>JAKFHU010000144.1:0-10000000 GCA_023783475.1 Daubentonia madagascariensis | reverse complement strand
AAGCATGAAGCAGGCCTAGATTTCAAACCCAGGTCTTCTGACCCCAAATGAGCTTTGTGCATATCTCTGGGTTGGCAGTCAGCACTGTATTGTGTGTGTCTCTTTTTCCATTTGGTAGGCTCTGAAGGATAGTGACACTATCTTTTCACTATTGCATCCTCAGCACCTGTCAATGTCCCTGGCATTGAGTAGAAGCCCAGAACATGTGAAATGAATGAGTATAAAAGCCATGTACTGTGCAATCAGAAACTGTGTGCATCAGCATTTTCTTAAGTATCTACCATGAGACCTAATGATAAGCTTCACTTAACCTTCAAATAAAACTTTTTTAATGGAAATAGGAAAAAGCAGAAAATGAAGCATGATGTCTCTTATGGTGTGGTTGCCCAAGGCTAGCAACAGTATCATTGATAAAATGTACTCATCAATATGCCACTTTGTACCCACATGTTACAGGGAAGGAAAAAATTGCTTTAAAATCTGGCTGTAATTTGAGACATTTTTGTTTATTTGTTTTGTAAGGAGAAAATGATTCTTTTTCTGCTTACGAAAACACGTTGATAAGTCTTCTTAAACTATGAAAGATGAGTCTAAATAGAAAATGAGCTGCATAACGTATTAACAGGAATTTGGGACTTGTTCCCTTACAGAACAAAACAAAAGGGCTGTGGAGTTGCCCACGACTTGGGGAACAGGGAAGATGAAGACATGTTTCCACAGATGGTGGATCCCAGCTATGTGGTACCAATCCAGAATTTAGAAAGTATCTGGTCATGAGGCAATCCAGAGTGGGGATGGGGCAGTATTGCCTCTGCTGAGCCGTTTTCTTTTTCTTTTCTTTTCTTTTCTTTTTTTTTTTTGAGACAGGATCTCACTCTGTCACCTGAGGCTAGAGTACAGTGGTGTCATCATAGCTCACTGCAACCTCAAACTCCTGTGCTCCAGCGATCCTCCTGCCTCAGCCTCCTGAGTAGCTGGGACTACAGGTGTGCACCACCACACCTGGCTAATTTTTTAAATTTTTTTGTAAAGACAGGGTCCTGCTATGTTGTCCAGGCTGGTCTCCAACTCCTGGCTTCAAGTGATCTCCCGCCTCGGCCTCCCACAGTGCTGGGATTACAGGCATGAACCACTGTGCCCAGCCTCTGCTGAGCTATTTTTTTAACCTCCCTCTATGATTCCCAAAACTTTAGTAAATGTCCCTTATATACACAGGTGTTATCAGTGCTTTGAGAAGTGCAGGGGAAGGGGATGTGCCATACTTTTGATAAAGCAAATCAAAGACAGCAGCCATTACAGCACCTGTTGCAGGAGAATCAGCAAATGGGGTGATGAGAAAGCACCAGGAGCAGGAACTCAGAGTGAGAAGTGATCAAGAGAATACAAGTTCCCCCACCCCTTGACCCAGGATCCCCTGAGACTTTGGGGAAGATTGCTGGACTCCCCAGTATGTGAGGTAGGAGGGTTCCAGCTATTTTCTTAGGCTATCCTAGCAGAGGTTGGTGGTACCCTCAACCCTAACCACTTCAGTGAACAACACCTGCTGACTTCCAAATGTTATCCCCTGTATTTTTTTCTGCCTGGGGCTTCCTCTTGTCACTGCAGCCTTCTTGATGACCATTGCAGAAGGATGGAAGAACAGGCAGGGGAATCAATGCCCGCCCTTCACCTGCACCTCAGAGCAACCCTCAACTGATGACTGATGGGAGCCGGTGTATAAATACCCCTGGCTACCCTGCCCCTAGTGGCAGGGCTAATGCTGAGCTGTGCTTTTATAATACATTGGCTTGCAGACAATCCCCTGCTGGATGAAGCTCTAGTCACTCTCGGTAACAGCTGGTTTGATAAAACACCTTTAATTCGTTGCCTTCCCTTCCCCATCTCACTACCCCAAGCCCCTCTCTTCACTTCCCAAATAAAATAACCGCACCAAAATCCTTGTCTCATGATCTACTTCTGGTGTAACCCAAGCTAAGGCATATTACATAAAAGAGCAACACTAT
Source organism: Daubentonia madagascariensis (assembly GCA_023783475.1). NCBI lineage: Eukaryota > Metazoa > Chordata > Mammalia > Primates > Daubentoniidae > Daubentonia > Daubentonia madagascariensis. Next base: position 9,997,997 of record JAKFHU010000144.1, on the reverse strand, counting down.
AAAGCTGAAGGACTTGGGAACATTCAGATGACACCTGGGAATCCGATGAAGCAGGACACCCTTCTCTGACTCCGTGTAAGCATCAAAAAGGATTTGGTGTACCCTACATGTGTGTGAATGTTTCCATAATAGCTGGCCTTTTAGTGCCCAAATGTGAGTCTCTTTCTGCTTGCAAATGACCTTAAGTGTTCCTTCTTGCTGGGTGAACCACCTGCTCTACTCCTAAAAAATCTGTTAGAAGAAGCCAGATGGAGTCCATGATATTTTTATTTGTGACAGTTTGAGTACTGGCCAAAAGGACAGGAGAATAAGAATCACCCAGCTTGGCCATTTTCTGTTCCTTGGCCACTAGAGAGGCTCATCCATGCTCATCTCTGTCAGTACAGAAGTTGGTCCCCACATGGAGGCCAGAATTGCTGCTGGGTGGAAGGAGAATGGCGTGGCTGTACCACAGATGAAAAGCTTCCTGCAGAGGGACCTTGTTGCCTTCTCGGCCCAACCTTTTTGATTTTCCTAACCACCTTTGTTCTCTGCACCTTTCCAGGGTGACCTAAGGGTGTGGGAAAAGCCACTGAAATCTGTGGCATTGGCTGCATGCACAGCAGATCTAAACACTGGCCAGTGCCTGGCTAGGTGCACCTGCAGCACCTCTTGTCACCCTGTCGTCTGAGTACATTCACCACAGAGTTCCAGCTTCCTCCCCACTCCTCAGGCCCAGTCCCCCACCTTCATCACACCCTCCCTTTCTTGAAACGATTGAGGCTACGGCCACAAGCTCCCCCCCACCTCAGGGGCCCTCTCCATCCTCGCCAGCCTCCTCCTCCCTCCTATCTCAAAGACAGCCCCCCTGCCCCGGTGCCCACTCTTCAGAGTCAGGCTTTGCAATTGCTCCCTCTCCCTGAATCCTTTATTTCTTTCCTCTCAGATGAAATCCAAGCCACTGCCTCCCATCTCTAGCTTTCTTGCTCCCTCTACTCCAGCTCTTACATCAAGACCTTAGGCCCTTACAGCTTCCGCTTGGCTGCACTTCCTTTCTTGTACTGCTGGAGCTCGGCATTCAATCGCATAACCCGCTCTCTGATCAGTAACTTCTGATTCCTATATTGGTGCCAATTAAAGCATTTGCCATCTCTGCTCCTTTACTTTGGGATGAGCCTCGCTAGAAAAAAAAATCAGACAACTTTGCCCATTGGCATCCCTATATTTTATTCCTGACAACTTCTAGGCCATATCTCCAAGCAATCAAATTAATCTCCTGACCCCAGTTAACTTTCACTCTTTTCAGTTCTTATCCACTGCTCCAGTGAATATACCTTTTGAGGAGCTTGCTGGTTCCTTTCTCCTGGTAGGGTATGTCCCTGAGATCTAGTTGAATCACTCACTAGGCATGAAGGTAATACCTGTATTCCCTCACTGTCACTGCAGAGACCAAGAAACTGTTAGGCAGCTAATGAACCATAAGCAGGGGCTGGTGTGGACCCACATTTCACGCCAATGGTCTCCACTGAAGTCAACCATTGGCCAATCCACGGCCAGTGGGCGTTATTGACACCTTATTCCCTCCTAGCATGTTTCGTGTTCTAGATGAGAGTGTGGAAATCCGTTTGCTTCAGTTTATTTGTATCAATCACTTGAATCAGAGAAGTAACACATGTATGCTGTTAACAATTCAAACAGCACAAATGTTTCAAAAGTCGTACCAATAATCTGCCACCCCCTTCGCCCAACTCCAGTCTCACTCTCTTAATGTAACTTCTTCTAGAGGAGGAGGATGTATTCCATCACAGTCTTGGTATGGAGGGAGATCTTGCACTGGTTCTGACTGTTTCTATCTTTAGTAGGTAGAGAGACTTCCTCCTTCCTCATTACCCCCACCCTTATAGGTGTAGCAGGATCATCCTTCATGTATAGAGGGCTTATAAATAAGGGCACGAAATGAAAGGGTGGTGATGTGTCCAGTGAAGACTGAACAAACTCATGAGGAAAGGTAAGCTTCACAATACCACTGAGCGATCCACAAACAATGAGCAACAAGCAACAGGCAAAGGGGTCCCTTTCATATGAAAATGAGAAATAACTTACATCTCTCCTTAGTATGAACAATGTACAGTATTCACCCCAGTGAAGAAGTGAGAGTTTGCAGATGCTGAACTAACTCCTATATCATCCCCTGGTACTGATGACAAATGACTCAGACATATTCTGAGTCATCTCTTAATGACTGATGGGGATAATTGCCCATCTCAGCCTGGTTCTGGATAAAGGGGGTAAAAAGAAAACAGTCCCACTGAGAATTGCTAACCACAAATTTTCTCCCAACATACAGATCTGAGGTCAGAATTATACCAGCTATATGGCCAGCAAACCCCTAAGCCAAACATTTAAAGTGGTTCTAGGTTAGTGGTGCCCTTATGCACTTGGTAACAGCAAATTCAGATTCTCTCTGAATGAATGTATTTCAGAAGCAGTTTTCACAATTTTTCTATACATAGGGCCACAAGGTTTTTACAATCAAAAATTACAAAACACACTAGAAAATATTCCCTCATGAGTAAAAGACAGAGAAACAACAAATAGCAGAATCATACCCACAAAGACTATAAATATTGAAATTATCATATACATAACATAAAATAGCTGTGTTTGAAAAATGAAAGTGGGTGCCAAAATATGATGAGTGAACAAGAGATTACAAATAATGACTGGGTAGATATAAAGAAAATAAAATAAAATTGAGGTAAAAAAATAAGATGAATTAAAATTTTTAATTCACCAAAGGTTTGAACAGCAGAAGAGACACAGCTGAAGAAAAAATGAGTGAATTAGAAAATAGACAGAAGAAATTGTGCAGTAAATAACACACAAAAACAGAAAATATGAAAATACGAAAGATAGGTTAGTGGCCATGGAAAATAAAGTAAGAAGGTCTAACATACATGCAATTGGAGTCACAGAGAGAGCAAATAGAATGGGGATAGGAAATATCCAAAGATATAATATCTAAGACTCTTCCAGAACTGATAAGAGACAGCAATCCTCAAATTCAAGTAGACATTAGAAGTATCCACCTAAGGAAGAGTTTGTATCTACAGCACCAAGATTTCTATTTCATATCCCATTAAGTATCAAAATAGTAGGGACAAAGAAAGGTGGACCCCTAGATTTGCCCTTAGAATACAGATATAAGACTTGACACACATATGTTTATCAAATGGAAGCATTAATAACAATAGCAATAACAGTACTAATAGCAAACATATATATATATAGTGTTTGGCATATGATTGACACTGCTTCCCTAACTGCAAAATTAGAAAGTAGAAGGATATGATCTCCAAAGCCAATCCCAGTTCAGACACTCTGTAAAACTTGGAAAGGGTTGTAATCTATATAAAATTTAGAGGATGATTCTTTGGATCAGAAGTTCTCTATGTACGTGTAATTGATGGAACTCTCAAAGACAGCTGGTGTGGAAATACACCCATCTATTGGACACTGGCCCCACTCCAAGACAGGCTGCAAGCTGCCTGCCACATCTGTGCATCCAGGATACCCAGGGCCAGAGTGACCTTATATGGTACCCTTGTACAAATTAGAAAAAAGGCAGCCTTCTGCATGGACCAATTCTAAAAAGATATGCCTTTGTGAGAAGAAATAGGTTTCCTTTCCTCTGGGTTGATGAGACCCTGCACCAGGGAAAACAAACTGGCAAGTGAAGCAAGGTCTAGGTTTTACCTCTGTCTACCCACCTCTGCTGGGTGTAAACTGCACTACCTTGACATGTGCTCACCAAACTTATTTCCTCCTTGTGGCTTTATAGCTAAATTGCATTTCCCAACTCAGTTACATCTAAATGGAACCTTATGACTAGTTCTCACAATGAAAAGTGAATAGTAATGATGCATCACCCTCAGTCCAAAGCAGTGAATAATACAGGTTATTCTTCCATGCTCTTGCTTCTGCCTTCATGGTAATTTGAAGGCCAAGTGTGGAAGGTAGCTGAACTATAGGATGGAAGAAGCTTGAATCCCTGAGTCAGTGTTTGTACAGAAGTTACCAAGAAGAGTGGTGCCTCAAGAATCATCTGCAGAGGACTTTTTATAAGAAAGAAAGAAATTTTTCTCATATTGGAACACTGACATTGGCCTACAGACACTCAGATACCACCTGTTGGCTGCTTTTCTCTTGCTGCAGAGCCAGTGCCAGCAAAGAAAAGCTGCTAGAGACACCATGGCTCTGCTCTCAGGCCTTCACGCACATTCACAGGCTGTCTGGGACCTGGTCATTTCCTCAGCCGGTGATGGTCACCAGAGCATAAAAGGTAATACTCATTTTGAATGAACTTTGCCTGCCTCACAGCTTTTTCATCCTGATCTTCTCCATCTTTGCAGGAATGTCTAGCTCCTATAAACCAGGGTTCTCAGAAGCTAATTCACTGTCCAGAATGACTTTATAGAAAGAGCAGGGGCTCTACTCTCAGAAAGGCCCGGACCAAATTCTAACTCTGCCACTTACTAGCTTTGTGGCCTTGGGCTACTTACTTAACCTCTCTGAGCTTCAGTTTCCTCACCTATAAAATGGAAATGGTCATTTAATTAGATAAAAATCTTTAGAATGCAAGAGTCAGAAAATCAAATTCAACTTGTTAAAATAAAACAAAAGGGAGTTTATTAGCTATATAGCTGACCAGGCCAAGTGTCAACTTCAGGTGCAGCTTGGTCTGAGACTCACAAAACATGACCAGGATCTGTGCTTACTTTGTTTTCCTGGTCTCTGCATGTTCCCCTCTGCTGTCCCCTCTTCCCTCTCACCCCGACACCTCATCCCACCCTGGGCAGTTCCAGGCTCTGTTCTTATGGCTTACAAGTTCACACCAAAAGCCTGTCAGAAGAGAGCATTTGTGTAAAAATATCTCCAAGTTCATTCTGATTGGACCAGCCCTAGGTCACATGCTTACCCTTAAACCAATCACAATAGCCAAGGGAATAAATCCCCATCCCTTCCATGCAAGGGTGTTGGAGTTCTGTTTTTTCTAAGAGCTCTTTCAGAACAAATTATCTGTTAGTTATCTACTTTATCTAATAAACTACCCTAAAACTTAGCAGCTTAAAATAACAAATATTTATTATGTCATAGTTTCTGAGGATTAGGAATCCGGGAGTGGCTTAGCTAGAGGTTTCATCTCAGGGTTTCTCATGAGATTGCAGTCAAGCTGTCAATTGGAGCTAAAACCATCGGCTGAAGGATCTGCTTCCAAGCTCATATGCATGGTTATTGGCAAGCCTCAGTTCCTTTCTGATTGTAGGCCAGAGACTTCAGTTCCTCACCACATGGGCCTCTGCAGAGGGCTACTCACAACATGGCAGCTAGTGTTTCCTGGAGTGAGTAATGTCAGAGAGAGAGAGAGACATTAAGAGAGCAGAGCCCCAGCCGGATGGAAGACGTAGTATTTTAGAACCTAAATTCAGAAGCAGTATACCATCACCTCTGCCATATGCTGTTGGTCACGCCAACCAACCCTGGTACAGTGTGGGAGGGGTACACAAAGTATAACTAGCAGGAGGGGAGGACCACTGGGGGCCCTCTTGGAAACTGGCTCCACACCCATCCAAATGACCTTGAGAGGACTGGGCTCACCAGGGTGACCAACTCGTCCCAGTTTTCCCAGGACTGTCCTAGTTTTAAAACTGAAAGGTTGCATCCTGGGGACTCCTCTCAGTCCCAAGCAAACTGGGATGGGTGATAACCCGAGGATTTTAATATTAGGAGGAACCATGAGAGATTTACCACAGGACATTAGATATTGACTGATTTGACTTCCTCAATTTTTCCAACAGGAGACTGAGATCTACAGAGGAGAAGTGACTTGCCCGGGGTCAGGCAGTGAAGACGGAGCAGAGGCCAGGCAAGATCCCAGACCCCCTGCTTCCCAATCCAGTGCTTTTCCCCAGATTCCACACTTTCGTGGTGAGCTCTAGCTCCTCCCTGGAGAACCAGGGTGTTCCCAGTAGTTCAGCAAATCGACACTTAGGAATCCACTACCTCAACCCATTTTCTCTTACACTTCGCTAAAGCGAGACCATAGACCAAACAGAAGTGGTGAGAGGCCAGGTGCGGTGGCTCACACCTGTAATCCCAGCACTTTGGGAGGCCAAGGTGGGGGGACCACTTGCCGCAGGAGTTCAAGACCAGCCTGGGCAACAGAGGAAGATGCCATCTCTACAAAATCAATCAATCAATAAATTTAAATATCAAAAAAATTTTTAAAAAAACTTTAGACAGATCATTGAATTTCTTTGAGCTCAGCTACCACATCTATATAATGGGTGTATGCCAAATGTTTCCAATTTCGATTTTTCTGGGCCTCTCATTTCTCTGATATTCAGGATGAATGGCTTCAGTTCCCAGACCCTGAACCACGAGGAAGCAATTGGGACCCTGCCTGATAGTTCCTCACATCTCCTACTTCTCTCTATTGATTCAATAAACATTTTATTGAGCATCTACTATGTGCCAGGGACTCCTCAGCAGTGAACAAGACAAACAAAGGAATCTAGCAGGTGTTCACGAGCCCCTGGTCTCCTCTGTCTTTCTGGGGCTAGCCTAGGAAACCCAGATTTCTTCAACAAGATTATGCAGAGCCATTTGGGGCTTCCTTCAACTCATCCCTGCTACCCAGGCTATGCGCACAGCATTTTGTCTTCCTCAGTCTCATCTTTCCGTGGTGTTTCCTCAACAGAAAGTCATCTCTTCTTGTGAAATATACCACTCTCCTACAAGGCAAAAGTGAATGCAGACAGTTTTTGTCTGAAATGGAAATGGCTATTGCCTAATGTACTTGGGATCTTGGCAGCTCTTAATGTGAGAGTACGAAAGCAGTGGTGAGCTTTACAAAAATATAAAGTAACTTATGCATCCATAGAGGCATTCGGTCACTTTCCCAGAGTCTGATGTTATAATTTTCCCATGTCCCGATGCTCTGTTCTCTCCCTTTCTTAACATGCTAGGGCACTCTGGAGTGTGAGCCAGCCAGAATAAACTGAACCTAAGGGCACACTTCTTTGCAAGGGAGGAGACTTGTAGGAGTGTGTGATCTGGGGAGGTGTGACTCTTGGCCCCAGACTGATGATTAGTTAGGCTGGTTATGTCTCCCTAACAAAGAGAAACAAAATCTTCCAAATATTGTAGTGGCTAAACCTAACATCTGATTGGGCACAACAGTGTTCCTGATTCATGAGAGAGGTCAGTAGACGTCCTCAGGAGAAAAGGATAAGGTTTCCCTTCCTTCTTCAAAGGGAGTCCTGTGTTTTATTTCTCTTTACTCAGTATACTAGTTTTAGTTGTAATTTGAAAAGGCAGAGACCAAAGGAAACTACAGAGAATGCTTTGGCTTTGACCTCATCAAATAGCTCTGATTTCTTTTCCCTTTGCTTAAGTAGATAATAATATTGCCAATAAATACAGCCCAATGTGTCCTCTGCCAAAAACTGGATTAGATAGTATTTTCATAAAGGAAAAAAAATTATATTTAGGAAAAGGAAATTTTACATTTCATGTAAAATGAGAGTCCACTGAGTGTGGAAACTGGGCCTCAAGCCATGAGGGATGTAAAGATGAGTACAACAAAGTTACTGAGCAGAAGTAGTGTATAGCGGCGGAGAACAGCCGTGCCCTGAACAAGTGCAGCCAGAAGGATGAACAAATGGCTGAGTATGTAAGTGTCCGGTTGCAGGGTTCCAGGTGGAAAGGCGGGCATCGCTGTGTAAGAGAACAGCTTGAAATTGACATCTAGAAAAGTCCTTGGAAAGGTCTGAAGAAAAGAGAGAAAGCCCCATACAGTGACCTCTTTGCTCAAAATAAATCATTCAATTCACTTTGATCACATTTAACAATGGTAATCAAGGTCTATTAATAGATTTGCACTTGTGTTTAATTCCTCTACCTCCCAAATTCCAACTGAAGTGGTTGAAAAATTGTTGTAATCTGGGAAACGCCGTATTAACAGTAGCAGATTGGGAAGGGTGAGCTCTCAGCAGGGTCTGACGCAGTCGACCATGCCCTTCTCAGAAAGCTGTCTTCACGTGGTTCCCACGGACAACTCGCTCTCCGGCCTGGCTGGCCTCTCTTCCTGTGTCCCCACCCTCTTCCTGACCTCCACGTGCTGGGGAGCCACAGGACTCGGCCCTGGGACCTCCTCACCATCTACACGCACTCCCCAGTGGAACTTGTCCAGTCCTAGGGCTCTTTATACAACCCGGGCATCCTCCTAGCTGGAGCCCCAGCCGGGTTTTTCCAGATGACTGCAATCCCTGCTTCCACTCTTCACATTCTGCTACAGTGCTCCTTTTAAAACCTAAGTCAGATCATGCCACTTGTCTCCTCAAACTCAACCCCGGCTCCCATCCAACTCAGGGTAAAAGGCAAAAGTTCTTACAGGGATCTATAGGGCCCTACCTGATCTGAGCCTGGCTACCTCTGTGACCTAACCTCCTGTTACAGCTCTTCCTTCACTCCACGCCAGCCACACTGACTTTTCTGATGTTCCTTGAGCCTTCCATGCCCTCTCCTGCCTCAGGACCGCTGCACACGCTGTGCCCTCTGCCTAGAACCCTCTTCTCCCAGATACTCATACTTTCCTTCTGGTCTCTGCTCAAATGTCAACTTGTCAGAAAGGCCTATCAAGGTCCCTATTTAAAATAATGTCCTCTCCCTTCCCCACTCTCTGTCCCCTTAACCTGATTTGATATTTTTTCACTGAACATATCCCTGTCTATCATTATATTAGATATTTGTTTGTTAGTTTGTTGTCTGCCTTTCCCCTCTGAATATACCTTCTTTTTCTTTTTTTCTTTTCTTTTCTTTCTTTCTTTTTTTTTTTTTTTTTGAGATAAGGTCTTGTTCTGTTGCACAGGCACTAGTGCAGTGGTGTCATCATGGCTCACTGCAACCTCCAACTCCTGGGCTCAAGTGATCCTCCTGCCTCAGCCTCCTGAGTAGCTGGGACTACAGGCATGCGCCACCATGCCTGCATAATTTTTTGTAGAGACAGGGTCTCGCTACGTTCCTCAGGCTAGTCTCAAACTCTTGACCTCAAGCGATCCTCCTGCTTCAGCCTCCCAAAGTGCTAGGATTACAGGTGTGAGCCAACCTGCCTGACCAAGAATGTAACTTCTGACCACTGTGTCTCCAACCCCTAGAATCATGCCTGAGCATACAGTAGGTGCTCAATAAATATTTGTGAATGAACAAATGAATTAATCGATTAATCTACGTGCCAACAACTTCAGAAAATATTTTTGCAAGATAGAGTACAGATAGGACCAAACAAGGTTAAACAAGTGAGGAAAAAGCACTCTTAGGTTATAAGTGGATAAAATCTGCACCAAATTTACAAAACACTCCCAAGCCCAGATCAGTAGGGCTGCAGGAGAGGGCCATCTGTGGCACAGTTTCCCTTGGAAATCTCAGCCCTCTGAACAATTGCAGGAAGCACCTGATTCTCTAGGCAGTGATGTAACAAGACAACTGCAGTGGATGCTGACATATGCTGTTCAGATGCCCCCCTTCATGACGGAAGGACTGAGCCCCCAAGCTGCTGCACATGCTGCCAATGGTCAGCTCTCTTTGGAAAGAGGCTCAGCTGAAGACAGTCACTTTGCTCAAGGCCACGTCCCCTTCTGGGGAAGCTCACGTCCCATGACTGTCCGATGTAAGAGTACAAAGGCCCAGATGCTCAACCCACCTTGGGGCAATTTTGAAGGGTCATTCTGGCTTCAGAGGCCACTGTGGGCAGGCTGGGACTTCCTGAGGCTGCACCACGGCCCAGTTTCTCCCTCTGCCCGTTTTGCTTCCTTCCAATCTCTTCCACCAGTGTCGATCCCAAGCGTACTCCCTGCTAATAAATGTCCTTCCTGCTAGTCTCCAGCTCAGAGGCTACCCCCAGGAAAGAGAACAGCAATAACATTTCAGAGCAATTACAGAACTCTGTGTAGGGTAGGCTGGAGGGGGAGAGAATGAAGGTCTCTGAGACTAAGGGGCCAGGTAGTACCCAGGTGTTCAGCAGGGGAATAGTTAAAAAAAATGGGATATATTCATTTGCTGGACTATTACCCAGCAATTAAGTAAACTAAATCTAAGTACCCAAATGGATAACTCTCAAAAATATAATCTTGGGGTTAAAAAAAGGAAAATTGCAGAATATATACAATGATACAATGATAGGATGTCTTCATGTTTTTAAAAATTACATAAAATAATACTATATATTGTTTTCAGGGATGTAAAATATAATAAAAGCATAAAAACATGGACCTGAAGGGCATCCACAAATTTCATGATGGGGTTTGTTCTAAGGAAGAGAGGGGAGAATTGGGACTAAGAAAGAGTACAAAAGAGATTTCTGTAATATTTTATTTCTTAAATTTAAAAAATCTGAAGAAAATGTGACAATGATTGCATCTATTAAATTTCAGTAGCAGAATTACATGGGTATTTGTTAAATTAGGCTTTGCATTTTTCTGTATTTAAATTTTTTCTTTCCATTGAGAGGTAATTCATTAAAATGAAAAATTGAGATATAAAAAATACATAATTTTTTTCAAAATTATACAAAAAGATAATTCAAACATTTAAAAAATCACAAAATAAAAATTTATTTATAAGTAAATATTTAACATAAAATCAAAATAAGAACTTTCTAAGAATAAATGCCATGAAAACAAAATCACACAAAAAAGGATTGATTTTACTTTAAAGCAGTTCAAGGGTAGAACAAAAAAAATTCTGAATTTAATAACAAACCTGCAATAAGATGACAAAGAATCAATATTCATAATTCACCAAGAGCTAATTAAGAAAAAAATCAATAGCCTACTAAGAAAAAAATAATGGGCAAAAATAACATAATGCACAAAAGAATAAGAATAAATATATTTTAAAAAATTAACCCACTATTAATCAAAGAAATATAAATTAAAATATCTTTTTTAACCCATCAAGTAGGTAAATAATTTCTTAAGATCGAATAAAACTCTGGCAAGAATTGGAGGGTTGAATCAATAAAGATAAAAAGAATTTATCATTCACTAAGGGCAAGACTATAAAACTGGTTGAATCTTTCTGGAAAACAATCTGGAAACCAATATTTAATGAGAGTCTTTAATGTGTGTCTTCCTTTACCTACTTCCAGGAACTAGCTAAGGAAATAATGGGGAGGTGAGCAAAGATTTACTCAAGAATACATGCTGCAGTGTTACATTTAATATAAAAAAATTAGAAAGAGTTAATATCCCCAACAGATACTCCAACAAATCATTCTACACCCACATGAAGGAATATTGTGCACCATGAAAGGTATATTTCCAAAAGGTATAATAATGACATGCAAAATTGAAAAACAGGATACTCAACTAGGTATATACAACGTGCTTCTATTTCATATGTGTGTATCTGTGTGCATATTTTATGCTTAGAAAGCATTTACAGAAAAGAAACCAGGGTAAAATATTTAAAAAATCATCCCAGGTCTTAAAAATATCTATGCATATAAAAAACTGGAAGATCTATTCATTAAAATATTAACATAATCTCTGGATTTGTGGAAATTAAAAGATGTTCATTTTTCCTTCTTAGATAAGCTCTACTTTTAGAAAGTATGTGAGTGAGTTGAGCAGGGAGGAACAACACTTGAACAACTTCCTGAAACCCAGAGCTTCAGTGTGAGTCACGGGAAGTAACCTGAGACCTTAAATGATGAAACAAGTCCAGGGGTCAGGGAACCTGACTTTGACAACCTAAGCCTGTCCTTTTTAAAGCTGTACCGTGGCAGCTGTAGCCATTTCTGAATATTTAAGATGGTGTAAGACAGGCCTCTGCTAAGCTGCTCTGTGGTCATAGCTGGAAGGAAGGCAGTGTCTACACCCAGCCTGAAGGCCTCAGATGGAGGCTTCCCTGTAGCTCTCTAGCCCACTGGCAACAATGGAGCGATGGCTTCTCTTCTTCCTTGGCCTTCTGGATTCCTGTCTGTCCCCACTCTCCTGTCACCACAGGCCGCACATCTTCCTTACCTTGAGCCCACCTGTAGGCCTTTGCATTTCAAACTTGCTTGATAATTCCTTCTGTTTACCCACTTAAATTTTGAATGCTTGATCTTGGGCTCTGGAATGTTATCTCCCATTTCAAATTCTGCTCTTTTTATCTATATGTGGGTCAGAAAAAGAAAACAAGAGCTCAGCATACCCACCATTACATATCTCCAATCACAAAGACTAAAAATAATCCATTCTTTAACTCCATGAATTTTTTACGAGAGAACAGAGGGAACAAACCAGAGACAAATAGGTAAGAAGAACAACTCATCCCAGTGTGCCTGGGCCATCCTGGCTTTTACCACAGAAAGTTCCAAATCCTGGTAACCCCTCTGTCCCAGGAAAACCAGGACAATCCTAGGGAGGATCCAAAATCTTTTGGCAGTAATATAGGGCATCCTCTCTAAAGCTCAGAAGGACTTGCTGATTAATTGGACAAAGGCCTGGATGTCAGGGGAATTTTGAAAAAATAATTTTATCTGGTAGTTAGATAAAGATTTAATGTAAATATTTAAATACTATCAAAAGCAAATAGAGCATTTCCCTCAAATAAGTCTTAACTTCACAGTGTCCAAGAATCAAAGAACTTTGTGATATTTACTGTATTTATTATAGGGCTATTGTTCACTTTCTCACGCTGTGTCCTCTAATGAGGATTAAACTGATCATGTGTCTTATATCTTAGTATTAGGAATAGCTCTGTTTTATTTGTGTAGCAGGCGTCTATATTTTTTTGTACACTAAATTCTACAATTAATGCTATTTTCCTTTTTATATTAGTTGCTAAAAGCCAAAAGCCAAATTTGCATTCAAACCTTCGAGTGAAACATGCAAGATATATGGAACATATTCTAGGTATTAACTTTGCCTGTAGCTTTATTTTATTTTTCTTAGCCTTATTTCCCCTTCTAATTTCTTACATTAGAAAAAAAGTTGCATGATATTTATTCATTCATTCTACAAAGAGTCACTGAACAGGCACCATTTCAGGTGCTAGAGAGAGAACAACAAACAAAGCCAAGTCATTGCTCTCATGGAGCTGACATTCTAGTGAGGAAAGACAGACCAAAAAGAATTTAAAAAACAAACCAAGAATAAATACATCAGGTGGTATTAGGTGCCATGAGGAAAGGCGAAGGGATGGAGAGTGAAGGTCTCTCCAGAGAGGGACTAATAGCAAAGTGAGAGGCTGCTACTGTACACACGTGGTCTGGGAAGGCCTCCTAGACAAGGGGACATATGGGCAGAGACACAAAGGACCTGAATGAGTGAGCTGTGAGGCTATCTGGAGGAAGGCTGTTCTAGGCAGAGGGAATAGCACGTGCAAAGGCCCTGAGGTAGAAGACTGTTGGCACGTTCCAGTACTAGCTAAGTCTCAAGTTTGGCTGCAGGGTAAGTAAGTGGGAGAATTGGGAGGACCTGAGGTCAGAGAGAGAGGTAGAGGAGCCAAATCAGGGACAATAGTGTAGACCCTGGAAAGGACTTTGAGTTTTACTCTGAGGAGATGGGAGCCATCAGAAGATTTTAAGAGAGGAATGACATATCTGACATATATTACAAGAATCACCTCGCTGTTGTGTTGACAATGGACTGTAGGGGAGCGGGGATAGAAGCAGGAAGATCGGAAAGGAGGCAAGTCAATGGTGCATCCAGGAGATGCATGCAAGGTGGCAGCAGTGGAGGCTGTGAGCAGCAGTGTGATTTTTGGCACATTTTGAAGGTAAGACCAGCAAGAAATGCTAAGGGGTTGGATGTAGGGTATGAGGAAAAGAGAGAGGAGGATAACTCTGAGAAACTGGAAATGGCTTTGAGGAGGGTAGCATGGCATAATGCACCGATCCTCAACCCTGGCTGCCCACTGGAATCACCTGGGAAAACCTCCCAGTGCCTGATCCCACCTCCTAGAGGATCTGGTTTTATTGCTGGGGTGGGGCCCCAGCACTATTGTATTTGAAGCTTCCCCAGGGGAGAGAACCACTTTCCAAAGAGCACTGGTAAGGGATCAGACCACCTGGGTTCCTACCCCTACTTTGCCATTTCCTAGAATGAGACTTTGGATAAGTCATCTGCATCTTTAAGCCCCAGTTTCTTCAACTGCAAAACAGGAATAATATAAACAACTCTTTAGGGTTATAGTGAGGAGTAGTAACGTATATTAATGTATGTAAAGACACATCATAGGTATTTGAAATGGTAGTTGCTATTAATAGTTGTATATTTTTAGAAAGAGATAAGATAAAAATAAATCTAAATGATAAAGAAGAGAGCCTGTATGGTACTATGACACTCCACCTTCCCCAAATTGCTTAGACTGTCCTGTGATCAATGACTGCTTCCCTACCAGTAACCAAAGGCCCACGTGCCAGGAAGCAGGTCAGGAGAATCAGGCAGTGGGAGAAATCTCTTCCCAGATCCCCTCTATGTAGAGGATATTTGTCAGGTGGTGCCACATCCACACCTCCCTCCCCCATCAAATGACTTTTGAAGGCATTGGTGAGACTCTCTCATGAGCTCTGTCCCTGTCCACAGGGCTTAGGATCTAGGGGGATGCCAAGTAAAGATGCCGTGGAGGGAACAGCAAGAGTGTCAAGCCTGAGTGAAGCTGAGGGATGCCTCGGCCAATGTGGAGGACCAGGAGTGGCTCGGTCCCCATGTGTGGTTTGTGATGGCTTTGAGGAGAAGTGGATTCGTTCCTCACAGCTCTTCCTACTCACAGCACCTGACACCACGGCCACATCATATGCTTGGGGACCAGCCTTCTCAACTAGGGAATTCTGAATGAATCCCTCCTTCTTCTGATACCTGATTCTCTCAAGCATCTACTTTAATAACCGTTTTTGTAAAAGTCAAATATCAAAAATTAAAAATAGAAACCACACTCACTAAAGCAATAACAGTCACACTGAAATTCTAATTCAGAGAATCTGCTCTATGATCTTCCATGACAAAGCAATGACTTAAATTCTTTAGGACTCAGAGGTGCAGGGCCAAGGTCATAGATGTGATTGCACAGTGAACAGGCCTCTTACATCTGCTCTGTGAGGAGTAGTTCAACTTCCCATGACTCAGGAGACAGCAGATTCTCCAAATCCAATTCAAATGAGCTTAGTAAAGGGTAGAATTTATCAACCCAATAACCAAATTATGGCAAAGGCAGGGATGGAGCCGCTTCAGAAATTACTGGAAGCCTGAGCTCTCTCTTCCTTTCAGGGACGTTGGCTTTCACCTCCCAGCACTCTGGCATTGAGAAAAGCAGGCTTCTTTCTCCCCGCTCCCATCTGAAAAATCCCAGAAGAGGACTTTGATTTCCCTGGCTCGAGTCATGTGCCCGTCCTTTTGGCTGGGAGGTCAAGTTCTGTCACCATATAACAAGGAAAAGCGCTGAGCAGACAAAAGCAATAGATGTCTACTACAATTCCCCTCCATCACAGCTTATGTCTTATGTCACTGCTGCCTGAAAATGTGGTCCTCAAACTGCACTTCCTGGCTATAGTGTTCACAGAAGCACAAGGTCTGGGTTGAAAAATATCCAAATTGCTTTATCTCTGTTCCAACCCTCACAGACTCATGAGTTCTTGCTCATACAGGAATAAATCTATGCAACTGAATCACATTTTACAAAATACTTTGTCTAGAAGGCTGAATTTTAATCTAAGAAAAATTTTTCAGGTGGTTATAGGATAACTAAAAGTCTTTGCTGTCAATCACTCTACAAGTCAACTTTCCTTCTCTGATCCTAGATATATTCAGGGAGCATCTCCACCATGAAAATCATTTATGATAATTTGTTGCCTCCTACACTGACTTCTACAAACTCAGCCTTCCTTAACCTCAGAAACCACAAACTTCCAAAAATGGTGACAAAGGGAAAAGACGGAAAATGCTGGAGAAGTGCGGCATAAATCCCAACCCTGCTCCTCTGCCCTCCAAGCGGTATGGATGGGGGAGTGAGGGGCCAGGTGGGGTGGGGAGAAGCCTGAGAACTCTCACTAATATCCTCCAATTTGGAGTGATATTGATCTAAGTGGGTGATTGTGTAGCCCGGGAAAAATGTGCAATAAAACCCCTTGCCAATAGGGCCCAGACTTCCCATCCCAGTCACTGGGCAGCCAGCGGACTGGGGAGAGAGGTCTGAAGGCTGCAAGAACAGGCTCCAGGGTTCAGAGCTGAGTTGGGAAAATGACATAAAAGTCAAAGATAGATCTCCCACCCCCCAGGAAAAACATACACACCCTCCTGCTTGTAGAGAGAGCCCTGGAATGGTCCAGTAAACAACCTTACAGATTAGAGTCAAGCCCAGGCCCTCAGGCAAGGCTGCACACAAACTCTCCTCCTTCCTCCACTGTCCAGGACCACAGGAAGGCAGAAGACCCTGTAAGCTATTCTCAGACTGTACCTACAAAGGGAGGGCCCACATGCTCAGACAAGTTGGGAAGAGGAAAATTCTGGAAGAGTAAAAGAGGTACTACTCCTAATACGTACCAAGCATCAATATTTTCACAAGTGAGTCCTCCACCCTTTCAAAGAACCCTGCATTGTGATGCCACTCTAGCTGAATACCTGAAAAGAACAGCACAAAAAGGAAAACTTAGAGTAGTCACAAATTCGAATGACTTCACGGACCAGGCAGGTGACTAAGATGGGTGACGCTGACCAACTAAGAGCACAGGAGTGCGCGTTGTGAGTGGCAGTACTGGGGGATTGGAGAGCATTGGCAGTGCAAAGGGGACCGTCACCCCTCCACCCCAGATAGCCTTTCTCTACAGCAATTAAGGTCCACTGAGCCAACGTGGTTTGTCAAGAAAAGCTGTAAATCTGGATGGTTAGTTTAATGCCCCAGTTTTAAAATATCAATAGGTAAAAAAAAAAATTATCAGCCAACTGAATGTGGTCCATGATCCATCAGTTTTCTGATCTCTCCCTACTGACAAATTATACTTATAAATATTGACCCAAACTCTTTTTTTTAAATCAGTAAATAAATGTTAGCAGTTCATTAAAAGAATGATTTTAAAAGGCCAAGTAAGATCTATCCCTGGAATAAATGTAGTTCAACATTAGGAAATCTATTGGTGCAACACATTATATTAATATTAACAGATCAAAGGAGAGAAAGCATAAGAATATCCCAATAGACACTTTACAAACTCTCACATGCATTCTTGATATTTAAACACACACAAAAATTTCTGTTCTTAGTAGAACAGAAATGCATTGATTTCCTAGACTGCTCAGCATTTTTGATTATAAGAAATGAAACTCAAACTATCTTGGAAAAAAAGTATTTATTGACTCAAATATCTGAAAAGTCCAGGTGCATCTTTGCTTTAGACCTGACTGGAAACCAGAGTTTAAACAGGTCAGCCCTGACTAGTTCGCCACAACTTATCTCTGCTTCTCTTTTTATGTTGGCCTCGTTCTCCCCAAGTGCAGATGGCTTTTTCCTTGTGGCTAGGAAAGATACCTGCAAGAAGCTCTGATTTAATTCAGGCTTAATGTTTGTGAGTACCAAGAAAAAGAAAGAACGTCTCTCCCCACAGTTTCAGCAATAAAGTTCTAAAGTGGATTCTAACTGGCTCAGGTTAGGACACATGCACATGCCCGAAAAATATAATATTAAATATAATTTTTCTGGAAAAATAAAATTTATCATCCAGAATGCTCAAGTAATTTCTGAAACAAAATTAATCTACTGGTAGGTAATGGAAAGAACTATCCCTAAAATATATTAACCCTAAAATAATATAAAATATATTATTACTACAAGCTGTAATAATAAAAAACCTATTTTTACTAAAGAAGAAATAAACCAGTAGAACAGAATAACAGGCCCATAAACCGGCTTAAATGAATATAGGAACTTAATTTATAATAAAGTTGATATTTCAAATTAATAGGAAAATTAGAAATTAGTCAATAAATGTTGTAGAGTCTTCAGAAAAAATAAATCTGAATCCCGTACTCTTTATATAAAAATAAATAACTGATGGACCAGAGTTTTAAAACCATAAAACTTTTAAAATAAAGAACTTATTGTATTCTTGAAGTGATGAACGCTTACTAAGCCCAGAAACATAAAGGAAATTTTTAAAAACTAGTTAATTTCATTACATAAAAATGTCTAGCTTTTACATAAAAAAAAATTACAAATAAACTCAAAATATATATGACAAACTAGGTAAAATATTTGGAGCACATATGAAAAAGAGATAATTTTTTTAATTTATGAAGAATGTATACAAACCAATAAGAAAAAAAATTCATCAATCAGATCGAAATGTGAGCAAAGGGTGTAAACAGACACTTCACAGAAAAACAGATGCAAATGACCAAATTAGCATATGAGCGGGTTCAACCTCATTTATCATTTTAAAAAAATGAAATTAAAAAAATGAGATACCATTTTTCATTCTCCAGATTGGTGAAAATTCAAATGCTAGCAAGGGTGTGAGAACATTGGCATTCTTATCACATCATATACATCAAGGCAATGTTTTGGAATGGCGCTTGAGCACTAGCTGCCAACATCCCATTCATTTGTGGAACACATGCATGTTCCACGGCTAGAAATTTACCCTACAGTTATGCGGATGAAAGATTACCGAGATATACCAGGCATGCACGCATGCTCATTGCAGTCTGTTGGTTACTGCAGAAAATAAGGCAAAAGCCAGGTAAAATAAATGGAAACAACCAAACAACCCAGCAGCAAGGAACAGATTAAATAACTCATGCTATATCCTCCACCTCCCTGATCCAGATGCTTCCAGCATCACCTCTGGTTGGAATTTTTCAGTAGCCTCTTAATAGTTCTTCATGTGTCCCCTCTTGTCCTCCCTTCATCATCCTTTCCTCATTCTAAATTCAGAGACATCTTTTCAAAATGCAAATCTAATTATTTTATGCACACACACACATCCTGCCTAACACACCTTCAAAGTCTTTCCAGTGCTCCAAGATAAAATCCAAGCTTCTTACTATGGCCTACAAGGTGCTGCCATGGTCTGGTCCACCTGCCCCTCCAGCTTTATCTTGGGCCAGACACCAGCATCAACTTCACTCCCTCAATATTCACCCTGCTGCCTCTACTCCAGGACCTTTGCACACGCTATGCCTTCAGCTTGGAGGTTTTTACTTGTTTTTCTTCTGTGTGTTTGTGTGTGTGTGTGTGTGTGTGTGTGTATGTGTGTATGAGGACATCTAAAGTCATATTTTTTCACTTTATACTTTCCTGTAATTAAGAAAAACCAACAACTAAGAGATATTATAAGCAACCTTAAAGTAACAATAATTCCATTATTCTTATCGTTTGCTTGGCCTTTCCCCAAAGCAATCACATCCTGACATGATCTTAAATTGTGCATCGTGCAGACAGCTAACCCTCCTACCTCCCTTATTTACTGACCGTCAATACTGAGGGTGCCTGCCTAACAGGGGCACTCCTTTCTCTTTTCATTTCCACAGAAAAGAAACCCAGCTGGCAGATGCCTCCTTTGCAGGCCTTCCCGCCACCCCCACATATGTTAGGAGCTGGGGGCCAGAGACAAAACCTGCATCGTAATCACAGTCCCTCTGATCGAGCCTACTCAGAGAACCTCCAATCAAACTCCAAAACATACATCTTATCAGCTACTTTGTCCACAAAGCAAATTTCTGTAAACCGTATTATGGTTTCTTCTTGACAGATGACTACTAGAAAAGGTATGGTAGTGGGTACCAGATGTAATAAAAATCCTGTTTAATAATTTGGACAGCTTTCTAAAAATGGTATGTTTAATTAAAAATTGTAACCAGTCACCAAATTTGAGCACCAGGTTGAAATGGAAAATAGTGCATCTGGAACATCATTGTTTAGACACTGGATTCATAGGGAAAAGATTCACAGGGAAAGGCAGTGGAATGGGTTTCTTGGCCCTTTAAGAACTACATTAAAGTTCTCCCCTCCTCAAAGCCAATAATTTGATTTGAAAGCTGTCTTAGTCCATTCAGGCTGCTATAACAAAATATCATAAACTAGGTAGCTTATTAACAACAGAAATTTATTTCTCACAGTTCTAGTGGTTAGGAAGTACAAGATCAAGGTGTCAGCAGGTCTGATGTGTGGTGAGGGCCCATTCCTCATAGATGGCACATCCTCGCTTTGTCCTTACATGGTGGAAGGGGATACCTAGCTCTCTGGGGCCTCTTTTGTAAGGGCACTAATTCCATTCATGAGAACTCCACTCTCGTGACCTAAGCACCTTCCAAAGGCCCCACCTCCTACTACCATTACCCAGGAGGTTAAGGTTTCAACATATGAATTTGAGGGGGACATAAACATTCAGACCACAACAAAGTCAAGCTTTAAATAAGCTATTTGTTTTAAAGGGGTTTATCTTGTTCTCCACTGGGTGTCCTGGCATATCCCTTGACAATACCTTTCAGGGAAGAGCCATGGGGGATGGGCTACCCCTGTCACCTACCACTGTTATCTCAGAATAGAGAAACATGTGCTCCAGAAGAAGTGGAGCTGTAAAGGCACTTGTGGGATTGGTGTCTTTTGTAAATTCTTCATGGAGAAATGACCAGGAAAATACATACTGGACTACTAGTTAAAAACTTCAGTTGTACAACGTATTTCCATGAAGGATTTTCCTTGGATGGCTTATTAGAAAGTGCTTATATTTAAGGGTTTACCTGGGCAAAGATAGCTGAAGACCCTGGTGACAGCAATAGCTGCTAGCTTCAGACAGACATTAAGCTTCATGGTGAAGAGAACCAATTTCAGCTTTCTACAGACAAGGCAGCCATCTCTAGGCAAAGGTTGACTCTCTCCACATCCTGAGATCAGCAAGAGAATCCCAATGTCCCAAAGAATTTACTGACACAAAACACCAAGTCATCCCTAATAGGATCAATTTCATAAAAGCAAAAATAACCTGACTTTCAAAAATAAAAGACTTTCACTTCTCTGGGTTTCCTTTTCCCCAACTGTAGAAAAGGGTTGGACCAGGAGACTCTAAGGGGCTTGATAGCTCTGCTGTTCTGCTGTCCTATTACCAACTCCAGGGGCTCTCCTGAATCTTAGTCCCGAGTTTGTCCCAACCCCATTCTCAGGCTGAGCTGCCAGAGAGTCTGTCCCATCTGCCCATGGGTGGTCTTCAGGCTGCCTGGAGTATGTACCTCTCTATACTGAGATGAAATCAGCCAATGTCACAGATTGTGGGCACTGGACATGGGCAGCCCATTGGCACAGTGCTTCCCTGAAGGGTACACTATTCCAGCAACGGGAGCCACCTTGGAAGCCAGGCTTTGGCCATGAACCCTGGATATGGAAACATACCGTGAATGAAGACATCCTGAGCCTGAGCAAAGGAGAGGGTGTATAAGTGGAAATAGAGGAGACTCCAGTAGAAAGGGTGGTCGAGGGTGGATTTATCAAAGGTCTTGAATGTCTGACTAAGGAGGTTGGAGATTTATTTAGTAGGCTTTGAGAACCATGGAAGGTTTGTAAACAAGTATCTTCTTTACAAAGGTCAATCAGGTTGTGCAGTACACGTGCATTAGACTGGGGAGAAATTAGAGCTCCAGAGGCCACTTAGAAAAGGCCCCTTTGTTGGATTTTCCAGGTAAGAGGTATTGAACCAGAGTGGGAATAGGAAGAGGGACAGATACGAGACTCCCGGGAAAAAGTTACTTGTAAAATTTGGCATCAGCTGGCTTTGGGAATCATGGGAGAGAGGGGGATCAAAAACGGTTTCAAGAGCTTCAGAATCTACAGTGGCAGCCTAGATGCGGAGCCCGGCATCCCCGCTGTGTTCCAGATCTGACCCTGAGAACACCGTACCCCGTGTGGGCAGCTTGTCACCTTGTGACAAAGTTGTCAGATTGTTTTCATCTTGTGCTTGTTCCCAGGGGACACTCCACCACCACCCATCCCTGAGCCACAAAAAGGCACTTTGACACCTGGTGATGCTGGCCCAAATTCAGAGTAATTTAACCCAGTGGATCCTGGCTGATTCAGCTGGCATGTCCATAATTGAACATAGCACAGAGCTATCTATGTCATTTAGGGTCTTCTAAATGTGGCAGTCTTCTGAAGGCTAAGACCAAAATCCACTTCATGGCCAGTATCCTCCACAGCAATTAGATCATTGAAATTTGAGTAAGCCAGACAATATCCCCTTCCTTTCAAGAGACTTGCAGCTCCTATTGGACCCTAGACTCATAACAGCAATGGAACTGGAGATTTAGAGAAGGATAGGCTGGACATCTGGACATCTGTTAAGTGGTGGCTTCAGTGAAACATTCTGTGAGCTTTTTTGGTGGCTTATACGTGGCTTAAAAAAAAAAAAAAGACACCCTGCAGGACAGTCCTCTGGGTAACCTTGGACTAAACAAGTTCTCTGCCCTTTCTTATTTGTAGTTCTCAAGAAGCACTTGAGAATGTGCTGGGAATGCAACATCTTGAGATAAGGGGGAGCTGGCTGGAACTGCCCAGGCTCTGTTCCAGTCCCCTCTAGAAACAGATTGTCTTTCAGTGCTTTAGCCCAGTGACTCACATGTCCCCAGGGTATAAAACCCAGGATTGGTCTCTTTTCTGGAGCCCCTCAACTGGGGTACAAGTAGGGCATGTGCAGATGAGACTCCATCTGTCCAGACAGCTTGCCTGAACCTTGGGGGACCAGGTTGAAATGAATCCTAGGCTTCTGCTGTCCCTTCTGTCTGTCTCTAAGGAATAAAACTACTTCATGTAACCTGTTGCATGAACCTGAGTGTGTTCTGTCTGACCAGACTCAGGCAAGTTGGTCACCAATGCCCAGTGAACCTGCTTTGCAAACCCCAAGTGAAACAGTGTCATGCAGGCAGTGCGAGGAGACAGTCTGGGGAAAGCTGGGTGGTCAACAGGCCCCAGTGACCTAAAGAGGTTGCCTGGAGGGACAACCCCTGAGCTGCAGCAGAGGCCTCACTCAGGGCAGGGAGGGATGAAGCCAGACTGCAGGAGAGTGGGAGAAGACAGGCACTGAGCAAGGGAGACTGAGGAAGCCAGCCCTGCTTCCTAGAAACCTGGTAGTGAAGAGGAAAATCGCAGATTCAGCCATCAAGAAGCACAGTGGGTGACATATCATTTCCTAGGAGAGGGCTGGCCTGCGGTGCCTTTGAAAGCACAAGGCGAAGAGGGAGGAGGAAGGCAAAGAGAGAGGTGGTGTGCCTGACAAGCACGGGGTCTGGCTCAGAGGAGAGGAGGGGAACTTTAGAGCCAGAAGAACACAGTTTCCTCTGGAAAGGAAGAAGAAATTGAGGACTTGGAAGCCGAAGATGAGGCTTAGGAAGGATGACTGTAAATCTAACAGAAGTGGGCTTGAGCCATGACTTGTTTACTTCCTAGACATGCGATTCTGGATAAATCATGGCAAGTGGTAAGCATCATCTTCGATTATAGTTTTAAATGGTGCCGCAGTAAGTACATAAACTATAACTCACTACTGCACTTGAAAAAGGAGATGCAGCAGTCAGCTGGGTGGGCAGTGTGTCCACTTGAGAACCTAGGGTAGGAAGAGAAGGCCAGAAGTAGTCATCATGAGGCCTGCAGAGGGAATTAACAAGAGCACAGCAGAGACTTGGATCAACTACACTGCTGCCTTCTTTGCAGCCTGCTTTGGTTGTCACATCACCTTATCCAAAACTCACAATGATGCCTTCTGGTAAGTGTTACCATGCCCACTTAAAAGATAAGGAGGCAGAGAAATTACCTCACTTGCTCAAGGTGACATGATTGGTGAGGGGTAGAGTTTGTCATGGAAGCCACATCTCCTGATTCCAAACCCAGCCCTGCCTCTGACACATGCCACAGAGGAGGTCCACTGCCAGTCATTGAGTTTTCAGATGGCCCACTTGTGAGGACTAGCTGAACCAACATATGATGGTATCAGAATGAATACTGCATGCTGGGATACAGGCCCAGACCAATTTAATGAGAGGCAGGAAATGCAAACTTCTGCATCTAGATGTAAATAGGAGGCAGGAGACCTGACCACCTGACCAGACATCTTATCCAATTCTGTGCATTTCTGGCACTTACCACACTGCCGGGCATATGCACTCAAGACACAGGCTTATAGATGTGATAATAGTAGCTTGTGGCTGGAGGAAGGGAGACCCCTGTTCAGGGTCTCAGAGGCCAGGCAGTGCTACGTGCCAGACATCAGGATGAAGCTTCCATTCCAGCCCCAATCAGGTCATCCTGCTCACCAGCACTGCAACGCTGCTAGATTTCCCCCCCTCCCAGACTTTCTTGATGCAGATGCCCCGATCTGGAAAGCCCTTCTTTGTTCTCTATTTGTTGACTAGGATTAAGATCAACCTCATTCCTTTCATGACGCCAGGCTCCACATTTTGGGGTTTGACGTGTGTGTGACGTTTGTGTGTGGGGTGTGAATCCTAGCTCTCCCGTGCTGTGCCATTCTGGGAAAGCTACTTAACCTCTGTCTCAGTTTCCTTAACTCTAAAATGAGGATGATAATAATGATGCATAACTTTTAGTGTTGTTTAAGTTTAAAAAGGATAATACATATAAAGCACATAGATCAGCAACAGAACGTAGTAAATCCTCTGAGCATACATACTTCCACTGGGTATTTTTCACCTGCTGGCACGTCTACTGGTTCTTATACTCATGATTTCAACATCTATCTCCCCCTTAGATCTTTCTTCTGAGCTCTGAGACCATATATCCAATCTTGCTAGAAATCCCCCCTCCCACCAGACATCCCACTGGTACCCCAAACTCCACGTGTCCACTACTGAACTCACCCTTCCCACCAAGCCACTTCCCTCCAGGGCTCCCTAGCTCTGTGAATGACATCACCCCCATTCCAGTGGCCCAGTACAGAAATCTGTAGGTCATCCCCAGTTCCTTTACCTCTGCACATTAAATTGCTTGCCAAGTTTTGTCAATTATATCTTCCAAACATATTCTTATTCCTTCCCTTCAACTCCATTCCTACCATCATCTCCCTCATTTAGGACCTTGTCATCTTTTTCCTGGGTTACTGCCACAAATTGCTTCCCCGTGGGACTTAAACCGTTGAAATCCATCTTCTGTGCTCCGGCCACCATGCGTTTTGAATTCCAAATTCTGCTTGTTTGTAGAGATAGTGGTTCTCTCCTCCTTGCCCCATTGGCTCCTCCATGTTTTCTCAGCCTTCTTGCAGTTGTGATGGGAGGGGCTAGGTGACTAGCTCTGACACATAAAGTGTGAGCGGAAGGAAAGTGAGTCACCTCCAGTTACAGGCTTTGAAAAGCCTAGTTGTTCTTTCCCATTAACATGATAACCATGTTCCAAATGGTGCTGCTACAAGATAGCAGAGCCTCTTTTTATCTGGGTCTCTAGTGACTACATGGAGCAGAGCCCCTCATCTGATCTTTTTTGAAAAAGAAATGTGGGCAAAAAGTAAACAATTGTGTTAGTCACTGGGACTTAAGTGGCAGTTAATATGTTACTGTAGCAGAACCTAGCCTACCTTGACTAATATATGGACAGTGACACTTTCTTGTGGAAAACCCTTAAATAGCTGCCTTATTACTCACTAGATAAGGTACAAACTCTTTACCACATCCTACAACCTCCACTGTTGTCTGGCCCCTGCCTACCTCTCTGACTCATCTTTGCTATTTTCTATCTGGTACATTATGTGCCAACAAGAATAAGTTTGCCTTTTGCTTCCAGGCCTGTGCTTCTGCTGTCTGCTTTACCAAGGTTGCCCCTTCTACTGCCTCCCTCTTGCAGCAGACAATTCTTTTTTTTTTGAGACAGGGTCTCACTCTGTCACCCAGGCTGGAGCACAGTGGTGTAATCATAGCTCATTGCAACCTCAAACTCCAGGCCTCAAGCAATCCTCCCACCTCAGCCTCCTAGGATTACAGGCGTGAGCCACTGCAGCCAGCCTGCCAATTCTTATTTACTTTTTAAAAGATGAAATTCAGAGAATAACCTCTACCAGGAAGTCTTCCTGGATTTCACCCCCCCCCAAGGCTGGATAAAGTGCATAACATGAGGATTTCCATATCACCCTAATGCACACATCTATCAATGTGTTTGCCATGCTGAATTACGGTCACCGGCATATGACTGTTTCCCTCCTCAGATAAAACCCAGAGCAGGAACTCTGTATTATTCAACTCTTCAGTCCCCTTGCCTAGCAGAGTGTTTGAACCATAGCCAATGTTCAATAAATGTTTGTTGACTGAGCAGTTAAGCAAACGGTCAGTGTCTGATGATAGCAGATTCATAAAAACGTGAGTGAGTTGGATTTTTTGTACCCCTGACCAGGCTAGATCACACGTCAAGGCTGGATCATCTTCAGAAAGTGACTACAATGTTAGCAGTCAATTTATATATTGGTCAGGTGCCTAAAACAGAACAAAAGGAAGAACAGCATGCACAATATGACCTCACCTATGCTTTATAATAAAATGTGTTTAATGGTATGTTAAATTATAGAAAAAAAAATACAAGAACCCAGTATTTTAACTTTAGGAAATGAGAGTGGGGAGTGGGCCCTGGGGACTGGAGGGGTAGGGTGGCAAAAGCCTTTTCATTATTTTATACTGTTCTGTATTTTTAATTCTGAAATGTTTATGATGAGCATGTATTACTGTTACAGTTCATAAAAGTAGTTCAATCTTTTTCTTAATTCTCTGTAATGGCATGGTCTTCCTCTTGCGCCTTTCACACTGGTGAACTTGACCCCTGTGCCTCTGGAGTATGACAGGCTTGGGGTGCCTCCCACCTGGGTGGGTGGGGCCTCCCCAGGAAAGGCACGGCCATGGGTGCTCAGCTGCTCCAGACTTTAGGGAGAAATGGATGCTCTCTTCCCCTCAATGAGACTGTGATCATCTCAGCCTTCACCGGTTGTCAAGGGCCAGGATTAGGGTGTGGGTCTTGGTGAAAGAGGCAAGGAGGCTGCTAAGCCTTTAGTTTTGGCTTGGACCAGAGGTGTTAGGAGAGTTCTGTGGTTCACATGAGGGACTGGGCAGCTCACGAGAGCCAGGGGTTCCCAGAGAGGTTTGGTGCCAAGGTCCTCGTTGAAAATAAATAAAACATGGCTGGCCTTGTCCTCTTTGCACAAATCTCCCTAAAAGACTTGTAGGCACAGTAGATGGCATAGCTAATAGCCGGTGTCAGCTAGGGACTTCTCAGCCCAAGTAACTGTGCCAGACGACTCCCGCTGGCCTTCCAGATCTCCCCTCCCCACCTCTCCACCTTTCTCAGTGTCTGGGGGCTGGCTTGTGTGTACTGCATCAATCTGCTCCCTGGTTCTCTGGCTTCCTGTTGGGTTTGGCACCTTATCCCTTTGAGCTGTATAAGCCCGGCATAATGGCACTACTTCCCTAATGTCTACTCCTTAATAATTGCTCACCTTATTAAATCCTCCTCTAATTATCCAAATTTGAGTGTGCCATTTGTTTCCTATTGGGACCTTAATAAATGCTTAATAAAGCATTTATCTGTAAAAATACCTGGAGGGGTATTTATCTCTGGACTTCACGTAAAGGGCAAAAGCATGTGTTAAAAATGGTGAAGCTGCCAGGTGTGGTGGCGTACACCTGTAGTCCCAGCTACTTGGGAGGCTGAGGCAGGAGAATCACTTAGCCCAGGAGTTCAAGGCTGCAGTGAGCGATGATCACACCTGCACTTTAGCCTGAGTGCAAAAATAAATAACTAAAATTAAAAAAAATGGTGAGGCTCTCTAGTGAATTGAAAACTACAGAAGATGTATGTGCATGCCTCTGTGTTCAAGCATCCACACACACTTCTCCTTCCTAAGGCACGGGTGAGAACCTGTAACCAGTGTGGTGAGAGGAACGATTCTAGTCTAGTCCATGTGGCTGCCTGTGAGTCCTACACTGTCCCTAACCCACAAGATCTAGGATGTCCCCTTCTTACTTTAGGGAACTTACTACAGATTCTTAGTTTTGGCTTTTAGTGCCTCTTTAAGTCACTTGATTTCTGTGGGTTCTGCATCCTTGCTCTCTGAACTGAACGTTTCGAAGGCCAGCTTTACCGCAAATAAATGAGCTGCTTGATGCTTCAGCTTGGTCTCTCCAACTTAAGCCCCTGTGGGTGAGGTGTGACCACTGCTGTAGGGACAGGAGGGGCACTTTAACTGCCTTCTGACAGGCTCGCCTTCTACCAGGTAAGGCCACTGATCACTGCCCTCTTCCCTAACACTTCCTACCTGACATGATTAAACATCTCTGCATGGGGCTGCCCCAAAGAAGCCCAGGGCCACACCATTGCTCCTTCACTTCCTGCTTGGCAAGATGCGGGAAGAAGGAGGTTGGTCTAAATTCTCTGTAGAGGCTGGGAGTTCCTGCCAGCTTTTTCTTTTAGAAATACAAGGAGTTCTGCTACCTTGCAGGTGAGCACCAGAGCCCACAGAAGAAGCTTCTAAGACAGTATTAGAATGGATTCAAAATGTTCATCTTTTGAGGGAGGCAATGGTCCTAAAAATGAAGAAACCTGAATTCTAACCCAGCTCTGCCACTGACCTGCTCTGCAGCTTTTGAGAAATTATTTGCCTTTTGAGGCCTCAGTGTTTCCTTTTATACAATGGGGACAATTGATCAAGAATGCCCCTTAACTCTTCCAGACTTAACATTAAGAGATCTAACGTGATTACTAAGCAGGCCTAGATTCTTCTCTTTTAGGAATCTTAGAGTATATGGTATCATCTGTCCCTGGGGGCTCTAACCTCTGTCCTGAGACAGTGGAATGGACCATACGGTCAGGCAAACAATTTCATGGTCATTATTTCCCTACAGACAAAGTCAGTTATAAAGGGGCTACTGGGAATCAGTCCCACAAACTTTTCATGTCCCCCAACATCTGTTAATTCCTGGGTGCCATATTCAGTCTCAACTTTCAGAGAAAGCTGTGACTTCCCTTACCCAGGAATTTTTTATTCTCAAAGCTGCCTGTGAAATATACTCAGGCAAGGGTGACTGTGTTCTATGTAAATGTTGAGAAGCCATCCCAAGTGAGTCTGCTTCCCAGGATGCTGGGTGTGATAAGAAGATAGGTCCATCTTCCCAATGCAGAAGGCACTGCATCACTGCAGACCTGGAAAGCGAGGGCTCTGCAGGACAAGGATAGGCAAATTTGCCTCCTTTCACAGGAAATGGGTGAAGCCCGGCTTGAAATTATTACTCAGACGTTTTGTGCTGTGAAGGAAATGTCTTCTGATAGCACAAAGCTATTGGTTTCCTGTTGTGAACTGAGACTTTCTGGCTTGCCCAAGAATGGACAGGAAGGGAAAGGGTGGTTGTCCTTTGGAAGTTCTTGTTTAATGAAAACGCCAGCTCAAGGGCTTCCAGGACACTCCAAGTGGCCAGAGGGGAGGTCGGAGGTTGGGGAGAGGCCATATTAGTTAGGGAGGTAGTATGAAGAGTAAGAGTGTGGAGAGATTACCTGTGTGACACTTCAGCTCCACAAACATTTGTTGGGCAATTCTATGTGCTGGGCACATTGCTCTGTGTCAGGTATACCACATGGTTTAACCTCGCCTTCCAAATAACAGTCTAGTGGTGGAAACTGGTACAAAAACAACTTTTGAGTACTATGATAAGGGCTAAGATGGAGCTATGCCTAGAGTACTACGGCAACATATCACTGGACTTTGGAACAATCCTTATACCCTTTTGGCTCAGCCTCCCCTTGTTTATAATGAGGGTTAGAATAAGAAGTAGAACTTAAGACTTCCAAGATAGTAGTAATAACTAGTGAGCATTAACTATGTTCTTAGTGCTTTCTACACATTTTCTCCTTTAATCCTCACAATAACCTGTGTTATAGGTCCTATGATGTTTAGGAAGGATGGTAACTTACTGCGGGTCACAATTCATATGTCACAATGCTGGATCCTAGCACCCCTCTTTCCATCCCAATTTATTGGAGACTCCCTTCTCCAATATATTTGGGGGTGACAAGATTTTCTACAAGCCCTAAGTCTGACCCTGATAACTCTCTTGGCAGGTATGCCCTCCTGCTCTGTCAGGGTGACCACTGACCATTCCATCTTGTCTTCACCACTGAGCCAGCCTCAGCAAGTGCATGGTTTTCTATGTCTGTTTTCTATGTCTATGTTGCTTCTGCCATGCTGACCTCTAGGAGGGTGATGTGGGAAAGCCTAATCTTCCCGTAGAGACCCATCCCATTGGCCCCCACAACAATACTTCATAAGGCTGTATATATGAGGCTCATTTTACCAAAGAGTTGGGTAACTAAAGGGAATTACAACATTGAAGAAAAAATTTCCAATGATTCACAAAATAGGAATGCTTCCACCACGTAAAAGAAAATAATCTCTCCCAAGAAGTTAAAAACCACTAGGGGTGATGGTTTGTGGGCACATCCCAGTTCCTAGGCTTGCTCCCCTCTCTCCAGGTCTACCCTTCTCTTTCCTCCTCTATGTGTCTGGTCATCATTTGCTACTCAAAGGATTTTTGGCTTGCCCTATGATCTGTTCTCCCCTCCCCTCCCGCCAGTAAGACACAGTAACCTGCAGAGAAGGGCAGAGAATGGACCTGAGGCTTTAGGCCCTAACTGCTGCTGTCACTCTACGGTACAGCACACAAATCCTTACCTCTTTGTGTTTATATACCTGCGCACTGCATCAGCTTGCTGAATGGGAAACAACATTCTCTATGGAATAAAAAAAAAATGACAACTCAAATTTTTTTCTTAATCCTTGGTATACTGCATGTGTATGTTCAATCAAACACTGATGAGATTTCAAATAAGTGTTTACCAAGGGCTGAATACTGTACTAGGCACAAGGGATTCAGGACAGAAATTAATAGAATATTCCTGTCTTCAGGGAGGTGGTTCTCAGTCCACTGCAGACACTGTTCGTAGTAGACATAAGAGTAGGTTGACTCACTCCACACGTAATTCCGATTCCCCTCTCCCTTGCCTTCCTCTGTTATAGAGATGGAGGAGCTAAGGACTTGTTTATCTACTGTCTCTTGTAGCTAAAAATGGCTATGTATCTGCATTCAGGACTAGGTATTTTTTTTTTAAAAAAAAGAAAGAACAATAAAAGAAAAGAAAAATAGCCATGTAATACAGTTCAGGTCCATGAAATATAACCAAAAATCTGTTGAGGAGTGTTCTGAAAAATCTTTTGTTATTACATAAAAAGAGGGGCAGATACAGACACAGCTTTCTTGCTTCCTGTCTGGAATGCAGACATAACGCAGCAGCCATCTTGTGATATAGGGGTGACAAGCCAGAGACCATGGGTGGTAGAGTAATATAGAAAGTCCCCGTGTTCCTGATGACATTGTTGAGTGCATTTCCCAGCTATGAACTGCCTACTTCTGCATATCTTATTATGAGAAAAATAACCTCTGCTTTTTTAAGCCACCATTTGCACTCAGGACTCTATTGCTTGAATATACTCCTAACATATGCCTTCATGAATAATAACAGCTATCCAAGAAGTGCTGTATTAAGAGGCAAGAAAAACAAATCACGGGAGCAAAGAAGAGAAATGCTCCCAGAAAGAGGCAGCATGTGAGCAAATCTTGACAGAGCGGCAGGAATTTTTCAGAAGCACAAAGGCAAGAAGGGTGCCCTGGGCAGCAGGAACAGCATGTGCCAATGCACGGTCCCAGTAAGAGTGCACGAGAGAACTACGCGAAATCGGAGTGCAGATTACGAGCGACAGACAGAGGGGGTGAGAGAGAGAAGTACAAGGGCAAATCAGAAATCTGTTTAGACTTCATCTTTTGAGCAATGGGGGATTCCTTGAAAGCTTTAAAGAAGGAAGATAAAGAGGGGTTTATAGTTTGGAAAGAGAACTCTGCCAGGAGAGTACATGATAGATAAGAGAGAGTAGGGGAGACAGTGGAGGATGCTGGGGGATTATCAGAATCTTACAGGTGAGAAACGCTAAGACCTGAACTAAGGCAATGGCTACAGGGCTTACAACAAGGAAGGGATTTGTAAAATAAATGTTGGAATCTCATCTAAAATTGCATGGAACTACACACACACACATACACACAAATGAATACATGTAAAAATTGGTAAAAACTGAATAAAGTCTGTAGACTAGTTAATGGTATTGTACCAATGTCATTGTCCTGGTTTTGATATCGTATTCTAGTTAAGTAAGATGGTACTGCTGGGGAAGGCTAAGTGAAGGGGACAGACAGTACTTTATGTAGTATTTTAGCAACTTCCTGTGAATCGATAATTATTTTTTAAAAAAAAGCTGAAAAGATTTTAAAGTAAAAAAAATTTTCTGTGAGAATCTAGGCTTTTAAAAGAACAACTTATATAGCGAGGATCACAAGTCAAGCTGGTCTCTATAGAGGCAAGATGCCAAGCAGACAATAAAGCAGTCTTCACAAAAGAGTGGCATCCACAAAATTTTGAGAATGAATCAAAATTAAGATCTCAAGAATGGGGAAGACATAGTTTGAAAGTACTAAAAGTGAGCAATGAAATCATATAACCATTGAGCTTTCTTTTGGGATTGCTTTTTAATTTACTTTTAAAACATTTTGAAGATATAAAAATTTCTTAAAGATACATGCTGTAAAAATACATACAGATAGACATAAATGTTGGGTTATTTTTTCTTTGCTCTTCTAACTCCCAGGCCAATGTGTACTTCTTGTGCTAGTGGTCTTTGCATTCCCTTCTCAAGAATGAATGTTCTCTTTGGCCCTTGACCTCTAGGAGCAGATCTGAGTTCACCCTGGCCCAGACGGCCTGCGCCCTAAGCCACCAGAGCAACTGCCTCCTTTGATCCCACCTCAGGTCTCTGAAGGAGCCTCACCGACTCCAGGGCTTCCAGGGGATACCTGAGTAGTCCCTTTTTACTGCTTTGTCTGATGACTCTGCCTGCATTAACCAGTAGCCACACCTGACCTCTGGAATCACCATGAGCACTCCTACTAATGACTCTACATCATCCCTTTAGTCAGCTCCGACTCTCTGGTTCCTGATCTCCCATCACTCCCAAACCTCCAAGTGGAATGAGTTGTCCCTCAGCAAGCTGGGAGAGGTGATTCACCCCCTGTGGTTTCAGATTGGAAGAAATAATTTCAGGACAGCATTCCCCCAACTGTGCCTTACAAAATACTAGTATCCCATGAGATATTAATAGGTAGTTGGGAAAAAAAGTTCCACTGTTAAACTAAAACAAAGTTCAAGAGGCTTATTTTTATTGCAAATCTACTCAGAGTTTTTAATAGGCTAATATTTATTGTAAATATTGTGCCCCATGCTAATTTGAGGACCTTTATTTGTGGAAATCCTAGTTTCATTACTCAGATTATCTAGACATTTATAGAACTGTAGTTTGGGGAAATGCTGTTCAAGGGTGAGCTGTCCCCAAGGAGGAACAGATCCCTTCCTCTCTATAGAGTTTTCCTCTCCCTGTTCTATTCCCAAGCCTTGCTAGCAAATGAAAAATGGCTATGATCCAGGATTAAGAGTTACGTTCCTTCTGTGCAAGAAAAGGAGAAGGAAGCCACCCAAGCCCTTGAGGAACTGGCAGTGAGATCCTGACCTCCCAGGGAAGACAGACAGGATGGAGGCCAAGAAGGAGGTGGAAAAGGGTACGGGCTCTTTTTGCTTCACTCTGATACAAAACCCTCTGTTTAAAGATGCCTCTGCTTGCCAAGGTTGTTAATATTTCAAAGCAAAGAACAAAGCAGGTGGGAAGTAGAGAAAACTGTGGAAACCAGGCAGGAAAGGAACACAGGGATAAATATAGTAATCTCATTATGGATGTTCTTCTATTTCAGTCTCTTCTCTCCCTCCCCACCTCCCTCCCTTGTTCGTTCTTTCTCTCTTCCTCTCTCTCCCCCACAATTGCCCCAATGTTATTTGGTTCCATTTCCTGCATCGAAGCTGCCTTTTTAAGTCCAATGAAAGTTCACTTATCTCATATTTAGGATTTGCTTTGAAACACTTTAGCAAAAAAAAAAAAGTGTTCATCATGATTGATAATGATTGGGCTTGGGTTACAGGGGTTCATACTATTTTTTGTATGTTTGAGTACATAATAAAGTTAAACACACACACACACACACACACACACACGCACACAGAGTACCTGCTTTGCCTCACTGTGGGAATAGGCTTACCTGGCTCTCAGAGCTCTTATAAATTCTAAAACAGACTAGAATTCATAAAACAAACAAACAAAAAAGAAACAAAAGCTAAAGAAACATAAAGCCCAAACATGCATAAGGACTTAGCAGTATCACAGAATTTTAAAGTTCAAAGTCCTGATAGGTAATTGACAAGCACCCCGCATCCGCCAGCACCGAATGCTGTGTGCACAGCCTCCAGATTCCACCTGCAATGTAACTTCACAGCGGAGGATGAGGCACTGCCTTCTTACACAGTGTCCCCAAGGTTTTAGAGAAGTTTTAAGCTTTAATCATTTCAGTAGTGTAAATAAATGCTGCAAGCTTACCAAAAAAATTTTTAATTTTTAGTTATTCAGGTTTCTTTTAGACCTTTTGAGTTTTGTGAATTTGGAACAATCCCATTTTTAATTTTTTGCTTCAATCAATGCTCACCAGCTGCCAGAGGGACCTATCATTCTTTTAAATTTGAAATTTAAAACGTATATGGTTCCAAATCCACAAATTCAATAAGTGTAAATGAAATTTAAATAATTACATTTTTAAATGACCTCTTTTGTTAGGTTTGTTTCATTTATATTAATACTTCTAAAATTGTTAAAGCTTAGAACCGCACGAAAGGTTTTGGAACACTATTTTGTACATCTTAAATATGACCAGATATTAATATAGCACTGGCTTTGGGGAACTGCGAGTTGATCTTAAAGGGCTTGGAATTTTACCAAGCCATGCCCTGGAAAGCTGCAAACATGCCCCACTTTCTGGGATTCTCTCAAAACCCACGTATGTCTGTCCTTCCCCACCACCCCTACTCAAGGATTAGACTCTAGTGGTGTTTTGGGGCAGGGTGGGAGCGTGGGGCTCTGGCAGGACACTCAAATTTCACCTCTTGCCAATCTTTTTCTCCTTTGAACACTTTTCTACACTCCATTTCTGCTTGACAGCAACTTCTCAGTGTTCCTTCCCTGCCCCATGAACTCAGTCACATATCTGCCCTCTCCCTTCCTATGGGCAAATCAGCCTTATGGTTTTGCCTTAATAGTAGAGAGGCTACAGGGAAGGAAACAAACAAACAAACAACAATCAATAGGAGGGAAATTGGCTATTTTCAGCTAACATATTTTCCCTGTTTCTTCTTTCACACGAATGTTCTTCAAATCTGTGAGGACAGCCCTTTCCCACCCTCCTATCCTGTGGCTCTGAAGCTGCTGTGCATGCTCGTGGAGGGGCATGCTTGAGCCACATGCTGGTTCCCAGGCCATTCTGACTCTGCTGATGGAGTGCAGGATCTAAGGTGGTTCCCGTGGCCACAGCTGGAGAGGCTTTCTCTTACCCCACCCTCCAGCCAGCCTTCTCCCCTCCCCCAGCAGTTCTCTGCCAGGTGGGGACCCCTGTGGTGACAGGGTGAAGAGGGCTGTCTTTGGTTGGAGTCAGACAGAGCAGGATGAGGATCCTGATCACCTGTCCTCTACTGTAAGAATGGGGTACCAGGGTTACCCTCCTCATTAGATGATGATGAGCATTGACTTTGGAACCCAGTGAGACCTGACAAACAGAACTTGGCAATCCCATATCTTAAAAATAGAGAGGTTTTAAACAGATAGCACATTGAATGGCACTTGGTAAGCCCTCAATAAAAATAAGCTATTCTAATCCCTAAGTGTACATACACTCCCAATAATATCTATTTTATTTCCCGGTAGCTCCTAAGTCATCCACTTAATAGACTCATTTCTAAAAGAGAAATGGGAAATAGATGCTTCTAGAAATGTGCCAGAAGTTAACATTAATTCACTGTTAGGTTCTGGTTTCCCTCGTTTCTCCTCCCTTTATTAAAAGAACTCGGAGCAACGTCGACCATTTCTGATTTCCAATTTGACCCTTCTCTTTCCCACTGCCCTTGGTTTCTGGAAGATTACTCACGCTGCTTCTGCTTTCACAGCTGCACTTCCTCTCAGGACCTGGGAATTTAACTCACGTAGGCCCAAAGACGTGAATCCAGTTAAAGGAGTCAGACCCACTTGCAACCCCCTACATATCCTTATTCATTCGTTCAACAAATGCTTCTGAGCAGCAGCCCCGTGCCAGCGCAATGTTAGATGCTGCTGAGACAAAGCTCATTGTCTGATGTCTTAAACATCAGTTCATGCCATTTGCTTCATCCTTTTTAGATTAAAGATTATTCCCCTTGCTGTGGAAAATGGAAACAAAGTAGGAGTTGAGCAGTTTTGCTTCCTCTTTATCCCCTAGTAATTTTACATCCCTCATTTCCTCCAAACAATGTGTTTTTCCTTCTCTTGTTCTTCTTGGATTATGCAGAGCCTGAAAAGCCCCTTCTGATGAGTTCAGCATTTTCCCCAAGCCTCTGCCCTTCCTGGGCTCTCTTTCTGCTTGTAGCCCTGCTTTCATCTTTTATTTGTGATCTAAGTCTGTGCCTAGGGGGAGCTTTCATGAAGCTCCACTAATTTCCTCAATGCCTCTGACTTTCCCCTCTCACTGTGCGGTGTATTGGTCAGGATAAGCTAGTTTTTGCTGCAGTAACAAACACCACCCATGACTTAAAGTAATAAGAAACAATGGTTTAATTCTTGCTCACTCAGCCAATGATGATTCAGCAAAACAGGCTGACAAAGGTTCACCATCCTATACCGCACCACTGGAACATGTGGCCTTCTAGGGTAATGCAGCAGGGCAAGAGAGTGTTCAAGGGTCTCACACTAGCAGGCAAATGCTTCTCACAGCCTTTGGCCAGAATTCACCACGTGGCTCCAGCTAACTACAAGGGTGGTGGTGAAGTGATTAACAGAACACAAGTGAGCACTAAAAGTTCAGACCACAGGCTGAGTCATAATCACATGATTAGAATTTCATTTTTCAGACCCTCCCAGTCCTAAAGCAGTATGGACCCTTGAGAGCCTCAGACCCTAGCATCACACCTATTTATTGCTGACTCCTTTTCTAAAATGTGTTCCAGGTCCAGTTACTCGCAGCCTTTCCCTTCTTCACTCCTTATCCTCATTGGTGAGGTTCCCTGGTGAGAAACTCTAGCCACTCTGACTCTATTCCTGACATTTGAGCAACCTACAGGAAGTACGATTTGAGCAAGGCAGCCCTGTTAGGGATAATAAGAAGACACGAATGTGGGGGCTAGAAAGAGAAGCAGAGCAGGTGACAAAGAAGGAAGGCTCCTGCTGAAGGACTGGGAGACATAAAGCAGACTAAAGGGAAGGAAAATGCCACATGAGAGCCTTGGCTGCTCAGGGTGGAGGTCCCCGTACCAGGTCTATCCCCCATATGCCTGCATCACCTGGGAGCTCATTAGAAATGCTGACTCTTTCCTTATGAACGATCTGCGGGGAAAAGAAAAAAAAAAGAAATGCTGATTCCCAGCCCTACCCCAACCCTGCCCAGTCACATTCTGTATTTTAACTAGATCCCCAGAGCATTCACATGCACAGTACAGTTGGAGAAGCCCTGCATTAGCGCACTTCAGAACACACCTGTTGGGAGGGAAGACCTGGATAAGATCTTTGGAACCCAGTGAGGACTGACAGACAGAACTTGGCAATCCCATATCTTAAAAATAGAAAGGTTTTTAAACAGGGTGCAGAGCCTGTGCGGGTAGGTAGGGGTGGTGTAATGTGCATACTTTCAGCAGCAAAACCCAATGAATTTACAACCATCTTGTTAAAATGAAAGAGGAAGTTGTTTCTGAAAAACTTGTACCAAGTAAGGAATGATAAATGAGAATTACTGATGTAATATTTATCATCACTGATATGAAGTGTGCTAAATGTTATTGACATTCTCTTAATTTGGTATGCGATTTTAGTAAAAGTACAAATATTGGAATGGCTTCCCAGGGTCCACATGCATCCTAAGTCCCTTACATGTGCCTTTTCCATAAGTATTCATTCCCACCGGAGGCATCAGGATCAAACCATCCCTCTTGCTCCCACTGATTGAACATAGAAGAGATTGCAGCATTTGGTTTTGTTACTTCCATATTTCCAAGTTTCTTACTGCCAACTCCCCATGTCTCTTCTCTCTAGACTGTACTGATGGCTCTTGTCTCTGTATCATTGCCCTTCCTCATTTTAAGAGGTTGCAAGTGTCAGATTTACAGACTGTTCTTCACCCTTTCACCAGCGGTTGATTACTTTCTGATGGCATGCAGAGAGGTTTTGAGCTGCAGGTAACTTGGGAAAAAAATCCCAAAAAAGAGGATGAAATGCAGACTGCTTTCATTCACAAGAAGGGCACTTCTGATAGGCTAGGCTTGTTTCACTCGTTGGTTTGAAGAACTACTTTATATTGTCATAGACATAGATACAGATATATATTCATCTATTTATGCGTGGATATAGAACATCTGTTTCCCACGCTGAGGACTACAAGTGGTGGTCATGTTTCTTACCATGTGGAAAATCTAGCCCTTGGTGAGAATGAAGTCAACTCACCAAAAGACATAGGGGAGAAAAATGGAGAGCAAGTCCCTAAGCATTCAAGGCTCCAAGATTTGATTATTCCTGAGGCCCTGCTATACCTCTGTTTTATGGCTCAGTCCCTTCTAAGAGACCAAGAGCCAACACACTTTTGTACAAGCTAGTTCAAGTCAGGTTTCTGTTGCTTGAAACCAAGAGACCAAAGTCATTCTCCAAGGCCTCACGTCTCCCTCCTTAGGTACCACTACTGTGGAAGGATACACACCCTAACTACACTATACTATAATTATAACATTTTAAACATAGTGGAAATAAAGGCATGGCAACCTGCTTCCATATTATGATGCTAGTAATGGAATTAATCCATCCATAGATTAAGAAAAGAAAAGCTCTGTCTCTCTCTCAGTCTTATATACCCAGCCAAGCACTTCAGTAGTGAGTGCCCAGATTAACTGGGGAAGAAGGAGAGTGTGAGCAGTTCTGCATGTCTGTTGTCACCATCTCCAGAACAAAGCAATGCATGCCCTACTGAAGTCAGGCCAGAGGGTATCCCTGGGATCCTATTTCCAAACATTTCCACTAAAAGCCTTGTGACATGGGAGGATGCATGCATTCCATTGTTTCTGAGGCTGGGTGAGTCTGGGAAAGGGAGAGAATATTTTTGGAGAATATGCATCTGCCAGCTTTGTGCATTATCTCAACTGGCAATCTGTTGGCCTACATATGCTGTGGCATTGGGGATGTAGTACTCATTTTACAGAGGAGGAAATGGAGGCTCAATGAGGGAAAGTAATGTGCTCAAGGTCACCAGCTAGTAAAGGGCAAAGCTAGGATCTGAACCCCGACCTTTTAGATGCCAGAGCCTCTTCTCTTCCCCTGTAGCCATGCTTTGCTTCTCAAAGTGTGCCATGCACACAAACCACCTGGGGATCTTGGGAAAATGCAGATTCTGATTCTGTAGGTGTCTTAGTCCATTTTGTGCTGCTATAACAGAATACCACAGATTGGATAATTTATAATAAACAGAAATTTATTGGTTCACGATTACAGAGGCTGAGAAGTAACAGATCAAGGGGTCAGCACTTGATGAAGGCTTTCTTGTTGTGTCATGATATAGTAGAAAGAGGGGAGGAGGGACAAAACTCATTCTTTATAACATTCTTATAACTCCTGTGCTACTAGCATTAATCCATTCATGAGGGTAGAGTTCTCATAACCCGATAATCTCTCTTAAACATACCTCCTTCCTACACTGTTACATTAGGGATTAAATTTCCAATACATAAACTTTAAGGGACACATTCAAACCATAGCAGTAGGTCTAGACTCTAGAGTAGGAACTGAAAGTCCACATTTCTAAAAGGCTCCAGGTGATATTGGTGCTTCAGATCTCTGGACCCACATTGGGTAACAAAACTTTAGAGGACAACATGGCCTTGAGCATAAGTTCCCTGAAAATTAGGAGAGATCTTGGGGAGGATTTTAGAATTTCATGGACCATGGAATTGGTAGAGGTTTGAGCTAATTTTACACAGCTCTTGTGGGGTAGAGGGGCCTCAAGCTAACATCTGGGCTACATAAGTATTTAGTTGTACAGAACACAACTTTTAAAAAAAATTTTTTTTTTAAGATGCAAAGGAGTCTGAAAACTCCTTTTTTGGTCTGCAGGCAAAAGCTTCCCTGGAGAAAGACCTCTCCTGCTGGCCCCTGTTCCTTCCAGAGCTCGTTCTGCACTGCCCAGCTCTTTGTCTTGCCCCAGGGATCTATGGGGCACCCCAATTAGCCATCAGCTAGCTGTAGCAGGATCTGCCCGATCCCCCTGCATCCCTCCCCCACTGCATGCTTTCCAAAATGTTAAAATTACAGCAATTATGTGAATTGCTGTGAGGGATGGAACTATAAGAAATGGATTAGTACAACGAAGCACATGTCATAAACCCAGGGGAAAGTCCAGCACTTCGGGAAAAACAAAAATAAAAAAATATATATTTCGCACATATTCCAGAAAGGGTGGTGGGGAGACAAGGAAACTGGGCCTAGGGATACTCCTAGCTGAGACTTTAGGAAACCTACAATGACTGATGGCAGTTCTTTTTGGGGATGGGCTGTGGTCCCCTGTCTAACAGCTCCCATGTACTGTTCAAGGGTGAAAGTGACTTTGAGCTGTGTCTCAAAAGCAAACAGGATGTTGCTACAACTTTCATGGTATTAAATTTGAGCTCATCTTTAACCTGTCAAGAGCTGCAGCCCTAACCCAAGCTAACAACTTGTTTCATAGCTGCCACTTAAAATTCAGCTATGAAAACCCCAGCTCATGCTTGGCAGTATCTGTGCACACTGAACATGTGCATGCCCTATGACCCAGCTAGTCTACTCCTTGGCACATAGCCAAGAGACACACACTCATGTATGCTGTGAGCATACATTCGCAAGCATGCTCATAGCAGCCCTATTCCTAATAGTGCTGAAATGGGAACAACTCAAATGTCTACCAACACTAGACGAGGTAAATGAGTTGTGCTATATTTATATAGTGGAATATTGTACAATGTTAGGAATGGATGAACTATAAGTATACACAACAACAGGGATAAATTTCACAACATGTTGAATGAAAGACAAAAGTAATCTAAGGTATTAGAAGTCAGGATAGTGTGTCCTTGGCAGGAGTGGAAAGTGAAAAGGAAGGGGACATAGGGAAGGGTGTCTGCAGTGCTGGTTGTACTCAGTGTCCTGATCTGGGAGCTGGTTACACGAGTGTTCACAGTATGAAGACTCATCAAGGTACGTACTCATGATTTGTGCACTTGTCACGTACATAAGTTATATTTGAATTAAAAGTTTACTTTAGGCTGGACATGGTGGCTCATGCCTGTAAATCCCAGCATGCCTATAAATCCCAGGAGGCCAAGGTGGGAGGATTGTTTGTGGTCAGGAGTTCAAGACCAGCCTGGGCAACATAGTGAGACCCCATCTCTACAAAAAATAAAATAAAATAGCCCAGCATGGTAGCACACAACACCTGTAGTCCCAGCTACTCGGGAGGCTGAGGCAGGAGGATTGCTCAAGCCCAGGAGTTCGAGGCTGCAGTGAGCTATGATCACAACACTGAACTCCAGCCTGGGCAAGAGAGCAAGACCCTGTCCCTAAAAATAAATAAAAAATGAAAATAAAAAAGTTTACTTTAAAAAGAAAAGGCTTAACATTCCCCTTTAAATCAAAGCATCTCTTCTGTTAATGACTTCGCAGCACCTTGGAGGTGTCGAGCCCTCCTTCCCCTGCCTCTGCTACAGCCTGGCCTTGGGGAATCTTTCTTCTGTGTGACTGGTGTTTGTCTCCTCCCATCCTGCTGCACCTCCCCAGTCAGGGCCTCAACCCCTCAGACCTGTTATGATCTCCCACTTGTCGGGCTCCCTGCTTCCTGTCTCTCCCATGCAGCTCATTCAAAGTGCTTGCCCTGCATCTCTGCTTTCACCGTGACCTCCCTTTTAAACT
Source organism: Daubentonia madagascariensis (assembly GCA_023783475.1). NCBI lineage: Eukaryota > Metazoa > Chordata > Mammalia > Primates > Daubentoniidae > Daubentonia > Daubentonia madagascariensis. The sequence goes on along the minus strand of JAKFHU010000144.1, from coordinate 9,955,819 downwards.
CCAGTCCCCACGCCACCCCCACCACCAAGTCCAAGATAAAACCCAGCTCCTCTGCAAGGCACTCAGGCCGCCCCTATTAAAAATTACTCCACAGGTCCCTTCCAACTTCATCCACTCCATGCTCCCTCATGAGCCATTTCTCCAGCCAAGCGGTTTCCTCATTGTTAGCACCCTCCGGTGCTTGCTGCCTACAGCTTAGAGCAGAAGAGAAGGCCCAGGCCCCCTCATTCTCAGTCACTCTTCCCAGAAGGACCAACTCAGACTCCTTTAGCTTTCCTGGTGAGACGTTGACTTCAGCCTCATCCAATTGCTCTCTTTCCAAGCCTTGTCTGAATCATTCGGGGTTGACTTTCATTGTACGTGTCCCCGTGAAAGGAGCTGGAGAGAAAAAAACGTTCTGGATGTTTATTTTTTACCCACACGTAGACTCAGAACACATGCCTGTCACCATTTCAAACCTCCTCTGGCCCCCAGATGAAGATCACTCAGACACCCAGTCTGATCCTGCACTTCAGAATACACAAAAAGTAAACTCAGCAGAAAGAACACTGCCCACTAACTACCAAAGATGACACAGCACGAGTATTTCCTCCAGCTACACAATGGAGAAGCTGAGTAATACGTGGAATTCACTAAATGACAGGGGCTAAGATCACAGGGGTTTTAAGGTCAGCTGAAACTCAATTGCCATATTTTTCCCTCCTCTTGGGTAAAAAAGCCTCTGAACAAACTCTGCTTTTTCAGAGAATCAGGGCTGGAGTCCCTGTCCAGGCAGTTCCTGGCCTGCTGGCCTGGGCTGGGAGCTTCTGGGCTCTTCTCCCTGGGTCAGGCTGCAGGAGGATTCAAGACGGAATGAGGCAATGCTGGCAGGGCAGCCACCCAGGGAGCAAATGAGACTCGCTTGCAGCCTAAGAATGAGAGGAAGCAAATTAGCAGAAGCAAGCAGTAATTTGCAGGCAAACAATAGGAGCCAAAACTGCATTTCTGACCCTGCACAGTTGATCCTCCTCACAACGTAATTCCAAGGGTCATACACAAGCCAGAAAAAGGCCAACAAACAAACCAGAAACAGGGTTTAAGAAGGCAAATGCTGGAGTCAAAACACTGGGTACAAATTCTAGCCCTGCAACTTATCTGCTGTATGACCTCAGACAAGTTGCCTAAAGTCTGTTAGACTCTGATTCCTCATCTGTAAAACGGTGACAAGAATGTGTCTATTCCATGAAGGTGTCATGTAGAATGTATGTAGAATATGTAGCACAGAACAAGAACTCAATAAATAGCTATTATGCTTTTATGGGCTTTGGGGAACCTCTGCCATCTTTAGTTTATTAACCCTCCATGTACAAAACTTGTCTCACGTTTTTTGCTTCCCTGTATCCTTGCAAACAACAAAGGCTCTGTGAAAAAACTGGGAGGTAAAAGTGAAGATGTGATTAAAAGCAAGACCAGTTTAGCAGAGTTGGCCCAAGGGGGCAGATTCTCAGACAGGGTTAGTCTACTCCTGAACATCTCTCCCTTCACATTGCCTCATTATCTAAAATTCTACCAAGCTATTGAGTACCTAGCATCCTCTTTTAAAAATAGAAGCCCATCTGTGAAAATGAAGACTGTATGAGTCATTCACATGCTGGTGGTAAATTAGCAATCTGCTACTATAAGGGACTCAGGTTTTGATTGGGAGTTGGAGGATGTAGTTAATTCAGGAACACAGACCACTCAAAGGGTCAGGCCAAGGCCAGATGGGGCTTCCACTGAGAGGCACTGAGTAGCAACATCCTTAAGAGCATGGATTCTGGAACCAAAATGCACAGTTCGAACCCATTTCCATCATTTATCAGCTGCGATCTTGGAAAAGCTACTTGACCTCTCTGGGCCTCAGTTTCCTCATCTATAAAGTGGGCATGATGATCCTAGGGTTATCATGAGGATTAAATCAGTTAATATGTACAATCAGCCCTCTGTATCTGTAGGTTCCACATCTGTGGTTTCAACCAATAGTGGACCAAAAACATTTAAAAGAAAAAATAGTGTCTGTACGGAACTCACACTCGTCATTATTCCCTAAACAAGACGGTATAACAATCATTTATACAACATTTACATTGCATTAGGTATTATAAGTCATCTAGATATGATTTAAAGTATACAGGAGGCTGTGCATAGGTTATATGCAAATACTATACCATTTTGCATGAGGAACTTGAGCATCTAAGGATTTCAGTATCCTTGGGGGTCCTGGAATCAATCCCCCATGGATACCGAGGGATGACTGTATAAGTGCTTAGAAATGTACCTGGAACATAGTGAGTATCATATAGGTGTTAGTTATTATTAGGAAAGCCTGGGGCAAAGGATACTGAATTCAAGGAAGATGACACTGAAGACAAATTTCTCCCATTTCCAAACTCAGGGGCCTGGCCAGAGTCACTGTTCCTCTCTGCAACCCGGCCATTTCCATGTTCACTGTCCTTTGCTGCCAACAGCGGGAAGAGCTACTGCACTACAGCCCAGACACATTTGGGGGAACAAAGATGTGGGCATTGCCTGGGGATCCTAAGCAGCAGTTCTAGTACATTCTCCACAGGCAAAATGCACTTGAGGCTCCAACCTACCAGCTTTTCTCAACTGTTATGTGAATCAAGGCCTCATCTGGTTCATCCTAAAGCATCCCTACAGACACTGGGCGGCGGGGAGGGAGGAAGATGCAAGTTTGTGGCAAGAGAAAAAAATGCACTGGCGTCATGGAAGTGGGGAGGGGTGGGGAAGGAGGGCTGTTACTTTATAAACACAGCACCTAAGATTAAAGCTCTTATTACAATTATCCTTCTAAATAAATCCCATAAAATACCCTTATTAGACCTTGACCTCAGCCTTTAGACTCAAAAGACCAAGAATTAGCTTTTTTGTTGTTGTTTTTCTTTGCAGTTTTGGCCAGGACCTGACTTTCTCTGAGGCAACACCCATAAAGCAGTTCATGTCTCCTCTTTGAGCTTCAAGTTCCCCATCTATAAAATGGGGACAAAAACACTTACCATTCAGAGTTTTAGAAGTTTTAAAAGAAATAATGTATGTAGTGGGTTTAGAGGTACTTCACAAAGAGCTGGTGATACTTGTATTGTTAGTATTAATATTTATTTCCAATGCCAAATAAATTGTTCCTCATTTAAAAATCTCCTCCTTTTAAGAGCTCTTTCTCAGCAACTCCTTGCTATAAGCCCAGACCCTGCTCCTTTATTACTAATTTGGTTGGTACAAAGGTGTCATTCTAGAGTCCTAGGGCAGAAATGGACCCTGGGGCACCCCAGTGCCTTGCACCAAATCCCCAAAGAAACTGTCCCAGATTGCTAGACATAATTAGACACCTAAAAAAGGAAAAGTGCACACTCGTGATTACTCACACCTTTCAACTCTTTAAGGGGCACGGAATGGCCCCACTAGAAACAACCTAATCCAATGACCTCATTTAAAAAGATGAAGAAACTGAGGCTTGGAGAGGGCAGCTTGTTCAAGGTCATGCAGGGAGGTAGCAACGAGCCCACTAGAATCTTAGCCTTTGACTGCCAGAGAGTGCTGAATTATTGTCTAGGAGTTCGTGTACCAGAACACAGGATGGTTTTTGGGAAACCACTTGTAGAGATATCATTAGTTCTCCTTCTCCTCTGGATTAGGGGTATTTGTGTTTCTCATTCTTAATCCCAGACTCTGAGCCACTTGAAGGCAACTACCAAGTTCAATAATTTCTCCAATAATGCCTTGTACAGTACTTACTAAATATGTATTAGTATATGCAGAGACAGTTTCCGTACAATAATAGATAACCTAAAACAAGGCTGTTCATTTATTTCTAGAAATCTATCCAAGTAAATGATCAGAAATATGGTGGGGGGGGAGTCATTCATAAGGATGTTCATGCAAGTACTACTTGTAATAGGAAACTACTGACAAAATAACAACCAAAATGTCTACCTATGAGGTAATGACTAATTATATTACAGTATATCTATGTCATAGTATTGAAATTGTATTTTATTTTAATTTATTTATTTTTTGAGACAGGGTCTCGCTCTGTTACCTGGGCTAGAGTGCAGTGGCGTCATAGCTCACTGCAACCTCAAACTCCTAGACTCAAGTGACCCTCCTGCCTCAGCCTCCTGAGTAGCTGGGACTACAGGCGTGTGCCACCATGTCCAGCTAATTTTTCTATTTTTTGTAGAGACCGGGTCTCGAACTACTGACCTCAAACAATCCTCCTGCCTTAGCCTCCCAGAATGCCAGGATTATAGGTGTGAGCCACTGTGCCCAGCCTGAAATTGTATTTTAATAACATTTTAATTAACTTAATTTTAACAAAATGGGAAAATTTTAAGTAAAAAAAAGCAGGTTACAAAAAAACTCTTTTTAAACAAATTAACCATGTTGAAGAATACGTGTAGAAAAAAATCCTTGTATTCCTTTATAACAATACAAAATGGAGTACGACAAGGCCCATGGAAGATCCTACTGCATCAAGGAAGTATCATTAAGGCAGAGAAATTTACTGCTTCCCAAATGCTATGTGCTCCTTTACATTCCCAGCTACCTTGCAATTAGGGCACATGGCTGTTTCTGACCAATGAGCCATGACACAGAGCACTTCCGTGTCACTTCTAGGCCGAATCATTGAAGAAACCGCAGGCTAGCTTTTTCCATGCTGCAGGAACAGAGATCATGCACTCCAGACGGTGTAGACTTTACACCCTGGGTACTTGAGTGATAGTGTAGACGAGAGGGCCTGCCCCCACCCGTTCCTTGCTATGCTATGGTGGACATGTAGCATGAGAAATACACTTTTGTGCTTAAGCCACTACAATTTTCAGGATTAAATCTGTTACTTAGTCCAGTGGTTCTCAAAACTTTGCTACTCATTACAATCACGTGGGGCTGTTTTAAGAATCCCAGTGTCCTTCTGAATAAAGGACCAGAGACAAAAAAAAAAAAGAAAGGAAGGAAGGAAGGAAGGAAAAAAGAAAGAGATTAAGAAAAAAAGAATCCCAGCGTCCAAGTATCTGGGGGTAGGATCCAGGCATCAGCATTTTTTTTTAACTCCCCAAGTGAATCCAATGTGTAGCCAAGGCTGAGAATCAGTGGCTTTGTCCAGCGGTTCTTAAAGTGCGGCCCCAACCAGCAGCAGCATCACCTTGGAATTTGTTAAAAGTACAAATTTTCAGGCCCCATTCCAGACCTGTTGATTCAGAAACTCTAGGGGTGGGGTCCAACCACTTGTGTTTATCAAGCCCTCCAGGTGATTCTGATGTCAAGTTTGAGAACCACTTGCCTGGTCTATCTTGATTATACAGTCATATTTCCTTAAGCTGGTTAAATTGAGGATAAGTTTATTAAGAAAATTAAGTAGCAGTTTTATTATAACAAGGGATGTGCCAGCTTTTCAGAAATGCTTCTTTGCTTGTATTTACCTTTGAAAATATCTTCACATATACTTTTTAAAAAATGATTGCAGTAACTCAAACACATATTAAGGGGGAAAAACACTCTAGGATTCAAAATATTTTCATGGGCAGTCAAGGTCAGTGGTTCTCAGACTTTAAGATTTCTGAGTACAGTAAATGAAAAAAAAGTTGGAGTCACCAAAATAAGGTTAATGATTAATTTTGCAATATAAGAATAGTTTTAAAAATTACAACTACCATCATTATTTTCATGAGATGACCTTTTAACAGCAAAGGAAGGATATAATCTCAGAACAAAAAACATCCATGAAAGTACTATTAACCTTACATTTCATGTCCTCTTTTTCCCTTTTGCTCAGATTGGTGAAATCTCTGTCACAGACAGGCTCTGGTCCTCAGCCAGCATCTTGGAACCACTGATCTAGGTGACAATTAAGGCCAACTCCCTATTCCCCAGGATATTATGTAATATCCAAAGGCTTCCAAATTGTACCAGAAGTTGAAACTTCTAAGCACTGCTATAACTTTCAGCACCACATTGTTGCAACTCACAAATTCTTCTACTTCATCCCATGTCCTAGTTCCGCGTAGGCCTCAAGGCTTCCTATTTCCCTGATCTTCAGTACTGAAAATCACAACCAGGCCACAGCATGTTGTTAACAAAGTTCATAGTAAGGCCCATTTGCAGAGACAGAAGTCATGCCCAGTCGTGCCCCCCCCCCCCAAGGATGACCCCATTGCCATGCTATAGGGACAGAGAACTTCCCTCCCAGGGGACAAGTCACCAAGTACAATCTCAATAATTTTTTTTGGTCAGTTTCAATTTATGAGTTGAATGGATTGTCTGGGAGCCAAGTATGACATCTTCCCTCTTGGGCAAGGGGAGCGGGGCAAGACTTGAAATTGATGCTCATAGACGAGATTATGAGTATAAAGGGCAGGGAGAGGCTGAGTGAATCAGAAGGTGCTGAGTCCAGATTTCTGTCCCAACATGTTCTGCCCAAAAAAACACTACCTCAGATCTATTCCCCCGGGCCTTGCAGGATTTGAGGGTTTCAGTGATAGCTACTGAAAAGCGTCTTATGTTCCATAAGCGTTAATTCCATTAATTCCTCTTTGAGCATTGGCAGTAGGTCTTATGTTTGTGCCATTGATACCTGGCTCAGCGTAGGTTTCCAGGAGCTGCTAACTGAAATGGCTCATGTCCAGACTACCAGTGAATGGGGACTCAGGCATATTTAGGTGGGCCAGTGTGATGGGAAGGGAGGCACTAAGCTGAGAATGGGCTTTCCTCAGGGAAATTAATTAAAAGCAGGGCTATTCAGAGAAGGTTGGTGAGCCTGCCCTCAGCTGCTATGAACTAATCTCCAGGGATCAGGGTGCAGGCATTCTAGGATAAGAAATATTTGGGGATTGTTTGGGGAGAGGGCAGGGAGGTCCAAAGACAGAAAGCACAGACTTCTCCCCTCACAATCGCCCTTTTATACTGTGAGTTGTGATTCCTCCTTGTGCTCGAACAGGACCCTAGATTGTGTCTCTGAGCTCTGTGGCAAGTTTTTGCATGTGTTTAAAGCTGGACCACTAAAGTCATTCTTCTTCTCACTTAGTCCTCACAGAATTCCTTTCAGAGCTGGAAACCACAGTCTGAGAGAAGCTGGGGTCATTTGGTGACCACTACACCAGGGCCCCACACTACAGCCGCTCAGCTTGTGGCAGAAACGAGGCTTCCAGCTGTGCCCCAGCACCCCCAGCCCCTACAATGTGCTCATAATTTGTGTCACAATTGGCACCACCAGAAAGGGGACACTAGCACCTCATTCCACTTTTTATGGAAACCATCAGTGGTCATTCATTGTGGTAACTCTAGCTGCTTATTACTCCACTGAAAGGAGAATTTCAGCGCTAGTGGTTGGAAATACTGGACCAGGAGGAGGGAAGGTGTGGAAAGAAGTTGTTAAATAATCAAGTAGATATAATACCTTTGTTTTAAATAATCTCTTTAATTTTGATAAGATAATCATAATCTTTTATTTTCAGATAGCATCAACAATCAAATACAAAAAAGAGATTTATTGAAACTATTCAAATGGTAGGTGCAAATGGGAAATTCAACTCAAAGGCCCAAATGCCAGTTTGCTGTTGACTTTGAGGCCTCCGAGGCTTTTAGTCCCCCTGCATTCCCTGGTGGCTTTGGCATAGCACCCTCTTTTTCTTCCCTGAGGCTCCAACTTCTTTCCTTCATTCACAGGATCCTGGGCAGCAAAGGATTAGGCAGAGGTTGCCAGAGAGCACCACTCCCCCCAGAGCCCTGCTTAAGTACGCTGTTATAACCAAAACCTGATTATGGAAAGTCGGGAGTAATTTTTGTATTATAACAATTAGGGGCTGGAAGCCAGGACTCATTCCCTCAGTCAATTCTCACGCCGGCTTCAAGGGCTCCCCGGGGAACATGGTTCTAAGTATGTTTGTGGGAAAAAGACTCCCTTCTCAGGGTGGCACATCATTTCCAGACTCCTGCTGGACCCAGCACCAACCTGAGGTGAGGGATAAGAATCATCCCCAGGGTGGCACCCAGTTCTACAGCTCACAGGCCAGAGCCCAAACTTAGCCAAGGCCCTGAAGAACCTAGACCAGCTGAGGGAAGGGAGTTTGGTCCATCCATGCCCTTGGAATCCACCAAATCCCAGGAGGGTCTACAAAGGACCAGACATGTCAAAGCAGCCCTGTTCTGCAGCACAGACTGATACTACTAGTCTTCGGGCTCTAGAAGTAGTCTGGGCTCAAGGGGTTACCAAGTGTTTAGAGGGACAAGAAAGACATTTCATGTACAGAGGCCAGAAAAAGCGAAAGCACATTGATAGGAACGAGAAGAGCACATGGGAAGGCCTGAGCTCCATTACGCTGGAACAGAGGCTTGGGCTGCGGGTGGTGGGAGATGACTGCCACAGCCTGATAAGGGCCTGGTCCTATTCACGTGGGACCAGTCCAGTGCCATGCTGTTAGTACTCGTTAATGTGTTGAAATTTTGATTACTTGAAGTTGCAGTTTAGGGTCTAGACTTGCTACATGAAAGGCATGACTGACGGGGAGAGATGACGAAAGCATGCCTAAATTGGCCCGGTGATCCAGGCTGGGGCTAGGGACTCATTAGCCAGCACTGTCCAGGTGAGGGTCAAGGAGGGCCTAGGCTAGGATGCTGGCAGTGCAGCTTGGGGGAGAAACAGATGCCAAAGGTACCAGAAAGGAGACTCTGAAAGCACTTGGTAACTAACTAAAGGGAACCTAGACAAAGGGAAAAGTTAATGAAATATTTAACTCTTGGGACTCTTCATTTCAAAAAGCTTGACATGACTCATAAACACTACATTTGTTCATGCAGAAATGTTTATTGAGGGCCTACTATGTGTCAGGCAACTGCATTAGTCACTGGAGATAAAACAGTGACGCTACCACTGGATGATGATCCATATTGGGAAAAGGGATAAACAAACAGAGAATTACAATAACTTGGTAAACGCTAACATAGGAAAAGCACAGGGCACTACAGGGACCTGGGCTGAGGAGTGGGGAGGGGTATGGAAGAGGAGAACCAGCATGCAGGGTGAGCGTTCCAAGAAGAGACAGCTTGTGCAACAGCTCAGAGGCTAAAAGAGAGCATGACACTGAAAGGAATTCTGAAAGTACTGTTTGGGCAGAGTGTAGTTTGCAAGGAAGCTGTGGGAGACCAGACCTGCTAGAAATGCCTTAATAAGGAATTTGGCTTTTATCCTCAAGTTCATGAGAGAACCATGGAAGTGTTGCACATGGGTGAATAACAAAGACTTTCGAGTTTTAGAAATCCAAGTGGAAGTTACTTGACAAACCAGAGATTGATCTTCCTCAAGCATCCTTTAGGATACCAGGATCATGCAGCAGGGGGAAAGCCATCTGTCCACGTCATCAGCTCTGCCTGAGTCTTTACAAGGGGGCTGTGAGCATCCAGAGCCCTCCACAAATGGCCCAGGAGGGGCTCAGACCAAAGGCTTACATGAGGCTCAGGAGGGAACCCACAGGAATCACCATTGGTAAGGTTAAAAAATAACAGAGTTGGGGAGCATTTCACCTCAATGAGCAGAGGGACTCCATCCTAAAAATTCATTCACTGTAGCCAAGTGGCTAAGAATGCTGAGCTCTGTCATACAGACCTTCATTCTTATCTTTATCTCCCTATTTACTAGCTTTGTGACCCTGGGCAAGTGCTTTCAATCCAGCATCCTCATCTGTAAAATGAGAACAACTTTTCATACCTCAAAGGGTTGCTTTAAGGATTGAGGGACGCCATGTCAAGTTCCCAGCAGACATACAGGTAAGAGCTCAAAAAATGCCAGCTATTATTTTTCTTTCATTAAACAAACATTTATTGAGCATCCTGGTCATCTGCTAGGGATGACAGAGAAGAAAAATATCCACTGATTGCATTGGAAGACTCCCAGTCTACCAGCCAGACACATGCACTCTCTTGGCCAGATGCTTCTTTAGGTGCCCCAGCTCAGTTCTCGGTAATCCACAACGATGGCAGGCAGCCAGGCCCAGGACCCCTCTGCAAGTAAGCTGGTCCCACCAGCTCACCCAGGGCTGCTGATCCAAGGCCAGGCCAGCTGCCTGAATGAAGGTGGGAAAAGCTGTTCTGCTTCTTACAGAGCAGACCCAGTCTGGGAATAGTCTTACACTCTGCATCACCACCACCTCAAAATTAAAGAGCAGAAAAGAAAATGATCCCTGGGTCTTGGAATAAAGCCCACGCTTTATGGCACCTGTAAGCTCTAACTAAAATCTACCCTCAAGCTGCACAGAAAATAAATTCAATGAAATTCCCACTTAAATTATTAATATATGTGGTCACCTGGCACTGGGAGTAGGAAAGAAGGGTTCTTATGCCAACACCCTGCTCCCCCGTCACCAGGATAATATATCTGATTTGATCAAATCTAGGGACTACAAAGGCCTCAAATAGCCAAAGACCTAGATTAGAGGATCCTTCCGAGAATTAATTGTGGTGCTTATCCTGGTCTCTTATAATTTCTTTTACCTTTCTATCACTTGCACTACATTCTATGCTCATCTCCACATTCCCAATACCTATTGTTGAGTTCAGCATCCTCATCTGTACAATTAGTCTTAAGAAATGTCTATTGGACACTGTTGAAACAACCCAGGCTGAGGCTCCCAATATCTTGACATCCCCAGAATGCTCCAATTAATGTCTTGCACTCTGTGTGCAGTTTGTGAGCCATTCTCTTCCCATCCACCAAAAAAAAAAAAAGAACAAAATAATGTAGGAAGGACAATTTAGGTTAGGCAATTAGGAAGTCCTTCAAAAAATCTAAGTGAACTCCAAACAGACACTGCAGAATTCACTTAAGCTATTTTTAAGATGGTAGAAAAATCTAAAGTCTATCAGCTGAAATTTGACAACCCACGGAAGTTCCCGCCATACAGGATTTCATAGACACATTCTTGTAGAAAAAGATCAAATAGGCTCATTTTTTTTTTAATGTTTAAAACTTTTTCCTTGTAGCATTTAAAGTGATTAATTCTCATACGTCCAAGAAGAAATCCACACCCATGATAACAAAACCATTTATCAAATCCAAAGAGAAGATGCTCAGGTGTATCACGGCAATGCCCACTTATTACTCCTCAGTCTTCCAAACAATGAGCACTCTGAAAGCTCGAGTACTCCCAAGCCTGTGTTTTCTCCAGAGTCACATAAATGTAACACACAAAAAAATGGTGTACCTGGAAAATGTCTCTATTGGAAGACAAACAGCATCTCAAATTGATTTTTGTTCTTTTTTGAGACAGGGTCTCAAGCTGTTGGCTGGGCTAGAGCGCAGTGGTGTCATCATAGCTCACTGCAACCTCAAACTCCTGGGTTCAAGCAATCCTCCTGCCTCAGCATCCTGAGTAGCTAGGACTACAGGTGCGTGACACCACACCTGGTGAATTTTTCTATTTTTTTGTTGAGACAGGGTCTTGCTATGTTGCTTAGGCTGGTCTCGAACTCCTGGCCTTAGGCAATCCTCCCACCTCAGCCTCCCAAACTGCTGGGATTACAGGCGTGAGCCCCGGTGCTTGGCCTTCAAATTGATTTTATTGAGAAAGACAAAGGACAGGGTTTCTAGGATTGTTTCTAATAAAAATTATGTGACTTTGAGTAACTCATCTTAAATAAGGCAACACAGAGAACATGCCTATTACATCCCAGAGACCCAGTAAATGTTTGCTAAATGAGAAATTTTTACCATCAGCCTTGCTAAATCTGACCCTATTCTAGACTCAACTAATGATGTAGTGAGTGTCATTATCAGCAACTTGACCCTATGTGACAATGGGCTAATGCACTCATCTATTATTAATATGGATCTATCAGGTGTTCTGTGGCTGCCCAGGAAGAAGCAAGAGGTCCTAGTTAAGGCAAGAATTGCCAGAGTTCCTAGAAACCTTAGTGGGCAAGCAGCTTTGCTTGAGCTCCAGAAAGAGAGAGATGAAGGGAACTGGAACACCTGAGCCACGTACAAGGGCGCATCTTTAAAATTATTTCATAATTATTCAGTTGATAGTTGCACTTCAGTTATGTGGATAATCCAGGTGGGAAAATTCCTATTTTGTCCTGAATTATCAGTCATTATGGTTGAGCCAAACTGAATATAAAAAGCCATCTTGGCCGGTGTGGTGGCTCATGCCTGTAATCCTAGCACTTTGGGAGGCTGAGGCAGGAGGATTGCTTAGGCCAAGAGTTCAAGACCAGCCTGAGCAACATGGCAAGATCCCATCTCTACAAAAAATACAGAAATTAGCCAAGCGTGGTGGCGTGTACCTGTGGTCCAGCTACTTGGAAAGTTGAGGCAGGAGGATCACTTGAGCCCAGGAGTTTGAGGTTGCAGTGATAAGACTGCACTCTAGCCTGGGTGACACAGTGAGACCCTGTCTCAGAAAAAAAAAAAGCCATCTTCATGGAACTCTCTTTAGTCACAAGCCACACTTATGTAATAACCACAGCAGACTCAATTTAAAGATATGCTGTAATAAAAATTGCTACGGAGTTGTATGATTCCATCGTCAAGACAGCTAAAATATCAGGTGATCTATTTTTGTCGGGTTTACAGACAACTCTCTATTGCATTTTGAACTCTAAATGCCCACATACCTTAAAAATTAAATTCCAAGTGATAATTAAACTAGAATCATACTTACGTTTTTAGAAATACCTTTGTCATGGAACTTACATGAGAAAGATTGTTTACGTAAAACCTAGCTGCCAAGGAAACTTTTAGAAAAATCTTTAAACCAAAACTCTATCTGAAGGAAGGTGCTGGAATGATTAGCCAATTAATTTTAGAACAGGAAGCTAATGGTCATCAAAAAAAGAAAAATTAAACTGAAAGGGCACCAGTAAGTACTAAATTGACCTGGGTTTCCTACAATATATCTCCAATTTCTGGAGGCTTTATCACCAATCTAGGTCTCTTAAAAAGTTGACTGATAATATAGCCAAGGTAACTAATGATTTTTCGCTTGATCAATACCTGGAGTACCATCTAAAATAGGCAAATTAGAACAAAGTCAGAAGCTATTAATACCGCGGGGATGCACTGCAGTTTCAGCAGAAGCTTTTGAGAGCAGCATGCTCATTAAGCTTAATGCACAGCATATATATTTCCTTTCCTGAAACACTCGATTAAAAAAATTTCTCTATTCTACTTCAGCATAATCTGGATACATGTATGTTAGACATTTAAACAGAGTTGTAAATCAAACTATGAATTATAAAGTTTAAAATCAATAAGTGGCCAGGCATGGTGGCTCATGCCTGTAATCCCAGCACTCTGAAAGGCCAAGGCAGGGGATCACTTGAGGCCAGGAGTTCAAGACTAGCCTGGGCAACATAGTGAGATCTCGTCTCTCCAAAAAAAATAAAAAATAAAAATAAATAGCCGGGCATGGACGTGCACACCTGTAGTCCTAGCAACTCGGGAGGCTGAGGCGGGAGGATTGCTTGAGCCCAGGAGTTCCAGGTTACAGTGGGCTATGATTCTACCACTGCACTCGAGCCTAGGTGACAAAGTGAGACCCTGTCTCTTAAAAAAAAAAAAAATCAGTAAATGGAGTCATTTTTAAATTATGCTAAGAAATAATTAGCATTCAAATCTTACCCAAAGTTTAAAATGTTTGACTGATACGCTTTTAAAATTTTAAGACCTCCAATGTTGTAGAGAATCTGGATAGGTTTGAAACCACACAGAACACTTCTTAGAGGAAGACTGAGAAAACAGGGCTATGCTCATGATTTGGGACATCCTTGAGGATGTCACAATATACTGTGTCAAATTAATGGATGGGTAAAGGCAACATTATTAAGAGAAAATGACTTTAATATAAAGATTTTTAGATCATACTTTTGATGACTTCATGAAGTAGATAGAACTAGTCTTACAAAGCTCATCACAAGGCCTTGCACCTCATGGGAATTCATTATAAATATTTGGTTTAATTTTTACAACGGGAAAACAGAGGCACAAATATTTAGATGACATGCACGGTGAGTAATACCTGCCTACCTCACGAGATTGCTCTAAGGACATAATTTATACATGAAAGCACTTTATAAACTAAAAACATCTATATAAACACAATAAATGCCTAGGTTCCCGCAGTAAAGAATAAAACTATGATTCAGTCATGGCCACCACATTATCTCCTAAAAGAGTGCTTCTCAAATGCTAATGGAACAGAAATCACCTGGTCTTGTCAAAGAGCAGGTTCTGATTAAGGAGATCTGGGCCTGGGGCAGGGCCGAGAGTCTGTGTATCTCCCAAGTTCCTGGGTGATGCCAATGCTAGTTTCTGGGACCACCCTTGTGAGGAATGAGGCGCTAAAAGACCATCCTAATTCTTGGTGCACAACCAGTTTTAGGGGATATATTTCCTGAGTATATAGCAGACTTTGGTTAACCTTAAAGTGAGCTTTGGAATAAGTCTGTATACCTTTGGTTGTGAATATAGCACTTTACAAACTCAATAGCAAAGAGCTCTCTCTTGGGCAGCCGAAGAGCTAAAGCGTTGATTGTTAATTGGATTGTCTGCGATTTCTAGTTTTCAGGACAAGAGTCAACAACATGTGAAAACATAGAAAGCTATTTTGCCAGTTTACTATTACATGATTTCAGATCATCTCAAAAAGGTAGTGGGAGGTGGGAAAGAACTCTGTACTTGCAAACACATACAGATACACATATACACCCCCCCCAAAGAAAAACCTGGATTTCCAAAGATTCCAAATTGACAGGACACCAACCTGTCTTCTCTATCTGAAGAAAAAGTCTTACAATATCCAGAAGAAAACACCTGAGCTAAAAAGTAACTTGTAGGAATGCTGCTGACTCCTGATACAGAAGTACTCTGGACTCAGACCCGGGAGGGAATAAAAAGAAACCAGCAGATCCCCATAGGGCAGTGGCTTTCCAACTTGGGCATATATCTGAATCACTTGATAAAACACAGATTGTCACACCCCAAAAGTTTCTGATTGAATAGGACTAAGGTAGGGTCCATGCACCATGCTTCAAGCAGCACTGAGTCTAGACAGCAACCTTTCCCAGAAAAGGAACCCTGTCTTGCTCCTCACAGCTGTACCCCAGTATCTAGCACAATGTCTAGTACACACAGGTGTCCCCCAATAAGTATTTGCCAAATGAATGACCATTATACCTTTCATTTCCAGGATCAATTTTACTACTTGATTATGTATACTTCCTGCAAGTATCACATACATACAGTCATTTCAAAAAAAAACAAACAATTACACATGTGCCAGGCACTACAGCCCTTAATCTTAATCTTAATCTTAAGGGACTTGCAGTTAAATTAAATTGACCCCAATCATAGACACCAGTATCACACTTTTTCCTTATTAATATCTGGACAGTTAAATCTTAAAGCCTTCTGCCACTGAAGTGGAAGACAACCTATCCAAAGGACCCTAAAGAAAAATTCTACTTACTCAAAATGTACCAATTCATTTCACACACACTCCAAAAACAACAAAAAAATTAAATCAATATGAGAATTTGCCTGGAGAGAACACAAATATCTGTGTCTACATCAGAAACCCAGAGATCTCCCATATGGTCTTCTTAAAGACTCTTCCAGTTGCTGGAAACCAGAGGGAAACGCAGGGAACAGCCCCAGGTGAAAATGCTACTAAGTCTTTAAGGATTTCTTTTCTAAATCCTTTCACATTCACTGAGCAAAGCTCAGAAAGGGCTTTGGCAGTCGTTTTTCAAATCCTCTGCCTGATCTGCATGTTACCATAGTCACATTCATTTGGAAAAACAGGTGTTTCTGTTAAAATTAGCTGTTTCAAACTGCCAAATATTTTAGATCCCTATTCCAGCCTAAAAAAAAAAGTGTTTGTAAAATAACCAGATAGATGTAACTAATGCTTCCAGAATTATAAAGATGAGGATGGGGGTGGGGGAGAACAAAAAGAAAATACACACACACCCCACGTAATTTTTGCATTTCCTAACAACCAGAATGAACAATAAAGGCTAAGCTTAAAACAGCCAAAGATAGAGCTGTGCTTTTTTCTGGTTAAGTCAAATCTTAACGTTTGAAAGCCTTGTTTTTGTCCCATTTACTGGGTTGACTGTCATAAATAATGTCTTTTGTTCAGAGAACTTGGCCATAATTATTTCCTTTTCTCATGACCATTCAAAGGAAGGAGGTTCTCAACATTCCTGGTCAGGATGGTGTGTATTAAGCCTGTGTAAGAAAACTTGCCCTCAGAAGTCAGCAGAACCCAAGTATTGGTGTCTTAAATTAACTCTACTACGATTTAATTGAAAATTTTTTTTTAAAAATCAGGCCACTCTGATTTTATTCCTGGAACCAGTATCTCTGCTGACCTTATTAAAGCCTATTATGAAACAGGTCTGAGATGCTGCTTTTTAAAAATCAGGGTCTATTTAAAAAACAAGTTTAGCAACCCAGAAGAAAGTTAAAATGTCAAAGATCTGTGCTCAAATCCCTTACCTAGCCAAGCAATGCAGACACACAGAAATAACTGTGCGTTCCTCACACCGGCTTTTTGAAACCTTCGGAAAAAAGTACAAGCAGAACTCATTTCAAGACACCTGCTGGAAGAAAACTTTATCTTATAAACAGAGGGAGGAGAAGAGGTTGAAATACCACTTTTCTTAAAGTTTGAAACTTTTATCAACTTCAGAGGATAGAGGTTTTGCTGATTATATGACAAAACCTTTAATATACAGAAACATTGAGAGCAACTATCATTTGGCTAAGAGAAGTTTCAAAGTTAATCTGGTGACTAGTTTACTTCATCCAAGTAGATAGGGAAAGTGATTTTTTTTTTTTTTTTGGCTTGAATTGTGCCGAAAATTGCTTGTGTGAGAAATGAGTCCAGGAAAAAATTGGCAATTCTTTTTTTCTTAATCAAACACCAAATTTACAGATTTCTTGCCCTTATTTTACTTTGCATTTGTTCCTTTTAGTTTGCTCTTTGTGATCTGTATAGGCTAAATGAACCATATAAGTGAACTCTATCATTACTTGTGTACATCCAACAAATAAAAATAAAAATTTCTATATGCACGCAGAGTTGTCACTGGGACATGAGTTAGGACCCCACCCCCAATTCTTCCTGAACCTGATCCAGATTTTACAGAAGGGCAGGGGGAAAGGAATAAACATTCTCAAGGTCATTTTCATCTTTCAAGTACTTAAAAAACTTACAACTGCTCCCTTGACTGTTTTTAAAAAAATATATTTGTACCTACCACTTTAAGACCTTTTCAAACTTCAAATTCAGGGCAGTGAAACAGTCCTAGTTTCACCCAATACAGGTTTTAAGACATTTTACACATTGAATTTCGTGGTCCTGTAATAAACACTGCCATTCAAGCAAGTAAAACAGTTAAGTATAACTTTTTTCTCTCTCTCACGTATTACAGTGAAAAATTCTTTCTTTTCAGATTTGTGGGAACTGCAGAGGTTTAAGCACAACAAATCCCAAGAAAAATGTAAACTGAACAAATTTAAAGCATGTATGAGCTTTCACCCATGTGGCCCTCCCAGGCTTCAAGCACTGTAAATAAATCCGTTGTTTTTAGTGGGAAAATGTTCAAAGTTTAACTAGGTTCAGCAGAACTATACATCCCACCACCACCACTAGACAAAAAAAAAATTCCTTAAAATGCCTGCAGAAAAGACAAACTACCTTAACATAACTCCAAATATCAGTCAACAAAGCATTCTTCTAACATATAATCAACCACAGCATATCTTACATCAAGGTCACAAAAATAGGCACTTTGCCTGCAATTATGCTGCGGCTCTAGAAAGTTAACACTTTCCAGAACACCTCTTTCTCTATTAAGCAGTCTAGGATGCTCTGTATTTTCTGAAACCATGAGGATCTTGTCTAAATCGCCTACATAAAAGATGTTAAGTATTCTTGATATACAGTACTTTTACAGCTTCACACATAGATACTCTGAGCTAGGAAAGCTGGCATACCACACAGGATTAGGAAGTGCTTTAATCTGAAAACGACAGGCAGAATACAAATCTGACTTCAGTCAGCCTGAACCACTGTTCATTATGAAGGAAAGATGAGCGGAGACAAAGGAAGCTAATTTCCTGGAGAAATTAGAGGCAAGACAAAAACCCCCACTTACAGCCCGTCCGTCCGGAGCACTATACATAATCCAGTAACATTTGTGTCACCTGCCTTTAAAAACAGAATGTCACACACAGTCCTCTTTTCTTGCATACTAGGGTGCTCAATAGAGTAATTCTTGAGGAAAAAGTAGGAAGGGTTGGGAATTGGGGACCCACCTCACTTCTACTGAAGGGCCTTTCCATACATGCCGCATGCAAAATTACAATTATTGAAAAATCAACAATAATTGCAAAAAGCCATCTGAGAAACATAACATTTTAATAGATGAAATAAATACTCCAGTACATGCAAGGTAAAGACTTGACGTTGGGGGAAAAAAAAATCACTCTATAGTGTAAATTAAAAAATAAAACACACGCTCACAGTAGCTTTCCCCCATTTGCAAATCACATGGCAAATTCATACTCTTTCCACACCAAGTATACTCCTAATTCAACACAATTGCTTAAAAAAATAACGACATACAAAAAAGGTAGCTACATCCATGTCTAAGGAGTGAAAACTGAGGTAACCTTTCTTTTAATTAAAAAAAAAAAAGACAAAAACAAAACCAAAAAAGAAATGAACCCATGACCTCCTCCCTGCCCAATTAATAATAAAATTTAGTTGGGAAATTCCGAAGTTGGGCTGGGGTAGGGGTGGGAGTAATACCACAACCAGATTATACATCTTCCGTGTCCCAGCCCCTACCGCGCGGGGCTGGCGGACACCCGGGCCCACGGAGTGCGTGTGTAAGTCGTGTGCATAGCCCTGCCTTTTGGAAGATTCTTCTCGAGCATTTAACATCGGGGCAGAGGGTGTGGGCTCCACCTATGATTTCTTTGGTATAAATGGAGAGGGGCAGAGAATAAGTAAATTCCTTTAGTCTGAGGTGGAAGAAGGGGCGCGGGGGGGGGGGTGCTAATTCACAGAATTGGAATTCACTGGCGGTAAAGTCCTGGGCGAAGACCTCTCCCTTAAAGCCTGAGATAGCAGGGTGCAGCCTTCAGACACGGCGCAGGCCGAGTTCCTCAGCCTCTCCCTGTGGTCCGACATCTTGGCGCCCCCGTCGGGGTGCTGCGCCAGATCCCTGAGGCACTGGGTCAGGAGCACGCAGGCCGACACCACGCTCATGGCGCCGCCCAGGATGGCGGTCTGCACCGCCTTGCCCTCGGCGCTCACGGCCGCCGCGCGACCCAGGAACTGCGGCTCGGTGGCGAAGCCCACCAGGGCGCTCACGGCCTGCACCAGGGGCCCGCTGAAGAGCGCGCAGCGGCTGCGTGCCAGCTCACTGGGCGCCACCTTCACCTCGCGCACGCAGGCCAGCAGCGCCGACGCGCTCGTGCTCATGCACTTGACGCCCAGCTTGAACTGCTCGCGCGAAAAGCGGTCCCGCGACTTGTCGCTGGCCAGGGCGCACGCGTCCGTCAGGAACTTGAGGTTGCGCGACAGGCCCTGGGAAACCTCCAGCAGCAGCTGCGGCGTCATGTCGGCCAGCGGCGTGGCGCGCAGCACGGCGCAGCCCTGCTCCACCTCGTGGCGGCAGCGTGTCACGCGGTAGCGGTCCACCAGGCCCGGCTGCGCGGGCTGCGCGCCCGGCGTGGCCACGGCCGCCAGATAGGCCGCGTGGGCCGAGCACTCCGTCAGCGACACCACCAGGTCGCCCAGTTCCACCAGGCTGTCCCCCGCCTCCCCGAAGCGGCCCATGTTGAGCTGGCTCTGCACGTCGTGGGTGAGGATGGAGAGCCCCTTGGTGCGCGCGATGATGGTGTCCCGGCACTGCTCGAAGGACTCGGCGCCGGCACAAGAGGAGGCGGGGCCCTCGAAGAGCACTGGCCGCGCCTCGCTTGACAGTAGCAGCAGGTCGGCCACCAGCTGCATCTTGCCCTTGCAGTGGTCGCAGACAGACACCAGCCTCTTCCGCGGCTGCGAGCTGGCCCCGCCGACGGCGCTCGCAGGAGCCGGAGAAGCCGCCTCGCCAGTGGGCTTCCCAGCGCTGCCGCTAGCCATCGCGCCCGGGGGGCACTGGCATGCCGCTGGGGAGCCCACTACCACCACCGCTGCCGCGGCCACTGCCGCCGCCCCGGCGGCCGTCGCGACTCAGCTGGCCAAGGCCGCGGTGCCTTCCCCGCACCATCATGCCATCCACCGCCCCGGGCAGAGGGCACTGGGCTGCGGCGGCCGGAGCCCGGGCGGCGCGGTGTGGGTCCGAGGGCCAGAGAACGCGGGGGGCTCTTCGGGGCGCGGGGAGGGGCTTCGGCGTTGGGCCTCCTAGAGGGTTTGCAGGAACCATGAACCGGGGCAGGGCAAACTCACAGTCCTCGCTCCTCGTCGCCGCGCTGCCAGGAAAAGTCCCTTCTGCTGGGCCGCCGCCGCCTTTCTGGGCATGACCCGACCCGGCCCGGCCGCCGGAGAGGGGAGGGCGGGACAGGGAAGCTGGGAGTTGTCCTTCCTTCCTTCCTTTCTTTGAAATCAAAATCCTTTCCTCGGGGAGGAGCGCGGGTGGCAGCTCGGGCAGGCTGTCCTGTCAGTAGCCACGCTCGAGGCCACCTCCGCCTCGGCTGCGCACGTGGGCTTCAGGAGCCGTGACCCCGCCAGGCGGCACTTCCCCGCGACGGCGGCCCGGGCTGACTCTCCGGGACGCGCGGCCGCATCTCCTGCCTCCTGCTCCGGGGAAGCGGCGCCAGCGGCAGGGCCGAGGGTGTGGCCGGCGCTGTCGCGGCCGCGCCGAGTCAGAGTCGGGCGGGAGCCTGCACTGATTGCGCACAGCGGCCGCCCCGCTCGCGCTCTCGCCCGCCCACCGCGCCCGGGCGTGCCGGGCGCCGCGGCTGCCCCTTCCCGCCTCACCGGTTCACAGAGCACGGCCCGGCCCCGCGGCGGCACGCCCTCCCAGACCGCGCGCCCGGCGGCCCGTCGCTGGCTGTCGGCGCGAGTCCATCCCCGTCGCCTCCTCGTCTCGGGCCCGCAGCGGCTGAGCTCTCCCGAGGCCCCGGGCCCCGCGCATCGGACACCCTTGCACGCGTCTCCCCGGCGGCAGAGCCAACTCAGAAGGTCCCCGCGGCGCTGCGGCAACCGGCCCGAGCCCCGGCCCCTGCCATTTTTATCAACCCCCAACTTCCGAGCGAGCGGGGAGAAACTGAAAGGAAGGGCGGGGGCCGAAAGGCAAAGGGGAAAACACCCGCTTCCTCTGCGCGCGCGGCTTCACCTCGGAGCGCCGCCGTGGGTGCGCCGCCGCCCGCAAGGGCTGCTGGTGGCTTTTCCTCTTCCCGTCCGCGCCTCGCCCCCGGGCTCGCCGCCGCCGCCTCGGCCGTAACCTCCCTGGAGCCTATAGAAATCTTTTGTGTGGCGTCACCGCCTTTCGTTTAAATCCCGCTTCCTCCTCTCGTCCTTCCTCCCGCCCCCTCCGCCGCTCCCGGATGCTTGCGCGATGCGCTGCTCCTCCCCCGGGAAGCTGGGTGGCTGCCGGGGGACGCCGCCGCCCAGCGCGGACGCTGTGGGCGCTGGGCCGGTGTGGGCCGGTGGTCCCGGGCCTCCCCCGCGGTCCCTGGCCAAGAGGCTGGGGGGGCGGACCGGGGGAGGCACGCCCCGGGCCAGGGGCTCTGCGCACACCCATGGGACCTCGGGGCGCAGCCGCCCGCTGGCCTTACGTAAGCTCTCAGCCGGACCGGGGGGCTCCACGCTTCCTCCCCGCCAAGGGAGCAAGTCTAAAAGGTGACCTGTTTTCTGGGCTGAAGGGAGGAGCACGCTCAATGCCATCCCCTGGTGATGTGCTGGGGGCCTGTCCTCTCGGTTCGCAGGACTTGGACTGGTTTTCCAAGCGTTTCCCCTGCCCTTTGTTGTGTCTGATCCTCTTCCACCGTGGGTTTCCGAGGGCAGTGCGGTGTAACGAAAAGAGGAAAGGAGTAGTGGACGTGGAGTCCCAGGAGTGGGGCTAGATGCTTGCCGCTTCCTCACTTTAAATATACACTATGTAGTTAGATTGCGGGCTTTGACCCAGGCTTCCTGGGATCGTTCTTTCCCCAGCCAGTTAGGAGTTGTGTGACCTTGTACAAGTTCTCTCTCCCAAGTTTCTCCTTTTCTCTTGAAATCAAATACTGTGCACCGGCTGCTTGAGTACTTGATTCATAAATACTAGCTGTTAGATTAATGAGCTTTGACCAGCACAATTTGCCCTCTCATAACTTCTATTTCTTCGTTTACATAATGGAATAATAGTGACCACTGTTAAGTAGGAGAGACAGCCTTTGGAGGTGGACATTATCATTTCAGTTTTACAGAGAAGGAAACTGATGGTCAGGAAGACAGCAAATGTCTAGGTGAGGAGCCCACCCCCACCCCCAGACCTTGTTCTTCAGGAAGTGGTTGAAACACCTGGGCTTCCTCCCAGCAAAGTGCCCCATCTCTTAGTCTTCAAACAAGCTCTCTAGGTAGGTGACCAGCCCAACACAGGCTGGGTGTGCTCAGCCAAGTGTTTGTTCCTCTGTCCCTTCCTAGGACCCCAGGTCACCTTTTTCCAGCCAGTTATAATGGTTACTTATAACTAGGATGAATTGCAATTTATCGTCCAAACCCAAACAGTTCTGAGAGTGAACTGTGAGACATGCTATTAATAAATTAACCAGAAACAACAGGTACAAACCCGGGTGGATAGTCACCCTACTTACAACAGAAAGTGTCCTTAGATATCTTCTGGAATCTAGATGAACCCACTTATAATATTTTGCAAACCGAGGTCAATAAAACTGAGTAATTCTGTAGGGTTAATCCCCTTTATTCTTTTACAAGGGAAAAACAGTTGGGTAAATCAAGCTCTTACCATGGTAACCTAGGAATTGCACCTTAGTCTTTCTTAGCTCCAAAAACTTATTATGGGAGAGAAGTCAAACTTTTCCTCTATGCCTAGTTTATTCATGAAACTGCTCTGGAATCGGGATTTTTTTCCAAAGCCATCTGGTGCCCCTGGAGTCCTATTTTCCTTTTCTTCTACGTGTGCAATTTGTTTTGTTATTGTTGCTGGAAACCCACCCCCAAAATGAGCTGTGTTACACATAGACTATCCCACTCTATTCAGTGAGGTTTGGTTTAGTTTTAAAAATTGCTAGCATCGTTTTCTTGGCTTTCTCTGCTTCATTTTTCAGAGAGGGCAGCTCCTCGTAAACTGATCCTTCCAGCTGCTACCTGTGACTTCCTTTAGATTCACCTTGACTTTCTGCCATTGTTCATTCACTCCACAAATGCTGGGCACCTGTGGTGTGCTGGGTACCAAAGTTACATAGTAAGTAATATGAGGCCTCCGCTCTTGAAGATTACAGTCCAGGGAGGGCAAGAGATTCACAAACAAGTAATCACAATTTCAGCATTGGTACGGTAAAGAAACTACGGGAGAAATGGTACAGCCTACCAGATATTTTAGTTGCAGTTAGGCAGGGTCATGTGATTTGTTGTGACCAGTGAAATGTAAGTGGCAGTGATGTGTGTTACTACCAGACCCAGGCCATGAAAAGCCAATCTATAATTCTCTACTCTTTCTTTTACCCTGCTGTAACTACTGTAGGAGACTGTTCCAGTTTATGGAGCCCGTGTAAGCCTAGGTGAGTGCCTGGAGCAGACTCTGTCTTGACCTGTATTGGATATGAACCAAGCACAAAATAAACTTTTGTTGTGTTAAGCCACTGAGATTTTGGGGTTATTTGCTGCTATAGCATATTTTAGTCTAATTTGATTAATAGAGGAGGGCTTGTGTCTGACCTTAGAGTCACTGGAAATTTTCTAAAGAAACTTTCTAAAGAAGGTTTTTTTCTTTAGAAAACTCCATCTATTACCCCTTCTTACCCTCTTTTAAAATTAAAATAAATGTGAACCAAAAGTCTTGCACAATATATTTGCTATGGTCTGACCCCCAAAGTTCATACATTGAAACTTAATCGCCAATGTTATAGTATTAAGAGGTGGGGCCTTTAGGAGGTGGTTAAATCATGAGGGTGAAACTTTCATGGATGGCATTAGAGACCTTATAAAAGAGGTGTAAGGGAGATGTTCACATCTTCCTTTTGTCCTTGGGTCATGTGAGGATGCAGCAACAAGGTGCCATTTATGAGAAATGGACCCTCACCAGACACAGAATCTGCTGGCACCTTGATCTTGGACTTCCCAGCCTCCAGAACTGTAAGCAATAAATTTCTATTATTTATAAATTACCCAGTCTAGAGTATTTTGTTACAGCAGCACAAACGGACTAAGACAGTATTTTTTATTAAAATGGACGTTAAGTGAGAAAAGAAAGCTGAAAACGTGTAGACTGAGTATTGGCTAGGGGAAGGTAAATGGAGCAGACAAGAGGGAGCTGGGGTTATGCAGAAAGTGGCCTGGCACCTGGAGAATGCATTCTCAATGCTGGCTTAAGGCCCATGCATAGTAGGCATTTGATAAGTAAGTGAGTGAGCAAGATGCAAAGAGAACTGAATGAGGATTTGGGCGGGTACAGGTAGAACTGACAGAGCTTGGGGCAGGCAGGATTGGGGAAGCATCCTTTCCCTCTTTTGCATGTTTTAGAAGGTGCATCCACCACCTGGACTTCAGGCAGTTATAAGAGAACAGTATGCGCACTCTGCTTTGTTTTTGTTTTTTAAATTGTGGTAAAACATAAAATGTACCATCTTAACCATTTTTAAGTATTCAGCTCAATGGTATTAAGTACATTGTTTTGCAACCATCACCACCACCTATCTCTAGAAATTTTTCATCTTCCCGCAACTGAAATTCTATCTCCGTTAAACAACAACTCCCCATTCCACTCCCTTACCCCAACCCGTGGCAACCACCATTCTACTTTCTCTATGGATTTGACTGCTGTAGGTACCTCATATAGGTGGAATCATACAGTATTTGTCCTTTTGTGTCTGGCTTATTTCACTTAGCATAATGTCTTTAAGGTTCATCATTATTGTAGCATTGTAGCATGTCAGAATTTCCCTTTTTTTTTTTTAATAGATGGGGTCTCACTCTGTCACCCAGGCTGGAGTGCAATAGAATTTCCTTATTTTTCAAGGCTGAATTATATTCCATTGTAAACACTCTGGGTTTTGATACCCAACTTTTATGTTGCACCTCAGACTTTATGGACCAACAACCAAGCTGTGTTTTGTCTGCAGTGCCGCCTGGTGGTCAATAAGGGGCATTCTTTGACCTAATGTATCTTTCCTTTGGAGCAGTGTCCCTCTGTTATGTTTTCGTGCACACACATCTTGTGAGCATCAGAGTGTTTGTGTGTGTCTTTACTGTTTAAAACACAACTGATGTATGTTAGGTGTGGATAAAGGTAGGAAATACAGAGAAAATGTTAAAATAATTTGAAAGCTCACTGCTCAGAGATGGCCATTGTATACATATTATTTGCAGCTATTTTCCTATACATAAATACACATATCTATATAATTTTAATACCATTTTTATCATTTAATAATATAAAGTGAACATCTTTAGTAGCAACAAATATACATCTGTGATATCTCATCATAAATGATTGCATTGTTTTCCATTGTATGAGTGGACTATATCTTGGAATCTGTAAATGTAGATATTACAGTCTACTATTTTTGAAACACTTGGGTGGTTCCTGTCTTCCCTTCTGTTATGGAGAGTGTTACATAGGATGGTTACAATGGGTAAATGGAGAAATACACGTAAAGCATTTGGAAGAGTGCCTGCCACATTCTAAGTGCTCAATATTATTATCATTACTATTATTTTCATTGTCTGTTTCCTCAGAGTCAGTTCTTAGAAGTGGAATTGCTAATCAGATTGGCACATTTTGGGGGTTTTGATATATTTCACCTGATTTTCATGCAGAAAAACTCTACCTCCCAGAAATGAATGAGAAGGCGTATTTCTTCAGCCTTGCCAAGGATGTATACTGTCTTTATTTTTATCCAAGACCAGCTGATAGGTAAACAATTATAACTTGTTTGAATTTGTATTTTTTTGATACCTAGCAAGATTCTGGTTTTTTTGTTTGTTTTTGTTTTTTTGCCATATATGAATTGGCCATTTATGTTTATTCTTTTGGGAATTACTTGCTTTTAGCCGTTCCCATTTTTCACTGAGGTATTCATCTTTTTCTTACTGATTTTTAAGCTATTTTTGTATATTCCATGTTGCAGTTTTTCTCCCAATTTATTGTTTGCCTTTTAGCTTTTTTTCATGGTGTGGGGCAAACACAAGTTTTAATTGTTAGGTTTAACTCTATAAGTCCTGCTCTCCTGTTCGCAAATAATGGTGGTGACCAGGAATGGACACCTGCTCCAGGCTGGGCCAGTCACGTTCTCTACTGGAAACCGGAAATTGCAATCAAAAGGCAACCAGTTAGTTGCAATAAAAAGATCACAACTAAAGTGAATGATTCATGTCTTTCTATGTAATTGAAAATTTTGAAGAGAGTAAATTTAGGGGCACGTGAAACCCAGAAAGTATGCAGTGCCTCTGTTCTTGCATTTGATTAAAAAGCAGCAAAAGTGAAAAATGGTAGTCATTGCCTCCGCCTCCTACCTCAGCTCCATCCCCAGACTCTTCCTCCCATTACCTTCCCATGATTTAGTCATTAAAGGGTTAATGTTTGGCATAACAGGGTCATAGGCCTCAGTTCTGATTAACTAGTAATTGTGCTATTCCAGTTTTTCAATATCTTGAATGTCACCTCTGCCTGATTCCAGAATAGTGCTAGAAAGTCTTGCTTTACTCTCCTCTGTTGTGGAGTGATATATGCCAGGAGCTCAGGTTAGGACACCAATTAGAGCTGAGATTCAATTTTATCATACACCGTCACTGAACCATTTAGAGGTGGGGTTAGTATTAACCCCAGAGCAAAGAGAGGCTGGTGGCTTCATGTAGGCCATGACCACACAATCTCTTTCACTTCTTTCCTCTCTTCTCCAGCCCTGTACTGCACTGCCTCAGACCTGGTTCAGACTCTTGTCCCATCTGACTGCTGCTGGCTCCAAACTCTTCAATCCATTTTCCATGTGGCTCCTAGTTTAACTATCCTGAGTGTCTCACTGATGAACTCAGATAGTGCTATGATGGAAGAAAGGGACCAAGGAAGACTGGAGCTTGTTGTCCAGTACACCTGGGCTCAGGTTCTTGCCTTGCTGCTGCACTAGCTATGTGACCTCAGACAAGTTCTGTAATTCCAAAACGAGGGTTTCCTCTTATTTAAAATAGGAATATTATCATCATCACCATGTCATCCCTTCAGGCCCTGATCTCCTATAGTCTGCATGAAATTTAGTGTGTATTGTTTATCTCCTCTGCTAGTACAAGAGCAAGAATCTTGTTACATTAATCTTTGCATCAGTGCCTCACCTCGTTCTTGATTAACAGTAGGTCCTTAGTAAATAAATTTCTCCAGAGTTGAACTGAATCAAATTCCAAATACCAAAATAAGTGTCAAATATCAAAATGTTGAAAATGCAATTGATCCAGATGTTTTCACATCAGTGGGTTATATGCTAAATTGATTTCCTTCTTAGATCAAAGTCAGTAGCCCTGGAACTTTAACACAATCCCAACAATTTCTGTAAAACTCTCAATGACTTTTAAAATCTATAACTAGATACTGTTGCCAAGAATCCCAGCACTTTTGCCCCTTAACTTGGAAGCTGGCAAAATTAATTACCAGTGTGACCCCTCCCAACAGAGCACATGATCAGCCACAGCTGTGCATGCTTTTTAGTATGACTGCACCAGGGTAGGGCTCCAAGCCACTGGGTGGAGCAGTGTGCTCCAGGGAGAAAGCTTATGACATTTCCCCTATGATTTCAGGGGGGAAAAAAAAACCTTTATGAGTTGTTTCTGCTCAATGTCAATAGCAAATGTCATAGCATAGCACGTTTACATATAGATGCATGCATGAGCGTGTAGACTATCAACTACCACTACAGCAGGAGACAATTTAAACTGCATTGGTCCTAAGAGTGAAGGAAGGCAGACATTGCTAACTAGTTGCTTACTCAACTTCCACTTTATTTTTTTCCCTTGATAACAGAAGCCCAATTTTATTTGAGGTGACAATTTATACAGCTAGAAGACAACTTCTCAGCCTCCCTTGGAGAGCTAGGTTCCAGCCACTGAGATGTAAACAGAAGTGTGTGCAATGTTCAAATAGGCTGTTTAAAGAAGTTGACTCCATTTGAAAGGTGTGCTCTGTTTGGCCATTGTTCCTTCCTCCTTCCTCTGGTTGAATGTCATCTTAATGGCTGGAGCTCCAGTAGCCATCCTGGAACTTAAGGTGACCTTGAGGATGGAAGCCACAGGCCAGTATAATGGAACAGGATAAGAAAGAGGTTGGGTACCAGATGACTGAGGAGCCACCATACCAGCTGTAGATGCGTAGTTTCTACTTTTTCTGTGAAAGGAAAATCAAACAATCACAACAAAGCCTTCTGTCTTGTTTAAGCCACTTTTTATTAATAAAAAGTCAGTTTTCTGTTATATGCAGCCTATTAATCCTATCCGAACAAAGCATGAGTAAAGAGGTTTATTGTTGCCCTTTTTTTTTTTATAATAGCAGAAACATTGGTAATACCCATCAATGGGGGAATAAACTATTGGTTTAACAGTACCAAAGAAAACTATGCACCAGCATAAAGAATAAAAGTTCTTCATGTCATATTGTTAAGTGGGAAACACTAACGGAGCCCAATGTGCTTAACAATTCATACAGTATGCTGCCATAAACACATACAAATGTACCAAAATCATTTCTAGAGATACTTTGATGTTTGTAAATGTATAGAAAAATATATGCAATAGGTGAACTGATAACTGCAGTTAGTGTGGAGTAGAATTGTGGAGTCAGAATTTAAACTTTGTACAATGTTTGAATATCTTACTGTAAGTGATTCATGTCTTCTTCTGTATTTAAAAATTTAAAAGAAATCGGCTGATCAGCCATTTGAAACTGATGGAATCTTAAAGCATCTCTGGCCAGAATCTCAAAGTAAAGAAACAAAAAATAGCGTGATTCATCCTTGTAAAGGATTATTAGTCAGAGCCTCTACAGTATTAGGTTGAAATCAAAAGACTGAAGCTGCTTTTAAAATATGAAAAGTAATGATTTTAAAACTTTTTGAGTTTTGATGACAGTCATATTGAAAGTTGGTTGAACTGAATTCTCACTAATGAGCAGGAAAGCAATGGGCCCTACGTATTTATGACTTTCTGAAAAAAGTTGCCCTACCTGACATTAACTTCTTTTTAACTGGCTGTTCTCAAAGGAAATTGCAGGAGACTGAGGGTAAACGTCTGATACCGTGAAATGGGCGTTTTTAGAGCTGAGGCAGCTTCCAGAACTTCCAGCTTCAATTCATTTCACAGGCGAGAAACTGAGGTCTCTCGGGACGCTGCTTGGCTGTCCTGGAGGGCCTGAGGGTGCTTTTGGACCTGACCTGTGCGTTCCAGAGACGGAAAACTGGGACCGACCCAGCGTGGGCAGAAAGCCTGAGCCGGACCAAGGGGAGGAGCCCGCGGGGCGGGGCGGGGCGGGGCCGAGGTCGCGGGGCGGGGCTTCCAGAGGTGGGTGGCCTAAGGAAATGGGACGGGGCGGGGCCCGGTAGGCTAGCGAGGGCTGGGGGCGGGGCCACGGGGCCTGGCGCCGCGGGGGCGGGGCCGCAGGCGTGCGCGAGGCGGGATCCGGCGTGGGGCGGTCAGCGCGGCCGCGCGGCGAAGATGGCGGCCTCCAGCTGGGCGCGCGCGGCCCTGGTACTGCTTTGTGCCTCTGACCTCCTGCTGTTGCTGCTGCCGCCGCCGCCTGGGGCCTGCGCGGCCGAGGGCCCCAGCGGGACGCCTGGCGAGGCTCCCCCACCTCCCCGGAAGAAGAAGGATATTCGCGATTACAATGATGCGGACATGGCGCGTCTTCTGGAACAGTGGGAGGTCCGCTGCGCGCGCGCACCCTCCCAGCTCTTCTGTGTCCCGGACCCCGCTCCCACTGACCCCTCACCTATTCCGTCTTGGGACCCTTCTGACCCCCTAACCGCCTCTCTACTCGTGCCATGAGTCCTTACTGACCCACTCAAGCACCGCTGACGCTCAGTGCCTCTTTTGACTCCCTCACGCCCTGCCGACCCTCGCCCCAGCCCTCATTCCGGTGTCCTCTTCCACCTGCCACCGCTTCTCGGGCCACTCCAGTCACGGGTCAGCATTTCAGCCCTGCTTTCCCTTCAGTGCCCTGGTGGCGTCTGCGTTGATCCCCATGGTCGGTCAGCCCTGCTTTCCCTTCAGTGCCCTGGTGGCGTCTGCGTTGATCCCCACGGTCGGTCAGCCCTGCAAACGGGGAGAGAGACCTTTCCCACTCTACTCCCTGAAGAGCGTTTCCTCCTTTCCCCCTTTGTTTTGGGGTGAGTGGGTGGGTGAGTGGGTTGCAGTGATGATTATCTTTCGAGAGGGTTATCTCAGCTTTGATAGTTCTCTTGTCTTCTAAATCAGTAGAATTTCAGAGTTCCCATTTTGTTGTATGTCCCTGCTGGGAATTTTCTAATTTTGTGGATGGATTTATTTTATTGGGGGGAGGGGAGAAGTAAGTGGCAAAGGCTAGTGGCTCTCTGTCATAGAACTCACACTTTTTCTTTAAAGAGCAATGACATGCTTCTGTGAGAGTAAGTTTTCTGGTTTGTTTCTTGGATGCTGTAGAGTGTGCAGTTACAGGGAGTGTGTAATAAGCTTGTAAGGTAAAGTTCACTGACCAAAAAAACCACGTTGCTGCCTTTTTCCCTTCCACATACTGTCCTGGCTGATTTGTACAGTGGTGTAACCTTGGGCAGGTCATGTCTCCTTTCTGGGCTTCAGTTTCCTTATCTGCAAAATGAGGTTTTACTGGATGATTGCTGAGATTCCTTACAACACTGATGTTTTGTTACTTCGTAATTATCTGTGTGTGTGTGTTGTGGGGAGGGGCTAAAGACTTCAGGCATGAGTTTAAAATACCACCTGATGCATTTGACTAGCAGAAAGCAGACTTGTGTTTTCATGTGTTTTATCGGCAGCTGATAGAAAGATTGGGGTAGATTTGAGTGTGAAAAAGGAACTTCCCCATTCATTCACCATCTCCCTTGCAATCTCCCTGTCTCTTTTTGGACTCTAGTAAGTAAAGCCTTTTGGTCTGCCAGAGTGAGAACATCATCTTATGAGAAATCCTACCCTGTAAATACTTAGACCCTGAGCTAGGTGAAGAGGGTGTTGCAGAGATGAACAAGGACTCCATCAGGAACAGTAGATAATTAAAATAACCGTAATACATAGCTGGGCATGGTGGCATGTGCCTGTAATCCCAGCTACTTGGGAGGCTGAGACGGGAGGATTGCTGCTGAGCCCGGGAGTTTGAGGTTGCAGTGAGCTATGATGATGCCACTGCACTCTAGCCAGGGCAGTGGATCAGGACACTGTCTCAAAAAAAAAAAAAAAAAAACAAAAACGCAATACAAAGTAAAAATAACTGGGTGCCATGAAAAGAAAGTGCTGTGGGAATCTCAAAGGGCTTCAGGAAGGAAATGGCATTTTAGATAGGCCAAGGAAAATGTGGGGGCAGTGGCACTTTAGACAGGCTAAGGAAAATGTGGGGCAAAGGAATTTCTAACAGTGTGAACTGAGGATGAGGCATGTGGGAACTGGTTAGAAGAGCACAGAGATGAACAGCCTGGGCTCTGGAGTTACACTGCCTGGGTTCAAACCACTTAAACTTGTGAATTTGGACTAGCAAATAACTTCGCTGTGCTTTAGTTTCTTCATCTACAAAATAGAGGTGTTAGTGGTACCCACCTCAAAGTAGTTACAAGGATTAACTGAGAAAACGTGGGAAGAACCTAGAATAGTACAACTCAGTAATCATTAGCTATGCTAAATAATTTGGGTTAGCTGGAACAGACTATGTCTGAAGCAAAGTAGTGAGAAGTAAGGATGGAAAAGTTGGTGGGAACCAGGCCTTAAATGCTAGAGGTTTTGTACTTTATTTAGAAGGAAATATGTTGGTCTGATGAGTATGAAAAGTTGTATTACCCAAATATTACAATACTGGAATGTTTATACAGTATTTAGTCATCCATAACCTTATCTTAAAACATGTTCGGTTTTTTGAGTGCCATACCATATGCAGACTTAATTTTTATGGCTGAAATCATAGCATAGATGGAATTTTTTGCTTTTCATTTGATAGCTATTAAGCATTTCCCTGGGTTGCTGCGTTATCTTAATGGGAGAGAATCTGAAGGCCTATGATTTTCTCCCTAGAAAAACACATTATCTCATTTAATCCTTTTACCCCCATTGACAAGGGAGGTACTTATCCCTGTTTTCTAAATTACATTAAAACACAGAGAGGTAAAATAACTTGTTCCAGGTCACACAGCAAACCAGCTGAGTTTCAAAATTCTGTCACTTGACTTCAGAGCCTGTTCTTTGAACCATTTTACTACAGTGCCATATACATTGGTAAACAGAGGCACAAATGAAAGATGAGGAAGACCTGTATTAAGCTAGAAGCTACAGGAGTGGAGTGGAAGGGAGAAATGTGAGAGATTTTATGCTTTTAACAGGACTTGGTAGTTGGATGATTTTGTGAACAGGAGGGTGACAGCATAACATAGTAAAAGGACAGATTTTGAACCTAGCTTTACCCCTAGCTAGTTGTTTGATGCTAGTTTCAGGTATCTGTAAAGCCAAATAACATCCCAGTTTGCAGGGTGCCATGCAGATTAAATGAGCTAATGTCTGTAGACACTCTACAAATGTAAGCACCCTTCCCCAGGAGCAGTGATTTTTCTGTGGGAGAGCATATCCATCTCTGTGGGTGCTTTTTTGTAGGAAGCAGTTCTTCCTCCCCCAGTGGTAATCCCTAAATCCATACCCCATTCTTCCCCAGTAGTGTGAGAATCAGTGCTTCAATTAGAGGTTGTGTGGAAAGAAGGTAAGAACTCCTTTCATTGTGTTAGAACTAATGCTGAGTCCCAGCTGGTGTAGAAAAATAACCAAAGGTGGTTATTTCATTTTATATTATGCTTACCAGGTGTAATGGGAAGGGGCAAATGGGGGAATTTGGAACCAGAAATGTGGGTTTGCACTTCATTGTTACCTTTTCTAGCATGTGAGTAAATTGAATAAATTACTTTATTTACCCTCTCTGAGCCTCATCTTCCTCATATATTAATTGAAGACCTAGTAGGATTGTTCTGAAGGTTGGAGATAATGTATGAAAAGTGCCTGTGACATAGTAGCTACTCAGTAGGTGGTGGTTATTACCAAGGACCATGGGAGAAAGAAAAGGATTTGCAGAAAGGGAAGGTCAGCTTTGTAGCTATTGACTTTGACAAACAGTAACGGGGAAGTTATGAAGCCAGTTGAAAATGCAAGATTGGCCTGGAGGCAGGCCTGGGGCTGGGTCAGGGGAGGGCTTAACTTGGTGGCCCAGGTTCCAGCTCTGCCTGGGGGTAAGAATTGGATTGTTTTCAGCATAAAGAAAGTGATAAGAATAGATTAGATTACTCAGGGATGCAGTGGGACCAAGAGTAGAACTGAACAGTTACCTACATTTAGGATACTATATTTTTCAATTTTTATTTTCATTAACACATAATAATTGTATGTATTTATGGGGTACAGAGTGGTATTTTGATGTGTAAGTGTATACAATGTGTAATGATCAATTTAGAGTAATTAGCATATCTGTCACCTCAAACACTTTTTTGTGTTGATAACATCTAAGTTCTGTCCTAGCTGTTTGAAAATATATAAATTTTTGTTAACTATAGTCACCCTTCAGTGCTATACAGCACTAGAACTTACTCCTCCTACCTAGCTATAATTTTGTATCTATTAACCATCCTCTCCCATCCCTCCCTCCTCCCCTTCCCAGCCTCTAATAACCACAATTCTACTCTCTACTTCTGTGAGCATAACTTTTTTAGGTCCCACATGTGAGTGAGAACATGTGGCAATTGTCTTTCTGTGCCTGGCTTATTTCACTTAACATAATGTCCTCCAGGCTCATTAGGGTGCTGTTTTTCAATTTTTTTTTCCTACAACTGAAACACAAAGACATATAAAATGAAAATTAAAGTTTCTTGGAACAGTTTTTACCCATACTGTATGCACTAGACTTAGGATTATTTAATTATATTTTCATTAAAAAAGAAATGCTGCTTGTGACCTACTGAGTTAATTTCATGATCATTAGTGAAATCAGTTTGAAAAATACAAATATTCTAGGACATTGAACCAACTAGAAGTCCTGTAGTGTTTTAACGAGACCATAACAGATGTTATAGAGAAGCAGGACAGAATGAAAAAAGAAACAGCCTGTGAATTTGGCAACTGGGAACTCCTTGGTGACTTTGAGAGTGTAATTTCCGTAGGGTGATTGTTGTTGGAGGCCAGATTACAGGGACCTAATGAGTGAGCAGTATAATAGCCAATATGTACAGTACTGAGTACTGCTTGCCTTTAAGTCATTAAGTCCCTAAACAAATCTTAGGAGAGAGGTACTGTTACCCCACCTTCCCATTATAGGTGAGGAAAATTATTTTCAGAGGTGCGAAGTAACTTACCCAAGGCCACGTAGTGGTGGAGCAGGGAGCTGAACCCAAATCCATCTGACAGAACAGCACATGTTCCTGTCTGCAAGTTATTATCAGGGGCTCTTTCAAAGCAAAATGAGGAAGAAACAGGTCAGTTGAGGGGGTGGCAGAGTTGAGAAGGTTGGCATGTTGTGTGTGATCATACTGCTGGAGCCTTGGAGATCACCTCATTCTGCTTTTCATTTTGTAAATGAGGAAACAGGCCTTGAGGAGTAAGGAATCTTATCTAAGTCACACAACTAGTTATGCAGACCTGAAACTAGATCCCAGGTCTTATGTCAGTATGGATCACCTTCAAGTGCTGCTGTAGAATTCTTTTGTTCTCACTTCTTACTACAGATATTTTTAATATAGTACATTATTATTGGTATCTTAAGCCTTGGCCCTTCAGAGATTTGTCAAGAGGACCAATTAAGTGTGACATAGGGGCTTTTTGTTTCATTTTAGGTTGGTTTCTTTGGTAACAGCTTTACTGAGGTATAATTCACATGCCACATGCAATTCACACATTTGAAGTATACATTTTAGTGGTTTTTAGTATATTCAGTAAGTTGTACAGCTATCACCTCAATCAATTTTAGAGTGTTTTTATCACACCAAAAAGAAACCCTCAATCACTCCTGCCCCTTTTTCTCCCAACCCCCAAGGCAGCCCTAGGCAATCACTAATACACTTTCTGTCTCAACAGCTCTGTTTATTCTGGACATTTCCTATAAATAGAATCACAGAATGTATAGTCTTTCATATCTGGCTTCTTTCACTTAGCATAGTGTTTTCAGGGTTCATCCGTGTTGTAGCATGTATCAATCAGTACTTCACTTCTTTTTGTTGCTCGAATTAGCCTTTCTCCAAGGAACCTGGTTCCTTGGTTCCAGAACCTGGTTCTTTTAAATATTTTTTATCTATCTGTCAATCTGTATTCTGTTTATTGGTTGGTATTCTATTGTTAGTAATTTATTCATTTGTTTATATCAGTATGGCTCTTATTTTATTTGGGGGATTATAAATCATTGCTACTATTTATTTTGATGTTCATATTATTCCAGATTTAGCCCATGAGAGCTGCTTCAAGTTGGCTTCTCTGTCATTTTAACATATTACATGATTCCTTTTTTTTAAAGACAAGGTCTCCCTCCCACACCCAGGTTGAGTGCAGTGGTGTCATCATAGCTCGCTGCAGCCTCCAACCCTGGGTTTAAGCGATCCTCCTCCTCAGCCTCCAGAGTAGCTAGGACTACAGGCGCACACCACTACACCCTGCTAATTTTTTTATTTTTTAAATTTTTTTGTAGAAACTGGGTCTCTCTATGTTACCTAGGCTGGTCTTGAACTCCTGGCCTCAAGTGATCCTCCCACCTCCCAAAGTGCTGGGATTACATGGGTGAGCCACCACACCCAACCTGTTCCATGATTCTCTGAGCATTTTCTTACTTTGTGATGCAAGAAGATATTCTAGGCTTATTGTCTATTTTCCTTGCTCTAATTAGCCTTTTTTCCAAGGAACCCAGGTTCTTTTAAGTGTTTCATCATCATCTACCTATTAATCTATTAAAAACCGTAAGTTTTTTTCCTGATGCCTCCAATTTCAAACTAATACCACAGGGTACATTCTTCCCCCTTTCATATTTGTAACTTCCTTCTCAAAAGTAAGGAACCTGGCTCTCGTCCTCAGTGTATTTATTCCTTTGCTCAAGCCTAGCTGTCACAGAAGATAGTTTCAGAATTGCTAGCTCATACCACTGCAGAAAGCAAACTTACTAACTAGAATTGGATATTTTTGTACAGTGCTTATTATTTAGATGAATAGATATGTATCAAATGCACTTTTTTTTGGTGGTCCTAATGAATCACTGAAGCAGATTTTAAGTAGACAGTGCAATGAGTTTTGACAAATGGATACATCTGTGTGATCCACCTCCCTGTCAAAGCATAGAACATTTCCATCACTCAGAAAAGTTCTCTTTTGTCCCTTCTTAGTCAGTCCCACCTCATACCCCCTCCCACAGGCAGCTAGTGTTCTCATTTCTGTCATCCTAGATTAGTTTTGCCTATTCTTAACTTTAAGTAAATGGAATTGTATAGTGTATCTTATTTTGTGCCTGACTTCTGTCACTCAGTATTTTTGAGACTTGTTGCATGTATCAGTATTTGTTCTTCGTTGCTGTGAAGTATTTCATTGTATGACCATACTAGAATGTGGCCATTTTTACAATCTACCATATTGAGTAGATTCTTTAGAGTGAAAAAGCTCCAGAAACCCATCACATGGTGGTTCCCTGTGATTGGTAACCTGCAGCAATGGGTGGTAAGTACTGCCTGAAACTTAGACTTTACTTGAAAGTAAAGTAGAAGAGGAAAACCCCTGAGTTTTCCTTTTTCCGTTATAACTTAGGTCATATACCTGCACCTGATGTCATATGCAGTTGTTTTTGCCTGTGACAGTTGAAAAGTGAGTTTCTGATGATAAGCTTGATGCTTTCCCCCCACCCTGATAGAAAGATGATGACATAGAAGAAGGAGATCTTCCAGAGCACAAGAGACCCCCTGCGCCTGTCGACTTCTCAAAGCTAGACCCGGGCAAGCCTGAAAGCATATTGAAAATGACGAAAAAAGGGAAGACTCTCATGATGTTTGTCACCGTGTCAGGAAGCCCCACTGAGAAGGAGACGGAGGAAATCACAAGCCTCTGGCAGGGCAGTCTGTTCAATGCCAACTACGACGTCCAGAGGTAAAGCTCCAGCAACCTGCTGAGGAAATTGTAGCCTGTGCTGGGGCTTGTTCTGAGGCTATGGCAGGGTTTCCTTTCTGGCAGTACTTCCCAAGAGCCCCGGGCCTTTCCTAGCTTTAGCCTCTTTTAAATTTATTTATTTAGTTAGTTAATATTTTTTCTTTAAAGAAGAACATTTATTATTGGTCAGTGCCAGTAAGTTTGTTTGGTTTTTTTTACTATCTCACCTGATCCTAAAGTTTTATTTATCTTTTTATCTTTAGCTTTTATTTCATCTGAATAAAAGGTTGTATGGCTTAGCCTTTCTAAGGGACAAATTAGTGACGGTTTGCTTCCTTTAGAATTTTCTGCTCAGTGGAGAATGCTTTCATGTGTAGCTCTGTTCACACATAAAGTTTGGACATACTGTCAACAGATAGCTCATTTAACGTGAAGGGGCCCGGTTTTCATGGCTCAATATGGTCCTGAGATATAATTTTAAGGAATCTGCTTTTTTCCCTTCAACAACAGTTTTGAAATTTGGGGTCTTCAGATATCTTAGTTGAGGAAATATAAAAGTGATGAAAAGAAATGGAGTATGTAGGTAATGTTCAGGCCAGCAGAATGCTTTCATTAGCTTAACACATTAACTGCCATGTGAGTTGTATTTAACTCACGCTAGTTCTGAGCCCGGGGCCTCGTGAAGCAAAACCTGGGCAAAACCCTGTAGTTGGTTCGTGAAAATCTTACTTATTAATGTTCTTATTGTTACAGTTAATATTGACAATTTAATTCTAAAAATGTGGATTAAATGAATAGAAGTCAGTAACAAATTTTTCATTAAATTAGAAAGGATCCTTTTGTTTTCGAAGTTTTTATTCTATTTTTGTGATAAAACACCATGGCCCCAAGGAAAAATTGTTTTTGTAGTGTGGCAGTTGATGTATTAAATACACACTTAAGAGAACAAATAAAGGTCTTGGTAGACTGGTTTGGAAGTACCACTCAGTGGAGTCGTGGGACTGTTATAAATGGGAGGGTGACAATGTGGTGTAGTCCCTCAGGAACAGAAGACTCGTGCCCACTGGCCACCTAGTGGTCCACCCAGACCCCATTCTCTTCCTCTTTCCTCCTTGGGATCCGTCAAGTGTGGACAAGCTGGGCTGCTTGCTATTAACCTCTGGGATTAGGGTGTCTGTCCAGTAGCTGAGTGTCATCTTGAGCTCTTCAAGGGCCTCTTATCATGACCCACTCTAAGCCAGTGGTTTTCAGCCTTTATCAGCATTAAGTCTTGCTGCATAAAACTTTAACTGGACACTTTAGAATATAAAACAGATAGGAATGGAAGCCTCCTCCTTGCCTCCTGAGCAGTAGCCCCTGTGCTATCGCTGTAGTATCCTAAAGCGCTTTTCCCAGTGTTCTCTCTTAACACGAGCATCCATTTATACAACAGGAACAGCCAGAGTCTGTTTCTATTTTGATCTGAGCTGAGTGTTTAATAGTTCAGCAAGCTACTGTTTTCAAACATTAGATATCAGTAGCTACTAGGCCTTGGAGAATACAATTTTTTGTTCTGTATTCATGTAGAATGTGAAATGAACTATTTTTCTTGGTAAGTGCCACAGAATTGATCTGACCCATCAGCACCTTACTAGTATGTGCTAACTATATGATCACATCTCTCTGTCAAGGTTCATTGTGGGATCAGACCGTGCTATCTTCATGCTTCGTGATGGGAGCTACGCCTGGGAGATCAAGGACTTTTTGGTCAGTCAAGACAGGTGCGCTGATGTAACTCTGGAGGGACAGGTGTACCCTGGCAAAGGAGGAGGAAGCAAAGAGAAAAATAAAACAAAGCAAGACAAAGGCAAAAAAAAGAAGGAAGGAGATTCGAAATCTCGGGCTTCCAAGGAAGACAATCGAGCTGGGAATAAAAGGGAAGACCTGTAATGGGTCAGCCGTGGTGCTCTGCGGAGGAACAGATGGACACAGAGAGCTCCTTGCTGGGCTGGGTAGGGGTGGGTACAAGAAACCACACACCGAATGACATTCTAGTTTCTTCTGGAAATGGTCTGCCACATTGTCAGTTTAAGAATTACTATTTAAAAGCCTTCAAATAAGAAGACAGAGGTTTTCTAATTAGTAATATTGGACACTGACAAATTCATGTTTACTATAAAAACACCTTACGTAGACTTGACTATGTTGCTTTTTCCCATTGAAACTTGGTGAGTCATTGACTCTACTGAAGTTCCATGCCCTTTCTCCATGCACCTGCTCTGATTGGGTGGCCTGCTGTGTTCCTGCTTTTTATTTTCTGTTAACTAAAAGGATAGCAGATTCTAATCAGACAAGTTTTTAAAACTCTTAATTGAATCAGACTCTTCTGCCACAAACATCATTTTCATTGCTATGGAGGTAGAACATGCTATGGTAGCCCTGCAGTGAGCTCTGATACCTAAATATATAACCAGGATGCCAGGGTATGTAAATCCAAAATCTCTGCAGGCAGAGCAGAACAGAAAATAATGTCACTTGGGAATCCTGAGTAGGTAACTTTGAATTTCTTTGACTTGAATTGCACTCATCAGTTAAAGAGAACTTTTGGTGTGCTTGTCAGGTTTTATGTGGTCTATAAAACCTGTTTTGTTTCCTTATTTAGGAAAGAGTGATGCTGGTGTCAAGGGTTCATAGGTACCATTTAATGTGACAGTTTTAGAGTATATAAATAGGGAATCAGCAGTGTCCTTTGCAAGGTGTGGCAGAATACTTGATAACCTCATTTATTTCTAAGGATTTTTCTTTGATAAAGTGCCTAAATTTGTGGTGTTTTTGTACGGTACTAACATGATGTGCTACCGTTAATGTCTGATTTTGCTGTTCATATGTTGGAGCCTACTCTAAATAAGAGAACATTTATATACAGCTGTCATTTTTAAGAACTAAAATTCTTTGGGAAAAACTCAATTGTGATTTTAAGAAATTAAAAATAGCACATGTACATGGTTAGAAAATGTCAACGTTAAAGAATGGTACAAAGTGAAAAGTATAGCCTTCCCCGGCTGTCAGTACCTTGTCCCAGTGGAAGCTACTGTTAACAATTTGACCCTCCACCCCCACCCCCCCAAAAAAGTACATTTACCAGCTTACAGTGATGTGTTTGTGTTTTGGCTTCATAGCATCTCTTCCCCTTACTGTGGTAGCCACTCAAATTTCCCTCTAATGAACCACACCCTCTGCACTCTCAGTGCTGTGGATGGGATATTTGCCGTGCAGTCCCCCAGCCTCCAGGCCATGCCCACTTCAGGAATGAAGCCTGTGTGATCTAGGCCTCAGTCAGACCTAGCCCCAGGGTGCGTTTGCTGGAGCCGGGAAGGTTTCTTGTTCTCATGCATTGTGAACCTGGGTAGACGTGAGGCTACAGTTGTGGCTCCTGGAACGGAGAGCTGTTTGAGAGTGGAGCCAACACAAGCAGCAAGGAGAAGCAGGGGAGGGCTCTACACCCTGTGGTGGTGGTACCTGAATCTAGCCGTGGCTGAAACAAGCCCTGTCCCTAGTTTTTTCTGTTTTTACTTAGAGCAATTTGTTGGGTTACTGTCACGTGTAGCCATAATGGTCCAGTTTAGAGCAACTATCTTGGTTAGATAATTGTTTTAATTAAACAAAAGAGAGCAAAGGTTTCACACTGTCCTGTGTGAAGATACCCCATGTTTCCACTTAGAAGCCTTTCCATATCAGAATGTATGCATCTTTCCTGGTCATTTCATTAACTGAAAAAAAAAGTATAGACCTCATTGCTTCCTGTGCCATGTGCAGCCACTTCAGCCAGTATTTATTGAGTGTCTGTTGTATACTAGATGCCAGGGACAGTGCAGGTACAGACCATGCTATCATGAAACTAATGATTTGGTGGGGTAAGACAAATATTAATGACATACAAAGTAAAATGGCAACTGTTAGAAGTGTGAAATTAGTACAGTGTTAAGAGGTAGGGTGGGAATTGGTGGAATCTTATCTCCTTGGGATGATCAGAGGCCTTCCCTGAGGGCTGGGGGAGGAGAGGAGACATAGAGGCCAGGAAACGGTCCTTGCACAGGCCCCAAGGCTAGAAGTAGAGAGGGAGGTGCTGTGGGAAGGGCAAGGTGGTGGCTTGAGAGGTGAGGGGTATGTGGAGTCTTGCAGAAATTTGGAATACCCTGACGGATTTTAAGCTGCAGTGGGGTGGGTGTGAAAGTCTAATTTATACTGGTGGCAAAGGAGACACAATTGTAAGGGGGCATGACTGGGTGTGGCGCGTGAGCTGGGAGAGTGTTTCAGTAGCTCAGGCTATAATCGATGGCGGCGTGGTTGATTAGCAGGGTGGTGGTAAAGTTTGAACCACTGTTTACCAGCATAATCTCTGCTGATGGACACTATAGAGTTTTCAGGTTTTTTGCTAGTATATTCAATGCTGCAGTGCACATTTTTGTACAAAATATTTTGGTAAGCTTTTGTTAATATTTGAAAGGTAAATTCCTAGCAGTGGAATTGTTAGAACAAACAGAATTTAACATTTTGGTGTATATTGCCAGATTGCTTTCCCATGTGGTTTTGTCAGCTTACCCTTGCCAGCAATAGATCTCCTATCCTTGCCAGTACTGGGCATCGCACTTGCCAATTTAATAGATATAAAAACTATATCTTGCCAGGCACAGTGGCTCATGCCTGTAATCATAGCACTTTGGGAGGCTGAGGCAGGAAGATCGCTTGAGGTCAGGAGTTTGAGACCCTGGGCAACCTAGCACAAAAAAATTAAAAAATTAGCCGGGTGTGGTGGCCCACACCTGTAGTCCCAGCTACTTGGGAGGCTGAGGCAGGAGGATCACTTGAGCCCAGGAGTTTGAGACTGCAGTGAGCTAAGATGATGCCACTGCACTCCAGCCCAGGCAGCAGAGCAGGACCCTGTCTCAAAAAATAATAAAAAAATAAAAACTATATCAATTTTTAAGACACATTTGTCTTAAAGATACCCTGAAGCTGCATACTGGAGAGTCCATGTACAGAGTCCACGTAGATAGATACAGAGATGCCCAGGAGCTCCATCTGTTCCAGCCCCGGTTGCGTGAGTGTCCCAGCCCGGGCACAGGCATGTGGGTGAGTGGGTGACTGAGTGCGATTTAAAGGTTTCCAGCCTCAGCCTCCAGCCATCCCAGCTGGCACCGAGGGCAACCAAGATGAGCTGTCCCACAAAGCCTTGCCTGGTCTACAGATACATGAGCAGAAGAAACAAGTTTTTAATGAATTTGTCTTCTTTTTTTTCATGTTTGTTTTACTGTCTAGTGATCTAATAAATTTGAATGGTGTCTTTTGACTATCAGCTCTGAAACCTGACAACTTCATTAGATCTATAATCCTTTCACCTTCATCCTCAGGCTCTCTGGCTTTTGATGGTTAGGATGTGCTTTTTGTACTTCTGGTGGTTTCCTTTAATGATGTTAAACCTCTTTTGCTTTTTTAATTAAACCAACTTAGTGTGCATTAGCCACTAGACAAGGCAAAATAATTCACAGACTTTTTCCTGTGTCCCTGATTATTGTTTAATAGTGTTATTTGTACACTGACAGGGTGTATAATATCCACTTCTGTAACCATGATGTCACCTTTATGCTTGAATGGTAGCATGCAAGGCATGACGTTTCCGGGCCTTGCTTTTTCCCTCAGCACTTCTTTTGTGTGTGTTATGAATTTGTGTTTAGTGGGATGTAGGACATGGAGTGAGAGATGTCACCTTGGGGCATGGTATGCCTCTGCTCACAGGGAATGTACATTCTCATCTTCCTCCACACTCCCTGTACACTGCTCCATTGGAGAGGTCTGAGGACACCTTATCTTTCACCTTAGATGTGACTGCTTTTTCTATCAGATTGCTTAGGGATTCTACCTCATTCTTAACATTCAATAATTTTGTTAGGAAAAGTCTTAGTGTTGATTTTTTTCTGAATCTTTTTTTTAATCCCCCTAGAATATGGTATGTCATTTCTAATTGCAGATTCAGCTCCCCCCTGCCATTATTTTGGAAAATTTTATTCTGTTAACTTATTTTAGTTTTGTGTTGGTGTTTGGGGCACCAATGTTTTTCTTAGCTCTGAAATGAGTTTTATTTTTAATTTTTAAGTTTATTTTTTGAGACAGTCTTACTCTGTCACCTGGGCTGGAGTGCAGTGGCACTATCATAGCTCTCTGTAACCTCGAATTCCTGGGCTCAAGTGATCCTCCTGCCTCAACCATCTGAGTAGCTGGGACTATAGGTGTGTGCCACCACATCCAGCTAATTTTTAAATTTTTTGTGAAGATGGGGTTTTGCTGTGTTGCCCAGACCAGTCTTGAACTCCTGGCCTCAAGCAATCCTCCCACCTCAGACTCCCAAAGTGCTGGGATTATAGGCGTGAGTCACCGCGCCTGGCCTTATTTTTTATTATAAAATGTCATTCAGTTTTTTTCTCATCTTTGAAGTGTTTTTTATTAAAATTCAAGTTTTTATTAAGTTCTATAACTCAAGAAGTCCAAATGGAGAATCTCTACCTTGGATTAGGTTTTTCCCCCAGGACTGAATATTTGTCTGTATTCATATGCTATATTCTTTTGTTGTTGCTTTCTAATTTCAAAATGTTTGGGTAGATGCCACATCTTTGTTTTTTTCTCTCTTCATCATGGTTAGTAGGCACAGCTTTTCCCAGACCTTGGCCTGCACGATTATTTTAGGTGAATTCTCCCTGACCCCCTTCCCTCCTTATCTGAGCAATGTTTGCTTCCCAGGGAGCTGCAATTCCAGGGCTGAATATTGCCTTCTCTCAGCTTTTCTGTAACTGAACCAGAAATGAAGAGGGGCTCAGACAAGGGCCTGAAGGGAGAGGGAGCCTCTCACTCCTGTGGTTTTACTAAGTGTCCTAGACCAGGGTTCTGCTCCCCAGCATGGAAGGGAGCTAAAACTGCTATTCCAAGGAAATGGCTGTCAGAGAGTCCCTCATGTTAGCGGTAGATCTTAGACCCTTGGTTCCTCTCAGGGAGGGAATGGCTGGGATGTGCTTTGTTTCACTTTTCTCTCTCTAGTAACCATTTTTTCTCGAAACTGCTGCAGAAGGAGGAAAGGCTGTGCAAAATGTGGCTTTGGGCCAGGGCAGGACCAGGGTACAGGTGGGAGGCACTTGTCACAGGCACACAATTTAAAGAGCATCACA
The DNA here is from genome assembly GCA_023783475.1 of Daubentonia madagascariensis. Taxonomy (NCBI): domain Eukaryota; kingdom Metazoa; phylum Chordata; class Mammalia; order Primates; family Daubentoniidae; genus Daubentonia; species Daubentonia madagascariensis. The sequence continues at coordinate 9,911,103 of JAKFHU010000144.1, read as the reverse complement.
AAACTCAGTGGTCAAAATAGGTAATATTTTAATGCAATATTTTAAAAATTAAAGAATAAAAAAACCCTATGATGAATAGTCTAAATAAAGACAGGCCCTGACAGGGAATTCAGGCAAGGCAGTGGGGCAAGGCAGTGAGACGAGGCCTACAGGGGCAGGGGCTAATTTACTATCTTAAACCAGCAGGCTTTGGTTGGTGTTTATTTCTTCATGTTTAAAAGCCCAGGTTGTTGCTTTCAGAGTAAGAAGTGAAATCTTTATTTATATTAAAATAATATCACAGCAATGTTAAAAGTTCTCTATAAAACAAAAATTCATCTACCAACACACCGTGCCAGCTATCCTAGCCATTTTCATTCGAGCATGTTTCCTTTCAGACCATTACCTCCGAAAGTTATATTCACATAGTTGTCATCATGGCAGAAATAGAATTTTGTTTTCAGCTTTTCCCCTTAGCATTACATTGTAATGAGTTTTCCATGTTGCTGCTGGTCTTTACAATGAGCATTTTAGTAGCTGTGTAATATTCCCATCCTTTTGCTGTACCATAATTTTACTTAACAGATTGATGTAGTGGAGAAGGTAGGGCCAGACTATGGTTCCAGGCATGGCCCTGTTACTTTCTGCCGTCCCCCAACCCCCGGGCCACAGACGGGTCCGTGGCCTGTTAGGAATGGGATGCACAACAGGAAGTGAGCAGCAGGCAAGTGAGGGAAGCTTCATCTGTATTACAGCTGCTCCCCATTGCTCCCATCACCACCTGAGCTCTGCCGCCACTCACCTCCTGCTGTGTGGCAAGGTTCCTAACAGGCCATGGATCAGGAGGTACCAGTTGGCAGCCCGCGGGTTGGGGGGAGTGGGGGTGTGGGGGGGACCAGAGTGACTGCAACTCTGAAGGGATTATTGTCTCTTATAAAGGAAAGTCAATTTGTCAATTTAAATATTAAGGGGTGTACCCACTAGGGGGCAGCAGAGACCGGCCATGCCTCATGTCTTCCACACCCTGATCCTTAGGTGAGAATCCTTCAGCTATTATTTTAATTAACAGATTACTCAATCTGTGCTTGCAAAATATCTTTGAAAATCTGCATGCACCTCTCTCAATTTCTCTTTGCAACCTAAGGGATTATTTCATCTGTGTGTACTGTTCTAACAAATATTAATTTCCTTCGTCCTCATGGCAACCCTATACAATAGATTCTATGTTATCATCCCCATTTCACACAAGGAAACTGAGGCACAGAGAAGTTCAATATGTTTCCCAAGGTCACAAGAAAGAGACAAAGCCAGGATTTGACCTCAGGCAGTCAGGCTCCAGTGTCTGTACTGGGCACCATGATCTGCCTAGGAAGAGGGCTGCTCCTGCTCTCTGGACCTTGCTGTTGGTATGAGCATTCCCCAAAGAAGTACTGAACACCAATAAACTCCAGGAATTGTGCCGGTGATGGGACAAAGGTGAACAAGGCGGGCAAGGTCCCTGCCCTCTTGGTATTGATAGATTGAGTACTAAAACATACTCAATGTCTTCTACTATTTATTATGCCCACTGTGTGCAGGCTCTTTGCATACTTCTTAACCATGCACATGTTACCTACTGTGTGCAGGTCTTTACATACTTTATTTCACTTATTCTCCGTAACTCCACTGGTTGGTATTAGTTAGCATTTAATGTGAGGCTCATTCTAGCACAGTCCTGGAGTTGAACTGCCCAGCTCTGCATTTTAACAGCTGTATCATTTTGGGCAAATGATTTAAGGACCTGTCTTAAGCCTATAGGTGCTAATAAAAGAAGTGTGAGGATTAAATGAGCAAGACCAGGAGAAACACTTAACACAGCATTCAGTACATGTTAACTGTTACCATTTGTGTGTGTGTTGTGCTTCAGATGAGTAAACAGAGGCTCACAGGGGTTAAGCTCCTTGTCCTGGGTCACAGCTAGGAAGAGGCAGAATGGCATCCCAGCCTGGGCCATCCTCTTCTGGAGGCAAGTGCTCTTTCCACTGTGGCACAACCCCAGCGAATGCCAGAGTACAGCAGGATGGCTTTCTTCCAGGCAGGAACATCTGCCATTCCCACTACTTTGGTGCTCTACTCTCAGATACCTGCATGGCTGAGGGCCTCCATGCTTAGGTGAGACAGCTTGCCCTGAAAGGGGCACACCAGGGGCAGAGGTGCCAGAGTCCAGGATGGAGATTGCAGGCTGACTGTGCTGTGTGCTGGGACAAGGGAATTTCTGGTGGGCAGATTTCAGGAGGTCCCACCCAAGTGTCACAAGCCAGAAACTCGAGAGCTCTTTCCACTTGGTCCAGCATCTGGGAAAATCTGAGCTTGCAGCTGGGGCCACTTGGTAAATTCTCCATAGTTCTTATGGAATCGACTCAAACCTGGACTTTCTGTCAAACTCAGGATCTGAGCAGCCCAACTTGCAGGAGTTTTAAATGTTAGAGCACAGTTCCCTGGCAAACCTAGAGCAATTTTTTTTTTCTCCGGAGAAGTCTGCTAAAGTTTCCGAGGTGAAGTTTCAGAGCCAATGAATTGGGGGCCTAGAGTTGGGCAGCTCTCAAGCAAGGAGGGCTGCATTTGGTGGAATGTCAGGAATGCCCAGGGACATCTGGTCTGCTTTGTATCTGCTCTTCCAGGCCAGCCTACATTCTTCCTTCGGGAGTGAGGGCTTCAACGATGGGCCTGGAAACACTGGGGCCTCTTTGATCCATGCCTCCCGCCTCAGCCCCAAGTTGGATGGCTTTGAGTGCCATACTTAATGTCTCTGGGCCTCACCTCTTCTATAAACAGGGGTGACAAGTCCTGCCAGGCCTGGAATTTGCATGCCAGGGTCTGGAAGAAACAGGACAAGAGGGACCATTATTCCCACGTAAAGGAGGTCCCTGACTCCCCTAGGATAGAAACTTCCTTACAAATTTCCTGCGATCTTTGCTTCTCTGTTAGAACTCCTCAGAGGTTCCTACTTAAAATTTTAAATCAGTGTATGTCCTGACTGTATCACCTCTATGGGCCTCAGTTGGAACAGGCCAGCATTTCCCAAAGGAGTTTAACCAAGGAACTGCCAGCCAAGGAGGAGTCTGTCACCTCAAGCCAGTTCTTTGGGCTTCTGAGATGTAGAACCAGGAGGGAGGGGTAAGGGCCCTGGGGCAAAGAGAAGAGGGACTGAATCAAATAGAAACAGGACCCAAGGTACAATGGCCATGGCCACAGAGCTAAAAAGACTAACAGAAGGATGTTCCAAGGGAGGCCAGAGAAAAGCTTCCTGGAGCAAGTGGCCACTAAGCCGAGATGGGAGCAGGCATGAAGGGACACAGAGGGTGGCTGGCCTGGAGGCTGTGGTGGTGGGCAGCAAGAGGGGTGGGAGCTTGGTGTGCGCACACACACACGTGTGTGTGTGTGTGAGAGAGAGAAAGAGAGAGAATACCCCTAATGTGGGGAATGCTGGGCCAGTTAAGCTCTCAGGTTTTTTGGTCTATAACATTCTGCAACTTCAGAAACCCGCAGGGCCTCTGCAACTGACTCTGCAAATGAGTAGTTTATTATTACAAACCCTTTATAAATATTATTTTGATGAGGTATAATAGTTCATCAAATGGGACCACAATTTATTTAGTCATTCCCATGTTGTTGAACATTTATGTTCTTTGAGCTGTCAAATGATTATAAATAATGCCACAATGAGCATCTTTATACCTAAGCTTTATTTCATTAGGCTAAAGTCCCAGATATGTAATTAGTAGGTCAAAGAAAATGACTATTTTTAAGGCTCTTGATTCGTAATGCTAAATATTTTCTGAAATGGTTATTTCTAACTTTTAAAAACTTTTAATCGTGGAAATATTTTAAGTGTACACACAAAAAATAGAGTGAGTGGTATAATGGATTCCCATTCCCTATTGCTCAGCCTTAATAATTATCAACATTTCAATAATCATTTTTAATCTTTATTTTGGGAAGGGGGAGATACCCCAATTTATTTAACCAATCTCTGATTGTTGACTATTTATGTTGTTTTACAGTTTTCGTTATCATAAAATGCCACAGTGAATATCCTTGTCACAAATCCTTGTGCATTTCTATAGCTCTTTCTTTAGAATAAATTCTTAGATAGAACTTTGGAGCCAAAGTCTGAATATATTTTGCAATCATTTTTATGTAATACTAAATTGCTTTATAGAAAATTTGTACCAAATTATTCTTCTAGCATCATTGTCTAAGAGTGTCCCTTTCTTCATGTCTTTCATAGTTCTTTTTAATACCTTCCAGTTTAATAGGTGAATAATCTCATTTTACTGTTGTTTCAATTTGCATCTTATAATTGCCAACGAGGTTGAATTTTTAAATATACCTTTTGCCATGTATATTTTTTCTTATGTAAATTGGACCCTTTTGGACCCTTCTTGTTTTTCTTTTCTTTTGGTGTTTTCCTTTTTGTTCGTTTGTTTGTTTCTTACTGCTTTGTAAGACCTTCTCATATATAAAACATCAGTGAAGTCCCAGCTGGAAGGAGATGGCATTTAAGGAGTGTTAATGATGGGCCCATTTGCAAATTGTGTGCATAAAGTTTAGGGACCCCAACAAGCAGTAGTGCTATAATGCTGGGCTTGCAAATGTGGGGAGCAGTTACCACCTCTAGGCCTGGCAACACCAGGGAGAGAGCGGTTACAGGGACCAAGACAGATTAACTGTATAAAAAGAGCCTTTGGCTGGGCGCGGTGGCTGACACCTATATCCCAGCACTTTGGGAGGCTGAGGTGGGAGGACCGCTTGAGCCCAGGAGTTGGAGGTTACAGTGAGCTATGATCCTGCCACTGCACTCTAGCCTGGGTGACAGAACAAGATCCTATCTACCAAAATAAAGCCAAGGAGCCCATGACCAAAGCTCTGGTCTTCCTTAGAGAGATAGAGCCAACCCACTGAGACAGCAAAAAGGGAGGTGGTGACATTAATTCCCTATCCCAGCACTTTTCTTTCTCCCTGCCATCTCTCAAAGGTACTTCCAATTGGCCAAACCCAACTGGGAGCCAGAGGGCCAAGGAACTGCTAATGGACTCATGTCAGCCTCCTGGGGCACTAAATGGGGTGGGGAAGGGCATAGAACCAATCTGGGGGCAAACAGAAGGTGATCATACACCCAAAATATTAATTTCTTATCTGGGATATATATTTTTAAACTCATTTCCTCAGTTTATTTACTTTCAATATTATTTAGAATTTTAATACTTTTATGTAGTCATGTCAACCAATTTTGATGATTTTTATTTTTGGTGTTTTGTTTAGGAAAGCATTCTCCATCCCCAACATTGTGTCATTATTCAAACAAATATTGAGTGTTTTCCCTCTAGAATGTGATAATCTATTTAAAAGACACAAATAAGCAGAGTTTCATTTTAACAGCTTAATTCTTTCCAAGGGAGTATAAATCCTTGTAATTCTCCCTTCCACTCCGTGTAATTGGTTGGTTGGGTTGAATGATCTGATCTTGTAGGGTATAAACTAGGAGAGAGTTTTATTTTTTTCTCAGTGCTGCCTTCAGACCCTCTTCTGTTGCCTCAGCCTTCTGCCGGTGATGAGCTGGCTAGCACCGACTTGTGAAAACCAATTGTAAATAGACAGAAATTTTGCAGGCTACCTGTTAAACCATTGTAGCTTGACATCGGCCATGAGGGTAGAATTTACACTATGGGCATGAATGAATGCTGCACATCAGGGCTTTCCCCAACCCTGCCTTCCAGTCAGTTGACCTGTACACTACTGCTCTTACCCACTTCTTTTTGAGCACCTACAGGAGAGAACGGGGGGTATGGGCTATTCTTTTCTCTTCTTCCACCTTGCCTTCCCACTACACAGCTCCCATCTCTCCCTGTTCCTGCTTGCTGGCTCCTACAGGGACGAGGCACAAAGGGAGGGATTGGAGGAAAAGGGGTTAAAAAGTCCTCAATAAATAATTTGTGTTACTATAAACAGAGGCTCTGTAAGTGCCCTCTGTTATGGCAGGTGTGCAAATGTTGGCTTTTTGGCATGGGATATGTTTTGGGATTATTCCAAGATACTGCCTTACCTACTTCGATCTGAGCAATACATTTTTTAGTTGAATATTGGTGAAACCCCTTCCTCCTTCCGCTCCTGCCTTTGCAGGTACCCTCTAGCCTCTTTCTGTCAGGAATACCTGAGCAGGCAGACTTAGGACGGGGCACCTTCAAACTAGCTCACCCTGGGGCTGCGCTAACCTCTGCAACGTGCACTTGGCTCATGGGAAGCCTCACACATCCTTGCCCAGCCAAAAGGAGGAAGCACATCTACCCAGAGGCCACCCTCCATCCTCCAGGCACTGTGGGCAGCTCCAGCCTGCATCTACCTTCGGTCACCCCTAGACTAGAGACATGTAAGGCAGGCTCCCCAGAGAACCCTCACCCCCAGCTCCAATAGCAGCTGGATGGCTGTGAATTTTGGGGGCTCAGCAAGCATCCACCTGAGAAGTAAAATGTCAATCTCTTCTTTGTGCAGATATCCCCAGTCTGCCCAAGAGGAGTTCTCTTAAAGCCTTTCTTTTGGCTTAGGGGGATGCACCCCTTGAGAGAGGGGAAACCCACAGCACACTCTCCTCTTCTGAATTTCTCTTAGGGCATCTCCTCTTCAATGACTCTGTAGTCTGGAGGTGGGTGATGGGGCCCAGTGTAATTATAATCACCTCTCACCGAGTCCTTCAGCCTAGCAGCTTCTCCTCAGAATGTGAGGGTATTTGTCATCTGTTGTCCTCAACAAATCCCATTCCATATACTGACTGACACATTGAGGTCCTTGGAAAAGACATTCCCACTTAAAACTTAAAGAGAGACTACAACTGCAAGACCTCTGTAGGTTCTTTGTACTGCTAAAGGGTAGTGACCCAGAGAAGATAGTTCTTTGCTTAGCAGAGCACCTTGATGAGTTTTTGGCTATGAAAAATGCCTGGGGCCATTTTTTTTTTTTTAATTAGTCAAAGAGAGCAACAATGCTATGTACTGTTCAGGTGCATAAAGTGATAAGGGGAGGAGAATTCTGATGTTCCAGAAGTGGCCTGACCTTAGGAATTTACTTAAGGTATGTGTGTTGAGGGATGAGAGGGTGGAGGAAATTTCAGGCAATGATGACTAATATAATGATGACTGATATTCTATTTTCAGTTGTTGTTATGTAATGTTCCCAAATCTTCAGCAAAATTCTGCTACAAATAACTTCCTTGTGTTTGTGTAATTTGGGGAAATCAAGAAGGAAAGAGGCCATCTGTGATAGTTAATTTTATGTGTCAACTGGACTAGGTCACCAGGTGCCCAGACATTTGGTCAAACATATTCTTTCTGGGTGCATCTGTGAGGGTGTTTCTGGATGAAATTAACATTTGAATCAGTAGACTGAGTAAAGCAGAGTGCCCTCCATAGAGTGGGTGAGCCTCATCCAATCAGTTGAAGGCTTGAATAGAACAAAAAAGCAGAATAAGAGAATTCCTTCTGCCTCACTGCCTTTGAGCTATGACATTGGGTTTTTTGTTTTTCTTTCCCCATCTGCCATTGGACTGAAACACTGGCTTTTCCTGGGTGTCCAGCTTGCCAACTGCAGATCTTGGGACTTGTCAGTCTCTATAACTGCATGACCCAATTCCTCATAATAAATTTCTCTGTGTGTGTGCGTGTGTGTCCTATTGGTTCTGTTTCTCTGGAGAACACTAACTAATCATGTTTCACATGAGGTCATTATGGGTGGAGAAAAAGAGAACAGCTCTCTCGGGCGAGATGGAGGTCGTCAAGTGGTGGCAGCAAGCAGTGTGTGGGAGAAACATAGGGCATGGACTTGTGCGTGTGTGTGTGTGTGTGTGTGTGTGTGTGGGCAGTGAGAGGGGGTTGCTGAGTTTCTCCTATCTTTCTTTTATGTTGGAAGAGCTTAAGCAGGTTCAGTTAAACAGGAAGAGAGGAAAGGTGGTCTCCAAAAGCTGACAACACTCAAGCAGCCAATCTTCATAGTGGTAAGCCTGGAGGCAGCAAATAACTTAATTTTGTTTTCTTTCTTTTTTTCTTTTTTTAAGACAGGGTCTTGCTCTGTCGTCCGGGTTGGAGCACATCACAGCTCACTGCAGCCTCACACTCCTGGGCTCAAGCAATCCTCCTTCCTCAGCCTCTTGAGTAGCTGGGACTACAGGCGTGTGCCACCATCCCTGGCTAATTTTTCTATTTTTTGTAGAGACGGAGTCTCGCTTATGCTCAGGCTGGTATCGAACTCCTGGCCTCAAGCGATCCTCCTGCCTCGGCCTCCCAAAGTGCTAGGATTACAGGCATGAGCCACAGCACCCAGCCCTAATTTTGTTTTCTTAATCGAATCTGAGGGTGTTTGATTTTTAGCAAGGAAACCTAAGTTGGTTACATACTATTAACTACTGTACTGGTTGGACTCCCCTTTACCCACATGCTGTGGGGTCATTTTTATGTTTTCTTGTCGTAACCTTTCTATTCTCTCCTTGTGTAGACTGTATTTGTTTGTTTTCATCTTCTGCAGTGGTTTGGAAAGGAGACGTCTCGTTTTAAATGCTATTAATTATCATCATTAGTTTTTGTTTTTATTCTTAAACCTATAATTATAAATCTATCAATGTCTAGAACAACATAAGACATTTTCCTCCCACAAGAGAAGATGAAGAATTTGACACAACCTCCCTATCTGCACACTCCCTCTCCTATCTATGCTCATTAGTACGTTCTATTCCTGGTTTATAAAACCCAGCTTTCCTTTGTGAATAATATCAATCAGCTATCTCTTTTGGCTTCGCACCCAATTCTATGTTTATAAACTTATTTCAGTATCTTTGGGACTTCGGAGTTTGCTGCCAGTTTTGTTTTGGTTTCTTTTTCCTTTCGTATTCTTGAATTCTTAATTTGGTTTCTGTTGTCTGATTTAGAGAATACTTTGGAGTAATTTTTTCAGGAAGAGCACCCAAGTGCTACTCTTTCTAAGCACTTGTATATCAGAGTTATTTTCTTTTGCTCTCAGCCTGAGTAATACCTAAGCCTCAACTTTTCTGTAGATGTCTTCCTTGTCTTCAAGAATTGAGTGAGTGGGGACAGGGGGCGGGGGGAAAGGAGGAACTGCTCACAGTAGAGATGAGAGGAGCTGCTGGACACCTCACTCTTAGTCCAGAGCTCTCCATCTACCCATTTTGCATCATCACCACTGGGGGGCCCTGGTATAAAATTCATTGTGAACGTGTTTCCTAGGCTCTTACTAGACTCTTATGGACACAATTCTCAGACTTTACTGTGCAAACAATTGCCCCTGGGTCTCTTCTTAAAATTCAGAGTCTGATTCAGCAGATCTGGGAAGGCTGCAGGTCTGTGTTTCCAGCCAGCTGACAGGCGATGCCGATGTTGATGCTGCTGCCGTTGGTCCATGGACCATGCTCTGAGCAGCAGGCTTTAGAGCTTGCAAAGCCCGCTCATGAATGCTGTTGACTCTGTTTGATGCTCCTGGTTTTTTTCTGTGAGGGAGGGCAGGGCCTGGAGCAGGGAGCTCCTCCCTCCCCACCACCCCATCCTCTCCCCTTCTGACCCGCGGCCTTGCCCCCTCCCACTCCTTTCCCTGCCACTGGGGAGGAAACCTTCCCCGTTACCCAGCCCCCAAGGTAAGGGAGCTTGGGTAGGGTGGGAGGGCGGTGGGATCCTGGGTTCTGTGGTGGAGGCAGGTGGAGGCAGGGGTCTGCTTTACACCTTCATGCAACATACTGAGCATACATTACACACAGCCCTGTGGGATGTGGGCAAATCAGATAGCCTCTTGCTATGTCTGGTGCAAGGGCTGAGTGACAGCTTGCAGCAGGGTGCACAATATCAAGGCAGTGGGTCCTGGGCCTGGGGGGTTGGGGGAAGGAAGGAGGAAGGTGACTTGGGACCAGGCACGGGTCAGAGAAGGCTTTGTGTGGAGCCACACCTTGGAGAGTGAGTAGCCATGAGCAGGGGAGGAACAGGGAAGGGGGTGCCAGGTGGAGGAAACAGGTCCCATGCCATGCTATGGGAACATTGAGATCCTTGAGCTGGGGGAGGGGGTAAGGGTTCTGTGTGCCTGGGGCCCAGCTGGGGATGGCAGAAGGGGTGGGTGACAAGGCTAGAGATGCAGGCATGTGACACCTTAGGAACTGCCTGTGTGCCCAGCTGACACTGTCCCGTGGGTATGGGGACCAAATTCCCCCAAATTCCTGCTTCTAGCTTCATGCCATTGCATTTTAGGCAGATGTTCTTAGTTCTGACTTTGCTGACCTCTCAAGGGCACGCCAGGATCTCTGAATGAACACTCATGTCTTCTTCCCTCCAGTCTGTGGTGGGGAAGAGCCCCCACCCTCTTTCCTGTGGCGTCTCCTGTGCCTCTGCCTCCAGGCTTTGTCAGCTCTCTTCCCTCTGCCATGAATGTTCTCTGGCCTTCCTCACTTAGTTCCTTCCTACTCATTCTGTGGAACCTCTTCTGCTACCCTTTCTGGCCTCCATCCCCTCCCAGGCCAGTCAGGCAGAGCACATCATCTTGTCTGTCTCCCTGCAGACAGGGACTGGGCGTGCTCCCCTGGTCACCTAATGCTTTGTGCTGTGATAACCTGTGGGATCTGGTGGCTGTTGCAGAACTCCCAAGGTGCCTGACTTTCCCTCCACACTGACCTATCTGCTGCTGCTTTTGCTCTGCGTCTGCCTGGGTGCAGGGTCCCATTGCCCAACCAGCTCTACATTGGAGCCTGCTTTCCCAGTCCCCAGATGCCTCTTCTACTGCACCCACTGAACCAGGGGGCTGTGCACTTGTTCAAGCAGTGACACTTCTGGCTGAGAAGTCACTAGTGACCTCCCCATTGTCAAATCCAGTGGTCCCTAAAACCTGCCCTTTGTCTGGCCCAACCCACCTTCCCTCTCACGATTGCTGTCTGATTTATGCCCTGGTGTCCTCAAGCCCACACCCCGGTCACTGCCCCTCTGCCCAGACTGTGCCTCTTAGGAAAAGACCCTTCCCTCATCCGTCTCTGACTCTCAGGCTGACGCTGGTCCCATCGCTGCTCCTTGACCTTCCCTGATATATCACTCCTCCCCATCCTCAGAGCTCTGCACGCCACTCACTGGGCAGATAATTACATGTTCCCCATGGGGCCATTCTATGTTCCTCTTTGTGCATGGTGCCTGGCACAGAGCAGGGACACAAAAATATTTGTTGAATAAGTGTACAAATGTGATCTCTTCCTCCTGGCAAAGTTTCATGAAGGCAGGGCTGTGTACTCTCCACCACACGGCTGACATTATGCCCAAAGCTGGTTTGCCAGATGTATTTGTTTACTGGCAGCTTGATACCACCAATCTGGTACCAGCCCCTTTAAGTGGATTGAACACACACACACATTAGGGATATAAATTTTTTTAAAAGCTCAATGTATAAGTCCTAGTGGCCTTCTGGAAACCATCAAGAGAAGAACTTTCTGTGATGATGGAAGTGTATTATCTCTGCATGGTCCAATATGGTAGCCATTAGACACATGTGGCCATTAAACACTTGAAATGTAGCCAGTACAACTGAGGAACTGAATTTTTAATTGTATTTAATTTAAATTAATTTAAACATAGGTAACCATATGTGGCTGGTGGCTACCCTCCTGGACAGCACAGCTCCAGACCCCTCCCAGGTCACCTGCTGTAACCTCTGCCCTTCAATCTCTCCTTTCCTGACCCCCAAGGCCCTCCCACCACTACCCAGGGGTGCCCTCTACTTGTGTCTGCCCCTCCTGTCTGCCAGCTTGATGTAGACCTGTTTTTCCGCCTCAGGCCCCATCTCTCCTCAAACATGTGCTTGTCCTCTGGCCAAACAGTGCCTGTAAGGAAGAGACAGTCCTGCCTCTGCCTGGGTTCCCCGTGGGGTGTCAGTTCCTAGAGACGGCTTAGGAACGTGGAAGAATGTAGCATGTTCTAGGTGGTCATGTGAATGTCATCTTCTCTTTCTTTGAACCATCTCTACCTGCTCTTATGGGTGCCCCCTTGGGGCAAAGGCAAGAAGGGACTTCTTGGCCATGGGAGTAAGAGAGGCAGACTCACAGGGTGATTTCATCAATCTTATTTTCCTTAGATAACTGGTTTAAAATGAATCCCACTTTAATAGAAAACAAAACAAGCAAACAAGACAATGACATCCTTTGTATGTTTACTATGGTACAGTAAGATTTCCCAAACGAGAGCTGATGTCCTCAGCTCTAGGTACATTCCTTCCAAGAAGTACAAAGGACATCTCCAAACATGACATTTAAGATAATTCTTCATTTCTCTGACAGTGACTTCTTGAAGTGCATATATAATAAATAAATAGAAAATATATCTTTTTTCATGGTGATGCCTACAAGAAATGTTTACATACAAAACACATTATACATCTAACTCCCGAAAAAGGACCAGCTATTTCGGCAACAGTAAAAAGACAAGCATTTCAGAGGAATGTTGTTTTCCTTAAAGGCCTAACTCACTTTAACTCTTACAGACAGAAAGAACGACAAGAACAATTTTCTAAGCAATAAGAAAATTTGTGCTACCAAGAAAAATGTCTAGACGTTGGCTCTTGGTGAATAGTTTAGGGAAAGAAAGTTTTACGTACAGATCCCGTACTGTTAAACATATGTACAACTCTGAGAACTTTCAAATAGATATTTTTTTTGAAATGAACTGAGCCAAAGACGTTCAACATTCCTGGCCACCTGAAAGTGATCACATCCTAAGTGGTTCACAGTGTGAGACCCTTGCATTGGAAGCATTTGAAAACTCAACAAAAGTGTAGACAAGAAGGACATGAGGTCATTTTAACTCTCCTCCCCATCACCACTAATCTCCCTGGAAAAGGTCCTTCCTGTGATTTTGGCCTTTGAAGCAGCCATATCTTAAAAGTCCCATTGTCACCTCCCAGCGGCTGAAAGACCAGTTTGGTGGGAAAGACCTCTCTGGCAGTTGGCTCCCACCTGGGGGTCGGGGGGACTCTCAGACCGATTCTCACGGTGCAGCTGGGCAAGAAAGGGGATTAAATGTAGTTCCTCAAAAGACCCAGGCAGCCCTGGGGCCCTCGTGAGCAACTATAAACCACAGATAGAGTTTTCCCTCTTCCAGGAGCCCTTTTAGCTCTCTCTAGAACAGGCCCAGGAGAGAGCAGGATATTAGGCAGTAGCTGAAAGGGACTAGGGGTGGACCCAACAGCAGTTTAGACCCCAAGATCAGCCAAGTTGGCTCACCAGAAACATTTCGGTGTGCTCTGACACCATCTGCTGGGCTCCATCTGCAGAACTGCAGAGTCAGGTAGCACCAGTGGGATGACGGCAGCTGTGGCGCCCGAGCATGGGCTGGCAGGCAGTGTGCACAGAGTGAAGGCCGTGGCACCCCAAGACCAAGGGAGGGCGGGCCAGTGTGTGCAGAGGAGCAGGAGAAAGATAAGAGCGGCTAGTTATCGCTCTATTCTGATCATTTTCTTCCCTTCAAGGGGACTTGTCCCCATTTCCAGAAGCCACTTGAGGAGTGCCCGGGCGCTCTGGGGCTGGTTATTGAGGCAGTGTGGTGTGGCAGCAAGTGCTGCAGTGGGGCTCCCAGGGCCCTGCCCTGGCCATGTGGTTCTTCCCATCTCAGGGTCTCGTTTTCCCCATTTGTAAAATGAAGGCTTTGAGATCTTTTCTAAGGTCCTTTCCAGCCTTGAAATTGCAAAGTCAGTGGGTGTGAGCACATCCTAGGGGCTCCTGGAGGCTCCCCTGCTGGGTTCTCTGGGTGGAGAGCAAATGAGGCCCCAGCGCAGGGGCTCGCTTCTGTGGACTTGCCTCCCCCCTCCCAGAGTCCCAGGCCAGCTGGCTGCGGACCGAATCCTTCAGTGCATAACCAGCCTGCCCATTCCTCCCCTCTGTCATGAGGGGCCAGCGAGTCCAGGGCAAAGGGTGACCTCAAGCCCTGAGCCACTCTAGAGGCTGCCTCATCTCTCCCCATCAAAGGGCCCCGGCCTTCATTCCTGCAAGCACTGCTGCCGCCTCCTGCGAAAAGCCCTCCTGACCACCCGAGCACGTGCGATCCTCCGTCTTCTGGACTGGCACTGGTCTCTACTGTACCTCTCTGTGATTTCTGTGCCTGGCATCAGAGTGCATAGACCTGACTGCCCGCCCCACCAGACTACAAGTTCTTGGCCCCAGGCAGTAGTTCTCATAGCTCCATCCTGTGTGCCCTGGGGCACCCGGCATCATGGATGTCAGTGAAGAAAATGTTCTCATCTACTGCTGGGTTCCAGCTACAGTGTGAAATGCCACAGACTCCTGGAATCTCAGAACTGAAAGGGCCTAGTCCCAGTCCCAGCCTACCACCCGAAGTCTCCTGAAAGGTGGGACACCGCCAGAGGTGGGGCTTGCCTCTCTCCCAAGGGTAGCAGGTTCCATTTTGGCGAGCTGTCTACACAACAGCTCTTAATCCCATGAAGGTTAGTTCTTGCTTACAGGAATAAAGATTTCCTTAAAGCCAGGGCTCCTTTTCCTGCACCTACCACACTCACATGTCTGCTGGGGACCACAGGGATCTGTGAATGGCCAGCCCTGCAGGCCATATCCTAGCTGGGTCAGGAACCTTTGTAGCCAGCGCAACCCAGGTCTCCTCTTGTGGTCCCCACACCCCCTACTGAAGAGGCACAGACAGGAGATAAGCACCCAAGAGGCTGCAGGAAAGAGAAGGTTCCCTGCAGGGGCCAATGCTGCCCCAGGGGCTGCAGGTAGATGCTTGAGTAGGGGCAGGTGGCAGCACCAGGGTCTCTGATGTCCTTCCCTTGCCCATCAGGGCTGACACATGGCCTTCCCAGGCAGCTGCTGGACAGGGGCTGGGGGAACCAGCCATCCTGCCCTGGTCTACTGCCAAAATCGTTGTCATAGTCCACCACGGGGCGGCACTGGGTGGCAGCTGTCCTCACAGTTTCTTCTTCCTCACCACAGGGATGGGCACAACCTGAAAGATTTTGGCCTTGTGGTCATCGGTGTCTAGTGTAACCCAGATGGGCCGGAAGCTGCCTTTGAAGCCAACGAAAGCCATTTTCTCTGAAAAGCAATGATGAGTCACGTGAGCAAAAACCCCATGAGAATGGCTACCCCAACCCCTTTCCAGGGCTCCCCATCACCATTCTCGTGCCCCCACCAGGCTCCCCCTCCCTTAGCCACATTGGACTGTGTCCCTCTGGGAAGACCTCAGTACCCGGCTGATAGTTCCTGACATTTGTTTGTGTGGGGTGTGCAGGGTTGCACCCGAGCCCCATGGCCACCTAGGCAGGGTGGTAGCTCTGCTTTGCATAGGAGAGCCACACACTGTAGGAGATGGGGCAGAGTGGGAGGGAGGACACCCCCCAGAAACCTGCTTGCCTTTGAGCCGACACTATGGTCACTAGCAAGTCCCTGCCCCTCTCTGAAGCCCAGTGTTCCCATCTGCCAAATGATGGTATCGCTTTGCAAGATCTCTTCCCCAGCTCTATCACTCTCTGGCTTTAGAAGGAGGTTCTGAGAAGTGAAGGAATTTGTCCAAGGCCATGGAGTAAATGCTGCGGCCCAGATTAAAACTCTAGACCCCTGAACCCCACACAGCACTCTCTATCTTGCAGAGCTTGAGTGTCCAAGGGGCATGGGAATCCATGTCTATATTCAGGAACAGCCCAGCCTGGCAGGCAGTCCACGTTTGTCACTACTGGGCAAGTGCCACTCGACTTAGGTCACCTTACATACATCAGCTTTTGGCAACTCGGTCTTAATTTAAAAGACAGAGGCCCCAAAATAATTCCAGGACTGGGCTGGAAAAGATGCTTCTCTTTTCCTGGTGTTCTCCGTTGGCTGGTTTGAAGGGCTGTCATTATTTCTGATTTTTCTCTAGTTGCTGCCTGGGATAAACATCTTATACGATGGCCTTCTGGTTTTGATGTTTTCCATAGTCAGGATGGTGTCATAACTAAGAAGCCTGGCTTTGTTTTTATTTATTTATTTATTTTTTTCCTTTTTTTAAAAAAATTTTTTTTAAATTTTATTTTATTTTTAGCCAGTCAAATTCAGTAGTGGGGGGTTGTATACCAACTTTAGTGGCACTAATGTTAATAAGTTCTGATAACCCACTACCATCAGACCAGCCAGAAGCCTGGCTTTGGATTAGGAAGATTAGGCCCCAAATCCCAACCTTAAGCAAGTGGCTTAACTGTCTAATTCTCAGTGTCCTCATCTTAAATGGAAACAATAGTGCCTGCTGCACAGGTTATTAATGAATAAGTGAGATAATTATAAAATGTTCAGCAAGGTGTAAGGCCGAGCATTAAGTAGCAACCACAGCGACCACTATCATTATTATCTGTGGAGCCGCTGTACTGCCCTGGCAACCTCCCCGAGGACTTTGTCTGAATCTAGTCTGTCAGGATGACGCGTGTCCCACTGACATTTCTGTCCTGGCTGGCTTCTTCCAGCACAGCCAGCAAGTCTGTCCTAGGCTTCATCGCAGACAAGCTACGTGATCTTAGACGAGCCAGGTAGATTCTCTGAGCTTTAATTTTCTCCTTCTTTTCCTATCTCAGAGGAACAAGTAGGAGTTTTGCAAACTGCAAAGGACTATACAAATGTTGGACATCAGCTGGGATGTCGAGGAAGATGTAGGACCCCAGCCAGTCTGAATAGCAAGAACTGGGTAGGAAGGTTAGACAAAAACCACTTTTCTGATGATACTTTTATTGAATAAAGAGCCTACTTGCTGAGCAGATGAGTGAACAACTCTAGCAATTTTCTTTCAGGGTCTGGTTGCAAGTTAAAATAAAGTTACTGCCATGCAGGGGTGGTAAATAGGTGGCATCTGGCCCATCCATTCCAGTAAACCTCTAGTTGTGTTGAGGATTCTGAGACTGTACCCAAGTTTAGTGGGAAACAATGTCACGGACTGAGCAAAAGGTAACAGCAACCTCCATGCCCGGCATTTGCCTTCTTTAGCTTTGTGGTAGGTTTAAACCCCAGTCCCAACCCTTACCTTTCAACTTGAGACCCTTGTCTGCCCCAAGCTTTTCCAACACTCTGGTCCATGGGCCTCTGGAGATGTATCTTCCCTTTGATGCGACGAGGACTATGGAACTGAGAGAGAAGAGACCAATTAGATGACTACAGTGAGAGAGCAAACCCAGCAGTGGGGCCTGGGGAGGGGTACTAGAGTGTGTGTGGTGGGACTCGAGTTAGCTGTGCCCAGAGACCTGGCCAGGGATTCAGGAAAGAGCAGCCTCTCCTGCGGGCGAGCTGACGGGCTCTTTCCATGTGGTGACGAGCATCCTGAGCACCCTCCCACGCATCTGGCCAGAGTTGGTGCCCGTGACCTTCTCCAAGCCTGGACTCAGCTCACTGCTTTTAAACGTCTGTCCCCAAGCAGGACAGAGTACGTGCACAGAGCACACCATCTGGGCCAGCACCTACGCCAGGACTGAGCTCCTGGTAGGACTTCAGTATGCATTTTCTCATTTGAATGTTCTCAACCCCATTTGGGCAGGACCAGATAGTCATATGGTGATGGGGAAAGCTGGGACAGGAGGGAGGAAGCAGAGGGAGATGAGAAAGGGGAAGTGAGGGAGGAAGGGCAGGAACATCCGTCAAATCATAGAGCCACCCAGGAGCCCCTGACGGCACTAACGCCTCAAGGACCAGCCACATTGGCATCACCTGGGATCTCATGTGAACCACAGACTCGATCCGCAGCAGCCCTTCCAAACTGGAATCTACATTTTAACAAGATCTCCAGGTGATTGTGTGCACGCTAATGGTCCAGAAGCCCTGAGCTAGATTTCTCCTGGAGCCTGTGTTTCTTTTGTCTTCTTTTGATGGTCATAGGCTTTGCGTAGCCCAGAGCCAGCCTCCTCTGAGCTGTAGGAATGGCCAAGTTTGAGATCTTTCTGGGAAGAACGTTGTGTAGTTACCACATGCTTAGGTTGACCTCTTATGTTCTTGTCACCTCTCCCTCAGGTCAGGCAAGACAGGGTTACTGCCTCCATTTTCCAAATGAGGAGATAGAGGCAACTAGTTACAAAGTATCCAAGAGGACTTGCCACAGGGGAACTGTGCCTAGGAGGGGCAGAGGTGTGAGCAGTGTGTGTGCCCAGCCTGAAGGTCCCAACTTGCAAAAGTCCAACTTGGGAACAAGGAGTGTCTGCTCCCCACCTTGGGTGACGAGTAGTGTGTTCAGTCTAAAGTGCTGGGAACACAGACTCGGCGGTGGCAGACTCAGCAAGCTAGGCCAGACAGCAGGAAGTGAGCACCCTCCTCGGGAATCGAAACAGGGGCAGAAGCTCAATGGGCCTTCCAGCTTGCATCTCCAAGGAGCTCCCGTAACCACAGACCACAGTCCAGACATGGAAAAACTGTATGGGATTCTGGAACCCGTTGTTACCCCCCATTTGTGTCCCATTGGGAGCTGCAGAAAAGCTCTTAAAGGGCAAAGGGCTTGCGTGCAATCAGGACAGATAAGGGAGGCTGCTGTGGGAGGACCAATGGGTCGGTGGGATGAGACCCGCTAAGGCGAGAGGGCTCATTGCAGACACATCCTCAACTTTGGCTTCAGGCTCTGTTCCCCGGGGGATGTTTCCCCATCGTTCTATTTCAGAAGGCAAGCTATTGGCCCTTTGGCGGAGCTCAGCTTTCCTGCCCGGGTGGACTCAAACATAGGTCATGCCCTTTAGATAGGGATCTGGGTTAGCTCACAGGAGTGGCACAGGGAGACGGGGCTTCTCGTACCACCACAGCCTCCTGATGGCACCCAGAAGCCTGCCTGCCCATGCTAGGTGCCTCTCTTTCCCTGGTATACGATCCTCATGGCCTCTATGCCCCTATACTGGCCAGCACAGGGTCTCCCACAGGGTGGCAGGGCAGAGGCAGCTCCAAGAAGCCATCCTTGATGTTTTTGGTGTGAGCAGCTGCCCTCTTCTTTCCCTGGGCCCCTGGGGCGAGTGGTGGCCCTGTAGATGGGGTGGGAAGGGTGGGGCAGGACCTGCCTTGCCTATTCCCTGCTGCTTTCCAGGAGGTCAGACAGGGGTCTGGTGGTGCTCAATTCCTGTCTGGGTACCCAGTGGAGTGAGGGCTTCCCCCAGGGAGGAGCACGGGGCTGCGGCACGGGCTGAAAGGAGCCCCTCACACTGTTCCAAACAGAGCAGCTCAGCATTCTAGGTTCTCATTCCAGGCTTCTCCTCCCTGTTTCATTTCCAGAAAAAGTCCTCTGGCCAAAAATGGCATGACAACTATTGATCTCTAGATGATAAACGTATTTTTCCAAAATTAGCAAATCTCGTCCTTCTGTATGAATCTGCACATGAAAAACATAATGCTAAAGAAGCATCTGGTGGGGGACTGGAGGAGGGACTAAGCATGGTTAAGCAAAACGCCACTCTCCAGAATCTCACAGAGTGGCCAGTTCACCTCGTGCCCATCACAGAGGTAGCATCTGGGAAGTACATTTATTTTCATTCAGTAACTATTTACTAAGCACCTACTATGTGGCAGGTATCACATTAAGCACTTAGACTTTCCACCAGGTTGTGGCTCCTGAGTGAATTCTACACCCATTTAACTAGCCAGGTTCTGTGCTAGAAATGCCAAAGTGAGGTAGACGTGGCTCCAACGTCAAGAAGGCTGCTCTCTTGGTGGGCAATAGACGTGTCCACCAGTCCTACTGTGAATAGTGCTTTAGTACAGGCAGAACTTTTTGGTTGGATTGGAAGAGGCCTCACTGAGGAGGTGATATGAGTGTTAGACTTGAAAGGTGATGGAGAATTATTAAAAATTGCTAAGGAGAGGACACAGGTGGCCCCTACATTTAAGAAGTTCACACCAGCAGCCTGAAGATGGATTCAGGTTGGGGTGCCCATTAGGAGGCCATGGCAATGGGGCTGGTGACCACAGGGAAGGCCTGGACAGGGCAGCAGTAGAGAGGCTGAGAATTCAGTTCCATATGAGACGTCCAGGGGGCGTTCTCCAAGTAGCAGTTGGATCGGACTGTCTGGTGCTTGGGAAAGAGATCTGGGCTGGAGATCTCAGAAGCCACCAGCATTTGGATCGTACTGAAGGTGTGGGAGGGGATGAGATCATGCTGGGAGCGTGTACAGTGAGGAGGGACGAGGGCCAGGGCAGCCTTCCCATTTGTAAAGGGGTAGTCCTGGCCGCCTCAGCCTGACCTACATTCACAATAGCCCTGGCTCCAATGCGAGAGTCAACAGGCTTGGAGGCTTCCCCATCCAGCACCCAGGATTTGCAGGCAGACTATAGAAACTCCCTGAGCTTTCTCAGACGGTGATGAAGGGCTCAGAGAGAGGGAGGGGGCCCAAGCCCAGGGGTCTGCTGTGCCACCAGCCAGTTGCAAAAGCAGAGGCACAGACTTACTTGTCTGGTATAGCTGCCACATAATTGAAGAGCTGCCACGGAATGCCCTGCAGAATGGAGTTCCTGAAGCTTGTGTGACTCAGCACATGCCCTTGGCGCCCATCAATCACCACCACCTGGATGCCATCTTCCGAGCTAGGGTACTTCCTCCCATCCACCTGCAGAGCCAAAGCAACCCAGGTGTGAGCTGGGGAAGCCCCGAGGTTCTCCTGCCTCGGTGGTTCCCATGCAGAACCTAAAGACAGAGGCTGCCTATGCAGCTGTTCAAAGCATCAAACCCACTCAATTCCTTACAGCCCTCTGTAGAGGCTTGAATAGTGGTCCCCAAAAGATACATCCACCTGGAACCTGTGAAAGTGAATTTATTTGGAAACAGGGTCTTTGAGGACATAATTAAGTTAAAGATTTCAAGATGAAATCATCTGGGATTTTTAGGGTAGGCCCTAAATCCAATAATAGGTGCAGAGGGAGGTGTGGGAACAGATTCTCCCTCAGAGGTTCCAGAGGGAACCAGCCCCACCAATGCCTTGATTTCAGGCCTCCTAAACTGTGAGAGAGTAACTTTCTCTTGTTTTAGTTGAAGCCACCCAGTTTGTGGTCATGTGTTATAGCAGCCCTCAGAGACTAATACCGCCTCTCAACGAGCAAGCCCGGACCCTGTTGGGGGCCAGAGTCACCTACCTCAATGTAAGCGAAGTCATTCCGAAGGTGGAAGAAGTGCTGCTTGGAACTCTCCATCTTCACCTCCAAGAAGTGGTCCTTTGTCTTCTGAAAGACAAGTGAAACCCAATGTGGTGGTTGGGTTTGGGTGGCCATTCCCCCATCTCCCCTGTACCCCTGTCGCAGGAAATGGTTTGTGGAGCTGAGCAGACTTCGAGACAGCCGCCTGATGGGGTCTGGGCCCGACTGCAAGCAACGGGGCCAGCCACTCACCAGCTGAGAACCTGAGAGCTTCCTGGGCATCGGCACATCCACAATGGCCCTCTCGGTGAACTTGGGGTAGGCGGTGGCTGTGCAGTCGCTGACGCCTGCATTCTTTGGGACAAGAGCTTTAATCTTTATTCTCTCACAGCCTTTCACAGAGCAGAAGGCAAACTTCTCTCTGTCGTTGTGAGCTTTCAGCTTCAGGAACAGCAGCCTGCACGCAGGGAGCATTGCTGGGCATTAGCTTTGGCGTTCAAAACCTCCTCGTCCTCCTCCCCACCCACCCAGACATTTACCACGTGCTCGTCATTTAATATGTGGTTAGACCCAGCAGGCCTTATAGAACTAGAGTCGTGTCCACCAGAGGATTATATGTGGTTGGAGAAATTTTTTTAAAATGCATTGGAAAAAAGCTAATAATAATGGCAATTGTATTCTGAGCATGCACTACATGCACATACTGTAAATCGACTTTTTATCTCATTGAATCCTCAAACAATCCTGTCCAGTTCATACTGTTACCATCCTGATTTCCTAGATGGGGAAACCGTGGCTCAGAGATGTGCAGTGACTTGCTCAGGACCACGCAGCTGGGAAGTGACAGAGCTGGGGTTTTCCATCCCATCATTGTGCCTGGTGAGGAAATGCTCTCAGTCTTCCTAACTCTGGTTTTCTCCAAACCATAATTTATTCCAAACATTACTTTATAATTTATTAAAAATAATTATTATTGTGAATAATAATTCCGTGGTCCAGCGAGTCAGATTATGAGGAAGCCATGACACTAACTTGGGATTCATCTTCACTATTCCTTTAGCTCAGAAAAATGCTTTTGGGCTGAGTCCCACGTCTGGAACATTAGAAGATATGATGTGGGCTGTCTAGCACAGACCCTCTCTAGAGCCGCCCCCCAAGCCATGTCAGACCAAGGCGCTGCGGCTGCACCATGCTGCCATGACCCCAGCACCCACCACACAGCAGGGGCACACATTGGACCCACAGAGGGGCCACTTATAGGCTACTCAATAACCAAGGAGATTCTCCCTCTCACAAGACCCAGCGGGTTTTGCCAACTACTGGTTGGTGATTGAACTGGAAGGCCACGTGGAGTTGGGGCTGGCTCAACCATCTTGTGCCATGTGCCTGCTGAAGAATTGGGAGAGGAAGGCAGTGCACAGCAAGAAGCTGATACAAGAGGCAAAGCACACGTGTGCAAGTGTATGAATGTGAGGAGAAAGACAGAAGCAAGAGGTGGGCAGGCCACCTCCTCCCTGGGGGCTTGGTTGTGTGCAGCACCACAGCCCATGGGCCCAGCTGGGTTTGTATTTCTTGAAGACACCTTGGCTTCCTCTCAGTAGTACTACCACTTTATTTGAGCTCCCTTGAGTGGCTTTATGTTTCAAGCCATCCACATCAAGAACTTTATGTTTCTTGCATCAAGTGATCCTTGAGTAAAGTAGAAAGTGTTAGAGAGGGCCTACGCCCAGGGCTGAGAGTGGAGTGCACCCCATCTGCATTCTATGCCCTGTGTGATGGGGAAGCTGGAGAGGCGGGGGCACCCCCTTATGGCAGCTCAAGGGGAGGGCAGTTGGGTGCTGCCCATGGCCACATCTCCCCTGGAGGCTCCCAACATGGTCACAACCACTCCTGGGACCAAGGCACAGAAGTGGAATTGGTCCTGGGGCTTCTGCACAAGACTTAACAATATTAGAGTTTCCTTGTTGCCATAATACATCAGATTATCTGAACTGGAATGGACCTAAAAGACCATTTAGCCCACGCTCCTTGTTTTACAGATAGCAGCTGCCTTCCCTAACTCTGACCTACGACTTGGATGTGTCCAAGTCGGCTAAACTGTGAGGTCCTGGGAGGTACGAAAGAAACACAGACAGATGTCTGCCAGCCTCTGCTCAAATCCTGGCTATGACCAGGTTATGTCTCAGAGCAGCGCTACTGATGGTTGTACACTTTAAATACCATATGGATTTATAATTTAGTAATCCCTTGCTTAGGTGGTGTCTGGTAAAATCAGCTATCCAGAGTTTTTTTAACCTGGAAAAATTGAGAGATGATTCAGAGCTTATATATTTCACACTGTGGAATCCCCTCACTTCTAGCCTACTTATTTTTATTTTACCCCTAATTACAACAGCTGGTTGTCAAGTGGCCCAGCCTATAGTGGATAAGAAGGTAGGCACTGATGGCAGGTGCTATCAATCTGAGAAAGAAATAATGACAAATTTTTAAGGCAGAAAAACTATAAACAGCCCTGAGAATTCAAAAAGCCTATGAGTGTGGAGCACTTCTCCATAGGAAACAAACATCCTACCACCTAGCCCATAGTCCCTGAGGGTATCACTGAATTGAAGCACAACCTACTAATCCATAGGCATAATGATAAACTAAGCAGCCAACACAAAGATTGAATTATGCAGCAAAACCTGCTTACGGTGATAAGGGGACAAATCATAGATATTAAAAAGTTTTGACCAAAGTGGTTCAACTTGTTTAGTGGCAGTTTCCATTTGAAAACTTCACATCTTTTGAACATCCTATTTCCCGTGATCCTAAAAGAAGAAAATCTGCATAGATGGACTCTACCTTATTCACATTTGTTTTTTTAATCATAGAATTTCCTACCAGTATATGGGCGTTATCCAATTCCTCGCCCTCTGGTTTTCATATGGGAGGGTTTTCCTAAACACTCCTGGCCCTTGACCCGTCCCCTCGTCCACATCTTCCCAGGGGAAGCGAGGGGCTGATCTGACTGGTGCATCTGGGGTGCGTGGCTCAGCCCAGGGAGAGCGGGCACTCTGATCTGCCTTCCACACCCTGAGTTTCAGGGGGCTGGGCTCTTTGTGGGAGCCTGCAGTTGTTCAGTGCTGCCTGGGGCCAGGGAGGTAAAATTAGGGACCCAAAGCTTTGTTCTCCAACAGCTCCATCAGCAATAAAACTGATCATTCCTTCTTCACATCCAGCTTGCCTGCCCCACAATTGACTTACAACTTGTATGGGAAAAGGGATGTTATTTATTGCTCCCCCCCAACATTTTACTTATGCCTTTCATTTTCAAATTTTAATTTTCACTTAATCTAATTGATAGAGCCATAGCTCTCTTTAAAAAAAAAAAAAGACAGAGAGGGACAACATGTTAGCAATTTCCTCATCATTGATTCAATATTAGAATAGAAAACTGGCCATAAAATGATCTTTTACTTTACTCCTCAAAGGGTTTGCTACCAACAGCTTCATTGCTGTGGAGACAGGTTGGCATTCTTAAGACGTTAGACTAAATTTCTTTTTAGGGGAGGGGACCAAATAGTACTCAAATGGCTCCCACGAACAGATACCCTGTCTGCATTATATCTCTATTGAAGAGAACCTAGTGCAGTTTAGCAAAAGGGTGAGGGCTTTGGATACAGATAGGCCAAACCCAGCAGTGCCAAGTTTGTGCTGTGGTCTCCAAGCAAGTCACTCTTATTTTCTCTGTGCCTTCTTTGCCCATCTCTAAATTAGAGATAAAATCCTCTGCTCCAACTGGGTTGTTGTGAGGATTTGAGATAATGTACCATGCTTTCTGGATTCCACGATTACTGCCTTCACTCTTTTTCTAAAATAGGTATATTCCCTAAAATCCACATGTATATAATAGAGTGTTTATTTTACTCCTAAAGCTTAGTAGCATTAAAAATGTCATTAGTGCACAGTATAGTAAACACCTAGGAAAGTATTCTGCATTAACTGGCACTAAGTATGTGCTTGTTCTTAGGATTACTGGGAAGATTACTGGGAGGTAAGGCCAAGCCACTGTCCTGCAGCCCAGCTGGAGCCTGCTCACCCTGAGTCCTCATCCCAGTAGTAGTGGCTCCTGCCAGGGTTGCTCTGCTCCAGTTTGTCCATCTGCAAGGTCCTCACGAAGGTGCCCGTCTTGGACGTCTGCTTCAGCAGGCGATTGTGAACATCCGAGAGGATGGAGAAGGTGGTGCCTCGCGGGTAGCAGAGCCCCACTCGGATCCAGTCGCCCCTAGGAACAGAAGTAGAGTCAGGTTACAAGTGAGGATGTTCAGGCCTCAGAGCAAGAGACCAAAGAATCTCCACCCAATAGCACCTCCATTTTTGCATGGGGAATTTTGAAAGGACACCTGCTATGGTAATGCTTGAGTTGCAAAGTGCAAGGAGAGAGGGAGAGAAGGCCCCCCTGTGAGAGAGAAGGAGCATCTGAATGGGTCAGTTGTGTGCCTCCAGGGCCTAAACTGGTTGGGAAGAAGACATTCTTTCACTGGGTTGTAAGGGGTACAGGATCTAAAGGACCTAAGTTCAGCCCCTTCTGGGTCCGGCAAGATTGGAGGGCCCATTTCATCTCTTTGGGTCTCATTTTCTGCATCTGATAAACGTCTTTCTCACAGGAATACTATGAAAACTAAGTAATGTGCATAGAAAATACTTGAACATAAATACATGAAGCCCTATCTGGATGCCCTCAGCCTAATTACTTTATCCCACAGAGCCTCATCTCTCTCTCTGTAAATGGTAACAGTGGTACCCAGGTCTTTCTGCCATTTAATGAGCGCTTGGTAATGCCAGGTCCTGGGTGGGATGCCTGCCACACATTCTCTCACTCCATTCTCATTGCACTCCTGCGGGGTAATACCTTCCCCATCCCAAAGATGGAGGAAGGGAGGCTCCCAGAGGTTAGACGCCCTGCCCAAGGTCACCCACACCCTCAGGGTGGGCTCAGCCTGTGTCCTCTGGTTCTTAAAGCCTGGGTGATGTCAACCTCTCCAGATACCTCCTGCAGGGATCACGTGGGCTGGCCGGAGGTTCTGTGCGTGGCAAGCTGGGACTTTGCAACAAGGCATCCTTATTGACACTGCTTTGAGCTCAGCCAGAACAGCTGTCCCTGGTCATACTGTGCCTGGCCAGGCACCCACTCACTTGTTGAAGTTGATGAGCCAGATGGCGAGTTCGGCGGGGGCCGCCTGGTCCCAGTGGATGGTGTAGCCTTTCTGCAGAGTGACCACTGGCTGGTACTGCTGGTAATGGGTGCTCCTGGTGAGGGCCCCCTCCAGGTGGAGAGGGTGGCTGGGGAAGTCATTCTTGATGATCTTCATTCGCAGGTTACTGGTCTTATAGGCTTGAATGTACATCTTTTAAAACCCAAAAAGGAAACACACAATGAGGCTATTACAAGGGATTATTCTAAGAGCGTCTGGTTAACATCTGACTACAGATCGCACTTTCAAAGGCACTTTCTCATTACAGAGCCCTTTTTAGAAGGCCTAAATGAAAGAAAGGCCAAATAAGGGGACATCTCTTTCTGCTGGTGGATGCGGCCCAAGGCGCACTGTGCAATGCAACTAATGCCTCCTGCGCCTCTTCAAAAAAGTGCTCTGCTGGGGGGCTACCAGTGGAAACTTGGGAGGAGTTTGCTTAATAGCAAGATGGCAAATTTTGGACAAAGGAGAGAGATGTGCAAGGAGAAGGAAGGAAGAGGGAGGGAGAGAGAACGTTCATGATTCTACTGCAAATGCAACTCCGGCAGTTGTTCTGCCTGCGTTTGAGAGTGTGCCTGCCCTACTTGTCCCTCTAGTTCTCAGCGTCTGGCCTCTGAGCCAGTCCATGTGGTGTCAGTACACACTTGATGAATAAATGGTATCTCATTTCAGACAAAAAACTGAAACCAAAACTGTCAGCCATTGAGTTCCAGGGACCAAAGTGCCTGGATGCATTAACCCAGCCTCAGTTTAAAATACTGTGTCCCGTTTTATGGCATATGCCATACTCATAAGGTGACATCCTGTTGCTGTGGTCAAGAGAGACCATCACGTCAATGTGCAATGACATTGTGCTTTGGAAGGAAGGCCTTATCTTCCTCTCTAGATTTATCACCTATGAGACGTTAAGAGAAACTTCAACTCTGCCCATCTGATGGAGCTGTCACGAGTATTGAAAGGTAAAAGGTATATTGAAGCATTTTGTAAGCTATAAAGTGAAGGAAGGAGATTATTAATAATAGTTAACCAGTTGCCAGTTACAATAACCTGACAAGCTCTAAGAATCATCTGTTTTCTACAGAGGACAAGCAATATATCAGAAAGAAAGGGTGGGAAGGAAAATAACGCTCCGCATGGGATGCCTGATCCTTGAGCAGTGATGCTGTGTGATGCTGAGAGCGTGGCTGCGAGGCTTGGGGGTTTGGTCATCCTCCAGCTATTCAGGGCATGCCTCCTATCTGTCATCTCCCTTCTGACTCCACTTCCCTCCTTGTCTCCCTTAGACCATCACACCCACCACTCGCTCCCATTCACATCTTGGCCCTTGCCCTGTCCACACATGCAGCACAAGCCTCCCCCAGATCATTCCATGGGCCCCCTCCTCTCCCAGGGCTCTTGAGCGGGGCTGAGAAAATCCCACAGTCTGGGAGAGAGGCACCTCTTCAAAAGTGCCGTCTCCATTCTCCACCGGGTGTTCAACATTGCCAGGCACGCCTTCCACATGCCCCTTGTCAACATTTTCCACTCTCTACAGCAGCTCTTCCAAACCTTTATCACTGTCTGCAGGCTACCCTCCTCAGGCCCACTCCCCGAATTCTCAGCACATGACCTCACCTCCTACTGCAGAAAGAACTGTCCTGTCCTCCCTGCCCCCTGCCCCTGTCCTCCCTGACCAGAGTCCTTCTTCCTAGTCAATGCTAGCTCCTGCCCCCTCCTCTGGCACCCCATGCCCCTCTGGACCCCTATGGCCTTTTCCCCTCAGCCTGACACCAGCTGCCTCTGCCATCTCTCCTGCACCCCCAAACCACCATTTAGCTATTTTCTAACACTCTGATTCCTGACATCCACCGTGGTGGTGACAATGCCTGCCTTGTAGGTTAGTTGTGAGGCCAACTTCTTCATTCATACATGTTGCCTTCCCCACCTGGGACAACCTGGCTCACTGTGCTGCCCTCCTAATCCAATAATTCTTCATTTTCTGGGTCTCTCCCCTTACTCATTTATTCATCAGCCACTCATCCAAATACCAGCAGTAACAATAATATAATAATGGCTAATATTTTCAGTTCTGCTCCATTCCAGGTGCCATCTAGACCTGCACTGTCCCATATGGTAGCCACTGAGCATTGGAAATGTGGCCAGTGTGGCTCAGGATCTGAATTTTAAATTTTATTTTCATTAACTTAAATTTAAATTTCAAAACAAAAGCAGTGTAAAATATTTTTCCCATCCCAATTACCCTGATTTGATCATTACACATTGTGTACATGTATCAAAATATCACATGCACCCCAAAAGTATATACAACTATGATATATCAATAAAAATACAAAAAATAAAAATAAAAAATATTTTTTCCATTAAACACAACTTTTTTGCTTTGATAGGACTACATTTCACTTTGTTGAAAATTGAGAGGGCTGTAAATATAAAATATATGGTGGATTTTGAATACTTAGAACAGAAAAAAAGTGAAATGTTTCATTAATGATTTTTTATATTGATTACAACAGTGAGGTAATAGTATTTTGAGCATGCTAAGTTAAATAAAATATTAATAACATTAATTTCTCCTTTTTCTTTTTACTAGAAAAATTTAAGATTATGTATGTGGCTTGGGTTATATTTCTGTTGAATAGGGCTGGTGAAAGATTTTACATGTACTATCTGAAGCCATCCCCAAAATGGCACTAAGAAGGTTCAACTAGTATCACAATTTTATGGGTGAGTAAACTGAGGCTCCAAGAGTATAATTAATTTGCCTACGGTCACATAGTAAGTGCTGGGCCTGACTTGAATCCAAGCATTTGACCCAGAGGCTTCTTTTTTCTAAGCATTCTGTTTTCTAAAGTGTTCTGACTTTGACTTTGTAAAAGTCCTATTGGATGAAGGGGAAAAATAAAGGGAAAAAGAAGAAAAAAGAATCGTGTATGTCTTTCTGGCCTGACACAGACCCAAACATGCAGTAGGCACTCCATAAATGCTTGTTATGTGAGTGAGTAAGTGAGCGACTGGCCCCCAGAAAGGGGTCCGCACCTGTGCGTAGCGCCCACTGCAGATGGCGCCCCTCCAGTCTGGAACGTTGATGCAGTCTGGGTGCCGGACCAGCCAGTTGTCGTCCTTGGTGAGGTAGGAGCCGGGGTACTCGGACACGGAGCCATCGACGTCGTGGAACACGGATGTCTTATCCCCATCCATATCCAGTTGGTTGAACCAGGGCCCGGGCTCTCCGAAGAACACTCTGGAAGTAATCTAAACAGAGCCCAGGAAAGTTAGGCTGGGCCAGAAGGTGAAGGGAAACTGCAGCCATCCTCAGGCCGGGGCGAGGTTTCTGATTTCCGCTGACATTACAAACCAGCCAAAGCAAAGATGCTCTCGGGCACTGTGAGAAACCGCATGGCTCACCTCTCAGATGGAGCCGGAACAAGAGTCACAGGTTCCCCATGCCTCAACTCCCAGACCTAGCACGTAATTTTGGCCTCTGCTCACCGGAGGCTGGTTGCAGTGCGTGAGAGTGGAGGCTGCTCTGATGCAGGCCTCACAGGCGCAGAGGTGGGAGGAGGGGTCCTCAGGAGTGTGAGTGTGTGAGCGTGAGAGAGAGGTGGTGGTGCATGTGTGCGTGAGAAAGCATACACACACACACACACATATGTGGGGGGTAGACGCAGGTGCGAGGAAATGTGTGAGCGTGTGGTGTGTTTCGGGAAGTCAGTCTTGCAGCATGAGCCCCTGGAGATTTCCGTGACTGACCTCTTTCAGGCCCTCAGTGGCCTGAGTAAGGAAATTAAGTAATTTAAGTTTCGTCTTTTCCCTCACTCTGCCAGTAACTGGGCAGACAGGCAAAAGGCAGGAGCAGGGAAAAGGAGGAGGGAAAGGTCTGGGAATCCACAGCCCAAAGAAAAGGCCCGGGATGTGTCCTGATTCCCCTCACCTTCGGCTCTGCCTACAGCGAGGAGGCCTCTGTTTATATTCTACTCTCAGGGAGAGATTAAACAGAACATCTTCGGCAAAGACTTCCCTTGGAAACTGCTGGGTTTGTTTGTGCCAACTCAGGTGGCCTGGTCATGGGACTCAGCCTGTCAAAGCTAAGACCCTGGGAGGAACAGTCTTGGGACCTTGAGCTCTGGGTCAGGTTCCTCCTGAGACCTGGCTGGGTTTCAAGCAGGCTGAGGGCAAGCGGGCATTTACCCAGACTTGACCTGTGGGGCAACCTACACTTGTACTTTTCCAGTTGGGATGCAGTGCAAACTGGGACATGGCCCAGCCTACTTGGAAGAGGTTTCTCAACCCCTGCGGTGGTGGCAAAAGCTCCAACTCCGGGCCCTAGGGGATTAGTGAATCACCATCCAAAGTCTGAGTTTGCTGGGAGTCTGCCCTGGCGCCTCACTCACCGGGACGTCCTCAAAGGCAATGCTGGTCACGTTGTTATGGGGGCAGCTCTGCCAGGCGTTGTTCAGGCGGAAGGCCAGGGC
Source organism: Daubentonia madagascariensis (assembly GCA_023783475.1). Classification (NCBI taxonomy): domain Eukaryota; kingdom Metazoa; phylum Chordata; class Mammalia; order Primates; family Daubentoniidae; genus Daubentonia; species Daubentonia madagascariensis. The sequence goes on along the minus strand of JAKFHU010000144.1, from coordinate 9,880,303 downwards.
ACTGGTGTGCCGGCCTTCTAGGGCAGCGAACTTTCGGAAAGTGCAGTTCTGGATGTTGACGGGGCCATCATAGAACTGAATTCCTCTAATTGGAAAATTCCTACGGAGTTAAGGAAGCAAGATGTCAGTCTGAACTCCACGTTGCTTGCCCCTTCTGAGGTGGATGGTAACAGAGACTCCCTGGGTAAAGCCATTCCTGATCCCCACCTTTAACAACTCCCCCCTCCCCGGGGAGTTGATTCATTGGTTAATTCACTGAGAAAGCATGTATGGACATAGTGAATGTCAATGAATGTTTGCCGGATGAATGACTGCATGGATGGATGGATGAATAAATGAATGTCTATCTAGTTTCTAGCTTGGCGTTTGGGGGATGGTCCTCTATTCCAACATTTCCCCAATTTTTCCATCCCGTGAAGAGTCACTGGGTAAATCCTGTAAATACTACTGCAGAGTGGCAATATTATGTCCCTTGGGAGGGTATGGCTATTAGTCATTATCGCCTTAGTTTTAGTTGCTATAACAATTTAATCAGATTATGACCCAGATGAGTTTCTCCTCTGTGAGTAAACCCTTCGATTGGCAATGTGCTGGGGTTGGGAAACAGAGAGGAAAAGGACACAGAATGGATGATGATAAAAATGTTTGGTGAAAGTAACTGTAATGCAAATTTTGCAGCATCCCCAGAAGAGAGGGCAGGACTGGCAGGGAACCGCAAGAAGGCCCTGCCACCCAGAAGGCAGGAGAAAGCGGGTGGGAAGAGGTGACAGGCTTGGAGATGAAGGTTGAGAGACTGGACGAGAACTGGGAACTTGCAAGTTCTGCCTTGGCCTAGTGGGGAGTCAGCTGCTCAGAGCCACTTCTCCCATTTGCAGGGCGTGGGAAGCAAGGGCCTCTGAGGAGCCGGCTGGACCTCCTGGTGGCCCTTCTTGGGCCTGGCCCCAAATCTAGGTGTGCTCGTTCTCCCAGCCCAACATTGATGCTTATACTGGTGTCTCTACCTCTGGGTCAGGCCTGTTCCCTTCCACAGCAAACATAAAGAAGACAGGGCAGGAAGAGGAAAAAGAAAGCAGAAAAGGGATCTGTCCATGGGGATAGGCCATACTCCAGCTGTCCCTGATCTTCCACCCTGGGCTCCTCTCCAGTCCAGTGTGGTTCCTCGACGAAGCCCCTAGTCACACCAGTCTTGGCAACATGCCTTCAGTGGACACCAAAGACACCCTGCACTTCCATATTTTTATATTTATAACTGATAAATGTCATGGCCTTGAAACCTGATTCTCATGGGGTGGTTCCATGCATTTTTCCATTTAAGGTAATTTAGGGACAGCCCTTTCTTACTAGCTCTATGCTTAAATCGCATGCTTGCTTTACCTTCAGGCCCCAAGCCAATTCTATCAATGGATGGATCAACCATGATTAGGACTGCGCAGTCCTAGGGTCCTGCTTGCAAAGGCAGTTTGAGGAAGCTGCCTGAGTCTGGCAGAGCTTCCAGAAACAAGATCACCTCTAGAAGTCATCAGAACATTCCGGCCCAGGGAGGCTGGTGACCCTCTGCAAAGAAACCCTAAATATGCAGACCCAGAGTCACTCATACAAATGATAGAAGGGATTGCCACTTAGGTTAGTGGCAGCAAGGGCTATGGTTAGATGGAAGCAAGCGCTTCTCCACAGCTGGTGCTGAAGGAGACCATGATTCTGCCTTTGCAAAATCTTCCCAAAGATACAAATCCACTCAGGTTGGAAGTTTTAGGTGTGTGTATATTTTGTGTCCTGACTCTAGTGGTGGGAATTATATTTTCCTAGAGAAAGAGAAGAAAGCTCAGGGAGGCAAGAAGGGCCGATCTTATCACTTGGAGCACAGGGACCACTGTGCTGCTTGCGGGCTCAGAGCCTTGCTCTCTGGCTTGAGTTCACATCTAAGCAGAAACTCCAGCAGCAGGGGGAAGATTTCCTCACCACTGACCCAGCCCGTGGCTTTCCGAGGAATTGACTGAGTCCCTTTGCCCTCTTAGTTCATCAGCTCTCCAAGTCACCCACTCTCCTCTACAGCCACCTGGTTATCATCCAACCTGTGTTTTTACTCCTCCAGCAACAGAGCCCGGGACTCCTCAGGACAGCCCTGCTGTTTTGTTGTTGAGCAAATCTGACTGTTAGAAAAATCCTTCCTGCCTTAAACCAATCCTAACCTGCAGGGCACATGTGGGGTGAGTCTGGTTTCTTATGCACATGGCAGCCCTGAGAATGTATGACAACTTCCCCATGTTGTCCCCCCAGCAATGACCCCCTCTCCCGGTCAAAGATCCCAATCTACATGTGACATGGCTTCAGGTTTTGTTCCCCTCCTGCTTATTCTCCTTTCAGTGTGCTTTGGCCTCTCTTACTCTCCCACCTTCAGAAGTGGGATCTTCTGTCACAGGAGAATGTGACTCGTGGTCCCTGATCCTGGACACTAAATGACCATTGACATAGCCCAGGACCACATTATGCACTTTGATGGCCATGCTACTCTGTTGGCTAATATTCAACACTATTTTTTGACTTCTCTCTCCCCATTCCAGATTTTACTCCTCAATTGTTAGTCTCAGTGGCTTCAGTGATTTCTCTGGCTGGTAGAGAACAGAATAATTTGTAGTCAACAAGTAGAAACCACCCACTAGCTTCTTCCCCTCCATCACTGCCACTTAGGTTAAGCCGTGCAGAACAAGGAGCTACTGTGGTTGCAAACCTACTGGCCTATAGGGAGGGTCCTTCCACTGTGGTCCAAGCCGCCCGGGCCCCAGATCCTGTTGTCCATCATTTCTGTCCCCACGTTGCCGCTTTCGCCAACAAACAAGCTGTTCTTTATCTCCTGCTTGGAGCCGTCATCATACGGGAAGGTCCCACCACTGTAGAGAGAAGACGGTTGACATGAGGTGTCCAGAGATAAGCTCCCACACAGGGCTGGGCACCACAGTTGCTCTTACCTGGCCAGGGTCAGGCCGATGCCATTGTCAGCAAACCTGGGGACAAGAGCAGACAGTCAGAGCGTGTCCTGCCTCCCCATCCAGTGCGGTCGTGGAGGGAAGACCCTTCCCTGGCCCTGGAGTTGAGTTGTGGACACTGTGTGGGGAAAGCTGTCTTTACACAGGCAGAGGCTTTGCCGAGGGACTTGCGACTCTCCTATTCTGCACAGTGAGGGGAAATCTTGGGTCCCCTCCCACTCAGCCTCTGACTCCAGAGAGAACGTGGTGACCCCAGTGGCTCTCAGCATTTGGTGGCACATTGCATTAGCAGCATGCAGACTGTGCGCCATGTGCCTCTCTCTCCAGACCCCTCCTCTGCGAGCCCAGGGCTAAGTGGGAGGTTGGATCGGGAGAACTTGGAGCACTTTCCCACTCTTAGGACCGGCACTGGGTAAAGGTGGGGTATGTGGATGCAGTTCCATCTTCCCTTTTCCAGCCTCACTACTATTTCAGCCACAGAAAGAAGCCCAAATAGCTAATTTCCAAGTTTCCTGGGAGTCAGGCAGATGCCAGCCCCGAGAAAAGCAGGAAGTAATTTTGCACTTGCACTGGGGCCATCGCGTCAGCTCCCTTTGGCCTCTGCCCTTTTTAAGAGTCAGGATGAGAGCACTTCTGAGGAGAGTCTGGCTGTGAGTGACGAGGGATTGCACAGAGTCTGAGCTGAGCCTTGGTCTGTGCTGCCACAGACTCCACGGCCAAATACGGCAGGCACCTCCATCTCCTCTGTCTCAGGGGCAGGTAGAACCGGTAGAACCACAGCTCTGCTGCTTCCCCTGCCTGCACACCATGCTGGGCTCATCTCCTCAGCAATCTCTCTGCTTCCTACACACTCAGTGGCTCCACGTCATCCATACACCCAAGTTCAGGGCCTGGTGAGTCCGTTTCCCTCACTTTAGCTGCACCAGGCTGGTCCTTGTGGCCCGCCTGCTCTCTAGTTCCCAGCATACTTTTTTGTGCCTTGCTCACTCTCTTTCAGGACACGTGTGCTTTTCCCTTTTTCTGAAGCCCATCCAGCTCAGATCAACCATTCCAGGGCCCTTGTGCAGGGCATCACGCTCTCCAGGTTGTTTCCAGAACTTCCCCATTCTTGTCTCCAAGCCCCCTTCATGGCCGATTGTCATCACTGCTGTCACCCAGTGCTCTGACCGCGGGCCCCGCATCCTCCACAGAGACCCACAGCTCCCACGCCCACTGATCCACTGGTGACTCTAAAGCCAGTCACTTTTCCCACCTGTTCTTCCACAATTTGGGGCATTTCCACTTCATATCGCACAAGCATCTCAACTCAACATGTCTAAAACAATACAATTATCTTGCATCCAAGCCTGTTCACTATTCCAAAGGCTCAGTTTCAGCCAAGCTCTCATGACCTGTAATTCTCTCTCATCCGGACCGTGGCAGTGGTGTCTTAGCTGGCTTCCCCCCCTGCAGGAGCACCCCCGCCCAACCTTGCCTGCCTCCGGGGGCTACTAGGGTGATCTTTCTGAAATGGCCACATTGGTGAAATGCCCAAAGTCCTTGAAGGGATGCCCATCTTCAGTCAGCCCCTGACTGCACCAATCTTGCCCACCTGTAGGACCTCAGCTTTGGTGCCAGCCAGATGCTGGGCTATTTTAGATGAGTCTGGCAGATGATTAAAAGATGCAGCCCCATTGGCAGGTGAGGTGGGGGGGGAGGTCCTTCCTTTTTTGCTTTGGTAGGACTACATTTCATTTTGTTGAAAATTAAGAGGGCTGTAAGTATAAAATACATGGCCAACTAACCAGAACCAAGAAATTTGCTGGACTTTGAACACTGCGGAGAATTTTAGCATTGAGGCCATATCGTTTCTCTTCCACCCAAGGCTTCCAGCCACCTCCTGCATAGTATCCCCCTCAAGCGTCACCGGGCCTCTACTCTAGGGATGGGCAACCTGGCCACTTATCCCATCAACTGGTGTCTCATATTGTAGGAAATCTCTTCCCTCCATGGAGCTGCATCTGTCCCACGCCTGTGACTTCTGTCCTCTAGAGCCAATCAGAGGAAGGCTCTTCCCCTACGTGCCCTGCAGAAATCCAGAATCTGCTCTCTTCTGCCCCTCCCTCCTTCTCAAAACCCACGACTTCTCTTTTCCTGGGCAAAACGAAGATCGATCTCTCTCTGCCAGCGAGGGTTCCTTTGCATCTCCCAGTCTGGGTCTGGCTCTCACTGCGTCTCCCCGGGGCTCCATCCCTGAGCCGGTCTTTCTCCACATCTCTGCTTCCCACCCTCCACCCCCCGTCAATTCCAGGTCTCTGTTTCCCTCCTCACACGCTTTTCACTTCCTCTTTTCCCCTTCCTTTATTTCCCCTTTAATTAGTCACAATAAAATGGAGGAAATACATTTATTTCCTACATAGAATTTCTGATCTCCCATTTTTAATACAAAAAGCAGGCAAGGAGAACATTTCACAATATTCCCTTCAAACAAATTCCAACTCAGCTGCCTGTCCCTTCTGGTCTTTGTCCAGCGTGGGCTGGTGGCTCTACATGGGCACCTTAGATCAGAACTCGGCGTTCCCTGCTTTTTTGGTTTGGGCCTTGGAGTCCTACAGACTGGAACTTCCGGTCCCAGCTCAAACACTCACCCTGGGAAATTCACTAAACTGAACCTCGTCTTACATCTCTAAAACAGAGATAATAATTTATATCTTTGAGAAACACGGTAAGAAAGAAATGCAACCAAGGCATTGACACACAGTAGGCACCTAGAATGTCCTGGCTTCCTTTTTCTTCCCTCCCTTAGCTGACAGGCCGTGTGACCTTGAGAGAGCCAAGCCCAGTGACTGGAGGCAAATCATGACCCACAGCACCTGGCACTGTGGGCTGAAGCCAATATGCTTTTTTAGGTTTTATTTGTTGATTTTCTTTGGCCTCTGCTTGCTGCCATTCTGTGCCCCTGCCTGGCTGGGGGATGACCAGAAGGCCAAACATCAGTATGTCTTGTTTCCTCTCTCTGCCTTGCTCTCCTCTCTCTGCGGGGGGTGGGGGAGAGCATCATGTCCCCCGTGTGCCAAGGCCACCCACCCCTCCCACTTACCGGCAGCTGTCCAGCCACACGTCCCCGCCACGCAGCCAGGCCCCGTGGTCCTGGTTCTTGTAGGCAGTGAAGTGCCTGATGATGGCTGGCTCCCGGGGCTTCAGCGGGTCGGCGTCTTGGTGAGGGCTGTATCTGCAGCACAGCATGGGGAGGGCACAGGTGACAGTGTTGGGGGTGTTTCCCGTGCTGACTCCCTTCTGGGCTCTGTGAGTCTCTGTCTACTGCTGGTACCCCAGAAGGCACTGACTAAACAAACTGATTCACATTGCCTGGCTTCTGGAATGAACTTTCTGAGCTCATCACAGAAGCAAGAAATCTTTCCTCCAGGGCCCAGCCCCGTGCGGGCTACAAACACATCACTTTTATTGTTCATCGGCACCACTAAAGAGCCTGCCCCCGAGTGAGGTCAAAGCACAGAGGAAAGTTCAGACAGCCAGTCCCAAACCAGGCACTCAGTGCCGTCTACAGGGCCCAGGGGGAGAGGCTGGAAATACCCAGCTCTTCCACTCCCTGGCAGTCCCCTTGAGCTAGTGCCTTTTCTTGGCACTTCTTGGTACAAAACGGAGTGCTGAGCCTGGACGCTCATTGATGTCAGCTCCAGCAAAACTGTTCTGGGGACATTATCATGCTCCTAGTCTCCCACTGTTGATGGAGACCAGGCCATTTGGTCTCTTTAAAGGGTACTGGGTTTTGCCAATTATCTTTTAAAAGTAGCCCCAGCCTCCAGCTGAGCTCTAGACTTCTTTATAAGCACAACCTGCATATTCTTTCCCATTAAATTGATGGTGAAATTTTTCTCTTCTTTTCTCTTTATCTTTTTATCCTGGTCCAACCTGCTGTGACCCTCACCATTCCTGATGACTTACCAGGTATTGGCTTTGCTGAGGGATGTCAGCAAGAAATTCCTCTAGGAGTTTCTGTCTCCCTTTGGCTACTGGAGCCTGAATCCTAATTCAGACTTTGCTCAGCTCAGATTTTCATCACAGTACCCCCAGCACCTAGCTCAGTGCCCGGCACGCAGAAAGTGCTCAACAGACGCTCAGTGAATGAATGCATGACCCAATGAGAGGGAGAAAGGAGCTGGACTGCAAGGTTGCTGTGGCGCGTGTCTTCCCGAGAGCCGAGTACCTGGCAGAGATGATAGAGAGGAAGGGCCGCTTGTCCTTGGCAGAGGCCGCAGTGGTTTTGACCCCGTTGTCTATGATCATGCCAGCCTGGGGGGAAGAGACACACGGGGCCACATTAGCTTCTACTGTGGGCCACAGGCACCTTCCCACACCCAGCCTCGCTGCATACTCCTGAATGCCCCAGGAAAACCAGCTTTGTGCTCAGGCTGCATTAACAAAAGTAGAGGTTTATAGTGAGGGAGGGGAGAAACCTGCCTTATCATGCCTTTCTCAGACCAAATCTGGAATATTTGACCTCTTGAGGTGCAGATGAGGAAACTGAGGTCTAGGGAGGTTAAGTATATAGTTCAAGGCCACACGGCAAAGTCCACACACAGAACTGACACTGCTTTAGACAGTTATTAGCCCAGGCTCCAAATCAAGAACATTCTTTGGAAGTTTGTCTGCAATGATTTAAAGGCAATGCTGAACTTAAGTCTCACTTTTACCTTGGGCAGGGGTCAGTGATCTCCCCACAGTCTTACTCAGCTCCTGCCTGACTTGAGGAGAGAACCTGGCTTTCTTATTTGGCTCCAAAGGTGCCCACTCTATCAACCATGGGGTGGGTATGAGTTGAGGCAGCTGAATGATGCTGCCCAGTGAGGCTGCCATTTAGTCTCCCTTCCTTCCTAGAGTCAGAAGGTGCGCAGTTAGACTCCCAGCTCTACTCTCACGTACTATGACTTTGGGCAAGTCCCTTCACCTCTTTGGCCTTAGTCATATCATCCACAAAATGGGCTAACACCTGTTTCACAGGGTAGCTGTGGGGACTGAATAAGATACCCCAGGTGAAGACTCCTGGAGCAGGACCCTCACACTGCGGGTGGGAGTCAAGGCTTCCCGGCATGCACACCAGGGATGGGCCTCCTCCTTTGCTCAGATAATCCAATCAGCCAAGTTGGAGGTTCCTCTCCACTCCTTTCCCTCCCTGCCTTCCTCAAGGCCCACCCTTACCTGCACCCATGAGCCCTCACCCTCGTCCTCGTTGGAACCCTCCCCCCACATTCCTGCCTTCTCCAGCCTCTCCACGGCTTCCGGGCTTCCGGGCTTCCGGGCACTACGTGGCCACCTCCTCTGCTCACGGGAAGGTTTCCCAAGGGCAGGTGGGGTATCTCAACAAGCAGCCAACACACTCTCACCACGGTTCCCCTGCCCCTCAACAGCAATACGGCCTCTGCACCTCTGTGTGGACACAGCTCTCTGAGGTCCTCGGCAGCCTTGGAAATGCCCTATCTGAGGCCCTGCACTAATTCTCCTCTGTCAAGGGGACACTGTTGCCCTCCACACATCTGCCCACTGCCCCACCAAACTGTCCTCTCTCCTGGTTTCTGGGATATGACAGCACCCAGGTCTCTCCTGTCTCCACTCATTCCTCCTCCCTGGGCCCTGTCCCCACCCCGTCTCCTAGGTATGAGCACAGATCTGTTCCCATACTACGTCTCTTCTTTTCAGTCTCCTCCCCAGTTGAGCTTTTCTCGATCTTTTTTGGACCCAGGATGTAGTGATTCCCCTCCAGCAGCCTCAGTTTCCTCATCGGACCAGTGGAGATAGGACCAGACCACCAGGCTTGGCACTTGGGAGTGTGTCTATACATGGCCCCGACATGGTCAGACCCCCTCTTCCCTCAGAGCAGCGTCTCTGGCCTCAGCCTGACTCCCAGCTCCGTTTCCAGTCTTGACTGCTGTCCTTGCTGGGGGTCCATGACAGGCTTGAGATCCCAGTCATCTTGGTACCCACCCCCCACCATTTTCCCAGCACGGAGATCGCTGCTGGACACCCAGCAGGCGCTTAGGAAATGTTGATGAGTGAATGAAGGAATATGAGTCGGGAATTTCCTGTTTCCCATCTGCCTACTTAGCTCTGTGTCCACGGAGCAACCCATTCCCCAAGAAACAAGACAAGAGGGAGCAAAGGAGAGGATGCTAAAGCTGCCTCCACCTTCCTTCAGAACCACATCTTGATTTTCTTCAGCTCATGGACCACGACTAACTTTTCATAGTGGACACTACACCCAACCCCACCAAGTGAATGCAAATCAAATTCAGGTGCTCAGCTCCGGGGCCACCAAGAGAAGCTCTCTTCCCATCAGCCCGAGTGAAGGCAACTCTTGCTCCTTTGTCTCCGGCCAGGTGCTAAGTTGATGCCTGTGCAGGAACCACCATAGCATATTCTGGTGAAGAACGGCCAGTGGCCTGGGAGGCCAAAGGCTGCTTTGTTTTCTTCGAGGCCAATGGTAGGAAATCAGTTGTTCCCAGCTGCAGCCAAGCAGCTGTCCTGGCTCTAATCATCTGCAGGACTAGGAAGGGGGACCAAGAGGCTGGCCAGGGAGACCAGTCTGAAAAGACTTACCCGGTAGTTGGAATGTGCTCGGTTGTTGTGGAACTTTCCCAGTGGAATGTGCTCTGAATAACCTGGGGAGTACATTCCCACGGAGGGGCCCGTTGGTACATGGTGAAAAATGAACCAAAATCCGGTTTCCTGTTGGGGGAGAGCACGAGGGGAAAGCCACAGGACTCAGCCCCAGTGAGCTCCCGTTCAGGGTGCCCGAGCGGCCCACACTGCGGCTGGGCCTGGCATCTGTCACCCAAACAGGGTCTCACCACCCACCCCCAAACACACCTCCATGTGGCTCAGTTCTTGAAGGGAAACAGTGAAAAGTTTGAGACAAATGTAATTTGTGGGGTCCACCCTGACAGCTAAAGCTCTACATAGGGTCCCACCCTATCAGACATGAGATCCTCACTGCTGGGTATCAGAGTCACTGCGGGGGTTACACTCTTCCTCCTGGCGCATGATGGCAGGACTTCACGAATGTCCTCCACTTTTCCCTTTCACTCCACAGATATGGAAGCTAGTCCCAGAGAGAGCACCTGTCCGGTCAGGCTCCCATGGGAGGCCAGCAGCATGGAAGGGGTGGGTGAGAGCGAGCCTGTGTAGACAGGATGCTGGGCTCCTGTCCTGCATGCCATCTCCAGCTGTGTGTGCCCCTGGGCACGTGAGCAGTCCCTGCCCCATCAGATAAGGATAATAGTAGTACCTACGTCACAGAGTTGATATAGGAATCAAATTATGTCAGCTTGCAACACTGATGTGCCAGGCACCATATTAAGCTAAAATAATTTCATTCTAATAATGAGTTATTATACATTAAGTGCTCAGCACTCATTAGTTATGGCCGACAGCACTATGTAGTGACAGAGCTGTCATTTAAAACCAGGTCCCCACCCCCAGCCTGTTGTTTTCCTATTCACCGCAGCTAAGCCTGACTGCGTGGATAGCTGGACTGGGGGCTCAGAACACACATATTTCAAGGTTAGCCTCAGCTGTCTCCCAGCCCCCAGCCCCCACCTTTGCTTTCTGCCAAAGCAGGGATGTTTCTGCTCACCTCAGATCCTGCTGCAGCACAGTTTATGAGGTTGTTGTTGGGATTGGCCATCCAGAAGGTGGACACAGCGCTGCAGGGAGGGGCAGAGATTGAATATTGCTCTCAAGAGTCTCTTGTCAGAGACTTGAAAAGTCATTGATTTGTCCATCTGAAACCCAGTTTGTCATTAAAGTGTGGTGCTAGTTTAAGCACTTAAAATGTTGAGAAATTGAAAAGAGCATGGATCTTTAGGGCAGAAGCCATGTGTGGGTAAAGTCTGAGTTTGGCTCTAAAATAAATGGAAGCCAGAAGAACCCAGGAAAGTAGCCGTGTGTAATGGAGGGGCATTGGAGTCAGAAGGTTGGCTGCACAGGGAACTCTCTTTCTGTCTCTCTGTCTTGTCTCTCTCTCATGTCTAGAAAAGGGTCAGTGTGATTGGGGCCTATATGTGCACACTGTGGGCGCCGAGGTGGCAGCCCAATTCCTCTCATCAAAGAGCACTGTGTGGCATCAGGGAAAGCCCCAAGGATGATAACAGTGGTCCTCTTTGGACAAGAATGACGCACATGAGGGAAACACTCCTGCCTTCTCTCCAGGAAGCCATAGTTGTGGGCGGTCAAGGGCTGTGAGGCCCAAGCTGCTCAGAGCCCCGAAGTGCGGAAGTCAGGTGCTGGGCTGACAGGCTGAGTGGGCGCATGCTCACACATGTCCTCCCACCCCGGTCCCCCAGCACAGGCCTGGAGTGGCACAGGGGCACGGAGGGGAGGGGAAGCACTTACTTGCAGTCCTGCCTGGGCTTGGGGATGTACCCTGGGTAGGAGTCCTCTGTGATCATCTTGCACATCTTGCTGTCACGGTCAGAGGGTAGGAGGGTTCCGGACTTGACAAGGAGGCCAAGACAATGGTCAAAAGTGTTGCGTTCCTCTGGCCCATCTTCCGTGAAGAAGCAGTGGCCCAAAGAGTTATAGCCCACAACGTCCTTGATCTACAGGGGTCAAAATGGGGACATTTCACTGAGCATCCAACTATTCACATGTTCATTCATTCATTCAACAAACATTAAATAGTATTAGCTGTACACTAGGCCGTGGGAGGAGCACTGGGGTTTTGGAGATGATACTGACACAGGTGTTGGGCCTGGGAAGGGCAGGGCAGGGGTATGGGATGGTGACTTTTTAAAGTCCCTTCTAGCTGGAAGTGTTGGGGGGTGAGGCTCTATGGGGCAGAAAAGGGGACAAGATGTCTTAAGTGAGAAGGGTGAGTCCAAGAGGAGACCACAGACTTGGCCACGTGAGCCCACTCTGGTGGAGCTCACAGCCGAGTGCACAGCTTACAGGACGTACTATGGAGGGGTCACACAGAGGAGATCCCACTGAGCCAGCGTGGCGGGGGAACTTCCCCTAGGCGCAGCACCTGACCGGCCCAGGTACACTTTTTATTAAGACCAACACTGACGCCCCTCGGTGTGCCCTCGCCCAGGAATCCAAGCCAGCTTGTTAGCCTATCATGCACATCCAGCCTCATGTGCAGCCTCTGGGTTGAGAACCAGAAAGGGTTGCAAACTCCAGCTCTTCAATTTCCTTCTTGGAGTCACAGAGTCACAGCAGAAGCAAAACATTTGAATTTGAACGGAAGAAAGAACATTTGAATAGATGTTGAGAGACCAGGGGTGCAGTCTCAGCAGCGCATCCAACCAGCACGGGGAGCCTAGACCAGTCTCCTATCCTTTCTTCCATCACTTTTCCCCACCACGAAACGAAGGACTTGGGCTCCATGATCTCTGACAGCCCTTCTGGGTCTGACTCCCTGAACTCATCAATCTCAGAATTCAAAGGGCCTAATGGGCCTGAGCCCTTCCTCGCTGTCCAATGCCAGACTCTGTTCACAAGCATCCTGACAGGCACCCTGCGTCTGCTCAGATACCCCAGAGAGGAGGCGCGTATCACGTCACCTGGTGGCCTCGCCACAGTAGGCAATGGTGAGAAACACCTCACTTATCTTCCACCCTTCATCCCCACCCCGGGGTGCTGACTGCTCAATGACATCATCCAGCAAGGGAGTTCCTGCTTCCCTATGACATCAATCCAACCCACACCTATTAAGTACCTGCCACCATGCCAAGCACTGGAAAATGCATTTACCATCCAGAAACAACTCGTCCCTTGGCACTGTTAACACTCCAAGGAGCTGTTCTGTGCATTGTAGGGTGTTTAGCAATATCCCTGGCCTCTACCCACTAGATGCCAGTAGAACCCCCCCCCCAGTTGTGACAACCAAAAATGTCTCCAGATCTTCATTGCCAAATATTCCATTGGGTGGGAGGGGGGAAAGGTGACAAATTCGACCCTGATTGAGAAGCACTGATGCGGGGTAAACACCCCAATTCCTCCAGAGGCTTTCATATGACAGCTGCCTACTCCCCAACTCCCAGGCAGCTATCCTTTGGAAATGTCCCCAAACCAGGTCCCTTCATGTCCCAGCACTGGACTGGCCTCTTAAATCTTACATAATCCTCTAATGGATGTTTTTTTAGAGATGAGAAAAATGAGACTCACAGAAGTTAAGTGATTTGCTTAAGGTTACACAAACCATATGTGCAAAGCCATGGCTAGGACCTTGGTTTTCTAACTGTCCATTCACTTCATAAGGGAGGATCCAAACATACAAGCCACCCTGTTCTAGGCAAGCTCTCTGTTCTCCTGAACAAGCATCCCTCCTTTCATCTGTGGTAACAGGCAAGGGCGTGATCTTGAATCTTATTCACCCATTCAATAAGTACTTCAGTCGATACCAAGGTCGTCAGTGGGACTGCTTCCTTTTCTCCCAGTGAGCCATGAAAGTTTGTTATAAATAGCCTGGACAGACAAGCATGGGAGAAGAGGCAAGGAAACGCGGGCTGCTCAAGCTGGCAGGGACATCTGAGATCAAGTTCAATGACTTTGCTCTACAGAGGAGGCACTGGGGCCCAGAGGAGGGTACATGGGGTGTCCCAGGGCACTCTGTGACCTCATGGTGGAGCCCTGCTCAGACCCAGGCCTTCTGCCCACAGCTCTTTTTAAATCTTGGGCACTTATTTGCCCCACTGTCTGGATCCCACTTTGGGGAGCCCATCTCTGAATGTGAGTGAATAATGAGTTAGGTACATTTTTATTTTAACAAATGCCTAAGAAAGAAATTCCCTCCAAGATCTTTGAGATGTGCTGTGGAGAGAAAAACCTCACTGAAAGCAAGAAAAATAACTACTATTTATGGGCTGTCAAATGTTTTACACATTACCTCATTTCAACCTTAGTACAGGTATTATTCCATAAACAACACTGAGACTTAGAAAGCTACCTTGTCACCTCTTACAAGAACAGAATTGGGATTTGATTCCCCATCTGATTCCATAACTTGTGTGCTGATCAACACTCAACAGCGCCAGAAAGAAAAAAATCCCTCTCACCTTGGGTTGCATTTCTTTCTTCTCATTAGGGGTGGGGGGAGGATGGCACATAGAGTCAAGAGAGAAACATGATAAGGTAGAAGAAAGTCCTGGGTTGGGAGTAGGAGACACGCGTTCAAGTCTTTACTCAGCCACAAACTTGCTGTGTGACTTGCCTGAGTGTCTGAGTGATACGGTGATGTCTAAAGTTCCTTCCAGCTCTGACGTCCTGGGGATTTCTCCTACTTAAGATTTCCCAGAATTAAATATTTAAACTGTGACCTAGCTTGAGATGATAGATATTAGATAAATAGATATAGATAGAGAGTAGCTGCATAAAGACACACAATCACAGGTGGTCACCCAGTTCCTATATGTGCCAGCCAGAAGGAATATGCAAGCTCCCTGCAGTTCTCTTGCATGACTTGTACTTTTCCCTTTGTTCTTTTGGATATCTTCTTCCCTGCTGATGGCTGGCAGTCAAGCCAACCTGAAATTCCTGAAAGCTGCCACATGTGGCAGCTTTCAATTCCTTTCAGTTCCTAAAAGCTGTTTTAAGTCTTCAACTGTTGTTGGGTATTGTCTAGGCACGAGATTGTAAAGGAGAAAATTCCTGGGCTTGCCTGACAATTAAAGACCCAGAAACAGTCATCAGGGATTGTTTCAATTAGGGTGACCATTTACTTAGTTTATAGTCTGAACCAGGACATTTCTGAGAGTGAATGGGGTGCTATTAGTAATTAAGCTGGGATAATTGATCTAAAATGGAACTGTTCCGTGCAAATCAGGACATACTTGTACATCCCAGTTGTAATGACTTCCACCTTCAACCTGTATATAGCAAGTAAAATAAACTGCTCTTAAACATAAACAAACACAAACAGAAATGAACTTTACTTGTTTCTGCCATCTAAGGTGGGTATGATATCATTCATATTAGTGAGAAACGTGACGACAAATATAGTCATGTTAACAAGAAGACCGTAATTTCCAAGCTTCTACCATTATTTAAAAAATGTTTTTGAACTGCTGAAGGGAAGGTTGCCTTGGAGTAGGGCAGTGGGCTGTTTGTTTTGCAGAGTGTCTTAATGAGTTTTTGAATATGCAAATAGAGGCTGGGGAAGAAACTGGACAACCAAATGACTCTGCCTAATAAGGAAAGGAATGAGTTTCTAAGGCAGCCAGGAGAGGTGGGGAGGGGGCGGGAGAGCCAGGAGGAGGAGGAGGCAAGAACTCAACTCCCAGCTTGGAGGCGGGGGAGGGCTCAGCCGGGAGGGAAAGCGTTTAGTCTATAGAGGGGCTGTTACTTCACTTCTTACTGTTGACTTCTGCACTGTTCTGTAATGTACTCCCCCCCCCCCATTTCTCCCTCCACTCTACCAGTAAAAGCCCTGAGCCAATGACGCATTCGGGTTCCACATTTGGGCCTGTGTGCAAACGAGAGATGACAGCAGCTCCGTGACTGAGAAGTGAGTGAGGCTGGGAATTCAAGAACCTGGAAGAGGGGGTTAAGCAGGAAAAAGAGAAGCTTCTGCCACCATTCCCAGAGCTCTGTGGCTGGGAGAGAGGGTGCTAGATTTCCTGCCATATATACACAGGGGGCTCTGTTGTCTAGTAGAGCATCAAAGGAAGGGCGTGTCCCTAAGGCTGGAGGGCTTGGGCTCTGACTGTGGTCACATGGATGGCACCCCTTGGAGTAGTGCAGGGCACACCTGCAAGGCCACATGTGGCAGCCTGTTGGGGACATCCTTGTTTCAAGCATCTGGTTGCTATTGGAGGCATTTATGCCAAAGATGACACATTTCGAGCAGTACACAAGGTGGGAAAGAAGGAAAGGACGTGTTTATTTTCTCCCCCACATGCCTTCCTCTGCCTTAAAGAAGGAAGGGAGGACGAAACAAGCAGAACCCATATTGGAGTTTTTTCTACCTTCTGCAAAAATACCGGAATGGATTCATTATCTTTCAGGAGGAACAGAAAGGTGATTCCCCCATGTCCTGCCTCGGAGTTCAGGAACCTGTATTAAGACACAGTGGGGGCCCATCTTACACCCCCCCACACACCCCTGCTGTCCGGTTTTCAGGCAATGTGCCCTGAAGGATTCCTTTGAAGGCAGGCTGCACCCCACATCTGCCAGTATTCAACCACTTTGGTGCCAGCCACTGCGTCTGAAGAAGGACAACATTGACAATGTCAATATCATGAGAAGCAGTTCCCAAACTCTGTTCTGTAGAACACTAGCTCTATGAGATATAAAAGTTATGTGGAAAAAAAGATCTGTGGCTAAATGGGTTAAGGCATCACTAGGATAATCAAAGCTAAGCACGTGTTTTTACTGCAAGCTTTACTATGCCAGCATGCATTGTGAATTCCAAAAAGGGGAGACAGGACATGGATGTGGTGTTTGCCAAGGTCATTTAACTACAGAGGCCACTCTTATTGTAAGGACACCTACTTCTATCTCACGGAACCAGTGATGTTTACACAGAACACAGATATAGAGACACACAGTGATAATACTATTTAATATCATTGCTATGTCATATATATTATCTGGCTCAATCTTCCTAAAAACCCTTTGAAGTTGGTTCTATCATCATCCTCACTTTACACAGGAGGAAACCGAGGCCCAAACAGTTTCCATCAGTCCCCCGAGGTCACATTGGCAGATTAGCACACAGGTTTCTGTGACTCCGTGCTCTCTAAACGCAATGTTCTACTGAAGCCTGCAATAACTGTCATGTTGAAAAAAAGCAAGGAGTTGGATGAGGTGGGAAAGGCTTTGCTGAGCTCAGTGGTGATGTCTGGGAATGACACTGTTGAGAGCCATCACCAAGTCTCAGAGAGAACAAAAGTTGAGAAGCCCACATCTTTGTCCGTCAGGAGAGGAGTGAGAAGTGGAAATTGGTGGAAATAACAATTTCAGACCACTCTTCCCGAAAGTTGGTGGTGAAGAAAGGGTAAGAGCAAAGGTGGCAGGAAGGATGAAGGAAGCTGTCCTCGGAGCATGGGGGACATCAGTGTCTGTCTACAGGCAGCAGGCAGGGAGGAGCCTTTGAGTGAGGGGCTTCCCGGACACTATGGGATCAGCGTGGGATCAGGCTTTCAGGCACCTCTCAGCTCTGCACAACCAGGAACCCCTGTTTCTACTGAGCCAGCGTCTGCCTGTCCGGGGCCTGGTGCACCTCCAGATCGGGGATGGTGTTAGGGAAAAGGCTTCTGCGACCGACGCTACTGAGTGGCCTCTGCATTTTAAATCAGAATCGAGTCTTTGTCTGTCTTTGTCAGCTAAAAACAGCTTTCCGAACACAGTCAGCCGTTGGTAAATCTTTCAAGCCAAAACACAGGAAGCAAATGTAAAATATCAGTGGAGAGAATACAGTTCCTGAGGCCGCATCTCTGAACGTGGAACTCTCTGCCCCAGTGGTGGAGCATTTTCAGGGTGACTTGCCAATCCATAAACCCAACACCCGCCCAGGGGTACGGCTCTCGGGGAAGGGCACCGGAACGCTCTCCGTTTCCCTGCTGTCTGTTTGGCTCAGAGAGTTAGAGGCCTGCGCTTTGTCTAGATTTGGAGCCATAATATGGTTTCACCTTGGAAAGGCCACACAGGGCTGCAGACTCCAAATCCTAATCCACCAGCTTGGCCATCAAGCTCCGCCCTGAGCTGAATGAGGTCAAAGCCCTGTGTGGCCACCAAAACAAGGCTGCAGCTGGCACCTTGGCCACCTAGTGTGTGGATGGTGCTTTCTCCCAGTCTGGCAGCCCACATCCCTGGGAGCCAGATGGGAGGGGAGGCCTTGGTATGCAGAGCGGCAAGGGTCTTCTGGCTCCAAGAATTTGTCCAAGGCTCTGGCCCCAAGAGTCTACCTCCACTGTGGGAGCAAGTACAGCCCTGTGGGCCACTCCTCACTTGCTGCCTTCCCTCTTGCCCTGCACATCTCTCAGTCCCCCTGCCTGTCCTCATGAACTCAGACTCCCAGCTAAAGGCCTGTGCTAGCTCTCCCCGCCTCTCCCCAGCCTACAGCCCTGCCGAAATGCTCACTTTCAGTACTGCCCTGCTGGGTGCCCCCGGGGCCTGAAGCCTCTGCCCCCTGTCTCCCAGCACTTCTTGCCCACCTCTCCCTGTGCAAGCCCATTCTTGCACCCGAGACCTGGGCTTGCTGCTCTGAGGAAGGTTTGCTATTACAATTAGCCCAAAACATTTCACACACGTTTTCTAACTGAACAACCCTGAGAGGTAGGATCACATTCTCCACAGCACACAGGAGGGAACTGAAGACCTGACTGGTTAAATAGCTTGCCAAGGCCACACAGCAAGCAGGTGGGAACACACTGCCACGAGTCCACACTCCAGGGGTGTGTGTGTGTGTGTGTGTGTGTGTGTGTGTGTGAGATTACCCCAAGATTCACAATAGCTTCCGCTCAAACCAACCCAGATCTGTAATGACAGGCTTCCAGTAATCTCAGTATCTTTCTCTTTATAAAGTTAAATGTAGGTGAATTTAAGCTAAATTTATGGATAAAACTTTAGCATAAATGTTTAGAGCATGCAAAGCTCCAAAGACTCAGTCAGGCCTGCTATCTTTCCTAACCAATTTACCTTGTTCTTTTCACCACGTGTGCTAACCTTAATCACCAACCTGAGTGGGAATGCTATGATTGCGTTTGTCATATTTGTTCTGCAAATTGCATGAGGGAACAGGACAGACCTGACACCTGCTCCCAGGGCTGAGCGTGGCCCAGGCACTGGGCTCCACGCTTTCCGTGTCCTCTGCTTTCTCAAACCTGGAAACAACCACATAGGATAGGTAGTGGCATCCTCCCCGTCTTACAGAAGCAAGGGGAGGTAAAATGACTGGCCCAAGGGCACATGGCTAGTAAGTGGCAGAACCCAGATTGCAACTCAGGGCGTCTGGCACCAGAGCCCAAGCTCAGTGTAATACTGCATCCCTGACCCTCTGAGTATATTGTCAATCCTGTTGTCATCTTTCAGCTTCAGCCAGAAAACATTCTCCTTTGCTTCTTCCTCAAGCCATAAAAACACCCTACATCTTCCAGCAACTGCACCAGGACATCCCTCCTGCCATCTGCTGGGAAGAATCAGCCCTGGTGTGTGGCCAGAACTTCCACGTGAACCCAGCAGACAGGGGGCTTTGGTCTCCCTGGTGGCACTTGCATCTCATTGACCTTCACAACAGCCTTATGTGTCTGGTATTATTTTCCCACTTGACTGAGGAGGAAACCAAGGTTCAGAGAGGTTAAGCAACTTGCCCAAGATTCCACAGCTCACAACCTGTGGGTCAAGCCCTTGAACCCAAGCCCTCCTAGACTGGGCTCGAAAGCCCCACGCTCTCTCCTCTGTCCTCAGTGGGAGGTTTTAAATCAGAGCATTTAAAACATAAAGACAACAGGTTCTCCTTTTTGATAGATGAGCACATTGAATAGAATCAAAAGTGGCTTTGCCCTTGGCACACTGACAGCCTCCTCATCTTCCCATCACCACATACCACCTGGTGAGGTTCATTCTGCCTGGTTTAAAGTAGGGGCCACAAACTCTGATGCCCACGGGGGCCAGCAGGCAATGAAAGGAGTGGCACCAGCCAGGGGGATTTATGGTAACGTAACAGGCCATGGTGGACCCAGTTTACATTGGAGAACACACACCTGGCTCAGCATGGGCAGCTGTGACTCTGCTCCAAGCCATTGTTGCCATGCAGGAAGGTGGGACCGGTGCTGCCAACTCACCTTACTTTTCAAGAGAAGCCAGGGATCCAGATTTTTATGTGGAATCTCTTAACTTTTAAATGATGGAAACTAATTCAAATGTTTCTTTAAACACCATTTAAGCCAAAAACAACACATCTGGTTGCTGGAGTCAGCTTGCAGGGTGGCATTTTGTGACATCCGGTTTTAAAGTTTATAGAGGATATAAGTGTAGTTCATTTAAAGAAAGTTCAGTTTAGTGTAAAATTATCAATTTAGCATAAAAATTATCAAATGTTTCTCTAAACACTGCATGAGCCAAACAAAACACATCTGGTTGCTGGATTCAGCTTACAGGGTGCCATTTTGTGATGTCCAGTTTTAAAGTTTATAGAGGATATAAGTTGAGTTCCTCTAGAGAAGGATAGATTTAGCGTAAAAATTATCTGTGGAAATCAAGACAAACCTCTGACACATACGCCAGTTTGCTAATGAGGGCATTTCTCCCAGCAGTGCTTGCTCTGAAGGAAGCCTTGGTTCAACAGAAGAAAAGGGCCTGTTGCTGCCACTGCCTTAAATTTGTTGAGCAGATGCCAGAGTCTTTGCATGATCCCCCTTGTCTGTAGTTAGCAGATCTGTCATGCTGTGTGGTCACAGAACGATCCCCAGATCTCACATCATTCCAGTGAAGCACAGCAGAAACTGGGCTTCCAGCAACCATGGAAAACTATAAACTAATTACTCTCCCATTTCTGAAGCTTGGGGCCTTTGGTAAGCATACACCCCTATTTTCTCCTTCCTGTTTGGTTGGCAACCTGTTCTCAGTTGATATCTTTCTAAAATCTTAGCTAAGGATGGTTCAACCCCCAATGGTCCTGGACTAAGTTTCTAGGTCCAAACTCCCCTCCAGTGCTAACCATCCCCAGGCCCATCCCTAGATTCCCCCGGGGGAAGGAGGTGCTTACCAACAGGCCATTGGAGCCGTGGACAGTGACGCAGCGGGAGTACGTGTGGTGGATGGAGAGGTCCCTGACGTACGTGGGTGGGTCATAGCCTCCCCTTTCATCCACATCGCCAGCCAGGTGAAAGTGAATTGGGTACTGACCCACCAGCTGCTGTCCCATGTGCTTCAGCTCCACGCCCTCCAGGTGTGCTGCCTTAAACCCCAGTGCAAACTAGCAGAGGAGAGCCAAGAGTCAGGAGCCTGTGAGATGCTTCCTGATCCCCCTGGCTGGTGCCCACCTCCCAAAAATGCAGAGGTGTTGTCCTCAAAGTGTTTTGTCAGTCCCCACCCAAGGACTCAGTAAATCAAAGATATTCTCTGCATATGGGTTAGGATGCCTGGCCCTTCTTACACCAAGGGAAACAGGCATGGTGCTACTAATGACAGAGGATGTTGCAAGGCAACGGACTGCTTGGAGTTGAGATGTTCAGAAGGGCTGTGCAATAGCTGGGGCTTGCTTTGACCCTCCTTTCTTGCCTCCTTAGCCACTGAGTGTTATGAGGAAGAGGGGGCTCTGAGATAACCTCAGGTGGGGGGCTGGCAAAAACCATGACCTAGGAGCATTAGGGAATCCAGACTATGGTGGGCCGTGGGGCAGCAAGAGCCTGTACCATCATCCCCCATCTTAGACCTTCTCTTGGTGGAGGGAAAGAGGATGCTGACTCTGGAATCTTCATGAGCCCATGCACTGGTGGTGTGTATAAGTGGAGGGGGCTCCACACGCTCATTTCGCAGTACACATACAGCCACTCCTATCGGGCTCAAAGGAACCACTTGACCACATGGAATCCTGCCATCCAGGAGCCCACCATGAAAGCACAGCCTGAAAATGGTTCCTGTCAAAAGTCTTATTCAGCCAACCTCTACTAAAGAAGGATGATCTTGACACACTAACCATCTCTTCCAAAAATAGGTGTCAACTGGAATGCTAACTCTGGTAGTAGCTGCCCCAGAGAGCTGTGTTGAGAATGATTTTGAGGTCTAGTTTGGGCTCAGTGGGAAGGATTGACTGGATCACTCAGGATTGCTCTCAGGATTGGAAAGGGGGCTATAGCAGCTTGGGTAACATACACCTGCTATTTCTGCTTTAGTCTAATGGGTTTCTCAATGGAGGACAGTCACCCACGCCCCCACCCTATCCCCAGGAAATGACTGGAAATATGTAGAAGTGTTTTTGGTGGTGACAATGACTGGAGAACACTGGTAGCATTTAATGAGTAGGGGCCAGGGATGATAGAAATTCTACAACATAGGCCTGCACGACAAAGAATTATCTCACATAAATGCCAGTACGGCACCTATTGTGAACTCTGTAAGTTTCCCTCTATTCATCTCTTCAGTTACATTACCAAAAAAGTCTTGTGCTTAAAATACATGATTTTAGCTTTACAAGAATTGTCCTCCTCAGACTTCAAAGATGATATTATGCTCGCAGCATTGCAACCAATGACCACATGAAGAACTTTTGGGTGTCTTATGCAATATAATATGCCAGGTAAAGGCACTTTGTATAGAGATGCAAAAGAAATTCCTCTTTGAACTTAATACTCTTTGCACTTAATACTAGGAAAATGTGAGCCCCAATGAACTAGTTTCTCTTCTCTTTATTGCACAATGTGAACCCTGCAGCTCAGTATGCTTGTCTTTGCCTTGACTCTCTACTGGGAAACTCACAGGAAAATTTAATGCTACAACTTACAGTTCCTGCCCCCCGCTTATTGTTTTATCTGTATTGTAATGGATCTATTGGAAATGTGACTTTTTGTGAGTTAAATGCTAGTTCTTTTAGGAAGTGATCAGGGTTAAATAATGAAGATAGGGATTTAAGGCAAGGATGAAGTAGTGTGACCTACGCCACGTGGCTGGGAGTAGAGAGCCTTGTCTTCCCAAGTTGACCCCATCGTCTCATTTCCAAGGATTGATGGGGGAAGTGCGCACCAACGGATAACAGGTAAGACTTCTTCAACTTCCAGAAGGTTCTCTGCTCTTGATCCCACTTCCTGTTCCCCCAGCCCCTTCCCCACCAAGAAGTCCACCCACAGGCTGGCTTCATGGGAATTCTCCTGGTGGGGTTGATGGCCTCAACCAGGCAGACCCATACCTTTATGTGGCCTCCAAAGGTATCGAAGTCAAAGAAGTTGCAGATGTGTTTGCTGTAGGGGTAGCACTTATCCTCCATTTCCCCCATCACCACGATGTTCCGGCTCAGGAGTCCGACCTCAGCCCGCATGTCCACGCCGTCTATCTCCTCCCCGATGTGCAGGTACAGTGGTTTTCCTAGGGCAGAAAGGGGGGAAGGTAGGAAATAGCAGGTACTGTGTGCCCACTGTGTTCCGGCCCCTGCCAGGTGCTTCCAACCTCCCGCTTACTCATCACCATACCCTGCATGGATGGTGGTCCTCGTAACCCCCTGTCCCATTGTATAGAAGAATGAAGCCCAGTGAGGAGACATCATGTGCCTGAATGTAGAACCAGGATTCACAGTTACACGTGCTTATGTCTGAAGCTTTTGGCAGAAATGGCTAATTGCTCCCTAATATTTGTTCCCTGTCCTGCTTTTCAGTTCTAGACTCTCCTGAGTTGTGGCTGGACACATGGCTACCCAAGGAAATGACACTTCCCAGCCTCCTTGCTGTCAGGGGTGGCCATACGATGTGAAGTGAAGTGCTAAGTGCAGCCTCTGGGTTGCTTCTCCTCTTGCTCTCTCCTGGGGACTGGTGGGCCAGCCTCTCCCATGCACATGAGAACCAGGCCCTTGAGATGGCAGGGCAACAAGAGAGGAGAAACCTGGCCTCTGGATGACACCCTAGAATGGGAATTCTAGGATTCTTACCAGCTGGGATTCTTATGAAGATGAAACAGACCCTCTCTCTCATATTCCGTTACAGGAGGCAAATCCCTATTCTGCTTGCTTTCCCCAGACTCATGTAGAGTGTGTATCCACCGCCTGGTACTCTAGAAAGACCCAGATCGGAGCTTCTGTGTCCACCACCGTGGCCCGGCTCTGGTGCCTCAATGGTACCATGTGGAACGGTGGATAAGAGGCTGCACCCCACTCTGTACTAACCTCCTTACCACCTCCCTCCCTCCCTTTGGCCTTGGAGGAGAGAATGCTCTCTTTTCCTAGGCACCGATTCCCCAGACCCTGCCCCCTGCCCCATATTCTTAAGGCACCAGACTCCAATAGCTCACCTCCACCAGTGGCTTCATTTCTTCACACATTTGGGCTCCCTACATTCTGTTTTCAAACTTCTCTAGGCCTTCCTATCCTTAAAACACTAACACAAAAAAGCTTTTTTCCCCCAACTCTGCTACTCCTCCTAGCTCTTGCCGGTCTCTTTCCCGCTGTGGCCAGAGTCCCTGAACTGTGGTCTGCACCTACCCGCTCCGCTTTCTCCCTCCCACCACAGTGCTCAATCTCTTGCAAAACGCAGTCCCCTCCTCCACCATCTGTGCAGAAAATGCATCTTAAGAAAGGTGCAGGGTGACAAGAGTTCAAACTTCAGAACTGTCTTTGATTTACAGCCCCAAATTCTGCCTCCACAACAATCCCAAATTCTTTTCTGGAATAAAGAGATCTTAGCCTGGCTCTAAATTTGGCTCGTTGCTGAGACTGCTGACCTGGCTTGTTTGTAGACGCTTTCTCTTCCATTTGAGGATGCAATTACAGAGAGCAACAATCTTCCACGTGGATTTGCAGCCTGGACCACACCACCCACACCACTTGGCTTTCACTGTGACCTTGACTTCAGCAACCGAACACTTGCCTCAGCCCCCAGATACTGTCAGCATCCACATGTGAAGGCCATAGTTATAATGAGCCCTGAGCAACACCCACCCCAGTGACCTTGCTCTGCTCTCTCAACCGCAGGAAGACCTGACCCCTGCCTGCCCCTTCAACCGACACACATCCTGCTAGCCTGCAGTATTTCCAAGGGTGTTTACTGTTTTGGAATTCTGCAGACTCAGTGAGATGGTGGTTTCTCTGAAGCATCTTATTCAAGATGTGAAATTGGTGAGTGGCAAATCTGAGAAAATATCTCCTTGGGACTTGTGGTATTAGTCTCCTACTGCTGCTGTAACAAATTGCCACAAACTTAGTGGTTTTAAAACAACACAAATTTATTTTCCTATGGTCCTAGAGGTCAGAAGTCTGAAATGAGTCTTACAGGGCTAAAATCAAGGTGTCAGCAGGGCTGGTTCCTCGTGGAGGCCCCAGAGGAGAACCTGATCCTTGCTCGTCCAGATTCCAGTGGCTGCCTTGGCCCATGAGCCCTTCCTCCCTCCCTAAGGCACATCACTCCAGTCTCTGCTCCTGTTGTCACATCACCTTCTCTTCTGACTCTTAAAAGGACCTTTGTGGTCATATTGGGCCCACCTAGATACACCAGGATAATCTCCCACCTCCACAGTCTTAATTTATCACATCTGTGATGTCCCTTTGGCCATGTAAGGTAACATTTGCGGGTACTGAGGATTAGGACGTGGACGTATTTGTGGGCCACTATTCAGCTGCCACAGAGTCCTTCTTTAACAAGTCTCAGGCATTAAAAAATTAATTTTACAAAGAGGTTATTTACTGTAATATACTATTATTTCCTTATATATCTGATGCCAAAGTCTGTGCCTGGCCAAATGGGTCAAGAGTGAATACAGTCAGGCCTCTGGTTTCATCTGGGTTCTGACATCAACCAGAGGAAAGGATTTGAAACAAGTTAACTCTGCAGAATGCTGGAGCCCCTTCCTCAAGAGCATCCCATCGTGGCTTCTGGTGAGGGTCACGGGGCCATGTGTCTTTACAGTTTTACAGTCCAGAAGCAGGGTTCCCTCTGGCCACCTGTGGGGAAGCCTCTCCTTCCATCCCTGGCTCCTCTCCCGCCAACGGGCTCTGTGGCCTTCCCAAGCACGTCAGTTACAGGGCCTTCCTAGGTGTGCGAGGCAGAATCTTTCCCCCAAAAGAGCTTTGCACTGGCTTCTGAGTGACCATTGGTTCAGGGGGGCCAGGCAGAAGGCAGAGCCTACAGTGCATCTGAGAGCTGATAGGTCCAGAGAAGGGTTTACGGAAGGACATGTTGAAAATTGATAGTAATCATATCTAATTATGAAGAATCAGAAACAGAAGGGCTTTTTGCTTTCACTTAAGCCAGCTCCTTAACTTCCCATTTGAGGAAATGGAAGGTCAGATGGTGCTCAGGGCTTGTTGGTGTTCTGATGGCAAGGTGGGAGGGGAGCGTGGGGCCGACCGGTGACGTGGGGCCATGCGGCTGTTTCTTTTCATCCCTTGATTCTGGCTCTGTGACTGAGTGGGCACTGTGAGTCTGACCCTTCCCACAAAAGCCACCTTAGCATCATGCTACCACTATGTGACTCGACGGCCACCCTCCATGAGGGCATGAGACCTGTCTTTCCCGAGCCTCTTTACTCTCCGTGCACTCTCGACTCTGACTCCGAGGGCTGAACTTGTCACCTCATCTCCAAGTCTGTACAGATCTTCTCTCGAGACAGCCACGACATCAAGAGAGCCTGCTGCAAAGGCTGCCGTGAGCAGGCGGCCTCCAGCAGCTGTACCTTTGGGATCCCCCTGTGTTTTCCCCGGGGTCATGCTCTCCTCCGGCTCCTCTCAGTAACTGAGGTACAAAAATCGGGCCATTTCTGCCCACTCCAAGATTCCCCTAATGGGCAGCTTTGCTCCAGAGCTCCCCGGTGGCTACCCGTGCTCTCTCAGAGCCACACCACCATCTGAGGCTCTTGCCACCTAAGCGTCCTTCCTTCCCTCTCCCCTCACAGGGGGCAGTCCTGCATCACGGTCCGCAGCCTCCCCCACCTGCTGCTGCTGCTTCTCTCCTTGATCATGCACACGCGTTCCACCTCTTGCACGTGTTCTGTCTGGACACATGGCTCTTTGTTTTTCCATCAGTGGAAGATCTTGGGGATCAATATAAAGACCAAGGAATTTTCAGCACCCTCTGCCTCTCTGACTTTCTTAGTCCCCCAGACCACCCTAGTTCAAGATGCTCCCTGCAGGCACAGAGGTCAGTAAAAATGGACCCTTTTCTTTTCTTTTCTTTTTAACAGAGCTGGGGCATCTTTCCCTTAGGACTTTCAGGATCCTGGTCTTCCAGGCCCAGTGTCTCTAGCCATGCTAGATCTGGAACTTCTTTTCTTTACTAGTGGACACCCCAGTGGAAAGCTTTACTGGTAGTGCCCAGAAAAACACCCCAAAACTTTCTTAACCAAGCAAGGCTCCCTTGGGTAGTTCTTGGAGTGCAGAGGAAGAACCGACTGCCAGTGCCCTAGAGGCAGCTCAGAGCTGCCCATGAACTGACCAAAGCAAGTGATGGGGAGCCAGGGGAGCGGGGGCTGAGGGGCACAGCATGGAGCAAACTTCCCAAAGGGATGGCCCCCAAAGGGTGGAGCATATTGAGGGAACAGGTTGCACAGAAAGCAACAGGCTCAGTCTTGCCAGCCAGGGGCATGGCAAAGGGATTTCCCAGACAGCTCTGAGGAGCTCCGCTCCCTGCAGACCAGTCTCAGGGGTCGACGGAGTAAACCCCCCAGTCCCTGTGGGCTCATCTCCCGTCACTCCCCCACAGCCCCTCCTGCTCCAGCCAGACCACACTGCCACCCTTCCTGGAATATGCTTTGCCATGTTGCCTCTCAGAGCTTTCATCTGTGCAGCTCCCTTTACCTAGGACAGCCTTCCTCCACCTTGTCCAAGAAGCAAATTGCTTTGTCCTTCAAGGCTCTGCCCCAGTGTCTCCTTGGTGAAGTCCTCCCTGACCACATGGAGAGCTGGTCTTTCCTTCTCTGCATCCCCACAGCGCTCAACTCACTGCTGTGAGCCGAGTGGATGTAAGCAGGGCCAGGAAACCGGGCCAAGCCTTCCCATCCCCACAGCACACACCCTCAGCTTCCAACCACCTCTCACGGCACATACGTCCCCGTGCACTGGAAGGTTCTCTCAGTTTGTCAGCATCCCCCTTAAAATATGGTGTCCAGGCAGGACACTGGCCAGAGGCTTCTGCTCCTGTGGGTGGCCTTCCTGGGGGATCCCTTCTTGAACAGTTAATCCGTGGGGTGTGCTTAAAACAGCCCCTGGCACGTGGTAGGAGGCCAATGTAACAGAAATGACACAAGCAGCTGTCCCTGGCATTGTCCCTAAGTTAAGGCTGGAACTCAAGGCTCCCAGCACTGGCTTCATGCCATTGGTAGCAGATTTGGCAACTTTCTTTGTTCTGTGGGGAAAATTGGTCAGGGTGTAGGAGTGACTTTCAGGTAGCTAGAGGGACTATGTGTATCAGACTCCTGTGAGCCGAGTGAATATAACTCAGAGTGAGAGCGACAGGAGTGCTTCAGTCCCACAGCCTCCTCCCTGGCCACGGAGCTCGTATCAGGACCTTTACAAAACCTTAGTATGACTGTCAGCTGCGGCAGCCAGTTTATCCATCCTGCTGCTGCGTTCACGGGCCACTCCCAGACGGCTATGGAGGGAAGCTGTGCGCCTGACTCCCCCGTGTCCCATCCTGCCTGCGGAACGCTCCCACCTGGCCTCCACCCTCCCTTCCTTCTCCAAGCATTGATACATGAAGCCCGACCAGGGAAAAGCAGACATGGCCAACCCAGATTTGTCTCAAATTATACAGAAGGGCCATGAGCACCTTGGGTGGGGAGGAAGGAGGCCTGGGAAACAGAGGGCTCTGTGCAGCTGCCCCACATGGAACTTCAAATATTGACCTCTCCTAGTTTTACCCTGCAGGGTCCCCAGTTCCACAACCCCCAGAGACCTCTCTCCAGGACTGGCAGGGTCTAGGCACCCTGGGGTCAAGGACCTTGTCATGGGGAGAGCCGACGCATACACTTACAGCTCAGACCTAGCAGGACCCAGTGAGTCAGGCAGAGGGGGAGATGGTCCCAGGGACCATGGGACATGCAAGCAAGCCCAGAGTGACTCAGGCTGGAGGGTCCCACGGGACAAATTTAAACCACAGAGCCCTCCAGGTTCCCCCTACAGTCATCTTCAGGTGGAGATGTGAGGAACAGGGGCCTTCACTGAGAAAGGACAAAGTAGCATGTGAAGCCTTGGAGCCAGATGGCTCTGAGTTTGAATCCTCAGATGTGGACTTGCTTAGTTTACACCAGTACCACCAACTAGAATTTCTGTGATGAAGGAAATGCTCTATTCTGTGTTGTCCAGTGTGGTAGCCACTAGCCACCTGTAGCTATTGAACACTTGAAACCTGGCTACTGTGACTAAGGAATAACATTATTAGTTTTATTTAATGTTAATTAAATTTGAATTGCCACATGTGGCTGGTGGCCACCATATTGGGAAGCATGAGTCTAGACATTTAATTTCCATGAGGCTCAGTTTCCTCATCTGTGCCATGCAGCAAACAGTAGACCCCACTATATCAGGTTATCACTTAGAGTGAACAAAATGGTTTATGTAAAGTACCTGGAATATCATAGGAAGCTCAACCCACATGAACTCTAATTAGTAGTGGTAGTATTTAAAAGTGTGTGGGGTGTTTATAGGTGAAGTGGGAAAGTGGTAATGAAAACAAGGTAGAAAATCAAGGAGGTTTTCTCACGGCCACATTAGGAGGTGCTGGAAATCATACTGTGGTTGGCAAAATTTTGAAATATATTTTTTAGGTGATTCATGCATTTTCATTACTCTGTTTCCTGTCAGAAAGCCCTTAAAATGCAAACAGTCCTGTTTGCTGGAATTCGGGGGCAATGAGGAAGGAGGATCTGGGAAGGATGTGTCCCTCTCTGCAGCCAGCCTGGGAGGGGAACTGTTAAGAGATGGGGAGGGGACAGTCACAGGGAAGACAGAAGCAGGCGGAGTCCTTGCTCCCTGTCAAGGGGGGATGGACAGCCTGGGAATGGGCTTGGGATGAACAGGAGAAATGTGAGCCTCTCCAGGACAAATACACCCACACACACACCCCTACCTGGGGCTTTTCTGATGCTGCTCACCAGGAGCCCCAGAGCTACTGAGCAGAGTAAAGTAGATGGTCCACTCTGAGCCTACGAACTTTAAGGAGTGGGGGGTAGGCTGGGGTGTGGGGCTGGTGGGAAACAGACACAGGCAGTACTAAACCAAGGGAGTCTGGGTCTTGAGTGGACTCCAGCATCTTCTCCACTCATCCTTCCCTCCCGTGGTACTCAGGGCCAGGAGCAGCCCATCATCTCATCCTCTGTGCAGCCATCAGCAGCCTCAAGGGGCGGCTGGCCCTGCTGGTCAAATGCCACCAAGAGGAGCAGCTCTCCTGCTTAACACCCAAACCCCACCGCAGAGTGAGCCAGACGTGCTCTGACATGCCCGGGGCCCTCATGCTCAGGGCCATCCTTGGCACCACTGCTGCCCTGTCAGGACCTGCTCAAAGTGAGATCTCCCCTCTGGGCCTCGGGGTGCCCAACCCTGGGGTGCAGATGGGGGCTGGTCTGAAAAGACTCCGAGTGCCTCTCCCAGGAGTGCCCTCCTTCCACCTCCACACAGGCAGGGGCTCAAGGTCAGGCTTCTTACTCTCCTAGACAGCCCCAGACGCTGCCCCAGGCCTGTGGATCACCTTACGGGGAGCAGTGACATCAGCTCATCAGCTGAATGCCACTCCTGCCAAGAGCCCAGGGGGACATCTGACATCCTAGAGGCTTGTCCACAATGTGTTGTCCCTGGGGGACACAGAATTCATCCAGTGAAGACCCAAGGGTCCAACAATCATTAGGAACTTGCTTCTCTTGGTGCCTTCCTACAAATACGGATATAGGAAGTCTTCCCTTGCCAGGGGAAATCCAGTAGGCATCTGCCCTTCTGTAACTTCCCTGTGCACTAGGAATAAAGCCCTAAATTGCACCGTGGCCCCAGGTAGTTCTCACGTTCTCTACTCCAGCTACTCTGATCCTCTGCAGCTGGAAAGCTCCATGCTCCCCCAGCACTACATTCCTCTCTGGCAGTACTTCTCCTTCCTAGTTACACTCTACTCAGTCACTCGTTCCTCTGGGAAGGCTCTCATGCCTGATCTAACTTTGCCAAATGCCCCTTTTCTATGCTCCCAAAACCTCCCATATTCCACTTTTGTAGCAGTTGTCTCAGGTGGAATTCTGATTGGAATGATTCTTTGGTGGATGTCTATTTTTGCTGCTGCATGGCAGGCTCCCAGAGGGCAGGGAACATGTCTATCTTGCTCACCATGGTGTCTGAAAGCCTGGCGCATCGACGGGCCCATCATATATGCACTCTAATGGCTTGTTGAATAGATGATGAAAAGCTCCTGCCCACCTCCCTGTTTGTGCCTTGTGGAGGAAGGGCAGGGTGAGGACGCCTGCCCAGCCTGGGGGTGGAGGAAGGGTGCGGCACGCACACTCACAGAACTGGCATCCACGCCTGGAGGCATCAAGACATGCAGAGAAATAGCTGCAGGCCTGTGGCAGACCTCAGGTGTCAGTCAATAACCATAGAAATAGTTTGCTTCCCTCTCTCTACAACACCCTCTTCCTGCATGTCGCAAAAGAGCAGAACTGATCAGCCGTAAGATATGCAAAGTGCAACCACTGGCCTGCCAGCCATGCCCTTTCTTCCTTTCCCATCTTTAAGTTTAGCTGCTAAATTGTTGCACCTCATATTAATAATAACGACAGCTAACATTTAGTGAGCGCATACTATGTGCCAGGCACTATTTTAAGTACTTCACACATATAAACTCCTTTAATCTTCACAACAATCCCATGAGGTAGTTATGATCATCAGCTACATTTTACAGATAAGGAAATTGAGACAAAAAGAGGTTAAATAATTGTCTAAGGTCATACAGCCAATAACTGCCATTCTTGTCATTTCAATCCCAGAAACCTGCTTCCAGAGTCTGTGCTCTTCACCCTTTTTATGCTAGTCTGCCTCCACCAAAAAGAAATGCCTTCTTCCAAATGTCTTCATAGAATGTGACGAATAATAGCACGCCCCCATCAAATGTTATGAGTCCAGTTGCAAATGGCCACGTATAGAGCATCTTTGCATAAAACTGCATTCAGAGTTGCCGCTCACGTTGCTGTGCAGTATCTTTATATGACTGAGATGATTCATTTCTCTCTTTTTCTGGTGATACATCCCAATTTTTCTTTGAGGAATGACCCCTTCTCCATTTAATACAGTCTTAGAAGAACTGTCAGTGAAGGTTCTTGCCTTTCCTAGCCAAAGGGTGAGCATACAAGCCACCCACCCAATCAGATGTTTTCTCCCTGCAAGGAGACTTTTGAGCACTATGTCCCAGGGATGCAGCATGGTTCTTAAAGACAGTGATGCCCTAAGGATGCTGCCCATTAGTTTCTGCTACCAAGATCCCAGAAGCTATCCTGTTCCTTGTCCTTTTGCAGCTTGGTTGCTCAGCTTCAACTTTAGCTCTCTAAGCTGAATAGCCTCCCAATAAATTCCACTTTTGCTTAAGATAGTTAAGTTGGATTCTGTTGCTTACAACCGAAGAACCCTAATTGATACATAACACCTCCCACTAGGAATCATTGACCTGGATAATATTTGAGGTCTCTTTTTACCTCTTTTCCAGTAACCTCACGTAATATAATATAAATTACAAGGCTTCTAAGTCAAGATTTAGGAGAAGAAAGGAAAACCCAAAAGCTATAGGGAGATTTAGTTTTGTGGTGGATTGAATTATTGTCTAACAAATATTCACTCCCTCCCCTCAGTCTTGACAGGAGAAATATGCTTCCTCATCCCATTTGTGTAGAGCTTTACCATGTGATTTGCTTTTGTCAGTGGGATGTAGGTATGAGCACATGCCAGTTCTCAGCCTAGGCCTTAAAAGTCCTGCGGTTTCATTCACCATTCTAGGAGCTTTCAACCTTCCCCATGAGAAGAACATGTCCTGGGAAGAAGGAGTCATATGGAACTGACCTGAACCCAACTTTCATTCTGGAGCCAGGATCATTCTAGGGAAGCTGAATCCTAGACCACCTACAGATGCATGAGTAAGAAATAAATTCTTGCCATGAAATTGTACCTTTTTTTTTTTTTTTTTGTTATGCAGCATTAGTATTTCCATAGCTGACTGATACAGATTTGTTGTGATTTTAGTTTACTTTAAGCCTAATAATTTTCAGATTCATCCAGCCTAGGGAGGGGTTCGTGAAAGTCCTACCTGCCACTTTGACCTGGTTGGACGCACAGGCTTTGCAGGGAAGCACCTGGAACTCTTCTGCCTGGTACATGGAGTAATCAGTACTGGCAATGACCAGGGTATCTCCAGGCTTCCACGACTGCACATTGTCCCCCAGATTCAGGATGGTGCTGTTCACATTGGTGTCGATGGTGACCGTGAGTTTAGGCCTCACTGTAAACCAAAACAGGAAGGCCTGAGATATAGCCCTTTGCCCTTGGCAAACTATTGGCTGTCCAATTCTTCCCTTCCTCTCCCTAAATGCAGTTTTGCCTACCCAAAACCCAAATCACTGGCTCATTCCATCCCAGTCTTGGTACAGGTTTTTGAAGTCAATAAAATCCCTACCAGAAAAGAGCCATTCATTAGCTCTGGGCAGGGGAATTTTCCACTAACTTCTTAGCTGCAGTTAAATGTGGCTGTCTCACCACACCCACTTTGCTCAAGATATAAAACAAATATAGTTCCTCTCAACTATTATTTACGGTAGCCGGAAACCTCTCCCCCCAAAGAATTCCCATTCCTAATGACTGCCTTCTGGAGGTGGCCAAGTGTCTCTGAGAGCAAACCAATCATTTCCAATCCCTTCTAATGAGCACCTCGGTAACTGGGTTTAAAATAATAGCACCCAGAGAGGCAAAGAGCAGTGTATCTCTGCAGGGAAGGTCAGCTCTGTCCATCTGCACCCTAGTTGTCTTGGACCAGGCCCTTCCCCTTCCTGAAAGGCTTATGGGCAGGGTGGGGCTCCGCTATCTCCTGCCAACTCTGAGGACCCTCCCACTGCTCCTGCGTCACAAAAGTGCCCTCCATCAGGAGCACTGTGTCACTGAGATGCCTGGAGGCAGCTGACAGCTCAAGGAACGGAGCCACGGTTGCATTTCTGTCCCGAAAAGGGGGCTGCTTACCAGGCTTCCCACAGAGGAACCGCACACGGTAGCTCTGGCAGGCTCGGCCCCGGTCGTAGCAAGCAAACCTATAATCCTGGCCTTTTTTGTAGACAACCTCAGTGCTGAGGTTAATTCCATCCACTGTAGTGGCCTGGGAATGACACGGAAATTACAGAGCAAAGTCATTTTTTTTTACAAAGAAGGAAGGTGATGATTAATGTTCTAAACATATACTCACAAGTCTAAAATTGTCTCTGCTGCAAAACTATTTACAATGGCCTCAGATTGTTATCCCGATGATTGCCCCTGTCAGTTTTGTTACAAAAAAGATAGCATGAAGTCTCGGAATGGATAAATGCCTTGCCTGGGGTCCTAAGGTACTTGAT
Organism: Daubentonia madagascariensis; assembly: GCA_023783475.1. Lineage (NCBI taxonomy): Eukaryota > Metazoa > Chordata > Mammalia > Primates > Daubentoniidae > Daubentonia > Daubentonia madagascariensis. Next base: position 9,846,128 of record JAKFHU010000144.1, on the reverse strand, counting down.
ATCCAAACTAGTGATTTATTGCTTATCATTGGGTGAACATTTTATAGGGCATCCACAACAAGCATGTGCTCTTTTGGGATCTGAGCAGGCTACTTCTCACCGCTTGTACCACCACAACCAGCACCGTGAACAGCAGCTGACATTTACTGAGGGCTCACTATGTTCAATCCACTGGTACGCAGACATGGCTCTGCATCACGTGGGGAGTTTTATTTGTTTATTAGTTATTTATTTAGAGAAAGAGTCTCACTCTGTTGCCTGGGCTAGAGTGCCATAGCATCAGCCTAGCTCACAGCAACCTCAAACTCCTGGGCTCAAGCGATCCTCCTGCCTCAGCCTCCCAAGTAGCGGGGACTATAGGCACGCGCCACCACACCCAGCTAATTTTTCTATTTTTAGTAGAGACGGGGTCTCGCTCTTGCTCAGGCTGGTCTCAAACTCCTGAGCTCAAGCGATCCTCCCGCCTCGGCCTCCCAGAGTGCTAGGATTACAGGCGTGAGCCACCGCCCTGGGCCAGGAGTTTTGAAATACTCATGCCCAGGCTCCATCCTCGGAGTCTCAGATTTGGTTGTGTCTCGGACATAGCCTGCATATCTGGACTTTTAAAAGCTGCCCAGGTGATTTTAATGGGCAATAAAGTTTGAGCACTGCTTTTGTACTTATGGAGCTAAATGTTTACATATATTATTTTATTCCATCTTCACAGCAAAACTAGGAGGTCCTTATTAGTTTTACAGATAAGGAAACTGACCCTCAGTGAGGTCGAGTCACTTGCCCAGGGTCACGAAGCCAGTAAGTGGCAGAGCCAAACCTTGAACCCAGACTCCTGCCCTGAGGTGCTCAGCCCCTAATGTCCTTTGCTCAAATGTCTGCCTCTTTCCATTGCACTGTGGGCTCTGGGAGGGCAAGGAGCAGGTTTCTGGCTCCTGTCCCCAGCTTCTAGCCCAGAGCCTGGCACTGGGGTTGGGGGGGCGGGAGGGCCTCAGTCAGTGAGGGCTGACTGGAGAGCAGCTACAAGGCCAGGTGGAGAATTTAGGGAGCGGGTTCCCAGCAGGGCATGATCCCTGCCAGCTGGGGCTCATCCCAGAGCCAGGGTGTGTCTGCATTCAGGCTGTGACTGTTGTTCAGAGACATGCAATTTAGAGCAAGGGCTACAGCTGTTGTCGTCTTTGGCACAGAGACCAAAGGGAGCAGGGCTAGGGTAATAAGGAAGGAAAGTATAGCCAATCAAAAAAAAAAAAAAAAAAAAGGAGGAGACTTTTTAGGAAACATTGTTTTGAACCCAGCAGAACCGTTATCTTTGGCTTGAAAGGAGGGCCGTGTCGATATGAGTTCAGCCACAATTAAAATTCAGCCCTTTCCTGCAAGCCACACACTCACACCCATTATCCCAGGTAGTCTCTGCGGCAGCCAGAGAGACAGCGGCTGCAAACTTGCTCTTAGACAGAGGCCAACGCTAACGCTCAGAGAGGTTCAGAGGTGAGCTCAAGGTCAGTTGAATGTCAAGCCAGCTCCTCTGGCCTCCTGTTGTTTTCCCCTGAAACTAATAGAATGTTCTTCAGTAGGAGACTCCGTACCATTGAGAACTGAGCATGAAAACATCATCAAATGGAGCTGGACATTTTTCCAGGTACAGTGTCCAACAATAAGTTCAAGGGAACATCTCAATTCTGCTGCTTTTTCTTTTTTTCCTTTTTCTAACCTGAAGGATGACCTCAGTTTCAGATAAGAACAGTAAAAAGAGATCCATCACCATTCAATGAAATGGAGCTTCACTTTAAGTACACATGATTTTATTGTTATTCATGATAACAACTAATAATTATAAAATAATTAACAGTATTATAACTAATAATAGAATCATTTTAAAATAACAAAAATGTATGGGCACTCACTTTGATTTGGGTACTAAACGTATTGTTGCATTAAATCCACAAAACAATCCCATGAGGGAACTATTATTATCCCCATTTTTGCAAGTGAGGAAACTGAGACACTAAGTTAAATAACTTGACTGATCGCTAAGGCCAGGACTGCAAGTGAGGCACGCAGGGGCACTCACTCTGGGGGTCGTGCAGAGTCAGCACCTGAGAGGGGACACTGCCTTCAGTGTTACACCCCGGGCACCTTGCTTGCTGATGTGCCAAAGCTCACCAGTGACAGAGCTATGAGCTCTCTGGCAAACTCAGATCTTTCTGGCTTTTCATTTTTTTGTTTTTGTTTTTTGCAGAATCACAAAATATCAGACGTTGGAAAAAGCTTCCTTGAGGTCAACTGTGCCAATCTTGCTATGTCCTCTTTCTTCCCGACCTGCCTTCTCCAATCCTGCCCAGACCACAAACATCCTTCACACCCGCTCCCGCAGAGGACCCACTCTGTGTAGGACACAGGGCCAGTGTAGCCCTATAGAGAAGCACACAGGAAATGTGGCGGTGAGAGGCGCCAGGTGACCACAGCAAACTGTGACTTCCCATAGTGGGAAAAATGGGCACATGGGAAGTTCTGCTTCATTTCATTCTCTCCCCTGGGTTAACTAGGGCATTTAGCTCCTGGCTGATGTGTTTGATACCTTCTAAAAAGGATGAAATCCTGCTTCTTTCACCTCTTGTGAGCATAGACAAGGCTACTTTGCTTTTCTGGCCTTGGAAACAACGAGGAACATATTCTGCATCGTCATTTTTACCTTTTATGAATATAAAGAGATGCTCCAGCTGAGTCTGGGGGTGACTATGGATTAAAGATTGGTGGTGAGTAGTAGGAGTAAGCCTGGAATCTCGAGGGTGGCAGTGCCTTCTCCTTTTCTCTAGCGAGAGGTCTGAATTCACCATTGGGGGCACGTGACTCTTAACCTTTTAGATGACTACCTCAGTGGGTCTTGGTTTTGCCAAGAAAAAGCCAAGGTCCTATTCTGGAATTGGGAATTTTGAACTAATGAGGGGCTTCAATGCTCAGCAAAACATTTTCAAAGAACACTTTCATTGTGGGGAATATAGCCTAAGTTTCAAGTTAAGGGGATCACACTGTTGTTGGGTCTTTTATTCTTCTCTGGACCTCAAATAGATGAGAATTTGAACTCAGGGAATTCATTTCCAAGGGTAGTTCTTTTGTTGGAAGGAAACTGGGCCCTGCAATATGGCAGCAGACTGGTGGTTATAGAGTATGGAGTTGGGTCTTGGCTTATTGGAGTTCTCAGTTTGGGTTTAACTATGTTTTGGGATGCTCATGGAAGGGCCTGTGTCCACGCTGGGAGCAAAGTAAATGGCAGAGTGGGAAATGCCTACGGAAAGCTCTTTTCCTGGCACAGAGAGGTGGTCTTCCAGTCAACAGTGGTCTGGAGCCAGACAGCTGGCAGAACAAATAGCAGGGGGGATTTGTAAACCACGTAAGCATTTCTTGAGGATTTCCAGAGGTATTTGGAGAGGGGAGGTTGGTAAAGAACTACACTTTCTGTGGTCAAGTGAACTAGAGGGATAAGACTATGGCTATTTCAGAATTAAAGCTGGAACATTCAGGGTTGCAAGAGAAAATTAAAATTAAATCTGGGAAGTATGTGCTTTGTGGGGGGCAGGAGGTCAGTGCTTTTTGAGTCTGTTGGACCCAAGGAAAGTCTGCAACTTGAAACTTAATCTGGGTAAATCCTTCTCAATAACATTGGAGCCATGTGAAGGGAAGAGCCTTAGCCAAATAATGAGAAGGTTCCCTTGACCTTTGCTAAGTGCAGAACAGAGTGTTCGCCCTTGGATAAGCAGCCCCTCCTATAATGCAAGGTGGAGGGTGGAAGTTCTGCCCAAGATAGGGCAGTGGGGTGAAAGCACAGTCAGATGACCTGGGATCCGAGGTTCCATCATCTGGGAGAAAGTGTTGTACAAATCTAGTCACTATTTTTATTGGCCGAAAGAGGATAAAATGGACAGGGATGGCCTTTCTCAAATGATTTCAAATTCTATATCAAGAATTTAAGTGGCCTCAAATCTTGTTTAAGAACAAGACCAGACATAAGGAAATGAACCCTGTTTACTTTGCCTATGTCTCCTATCTCTCCTGCTGCCCGTGGAGCCCAGTATCCCACCAGCTGAGCTGGCAAATTGTGAGGCCTGTGTATTTACTCAACACTTGCTTGATGAAGCCAACAAGAAAGTTGAGGTGCCTTCAGATAGAATTAACTGCAAGTGAAGATGCTGAGCAAACACCGTCCATTCTATGAATGCTGGCTTTGATTTGGCTCAGTGGAGAACAAGGCCGTGGGTGTGTTCTCCATCTGGGCTGGCCTGGCCTACACCCCAGATCCTAGCTGCATCCTATGCACTCAAGGTCCCTAAGGAAATCAAGTGGGAAGTGAGGCTGGGCGGGCCCAGCCCATCCCTGTGACTGGGGCACTCTCTGCCATGGCTGGAGAAGCAGGTCAGGGAGAAAGAGAAGGAACTCAGAGGCTGGACCCAGGAGAGAATTTGAGTCCTCACTTTTGGGCAGAAAATAAGACTCCATTTCAATCTCTAATATGGGAATGATACTCTTTGGCTTACCTATCTCATAGGAAGGCCATGAGAATCACACCACCCAAGTGACAAGACCATTTGTGATATAGAGTCTTCTTCAAAATAAAGCCTTTCTACCTGATTGTTGTGAGTTTGGTAGGTACCTGTATATCGATGGGACGATTGCAGATTTTTCCGGGGTGAGCTGCCCAGAGGTCTGAAATTTTCTCCCCACCTTTAGTATGAGGCACTTTATCATGGTCGAACCACTCTGTCCACTCCACATCTAGGCAGGAAGCAAAGAGCAGGGTCAGACAGGAAGTTGTCTGTGACAGCAAGTCACACTCAATGATCACACTTAATGTAGTCCCCAAGCACTATAGGAATTGAATATTATCTGCCTATGGTTGCACCAGGTTGAGGCATGGGTGGCTCTAAACAATCTGCCTATTCTCCTACCTCTCCCATCTTTTAATTAAAAACACCTCTTATTTAGTTTCTCATTTTATGCAAGCAGTATATATTCTTTGTTATTGCAAAAGCAAATAAACAAAAGGGAGAGAAATAAAATCCATCCATAAACCCATTATCCAAGCATTGTCTCTGGGATTGCTGCTTTCTGCAACACCGCAGGTGGGTGTGGGGGCTATTTGAAGGCCAGGCCCTATTTCCTATCTGCCTTTCCCGTTCAGTGCCATTGCCTGGCACATAAAAGATGTTCTGTGAACTAAATTGAATGCTGCAACCCCTAGTGAGGTGAAATTCAAACCTTAACCAGGGCTATTGGTTAACGCTGCTTGACTAATTAAAGAGAGCTCTCAATTGCAAATTTTTCGTTGACTCTGCAACAGTTAAGTAGTTCTGTTGGTGCAAGAGAAAAACCCTTGTTCTGCAAAGACAGGGGCTTTTATCCCACTGTTAGGTGTCACTAAGTTGTCTTACACTCCTCACCTTGAACCCACTCACTGGACGAAGAAACATTGAAATATTCGCCGTGCTCCGTCTGGAACAGTTTGAATACCCGGGCAGCGGCAGAGCCTCGGTGTCCTGTCAGAGACCAGACACTTTAGCAACCAGACAGACCCACAAATTCAAAAAGCTGTGGTTCCAAGGCACAGTAACCCCCCCCGCACACATGCATCTTGAGCCATTCTTTTCACTTGGGAAGCAGATCATTGTCCATTTTTTAAATTTCAGTTTTGAAAGTTTAGTTGCGGCATTCCAACAAATCCAGATTTTGGAGCCCCACCATTTCTCAGGATCTGAATTCCTCCCCGGGATTAGAACCAGCAGCGCCTCCCGCAACCTTGGCTGGGCTGAGAGCCTGCCACTTGTGTAGCAAAGGCCCATCTAAAGTGCCATTTTAGCTCAAAATACCACCCTTGCTGACTCTGTCCCAGTTCTCATCTTTTCTATGCTGCTTCTATGTTTTAGATTAAGTCAATGAAGACTTCTTTGAAATTGTAAATATTGCGGCGAGTGATCGGCCTTCGAACGGCATAGACCTTTGCCACTGTCGTGTAACGTGGCCAGTTAAGCAGCTGGTCACTCAACTGCGAGTTGGGAGACGGGAAGCCGTGCTCTGAGGGAGGTGGGCCACGCGGAAGACCGTGCGCCTCTTGGTTAGAGAGACAGCAGCAGAGGGAACAAGGCCTCTTGCCAGCTATTACCGTGGTATTCAATATGGTCTTCAACTGAAGCAGAGGGATTTCCTTTCACAGTTAGAAAACTCCAAGGGTGTCTGAAAAAAACACAAAAGTAAAGTTCTCCACAGGTCTGAACCTGTGCTGGGGGCAGAGGTGAAACAGCATCAAGTGGATAAGATCCCTCCCCGCTGTTTGGGGGAAATTCGTTCACTTCTTCTGCACCTCCCCGCTCGAGAAGAAGAGCCTCTCTTTGCAAGCACTCCTCTGGGCCTCCTCACCGCCGGGCCTGCCTGATGTTTGCTTACCATGAGCCTCTTCAGCTCCATTCTGGCAGTAGATGGGTATGAATCACAAATAAACGAACAAGCCAACAGACCCACCGTACCACCTGCCAAGCTCAGTTATGACCTGAAGCAAGTGCTTGGATACTTTTAGGAAAACAAGGAAAATATGTTCCAAGAGAGAAAGGTTATTTCTCTCATTGCCCAGCTCCCCTAGAGTTGAGCTCGAGGAAAATACCAGAGGCTGATGTGACTGACTACCCTAGCCATCTGCCTTGGGCCTTGGAAAGGAAAGAAATGTCTCTTTCTCTTAATGATGAGGGAACCAGAAAAAGAAGGTTTAAGATTTTGAAAAATTGTACACCCATCTTTCCTGCATTAAAGCATGCACTGCTATAGAGCAGGAAATTTTCTTACCTACTTTTGTCTTCCCCATAATGCCTAATGCAGTGCTGAGGTTCAGGACATGCTACCCCAAAATATGGCACCTTGGCATATTTTAAGCTGAAGGAATTTGAGAAATAGCAGGAAGGATTTTCTGACCTTCCCCTGAAATAGGTCATAAGACCCTCATGTGAGAGGTGCTTTCCTTATTCCCAGAGGAAAGGAGCATCCTTATCTCCAAAGACAAAGGGACCCCGAGAGGAATCTGAAGGAACAGGTCTTGCTAAGTTTCCTCTAGGTTGTTACACTTAGCTCATGCCCTTTGTTCCATCCCACTTGTCCATGACTCTCCATCCTTCATCAAACCTGGTATAAAGACACTCAGGTTTAACTGTTTCTTTGGGTCTTCATTTCCTTATGAAGGCTCCCATGTCATATAAAACTTACTATATTAAATGCATTTGTGTGCTTTCTTCTTGTTAATCAGTCATGTGTTACAGGTGCCCCAGCTAAGAATTTAGAGGGTAGAAGGAAACACATCTCCCTCCCCTATAGTAGCCTCTCTCTTCCTATGAGATACCAATATATTTTGGTGCTGAGCAGCTCTTAATTATTTTTGTTTTGATCTCTTGTCTTGGAAAGTAAGTCCTTACTAAATAGTGTTTAGCTGAGGGTGGGGATTCGACTGCTTTGCCCTCTTGCTTAAAACCAAGCCCAATGGCACAGAGCCAAAGGCCCTCCTGCGCTCCCCACCCCCAGCCTGATCTCCCATCCCTCCCCACTCACATCTATGGCTCTGCTGGACATCCCCCCTTCTTCAGGGAAGCTTTTGCCCTGAGCCTCCAAATGTGCTAGTCTCTCTGTGGGGAACCTGCTTTGCCACATCCTCACCTTTAAGTCTGCACTAACCTCCACTCTCTTGCTCTTTCATGCCCCAGCACCAATTCCCATTAGTGTCTACCTCCCCACGAGAGCTTGGGACACCTGGTCGAACCTAGTGCCTCCCACCAATGCGTCCAATAACCATTTCCTGAACAGATGAACGAATGAAGGGTCCAAGTCTCAGTTCTCTACTGATTTTGGATGTTTTAAGTTTATCACTCAAAGTGTGTCTCTCTCTATACGAGTGAGAGGTACAGATGTAATTCCTGCCTACATATCTCCTTTGCCCATGTGAATGGCCCTGACAAAAGGGCCCATCTTTCCAGGGGCTCTTGTTTATAAGGACATAATAGTTGCTAACATTTATTAAGTGCTTATTCTGTGCTAGACATGATGACAAATATTTTGCTCATATTATCACATTTAATCCTTTCAACAGTCCTTTGAGCTCCTGGTGTATCCCACTTTACAGATTCAAGAACCACACAAAGAGAGGATGAGTCAGTTGTCTGCAGTCATACCTCATAGGAGATGCAGCCCAGACTCAAATTCAGGCCATTGGATGCCAGATCTTTGCCCCTTAGCCACGACATTTTTTTAGATGAGGCCCTAAGTCAAGTCCCTTTGTGGTTCTATCTCTCGTTCTAAATTAATAAACTGGCCTTTTGGTTTATAAAACAATGAAATGGAAGTGCAGTTATCATTTGCTAACAAAGGAGCCTTACGATGCCAAGGTATCATTGTCATCTTTGGCTACTTAAGTTTCCTGCTTGAGTTTCCCTTCCAGAAGGAGCAGCCCCTGGGCTGTCAGAGAACACGCCTTGGAACCTGGAGCACTCCTCCCTTGCCCAGGGAATCTCTGCCCAGTCAGCAAAATTGCTTTGCTAAGGCCTTAGCCTGCCCCCAGTCTTGTCCCCAACCTTGTCCCTGATCTGGAGAGCTGAAGGGAGGGGTATTACAATCCCAAAATAGCCATGGGACAGACAACCCCAACTTTCCACTGAGCTGAGATTTGATTCAACACAATAGAAGTTGTGGTTACCACAGGCAAACAGCTTCCTCTTGGTGCCAATGTGTGTGCATGCCAATGTCAGGATGCTACAATCCAAGGCAAACAAAACACACACTAGGACATATCAAAGGGCCCCTTTTTCTTGGGTGTTTGGCTGGGCAGAGACACTTTGCATAATCTCTAGAAAACTGTCTGCCAATCCCCAAGGCATGACATGACCCCTTTGCGAAGGAAAGGGAAGATGAACATTAGATGCACATCTGAGGCATGGCTCTCACACACAGTAGATGCTCACTTAATACTTCATAAGTGGCTACTGAATGGATGAGTTCATATAAACAGAGAGGTTTTATGTTTTGTGAATGAACTATACTTATAAGAAAAACCAGGCTTCCTTTAAAAACAATCCTCAAATACGTCCAGTGCAGATGGACAAAAAGCCTGCATCCCTCTAGGTCGTCATTTAGGTTGGTATGGCTATGGGGAAAGGAGAAGGAAAAGGCGAAATCTGGGTGGGACAGGGCTGCTTCAGTGTTCCAGGGCCTTATGGAGGTGGAAGTGATGGGCTGTACCTAAATCCAAGGTGTAGAAAATGTTTGCTGCCCAGTTTGGTCATCGCCTTCCGGGCAGTGTCATCCAGGTTTCGAGAACCTTCATCATTCACTGCAACAGAAAGAATCCTTCCATCGGGCACAGCGTTCAAGTACTGGACCAGACGTTCACTCTCTTTCTTGGATCTATAGGTGTCAAACCTAAAAGGGCAGAGAAGGGATTTGAGCAGTCTTGACAGGAGCCAAAAAAGAGATATCTAAGTACATGTCCATGTTGCAACAACTGACACGCCATCCAAAGATCCTAAGGGCTGTGATTTTTAAAGAATAAGTCTTTTTAAAAAAGAGCAAATACATTTAATTATTTTGCATACCATACAGTAATATCCAGGAAGAAGGGATTTGACATAACCATAATGATCACTCACTGGATAAAATGCCAAAGAAATTATTGCAGCATTGGAGACCTCAAGTTCCAGGATGTTGAATGGGTCATATACTTGGGGTCTAGGACTTTTGATATTTCCCTCTTATCTTGGAGGCAGCAGCTCATGCCTCTTGCAGGAGTTTGACTTTAAGAGGTAGTTCCAATATCTAGAGCATCAGGAATTTATATCTCTGATCCAGACTAAAACACCAATTCCAAAATTCTTGAAAATGACATGGAGATTATCCCAAATCACTTCTCCTACCCCTAGAACTGCCTACTTATAATAATGCATCTTAGAATCATTAAAATGTCATCTTTGATTTACATAGTAGCAGTGATATAACCCTTGACTACAGTAAATATTGCATTCCTATTTTTTTCCTATTTGCTTTTCTAAAAATTATTTTACTTTATTGTGGTAAAAACACTTACTGTAAGAGATCTACCCTCTTGCCAAATATTTAAGTGTATTAAGTGTAACAACATAGTATTGTTGTACAATGTTATATAGCAAATCTCTTCTCATAACAAGAACCGATGATCTCAAAGACAATGACAGCCCACCTTCACACACATAAAATAGTCACAAAATATAAATTTCAAAAAAAATCTATACCAATGGTGAGAAGAATTTACAAAGGAAAAACACAATTTTGTAATGATCCCAACTCTCCCCTGTCTAAGTAGAAGGATTTTGTGCAATTACAATGGAAATTCCAAAAGAATGTGTCTTGGAACTTAAGCAAAATAGTTCTAAAATGAATCCAGAGAAATCAGCCAGTGTGAATAGCCAAGGAGGTTTTGAAAAAGAAAAACAATGCTGGTAGGAGTGGTAGCTGGATAGGTGCTCCTGAGTCCTCAAACTTGTTTTCAACTGTTTGCGTAACCTGGTCCAACCCCACCTAACCCCGTCTTCTCCATTCCTCTCCACCTTTTCTCTACCTGGTCAAATCCTACGACCTTTCCAGAGCTGACCTACATTCCTGCTCCTCCATGCAACCTTCCCAGATGACCGTAGCCTGCGTTTGTGTGTGTGTGTGTGTGTGTGTGTGTGTTTATTAATATCTTTACTCATACACATTTCACTATCAGATTCTTGAGGTCTCTGACACATATTTTAGGCAAAGGATACTTGGAGCAAGCAGGCATTCTGTCTTTGCAACCTCTGCAGCACTTGTCCAGATCACTTCTCATTATCCAGTTCAATAATGAATTAAACTTAAAGTTGGATTGCTGCAAGTACAGTGCTGTACTTATTTCAGAAGCTGCACAAGGAATCAGCACCTAATGGAGGAGAGAGTCCTCTCGGGTGCAAGGGTAGGGGCTCTCTGACATACTTTGTACCAATCAAGTTCATCTGGCTTCAGTTGTTACCTGTGGGCTTGGGCTTGTTCAGCCCCAGACCCGGCAGATGGCTGTCACCAGGGAACTCGTGGAGGCAATACAGTGCCAAGGGTCCAGGCAGATCTGGGTCTGAATCCCATCTCTGACACTTACCAACCTTGTGACCCTGAGCAAATTTAGCCCCACTGAGCCTCAGCGTTTGCATCTGTACAATGAGGATAGTAACAGAACCTACCTCATGGAATTTTTAGGAAGATTAAAGCACATATGGCAGGTAAAGTGATGAATACAGTGTTTTGCACTAAGCCCAGTTATTGTATTATTGTTGCTAATATTCACTAGAGGGTAAAGTTTGGCTGTCCACAAGTGCTGGCAAGCACTTTAGTTCCTGCACGCCCTGCCCTGACCCTGACCACAGCTGGTTCCTGCTGCCTTTATGGTGACGTTCATGGCTTATGCCCTCTTCCTGAGGAGTCCCAGGACAGCTCTGTCTCTGCTTGTCTGCCCCAGCTGTGTCCTTCCCTCTGAGCACTCTGGGACCACCTGAAGGGCCAGGAGGAGCCCCTGGGAGCTTGAGGGGCAGGTCCAGCCTCTGCAGAACCTGCCGGCAACACTAGAGCCAGGGAAGAGGGGAAGAGGGAGACCTGCCTTCTCTGCTTCCCAAACATCTCTCAAGTTCATGCATTTCTACCACCATTGCTTCTACCTGCTTCCTCATCACCACCGTTTCTTGCTGAGACCACAGCAGAAGCTTCCTACCCACCTGGGCCGTTCTTTACTTTTGCCCTCCACGATCAATCCATTTTGTACATAGCAGCCAGAGTGTTCTTTTAAATCAGATCATGCCCTTCTTAAAGCCCTTCAGTGGCTCTGCATCTCATTTGGAACAAAACCCACCTCGTCGACATGGCCTTCGATATCCTGCCCTGCCCCTGCCCGTAATGCCCACATCATTGCATGTAGCCCCTCCAATGCTCTCTGCACCCCCACCTCTCTGGTGGCCTTTCCATCCTTTCACAACCTCTAGCCCTTTGCACTTGCTACTCTCTGTCCTGAACACTCTTTCCCTGACATATCCTCACCTCACAGCTCTCAGCTCAGATGTTGCTTCCTTAACTGGCCTTCCCTGACCACCTTATCCAAAGTGATCTTCCCTAGTTACCATTCCACTCTGTCTTTTTTCTACTTATTACCAATTTTCACATTCTGAGACTATGTTGTGTGTCCGTGTGTGTGCGTGCTTGCTCCTGTTCTATTCAACATCATTAGGCAAACACCCGGGGAAGGACAAAACTCCTTGAGGGCAGGGATTGCCACCTGCTTCATTCACTGCTATTCTCCCAGCACCTAGAGCAGCACCTGGCTAGGGCACACACGCAGTAAGTGTGCACTGGATGAATGAGTATATGCTTAAGTGAAGGCAAACCTTACCGGTCAGAATGGATGACTGTGCCTGATTTGGGGTCGATGACATGAACAATGACTCCACGGTGGCCCCAGCTCCTTTCAAAAAAATAGCCTCCTTCTTGCATGCCACCCGGGTGAAGGGTCTTGTTCAGAAATGTCCAGGAGAGCTTTTTCTGTCCATGCAACTCAAGGGTGCCTCCTCTATCAACTCCGATGTACTTCAGGCCAAAGTAAGGATCCAGCTGAACACCTTCATCAGCCCTACAAGAGAACACAGCTCCCCAAAGTTGGCTGACACATCTCTTTACTAGATGCTGAACCCAGAGGGGACTTGGGATATCGTTGCTCTCTGACTCCCACCATGGCCATCATAGAGCCAGTCACACTTCTGGAGATCGCCTAAGGTCGGTAAAAACAACATTAGCAACCTGATCTCCTAAGCCAGACCAAAACGAGGCCCAAAGGAGCAAGCAGAAGTACTTATTATTAGTTTACATGTTGGCACTTCTTTTCTGTTCTAAGTGTTTTATATTTTGGTCCATATCAGATGTGGAATCACCTGGACAGGCACTGCATACCCTTGTGTATTTTTGGCTACCACTTTTTTAGAACTCCCAATTACTTAAAAGAGGGAACACAGCCAGAGGCAAATACCAAATGGAATTTTCCTGTATCTTGTCCATCGTAGCCTATTAGATAAATACTTGCAGAGCCTCCCTGGACATGACATAATTGGAAAGCGCTGAAAGGCTGGCAGGGACTTCCGCAACACAAGTGCGGCACCCAGGCCATGATAAATAAAAGTCTCATGGGCTTCTCCGGCTCGCCCAAGTCACTGCCTCAGTCTTGCCCATGATCCCCTCTGGCAGCACAGAATGATGGCTCTTACCTTACGCTAAAGCCATGCCCTCTTGCCTCCCTCTCTACTTTGGAAACCTCCCTCCTGTCAGATCCAAGAGTAGCATTGGGCCTGTGGGAGTGGTCTACTCACCTTCCATACAAAATGATGCTGAAATTGCCCTGGAAAGGGCAGAGGGCACTCCCAGCATGCAGCTCTCCTCCATCATCAATCAGGATGTGCCGGGTGCGTAAAACAATCGGCTCATCATGGTCTTTAATGACCAGCTTGCCTGAAGAGGTAGGAATGGGGTAGGTTTAAGAACACAAGTGTTAAGGGCAAGGTTATAGCAGAGCCTAGGGCAGACTCCTCAAGCCCAAATCTCACCCAGCAGGCAAAAAGGCACATCTTCCAAACACGTGTATGCTTTTTGTGCTTACAAGTACAGGCGTCCCTTAGTAACCATGCTGGCTGGATTGGTTTCAGCATCTCCTTCAGATATCAAAATTTGAGGATGCTCAAGTCCCTGATATAAAATGGTGCAGCATTTGCATGTTTGCATGTAACCTATGCACATCGTCCTGTTTACTTGAAATCATCTCTAGATTACTTATAATACCTAATACAATGTGAACGCTGTGAAAATAGTTGTTCAACTGTATTTTTTAGGAAATAATGACAAGAAAAAAGTCTGTACATGTTCAGTACAGATGGCAATTTTTTTTCAAATATTTTTAATCTGTGGTTGGTTGAATCCACAGATGAAGAACCCATGGATATGGAGGGCTGACTGTAATTCCTCTTCTCTTCTCTCTGCTTTGCAACGTGTAAATAATGCCCATCTGGTCACCTGCCACCACTGCATGTACTGCATTTGATGACCAAGCCTCTAAAGGTAAGATAAGCAGGACTGCTTATCTTACAGCACCAGTAAGGAGTTTCCTCTATAAATGCTCCTTTCACTAAGATTGGACCTCTGACAAGACATTCCTAAGTCCTCAGAGCTGATGGTTATCTCAAACAACCAGATACTCTGACATGAACCCAAAGCACACAACACTTGTTCTGTCCACTGAAGTCATGGCAACCTGCATCCCATCTGCTAGGCTCTGGGGCAGTGGAGAGAAGAGGAAGCAGTGGAGAGAGATGAACTTACCGCCCTCTGTGATGTGGATAGAGTGGACCGTGGCAGAAGAGGTGAGCAGCAGTGTCCTACCCTGGCCAATATGCACTTGGTGGTCCCCATCATGGCCAGGGTTCCAGGGCTGCAGCTCAGGGCTCTGGTCAGGGCACCCAGTGGCCACTGCCAAGGACAAAGAGGTGTCACTGCTCCCATCTACCAGTCTCACCAAGCAAGAATTGCTACAGACCACAAGGGGGGCTCTCATGCATCTTCATGGCCACTGCCTCCCCTCTGTTAGAACTAAAAGGAAGACTTCAGAGAGCAGAGAAAGCCCCTGATACAGGAGGCAGGAACCCTGGGGGCCAGTCCCATGTCTTTCATTAGTTCATCATGTATCTGTGCACAAGTCACTTCCCTTTCCTGGGTTCAGCTTCCCCATTTACAAAATAAAGGGCAGACTAGATGGCTACTCAGGACATTCCAAGATCTCAAGTTATGCAATGATTTACCCAGATGACTGGGATTCCAAAATATTCTATCCTCTGGAAAGCAGTGTTTGAGGAGTTAACAAAACTCTATCCCCTTCTGCATGAGAATTAGACTTTTGGTTAATTTTCTGGCTCGGTTCCCCCGGAAACCTAAGAAAGATGGCATTATATAAACTATGTTACCTAGCAACGTTGCTTATAACAAAAGTGACCCCTGGTTGGAAAATGGCATCTAAACTGAGAAGAACTATATATTTACACCTGGTGGGGATATGCTGTAGGCTTCCCCGAGTGCAGTGACTCCCGTAATTGGACAATTTACAGGAACCCTGAACGTTTTGTCTATGGAGTTACTATAAGAGATTCTGGCTCCAGGGAGCCATGAGGCTTCTAGGACAGAGCGGTTCCCACACTTGTCCAGTGACAGCCGTGTTTCCTCTCACCTGAGCTGTCACCTGGGGAACCAAAGAGAATAGCGTCCATATGGCTGTATGGAAGGCTGCCAGGACTACTCTCATGCAAGAGAAAAGCCTGATGTTTCTCTGATGGCATCTGGATCTCCCACCCTACATTTTCTGAGTGAGTCTGATGACCAGTGTGCCATGCAGTCACCTAGTGAGTCTGAATGTTTGGGTGAACCTAGAAAGAGCCACGGTGGGTGTTGCAGAGGCACTTCTCCTTGCCCTCAACACAGCTAGCAAGGGCCTACCCAGCACTGTGCCACAGTGGGGGTGAGGGAGGAGGGCTGCCACTGTCACAGAAACTGGGACAACCTCCGTGGATAGCAAGACAAAATCCAGAGGGAAAGAGGTGGGAAGAGGCAATGGACAAAACAAGATGAGAACGGACTGGCTCGGAGAATAAGCCCCTACACCTTCCTTTCTTCTGTGACTAGAGGTAGGAAACAGCAGATTTCAAAATACCCTGGTGTGGGGGTGAGCAGGTGGGAAGGTGATGTGCAGGCAAGCCCATGGCGAGGCAAGGTATCAGACGGTAGAGACTCTGGGGCAGGTACTAGAAGAAACAGAAGCAAGTCTGCAGCTCAGGCCCTGAGAAGGGAGCCTAAGAGAGGCTGTGTCTCTCGAGCAAAGTGGGTGCAGCAAGCTACATCCACAATGTGGGACTGGGACCCTGGGAGGGGTTCTGGGTTCAACGCAATTCCCAGCATCTCAATTCTGAATGTTGCTTGATTTTTATTCCATTATCTCTGGAGTAAGAGTGTCGTTATATATCTCAAGGAGAACTGGAAGGAAGGGAGGGTGATCCTTTACACTCAACAGCACTAGATATGGACCCCCCAAGCCCTCGTTGAGTTGTCCTCTTTGCCCATCGGAAGGCAGCGACTGGCCCTCACCTTCTTCTCTGCACAGCACAGAATGTATGCAATGCATGCAATGGCACTCAATGTATGTTTGCTGAGTCTCACTCCCCATCCTCCTGTCCCCAGCCCCACAACAACACTCCTGTATGCTCCATCTGCCTCTCTGTCAGCCCTAACTCAAGCTTTGGATCTCTTTCATTAAGGAAAGAATTTCACATTTTTTGGAGTTTCACCAAAGCAGCTCTTCCAGCTATTATAAGTGCCAAGGAGCTCAAATAGTGATAACATGGTGAAAACACGTGTGATTTGCTCATCAGTGGACTTCCTGTTTTAATGTAAGAGCAGAGTTGCCAGTGAAGGGTGGTGGGGGGCTCTCTGCTTTGGTACTGAGCAGTCAAGGGTGGTCATGAGGGCTGGGGCTCTGGAGCCCACCCCTGGGTTTGTCTCTAGACAGGGTCAAGTGCTTGGCTGGTTTCCAGTAGAGGCCAGTCAGAGGCCCTGGGCTGCCTTCCACCTAGTCCTAGACAAGAGTGTCAGTGTCCAAGGAGGTGATTCCCCAGCCATGTGGGAACATATGTGGTCAACTGGGGAGCCCAGTGGTCCAGGCAAGGAGCCAGGAGCATGCTGGGAGGGCATCATTCCAACTCCACTGGACAAAGCCTTCAGGTCTCACAGCCCACATCTGACAGGACAATCCTGATGGCCCCTTTACACTCCAAGTGTACAAGTTTGCATCAGACTTTGCATCTGGATTTGGAAGTAGTCAGTCTGACCCTACAGACTCTCCTGTCATCAGGAACACAAGTCCCAGCTTTCCAGAAGCTCTGACACCATAGCTAAAGCACAGCAGTTGCAAGATTGGCCTTGGATGGACACTCCTTTGTTGGGGCTGGACATTTCGCTCTTGGTGAAGGCCAGGGTCAGTGGATTTTCATTTGTATGAATCAATAAGCAGCTGACAAGGGCCAGTGCTTTCCCTCAAATGTCACCACAGCAACCAGCCTTACTTTCCCGGGGGGGCCACATGAAACAGGATTGAAAAGGAACACGGGCCTGACCTACTTGGAGCCCGAATGGCAAGGGTTGGCTTCTGCTCCCCTCTGAGGCCAGAGAGGACCACAGACCAGAGGGAACCAGAGACACAATCCCTCTCCACATGTTTGTATGTAAACCGCAAGAGAGGCAGCAAGATGTGGGAGGAAATAATCAAGCGAAGCACCCGAGCACCACCCCCCAAGGTGGATCACCCTGCAAGATAAACCCAAACCTAGTTCCTGGCACAGAGGCCATGTCCCCTTTGTGTTTGTTGATTGAATAAATGACAGAAGGAAAAATGAATGAATTGAGGCAACAGTGTCAATTATTGAATCAAAAGTTAAAATATTCATCCCATGCCGTGTCCTCTGAGGACAGGAAAGATTCTATAAGAAATCACAGTAAAAGAATTTTACTAGCTATGATTACAGGTTCCTTTCTTCCATCAGTGGGTTGGAAAAGCCACATATAAATACAATGTCAGGTTCTTTATTCTTATTGTAGAAAAGCATCAAACTCAATGAATGTAATAATATTTAATAGTATCTGTAAAAGAGCAGTGGCGGTGGTAACACTACAGTACTAAACCCATACTCAACATTTTTAAATTGTCCCCTATCTCTCACTGTCTTCTACCCAAAGTTGGTTTATTTGACTGCTCTGTCCTGTAGCATGCTTGATGCTTCTGGATGTTAATTCAAGATCACATAAGGAAAAAGTTGATGATGTTGAGATAGAAAAACAGATCTAAACCTTGGAGTATCACAGCTGAAAAGTGCTTTCGTGTACCCAGACCTTATGATATCAAAGCAGAAAGGGAATAGTGACATCAGGTGGTCCAGAAAGCGGTGGAAAGCTGATTCTCAGATATGTGGGGTTTTTCTTCTGGCCCCCTAGAGTGGTTTTTAAAATTTGAATTAGTTGCTAATATTTAAAGACTAGGGAGCTTATACATAAAAATATAGATTTCTGGCTTTTCTTAAAAATTTGGAAGATCCTGCAACAGGGGACCCACCTTCCCACATGGCAGCAATTGGCTAGAACCGAGAAGTGGGTGTCCTTTTAGAGGGGCCTCAGCTGCCCGGATGAACACAGTCCTTATCTGGTCAGTTTCACTCATTCACATCAGGGGCCTGGCTCCTGTTGTAGTTTGCAACCCCTGATTCTAGTCCGACCCCTTCATTTTGTAGAAGACAGAACTGAAGCCCAGGATGAGACTTCCTGGGGATCAAGGAGTTTAGTAAGGACGGGCCAGGGCACCCCAGGCCCCCTGAGCCCACTCCCACTGCTCCTCCTGGCTGCTCCCTCCAGCAACCTTGCTCCAATGAGGGGCTATGCCTACATGCTGAGATACGGAGGTCCAGCTGCTTTGCGGTGCTCACCTGTGGATGTGGTCCCAGGGAAGCGGGCCAGGATAAGCCAGCTGATTGTCAGCATGGTCTTGAAGGAGAAGTGCTGCCTCCCAGCAACTCCCATGCTGGCAGAGTGCTCCCTGAAATAGAAGCACAGCGGAGTCAGACATGCAACCGTGGCGGGCTGGAATCAGGATGCAGGGCAGGCACCGGAGACAGACAGAGCCACGTGCACACACTGAGGCAGGTGACGGGGCAGTGCCAGAACGGGCATGCTCCAGCCAGCCCAGTGCAGAGTCCTCACTAGCGGCTTCCTCAGCAGCCATGGCCCAGGGCTGGGCAGATCGTGGCCTACAAACCTTGCCATCGTCCTGTGTCCTACAGCATAGAGACCAAATGAAGGATGGAATTTCATCCTTGGTGCTCAAGCTCCCTCCTCTCCAAAATGAAGCTTTTTTCTTAAATTAAGAAACAGAAGAGAACCAAAATACTTCCAATGAACACGAGCTGGGCATTAGATGCCACAAACTTGCTGTGTGATCTCAGCTGATATATTTAACCTCTCTGGATCTCAGTTTTCTAATTTTTAAAATGAGGGTGTGGATTGGCTGATTTCCAACACATACATTTTCAATCTATGCTTCTAAAACCAGTTTTTGATAATAACATTGAAAAACCTAAATACAGACACCTGCATGTTATAAATCCTTTTCATATTACCTATCCAAGAGGAAGGTGGGGCAAAGATAGCTAATTGTCCCCTAATACCCATTTTGTCCTTATTCCTCAGTAACAGAACCCCTGCTTTTTATCTGGACACATGGCTACCTAGAATAAAGACTACATTCCTTGGTCTCCATTGCGTTAGCTGTGGCCTTGGAATTAAGTTCTGGCCAATATAGCAGAAGTATAGTGTGTGAATTCCAGGAAATGTCCTTAAGGAAACAGCAGATTGTCTTCCCTCCTTCCTTCTTCCTACTGGCTGAAATGCAGATGTGATGGCTGGATCTTCAGCAGCTATTTTGGGCCATGTACTGGGAGCCATGCACTGAGGATGGCAAAGCAAATAGAAAGAATCCAGGCCCTGACCCTGTGTAGAACCAAAATAGCTCTAGATGATGGACTTATTTTTATATGAGAGAGAATTAAACTTCTATTTTATTAAGCTTCTATTTTATTAAAGCCACTGTTGTTTTTTTCTTTTTACTCATATAGAAGGTGAATATGGGAATCTACATAGATAAACCTCAAGATGGGAACTTTTTTTAAAAAGATGTGAGATTTCCCTTTCAGAATATAATGCCACTTGAAGAGATGTCTTTGTGTTCAAGTCCTCTGTGGCACATGCAGAGAGCTTAGACAGGCTTTGGGAGTGGGCAGCTCCAGGTTCTACACCATTTCCCCAATTCCTCCCCTGAATATGACTGTCGTTGTGCACAGAAACAAACAGCTATTCCCCCACATTGAGAAAGAGGCCAAAGTCTATCTCACCTGACACAGGCTCCTCCCTTCAAACCAGCTCAGCAACAAATCTGATCACCCCTGACCTTTCAGTTCAAAGTGAAGCTCTTTGTGTGAGCTCAGTGAGATGGGGCAGGCAAGAGGGTCTGAAAGGAGTGCGCTGGGCCCTCTGCCTGGTACCTCCCGCACAGGTGTGCTTGGGAGGCCAGGGGAGGGAGGAAATGATACTTTCAGAATCAATGCCAGTGGTATCCTCTTAACAGGCACCCTGCCTGACCTGAGCCTGATCTGCTGAGAACAACAGGGCCCATTCTAGTCGCTCCAGCCAGATTGTGAAGTCATGCATCGCAGCATCTGGGAATGGCGCCTTTCCCATGGCCCCCAAAAGGGCAGTGCTAGATTTCATGCTCTTTGCAATAGAAAGAAGGGGACACCAGGGACAGGAGAGTTTTGTGGTCCTCCGGGGAAAACGAGCCCTGCTCTCCATTCTCAATTAGTTTAGGAAAACCAAAGGTAGTTTGCTGTCTGCTGCCAAAGAGCCTCAAATCGTTACTGGGCTCCTCTGAAGGAAACTTAGACTCTTGGGCCATAGGCTGGCACCTTCACTCAGTAAAGGAATATGACAGACAGCAAGACTGGAGGTGGCAGGGTGTGGGAGGCAGGCTCCAGTTGGGGCGAGCACCCCTCCTGCCCTAACTGGCCAGGTGACCCTCATCAAGCCATTTCCTTCTATGGGCCTCAGACTTCCCATGTACAGAGCAGGAACGTTGGTGACATGGATGCTGAAGCTCTGACATCTTCTGATTATATCATAGGTCATTTCAAAGACAAAAAAAAGTCCCTTTCTGGGTGGATGTAAAAACAATTACAACTGGAGGAACTAATGCTCAAATCCCTTTTTCCTAACATTAGTGAGACCTTCTGCTATGTCTCAGAGCCAGCTGCCTGAGCCACAGGGGCAGAGAAGTTCCCCTGCCCAAAGAGGCGAATCCTGTATTGCTGAGTGAGCGGTCATAGGTACTTTCCTGCCCGTCAGTAGCTTCCAGGCCCTGAATACAGATGCCCCAAGAAACATTCTGTTGCAGTGAATCCTGAAAGGTTTCCAAATTTCACTTGGGAATTCTGCACCAAAGGAGGACAGCTTTCTCTACTGGCCACTAAACACCTTCTGGCAACACGAATTGGGATTTGGTTTCTCCGCTGGTGAGATAGTCTCGAAACAGTTCCTAGCTGTGGAAGGCCTTGGAAGAGCGCACGTTGGCCAACAATGCTAGAAGCCCCCGCAGGAAGCTGTTGGCTGGAGACTGGCTGACCGCTGCCCTCGCTGGGTTAGAGGGCTGCTCGAAGATCAGGTCACGATGGCCCAAGCTGCTCTGTCCCTTAAAGGGTGGGGTGAACTCCTTCAGCAGAGCCTGTGTGTGAAAGAAAACGCAGACACCCCTTTCTGAAGGCCGGCACTTCAGGATACTCCATGAGCCTTCACAGTAACAAGCTACGGTTTTCCAGCAGCTCAGCAGTCCCCAAGTCCAGCTGCCACTTGGTCCTTGTGTTTTCCAGGCCTCACAGGGCCGAGGAGACACGGAGCAACAGGAGGAGCAGGAGGTGTTGCTTGCTGGCATCGCTCACCGGGCGCCTGGGGCTCTGCTCTCCCTTCAGGTAGCCCCGGCCACAGCCGCACTGGAGTCTAGGGCTTGTCACCTGCAGAGCAAGAGGAGACAGGGGAAGAGGAGCACAGTGTTAGGCAAGCTTCCAGAGAGGCCCCAGAGCAATGGCACTCATAAGAGCACACCCCATGGCATCCCTGGCCTCGTGGGGTTGAGAACTCCTGCTGCCCAGAGAGGCAGGAATTCCTGCTGCAGAAGCCAGGACTTTCTTTCGGGATCATCTGAAGAAGAAGAAGGAGGTAGGGAAAGCTGTGAGGCAGGAGGAGAGATGGGACCGCATAGGGACAGCCGTCACCCTCCCTGTCCAACCTGCACGGCATCTAGGCAGCTCAGTGATGGGCAGGACGGTGTGGTGGCCTAGGGCATGGGCTCCAGAGTCTTAAATCCCAGCCACACAGCTCACAGTGAGAAAACCATCTAAGCACTTGGGCTCCGCTTTTTTAAATCTGTAAAACAGGAATGATGCACCCTAAATTCCAGGGTCATCGTGAGAATCAAAAGAGATGCTGTGCCCGACCAGTGGTCAGTGCTCGAGCAGTGGGCTGCTGGTCTCAGGAACACTCAGGGGTATGGCAGGAGGGCCTGGGAGATGGGATCTGAAAACCTGGGTTTGAGTTCCAACTCTCACTCTCAGCTGTGTGACCTTAGGCAGGTCATTCAACCTCTCTGTGCCTTAGTCTTCTCATTGTTAAATGGGAACAATAATATTACTCACAACCAGGAGTTACTGTTGTGAGGGTCAACTGAGATATGCTGGCTCAAAAAACGTCAGCTTGTATTATATATCCCCAGTCTCTGCACTAGGTCCTGTGGGAGGTACAGAGAGGAATCAGATGTGAGTCCTGCCTCATGAGTATCTTACTGGCAAGAGGAGAAAGAGACAAATACACAAGGAACAATACTCCCAAATGCCAAGTTACTGTCTTCTTAGCCCAGAGAAGATAAAAAGATGGCATCGTTGGCCAGATATGACAATCTGGACATTCACTCTTTGCCTCACTTAGCAGAGTTCAGGGGAAATATTTGGTTTGAGCCTCATAAATCTTGACACTTCCCTTAAGATAACACATGTGTGTATAGGTCACTTTTTCTCCTGCTGAGAGGTGGCAGGCAGGAGACAGGGCAGCCCAGCACCCTTCTGGATCATAGAGAAACACAGGAAGAGCTCCAAGCCTGAGGAACTCCCAGCAACCCTGAGCACCCTCCCACCAGCCCTTTCTCAGAGGGGCTGCCATCAGCACAGTCTCCTTAGGTGGAATGTGTGGGGCTGCTCAGGGTCCCCTGGAACAGGTGGCCCCAGGTGCCAGAGAGAAGCACTTAGAAGATCCTCTGCTTCTGCAATTCAGAGCATTCCAGGGTGTTCCATGAAACAAGCTTCTCTAGCATGAGCTTTTTCTTTTTGAAAACACACCCACCTCTCTCATTGCTGCAAAGACCAAAAAACCTAGAGACACTCCAAAGCCTGGTCTCTCTTCCAGAAACTGTGTTTCTAATTCCTAAAGATGAAACAACTTGCGATTTATTTTCAGGCTCACGGGATGCAGGAGCTGATAAAAATAAGACACTTGTTCCAGCCAGCACTTTGATGTGCATATCAATCACCTGGGGAACTTGTTAAAAGGCAGATTCTGATTGGGCAGATCTGGGTGGGGCCTAATTTTGCATTTCTAACAAGCTCCCAGCTGAGGCTGAGGCTGCTGGTTGGTGAACCACGCTTTGAGCAGCAAGGATCTATTTGCACTCCACCCTCCCATTTTACAGATATGCAAACTTAGGCCCATAGAGTCAAAGAGAGCTTCTCACATTGATCAGAGGCAAACAAGTGGCAATCTGAACCAAATCTGATAGGGCAATTGCTGTCTGAGCCCAAACTGTAGGATGTGTCTTCTCTGTCACCCTGCTTGCTTGAGAGGAAGCATGAGAGACAGGAAGATTGGGCCCATCCATTCCTGCCTGTTTCAATTGAGGTACCACTTTAAGTCATAGTTTGGATAGTAAACACATGCCTCAGGTGCCTTTTATATATCCAGAGTCTTAAATTATCTTTCCCAAAAAAAACACTTCCTTGATATGGGAATTTCCATATCAAAGGAGCCACCTGCACAGCCAAAGAGGAGAGAGGCTGCAGTTCCATGTGATAACAGAAATTCACCATTATGGACTTGCCCCATCCCCAAGCACATCAGAGTGGATCCTTGTCTGATCCATCAAGTCCAAATCCCTCTTCACACCACCAAATCAGGCCCGATAGCTTCCAAGCCTTTGCCAATTGCAGCGGGGAGAAAGGTGGCTCTGAAACCACTCTTCCCTTGCATTCATTCCCCTCACATGGTCTTCACAGCCCATGGGCGGGCCCTGTGCTGGTGCTGGGGAAAAAGGTAGGTGAGCTCCCCGCCCTCAAGGATCCCCCAGTCCCATCACCCTATGTAACAGGCACTGAAACCTAAATGGTGAGCATGACACCCCCAGCAAGCCAGGTATTTCCTAATAAAGACTCAACTCTTAATTACTCATATGAGATTAAGCACAGGGAGTAAATAATTTATCCACAAAAATAAATCTAACTTTCCTTTTTGCTTAGAGCTATGCTGTCCAATACAGTGGCCACATGTGGCTATGCAAAGTTAAATTTAGTTAAAACTAGATGAAATTAAAAATTCAGTTCCTCAGTCACACCAGGTACATTTCAAATGCTCCATAGCTGTGTGTGTGGCTAGTGGTTACCATACTGGGCATCACAGATCTAGAACATTTCCATCCTTGTAGAAGCTTCTTTACTTCTATGGTTTAGAGTCTCAATACTTAGAGTGGTTTAGAAGATCCAAACCAGAGCTACAAATCAGTTCAGAGCAATGGTTCTCATGGTGGTGTTCCCAGACCAGCGGCATTGGCACCACCTGTTAGAAACGTAGATCTAGACCTAGACCTAATGAATCAGAAAATCTTGGGGTGGGGCCCAGATATATTTTAACAAGTTCTCCAGGTGATTCTGATGTGTGCTTAAGTTTGAGAACCAGGAGTTTAGAGTGTTAATCAAATTCAAAAGAGACATTTGTCCACCATCTGTAAAGTGTCAGCCTTGTAAATATTTGACAGTGTATTGGCTAAGTGCTAAGCATTCAGACTTTATCATAAGATCCAAATTTAAGATGCAGATTTGCCACTTAAGAGCTGTATGTGAACTTGGCCACTCAACAGTCTAAGCCTCAGTCTCCTCAGCTATAAAATGGGGGAATAATAGTAGCTGTCTTATAGGTCTGTTAGACGGGGTGGGATGATACATGCAATGTGTTACACAGTGACCGGCCCAGAGGAACACTCCACAGAGGTCAGTGTATCATCATTATCCAGGTCTGCCTCCCGTGCAGTGACTGATGCAGCTGCCCACCAGCCTGACTTACTAAATGAGACCTTTAGGTAGCCTCTCTCACTAATAAATTGGTAGCACTGTATCATCAGTTGAGAGGTACATCTAAACAAGAGATGATTTCTTGAAAGTCACAGAGGACTTTATGCAGGAAACTCACCCTGTGGGGCAATATGTTTATGGACTGGGGAAAAATACACAAATTGGACCTAATGGGAGCCCCTCGCTGGGCTCTGGGCAAAGGTCCTGCCTGGATTATGTGAAGTGTGGCAGATGCACCAAGCCAGAGCCCCGGTTCCTGAAACAGTAAGCTTCCCCATCGCAGAGAACGCAGGAGGGCCGGAGGGAGGTTCCTTCTACCTCAGAGGGCAGGGGCCGGGAGGAGGTCACTTCTGCTTTGCAGCTGGCCTATTGCTTTGTTCCGGGGGGGCTTTGCTTGTCGCTGGCATTCAGGCAAAGTACCACTCCCGGAAGAGGAGAGGAGAGAGAGTGTAAGATGACCTTATTCACTCATCCCGGCATTAAATTCCCACCCTCCTAGGGGACCCATGGGTGAAGTCGCAACACCTGCCGTGCAAGGAGGGCTGTCAAAAAGGCGGTGAAGACGGTGACAGGAAACGGCACCCAGGGAGCAGAGCCATTCTTGGTCCCAGATTGTTGCACTAACTTCCTCCTGGCCCCCAAAGGACTTGCTCGTGTTCTGCTGTTTCCTTCCTCAACTTAAACGTTCTTTCTCTTTGCCACCATTCCCCCAACGGCCACTCTCAACCTTTTGAAATTTACCATTTAAGATTCAATTTCTACCTCCCGTAGGGGGCTCTCCCTGGCCGTAAAGTCCCTATCAATTCCTTCTTCCTCTGCACCCACAGCTTATTGACCAAACCCTTCTTTAAATTTATTTCATTCCATCTTTGGGGTTCCTGAACATCTTCCACATTGGGCTGCAAGCTACCCGAGGGCAGGGACTCTGGGGACACATCTTTCTTCTCCAACAGACCTTAGCTCAGTAGCTTAGCACTCGATGGCTGCTCAGTCAACACAAGACAATGAGCAAATGTGTTTGACAAATGACTGCTGAGTGAACAAATGATGTGGCCATCTGCCCATTCTGCAACTTTGGACTCCTTGTCCAGTACTCTCTACAAAAGCAGGTGGGCATATTTTGAAGCAGAAATTGGAGACATTTAAACAAGCAGATTTTTAGAAATTAAAACTCTTTTTTTTTTTTTTTGACATTTAAGCCTTACCTCAATTGAGGAAAAAAGAATATCTTCCCTGTTAAAGTTGATCTTGTTTCCCAGCATTATAAAGCAAGAGGGGAAGTCATGTTACTGATACAGAGGCTTCCTCCCAGACTTGCCAAGTCCAAGGCCAGCTGCCTCTACCGCAGGAAGGGTCCTGGCCCCTCCCGCCGACCCCAGCACTCTCTGGAGAATGCATTGCACACTATAAAAGGTAAGCCAAGTGTCTCTGTATCACCTTGGTCCCCAGGCCGTAGATGCCTGACACCTCTGAGACTCACCTATTCCCATAGGTGACCCGGTCTCCTCTTGCACAGTTCCTCTTCCCTTCAGGTATTTCTGAGACTCCCCACAGGTGCCCACACACATCCTGTCTGTGCTTATGCTGCAAAGGCACTGGGACTGCACAGTCACCACCTTTCCTCACACCCGGCCTGCCACTCGGGGCTTAGCCGAGCTCCATCTCCTCATCCTGCTGCTGCTACCTCGTGCATGGTGCTGGGGGATTCCCCCAGGGGTGCTTCCTCCTGCCTCACTGTGAAGGCACCCGGCTCATCTGCATGGAGAAGGAGAGTCCATGCTCAGTTACTCGGTCCCCAGCCAGGTGACCTGGCTCCCGTGGCATCAGGGAGGCTAACAGAGAGATTCATCCAGAGCACATAGGTCCTGGAATGCACACTGTGAGGGCAGCTGGGTTGCCCTCCACCCTAAACCTCTCCCTACTCTCTCTCCAGCCCCAACGTTGAGTCTGCATGGCACACAGTGGCTTCTTCCATGATGGGATTCCTCTCCCAGGAGGCTCGTGTCCTTCCCTGGATCTGGGCATCTGTCTGGCCTTCCCAGTCCATGAGACGGTCTATAAATTAGTGAGCCTCATCTGGAAAGAGAGTTTTTCTACCAGCTCAACCCAATCTCCTCAGCCTCTTAATAAATCATTGGATACAAGTAGGTATTCTGGGACAGGAGCTGCCACCTGGCTTCCAAGACAAGTTGACCTGGGTCGCAACTCTGTTTTCCTTGGGAGTCATCAGCAGAAGGCAGAGCAGCTCTGCTGGC
Source organism: Daubentonia madagascariensis (assembly GCA_023783475.1). Taxonomy (NCBI): domain Eukaryota; kingdom Metazoa; phylum Chordata; class Mammalia; order Primates; family Daubentoniidae; genus Daubentonia; species Daubentonia madagascariensis. The sequence continues at coordinate 9,818,770 of JAKFHU010000144.1, read as the reverse complement.
TGGAGCTCCTTGGGGCAGGGAAAGCCCGAGTGTCTGGGGGTGCCTAGGAGGCGGCCCGGCCATGGGGCTTTTGTTCTTGGCTCCCTGGGTGAACACAGTATGGCCTGGCTCCCCAGGACCAGCCACTGAAAGGTCAGGTAATGCCAAGAGCAGCCAGAGCACAGAGTTCAGAGACCTCAAAGGTAAGGTGAGCCTCTCTCTGAGTCAGAACTTGGAGCCACCCAAGTCTAATCCACTGGGCTACACATCTTTCCAGCTGGTTGTATGCACTTTACTGGCACCGTAAGTGATTGTAGCAATAAACACTTCATCAATTGTATTTTTTAACTGAAAATACTAGCATCAGCAGTTGGCTTGGCATTTCTTCTGGCCTGAAGTTGCTCTACGTGTGCCCACTTGTTCCTGAGTCTCAAGAAATATTTCTGCCAAAAGCCCCTGCTCTCGCCCCATCACCTACCAGGGTCAAGACCCATATCACTCACCAAGTGTATTTCGATGTCCCCCTCCAACCCATTCTCCCCACTGAGGGGGTCCTAGCCCAATGGGGGGAGAGGGATGCATAGTCCCATAAAGAGCTTTATTTCAGAAAGGATGAAATCAGTGCTAAATGAGAGTGAGGATGCCTGGTAGATACAGTGGGTACCAAGGATCAGCAGAGATGAGCAGAGTGCAGGGTTAATGCATGAAGCATCTTCAGTGCAAAGTTAAGGAATTTGGACTTTACCCTGAAAGCTCGCAGCGGGGCACTGACAGACAGGAGGAGCCAGGGGAAGGAGTGGATGTGTGCTTTATCATGACCCCACCAGCAGGGACAGAGAGGAGGGGTGGGGGGGAATGGATGGGAGGTCTCTGCAGGGGTTTAATTAATTCAACCCATATTTGTTATCAGTGCCTCCTGCATGGTGGTTGTAGGCACTGGGACACAGCAGGAGACATCTCAGGAACAGCCTCTGCCCTGGATTAGGTTACAGCTGACAGTTCAGTGTGGGGAGAGGGGTTGGAGGAGGAGGAATAGCAACAAATAAGCAAGTAAATGCGTCCTATGTACGTATGATTGTACGAAGAGCTATGGAGAGAAATCAAGCCGTTGAGAGGAAGTTCTCTCTGGTAAGGTGACATTTGAGCAGAGACCCGAATGAGGGGATGATGGGGTGAGGGGACACGCAGACAGAGGGAATGCAGCAAGAGAAAGGGGTGAGGGGTGCAACGGGCAGGGGCTGGAGCAGAGGGCAGAGGGCAGAGGGCAGAGGGCATAGGTGGGGTAAGCTGAGGGTGGCTGTCACTGGGATGGGGGTGAGGTGGGGGTGGGAAGCGTTTCAGGCGAGGCACACTATAGAAATGATACCTTTCTCCGAGGCAGAGGCCCACTTGGCCCAGGGCTTCCCCGATTATCTAGTTAGCTGAGGTGGGCATTGAAAACAGCCCCCGCTGGTGGTGCACTTGCCGTGGCATGTGCTGGTTTAAATGAGGTGTGTGGCATCATTCTGCCCCATCCACAGCTTCCACGCTGGCAACTAATCCTACTGCAGGGGCCTCTGGGCACCGCAAGCGCACCACTGGGGACTGCGTGGGCCTGGCTTACAACGGTCATCGGGAGTCCAGGGCCCGGAGGGGAGATGGGCGGTGGATGGGGTCTAAGGGGGCCGGCTTCTAGCTGGGGGGCCACACGGCACACACCTGGAGGCAAAAGATGTTCTCAAAACCGTATGGCCCAGGAAACGTTAGCTGTCATGAGAGTGGTTCTGTGCAGTTCTGTTCTGTGTGTTCAAACTATTTTTGTGATAGAAGTGCGGTTCTAAAGCACCTGCTTTCCGAATCAAAGGAGGGAAAGGGGGGGATGGAGCACTAGAGAGACTCACCCCAGAGGCCCCGAAGGCAGGTGGAGCTGACAACCTGAGCTGGAAAGGTCCAGAGGAGCATGTGTGTGTGTGTGTGTGTGTGTGAGAGAGAGAGAGACAGTGTACGTGAGTGTGTATGCGTGTGAGAGAGGGCGTGTGTGTGAGAATGTGTGTAACAGAGAGAGCGTATGTGAGAGAGAGGGATCCTCTGCAGAGCTGGCCAGGCATGCACACCCCACTCCCGCCCCAGGCTTCTGGCAGGACCAAGACATCTGCCTTTGCGCCTCTGCCAGACCCCTGGATGATGCTGATGCAGATAGTGCCCTTTCAGTGAAAGGGGGGAAAAAGTTTCCTTCTCTACAAAGAACTAAAGGAAAAACTCTGTTTTTCCCCTCTACTACGCTGATACCTCTGGCCACCCAATGCTGGGGAGGGGGTTTGACACCAAGCAGTTCCCCAGTTGCCTGTGCGCACCTCCTGGGTGTCCTGCCACCCAATCCCGTTCCAACAGTATCCCCCTGGAGTCAGCGCAGACACCGCGGGTTGAGACCTGTGTTTAGACTCAGGATGGGCGCGCAGGCTGTGGACTAGAGGCATCCTTCAAACCGGAAACAAGGGCCTCATGGGGCAGAGACCTTCCAACCCGGGCAAAGGCACGTTCCACTGGGAGCAGCGGGAAAGACAGGGCAGGTACCCTGTGCTGGCAAGATGCCTCCTGCTCCCGGAGCCGGGGGTCCTCAGGAGAGGCAAGGGCCAGACACAGGTTTAGAACAAAAGGCGATGAATTGGGGCCAGGCTGCATGGCTGGTGGGAGGGTGTGCTGCATTCAGAACGACCGAGGAGAGGGAGAGCTGGGCCAGGGCAGATGAGGAGAGCTCCAGGAAGAGAGGACCCAAGCCACGGACCTTCAGAGCCCACGGTGGACGTTTGCAGGTTTGCTTGCCTGTTTCCATTCCCTCTCCTGCGTTAGCGCCTTGCTCTTCCTTTGGCCGCCGAGTCTCCCCTACTCTCAGTCTGTGGGTTTCAAGTGGGGCTGAACCGCCCACCTCGGCCCTAAGGTAGACAGGCGGCTGGCCTGGCCAATGAATAGATCCATTCCCCTGGCTGCCGTGATGGGCCAGGGGTGGTCACATGACCCAAGACAAAGAAAAGGAACTCTGGGGAAAGCTGGTTCTCATCCCACTGTCACGGGAGCGCCTGGGGCTGCTGAGGCCTTGCTGCCTCTGCAGTGAGAGGGCGTGCCTGACAGTGAGCTTGCACAGAGCAACGTGGAGCCTCGAGATGCAGAAAGATAATCCTTGAGCACCCAGACCCAGCTATGCCTACGGGCTACTACTTTTCAATTACTTGAGACAATAAAGCTTCTTTTTGTTTAAGCCAGTTTGAGTTGTGTTTTTGACCTTCACTATGGAAACAATCCTAACTCATGAGGAGCCAAAAGGGGAAGGCAAGATGAAGGTTTAGTTCCTTGTAAGTTTTTTCGCTCTCATAAAATTTTCATTTAATCAATGAGGCCTCATATAACTTTACTGGGGAAAGAGACTTCCTTTCCCCAATTGTAGTGTGTCCCCCAAACATGCATGTCCCTAGAAAACATGACCCACATCAGAAAGAATGAAAACCATTGCTACCACCAAGCTTCTAGACTCTTTCCTATAGGATCCTGCAAGAACCATCTAATGTCTACTCCCCACCCCATCCCAACCCATCTTCCATAGACCCACTGGCATGGATCATGGCGAATTTTTGCATGAAACCCTCCAAGGGCTTCCCATCACACCTGGAATGGAATCAGGACTCCTCACCTCACATCAGCCTCCATTCCTGCCACATTGTCCTCTTTGTCATTTCCTTGAAGATGTCAAGATCATTTCTGCCCCAGGGCCTTTTCACGTGCTGTTCCTACTGCCTGGAATGCTTTCCCCATGCCACCCACCCTCAGATCTCAGTTCAAAGTCTTGTTCTTAGAGAGGCTTTCCCTTCTGACGCAGGTCCTCTCTGCCAATGCCTTTGTAGTGTCCTGGTTGCTTTCTTCACTTCACACCATTTACAATCATATATTCACTTATGAGTTTGCTTGTTGTCCATAAGTTTGATAAGGGGTGGGATTTGGCCATCAGTAATGTTACTCAGAGTGTGGTCCAGGGACCAGCAGCATCGGCATCACCTGAGAGCTCATTAGAAACCAGGGGTCTTGACCCAGGCCCCTGACTGGCAATCCTCAGTGATTGGTGTGCACATTGAAGTTGGCAAACTTCAACTTCTAAGGGACCTCCCTCTGCTCGGAGACACCTTCTGACCTAATCTTTCCTCGCTGTGACAGGAGCCAGAGCTGCTGGCTTCTGTGCGTCTCTTTCCATTCTCCTTCCCTCCCCCCAGTAGCATTAATATTAACCCGGAGGGCCGCCAAACACATGACAAAGGAGGCCATGAAAAGTTCCTCAAAGAGCCGGGGGCCCCAGAGGCTTACGGCACTGAGACAGGCGTGCAGCCCAAGAGGGAGCCCCTCAGGCTTGGACACAACAAGAGGCCAATTTGCTGGCACCTGCTGTGCCGGGAAGCTGGGCTGGAATGTCACGGGGCAGGGCCTGGCAGCAGTTCAGAGAGCGCAGCCTTCCTCCCGGGCTCCTGTTCTCAGGCTCACACAAACCCAGGAAGGGCAGAGACAGGGAATGTTTGCACAGCAGATAGACTTTCTCCACTCCTCCCTCCGCCTGGCCAGAGTGGAGGCGAAAGAGCACACTTGATTTCGGTTCAAGTTTGGGCCAGAGTCCTCCTTTGATCTGAGAGGCTTGTCTTTTCCTGGGTTATTTATTTGTAGAAACCACTCCGGTTTCCTACTACTTCAAATACACCTACAGGAAGCCACTGGCAGGTGGGGTTCTAACGCACGGACCTGTTTTACTGCCCTGGGTGCCACTGGCTCCTGTGCTAGGATCAGCTACCTGGATCCCTACACGCAGGTGCAATTCACAGCCCCGAGCTATGGAACAAAAGCCCATGTTCTTTGGAAGAAAATGGGCTCTGATAGAGCTAACTGGGAGGAGTGGCTAGAAACAGGGAGTCCTGAGTTCTAGTCCTGGGAGACCTCAGTTTCCCTCTGTAAACTGAGAGCCAGGGAAATGTGTATTTTAGTGCTTACTCAGGGTCACAAGAGCTATGACAGAGATAAATAAGGAGGATGGCAACTGCTTGCATAAGCTCACCTCCCAATCCTGAGCTCTGGGACCCCTGACTCACCACTAGGGGACCCCAGGGCTCCATACAACCACTTCCCTTGCCAATCCGGCACTTTGCTACAGAAATTTTCAAACATACAGCCAAGTTGAAAGAATTTCACGGCAAACCCTGACATACCCACCACCTAGATGCTACCGGGGACATTTTTCTGTACTTGCTTTATCACATATCTATGTATCCATTTCTCTATCCATCCGGAAACCAATCTTAGTTTTTAGGTATGTTTCAAAGTGAAATGAAGACACGAGTGCATTTTCCCTTAAACATTTCAGCATGCATATTATTAACTATAGTTCAATATTCATTTGATTTTTTTTTTGGTCTTTTGAGGTAAAATTTGCATGTAATGAAACATGCAAACCTTAAGTGTACGTTTGTTGAGTTTTGACAAATGCCTATGTCTGTGTAACCCAAGCCCCACGGAAGGTGTGGAACATTATCATCACCCCAGAAAGTTCTCTCGTCCCCCTTCCCAGTCAATTCCCCCCACAAGAGGCGACCACTCTTCTAGTTGAGAAATATCAGAAACATTTCATAGATTAGTTTTGGCCGTTCTCGAATTTCATATAAATGGAAGGATCCAGTATGGAGTCTTTTGTGCGTGACTTCTTTCACTCAGCGTGTTTTTGAGATCCACCCATGTTGTTGTGTGTATCAGTAGTTCACTTCTTATCATTGCTAAGTAGTATCCAACTATATGAATACACTCTACCGCAAAATTGGCTTAATCCTACTGCTCTAGGGAACCCCAAATAAAATAGAATTTGGGAGTAAAAAAAGGGTACAACTTTGTTACCAAAATGCAGTGCAACTGTCCTTCTCAAACCCAACAAGATGCTTTGGAGGCAGATGTCCTTGGTTCAAATCCCAGCCCCATGTGAATGGTGCTGATGCTAACAGAACCTTCCTAAGGCAGCGCTGTGAGGAATAAGAGGTAAAGCACAGGAAGTGGCCAGCAGAGTACCTGGCATGCAGCAAGTGCCCCATAAATGCCACTATATATTGGTGAGGAAGAGCTTTGACTTTTAAAAGACGTGAATTTGCCCCTGCATGGGCTGCTTAGTGGCTCTGCGAGTCTGGAAAATTCCGGTAGGTTCTTTTTAAAATAGGAGTGGCTTCATAATATTTTATGATACTGTCTTGTGGGTTTATTTTTCCTGTTCCTGTTTCTCCCCTTTCTCTCCCTACTACCTCCTTTGAATTTTTTAGGCTAAGATTCCTCTTCAGTGTACAAGGCCATGAGTATCTTCTTCCTAATGAGGGTTTTGAGAGAATTCAGAGATGATGTATACAAAGTGCTTAGGAAAGCACCTGGTATGCAGTAAGCTCTCTATAAAAGTTATCTTCCATTGCTAGCTGTGCTCTCCAAAAGGGAAGAACAGAGACTGATTCATATTTACTGAAAACAAATATGGATGCTTTAGGAATACTTTTGAGAGAGTCTTGCCCTGAGAAGTCAGGACACCAAGCTCACAGGTCAGCCTCGGGCTCCCTGCCCTACAGATGCTATTAAAAATGGAATTCAAGGGGAGCAACGGCAAAGTGCCTAGAGCATCTCCTGGGCCCTCAGCCTGGTCTCCCAGGGGCTGCAGCCCACGCTTGGTTCACAGCCAGGAAGAGCCGCCAGGCAGTGAGCAGAGCCCCCGCCTCAGGCTCTGGCCGCATTTGCTGAGCTGAGCTGTGGCCAGGATGCTGGCCTGGGATCAGCTCAAGTTGGCTGTGTTGCCTAAGGTCTTCCAGAGAATTCAGTTGGAAAAAGTTATTCCTTGCTTTTCACCATAAAATGGGAGAGAGTGGTCCTGGCTGAGAGAGGAGGTGGCACTGTCAGCTCAGGGTAGGTCACATTGGCTCACTGGGGGCCTGCAGATGCCCTTGGGATGGTGCCTGGTTGGGACCTGAACCCAAATTTCTCTGCCTCCAGCTTGTTCCTGCCTCTGACTGTCAGTTTGCTCCTGGGTATTAAATCTGGAAGTTGTGCTTCCAGCACCTTGGTGCAAGGAGGAACCTTAAAACCATCGATCTTATGACTTGACCAAGGTCCCATAGTAAAGATTCAAAGCCAGATCCCAATTCAACTCAACACGCACGCATCACGTATTAGGTGGAACAATACAAAATTGTCCATATTCAACTGTTTTGATCTACAAAAATGTCAGTTCCATATGATTCAACCTATATGTTTATTCAGTCATTCTTATGTATACACCATTGTCCTGGAGTCTGGGAGTTGGGGGTGGAGGGGCACAGAGATGAGGAAACAACATCTGTCCTTAGACCTTATATTCTAGAGGCTTTACAGTCTAATCTCCCTGTTTCGATCTCTTTCCCAAGTAGTTCTACCTCTTACTATGAGAGCTACACCATTTAAATTGGGTCAATTCCCTTCTTAGGGCTTCAAAGACCTCTATATTCTTAGACTTCCCACATCTCTGCCTTGAGTCAAGTTCTCCACTCTGTTTGGGATCACCCTCTGTGATCTGCCCTTGCACAGAACGGGCCTCCTGAAGACATTTCATTCAACAGGACTCCTGACTCCTAGGCCAAACACACTGGACCAGGGTACACAAGTAACCAAAGCTAGGCTGATTATTTTTCTCCTGGTTCCAGTCCCTTCTTGTGGCCTGGCTTTATTCCTGCCTTTGATGCTAAGAGACACCCCCTGTGTCCTTTTAAAAATCCAACCCCCATGCTTTTTATTTTCTTTTTGCTAAATGTCGCTCAACTTGGTTTCTATTCCTTGTAACCAAAAGTCTTAGTTCTTCAGCTCATACAGGCATGATCTGACTTTTCTCTTCCAAGGTGTTAAATGGGCATTGGAACTTTCAGACACAATAAGCACATTTTTCTGCATGGATTTCTACCCTACTCTTGATGCTTCTCCTGTGGGCAACAGTCCCATCTCTGGTGGCCAGGACTTTGTAAGAGCAGAATGATTCCCCTGCCTCACTCCGTGTCCCAGGGCTGCATAGGAGTAAGTTGCACAGCCTAGCTGTGAGGGATGCATGACAATGGCACCTGTGGGTGTAGGCCATAGGGGCATTTTGCCCCTCAGCTATTCAGGCACCTGTTAGGAGCTGCTCTCAGTTCAGTCCATGTTGGAACAAAGACAAGCTGAAAATCAAATAAACACTTTCCAGACACTTAACACCGCATGCACTTTATCTTCCTCCTCCCCCAAGATGGAAAAGGAGAGAAGCAGCACCTTGTTTGGCTGTTCTCCAGGGTCCTGTCATAAAAGCATAGAAGGGAGGGGTGACACTATCCCTCAGAGTGTGTTGTGATGTGAAAGCAGAGATGTAAACCCTTCTTTGAATGGGGACAAAAGATTTTTGAAAAACACCTTTCAGTATAAAAGAAGACCATGCCAGAAGAAATGTCAGCAAGCCAAGTCAGAACATTCCTCATGCCATAAAAACACAAAAACAATACGTCTTTCACTACAAAACCGATATTATTGCTGCTACTAGTTATTAATTGTCTCTCTCCAATTAGGAAAAAAAAAACTATTGGAAGTAGCCAATGATTCCCAAAAGGTTCAAACCCTGGTTTAAATGACGTGCTTCGAGGGCCTTCTGTGTGCCAGGCATTGGGTTATTTACCTACTACCTGATTTAACTGTCACCACATCCCAGAGGTTAAGTTATTTATCCAAATTCACACAATCAGCAAATGATACATCTGTTCTAGGGTCCAAACGATTGGACTTTCAAGCCATTGAATTTCCTCTGGCCACTCTGCTGATTAAGGAACTAACAGTCCCATCAGAGGAGAGCAGAGCTCTCAGACAAGTGCCCTTTCCTGCCCAGCAAACTTGGCTTCCTCCCTCTCTTGCTCACGAACTCATCCTGCCCCCTGTGAAGTTCTACCCATGATCTCCTACCTCCCAGCCACGGCTCCTCTCTACCTGACATTCATGGTGGCCTCCAATCTCTTCCTCCTTCTGATCTATCACCTACACTGCCACCAGAAGAGCCTTTATCAAAGGCAGATCTGGTATTTTACAGCCTTGCAAAACCTGTGATGCCGTATGAGGTCCCTCAAGAATGGCCCCTGGATGCCTACCCAACCTCGCCTCTTGCCACTCTCCGTCCCCCACCACACCTTCTTGCCTCCACTCTGGCCACCCTCGACCACCAGAAGACCCCTGCCCATCTAATGCATGACACGCGCTCATGGTCTGTGCCTTTCCCTGCCTTGCTATTTCTGACTGGAAGGCTCTTCTCCGGCAGCACCACCTGGACGAGCCCTCCTGCCCATCAAACCTCTAATGGATTCCCAAAAGATCACTCTGCCATCCTTTTTTTGAAACCACCCTTTATAAAATTAATAAAGGACCACCAGGTGGGAACCGTGGTACAGGAAATATATATATAACCAGCCATTGTTCCCTAGCTTGCTTTCCTATAATTGCTTACTACTCAAGAGTCATATAGCTGATGGTCACAAAGATTCTTAGCTTTCTTCATTGCTCCCATAGATAACATCACCCTTGTGAAACCTAAGGCTAGTTTTTGAGATACCTTCCAGGCCCTGCATTCCGGTGGAACGACTGACCCAGCCAGACCAGTGGCCCATACCAAGGAGCTGACTAAAGTAGTATTGCGACCTCCACCCAAGAACCGACTCACCAAAGAAGATGATTTCTACAACCCTATGATTCTGCCCAGAACCCAGCCAATTAGCAGACCCAATTGCCTAGCCTTTTGTCCGCCAAACTATATTTAGAAGCCCTTTCTCCCAAATTTTTGGGGAGATGGATTTGAGAACTTCTTCCTATCTCCTTGCATGGCATCACTGATATTAAATTCTTTCTCTGCTGTAACTCCTGCTGTCTCAGTGTGTTGGCTTTCTCTTGAGCAGCAGGCAATGAACCTGGTAGGGCGTAATAATTTCCCATCTCTATTTAACATTATTAACTATTATTATCATTACAGAACTTTATTACATGGATCTCCCATGCTGGAACATGAACAACCGGAGGGCAAGCAACCTTATTTTCTTCCCTTCTCCCGCTCTAGTCCAGGATCTGGCACAGAATAGGGATTCAGTACTTGCTTGTTTATCTGAATCACACAATCAATGCTCAACAGATCAATGAACAAATGACTCATGTTAGCTCTAAAAAGAACCTCACCTAGAGAGGGATTAAGTTCATTAGCCAATCCCTGGCTACATCACAGTCTCCTTGCCCCGCTGTTTGTTCTCTGGTCATGCTGTGGAGGGGCAGTGGACCCCAGGATTGTCTGCCCACTTCCCCTCTAGTAGGACCTGTCCCTCCCCCTCCCACAGGGTCACTCCTGGGGCTTCCACGGGAGTTAGCAGCACCCTGGCACTGGCCCTAGCTGACTGGGCTGCAGGTGAACCCCTGACTCAAGCCAGACCAATGAGTCACTTCCCTGGGATCTTGGGCTTGAGGGCAGAGAGGGAGAGTTGGAAGTCAGTCTCGTTGCTCTGGTGGAAGCTGCTCGACACAAGGCAGCAGCCCTGTCAGCTTCCCTGTTCCCTGCAGCCCCACTTTCAGTGGTTCCTGAGTCCTGCCTCTCACTGCTCTTTCTACAACTTGGTCTTGCAATCCTACCTAGGATGCTTTCAGCCCTCACATTCTCCTTGGGCTTACGTTACTTCTGAGTTGGGTTTCTGTCACGGATGACCTAGAGCCCTGATGAGTAAGGAAATGAGTGCACAGACCTGGAAAAAACTCAGGCCAGGCCGTAGCTGAGGCATCGCTCAGCTGGGCCAGTGCGGGGACAGCCGTGATGAGAAGGGACCCCTCCCCACCCCAACTGTAATGGTCAGCAAAGTCCCTGACAGCACGACTTCTCGCCGGCTCTCAGGACCCGTCTCCTTGGAGAAGTGAAAATAAAATGCCAGTAAAGAAGCTGTCACCACCTTCTCCTTGGACACATGCCCACCCTTGCCTGGGAGTCACTGCCCTGGCCAGCTCCTGCCACAGACACCCCGCACCACCCACCCCTCCTGCCCCAGGCCCTGACATCGTCCCCACTCTGCCCACCCCTGCCTGGACAACCACAACAGCTCCCACTCTCTCCAGCCCATCTGGCCAACTGACTCTTCTCGAAACACACATTCATTATGTTCTGGTCTTGCTCAAAAGCCTTTGGTGCTGCCCTAAACTCCTGTGGCCTCACAGAGGTGGCCCTTACCTAACTCATCATGCCTGTGCCAGCTAATCTTCCGCATGTGCCAGGCACAGTGGGCCCCACGCGGTTGCTCGGGTCGTCCTTGACCGTTTCTGCCTCTCTGCCTTTGCTCACTCAGTACCCCGCCTGGAATCCCTTCCCCTCATTCATATATTTTGCTTTTTTTGGCATATTTCAATTCAGCTTCACTTTTGAGAACCTCCCTCATACCACCAGTTGACAGCTTGATTCCCGGTTTGCCCTCTTGCACGTGCATGCGCTCTCGCTCTCTCTCTGGTGTTCACTCCACTCGACCACACATGACTTTCAAATGAAGAGAAGCCCCACCTGTCCTTCCTGAGCCCCCCATCCACCACATTCATCCAGCACATGAGTATCTGGAGCTGGGCCTGGGGAGGTCAATGACCCGAGAGTTCTTAGGTCATTGGCAGAGTTGGTAACCGATCCTGCTATGTGAAGGGGTGAGCAAGAGGGTGGCGGCCAGGGCAACTAAGGGATTTGTGGCTGGGGTGGAGGGTGGGCCCCTTGCCACGACAATGGCAAGCAGAATTCCCAGCTGGCTGGAAGTCCCTGCTGAATTTGAGGTGTTGTTGGGCAGCCAAGTGTAGAGGTGCCATGGACAGTTGCATAGGTGGGTCTGGAGATCAGGAGAGAGGTGTGGGCTGTAGACATAGTTTAAAGAGGTCCCTGAAGCCATGGTGTATGCACATGTGTATGAACTCATTGGGGGACACACTGACTATGAGGAGGTTGAGGTCTAAGCCCTGGGAGCACAGAAAACATTCAGCTGGGGTGACCCTGCAAATCCACTTGGCCTCTCTTAGGAGGCTGCACCCTACACTGCAGAACTGGCACTGCTTTCACAAGCTGGGGAAACCTGCTTCTGGGATACAGCTTCCTGTACCCCCTCCTTCCACCTGGGAGCCCCTTCCCATCTGTGGGCAGGCTGCACCCTTGGAGCCAGCAAAGCTGTCAGAGCATTTGAAGTCCCTGCCTGGCACAGGTGGGGTGGCAAGCCCAGCTGCCAGAACCTGGCTGCCAGCCAGGTGTAACACCTGCCTGGTCAGGTGCTCACCTTCCCCTGCCATTAGCAGCTGCCACACAGCCTCCACTGCTACGGGCTCCAGGCTGCTTGAACTCTCTGAGGATTCACCCTCCCTGGGAACGTCAAGAGGTTGTTGCCTTCCTTTCCTGCTGATGCCTGTTGGAAGAATAACCCCAAGAGAGACTCTCCCTAAATAGGGTGATGTGAACTGAACTTCCTCTCTGTCCCTAGAAATGCCAGCCACTGCATGAGTCTAAGCCAATGAGAAAAGGCCCCATGGGCTTGGGTATTGGCAGGCTGAGGCTCTGCCCTTCCCCACCAGCTGTTCCTGAGCCAACAGGCCTGTAAATGTATTACAAGGTGTCGAGTGGGCTGTCTGAGGCCAACCCAAGGTGTTAGAGCACAGGGCAGGAACAGCTGAGGGGTGGCTGTCCAAGAAGCAAACCTGTCATCGGTCCCTTTCCCAGAACTATGGAGCATAAGTGGCTTCTCTACAGGAAAAAGGCTGTTGAAGGCCAGATGACAGGGCCAGAAGAGGAGGAGTCCATGTGGCTCGTGGACTCTGCCTCAGCCCTGCTGACCACGTGGTGTCCTGCAGGGCTCCTTCTCAGTCTTTTATCCAGACCTTCTGGTAAATTATCCAACTTCTGTTTTATCCAGTCATCTCCTTCTTAAAGGTCTGGAGATCATCCCCCTTCAACCTCCCACGTTTGGGTGCAGAGCCCTATGGCTCACTCTTGGGGATAAAGTCCCCTTTATCCCTGCAGGAGGTATTTGAGGAGGAGATGCACGTGCTGTATGGGCATCGTGGCATCATGGTATCACTGAAAATCATGGGAAGGAGTCCCAGGAAGAGCCGTCCATCTCCGTGGCCAGCGATCACCCTACCACCTGCAGCACCCTTCTGCTCTTTGACCTTCTGAACAAGCCCACGGCTTTGCCAGACTGAGAGAAGATGGCCTCGGCACAGGTCTTCTGAGTCCATGGAGTGAGGACCTGTCTTCTTGTTAGCCTTGCTGGCCGCTGCCTTTGGTGAGCAGGATCACCACACGGGCAGAAATTACAGCTGCCTATCAGAGGCATCTTGCTGCAGTGGGTGAAATACCTGAACTCTCTGATTCCCAGGGCCCTGCTCCCAGGTGGCGCAGTGCTAAAGGACTTGATCTCTACTCTTGGTCCACTGTGCAGCAGCCCCTGGGCTCGCTCTCTCTTCACAAAGTGGCCCTGAGTTGATGCTGGAGCTGCTGTGAGTCCAGATCCCAGCCCACCCCCTGGGAGCCCCCAGCTCACAATCACTTTCCTGATGATGTTTTTATTCTCCTGGAGCCTGAATTTCACTCCTCACTAGTTTCCAAAAGCCATGTAAGAACCACCTGGAGAACTCTAAAATACACAAATTCCTTAGCCCTTTCTCAGAGATCCTGATTCTGGATGTTCCAGGATGGGACGCAGGACGTGATCATTTTAAAATGTTCTTGGTGCTTCTGATGCACAGCCAACAACTGCACAACACTGACTGCAACCCCAGGTCTTCGCACTGGAACAAGAGTGGTTCTTAGGCTTTAGTATTGGCAGCTGAGTGCTGAATCAAGATTTAGGACTTCACACCAATGCTTAGGAAGCTTCCTTTTCATCTCAGCTGCCCAAGATCTTTCAGATCTTGAGCTTGTCACACAAATTCTTCCCCACCAAGTGGCATCAGGACATTTGGCAGGCAGGCCTTCCTCACTTGCATCCAGGTCTGAGAAAAGAGATGAGCCAATCTCTAAGCTGCCATAGTCACCAGGCAGTAAGTTTGCCCAGTGCCTTGTGAATGTCCACCCTGGGCAGTATTAATACCACCCCAATGAGACGACAAGCTTGCACACACACCCTGTTTGAATAGCAGTTCCATTGGCCCAGACAGCCAAGCACATGAATAGCTGCCCCAGAGGCCTCTGCCCAGCAACCACGATCAGCAAAGGATAAGCACTACCAAGAGGTGATCCATCCAGCAGGTAAAGCACAGGCAGAGTTTACATCTGAGTATCCCTTCAACCTTTGCTGGTAGGAATGTAAAATGGTGTAGCTACTTTGGAAAACAGTCTGGCAGCTCCTCACACTGTTGATCATAGGGTCACCACGCGACCCAGCAATTCCACTCTTAGGTATGTACCCAAAGGAAGTAAAAACATTTGTCCACACAAAAACTTGCACATGAAAGTTCATAGCAACATTTTTCATAACTGGGCAAAAAGTAGAAACAACCCAAATGTCCATTAACTGATGAATGGGTAAACAAACATGGTATATCCATAGAAAGGAATGAAGTACAGTAGGCCCACTTTATCCACAGAGGATATGTTCCAAGACCCCCAGTAGATGCCTGAAACCTCAGATAGTACCTAACCCTATATACAGTTGACCCTTGAACAACATGGGGTTTAGGGGTGCCAATCCCTGACCCCTGCTCAGTCGAAAATCCACCTATAACTTTTGAGTCCCCCAAAACTTAACTACTACTAATAGCCTACTGCTAACCAGAAGCCTTACCCATAGCATAAACAGTTGATTAACACATATTTTGTATGTTATGTGTATTACACACTGTATTCTTACAATAAAATAAACTAGAGAAAAGAAAATGTTATTAAGAAAATCATAAGGAAGAGGAAATATATTTACTATTCATTAAGTGGAAGTGGATCATCATAAAGATCTTCAACCTCATTGTCTTAGGTTGCTGTCTCAGGGTGGCAGAGGCAGAAGATGCGGAGGAGGAGGGAGAAGAGTCAGGAGAAGCAGGCACAATCAGTGTAACTTTTATTGAAAAAATATATGTATATAAGTGGACCTGCAAAGTTCAAACCTGTGTAGTTCAAGGTAATGCTATGATTTTCCCTATACATACATACCTCTGATAAAGCTTAATTTATAAATTAGGCACAGTAAAAGATAAACAACAATACCAATCATAAAATAGAACACAATTATAACAATAAGCCAGCATCACTACTCTTGGGCTTTGGGGACATTATTAAGTAAAATAAGGGCAACTTGAACACAAGCACTGCCATACCTCAGCAGTCTATCTGATCACCCAGACGGCTACTGAGTGATTAGTGAGTGGGCAGTGGATACAGCGTGGATACGCTGGACAAAGGGATGATTCACATCCCAGGTGGGATGGAGCGGGAAGGAGAGGGATGGCACAAGATTTCATCATGTTAGTCAGAGTGGTGTGAAATTTAAAACTTATGAATTGTTTATTTCTGGAATTTTCCATTTAATATTTTTGTATCATGGTTGTTGATCGAGGGTAGCTGAAATTGCAGAAAAGTGAAACTGCAGAGTGGGGGAGGGGCTACTGTACTGATTCATACTACAACACGGACGCACCTTGAAAACACTGTGCTAAGTGAAAGCAGCCAGACACAAAAGACCACATATGGTATGATTCCACTGATGTGACATCTCCGGAATAGGCAAATCCATACAGATAGAAAGTTTCTTCCTGGTTGTCAGGGGCTGGGGGGAGGAGAGAATGGAAAGTGATTGCTAATGGGTAGGGTGCCTGCTAATTGGGGTGATGAAATGTTCTAAACATAGACAGTGGTATAACAAACATGAAAAAATGCTCAACATCACTAATCATCAGGGAAATGAGAATTAAAACTACAATGAGATACCATCATACAAAACCAATAGATGCTGGCGTGGATGCAGAGAGAAAGAAACGCTTATACACTGTTGGTGGGGCTGCAAGTTAGTACAACCTCTATGGAAAACAGTATGGAGATTCCCCAAAGAAATAAATATAGACCTACCATTTGATCCAGCAATCCCACTGCTGGGTATTTACCCAAAGGTAATAAAGTCATTTTATCAAAAAGACACCTTCACTCGAATATTTATCGCAGCACGATTCACAATTGCAAAGATGCAGAATCAACCTAAGTGCCCATCAATTCATGAGTGGATAAAGAAAATGTGGCATATATATGCCATGGAGCACTACTGAATCATAAAAAGGAATGAATTAACGTCTTTTGCAGCAACTTGGATGGAACTGGAGGCCATTATCCTAAGTGAAGTATCTCAGGAATGGAAAAACAAACACCACATGTTCTCACTAATAAGTGGGAGCTAAACAATGGGCACACACGGGCACAAAGAGATATAAAGGACACGAGAAACCAAGGAAGGGGTAGGGTGGGGGGCATGGGATAAAAACTTACCTGTTGGGTACAATGACCACTATTCTGGTGACAGACACACCAAAAGCCCTGACTTAAGCATTATACAAAGTATCCATGTAACAAAAACACTTGTACCCCCTTAATTAATATTTTGAAATTCAAAAAAATAAAAGATAAAAAATGGCACACCTAAAAAAATTGAAAAATAAAAAAATAAAAATAGATAGTGGTGGTAATGATGGTTGCACCACTCTGTGAATATACTGAAAACTACTTAATAATACATTTTAAAAGAATGAATTTTAGGATATGCCAATTATATCTCGATAAAGTTGTCAGAAAAGAAAATCCAGGCACTGTCACTTGCTTTCCATATGCCCCTGAGTAAGTCACTGAGCCCCTCTGACCCTCAATGCTCTCATCTGTAAAGTGGGCACGCGAAGGTCGTGAGGACTGAACTAGAGAGCGCTTGTAAATCATGTGATGCCCTGTGAGTACACAGGACACACTAATCACCATTATTATTATCAATTATTATCATCATCATGAGAAGCCAGGCTTTGTCTACATGGTTCACGTGCAGTATCATAATCCTCTCAACAGCACAGCTTGGTGAGTAATTTTGCTTCTGTTTATAGGGGAAGACACATGGTACTCAAAAAGATGCTCACAGTCCTACGTCTAGGAAGCAGCTGAATCAAGGTCCAAATCTTGATTTGTCTCACTCCAAAGTCTATCATTCATTCATTATTCATTCATTCAGCAAGTATTAATGGAGTGCCTATGACATGCCAGCACTGGGCCAGGCACTGGGGAATCAATGTTCAACGTAACAGCCATGTCCCCAGGTTGTTCTCGGAGTTTACATTCTATAGGGGGTGGCCAACATTCATCAAATAGTCATCAAAACAAATGCATAATTACAAGCAATGTAATAAGTTATATTAACTGTATGTACAGGATGCTATGAAAGAGTATAACAAGAGAAGTAGATTTCCCCTGGGAAGGGGGTAGGCAGGGAAAGCCTGTCTCAGGTAAGTGTGACTGACCCAGGGGGACAGAGGGGAATAGTGCTCTGGTTAGTTGAGTGACTGTAAGTGAACAAATCAATGCACGTCCCATGCCGGCCTGTGTGCATGAGCTTATGGGGGTGGGGGAGGCATCAGCGCCACACCAGAAACCCTCTGGGACTGATAGGATTAGGCAAAAACTGTTCTATGGCCACCCTTCTTGGGCACCTCTTCTTTCTCTGCCCACTGGTCTGGCCCAGAGCAAAACAGTTTGTGTGGGGATTGACACTGACGTGGGTACATAAAAGAAGAACCTGTCCCACACCCTGGAGGGGAGGTTTCAGGGTGGGGGTGGGTGCAGCAGAGGGTGTGCCCGCTCAGGACAGGGTCAGGCGGGGGTGTAGCTGGGGTGGGCAGAATGGGGTGTGTTGGAGGGACTCTCCCAGATCTGGATGGTGAAGACAGGAGGGACAGGTCTTGGAATGTCTGCTGGCTCTACAAGTTGTCAGATGTGTCACTGCACGAGACTCCAGGGTCCCAGCCTGCTCCCATTTTCTCCCGTCTAATCCAGCCCTGCCTGGTGACTCATTCCGGCTCACCAACAGGACTTTCTACCTCAGTCATGGTCTGCCCGCCCCCTCCCAGGCCATGGCCAAAGTCACCATGGAAATATTCAAGGCTGTAATGCGTGCTGTCCTAGACACCACTAAACCAAAATCAGTTCATGGAACTGTCACACTCAAACACCTGTCTTCCCTGGGCAAAGACCAAGGGGAAGGAGGCTAGAAAATCAGAGCGAAGGGGAGGTGACCACCAGCATTTCCCACACTTACTGAATTGGGTACCACTGACAGTTTCTATAAGTGCCATGATCATATACTACCTTTACCATCTGTACTGTATGAGCACAATATTTGCTCAATGTTTCTTAAATGTATTCCTTTTCAAATATTAGCTTCATCCCCAACAAATAATTGTCAAATCACTGGTTATACATAAAAAATTTTTAGGTTTATCCATATATTAGTTTACAATAATTTCACAAATCATATTTAGGGACCCTCTGGGGCCCTGTGCACCCACCCCGGGTACACTGGGGCTGGCCCGGCCCTGCTGTCCTCACCCGAGGCCACCCCGCACCCCGTCTGGCTTCGCTCCTGCTCCCTGCCTGATCCTAACTCCCTTTCTACAGCAGCCTTGGGACGTTTTTAGCACCTCTGCTATCTGGGCACGGCTGTGTCATTCCACACTATCCTCTGTCACCAGGCAAAGGGGGGTGGGGGGCACACAGGAAGCAGGGGCAGCTTCGCGTAGACACTGGAGCAGCTGGTCAGGTTCAACTGGCTTAAAGCGCCTCAACTGAAATGAGCACACCTTCCTCTTTGGGCTGTGACAAGGCCGTGAGTCATCTGGGATGGTTTTCAGGAACACACTCCTACCACGGAGGCAGTGGCCGCCCACAAAGCCCAGAGAGGAAGGAGTCGGGTAAAGAGTCACCTGCCTAAATTTGGACGAGGGGCCTGCAGCTGTTTCCACCCCCTCCTGCCCCTTCATCCTGGCATTTGGCTTTTTTTAATGGCCTTTGCTCCCAGCCTGAGCACTGCCAGCTCTTTTCCCTGGGTACACCAAGGCAGGGGCACAGGCAGAGAGGCCCCGAGGCAGCTGCAGCTCTTTCCAGGCAGGGGGAGGTTACAACAGAGCTGGGGTCACATGAGCAGGAACTCCACGCCCCCTGACCAGCTGCTCTTGAGGCTGTGGTGGGGTCCACAGAGGTGGGCTCCAGGGCTGTGTGGGCCCGCCTGAGTGGCTGCTGGGTGGCAGCCTCAGCGCCATGCCTTCCGGGGAGGTAAGTACATGAGGTTGGCTTCCCCCACAGCAGGCCCCTTGGAGAGTTAAGGATCTGGGACTGAGTTGAAGCCAGCCAAACACTGGGCTCATGCTCACCTGGCTCTGTCACTAATTCACTGGAAGACTTTGGGCAATGTCTGGTTCCTCCCTGCCTCGGTTTCCCCTTCCATAAAATAAGGGGTGATCTCATACTTTCCCAGGTGCTATGCCATCATGATCCTAGCTTTTCTTTGGAGTGAGGGGCAGGCCTCTCGCCTGACTCCAGGCTGGGCTGCTGGGGGCTCGGTAAGAGAGTACCCAGGGGAAGAGCCCCTTCATGACCTGGTCAACACAAGACCTTCACCACCTGTGTGCTGCAGCCACTCCTTGCCCCTCCAGCCAGAACTGTCATCCCATATCTTCATCTGTCTCCAAGAAGAGGCAGTGTGTGCACCAGCGTAGGAACGGCACGAAGACAGGTCTTCTTGATTGATAAATTCAAAGCACCAGCGCCAGCCTCCTAGCAGGAGCTCAACAAATATTAGCTGAGCGAATACATGAATGCATGGGTAAGAAAATGGGCTCTGGAGTCAGACTAGCTCTACTACCAGCTTTGTGACCTTGACCAGTTAGTTACCTAACATTTCTGACCCTCAAAATAATCACCTGGAAAGTGGGGATAACTACGATGCCCACCCTCTTAAGGCCACCATGAAGCTTAAATAAGCTATAACACTTAAGACACTTCCTATGTGTCTGGCACACAGTAGGTTCACTGTTACAGGCAGTTCCACCTGGATGTCCTGCCAACATCTCAAAGAGCACCTGTCGCTAGCAACACTTCTCCTCTG
Source organism: Daubentonia madagascariensis (assembly GCA_023783475.1). Lineage (NCBI taxonomy): Eukaryota > Metazoa > Chordata > Mammalia > Primates > Daubentoniidae > Daubentonia > Daubentonia madagascariensis. Next base: position 9,798,620 of record JAKFHU010000144.1, on the reverse strand, counting down.
CTGCGCTCACTCTCAGCTGGTGGCATTGCCATCCACCCAATCACCTAAACAGAAACGGGCGTCCTCGTGGCTCTTCCCTCATCCCTGGCACCTCCTTCCTCATGACGTCTTTCCCACCTTCCCTCTGCAGGTCTTGTGAATCCATCCCTTCCTCATTCCCGCTGCCCTGATCTTATCCTCTCGAAAGCCTCACTCCAGGGTGGGGCAGTGTCTTCCCACTCCAGGCTCTGCCCACACCCTGGGCCTCCCTTTATCCCCAACCTGGCTGCCATCACCTGTCTGCCTCCCTCACTGGCTATCGGCCCCTCGAGAACAAAGAGTGAGTCTTGATGAATCAGCAGACACGGGAGACCAGAGGAAAGGTCCTGGGGGGTGGATGGAAGCCAAGCAGGAGGAGGAGGAGAAGGGAAGGCAGTGGGGCTGAGAAGCTACTCTGTGCATGATGTGTTACCTTTTAATCTACCATGATTTTGTTTAGAAGAGAATAAGGTAAAAGATGAAAAGGAAATACATCTATAAAGCATGTACAGATGGTCCCTGACTTGTTTCTTTTCCAAGAGTGTATTTAGAAGTTGGTTGTTGAGAATCTGGCATTGCATCTTCCGATAGAAATTCAACTCAAGAAGAGTCTCAGATCGATGACAACTATTGGTTCGCTTTTAATATATAGTATACCAGGCACTGTGCGAGGCACTTTCTGCATGTCTTTGTATGTAATCCCTGCCAGGAAGGAATTATTTATCCCCATTTGACAGCTGAGGGAACACAGTGCAGGAGGTTCAGGTAACTGTCTCAAGGTCACGTGGCCAGTTAAGGAAGGGGCTGTGAGTTGAATCTGGGTCTGCCTGCTCCCAAAGCCCCACTGCCCCCACCCACCCCACCCTATGCCATGTTGCCATCAACTCCCACCCATATGGCCAATTGCTCTGATTGCTCAGCCGCTAGCCTCCCAGCCTTGTCATTGGCCACCACCTCCTGGGGGAGGGCTCTGGTGGTTACCAAGGACCTACTGGGGGGAAGCCATGGGCAAAGAAGGGGAGGAAGGAGAAAGAGCGTCTTCGTGGACATACCTGGTGGGCTGAACCAGCTGAAGGAGATCAGACCAAGAGCAATCAGAAATGCCTGAGAGAGAAACAGGGTCCAAATTATGGAAGTCATACCCTTCTCCCCCTACCCCTATGTCTGCGCCAACATGGGTGGACGAAAACCAAGAAGAAACCAAGAGCACTCCTGCCTTTTTGGAGGAACAGGGAAGGATTATACCATGTCCTTCTTGTCTGTGGACTTTGGGGCTCCTCCCCAAACATCTCTATCCCTACCCTGCCATTGCCATGGGAGCCCTTTGCTTAAGGGGCCCTGGGATTCTGAAGGCCAAGAACAGAGGTCACTAACTGGCCACCCAGGGACCATGTCTGGCCTGCAGATGTGTATAGTTCAGCCTGAATAATGTTTTTAAATTTTTTTTAATTGGGAAATTTCACACAAATATCTGGATTTCCAGCCTTGCTGGAAAATCCAAAGATCTGGCAACCTGGTTCTACATTGCCACATGCCAACAATCGGCTGGAGCTAAGTTGCAGCTGCCCCCTTCAGCTGGGGTCCAGCCTCCCCTCCATAGGACGAGAGGAGAGGGGAGGAGACTCAAGCTGTCCCTGGCCATGGCCCCAGGTTCTGGGGCCTGCATGTTTCCAAAAGCTGCATCTTCCTTCACTTGTGGCTGGTGAGGACAGAGAACTGCTTTGTCAGCTAATGAAGTTGAGGCATGGTAGCCACACACTGGGGAGCCGGGCAGCCTCCAAGCCCGCCTATTTCTTGACCACCAGGCTCCGTCCACTCCAGAAAGCCTGCTGGTATTTCTAATGTAACATAAAACACCTCTAGCTTCCTGGCCTGGGCCCCCTAAGACTTTCTCTCAGGTGGCTGTGGCCCCCACGCCTCAGGCTGGTCTGTCCAGGGCACCTGGGCAAACACCCGGGCGCTGCCGGGCCCAGGGCCGGCCTCCCACACCTCAGGCTGGCGGCACCCAACAATCTGAGCAGTGTGGCCCGTGCAGCTCCCCGCGGCTCAGGCCTGTTTACTTCCTCAGGGAGTGTTGTGGGAGACAGGCCCACTGACAGCAGGGAGGCCATTTTGGAACCATTGGGCAGATGTTTTCATTCCAACTTCAAGAAGCTTCCAGAAAACCCAAACAAACACTTAAAAAAGGCTGCCTTGCCACAGTTCTAGAGACAGTGCCAAGGAGAAGGGCATAGCCAACAGGCTAGCAGGGTCCCTATTGGGGAGGAGGGTCCTGACAGGCCGGGCTGGCCTGCAAGACCCGGTTGCTCTGTCCCTGTGAATGGTTCTTCTCCACCCTGCACTCACCAAATGGAACACAGGTGGATGGGTCATCTATGCCTCCACTCTGCCTGGAATTCTCTCTCCTCTGTCACATTTCCAAATTGCACTTGCCCTCCAAGGCCCCCTGGGAATGCTGGTCCTCTGAGGTTTTCTGGGAGCCACTCTGCGACCCCCTTAGAAGCCCCTCTGAACACCCCTTCCCACTTTCCACCTTCTACAGAACTGGGTGCTTATGATTTTCTCTTCCCTGCTGACCTGGAGGACCCCTTAGAGAAGGGGGTTCAAAAAGACCCAGCATCAAGGCCCACCCCACCTTTTTCAAGTGGGTGACCTTGGACTTGTCACTTCCCCACTTTTTACAGTCCTGTGTCCTCAGCTATAAGATGGGGGTGAATAGTGCCTACCAGGCAGAGTTGTTGTGAGGGTGAGGGAGGAAAATGTGTGTGATGTGTCTAGCACCATGCCTGGGACATAACTGGGGCTGCAGGAATATTGGACAAATAAAAAGCCAGAAGGAATGACTGCCCAGGTGGGAGGGTGGCCCCACACATCCAGCCCTGTGCTGGCCGCTGTGCACAGCCCACAGCCCACAGCCCACAGGGAGGCACAGGGAGGCAGGCAGATGCGGGGAAACAGATCTGCACGATGCCCTCCCCTGCCTGCAGGGGCCTCTCTCGAAGAGTTTCCCACACAGCCCCCATCAGCCACGGAGGCGGATGCTGTGCTCACTTCCCCACTGCACAGGGTACTGCAGCCAGGGACTCGCTGCTGAATGCCAGGAGGGCTGGCCAGCTCTGTGGCCTCCGAAGGTGCTGTCCCTCCTGCAGGGAGGGCCCAGTGTGGGGCAGGGATGCAAAGAGGCTCCGCTTTGCACTTGACTTCCTCAGATGCTCTTGTCCTCTGGCTCCACACATCTCCCTCCCCCACTTGGGACAAGCTGCCCTTGTTTGTCTCCTTAGTTCATTCTTAAGTCTGGCCTCCGTGTTGAAGCCACAAATCAAACACACACACACTCACACACACACTCTCTCACACGGCCTGGACGCTCCTGGCTGGCCCCCTCTGAACAGAGGGTTCCTGTGCTGTGGACGCGGTCCCTGCTGACAGAGGAGAAAGGGCTTGGGGCTCTCTTACCTCACCGAGTGTGGCTGCCACCATCAGTGGCTTCTCTTCCTCTCCTACCACCCCCAACACCTCAACTGTAGCCTGAGTCCTGCTGCCTCCCTTTCCTGCCCCCTCGGAGGGCTCAGCTGCAAACCAAGATGCCTCAGAGCAGCGTCGGCCCCTGTGCCCTAAGCCCCCCAATACCTCGGCACCAAGCGTACGCAGAGCACTCTGGCTGTCCAGAGAAAGTAGGGCAGGGGGTGGGGAGCACGCATTTTAGAGCCCGGCAGGCCCAGGGTCAGACACTCGCTCTGCCCCTTCCTAGCTGAGTCATTGAAAGCAAGTTGCCCAACCTGCCTGGACCTCAGTGTGCTCCTCTGTGAAATGGGAATGCCTTCCTTCTACCTCCAAAGAGATGACATGGAAGTACTCCGTGAATTTTAAAGAGCTGTGTGAATATTGGTAATTATGGAGTATAGGGCACTGGGGCAGGTCTTGGGAACACAAAGATAAACCACACAGGGGCTTCTGCCCTCAAGGACCTCCTGACTAGTGAGGTGGATGAGAACCGGAGAGGAACTGGAGGAAAGAGGGCTTCTTAGAGGGTCCAGATAACGTGCCTGGGAATTTCAATCCAACTGAGTGCGTCTGGGCAGTGAGGGGAGGTGGTGTTGCACCTGGCCTTGAACCAAGGTCAGGGTTTGGACAAGCACAGAGTCTAGGGCAGGGAGCAGCAGCATAGAGACCTGGAGGTGCCACAGCATGGAGCACACACTGGGACAGCTGGAGGGGACAGAGTGGGAAATGCATTTGTTGACGTCTGTGGGACAAAGGGTATTCTCTCCGAAGTCGGGTGAACGAGGAAGTTGGTGTGCCCAGTGGAGACCACAGGTAAAGGCAGCGAGAGGCCACAGTCTGTGCAGAGGGGTCTTCAGGGTCAGGGTGAAACCCCCAGGTGGGGTAGGGTTACATTAGCAACTCTCCATGAGCTCAGCTGGGGCAACTTTGCCCCCAGTAGCTGTCATCTTGAATGAAATGAAATGAACACTAAATGCGCCCAAATAAATGCAAGGATGCTTGGTTCAGACGCTCCAGAATATCTGGGCGCTTCTTTCTGATGGAAGGCAGATGGGGAAGAAGGAAAACATTGTGTGATAGTATTTGGTGCAAGAGTTCCAGCAAACCAGCGGCAGCTGCTTTGAGGCAATATGACGAAGTGGCTAGGACTCTGGCATTTGGTCTGAGTTTTGACCGTATGACCCTGAATAACCCTTAGTTTCCTCAGCTCCAGCAGCCTCTCAGGGGTGTTATAAGAATAGCCATGGGCTGATGCCTGTGAAGTATTCTGTAGCAGGCTGGCATAGAGAAAGGCTGGTGCTCTTTTAGGTCTTGCCATTTTGAACACCTCTTCCAGAGGAGCCTGGGAAACCCTGTGCTCACCTGATTCTAGACTATACCACCTATTATTTACACCCCTCCTGTCTCTCTCAGTCCATTCCCTTTGCCTATCCATCTGGCTGGCCGTCAAGCATGGAATCTGGTATGGCAACACTCTCCCCATCTGTGCATCTCAGGGTACCTGGTTAAAGTGCTGTTGTTTCTATGAAGCAAAACCTTCTATGCAGCCACAGATCGCTGAGGAGAGCCTGGTACAGTTCTGGAGTTTTAGCAACCTTACCTGCTCCTCCACCTCGGGGCCTTTGCTGGCGACAGACACGTCCCTTACAGCACCTTCAGCTGAAGACTGCAGATAGAATGGAAATGATGGGTCTGTCCCCGGTGAAGGGGGCAGTGATTCCTGGACCAGCTCTGGAGGTTTGGAGCTGGGGGGTGGGGGAGAGATTGTAAAAAACCTTTCTAGAGTAGGGCTCAATGCAGCTAGGGGCTCAGAAATCTTCTAGGACTTCATTGATTAGCCCATATAATGCTATCATATTATTCTGGCTTGCTATATTACTTATAACTTCCTACTGCTGCGGTCCTGGTAACTGCAGGGTCTTCACTTGCTGAATACAGTGTTGGTTAAAAATGAATACGTGGGCATGGAAGCTGACACCAGACTAGATTTCTCCCCACAAGATAGCAGGGAGGCCTTTGGATTTGATGGGGACACAGGATAAGGCTGGCAGAAAATCCAGGAGGGAAAAGGAAAAAGGAAGAACCCGGTAGATCTGGACGCTATGGAAGAAGGAACTATAGAAAACTGATGTGTTCGAGGAAGGTTTTCAAGCTGTTTTTTTGTGGAATGTATGTCAGCACACCCTCCTTCCCCATGTAACCTTCAGTAAAATTTCTGCCATGCTCACTGATGCATTTGGTGCAAGTGGACAGAAACCAGAGACAACCCACAGAAACAGCCAGAGACATTGGCAAAAACAATTTGTTTTAAATCACTGCCTTAATTTCTCACAGAGGAAGGCATTTTTCTGCCCTTCAGAACACTACCCTGTCCAGCCAGTTAATAATACCGGTCCCGGAAAAAGATGCCATTTCTCTCTTAAAGAGAGTAGCAGAACTTGAGGTGGAGCAAAGCTCAGTGTATTTAACTCTTCAGTTTGGGAAACAGGAGGCTGTACCAGAATTGTGAGGCCAGGAAAATCCACCAGCAGTGGAGAGGGTAGAGGAATTTTCCAAGGACTTTTTGGTTTAAAAAGAAAAATAGAGAAAAACTTAATATGAAAAATCACTTCCCTTTCCTCTCTAAATATACCAAGTATGAGCCACTTTTTATGAGCAAACCAAGTTACACATGACCTATTTTGATATTTCCCAACCAACAAAAGGACTTAACATTTTAAAAGGACACTTAAAAATAAACATGTAGATATTTCCATTTTCACCTAAATTTAATTGTTTTGTTTTGTTAAATCCGTGGTTCAAGTTGGGGCAAGGCTCTGATCTGTCCAGACTATCTCTGGCAACCATGAGGCAGAGGGGAACAGGATATGGGGGAAGGGAAACCGCGGATGATCATAGCAGCACCCTCCAAGGTCCCTAAGGAAGGGGTAACCCTTAAGAAATCCCATGTGCCCACAGAAAACACAGGTGAACATACACAAGGTCTTCAAGGACATCTCCAATATGTAAAGAATAAAATAATATTATCTGTTTCCAGACTTTAGGGACACCCTATAGATTCAGACTACCAAAAGACAGGCTGGTAGATTCCACATGCTTGAGACAAACCAGTCCCTTCTATGAGCCAGAAAACCACAGATTGGCTGCCCCTGGAGGGTGAAGGGTGGCCATGCAGGCCCTCAGCCTATCACCCAGGCTCAGGACATGACAAATGTCCCAGGTGAGCAAATACTTATTGAGTTCCTACTCTGTCTTGTGCCTGGATTGGGCATTGGTAGTAGGTGAGTATTCCCCCTTCTCTGTCTAGAAGTTCCTATCTGTTCTTTAAGACTCAGTGCTGGTACCACATTCTCCACGAAGCCCTCTGTGACATCTCCCCCCAGCCCCTAACTCTGAGTCCAGTGTCTAACGCCCCTCGTCTATGCCTGCCTGTATCACCAGGTGTCCCACATGTCCTAGGATTATCTCTGTGTGTCACGAGCCCCTTGAGGGTAGGTGCATGATTTAGTCTTCTCTGTAACCCAGGAGCCCAGCAGAGGGATTGGTGTCTAGTAGGACCTCAGGATATGCCTGGTGAATGAAGAAATGTTTATCAACATGTCCCATTCCATCCTCTACTACAGGAGCCAGACCAGAACATGACCAACCCCCATAAAAAGTGACGAATACAAGGGTGTATGGTGTGATGAGAACACTAGGGGACAAAGAAGAAGAAGCAATTCATTCAGCCTGGGCCTGGGGGTGTGCAAGAAATGCTTACTCAGAGCGTTGATATACAAGTAGGATTTTACCAGTGATTCACCTGGGGCAAAGGGTATTCCAGGCACAGGGAACAGTAGGAGCAAAGGTGTGGTGAATTGGGGAAACTTGGAGTAGCTCCACAGGGCCAGGAGAAAGGATACACAAGATGAGAAGGAAGGCAGGAAGCAGGCTTGGGCTAGATTGCTAAACACACTGAAGGCCGGGCTATGAAATCTGGCTGCATGCTCTCTTTCTCTCTCTCTCTCTGCAATGAGGACTCAGAATATTTTTTAGTCCAATAAATATAATCTAAAAATGCAAACAGATCCCTATTTTGAAAAACAACAATACTTGAATAATTTAAGCCAACACATGCTCTTTCCATTTAAACCTTTTTTTTTTCTTTTTTGAGAGAGAGAAAAATTTTAAAAGACCTAAATAATGGAGAGAGATGCTGTCTTCATGAATTGGAAGACTAAATTTTGTAAATATTTGTTTTTTCAAAATTGATAGGGAGAATCCCAATCAAAACCTCATTATGTTTTTCTTAATGGAAACTGACAAGGCGATTGTAAAAGTTGTATGAAAATGCTAAGGCCAAGAACAGTAAAGACAATTTTCAAGAACAAAGTGGGAGGGCTTAACCTCCTGGATATCAAGACACATTATAAAGTGAAGTCATTAAGGCAATGGAGTATTGTTGCAAGGATAGATAAATAGGCCAATGGAAAAGAATAGAACGCAGGCCCATGCGTTATAGACACTTGATTCACGACAACACTGGCACCACAGGGCCATGAGCAAAGAATGGTCTTTTCAATAAAGGTTGCTAAGTCATTTGGATAGCCACATTTTTAAAACAAAGCTTGACTCTCTTTTTACCATACAAAAAGTCAATCTCAATGTAGACTGTAGACCTAAATGTGAAAGAAAAAACAATAAAGTTTCCAGCAGAAAACATAGGATGGCAAAAATGTCTAAAACAAGAATAAAAAAGGACTAACTCTAAAGAAAAAGACTAGACTACATTAAGGACTTCTGTTCATCAAAAACACCTTTAAGAGCCTGAAAAGGCATGCCACAGAGTGGGAGAAGGTATTTGTAAAATATATAACTGACAAAGGGCTCCTATCCAGGATACATAAAGAACTCTTTAAATCAGTGGTTCTCAACTGGTAGTGATTTTCCTTTCTATCCTGCCCCTGGGGACATTTGGCCATGTCTGGAGATATTTTTGGGGCAACTGGTGTGGGTGGGTGTTACTGGCATCTAGTGAATGGACATCAGGACATCACCCTCCATGCGCGCGCGCGCACACACACACACACACACACAAATTATCTGGCCCAAAATATCAACAGTGCCAAGGCTGAAAAAACCTTGCTTTAAATTAATCAGGAAAATACAGACAATCTGGTAGAAAAATGGGCAAAAGACTCTAATAGGAATTTCACAAAAGAGAAAATCCTAATGGCCTGTAAAGAGCATCATTAATTAATAGGAAAATACAAATTAAAACCATATGACCCACTATAACATACCATGAATGGCTAAAATTCAAAAGACTAACAATAACAAGTGTTGACAAAGATACAGAACAACTAAAATTTTCATACGCTGCTAGTGGGAGCATAAGCCAGTATAAACACTTTGGCAATATTATTCATGATAGCCAAAAAGTAGAAACAATCTAAATGCCCATTAAGAGTAGGCTGGGGGCTGGGCGTGGTGGCTTACACCTGTAATCCTAGCACTCTGGTAGGCTGAGGTGGGAGGATCACTTGAGGTCAGGAGTTTGAGACCAGCCTGAGCAAGAGCGAGACCCCATCTCTACAAAAAATAGAAAAATTAGCCAGGTGTGGTGGCATGTGCCTGTAGTCCCAACTGCTTGGGAGGCTGAGGCAGGAGAACCGTACTCCATCCTGGGTGACAGAGCAAGACCCTGTCTCAAAAAAAAAAAACGAAAGAAAAGGAGTAGGCCGGATAAATTAAATGGTGGTATATTACTACAAGAGAAGACTATGGAGCAATGAAAATTGCTCTACTACTACCTACTCTAACCTCAAGAGTAGGTTAGAAAAGGTGATGCACCTTCCACTTGCGGCATGGGGAAGGGTGGGAAGCAGTCTCCCTCTCGGGACTCTCACCCTTGGAACTTGGCCACTGTGCTGTGAGGAAGCCAAGCACCCACATGGAAAGGCCATCATAGCCCCGGGGGAGGTCACAGTGGGGAGGCAGTATCAGCTGCCAGACATGTGAGTGAGTGAGCCCCAGATGGTTCCATCCCCAGCCTCTCGGCTGATGCAGAATACAGATAAGCTGACCCTGCCGGTCCTGCCCACCTTGCAGATTCGTGAGAAAAATAAATATTGCTAAGGCTGTTCTTTAAAATCACTAAGTTTCTGAAAAGTTAGTTAAGGAGTAATAGACACCTGGAATGTCTAGATTTTAATGTGAATTTTCCAGATTTTTGAAATACTGCTTGCTTGGGCTGAACAAAACAACTGCGGGCTGGGTCTGACCCATGGGCTGGTGAATGGACACAGTGAGCAACTGCCTCCAGCTTCAAAGGTGCCAAGTCCTGTCATATATGAGTGCCCCTACTAGACTCCCCAAAACTCATTCTGATCCAACTCTAATCTAGAATATGCAAGCATTTGCAACATCAAAGTGACAGCAGTGACTGAATCCTACTGATTTGTAAATCTACTGTTTTGACCAACTTTTGGACCAAACAGATCACAAGCAAATTCCACCAGTTGGAACTAACAATACCCTGGTATCTGTCTGTCTGTCCCTCTCTCTCTTTCACACACACACACACACACACATAGTCACAGAGTTTATTTTAAACCACTGCTTTAGAAACCTGAAGTAGTGTCTGATATAGTAACTTATAGGCAACATAGATCAAAGAGTAAATTACTTATGGCCATGACTGTAACAATACAAGTTCACACCCATTGAATGTTGCCAAATGTGGAAAGTGCAACATTTTCTAACCAGATTTTGCAAAACAAAAGCAAGCTGACTTGGAAGGGTGCTTCCTGCATGGTGTATGCCAGGCATCCCAGAATTGCTTCTGCAAACACATTCTTGTCTTTTATGGCCATAACAGGTGATACTTAAACCAGGATTCATTTGAATGACAATAGATGGGACATGTGCAACAGGTTCTTTCTATCTCTGTCTCGCCCTTGCTGTGGCTCCTTTTCTAAATCCACCTTTCCCTTGGAGCTCCATTTGTACGCAGAGCCGGCAAGGAAGGCTGGAAGAAGGAATTTGGCACTTCCGCCCTTGAATGAGCCCTGCAGCCAGCAGCTGCACCCAGAGGCCCTCTGAGAGGAGGGACAACAAGCTGTGACTTGTGGTTGGCTGGAGGAGCTTGTCCAGCATGAAACCCTCTGGACATCCAGAACTGCAGGTCTCTGTAAGGAGATAGAATAGGAGCCGGATACTCCAGCCTGGCTTTAGACCTGTCTGGACTGTGCACAGGTGCTCTGCAACCATCATCTCCACAGGGAAACTCACTTCAGAGAGGCTGGTCTTCCCCTGCCCACTGGCTGCTGCTCGATTCTGGAAGTAGCATAATTAGCTCAGGCCCCAGCTGCCTCCTCCCGGAGATCCTGAGCCCACACCCCCCACATCCTGCACCCAGCTTAGCCCTAACCCACACTCCTCTGCCCACTGGGAATCCATAGCTCGGGAAATGCTGCAGCCTGCTGAGCCCACCATGCTTTGCTCCACAGGCCACCTTGGACACTGCCAGAAAGATGTCCTCACAGGCTCTCTGTCCTTTCCCAATCCCCAGCTGCCCCATGCCTTTTCTGAGCCTCTCCCACAGAACCTTCCCAAGCTCCTGTTCTATAACTCACAGCCTTGCTAAACCTTCACCAAAAGTGCCCTCCACCTCCCACCTAGACCCCAAAGTAGCTCCTTCCCAAGCACACAGAATTCCTGCCAGCTGTTTCCCACACCACACAAATTTCTGGGTTGGAAGGTGTGTTGGACACTTAGACCAAGGGTGCTCAGACCTAATAGTGCATAATCTCTCTGCATTGTAACGGCCTCTTGATTCACTTCCCCTACACATGCGCTCCACGAGGGGTCAGTGGTGGGGCCAGCACATGGTTCATATACACACAATATACACAAAACATTTCAGAAATGTTGAATGACTTCATGAATACAAGGCAGACATTATTGCCCCTATTACACAGATGGGGAAACTGAGCCTCAGAGAAGTCAATAGATGTGCCTAGTCATACAACTAGCAGGTAGCAGAACCACAGCCTGAACCAGGTCACCTTCAGCCTCCACATCTTTTTACCTAGTAACATCACTCAGCCTATAGGATCCTGATTAGACAAGCTAAAAAATAGCTTAAAAATAAAGATGATTTTGTTTCCAGTTAACACAAAGACTTCCAAAGAGCTCACAAGCTGGAAGAATGAAGTGTAGGGAATCTCTCGAAAAAAACTAAAGACATTCATCCATAAAGCAACCCCATGGGGGCCTTTTCTCCCCAAGCTGCCCTTGAGGCAGGAGGGAAGGGCAGGAAGGCTAGTCCCTTTAGGCCCCAGGTCCCCCAGAACTGGCCTTAACCACAGGCAGAACAGACAGGTCAGAGAAATCATAGTTCTAGAAAAAGAAGGACACCTCAGGGGTGTTCCAGTCCTGGCTCTGACTCCTTCCTGGAATCAGTGTGAACTATAAGAGACAAAGAACCATGAGTACAGGCTACTACAAGGATCATGCTCGCAGTTATATGTTGGCGTTTTATGCTGATTACAGTAATTACTGTGGAAAGTTGAATTGTGTTTTGTTGTCAACAGATCAATATGAAAAAGAAAAACTAAATTACAAAACATTAAGCAAATGACTAATAGGGTTGAACAAAAAAAGTTTATGGGCGTATGCAAAAGTGACCAGCCATCAGCCCAAACCAGGAAACCTGGCCCATGTAGGATTGTGAGACAAGGAGTCTTTTGTGTAGAGCTGCCCCAGATCCCCTTAGAACATGAAAACTGGTTTAGAAGTGGCCAGAACCTCTGGAGCAGTGGCCTGGCGGCCCATTGGAAGGACATGCACCCCCCCCCACACACACACACCCATACCTCCCTTCTGTGGTGCTGGGTCAAGATGTGTCAATTCCCAAGAGGCTTCTAATAGAAGATGACAGCATGGAGATTTGTGAGAACAGAATCATGCACGATAGGACTTGGGAAAATTGCATAAACGAAGTGCTAGTTTACCAGCTTTCCCATACCCTCTACAAAAACCCAATACTTCTCGGAGGTGTTTGGTTAACCTGCAGAAATTCCCACCTCTGCTGTGCACTACCCCAGAGCAGGCCTTCCAGATCCATCTACCTGGGGACCAGTGCATGAGCCAAAAGCCACTGCTCTAATAAACTCTTCACGACATCTCAGTACTTAATCCGTAAGAACAGAGTTGCCCTGGTTGAAGTGGGGTGGAGGCCAGCTTACTACCTCCTCTCCTCAAAACAACTGAGAAAAGTCTGTGTGAACCCTAGGGTTCCATGGAACACAGCTTGAGAACAACTGATCTAAGGTGTGCCCAACATGGCAGGGTGGTCCAGCAAGATGAAAACCACGGGTGACTTTTGAAAGCAGAGCCTGAGTGCAGCAGTGAAGGTAGAAGTGAGATGGCAGGAGCCAATGAGGGACTGGGTGGCAGGGAAGTGGGGGTGGCAGGGAAGTGGGGGTGGCCGATACAGGCATCTCATACCCAAGTGCGTTGGCTGAGCAATGGCAGCAACTAGACGAGGATCAGGAACCACAGGACGGTGCTCAGATGTCAGGAATCTGGGAGACGGGAGGCGGCGGAGGGAAGGGCCCAGGTGGGAAGGCCAAGCCCCACAACCTCTGAGACCTGAGGAGGCCAGGGGTGTGGGTGATGACAGGTGTCTCAAGGTGGGGGGTTGAAGGCACTCAGCCGTACGGCTCAGGCCTCCACCAGGGCAGGGTGTCAGGTGAGCAGAGGGTGGAGCAGCCCTGAGGTGTGCTTGAGAATCCCTCTGGAATCTCAAAACGTGGCCTCCACTGTGAGCCCCCAGCATGCACCCCTACCAGCTGTTCTCTAATTTCATAAACCACTTTCTGTGGAGGGGGAGGAGAAAGGGGTCGTTGTTCCCAGTTACAGATGAGCAACCCAGAACCCAGACAGAAAGCCCAGCCTCTAGATTTCCACCCAATTCCTGGCTCACATAGACCCAAGCTGCTGTGGATGCCTGGGGGCCAGTCTACTAAACACCACTCCAGTGGAGACCTACTCCAAAGGCTTATTTTAAATTATGGTACCTGCAACGCAGAAATACAAGAGGAAAAAAATGATCCCCATCATCTCAAAGCTACTGTTATTTTTCTTAAAAGATTCAATTCCACTATGCCCTGCTTTTAGAAAACCTCATTTATGAATTTCATAAAAAAACTAGAGAGTATATGTTTATATCACCACAAAAATATTCATTATACAAAAAGAATATTCACTTTACAAATGATTAACCATAGGATTCTCTAAAGAGTGAGGCCCAGTGTTCAAAATATGTCTTTTAAATTAAGCTCAATGAGCAAATGATTCAAATCGTTTATAGCCTTATTATTTTGGACAATGTGATATTTGGACCAGACTTTTCACCTCTAGATGCTGGAACTGCTGCCCACATAATTGGTGTTCTTAAGAAGCTTAGGGCAAACCAAAGCACTTTTTTTCTTTTGCAATAAATACTTTTTTTATTAACCCTTTGATAAAGATTTTTTCCCTTCGTGCCTCACATTCAGACATTTCAACTGGACCTATCTATTTGGGATTCTGACAGAGGTGGTGTGGGACTTTGTTCAAATCTTTCAGAGACAGGGAAGGGGAGCTGGGGACATCTTGGATTTATTGTAGAAATGCCAAACTGGTAAACAGACAGTAAACTAATTTTGCCAACTTAGAGACTCAGCAATTTTGAAAGACTGGAGGGAGATTCACACTCTGGTCTCTCCTCCACAGTATCTTGCCAAAATTTCTCCAAGTCTTAAGCATGTGGGTGCATCCTTCCCTAATTCTCAGTGACAATGTAATATGTTTCCTATTATAATCTGTTTGGCTGTTTTCATGGGATTTTCCTGGGGAGAGGCTTAACATTCTGTTCAGATCACTGTCTTTGGACTGAAAACTATCTAGGTTATACTGTAGTCTCTGCCTACAAGCTAGTTTCTCTTTTCCCACTATTCACTCCCATGGTGACCATGATGACCACCTTAGAGGCAGAGCTATGTCTGTCTGTCTGTCTGTCTCTCTCTCTCTCATCTCAGGTACAGAGAATTGAGTTAACCATGTCCTTCAGGTGATGGAACAAAATCATCACTGGGGCCATGTCTTTCCATCCCTCTATTTCCAGGTCAGACCCGGCCCGCTGCGTGCATGGCAATGCTTTGTCTAATGGAGGAAGGGACAGGATGGAAGCAGCACAGTGGAGTGGAAAGGCAGGGACTGTGACATCAGAGAGACTTAGCCTGTCCTCAGTCCTGCTTCTTACTGTGGGACTTGTGACAAGTTACATAACCTCCAAGTAGGCCTCAATTTCCTCATCTATAAAATGCTCTTCATTGTGTTATTAAATGGAATTAAACGAGAATGTTATGTCAAGCAGGAGGTGGAAACTCAAACCCATCAGGGAACGGGTTGGTAAGAAAAGGTGGGAGAGGTGGGTAAGAGGCAATAAGGGGCAGGGGGGACTGTGGCCAGCTGGGGAGCATCCTGAAGAATGAATGCCACGCTCGAGGGCATTCGAATTGTACCAGCAAAGGCCAAATGCGTTACTTCTGTGGGCCAAATTTTGCCTGTGACTGTGACCTCTGCCCCCCTCCCCCAGTCTGGCACATACTGTACCCTAAGTACAATAGCTAAAGGTAGAGGCTCTGTGATTGGAGGCCTGCATAATTTAGAAGCCAAGAGACCATAGCTCAAATTCAAGTCTTGGTTGTCGCTCGACCTCACCTTGAACAACTAATGAATTGCTGCACAAAGCTACAATTCTTTGCACACTGATAACTCAGGAAAATGGTTACTATCACCACAAAAGGCAGCACCATAAAGTGTCGAGTGACATTCACGATGCTAACCAGGCTATCTAAAACAGCCCTCTGCTCATCCTAAGGCAAGACACAGAAGCATCACAGAATCCAGGGCCACTAAAGATTGCTATGCACCAGGAAGACTGCCAGGGAAATGGGAGCAAAGAGCTACGTGTGGAAATAGACCCACGGAGACAATAAAAATGCCCAACTGGTAACTTGATAGCAAATGAATTTTGTAAATAATGCAATATATGTAGCATCTGGGGAAAGTGCAGTATTATGTAAAATATAAGGCCTCAGAAGGAGGGATCACATGTCTTTTTAATTCCCCTACCATGCACAAGGCAGCCTAAGCATACAGAAGGTGCTTGGTTAACTCTAAATGCGTGGAAATGATTGGAAAGCGTTGCTGGGAAGAAGGAAAAACGTGCAGACGGTGAAGTTCCCAAGTAACAACTTGAGCATTGCTGGTAGGTGAGTCTAAAAGATGAGTCTGTACGCCATACAAGCAGGGAGGAAGGCCAGGTTGCCACGGTCTTTTCTTTTATCCCAAATGTTTCAGCTGCCTGGATAATAACAGTCACTAATGTAGCCTCAGACAGCCTGCGGTAGGCAGAGGATGATGAGCAAAGACATCACTTCTTGGGAGGACTATCTGCAGATCTGAGCTGGGGAGAGGGGAGCATTCTTAAAGCCTGAGGGGTCATCCCTGTGTCCTGCCACTCCTCCTCTGACCTGAATGCCACCTAAGAGTCTGGCCAGCTGTGAAGCCAGGGGCTTGGCTCCACAGTGAAATGGCTGATGGAGACTTCGGTTCCCTTACTTTTGTTCCCCTCCCAGACACTAATGAGAAGGCATGATGGCCTTGCTTACTTGTTTGAACCATGGCCACGTATGCTGTGGCTTGGCTGACGCTCAGCATTTGGAGTGGTTTAAATAGCAGGTCAGACAGAGGACTTCATAGCCCAGCCCTGTCCTGGAAATTCTTATTAACATTTACAAGAATAAGAAGAGAAAATAATGCCTGCTTCGTGGAGGGTGGTGGATAGGGCTTGGGCCTTGGAGTTAAGAATATTAAATTTTTATCCTGGTTCAGATATTCCCCAGTTGTGTGTACTTTGATACATCATTTAACCTCCCTGAGCCTCAGTTTCCTCATTTGTAAATTTAAGGTAATGCCATCAGTTTGTTGTGAGAGTTATTAAATGAAGTTATACACACACACACCCCCCATAGTGATACAATGCCCATACAGTACATAGTAGACACTCAATAATTGTCTTCATCTATAAATGGGGATACCAACACCTCTCAAGCCTACATCACAGGTTTGTTACGACAGTCCATAAGACATGTGAGTAGTTTGGGGGTACTGATTATTCCTCCTTCCTTTTTCTTTGGCTGATGGGGAATACATGCAAACCCAAATGGAGATCAAAGGATCCGCTTTACTCAGGCTCACAGATAACAGCTGGTTGGAGAATATTCCAGAACATCATATGTTCCAACCCAAATTGACAAAAGCTGAGCCTCTAGGTAGACCACCCTGCTTCTTCCACAGGTCCAGGGAGGTCACTTTTTGATCTGGAGAAAAGTGGGCTTATTGAGTCTGCCCCAACTGGTCTGCTCGCCACAGGGAACCAGAAACGTAAGCACCCGCCCCACCCAGCTCAAAGAGGTTAAGAATAAAAGGTAAAAGACAATGAGTCCTTCCTATTTAGTAAGGATCTTTCAAACTGCTAATGAAACATAAATTTGTGAAATGAGACAAGATTAAAGGACCTGCTGCCCTGTTGGGCCAGGCTACCAGGGTCAGAACAGGGTGCAGACCTCCTGCCCCTCAAACAAAGAGGCCAGAATTTCCAGATGTGTCGAGTCGCAGTGTAGCAACTGAGGACATAGAAGCGCTGGGGGGCAGGAGGCTGCTGGCCTGGAGCAGAGGACGCTGGGGACTGACCACTTGGGTCTTAGGAGGTGAGGATGGAGCAATAGCAGAATTCCCGAGGGCAGACGCAGGGATGCCAGCTGAGCCTCTGACAGAGTTTCACCAGAAGCCCAAAAGATGAGAATCTGAGGCCCAAACAAGAAAAGACCATGTGCCTCCAGAGGCCAAGAGCGGGTGGGTGGGCGCTAACGGAGAAAGCTGCAGCAGGAAAGGGTGGTGGAGCTGCGGTTGTCAACAGGGCTGCCCCGAACCCCCGAGGGCAGAGCAGCAAAACCTAAAGCAAACATCCCATACTTCCCCTTCTCAAACTGCCGGCAGATGTCACTAATGAAACATAGCACCCTTCCCCAGGGACCCCCAACTGGGCCTTCACAGTCCTTCTTGCTTGAATTGATAAGCAAGACAAAACCTAATTGCTGTCCCAGGCTAGAGGAAAGATCTACGGCCCCAACAGGAGGGACAGCTCAGTGCTTCGGACACACCAAGTCCACAGGCACGTGGACCAGCCCTTTCTTTATGCTGTGCTGTGCTGGAGTCTTGGAGTCTGCACATTGGGGGCCAAATCTCAGCTCTACTGTTTAGCGGCTGTGCCTCAGTTTCCCATCTGTGCAATGGGGTACCTCATGGGGGATGTGAGAAGTCCCACCCTTGGCCTCCTGGTCGTGCACATGGTAGATGTTCAAGAAGGGTTCATGGTCTTTTTTCTTGTGCCCATGATTTCACCCTCTGGAGGCTCCTTCATCTTGACCTCAGTCCAAATATACGGCTCACAAAATATTCTTCTCACCTCTCTGTCTTAAATATTAGTAAACCTGTTAAGGTTCACCCACACCTGGCTTGGCTGGAACCCATCATCAGGGCTGAGATGGGAAAATGGGGCCTCGTCACACCTAGTCTCAGGATAGGGGACCCCAAGTGACGGTGTCGGTGGTGTGAGGATTATAGACGACTAAAGGGACCTAATCCCCAGGGCCTGGGGAGGACAGGGCCTCTTGGAAGGCTGGCCTGGGGCTGAGAAGTCCCAGAAGGCTCCCCATCTCCACCCCCCCCAAGAATGCTGGTCCCGCTGCCAGGCAGAACCCCTCATTGATGGTATCATCTCCAAAGGCCTCGCAAGGTTAGACGCTTTGCTCCTGGCCAACCCTCTGGGGAGTCCAAGTGTGTCTGAAGCTGGTTGCCATCAATGGAATGACTTGTACTTAGCTCAAGGGGAATTAACACATACAAATGTCTGTAAAAACCACACAGGCCGACACTCCCCAGGGGAGTAAACAGAGGCATACTCTCACTTCAGCAAGAAATTCAAACAAACCGTTTCCCCAGTTCTCCTCCTGGTACCCTGTTCTCTCCCATTCAAATCTCGGTGTAAGAAAGGATCGTGGTATGTTGTTGTTGTTGCTGTTGTTTTAATGTGCAAGATAGCTGAGGTCCGGAAAGGTTAAGCAATTTTTTGGGACCATGCAGTCAGCCAGTAGCTCATCCAAGCCTGGACTCTGGCCCCCTGACTCCCAGCCCCACGTTCTCACTGGGTTTGACTATTTCCCAAATTTGGCTCTCATTCCTGACCATCTGTTTGAAAAGCTCAAGAGTGAGGTGTCCTATGTGGCAGCAGATGGAAGTCAATCAAGGCATATAAACCAAATGGCACCACATTGGGGGGAGTAATACTCTCAAAGTGGAAATATCCTCATTTGATGCCACAAACAACATAAAAGAAGGAAATAAAACCAAACTGTTAGCCAAGCAGCTGTGCTCAGTTCCACAAACTGAGCCCCTTACAGTGTTCATCATCACTGGGCAAGCAACTCTTTTCAACGTGGCACTGACACCACTAAAGTCAGAACAGAGCTTTCTGCTCTGGACTTGTTCACAATTTCGTCTGTCCTTCCTGTGGAAAGTCGAGGAGAAAGACAAGGGCTTGTGAAAACAGACTCTGCACAAGAACCAGACGGCGGGAGCTTAAAGGGAGGCTCGTGAACCCACACCAAGGGGAACCTGGCCCCCAATTCAGAGACCTGATGCCTGGCACAGGCTGGGTTTGGCTTGGAAAGGGATGGAGCTATGACTGCACACAGGACAAGACCATCAAAACACCATGAGGTCATTGCAAACATCAATCACCCTCACTTCCTACAAGGTCTCTGAGGTGGTGGCCCCCCAATGGGCAGGCAGCAGGGAGGCCTATGCATCCAGCCAGCAGCCTGCGGGGGGCCAGGCCCTGGGCGTGGCACTGGGACAGATGGGAAACGCATTTATTGAGTTCCATACAGGAGCATCAAGGTTTCAGCCCTGACTGGGAGCACCTGTGAAAGCCAACTGGATGTACAATGGCTTCAAGCACTGTCAGATCCCAGGTAAGACTGGGACAAGTCACACACTTCCATTTAGTCTCCACTTGAGGATCAAAGAATCCAGTCATTGGACCAGAGTCTCAAGGTGCCACAACCAGGAGCAAAAGGGAACTGGCTGTATCACTCTGCAGGTGCCCCATGGCCAACGGTAGTCTTCTGACTTTCTAGAAAGTTCGAGAACTTCCAAGAGCTCCAGACGTGCATCCTTTTCTAATCCCAAGGGGAGGCAAGAAGGCCACCTGGAGACCTTCCTGAGAGTCCCTTTCATGGATTTGCCACACAGAGCTGTGCCTTCACGTGGTCCTCCACCTCCTCTCAGCCCCAGTATGTTCCTTGGCCTGTGGGCACATCTAAGTAGCCCACCAGAGGAAATCCCATGGGGAGAAAGGAGACCCAGAGGCGTGTAAGTACCCTCTCCTCCCCCAAAGACCTCATCCTCACTCCCTCACACTCCCCCACCCCTCACAGCCTGCTTGAGTGGCAGCCCTTCAGCCTGTCTTCTTGGATAGACCTGTCTACTCATCTCTTACAGGCCTCCTGAATCTGCCCCCCTATTTTTGGCCCCTGTTATTTTCACCTGGTTGATGGAAAAAGCTTCCACGCTGGTCTCCCTGCCATTATCTACCTTCTTCTACCTAGTCCACATGGTTGCCAGAATCATTGTCCTAGAATGCAAATTTACTCATCCCTTTCTCCTGCTTAAACTCTTTCCACGACACTTGGTTGTAAATGGGTCATAACTTCTTAGCATGACCTTTTATAACTTGACCTCTGCTTATCTTTCTGGGCACTGACCGCTCTGGTAGAGGAAACCATTGAGAATAAAATAGAAATTAAAGTTTCTGAATATAGTAAGCCAGGGAAGAATAGGGTCTTCCATGCTTTATGCTCCCTCCTTGCTCGGAACCATCTCCTTTCTCACGCTGCCCTGCCTGTGCCTGTTTCCCCGTGAGATTATGTGCTCCAAGGCGATGAATGAATTTCAGCTCTAAAGTCTGAGCAACCAACACGGAGCCTGGTATTTGAACAGTTCCTTTCCAGCTACTGCCTTCTCAAAGGTTCTGCATCTTTATGATGAAGTCCAAATTTAACTATTTTGAAGCACTTACTGTTTCCCAAACTCCATATCAGACACCTTCACATTTTTAGCCTTTTTAATCCTCA
The DNA here is from genome assembly GCA_023783475.1 of Daubentonia madagascariensis. Lineage (NCBI taxonomy): Eukaryota > Metazoa > Chordata > Mammalia > Primates > Daubentoniidae > Daubentonia > Daubentonia madagascariensis. The sequence goes on along the minus strand of JAKFHU010000144.1, from coordinate 9,777,807 downwards.
CCACAACCTTGAAATCTAGATAATAATAACAGGGATAAAATAGTAATATCCAAAATTTATTTAGCATTTATTATATGCCAGAAATTGTCCTAAGTGTTCCCATTTTTGTATTCATTTACTGTGTACAACATCTCAATGGGTTAAGTACTATTGTAATTTCCTTTCTATAGCTGAGAAAACTGACATTTGAAAAAGATGAGGGACTTAACTAAAGTTACTCAGTTCCCAAAATCTTTAAGAATTCGATCCAGACTCATCAGCTTCAATAGCTTGAGCCCTAAATAACTATAATTACCCCATTTACAGATGAAGAAACTGAGGCTTAGAAAGTTTAGGGAGTTGTTCAGGGTCACATAGCTAGTAAGTGGCCAAGCCAGCCCTCCTGACTCCACGTCCTGCGCTGGGGTCCACCACTACTCTCTGTACCTGGTAATCCTAAGTGTGGTTCAGGTTGGCTAAGGAAAAAACCTTGGCCCCTGGAAAACCAGGTTCCTAAGATAAGAAGCCCCCAGGAAAGCATGAGAATCCATGAGTATAAAAGATGCACTGTGCTACCAGTCCTCAGGAAACTTATGCAGGCCAAAGGAGTACTGGGCTCTGCTTGAATATTTTTGGCAGTTGGGAAGACATGTGACTCACGGTATTTATAAGGAACAGGCTGCCCACTTTCCTCTGACCAGTCTGGGTAGTGGCACTACCATGGAATACCACTGCCCCAGAGAATTCCAGATTAAATAGAGGAAAATCAATCAGGGAAAAGAAACACACACACAACACACAGAAAAAATGTGGCATGTTTTGCACAGCCCCACAGAACTCTGGGAAGGCTCAGAGCAGGCACTGTGACCATAGAATGAAGGATTAACACCAGGCAGGAGAAAGGCTCTATGGAGCATCACTCTCCCACCCTCATCATGCTGGGCAGTTTGAGATGTCTTCAATTCAATTCTCAGGCTACCTGCAGAAGCCCAGGGGTTTCAGACAAGATTGCTTTTGAATCCTGACTCTATGCTAATGTGGTCAAGTGACCAAGTCATTTAATTTAGCAGGGCTTCAGTTTCCCTGTCCACAAAATAGGGTTATCAAGACCTATATATCAAGGATTGTCATGAGGGTCAATGAGATAATGTACAAGAAGTACTTGGCACTGGCCCAATCCTAGTAAGCACTCAATAAATGTTCCTCCAATCCCCACCCCTTCCTCTAAGAGAAGATCCTTTCTCTCCCATTGAAACAATAAAATAGGCTGGAAACAATCTAGCCCATCATTTTAAATGATTAAAGTCCCCAATTTCTGTTGATGAATCATGTAGAGAGTAAAGAGGGAGTGTACAAGTTGTGCTGTCAGCGGCCTTGATGGGTATAAATTTGAGGCATTGTACCAATGTTCCTACTCCAGGTCACAGCATGTCATGACACCAAGACATTAATGGGTATGTATGACAAAGATCCCAGATGAAAAGCAACTTCCGAACCACAGCCACTGGCCTCCTGATTACAGCAAACATAAACAAGCCAAACCCAGCAAGACATCTGGGACCATCCCCAAAAGTGACCATCCCTTTAGACAGGACCCAACCCTGCCCAAGAGTAGAATCAACTTCCTGTCTCCCGAGCCTGCAGATTTCAAATCCTGTGCTTCTCCATGGCTTCCTGAGATGCTAACCGCACAGTGACAGCCATGGCATCTCAGCAAGAAGGGAAATGGGAGAGGCCAGTTTAAAAATTATATAATCCTTCATTTTTAAAATAGGAATGGGTATTTTTGGAAAGAACTGGCTGGGTGAGTTGTTTAACAGCCTTTCTGGCTAGCCTGTGGAAACTCAGAAAACAGCATTCTCTCTGGGTCTCTGGAAAGATGCTTTACCTGGTACAGCCAAAGAGGAGCGAAGACCCCCGGGCTGGGTTGCACCAACAAAGAAAGGCACTTTAACCTGGGACAATGCAGACATAGTCTGACCCTTTGTAAGCTATGGACTGGCTCGGGAATGCACACTGGGAGGAGAGGAGTTTGGAAGCCAGTCCCCAGGACGGATCTCTGTAGGTAAATCCCTCCATCAGCTATTGCGAAGCCCTCTGAGGGCTGCCACGCCCCTCCTCTTGTTCCCACCTTAGACATTATTAATCAATCACAACTATTGTTCTCTATGAGCTCCAGACCCAGTCCTTGACACAAGTCTCCCAGATGCCATCAACCATCAGTGGGAATTGGCATGAGGTGAGACTTCCTCACTCTCTCTGCAATAGCTAGCAAGTGGCACACTGACTTCAGTTCGGATCCTTGCTATATCATGGGCTAGAAACAGATGACATACTCTCACACTGGATAAATGCTCCCTGCAGCTAAGAGTTCAGGATTTCCGTTGTGATACAAACACAGCTGGTTGAAGAGTAAAAACATTCATATATTTTTGGAGCAAATAACAAGTACTTTCAAGTCTACAGCACTTTACTGGGCCACGGTTAAAACTGTCCACAAATATTCTGATTCCCTCCCCTTTTGAGCCCATGGTAAGTTTGCACTTCTCCTGCCCCCTTTGAAGTTAGCATGGCTGTGTGACTTGATCTGGCCAATGATATGTGAGTACAAGTGCATATATCACACACATGGAGTCTTAAGAGCCAGTGTGTGTGACCCACCATGTCCCTTTTCCTCCACTCTGGTGCTTGTAGGAGTGTATGCTGAGATGCAGCTTCCACCAGCATGGGACCCTGAGTGACCATGAGGGCAGCACCTCCTTGCTGACCCAAGTCAGACACGAGCATGAGTAAAAAATAAACCTTTTTTTGTACTAAGCTACTGATATTTGGGGGTTATTTGTTTCTGCAGCATTGCTTTGCTTATCCTGACTTTTACAAAATACTTTCAACCATCCATTCCATTGGATCCTCTCAACAACCTTGTGGAATAGAAGAAATGTTATTATCCACATTATATATAAATAAGACAACTAATGCCCAGAGAGGTTAACATTTAAGGAATAGTGAAACCTTTTATAAAAGACATCAACTGACCAGCTACCTATAACCAAAAAGGGAAATTTACATGCTCTGATCATACAATTTTTACAAGAGATGGGGCATATAAGCAAGTCATAGATCTCACTGAAAAATTAAATATTATCTGAAAATTGACCCAGAAACACCAAAATTATTTCCAAGATGACCAAACATAATTATCTAAGATTAAAGCCACAATCTTCCACCCTACAGCCTCCTAAATTAAGGGTTTCACTCATCTTTGCAATAGTGGCTGGCACCCACATATCCAGCCATACCCCACCCCCAAATGTGAGCATAATCCCCTCTGCTTCTACTCACACATTATTTACGAAAATCCTATTCTCCTGTAAGCAATATCCAATTATTTAAACCACTTTCTCCCCACTCCTTCTCCTTCAAATGACAGATACTACGTGTTCTAGGGCAGCCTGCCCCACAGCCTTCTAAATCCCCAGCTCCAAGCTATAGATAATCATAATAATTACATTAGCCAACGTGTTGTCATTTTAGCTCCTTCTTCCTTCAACATGGCTTTCAATTTCTATTTTTACATAAATAGTCTTATTGTAAATTCTTTAATGTCAGCCAACTCCACTCTTTTCCAGAAGCAGGCAGAGTATATATTACAAACATAAAAATATAATAATAGATTTCTGTTTACTCTCTTGAGGCATATAAATAACATCTCTGTGAAGAAGTAGCAGGTAGAGAGGACCATCTCTTCCACCTTGTTTGCAGTTACTATCCTGGAGGAAGGGTCCATAGCAGGTTCCTAATCACAAGTATTAATTGGTCACCTGGTTGGTGCTCATTGCTGGGCTTGGGGCTGTGAAGACACAAGGACATGATGTCCTCCCACCCCCGTTTGACCTCTGTCTTCTCTCCCAATGTCCTGTCCTGAGGCCCCTCCCGGCCCCTCCTCACACAGACACACATGAGAAGAGCTCTAATCCAGCTGATGGGGTAAGGTCAGAGTTTTGGAGGCAATCATAAGAAACGGTTTCAGTGGAGGTTTTGAAGGATTCCAGGAAAGGAAATTTTGAGAACTGAGTGATCAGGGAAGGCTTCCCAGGGGAGATGCAGCTTGGCCTGGGCCAGAAGTCTATGGGTCATTTGTGGGACGATGGGAGGGCTGGCTCAGGTGGAACAGAAGCGAGGTGAGGAGGAGAGAGGTGATAAGACCTTAATGGTGGGGTAGACACTGGCCTGCAGCAGGCCCTGGGGTAGGGAGCACACAGGGGTCAGAGGAAATGTCCAGACAAACAGCTTTCCTGCCTCCCTCAAGGACCCATGGCTTCGATTTCAGGGCTCCCCCTCCCTGGGCACTGCCAGTGGCATCCAGCCCCCCTTGCCTCAACCCCCACTGTGTGGTGATGTGGAGAAGGGGAGCATTTAGGATTTAGGGGTCCCACCGAGATGGGAAAGTATGGAGGGATTCTTTTATTTTCCCTCTCCTCTTCAGGATCACCATATACTCCCTCTGCACTGAAATCCACACGCAGCCACCACACCTTTTAAAAAAGAATAGCACTGACTTTTCACTGCAAAATAGCCTTGCAAAATGGTTTGCTTTATGAAGTCACAGTCTCTCTTAACTCGCTTGGATTTTTAAGCCTAAATTTCAATCTGGAGAAGTATCGGAAAGAGGGCACTGGCAATGGACTCATCCCAGGAAAAGTATTTGTTCTTGCCCTTCCTTGGCCAAGGAAAGTTTCTATGCTGGAAAAAGCACCTCACCATCCACCGAGCTGTATGGCAAAGATTATAAATAGAAATAAAGAAGTCATTCTGACATGTTTATCATTTTGCCTTTAGCTCCCAGAGCTCCCAGAGCAGGAAAAAAGCTGGAGATTTTCCCTCCTACTTGGAAAAAGTCATATTTCTTTAGGTTTCTAAATAATATCCCACTAATAAAACATGATCTTTTATTTTTTTAAAAAAGGCACAGAGTCAGACTCTTTAAGGAGAGGATATTTACTCTAACTCATCATTTTTATAACTAAGAAACAAAGGAGAAGGAAGAAGGGAGAGAAGAAGGGACAGAGGGAAGGTGGAAGGAAGGTTGGTTCATTGAATATCTGCTATACACCAGGCACGGTGCTATGTATCTTCCACATGTTGCCTTATTTAACCCTCATAGCCAAACTATCTGGTAAGTATTCTTGACCTTATTTTCATGATCAAAGAATTTGAGGTACAGTAATGAAATGACTTTACTAATGTCATACAGCTAGGTAGGGGCTGAGCAAGAATTAGGAGCAACCTTCTTCACTTGTAGTCTGAATGCTGAGGTCTGGCATAGTCACGAGTTCTTCCAGACCAGCTCCAGCATTCCTGGCTGGCTTAAAGTTTTGTCTTTATGCCACTTGCAGCCCAGTGTGTGGTAGAAGCTGAGGAGTCCAGGGGTGAGCAGTCTACAGGACAGTGAAGGGACTGCTCTGTCCCATGCACAGCTCATCCGGTCTTCACCAGTGCTCTGGGAGCTGGGCCAGGCAGGCCACACGATACCCATTTTACAAATGAAGGAAACTAATTACAGAGAGGCTAAGGGGTATGCCGTCGTCACAAAGTCAGTGCGTGGTAGAGTTAGGGTAAGAACCCAGTTCCTCCATGATTCTGTGCAGTGGTTTTTCCACTGTGCTGCACCTATGGTATATATGCCAGGTTTTCCTTACTTGGGGAAATTTCCCCAAACAAGTGAATTGCTACTGTGATCTCCTTGGAAAAGGCCCTCTCCGGATTCAGGAAAAGGAGTAGGGACACTTTCCACTTGCATTGACCACCTGGCAGTCATCAAAGGAAGAGTACCAAGCAGTTCCAAACACATGCAGTCAGACCTCACTGCCGTGCAGAGCTATCGCCCTTGGTTCAGACCCACAAGTGTGCGTATGAGGGGAAGGAAGCAGAAAAGTGATGCCACTGCCTTTGTTTGTCACCTCACCCATATTACAGAATTCTGCCACCAGAGTTGTGTGCCCCTCCCACATACACACACAAATGATTCTGCCATTCTCTTACAAACCTTCGCATGAAGTATTAGCAAAGACATCTAACACTCACCCTCTAAGATTCTCATGGAAATAACCACTGGCTGTGAAAATAGGCACAAAATACGAGGGGGGGATCCCAGCAACATGCTGAAGATATCAAAGAGTTTCTGCTCCTTGTGGTGCAGGCTGGGCATGAATGGTGACTTGGAAGGGAAACTAGAAATTCTCCCTCCTGAGAAAAAACAACATCACTGGGGAGTAAGATGAGGCTATTCCAAGCAACACCCCCATGTGCTCTAAGTGGGGGAGACCAAGGAGGCTGTGACACAACTGAGGGACAGGCCATGGACTCCACTTGCCCCTCAGAATCCACAGGACTGAGGGGCTCCGGGGTGCTGAAGTTACACAACAAGTGGATATGGACACGTGGCTATAAACACCCAAAAAGAAAGGGGGACAGCAATCAGAGATTATACCTAATAAGGAGGCCAGGCAAAACCCAGAGCAGGACACAGAAACTCTGGTCCATCAGAGTGGGGGCACCATGCAGAGAAAAGGTCCCCTTGGTGGAGGCTACCCCTAGATGCCACCCAGTCCCTGCAACCTGCTGAGTCACTGGACACTCCCCCATGCTCAGTGAGAGGTGCAAGGGGAAACAGCTCCCTGTTTTTGTTCAGGCCTTGATAAACTTCCCATCATTTAAAAATGAATAGAAAGTAAAACAAAACAAATTTAAAAGGAGCCAGTGAAAAACTCTGCTGGCATAAAAGGCCCACCAGAGGCCAGAAACAAGAAGAAGTTGAACAAAGTATCTAATTTACAGTCTCAACCAATGTGAAGAGTGCATGGGCTCTATGCAGTAAGACACCAAAGACGGGGTCATAAGGCAACAGCAAACACAAGGTAGACACTAAAAATGGCAAGGTTACAATGAAATGGAATGTGCAACAGTACAATTTAAGTCTGCATTGGGAGGAGAAAATAATACAACTGACATTGAAGAAAATAATGATTTGGAGAAAGTACTGAGTTCTTTCTCAGAATCATGCATTTTTCCAGGTCTGTGTGCTTACCCTCTGGCTAAGGTGCCCTCCCCACCTCCACAGGCCCAAAGCCTACCTATCCTTCAAGGACCAACTGAAGACTGTCAGTGGGCAATGACATCTTCTAAGGCACCCACATGTTCTGCCCTGAGCTTTGGGGAATAGAGAAGACAGAGAAGGACTCTAAGAGGTGGTGACATTGAGCTGGATCTCCAAGGATGAGAAGGAGATTTTCAGGGACATATGGAGCTTGAACAGGACCTTTCAAGACAAAGGAATAAATGACTAATGTGCTATCCTAGGGGGAGCACAGAGAGAGAACTGCTGGAGGCCAGGCTGAGCTGGAGGCAGTGGCCAAGCCATGGGTTGCTCTGAGTGTCATGCCAGAGAGTTTGGACTTTATCCTGCTATGGATGGGAGAAGGTGTCTCAGCTTTGATCTAGAAACCTTGGCTGCTGCCAGATGTAGAGGCAGGTACTAGAGACACTCCAGTGAATGAAACATGCTCTCCCACCCTTGAGAAGCCCAGAAGCTGGTGGGTTTTAAATGTGGGAAAAACAGTTAAATTGACCTTTCAGAATGATATTTGGTAATTGATATAAATCTTTTTTTGTTGTTGTTTTTTGAGACAGGGTGCAGTGGCGTCACCATAGCTCACTGCAACCTCCAACTGCTGGGCTCAAGCGATCTTCCTCCCTCAGCCTCCCAAAGTGCCAGGATTACAGGCATGAACCTAGCCTGATATAAATCTTAATTCTTACTTGTACGACATCAAAATTATTTTGAAAAGCATAATTCAGAGCGCTGGCTCTGACATCATCTGCCTGAGTTCAAATTTGGACTATTGAACTTGCTGTGTGACCTTGAGGAAATGATTTCACCTTTATGGTACATCAGGTTCCTACTCTTAAAACAGTACTACTGCTCCTATGGCAAAAGGTGGTGTGAGGAGGAGGAGGATGGCATATAACACTTACAAGCACTTACCACATGCCAACCACCGACATAAGCACATCTGCATTAACTCATTTAATCCTCACAAAGGGTTGAGTAACTTGCTCAAGGTCAAGTGGGGATACTTATTATTAGCTCTTATTTTTATTCTTCATATTCTCCTTTTATTCCCAAGAGACAAATGCATGAGTAAAATTAAAATTAATCACATGTGTAAAGGGAAAAAGGTGGCAGTGATGTAAAACGCAAGGTTTCTTTTGAAGTCTATCCTCCTTGATTTCAGTGAGATTCTACTGGAGGAATCTCGATGTCCAACTCAGTGTCTTCAATGAAACCATTATTGGCTTCGGACCCATCCCCTTCCAACAGGGCACGTTAGCCTTTCAAGCTAAAGTGCCTGTGGTGTGATTATTGCCCAGCCTGTGCTAAGTGTTTGCTAACAGCATGTTCATTCCAGTGTTTTCTCAGCCTAATAAATTAGACCTAATGATTTGCTTTCCTGCTGCATTAAAAAAAGACATGACTACATGTTTTTACAAACATGTTTAACCATAAATCTGGTTCGTCTGATCAGTGAGCCAATTCTGCCTGTGAAAAAATATGAGAATTCTTCCAATACAACTTAAAATATCGAATGTCCCTGGGAATCACTGTAATAACAGTGATGACAAAAGCGGCTCCCATTTCCTTAGTGTGTTATGATGTTTGTGCTTGGCACTTCACATGTATTAGCTCAAACAGTCCTCACAATGTGTGTATCTTCAAAACAGTGTTGCTAAAAAAAAATACAAAAACAGTCCTCACAACAAGCCTATAAGCAGAAATTGTTAGGTCCATTATACAGGCGAGAAATCTGAGGCTCAGTAAGGATCACTCAGGCAAGGTCATGCAATTGATTAATGGCTGAACTAGGATTTGAATCCAAGTCTCTGTCACCGAACTCCATATTCTTTTATACCAGCTTGTAATGCAAATAGGAAGGTAAAAGAAGTCTCTGGAAACGACATTGAAGCCTCTAATTGAAATTTGCCTCAGATGGACATGAAGACAAAGGCATTTAAATGGTCCCCAGACGCTGGCCACCCAGGTAATCATAATATTGTGGAACAATATGCTCATGAGGGGTTTGCCAAAGTAGGCTACAAATAATTTGGATTAAAATAGGACATGAATCTGGGCATGGTGGTGTGTACCTACAGTCCCAGCTGCTCAGGAGGCTAAGGCAGGAGGACTGCTTGAGCCCAGGAGTTCTGGGCTGCAGTGAGCTATGATCACACTTGTGATTAGCTTCTGCGTTCCAGCCTGGGTGACACAGTGAGACCCCCACCTCTAAAACAAAACAAAATAAAAAAAGCAGGACATGGAGTCAAAGTGAAAAGCATGCTGATTATGAACTCCCAGGCACAATGACATAAATTCTCTGGCACTCAAAGCAGCTGGTCAAATTATGCCAGAGAAAGCCAGGTGTTTGTGGACCATGTTTAAATCAGGCTCACAGAAAGTGAGATTTAAAATGAGATGTTCATCACTGTCAGTTTGGCAAGGTTGCCTCTGGCATGTCTCAGTCTTCTATGTCATTATCATTTGACCATGTCCAGAAGAGAGTAAAATCAATGACATTGATCTAGCCCTCCAGAACTGTGCTCTGTGGTTCCTGCAGTACATCAGTCACACTGGGCAAATGTCACCTTCATAGAGACTGAGAACACTTGCAGCCTCCAGTCTCCGTGATGGATGCAGCAGGTTTTCACTCAGGGACCGACAACTGCTCATCCCCCAAGGGCCAGATTTTATGTCTTCTTTCCTGATTTCCCAAGACATTTCCTACTCCCTTTGGGCTCCTAAACCGCCTGGTATATTCTTCTATAATAGGACTTCATGTTGAATTGTATCTATTTACTTTTCTGTCCCACTTCTCCACTAGACTATTAGCAGGTTGAAGGAAGAGGCTTTATCCTAGTACCCTACAAGGCCTAGCATGTAGTTATTGTTCAAGCAGGTTTATCAAATCAATGAGAAAGATGATGTCTGGATGATGGGTGGGTTGATGAATAGATAGGCAAATCATGGATGGAAGGCAAATGGATGGGGGAAGCGTAATTGAATGTATTGTTGGATGAACAGCCAGATAGATGGATAGATGGGTGGTTGGATGGGTGAATGGATGGGTGGATGGGTGGATGGATGGATGGGTGGGGGGGTAGATAGGTGGATGGGTGGATGGTTGAATGCATGGATGGATGTGAGGGTAGATGGTTGAATGGATAGATGGGTGGATGAAATGGATGGACATACCATGGGTGATTTGGTAGATGTACAGACTAATGGGTGGATGGATACACAAGGAGTAGACAAGTTCTCAAGAAGCCAGGCCACTGAGCCATTTTAAGCACAAGTTTAAAGAGCAAAGATGACTCAAAAGAGAAAATGGAAAGTTGTTCTTCAGGAGATTCCAAAGCTAATCTTATCCAAATCAAAAGGGAAATATAGTTTTAAGCTATGTTTATAAAACTTCCTTTGCTTTATGAGACAATAAGACTGGTCTCAATAATGTCACATTGTTGTACATCCTTATTACCATTAAGAAAAAATCAATTTATCAACTGTGAGGTAGGTAGAGTTCTAAGATCACTCCACCAAGATTCCCAGCACCTGGTATACACACAACTACTCTCAGTTACTCAAATACTAACGTAGGTACTACGGTATAAAGATTTTGCTGATGTAATTAAGGTCCCAAATCAGTTTACTTTAAGATATCTAGATTATTTGGGTGGGTCTGACTTAAACACATGAGCCCTTTAAAAGCAGAGAGAATTCTCTGGCTGGTTGCAGAAAGAGAACTTAGATATCCAAAACACAAACAATATTTGATGTGCTATTTATCGTTGGCTTGACGACGGAGAGGACCACATGGCAAGAAGTACAGGTGGCCTCTACGTGCGGAGAGCAGCCCCCAGCTGACAACAAAGAAGGGAATAAGGACTTCAGTCATACAGCCTTAAGGAAATGAATTCAGCCAACCACAAAAAAGGGCTTGGAAGCAGATTTTTCCTCAGAGCCTCCATACAAGAACCGAGCCTGGCCAACACCATGATTTCAGCCTTGTCACACCCTGAGCAGAGAACCCTGTCACTCTGTGTCAGGCAGCTGACCTACAGAGCTGTAAGCTAATAAATAATAATAAATGGGTGTTGTTTTAAGCTGCTAATTTTGTGACAATTTGTTATGCAGTAATATTAAATTAATATATCAATTTCCTCCAGAATAATTCCACAAAGGAAATTCTTTCTTGATATAAATTGAATTGTTATCTTTTCTTCTAATTGATTAAGGAAATATTTAACAGCAACATTCTTTCTCAGGTTGATTCAAATGCTGACTTCACAATATGAACATTTTCCCATATAAAGAAATATTCTATTGCAAGATTTTAAATAGCTACATACTATTGCATTATACAGAGACACAATAATTGATCCAATCTTTCGCCTACTGTGGGGCATTTGGAAGGTTTCCAATTTTTCATTATTAGAAACATCACTGTTATAAAAATTCTTGTAGATGCATTCTTGTGCTCTCCTCTGATAAAGTCTTTAACATCAGGTCCCAGAAGTGAAATTTCTGGTTTAAATATGGTTCCTATTTTTAAAGCTTTCAATACAATTGATACTTCCACCATTATGTGAGACTGTGCAAATCCCCACACCTGGCCACAAGTAGGTAATTTAAGAAACATCAATAACTTACTCTTGCATCTTCATTCTCTAGCATTCATATGTATCATCTCATCCCTAATCACTGGCATTTTTTAATATTTCTCTGCATTTTGGGATGGAGGCATATGTTGTTGATCAATTAAATCACTGACAATTTTCAGCAAAGTCAGTTCTCCTCTCTAATTTTTTTCTAATTCTGCTTTAAATCATCCTAGTCAATTGTTGTCTTTGTTACAGGTATTTTTTAGCTTTCTCACATGTTATTGCATTTCAAACTGTAATCTCTTATTTCATAGAATTGATTTTCTTTTATCGCAAAGAGTGCAAAGCAGATGCTACCAAAAATTTTACTTCTGTTTCCTACAGCACTTTTTTGTAGTGTTCTTTCTTCACCTCTTCAGTGCTACGGCTGCAAATCTATTTCTCACCCATCCTACGTCCTGTCCCACCTCTTCTTTAAATCTGCTCTGAGAAAGTCCAGCCCACAGTTTGCTTCTCATCAAAACTCAGCATTTTTGTTTGTGATGCTCATTTGGCATTGATCATAAATGGACTTCCACACACTATTTTTGTGCTGCCTTTTGTGCTACAAACTGAGGCTCTTCTATTTTAAACAAACACACCAGAACTTAAACATCCAGATAGTTATCACACCCCACACACCCTCTGGAGGGACTAGGGACTTATTCTAATGACGTTCTTGAGGGAGTGGCCTTCAAAGCCTGCAGCACATTCCCAAGACTATTCTTAAAGGTGGCAAATTTTTATCCTTCTTAGAATGTAATTCCTGGAAATGGCCAGAGGTCACTTGAAAAGAAAACTGGAAAGTAAGTAGGTAATCAAACAGTATAACACTATGCAAAAGATGTGACATAACTCTAAAGGTAAGAGATTAATTTTCTTCTGGGGCTTATAATCTAGTACAGAAAGCAATTCCAAAGACTTTTTCAAAGTCTCCAAGCAGCTGTCCAAGGGACCAGTTAAACTTGATTTTCCTACTACCCTTTTCCCCCATCCCCTCAGCTAGGTATATGAAAAAGATGGAATTCCATAAATATTTAGAGAATAAATGATCTAATGGACAAATTCCTCCCCACTTCCTCTTTCCTGGGTCCTGGAAGCAAATTGTTCTTTTTGGCCATCCCACGTTGCAGGGAGAACTTTTTCCTCTATGACCACTCACTAAGTTGGTTGCTGTAAAAGGAAATCTCCCAATATCTAACACTGAAAAAAATTTCAAATGCTGGCTAATGGAATACTCTTCATTGCGTATTTACATACTGCTGCTGAACCACTGAATATCAGTGGGAGCAAAGATGAGGTTTCTATAATATATCTGTTAGCAACCAGAATACTCTATAAAACATCTTCTTGGAGAGATTGGCACGCCCGTACCAACATGTGCCATGTGATGACTTGGTTCTTCTACCACTTATTCTAAATCCTGTGAAAACTTTTTAGAGGGCATCTAGACATTATTTGACCTTGACTTTGTCCATGGCATTCACTAATGCAAATGTGGGTTTCCCTCCAAAAGAATATTTTTCAAAATTGGAGTCCAGAGACCCCCATGGACATAGTCTTAAGGGCTATGTAATACAAGCATATTCTGGATCAACTGGATGAGCACCTTATAATGAATGATGTGCTGCACACAATCTCAGTGTCCACATTTGCATTAGTGAATACCATGGACAAAGTCAAGGTCAAATAATGTCTAGATGCCCTCTAAAAAGTTTTCACAGGATTTAGAATAAGTGGTAGAAGAACCAAGTCATCACATGGCACATGTTGGTACGGGCGTGCCAATCTCTCCAAGAAGATGTTTTATAGAGTATTCTGGTTGCTAACAGATATATTATAGAAGCCTCATCTTTGCTCCCACTGATATTCAGTGGTTCAGCAGCAGTATGTAAATACGCAATGAAGAGTATTCCATTAGCCAGCATTTGAAATTTTTTTCAGTGTTAGATATTGGGAGATTTCCTTTTACAGCAACCAACTTAATAAAATAATGAATTAGTGGCCCTAAATGAGTTCATTGTTAAAAAGTGGGGGAAAAAAATTACACACGATGACTCAAACAAGGGTCTTTTATACACAAAAGCAAATAAGTCAAGATACCAACAAGCAAAATACAAAACAGAGAGATAAAACTTTTTCCTATTAAGCGAAACAGCAGAGATTTTGATTTGGCATATTGAGTTTATGTTGACAATTTGAATTTTATTCATGCTAGAGTTTTGTTTGCACATCATTTGTAAATTTGTTTTATGTTTGTGGTTGTGTAAGAACTATAAGCTGAGGGAATCTACACCTAGTTTTATGTTTGTACATGTTTAGATAACATAATAATAAAGGTAATTTAAGTTAACACTGGACATCCTTGGGAATGTTTTCCCTTAAGAATCTGCATCTTACTCAGGTAAGAGCAACACTGCTCCTGAGCTTACTAACCACACCATAACCACCAAAGGGAAGGCAACCTTCTGGCTGCCAAATGCGTTTTTTAAAACACCTACCTTAGTGCCGGGCAAGGGCTCCAGCACGGGAACAGCCTGGCTCAGTAGGCGATTTAAACCTGAAAAGAAGGTCTGCTTGTTTGCATGTCTGCTTTGTAAATATTGTCCCGGGCGGGCAGGAAGGGGCAGGTTTTAAAAACAGCCATAATCATCTTCTTCTGTGTATTCCTTTTGCTTAGGACCTGACTCACAGAAGGCAAACAGCCTTCAGCGGCCTTCTCAGATAATGAAGCAGTTTCTCCAGGACTGATGCGATCTCCAAGCCTGCCACTGATTTTATCAGCATACAAAGCTCGTTCTTTGGGCTGTTAAGAAATAAATCTGCCTCTCCTGCTTTCATGTGGTTGTGGTAGCTGGCGGGAGGATAGGTGTTGATACAGGAATCAGGGTCCTTGTGCTAGCTAAATGCATAAAGGGGAAAACGCGTGAGTCCAGGGCAGCTGTGGTGGTGTCTGTACAGCCATGTGACTTGCTCCCAGCCTTGCCTCTTCTGGAAATTCAGGCCTGGCAACCTCCTATGTCAGGGATGAGTTAAAGCCTTTCCAACAACGATGAAAGCAACAACCAAAAACCTTTCCTGCATGGCCCTTTTGCTTCTCACCTGGTTTAGGTATTATGACAAGAACTTTGTCCCAGCTTGTTATCAACTGGAGGGAAGATCTTGGTTTTATTAAAAAAGGAAGCTACGTTTGCTCTGACATCACAGCCTTTCCCAGAGGTTTTGAAATTTTCACCTGACGCAAAGGAATCCCAGTCATCCATTAGGACAGATACATGTGCTTCAAGCAAGTCTAATCCTGCGTGGGAATCTGCCCTTGGACATCTAAAGCAACAGGTGAGGGAGCCTGACATCCTCATCCAGGTGTCAGAGCTGACAGGGACCTAGAGACAGTCTAGGTCAACTTTTTTTTTCACCGGTGGGGAAACTGAGGCCCAAAAGAGTCGATCTGCTTCCAGTCATACAGCCACTTGGTATTGAAGCTAAAAGTAAAACTTAGGGCTCCTGACCCTTGGTCTAGACTTTTTCCACCAAACTACAATTATGTCTTCAAACAACGGAGACACTGTCTCACATATTCTCAGACTGTGCAGCAATGTTATCTGCAAATAAGGTACCAAAGAGGCACTGTTTTCTTTAACAAGATGCAAGTCACAAGGATCAGAGCTGAAAAGAGATCTTGGGGTCCAACTGATTTATATTCCAAATGGGATAATTGCAGTTCAAAGATAAGCACTTAGCAACAACGGAAAATGAGTCAGAAGCAAAGAAGGGACCTGTGGGTCTGGAGCCCAAGAGAGACCTGAGCTCAAACAACAGATAGCCCCCGCCCCCTTGGATTAGCTGTGTGTCTGTGGGACAGTTGCTTAACCTCTCTTAGCCTCTTTTTTCTCATCTAGATAATCTAGATAGTCTAGAACCAACCTCGCGGAGCTGTTGGGAGGCCTAAAGGAGATGGTGAAGGCAGACACTCGTCGCAGTGCCTGGCCAGCATCATCATCGCCACCACCTTCAGCTTCAGCTTCACCTTCAGCTTCAGCTTCAGCTTCACCTTCACCTTCACCTTCACCTTTACCACCCTGTCTCCCAGCCCAGGGCATTTTTCATTACAATATTTTGCTTCTTATAAGATTCTTTTCTGTTTTTTTAAAATAAATTCTAAAATTAAACCTTCTTGGTTTTTTCATTTCCTAATCTAATGCCTAAAACTTTGGGTCAAAATTGAACAGAATACTTTCCACACTTCTAGCAGGAGAATAGCATCCTGCCTGGTCACTTGGTGGCCATGTGTGCCATCTGTGGCCTTCTGCAATACACACACTCATCCTACGGAGAAATGCTGTCCCAATGACCTCCTTGTATGTGGGTGGACAGAATCCAGCATCCCACGGCCCCAGGGGAGGCTCTGTACAACTCTGAGGGGCACCTGTCATGTAAAGTCTGGTTTACACCCACCATCTTTCAGGACCATCCAACCTCTGCACTGGACAAGGAAGGTGAGGCAGTAATTCTGGCCTCTTTACATGAGGAAATACAGAATGGGCCCTGGGGCCAAGAACAGTTCACCACTGAGCTGAGGAATCACCCTCTTCCTTAGGGCTCTGAGAAACATCAGTAGAGAACATGATGTTCAGGAGCCATTCTGCACAAGGTCTGTACCCAGTGCAATTACAAAGAGCACTCCTGCATTAGTGTCTTTTCAGAGCTGCAAACACACAACACCATCTCCTTGCTTCAAGAGCCTCTGCACTGCGTAGGGGAGTCAGGAGCCCCTCTGCTAGTCTCTTCATCCTGGCCAGGCCCAGCGAGGCACATGGCCACCGTGTTGGTGCATGCACCGCACTGGGAGTCTCCCCTTCTCTTCAACAATAACAAGAGCTACCATTTTTCAAGTTCTAATTTTGTGCCAGCAACAGTGATAAGCATATGCTTTATCTCATTTTGCCCTCACAATAACCAAGGAGGTAGTGACTGTGACTGGCGCCATTTTACAGGAACAAAACTGGGAGGCTCCAAGAGGCTAAGACTCTTGTCAACAACCGCACAACCAGTCAGTGGCTGAGCCAGCATATGAACCTGGGACTGACTCCAGAGTCCAAAGGCTTAGCCACCTCCCTCTGCTTCCTCCTTCCCATGGCACCTGTTGTGGGCCCACTTGCTGCCCCCACCCTGGTTGCCAATGAGAAGAAAGAAAACTGAAGAGGAGAACAGACCCAACCTGGCAGATGTTGCTGTGTTCTTAGTATCTCCAGAAGGGGTCTGGATTAAGGCAAGGGCCAGGAAGAGCTGGGCTGCTCCATGGACTTCACCTGCTTGCCCCTGCTTTTCCCTTCGAACCACATAGGACTCAGAGCTGACTGGAATGCTGGCTCTCCACAGAAGGATGGAGAGTCTCAGCCAAGTTTCCTCATGGAGAAGACACAACTCCTCACCGATGAGGTTCTCTTCAAGGAAAACTCAAGGTGAGAGGGAAGGAAACACCCAACTTGAGTCTCCATAATCCTAATCTGTGACCCAGGGATGACCCTTTCTTACCATTTGTGTATTTAGGACTCTAAGGGCTGTTAAAATACTGACACTCAAAGCCAGAATTATTCTAAAGAGAGAAACCTTTACCTGATGGCAGCAAGCCATGTCCACTGTGAGAAAACGTTCCAGAGGGAAAACAGCAGTAGGACCAGGAAGCCTCATAGGTACCTCTGTGAGCACCCAGAAAAAGTTCCTCCTGTGGACTTACGCAGCCCCAAGAGTGCATAGCTTGGGAAGCTGGTAGTGCCATTTGTCAAAATCCCAACCCCTAATACCAAGTTGATGGTATTAGGAGGTGGGGCCTTTGGCAGGCAATTAGGTCAGGAGGTTACAGCCCTCATGATTGGTAGTAGTGCCCGTATAAGAGAGGCCCCAGGGAGCTCGCTCTCCGCTCTCCAGCATGTGAAGATACAACTAGGAGGTGGCTGTCTGCAACCCAGAAGTGGGCCTTCACCACAGCCCAACCACACTGGCACCCTGATCTCAGACTTCTCAGCCTCCGGACTGTGAGGAAAAATTTCTCTTGTTTATAAGTCACCCAATCTATGGTTTTTTGTTATAGCAGCCTGAACTAAGATAGTGGCTCTGATAGAAGATCCCAGTTCATCCTGACCATTCCTTTACAAAATCAAGGGTTGCTCCCACCATTGTACAAATGAGAAAATGCAGGTCTGCAGAAATTAAGCTGTGAGTCCAAGTTCACACAGCATGCTAGTGGCAGAATCTTGAACCTGGGACCTATGACTCCAAAGCCATTGCTTTCCTGACCACATCCCAGGATGGGTATGTGAACATGTTAGAAGCCTTCCAGGACATGTACCCAACCAGTAGATTTATTTCAGTCATCCAAAGATGCAGAGAAAAGCAGCAGGGACTGACCCAGAATTGCAGGAAAGTGATGTCACCGCTCTCAGCCCACACCCCATAGTCATTATTTTAAAAGCGATGAGACCATCCATTAGAGCTGGCGCTGGAGCCATGCCCCTGTCAACATCCGGGTGTGTGGGCAGGGCCTGAAGCAGATCCTCTGGGGGCTGCATTGCTGACACTGTGGGTGAGGGCTGGAGTCTCAGCTGGCGGGGCCTGCCCACGCCCAGCTGAAGGCAGAGGCAGAGGATCAGGAAGGGTGAAAGGGGCAACAGGGCTTCCTTTGGGCTCCATCCCCTGCCCTCCAGCCATTAATGGCTTAAGCCACCCTTCCGGACACACGGCCAAAATTCTGTGTGCATATCGCCTTCCTGTCTCAGGGTCCCCTGTCTCCTGGGTACTCCCACTGTGAAGTGGCAGCCCTGTGCTTGGTTACTGTACTCAGAGGATGGATGGCCAATACATCCCAAGGAAACTAACTGACAACTCAGATGCCAGCTGAGATTAATGCAAGTACCAGGCCATGTAGGCAGAATTAAGACTCAGATAAATAAAGAATGCAATGTGACACCATATAAGTATGTCCACATACAATAATACAATCATCTCTCCATATCCATGCAGGATTGGTTCTGGCCTTCCTCAGATACCAAATTCCGAGATGCTTAAGTCCCTGATATAAAATATATAGTATTTGCATATAACCGTGTACATCTTCCCATATACTTTAAATCATCTCTAGATGACTAATAATACCTAATTCAATGTAAATGCTATGTACATAGTTGTTATACTGTATTGTTTAGGGAATAATGACAATGACAAGAAAAGAAGTCTGTAAGTGTTCAGTACAGACACATTTTTTTTTAATATTTTCAATTCACAGTTGGTTGAATCCACAGGTGTGGAACCCACAGCTACAGAAGCCTGACTATACTACGGAGTAAGTAATTTTACCAAAGGTGGGTGTAGTGGATTGATCACAAAAATCAATCAACCATTCACCTCGTCTTTCCTCTCTCCAGATCCATGTCCTTGGCATTATGACTTCGCAACTTCTCCCATCAATAGGTAGAATCTAAATCTCCTCTCCTTGGATATGAACTGGACTGCTTCAGCCAAAAGAATGCAGCAGACGTGCTGATGTGCCACTGAGGTTTAAAATCCGGGCCTCAAGAGGCCGTGTGTCCTTCCCCTCTCTCTCATAGAACAGCAGCAAATCCAGGCTACTCTGCTAGATGATGAAAGACACAGGGTCCAGTCACCCTCATCCCCCAGACAGACAGCCAACTCCAGACATGTAGGTGAGGCCATCCTAGACCAGCCAGCCTAAAGCTGTCCTGCCAATTGAGTGTAGACGCAGGAGTGAGCCGAGATCAGCCAAGCCTGTCTAGATCAGCAGAACCAGCTGGCTGACCCACAGGACAATAATACATGGTTGTTGTTTTAAGCCACTGGCTTGTGGGTGATTTGTTATACAGCAATGGCTTACTGATACACTGGAGAAGGAGAGTGGGAGACTCTTCACAGAGAAAGGGAAGCCCATGCAGGGTCAGGAAGAATGAAAAATAGTTTGCTGGATGAGGGGGCAGAGAAAACAGCATTTGTAACAGCAACAGGGTTCAAAGCAGCATTGTGTCAGCAGGACCATAACAATCCTGGAATGTTGCTGGAGTCTAGAATGAAAGGGAGAAGCAGCAGGACAGGAAGCTGGAGAGGAAAGTATAGCCCAGCCATGGTGGGCCCTGTACACCAGGCTCAGCTGTTTCCCTGGCGGTCCCTGAATCTCTAGGCCAACAGCTGCACTTCATAACAGGTTTTGGGAAAGTTTTCAGAAGGCGTAAACTCTACACCAGGTACTGAAATATTTCAGATATGTCCAGAGATCGTGGAAATGTCAATTACCTTGCAAATCTATTTAGAATGTAAATTTCTTCTCCAACTTTGAAATAAAGTAAGATTTTTGAAAGATCCCTCAAGAGCATGACTATGACATGTAGTTGATGAAAAATAGAGCCTGGACTTAGGAAGAAGTCCCAAAGTAAGATGATATGAAAGTGAAGGATTTCCCAGGATTTCATTAAAGAGAAATATCAGCAGTTTAAAGGGAGTTACCTCAACCAATATTAAATAACCCAGCTGTGGGAAGACGTGGAAAAGTCAGCCATGTTCAGTCGTCGATCATTCATTCATTCCACAAAGGTAGCCAGCACTGACTCTGTCAGTTGCTGCAATAGGCCCTCAGGCTCTATAAATAAATAAGACATAAGCTCTTCTTTCTGGGCTTTCCCAGGCAGAGGGGGAGAATGGACATACAACCAGGCTCCCCTAAACAATTCATATGGTCTGTAAGAATGGAGGTGCTCTGGGAACCCAGAGGGTGGCGAGGTAATTTCAGCTACCCCTCGACATAGGCTGTTAACAAACTTCCTCACACTATTTGTGAACAAACCTTGCGTAAACTCCAATTTCGTAGGAGAGACTACATATGGTGCTCAAAATTGTGACTTCAATCCAAACCAGGCCCTCCCTAGTCTGGGCCACGTGTGGGTGCCCCAACATGGGGTCTCTCTCAGGCCTTGACTCAGTGAGAGAAACGCAGATGAGGTTCCCGGGGAAGAGCTATTTCCTTTCCTAACCAGTGCTGCGCAGGGACTGCCTGGATCCAGTGTTCACAAGGCAGCTGGTGGCCCAGTGTGCCACCCGGCTAATCCTCACTGGGCTAAATCCTCAGAGCAGAATGGCCCTAAACTGGCCGTGACTCTGCAGGGCCTCGGAAACATACCCAGGCCTGGTCTGCTGGGATGGAATCTCTGAAGTTTGCCCAGATGGTCAGATCAAATGTCTGGCTGAATTCCTGCCATGCTAGCTAGCCTTATCACACTCCTGTCATCTTCCACACTGGCAACCGGATCAAATGCTCTTACTGGCAGCACAAATCAACGGATAAAGGAACGATAGTTCGATAAAATTGTGCTGGGATAACAGGTTAGTAAATGGAAGGGAAAACTGAGGTAGAGTGTTTCCTTGCACCATGAACTGAAATAAACTCGAGACAGGTCAAAGAGCTTAAAAATCAATCCCTAAGACCACCAGAAGACTCTGGAATTGTATATTGAAAAAGAAATCTAAGATGCAAATGATCAACAGAGTGGACTGCATGAAAATATTTCACATATTTTACAAAATCACCGAAAAGGAAGAATTGAAAGAAAGAACTGTACAAATATGTAAAGAGATCAGGTATATTGATAAGACAAACATGACTACCTTATAAATAAGCATATGTTATGAATAAACAATTTCAAAAAAAATTAAAAATAACTAGTAAACAAATACATGGGATAGTCTTCAACCTCACCAGTATTCAAAGAAATAGAAACTTTAAAATTAGCTATAATTTTTCTCCTATTAAAATGATTTCTTTATTTCAATAATATCAAATGTTGGTGTAAATAGCACTGTTGTATACAGTTAGTGGTAGTGTTAATTTGCAGAAATCTTTGGAGGCCATATGGGTTAAAAAAAAATCATAAAAATGTCCATATACCTTGACCCACTTAATTCCACTTCTAGAAATCCTTCCTGTGGAAATCAGCCAACGTTGGGAAAAGATGTGTGTGTGTATATATATATATAAAATGGCCATTTTTAATTTTTCATAGTAAAAATTTAGAAAGGAATTTGATGTCCTTCTACAGCAATTAAAATGATGATTTTGAAAATTGAAAATGCTTATGAGAAACTTAAAAATGCTTATGTGTATGGTAAAATTCTATCAACATTATATAAAAATAATACAGTAATAATACTAGAAAAATATTCACCAAAATTCTCATGGTGGCTATCTTAAGTGCTAGGATTATACACTTTTTTTCTTTTTATTTCCTATAATTACCAAGTGATAAAGAAATATAATTATATGGTTATATTAATTATATAATATCATAAGTAACATAAAGAAATATTATTATATGGTTATATTACTTATATAACAACATAAGTAATATATTATGTTATTATGTTATTATATAAGTAATATAACTGTATCACTATTAATTATAACATAATGGAAAAATATGTTATATACATATACACAAGTACCATGTATATTCTTTTTTTTAAAAAAAGTATTATAATAAAATGCCTCCCTTGACCACTCCAACTCCTAGTTATTTGCTTCTTCCTCCAGAAGCCATAGAACCAGACTAATTTTGTTCAGAACCTAGAGGGAAGCCCCAAATGTTTGTGGAAAGAATGAATGGGCATTCCTTTCTACAGTGGCCTAACTCACTGGACACTGTCTGGCTTTGCTTACTCGCTAGTATAGGTTATGTTCTGTTGCAATAGAAAAGAAATCCCAAGCTGCAGGGCTCTTTCTCGCCTAGTGCACAGGTCCATCGTGGGTGTGGAGGACGCTGTGCTGTCATGTGCACTAGGGCTTAGGCTGACCCCTCCATGTAGACCATTGCCAGTCACCACAGCAGAGGAAAGAGGAGATAAAGAAGCAGGCATTCATTTTTATATGCTTCCTTCTAGAGGTGGCACACACACGTCTGTTCATATTTCATTGACTAGAACAAGACACTTGACCACAACTAACTTCGACAGTGTGGAATGCGTTGTCCTCCCTTATGCCCAGAAGAAGAGGCACTGGATGTTGGTCAGCAGTAGTGATTGTTACTTAGCTTTTCATGCATGCACATCTCTCTAGCCCATTAGACTGTGAGCACCCCGAAGGGCAGCGGGACCTTGTGCATCTTTGTCCACCCCGTGCTGTCCCTGCCACACACACACCAGCATTGCCCACGCCTGGCAGAGCACCATGACACTGTGGGTGCTCCCTGTGGCATTGACTGGTGCTGGAGGTTGTGTCTACAGCATACAGGATGTAGTGATCTCACATTATATTCAAATACTCGCAGTACCCTATTTCTAGCAATCTGGAATGATCTGCAATCTTCTCCACTTCACAACTTCTGACGATCACGGGTTGCTGCCCACAGGAATTGTCTGGCCAGCTTCCTCAAGCTGGTGCCATTAAGAGCCAAAGAACCCTTTTCAAGCCTTGCCTTATAAGACCTCTCTGGGCAGCTCTCATTCCAAAGCTCCATCTCTCACCACAGTTGGCTTCATTCATATGCTCCGGCCACACCGAGCTGCTCATAGCTCCTTTAATGACCAGAATCTCTGATCTCCCTTTGCCCAGAATGTCCTTCTCTGAGCAACAGACAAATTCTTACTACACTTTGTAAGGTTCAAATCAAGGATTAACTCCCCCAAGAACACAAAAACGTACACTGGGGAAAAGATTCCCTATTCAATAAATGGTGCTGGGAAAACTGGATGGCCACATGTAGAAGACTGAAACTAGATCCACACCTCTTACCTCTCACAAAAATCAACTCACGATGGATAACAGACTTAAACCTAAGACGTGAAACCATAAGAATTCTAGAAAAAAACGTTGAAAAAACTCTTGTGGACATTGGCCTAGGCAAAGAATTTATGAAGAAGACCCCCAAAGCAATCACAGCAGCAACAAAAATAAATAAATGGGACCTGATCAAATTAAAAAGCTTCTGCACAGCCAAGGAAACTATCACTAGAGTGAACAGACAACCTACGGAATGGGAGAAAATATTTGCATGCTACACATCTGATAAAGAGCTGATAACCAGAATCTACATAGAACTTAGGAAAATCAACAAGAAAAAATCAAACAACCCCATTAAAAAAAGGGCAAAGGACATGAACAGAAACTTTGCAAAAGAAGACAGAATAATGGCCAGCAAACATGTAAAAAATTGCTCAACTTCTCTAATCATCAGGGAAATGCAAATCAAAACCATAACGAGATATCACTTAACTCCAGTGAGATTGGCTCATATCAAAAAGTCCCAAAACAACAAATGTTGGCGGGGATGCAGACAGATAGGAACACTCATACACTGCTGGTGGGACTGCAAATTAGTACAACCTCTGTGGAAAGTAATATGGAGATACCTCAAAGAACTAAAAGTAGAAATGCCATTTGATCCAGCAATCCCACTACTGGGTATTTACCCAAAGGAAAAAAATACATTCTATAATAAAGACATCTGTTTGCGAATGTTTATAGCAGCACAATTCACAATTGCAAAGATGTGGAAACAACCCAGGTGCCCATCAACACACGAGTGGATTGATAAAATGTGGTATATGTATACCATGGGGTATCACTCAGCAATAAAAAACAACGGTGAATTAACACATCTGGTGTTGGAGCTAGAACCCATTCTTCAAAGTGAAGTATCGCAAGAATGGAAAAACAAGCACCATTGGTATTCACCATCAAATTGGTACTAACTGATCAATACTAATGTCACACATGGCAATAATATTCATCAGGGGGCGGGCAGGTGGGAGGGGGGTGGAGGGGATGGGACAACTCTCACTGAATGGGTGAGGGGCACACAGTTTGGAGGATGTCCACAATTGTAGCTCTGACATGGGCAGTGCATGGGCAATATATATAGCCAAAGTGTTGTACCCCCATAATATTCTGAAATAAAAGGAAAAAATAATAATAATAATTTCCCCAAGAACAATGGGGTTCTCCCACTTTTCTGCCCCCTCTGTGTCTTATGTGGACATAGAATACATTATTCCTATTTGTTCACATGACCATACCTTCCCACCCCTCTTATGTAAGGTAGGAGCATAAATTACTGTGTTTTGTATCCTCCATGTCTGGTGTAGAGTGGTTGATTAATAAATGTTTGCTGAATAAATGCTCTAAGCCACTGCAATATCTCCTGCTTTTATTGATCTACCTGGTAGTGACTCAGAGCTTTCAAGCCCTGAGATCTTTTTCGGTAAACAGGTCTGACTGATGAATGCACCGATGGCTTATCACACACATAAGTGGGACACAGAACATGTACCAAGAATCTTGTGATAAGAGCATTTCATCCAGAATACCCTTAGTCTGCTCATTCATTTCCTGGCAGTCTCTGTTTGAGTACATCTTGGGTTTCAAGTTCTCCATCAGAGCTCTCTGTCATGAAAAATGGACCACTGAGGGCGTCCATTAGCGGCGCTGGAGTTCACCGCAGCCCTATCCATTTACAAAGCACTCTACACGTCTTAATCAACAAAGAGAAGAGAATCTAAATCTCTGTTTAAAATCCTTGCTAAATTCTGTTTAAATGTTGGTTTAGAAGTTTGTTGTGGGAAAATGGAAATATTTCCTGGTACAAACTGTGTATAACTGCAATAATAAATTGCAAGGTGGATCAGAGGCAATTTTGTGCCATTTCCTCATTTAGAGATAATAACAAAAAACTCCATAGCATTTAAGAATAATTGGTTTTTAAAAAGCAAAAAATAACTCCTGTTGAAAAGATGTGAGGTTTCTTGCTTGGCTGTGACCCAGGTGTCCTGGTATATGATCTCCAGCCCGAACCTGCTCCACTCTTCCCAACATCCACCCAGGTGCTCAACCCCCAAACCTGGGAGTTTTCCTGGACACCTCCCTCTCCCTCACCCTATGTCCACCCCTCCATTCTGTTCTGTCTGTTATGTCTCCTAAACACCAGCTGGATCCGTCCATGTCTCCTTCTCCCCTGCCTCCACGCCAACCCACCGTCGTCGGGCCCTGGCCCAGCACCACAGCATCCTCGGCCCTCTTCCCGAGCAAGCGCACTTTTGCTAACCATTGCCTATCACCCCCTAGACAGAGAGTAGCCACAGGAATCCTTTCAAAACCAAAAACTCACACAATGTAACTCCCCTGCTTAAAACCATTTAATGACTTCCCACTGCTTTTAGGATGATGGGTTTCACAGTAGTGAACATAGTTTGAAACATGCCGCCTGGTCTCTCCGCTGCCCCGCTCACCCCTGCTTTCCACTGCAGTCCTGCCTTGCTCCTCACCTCCCTCCCCCTGCCCCAGCCCATCTAGCCTTCTCACGCTCTCTCAGGGCCTCTCCACATCCCTGCTGCCTAGGACATTCTTGCCCCCATTCTTGGTCTTCCTAACTCCTGCTTACCATCCTTCTAGGCTCTGCCAAAATGTTGCTTCCCCAAAGAGGCTTTCCATTCCCCACGCCCACATCTACCTCCACCAGCCACCTGTACCAGGTCCCTTGACTGTTTTCTCTCTTGGGACCTTTTGACTGTTTCACGTCACTGGCCACGGTTTGAAATCACATGTGCACGTGCGTTGCTATTTCTTTGTATCGGTCTCTCCCGCTAGACCTGCGCTGTCCCACTAGCCACCTGCAGCTAATAAGCATTGGAAATACGGCAGTCCGAATGGAGATGTGCTGTAAGCAGAAAATAGACACTGATTCAGAAGATTTGGTATTAGAACGTAAACTGTCTCAATACTCTTTATATTGATTACCTGTGGAAGTAACAATATTTTAGATGTATTAGGTTAAAATAAAGTATATTATTCAAATCAACTTAACTTGCTTTTTACTTTGTTTTAATAGGCCTACTAGAAAACTCAGAACTCCATAGGTGGCTCCCATTTTGTGTCTGCTGGACGGCACTGTCTACTGGGCAAGCTCCGTGAAGGCAGGCCTCAGGTCGCGTTGGTCACTGCTACCTCCCCCAGAGCAGCCTCTGCAATATTGTGAGCTGACTTCAGTAAACTGCTAAGTGAATGAATAAATGGGTGAATGAATCAGGCAAGCAAAGGGAAAACTTCTGGCTGAAAAAACAATCATATGGATGCAGATACTACATGTTTGTAAACTCACTCTTACTTTGTGTGAGGGGGAAATTTCTGATTCGGGAATGTTTGGAACAAGCTATGGCCTTTTCTAGAAGGGCTACCAGGCCATCTGTGGTTAAAACAGAGAAAAGTCACAGACAACAGAAAAGCAAAGGTAAACTGCTGAAGGGTCTTTGACCTCAGGTTGTCCTACTCTTCAAATCCCCAAAACCGCACTTAGCAACACTTTGACCCACCGATAAAATGATAAAGATAACAAAGACAACTTGACAAAAGCAGCCTATTCAAGCGCAAAGATAACACTCGTGTTAATAAAACTATCATTAGCACCTATTAAGGATTTCGGGCAGAGATGCCCAGTTATACTTGATGTTTTTTCTTTTCATCCTATTCCACTAATCAATATTTAGGCCAGCATTTCCCCAACAAAGGTCCCCCAGCACACAAGTCCCATAAAATCCTCTGTGAAAAGAGAACCAGGGAGTTTCCTAGACAAATACGTTTGCTAGGCGCCAGATACTACGCTCCCCTCTAGGACAGTCCTGATGCACATTGGTTTGTAAAGGCGTTGAGGAGACTTGGGTAACGAAAACAGGCGGGCTTTGTTTAGCCCAGTTTGTCCCAAACTGGTTTGACCTCAGAATACCTAGTAACAGCTCGAGAAAGTGGTGCTCCTGAGAAACGCATTTGAGGAAGTGCTTATCTAAGCTTAGTTTTCAAAACCATAATTAGAGATAAATTGTTCCAATCTTGTGAGTAATCCTAGCTGTGGGAAACCTAGCTGTGACAAGTAGAGCTCCACCACGCAATGGTAACAGCTGCCCTTTACTCTGGGTAAGAGAGGAACACCTACCACAGAAGCCTCACGGGGGGCCGTTGATAACGCACGTAGTTTTCCGTAATGACATGTAGATAAGGAACTTCCAGGGGTCGGCTGTACACACCCAGACCAATTATATGCCTCTTAACATCTCCCAGTTGCCAAGAGCAGAAGCTGGGAAGGAACCCTGAATGACAGTGGAAAAATTCGCCAGGTGACACAGCCAAGCTGAGCCGGGAATTCATGCCCTTCAGACTTCACTGTGGCACTGACCTGCTGCCACCCATGCAGCCCTCAAAACCTGCGGCTCTAACCCTTGCCCTTTCAGTGTGACACTCTGAGAGCACAGAAATGCTAGCAAATCTGCTTTTTACACTTCTTAAACTGCATTTTCATCAGAAGTCAGAAAAATTTGAAAACCTTTCTCTATTCTACTTCCTACCAATATATGTAAAGCACTTATAAAAGAGACCGCAAACAGTGGATTTCAAAAAATGTCAGGGAGTGGCTCTTCTTTCAGGATAGCACTCATTCCTAAACGTGTGTTAGGCATTGCCTTGGTTCTGGAGATAACATGGTGAGCAAGGTGGGCCAGTTCCTGCTGTCATGGAGTGCTGAGCTTGGCAGACTCCACACTGAGGAGACACAATATTTTCCTCTGCAAGGGACCTCTGGGGCACATTCCCGGGCCACTCAGATGGTGGCTTCAGGACCAGCTATGGCCCATGTTTGCCAAAGATTTAAAGTTTGTAAACTCCCTCAAAGTCACAGCATTGCCATCTCCATCTACAGTGTCTGCTAAGTCAATTAGATACGTTGACAAATGGAAGAGACACGCCATTTTGTATACCTAGTATGTACTAGGTCACAACTCTAAGAAGTTCGCCCTGTATTAGTTCATGTAGTACCCAGAATAATATATAATCATCCCATTTTAGGGGATGGATGAGCAGCTAAGGCACAGAGAGGTGAAGTAACTTGTCCAAAGTCACACAGCTAATCAATGCAGGAAATAGATTTATAACTAGGCCTGTTGGGCTCTAAAGCCCACAACCCTTCCCCGTTCATTACACCAGCTTTAATATTCCATAACTCAAGGAAAATGTAAGCTAAAGAGCCTGTGAACTGACAGAGAAGGAATATGGAGAACAGTTTGTTTTGCAGTCAACAAAACCTAAGGGAGTCCTTTCTAAAATATTTTTTTTTTTTTTCTATTTGTTTGGTTAGAAATGTCTTGGGGATATTGGTGATCTGAACTTAAATGAATATGTTTCTATTGAATGGCAGATCCCAGGCCTTGGTGACTTCTCCCTCCTCTGGCCACTTGATGGGCACCTCAGATTTCCTTTAAAAACAAGTACAGCTCTGGGTACAGGGATGGCACTAAGAGAATATTCGCAGGTGGATTTAGTGTGCTGAAATCGTCCGAATGTCCAATTACAACTACAGTGCAGAGAAGAGGTGAAGACTAAGGACGATCACCCCCAGGGCATCTGCAGACCACATAGCATCCAGAGTATCTGTCTTATCCAGTTCAGCTTTGCCAAAATTTGAGCTGGCCAGCATCCTTCGTGGTGACTACTCCTTCCTTCCCAAAGGCGAATCTCACACCAAAATTCTGTCCCTCTCTATCACTTTCCTTCCACCACCTCTGCTACAGGTCAGTCAGACGAGGCAGTTAGAAATTTGCCCAAGAGTTTATGAAGAATTTTGGAAAAATATTTTAAAATCTGCACAGTTTATAAAAAATCTACACAGAGGCTACAGGATAAGCATTCCTCACCCCAGCCCCAAGACTGGATGCAGAAAACAGGGATGCATCAGTCCGAGGGGATATGGTGAGGCAAAGGCTTGGGATCATAAGCCCCAGAAAATTTTCCTCAAAAGCTTGGAGCTCTACTTGCAGAGGAAAGAGACTGCATGTTGGCAGTGACTCAGGACATAAGATCCCTGAAATGTTTGTGATTTAATGTTCTCTCTATCGCCTTTTCTACCCCATTGTCCTGGTACCAATAATTCACTTCGGGCAGTGTGATGATCCTTATTGTTGATGGGTCTTTACTGAGCCTTAGCAGCTACATTCCCCACGAAGCAAAAGTGAGAACTGGGGTTCTAGAATGGACTTCCTGCCAAGAACACCAGGCTTAGAGGGAGGAACACAAGCCCAACCCAAGGCACCTGCCACCAGGAACAATGGCCTAATGCCCACCTACTGATCACACGTTTCCCCTGTCAGAGTCACTCAGGTTAAAGGCCAAACTCCCTGACTCAGCTTTTAAAGCCCATTGGCACCTGCCCCACCTTTATGATCTCATTTCCAGCCATAGGAAACTCCTAGACCTCTAAATATCCATTTTCTGGATTATCTGAATTCAGTTCAGGCTATTCCTCCCTTCCTAACCCTCCCTTCTCTGGCCTGCAACTTATATTCTCCTTTAAGGCCCAATCAAATATCACTTCCTCTATCACCTCCTGTATCAAGACACCTTGTCTCCTTCCCCAGCAGAGTCATCTTATATCTCTCTGTAGTGCTTCCATGTGCTTTGTTCACACCTCTCTTACAGCATGGATTGTAGGGCATTGAATGTCTGTCTGTCTGTCTCTGCAACTAAACTGTGAGCTTCTCCATGTAGGGAGATGTAAGGGAGACATCTTTGAACTCCAGGTGAGTCAAACGACGAGTGCATATGGGTTGCAATTACTCTCAAACTGCTTTACTATGAGTTATAATAGCCCCCTAAACACGCTTTTTCAAAATTCAAGAATTGAGCAACATCAGTCATTATTAAGAGCATGGGCGTTTGGACTCACGCAGAACTGGGTCTGAGTTCCAGCTCCACCAGCTGGAGCCAAGTGACCTCCAGCTCGAACTGAGTAACTAATGTATCCTCACTGAGCCTTGTCCATCCGCAAAACAGGACGATGCCTTGCTCAGAGTTGTCAGGAGGTTTAAATGAGGTGATGCACGGAAAGTTCTTTGCATGGGTCTGCACTTTGTAAGTGCTCAATACACATGGATATTAACGCTGATGGGAATAACCGTAGGCACACAGGAGCCCAGCCCTCTGAGAAGGTGACTAGTGTGCTCTAGTTTCATTCAATTCCCAGTGCAGAATATATTAATACAAGAATCAGCATCAAGCTTAGTCCCCTGAGAAATGTATATGCTTGGGGGGCTGGTGCTCAGATGCAGGACTCATTCCTTTGTATATTTAGGAAATATTTGAGTATTTATGGTGTGCTAGCCCTTGGGAATAAAACAGAACATGAAAGAGTCTCTGCCTTTGATCCAAGTAAGGTTTCTGTCCCTGAATGAAGAAAGGGCTCTCTCTTCATTGTATTGGGACAATGGCTGAGACAGAGGCCACCTCCACACTGAGGGAAACCACTGGCTCCTGCACCACATTTCCCAGAATGGCCACCAAAGGGCCCTGCAGGAGGAGGACACACACATTCAAGTTGTGACTCTACCCTACTCTGTTCCCCCAATCTCAGAGAGGCAATATCCTCAATTGACCTCAGCAGAGCAGAAGCTCAAGTTCATGCTTATTCAGCAAGATTCAATAGAAGAATCATCTTTTCTGTATGTCCAAAATAGCTTCTTATTTAAAGTAACTGTATAGGGGTATTTAAAATAAAAATGAACTTCACTACATGGTCATTCTCAGTAAATGCCAGGATATGTTTTTGTGTTACAATTTGTAATAACATTGCTCCACGTTTTAAAATTTAAAACAGATTTAAACTCTTTCTCAGTCACCTGGAAAGCTCAGGCATACACACAACCCACAATTCTGTGGTCAGAGGAATCTCCAAGCCTCTTCAAAGCTATGAACCAAATAGACACCACCAAGTTTTCCATGCCTTTTTATTTTCATAAGACCATTTAAGCAAAAAGAAACCCTTGCATATGGAAATCCCAAAGCCAAAATCCTGCAGCTGCTTTCTCTTCTACTACCAGGAACTGAATTGAGAAATGGGATGAACTTAGTGGCTTCTTAAGAAATCATAGACTAGCGACACACCTACCCAGCAGATTTTGCAAAACGTTCTACTATGGAACACCATAATTCCTTCCCTTTCGGAAAAGGAAGGTAAGCAAGGGAGGAAGGATGACAGCAGCTTCAGATCACAAGTCTGAAGAAGACTCATACTCCACTCTTCTCCGTCCCACATACCAAATTCAAATCAACAGAGCTCAAAGGCGCCTTCAGCCTCTCCAAAAGGCTTGTTTGCCTTGTCTCTGGTACTGTACTAATCTCTGTATAGGAGAACCGACACCGACTATAAGGACTTTGACCTTCCAACCAGAATGAGTCCAGGAGGGGTGTTTACCAGGGTCAAGATGAGGGTGAGCTACATTGAAGAGGGCACCAAAAGACTCAGTCGCCAATATAAAAAATATTGTAATGCAACATTTTAAAAATCAAAATTCATGCAAAAAAATGCATGATGAACCAAATATCAAAATTCTACACAAAGACAGGGTTAGCGATTTTTCCTCTTGCCTCCAGTGCTACATTTCCTTATGTGTAATAAAAGGCTGCAGAGGGGGTTTGGCCGTGAGCACAGACAGGGCTCAGCTGTGAGCACCAGTTGGAGGGGAAGAGAAACAAGCGACGCTCACTCACGACTTAGCAATGTTGGTGAAAAACAACCTTTTGCTGAGTAACATGGAAATGGATCTGAAACATATGGACTAAATTCCTCTGAAAATAAACACGGTTTTGAAAGGAAAGGAAAGGAAAAGTACTTAGCCACTATGTTTGAGGTTTTCCTGAACCCAAACCTTTGGAAAATTAGCATATGAGTGAATTACTCAGTGCCTGTAACACAATCAGCTTTGAAACAGGCTTGTCATAAACCATCAGTTTCTTTAAAAAAAAAAAATGGTTTTTAATGGTTCGCCCAAACCTGCTGGTTTATGCACTGCTTTTGGGGCTCATTCCTACTGTTCTTCACAAGAAGAACAGCTATGCACACCCACAGGGGCCTGGGAGGCTCTGGACACCCAGGGCTCAGGAGGACTCCTAAGGGGAGACTTTGGAGGAACTGGGGAGACCAAGCCAGGAAATAGTGCCCCCACCACACGGCATGACAGGAGTCCTCCAGTGAAGGCAGGAGAGGGATGCCTTGGACTAGGAGCCGGACAGAAAAACAAGGGTGCCAGCCTGTACCATCTCAGTAGCCTTGGCCATTAGTGTCCTAATCTGCCACCTGCAGACCCCACTGCCCCCTCGGGAAGGTGGAGGGAAGGAGGGTCCACAGTGTGGCAAAAGCCCAGGCAGCAGCTACTGAATTCAATTGGATGGCTCATGTTTGCCACTGGCCAGTCCCCCAAGACAGTTCCAGGGAGTTTAGGAAACCGGTGTCTGTGGTCATTGTGCCAAGAGGTCAAGGTGACCTAGAAGACAACCGAAGTCCGGCCCTGACTTAGGCAGTAGGAAGAGGCTGAATCCCCATGGTCTGGGAGTCAGTCTTCAGTCAGCGTGTTCCAGTTGCTGTGGCAATGTGGGCTGATACAAAGGCCTCTGAATGGGAGGTCGGATGCCCCCCAGAGAGTGAAGTTGCTGGTCACCCACCAGCACTCAGCCTTTCCTGACACTGCCCAGGGCAACAAATTGTTGGTCTGGTCGGCAGAAGAAGCCCCAGGCAACTGCAGAGGCCCATCCTGATGGAAACCCATCTGGCGGTGGGCCCTTCCCTCTGTTGGGGTTCCTCACACACCCAGTAGGGTTCTTCCAGAAGTGGAGGTGTTTTCTAAACTCTCTAGACTGAACAAGCCTTACTTTCATCATCTTAAATAATTCTTACAATTATGTTTTTGGAGCTGGCTCCAGGCCCAGAAGAGGTTCATTATTCAGATCACTTTCTAAGGATTGGGACCACCCATCAGTGAGGGGTGGCCTCTCTTTGGGTTCTGTACCATTCAGGGTATCAATTTCCTCCTTTAGGAGAGCTTTGTAGGAGGCACACAGAAGCCACCGCTGAGGGCTGGAGCCTCCCACTCCCCTGGGCCTTGCCAGCAGAGCTCTTCCCTTCTTGCCCATCTGGCTTGCCTCCTCTGTTCAAACCCCACTTTCAAAAACATCTTGCATAGAAATTTGGTCATTTTACATCCATGAAAAAGGATGCAAGATAGAATTTGTCAAATTTTACACCCCGGAAAAAACTTTTTTTTTTCCCTTACCAGCTTTTATAGAACCTGAAAATTCTTGGGAGGTTTTATAAGATTGACTGACAAGGTTGAAAATTTAAAAACCCATTTTTGCCAAAAGCTCACAGCTCTATTTGCCCCCTCCCATGCTTAGTTACAACTTGAGTTTTCTGGACCAGCACCTATCATATAGCTTTTCCCACTGGTAGTCCATGCACCTGATATTTGTTAGACTATCACACACAGAATAACTCTGGTTTCATTTCACTGAAAATTGTTGACACACAAAAAACCCCAGCAAGACATCCAGAATATTAGAAAGACATAGCAACACAAACCACAATAAAACTAAGATAACACTGTTGATATGACTGCCAAAAGCCAAATGAAATGATCCAGGACAGAGGTTTTCAAACTGCGCTCCTTGGAGCCCATAGAGCTCTGTGGAACCCTTTGGAGACCTCAAAACAAAAATCCAGCCCCCACCACAAACCACAGACACTTTTTATCTAGTTTTTAAATTGGATTTACTAAGATTTTATTGGAAGAAAGAATTTTATGCTTAAAGTAATTTTTAAACCACTGGTCTAGGAGGCTAAAGGACCCAGACAGAGACCTATAGCTGCAAAGAAAGACTCTCTTATACCTGGTAAAGCCTGAGGTCTGGACAGGTAAGGGAGCTTACACACCTGAGTCAGGTAAGAAACTGCATATACCTGAGAGGTTGCAGGAGGTAAGGGAGTTAGGCCTGTCTGCACTTCTGGATCTCTCCCTGTGCCCTTCTCTCTGTGTGTAATACCTTCTGAACTTCACTCTCACATCCCCTTTTGCCTTGCCTGAAAATACCTGAAAAGGCCTGTTAATCCTTCCAGACTCATCTCATACTCCCTTCTCAGTGAAGCTACCTGGGATCTCCTCTGGCTGAGTTAATGGCCTCCTGTGTTCCTGCAGCAGGTCCCTGACCGATCTGTCCTAGCTCCCATCACATTGTATGGCAACTACGGACTTAGATGTCTGTCCCTTCGCTGGACTGTTAGCTCCTGGAAGGCAGGGACTATGTATTCAACTCTACCTTCTCAGGAGCTAATTCAGGGCCTGCCTCATCGAAGATGATCAAAAACTTGTTCTCAATTTATTTTCTGCTTCTGAATGTGGTGGTGGATGACAGAATACAATTGCACACCTGCATTTGGGCTGCACAAAATGCATTTGTGATGACCAGTTCATCCTCACAGGAATGCCACAGGGAGGGGGTTGAGGAAGATAATTGAGCTTTAAATTTCATTTTCAGGTTAAAAAAAAAAGTTGTGATCTTTAGAGTCAAGAAAAGTTGTTTAAATGTAAACATGCATTCTCAGTGTCTGGAACCAGAGTTAGATGAAATTCCCCAAGTGATCTCTTAATACCACCAAAATTACATTCAAATGCCTCTGCCAAGCAAAGATAAATTGCCATTTGCACAATGGTCTTGCACTTAAAAGTAACTCAGTTCAGAAAGCTTTGAAAAATTTATTATGACAGGGAAAAGGGGAAACTTAAAGGGGGTCAAGATATTTAGTCTGCTGATAAGATGGCTTAGGAGCGACAATAATTATCTCCAAGAATTCGAAGGGTCATTACAAGGTTATTAGGAGGGCACAGGCCAGCTGGGCTCCATCTACTTGGACATCAGAAACTGACTTAAATTACACCAAGAAGAGTTAGAATCAGAATCACAGAAGGTCAGCAATGATGTAGGCCCCCACAACTTAAATGGAGCTCCATGGACCAGCAGCATCACCCAGGAGCTTGCTAGAAATGCAAATGCTTAAGCCTTACCCCAGATCTGCCAAATCAGAACTTGCACTTTGACAAGAACCCCTGTGATTTGTTTGCATATTTCAAGTCTAAGAAGGCACTGGTCTAACCTAACCTTTTCATTTTACAGATAAAGAAATAGAGGACTAGTAAAGCCGGGGAACATGCCCAAGCTCTGGCAGATACTCCAAGTAGGGAGTAGAGTCAAAATGGCCATCACCTTTAATCTGGTCCCCAAAGGACACACCAGTGGTCCCCATCTCTCCTGACTGGCAGAGCCACATAAACCCCACAGGCTGGGTCCATGCCTTACAGCCATAAAGACTCAGGCCAACAGCATGAACTCCTCACTGCAGAGAGGACCAAAGATTTTGGCAAGAACCCGGGGAAGCCTGTGGCCCTCCTGCCTCCATGTGATGTCTAGAAACAGGCAAGACAAGCATGGATACATTCCATGATCAGCCTCTAGACGTGCCTGCCCTGTAACAGGAAATGCCTAATGGCTCGGCTCTTCCACCAACAGATGAGAGAAAGAAAGGCACAGGGTTTTCATAGACCAGGTCTTCAAAGGTTTTCAAAGTGTGGTCAAAGCACTTTATCTCAAGTTGTATCTAAACCTATGATATGGTTGTCCTTGCAGAAGACTCAAAGATAAAGCCTCAGTGATTTCCCAGCACAAGGAGCCAGGCTGTCCGGGGGTGGAGAGAGGAAGCCTTGGTCTGAGTGGGTACCTGTGTGGAGAAGTCCACCTGCCTGTGCTCCCCAAGGCTCACTCACCTGCAGAGGTGGGAAGGGAAGGATGGATTTGGATTCCTGGAGCCAAGCTGTGCCTAGGGACAGGCCCTGGAAAATACCAGGGGCAGGGAGGAGTGGCAGTGCCCCTCCCTGTGGATGGGCATGTGTGTTTCCTGGCACGGAGGGAACTAAGCAGACAGCAAATGTATATTTGATGACATTTCTCTGCAGGAAGCCTCCCTTCTGAAGAACTAGGCTTGAACAAAGCCTAGTATCAGGGCAGACAGAAGAAAAAGAAAGGACTGGGGAACCTGCTAGAGAGGGCAGGATGGCCCCTGAAGGGAGTGGCTGGGGCAAAGAGAGGTAGAGATTAATAAAAGTCACCTTGATAGCCACCATCCTACCCAAATTTGCAAAGTTCCCGTGGGCCAGGCTTTTGGGAAAGGAAGCTCAGGCTCAGCTGAGTATCTGGCAAAACAGTAGAAAAGAACTCGGCACTGAGAAGTCTCCGCCGGTGCTCACTGCCACTCCCAACCTCCTACCAACCCAACCAGATACAAGAAAGTAAGAATGCAATCCTTTCCTGGTCACTGTTCAAAGGAAACTGAAAGTGCCTCCAGATAATGGTAAAACCCAAGCAGTGAGGAGACAGCTGATGCATTACTCTGATAAGATCAAACACCTGGGTATTTGCTATCCTGTAGAAAAAGATGCACACCCCAGCCTTTTCAAAGATATGCAATCTTGTGGATGCAGCTCACAAACTTAACTTTGTTCCCTTTTAGGAACCCAACCTGCATGCTTGCATTTCTCTTTTGAGCTGTAACTACAAATACAAAATGCTTTTAATCCATCAAATTGTGCTGCTCTGCCAATACCTCAGAAGGGACTAAAAGGGGGTCACTTAAGCGGCAGGTTTCAAAGGAGGCTGATGAGAATAACTGAATTCACCACTCTTACCCCACTGGCCTTCCCCACTGACTGGCACTCTTGCCATTTGATCTGTCTGTCCCGGGGACTCAGACACTGCTGCAACAGACAGAATGCCACAGGACCGACGAAGAGCTCCTTTCTACTACTGCTTGTGCCAGTTCCTCCCCTCTTTGGCCCCATACTCCAAGAGTGTCCTGAACTCCAAGAGTTCAACAGTTTTCTTACCAGAAAGCCAGGTGTGTGCTGTAAACGGAAATCTGCATAGGAGTCCACAGAAGAAAGCCAGGAATTCAAGATCAGCCAGGGACCCATGTCTTCCTGCTCTGTTCATGTCACCAGTAGATGAAAGTCATAGACTCGCAGCTTCTGTAGATTGTCTCCTTTCGCTCCAATCCTTTCAGATGCAGAAAGCTAAGATTCCTTCTGATCTGTTGGGGTGGGGGAGGAAAATCCAAGAGCACTAGAATGTGAAACTGACAGGAATACAAACACAAGCATGCACACACACACACGCACTTTTGGGGGGAAAATCTAACTGGAAGATTAGGTACTTTACAACTCCATTATCCAAACTTCTGTGGCATATCATGTATTAGTGATTTCTACCAGACAGAACCCCCAAATGCAGAGCTGGATGGGGGACCCTCAAATACAGCTGGGATCAAATAAATAACCAGTGCTCTGCACAGAGCGAGTGTCTTGGTCAGGATCTCACACTTCAGCAAAGCTCAAACATGAAGGAAGTTGCCTCCTGCCTGGCAATGACCATTCAGTGGTCTCTAGACCAGGTTATGCCCCACACAGCTAACCCTCACTTCATCCTGCAGTAATCCACAATCATAGCCCCATCAATACCCAAGAGTACTTCCCTCCCAGCAAGACAATGAAGCCCCTTAGACGATCTTGCATTCTTGTCAGAGAACTATCGGGGAGAATTGATCCATCTGAACCAGAGGGCTGTGAGAATGCTGTGAAAATGACTTACTTTTATCTTTCCTCCAAGTTGTACAGGTGGGAAAACAGTTGACTGATCTGTCTCACATGATAGTTCTTCCATTTATCTTGAAATAGGAATTTTTTTTTAGCATTGTGACCAACTTCAGCACCTTCATCAGTTCCATCAACATGTTCTCAAAGGTGAAAATAAAGTGGAGATGGAGTCCCTATCAGAAAGTTACTAGGTTAGGAGAGAAGGCAAAGGGATGGTGAACATAATTCAAAAGAAATGCATACTGTCTTTAAAATACACCCATAATTGCTGCCTTTTTAAAGAGATTTCTCTGTGCTCAGCACTGGATTAAACGCTTTATATTGTGCCAATTACTGTAATTTTCATAGCAATCCTTGCAAAGTAGATTGTGTCATCCCTGGTTTACAGATGAGGAAACAGATGAGGCACAAAGAGTTTAAGTGACTTTCCCAAAGTCACAGATGCTATCTCAAAAAAAAAAAAGGTACTCGATTGTTTCTACTCTCCATGGGCCTTCACAAACAGAACAGAAGAACAGACCTGGGTTTCTTGTAACTTAAAAATAAAGGAAGATACATACTTCCATGTGGCTGGCTATGACAAAAAGAAGAGCCCCATCCAGTGTCATTTCATACCTAAAGAGGGAGATGTTTAATTTGGTGCACAGATTAACCCCTATAGGTTTTCACATCCTGTTTCCAAGTAACCAACTTGAAAAATCACTTACTGGGCTAAAGAAGAACCTTTGGAAGTTGCCTTAAGAATGTTATGCACTTTGGATGACACTATTAGGATCAGAAAACAGCATAGTTGCTTTTGCAAATGCATCCAAACACATTCTCTATAAACTTGTTCTATTTGATTTCTTCTCCATTCTGTCATTAACTGTGAAATTAATATATCCTCCCAATACCACATTTACTAAATAAATAATTTAATAAAATGGAACACACGACCCTATGCCCTAGCAGAAAGCAGTTTGAGCTGGATGCCTAAGTATGTCTGAAGTTATCTCACTGCTTCGGTCGGATTCTTAGGGGTCACACATTCACAACACCTCTGAGAGGTCTCCGTAGTGTCACAGAAAAAGCAGGGAAGCCCTGAGTGACAACTAGAGGTCCTGTACAAAGTCAGCTGCAGGCTCAGCTGGGACCCGGTCACAAACCACAGCCTCCTGCGGGCTAGGTTGCTTTCTGAGTGGTTGGTGCTGCCTCGGAACAGAACACCAAGGGCCCCCGCAGACTATCAGTCACCTTCCTGCTTCTCAGCGCCCCAACACCGTGGGTCTGGGAGAAAAGCTCGTGACTTCCCCGGCGACCCAGGGCCACAGACCCCGAGTGAAGGAAGTGGCTGGGAGCTGTCCATGGTGGCGTCGCGCCTGGGCACGCAGAGCCGCCGGCTCCCCGCCCCCGGGCGCGCGGGAGATCACTCTCCAGACAGCCGGGATGGAGAGACGCGCTCCCGGGCTCACCATCTCTGGGGATGGGGCTGCAGCCAGGTACTGGCTCACACATCAAAAGGTTAGCTTTAAAAGGGAGTTCTTACCTGTGGGCAGCGTTGGCTGCACGAAGCAAGACTCAGGACCTCAAACCCGGCAGCTGGCGGCGCGCCTGGGACGGCTGTAGAGTCTCAGTCTTGGGAAACAGCGGCGGTCGCTGAGAGCGAGTCTGCGGCTGAGGACCCAGGGCGCACAGCGCTCCTTTCTCATGAGCACACGCATCCCGCGGGGTCCATTCCAGAATGTCACTGGCCCTCGTTCCCAGAGCGGTGAGCTGGAGAACTGGACATGGCTCTGGCCTGCGCTCTGTCAGGACCCTGCCTTTCCTCCCATCCTAATGCGACCCTTCTTGAAGCCCACGTCCTTTGTCAGGGACCACCAAACCTTCTTCCAGCGATGCCAGGTTTGGGATCTCCGTCTAAACATCAGCAGGGGTCCTCGAGGTCATCTAACATCCAATTGCCTCCACCCGGCCCCGAGCCAGCGCGTCAGTGGGTGCCTAGCACTGTCCGGGAGGCACTGGGAGGCGGATGGGGAAACCCAAAGGAAGATCGACCGTGCTTAGGAAGGAACAGCAGGGCGCAAACCTGTTGCTAGGCGCACACCCACTAGTGCACAGTGTGAGCTGGCTCCCCTACGACTGGACTCCGAGACCTGGTCCTTGGGGTAATCCCTCCTCAACGAGACACTGTCGGGGCGCAAACACCCCGTGCCATTCAGAAGGGGAAAAATCTATGGAAAGCAGAAATCTGTACACACACACCCCCGCGCTGGATGCGCTCTGGGGACGCCAACGACCCCCGCGCACCTGCAGCTTGTTAAAGGATCACAAGAGATCAGAGAAATCCCTCAGAAAACAGTTGACAGGGGCATATGCCCACCAACAGATACGTGGACAGACAGGCGAACCACACAGCACAGGATGAACAGGCAAACAGAAACCGATGGCGGGTAACGCTTACCCTATGCCGGGTGGAGGCTCAAGACCCCGGTTCGTCCCTCCCCTCCTAGGCGTGGGCCATCAGCTCAGCCCTGACTACCCCAGCCAGGCCCTCTTACCTCTGGGTCGGTGGCCGAGACAGTGCCACTCCTCGGGACCCAGGAGCGCAGTGGCCCCGGGCGTCTGGTCGCTGAGCGCCGGGCGCCGCGAGCCCCCGGGGCGTGGGCAAGCAGGGTGGTAGCTCGTCTGGGAAATCGGGTTCAGCCCCTAGCCGCGCTCAGCCCCGCTGACTCCCCGCGCCGCTTGCGCTCCCCAGGCTTTGCACGATTGCGCTGCGCTGGGCTCTGCTGGCGCGCTCGCTCCCCGGCCGCCAGCCTGAGCGGCTGCTTTTATAACCACTTTTATGGGCTGACTCCTCCCCCCCGGAGCCCCTGACGCCCGCGCGGCACCGAAGCTCCCCGCCTCGCCCCCGATGAAGCTTCCCTCTCCCCCCACCCCTTGCCGAAGCGGGGCGGGGGCCGTGCGCCCGGGCTGGACCCGGGCGGGCTCTGGCGGCGGCTCTCGGAGACGCAGACCCGAGCCCGCCGAGACTGGGCGCGCGGAGTCCCGCCCGCGGCCGCCGGGTGAGGGCGCTGGAGGCCAGGACTCGGTGGAGCGGCCGCGGCGGGCCGCCGAGGGCAAGTCTCTGGGCCTCGGAGGGTTTGGGGTGGCCCGCGCGCTGGCGTGAAACCCCGCTCGCGCCCAGTGGCTTCTAGGCAGTCGAGGAGAGGAGAAAGGCCTGCGTCTGGCGCTGAATCGCCGCCAGTCGGGGTTTCAGGCAAAGTCTCAGAATTTTTTTTTTTTAACTCAGCAGAAAAAAAGTGGCCTTAGGAAGAGACTCTGGTGTCTCTTTGGCCTGGCAGTTCATCCGAGAGGAAAATGCGTGGGTTTTCAGCCAAAGAGATCTTGGTTTGAAACTGGATTCAGATATGCCACTAATGTGACCCTAGGCGAGGATCTTAACTTCTCTGGGCCTCAGTTTCCTCATCAGGAAAATGGACTCTGTGATGCTTCCTCACAGGACTGGTGGGAAGATTTAAATGAAGTCAGGAAAGTGCAGGAACCAAGCACATAATAGGTGCTCAGTATGTTAGAAACCTTCCCATACTTGGGGGGGGGTAGGCTCTGTGCCTCCTGAACTGGACGGGCCAAAGTTCTTAAGGATCAAAGCAAGAAGGTGCACTGGTCTAGATACTCCCCTGCCTGAGGAAAGTGTACTAGTTGAAAGAGCCCATAACAACAGGTCCCTAGGGCATATGGAGTTTCCTCTCAACTCTGCCATTAACCTGCTGTGTGAACCAGGGCCAGCTACTTCCCCTCTCTGAGTCTCAGGGTGTTTTTCTGGAGGTCAGTGGATTGCCCTGTGAGGGAAGTGCTCTGTCCCTTCCACTTTTTGGAGCCTGTGACTTAGCCCTCTTTCCTGGTTAACGTGAGTCCTTCAAGATTTTAGAAAGTAGAATATACATTTCTTTCTTCCTTCCAGCCAGTGCCCTGTGAGCACCTGCAGGGAAGGTCCCCGTTCTGTGCAGCACACACCAGCTGCAGGAATCTAGGTCTGGGCTTTGGGGCCAGGCTGTGGTCAGACAGAAGCTGTGGAAGTCTGTGTCCATGGCTCCTGGGCTGAAGCAGAAGCCTTTGGTCACCTGGCTAAACCAGGGAGGCCCTGCATTCCACATCCAGGCCTTTGCCAGAAAGCTGGACTTGATCCTTGCTGGAGATGGTGACGAGGATTCTCAGCCCTTCCTTGACGTCTTGGGAAGTAATAAGCTGGAACCAATGGCAACACCCCCCCCTCAGCCTTTTCTTCCCAACGAAATAGAATGGAGCCTACCCAAGTGCCCCCTTTCCAGTTCTTATACCCTGATTCCTGGTTCTTTTCCTTTCTTAAGGAGCATCCAGAGACCAGGCCCACAAACACTTGAGGGAGAAAATGCTGAGCATTTGGCTCAAATGGAGAAAGGTCAGCCTTGAATCAGCCTTTCTTGGAGCTACACGTAGGATTTTCCATCAACAGACAGCAGATCTGGGGCCTGCGGGGTGTGCGTGGAGCCGGGCGGCTCTCAGGGAGAGGCTGGCTCCGCAGGCATCTGAGAGATGAAGTGGTGAAGGAAGATGCTTGTCTAGGGCTGGGCCCTGAGAAGTGCTTAGTCATGTTTTCTCAAAGCACAGAAGTGCCCAGCACATTCCTCTGGTATCCAGTTTTCTTTATCACAGACGAACGCCCAAGGGAAAAGAGCAACGCTGATGAAATGCAGACAGGCTCTGCATGTCTGAAACCAGATTCTCCAGCCACATCTCCATTCAGCACTTCCATTCAGCACTCGGTGATGAACGGGGTGTGCCGGGTAATTCTTTTTGATAAATATTAGCAACATCATCCTGGCGGATTTACTACCCATACTTCCCCAAATCCAAGGTCTTGCTTTTACAAATACAGAAATGGGAGCTGGTCATGAAAAGCTGTGTTGGTTTTCTGGTTCTCGCCAGAATTCTCCAGCAGAGAGTCTTCTGAGAGAGGGAAAATGCTTATAACTGGTGTGACCTGCCACCCAGAAAGTCTGCTCTTCCTCCATTCTTTGCGTTCGCCTCTTCCTCTTGTGGGATGCAGCCCCCTCAACTAGATCCTTCTGTAGTAGAATGGCCTGCCTGCTTACTGCTACCTCAAGCTGCCAGCGCCTGGCATTTCCACTCTGCTGGAAGAATTCCACATCTGTTCCTTAAAGCAAGGGTCAACACACTCCACCTGCTGACCAGCAAAGCCAGGCCCCTACCCCTACAGCAGCCTGCCTGTGTAAAGTCTGAAAAGCTGGTCGTATCTGTGGCTCCGTGCTCCAAGCCTCCAGACCCGGTTCTCCCAGAACAGCAAGAAAGCTGGGAGGTGAGGGAGCAAGGAGA
The DNA here is from genome assembly GCA_023783475.1 of Daubentonia madagascariensis. Taxonomy (NCBI): domain Eukaryota; kingdom Metazoa; phylum Chordata; class Mammalia; order Primates; family Daubentoniidae; genus Daubentonia; species Daubentonia madagascariensis. The sequence goes on along the minus strand of JAKFHU010000144.1, from coordinate 9,734,172 downwards.
GATGGGAAGCAGGATGCAGCCAGGGAAGCGTGTGAGTGGGCTGTGGGCCTCAAGGTTTCCAGCAGACCTGCAAAAAATAAAACCTCCGGCATCCCCACCCTACAAGAAGCAGTTCACGAATAATAAGCATCTTTAAGTTCCACCAACAGGGGTCGCCCTTGGACACCAGGCCTGAAGCTGGCTTCAATACAGGAAAATTCCCAGGCATGGGCCCTGCGACCGGATTTTCAGCCCTGATTGCTGCTGGGTTCCTGTTTTGCTGGATACAGAAGAGGCTGCCCAGCCGAGCAGAGGTGAGTCCTGGGTTTTTTCTGGTGAGTGAAGGTCTGTGTTGGAATTTGGGAAGGCAAGTCTTAGGACACTGGTCAACAACTCAAGAGCTCTGAAAGTGGATTTTTACATCCTCCTCTTCAAATTTATCATCACTATAGAGAAAGAACTCTTCTTTCCTTTTTTTAAAATATATCTCAAATGTATGTAAACTGTGTGTATGATGTTTATACATTAGTAATTTCTTTTTCCTAATTGCAAAAACCATACATGTTCCCTGCAAAAAACAAAAAAACTTTGAAAATTTAGAAAATGAACAAAGGAGAAAGGAAATCACCTAACATTAAACATAAGAGAAGCATTACAAAATGCTTGAAAAATATAGAAAAGCACCAAAAAAATCACTTCTACTCAAAGACCATTTCTGTTAATTTCAGTATATAGCCGAGCATTTTTCCATATATAAGTTACATAGATGAATGCACAAATACATAAGTGTTATGTAAGTATACCACAAACGGTTCAATAGTTAGTTCAAAATCATTCATCGCCACCAGACTGCACATTCTGGGAGGGCAGGGACTATGTCTCTCAAGTTTACTCATCTACCTACAGTAGCTCCTATAGTGTCCAACATAGAGTGAGTGTGTGGTAGGTGTTTACCTCATGAATGAGTGGATACATGAATGAGCATTTCTTATAAAAATAACATATATGCAGTGGAAAAGGAGACCCAAGTGATTTGTAAACATTTGAAAAGGTATTCAACTTTGCATATAAATGAAGAAAGTCAAATTAATACTACACTGAAAAATCTATCAGATTGGCAAAAATCCAAAAGCTTGATATTACCTTTGTTGGGTATCAACACCTTTGTTGGGGACAGTGAGGGTGGGTAACAGATCCTTGCATGCATTGCTGATGAGAGTTTTAATTGGTACAACCTGTGAGGACAGTTTGACAAGATTTATGAAAATGTGCAAAATGTTTGACTCAGCAATTCCACTTCCAGGAATTTATCTTACAAATAGGATGTGTGAAATGATTAGTACCAGGTTACATACATTGTATCCCTATTCTTAATAGTTTAAAAACTCCCCAAAACCAGGGAACAGCCTAAGTGCCTAGTAGTAGAGCTAATTAAGTTATGTTAAGTACATATGATGGAGTACTATGCAGCTGTTTAAAAAAGGAATAGGATGTAGAGCAATATACGTAAGATACTACTACTTGTGCAAAGGGGGGAGGAGAAAAATACTATATACTATAAAAACAGATTTGCATTTATTTATGGATGCATAAAAGTTATCTAGAATGATACACAAGAAGCTAATAATATGGTTTCCTGTTTGGTATTGCTGATAGTTTTGGTGGGGGCGGGGGATAGGTAGATGGAAGACAAGGGTAGGAGGTCAACTGTTTCTTGTGTAGTTTTTTTGTACTTTTTTCCTTTTGAACAAAGTGAATTTATTACCTAGTCAAAAATTTAAAGCTGGGTGTGCAGGTGCGCACCTGTAGTCCCAGCTACTTGGGAAGCTGAGGCAAGAGGATCTCTTGACCCCAGGAATTTGGGGCTGTAGTGAGCTATGATCACCCCTGAGAATAGTCACTGCATTCCAGCCTGGGCAACATAGCCAGACCCTATGTCTAAAAAAAAAATTAAATAATTTTAAATGCCAAAAAGTATATCATATAAATAATAATTAGCCTGTTTTTTCACTTAATGATGTATCATAAACATTTCCCCAAGTCTTAAATCTCTTTCAACATTATTTTAAACTGTTATGCCATTTCCTAATATGGACATAATTTATATCATCAATCCCCTGTCATTGGTTTCAGCATTCTGAACAGTCCCATGTGTGCATTTCTGGAAATTTTGGGCAATTCTCAAAAGAGAGCTCCTCATCTCTTTTAGCATGGCAAACATGAAGCCAGCCTTCAAGACTCAATTCAGATGTCACCATTGCTGGGAAACTTTTTCTGATCTCCCCTACCCTATGTTCTCATGGAAGCTTGTACAGAATTCTATTATAGAATTCCAGCTGCATGTGTGTATGTGTGTGTGTGTGCACATGCATGTGTGTGTCTTCCTCCACCTCCCCACCTTCAGCTGCAAGTTTTGGATTCATCTTTGCATCCAAAACTTTGGATGCACAGGGATGCATTTTACCCATCTCTCTGTCCCCAGACCAACACAATGATGGCCTGGGTAGATTCTCGGTAGAAACATAAATGAGTAAACAAACAACACTTCCCCACTACGATTCATATAATACTTCCAAGGAGTCACTCCTGGCATGAAAAATAAAATACAGTTGAACCTTGAAGAACAATGTGAGGGTTAGGGGGATGACCCCCAGCACAGTTAAAAATCCAAATATAACTTTTGACTCCCCTAAAACTTAGCTACTAATAGCCTACTATTGACTGGAAGCCTTAGTGATAACATAAACAGTTGATTAACAAGTATTTTGTATGTTATACGTATTATATACTGCATTCTCACAATCAAGTAAGCTAGAGAAAAGAAAATGTTATTAAGAAAATCATAAGAAAAAGATAATACATTCACAGTGCTGTACTGTATTTATCCACAAGTTTATGTTATCTGCTTACAAGACTAATCCTCTGTCTGAAATGGGGGCAATTCAGCTGCAGACCTCAATCTATGGGACATATCAAGCAATTCAACTTTCTCTTGTAATGTCGTGACTTTTCTCTGCTCCTTGGGAGCACTTCCAGCATCACTAGTAGCACTTCGTATGGGCCCCATGGTGTTATTCAGAGTTTGCGGGGTTGCATTAAACACGATGGAAAATACACGAGAACCTCAAGAGATATTGTTACTGGGATATGCAATTTACTGGAGAGACAAGCTGCCCCCACAGAGATGATCAGCATCACATGGCATTTTAAGCAGATACTAGCAACACTTGAGCTCACTGCAATAGCAACAGGAGGTGGCTATAAAATTATTACAGTAGTACAGTGTGTGCTATCATTAATTTTATGCAGTTATGATTCAATATTGCATCTTTACATTTGTTTATGTTTCTCTCAACTTCAAAGGGTGCCATGTGTGGTCTGTAAGTGTGTGCATAATTTTTGATAAATTTTAACTTTTTGTAATAGATTTGTGTATATTTTATGGTAGTAAATGATAAAATAGATTAGTATCTATATATATTTTGTGCATCCATGACATTCCTTTTTCTTAATTTTTCTGGTATTTCTAGGCTAAGAGGTTTGTCTTCAAGTTTTTTCGAATTGCCATAAATCTCCACAAAATTTTCCAATATATTTATTGAAAAAAATTTGCATATCAGTGGACCTATGCAATTCAAACCTGTGTTGGTCAAGGGTCAACTGTACAGGTAAAATGCTCTTTAGATACTCCATGTCATTCATAGACAACCAAGAAGTAGGTTTGCTAATACCCTTAGCTAGAACACATATACCTCATGGTTTCAATGATAACATACGCACAATTGTTATTTTTTATAGTGCCATGAAACCCTTTGGCTTCTTTTCAATGGATAGAAAGTGTACCATCATGGGAATGGGCTGAGTTTAAACTCTCACTAGATCAGTCTCTGTTCTCAGGCAATTCCTTTCCCCTGTGTGATGGTTAGTTTTAGGTGCCAACTTGCCTAGATTAAAAAACACCTGGAGAGCTGGTAAAGCATTACTTCTGGGTGGGTCAGAGCAGGTGTTTGCAGAGGAGACTGGTGTGTGATTCAGTACACTGAGTGGGGAAGATCCACCCTCAATGTAAACAGGCACCGTCCAATCGGCTGGGGGCCTGGATAGAACAGAAAAGGAGAGAAAAGGATTTCTCTCTCTCTCTCTCCTCTCTCTTTCTCTCTCTCTCAGAGCTGGGACACTCTCCTGCTCTTGGAGATGAGAACTCCAGCCTCTCCAGCCTTGAGACTCCAGGACTTATACCAGTGGCCCCTCAGTTCTCAGGTCTTTGGCCTCGGACCAAGAATTACACCATTGGCTTCCCTGGATCTGAGGCCTTCAGACTTGGTCTGAGCCACACCACCAGCATCCCCGGGTCTCCAGCTTGCAGATGGCCTGTCATGGGACTTCTCAGCCACCATGATCATGTGAGCCAATTCCCCTAATAAATCCCCTCTCGTATATCTAGATATAATCATGCATCACTTAATGAGGGAAATATGCTCTGAGAAATGCATTGTTAGGCAATTTTGTCATTGTGTGAACATCATAGAATGTACTTACACAAACCTAAATGGTACAGCCTACTACACACCTAGGCTATATGGTATAGCCTATTGCTCCTAGGCTACAAACCTGTATAGCATGTTACGGTCCTTAATACTGTAAGCAACAGTAACACAATGGTAAGCATTTGTGTATCTAAACATAGAAAAGGTACAGCAAAAATACAGTGTTATAATCTTTTGGGACCACCACTGAGCTCTGTCACTGACTAAAATGTTGTTATGTGGCACATGACTATGCATACACACACACACACACACACACACACACATACTCTATTGGCTCTGTCTCTCTGGAGAACCCTGGCTAATACACCTGGGATTGCCTAAAATGAATCAAATGTATAAAAATGAAGAAGAGGTTGAACTAATTCAGATGCTGCAGACTGATGGCCTGTGGACCACAAGACTGCTGCCATCTTGGTTTGGCCTACATGGTGTATGTATGTGTCATTCCAATGTGACTGCCACACCTGCTCAGCATTGCCTCACATCTGACCCACCTTATGCATTTACAATGCCTGTCTACCTTTGTAAGTGTCAGAGTGGTGACTTCTGGACTGAATCCAGCGTTTTGCATGGGGTGTTGAAGAAAGAGGCCACTACTCTGTATCTGAAGCTAAGCCATGGGAGAGTTGAACACAGCACACTGCTGATCTCTGAGAGCTTTGGGGGAGTACGAGACTCAGAGGTTGGCAGACTCTTAACAGTGGGAGTGGCCACTGGAAGGAGGCTATTGCTGACTGGCTGGCCTTCAGAAGCAAGTGCACTGGTGGAAGGAAGTTGTCAAAGACCAGGGCAGCTTTAAAACAAGTTCTCAGAGCACATGATGTTAACTGAAATAAGCCAGGAACAGAAAGTTAAACACCACATGTTCTCATACATATGTGGAAGCTAAAAAAAATTGATTTCATAGAAGTAAAAAGTAGAACAGAGGATACTAGAGGCTGGGAAGGGTAGGGGAAGTGGGGGGTTAGGGAGAGATTTGTTAAAGGATACAAAATTATAGCTAGATAGAAGGAATAAGTCCTAGTGTTCTACAGCACTGTAGGATGACCATAGTTGATAATAATATATTATATAGTTTCACATAGCTACAAGGAGGATATTGAATGTTCTCAACACAAAGAAATGACAAATGTTTGAGATGATGGATATGCTAATTACCCTGATCTGATCATTGTTCTTTATACATATTGAAACATCACCATGTACCCCATGAATTTGTACAATTATTATATGTCATTTCAAGAGAAGTGGGGAGCCATTGGAGGATTTTAAATGAGGTTGTAACATGATCTGTTTTGAATTTTTAAAAAATCATGTTGGTTGTTGTGTGGAGAATAGATTATAAGGGGGAAAAAGTGGGAGCAGGGACTTGGGAAGCTGAGGCATGAGGATTGCTGGGGCCAGTCTGGGCAACAAAGCAAGATCCCATTCCAAAAATTTTTTTAAAAATGTTTTTAAGTGAAATCAGGGTTTGGCAGTTCCTCAATAAGTTAAACATAGAATTGCCATGTGTCCCTGCAATTCCACTTCTAGGTATATACCCAGAACAACTTAAAATAGGTGTTCAGCCAATAACTTGTACATGAATGTTCATAGTAGCATTACTCACAGTAGCCAAAAGGTGGAAGTAACCCAAATGTCGACCAACATGAATGGATAAACCAAATGTGGTGTATCTATACAATGGAATATTGTTTAGCCAGAAAAAAGTACTGATACATGGCACAGCACTGATGAACCTCGAAAACATTATGCTAAGTGAAAAAAGCCAGTCACAAAGCCTTCTTTTGTATGATTGCACAATCCTGTTTATATGGAATGTCCAAAATAGGTAAATCCATAAGGACAGAAAGCAGATTTGTGGCTGGGGGTGGGGGAGTGGTATTGATTGCTGGGTAAAAATGGATATGAAGTTTCCATTTGGGGTGATGAAAAAGTTCTGGAACTAGATAGTGGTGATGGATGGTCGCACAGAATTGTGAATATGCTTAATGCCACTAAATTGTAAACTTTATAATGGTTTAAGTGGCAAATTTTATGTTATGTGTATTTTACCCCAATAATACTAAAAGGACTACCCCACACACACAAACTAAAATTAAAAAATAAAACCAGTTCTCACTTGTTACTATGACCAAAGAACAGTAAGCCTTTTCCTTTCTAGGAACTGTTTCTAGAGATTATTTCTAGAACCATTAATTCCCAGAAAGATCCCTTTTTTATTTAAATGTAACATGAATCAGATCAAATTGCTGGGAAGGTTTGTTAAAGCAGATTACCGGGTCCCATCCCCAGAGTTCCTGATTCAGTAAGTCTGGAATGGGTCCCTAGAATCTGCATTTCTAATGCATTTCCAGGTGATGCTGATGCTGCTGGCTTGGGGACCCCACTCTGAGAACCACTAGTCTAGCATGATAGGATTTATACTTAATTATTTGTTGGTTAAGAAAATAGTAACCACAATAAGATACTAGTGAGTTCAAAAATGCTGTAAAATGAATTTTTATAATGGCTTATTAACTGCAGCCATATCTCTATACATTTGAAAATAATGGTGAGTATATAGGTGAAACATAATATTTACGCCATCTACAGATAATGGTTGGAAAACATGAATTTCAGGACGTATTGCAGTAATTCTGCTTCTTTCTTCCCCTCTGCTCCCTTTTCCCACCTTCCCCCCTCAGAATTTGTGGCCCATCCCATGTTGGGGAATCTCAGACCAGATATTTGTCAAGGAATCTCCAAGTTTTGTGATTCTATGATTGTGGCAGATCCTGGTTCTGCACAAGAACTCTTCTGGTCAAGTTATAAGCCACATCAGTAAGTTGATGTAATTTGCAAATATGGGAGGCAAACAAGTTTACGAAACAATTAGATGGTGTGTGTTTGAGTGTGTGTGTGTGTGTGTGTGTGTGTGAGAGAGAGAGAGAGAGACAGAGAGAGACAGAGACAGAGAGATAGAGACTGACTTTAGAAATTCTCCTTCGTATAATAAAGGAAAAACTGTTCTCCATCAGGTCATTCTGGTTTTTTTTAAGGTAAACCATTTTGCTGGAGGGACACACGCCATCTTCAGAAGGAAAGACAGGCACACTTGTAAGTTTGTAACAACACTGCATTCTGAGGTGAGGCCTCTCATTCTAAATGTTTGGAAGAGAAATTAAAACACTTCCTGTGTTTCTGAAGATAAGCAATTTTTACAAAGAAAATTCTTATTAAAAAATATTTAAAAACTAAGGGATACTATTATACACAAAAGCCATTGTTATGCACGATTCAAAGCCTGGAATGAATAAAGATTCAATATGCACTGAATGAATGATGCCATTTTTCCACACATTTCCAATAGGCTTTTTACTAACATGTACATGTGGAAAATCCTTTCAATAAAGGATAAAATAGTCTATTTCTCTGGATGATAATAGCTTGTAATTATTGATAGCTGAGTATATTCTAGGCTCGTTTACTTCTCAATTAATATTATGAGGTAAGTACCAAATCATCCTTATTTTACAGATGGGGAAACTGAGGCACAGAGAGGTTGAATAACATCCCTGTGACACACAGCCAGTAGCTGGTGGCACTGAAATTCAAGCTCAGGTAAACAGAGTCCACAGATGCAGGACCAGCCACTATACCTTGATCCTCCTCCTGAAGGCCTAAAGATTTGATGCCCTTAACCACTTTCTCAGCATGTTTGTTTCCTTTAGAGTGTGTATTACAATTTGATTTTTTAATTTGTTCACTTGTTTATTGTCTGTTTCCTCTATTAGAATATAAGCTCCAAGAGGACAGGAGCTTTGTCTGTGTACTGCTGTATCCAGAAGAACCAAACTGAGTGTTTAGAGTCACAAACATTTGTTGAATGAAGGAATGAGTGAATTTTGTACATCAGTTAGCTTGATAAATGGAATCTGATTAAAAGAATGTATAATTTATTTTTTATTGGCCATTAATTATGCACCAAATGGTTTTCTTTTTTTTAAGGAAAAGCCCACCTGAGACTTGCATGGGAAAGGACCAAGATCTTTAAGGTGACAGCATGTGGTGCAGAAAGGAAAACATTGCCCAGTTACATCAGTAAAATAAATAAAATTCTCTTCAAGGGACAAATTGCAGCATATGACAGAAATAAAGGATTAATATCCAGAATATATAAATAATGCCTGTGAAAAAGAAAAATATACAAATCTATCAGATAAGTAGGCAAGAGTCGTGTGTAGGCATTTCACAATACAGAACTTATAAATGACCCATATGTTTTTGAGAAGTTGCTTATTCTCATGAGTAATCAGGAGTGTAACATTTCGCATCCACTATTTAGTCAAAAAGTTATAAAGTCAGAGGATGTCAAGTGTGGAAGACTAGAACTCCTGTCTACTGTGGGTGGGAAGATAAAGTGGTGCCTGTACTTTGGAAAATGCCGTGGCATTACCTGGTGAAGTTGAACAGGCAGATCCTGTATGAGTCAGCGATACTCAAAATGGGGCCATGGGCCAGCATTACCTGGGAGCTTCTTAGAAATGCAGAATCTCAGGTCCTACCATGGATCTACTGCGTCAAAATCTGTATCTCCAGGTGATTTGTGTGCACACTGAAGGTGGAGAATCCCTTTCTAGGGCAGTGGTTTTCAACCTTGAGATGCCCATTAGAAACCCCTAGGGAGTTCTTAAAAGTCCAGATGCTCAGGCCAAACCCCAGGCTAGTTAAAAGAGAATCTCTAAGTATGAGACCAAGGCTGATGACACCAAGGCATTTTAAAATGCCTCTCAGATCATTTCAATATGTAACCAAGATCAAGAACCATCACCCAGAAGTCTCTTCCATCACGAGATGTACAAAACTATCTTTAATGGCAAAGACCTGGAAGATGATCTAAATGTCCAACAAGAGTAGATTGCATGAACTGGAGAATATTTATACAATACAACACAGCAATGACTATAAGCTACAGCTATACAGATTAACACAGATAAATCCAAAAGGTATCATGTTGAGTAAAAGAAGAAAGCAAATAAAGAATACAGCAGTAGGATTGTATTTATACAAAATCTTAAAGAGCAAATTATATTCACATGTATACATATATATACATATGTGATATATGTGTACATATACATATATCGCATATTTATAATATATTACACACATTTTTACTATAAAGAAAGGAATGACTAAGGGGAAATTCAGGATGGTGGTCACTCTGGAATACGGGGGGAAAAGAACGTGATTGGGGGAGAATGGGGTAAAAGTGGGATCCTAATATTCTATTTCAGATTCAATAGTGGGAATATGAGTTTTCATTTTTTTCCCCTTAATCCTTTTTAACCTTGAACTGGAAAAATATATTTTTTATGCACTCCTTTAAATGAAATATTAAAATTTGAAATTTAAAAAAGTTTTTTAAAGGGCATATACAAGTTCTTCTGAGCCCCCTTCTTAAGTGTAACTTACACTTCAGCAGACATCCTTTGCTGCTCTCTTCTGAGTGGTCCCTCCTCTGCCCCGGCCGAGGGACCAGGGTAGAGTGGAGGATCTGTTATTCCAGAGACCCTGGCCCACTCCAGCGCCCATCTTGGAATGTGCTTGGAAGGTGCTGGGTGGGCTCAGGAGCTACACGGCCTCACAGGCCCAACTTGTAGCACCTGGAAGCCTGGCAATGGGCGGTCTGGGGCACATTCGGACAGGAGACAGTAACTGCGCAGGTCTGGAGGCCCTGGGCCCATCTCCACCCACACCCAGACACAGACAGGGCCAGGCGTGAACAAGCTGGGACCAGCCAAACAGTAAATCATATAGCAACAGAGTAATGATTAAGTAACACTGTAGTGAGGGCACCGACAGGGTAAACTGTCTTACCCAAGAGTTTTCAAAGTGTTTCCGTCCAGACCTCACCCATCCATTTAGTGAGTGAGTCCAAGCCCCCATTACCTCTTGCAAGACAGTTCTACCTACAGAATTTCATCTGATCCTTACTTGACTGTGTGGCAGGTATTACTACCATTTTAGAGATAAGGAACAGGCCCAGAGGAGTTAAGGGATTTGCTCAAGGTCACACAGTTACAATGGCACAAACACAGCTATGCCTGCTGCCTCTGCATCCAGGACTCGTTCCCCGTCGCATCTCCTTCTGTGCCTTTAAGTGCTTCTGCACTGGATTCTGGTATCTCCAGAGACCCCCTCCTATGCACAGAGCTGTGACAAACTCATGTCTCTCCCTAGGCTTGACTGCAGGATAAATCCAAACTCCTTAACCTCTCCATAATCTGCACTCACAGTTCTCAGAATCCAAAAATATTAGTTTTAAAGGAGCCTATAAATACCATCTAGTTCTCTGTTCTTAATCTTTCAGAATCACTGACACCTTCTGTTGAAGCTGTGGACTTTCTCCCCAGAAAAATGCCTGTAGGTACAGACATCCAAAGTATAGCGTGCAATTCCAAAGAGGTCACAGATCCCAAGACTCCTAGGAATTGCAGATCAAGGCCAGGTGGGGTGGCTCATGCCTGTAATCCTAGCACTCTGGGAGGCCAAGGTGGGAGGATCACTTGAGCTCAGGGGTTCAAAACCAGCCTGAGCAAGAGTGAGACCCCATCTCTAGGAAAAAAACATCAGCCGGGCGTCGTGGCACGTGCCTGCAGTCCCAGCTACTTGGGAGGCTGAGGTAGGAGGATCACTGGAGCCCAGGAGTTGGAGGTTGCGGTGAGCTGTGATGACACCACTGCACTCTACCCAGGGCGACAGAGCGAGGTCTCTGTCTCCACAAAACACAAGGCAACTAGACAACCCTCCTCACAACACCCCACCCGCCCCGTTTAATACAAAAAATAAAAGAATCCTGAAACCCTATCCTTTCAGACCTTTTTAAAAAAAAAAAGAATTGCAGACCAAGTATGGTGGTTCTTCAAAAAATTAAACACAGAATTACCATATGATCCAGCAATTCCACTTCTTGGTATATATCCCAAACATATGAATGGATAAAGAAAATACGGCATACCCATACCATAGAAAATTATTCAGCCTTAAAAAGGAATGGAATCTGTCACATGAATGAACCTTAAGGACATTAGGCTAAGTGAAATAAGCCAGACACAAAAGGACAAGTGCTATATGATTCCACTTATATGAGATACCTAGAGTAGTCAAATTCCTAGCGACGGAAAGTAGAATGGTGGTTGCTAGGGGCTGGGGTGACGAGGGATTGGGTGTTATTGTTTAATGAGTGCAGAGTTTCAGTTTGGGATGATGAAAAAGTTCTGGAGATGGATGATGGTGATGGTTGCACAACAGTGTGAATGTACTTAATGCCACTAAATTGTACACCTAAAGATGGTTTAAAAGGTAAATTTTTTGTGATGTATATTTTACGACACACACAAAAGAACTGCAGATGGAATGGATCCCTCACTCCACACATGAGGATTCTGCGGCCCAGGCAGGGGCCAGGGCCCTGGCTGAGAAGGAACAGGGCCAGGACCAGGACAGATCTCCTCGCCCGGCCCCCTGCCCTGGAAACCCCCAGCTGGGCAAGCTCTGGGAAAGTTCCTTTGGGAATGACCGTGTCTCCTGCTGAAATCCTAGTGGGCAAAGCCTCAGGTAGGAGTTGGCATCAGAGCTGGACAGAATGAAATGTGATATTTATATGAACGTCACCTATTGGTTTAATAATCGTCACACACAAGGGGACGAGAGTTCTCCAGAATGACTTGTTGTCTCTGGTGAAAGCAGCATCTTCTGCAGGAGTGAGACAGTGCCATCCAGTGGGGTTCCAGAACAAATTATAGTAACAAAAGATCTTACAGACACCGTTTTATAACTACTTCACGTGAATCCTAAAATATAGACTTTCTTCTTTGTCATGACTTATTAAAGATGCGATTAAACATCAACAGAAACGTACCCCTGCTAACATTTTGGTGCTGAGCCAGCTGTTTGTCCTAGTTTGAGTGTGTGAAGGAGGGGTAGGGGGTGGGGAGGGAATCACACACATGAGCTATGTGGTGACCAGTTTTATCATACAACATGTGTCTTGAAAATCTTTCCATGTCACTAAATACTATTCTGTAGCATCATCTATGATGGTTGCAGAGTAATTCTTTGTATGGATGTAATAACTAATTCCCTGTGGCTGGAAACAGATTGTTTTCAAGTTTTCACTATTACTGAGTAGAGCAGTGATTATGCCATGTAAGTCTATTTTATCTTCTGGATAACTTCCTAAGGATAAATTCCTAGAAGCCAAGTGGTTAGATTAAATGATGAACATTGCTAAGATTTTGGTAGAAAGTTTTTACCTATGTGACGTATAAAGTTAGCAGTGTGATTTGAGAGTGCCCTTGCATCTACACCTCTACCACCAATGGTTGTTATACTTTAAATACTTATACCAACTTTATCATTTAAAATGGTGTTTCACTATTTAAATCTGTAGTTATCTGATATACTTATTTGATTATTTGATTAAATTGCCACATGATTATTACAGACAATAATCTCTTATGGGCAGTCTCATATGTCCTAAGCTCTCTTGTGCAGAGTGCACCTTGCCATTTGATGACTGAGTGTACATTATCTGTCATATGTTTTATAATGTTTTACCCCCAGTTTGTCATAAGGATATGCTATTTTTTAATATGAAAGTTTTATATTTTAAATAAACCAAATCTAGAAATGTATTTCTTTGTGGTTTCAAAATTCATTTTGTCACCAGTCATTTTATTAATCCCCCTTATTAATTCTAAATCATCATTCAATTGTTTCTCTTGGGTGGTATTGCGTGAGATATGCATGTCTCATTCTTCTTCGTGTCTTAATACATGGTTATGACTTATGGAATTATATTAATCACAAAGGAATTAATTGTATTAATTAATGATAATATAGTTATTAATTACACTAACAATAACTTCTATGTGCAAGGGAGTCTAGAATACTGAGGCAGTGCTTCAGAGGGGCATTAACCTAGAATTGGGGGTCAGGCAAGGCTTTCTAGACTCTAGAATTTGGAAAGACCGAGGCTTTTCCATCCTGAGACTTCTCACATGGAATTCTTTAGATCTTATAAGATACCTTTTTCATCTTCAAGTATTCTAGCTATTCTTGGCCCTTTGCTCTCCCATACAAATTTTTGGATCACCTTGTCAGAGTCCACAAAAAACCTGTTGGGATTTTGATTGGAATCCTATTAACCCTATAGATCTATTTTAGAAGAATTGATATATTTAAAATAGTGAGCCCTCTTATCCATAAACATGGTATGTCTCTCACTAACTTAGGTCTTCTTTAATGTCTTTCAAAAATAGCCTCATTATTTTCTCCAGAATGTATCTTATACGTGATGTGTTAGATTATTCTTAGGGACTGAATATTTTTTAATACTATTACAAATGATATTTTACTTGTCTATGCTTTTAAAAATATTTTTAATGATTTACAGAAATAAGGTTGATTTGCTAAACTCTTATGAAATCTAATAATTTATAGACATTTCAGGTTTTCTACATAGACAATCATAACCTGAGAATAATAGTTTTATTTATTTTCCACTTATTTTTTTTAAATTTTATTAAGGTATAATTTACATATCATAAAATCTACCCATTTTAAATGTACATTTGAATGATTTTTGGTAAGTTTAGTGAGTTGTGCAATCATTGCAATAATTCAGTATTAGAACATATTCATTGCTCCTTCTTTTCCATGTCTTATACCTTTTTATTTTCACTGTTTTTGGATGCTACTGCATTTGCTAGAGTCTTTTGTGCAACTTTGAACAGAGTGAGGGTAGTGGATATTATTGTTAATTCCCAATCTAAAGTGGAATAATGCTTTGGATTTTTTTAATTCTTGGTATAATGCTTATTATTTTTTTATTTTGTTTTGTTTAAGATAATCTCTTTATACAAAGGCTTCCTTCTATTCCTAGTTTGATAACAGTGATGTTTATTTTTTAATCTTGAATGGGACACTGAATTCCATCTAATGTTTTCTCTGTGTCTGTTGAGATGGTCATATGAATTCCCCCTAAAAGAGCACAGTTTCCAATTAGACACCCTGCCTTGGAGGGCACTTTAGATTTGTTTACTGCTCTGAGCTTCACCAGACTGGAAAACCAATGCTCAGGTTAACCTTGTCCAGCAAATTCCTTCAAAAAGAAAACAGGTTTCAATGCTCCTCTTCCCTATCAGTTCTCATCTTTGCTTTGCATTTGGCCTATTTTCTTGCCAGTTCATGCATCTGTTTAAGATTTTTTCCATTTTATTCAGTAGTGTTTGTTTTCACTGGGAGAGTTGCTTCATATCCCAGGCCCATCACAGTGCAGAAAACAGAAGTCATGAGACCTTCTAGGTTCATTATTATACTGAGTATGTTTTGAATATTACTATTGTGAATGGGGTCTTTTTGACACTTCCTAACTGGTTATTACTAGTAAATTGCATGGCAATTGATTTTCATACATTCATTTTGTCACCATTTTATTAATCTCACTATTAATTCTAAATCATTGTTCAATTGCTTCTCTTGGGTATATTACTGCACAAGACATGCACATCTCTTTTTTTTTTTTTTTGTCTTAATACATGGCTAGAATTTCTGGAATGTTAAATTCAGGTGATAACATTCATCCTTGAATATAGAGACACCTCTAGTTCCTCAACCTAAGTATGTTTACTATTGGTCTAAGCTTTTGTTTATTTTGTTGTATTAAGAAATCATCTGTAGAGGGGGCGGAACAAGATGGCCAAATAGAAACTGCCAGCTATCGTCCCTTCACACGAACACCAAAGTCAACAACTATCCACACAAGCAAGTACTTTCAGAAGAACCAAAAATCAGATGAGTGATCATACTACCTGGTTTTAACAGTATGTCAAGGAAAGAGGCACTGAAGAGGGCAGAAAAGATAATCTTGCATTGCCTATGCCACCCCTCCCCCATCCAATGGCAGTGCTACACCAGCACACTGAGTGGAGAAAGAATCTGTGTGCCAGGGGAGGGAGAGTGAAGTGATGGTGGGACTTTGCATTGAAACTCAGGGCCACTCCAGCACAGGGGAACACAGCACAGGGCAGAATTTTATTGGCACCCACAGAAGGAGCATTTAGACAAGCCAGGCCAGAGGGAAATCCTCCACCCTGAAACCCCAGTTCCAGCTAGCCCCACCACCTGCTGACAAAAAGCAGCCTGGGGCCTGGATTAAATTTGCAAGACAGTCGAGCTACAAAGGCGGTGGTTCTTGGACAATTCCTGTGGCCCTGCTGGCTCAGAGCCAGTGGACTTAGGGTGCACATGACCCAGTGAGACACCAGCCATGCCAGTGCCTATGTCACCCCTCCTCCAACTCCAGGCAGTGCAGCTCAGGAAGAATCTTCTTCCACTTGGGGAAAGGAAAGGGAAGAATTCAGAGGACTTTTTTTGCAACTTGGGTACCAGCTCAGTCACAGTAAAATAAAGTACCAAGCAGACTTCTGAAACCCCTGAGTCCACCCCTTAGTTCCTGGATGGCATTTCTGGAGCCACCCCGGGCCAGGAGGAAACATGCTGCTTTGAAGGGAAGAACCCAGTTCTGGCAGGATTCACCACCTGCTGACTAAGAGCCCTTGAGCTTTGAAGAAACATCAGAGGTAGCCACTGTGGGCTTCGGGTGAGACTGAGTTGGCTTTAGGTGTGACCTGGCGCTGGCTGCCACGAGGGAGGGCCCACGCCACTCCTCCCCCTAACTCCAGCAGTCCAGACAGAGAGTGAGGGAAGAGAGTGAGAGGCGTTGTCTGGTAATCCAGGGAATTCTCTTGTATGTCACCTAAGTCCACCAAGGTGGTACCTCCAGGAGTCCTCAAGAGTCACAGCATTACTGGGCTTGGGGCACCACCAGTGCTGATATGGCTGCAGTGAGCAAAGACTTAGATCACAACACTCAATTCCCTTTGAATACCTGGAAAGCCTTCTCAAGAAGGATGGGTTTAAACAAGCCCAGACTGTGAAGATTAAAATAATCTTCAATGCCCAGACATCAACCAACATCCACAAGCATCAAGAACATGCAGGAAGACATGACCTCACCAAATGAACTAAATACGGTACCAGGGACCAATCCCAGAGTGATGGAGATAGGTGACATTTCAGAGAAAGAATTCAAAATAGCTGTCCTGAAGAAGCTCAATGAACTTCAAGACAACACAGAGAAAGAATTCAGAAGCCTATCAGAGAAATTTAACAAAGAGACTGAGATAATTTTTAAAAAATCAAGCAGAAATTCTGGAGTTGAAGAATTCAATTGACAAACTGAGAAACGCATCAGAGTCTCTCAACAGCAGAACTGACCAAGCAGAAGAATGAATTAGTGAGCTTGAAGACAGGCTATTTGGAAATACAGTCAGAAAGGAAAAAAATAATAAAAAAGAATGAAGCACACCTACAAGCTCTAGAAAATAGCCACAAAAGGGCACATCTTTTTGCCTTAAAGAGGAGGTAGAGAGAGAGACTGGGATAGAAAGTTTATTCAAAGAAATAATAAAAGGGAACTTTCCAAACCTAGTGAAAGATATCAATATTCTGGTACAAGAAGGTTATAGAACACCAAGTAGATTTAACCTAAACAAGACTACTTCACGGCATTTAATAATCAAGATCCCAAAGGCCACAGATAAAGAACACATCCTAAGGGAAGCAAGAAAAAAGAAAAAAATAACATATAAAGGAGATCCAATACATCTGACGGCAGACTTCTCAGTGGAAACTTTACATGCCACGAGAGTGTGGCATGACACATTCAAAGTGTTGAAGCAAAAAAACCTTAACCCTAGAATATTACATCCTGCAAAAACATCCTTCAAACGTGAATGAGAAATACTTACCCAGACAAAAAAAAGCTGAGGTATTTCATCAACACCAGACCTGTCCTACAAGAAATACTAAAAGGAGTTCTTCAATCTCAAAGAAAAGGATGTTAATGAACAACAAGAAATCATCTGAAGGTACACAACTCGTT
Source organism: Daubentonia madagascariensis (assembly GCA_023783475.1). Taxonomy (NCBI): domain Eukaryota; kingdom Metazoa; phylum Chordata; class Mammalia; order Primates; family Daubentoniidae; genus Daubentonia; species Daubentonia madagascariensis. Next base: position 9,716,649 of record JAKFHU010000144.1, on the reverse strand, counting down.
GGTAACAGTAAGGACACAAATACAGAATACTCTATTGCTGTCATTGTGGTATATAAACCACTTATATCTTGAGTAGGAGACAAACCTATCAAACATAACCACAACAACTTTTTGAGGACAGACAGTATAAAAAGATATGGATGGAAACAACAAAAAGTTCAAAAGTTAGGGGGATGGAATTAAAGGGTAGAATTTCTGTTAGATTCCTCTTGGCATGTTTGTTTGTTTGTAAGCAGAGTTGTCATACGTTTAAAATAATTGGTTATAAAATGTTTTCTGCAAGCCTCATGGTCACCTCAAATCAAAAATCCTGCAACAGATTCACAAAAAATAAAAAGCAAGAAATTAAAACACACTGTGAGAGAAAATCACTTTTAACAAGGTAAGACAGGAAGTAAGAAAGAAAGGGAGGACCATGAAACAACCAGACATCAAATAACGACATGGCAGGAGTAAGTCCCTACCTGTCAATAACAACATTGAATGTGAATGGACTAAACTCTCCAATCAAAAGACACAGAGTGGCTGAATGGATAAACAAACAGGAGCCAAGTAGATGTTGTCTGCAAGAAACACACTTCACCTATGAAGACACACACAGACTGTAAAGAAAGGGATGGAAAAAGATATTCCATGCAAATGGAAACCAAAAAAGAGCAGGAGTAGCTATACTTCCATCAGATAAAATAGAGTTCAAGACAAAAACTGTAAAAAGAGACAAAGAAGGTCATTATATAATGATAAAGGGGTCAATTCAGCAAGTCTAAATATTTATGCATCCAACACTGGAGCACCCAGATATATAAAACAAATATTATCAGAGCTAAAGAGAGAGATAGACCCCAATACAATAATCTTGGAGATTTTGACATTCTACTTTCAGCATTGGATAGATAATCCAGACAGAAAATCAACAAAGAAATATTAGACTTAATCTGTACTGTAGACCAAATGGAACTAATAGATATTTACAGAACATTTCATCCAATAGCTGCAGAATACATGTTCTTCTCCTCAGCTCATGGATCATTCTCAAGGATAGACCCATATGTTAGGCCACAAAACAAGTCTCAAAAAATTCAAAAAATTGAAATCATACCAAGTATTTTCTCTAACTACAATGGAATAAAACTAGAAATCAATAATAAGAGAAATAACGAAAAATATACAAACACATGGAAACAATATGCTCCTTAATGACCAGTGGGTCAATGAAGAGATTAATCTACAGCTTGAAACAAATGAAAATGAAAACAAAACATATCAAAATCTATGGGATACAGTAAAAGCAGTAATAAGAGGAAAGTTTATAGCAATAAGTGCCTACATCAAAAAAGTAGAAAAGCTTCAAATAAACAACCTAATCATGCATCTCAAAGAACCAGAAAAACAAGAGCAAACCAAACCCAAAATTAGTAGAAGAAAAGAAATAATAAAGATCAGAGCAGAAATAAATCAAATTGAAACCAAAAAAATACAAAAGATCAACAAACAAAAAGTTGTTTTTTTTAAAAGATAAACAAAATTGACACACCTTTAGCCAGACTAAGAAAAACAAAGAGGAGACTCAAATAAATAAAATCAGAGATGAAAAAGGAGACGTTGCAACTGATACTGCAGAAACCCAAAGGATCATTAGAGACTGCTGTGAGCAACTATTTGCCAATAAATTGGAAAACCTATAAAAAATGAGTAAATTCCTAGACACATACAACCTACCAAGATTGAACCAGGATGAAATTCAAAACCCCAATAAACCAATAATGAGTAATGAGATAGAAGCAGTAAAGTTTCCCATCAAAGAAAAGTCCAGGACCCGATGGCTTCACTGCTGAATTCTACCAAGCATTCAAAGAAGAACTAATACCAATCCTAAACTATTCCAAAAAATCAAGGAGGAGGGAATATTCCCAAACTCATTCTATGAGGCCTGTATCACCCTGATACCAAAACCAAAGACATAACAAAAAATGAAAACTATAGGCCAATACCTCTGATGAACATAGATGCAAAAATCCTCAGCAAAATGGTAGGAAACCAAATTCAACAACACATTAAAAAGATTATTCATCATGATCAAGTGGGATTTGTTCCAGGTTTGCAAGGGTGGGTTCAACATACACAAATCAATCAATCAATGCGATACATCATATCAACAGACGAAGGTCAAAAACCATATGATTCATTTCAACTGAAGCTGAAAAAACATTCAGTAAAATTCAACACTGCTTCTTGAGAAAAGCTGCCAAAAAGATGGGTATAGAAGGAACTTACCCATGATAAAAGACTTATATGACAAGCCCACAGCTAGTATCATACTGAATGGGGAAAAGTGAAAGCCTTTCCTCTAAGATCTGGAATAAGACAAGGATGCCCACTTTCACCACTGTTATTCAACATAGTACTAGAAGTTCTAGTTAGAGCAATCAGACAAGAGAAAGCAAGAAAGGACATCCAAACGGGAAAGGAAGAAGTCAAATTATCCTTATTTGCAGATGATATGATCTTATAACTAGAAAAACCTGAAAACTCTGCAAAAAAAAAACTATTAGAACTAATAAACAAATTCAGAAAAGTTGTGGGATGCAAAATCAACATACAATAATCAGTAGCATTTCTATATGCCAACAGTAAACAATCTGAAAAATAAACCAATAAATTAATTCTACTTACAATAGCTACAAATAAAATAAAATACCTAGGAATAACTAGATCTTTTACTTAACCAAAGAAGTGAAAGATCTCCATAATCAAAACTATAAAACATTGATGAAAGAAACTGAAGAGGACACAAAAAAATGGAAAGATATTCCATGCTTGTGGATTGGAAGAATCAATATTGTTAAAATATCCATACTACCCAAAGCAATCTACAGCTTGAATGCAATCCCCATCAAAATACCAATGACATTCTTCACAGAAATAGAAAAAATAATCCTAACATTTATATGGAACCACAAAAGACCCAGAATAGCCAACGCCATCCTGAGCAAAAAGAACAAAACTGGAGGAATCACATTACCTGTCTTCAAATTATACCACGGAGCTGATGTAAATAAAACAGCAGGGTACTGGCATAAAAACAGACACCAATGGAACAGAATAGAGAGCCCAGAAATAGATCCACACATCTCTATTGAACTTATCTTTGACAAAAGTGTCAAGAACGTACAGTGGGGAAAGGACAGTTTCTTCAATAAATGGTGCTGGGAAAACTGGATACCCATATGCAGAAGAATGAAACTAGACCCTTATCTCTTGCCATATACAAAAATCAAATCAAAATGAATTAAAGCCTTAAAACTAAGAACTGAAACTATGAAAATCCTAAAAGAAAACATTAGGACATTGGGCAAGGACTTCTTGAGTAATACCCACAAAGCACAAGCAACCAAAGCAAATTGGACAAATGGGACATCAAGCTATAAAGCTTCTGTACAGCAAAGGCAACAATCTACAAAGTGAAAAGACAACCCACAGCATGGGAGAAAATATTTACAAACTACCCATCTGACAAGGGATTAGTAACTAGAATATAGAAGGAGCTCCAACAACTCAATAGGAAAAAATCAAATAATCTGATTTAAATATGGGCAAAGGATCTGAACAGACATTTCTCAAAAGAAGACATACAAATGGCCAATAGGTATGTGAAAAAATGCTCAACATCAGAGTCATCAGAGAGATGCAAATCAAAACTACAGTGAGCTATTATCTCACCCCAGTTAAAATGGCTTTTATCAAAAACACAGGCAATAAGGAGCGCTGGTAAGGATGTGGAGAAAGGGGAGCCCTAGAACACTGTTGGCGGGAATGTAAATTAGTGCAACCACTATGGAGAACACTATGGAGCTTCCTCAAAAAATTAAAAAGAGAACTACCATATAACCCAGCAATCCCGTTGCTGGGTGTATATCCAGAGGAGAATTTAGTATGTAGAAAAGATATCTGCACTTTCAGGTTTATTGCAGCACTATTCACAATAGCCAAGATTTGTAATCAACCTAAGCGTCCATCAACAGATGAATGGATAAAGAAATTGTGGTATATATACACAATAGAATATTATACAGCCACAAAAAAGAATGAAATCCTGCCATTTGCAACAACATGGATGGAACTGGAGAACATTATGTTTAATGAAATAAGCAAAGCACAGAAAGACAAATCTTGCATGTTCTCACTCATATGTGGGAGCTAAATATTAAAAACAATTGATTTCATGGAGACAGAGAGTAGAACAATGGTTACCAGAGGCTGGGAAGGGTAGCGGGGAGTGGGGGATAAAGTGAGGATGATTAGTGGGTGCAAAAATAGAATGAACAATATTTGATAGCACAACAAAGTGACTATAATCAACAAGTTATACTTGAAAATAAAAGGGTAGAATTGGAATGTTCCTAACACAAAGAAATGATAAATACCTGAGGTGATGGATACCCCAATTACCTTGATTTGATTAATTCACATTGTATGCCTGTATGAAAACATCACATTTACCCAGAATCTGTACTGATAACCAGAATCTATATAGAACTTAGGAAAATCAACAAGAAAAAATCAGACAACCCTATTAAAAAATGGGCAAAGGACATGAACAGAAACTTTTCAAAAGAAAACAAATTAATGGCCAGCAAACATATAAAAAATTGCTCAACTTCTTTAATCATCAGGGAAATGCAAATCAAAACCACAATGAGATATCACTTAACTCCAGTGAGATTGACTCATATCAAAAAATCCCCAAACAACAAATGTTGGCGGGGATGCGGACCAATAGGAACACTCATACACTGCTGGTGGGACTGCAAATTAGTACAACCTCTATGGAAAGTAATATGGAGATACCCCTCAAAGAATTAAAAGTAGAATTACCATTTGACCCAGCAATCCCACTACTGGGTATTTACCCAAAGGAAAAAAATACATTCTGTAATAAAGACATCTGTTCGCGAATGTTTATAGCAGCACAATTCACAATTGCAAAGATGTGGAAACAACCCAGGTGCCCATCAATACACGAGTGGATTAATAAAATGTGGTATATGTATACCATGGAGTATTACTCAGCAATAAAAAACAATGGTGAAGTAACACATCTGGTATTATCCTGGTTGGAGCTTGAACCCATTCTTTGAAGCGAAGTGTCACAGGAATGGAAAAACAAGCACCACTGGTACTCACCATCAAATTGGTACTAACTGATCAACACTTACATCACACAATAATATGCATCAGCGGGCGGGCAGGCAGGAGCGGGGTAGAGGGGATGGGAAAACTCTCACTGAATGGATGCGGGGAGCACAGTTTGGGGGATGACCACGATTGTAGCTCTGACACGGGCAGTGCATGGGCAATATATGTAGCCAAAGTGTTGTACCCCCATAATATTCTGAAATAAAAAGAAATTTTAAAAAAATTTCCAGTTCTTCAAATGTTATTGGTCTATTCTCTTTTGAGAACTCCATCTTGATCAACTAGCTCTGCTGCCAGCAATACAATTTATAGCAGGAAATGGACAGTATTTGCACAGCCATTATCTCATTTAATGCTTTTATTCTCTACGTGAGGTAAACAAGGGAAAAACACATCAGAGGACCAGAGAAATTAGGGAACAAGGTCAAAATAACCCAGTTTGGATACAAAGACGGAGATTAGATATGGTCCCAGTCCCCTCTCTCTAAAGGCTCATCTGGACTAGAAAGCATAGTCCTTCCATGTTTGTACTTTTGAGTGCTAGTTCTAAGGAGGAGCAGAGGTTGGCAGGTGACCTACAGAAAAGAGGAACATTGAGAAAGGAGGTATTTAATTTTCACCTTGAACCCAGGATGGTCCCTCAAATCAAGACAACATGCTGTGTCCTGTTCTCTTCAGACTCAATACACTTGTGATCACTTCCTGACGGCTCAGAAGTCTGTAGACTGCAGACTCTACATTCCTCCTCCACACACCAAGTCAGGGAAATGTTCCCAAAACGAGCATCTTGACCATTCATTTGCCCTTTCAAGCCTCAAAAGAGTCTCACATTTCAAATTCAGTCTTGAACAGGAGTGCTTACAGGTTTTATTTTTTAACAGAAAGACACATTTTCTATTTTGAGACAGTAACAATCATTCTATTCTCCAGTTTTCAAAAGACACGACAGCAACAATTTAAATGAGGATTTGAGATTTTCCTGTGATTATAATGACTGATCCAAATTTGTATTAATTACCTACCCTGCTTAGTTTTAGGGATCATAAAGCATCATCATGATCAGCACAATGAATGATAATACGCTCACAGTATCTTGCTCTGAATGTTATTTCTAGGCCTTTAATAGTTATAAAGGTGGTTTTTATAAGTGTAAAGCATGAATTCATATATTAGAAATAATACATTTATCTTCTCTACACTCTGCCAAGGATTTTAGGTAGCCACTTGACTTTTTCCTCTTGCCTAGGGAGAAAGAAATAGTAAGTGACCCCAAACACCTGGGGTTCTGTCCCAGGTCTGAATGGAACAAGCTCTACAAAGATTCCGCAGCACAGGAAGGCTGACCCTCAGGAGTCTATTGAGGTCCTCACCCTGGGATTCCTGCTGTTCTACACGTGCTACCCTCAGAGGAATCCCATCCCCATGTCAAACTCTGGCAAAAGGTGAACAAAACCCCCTCCTCAGTTTTCGGAAAGCACTAGCTGCTTCAAATGGATATAAACGATCCTCATTGGTTACAAAACCAACGAAATAAAAGGGCTTAGCCACCTTAGTTTCTGTTATTGTCAATCTTACTGTTTCCTGTTAACACTGCTGACATTTGGCTGACAAAAGGAAATTTACTAAACAGTTTGGGAGGAAATAAAAGGAGGATTGGTTACAGAAGATGCAAGCAGCAGACAAATAGGATGAGAAATCAGGTCTTTGGCAACCTCGCTCCACTGCTCTCTAGCCCCAAAGGCAGAACGACATTGGTTGTGCTTCTTTCCCGTCTTGGTCTCCGGACTTCTGGGACAGGCATCACGTCTGGAGCTTTGCTGATACCCACCCTCGGGTGAGCCCAACCCACTCGCCTGATTGAAGATCAGGAAGTAGCCTGCACATGCATGTGTGCACACATTCACAGGTGCACACTGCTGTGTCCTTAGGTCCTTCCCTGCCACCACCATTTCCTCTTAATGCACGCTCAGGGGAGTGCGTGCTAAGAGTAGAAACTAGCATCCCTCAGTTGCTCTTTTCTGGTCAGGTGGTCCAAGGGCTGAAAACACTACAGAACACACTTGACTTGGGCTTCCCAATGACACAGGCAGCATTTTCCCTCCTAGCCAGGTTGCAATGAGATCGCCTTCCTTAGTTGTGTTTTGCAGCCAGAATCCATTGCGTACTCTACTTGGATACCATCTGCACTTTACTGCTGTGTGTTTTATATCTTGGCTTCTTCCAAAAGTAGTCTAAGGTCTTTTATAGGACAAAAGCATATACCTTGAGAAAAGTAGTGCGTTTGTAAACCCCAAGGGTTTCTCCTTAAAGTAAGACGAAAAATCGTTCTCTTATTCACTATTTTCTTTGATGGAGAGATGAAGAAAAAACTGCGCAAGCCCACATATTCTGATCCATGCATCCTTTATTCCATTACCAACCACTGTGCTGCATCCAAGCAACAGTACACAAACTGGCAATCAACCGCAATCCAGTTGTACAACAATCTGAGGCTTACAGTACATTTAAGGCTTTTAAATTTGAAAATAAAATTAAAATAAAACCAAAGAACTCCCAAACCCAAACCCCCAACCAATACAAGTAGTGTAGCAATTTTAAGCATCTTACATTTCTGATGCTTATTCGGCGCACCTCCAGTGTCAAAACCCAAATAACTCCTAAACTAAAAAGATTAGTTTAGTGAAATTTTAATTACATAAATTCTTCAAAGCATAAACTTGGAATTTTTGTCTTGGAAATGTTATAAAATTTTTAATAGCAAAACATAGGAATAAAAACATATTAACAAAATGTATTCAATCATTTACATTACAAACAAGGAATTTGCAGTTCATTGTTGTAGCCTGACAAAAGAAAACTACCCATTAAGAATCTATGCACAATGTGATTGCAAATATGTACAGTACTTTAAAAAAGCCTACGAGGAAGATTTTACAGAAGGTAAGTCGGCTAGGCTCTTTGTTAAACCAACCAATCAAAATATTAAAACTCTGTTGGCTAGTAATAAATTTACACTTAAAAAAACCCCTAGTTTTCTTTTGTTTAAGAATATTCCAGTTATATTTATAGGGTTACAGTTGATGAAGCTGTTCATGATAGATCCAGTAAATTACCCTTCAGTTCATTTGTTTGGGGAAAGATCAGCATGGTAACAAAAATTAATAAAGGAGTTTTTACCATAATAGTTTTCCAGTTACACTATCACAGCTTCACAAATGGATTGAACCCATGAATCCAGTGGCTGAAAGAGAGCTGCACGTCAAATACTGAGAACATTGGTGGAGACAGGGTCGAGTCCTGCATAAATGTGTCAGAAATGATGGGTAAGATGGAGAAACAGATGTGAGCACACTTTATACAGCACTAGAAAACTGTCCCTACATTCAGCTGTCATTCCCGTTCCTGCAAGGTAATGAAGCTGGGAGTCACGACTGTTCAGTTTAACATGTTGTGTGAATTAGTAGAACGATCTCTAGATAAAAAAGACTGAGATTTCATCAGCTCTTTGATTAGAACACCCTAAAGGTTGGGCACTTCTTCGTGGTTATCAAGCCATTACAGCTATCCAGTTAAAGCATGTGCAAACCAGAGGACTCTTCTGTTCACAGTAAATGAGGTAAAAATCAAGTTGTTGTTCTCAGGAATTAGGAAGTTCGTGAGATATGAACTGTTTTAGTCTCTCTAGGTATTGTGCATAAAGCTCTATGTCATTATGCCCAGCCCCTTCAACCCAGAGGGGCTCCACAGCTCGGGGACAGCGCTCATACATCGCTAGGCCGTGGGAGAAATCGATGACCTCATCCTCCGTACCATGAATGACCAACACAGGAGAGGTCACTTTAGATATCTTGTCAATGCTGCAAAACAGAAGGGAGGGGGGCAGAAAAAAGATTCCTTTAGTTATGCTCACAGATAATAGACATCACACTCAATATAAGTGAATCAGCACCCACAGGCAAGGAAGTTAACATGTGGGCTTTTTTTTTTAAATTAAAGACTTTGCTTCTTTAGAGCAGTGTTAGGTTCACAGAAAAATTGAGAGAAAGTACAGAGATTTCCCATGTACCCCCTACCCCCACACTTGCACAGCCTCCCCCATGATCAAAATCTCCTACCACAGTGGGACACTTGTTACAGCTGATGAACCGACATTGACATGTTATGATGGATTGCCTTTTATTCCCTCATGTTTCCTAGTAATTCATTTTTTTCTTAAATAAACCGTTCATTTTGGAATAGTTTTGGATTTGCAGAAAAGGTACAAAGATAATACAGAGTTCCTATATACTCCTAATCCATTTCCTGTGAGGTTAACATTGTGCATTACCATGATGAATTGTCAAAACTGAGAAACCAGTGTTGGTACATTACTATTAACTAAATTGCATACTTTATTTGGATTTCAGTCATTTTTCCACTAATGTCCTTTTTCTGTTCCAGGATCCAATCAAGAAGACCACACTGCATTTAGCTGTTGAGTTTTTCTTAAAGTATTTTATTAAAAACAGAACTCTTAAGAGCATCAGACCAACAAACCAGTAATTAATATTTTTCATATATTCATGTTTTTGAGAGGATTTTTTTAAAAAGTAAACAGGCCAGTACTTAACATATCTGAATGAATGTCTCTTTGGAAAGCTGAATAACAAGATACAAACTTCATTTCATAAAAGCTAATGCCTAATTTTAAAAATAAAAACTGTACTATTTAGCTTGAAAGCTTAATGTAATGCCTAGGTTTGACTCCAAATGACTTCTGTCTGCAAAAATCAAATCTACTCTCAAAGGATGAATATTTGAGGATCTTTAAAAGAATGTGCTTCAGGCTCTGAAAGTATATTCCAAAGAGGAACTCAAACAACTTTAAGCATTTTGGGCTCGGTGTGTAGGTGGCTTCCCTGAAGGGGATTTAACAGTCATTTAACCCACGAATAAATAGGAGAAATGGATCTCTCTCTCTCTCTGTCCTCCTGCCAAAGGGCCTCCTGTAGTTTACTTCTCTTTCCACATTTGATCCTAGTCAAAGTTACAAAATGATACAAATTGGTATTGTTTGTGGGCATGTGTTTGTTAAAAGTTACAGGTAACATTTATTAAACATTTACCATAGCTGGGTGCTTTGTCCTTCACATACAAAATCTTGTTTAATCATCAGGAAAATAGAGGAATGACCACCTCTGTTGTATGAGGGAGGAAACTGAAGCTGAGAGAGATTATTACATAATATGCATAAGGTTGTGGAGATAATAAAGAGCTCTGACGCCAATTACACATTCCAAAGATCTACAAACAACTGTCATCTAGCCTTACTAACAACTCACGAAGCTGCAGACCACTTCAAGACATCCCAGAAAGACTGCAAAACCTCATCGGCCATGTAATTTGCAAAGATCAGAGCCATTGTGGCAGTATTCAATTACGCAGATTAGAAATCTTATTTGGAACCTTCCTTTTCCCCTATATTTAATTTTAAAGTGACTTTCTTTAAGAGAGTTCAATTATACTCAATTAAAAGGATATTTACTCAACAGTTACAAAGGGCCTGGGACTATGCTCCATGCTACACAATTTAAGCGAATCTCTGCTGCCTGGAGAGTGTAAGCAAAGTTAAATGTCATCATCTGATCCAAAATGTAAAGGAGGTAAGAGAAAATAAACTACAAATGGAATCATGATCAGGCCTCCTTTTCTTTATTTCTTTATTACTAAGAGGAAATGTGAACGTATCTTCCTTTAAGGAGAGGAACACAAACAGACGATTCTACCCTTTGGCAGCAATAGACGCTGCAAGCGAACGTTAGTTAAATTAATCATGAAAGTCAATGCAACCGTTAACGGTTTGAAATCTATCATATTAATAACGTACGGTATTTAATATGAGGAATGGTCTCTTTTTGCTGTCTCCAATCACCAGCCTTAATTTAAAAAATTAGTTAACCTCTCTAAGCCTCAGTTTTCTAATCTGTAAAATGAGTATAGTAACTGGACCAACTTCTTAAGGTTGTAGTGAAGACGAACGGGGAAAATGAGCTGAAATGCATAGCCTACCAGAAAAACTCAGCATAAGGTTAGTTGCTCATTTGCTATTAATTAGTAAGTTGCAATTAGTTGTCATGGCTGTATTTCAAGGTATATGCTAATTTAAGAGCCAGGAAAAAACCTATTCGTTTTGTTGCCAGGGTAACTCCTGGCATTCCTTCCCACAAACATGCTAAATATCTGTCTTTCAACAAACTGGCCTCTCATTACCAATTCAGCACAAATAAGGCCACATTTGAGATGCACATTAGCCCTACTTAGCATTCCCAGCCACATCACTACAAATTTGCAGTGCAACTTTCCCATGAAGCTGAATTTCACTGAATCCTGGTACAAACTACAAAGAACTGAAGCTCACCCAAAGTGTTAACAGAAGGTTTCTTCCTGTGAAACAAGACAGTCTGGGTAACAGACCTTTACGTAACCAAATGATGTTCTTTTTTTCCCCCCAGCAATAGCAGAACGATAGCAATTAACAGGTCAATCAAAACCCTAAAACTGTACATTATTTCTGCTGAGGCTTTTTCAATAAAATGGCAACATGGGCTGGACAGCCTGCTATAACCACCGTAGGCCACTTTAGCAATGTACTGTGGGAAAAGCTTAGGGGGCAAACATTTTTTATTAAAAATAGTTTCCTCATCTTAGGTTAAAAAAAAAAAGTAGAAATGTTCAAACAGAGGTATTCAAGAAGCCAGTGTGCTCATGGCTTTTGTAGTTACAGTACATTTTTCTTCCTTCTATTAGTGGGGACTAGGCACAGCAGGGGTCAGGTTGGCAGCTGCTCTGCTGCCTCCAAGAGGCGCACAGTGGGCTCTCTCCTTTGCAGGGGTGAGGGCTTCCGGTCAAAGTAGCAGAGCAGGATGAAACAAGTGGCAGGTGGGTTTGTTCACTTACAATACTGTCCCTGTGGCCACTTACCAAAGATCAAAGCCTGGCTTGCCAGGTAACTCACTTTAGCTTTTTCATTCTATTTACAATAGGATTAACCAAGCATGGAACTTTCTCCTTACCTGTATTGTCTGACTAAAAAGGTAAGAGAAATTTCAAAATTGTGCTTGCTTGTAGTTTTTGTTGGCGTGTATAGACCACTGCTAACTGCCTCATCATACATACTGCATATAGCTCTTTGTGATTTGATGATACATGTCCCTCCGAATAAATGAATGAATTTTGAACTATTTCCTTTAGGATATGGAGGTGCTTTTTTTTTTTATCCTGCATTGTACAGCTGAATCAATTAATCCTAGGCATCTGTATATTCCAGGTCCTTATACATCATTTGGGAGATTTTCACAAATGAGGATAAAGTCTTTGGACAATGTATATGTCATATGCACTTGCACATTCCCACAATGCCCAGCATAGGCTCTGACATATGGCTGCATTTGATAAATATTTACTAGTGGCACACAGTTAACAGCAGCATCAGATTTGAACTCAGTCATTGGCTGACTCAGCACTTACTTGTATAAATGTGGACTTACCTAGGGAAAGCATCAAAGCAGTATGTTTTCCTGGTATCTGGAAAAGCCACGCGCAAACCAGACATCAGAGGGGAATGGAGAATTACTGCTGCGCACTCATACCGTGAGGCCAAGTCTACTGTGGGGACAGTCCCAATGCTCTGACCATAGAGGATAATGTTCTCAGGACTTACACCATACCTGGAGAAATCAGAGGTTGTATGCCATTAGCTAATGTATGAAGACAAGAGAGAGGAAACCCATAATATCTTAAGCCCACAAAATTCCCACATCTACCAGCTTAAAACCATTATCATCCAACTTGTACACTGTAGCTTAAAATGAATATGAACTTGACAAAAACAAATGGTAGGGGCCTATTTCAGTACAAAGTGACTAAGATTCTGTCTTCCATAACATTTGGAAAAATAGTGAACATGACATTTTTTTCTGGCTGATTTACTAAATAAATGTATTATAAATTTCATTTCAGTAGCTATAGAGTCATCTATTTCCTATTATTCTCTCTTTATATTTTCTCTGATAATCATACATGCATTTCTGAAGGAAAAATGAAAGCAGGTTTAGCAAATTGTAATAGTAAGACTTCTTCAAGTGAAGTTTTAATGATATGAATGATACTAACATTTATCAGAAAAAGATTTACTACTGGGAGACAATTAATTTGGAGAAAATTATATTTTCTTTAGCCTCTTCTCGGGGCTAAACCCTTCCAAGTCTTTCAATCCATCAATGGTCTCCAAATCCTTCTCTTCCAATTTTTAGTTGGGTAAATGGCTGCATAGAATATAGGCTACATTTTCCAGCCTCCCTTTCAGCCTGGTGTGCCCAGAGAACTAAGCTCTGGCCAATTGGATGTCAGCAGAAATGACGTGAGCCACCTCCAGGTCATGGCTTTAAAGGGAACAGTGTGCTCTCCTGGTCCCTTCCCCCTCCTGTTGGTGGGAAGTAAAGCATGGTGAGCCACCCTGGCCCATGCAGCACCCTAGATCTGGTGGCAGACAAAAATGGAAGGAACTCAGGAAAACACATACTCTTTTATTAACCTACAAAAGACCTCCAGAATATATAAAGAGTGCCTAGAAATGAAAAAGAAAAAGACAAATAGGCAAAAGAAATGAAGACATGGCACAGAAGAAAAAACATGAATGCCTAATACACACATAAAAATACGTGATGCTCAGTCTCGCTAGTACATGAAGATGCAAATTAAATCCATGGGTTATTATTTTATACCAACGAGATGGACAAAAATGAAAAAGTCAGACAATGTCAAGGGATGGCAAGGACATGGAAAAGTGGATGCTGTTACATTGCTGTAGGAGTGAAAATTAGTGCAAGTACTAGGGAAATCAATTTGACGTTATCTGGTAAAGTTGAAGCTTGGGAGCCAACAATTCCACTTTGGGGAATAAATACCTACTGCAGCTTACAGGGCAATATGAAATGCTTTTTGCTAGCGGCCTTCAGTGAAGAGGATGATCAATCCACAGCTGAGGGGGATGGTGGGATTTCAGTCCAGCTTCCTTCCCCGCTAGCCCCATGGAACTCCACAGGAAAATGGGGGCCCCTAAGAAGGAATCTGCAGAGGGAGTGGCTATTTCTGGCTGGCATGCATTGGGATATGCTTTATAGAAAGCCACATCTGTGCCAAGATCTGAACACCTGGAGAGAAGGCGGCCTTTCTAAGGGAGAAGCAGGGTGGACACCCAGTGCAGCAGCTGGAGAGCACAGGGCCAGGACAGAGTCCAGGGCAGCTCAGGCGGCTGTGGAGCCCAGGTGAGGGCTGGGTGGCCAGCAGGGACCTGGGAGAACTTCAATGGGGAGCTAATGGATTAGAGCCTGTCCTGGAGAAGGCAAGGGCCACCAGAGTGTCCAAGGGCAAAGTGACAACAAAGCTATGCTCTGAGAAGATGTATCTTGCAGTGGCATGCAGGAGAGAGGATAAAGCATGAAAAAGAAGCCGGGAGGCCAGGTAAGGGGCTATCAAGAATCATACAGGGAAGAGGAAACAGAAGATTACAATGAACTAAAAAACAGGATCCACTTTCTAGTTCCAAAATGAAGTGTCTGTGTGGCCCTGGAAATTGACAACGTCTAATAAAACTGTGCCTATGAAAGAGCATACCAAGGTGCAGGTTTTGCCTGTCATTTTTGCCTGGGGCTTCCTTTCCCTTGGAAGGACAGGTGATTTTAAAATAAATGGCCAGCAAAAGGAGTTGTGGTGATGAGGTTGAGGAAGTAACTAACGCAGCAGCATCCTGTGCCCAAAATCTCTGCATCAGAGACCATGTATTTTAAAACATAGAGCCCCCGCAATGAGGACTAAATGGCGAGAGGTGTCAGAAGAAACACTGTTCTCACGTATCAGCGCGCTGAAGATAACATTATCCCAGGGATCACCCCCAAATGCAGCTGCCACCGAGTTCCTTCTTTAGTGGACTGGGAGAGCCACTTCAGCAGTTTTTAACCTAGAGTTCAGGGACCCTTTGGTGACGGAGCATAATTAACATTAGGGGTCTCTTCCTCCCTCCACAATGTTCACCAGATATTCAAAGCAGTCTATGACCCCAAAGCATAAGGGCCATGGGGTACTGTATTAGGGGAGTCAGCAGGCACCTGGGGAGAAGACAGCCTCCAGTTTCCACATTTGGAGTATGGGCTCTTTCCACAATTGCCACTCCTGTGGCAGGCAGTATATTTTGCTACCAATTATTAAAAAAATCATAAATCAAATAAAATATATGAGAAGGGGAAAAATGAAAATTGAAGGCAGTTAGTGAATGAAGGACAGAAGATTAAGACATCTTAAACACTAAAAATCAAAAATAAAGTAAAGACTACCAGGTCAAAATGGCATCTGACTAACCCTCACCTTCTTTGATCAAATCTGAAGAACTATGCAGATTATATGAGATAACATCATATTTATAAGGAAGTGTTAATTCCACATTTTTTATTATTAGAGTCCAACGTATTTTTAAAAAATCCTGACTCTGTCTTCTACAGAATATGCCATGGGGCTTTCCGAGCTCAGGGGTTATACTGAATAAGGGAACAAAAGGGCACAGACCCAAGAAGCACAGCCTGCCAGATGGGGCACATGCAGGTCTTTCTCTTCTGAGAGTCCTGAACTGGCCACCCTCAGAGATCATGATCTCCTCTAAATGCCTTAAGAGAAGCTAGAGCTATTTCACCTGAGGACTGTCAGGTCCTAGCTTTCTGCCCATCAGCACCAGACACACCCAGTACCAGTCTCTGTAAATTCCACCTTTGATTCCAACAGATGCATATCCTTTGTGACAACGAACTCTTCGCAATTCAAAGTTTTCACTGGAAAAGTTCACCAGGTAATGCATGAAAAGCACTAGCCATAAAGGTAAAAAATAGGCAAAATGTGCTACATTAAAATCAAGAAATCCCGGTCATCAGAAAACACCATTAAGGAAGTGAAAGGGCAAGCAACCAAGTGGGAAAAGATATTTGCCACATACATAACCAACAAAGAGCTTAGATCTAGAATATATAAAGAGCTACTAAAAATCAATAAGACAAACAACTAAACAAGAAAAAGAATTTTACAAAATGGGCATTTCATAAAAGAAATCAAATGGCAAAAAAAAAAGTGCGAGGGAGAGAGGAAGTGGGAGGGAGGTGGGAGAAAGGAAGAGAGAGAGAGAGAAGAAAAGAGTTACTCAACTTCATTAGTAAAAAGGGAAATGCAAATTAAAATAATAACATGATACTGTACACACTCACCAGACTGGCAAATATTTAAAAGTCTTACAATACCAAGGTTGGCAAAGATGTGAACAACAGGAATGCTCACTCACTGCTGAGGGGGTGTAAGTTGATAGAACCACTTTTTGGGAAAAGTTTGGCAATATTAAGTAAAACTGAACATATATTAACATATATCCAGGGACCTAGCAGTTCTACTCCAAGGTATATTCACCACAGAAATAACTGCTTCCATACACCAGAAATATATATAAGACTGATTGTGGGCACATGTCTATACAGGTAGAGACAACCCTAAGGTGTATCAACAGCAGAGTGGGTAAACAAATTGCAGTTTAGTTGTGCCACAGAATGACAACAATGAATCTTAAGGACATGCTGTTAAGGAAAAGAGGCAGACACAACAGAACACACTGCATATGACACCATTTACAAAAAATTCAAGCCCACCAAAATTAAACAGTATTGTTTAGGGATATTTAATTGGGTAGTAAACCTATAAAGAAAAGCAAGGAAGAACTGCTACAAGTCAGGACAGTGATTACAGACAGGAAGGGAAAGGGCTGTCATTGGGAAGAAGCATGTCCTTTGGGGGGCTGTAGAATGCTGGCTCCAGTCTATGTTTTGTCACAAGTGTTCCTTTCATAAGTCACTAAGTTGGACATGTGTATTTTATAAACTTTTCTGTATGGTGGTGGTTATATTTCATGACAAAAAAGAAAACTCTTTAGAAGTTCACCACATACTTCAGATATGGAGACAACCCTCACAAAACTGTTAGGACTTACGGTAGATTTTGTGCTAAAAATAAAGCTCATAAGGAAACATGAAGCCATTAAAAATTATGTTTCACAAAAAGTTGATATGGGGGAAAACTCATGTTAAAATGTTCAATAAAAAGCAGCCTACAAAAACAGGGTCACAATTATATTTCTTAAAAAAAAAACCCTATATATGGAAAAGAGACTTGAAAGCAATATAGGAAAATGGTAATAATGGTTATCTTCAGGTGGTGAGACTGAGCAATTTTTCTTCTTTCAAATTTTCATTCCTAATTTCCTTTAATTATTAGGTAGTGATTTGTTGGGGGAAAAACAAAAGAAGCAATATTGCTGGTCCTTTTTGCATGGAATAACTAAGCTTGCTGCTAACCGCCAGTGTGTATATATTTTTGAAAGGGCTCAGAGAACTGTAGAGTACTAGTCAAATACTCAGATTTGTTAGTACTACGTTAAGGACTTTTTCATTGTTTTTTCCTGTCTTTACTATGCTGATAACAAATGAGGAGTCGGGGAGGTGGTAATTCTGTGAAGGTATCAAGATTTTCAGCAGAACTGTGACAGGCCTCTGTCCCTACCCTCCTTTTGCAGGGGAGGACAATGAAGAGGTTCTTAACACCGTACCACTGAGATTGTTTTCCTCATCAAAGTAGAAGACTGGTAACCTCTCTACCGATGGCTCTGAAATGAGAAGTATCTGAAGTACTTGGGAAGTTAGTATTATTTATTTATTTTAATGTAAATTCCCTGGCTCCCCATTTACAAATTCTGATTCAGTGAGTGTGTGGATTCTTCAAACTAAACATTGATTGATATTGGGCAAAAAGGGCTGGACCAAATCCTAAGGCCCCTTTAGTTCTCAAATTAAATTACATAAAAGAGTCAGAGAGGGAAAAAACAACAGAGCAAATGGAATCCACTTAAGTAAGTTTGTGTGAAACACAGACCAGCCTATGATCACAGCTTTTTAAAAAAAACATAGCAGGACCAAGTGGAAAGTATTTTCTCAAAAACATCAACAATCCTAAAGTATAAAACCTTTATTTTAAAATAAAACAGAAGTTAAACCCTACCAATCTGGAACAAGACAGTAGTTCTGGAGCAGTCAGAAACAACAGAGGTGAAACAAGTAGTATTCATGCAGGATTTTTTGAATTTTAAATTATGATTTGATCTTTTGGAGGGTATCACAGTGGCAAAAGGTTAAAAGGGATTCCTTCTAGCAAGCAGCAACTTTGTGGGTAAGATGGGGGGGCGTGGAGGAGGAACCTCAGTGGTGGCCTATACAGCTCTTTCTTCAAGGTTCTCAATCCCTAGGCAGTCCTTAAAAGTAAGTGTCCCTGTTTCCCTGAACACAAATGCACAGACACTGGGGGGGTGGCTGCAGGTCCAGAAGCCCTGGGGGAGCCCTCCACAGTCCTATGCTTGACTGTTCCCCTGCCCATTGTCCCTTGCTCCCTAGCATTTGCAGAAGTATTGCATCTTCATACCAGGGCTAACCTTCCCCTTGAGCACTGAATTCCCACTCCAGGACTCTGAGAATCTCCTCCTCCACCCCCACAAATTTCAATCTTTATTCTCCCAATGCTATAGAACCCAAGTCTCTGAATCTAGGAAAGGACTTGCCTTCATCAGTGCTTCCTGCTCTAGGCAATGGCCCCATCTCTCACCTCCACTTTCCCACCACCCCACCCTTCCACATACTCAATCCTAAGGCCCATGAAATCCATTTGTGCCTCCTACAATGTCCTGCAAACTGCTATCAGAAGTACCAAATCCAACAGCTTTTTCTGATATCTCGTCCAATTCAACTTCTTCGCAGTTTACACTAACAATGCCTTTCTTCTTAAAATCCACTCCTTGGCCTCTGAGACACTGAGTCACCCTTGGGTCCTCCTCCTGCCCCCCGTGGCAAAGAGGCCTGGTCCCCTTCACTGGCTCATCTTCCCCAAGATGTCATCGTCCTATCACACTCTTAGGTTTCCTCTCTGGATGATTTCATTTAACCCCATGACTTTAGCTATTAACTCTATGCCGGCTGTGATGGCTAATTTTATGTGTCAACATGACTGGGCTAAGAGATGCCCACATAGCTGGTAAAACATTATTTCTGGGTGTGTCTGTGAGGGTGTTTTTGGAAGAGGTTAGCATTTGAATTAGTAGACTGAGCAAAGATCTGCCCTCATTGATCATTCAATTCATTGAGGGCGCAGATAGAACACAAAGGTGGAGGAAGGATGAATTCTCTCTCTTTTTGAGCTGGGACGTCCATCCCCTCCTGCCCTTGGACACTGGAGCTCCTGGTTCTTCAGAGTCCGGGACTTACACCAGCGTCTACCCTCCCCACCCCTGCCAGATTCTCAGGCTTTTGGCCTCCAAGTTGGAGTGTCACACTATTGGTTCCTCTTTGTTCTCAGGCCTTCAGACTGGGACTGACTTACACCACTGGCTTTCCTGGGTCTCCAGCTTGCAAAAGTTAGATCTTGGGACTTATCAGCCTGCATAATCACACTAGCCAATTCCCATGATAAATTTCCTCTTATATATCTATCTACAGTAGTCTCCCCAATCTGCAGTTTTGCTTTTCACGGTATTAGTTACCAATGGTCAACTGTGGCCCAAAAATATAAAATGAAAAATTCTAGAAACAAACAATTCCTGAGTTTTACATTGTGTGCCATTCTGAGTAGCATGATGAAATCCCACACCTTCCTGTTCCAACCACCTCGGGTATCAGACTGACTGTTGCAGTATCGCAGTGCTTATGTTCAAGTGACTCTTATTTTACTTAATAATGGCCCCAAAGTGCAAGAGTAGTGATGCTGGCAATTTGGATATGCCAAAGGGAAGCCATAACGTGCTTCCTATAAGTGAAAAGGTGAAGTTTTTGACTTAATAAGGGAAAAAAAATCATATGCTGAGGTTACTAGGATCTATGGTAAAAATGAATCTTCTGTCCATGAAATTGTGAAGAAGGAAAAAGAAATTCATGCTAGTTTTCCTGTGTATACAGGGCTTGGTATTATTCATGGTTTCATGCACACATTGGGGGTCTTGGTCATTTTTTAATGTATTAAAAAAATAGTTGCTGAGCATCTCTTTTGGACCAGGCATGGAACCTCCAGAGGACAGAGAGATGAAAGTAATATGTCAGGGGTCTTTAAGAGCTTGAAGTCTGGTTGGGGAGTCAAGACATACATACAGAAGTAAGGAGGGACAAGCAGAAGCAAGGTCTAAATGTAAGGTGAGTGATTAGGACATGAATGTCATGGCAGATGAAGCAAGAGACTCAAGATCAGGTAGGGTAAAGCCATGTGGGCAAAGGCATGTTTTTATAAGATTCTCCCTGGACCTCTTCATGAAATCTGTGGTCCTAACTTAAATGTGTAAGTAGGTATTTTCTGCATAATCTTCTCTAGGGAAAGGCCATTCTCACCCAGCGAGACTAAACGTATCTGTTTTATTAATATAAGAGTCTCAAGTTAGGGTGTCATCATACTTCACCAAGATAAGTCCAAGCCTGCTATAGCTGGCCCCTGGGTTCCCGGGCAGGTTCTGACACTCTGGTATCTGACTGAAGAGCTCAGATTTATATAGAAGGACTGGGACTGGGATGAAAAGTCTTGATACTGATGACAGAACTCTGGTGCTGTCAAAGGGGCCCTAGTTTCACTGTACCCTAAACCTCATCATCACACAAAACTAAGATCACCATCGCTGACAGTCTCCTCTTGATTACAGTCTGTTCCCCACTTCCCCACTAACCCTTCCTCAACTTGGTCGTAACGTCCATTCCCTCACATTTCTCCAGGGCCAGCATTCTAACCTGTATGTCTCTGTACCTGAGCGCAGCCCATCATCTTCAACCCCCAGTGTTACAACCCCCAGAATCCTTTGACCTCTTGGCCATTCTACTTTTGCCAGCCCCCAGCCCTGGGTCTGGCCTTAGGTAAGAGGATTTGCCAGAGGAAAAGGCAGGGAGGCAAACTACAGACAGTAGAGGTCTTCTTCCCCTACCACTGAAACCACAGCTCCATCCACATGGCCAGCACAGCAGGTACAGCCTAGAAAATGGAATCCATGATGTTTCTGATCAGAGTCCACTGTAAAGGCTCAGAACCTATTCAGTCTCAGGACATGCGTTTCTTCCCTCTAAAGAGCTCAAGATGTAGCTCAGGAGAAAAGACTCTAACATAACAACAATATACAGTACCCTGCTGCAAGTGGACGACCAGCAGAGAGAAGTCACAAAAGAGTAAGTAATGAGGTCAGGGTGAACAGCAGGTCTGAGAGTAGGGGCAAGATGAAAGCTGTTGGACGTAGTATCAAGGCCTTAGTTAGGCAGTGGAATCAGGAAGTCTACCAGTGTGGGAAGGGTAGGGCAAGACAACAAAACAAATGAAAACAATCCTAGGCACTGACTGGGCGGCAGGGGTTAGGAAGTCAGACAGGGAGCTGGTGCGGCCCAAAGGTCAGAACACACAAACCATCTGCAGGACAGGTATGTAGCAATGGCGGTTTACAAAGGAGGAAGAAAGTGCCTAAAGGGGGAAAAGCCTTGAGATAGGGAAAAGCACTCAGGCAGCAGCCCCCTGTAAGTTCAGAGGAATACATGAACGACACAGAGTGAAGGGGGCAAACACAGGGTGGGTTCTGATAAAGAGAAAAACATAACGGAAAACTCAAAATGTAGGGCAGTGACTGAGGCATGCTAAATGGACTTGTTACCTGCATACCTGAGAGTTAGGGGAGTCAGGATGAAAGAGAGCTCACAGGTGGGTCATGGGTCCAGTGGTCAGGGAAGGCTTCCCTGCCTTTGAAGGGATGGGGTGAAGAAGGAAGCATTTTCTGCATCAGGGAAAGGTGCTCAGGAAGTGTTTGCCATGGGCAACAGCATGGCATCCTGAAACGTTCTCCTCCTCTGGTTCCCCCACACCACACTAGCAAGATCTAGTCTTCTCCCTGTGGGCGCTCTGCTTCTGTTCCCTTTGCTCATTCCTCTTTCTTCTCCCACACGACAGACAGCTGACATCCCTCGAAGCTCAATCCTCACACTTCTCTGGAACCTTTTATCTTCAAACGGATTTCCTGGTAGAACTCACCCAAGGCCAGCATCTGGCACAGTGGCTGACGTATAGGAGTTGTGCAATGTTTGTTGAATGAATACATTGGTGGCTAGGCTTGTTAAAAATTGTTTATTCACTCCTGGCATCTCATCTTAACTCCAGCCCCCCTTCCCTTTCTGTTGATACTATATTTCTTTCTTAGCATGCCATCCCCTCACACCCAGTACCTCCCAAACTTGACTCTTCGGATTTGCTCCCTTATCTTTCCATTTCTACCAATCACCACACCCTTTACCTAATGGGCTTGAGAATGAGCATTAACTTTTCACCCTTCTCTCCCCTGGGTCCCTCACAAACTATTAGTCACTAAGTCCTACCATTTCTGTCTTTGAGATGTTTTCCAGACCCGTCACTTTTCGGACACCACTTCTGTAGCTCTGTGGTTGGCTACATCTGGCAGCATCTTGTGGCCAACTGATCAGGACCTGCCTGTCCATTTGGTATATGAATGCGCACAGTTTGCCCAATGGTGAACATCACCACAGGTACCCAGGTTCTGCACCCAGAAGTCTTTCTGGAATCCCCACCATTGCTGCCTCTGCATCCCTCTCCATGACGCTTAGACTACTCCAATGGCATCTGACTGCTCGATCTCCAGCCTGTTCTGTCCTACCCTTTGGTTTCTGTGTATTGTTTTATGGCTGATTGGGAGGCAGGTGTCCTGGTTCCTGACTACTGACCTGGTCTCAATCCACTGCCTTGCCCTGACTCATGCTAATAGCATGCACTCTGACAGCTCACCAGCCACCTGGCCCCATCCTTCTCCCCAAGGCAGAACCTGGGGATCCCCCAGGCCTCATCAATGCCCATGCCTGCCCTCTCCTCTTCTCGCCCAGACCTGCTTTCCCTCTGGTTCTACCGATACAAACTCCCACACTCACGCCACACTCCCTCCCTTCCATCCTCTACATTCCCATCAGATACAGTCCTTGGGAAAAAAAAGAAAAACTTTTGTGATGTTACTTTGCTCATCAAACCCTTCATCAAATTGCTATACTTAGGATAAAAGTCCATGTCCTCAGATCAACCTCTACAATCTGGCCCCACCTGGCTATTCCAACCTGTCTCTTCTCGCCAAGTGGCCCCTCCACTCTCACAGGTGGGACCCCTCACTGGCTCATAAACACCCTCTGCCTGGAATGTTCTCTCTCCTTTATTACCTAGAAAACTCTGGGGTCCTTCAGGCCCATTCCAGTCTGACCTCCTCACTCATTTTTCCTACCTGCTGCAGCCTACATACGGAATGGAATTTTCTTTCCTGAGCCAGTCCCTCGGGTGCTTAATGATATGAGGGTGTATGTGATTAACTGCTTTGTGGAACACCCTACACTGCCAATGAAGTTGTAATCTCCACGAGGGTAGGGAAAATTGCACCTCCCTTTGGGGAAGTTAAACAATTCCCAAGCTCAGGGATCCGTGAGCTTGGAGGCACCTCTGGCTTTGAATGGAATGTGATTCTAGCCAAAGGCTGTTTCTGAACAAATTAAAACTAAACTTCAGACATAGTCATCATTCCAGTGGATACATAATCCCCTCAAAGTTTAACATCTTCTTGAAGATCTAGGTAAGAATAGAATCTCTGGTTCGTAAACTAGCAAAACTGAAGACCACAATAATACTTAGTAAGCACATAAGCACTGATGTTTTTAGGCATGGTAAGATTTTCTTAAAAAAACAGCACAAGGAATTAAAGTCTCTCCATTCTTACCAGGGGGAAGCCTTGGCCCTAAATAATAATTCTCTGTAACAGGCAGTGATATGTGTTTAGTAATCCCCATGGAAACCTGCAAGTTTTGCTCTTCACCTCTCCAAATATTTACCATTTTTCTGCAGTCACAAGCTACGTGGAGTACAGGTTGATCATTACCAATTTAGGTTTCAATTTCTACTCAGCATATAGGACATGGCCCTGGAGTACCCTGCAGCCCGGGCTTGGTGGCAGTCTCAACAGCTAGAGGACAGCTGAGGCAAGAAATCCCCACGATGTGGGCTGAGACCGCCAAGGAGATGATGTCCCAGGGGAAACGATCACTTATATAAGGTTAAAGTCTGTTTGTTTTTGTTTTAATGTAGGACCTTCTTTTCCTTCTACAACCATGAACAAGCCTGGCCTCCCTGCGACACACTGTATCCTGTTTAAGTTAATGGGCCTTGACTTTCTCCTTTGTCAAGAGCTCTCCCATTTATCTTCAGAGACTCACACTTGGCACAGTTCCGTTAACTTTGAAGTCAACATTTTAAACATTTTAGAGCTAGGATTCCTAGTGGAAATATCTTAAGACATAGGACTAAGATAAATATACAAGGTAACATAAATGTTAACTGAAGGATGAGGTCTGAGGATAGTTAAGAAATCCTAGTAAGTTATAAATCTCAGATATACATAATAAAAATAATAAACTTTGGAGCAAAGCCTCAGAATAAAAGGATTGACTATGTACGGAAGCAGGTGCATAAATATGACCTGCCAAAAAACAGACGGCCATGTGGAACACTTTTGTCCTCAGGCATATAAATGGCAAGCCAATCTTTAACTTTCTGTAGCCAAAGCTTAACAAACAAGTGCTTTATATTTTAATCACGAGAAAGAGAAGAAAAAAGCACGAATCACCTAAAACATGCTTATTTTTTCCTTCTTAAAATACACCTTTACAGGTTTAGAAAATTTTTCAGTGTTATACTAATGAACACAAACAGATTTCTATTGGTTGTTAATTCCAATGGCGCAAGCAAAGAAAACACATTTTAAAGTATCTGCTGCACTGGCACTGTTGGAAAAAATCCACAAATTTAAAGGTTAGTGATGTCTGCTGTGTATTTGTTTCCTTTTTTCTAAGTTTTAACTAATTTGGTTAAAAGGGACACTTATAAACAAGGTAAGTATGACCCCTGGAAGTTTTAAAAATGTGGGCACTGTCAAGGTATTCTCTGGACACTGAATATAAAATAGAACATACCAGATACAACATTAAAAGGAGCCTCAGTCACTTTGAGGAACACTGAACGCAAGGGGGCAAACCATGTGCTCTTGGGTTACATGTCTTCAGGGAAATAAAGAATGAACTGAGATTCAAACCAAGAAATACCACTAAAACCAAGTACAAATGTAGGCAAAATGAATATCACGATCTGTAAGTTCCTCAAAGCACAGTGAAGAGAATGATCAAAATGGGGACTGCGAAGTCAGGAAAGGCTTCGGGCAGAAGGTAGAGCTTGAAGCCAATGTCAAAGGAGGGGGCATCTGAAAACATGAAGAAAGACAACAGCAGCAGGGAGGGAGAGCCGCCGGGAACACGGCCCCGGAGCCTGGCGAAAAGGAGGACAAGGCAGAGTATGGAAGGGTCTGGGGAATGTGCACAAGATCCCGACGATACGGAGACCGGCTTCGAGTTCTGGCAGCGGGAAGGCCGGCAACGGCTGCATCAGAAGTGCTTTGTGGGAGGCAGACAGAGCGGACGTGTACGTAGCAGGTAGTGGTAGGGAAGGGAGAGAGAGTCTATAGGTAAGGTTTGAGAAAATTGGCACAAATTGGGAATCGGGGAAGGAAATGGGAATTTTGCTTCATTGGGACATCAGCTCAGATTGGGAATATACTGAATTTCAGGGAACTGTGGAACTTCCTAGCAGGGCACATAAAAGTCAACCTCTCAGGGTTAATCATAAAGAAAAATCTTCCTGAAATGGTTTTGACGTTTATGCTAGAAAGACCAGTCCCTGAGCTCTCCTCATTCTATCTCCTGCCAGAGTACAGAGGAGGACAAGTGGATGGAAGGAGAAACAGCCTGGGGAATATCCGTCCAGGCAAGGAGCAACAGGAGTATATCTAATGGCAGAAGCTCTGGGAGGGATTGAAAGGTCCAGGTCCCATGTGAGACGACAATAACGTATGCACAGAATAATAAAGGCATTCTAGGAAAACACAGCTTATAGGAAGACTTGGTGTGGTCAAATACATGTTAACCAACGTAGCCTTTCTTAATCCTATTCGTTCATCTCAAAACGTATCAAGACTTGACTCACATTATCTAATTTTCTGTAATACAGCATCCACCCTTGTGTATGACGCTTCATTCTATCCTAGATGTTTGAAGTTCCTTCCAAATGGTGGTTCAGGGAAGGGCTCTCTGTGTCAGGTCTAAACTTACCTTCAAAAACAACTTAATTCTTTATGACATTCAAGACTGTTCTCCACTCCTACAACACTCTTTCTCTGTGTCAAAGCAAAAATAAACAAAACCTGACATCATGACTTCATCTTAATTTTTTCAAAAGAATCTTTCAGAGGAAAAGTTATAGTCCTAAAAAATATATAATTAACTCTCTTTGGATCTTGTACAATCAAAATAGAATAATTTGCTTGAACTTATCTGAGCATAATTGTACATGAAATTGTTCTGATTGTTCTTTTGGCATTCTGTAATTAGCTAACATGTTGGAAAATCCAGAAAATGCCGCCTTCCCCCTACAGCTGCACAAATACCTGTCAAATGGTTAGAATACCACCTCCCCTGTGGGGTTTTTGAGAGGATTACATGAGCTGGCTTAAACACCTAGCACAGACATCTGACAAAAAAAGACATTCAATAAATGTCACTTCAGTCCACACCAAACACAGATAAAGACAGGCACTTGACTGAAGTACAGCTTTAAAAAAAAATCCCACTATCCCACCTCCAAGAAACCTAGTTAAAAGTAAGGGACAGATTTCATGAAATCTCTACAATGGGAAAAACTTTAAATATCAAATTTAATTACCCATTTGATTGCCAAGGCTGAAAATTGTTTCTTAGAACTAGAAACTCAAGCATCCCATTCCTAATTATTTTGTGTCATTGTAGGATGAGTTCTTACAAGCGCTGTCACAGACGAGAGACAGATGGTTGGTGAGTTTGCCTGCCTGATGCTAACTTGCAGATGACTGTGGATCTGAGACAGCAACACTACAAATTGCTTCAGTTCTTGCACTAAAACTGCTGAGATGTCTACTGGGAAATTCTTGGATGGTGACTTACTGGGGACAGAGAACATGTGTGACCTGTACCATCTTTTGGTACATCCCTCTATCCCCCAGCCCTGGAACTCTAGGTGTGAACACATGTCCAGCACCGGCCAGTGACAGTGACTGCTTCAGGATGAGCACAGGATGCCAGCCTGTTCAACCCCAGTCCTCCCCAGGATGTCTGCACCCTCTTCTGCTGAGCCTGAGGCTGCATGCCTTTGTCACCACACAGAAAAACCCTCCTTCAGAATGACCCCAAGGAGGAGAACGAAGCTGAGACAATGAGCAAGGTCCGAGCTCTGCAACTAGTCATGTGAGCCTGGATTGCTCTCTCCTGACACTGGGCTACAACTGGGCTTTGTAAGCAACCTGGAGTCTGGGACAGGGGAGGAAGGTGGAGATTTGTGGACTATGTAGAAGGAAGAGTAGGCTGTGGAATCAGACAATTCAAGGTCTGAATCTCGGCTCTGCCTTGTACCTGTAGCACCACCTCCTCAGCCATACGGGGTAGAATAAGTCTTGCCTCTGGGACTGCAGTGAGAATTAAATGAGGTGATGAGAGAAACTGCGGGCACAGGGCAGCCAGCCTTAACCCACTCTCCTGCACATACAGTTCTTCCCCGTCCTGCGACCTGGCAGCTTTCCTGTTTCCATAAGCAGAACGTGGCCCGGGTGAGATTTAACATGGCTGCTGGACACCACAAGGCCACACCTAAACTGAAAGCAGAATGCGGCCCACCAACTACATCAGCTTGGGCTCCGCACTGCCCTGCTCTTACTGTTCGCTCCCTTAAATGTGTCTTGCAATGGAAGTGTGTAAGACAGACACGCTCCGCTGGGCAGACCCAGTGAAGATGCCCTTTGGCCCCTCCTCGATGGCATTTTCAGTTCTCCTGGGCCCAATCCCCTCTTAGTGCCTGTTTTGTGTTCCCTACTTCTCATTCTGCTACCAGAACCTTCCACATCCCCCTTCATCCTTTTAAAAAGCGTAAAAAGTTCACAGCATCAATTACGGAAATATATCAAACACAGGATAGAAATGAAAAGGCCCTTAGAGAATCACACAGATGGACCACTTTACTTTACAGATAAGGAAAGCAATGCTTTGAGAGAGGTTACTGACTTAACTCAGCATCATTATGCTGCTACAAGTACATGAGAGCTCTGGAATATGGACTAAACTGGGAGAAGAACCGTGAAGCCTGTGAATTACAACCAAGCTGGCAAAAGTATCACTGAATCGAGGTGGCAAGCATAGCTTCCAAATTGGGCACAACTGTCTGAGTCCTGCCTCTGCTGCTGACAGGTCTGGGGCATGTTTTCCAAGCCTGCTCGGGGGTTTAGCTCCCTCATGTGTAAAACGGGGCTCCTCCCTAACAAAGCTGGTGTGTAGCCACCCAATAATGTCACCTATCATTCCCCTCCTTTAACTCATGGGTAAAAGCAATTTGGAAGGAGCATGTCCAGAGCACCAACTTGAGCATTTCAGATGTAAATGATGCTTTAAAAGAATGGGTACAGAATCTCAGTTTGGGAAGACGAAGTTCTGGAGATGGATGGTGGTGATGGCTGCACAACAGTATGAATGTACTCAACACCAGAACTATACGTTTAAAAATGGTTAAAATGGTGAATTTTAGGTTATGTATATTTTAACCACAATATAAAAAAGTGAGCATTCATCTCCAATCTGACTTAGACTCATCATTTCCTTATTAAATAGTACAAAGGAAATTTTCCTGAATTCTAAATGGGACCTTACTGTAGAAGTAAAAAACAATACACAGTAAATAAAACAATAATAAACAGTAAAATGTGGTTTTTATTATAAAATCTCTAAAATCCAAGGGCATTAAAATTTACCAGTAACATAAGTAAAAAAGATTATAAACATGCGTGTGTCACTGATACCGTGTTCTTTTGCAAATCTGGTAGGATGCTCCACTCGTGATCTGCTCAGAGGTGAGGTCGAAGGCTCAGGGGAGTGTGGTGGTGATGACAAAGCTGCGCTCTTACAAGAACTCTATTTTACTTAAACATAACGTTGACCTCCCTGTCACGAAGACCCTTCCATTACCTCTCCTTGCCTGGATTTTTAAAAGGCACAACAAAGGAAAACCTGTCCTTGGTAAAGCACAACAATTCTGCCACCATTTTTCTCTTCTGGAGATGAAAGGATTCCCTCAGGAACACCACAAAAGGAAGCCAGCACAGCGAGTGGAAACACAGACAGAAATACTTCCTTCAGCGGTATCTTTCATTTGAATAAAACAGTAACAGAACTCCAATTTCTATATTTGAACACTCAAGGGCAGCTGTTAAGGAGGTCGGCTGCATTCTAAAATAAAATCTCACCCCCACCCGTCTGTCAAGGACATGGGATTTGGGATTATATGTGCCAGATCCAATCTCCACGGCCTCCAAATAGCAGACTGGAACTGCGTGGCTCAGAGGCCTGACCACACGGACTTGGCCACGTCCTTTTTCAAGTCAGTCTGAAATAAGGCCTTGAGGTAACTTCAACATTGTATTTTAATTAAAATACTATGTAGTGTATAAACATAATGAAGCCAATCCTACATCTTTATTTGTCATAAACAGGAAGGCTTTACTGGCCACTAAAAAAACATCATGTGCTGTGACATTAACAATTCAAAACACCCAGCCAGCCACACTGCATCCACCTCACCATAACCAGTCACGAGTAAACCCAGTCTTTGGAGTTAACTGCAATAATCAGAGAAGCAGCAGCATAAATACCAGATTCCGTTTCTTTTGTAGGCAACACAAGCCTGTAATATCGGAAGGAAGGGAGCCGCAAGGTTTTTACCCTGCAAGTCCACGTTTCCACCCACGCTCTCGACCTCTGCGTCTTACACTTATCCGGTTGTGGTAATGGCTTTTCTTTGGCAGGATGTAAAATATTGTGTCTCCTACTTTAAATCATTTCAGAAATGGACAGACCTCATACAAGTTGCATGCCAACGATGTTTCAAACAGCTGCAGACGTAGACCTGAGTTTCCATCCTGAAACAAAACTGTCTTATCCTTGCAAAAACTTCAGACTGTAACGACACCCAGACGTATTGCTCACATACACTGAGGAGTCTGGTGGAGGGGACCTCCATCCCCACCCATCCAACAGGAACTCAGGGAGGGCAGGGCAGCCCTGGCCACCAGAAGGGGATTCCCTAGGCTATGTGGGACAGGGAACTTCAGGACCCACTGGCAGACCCCAGATGCTGAGATTAGTATGCTCAAATAAAGGAAAGGGCATGAAAGAAGCAAGGTGGGGTCAGACATGGTTAGGGGTACCCCTAATTCAGGCAGCGCTCCTGGGAATCTGCTGGGGATCTACGGTCCTTTGTTCTGAGCATAGGAAACTGACTCCATTCCTTTGAGCAAGACTCATCTTTAACCTCCCTTCCTCTGCTCCTAGAAGCTCACATTAAACCTTTCTCGTCCCAGCTGTTAACGCAGCCCCAGCAGTCACTTCATTGCACATCAGCTTCCCTGGCTGGGTTCTCTCCTCTCCCTAAACCTACTGCACCTCAAACAGTCCCGACTCTCTAAAATTCCACCAGAGGTGTCATTGGGTACTTTGACATATTAAACATTCAAATTCCTTTCCTCAGCCCTGGAACATTCCTACATTATTATTTCTAATACATCTGACTCCTTGTTGATAATTTACCCTGGTTTCTGAGTCCTCATCCAAGCAAAGTATGTGGAAAAGGAGAGTTTTCACTACATAATTTTAAAGTCAAGAATTGTTTTTTTCACCCAAAACTTGAAAGAAATCAAAATGACAAATCTTCTATAAAGTATTAACATTCTTTCCATAATATAGCTCCATTTGTATGCATTTTCATCATGAAAAAGAAGCATATTTTCACCCTCTTCTACAACATATTAGAATGCCTCAGATTGAAAAAACATGAAACAATATGGCCAAAGTATTTATGAAAATATTAAGACTTTATTAAGTTTTCATATTCATACTTCTTTGGCACAAAGTGAAATTTATCACAGAGGTTATACATGTACATAAAATGAATAGTTGAATCAAATATCACATAATATTAATAAATACCTCAGGTGAGCTCTTCTTTTTTTTTTGGCTCTGCTGGCGACATGCTTACGTGCTGGCTGGGGGTGTCTGTGAGGCATCCCAGGAACCAGAGATAGAGAAAGGAAGAATTTATTTCTCAAATAGTTACCAAGCACCCCCTATGCGCCCTTGATGCCACAAGCTGAGGATACGATAACGAACAAGGAAGATTTAGTTTTTGTCCTCATGGGGCATACAGTCTAATGATCTGATTATGAATGCTACTCGTACTCTAAAATAAGAATGCCTGATTTTAAAGTCTTGCCAATTTGTTTCATATGGCTGATACTCACCTGCCTTGCTAACTCTTGACATGAATACAGACTCTGGAAAATCTGTGCTTTTAGATAATTAATTTGATTATTTGGGAGGAGATGCCATTTTATCTTCTAAAAACAGTCTCAATTTTATTCAGACATTGGAAGGCCCTGAAGTTTAGTCATTTACCCGGTTTCACTGACTTGAATGTACTAAAGAAAGTGAGGTCAAGGACCCTGAGCCCACAAATCACTAATACTGACTCCAATGCCCCATATGCGGGGATTTACCTGACTTTAGAGTTCTTATCTGTCAAGTGAGGGGGATGGGTTAGGCCGGGATCTGCCTCCTCCAGCCCCTCTCAGCTAGAGCTGCTGTCACTTTCCCCTAAAAGCTCAGCCTACCAGGCCACAAAGCACGCTTGATCAGGCCAGACCACAGGTGCTTTTCCCAAGGGAGGACTGGGGTCTCCTCTGTGTGTGTATAACAGCCCGGCTCTTGGATGTTCCTGTACACCAGGAACTACACTGGTGGGGGTGGGGGTGGGCATGTGTATGCATGTGTTCCTAATGGTCAGGCCCCTTAACAGTGGTGTCTTGCTCTTTCTCATTCTTCATTAGAAGGAGCTTGGCAGACAGCAGAATAAACTGTGGCCATGATGCACTTTACATAGTTTATCTCTACTCCTGACAACAAACTGCAAGGTGGTATTATCAGCTCCATTATACAGACCAGGAAACTAAGGTTCCTGCCAATTAGATGAATCGCCCAAGGCCATGAAGCTGGACGCTCAGCTCATAGGCAGCAGAGCCTGGCTCTGAGCCCAGGTCAGATGCCTGCCCCCAAAGCTAGGTCCCTCTGCTCTGAGCCACGTCTCCATGGAGCCATCGAATATGCCTGCAGCCAGGGACGAGAGGCAGCAGTGACGCCACGCCTTGGGCAGCAAGGTGAAGTCAGCAGAGCAGGAGGCCTGCCGGTCACTTCAGGGAAGTACGTGAAGATGTGACCCCAGCCCTCTCCCTCATGCCACACTCACACTTTTAAATGATGAGGCACCAGAACCTTACTAGGAAAGCCCAGAACTCAGGATGCAGTGCAGCAGCAATCAGGCCAAAGAATAGCACACACACTACCAAACCGTCGCTGGCTCCACAGACCTTGGGAACACTCGCAGATCCCACTACGTGTGGTTCTGCAAATAACACACTTTGGACTGTCATCCTCATATGCACTCTTTCCTTTCCTCCCCACCTTCTCTCATCCAGTCTGTTCCCAGTTATCTCAGGGAAACTGTCTTTATTTTTGGACACTGATTATATTCTAATTTTAAAAGAATCCTATGCTATGACATTGATTGTTAGTCAAAGGATCAAGAGTGGCTCCAAAGAATCTGGACTATTCAAGCCTAGGATAGCACAGCTAGCTAAGGCACAGAGAACATTCTTTATCAAACATGCGATAGAGCTATGAGGTGCCACCTGCCAAACAACCAAATAGTTTGAATTTCTCACTTTAAATTTCTCAAGCAATGAGATACTGTAACACGCCCTCTCCACTGGCTACTTGCCCCAAATCTCTATTTAAACGTGCTGAACTACTGAGCCACTCTAAGGAATTCAGATTGCTCACCATGTGGGGGAAGAAAGGATTTAAAGTTTAGTTGTTCAAGGACCTGGAAAAGACATCAAGCCCAGGTGCCCTTAAGAAGAATTCATCAGACGCACTAGAACACTTTCAAACAAGTTAATCACATTTTGTTTTTGCACTTTAAGTTAAACATTTCTTTCTCCCTCTGTCTTAAACTACAAGATTTGAACAGAGCTAGATATGACCTCTGACAAAACTTATTTCAACTCTCAGTATCAGGCAATTATAGACACATTGAAAGAACAATCAGGGGGAAAATCACTAGGCATGTGTAAAGATTCTACAAAGTTTAAAAAGGGAACAATCCTAAAATCAAAGTAAATGGAAGCTACGACACATTCTCTGACCACAAGGCAAATAATAAGAACAACAGAAAAATAAGTACTTAACCGAGAGGAGGGGAAAATCCTTGAAATTGGGGGTGGGAGGGGCGATACAAGCCAGGCACAGTGGCCGCGCCTGTAGTCCCAGCTACTCAGGAGGCTGAGGCAGGAGGATCGCTTAAGCCCAGGAGCTGGAATCCAGCCTCAGCAACATAGCAAGACCCATGTCTGTCTGTCTGTCTGTCAAATAAATAAATAAAAAGGAAACTGCTAACAAAGCACTTTAGTGGCTCCCAAATGCTTATGGAGAAAGCATGGCAGTGTGGAAAGAGCATTAGCCAAAAAAAAAAAAAAAAAAAAAATACAGAAAAAACTTTTCTAAACTATTCCTGAATCAAGAAGAAATCAAAACTGCAATGATATCCTATGTAAAAAGTAATGATGAAAACCCCAGGTATTGAGAGGAGATTTAATAATATGCATCCTGACCATCAAAATAAACTAGAATATAAAATTCAGAGCTTAAAGCATATGGACATCCATACCTGCTAACCCCATGGAGCAGGAATTCTCAACCATTCCATGTCTGCCATAGCCCATCATTCTCAGAGAATGTCTGAGGAAGAAGAGACTTTAGATAATCTCTATGCCAAGGGACTGTTAACTCAGAAATGGCAGAGGACATTTTTGTATTTATGGGTTAAGTATTCGGGGCAAGTTTTAGTTAGTTAGACTGTATTCATTTTTGTATCTTCCATTAGACTAGAACCTGATACCCAGTAGGCAGCTGCACCCCTGAATGAAACTAGCCCACACGCTGCATCGTGTTGGTTAGGCACACGCCCTGGCACCTCGTGCCTTCTCCCTGCAATTCTTTGACTGACTCTGGTCATTCTGCAGGAAAACTAGAGTATAAAAACATAGTAACAGTGGTTATATAACTAAGATAACTACTTGGGGTAAGATTTAAAGGACCTTTGGTGGGATTTGTAATAAAAATTGGCAAAGTAAAAGCATGTGACTCTATTTTTCCCCACTGAAACCCACCACGAATAAAAAGATTCTGAAAAGAACTGGGAGCAGAAAACTCCACCCTTGGTAAAACTAGGAATAGGGAGGAGGAGGCAAAGGAGGATGAGAAGGAAGAGAACAAGGAAGAGGGGGATAAAAGAACAATCTAGGGCACTTAAACGTGGGGGCATCCATCGCCCTCACAGACCCACAGAGCTTGAGGGCAACTCTACCCAGCACAGACTCACAGAAAGGCGCCAGGTCACTATGGAAGGCATTTTAAAACCTCCTTTGTAACTCCATTTTGTGTTTCCAACTTGTTTATGTTTTTCCCTTATTGTAATTTATCCCTTTTTATATTTTATACACCATTCTAGACCAGATATAAATCAATCATCAATCAAAAATCACTGTACCGTACAATACCCAATTTCTGTAATGATGACCCCAAGTCATTAATAAATGATTATGTTGCTGATTTTCTGCTTAGGATGGAAAACAAGTACACAAGATATTTTAGACGTCTCTCATCACAAATTGTTGCATGTTTTGGTGCTAAAAAGATATATACCAGGCTACTCTGAAATTCTGCTATCTAGAAGCAGACTGGGGATTTCACAGGCTGAGAAGTCAGCAGTGATCCCCGGGGTCAATGTGATGGGGTCACATGTAACAGCCTTGGCAGCAGACAATAAAAAACATGAGTTTATGAAACAATAGTTTAAAAGATGTCCATGTCCATTCACCGACAATGGATAAAGAAAATGTGGCATACACATACAATGGAATACTGTCATTCCTTGGTATTCTCGGGGGATCCATCCCAGGACCCCCCTTGGATGCCAAAATCCTTGGATGCTCAAAGTCTGCAGTCAGCACCTTGGAACCTGAGGATATGAACCATTGGTCCTCCATATCCATGAGTTCTGTACCCCTTGAACGCTGTATTTTCTAATTGAGGTTGGTTGACTCTGTGGTTGTGGAAACTGAGGATACAGAGGGCCAGCTCTACTATTCAGCCTTTGGAAAGAAGGAAATCCTGTCGTTTGTGATGTGGATAATCCTGGAGAACATTATACCAAGTGAAGTAAGCCAGACACAGAAAGAAAAATACTGCATGATCTCTCTTACATGAGGAATCTAAAATAGGTAAACACATAGAAGCAGAGAGCAGAATGGTGTCTGCCAGGGGTTGGGGGGGGTAGGGGGGAAATGGGGAGGTACTGCTGAAAGGGTATAAAGTTTCAGTTATACAAAATAAACAATACCTTCAGATCTACTGTGCAATATAGAGCCTATGATTAATGACACTGTGTTATATACTTAAAAAGTTCCTGAGAGGGAAGATCTTACATAAAGTGCTCTTATCACAAAAGGGAAAAAGGGGTGTGGGTGGGAAGAAACTTTTGGAGTGATGGATAAGTTTATGGCATTCATAGTGATGACAGCTTGAAGGCTTCACAGGTGTAAACTTCAAACACATCAAGCTATATACATCAAATATCTACAGCTTTTTGTATGTCAATCATATCTCCATAAAGCAGTTTTTAAAAAAAGATTCCCTTGGGTTCTAGTTCAAAATGATGACCCAAGCCATCTGTTCACTTCCCAACCAACCCAAACCCCACTGAAAAAGAAGCATAATGTTCAAAAAGAAATAAACTTACTGCAGCAGAGAAAATACGAAGATTGGGCAAAATCAGAAGAAATTTCAATACATTTCTCGGCGACGGAAAGTATATAGAAATGTATTGATGGATAAAACAGAGTGGAGACAGTTGTCCGGAATATGCTACAAGGGGGCTGAAGGGAAGATGGGAGCCACTTGAATTCCAGAGAGGCTTCTGGCTGAAAATTAGCATGCCACTAAAAACACGTGAGTTAATAGAAGTCTGGACAGGAAATTATACAAATCTAACCCCATTCCCAACACAGAATACAAAGCCCTCTGAGGTGAGCTCAGACTTCTAGCTCGTGCTCTCAGGAAAAGTCATCATCATTCTGGCACTGGGGGCCTCCTTCCCCCCAGAGACTAAGCCTGCCAGGCAACACGGCTGCCCATGTATGAAAGCCCCTGGCTGACTTTCCTCTCAGAGGACAGGCCTGGTAAGGAACACCTGCTTACACCACACAGAGAAAACCAAACCTGGTTACCCAATCTTTCCTTCTTCAGTGTGAACTGATAACCAAAAATGATGATGATGATGATGACGACGACAGTCAGCATTTACTGCGCATTTGCTATTTGCCCGGCAGAATTCTAAAAACTTTACATGTACTAAACCATCCAATCCTTAATACCCCTGGCAGGTAAATACCATTATTATTAAACTATTTTGCAACTGGCAAACAACAAAGCCAGGATTCAGCCCAAATCTGACCCAGTGACTAAGCTTTTAATGACCAAGCTAAATGATCAATGTGTAAGGAAAGTTAGCAGCATGGAAGACTCAAGTATCTTTCACAGGGGACACAGACAAGTAAGGGACCAGCATTTAGGCCTTAAAAAAAAGGAATATACTCATGGATTTGAGAAAATATATCCTCAAAACAAGAATAGGACACTATGAACAAGGGAAGTCAAAGAGTAAAAAAAGAGATGAAAAATGATGGCTAAAATACAAAAATTTAACTTAAGAGGCCAGAAAATAAAGTTGAAGAGACCTCCCAGGATATCGAAGAAACTAAATTAGATGGAGTATATAAGAGACAAGAAAAATTCAGGAGGTCAGTATAATAGAAGTCATAATAAAAGAGAATTACAAAATGGAGGAAAAGAAATCTTGAAAGAAATATTAAAGAAAATCTCTCAGACCAAAGGATCCAAGTCTTCAGTTGGTAAGGGCCCCCACTAAAGTTCAACATAACAAATTAATATTAAAAAGACCCTCTGGAATATTTTTGTAAAACTTAAGAACACCAAGAATAAAGAAAAGATTCTAAACTCTTTCTTAGAAGTAAAAAGACATCTACAAAGAAACCAGAATCAGGCCGGCACCAGGCTCTGCATGTGAGGTGCTGGGAAGCCCCAAATCTACAGGACAATGCCTTCTACATCCTCAGGTCAGCTGATCTTCAACCCAGAAATGAACCCATAAAGTGGCTTCCAGAAAGGTTACCTCCTACACTCCCATTCCTTTGAAGATATGAAGAACTTAACTCCAACAAAACTAGAAAGAAAACCAAGAAAGAACATGTAGAATCCAGAAAACAGTGGGTCCACCCAAGAAGGGCAAGGAAGGAAAGGCCCCAGATGACCCCTGAGTCACCAGCAAAGAAGCAGAAATCTAAAATTGGAGTAGAGGTTCCAGAAGACAAAGGAGAGTGTTATGCAAAAGATGGTATAACAAAGATGATGTTTGATGAAAGACCATTATCTTTTCTAAACGAGAAAAAGAAAAGGTGATCACAAAATCCAGGAAAAGCAAAATGCAGTATGAAGAAATGATTCAAAGATGAAGCTAAATATATAGCTTTTCAGTACATAGTTTTTAAGCCACTGTTGGAGTGCACATTTGCACTGATGCAGAAAGATTTAGAAATCATGATCTTTAAGTGGTCTGGAAGCCCTGAAATTGTATCTGTAGAGATGAAAATGTTACTCTAGCATATCACGTGCTCCAACAGTAATGATATTTACTGATTTTTTAAACTTATATATTGAAATGATAGAAACTCAATGGAAAAGTCACTGTGATTACCAGAAAGAACGCAAATGTTCACCACCTTGATGCTGTAGTAGTAAAAATTAAGCTGATGGCAAAGAAGAGTTGGGGACAGAGGAAGGTGAATAGAGGTCAGATGCTCATGAAAGGGGATGGGACAAGAAATAAAGTAAAATTAAAAGCATTGCCAATAAAGAACCAAAAATAACTATCAAATGCTGAAAACAGCAAAAGGAAATCAGCAGGATGGGATAATTAAGAAAAATCCTCTTGTTTCTTAGCAGAAAGTCAACATATAACTGTCTTCAAGTTGCTCCTTGGTACTAGCAGTAAAGAGGAAGAGGGTGGCTTTTGCTTTTTATCATAATCTTTTCTGTTTGACTTGTTATTGTCTACACATATTATTTAAATGAAAATGTTAAGTGTTACTCATCTCTCATGTCACTTATTCCTAAGTTTTCTCACTGGCAGGTTGGCATATCTTAGCACCTAATGATGTATCTTCCTGTATTTATCGAGGCATATTCTCCCCTAATGACACTCTTTCTTTAAAAAAATATGAGGTGTGCTTACTACCCTGTATTTTGCCAGCCATAACTGCATGAGGAAATGAAATGCAGGCATTATTCAGACTGATTTACAAAGTTATTGTATCTCTCCTCTGCTTTACTCTGCCCTTCACAAATCAACTATGTCTCTTCAGCTGTAGCAAAATGACGCCACTGTATTGGAATGGTGCCGCAGTCCTCCAAGCCACCAGATGCTCATTTGCAGTAATTACATTTAAGATTCTGATCTAAAAATCAAGAGTGAATATTAATAAGGTCAGTGGCAAGGAGATATCAATGGGCAAAGCATGGGGCTTAAAATTACACGAAGAAATTTAACATAGATAAATATTTTTAAATCTTCAAAGCTGGTTAAAAAAATTAAACTATAAGCTAGAGGCCTAATTTAGCAATAGTTCATGTGGGGGGTGGAATTTGAGAGAAGAATCTTATAATTAATCAAAAGCTTTAAATGAGGCAAAAGTCTGATGGGGTTGTGAAAAAAGCTCATGCAGATAACGTCCAAATCTAGAACAACCCATTTCCCCAATCTAAACCACCTTCCTGACAACCCAAGTAGACTTCTGTACTATACGATGATGCTACCGGCTAGTAGTTCAGTCAGGCCAGCAGCAGCATCCTTATTCCGTACTACTTGAGAAATCATTCGACTATTTTATTGCAATCATTTAGAACTCTATTTTAGAGCTTCTTAAGCTCCTCAGGAACCTAGGCAAGGGGAGAATGTTGGGCTTCCTACTCTGGTTCAACACTAATTGCTTTAAAGAAAAAGGGTTCAATTGCCAAGTGAGGATCACAAAACCACTGTTAAAATGTGTTTTTGCTCCAATTTTATAAAATGAGTGGAAAATGGAAAAAATGAAAGTGCTAAAATTAATAATAAGTACAACACTCAACATGGCTGAGGCAAAGATGAAAAGCATTAGATATACCAAAGCTTTGATTTTTTTATGCCTCTCTCAAATGCTCACTGGCCTCTGGCCGATAAGAGCATATGTTCAATTATAAAGGAAAACAAGAACACTTAACATGTGTGCAAAGCTAGAAATAAATGTCATTTTAAAAACTATCTAAAAATCAAGATCTAATTAGGGAATTATTTCTTTAAACTAGCCTTTGATGAGTGAAATCTTCCCTATAACGTAAGTCTTATCGTTCTGCTCGATCCAGTATTTTCAGAAATGCGTATGTATGGCAGCAGCAGGCTGCCTGTCCCACCATAGGCCTCATTAACTGGGAGCTGAGGCCATGCGAGAACAGTTCCATGGCACTCCCCCTGGTCAATCCATACCTGAAGTGTCGTTAACCATGGGCCTGTCTCAGAAATGCTGCTAAACAAGACCGCGTTCAGAGAGAAGGATGGGAATGGTGAAGGGCCTGGAAAACACTTCATACAAGGAATGGTCCGAAGAACTGGGGATATTTAGGCTGCAAAAGGGATAATTAAGTAATAGGAGAATCTTAGCTAATTCAGCCAACATATACTGAGGCTCTACTTCATGTTTAGGTTCTGTGGGGAATTCAAATATGAATGAGGGCCACCTTTGCCCTCATGGAGCTTACATGACAGCAGTTTCCAAATATCCAACAGGATGTAAAGTGGAATGGCAACCAAGAATCAGCACCAGTGAGAGAAAATTAAAACAGTTGAACTTAGAAGAAAAATTTGTTCTTCTTACAAGGATTCAGCCATGGATATTCAGACACTAATTCAGTTATTCATTCCAATAACATTCATTGAGACTGAGTGGCCATCAATGATAAAAGAATTATTGGCAAAGATAAATTTGGGATCCAGGTGACTAATTCCCTGGGGATGGAGGGGGGTTCGCAATGGGGAGGGGGAAGTAGGGGACAAGGACCACATGGTTAGAGGTAAATTATTATCATTGCTTTTGCTTTTATCTAGGGTAAAGGGTTCGGGATATTTATTGTATTATTCAAACAAACACAAAAGCTAAACAAACAAATTGATAATGGGCCATGAAAATGTATCAAGAACCTAAGATTATGATCAAATTTTGTACTTGACATTAGAAATTTTTATTTATTTATTTATTTTTGGAGATAGGGCCTTGCTCTGTTGCCCAAGCTGGGGTGCAGTGGCACGATCGTAGCTCACTACTGGGCTCAAGCCTCAAACTCCTGAGCTCAAGCGATCCTCCCGTCTCAGCCTCCCAAGTAGCTGGAACTACAGGTGTGCACCACCATGCCCAGCTAATGTTTTTCATTTCTTGTAGAGATGGGGTCTTGCTATGTTGCTCAGGCCGGTCTCAAACTCCTGGCCTCAAGTGATCCCCCCCACCTTGGCCTCCCAAAGTGCTAGGATTACAGACATGAGCTACCGTGCCAGACCTAGAAATTTTTTTTTTAAAAAGAATTAAGAAATTCTTGAATCAAGTATGAGTTAGACTAAATGAGTAGAACCTAGATTTCTAGATTTCATACACTTGTCAAACTACCCCTTCTCTCCCTGCTCCAGAAAAAACAGGGAAATGATTTAGACTGTCAAATAACATACTTTTAAAGACAAATAACAAAAAGCAGAAGGAGAAAAATCTCAGGATATCAGACCTACTGAATACATTTGGCTTCAAGAAATCACCATTGTCTTTATCTTTCCTGTTTTACTGCGGATGAGTGACAATGTGTTTCTGCACCATGGACTGGCATTAGGGATCCACTGGATTACTTCAACTGTACCGTCCCTTCCAAGGATCATCTGACTGTACACTGTAATGGTTTCCCTAGCAATGGAAGAGCTAAGACCTTAAAATCCACTGATAAATACTTTCCAGGACACAGCACAGTTAAGCAGAGAAATGACCATGCCCCTTAATATCTCTCGCTATAATTCAAGACAACTAAATTTCAGTGTGGTGGAGGAGAGGGGAGGGATTCAAGATGACTTACTTTATTAGTGGAGTCTTTTGCCAAAGATGCATTCTGCCAAGAAACCTATAGACGCTCAAGACATGGCTCTAGCTCCTCCACTGCCAGAGCCCTCTCATTTTAGGTTAAGGAGACCCTCTCACTTTCTATAAATTGTGAGGGACCCACAGACTGGTAAGAACCCATGAAGCAGAGAGGCTTCCAACAAGATCACAGGACTTGTCTTACTTGCTGTCCCCATGGTCTTGAGATAGAAGCATGTCAGGAGCCTAGTCTGGGATTAGTTCAATAAACCCTTACTGAGAACTGCCAACTACCAGGCTCCCTGTAGTATACATGACTCCAGGAAGCTACTTGCAAAGATAATTTAAGTTCTTAGAAGAATTAATATCATTAAAATGACCATACTAGCCAAAGCAATCTACATTTTCAATGCAATCCCTATCAAAATACCAATGTCATTTTTCACAGAAATAGAAAAAACAATTGTAAAATTCATATGGAACTAAAAAAAGAGCCTGAATAGTCAAAGCAATCCTGAACAAAAAGAACAAAGCTGGAGGAATCACACCACCCGACTTTAAAACACATTATAAGGCTATAGTAACCAAAATAGCATGGTATTGGTATAAAAACAAACACATAGATCAACGGAACAGAACAGAGAATCCAGAAATAAATCCACATATTCCAGACAATTGATTTTTGACAAAGGAACCAAGAACATACATTGGGGAAAAGACACCTTGTTCAATAAATGGTGCTGGGAAAATTGGATCTCCATACACAGAAGAGTGAAACTGGACCCCTATCTCTCACCAAATACAAAATCAACTCAAGATAGACTGAAGATTTAAACATAAAACCCAAAACTATAAAACTACTAGAAGAAAACATAAGGGAAATACTGCAGGACATTGGTCTAGGCAAAGATTTTATGGCTAAGACCTCAAAAGCACAGACAACTAAAACAAAAATAGACAAGTAAGACTATATTAAACTAAAAAGCTTCTGCACAGCAAAGGAAACAATCAACAGAGTGAAGAGACAACCTGTTGAATGGGAGAAAATATTTGCAAACTATTTATCCCACAAGGGACTAATACCCAGCATATACAAAGAACCCAAACAACTCAAAAGTAAAAAACCAAATAATCCTATTAAAAAGTGGGCAAAGGGTATAAATAGACATTTCTCAAAAGAAGACATACAAATGACCAACATCACTTAACATCACTAAGCATCAGGGAGATGCAAGTCAAAACCACAATGAGATATCATCTTATCCCAGTTACAATGGCTATTATTTAAAAGACAAAAAATAACAGATGTTGGCAAGGATGTGGAGAAAAGGGAATTCTTATATACTATTGGTGGGAATGTAAATTAGTACAGCCATTATGGAAAATAGTATGGAAAGTTCTCAAAAAACTAAAAATAGAACTACTATACAATTCAGCAATCCCACTACTGAGTATTTATCAAAAAAGAAAGAAAGAAATCAGTATACCAAAGGGATACCTGCACTCACATGTTTATTGCAGCCCTATTCACAATAACAAAGGTATGGAATCAACCTGCGTCCATCAATGGACGAATAGAAAATGTGTGTGTGTATATACACACACACAATGAATTACTATTTGGCCACAAAAAAAGAATGAAATCATGTCATTTGCAGCAACCTGGATGGAACTGGAGTTCATCATGTTAAGTGAAATAAGGCAGGCACAGAAAGACAAATATTGCATGCTCTCATTCATAGGTGGGAGTTAAAAATTTTGATCTCATGGAGGTAGAGAGTAGACTGATAGACACCAGAGGCTGGGAAGGGTGTGTCGGGGGGCTAGGGGGAATGAAGAGAGGTTGGTCAATGGGTACAAACATACATTTAGATAGAAGGTGTAAGTTCTAATGTTCGATAGCAGAGTAGGGTGACTATAGTTAGCAGCAATGTATTGTATATTTCAAAGTAGCTAGAAAATTTGAAATGTTCCTAACACATAGAAAGGAGAAATACTCAAGGTGATGGATACCCAATAACCTGAATAGATCATTACACATTCTATGCACATAACAAAATATTACATAGACCCCATGAATATGTAAAATATTATGTATCAACTTTAAAAATTTATTTTATCCAACTTACATACATGTGCTTTGCAAACACTCATTTACTATGAATAACAACACTACTATATATACGACTCTCATTTCCCCATCTTATAGAAGAGGAAACTGAGGCACAGATTAACAGGCAGGATTCAAACCAAGTGGTCTGGCTCTATTGTCCTTGCTATTAACCTCTGCAAGATGAAGCCCACCAAGATATCAAGGTTTCTGTTTACTAATCCTCAGCCAGCTTCAGCTCCTCAGAACCCACGATACAAATGGTAAAGCAGCCAGAACCACTCAATCCAAGTGGTGAAACGAAGTCCAGTGGCCATTGCAATTCTTTTCTTCCTTTCAAGTGACTGCCAAAGATTCAGGAGACATTTTATGTCTTCAGAATACTGTCAGACAACAGCACAGAATTCCATCAGGGAAAGTCTCTCCGAGGGTATTCAAAGTCATCTTTTAAAATGCAAATTGAATTTTTTTTTTTGGTACTGTAGAATACTGAACCTAGCATTTAGCCCAG
This sequence comes from Daubentonia madagascariensis, assembly GCA_023783475.1. NCBI lineage: Eukaryota > Metazoa > Chordata > Mammalia > Primates > Daubentoniidae > Daubentonia > Daubentonia madagascariensis. The sequence goes on along the minus strand of JAKFHU010000144.1, from coordinate 9,672,162 downwards.
CACCTGACACACAACAATTTGTTATAAGATTGAAATTTCTAAACATTTCATTATCATGCTCAGATACTATAATTCTGAGAAAAGAAATCCAAAAATATATTAAGTAACAGCATTAATTGAGAGCACCGGTGTCTAAACTTTTAATCATGCATCCTTTTTCATACAAATGAGCATGTGTGTGTGTTTTAAAACACTACACAAAATCTACAGACGTTGAAAACAAGAAATTAACAATGAAAAATAACAAATAACAAGCAGAAATATAAATTCTGGTATTTTCTTTCCATACCCCAGTACACTGTCTTCAGCATCTTCCAGGATGCTTGCCCACCACCACCTTGGGAGGCTACTAATACAAGTGAATTTTTTTCTGATTTTAGAACATAGGCTCCTGGATCGGGCTGCCTGGGTTTAAATCCTGGCTCACGTTTTACCTTGGTATGACCTGGGACAAGTCATTCATCATTGCCTGTCCTCAATTTCTGCATCTGTGAAATGGAGACAACAACAGTCCCTGCCTCACAGATGTGGTGATGATTAAAATTATGTAACGTGTGAAATGTGCTTAGCACAAAACAGATGTTCAGTGAATGCTGGCTACACCAGAACTAGCATCTAATGCAAACCTCCTACTTTGTAAATGGAGCCAATGAGGCCCAAAGACATTACAAGACTATCCAGGCCACACAGCTGTGTATCTCCAGGGCTGACTGGAAACCACTGGTCTCCTAGCTCCAGACCAGTGCTCTGTTTACTGCATTCCACTAATTCTGAATAAATGGGACACACCCCTGGAGTTCCCTATCTTTTCTTTCTGTCTTCCTTTCCAAGACTGATGTGGGAAAAAAATGGCCAAGACCCCAATGCCTTTCCTTTGGCAACTATTTGGTATTAAATCTATTCACTATCTCCCTTAACTCTGTTCTCACATTGCAATCCATACTCCAATAATGACATGCCACTGTCACCACGGCACACCCAGGGAAGTTGGGCTCTGTGCTGGCTCATCACCATGTCTGAGTGCTGGTATGGATGGCAAGAAGATACTGCTGGGAAATTAGCAGCTATGATTTGTGCATTTTTTTTCTTAGAACCACCTGCTTTTGAGTGATTTGTACATTTTAACACTTGCACATTTTTCCTTAAAAAAAAAAAAAGACCTACACAAAGTAATCATGATAGACTGGGGGCGGAGCGTGACAGGAGCTGTGGATGCTATGAGAGCGACAGAACGTTAACAACTGCTGAAGGTGGGTGACAGCCATGAGGTTTATCTTGATATTTTCTTCAATTTGTGTATAAGTTGAGATTTTCCATAATAAAGTTTTGCTTTGTTTTGTTTTTAATAAACAGCATGCCAAGGGGAATAAAAGACATAGTGAACGCACAAGTCTCACGGATCTGAGGAGACGAGGCCAATAGATAGACAATGAAACCACAGATAAAAATTTTTGTTTGAATTCTGCATTCTTTTCATTGTCAACTGACTCTTGAAGTATATGCATATGCCTCAACGACAACACCCACAACCACTTTTTCCAAGTACTACAAGAACATATTAGAATGACATGGCCGTCGATCCACATTCTGAGGACTGTGGGTATTACACTGGTATACACTACACACCGCTACACACACACACACACACGCACACAAGAAAGACACACACCCCCTTCTGTTCTAAGTGCTCCTATCACCCTTCTTGGACCTCACCAAGGTGAGGTTTCTCTTAAGAAAACAAGCTTCATCTTCTGTAAGGAAGGCCAGGCATTTGAAGGATCACATGTCAAGCTGAGGCAGGGATCTTAGATCCCTGGGTCCTTATCGCCCCTTCCACCTCCCCTGGGCTGGGTTAGGCGTTCACACCCAAGCCTGGAGTGGGACCGCAGCAGGAAGATTGATGTCTCCATTCAAAGAATTAAAGGAAATGAAGACCCTGAATCTTGACCCTGAAAAGAAAACCCTCAGTACAAACACTGCCTTTTCAGTGATTCTACACAGTCCTTCAGCTGAAGCCTTCTACACAAGGACTATTGTACTGGGCTCTGGGTGAGTTGAAAAAGAATCAGATACTGTCTCTGTCCTCAAGGAGATCACATTCTTACAGAAGAGTCAGATACAGTCACAACTAACCAAAGGACCAGTGATCACGGAGTTATGGGAGCAGAGAAAGGGAAGTCCGCCTTGTTGGCAAGGCTTTGCAACAGAGACGTGTGAATGGGTGCAGGAGGGATTCCGGATAGCATCTGACAGCTGGAGAAGTGCATTCCAGGTAAAAAGCACAGAAAAACCACTGCATTTTTTTTTTCTTTCATAAATATACTGGCAGCAGTCTTTTATTTTTTTCAGAAAAGTTGCAAATGAAGGGACAACTCCTAAGAGATTTAGACTCCAATTGTTTGGGGTCGTAATTAATCAACTTTGCAGTTCTTTAGTAAATGGAAAGATAAGTGGATAACTCAAAAATAATAAAAGAATGGATTTCTGAAGATCCAGATTTCAGTTTAGAGAGGAAATACAGGGAAACAGACAGGCAGGAGGCATTATACAAATTAAAACTGTAATCTTCAACATACTTAATCCTGCAAAAGTAATTATGGTCCTCTCACATTTTACACATCAAGAAACACTAGACCACACTGAGTCAGTATGAGGAGGTTTATTTTTTTTTTTAAATAATCTAGTGGAAGCCAGGAAGCACTCAGTAATGAAAAGACCTCTGGCAGAACTGCAGTGCCCACGAGCACACAGAGCCCGCTATGGGAAATCACCCTAGGTCTGCCTGGGGTGCCACAGCAGGCATGGAGTTATCCTGCTGCTCTCCTGGGTGCTCAAAAGAAATCACAGGGGAAACCAGCGATCACTCTCCAGGCACAGAAAGTGACCACAGAACCACAACCCAGGGAAACAGAATACATACAACCTGACGCCACCGTGTTCTCTCCTAGACAGAGACCAGTCATTCACCGATTCACGTGAGCATCTGATCCTCCAGCACTGGGGTCTTTCAGAGGCTTGGTGGAAACACTAATCAAAGATGCCACCGAACCAGATGAATGGATTGAACAGAGCTCTTACAGGGTGACTTTGGAACGGGTAGGGGCAGAGGCAGGTCCATCCCAGGCAAAACTACCAATTCTTTTGGTTTGTTTTTGGCTTAATTGCCTTTCCTTCTTTGAAGGGACAATTCCCAAACTTATCTCTAGCCCAGGCCTCACTCCTGAACTCCGGACTTATATTCTATTGCTTACTCTACATCTCCAATTAAAGGTCTGATGAGCACTTCACACTCAGCAAACCCAAAACCATACTCCTGATCTACACCCTGTCCCCGCCAATCCTGAGCCACTCACAACCCTCCCCACACCAGTTAATGGCAACTCCAGGTTTCCTGTTGCTCATGCCAGAATCCTTGGAGTCATGCTTGACACTCCCCTTCCCCACTCTGCATCAGCACATACTGTTGGTTCTACCTTTAAAATAGAACCAAAATTTGAGCACTTCTCACCACTTCCGCTGCTACCACTCCAGCCCAAGCCACCAGCATCTCTCACCTAAAATACTGCAGTTGAATCCTAACTGGTCTCCCTCCTTTTCCCCTGACATACCAGCCCCTCCAATTTATCATCCACACAAATACAGAGTGATCCTTTTGAAACCTAAGTCAAACCATGTCACTTCTCGACCCAAAGCCCTCCAATGGCTCCCTTTTTCATGCTCTAAAAGCCCAAGTTCTTGAAATGGTCTGTGAGGCCCTATATGACACACCTCCCCCACAACCCGCCCTACCCTGCCCCCGTTACTCTCAGCCCTCATCTCGTACTGTTCCCCTGCCCTCTGCACCTGCTCCAGCCACCCTGGCACCCTTGGTGCTCTTTGAACCTACCAACTATACCCCACCTTAGGGCTCTGTCCTCAGCCCATTCCTGCACTGAGCTAAGCCCTCACCGCTTTGGGCCAGATATCATTCTCCAGTTGAAGCACACCACAATCACCCTTTCAAAACTGCAGCCCACACATCCACTCTCCAGTGCTCCTATCACCTTGCCATAGGTTTAAGTTATTCTCCAGCATTTATCATATTCTAATAAACTATCGTTCACATAATTATTACAATTACTGTTTTCATGGCACTTGTGAATGGAAGCTTCACAAGAGCAGGGATTTTGTTTGTTTGTTTTGTTCTGGAAGAACACTTGGCCTATAATGGGCACTTAATATGTTTGTTAAACAAGCAGATCCAACAGGATATGAGATGAGTCAAAAAAGGGGTATTTCAGGATTCAGAATCCTAGAAGTGGAGCACTCCAAGTGACCACAAGGTGCAAGGTACGACCACAGGTATAGGCTGTGCAGTGGTGCAGAATGGAGGAAAATAAGGAGGGAAAGCCCCGGGCCCTGTGAGGCAGGCTTGGTTAAATAGGCTTTCAACATCCTAGAATATTTATATTACACAGAACGGTGGCAGAAGGCAGAGTGATGAAGAAAACTGTGATCCAGATGTGCAAATGGCTGAGGAGTATGCAACCATATCCTGGAGACTAACAGCTACCAATAGCTTTAAAAACTATATATTTATGTATAATATATACATATATTTATGAAAATATATTTACTTCAAAATAAAATTCGAAAACCACTGGTATAATATGGACTACAAGTTGCACAATAAATATTGCCGCTCCAGGCAAAGGAGAATCACAGCAAACTCTAAGGAGAGGGCAATATTGTACAACCACGAGTCACGATGTGGGGTCTTCAACTGCCTCCCTCAAAAACTTACATGTCCCAGTGTTCCTAAAATAGAGACCACCTACCCTTCAGACTGGGCCTACTCTAGACCTGCCCTGTCAGAGTCTTTGAGGATGGGGTCTGGCACCTATTTTAACAAGGCTCCCCAGGTTATTCTTACACTAAAGTCTGCCGAACTCTGTTATTACCAACTCATTTGTTTATCTACTCTACAAATATTTGATGAGCACTCATTATACGCCAGGCCGTAGCATTCCAGGTGCCTGAAGTGAAGCAGTGAGGGAAGCTGAGCATGCAGATTGAAGCTGCCCCCTCTCCACTGGATACACCATACCGAGGAGAACGTGAGGCGAGAAGGGGCTAGCACAGTAATTCAGGTGCAAGTCATCAAGGGCCTAGATTAAGGAAAGGAGGAGGAGAAGAACCACATTCAGAGGGAAAAAAAATAGCAACTTGTAGCTGACTAGATATTCAGATGAAGGAGAGAAAGGCACCAAAGAGGACTCTGTGGCCTGGGGCCTGGACAAGTGGAAGAGTGTGATACTAGTCAGAGGAATAAAGATCTGTGTGTGCAATATACTGAGGCCCAGGGTGGCAGGACTGGCCGGTGGGCACAGCCCAGGGGTAGCTGAAGCAAGCCCACAGTGAGCTTCAGGAATGGAGACAGACTGGGAAACCTCTGCGGTTAGCTGACAGCCTAAACTACCTCAATCCCTCTCCTATAATTATATTTTTAGCTTAATATGTTCTTAATCTATCTTTCTTGGGTTTTCTTGAAGTTTTTAGTAGTAAAAACTCATTTATTCCAATTAAATATATAAAGGCATATTGGTTTTTTTTGTTTAAGAGATGGGGGGGGGGGGTCTCACTATGTTGCCCAGGCTGGTCTTGAACTCCTGGCCTCAAGTGATCCTCCCACCTCAGCCTCCCAAAGTGCTGGGATTACAAGCCTGAGCCACCAAGCCTGGCTGGTATGTTCACTTTTTAACTCACTTATCTTATCCAGTCTAGTTGTAAAATATAAAATCTGCTTAGAGGTCACTAGCGTATGAATTATCCTTTCCTAATATGTATATTAAAATTAAAATAGTATGAATGTGACAAGTTACAAGGACAATAGTGGTATTTAAACATCCCAGCATTTAAACTGGAGAAGCCCTAATACCCTTGAGTTATTTATGACAATAGGGAAAAATAAAATTATTTAAGTTAAACCAGAATACAAAAATCTTATTCTGGTATTATAGACCTTTGCAGTCAATATAATTATCATGGCACAGGGTTTACTTATGTCCGTGACAATCACTAAAAACCATTTGGGCTAAGTTGGAATTCTCATTTGATCACCAACCATAATAACAGAGGCTTCAGCTGACAGAGTTATACTTAACGTCTGGAAACTCACTTTTTGTGGATATATTCTGAACTCCTTTATATTTTTCCCCCAAAGTAATCACTCAGATTTCAATGTAACCATTTACAAAAATATAAAGTGAAGGAACAAACTAATAATCAGAACTGGGGGTTCTTTGTGCTCCTTTTTCCTTTGAAAATTTAGGCAGTGCTCTGTTAACAAATAATCTTGAGGTTGGGCTCTCTCAGAGATTCAGCAAGTAACTGATAACACAACAGTTAACTATTAGTCTGAGCACTGAATCTGAATGACCTAGACTTCCTGGAAACAGAGGTTTCCAATTTCGCCATGGTGCCATGGTCCTTTAACACTCTCAAGTGGATCAATAATGTGGAAATTATCAATGAGCTCCATTACACACAGCCTTGAAAACGTCACATGCATCTGAGGTACAAGGCATTATAGCAGCATTCATATTTTAAAAGGAAACAAGCGATTCAGGTCCCCTGGCCAACTTTAGGACAAGGGAAGGATAACTCTATCTACTGAAGGTCATCTCATAAGTAAAGAGCAACCAGAATGTCCTGAATGGAGCAGATGAGACAAGGTTTCGCCTTCTTGTCCTTGCCATCTCTGACTTTGTGCTCAAAGAAGTCTCTGGTTCCTGCCCAGCTCCTAAGAGCTAAGCCTGGAAACAGCCAAGTGAAGGGAGCAAACCAGGAATGGTTTGCAAAGTAATCGCAGGTGTTGGGTTACAGGTAAGGTTTCCTCTCCTTTAAAGATCTCCTTTGGGGATATAAACACCTTGGTAGATGAAATGCTATCAGATTTTAAACACTAATGCATACTACTCCCCAGAGCTCTTGAGGCCACAAGCAACAAATCCAAAGAGCCTCTTTCCCCTTAGCTGCAAACAAAACTAAAGCATCGTTACTGTTCTCTACACCCACACCTACCAAGCTAGGCTTGACCTGGGTATTTCTATGTACAGAGGGTGAGAAAAGAAGCAATTTCTTTAACACTCCTGATCTAAGCTTCTGGTTTTCAGTATGACCTGAGGATTCAGTTATCACAGCAGTAACAATTTTATCAACAATTCTAAACAACAATACCATCCCATTAGCCGAGCTCTTACTATGCGGAAGGCACTGTGTTAAGCACCTGACATGAGGTGACTATGGCCATTATTACTATCATTATTATTTTAACTGAGGCTAGAGAAGGTTAGAAAACTTTCCTGAGGTCAAGCAGCTAAGCACAGGCAAGACCTAAAACCAGGTCTGTTTGACTTTAAAATCTATGCTCTTAAACACATACACACACGCAAAAACCCAAACAAACAAACAAAAAAACATCATAGGAAGCTCAGAACTGTGGGGAACATTCCTTCCCAGGTTATCCTTGAGACAACCTTGCCTCTGTTACTCTGACATAAGAGCCAGAAACCAGTTCTGGCTGTAAATCACCTAAATGAAGAAATAAGTCATTCAATCATTTCATGCCGGGGATCTCTGGCCCGAGTCAGCCCGCTGGCACTGTGCCGTTTCGGCCCTCTTCCCTCCCCTGCCCCTTTGCTCCTGCCTCCTTCACCCGGTACCCGGCCCATCCTCCGTCGCCCCACGGGCTGTTCAGATCAGGTCCACACCACAGACCACTTTCCACCAGCGGCCCCACTGCCACAAGGAGAACGGCGCACACCAGCTGCAGGGCAGGAGAAAGGAGAGGCAACGCAGGGCAGAGACCTATTTTTCTACAGCCTTTCACTCCCAGGCTTACAATGGGCACCCATGCACGCGGTCACAAAAAGGCAATGACGTCACCACTCCACTGACCTGGTTTACGGAATTAATTGTGGTCTACTCTGCGAGGCCGATGCTCTCTTGTCAGAGTGAACTCTATGTCACACATAAGGGGCTGAGTGGAGAGTGGAGACGTTCCACGCAACCCTCCATCCACAGCCAGAGGAGGGGCAGGAGCTCAGCTCAGGAGGCGCAGAAGTGCCACCTGGCACTGGAGGTGTCTGGATGTGCTCGCCTTGGTCACAGCACCCTTCTCCCAGGACCTCCTGTAGCCCCCAGAGAGGCGGCCAGGTTTCTTTATTCTGCCTTAGCACCAGCCGTCGCTAACCCAGGAGCACAACGGGTGAAGCAAGAACAGGCACCAAGCAAGGACGCCGGCTCTGGGGCAGCCACATCAGAGCAAAGCTGGACGAGGGGTGCGGGGATGTGCAAGGACCACGAATGGAGGAAAAGGCTTGTCTGTAGAAAGAGCACTGGACAGGTTGGAGAGAGCGAGGACAGGGCCAGGGCCAAGGGCCCTGACGGCTTCCAAGTTCCAGGCTTCAGCCCCAGCAAGACTCCAGGGGTCTCGCAAAAATGAATGTGGTGACTTCTTTTCAACCACTGCCCCTCATATGGTTTATTCTAGTGGGTTCCTGGCCACCCAAGATCTTGACTAAAACCACCTACTGCAGTTGCCCCTCATCCCTGGTCTTGCTTTCTGTGTTTCAGTTACCCCAGGTACAGTATAACAAGATATTCTGAGAGACAGACCACATTCACATAACTTTCATTACAGTACATTGTTATAATTGTTCTGTTTTATTATTAGTTATTGTTAATCTCTTACTGTGCCTAATATATAAATTAAACTTTATCATAGCTATGTATGTATAGGAAAAAACACAGTGTATATAGGGTTTGGTACTATCTGTGGTTTCAGGCATCCACTGGGGGTCTTGGAACATGTGCCCCAAGGATAAAGGGGACTACTGTATACAGATGTGTAAAGAAGTCTTCTCTAATATTCCATTTTCTTCAACTCTCAATCAATTACAATTGAGGCCCATCTTTGTACACTAGCTTTTGAATGTTTCTAGGCCAGTGCATCTCAACTCGGGCTACACACACACACACACACACACACACTCTCATATGTATAGATCACAGACTTTTTAAAAAATCAACCTAGGAAATTCTAAAGTACAGCTAGGGTTGAGATCCACTGTACCAGGCTGAATCCACTGAAATTCCCAGTGTAGTCAAGAGAAGTAAATTTATAAACACTAGGTCCTTTCCCTGAAAAATCACAAAACACAGACTTACCAGAAGGCACATCAAAAGTCATGTAGTTGGGTCACATTCCATGGTTCTAGGTTGTAAAACAATGGAATGTGAAGCCCAAAAGTGTGAAGTGCCTTGTTCAAGGTGACTGCTATGGTTTGAATGTCTGTCCCCTCCAAAACTCATGTTGAAATTTAACTGCCAATGTAACCGTATTAAGAAGTGATTAGGCCACGAGGGCTCCATCCCTATGAATAGATTAATGCCTTATTTCAGAGTGGGTTCTTTATAAAAGGGCAAGTTGCACCCCTCTCCCCACTCCTCTTTCCCTCCTCCCTACCTCTTTCCTTCTCCCCCTTCCCTCCCTCCCTCCCTTTTTTTTTTTTAACCCTTTTGGCTTTTCTGGTATTTGGCGAGCAGCCTACTCTTCTCTGGAGGAAGGTTCAAGGCGCCACCTTGGAAGCAGAGACTCGGCCCTCACCAGACACCAAACCTGCCAAGCGCCGGATCTTGGACTTCCTAGCCTCCAGAACTGTGGGAAAGAAACCTCTTTTCCTTATAAATTACCCAGTCTTAGGTATTTTGTTAGAGCAGCACAAAACTGACTAAGATCGTGACATAGTAAATTAGTGGGAGTGCCGGAGTTGGAACTAATTTTCCTAGTCCAAAAGGTTTTGTGTTGGTCTAACTTTTGTGAATCACATCTTTCAGACAAAATTAGAAAGCCTGTCATTTAAAACAATCCTACAAAAAACATCATTCTGTTATCCAAATAATGACCTACTAAGTGCATGTGTGTTGATATTTTGGATTCCTGTACATAGGCTTCTTAAAGTGGAGCAGATTTATATTTTCAACAGAAGCGTAAGCAAAATCCAGTACAGAGAGTAAAGCTGCTACCATAATGAACACTGCAATTCCTAAAGCCAGATTTTTGAGTCTTAAGTGGGATCATCAATATTGAATAGAGCAGAGAAGTTACTAAATTTGGAGAGAGAGTGAGGAGTAGAAGCAGTAATAGAAGGTAGGGAGTGACCTTAAAAGTAAGCGCTAAGTAACTTCAGGATAGTATGATTTAAGTGACTTACATCACTTAAATGTTTCTTCCACCAATATGCCATGGCACCATTAAATTTTAGTTAAGATTGAGCCTCCAAGAGTACCCTAAATAAAAACAAACATGCTTGGAAGAGAATACACTAAGGAGTTATTGCCCACGAACACAGAAAATGAAATAGTTTGTCAGATCTTTGGCAACTGTATTACTAGAGAAAAGCAAGTCCCCTCAAAAAAGAACCACAGATAAGTAAGTTTTGGTGGGATGCAGGTGAGAGCTTAGATTCCGGTACTGCTAGGGAGAAAGCCAGCATGATGGGCACAGGGAGGGAGCCTGAAGAGCCAGGCATGGCAAAAGAGCATTTGGAGGAAGGGAGAAGGTGTGCAGAAGAGAAGGACTCTACGTGGACCCCCAAAAGACACTTAGCCTACTTCAGTTTCAACAAGTCTGTTCTTGAGAGTTCCGTTCTTCCTAATGGGATATTCACATATTGACTGCCTTCAATTGCAAGCCAACGTTCTATTTCCTTTCTAGAAACATCATTGTGCTTTCACCTTATGTCAAACTGTTCATAACATGTTCTGTTTTTCTTTTCCCTAATCAAACTCAGGTAGAAATCCTAGGCTTTTCACCTCCACATTTGCTTCCTCCTGAAACCGTTATTCTATATTAATTGCCCACTTTAATACTCATCATTTGAGGGGACTCACTGCCTCTATCCGTGCATGGGGGGTCTGCACACTAATGGGGCACTTGTGTTTGAAAAGCCCCATCAAGGGCTGGGCAGCTCACTATAGCATGCACAGGAGCTGACACAGGTAGGTAATGGATAAAAGACAAAGAGAAATACAAAGGAAGGATGATTATTACTCTTCTGTTCAATACAGATATTTTAATATCACAACACCACGAATATAATGAATACAAAGTGGATCAGACCTCAAGTCAATACATCTGAACCCCTTTTTGTCTGCAGTTGCACCCATGGATACTAAACCTTGAAGGTAAAATAAGATCCAAGTCTTTGTAAGAATTCAACTTTGGAAAAATTAAATTTATCCCATTTATTTATGGGGTGCCCATATGTGCAACTCATTAAACAAATATTTTATGAGTGTCTATTATTTTAAGACACTTTGCCAGCAACTGTTGGGAATAGAGAAGACACAGAGTTCTCGTCCTCAAGGATCTTTCAGTTTAGTGAGGATACAGTTAAATAGCACATATAGCAACACTGTGATAACTATAAGCAAAGGAGCTGGGCAACAGGCGCACAGGGAACATAAAGGGTCTCCTAACCCAATTGGGATCCAGCCAGGATCTAGTGTTCCCAGCACAGGAGAAGGGCATGTACAAAAGGCCCGATGAGAACGTGAGCAGAGAGGGCAAAGTCCTGGGCCTGGTGCTTGGGGGCTTCAGGGCACTGCCACACACCTTATAGGCCTCCTGGGGTAACAATCTAAGTACAGAGATGGAGGTGACTCAAGACAAGACAAACTCTCCAATCAGTGTCCCGAGGAGTGTGGCTAAACAGGTCCAAAAAGAGAAAGATCCCCAAAGAAGACATAAGGGTTCAGGGAGTACAAAAGAGGGTCTGACCCAGCCATACAAGAATGGGTACATGGGGTAGAAGGCACTCCTGCCATGGCAATGACCTGAATGGAGGTGTAAATGGGCAGAGAACAGGGTATGTTCCTGGCAAGATTAGACAGAAGAACCATCAAGGGTAAGGATTGAAGGAAGGTGGTTAAGGCACTGATCAGCTTTGGAACAGGTAACTCCTATTAGTGGAATAACCAAGACACATAAATGCACCGCTTGAGAAATCTGATAAAAATGACTACATGGTGCAGTGGAAACAGTACTAAACTTGTAGTCACGAGACCTACTGCTGGTTTTTCGTGAGATTATCTGTCAGATGAGGTGGGTGAACATCAGCAGTGTCCACAAGTAAGCTGGAAAATAAATTTAGCAGTTCACAACCAGCCTTCTTTTTCTTTTTTTTTAAGTGAAATAAAACAGAATATATTCTGCTAAGTGCCTTGCCCACAGAATAAATACTGTTTTGTGAAACATTTGCTTCAGATATGTAGATACAAATGTGTATGTGTGTGCTTGATCAAGATGTAAAATGTGTTTCTTACTGTGGGGTCACAGTCAAAATAGTCTGAAAAGCATACGACGAGAGGTTTTTCGTAAGTTTTCTTCATATTCTATGATTCTCATTTAGCTTTTAAATTCTAATCTATTTTGCAGGTGAATAAATCAGTTTAGATATGAGTTCTGACCTAACATTAGATAAACCACAGGCAATTTAGATATACTATCAGGTAATACAAAACTTAACATTATCCAAAACAATTCCCCTTAATTCAACTCAGTATGACAAAAAAGTCTCCAGGAAATAACTACGCCTCACATATGTTGTAACACAGACACACCTGCATATTCAGGGCAAAGGATTAACCCTGTGAAAGGCTTTCATTTTAATGCAGACATGCACAGAGAGGAGCAACATTCTACAGAAATTTTTAAATAAAATCTACTCAAGGTAGGATTCTCATGTTTCACTTTAAAAAGATCTAATGCCAACCTTATTTTTAATACCTTTACCAACAGCAAACTCTAGCAATCTATTGCTTGTGTGTGACACATACTTTTGAACCCTTTACTGGAACAGGTGGCTTTTAACTACTTGAGAATTCTGACCTAATACATCTGCATATGATACATTCTCATCTGCCTAAGCCACTTTTGAAAAGCTGTAATCCAAATGAGGGCTTCCCCTTCAGGACTTTAGGAGAACATAAACATGCAAGGTATATTAAATACTAAATAATTCCCTGTTGGACAAGCCATTTTCCCAGACAGGCAAAGGGTAATTTATGAACATATGCACAGATACATAAACATGAATGGAAAAAATTATTAATGCTGGCTATGTGCATGAACCAAGCAAATAGGTTTTCAATAAAAACTATATAAGGCTCCACAGTAACAACAGTGCCTGTTGTACTTATTATGGGGACTCTTTCATCTGAAAAAATCACATCCCATTATAGACAGGACTTCAGGTATTTTCACCATCACTGCTATGAGGTAGGAGAGAAAGGTCACAGATACCAAAACTGGAGCACAAACAGGTGACCTGTCTTGCCCACTAACCAGACCTTTGTCTAACTAAGAATGAAATCCAAGTCTTTTGGTCTAACCCCTAAACCATACCCCCAATTTGTGCCTGGCATGTAAAAGGCCCTCAATAAATACTTTTCAGTCCTTTGAACGCTAATTCAAGGTCAAGAGATTCTCACAAACCCTGTAAGATTCAAACTTATCCTGGGCTGTTACTGAGGCTCTGTGGAAGGTGCCAAGCCAACAGCCACCAGCTAACTACCTGCCCACAGTGCCAGCTACTCTCCCCCACCAGGAGGCAAACTCCTCGACCATCCGACCCTCCTGCTGCCTCCAAGGTTGCCCAGACATTGTCCTGTGGGCACTTTACAACCGAAAAGTCTTTTAGAGGTCATCCTGTCACACCCACTGACTTTACAGGGGAGGAAACTGAGGTCTAGAGACCCACGTGCCTTGCCCAAGGTCACTACAGCCTGAACACCTTCAGTCTCTGGGTCAGCTCATACAAACGAAAGACGAACCAAGTTGTTGCTTTCTGCACAGCACTTAAGCACCCACACGCCGCCACTTGCGGTAACCACAGCCACAAAAGACCCAGCCGGTGGACCAGTGGCACCCAGGCGTGCCAAAGCAGGCAAAATCTTCCGAGTCTGAGCTCTCCAAGAACCTGAGGACTGGCGGGGTTTTCGGAGAGGGCGGAAGCAGGCCAGGGAGCTCTACGCTCGCCCACAGTCCCGGAAGAGGAGCCCCCTACCCTCGCAGGCCGCCCCGGAGGCCCCAAGAGGAACCCCCCCCCCCAATCTGCAAGCCAGGCCTGACGACCCCCGCCGGGCTCACCGGGTGCGCAGCGCCTGCCACGCGGCGTCGATGTCGGCGTAGAGGTTCTTCTCGGAGGGCTTGCCCGAGCTGACGCCGTAGCCCGAGTAGTCGTAAGAGAAGATGTTGCAGTTGATGCGCGAGCCCAGGCCGATGTAGAAGCTGCACATCTGGCCCAGGTCCACGGCGTTGCCGTGGGAGAAGAGCAGCGTGTAGCGGCTGGAGGGCGCGCAGCGCACGAACATGCAGCCCAGCCGGTTGTCCCGGGCCGTGCGCGAGAAGAAGACCTCGACGGCGTCCAGCTCGCGCTGCGAGTACTGCCAGTCGGCGCGCTCGCTGAGGTGCAGGCTGCACGCGCCGGGCCCCGCGCCCGCGCCCTCCTCGGGCTGCTGCGGCGCCGGCTGGGCCGCGGAGGCGGCGGCGGCGGCGGGCGGCCGGGGCCGGGGCCGGGGCGGGCGCGCCGGCGCCGCGCTGCTCGGGCGCCAGCACCGTGTAGGTGGGCTCGGGCGGCAGGAAGGCCAGCTTGGCGGCGATGCGGCTCGGGCAGGGCGGGCAGCAGAAGAGCCAGCACAGCTCGCCCAGAGAGAAGCCGTTCATCCTGGGGCCTGGCTCGGGCATCGGGGCGGCCTGGCGCCCGCCGCCGCCGCCGCCGCCGGCCCGGCTGGCTGGCTGGCTGGCCCGGGGAGGAGGAAGGGCGGGCGCGCGGCAAGGAGCCGGCGAGCGAGCGCTGAGGGCGGCTGCAGCCCGCCCGCCCGGCGGCAGGAGGAGGCGGAGGCGGAGGAGGGGAGGAGGCGGGGCCGGCCCGGCGGGCGCGGCGCTTCGAGCCGGGGCGGGTCAGCGGCGGCCCCGGAGCCCGGGCGAGGCGCGGGCAACCGGGGCCCGCGCGCGGCACACAAAGCCGGCGGCGGCGGCCATGGCCGGCTGGAGCGCGCCGCCTCCCGCTCCCCGCTCCCGCACGCCCGCCGCCGCCACTTCCGGGTTACCGTGGCGCGGGGCTGCGCTGTGGGGCGGGGCTCCCCGGCGGCCTCCCCGCGGCTCCCGGCGCGGGGGGGCGGGGGGGGCGGACACCGTCCCTGCCCTGGGAGGCGCGTCCCGGTGCAGGGGCCGGCGGGGCTCTCGGGCAGCTGGGGGGCCCGGAGTCTGGGGCTGGGGGCTCTGCGCCGGGGCAGCTGGGCCGCCCGCCAGAGGGGACCGTGGAGGGGGCGTGGGTGTCCTCCCGGAGTGGACTGTTCCCTCGCTCTTCTCCCCCTGGGATTCCCTTCCCCAAATCCAAGTTTCTGCTATGGGTGGAGGTTCTTGGGAATCTACTGAAAAGAAAAGTAATGGGTAGAAGAGAGTTGGAATGAACCCGAAATATTCGGCTCTTGGCGTCTGTGCCGCTTTCTGAACTGCCTCAGTACCAAAAGGTCTCAGCACCGTAAGGGGTCCTGTGGTTGTGGGACAGGGTGGTCGTCGGCGTGTTTTCCCCTGTGACAAGAGGCTGTTTCTGTATGTGTGGCAACAGTGTTACCTTTCCAGGGACATGGTTTGACCTTTAGTACATCCCTCTATCTATAAAAGTCAGCTATGATAACAGGGCGGCACTGTATTTAGCAACAAACCATGTTGACGTTGTCATTTCTAGTCCCACGGGTGGTAGATTTTCTGGTAGTAAGTAGGTACTAGTGTCCTTTACACTGTTCGTTTCTCTAGAATTGTTTTGGGTCCAGGATTTTAAAGCGGTCTTAATCATGAAAGATTTCTTTCAATGATTTAAATCCGCTGTGATCTTGGCAGTCACCTTTAAATGATTTTTTTCAAATATAACTGTCAGTGCCTTGAAACTGTGTGTGCTCTGGTGCCAATTTTCACAGAGCCTTCTATACTTCCCTTTTTCCTCCTGATTTGGCAGCTGAATTCCCTTTCAGGAATTGACAGAAGATACTCTTCCTGGACTGACAGCAAGGCAGTTAGAGGCTCAGCAGTTGACACAATCACCACTCTGGACCTGTTGTTTTAATTCACGGATGTCCTAAGAATTTTAACTTTTGTTGTGGCTTTTACAGAAGGAATATTTTGAGCACCCTCATCTAAGTGAATTTGCCCATACTGATTTCGATAACCTTCAGGACCTGGTTTTTAAAAGGCCATTTCTTCACTAACACAATTTTTAGATGTTTTTGACTTATGCAAACTTGGTTTAAAATAACCTGGTGAGAAAGCCTGTTCAGGCTACATATTTGAAGTCTGTTTTGAAGTGATTCACACTTGGTGAAACTATTCACCTAAAGCGAAACTTTAGCTTCACAGGTTTGAGTTTCCTTTTTAAAAAATCTTTATAACTCACTACACATTGTTATACTTTGCTTGGGTACTTCGTTTCTTATATTCAACATATATGTATGTAATATTTTTCATGCTCACAGCACCCACTGTGTTTGGGGTAAGACAGTCCCTGCTCTCAAGTACCTTACAATCTAATTAGGGCATCAGCAGAAGATTCAGAATAGTTTTTTACATGCCTTAAAAAAAATCAACTCCTCATAAAAGCTAAGAAGACCCTTTTAGATCCTGGTTCAGTGGTGATATTTCTGTGGGGAGCTAAGGTCACAGGCGAGTGCACTACTCCCTAATCTAATTCAGAGGAAAAATAGAGTGTTGGGAACTGAGATTAAAGGGTGTCTAACACCCTCCTCAGTCAGTCTTTCTCAAATACCACTCCTCTCACCTGTCCTTTGATAAGAGTTGAATAGCCCTTAGCTCATGAAGGGGGCTCTGAGGCCAGTCTCAAGTATGTGTCTTCAGTGCTGCTGGTGAAAAAGACAGCCTTTATATTCCAGATGGTCTGGTGGCAGTGTTAACATTGTTAGGAAAATTTAAAAGCCAGATACTTGTTTATGTATATCCTATCTCATTCCAAAAAGGATTTGTGGAGTGTGATTCAGTATAACACCAATAAATAAATAAAGGCCTGGCTTTTATTTTCATCCGGTTAGAAGGCTATACAGAGGTAGGCTGAAAGAGCCCTTATTCCCCAGGAAGTTGTCTTGGTTCAGACTTGTGTGATTATTGAATTGAGAACCTAAAGTTACATGCCAGAGAGCAGAGCTACCAAGTCTTTCTCACCTCATGCCACATATAGACAGTGGTAGAGTTTGTGTGGCCCACTGAGATGAGATGTGCTGCCCAGGGGCTAAGGGGTTTAGTATCTTAGCACATCTCTAACACATCTACAGAAAATGTGTCAGTGTGCCTTGGCGTATTGCTTGGGAAACTTTAACATACAACACAGAAATAATAAGTTTGTCTTATAAAATGTGAAGTTTGGCTATTACCAGCTGTCCACTTTGACCTTAAAGAATTTCTATGTAGTTGCTATCATCCTAGCAGAGAAAGGTGTAACTCTGAGTTCAGATCAGCAAATGTATTTACCGTACTAGGTACTTGCCATGAGTCAGTCACTAAGTTGACTTGGGGAATGTAGAGGTGTCTAAGACACAGCTCCTCCTGCCCCTAACAAGTTCATCCTATGGTCTGTTGCTTGGAATGACTCTGTATCCTGCTAAGCCAGCCAAGTTTGATGAACTAAACAATATTCTAAGTAGCTAAACACATTGGTCTCTGTTATTTAATATTGGCCCTTTGCACACTGAACTTTGGCTTCCATGTTAGCCTGCTGGATGTTGAGTTGCTTAAGGCCACTTTAATTTATAAAAATAAACTGTCAGCAGTATAGAGGAGAATGATCCATTTTTTATTGTCCATAAGAGAAGGATACTCATGCTTAAAAACTGAATCTAGTTGTCTTGAAGGAATCTAAAATACATTGCCCTATTTTACTCTTTTAAAAAATTTAACTTGGGACTGGATGCTCTGTGAAGTCAGGGATCATGTCTATTTTGTTCACCACTGTTTCCCTTATGACTGACATAGAGAAGATGTGCAATAAATATTAATTACATTGATAAATTAAAGAATAAGTGAGTGATTTAGTGAATGCATTCAAGAGACCAAGCTTTTTCCTTCTGATTTGAGCAGTTTTATTGGAATATGGCCTTTGAGGAAGATGCAAAGTGGTACAAAGCCAATGCCAGCATCACACTTTGTGAGTAGTCTGTATGTGTCCTTTGGCTAAGAAATTGTGATTTTCTTTCCATTTTTCTTAACAACAGAGCTCAGATTTTATTCTGGTGACAATACTCCCAGTTAGGACACACAGTCACTCAGCCTCCCCTGCTATGAGGATGGCCGCTTGATAGGATTCTGTGCAGTAGGTTCTAAATGGAAAACATTAGGGAGATCTTCTGGAGAGACTTTTAATAGAGCCAGATCCAGCTGCAGTGTTTCCTTCTGCCTTTTCCCTTTGTTCCTGCTTGGGTTGCAGGCATTGATATTTGAGCCACAGCAGCCATCTTGCAACCATGAGGGTAAATTTCACAGTGGAAGATGGTGGTGAAGAAAGATAGAGTCTGGATCCTTCATGGCATTGTTTAATAGCAGCCCAGCTCTGGCCTGCATTTGTCTAGACTTCTTATCTGAAAAAAAACTAAGTCTTTTTATGTCATTGTAGTTGGTTTTTTACTTGTAACCTGATGCAACATTAACTGATTCAGGAATCAGAAGCAAAAGATCTTACGTTCTTCTTAACTGCTTTCTCAATAAGGACAAAGAGTATTATGTTGATCAATAGTGAACAGTTATGTCTAAATCCTGCTTGTTCCCCCATAGAAAAATATTTAAGTATGACCAAAGATGGGATAAAATTTTAAGGAGATAAGTATTAAACAAATGCATCTGAAATGTGAAGAAATGAAAAGCTTATAATTTTGAAAATAGGATAAGTGATACTTTGAGGCTATTCCAAGAGATCTGTGCGGGCATTAATTGGGGTAAGGGGCACACCATTCAACCAAAAGCTTTTTGAGGCAAAATATCTTTTCCCAGAAACTTTTTCAGCCTGACAGCTCTTATCCAAAGTGTTGTAAATGAGGTCACTGGAACCTAGCTGGGGAGATCCACAAAATGCTGAGAAAGCACTGCAGAGATAAGGATTGAAAGAAACAAACCACCATCCACCCACAGAAACGTGTTCTCACAGTTCGCATAACCCGGGTCATTCCATGGATGATTGTGCCCTCAAACCTGCATTTCTGACTAGTCTCAACCTATCTCCTATTCCTGGATTCTTAACAGGGGGCCCAGAGTCCCTGAAATTGATCACAGAATTTTGAGTTGGTGAGCTGCTTGATAGGAACTCTGTCCGTCTTGTCTTTCCCTGTGTAATCAGCACCAAACATTATGTTGTAGCACATAACGGGAACTCAAATCACGTTTGTCAATTGGTTGGAATTAAATTCCTGGTAATTGTTAATCACTTTTTAAAAATATGCAAAGATGTAATAGACTGGGTTTAATTAAGTATAAGTAAAGTTTTACTTAATAAGTAATTTTTTAAAGTAGAAAGTGGGAAGGAACAGCCTCTTATATGGTGAGCTTGCAAATCTAATTTTAAGATGATAATAAACAATATCATGGCATCAATTTTAAGTTTTTTCAGAATTTGGGATAGTTGCACATTACAGCAGTGTGCATGAATGATTAATTTGTAGTGTTATTCTGGGGAATTTATAATAACAAATATTAAAATACATACTCCAAAAGAATTGTTATACCAAAATGAGACCAGAGAAATCAAAATGGCCTAGCAGTGTATAAGTATTTTACATATGATAAAGTTGATATTTCAGATCAGTGAGGAAACATTAACTTATTGAATTGATTAAATATTTGAAAAAAATTGCAGTTCTGATGGGTCAAAAAGTCAAAGTTTTTTTGTCATACACCCAACCAAGTGGTAAAAGATTTTTTTTAATGAGACCAAAAGACAACTGGAGAAAATGTAGATAAAAATTTATGTCATTTTTAGCATAATACCAAAGGCAGAAACCACAAAGGAAAAGAAGAGTGATTTGACTACATGAATTTTCAGTCCTCTCTATACTGAAATATTTACAGATAAGATAATATGATATGATGTGAGGGATTTGCTGCAAAAAACAAAAAACAAACAAAACCATATGGGGAGAGGGTGAGGTAGGAAAATAGACATCAAACAAGGTGGATTAGCCATGAGCTAATAATTGTTGAATCTGGGTCATGGGACAATGGGTACATGGGGTTTTGATCAACTATTCTCTCTACTTCTGTATATGTTTGAAATTTTTCATAATAAAAAATTTTATTTTTTGATTTTCAAAATTTTAACAAACTAGGCAAAAATATTTGCTACAAATTCATTTTTTTAAAAAAGTAAAAACTCCCCATTGGGGAAAAATGGGCAGAATACATGAACAAGCATTTTATAAATAGGAGTACAGATGGCCAATGAGCATGTGAGAAAATCTTTAGAGTCATTAGTTTTAAAAAAGCAAATTTTTAAAAATGTATTTTTAACCTTCTGGGATTGACCCAAATTTAAAAATAAAAAAGAAAAAGTAAAAAAACCACTTGTCTCTGTTGGCTGTGGTGTGGGAGTGCAAGCACTCTCATATACAACTTTCCAGTGGGAGTGTTAATTGGTATAACTTTCTGGAAGGAAACTTGACAATATATATCAAAAGTCTTAAAAACATAATAAACTTGTAACCCAGTAATTCAGATTGGAATTTAGTCTAAGGAAATAACTCATTTTTCACATAGATTTTAAATACTAGGATGTTTATTACAGCAAAGTCTATAATAGCAAAAAAAAATTTGAGAACACTAAAAACTAGAGAAGTAAGTAATAGTGCATTCAGACAATAGACTAATATGTGCCATTAAAATGGAAATTGAAGAACCATATTTACTATGATAGGAAAATATACACAATATTTTTTGTGGGTAACAAAACAGAGCACAAAATATATACAGCAATATTTAATATACTTTAAAAGTTTAAGCCAGAAAAAACTATCATTGGCCAAAGAGATTACGGGGGTTTTGTTTTGGTTTGTTTCATTGGTTGTTTCTGGTATATGCATATATTCTATAAGTTCTAAGCATGTATTAGTTTTATAATTAAAAGAGAATAATCAAGGCCATTTTATGCCAAACACACCCAGAAAAGGAGGAAAGAAAATACTTTAGGATAATGAAGATGTTCTTCTACCTATTTTAAGATACTGCAAAAACGAATATCCCAGAGATAAAGTAATTTTCTGTTAACATGAGAACAAAATCATGTTGTTATAATTCAGTTAAGCAAAGCTCTACTGGCTCTCTTTGAGCCAGAAATGTGGTAATTTCTGCAGAAAATACAAAGATGAACAAGATAGCCCATGGCTCACCCTCAAGGGCCTTTTCTCTCTCTCTCTCTCTCTCTCTCATGCCCACCAGATAGCTGGTAAAACATTATTTCTGGTTGTGTCTGTGAGGGTGTTTCTGCGAGAGACTAGCATTTGAATCAGTAGACTGAGTAAAAAAGATCCATCCTCACCAATGTGGGCAGACATCATCCAATCCCTTGAGGGCCTTCACAGGACAAAAAAGTGGAGGAAGAGTGAATTCTCTCCTACTCCATCACCCTCAACTGGTTCCCGGGTCTGCAGACAGCAGAGCATGGTCCTTCTCAGCCCCCGTAATGGTACGAGCCGGTTTCCATAAATAATAAACCTTCTCTCTCTCTCTCTCTGTCTGTCTCTCTCTCTCTCTCTCTCCCTCCCCCATTGAGTCTGTTTCTCTGAAGAACTCTGACTGATACACGTGTCTAGCACAAGGACGCACTTTTGTCTTCTGTAACAGTTTCTGCAGCGGGCTGGCTTCTTCCTCTCCTGCCTTTTCTGCCTTTCTCTCCATGATCATGACAGCAGTCCTGACAGTGAGGACGCCAGAGATGACGAGCCTGAGCTCACAATTCGCTGTTGCCTCATCTCTCCCCACCTTTTTGCTTCTTCTCCACCGGACTCCCCCTAAACATTGTCATCCCTGGATCTTGTTATCGGGTAGCACTGCATTGCGGTCCCCTTCCCTGACTATTCTGCCACGACTCCTCTTCCCTCCCACTAACCCCCTTCCAGAGTCTCCTTACCCAGTGCCTCCTCGATCTGACCATCCAGAATGCCCTCCCTGATCCTGGGCTCATGGTGAACCATGCCAGCAGTGCTCTTTTCGGTCCTTTAAAATGCAGCCCACCTCCATCCCCATACTTATCCCTCTGCCACGCCCACTTTGCTAATCCCTTCCCCTGGTTAGATCAAATATATAATGAATATTGAGCATCTGCTCTGTGCCATGCAGATCAGTAAAGAGCTGGGATGTCCAGATCTCATCATTTTTTTTTAATTTATTTTTTTAATTTCAGAATATCATGGGGGTACACCACTTTGGCCATACACATTGCCCCTGTTCTGCCCGTGTCAGAGCCACAATCGTGGTCATCTCCCAAACTGTGCTCCCCACATCCATTCAGTGAGAGTTTTTCCCATCCCTTCCACCCCCTTCCCGCCCGCCCTCAGATGAATGTTATTGCCCTGTGTGATGTAAGTGTTCATCAGTTAGTACCAGTTTGATGGTGAGTACCAGTGGTGCTTGTTTTTCCAATCCTGTGACACTTCGCTTCGAAGAATGGGTTCTAGCTCCAACCAGGATAATACCAGATGTGTTAATTCACTGTTGTTCCTTATTGCTGAGTAATACTCCATGGTATACATATACCACATTTTATTGCAGATCTCATCATTTTTTAAAACTACTTTTCTATTATTACGTTTAATAGAAGGGAGGCAACTTGGTTGGGTGGAGGAGCCCAGGTCTTAGAGTGGGGTAGATCTGGATTTGAATCCCAGTTTTGCTACCCTGGGCAAACCATTTCTCTGAACTTTAGTTTCCTTATCTATAAAAGGAGATGACAATACCTCTTTGGAGAAATATCTTGTAAACTGATAAGAGCTCAATGGTTATGAATGCAAAGACTTCAGCAGCACATGACTAAATTCTGGCCACTAATAAAAGTTTCATAAAGAATACCTTTCACCCTTTTGGCAGACGAAGCAATGACTAAGAACCTGGGTTCAAATTCCAACTTTGTAAGTTACTAGCTGGGTAAACTTGGGTTCATGGTTTAATCTGTCTGTGTCTTGGTTTCTTAGGGCTTTGTTAAGATTAAAGGAGATAATATACGCATAGTATTCAGCACCTGGCCCATAGAAATTGCTCACTAAATGTCAGCTACTTTCTCCATTGGTAGTTGTGAGGTAAGCAGCAGAGAGGAACAGATGATAGCATTTTTACCTATTTCCAGAAAATTCCTTTCAACTCCTTGAGCTCAGTTTACTCTCACAGCAATCTTTATGATGTATATACTATTATTTCCTTCTGTCTGTAGAACTGGCACAGTAAAGTTAGGTAACTTCTAAGGTCACACCATTAATAAGTGGAAAAGCTTAGATTCACACTTAGTCTTTACCACTACTGTATACTTTCACTGTAAATACTCAATAAATACTTGTCAAATGAAAGTATGTATTTATGAATAAATTAGTGTTGCAGGCTGTGCTGAATAAAAAGGTATAAGAAAGTCTATAAAAATTTGCATATATTTTTTAAATGGTGTTTAGGATTGTGGTATCTTGTCTCCAAGATGGCCTCTGCTAATTCCTTCCCTCCTGTATAAGCCATTCCCCCATTAAGAGGTTTATTCTATTCCTCTTTTGGGTTTGCCTGTGACTGCTTTGATTAACAGAACATGGTTAAAGTGATTCTGTGAGACTTCCAAGCCCAGGTCCTAAGATGCTTCACAACTTCTAACTGTCTTGTTATGCTGCTTCTGGGGAAAGCCAGATGCCATACTGGAGGAAACTCAAGCTATCCAAAGGGAGAGAGATGTCTCCCCAACATCCAGATCCTCCAGTCATTCCAGCCCAGGTTATCAGACATTCAAGTGAAGAAGCCTTTACATGATGTCAACCTCAGCCGCCATCCACAACTTTTTGAGGGACTCCAAGTGAGAACCACCTGGCTAAGCCCATCAACCCTTAGAACCACGAGAAACAATAATAAATTGTCGTCTTTTCCACCAACCTTTGAAGCAGTTACTTATGTAGCTATAGAAAACCAGAACAAAATATTTTTCATCATGCCAGGTGAAGTTCTCTTTATTAGGACCCCTTGGGAAAAATTTTCATTTAATCTTGATACCGGGAAGACTTGAGTGATTAATTGCCCCTCACTCACCCACCCACATCCAACCATGGACGTTGGGAATTGTACGGCTCAGACGTTGACTCTTTCACTTTAGCCGCTTACATTTTAGGTATCCTTGTAAGCTTTCTTAACTTATTTCTTTAACAAGGTATAGTGTAATTAACACAAATAAATATCATATTTGCCAGGAACTGCACAGAATTTACAAAAGGGTCCTGAAGTTGAATAAGCCATGGTGTTGCCCTCAGAAAGAGAGAAAAACCCATACAAAAATAATTTTCATGCTTATTATTTAACTTGCATGGTAGCATTAATAGGAGAAATACTGAACGTGCTCGGAGAGCACAGAATGATTTATTCCACTGTGGGACCTGGGGTAGATGCCTTCTCAGATATGGGCTTTGAAGGAAGAAGGGGTGATTCTAAGCAAAGGAAGAGTGCGGAGAACGCAGAGAAGTTTGAATGCTTGGATGCTTGGGGAGCCAATAGGTGATGTGGCTTGCACAGGTTTAGGGCCAGACATGGTGGGAGCTGAAAATAAAACCAGAGGTTGGAGCTAAATTAACAGAGGCCTTATGTTGCTTGTTTCCTTTCTTTAATGTGACCCACTTCGTTGGTCCACCTCTTAAAAGGGGAGCTCATTCAAACTTCACATTCCAAAGGGGGCCTGATAAAAGCAGAGTGAAAGGGAATCATTGCATCCTGTATTTCACTTACAGCTTCTGTTATAGCTGCCTAAAATTGCACTAGGTTCTTAAGATATGCTATATAGGATGATCCTGGTTGTCATTGGTTGTATGACAACCAATAAAAATGTGCAGTGGGGAAAAAGACTGGAAGTATCTCCATATATCAGCAGTGGTTGTCTTTGGCTATTAGACTATAGGTAATGTCTATCTATTTTTATTCCCCTGTGGTTTCCAGATTTTCTATAATGAACATGATTACTTTTGGAATGTTGGAAAAATAAGAATAAATTTTATTTTTTTATTTCTTCTTTTTTTAAAACTTTTAAAAAAAGATGGTGTCTCACTCTGTCACTCAGGCTGGAGTGCAGTGGCACAATCATAGCTCACTGCAGCCTTGAACTCCTGGGTTCAAGTGATCTTCCTGCCTCAGCCTCCCGAGTAGTTGGGACTATAGGCAAATGCCACCACGCCTGGCTAATTATTTTTCAATATCTTCGGTGCCAGGCTAAAGAGTTTTTATTTCATTTTATAGGCAACAGAGAGACATTGGGATATATAGAAAAGTAATAATCCTATCTGATTTGGGAGAGATGCCTCCAGTACCTTGTGGAGGTGTCTTTCTAAGGTATCTGCTGGCTCCATTCCTCCAGGACTGCCAAGAATTGCTGGATGATGTTACAAACAGGATGGATGGGTTCCAGCGTGAGGTCCACCTTGGCCACCTCCCTGCTTCCCTGTGTCTGCTGTTGCTTGGCAACCCTCATTGACATCCTCCTCTTGTGCCCACAGCTCTTCCAGACCTGCTCCCCTCTTCTTGCCCAGCTCTGCCTGAGTGTCAGACTTTATTAAAAGCAAGATTACATGATGTGACTTCTCTCAACTTTGCTCTACAGGGCCCACTTATCCAGTAGGCATGGCGGGCATAGTGAATTCGAATTCCCACAATTCTTTTAAGGACCCATGAAAATGTTTTGATGTCTTTTAAATTCAGAAGGAAAAAATGAATTTTTAGGTTGGAGAAAATGTTTTAATATGTGATATTACTATATTTGTCTTCAAACCAATATGGTCATAAAAAATAATTTTTCATTTTTTCAGTGGTGGAAGGGAGCCACAAGGCAAAAGTGCCCAGAGTCCATGAAAGGTACTATGTGACTCT
This sequence comes from Daubentonia madagascariensis, assembly GCA_023783475.1. NCBI lineage: Eukaryota > Metazoa > Chordata > Mammalia > Primates > Daubentoniidae > Daubentonia > Daubentonia madagascariensis. Next base: position 9,645,980 of record JAKFHU010000144.1, on the reverse strand, counting down.
GCTGCTCCAGTCAAAATGCCTCCTGTCTCAGAGAGAAAGTGTTACCTTTTTTTCCTCCTAAGATAAATTCCTCCATTAGTGCCACTGACCTATCCTCCTGGAATTATTCTAGAAACTTCTCGCTCTATCAGTTTCAATCTCTATGCTGCCTGGACTTTTAAATTTTATTTATTTATTTATTTTAGAGATGGGGATCTTGCTGTGTTGCCCAGGCTAGTCTCAAACTCCTGGGCTCAAGCGATCCTCCCAGCTCGACCTCCCTGAGTAGCTGGGATTACAGGTGTGAGTCACTGCACCCAGCTTCCTGGATTTTGCTCTTCAGCTGACAAGGATTCCCAGATCTCCCCATATTGTAAGCAGACAAACATGCATACCCTTACCCTTACCTTCCTGGCTTCCTCCTACCTACTCAAGCTTCTATGTACACTTGTCCCTTCAATGCTAAGCTTTTGGGAAGGGTGGTCTATACTCACTATCTCTTTTTTGTCAATATCCAATAATCCCCACAACACGGTGGTTCCCAAACTTGTCTGCATATTAAGACCATCCAAGTATCTTTGAAAACTTCCAAAACCCTGTTCACACCCCAGACCAATAAATCCCAGTCTCTGGTGGAGAGACACAGGCATCAGTATTTGAAACTCCCTAGGTAATTCCATTGTGCACACCAATTTGGGAATTGCTGCCATAACCCTTGCAGGCTGTTCCCTGGAAGGTCACCAACTGCAAAGTCAAACGCTGTATACTTATTCTTTGTCCTGCTCCATTTTCCCAAAGCACTGGAAATAGTTGGCCACCAACTACGTATAAACTCTTAGCATTCAAAGCCTTCCATGGCATGGCTTCTAACAAAACTGGAATCTTGTGCTGCTTACATAAGTGGGTTTAATGGGACATAATAAACAAAGTGGGGCAAGACCTGGAATCTAGAAATGATATACGTTCTCTGACCTTCGATGGACACCAGGAGGGCGCATCTGGTGCACAGCTATGTAGAAAATTGTCCTGCTAAACAGGCAGAAGTCGTTATTCATTCAGCAACCATTCCATGCCCGTGCTGTGGCAGTTCAGTGAGATAAGTGCTAACAGAGGCACATAGAAATGATGTGGAGGATCAAGGATGTAGTTACCCTCTACCCCTGAGAAAGTTGGCAGTCAGAAATGACTTCAGGAAGGTGACTTTTGAGCAGAGGAAAGAACCCAGAACGTGTAGCAACAAGCAGTGTAAGTGGCAACCCAGGAAGTTAGAATCAGGAGGGAGAGAGTTCACATTTATGGAGCCCTTCCTCTGTACCAGGCAGTAGTAAACAGGGCACTTTCAGAGGTTCTTCCCCAAGAAGCAGACTCTGAGATGGAGATCGACATGAAGGAAGTTGATCTGGGAGTGCTGTTGGTATCAACATCTGTAAGAGTGATGGAAGGGAAATAGGATTGGGCAGAAGGAAAGCTGGGCTGTGTTGTGGTCTCATCGAAGGTCTCAGCTGCTGGCACAGGAACATGGAAAATCAGAGAGGTTGAACAACATCTTCACAGTCACACAGCTTACACATCTCAGAGCAGAATTTTGGTTCTGATTCCAAAGTTCAAACTCATTCTAGGGTGTGCATTCTCAATGGGAGGGGTGGGGATGGGGAGTGATATTGCCTCCAAGGGTGTGAAAACTGGCTCTTAGGAGGTGAAATTATCTTAGATATTACAGGGTTTATGGCTTTTCAAAGTGCCACAGAACATAAACACATAGACAGTATATCTGTTCTGTTACAATTTCATAAAGAGGGGCGATTAGGGAAAAAATATCAAAAAGGCTGGGGGGCAATAATGACAAACAGATTGAGAAATTGCTCTAGGGAATACTTAAGATGAGGTTAAGAGATATAAGGTAAAACTAGGTATTACACATTGGGACAAAACTACAGAGGAATGAGAAAATGCCAGGGTCAGCACCTTGACCTTCTCATCTAGATATTAGGGAACCATCTGGAATTTTCAATCAGGAAGGTAACATGTATTTTAGAAATATAGCAGGAGCAATGGTGTGAAGGATGGGCTAGAGATGGGGAACACGAACGGTGGAGGTGGGGGGGCCAAAGCCCTTGGCACCCTGGAGGTTCATTGAAAATCACTGACATGAAGCAAATTGATTCATAGGAGAAAAAGGCATACAGATTTATTTAATGTGTATACACAAAAGCCTTCAGAATGAAGAACAAAAGATATGGGGGAAATTGTCCATTTTTATGCTTAGGTTTAACAAAGTATGGACAGCTATGTAGAAATATGATTGGATAAAAAGGGTGTAATCTGATGCTAACAGACTGAGTGGGGAAACGCAGCAAGGCCTGTCTGTCTAGATTCTTCTTGGCCTCTCTGAGCAGCATCCTTCCTTCTGGGTGTGGGCAGGGCCTTCTCTGGAAGGGAGGGTCTTATGACCTGCAGTCAAACAGGGTAGGTCAGGTAATTTCTTTATGGCCAGTTTTTACACAGAATCATTTTAGGTTTTATCACCGCCTTTCAGGAAAAGGGGTTCTGGTTTCTATGACCTGCTTTGGGGAAGAGGGACCCTAGCTTCTATGGCTAGCCTCAGGGGAGAACGGGACTGAGAGACAGGGGAAGGTCAGAGAAAAACTTTTGCTCCTGAGACCTTGATTTTGGGGTACTGTTTTCTGAGCCCCAACAAAGGCCATTGCAACAAACCAAAATAGAGAGAAAGAAAGTCTGGCTCAACCATTGGTAGTAGGATGGGGAGGAGAGTTTTGCAAGAAATTAAGAAAGAAGAATCCATAAGATTCATAAACTAACTCGGTTGGGGTAGAAGTGAGTGTGGAAAAACAAACCCAAGGTGTTTTTTCTATTCTGTCACCCCACAACAATCATCACAGAAGACTTCTGTGACCAAATGTGGGAGGAGTTCCCCTTCACACCAAGCGAGCAAGTAATTCTGCGGCAGAGGCCAGCTGGTGTCCCCCAGCTCAATGCAATTCTGACACTACCTGGAGATAGCATCAGATCCCGCAGGGGGAGGTGGCCCCTCTTCCGATGCCAATTGCAAGCCCCAGGTTATTTTACCTGTGTTTCTGACCAACGGGCTATAAATTGGGGTTCCCAAGACTCCCTTCTTGGGTTCAATTGATTTGCTAGAGTGGCTCACAAACTCAGAGAAACACTTTACTTACATTTACCTGCTTATTATAAAGGATATTACAAAGGACCCAGATGAAGAGATGTGTAGGGCGAGGTATGGGGGAAGGAGAGTGGAGCTTCCATGCCCTCCCTGGGGGTACCACCCTCCAGGAACCTCCACCTGTTCAGCTATCTGGAAGCTCTTTGAACCCTGTCCTTTGGGTTTTTATGAAGGTTTCATTGTGTAGACACGATTGCTTAACCCTTAGACCCCCTGAAGTTGGGGTGAGACTGAAAGTTCCAACTCTCTGGGCACAAGGCTACTTCCCCTAGCAACGGACCCCGTGTCCTGTGGTTTCTAGGGCTTTCCAAACATCGCCTGTTCATGTAAGCTCACTTGTGTGTCTTTCACCTTTATCCTTCAGGAGTTACTTCAGGAACCAAAAACAAAAGGCCAAATACTGTAAGAAAAAAACATTCTTTTTGCTCTAGTCATTTAGGAAAAAATGACGCTAAATTACAAGAGCTAAGAGCCAGAAATCCCGGAGGAAAATCAAAATATATTTATCATAATCCCACAAGGGGTTTCCAAGGTGACCACGGACCTTGGTTACAGGGAAGAGATGGTCCCACAATCAGAGCAAACCTAGAGGGAGAGAGGCGCGTTGAAGGGGAGATAAACAGAGTGGGGTCGCTGCAGGACACCCAAGGGGAGGAGTGGTAAAGAAGGTGGCAATACTGGTTTGAAGCCCCCAAAGGAGGGTAACATTTCTGAGATATTTTGGGTAGAAGTGATGGCTGAAGTCGTGGAGGTAGATCACATCTCTGGGAAGAGAGTGCAGAGGTAGCAGATGCTGCTGGAAATGCCTAAGCAAAGGGATGGTGGAAAAAGACCAGTAAAGACAGCAGCGAAGAGTTATGGAAGAGTTACAAGGAGAAGGGGTTGAGAAAAGACAAGAACTTTTATAAATTATCGGGCCCAGAGAGACATTCAAATGAGAGAGCAATCATGTCCTATTGCCCCTTGAGCTACGTATTCATCTCTTGAAACTGCTTGCTATTGCCACAGCGTTCAGCCAGTCACTAGCCAATGACATTTCTGTAAGCCAATGAGAACTCCTGACAGACTACCTTGTAGCAGCCCACTCCCTGTCCCTCCTTTTTTTGCCTTTAAAAACCTGCTTGTAATAAAGGTAGAATGAAGCCCATATCCAAGGTCACTCAGGGCTGAGTCTTCTGCGCAGGTGTCCTCACTTGGGCTCAAGTAAACTCTTTAAGTTATGTTTTGTGCCTCAGCCTCTTCCTTTTAGGTCAGCAGGGTGGCACAGAAGGGCATTTGATTTAGTTGCTAAGGAACCATCACCATCTTTTGAAAGAACATGTTTGATTGAGTGGAAGACAAATTGCAAAAAATTGAGGATTGTGTAGTTAGCTAGTTGTTATCATGCTTGAGAGTTTGGGCTACGGAATCCGACAGATTGGGCCTGAGCCCTAACTCTCCCGTGTGCTAGCTGTGTGATCTTCAGTAAGCACTCCACACTTCGGTTCCCTTATGTGTATAAATTTGGGTAATAATGGTACCTACCTTTAAGAGACTAAAAATCAAATGAGATCTATGTATGAAGAACTTGGAATATATTAGGTGCTCAATAGAATTTTAGTTACTACTTTTGATCAAACATCTGCTGAAGAAGAGAAAGAAGTGGGTTGGATTAGTTTCCAAATTACCACAAACTGGGCAGCTTAAAACATCAGAAATTTATTCTCTCATCCTTCTGTAAGCTAGAAGCCTGAAATAAAGGCATCCTCAGGGCCGTGCTTTCTCAGAAGGCTCTAAGGAAGAATGTTTCCTTGATTCTTTCATTTTCTAGGGGCCCACACATTCCTTGGCTTGTGGCAGCATCACCCCAATTTCTGCCTCCCTCTTCACATGGCTTTCTTCTCTGTGTATCCAAATATCCCTCCCCTTTCTTTTATAAAGACACCAATCATTGGATTTAGGTCCCACTATAAATCCATGATAACTTTTAGCTAGAGATTCCTAATTAATTAATTCTGCAAAGACTCTATTTCCAAATAAGGGAATGTTCTGAGGCTCTGGATGGACATGAATTTGGAGGGACACTATTCAACCTACTACATGGGTGTAGAATATGTTCTAGAGGAGTTTGGTGGTGAAGAGTAGGAGAGAAATATGACTTGTTTTTAGGGAAGGGAATTTCTTTCACAAGATAGAGGCGACTTAGTGTTTTTGTAAGCAGGAAGAAGGATACGTTAAGAAGAAATAGAAAATTCAGGAGGCAATGCCTGATGGACCAAGAAGAAAGGCAGTAGAGAATCAAGTGCACAAATAGAGGGCCAGTTTGACCAAAGACAGCACTCCCCCTGCAAGGCCAGTGGTGTAAACATAGAGAGCATGAGGTTGTAAGTAGGGAAGTTGAAGGAACTCTTCACCTGATCAGTGAATTGTGTGGACGGTTATTTACTGAGAGTAAGTGGAGCAAGAAAGGATTGGGTGGGTTAACAAGGAAAGCTGAAGTTTGAAACACTGCATGTGACAATGTGTGACCACATGTTAAACAGCAGCTAGGACCCAGCTGAATTACCAGAAAGCCATTCATTGAAAAATAACTTTGCCAAATAATGACACTTATAAGACCAGCCAGCCATGTTTGATTAAATACTGAACTTTAGGAGGGAATCTCAGGACAGGTAATTCTTCTTTAAAATTACTCATCTAATTAAAGAAAGCAAGACTTAAGCATAATGTTCACCATTAAATCAGAAGAAAAAAAAAACCCACACAATTTAACATTCATCTCATTTCTTAATGCAAAAAAAGTTTCTAACAAATCCACCCCTATTTTCAAATAATTCCCAGATCTACAAACTTAGGGATGGAATTTATGATTTACAATGAAAGAAAGAAATCTTGCACAGTTGTGTTCTTTGTGAATCAGATGTAGAATGACAGAGGGATATCATTTCCATATGGATTTTGCCATATATTTCAGGGATAAGACAAAGAAAATCATGTGTCTACATAGAAAGCTATGCATATCAAATTAGATGTGATTGAAAGAGCTGGCTGTTGTGATTTGCATTAGTATTTCTTTGGGGCTGCTGTAAATCAGAATGGTAATACCAGCCATTCATGAGTAGATACAAAACTTTGTCACAATCTCTGCAACTGGGGTTCATGGTCAAGCCTTGCAGGGAATCAGCAGGGATAAGGTGATGGAGTCCTATATTCAGTATTTCAGATTCAGACAACCCTCCCTCCTCCATCCTGATCTCCACTGTCCGGTCATAAGAGGTAGAACTTCTGACAGAGACCAGAAAACTGTTAGACCCAGGGGAGAAATAACAAGGAAGCCAGAGTTAGCTCAGTTTAAAAGGTAGCAGAAGCCCAATGACAGCTCTTGACTTGATAGCCTGGTGGTTTCCAGGACTCCAGGCTCCAGAGGTTCCACTGACCTAGCAGAGCAAGTCCAGCCCTCAGACCTTTGAACTCAAGACAGTGTCTTTTTACCTTCAGTCCAGTGTCTCTGGGGCCCATTGACCTACCCAATCTTACCAAGCAGGCCTTTGCTTTAGTATGAATGCTTAACCACCACTGACCTGCCCAAGTGACTTGGGACTTTAACTCTTAGGTGCTATCATTGGACAGCTGATATGTGCCTTACTTCTCCATCTGGAAGGTCAGAGAACAGGAACTTCTGGTATCTCAAGTATGTTAAGAGATTTAGACTAAGTCAACCCACATACAATATGATTAAAGAGCACTGTGAAAATGTCAAATGCTAGAAATACAGGTAATATAATGGTGACTGAGAAGTTGCTTAGTTAATTGAAGTCGGTCCCAGGAGCTATCCTATAATTATGGAGTGATTGTGTCTGGTGTGCCCTGAAGCATGGCGAATATCTTTTATGCAAAGAGACAGGTCAAATCATTTGCATCCCACTAATTTCCAAGATACAGCTTAAGCCTAGGAAATGATGATATGCATTCTTAAGAGTTTTAATAAGTAAAGAGATTGTCTTGACTTGGGCACCATCTGCCTGTCTGTCTGTCTTTATGGCACATGACCCCAGTCACCAATTGGCAGTTCTAAGAGATAGGATCTTCTACTAAACCTCAGGCCCTTGACAAATCCATCTGAGTGTGAAATGCCTGGAAAAGTTTTTCCCTGACCTGAATAGAAGAGAAAAAAATATGAAAAATCAGGGATGAGGGATACATACTTTTAAGGTCAACAATTCCTAAATCAGTAACTCCAATGCTTACAATAATGGCATTACCTTTTGTCAGAATGTTAATAGATATCCCCATTCTCCATTCAGGTCTTGATGTTTGCCATGTCCCCAAACAAGACAACTATGTTTTTAATTTGGCAGATTAAAACCTCCAGATTACTGCACCCTTATAGATTTATTTATTTTAAAATTGTTGCTGTGGAATGAGTATGAAAGAGGTTGATGTAAAAACATGTATGTGCTCCACACTCTGCTTCTGCACTCTTTCACACATTTGTGTGCAGATGTATAATTTCATTCTTGGACCTCCTTCTGGGTAATCTCAACTTCTGAATCTTGAACACCAGCCCCCCTCTCTCCTCACATCTTCAGACTGCTATTCCATCTGCCTCCTAGACATCTCCACTCGAATGATCCACAGGCCCCTTCTACACAGTATGTCCAAAATTGAGTTCAGTATCTTCCCCAAACCCCAGCCCACCTACCTGGACCCTCCCCTCCTGTCTCCAACTCAGCAATGGCACTGCCCAGAAGCCAGAGCTAGATATTGTGGCATTATCTTTGATTCCTTCTTCTTTTTCACCCCCTATTTGTAATTGATCTGGGTCTTGCCAATTCTAACTTCTGGCTGTCGTTGAATCCATCCCTACCTTCATCCAAGCTACGATCTTCTCTTGCATAGATTGTTGTCTTAGCTCCTAGTCTCTGCCTCAATTCTTGTCCCCCATAAAATTTGTTCGTGTCATGTCCCTGCTTTAAATCCTCCAATGATATCCCCTTGACATTAGGATAAGGTCTAAATTCCATCATGTGGCCACTGAGTCCTTTCTTATCTCTCTAAATTCATCTCTAATCATTCCCCACTTCACAAGAACCTTTTCTCAATTCAGTAAATAGGCCATACTCTACCATCTACCCATATTAGACTTTAAGCTCCGGGAGGGCAGACACCATGTGTGTCTCAATTATCATCACATCCCTAGGACCCAATGCAGCATGTAGCTCTCAATACACAGTCATGGTCTGAGGGTCTATAGCACTATTCCAGTTTCCCTTCTAACTGGTAATTATAAAAAATATATTTTAATCCTCATATTCCTATCTCAAGTTCCTATCAGATCAAGTCACCTTATCCTTGTAAGAGTGTTTGCACTATACTCTATCATGATCTCAAAACCACATTATTACCAGTGAAAAGTGCATTATGATGCAGGCAGCAGAGGTTGCATGTATCATTTACAGAATAGTTTTCTCATGTGACTCACATGGTTCCTCCTGTATAAGCCAAACCTGTCTTCCATAGTAACTGGTTTCACAGGTCTGTCTAGCTGTCTGTCTCCCTTTTCTTCTAAATTCAACCTAAAGCCCTTCTGATCCGGTCACTTTGTCCCCAGGACACAAATATTCATCCCAACCCTCTTGAGGGGCATTCCTTTCCTAGTCAAGGGTCAGTTTGCTATTTCACAGAATGTTTCGCAGAATCTTGATGTTTAGCTTTGTTGCAGTGTTCCAATATGTAGAGACTCCAATAGTCAGAAATTTCTTCTTTATGAATAACAAATTACTCCTGCTTTAATTTTGAAATAGATACTCTAGAAAGGGAGAGTTACACACATCTGCCTGGTCCCCACCAACACCCCCATACTCTTCCAGCCAAGAGTAGAGATCCATGAAGCCCGTTCCCTTCCTTCACGACATCTGGCCTTGGAGCCCAGTCCTCACACACTTACAGAAGAACACCAGTCACGGGTGACATAGATGCTACGTTCCATTTTTGAAAATCTAGTGAGATAAGGTTTACTTTATTCCCTCATGTAATCTCTATTAAAGGAATTACTAGTCTATCAAACTTTAAGCAACATATTATTAGGAAAATAATGTGAAAAGTCCCTTGCCCTCTGCCATATCAAATAAGGAGAAAGGATAGATTCAAAAATCAATACATTCTGAGACTGTAGAGAGGAAAGTCTGAAGAAATTCAATTTTAATGCCAAAGTCTTCAAAGAATGAGAGGACTGTCCTGAAGATGACTGGGTGAAGAAGATGATATAATGGATGGAGTGCATGTCAAGAGAGGTTCTCTTCTCTGTGGTCCTTCTCTACCCTTACCCTCCCAACCTCCAGCTCTGAATAAACACGAACACGTGTGTCCTTTGTTCTTCACCATGGGCTGCTGAACTTTGCTATGAGAAACTGTACCACGTCACGCAATGTCAACTGTGCCGGATGTTGCTCAAGAGTCTCTTACTCATTCCTTGTTGATGTCCTGCTCTCAATCAGACCACACCTGGTATTGTATGCAATTCTAGAGCCACATATCCAGAGAGACTGAGACAGGCTGAAGCATGTGCAGAGGCTTGGCGACTCAAAACCATGCCTTAGGGAATTCTTGAAAGAATGTTTGATGTTTAGTCTGCGGGACATGAGAGCTGATTTCAGAAGTCCAGTGGTCCTTTAGAAGGGTCCAGGGGATAGAACTTGGACTATCTGGCAAGAACTGTAAAGAGAATGATTCAAGTGTCAGTGTAAGGAATAACCTTGTAAGAGCCCTCCAAAAACAGAATGGGCTGCCTCAAGAGAGAGTTTCCTTTCACTGGAGCTGATTTATCAAAGTCTAATTTTCAATAGGTGGCTGAACTAGAAGTTGGGAACCCCTTGTAATCAAGAGAAACTATTATTGTGTATTATAGCTTTCAAATTTCTTTAAAAAAATATTTTCTTATCGCTTTACATATAAGAGATATACTCATTATGATTAAAACTGGGTTTCTGCCTGGGAGGAGAAGGATGTGCATGTAAAAAGATAATTAATGTGTGGTATTAGAAGTCCATACTAAAAGAGCATATAAGACAGCACAAAAGAGGAAGTGACTACGGAAGAAGTCAGAGGTTTTCTATAAAGGAGGTGAGTTTAAAGCTCAATCTTGTAGAATTAGGCCAATGTGTTCATACAGAAGAAATAGCAAGTTTAGCTATTTTGGAAAATAGTATGGAAGTTCCTCAAAAAACTAAAGACAGAATTACCATATGATCCAGCAATCCCACTTCTGGGTATATATCCAGAGAAATTGAAATTGGTACATCTGAGATATCTACACCCCCATGTTTATTTCATTATTCACAGTAGCCATGATATGGAAGTAACCTAAGTGTCTAGGAATGGGTGAATGGATAAGGAAAATGTGGTATATAAACACAATGGGATACTATACAACCCTAAAGAAGAAGGAAATTCTGCCATTTGAGACAACACAGATGGTACTAGAGGACATTATGCTAAGAGAAAGAAGCCAGGCACAGAAAGACAAATACTACATGATCTCACTTATAGGTAGAACCTAAAAAAGTCAATCTTGTGGAAACAGAGAGTAGAAAGAAGGTTACCAGAGGCTGGTGGGGAGAGGGAGGGATGAGGAAAAGGGAAGTTGTTGACCAAAGGCTACAAAGTTTGGACTGGAGGAGTAAGTTTTAGTGACCTACTGCACAGTGTGGTGACCACAGTTAATACACCATAGTATCGTATATTTCAAAATTGCTAAGAGTATAGATTTTAAATGTTCTCACCACAAAAAAATAAGTTGGTGAGATGATAGATATGTTAATTAGCTAGATTTAATCTTTCTACAATGTATACATCATAGATCAAAAGAACACACTGTACCCTATAAATATACACAGTTATTATTTGTCTATTTTAAATAAATAAATAAATAAATAAATAAATAGAAGGAAGTACCATATGCAAAATTACAGGATAATTATTTTTTATTTATTTTTAAAAATAATTTTATTAACGTCCTGCATGGGGAGTTTTCTGGTGAAAAATGGAAAACCTGCTAGACAAATCCTAAAAGACCTGTAACACTTTTTAACAATTTTTATTTAATTTTTTTTCTGAAATGGGGTCTCTCACTATGTTGCTCAGCCTGGTCTCGAACTCCTAGGCTCAATGGGTCCTCCTGCCTCAGCCTTCCAAGTAACTGGATTACAGGAACATGTACAAATGGCAAGAAGCTTCAAAAGCAGTTTAAGACCAGATTTTGAACAACCTTATAAGAGCTTAAGGTTGTTATGCCTTATGTTTGTTATGGGATGTCTAGGAACCATTGAAGACTTGAAGCATAAGAATGAAAAGACTAAACTGGTGTTGTAGAGAGTTGTAAAGTGTTGCATGAGGTAGTGTGGACTTCTGAGAAATTGAGGCTAGGAGACTTCTAACTTGATGTAATGGAGCTGGAAATAGGAAGGAAGGGAGGGGAGTAGGTCATTATTTCAGAGGTAGAATTGACAAAACTGAGACACGGGAGTTGTAAGGAAGCAGGATCGATGGAATATGACTCAGAAATTTCTCATTGCAGTGACTGAGTGGAGGACGAAAACATTGCAGAAACAGGAGATGTTCAAGAGTTTGATTTTAAACATTCAACTTAGATGTACTCATGGAACGTGCAATTGAGAGAGTCTGATGATTCTCAGAAATACAGGCCCAGAGCCCAGGAGGGAGATGGAGGCTGGTGACAGCACACCAGGAGTCACCACAAATGGATCATCTCTACCCAGGGTCCCTCCCCCTCCTTTTCCCTGGAAATAGAGCCCCCTTTATTCTGGGAACAGCACCTCCTTTCCTGCCCACAGTTCCATCCATGAGGTTCTCTCCAGAGCTGTCTGGTTCTTACATGACTACATTCCCAGGCCACTGTTTCTCGATCCACAGGCAGGTGCCTAACTCAAGAAAAGCTAGCATGATTCTTTCTTGCGGATTTTTTTTTTAATTTAAATTTCTGACATATTCAAAAGTGAATAGCATAACAAACCCCCGTGTATGCAATACTCAACTTCAACAATGATCAATTCATGGCCAATCTTGTTTTGACTATACATCCAGGTTTTCCCTCCCCTCTCAAATTATTTTGAAGTGAATACCAAACATCTGGGATTTCACTCTCCAGCATTGGAAGGTGTAGGATGTAAATAAAAGACAGGGGTTATTTGTAGCCATGTTTCTGTCATGTTGAGGAAGCCAGTCTTAAGTAAGAGAGGATGCAACTGACATAAAGAAAAAATAGGAAGAAAGAATCTTGACAGCTTTTGAGTCTGTGGTTCCTAATGTTCCAGAGGCCTCTCCATGGTTTGGTTGTTCAACTTGTAAATTCTCTGAGCCAAAGATCTTCCTTCCTGCTTTAACTAGGTTCACTGGATATCTGTCCCTTATAACCAGGCATCCTGACTAATACTCATCAGCATTCACCTAATGATCGAAGCCGCTCTGGGGAGGGTGTTCTCTCCTGCATGATCATCTTCCCTCCACCCAAATGTCCAAATCCTTCAGCACAAAGGCCACCTCTTTAATGACAACTTCCTTAATCCTAGTAGCAGGAAGTGACCTCTCCTCTCCATGAATCACAGGGCATCTTTCTACACATCCTCATGGTGTGCCTCACATTTTCTGTTCGACAGGTATTTGAGTGCATGTGTTAGCTTTTTGCTAAAAACTGTAAGCCTTCTGAAGGCACACAAAGCTACCTGAAGTAGTTTTTATTCCCCATCTCACCTTCCAACATCACATACAGTATACATTCTCAGTAAAAGTCTGCTGATTGAATGAAGGGGGAAAAGTTTAATTCTTGTTAAACAAACGTGCAGTAGTATTTAAAGGTTGAGAGACATGGATGGAAAGAGTTTTAGGACAGTTTGTCTAGAGTCTTTTTAAATAAAGTCTGTGCAATAGAAAAGGAGTATATTACAATCATTCAGAAATACATTCATAACAAAACCCAGAATGCAGCATTATATTTACATTATATTAACTTAATGAAAACATAAAGGCTACCCATATGAAACCACGGTTACTGCCCTTTTCAATAAACCCCCATGATGAGGATGTACTGGACTCATTCTCTTTCATCTGAAAGAAGAACACTATGCTTTACGTCAGAGCTTCTCAAGCTTTATTATGCACCGGAAACTCCTAGAAGATCTTGTTAAAAGGCAGATTCTGATTCAGTAGGTCTGGGGTTGGTCTGGGATGATGCATTTCTGACAAGGCAAGTTCCCAAGTGATACCGATGTTACACGTTCATGGACCACACTTTGAGCAGCAAGAACGTACACCAGGGACTCCCAAAAGTGGCTGCCCAAGTGAAACCACCTGGGAGCTTCACAAACCTCTGATGCCTATATCCCACCCCCAGATATTGTGATTTAATTAATCTAGGGTATGGCTGAGCTTTGGAAATTTTAAAAGATCTACAAGTGATTCGAACATGCAGACAAGTTTGGGAACTATTGCTAATTCAATACAGAATTAGACACAGAATGGCCAGATCTGGGTCACCTCTGCTACTTTCTGGCTTTGCTGGGTTGCCCTGGGAAAATCAGTTCATTTCTTTGACCTTTGTTTCTCACCCCTAACAGGGAGATGGTAAACATATTGGTCACTCTCTCAAGGAACAAACCAGAGAAGGCATGGGGGAAATTTTGTATCCTCTAAAATTCTGTATGGCTATAAAGAATTACTGAGAACAGCTCTGAATCTGAACTCTCCAATAGCATAGCCACTTACCACATCTGACTCTTAAGCACTTGACATGTGGCTGGCAACACATATTGAAAGTATTTTAGATATTTTGGATTAAGTAAAATATATTATTAAAACTAACTTCACCTGTTTCTTTTTTTCTTGTATAATGTGGCTACTAGAAAATTTAAACTTAATGTATGTGGCTCATATTATGTTTCTATTCAATAGTGCTGGTTTAGACTCTTAAAAGAAATATCAGGTGACAAAAAATTAACTTTACATCCCTAAATGCTAACAGGAATTCTAAGTTCCTAAATACAAAACAAATAAATGTTGAAAAGAGTATCTTGGAATGAATGAGCTATTTCTATATCCTGCCAGTCAATAAACTGAAACATATTTAGTATCTAGGTGGTATACACACGAAATCAGATTCCTGGAGGTAGAGCTCAAAGGAAATAGATAAGCTCTATTTACAAAGGAGAAAAGAGATGAACTATCACCAAAACAGAAGTTGTATGGAAAAGCATTCTAGTTCAGAGGGAAAAATGAAAAAGAGTAAGATCAGGATCTGATTCCTCTGTCTCTCGTCCCTCCTTCTGGGCCTTAGCACATCCCTACAAGAGAGCCTCACTTCTGACTGCTGGGACTTCTTGGTTAGAGCCCAGAGCAGGAGAGAATTCTTCTTCAGACTGATGAGGTGACACAAGCATCCGGGCCACTTGGGCCATATAACTGGTAGAATCCATGGTGCCAGAGGATTTCATGGTAAGTAAGGACACTATGTGGTTAAATAAGAGAGTCCAGCACAGACTCCAGCTGTGCCATCTGCATCAGACAACTAGTAAACATTTGAAAAACAGATCCTGGTGTGCTACTGGATCTTGTTTGAGACCACGCATCAGGACCTGGCACTCACCAAGGCATTAGGTGGGGTGGGTACAAAAGCAGTGCACAGTAGAAACAGTACATTTGAGATTAGCTCTGAACAGGTCTGGAGGGCACAGGTAAGTTCTACAAACAGAACATCTACTAAGTTGTCTACTTCTGTTGCACCAAGGCAATAGCACACACCCATGGCCTCCTGGGGAGGGTTCTCTACAACCAGCTGATGGAGGACGGAAAAACCCAAACCCGGGTCATGAATCAGTCAGCTCAATATGTTGTTCAAGCCAAAAATGCCATGTGGTCCTGAAAATAGGGAATAGATGGTGTCTCAGTGGACAGAGTTTCTGAAAGTACACCTGGTCACCAACTTGAAATGGAGGGAGAAGTTGCCTAAGACAAATTGTCATCTTGGGGAAGAGATAAGCGTATTTAATAAGGAAACAAAATGGGCTTGCCATGAGGCATTGCTTGCCTGTTTCATTTTGTGGTTATGACTTCCATGCTGAACCAGTCACCCAGATTCTGTACCTTCTCTCTAGCGACAGTCAAGTAATCCAGAGCAAGTGTAAAGAAACCTCAGTTGGGTGCATCTGGGATTGGAGTTTTGCCAGGCAGACATGATAGAGGGAGAAAGGCACAAGGGGGGTGAAGGCATTTTATGGAACTGATTGTAATGAGGAGGGATCAAGACACAAGGGAGGTGACGGGATATTGAAAGTTTAATGGGGAATAGAGGGAGGGGAATCAAAGGGTTTAGGTCAAAGAATTATTGAAGTGGGGTATTAGAGAAAGTAAGTTGGGAGGAGAGCAAGGTGCTTGAAAGAATTCAGCAGGGGTGCTGGGTCTAGAGCATGGGATGGGAGGAGGGTGCTGTGCTGGAGTGGGGACCAGGAGGTGAGGAATTGAAAGGCCTGCAGGGTGGATGGTTAGACACAGAAGTCACCAAAAATTAAGGCAGGAGTGAAGGTGGAGAAGAGGCAGCAAGCCAGGAAGCCAATTCCTTCCTGAATACAGGAGGAGCGACCAGGAAGGCAGTCTGACACTGCATGGAGCAGGTGGCAGGTCAGATAGCAGGATGGAATGTGCTGGAAGGAGCTAGGGGCTGTGAGGGGAGGGGGAGCAGCCTGGAAGGGGCAGTGGGGTGGAAGCAGGCATCTTGGCTTCCACTCCTGGCCCTCGTCAGCCAAAACAATCTAAACTCAACAGTGGGGCCTGATTTAAACAGCTCTCTGTTATTAAGAGTTTATTGCTAGCCACAGGTAAAGCACTTACCCTCTGAGGTATGTGTTAGTCCCATTTTATAGATTTTGAAACAGTGAAATTTCTTTACCCCTGTACACAAAGTGAAAACACAACCAAATAAGCAAAGCAGGTATAATTGGCGTAAAATAAATTAATAGTTTTAAGTAAGAAAAAACTTCATACATAAAAAATTCCAGTCTTTGTGGTGTTGATGGGGGAGGAATTCTTGTGACAAAAGCATTGCATAGTCGTCACAATATGTAAATACAGACAAGCAAAAGAACACAAAGAAAACTCATAATCCCACTGTACATAGACTATTGCTAACACATTAACATATAGCATTCAGACAACACATATGTATATATGCATATATATGTTCAAATAATTATATTTCTGCAAAATAAGATCATATCCATATAGTTCTTTAATTCATCATAATATATTTAAGGAATTTACCCATTTGGGGACATTTATATTTTTTGAACTGCTGGTTATTTAAATTATTCCATGCTTAGTTTTGTTTTTTGTTTTTTCTTTTAAGACTGGGTCTCGCTATGTTGCCCAGGCTGGACTCCAACTCCAGACTCAAGCGATCCTCCTTTCTCAGCCTCCCAAGTTGCTGGGACTACAGGTGTAGGCTATTGTGCCTGACATCCATGCTTAATTTTTATGCTATGATCATAGGTTAAAAAAATACGAACTAGTTGTTTTATTCTTCCTTTATTTAAACTTTTTTTCTGATGATTTTGGCCATTTGCATTTCTTTTTAAAATTAAATATCCTGTTCATTCCTTCTGCCCATATTTCTATTGGGAAAGATCAAAATTCATCTTCATAATCTCAAAAATCAGTGAGTACTACAATGCTTTTAATAAACAACTGAAGTTTCTTCTACTAGCTGTTTCCCACGACTTTTGTTTTGTTTTGCTTTGTTTTTTGTCATGTTGGTCCTTATGTTCCTGAGATGGCTGCCAAATCATGGGCTGTGCCAAAGTGTCTTCCTACTGCTCTCAGACTCTTTGTCTTCTGCTATTTCAGAGGATGGAGCAGGTAGGTAGATACTTATAGCCTCTCTGTACTTACTGGGCACTAGAAACGTTACCCTCTCAGATCTAAACCTGAAATTCTATTTAAATGCATAATTCCTAGCTTAATTTGAGAACTCTAACAAGAATTCAGCTGGAATGCTTCTCCAGGTTTGTCTTCGCTCTTTTCTGATCTTGTCATCATGTGATTAATATCTATACTAGAGGCAAAATCGTTCAGTATCTTGATACACTATAACACCTGAAAACCCTGCCTATTGTATCTAATTCCCAGCGTTATTCCTCTCTCTGTCTGGGTTACTGCCATTCTGGGATGGCTAAGCATCCCGGGATGCAATTCACCTCCCTGATCTCTTTCTCCTTTCTGCAGTCTCTGTACGGAGGTAGACAGAAGGGAACATTTGAGGATCGGACTGAAGCTCTGAAATTGTCTCCAAACTATGGCGCAGGAAAATAAAGCCCAAGTCGAGAGCAGGAATCTTGCTGGGCGGAAGAAATGGAGATTGTAGTTCAGGGCTGCCAAGGTTGTGGGGGTCAGTGTACCTTTCAGAAGAAAGACTCAGAAAAGGAGTGAAAAAAATCTGCAAGGAAAAAAAAATTCCCGTCATATCTTTGGCTGAATCCTAAACTATGCATGAGTAGGATGAGACTTTGGGGTACCAGGAGGCTGGGGAACTGAGCAGAGATTTCAGTACTATACAGTGTTGGGGAGATTTTGAAGTTTAGGAGCAGCCAGAGTAGACAAACTTGGTTAACATCTGAGTTTGTGTTTTTTTTTTTTGGAGACAGAGTCTTGCTCTGTCGCCCCAGGTAAAGTGCAGTAGCATCATCGTAGCTCACTGCAACCTCAAACTCCTAGGCTAAGCGATCCTTTTGCCTCAGCCTCCTGAGTAGCTGGGACTACAGGCACCTGCCACAATGACCAGTTCATTTTTCTATTTTTAGTAGAGACAGGGTCTCACTCTTGCTCAGGCTGGTCTCAAACTCCTGAGCTCAAGCAGTCCTCCCGCCTAGGCCTCCCAGAGTGCTAGGATTACAGGCGTGAGCCACTGTGCCTGGCAACTTCTGAGTTTTCAATTAAGATGCCAGAAAGACCAAGCCATAGCACCATATCCTAGAAGTAAGTACTATACTCTAGAAGCTGGGGCAAAACTATCTTCTAACAAAGCCCTAATGAAGCCTAAAAGCAATCATCAAGTCTCAATGTGATGAAGATGATCCTCTGGTAATTTAACTGTGTGCAAGAACAAAACTTAACACTCTCTAAAAGAATATTACATAATCCAGAGCCTCTGCAATCTACCATCTACAGCATTTGGCATACAACAAAATTCTTAGACATGCAAAGGGGCAGGAAAAAGAGACCAATTACCAAGAAATGAAATAGTCAATAGAAGCAGACTCAGAAATGACCCTGTTCTTAGTGTTAACAGACAAGGACTTCTTTTGATTAATATTTTTTACAAAATAAATGAAAAGATGGACAAAATGGATGAAAAGAATGGACATTTAAATAGAGAACTAAAATTACTTTAAAAGAACCAAGTAAACGGTTTAGAAATATGAAACACAATGTCTGAAATTAGGAATTTATTAGGATCAGTAGCAGACTGGACACAGTAGGAAACAAGATTAGTGTATTTGGAGACAAGTCCAAGAAAATACTAGAACTGAAGCTCAGAGGGGAAATGAAGTGGAAAAGTTTCTCTCTTGTCACTCTATTCTCTAAAACAGTCCCATTCAGCAATTAAAACCTCCAGTCTCATTAATAATTAGAATTTCATACTTCATCAAATGTGAGGGTGTTCCTCCTTCCTCAGCTTTGGCCTATATAGACCAGGGGATTCCCTTCTCTTAACTCATATTGTTCTTCTGCCTCTGCACATACATCTTACTAACCAGTTTCTGACTCTCTGGAGTTATAACAGGGCAGAATACAGAGGAGAAAATGGGCAGGAAATTTTTAATTGACTGCTATAGTAGTTGGCTTATGCTTTCCCTAAGCTTGGTAGGGTTGAAAATTAACTCTTTCTCTCCCATGGCACTTTAAAAGGTTCTTCAGACCCCACCCCACCCCATACTTTCTATTTCTGGGTTGCTACAATTTCCTCTGGCTGGTTTCTTTCAGCTCCTTCCTTAGCCTTGTAGAATGCTGTGGTTTAGCCCCCTGTTGGACTTACCTCAAGAAGATCTTGAACTGCCTTGCTCTTCCTCCCTCTACTAGAAACACCCACATACTCTTTGTCTCAGCAAAATCTGGGAGTGGAGTTGGATCCTAAAGTCTGTTGCCAGAGCAGCAAGCCAGTCTTTCCTAAACTAGATTTCTCAAGTGCAAATCAGTTTCTAGTCTGTTGGTTTCTGAAAGTTCAGGGAACACATACTGGGATCTCCAGGGGTCCCACGGGAACACATATTCTTAGGCTTGAAGTGAGGAGCAGGCTCCCCAAATTTCTCCAAATTTTTTGTAGGCTTGAGGCAGGTGGTTGGCTAAGGGTCACAGAATCTTTTGCAAATCCAGGTGGAGATCTTGCATCTCACTTTAGACTGTTTAGGGGCTGTGCAGTATCGAATTGATTTACAGGCTTGAGACATTCAATCCCCACACATTCCAAAGAAAGGACTGGCTCTTAACACACTCCAGGACATCACCTTTGATAAGAGTGTCTTTGTATACCTGAGGCCTTGGACCACACCAGATAGCTTAATATTAGCAATGTGATTTATGATAGGGCTCTTGGGCCATACTGTATCTGTTTGACCTCTGGAAAGGCCAGAGACTGAGTAACTAAACCTGGACAACAAATCTCTGGTGAGCTTCCATGGTTGGCAACACTTTGTGTGCATTGCTATTCATTGTTTCTGGGAAAATTAAGTACTTTCTGTACGACTCCATTGGCAAAGGACAAGTGGAAGCTCACACTTGGTCTCTTCTGGACTCTGCCTTATGCGTCTTTTTCCTTTGACAATTTTCACCTATATCTTTTCACTGTAATAAGCTGTAGCTATAAGTATAAAAGCTTTTCTGAGTTCTGTGTATCCTTCTACCGAACTGTTGAACCTGAGCATAGTCTTGGAAGTCCCCAACACTGGAGCACAAACTGAAACTAAAATAGTTAACTTTTTGTAACATACTGCTATGGTATTATTTTTTAAAAACTCAAACCTTTAGAAAATTACAGGGGTTAAAATAACAAACACCAATGTACCCATCACCCAGAATGAGAAATGCATTTTATCATATTTGCTTCACTTCCTCCTTTATTTTATTTTTTGATTAAGAAATAAAACATAATTGACCTATATCAAGTTTCTTTTGTACCCCACACAGTTTTGGTCCCTGTGGCAAAAGTTGGTGTATGTCCTTTTCAGGTTTCTATACTGTTTTACCATGCACATTTGTATCCCTTTATGGATTTGCATGTCATCCTAGCATGGACCTTGCTACCTTCTCTGCATCACTCTAATTCTGAGTGTGCATACTTGACTTAATTTCAACCCAACAAATGTGGATTGGGTAGTCTTTACTAGTTGCCATGCACTGTGGCAAGTGCTATGGGTACAATAGTGTCAGTCTGCTATTCTCATGAACCTTCTAAGCTGGTGACTATAATAAAGGCTTGCTGAAATCAATACATGTGTTCTGAATGGTCCTTCCTATATACGCACTATTTCCTCATCATTTGAGGATTCTTCCCCCAAGTCAGGCCTAAACATGACAGGGAAGACTATTAGGATCAGACCAAGGGTACAGTCGGGGCCAAGCATTTCTCAGGGCTTCTGGTTGCTCTGTTCAGAGCACTGATCTAGTGTCCTGGGCTGGATTCGACTCCCTGAGGGGGTGAGCTTTGCAGCTCAACAGTGGAAGGGAGGAGCAATGGTCTCCTCGTAGACTCAGTCATGAAGGCTTATGAAGTCACCCATTCCCTGCATAACCGGCTCGACAAGGAAAGCCAGCTCTGTATTACAACTTGGTCAGACCTCACTATGTCTATACAGAGAGGGTGAGTACAGGTGAGACCCACTCTACTGGGCACTGGCTTGCCTTGATGGATTGTTCTGTCTTTCTAGACCTTGGTTTCTCAATCTATAAGATAAAATGGCTTTGAAGGACTATTCAACCTTCCAAATCCTTGCAAACTCTGGGCCTTTAAAATTCCATGAACCTTTACAACCAGTGAATTAGGAAGATACTCCACAGACAGGTGATTCCATTTCAGAATTGAGGTTCTTCCCTGGATTCTTAGGAATATTGTTTTTACAACGTAAGAGGGGGAAAATTGTGCCTGTGCACAAAGTGCTCCAGAATGATTCTTTCTGTACTTCCGTAAGCAAATTCAGTTCAGTTTTCAACTAATTTTCATTGTGTGACCACTTAATGAGTACTTCCTACGTGCCAGGCAGTTTGCCAGTGGAACGGAAGATCAGAAAGGGAACAGCATCCAAAGAGAAGCCCAGGTGGAGTGCAAAGGAAGCCCACAGGTGGAAATGTCTCCCAGGCTGGAAAAATCAAGGAAGTCTTCATGGAGAAGGTGGCATAGCCAATTGATTCCTTTCATACATAGATATTTGTTTTTATTTAATATGTGTTTATTGAGCCATTACTCTGTGCCAGGCACCGTGCAAAGATCCTGGGATACAAGAATGAACGAGACACAAAGTCAGGTCTTTCACTGCAAGGAATTCCCAAACAAGCACTGATTATGACAGCGTGTGACAGAGGGGAATGGAGGGTGCTCTAACCAGGGAAGGGGCACCTGACCCACCTCAGAGAGGGCCTTGTGAAGGTTTCCAGGTGAAAAGGGCAGGGCTGAACTGGTGCTGAAAGTATGTACAGGAACGATCAAGGCAGATAATGAGAGGAAAGGCATTCTTTGCAAAACTAGCCGCATGGCAAAGGCGTTGGTGGTGGGGGAGAGCCCAGTGTACCTGGGCAGTGACAAGTAACCCAGTATCTCTGAAGCAGAATATGTGTGGGTAGAAAGTGGCCACATAAATGGTGGGGGCCTGTTTGCAAACAGCTGAGTAATCAACGAACACAAATGGTCATATGTTCATGCTCTGGTGAAATGAACCCAATGGCAGAGAATATTAACATCATTAAAACAAACAAACAAACAAACAAAAAACAGGTAAAAACTGCAGCTAAACATACCACAGAAACTCATGAGGCATAAATATTGGAAGCCTTGTATTTCAAACATGATAATCACTCCTAGCATGTGATTTAACAACTCATCTTTTGAAAAAAGAGAGAGGAAGTAGGATTTATCATCTATTGAACAATTAGATTTTCCATTTTCTCCTAAAGTGGAATTTACTTCTTTCCCAGAAACCACAATCCACAGAGGAGGTGAATAAACGAGACATAAATATAAATATACCCCCTGAAGGGCAGTCAGTAGATAAAAGGCTACTTTAGGAGATGCGCCAGTTGATGTCATAGTGAAGTCAGATAAAATTACTCATCACTATTCTGTTAACCAAAAAAATAACGAGAGGAAACCCGGAGAAGGTCGTGACAACTGTGTCAATTACAAATTATTCCGGGCAAAACCACAGTACCAGGCACATTTTGCTTATGCTACAGTGAGTAAACAGAGGAAATATTCTTCCGGAAGCTGCTCTTTGTTTACTCGTCCTCTGAGCTCCCTCTGGGTGATGGCACTCTCTGGCCATATCCTCA
Organism: Daubentonia madagascariensis; assembly: GCA_023783475.1. Classification (NCBI taxonomy): domain Eukaryota; kingdom Metazoa; phylum Chordata; class Mammalia; order Primates; family Daubentoniidae; genus Daubentonia; species Daubentonia madagascariensis. The sequence goes on along the minus strand of JAKFHU010000144.1, from coordinate 9,623,221 downwards.
TCCAAGCCAGAGTCACAGAGCAGGACGGTGTCTCGGGAGGTGCAGCTCAGCCTCCCTCCCCAGAGCACGCAAACTTGCCAGCATGTGTTTTGAATCTAATTTGAGTGTCTTGAGTCCTGCCCCTCATCCCTGCAGCCCTTGCCAGTGGTGTTGCTTTCTATGGGCCTCTGGGCACTCTGCCCTCACCTCTGCAGGCCCTTGAAGCCCTACCAGCCTCACCCTTGTGGGGCCGGCATGGTGGGCTTCCTGCTCCTCGGGAGGCCTCTCCCTCCTGTCACCCAGTAAGCTCAGCCCAAACGAGCTTCTTCTGGCTCTCTGTCGAGGCCACTCACCCTCCTTACAGCACTCCTCTGAACTCACTCCAGTTTTTCAGTAATTAAAAAAAGGGGTCAGGTGCGGTGGCTCACGCCTGTAATCCCAGCACTTTGGGAGGCCAAGGCGGGAGGATCGCCTGAGGCCAGGAGTTGGAGACCAGCCTGGGCAACATAGTGAGATTCCATTGCTACGAAAAATCTTTTTAAATTAGCTGGGCTCTGTGGTGTGCGCCTGTAGTCCCAGCTACTCAGGAGGCTGAGGCAGGAGGATTGCTTGAGCCAGGAGTTTGAGGTTGCTGTGAGCTGTGATAGCACCACTGCACTCCAGCCTGGGCAACAGAGCAAGCAAGACTCTGTTTCTTAAGAAAAAAAAGGGAATGTGATTATGTGACTTTAGTTTGCATTAGTAGAAACATAGAACCCACAGGAGAGAGAGAGGACAACCCAGTCCTGCCCTGCCACAGGAACCTCTTCCAAGAGTCATGGTAAGGACTCCACAGAAAGCACTTAGCATGGCATTTGGGACATAGAAAGTGATTAGTATTATTATTTCGTCTTTGGAAACTGCAGTTCTTTGCCATAGATAGCCTGGGACCAAACCCCTAAGGCACCTGCTTCCCTCTGAGGCAGTGCAGGTGACTGAGCACCTACACACTCAGGCACAGGCAACAGTGAGACAGTGTCTCTACTCTCCAGGAGCTGGTTGTCTACAGAGGGCATAAGACCATCAGGAATGTGATAAGGATCTGAAGAGAGTTGAAAGAACAGGTGGGTTGTTGGAATTCGGGGAGAAAGATAGCCCTTACTCCCAGCAAAGCTCCACTGATGGAGCAGCTCTCTCAGAGCCTTGCACCCTCGTGGCAAGTTGGAGGCTTCCTGCCAGCCCCCAGGCAGCCTGATTGTGCAGAGACTTACGGGCTGTGTTCTCAGGAGCCTCTGTCTGAATCAGGACAACCTCATGCTTCAGGTTTGCCTCTAGTCACAGTGTGATGGAAGATTTCCCAGCACCAGGCCCTAGGGTCTCCTGGACAGAGAGGAAGGAGGCTTTACCTCCCTGAATAAAAGCATCTGCCCAGATGCAGTGTAGGCTTGTCTTTCTTCCAAATACTGTCTACAAAATAATGCCCATCCTTTCCCTCTGATCTCAGTTTGCTAAGTCCTTTGTGGCAACTCAGTTGATACAATTAGAGGAAGAGGAGGAGCAAGGAGAGGTGACATGTATGTGGCCATAGCCACTCACTCAAACTTATGGGCACTTGTGTAATCACAACCCGATGACATCCATCTTACATCAGAGTGACTGGCAGTTCACAGAACTCTCCTGGGAGACAAACCCTCTCTCTCTGGTGTAGAAGCCACAGACACTGTGAGGATGAGCTAAGTGTACAAAGAGTCAGCACATGCCCACATTTAAAAATTATGACAAGATCTCAGGAAATGGATGGCAGTGGTGGCTGTACAACATTGTGAATGTACTTAATGCCATTGAAATGTACACTTAAAAATAGTTAAGATGGTAAATTTTATGTTATGCATATTTTATCACAATTTTTAAAATAAAGATGATCTCAGGTGACCATGAATGAGCCTCCAGGCAACATCCAGCCCCTTCCCAGGGAAGACACCATTCATAAAGGGAGACAACGTCAGGTTCTGGGGCCAGCTGGCTCTGCCTCTCACCACCTGTGTCATCTGGCAAATCTCTTAATCACTTGGAGTCCCTGTTTCTGTATGTGTAAACTGAAAGGAGGTTGGAACAACGGAATGAGATCATTTAAGATTCTTACAGTACCAGGATGCCTAGCCATCCTGGTTTGCCTAAAACCGAAGGATTCCTGGGACATGGGACCTTCAGTGCCAAAACCAGACAAATCCAGGCAAACTGGGATGGCTGATCACCCTAGCAGTGTCTGATACAGTAGATAATCAATAATGTCTTTCACTGGTACATATTACTACTATTACTACCATAAAGAGAAGCTAACACCTGGGGCTTACAATTTGCTAGGCCCTATTCCATGTGTTTTACATGGATTAGCTCAGTTAATCTTCATAACCAGCATGAGGCAGGTAATTATTATCTTCGTTTTGCAGAGGAGGAAACCAAGCAGCCAGGGTCTGAACCCAAGCAGTCTGACTCTATACTATACAATCTTAATCAATACACTATGCCCTCTTCCCCCAAATTTATTAAGCACTATGTCCCAGGCACTGTTCTAAGTGCTTTAACTATGTTAATTCATTTATTTCTTACAATGATCCTATTATTACTATTATAGAAGAGTAGGCTTATTTGGGAGAAAGGAAGGCTTATTTGGGAGAGTGGGAAAGACTTCATCAAGTACTAACTGCACAGTTGCTGAATCCATTACATAAAGATAGGGTGACCAAGTTGTCCTGGATTTAACACTGAAAGACTCACATCCGGGGAACTCCTCTCAGACCTGGGCAAACAAGGACCATTGATCACTTTATGTAAAGAGTTCCTACACAGTAGCAGGTCCAGGGAAGTTAAAGAACCCAAACAGGTAATTCAAACAAGAGGAGCTATAATTAGCAAACAAAAGAAGTGATACACATTCAACCTTCCTATTTATCAAGGAAATGCAAAAAATGTAACAAGGAGGCTCAGTGTTTAAGGAATGAAAAAACATTTCAAATCACAATAACAACAACGATTGATCAGCATGCAAGTTTCAGGAAACTGGTACAGCCGTCCACTGCTGGTGGCATCGGCGGAAGCCCTCCGTGAAATATTGTGCAGCCGTTAAACCGCTGATGGTTGTGCAGCAACACAGAGACATGCTCAGTGTGTGCGGCTAAGTGAGAACAGCTGGATTCAGAGTTGGGCTCGTGCTGTGTTTACCACAACATAACATTTTTGCATAAATGTCACCAGGGTCTGGAAAGGACTTGGAAAAATAAAAACATCTGATGTGTCAAGGGGGAGGATTGTGATGATTTCCATTGTTGCTGCTTGTTTGTGCAATAAAGGCAAAACAGAGGCCAGCACCCCACACTGACCCACTTTTCTGCCTTTAGTGGGCCTGCAGCTCAGTTCCGGCTCTGCCCCTCTTCCCTCGCTGGGTAACTCCAGGCCGAGCAATTCTCCTTCTTGCAAACCCCTCGGCTCCTACTTCACCCCCTTCCTGGGGCCCCCATCTGTTCCGCCTCAGACTGGCTTGTAGTTCCCGGGCCTGAGGGCAAGAAACGTGACCCAGTCCCCTTCTTGTTCACTCCATGTGCCTGACAAACAACTGTCACTAAGCAAGCGTTAGTGGAGTCCAACGCTTTGTTGATTTCCTCTTTCTAGTTTCTCTCTGCAACAGATAAACAGGAAAACAGACGCAGGGGTGAGGTGAAGAAAGCCCGATGTGTCTCAAAGCCATTGGAAGATAGATGAGGAGATGAGAGCTTTTTGAGGTAATTTGGAACTTCTTATAAGGAAGGTGGGAAAGACGACGGCAAAATGCCAGTATATTTCGAGGAGGATCCACAGACCCATGCTTGGGACTTCAGAGAAGATGGGACGTGCATTGGGAGTCACCTCAGGCAGCATCTAGTCTGGCCCTTCATTGTGTGGACGGAGGGACTGAGGTCAGCGAGGGCAGTGACATGCCCAAAGTGAGTCGGTCACTGAGCTTGCTCGGGCCTGTGTCCACTTCTCACCAACAGCAGCAGCTGTCCCCCTGGCTTGCCAAGGTATCAGAACTTACCATCATCTATGAGTCATTCCCTTTGGGGGTGGCATTTCGATCCAAGGAAGTCATGCTAATTCTCAGTTCGGTTTCCTGAAAGTTGTAACTACTGAACTCATTTGGGACCACCATCATCTCAGGTTGGATCATTTTGATTAAGGATCTGGCCTTAAACTAGGCCCTAAAGAAGATGGGAGAAGGAAGGGGTAGATTTTTATGGAAAACAAGGGAGTTGGGAGGGAAGCTCAGGGTGGATGGATGCGGAAGGTTGAGGAAAAGGATGAGGGTAGTGACAGCCAGACCGCGGTGGCAGGTGCAAGAACACGGGGTGGTGTCGGGGGAGAATGTGGACTAGTGAACTCAGGTACCTCTTCCATGCACTAACCCACAACCTTGGGCAGGTCTTTCTGAGACTTGGCTTTCTCATTCATAAAATGGGGTAACAACACCTGCCCTCACTTCCAGTAATTGTGAGGGTCTAATAAGATAAGGTCGTAGCATTTTATGACTGGTGGAAGCCATCTTATGCCCACCAGGCCAACAGGGAGGCTGGGACAGAAAAGGAAGGGGTCTAGCTCAAGGCCACACCGGACGTCAGGGGCAGTGTTGGGGCTACAACACAGTCTCCTCCTCCCAGTCCAAGTGTCTGATGGTGGACACAAAAGTTTCTTGATAACTGTGAAAAGTGCTAATGATTCTCACTGGACCAAGTTAATCCTCCCAAGGGGGATAGTCAGGAAGGTTTGATGATGGGCTAAAGGAACCATGCTTTGAACAAGAGTGCTCAGAAATCTCTGATCTCGGAGCCCTCCTTCTGCACCCAGGTCCCAAGCCTTCCATCCTCCTGCTTTACCACAGCTGAACAGCATCTCCCACTGTTTGGGTATGAGGGCCCACCCCCCTCTGGCACAGGACACAGACTCCCAGGACATGGTGTGGGAAGTGGAACACCATGAAGGGGATATAAGGGTTGGTGTAAGTACATCACGGACATAAAAATGGCTGTCACTAATGATGTGCAGGCACCGTCTTAAGTGCCTCACATGAATCATTCCATTTAATCCTGATGAGAGTCCTGTGAATCCCCATTTGACAGATGAGGAAACTGAGGCACAGGGAGGTTAAATACTTGCCAAACTTCTCACAGCTAATACCCAACTGAGCCAGGATTGGAAGCTGGGCATGCTAACACCAAGAGGCCATACACTTTACTACTGAACAAGGCAGCAGCCTGGTGGCACTAGAGATAGTTCCAATGAAATGCGTGTGGCTCACACAGTGTGATCTGGCAAAAATCGAGCTAAAGAAGGCGGCAAACAGTTGGTCCCATTCCCAGCTCAGCTGTTAATGTTCTGCCTAACCCCAACCGAGACATTTGGATGTTCTCAGGCTCTCAGCTCCCCAGCTGTGAAGTGGAGGGGGGAGGTTGCAGTGGGTGAAGTCTAAGAGACCCCTTAACTTCAATGTGAACAATTTCCCCATTAAATCAAGAATTTTCTCAACCAACAACATTATGTAATTGTCTGCTTAGGTCAATAGAGACAAAATCTAGAGGAAGTTTGAAGCTTCCAAAGGGAGAAAAGTAGTTTTGCACAATATTTTGAAAGATGAAGAGAACTTGTTGAAAGCAATCGGGGCATTTTCTTTCATATCCAAAGGAAATGATTCAACCTAAGCAAAGGTCACTAATGAAGGGATGAGTTCAATCGTGTTATAAACATCAAATACTCGACAACTCTTCCCAGCCAGCTGGGGAGTCATCCTCAGCTTCTGCTCTGTGTGTGTGTGTGTGTGTCTGTGTGTTTCTTCTTTAGGCTTCTGTTCAAAACTGCTTTCAGAAGGTTCTACCTGATACTTATGGATGATTCTTCTCAAGCAGAGTCAGGCTGGCTCTGGAGACATTCCAGACACCCTGACCCCAGGAAAATGCTCCAGGCTTCTTTGCAGCAACCAATACTGGGATTCTCTGTTTTCCTGGGGGCCAAGTGCTACCAAAATAAATCAGTTGGGAAACCTATAAAAAATAGCACTTTAATTTTGGAGGTGGGGAGGAGAGTGTATAGAATAAGGCAGAATGTGCTCGGAGCAGTGATTTGCAACCATGGCCACACATTGCAACACCTGAGGTGTTTTAAAGACTGAGGGTTGGGTCCCACTCAACAAATTAGTATGATTTAATTGGTTTGGGTTGTGGCCTGGGTATGAAGTCTTAATCTTTCCTTTTAAAAAGATCTCTTTCATATACAGTCATGTGTCACATAATGATGTTTCGGTCAATGACAGACTGTGTCTATGATGGTGGTCCCATAAGATTATAATACCGTATTTTTACTGTACCTTTTCTATGTTTAGATACACAAATACTTACTGTTGTGTTATAATTGCCTACAGTATTCAGTACAGTAACATGCTGCACAGGTTTGTAGACAAGGTGTAATAGGCTACACCAGGGGTTGGGAATCTGTGGTCCTAATGCCACATGTGGCCTTCTAGGTCCTTAAGTGTGACCTTTTGACTGAACCCAAATTTTACAGAGCAAATCCGTTTATTTTTGCTGTACATTTTTGTTCATCTTTTATATTTTTATTATATTTTTTAAGTGAACATATTTAAAATACTAAAGAATAAAATAAGTTTCAATGAAATAATCCTCCCAGATGGGCCAGCACAATTAGAACATTAGTAAACCATAAGGGCTAAGTTGATGGCTGCTATGCTAATGATTTATTTCTAACTTCCCCTGCCTGGCTGGTGCCACTACCACACAAGGCTGGTTGGGGAGAGTTTATGGAGGTCAAGTACGCCAGTCTGGTATCAGCTTTTCACAACAATGCACTGTGTTTCTGTTTGAAGTAGAATTTGTGAATAGTTGCACAGCTCAACAGTATTTTTTAATTCTGTCTGCTTAACAGTCCATCATGTCAAAGAAGACCAAGAGAATGCTGAAGGAAGAAAAGATTTTTTAATGAGGTTTGGGAATTGCAATATTATCTTGTTTCTGCTAAAGATGAGATGATTTGCTTGCTTTGTGATACTGCAATAACAACATTAAAGAAATTCAATGCTTGTCAGCATTATAACACTCATAAGGACTACAAATATTTTAAACTGGAGGGAGAGACACAAAAGGTTGTATTGCAGAAATTAAAAGATGAAAAGCAAAAGCAAAGACAATTCTTTCAAACAGTAATAAGACCTGGAAATAATGCCACTGAAACACCTTATAAAGTATCTTATATACTCAGGAAAAAAGGGAAGACATTCAGAGATGCAGAAATTGTGAAAGAATGCATTGTCGAAATTGTAGGATGCGTAGACCCTGATAATGTTTCAAAGTACAAACAACTGCCTCTTTCAAGGAGAACCATAACTGATGGGCAGCACAAATTAGCCTTCAACTTAACAGAACAACTTCATGCAAACTTCAAAAGGAAAATATATATAATTCAATTCCTTTGTATATATTGACTGATACTACTGACTCTGCGCTGGTTTTATACTTCATTCGGGTCATAACGGAAGATTTTCTTTGTTATGAAGATTTATTCGCTTTGGGCACTCTTGCGAACAGAACACAGGAAATAGATATCTTCAACAACTTTCAAAATAAATGTCATGAACTTGGACTGAATTTGGTAAATTTAGTGAGCATATGTATAGGTGGTGTACCTTCCATGACAGAAAAACATGAAGGGTTTTATTGCACAGACAAAAAAAAAAGTATTAACAGGTCCAGATGCTCTCATTTCTTTTCATTGTATCTTGCATCAGCAAAATCTCTGTGCTAAATCTACTATTTTAAGTGACACTTTGCAACAATTTATAAGTATTGTTAACTATATTCCTGCAAGGGCAACATGGCACTGTCAGTTTCATAACATGCTAAAGTTGAACAATGAGGTATTCAGTGTGGATTTGCCATATCATTCTAAGGTGCATTGGCTATTGCAGGGACAGGTGTTAGCCAAAGTTTTATCTCTGCAAGAACAGATAAATTTTATGAAGAACAGAATCAGCACTGTGAATTATTGAAAGAAGATTTCTATAGGAATACAGCATTTCTGTGTGATATCATGTCAAATCAAAATGACTTGAATATTTCTTTGCAAGGTAAAACTAACTCTATATATGATATGTGGCCAAACATCCAAGCATTTCCAAAAAGCAATCTTTTTTCAAAACACTTCTTCAAAAGGAAATTTCGGATGAACATTTTCCCCAGTTAGCAAAGGTCATCGATGAGCAGGATGATATATGCAAATCATTTGAAGAATACTCAGCTGTTATAGACCTATTAATTGGAGAATACAATGAAACGTTCACTGACTTTGAGAATCAAGACATCCAATTAGCATTTCAGCCTCACCTAGTTGATATCTCCAAGTCACCTAAAGAACTACAGATGGAATTGATTGAGCTCTCAGTAGATGACATTTTAAAGTCATTGTTTGATGCTAAGAAAGATCCAGTTGAAATACGGAAAAATGGAGTAGAATACCCACGCCTTCGGCAACATGCCTGAAAAATGCTTTCTTGCTTTTCAACCACTTACTGCTGCGAATCTACATTCTGCTGCCTAACCCAAATCAAGATGCCCTTGTCACAAATGACTCATACTCATCTAGAGGATCAACTAAAATTTCGGACGTCTATGCTGCAACCAAATATTCAAATGCTTTCCAACAAAAAGCAGACACAGCAAAGTCATTAAAAGGTTAGTTAACTTTAACATTAACAAATAGTTTTCTTTTTTTGAAATTACTAAGTATATAGCAGTTAGATTTTTACAAAATAATGTACATTTTTAAGTATATCTAATTGAAGTTTCTTGAATGTGGCCTTATCTGATTACAACTAAATTAACGTGGCCTTCCAACATGAAAAAGTTCCCCACCCCTGGGTTATACCATATAGTCTAGTGTGTAACAGGCTACGCCTTCTAGGTTTGTGTAAGTACACTCTGTGGTGTCCATAAAATGATGAAATCACCTAATAATGCATTTCTCAGAACATATCCCCATTATTAAGAGACACATTGACTGAATATATGTGTGTTTGTATATATGTGTATACACACATACATACATATATTTAATATAAATGGGATCAGATTAAACATATATACTATTTATTTTTAAATTTGCTTTTTTTACTTTATTAAGTAATATTCTATAAATATTTTCTATGGCAATAGATATTTGTTTATAAGGTTTTTTATAATATCTGAATAGTATTTCATATTGTGGATTTATAATGATTTGTTTAACGTCATTCTATTGTTAGATATATAGGTTACTTTAACTTTTTCACTATCATAAATAACAGTCTAATAAACAATCCATTACATAATCTATTTTGTGCCCATCAATAATTATTTCCTGAAAACCAATGTTCATCATCCTCATTAAACTTGGTCAACATAAGTAGAAAATAGCATTTCAATATCAATTTTTATTTTCTTTTTAAAAAAATTAGTGGTGAAGTTGAACATTTATATATGTGCATGATTGTATTATGGGTTTTCTGTTTTGTTTTGGTGGATTTATTTTTTCCCCCAGTAAGTTGTAGTTTTTTCTCCTTAGTGCCTCTTTGGGTCCTTCGTGCTCCGTATTCAGGGAGATGAGAGAGAGGAAGTTGGCTTTCTGGGCACATCTTACTTCTTACGATGATATTTGGCCGTGTGGTGCCGGGGTCTTCTTGAAGAACCTGATGAACGCATCTTGGATGCCAGCCTAGAACTTCTTAGACAGCATCTTGATATGCTCTTCAGACCTGGAATCCCGCAGGGGATGCTGGTTCAGAGAATGCCAATAGGCGCTGGAAGCTGGAGTCAGCTGCTTCTGCTGGAGAGATACAGGCAGGAACAGGAAAAACAGGAAGCTCGTCCCTTTGTCCCTTCTCTCTGCGCTCTCCTTTCGGTTTCTCTCTAATGTCTCCTTTTGGCAAAACCTCAAAGGAGGCCATCTGTGGAGGGATCTGGGAAGTGTAGTTTGCGGGTTCCCAGCCCCAGCTCTGTTAAACAGACATAGAGAAGGTGACATACGAAAGGTGCAACACTCTTGGGACGCGACTCACCCAGATTTGGCCTCCCCTCTATGTCACCTGTCTCACCATGCTCGGGACCCTCTGGTAGTTCTCTCCCCACAGTGGTTCATTCTGGGTCTGATCTGCTTTGCCGCCTATGGTCTACTTCATGATCACCAAGATTTCTTCCTTCCACGGGCTGACCACATACACCTGTACCCTCTGACAGCCTGTGGGACCCCTGGTTTGGAAGAAGACTCCATCAACACCTACCAAGTCAGGGGTAACTCCAAATGGCAAAATGACATCTGCCAACCAGGGCATGAGATATTTTCAGTGCCATGTCTACGGAACACCATGAGACTATCAACTTGACCTTTAGAGAATTCTCATATTGAGAATTCTTATATTGAGCTCCTCCCACCAGAATGTCACGTTGCCCTCAATTATGGCTTCCCCTGTCCTGCTGAGTCCCTGCATCATGGTCACTCTGGGCACACCGCACAGGCAACTCTGCAGCCAAGAATAGCAGAAGTGTGCTGCCTAGCCATGGGCTCCTCTGCGTGGGAAATGCCCATGTGGTTGTCACCTAGGACGTGCACTGTATTTGCTCATGCAGAAGCAAGCCAGCCGCCATAAGCCCTGTGGTTTTGCAATTCCACCTGCCCCTGATACGCATGAATCCTGTCTTTCTCTGCTCCTTGTTCTGTCCCACCACTATGTTCCAGCAGAAATACAGAAACCAGAGACGTGAGTCAGGCACTCCTCAGAGTACCAGGGCAGGCTCAGTGCCTAGTTCACCGTGAGAGTACCCAGGTGAGCACTTGTGGGCACCTGCTTCTGGTATCTGAGGAGCCTCTGCAGGGTTACAGGTTTCCACCAGCTGCCCCACCACACCCATGAGGGATGCCCCCTCTAAAAAAGGGTAGTGTAGAAATCAACTCAGAGATCTTGTATCTCCTCTCTCTCTGCTTGACTCTGGGAATCTTTTCACAGCCTGCCTCCTGAACCTTCTCACTCTGTATTGCTTATTCACCATTACTGACCCTTCACTTTAGGTTCCATTTCTGACTTTGGCTGTCTCCTCAAGACCTAACTTTGGACCTTCCCTTCCTTCCATGCCTACTCCACCTGGGACCAGCTCACGTGGATCTGTTCAGCTACATCAGAACCTTCTCTCTGAAATGCCCTCCTCCAAGGTCTTCAGTGCTCCATTCACTGGGGCCACTCTGACCTGCAGAGCAACCTTTTCTTCAAGTGCCTTCACTCTCTTCCCTGAGGTTTGCTCTGCTCGACTCATATGGAGGTTTTCTCTGATTCTGTTTAAAGTCCTTGTCAGAAGAGCTGGAAGGGTGATTTTGGAGGAGGAGGATTTGCTTGGGCAGGGGAGAGGGCCATTCCCTGATGGCCATCAGTCTTACCTTCCCCCAGCAGGAGCAATGGGGAACAGCAGGAAGCAACTCAGCAGAGCCATGACCCTCCCTGGCCTGCCCATCCACTGCCCATCTCAACAGCCAGCCAAAGGCTCTTCAAGGTGGCCACGTTGAGCAAGAGCTGGAGTTTGCAGGCACTGAGACCCACTTCCCCAGAGCACAGGTTCTTCCTCCAAACTCCCAAGCACTTGGAGGGGCTATTACCATCAACAGACAAGACTCTGGTTGGCAACTCAGCTTTTCTCTGATGCCTCCATTATAAGCGATCATGTGGCCCCTGCCCTGAGTTCGCTAGGAAAATGTGAGTGAGAACACTGTGCAGTGTCTCATAGCATCACAGCATACCATAGAAAGTTCCACGTGACAAAGTCCTTTTAAAATTTTGTGCCAGAGAAAGTCCTATCCCCTCCAGGAAAAGGTGTGCTTTTTAATTTAAAAAAGCACTTTTCAACAAAAAGAATGATGTGAACCCAGTCTTTGTCTTCCCCTGGCATGCTGTACCAGGAGTAATAACAAAATTGGAGGAATTCCAGCGCCAGCCTCATGGTGCATCACAGAGTCTCCAGGGAGCATCTTTTTGTGTACTTGGACCAGAGCCCCCACATTCCCTTCACCCCTCTTCTGTTGATGTTGCCTCCAATCTCAGTGCAGGAAAAATTATTGTAGGGAATTCTAGAAGTCCACGAAGACCCTCGAGATCAGTACATATAAAAGAGGGAAGGAGAGAAGCTACTGATACTGGCACTCACTATTTAGTGCATTAGTGGATAGCCCAATGAACGCGTGTGAATGCATGCATGAATAAAAGAACGGAAGAGTAAATCTTGTCTGTGTCTGGCAAGGCCAATTTTCCCCAAGGTTAAGCTCTGTCTGGGGTGGAAATTAGGCACTTTCTGCTCCTGTTTAGCTACCTCAGGCCATGAAAGGCTCCAGCACTCGCTCCACACTGGTCGTTTTGTCCCTCAGCCCCATTCCTGTTTCTCTGTGCTCTGCTCTGTGCGGCAGGAGGCTGGGACCCTTCACGCTGCATCTGGATTCTGCACACTGGTTAGAGTCTGTGCGTGACTGAGCAGCGGCAGGAGACTGGGAGGTGGGGAGGAAGAGGGAGGCCCTCCCTAGTCTTTCTGTCTGCATCAACACCGCGGAGGGTGAGCTCCTGGCTTCCTGCTCGGGCTGCCGTGACCATGGCAGTGGGTATGTCAGAGGCCTCAATGGCATGGTGCCTGGTGGGCTGTGGCTCAGGTGGTGTCAGGGCTGGCAGGGGTGATCTGGCTGCCTGGCTCCGCCAGCTGCAGCAGGAGGAGGACAAGCTTTGACTTCCTAGGGCACCGAGGTGTCTGCTGCAAGGGTCACAACATTGAGGTCCTCGACTCTAGGTAACACCACTTCCCCATTGGCTCTCTCACCGAGGCGTGAGTCAGTTTCCTGTAGTTCTAGTCTCTGGCTCGCCTCATATCTCCCCTTGTGCTCCTCTGGCCTTCCCAGTGCATTTGTGACCAATCCCCTGTCTTCAGTTCTCTCCACCTGGAGCACATGGTGTGACTTCCATTTCCCTGACTAGACATGGACCAACATGCCTTCCCTCTGTACATCCATAGCAGCACTAAACACTTGCCTAGACACGTTTGCTTCTGAAAATGATTCTGTGACTAGAGGATATGCCTCTTGGTGTCTGTGCCTACTCATATTCCTGCCTGCCTTGCAAGAACTAAGGAAAGGTTGGCTGTGGGGGTTAGCCCCATTGGGTTTTCACAGCACAGTCAGCTGTCCCTCTCTAGGCTCATCTCCATAAACTAAAAGTAAATAAATCCGTTCATGGCTTAGAAAAATTAGACTTGTCAATTTCAAGTCATGTCACTAAAGCCCCAGTTAGAACTCAGCTGTGTGAGATTAATGGCTGTAGTACAGCAAAGCAGGCAGATTCCCCAAAGAGGGCCTCTGGGCATCTGAGTCCCCCCTTGGAACATGGCTCAGCAGGATCCTAAACATGAGGGGCTTGTTCTGTTTGATTTTCCTCTGCATTTTCACATTCAGTACTCACAAGATGCTTGAATTCCAAACAAGATGTCTTCAGACCCATCTTCTCCTTGGTCATGAAGAAATAACGTTGGCGAGAATCTGCGTTTTGGCCTCTGTAAGACCAGTTATTATCAGAGGGATGGGCACTGTGCTTCTTCCTGTCCTGATTCACTCCACAATGAGGTAGATGGGATGTTTACACATTTCTTGCCAAGGTACAAGCTGTCTGCTTAAATATGTGGCCACAGTTTTTTAAAGTGTACACTTTATATGATTCAGTGGTTTTTAGTACAGCCACAAGGTTGTACGACCATAACTGTTATCTAATACCAGATCAATTTCATCACCCCCAAAAGAAATTCCAACACATTTGCAATCACTCCTCATTGCTCCCTCCCCCAGCCCCTGGCAACCACCACTTTACTCTGTCTTTATGGATTTGTTTATTTCAGACATTCCCTATAGATGGAACCATACAATCTGTGGCCTTTTGTGATTGACTTCTTTCATTTAGCATAATGTTTTCAAGATATATCCATGTTGTGGCACGTGTCAGTACTTCATTCCTTTTAATGGCTGAATAATATTCCATTGCAAGGCTCTGCCACGTTTTGCCCATTTGTTGATGGACATTGGGTTGTTTCCACTTTTTGACTATTATGAATAATGCTACTATGAACATTCATGTGCAAGTTTTTGTGTGAACACGCTTTCAATTCTCTTGGATATATATATCTAAAAGTATTATATCTAAAATTGCTGGGTCATGTGGTAACTCCGCATTAAACTTTTTGAGGAATTGCCAGACTGCTTTCCAAAGTTGCCACACCATTTTATATTTCCACCAGCACTGTATGAAGCTTCTGTTAGGGTGGAAAACCCAGTAGGTGTTCATGGCATGGGTGGAGAAAGATTTCTCACTCAGAGATTAAGACATAAAAGTTAAAAAGTTTATTTTATCTTCTTGCGGGGGTGGGGGGGAGGGAAAGAAGGGGAGAGAGAGAGAGACACCGAGTGGCATCCCAAAAAAAGAGAAGGGGGTGCCAGCAGTGAGGTCAAGTGGCTTGCTGCTGTTATGGGGACAGAGAAAAAAAAGTAATTGTTGTGGAGTAAGTAGCAGGCAGCTGTGAGATGTCAGGTTGTCCGTCTTTCTTGCTTTTTCTCTGCTCCTGGAGACTTTGTTGTCTCTGAAATGTAGTCAGGCTTATCTCTGGGGATGTGATTTTGCCCCTGAGATATGGTTTGGGGCAGGAAACTAAGGCTAGGATTTTGCCCCCCTGCTGTCCATCCAGAGGCTTCTCAGGAACTCCTTGAGGCTATAAAACAAATTCTAAAGCTGTGAGCTGGTGAATGTAAAGAGAGAGATTTACATTTCCTTTCTGGGCTCTTTTCAGATGTTTGTGAAAACGGAACCCTGCAGGGTGCCTGCCAGCTAGGGAGAGAAACAGCTTAGAGAGTGGGGAGAGCTCAAGATTGATCCTTAGCTGTTATTAGAAACTTGTGGGATTAGGTATTTTCCTGTTATTTCAGCAAGGCCATCTTTACAGGTTCTAATTTCTCTGTGGCTACAATTTGACAGTGATTAGACTTACTGACACCTAAAGTATCCAGGATCTAAGATATTTTCACTGAAAACTTAAGACAGGGATTGGCGGTGAGGTGAAGTTCCAGGGTCTCACCTGGAGGTGATGTGGCCTGGGGGGTGTGTGGCATGACCTCCAGACATAGCTGTGGGAATATGGACGCCACGCTCATTTCCATGTATAATTTTCAATTATGAAATGTCAGCTTACAGAACATCCTGGGGTAGGGAGTTTGCAATAAACATTTGCTTTTTTTTTTTTTTTTTTTTGGTCCTTTGAGCATCTAAACTCTCCTCCTATATTTGGAGAATACTGTACCATAGGAGGCAAAATCTAAAAATGCCACCCACTTGCTTCCCCAGGACCCAGGTGGAATCGATCTCCCACCTGGACTTTGAGGAGGAATCCAGTGACCATGCTGGGTCCATGCTTCTGATGAGAGGCGGCCCCAGCAGAGCTATCAAGAATGTTTTTAATTTGCTTGCGATGTGGTCATATTTTCACATATACCATGTGAGGTACAGTCATGCCAGACAAGTGGTTTCAAATCAGCAGCTTGCTGGCCGAAGCTGGACAGCAAATGTGTTTTGCTTGGCCTTAATGGTTTCCTAAAGATTGGGTGGTTTCACTGAAAAATCCAGAATTTCAGTTTGTCTGAAAAACAATCAGGAGCTCTGGCAGCCCTGAGCCAGCAGCATCCCACACGTGAACCCCTGGCTGGGGCTGAGGGCATGTGGGCGTGGTATGGGTGGGGTGTGAAGCCTCCCATCGGCCACTGTGTTACCTCCCTGCCACTCTTCGCTTTACCTGCCTGCTGCCGGTAAGACAATTGAGTTTGTGAGAAGCAGGATTCCTTCCACATCTTCATGCAACACTGTCCTTCCTGCTGAATGCTCAGGTCCAAGCACTCCCATGAGGGGTCCACAAGGAGCTGCCTTTCTTTAGAATGGTGGTTCCCAGAGTTGGCTGCACATCAGAAACACTCAAGGATTTTTGTTAAATTTCAAAGCCCAGCCACACCCCTGCCCCATTAAATCACAATCTCTGGGGTGAGACATAGGCAGTGGTTGTGCTGGAAAACACTGAACAAAAGGCTTTCTGGGAGGAGAAGCCCTGATCCGTAGTATTTGCTGCTTTCTATGGTATAAATATTCCCATCATGGTTGATTTCAAGTTACCAAGGTACCTTCACTGAATGCAGAGCTGGGAAGAGAGGCTCAGTAGAAATCATGGCATAGTATTTTCATCATGCAGATAAAACATGTATAAATAATCCCAAGAGCATAGATAAGGATTAAATATAGTAAAATAATTAGGAGGTGATGAGTTTTGAATATTTATTACTTTTATTTTTAATGTAATTTATTTAATTAGAAGTTTTTATACATATAATTTAATTTTAAATAATTACTGTGCTAAATACCTGACTCACAAAATTTTTGAAATTTAAAGAATCTGCTCTAGTGAGCTGGTACAAGCCAGCTCTAGCCCACTACTGGGACAGACATCAGTATTTTTTTGAAGCTCCCTAGTTGATTCCAAAGTGCAGACAAATTTGGCACCTACTGCTTTGTAACAATGGTCCTCAAACTCAAACAGGCATCAGGACAGCCCGGAGGGCTTGCTAAAACACAGGGAGCCGTCCCCACCCCCACCCGCACCTCCAGTTTCTGATCCGGTAGGTCTTAGGGTGGGGCCAAGTACTTGCCCTTCTAACAAGTTCCCAGGTGGTGTTAATGCTACTGGTCCAGGAGCTCCACACTTTGAGAAGATGAAAAACATGCTAGCCTCGATTCCTAGTTAGCTTCCTTTTGCAGCCTGGGCTGGGCTGGGTTGAAGTCAGTCTGCCCTCACCCCTTGTTACAGGTAGTAATTGTTGCTCAGAGGATGGCAGGTGTGATGAATGGCAGGTGCCTGGGTGCTGTGCTCTACTCTTGAGGATGCCTTTCGGGGCTCTGCAGCCCCTACAAGTCTCACAACCCCTTCCCCCACCCCCACTCCCAGGGAAAAAGGTAAGGGGGGGTGGAGAGCTAGCAGCAAAGCCATCACTCTGAAGGCCATTACCAGCTCCCTCAGGACAGTCACAAGTGCCTGGCCTTTGTCACCATGGAGACTGATCAGTTATTGGTGGGCTGGGATCTGGAGGAAGGAGAGCTGAGGCTAGACAAAGGGAGACAGCCTCTTTAACCCTCATGTCCAAAGCCTAAGGAAAGTCAGAGGCTGTATTAGAGTTTTCCAGAGAATTTATTTGTCTGTTTATTTAATACAACATATTGGCGTATGTGATTATGGAGGCTGAGAAATCCCACAATCTGCTGTCTGCAAGCTAGAGTTCCAGGAAAGCTGGTGGTACAGTTCAACGACCTGAGAGCCAGAGGGCCAATGGTGTAGATTCCAGTCTGGATCTGAAGGCCTGAGAACCAGGAGTGCCGAGTGCAAGAGAAGATCGGTGTCCCAGCTCAAGTAGTCAGGCAGAGTGCAAAGCCAACCTTCCTCCACCATTTTGCTTCACTCAGACCCTCAACAGATTGCATGATGTCCACCCACATTGGGGAGGACAGTATGCTTTGCTCAGTCCACCGATCCAAATGCTAATCTCTTCCAGAAACACCCTCACAGACACAGTAACAAATAATGTTTAATCAGATACCTGGGCATCCCGTGGCCCAGTCTAGTTGATATATAAAATTAACCATAACAAAAGTATTTTGTCTTTGGTCTATTAAGAGGTATGCCATTGCATCTCAGAGTCAGAGGGAGCCTTCTCTGTAGGCTCCTGTTCTTTCCACATTCACAGCGTTATCTGAAACGGCAGGGGCTGGAGACAGATGCCTCCACATTCTTGGACAACTACTTAAAGCTCCTAAGCCTCAGTTTCCTCATGTGTAAAACAGACATGGTGTAACCGTGTCTATCACGTGGGACTGATTGAGGCTTAAGTGACCTGGTTCTTCAAAAAATACTTAGCACGGTGGTAGGCAGGTGGTGGCACAGTGAGTTGGGAAGCCCAACTGGACAGAGGCTGGCAACCCTTACCCTACCCCCAGCACTTCTGAAGGCATTTGAGAGTAGGGAAAGGAAGGTGGAGGGAGGATGACAAAGTACCCAAGACTCGGAATGGGTGGGAAGTTTAACGAGCAGGAACAGTACGCGGAACTGAGCTCAAGGAGGGGACACTGCCCCAGCCTCGCAGGGACCTCTGTGACTGGCACCACCCCCCTTGCATCCTTTGGCAAAAACATTCCACACGAATGCAGGAACTGCATGTCAAAACGAAAACCAAAGAAATCCTAAGAGAAAATTAGATTGAAAAAATTTTCTGATGCCCTGGGAGGCAAAGTCTTTCCTAAGCATGTGAGCATAGGCAGAGAGCACGAACAGGGATATAATGACGACGTCAATATTGTCATCGACACTGAGTTGAAAGGCTCACGCAGGGACACAGAGGAAGCATCCATGAATACTAGCTGAATGAAGGAATGAATAAATGAAATGAAAAGGCAAATCAAGCACCAGAAAAAAAATGTTTGCAACTTTATGGCAAAAGATGACAGATTAAAATCCTTACTATATAAAGATTTTTATGAAATAATAAGAGAAGAATTGAACACCGGAAAGACAAATGGGCAAAAGCTGTTAACAGACAATTTACAAAGACAAAATGCAAATGACCCGTAAACATAAAGAGCAATGTGATTTCATTGATTATCTCAGAAATGCAAGTTAAAACACCTAAGAAAAGACATTTTTTGCTTATCAAATTAAGAAAGATTTAAAAAAACACCTGCTAGAAGGACAGGCTGAAAGGAACTAGTCACTCTTATACTCTGCTTTTTTGGGAGTAAAAAAAGGTACAGCTTCCTCCCTTCCCTTAATCAAGATATAATTCACAGACAACAAAATTCACCCTTTTAAAGTATACAACCCAGTAGTTTTAGTATATTCACAAAGTTGTGCAACCAGCACCACAATCTAATTCCAAAACATTTTCATCACGCCCAAAACACTCCAGTACCTTGTAGCCATCTTGCTCTATATGCCCTTTCCTCCAGTCCTCGGCAACCACTAATATATTTTTTCTGTATGGATTTTCCTGTTCTAAACATTGTATGTAAATAAAACCATGTAATATGTAGCCTTTTGCATCTGACTTCTTTCACTCAGCATTATTTTTTCAAGGTTCACAATGTCGTAGCATGTGTCAACACTTCACTCCTGTTTACAGCTGAATAATATTTCATTGTATGGATATACCACATCTGTTCATTAGTTGATGTACCTCTGCATTATTTCTACTTTTTAGTTATCAGAAATAATGTTTCTATGAACATTCATATGCTAGGTTTTTGGTTTTTTTGGAGATGGGATCTTGCTGTGTTGTCCAGGCTGGACTGGTACTCCTGGGCTCAAGTGATTCTCCCACCTCAGCCTCCTTGGGAATACAGGCATGGGCCACTGTGCCTGGCTCTCATGTACTAGTTTTTGTGTGAACATATGTTTTCAATTCCCTTGAGGATATACCTACAAGTGGAATTACTGGTCATATGGTAACTCTATGTTTAAACTTTTGAGGAACTGTCAAACTATTTTTCAAAGTAGCCACACCATTTGACATTTCCACCAGAAATGTATAATGGTTCCTATTTCTCCATATCTTTGCCAAAATTTGTTATTGCCTGTCTTTTTCATTATAGCCATCCTAGTGGGTATGAAGTGGTATCTCATTATGATTTTGATTTGCATTTCCCTAGTGGCTAATAGTATTGAGCATCTTTCCATATGCTGGGTATATATCCTTTTGGAGAGCAATTTGGTAATACATTTCAAAAACCATTAAATGTGCTTTTAATTTGACCATGTATTTACCTGATTCCAGAATCCATTCCAAGGAATAATTATGATGGCTAAGAAATTCACCCCACAGGAGGCTCATCATGTTATTTAAAAGTGCAAGTAGTTGGAAACAAAAGTTCAAATATAAGTATTGGTTAAATAAGTGATGGTCCATCCATAAAATGGAATGCAATAAAATAATTAAAAATAATTCTGTAGAAGACTAATTAATTAATGGCATGGAACTATATAGTTGAATAAAAATGCAGACTATGAAACATGATGATCTTAATTTTGTTTAAAAATCTATAATCCTACATGGCAAAAAACATATACCAAAATGCTGACAATGATATGGATCCTTTTTTTGGTAAGAGCTTTTTTGAGATATAATTCACATACCATAAAATTCATTCCTTCAAAGTATTCAATTCGATGGTTTAAGTATATTCACAGAGTTGCACAACCATCCTCACCACAGTCAATTTTAGAACATTTGTATCACTTCAAAAGAAACCCTGTACACAGTAGAATAGAATACATAATAGAATATTACATATACACAAAATATAATGGTATACAGGTAACTATATAAAATGGAATTAAAAGAATAATTAATAGTACATATCCTAATATACACATGTGCTATTCTGACATATAATACGTAACACTCATCTTCTAGTGTGCTATATCATTATTTACTTCTTATTGTCACTCTCCCCAAATTAGAATGTAAGATCCCCAAGAAAAGAAACTGTCTCTTTTGTCTCCTATCGTGGCATTAGCACCCAGTCTGGCATGTAGCATATGCCCAAATAATTGACGAATAGGTGAATAAATGATAAATGCTTGACAACAGAGACAATCAAAAAAAAAAAAAAAAAGAAACAAGAAACCCTGTATCCATTAGCAGTCTCTCCCCTTTTCCCACCCCCCGCCCCCAGCCTGAGACAACCACTTATCTTTCTGTCTCCATAGATTTGTCTATTCTGCACATTGTATGTAAATGGAATCATACAATATGTGGTCTTTTGTGATTGGTTTCTTCCACTTAGCATAATGTTTTCAAGGTTCACCCATTTTGTGACATATATCAGTACTACATTCATTTTATGACTGAATATTACATTGTATAGATATATCATATTTTATGTATCCATTCATTGGTTGGTGGGCATTTGGGTTTTTTCCAGTTTGGGCTGTTATGAATAATGTCACTGTGAATATTCTTGTACAAGTATTTGTGAGGATACATATTTGCGTTCTCTGGAGTATATTCCTAGGAGTGGTATTGATGGATCATGTGGTAACTCTATGTCATTCCAGGAATTGCCAGACTGTTTTCCTAAGTGTTTGCCCCATTTTACAATCCCACCAGCAGTGTATGGGGGTTTAGTTTTAGCTTTTACATTTAGGTCCTTGATGCATTTTAAGTTTGGATATGAATGTGAGGTAGGAGTCTAATTTTTTCTTTTCCATGTGGATATCCAATTGATCCAGCACCACTTCTTGAAAAGACTATTCTTTCCCCATTGAATTGTCTTGGCATTCTTGTGGAAAACCAATTGACCATAGATATTGGGGGTTTATTTGTGTACTCTCGGTTCTATTTCATTGATCTACATGTTCATCCTATGCCAATACCACACTTCCATTACCTATTAGCTTTGTAATAAGTTTGAAATGGGGAAGTATGAGCCCTCCAATTTTGTCCTTCTTTTTAAAGATGTTTTGGCTATTCTGAATCTCTTGAAGTCCTATATAAATTTTGGAATCAGCTTGTCAATTTCTGCAAAGAAGCCAGCTGGGATTTTAATAGAAGTTGCATTAAATCTGTAAATCAATTTGGGGAGTATTGCTGTCTTAACAATATTAAGTCTTCCCATCCATGAACATAGGATATCTTTCAATTTATTTACATTTTTTATAATTTCTTTTAACAATATTTTGTACTTTTTTAATAATAAGTTTTATACTTCTTTAGTTAATGGATAATTTTTTTATTATGGCCAAATATAGATAACATAAAATTTATCATTTTAACTATTTTAAGCATACATTAAGTACATTCACATGGCTGCACAACCATCACCACCATCCATCTCCAGAATGTCTTTATTTTTCCAAAGTGAAGCTCCATACTCATTAAATAATAACTTGTCATTCCTCCCTTCTCCCAGCCCCTGGCAACTACCATTCTACTTTCTGCCTCTGTGAGTTTGCTTATTCTAGGTGCCTCATATAAGTGGAATTGTACAATATTTGTCCTTTTGTGTCTGGCTTATATCACTTAGCATAATGTTTTCAAGGTTCATTCATGTTGTACCATATGTCAGAATTTCATTCCTTTTTAAGTCTGAGTAATATTATGTACCACATGTTGTTTATCCATTCATCTGTTGACACTTGCTTTGTTTTCACCTTTTGGTTAATGTGAATAATGCTGCTACGAACATGGGTGTACAAATATCTATTTGAGTCCCTGCTTTTAATTCTTTTGAGTATATACCCAGAAGTTAAATTTCTGGATCATATGGTAATTCTGTGCTTGAGTTTTTGAGTAATGGATAATTTTCAATTCATTTTTGCCTATTTGTTTTCCTATATTTTTGTACTTATTTTATAATCAAAAAAGTATTATTTTTAAAAGCTAATTATATGAATGTACTCTGCATTGTAAATGAACATATGTTCTGTGAACCCTTCAACATTTTCCATAATCTGTGAACTAATATATGTTAACAATGGAGCTAACTTGGGGTTCATGTAATCACTTTGCTGGCAACTTGGAAGATTGTCTCATTCCTTCTGCAGAACCATGGGTCAGAACATGGCTAGCATAAGTACTCTGGACTTTTTATGTTAGGAGTGAGACTTGCTACTTGTATTTGTTCTATACCTTTTACCCCACCTTCATGCCACAGTGCCATCAGCACAGAGTGGACAAAGGGAAAATTTATACCCATTCCTGGATATGGAACAGTGATGGAAAGTCTGTTGACCTGCTGGTTAGTGACATCCTCTGTCTTCTGACCCTGGTCTCTGCTATTTACACTCCAACCATTTAGTCTTCCTTTTCCCAGGGAGCCCATAAAATGGGGAAGAACAGAGGTCAACTGAGAGGCTTTGGTGAGCAAGCCAACATGCAAACGGGAACAAGAGCCCTGGGACTTTCCAAAGAAAAACAAAGGATTTAAAGAAAGAACAATATTTAGCAGAACTGAAAAATCCCACTCCCAGATTAAGAAAACAACTTGCCACAAATAACATAAAATATTGAAAAGTAGCTCTAGTTTTTACCAAAAAAACCCTTCTCCCTCTCGTCATAGCACCAAAAAAAGGTACTTAGAAACTTTTAAGTTTAAGAAATGTGCTTAAGATTGGAAAACATCAGTTTTTATCTCAAGGGAAAAAACTACCATTCCCTCAACTGGTCCAACTCAGTGGTCCATCCTAACTCTTGATTCGTTCCAGCTTCCCCAAGTGCTTCATTTCCTTTAAGTTGCTATTGTCCCTAAACCTTCATGTTTCTTCTTAATCATGTTCCTTCCCCTAGGAAATTAATTTTCAAGCATTTGCCCTTTTGTAGTAGTGAGTCAAAGCTTAAGGAAGTTGTCAAATATTCCTCTTGTGCAGGCCAAGCCTTCCAAGGAATGATACCACAAGGTTAAGACGCAAATGGATGTGACGAGGCTGTTGATGCTGGGCTTGGCATGGCCATGGGCAGAGGAATGGAGCTACAGGGGAAGAAACCATGCAGGGCCAGGATACACGTTATTTCCAGAATAGTCATCAAGGATGTAAGCCCCACATGGTCCAGATTTAGAGTTCAGGGGTCAAGACCCTTGGGAGACCCTATAGACCAGAGTCTCTCACTTCAGATCAGTAAAAATTCTAGACCAAGGGAAAAAACAAGGCCTGAGGTCCACATCTGATGCACTGTGTGTTTTTGTATGGCTGTCAAGCTAAGAATGATTTTAAAATTTTTACATGTTTGGAAAAAATAAAAAGAATAATATTTTGTGACAAATTAAAATTATATAAAATTCAAACTTCAGGCTGGGCGTGGTGGCTTATGCCTATAATCCTAGCACTCTGGGCAGCTGAGGTAGGAGGATTTCTTGAGGCCAGGAGTTTGAGACCAGCCTAAGCAAGAGCGAGACCCTGTCTCTACAAAGAATAGAAAAATTAGCTGGGCATGGTGGTGCAAGCCTGTAGTCCTAGAGGCAGGAGGATTGCTTGAGCCCAGGAGTGTGAGGTTGCAGTGAGCTATGATGATGCCACTGCACTCTATCCTAGGCAACAGAGTGAGACTCTGTCTCAAAAAAAAAAAATTCAAACGTCAATGTCCATAAATACAGTTTTGTTGGAAAATCACCACACTCATTTACCTAATGGCTATGTCTATGGCTGCGTTCACCTTATAATGGGAGAGTTGAGTAGTTGCATCAGAGACTGTGTGGCCCACAATGCCTAAAATATTTACTCTTTGGGCCCTTTGGGGGAAGTTTGCCATCCCGCATTTTAAACTCTTTTCTACAAAATCTAACAGCAAGATAAGAGAAAAAAGGGGCAGGGGAAGGAAGAGCCACAACCACCACCTCCACGCTGGAGAAACTAGTGTTGCAAGTTAGGAGCAGGGTTTGGAAATCACTGGTTAGGTCTGGCCACTCACTGGGTTTCCATGAGGCAGACACTGGATGCAGGGAGGGGAGGGACATGCCCAGTGACTGACTCCACTGAACCTACGTGTAGCTTCTCACCCTGTTAGGGCCCTTCCTGATCACTCAATGTGTCTCTGGACCACCACTATGAGAGTAGCAATTCCTATCCCAGATCCAAGGGGAGAAAAAGGTTCAAATTTAGCTCCATTTGAAAAAAAAACTTGGCTGATAGAGAATTTGAGTATTGGTTCAAAAAAAGTCTTATGTGGAGAAGCAGCAACACTGGGTGCCATGGGCTTACTCATGTTTGGTCTCCACTTTAAGTCCAGCTTCTGCACTGGTCCCTTTTCTAACCCCTGTGGCTCAGTCCTGAATCCTGGTACAGCCCAAGCCTGGGGATATTATCTTTGGACATCTCCAGGGCCATCTTGTGGAAGAATGGTTCTGTGCAGTGCCAGGGTCAGAGCTAGTACCAGCAGGCAGAGCAGTAGCAGATTTGAATTCAGCATGGGGAAGATCTTGCTTACAATTTTTGCCGAGCAGAGCTGTAACAAATTGCCTTGGGAGTCAATGAGCTCACTGCTTTAACAGAAATGCTGTGGGAGTTAGAAATGTGGTTATATCCATGACTTCTGGGTGCTAGGATGATATGAATCAGAGAACTCATGGATCAAGGGGCAGAGTGTAAAGATATAAACACTGAATACAGCAGCTAAGAGCATGGGCTTTGAAGTCAACGCTGAGCTAGGCTCAAATCATGGCTCTGTCACCTACTAGCCATTTGGTAAAGTTAATTAAATGACCTTCAGTTTCTGTATCTGTAAAATGGAGATTAGGGTTCTTACCTCACCGAAATACTATGAGGGCTAAATTATAGTTAGTGTCAACAGCGGTAGCTGTTGCTTTTGAACGGTTATTACAAGAAATCGTCAGTAGCTGATTGTCACGTACATGAGTTGAATCCAAAACTTGGTAGGAAAATTTCTCTCTCTCTCTTTTTTTTCTTCCACAATTTCAAAACTACTTGAAGGCAGAGAATAGAGGAAATGAAAAATAAATAAAACGGCTCTCTTGGATTATGCACCAGCCTTCAGGCAGATGGTGACTGTCCTGTGTGTGTACCTTCCCAAGACTGGTGACATCAATGTGCACTTCCTTAGGACTATTGCTTCAAACTGGGTTGTTGGATTTTTCTCCACAATTCAAGAGGGTTGGGCAAAGAGGAGAGACTCGTCAGATGCCAAGATAGCAATATGTCACAGATGATGGTTGGCAGGGATTTGGGAATCAGAGAACATCCCATTAATTTGTTTTTATATTTTTCCCGAATATTTTACAAAACCATTAATTAAGAAACCCATTCGGCTGCAAAACAAATGTTGGTGGTGAGTAATGAATATCAGCTTCCGTCACATTTGACCTTTTCTGGTAGTTTCTGAAGTTCTGGACTTGCTGGCTTAACAGTTTAGCTGCCATCAGTGGAAATTTTTATAAACCAC
Organism: Daubentonia madagascariensis; assembly: GCA_023783475.1. Lineage (NCBI taxonomy): Eukaryota > Metazoa > Chordata > Mammalia > Primates > Daubentoniidae > Daubentonia > Daubentonia madagascariensis. The sequence goes on along the minus strand of JAKFHU010000144.1, from coordinate 9,597,154 downwards.
AGAGTCTATCAGCAGCTTTCAAGACATCAGGGAAAAAAAAAGACATTAGGGAGGAGCTTAATGTCAGCTTGACATCTGCAGGGATGCAAATTTCTTGAATTCATTTTAATCCAGTTCTCCTACTGGATTAAAATGTAAAAGTGATAAAAGTCTCACTGTATGAGACTTTGGAGATACAGAAGTGAGTTGGACACCATCACTGCCCTTAAGGGGATCCGCCGGTGAGAAACACTCAATGGCTGTTTCAATGCAAAGTGTTAACTGAACTATTTAAGCGTGGAGGAGAAATGTCTCACCCAGGCTGGGTATCAGAGAAGGCTTCCTGGAGGGGTCATGCCCAGGCTGAGTTTTAAAGGGGGTGGGCATCAGAGGCAGAGTTGCTGCAAGGTCAAAGGCATGAAGGCAGAGACAGTGCAGTGGCTGCAGGAGTAGCCGAGTGAAGTCCAGCGGATGAGGGAGGGAGTAGCTGGCAAAGCAACTGGAGAAATGGGTGGGGCCTAAAGGGAAGGCTTTGAATGCCATGCAGAAGAGCATGACCTCTCTCACAGGGGAGCCATGAAGTATTTTAAGAGATATGGGTCCTTAAATAGATACTTCACGTGCCACTGTGTGGAGGATGAGCTAGAAGGGATGAGGCTGGCACTCAGAGGCTGCCAAGAGAATGGTGACGTACCAAGACAGCAAGGGCCACCAATCTTGGCAATGAAAGGGAAACCAGGCATGCCTGAGTTGCGCTGCACATCAAATCCAAATGTGAGCCATTTGCATTTTGAATTTAAGGGGCCGTCATTTAAGTCTGCCAAGGGAAGAAAAATTGCTTCCGTCAGGAATCCTACTTAATCACGATCAAATTCAGTGCTTGTAGGTGTTGTAGGTAAAAGACAGGAGGATGTGTTTTAAACACCAAGGCTGATGGGAAGGAGGGGGCACATGAGTGACAGGCAGCAGATTCCCAGGTGTATGTAGTATTTCCCACAGGCAGCAGCTTCCTGCATCTTCAGAGCAGCATTTTTTTTTTTTTTGCCCTATTTTATACTTGAAAACACTAGAATTCAAAACTGTAGAGTAGACAACAAACTGGAAGCTCAAGTTCAAGGCTCCTGACTCAGTCTGGGAACTCTATCCACTCCTACTCAGCCTATTGTACAGAGAGTCTGAGAACAGACCCTACTATAATGTAGCTGATTTTTTGAGAGCCGCAGTACATGCAGTTGAATGAGGCGCAGTGCTCTCAGTAGGAGTGATAAACTGAACAATGGCCCCCAAAGATGTTCACATGCCAATCCCTGGAACCTGCGAATATGTTACCTTAAATGGGAAAAGGGACTTTGCAGATGTGATTTAATTAAAGCTCTTGAGATGAGAGATTGTCCTAGATTATCTGGGTGGGCCCAGTGGAACCATAAAGGTTCTTACAGGAGGGAGGCAGGAGGGTCAGAGTCTGTAGCAGAAGATGCCATGAGGGAAGCAAGAGGTTGTAGTTATTCCAGGAGAGGGGAAGTTGCAAAAACTCCCACAGAAGCTGAAAAAGGCAAGTACAGATTCTCCCCTCAGAGCCTCCAGAAGGAACCTGCCCTGCCGCTACCTTAATGTTAGCCCAAAGAGACTGGTTTTTATGACCTTCAAGAACTATAAGAGGATAAATGTGAGTTGTTTTAAGCTGTTCCATTTGTGGCAGTTTGTTACAGTAAGCACAGGAGACGAATGCAGTAGGTCAGAGATACATTCCAACACAGCTCTGCTGGCTCAAAGCATCTTGGATAAACTTAGTTAGGAATGGTTAGTGGAACTAACAATATATTCATTCATTCTTTTGAATAAATATCCTCAGTGATATGGCTCCATATTTTTTGCTAAAGTCACCAAACATTTATTGAGCAATCAGTGTCAGGCACTGTGATGGTTAGAAATGTAGTAAAGCTTGTGCTTTTCCTTCTGGTAGCGTCCAGTCTAGGAAGGGAGAAAATGTAAATCCACCCATCCCAGTAATCAAGGCAGGAAATGCACATCCTTTGAGGTCTGAGGTGCAATGGAGGGTAAACAAGGGAGACAGCCTGGGACAGGAGGGTCAGGGGGTGGATGGAAATCAGCCTGGATTTTGGCTGCCAGAGCGTGAGGATAAGCAGAGCCATGGAAGTAGAAATGTGTTTAGATAGTGCTACAGACCAAATTGTGTCCCCACCCCCGAATTTGGATGTCAAAGCCCTAACCCCCTTGTGACCATATTGGAGACAGAGCCTTTAGGGAGGTAATTAAAGGTAAATGAGAGCAGAAGGATAGGACACCTGATCTGATAGGACAAGTGTCCTTATAAGAGAAGGAAGAGACACCGAAGACGGCTCCCTCCCTGCGCGTGCACAGAAGGAAGGCCATGTGAGGAAGGACGCAGCGCCACGGTGGCTGGCTACAAGCCGGGAAGAGAGGCCTCAACACAGACCGACCGTGCTGGCATCTTGATTTTGGACTTCCAGCCTCCAGAACTGTGAGGAAATAAATGCATGCTGTTTAAGCCACCCAGCCCATGCTATTTTGTTACAGCAGCCCAAGCAGACTAATACAGACAGCCACACGCAGTCAGATTTGATCAGAAAACACGACATGGAGAAGGAGGAAGGGGGTTGGAAATACGGGCTGAGGCCAAACTGCACAGTGACCAAAATATTTGACTGTTGGAACTTTGGATACGGTCCCAAGTCCCTCAAAGGCTGACCTAGTGGAGAACACGGGCGAGAGGTCAGGTGAGAGCCTTTGGGGGCCATGGTGAGGTGCTGCCCTTCCTATGGCATGCCCGGCACAAAAGGCCGAGGCGCAAGTCCGATGTGTCTGGAATACACCCAGAGGGCTCTCCTGTTTGCTCCTTCCCACCAGGGAGGCAGGCTGGGGTAAAAGAGGTGCAGTTCATTTGCTGGGGCTGTCATTGGAAGAGAGGGGGCCAGTGGGGAAGCGGGAGGAGGGAGGCCCTTTGCTCCCCAGCCCCCAGGCCCCTGCCACACATATGCACATGCACACACTGTCTCCCATACACACACTTTCTCTGCGTCTTTCACTCACTCACACACTCACACACTCACACACACACATCCTCTTTCAGGAGGGATGCCCTTTTCTGTTGGCCCCCTGCTGCATTGGACTTGGACCCTGTCTCTTGACAATCTTCCCCCCCCCCCACTGCCTGCACTATTAACCCAAATGTTGTCTTGGAGGTGCAGGGAGGCAGAGGGAGAAGGAGGCACATAAGTCCTGCCTCGCTTTCCCTGCTTCCCAGGAAAGGTACCTGGAGCTGGACAGCTGCCTGGGCTCCGATGGAAGGCATCCATGGCTTTGGCTTGGCAGTAAAATGCCGTGACCATGAAATTTTCTCAAAGGCTAGAAAATGAATTCTGGCAGGGTATCCAACAGTCAGTCAGTGACAGGCAGCTAGAAGTGGAGAATACAAGACAATGGTCAGTTTAAAACATCCTATCTCTTTATCCCAGAGACACACCCTGGGCTTAGCATGTCCCTTCTGGGAAAAACCAGAAACCAGGCGTTCCCTAATGCCCAGTCCACACCTGCCTATACTCGCTGGCTGCGTGCATACAAAACTCTCCTCCATTGCAACCAGCAGGAACAGGCGATTTTGAGTCCTCCTTTGCACACCCCACCTGTCTTCATACAATTATGCATATTGCTCCATCTTTTTTATGCTGATCATTTTTAATGGCTCCCAAATAGTTCCTCATATCTAAGTTGCACCCCATTGAGCACAAACAGCCATGTCTCTTCTGCGTGTGAATATTCTGTGGCTGAACTCTATCTACTTAGTGACACAGAGGGTAGGAAACTCTTGTTCTTTCACTCAATTCTACTTTAAAAGTTGATTCTTTTGGGTCAATAGTCAAAACTGAGACTTCCCCCATTTTGCCTCCACTTTCTGTCTTCCCCAAGGAGACCTAATTCCCAGGGGGTTGAGGTTATCTGGCACCAGGTGCTTCCCTCAACCTGTGCTGCCTTCTGTGGCACCAAGGCTTGATGTGGCTGGAATCAGATGCTGGGTGCTGCTCTGTGGTCCTTGTCTGTGGTGAGAAGGGACCTGTGCTCCTTGGGTCATTCTTGTGACCTCACACCTCTTACAGCCACCAACCCTGTCAGCATTTCTGCATCTCCCTGGGGACCCCGGGGGCCTTAACTGCATCCTCAGCACAGTCCTGGCCATTGCTGCCCTTCTGCTCAGGGCTGAACTGCTTTGCTGTGCTTTAGAAAAGGAGGCACGGCCCCTCTGGTCTGGGATGCCCACAGATATTTTGGGACTATCTCTGTCACCACACCAGGGCTAGTATTCTGGGAGATGCCAAGACATCCATGAGCATACACACTCCAGTCTCAGCCATTCTGAAACTTTCTGGTCAAACTCTCACTTCCTTTTTGGGTGGGAAGCTCACCATTAGGTCACCAGGAAGTCTTCCTTACTCAGTGGGAAGAACAAACTCCACTCAGTCCTACAAGCCTGGTTTTTTATTTTTGAAGTTCAGATTCTAGAACGCCTGGAAAATTCTTTTAACTTTCATTTTAATTTAATTTTTTTTTTTTTTTTCTTGTAGAGACAGGTTCTCACTATGTTGCCCAGGCTGGTCTCAAACTCCTGGCCTTAAGTGATCCTCCCACCTCAGCCTCCCAAAGTGCTGGGGTTATAGGCGTGAGCCATTGCACCTGGCCTAACTTTCAATAAAGCCTGGATCTTGCAAAATACTTTGTCAGTTTTCTGTGTTCTTCAAGTAACCCATCGAATATTTTAGTCAACTTCTTTGTTTTAGGCTCTTTCTACTGTCTCCTACCAGCAGGAGGTATGGAGGCTATTCCTGCTGCCTTAGTAGAAGGTGGATAGGGAAGAAAGGGATAAAAGAAATGGACTATTCATAATCTAATAGTAAATCATTACCACATCATGTAAATAAAACTGAAATGAAAAATTGTGTGGTTTTTGCTTTTGCTTCTTTTTGTTTTGTTTTGTTTTGTTTTGTTTTTTAAGATAGGGTCTCTCTCTGTTGCTCAGGCTGGAGCGTCGTGGCCTCATCATAGTTCACTGCAGCCTCCAACTCCTGGGCTCAAGTGATCCTCCTGCCTCAGCCTCCTGAGTAGCTGGGACTACAGGCACGTGCCACCGCGCCTGGCTAATTTTTCTATTTTTTGTGGAGATGGGATCTCGCTTTTGCTCAGGCTGTGCTTTCCCTTCTATTGAGTAATTTTTTTATAATAAATTACTAGGTCTGGATGAATGGGTCAGTGGGTATGTACATAGTTCTGAGTGGTTTATGATCTAGTACTAAATGAAGGTCAGAAACCTGGAATGGTCTTTTCCAGGCCTCGTGGGACCAATGAATGCTACATTGTCGAGATCAATAATGACCACTTAGTGGAGGAAGGACAACACACACAGGTCTTACATTTTATTCTTGAGACAGTTGTACAATGCCACAGCCTCATGCTTTGAGGCTAAGCCCAGCTTGAGTGAGCACCTAAATTAGGATCCTTGTAGATTTGTGTGGCAGTCCACCTATATCTTCGAACGTCTGCTTGTACGTTAAGAAGTGGTTGTGAGGGCCTTCCCAGCTCTGAGACCTCCAACTTTCTCTGTCCACTGCCTTGACCTCTTGGCTTCCAGCTATAGACTCTGCCCCGGTTTTGCAGCCATCAAGTCAACTTGCTGCTCGTTCTACCCATTTTGCCTTGTTTCTGAAACCCAGGTCTCTCATTCTGATTTAGGGCTGGCAGTCAAAGTCTTAATCTGTTTCCTGGTGTCTGGGTCCTCATCTGAATAACCTTCAGGGGGTTAGTCCTCACATAAAAGGCACCTGCCTTCTGACTCTGCCTTGCCACTGGTCTGGCACTTGTCAGTTGCCCAGTGACTCCTAAGCTCCAAAACCAATGGACACTTTCAGGCTGGATTTTACTTTTCAGCTGTGTCATTTGACATTGTGGATGCTACTTCCATAATACATGTCTGTTAAAAAAAAATTATAGTTCCCTTTTGGTTTTTTTGAATGTAGAAAGTGAGTTCACATTAATATGATCAGAGGATACAAAAAGGGAATTGGAAAAGCATTTTGTATTTTGTAAATAAACTGCTTTTATACTGTACTGAAACCTCATTTAAATTTTTTTTTTAATTTTGAAATAATTATAGATTCACAGGAGGTTGCAAAGAAATGTACAGGGATGTTCCATGCACCCTTCTCCCCCTCCCTCACCCCCCTTGTTAACATCTTACATAGCTACAGGACAATATTGAAGCCAGGAAATTGACATTGGTGCAATCCATAGAGCTTATTCACATTTCACATGTACTCGGTACGTGTGTGTGTGTGTGCGTGCGTGTGCATGTGTAGCTCTATGCAATTTTATCACATTTAGCCTTGCGTAACTACCACCACGTGAAGCCACTCAATTTTACCAACACCACGAGACTCCCTCCTGTTAACCCTTTTATAGCCACACCCATCTCTCTCTTCCTATCCCCTGGCAACCACTAATCCATTCTCCATCTCTATAATTATATAATTCCATAAATTTTATTTACATTAATAGAACCAAGCAGTATGTTATCCTTTTGTGATGGGCTTTTTTCACTCAGCATAATTTTCTTGAGGTTCATCCAAGTTGTTGCATGAATCAATAGTTTGTTCCTTTTTATTGCTGAGTTGTATTCCACGACATGGATGTACCACAGATTTTTTTTTTTAATCCATGAAGAACAGTTTTGGCTATTATGAATACAAATGCTATGAATGTTTGTGTCCAATTTCTTGCATGAAACATAAGTTTTTATTTCTCTCAAATAAATGCCCAAGAGTGCAATTGCTGAGCCGTATGGTAAATTCACTTTTTTAGTCTTGAAAGGAATTGCCAAACTATTTGTCAGGGTGGCTGTAACATTTTACATTCTGAGCATTTGGTGTTATCACTAATTTGCATTTTAGCTATTCTGATATGTTTGTAGTGATATTTCACTGTGGTTTAAATTTAGCTAATTCTCTAATGGCTAAAGGCCTTGTATTGTTAATAAGAAAGGCTTAGCTTAAACTCTGAAATAATCCAGATTAAAAACAATCTGTTGTAACAATAATACCTAAAGTATGGTGAGCAATCTTTTCGACATATCTCTTAATGTCTTTTTTCTCTTAACCAGCGTTGCAAGGGCTTTGGGAGGAAAGTGGTTGACTACAAAGGGGCCACCAAGGAGAATTTTTAGGGTGATGGAACTATTCTGTATGGTACTATGGTGATGGATATATGACTCTATGGGCATTTGTCAAAATCCATGGAACTATATACAACAAAGAGTGACTTTTAGTATATGGAAATTAAGCTAACCAGAAGGTTGGGGAATCCAGGATGAAATGTAGACTGTGACAAATGAATCTAACTGTATTACAATTGTATAACATAACCTCACTGAAGGTGATGGAAAAGGAGATGACCTAAATAATTTTTGAAAAGGTGTTTTATGTAGATACTTAAAGGCTCAAGTGGAAAGAACCTGTATACAAATATTGTAGGCTACTTGGTAAATTTGTGTCTCATGAGGATATGGTATGGCAATTCTGAAGCTAGTTTGCATGTATACTAGGGTTGAACAAAGAAATATAGATAATGTGATGATATATATATTTCATATATGCATACATATTTCCTAGCTCTATCCTGAGAGAGCCTAGAAGCAGTGATACGCCATTTGCAACAAGCACACTTAGTGCCAGATCTTGGTTTCTAAATATCATTCTCCCATGAAAGGAACCACAGGTCCTTGGAGAAATGGCTAATCCTAGCACCTAAGCAGGGAAAATACAAGATGAGACCAGTGCTAGAAAGTAATACAGTTCTAAAAAAGTGGGGAGGGACATGCCAAAAGCACACAAGAGCCAATCTGAAAAAGCACCCAATGGTCAATGTATAAACAATTTGAGCAACAAAATAACATAGTATTAAATTGCACCTCAAAGTATTTAGAAAAGACATGAGTCCACACTGATATAAATAATTAAATAAATAAATAGGGAGAAGGGACAAATCTTCCTTAGAGAAAAAATTCCAGTTAATTAAAAAGGAATAGGGGAAATAGAAAATTGCCATCAGAAAACCACAGTAATAAATGCTCTAGAGAAAATCCACTGATTAGTGATGGAATTAGTAGGTGTAACTTTTAGGGAAAAAAAAGATATTTTCATAGATTCAAAGTATAATCTTTAAAATCATTATTAATTACAGCAGTGGTTTAAATACGTGACCACAAATTCTTTGACACTCATTCTTCCAGGAAGTGGAACTTACTCTTCCTCTCCATGTGTGTATGGGCTAGACTTAGCGACTTGCTTCAAATGAATAGAGTATGAAAAGGGAAAAATTATAATGTCACAGTGGTGATACCTGGCAGAGAACACCATAAGTGGTAAAGGTGAACATCACCAGTCCTCTCCAATGTGGGTGGGCATTATCTAATCTGTTGAGGGCCTGAATGGAACAAAAAGGTTAAGTAAGGTTGAATTCACTCTCTGCCTGATAAGCTAGAGCATTGATCTTCTCTTGTCCTCTGAGCTCCTGATTCTCAGGCCTTCCTTTTAGACCTGGACTGGAATCTACACTACAAGCTTTCTGGCTCACAGGCCTTCAAACTACACCACCAGCTTTCCCGGGTCTCCTGCTGGTAGACAATGGATCATGGGACTTCTCTGCCTCCATAATCATGTGCGTGAGTACCTAATAATAAATCTCTTTCTAGATACCTTTGTCTATATCTCTATATCTATCCATCTACCTTCATTAGTTCTGTTTCTCTGAAGAATGCTAATGTATACATGTGCCTAAAGACAGAGCTCCAAAATACGTGAAATAAAAACTGACAGAAATGGAGCTATAAACAATCCAACAATAATAGTCAGTGACCTTGGCACCCCACTTTCAATAGTTGATTAAAAAAAAAAAACTAGATGGAAGATCAGCAAAGAAACAGAAGACTTAAAAAATAAATATAAACCAACTAGACTATACAGACATCTGTAGAATACTCCACCCAACAACAGAATATACGAGGTCTGTCTGGAAAGTATTCAGCCATGTAATATGAAAAATAGAGACATTTATTGAAGAAGATACAAGATATAAGAAACATTGCACATAGGACAGTGACACCTCAGTCCCCGTCAAAGTAGGCACCTTGGGACCTCACACAGTTCTCCCAGCGTCTCTTCTGCTGTTCAAAACACTCTGCAAAATCCTTTGTTGGAATTGCCATCGGCAGCCTCATTGTATTGTCTTGAGTCTCACGGACAGTCTGAAATCTCTTCCCTTTCAAAGGTGATTTTAGTTTTGGGAAAAGCCAGAAGTCACAGGGAGACAAATCTGGGCTGTAGGGGAGCTGAGTCACCTGGGTGATTTGATTTTTCACCAAAAAACTCTGCACGATATGTGATGCGTGTTGTCATGATGAAGCTGCCAACCACCAGTTGCTCGGCTGCAGCCATTTTCGTCACATTGTATCTCTCAACTGGTGAAGAACATTGAGGCAGCACTCCTTATTGTTTGTCCTGGAGGAGCACGCTCATGATGGACAACACCTTCCCAATCAAAAAACACAGTTAACATGGTCTTGATCTTGCTGCAACTTTGCCAGGCCTTCTTTGACTGGGCGTTCGTTTCCGGATCATAGCTGTAGACACGCAATTCATCTCTGGTTGGGACCTTCTTGAGGAAATCTGGTTCACTGGTAGTGGTTTGAAGCAAGGCATTAGCAAATGTAGCACAATGTTCCTCCTGCTCTGGTAGCAGAAGCTGCAGAACGCATTTTGCCATGCCATGTTTCATGCCAAGATCCTGTGTTAAAATCTTGGACACAGTAGTTTTCAGAATCCCCAGACCAGCTTCCAGTTCTTGCACTGTCAATTGCTGATCTTTGTTGATTGCAGCCCATAATACATGTTCAACATCCTCGGGTGTTCTGCTCATTGCAGGCCTTCCACAACATGGATCACTTTCAACAGATTCTCGACCATCTTTGAAGCATTTGTGCCACACTTTTATTTGCGCTGCATTCATTGCATGGTCCCCGAAAGCCTTCTGAGTCGTCCGAATAGTTTCTGCAGAGGAATGTTCAAGTTTAAAGCAAAATTTGATGCAGATTCGTTGCTCTACTCGCTCAGTCATTTTGAATGTGTCAGCCACACAGTACACATGCTTACTCAATGGTGTCTAGTGCCCCGCTGACTAGTACAGTGACATGGTCATTGTTCACACATGCGCATTCCAGGCCATTCGCCTTGGCTGCCAGGTTACATCGATGTCACGCAAACCATTCTCATTATATTAACAATGGCTGCATACTTTCCTGACAGACCTTGTACATGATTTTCAATGGTAAATGGAACATATACCTTATGTTAATCCATCAAATGCATCTCAAAAAATATAAAATGATTGAAATCATACAACATATGTTCTCTGACCACAATGGAATGAAATTAGAAGTCAATAACATAAGAAAAATTAGAAATTTACAAGTATGTAGTAAAAAACATAATTCTAAATAACTAATGGGTCAAGAAAGTAATTACAAGAGAAATTAAAAATACTTTGAGATAATGGAAATGAAAACAACATAAGTTTTAATAAAAACTTATGGGGTGCAGTGAAAGCAGTCATTAGAGGGAAATTTCATCTGTAAATGCTTATGTTAAAAGAAAAAAAGAAAGGTCTCAAATCCATAACCTAACCTTTTACCTTGAGAAATTAGAAAAAGAGTAAAGTAAACTCAAAAAAGCAAAAGGAAGGAAATGATAAAGATTACAGCAGAAATAAGTGGAACAAAGAATAGAAAATCTGCAGAGAAAATTGGCAAAAGCAAAAAAAATGGACCACCTGTAGCTAGACTGACCAAGAAAAAAAAAGAAGATTCTAATTACTAAAATCAAGATCGAAAGCAGGGACATCACTAAGGACCTTACAGAAATTAAAAGAAGTGTAAGAGAATACTACAAACAATTGTATGCCAACAAATTAGATAACTTAGATGAAGTGGTCAGATAGACACAAACCACTAGATTGACTCAAGAAGAAGTAGAAAATCTGAATAGACCTATGACAAGTAAAAAGATTGAATTATTAATAAAAAAACTTCCCAGAAAGAAAAGTCCAGGAGGAAATGCCTTTGCCGATCAATTCTACCAAACACTTAAAGAACACCAATCCTTCACAAACTCTTTCAAAAAATAAAAGAGGCGGGAACACTTCCCAGCTTGTTTTCTAAGGCCTGTATTATCCTGTTACCTAAACCAGACAAAGATACCATAAGAAAACTAGAAGCCAATATCCCTGATTATTTAGATGCAAAAATCCTCAAAATATGCTAACTGAATCCAGCAGCATATTGAAAGGATTATACATCATGGCCAGGAATGCTAGGTTGACTCAACATGAAAATCAATGTAATACACATGATATTAATAGAATAAAAGGCAAAACCATATGATCATCTTAATAAATGCAAAAGATGCAGGAAAAGCATTTGATGAACTTAACACCTTTTTATCATTAAAAAATCATAACTACGAATAAAAGAGAAATTCCTTAACCTGATAAAGGCTATCTACAAAGAACACAGCTAACATCACACTTAATGGTGAAAGACTGAAAGCTTTTGTTCTAAGATTAGGAACAAGACAAGAACAGCTGCTTTCACTGCTAGTATTCAACCCTGTACTGGAGGTTCTAGCCAGGGTAATTAGGGTAGAAAATGAAATAAAGGGCATCCAGATTGGAAAGAAAAAATAAAATTGTCTTTATTTTGCAGATAACATGATTCTATATATAGAAAATCCTAAGGAATCCACAAAAAAGAGGAAAAAAAAAACCTAGGAAAGCTAATCAAGTTCAGCAAGGTTGTATTATACAAGATCAATATACAAAAATCAGCTTTATTTTGGTATGCTAGGAATGAACATTCTGAAAATGAAATTAAGAAAACAATTCCATTTACAATATCATCAAAAAATATTTAGGTGGAGGAGATGGGAAAACTCACACCTAATGGGTGCAGGGTGCACTGTTTGGGGGATGTTCACGATTGTAGCTCTGACTCGGGCAGTGCATAGGCAATATATGTAGCCAAAGTGTTTGTACCCCCATAATATTCTGAAATTTAAAAAAAGGAAAAAAATATATATATTTAGGAAGAAATTTAACAAACAAATGCAAGATGTATATACTTAAAACTATAAAACGTTGAAAGAAATTAAAGACCTGAATAAATGGAAAGAGTTTCATGTCATTAAAAGGTAAATTGAGGCACAATAAAATTTTAAAGAGTATATTTGAGCAAACAGCTATTCATGAATTGGGCAGCTTCAAACCAGAAGTGGTTCAGGGACACCACCAAGGAAACATAAGTGGCTTTTACAAGGCAAACATAGAAAAGTAAAGCAAAGAAAATATTTGGTTACAGTCACACAGTGGCCTTATTTGATCTATCTGCTGGAAAGTACCTAGTCATATATCTGTAAGTTAGTTGGTGGCTTCTGATTGGCTGTCCTTAAGTTTCATTTCTTTTTTAACACAGGCATTTACATGAAATAGCTCAAGTTAAGTTTTGCCTATGTTTGCAAATCAAGCAAGGTTAAGATCACTTATGAGGTCTAACTGGCTTTATTTGCTCAAGGATTCTTCCCATCTGATTTCCATTCTAATTTATTTTAGCAATGTTCATAGATTGTAATATTTAATATTGTTAAGATAGTATTATCATCAAATTGATCTACAGATTCAATGCAATGTCTATCAAAATTCTAACTGCCCTTTTCGTACAGAGTGAAAACAAGCTGATCCTAAAATTTATATGGAAATGCAAGGGACCTAAAATAGCCAAACACTGTTTATAAAGAAAAACAAAGGTGGAGGATTCACACTGCCCCAGCTCAAAAATTACTATAAAGCTACAGCAATCAAGACAGTGTGGTTCTTGCACAAGTATAGACATATTGAAAATTGGATGTAATATTAAGAGTCCAGAAATAAACCCACACATTTATGGTCAATTTATTTTTCACAAGAGTGTCAGGACAGTGCAATAAAGAAAGAACGATCTTTTTAATAAATAACTGGGACAACTGGATTTCTACTTGCAAAAGAATGAAGTTGGACCCCCTATCTCATATACAAAAATTAACTCAAAATGGACTGAAGACCTAAGTGTAAGAGTTAAAACTATAAAACTCTTGCAAGTAAATACAGGTGTAAATCTTTGTGACCTTGGATTATACAATGATTTCTTAGATATGACAGCAAAAGCGCAAGCAATAGAAGAAAAAAATAGATAAATTAGACTTCATCAAAATTAAAAACATCGTGCTTCAAAGGACACACCTTCAAGAAAGTGAAAAGACAGCTTGGAGAAAATATTTCCAAATCATTTTTATGTATATATATATATAAAAATATATATATGACTTGTATCTAGAATATATAAAGAATTTTTATAGCTCAATAATAAAAAGATAAAATTCAACTTAAAAATGGACAAAGGATCTGAACATTCTCCAAAGAATATATACAATTGGACATAAAATACATGAAAAGATGCTCAATATCATTAGCCATTGGGGATAACACTCACTATAATGAGACACCACTTCACACTCACTAGGATGGCTATAAATCAAGAAGATAGACAATAGCAAGTATTGATGTGGATGTGGAGAAATTGGAGTTCTAACACACTGCTGGTGGGAATGTAAAACGGTGCAGTCACTTTGGAAAAAAGTCTGGCAATTCTTCAAAAGGTTAATAGTGGAGTTACCATTTGACCCAGCAACTCCACTTTTAAGTTTTTGCCTATATAAGGGTATTAGGTCTCTTTATAGGGTGATGAAAGAAAATGTTCTGGAATTAGATAGTGGTAATGGTTGTACAACCTTGCTTATAGACCAAAACCACTGAATTGTACAATTTAACATGGTGAGTTTTACAGTATGTGAATTTTATCTCAATTTTTAAAAACTGATGTCACTGGAAGAACTTCAATAATGATATGCAACTACCATACTCTTTCCAGAATAATCTCCCTAAAACACACTCCATCCTATGTTTTTGGTTTTCTTTATGACAAGAAAAAAAGGGAAGCTATCTTGACTCATGCACCTATTCCGAAAAGTGATGCTCTCTAGCTCAGTGCTTCTGATGATATTGCTGTTCCCAGCACACAGCCTCTGGCCACGCTGGGAATGCAGGCCTTCTCTGTATCTTGGGTCAGCATGGACTCTTCCTCTGATACTCAAGAGTGTGTCCATCTTCACCCTATTTAGGCTGGAAAATATATTTTTCTACTCCTTTGTTCAGTCTATTAGAGAATCATGTTCACAGGATATCACTGTTATTAGAAAATGCAGACACAGTAGTATGTGACTGTTTCTGTACTGGAGCTGCCCCTTCTCCCCCTCCACACTCATACCATGTTCTACCCCTTAGATGACTTTCTTCTACCACATCCTGCTTAGTTCTCATCTTAGTAGATGCTCTGAGTATCAGAACCAATGTTATAGCTGTGATCTGGCTTCCCCTAAACACCTCTGCTAGGGATTGAATGGTTGTGTTCTCTCCAAATTCACATTTTGAAGCCCTAACCCTCAATGTGATGGTATTTGGAGGTGGGCCTTTTGGGAGGTAATAAGGTTTAAATGAGGTCATGAGGACAGAGCCTCCATGATGGGATTGGTACCCTTATAAGAAGAAGAGATCAAAGCTTTCTCACCGCCACGTGAGGACACAGCAAGAGGGCAGCTATCTGCAAACCAGGAAGAGAGTATTTACCAGGGACCAAATCTGCTGGCACCTTGATCATAGACTTCTAACCTCCAGAATTGTGAGAAATAAATGCCTGTTGTTTAAGCCACTCAGTCTATGATATTGTGTTATAGAAGCCTGAGCTCTAAGACCCCCCTCTATCCAGGATAAAGTACAAAAATCCAGTCCACTGTGAAATCAGAGCAGACTCCCCTGTTTCTTGGCCAGACCAGTCTCACGGTTCTACTATTTTTCCAAAAACAGTAGTCCTATCTTCCAGCCTTCAGATCTCAACACAGATCAGATAGGCCCTTATGAGGGGGAAAAAAAGACCAACCATCTACAATTTACAAACCACACACAAACACTGAAGCACTGAACAAGAGTTCTGAGCTATATCCTTGCTTATCCTAGGTGTTCCTGTGATTGGTCCCTCTTGAAAGAGCCCAGAACTAAGCATCTCACTAGACCCAGAGAGACCGGGTCAAGCAGCAGAGCCCAGGGAACTAAAGATGATATTTGTTCAATACATGTGTGTGGGGAGATCCCGGCCCGCTTTTGGACTTCTTCCCATTCTAACATTCCCCATTTATCCTTAATAGTCTGGAAGTCTCCAGGGTTCACTGGAAGTGTCTTCCAAGTTTCATTATACTCTTTTGCATTAATACCCAAGAAAGTCAAAGCTGTATTTGGAAATTAAGATCTATACCCTGTTGTCCCTGTGTTTTTTGTGAGAAATATCACCAATATATACAGGCAAAGAAGGTGTGTACAAAGGGGGACCACAGTACCCCCAGTGGGCAAATGCATCATCGCCCTTTGATTAATTTCCTTACAGTCAATCTACAAACATGCACTGATCGCTTTCCATTCATTGTGTTAGAAGGTAGAGATAGAGAGATGAAATTACCCATACCACATCCCAGGGAATGTGTCCATTCTAGGGCATTTCTAGAGCATAACCTTGTCCTCTTAAGAAATAGATTCTAGAAAGAGGTAAGGATGCAATACATTTTTATTTGTTTATTCTCCTTCTCTTTTGATAACTTTGGTACGTAACACATTTTAATGAAAAACAACCAAAAAAAAAGAAACAAAATCCCAACTTTGTTAGTGAACCTATTAGCCCTAAGTTGTGTGGATTCATATTTTCCATATTTTTGAGAACAGCAGGTCTTTCTCTCCTTGTTTGCTTTACACGGGCCTTCTCTGCACGTGGCTTGCTGGGCAGGAAGAGTGATGGTGCTGGCTTCAGGGATTTATAATCATTGCTCACATCCTGCCAGATTTCTCCATTGCCCCATTTCCTTAACTAAGCCACAATTCCTGTCTTTTCCCCATCTCTTTCCTTTGCCTCCACAAACAACAGCCCTGGGGTTGGAGGTGCCTTTTTGGAAACTGTCTTCCCTCCCACCTCCCATTTTCCAATGAATCATATTCTAATCCTAAAGAGTCGTGCAGCTGGCCCCCAGCATCCTGAAAACCTCACTGTCCACTTGAGGTCCTGGCTGCCTTCCCTTCTCCCAGGGTGAGGTGTCCTCTGAGCCTACTCTGAGGGTTGAGGGCAGCTGTCCCCAGCCTCCTGTGAATATTGCCTCCTCTAGACCTGTACAGTTTTGGGGTGGGGGGTATCAGATGGGGGTGCCTGAAAGGAGGTCCTTAGGAACAGGCCCAAACCTCCTACTTGATTATTGCTCTTTGGAGGTTGATATGGTTTGGCTATTTGGCCCCTCCAAATTTCATGTTGAAGTTTGATCTCTAATGATGGAGGGGGGCCGAGTGGGAGGCGTTTGGGTCATGGGAATGGACACCCTCCTGAATGGCTTGGTGCCCTCCTCATCAGAAGGAGTGAGCTCTCGCTCTATTAATTCAGGAACCAGTTTAAAGAGTGTGGCACTCCCCACTCTTCTCCCACTCTTCTCTTGCTCCTTCTCTTGCTGTGGGACACACCTCCTCCCCCTTCGCCTTCTGTCTTGATCGGCATCTCTGAAGCCCTCATTGGGAGCAAATGCTGGCACTATACTTCTTGTACAGACTGCAGAACCATGAGCCAAATAGACCTCTTTTCTTTACAGATTACCCAGTCTTGGGTATTTCCTTTATAGCAACACAAAATGGACTAAGCGGTTTAAGAGTCATAGGCTGAGTGTTTCTTAAGGTGCTCCCTGCCCAGCACTGACGATGACCAGCTGCTTGTTGTCTCTCCCAGGCTGGCTGTTTTTGCTTCCTGTCCTTCTGTTGTTCCAGCTTAGGCATCTGTTGTCCCTGCTCACCCAAGAGCTTCATCAGGAATCGACACATACTTTTGCTTGGCTTCCGCTTCTTTAGCAACGATGTGCTTGCTCCTTGCACTCCTGGGTATTGTTTGGGCTTCCATGTTTCTGAGACAGAGCATGTGGATTCCTGCATGTCTCTGTGGAAGACTTGGCAACTGGATCCCTCCCTCACTGCTTGCCTGGTGTAGTGGGTTGAATTACGTACCCGCACCCCCCCACCCCCACCCCACCGCCATGTCCAAATCCTAACCTCTGGTACCTGTGATTGTGACCTTATTTGGAAATAGGGTCTTTGCAGATGCAGTTAACATCTTGAGATGTGGTCTTCCCAGATTTAAGATGGGCCCTAAATCCAATGACTAGTGTCCTTATAAGAGAGAAGAGAGGAAGACTTGAGACACAGGGAAGAAGGCAATGTGAAGGCAGAGGCAGAGATTGAAGGTATACAGCTGCAAGCCAAGGAATACCCAGGATTGTCGGCCACCACCAGAAGCCAGGAAGACACATGGAGTGGGTCCTCCCTCAGAGCCTCCAGAAGGAACCAACCCTGCCAACACTTTGACTTCCGGTCTCCAGAATTGTGAAAGAATAAATTTGTGTTGCTTTAAGCCACCCAGTTTGTGGTAATTTGTTGTAGCCACCCGAGGAGAGGCCCGAGGAGAGGCTGCAATGGCCTCTCGTGCCTGGGGGCACCTGCAGCAGGCCCAGCATCAGAAGCTGCCCTCTGGGGGGGTCTGCTGCAGGGTCTCTGCCCAGATCCCTTCCCCTCCTCTCCCACAGGAACAAGCTCAGGGTTTTGCCACTGTCTCCTCCTCAGGGTCTTCAGAGGGGTGGATGAGACTATCAGGCACCTTGGGTTGGCTTTTCTCAGGGGAGAAACAATGTTGCTGTCTTCAGAAAGCTCAGTTTCAAAGACTCGGGATTTCCTTCAATGGGAAAAATTGCCAGGTCGGGTTAGCATTGAGTTTCCGATTCCTTTATGGTGCGGACTTGGGCAGAACCCACACATTTGACCTAGTTAGGCTTCTTCGGGTCAAAGTGGAAGGGTCATTCTCCACAGGTCTGGTGAGTTGAATTGGGCATAGAGGGTTCTTCTGCTTATGGTGGGATCTCTGTGGGTCTGATTCTTGGCCTCATTCACCCAGAAGGTCCAGGCTGAGAGGAACTTTCCTCTCTTGTTAAGCCTTCTGGGAAACAAAATAAAATTCTTCTAAACATCTGGACCCCTTTTCCTCATCTGAAAGTGTGGTCTCTGTCATCACTGCAATCCCCTCCCGCTCCAGCTTTTGTGGTCTTACAAAATCCTATCAGCATCGTTCCTCCTCTCCAGGGCTGTGCCTTCCTGCCAACAAATGTTGGGGTCCTGGGTAAGGTGACCAAATGTCCTAGTTTTCCTGGAACTGAAGGCATTTCCTGCAATGTGAAATGCTCACTGCTAAAACCAGGAAAGTTCCAGGTAAGCAGGGATCGGCTGCTCTCCTAGTCCTGGGAAAAATTGGTATTTTTGAGGACAAAATCCTGTCCACATCTACGGTACCAAATATTATATTACTAAAATATTAATTTATTTTTGCTGACAGGTAAAGATTAATTTCTTTGTATCTATAGCTGTTTAAAAGCGTGTTTTCGTATTTCTTTTTTCTGATAGAATAATTGACATAAAAGTGTTGACTCATTCTTATTCTTTATGTTGCTGCAGTTTAGCAACTGTTGGAGCAGCACTGCCTGAGGTTGGGTTCTTCAGAAGTGGAATCCAAGGACAGCATTCTTGTGAAAGTGGTTTATTTAAGGAGTGTTCCCAGGAAAAACTGGTAGGGATGTGGCACTTCCTTGTGCCACCACCTCTACCCCACAACTGCACAGAAGATGTGATGCTCACAGGAGGCTGGGGACAGCTGAACCCAAAGCTCAGGGAAGGCTCAGGGCGTATCTCACCCCAGGAAGAGAGATTGAAAAGGAAGAAGATGAAGGAAGGCTAGGATAGCAAGCAAATAAAGTTTCCACACAGGGCAAGTCTATGTCAATCCCACAGGGATGCTCTGGAGACAATACATTGCAGTTTAGAGAGGCCCTCCTCAGGGAGTGGGGAAGCTGGGGTGTTGACGTCCCTGCACCCATGCGTCATTGGTGAAGAGCTATTCTTGGTGGGATATAAAATCCTAGGCACCCCTGGCTTTGCATGCTTTGGCAAAGTAGGATCCAGTAGCCTTAGGACTGTCCTTTAACAAAGAGATTTGAATTCTGGTGCCTGAGAGTGAAAGCCGAGCGGGTGTGCATGAAAAACGGCTGACAGGGTCTGCTGGCAGCACCCATGTCTCCCCAGCAGGACAGTGGAGTCAGGGCGACCTCTGTGGTTTGCTCAGTGGGGCTGTGCTCTGTCAGCCCCCCCCCCCGCCCCCCCATGTCCCTAACCTCCTTGTTAACATACAACATCATGCTGAGGCCTAGGTCCCTTGGATCCCGGATCTGTAGTATCTATAAGATCCCTGGGTTCAGGACACGGAGCCGGCATTGTCATCTTGGCCCTGGCCACACACCCCGACCTCCCTCTTCTCTTCATTTCTTCTTCATCTTCAGGCCATCTGCCTAGGACATGCCATCTCTCTGTCAGATGGCCCCAGGCATCAGGCAGCTGTCTACTCAGGTGATGGGAATCGCCTCTTTACTCATTGTTTTTCAACTCTTCCCTGTCTGTCCACTCAGTAGGAATACTTTTTGAACCTGAGGGTTCAGTTTAGATGAGATGCCACCCCTCTCTGCCTACTCCCTGCACTCCCCCTACACACAAAAGGAAAAATTGTTTTCTGGGCAGTTCCTGCAATAAAACCAGAGGCAAAGTCCAAGGACCCCAGAGTAGATGCTCATTTCCCACATCCTCCTGAGCCTGGTCCTCTTACTCTTTATCCCCCAGCCTGCCGCCTTGAGTTCGGCCAGGTTTTGTCACAGTGAAATGCCAACTATGTGTCCATTCCAGCTTTCCTTCCATCTACTCAAAACAGACAGGAATGAAAATACAAGCCTGCATGTCCACAGTCAGCAGAGAGTCGGGATCTGAGACCTATCCAGAAACCTTTCTAAAGCTGCCATCGGTCATTGTGAGCTCATTGTAGGTATGGACGATTGAAGGACAATGGCATGACACAGAGTAAAATGAATTCCTTAGAATTTAAGGAGCATTAATTGAATGCCATGTATTGTGCAGTGTGCTGAGCATGAACTGATGAACAAGCAACCTGAAGTAGCCTTCACCAAAAGCTTCCGCAAGTATTTCTCTCTTCCTCTGTCCTACCTCTCTGGGGAGCCGGCCTCTCTCCCTGTGCTAGCACCCAGGCTTGGACAAATGTCTCTCTCCCACTCTGATCTGATGATTAGGAAGAGAGCCTGCTGGTCTTGAATGGACACTCCATTGTACCTGCAGAAAGTGAACTTACGATAACTGCATTCCTAGCATCTTCTTAGCACCCAGGGGCCTGACTCCTCCCTGAGATGGTGACCATGTAGCTCTATGTGCTCTTCCGCAGGGAGTCCTCAGAACCAAGCCTTTCAGAAGAGTGGTGGGAGTCTAAGGGATCGTCAGGGCTTCCAGGAGCCCTTGTGTACCATCATCCCTGATGTGGCTGTGTTCTGTGGGCCCAGCTTAAACTCAACGTGGCCACAGTGAAAACATGGTGGCCATTTAAGGGTGTAGAAATTCCATGAAAAAAATGAGTAGACATGTTTTCTGCACTCAACCAGTCTTGTGGATGCGAAACGCTCACACACTGATAAATCACTGTGATGAAATGTTTTTTTCCTGCCCCATCATCCCCAGGCCACGTTTCTTTATTTTTGGCATATGTGTTGGACTCTGAGTAAAATGCGTGGAAAGAATTAGTAGTTGGGAGGTTGTGGCTGTGAAACCAGGGGCAAGCTACATTCCAGGCATTTTTAGCTGGTGTCCTGCTGAGAGGTTGTACCTATTTCATGATTTATAGGGGTCTTGGACTTGGAGACGGGAACCCATTAAGTGATTTCTGTGAAAGCTGAGCCAACGGGCTGTGAGCCCAGTGGGCAGACTCCATTTCTGATGGGCCCCATCTGGGACCTGCTGCTTAAGTCATGCTAATCACCACATCATGAGACAGTCAGCCCTTCCTGGACTCCCCCTGCCCTCTTTTGTGCTGCTGTGGGATAGGGACCATCTACTTAAATCCCCAGCACATTCCAGAACATCATATTCTGCTCATCTGCCTCTCTCTGCTAGGGATAGGGCACTCCTTATGAACGGGGCCTGTGTTTTCCCTGTGTAGCCTCAACCCCAGCACTGGGCATGGCAGGTGGTAGGTGCCCCACAAGTGTTTACTGAGTGAATGTGTCTGAGAGGGTTTGCAGGAGAAATAAGCTCACAGTCGTCAGGCTTCAATGTGGTAACAGGGGAGATGACCTTATGTTTCTCAGTAGAAGACCAGGAGCCACCTTTTCCTCACCACTGGGAGGGGAGGGGACGTGAAGAAATCTAGGGCCATCACAAAAATGCATACTGGCTCTTCCAGCAGCTTGGTCCCCCTCCCTGAATTCCAAGCAGGCATAGTGTTGTCCTCACCCCTGTACTTGACCCCTCCTATCCCCCCCTACTCACTTGATCAATCATCAGTAAGAATGAATTGGAATACAATATTTTTACTCTTTATATTTTTCAATACCCTTGACTTTAAAAATAATGAGCGTATACCATTGGCAAAATCAGGAAAATAGTTACTGTTGTTCCATTTATGTAAAGATTATGTTTTTGTTTAGCCGTTTGTTTTGAGGATTAAGGAGGGAATATAGATTCAGCACCAGCCCAGGTCATGGCAAGTACTTGGCCTTTAATCATTATTTCTTCTCCACTGGTGCCTGCCCTGCAGCTCCTTCATCTTCCCATCTGCCACAGTTTGTCCAACTATGGAGTGTCCTACCATTGCACACGTGTACTTACTTCTCTTTCCACCCCTTGGCACTGAAATTCCTAAGTATTTCAAGATTCATTTATTTTCTTCTTAGGCTGGCAGGCAATTTGCTTCATGTTATTTTTTATGATTTTATAAGTAATATAATCCTTGTAAAACAGGTCATATTAAAAGTTATAAGGATGGAAGGGAAATTCACCTCAGATTCCATCATGTTGTGACTACCATGAAGATATTTCCATATATCTTTTATACATATAAATGTATACATAAATAATTTTATGTAAATGCAAAGTTGTTATACTTAACACATTTATTTTAATTTTTCCTCACTTTCTCTGCTTCCACAATCCCTCCAAATATAGTCTAATGTGAATACAGTATTTTATACATTTTCTACACTTACACATATATGTACATACACGACCACGTACTCATACGTGAACCTTCACGATGTGCTTTTGGTAGTGCTCTTGTTTTATCAACATGGATTGATTTTATTTATAATTTTCTGATTATTTCTTTTATTGGTTAATATATTGAGGTAATGCTATATAATATTTAACAATATATGTATTCTCCAATTTACTCATCCATTCCTCTATGAGTGGGCTTTGCCTCAATTTACAGTCTTCCTCCAATACAAAATATGGTGGCAATAAACATTCACATACATGTACCTGTATATTTCAAGGCTTTTATTTCACTAGGATGGGTCTCTAGAAGTTGGATAGCTGAGTCAAAGACATAGGTTTTAATTTAATAGATATTGTCACATTACTTTCAAATTAAGTTGTAAAAATTTACATTTTTACTAAAAATAACTAAGAAAATCCTTTCGCATGCATTCTCGCTTTTGCCAATCCATTCAGGTGACACATGTCAGGTCATTGTCACCTTAATTTGTGTTTTTTCTGACAACTGGTGAGATTAAGTATCTGCTTTCTGATTTATGGTTAATTATTAAATATTTCCATTATACAGCATATTTGAAAAAGAAATAACAGGATTCTATATGCTCATCACCGAGATGAAACAGCTGTTTGACATCGCTTCAGATGCTTTTCCTCTTCCCTTTATTTTCAATGCACACCACTCTCTCGTTTCTTTCTTTCTTAATCTGTTCTAAGGAATTCAACCGTACAGGCCATTCTATTTCTTCCTTCTAAGGATAACCGTTCTCCAGAATTGTATTTTTCCGTCCATGAGATTTTTTTTCCTTTTCTTTCTTCTACTACTTATCTATCTATTCACAAAATATGTTAGTGCTTTGAGTTATAAAAATATGCATAGCATTTCAATTCAATGTTACATTTTTAGAATTTTTGCACGCTGCAACAAAATCATTTAAGTGCCGTAATATATTCCTTTGTGTGACTAAATCGCAGCTTATTCACCCTCTACTAAAGGATAGATTATTTTCCACTTTTTCACTATTACAAACAGAGCAGTAAAGATCCTTTTATCTGTCTGCTCGTGTATATGAAAGATGTTTTCTAGAATAGACACTTGGAATTAGAATCGTGGCCATGGGTTTGTACATCTTTGACCTTCCTGGATATTTCCAACAGCATGTTGATAAACACCAGTCTCCCAGAGCAATTGTGCTATTTCCCACCAGCTAGGAAGGAGAGTCCCTATTTTCTCATAGCCTCAATAACAATTGTGTTACCAGACTTAGTAAATCTGGGTGACATAAGCAGTCATTTTGTTTTAATTTTGCGTCACCCTGATAGTAAAATTCAACCTCTTCTAATAGATTTAATACCATTTGAGTTTCCATGAATTGAGAATTCAAACCCTTTGAAAATATATCTACTGAGCTGCATTTCTTATATTGACTTTTAGGAATCCTTCATATATTATGAATATGACTTTGCTGGGTATACAAGTTGCAAATATTTTCTATCACTTAATTTGCTGTCTTTTACATTTTTTGAGGCTGAATTTTTTTATTGAGTTCAAACTTAATCAACATTTTACTTCATGGTTTGTTATCTTCATGCCTGACTTGTTATCCTTCCCTGACTTGATTTTATGAATATATTCTCCTAGACTTTTTTTTCTAAATGTCTTACCTACATTGCTTTTAACACTGAGATGTTTTCATCTGTGTGGGATATTTTTTTAATAGGGTGAGTGATGAGGATATAATAGTTTCTTTTCCTATGTGCTTTCCCTCCAGTATTGTTTACCGGAAGCCTATCAGATCTCTATGATCTGTAATGCTGACTCTTCCAAATAACGATCTTTATTCTGAACGTGTGTGGATTCCTAGGTTCTTTGCTGTGTTGATCTAGTTTTCCGTCTCCACGTCAACCCCACATTTTTAATTATAAAGCTTCCCACTGTCTGGTAGGATGAATGCCCTCTCTTTTTCCGCTTCTTCTTCCTCTTCTTCCTTCTTTCTCTTCTTTTTTATATTTATTCAACAAAATTTATTGGCTATTATTTTTCCTTTTTCTTTCATAGGAAATTTGGGATCACAAATTCCACAAAAAACTCTGCTGCGATTATTTTAACATCAACTTTATTTAGATACAACTTATGCACAATGTAATTTAATGGACCCATCTTATGTGAACTTTTTGATGAGTTTTGTCCTGTGTATACACCTTTGTGACTATCACACAAGCAGAGTGTAGAACTTTCCCATCACATGGAAAAATTTCTTTGTGCCTCCTCCCACCTCCTCCTCACCCTCTCCTCTGGCCCAGCCCACTGATCTGCTTCTGTCCCCATGGTATGGATATGTCTTATCTAGAGTTTCATGTAAATGTAGTCATATTGCACATCTGTGCCCAGGTTCTTTTACTCTGTGTAATGTTTTTGAGCTCTATTTATGTTGTTGTTCTTATTGGTATTTTGTTTCATTTTATTGCTGAGTATTGTTGCATTGTGTGGATATATAATACCACAATTTGTTTATCCACTCACCTGTTGATGGATATTCAGGTTGTTTTTGGTTCTTGGCTATTACACACAAAGCTGCAATGAATATTCCCATTCAAGTCTTTGTGTGGAAATCTGTTTTCATTTCTCCTGGGCAAATAAATACCTAGGTATGAAAAAGCTGGGTCATATGGTGAGTGGCTGCTTATGTTTATAAGAAACTGCAAAACACCATTTTGCCTGTAAGAGGGTTCTAGTTGCTCCATACCCTGGATGACACTTGCCTTTTAAAATTTTAGTCAAATATTAAAATGCTATCTCAGTGTGTCTTTAATTTGCATTTCCCTGATGACTAATAATGCTAACCAGTTTTTTTCGTGTGCTTATTTGCCATCTGTATATCGTCTGTGGTGACTTGCTTGTTCAAATTTTTTGCCTGTTTTGTACGGAGTTGTTTGTCTTATTAAGTTGTAAGTGTTCTTTACATATTCTAGATACAAGTTCTTTGTCAAACATATGATTTCTCAATGTTTTCTCCCAGTCAGTGGCTTATCTTTTTTTCTCTTAACAGTGTCTTTTGAAAAGCAAATGTTTTAAATTTTTATGACTTCTGATTTGTCAAATTATTCTTTGATGAATCATGCTTTTGGTGTAGTATCTAAGAAATCTACGTTTAACTCAAGGTCCCAAAATTTTCTCCTATGTATTCTTTAAATATGTGCAGTTTATGTCAATAATAGGTCAATAAAGCTATAAAAATAGTAATGCTAGGTGTTTGATGGAAAAGAATTAAGTGATTTTAGTCTGCCGTTTTGCTAGAATCCAAATAGACCTCTTTCAAGAGAGAAACATTAGAATTTGTAAGTACAGTTGACCCTTGAACAATGTAAGGGTTAGGGGTACTGACCCCTCACATAGTTGAAAATCCATATATAACTTTGACTTCCCCAAAACTTAACTACTGATAGCCTACTGTTGACTAGAAGCCTTATCGATAACATAAATAGTAGATGAACACAAATTTTGTATATGTATTATATATTGTATTCTTATAATAAAGTAAGCTAGAGAAAAGAAAATGTTATTAAGAAAATCACAAGGAAAAGAATATATATTTACTATTCATTAAGTGGAAGTGGATCATCATAAAGGTCTTCATCATCATTTTCTTCATGTTGAGTAGGCTGAGGAGGAGGAAGAGGAAGGGTTGGTCTTGCTGTCTCAGAAGTGGCAGAGGCAGAAGAAAATCCATGTATAAGTGGACCTTCACAGTTCAAATCTGTGTTGTTCAAGAGTCAACTGTACTAGAGGCTTAAGCATATTAAAACACTAACTGAATTTTGTGAGGATTTAAAAAAATAATGAGTGTTTGAAGAGGACAATGTATACAGGGTTTTGGAGTAGGCCCTGAGATCAAATCCTGGTTCTGCCGTTTCCTTCCTGTGTGTTCTTAGATAAGTCACTTAACCTCTCTGAGTCTCAGTTTCTTCATCTGTAAACCAGGAATCGTAACCACATATCATAGATCTATACTGATTAGCAAAAAAACCATTTGCAAAGAAGCTTCCAGAAAGCCTTGCCTAATACAGTAAAAAATTGTTAGTTTCCTTTTTCAATCTAAGTAGCTAAAACCTCCCACGAGGTTACTTTTTAGCATACTTATACTCCACATCCTTTACTGACTATGACATAATATAGTCTTTAGGAAGGGGTGGAATACAAGATATATCCCAAACTGCAAGGGGTAGATTCCATGAATGGTTCAATTACAGAGTTGGCCTGGGTCATTCATTATTCAGAGCAAAGTCACTTTTATTGTAATGAAATTTTAAAAGGCAGTTACATTAGTTACACATATACACAACTGACTTAATAACTGTTAGTCATAGAGAACATTCAAGAAATACAAATGATTTATCCACAGCACGGTTCACATCCATAAGAAATAGGGTTAAAAGAGAAATGATTAAATGCTTAAATTGTCCACTGAAGCCTGCTTCTGAAATCTTCTTTTTTTTTTTTTTAAAGGAAACTGAGATCGTTAGATGAAGCTGGCTGCCCTGTTCCTGCGAAGCTTGTGAACTTTTTGTACTTCCATAGTCAGTGCCCCACAGGCTTTGGCCGGTTGCTTGACTACAAAGCCAGCTTTGGCCACAAGACTCAGAAACTCCTACATGTGAAAATGTGCCTACACCATTGTGTGGTGCCTCTTCAGGTTGCCCCAGACTCCAGACAGCTGAGGAAAAGGTGAACTCATGGCTCCTTAGCACTGGGATTTGGTGGGGAATGACTCCTGACAAGTTAGGACACAGCAACTTACACCAAGCGCATATTTTCTGGTAACACAAAGAGGGTTCCCAATCTGACTTGTTACTAGTCGCTGGCTTGTTTATGTCTATGTGGCAGGTCAGAACTGTCATGGAGCAGGTGGGCCTGCAGAGGCGAGTGTTCACTATGCTGGCTTAGCTCATGGGCTGCCCAAAGTGAAGCTGGGAGGGAAGAGACCACTGTTCATTCCCTGGGGCCAGCCTCATCTCTTGGCTAAAGCCAGTAGGAGCACTGACATATGCCAGTGTGGCCAATCTGGAAAACATATAGCCACTTTATTGATATGGAAGATGAAAGCTCCTCAGGGTTCAGTTCCATGAACTATCAGAATCCCCCCACTATTTGCAGTATTCACTACTCATGAAATAACAAGAGGGTTGAACTTGGTATGTTGGAAAGTGGAGCAGAATGTGGCTCTATCATTCCCTGAAGCCAAAACAAAAAAACAAAAGTAGGGAGAGTGACATACAGGCAGCATGTTCCAGAACCATCCTCGGCCATTGTCACAGTCACTGACCCGGTTTGGTGAAGCCTCACTGTGGCTGCATCGCATACTTGCCAATGGCTCAGGCACCACCACCTGGCCCTCTCCTGTGGAAAGCCTTCTGCTTGCTCAGCCTAAGGAGAGCTGGTTGAAAGTCTAGTAGCTCAGACGAGGGGTGACTGAGGAAGTGAGTCACAGAGCCAAACAAAGCCACGTGTGCCTCTCCCCTTCCTAATCCAGCTTCGCCCTGTCTCCAGTAGGAGAGGCACCGGGTGTGGGCTGAAGGGCAAGCAGGGCAGGAACGCTCTGGCCTCCCAGGCTGGGCAGGACTGGCATGGGAGGTTCTTTTGCAAACCTGGGTAATTAAACTCTCTGGGGCTTTAATTCTTACTCCACTTTGTCTCAAAAATCTTTAGTGAGAGAATCCCTTGGGTGTGGCATCCTCCCAGCCCTGGCCTTCTCCTCCTCCATCTCCTGTGACTATTGTCTATTTTCTCATTGGCCACGTGGGAGCTTCTAGGAATCACGAGAGTCCCTGAAGTGGAATGGGGAATAGAAAAGACACAGAACGCAAGCCAGCTAACCAGATTCCACTTGGATTCCCTGCCGATGCTCCTAAGACAGAGCTGGCAGGGAAGGAGGCAGGGCCTATTTAGTCATGAATCCTTACCTCCCAGGACCGAGAGCTGAGCTGGGGGCACCCTGACCCCCATCCAGGTGAGAGAAGACAGGGAAGGTGGTTGGGAGCAAGGCCCCTCGCCTGTTTCTCCTGCCTCCCTCAGTGCCCAGCACCCCGGACAGGAGGCAGGTGCACCATCCCTGTGTTCACCCTTTGTATGCACCCAAGGGAAAGCCCCTAACTTCCCTCCAAAAAACAGAAGGCAAAAACAAACATAAGACCTCCCAAAACTTCTGATCTTACAAGCTAAAGGCTGCAAAGAGTCTGATTGCACTTCACTGAGAAATACTTCTTTGATCTGAAAGCCACTTTTGTGCCTTCGTTTTTCTTTTTTGAAATAATTATGCCCATGGCCTAGGGCAAACTCAAGGCTGCTGCAGGCAGAGGTAGCCCCAGGGGCAGGGCACGCAGAGGGAGGTTCATTCTGGGCTGGCCCCATGAGGATGTGTGGGCTTTCAATGACCTGCTGTGTCCCCAGAACAAGAAAGCTTCACTCTGAGGTTGGAGTAAACACCACATGCATCTAAACTCAGGACCCAATCACCACTATAGACAAAAGGCTTAAAAGCCGCTCTAGAAACTGTAAAGTCAGGGTTAAGTTAAAGTCTAGGAACTGGGATCACAAGAAGGTGGCTACCAGCCAAGGGCATTCTACGGAGCACTGTTTGACTTCTACAGTTGAAATTCCCTAGCAACACTGAGCAACAGGTCTCCTGGGATGCCAGATAGGGCTGGGGTTCAATGCAGAGCTTTCAAAGGATCAGACACTCTCCCCTGACTCCTTCCTGCATGCTGGGCTCACTGGCTTTCAGTGGCCACCTAGAACCAATGCCCTTCTCCCTGGCCCTCCCTAATCCAGGAGCAGCAGTGCCTGCAAAGGGCTGCCTGAGGGACTCTGGGAGGGGCATAAGGGCTATTCCGGGATGGGCCCCACCTGCCCCAAGGCAGAGACAGCAGCACGGGAGGCTGAGAGAGCCCTCACCAGTGTACAGAGTTGGAGAGGAGGCAGAAGTCTATTAAAACAGGGGGATGGATCCTTCAAGTCATCTCCTCCAATCTGAGTAAAGCACAGCAAGCCAGGGATCATGGGCTCAGAGTTCAACCAGGCAGAAGCTTCTGGAAGTCAGCACTTTCTCCTGTCTTGAGACCACCCAAGGAATTCAATGTCATGGTCAGTGTATGGCAGAACCAGAAATGGAGCCAGAACCGGAACCCAAGTCTTGTGCCCCATAGGCCTATACTCTGTCCCTCCCAAGACACCACTGTTCCTCCCACCAAGCTGACTAAAGAAGGCTTAGGCAGCCTGGAGGAAAGTGTTCCAGAGTGCTCGCCTCCAGAGCCACTGAGCAGATGTGGCACAGGATGGGAGGGGCCTGGGTGTCCTGCCCCTGCCACCCACCCCTGTACAGAAGGGCCCAGGCCTCTATGACCTCAGGGTGTGGGGACTGGGTAGGGATGAGGGCCTCCTCTCACCAATGGAGCAAGGATGAGATGCCAATATGGATCAGGAACAGAGCTGTTCAGGCCCAAGTGAGAAAGGTGAGTGTACCCACGGGGGCTCCGTAGAAGGATGGGGCTGGTTCCTCTAAGAAGAGGAGCCTGAATCTGCACCAGGAGGCTTGGACCAAAGAACTGACCTACAAAGTGAGCAGGTCCCCAGCTGTGACTCCTGCTGACCCTGAAGTGCTGGCCTGTCAGTCTAGCTCCTAGATCCTGGGCTGAGCATCCTCCTGTTACAGGGGGTGCTCCTGGGCTTGGGACAGGGCTGCATGACTCAGTTCTTGTACTCACTATGTACTCTGGGTTCTATACACTCACTCTGGCCACACATGACAGACACAAGGCACAGCACATCCATCAGGACAGAAAGTTCATGTCACACTGCACAAAGTACATACGTCCTATGGCACAATGGACACGTGGAGACATAAGTGGAGCCGAGAGGCAGCCACCTCTGTGTCCCTGTGCTCCTCAGCCCCAGCTGGTAGACAAGGGCTGTGCATCCTGTTTGCCTCCTTTTCCAAACCCACCCCCGAGCTCCACCCATCCAGCAGAAGTGAAAAGCAAGAAGAAACCTGCTTTCAGCATCCTGGGCGGGCCTGCTGGTGCTGCTTTGTCTCTCTGGGCATTCAGTGACCTTTTTATGAGTGTAAATTGTCTATTAAGAGATTATTCACAACCAAATTTAAGGACCCAATAGGCTCACCTGAGCGCACACAGAAAAAATACAATAAATACAACTGATCCCCAAATGTCTACCAGGGCCCCTGGTCAGTGGCTAAGCAACCACGGCTGTGGGTGAGAGCAGAGCAAGGCTGAGCCTGGGGACACAGCGGGAAGATGGCTTCTGGTGGGGGTTCTTGTGGCAGGGCAAGCAGAGCGAGGGTGGGCCCCGTTCGCACGGGCATCAACGTCAGAGCAGGGATTGCGCTGTACAGCAGGAGGTTTGCTCTGCCTGCAGCTACTCAGAAAATGGTGGGAACATGCCCAGGTCGGCGAAGTCTTCGATGTTATAGTTGCCAGTCCCCTGGGTTGGATCTCCTGGCATGGGCAGCATGTCCTGCATAGGAGAAGAAAAGAAAGCCACGGGGAGTCAGCTTGTTTGCTGGTGCACTGGGCACATCCCAGGAGCCCAACCTGCCACTCACCCTCACAGCCATCTTTAGCAGGGCAGCCCAGGAGTACTCCCTGGCCTTCTGCGGGATGTTCTGCAGGGGCCCTCAAACGTCTGAGACCCTGGGAAACTGTTCTCCCTGGGGAGCTGTCACACCAGCACGTAAACAACGTCAGGACACAGCCTTTGTCTATCTAAGGCTGAGCCAGGGACACAGGGTGGACAAGAGCCCCACTGGTGGGGAGATCCCAGCCTGGCACTAAGCAAGATGCACACAGCAGCAGACAGTTAAAATGCAAGGGAAATGCAACGCAGAGAGGGGCAGAGGGAGGATGCGTGTGGAGACCTGTGTGGCTTGTCTTCAGCGTATATCTTAGGGCAGGGCCGAGTCCCCAGATGGCTGGACTTCAGTTTTAACAAGTACTTCAAGTTCTCTGGCCCTCAGAGAATCCACCCAGAAAATGGGAGTAGGAATGTTTCAATTCCTTATGGCAAATTCCCCAGCGTGTGTCCTGGTGAATTCTCAGCCCATGCCATATTCTATGAGAAAAGAATTCTGTGGGCAAATAAGTTTGTGAAACAAGGCATCCTTTGCTTGCCTCCTGATAAGTCCTGCAACAAAGAAACTGAATAACTTTGTCTAACCAGTGTTTCATAAGCCTATTGGACCAAGAATTCTCTTTAGCCTAGTGACCATGAAGACCTATGCCAGGAAATTCTGCCTTATGGGGCTACTGTGAGGCCCGAGAACGGGCAAGGAATGGAGCCCTTCAGCAGGAGGAAGGAGGGACAGTGACGGCAGTGCGGGGGCGGGGTGCAGGCTCGGGTGTGAGTGAGGTGCTCCTCTGCACAGTGAAAGGAATGCTGCCCCTTGGGGGTCCTGAGTGACATCTGGGTTCTAGACCTTTGTCTGTGTAGATGCTGCTTGGCTTGGTGGGAAAGGAGCTTAGGAGCAGGGTGGGGTAAATGAGAAGGCAGGATTACGCTCCTAGGAAGCTCAGAACCCTTCCACGACATGGTTCCTGCCCCAATCCTTGCTTTGCAGGGCAGGCCCAGGACATGATAGGGGGTGCCTGGGCTCCTATTACAAGGACCTTGGGGCGGGCCAAGCTTTTGGCTGAGGGGCAGTCAACGGGCTTGTACTCCCATGTGGGAGCCTTCCAGTCAAGTCCAGGAAACCCAAAGCGGGCAGAGCCCTGCTCTGTGGGGCTGCAGCGGTGCCCATTCCAGCTGAACAGTCTGCCCTGGGCATGAAGGGTGGGCCGGGAATGTCTTAAATAACGGAGAGTTGCAAGGTGCCAGGTAATCCTTGGTCAGGGATGCCCTGAGTTAACCACAGAGCAGAACTGAGCCAGGGCAGGGCTGGTGTGGGGCTGAGGGCTGGGGTGGGAAGGAGGAGGGTTGGCCAGTGGGAGGCACCAAGGCCCGAGGTGCCTGCAGCTCTTAGGACAGGCCCCCTTCAGCCTTTGGCTTTGTGCGTCTCTCCCAGGTAGCTCTGGAGTCTGGGACAGGGAAGTCTCCAATTGCAGCCCCCCTTTTGTGTGCCTTGGCTCAGAGCTATGGCCCCTGCACCTTCCCACATGCACCTGAGGTTTCTGGCTGGGCAGGATGGGACCTTCTACCCACGGGCTCCCTCTAGCCCAGGCCAGGCCAGGACTCACGATGGCTACTGGGCAGGCGGTGGTGCGGCAGAGAGCGAGGGGGAAAGGAAGCAGAGAGAAGGCGCCGGTACCTACGAGAAGGCGGTGCTCGCTCGATTTACCTGGAACACTTCAGTCTGACCGGGCTGCTGGTGGGAGTGCTGCTCACCGCTCTGCTGACCATGGTGCTGGCTTTGCCACTGCGACCAGACTTCCGAGGGCCGCCCTTGGAACTGCCCGCTACTTTGTCCACTTTCAGCTGAAAGATCCGACGTACAGGACACTTCCTTTAAAATCCATCCCATGGTTCCGTGAGACCTCAGAACCACTGCAGTGTGGAGGCCCCCGTTTCTGAAAGGCATGGTCCACCCAGAGCTGGCAGAATGTCTGCTGTCCCCGTCTCTCTCATTCTGACGGAGGTAACAAGCAGTGTGGATGCGAGAGACACCGGGGCCCTCTGCTGAACGGTGCAGGTACTTGGCCCGAGAGGGTGACTCTTCCTGGGGTCACCTGCCAGGTGACCAGGTGCTTTAAGCCTTGGAGGCCCCCATGCCCTTGGTGACCATTCATAAAATCTTTGGTGGGGGAAGCCAGGAGCTTGTCTGGGGGACTCGGAGCCTGGACTGAGAAAGGCCCTCTCCTTGGCAGCATGGTGCTGGCATGAGAAGGCAGACACAGTCTGCTGCTGCTCCTGACTCTCCCTGAGTCCACAGGCTGCTCTGTAAAGGCATCTGGCCCTGCTAAAGGAAGAACTTCTCCTCAGCTTTCCCCTAAGAACTGCCAACCTCACCCTCTGCCCTTTGAGCAATTCAGTAGAAGCCACACGTGGTGTTCTACACGGTCCTTGTACAGGGCCTTGTACAGCCACACCCCTTTCAGGCTGGCTCCTTGGCACAGGGTTTCTCAGCATCAGTTTGTTTAAGAGGGAAGGAATTTGGGCACTGGTCAGACAAGAAGACAGTGTTTCCTCTGTGGGAATCAGCAAATTAATTTATAAATGAGAGCCATTTCCCTTCCATCTACAGTTTACAAAAATATACCCAAAGGAAAAACAAACATGGGAAAAATGAGAATTTGGTCTAAAATATTTCTGAGATTCCAACAAAGAGGAGGCTTAAGAAAAAATACCCTTCAAAGAGGATATCATTAGGCACATCAGAAACCTTAGGAACTTTTTTTCTTGTTTCAAATCATTCGGTAACATTCTGGAGACAACGGGCTGTCAAGCTACGGGTGGCAGGACAAACCCCATCTGGCCCCACCTTACTTTTTCCAACAGCAACACTAACCACAGGCAGATCTCAGCCCCACAACCCACCACTAACCTGGACACTGGGGTAATCTGAGACAAGGTTAGAAAGTGTGCAGGGAGAAGAACCTCTAGTCTTGCTCTCCCTGTCTCTCTCTCTCCTTCTCTCTGTGTCTCTCTGTCTCTCTCTCTTTCACACATGCGCGCACACACACACACACACATATACACACATGCCCATCAACCCATATATGCTGCCTGAGACATAAAGGACTTTAATAAAACACATAAGCTCCCTTCAATGCTTCACCATTGGTGCTTTTCAAATTCTGTATGATGACAACAGTTGGCAAAGAGTTCTATAAAGTCAAGGCAGGGTACAACTCCCTACCTCAGCATAAGAGAAATTTAAATCTACGGTGCACATAGGATTCTGCTGTAAAAAATATGCATCTGGCAATCTGAAATGCCTTTTCCTGGTAAGCTCACACCTGGCTCCAAGGACCTAGAGGAAGTCTTTCTTAGAATCGTGCTCACTGACCTGATTTGGAAATCTAAAAATCTAGAATTGTCTGAGAGTAGAAGACAGGCCTGTTTCAAAACTGTGGCAGAATTAAATGAGCAGTAGCACCTGCTGGAGCCATGAGGGGATTCCCACCTGACAGGCACCTGTCCCATTCCGGAGCCTGCAGAGCTGAACACAAGCTGGTCTACCGTTGCTTGACGGGAGGGTGGAGGGACACAGCCACCTCTGCTGAAGGAGGGGCATGGCAGACTGGGGGAGTATCCTCATGTGTTCAGGGAAGATGACAGCCAAGGAGGCTCGCTATGGGACGCTGCTCCGACATCCTATGGGGGGTGCCTGTCACAAATCAATGTCCTCAGCCCTGCCTCCCCTCAAGCTACAGGGCTGCCTCTCCTTCCCTTTGCCATCGACCTTGTCAAGCCACCATACACACAATGTCTTCTTGTTCCCCTCCCTCCTCAGCCCCGGGCAATCACTCTGTGGCCAAGTCTGGACTGCCAAGCCCGGGCCAACAGGCGTTCACAGAGCTGCCATTCCCCTCAGTCTCTTGGGCATTCAACACTCTTGGTCATTCTGTTTGAAATTGTCTTGTTGACTTCTGGACTGCATTTGATGTTGGTTCCACTACCTCTTAAGACTCCTTCTTAGGTGCTCCTTGATCCTTACTTATGACTCTGTCCCTTAACACTGAGGTCCCCAACCCCCAGGCCACGGCCTGGTACTAGTCCACGGCCTGTTAGGAACCAGGCCTTGAATCACACTTGAGCTCCTCCATGCCCCCACCCACTGCCCCTGTCTGAATTGTCTTCCATGAAATTTAGGAACCGGACGCACAGCACGAGGTGAGTGGTGGGCAAGCAAGCAAAGCTTCATCTGTATTTGTAGCTGCTCCCCATCGCTCGCATCACCGCCTGAGCTCCACCCCCCCCACCCCCCAGGTCTGTGGAAAAATTGTCTTTCATGAAACTGGTCCCTGGTGTCAAAAAGGTTGGGGACCACTGCCAGGGCTTACTCAGGCCTTCCCTTTCATAATGGACAAGATGGGAATAAGCTCTTTTGTTTTCATGAACTGACTCATTCATTTATTCATTTGGCAAATATTTTCTGAGCTCCTACTGACACAGGCTCAAGGCTGGCACCGTACGTACACTGGAAAACGAGCCAGTTTCCATCCTGATGAGCTTACAGCATGGTTGGGAAGGAGGAGTCCGCAGCAGTTCCACACAGCTGAGAGCTGCTGTAACAGGGCTGAGCAGAGCCAGAATAAAAACTCTTAGGAGGGATACCTAACTCAGTCATGGGGTGTAGAAAAGGCTTGTCAGAGCTCTCAGATGAGACCAGAAGGGAAATCAGTAGTTAATCAGTGTAGGGCTTGGAGGTGGGGTGGAAGGGAATTCTAGACAGAGGATCAGTCTGCTCAAAGCATGGCAGTGAAAGAGGGCTTGGCGCCTCCAGGCACCCACAGGAGGCTCGGGATGGATGAGGGACAGAGTGTGACCAGGCAAGTGATGAGATGGGGCTGGAGGGTGAGCCAGGGGTCAGGTTCCCACCACCCGGGTGACTGATTTTGAGGGAACGGAGAACCACTGAGGGTTTTTCAGCAGGGCGTGGCACACAGAGATCTGCACACTTAGGAAGGTCACTGTGCCGGTGGGTGGATGGACGAGAGGAGAGGGACGCAGACCAGTTGGGAGGAGGCTGCTGTAGTGAGCCCTGCAAGAGATGACGGCGCCTGAAGCACGGAGCCAACGCGGGCCGGAGAGGAGCAGGGGATGTGAGATATTATGGAGATACTGGCTGTGCTGAGGGGTGTGCGTGGGACGAGCTCAAGTGTCTGGTGGATTTACACTTCCCGCTTCTCCCCTGAGCTTTGGCTCCATGTACCCTGCTGAGGTGACGTGTCTGAGCAGCATGAAGGCCACCTGAAACGCTTCGTGCCTGAAGTGATTATCTCACGTCCTCACATAGTCCAGAGAGGAGAGGGCCGAGCATTGACTCTTTCCTCGCACGCACGCGCACGTCCACTCGGTCAGGGCAGCCGACTGCCCCCGCCTCGACGCCACCTGTCCACCCCCATATCCCTCCCTCCCTTCTCTCTGCCCCTACCTGCGCTGAGTCGTGCCCCCCAGTCACCCCCAAAGCCAACAGCTACTGGGGTTGTCCTTCTCAAACACTGGTCCACTGCTCACAAACTGCTCAACTGCTGACCACGTCTGTGAAGTGAAGTCCGTGCTCCTCAGAGTCGGCGCGAAGATCCTTTGTGACCTAGCTTTTATTTTCCAGCCTCGCCCCCTACCGCATGTCACTGTAACCTCCGCCCCTCTTGCCCTAGTCACGTGAAAATACCTGGACCTCCCCCAAAACGCCACATGGCACATCTCCATGCTGCCGCATGTGTGGTCTGTCTTTATGCACATCCTTCTCCTCTGTGCATGGGGGATTCTGCTCGGGTTCAAAGCCCTAATCAAGTGTGGCCACGTGTGACTGCCTCCCTCCCTCATCGTCTCCTCTTGGCCTGGTGGGACCTGTCACACTACGTTGGTTGATTTACTCCAAATTGTAACTGAAGGCCAATGATCATATCCACATCTATCCCAGGCTTTACTGAGAATGGAATGCAGGAGGCTTCAAAAACCATTTGCTGAAGGAAGTGGGGGAAGGGGAAGAGGGAAGTGAGAAGGAAGAACACACCCCCGTTCCACAAACTTATCTCTACTGGCCTTTGAGGCTTCCTGGGTGTGGCCGACACTCTCCCATCAGTCCGACCTGAGTGACAGCCGGAGACGGGATAGGGTGTCATGGGATGAGGATGAGAGGAAGGTTAGCTCTCTATTTGCCTCTGGGGGTACTTGACTCCATTAATTACAGATACAAGATTTCAGAATAAAAATTCTTAAATGTCTGCAAAGGGAAAAAAACCAATTAACCGGCTTGCTTTGGAAATGGCATAAGATAATTAAGGAAGGATGGAAAGGACTTAGTATTTTTGGAGCACTGGCTATGTGCACATAGTATGACTATGTGTTATGAATCATGTTAGGTATTCTACATACATTATTTTAATTCATTTTCTCTTCATTCCAAGTCTAAGAAATGGGTTCATTATCCACATTTTTCAGATAAGGAAACTGAGGCTTAAAGATGGCAGGAAATTAGCCCAACTCATTTAGCATAGAAATGACAGACCCAGGGTTTGAACCTAGATCTTTCTGACACTGAAGCCCATGTGCATTCTTTTGACAAATGCAGTGTTTAGGCTGAACACCTACTACGTACCTGATACTGAGCAGTGTGTTGGCAACATGGTGGTGATCAAGACTGGCCCAATGCATTGAGACAGATGAGAGATTAGGTAATTAGAACTGTCATGAGTCTTATAAGGGAAGTCCAGGCTGCCGTGAGAGGACCTGGGAGCAGGCCCTAACTCAGACTTGAGGCTTACTAGAGGAGGTTACTTCAAAGCGATGACCTGAGGGATAAGTTCATTGGCTATGTGATGGGACAGTTAAGGAAAAAGTCCTCTTAGCCTCTGCTACTGAAAGTTTTTTTTTTAACTCCTGAATTGTATTAGTGACCTCTCTGACTAGATAATGAGCAAGAACTTCAGTGTAATCTCTCCTGGGTGGCAGAGCACTGTGGGTTCCTGCACTGCACATAGATAGTGAACATGGCTGCCCATGGCCTGCCCCCACAATGTACCTACAAGCTTCTTTCTGGGAAAAAACTCTGTGGTCACCAACACCTTTATGTTACCTTATTATCCCCAAAGTCACATATATAGTTACAAACTATGAGCTGGGTTCTAGTCACGCTGTGTTTCTTCTGCTCTGTTGGCTTCCTAAGCAAGGCCTAGGCTGCCACAGCCCTGGCTGGGGTGTGGGCCACCTGCCAGCCCAGGTGTGCAGACAGATTGTGTTACTGGCTGCTACCATCTGGGCCAGCTGGGTGGGCTTTCGGACCACAGGTCAGAGTCTTGAGGAGTTTGTGGATTTCTAGGTTGTAGAACCATGGACAACATCTTCCTTTTTTAAAATTTGAAGCTCAATGCTGTAATTCCACTCTTATTACCTAATATTTTTCCTTGTGAGATTCAGCTGATTTGGAAATTGCCCTAAGATTCAAGGCTCACTTGAAGTCCTGCTCAGAGGTCCTATGTGGTTGGGTTTAGCTCAGTGATTCCCAACCAGGGGTGATTTTGGCACTCCCCTCCAGCCCCCAATGGACAATGTCTGGAGATAATTTGTCATTATCATAAATACAGGAATGTTAGTAGACAGAGGCTAGGGATGCAGCTAAACACCCTATAAGCAACAGACAGCCTCCACAACAAAGAATTATCCAGCCCAAAATGTCAGTAGTGCTGACGCTGAGAAACCTTGCTGGAAAAAGTCAACAAAGAGCAGCAAAAGGGCAACTGAGGCTGGGTGTGGTAGCTCACACCTATAGTCCCAGCACTTTGGGAGGCCAAGGTGGGAGGATCACTTAAGCCCGGGAGTTTGAGGCTGCAGTGAGTGAGGATTTTGCCACTGCACTCTAGCCTGGGCAACAGAGCAAGACCCTGTCTCCAAAAAAAAAAAAAAAAAAAGGCAGCTGACTCTCTTACAAAGGCCTTTTAGCAGAAGAAAACTGCACCTCACAGCAGGGATCACAGACTGCCTGACATTTCTGGTTGAGACCTCACCTTTCAACACTAAATAGTAGGGATAGAGAGATTTATAATTACCCAAAATTCACTGGTAAAAATGTACAGGGCTGAGTTTTGGGGGCAGGAGCTGGGGAGTAAGAGGGTCCATGGGGTCTGCAAACGTCTCGGATCATTGAAATCCTACTCCTCCCTCCCCACGCTTACCGTGCCCTGCTTCCCATCTCAAATTACGCATTCCATTTCTCACTGAAAAGATCTTCAGACCTTTTCAGAATAACAAATTCTTTCACTCCCCCTCTCCAAAGTAAATACAGGCTGGGTGGGGCAGGCTGGGATGGACATGGCTCTCTTAAGGAAGGGCAACACGCTATGGGCATGTTTCTTGAGCTTTGTAAAAGATGCTCATCCTCAGAGCTGTGAGTGTGACCTGAGTTGACCTGTATTCACCGAGTGTGACTTGTGCCATGCATGAATGAATTGCTTTAGCTACCTCCTCCTAAACTGAAAAGCACATGGTGAACAAGAAGCCACAGACGTTATATCCAGAAGCACGCTGCTAAGAAAATAATGGAATTTAGACCCTCTATAAATATACATATATATGTGCCACACTCGGAGCAAGTCAGGGAATGAAAATCTGGCCTGCTACAGCACCTTTGAGCCACTCCTCCCTGAGCAACCTGTGTGCTGGTCTCCTTGCATTTCTCCAAGAAACAACGTAACATTAATGAGCCTGGTAGTAGTTGAGACGGAAAGAAACTGAGAAATTTAGGGATTCAGGTTGAATACACCTCTGGCAGTTATCAATTTATTGCCTCTTAGTTTTAAATCCATCCTTCTTCGCACTGCTTCATGATACTGAAACTGCACCCTGCAAACATTTCTCCTTCGCCAGCTGGTGCAATGTTAGGCTTTACCAATAGAGGACGCTGGAGAGACAAGCAAGGCATGTGCATACACAGAGGGAGTGTATGCACAGGGCTTCTCTTCCTGGTTGAAGGGCTGCTTTCCTTCGATAGTGTGTCTAACAGCAGTGTGCAAGAAGTCAAGTGGCATTCACTGTTCAGCAAGTTTCTCTACCACCCCGAGAGCTGCTTCCTGTGAACCAGTTCTACCTGCAGGCACTCTCTGGGGAAATTCTTGGCCACCTGGTAGATGGTTCTGTGGACCACTTCTGTTCTATCTGCACCCTCTACTGAGTTTCTCAGGCAGCTGGCAGGCTGCTTCTACAGACTAACTGCAGCCCACAACCTCTGGTATTAGTAAGTTTACCAGGTTGTGTGTTCCCAGGGCAGACACACATTTCCCAACCGGGCTGAATCTCAGGCTTTGTGGGGTGAGGTCCCCTCTTCCAAGTTCTTAGTTCCTTTCTTACCTATTTTCCCTCATCCATAGAGGTAGGAGCTGCTGCCCACGTTTGCTATTCCTGTTTTCCTCAGGGTCCTCCTTCACCACCTTTTATTAGCTAAAAAAAATCTTTAAACTTTTCCCTTTTCAAATAACTGGCATGATTTCTGCCTCCTGACTGGGCCCTGACAGACACAACACCTTCCCCAGTTCCCTTGTTAAGGGAATAAATGCTTGAATTTGTCAGTGCTTAAGTAAGTGGATGGTGTATTTTCCTAGTTCTGCTTCTGGATGCTGTATTTCAAATGGCTAGGTTTTCTCTGTGACCCGAGTCAAAATGAAAACGAAACTAAGATTGGAAACACAGATGTGACAATAGCATAGCTCAAAAGAACTCAACAGACCTGAAATGGAAGAAATGCTTTGGATAGAAAAGCTCATGGAACAAAACCAGCATGTGGTTCATAGAAAGGGCTGCGACCCAGGCAGGGCCACTTTCTCATTCAATGTATGAACTCAGTCTATAAAGCCATCCTGAGGAGTCCAGCAGCAGTTGAGGCACTGTTCAAAAGTGACATGCTATGCTTGTTGCCCCTTGATGTCAGCTGCCTGGGCCACCACTGGGTGATGTCCAGCAAGTGTGCTCAGCAGGCATTCCAAACGCCCTGGCTGCTCCAGCCAGCCAGGAGCAGGAGGTCAGGATCCACTGTGCTACCTCACTGGGCTCTGGGTCTCTGGCCAAGGATAACTAGTTGGGGTGTTGCCATGCTTGGGGACCCATCAGTGCCCCACCAAGGCTGCAGCTGGCTCTCACATGCCCTCAGACAGGCCACTGGGAAGCTACTTGGATGGGCACACACAGGGCTAGGGCACGTGTTCATTGCAAATTAAACACTCCCTGGCTTTTTTCATGTTTTCTGTTTATTTAATAATTAATGAAACTGGCCATTAATGGAGACTGCTCTGGTTCTTCTCCACTCACCCATTTTCTGCTCTGTTCCCTGCACCCCTTCCCACTGCGCCCTCAGGAGATTACCATCCTTGCTATTAAACAACCCCCCAGGTCCTTTTGCTAATCACACACCCTCTTTCCCTCATCTTAACCAAGGCTTGCCCCTGCCCCAGCCAGGACTCTACTTCCTTGACGCTGTGCAGAGTGGGGGCTGACTCCATGGTCAGGAGGGGGCCTGGTGTCCACCCACTCTGCAGGCCCTCTCCAGACCGCTTTTCCCCATCCTGATGTGCGCCCCAACAGCTCTGCCTGGGCCCCCTCTGCCTGCACTGGGAGCTGTCCTCCTGCAGACTCCTCATCACGGGTGGCTCTGGAAACCACTGCCTCGAGGTCTTCCTCCCCATCCCAAGCCCAAGCCTCCCTTCCTGCTCCCCTCCTCAGCCTGTCCCCTCTTCACCACCTGCCCACTGCACCACAGCTTGGCTTCCAAACACACACCCAGTTCCACTCAAACAGCTTCTGCCACAGTTAACACATGACACACTGATCGTGAGGCCACAGGAAACACCTCAGTCCTTAATGTCTCTATTTTATATACTCTCTTCCATTCCCCCGTTGGAGGGTCCAGCCCCTTTCTCATTAATATAAATCAAGGAACACCTGCAGAGACATGCAATTCCTGCTTAATTCTAAGATCCCCTGAAGAATGGACTGGAAGCTGATGGTAAGTACAGGGCAGTAGGCAGGAGCAGTCTCAAATGTACTGCCAGGTTTGATTCTTGATCCAGAGTCTACCACTTAGCAGCTATGTGGCCTTGGGTAAGCTATCTCCTTCCCTCATTGTGCCTCATTTATTTATCTGTGAAATGGGAATCATAATGATAGCTTCCTCTTAGGGCTTCTGTGAGCATTAAATGAACGCTGTGTGCGAGCGTAGAGGAAGCACCCAGTAAGGGTTAGCTGTAGCACTACCACTGCCATTATTACTATCACCTGAGTGTGAGATCACTCGACAGAAACTGTAGAAATGGCTGCTGAGCCTGGAGCCCCATTTGTGTGACCCTGTTCTTGGCCATCTGTGCAGTGGCCTCTTCCTGAGGCTTTGTCCTTCCTGTGTCCCATCTGCACTTACAAGTCAGGGCCTGGCGTTTGCTTAGTGGAGACGAGACAGACACATGGAGCTAAAGGTGCTGGACTGCCGGGGCAGGGAAGTGGCCTGCCCACCTGCCTCATCACGGCCACAGTGAGAAGCTCCAGGGCCCTGCCAGGGACGCACGTTAGCTCAGCTCTGAAGCCACTCCTGGCCCATCAGACATGACGACCATCCCGGCCTGCAGCTCCGAGGGCTGCCGTGCAGACTGTGGCTGCCGCCCCTGCAGCACCATCCTGCCTGCCTCCTTCTACCTGCCTGTGTCCCGTGCCTAGGTCTCTGGACTGTGACCTTCTTTGGGCAGGGGCCAGGGCTCCCCCCGAACCCCCTGTCTGTTCTGCCGTGCTTCTGCAGGGCTTGGCACTGAAGGCTTATTGAACAAGAGTCAGTCAATGCCAGAGGGTCCCTCCTGCTTCCAGGTGCCTGCACAGGCCCACCTTCTGGAGGTGGCAAGGGGTGTCCCCACACCCAGGCGAGGAAAGCAGATGTGGAGAAGGTTCTCACATGACTGGGGAGGTGGTGCTTTCCTGGGAGTCAGGCTTCTTAGTCGAGTGCCTGGCTGACTCGGAGCAACTGCCTCAGGGCTTCTCCTTCCTGAAATAGGGTACTGTCTTCTAAACTTAGATTCATTGAATGATGTGGCAAGGATAGTGACGAGCTGAACGTGAGACCACACCACAAGTAGACGGGACTGATGCTGGAGGAGCTAGCTGACCCCAAAGGGGAGGGCCACACAAGGGGTCAGGAATGGCTGTGCCTCAGGCCCTCGGGCTTGGCGGGGCAGACGTGCTGCTGTCTGAAGTGGAGGAGGGGCGGGTGTGGGGAGTGGGCAACTCTGCATCATGGGCTAGGCAAGGGGCTCTGTGCGGCATTTCTCATAAGCTTGACAGAAAAGCACCTTAAATGGAAGCTTTCAACTTGCCAAATGGAAATTTGGATGTTTGGGACCAGCTTCATGCTCACCTGAGAATGCCCTATGAGCCACACTGTTGGGCATCACCCAAAGACAGCACCGACAGAGTGACAGGGGGAGAGAGAGAGAGAGAGAGAGAGAACA
Organism: Daubentonia madagascariensis; assembly: GCA_023783475.1. Classification (NCBI taxonomy): domain Eukaryota; kingdom Metazoa; phylum Chordata; class Mammalia; order Primates; family Daubentoniidae; genus Daubentonia; species Daubentonia madagascariensis. The sequence continues at coordinate 9,553,585 of JAKFHU010000144.1, read as the reverse complement.
GGTACCAGCTTCTTCCCAGAACCTGGGTGCCTCACTAACCCCTCCTGGCAGGAAGTGGAGACCTGGCCCTGGCAGACGTGCTGAGTGAGCAGGGCATGGGCTCCTGAGCTGCACACAGAGGGGGGTGGTCCTTAACCCTTTAGGGCCTGAGGTTTCGTTAGCAAAGCTAAGATAGATGTTCTTACATGAGATAAGACCTCTCTCTTAATATTAAAAAAAATAGAGAAAACTTTACAGTGTTATTTACACAATTGATTTTCCCTATAACTATTCTCTAGTTTTTTGAAACAAGACTATAGGATTTTTGGCTTAGGGGACCTGAAAATCCTTGCCAAGGGCTATGAAGGGTTAAAATAGCATTGGGATCACATGGAGCACAAGAACATAATCCCAGTGCCTTGAAAATGATAATGTCAGATCACAAAGCCAAGGTCTAAACACCCAGTCTCTTAGGAACACCACAAGCCTCCTCAGGGCCAGAGAGAGAAGAGGTGCTTGGAAACCTCCAGACCTTGGCCCAGTACTCTGGGAGCTTGGTGCTCAGCCCCCCGAATTTGGGATGTTCAGAAAGCATTTTTGCTTGCTCTCCCAGGAATTCTTGCCCTCATTCCCCACCTACCGAAGCCTGGAGTCCTGTTGGCAAGGCTGGAGTAGGCATTCCCGCTTGGTGAGGAGGTAGCTGGGCTGGAGAGAGGGCTGTAGGAAGAGGGGTCTGCCGGGTAGCTGTGGCTCGTTCCAATCCCAAAGGGAGATGACTGGGTCTTGCTAGACTGAGAAGGGATTTGCTACAATCAGGACAAAGCGAAGAGATGGGATGCACCACCAGCAGACCTCCCCGACGCCCTAGGCCAGTCACCGTCCCCAGTGGTGAAGCAGGCAGAGGCAGTGCCTGCTTGGGGTTGAAAGTGGCTCCCCGTGGCCCTCCCAGCTGGTGGGGCACAGGTCTGGGATCAGCCCAGTATGTGAGGACCCAAGAACTGCAGGATCTTTGAGGCAGGTCTGGTTGTTGAAGTAACCCCCAGGGCTACAATGATCTGGGCCCTCTGGCTTTTGGTTATGGAGGCCTTGGCATTATGAATACTAAGAACTCCCTCAGCCCAATCAACACCCATCCTCACAGTGACTAAGGGGGTGCTGGGTGTGCCACACGGGTGGGTGTTCTCATGCCTACCTGGTGCAGGAGCAACCAGAGGTTCAGAGGGTGGTAAGGGGACTCATTCTTGATGGGGTGTCTCTGCCCCCTCCCTGCTAGCTGCCCAGGGCAAGACCGAAGAGGAAAGGCTGCAGAAGTCAACTGTGGTGCAAGGTTTGGGGCTCTGGCTCTCCAAGTGCCTTTAGGGGGACAGCTGCTGTCAGGGTGGTCGGCTCTAGCTAGAAGGTGACCCAGAGCTGGGATCCAAAGAAAGCACATTCCAGGGTGCTACGCCTCTCTGGGCATCCGGGGACATGCTCTCCACAGGAGACCCATACCTGTCCCGGAAAAGGCGGACGACTCCCTGTCCATGCCACCTGACTCTGGTTTAGCTGCCGGGAGATTTGGGACATGTTCTGGCCTGTTGAAGAGGAGGACTGAATATCATTCACTCCAGGCACGTGAACACGAGACAAGTGCTAAGCGAGAGAAGATGAGGTGTATCCTAGAAACGCTGGTGGAGTCAGCCCTGGGCCGCCTTCCTCCACACCGCTTCCGGCACACATGGACACCATGTGGCTCAAGCCCATGGCCGTCCAGGTGCATCCTCCCCTCGCCCTCCCCCAGGGTGTCCACCACTCTCCCCTCCTCGGCCTTATCCCACCCCTGTGCATCCTGTGCTCTAGTGGATGAACAGATGATTTGGTTTCCATGAGGAGAGAAGCTTCTTAGAATAAGAATCAGTCTTGGGAACTCACTCCTTTGTGCTCTGGCTCATTTGTCCCTTGGGGCACCTGTAAGGCTTAAGGATTCAGGAAATGCATTGCAGACTGTCACTTCCTTTTAAATACAAAGGAAAACCTGTTAACAGAAACTTGCAGGACAGGGCCTAGTCCTGCCACCCAGAGTTTACCTCTTCCACCTGCAGTTTATCTTGGACTTAATGCAGTATGTCTTTTCGAGGCACTGGTGGTGAGTACTCTCTGCGTTCCCAGGTCGCTTGAGCCATTCTCCCTGGCACGTGCTGCACGCGGGACTCTCGAACCCCTAGTGACTACACAAAAAGCTCATCAAGGACGGAGAGGTTGGGGCAGACCTTCACTTTGTTCCAGGCCCTTCCTCCTGCCTGCCTGGGACTAGCTCAGCATGCAAGGCAGAGTGCTGGGTGCCCAGGAATCAATCAAGTGGGCTGGTACGGGGCTAATCACAGGGGGCTTTTGGCGCAGGTGGATTTTCAGCTCAGTTTTGAGAGAAAGGCAGACTATAGACCAGGAGAGAAGATTGGGTACAATTTTGCTAATTGTATTCTAATGCCTTTTCTATGCTATTTGATCCCACTTAATATGGAGAGAAACCAAGAACATCAGAGACAAGTTCAGTTGCTCATGTAAAGGGGAACAGCATTTCCATCTTCCTAAGATCAATTCTTCACTTAACATAGGGACTTCTTTCCCATTCTCCTTCCTGACAAATGTATGACTTCAGAGGACGTTTTCTGATGACTCTTGTCTGGGAGGGCCTCTTCCACACCCTCCAGCCCTGGTTGTCCTCCCCAGGACACTGTCCAGCTAGGGCCAGCTGTAGCATCACTGGCCTTAGGAAAGGTGCCCTGGATGGGCTTCTTGCAGCAAAGGGCCGGTCCCTGTGCCCAGCCCTCTGTGGGGCCTTGGGGCCACAGCTGCCCATCTTGGTACAGATGGCAGGCGCCAAGACTGGTGGGACCACAGCAGAAGGACTGTGGGTGAGGACACACTTTGGGTGCCAGCAACGCCATTCTTCAAGCAGCTCAGAGCTCCCTTGGCTGTGTCAGGCCCCAGAGTTCTTCAACTCACAGCCCACCCCAGCCCAAGCCAGCTCAGGCCTTTCAGATTTACAGTAAATTCTGCCCATTCCACAGGCTTTAGCCCACACAGGCATCCTTTTGTTCCTTCATTTCACAAACCAGTATTCACAAGTGCCTTCCCTATGCCAGGCTCTGCACAGGTGCTTGGGCACTCCTTGGACTCTGTCCCCACACAGCCAGTTGCCCTAAGCCTACTTTCCTTCCCTGTCACTGCCCTCCATGTGTCCCATTCTTTTGCTCCTATGACAGCTGCCTCACCCAGGCTCTGTGCCTCATGCTGCACTGTCTGTCCTGGGCATGATCTGCAGCCTCTGTCTTATCCTGAAGGCTGTCAGTGAAGCCGTCTTCCCCAGCATGGCCCTCACGGCTGCTGCAGCCTCATCCTCTGTTTCTCCCTCCTTGTGGCCTCTTCCAACCATGCCTCCTCCCAGGCTGCGCTTAGCCTGTTCCTCAGGCCTGTGTGCCCGGCCCCTCGTCAGGAGGCAGAACCTGACTTTTGCTCCCAGACTTAGCTGAGGAGTTGGCCAGGCCTTCTCTGGCCAGGTCTGGTTGCCCTTCTCAGGCAGTCCCCTGGCCCTTGAATGCTGTCCCTTCCTCACCTCTTGCCACTGCACCCTCCCTGCTCCCCTTCATCCAGAGAGGGGGGTCAATAGCAGTGTCACAAGGACCCTGGGGACATGAGTGCCTGGGCAGGGCTGGGACAGTGTGCCGCTGAGGCACCCAGCAGCACAGGAGAAGTCTGGTGGTCTTGACCAAAGCTCAGCAGAGCCACATGACCTGCAGTGATGATGGTTCAGGGGCTGCTCTCTGGGGGCTGCCATTTCATCTTGCTGTCCCCAGACCAGAGAGTCCCTGCTTGTGGCCAGAGGTCTCAGAGCCCCAGAGCAGACTGAAGTCCGGAGATGCCCAGCTGTGGGACTGGTCAGGGCCATGCCAGTGTCTGCTGATCTAGGTCACAGCTGCGGAGCTGCCCATTGCTTCTCCAGGTCTGTGCATGAGAGCTTCATGTCCATGTGGCTAGGGCATCCCTTGGGTGCCAGCTCCGCCTGCCCCTTCCTGGTCCCTGCCAGCATTTGGAAGCTCTGCTTAGGCTTTGGCCACACTCGCTGGAGGCTGGGCTGTATGAGAAGCCCGGCCTTGCTGGACACCATGTCTGGGGCACCTCTCCTAGGGAACTTGAGGGTGTCTGGTGGGAACACACGAGTGCCCACACACCCTCCCCAAGGGCTGCCAGTCTCTCGTCTGGCCATTCTCCCAGTTATACTTCCATTTCCCCAGCAGTCAGCAGAGCCAGGCCTTGCCTCCGGTGATGTCAGGGCTTCCTCAGTGACCTACAAGATGCCCCTGAGGCTAAGAACCAAGCCTTGGGAAGGCTGGATACCCTGCCCGTACCCTTGAGTGCCCTTCAGGCTAATGCCCAGACATGACGGGCTGAGGCGTCCACTCTTCTTGGACTTGGCCATGGCCTCTGGAAACCAGGGGACAGTATGCTTCCTGCTACCTTGTCAGCTGTCCCCAGCTTGGCCCCACCTGAGTCCTGGCTAGAGGCCAACTCACTCCCTTCTTCCCGGCAGGCACCGCTACAGAACACAGTGGCTCCTGCCTTTCACATCTGAGAAAGAGCAACTCACATCAAGTATCTATGGCAACTCATGGAGGGCTCACAGAGCAGAACCAGAGCTGCCAGCATCCCAGCATGGCCCAGGGCTGGTGGACCAGTGACCGCTAACTGATGTCTGCAGCACACAGAGCCATGCTCTGAGACCCAGGGCCTCATTGGCACATACCTGAAGGCCTTCCCCGAGTGTCCGGGGGGGAATGGGCTCCCCTGGGAGTAGATCTGTTGGCTTCCTGCGGCAGAGGCTGAGCTCATCATCTTCTTCTCCGCTAGGAAGACCAGAGCAGGAGTCACATGCGAAAGTTCTCTGCCCTGCACACCGCAGCGGAGGCCACCCTGAGACTAGGGGCGGGGTGGGCGTGGAGAGCAGGAGGACACACGTCTGGGGCAGCCCATCTGCCTGCAGCCTCCCCTGCCCTCCCCTCTGCACCCCATCTCTCCTGGAGCCATCCTGGTGTATGAGAGCACCGCCTGAAGGCAAGGCCCCTTTTGAGAGTTGGGAAGATTAAAGGAACTAATGACAGTTCTTTCTCAGACATTATGTTATCCAATCCTTCCATCCCTGTGGGGTCATACAATAGGTCCTCATCTTCTAGGTGAGGGAGCTCAGGGTCACAGTGAAGAGGATAGCCCCTGACCCCCAATCCTGGGTTGGAACCTTAGCTCCACCCTATTTATCAGAAATGTGACCGTGGACCTGTTATTTAATCATCCTCTGCCTCAGTCTCCACAACTGAAAGAAGGCAATAGTATCTTTCTCATAGGGCTGTGGTGGGAATTCAGTGACTTAACCTAAGTGCTTAGAATAGTGCCTGATGACAGAGCAAACAGCATCTAAACATTTGCTGTCCTTTGTTACAGACGAGAAAATTGAGGTGCAGTTTGTCCAAGGTCACAAGCCAGTGAGGGAGAACCAGGGTGTGAATGCAGGCCCAGCAATCTCCCTGCTGCCCCAGAACTCTGCCCATCCCTGCCGCCCTCACCCAGCATGCGCTGCAGCAGACCAGACTGACAAACCAGGGGCAGCCCTGGGCCTGTGTGCCTTGACCTTCCATAAAGATGTCTTTGAGAGACCGAGCTCCTCATGCAACTGAGAACCCTCAGGCCCTGGTGTGGATGTGTAACAATCCATCCATGATTTTCTGCCACCACGGGATAGTGAGCAGAAGACTCGACTCAGCCACAGAGAGAGGCTGAAGAAATGGGCTCAAGACCTGGCTGGGCTGTTTAGATCTTCCATGAGTAAGAGGGTGATGTCTGTGGCGGGTGGAGAAAGAGGACTAGGGCCGCTAGCGTGCTCCGCCGCAAGAGCGCTTCTTCCCTCTGGTCACTGAGAGTGCCCCGGGGGTCCCTGAAGTGCCCACTTACTCCCCGAAAATCGCAAAATGCCTGCCCGTCTCATTTCTACGATCCCTAGCATCCCCCCCTGCAGCGAGATACTGGAATGAAGGAAATCAAGGATAGCTACATGGCAATTATTTTCTGCCTAAACAGACCCCACGTCTGCACCCGTCTCTGTCCCCGCTAAGTGGACACGAGCAGTGATGCAGTGATGGACACTCAGGCTCGTGGGCTTGGGGATGAGAGACCAGGCTGCAGGCACCACGTGCTGCATTGCCCGCGTGTGGAAACAACCTCTGTGACGTTTTAATAAAAAGGAGCTACGGAGCAGTTTCCTTCAACTATTTTCTTGTGCAGCAGTAATGGCTGTGGGCAGTGGGAAATCCTGAAAGGAAGGACAGAAGGCGCTCCGGCTCCCGGGTGTGGATTTCTAACCCAGTCGTACTGCCTTGGTCTTGGGAACAACGAGCAAGGTTGGAGCAGGGGAGAGATGAGGCTAAAACTTGCAAGAATAAGGTAAACTCACTTCTTTTGACTCTAAACTTAAGGTAAGCCTTTTTTTTCCCTCATGTGTTTAAGATTTTTGTGGTTTGGGTAAATAAGAAACACATTTTTTCCCTAACTGCTCTGGGACATTTGTAGGGCACACAATTTTATACACACACACACACACACACACACACACGTATAAAGATCTCTGATTCTATTTTTCAGTCTTTTGTATCTTTCTCCATTTTATGTTATTATTTTGACCTATGTGATTTATTAACAATGGAGAGGGGCCTACTGGGAACTTCCACTATAATTTGGCTTCATCAGCATCTTCTTGTGTTTCCAATTATTTTAACTTTCACATGTTTCAATGTGCATGACATTGACTAATATATGTTTATTTTGGGTTACATCTTGTATCTGTACAAAATAAGCCTCTTAGCCCACTGGACACTTTACATTTTTCTTCGTCTGGTGACACGGACAACTCTACTTCCTTTCTTGGGTTTGCAGAGCATCTCCACCACTCACTCTTTCAAGTTAAATAGTTCATTTCACTTTGCTTCGGTTATATCGTATTTTGGCAGCATATTATTCAAGAGTTATTGACTGGGCGTCAACTTAGTTTATCACTGTTGATATTCATACTTTCTGGCTAACTCACTTTATTTTCTTCTGAGTATTTTGTGATTTGCTAAAAATTTTCTAGTCTTTCCTTGGAATTGATTTGGAAGCAACACTTCCTTCCTTTCTTCCTTCCTCCTTCTCTCCCTACCTCCTTCCTTCCTTCCCTCTCACCCTCCCTTCCCTTTTTTCCCTTCCACGAGGGGTTACGTTTAAACATACTTGAAGCTATATTCCTCCATAAATGTCAGAGATCCAATAGTATATACTGACGAGAAATTTCTATCTGTTTACCACCCCCGGTCCAAAATGTGTCTGGATCTTTGTTGGACTGACTTGAAATTTTAGACTCTCAGTTTTATTTATTGTTTACATCTTTTGTATATTCTAACAATTTTTATGTTAATTCTGGGGGACATTATTTTCATTTTTCATCCCCACAGCTTTTCCAACATATCATTTCCATTCTTGTGTCCTATATTTTGATTCATTTCACAAACAAGCGCAATCTTTTGCAAGTAATTTTTTTTGGAAATATAATTAGTGCACGTCTGAGAATGTCTTTCTGTTGTTCCCCATGTATGAAAGCAGCTTGGCTGGTGAGAAAATTTTGGGTGTCATATTTCCTTCCAAATTCTCTAGTCATTTCCTCCCCCACTCCCCCGGACTTCTGGCCATTAGTATCTTGGAGAAGTCTAACTGAAGATTTCCCTTTGTAGGGAAGGTAATCTCTTTCTCTCAATATTTGCAGAATTTTTCCTCTATTCTTCAAATTTACAAAAGTAAATAAAACAGACCACATCTAGGTGTGAGTTCCTTTAAAATTTTTGGTCTAGTATTCATTGTGCTCTTTCAGCTGGAAGACCCAAGTTTTGCATTTTGGGAAAATCCATGTTTCTTTTTAATTCACTGACTTGGATTTCTGCAGCATTCATCTGCTCTGTACTAACTCCCTGTTGTTAAACACTCTACTTTCCCCTCCACAAACAACTCCACCTCAGAAATGCAATGATGTCCTGGAATCACCTAGAGAAGAAACACTGAAGATTTTCTGAACTTTCTCCTCTTTATCATAAGAGTCCATTTCCAAAGGAGGACATTTGTTCTGACTGTTCCCATTGGACCCTTCTCCTTCTTTTTTTCTTATCTGTTGGGTTTTTTTTTTTTTTGGTCATCTTTATGGGATGGTGTCTATATTTTTATAATACTAAAAGTTCAAATGGATTTCTCAGAGATGCTGTGGTCTCTGGTAAAATGTTTTAGGCTTTTTTGAGAGAAGAAAAAAACTTTTAGATGTTCTATTTTCTCCTCCTGTTGGATGAAATGATATTTCTCTATAAAGGAAATACTGATGTAGGTGGGTGGCACGTCTGGACGGCCATGGGAACCAGCAGCAGGGAGCTTCCTTGTTGTGCTACGGGGTCTGTGTCCTGTTGTATGTTGGCAGCTGGACTTTGTGCTGTTTTGGCACCCACTGCCCTCAGCAGGAAGCGCCTTGGATACCCTTCTTGCTTTCTGAGCATCTGGTCCACAGCCAGGTGGGAAGGAAGAATGCATCTTCCACCAACATGCTGGCATCAGGAGGACTGAGGGGTGCTCCCCTCCCACCACACGGAGGCCTGTCCTCCTCACCTCAGTCCACGTCTCCAGCTCATTAGTCCCAGTAGGACACAACTGGGGCTCCCCTCAAATGACAGGGCTCTCCATGCTTCCTTTTCATAAGCCAACTGGTTTCTCCCTTCAACGATCCTAACTATATTGTATCTTTCAAAAATTCCTTGACCACATGAAAATGGAATCTTTTTTTCTGATTTTGGACCCAACAAAGACCTTTCCAAATTTTCTATTTTGCTAATCTCAGTGGTAATCTGAATGGGAGAATGAGGCAGCTAGATATGTGGTCTCCATGTGCATCTTAAATTAGAACTGCACCGTTTTCTCTAAGAGCAATACTGACACAGGTAGACTGCCTAATGACTACCATAAAGGATTAACTGAATGAACTCTATGCAAGTGATAAAAATGGTTTAGATTGTTTAATGATCTGGAAATATGTTCATAATAAACTGTCATGTGAATGAAGTAAGCTACCAAACAGTATAAGCTTAATTTCACATATAAAACAAATATATATGTAGAAAAAGACAGAAAGGACATACTTAAAAAAGTTAAAAATGGTTATATCCAGGTGGTAGGAGAGTGGATCATTTTTTGCTTTTTTACTGCATATTTTCACTTTAAAATGTGGTCCTCTGTGCGTTAGGGATTAAGTTGCAACTTTTTACAGAGACATGTCTTTGGCTTAATAAAACTAAACTGCACAATGGAATAATAGCACTCATTTATTCCAACTCCTCAAATTTTAAAGATGAGATGCCAGGGCCCCAGGTTGGTTGCCCAGGTAACCGGTAAGTAAGAGGCAAGGCCAAGAGTAGAGAGAATCTGTTCCTACTCCTGTATTTAGGACTTTTCTTATGCTCCGCAATGGTTACTCAAAACTCACCATCATGGTTCCCTTTCTCTAAGGGTGGCTATCTCTAGATAGCCCAAAAGCAACTGTAAACCCCACATCCTCACAACCTTACTGCCATTTGGAAACTTACACGCACTGATTCCTGCAAACATTTCAGCAAACCGAGGATCTCTTTCCTGGGAGAAGATCGCATCTGCCTTTTCCACGGACTTCCCGGCCTCATGAACACCGGCAGGTAGGTTGGGGACAGGGACCTGTTTGCACATTAAAACACAACAGCAACCCACGTGTGAAGCACAGGACATACATCCCCAGGAGTCACCAGCTCTCCTTCCTCAGAGCCCCCTCCCTCTGGAATCACTGGCATCTCAGACTGGAACGTTTTATAAGGTGGGGGAGCTTTTCTATATGTGAAAGCCAAGAAGAGCTGGGGCGGGGGTGGGGGGGTGGGGGAGGTGTGTTTGAAACCGAAGGTCACAGAAAGGACAACGAAGTCACAGTGATCACTTTCTTAGAGAGAGATAAATGAAAAACAACTTACTCTAAATATCAGGAAAAGAGGACGTAAAGTTTAATTTAGGAAAGAGGCCAAATATCGACACACGCTGCAGTTTTTCTGTCTGGCCAGCTATCAGCATCAGTGGGAAGAGAAGGAGCGAAGGGGGATGACAAGGGGCACCGAGGAGGTGGGCGAAGGAAGGGAGACAGACACAGTGAGAGACGCAGAGCTTGGCAGGAAGTGGGCATGGAGGGAGAAAGGGACACAGACAGAGACAGGGAAAGGACTAGGCAGCCGGAGGACCAAAGAGGTTCGGAACCTGCTTTTGTTGGCTTTTGAGTATGTTGGTCCTAGAGTTCATACATGGCCTTTTGAAACATCCACCAGCCCTTTGAGATGTGCAGAGCTGGTTGCCTGTGGTGTCCAGTCCTTCGCCTGGTCTGCACGTGCAGTACCCTCCTCCTAGCGCAGTGGCGAATGCAAGTCTCAGCAGACCCTGGGGCACCTGCAGGTCTACTCTCTGCGCTGGAGTCGGGGGATGGGACAACAGCACCCTTTGGGCTGAGGGGCTAAAGCTAAGGGCCGAATCAAGTCCCCAGACCATCGGGTTGGAGATAGTTCCAACTGGGAAAGAACTTTACAGAAATTCACCTGAGACAAGTCATACGATGACAACCCATCCCTCTGGTGCACATCCAATTCTGCCTGTTGTTGCTGAAGTTGCCTGTGAGACAAGGAGTCAATGAAGAAAGTCATGAAGAACAGAAGAGCCGACAACAGGGCTGAGCCAGGACTTTTCCCACCCCCCAAAGGCACAGTGGATGATACCCAATAGATCTCTAAATTGTTTTCCATTTTTAATTATTTTATTTTTAATGCCCCAAATCAGGACTCCACACCCTGTATTTCAAGTTAGGCTGCTACCCTGAACTACTGAAGCAATCAATTTTGATGTATGATTTCATTTTATGTAGAGTGAAAAGATACCCCACTAAAAATATTTTTTTTTCAAGGCAAAATTCAATAAAGCAGTTGGGTTTAATGCCGAACGAAGCAGTTGGCTTTAGTTAATGTTACCTATAAACTGGTAGGAGTTTATATTATCTCATCCAATCCTTGCACTAGGCTTTCAGAGTGGTTACTTTATGCCTATATTAAAATTAATAAACTGATGTTCAAAGAGGTTAGGTGATTGTGAAAGCTGGCCAACCAGCAAGTGGTTATGATAGAACAGAGCCACGCTCTGACCTGAACTCTTTGACTCCAAGGTGTTCTGCTCTTTCCACTCTACCAGCCTGCTCCATTTGGGAAAGAAAAAGACTTCTTAAAACAGATGTTTTATGTTTTAGAACATGGAAACTGAGTTGCTTTCAAGGGACACTAAACCCTATAGCTCAGAGCCTAAAAATGGGGCAGAAGGAAAGGGTCCTCTTCAATTCTAAATACCAACAAGGACGACAGGCAAAAAATTATTAGCTTGAAACCCCTTAGTACCTCTGGGGTTGTGAGCTTAAGGTACAATTCAAATTACTATAAAAAATTACCCCCCTTGCCCATAAATCAATTTAAAGGATATGAACAGATAATTCAAGCAGAAACAAATAAATGGATAAAATACAAACAACATATTATATTTTTATATATAACAATATATAATAGATATACATAAACAAGTTAGGAAAACATTTCACCTTTAAAATAATCAAAATAAAATATAAATTAAAACAACTCTGAAGTACTGTTCTGCACCTGCTAAGTTGGTAAAAACATGTTTAATGTGGTGGTTTTATGCTGAAACTACTGTGGTCCCACTCTGTTGGGGAAGTGAGTATGGACACACCTTTCTGGAAAGCAGTACAGTGATCCACATCAGGAACTATGGATGTGTTCACACTCATCCAGGTGGTCACCCTGCTGCTGGGGGTTTGCTAAGGAGATTATTCAGAGGAAGGAGATAAGAACTGTCCATGCAAAGTTGGCTGTCACAGGGGAATGGCTGTGCAAGCCACGTATATTAACTAACTGAGTAACATTCACAGTGACCGTTGTGAAGACCATCTGGAAACACGAGGAGGTAGGATGAGAGTACATGGGAGAGTCCAAGTTCAGCGCAGTATGTTATGCACATTGTGACCGTGGCCACAAACATGTGGGTGAGCAAAATTTAAACAGAAAAAAACCTCTCAAGTGTTTGCATTAATTGGAAAGATGATGGATTTTCATTGTTTACTTTCACTGTCTATGTTGAAACAAGAACGACCATAGAAAGTCCCTTTTAACATGTTTGTGGTCCCACTTTTCTCACTTCTGGCTGTGTCCTGGACAGGGTGGCAGAAGACATAACAGAGGAACTGCTCACAGGTCACCCTCCCCTCACGCTGGGTGTGGGGTGCAAGCTAGACCTTCTACAGGTGGGGAGTGAGGGGAGGGTGAGAGAGGGAACATCTGTCCACAAGGAGGAAGTGGCCTGTAGGGAGGGGCAGGGGTGAACGGTGGACCAGCTCCTTGAAAAGGGGCCACTGTGAGCACATGGCTGGAAAACCGTAACCTGAGTCAGCAAAAGCACAGGTTTGGCGAGAACGTGGAGGACCCCACCTGGGAGAAGGTGGTGTGGTCTCGCCGACAGGAAGTTTGGCACAACAGTGAAGGAAGGCACGCAGGACACCTGCATCCCCTGTGCACTTGCCCTGATACTCTGCTAGGAGCCTGCATTCATCCTAACTCAAGTTAGGCTCACAACCACCTTGAAGTGGGTATTTTTTAAAACTCCCTTTACAAAAGGGAGGAAACTGTGGCCCATAGATGCTAAGGCGTTTCAGAAAATAGATGGTGCCCTCAAAAGAGATGATCAAAGAAGGTTTAGCCAAGGGGCTATTTCACAGATGTGGCCTGTTCGAAGGGAAACCAACATGGATGGTGAAGAACCCCCAGGCTGGTGATAGTGGAAAGCCAGGACCATCCCTGCGCCGAAGACGCAGGGGGAGAGAGCAGTGATCAGAGAGAAGCTGTCTGCCAGGAGCCTGGCCTTCGTGACCTCAGGGAGGTGGCCAAACACTCTTTCCTCTTCCACTCTTGCTCCTTTGTCTTCAGCCAGTCCCTCCACCGGCCAAACTCAACCAGAAGCCAGAGATCAAGGAGTTCCATTTGGCCCTGTCTGCAAAGGTTAATTTCAACCTCCCCCCAAGGCAGACGGGCAGGGCCGAGTGTGCAGAGAGCCTCTGAAAGGGAAACGTGGACTGGGAGCGGCAGCAACACCAACCACCAGGCTGGGAGGGGTGAAGCCTGAGGAAGACTAGATTTTCTGATTCCAAGTACAGGCTGTTTGGATTACACGAAAGAAGCGTTGCCGTTTACTGACTATCCTCGGCTCCCAAGAGCAGAATACGCAGAGGTCATCTGGTCCCCCGCTCCCCCAATTCAGCAACCCCAGGTACATCATCTCCTCTGACAGGCAACTGGCCAGCCTCTGCCCGACCTCCTCCTCTGCCGGGAAGCGCACTACACTCTGAGGCAGCTTGTTCCATTTGTAGACAGAAATCATTATGAAAAGTAGTCCCCCCAAAGAGTCCAAATCTACCTCCCTACAATTTCCATTTTGACTTCCAATTCTGCCCCTGGAGAAACACAGAATAAGTTGGATCCTGTTTCTGAACTTTTTCTCAGCATTGCGAAAGACGTAGGATCTGAACACGATTTCTTCCTCTAGCCTTGCCTTTCTTAGAGGAAGCAAAAGGCCTTGGTGCCCCTGGCATGTGTCTGTCTGTAAGGGTGGACCTTTTAGAAGAGAACCCCAGTTGGAGGACCTGGTGAGCAGTCTATTTAGAATTAAGCCCAGATTAGTCATTCATTCAGTGAACCGTACTTACCTGTACTGCTAGACACTGGGGCTCAGAACCCACCAGATCCCTGCCCTCACAGAACCGACAGTCTCCAGGGGGAGACAGACAAGTGGGCAAGATTGCAGCGTGGTGAGTTCAGACCACAACGCAGGAAGAACAAGGTTATATCTGAGGACAGAGTCTGCCTCTTAATCTTGTTGCGAGAGCCCAGAGGAAAGGCAAAGGAAAAAACTAGAAGCATATAATTTCCCACCAGGCAGTCTCAGCCCATGTTTGTTATACCAGCGAAATAGGAGCACTGAAAATAATTTTCAAAATAAATTGATGTTTAAAAAGTTTAAGAAGAATTAATATAATCATTAATAGAAAAATCATAGCTTTCTATATTTTCTTATTCTTACTTTATGGCTTTGCTTTGTTTTACTTTGATTTACATCTTGGGGCACCATCATTTTTCATTTGTAGGGCCTCTAAAACCTGAATGTAGGACTGATAGCCAGTACTTTATCAACATTTTCACATCTCTGCAATATATTCTCATTTTACAGATGAAGAAACTGAGGCTCAGAAAGTTTAAATGATGTGCCCAGGGTGACAAAGCTAGAATATGGCACACACAGGATTCAAATCACAGGTCTGTCTGGTTGTAGACCTGGCACTCTTTCCTCTGCCCTGGGCTGCTGCTCCAGCCAGGACAAATATTCATGGCTGTAACAAGGATGATTATTCCACATCTCTCATACCAGAGCCTTGGGCATCTTGAGCCACAAGGAGGGAGAGAAATCTGTTCCTTGGGATTTTTGTGGGATTGGAGCAGTGAACTCCCCACCATGGCAGGAATCCATGGACCACCTTCTACATCAACCCCTTTCAGAGCCCAACCTTCAACCTGTAAGCATTTTCCCAGGAAATAACAACCACTTCTACCTGTGGCTCAGCTGTGTCCAGCCCAAGCCCAGAATCCTAGAGAGTGGACAGGGTCATTGTGTGGGGTTGTGCAGCTGTGCCCTAGGTGCCTGGGCAGGGGCGAGTGGGGCACAAACCCAGCCCTCTCCACTGGCCTGGTGTGTGCCCTGGGGCAGGTCTGTGTGGTGGGGAGGAAAGGCAGTGCTTCTAATTTGCACGAAGGCATGAGAAGGGCCCTTGGCGTTAGGCTGGGGGTTTGCTCTCAGTTCTTTCCTCTCTGGGCTCCTAGACCAGAGAAAGGTCCTCTCACGGGGAAGTATAAAATAAGATCTTGGGCATGGCTGGCACATCCCGGGGATCCTCACCTCACTGGCTCTGTGGTCCAGACATCAGCATCTCCAACCCTTGGGCTTCCGCTTCCATAGCTGAGCACATGTGGAAGAAAACTGCTGACCCGCAGCCCGCCCCGTGCTGAGAAGAGCCCTGGGGAGGCTTCTCAGACATTTCACAGCAAGGGTATAAAAATAAACCTCGGTGTGCTTGCAAATTCCAGAGAGGGAGAGAGCAGGGCTACTCAGGAGAAAACCGGCCGGCAGCACGCGCGAAGTGGGCGCCCGCCGCAGCCGAGCGCGGCCCTCCGTTAGCGGGGGCAGGGGCTGAGGACTGGGGCCCGGCCTCCTGTCGGCCAGGTGCAGGTGCAGGGCAGAGGCTGTCAGTTATCTCTGACGCTCCCTGGACAGAGGTTTGTACTCAGCCTGAGTAAGTGAGCAAGAGGCCATGAGGGGCAGTGCGTGACCGGGCCTCCGGGAGTGGCTGGACTCCAGCCGGGAGGCATCCGGGCTCTGCGAGCTCACTGACCGCCTATGTGACAGACTCAGAATGCCTGTTAAGGGGGTTGGAATTGATTTGATCAGGGGCAGGGAGCAGTGTGGTCCCACGTGTGTTTTAGAGAGACTGTGTCCCCGGGCCACACAGGTTGGCTCACAGTAGCCTGATGGAAAGTAGGGGAGCACGTTGGGAAGACCCAAGATCACTCGCGAGATGGCAAAGGCTTCACCTGAGGCAGGGCAGAAGAGGCAGAGGATGAGGTGGGCTAGAGAGAGCACCCCAGACAGAACCCGTGGGGCTCTGGTATCTGCTGAGGTGAACAAGAGGGAGGGACCCAGGGCAGCTCCCAGGGTTGGGGCTCGGTGGCTCAGTGTTTTAGCCTCTGCCTGGCTTACTGTCTCCTGCAGAGACCAGGAATGAAACCTTCCTTTTGCTTCTTTTGTACCCACCCCTACTCTGCCCATCCTGTCTACTGCCAGCCAGGGAACCACTACCAAGCGTCGCTCAAGACGTGTGATGGTCAACTGGCTCTGAGAGACTGAAACGTGACTCTGGGCATGGGGGGACGTTAAGAACACACACGTACACCGGCACAATAAGCAGTTGTGCTTGCAAAAACCTACGATGACTTTGGAATAGCGCTGTTACAGGAAAGAGGGCTTGGCCCGAACAGATACGAAGGTATAACTTCCAATCACTTCCCTAGAGAGATGCTGGAAACAAAGAAAGCACAGCAGCTAGGTGACGCACAGGTAAAAACACTGAAATGACTCACGCTCAGAAAAAGCCCATAACAGACTGTCGACCCCCAACACCAAGACCTGTCTCACTTTGAAACAAGGCTCATTCCAATGTGGTATCACCAGCATTTAAATCAGTCTATGTTTTTCATTATGTTGAAAGAACAGGAAAAAATGCAGGGGTGATAAAGAGGTCTTCTTTGCAGGAGCTTCGCACAAATGCTAAACATTAAACACTCAATTTCTCCAGGAAGTTTCTTTTGGATGCTCTTAACTGAATGCAACTGAGTTTGCAAATTTTCCCCGCAAGCACAGAGCATTTAAGGATCTTTCCATAACAAGTCTGCCTACTGCTGGCACAGTTTAGCTTCACAAATTCAGAAAAGGGCTGGCCTGTTCCTATCTATGGTTATCACTGCCCTCTACCGTCCACAGAAAACTTTTCCAATCAGCTTTACCAATGGAAGACCTCTCTGTGCAGAAGACACTGGATTCAGGCTTCCAGTGTAACGCTGTGTCCCGAGGGGGCATTCTGATGCATGGGACCTTGAGGACCTGCCATGAGCAACTGTCCTGAGGAAATATGTACACACATCCCCTGTACAAAATGGTTTTTCTGTTTTGTCAATAATGTTGCCTGACTTTCCGAAAAAGAAAAAGAAAGCAAAACCTCAGTTGGGATTGGTTTTAAGAGGGGACATTTACTTTTCTTCCAAGCCTCACTGCAGTGCTACCCCCTGGGGATGCTTTCTCCGAGGCCCTGGGGAGAAGTATTTGTTCTCTGCCTCCCCCGTGTCCCCATGGTATTTTACCTGTGCCTCCTGTCTGCCCCGTCTCACGTTCTCCATGTTATTGGAGCCCAAGTCTTAGCCTGAAGTAGCTGGAGTGGGGCCATGACGGGAAGTATGAGCCTGAGACACAGCTTGGCCTGAACAGGTGCTAAGCTGACTCAGGCTGGCCTTCCCCTCCTCCTGTCCCTGCTGGGCTCCCCCTGCCCTGCACTGGCTCCGTCCGGTCAGTGGGCACACGCTGCTAGCTCCATTCTAGGAGCTCCTGGAAGAGAGGCCTGTGCTCGGCACCCTCCATACCCTGCCTGCTGAGCAAAGAAAGCTCCGTGGACTCCTGAGCCATCTGTGTCTGACTCATACTCCTGTGTCTCAAGCTTCCCCATTTTCTTCAAGGCCAGGCAAGACATGAGCCTGGCGCTGGGGGCACCTCTCTTCTGCCTGAGTGTAGAATCCCCTTCCCATGTTGGGGGAAGTGGGAAAATAAAATGCCCTCAATTTGACCAAGTTTACCGAGTTTAACTAAACTCAGATATAGAAAAAATTTAAAAAAACTTTATCTTTTTGCATACCTGTATCTATGACTTCTTATATTTCTTCCTGCTATACTTACAACCAAGAAAGTCTTGACTAGAAGATGGAGGTAGAAGAAGAATCGGAGTATCAAGTCAGCCAGGGGAGAAGAAATCAAGAAAGAAGAGTTGGCCAGACAGACAATGCAGGGAGAATGACCAGCGAGAACCGGCCACTCCATGTGGGTCGCTGGAGGCTGCTGGGGAAGCACTTTCAACAGCGTCGGGGCAAAGCCAGGCTATAAGGGGTTAAAAGGAGGAGGTTCCCATAGACACACCTGGTGGGGCGAGGTGGGAGAGAGCTTGGGTAGGTTGGCAGAACAGGGTTCTCTGAGATCAGGGAGTTGGGTGCCATGTGAAGGCCTGGGAGGAGCCTGCAGAGAGCACAGGACAAGAAGGGAGGGCCATGGGGACAGGGGACGTGCAGGGAGATGAAGGAGCAGAGGGTTTGGCCCTGAAGGAGGGGGCCTTGCCCTGCTTGGAGCCAAGAGATGGGGGGGGGAGAGCGAGATGGAGGCGCTCACGCACAGGAGGAGTGCCACATGCACAGGAGTGCTACACGCACAGGAGGAGTGCCACACGCACAGGAAGAGCGCCACACGCACAGGAGTGCCACACACACAGGAGCGCCACACGGACAGGAGGAGCGCCACTCGGGGGGCCGTGGCACGTCTGCTCGCTGGAAGGCAAGGTCATCTGCCCCGCGTTAGAGGGAAAAGGCAGGCAGGACCCTTGGGAGACCAAACAAGATCTGGGCTGCCAGTAAGAGCTGGCTCAAGAAATTGCCAGGCAGCTGCAACAGGTGGCAGGGTTGATGCTGCTGTGACCACATTTACCTGGACTCTGGGTATTATGATAGAGTGTGTCACATGCAATATCTACATGCAGAATCTGCAAAAAAACCCTCTATGACTCTGGAGAAATAGGTTCTGTTATTCTCCCCATTCTACAGACGAGGTTAACTGAGGCTTAGAAAGGGTAGGCGACTTGACCAGTTGGGAGCTGGGACTGAAATTCAGGTCATCTACCCTCTGAGGGGTCTCACATGGACTCGTATGCCTGGTCTGTGCCTTGTGGCCCAGGAGCAGGGCCAAGGCTGAGGATGCATAGGGTGGTGCTGCCTGGAAAGAGGCTGCCTCACGGGGCCAGATGGGAACTCCCAAATCCAAGGGGCTCAGAGATGGCAGCACTGGGCAGAGCAAGGCAAGTGCTGAGGGCGCCAGGAGGCGATGGTGACTGCCGGAGGCTTCAGACCACAGGAAGGCTGCCGACAGGAAGTGTCAGCAGATGAGGAAGAGGAGGTGGCAGGGTGGGAAACAGATCCCCCATCTGAGTGTTGAACCTGGGAAAATGGAGGACAGTGGTGCTGCTGACCACAATGGGGAGACATGAGGACAATGCCAACCTCATCTCACACTGCTGCATGCTGCAGTCCTCTCCAACACACTGGGCATGGCTTTTACATGTTCCTGTATGCTTGGACATCCTTTTGTCCAAATGTCTTTGTCCGTGTTGGTTCCCTGGCCTTGTACCGAATCCAGAGAGGAGGCATGACCTGCTCAAAGTCATGCTCACTGTGCTGGGAGTTGAACCCAGTGTCTGGCCTGTAGCTTGACCTCATTTAATCCTTACAGCAACCTGATGAGGGAAGTATCATCACCCCATTTCACAGAGGAGGAAGTGAAGGTCAAGAGATGAAGTGACTTGTTCAAGGTCATACGGCCAGGAAGTAGCAGGGCTAAGACTGAAGCCCAGATCTGTCTGGGACACAGAAGTGGCAACACCAGCAGGGATTCTGGAGCGCCAGGCCCTGAGCAGGAAGGAACGCTTTGACGACAGGGCAGCAGAGAGACCATGTGTCCCTGAGGTGCCCACCTGTAGACTACCTGCCCGGTGCCCTAGAGCTGCCAAGAGGCTCAGCCTCACCTCCTCGACCCCTAGCTGCTGCAGGACCAAGAAGCCAGGCACAAGCAGCTGCGGCAGCAGGGAGCAATGAGGGAGGGCCCAGCAGAGCTCCGCTTGGCTGGGCTCTGAGCTCAGGGGGAAACAGAGAAGAATGGAGACCAAAGCACCTTGCACTGAAGGGAAGGCAGTGCCGTGGGTCATCACTGGGTCCTTTTGGTTCTTATAAATCTGGAGGGAAATGGGAAGGAGGAACCTGGAAGGGAAGCAGTGATGGGGACCCAGTCTCCCCCACACTTGCTCCTTAGTCCTGCAGGGATTTCCCATTGCAGGTAGAGCCTGCAGGAGAAAAGAGCCTCAAAGCAAACCTGTCAGCGCTGGACCCAAGAGAGGGCATGTAGATCCCAGCAGAGGGAAACAGCTGAGTACGTACTTGACGTTGGTGTTGGTGCAGATGATGTACTCAATCTCGTCAGAATAGGGATTCTGGAATGTGAAGCTGCTGGTGCGGATCAACATCCACTCCCGGTTCTTGGTGCGGAATCGATACATGACCGACAGTACTTGGCCTTTCAGCTTCACCACCTGAGAAAACATTTGGAGAAGGAAGTCAGCGGGAGGAAGGATGGTGCCAGACGGGAAGAGGGAGAGGCACCAGGCAGTGCGATTGCCGCAGAGGCCAGCAGGATCTCAGAATAGGGGCATTGTAGCTGAAAGGCAGTAAGGGAGGGAGAGAGAGGAAGAATGAGGGAGAGCAGGTAGGTGCTGGGAACCTCTCTGTCTACTTCCCCTCTGACACAGGGCACTGCACTTGGGTCATTCCGTAACCACTGTGTGAGAAACCAACTAGTCAACGCCCACTTTATATCAGGACTTTTTATTTAGCTTTTACAAATCAGATCATGAAAACTCCATGAGCCAGAGTGTTTCTCTTTTCACCTGGGCTGCTAGGGTACTCTGGGTTCTGTGCTAGTATCCCCCAAGTTATTACCTCACTCAGGTATGTAGCTACGTTGCATTCATGGATTTATTTCTTCATACCACACATAAAAGATTCTTAACCTCTGCTTAACACTGTGAAATGGATTCAATATACTCTCTGGGAGGAGATGCAATAAAATGATAAATTTCTATGCATTATTTGTTTATATGTATCTATCTCTTACTACTTTTATGTTGTAAAGTGATTTCAAATGTATTACCTCCGATAGATCCTCACAAGGGTTTGGTGAAGTAAGTTTTATTATTTATGGATAATAAAACTAAGACTCAGAGAAAATAAATAAGTCACCCAAGATCAGACAACTTTGGTGGAAAAGCTGGGACAGGAAGCAAGATCTTACTCCCAAATCACAAGATTGCCTCTCTGGCTACACAGATCACTCTTTTGTTCTATGAAGGTATGCAGTGGTCCCCAATGGGGGATATGTTCCAAGACCCCCAGTGGATGCCTGAAACTGCAAATAATACTGAACCCTATATATACTATGTTTTTTCCTATACATACATACCTACGATAAAGTTTGATTTATACATCAGGCACAGTAAGAGATCAACAACAATAACTAATAATAAAATAGAACAATTACCACAATTGCCAGCATCACTACTCTCACGCTTTGGGGCCACTGTTAAGTGAAACAAGGATTACTTGAACATAAGCACTGTGATACTGTCCATCTGATAACCGAACCAACTACTAAGCGACTGATGGGCAGGTAGCATACACAGCGTGGGATTCACATCCCAGTCAGGACGGTGCATGATTTCATCATGCTGCTCAGAATGGCGTGAGATATAAAATTTATGAATCATTTATTTCTGGAACTTTCCATTTAATATTTTCAGACCAAGGTCGACCACGGATAACTGATAACTGAAACCATGGGAAGCAAAACCGTGGATAAGGGGGGACTACTGTGCACGTTGTATGCACACACAGCCACACAAAGACATGTAAATACACACACACGTGCAGAAAGTAGCATTCACGTGCAGTTCTCACAGCTGAAGCACAGATAGAATAAGAAGGAATATAAATGGATCTAGGCCTGGGTGTGATTACAACCCCAGGACAAAACAAGGCGAGCAGAAGTTCTCTCCACAGGTGTGTGCAGTCTCCAGACCCTAGGACTGGGCAGGGCTGGTAAATCTCCCGGCCCGCGGCAGCCGGGCTTGCCTGACAGAGAGATCGGAGTGATCACAGATAAGAATGGGGACCTGATCCCAGGGTTCAGAGAAGGCCCCCCGCCTTTCCTCACACCTACCACACCTGTGGTTTATTCTGTGGGGGACGTCTGCCTTCTCTGCCAGACTATATGCAGCATGGGGATAGGGTGTCTTGGCCACCTGAGTACGCCCACCCCAGCCTGGTGGAGCAAGGAGCAGGCGCTCAGAGCACACGTCCCGAACTGAGTCAAGGGTTCTGTTGGCTCCATGGCCTGGGCTGACCATCTGCTTTCCTCACTGTCCACAGGGGAAGCCAGATGAGCTGCAAGCCTGAGGGTGTCAGACAAGGCTCCCTGGTAGGAAATCCCTGAGTGGTAAATAAACGGAACCAAAAGTTCCAGGAAAGCGGGAGGCCTTCCCTGGCACCACAGGGAGGAGGCAGAGCTGTGGGGTTAGCCAGGCTGGGCAAGTCTGTGGCCCCAACAGGAACCTGGCTCTTCCCTTGCAGGGGCCAGAGGTCAAGGCCATTTGCCCCCTCAGGTCAGCATTCTCAGGAGCTCCCGTGGGGACCTCCTCTGCACCAAATATAGGGGAAACAGGCAGGCACCATCTACGTTTTCAGACTCACATCTTCTGCACGCTGAGGAAGTGCAGGAAGGGTGCCTTTTGTGTTTCTCCTAACTGGAATGCCTGAGATGGTACGAAATTTGTTAACTCCATGCAACAAGCATGTGGAACACACTACCTGTGTGCAAAGCTCAGCCCTAGGAGCTGTGGACAGAGAACAGAGGAAGGGAGCCGGCGGTTCTGCACCCTCCTGGGGCCAAGTTATAGGCGCGGCACCTTATATGTGTTAGCTCACGTAGTCCTCATGACAGCATTTAGTGAATCTAGAAAGTGAGCCTCCAAGTAGTCGGATACTCTGCCCAGGGCCTCAAGAAGTGGCAGAGGTAGGACTGGACCATAGGTCTACCTGGCCCAAAGCCCTTTCCTGAATCACCATTGCAAAGGCACAATCTTGGTTCCCAAAGAGCTGCTCATCCAGTAGGGGCAGGACCGGTGTGTAGATGACTGTCACCATGAGACAGCATGCTCAATGCCACCACAGAAACCTAACACCACGTGCCATGTGCCTACCAGGAGGGTGAGGAGAGACAGCCTATTGCCGGGATCCAGAAGGGGCTCCCAGAAGGAGGTGGGGTTGGAACATAGCTGGAGGGGTACAATGTAGGCAAGTGAAGGTGTACAGAGAGGGCTCTCCTGGCAGAAGGCGCAGCCTGGGCAAATGTCAGGGGCTGGGAAACCTGGGATGTGACGGGGATTGGGCTACGCATGAAGGCAGTGCAGGCGACGTAGTCCAGGCCTTAAGACCGGGGTGAGGCATCTGCTGTGCTTAGTTCAGGTGTGATGCTAACACAAGAGATCGCAAAGACCAAGCAAAAAAGCCAGCGTAGCATGTCTTCATGAAAACAGCCCTCTTCGTCATCACTGTCGTCATGGAAGGGTGAGAGGAAAGGAGAGGGATGAGAAGGGAGCCTGCTTTAAATTCCACTGGATGCAGCCCTCCCATTTGACTTCTAGGTAAACTGTGGCCCACACAGGGCATCCAAGGGCAGACGCAAATTTCCAGGCCCCTGGCCGGCGTGCTGTCGCCGCACCAAACTCAAATTCCTCGCAAACCTGAACATATTCTAAGGGTTTCCTGCCCGGGCTATTCAAATGCTTTTGTTTAAATACAGAGTTCAAGGGCTGGCTGTAGCCAACACAGCCACCTCCATGCTTTTGCAAGAATAAGCTGCTTCCCTTTATCAACATTTGTCCCCCACCTCGGCTGCCGGTGGCCGGAGCCCAAAGAACACAAGCATGGGGCCAAGGCCCGGTGTGCTCCAGGATGTCCCTGCGGCTGCTCCGCTGCTGCCCACTGTGCCTGGAGGCCGGGGCTGGGGCCAGGGTTGCCAGCTCCTGGGTGTCACTGCCTTGGCCTCCCCTCCCACCTGAGGAATGAGCGGCTGCTCACGGAGTGAGAGTTACTTAAGCTGGACACCAGGGTGGGATCAGATGTTAAATTCCTTCTTTTTCTTTTCAAAGCCAACCAGGTTCTTGACAGCCTCAGCAGTCTGAAATCTCAGATGTGCCGTCAGACGGAGAGGCCTGTGTGCGGGGTGTGGTGCTGTCAGTCGATGCTTTAGAGGGGGCAGGCCTGGCACCAGCTATGGCTCTGTTACTCTCTTGCTGTGTGACCTGGGGCAGGCGACAGAACCTCTCTGAGCGCCAGTGTCTTATTGTAAAAAAACAGGGATGAAAACAGCTACTGTGCGGGTTTGAGGATGACATAAGATTATGCATGAAAAAGGGTCTGGCTAGTTACTGGGCACAAACTGGAGGCCCCGTCACTGTTAAAGTTTCATTTCCATGTACCCAGAAAAATGAAGCCAACCCGACCCAGACCTGACTATGCCAGATGATGCAAAGTTTATAACAATTTCCACGTATTTAAGCAAACATATGGTATAAAAAAACATACCCTTGCGATGTTTAACCATCCTAACTTCACATTCTTCCAAAAGGAAAGCCACCTCCTCTGGGTTCTCATCCATTTAGACTGCTTTACTCAAAGCCACTCTGTGCCAGGCTCTAACCTCAATGGTGGACAAGATGGTGAAAGCACAGATATGAAGTCTGCCCATGGGGAGGTTAGGCTCTAGTAAAGAAGACAGGAAAAAAAAAAAAACCCAAACAAGCCATGGACAAATAAAACCGAAATAGTTGTTGTGAAGGAAAACAAGGGGCTGAGAAGGAGGCTGGGACCTCTTGCTTAGCTACGGTGGTCATTGATGGCATCTCTGAAATGATATGAGTTGAAACTTAAAGGATAAGAAGATGTCAATCACGTGAAGAGTGAGGAGAAAGCATTCCAGCCAGGGGAACAGCACGTGCAAAGGCCCTGAGGTGGGGGGGGGGGAAGCATATTTGAGAAGCAGAAGCAGGCTGGCGTGACTGAAGAGCAGTGCCCACATGAGGATGAGACAGGGCCAGGTCTACACAGAGCATGAAGCTGTAGTAAGAAGCGTGGATTTGATTCTAGATGTCCTGGGAAGGTTTTATGTAAAGATACGGCAAAACCGAATTTATGTTTTCAGAATGGCTCGGAGTGGAACAGGAGTGAAAGCAGAGACCAGCAAGGAAGTTATTGCCATAGTCAGCATGGGAGGTGGGGTTGGCCAGGTCTGGGTGGGTGGGGACGAGGAGAGAGGGGAGGAGCTGGATGTGCGGAGCGAGATGAAGAAGAGAGTGAGGATGGTTCTTTGTTTCTGGCCTGAGCAACCAGGCGGGTGGTGGTGCGAGGGCACTGGGAGGCTTCCGTGTTCGAGGGTTACGGGGTATTCGCATGGGGGTGTGGAGTGGGTGCCTGGGGATGAGCAGGTGTGGAGCGGGAAGGACAGTCCGAGCTGGAGTCGTCCGTGGGTAGGATCACCTAGGGAGATGTTACAGAGAGGAGGGAAAGGGGCAGCCAAGGCAGAGCCCTGGGCATCGTGGCTTGTAGAGGACAGAAGAGGAGGAGCCAGCACAGGAGGCTCAGAAGTGGGAAGAAAACCAGGAGTGGGTAACGTTCTGGAAGGAAAGAGTAGAGTGTGCAGGGAGGGGGAGGGGTTAAGAGATCTGCCCACATATGTGGCATAAAATTGGAGTCCTATGTCAACTTGTGCAGACATAGCGATGCCCTCGGTAGGAGTGCTCGGCTGCCGGAGGTCCATCCTAACACACGCGTAAGGCAGAATGTCAAGCACATATTCCCTCAGATGAAAGACAAACTATTATTCCCTCTTGAAAAGTAACTCCAAGTCCTCTTTTCTTGTGACACTGCCCATTCTATTCTTTCTTAGGGCTGAAGCGAGATGTCAGAGCCCTGTGGAGAGCGGAAGTGTGTTCTCTCTCTCATAGCAGCTGAATCCGGGCTCAGGAGGGAACAGGTCCTCAGTTTGAATCCTGGTTCTCACATTCCTTAACTGTGCGGCATGAAGGTGCTTGTACTTTTATGAGCCCCACTTCACTCACCTGTAACACGAAGACGATAATGACCACCTCCTACAACTACATCCTATGAAGATTCGATAAAGTCGTGTATGGGACAGGATTCTCCATAGTGTTTGGCACATAGTAGGTGCTCAGTAAATAGCAGCTAACAGCAATGACATGCCTAGTGCCCTTATTAGGGTAGCCATCCTCTCATGCTCCCAAGAGTCACCCTAAACCCCTCTCTCCCCCTCACTATCTCTATCCAAAGCATCATCACTAACCAAACAACTGCTGCCTCAAACTGCCTCCTATTTTTATTTCCCACTGCTCCTGCCCAAATTCTGGCCTCAGCATCTCTTACCAGGGCAATTTTAAAAGCCTCCTGACATGTCTTTGTTTCCAGTTATTTCCTACAGCTCTTTCTTTGGCATACCTGGGCTACCAAAGTAGTTTTTCAAAACATTGCTCTGCTTAAAATCCTCAAAGGGATCCTCACTGACCTTTAAATGACCGAGGAGAGAATCTAAAATCCTTAGCACGGCGTAAGGGGCCCTTCATAATTTAGCTGCACCAGGCTCATGTACCCGTTGCCCACCCCCTCTCTACAAGTCGGCCAGTGTCACTCCATCCTCAAGAACTGCTTAGCATATTCCCCACAGGCCATACCCTTTTCCATCTCTGGCGCTGCCCCCTTGGTCTAGAATGTTCTCTCACTTCTTCTATGTTCATCCTTTAAGACCCATCCCAATTGTTCCCTCCCCTGGGAGACTGTTCCTGACTCTTCCCTATGCAGCTAACCTCTCCATCCTCTGTACTCTGCGATCTTTTCCTCACGACTTTTGGAGTTCTTCTCCTATTACACAGTAATTACTTCCTGATGTGTGTCTGTCTTCCCCACTACACTGTGAGCTCTCTCCTGGCAGGGTCCCTGACTGATGCTTTAGATAGGACTTTGCAGCCTGCCTGGTACACAGTAGGACTAATGTCTTGCCAGCCATGTCCCCGGGTCCCCAGGCTGTGTATCAGCTGTGCATGGGCACCGGCAGTATGGACCTGCTGGAAGCTCTCACGCAGATGGCTCTGATCCTCAGGGTGGCAGAATTCCAGAATGTCCTTTCCCAGAAGATCCTAAATAAAAGAGACAAGCTTTCATAATCTCAAATTCCATTTGCAATTATTTATCTACTCACTGTTAGACAATAGTGTTCATTTCTATCTCCTTTAGCCTGTTCCACTACAGATTTTTAAAAATGTGGATGCTAATTTTCCCTGGGAGCCCTCAGGGAGCTGGCTTTCTGGTATCTACTCTAAGTTCCTTTGGCATGCTCAATACCAATTTCTAATTTTGCTGAGGCACTACATCAGCAGCTTCAGAATGCAATTTTATTTTTGTTTGCCTTGGAGAGGCAAACTGTAATAAACATATTTTAATAAACATAAAAAGAAAGCAAAATGATAGCATGAGGACAGATGTGTTGCCTATGAAAACTGGAATTGTTTAAGTGTGGTAACTGTAGCTCTCTTGTGGCTGAATAAATGAGGTTATCATAAAATAACTGTACTGGTTAAAAAGCCTGTTTACTATCTACCTTCATTAGTCTGTGTTTTATTCAAGGAACCTAGCATTAACCCAAAACAAAAATGTGTTTCACAATGAAACAGACCAAAATAAGATAAACCATTAAGAGGCAACTTTAAATGTATTATAGGAAAGTGGTCCAGTTGGAAGTGTCTTAAACAGCAAAGGATTTACACTAACTCATTGATCAGAACTGCTCTAAGTGTGACTTGACACTGGCAGTGGAGGGGAATTCTTGTATTTATGCCAAGGAGCATCCAGATGCCTATGGAAGGTGCCAGTGGATAAATGAATTTGGCTAGAAATATATTGCCATCAGAGGTTATGGTGAATTTGGAAACAAATCAATTCTCCCCTTTATTGCATCTAAGAATCTCAAAGTTTGCACGAATCTAGAGGTGCAGAATTATATGAAGGCTCCTAATATTTCCAGTTTGAACTGTTTCTAGCTATAAAATCCACATTTAATTAAAATACTCACATCAACATATCCCAAACTTCGTTCCTTAGAACAAAGATCTTTTTCTTTTAAAAAAATGCTTTTTATTTGAAAGAAATTTAAATCTACATAAAAGTTGAAAGAATAATATAATAAACCTCTGTATACCCTTCATGTATATTCAACAATTGTCAATATTTGGCCTCATTTACATTTTTTTCTTTATCTAATGTATACATACAACCACATGCATATGTATACTTAACAATTTCTTGCTGAACCATTTAAAAGTAAGTTGTAGACAACATGACACTTCTCCCCAATGTGTACCTCATAAAAATGACATTATCTTATGAAATGACAATATGCCATATTATGCCTAAGAAAATAAATAATTACTTGATAAAATCACTCAATATTCCATAGATATTAAAATTTTATTTGTCTCCCAAATGTCTTTTCTAGCCATATGTCTTCAGACCCAGGACGCAATTAGGGCTCTCACATTGTATATTCTTGTTTTATCTCTTAATCTGGGACAACTTCTCCTCCCTTTTTGTGTTTCTTATGACACTGACTTTTTAAAAAAGAGTCTGGAACAAAAACCTGAAAATGTGCCCCCTGTAAAAAAGTTTCTGAATATTTGTGAAAAACAAAGGGTTAGGCAAATTTAGGTGGGCATCTTTACCAGACTTTGCAGAGTCTTTCACATTAATAAGCTCTGTAATTAAGATTAATTGACCAGAGAGTCCCTTTTAGTAGAACATCTTAACTCTAGTTTGTGAAAAATCAGCTAGAGAAACATAATGGGTAGGGCAAAGAGTGAAGAATGCATTTTCAGTGGTGCAGGTGTTTACGATGCCCTTTCTAGCTTTGGAAGGATATCACTCTATCCAGGCAGGGCACAAAGGATCTTTATGCTGTTTCCCCACATTGTCCTTGTGTTGTATCTCAAACAGATAAGAACGTTTTAAGGAAAGTTAAATCTCTATCCAACTGCTAAGAGCTCAAAACTGTGTACTGACCTGGGGTTGGTAGCCAATCACACTGATGCATCGTGGATCCACAAATGTGATGATTCCATCAGAGTTATGTCGGGATAAGAACTCTGTGGGCACCGACATCCCATTCATGTCCATGCATACAGGAGAGCTGGTCACCTGGAATGGAGAAAATCTGTTGCTGAGGTGGTGTTGGCAGAGACAGTGATGAAGATGGTGACAGAGACAGAGAATGGGAATAATCCATGTGGATTTAATTTCACACATCCTTCCATGTCATTATTAGTACAATGGGTCTAAAGTGTTCAAATAGTCCCCATCATATCTTTAACTAACTGTAACAGTTGGGCACTTTCTTTACATGTCTCAGCTTCAGTTGCCTTATCAGCCAATGGGAATAATGAAACCTACGCTCCCATAGGGTGGTGGTGGAGTTCAAAAGAGATACTGCGTGTTAAACCTTGGCACAATGCTTGGTACTTAGTTGGTACTCGATAAATATTAACACCTTTCCCTTCTCTCACCTTCCCTTCACTAAGGATGGCAAATGAGCCTAGGGAACTAGTTAAAATAATTGGAACATATACATTTGTGGACTGAATTTACCCAAATATTCTTTCTTTACCTATCTGCAAGAAATAACCCAGTGTTTGTCATACATGAATGAAAGTGCTTATTTATCTGTCTAAAAATGGTCAGACCTAGGAAACCAGGGACATGGAAGATTAGTGACCTCTGAACAACATCTATTATGTTTCCCTTCATGGGCAGGGGAAGACCTTCAATGTCCTAAGGAGAATGAATAGTCCAGTTGACTGAGAGGTTACTGTATGTGCCAGACATTGAGCATCTTTAATTTTCACAAGATAAAGAAGACACATTCCCTGCCCTTGAGGAGCTTGCAGGGAATGAGCCTGTGCTCAACTAACTGTAAAACACACAGTGAAAGAAGATAACCAAGGTGAGACCTCCAAGCTAGGAGGGTAGGGAGGAGGTGGGGATTGATTTCGACTAAGGAGCTCAGGGACTCATTTTAGCTGGGTTCCGAAGGATGAGTAGACAGGAAGGACGCAGGAGGAGAAAGAATTCTGAAAACAGAAGCAAGGGACAAGGAAACAGCAGGCAGGAGAAACAGCCCGTGGACACCCACAGAGGTGGGGAGTGCGTGGAGGGTTCACGGAAAGGGGAACGGTGTGGTTTGGGAGAAGGATGTGGCGAGAGAGGAGGGAGGGAAGGAGATGGGTTGAAGTGATGAGTCTGGACTGTATCCAGTAGACCGCGGGGAAACATTCAAGGTGGTTAAGCAGGGATGTGATGGGAGCAGAACTCGACTTTGCGGTAACCGGTCCGGTAACCAGGGGGTGGGCTAACGCAGCCCCTCCGCGCAGCAAGAACTCTGCTGCTTCCAGCTCATGGGCCCCTCTTCTTCTAGATTTGGCCTCAGCCTTGTCCCACAGAGTGAGACACGAAACCCAACAAGTACCGAGACACAGGCATCCAAACCTTCAGTCCCCTGCACTTTGCAGTAACAAGCCTTCACGTGAGATTAACAAGGCTCTCAGTTTTTTCTTACCTGGAGTCTCCCAATGGCCACGAGGCAGTATTTACTGCCTTGTCCCACATCTGCATCTTCCTCAGGTATAGTCATTCCTGAAGTGAGAAATGCCAGCGTCATCAACGTGCCCAAGGTGAATGGAAAAGGGGGAAAGTGCCCACGATTTTATTTTCTCAATCAAAAACACAGATCCACTGTTGGCCACTCAGGGCGGGGAAGCCAGCCAGTGAATTAACCCGTTCCTCGCCCGTTTCCTGCTTCTCTCTCTGCCTGATGTCTTTTGATAATTTCATGGTACACTTCTATCTGCATCTGTGGATGATGCAGAAGAAAACTGAGGAAGATGGAATGGAGATAATTCATCTACACGTTTGCACAATTGAGCCAAAGCATCTACTTAGGAAGGAAATTTCGGTAAGAAGCCTACGTGGGTCTTTCCAGTGATGTAAATATCTCACTCATCTGTGGACAAAGAATCGAACAAAGACCGTAAGAGGCAAAAGAAAAAACAAATAAAAACCACTGCAGCTGAAGTTACTAATTGCCAGACAAAGGAACACAACTAATATTTCCCCTTGCGGGGGGAAGTCAGGGTTTTTTAAGGGCTAGAAAGGAGAAATTGGTGGCGGTTATATTGATTAAGCACTGAAAACTAGTGCTCTAGATAGGAAGGAATTGGTTAAAACAATCCTCACTGTTGATTGGGGTTAGAAAAGAGTTTGGACCAATAAGGATCTGGCATTGGGGTCCCTCATAGTGCAAGGTTCTTGAACATCTGTAGCTGGTTAGAACTGTTGTAGTGAAAACAAACATTCCTTTTTGATATCTCCTAGGCTCTTAAGCAGAAAATTTCCTTTTACACTGCATAACACTTAACATAAATATTTCCACACTAGGTCAGACCAAAGGTTCCCAGTGGTAGAGTCACGCAAGTACAATGAGAGCCTCTCCCTATGGACTTCGAAGGGCGTGTTCAAGATCACTGTTGTTCTACAAGCCAGAGACATGTCACCCCCTCTTCATCCCCACCATACATTCCCCTCTTCTTTCCATCCTGGTCCCATCCACCCCCAGTAGGTAACCAATCTCTTTAGTTTCTGGGTTATCCCTGCTGTATTTCTTTTGCACAATGAGCAGATACATGTGCATTTTCTCATATCCTCTTCTCTCTTCTATGAAGAGCAGTACACTATAGATGCTCTTTTGGACTTTGCTTATTTCACTTAATAGTACCTCCTGGAATTCACTCCACATTCATTCATACAGCTTTTCCTCAGTTCTTTTTCAGAACTGCACAGTGCTCCATCCTGTTGATGTGCCATGGCTTATTCAACCACTCTCCTACGCATGAACATTGAGGAGTTTCCAATATTTTGCAATTACAAACAATACTGCAATGAACAACCTTGTGCATATGTATTTTCTTATCACTGGAGGTGTATCTTCAGGGTAGATCCCTACAAGTGGGATTATTGGGTCAAAAAGTAAGTGCATATGCAGTTTTGGTTTGCCAAATTTCCCTCCAGAAGGGGTGCACCAATTTGCATTCCCTCCAGCAATGTATGGGAGGCCTGTTTCTCAGTCTTGGCCAACAGAATGTGCTGTCACATTATTTAATTTTTGTCAGTCTGACAGGTGAGAAATGATTTCTTAGTGTTGTCCTAATTTGCATTTCTCTAATTATGAGTGAGTTTGAACATTATTTCGTGTGTTTGGGGACCATTTTTATATCTTGTTTTTTAGTGGCTTGTCTGCTTATGTCTCCTCCCCATTTTTCTATTTTGGCCTTTTGCCTCTCAAGTTTTAAGAGTTCCCTATATATTTGAGGTATTTTTAAGAGTTCATAGCACACGCTGTTGTGAATATGTTTTCCAAGATGGTTCCCTGTCTTTTGCCTTTGCTTATGGCGATTTTAAAATTTCAAAAATTTTTTGTGGTCAGATTTATCAATCTTTTATTACCTCGGGAGTCTGAGTCATGGTTAGAAAGCTACTTCTTACATAAAGGTTAAAGCAAAATTCACCCTTGTTTTCCACTGATACTTTCATGGTTTCATTTTATATATTTAGATCCTTAATGCATTTGGAGTTATTCTTGTGTGGTGTGAGATATGTATCTAATTCTATCTTTTTCTAAATGGCTATCCAGTTGCCTCACTAATATTTATTAAAAATGCAGTGATTTGAGATGTTGCCTTTATCTTATAATACATTCCCATATATGTTTGGACCTTCTCTTCTATTCCACTGGCCCATTGTCTAGTCAAGCACTAGTACCACACCATTTTAATTACAAAGGCTTTATTGTATGTTTTAATGTCTGGTAGGACTATTCCTCCCTTGTAGTTTTTCTTTTTCAATGTGTTCTTGGCTATTCTGGAAGGTGTATTTTTCCACATCAACTTTAGTATCAACTCATCTGACTCCATAAAATAGCTTTATTGCACTGAATTTGGAAATTAACTTCAGGAGAACTGACATCTTTATGTTGAATTTCCCTACCCAAGAACGAGGGAACTTTTCCCACTTGTTTAAGCCTACTTTTGTGTCTTTCAGGAGTGTTTTGACATTTTCCTCATATATACTTGTACTTTGTATTAGTATTTGTATTTAGTAAGTACTTGTACTTATTGAAATTATTACTAAGTATTTAATCTTCTTTCTTACTATTATAAATAATAGTAATATTATAAATAAGATTTTCTCTACCATTATGCCTTCTGTTTATTGTTTATGTATATGAAGGCTATTGATTTTTGTATATTAACATTGCCTTATGCTACTTCACTGAATTCTTTGTTTCAGTTAGTTTTTATCATTAATTCACTGGGCTTTTCCAGGTGTACTGGTATATAATCTAAAAACAGAGATAGCTTTCCTTCTTTATTATAGATTCTTTTGCCTCTGATTTCTCTTATTTAATTGTATGAACTGATATCTCTCTTATGATATTGAATAGCAGTAGAGATAGTGGGCATTCTTGCCTTGTTTCTGATCTTAGTGGAGATGTCTCAGGTTTCTCAATTAAATAAGATACTGCCTTTTGGACTAAGATATAACACACATGCACACACACATATACACATTTATCATGTTAAGAAATTATCTCTCAATTATTATTCGACATTTCTGCAAATCTCTTTAATGGCTTGCTTAACAGTGGACAGCTGGATTCTAATATCTGCTCTGCACCCAATCTGTTACAATATGTTGTTTTAGTTGAGGTATATGAAGAAAATATGGCCTCACATAGATATATAGTTGGAAAAGCAGGAAGCTTTTTCAGAATATTGTGGATATTCTTCTTTGGTATTTTTCCAAATCTTGACAAGTGGTAGTTTCTTAAAGACTAATTGCAATATGAAATCCAAACTATATTAATGAATTTTTTATACTGTTATATTAAACTAGATCAGTCTGTCTAACACTTTGGATTGATCTTTTACCCATACATGATTTTATACATCATATATTGTCATTTGGAAAATATTGGTTCACCAAATGTTGACACATTACATTATACAATATTAAAAAAATCACACTTGTTAGTATCATCATGTACATCATCAGAAACATCTCTAGATATTGGTCGGGATTGTGGTGGTGGATAAGCAAGCTTTCCAAAATTCAAATTTTCATTAGAAAACATGAATTTTACCATTGACAACAAATACTGTCAATTGTTTTCCTTGAAGTGGCAGGCTCATTTTATTTTTTTTGAGAAAATGTCTGCCAAATACACAAGTTTGAATAACCATAGTTTGTTTGTTAGTCATTCTTTCAAGTAAAAACTGTGATTCATGAAGAAAGAAGCTAGCTCAGGTCACAACCCAAAGGAGTGTACGTGCTTCTCCTGGACACAATCACCATGCTTAGGTTTGCAGCAGAAGTTGCTTTATGCATGCTTCCCATTCTGGAGTTTAATACAATTCATAATTTTTACTATCTCATCAAGGACATTCTTATGTGAAACCAAGTTTTAAAAATTTATTTATTTATTTATTTTTATTGCACATGTGTAGTGATAAACAATACAATGGCTCCTAGGACAGTTTGGTGCCACTGTCTTGATTACACTAAGGCCCAAGCAAGTTTTACCCACCAATGCTTTTTATACCATCAGTGCAAATGTTAACAGTGAAAAGGGTAAATAATATCTGAGAGTTGTTATAAAAATAGTTTTAACTTTGTGTGCCCCTGAAACTGTCTCGGGGACTCCCACGGTCCATGGGGCACACTCTGAGAACTGCTGCTGCTTTACGTGTTGCTGTTCTCCAGAGTTTGTCCTCCATCCGTGTCTCTTTTAAAATCCCTTCCCCATCGCCTCTATTTCTAACTATACATGAATAAGTCCCAAGATTATGTCTCTGGACTTCCAGACCCTGACTTACCTACTACAAATATCCACATAGGTCTTTCAAACTCAATTGTGTCCAAATCTTTCTACCAAAACCCTTTCCTCTTTTAACTCTCACGTGGAAAAGGCTGATAGTGACATACTCATAAATATTCTCTCCCTCTTCCATGCTAAAAGCACCATGATTTATTCAGAGTGGCAATGTGCCCACTCCATTAAAGGTGGTTAAGTGACAAGGCTCTGGCCTATCAGATGGACACAGAAGTCATTGCGTGTGGCTTTCAGGAACACTCCTCTCCATATGAAACACAGACATGAAGAGGGGAGTTCTAGCAGCTTTCCTGAAAGGCAGGGAAGCCGGGGACACAACAAGGATTGTAGAGTAGAAAGCTAGGAGAATGTGTCCCTAATTATATCACAGAGCCACAGTACTAACTCTGGACCTTTGGTTCTTCTGCCTGAGGTGAAAATATATCAAATAAAGTTATTTAAGGCCCTGATATTTGGGTTTTCTGTTATATGCAGCAAAACTCAATCACTTCTTTGTATACATTCCAACCTCTATTAGAAGCATCACTATAAGCAGTAACATTTGTCACTTAATTGGACTCATCAGCAGGCAAACCCATGTCTTGTTTGGAAGAAATACCCCTTTGTGAGTGATTTTGGTAGAAGACAGTATCCTAGCTTCTACTCTGGAAGTCAAAGAAGACAGATTTTTACCTTTCTCCTTCCTTTCAGGGTGAAGGGATGGTTAGAACTCATCAGCAGAGTAGAGCACAGTATCTTGACCAGGCCGTTGCTACTAATACATAATCTCTGGGCTTCGTGCTTCTTTGACCCACCAAGGCTGCCTGGGTTTCTGTCCATTTTCCAAATCTGGTCCCCTAACCTCCGACTGATTGATCTGATTAGTGTGAGCCATTAATATCTATCCAACAATTCTCTTATGATTTCTAGCGTTGTTTTCTGTTATATGCTAGTGACTGAATATCTCAGGTTAGAACTCTTAGGATCATCCTCCACTCTTCCTTCCTTCTTACCAGCTACACATTAATGATCACCAAACCTGGCTACTTCAACTTTACAATTCTCTCTCCAATCTGTCCGCTACTCTCCATCCTATTGTCCATATCACTCCTAGAAGTTGGCCATACCATTCCTCTGCAGGAAATGAACAGAAGTCAAAAGTCTTCAGTATGGCACATGTTACCACGCTCAATATGGTAACACCAAACACCAAATATCAGTAAGGACTCATATGAACAGCACACAAGTACCTTTCAAGATGTTCAGTTTCCTGCTCCTCGGGAATTTAAAAAGCCACTCTTTCAAGGGGACCAGCTGGTTCCAGAACAATGTGTTTGGCTGGGCAGCAGCACACACAGCTGACTGAAGAGTTAGCTCTGAAAGCACAGTACTGACAGTAGGAAGGGGCAAAGCAATAAGGAAGAAGGTTTTCTCCTGCTCTGTAGACGGACAAGGGTTACTGCCCCAAGGTCTGAGATAGGGGAAGATGGGATGCCACATGGTAGTGGAATTTCAGGGTAGGAGGCACACTCAGAGGACGAGAGTCCAAGCTCCCTATGAAACTCAAATTCCATGCCTATCCATTTCTGCTTGATCTCCTCCACTGGTGGGGTAGCCACCATATCCCCAAACAACTCTGTCTGTCTGTCTCCTTGTAGATTCCACCTGCTGGTCCTAGACTTGCCTTTGGGGTTGTACACTCTTCTGCTGTGTAGCCCCTTGGACAAGTGAAACGTATAATTTGTCTTTGAGTCACTTCCTCTCTAGGTCAAACATCTTCATGTCATTTAAACTATTCCTCCTACAAAAATGGTTTAAGTCTCCCTATATCCTTGTCACTTTTCTGAGTGTGTTTCTGATTGCCTGTGTTCCCCTAACATGTGGTGCCCACAATGCCCTAGGTGTGATCATTACAGAGGGCTTTCATTTCCTCTGGTCTGGAGATTGGGGGGGCTGGCTTATTGGCATCAAAGGAAGGAAGGTGTGAGTTATGCTGACAGTTCACCATAACCAGAGTGGCTTTTATTTAGTTGTTGTTGTTTTTAATCACAATGGAGTTATGCTTCTTAGCCAAGATGGAATAACAGAGATCAGATTTACCTTCTTGTCAGAAACCACCAAAAAAAAAAAAAAAATCAAAGAAAATACAAGAAATAATTGTTTACAAAATACTGGATATCAGGCAATGAACAATAGTAACCCCTGAAAAATGGGTAACAAATAAGATAAGCCCTACGATTGCTCCCAGCTCACTGCCTTAAGAGAGTTTCCAAGCCAGGAACTTAAATTTCACAATGTCTGGCACCAAATAAAAAATTACCAGGCATGTAATAAAGCTGGAAAATACAACCCACAATGATAAAAAAATCAACCAGCCAGAACATGACTCAGAGCTGAGACAGATTTTAGAATTAGCAAACAAACACATTAAAACTATTACTATAAATGTATTCCATATGTTCGAACAGTTAAGTAGAGCCATGGAAGATACAGAAAGACCCACATCAAACTTCTAGAGATGAAAACTACAATGTCTGAGATAAAAAATGTACTGGATGGTGTTAATGGCATATTAGACATGGCAGAAGAAACGATAAACATTAGTTAACTTGAAGACAGCAATGGAAACTATCCAAAATGAAAAACTGAGTAATAAGATTTTTTTTTCAATGAAATGAGCATTATTGAGCTGTGGGAAACTTCAAACGGCCTAACACACGTGCAACTGTAGTCTCTGGAGAAGAAGGGAAGGGACACAGAAAAAAAATATTTGAAGAAAGAAAGGCTGAAAAATTTCCAAATTTGATACAAAATATAAATCTCTGATACAAAGTATAACTCTTTGATGTAAAGTACAAAGTGGAAAGATACTGCATCTCGATGGGGGATGCTGTTAGCTTGAGGTGAGCCTGAGTTCACAAAGAATTGTCCACTGCAGCTGTGGCTGAAAGCAGAGTTGGTCCATGTGGATGTGAAATGAGCACCAGAGGTACCTGTTAGAGTGATCCAAGCTCTCGGACCCCCTGTTACCTTATATATTGGCTATGAGAATGTTCACCTTATGGGATGTTGCAAGGACTGAATAAGATGATGCACGTGGAGCACCCAGCCCAAGGCCTAAATGTCAGCTTCCTTCTCATTTCCCTGATCACATTCCCCAATTGCTGGTAAACAGGTATATTTATGAACAGAGAAGGTAGTTGGCTTAAATGCGCTTTGCCATACTTAGGGATCAGGATGCAATGCCATAGGCCAGGCAGGAAGCAGAGAAAACAGCACGAAGAACCCTCTAATCCAGCTGGCATAAAGAAAACTATGTTTTTCTCAGTTCTATCCTTTGGAGGGAACTTTTAGTATTGGGTTCTCACTGGCTGAAATTTGAGCCCACTTTTATTCTTCATTCAACGAGTGTTGATTGAGAACTTTTGCAGATTTTTAAAAATCCCCACAAATTCTCTTTATATTTCTCCCATCAAGGGTTGAAGTTAGATTCCCTTGTGACTATTTTGACCAATAAAATACGGTGGAAGTGACACTATATGACTTCCAGACAAGTGGCCCCAGACATCGTGGTGCAGAAACAAGTCATCCTTACTGCACCCTGTCCAAATTCCTAATTCACAGAATCTGTGAGCATAATTAAATGGTGGTGGTTTTATGCCAATCAATAAAATAAAATAATTCCAATTGTAAGGAGCATCACCTAGGAGTGGATAGGAAGAGACTTGTTGGGGGCTGTAAGATACCATTCCTTTAAGCATATAAACGCATTTTAATCAATCAAGTACAACAATACTTGGCTTTGCAGAAATTAAGTAGGGAAGTTGCAACTTATTAACTAAATAGTTTAGGTCTTAATCTGGGCAAGTAATCTTTAGTTGTGAATGAAATCCAGTGTATGTTTGTAAAATTTCCAGAAAATCTTTAGTAAATCCCAACTTCCTTAAAGGAATGAGTTCTTTAAGTGCCTAAGTCTGAAGGTTCTCCTTAGGACACTGGGCTCAGCTTCCCAATGGAAGGGATGGCTTCTAACCAGTGGGGCCAAACATTTGTAAAGGCTACCCTGACCAACCCTCATGAGCAGCCATAGAGATCCAACTGCCAGCGAACCTGTAGCCATTGCCACTCAGGTGACCAGGGTCTTCAGGTGGCTGTGGACACTGCAGGAAGGCAGGGGAGGGCTCTGGTATTAGCAGATAAAAAGGATTTAGGATCAAGTTCTCACATGCTCCTTGTGACAACATGCCTCTATGATAGGGCAGGACTGTGTAATCTCCATTTTGTCATCTGGATATTTGGATTTTTATATATTTTCCAAGCATTGCTGGCATAATATTCTGAAGTAATACATGATCTTTAAAAATAATTTTTACTCTCATTATTCAACAATAAAAAGACAACTATCCCCAATTAAAAATGGGTGAGAGATCCAAATATAACTTTAAAGAAGATATAAGTACATGAAAAGATGTTTGACATCATTAGCCATTAGGAAAATGCAAATCAAAACCACAACGAGATACCACTTCACACCCATTAGGATGGCTATAATAATTTTTAAAAACACAATACCAAGTGTTGGGTGAAGATATGAGAAACTAGAACCCTCATACACTGCTGGTGGGAACGTAAAATGGTGCAGTCACTTCAGAAAATAGCCTGGCAGTCCCTCATGAGGTTAAACATAGAGCTACCATATGACCAGCAGTTCCACTCCTAGGTACACATTCAAGAGAAGAAAAAAAACTGTATGTCCACATAAAAACTTATGTGTGAATGTTCATAGCAGCATTGTTCACAATAGCCAAAAAGTGGAAACAACCCAAATGTCCATAAACTGATGAATGGATAAAAAATGTGGCAAATCTGTACAATGGAACATTATTCAGCAATAAAAAGAAAGTACTGACATATGTCACAACATGGATGAACCTCGACAACATTATGTTAAGTGAAAGAGTCCAGACACAAAAGATCACAAATTATATGAGTTCATTTGTATGAATGTCCAGAATAGGCAAGTCTACAGCTACAGAAAGTAGATCAGTGGTTGCCTTGAATTAGGAAGAAATGAGGAGTGATTGCTATGGGCACGTACGTTGATTTCATATCCTGGCCTAGTGCTGCAATATGTGACTTTTATAGTTTCATTATTACCTGTAATAAATCTGATATTGATTTTGATATGCTATACTTCATGTTTTTTCCAAAGGATTAGTCAGTTGTCTTCAAACTTCTTACTAATTGTTTTCCTTTTTCCACTAACTGAAAATACTTCCTCTATCACATGTCACATTTCTAGAGATACTTGAGTTGGTCTTAGGACTTTTATGCTTGTTCAGTAATTTGATTTGTAAATTCATTTACCACATCTTAATTATTTATGCTTTAAAATATATTTTCATATATAGTAAGGCAATTATTCCCCAAAACTCTGTTCATCAAAATTTTATTAATATTATCTATGTTTCTATGTATTCGTCTATATGAATTTCAGAGTTAATTCATCATTTGAAAGAAATTCCACTGGGACTATTATTGAAATCATATTAAATATATAGATCAAATTAGAAAGTACTGAAATCTTTATAGTGCTAAACCTTCCTATCAAAGGATATGCATGACTTTGCACTCAGCTAAACCAATCATATCCCTTCAATATCATTTTGTAGTTTAAGTAAAGAAATCTTATCTATTTCATGTCAGTATTATTAACACATAGTTTGCATTACTGTTATTTTTATAAATGGGTATTTCACATTGTGGTTTCTAACTAGTTACTAATTCTTTTTTTATGTTTCAATACATATAATGTATAGTGATCAGATCAGGGTAATTAGCATATCCATCATCTCAAATATTTATTGTTTCTTTGTGTTGGAAACATTCAATATCCTCCTTCTAGCTATTTGAAACTACATAATGTATTATTGTTAACTATAGTCATCTTACAGTGCTATGGAACCCTAAAACTTATTCCTCCTATCTAGCTACAATTTTGTATCCTTTAACAATGTCTCCCCATCCCTCCCTTGCCTTTCCCCTTCCCAGCCTCTAGTATCCTTTGTCCTACTTTTTACTTTTATGAGATCAACATTTTTAGCTTCCACATATGAGAGAACACGTGGTGTTGAACTTTCTGTGTCTGGCTTGTTTCACTTAATGACATCCAATTCCATCCATGTTGCTGTGAGTGACAGGATTTCATTCTTCTGTATGGCTAAATCATATTCCCTGGTGTATATATACCATATTTTCTTTATCCATTCATCTGTTGTTGGGCATCTGCGTTGATTCCATATCCTGGCCTAGTGCTGCAATAACATGGCGGTACAGACGTCTCTTTGATATACTGCTTTGCTTTTCTTTGTATAAATGCCCAGTAGTGGGATTGCTGGATCATATAGTAGCTCTGTTTGTAGTTTCCTGAGGAACCACCATACTGTTCTCCATAGTGGCTATGCTAGTTTACACTCCCACCAACAGTGTATAAGAGTTCCCTTTTCTCTACATCCTAGCCAGCATTTGTTATTTTTTGTCTTTTTGATAATAGCCATCCTAATTGGGGAGAGATGATACCTCACTGTGGTTTTGATTTGCGTTTCCTTGGTGATTAGTGATGTTGAGAATTTTTTTATTTTTATTTTTTGCCATTTCATATTAAATCTAATAGATTTTCAGGTGACTGGATTAGGTTATTCAGGTAGATAATCGTAACATCTGCAACAATGTTAATTCTGTCTTCCCTTTCTTTCCTCCCTTTTAGGTAATTATGTTTTATTTCCTTTTCTTATCTTATTGCTTTGGATAGAAATTCCAAAACACTGTTGAATAATAGTGTTGATAGTGAGTATTCCTCTCAGATTGCTCACTTTAATGAGAACCCTTCTAACATTTTACCACTCTATATATAGGATATTAATTATAGATTTCAAGGATGTGTTTTGTCTATGTTAAAGAAATATATTTCTATTATTACTTTACAAAAATATTTCATTTTAAAAACTAATACCTAAAATTAATTTTTTGTCATATAGTTTTTCTCCCTTTAATTAATTACATTAACAGATTTCCTAATGTTAAACCACTCAAGTATTCTTGTAATTAAAATGTGTATCTATAACTATTACTTTGACTTGATAATATTCTGTTTAGTATCTTTATACTAATAAATGAAATTGGGTCCATAGTTTGTCAGTTTATGTGTCAAAGTTGTGCTAACTTTAAAAAACAAAGCAGTATATTTTTTACCTTTTCCTGTGCTCTGGAAGTATTTAAATAATTTGCCTATAAAACCTTCTAGGCCCAGAACAATTTGTGGGGCAGTTCTTTGTCAGCTTTTTCAATTTCTTGCCTAGCATTGATCTTTTCTCAATTTTAAAAGACCTTTTTTTGATGCAAATTTGGTTGCATATTTTCTTCCAGAATTTAGCTTTCTTCCCAAAGATTTTAACACATATAAATCTAGTTATTTATGCACACTAGTCATTTATAAATTTTTAAACTTTCTGTGGTTAAATGTCTTTACTCTTAATATATATTTATTTTCATTTTTTAAACTATAATTAGACTTGCAAGAGGTTTTCTCTTTTACCAGTCTTGATGAAGAATTATTCATCAATTGGATAATACTTTTGTTTTCCAATTTAGTTTTTCTCATTTTTTTTTCATTAATTCATTCCTCTTAGTTTGCCCATAGTATTTTATTATTCTTTTTCTATTTTCATAAGTTAAATTAATAGTTCACAAGTCAAATTTCTAGTTTTCTCACATTTAATAATAAAAATATTTCAAGCCACAACTTTCATTGTTTTGGACACATCCCTTTAATATGGAGTGGGGCCATGGTTGTTAATTACAAAATAGTGTATAATTAGAGTTTTGATTTTCATCCTTCACTGAAAGTTACTTGGGATAGGTTCCTTTGTACAAATAATTGATTTTTAAAAATAAAACTTTCTGTTATGAATTTCTAGATTTATTGCATTGGGTTCAATGAATGTGGCCTTTCCAAGTTTTATAGTATGGAATTTATTGAAGTTTTTAATCCATTTTTAAGATGCTACATGAAAATTTGAAATTGAGTAAAAATATGCATTCTGTGCATGTGGAATCACGACTATTGACTATATTACATAACCCTTTACATCTTTATTTATATTTCAAGTACTTGATTTGTCAAAATTTGAGAAAAGTACATTAAAGGTGGAATGCAAAGGTGGTTTAGTCAATTTCTTCTTGCATTTTTAACAGTTTTGCTTCATATATTTAAATGTTATAAAATTTCATGACTATTCTGTTTTACTGTGAATTCTTCTTTTTGACAATATAAATGCACCTTTCCATCTCCATTAAACATTCTGTTTTGAATTTGCTTTGCTTAATATGAATATTCCAACCTATGCTTTCATTTTGCTGCCCAATCTTCCCATCCATTTATTTTTAACTCTTCTCTATCAATTTATTTCCAGATTGTCTCTTATAAATTTCCCAAATTATTTTTTTATTATTTTTTGATCCTCTTTGAGAGTCTCTTCATCTATTTTAGGCATTTATGCACTCACATTTACTGCTTTCACTGTATGTTTAGTGTCATTTTTGTAATTTTATTTTATGATTTTTTAATTTTTTAATGCTCTATCACTCATTCCTTTTTTAATTCTCTGCCTAGTGATGAAGTTTTATTAACTTTTATCTAGTAATTTATGTTACATACTTTATTTTTCTTATAATTATTGTTACCTTTACATTAAAAAGTAATAAAAGTTCTATTTCTTTACTCACATCAACTTCTCCCCTTAAAAGACAAGAAATTTAGCTTATTTCTATGTCTCTCCTCCCACCCACCTTCCATTTTTTGGTTGAAATAACCTGGGATGTTTAGATTCGTGTTAGTATCAGTAAATTAAATTTTATATTATACATATTATTTTTCAATAATCATACTTTAAAATTTACATCAGTTTAATAATTATATTAAGGACACACAGTGTTACTGGCTTCATTGTCCTCTGTCATTCCTATGCATCACTTCTTCAGAAAATTATTTATTTAGTCAACTGGAATGTCTTCTGGTGTATATATTTTCAACATGGGTCAAGTGAGTGGTATGTTTTTTGAGTTCTTGCTACTGTACTTGTATATAAATGATACTTCCAACTTGTCCCTTACTTTTTAATTGATGTAACTTTTTTTACACTGGCTTGTCCTCTTTCTGAAAGAGGTCAGAGTTCATCCTACATATTGGGATGTTGAGATGGGTTCCACAAGGTCCAGATGAAGGGAGAAGGGAAAAATTTAGTTTTAGTGTAGTTTTAATTCATCAGATTAATACCCTTAGTCCATGTGGATTGAAGGGAGTGCTACAGTAACTCTGGAGCAGCTTATTTTCAGTAATGTTCTCCTTTTGTGACAGAGTATTTCTATTCCTTGTCATGCTAGCCTGCAGCGGCTACTTCAG
The DNA here is from genome assembly GCA_023783475.1 of Daubentonia madagascariensis. NCBI lineage: Eukaryota > Metazoa > Chordata > Mammalia > Primates > Daubentoniidae > Daubentonia > Daubentonia madagascariensis. The sequence goes on along the minus strand of JAKFHU010000144.1, from coordinate 9,509,385 downwards.
TGACCCTCTCTCTAACCGGTAGGCTGGCTGTCATTAAGGGCCTGCCCATCCTTCCCATCTTGGTTGGCAGGCCACAACACCAACCGCGCGCTGTGACCACCTTAATGAGATCCAAGGGACACTGGGGATTCCTCTAAACTCTCCTTGGGCCTTAAGATAAGCGTTACTATTGTGTGTATGGAGGGAAGGCTTCCAGTGACTCCTCAGGGAGCACTTCTTGAACATAAAATCAATTGTAGGCAGGTTGGTGCTTCCCTAAATCCAGTCTTACCTCCATCACATCTTGCAGAATTTCCCTAAACTTTCTGGCAGGTGAGCGGTCTCCTTTCCTTGTTTTCGTGCTGACAAAGACATTTTGGTATAATTATATTTCTTTCATCATTTCCATGGGAATTGGGAAGAGGGAAAATTTGTCATAGTTTTGAATTTTTTCACATAAAGGTAATTTTATAGTATATTACTTCTTTTGTGTAATTTTATACTGTAAGAAAGTTTATATATTGTATTCCTGGATATAATATTTAATTATTTCATACTAATCTATTGACGCTAACTTACCCATACCACTACTGTAGACTTTGGAGTTCTTCTACTTTTTCTTTATGTAAATCAACCTAAGATGAAGATCTTTGCACATCAAAATTTTCATGCATTTCAGATTAATTCTTTAGATTAGATTCCTGGAAGTAGGAGTGTGTGAAATCTTAGTGGCCCTTAAAATACATTAACAATTAAAAAATAAAGTTTATAAACAATTTTATCCCCAGGAGCACTATAGGAGGTTTCCTGTTTTATTCTACTTTGTCAATATTGAACAGCTACATCCTCAAAAAACTTTGCTAATTCAAACTATTAGTTCACACTGTTTATTTAATCTTTATTTTCTACATTTGCCTACTTTTTAAAAATTCTTTTTTTTCCCCTCCATTTTTTTTCCATAATTCTCCTTCTGTATTAGTTTTCCAGGGCTTCTGTAACAAGGTACCATAACTGTGTAGCTTAACTGCAGCTTATTGTCTCATAGTTCTGAAGGCTAGAAGTCTGAGGCCCAGGTGCGGGCAGGGTTGATCCCTTCTGCAGGCTCTAAGAGAGAATGCCTCTTCCCTAGCTTCTGGTGGTTTCCCGGCAATCTTTGGTGTTCTCTGGCAGGTCGATGCATCACCCCCGTCTCTGCTTTCATCTTCACATGGTATTCTCCTTGTACGCCATGTCTGTGGCTGCATTTCCTCTTTCATAAGGACATTAGTCATATTGGATTAGGGACCCATCTTACTGTGTGGACATGACCTCATCTTAACTAATTATACGTGCTAAGACCCTATTTCCAAATAAAGTCACATTTTGAAGTCCTGGAGGTTAGAACTTCAACATGCGAATTTTTGGAGGGACACAATTCAACCCCTAAGACCTTCTATGAATACTTTATGTTTATTCTTGCCCTTTTCTCAACCAGGTCAGGCATGGCACACATACAGCACACGAACTGAGAGAACCCCCTCCTGTACCCATGACAGGCGTCAGTAATGGATCATGGACATTTTCCCACTCATTATAGAAGCAGATCCAAAACAGTCAACCAAAATGGATCATGAAATAAAACCTATTTGCTATTTCTTTTTGTTTAATTTAGTGTTTTAATATAAAGTTGTATAAATTCTTTCAATAATAATGATTAGATAAAAATTTTAAATAGTGATATTGGTAAATCTGGTTGCCTTCTGGGTAGCTACTCCAGGGTGTGTAACTGGGAGATGCCAAGAGGGACTTAGTCACCAGATTCCTGCTATGTTCTAAGCTCCGTGCTCAGGAGTTTAAATAATATGGTCCTTGCCCTCTTGGGGTAGCAGGTAAGCAGGGGAGACAAATAGATGCACAAATAACTATAAGTCCAGGTACAAAGTGACAAAGTCCACACAAACCAAGTGGCTGGGAAGCTATTGGCAGAATATTGGTGAAGGCTTTATGGAGCAGGCTTCTTCAGAACTGAGCCTTGTACATTTGTTGAGACCAGCAGAGACTGGGGGAAGAGTGCTCTAGGCTGAGATGACGCCAAGGGGAAGAAGGGACAGTGTGGTGTAGTGATTGTGTTAGAGCAGGAGACTAGGAGACAGGGCTGAGACTGGATGCAGGGGCTTGAAGAGTGGGTGCAGGTGTTAAAGTAAACAACTATCAGCCAGAAGCTAACTAGGGGGGCTAATAACCACAGGCAAGAACCAGCTTCAACCAGCTTGTCAGCTTTCACTATCACCTTACATGAAATTTAACTAATTACAATATCATTTACATTGTGGTTATAAAATTTCTCTGCCCTTGAAATCGCCATGACAGTTCTGAGACAACTATATAAAGTATAAAAATGAGAGGGAACCCAATTTTAGGAATTACTACCCAAATTCTTAGTAAAAACCAACCCTTTAGCATTGAATATTCCTCTCCTCTATTAGTAAGACTTCAAAAAATGAAAAACCACATCCTCCTGGTGTAGCTACTCTCTTTTGAGCCCGCCTGCTCTCCCCTCTGAGAGTGTACTTTCACTTTCAATAAAAAAGCTGTTGCTTGCTTGGCTTATGTGCTGCAACCTGAAATTCTTTTCCGAACTTGGAAAAACCTTCACTCAGAGGCCCCTAACAATGGGTCTGGCACAGTTACACAGAACACCCCCTCAGGGCCACAAGCTCAAGGCTCTGAGCACCTGCAATCAGAGAAAAGGCTCCCCGGATCATCCTGTCATATAAGGTAAAAGTCTACAAAAGCAATTCATTCACCTGGGAATTACCCATTCCCCAATATCAGCTGACCAGAACAAGGTCGCTGTGCAGCTCTGAAAGATGTCCCAGAGGCCACTCACCAAAGCCTAGCTGCTTCACTCAGAAAAGGCTGCCGGTTCCTGCCTCACAGCCTATTTTGTTCCCTTTTATCCATGATGCCAGCAAGTTGTGCTGTTTGGTTTTCTAGACCATGAAGGATGAGAAACAGCAATTTGGATCAGGTCAGTATAAAAGTAGGCTCATGGAAAGAAACAAGAAGTGTTAACCACCAGCGGGGAGTAGGACAATAATTCCTTCTAGAGCATAAAGAGAACTCAAAAACAGCACCAAACACAATCACAATAGCCACAGCAGAGCTGAAAAGCTTGTACTTTAAAAAACTTTTCCCTGAGGACATCTTTGAATTGAGAGTTCTAAATTTGTAATGAGCACTTTGAATCTGCAGGGAAGAGGCAAGCATATTCTATGCCTTTTATTTAAGCAGACAAAAAATTCCGTGGGGGCCAGGCATGGTGGCTCATGCCCGCAATCCCAGCTACTTGGAAGGCAGGAGGATCACTTGAGCCCAGAATTCGAGGCTGCAGTGAGTTATGATCACACCACTGCACTCCAGCCTGGGTGACCAAGCAAGACCCTGTCTCATAACAAAAACAAAAGCAAAAACAAAACAAACAAAAATCCTGTGGGATGCAAGACAATATAAACAAAATTAAAAGACAAATAACAGGTTGAAAGAAAATATTGGTGACACATATAGTAATCAAGGCTAATATTCATAACATTATAAAGGACTCCCAGAAGGAAATAAGAAAAAACAAATCACCCTGTAGAAAAGTGGGCACATGCCACGAACAAGCAATTCACAAGGAAATACAAAGAGTGAATTTATCCAGGAAAGATGCACAATGTCGATAATAAAGACATATGGGAAAAAGGGTACATTCCTATCGTGTTTTGGAGGGTAACTCGGTGGTAGCTATTAGAACTTAAATTATCCCTGTAACACTTCTGAGACTATCCTTCAGAAATACCAGCACTCATGGATAAATATTTACATGCAAGGATGTCTACTACAGTGTCCTTTGCAAGAGCCCCAAACTGAAAACAACCTTAATGTTCCCAGCTGGGGAATGGTTGATGGAATATTATGCAGCCATTTAAAACAACAAAGTAAAACTATATGTACTAATTTGGAATGTATTTATGACATCCATGAGAAGCTAAAAAGAAACCAGACTGTGCAATAAAATACACAATGTGAGCTCCATTTTTTTTTTTTTTTTTGGTATAGACAAAAACGTAGAACGGGAAGCATTGGAATGTGGTCAATTGGTTCTTAGGGGTAAGGGCTAGGGTAGGAGGGGAGACTATCACTCTTCAGTGCATAACCTTATAAGAATTAAAAAAAGGAGGTTTCTGAGTGAATTTTACTTTATTTTGCAAGGTTTTCTATATCTCCCAAATTTCCTTAATGAACATAGGCCACCTTTGTAATAATGAAAACAATGACAGAAAATAAAAGAAGACTTGTACATGATGTTTTGGTGCTTAAAAAGGCAGGTTTCACAGACCTGGGAAATTTTCTCCTGTTGCACCTCATTCTCCAACAATGCCAGAAACATGAGTGTGGTGTACGTACACCCAGACTCCAAAACCCTGCCCCTTGATTATCAAATTGAGAGACAATGTGCCTGATGATGGTAGACGTTTAATTCTAAAACGTTTGGCAGAGATGCAACATTTCTTTCCTAATTTACTGCCACTAAATAATGAAAATTAACATGCATCTTCCTTTGCCTAAATGGGAAGTTGCAGATGAGTATTTTCTGTACAAACTGGGACTTAGACAATAGAGATTCATTTCCAATAAATCGGAATCTGTAAACACAGTGTTAGCTATGGGTCTGTAACAATAAAGACAAACTGAGGTGCGACAGGGACGTCAGGAGGAAGGAATGAGGGGGCACAGCCACCGTCCTCCCTGGGCCTCAGTCTCCCCATCACTAAAGAGAGGAGAGGGCCAGGAGGCCACCCAGACCCTAGCCCACGGTGCTCCTCTGAGGTAGCCTCATCTTCAGCGACAGAGGAGTGGTGGGGTTTCAATGGGAAGGCAGTAGGCTGTTTCCTAAGGGAAGCAGGACATGACACCTCTAATCCTTTCCATGCCTTAGCTGTGGAACTTCATTGCTATTTTCAACTTTCTGTTATAAAAACTTCATGGGCTTCTTCCCCATTTCCCACTTCTAGAAGCTGAAAATGCACCCTCCCAACCCCCTGTGCAGAACAGGTATCTAGAAGGTAGGGCCGTGTCACCATCCATCTGCCACCCAACCTGCAGCGGGGTGTCGCCATCACCCCAACTCTCTATCACCATATCTCTGCCTGGGACACCCTGGGGGCTGGCTGGTGCCAATAGCTCCTCTCTGACTTAAAATCCTGCCAACTTGTCACTCATCATAGCTGCCTCCTTATAATGCTATCACCTCCCACCACCATCGGCGTCTTGCTACCTCCTGCTCCATACTCTGCCCCAGGAGGCTCAGCCTCCACCTGCCCTGGCTCCCTTTCCCAAACCAGTGCCTTCTCCTCTCCCTTGGGAACTGTATTCTACCCACACCCTGGCTTCTACCTCTTGTAGGCTCTGTGGTCTGGCCTGTCCCCAGACCCCTCCCTGGCTGTGACTCCCCTCCCCAACAGAGGCTGCTCCTTTCCCCAAGTGGCCCCTGACCACGGACCCCATAATCCCTCCCTGGTGCTGCCTCCACACGGCACTCCTGTTCCAAGCACTCAGCAGTCTCTTCCTGTTGCAAATCCACCTCCAATGCCCTCCCTCACTGCTCCCCCCTCTTCTGCCCACTTCTCCCTGACCATCCACCCTGTCTCCACATTCATCTTGCCAAAGCACAGCTTTGACCATATTTGAACCCTTTAAAAAAAAAAAAAAAGCCCTCCACTGGTCAGCAATTTCGAGCCATTCATTCCATTTGTGAGAATGATTCTAGCAAATTTGAAAGCACATCTCAGGATCTGTTTTGGTGAGCAGCTTATCCAAGTAAGAATCTTGACAGTGAGGAGGGGATAGATGATGTGAAAGGTGAATATTTTTGATAGAAGAATAAAATAACTTTCTGCTACAGGCTGGCTGAGTGTTTCCTCCTATCTCTCCCTACACTGACCACTTACAGGTGCCTTTTAGAAAGTGACCTGTGGCCTAAGCACAGGGAGCAAAGTGGACATTTGCATCCTTTGGAGAGAATTTTTTCAGAGCACATCAGCTGAGCTCTGTAGGTTACCTCTTGATACAGACAGGCACAAGTCTTTATATTTGAAATGGTGGTGACAAGATTCTCTATGGATGTCAGGGACACAAGCTGCCACTATGGAGGTCTCACAACAAGTACACTGAGCTGTGAAACTGCCTCTAGTAAAGGATCCTTTAAAGGGAAAATGGTCATTGTACCTGGCACCAACATTGATAGAAGACAAGTCTAATGGGGCAGTGTGGCTTGGTGGTTATCAAAGGCTCCAGCCGGGGTGACCAGAGGTGACTTCACTTAGGAATCCCAACTCTATCATTTACTGACTGCAAAAGCCTTTAGCCTCTCAAGGCTTTGGAGCATGGTAATAACAGTTATTATCTGTGAAATGGGCATAATCGTAGTCCCTATTCTATAGTGCTACTGTGGGCATTAGATGAGAAAATATACATTAAGCATTCAGCACAGTGCCTGATACGTGGGACTCAGCATGTCCAATTCTCGTTTTCACTGTGATGCTGATAAGGCTGTCCTCGGCACTAGTCAGAAGAGGTAGAGTCATCCGTGGCCAAGCTGGCATCTTGTGTGGCTGGCTCTGCCTGGCTGCAGGCCTCCTGTGCAGGGTTTGGGCTGTGGTCAAGGGCAGGGAAGTGTTGTGGAGCTGAGAGGCGTTAGGGTTGGCAGAGATTCAGAACCTTACAGAGCTTTAGGTTCTACCTCTGTAAGAGTAGAGGGGCCGGCCTGAGGTAACACCCAAGATTCTCTTTGGCTCTGACATTCTATGGGTCCAAACTCCTGGTAAGCACCTGATACTCTGCCAGAGACTAGGCATTTAGCAGTGAATGAGACCAGGTTCCTACTCTCAAGGGGTTCACCAGCTGGTGGGGAAAACAGAGAACCAGACCATTACGATGCCATGTGGTTAGTGCTCTGACAGAGAAAAGAACATTCTGCTTTGAGGAGGGGCCCGTGGCCAACGCTGGATGCCAGGGCCAAGAGAAGCCATGTCAGGAGGGAGAGCTCCCTGGCAGGAGCTGCAACGTTTATCAAAGTGGCTTTTAATATGAACAAGATAATTCCAGCTATTTTAACGATTTTAATGATTCCCTAATCGGTTTCACAAACTCATTGTGCCCTACATTAAATTACCTTCTCCTTGGATACACTCTTCCCTTCTGCCAGGTCTAAATAAATCCTGAGTAACATAAACAACACACAAATTACATGTAACTGGAAACTGCTGTTTGGGATGAAACTCTGCATTGGCCAGAAATGCCTCTTCATTTCTTACCAAGGATTGTGTTAACCCTGTGCAGACACTCAGGGGAAGTTGGACTGTTTTTCAGTAATATTGAGTGGAGACTGTCCTGGGACTTACATTGTCACATGTGAATTAAGACATATTTTTGCATTCTGAAAAACACAGGAGGAAAAAACAACCACTTTCTGCTGTGAGCAATTCAGGGCACTTGTTCACGGCACACTTCCAAAGTATTTTCTGAAGAATATTAGTAAGTTTTAGGCAAGGAAAAAAAAAGTTTCTTTGGCCAAATACATTTGGGAAGCATAGTTTAAACAAAGACATAGAGGTTTCATCACTGTAGGAATCTCAGAGAATTTAATGTGCAACTTTAGAGTATGATTATCTTGGAGGGTAATACAGAACGCAAAGTTTCCCAAATATGTTGACCATGGAATCTGTTTTTCACGGTGTATCTCTGGGGACTTTGATCTTGTAAGATATTTGGGGAAACGCTGATCTGTGGGTACTTTGCATTTCACCTGCTGGTGACCCTAAAGAAACGGATCCCCCACTTTGCTAAGCAAAGCTTTGAAATACAACTGGTGCTATTGGCTTAACATAGCAAACTGAGACCACTTGAGTAACTACCTGTCCCTCCCAAAAATGATGGAAGACCAGAGTCTGAAATAGGGAGAAGTACAGAATACAGAAGTATAGAAAATAGAAGTATGGAAACCAGGGAAGGCTAGGAACTATGAGAAAATTTTGAAATGTATGGCTCAGGCAAGAAGGGATTGAGTCGACTAAACTCTAATTCCCTGTGTATGAAGGAAAAGGCTACGTGGGGATTGCGTGGAGGGCCCCCAGCAGGACCAACCTACAAGCTTAGAGCTACCATGGCTGAGATCAGCACAGAACAGGGCAAGTCACGACAGAGAGCAAATCTCGACCCCTCGTCTCCCAGGAAGCAGCAAGCGCAGTGGCAGGACATCAGCACCTCCTACTGGGGTTGCTGGTGACTTTGGTCATCTCCCTACCCCCGGCCCCAGCCCTCGTGTACAGACATGTGAACCTTCGGTCAGGTGATAGTAACACTGCAGCAAAGCTAAAATTCCTTTTCTGCTTTTGTCAGGGCCCGAAAGATCTTTCTAGAACCCAGGTGATCACTGATGGAACCATTCTCAACTCTCACAAATGGACAACCACAGAGTGACCTCCTTAAGTTGAGCCACATCGAAAAAAAAAAAAATCACAAGCTTATGAAAAAGAAGATACTGAGTTAAAGAATCAGCGCAAATGCTCCCACTAGAAAAGAAGACCTTCTTTATAAAAAGAGGAGAAGAAAAATCTAAATTCAATTACTCAGTGTGACTTAAGAAGACACAATATTTATGAAAAAGGCAAACCCTAGGTCAGCAAGGATTGACTTCGATGAAAAGCACACTTGCCAAATTTTTTGAGAAATTAAATGGCAATCATGAATAAAAAATTTTGATTGAGAAATTCTCCAAGCTTTTGGAAGAAAAGGATAAAGAAATTTAATATGATGAGGAAAAATCTAAGTGGTAGGGAAAGCAGACCCGGGAAATCGATATGGAACCTCCAGGAGTGAATGAGCAGCTGAGGTGCAGCAGCAACTCTGAAAAATTGTAGATAAATTCCACCGTGGCAAAGAAAGACTTGAGTCTGCAGACTGCAACAGCCCACCTAGCACACCCATTATAACGAAGGAAAACAAACCTACACTACATGCATTTGAGTGAAAATCTTGAATTCCAAGGACGAGGAAATAACAACCTGCAAGTGTCATAGCGGAAAGGAACGAACAACAGGATACCTAGAAAAGAAAAATAAAAGTTGGTCTCAGACTTCTCTACAATGCTAACATCTAAACAGGATGGAGCAGTGTCCCCAGAACGCTGACAGAGAACCCTGTGACCCAAGAATTCTCCATGCAGCTGTATAACAGCAATAGGAAGAATGTCTCAGACTTGCAAGGAATCATGAAATGTAGCACCTGCTCACCCTTCTTGGAAGAAATTATTTAAAGAATCATCCTGGCATGGAGAAATGGAATAAAATAATGAAATAAGGGCGGGAGCATGGTGTAGATAAAAGGAGGGGTAAGCAATGAAACGAGAGAAACTGACTTGGTGTCTGCCTAATTGTAGGGAACACAGTTATGGAATTTACTCCAAATGGCAAAACTGTTTCTTGAAAGATAGAAATATTTGATAGATAGATCGATTGATAGGTATCGATCAATTGATAGATATTGACAGATAGATATAAAATAAAAATTATCAAATATCTAAAATCTAAATTCTGGATGTGAAGCCCCAGATAATTCCCATATTCACTGGCAGGAGAAGGGGAGGCAGTCAAGTGAAATGTTCAAGCACGGAGACTCTGGACTCACACTCCCTGGGGCTGGATCCCAGCTTCCCCACCCGCCAGCTGTGGCCCTTGCCACCCCCGCCTGTGGCCTGCCCTGCCCCAGTCACCTCACTTCTCCCAGCTCTCAGACTCTTCACACCCCTCCCATCTGCCCAGCCACTGCCCTAATTCAGCCTCACGACTTCTCCCCGGGTTATTGCATAAGCACTAGTCCTCTCTGGACACTTTGCCTTCAGGCCTATTCCTGCCCCTCCTCCAATGTCAATCCAACTTCCAGAATGATCTTTAGAAACTTTCAGTGACTCTCCTTAGAATGTAGGGAAGGGTCCAAACTCCCAGGCTCAGCACACAAGACCCCATCCCCAGGACCTGATGCCATCCCCCATCCAGCCATCTCCTCCACCAGCCATAATGAGTCCCATGTCATTCCCACACAGTATCTCTCTTTCACTTGGAGAAAGCAGAGTATGATGGCAAGGAAGTCGTGAAAGCCTGGCTTTGCAAGCCAACACTACTACTGACTAGCTGTGTGAACTGGGCTAACTGCTTCACTATCCTAATCCTCCGGTGTCCCCACTGTAAAATAGAGATAATAATAGTGACTGTACCTCATTAGGATTGTGCAAGTTTAACAGCACAAATGCATATAAAGGATTTTGAGTCTGGCACATAGTGAACACTTGCCAATGAAAACTGTAATCAGTATTACATCTCCCTTGCCCTTGTCCACACTATTTCCCACGTCTGTAGTGCATGTTTTCAACTAGCCAATTCCTACTTCTTTCCGTTTATGTTTCAGCTCAAATGTCACTCTCTCTTTGCCGGCTAGGCTTTCAGTAAGGCTTGGTCACCGTGTGCAACAGAGAGAAGCCAGCCTTGGCACTCCCAGCCGATGGCATCTCCCTCCTAGGTGCGTGCTTCCCCTACGTGTGCCTCTGTATGACCCTTGACCCACGGCTTTGCAATGATCTGCAGGCCTACGGTCTCCTCTACTGTACTGTGAGCTCTTTAAGGGCAGGAACCATGTCAGACTCACCTTAGGATCCCCAGGACCTAGCAAAGTGGCAGAGCTCAGAAAGTATTTATGGAAGGAAACACAAGAGTGACTTTGCCCTGCCTGAGAACAAGGAGGCCGGAAGACTTTGCCAACTGGCGTTCTCCATCTCATAAGCTAAGCTCATGGCTTTGATGTCCTGGCGAGATCCTGAGCAGGAGACAGAGACCTGATGTACTCACACCACACAGGCAAGGGAGGATGGCTGGGGGCTGCAGAGAGCAGGGGTCTAGCCATTGCCTTGTGAGTTGGTGGCCTCATACTGACAAGCAGCTTTTGGAGATTTTCAAGTGAAGGAAAAACAAACACAGTATTCAACAAGCAAACTGCAAGAAGTGCATGGCTCTTGTAGATGAGCTCATGGCAAGGCTGAGCTGTCTGGTGAAGTGATAGCACTGGCCTGACCACGACAGATTCTAGCCAAAACCCCAAAATAACCTCAGGCTTCTGGCATGCTGTGGCCAAGGCTTACTGAAAGTCTAGCAGCAAAGTGAAGAAAAGCATCATTTTACCAATGAGAAATCACTCAAGGGAGCCAGCAACCAAGTCCCTTCCTGATCCAGATGGTCCCAGGGAGGTCACCTGCTCTGGGTCAAGCTCCCCTTCCCCTGGGTCAGACCTTGGCTCTCCTATGCAGACACGCTGCCAGTTAACCAGATATTTTCCATAGATTGTTATGTGATGAACCAAGCAGCTCAGATGACAGTTACTGGAAAAGAAGCCCTTTGTTTTAGAAAAGACTTCTGGCTCAAAGCTGAATGGTGGCCTGCCCTTACAAGTCCGTGAAACGCAAGGTGCTGGGGCAACAACAGTGGGGGAGAGGCAATTCACATCTTCAGATTTTCAAAGTGTCCTTTGGACTCTGAACACACCCCACAAAATGTAAAAGGCAACCCCTCATGGGTGATTACTGGCAGACTAAACAACTGAAGCATTAGACAAGGGAACTGATTGTTGTTGGAACTCTACCTTTTCTTTTAGCCACACCCTAAATATTTTAAATGAAACCTATTTAGTATAAAATGTTGTGAGGCTAATTGGGAAAGCTACTGTGTAACAGCACGGGTTTCTGGAATATATCAGAATACACTGTAACATTTATGTTTAACATGGAGTCAGCAGGCACCATGGAGTGCACAACTAACCCTCTCAGACATAAGCACATGTGTTGCAAGTGGGTTGTCAAAGAATCTTTTAGAAAGCCCTTGTTTCCTCCACAAAATATACCTTGGCTGCTCACCTTTAAAGATATTTTTTAGCAACTTTGGTGCTCAGGAATCTTCATACTTCCTAACCAAGTCATTGTTTATAATTAAGGAGCTTGAGCTCATAAGCAAGCAGGGGAAGCATTCCTCATGAACATTTACAAGGCATCATCTAATCATTAAGTGGGTTGCTGCTCCAATGCTCCAATTCCATGACCTTGTAACAGAGTAAGAGTGCCATGACCTCATTTCAGCCAGCTCATCTAGGCCAGATGATTGTCTCTACCATCTTAAAAGATTTCTGGGAAAGTGGATTCTATAGACATCTTTGGAAATTCTGGCAAGAAATTCTTTCACATGCTCATCCTTCTAGGTCAGTTATTTCTTTCATGTAGGCAGGAACCCCTTCTTTCTTTCCTTCCTTTTGTCCATCCATCCTCGCAGTCTTCATGAAATACATACTATCTGTCAAGCCTGAGCTGTGCACTGGGGTGAGAAGATAAAGCATGCCCCTTGCTCTGGAGGGATCTAAACAGTAAGTGCAAAATAGTGTTATATGTGCTAAGAATGCAGTTATCAACCAAGAAACAGTATTAACAGTCACAGAACAGTGGCATCAGCTAAGTATCCTGTAGGCATGCTATACTCATCATGCATGGAGATAGTCTTGTTTTCTAGAACCTCTATCTTCACAGAAACATAACCAACTAAATACAAAAACAAAACCCAAAACAAACAAAAACACACAACTTCTAAATTCAGTATAAACCATTCAATTCAATTGTCTGGAATGCCTCTTTAGAAAATTCAGATTGATTTATCAAAAATGACATTTCCTCTGATTATTAAAGTCATGTAAAAATTTGGAAAATACAGAAATTAACAGAAAAGAACAAAGTATCCAATGATCTACTATTCAGAAACAACAGTGATTCATATTCTATGCATAATTTTTCAATGCATAGATACACTTGATTCATTTATAATTTAAAAATAAAACTGGGATCATTAGGTCCATATTTTATAGCCTGCTATTCTTCTTAATATTCCTTAGCACTTTGCTTTGTTCTTAAATATCCTTTGAAAGCATGCCTGTTTAATGGTCATCCAGTATTTTATCACATAGATAGATGTCCCACGCTATTTTTAACCAATTCTCTATCACTGAAATTTAGATTAATTTGAGGTTTTTGCAATTATGAATAATGCTTGAAAACACATGTACACATCTCTGATTAATTCCTTAGAATAAATTCCTAGAAGTAGAATTCCTGTATCTTAAGGAATGCACATTTTAAGGCATTTAATACATACTGCCAAATTATTCTATAAAATGTTTGTACTAATTTATATTCTCAACAGTAGTGCATAAACGTGTCCATTTTTTGAACTGTATCAACATTATTTATTTTGTCTTTTCTATTTTTTGCCATTTGATAGGTAAGGGGAGACGATATCAAATTGTTTTAATTTGTAGTTCTGATTAATAGTGAGGCCAAATTTTTTCCATATGCTTAGTGTGTCTATATATACATTTTTAACACCCTGTCCATATCCTTTGCTCATTTCTCTTTATTGAGTTAAAATCTATCTTCCGGTAACTTTCCCCTTTTGGTCAAAATTGTGCCTTCTGGAACTATCCTAAGTGAGATTAATTCCTCCTTCATATGACACCCCCTCAAATACTTGAAGACAGAAATCATGTCTCACTTTCTCCAAGATAAACACCACTGGCTCCTTCAACCATTTCTCATGTGGCAAAGTTTCAAAGGCCATCGCTGAAGACTTAATGCATAATAAGTCCTACTGCCCCCATCACCCTGTACACTAACACTCACACTTACAGAACTAAATGCAACTTCAGAAAAGCCTGTCCCGAACATCTTTGCAGACTCTGGATGCAGTCACCTGCCTGCACCTTGGGCCTCAGGCTCCTTTTTCCCCCTCATCCACAAGGATGCTAAGTGTGAGTCTTACCTTGATCATCGCATTTCTTGTGTGATATCATATGCCTGGAGCTCAAATAAAGTGGTAAGAAAATAGATCACTTTGAGGCCAGAAGCAGGAAGAGGAACTTGCCTGGTATAAAGAGAATGACTAACTAATTCAAATGAAGAAAGCATCAGGAAGAAGGAGATGGTCACCTAGGAATGGGGTTCCAAGAGGCAGAATTTGGCAGTACTGATCCAGCACTATTATGGGACCCTAGGTGGGTTAGGGACCCTTCCTCTGTCCCCAGGGCTGACTCCCCTGAGCACACTCTCTTGCAGTCACCTGTGCATGTGTTGGTCTCCCCACCCACCTGTGCACTCCCTGAAGGACAGGCCTGTGTCTTGTACCCCTGAGAGCTTGCTCAAGAACTGCCACCACACATGCTCAGTGAACTGAGCCACTGTGGGAAACCTCCTCCCAGCAGTCTACATCCCTTTGCTGTTATTTTCCTTTCATCAAACAACCTTCTAATACAAGTCTGGTTTCTCAAGTACTCCAAAACCTGACAGGTTCCCTGGACATTGGGCATGAGCACTCACGGCACTGACAAGGAACCCCATATCATTACTGAATGGCACCTGGCTAATTCACCAGCTTCTGAGAACTCTTTCACACTCCCTGGTGTATGACTTTCAGATTTCCAATTGTCTGAGCAATTCTAGAGTATTGGCAAGACTGTTTCTGGGTATACATAGCTGAGGTCCAGGCTCTGAACACTGTGACAACATCACTGCCTTGTGAGTCCCTGTGCCTGAGTCCAGCTGGAGGCCTTTGGAAAACAACAACCTGACAATTTTGTGCATTATGGTCTAAGTAGAAAAAATTTTTTTTCAACGTATATGTATATATGTCAAATTGACATAGATATAGTCATGCATCACAAAGTGATATTTTCATCAATGATGAACTGCACATACAATGGTGGTCCCATAAGATTATAATACCATACTTCTACTGTATCTTTTCTATGTTTAGAAACACAAATACTTAGCATTGTGTTACAATTGCCTACAGTGTTCAGTACAGTACCATGCTCTACATTGTAGCCTAGGAGCAATATACTACACTATATAGTCTAGGTGTGTATAGGCTATACCTCCTAGGTTTGTATAAGGACATTCTATGATGTTCACACAATGATAAAATCTCCTAACAACATATTTCTCAGAAGGTATCCCTGTTGTTAAGCGATGCATGACTGGGTGTGTGTGTGTGTATATATACGTGTGTGTGTGTGTGTGTGTGTTGTAAAGGCACAAACTTTAGAATCAGGTTGACTGGGTCCACATTCTGGCTCTATTATGTATGTACTCGTATGCTGTATGAGTTTTGGCAGGTTATGTCTCTGTGCCTTAGTTTGCTTGTTTATCACATGAAAATAATAATAGTACCTACTCTATAGGGCTGTTGTGATAATTAAAGGAGTTAATGTATCTAAAATACTTATAATCACGTCTGACACACAGTAAGCATTCAGTGTTTGTTATTATTATTAGGTACATTCAAGAACCACATTAATGTGCTTATTGTATTTATGGATATAGAAAACTCATTCTCAAAAAATTTTAAATAGTATCTAGAAATTGTTTTGCTTCCAAATCACCCATATTGTGGATGGAAGGCCTCACAAGGAAGGTCAGAGATATAGTCTGTTAGAAGACAGCAAGGCTTCACTCTCTATTGACAGAGCATGGCAACATTAATTATCTCAGCAAAGGAATGTACATGACAGGTGCATGAGCTGGTTGGAGATGGGGCTTGGATCATTCTTCTAATATCAGCTTCAATTTGTCATTACCATAACCCAATACTAACATAACCAATTGTCCAACATAGGCAATGTTATATATTAAGTTCAAGATAGTTTACCCTAGAATTCATCATTTTTTTCATTTTCTTTCCAATTGCCAAGATTCTATGGAATATTTTATTTACTCTAAGCATTAAGATGGCATTGGTATTTCTTCAATGTATTATTTTCCATATACTTTGTGTCCCTTTTTATTCAAATATTTGTTTGTTTACATGAACTGCAGTGGCCCGTGTAGGAATTTAATAAAAATGTATATTTTGCAGCTTGATTTGTAACAATTATTATCACTACAGCTGCTTTCTCTGTAGGTACTGAACGTAAATTGATTCAAATTTATTTAGTATCATGACTTACTGGAGTAGTCACTGAAATATACTATTGGTATTTCCTTTTATATTACAAAAATATATGACATAGGCTAATATCACTAATCAGTAAATTTGTTGGATTTTGTGGCCAGAGTATTTTGTGTGCCATAATTTTTTATAATCTGATTTTTAATTTTTATGCTTTAAACACAAAAATCTATAGAGAATAATATAAAAAACACCTTGTATCCAAACACAGATTTTTTTCCAGCTCTTTTGAGGTACAATTGGTATACAAAAAACTGTACATAATTAATGTATACAATTTGGTGACTTTGGACATATGTATACATGCTCATGTTACCATCCCTATAATCAAGGTAATAAACACATTCATGACCTCCAAAAGTTTCCTTTTGTCCTTTTGTTGGTGGTGGGTGTTTTCTGTTTTTGTTTGGTCTTTTTTTCTTGGTGGTAAGAATACTTAACATGAGATCTACCCTCTTAACAAATTTTTAAGTTCACAATAACTTATTGTTAACTATAGGCACTATGTTGTCCAACAGATCTTTGTAACTTACTCATCATGTATAACTGTAACTCCTTAAAATACGGATTTAAAACATGTTAACATTCTGCTACATTTACACATTTACTTCATGTTATTTTTATCTTAAAGAAATAAAAAATACCCAATGTAATTGGAGGGCTTCCTGGTCCCATTCCTCTTCATTTCTCCCCAGAGGTAAAAAGAGGTTTATGGCTTTAATAACCATCTATATGCTGATGACTCCTGAGTTTACATCTTCAGCATGAACTACCTAATTACTATATATTTGATTACTCATCTTGCTTATTGCCTATTTTCATCTTCAGAGTATAGAATTGTGTCTATTTTAGTACTACTGTATCTACATCACCTGGAATAGTGATTAGCACATATATTGCAGGTGGTCAAAAATATGTGTCAAATGAATGAATCCATATTTTTAAACTTTACTGTATGTATCTTTAAACAATGTTTTTAAAAATGTACACAAATGGGCCCCCATACTTTCATGGATTTTACCTTCAGGAGCCCCACCAGGTACTCATAGTGAAAAACCAAAAACAATCCCCCCATCCTCATCTCTGGCAGGGGGAGGGCAAAAATAAACATTTTGAAATATGTCCAGAGCATTCTCCATAGCAAAGGGCTACTCTCCAAGAGAAAAGACTTTACCAGAGCCTTATCTCCTCTAGGGGAAAGAACAGTTACCAAATTCTAGCCCAGGGGAGGAGGGGCTAAGAAACACTTGTGAAGGTCACAGCCCCAGGACACAGGTCCACTGAAAGACTGAGATTTAAGCATAAGATTACAGACATTTTCCTTCCCCCACTCCTTATCACCACACTAACAGGGCTCCAGTATAATAAGAGTGGATTATAGCTGAAGAGCTGCAAGGCATAGACTCTATTTAAGAAAGAGCTCTTTGGAAAACCCAAAGGTAGTAGGGGAGAAAATCAAGAATATGAGGGGAATTTATAGCCTCTGGCACCTATAGCTACAACAAACATTAAACATAGCCCAACTCCTAGCAAGATTAATATAAAAACTCTTTACCTCATTCACACTAACAACCTATTTACCCCATTCCCTATTACCTAATACATCATGTCTGGATTTCAACAAAGAATTACAAGGCATACTAACAGGCAAGAAAAAACACAGTCTGAAGAGACAAAGTAAGCATCAGAACTCAGATATGACACTGATTTTGAAATGGCTAGATAGTGAATTTAAAATAAGTGTGATTAATAAGTTAAAAGCTTTAATGAAAAAAGAAGACAACATGTAAAAACAAATGAATAATGTAAGCAGAGAGATGGAAACTCTAAGAAAGAATCACAAGGAAATACTAGAAATCAAAAATACTGTGACAGAAATGAAGAATGCCTTTAATACACTCATCAGTAGACTGAACACAGTCAAGGAAAGTATCAGTAAACTTGAAGATATGTCAATTTGAAACTTCCTGAACTGAAATGCAAAGAGAAAAAACAATGAAAAAAAGAAAACCCAGAAGACAACAATCAAAAACTTTTGTACAATTTCAAAAGATAGAATATATGTATAATTGGAATAGCAAAAGAATAAAAAAGAGAAAATGGAGCAGAAGAAATATTTGAAGAAATATGGCCAAGATTCTAAAATCAAAGACACACACCAAACCACAGATACAGGAAGCTCACAGAATACCAAACAGCATAAATGAATTTTAAAAACCCAAAAACCTCTACACTTAGGCATACCATATTCAAACTGCAGGAAACCAAACATAAAGAGAAAATCTTCAAAGAAGCCAGAAAAAATAATCCTGCACTTCCTATAGAAGGGTAAGAATTATGTGGACTTCTCATCAGAAGCAATGCAAACAAGAAGGGAGCGGAGTGAAATATTTAAAGTGTTGAAAGAAAGTAACTGACAACCTGGAATTCTGTATCAAGTGAAATTATACTTCAAATGTGAAAGAGAAATAAAGACTTTCCACAAATAACAAAAACAGAGAATTCATCACCAGTAAAGCTGCTCTGCAAGAAATATTAAAATAAGTTTCTCAGGAAGAAGAATATGATATAGGTCAGAAACTCAGATCTCCATAAAGAAAGGAAGACTGATCTAATAGATATCTGCTTGTTCAAAGTAATAAACTATTACAATGCATTGGGTGACAACAGCATATGGATAAGTGAAATGAATAAGAGCAACAGTACAAGAGTATAAGGTGCCTGCACTACCCATGAAATGGTATAATATTTGAACATAGATTTACATTAGTTGTAAAGATAAATTGCAAACTTAGGGCAAACAATAAAAAATATTTTAAAGGATATATAATTGATATGCTAAGAGAGAAAAGAAAATGAAATCATATAAAATGCTCAATGAAAACTAGAGAAGGCAAAAAAAGAGGGGGCAAAAAACAAAGAATAAGTGTAATGAATAGAAAACACAGTAGCTATTAATCAAACTATACCAATTATCATGTTAAATGTGAATGGTCTAAATATACCAATTAAGAGACAGATTGTTAGAGTGGATTAAAAGACTACATCCAACTATATGTTGTCTACAAGAAACCCTTTAAATATAAAGAGACAGTTAAAAGTAAAAGGATAGAGAAAGATATACCATGCTAACAATAATCAAAAGAAAGCTAGAGAAGTGATATTAATTTCAGACAAAGCAGAATTCAGAGCAAGGAAAATTATCAGGGGTAAAGAGGACATTACATAAAGGGGCCAATTCTCTAAGATGACTTAATAATCCTTAACATGTATGCACCAAACAACAGAGCATCAAAATAGTGAGGCAAAACTAGTATAACTACAAAGAGATATGGGCAAATGCATTGTTGTAATTGGAGACTTCAACATTTCTCTTTCAGTAATTGATACATCAAGCAGGGAAAAAATCAATATGGACATAGTTGCCCTTAGCAGCACTATCAGTCAACTTGATCTAACTGGCATTTAAAGAATAGTTCATCCAACAATAGCAGAATACACACTGTTCTCAACCTGACATGGAACATTCACTGAAATATACAACATTCTCGGCCACAAGGTATACACAAATGGTTTAACATTGTATATATCCTTTTGTTTAATAACAGGTTTATTGAGATGTAACCCACAAAATTCACCATTTTAAAGTGTACATTTCAGTGGTTTTTAGTATATTTACATAGTTGTGCAATTATCACCACTATCTAATTTTAGAATACTTTTTGTCACCCTGCAAAGAAACACTGTACCCACGGGCAGTCATTCCTCATTCTTCCCTCCCTGTACCACCTGGAAACCACAAATCTACTTTCCGTCTTGATGGATTTGCCTATTCTGGACATTTCATATAAATAAAATCATATAACATGTGGCCTTTTGTGTCTGGCTTCCTTCACTTAGCGTGACATTTTCAAGGTTTGTCCATATTATAACCTGTATTACTACTGCATTTACTTTTATGGCTGAATAATATTCCATTATATGAATATGCCACATTTGATTTATCCATTCATCTGTTGGTGTACAACTGAGTTGTGTCTACTTTTTGGCCATTATGAGTAATGGTGCTATGAATATTCATGTACAAATTTCTTTGTGTACTTATGTTTTCAATTCTCTTGGGTATGTATCTAAGAGTGAAAATTGCTGTATCACACGGCAACTTTGCGTTTAACATTTTGAGGAACTGCCAGATTGTTTTCCCAAGAGGCTACATACACTATTTCACATTTGCACCAGCAATATATGAGGGTTCCAATTGCTCTGCATCCTCACCAACACTTGCCATTACCTGTCTTTTATTTTAACCATCCTAGTGTGTGTAAAAGGTACTCACTGTGGTTTTGATTTGCATTGCTCTAATGACTGAGATACATAACTATCATTTCAAATTGCCACTCTCACTTGACAGAGTGCTCTGGGTGACAGAACCTAGAATTGAGTTGCTAAGGCTCAAATCACCTTTGTAGAACTGGCTCTTTTTAGAAGCCTTTCTTTCAAGCAGCAGGACTTTTTCCAATCACAAAGATCACTATGTTCTAATTACAAAGGAAAATAAGAATATTTTCCTGCCTCTTCCCATAAGAATACATTTCTAACAGGATACCATGGTTAGGGGTACACAGCAACCAGCCTTGGAATACATATGCAGGTCTGCTTACCTGCTGGTGGCCAGGCCTTGATGTAGCCTGTGCAGTGGACTACAGCATACTGGGCTTCTCCTTCTTTCACGGGGCCAAGACCATTCCTAAAGAAAGAACATTTGTGAAACTGTTTTTATCACATGAGGGTGAGGCAAGGATGTTGACGACTCCTTTGGCATCTAAGCTACTAGGTTCCCTTGTTTGCCTTTGTGGTTTTGAATCTTGACTTACCACCATCCTGTTTTCCCTCCTTTCACATGGTCTGAAAGTCCAAAATAAATTCCACCCAACTCTCTATTCTCATCTCAGCCACTGCCACCCTGACGTGTGGGTCTCTTGGTCCTCTCTACACTTAGCACCCTCTCCAAGTTGGGTTACCTAGCTTCGGGTGTTTAAGCTATCTACCAGCACAGTCCCCAAATATACATCAGAAAGGGATACTGACCTGAACCTTTTCCTCATGGTGGTTATTCTGTTTAGAGGAAGGTGGTCCAAAGGAGCATTTCCACACCTAAGATTTGATAAATGCATTAGAATGAGTGAAGACCCAGGCAAGTTTATAAAACATATAGTGCTGCAGTCAAGTAGACGGGCCTTAACTGATGCTTACACATTTATTCAGGTGGGACCAATAGCCAATTTCCCTCCAAAAAGTGCAGAAGCAGGCTTGCATGCCTTTGAATTATGATTGCCACTGAATATAACCCACTTTGAAATACACACTGAAATTGTTTCAGGGCCCAGCTCAGAAGCTGGAGACCTACAGAAAGACTCTAGGAGAAACCTGGCTATGCTCCGTCTTGCAGATCATTTTAGTGGAACGGGGTGGCTTTCAGGAAACAAGAGAAGTGGCTGATGACAGCAATAGTGTCCCTTCAAGCCTGAGCAGAGACATCAACTCAAAACGGATGTTGCCAGTTGATGAACAGTAGCATCTTCTCAGACTTTAGCATCACAGCTGCGGAAACTCTTCCACTTCCCATATACTGTTCTGGCACTAGGAATAACTAGCCGGCTGGAAGCCTGCCGATGGCAGAGGAGAGGGTGGGGACAAGGAATGAAAGGTCTAGAATCAGGTCTTTCTGCAGATTCCTCTATGGGAGGCAGGGGACGTAAGGCGTCACACTGCACTCTCTGGGAGGACCTTTCCTGCCTCCCTTCTCAGTGACCTCTCAGCATCTCAGGCACTGAACATCTGAAGCCTGCACCATGGCCAGGCTCTGACTGCTCCTTGGTATATATACCCATTTCCCAACTACATCACAAGTAACATCTTAGATGTCTTAATTTTCCATACAGCAAAGATAAGAGTCCAATTATGCTCAGAGACCTTGGACAGCTGCCAGCACTAGTGCAGCTTTCACAGCAGGATCAACCTATGATACTGCTGCCCAGGGACACCGGCATGGCCCTCTGCCCTTTTCTGTCAGACTACGCCCAGTGCCTTGTTGAAACTAAGCTGCTTTATTTGGAAGAGAAGGTTATGCTCTTAGCAGATGGCAGTGCTGCCCACCTCTCAGGTAAATCCAGGTAATGTGGGCCTGGCACTTCAAAAAACAACCTGAAGCATGTCCCCTAGAAGGACAACAGGGCAGGGGGAGGACTGCCTGAATTTGGTTGATGAGGCAGTGATAATGGCATTATAGGCCACTATTAAAAATGGTATACTATGATACTTCCAATCGATTTATTCATAAGAGAATTGCTTAGATGATGCAATTAGGAGTATACATTGCTGGTGCTCTACCAAATGCCCACGAACGTAGGATGGGCATTTACTATATTCACCAAAGCACTGCAGGACACAGCCTGCTGTGACTGATCATATTAACTGATGGCATTTTATCCCTGGATGGACATGGATGCAAAAGGAAGCAGAAAAATTATTACAATAGCCTTCTCACTTCTACCCTTCTTGCCCCACAGGTTTAGTCTCCATACAACACCAGAGCAATTTTTTAAAAATGTCACTCAGAATATGTAACTGATGATCCTGCTGCCCAGCTTGCTCTTGCTGCTGGGCAGGGTGGGGACAGGCAGTCTACGGGAACTCAATCCTAAATCCAATGGAGCCCGCAGCACCATCCTGTGACCCGCGGCAGGGGATGGAGGGGATTTCATCTGTGCCTTCTGGAAGAATTCCAGACGCTCAGCCTGGAGAGGAGCTGACCCAGAGGAAAGAACAGCTATACTCAAACCCCTGAAGGGCTATTTCTTGTAAAAGGGAGCAAAAGTCCGGAGTCAGAGATGCAGGTCTCCCTTCAACACAGGTAGCCTTGGTGGTCTGAGGGGGATTAAGCCTGTAGGTTAAGATTTTGTCTAAAAAAGTGTATTGCTTTAAAAGATTACTTTGAATTAGGGAAAATATATCCTTATTGTAAAGCATCTATTGTTTGGAACTTCATGGTACCCAACAGAGGCCTGAGCAGCAAGTCATGGTTCTGCAGCAAACAATGAGGCGAGAGTGACGTCGGCGAGTGCTCCTGTGCGGCTCCTCCGTGCCACAGCTCTGGCTGGCTGTCCCTCTGAGGTCCCATGATTGGTCCCCAGTCCTCACATTAAGGACTCAGCAGTAGCTTCTGGCAGTTGATCACTCCTGCCTTCTAGAAACATCCTTCGCCCTCTCTTGTTCCCCTCCCACCTGCCTAGGGGCTCCTTCTCAGGCTCCTTTGTTGGTTCTTCCCCACCTCCCTGAGGCAGGTGTGCCCCAGGGCTCAGTCCTCTAACCTCTCCTCTGTCCACACTCACCTCCCAGTGAGCTCGCACATACCTCAGTCTCGAGGCTTTAGATACCAATCCTATTGACGTCAGCACCGGAGTCATATCTCCAGCCCCAACCCCTCCCTTGGATTCCTGAATTACACATCTACCTGTCTACTCACCACCTCCACCTAGTTGGTAGATAGGCATCTCGATTTTAAAATTCCCCTCCACTCCAAACCAGCTCCCCTGACAACCTTTCCCTCTTAGCAAATGGTGACTGCATCTCTCTGATTGGGCAGGCAGAAAACTTAGGCGTACCTTTGACTTCTCCCTTTCCCTCCCACCCTGCCTGAAGCCTGGCTCTACCTCTGAAATACATTCAAACCTGAGTGCTTCTGACTGCAGTCACTATTACCACGTTTCTCATCAGAATTGTTACAATAACCTCCTCACGTCCACCCTTCCTCCGCCACAGGTTTACTCTCCACACGACTCCAGAGCAATTTTTAAAAAATGTCATTCAGAACATGTAACTCTTACGATCAAACTCCAATGACCTCCCTTCTCACTCAGAGTAAAAGCTGAAGTCTGCTGAAGTCAGCATGACCTAACATCTCCTACTGTTTACCCTCGTCTCTGGCCGTTCCTCCCCCACCGGGCCCCACTCACTCTGCTCCGGAGACAGTACCCCCTCATCATTCCTTGAACATGCCAACAACACTCCTGCCTCAGGACCTCTGCACTTGCTGTTCCTCTAACTGGTGTTCTCTTTGCCCAGACACTCCCTTGTCCCTTTCACTTACTTTCTTCAGGCCTCTGCTCAAAAGTCACCTTGTCCATGAGGCCTTCCTCTAACCACCCTACATTAACAATGCCTGCGACTTCCTACTTCCTCTTAAATCTATTTTATTTTACCTCCTCACCACTTACTACCATCTGACGGCCCATGTAGTTGCTTGGTGCTTTTGTCTATTGTGTATCACCCCCACTAAAATGAAGTTCTACACAGGCAGGGACTTTGTCTGCTTTATTTAGCACTGACTCCCTAGCACCTTGAAGAGCACCCTGCACAGGTAGGCCCTCAACTTAAATTTGTTGAATAACCAAATAACTGAATACATGAATGCATGAGCAGCAGCATCTCCTATCATTGCCTCGTGAACTCCACAGCCCAGACAGACCCAACTCTTCATCCTGCACCTCCTACTTTGCAGCTAATGCCATCCATCCCTCGGGGCCACAGGGTTGAAACCACAGGGGTGCTGAACTGGATTTGAGGATTCATGATCCTGGCTCTCTCTTCCTTGAGGACACAGCTAACCCCTCCTGATTACTCCAAAGTTCAGTCACTCCTGCATTTCTTCAATAATGATGTATAAAACAAATATCTGCAGAGCACTCTGCTAGGTGTTGGGGAGGCTCAAAGAGGTATTTACTGTAAGTCAAAGCCTCTATCCTCAGGGTGTTGTAATTTACTCATGGAGCCAAGACATTTACACTCAAAATATCAGTCAATAATATAATAGTTAGAGACCAATTAGAAATGTATGAGTTGTCACAGGAAATATAATAAGTGTAGAATCGGTTGGTCTTAATATAAAACATGTTGAGAACTATGGAACTTTCATGAGGTTGGATCGAGAAGGGCCTCGAAGAATGGGTAGAAAGTCAAGAGAGACGGAGGACAAGGGGATGCAGATCTAGGATGGGCAGAAAATAGTTGGAAATCAGACAAAGCGGGACGGGAGAAAGAAGGATAGGATCCTTCCCAGACCAAGGAGCCTATCTATTCACATGCTGAGGTCAAGAAGATGAAGTAACTGGAGTGAAACCGAGTCGGCACGTGTGACCTCAGCAGAGCCAGTCAAGGCTCTTAATGGCGATCAGAAGGGAGCAAACCGACCACAGTGATGGCCCATCATTCGCCCAGACAGACCTCATCCTGCAGATGAAAGACCGCCGGGAGCCCATGCACATCCTCATGGACGACTGCTGTCCTTCCTTCTTGACCGTCCCGGTCTTCAGGTCCAAGATGCGGCCTAAGAGACAGAGAGGGACATTCGTGTAAGCTTCTGCCTTAGATGGGGAGATGGAGAAGGGGTGTTAGGGGAGAGCGTTCTCCAAATGCTCTGCCAGATGAGGACAAGTGGGGCTGTGAAAACTGTGTATTTCTTGGAATTCCCAACGTTCTTTGGCAGGAAACTCACTGAGTGATGAAATACATACAATCCGACATGGCTTGTTTTCTGCTAGAGCAATCTACACTTGCCATCTCTGCGTTGTAGGATTCCATCACCTCAAGTTGCTCCAATTTGGCTTTTTACCCCACTGCTCCATGGAAACGGCGTCTGCCAAGGTCACCAACAATTTCCTCATTGCTAAATCCAAAACACGTTTTTCCTTGATTTTATCCGACTGCTTCGCTGACTACACAGTGTTTGCCTCTCAAACATCTTCCCTTCCTCTGGCTTCTGGAGGCACTCTTGAGTCCTCTCTCCTGTCTGCCCCTCCTTCCCCAGGCTCTGTCCTCAGCCACCCTCTCTTCTCATTCTACACAAGCCCTGTGTGATTATATCCACGCCAAGGCTTTGACGGCCACCTCTGGGTGCTGATGACCCTCCATTTACACCTCCAGCACCAGCCCCTCCATCTGCTCAGCCCCAGGGCTGCACCACCAGCAGCTGACTGTGCACCACAAAGGCAGTTTCACCCACGTTTCCCCAAAACCCTCCTCAAACATCAGCAAGAGCATCGCCAGCCACGTGGAAATCTAAGTCGGGAATCCAGGGGACCCCTGAGTCCCTCCTCTCCCTCACTGTCTACACACGTCCCCATCCCTCCACTGCCCACCTTGCTCCCAGCTCAGAGGAACAAGTGCCGAATCTCAGCATATCCCCCATCCCCAATGCGGCTTTGTGCCATCAACTGATCTCTTCCCGCCCACCTATTTCTAACGTCTCCCCTCCCTACTGTCTACTTCCTGCAGTATTAAACACCATCCAACCTCTTTCATCTTAGGGGGAAGACAAACAAACAAAAGGCCTTCTCTGGCCCTGAAGTTCCTGTCCTCTCTCTCTCCATCTGCAGCCAGATAGTTCTGTCCACACCCACTGCCTCCCCTTCACGGCTCAGCCCACTGCAGTCTGCCTCCACTCGCTATAAATCCACGGCTACTAGGCCTGGCACGGTGGCTCGCGCCTGTAATCCTAGCACTCTGGGAGGCCGAGGCGGGAGGATCGCTTGAGCTCAGGAGTTAGAGACCAGCCTGAACAAGAGTGGGACTCCCGTCTCCAAAAATAAATAAATAAATAAATAAATAATAGATCCATGGCTACTGCTCTAGCCGGGGCCACCAGGGCTCTCTGTTGCCAAATTTAATAAACACTTTTCAGCGCCCCCCACCCCCGTCCCGCCCCACCAGTCCCTTTGTCTTGGAATACTCTTGCCCCGGGACACCACTGTCTCTGGCCTCTCCTTTGTGGACTCTCAGCCCCAGTGGCAACCCCTCTTGCTCAGTCCAGCCCCCACCCGCATGTTGGTGTCCCCATGGTGGGGCCTTAGCCCTTGTCTCTTTTGTTCTCCCCCAGGGACCCTTGGTGACTCTTCTGACTCCACCACCTCCTTTCTGCGTGTCGAAGACATCAAGGTGTCCATCTCTAGCTCACAAAGCCTCTCTTCTTTGACCAAAACTTTTTAGTCAGGCTCCTCTGAGTCCCCTCTTGACTAGGCCTGACCTTGGGCTTCCCTCTCTGTCCTTGTAGAATCCAGTTTGAGCAAGAATCCTGCTAAGTCAGTTTGCTGAAAATCCTTGGTATCTGACCACCCTGGACCACCTTCAGCAAGAATTCTGTTAAGCTGGTCTAACAAGAATCTGCCTTACCCCTGAGGTTTCCTCTCAGTAAATATCCACCCGCCCACTGACCCCCACCCTGCTCCTTGGTTACAAACCTGCACTTGTCCTGTTGGAGTCAGAGTTGGGCCCAATCTCTCTCCCCCACTGCAAGACCCCGCTGCAGTGGTCCCCATACCTCTCACCAGGGCTCCCTTTGGATAAAGTCTGCCTTACCGTCTTTAACAAGTGTCACGAATCATTTCTTCTTTAACACACTCAGACCTCTTTAGGAAGCTCCTGCGTGTCCAACTGTTTCTTGGGCGCCTCACTGACATCTTACATTCCACAGATCCAAAAACAAACCTGTCTTCCTGTCCAAAGCTGCCCTTTCTCCCTAGTTCCCTGTATTTGTCCTCGGTGCCACCGCTACTCAGACTCTGGAGCTCAACTACCTAGCTTTAAATCCTGCCTCCTTCACTTACTGTGCGACCCTGGGCAAGTCACCTAACACCTCTGTGCTTCAGCTTCCTCACCTTTAAAATGAAGATAACAATAGTACTTCCCTTCGGTGTTTTTTTGTGAGCACTAAAGGAGTTAACATTAATAATACAAAGTAACTAAAACGATGCTTGACTCACAAAAAGTGCTGTATAAATGCTTATTAAATAAAGAATATTAAAAACTCACTCCAACACCTGATAGGTCACCAATATCTGACAATTCTGCCTCCCATATTCCTTTGGCCTATGCGCTTCCTTTATCTGCATCGCTACTGCCTTAGATCTGTCCTCTTCATTGCACTTCTGGACATATGCCGGCACCAGGGCAGTCATCCCTTGCTGTGGTCTTGCCCCCTTCAACTCATCCTCTGCAATGCTACCAGGATTCTTTACTGAAAACACAAAAAATGAGCATGGCTCTATCACTGATGTGACTCCAGGCACTTAGCCTCACTGGTCCATGGTTTTCTTTTCCAAAGAATGAAAGCGTAAGATCTCACTTTCAGCATTATTGTGATACAGCATACATAAAAGTCACCTGCACACAGCAGACAAGCACTACATGTGAGTTTCCAGGCAGACCTGGAAGGAAGGATCACGTTCCACTCCTCCTTGAAAACCTTTCATGCTCTCCACTATTGGTTGCCAGTGAAACCCAAGTCCCACAGCCCAGCACAAAAGGCCTCCAAGGTCTGGCCTGCTCACCTCTCACACACCCTGCTCACCCCACACCTCCCTGCCACGCTGCCCAGGCCTCCCCCCACCCAGCTATGCAGACTCATCACTTCCAAGGTGCTGCTCCCTCCTCTCCCGTCTCTGGGCCTTCCCGCAACCCCCTGCCCTGAGCACCCCCCTCCCCTTTGCCTGACTCCTACTTGTCACAACTTAACCAAGGTGTCGCCCCAGCCATCATCTTATAAACATTTATTCAGCACATACAATATGCCAGGCACTGATCTAAGCACAAAGGATTAAACAGGCAAAGGCCACCATATCCTAGCGGGTGAGAGAGATAACTAGCCTGGATGAGACTAGAGCAGATTGTCAAACTGAGGTAAGTGCCAAGAACAATAAGCCAAGTAAGAGTGAGAAAATGACCAGAGACTTGCCCCTTTTTGGTGGACAGCGTTTCAAATGGGTTTCTATCATTTGAAATCAAAAGGGCCTTGAAGAGGACACCCTTCCCAAGCCTGGGTCTCTCTGCTCCAAACAGAGGGAGGCGGGTGGAGGAGAGAAAGTGTGTGCAAGACAGGGCAGTCAGCTTCCTTGTCTACCCTGCCCCAGAGTGCTGTGTCTTCCCTGGGCCAGCCCTACTGCTCTGTGCTAGAACTATCTGGCGCTCATGGCCTTGGACCATGCCTCGTCAGCTCTCTCTCCTCAGCACCTGCAGCAGCCACCGGGACTGCGCAGCCTTCCCTTCACACACGGACCAGGATGCACACGCTCTACAAAGACCAGCCGTCACCATCATGCTCACTGCTGAAGTGTGCGTCTTCAAGCAGGATGTGCAGATCAGAATTTAACTCAGTGGAAAGGCCCAACTCTCCGTCTGCTGAGAGCTCTGGCACGGCCGGTGTGGAGGAGGCCCGTGCGTCTGCTGATCCTGTGCTGTCTGCTGCCCCAGGTTTGACACCTATCTGTCTCCTTCACAGATGGCATCTTTTTACGGCCGTGTTAGTATAAATTGTCACTTACTTTATCATCTACCAAATGGCAAATGGTTTCAGCTGTGAAGCAGGCCAGCATGAGGGTCTGTCAGATTCCAAAGTGTGCTCTGAAAATAAATCACAGCTGCGAAGCACATGAGCGGTGGAACATGAGGAAATGAGAAAACACATTTCCATGATCTGCTGTCATGACCCTGACAGACGGCTGCTTGGGCATTTATTTCTCCATGTGCTTCTCCGGTTTCCGCGGACACAATGAACCCCCTTTCCAGGCTCCTCTGGAATGAAAGCACGCCTGACTTCATATAGTAGGTGTGTTCCTGAAGGGTTGTGTGTAAATTGGATTTTTGACAAATTTCATAGCAGTCGAGATGTGTGAAGGCAAGTGGCCATCCCCCGGCACTGGGCAATGATGAATCCCACGGTCACGGAAAGTGGCTCAGTCTCCATCCCACAGACCTGGTGTGGGTTTGGCTTACTATGGGGCTCCCCAGTAGAGACGCAAGCATAAAGAACTTGCTGCTGTTCACGTTGCTCCTAATCTAATCTTCTTTCCCGATCCCCCAGTAGCCTTGGGTCTGCTTAGCACCACGGCTCTGGATTCAGGGAACCTAGCACTGGTTCCCAGCAGATCCCTGGAGATGCAATCAATCCCGGCCAAGGCTGACCCCCCATTCCAACCTTGTCCACTGGGTTGAGAGGACCTGTTCTTCTGCAATCCTGTCTCTGGGCTGGCCCCACCATGCATCCATCCTGTTCTCTTTGGCCAGGTGCCTAAACTACCAGCCACTCCGTCACCTCTGCTCTGTGGACTCTTCACCCCAACTGAAGCCCCTGCTCCCCTCCTCCTAGTCCCCTCCAGAGTGCCCTCCAGAATGTTCACTCTGATGCGATGACTCCTACATTCCCAGCTCCTTACAGAAATTCCCTCCACTCAACCCCTGCCTCGACAGAAACCAGTCTGCCCTCCTCCTTCCCCGCAGCACGCTCTCCAAGGAGAGGAGGCGCATGCTGCCATGTTCCACACGCCGTGGGGTTGGGGAAGGCTTGCTACCTTCCTCAGGACCCAGAGCCCTTGCAAACTCGTACTTCGCTGCTCTCTGTAACCTCCTGCTCCTTCCAGACTCACGACACCCTTGCTCCCCTGCTCCCCCTCTTTGTTTCTGTAGTCTTCCCAGCTCTGGGTCACTCCTCTCCCTTTGTTTTGGACATAAGCACAGCACTGGTAGTCTCTCTTGTCCCCCCAGGACTTGCTGTCATCCGACATGGTTTCAGTGCCCATGTGGAAGGCCCACCTACACCTAACATCCCCCTCCCGGGACTCACCCTCCTCAATTCCAGTCATGCTCCTTCCTCTCCAGGGCAGCCAGCCACTCCCACCACCGCACCTGGGAACTTGTGGTCACCTATAACTGCTCCCTTTGGAATTCTGCATTGGAACAGCTCCAGCGGATCACAACTTTCTAATCTGCGAGTCTTCTCACTCTGGTGAGAGGACTCCCATATTCTTTGAATTCAGGGAGAATGTAGTGCCTGAATCCTAGACATCCTATCAGTGCCCTCCTTTCAGCACAGAAGTGATGAGCTTCTCTCTGCAGCTCTGGGACCCCATTGTCAGAGCAACTGGGGATCAAGTTGCGCAAGGGGCGCTTTGTCAAAGAGGCCCCGGAAATCTTCCAACATCACCAGAAGCTGTGGAAGCAGATCTTGTTCTGGGTTTGATGTACAAAAGAGAACCATTAGTGAGTTAATAAATTAATAAGTATGCTATTTTAAATGAAAGGGGGGCAAGGATCCCAGACACAGCTCCTTTATAGGCCCATTGAGGGAATTTGAGCAGGTCACTTAATTTCTCTGCCTCTCCGTGTCCTCAACTGGAAAATGGGATCAGACATTCCTACTCTGAGAGTTATGTGAAGATACAAAAACTTACATGGAAAAGGCCGATTAACCCCCTTAGAGAATTAGAGTACAAGTGATTGGCAGGCTCCTGGCCCAGACAGCCACGCTGGGGAGGGTCTCCAAAGTCCAAGTGCCTGCCCAGCCCTGCCTCCGGGCTTCTCCAGGGAGAGAGGGCATCCAGGTCACCCCGGAATAATGCACGGAGCACTGCCTCAGGCTGAAAGGTTGGAGAACTTGATCTACTTACTCTTCTCTTTAGTTTTAATTCTAAAACTAACGTGGTCTTTTAAGAAAAATCACATACATGCACACTCTCAAAAAGTAAAAATCCCAAATAATCTTCCCCAGAGAAAAACACTGTTAGCATTTAGTGTATTTCCTCTTGATCTTTTCTTAAGCATGCCTGCTCTTTATTTTAATTAACTGAGGTCTCCTGGTCTATATTTTTCCACTTCATGTCACTTAGTATAAACTCATAAGGATTTCATCACAAACCTCATTGTAAAGGCTCTTCTAATGTTATTTTGAGTTGATAATTTAGTGCTGGACATTTAAGTTGTTCCCAGGTTTTCCATATGGCAAATGGTGCTGTGGTGAACATCTATGCACACACACACACACACAAAAATCCAAACCATTTCAGGATGGATTCTCCAAAATGGAATTACTGCAGCAAATGAGGAGAATATTTTTAATGCTGTTAATACCAACACCTTAGTCTACTTCTAAAGCTCATAGGTAACTTTGCTGTCAACATATACACTAATATTCAGTTTTTCTACTCCGTGAAATGAGAATAAGAATTATCACCCACCCCACCTCAAAGTTTTTAACTCTATTTTTCTAAGGCAGTTGAAAAGCATAAAATGCTTTATAACAGGGGTCAGCAAACTACTGCCGGAAGCCAAATCTGGCCCACCACCTGTTTTCGTAAATAAAGTTTTATTGGGAAACAGGCATGCCCATTTATTTATTATCCATGGCTACTTTCCTCCTACAATGGCAGAGTTGAGTATTTGTGACGGAGACTAAAATATTTACTATCTGGCCCTTTACATAAAAAAGTGTCTGCTGACTCCTGCTTTAGATGAACAATCATAAAGATTCCAAAACAGAGCACCTTTTTCTAGGGCAGAGGGCCCTCCTACAATTGTTTTCAATAAACTGATTTTTAAGTATTATTTTGGTCAGTAGTAATTTTTTAAAAAAGAAGACTCAGAAGTTTTTCTTGGATAAGATCACAAAAGAAGGCTTTGTGCACATAAAAATGCTCCCCAGGCTACAAGAGAAATACAAATATAAATTAGAATTATTTCACCAAAAGAATCCTTAAGAAAACTGGAAACATCTTATCTTGGTTAAAAAAGGAGGAAAACTAAGATAGCTAGGGAGGAAAACAAGAGAAAATGATTAGGAACAAAAGCAAAGCAAAGAGATGGCCCCATGATGGACAATATTTGATGTGGTTCCAAAAATGTGTGGCACCCTGAAACGGGGACCCAGAGGCTGGAAGACGCTTTAGTTGCCGTTCCAGTGACAATGTGTTCTCATTCTCAAAAGGTTAACCCCAGGCATTACAGCAGCTGTGCACACAGGAAAAAATACCCGCCACAGGACAGGAATCCAAGCAGTGTGTCTGAGGCCTGCTTCTGAACAAACTCCGTAGCCCTGAGCTGTGTCCAGTGAGCCTGGGAGAAAACGGGTCTTCCACCGCTGAAGGTGGGTGCATCTTCCTCGGATTTCAGTATCTCTAGCAGGTGTTTGGAAATGGCTGAGGGCACAAATACATCCATTCCCAGGTTGCAGCCAAACCACCTTCTTCGCAAACTAGAAAAGGGAACTCTCAATGGGCAGTAGAGTTGTGTAGGGACATCTCTTACTCTATCGACCCATTACCTCCTCTGCCACCGTATAGCTCTCATGCTATTCCTTCATTATGAAAGTCAAAAAATAAGCTGCGGTCTTCTTACAAGCTCCCACCTCCCTGGCTACCTTGATCAGTTGAGGGCTAGGCACCTTACGCAATCTGGGCCCATCATAGTGCCTCATCCATCCCCTGTCCATAGTGATTGGTCCCAAGACTAGCACATGATCCAACTGGGCCAATCAGAGTTCTCCACAGGCAAAAAAAACCCCGTGACCTTTGCCACCTTTCCCCCACTCTTGTTTTTGGGGATCTGAGCATGGCTCTTTCAGCAGCAAATGATTTAGCTTCATGGAGAACTGGTTCTAAGAGAATGAGACTCACTCCAAGAAAGCAGTGAAAATATAAAACAGTGAACGAGCACCCTCCCAGTGCTCAAGCCTTCAGCACCAATAAATTGCCCTTTTTTGTGCCTAAACTAGTTTCAATTTCAGCATTGGTTCTGTCACTTACAACCAAACAACCCAGACTTATACAATGCTCTGTGGTCTTTGACAGAAAAGGAAGGACAAGGGCATTAACTTTTTACCCACTGAGCACTCTACCAAGGACCAGGTATTCTGAAATGTTTTATGTGTATTACAGTATTTTGTTTGATCTACATAACAACCCTAGGATGTAGGTCACAGTGGCCGCATACCAAGGTGCAGTGGGGAGAAGGGACTTAGGATCAGTCAGCCACAGAGGGGAGAAATATTTGATCATTGATATGCCATGAATTGCTGGGGCATAGTGACCATAAAAAGCAGATTAACTTTTAGTAGGTACAATTATTATTTATGAACACTTTATGGATAATGCAGCTCCTATTTCCTACACCCTGGGCAGACACTCCCAACAATGCCCCTCCTCGGTACCCCTGCTAGGCTGTATTCTTCCTATGAGGAAACTGAAACCCAGAGATACTAAATAACTCAGCAGAGGCTGTCTCTCAGCTGAGGTGTGGGGAGTCAGGATTTGAACAAGGGCTGTCTGACTGCAGAGTCCATACTTTTCACAGTATCAATTGCTCTGAGAAGCTTGGGGACTACTCCCCAAAGCAGAAAATAAGATAGCACCCACCAAACAGAAGCAGATGAGCAGTGAGGGGGACAGGAGGTCAGCCATCTGCAGGGGTGGCCAGCCTGTGGCTGTTTCAGGAACAGAAACCTAGACTGGGAAAATCTGCCTTTTCTTTCCTTGCTTCCTTCCTTCCTTCCTTTAATTCTTTCTGTGTATTTGTTTATTGCTGTTTGGATTTTCCTTTTGATTTAGTAGAGCCCTATGGATCATTCCAGCCTGTCTCACCCATTCCTAGGAGACTCAGTGGAGTGGGTTTGCATCTATATTTGGGTGGAGTTACAGGAGCAGCAGCTCCCTCAGGGCAGGCATGGTTAGAGTGACCACACCCTCTGGTTTTGCCTGGGACAGTCTGGCTTTTGCCTGTTGTCCCAGCATAGTTTTTAGTGGAGCCTCTTTTCATTCTCAAAATACACTGATTTGGATGAGTATATATACTATACGGTCATTCTTTGCAAGTAAGTAGCAAAGAGGGAATCACAGTGAGAGATGGACTCCACCCCAAGAAGGTTGAGAAACTCAGGTAGATTCAAGGCCAGTTCTACAAGGGTGAGTTAACACTCAGTAGAATCAGAAAGCTCCGCTCTTCCAAAGAAATGCTTTCTGAGAGCCCCAGATGGAGTGGCTGGCTGTGCCTCATCCTGTTCTGGCCTGAACTGCCCCAAGGCTAACACTGTGTGCCAGGAGCCCTGCAGGAGCTACATTCAGGTGTTCAACTTGTTGCAAACACTTGGAGACTAACAACAAGGTGAACACGTTTCACAACATGAAATGTAGTAGAAAGTCCTTCTCCTTCCCCTTCTCTCTTCAATTCTTGCTCCAGACAGAAAGCCTTTCTTCTTCACACTGTCCTCAGCAAGAATATACTCATACTTATCTCCTCTGCATCACTGCTCTACCATTTCAAATCCACACTTGGCCGTTTCATGGTCATGACAGGCTGTGAGCTTCTCAGGGCAGGGACCATGTCTTACTCCTCTGGGAATCCCCTGTGGCCCAAGGAATGCTGCTGCCCTGAACAGAACGATACCTGTATTAGTTTCTATTGCCATGTAGCAAATGACCACAAACTTAGCAGCGTAAAACAATACCTATTTAATAGCTCACAGTTGACTGGGCTCTCTGCCGAGTGTCTCACAAGGACAAAATCAAGGTGTTGGCTGGGCTGGGCTCTTACCTGCAGGCTCTGGAGAAGAATCTGCCTCTGAGCTTGTTCCAGTTGTTGGCAGAATTCAGTTCCTTGCAGCTGTCGGGCCATGGTGCCCATATATTTGCTGGCTGTCGGTGGGGGGTCACACCAGAAGGCCACTCACAGATCCTTGCTCATGACCCCTCCAGCTTCAAAGCCAGCAACAGCTTAAGGAGTCCTTTTTGTGCTTTGAATCTCTCTGACTTTCC
Organism: Daubentonia madagascariensis; assembly: GCA_023783475.1. Taxonomy (NCBI): domain Eukaryota; kingdom Metazoa; phylum Chordata; class Mammalia; order Primates; family Daubentoniidae; genus Daubentonia; species Daubentonia madagascariensis. Next base: position 9,473,672 of record JAKFHU010000144.1, on the reverse strand, counting down.
CTTCTGTCATCAGCCAGATAAAAGTTTCTGCTTTGAAATGGCTTGCCTGTTTGGGTCATGCTTACTTGGATAATCTCTGTATTTTAAAGTCAACTGACTTGGGACTTTAATTACATCAGCAAAATCCCTTTGCAGCAGTACCTAGATTAGTGTTTGATTGAATAACCAGGGGATGGGAACCTCGGGGCCCTTTTAGAATACTGCCCACCATGGTCCCCAATATCACTGCTACTTAGGCAGACGGCTTACCTCCCTTACTGGATTACAAACTCTGTCAACACAGATGGCCAGGGGTTGAGCCCCTCCGGGTCCCCCAGGCCAGGGTGCCTCACACACACTGGTGTCCAATAGCTCTGTCCTGAATCACAGACACCTACTGTGGAGGCTTCACTATCCTGACTGTACACTGGCCCAATTACAACTCCTCACATGCTCCTAGGGATGCCCCATGTGTGTCTCCCCTGTTTTCCGAAGGATTCTTGAAGACTTAGGACTAAGACTTCTTTCTAACAGCAACTGCATCCTGCCTCAAGCCTAACAGCATTTTCCTTTGGCTGTAGAAATCCTGAGCAGCTTCTAGAAGCCGAGCTCCTGACAGCTTCTCAACAACCAAGAGGCAGTAAACACAGGTCCTCCCGGAGTAACCTGAGCCACTGATCAACTAATGCATCTCCCCTTTTCCAGTTCTATACAGTTATCCAGGAGGGGAAAGGCTAGTGACAACCAGTGAATGGCAGGCTATGTGTGTCCCACTGGCCAGTTCAGAACTATTTATCCACTTAAGGACATTGGCCCTTGAGTCTGGAAGGGGTTTTTAAGACAGGCCACATGGTTTAATGGCAGCAACCCAGTACCCAGCTGGAGTTACAGGCTATGTTAAACTCTACCTGCCCAGACTGTGCTGAGTGGGGTTCTCCCATTTCACATGTGATGCTTACAGCTCCAGCTGGGGGTGGAGGAAAGGCTGCCATGTGGTGAATTCAGACAGGAATGGACTACAAAAGACATCCCAGTCCCACCCCTTGACATGGGAATAAGCCACAGAGCAATAGCTTCCTTTTTTCAAAATAATATTGTCAAAAGAGGGAGCATGGAAGCTCACAAACATCTAGAGACTGGGTGGGAAGCAACAGTCTATTAATTGACTACATCAAACGGAAATTACAAAGTGAAAGCTACAGTACCAAGCAAAGTGGCTCACGGTCTAGGGGAAACAAGGGACTGTTCCCACCTAACTATGAAACCAACTCACCCAGGGTCTGGAGGAGACATCTGCACAAAGTGCCAAGGCAGCACAGAGCAGGCAGAGAGGGCAAAAGGAGTGTCAGGGAAAGCTTCCTGCAAGAGGAGGCATTACAGGAGCCCTGCAGGTTCAGAGAGACAGAGCTGCAGGGGAAGGATGCCCCAGGCTAAGGGCTCAGAGCAAGGTGTGGGAAAGTGGAGGGAGGGGTCCGAGAATAGGGCAAAGTCCCGTTTGGCTGGAGCTCAGTGGGACAGAGGCTGGAGAGGTGAGCTGGGCCCCAATCCGAGGGCACAGAGCAGCAGGAAGGCATGAGCAGAAGCAAACCGTGGAGTCAAGCTTTCAAGACAGTTCAGCTGTTGCTCACACAGGCAGGAAAGCCAGAGACTTGAGATGTTTAGGAAATGTGCTTCCCACAGATCTGTCCAGCCTTGCATGCTGTTGGCAGTGAATACTGAGTGAGCTTTGAAAAGGCCACATCAAATTGTAAAAGCAAAACTTCTGTGTCCCCAGAGCTGCCTGGGGAAATTCATGTGATTTGCATTTTAAATATAAGAGTATCAATAATTTAGCTTTTAGGAGCAAAAACTTGTAAGATTAGCATTCATATCCCATGTTGCCCATATCTGACACTCAGGGAAAGAGACGACATACCTTGGAGCCTGAGTGTCCAGCTATCTGGGGAGAGTGAAACCACCCTTTATGAAATTAATAAAGGGCCACAAGGTAGAACTGTCATGGGGGAAATATATATAACCAGCCATTATTCCCTAGCTTGCTTTCCTATAATTGCTTACTACTCAGGAGTCATATAGCTGATGGTCATAAAGATTCTTAGCTTTCTTCTTGCTCCCATAGATAACATCACCCTTGTGAAACCTAAGGCTAGTTTTTGAGATACCTTCCAGGCTCTGCATTCCGGTGGAACAACTGACCCAGCCAGACCAGTGGCCCATACCAAGGAGCTGACTCAAGTGGTATTGCGACCTCCACCCAAGAACCAACTCACCAAAGAAGACAATTTCTACACCTCTATGGTTCCAAACCCAGCCAATCAGCAGACCCAATTGCATAGCCCTTTGCCCACCAAACTATCTCTAAAAGCCCTTTGTCCCAAATTCTCAGGGGGACAGATTAGAGAACTTCCTCCAGTCTCCTCGTAGGGTGCCTGCAATATTAAACTCTTTCTCTGCTGTAACCCCTACTGTCTCAGTGCATTGGCTTCCTCTCGAGTAGCAGGCACTGAACCTGGTTGGGTTGTAACAAGAGCACTGGTCTACACAGAGTGTGCTGGGAAGAAGGAACAGTCCACAGCAACGACCATAACAAAAGAAGAAAAAGGCTCCCAGGCGACTGGCAAAAGGGACAGAGCACTGTGATTAATAGGCCCTACAGACACTCAGAAGCCTTTCTGCCAAGCAGTCTGGTTTGCATGTCAATCTCTCACCTCCCCACCCTACCATCTGGGGAAGGTGCTAATGAGACGATAACTAGGCAAGGAGCAAGCGGCAGGATGGCACACAGAGGGCAGCAGCCGTCTGCAGAGAGCATCAGAGAGATCCTCATCTCCTGAGCAATGAAAAGACCAAGCCTGGACCCTGTGGGGTAAATCCACACCAAGGGGCAGAGAACTCCAAAGAACCGACAGGCCAGGCCACCTCTACCCCTCAACAACTGGGCTCTCCCAGCTCTCTGAAAAGCCCTAGAACTTCACAGCTCTCTCCTGTATTCACATTCCCAACGTGACCTGGAATCCCGGGCGGGCGCCGCCTGCTGCTCTGCTATTCATTATAAAATCATCACCCCACAGTCCCCCCCCCACCCCCCCTCCGGCCAGCACCTCTTCTGCTATTTAATCTGTAGACAAAAGTACAAATTCTTCATCCTGTTTAGAATATGCTGAAGTGTGATTTAAAGAAACACATTCCTCTTGGAGTATCATGCTACAAAAATGCCAGAAATGCAAGCCTGAGGGTTTTAATTTTAACGGTAAATGATTAACCCTCCTCCACTGTAGAAAGGCAGTTTGGTGTCCAGCAAGAGACCAGCCTGACAGGGAGTTCAAGAAAGCAATTTCAGGTCGTGCTTTCCCCCACCCCCCCAGACCCCACTGCGACTTTGCAATTTGCTAATGGAATGATTTTTTAAAAATACAAAAATAGCAGGAAAAATCTGCATCCATGCAGAAAAACAGTGGCCTTAAATGGATCAGAGAGACAGTGCAGAATTTCTACAAAAAGCGTACCTGGCAAGGGCTGGAAGTGAGTGTGAGCAGCTCACGGTTCAACAAATACAAAGGAACAACCTGCTTAGCAAGAAAGTGAAAAGTTCCCTAACAGAAGCTTCCAAAACTCCAAGCAGGAGATGGAGAACAAGGAGTCAGGAAGCAGAGGGCAAGTGGCCCAGGGTCTGGACACAGAGAGGCCAGGGCAGAGCCCTCACATCACCCTGACATAAAGCAGCCAACCTGCCAAGTGGAGAGGAGGGAAGGCTTCCGAGGGGCAGCATTCCAGTCAGAGGAGTGGGCAATGGCCCTGCTAACTCAGGTGACTGTGACCAAAGCACAGGGCTGCCTTGGCTGCAGATCCCAGATGGCTGTACCCCCAATCTAGGAAAATTAAGTTTCTAAGAAATATACACTAAGTGTAACCATTTCAAGTCTTAATAAATGTTAGAAATTTAGAATGGATAACAAGGGGATGGGGAAGGATAGCTGAATACATGAGAAGACTCAGTATGTTAAAAGAAAGGAGGTGACCTGAAAAATCAAAACAAATACCACCTCACTTGCTATGGTTTGAATGCGTCCCCCAAAGTTCACGTGTTGGAAACTTAATACCCAATGCAATGGTGTTGAGAAGTGGGACCTTTAAGAGGCATAATTAATGCCATTATCACAAGAGTGGGTTTGTTATAAAAGTGAGTTTGGCTCCCTCTCACTCTCTCGCTCTCTCACTCTCTGGCCATGGGATGACATGGCATGAAGGCCCTCGCCAGATGCTGGCGCCATGCTCTCGGACTTCCCAGCCTACAGAACCGTGAGTCAAATAAACTTCTGTTCATTATAAATTACCCAGTCTGAGTATTCTGTTATAGCCGCATAAAACAGACGAAGACACCAAGAAACAGAAAGAACATGTTGAAATACTAAATCTCAGCCATATTTGAGAAGACCTCTTACAAATAAAAAGAGAATAACCTGAGACCAGGAAAGATCACTTTTAGATGAAAAATGTGATTTCAGAATTGAACACCCAAATGGAAGCAAGTAAACAGTAATACTGCTGAAAACTCAGTCAAGGAATTAAAAGAAACCTTTGAGAAATTCTCCCAGAAATCACAGAAAAAGCAAAAGAAAAAGGAGGTAATCACAATAAGCAAAAGGCTGAGACTCCCAGAGAAGAGAGTCTGGCAACCCACCACAGGAACTGCAGAACTGAGTGGACGGAGGAGGTAGAGGAGAGGCATTTAAAGAAATATCGTAAGCACTTTTGCTTCCAACTAAAATGGGTAACAGGGACCAGATTGACCTTCCCTTCTGAAACAATCAAAATACACAACAAAATATATGGAACAATAGTCTTCAAACACTGGACATCAGGCAGTAAATGACAGTGATCCCTGTGAGATTGGAAAAGAAGAACAAAGTTGGAGGATTAACACTATCTGATTTGAAGATGATAAAGCTGCAATAACTACAACACTCTGGATCAACAGAAGAGCACAGAGAGTCCAGAAATAGACCCACACATGTGTAGATGGCTGATGTGCAAAGGCAACTCCGTGGAGAAAGGATGGTTTTTCCAACAAAGGTTCTGGAACAACTGAATATCTTTATCCCCCCCACCCCAAACAAAAACAGGCCTGTTATGAGGATTAATTGAGAAATATTTGTGAAGTCATTTCACATAGTATGTAAATATTAGTTCCTTCTCTTCTTGGGTTCCAAACTGCCCCCCATTTCCTTCCCAGCAACCATAACAGTCTTTATATATAAAAATGCAAATCAGATCATGTTAACATCCTTTCAGAGACTGCTCCCTGCACTATGAGAAATTCTAAATGCATAGTGGTCCTCTGTGGCTGTCCCTGGCCTGGCCTTTCCCCCTCATCACACTCCACAGCCTTCTTCACTGCCCCAGACTTTTCAATACCTTCCCTGCCACAGGGCCTTTTCACATGCTATTCCCACACGTGGGAAAGTTTTTGACCCTGCTCCCCCCACGACCTCACAAATTGCTAATCCCCATTCATTCATGTCCTTTGGTTCTCAGCTGAATAGTCATTTCCTCAGAGATGCTTTTCCCTGTTCCACTCTGCCCACCACCTCTAACATGTGAATTAGGGTCCCTTGTTCCTGTTCCACAGCCTCCTGTTCTTTTCTCTTAGAACTCACCATCATTGTAATTCTATATTCATTGTCCATTCACCCCAGCCACACTGAAAGCTCCGTTATGGATGGTGACCATAGTTGTCACATCCATTGCTGCATTTTCAGTTTACAGCACAGTAACATGTGCTGAATAACTGTTGAATTAAACAAAGACATGCAATTTGCCTCCCATAAAGAGGTTTCCCCTTCATCCATGAAAACACGGTGGCCAAGCCCTGGGGGCCAGCATCAGTCTTGGGCCAGGCTGTTGCCAGCCCTCAGGAGAGGTGGGGCTCCATGCTTTGTCAGGCTATATTGGGCAAACCTTAGCTGCTCTTGTGGCAAGTCTGAGGCTACCAACTCCACTCACGGGCTTCCTCACTTGGAAGGCTACAGTGGATACTACCGATGTTCCACCCAGAACCCCTACATCTTTTGTGCCAGTTTCATTGGGGGTCCCTCCCCCAGCTGCAGGTTCTTCAGCTAATGGCTCACACCTGCATCATCTCCAGAAGCTTGTCCTTGAAGCCACCTGGACTGAAGTTTTCTGAGAGTTACACCCACCCCTCAAGGCCTGTGACCAATGAATGACTGGGACAGGGTTACAAAAGCCTCCCTTGCCTCTAGGTGGGACAAACTCTGTGCAACTTACACTCCTGAGCTCCGTTTCTGTGGACCAGGCTGAGCTGGACTCTCTGGAGCCACACCTTTGCCTGACTTCTCCTCTGAGCTGTCCTGGCCTATCCAGCTTCTCCCCCACCACTTTCTCCTGAGAGTGCTCACAAAAATGTGTGCATGAATCCCTGCCCAGGCTCTGTGTCTAGGGAACCTCACCCAAGACAAAGGCACCTGCAGTAGGGAATAGGAAGGGGATGTACATTTACGGAGTACCCAGGACACTCCACGGACTGTCTCAGGCACCATCCTCACACCAACACTTATGAGGAACTGGAGGCTCAGGGAGATCTTGTACCTTGTCCAAAATCACCCAGCTGGTAAGGGGGGAAATCAGGTCTCAGACCCAGGCAGAATCTGTCTCCAAAGTCCATGCTCTTAAATCACCACCTTGGCTGTTGGCAAGACCACACATCTGCAGATCCCCAGTCCTATCAAACAGTGTGAGTTGTGTGTCTAAGGCAGTGGCAGGGGTTATTGGGGGAGGACTTCAAATTGAGTACAAGTACATTGTTCCAACCTAGAAAGGGGCTATCTCCTGAGGCAGCCAGCTCTGCCATTGCGGGTAGTCAAAAAGAAGCCAGCCCCACTTCATAGGCATGTTATGGAGGGAGCAGCAGGACTCAGAGAAGACTCGGCTGTTGTGACCCCCACAATGCAGAGCTCTTGTGATGCTAGGTCCCCAGAATACATGCACTTGGCTCAAGGTTAAAGAATGGCATGGTAAATAGCTCACTGGAGAGTAATTGATGTCATCGCCCAAAAGGGAAAACTGAAAGCCATCCATCGGATCACTGCCTGAGCAAACGATTGTCAGGGGAGGCTTTGCGTTGGAGTACAAGAAAATAATCTACAAAAATAAAGGGAAAACTGGATGCAGATGTTTTCCTCAATTAGCTTCTACTGAAAAAGCAATAAACAGGAAAGATCAGTGCTATATGTGCATTTTTATTTAACCATTTGGCATGAGTCATGACATTTCAGAGGAAAATGTGTCTTTCTTTGGTGAAGCTAAAGGAAACTATTTTAATTTTCTTGATCATGCTGGAGTTTTTGCAATCGAGCTATTTTTAACCAAAGCATTACAAAATACGACCATCACGTGAGATGGTTACTGAAATCTAAATCATACCAGCAGGAAGCAGTGATTCAATTTATCTTTTCAAACGTCCCAAAGTAACTCAATCATATCTGCCTAAAAACAATACGTCTAGGTTATTTTTGTTATAGCTTCCCTTTATAGAAGGAGAAAAAAAAGTCTTTATTTACTTCTTGAGTATGAAAGTTAGGATAAAAGATACTTCATTAGGAAATCAAGAACTCTTGCAAAGAGGGTTTAAAATGCCCATGCTGCACATTTTTCAATTGTGTTGCTGATTATACTTTTAACACTTTGTTTGTTGGTGGTAGTAAATTAAAAAAAAATTTTTTTATCTTCCTGAAATTTCTCTCCTAGATATAGGACAGATTGAGCCGTATTATTTCATTTTATTTGTGTGGGGTTTCTTTTAGGCAGGGGTTGCACTGGGGTGCGGTACTTCGCAACCTCTGGTTCACACTGGAATCACTAGGGTTGCTTTTAAAAAGACAGAGATCTGAGCCTCACACCACAGCACAGGTGAATTCAGAGAAATGGAGCAGGGCCCTGGCATCAGAATTGTTAAAAGAACCAACAGAATTCTGATGCACACGGATTGAGAACCACTGTTTTAAGAGCTGGGAATATTAAAAACTTATCTACAAAACTGTAATAATGTTTTTCACGTGCTACTTGGATATTCCTTGTTTCAAAAAGCCATGATACAAAAATGAGAATGTAGAGAACTGATCTTTAGGAGGTGATTCTTAGCATGATAAAGAAATGGTTCTTTTATGTGAATTTAAAGCAAGATTTCACCTTCTCAATTTGAATTCACATACATTTTTGGTGGGATGGAAAATATGTGTATTGGGCCATTTAAGAGATCTTCAACCTCTGTCTCCCTCTTTATCCGGGACAGAGACACTGTTCTTGGGAGCTGGGGAAAGACTGGATCTGGCAGAGCACCTCTCCCACCATTTCAAACCTGGCTTCCTGACTTATAACAGCCCAGCTCAGGCAGAGACTGGAGGGCTCTCTTGACTTACCTATGCAGAATCTCACTTAGAGGGGAAGTGGCTTGTCCTCTGAAGCCAAAAGGGAGAAATCCAATTGATTGTGTATAAATAAAATGAGCACAAGGCTCACAGTGGTGGCTCTTTCATTTGCATCCCTGGCTACCTCCCTGATTCCCTGTAAGCCCCTCGCTGGGGTGAGGGCTCCGTGTGTCTCATTACCTCTATTGCAGAGGAACGCTCATCACGGATGGGAAGTCCAATCATTCAGTGACAATGTGGGCAAGACTCCCCTTGCAAGCCTTGCGATGCCCAGGTATGCTTCTGTTTTAAATCCCTTCTCTGGCAACTTGTTACTCTGGACAAAGCATAATGGGTCCTCAGACATGGTAGACAAGGACAGGAAGAGGAAGGAGACTGGTGAGGGGACAGGTGCCCTGCCCTGGCTTCAGGTCCAACCACAAAGGAAGCCACTGGAGATGTAGGCACATTGGTTGAGCACTAACCATCCAAGTCTGACACGTGGAAACTGAGTCTGTATCCAGCAGACTGGCAGGGTCAGGCCCGAGCGGGCCAGGTCTCAGTCACAGCAGACCATGCCCTGAGCTGGAGGTCAAACTTCCCCTCACTCCTGGATGTACACCGCTCGTTCCCCCTCCGGCATCCGAGCCCATCTCCCAGCTCCTCTACTGCTTCAGTCCCTGACCTGGACCCCTCCCTTGCACCCCGTCTAAACCACCTCAGCTGTGGCGACCTGCCACTGCTTACAGCAGAAAATGGCCTTGGCCCTGGCTCTGCTGCTGTCTGCGCGGACAGTGCACAGTGGCAGGTGTGGCGGGGGGAGGTGGGCAGGACTCAGGCATCAGAGGGTGAATCAAGTCAGAACAAAGGCAGGCGAAGAGAGGCCCAGGCCCAGGCTGAGGGCTGGCGAGTGCAAGGGCAGGGAGAAACACCGTGGAGGGCACCGAGTGATGAACCCCGAGCCCCACCAGATCTGAGAGGTATGGAAAGGGAGAGGAGAAAGTGCTGCTTGTTATCCCACCTGGGGCAGGCTTCACCCACTGCAGATGGGTGAGGCCCAGCTGGAGGGAAAGGAAGAGGAAGAGGGCAGGAGAGTGAAGCGGAGGAATTGAGGCGGCACGTCTGAGTACGTGCCGTGCCAGGATGGGGGGGCCGGTCCAATCCCACACCACCCACGGCCCAGAAGACCACTTCTGGGGTTAAGATGCTGTTGGCCCACAGAGGAGGGGGATGATGGTTATGAAAACTGAGTATTCCTACCTCCCAGCAGGGCACCCTGAGCACATTCTGCACTGCAGCCAAGGTGCTCTATGAAAACAGGCTGATGGGTCCAAAGGGATCCATCAGTGAAGCAAAAGCATCAAAGGAAGGGATGAATTCTGTGGCTTGATGCAATGTGACAAGTCAGGGACACTGAAGAGGTGCTTCCTGCTCTCTGCACAGTTAAACTCAATTCTGGTAGAAGAGAAGTGTCTCCAGACGCTACAGAAGATAGCAAGAGAGGTCACCAAAGACCCTAGGTATCAGCTTTTTAAACACTATTTGGGTAGAGAAAGAACTAGGGTGAGGGGATCAACACATCCTATTGGTTTCACTGCCTAAATATCTCTTGAATCTAACCACATCCCTCCATCTCCACTGTGACCACCTGTACTGGGTCTTATAGTGTCCCCCCCACCAAAAAAAAAAAATTCACATCTACCCAGAACCTATAAATATGTTCTTATTTGGAAATAGGGTCTTTGTAGACGTAATCAAGTTAAAATGAAGTCATACTTGATTTAGGTGGGCCCTGATCCAATTCAGACTGGTATCCTTATAAGGAGAGGGAAGTGAGGACAGAGAGACACACAGGGAAGACGCCAGGTGACTATGGAGGCAGAGGTTGGACTGATGTGTCCACAAGGAATGTCAAGGGTTGTTGACAAGCACCAGAGGCTAGGAGAGAGCCATGGTACAGATCCCCCCTGCCCCAGAGCCTACAGAAGGCGCTAACCCTGCTGCTGACACCTTGATTTTGGACTTTCGGCCTCCAGAACTGTGAGAGAATAAACTCTCATTGTTTTATGCCTCCCGGTTTGTGGTAATTTGTTATGGCATCTGGAGGAAGCTATACACCACCCCAACCCAAGCCTGCATCAGCTCTCGCCTGGATAACTCCAACACCCCTCCACCTTGCTCCCCCAAGCCAACCTGGTCATCCTACAACATGTTCTCCACTCTGTAGCCAGAGTGAACTCACGTCTAGCATGGATCACAGGATGACTGTGGTTGAAAGCCCCAGTGGCCAGCTATTGCTCTGGAAATAAGCCTCCACCCCCCCCCCACTCTCCACCGTCCCCTCACCTGGCACCTACAGCTCCCTTCCCAGATCTCACTAAGCATCCCTCACTCACGAGAGCCTTCTCCAGCCTGCCCAGACAAGTCTGATCCCATGTTATTTGTTCTTGTTGCCCTCATAGACTTCTCCTCCACAACATCTATCACGGTGTGTTATGTGTGTTAGACGTGATTATTTCTTTGGTGTCTCTCTTCCCCACTAAACTGTAAACTCCATGAGAACCAGGCTACATGGGATTTATTCACCACTATGTCCCCAACACTTAGCATAGCATCATGTGCAAAGTTAGTTGGTGCTCAATAAATATGTGCTGGATGAATGAATGAATGGATAGAACAAAGAGAGAAGAAGAGTAAGGGCATTTTTGCTCCCCTCTCCTCCCCCTGAACCTGTGGTGGGTGTTCAGGCACAGGGTAGGAGGGGGAATGTCACCTTTTGATAAGGGGGCAAAGGTACAAAGGTCAAGGTCTACCCATCTCCCCTTGTCAATAGTACCAAATCCTAAGACACATTTTAGAGGGATAAGAAGATAATAAAGTGGGGCAAGATAGAAAGTTTGGAAGTAGAATTTTCAATTATTAAAAAATGAATGAAATCTCTACAATTCCCAAATGCTATCATTAATACTATCCCATATGTCATCTTATGCATGCTTCAAAGCAGTTCTGTAGGGGATATATTATTGCCTGCATTGACAAATGAGGAAACTGAGGCCCAGGGAGGTTAAGTCATTCACCCAAGGTAAAGGCCATGGACTGTAACTGTCACCAGGTCCATCTGACTCCACGTACAGGGATTCTTGCACTCCCCCTGGCTGCCTCCCCTAGGCCCCGTGCCCTCCCCACCCTCACCCCTAGGCCTCTGTCATTAGCACGTGCAGGGAAGCCAGCCTTGCAGCCTGGCTCTGCTGTGCATGCAAAAACACCGCTCTGGCTCCTTTATCTGCCGTGACACCAGAGTGATAATGAACCCAGCAGCCCAGCCTAGAAACCTGTCCAGATTTATGGAATATCTTTCAACATAAAATATGAGGGAAAAACATAAACAGTTCGGCGGCATCAGTATGCTATGTATGTAGTGAAGCAAAACAAGGCAGGTTGTATAAATATTTAAAAATGAGAAGGAACTGAACTGGCTCCAAAGAAACATCTGGGATAACAGATCTAAGGAGGCTGCGGTTTCCAGTGGGAAAGTCACCGTGAAGATACGAAAAACAACCAGCCTGCAATTCTCAGATTTCACTCTCACGTGCGTTTACCAAGCACCTCTGGCAACCCAACTCTAAACGCTTTCTCCAGTGGCTTAAGTGTTTACTACACAATTGGTCACTTTCCAAGGGGCCCAAATCAAATAAACATGCTTTTCTTGCCATTAAAATGCTTTATTTCTATTTCAAACAACAGAAACTCAATAACAGTGTTAATAGTTGACTCAGGATAAAATCGGGATTTCTTTTTTGTTTTTGTGCCACATTTGTCTACGTTACCTAATATGGCAAGAAATGGAGTGTTGAATGTGCTTAGGATTCAGATTCTGGCATTATTCCAAAGACTAACTTTGGGGATTCCAAAGAAAATAAGCTATATATTTGAAAGTATGGTTTTCATGAAGTTACCTTCATGACTGACATTTGGAAACGGACCACCTTTTTCCAGAACTGATACCACAGGGATGGACTGCACGGTTCACAGGACCCCTGCGGGACCAATTATCTGCCTGACATTCTTCTACTGAAGGACTCAGCGGCATGGCTGAGGTCGACACAGCTTGTCCTTGCCCTCTTTTGCAAAGTGTTATGAAGAGGGCCCAGCTGCCTTGGGTGGGCTGAGGCTGCATGTTGACAACTGGCTGCTATTTTCCCAGGCACATCCGTCCCAGGAGAATGCATGCTGTCCTTTGTGGCATCACACATAACTAGGTTCATTTATGCTGTAGCCTGGGTCCTCCCAGGGTGACAGTGTGGGTATGCCCTTAGTTCCTCACTCTCCTCCTATTCCACAGGGGAGGATGCCACCTTCTGACCCTGCAAACTTCATGCTGACCCTGGTGGAGAGCTGGGGATGTGTGAGCTTGCAGAGCAACGTTCCCAGGGCTAACTGCCAGCTGCTCTGCTGCCATGCACATTCCCCAGGCCTAGGCAGCCTACGCCCTGGACAGTGAATGTGGAAAGGGCAGCAAACCTCTAGAGCTGCTCCTCCAGCTACTCTCCCCAAAGGCCTTGCCTGTCACCCGAGAGCTGGACAAACACTAGCTGGGCAGCAGAAGCCACTGGGGCAGAGGCCATTGCTTCATGCCAGTCCTGCTGCCAAAGGATACCACTGACCCCAGCTGCTGCAAGCTCCCCCCAACCCTGCCAACTTGCTAAGTTCTTCAGTTCAGCACTTATACAACTACAATGTCTCTTGGGAATCTTATTAAAATGTAAATCTTGATACAGTAGGCCTGGGATGGGGCCTGCAATTCTGCACCTCTAAGAAGCTCCCAGGAGATGCAGGTACTGCTTGTCCACAGAGCATACTTATCAGATATTACCAGGGTCTACCATCCAAGCACAAATAAACATGTGCATGGAGTTTTATAATTAATAAGACATTTCACAAAATCACATATCCCCCATTCTTCTGAGGAGGAAAGTAAAACTCTGAGATCAAAGAGCTTGACAAGGTCAAGAATAAAGGCAGACTCAATCCAGGTGAGTTGACATGAAGTCAGTCCTAGGATGGTTTCACTAAGTGAGTAGTTCTCAAACTTTAGCATGCATCACAGTGGCTTGGAAGGTGAGTAAAAATGCAGATCTCTGGGCCCCCAGAGCTTCGGATTCAGTGGGGAGTACCTGCATTTCTAGCAAGTTCACCAATGGCGTTCATGCTGCTGGTCTAGGGACCACACTTTGAGAACCACCGCACTAGACCATGCACAAGAGACCCCGGGGGCATCCACCTCAGTCTTGGAGCTTTGAAGCCATTTACCACTCATACACCCTGAACCCCACTGAACGCTGCCCTGACCTTCCCTCCATGAACCGGGGTCCCCAAAGCCCTAGGTTGAGCTGCTGTGCCTGGACTGGCTTCTGGTGCCCCAGGGATAGTGGGCCAAGCCAAGGCTTTCAAGGCTTCTCTGTATCTGGATGTCCCCAAAGGCAATAAGCTTCATCTGCATGGACTGTGAGCTCTACTTTCCAGCAGCTGTTTGGCCTCAGTTGTGTGGCCCTGGGAACCTCTCAGTGACATCAGCCTCATGCTGCTTACCTGCGAAACAGGGTCAACAACCCTCACACACAGCACCATGATGAGGCCCAGAGGACCCATGGTTCTCAACCTCCCTGTGTACCAGAATCACCCAGAAGACTTAACAAAACACCAGTGCCCAGCCCCACCCTCCCTTGCCTCTACCCCTCCCTCCCAAAAAAAACCACCAGTGCCCAGCCTCCTCCCTAAAACCTGGGCAAATGTATTTGTGAATCTCCCCAGGTGACTGAAGGTAATATGCAGCCAAGGTTGATACCCACGGAAGTATGTAAAAGTGTTATAACAATGTAAGAGAATTCATTATAGTTATTAATATTTCATTGTCATGGTTGAATGAGAAAATAAAAGCAACACACACCCAGCACCCCACAGGTGTCCTCTCTCCCAGACAAGCAGGAAGACTCTTAAGGGAATGCACCATGTTTAAACTCTCACGGAAACACAGCCTGATGAAAGGTATATGAGCAGAGCTGCAGAGCCGGCTGAAAACGGTTCCCTGGTGGCCTGTTCTCGTGAGCTGCTATCTGTGCCCAGACCATGGCCTGGCCAAATCCTGTGATTCAAGGCCGAAAGTATCTCTGGACTTCAACGAAGCTCTCAGGGAGATAGGAAAGCTTAATCACAGCTGATTGGGACATGTGAATCATGCACCGGGACTCTCCAGCCCAATCCCGTGAGGACTGGCCTGGCTTGGGTTCTCCCCAAATTATCACAAATAATTTGGGCTGGAATGGTTGGAAAATGGGGATTCGTTCATTCAACAACAGCTGGGAGCTCCTGTAGGTGATGGGGAAGGAGAAGCTGATCACGAGGTGAGCTGCAGCCCACATGACCCTTTTACGGCCATGTAAAACAGGTATTTGTTGAATGGATGAATAAAAAAGTAAACTAAGTAATGACTGGATAAAGAAAGAAAGAGAGGAAGAGAGGAAGAGAAGGAGAGAGAGAGAGGGAGAGACAAACAGATATAAAAAGGAAAGAAGGCAGGGAGGGAGGAAGGAAAGAAGGAATTAATTCAGCCTTTGCTTGCACCTTCTTCCACTGTTGGACAGCTCTATTTCAGAGTTATTGCCTATACTGAACCAAAATGCTGACCCAATTCTCTGAATGCAGGAAGAGTCCAGCAGAAACAGAGCTGCAGAAGTTCAACGCGGGGGAAATGAGCCAGATAAACCTTATCTGGAAGAGTTTGCAGTTATCCTTGTGCACATCCGCTCCCCAGCCCCGGAAGCGGGGCTATTCCTACCCAGTGCAGTGTTTGAGGTCACCTACAAGGCGCCTCCAGTTCCTGCTCACCAGGATCAAGGTTTTCCAGAGTTCAGCAGCCACAGGGGGGAACTCGGGAAAGGCCACCGGAAGGCACAGAGGAGAATCCGCTCACTCTGCACTCCCTTGGGCGGCCCTGCTGGGCCAGCGTTTTTCCTGCTGCTCCCCGCTTGCCCTCTGAACTGCACCCCTTGGGCATATCCAGTTACAGTCAGAGGCTCTGCTGTCACCTGGAACGCCCTGGGCCTCTCCTCAGCTCCTCTCCTCCCCCACTAAGAGCTGGGGCTCAGGCCACTCAGACATGCACAATCATCATTTCTGCAGCCCCTCCACGACAACACTTTCACCTGATCCGTGCCCTCCTCCATACCTGGCATCAGCTCCGTCTTCTGCTCATGATCCTGTAACCCAAATATCCCTAGCATTCCCGGTGAGAGGAAAAGCACTCTCCATTCTGCAGAACACTCCATCCATCCCCATAAGGATCGCCTTGAACACCATTGAGGCTGGCTGTCCCAGGCCAGCCAGTGCACACCTGCTGTTTTGCCAGTCTGGAATCCTTTCCTCCTTTCAGTGACAGTACCAATTTCCTCTGGAGAATCGCCTCTCCCCAACTCTTGGGTCCAAGTGCCTTGGGTGGAGAGGTTGACCTCACACCCTGGCTCAGAGTCCCCCTGGCCATCAGGATTGGTCAGGACGGGGCAGGTGGGCCAAACTCAGCCGAGAGAGCCAGCCCTGGGATATTTGTTGGATCTACTGTAGGAAGGCACTCTGTTTCTGCTAGCATTGTGCAGCTAGTGAAATATAAGCCCAGAGCTGCTAATAAACACCTTTGTTGTCATACGAGGAGAGCCTGCTTGAGAGTCAACCCGCACAGAGGAAAGCTAAGCCAGGAGATAGAGAAAAAAATATACAGTCAATTCTCTTTATTCGATGTAGTATGTCTATAGCGTTACTGTGAGCGCTGCATTAGCGAATATGGAGCCATTGCTTCTAGGGGAAATATAGGGTGAGGTTCCTGCAAACCTCTGTTTATAACATTCTTGTCGACTGATCAGTACATAATCTCATTTTGTGTGTGTTTCTGTTTAAAGACATGTTATTTAGCCTATATTGTTGATTCATTAACATTGAACTCACGGCCAAGGGTACTGTAACTCATGCCAGAACAAAGCTTATCTAACATGCCTATTTCCTCTGTAAGGCACATCGCAGCCATCCCGCACCCAGGAACACTAGACGGCACTTTAGCACTATGCTTGGGGGCCATCTTAAACAGCTAAATCACTAATAAAAAGTACAAAAATGCAAAAAAATAGTGGTCCAAATAGATCATGAAAAGAACACTTGTTTACAGTAGGAGCTGAAACAAGAAGGTCAAGCGAGTGTCACTTTGTTCGACCTCAGCTGGAAATGTGCACTTCAGGCCACTCGAACTTTTCACTGCTCTGTGTACCTCCACAAATGACCATGAAAGCTCCACAGGTATCAATTTTGGGGCTTACAAATAAGTTTTGGCTAGCAGGTGAATTTGCCAATATGCAATCCACAAATAATGAAAACTGACTCTACTTTTGTCAGCAGCGTATGATCACCTGGATCCTTCTGTGCCTGTAGCCAGTAATACCCCTTTCAATAAATTTCTTTTTCATTCAAACGAGTTGGAGGTGGTTTTCTGTCACTTCAACCTGGGCTGGTTTCACAATCTCTCTTTTCTGGAAACACAGAGGTCTCTGGAAGATACTGGCTCCTCTAACTGGCCCTTTGACCCTCTAGAATGCCCATTCCTCAACATCCTGATTACTCCTGCAAAAAGGAAATTCAGTCCTCCCAAGGCATTGTGTGTGGAGAGATTTTCCAGGTGTGCATCCAGTTTAATACGACAGATCCCTTTCATATGCCTGTCAAGATCAGTGCTTGAGAGAGTGGGGTTCCTCTGCCTGTGAGCTACAGAAAAGACACCTCAGCAGTGGCCACCTCACCCCACTGCCCATTCGAGTCCTGGAGAAGGGACACATGTTCTGCAGGGCTCTTGAGCCCCCAGACCAATGCCGCCCCTCTTCCCATGCATGTTGCTAGTTGCTGGAAGGGTCCTAGGAGCCGGGCTCGGTAGGGGCGTAGGCACATGGCCCTCAGCCTTGGGACTAGTTTCTCTTTGGTTTTTGTACCAGCTCTTAGTCCCTCTCCTCCAACCTCCCACCACTTCCTTTACTGGTGGATTAAATCCTATACTGGGGCCTTGGGCAAGAGAATAGAATCAAAGCTGGAAGGAGACTTAGAAATTCCTGGGCTAAGGTAAGGAGAACGAAGGTCAGAGAAGAAAGGAACTTGCCAAGAGATCACAAAGTGAAAACCAGAACAAGAATAGGGAGATCCCAATGCCCTTTCCAGCACTTTCTCTACTAGCAACACTACTATTGCTAGATGAGGGCTCTACCCATTCTCTCTCGACATCAATAAATTCTAGTTTTTATTCACAGACAAATCACATCATTGCCTTGGCCCATACCATCCCATGATGTTTCTAAGGAGACTTTACATGTCTTCTCACCCACTCTTTGCTACCACCTCTCCAGCTAGGGAAAAATTTAAATCAACAAAGAACTCCACCATCACCGCCACTCCAGATATTGCAACCTTGTGCAAGCATTGCTTTGTCTGCAAGCCCTGCTATACTTAGGTTTCTTGTCCCCTCTCCCCCAAGCACATACACCTCCACACGTGCAGTACAGGGTGACCCTGGATGTCCAACAAATGAGACATCAACTCACTACTGAGAGGCTCTGGGGAGAGAAACTCCCCTGGGGAGGGGGTGAGGCTGCCCTAGTTAAACAGCCCCATTCTGGCAGGCCTCCACACCCTTCCACCCTGACTACCTCAAAGTGGACCATGTCACCTCTTTCTAGCTCTGAAACCACAAGGTCCAGGGACAGGAGTGTTTGAGAGACCCTAGTCCAATAATTGAAGGCATCAAGTCATGCTGAGGCTTTGTAATACAAATTTTTATTACACCTGCACTTCGGCTGGTTATGCATGAAGCCAAACTCCTGCCTGTCCCAAGCACCAGGAAACCCCCAAGGCCTGTCTGAGTAGCATCCTTGCTACAGGGAGCTCCCCCAAGCTCTCCCCAACCAGGCCAACAAGCTTTTATGTTGTACGTCCTGGGAGAGTCGCATCACACTCTCTGTGGCTCCGAAAGAGACCTTGTCCTCTTTTCTGCCCTAAGAACCCACTCCTCCAGCACCATCTTCTCCTCACAAGAGGAGCCTGACCAGGAGGAGAACTCAGAGGCGCATCTGTTCACCCTTCACCGGGTCTGCCCTGACACCAGGTCTCCCTCCACTGCACCTGCTCTGGCTGCCTGGGCCACTGCCCAGCATCCACTCCAAGGACATTTCTGTCCAAATGTGGTTACACTGCCCCTTTAAACTCTGCCAGACACATTAAGACTTCTCATGGACAGAAATGTCCACCCAGCTTTGGCGAGCCAGTTAGCAACACCCTTGACCAGAGCCTGATCCACCCTTGGCCATCATTTCCCTGCCATCTGCCCTGGCTAGATCTCCTGACTGGGTTCCCAAAAGCCACATCCTGTGGTCAAATGTAGAAGTCTAGGGAAAGACAGCTCTTTCCAGAGGAGGTGATTTCAGCTGCCAAACCAACATTTCCTGGTTGGTTTGTTTTCCCTTTTTTATCCCTCCCAAATATTTAACTTTATAAGGTATATTCCATAGCATTTCTATATGGATGGAGCTCGCTAATTCAGCCAGGGGAGTGAGGCAGCACAGCGAGTGTTTCTGAGTCTGTTTTAGCATCGTTGTTTTACAAGCACATCAGAGCTCACTGCCGGGGGACACAGAGCTGAATATGACACAGAGCCTGTCCTCACACTTTAATTCTCTATCCTCTTCCTCCTTTTCTCACCATCACAGAGAAAATTACTATTATCCTTCAGGAACAGCCGTACTTCTGTCACTTCAGACAACATTTGATTCATTCTCATGAATGTTGTGGGTGGGATTGTGTCCCTCCCCCAAATTCATCTGTTGAAGTCCTGACCCCCAGTCCCTTAAAATGTGACTGTATTTGAAGAAAGGACCTTTAAAGAGGTCATGAAGGTTAAATGAGGTCATATAGGTGGGCCAATATGTATCTAGTCAGTACAACATGACTGGTGTCCTCATAAAAAGAGGGAGAAACACACAGGATCTGTGCGCACAGAGGGAAGGCCATGTGAGGACACAACAAGGAGGCCACCTGCAAACCAAGGACAGAGGCCTCAGGAGAAACCAAACCTGCTGATGTTTTGATCTTGGATACAATGTACTGAATGCTTATGTTTTCCCCAAATTCATAGGTTGAAATCCTAATCTGCAAGGTGGATGGTATTATGAGGTGGAGGCTTTGGGAGGTGATTAGGTGCCCTCATACAAGATATCCCAAAGAGCTAGCTAGTCCCTTCTACCATGTGAGGACACAGCTAGAAGGTGCCATCTATGAACCGGAAAGTAAGCCCTCACCAGACACCGAATCTGCTGGTGCCTTGATCTTGGACTGTCTAGTCTCTAGAACAATGAGAAATAAATTTCTGTTGTTTAAAAGCTACCCAGTTTATGGTAGTTTGTTATAGCAGCCTGGGCTCACTATAATAAGCAAAACACTGACTGAAGGCCTGCTACGTACAAAGCACTGAGTTAGTTATTATGGGAAGATACAAAACAGAGTTAGAATCCAACATCTCACAACATGGCAGGGAGAACAACACAGCACAAATATATCTGTCATATAGCAGAATGCAGATATTTTGGTATAATGCTCTAAACTCTTGTTTTGAAAATGCAAATTTGTTCCAATGTGATTAATACATTAGGGAAAAATCTGAGCATAATATGAATTTTCTGTTTGCTTATCTGTGAGAAATAAATACTAGAAAAACACAGAAAACTGCACCAAAACTGCTGAACCAAGCCACAGAGGAATACACAAAATTAACACACCTAGGGCATCTATCAGCACTCTTAGTCCACCGCGTGTTATAAGCCACACTCATCCATGTTTGGTGTTAAAACTCTCTGTCTGACTTCATGTGACTGTCCTCCTACCACTTCACAATAATACCACACACAAGTGACAATATATTCCGAGACCACTTCCACAAGCAAACTTTAGATCAACGTGCAGTGCCACTTTTTCCCCACAAGCCCTATAGGTTTTATGACATGATTTTGTATGTGACAGTAATTTTTTAGGAACATGTATGTTATGTTAGAGTAAAACTGACTGTATTTAAATGTTTCAGTAAGAAACTACATTTCAGGTAACTATGGCTTGGGGTAACAAATGTCTGTGATCAGGGTCACAAATAAATACACACTTGCTGCATAAAGCTCAGCACATAGTATATGGATCTGACTAATGTATGACTCCTAGTGGCAATGTACACTAATTGCAGGTAAAATACAGAAAAAAGTGATGTATTAAAAATGGATTTTAAAAAATGTTATAGAGAGAACAAATCCGTTACACAAGCCAAATCAAATATATTCTCTCACCCTTAGGCAGCTTTTAATGAACTCCAGCTTCCTGGTCTGCTTACTGAAAGAATTTTACTAAAAAAGGGTCAAACAGCCTCATCAAGGCAGCTACACTGACCTGTCATTGAGTTTTCTGAGGTGCACAGTTGCTCTCTCAGCTTCTCCACGTCGTCAGGATGCACCTGTTCATAGAGGGTGCTCCCAAACCACTCTGACTGGGGCTGGTTCAGAACAGGGGTGACAGAGTCAGACACGTAAATCACTCGCCCTGTCTCAGCTGCTACTACAAACAGAAATCCATCAGCTGCTTCAAGGATGAGATGCTTCAGTTCCTGGGAAGAAAAGATTATGATTACCACAACACACTGACAGACCTACGCCAATTAAACTTTCTTATTATAATAGCAACCTTCAATTTCTTTTATTCAGATATTCATTCTGTTACACAAATAGTCTGGGAAATAAGTGCTTTTTCAAACTGGATATTTTAGTTTATTTTACCTAGAAAAATGCACAACGCTTGCACCATCCCTAAGTACAGCTACTTTAAACACTATTAGCCCTGTCATAACTAGTCCTCTCTTAGGGAGAGAGAAAATTTCCAGCCTGGGGGTATGGGAGAACAATGAGTGATCACTAGAAGGTATTGGGTTGCCAGAGGTATAAACAGCTTCACTCACATATTGAAACTGAAGTCACGTCATTGGACCAGCAGGGCCCAGCACGTGGTGCTTGGCACATAAGGTACTGGATGGAAGGAAGGGAAGGAGAATGGGAAGGTGAGAAGAGAGAAGGAAAAGGACCCTGTGTCTCCCCACCCATTGCTTGCCATTGAAAGTGCTCTCTGGCTCCTCTTCTCTTACTGTATTTCTCACCGGATATAAGAGCATCCCCTTACAGCTGCATGTCTGTCGGGCTTGCAGAACTGACAAGCATGGCCATCAACACAACAGACTCTCAGAGTGACCCCAGGAGGCAGCAGGGGATATAGCATTATCCATATCACTTTACGGTGAGAAGAGGTAAGAAGCACCAACCCTGGGGTCACATTGATTCAGCAGGGTCATGGCTGTCACTGAAGGCGGGAAGGAAACTGCCTGGGATCAAGGAATGGGCAGCATGAACCTGTGCCATCATCTCCAGAGAGACATGGATGGGGCAAAATCAACTTTGTTCAGGTGAGATGCCTTTTGTTTATAGTGCTTAAAGGCAGCTCAAGTGTAGTTACCCATGATATTCTCACTTCAAGCTAAGGAGCCCTTTGCTGCTGAATGAAACAGGCTCTGTATCTGCAGGCATGAGGCACTAACTCTTCCCCGTGTGCCGGAGTCCACAGACACCCCTCCAACCACTTCACACGCTATTCAGACCCCAAAGGGCAAAGGTGTCCTTCTGGATCAGTGGTTGGCAAACACTTTTTGCTGAGAATCCTTTGTTCAAATGTAATCTTACGTGGAAGCCCTACTGTACAACACATTGACAGCCAGCTGAGCGGAGGTGAAAGATGGACCCCTCAATCCCAGTTCATGAGAGGGTCCAAGGTCTCCAAGACTAGAAAACATTGATGTGCTGGTGAGCAGAACTTGGGGGGCTTGGTAAGTGCCTCTAAGCACTTGGCTGGGGAGGAATTCTGACACCCTCTGCCTGGGAAACTAGGGCGGAAATAGTCAATACAAGCATTTTTTAAGGAAAAGTTTATTTTGCCCGTTTCTCTTGCTTTGCATTTCTGTTCAGTGTCTCCTAGATTCTTACTTAGTTCATAGGATTGGGTCAGCATTTTTATTTTCAGTATTGGGAAGATGTTCCCAACAGGAAGATCTGTAAAAAGAAAAAAACGGAACAGGATGTCTGGGGAAGTAGAGAATTCTCTGTCACTGAAGGAGAGTAAACAGAGGCTGAATGACTTCACTTATGTATTTGTGTTTTCATCCACTTTGCAGGAACTATGGGAAGATCATAGGGGAAGGAGACACACCCTCACCACAGACGTCTCTTTCCACCACCCTCCTTCCCCAGTGTTCACCTTCCAGGAGCATATCACACACCACCAAGGTCCTGTGTCCTGAACCCAGAACCAGCCTTGCCTCCGTTCTCCAGGAAAACAAACAGTAAGGGTTAAGAGCATGGGTTTTAGAGTAAAAGGCTCTTCCACCTAGCCGTGCAACTTTGGGCATGTTACTTCACATCCTCAGTTTGTTTTTCACACAGTTTTTTTTCAGTGAGATTTTACTAAGTTAAATGAGATCCTGTGTGTGAAGGACATAGAAAGGGCCTGGCACACAGCAGGTGCTCCATAAATGTAATGAACATCACCATCCAAGCAGCTGAGGGAGGACAGGGGTGAGAACATAGCTGCCTTCTTGCTCTTCTTCACTTTCCTAATCCTTAGTCACTCAAAGAGATTCCTTTTAAACATTGACCCTGAAGGTTTTTTGTCAGGATTAATGAAATGTGGGGGGGGAGCATTTTACTGACCCTAGCAGTTAGTAGTGCTTAACAAACTTCTATCAGGTTACCCACCAGCTATTCATCCCTCATTATACCCCAAGCCCCATGTTAAACAGTCTACACTTGCCTTCCTCATCACAGCCACGCGAGCTGGGAACTAGCACTGCATTTATCTCTACAGAGGTAGACGCAAGGCTTGAAGCCCGTGCCCTGAACCATAGTGCTCCCTGTCCTCCAGGCGGCAGACAGTACCACTGCCGTTCCTTCCCGACACCTGCTGCGCGAGGGATCCCATGACCACTGGGATGATTTCAAAAGAGATCAAGTAGGTAAAGCTCTTGTGAAAATGTATGCCACAGAACAGACAGTAACAACAGAACAGTCCCTGTTCTTTTTCTAAACCTAACTCCCACGACATGAATAGATTCTCAGCTCCAGCAGAGTAAACGATTCTGTCTCCCAACCATGCCTTTTTCATTCCTACCTCTGAGGCTCTGTGCACACTCCTCCCCTCTTGTAAAATTCCTTCTGTTCCCCTCTTCCCGTGTACATTTGCGGCTCCTTCATAGCCTGCTGATGTTTCTCTGTCCTAAGAAGTCCCCCGATGACACCAGGCCACTTCCACTCTATTTCACTTTGGCCACATGCTCTGTGTCTTGTTAAATACACCATTACTTTTAAGACTCTATACTCTACACTTCCCAACTGCATTCCCTGACAACTGTATAATTTTACCTTTTTTTCCCTACACTGTATACGAAGTGCTTTCAAATCCATCATCTCATTTATCCTGCAAAAGCTCTCAGAGACAGGAAGGCAAAAAGCTTTACATTCATTTCATAGATGAGCAAACTAAAGTTTACAGTATTTGCCAATTTGCCCTACGACTGGCACATAGAAGGACAAGGACTCCAAATGCAGGCCTCTGGCTCATGTAAGTCCATTTATAAAATACTATCTCACTAACCATTTCATGTGTTTCTTCTTCCGAAATATTCAAAGACGAATATAGGGGTTAAAAATATGGCTTTGGGGTCCTACCAACCTGTCTTCATTGGACCAACTCCTGGCTCCCTCACGAAGTGGCAGATTGACTCTGGGCAATTTATTAACTCTTTCTAAGCCCCGACTTCCTCATCAATAAAACAGGGATGAATAATAGTGGCTTCTTCATGGGGCTAGAATAAAAAGTACATGAAATAATACACAGAAAGATGTGACCCAGACCAGGTCCCTAGCAAGTGCCTGCTAAGTGCTATGCTCTCTGTTAGCATTATTACCACTGCTACCATAACTTCCATGGGACCATTATCATCACTACTCTTCTAGTGCACAGTGTTTTTTACTTACTTCTTCCTGCATCAGTGTGCTAAGCATATTGTTCAGATGCTCACTTTATTTTTTTGAGTGACACCTCATCAAGGTAATGGGAAACACAAAAGCAGAAGACCCAAAGGTCAGACAAACACTCTCTTGAAGAGAGTTTCTTGGTGTAGAGTGGAAACAAAATGTCTTGGCTTCACCCCTTCCTCAACCTTGAATCCTGCTTCCCCACATAGTTTATTCCATCTTGGTGACACTGTGATTCTTCCCACTTCTGATGATGATGTTATGAGGCTTACCTGCTCCGTGAGGAACGAAGGCTTGTACGCGCCATCTGTGGACTTGTTCCCCGTGCCTCGCATGGACTTCATGTGCGAGACAGCCATGCGGAGGATGGTGAGCTTGTCTGGCTTCCGGGCCAGCGCGCTGCACGTGGGGACCATGTCGGAGAGCTCCGTGATGTACTGCGTCATCTTGTTCCGCCTGCGCCTTTCAATCTCACTGTGGTTCTCTCTTCCCAGAAAGCACGAGATCCGGAGGGCACAAAAAGAGAAGTATCAGATTAGGGGTTACTGTCTAATGGGATAAAATGGCACATGGTTAATATCAAGTGACTAAGAACCAGGGGTTAACTCATAAGAGCTGAGTGCTTTGAATATATTGGGCAAAGCAGCTCTTCTGACGCCTCAGCAAGCTCTTGTTCCTGTGTGTGTGTAGCACAGACTTCTATAGTCTCGATCTCTAAATATATATTGAAATTTTCTAATTACTCCCATGTACCCAAGGAAATTTTAATAAGCATAAGAAATTAAGACATGATATTTCCCAACATGCTTTCTGTGTGCACACATGAATCCTTTACCTAGATGTGCACGCATGCACGTACACACACATGGAATGTGGTTACTGGCTGCTTGAATATGTGGTTTCCATCGGCCTTACAGTAAGAAGCAATATATAGCCTTGCCATTCTTTGTGTCACTAAGCAGACCAGTAATGCCACAAATTTACTTTACATAAAGTTGTGAACAAGCCTTCGTTCTATGCCCAACACATTTTCCGCAGCATAGTAACCGAACAGGTGCACCCCTGGCTTAATAAACAACAAATAGGCAATTTTAAGAAAAAGCACTATGAGGAATTACTGAACTTGATCTCTGATGTGTTAAGATGAAAAACTAGTAGAAGGGATAGTAGAATGTTTCCATCTTGGGCTTATTACCTTTAGGCTTGAAAGAGAGTCACAGCCAACCCAGTTCAACAACTCTAAGCTGTTACTTGGGATAAAAGAATTGTCTAAAAATACATCCCATGTCTGCAGCAGGATTAGGGTTGCGCTGGTGCTCCAAGAATGAAAGTGACACTAACAGCAAGAAAAGAACAACCTCAGGCAAGGCTGCCTCCAAACACTGCATGTATTAATTAGCTTAACACCCCAGCCTCCCAGCCTGGGTAACAGACGTGCCAATCTGGCCTGATGACATGCAAGTGGCACTTGCTGAGGGCCTCTGTGAACACGCGGACCAAGGGGGAGCCAGACTGCAGCAGAGGGCACTGCAGCGACTTGAGCCTTCCAGCATGCACCTTCCAGACAAAGTGCATGAGCCAGGAGGGGTAGGGGTGGTAGAGAAAACTAGGAATGCCCAGCTCCCATGCTCAACCAGCAGGGGGTTTAATCAGCAAGGCAAAACATACAGCATGCCTAGTGGAAAGGAAAGGCATGTGGAAAGTAAAAACCACAAGCCAGAGCAAGAGAGAAGAGGAGGAGGTGGCCCCAGTGGGGGAGGGCTGGAACGGTGGGGAGGAGCAGGACCTAACCTGTCTGCAGGTAGCGGAGGGATGTTCTGGGAAGGGGTCAGCAGGATCAAAGAAAGGCCTGGAATTGGGAAGAAACGTTTGAGGGTGGTGAGGTGACAGGCCTGGACAGAAGGGCAGCCTGGGCGCTGGAGGAGAGGGGCCAAGGAGCACGAGAGCTGGAAACCTTGCCAGACCACGAGGAGAGGCTGGCGTGTGGCCAGGCTGATAGCAGCCCTGGTGCTCTGCGCCTCTGTGGTGGGCTTCTGGGGAGGGGACCCTGGGTGAGGGGGCAGGGAGGGGAGGAGATGGAGGTTGAGACCAGCAGGGAGAGTCCTGACCCTGGCGCTGCCCTCCCGCCCCCAGATGACCCTACAGCCGACTCACTGGGATGGTGGAAACACCAGTCCCAGCACAGATGCTCTTGCTCCACTGAGCAAGACGTTCCTGGGCAGGGAAGCGTATACGTTCTCCAGGAGAAATGGCTCTTGAGTAATCAGGCACGGCTTGTCCACTGAGGGGGGACAAAGGTAACCAGAGAAGAAGGGGTGGGGGTGGAGCAATCACAGAGAGAGGGAAAGTGATGGAAGGGGGGATTTGGTTAGGGAGCCCTAAGTCCTCCAGCGCAGCTAGGACTCCTGCCCTGGGGGAGATGCAGGCGTTCCTTTCCTTTCCCTCCACAGTTCCAGAGCAGGTCAATCAGCGGTGACCCACCCCGAACTGGGTCTTCGCCAATGGCCCCTGCGTCTGCGTGCTCAGCCAGGAGCTTGTCACGGGACAACCACCGTGCAGCAGGGAGGCCTGGGTGAGCTCTCAGAGGGCTTGTTACTTGGGATAAAAGAATTGTCTAAAAATACACCTTGCCCCCACCTTGCCAGCAGGCACTTCGAGGGGGCCAATGAGGGGCTGATGGAAAGCAGAGGCTGCTGCCTGGGGCTGCTAATGTAGTAAGACCAGGCAGGAAGCCTGGCCGCCCATGGACAGTATGTGTGCATGAGGCAGCCCCAGCACTCCACACCGCCCACCCTGCCACTCCACCAGGTACCCTGGACGACGGACCTTCCTCTCCTCTGCCCATGCCACCCATGCGTTCCAACTCCTTGGCATGACTGCTGGGACCTCCCTCACCAGGCCCAGCCTCCCCATTCCAACACGTGCTCAGCCGCTCTCCACCTCCCAGTACCACAGGAGGGCGATGCCTCCCTACTTTCCTTGATTCAGCACACGTTTAACTGCTTCTTTCCCTCAAATTTGCATCTGTGCCAACACTCTGGCAGCTGCTTCTTGGCCCTCTCCCCTTCCCCACGCCCACTGCCTGCTGTGGCCAGCACCTCTCTTCACCTGGGCGCTAACAGCCTCCTCCCATCCCTTTGCTCCAGCCTCATCTCCTTCCAGTCCTGTCCACACATCATGGCCAGACTGGTATTTCTCAAAATGCAAATCCAGCCTGTCCCTTAAATTCCTGCCGTAATGCCCTCAAACCTACACAGCCAAGTCCAAACCTCCCAGCTGGTCACCTTGGCTACTGCTCCAATGCAGGACACTTGCTTCTGATACTATTTTCCAATGAGCTTGTACCATACCGCCACAGACCATCTTGCTTTATAAACATTGGTGTTAAAAAAAAAATCTTTGTGAGGTTCTTAAACAGAGATCTAAGGCAATTTTACCACAATGCTCGGTAAACCCAATTTGTGAGACAAGGTGCATAAAGCAGACAACATTAGGGCAACTATTTACAAGATTGTATTCATTGCCTCGTCCAGAATATGCTCCAACCATTTTATATCTTATGAAATAAGAGTGAAAGAGTTACCAGCAGACTGTCAAAATGATCGAGAGATGCCAATCACCTAGCAAAAAGATTTGATAAATAAGTGACATACACATATGTACGTATAGTTTCATTTTGAAGCTTTCATGGTAGCGAGGGGAGGAAAAAAATGCCATCTTGTGAACACACAAGGACATATCTCAAGGACCATGCTTGCTGGGCCCAGGGTGAGGGGGTGACTTGGATCCTGCCCAGAGGGGCTGCAGGGATGGGCCTATGAACTTGGCATCTGTGAGTGGCGTGAGCTCCATATGCTTGTTGGGGACTGAGTAGCATTGATAAAGAAATTATCTCCTACACATATGGGAGGGAGGACCAGGGGCACCACAGCAATGACAGCTGGGGACACAAGCAGAGCTGTCAACTTCAAAGACACTTCCGCTGGCCCAGGAGGACCCAGAGCTTGGCCCCCAGGAAGCAGCTACAGGAAGCAAGGCACAGAAAGAAGAGGTGCAACTTACTACATGCTAAATTGGGTTTCTTTCCCAACTCTGCTTCAAAGGGGGACCTCCTAAGTGTAATCAGATCAGTAAAGTATAAGCCTATCTTGATTAAAACACAAAAAAGGAGAATTTTACAAAATTTCAATAAAGATTATCCATAAACTCTGTAGACAGCAGTTGAGTTGCCCATCCCTACAGGTCTCCTGTCTCCCAGGGGAAGGGAATCACAGACCCAGTGCAAGCAGATTGAATGGGACAGCCCCACATTGGGGACTCCCCTGTCACTGCAGACTTGGGACACTTGGAGCACACTGCGGGGTCTGGGAGGCACCATGCTGGGTGCTGGGGATGGGTGCTGGATGCGACAGAGAACTCACAGACCAGCAGGGGCAGCAGAGTGAACAGGTGCTGACAATCCTTTGTCGTTCCCTTGTGCCCTATAAGGTCAGGAGAGGATGCTGTGAGAGGGTGTGATGGGAGAGCTCTCTGAGCAATAGGCCCGAGGACCCTGAGACACCGAAAGCACCTGTGCAGGCCTGGCTGAGTGGAGCCATGCAGTAAACCTAAGCGCCTTCTAGTGCCTCTCTGGTCATGTCAAGGTGACCAGCTGTGAGCACCTAAAGGCAGCAGGTGGACCGACATAGGATACCATCAGAGACATGACCAGGTCTACCTCTAGCCATGCCACCTACACTGTCATGGTCCTATTTTGAGAAATCAGCACTCAAAACAATACCACTGGTCACTGCCCCTCACTGCCAGCTTCCTAGCTGTATGGGTCACACAAGGACTGTTAGCAGAGCAGCCCTGCTGCAGACAGCACCAGGAGCACATTCCTCGATGATGCCTCAGCTCCCAGTTCTACCTCCTGAGATCCACACGCCTCTCCTGATCCTAACAACAAACCTGCTGGTTGCAACAACAAACCCGCCCAGAACAAGCAAAACACTTCTCTCCTCACCTGGATAAGCATCAACAAACAGCTGCTGCCCTCAAAGGCATGAGGCTTGGGGACAGGCCTCACGCAGGGCGAGGTTTGTGCTCATTTCCTCAGATTGCATCAGATCTAGAAAGAAGACTGGTGACTAGGAGTTTTTCCCTTTTCAGAACTCACATAGCGATAATCTCTGCTCTTGGACAATTCACCAAACCGTGCATGCCCCAAATTACTGAACAGACTGACGAGGCTTTCTGCCTGCTATTCCTGATTCGGTAAAAGCCCTCAGCACTTCTCTTGCAAAAGAAGCATCAGTCCCCTTCTCCTCCTGCTATGGATTTCTCTCTGACAGCTGACCATCCAGGTTGGAGTCAACTGTGGGAAGAGACCCCGTGCAGAGGCACATACCGTCTGGCTTTCAGCGTTAGCTGTAAGGACCACCCAGACCAAGAGTGGCTGCCTAGGGGTCTACACACTTGTCCTCTTCAACTGTCAGCAGCTGGTGCATGGCAGGCACAGACTGGTTCTGCCCACCCCCGACACCCAAAAGGGAAGACTGTATCTTGCTGTGCATTCAAGGAACATGGCCAGCCTCTCTTGGGCAGCACAGCAGGGTGTTCTAAAAGCTGTGAAGGCTGGAGGAAAGCCATTTTGGGAAGCTCCATGGAGACTGATCACAAGCCCATGGAGGGGACCCACTGAGGTGTTTCTAGTTGGGCAGTTTTTTCAGCTCCTGTGGCTTCCCCAGGAAGGGCAAAGAATGTTCTCTCCATGGGAAGGAGGCAGGCACAGCCATCTAAGGCACCGGTTTCTGCAAGGCAACTACAAGGCACCCATGTGTCTAGGCTGAATACAAGGCTCACCCAACACACAGAGAGAAGGAGTCCAGGAAGCCCAGATCCTCCCAAGAGTGGGCCAAGGTACATGCCTCTGATAATCCCCATTCCCAAGGGGGATACATATCCTGCGTGTTTCTCTAGCAACTTGCAGCTTAGCACGTGCTCTCTCCACCATGACTGCATTTGATCCTCACAAGCACCTGTAGGAAATAGCTCCTTTCCCTATGGAAGAGGAACCTGAGGACTTGGACCAGGCCTGCCTGACACCTGCTCCATCTCTCCCCACCTATCCTCAGTGGAGCACTAACTGGGCCTATGTTCAGAGCTAGAATGCCCAGAGAGGCTGGGGGGCAAAGATATTTAAGGCGTTATAGGGGAAGAAAATGTCCAGCAGCTTCCAAAGAGACACAGCTCAAAACTACTTATGATTCCAGAAATGACTTCTTCCTCTCTCTTCAAAATACGCTAGTGTTATCCAGGCATTATCACTTCAAATCAAGGTTAATCTCTCCAGCAGAAAAACAGAAGGGGATAGGGTAGCTGAACACAGTAAGAAAAGCATCAAATTGCAGGCCCATCACATCTTGCATGAAGAAATCACCAATCTGTATATCAGCATGATGTTAGAGAGCCGCCTCCACCTAAAAAATATTTCATCCCAGTGTGTTCTAATGCTAAACCTAACCCTAACCCTAACCCACTGAAAGGACATGGTTTGGCTGTTCAAGTGCTACCCAACTTATCTACAACACTTTTGTTGTTGTTCATCAGAACTGAGACTGTGGAAGCAGGGAGACAGCTTAGACGCCAATGGGACACTGGATGTCCCACATAGAGTGACTGATAAGATGAGGTCAAAAAGGATAATCCTTGCTGCCACTGGGTCATCCTTTGCACATCAGAAATACTTTGAGCATCCTCCCACTTAGAAACAAAGTAACTAGCTCTCTAGGCTAAGATGCAAAGCCTAAGAATTCTGGGAACCCACAATCCTCTTTTTTATATTTTTTCTGCTAGGAAAGATCTCAGCAAGACACTCCTACCTTGCATATTTTCCATATCAACAGGGTTTTGATCATGATACCTATACTCAAAACAGGAAAAATTAAAACTAAAACATCACCACAACCTATGAAGCCAGGAAAAAAAATGCCTGCAAGTTTAGATACCACCTAAAACCAAGAGGGAAGTATCAAAATGGGCATGATGAAAAACAAAAGTCAATTCTGTGAAAGCTTTCCTATCACAAATATCTTTACTTTTAGATAATGTTAGAGGATCACTGGTTAAACCCTACAAAAAATAAGGAATAACTTTGGATTGATGCAGTTGGGTGCTACAACCTCACCAAGGAATAGCCAATGGAGGTCACTTAGAGTCATTCCTGGAAAGGTTAACGAGGGCTTGTGAGCTCACTGACAAGGGCTTTTGAGTCCAAGCTCTTAGGAGGTCCCAAGCACTGGAACTGAATCCATAGTAATAGATGTGAGAACTTCTTGGAATGTCTTCTGGGTCTTTTGAGAAAGGGTGCAGAATGAGTCTAAACAGGACAAAAATCAGGTTGTTAACATGCAGTGACAGAATTAAAGTTTTAGGAGTGAATACTCAGTTGTTCCTAAGTTATAAACCTAACACTAAAAAAAAATTTGCATTAGTTATGTTCCCACTTTCTGTTTTAATGAATATACATACATAAGTTGCATAAAGAGCATGGTGTGCAACTTTGAGTCTATCGATGACAGCTCTAGGATGTTAGCTATCCCCCTGTGAAACAATATTGAAGATGCCACTGTGCACTGGTGGCAGCTGACCCCTGCTGCAGGCACAGGAACGGGAGTCTTGGGACTCCTTAGAAAGTGTATCACCCCACGGAGCTGTTAAAGTAGGAAGCGCCCCTAACTTCTCGGAGTGACGAAAAGGTCTTTGGCCTCTCCTTGAGCGTGGGGTTGCAGGACGTCCTGGGCAGGATGGACATCTACCTCCCAGGTGGACCAAGGCCTTCCACCCAGGGACAGGCTTGTGCTGACCTCTATGGAGGAGGGTGCGGCGGCACGACCAGCTGCCAGGGAGGTTCATCTTTGCAGAAACACTTTCTGGTTAGAAACCGCATTAGAACTGGTGACTTGATGACTGGAATTCCAAAAGGCAGGAGTGAGGTCATGCCAGGCATGCTCGGGGGAGGCTGCTTTCCCAGGCCCAGCGGGGAGGCTCCTTTGCTCCTTCTCCCCTCTTTGGCTAACAGGCCTCCTCCTCTGAAGCTCACGGCGTCTGACTCTACCACCCTCAAGGCTCTTCATCACTGTCACCACTGGCTGCCCACACAGACACTAAGCACCCTGCACCCAGCACCAGACGGCTCTGCATGGGGTGGCACACACCCTGCCTGTCTCCCTACCACCGCTTCTCCCATGACCTCAGCGAGTCTCTCCGATGCTGACAACTTCCCATTATCTGACCACAACTTCCTACTTTTCCAGCCTTCTCAACTCCCCCACAATTAGAATTTTCTTTGACCACATTCCCACTTCTAGCCTCTGGGTCTCCTTCATGTTCCTCTCATATGATCGACTCTCCTCCTTCCTGGTGCCGGCCTCCCTCTGTTCCCTGCACAGCCTGGCCTAAAGCTTGGCCTCTTCGACCACCCTCTCATCAATATTTTAACCTCCCTTGCACCCGCCCTAACCTGCCAACCCCGAGTTTGTGAACAATCTGCATTCAATATCCAACCAGCAGGTATTGCTGGAGGGAAACTGTGCTTTAATACAGATTGGTGCCACCTCATATTTGTGGTCTATGATTTGAAATGGGGTCTAAGGTTTTTACATCTCTGACTTCAGTGAGCCTCCTCCGAACTCAACCCAAGGGCATCCCAAACTTCCCTCTCAAGTACACCTGCTGCACATGGCTCCATTTCCTACTCAACAAGAAAGTAGAAGCCATGAGAATTAACCCCCTCAACTTCTGACTCACCCACCAGCCTCACACTTAGCTACACCTGCAGCTCCTTCCGTCTGCCTCAGAGCAGAGTGGTCCTCATGGTGGTCTCTACCTATCCCTCCCCGGCCCCATCCCCTCTCTCCCCAGCCTCCCTCCTGAATCTTCCAAATCTCTGGCTACCCTTATGCTTTCCCCTCCTTGTGTAGATGTGCTCGTGGTCTTTCTGTCCTTAAAAAGCATCCCTTTCCTGAGCCCCAAATGCCCCTTCCTTTTTGGTCCACATCCAAACTGCTCAAAGAGTTGTTCACCCTGGTCCTCATTTCTTCATCTCCCAGTCAGTCCTCAGCCCACTACAATACAGTTTCTGCTCCCCCCAGGTCCCAGACACTGTGCGTGGGAGGAGGGAAACCTCTCATGTCAGCAGAGCCAAGTTCTGTATGTCACAGTCCCCAAAGAGGCACGGGAGAGACAGCTGCAGTGAAGTGGGCATGAGAGCATTTCTGGCCCTGGAAGGCAGGAGCCTGCAGTGTGTGTGCATGTGCACGTGCAGGTACCTGCGTGTGTGCATGTGTGCATGTGTGTGCATGTGTGCGACTGAGATCAGGCAGCAGGGGGCAGCTTCACGTCTACTACTTCATTCCATCTGCTGCCTGCTGTGACAGGCCTGGCTGTGACAAGGTAGAGCCACACCGAACTGGCTATGATTTAGCTCCTATGTGACTATGACCATACGTCCCAAGTCAAAAATTGAAACAGGAGTCTCACGATAGGCAGGACATTTGAATTTGGAACACCCCTCAAGAAAAACTGGGAAAGCTGACTGCACAAACAGGGGACAGAAATCATGGCACAGCACCCTGCCCAGATTTTGAGTCAACAAACACAGGGGGCTCTGGCTCACAGCACAGCATCTACCTCTTCCTCACGTGGAAGGGCTTCTCTTGACTGGTTGTAAGCAAAGGAACTGAAATAGGAGAGGCCCCAGGGCGTGCCCTGCCAGCCCTGAGAGGGGACAGTCCGAAGTAGACTCTCCACCCCTCCCCTGGACAGTAGCTATGGCCACTGCAAACTGGAGAGTTGGGTGTGGACTCAGGCGTCTCCCCCAACCCTGGGCAGCTCAGATGCACACACAGGCTCATCCACTATGGGCCCGTCCACTATCCTACTGTGAGAGAGTCAAGTGGCCTCTAGGGTCCTACAAACTCAACCCTATAAGTAACAGTGCCTGTTGGAAGCACATCACTCTTATTTTTGACATGGAGGGGAACAGATATGGTTCATAGAAGCCTAGGTTTGAGCCTTGACTATGTAAAAACCGACTCACTGACAGGCTCATGAGATAGTTACAGAGTCTAGAGTTTCTGTTTCTTAATGATCGGGCCTAATACAATGAGCTCTTTGTAACCCTGCACTGTTATTTCATCACTGACACTGATCTTCAGTGTCACTCAAACGTCACTCCTCATCTCTCTTCCTCTCTATGTTCCCAGACCCCAGGAATCATCATTTCCTGAGGTTAACATACTACAGAATGTTATCTCAAGGGGGATTTTGACACAGAGGTGTCAAAGCTATTGTTTCTTCATAAAGGAAGGCAGTGCACAGCAAGAGCAAACGGGGACGGGGAGATCCGCGTCCTTGCTTCCCAGGCCAGCTCCCTTTCAGGGAAAAAGCACGCCCTGCTATTAAAACGTACCCCGAGAAATGGGTGGATGTCCAGGCTGGGGTTCTGTCTGCACTGAGGGAAAAACAATACATGCTTTTGTTGTTGAAACTCATGTCTTATTTTGATCAGAAACTCCAAAGTCGTTAGCCATCAAAATGTTCTCCACCTCCTCTCCATTGTTTCACCCAAAGCTGAGGGTGGAGGATGGAAGGAAATGTTCTCGGGGAGAAAGCATCTAGAATGACGAGAAGTTTACTGTGGACTTGGAGATGCTGGGAATCCCTGCAAAGTAACAAGATGCATGTCCCTTTTGGACTGATGGGAAAGTGCGCTTAATTCACAACCACAACATGGTTCGTAAAAGGAACCATAACCAAAATCAACTGCTATGGGGAAATAAACCACGGTAGCATGGGCCCAGGGCTCAATACGGACATTGTTCTTCTAAAAACTGTTTTAAAACAACTGAGACTGTCAGTCCAAGCTGTGGATCATGGATACAGGAGAAAAGTAACTAGCACTTGCGGCAAGTTTTCAAATGCAGCAACAACCAAGAGGCTTAGGAAGGCTTGGAGGCTTGGCTGATGGGGAGGAATGTCAGAGCAAGCCCTTCCATAAGTAAATTGGGTACAGATGGGAATTTTGCTAAGAATGATGGAATGATTTGTGCCTTCCTCTCAACTCTGCCAAACTTCCTACCATACCTTAAAAAAAGTGAAAAAACAACAACAAGAAAAGAGTTTAGGGCTAGGCCTGCCTTATCCTTCACGTATATAACATATATAACACCATGGACGCCCATAATCCAGCATCATTTCTGTGAGGTGGTCTGCACTCAGGATGTCCCCACAGAGCACAGCTAAAGATGCTGTCGCGTGGGCAGTGAGGGATACCATTCTTAGTAACTTAAAACCAAGTTTTATGTCCTGCCTCCAGAGCAAGGCCACCCAGGTTTCTCATATTTCTCTTTATTTTCCATGGTAGAAAAAAGGGACTTACCTTGATAGTTTTTTCTAAACTTGAACTCTAGGGCTGTCTTTTAGAAAGGAATCCATTAAAATTGGCAGTCACTGTTTAACTTAAAAATCAGAGCTAAGAACTTGTTACTTAACTTTGATCATCTAGGCTGGGATATGGCAGAGTTGCTAATAGCTAGCTGACACTGGGCCACATGCGGCCACAGAATGAGGGACCAGTAAGAAGGTCAAACTGCTGGCAATAGCTTTTTCAATGTCAAAAATCATTAAATCCCTGTATATTTCAATAAAGTGAGTGCCAGCTATTGGCTTCTTTAAATCTAAGGAAAGTAAGATAAACTTACCTTGAAAATTTACTGGGGCCTTCACCATCTTCATCATCAAAGTCCATTCTGAAAAGCCAAGATCACAAGTGAGCATTGATTATAGGTAGAACATTTTAACTGGTAATAACATGGACTGCTGGAACAAAGGGAGCTTTATTCAATCAAATTGCTGTCATTGGTCCCAGCCTTTGGCAGTGCTACGAGCAAAATCTCTACACAGTCATCACAAAGGTTCAAGACAGGAAGAGGCAAAATGAAAGGTCTTTGGTATGAGTGCCATTAATTATCTGATTGGAAATGCTTCAGTATCAACTTGTCCCCCTAGAACTCTATCCACTCTACCCCTCTTTAGAACTCTCAGCTGCGGATGGATTGCTCACGCTGTGTTGGAAAGGTCAACTTTTCTCGTCTCCCACTGTCTTTGCAGATACCTGTACCCCTCCATGTCACCCATTCCACACTGAGACTTCCTTTTTTTTTTTTTTTTACTTTATTTTATGGTATAATAACAGATTAAAAAGAATCAAGATGTTGTGAAAACAGGAAATTTTAAGGGTGATGAAAGGATCACAAGGAAAAGAGAATATACTACTGGCTGTGCTACTTGAGAACTTGGCTGGTCTTGAGGAGTTCAAATAAAAAGGACATTTAAGTCCAGGACCCAAGAAAACAGGTACTGAGGGAAAAATGGTTGTTTGGAGCCTAAGCTACTCAAATTGGTCATCTGCTTGTTGAAATGCACCAAATATAATAATTATTCAGATTCCCCCTTTACTGGTCCTCTCAGTGGAAACATAAAACAAAAAGTCTTGATAGACGCTTGTTTAACTGATATCCCAAACTCTTCTCAAAAAATCAAGTCTCTCTAATGTCAATTAATATCATCCCTGAAGATGAAAGGGTAGAGGGGATACTTACTTGGCATGAAGCATACCCAGAGTCTTTGGGGAACAAAAGGAGAACTAATACAGATGTCCTGGCCTCCTGGACACCCAGGGTGAGTGAGGCTCCTTGGGTAGAATGTCCCAGAGCCCCTGCATTCCCCACTGTCTTCTTACAGGGCCTGGTGGACTGGATGAGGCATAGTTCCCATGAGACCCAGGCAGAAGGGAGGCCAGCCTGCCCAGGCGTTAGGACCGAGGAATTCCTTGTCTGAGCATCTCAGTATAAGAATGGAGTGTGTATTAAAAGACTACAGCTATGGATGCCAGAGCTACTGGCCTCACAGGGAGCTGACCCCTACCCCCCAGGCTCTAAGGGCAGGGCCTCAGTGGCTAATGGGTGACCCAGGGAAGGCACAGGACACCCAGGTTACCAGGAAGCAGCCAGGTTGCACAGGACAAGCCATCCTTGCACAAGCACACTCAGGAGGCCCCTAATGAGAAAAATCATATTCTCTAGGCTTTGGGGTAACTTGGAGGGCCTAGGAATAAGGCAGATAAGGCAAAGGAGTATTTTCTCCTTAAAATTAGTATCTTTTGTTTGTTTTTGTTTTATTTTATGGACAGTGCAGCAAGAGTTCTAATCTGGGCATTATTTTGTTTGGAATGACCTGATGGGATCCCCCACCAATTTGGAATCCCTGGTTCTTGGGAACAAGGGCTGTACTAAGAATAAAAGAACAAAAGTTAGATAATGGCAAAAGATGACAGTAATGGTAACAGAAATACCTATGCACAAAGAGAAGGGGAGTGGGGAAGAAAAGTGACAAGAAAAGGAAGGTACAGTTAAAAGACCACACGCACAATACTAGGAGAGGTAGACACGTACCCCCTACAATGCAGTTTGGGAAACCAGGCACCAGGTGGCAGCTGCAGAGTTGTTGATGTTGTGGACAAGTGGGAGCTGAATGCAAGACTTTCTAAATAAAGCAAAGCCACCCATATTCTGCATAATTACTAAGCCATCACCTCACCTTTCCTGAAAATTACATCTGGGAGATAACCAGCAAAAATACTGGAATTAAATTCACCCGGCGTTCTGCAGAGCCGCAGAACCACACTGCCACCCAGTGTTCATTATGGGGGAGAGCGATTTTGCTGTCCGTGTGAAGGTTACTCAACACCTTGCGCAAAAACATTTCAGTGTTAAGAAAAAGAAGCACTTTCAAAATTCATGTGAGCATTTAACAAAACTTCACGTGGCTGAGAGATGTGCAGTTATCTTTAAAATTCCTTTTTGCTCCAGTTGATATGAGTGTGATCATCAGGTTCCTGCAAAATGCAATTAATTAGTCATCACTCCTCCCTCAGCCTGCATAATCTTTGGGGTGTTTTGGGTAACCAACCCTGCTGATTTTCCCGGGACTGGGGATTCCTGGGATCCAGGATCCAGGACTTCAGTGCTAAAACTGGGAGAGTCCCAGGCAAACCAGGACAGTTGGTCACCCTAGTTTTCTTTTCACCCTAGTTCTTGACCCAGCCCTTTATGGAGCAGACAAATGGGGGTGTAGCCCTGTGGTAAAGGGTCCCACTTTGGCCAGGAGGTATAAAAAATGGATGGCCCTGCTCTGGATCACCATGGGAACTTGGGAACCAGGATTTGTCTAGGAAAAATCAGGGAACAGGAAACTGTGCCTCCCACCTGTGCATGTGTGCGATCACACGTTTGTAGTGATCAGATCTAGTAATTCAGAAAATCATAAAGTGGGGGTAACCCAGGAGATAAATTAGGGCACAAACTTGTTCAAATCCTCAGGATAACTCAACCCACCCCAAAATAGTTTCATAGGCTCATCAGCAACATAGAAAACGATGCAACTCCTGAGGACACAACTCCGGAGCCACACTTGCCAAGACACTGCTTTGGGTCTCTTTTACCACTTCAAATTCTCTACTTTAAATAGGACTACCATAAGCTATGCCTCTTTCTTCTGCTATAAAAAAGCCTAAGTAAATCATTCTTTGTTTTATGTCTTTTATGTGTCTCTATTATACTGCAGCATCTGGATGATAAAAGAGAGAAATCAAAATATGACTTTTAAGTCCTATTGTATTCACTTTAAAGAATTTGGCACAATGAACGGATGATATAAGAGTCTTCTAAAGGTGGCTGAACGCGTGCTTTGCCTCACTCTCCTGTCACTGAGCCTGAGTGCATGCCTCGGTACAAAGCCATGATCAGCATTTCTGAACTTGCAATTAGTGAACAGTGAGTGATGTGAATCCCCTCCTAACAGTGATTGTGTAATAATAATAACACACCATCTAATAGGAGTCATCAAACAGAATTCACTTATGCTCTCGTGAGAAAAATGAAAGGGCTGGTCCAACAGCGGCAGCAAAGGAGCAATCCGGGGCCAGCCTGAAGCTGCTGCTAACAAGGATGCTGGAAGAGGCTCTTCCTTCAGATCCTGGGCCGGCTGGGCAAGACAGCAATGCCGGCGCACAGATGCTCCCCAAGGGAATCATCTGCTTATGGAAATACGCCTTTAATTTGACCACACTGCAGCAGCTCACAGGGTTACATGAGAGGGAGACGCTGGTCTATTGCCTGTATACGATTTGAAAGTAGTTTTCCCCCAGTGATGCTATTTTAGAAGCCCAGCATTGGACTCCAAGGCAGAGGGAAGGGACATCCCAGCCTGCAACCTCCAGCTTCCATCCCCAACAAGGGCAGCTTTGGGGCAGGCACAGACCCTAACTAATCACCATTGCCTCCCCCTTAACCAAGTTAAGGGGAAGCCCCCCACCCCTCACCACCCTGTCACTGGGATCAGGGGGGTTACTACAAAAATGGATTTCAGGTGACTTGCTTCAGCTCCTTTCTCCCACACATGTGGAATCACTTTTGAAAGAATCTGGAACTTCTGAACCTTCACCTTGTGTCCCAACTGCTGGGAGAGCACGCAGCTTGCTAAGACACTGAGGAGGGCAGTCGGGGAGTGGGGCGGAAGCTCAGCTGGGGAAGATCCACAGTGCTGGGCCAGGCAGGCGGCCAGGAGGATCCAGAGCCCGAGAGGTGTCAGTTCTACGTGGCTTTGAAACAGTAGGTGGGAAGGGCGGTTATCCTGGGAATTTGGGACACTTCCCTCCCGAACAGTCAGGTCAGAGTGGGCAGACCTAGGCAAGGAACTGTGGGTGGGAGGAAAGTCCTTGCCTGTGCCATTCCCCCCTCCCACCACCCCTGTTCCCTGTCTCCATCCTTTTCCCTCTCTCCCTGCATCTCTCCTACTGTGTCCCACATTCTCAGAGGGAAGCAGGAGGCAGAACAACACCATGCCAACGACAGGGAGAGCGGTGGTAAGTACACACCGCAGCACAGGAGTGGGGCCCTGCCATGGGATTACCTGCGTTCTGATGAATGTGACTTCCATCAGGGCCTCCTTTGTACTTAGCTAAGTGTTTAGGCTGTGGTCGAAGTCAGCAAAACATGTAAAAGTGTCAGATGCAAGAATTACTATGGAAACAGCCCTGTAAAAACGGAGGTTTCTTTGCTTAGACACTGGATAAATCCCTAAGTCATCAAGGCTTAGCAAATGGATGTATGGTTTGCTCGCCCCTTCCCTCTGACAGGGAAAGGGAAGTAGCACACAGGCCCCAAGAGTGAGGACCACAGAGGACAAGCACCCCAGAGAGGTCAAGCCGTTGATTTGCCTTCAAGGGGTCACACCCTCATCCTCACCCTGGGTGACGTGTCAGCAGTTGCCGCTTGTCCCCCTACACCTCGCATTTCTTGATGTTTTGCTCCCTTGGCTCTGAGTGGAACTCAAGGCTAGGCTCTGCCTCCGCCTGCTCAGGTCCACATCTGCCTCCCATGCCATGCTGTGTGTGTGTGACCCGGGAGGGAAAGGGACACGGTGCAAGTCTTCTTCAGAAATGGGGCTGAGTCCCCAGGGAAATCACCAGCTCAGGGAGCAACCGGAAATCAGGGTCTGACACAGGCTAGGGTCAGGAACAGGGAGACCAAGGAGGAAGTAGCCTCAGCTCACTTCAGCGAGGCCCTGCATGAGGGGAGGAGGAAACTCCTGCAGAGGCTCGGAGATGACTCCCCAGCACAGAGAGGGTCCCTGGTCCTGCAAATACTGGGCTGGGCCTGCGCATCTCTCCCTGACCTTGGCCCTGACTCAGCCCTCATCACAGAGTCCTGTGCTGGCCTCATCTGGAAAAGGACTTGGGCAAGCAATAGGTCTTTGTCCCCAGGGAATGCAAGTTAGAGTGCATAAGCATTTAAAGTAATTTTAAAAGGCCTGGAATTTAAAAAAATTGGTAAGTTGATATATTGACACCATGTACCTTCTTTTAGCAACCCAGACTCTTCCGCTGAGTTTAGCACCTAGTTAGCAAGAACGGCTGGTTGAAATAGGATGGCTGTGTTTGCAGTAAGCCCAGAGGCAAGCCACACCATTTATTACAGAGTCGATCTGAGGAGCTTTGCCCCAGGCACCAACGGTGCTCATTACAGCTTTTCTGGTCCCTCTGTAAAGCGGGTGGCAGCTGTGGATAGAGATCTGGCTGCATCAGCACCCAGCGAGTGAAAGTGAGTGTGCTTAATCAAGGGACAGCTGGTGTCACCACTGAGCTCTGTTGCTCAGCCTTTTTAACCCTCTTACTAGTCATAAAAATCTCAGGTCCTCCTTCAAAGACTGAACTACACACACAACAGTCTGTTTTACAACCGAAAATTGCAAGGCTGGATATGCTTTTCCATCCTAGCCCCACTCCATCCCAGACCCTGATACGACCTTGTCTGCCCCCCACCCCACCCCACCTCTGCCCCCTTTAAATCACACTGGACCACTTAAAAATGGGCCCAGCCATGCATCTTGGGCTGTGAGAAGTGTGTTCTGCTATAACTGGACAGCTGCATTGCTGAAGAGCCATGTGTTATCAGAAATTGCATTAAAAGTACAAACAGATTCCACTTCATGAGAAATCCTGTCTATCAAATACTTCACTGAAAATAAAATGGATTCAGTGGGGTAAGGGGTTGGGTGATATACGGAGTCTGAAAATGTCTGTCAGGTTTTCCTGGCAGGATTTTGGTTGGTTGGTTGGTTTTTTAGTTCTTTGTATAGCCACAAACATTATGCATCATGAGTAGGTACAAGTTTTGGTCCCACCTGATCAAGAGTGATGGGCTTTCTGGCCCCATCAGAACCAGTATAGTCAACAGCACTTGCTATGGTTACCAATTTTACTAGCAGAGCAGCATACAATGAAAGCTGCCAGGCCTTCAGGTGCTGGGGTTTAGCCAATTCTTTTGAAAGGAATTCCTACACACCACCTACAAAAGAGCGAAGGATGGATGGCACCAGGGTGGACCCTTTGCAGCCCATAGGGCCTGTAGCTCAGCTCAGCAGTGCTGCCAAATCTGGCTTGAATGCTCAGGGTTATGGGTGAGCCTCCTCCTTTCAGATGGCCTGAGCCAAGGCCCAGCAGGATCACAAAGCACATTCTCACCACAAGGA
This sequence comes from Daubentonia madagascariensis, assembly GCA_023783475.1. Lineage (NCBI taxonomy): Eukaryota > Metazoa > Chordata > Mammalia > Primates > Daubentoniidae > Daubentonia > Daubentonia madagascariensis. Next base: position 9,430,948 of record JAKFHU010000144.1, on the reverse strand, counting down.
CAAGCAAACAGAAGTCCCCAGCTGAGCGCTGAGGCCCAAAAACACTTAGAAACAAGTCATGTGCATATTTAGGAATCTTGCAAAATCTAAACAGGATGCAAACTGCTGAGCTTTTATTCTACAGGAGGGGGAGAAACAATGTTTTCCTAACAGGTCAAGAGCAGTTGCTCAATATTTAATAAGCCTAATTCCTGGAAACGCTGAAATTGCTTACCCGGAACGCCGCTTTCCTCCACGGGCAGGCATGGCCCCTGCCATCCTCACCTGTCCTGTGGCTGCCATGGGGGCAACGGGCAATGTCACCGATCCAGGTATGTCTGAAGCCATTTCTGGAATTCAGCAAAGATAAGAGGTTTTGTCAATGCCAGCAAAACCCAGTAACAAGCAAAGAAAGTTGCCATGTGGTACCAGAAGCACCACCTGGGAGAGGAGCTGGGTCCCGCAGGCCACTCTGCCCATCATCAGCTATGCAGCTCGGGTGAGTCTTTCCTCTCTATCTGGGCTCTGCCTTTCTCCTCTGAAAGGGGTATCTCTGGGCAGTACTCCCATATTTACTGCTTGAAACGGTGGTTTAAAAGAATGAGCACATCTTAGCAGCTTTCATAAGGGACTCCTATCTCCTGGCCACCTGGAGGCAGGTAAGATGTCCAGGAATCCAGGCAGCATGGCCAAAGCCTGAGGAGAAAGAACTGCCACAGGTACCAACTACTGGTAACCCAGATGGGACAAGTTCAAGGACAGCCCCACTGATGTTCTGCCCCTGTCCTGAGCATCATGTTCAAGCAGCAAGGCTAGGCCCCACTCTCTCTCTGGCCTCAGAACCCCTGCATGCCAGAGCTTGGCCCCTTTGTTCATGATGAGGTCAGTGAGGTCTGGGGGCACTGAAAGCATCAGTTCAGGTTGCACCATGCCAGGCTGAGGCATCCTGGCTCTCCGTTCCAGGCCTTTCCAGGAATAAATGTTAATTTAAAAAAATGAGACGGTCTGGCACTAGATGAGAGTAACTTTCCTGCGCATCGTGGCCAAGATACATTATTTCTTATAAGCCAGACACTTTTGGAAGCTCATTAAGGCCATGTTAAGCATCACTGATTTCAAAGAAACCACACTGTTAAAAAGTTTCTTCTTCCCATTTTCTGGAGGGTTCTTAAACTCAGGCACCCTTTCCTCAGACCATCCCATGGCAAGAAAACTATTTCAAGTGGCCTCTCTGATTCTGTTTATTGTTCTTGGGAATGACTTCCACAGTGTTAGCTTTTCTTAGCTCAGCTCTTACCTGAGGGAGAAGAGAAGCAAGTCTACAAAAACATATTTCAAAAAGACAGCTCAGGGCAAATACGGGAATCAGGGCCCTTATTAGTAGAAAGGGGTGCCTAGCGATGCTGACGGGGCACACTCAGTGTGGGTGACTGCTCTGTGTCCTTCCAACAGAAGCCAGGGAGTCCTGGGACAGCTGACCAACAGTCATGTCCAAAAACAGCGTGTTTAATAAACACATTCGAAGGTCAACTTGAACTATTCCACTCAAAACTCTTGAAGAAGAATTTTATAATACTAATAAACAAAATCTTAATTTAGCCACTCTATGTCCACAAAACTTTGAGAATGAGTACAGTTGTTTTGTTTTTTAAAAACCAATGTACATATTGAAAAGTACTCCAGGAAAAAAAAAATCCCTTTCTTAAAGTAATTCTCTCCCCTTTAGAAAATTACTGTATACTGGTTTGTGACAGCTAGACAGTATTAACAGCGATGACCCAGCAACCTTATCATCAGCCTGCTTCTGATAAGAAATTTATATTTTTTCTGAAATGGAGGCTGAAACACATTAAGTTCCAAAACTCACGGGCAGAATCACTGTTAGAGCAAACACAAGTGAAAATGAAAGTCACCACTTCCCAAAACAAGTACCACAGAATGGCAGTCTCTTAAGATTCTCCAGGAAAAATGGTTCCATGGTCAAACAAGGTAGGAGAAAGCTGCCCACTAACCCTCTTTCTTGGAGATTCCAACATCCATTAAAAACATACTGAGAAGTCCTACCTGTATAAAGTAGTATGTTTAACTTTGATCAACCCAGCATATCATAATTGTCTCTAATTGTCAAAACTTTTAAAATTTATTACCTGTTCAGCTAATGTTCCATGCAGCACTAGTTTCAGTATTTTAAAGCCAACTGTCTCACTCCCATATTTGAGTTAAGGAAATTTCAGGCTGGACAAGATCTTAGCTATCATCAGGGAGCCTAGAAAGGTTAATCCCTTCCCTGTTCCAATTACCCTAATTTTAATTTTGGGGAAACAAAAATGCCAATAGTTTTGTAACACACTTGCAGAAAGTAAAGCTCCCCAAAACCTTGGCTGCCAGGGCAAAGGATGAGGAATACTGTGAATACAATCCTTTCCTCAGACAGATGAGGGAAGCAAAGCAAAGAGAGATCAGGTGGGCTGCCCAAGTGCCCACAGTTGGCCTTTCTTTTTTCATGTCTTATTTCATTGGCCAGAACTTCCGAGCAATATTCAGTAATAATGGTCCACAATGGGGTAAAACTATGGGGCTTTGTAGTCATGCATATCTGGTTTAAAATTGAAACTCAAACACTTCCTAGCTCTAAGAGTGACTGAGCTACTGTAGGTCAAAATGTCACCAATGAAATGTTTTTAAAGATATACCTTGAAGGATCATTTCAAAAATAAAGGATAATGCATGTGAAGAGCCTAACACAGTGCCTAGAAAAAAACGAACACACAAGCAACAATAATTATCATGATTATGCTGATGGTAAGCAAACCTGTGTGGTCCTTGAATTTAACTGGAATGAGCTGCTTGTTAAAGACAAACATTCTTTGTGATGTCAAGGAATCTACTCCTATGCCTACTTTTTAATGCTTATTTAAGGAATGATGTCTCATTTTATCAAATTCCATTTTGGTAACTAAAATAGTGTTCTGGATAGTAAATAAACCAAGTAGAAGATGTAATCAATAAGGCTAAAGTTCACTTTAAAAGTTAAATATTTTCTCAACCCCATTAAAAAGTGGGCAAAGGACCGGAACAGAAACTTTTCAAAAGAAGATAGAATAATGGCCAGCAAACGTACAAAAAATTGCTCAACTTCTCTAATCATCAGGGAAATGCAAATCAAAACCACAATGAGATATCACTTAACTCCAGTGAGATTGGCATATATCAAAAAGTCCCAAAACATTCCCTCGAAGTTGTAAAGGAAAAAAAAAAAAGTCCCAAAACAACAAATGTTGGCGGGGATGAGGAGAGACAGGAACACTCATACACTGCTGGTGGGACTGCAAATTAGTACAACCTCTATGGAAAGTAATACGGAGATACCTCAAAGAACTAAAAGTAGAACTACCATTTGATCCAGCAATCCCACTACTGGGTATTTACCCAAAGGAAAAAAAGACATTCTATAATAAAGACATCTGTACTCGAATGTTTATAGCAGCATAATTCACAATTGCAAAGATGTGGAAACAACCCAAGTGCCCATCAATACATGAGTGGATTAATAAAATGTGGTATATGTATACCATGGACTATTACTCAGCAATAAAAATCAACAGTGAATGAACACATCTGGTATTATCCTGGATGGAGCTAGAGTGTATTCTTCGAAGCAAAGTATCACAAGAATGGAAAAACAAAGCACCACTGGTACTCACCATCAAATTGGTACTAACTGATCAATACTTATGTGCACACATGGAAATAATATTTATCAGGGGTCGGACAGGTGGGAGGGGGGTGGAGGGGATGGGAAAACTCATACCTAATGGGCGTGGGGCGCACTGTCTGGGGGATATTCACAATTGTAGCTCTGACTTGGGCAGTGCATAGGCAATATATGTAACCAAAGTGTTTGTACCCCCACAATATTCTAAAATTTAAAAAAAGGTAAATGTTCTCTCTAATGTTGATTTTTAAGAGCCACCCTGAGTAAACACAAACAAAAGTAAAAAAACAGGTCTCTCCCCTCTGTAGTCTATGTCTATATCCACCAGTGTGATCAGCTGTCAGCCTTCCTTGGAAAAGTGACGACCTGCTTCCCAAATCTGGCAACTGTTCTCTATGACTCAAGCAAAGCTCCTGGGACATCCACCCAGGGAAGGTGGCTGGAGGAAGGTCCCTGGCCAGGTCAGAGGTGAGAATCCCACAGGCAGGGCCAGGTATCAAATGGAGCAGAGAAGGGTAAACCTTTAGATAAAGAGTAGCTGCAAAAGCATGTGGTTGATTTGCTCTAGGGTTTCTAAATTTCACTCTGAAATGAAGAAAAGCGGAACCTGACCACTGCAGCATATAGAGAGGAAATCACATCTCAGATACCTACAGGGTGAGCATGTGGCCACCGTCATACCCTGCAGCAGGGGTGTACACGAGTATGGACTTTCTGGAGGAGAACTCAGCAGTATGTATCAAGACATATTAAAATATCCATACACACACACACACACACACACACACCCAGACCTGAGACGAACACAGCTTCTCCCTAGCTGTGATAGGAGATGAGAGGGAAGGAGTGTGTGCGTGTGCTTGTGTGTGTACGTGTACTTGTTATATGCACAGAAAGAAGACTGGAAGGCAGATAGAAGTACACCGATTTGTTAAACTTGGCTATTTCTGTTGCAGGAATTGTAGGTGGGTTTTATTTTCTCCTGAAAGCTCTTTTTGTTATTTTGAATATTCTAGTTTTTTCCCCCAATGAACATGTGTTGATTTAATGTTAATTTAATGATATGTTAATCACAAATAGAATAATAAATATTTTTAAAGGGTTTCAGGTGGAAGACACAGGAGGAAGCACACATAGCTGGAGAACTAGAAGCAATGAATGAAGGAGACGGAGACAGGGGAAAGGCAAACCCTTTTTAATAACAAGAGTGTCCAACAAAGGAATGGAGCAGCTTAAGAACAATGATAAAGTTTGCCTAAGAGTTATACTGGGTGTCAACCGTGTTCCTGGCACCCTGCCCCCTTCTTTACATGAGCTTTACATCCACCCTAAGAGACCGATGCAAAGTCATCCTGTTTTATAGACGAGGACACTCGGCAGGGACAGGTCAACCTCGTACCCCACCACATGGTGAGCAAAGGGGCAGAGTGGCCTATCATAAGTTTGGACGGCCCCCGTGCCTTGTGGTGCCCAGGCAGAGGCCAAGTGGCCGGGCAGACCCCTCCCCAGGGCTGACAAGAGACATCCTAACACTGAGATTCTATATCACAGGCACAGATGGAAGTTGTGTGGCACGTAGGAAATGTTCATGCTTTGCGGTCGCTAAGATTCAGACTCCTCCTCTATCAAATAAGGAAAATATCTACGTCGCACAACTACTGTGAGGATTAAAGATAATTTGTTTATGATGTCTGGCAAATAAATTTTCCTTCTCCTCTATTACTTTCCCCTAAGAATGTCTTTCAAAGCAGACATTATATGTGTGTGTGTGTGTGTGTGTGTGTGTGATGTTTACACAATCCTTGGGCAAATAACTTAGCCTCTCTGTGCCTCAGTTTTCTATCTATAAAATGGGGATAATAACAGCATGTACCTCCTGAGGATTAAAGAAGCTAATGAACTCAGAATGATGCCTGGCACACAGTAAGCACATGTAAGTGTTTGTTCAAGTAAAAATACACACACCCATAGACGCTAACAAAACTTACTATCATTTTCTTACAGTAAGGAAGTCACTTCTATGATTTTGTTTTTCCATTCTATCTCCCTGGAGTACAAGAAAGGTGACAACAGCCCCCTGGGTTCCTCAGCACCCCCATCCTAACATGCTCCCTGGTCATGCTGCCACTGAGGCACGAAGCGGCCTGAGATGAGGATCCCTTCCTTGGCCGACCCCGCACTGCCTCCGCCAGGGTTCTGCTTTCATGCCGCCGGCAGGCCCCGTCCCAGGGAGGAGCCGGCAGGCCAGGCTGGGCCCTGCGCTGGAGCCTCCCCTCCACCTGCCCTGCCCTCTGTCTTCTCCCCCCCCTTCTTCCCCCAGGGCTTCCCCTCCACACACACACCACTCACACCTACACACCACATCACACACCCCACAAACGCACACCACACACATCTACATACACACCACACACACACCACACACACCACACACATCTACATACACACCACACACATACCACACACACACCCCCACCACTCACACCTACACACACGCCGCATACACCCCCCCCCACACCACTCACACCACTCACACTACACACATGCTGCACACACCCCCCATACCACTCATATCAACACACCACATCACACAAACTCATGCCACACGCACACCCCACAAACACACACCACACACACACCACTCACATCAACACACCACATCACACAAACTCACACCACATGCACACCCCACACATGCCACACACACACCACTCACATCAACACCCCACACACACACCACAAACACACCAATACACACACACCGCTCACATCAACACACTGCATACACACCACACACACACCAATCACAGCAACACACACCCCATTCACACACACCCCCCACACACCTCATACACATTATTCACACAAATACACCATTACACATACCACTCACATAAATCATACACACACACTACTCACCCCACACACACCATTCACACACACCACACATGTACAAACCACACACACCACTCATACACACTACTCTCTCTCTGTGTCACACACACATGCACACACACACAGAGCCCACCCTGGACCTGACAGACACAGCTTCTCCCTTGCTGACAACATGCCTTCACTTCGTTGAGAGCATCATCTGAACAGGCAAGTGTGCACTTGCACTTGTCACAGCCCTGGGCCCCACAGCCCTACACACCCTTTGGAGCGTTGACTCAGGCCAGCATGGGAACCCAGAAATCCCGAACAAGTCATCCATCCCCTCTCGACTCCGGTTCCCCAGGGGCAGCCCAAGCAGAGCCTGGCAAGGAGTTCATCTGAAAGAAGGGTGAAGGACGGGACCCTCTCCTCAATTTCCTGTGCAGGGGAGGATCTGCCACATGTGCAAAGGACAGGTGTCTAGCGCAGCACGGAAACACGGGCGCATTCTATGACAACAACAGTATTTTGGTATCAAAATTCAAAGCAATCTTAAAAACAGATGTGGAATTTTCCATTGCACGAGGAAAAGTTGGGAACTGCGGCAAAGTAATCTGCTCCCCTTCGTGGCTCAAAACCACCAAAGAGATGCCTCACCACGCAGTCTCCTCACCTCCCATTCTCCCTTCAACCTTCTCTGGTCAGACCCCTGTCCCCATCACCCCACTGGACAGCTGCCACTTTCACTCTAGTGAAGGCAAACAGTCGCCCTTCTGCCTGCGACCTTCTCTGGGGATGTGGCTCCCCTGCCCCTTCTCAAGCAGTCCCATCTGGCTTCCAGGCTCCACGCCCCCTGCCTCCTGTCCCATGCACCCCCTTTCTCCTCTCCCAGACCTCAGGGCTCCCTTGCGGCCTCCTTCCGTCCATCTACGTCCTCCCCAGGTGATCTTGCCCAGGTCCTCGCGGCAATACCACCTCCGTGCTGACGCGCCTCAGATCCACCCGCACATCCTGCTGCGACTGCCTCAGAGCCCCCTGGTCTCCCTGCATCCACTCTCACCCTTTCTGTTCATTCCCCACCTGGAAGCCACACTGGACAAGGCCAGCTCTTGCCTCTGTCCTCTAATGGCTTCTCTTTGCTCTTGGCACAAACGCGGAGTTCCCTGCCATGACCAACCAGTTCCTATATGGTCAGGCCACAGCCCACCTCTCCTGCACACCTCTCTGGCACCAGCTACACTGCTTTATCAGTCTCTTGAGCACAATATGTCCCCTCCCACCCCAGGGCCTTTGCACATGTTATGACCTCTGGCAAGAAATCTCTCTTCCCTCTCTTCACCTAGTTACCTCCTCACGGTCATTTAGATTCCGCACAAACATCACTTCCCGAGGAGGCCTGTCTCCGACCAACCCCTCCCCTACCCAGTCTAGGTCTGGTCCCTGGTGATTCATTCTTTCTGTACCTGTACTTCTCCTGCAAATGAATGAGGGTCACAGCAGTCCAGGTGAAAGATGGCAGGGCCTGAATTATGAAGCTGCAAGGAGGGTGCTCAAGAGGAAAGAGATGATGTCACTGCCTCAAAATAGTGTGCCAGCATCAGAACCCAAAAAGGGAACATTCTAAAAAACCTTGGTCACCTGATCCTCCTACACTGCATGGGGCAAAACATTTCTAGAAATGGAAGAAAAATATGGTTGGGTCAGTTGCATATTTACAGCTACCACGCCACAAACACTAAATACACAGGGACTTTTGCAGCAAGGTAGAAGCATGAGCACCTTCCTTGGTCCATTTATTCAGAAGGCTACACACTGACTAGGAGCCTGGTTCCAGTTCTGGCTGCATCACTGTCTGACTCAGTTTCCCCATCTATTGTCCAATTAAGAAATGGAGTCAATCAGGACATTCCTTCCTTTTGCAGAGGCTGTTGTTTTGATTACAAGCAGCATTTGCAAAGCTCTTATTTTGAGCTGGGGCTGTGCTAGAAGCTGAACGATGGTCAGAGATGAAGGGACCCAACCCTGCCTCTGATGAGTTCAGTCCTGAGTGTGATAGAGGCATGGAGCTGGGTAATTTCACACTGAGAGCTGCATGTGTGAGAGGCACTGGATGCTGTGCTGTGAGGACAGCTGGGAAGATCGGAGAAGGCTTCCCGGAGGATACCACCCCTCTGCTAACCTGGCAATACACTGCAGAAATGCTATGGGAGGAATGAGCACAATATATGCAAGATGCCCTTTCCTAAATGCGTTCCTTGGATTGCTCCAGAATTCTGAGCAGGCTCATTCAGCCCCCTTTGAGGGGCATTCCTGTGCACTTCTAGTCACTGGAGCTTTCTGTCCTTTTATCCCAACTGCAACTCCCTATAGATCTACAGTTATTCTCCTACCTCAAATGCAACCTTCTGGTCTAAATCTCTGCTCAGGGTCCCTAATCATAACCAATGGCAAATGCACTAGTAGACAGAAATATCTGTATTCACAGCAGTCCCACCCCAGATGCAAATAACCACCCCAGGAAACAGTTTCCCATTACACATAGGGGGAAATGACTGCCTGCTCTTAGACAAAGTTGCGACAAGGTTTTGAGCTCATTTTAAAATCAGTACAAGCTAAAGGTCTTGCAAGCTTCACCATCACACAGAAAACATATCTGGCTTATGATGCAGCATCTAGCTACAGACTATTTCACATTTCAGATGCAGACACACTGAGCAGAATTCCGATAATACGGCGTAGGCAGCGAAAACGTGGAAGAAACGTTGAAACTTGAGAGCGTTACAGATAAAAGGAACAGGAGGAAATGCAAAAAAGACATCTTGCTCGCCCCACTATTTCATGTGAATCCAAGGAAGAAAAACACACCCTGATATTCACATTGGGAAAAAAATTAATTACATGCAAACTTTCACAATACAATACATAATATTTTAACGATCATTCAAATGAATGAAAAACCAAAAGGCTCTCTCCATGGGTGGGAGGGGGGAGAGGGGAGGCAGCTCACCAAAGAAAAACAGTCTTCTCAATGTTCATCTCTCTTAGAACAATTCTCTTCCCAGAAAGCACATCAAATATCACAGCCCTACCTTTTCGGAGGGATTAAACAAAGATCTTTCTTCCTGTGACCAACACCTTCTTAGGAGAATCTGTTATCCGTGTAGAAGAAATGTCAGAAACCTCTGGGAGGAAATGTAGCTGCATTTGTATTCTGCTCAGAAAATGTCATCACAGATCTGTTTACCTTAACTGTGGACCATGATTCAGCCGTGACAACTGTCTTGCATACTGATCAATTTATTTGCAGCAAAATTTCTAGCATTAACTACTTAGGTTCTGAAAAATCAGTTACTTGGATTTCTTGTGCAACCATAACAAATACACATTTGAAATATCTAGATTGTTATCAAAACATTTCAGTGAGAGACCATAAAAGATTTTTCTTAAAGTGTAAGCAAAGGAGGGTACCTCTCACTTCTGGATGGAAGACAGGGCACACAATTCCCAAAGGCCCTCCATGGGGTAGGATTTTTGTAGCACAATGCACAGAAAAATCATTAGACCAGAAGGCGGGGGACTCTGACTGCAGGTCTTTGCTAGGCTTTAACCAGCTGTGTGGTCCTCTGTAAGACATCCTTATCTGACAGGCAGGCTGGGCCTGGGCCTCTGCAGTAGGGAAGAGGATGGCCACTGGACCCAGGAAAGCAGGAAGAGGTCAGGCCCTGCCTCCTCTGGCCAGTGGCTCCAGCCTGGACACTAAGCCCTGGCTGCCTGCTTGAACCACTCCTAGCTGGAAGGCAGGTTTTGGCATCAGGGAACTGGAACCAGTCCCAAGGTAGCCTGGGGAGATGCCCTCCCACCTCAGCTAACAATGCTGGCTTAAGCAGAGCTCTGGCTCCCCAGGCCCCAGTGGGCACTGTGCTGTGCCCTTTGGAACATGGCCATTGCATTACAGCCCACTCCAGTGTCAGTTCCTATGTTCCCACCAGTGTCTGAGCCCACTAACTCCAGCTTCCTTCCCCAGCCTGCTGGCTGAAGTCCCAGCATCTCTGTGCTGGACTTTATAAAAGGGGTAAAAAACACAGACCCAGCAAGAAGATGGGCAACTAGTAATTCCAAAGGAAGAAAGGTAGGGAGGTTACTGTCAAGGTTATGAGTCTGGGGCAAGACAACAGGGGTGAACACCACACTCAACCTGCCCCATTCTGTGAGAGATGATGAACAAGGACCCAGTGTTCTAACTGCAATGGGACATCCACCCATGACTTGTCTCATGCTTGTGTCAAACCTAACAGCCACAGACCCTCAGAAGAAAGAAGCCATCATCACCCACACAGAGGACAGGCCAGACGTCTGGGTCGGAAAGCCTGTGTCTGTCAGCGGGCCAACAGCGTCTAAGAAGGGCAGAGAAGGAGCCTCGGCCAAAACCCAGGCAGTGGCCTCCCTGGGGCCTGGACCTCAGGAATCAGCAGCCCAGAGCAGCAGGACAGACCCTCCAGGAGAAGGTGCAAGGTGTGGGCTGCTTGTGGGAGAGCATGCAGGGGGCTCAAAGCTCTGACTCTCTACATTTAAATATTTAAGAAAGGGCCGTGGGTGGGATGGTGGAGGGTTCAAATGTTGCATCGAGGAGAATCTGCAAGTGAGACAAAACTTGTCAGCCTGAAGGAGAGTCACTGAAGGAGAGCGGAAACTGTCTCCAAATACCTGAGGGACCTTCCTGCATAAAAGGGAAGAGGCCAGTTCTCAATGGTGGGAGAGGCCTCATCACGATGGTTAAGGATGTGAAGGATAAGAAGAAAATGAACCAAGGTGCATGTTGACTGTCCAAATACAGTGTGAAGTCAAACAGAAAGCGAAGAACTAATATGTCTGACATAAAGAGAAAAAGCTAACAAATTATGGAATATCCACACAGATAAAAATCGCTCAGCCATCAAATATTCTGATTTCAAAGATAAGGTTACAGGAAAACGCTAAGAGTAAGTTAATAGAGCAGGATACAAAATCATATATGAAAACATGTTTGTCAGGGATCCATCAAAGTTCAGCTTCAGCCACAAGATACTATTTGCCCAAAACCTACTATTTAGCCTTGGCTTCTGAGTGAATGCCGTGGCCTTTGAAACAAATACCCATCTCAAGATCATTTCTGGCACCTCTGAACTTGTGTGTGATCAATGACTATGTGATACACAGGTCACTATCATATCTACATCTACAGTATAACAACATCTATACTACAAACAAGGCATGCCATGTGAACTTATTGTTCAAGTCTTAATATTAACTTTCAAATGTAAATATGCATTCTGGATGTACTTAGATTGAAAATATCCTTGTATGTATGATATACAATTCTCCCAGTCAGATGGTTTATAAATATAAATGCATTATTACAAGAATTAATAATGTATAATAATAATGTATATAATCCAAGACCATATGGTAAAAGCTATTAATGTTGTGTGCAAAAATTTATGTGCAAAATCAATTATTAAGAACTTTTAACAAATAGTTAAATGTAAAAGTAAATGGGGAAATAATACAAATATTAAGAAAGAACACATAAGCTTGCTACCTTTACAAAGACTGTTATATCCTTTCTGAGCCAGATGTGTACAGAATCATAAATAATAATACAAAGCAGAATAAAAGAGATTATTAGAGTATACCATATTTCATATCTTTGTGGAATTGTTTGGTATAACTGGGCTTCATAACAAAAAAACAACCTTTAGAATTTTAAAATTTATTTGTTTGTCTAGACCATGCTTCTTTCAAATACAAAGTCTTATTTGGAAGATTTCATATCTTTACAAAGATGAATTAATAGCCAACTTTGTCAACTGTACTACTTCAAAAATTCACAAGGGGCAAAACCTCCAAAATCACACTATAACGTCTATAGTAAATCATTATTGACATAGACATAATTAAGAAAACCAACATACCTCATTTCTTCACCAAACTCAGTTGCAAATGAACATCTATTTAGCATCCAAAGTTGCAGCATGGTGAGCACAAGAGTAACCTAGCAGTGGACAATGGGCAATGTCTAGATACGACTATTTCTGACCTAGAAGTCTAACTTTACAATGTGACTACTACTAACAAATAATAATAAAATAGTAAAAATGTCTATTTTTGTTAAATGTCAGATTTTCATTCAATGATGACAACATTCAGCTTCAGCCTCAACCACAGCCAAACATTGACTTTGCTGCTTAGCCATTCAGCATTACGTCAGACTGAATTAACTCAATGCTCCTCTAATACATGGACATACAGAGACAAAAAGTGTGTGTGTGTGCGTGCACTGGGGTAAATACATTAAAAACGGAACAAAACTAATGTCTGAATGGTAAGATTACATATGATTTTTATTTTCTCTTACCTCTGCGTTTTTAAAACTTAGAATACAGTTAAGCACTCTTATGATGCAAGTGACATAAGGGAAGGTAAGTGAGCCAACTCAGGTGTCGGGCTCCGTGGGCAGGCTGCCTGGGAACTGGGAACTGAGAGCCAGGGGAGCCCAAAAGAAGCCGGCGGTTGTGAAATCATGTAGCCACCTCCAGCTGAGCACACTTACCCTACAGGGATGGTACGGGGTGGTGGGAGAGAAGAGGGCAGGACTACAGGCTGGCGTCTCCACTGAGTTCCAGAGGGGTGCCAGGCCCTGAGCAGGCTCATTAATCCTCCCAGCAAGGCTGCGAAAGGAGCATCACCACCGTGTCCCAGGTGTGATAACACTTAGTGTTTTCTGATTAGAACAGTAGTAAATGTGCATGGTAAACAATCTAAAATGCTCAAAAAAGTATTAAAAAAAAGCGAGATGAGGCCAGATGAGGAAAGGAAACACGAGAGATGGAGACAGTGAGACTCCTGCAAAGAAATATCAGATGGTTAGTTACTCAAGGTCGGGGAGGCACTGCCACCAGCTCAGAAGTCAGGGCAAGGGGGAGCCGTGGCCGAAAGAGCATGCAGTTCCTCCTGCGGCGCTTCCCCAAGTCCTGACTTCTCGATGCCGGGGGCAAGGATGAGAGGAGCGAAGGCGCATTTCCCTCCACAGAGGGTGGACTGGAGTTACTCCATGGCGCGATGTGAGGCCCCAAATGTACAGAAAGGAAAGATGGGGCCCACCAAGACTGGGGACAGAGGAACAGCAGGCAGCCAAGGCAGCTGTGTGAAAAGTGACTCAAGAGGCAAGGGCAGAGAGCTCCGCGAGTGGCAATCAGTGGGAAGGTCCGGAAGGTTCTGGAGGAGGCAGTAAGTAGATGGACTCATGGTGAACACTGTTTAACCAGCAACAGACATGGTGAGTCAGTCCTGGCCCCTGGGCTCACAGATAGTGTGGCCTTATCAATTATCATCCCAAAAAAGCACACCTTTTAAGGAGAGTGGGACAAATATTAAACCAGATAGCACGCAGAGGCGTTAAAATCCCAGGCCCAAGTGGGGACTGTCCAGATAACCTGCAACATATGTCCCTTTTCCACGTGGATGGATTGTTGGTCCAGCCACAATGAAAGCAGCTACCAGCTTTCCTGGTGCCAGGACTCACATAAACCATGACGAAAACACAGGCTAACACCAGGACACCAGATGGTTAATAACCTGGGGGATGTGGATGCCCCGGGAATATCACTGCCTCACTGGACTCCCTGCACATTTCACTCAAACCATAAGAACCCTGAGGAGGCGGCGCCGAGATGGGGACGCTCAGATGGATGTGATGAAGCAACGTCATGTGGTCACAGTCCACCACTGCTGAGTGTGCACCTCTGTTCCCCCAGGCAAGATGAGCTCCCTGAGGGCAGGAAGTGACATCTATTCATTTTTCTTACGGAATTACCATACCCTTCAACGATGGCCATGGTTTCCTGTTGCTATGTTTGAGATTAAGTGGTCCTGTGGGACAGGGTTCCTAGAAGCCTTGGTGAGTGCTGCTCTTCTGTGCAAGAGCGCCTTACCTGCCAGCACCCTGAAACCCAGTGAGAACAGAGTCCCTAGCTGGTAGGAACTGGGACTTCACCTGTGGCTGCCCGACCCAGGCTGATGAATCATGATTCCAAGACTGAGGTCCCAACCACGTGTCTTCAGGTAAAGATGGGAGGGAGAAGCTGTATGATGATAGGAGCTGTGCAGGGAAGGGGGTGCTCAGAGCAGGGGGTGACTTGGGGTGTAGTGAGCGGAAGCTTCCCGTGCACCGTAGCCGGGATGTACTGGCCATCCAAAACATGTTTTACATGAATGAAAGAATGAGTACATGAGTGGATGAATTTCACTCTAAGTGTGGGTGCTGCACCCGGAAGAGGCACATTCAGGTGAAAATCAGTGCCAAGTGACCAATGGCAGTTTGGAAGCTATCTCTGGAGCCCACACCCCTCCCACTCCTGACCCGGGATGGCCTTGGAGAGTGAATCCTTATTACTGCTCCTATGGAGGGAGTGGGGAGGGAAACAGGCCTCGAGCCAGAGGCACGTTGGGGGTTACGAGGCCAGCAATGTGCACAGGAGGTGGCTGCTGTTTTGACAGTAGGCACATGGTTCCACGGGAAGGGGTGGGAAGAAGAGGGCTAGGCCCAGGATGAAAGCAAGCCAGTCCCAAGGACGGAGCAGCCTCCACTCGGCAGCACCAGGCCTTGTTGCTTCTGAAGCAGGGACTGATCCGATATTGGCTCTTCTCAGGGGGAAGCTACTATGCCCTGAATCCTGGAGCCCAAGGGTTCTGGAAGAGTGAGAACCAAAAAATAAAGAGGATGGTATTCTGGGCTGCTAGCCTCCACCACCCAGAGGGAAAGAGAACCATAGGCAGAGCTGGTGCCAGGGAGGTGGTGATTGGGGAGGAGGCAGGAAGGCAGAGGGCCAGGAGGTGTGCGTGTGGGTAGCCCAATGGCAGTGCTGGTCTGTAGATACCAAGGGATTGGGTGCTCCCCGGAAACTGGGCTCCAGTGAGAGTGGAGAGTTGTCCAAGTGACAATGAGCAAGGGGTAGGTGAGCAGCCCCCAGCGGTCCCAGAGGTTCACCAAGAGGTAAGAATCCAGGTGCTGCCTCTCGGGAGTAGGATTTGGAAAAAATAAAGGAAAAGGTGGCCTTGGACAGCTCCACTGTCCATCTATCGCCCATGCACCCTGCACCCAGGACTTCAGAAAAATTCATGAAATACCTCCATGAAGGTGACACTTCTTACCTTTCTTAACCCAAGCTCCTGGCTTCGTCCCTTATTTCTGTCCCTTACCCCTCTCCCTCTCCCCCTCTGTTCCATTCCACTCTCTCTGACTCTCCTCGGCTCCCTCTCCCTCCTCCCTCTCCCCTCTCCCCCTCCACCCACTTGCCAATTGTCTCTTGATGCCTCACTCCATCCCTTACTTTCTGTTCCCACTTCTTTGCCTGTCTAGACATCTCTGATTCCTACCAATGCTCTGCATCCCCCCGACAGAAAGCACAGGTGAGCACACACTCACACCTCCACACAAACTCTTTCTTTCCGAGGTCTCTCTTTGTCTGGTTTTGTCCCTCTGGACTTCACTTCTGGCTTAAAGTTTTCAGGTGCAGGCCCAAGCTACTGTATGACTCTGCATGAAGATTAATGTCAACGAAGTAAAGTTTGCATAAGAAAATACATGAGGTAAAGGCAATCCTGTTATGCTCAAGTCCATGGATACCCAGCATTACACTGTTAACTGGAGAAAGAGCAGGACTTCTTGTTCAGGAAATCTCGTAAAGCCATAACAAAATGGCACATCATCCTTTAAATATAATTCCATAAAATGCCTTTCCTAAAAAGGAAAAAAAATGTGAGTATATCCCCTGTTTACACAACAAATTGATTAAGGAAATCACATATCTTTCCACAGATACAAAATCCCCTTTAAGAAGTTTTATGAAACAAAGTGGTTTCCTTGTTGAATATATTCCTTGATGAATATATTCATCCATCATTCAACAACAAAAAAAAATTGTGTTAAATTTTAAAGAGTGAATTACTCTACAAATATAAAATATGCAAAATGGTAAAAATGTTTGCCTGCAAGGCATTAAAATCTGTTTTCTTTTCAAAGTGGTTAAGGTATTATTTTTATGCTATCTGGTACTGTAGACCAAAATGGGGTCTGTCCCCCATGGCCCAATTTCTGCTTGGGACCACAATACTTGAAGGGAGGGGAGCATGAGCTTTTGGAGAAGAAAGAGGCTCCATGATTTTCCACAGGAGGCTTGAGCTGTGATCCTGAGATCACACCTTCTGATTATAGATGCGGACACAGGACTCAGAGAGCTCATGGGAGCATCGTTATGTCACGGCAGCAGAAGGACCACCTCAACCTGGGCCATCTAAACCACAGGTCCGCAAACTTTTTCTGCTAAGGGCAGAGAGCAAATATTTCAGGCTTTGAAGGCCATAAGCTCTCTGTGGCAGCCACTCAACTCTGCAGTTATGGTGCAAAAGCAGCTGTAGACAGTATATAAATGAGTGGGTGTGGCTGTGTTTCAATTTATGAACATTGAGATTTGAATCTCAAATCATTTTTGCAAGTCACAATATATTCTTTTGGTGTTCTTTTCCATCCATTTAAAAATGTAAAAATTATTCTTTGCTCATAGGCAGGGCAGATGTGGCCCATCAGCCTTAATTTGCCAACCTCTGATCTATGCATCAGGTCCCAGAAGATCTGGCAAGAGCCAAAGAATCTTCTACCTCTAATTCAACTGACCCAATGGGCAAGATGTTGTCCTCCCACAGTGCTCTGGAGACACAGGTGAAGGGCTGGTGCAGGTGTGCCTGTTTCACCAAAACCCATACCCTACAGGGAGTAGCAGTTGAATGGGAAACAGACACTGCATTTTTACCCCTGGAGAGAAGCCCCCTACTCTCTCAGACTGAGCTTTCAGGAGAGAGCTGCATCAGTTCCCCATGGAGTAAGACCCTCCTGAGGACTGATCATAGTCAGTTCCCCAGAGGCCAGTCACTTCAGAGAGCTGTCTCTGCTGCTTGGCCTCCTGCTGGGTGTTCCCCACTGGGAGACCCTTAAAGAGGGCTCAGGCCACCAGGTGACCTTTGAGAAGCACCAGAGGGGCAAAGTCCAGCCTCAGCACCAAAACAGAGAGGGCTGGTGGGTGGGCCAGCAGGAGCTAAGGACGATCATGTGGAAAGAAGCAGAGGCAAACGGAAGGCTGCAGAGACCTGCAGACGCAGCTGGGCGAGAGGGGACAATAGCTGGGGAGGCTGGAAACACAGCCCAACAGGACGCAGAGACGAGCCTTACAACACAGGCAAAAACGTGCAAGTGAGAGGACCAGGGAAGAACCAAGCATCGAGAGAAGACTTTGGACCTGTCTGTGGGAACCTCTCGCCAAGCTGCGTCTGTATGTTCCCCACCCCACACCCCAACTATGGCCACCCTGGAATGGCAGGCTGGCCTCAGAGACAGGACAAGCTTGGAGGGAGCCAGGGCGGCCTCAGTGCCTTCTTCTGGACCCTGAAGGAAGCCTTGCTGTTATGGGAAATGCGAAAAGGGGATTTCGGAGGGAAGCAGGTGGCTGTAAGAAGGCCTCAGGAAAGGCTGCCATGTTGGGGTCCTGGGGGAGAGGGGGTGGATATGATCTTGCCATAACCAGGGTATGGCGGGAACAATGGTCATAAATGCTCTGTATACCACTGCCACTGTCCCAGCAACCTACTTGCAGGAAAGAGAGCCAGGCCCTCTCGAAGAACATGCAGAGAGGGCAGGGGGGTGTGCTGTTCACAAGGCCCACGGCTGCTGGCCTCCCGAGGACAATTTGGGGTTCAAGGTTCTGGTTTTGTTGTTGCCTTTATTTGGGGGTGATGGGGTGGCAGCAGCAGGTGGCTGGTTTTGCTTCAGAAAAATCCCACCATGTGAGCACCCCTGACTGACTGATGCCCAGTGCTCCATGGGGGGGAACACGGCATGGATTCTGGGAAGGATATAATTGAAGATGGACAGACTGACGGCTGGTGGGACAAACCCTGGGCCACAGTCTGGGGAGGGAGGATGCACAATTCCTCGCTGGGTACACGCACCACCCAGGACAGGACAGGGTGCACGGAGCAGGTGCAGACTGAGATCACAGGTGAGGCCATTAGGGAAAGGTCAGCCTGGCTTTACACATTGGTGCCCACCGCTGGTCTGCACAGGCTGCCCCAAGGCTCTGGAGGTTGGGGGGCGTGAATGAGGGATCATTTTCACATTTCTCAATTCTGATTTTTTCTGTCACCAAAGCAAAAGAGACCACCAGGGCAGAGAAAAGCCCTGAGGTCACAACGAACAGCTTTGAAGGATCAGGCTGATCCCAGCCCTTCAAAGATTTATAGAGAGTAAGAATGTGAAACCCCAGGACAGAGAGCCTGAGGCTATTTACAGCTCTTGTTGAGGTTGGGCAGTCAGCGTGTGCAGTGGCTTTGGGCTTTCCTTTGGAGTTGTTCCTCCTGGCCCTGAGCTATCCTCATAGGGAACAAGCCCAAGGAACTTCCAGGATGGGAGGGACTTTGACTTCGGAGCTTTCCCATGGCTTTGACTGTCTGGTTTGATCATATATGTGACACACAGTTGATCTTTCTAATTTCCCATGAGGCTACCTTAAATCTCCAATCTAGAAGAAGACTGGCCAGCCACCTTGAGAACAGACAAGAGGGGAGGCTGATTGGACCAGGGAAGTGGGGAGACCAGAGATCCTTGAGCCGGGATCATGCACACACAGTCACATGGCCTAGGAAAGCACAATTTATGGCTGTGGTATCAAGCCAGAGGGCCTGGGAAGCAGGCAGCACCAGGAACAGCAGCTGTCATGCAGTGAGGAGACCTGGAGTGGCCCAGGGAAGCCTTCTGAGAGAACAGAAGGCCCCTGATGCAGCTGGTGCAGTGTCAGAGTTGGGCATGTTCATCCACAGGCTGCCCTGCTGGCATTTCTCACGGTGACAGTGATGTCCTATGGATGTGATTGCCACAGGAGAGAAGAATCGGGGAAAGCAGATACCTGGTGGGGTGTCTCTGCCACTTCCTAGGATGGAAGGATAGTCATGACACCTGGCAGTACACAGGAAGGACCTGGCATTCTTCGGTTGGGCAGGGGCTCTGTCAGCATGTGGGTTTTTTCCTCACACCAACCAATTCTCCAACTCTCTGGACACCAACTGGATCTCCTACAATTCACCTCTGACACTAACTACCCGGAGTTCGCATAGACCCTGCAGGCTAAGGGCTCAGTACCACCAGACTGCTCCCTGCTTACGATGCCAATCACAAGTTCAGCCCTCCTATACTTCTGACCAACCGGCTGTAAACTGGATGTTCCCCCAACTCCTCTGCTTCTCAGGTTTGATAACTTGCTAGAACAGCTCACAGAACTCAGGAAGGCACTTTACTTTCCACTACCACTTTATTACAAAGGATACAACTCAGGAACAGCCAATTGGAAGAGACACACAGGGCAAACTCTTGGGGGTGGAGTGGGGTAGGGCTTCCATGCCCTCTCCAGGTGCGCCACCTTCCCAGTGCCCCCATGTGTTCACCAACTGGGAAGCTCCCCAAACCCCAACATTTAGGGATTTATGCAGGTTCCACTATACAGGCATGACTGATTAAACCACTGGCCATTGGTAATTAACTCAATCTCCAGCCCCCTTGCCCTCCCCAGGTCAGTGGGTGGGGCTGAGAGTCCCAACCCTCCAATCCTGCCTTGGTCTTTCTGGTGACCAGCCCCCACCCTGAAGCAATCTAGGGGCCCCAGCCACCAGTCAGCTCATCAGCATGAAAAAGACACTCATCACTCCAGACCATCCAAGGTTTTTAAGAGCTGTTTGTTAGGAAATATGAAGACCAAATATGTGTTTTTTATTATCACAGTCTGCAACTTCACTAAGCAGTATGCCATACCATTCCTTAGTTCGGAAAAGCTGCATCAGCCAAGTTATTTTCTTCTGCTTTCTATTTTAAAAGGCAGACCTAGAATACAAAAAGGATATTCTAAGAAGAAAGAATCTTCCAGTGATATATATTGTATCAGATAGACCCTACATCTTTTCCAATCCACTTCCTGGCATGAAGTGTGTGTCAAATGTTAAGGACTCAGTTCATTACACATTGCAAAATTACCTTTGTCTATTTCTAGATCCAGGAGACCAGTTGTGGATATGAACAGATGACAAAAGGTAAGTTGGGAATTGCACATTAAAGGAATAATGTTTGCTTTTAACCAATAGTGGTTCTCTGCTTTCTTCGAAATCCTCTTCCTCTCTCTTTCAGATGAGAGCAGAATTCACTCCTATTAAATTGAAAAAGTCTGCTTCAAAAAATGCATGTGTCGGGGACAAAGCTTAGAGTCTCAGTTCTACCAGTTCCTCCTCCCTTGTGGCCCTCACCTTCCTTCAGATGCAGTTTCTACATTGATCAGTTTAGGACAGTTCAGTGGATAGCAGTTTCAAGCAAATGAGATAATTCCCTCACAATACTGGAAGGTTTACCATGATGCTGTGGATAATAACACAGGCCAGAAGAGCTGAGCTCACATCCGGATTCCTCACTGGCTCGCCTGTGAAACTGATCAACAGGCTGACTCCTTTCCATCTGTAAATTATGCATCACATATATTCATGCCTCATGAGATAATGCCCAAGACATTGTTAGTAAGGTCAAAATTGCAAAGAACATACGAGTATTGATTATACTGCTCCATAATTTCCCTAGAGCCCTTTGAGTCTGTGTATAGACGTGGTCAGGGTGAACAATTCCACAGTGCTACCTCTTTCAGGATTGGAGGAAGGCAACTAAATCTTGGCCCTCTGGCACACACTAATCTTCCACTCAGTCATTCAGCAAGTACAGTTTTTATTGTGCAAATATGAGTGGTGTTTAAGGCACTGTGCTAAGCCCACAGGTGAATCTAATAGACAAATAGAGATGTCCCTCCACATTGTCAGGACCAGTGGGTGAGTGGGTGATCTTGACAGTGAATGCTGGAAACGAACGCAGGAGGCAGAGCTGGGGCCAGATGGGCCCGAGGAAGCGAGGCTAGATGCAGACTGTACTCCCTTAGATGACATATCCAAGAACAAAGAGGAAATGTCATGGAGACTCTTCTGTCTGAAGAGTGGCAGAAAATTTTCCAAGAGATGGGGCGACTGTCTAAATGTAAAAAAGTTTGCTTGGTAGACTAAAGAGTTGTATGTCTCTAGGAGTATACAAAGCAAAGCCTGGATAAGCATCAGGCTATAGCTTTATCATAAACATTCCTGCTGTGACTATAGGAATAAAATAAATGACCCATATCTCCCTAAGAGTATATGATTATATCATCTTCAATGACTTCTTGGCATATATGTACCTAGAGGTTTCACAGTTAACATCACGCTCTATATTCTTAAACTGAACTCAGTATTTTTCCTCCCCTAACCACTTGGCAACCTCACTTCCGATGCTTTTCTTCAGCAGAACCTCACTTCTTTTAAGTCTTGAGGCTCAAAACTTCCTTTCCTTCTACCAAGGTTTTCTGGGCACCTATCTTATATCAGGTACCATATGAAGCACTGCCCTCATGCTCAAAATTGAGTGGAACAGTCCAATACAGAATTAATTTCAGCTGTGAACCAAGAAATAATCTTAAAATGTGTCTTAGAGGAGAGGCAGGCAGGAGACACAATGCACATGTGCCTAAGCCTCAGCAGAAAGAGCCCCACCTGCAGAGCCCCACCCTCATGAGCCAGGTGCTCCTGGAGAATCCTTGATGTCTGCCTTTTCACACCTTTCCCACCTGAGTTTATGACCTTATTGCCCCAAACATGGGTCACTAAAAATATCATCTAACAAAAACAATTTTGTACTGGTGCTATGGACTGAATTGTGTCCACCCAAAACTCCCAATGTGATGGTATTTGGAAATGGGGCCTTTGGGAGATAATTAGGGTTAGATGAGGTCATGAGGATGGGGCCCCCACCGTGGGATTACAAGAGATAAGAAGAGACACCAAAGAGCTCGCTTCCCCTCTCTCTCTGCCATGTGATGACAAAGTCAGAAGGTGGCTGTCAACAAGACAGGAAGAGAGCCCTCCCCAGGAACCAGAATTAGCTGGCACCTTGATCTTGGACTTCCCAGCCTCCAAACTGTGAGAAAATAAACCTCTGTTGTTTAAGCCACTCAGTCCATTGTTATGGCAGCCTGAGCTGTCTAGTACAGCTAGTCCATAGCACCTAGCCAGAAGGCTGTTTTTAGTTTGTGAGATGTGCTCTTCTAAACAAGATAATTTAGTCATGTCGACAGCAGTGAAACTTCCTTTGCTTTTAATGGACCCCAGGAAAAGCCAACCCAATGAGAGATAATCATGCCCCTGCATTAACCAAGTCCTCCCTTCCCTTAGCCTTCCATCCTTCCATGTAGTAGCCTTGGGAGAAAGGGGCAATTGAAAAGTTGGGTTTTGCTCTGAATTCTGGTGGCAGCCTGCGGCTGCTGTGATTATTATTGTATCTATCTCATTAAGATGATACCCTAAAACTCAACTCTACTCCCCTAGCTGTGCTCAAAGCAGAAAATATGGGGACTGATGTGACTGCGGTGTGGTTGAAAAGCTACCAATAATCCACATTCATCTCAAGAAGAATCACAGACCTCAAGAATCTTCTCCTCTGACCACAGAAGGAGCTAGAAAGCCAGTCACATTTCTGTCTTTCCTCTTTTATCCATGCACTCAATAAATGGTATTCTCTTCTTTTTTAAATGTCCAGTTCTAAAGGGTAATAGGGAGTAAATTATGGAACTTCACCCTCAGAGATCATCCTGTGAAGCAATGCTGCTTCCCTGAAATAACAATCTTCACAGGAGAGAGTAGAAAAGAATGTATCCATTAGGTTTTCAAAAAGCAAAAATCAGCGGCCATTTGGGAGCCATACTTACGGAAATAGGAAGTCTGTTCTATGCCTAAGAAGTCAAAGTTTGCACATCACTCCAGGATCCTGAGAAGGACATTCTTGGTAGTGAGCTATTTAAAGACATGTTTGAGTTTCTGTTCAGCTTTCTTGACAGAAACAAGGCTACATTGAGCAGACCTTCAATACCATGAAGCAAAAACCAATGTGCCAAGACTTGGCCACAAGTAGTTGGATATGGCCTAATGTCCCAGGTTTGCAAAAAGAGCATTATGATATATTTTTATTTAAACAACTCATTTGTTGGATATCTTATGTGATCCTTCAACTCCAACCTTTTTTGCTACAAAACAGAATTATTTTGCACAAGGAATTGTACAAAATTCATGTCAGATTCTCGGAAGCAACCACAGAAATAGAAAGCTCCACTTTACCATCTTCAAAACAAGGATTCTGGCTTTCAATTGTTTCTGGAAGCTTGAGTTTGTGAGACAAATTAGAAATCCATTCTCTGTTTACTTATTTGGTATTTTTAGGGCTATTTTGGAAGAAAACAGTAAAAGCTGTTTTGTCAATAAACCAAAGGAAAATTATGACTCAGACAACTGAAAGGGAGAGGTTCCAGGCAACACTGAAGCCGTAAGAATACAATCACTTCAGCTTCCACCCACAGGTGAACTTTTATCAGATTATTTCAGACAAAAGGATGCCATAATAAAACCATGCAGGACATTGGCAATGCCACTGCCATGGCTGGCCCATGAGGTGCTCAGAGAGAGGAGACATCCTGACTGGAGAAGCAGCCCCAGGGAGGGCAAAGAGCCCTCAACTCAGACCGGACTTTGCCACTTTAACATCCTGCCAAAGCAGGCAAGCGTCTGAACATCTCAGATGAGGATGTCTCCTCAATACAATGGGAACAAAATATCACAAAGTAAAACTTCACGGGAGTGGTGTGCAAACCAAATGAAGTAACCCAAACCCGTGACACACACAACTACTTTGCCCACCAGGGGTAGCATCTGTTGTGTTTCCTGTCCTGTCCCCCATCTCCCTTCTGGGGCAACATGGAGAACCTTGTTTGAGGAATGTCCCCTCTCTGACTCATAGTCCACATTGTCCAAGTAAGTCTGACCCCATGAGGGTTCCTGGGGTAGACACATGGCCAGATCTGGTTGGCCAGAGCATGGTGTCCCCTGGCAACAGAGACTGGTTCAGGGATATCATGCGGCTATCTACCCAATACCTCTGCTGGCGTTTCCACTGATAAGGTGTAACCAGGCCACCACTTGGGTAGAATAAAACCAACATAAGGAGCAAAAGGGCTAAGAGACCATGACAAGATAAACAGTGCCTTAAGTACATCGCTAGCACTCTTGGAGACTTACCTGAAGCCAAATGCTCAACTGGATATCCTAGTTTTATGAAGAATTCCTTTATGGTTTATCTAAACTAGTTTAAACTGGGCTGGCTGTCTTTTGGAGCTGAAAGAATCCTGGCAAATATATTATGATTCTCTCTCTCTGTCTCTCTCTGTCTCTGTCTCACACACAAACACAGACACTCTGCTCTATCAAGTAGGCATTATTATTTCCATTTTACAGATAAGAAAATCAAAGTTAATAGGCTAAGTAAACTGCCTAAAGTCACACAGCTAAATTAGTGACAGAGCTAAAATGCTTGCAAACCAACATACATTTGATTTAAAAGCTAATGCTTTTAATTACATAATACAAAATATGACGTATAAGTTAGGAACACATTTTCTTTCAAAAATTTTTATTCTATTATAAGTTACAAGACCAAAAAGGCTAAGAAATATATTACACAAAAGTGATAATTATGGTTAACTATGGTTTATGAACCTAGACCCTTTTTCATACAAATAAATATAGAACTATTTAATACAAATAGGATCATATCATATATATATAATTTGCTTTTTTCAATTAATAAGTCATGAAGCTTTTTCCTGTCAATAAAAATAGAACTAAATCATCATTGTAATGCCTAATCAGTAGGCCATTAAAATACATACAAATAAATGTAACCTTTATTTGTCCTTGTTGGACATTTAGGTTGCTTCCACTTTTATAAAACACTACCACAAAAATAATCTCTGCATGACATTTTTTCTCATTCTGATCGTTTTCTTAAAATCAATTAGCACACCTGAATTATTGAATCCAAGAGTTTATACATTTATTACCACCAGAAACAGCGCACGAATGTGCATTTCCACAAACAGTGTACAAACTTCCTGAACAACCCAAGATGTTATAGTGCTGTTCAGTTGTTGCCAAACTGACAAAAAGTATACTTGTTTTGACTTTTATTTCATTAGTTATTAATGAAGCTAAATATGATTTTGTGTGATTACTATTTCTTTTCTGAATTGACTGTTTCTATATTTCAAAAAATGTTCCTCTTGAAGTTTTAGTCTTCCTTTCATTGTTTATACACACACACACAATAGACACATACACACTCAACCACACACACATACATATATATATTTAAACACATCTGATATTAACTCTTTCATATACTTAAAAAATATTTTTTATATATGTTCGTAATAGATATATTCACACAGATATTCCTCATTTAACTTGGTTTGAGTGGATTTTTAAAATTTAACTTATGAAAAATTTTAAGACATATAAAAGGGAATGAAAATCTATACAAATTCCCACCTTAAGAAATAAAACATTACCTACACGATTGAAGCTGTGAATGGAATCTTTATTTTATATTACTTATATATTTATTTATCTTTAGAGATGGGGGTCTCACTCTTGTCGTCTGGGGCTCAAGTGACCCACCTGCCTCAGCCTTCCAAGTAGCAGGGATCACAGGTGTTAGCCACCACACCTGGCCATATAATATTTTAAATATGTCCCTTGTAAACCACATATACCTCTATTTTTTAAAAAAAATCTAATTTGACAATCTTACCCAGAAAATTTAGTCCATTTATTGGGACTATATATATATACAGATTTATTTCTACAACTTCTTCGCTATCTATTTGTCCCACTTTTTGCATTTCCCTCCTTTGTTACTGTTTTATTGGGAGGGGGAAGTTATAGCTTTCATGCTATGATTTGTTGTTCTATGAGTTTGGAGGTTATGTACTCTATATGCATTAATTATTTACTCTAGAAATATTAGTACACATCCTTAGCAAAAGTTTAATAGTCCTAAACTACACAGCTTTACCTCTGACCACCCCATAAAGTGTATGTTGTTATTATTTATAGTCAGAGCATATTTATATTTATTTTTGTCTTCATTATTTTCCTTGCCCACCATTCCTCCCCGAATCTGAGAACTTCCATTTGGGATCACGTACCATCTTTCAGAAGTAGATACTTAGAAGTTCCTTTAATGAGGTCTCTAATTCTCTTGAAATATTTGTCTGAAAATGTTTTTATTTTCTTTTCATTCTTAAAAGACAAAGTATCTAAGTATTGAATTCTAGGCTTACAATTATTTTCAACTAGTGTGTTGTACTGAAAATATTCTATCATCTTCTGACCTGCATTATCGCTGCTGAAGTCATTCATCAGCTCAACTGCCATTCCTGTTATTTGTTACTGCTTTTAAGATTTTCTCTTTGTCTTTGGTATTCTCTGTTTTCACTGCATGACAACATGTAGTGTTTTCACTACACTTAGTTTAGGTTTGAATGTCTTTTTGTCTGTCTTGCTTGGGATTTGCTGTAGCTTCTAAATCCATGGCTCAATGACTTTCACTGATTCTGAAAAATTATCCGCCTCTTCTCTTCACATATTACCTGCTCCTGTTCTCCCTACCACCCCTGACTGAAATGCTAACTTATGCATGTAAGCAGGAGGAGGTTTCACCTCTTTGTCTCCTGGCCACTCCTGCATATTTTCAAACTCTGTCTCTACACTGGATTCTCTGTAATTTCTTTCATTCTACTTGCTAAGTCATTAATTCTCTATTCACTTGTGTTTAGTGCTTATTTAATTCATCCATTGGTTTACTAATTTTGTTTATTTTTCAATGCTATAATTTCCTAACAGCCCACTTGGGTTAACCGATGACCAGCCAGCTGGCTGCCTTCAATTGGTAATGAATGTCTCACCAGGAACCACGATTAACAGAAGACCAAGAGGTTCATTTCTAAATCTCCTGAGCTGCATAAGGACCAAGGTATCATAAATGACCCTTAAACGGATGTTTAAACAGCAGAGCTGGAAAGGATGAGGTGGATTTGATTTGTCAGAGAAAATACAGCAATTAGATGGGGTTTGCACTCAACTATCACCAGACAATTCATATCAGCTATACAATGTTTCTTGGTGAATTGTTTCAAAACCAGTGAATTACAGGTTAAAAATCACCGTACTTTTTTTTGGTACTTTATTCATTTATTTATTTTTATTTATTTGTTTTTCATTTATTTCAGAATATTATGGGGGTACAAATGTTTTGGTTACATGGATTGCTCTTGTACCGCTTGAATCAAAGTTATAAGCATGCCCAACACCCAGATAGTGTACATTGTACCTGTTAGGTGTGATTTCATCCATCCCCTCCTCCCCCCACACCTGCATGATTTCCATTGAGTTTAACTTCCATCTGTGCACATGAGTGCTGATCGGTTAGTTCCAATTTAATAGTGAGTACACGTGATGTTTGTTTTTCCATTCTTGCGATACTTCACTTAGGAAGATGGTCTCCAGTTCCATCTAGATTGTTGCAAAAGGTATTAGCTCATTTTTTATGGCTGAGTAGTACTCCATGGTGTACATATACCACAATTGGTGCCATTAGATACTTTTTGACATTAATTTTGTTTTTACTGATTTTATTATAATATTGTGACCACAGCTTTATTTTTGTTTGCATTGGCCTGAGAGATCACTGCGAACCCTTTTGCAATAGGCCTCCCTTATCTGCAGTTTCACTTTCTATAGTTTCAGTTACCCGCGGTCAACTATCACAGGAAAGGTTATATTTTTAGCATCGCATCTCACTGACTCTCAGGGGGAATAAAAGTCATTTTTACTGAAATGCATATATATATATATATATATATATATACTTTTTATATGTTTATAATATATATTCATATGTTCATAATAGATATATTCACACAGATATTCCTCACTTACGATGAGGTTACATACTGATAAACCCATTTTAAGTTGAAAATATCATAAGTCAATGCATTTAATACACCTAAACTGCCGCACATCATAGCTTAGCCTAGCCTACCTTAAATGTGCTCAGAACACTTTCAGTATAGTATTTAATAAATTACAGGAGATAGTCAACATTTTATTATAAAATAGGCTTTGTGTTAGATGATCTGGGCCAGTATCGTGGGAGAGTATTGTACCGAATATCCCTAGCCTAGGAAAAGATCAAAATTCAAAATTCCAAGTATGGTTTCTACTGAATGTATCGATCACTTACACAACATCATAAAGTTGGAATATCGTAAGTGGAAGCATCGTAAGTCGGGGAACATCTGTATATTCAATACATGTATTCATATGTTCACAAGGTCTTTTTTTAAAAACTAAGAATGTATAATAGAAAAAGAGTTAAAAGACAGATCCAGAACATGGGTTCTGGTGTGAGATGAAAAAATGGGGAGAGAGGCTCTGAGAAATGGGCGGATGGGGGTTCAGATGTGGAAGTGGGGGTGCTGTGGCCACCAGCTGCCAGTCCCCCACTGCCCCGACTTCCCACACACAGACGGAGCCCACTATCATCTCCTGCCAGGCTCTTCTTACTCCACCTCTTAGCACAGGACCCTCTGGGGAGAGCTTTACCCTGGGTTCTAAAACAAAGTAGTCAAAGGCTAGTCAAGGCTGTCCTGCTGACAGGCACAGGAAGATCATCTATGTTTATCTCCCCAAATTCCCCCAAAATTCCCTGAGAACCAAGACTGTGTCTATTCAGCTTTTTCTCCCGGGACTTTCCAGGCCCCTGCCACATCGGAGGTGCTTTCATGACCAGCCTTTCATGTTACAGATGAGAAAACACAAGCCCAAAGAGAAAAGGCGGGGGTGTCCCAGAGCACCAAGTCGGCCAGTGCCAGGACAGGCACTGACAGGGTGCTCCTCCCACCCTCTCACGCTGCCCGGATGCCTAGTCAACCCCTCTGGCTCACGTACCCTCAGTGCAGTCCACGCATTAACCCATGGCCCTTCTCTCCCCACACTGCCACGGGAAAGCCAGTGTGACAGTGGCAGGAAGGTACACTCAGGATCAGGCAAATGGGTTTCAAGTCTTGGCTCAACTGTCTAAGCCTGTCTTTCCTCATGTGTGAAACGGGCTATTGAGCCCGACTGTCATGAAGATCCAATAAGTTGGTGAACACAAAAGATCTGAACCAGGTGAGCAGTTGGCGGTGGTCTCGACTTAGTGCTGTCCTGAAGTGTGGATCTGAAGTGTGGTCCCTGGACCAGCAGCACCAGCATCACTTGGGAACGTGTTAGAGATGCAAATCTCGCCCCACCCCACCTCCACCCCTGAAGTGCAGACTCAGAAACTCTGAGATGGAGCAGCCCTCTGTGTTTTCACAAGCCCCCCTTGGGACTCTGATGCACAGGCACGTTTGAGAATCACCGAGGGACCTGTTTGACTGTGCCATCTAGTGGCACACAGGCAGGTCCTGCATTCTGGACCGGTCAGCATGAAGGACGCAGGGAGAAGCTTCCCCCAGGAAGACTGTAAATGCATGAAGGCCGAGACTTCCTACCCAGTGTATTCCCAGCACCTAAGCACTGTGATTAATGAAGGGCGAATATTTAATAAATATTTGTTGAATGAATAAATGAGTAAGGACGAATGAATAAACTTGAATAGAAAAGGGTACACGTCCTAACTCCTAGTCTGTCCACAAAGCGTGGTACAAAACCTGATAGTCTTGGGACTCAGCCTGAGGCCTGGCAGGGCCAGGTAAGGAGGTGGCTACAGAGCCAAGTTTCAGGTGTGCAGACAGACCAGGCACAGCATCTGCCCAAGGGTGCAGCAGCCCCAGGCCATTAATAGAGGATCCAATAAAGTGGGTGGTCAGATCCCACCCTGGTCCGTCCACAGCACAGGAGGGGCCAGCAGGAAGAACAGTCCTTGGGCAATAGGACCCTCACCCTCCTCTGCCAGTGACAAGGACATTACTGGCCTGAACTCAGCAGCAGGAGCCATGCAGAGGGCCAGTCCAATGCATGGAGAGGGGTGGTAGGAAGGATGTCACCGCACAGCAGGAGGAAGCAGCAGGATCGGGGAGGCGGCTGAGGTACTTCTTCCCAGGGCTGTGAGCAGCGTGGACAGCAGAGGCAGGGCCCAGAGGCCTCCCCCACAGAGGGCCTGGGAATACCCAGAGCAAGGACAGCTCATGATCCTGCATGCGCCCAACAGCCCCAGAGTGCCAAGGAAGATGGGGCTTCCTGTTTCACCAGAGACCTCCACTCTTCCACAAGCACATCTGGTTCTTTGCTTCCCAAGTTTTCACTGCCCGGCTGGAAAGATGCCCTTCGGTCCCGAACCTTGTGCCTTGCTCCACACTACTGTGATGTCACTGAGAGAAACAACTGTAATGAGGAAAGGCAGTGCTTGCAAAGTGCCTACTGTGTACCACGTCCTAAACACTGGTGAATAGAACCACACCACAACCAAAGGAGGCAAGTGCTATGATCACCCCATTTTACATATAAGGAAACAGCAGCAATGAGAGGGCAACCAGCTGGCCCACACACCACGGTCCCCTGGTCCACCGTGCCAGGCAGTGTCCTGTGCACCTCTGGATACTGAACATGCAGAACAGGCCCTAGTGCACAGTCAGTACCATTCAGATGAGTGAACTCACTTCACAGGTGGGAAAACCGAGGCCCTCGATGTCTATACTGTCTTCTAGTGGATCATGTTCACATCAGCACCAAGCACATCGTACAGAAGAGTCCAGGTTTTTAGATACCTGCCTAGCACGATAAGCCATCATTAACTACGGTGTGGACCAAACATTTCCACCCCATCCCGCTCCTTTGGCTCTTTGATGAAAAGGGGGAGGAAGAAGAGAAAGAAGGAAGGAAAGGAGGAGGAGGAGGAGAGGGTGAGGAGGGAAGAGAAGACAGAGGGAAAGAGAAAGAGGGAGAAAGGGAGAAGAGAGGGAGAAAAGACAGACAAGAAGGAGGAAGGGGGGAGGGGAGGAAGAAGGGGGTTGCAGGAGAATTCGTAGACTTTAGAAAATTCAGCAAGTTTCTGCAGGCAAATCAAACCCCCCCAAAATTTGATTTTTAAGTCACTAAGTCAGATAGCAAAAGATGGTCTTTTTTTATGAAGCTACAGTAAAATGCAAACTTGTTTTTAAATGGAATTTAAAAGAAATAGTAAATTAACTTCCTAAAACAAATGCAAATACACATCTAGACCTGGATATGCAACAGCAACCAAGAACAGGACAAATCACACAGTAATTACTGTCTGAATGAAGATCCAATTGTTAATTGCAGTGTGTTTCCGGCCTTCCATATGAGCAACTTACCTGAAAAGCTTTCCAATTTGTATGTCAGAAAAGTTGGTAATTAAACACTTCCACTCCCCATTGACTTTATTAGAGGTATGATAATCTTTGCATAGTTAGCTTATAATTATTTTATTTGTCAAATGAAGTTGGTATTTAGTTCAGAAAAGTGTTAACCTTGCAGTCTTTTTTAAAAAAAATCCCCTGGGACCTGTACTCAAGGAGAAGCATGTAAAGCTGCCTATACGTGCACATGGTGTATGCAGCAGTCCCCAACCTTTTTGGCACGAGGGACCAGTTTCGTGGAAGACAATTTTTCCATGGACCAGAGGCTGGGGGGTGGGTAGGTGGGAGGGGGGTGGTGCAGAGCTCAGGCAGTGATGACAGGCCACAGAGGTTGAGGTCTGCAGGTGTACAGGACCCAAAGAAAAGGTTTGCCAAGCATGTAAATAGCATCTTAAGTCACTAATCACCTTTCCTTAGCTTTGTCTACACAGGACCTTGACTTCATCAACTAAGAGACTCACTTTTATTAATAAATAATGACTATTAAAAGTAATCCTGTGACACAACAGCATTTTTGTGGTATTCTTGCCAAAAAAATTAAAATTTTTAAAAAAGCAAAACTCCAATGTGATTGTGAGGCAACATGAGACAAAACCAAATTGAGATATATTCTGCAAAATAACTGGCTTTACTTCACAAAAATGTTAAGGTCATGAAAGACACCACACACACACAAAAAAGACTGAGGAAATTTTCCAGAATTAAAGGAGACTAAAGAGACATCACAACTTAATGTAACTTGTAATTCTGGATTAAACTCTGGACCAGAAAAAATTTTTTTGCTATGAGAACAACTGGTAAAATATGAACAAGGTCTGTGGAATAGATAATGCTATTACATTAATGTCAACTTCCTGATTTTGGTCATAAATTGTAGTTATGAGGGAGAATGTCCTTATTCTTAGGAAATACACATTGAAGTATTTAGAGTTAAAAGGCCCACTGTGTATGCCACTTATTCTCAAATGGTACAGAAAAAAAGAGAGAGAAAAAAACTGATAAAGCCAATGTGGTAAAATATTAACAATTGGGGAACCTGGGTGATGACTATACAAGAGCTCTTTGTGTTATTCCTGCAACTTTTCTGTAAGCCTGAAATTATTTCAGCATTAAAAAATTACCAGAAACAAAAAACCCTGTGGCGGGCACATCTCTTGTCATTGGTTTGGGATTTGGAAGACTTGGAAACCAATTC
This sequence comes from Daubentonia madagascariensis, assembly GCA_023783475.1. Lineage (NCBI taxonomy): Eukaryota > Metazoa > Chordata > Mammalia > Primates > Daubentoniidae > Daubentonia > Daubentonia madagascariensis. The sequence goes on along the minus strand of JAKFHU010000144.1, from coordinate 9,397,740 downwards.
ATTCATTCATTCGACAAATATTTATTAAGCACTGGTTATGTGCCAGACCTTATTCAAGGTGCTGGGGATACAGTAGTGTGTGTGTGTGTGTGTGTGTGTGTGTGGGTGGGTGGGGGGAGACCTCTCTCCAGAGGGAAGTGAAGCAACTTAGAGGTTTCTGGAAAATTCCCACCTTCCTTGGATGTCTTGAACTCAAGGTGCCTTAAACTCAACATGTCTAAGACCAAACTTATTATCTCCCCCCAACCTACACCAAAAGAGCCCCAAACACCCCGGATCTCAGCCAGTGTTTTATAGATGAGAAAATGGCAGCTATACACCCAGTGGCTAAAACAGGAACCTTGCCACTCCCTCCCTCTCATCTCCTATATCTGACCCATCTCAAGGAGCCATCTCCTTCTGCCCACGTCCACTGCCACCTGGACCAGGCCTCTGCATTACCTCACCTGGACTGCCCAAATGGCCACCCAGCAGGTCTCCCTCACTCCACCCGCCTGCTGCCAATAAGTATGTCCCTCACTCAGCAGCCAGAGGGATCTTTTCAGAAAGTACCTCTGATCACATCCCACCCCTACTCACCACACTTCAATGGCTTCCTGTTGCATTTGGAAACAAAGACTTCTTTCTTCCATAGTACTTATTTAATAAACGGCTGACTCTCCAACCACACAGGAAAGCTCTGTGAAAGCAGAAACCACGCCTGGGTTTGCAGACCACTGTGAGCACGCAGTTGGCATTCAATTAATATTTGTTTAATTAGGTGGATAAGCAATTAAAATAATTAATGTCTGGCCTGGGCCAATGAATGGATAGTGGTGCCACTCGCTGCCACAGGGGACCTAGGGGGAGGAGTAAATGGGGGAGATGTAGGTTTTGCAGAATCTGTGGGACACCACAGACCCAGCAGGCAGCTGTAAATAAGGCCTGCAGTTTATGATACTGACTAGGAAAAGGCACACACTCTGGTCCTGAAATGTGCTGCATACACCTAATCCAGTCCCTTAGCGTATTTCTTTGCCCGCAGGAAAGAACTGGAAGGGTCCACATTCTCTGCTCACCAGTGTTTCCTCGGTCATTTGCATAAATTTGCATAAAACGGCCCCAGTGTTGCCCGTTTTAGAGATGGGCAGAACACACACGTAGCCAACCTGTTTCACTCAACATCTTTCCAAATGCCACCCCCCCACCAGCAGCACTAAGCACAGCACCCTTTGTGCAGGGAATAGAAGCGGTGTTCAGGGAGGTTGGCTGAACTGAATCGGAAGTTTTCTGGTGTGAAATGCTTTCAAAAAAAAAGAGAGAACACAGCTGTGATCCTTGATCACATTCATTCATTTTATTCTTTGGGGGACTTGGAAGCCATCAAGCATATCAGATTATGGCAAACGATTCCAGACTATGCCTCATTTCAAAGTGCTGATGTGATAGAAACATCAATGCTGTTCTAAAAATAATAATAATAAAAAAAATCTTCTTGCAGTTCTGTTATTTCACATTTAAATTAACTTCCATCCTGGATTTCATAATTATCTCAAAAGCATCATCTCGCTTTTAAAGCTGTCATGTTTTCTTGGCATGTTTCATGGGGGGCTAGTCCCTTCATTATCTGGGGGCCACATACCCTTGTGGAACCCCTGAGTTTCTTTTCCAGTTGCTACTGTCCAGAGGCCTACAAAGAATCTTGTCCCCATAGACAAGAGTTTCTCAACCTCAGCACTTGTGACATCTGGGGCTGGATGAACTCTTTGTTGTGAGGTCTGTCCTGTGCCCTGTAGGATGTATAGCAGCATCTACCCATACATGCCAGTAGCATCCCCACCTCTGGAGTTGTGACAACCAAGAATGTCTCCAGACACTGCAAATGCCCCCAGTGGAGAAGCACTGTGTGGACACACCTTTAGCCTCTGTGTCCAGGTTTCTCAGATGTCCTGCTACTCAACTCAGAGGTCTATTCAAGATAAGAAAGAAAATACTATTCTGTGTAGCTATGAATCAAAATATTGGGGCACAAATTAACTTCAGGTGTCCTGTTGCCTCAAAGTCCGGAACTCAGCTCATCTATTGATATCTATAAAGGGCAACCTGTACCTTTCCTGCCTTCCCTTTAGTCATTTAACAATTTCTGTGGCTTTTTTCTCAACTGCTGTTAGGGCAGTTTGGTGGTCCAGGCAAAAACATACAGAAAGTTACCTTACTCACCAGGCAGAGCGCTTCTAATGGCCAAAGCAGACCACTGCATGGTCCCAGTGAGTGGTGTACAGAAGACCACCCTCCTCCCTCACTCAGCTACTATCAAGGCCCTCAGCTGATCTGTCTCTCAGAAGGCTTGGATCTATCCAAAGAGCGTGGCTTCAGCTGGGGCCAACTCCCTGGAGCTCCCAGCCCTGGACAGCACCCCTGAATCCTCCCAGGCTGTCCTACCTGCCAGTCTTTCCTTTTGCCACCTGAGCCTGGCTAGAGAGGTACCCAGTTCCACTGGCAGCTGCTCTGTACCTTTTTAAAGTTGCAGGAGAAAAGCAGGGATCACCAAATCAAAAGCAAATACATTCATCCTCAGTTATTAAAACTCCTGAAAGAGGAATAACTACCACAACCTGTCTTATGGCAGAAAATGCAGGCAGGAAGGACAAGAAATCACCTCTCACCCTGTGCTCTCTAAGCTCTGGGGACTGGTCAGCCAGGTGGTCTGGTTAGAATTCAAGGAGAATGTGTGGACAACAGACAGTGATCAAAGGTATCCAGGTAAGTGGCACCTGCAGTTGAAGAAGGCCACATGGAAGAGGTGAATTGGTAAGGGAGGGGGTGGAGGGAGAACAATGGAACCTCCCAGGTGGGCAGGGAGAGAGCCTGGCTGGGGTTGCCAAGAGCAGGGGGCACATGTCTGGGCTCATGCCCTGCTTGTCCCCATACACGCTGGGGACTTCAGGTAGTCTCTAAGCCTCTGGTTTAACCTTTGTGGAGAGCAAGATAAAGTAAAAGCATATAAATTCATTTGACTGTTCAATTCCACTTCTAGGAAGTTGCCCTAAGGAAAAAAATCATGTATGCATATATTCATTCATATACAGGGATGTTCATTACAATGTGTATAATTCTGACAAATGGAAAAGCCCACCAAATAGTATATGCCTTAGTATAAGAGACTGAGTTAATAAATCATGACACAGCCATTAAACAGAATACTGTGCAGCCTCTCAAATGAGTATCCTTGGTAGGATACACCATCAATAAAGAAAAAAAGGATGTCAAAGCAATATGTTCAGAATGACTCTATTTTGTTATACACACACACACACACACACACAGTATTTCAACAAAAGTCTGTAAGGACACGCAAAAATGTTAATTGTGGTTGGCAGACCAACTTGGTGCTTTTGCGTATTTTCCAAATCTTTTACGATCGACACAGATTTTTACTGTACTTCGGGGAGAAGTGGCTGTGAAGAAAGAAGTCAACTCCTCAGTGGGAACCAGGGGCAGAGCCTGACTGCTCTCACAATGCAACGAAAGCAATAAAAGACGCCTTGTGTTTCCGTACAACATACAAAAGCAGGAACTACCTATTTGTAAATATTTTGACATTTTTGTGGATTTGCCTGAAAAATGGTCAGATTGTTACAGTCTTGGCAGCCACGGGGTCTCTGCTTATCTGCAAGAGGCCTCAGCTTCCAACTCTAGAGCCTGCACTGTTCAATCAGAGGGCACTGAACACATCCTTTGACCTTGTTGCTGCCTTCCTGAATGCTGTTAGGGTGGCTGAATCTCAAAGCCATCCTCTAGTTTGCCTTATCAGTAACTGCCGATAATTCAGCAAGCCATGTCAACAGTTTCACATACAACACAGAAGGCAGTGAATGGGAGGACCCCTTCCAGGAGGACCCCGGTGGGACTTTAACAAGAAAACTTCCACTACTACTAGCCAGTTTCCAAGCTATTACTAGTCTGACCTATCTGCCTTCTGGGAATAATTACAAAGTTTGTGTATCCAAGGCTCCTTTACCTTATTATGAAGTGTAGAGGAACTGGTTTGGGTAGAGATTATCTTGGTAGAGTTTTCAGATCAAAATCAGTTCCCATAAATAAAAGTCAGAATCTAGATTAGAAAACTCTGGCCTATTTTGTTACAGAGACACACAAATACAGGGTATAGGCTTTCTTTTCTACAAAGCAGACATTTAAAAGTAGCCACACACAAAAATATAAGACAGTTCCCTGGCATCCATCCACTCATTCATTAACAAAACCCTACTGGATGTCTTCTGTATGCGAGGCAATAGGGTAGGGGCTGGGGCTGGCTTCCACAGTGATGGATGCATCCCATGCCCTGCCCTCGTGGGGCTTCCAGTCAGACAGAAAGCACAGGCATTGACCAAATAACTGCACAATTTGCCATTTAATTCCAGGTAAGAGGAAGTGCTCTAAAGGCTAAGTACAGCCCTATGGGGCCCTGGAGGAATGTATTATAGATACCCTTCACCTGGATAAAAGGATCAGGACAGGTTTCCCTAAAGGAGTAAGAATTCAAGCTGAGACCAGACGGGGAAAAGACAGTTGGACAGGGAAATCACTGGGCACAAGGAGGGGGTGGGGGTGAGGAAGGAGGGACAGGTGAGCAATTAATCATCCCAGAAAAAGGGGCTCCGCATAAGCCAAAGCCTTCAAGTGAGAAGGAGCTTGACTAAAAATGGGAAATAATTTTTATTCATTGAACAAAAAGTTCTGCATGGTAAACTAGTCCAACAGCCTGCCTGACCTGCTCCACAACAGCTCCTGCCTGCTTCTACCTGAAAACCTCCTGGCCTTGCCAGGCAGCATGTTCCATTACTGGGCAAGTCTATGTATTGGACATTCCTTCCTTAGGTTACAGCCCAGCACAAATTTTAGATGTAGACAGATAGATGATGGATAGGTAGATAGACAGACACACAGATGAAAATGAATGGATAAATAGTTCTGGAAAAGGTGCAGAAATAACTTCCCTGTGACTATGACCTTGTGTCTTAGTGAATCTCATAAAGACAGACAATAAAGCAGTCAACAGAAGCACTGCTTGGGAACTAAGGTACTTAGACCAAGAGCTCTATGTTCTGTGACCTAACATACCCCAAGGACATACTTAGAGAACCTGGTGAAAGGCTGGCTAACATTCCTCCTAAGCCCAGATCTCTGGACCAATGTGACCCCTGCCTCCCTGACAGCTTCATGTGTGTGTCTCATGGGCACCTCAACTCAAATATCCAATACTGAAGCCTTGAGCATGCCCCACTGGCCACCTGCACCTCACTCTATTCCCATCACCTTCAACCACCCAGGTGATGGGACAGAAAGCTGGGAGCCATCCTTGACTCTTCCCCTAACACCTTACCATAAAGTCATGGTATCCCAAGCAGGACATGCCCTGCCCAGGTGCAAGGATGGACAAAGACATGAGGGTTCCCTGGAGTTATTCAGCATGGCTTCCCTGCTCCAAATATATCTCAAATCCATCTACCTCTCTCTGTCTCCACGGACAGCCCCTGGCCCACGTCAGCACCATCTATCTGGGGATTTGCTTCTCCTCTTGCCCAGCTCTCCACACAACAGCCGGAGGGAGCGTCTGCAAGTGCATGTCAGAGCACGTCTCTCTCTTTTGCTCAGAACCCTTCAACAGCTTTCCAAGGCTTGGAGAATGAAATCTGAGCCCCTATCCCAAGCTCCATGGCCCTTCATGAGCCGGCCTTTACCGCAGCTCCAGCTTCTCATACCACTTTCACCCTGGCCGCCGTTCTCCAGCCACACTGTCCTATTCTGCTTCCTCCAACCTGCCTGGCTCCTCCCAACCTCAGGGCCCTGTGCCCAAAATGCTCTTCCTCACATGTTTCTCTTTCTTCCTCAGAGCTTGACTCAGAGGTCAACTCCTCAAAGAAGGCTTCGATGACTTCAAGTGGCCCTTGCAAATGCTTCAATCTAAATCAGGTCCCTTGGCAATTTTACTTCAGGAGATCATTTCTTCATAGCATTCATACATTTCCTAGCTAACCTATTCACGTGACTCTTTTATGACTACTTGTGTCATTAGGCTGTAAGCAGCATAATGGCAGGCTATACTTATTTTGCTCACCATGGTGACCCCAGAACTGAAATCAGTACCTAGCACATAGCAGTTGCTCAATAAATATGGGCCGTTAGCAGCTTTATTCACAATTGCCAAAACTCAGAAGCTACCAAGATGTCCTGTAGTAGGTGAATGGATAAATGATAAACTGTGGTACATCCAGACAATGGAATATTATTCAACACTAAAAAGAATGAGCCATCAAGCCATTAAAAGATATGGAAGAGCCAGGTGCAGTGCTGAGCACCTGTAGTCCCAGCTACTCAGGAGTCTAAGGCAGGAAGATCACTTGAGCCCAGAAGTTCAAGACTGCAGTGCACCATGATTATTCCTGTGAATAGCCACTGCACTCCAGCCTGGGCAACATAGGGAGACCCCTGGTCTTTAAATAAATAAATACATACATACATAAGATATGGAGGAAACTTAAAAGCATATTATGTAGTGAAAGAAGCAAAGCTGAAAAGGAAATGATTCCAAGTATATGACATTCTGGAAAAGGCAAAACCATGGAGACGGTAAAAAGATCAGTGGTTGCCAAGGGTTGAGGGAGAGAGAGGAATGAATAGGTGGAACATAGAGGATTCTTAGGGCAGTGAAAATACTCTGCAGGATACTATAATGGTGGATACATATCATATACATTTGTCCAAAACCACAGAGTGTACAACACCAAGAGTAAACCCTATGTAAACTATGGACTTTGGGTAGTAATAACATGTCATCAATTGTAACAACTGTACCACTCTGGTGGGGAATGTTGATAATGCAGGAAGCTGTGTATGTATCAGGGCAAGGGGTATATGGGAACTCTCTGTACCTTCTGCCCAATATTGCTCTGAATCTAAAACTGCTCTAAAAAAGTAAAGCCTTTCTAAAAATAAATTAATATAAGTTAATTTATACATACACATATATTAGTATTAATATACACCGAAAGAATAAATAAATCTCTCTTTTTCAGATATCACTCCTTTCTTTTCTTTCTTTTGATGGAAGCCAAAAGGCCATTAGTTCATCACTGGGTTCCCTGACACACGCCTAAAGGACAAACTTTACAGTTTTTTATTGAAAAGAAGGCCATGTGTTTTTAGATGTAGGGGCTCAGGCAACAAAGTTGACTTTTCCTCAGTGCACAGTATTTTACTGATTCTAAGATTAACATCACTGAAATCGAGGTATGCTTTATAACTGAAAGTATGTAAGAGTTGAATTGGCAACAGGTTTTTTTTTAGAAGTACATAAAATTATGATGTGCCTTGCAATTGATGTGCTCATAGATTCAGTGAAAGACAGTATGTAGAGAGATTGGGCTGAACTGTATGTTCAGCCAGTTTGGGTGCTCCAGCTCCACCCAAGGCTCATCAGCTTGCAAGCACAGCACACACATCTCAAAAGCTAAAAATCTACCCCCACATTCTTGGGTGCATAGCTGAGTCCCCAAGAACACTGAGGAGACAACCACTTGACAGGACAACATATTTTCACAAATCTGTCCGACCTCTACCCCCAACTACCAGATCAAAATGACCTTTCTCAAATTCTCTGTAGGTCAAAATCTTTCTCTTCAAAAGGACCATTTTCAGCAACTACCTCCCCACAAGGCTTTCTCTGGTTCCCCATTATGATATGTACACACCTTGTCAACATTCATTTCCTTCTATCTTTTGTTATAAGGTTGGTCTACTTATGCCTCCCCTATTAGACTCAGAACTGCCTGAGGTCAAAGAGTATTCTTCCTCACCTTCACATGACCCTGTGCCCTGCAGAGTAACTTGGCATATCAAAGATATTCAATATGTTTGTTAAGCTGATCCAAACACCCCTCATCTGAAGCAATTTGTCCAGAGAATCTTCCTGTACTATACACAATCAATTCCAAATTAAATTGCCAAAGACTGGGAAACCTGGAAGGGGAAAAAAGTCCAATAATTGATTTCAGAAAAAAAGTGGAATTCTAAATCTCTTAAAACATAATTTTGAATTCCTTTAAAATATGCAAGTCTTATTAATTACTCTGGAAATACTAATCTCAGAGAATGTCCATATAATGCATAATTCCTAAAGATTACTGGTCTGAATTTGTACCTAATTCCCTCATGTTTAAATTACAAAAGATTAAAACGGAACAACGGCATTGGGGAAACAGTCCCCTTCTTAATTGTGCCATTTTAGCTGCAGATACCCTTTCATGCATGTAACTAATTCAAACTTTCACTATTTTATATAAATCAGAAATGCTTACATATCACCCAAAAAGGTAGCAGAACAAATAACACACACACACATGCACACACACACCCCCCTCCCAGAAGATTCTATGACTACATTCTCTATCTAGAGGACATATATCATCCCTGGCCAGAGAGAATAGAGAAAATCAGCCAATACAACAGTTTCAGTGACCAATGCAAGGAAGGGAAATGGCCCAGAAGTAGGGAGGTACAAGGGGCCATAGAAGATGGAAAATACACTGAGGACTGGCATGGCAGAAGCCATGAGGGGAACACCTGACAGCCAAATGTTTCTTTCTCCCCCAGAGTAGCTGGTAGAATCCTAACCTAAAACCCAAACAGGAACCTAGAAGGAGCAGATTAGAGGTCTGAACCTGGTTCACATCAACTGAGAAACATGACAGTGGGAAGACCCCAACTTCATCTATCACCTAGGCCCCAGAGAGCCCCCACTACACATCACAGAGTAGTGTCATTACAAATGGTTCTGCTGATGTGCAGTGGTCAGCTGGAAAAAAAGGAACAAGTGGGTGGGGGTGGGGAGGTGACTGGCTGTGGCCTTTGTACGCTGGGCACAAACTAGCAGCAGAAATAAATCCTGGTACCTCCCAGTCCATTTGGCTCTGTTTACCAAGCTCTTATTCTTTGCAAAGCAGTAACATCTGGGGAGGGGGAGAGGAAGGGAAAAGGATTCAAAGAAGGGTCACAAGACTCCTGCCCATTTCAGGTTAGGCTCTGGTGTCAAGCTTGGATGCCATGCCTCTTTTTGTTGTAAATTGCCCAGATAATCTGAAATCTCTCTCTTTGGCTCAAACCTTGAGCCATATCCCTTGAGATTAAACCCTTTACCCCAAAGAATAAGTTAGAAATTCACATAAGGAAAGACGTGAGTGTTACCACAGGAAACCAGTAAAAGAAATGACAATGGATAATAGAAAAGTGATCTCCTCAAGGAATTTGCACTTGAGAAATTCTCAGCATGCTCAAGATCTCTGGTATCTCTGTCAACAGAGAAAAGACATGGACGTTACCATTTGTCAAGCTGGCCAGGTGTTGACAAACAACATAAACAATACCCTGCACTTGCACCATTCAAGTCTCCCGTAGTCCAAGGCACATTCTTGTGCTCCAAAACACTGAGGCAGACAACTGCCCTGTCTTTATCGCATGTAGCTCATGGAACAATGTAATGGACAAAACAGTTTCAAACAGTGATGTAATGGTACATAAATTATGTAAATAACCAAAGATTTTATTCCTATTCCCAATATAAACCTATATTGGAATAAAATATCTTCATTTAACTTCTTTTGCTTTTTCTAATTTCATAACATTTAAATCTACCAATTTTCTATTGATTTTAAAGTAGTTGAATGGGTTGAAATTGCAGCTTCAATTGCAAGCAAACTGTTGCAATAGTGTTTTCAAACCATTCAGTTCTTACCTAGTGTCCTGGGCAGGGTATGCCCTGTCTGTTCTTTCAAGACTCCCTATTTCTCTTAATGGAACCTGCTTCCTTGTAATTACACAGGCTCTTCACCTTAGTGTCTTCATGGACACTTCACCTCTGTCTCTCCTTGGCCTCCTCCTCTAGCCTTACCTCAAATCTAACCAGCGCCAAATCTGGAACTCCTCTACCTGCCCAATGGTGTTTTCTTCCCTCTCTGTTCCAAGCCACTGCCACTAAGTCTGGCCTCCCCAGCACCTGCCTCATTCCATCCTGGCCTCCCTGCCTCCAGTCTTGCTCCCTCCTTTCTGTTTCCTAGACATGGCTGATAAATTAATCTTCCAGAAAAAATGATCACTAACTTCTTTGTTCAATACCACTGAGGACTCTCTCTCAATGTAGAGGAGAAAGTCCATGCTCCTCAGCCTGTCCTTCAAAGCCTTCTACGGCCTGGCCACATCCAAACAACTCCGTGTTAAATCCTGCTGCTGCCTCTTACATCCCTGGTGCACCAACCACTCACTGACCTCTGCTTATGCTTAGAGCAAGTCCACCATCACTTTTGCCGGCATTCTTCTCAGCTCCTGTCTCTGTACAAACCTTCCAGTTCTTCGAGGTCCAGCCAAAACGTCCAATCTCCAATAGCCTTCCCTGACCACCTTAGATGGAAGAGATCCTTGGCTCCTAACTCTCTGGTGACACTTTGCTAGGCATCGTTCTTCACTTGACCCATACCCACCAGCAACACATGACCTCTCTCTGCTGGGAATAACCGGAGCGCTGACCTCTGTGACTCTCCCTGCACCCTCCGCAGGGACCTAGCAACCTACTGTGGCATAGCACCCAAAACTTTGTACCAACCTAGGTGTCCACCTTCCCCTTCTCGGACACCCTGCAACCAGTCCTGCTCATCAGGTAGGAAACTTTCCCAACTAAAATAGAATTTCCCTGCTACAATGCTAAAACAGGTTAGTACTGCCACTTGATCAAGAACTCTATTTTCGAAATCCTTCGGAGTGAGCACAGTTGTCACAGACTGCACCCTGAGGACAGGGCAGCCCCGGAAGGCAGAGGATGTGATTTGGCAGGGCCGGGGATGCTCCATGCTACATCATTACAGGCTGGGGTTTTTGTATCCAGGAGTGGTTAGGCTACACAGTAGCCAGTTGCAAAGGACGCAAAGGACCCAGCGCTCGGGGGGCGGGGCGGCAGGGGAGAATCTAGGGAGTTCTACCCTGTTGAATCCTGGCTCCAAACTTTTCCCTCCGTCAGCGCGGCAGCCTACACCAGCCAGGACTGGCTGACGCCGTGATGCCACAAAAGCCGAGACCGGAAGAGAAAAATGCGTGGGATGGGAAGGCAAAGGTGGTTATTTTCAGAACTTGGGGGGCTCCCGGGCCGGCCCTTGGGATACCCGAGGACGCGAGGCCAGGGTCCCGCCGGCCGGCGCCCGCCGGGGACCAGGATAGGGCAGAGATCGGGATGGAGATGCCGCTGCTGGTGCTGATGCTGATGCTGAGGCTGCCGCGTAGAGTGACAGCCGCTCCCCGACCCCACCCGGGGCTGAGCGCCCGGCTCCGCGCCCCTGGGGTTGCCCGGCGCGCCTAGTCCGCTCCGGCCCCGGGCAGGGCCTGCGGGCTGCGGCCGGGCAGCGGGGCCCAGGGCCGCTACTCACCCGGAGGGTTGACCGCCGCCGGGGTTGCCATCTTGCTCGGGAAGGCTGGGCGCGCGCGGGCCGGGGACGCGGGAGGGGCGGCGCGGACCCCGCGCTCAGCCCCGGGACCGGCGCAGGCCCAGGCGCCGCTGCCGCCACACAAAGGACGGCGCGGGCGGCGCTCCCTCCGCGCTCCCTCCGCGCTCCCCGCCGCCGCGGCCGCTCGCCGCCCCCGCCTTTCTCTCCTCCTCCTCCTCCCCCTCCTCGGCCTCCTCCTCCCGGTTTAGCCTTTGTCGCGCGGCGGGGGGCGCCCCGGCCCGCGGCTCCCCGGTCCGAGCCGTAGCACCGCGAGACTTGGGGCTGCGGGCAGCGGGACCCCCCAAGTTGGGGGCTGCTGGCGGGCGGGGCGCCCCGGAGGGCCGGAGAAGGCGGGTGGGCAGCCGCCCCCTCGGGCCCGCGCAGGTGCTCGGGCCTGGCCCAGGCCGGGACGTCAGGCGCACCCCCTCCTGCACTGCTTAGTCTGGGCTTGCCCTCCACACCCACTCCCCAGGTGTCCGGGGACGCATCACCGAGGGGCGCCGTCCCCAGGCCAGGGGGCCAGGGCGGAGCGGGTGGGGGAGAAGCCCATTTGGATTCAGAGGGAAGCGGGTCCTCAGAGACGGCCGCGAGAAACAAAGACGCCCCAGTGCTGCCCACTTGGCATGCCAGGGCCGCGCCGCTCGGCTCCCGGGGCCAGGGACGCGGGCCTGGTGCTGAGGGGAGGGCGCCCAGCGCCCAGAAATCCCTAAGGCCACGGGCACCTCCGAGGCCACCGCCGCTCACAGCTTCAGAGGGCGCTCATAAAACACACTCCGGCACAGGCAGCCGGGCCCAGGAAACTGTGAATGGCGTGGCTTTGAGTAAGGCGCTCAACCCTGCCTTCCTTTTCTTGCCGTGGTGACTGTATTGGTTATTACCTGAGGTCCTTGCAAGAGCCTTATTTACACCGCCAAACTGAGAGTTTAAAAGATTTTTTAAATGGTTTTATCTGAGTATCCAGCATTGTGGGCAACCCAGTTCCAAGTCTTGTTTGGCTATTGACCTGTGTGACCTTGGGAAAGTTCCTTTACTACCCCAAGCCTCAGTTCCTCAAACTCTGGAGGGAGAATTAGACGATATGAAAGGTCCTTTCAACCCCCTCCCCCATATCAAAGTATACTGTCCCTGATTTCCCCAACATCAAGCCATATGAGAACTCAGCCTCTCTTCTACATACCCCAAAAGGCAACACGCACAAATATCCACTTAATTAATGCACAACATATACTTGACTGAGGGTTTCTTAAGGTAAGTACAAGAGGAGTTTCCCTTCCCTCGCTCCACAGCAAACAAGGTAAAACTCCATCTCGGATGTTTTCTGCTGCCCAGACTCCCTTCTTGGTCCTGCTCCCCAGAGTGGCCCATTTACATACACAGCACTCAGTACTACTGCCCCCCATCCCACAGGCTCTTTCCATTCTCCAACTTTCCACACCAGTTGGAAGCAAGCAGGTTCCTCTCCTTGGTGTTTACCTATCAGTTTAGCAACCATTTCAGCCACTACATGTGGCTCATTTTATCTCCAAATATATTTCTAATATTCTTCCTAAAAATATTGTGGTAAACGTGACTATCAGACACACACATTTAACCATACATATTTGTTGACAAGTTTTACTTTCTTATTGTGCTGTTGTGGCCTTCTGCCTATTTTTCTGCATGTTCCTCTGCAAACACCTTTAATACTGGATCTTACACATGCCTCCTTCTTGCACTTGTCCATTACAATAAAAAACAGGTAACGTGGACAACTGCTAGAGTTTGGGACACTTTCCATAGTGTGTTTGGACTCTGTCATACTGTGGTTTTAAGTAAGTAATAAATATGTTTGAATTTTTACAAAGGAAACATTTCATCTTCTCCCCCAATCACTGCACCTCAGAGGTAGAATGGACCTTTGACATCACCTAATTCTGCCCCCAGAGTTTGCAGATGAGGACACTGAGGCTTGGGGTAGTAAAGGAACTTTACTCAATAGCCAGGAAAGACTTGGAACTGGGTTGCCCACAATACTGGGATTTGGTGGCTGGGAATGGTGTGGGAAAGGATAGAGAAATGGGTGACTCACCTTCTCTCTTTTGTCTTTTAGCATTAAATAGGTTAAATGCCCAGAAACATTGATTGTGGATGAAACCCCCCCACTCTCTTAAGTAAACAGTCTGAAATGGAGTGGTTAGTCATTCCTGAATACTGAGTGGCGTTTACACAATACAGTGGTCTCGGGCTAATTATGAGAGTTAGTAGACTGTGACCAGTTAACACGGGCTCAGAAATTCCACTCAACCTTTAAACAACCTAGAACTCTTTTAAATTCCAAAGGAAGCTGTTGAGTTTGAAACTGAGATTTGCATTTTTTAAAAAAGTTAAGACAGACAGACCCACCTGGGCCCATAGCACATGATGCTAGGCACAGTACACCTGGAAGTGACCAGGGTTGGCCAGTGCTGATAAACACCAGGGTCCCAGGGCCTTTCTTTATTGTGGTTGTTTTTTAACTTGGTGAGAGAGAACAATCACCCCCATTCTGCTTCATATCCCTTTGAGTCCTAACACTAGAGACAAAGGACTTCCATTGTATAGTATATAATGATCTGAGGCATTTTTAATCATCTTTTGACCTCACTTTAAGATAGCAAGAACACCAAGAATGGAAGTAGAGGGAGTGGTAGGGCAAATGATAGGCTGCCATATATATAACCACAGGCTTTTTCCTGCCCATATGTCTCCTCTCCTCCCTCCCCCATTCTTCCTAACTTTCTCTTTGCTGGAGAGAAAGGCTGGTAGGCCTGTTATTCTCACTCCTACCTTCTCTTTGATTCTACACAGGCAACAACTGCCCACAGGCTGTCTGTCCTGGCAGCTCCCCCAGCCCCCCACCCACCTTCTTCTCTGTCAGGGCTCTCCTTTACACTAACAATCACAGACTTCTGAAAGGTCAGAGGTGGATGAGTTTTATACAAAAAAGCATAAGCACCAGACTTTGAAGCAGAAAGCATGGTACAGGTTTTTGCTTTGTTACGTACTCTATCATCCCTGGAACTTCATTAAACTTCTCTAAGTCTCCTTTTTCCCATCCATAAAATGGGGATGATGTTACTTACTGTGCTGAGTTAGGGTGAAGATTCAATTGCATGAGGTAAGACATGTGCTCTGCACACTTTAGAGATTTTAGAATGCTGTCGTGATCGTATTACAGAGGAAAGCAGAAAAGCATGGCAAGTCCCTGTCTGAGAGAGACAGGAAGGGGGAGTTCATCACGTTTTATCTTCATGGAGAGTGGGAAAAAGAAGGGAGAGAGAAGGGAGGGCGGGGAAACAGGCAGTCAGACCATGTGCTCTGATTTCCATGTTCTGGGCCCCAGTCCTGGGGAAGGCATATTACACCAACTGATGGTAAAAGCCAAAAGCAGTGGGGTTTTTGGCTGCCCCCATTTGGGAGCCTAGGAGATACCACACAGAGTGGCTCTGCAGGGACTGAGGAATATGGCCACAGATCTGGGTCTGATATGGTGCTTCTGGCTCCCTGTGGCCTCTGTGTGGTGTGGTAGGTGTCCTGCAGGTGAGGGGATACGAGGGTATTGAGAGTCTAGACTAATGGACATCTGGGTGAGGACTAAAAGGCCACAGTGGGCAGGACTGAATGAACAAAGGCCCCAAACCAGGGCCACAGGTATCGTCTCCCAGTACAAGATCTCCTAAAGATATTTTAATGGTCACCAGCCAAATGACCATCCTAGCCACTCAGAATGGAGAGGAGCAAGGATCTACGGCGCCCATCTCCCCCACCACTCCCTCCGCAACTGCCTAGCCGCCACCTGGAGGGGAGCAGGGTGTGGGAGAGAAAGGACCTCGGAATGACTGTGCGTTCTCCTGAGAGATGCCAAGCTTTCTAGAAGAGATGATGCGAACCAAAGAAATACTATTAGTTCTCTAGTTAACATTTATTTGGTTCAAATGAGTATGGTATGAGTAAATTTCTGACCTTGCTATGTGGATAAAAAGAGACAATCCAAAGTGAAAAATATAACAGACATAATAAACATACCTACAGTAAGAATGTACCATCCATAAACTCTTGGGACTCAAAACCAAGTAACGTGGTGTTAAAATGTATATAACAAAAACTACTAGAAATTTAAGAAGAAGCTAACAAAAATCACAATAGCAGTGAAAACTTCAACCAAGTATTTCCAGTTTTTGATAGATCAAATAAATAACAAGAAAGGCAAATGTAAAATATGGGATTTGAGGTCCGTTTGCTCTTGGCCATAGGGCCTAGAATCGTAGGGCCTTACGATTCTGCCTCACTTGCCTCTCTCCACTCCTCCCCTAAGCATGGGCCCAAGTCACCTCAGCCCTGAGAGGAGGGCACATGGCATCGACTGAGTGGGTTTGGAGATAGGGATTGGACCATAGTGCTACAGGCATAATCTTTCTCCCTGGTGGTATCTGTCTCTTGGGAGTTGTTGTGCCAAAAGAACCCTGTGTCCTGCAGCCTGAGCTTTGTTAGGTGTTGGAGCAGCACATGCCTGTCCTGGCCGTTTTGTGGTGTTCTCTGGCTTTCTCAGTTGCTAGTGGCATCTGGACTGGCCTCCTCTACTATACAGAGCCACAGTGACACAGCAATCTAGACTCTAAGCTGCTCACAGAGCATGGACTTGGAAGCCAGACAGTCCCCTGTTCAAATCTCAGCAAATCCACCTACCTGCCATGTGAGTTAAATCCTCCATGCCTCAGTTTCCTCATCTATGAACTAGTGATAAGAATAGTACTGACCTCATAGAGGTTTTTTGGGGATTAAATGAGTTAACATTTATAAAATGCTTAGTACATATTTGGCATGTGGTTGGTATACTGTATTTGTTGATATTATTATCAGAGAGGTAAGCTAAGTTCAACAGCCAAGGATGAGATGGGGCAAATGGGGAGGGGGAAGTAACTGACAATTTGGAAAATAGTGTACTGATGACTCTCTATATCAAAAGCTATACCAGAAAAAACTTCACAGCTGCAAATACTTGATTATTAAACAGGAATGAATGAAAATAAGTGAATTTGGCATTTAGCTCCAAAATCTTAGGGTCAATTAACAAGCGTTCGTTACTTTGTACATGACACCTCCCCAGTTCAAATTAGCTCAAAGTAGCCAGTTAACCAGTAGGATGCTAAGAATGCCAGGTAACCCAAAGAAAGGGTTAACAGCCAAAACACAGAAGGGCAGGGACACCATTAGACTTCAAGAAAACTGGAACCAGGCATCTGAACTTCACCAGGACTTGCTGTGCATGTTTCTTCCCTCTCCTCCTTGTGTGTCATTCTTTCTCACTGTACACCACCTTCCTCCACGTGGTGAAGAACATAGCTCCTGACAGGTAGAATTGAAACTATCTTTGGCTCCCACAATCAGAAAGGGGCTCCATCTCTTCCTCTATTGTAGGGAAGGAATGACACCTCGGGGAAAGGTTGGGGGTAGCCCTGGCTTGGGTCACATGCCTACCCCTAGATCAACCATGCCCAGGGGACCATGACTGACCCAGCCTGGGAGAAGAGACCAGATCATACGGGAAGAAAGCATCTCCTTCGCAACGCTGAAGCTGGAGCCACAAAGAAGCAGAGTCCAAAAGGATGGGGATGCTGTTCCAGGACAGGGACAGACAGCGGGGGAGAACATTTCCACAGATATCTGCCACAAAGTGGGGACAAAATTGCAGCAGGAGGAAAATGAACAAAGATAAATGCAGAAACTGATTTAGCAACACAAAAAGAAATATTTATAGATTAGTCCAAGGACTGAGGCTTTGGAAAGAACTTCCATGTCTCTGATTCCACCTTCCTGTCCATTTTTACCTCTCAACCCTGGCTTCCTACCCCCCACTAATAGCTATGCTCCAGTAAAATTCAGCCACTTGTCATTTCCTACACACACCATGATATGTGCCCAAAATGCCCCTCTCCCCAACGAAGTTCTCATTCATTGATAACCATGTCCTGACCACCTCCTCTCTTCCAGATAGTACGTGCAGGACCTCTTCCATGATGGACTCCAAAATCCCTACATTTCCCTTATTCTAGCACATATCTCACTGCACAGGCATTGATTTTTTTAAAAAACATGTTTATTTATTTCATTAAGCTGTGAACTACTACGTTCATCTTTTTATCCCTTTCCCTAGCAACCAGCTAATAGCCTGATCCACGTGAAGTACTCTAATATTTATGGAGTGAGTGGTTGAATATCTTACCAGACATCAATGAACACATAACCAGCATGTTTCCATCCTTTGTCTCTTCCATGACAGGATACGCAGAGCTAAATGTTGTGACCCTCTGCAACAGCTCACACATTTCCTTTGTTAGAGAACCCCAGCACCCCTCCATCTTTTAACTCTTCTTGGCTGGGTTTTTGTTTTTAATTTACTGCTACAATTCTGATTCATATTAAAAGCTACATCAATTACTTTTGGAGAACAAGAGAGAAATGGGTGTGAAAAAAGATATTCTGCTCAGTACTTAGTGTCCTGCTCAGTGTAGGTCCTCATGTGTTCCCTCTCAGTGAGAAAGATTTCAGTAACACCATTTACCAGTGGTGATTAAAACAACTCCTCCACTATGTACAGCACCTTCTGACTTTCAAATCATTTTAATTCCATTATTTCACTGGCTCAGGCATTTTTGATTTGGTCTTATTAGTGAGGAAGTGCCACATCTATGAAATTATTCAGATTTTAATAGCTAACCACTTTCCTGTCATATGAATCCATTTTAGAAAACCCCCCTCACAAACGAGAACAATCTTTTTCAGCATAATACGATTCTCTGGACATTTCAGCAGGTAGTGCTAAATATGTGCATTTGATTTTTTGTTTTGTTACATATAAGGAGGTAATTTTTGCTTAAAAATGCAGAGTGAATTAATGGGGTTAGTGAATGATTAATCTCTCTTTCCAAGTGATATTCAACATTCCGTTGGCGTCCACACTGGTTACTCAGATACAACACGGCTTGACCAAATTCATTATCCAACTGACTGGTCTGGGACTACTCAATCATTAGCATGCAAATTAGTACAAACAAAGGATAGGTGACAATGACTTCCTTTCCTGTAGGTCACACTGTCGGGGGAATGAAGCATGTTTCTGTTTAAGAAAATTTATTTGGAGAACACTCAGTCTAACTCATTGAGGGGTTTGATTTTGGTCTTTTGAATGTCTGGCTATTTTAAACGGAGAGTCAGAGTTTTCAAGTGAACTTTAAAAACCATCTAGTACATAATTTAGAGGTAAATCTTTCTCATCCTCTCTGCTTATTGTATATATTAGGAAGGTAAGGGTAGAGGTGGAACAGACAGGTGGGAGCTGTGCGTTGGAGGGATGAAGTGCTCCCAGTCACTCCGTCGTTGTGCCTCAAAGTAAAACACAAACACCACCCCTATCGGGAGGAACTCTAGTTTTCACAAGGTGTCCCATGCCCAGGCGTCCATGTGGGTTCTCAAGGAATTTGAATTTCCCACAAATCTGCTGGTTGTCTCTTGCCACCCCTGTCGTCTACCTCCCTGCCACATCCAGTCGAGACCTCTCCTGGTAGGCATCATCTCTTCTCACGCTCTTGCTGGACTTATGTTCTCCTGGGCACTGCTGCCAACACCACAGCTGCCATCCCAGGCCAGTCTTAGGGCAGGCCTCTGCTCTCCCCCCTCTCCTCCCTTACAGAGGGCCATTCCTGCTCCTCCTCATCCCCTGCACGGGGGCCAGAACCCAGCAGTAGCTCCAGCTATGGCCTCAGTAACTGCTGACTGCTCCAGGAACTCGCCACTTCCCTGTGCTACTAAGTCATCTGCTAGTTGTGCTGAAAACCAAGCCAGACCAAACTGAACAAAAAGCAGAGGCGTGTTGGTACCATGTGCCTGGCCTGCCTCCATGTGCACACCCTTCACCACCCAAGTGCTCTAGCCTTCACTACCCCTTAAATCCAGAGTCGAAATTGCTTCCAGCTCCCAGAATGAGGGGGATGTCCCTCCCTCAGCCAATCCAGAGCCCACCTCACTTCCTGGTTTAACATTACCGACTTTCCTAGACAATGGAAAGTGGGAACACCCATTCCTTCCTGACTTTCCAGGGTGGGAGCTCCTCCACACACCCTGTGGTCTCAGTAAGGCAATGATGAGAGACGGATAATGGCACATTCCTCTAGGGTGAGGTTTCTCAATATTATACACGATTACAAGTCAAATTCCTTGTTACAGAGAAAAACCACTGGGATGGGAGCAAAGTCAGGGCTGGGGGCTTCTCATTCCCACACCCTGTTTGTTAAACTGTAACACATGGTGTCATTGAGAAAAAGAAAAAACTTAGGGGAAAACACAAATTCAAATTCCTACCTGGTCCCTGGTTCATCAGTCGAGCTTCTAAAATTCTAATTTAAACAGAATATGTATGTATCAAATCATATTCATCTTATATTTGAATAGGAACATCACTGACAGTGCCAACATTCACTGTGAAAACCATTCTTATTTCGCCCCGGCACTTAATAAGAATTTGGCCAAATGGAGAGCCTGCTCATAGGACGTTAGCATCCTTGCTGATTATGACATGCTCTAGACACTGTTAATATAAAATGTCTTTGAAACCCTGTCTTTTTTTCTGGGGCTCAGTCCATTCCTCGTTAGGAATTTCCCCAATCACCCTACTCACTGTGCTCAAAAAGTTTGCTGAGTTGGCATGGTGGTTTCTGAAGCTGCTTCTGACCATAGTGACAGGAAACTGAAGTCAAGATACTGGAAATCAACACAAAACAGATAAAAATTGTTTAAGGCAGGGAGTTGATGTAAAAGATCTTCCTTGGGTCAAAAGCAAAAAAAAAAAGAAAAACCCAAAACACAAAAAAACAGAGCTAGACAATCTAAGCAGACCTGCTAAAGATTAATACGTATTCAAAAATAAAAAGAATAAAGACTTGTTATAAGTAACAATTAAAAAAACTCAAAAAACAGCAAACAAACAAAGGTACTCAAGACCTCCTTCGTCAACAGAAAGGAATAGTCTATGAGGAAGCTTGTCAAGGAACATGCAAAGACCAAAATACGGCCAGGACTCAGGTGGTCCCTAATCATGTGGCTGGTTCTTCCCCTTGGTGGGGGGATCATTAGGCTGTTATAACTCAGTGAAATTGACCACAAGGCCATCTTTCTAACCTCCCACCACTCCACTTCTGGCCCATAGCCCATACTCACGCGCGCACACACACCCCGCCTTGCCCCAGCAGCCTTCAGGGTATAATCAGGCTTCCTAAGGAGACTTTTCCATAAGAGGTAATGAACTCATCAGCCCACAGGTTCACTCTGGTTTACTTGCCGTTTATGTTCCCTATTAAAAATAAACTGGCATTTGATCAGTTCAGTCTGTCCCTCAAGATCTGATGAGCTCTGCTTGAGCTAAAAAAATAAAAACCAAGTTCTGGATTAAGGGGAATAGTCATGCCCCAAGGCGATGCTGAGCGGCCTCCCCAGAGAGCATCTTTCTTTCACTGATTTCCAATTTCAATTGATACAACCTATAAACAACTACATCCCATTTATGTTAATATTTATGTGATTATCTGGGTCTACATCTATCTATCCCCATATTATGTCTGTATCTCTAAAGTGACTGAAGGATTTTGCCAAATTATTTTGTATATATTTCATTTAACACTTTCACGTAACTCTTTTAATGCAGTTGTTATTCCCATTTTACAGACCTGGTGACTGACATTCAGAGAGGGTAAGTGACATAGCTAAATATGTGAGCCCACATGAATGTGAGTCCAAAATCCTTGCTCACTCAATCTCAGTGTTCAATTATGCAAAATAGAGCCCACCCATGAAGATGTCATCCCCTTTTAACATTGAAACTTGGGATGTACCTTCCCTTGTTAACTTAGTGAAATAAACTGGAGATTGAGGAGGCTCTGTAAATAGAAAAAAGAAACAAACAGTAGAGCAAGCCGTTAGCAGAAGGTTGGTTAGCACATACAGAACAAGATATACATTCAAGCTTTTGAGAAGGACATAAGTAAATGAAGTAAACAGGAACAGAGGCTTAGAGAGATTCGATAACTTGCCTGAAAATCATACAGCTAGTAAATGACATGGTCAAGATTCAAAATTTGGTCTCTGCCTATACTAACAGACGGCGGGAGCCAGCAGGTTGACTGCTCTGAGAACTGGCCATTGTGGTTTCACTGGTAACTGAATGCACCTTATGATAACTACAGGATGAGTTGGAGCTGATGCAAGAATAAGGTGGGGGTGGGAGGGATGAGTAGGCTTTTTACAATTAACTGTATTAGCACTGACACTATTTTTTGTAGAACTAAATAAAAGGAATACTAAGGAATTAATAAATTGCTGAGAAATATTGAAAATTCCTAACCATAGGAAGGCAGCTAAGCCACCAAGGCACACTCACATGGTGGGATCCTGAAATGTCCCTGGAAAGCAGCAGATCTTTGCACTCTGCCAACGAAGAGATTGTGACAAATAATGTCGAGTTTTTAAAAAGGCAGAAAGAAAGAAGCAAACACTATGACTACACTTGTATGAGTGAGCATAACAATGATGACACACTCAAGAAGGGAATTTAGAATCCTATCACTGAATGCTACATAATGAGTTTAATACTCCTACATACGTTTTATTTCCTTTGAAGTGGTTTGTTTTCCCAATTATCCATTTTTTTATTTTGAAATAATTTCAGACTTAGAGTTGTAAAAATAGTAGAAAGAACCATCATAAGCCTTTTACCCCAACTGTTAACATTTTAGCATATTTGCTTTATCACTCCCTCTTTCTATATATCCATATTATTTTTTTCTGAACCATTTGAGAATAATTGGGTACCTTATAGCCCCTTCTGCTAAATACTTGTGTGTATTTCATAAGAACATAGACTGTTTCTTATATAACCACATTATAATTATCAAATCATGAAATATGCATTGATATAATTATTTAAGCTATAAACCTTACTCATTTTTTTCCCAATTATCCAAAAATTGTCCTTTATGGAAAAAAAGAATTCTAGTTCAGAGTTCAATCAAGGATCACATGTTGCATTTAGTTGTCATGACTCTTTATGGCTCTTTAGTGTGCTTTAATCTAGGAATGTTTCTACTTTAAAAAAAAATAGACGTGATTTTTTTGAGCAGTTTTCGGTTCACAGCAAAACTGAGCAAAAAGTACAGAGTTCCCACATACCCCCTCCCCACATACATGCACAGCATCCTCCACTGTCAACATCCCCCACCAGAGTGGTACATTGTTGCAATCAATGAACCTACACTGACACATCACCACCATCCAAAGTCCGCACTTTACATTAGGGTTCACTCTTGGTGTTGTACATTCTGTGAGTTTGGACAAATGTATAATGACATGCATCCACTATTATAGTATCATAAGGAACAGTTTGTCCTAAAAATTCTCTGTACTCTGACTGTTCATCCTTCCCTCCCTACCAATCCCTGGTAACCACTGATACTTTTACTTTCTGTATAGTTTTGCCTTTCCCAAAATGTCATATAGTCGGAACCATACAGTACATAGACTTTTAAAGTTGGCCTTTTCCACTTAGTAACACGCATTTAATTTTCCTCTATGCTTTTACATGACTTGATAGCTCATTTTTCTTTTCAGCACTGAAGAATATTCCATTGTCTGGATGTGCCACAGTTTATCATTTATCCATTCACCTATGAAGGACATTTTGGTTGCTTTCAAGTTTTTGGCAGTTATGAACAAAGCTGCTATAAACATCTGTGTGCAGGTTTTTGTGTGGACATAAATTTTCAGTTCATTTAGGCAAATATCAAAGAGTGAAATAATGGTAAGAGTATGTTCAGTTTTGTCCAAAACTGCCAAACTGTCTTCCACAGTGGCTGTACTCTCTTGCACTCCCACCAGCAATGAATGAGAGTTCCTGTTGCACCACATTTCTGCCAGCATTTGGTGTTGTCGGTGTTTTGGATTTTAGCCATCCTATTTTTGTGTGTATGTGTAGATGTGTGGTGGTGAAATATTTCTATTTTTTACAACATAATAATCCTCATCCATACATCATATCTCTGGCCCTACAGCCAGACTGGCTACAACAATGATTTAGCCATAATGAAGTTGTACACCAAACTCATTACTGGTAGGGTGTCCTTAATTAACCATGACTAACATAAGTAGCTGAATCTTTATTACCTACATAATTTAGTATGAACTTTGACCTCAATTTTCCATTTATTTGAGACCAAACAGACACACATTCCCAAAATACCCTTAGAACTGAAGCCTAGGTATAATTACCTTAATTATTCAATAATTTACACTTACAGAACCAACCTAAAACATTAGAGAAGAATTACTAGTAGCTATCACTTATTGGATGCTTACTAAGTGCCAGGCACTATTCCAGGATATTTCTCACAACAACCCTAGGAGGAAAATGCTACTACAGTATTTTATGGATTCTAGGATGCACATCTCTGAAATCAGGAGGTGGTTTACAGTCAGTGGTGTTTCATAGTCATTGTCACATTGGCATAATTGTTATTCTCTGTGCATGCACAACATAGACTAAAAACCTTTTGATGGCCTGTTCTAGTAAGATCCGGAAAGCTCAGCATCAAGACTTTCAGCATGTCCTAGAGACAGCAGTGGGACACCTGTGAGAAATTCTGTATCACCCACACTCTTGTTGGTCCAGAGGATGATACCATAAGGAAAAACATGGACATTGACTCTAAGTTGAAAGTGGTTCAGAAGAACGACTCTGACAGTGATCCAGTTTAGGAAAAGCTTAACTAATGTATGCATAAGAGTGTTATATGATAAAAAACCCACATCTAAATAAATCTAAAAGTACTCTTTCAATAACATAAAATTGAAAATTTAAGTATTAACAAAGTATCATGTCATAGTTTGATTTGCAAATTGAAACAATTGACCCTTTCTGTCTCTTTTAAGAAATATTCATTATCTCAGATAAGACCTGGGCCCCAGGCCTTTTTCTAGAGTTTCAAAATGGAAATCAGAAGCAATATCAACATGCAGAATAATGAAAATGTCTGTATAAATTGAGTCAGAAAA
Source organism: Daubentonia madagascariensis (assembly GCA_023783475.1). NCBI lineage: Eukaryota > Metazoa > Chordata > Mammalia > Primates > Daubentoniidae > Daubentonia > Daubentonia madagascariensis. The sequence continues at coordinate 9,373,120 of JAKFHU010000144.1, read as the reverse complement.
AAAATAGAACAAGATATAAATTCAAGTTAAAGGTGACCTTGGGTGAAATATATAAGCAGAATATTCTCAGGTTTTGCTCCCTTCAGTGTCCCCCAAAACACTCTGGCCCACATAAAAGCACGTTCACTGTTGTTTCAGTTCTAATGGTGAGAGCAAGGCATGCTACACAGCTTGAACGCTCTCTTTTATTTGCTTTTTTTGCCTCATAAACATGTTCAATTATTCAAATTAAATTGTATCTAATGTAGCTCAACCCAAAAGATAGCATTTCCTGCTCTCACAGGGCATTTGCCCTATTTGTTCCAGACCACATTCAAGGAAAACATACTTCTCTTAGCATTTCCTTATTTTGCTGGAAGCAGAATGTACAATGAAGGACACCAAACTTAATTAGCACATTAACATAATCACATCAAGCGTAGACAGAGAACTTGACAATGGGAAATTGGGTAAATCAACGCAAATGGTTTCAGCCCTGTGCTTTATAATTAGGCAAAAAAAAAAAAAAAAAAAAAGGGTAGTTTAAATGCTGCCTGATGCATTTACTATGTTTGTTTCTAATTTATGAGATAGGAATTGTTGACACCAGAGTACTCAAATTTATCCTCATATTTAAACGAGGCAAAAGTTTAAGTACACATCTTTTTCTATTTAGAGGCTTCTTTTTGACCTTCTGTGTTAAATATAGATGCATTTGCTAAAGCTATAATACTATTGTGAGAAGTTTTGCATATGAAAACAGGCAGCCATAGCAATTTCAAGAGCTCAGAACACAAAAGACATAAAGTAGGCAAAAAAACCTGATGAAGGTTTTTTTAGGCTTGCCCTGTCTTTTATTTTGTAGTGGACTTTTTCTAGGAATTTGCATGGACTTACCACCCTCAACCACTGTAGGTGGTTTGCAGTTATAGGTCATGTTCTTAGCAGAGGCAGAAAATTTGATGCATCACATGCTAGTTTTGTGGCAATCCAGGTGACAAGTAAAAGAGTACATGGAGGACAGGCACTAGAGCAATTATAGTTACACGCATTGGCATCACACAAACCTGCACCTGCCGCTTACTTGCTATGCAACCCTAAAAAGTTTGCTTCACCTCAGTTTCCTCATATGTAAAATGGGAATGTTGACACCTATTTCATTGCTTTATTACGAAAATCAGTTGAGATAATATAGGTAGCACAGTGCCTGGCACATGGTTAACTGCTCAGTAGGTGTTAACTTAGCCAGAACAAGAATGGGATGGCCGCTGTGGGGTGAGGATGTGAGTGGCTAATGGAAAATGTGCCTGGGGAATGGGCACTGAGTAGTTCTGCACAGCCAGTGCCTGGGAAGGAACACAGCCTTCCTTATGCACATCACAAAAGGGAAACCGCAGGACAAACTCATTCCAGCTTTTGTTCCAAACTGCTTACTTCAGTTCATTTCTGGCACCTAATTCTATCTTGTATTTAGTCTTAGTGGGGCTTGCTGTCTGATTATCCCCTACGCTTTCCTTCACTCTTTGGGTTTGGAGTTCTTTCCCATTCCTATGCTGGTTGAAACTTTCCTTCCATGCTCAGGCTATGTCCATTTCTTCTATAAACTTCCCTCTCTTCCCAACCTGAAGTTGAGCCTCCCCCCTCTGACCTCCCACAGCAATTAATCTGCACCACTCTGCCGTAATGATTATGTTTTGCCATTCCCACAGGTACCTGTGCAACTTGAGTTATTCCTCTCACTGAACTGCAAGTTTCTGGGTAGCAAAGCCTCCATCCCCATTATGTCCCCACTATGTCCCAACCTAGTGCTTTACACGATGGGGGATGTCTTACCCACGTCGTGATTCACTTTCCCTGAGAACATCCTCTCTCGAGCAGGCTGGAACTGCCTTGTTGTTCTACAAGGCCTGGCCACAGGGCCCTAGCTGTGAATCTGGGGAGGACGTACTCAACTGCTGTGTCGCAGCCGCCTTCTGTCCTGCGCCTGGAGAGGCAGAGGGGAGAGAGGACTGCTGGTGTGCCTGAGGGCTTTCTGGCTGCGGTGCCCGCCTTGAGCGGTCCTGCGGCACCCGCACCTCCAGATTCCACGAAGCACTCCTGAGTCATCCCTACTTGCAGTCCTTACACTTGAGTTGTTCCCCTTTGCTTGCAGCCAAAGAGTTTTAACTGAGACAAGTATACACTCAACAGAAATTTTGACTTGCATTGTGAAATAAATGACCATGTATCATGAAATCAGATTTGAGTTTGGGCTACAGGGAGCAGATCTGATTTCCCATTATTCTATGCTCTTGGACTTGAAGAATTTTCAAATACTGTCTTCCAGGCAAATAGTTCGCTAGTGTTAACCAAAGAAAATTAGCAACAGCTTGACAATATTTAATAAATGGTTATTGATAATAAAAAAATCTTCAATGTCACTGACGTAGAGTAAGAGACCATAATGTAGAGGAGAAAAATATCATATTGACATTTTTTTGAATGGGGGATAGCACAAGCTGTCTACCCTTTTCGAGGCCAAATGTTAGCTAAAATTTTAAGTTTTCCAGCATCATTCAGGGTAGATCCTAAAACAAAAAAGCTTGACTTTAAACAACATATATCCACTATGATTGATGTATCACATATATTATTTATTGGGGGAAATTATAATGCTTATTGGGGAATTTCAGGGGAAAATCTTGAAAACAAGAGTAACCTTTATTGAGTACTCACTGTGTTCCTGGAACTTTATGTTATTTATGAACATTATAGCTAACACTTGCAATTACCCAGAAAGGTGGATTTATTTATTGCCCCTTTGCATTTGGGGAAATTGAAGGCTCCCAAGGTCAAGCAGCTGGTAAAAGTTTTGAGCTGGGATTCCTATGTAGACTATTTTCAAAGACTTGCCCTCCACACATTTTAGGCCAGTGAGCAGATAAAGATATTATTTGGCATAAACCTTTTGGGTTGCTATTTCCCTAACTGGTCTCAGTGGTCCAGTCAGAGCTTCTTATTATAAATAGGTGAGTAATACAAGCTCTCAACCAAGGCTGAGGTGAGTAGCTGCCAGGCACTCCCTACCATCCTACTAAAGTAGGCAATAGTGAGCCTCATGCTTCAAACAGTGGGGTCAGCTGACTTCACCCAGTGTTCTTCCTATGTGCTGTGGCAGTAATATTAGTAGATATCAAATAAGACCATCCTAGGTCCACCTGGTACATGTTCCCACCATGCTACCTTGAAACAGAAATTTTAACAGAAAAAATATTCTCTGATAAGTCTGCATGAATATACAACTCTACCGTTCAAGTGTGCTGCTGTATAGTTACAAGTTTCTCCTGCCTTTGCCCCAGAACTCATGCCCCCCACAGAAAAATGCAAGTAGAAGGTGATCCCTGTCTTTACAAATAAGTCCAAGGAAAGAACAGCAGGCCACAGGTTCTTGGAAGTGGGTCCCAGGAAAAGAATTTATCACTCAAAGAGAGGACTCCTGCTTAATGAGAAGTGGCAGGGCTGTTCCTCGAAGAGGCACTTAGACAAAAACGAAAGGCTCAGCATGGTCTTGTCTGATATTTATTAATATTAATGCTACACACCATGGAGAAAACACTGAAAAAATCTGGAAATGTCCAATCCTTCAGGCCCCAGTTGCACAGAGAACAGGGAACTAGAATTAGCTTTAGAAAACCTGGATTCAAGCCCGGCCCTGATATTTAAAAACTGTATGTCCTTAGTAAAGTCACTTCCTTTCCTTGAGCCTTGGTTTCCTTCTCTATATAATGGACTGAATCATAGCTGGCAGGGCTATTTATAAGACGTAAATGATATAATTTAAATGAAAGCCTTCCCAGCTAGGACAGGTAAGTGGGTGGCTCCCCCTGACCTCTGAGTTCAGGTGGTGCTTGTCATTCACATGCCCATTTCCCATCCCACAGCACTGTGACTACAGTTTACCTGTTTCCCTTCCAGAACATGAGCTACTTATGAGAAGGTGGATCACTCACTCCTGTTTTTCCAATACGCAGAACCCTCGAATAAAGGTAGTCCCTCAAGACCATTGTTCAATGAACGAATCAATCAGTTCATGGGTGGGTGGGTGGAGGTTGTAAACTTGAGCGTGGCACAGAGTGTTGGGTAATACATAGGAATCCCCGAAGTCTGGCGTGGCATTTGCTCAGCTCCTCCCCCACCTGGGACCACAAAGCCTGCCAATCCTTCACATAGTTCAGGACTGTATGCTGAACCATTGGCTCGGCCATCTCTTTACAATCCTCCTTGCTCTGACACAGTGACTCATTTTTATCCATTGTCTCGATTCACAGGTCGGACGCAGCCCTCCTTACCACTACCTGGCCCAATGGTTCTCAAAGTCAAGCAAGCACTGGGATCACCTGGAAGGCATGTTAAAACACAGATTTCTGGGCCTCACTCCCAGAGTTTCTGATTCAGCAGGTCTGGGGAGGAGCCTGAGAATCTACCTTTCTAACAAGTCCCCAGGTGATGTGAATTCTGCTGGTCTGGAGACCCCACTTTGAGAACTACTAGTCTATGTTGTGATCCCTACTTCTCTCTCACAGGGAGTCCCCACCTGGGAACTGTGGGGGCAGATGGCAGGTACCTCTGTGATGCTCTTGGGTACAGCCACTTCAGAACACAAAGGGGAGAGAAGGGGGGGCTGGGCAGTTTTGGATCTAAAAGATTGAGTTGAGTCTTTTAGATCATTGGGATTTCAAGTCACTGGAGCCTAAGAGCTTGGCAGCCAGTGGTGTGCTGGTAAATTTTAACAACTGGGTTAATGAGCATTTCAGGGGGGTGGGCAGGCACCCAGATTTGTAGCATTTACCAATATCTGTGGTATGAATACACCATAGCCAATTTGTAGCAACCAACCTGATGTCAACTGGCTCACAAAAATCCTGAAAATGTAACCATGGGCTCTCATGTGCCAGTGTGAGTAGACTCTAGCACACCACTGCTTGGCACCCCAGCCTGCTAGATTTCTTCTTTTCTTCCTACTAGCCCTGTTCTGATGGATAGCCCCCTCTTCCTTTTATTCCTTATTTCTTTCTTAAAGATTTCTTGAAATGGCCCGGCTCAGGGCCCCTCCGCCATCCTGTTCTGCACCAACTCATTTGTCCCCTTGCCCCACTCCCCGTGCCAGTGTCCTTTCTTGGTTTCTTAGTGCTTGGTCTGGCCTGGGCTGGTCCATCTTGACCTTGGCTTGCTGCCTTCTTCTTTGTGAAAACATAGCTCTGCTCTGATCTCACCATGATCCCGGTGGCTTCCCTGCTTTTCCTCCCCTGCTCAGCCCCCTTCACGGCCACACGTCCCTCCAACCTGCAGGAGAAGTGGATGCAGTAAAAACAAATGAATGAAATCAGATGCGTTCTTTGCATATTTTACTCAGGAATGACATTTCACAGGTCCTCTCCTTTACTGTGTCCAGATACAAAGGGAGATGTTGATCCATGGAAGGTGTCTGAAAATGCTGAGGAGTTTTTACACAAGGAATTGAAGCGGAGCTGACCAATGGGTCAAGAAACTTATGATTTCTCCTTTTTAACTGCTGTGCTGGTCTATAAAGACGTGTCTAATACCCAAACCTGAGAGGGCAAAAGGGGAGAGAATGGGGTTTATGCTTCTGTGTCATGGAGAAAAGCTGCCAAAATGTGATTAAGCTTTTTGAGTTAGAACTTATAAAAATGCTTTTGCTACTGGTTTCCATGGTTGTCCAGTGAATAGATAGAATTCATTTATGGGAAACACAAAAGGCGTTTTCAGAGCTTGGCGGGATAGAAGACGTATTCCTTCTACTACTTGCTCCTGTGATTTTTAGTGCCACAGACCCACTCAGGAGTCTGGAAGATGCCGGTGGGAGTGTTTCCTTCCAAGTCCTGAGCAGGTTTGAACTTCCTCCTAAATAGGAAACAAAGACCTAGACCTTGAGGAAGACCCAGTTCCTTACTAATGAACTTATTGCTTCTCCCGAGACAGCTTGCCTTGAACACGACGCAGGGAAAGATGCTCTCATGAGCTCCTAGATCTTAGGAAACCCTTCTCATTCTAGGGGTCGTTGGCCACAGGGAACATCCCACAGCTCTTTCCACCTCTCTTGGCCGCCATCCCAGGAAGCAGGTTCAGTCCAGGACCCCTGGTGGTGCAAGGCGTGAGGTGGTAGAGATCAAAGGTGGGCTAGGTGGCAGTGTGGAGTCATGGAAAAGGCTGGGAGTTGGGGAGTCTAAATTCAAGTCCCACCAGTGCCCTTATTCCCCTGGGCTCTGCATCTCAAATAGTCACCACTCTGATCCAACCGGTGTCTCCAATGACTTGATAGGGACAACTTTTATCTTCTTCCACCTGCTGCATTCATGAATCATGTCCTCTTGCCTTGAGAGACAACTGACCCAAAGAGTTCCAATTTCCTTAACCTCTCTGTGCCTGTTTTCTCACATGTAAAATGGGTATAATAGGAGTAAGCACCTCAATTTGTTAAGAGGACTAAGTAGTTAATATGTGAAAAGTATATTAACTGAACCCTGGCATAGCTTCCTACCTCCAGCCACCTACGTAACATCTTCACTTATGTCTAAAAGGACCTTAACTCTATTGTGGCCAAAACAGAACCCTTGATTCTCCCAAACCTGCTCTTCCCCCAACTGGTCCTCTTATCCATGAGTGGCCCTGCTGTTCTCTCAGCTGCTCTGCCCCTTTCTTTTGCTCACACCCCACATCCAATCCATCAGTAATCGGGCTTCTTCTAGGTTCTCCTATCATAACCCCTGTCCAAGCCTGCAATACACATCATCTGGACTATGCACTAGTCCCCTTCCACTTTCCTTACCTCTGCCCTTAACCCCTTCCCTGCTGCCAGAGGGACACTTTCAAATTATAAGCCAGACTATGGGACTCTCTTCCCAACCTTTTAATGGTCTCCAACCACATTTACAATAGAATCCAATGTCCTTCCCAAGGCCCCAAAGTCCTGCCTCTCTGGCCCCTGGCTATCTCTCCTGCCTCATGTCCCTCCACTCTCGCCCTTGTCTGCTCTTCCCAGCCACACTGGCCCCTGACCAAGAGCAGGGGCACCTTGCTGTCTCCCCACCCTTGCACTCCCTGTTCTGCTGCTGCAACGCTCTTTCTCTCGATAACTGCATACTTCACTGCCTCACTTCCTGTAAGGCTTTGCCACCCTGGACACCCTACCTTGAAATAGCACCACTCTCTGCCTTGTTACACTGCTTTATTTTTCTCCTAGTTGCTTCTCACTCCTGACATAGTAATGTGTTAATTGTCTGTGTCTCACACAAAACTAAGGGCCTTAGGACGGGGCTTTCAGTGTCTTGTCCTCTGCTCTGTCTTCAACTCCTAAATGCATCCCAAACACACAGTAGGTATTTAGTAAATATTTATAGAATACATGAATGAGTCAGTAAAAATAGTGCCTGGCACATGATTAATGTTCAGTAAGTGTTAGTTATTATTAGGGGCGTTACTCACATGTTGCTATCTAGCAGCTTCTTGGATTTTCCCAGGGGTAGGAAACTCCCTATCTCATAATTCAAATGGAATATCACTTTATTGAGCGCGTAGCACGACAGGAACTTTAACACCCATTACTCCATTTCTTCCACACATCAGCCTTATGAGTAAGTTCTACTGCTCCCACTTTGCAGATGAAAACAGGTAGGATTAAAATGTCAAACGACCACCTCCTGCTCTGCCCAGGGTCACAGAGCTGGAGGAGAAAGAGCTGTGAGTCAAACCCTTCGGTCCTAAACCCAGTCTTCTTTCAGCCACACCTGCGTCTGCTCTAGGAGCCCAGGCACAAAGCCCCCCTTCCTCAGGATGTCCGCAGCACCTGCTTTCCACGTTTGATGAAAGATGGGATGCATCCTGCCTCGCACTGCCATCAGGGGTCTCTCCCTGAACTTGTGAGTTCCTTGAGCACAGAGACCAGATATTGTTCCCGGAGCACAGAGACAGGGACGCAGCAGGTGCTCAGAAGCAGCTTGACGTGACTTGGGGCCGGTGCCAGGAGTGGGAGAAGAAGGGGGAGCACTGCATGTGCAGGTAAGGGGGAGTTGTTCGCCTCTTAAAAACGTACCCACTGCAGCTCTTGCTAAATATGAATTTTCTGAATCCTCAGCTGGCCAGGTAGGGCACTCAGAAAGAAAGAGGAGCTGCCGGATGCCCCAGTCAGTGTCACCTGGAGCAAAGAGTCTTCCCCAAAGTTTACAAGTTGATGGAAACCCAAGGGGCAACACGGTGGCCAAACCACACCCACAACAGTCCTTGGGGACAAGCCTTCTCCTCTTTGAGTAAAAGAAGTTAGTAGAGGTGGAGACACCCTAAAATAATGGTTCCATAACTGCAGAGAAAACTGGCTGCAGCTCTGCCACCTGTTAGGAACAGTATGTCACTGTCACTGAAACAGAAGATTGAAAATCAGCCCATGCTATATATAAATTGGGAGGTAAAAAATAAACCAGTAACATCTTGTTTTGACATTCAGCAATATTTTCAAGGTTCTCCAAAGAACCTTGGAAGAAAAGAACTTGAAAGAGTCAAGGACCTAAAGGGAAATTAGAACCTGATTTTCAATATCATCTTGACCTGAAAATGAAATAAAAGTCTACTTTTAGACTCTAGAGTAATGACATGAGTAGCTCTCTGTCCCTACAGCTCTCTTTGCACAATTGAAGTATCTTCATTTCCGTGGGTACCTGCTGCCACCCTCCAGACTCTGGAATTAATCCTCTGCCAGGCTGAAAGCAGAAACAGCCATGGGTCTAACATCTCCTAGGAAGAAGCCTTTAGCAAAAGCAGTGGTGTTCAGCGTGGAGGCATTTTAACACAGGATTCTGGAAGGTTCATTTGCATCCTGCACTGACCCCAGCTTGGGTCTGCAGTGGCCACAGTGGTTGCATTCCCATCATCTATCTCTCACCAGTCTAAGCCAGTGGTTCTCAACCAAAGGCTATTTTGCCCCCCAGGTAACATTTGGTAATATCTAGCAACATTTTTGGTTGTCACACCTGGAGAGGTGCTACTGGCATCTCATGGGTAGAAGGTAGGGATGCTGCTAAACATCCTATAATGCACAGGACACCTCCTCACAACAAAGAATTATCTGGCCCAAAATGTGTAGAATGCTGAGGTTGAGAAACTTTGGTGGTCTAGTGGGGTTCCAATTTCCAATGCTGGCTTTAGGAATGACTTAATCCCAGCCAGCAGACTTGAGGCAAAGTCTGTTAGTCTGAAAAAGGTTATCTCCTTCCTAAGAAGAGGAACCAGAAGAAACCATCTCTTTTCTTTTGGCTGTTGTAGTGTTTAAATGTGATGTCTGGAACTGTTGTAGCCACTTTAAGACCACAAAGGAAACCTTTTTGAGAGCAATCCAGTAACATCCAGTAAAATTGGAAATGTGCATAAATGTGTTATAACCAGCAACCCCACTCATGCTGACCTTGAATTTGCTATTAAACAGCAAATAAGTGAATATGCCACTCACAAAAGACTTTCCTAAACTTCAAAGCATTTACCAAAATTATCTTCCTCTGTCTTTGATGTATCACTCATGCAATTCAAAACTGCATATGCAGGAACTAATCTATTAATACATATTAAATTGTGCCAATAAATGTTGTCTTCTCTGTTTACATAAAATGAATTGCAGGTCATACCCATATTTTTCCTTAAATCTGTGGCCTAAATGTCTTTTTGTTTTTAATTTCAGAGAAGCTTTTATGTCCTGTGATCTTTATTCCCAGATATGTGATTTTTTTTTCTTAGTGCTTATTTTCCTGATGTAAGTTTCTCAGTTATTACAGCAGGGAAATTTTTTTACTGGACAAGTTTTAGGGGCATGGTGAGGATAGAAAAATAATTAACTGAATATTGTACACACTACCATTAAAAGGATAAACTTCTAATATCAGGATTGTGTATGCTTAAAGTTTAGAATATTGCAAAATTATGTGTCCTTCATCAGAGTATGAGAAAGTTGAGGGGAAAATAGTGGAAAGTTCCTAAAAAGGGGGAACAAAGACAACAGCTTACACCAGTAGTAATGGCTAAGTTTTTTTTCTTTTTACAATATCTCTGAGTCTTGAATACAAGTATAAATTAGGTTCCAAACTGAAATTTTCCATTACAATTTCTCAGCATCAAGCAATTTTTATATTGGACAAAGACACAACCCAATTGCTCTCTCTGATATTAGTATGAGGAACGACCAATTATGTTTCTCATTTGGTATTAATATTGTGGCCTCAGATTTCCTCTGACAATTGCTTCTGATAATTATAATCTATACATTAAAAACTGAAACTAATTATTTATGAGCTTGTAGTTCTGTTGTATAAGAGCTATTCAAAGAACAGTTAAAAAGGAAAACTATGAAAAATAAACTTATTAATCTCATGAATTTTTGCTATGTAGCTTTCAAAGAATGTTCTGGGTATGCATTTGTACGAGGATTTTAGTTTTATTGGATTATTTTGGGAACTATATCAGTTTAATATTTTAATACTCCTACCTATTTTCCTTTGCTAAAAAACCATTTCTGCTTGATAAAATTCTTTGCATTTTTAAAAATGCAAATGTTTATCCTTTCAATTTAAACATGTCAGATTCTTTCCTGCTCGCTTGAAATCTTACTGAAAACATCCTTATTTCTTTTGCATGCTATTAAATATGGGCTACGGTGGGATGTTTGCTTTTTTAAAGCAAATTGCAGAAAAATATAAAGATTATACCATTTACACAAAGTTTAAAAGTATTCAAAATAATATTACATATTGTTTATATAAATACACACATCTGTACATATATATAATTTTAATATAAAGAAATGCATAGTAAATGAACACCCAAAACAGAAAAATCCGTGGAGAATGATGAAAGTATAATTTGGAGATTTTCAATGCAATTATCTCAGAATTAAACATCTAGTAGACAAAAGTTATAAAGGATACGGAGAAATAGAACACAACCAACAAATTTGTTTTAATTAACATGTGCAGAACCTTATATCCTTTGAATGCAGCAGATTTTATCACTTTCTCTTTAGATCTAACATGCTGTTCTTGTCTCCAGATGTACAATTACAAAAATTACTTCTTTGATGTTTAATATAAGTACTCCTCAAACATTTATTGAGCATGTTTGATGTACAGTTTAGTGAACTAGAGAGGCTGAGAAATATACTTTGTCGGTATATGTCTCTGAAATATTTTCTATAACAGATGTGCTTACATCCTGGTTCCAGAATATCCTTTCTTAGGAAATACACCTACTATGTCCAGGAGTTACTTTCACCAGAGGGCCTGAGGACATTATCTTGATGGATGCTGCTTTCCAGAACCCAGAATGCTGTCCATTGGCCATACATCCCTCATACTATTGCAGATCCCAGCACAGCCTCTGCCCACCCCAGGAATGCCAGGCCCTCTCTCTGCAACCCAGGTCAGCCTGGACTCACCCCTATGAACCTCAGAAATGTGCAGAGTCCTCTCTCAGCAGGACATCTTTACCCCACCCCTCTTTTCCAGGTGGGTAACATCCCTAGGGTGCCACTGTTGGTGTGAGAAATAGAAACTGGCAGCATGTGGGAGAGCGTACCAGCTCCTTAGCCCACTCCCAGCTCCCCTGTGTCCCAAAGGGCTCCTGTCTGTCATTTTGGGTCTGATATCCAGGAAGAGAGCCATGCTCACAATTTCAGAAGATTCCTAGAGCCTCACAGTTGATGTGTAGCTGTAGTAGCTTTACCCAACCATCCTCTAAACTGGCAGTCCCACCTTTGTCTTTGAGATCTGGGGGTTCTCTACCTCTTCCAAGAGTCCAAACAGCATCATCTCTCTGTTGCTCCTCCAGGAATACCTGGGCTCTATTCTTAATGTCTTAAGATCTTAGAACCACAAAGAGAGACAATCCAACTCCCATGTATATTTCAATGTCAATAGCTAGAAACTCAAAAAAAGGTCCTGAGTTGTAACCATTCCCACCCTAGATTCTCCCAGAAGATGTATACATTCCAGCGCCCAGCATAGCTCACAGAGGTTCCTCGGCCCAGAAAGTCTGAGTTGGCAAGCAGAGCTCAGAGCAGCTAGAGATGCTCTCAGCCCAGCCTCTGCATGAGATAGTAATGCACTTTCTGATCTTGCCATACTGTCCTTCTTCTTTCTATGATGCACCGGGTTTGGCCTTGAGCCTCCAGGAGACTGGTCACATTCTTTTGGCCCAACTCCCCATCAGTGGCCTCTTTTGCCTTAGAGAAGCCATCAGAATTGGAATTAAGAATAACTTTCACTGTCATCCCTTCTTCTCATCCCCAGTCCCCACATGTGGAAAGCCTGTTGTCAAAAGGCAGAGATAGAGCCCTGGGCACCAGTGGTAGAAAACCCAATGGCTAAGCAGGGAAAGCAAAGACCCACCACTTGTCCCATGCCTATGACAAGTCAACAGTAACATGCATCTCAACTGTGGATGACATAGGAGCCCCATGGCCTGGGACAAGTCTTCCTGACAGCAGTCCCTCCTCACCTCCTGGCAGGTCCGCTTCTCATGGCCAGATTCCTTCCTCTGCAAGCTAGGAAGGCAGGGGAACACAGCAGTGCATGGTTCCAGGGATGTTCAGACTCCTTTCCCATTCCCTGTTAGATTTCCCATGGCTTCACGTCAGATCTGCACAAAATCCAGTCAAGCCATCCCCCAGTTCTATCCTATCTCTCTCCAAGTCTCAGGCTGCCTTTCCTAGACCCACCTCCAATCTCTTTGTTTTTTCTTCTGAAACTGTTCTCTCCTTTCACCGAACAGCTTGGCTCCCCATCAGCATCCAGAGGACGTGACACCCGCATGAGGTCTATCTCCCCTCTTCTCTTGAGCCAAGGCATTGCTCTAAGCTTGTCTCAGCCTCTGAAGTGAACTCTTTCACTCTCCTGATATACCTGCTCCTGGGTCCTGTGTTCATGATGCAGTTGAGACTAGGGAAGTTGGGGGAGATGGTGGTTTGAATGGAGGTATTTTTATAGGAGGAGCTTGATCACCCCATTCCACTGGCTACTCTGTGGAGGTCTAAGGGTCATAAGGTAAGATCCCTCTTCTCTCCTGGAGCATCATGTCTGCCTCTGCATTCTGGCCAGCTCCTTTTCCTGCCTCTGCAGCTGTTGTGCCTCTTTGTCCACCTGCTCCTGGAACATTTGGGATATTCTTTGCATTGGTTCCATTTCTGCCATTATGACGACCCTTTGGAGATGCTGGCCTATCAGGTCTTTCTGTCTGGGCCTCTAAGACTCTGAGGCAGGCTGCCACCTCTCTGGCATCTCCTGACAGAAGACACACAGCTGAACCCCTCCTTCCAGCCATAGTCTGCAGGCACCACCATGGCTGCCCCAGAGGCCAAGCTGTGGCAGCAGGCCACGCAGCAAAAGCCATGCTTGCAGGTGACTGGTCATCCTGAGGTCTCTGTGAAGGGCCTCTACTTCCCCTCCTGCACCTGGACGAGGGGCCTAGGTGTGCAGGCATTAGGTTCCTCCTTGCATGGCTTGAGGGGGCTGACCAGGGACCCTGTGTGGATTGTACTGGGAGGAGAACCAACGCTCTGGCTTGAAAACCCAGCTTCAGAGACTTGGAGGGCATTTTTGATGGGCAAAAACTCGGTGTCTGTTTCCTATTCAACTGCTACCCCCTTTAGGGTGCTGACCTTCATGAAAAAGGCACACCTGATCCATTGTTCTACCTGCTTCTTTGAGGACAAGTGAGAAGAAGGTGGCTCACACGTGGGAGGTGTTGGATTTGTGCTGGAAGATCACTGGGCTACCTGCTGGCTCTTGCTGGCACTGTTGTTTTATAGGGTCTAGGTACAGCTTTCTTCTCTCACCAGGGCCTCTGAGAAACAAGGGGACTGTCATGAGCTCTCTGGGCCCCTGTGCTGCTATCTAGAAATTGGAGGCTTTGAGCTCAGTGACCCCCGGGTCCTTTCTAGCCAGGCATTCTATCATTCTGTGAAATCTGATCAGATTCTTTCTCCCTGCCCAGTAGCTCAGCATCCCCCACCTTGAAAACTGGAGCTTAGATAGAATGTAGGTCAGCAAGAATTAAACTGCCCTTTCTAGTCTACTGTATCCAATAGGACTAATCACAGCCATGTATCACTACCAAGGTTATTCATGTGGAGACAAACAGTGTTAATACCTTGCATTTGTATATTTTGGTAAAGTTTAAATACTTTGAAACTTTTGTCTTGCCATACGGTTTGGTGGAATGATGAATTTGTATGTTTTTCTAAAAAAGGGAAACCAATTTCTTTCCATTAATCTTGCTAATATGAATTTTCTTCTTTGAAAGCCTATAAAATTTTCTTAAGTGTAAAATGAAGGGAATATCTACTTTTTTATGGTCAGCCATTTCTTCTCACAGGAATTGTACTTAAAAACCAGAAGGAGACTCACCATTTTGTTACAGCTTGCCCAAGATGCCCTGATTGGATAATTTTTAATTTCCTTCTCAAGAGTGTACAAGTGTTCACATCTAAACCTGAGAAGTACAAAATGTCTTTTCTCTAAATATTCTCTCATCAAATATGTGTTTAATAAAGATCATCTTCTTCAGAGAAGGCAAATATGTGATGATATTATCTAAAAACTTTGATGCCAGAGGACAAGTTCGGGGTAGAGAAAACTCAGACAGAAGGAGTATGTGTTGTACGTGTGATGTGTGTGTGTATGTGTGTGTGTTTATGCTGCTGGACTATAGCACCTGCTGCAGCAGATCCGTACTTCTGCAGATCCTCTCGGGTGTGCTCCCCAATCATCCCACCTCGCTCCCAGAAGCTCCTTGTTTATGGTTTTATTTATAAAATGACTCAAACCCTGAATGAGTATAGTTTCCACATAGAGTACAACAATAAAGATAAATGTGTCTGTCCCCCATTGGTACCCTAGTTACCTTCCCAAACACTGTCCAAAATTCCAAGACTTTATCTTTATATATGTATATCTATACACATATATACAAATACATAAATATATGTACACACATATATCTATACACACTCACATCTCCACAGGAATGGATGGTTTTCATTTTCATTTTGATTTTAAATAAATTGTTTCATGTTCTGCCATTTGTGTTTTCGCTTTTGTTTACTTTTAAAATTCTGCTGATTCCCAGTTCCCTGGGGTTTAGGGTGTCCACAGCTCCACAGGCCCAGAACACAGGGAGGGCCAGCAGGGCCACGGTGGGGTTCTCAGCCACAGTCCCCAGCCCTCCCTCTGCTCTTCTTTCCCCTCCTGCCTCCCCGGGCAGCTGGAGTCAGCGCAGTTCTCTCCCTGCCGCTGGGGATAGAGGCCCTGGAGCACCTTCTCCTTTGCTCATTGGCTTCCAATTCTCCCGGAACCATCACTCTTCGGGCATCTTTGGAGGGGCCCCAGGATTGAGGATAGAATAAAGCCCCTTTGTGCTGGGACAGTAGGGCTGGGGCAGTGCAGCCATTCCTGCCAGTATCTCTCATCCTCCGACCCCAGTCCTCTGTCCTTCTTCAACCTCCTCCTGTTTTTTCCCGTTACCTCATCTCCTCTTGTTGAACACTAACCTCTTCTTTGGAGACATGTTCCAGACCCCCCAACCCTCCTCTCACTCCCTTTCCCTGATCTTCTTCTGTATATACTCTCCACACGCAAAGCTGTTTATGACAAAAATACACCTTTGCAAGCCCACGATAGTAAAAGGACAGTATCTTCTCCTGAGATCATTTCGAAGCTGCCATTGATTCTTGTACAGAGACTGCAGATCTGAGTAATTGAGAAATGTGTTGGTGGCCAGCAGATCTCAAGACTAAAGTTAAGATTTAGGTACTCTCCTTCCTTCCTTCTTTCTTTATTTCCTTCCTTCCTTCATTGAAAGTGGAAACATTGTTGAGTGGCTTCGACACCCCAGAAACCATGCTATGCTGTTTGCCTCAACAAGCCTTCTCCTAATCATATTCCATATTTTTCTTTCTTTCATCTGATTCCTCCTGGGGAAACCAGACCATCCACCCAGTTCCCATCCTTGGCTAAAGATCTCTCCCCTCATTTTACCGGAAGACTCAGGGGTAAGTCTGTTATTCTTGAATTGATGCTTTATTCTTCCAGGGACAACCTCACCTGGAAGAAAGGCTATTAGTGATGTTCTGTCACTTCTTTTGGCTCTAGGTAATATCCCAGTGGGGATGCTGGTTTCCTTAATTTGTTGTGAAATGATAACTAATGTCACTCTCCCACAGGAAGCTCTTAGAACTGCAACTTCCAATTGGGTTCCAAGTGATCACCAAGGCTTCCAGGAGCCCTTGTGTGATGTCATTGCTGACATAGCTCAGATCTGTGGGCCCAGTTTAAACTCTAACATGGCAACAGGATAAACAAGGTTGAGAGAGTAAGGAAGAAATGAATAGAGATTGGTACTTGCCTTCCTTAGGGAAGAGAGACACATGCACAGTGAATAATTCAGGGGTTGGCAACCATTTTCCATAGTGAGCCAGATAGTAAATAGTTTGTGGACCATATATGGTTCCTGCTGCAACTAATTGATTGTAGGGCAAGAGCAGCCATCAAACATACATCATGGGTATGGCTATGTTCCAATAAAACTTTATTTACAAAAATAAATGGGGAGTAGCCATAGTTTGCTGAACCCTAACACTGCTACATCAGGGACTCTCATTTACTGAAATATGTGGACAATTCAGGGGTTGGGGGAGCTTGAGTATAAACAGTAGACACCTACCTTCTCAATGCAGCAGCAACACACTGCCCCTTAAACCTGGGGTCTGATAAAGGGTTTCACTTACTTCATGGCACATGCAGGTTTTGGACTTTGAGATGGGGACTATCAAGACGTTTTAGCAGCAGCTAAAGTGAATAAACCATGAGCTCCCTGGGCCAGACTTCTGCATGACTTCTTCTCCTGGGAACTTCTTTGATAAAGAGTACTCTGCAGTCTCAGTGTCTAGCATAATGTTTGGAAGGAAGAGGCTTCTAAGCAGCTGTTGGCTCAGAAAAGATATTTAACAGGAGTATAAAGCAGTGACAATTTCCAGCTGAGTCAAGGGAGGGTGGTCTGACTACTCCTGACCACCCACCACAGGTTGGGGGAAAGCTAGTAGAAAGGGTTGGGGTAAGCACTGGCTTACGAACAAGAAAGTACATCTTGGTCCTGGCAGCCTGTGTTCCACAGTCTAATCTATTGATGATGAAAAGCCCCCCCCCCCCACTATGGATATTTGTCCCCATCCCTTTTCCTGACCTCTCTTCCAAAACTCCACATATTTGTGTCTGCTCTCCTGGGCATTCATAGTCAGACTGACCAAGGAAGAAGGGGCAGTTGGCATAACCTAATGGGGAAGAAGCAGCACTGAGCACCAGTCTCCCTCCATTGGCATGTTATCTCCGACCCTGGCCAATCTGGGCTCTATATTAGTCAGAGTTCTGAAGAGAGACAAAACTAATAGGATGCATATACATATAGAGAGGTTTATTTTAAGGAATTGGCTCATGTCATTGTGGGGCTGGAAAGTCCAAAGTCTGCAGGACAGACTGGCAAGCTGGAGACCCAGGGAAGAATTGATGTTGCAGTTCAAGTCCAAAGTCAGTCTGCAGGCAGAATTCCCTCTTCCTTGGAGGACCTCAGTCTTTTTCTCTTAAGACATTCAACTGATGGGATAAGGCCCACCACATTATGGAGGATGGAGGGTACAGTAATCTTTACTCAATGTCTACTGATTTAGAGGTTAATCACACTAAAAGAAAAAAATCACAGCTACATCTAGGCTGGTGTTTGACCAAATGTCTGGGCACCATAGTCTAACCAATTTACACATTAAAATTAACCAACACGTGCTCCAAACCAAAAGGTAACATCTGATTTTTGTTTTTTCCCCATGTCTTCTCTTCTGATAGTTGGAGTCATCCCACTCAATTAGGATGTACGATATTGACCTAACATCCTAGAGTCAACCTATTGCTGAGTGTTTAGTCATAAAAATCTCTTCTTCAGAAAGTACGAGTGAAGGTGAAGATATTAAGAATGCACAGTTTTGACAGATTGCATCAGAGATGAATTTTTATTTCTTTCCAAATGTGTTTTAGCCTTCTGTTAGCTGAACAAATTTGATATGCTAGTCAGGAGCGAGCCAGACTTCTAACAAAGTGTCCACAGAAGTGCAGGAAATAAATGGAAAAAGCTTTAATGGTATAATCTAGAGGAGCACCCTTATTTCTGTTGACTAAGGTTTTGAGGGAAAAAAGACCAAAACTGAGCCCTGGATACAAAGAGGTGCCACAGCAGCCTGCCATCCCCACACTTCTTTCTCAGGTGACTCCAGGGCTCCTCACTCTTGGCAGAGGTGTGCTAAGCCGTAGCTCATGAGAGCCATTTCTACTACTAATGTGTTACTGCCAGCCCATCCATCTCTGAAGACACCCAGCCATTGAGAATAACTTATCCTGAAGGAGAGAGTTGGAGAAGGGAGTTACCTGCTTTCTTCTTTGTTCATTGTCCCCCCTCAAAACCAAGATGAAGTTGTAATTCCAACATCCTGTCAGAAACCAAAGATGATTTATTATTTAAATAAAGACCCTTGTTACTGGAGAGATGCCCCACAAGTGTGTGTAAATTGGTCTCTAGCCTGCCAATGTGCAGTGTCCATTGTCTGGCATCCACCCAGAGTATGGCCCAGGCGAGTGCCAATGCTGGTGCTCTGGAGCTGAGAAGACACGTGGTTGGGAGCCCCTGACTCCAGATAGTCCAACCACTTCTATGTGTGCTCATTATTTTAGTTTCTGTGGACCTGGAAGGCTGCCAGTTAGAGTGGCCTCTATCCCCTATGTGTTGGTCAGAGCAAGTGTGTGGTAGATTTATCCCTCCAGTTTCTAGTGAGTAAGGGGAAAGAATTGAAATCAGCTATTGGCAGCAATTCCCTTTGCACCAAAAGATATGACAAGAATGTTCATAGCAGCACTATTCACAGTAGCCCCAAGCTGAAAACAACCCGATGCCCACCACAGATAGAATGGATACATCTATTGTGCTGTTTCCATATAACGGAATACTAAGGAGAGATGAAAAGGAATGAGTTACAGGTTAAGTGACACAACCCCTTATGAGCCCCACACAATGTGGATCAAAATACAATAGATACAAAAGAATATATACTGTATACTTCTGTTTATATAAGCTTCAGAAATATACAAACCTGAACGACAGTGTCAAAGGCATGGCAAACAGACACAAAATAGTACATATCATACAATTACATTTATATAAAGTTAGAAAATGTATGAAACTAACCTCCAGCATTAGAGGTCAGGACAGTGGCTATGTTTGGGGAAGGACAGAGGAGTTGTGATTAAAAGATGACACGAGGGGAGCTTTTAGGGAACTGGCAAAGCTCCATGCCTTGACCTGGATGGTAGTTTTGTGCTAATTTATTGATGTCTTTGACACTTTTATGTATGTATGTTATATTTTAAATTTTCAAAAGTTAAAAGAAACAGACATTGAAAAAGTGAAAACACATTCCTCAATCTTGAGCAATGAAAATTAGAGAATAATTATAACTGTATTTCTGAGGTGTGACTAAAGTACTTAGAGGAAATTTTATAGCCTTAAATGTAATTATTGGAGAAGAAAAAGTCCATAATATTACTGAACTAAGCATCCAAATAAAGAATCCAGAAAAAACCCGACAGAATAAATCGAAGGATAATAGAAGGAAGACAGCAATAAAGGTAAGAGAAGGAATAAATAGAAAAGAAAGAATAAAGAGGATCAACAAAGCCAAAAGTTGGTTCTTTTTAAAGGTAGATACACATACTAGTGGGAACATTAACTAAGGGAAAAAAGCCATAAATAAATGCAATTGAGGAATGATAAAAAAGTTATAACTATAGGAAGATTAGATGATAATATAAATACTATAAATTACTTTTAACAATGAATATGTATCTTTCGATGATATAATTTAGTAGGAAACTATAACATAAAAAACCCAGATTCACAAAGAAACAGGAAAGTAGATAGATCATATCCATTAAATAAATTGAATCAATAGCTAAAAAAGAAAACAGTTTTTCTTTATACTCTCTTCTGACATAAAATGTGTAGGTTTTCCACACTAAGCAACCAGCTGTTCTGTAATTTAATCCTGACACTAACATCCCTGAGTTGGCCGCAGACCCCACCCGCCATAGGGTAAGGGCTTAGTCCCTTAAGACTGTGCCCCACTTTATATGCCAGTTGCAAGTAGTGGGTCTCCAGGTTGCCCACAACTTCTATCTGACTTGGCTACAAATTGGAGGTTCCCATGACTCCTTCCTCAGGCTCAATAATTTGTTAGAATGGCTCACAGAACCGAAGACCCCACTTTACTTACTTTTACTGGTTTATCGTAAAGGATACAACTCAGGAACAGCCAAATGGAAGAGATGCATAGGGCCAGGTATGTGTGTGGTGGTGGGGGTGCACTTGGAGCTTCCATGCCCTCTCCGGGTGCCCCATTCTCCCAGTACCTCAATGTATTTAGCAACCAGAAAGTTCTTCAAACCCCATAGTTTAGGGATTTTTATGGAGGTTTCATCAAATAGGAATGGTCAATTACTTTTTAGCTCCAGGATTTCTCTTTGATTTTTAAAAAAATTCTTTCAATCTTGCTGTTAAATTTCTCCAATAAATTTCTGAATTGATTCTCTGTGTTTTCTTGAAGTTTGTTGAGCTTCCTTAACACAGTTATTTTGAATTCTTTTTCTGACAGATCACACAAATACACCACTTTAGGGTCAGCCTTTGATGCCTTCTTGTCTGTATGGTGAAGTCATATTAAATATTTCCCTGAATGTTCTTGATGTTTGTGGATGTGGAATGATGTCTACACATTGAGGGATTGGGTATTTTAGTCTTCACAATCTGGCTTTCTTTGTGCCTATCCTTTTTCAGAGGCCTTCTAGGGATTCTAAGCCAACAGACTGTCATGTTCCCTGACCCTGTGACCTCTACTGCTATCTCAGCACTAGAGGGTGCTTGAAGCCCAGGCTTGCCACAAAGCTCACAAGGGCTGGGAGGTTGGCACAGCTTTCCAGCCCAGATAGACCTGGGGAAGACCCAGAGAGGGTACTGGGACAATGTAGGAACCCTGGCCAGGGACCAGAAGACTGTCCTGGTGGCCCAGATGGGTGTGCCTCCTAGCAGGTCTCTACACAGGCAGGATGGGTCACTGAGTGCAGCAAGTGGGGCTAGAGTGGAGACTGAGACCCCTCTAAGATCTCTCAGGATCTGCTGTGGGACAGAGGACGGCATGCCTACCACATTGGTTAAGGTGGGCTTGTGTCTCCCAGCAGGTCTTTGCACAGGTGGGATGAGTCCTTGAGTGCAGCAGGAGGAGCTGGAGCTGACAGCGGCTGTGCTCTCGGGTTCTCCTGTGGGACAGAGGTTGGTGAGCTGGTGAGGGAGGCTCAGACTCCTCAGTTTCAAGATATGGGCAAGTCTCCCCCTGGGTCCTTGTGCGAGCAGCTCTGAGCTGGAACCTCAGCTCAGGGAGGCTGGAGCAGTGCTAGAGGGCAACTTTCAGGCTCACTGCTGAGACAGATGTCGGTGGGCAGATGAGCCTTTCCACCAAGGCACTAGTATGTGGGATTCCTTCTGGATCTATGGGCAGATGGTTTTGGTTGCAGGTTCAAGACCAAACAAAGCTGGGGAGGGTGGATCAGCCACCTGCAGGTTGGTCTGCACTCTCAAAACAACTCTTCTAGGTCTTGGGCAAAGCCAGGGTTTCACAAACTTCTCCCTAAATCCTAAGGCTACCACGGAAAAACTTTTGACTGGATGGGTGCAGAATTCCTGTTGTTGTGTGGGTTATGACTGGGTTACTGTCTATTCTGCCATCTTGGTGACATCACTTTGGCATGACCAATTATAAACTCAATCTCCACTCCTCTCCCCTCCCTAGAGGATGGGGGCGGGGCTAAAAATAACAAATTTCTAATCATGATTTGGTCTTTCTGGTGAACCTCTCCCACCCTAAAACTATCCAGCAGCTCACCAAGAGTGAATGAAAAATGCTCCTATCACCCAGGACACTCCGAGGGATGTAGGAGTTCTGTGTCAAAAACTGAGGGCAGACACCAAATATATATTTATTATGTCACAGTACCTAAAAACACCCAGATGGTTTAGTAGGAGAGTTCTATTAAATATTCATCAACTAGATCATCTCTATTATATATGGCTCCAGAGGAGAGAACATAAGGAAACATTCTCCACTTTGTTTCCCAAGACTACAAACCTAACATTAAAAGTAGACATGGCTGGGTGCAGTGGCTCACACCTGTAATCCTAGCACTTTGAGAGACTGAAGTGGGAGGATTGCCTGAGCCCAGGAGTTTGAGACCAGCCTGAGCAAGAGCAAGACCCCCATCTCTACAAAAAAATAGAAAAATTAGCCAGGCATGGTGGCGCGCGCCTGTTGTCTCAGCTACTTGGGAAGCCGAGGCAGGAGGATCACTTGAGCCCAGGAGTTGGAGGTTGCAGTGAGCTATGATGATGCTACTGCAGTCTAGCCTGGGTAACAAAGTGAGACCCTGTCTTGGGGAAAAAAAAAAGTAGACCTGGACATTATAAGTAAGGTCAAACTTACTATGAACATAGATTTAAGAATCCCAATTTAAAAAAAATATAGCAAAACAGAATTCAGAAATGCATTCTTTTAAAAAATCATGTCTAAGTTGTATTTATTCTAGGATTACAAAGACAATTTAGCATTAGAAAAATCCATTCATGTCATTTAACACATCAATTTATTAAAGGAAAGAACTTATGATTTTCTTAGTAGATGCAGAAAAAAATTAATAGAATTCAAGACATTATGATAAAAACTTTCAGAATATGAACACTAGAACATTTCTGCACCCTAATAGAATATCTACTCCTTCCCCCCAAAAAAATCTCCTACGACAAACTTCATACTTAATGCTGAAACAGTAGACGTATTCTTTTAAATCTACCACTTTAATATTTGTTTTCTATTTATCTCACCTAACCTATCTCTCTCTCTCTCTCTCTCTCTCTCTCAAGTCTTCTGAAAAGTTCATCAATTTTTTTTTATCTTTTCAAAGAAACTTCTTTTGGTTTTATTGATTTTCTCTGCTATTTTTCTATTCTCCATTTTATTTATTTCCATTCTAATCTTTGTTATTCTCTTTGTTCTACATGCTGTGAGTTTATTTTCCTTTACTTTTCCAGTGTCTTAAGGTGAAAGTACAGATTGTTGATTTAAGATTGTTCTTTCTTTTCCGATACAGGCATTTACAGCTATGAATTTCCTTATGAGCACCTTTTTATGTATTCCATAAGTTTTGGTATGTTGTGTTTTCATTTTAATTTATCTCAAAGTATTCTCTAATTTCCCTTTTGATTTCTTTCTTGACGCATTGATCATTTAGGAGTGTGTTGCTTCATTAAAGCACATTTATGAATTTCCCTAATTTCCTCTGTTACTGGTTTGTAATTTGATTCCAATATGGTCCAAGAATAGACTTTGAGTGTAGGTGGAACATATGAATATGATAAAATTACTAGTCAGTTGACTTTTGAGTTAATCACACTGCCTCTGTAAGTAATAAACTACATACATCCCTTTGGGCTAATCAAAAGGAAGATTATCTGAGAAAGATTGGCCTAATCAAGAGAGCCCTTTAAAGGTCTGAGCCCTTCCTGAAAAAAAGGATTGGCAGTATAAGACCCCCAGGAGAGGGGATCATGAGGCAGGGGCCTGAGACCAGCCTCTAGGAGCTGAGACCTGTCTGGCTGACAGGTGACAAGAATAGGACCTCTGTCAAACAGCTGTAATGATATTAATTCTATCAACAACCAGAGGGAACTTGGAAATGGATATTTCCCCCCTGGAGCCTCTAGATGAGGACTCACTTAGCCAACACCTTGATTCCAGATTTGTGATGCCCTGAGCAGAGAGGACCCAGTTAAAACGTGCCAGACCCCAGCCCTACAAAAATTGTAAGGTAACAAATTTGTGTTGCTTCAAGTCACAAAGTGTGTGGTACACACACTTGTTGTATAGCAACAGAAAACTAATATGAAGTCCAAATGGATGGAGATAGTTTGTCACTTCCATAGGCAGCATAAGCAAGAGCAAATGATGTCAACTCCCCAAGTCCCGTAGAATGTCATTGAACCAAAGGAACCAGATGACGGGCAACATGAGTTATGGGGAGCTTTGCTGCTGAAGAGCCAATTCCATACTGTAGCTCAACGGTTTTACAGCCTGAAACTGTATCCAAGGAGAGAGGAGAGGCAGAAAGTCCCATGTCTCATCAGAACCAGAGAGGCAAATGAGAAACTGCCTTGTGACAGCCTCCCACAAGACAGAGAAGCATATGGGAAATGACTTTGTGACAGCTCCGCATAAGACTGCCCATCTTGCCATGTTCCTGGGAGGATCACAAGGTGTTCTGCCAAGACATGGGTCAATCTGGGGATGAGCCTCACATTCATACCCTGTGTGGACATGCTCAGGGTCATGGAGCACCATGGCAGAGCTGTTCCCTACAATTAGAAACTATATTTTGGTCATTGTGAAGTCTGGTCTGTTTCCAGTTTGCCCCTTTCTCCTAGAATATAGTCTCAGGGATCCCAGTTGAAAGCCTGGGATGCTCGCAGGGCCACCTGTCCTTAGTAAGATGGAACTTACTAAGTTCCATCTTGGAGATGGCTAAAAGCTCTGCTCAACTTCTCAGCCTCTTAGCTGTTGCTAAAGACTCAAAGGGAAAATATGAGTTCTAAACCAGGCTCACCTCTCTGAATTTTTCTACTTTCAAGCTCCTGATCCCTCAAGTCCTCATTGCCTTAATAGTTCTTTCATGGCTTGAAACAGTTTGTAAAAGTATTATTATTTTACAGCATTTTATAGTTGTTCTTTGTGGGAGAGTTTGTGTGATACTAGCTAGTCCACCATAGCCAAAAGAAAGCATTGTTTTTAAAGTTAGTAACAAGATAAGGTGGCTTACTTGATTCAGTATTTCTATCGACATTGTACTGGGTAATTTTATCCCTACAGCAGTGAACTGTAAGCTTTTTCTAAGTTATTGATCCCCTAAAGAACCTTTTTTAGGCATTTCTTTTCCTATTGTTGCCACCCCTCCCCTGATAATTTTATATCACAGAAATACTGCACGTATGTTTGTGTACTGTGGCCCTTTAGAGGATCACAAAGCACTGTAATATCTAAAATTCCTTTTATCCATCATTGAAGAATCAGTTTTTGCCTCCATTTTAAAATGCATGAAAAAAAAAGAAAAGAAACTGCCTGCCCTAGTATCAGATCGAGTATTGGGAAGGAAAAAACACAGAGATCATTAAACACAAATAAACGATTATCTATCTGAAACAGGGTTGTCAAACTATAGCCCATGGCCAGCACATATTCCCATAAAGGTTTATTGGAACACAGCCATGCCCATTCTTTTACATATTATCTGTGTCTGATTTCACAGCACAAAAGCAGAGTTGAGCAGTTTAACAAAGACAATATACCCTGCAAGTCTAAAATACTTACTGTCTGGGTCTTTAAGAAAAAGCATAACTCCTGATATCAAATACCCAAAATCAGCTGCTAGAATGAATGAGAGTTGAACACAGTTGCTAAACATAAGAAATTATGTTTACAAAATTAAGTTGCATGTCTATAATGGCAGTAGATTATTGATTATTGTTGATTATTGTTGCTGCATCAAAAACCATCCAAACTTAGTGATATAAAACTACAAAAATTTTATAATGTTCACAGATTCAGTGGGTCTGAAGTTTGAAAAGGGGAGAGTGAGGATGGCTGTTCTCTGTTTCAGGGTGTCTAAAAGTTCACCAGAAAATTCTCGAATGGCTGAAAGTGCCTTTATGGCAGGGTTGGAAGAGCTGGGGATGGAGAGTTCATTTCTAGGGTGGTCTTCTCACTCACATGTCTGGCCTGGAACACCTGGAGGATAGGTTCACCTGGGTTGTTGATGGATGCACCTACAGGTGACCAGTCCATGAGGCTTTGGCCTCTCAAAGCATGGTGACTGAGTTATGATATAAGACATATGAGACAGAAGTGTTTCAGAAAACGAGTACTCCAAGAAAACCAGAAGGAGGCTGCATGACCTTCTCTGACTTTGCCCCAGAATTCACACAGCATCACTTCTGCCATAACCTATTTGCTATAAGCAAGTCATAAAGCCATCCCGGAGTAAAGGCAATGAAAATTAGACTCTACCTCCCAATAGAAGGCAAATAGAAAAATTTGTGGTCATTTTAAAAAACATTGACACAAACAATAAATGTAATTTGTAAGCAAGTGTGATTTACAATGGCAAAAAAACCCCATTTTAGATATAAATAAAGATTTTCAAATTCTTATAGAAAACTTTTAAATCTTCATTGGAAAATATTAAAGACATCCTAAGTAAATGGAGAATTAGATGGTGTTCTTGGATGGAAAAAACTCAATATTTCCCGAAATTAATCTATAAATTCAATGCAGTGCCAATCACAATTCCAGCAGGCATTTTGGAAACTAAAAAGCCAACTCTTAAGATACATATAGAAAAACAAAGAAGCCATAAAAGTTTTACAGAAGAACAAGACATTTGGACTTACCCAACTAAAAGTCAAAATTTATTTTAAAGCTGTAATAATTAAGAAATAATAGTATTGGCATATGAATAGACCAAAAGATTCAAATTAAACACAATAGAAAACTTAAGAACTGACCCATACTATAGAAAATTTGATATATAATAGAGGTTACATTACAAATGAGTAGAGGAAAGGATGGTTACTCAATTGATGATGAGACTACTAGTTATCCAATTATCTGTCATATCTCACACCACATTCAAAGATCAACTCAAAGTAGGTTAAAGACCTAAAGATATGAAAAGCCAGAAACAAAATATCTAGAAGTAAATATAGGAGAATATACTTGTGCCCTAGGGAAAGGATTTTTTTAGGAAGACCAAAAAGTGTAAGCCAGAAAGGAAAAGTCTGATAAATTGATTTATTGAAACTTTGAAAATTTAGCTCATCGAAATCCTCCATGAGACAGATATCCTGAATGCTTAGAGATGTTCATATTTTTGTAACCAACACAGGATTATCAAGAATATATAAAGAAACTCTTACTAATCAATGAGAAAAAAGTATCAACCCAACAGAAAATTGGGTAGATAGTATAGAAAGCATTTTACAAAAGAACGCTGAATGTTAGTAAACGTGAAAATGTCCTCAACATCGGTAATAATCAGGGAAGTACATATCAAAACAATATTGTGTTACTGTATCATATCTATCATGTTAAAAAAATTAAAAAGACTGACAATGCCAGTTCTTAGGTGGAAGTATAAATTAGTAAAATCACTTGAAAACGATTTGGTAGTATCTAGTAACATTGGAGAAGCCCAGTGATAAGAGCTCAGATAGCTAATGCATCAATGTTTCTTTTTTACAATGAGAAAGGGCTATTAAGAATGTAGGAGATTTTATTGGCAGATATGTTTTAGAGGAGATGAGAAAAATTAAGGATATGAAAATGGCTTCCCTTAAGAATGTCTACGCCCGTACATTCTTTGTAAAGTTTCTATTTTCCAAGTAACACAGTTTGAACACAAATGCTCTAGTCATCTGCTTTATACATTTTGTTTATTGGATCAGAATATGTTCTTCAGTACAAAGTGAATATCTAGTCCCACCAGGTCTATTTCTTATTATAAGTTTATCAGCCAGTCTCTGGTTTCTACATATGTCTCTCTGGTGACCTCAGTTCATGTGTATGTGTCTGTGTCTGGTCCCTTCTAGGTGTTTCTGAGCCAGCAAGACTAGGGGCCAGACTCTGAAATTTGGTTATATCACTAAAATAATACTATTTTGTGTCTTTTTAGTGGTGTTCTACCTGTCTTGGAGAGCCCCATACCTGACTGGATGCCAAAAGAATAGAAGAACAGAAGGATCATGAAGCTGAGACTGAGCATGTGAAAGATAAATAAAATTCCCCCGTGTTGGCCTTGCCGAAAGGATTGTGTATTTCTATTCACTAAGTGTATTATTTTGTTTATTCATTCAGTCACTTACTCCCGCTATTTAAATTAATTTATTTGAATAGGTAATACATGCACATGTTTAAAAATTCAAAAGGTATAAGAGGTAGAATGTCCCCCTCCCAGCTCTGCTCTAAGTTTCCCGGTTCCATTCCCTTGAGGAAACAAATTGTTTGGTATCAACATAGAAACGTTTCTATGAACATATAAAGAAATCTATGTATAAATTCTCCCTTTCCTTGCTCTTTACACAAATGGAATCACACCACACACACTGTCCTAAACCTTGCTCTTTTTCATTTAGCAAAATACCCTAGAGGTATTTTCATGCAAGTGCATTAGGACGTCCTCATTCCTTTTTATGGCTCCATCATGCTCCACCGTATGGACGTAACTTTATTTATTTTCTCAGTCCCCTACTGATGGACTTTTCATTGTTTCCAATCTTTTGCTGTTATGAACAATGCTGGTTTTGTGCATATAATATTGAGCACATTAGTGAATCTGTGGGATAAATTTTCAGAAGTGGAATTTTTAGGCCAAAAGGTATGTGCATTTATAATTTTAATAGACATTACCTAATGCCTTCCATAAAGTCTAAACTGATGTATTAATAACTGTATTGGGAATATATAAGAGTGTCTGTCACCTCTTACTTTTTTCAACACAATGTTGACAAGGTTGTGAACTAATATAAAATAAAAGGCTTCCCCCCCACTGGCTGACTGAATGGACCCCCTCCTGGCCAAAGGGATATCCTAAAACCAAATTGTCTGCCACAAGGAGGGAGGTCAGACATGCTTCACCATGACCCCTTCCCTTCTTGGAGACACCCTTTGTGACTCATTAACAGGCCTAAGGCTATTCAAGACAAACCTGCAGGTCCTCAATTTACACAACAAATATATGTCCCGTGACCTGTCTCTTCCTTATCTAAAAACATTCCAAGCCTTTAGACAGAGCTTCATTTTTTAATCAATTACAAGTCAAGGAGTCTTTAAACCCACCTATAACCTGTAAGCTCCCACTTTGAGATGGCCCACCTTTTTGGGCCAAACCAATGTATGCCTTCCATGTATTGATTTATGACTTTACCTGTAATCCCTGATTTTTCATCAGACACCATGAAGGGCAAAAGGAAGGACAATGACATATTTAAAGTGCTGAAAGAGAAAAATAGCTACCAACAAAGACCTCTATATCCAGCAAAACAATCCTTCAAATGAAGGAGAAATTTGGACATTCCCAGATAAATGAAAGCCAAGGGAGTTCATCACTAGTAGACCTGCCCTACAAGAAACAGTAAATTGAGCCCTCTGTGTTGAAATTAAAGTTTGGCTGATTGAAAAGAGAGGTCTGTGCCCTTTAACAAGCCATCTAACCTGTTAGAGTCATAGTCTGCTGTGCTCTAAAACAAGAGAAATGATCACCCTTACATTGAAGAGTGGCTTTGAGAATAAGATGGAATATACACACTTTGTCTGATACATTGTAGGGGGGGGCACCACATACAGTTGTGAAGACTGTGCACTGCACAACCCTGGAAGTGTCATTTGCATGGAGAAAATTGTGTAACACTGTGGCCTAGGTCATGGACATTCAATCAATGACAGCAGAGAATCACAACTTCTGCCCTCTCTTTAACAATTTACAGATCTGCTCATTTTTCGTAATGCTAAAACTGCCTCCCTGGTTCTCCTCTTTTCCAAAATTGAAATTAAGAAAATGTAATGTAGAGATTAGACTGCTCTCAGGTAGTCTCTGTTTACTAACTTTACAAACTTCTGAAGGGTAATGCTTGAACTGGAGGACAAATTTTTTTTTGCTTGAATGACCTTGTGCATTTATACACACAGCCAGGCCAAGGGATCTCAGTGCTCGGACACCCTACAACGTGAGTGTAAGAAGCAGAGTGTCTGTCTCCAAAGCCAAATGAAGAGTGGCCATTCAATTAGTGCAGGCGGAAAATCTTATTTTTTTCTATCACTTCATTATCCAAGCTCTTATCTCATTGTATATATACCTGAATTATATGAGTAATAGTCTCCATTTTCTTGTCTCTGTTTTCACCCGAGTAAACAGAGCAGTGCAAATTTAACAAATCCACCAACATTCATTTGTTCATTCAACAAACAGTTTTGAGCACTTCCTAGGTGCCAGGCTCTGTCTCACGCATTAAGGATATGCTGAGAAACAACAGACAAGTTCCTGTCCTTACGGACCTTCCATTTATGAGGAGGAGGCAGATGATACACAAGCAACACAACACACAAATAATGTAACATCAGGGAGTGATGCCTGTGATTTTACAGGCGTTCCAAGTGTGTCTCTCTCACTGGCTCCTCTCTTCGCTGTAAACTTGTGTAGATGCCTTGAAAAGATTCCACAAGGTAAATAAATATGAAAAAGGAATATCATTTCAGTTTCACTTTATTGTTTTTATCTCCTACCCTACCAGCTTTTTTCTTTCTTTCTTTTTTTTCTTTTGTGACAGGGTCTTGCTGTATCTCCTGGTGGTTTTTTTTTTTAAACATAATTACATATGCAGCTTCAAGTGGAGCACAAAGCAATTACTGCTGTAGGAATCTGAGAGATGCTCTTTGAAGAGGTGTGAGGAACTGAGTAACACTTGCAATGACTTTTAAGAGGTGAGATGTGTTGATGAAGATGCCGCAAAGAATTGATAGGGCAATCTGCTAATCTCCCCATCTGCTATTGCATCCGTCCTGTAGGGCTGTCTCTACTCTTTGCATCCTGCCCTGTAGATTATGACATGATTTAAAATTCTTGATTCATCATCTTGCAACTTGTAAGAGGCCTATGAGGATTCTTGTGCAGGGCCCTTTGAACATGTACAGCAAGATAATTTATTGAAACATTAAATTGCATATAAAATCTTTCTATGTTTTCTTCCTGCCCTACTTCATTTCAAGGAGGTTTCTGGGCTCAGCAGGGCAGAAGCTGCCTGAGTGCACGGCTCTCAGGGGTCTGCTGTGAAAGCCTCAGCTCACTGAAGGGATCACAGGGAGTGAACAGGGGGCTGAGGGGCGTGGGGAGGCGGGAGGTGGAGAAGGAGAGTTCTAGACACTGGGAAGAGGCGGATCCTGTTTCTAGGCAGTGCCCTGGAGTAGGTGGCAGCATCTGGAGGGAAAAGGAGGCACCTAGGGGAGCCAAGTACTATCATGGGAATCCTGGCCCTGCCAGGGTGCCTGTGCTCAAGCTGGGAACAGAAGCCACAGAACCAACAGTTCTAGAGACACCACATGTGACAGGAGAAGGCCTGCGTTGAGGCTCTTCTCTTCTCCAAAGGCTCGGTCCTTCATTAGACCCTGGGAATCATTGCACGGCTCTGGGTGGGGCGGACCCTAAGAATAAATAAGCTGAAATTTTCCATTAATTTGGGAAGCAGAGATCTGGTGCTGAAGTTAGTCTATTTAAAGAAATATAAATAAGATGGTTTTCTGAACACATGATTTTATGCACAGATTCACCCTTACATTTACATATCATTCATTTATCCCTTCAGTCAACAAAGACTTACTAAACAATAGCTGCATGTCAGACTCTGTGCTAGATAATGTTGATACAGAAATGACGAAGAGAAGGTCCCTGAAAGTTGGGGTAGGGGGGAGGGACAGCCAAGTTAACAAGTACATCAGGTGTCTATTGCTGTGTAACCAATGACCCCAAAATGCAGTGGCTTAAAACAACAATGAACTCATCATCGCACAGGTTGGCATCCTGGAGTTCTGCTGCAGGCCAGGCTCAGCTGCTCACAGCTGGACTCTCTTGCTCGCCTGTCTGCAATCAGCTGCCAGGTCCGCTGGGGTCAGGTCAGGGGAGAGCTGTTGCTGAAAAAATAACTCAGCTGCAACAGCTGGATGCTGTCTCTGTGTGGTCTCTCATCAACCAGAGGGCTGACCTGGGCTTGCTCCTATGGGTGCTAAGGGTTCTCCGCCTGCACCAAGTTTGCTACCCTCCCAATGATCAAGGCAATCATGAGGTCAGCCCCAAGTCAAGGGGGGAGAAAAACTCCTGCTTTCGATGAAAGGAGCAGGAGAGTCACACTAGAAGAACACAGACACAGAAAAAGGAAGAATGGGTGACAATTATGCAACCCACCACAATTAGTAAATGCAACCCAGCGTGTTCAGAGCTGGGCAAAGGGTTTTAGTAAGTACACAGGAGTGCACAGCAGGGGGTGGGAAGCTCTATGGCAGGAGGGGTCAGAGACAGTTTCAACCTGAACATGATGCTTGACCCAGACTTGGAAATACAAGCAGATGGGAAAGAGGGGGGAGATGGTCCAGTGCATTGGGGAAACACCAAGAGTTCTCCTGAGGGCACATTGCAAGGTGAGGCTGGCATGGGGAGGGAAGAGCCCGAGGAAAAAGATGGGTCGTGGGGTGGTTTGCTACATTCCTCACTAAGCCCAGATCTTCCCTGTTCTATTGTGATTCCAACCCCTTGTCCCTGTTCTGCCCCCTGGAGTCACACAAGTCATGGCCTCCCCCTGCCATGAGGGAGCTTGCATTTTGTCCTGGGTATTCAGCCCCTTCCCTCCCACCATCCCAGCATTATAAACCCTTCCTCCAAAGGTTCCCACAATTTGTTGCTTCCTGTTCAAAATTACTTCAGAACAAAAGCAGAGTCTGCCCTAAGCAGAGGTCAGTGGGCTTCCCCACCGAGTGTCCCCCTGATCTCCCAGACAGGTTGAAAACAAGGTCCTGAGCCCCAGGGCTCTGTTGTGAGGCCATAATGCCACCACTGCCCCAGGGGCCCCCAGGAAAGGCCTGTGAGCACTAGGAAGCTTCCCAGTGGCACTTCCAGTGTCTCGGGGGTGGGGCTGGGAGGTCCAGGATCAGGACCCTTGGTCCACGCAGGAAGGATGGCAACTTGGGCGCCAGGCCAGACAGTCCTGCACTGCATTGCAGTCCTGCTCTGCAGGGTGGTCTTTTGTGGGAGTCCTTATTCTCTTGTTTATTCAACAAATGCGCATGGGTGCCTGCTCTGTGTTGGGCACCACCCCGCTCTGTGGGAGTGCAGGCATGAAGCCGACCTGGTCTCCCCCCAGATGTCCTCCCAGTCCTTTGGGGGAGACAGGATTTTAAAGAAGCCTCCTGTGGTCCATGCGGACTGACAAGGTGGGGGGTTACTGGGGGTTCTGAATCCACAGGACAGGGACATCACCTAGTCTGGGCACCCTCAGCAAGCTGTGACCTGCAGGGTGAACAGCAGTGAGCATTTTCCCACAGCCACATTCCATAATAGTCACTGTGCTAAATGGTGTCCATGGAGAGACCCATCCAGCCTCTCACAGCCTATGAGATGGGCAAAATCCTCTTCATTTTCCAGATCAAGTGAGGGAGGCAGGGGGGCCACTAAAAGGTCCCAGGCATCCCAGTAGGGGGGCGGGACAGGGACGAGGGCAGGAGCCTGGTGCATGCAGCTCTGCCCTACCCAGCTTCTCCCAGGGAGGGAGGCCAGGAACAGTCTTCCAGCCAAAGGGAACGGCCTGTGCGCAGACTCAGAGGCACAGAGACCTGAGGGCATCCAGGACCTTGTGTGACCAGGGCGGGGGAGAAGAATTTCAGACAGAGGCAGAGAGAGCTTTGGGGGAAAGCCACAGCCCTTCAGGGTCTGCACCGTTCCCTGCAACGCATCTCTCTCCCCAGGGATGGATCCTCCAGGGGAGTGGGGAAAGCTTAAGTCATTTTTGTCATATGACTATTATGTACTTTTCCACACACGTTGCCCAGTTGCCATGTTGCCTGTTGCCGTGCTGAGGTCAGCCGGGGCCCACCCTCTGAGCTATGTCAGCAATGATGTCACACAGGGTGCCTGGAAGCCTGGTGCTCACTCAGGTCCCTGCGGCTCTTGGAGAGGTTGGGGATCCCAGATCTCCTGTGGGACGGCACCTGAGCTACAGGAATTCAGGACTAAAGCAGAGCCCCCATCCGAGGGAGGCTGGGCACCACCTGACACCGGGAAGAGGCTTAGAAGCCCTGGGGAGACCATCCTCTTAGTTCTCCTTCACCTGGGCGGGATGAGTCATGACACAGAAGGAGGAGCCTTCCCCGAGGACTTCAGGTGAGGGGGACACACACTGCTCTGAGGGATGGGGCAGCAGGACTCTGATTCCCCTGGACAGCTGGTCAGGGGAGAGAAAATGAGGGATTTGGAGCGAGGGCCGAGGCTGGCTGTGGTTTCCCCGAGAAAGTCCTCACTGTCGTCTAGTAGACAAGTGGCAAAGGTGTGTAATGTGAATGAGTCACTGAAGGAACCCGTGAATGGGAGAACCACCGAATTCTCCTGTGAGTCTGGGGGGCTTTCCTGAAAAGGAGCAGACAAGTGACTCAAAGGTTGGGGCCTGGGTCCTTCCCCATGTCCACGGAAAGGAAGGAGGAGTGGGCAAGAGGGGCAGAGGGTGTGGCCAGGGACAGGGCGGTGAGGGTGACCTGCTCCTCAAATTGTCATTTCCAATGAGGCAGGACTAATATATCATTTGAGGAATTGAAGAAATACTATCCACAGGTGTGGGAGTGGGAGACACAGGGAGCTCGGTCCCCTGCACGACCCCAGGCTCCTGATACTGAAATCTGCAGCCCCCACTCCAGCCTAGCGGGGAGGAGGGCTGGGCAGACCCCACGCCACTCACTCTGGGGCCTTCCCTTCACTGCCTCTGTCTCCTGCCTTCCTCTTCCTGGGGCTTGACAATCTCTCACAGCCAAGCTTCACTTCAGAATTGCATTTTAAATCCCTGTTCTGCTTAACCTGAACTTCTGCTATAATCCTGGTCATGCATCCTTTCCCTGGTCAGTGTCCACATCCCCCAGGCCCACATTTTCTCTGCCCAGCCCCTGGACTGCCCTCCGCTGGCACAGCCCTGAGTCCTGCTCTCTCCCTGATCCTCTCACACCTCTGAGAACTTCCTCCTGTCCACCTTGTGTCTCTCCCTGGAGCTTTGCACGCCCCCACACCCAACATGCCCCATCTCTCTGTTCATCACAAACCTCCCATCCACCCTGATACTCAGAACATGCGCAGACCGTCAGACTGACACCCAACCTTTCAGATCCACTCAGTGGAGCTTTTTGTGTCTCAGCCATTGGAGGTTTGTGACATCAAAAAGGCTCTCAGTTACAGATGTTTGTTTTTTGCCTTCTCCCGGAAGGAGTTCATCTGACAAGGACATGTTAAGGGAGTTTCTCTTCAGAGAAAAGCCATTTTAATCTTCTGTTGTTGCTTGATTAGGAAGGGCACAAGGAAGAAGTATACATGGAAGAGCCTTAATGAAGTATATTCTCTTAAGTACAATGTTTCTATGCATGCCTTCCCCAAAAAGAGTTTGAAGAGAGATGAGCATTTCTCCCATTGTGTGCTAACACTAAATTTACTTAGAAAATCATGTTCATAGTCACATCTCAGAGAAGTCACATACTACTACCAAGGTTTAGGGAAATGAAGTGATTTTTGTGTTTCAAAGGAGCTATATATTTGGCCCTCAACAAATACATGTTGCAATAAAGAAAATAGTTAAGGATGGATGTCAGCACTCATCGCTCCACAGAGACATCAATTCAAATAAGTGTTCATGCACAAAAATATTTTCATAAGAGCTAAGGAAACCAGGTGAGAGATTACAGCACCTGGTTGTAGTATTTCAATAGCACAGGAATAAAAGCTTTATTGAATAGTGCAGGAAGGACTGTTTTATGTTACCTATGACACCTTTTTTAAGAGATACACAGTGTAAAAAGATATCAGCTGTGACATCAAAAATTCAAAATGTGGGGAACTGGTGTTGGAGTAAAAGTATAGAATTTTTGTGTGAGCAAAGTTAAGTTGTTATCACCTTAAAATTTTTGTAAGCCTCATAGTAATCACAAAGCAAAAACCTATAGAAGGTACAAAAAAGATAAAAAGTAAGGAATCAAAGCATACAACTAGAGAAAATCATCTAATCACAAAGGAAGATAGAAAGAGAGAAAGAAAGGAACAAAGGATCTGCAAAATAATGAGAAAATAATTAACAGAATGGCAATAGTAAGTCCTTAATATGTCAATAATTACACTGAATGTTAATGGATTAAATTTTCCAATAAAAAATAGAGTAGTTAAATGGATTAAAAAACAAGACCCAACTATATGCTGCCCGAAAGAGACTTACTTCATTTTAAAGACACACATAGACTGAAATTGAAGGGATGGAAAAAGATATTCCATGCAAATGGAATCCAGAAAAGGACAGAAATAGCTATACTTATATCAGATAAAATATACTTTAAGTCAAAAACTGTAAAATGAGACAAAGAAAATTATTATATAATGATAAAGGGGTCATTTCATCAAAAGGATATAATAATTGTAAGAAAAATATGCCCTCAACATAGGAGCACCTAAATATATAAAGCAAATATTAATAGGTCTGAAGGGAGAAATAGACTGTAGGACAATAATAGTAGGGGACTTCAATACTTCACTTTCAACAATTAACGGATCATCCAAACAGAAAATCAATAAGAAAACAGTGGACTTAAACTACACTTTAATCCAAATGGACCTAATAGACATATACAGAACATTTCATCCAACAGCAGCAGAATACACTTTCTTCTCAAGTGAACATGGATATGTTAGGTCACAATACAATGCTTAACAAAAGTAAGAAGATTGAAATTGTATCAAGTATATTTTCCATCCACAGTGGTATGAATTAGAAATCAATAGCAGAAGGAATTTCAGAAAATTCACAAATACATAGAAATTAGACAAAACGCTCCTGAACAACCAATGGGTCAATAAAGAAATTAAAAAGGGAAATTAAAAAACTTGTTGAGACAAACAAAAATTGAAACACAACATATCAAAACTCACAGGATGCAGCAAAAGCAACTCCATGAAAAAAACCCCAAATAACTGAATGTTACACCTTGAGGAATTAGAAACACAAGAACAAATGGAGCCCAAAGTTAGCAAGAGAAAGGAAATAATGAAAATCAGAGCAGAAATAAATGAAATAGAGACTAGAAAAGCAATAGAAAAGATTAAAAAAACTAAGTTTGTTTTTTGAAAAGATAAACAAAAATCAACAAAACTTTAGCTAGACTAAGAAAAAAAGAAGACTCAAATAAATAAAATCAGAAATGAAAATAGAGAATTTATAACTGACACCTCAAAATACAAAGGATCATAAGAGACTGCAATGAACAATTATCCACCATTCAATTGGATAACCTAGAAGAAATGGATAAATTCCTAAACACATACAACCTACCAAGACTGAATCACAATGAAATAGAAAATCTTTTTTTTTCTTTTAATTTCTTTCTTTTTTTTTTCAGAGTATTATGGGGGTACAGACATTTAAGTTATATGAATTGCCTTTGCTCTGCCTGACTCAGAGCTACAAGTGTGCCCATCCCCCAGATAGTGCACACCTTAGGTGTGAATTTACCCATCCACTCCTCCCCCTCCTACCTGCCCAACACCTGATGAATGTTACTTCCATATGTGCACATAAGAGTTGATCCATTAGTATCAATTTGATGGTGAGTACATGTGGTGCTTGTTTTTCCATTCTTGAGATACTTCACTTCAAAGAATGGACTCCAGTTCCATCCAGGATAACACAAGAGGTGTTAATTCACCATTGTTTTTGGTGGCTGAGTAGTACTTCATGGTATACATATACCACATTTTATTAATCCACTCATGTATTGATGGGCACTTGGGTTGTTTTCACATCTTTGCGATTGTGAATTATGCTGCTATAAACATATGAGTGCAGATGTCTTTATTATAGAATGTCTTTTTTTCCTTTGGATAGATGCCTAGTAGTGGGATTGCTGGATCAGATGGTAGTTAATACTTTTAGTTCTTTGAGGTATCTCCTTACTAATTTCCATAGAGTTTTTACTAGTTTGCAGTGCCACCAGCAGTGTATAAGTGTTCCTGTCTCTCTGCATCCATGCCAACATTTGTTGTTTTGGGATTTTTTGATATAAGCCATTCTCACTGGAGTTAAGTGATATCTCATTGTGGTTTTGACTTGCATTTCCCTGATGATTAGAGATGTTGAACATTTTTTCATATGTTTCTTAGCCATTAGTCTATCTTCCCTTGAAAAGTTTCTGTTCATGTCCTTTGCCCATTTTTTAATGGGGTTGTTAGTTTTTTTTTCTTGCTGATTTTCCTGACTTCTATATAGATTCTAGTTATTAGTCCTTTGTCGGATGTACAGCATGCAAAAATTTTCTCCCATTCTGTAGGTTGTCTGTTCACTCTAGTATAGTTTCTTTGGCTGTACAGAAGCTTCTTAATTTGTTCAGGTCCCATTTGTTTAATTTTGTTGTTGCCGAGCTTGATTTTGGGGTCTTCTTCATAGATTCTTTTCCTAGGCCGATATCTACAAGAGTTTTTCCAACATATTCTTCTAGAATTCTTATGGCTTCATGCCTTAGGTTTAAGTCTGTTATTCATCATGAGTTGATTTTTGTGAGAGGTGAGAGGTGAGAGGTGAGGATCCTGTTTCAGTCTTCAACATGTGGCTATCCAATTTTCCCAGCACCATTTATTGAATAGGAATTTTTTTCCCAAGTGTATGTTTTTTTCTGCTTTGTCAAAAATCAGATGGCTATATGAGGATGGTTTTGTGTCTGGGTTCTCAGTCCTGTTCCATTGGTCTATGTCTCTGTTCTTGTGCCAGTACCATGCTGTTTTGGTTACTATAGCCTTGTAGTATAGCTTGAAGTCTGGTAGATTGATGCCTCCCAATTTGGTTCTTTTTGCTTAGGGTTGCTTTGGCCATATGAGGTCTTCTCTGGTTCCATACAAAGCATAGAATTATTTTTTCTATATCTGTGAAAAATGATGTTGGGATTTTGATAGGGATTGCATTGAATCTGTAGCTCACTTTGGGTAGTATAGACATTTTAACAATGTTGATCCTGCCGATCCATGAGCATGGTATCATTTTCCATCTGAGAAATGCATCCTCTGCTATTTCCTTCTTCAGTGTTTCATAGTTCTCTCTGTAGAGATCCTTCACCTCCTTAGTTAAATATATTCCTAGGTATTTTATTTTCTTTATTGCTATTGTGAAAGGTATTGAGTCTTTGATTTGGTTTTCAGTTTGACTGTTGTTGGTGTATATGAATGCTACTGATTTTTGTACATTGATTTTGTAACCTGAGATTTTGCTGAATTTATTTACCAATTCCAGTAATCTCATGGCAGAGTCTTTGGGGTTTTCTAGATATAAGATCATATCATCTGCAAAGAGTGATATTGACCTCTTCTGGTCCCATTTGGATGCCCTTGATTTCCTTCTCTTGTCTGATTGTTCTGGCTAGGACTTCCAGCACTATGTTGAATAGAAGCAGTGATAGGGGGCATCCTTGTCTGGTGCCAGTTCTAAGCAGGAATGCTTTCAATTTTTCCCCGTTCACTATGATGCTGGCTGTGGGTTTGTCATATATGGCTTTTATCATTTTGAGGTAAGTCCCCTTCTATGCCTATTTTGTTAAGCATTCTTATCCTAAAGGGGTGCTGAATTTTGTCAAGTGCTTTTTCTGTGTTTATTGAGAGGACTATATGGTCTTTGTTTTTACT
Organism: Daubentonia madagascariensis; assembly: GCA_023783475.1. Classification (NCBI taxonomy): domain Eukaryota; kingdom Metazoa; phylum Chordata; class Mammalia; order Primates; family Daubentoniidae; genus Daubentonia; species Daubentonia madagascariensis. The sequence continues at coordinate 9,333,428 of JAKFHU010000144.1, read as the reverse complement.
TTTATTTATGTGATGGATTACGTTTATAGATTTGCATATGTTGAAGCATCTCTGCATCTCTGGGATGAAACCCACTTGATCAAGATGGATTATTTTTTTGACGAGCTGCTGAATTCAGTTTGCTACTATTTTATTGAGAATTTTTGCATCTATATTCATAAGGGATATTGGTCTGTAGTTTCCTTTTCTTGTTGGGTCCTTACTTGGCTTTGGTATCAGGGTGATATTGGCTTTGTAAAACATATTGCAGAGGATTCCTTCCTTCTTGATGTTGTGGAATAATTTCTGCAAGATAGGCACCAGATCTTTGTAGGTCTGGTAGAATTCTGGTGTGACACCATGCGGTCTGGGACTTTTTTTAAGGAAGGTTTTTTATTACTGCTTCAATTTTGGTACTTGATATTGGTCTGTTCAGGAAATCTACATCTTCTGGATTGATGCTGTGTGTTTCTAAGAATTTGTCCATTTTCTCCATGTTTCAAGTTTATGTGCACAGAGATTTTTATGGTATTCAGAGATGACACTTTGTATTTCTGTGGTATTGGTTGTAATTTCTCCTTTATCATTCCTAATTAAGCTTATTAGAGTCCCTTCTTTTCTGCTTCTGGTTAATCTAGTGAGAGGTGTGTCAATTTTGTTTATCTTTTCAGATAATCAAATTTTTGTTTTATTAATCTTCCATATAGATATTTTGTTATCAATTTCATTTAGTTTTGCTCTGATGTTGGCTATTTCTTTTCTTCTGCTGGGTTTGGGATTGGTTTATTCATCCTTTTCCAGGTCTTTGAGATGATTCATTAGACTGTTGATTTGTGATCTTTCCATGTTTTGAATGTAGATATTTATAGCTATGAATTTTCCTCTCAGGACTGCTTTAGCTGTACCCCACAGATTTTGGTAACTTGTGTCCCCATTATTGTTTACTTCAAAAAATCTTTTGATTTCCATCCTAATTTCCTCCTTAACCTGAAAATCATTCAGCAGTAGGTTGTTTAGTTTCCATGACTTTGTGTAGAGCTGAGTGTTTCTGTTGGAGTTGAGTTCTAATTTTATTCCTCTGTGGTCTGAGAAGATGCATGGTATAATTTTTTTTTTTAATTTGTTGAGACATGTTTTGTGCCCTAGGATCATGTCCCATGCACTGATGAGAAGAAAGTATATTTGGTGGTTTTTGGATAGAATGTTCTGTGAATATCTGTTAGGCTCATGTGTTCTAGAGTTCTAGTTAAGTCCCTTGTTTCTTTATTTATTTTCTGTTTGGAGGATCTGTCTAGTTCTGTCAGTGAGGTGTTGAAGTCCCTGGCTATTACGGTGCTGATGTCTATCATTTTGTTTAGATCAAGTAGGATTTGGTTTATTAATCTGGCACTCCTGTGTTAAGTGTATAAATATTTAAGATTATTATGTCTTCTTGTTGAATTGTTCCCTTTACCATTATATAGTGACCATCTATGTCTTTCCTTACTTTTGTTACTTTGAAGATTAACTTATCTGATATGAGAACTGCTATTTCCACTTTCTTTTGGTTTCCATTAGCACGGAAAATTGTTTTCCATCCCTTCACCTTGAGTCTGTATGTGTCCTTGTGGGTTAGATGCATTTCCTGAAGACAACAGATACTTGGCTTGTGTATATTTATCTATTCTGCCAGTCTGTGTCTCTTCAGTGGGCAGTTCAAACCATTTACGTTTATTGAGAAAATTGATAAGTGGGGTTGATTTTTGTTCATCCTGTTAAGTTGAACTTTATTATTTTGTTTTATCTCTTGAGCCATTGTGCTTCTGGCCTTCAATCTTTGGCTTTTGGGTAATTTTACATTGGTAAGTGTTTCTTGCTCTGCTCCATGAACAACGCAGTTCTGAGAACTTCCTGCAGGGCAGGTCCTGCTTTGATGAATTCCCTCCATGTTTGATTGTCTGGGAAAGACTTAATTTCCCCTTAATACATGAAACTTAGTTTTACGGGACACAAAATTCTAGGCTTGGCATTATTCTGTTTGAGAAGACTGACGATGTGGCCCCAATCCCTTCTGGCTTGGAGGGTCTCAGTTGAAAAGTCTGCTGTTAGTCTGATGGGTTTTCCTTTGTAAGTTACCTGTTGCTTTTGCCTCACAGCTTGTAAGAGCACCTCTTTCATATATATTTTGGCTAGTCTGATGACTATGTGTCATGGTGTATTCCTCTTTGTGTTGAGTCTTCCAGGAGTCATATGAGCTTCTTATACCTGGATATCTAAATTTCTAGCAAGGCTAGGGAAATTTTCCTAAATTATTCCCTCAAATAGATTATCCAAGCCTTGCATAGTTTCTTCTTCAACCTCAGGGATGCCTATGATTCTTATGTTAGGCCTTTTTACATAATCAGACATTTCTTGTAGGCTTTTCTTGTTCCTCTTGCTTCTCTGCTCTATCTCTGTGACTGACTTGTTTAATTGGAGGGTGTTGTCTTCAAGCTCTGAGATTCTTTCTTCTGCCTGATCTAACCTGTTCTTGAGGTTTCCACTGTGTTTGGTAATTCCTTGAACATAATTTTTCATTCCCAGAAGTTCTGTTTGATTTTTCTTTAATACCTCAATTTTTTTAGTGAATTTTTCATTCATTTCCTATATTGTTTTTGTGGTTTCTTTGTGTTGGATTTCTATTTTGTCATGTATTTCATTAATTTTCCTTACAATCCATGCTTGAATCTTCATCTGTCCTTTCTATATTCTGCTTTTGGTTGGTATCCATTGCTAGGGAGCTGTTGCTCCCTTTTGGGGGTGACCTTTCTCTATGATTCTTCATATTTCCAGAGTTCTTTCATGGTTTCTTCTCATCTGGAAGTGTTGCTTCTTACTTTTTGATTTTCTTTTGTTTAGATAATGACATAACTGTTTAATCTCTGAGCCAGTAGGTGTTGCTCGTGGGTGAGAACTGACCACACCCTGTAAGATGAGTCAGTAGATACAGTAAATTGACCTCCCTGTCAGTAGGTGGCACTTGCTGGAAGGAACAAGCTGCAATGTTGTTTTTGGGTCCTGTGATCAGCTCTAGTTCCTCAGGAAGGAGGACTCTGATGCCCCTGGTCACAGTCTTTCTGCACTGCTCTCGGGCTGGGGAGCAAAAATCTATCTGCTCTCCTCCTCTCCGCAGCCACCCCATTAGAGGTAGGCTCTCCAGGTGTGCACTCCCCGCCACCAGAAATGGGCCCAGACCCTCAGCGTGGGCTTGGCTGGGAGTGTGCTTTCTGTAGCCTGAGTGGCCCAGTCACTCAGCATGGGCACAGAGGGAGCACACTCTCCACTGCCCAACACTTAGGCAATGCATTTTGGCTGTTGCTTTGGGGTAGATGCGGCCATAGGGCTACCAGCAGCTTGAGCCAAAATTACTTTCTGGGGTACCAGGATTGTAGAAGGTGCAGAGGATGGGTCGTCCAGATGCAGGGCTGCCAATTCTCTGATTCCTCGTGGCACTCCCCCCAGTATGAGAGCCCTGTGTTCTGCTGCAGGCCTGAGGCACCCTGGTGTGGATAGGGGAAATAAATCTCTTACCCTTTCCCTGGTCTCTGGAACTCTCTTGATTTGGTTCCTGCCGACTTTTCTCGTCTCTCCTCCCTCTCAGCTGTTCAGTTCCTGCTGGTGGTATCCTGGACTCTGCTGGTGTCAGACCCCATGGTCCACTCCCAATCAGCCGTCCTCCTCCACTCCTCCCAGTCCAAACCTCAACTCCTCCACCAGGAAGGAGCCCTGACTCTAGTCGACCACCTTCCCTCTCTCTTACAGAAAATCTGAACAAAAAAATAAGGGGTAAGGAGATTGAATCAGTAATAAAAAGTCTCCTAACAAAGAAAAGCCCAGGACCTGATGGCTTCACTGCTGATTTCTACCAAACATTTAAAGAACTAGATACTAATCCTCAAACTCTTCCAAAAAATTGAAGAAGAAAGAAAACTTCCCAATTCACTTCACAAGGCCAGTGTTACCCTGATACAAAGCCAGACAAGGACACTATAAGAAAAGTACATTAGGCCAATATCCATGATGAACCCAGATGCGAAAATCCTCAACAAAATGCTAGCAAACTGAATTCAACAGGACATAAAAAAGATCATTCACCATAATCAAATGAGATTTATCCCAGGGATGCAAGAATGGTTTTACATATGTAAATCTATAAATGTGATAAGTCATGAACAGAACAAAGGACAAAAACCCTATGATCATCTCAATAGATGCAGAAAAAGTATTTAGCAAAATGCAACATTCTTTTATGACAAAAACTTCCAATGAATTAGGTATAGAAGGAATATACCTCAACATAATAAAGGTTATATATGACAAACCCACAGCTAACACCATAGTCAACCATGAAAAGTTGAAACCTTTTTTTCAAGATAAAAAACAAGACCAGGATGCCCATTGTCTGCCACTTCTATTCAACATAGTACCAGAAGTCCTAACCAGAGAAATTAGGCAAGAATAAGAAATAAAAGGCTTTTAAATTGGAAAAGAAGAAGTTAAATTGTCCATGTTTGCAGATGATGTAATCTTATATATATATAGAACCCTAAAGACTTCACCAAATAAACTGTTAGAACTAATAAATTCAGTGAAGTTGCAAGGTACAAAATCAACATACAAAAAATCAGTAGCATTTCTATAAACAACATGAACCATCTGAAAAAGAAATTAAGAAAACAATCCCACTTACAATAGCATCAAAAAAATACTTAGGAGTAAATTTAATGAAGGAGATGAAAGATAAGTATGCTGAAAACTATAAAATATTGATGAAAGAAATTGAAGCTGACACAAATAAATGAAAAGATATTCTGTGCCCGTGGATTGGAAGAATTAATATTGTTAAAATATCCATACTACCCAAAGTGATCTACAGATTCAGTGCAATCTCTACCAAAATTACAATGTCCCTCTTCACAGAAATAGAAAAAAAAAAATCCAAAATTTGTGTGAAACCTCAAAAGACCCTGAGAAGCCAAAGCAATCTTGATTAAGAAGAACTAAGCTGGAGGCATCACACTAACAGATTCCAAAATATATTGCATATCTAAAGTGATCAAAACAGTGTGGGTACTGGCATATAAACAGATACATTGACTGATGGCATAGGCTAGAGAGCCCAGAAATAAACCCACACATCTATGGTCAACTGATTTTCAACAAAGGTGCCAAGAACACACAACGGGAAAAGGACACTCTTCAATAAATGGTGTTGGAAAAACTGGATATTCACATGAAGAAGAATAAAAATGGACCTTTATCTTGCCTCTTCTACAAGAACCAACTCAAAGTGGATTAAAGATTTAAATGTAAGACCTGAAACTGTAAAACTACTAAAAGAAAACATAAGGGAAAGCCCCCATGACCTCAGTCTGGGCAAATGATTTTTTGGCTATGACCTCAAAAATACAGGCAGTGAAAGCAAAAATAGACAAGTGAGACTGCATCAAACTAAAAAGCTTCTGCACAGCAAAGGAAATAATAGAGTGAAGAGACAACTTATGGACTGGGAGAAACTATTGCAAATCATACATTGAATAAGGGTCTAATATCCAAAAATATACAAGAAATTGAAATGACTCAAGAACAAGAAAACAAATAACCCTATTTTAAAATGAGCAAAAGACCTGAATAAACATCTCTCAAAAAAAGACATCCAAATGGCCAACGGAAAATGGCCATTTTCCTGAAAAAATGCTCAGCGTCCCTAATCATCAGAGAAAGGCAAATTAAAACCACAATGAGATATCACTTCCCATTTGTTAGATTGGCTCTTATTAAAAAGTTGAAAGATAATAAGTATTGGTGAGGATGTGGAGAAAAGAAAACCCTCATACACTGTTGGAAATGTAAATTAGTACAGCTATTATGGGAAACTGTATGGGAGTTTCTTAAAAAATTAAAAATAGAATTACCATAGGATCCAGCAATCCCACTTCTGAGTATACATCCAAAGGAATTGAAATAAGTATGTTGAAGAGATTTCTGCACTCCCATGTTTATTGCAGCATTATACAATCGAAGTGCCCATCAATGGGTGAATGGATTAAAAAAATGTTCTCTCTCTATATATACAATGGATTTCTATTCAGCCTTACAAAAGAAGGAAATTCTGTCATTCCTGACAACATGGAGGAACCTAGAAGACATTATGCTAAGTGAAATAATCCAGGCATACAGAGACAAATACTGCATGATCTCACTTATATGTGGAATCTAAAAAATTTAAACTCACAGAAGTAGAGAATAGAATTATGGCTAGCAGAGGCTGGAGGAGGGACAGATGGGGGAAGGTGTGGAGGGGAAAAGGGGAGATGTTGGTCAAGGGTACAAAGTTTCAGTTAGGAGGAATAGGTTCTGGTGATCTATCGCACACCATGGCACCTATAACTATAATAATGTATTGTATATTTCAAAATAGATAAAAGAGTAGATTTTAAATGTTCTCACCATAAAGAAAAAAGTATTTTGAGGTGATGGCATTTAATTAGGTTGGTTTGATCATTCCACAATATATACATGTATTTAAATATCACATAGTACCCCATAAATACATAAAATTGTTGTCAATTAAAAATAAAACTAGAGAAAATTCAAAACAACAAAAAAAGAAAAAGTACCTCTTCTATGATAAGAGTTCAATAAATATTTGTGAATAAAACAAAAACAAAAAAATTCAACTAAAAATTTTAAAATATATATATTAACATCTATATCAACTTACAAGGTCTTACATTCTTATTATAACATGCATAACAATACAGCTTTTTGTTAAGGAGTTATAATCATAACCACATCTTCATATGTAAATTGCATTTCCTTACCCAAAGTTTCCAGTTTTAAAAGACACATATATATCCTTCCATATATTTTCTTTGCTTGGATATATACAAAGACATGCACATACATAGTTCTCTTTTTTTTAAGTTTGTTTGCTTTTAGAAATTGGGTCACACTCTACCACATTGCTCTGTACCCTTTACAGTTGACAATTTATCATGGTTCCCTGTAAGCCAGTAGATATAGTGCTAACACTATTGTTAACGAACCCATAAGGGGGGTTCAATGTTGCTCAACTGCACAGAAAGCCAATTACTGAGGCAATGAGGATTGTCAAGGAAGAAAGGATTTATTTATTGCAGAAGATGCGTCTTCTGGGAGGGGGAAGTTATGAACTGCCTCAAATCTGCCTCCCTGACCAACAGGGTCAGGGGGTTTTTGTAGAGGTGAAATGAATAGTGCATGAAGGGAGTGAGCATCATCATGTGTCTGGGGTGGAGTGTAGGGCACACAAGCACAGTGAGAAATCATGCTAGTACACACATCCCATGATCAAAAAATAGCAGATAAATTCCTCTCAGGGTGGAGATTTTAGCTTTATAGTGAACTAGGGGTTAATACTGGTCATTCTTTCAGTTTTGTGTGCAGGCTCAGTGGGTCTTTGGGCACAATCTGTGGTGGAGTATTGCTTATCTTGTCTTTTCTGGACAAATAGGTGGTGTGAGGCTTTGTAGTTATCTTGTGGTTGCAAGGAAGTTCTGCTGTTTCTGGGAAAAAAACTCAAAAGAGGATACATTAGTGCAATAGAAAGTTACAAAGTTCTGGTCGGCAAATCTTACTGAAAGTTCTCTGTCTATTTTCTGCCAATTTTGAGACTGTAGCTGCTAAGCTACCAGGGCTGAGATAAAACTCACTGTCAAGGTCACTTAGAGCAGCCAGCCGTAGCCACAATGTGAACTCATTTGAAATATGAGGGAATTAAAAACACTAGTGAGAAAATATTTTCTTGCTTATGGAGCCAGTTACACTATCTTTTTGGTTCTTCTGATTTTTAACTCACAATCATACATACAGAAATTAATAAATGGAAACAATTACAGTACATATTAAATGCACTCATATATAACTCTGCAGAAATGGAAACATAATCCATGCTGTTAAAGTACAATCTCTTCTACATTTTCTAGCTCTGCATCCCCTGACCATGTTCCCCAAGTGAATCCAAGGTAATACATACTAGCCATCTGTTAAGTAGTCTATCTTATTATTTCCTTACTTAACAATCAAACATAGATATACAAATATATACATCTCATTTATGCACATATATGTGTGTATATATATGTATTCAGATATATTCAGGTATTTGTTATTGTTTTACCCAAATTGATTCATTTCATTAATATATACTCTGTATCTTGCTTTTCTCCTATGGTAATACTTCATGAAGTTTCTCTTACTCAACTGCTGTACCTCTATTTCATTCTAATGACTACCAACTTTTATTTCATGATATGGCTGCAGCACAGATCATTCCATTATTCTATTATTATGACCATCAGTGGGCAGTCATTTTATTTTTCCTTTTTTGCCATATTAACCATTCAATAGTAAACATCCTTGTGTATATACTACAGCATTTATTTCTGTGAGATTGTTTCCTAGCAATGAGATTTCCAGTTAAAAGAATGTTTTAAAATTTTAGTTATTTCAAGTTGCTCTCCCTAAAAGGCTGTCATAATGCACATTTCTAACAATTTCTAAGGATATCCTTTTCCCCACAATCTAGCCAACAATAGATGTAATTGGTTTTAAAATTTCTCCACTTTCATGGATAGTTTGCTGGATATTCTCTTGACTACTAATGTGCTTGAGCAACTTTGATTATGTTTATTGGGCATTTGAATTTGCTCTGAATTGCCTGCTTGAATTCATTGCTCATTTTTCAAGTGCCAAATTTTTTTCTCCTTCATATATTAATAAAATAAAAATAGCTGTGAACCCTTTGTCATCTCCATTACAAATAATTTTCCAAATCTATTGTGTGCATCACATCTTGCAAGGTTTTTTTTCATTTCCTTTTCAACTGTTTACATATTTTACAGTCAATTATTTCCATGCTTTCTCATAGTTACTGGATTTTCTATTATGAAATTCTCTCAACTGTAACTTCCTAATTTTTAAAATTAAGATTGTTGATTCATTTTTCTCTGAAGTCTAGTAAAAGCTTAGATGGTATGGTGGTATTTTTTTCCCAGAAGAGCATTCAATGGAGCACCATTTTTAAAAAATAAATCATAATATTTTTGAGTGGGTATACCACCTTTGTCTTCATGGTTATTGGGATCTCCTCGGGGTTCTCTACTTTGTTCCCTTGTTCTATTTGTCAGTTCCCACACATACATATTTTTATCTATTTGATGAGGCAAGCTTCCTGTTACTATTTTGTTCATGTTTTTCTTGTTTATTCTTTGGTATTCCACTATTTGAATCTTAAGATTATTAGATACAATTTAACAAACAAATCTTCTATTCTGGTGGGAATTGTGTTACACTTATACATTATTTTTGGGAGACTTGACATTTATTTGACAAGTGTTCCCATTCTGGAACATGGCATATTTTTTCAGGTTTAATTTTCTTTATTCAATAGCTTAGTGTGTACACACACACACACACACACACACACACATACATATGCTATCCCTTTTGAAAAGTTCTCATAAATATTTTATAGTTTTTTACTCTATTTGGTACAATGAAACAGCAGGGGAAAAGGAATGATCCATGCCTCCTAACCCCATTTCCATTTTTGAGTGCTTATTTATAGATTTATAAGTTGGAGATAAGCCATTGATTTGATATATTTGTCATGTATCCAGCCACATTACCAAAATTTTCATTTTAGTTTAAAATGCAGTTATAAAATCATTAAACTTTTCCCAAAAAATCTCTTGACATTCATACCTGACATTTAAAATTTGTGGTTTATTCATTCATGCAGAGTATACTGAGAGAGAAAAGTAATAGTATGTTTCTTTATTTGGTTGTAAATTTTATTTTAAAATGTTGAATATTTTGCAATTGATCCCATACCTCCTAAGTTATGGGCTAATTTGTTATGCACCCATAGACAACTAATACACTAACCTTACCAAACATTATGGTTAGTCTCATAGCACAAGTTGAGGAGCATTTTCTCTAATTTCTATTCTTTGATGAACGTTGTCTAAAATTAAAATCATCTCTTCCATGCATGTTTGGTGGAACCTGCCAGAGAATGGTCTTGGCCTATTATTCTCTTTGTAAGAGATTTTTAACTGTTATTCCATTTTGTTGAATCATTAAAGGACTCTACTGGTAATAATTTATTAACAAAGTTGACGTTGTTTGCTTTAGGCTGCTAAATCTCATCTTTAAATATTAAGTGGATTGTCACTGTTCTTAACTCTATCCACACCAATTAATTAATCAATCAGAGGTTGGCAACCACTCCTGGTACCAAGTCAATTATCTCAGATTTATTCACTGGAAAGAAATGAACAGTAGACTATACAAGCAGTTTTGTGTCTACATCCTTCTTGAGTTCAGAATGTAGGGAGGATATGTTCTAATATTTTTTCCAATTTATTTTTTACTTTTTAAAATTAATTTTTTCTTATATTTTCCCCTTCTCTGTTTCAGGTTTTGCTTTTCAGATTCCAGTCTTTAGTCCAGCTGGAATTTATCTCGTGCGCGCTGTGTAGCAGGCGACTGGTTGCACTTACGCATCAGAAGAGGATGCACTACTGGAATGAACAGACGGGGAGAGTGGCGGTTGGGGAGTCGGGGTGTAGGTGGAGTCCTCGCGAGTCCGGGAGGATCCCAGCGCCAGCCAGGGGAGCGGCAGGACGGGAACCCAGCCTCCAGCGCCGCCTGCGACTGGCCCAGCCCGCCTGGCCGCCACCTCCCGTGGGGACCAACAGGACGGTAGAAGCCGCGGAGGGCGGGGCCCAGGACTGGGACCCCAGGAGTGGGACACCAGGAGCTCCCGGCTGCAGCCGCGCGGCCGACCGCCAGCGCTTGTGTTGAGACAGGAGGTGGACCGTGGAGGAGCAGGCGTCACATGTCCAGACGATGACCCTGGAAGGGTGAGGGAGGCCCCGGGGCACACGTGCCTCTGGATCCGCCCGTGCAAGAAGCCCTCGGGTTGTTCTTCTGGAGGAGATGGCAGAGTCACTGAGGCCACATGGCAGTGTGGGCCGCTGTCTCTGGGCTGGAGGCACTGCCTGGGCTGCCTTGGGGGGACCTCCCAGGGGCTCTCACCCATTCCTGGGGGCACCACGGCCGGACAGTGCTGACCTTGGGACTCCCAAAGCCGATGCATGTCCAGGAGGAGGGCTTGCAGCAATTCTTGCTGTATGTGGCTTACTTGGTCAGGCTGGAATTTTTTGAGAGTTTTTTGTGGCCAGCCTAGCGTTCTGGGAGCAGACACTCCAGAGAGAGCAGGTTCATGAAGGCTTATGCCAGCAGCTTTGCAACGTGACTCTTCTCAGCACCATGAGCCATGTTTACCCTTTCACGGATCCTTTCCAATGACAGGCTATCTTAGATCTTGCTGCTTCTCCCTTACTTTATTCTCCTGCCCTCATTTTATTCCCTCAGGTGTAACCCATCAGTTCTTCTTTGTTCTCACCCTCCTACAACTCTGCTGCTCTGGACACCTAGCCTGTAAGAGGCCCATGGAAGATGCTAGAAACTAGTCCATGTGCCAATAGCTGCTCAGGACCTTGGGGCTGGGGGTTCTGTGGACCTGCATGTCTTACAAGTCTTTGGGTAACTCTGGTGCTGTTAAAGTTGGAGACTCCTCATTTATCAGGGGTGCTTGTGAGCAGGCCTCCCGAGGTGCTCCCCTGATGTGCGTGGTCTACATGGGAGACTTGGGAAGATGATGGTGAAGCTAAATCATGAGAATTTCTGCAGCAAAGCCTGCCTGGTCTGGCCTGAGGAGTTTGAGTTTCTTCCACTGTCATCACTAGCTGTGAACACACTATTTGCTCAGGGTAAAGAGGAGCCATCAAAGTGAGTTCAAAACAGACTCTCCAGATTTGACATATGGGTTATGCGTTAATGAAGGGAATTTCAACATTAACAATAAATGCCTGCTTGGAGGCTTAGTTGCTTGGGGGCTCTAAACAAGACTTCAAGGAAGTGAAAGTGAAATGAACCTCCTCCTTTTGCCAGTCTCCCTGGCCACAAGCTTTCTTATGAAACATCTCCCAATAGTGTATACACTCCTTTCCATTGGAATAAAGATCCCCAGGAATACTGTTGCTTTCCCCTAATGAGGACTTTCTCCAGTACTGGGTGAGGAAAGATTGGGGAAGTCCTGCAGGGGTAGCCTGAGCTTCTGGACTTGGCATTCAACACCCTGAGTTTCAGAGTCTCTTCAGTTTTCCAGCAGTTGGGTGTAACTCCTGTGACTTTAGGCCCCAGAGGGCTCTGAAACTTCTGGAATCCAAAGAAGTCTCCATAACAGACTTTCCCTGGGATTTCTCCACATCAGGGTCTCAAGATGGGTATGGCCGTTCTGTTCTCAGCAGATTCTCTCTTATGGACACATATGGGCACTGTGAGGTTATGCCCTGTGCCCTGAAATTCAGCCACACCTCAGGTGGGCAAAGAGATGCTTAAACTACACCTTTATAACTGGAAGCCACTGGGAACATGGTGCCAAAGGAATGCTGGAAGAAGGGGAGTGGACAAGGCGGAAAGGCAAGGTGTGAGGGAGGCCAGGGACCAGCATGACTCCAACCCGCAGAGCTGGCCCAAGGTGAAGCTCCTTAAACCTGAGGGTCCTGGCCCATTTCTCCTGTCAAGGGAGAAGGTCTTTGTCCTGAATTTATTTGACTGGGATGAAAGTACCATTTGACTTGTGCTAGGAATGAGCCTCCAAAACCTCCTGGGTGTATGATGGGTCAAAAAGGGTTTGCAAATCCTCACCACATTCTTCCTGCAGGATGGAGGACCAGGCATTTCAGTCTCCCAGCTGCCCGGCTGGTCTTAGGACTTGGATTTCATTGCACTTGAAATTTCATCCACCATCTGCAAACACTTCCTGGGTTTGTCTTCTCACAGCTGACTGCTGCTTCCTGATTTTATCACACAACTGAGAAACAGGACCCAAAGTGGAGTTTGGGGGCATGGGCCCTGACCTTTTAGTATTGTCCCTGCTTCTTGAGAAGGGAGAGGTGAAAAGGCAGCGTTTGCTGTGACATTTTTCATGTGTGTCGTGAAATCCTCACAGAGGCCCTCTCAGGCAAGGAGCTGATGGGCAAAGCTTTGCTTTTCAATTCAACCTTGTCCTTGAGGCACTCGGCAGATGAAGTGTATACAAAATATATTCCACTCAAGGAAACATTGTAATTCTCATCTAGACTATGCCATTTGACTGTATAAAGCACTAAACTTCTACTTAGGTGACAGGTTGCCCTTCTGAAAAGGCCCATGGGAAGTTTATTCACAAATCTCTTGGTGCTGCCATGGCTTAGATGTGCCTGAAATGCTTCTCTGGGAATGGCCTTCAGAGCTGGCTTATGGACTATGTGGGATTCACCTTCGTTTTTTTGTTAGCACTCTCATTTGGGACCTAAAATGGTGTTCTCCAGCTTATTTGCCTAAATAAATCCAGAGATCTCTCAGATATTTTCCAAAATCAATTCCATTCTCTAATAATGCTTTGCTGATAGCATATTCCAAAATATTTCCCATAGACTAGAAAAGCTTCCCAAAGAGGAGTATCGACATCATGTTGTGCCCTGAGAGCTGTGCTGGCATCAGCGTGAGCTTTCCAGCACAGCTGCTTGGGAGCCAACACTTACTTGGGGAAAGTAAGTAGTTGACGGTCTACAAAACGGTCTGTAGTCTGATAGCCATATTGCACGGCCACCAAACTTGAAGCGTCCTTTACTTACTGAGGGTAAGCCTTGGACTTTAAGGCTTTGTATTGCCAAGTGAATCCAAAGAAAAATTGTGTTTGTATGTGGGTTGAGTATGTGCATGTGAAGTCAAAGTGCAGGTATAAAAGAATTTCTGGAAGTGTCAGGAGAGGCAAGAACCGAAAACAGAGAAAAAGAGTCCCAAAGAGAAGGGCTTTATGGTAGCAAGCAGGCCTGGGACACCCAGAAGAGGACAAGGAAACATGATGGGACAGGAAAGGTCAGTGAGGGCTGAGGACCAGGAAGGAAAGAGGCAGGGGAGGGGATCTTAAGCCAGGGATGAACCAAAAGCTCAGACTCAGCAGTAAACAAAGCAAACAAAGAGATAATTTGATAGACATCAATGTAGAGTTCTGAAGAGGGTTGGAGGACAGAGAGAAAGTAAAGAACGCAAAGTAAGTGGCCCAGAGGCAGGATGGGAGGCGTCCCCTTATGGCCATCCCCTGCCACGGCAGCGCTTGAATTCTCAGATTGGGATGTTAGAACCTCTGGAGTCTGCTCAAGGATGGGAATATTCTTATTCCACTCAGTATAAAGAATCATACTGAAGTTTTCACATTGTCCTTGCATCTAGAAACCCGACCACCATGTCGGTCCCTTTGCTCACTCCCTGTGGGTTGTAGCTGTCATACGTATTACATCTGCATACACTGAAAACCCCACTAGACGATGTCAAGGTTTTTGCTTTCAACCATAATTCATACTTTAAAAAACTTAGGAGAATGTAAATCATTCTATTCTTTCAGGTATTTACCATTTCTATTGCTCACTTGTGTTATCTTATATTTACCCAAATTATGGCCGGTGACCGGAACAGGAGACGTGGGTAAATACCGAGGCAGGTTTCCCAGGGCTGCCATACAAATTACCACAAACGTGGTGGCTTAAAACAACAGAAAGTTGTTCTCTCACAGTTCTACAGGCTAGAAGTCTGTAACCAAGGTGTTGGCAGGGCCATGTTCCCTTTGAACTTTACAGGGGAGACTACTTCCTTGCCTTCCCAACTTTCTTTTGGCTCCCAGCAATCCTTGGTGTTACTTGGCTTGTAGCTGTGTCTCTCCATTCTCCCTCTTCACATGATGATAGCAGAGTGGAGACAACAGAGGAAAAAATTCAGTAAACTTGAAGCCAGTTCAATAGAAACTGTTTAATCTAAACAATAGAAAGGAAATTCATTTATGTTAAATGACTTAAATTAGAACCAAAAGCATAGTGTTAGCACCGTATCTACTGACTTAACAAAGGACCATAGTAGATAGTTAATTGAAAAACCGTGCAGAGTAATGTGAGTAGAGTGTGATGCAATTTCCAAAAAAAGCAAAGAAACAAATAGATGTACATGTGTGCTTGTGACTCTATGTATGTCTGAGCAAAGAGAAATGTATACAGAACATACATTTTTTTTTTTTTGAGACAGTCTTGCTCTGTTGCCCAGGCTAGAGTGCCGTGGTATCAGCCTAGCTCATGGCAACCTCAAACTCCTGGGCTCAAATGATCCTCCTGCCTCAGCTTCCCAAGTAGCTGGCACTATAGGTGCGCACCACCGCGCCCGGCTAATTTTTTTTTTCTATTTTTAGTCGCCCACCTAATTTTTTCTATTTTTAGTAGAGACAGGGTTTCACTCTTGTGCAGGCTGGTCTCGGACTCCTGAGCTCGAGCGATCCTTCTGCCTTGGCCTCCCAGAGTGCTAGGATTACAGGCGTGAGCCACCGCGCCCAGCCTATGTGTGTTTTTTAATATTGGACACCTTTAGGGAAAGGTGCAATTTACATTTGAGGGGATGGTTCTGATTATAACTTTATAAAATGTTGTATTTTTATACATGTTTAAATAAGAATATAAGACCTTTCTAAGTTAAAAAATCACAGATAGGGCCAGGTGTGGTGGCTACTACCTGTGATCCTAGCACTTTGGGAGGCTGAGGTGGGAAGATCTCGTGAGGCCAGGAGTTTGAGACCAGCCTGAGCAAGACCCCGTCTCTACAAAAAGTAGAAAAATTAGCTGGGTGTGGTGGAGCATGCCTGTAGTCCCAGATACTCGGGAGGCTGAGGCAGGAGGATCGCTTAAGCCCAGGAGTTGGAGGTTGCAGTGAGCTGTGATGAGCTGTGATGACACCACTGCACTGTAGCCTGGGCAACAGAGTGAGACCTGTGACACACACACACAAAAAAAAGAATATATATATATATATTTTTATTTTTTTTAATTTTGGATATTTTAAAAATAGGGGTAAAAGTATCTTTAAAGTTGGATTCAATAATTTGAACCGCTGAATAAACATACCCACAGATTGCACAAAAGTCAGATGTCCAGAGTTCTTGATTTGGGAGACAATGACCTCTTCTGGTCTCTATACCTATAAATGATCCAAAGAATTCTGTGAGGGTTAGTGCACTATTTCCCAAACAACTATTGAGTGTATCCATTTACTTGTAAGGAAGAAGGGGGGACATGATGTGCAATTCACTGTATAACCCTTAGAAGATTCTAGAAGGTTCTCTTTCTCTGATATGCCCCTGCCAATTTCCCCTCCTAATTGGTATAATGGAAAACCCACCCTGGTTCATTTCCAAAGCTACTTTTCAGGACTTCACTTGGAGGATATTAACCAGGAAGATGCAGCTTTTAATGAAAAAGATTTTGGCTAACATCTCTTTGGACAGTGGGAAAATCCCAGCCAGCCTGTGCCCGCCCTGGGGATGGCAGACCTCTCCAACTGGAGTGCCTGTGAGGATCACAAACTTTCCTTCTTCATCATCAGGAGAATGCAAAATTGATCCCTTCTCAAAGGTCTTGCTTTCCTCACTTTAAACCCTGTCACTTGCAGGAGACATCTTTGTCATTCTGAGTAAGAACAGGGCGGCTCGTGAGCAGATGTGCCAGTCCTGGAGGCCCTGTCCACACTTCCTGTGCCTCTGAAGCTTCCCTGTGCCACTCGGGGTCTCATCTCCCAGGGAGATAGACACACCAGGCCCTGGGACTTGATGCTGTGACTTTGCTTTTCTGTCCATCGTAGAATTTGGTCATGAATCTGCTCCTTCCCATCCTCACCCTGGATCATCTGGCCCTGGGCTGTTCTTTGAGGGTTAGGAGGCCTCATCACGTCTTTTGCTCCTTTAATCTCAGCTGGGCATTTGTCTTTCATTTTTCTGATCTCAAGATAGGTCAGGTCATAGGCTGTAAAAAAGAAAGACCAAGGAAGTGTCACTGATGTGTTCAAAATCAGAGGGTAAAACCTGTTTGAAAGGGAAGAAAAACTTGCTAGGCTATTCCCAGTATATCCCAGGAGATGCTTTGCAGAACTTACACAGTAACTACTGGAGCTTCTGTTACCCAGAAAAGGTTAAATTTAATGGAAGTTTCCTACACTGGCTGTACCTCACTCCCCTGAAGAGGAACAATGCGTCAGCTCTGGTCCCAGCTCTCCCAGTGAGGCCAGTGGACTTGGATGGGTGAGCTCATGAGATTTCAGGAGGCCGCCTTCGTTTCCCTGCCTGGAGGTGGCTGGGGGGAACAAGGCTGGGTTTAGTTGCAGGGCTCTTTGCCTGTTGCCCTCCTGCAGGTTGGTCTCCCCAGCATCCTGGTGTCTCTGGTTCCCCCCACTGCAGAGACTCCTTTATACCCCCTCATGCCCACGCTCCCCTTAGAGCTACCTCTTCCAGCCCTGCCTAGCCCACTGAGACCCTCTTTTCTCCACACTGACACTGCCTCACCCCCGTGGGCCCGCAGACCTCACCACCCAGATGAGGCCTCTTCTCCCAGGTAGGGCGAGCCTCTGAGCCCGACTTGGTGTCCAAAGTCACCTGTCCAGGGACTGCCTCCCCCTTTTCCTCCTGGGGTAGTGCTCTCCCTACAGTGGGGTGAAAATGGGTAGGGGGTCCCAGAGGCTGGGGTGGAGGTTCTTTAAGGGGTGGACTAAAGTAGCCTGAATGGAAGTTATTTACAGACAGGCCCCCACTCACACCCCACAGCCCCTACTCTCTCCACATCAGAGGGCCTTCGTGTGGGTCCTTAAGCAGGTCCCCACTGCCCTTGAAGACTGCTGCCAACTCACCGACTTCAAATGATGCTGTAGGTGTCTCAGTTCCCCTTTCTGCACTTCCAGCTTCTCCTGAAGGCACCAGCAGGCCGCCTCCCTGTCTTTTGCCTCCCTTTCCTTGGCTGACACCAGAATCCATCGGGCCAGCAGGTGGCACCCCGGGGGCTAGCTCTGAGATGAGGGTTGCTGCTGTGTGCACGCCCACAGCTGCCCTGGAGGGAGCCCACGGCAGCAGGCCACGCAGCAGAAGCCACACTCGCTGGCTATTGGACACGCCAGGGTCGCCATGTGGGACCTCTGCTCCTCCTGAATCTGCGAGGTGGACTTGGCTGTGTGTTTGTCTGGCTGTTTCTCGAAGGACTCCGGGGGGCCAGAGTCATTTATGTTACACACCTTTGCCACTTGTCTACTAGACGACAGTGAGGACTTTCTCGGGGAAACCGCAGCCAGCCTCGGCCCTCGCTCCGAATCCTTCATTCTCTCTCCCCTGACCAGCTGTCCAGGGGAATCAGAGTCCTGCTGCCCCATCCCTCAGAGCAGTGTGTGTCCCCCTCACCCGAAGTCCTCGGGGAAGGCTCCTCCTTCTGTGTCATGACTCATCCCGCCCAGGGGAAGGAGAACTAAGAGGATGGTCTCCCCAGGGCTTCTAAGCCTCCTCCCGGTGTCAGGTGGTGCCCAGCCTCCCTCGGATGGGGGCTCTGCTTTAGTCCTGAATTTCCGTGGCTCAGATGCCGTCCCACAGGAGATCTGGGATCCCCAACCTCTCCGAGAGCTGCAGGGACCTGAGTGAGCACCAGGCTTCCAGGCACCCTGTGTGACATCATCGCTGACATAGCTCAGAGGGTGGGCCCCGGCTGACCTCAGCACAGCAACAGGCAACATGGCAACTGGGCAACGTGTGTGGAAAAGTACATAATAGTCATACGACAAAAATGACTTAAGTTTTCCCTGCTCCCACGGAGGCCCCATCCCTGGGGAGAGAGATGCGTTGCAGGGAACGGTGCAGACCCTGAAGGGCTGTGGCTTTCCCCCAAAGCTCTCTCTGCCTCTGTTTGAAGTTATTCTTCCCAGCCCTGGTCACACAAGGTCCTGGATGCCCTCAGGTCTCTGTGCCTCTGAGTCTGCGCACAGGCCGTTCCCTCTGGCTGGAAGACTGTTCCTGGCCTCCCTCCCTGGGAGAAGCTGGGTAGGGCAGAGCTGCCTGCACCAGGCTTCTGCCCTTGTCCCAGTCCTGCCTCACTACTGGGATGTCTGGGACCTTTTAGTGGCCCCCCTGCCTCCCTCACCTCATCTGGAAAATGAAGAGGATTTTGCCCATCTCATAGGCTGTGAGAGGCTGGATGGGTCTCTCCATGGACAGCATTTAGCACAGTGACTGTTACGGAATGTGGCTGTGGGAAAATGCTCACTGCTGTTCACCCTGCAGGTCACAGCTTGCTGAGGGTGCCCAGACTAGGTGATGTCCCTGCCCTATGGAATCAGAACCCCCAGTAAGCCCCCACCTTGTCATTCCTCATGGTTCACAAGAGGCTTCTTTAAAATCCTGTCTCCTCCAAAGACCTCTGGGGGGAGACCAGGTCTGCCTCATGCCTGCACTCCCACAGAGCAGGGTGGTGCCCTACACAGAGCAGGCACCCATGCGCATTTGTTGAATAAACAAGAGAATAAGGACTCCCACAAAAGACCACCCTGCAGAGCAGGACTGCAATGCAGTGCAGGACTGTCTGGCCTGGCGCCCAAGTTGCCATCCTTCCTGCGTGGACCAAGGGCCCTGATCCTGGACCTCCCAGCCCTACCCCCGAGACACGGGAAGTGTCACGGGGAAGCTCCCTAGTGCTTATAGGCCTTTCCTGGGGACCCCTGGGGCAATGGTGGCATTATGGCCTCACAACAGAGCCCTGGGGCTCAGGACACTGTTTTCCACCTGTCTGGGAGATCAGGGGGACACTCGGTGGGGAAGCCCACTGACCTCTGCTTAGGGCAGACTCTGCTTTTGTTCTGAAGTAATTTTGAACAGGAAGCAGCAAATTGTGGGAACCTTTGGAGGAAGGGTTTATAATGCTGGGGTGGTGGGAGGGAGGGGGCTGAATACCCAGGACAAAATGCAAGCTCCCTCATGGCAAGGGGAGGCCATGACTTTCGACTCCAGGGGGTAGAACAGGGACAAAGGGTTGGAATCACAATAGAACAGGGAAGACTGAGTTTGATAGTAAATAAAATAATTCCATATCAGATGTCCTTACTTCCTCAATAAGTAGAATACTTAAGTCCATTATTCTTAGGGGACCCCCCCACCCAGTGTTGCGCAGTGATCCCCAGGGTCTAATGAGGGACCAAGGCACTGGGGAAAAGCCTGAACACAGCCATTGTCCTAGGCTGTGTGGTGTTTCTAGAAGCATTGGTTCTGTGGCTTCCATTTGCTGCTTGAGCACAAGCACCGCGTCAGAGAAGCATGATGACAGGGTTTTGGCTACCTAGGTGCTGCCATTACACTGGGAGATGCTGCCACCTACTCCAGGGCACCTCCCAGAAACAGGGCCCGCCCCTTCCCAGTGTCTAGAACTCTCCTCCTCCGCCTCCCGCCTCCCCACGCCCTTCAGCCCCCTGTTCACTCCCTGTGATCCCTTCAGTGAGCTGAGGCTTTCACAGCAGACCCCCGAGAGCCATGCACTCAGGCAGCTTCTGCTCTGTGGAGTCCAGAAACCTCCTTGAAATGAGATTGGGCATGAAGAAAATGTAGTAAGATTTTTTTTATGCAATTTAATGTTTCAGCAAAGTATCTTGTCATGCGTGTTCAAAGTGCCCTGTAGAAAATCCCCACAGGCCTTTTACAAGTTGCAAGAGGATGAAAACAGAATTTTTAATTGTGTCGTAATCTTCAGGGAAGGATTTAAAGAACAGAGGCAGCTTCATGTGAAGCTCCTGGAATAACTCTCCATCCACCCCTCCTGGCATCTTCCCCAGCACAGCACCCCGTTGGAAGTGACTACAAATATTGGTCCCTCGCACCTCCACAAAAAACATGTTTCAGATTCCTTGAAGCAGTAATTGCTTTGGGTTCACTGTCAGCTGCCTCATTATATTTTTAAAAAGACAGAAATCTGACAGGGCAGCAGGGAAAAATCAATAAAACGAAACTTAGATGAAATTTCTTCTTCACATTTTTGAGTTCACAGAGTCCGTGCAGAATAGTTTACACAGGCTCACAGTGAAGAGATGGCCCTTAGTGAGAGAGACAACATGGGACACCGCTAAAATGGTGCAAGTCTCTCTCCCTGACGTTATATTATTTACCTGTTGTTTTCCTGGGGTATCATTTATCTCCACATTAAGTGGAAGTTCTGGGAGGACAGGAACTTCTCTGATCTGTTTCTCAGTATATTTCTGGTACGTGGGACAGTCTTTAGCTCTTAGGTAGAAAATGCTCAAAACTATTTGTTGAATGAACAAATGAATGAATGAATGTTGGTGGGTTTGTTAAATTTGCACTGCTCTCTTTATTTACATCAGTGAAAACGGAGATAAGGAAATAGAGACTATTTCTCATATAATTCAGAATTTAATACAATGAGAAAATAGCTTGGATAATGAAGTGATAGAAAAAAACCAAGATTTTCTGCCTGCCCTAATTGAATGGCTGCTCTTTGCTTGGCTTTGGAGAGAAACATCTGCTTCTTACACTCACATTGTAGGGTGTCCGAGCACTGAGATCCGTTGGCCTGGCCGTGTGTATAAATGCACAAGGTCATTCAATCAAAAAAGAAAAAAATTTCTGCTCCAGTTCAAGAATTACCCTTCAGAAGTTTGTAAAGTTAGTAAACAGAGACTACCTGAGAGCAGCCTAATCTCTACATTACATTTTCTTACTTCCAATTTTGGAAAACAGGAGAGCCAGGGAGGCAGTTTTAGCATTATGAAAAATGAGCAGATCTGTAAATTGTTAAAGAAAGGGCAGAAGTTGTGATTTTCTACTGACATTGATTGAATGTTCATGACCTAGGCCACATTGTTGCACAACTTCAGGGGTCGCCATTTTCTCTCAGTTCATGCAAAGGACACTTCCAGGGTTGTGCAGTGCACAGCCTTCACAATTGTATGTGGTGGCCCCACCTACAATATGTCAAAGTCCTACATGTGTATATTTAATCTTATTCTCAAAGCCACTCTTTAAAGTAAGGGTGATTATTTCTCTTTATTTAAAGAACAGCAGTCTGTAACTAAAAGAGGTTCAATGGCTTATTCAAGGCCAACACCACTCTTTGTAATCTTTGAAACTTTCCTGCCTTCGTAAGGGTCACTAGGTCACAAAATTATCTGGAAGAGACACTAGGAATTAAATAGTCCTATCACCTTATTTTTGGTACATATTTTGCCTGAGGCCACACATCTAGTTAGCTACTTCTCATTATTCCTGGCTAGTGTTCCCCCAGCATGCAACCGGGCTGAGAGACCCTACTGAAGATTTAGGCTTCAGCAAGTAAGGGAGGTGAGAAGTCTACTTAGAGCACCAATTCCCACTCAGAGGAATGCGAGGCCAGAATTCAAATTCCATCATGGTGGCTGCAGGAGGTTTGGCTTATTCCTGCAAGATGCTGCTTCTCTATAAGCTAAGCCTCCACCTCAACATTAGAGGGTGTCTTCCATGAAGGCTGAGCAGAGCTGAGGGACCCAAGCACCAGAGATAAAGGAGATCAGTTGTACTAGTCTGTCTAGAGGACAGACTCTGTGTGTGGCACTGGAGAATTTAGGATGCAGCACCTCTATTCTGGATCACATGACAACAGAAATCTGCAAGGCTCTGGGCAGTTAGTCACAACCCTAGTTGTACCTCTCCCTGGACCTCCCTAGAGCAAAGACAATGCCCAGTCCTTTTTAATGGATAGTGCTCAATACATAAATTGAGTAGTTTTGTTTCTTGCTGCAATAGCTTTCTTTTTCTTAATATTTTCCTGGTAGGAAATTTTGTATTTCTTTATTGTAAAGTTTTCTGCCATTATGTTTTGATTGTATTTCTTATAATATGGCTGGATTTGAGAGTTTAATCTGAAAATCTATGTTTTTTATTGAAGGCCTCAATTTTTTAAATCTTGTTATTACTGATACAATTAGGCTTAATTCTAATATTACATTTCATGTTTTCTGTTTGCTTTAAATATTTTCAATTTTCTACCTTCCAGCTTCTTATTGAAGTACTCAAATTTTCCTTATTCCTTTTTTTTTTCTCTCTAGTGGTTTGAAAGTTAGTACTTTAATGGCTTAATAGTTAGTAGTATAGTATTTACCCATAGAATTTTTAACATGTCTATTTCATGTACTACTTAAGAAAGTTCATATCTACCCTCTTCTTCCAAACAAGACAAAGACTGTATTGTGGGCACTATTATATTTAAAATTCCTCTAATTAATCAATAATTAGTCAGAGTGCTTTATTTGTAATAGTCAAATCTCATTTAGATTTAACAAAATGTTAAGCCATTTTTTTGTTCACTGTTGTTACTTGTAACCCACACCTTCCTTCTAGGTTCAGTTTTCTTATTAAAGGAACATTTTCCTTTTATAGTTCTTTAAGTGATGGTTTTCTGATAATCAATATTCTTAGTCATTGTCTGAAAATGTCTTTATTTCATTCTCACTACTGAATTGCCAGTCAGGTGTCTTCCATGGCTTCTGTTAAAAGTTCAGCTATATGTTGATTTGCTGCTTATTTCAAGAACATTTACCTTTTGAATTTGGTTGCCTTAAAAAAATTTTTTTGACCTTCAAACAATGATATGTTAGGTGTTTTATTTTGATGTTGTTGTTTTGGTTATCTTTTGTTTTTAACTTTTGTGCTTGGTGTTCAAAGGGATTTGAATCTGTACCTTAATGTTTTTCATCAGCTTTTGAAAATTTTCAGCCATTTTCTTTCCAAATATGTCTTCTGCTCCTTTCTCTCTCCTTTCCCTCTGGGACCTTAAGTACACATATGTTAGCACCTCTTACTATAATGTATTTTTATGTACATTTATATATATATTTGTATATAAAATCTCTATGATTTTTACCTGCTCTTTTACTTTTGCCTTGCTTGTGTCTTTCTATTCTTCATTTTGGGTTTTTTCTTCTGACCCTCTTCTAAGTCACTAATTCTCTCTTCGTTTGTGTCTAATGCATTGTTAAATCCACCCATTGAGGATGTTTTATTTTAATTAGAGTTGCATATTAGAATTTACATTTTTTTTTCTATTTCACAGTTTCAAGTTCTCCGCAAAATTTCTCAATCTTGTGTTTTCTTCTCCTTGGATATAAGAAGCATAGGTATTTTAAAGCCATCTCTAATAATACCGATAACAAAACCTCCGTGGGTCTGTTTCCACTGTCAATTGTTTCTACTATGTTTTGTTCATGTTGCTGTGTCTCCTCCTGGCCTGCTTATTATTTATTAGCACCTATGGTTGTTTTCACAAAATTGTTTATGAAATAATTTGAGGTCTAAGGAGTTCTTATCTTCCTCCAGAGAGGATTTATGTTGGTTTCTGCCAGATCCTTAGCGTTAGTACCAATCCAATATCCCTTCAGACCAAGTACAAGAACTAAAGTGATTTGGAGCCAAACTCAATCCTAATGACAGCCTGTCTGCTTCTGGCTTTTACTTACTCCTATCTTACAGTCCTTGAAGTCTCAACCCCAAACAAGGGGTGCTTACCAGAGTTTTATCCTTCCCTGGATCATGGCCCAGAAATTCTTCTCTATCTTCTTAGCAATCTGAAGCTTCAGGTAGACATTTTTGTTTTAATTTTAGA
Source organism: Daubentonia madagascariensis (assembly GCA_023783475.1). NCBI lineage: Eukaryota > Metazoa > Chordata > Mammalia > Primates > Daubentoniidae > Daubentonia > Daubentonia madagascariensis. The sequence goes on along the minus strand of JAKFHU010000144.1, from coordinate 9,308,853 downwards.
ATTTTGTTCAGCTTTTATAGTTTTCCTCAACAGGAACATTAATCAAAATTTTCTAGCTACCATTATCAGAGGCTTAGCTATATATTTTTCAAGATCATTTTGTTCTATTTAATCCACCATTTCTATTTAGTTGTAAGAGGAGGAATATCTCCATGTCAGCTCAGTCTGATGTGTTACCAAAACCCTGCTTTCCAAATTCTCTGTAATGGATATATATTATTTAAAGTTAGAAAAAAATTTTTATAAAAAATTGAGATGTAAATAATCCCTTTTATAATCCTTAGGATGAAGGCTCAAGAACTGTTTTTTTTATAAAAACTACAAAAGGACTGTAGTTCATCTGCATGATATGTAAGTAACATTTATTAATTGCTATGTGCCCAGCTCATGGTGGCTTACATACATTAAAGTATTTATATTCCAAAAAATCCCACAAAATAGACACTGCTATTCAATGCATTTTACAGCTGAGGAAACTGAAGTGACACAGTTATTAGTGACAGAACTGGAGTTCAGACTAGGCAATCTGATTTCAATGCCCACACTCTTAGTGCAACTGCCTCCCACCCTGACACACTAAATGTGTGGTGCTGGTTTAAAAGAAAACTCTTCAAATTAAAATAGGAGCCTTTTGAGCCTCACTGAATTAAAAATAAAAGGGGAATGTGTGTATTTGACAACATTAGGGTCAGTAAGATATTCTGTATACACCAAGAAATATACATTTATGAAATCATTCCACAAATATGGGCAAGGATTTAGAGGAACTGGAACTCTCATACATTGCTGTGGGGATGTAAAATGGCCCAACCACTTTAGAAAATGGAGTTTGGCAATTTAGTGAAAAATTAAACCTGTCCCTACTGTACAACCCACTCATCCCACTGTGAAATATTTGCCCAAGAGAAATGAAAGCATATGTCCACAAAAACACTTGTATATGAATGTTAATGGCAGTTCTATTTATTTATAGCCCTTTGTCACAACCTTCGGGAGGCTAAAAAATATATATATTTATTTATGGCCAAAAACTGGGAACAACCCAAATGTTCAACAGACAAATGGATAAGCAATTTTGGTATATTCATACTATAGACTCAGCAATAAAAAAGGAACAAACTTTGATACACACAACAACGTGGTTGAAATTTAAAATAATTATGCTAGTGAAATAAGCCAGATGACAAAAAATACATATTGAATAATTCCATCTATAAAAAATTCTGTAATATGCAAACCAATTTATAATTCAGAAAGCAGATCGGTGGCTTCCTGGAGAGAGTGGGAGTGAGGGACTAGGGTGTTGAGAGAGGACGAATACAAAGGACACAAAGAAACCTTGGGAGTTGATATAAAAATTCATCATCTTCATTGTGCCGATGGTTTCATGTATGTGTATATGTCAAAACTCATCTAATTGTACGCTACAAAGTGTACAATTTATTGTATGTCAGTTATAACTCAAATAAAGCTGTAATTTTAAATTAAATAAGAATGAATGGTGAGTGTATGCATTTGACAGCATTAATTGGTCAGGTATTCTGTGAGTAGCAAGAAAACACACATTTATGAAAATTTCTAACATGCCTTTTTAGCTTCTGTTTACTTTAATTCTGGAATAAATATGTCACCCCTGTGTTTATCTGATGCCTGTACTACTAGCTTAATTATGTAAATGGATATACTTTTGAAATGATTTAAAATGGCATAATTGATTTCAACGAACAAAGACTACTTTTCATGATAAAACATTTCCCACCATATGTTTCATGAATCTTTTGTTTTCCCTTCAAGTATAGCATAAACCATCCTAAATATGGATATTTTTCATCCCATAAAAATAAACTCTCTTTTCTCTACTTGGTACTCTACGCAGTTTACAAACAACTCTCTATCCTGGTTATTGTAATTTCAGGAAATAAACAGAGATAAATATGTGCAGCTAAATAAAATTATAAACACATAATAATGCCCTTCTGTTTTACTTCTGTGCTTTGAGTAAATATTTAATTCTCAAGAAAATATCTGTGTAAGTGCAATTTTTTTATTTCATTGGCGCTTAAGTCCCATGTTTCTGTGCCTATTGCTAAGCTGGGTTTTTATTTTGATGTAGTTTGCACAAGGCTAAAGCCTTTCTTTTTGAAATGAAAATATAAAGTCAGTGAATCAGCTTCAAAAGGCACATCAAGTAGCATCTGCATAATGAATGGGGAAATAAAGCACAGTTATGAGTTCTCTGTTCACTAAATCCTAAGAAGCTTAATTAGATGATAAAGACACGTTTGCAATGGATAAAATGCACTTCATGGAGCATGACTGCATCTGAAAGTTAATCTCAGGTTGGAAAAGTGATGTGGACTTTTGAAAACCAAAAAGAAATTTTTAGTGCAATGGTTCCCAAACTCAGCCTTTGGATTAATGTTGGTCCTTGAAGATAGGTTTATTAATACATAGAGAAACAAAAGACAGTGCGATAATTTTTCATAAAAATAAATTGACTCAATTTAAAGTCTAGAAGTCAAACAAACAAATAAACAAAAAACCAAATATGAACCACTACTTTAGGACAAAACTACTTTCCTTTAAAAATAGAAGCACATACACTGATGTATTTCTCTGTCACTGTGGCAGGCAGTTTCTAAGATAAGCCCAGTGATTCCCATGTCCTGGTATACACACCTTTATGTCATTGCCTCCCCAGGCTTGGCAGGACCTAGTGACTTGCTTCTAATGAATAGAAAAAAGCAAAAGTGATTGATGTCACCTCCAAAATTCAGTTATAAAAGACTATGTCTTCCCTCATAGCTATCATTCTCTCTGGCTCTTCTTGCTTGCTTTTTTTTTAATTTTTAATTTTGAATTATTATGGATACATAATAGTTGTACATCTTTAGGGTACATGGTGATGTTTTGATACGGGCATACAATGTTAATTAATCAAATCAGGGTAATTGAAGTATCCATCACCTCAGGCATTTAATATTTCTTTGTGTTAGGAACAGTCCAATTCCACTCTTTTATTTTAAAGTATACCCTAACTTATTATTGATTATAGTCACTTTATTGTGCTATCAAATATTGTTCATTCTGTCTAACTATCTAACTATATTTTTGCACCCATTAGCCATCCCCCCATTATCCCCCAGCTCCATGCTACCCTCCCCAGCCTCTGGTAACCATCATTCTACTCTCTGTCTCCATGAGATCAATTGTTTTTAATATTTAACTCCCACATATGAGTGAGAACATACAAGATTTGTCTTTCTGCACTTGGTTTATTTCACTTAATGTAATGTTATCCGTTTCCATCCATGTTGTTTCAAATGGCAAGATCTCATTCTTTTTGTGGCTATATAATATTCCATGGTGTATATGTACCACAATTTGTTTATCCATTCATTGGTTGATGGACACTTAGGTTGATTCCATATCTTCGTTATTGTGAATAGTGCTGCAATAAACATGGGAGTGCAGGTAGGTATCTTTTTGATATACTGAATTCCCCTCCTTTGAATATATACGCAGTAGTGAGATTACTGGGTCATATGGTAGTTCTAATTTAAATTTTTTGAGGAGCCTCCATACTGTTCTCCATAGTGATTGCACTAATTTACTTGCCTACCAACAGTGTATGAGGGTTTCCCTTTCTCCACATCCTCGCCAGCATTCGTTATTGCCTGTTTTTTTGATAAAAGCCGTGTTAACTGGGGTGAGATGATATCTCATTATAGTTTTGATCTGCATTTCTCTGATGACTAATGACATTGAACATTTTTTCATATACCTGTTGGCCATGTATGTCTTCTTTTGAGAAATGTCTATTCAGATCATTTGCCCATTCTTAATCGGATTATTTGATTTTTTCTTATTGAGTTGTTGGAGCTCCTTATATATTCTAGTTATTAATCCTTTGTCAGACAGGTAGTTTGCAAATATTTTCTCCCATTCTGTGGGTTGTCTCTTCACTTTGTTGATTCTTGCCTGTGCTGTGTAGAAGCCTTTTAGATTGATGTGATCCCATTTGTCCAACTTTGCTTTGGTTGTCTGTCCTTTGGGTGTATTATTCAAGAAGTCCTTGCCCAGACCAATGTCCTGAAGCATTTCTCCAATGTTTTCTTTTAGTAGTTTCACAATTTCAGGTCTTAGATTTAAGTCTTTAATCTATTTTGATTTGATTTTTGTATCTGGTGAAAGATAAAGGTCTAGTTTCACTCTTGTGCATATGGATATCCAGTTTTCCCAGCACTGTTTATTGAAGAGACTGTCCTTTCCCCACTGTATATTCTTGGCAACTTTGTCGAAGATAAGTTCACTATAGATGTGTGGATTTATTTCTGGGTTCTCTATTATGTTCCATTGTTCTATGTGTCTGTTTTTATGCTAGTACCATGCTGTTTTGGTTACTATAGCTCTGTAGTATAATTTGAAGTCAGGTAATGTGACTCCTAAAGTTTTGTTCTTTTTGCTCAGGATGGCTTTGGCTATTCTTGGTCTTTTGTGGTTCCATATAAATTTTAGGATTATTTTTACAATTTCTGTGAAGAATGTCATTGATATTTTCATGGGGATTTCATTGAATCTGTAAATTGCTTTGGGTAGTATGGATATTTTAACAATATTGATTCTTCCAATCCATGAGCATGGAATATCCTTGCATTTTTTGTGTGTACTCTCCAACTTCTTTCATCAATGTTTTATAGTTTTCATTATAGAGATCTTTCATTTCTTTGGTTAAGTTTATTCCTAGGTATTTTATTTTGTTTGTAGCTATTGTAAGTGGTATTACTTTCTTGGTTTCTTTTTCAGATTGTTTACTGTTGGCATATAGAAATGCTACTAATTTTTGTATGTTGATTTTTATATCCTGCAACTTTACTGTTTATCAGTTCTAATAGTTTTTGGGTGGAGTCTTTAGGTTTCTCTAGATATAAGATCATATTGTTGGCAAACAAGGATAATTTGACTTCTTCCTTTCCAATTTGGATGCCCTTTATTTCTTTCTTTTGTCTGATTGCCCTAGCTAGAACTTCCAGTACTATGTTGAATAACAGTTGTAAAAGCAGGCATCCTTGTCTTGTTCCAGATCTTAGAAGAAAGGCTTTCAGTTTCTGCCCATTCAGTATGATATTAACTGTGGGTCTTTCATATATGGCTTTTATTATGTTGAGGTAAGTTCCTTCTATACCCAGTTTTTTGAGAGTTTTTTTTTCTTTATCATGAAGGGATGTTGAATTTTATCAAATGCTTTTTCAGCATCAATTGAAATGATCATATGGTTTTTGTCCTTTGTTCTGTTGATATGATGTATCACATTGATTGATTTGCATATATTGAGCCATTCTTTCATCCCTGGGATGAATCCCACTTGATCATGATGAGTAATCTTTTTAATATGTTGTTGAACGCAGTTTGTTAGTATTTTGTTGAGGATTTTCAGATCTATGTTCATCAGAGATATTGGCCTATGGTTTTCTTTTTTTTTTGTTGTGTCTTTGGTTTTGGTATCAGTGTGATACAGGCCTCATAGAATGAGTTTGGGAGTATCCCTTCCTCCTTAATTTTTTGGAATAGTTGAAATAGGATTGGTATTAGTTTTTCTTTTACTGCTTGGTAGAATTCAGCAGTGATGTCTGGGCTTTTCTTTGATGGGAGACTTTTTATTACTGTTTCTATCTTGTTACTTCTTATTGCTTTATTCAGGTTTTGGATTTCTTCCTGGTTCAATATTGGTAGGTTGTATATGTCTAGGAATTAATCTATTTCTTCTAGATTTTCCAATTTATTGGCACATAGTTGCTCATAGTAGTCTGAAATGATCCTTTGGATTTCTACAGTATCAGTTGTTATGTCTCCTTTTTCATCTCTCATTTTATCTATTTAGGTATTCTTTCTTTTTTTCTTAGTCAGTCTGGCTAAAGGTGTGTCTGTTTTGTTTGTTTTTTCAAAAAGCCAACTTTTTGTTTCATTGATCTTTTGCAATTTTTTGTTTCAATTTCATTTATTTCTGCTCTGATCTTTATTATTTCTTTTCTTCTACTAATTTTGGGTTTGGTTTACTCTTGTTTATCTAGTTCTTTGAGATGCATTGTTAGGTTGTTTATTTGAAGCTTTTCTACTTTTTTGATATTGGCACTTATTGCTATAAACTTTCTTCCTATTACTGCTTTTACTGCATCCCATAAGTTTTGATATGCTGTGTTTTCATTTTCACTTATTTTGAGAATTTTTAACATTTCCTTCTTAATCTCCTCATTGACCCATTGGTCATTCAGGACCATATTGTTTAATTTCCATGTGTTTGTATATTTTCCAATCTTCTTCTTGTTATTGATTTCTAGTTTTATTCCGTTGTGGTCAGAGAAAATACTTGGTATGATTTCAGGTTTTTTGAATTTTTTGAGACTTGTTTTGTGGCCTAACTTTTGGTCTATCCTTGGGAATAATCAATGAGCTAAGGAGAAGAATGTGTATTCTATAGCTGTTGGATGAAATGTTCTATAAATATCTATTAGGTCCATTTGGTCTATAGTGCAAATTAAGTCCAATTTTGCATTGTTGATTTTTTGTCTGGATGATCTGTCCAATGCTGAAAGCGAAGTGTTGAGGTCGCCAATGATTATTGTATTGGGGCCTATCTCTCTCTTTAGCCCTGATGATATTTTCCTTATATATCCTATATAAGCCCTTTTGCCCTTCCACTTCCTGCAACACGGACCACCTTTAGAGGACACAGCAACAGGGCACCATTTTGGAAGCAGAGGGTAGTCCTCATCAGACAAGGAATCTGCCAGTGCCTTGATCTTGGACTTCCCAGCCTCCAGAACTGGATAGCTTGCTGCTTCTTCAAAGACCAAAATCTCAGATGACAAAATACAAGGAAGCTGAGGAAGAGAGATTGTGAAGAAAAGAAATATACTCTTTTAAAGTAAGTCTCAGTGAAGAGGCAGTGGAGCAAGATGGCCAAATGGAAACCTCCAGTGATCGTCCCTCCACACAAATACCTAATTCAACAACTATCCATGTAAACAAGCACCTTTGGAAGAACCAAAAATTAAACAAGCAATCATACTATGTGCTTCTAACATTATATCAAGGAAAGAGGCACTGAAGAGGGCAGAAAAGACAGTCTTGCCTTTCCTACACCACCCTGCTCTCATCCTCTGGCAGTGCCATGCCCACACACCTAGTGCAGAGAGAACCTGTGTGCTGAGGGAGGGAGAGTGAAGTGATTGTGGGACTTTGCATTGAAACTCAGGGCTGCCCTGGCACAGGGGAACACAGTATAGGGCAGGATTCTGCCAATGTCCTTGGAGGGAGCATTTTGACCAGCTCAGCCAGAGGGAAATCCTCTGAAGCTCAAGTTTCCACTAGCCCAACCACCAGCAGACAAAGAGCAGCCTGGGGCCTGGACTAAATTCATAAGGTAGTCACCTGCCATCATTCTAGGTGGCTACCCTGATTTACTGTGATACAAGGATAGGGATGGTCAGAAAATAACCCAGGAACCCTCTCTGATTGTGCAGACAATAAGCTACTAGGACCAGAGTCCACTAGCAGCTGTACCCAGAATAGGTAGCTTCAACTGCCCTTGGGACCTAAGATTTCCAGGTTTGGGGAGCCACATTCCCAGACAACTACTGCTATAGACTGAATGTTTATGTTCTCCCTAAATTCATATATTAAATCCTAACCCCCAAGGTGATGGTATTGGGAGGTAGGGTCTTTGGAAGGCAGAGCCCTCATGAATGGGATTAGTGCCCTTATTAAAAAGCCTTCAGAAAGTTATCATGCCCCTTCTACCATGTGAGGACACAGTGAAAAGACAGCCAATCCAGAAAGTGAGCTCTTGCCAGACACTGAACCTGCTGGCACTTTTCTCTAGGACTTCCCAGCCTCTAGAACCATAAGAAATAAATTTCTGTTGTTTGTAAGCTACCCAGTATATGGTACTTTGTTATAGCAGCCCAAATGGACTGAGACAACTTCTCTGACAGCTGCACCCAGATCCACACTGCTGGTCCAGGAAGTTTGTGTGTTTTTTGCTCATAAGGCTGCTTGCCCATGCCCAACATGAAAGGCCAGCAGGGTCTGGAAGAACACAGACCCCCAGTGTGTGTGCGGCAGAGCGCTCTGCCAGCACCCCTCCATGGGGACCTTGGGAAGAGGGAGGAGACCCAATCTCTTTTCCTACTGACCTTACCTTTGTAAGTTCCTCCTTTCCAAAATAAAGCCTATTTCTAAACCTTACTGGGTGATGTGGAATTCATTTGAGGCCCTGTCACCAGACAACTGCAGCACTGGTCTCTTAATCCCACCACCTCCTTTGGGAGTGCGTGTCCTCTCAGCCAGGGGAAGTTCAGGCAATAGCTGTGTTCTGATTGTGCCCTGGCCCTCAGCTTATTTCTCTATGCCTGTTTTGCATGCTTCTTCTCCTAGCTGTGTCATCTGCTCCTGCTTCCTGAGCTGATATGTGCTGGCAGCATAAGAACTAACAATTTGGTTCCAGAACATTCTCAGCCTTTTGTTCAGTACATGACCTAAGCATGATCCCAAGAACAGAAACTCTGTCTTGACTGTGCCGATTTTCCCCACTAAATTTCTCTTGCTCTTGGCTTTCCGTGACTTGGTGTGATGGGGGACTCACTTGTTTCTCACTTGCACAGTGCTAGAATGCCTACTTCTGTGGAGGAAGGGGTTTCTCTCATCAGACCTGAAGAAGGGAAAATTGTGTATTTGGGGCTGAGTGATTCCTGGAAGAATCCACATGATTACTCAGATATCCTTTCTTTTCCGGATGCTTCTTATTGCTCCCTAAAAATGCCCTGAGGGCACTTGAGATTGGGGGCTTGTGAAATTTTCAGTGTTGGAACCACTATGTGTGGGCTGTTCTAAGGTGATCAGGCACCCTGGGGTTGTAGCTGTAATATCTGTACTGCAGGAAAATGGAAATTAAGAGCTGGCTCACAAGAATGCCTCCCTGCTAATTCACTGTGGCCATCTACACATGTCTAGAATAGTCATTTGGGAACAGAGCTGGGGTGGCGGAGGGCAGACTTTCCCTTTTGGGGCGCTCAGAGTTCTAAGGAAAAGTTCTGGGGCCTGGGCTGGTGGGCTTTGTGGGAGATAGTCAGAAATGAATGTCAGACCAGGAAGTGGGAACCCAACTGAAGACTAGCGAGAGACAAGTTCAGAGATAGGAAATATTGACAAATCCTGAGGCCTAAAGACTGGAAAAGCCAAAAGGAAAGATAAAGTTTCAAACAGCGTTCAGAAATGACATTGAAGAGCAGGTGGGTAGAAGGTGTATTGAGGACCAGAAATCTGCTCAGCACGTGGGTGGCGGTTTCCTATAACACGGGACATGCCGACGATTTTATACTTCAGCCCATAATTTTTCAACTAACTTCAAGGACCAGAGCTTAAGGGTCAGCAAAATAATTAATGATCTTATTGGACTTGGTGGACTGTAACAGCTCCTTGTCCTTTGAGGCTTACAGGAGCTCTTCGTTTTAGAGTAAAGATATTACATTCATGCTTGGGAGTATTAGAGAAGGAAGACAAATGACTTCAAAGGAAATAAACGACTTCTAAAGGAAAATTCTTCTTGAGTTGCTCTAACAACGAATCTTCAACAAAACATTTCAGGGTTTATATTAAAAGTCCTATTTTGTTCTTGCTTTTGTTTGAACTGAGCGTCTTTTTGCTTTCCAAATCACTTTTTTTTTCACTTTGTATGGACCTCGCCGAGGTGGGTGCTGTCCTCTTGGGGCGGTTACTTCTCACGCCCAGGTCTGATGCTTCATCTGTGCAACGATCAGGCTGCAGGGGGAGTGACATGACGCCTCAGCCCCTTCCATCTCTGACCTTTAGGGATCCCGTGATTTTCCATCGAGACCGTCTCTCAGCCTTACTTTTGTATAGCAGTTTAGGAAGTGGGCATTTTTATAGCATCCGGCTCCAGCGGCCCATACAGGTTTATTTGAAGAAGGAGATGTATTTGCTCCAGAGAATACATCCAAGTTCTTCTTTTACTTAATTAAAAAATAAATGCCATGGCCTGAGTACTTTTAAATTAGGCTTATTAAACTGCAGACCACTGAGTGCATATTAATGTGCTGTTGAGCTTTCAGTTTTATTTAATGTCACTCAGAATAAATGTGATGAAATTACACGTAATATTTCAGCCGGTGGCCGTGGAAGTGAAATTGGGCAAGCTTGCTGGAAATTAGAAACCAAAGAGCAGCCCACGAATCACTGTCATCCAAGCACAGATCCTTTCTTTTACACTCACCATTTTCTATCCCAATCACTTCCAAGTTATTACTCTCTGATTTTGAAATCACTGATCTAAAAGAATGAATGGCTATAAAACCCCAATTATTCCACTACCTTTCACCTGTCATTGTCTGTCTGCGTGTGCCTGTCGTGTCTGCCTTTCTTGGTCACAGTGCTCAGTCATAGAAATGGTTCTTGAAGAATGGTCCAGAGCTACTCTCTGGGGACAGAGTCGGGTGTGTCTCTATCTGGAGGTCCCCTGTGTCCCTCTCTGGAAGGCTCAAGTCCCACTCGCCCAGCATGTGGTATTAGGTGCGCAGTGTGCCACTTTCATTTCTGGCCTGTTTTGTACTCCACTCATACATTGATTCCTTGGCAATATCAAGGACCTGCTCCCTGCTGGGCTCTGTGCTGGCCACCAAGAACACCAAAGACGAGGAGCAGTCCCCACCCTCCAGGACCAAAGGCAGGCTGAGGAGCTCCCTGAGGCAGGAAAGCCTTCCCCTCTCCTTTTCTGTTCCCCCTGTTCTTTGTTCTCACGGCCACAAGAGAGTTTGTGGGGTGTTTGGTTCCCCTCTCCATCTTTCTCTCAGGCTGTCAAAGCAACACACCTGCCTTCACCTTGGTATCTACCACGCCTAGGCTGGAATCCGGCAGACAGTAAATACCTGGGGGTGGGTAAATTTATGATCTTTTCCCAAGGTTCCCCCAAATAGTGCTTTGCACATACAACGGCCTCAACAGATATTTGTTAGTTATTCATTCAGTAGAAGACCTCAGTTAGTGAATACCAAGGTTATCATAGTGACAGTAGGGGCGTTGTATGGAGTCAGATAATATTGACTGTGTTGACAGGAGGACATGACTGAGTTGGAGGCAAAATATTGAAATTACAAAGATAGAAAAATCCCTCATTCAAACAGAAGCATCAAATACATATTACATACAATGTTTACACGACCTATCTCCAGTAGTACAAAGCACAACAATGAGGGATATATTGGAAGTTGAGAGGAAATAAATTGAAAACTGGTGTAATTTATTGGGGGAGGTGAAAAGCATTTAAATTGGGAGGTAGAATGGACAATGAAAAGAATAATAGTCGTGAAACTATACACAAAATGATATCATAAAAAGACACATAAAGCAAAGCTTATTTGGTAAAGAGGAACTAAAATCTTGTACATTGCCTAAAATATAGTAGGTGCTCAATAACTATTTCATTGATGCTTTTCAAACAATTTACCAGAATCACAATTGCAGTGGGCTTCAAATTATCCATATAAAAGGGTTTTGATAGCAACATTCTGGTTGGAAGAAGAGCCTGGGAGATTTATCTTGTATGTGCACAGCAAGGCAAGTTTTTATTTAGATTGTAAGTTTCTTTGGAATTTTGGAAGTTGGTGGCTGACAGAGGAAAGAGAGAAATAAAAGCCCTTCCCAAAGCTACCCATTGGCATTGCCCTTAGTACTGGAAGATTTTAATATAACCCGATCAATGCATTACAGATAAAACAGACTAAATCAGAGACTTTGAGGAGTAGAAATAATTATTGGATGAGCAGAACTGTATGTATTTACATATGCATGTGTAAATATACAAATATTATATATACATCAAATTTTGTACCTTGTAGGATAGCATGCCATACTTTCAAGTTACAATTAATCATTTGTAAAATTCATTTTAAATCTTAAGATCTAAAAAGTAGGAACTACAGGAGCCACATTTAACATTCTTGATGTAATTAAACTATAAAATGTAAAATCAAAAATCTAAAACTGGATAAAAAAAGTCCAAGTGGATATTGTAAAAAACACTCTCCCCAAATCTACTGGATAAAAGAGGGGAAATATTACTATGTTAATATAATTGAATATCATCAATCATTATAACTAACATTTTCAAATTTTTTTGACATGAGAAAATGTTCATAATACAACTGTGAGTTAAAAATTCATAAACGTTCTTTACAGACAACATGATCTCAAGTAGACCTAGACATGGGCCATGTGGATATGGGTAAGGACAGGGACAGGTAAAGGTAAAGTGGACCCTTGGCTTGGTTGAGGGACATGTCTTAATAATCAGCAGCCTCCGTCTCTGCTGATAATATTTAATAACTACAGAAAAATATAATAAAATATTAAAACACTTTACTTTTTCTTCACTTATATCATCAGTATAGCAATTGGTTTGGGTTGGGTACATGGGAAGAAAGAAATTCCCAAGATATAATGTCTTTACTACTTCAACGCAGTTAACAGCATAGGCAAAATAAGTACAGAGTGGGACTGTCAATGGGTTGTCAATGCGGGACCACTGCCATGCTTCTCACTAGCTAAAACATCAGGTCCCACACAAAATCCTCATAGCAAATGTACTACTCAGGACTCTTCAGGTTGCAAGTGACAGAAACCCAACTGAAACTGAATTATGGGTGGAAAAAAGGTGGGATATAGACTATACTGTCTCTTGTAACCAAAAAGTCCAGAGGGTCCAGCCTCAGGCATGGCTGTATCCAGGTGCCCAAACACAGTGGTCAGTGCCCATCCATCTCTTGTACTGCTGCTCTCTCTGTTGGCTTCTCTCTTAGGCAGGAGAGAATTTTCTGTGTGTGGTTAGCAATGGTCACTAGCAGATGCATACTTTTATTCTGTCCACTACCACAATAGAAAAAGCACGTGTTTTCTCTAGCAGTTGTTGAAGTTCAAAAACCGGCTATAATTGCCTGCATTGGTCACAGCCCAATGCTGACTGGAGAGTGGAATATGCCAGTTGGCCAGGCCTGGATGACTTGTGTGTCTCTGAGCCAAGTGTGGATTCAGCTCCACCAGAGTCACACGGACTAAGTGGTGGTGGGGTGCTTCCTCAGGGGGTTCTGGACTTTTTTTTTTTTACATTGCTCCCTCTGGCACAGATACACACCTAAATAAGCACATGGATGCTCCCATCCATACCAAGGGTCTTCAGGATCACTTAGATACGGTCAAACCATGAAGGTCTAATATACAGAAAATATATATCAATGATGTCCAATGGAAATATAATATGAGTCACATATGTAATTTTAATTTTTCTAGCAGCCACATTTAAAAAGTAAAAAGAAACAACTTGAGTTAATTTTAATAATATAATTTATTTAACCCAACACATCAAAAATGATATTACTTCTACATGAAATCAATATAAGTAATTATGATTGCTACATAAGACAAAGCTTAAACCACACCTGCAGATTATCCATTTACTTAACAGATCACTTGATTCTGGGTATATGTCCGGTGGCTTATCTCTGATTAATAGACTTCCTTATCTTAACTTAAAGCATTCCAAGTCTTTAGAAAAAGCTTCATTTGTTTAACCAATTACAAATCAAAGACTCTTTAAACCCACGTGTAACCCGTAATGCCCCACTTCAAGATGTCCTGCCTTTTCAGGCCAAACTAATGTACACCTTCCATGTGTTGATTTATGACTTTACGAGTAATTCCTATCTCCCTGAAATATATAAAACCAAACTGTAACCCAACCACAGAGAGACCACTTGCTCAAGCCTTCTTGGGTATGGCTCTCTGGGCCATGATTGCACATACTTGGCTCAGAATAAACCTCTTTAAATTATTTTTACAGAGTTTGGGTTCTTTTCCATTAACAAGGACATCTCAGTTTGGACAAGCCATGTGTTCAAGTGTTTCATAGCCACAGGTGGCTTGCAAATACTGTATTAGACATCACAGATATGGATTATGAAGAAGACACTAAATGTTAACAGTGTCTTTTTTGGAGGGGGATTTATCCTTCATATTTTCCTATATTTTCTAAGCTTTCTATAATGAGCATATATTTCTTTCTAAATAATGATAAAGCACTAAAAAAATGTGTTAAGGTCATTCCCATAGAGTGCTTATTAATGGGATATTAATGCCAGCTGATGGAAAATATCTCCTAATCTGCCCCAAGTTTCTGGCCTTGGCATTCAATTTATTTTTCAATATAAGAATGTGGATAGATGATTCTGATTATCCAAATTTGCCATTAATGTGATGCTGAAAGTTTTAGAGGCTACTGCAGGTTCCAGAAGCAAAAGCCAAAATAATCTCAACAAGCTGGAATGACAGCAGAAATCTAGTAAAACAAAATGCACACATAAAACACTATATCCTTGATTGGGTTCAAAAAGTGAATTTTTCATGTACAGAAACGTGGATGTCATAGCCAAGTAAGGTCATTATTCAAAGGAATTAAGAGGTTAGAATGATTCTAAATTCAGTATCAGTCAATAGTTGAAGAAACTGCTAAGAATGAATGCTGAGGCTATATGAATAGAAGCAGAATGTCCAGAACAGGGAAGCAGATGGTCTTGGTCTTTACACAGTGATCAGACAGCTACTGAAAACATTGCATTGTTCTGGGCACCACACTTTGAAAGAGGTTAATCAAGTGAAATTTGTCCAAAAGAAAACAAGGAATGGGACAACTTCAGGAACAAAAGAACTAGTGTCCCAAGTTTAGGCAACTAGAAGAAATGTAAGGGGCTCTTAAACATATGAAAAAATGCCCACCCTCACCCGTCATAGGAGGAATACAAAATAAGGCAACACCGAGATGCCATTTTCCAACATTCAGATTGGCAGACACCCTACAGTGCAATGACATAATTCACTGATAAGATTGTTGGAGGTGGGACCTCTGGTACATTGCTGGGGGAGGAGTCGATACCAGGCATATTTTGACATCCAGAGAAGATTATTTTAATACTCCATTCTTCTATATATGTGAATTATTTTCAGTTAAAATAAAAAAAATTGGCCCCAAAGAGATGCAGGTATTTTTTCCTTTCTTGAACTTCAATTGCATAACCAATCATATTTATTTTTCAGTGATTAGAATGAGGATGGAAGATTCCAACTATCCAAATATGCCATTAATGTGATGTTGAAAGCCTTAGAGGTTACTGCAGGTGCCAGAAGCAAAAGTCAAAATAATCTCAACAAGCTGGAATGATGGCAGAAATCTAGTAAAAATATTAAAAGTTATAAAAAATAAACATTACAGTACAAAAAGTAAAGGATTAATGCTTTTTAATTTTATTAACAATTTTTTAAAAATACGTATTGATCTGTCACAGTAATATCTGCACATTTTTGTTTTAAATGCAAATAGGAGCTTTGATGATTACGTTGAAGGACAGAATTGAAGTTAACTTGAGTTCTGTTTCTTCATGTTTGCAGTCATTGTGCTAGCCTAGTTTATTTTGAATCTACTGTTTAAACATAGGCATGTGTAAGACTGTGAGGTTTGGAGACATGAACTGCACTTGAAGTGAGCCCCCGTGGACCTGTATGCTCTGATTCCAGAACCTTTCTGCTGTTTCTCTACAACACAAATATGTAGCTGAATCTGAAGGGGGCCCACTCTATAACTATGAGTTCTCCAAATTAACTCCCATGTGGACAGAGTGCAATGATTACATGTAGATTACTAAAACCCTACAGTAAATGCAACAATTATTTAGAATTTAGACCAATCAAAGATTGGGGGAGTATATTTTATCACTGACTGTAGAACTTTCAGTTCATGTTGTCATTAAGAAGCACACCAGTTTTTAGTTGGTTTTGCTATTGGCTTTGAAGATTTGTACAGACAATGCATCCCTTACAGCCTGCACCAGGTGGCAGGCTTCCCCCACCCTTTGCCCTGAGTACGCCACTGGGAGGGAGTAGAAATCGGTGGATCTTCCTCTGGAAAAGAATGTAGCATTATCTGCCTAACTTACAAGTGTATTCACTCTTTCATCCAGCAATTCCACTTCTGCAAAGTCTCACCACAGATACCCTAGCACATGTACAAAATAACATGTATACCAAGTTATTCATTGTAGCTTTAAGTTTTTAATACCAAAAGATTGGAAATGACTCAAATGTCCATCAAACAAAAACTGGTTAAAAAAAAAAACATTGAAAACATTGTGCTGTATCCATATGAAGGAATATTCTGCCTCTGGGTGATGAAGATAAATCTCTCTTCCTGTTGAATAAGGGAGTTAAAAACGACAACAAAAACAAAGTGCAAAATAGTGTGAATAATATGCTATATTTTGTATAAAGGAGGAAGAATGTGAATTTAAATTTATATTTGTATTTGCACTCAGGAAATATTAATGACAGTGGAGATGGGGTGAGGAGACAGGTGGAAGGATAGAAGGATGGAGAGATGGATAGGTGGTGGAAGATAGACAGGTATTCAAAAAGAAAGAAGTATCAGAAGAGACGTACGACGTACCTCCGTTTCTATGCAAGGCTATCCGCTTCACACTTGTTACCTGTGTCTCTACAGCGTAAAGGTAGGACCTCTAAGCTGAAGTTGCAGTGAGTGCCGGTGCTTAGCTCAATGTCTGAACCAGAGGAGAAAGGGAAAGAGAAAGGGAGAGAGGGAGGAAGAGAGAATTAAAATGGATTCAGCTCAGCATTTGGTATATGTTTTCATGCTCAAGGAATATGCTTCACACTTGGATGTTCCTAGAGGAAGTCAATCAGTCTTGCCCTTGAGAGAAGAGCGTTCTCAGGTCTTCTTGACAAAAGTCACTTAAACAACTTACACTTCCTCTTTGCAAAACATTACAAATTCTACTAAATCAAAGGAGTGACCTGTATATTAGTCATCTAACAACTTTCGGCATAGACTTGCTTTGCCATACTGAACATATGGCACAGATAAATAGTAGGGGTGCATTTTTATCTGTTGAGTTTGTATTTTTAATTAAGAACCCACTTAGTATGTCTTTCTGGCAAATGAATTTAACCTTCCTTTAATAAACTTGGAAATGTCCCTGTGACTTCCCATAAATCAATACAGATGGGCGCAATACAAAAGTTTAAAGTATAGAGGAAAGTTTATGAAAACTCATATTCTCTACCTCATTTGACACCAGAAATTGCTTTTCATGATACAGCAGAATCAGTATTCCCTTCAGACCAGCATGACATGTAATCATCCATTACTGATAATTCATTGCATTGTACAGAAAGATTTTTCATTGTTGTCCTCAGCTATTTCAGCTGGCTGAGCCTAATTACATTTTATCTGTACATCTATATGAGCAGGATGAGAGTTGACATGGACATCAGATGCTGCCAAAAAGAGAAGTAAGGCAATTGAGGGTAGCAGATGTTAAAAAGGATCAGATCACGTCAATTCAGGTGTTTGGCTATGTTCACATGTGACTGAAAGTAAATATAGCATTGGTCACAGTTGCATCTCTGCCTAAAGGACAGAGAGGGCCCTCTGGGGATGAAGATTTTAGAAGATTGAAAATTTATTATAGAATTTTGGACAGTATCACCCTTAGGCCATGCCCTGAAAGTAAAAAATAATAATAATCATCTCATCTCGGATGAAAATAAGCAATGATTTCCAATAGGATCCACTATTTATTTTCTTGTAACTGCACATTTATTAGGGAAATAAACATTTCCACTAGAATGAAAAGCACTACAGCTCTTATTTCTGTATTTTTTTTCAAATATCATTGATTAAAAATAATTTTGATTTTAGAGATTTTTAAAGCTACTACAATCCTGACTGTACCAATATGTAGCTATGCAATTTGGGCTGTTTCTGTCCCTGTAAATATTTCAGTACGATAGCCACCTTAGTTTAATTTGCATATTGGACTGTTTATTTGACTTTGTCTTCTGTTAAAGTAGAGAGAGATGTGACTGGAATGTAATGATTTATTTTGAGAAATGGTAGAAGAGGAATAGAAGAGAGAGTATCATAATAGTAGACGAAGTAGCCCAGGAAACACAAATCAAAGAAGCATTACAAGTGATAATAAACAAGTTCAGCAAAGTTGCACAATACAACATCAAATATGCAAAATTCAGTTGCATTTCTATACACTTGCAATAAACACCCTGAAAATGAAATTAAAAAAAACAATTCCATTGACAATAACATTAAAAAGCATAAAATACTTAGGAATGCATTTGACAAAAGAAGTGTAAAACACACTCTAAAAACTATGAAACATTATTGAAATAAATTGAAGACAGCCATGAATGGAAAGAAAATCCACATTTATGATTAGGAGACTTAATATTGTTAAAACGACAGCACACCTCAAATTGGTCTACAGCTTCAGCACAATCTGTACCAATATCCCAGATGGCTTATTTGTAGAAATTAACAAACTGATCTTAAAATTCATGTGGAATCACCAGGGATCCAGAATAACCAAAAAAGAATAGACATGTAAATCAATGGAAAAAGATTGATCTATTCACTTAGCACTGACATTATGCTAAGTGAATGAAGCCTGGAAATAAACCTTTACTTTTATGGTCAACAGATTTTTGACAAGACAATTTAATGGGGAAAGGATAGTCTTTCAACAAGTGGTGCTGGGACAACTGCATATTCCCATTCAAAGGAATGAAGCTGGACCCCTACTTCACATCATATACAAGAAATAACTCAAAATGAACCAAAAACCTAAACATAAGAGCTCAATTGCAATACTCTTACAGATAACATATGCATTAGTTTCTGTGCCTTGGATGAGAAAATTATTTCTTAGATAATGACACCAAAAGCATAAGCAACAAAAGAAAAAAAATAGATAAATTAGACTTCATCAGCATTAAAAACTTTGTGTTTCATCAATATTAAAAACACCATCCACAAAGTGGAAAGGCAATCCACAGAATTTGAGAACATATTTGCAAATCACATATCTGACAAGGGACTTGTATCTAGAATATATAAAGAGCTCTTAATATTCAATAATAAAAATATAACCTAATTAAGTAATGGGCAAAGAATCTGAATAGACAGTTCTGCAAAGAAGATATATAAATGGCCAATAAGCACATAAAAAGATTTCTCAACATTTTGCATTGGGAAAATGCAAACCAAAACCACAATGAGATACTGCTTCACACTAACTAGGATGGCTATAATAAAAAAGACAGATGATAAGTTTTGGTGAGGTTGTGGAGAAATTGGAACCCTCATACACTGCTAGTGGGAATGTAAAATGGTGCAGGTGTTTACAGCAGGATTATTCATAATAGCCAAAAAATGGAAAGAACCCAAATGTCCATTAACTAATGAATGGATAAACAAATATAGTATATCCCTACGATGGAATATTGCTCAGCAACAGAAAGAAATTAAGCACTGATACATACCAAGGTATGCCCAGATACAACATAGATGAACTTCAAAAATATTTTGCTAAGTGAAAGAAGCCAGACATAAAGACCACGTATTATATGATTCCATCTATATGAAATGTCCAGAATATGAAAATCTATAGAGATAGAACATAGATAACTTGTCTCCTAAGACTGGAAGATTTAGGGGGGCGGGAATGGGGAATGACTACTGATGGGTGGTTTGGGGGGATGATGGAAACTTGCTTGTGGTTATGGTTGTACAACTGTGGCTGTACTAAAAACCACTGAATTGAACACTTTAAATGAGTGGCTTGCAGTATATGTGAAATCTCAATAAAGCTGTTACCACCCCCCCCCAAAAAGCATTACATAAGATGATCAGATTAAGAAAAAAAATTATATTTGCAAAGAGTATTATTACCAAAAGGTTAGGGGAGAGACATGAGTAGGAGCACAAAGGTAAAAACAGGCTGAGCCATCAGGAAGGAGGCAGACCCCCCGGGAGGAGAATGTAAAAGAATTTAAAAGAACTAGAAACTCACAATTTCTGAGAGATTATGAGATTAAAAATAAAATTAGGGGACATAAATTATACACTGAAATTTGTAACCAGCTGAAGAGGGAAAAATAAACAAAAATCGTGTGATGACAAGCAGCTTGGCATAGGTGTTCTGAGCGTGGGTCAGCTCTCCAGGGTGCCTGGCTTTTCGCTTTTGCCACTTGCTGGAGGGGCAACTCCAGGCAGACCCCAAAGGCCCCCTCTGCCTTTCCTGATAATGGCCGCTTCTCATCACGGGTCGGGGACTGTTGAGTGACGCCAACAGAGGTGACCTTGGTGGAAACGGTGAGTGAAGGACGGACAAGGGCTCTAATCTCCTGGGCCCTCCTCCCTCTTCACTCTCAACACAGCACCTCATCTTCCTCATCTCCAACTTTACAGAGAAAATGGAAGCGTTTGGAAAGAAACGTGACTCTTCCAATTACTCCCATCCACCTTGCCTGGGGCCCTCTCCTGTCCTGCCTTCTCAGGACACTGTCACTGCTGAGTTTCTTTACTCTCATGTGTCTCCAATATCTCCCTCCCTTCTGGCTTCGTTCTATTAACATTCATACATGCTCGAGTCCTTCCCATCTAAAAAGCAAAGGGAAAACAACCACCAAAAAGTCCCTTTACCGATCTCCTGTCGCTCCCCTACAACTACTGCGCAATGTCTCTCTTCTCCTTCTCCGAGCTCTTTACAGAATTGTCATTGACAGCGGACCGCCCTTTCCATCCATTCACTTCCCAACACACTTCCTCAGGGGCTGGGAAACCTTTCTTGTAAAGGCCAGATAGTAATTACTGTAGGCTTTGCAGACCGTATGGTCTCCATGGCTGTACTCTACTCAGTTCTGCTGTTGCAACAGGACAGAGCCACAGACAATATGGAAGTGAATGGGTGTGGCTGTGTCCCAACAAGACTTTGTTTTCAAAAACAGATGGCCAATTCATGGCTTCTACCCCATCACTCCCCTGAAGCTGATGCTTATTAACTGAGCATGCTAAGCCTTGAGCATCCTTGAATCCTTCTCTTTTAGTCCTCTGATTTCACACACTGCTTGTTTGCTGCCATCCCTTCTGCACACTCCTCACTTCTTTGCTGGTTCCTTCCTATGAGCCTTTAAAGGCTGGAGTTCCTCCAGAGGTCTCTCTCTCCCCTCCTCCCCATTCTCATCCTCCGCTGTCATCTATATACCAATGACCTCCAAATTTCCTCTCTTCTGAATTCCTAACTTATGTGTGCAATTGCCATTCTGACATGTTCCCTTGGAGATGCCCTAGGAGCCTCAAGCTTAGCACATCCAGACCTGAACTTGAAATCTCCCACACCTCCACCTGCTCCATCATCTCTCTTCCCAGTGTCAATATTTCACACCATCAAAAACTTCAAAGATCCAGCATTCACTCTTGGCGTGTCCCTAAATCATACATCAAATCACTCACCAAGTCATAGTCATTCTATTTTCTGGAACCTAATCAATATTTGTTGAATGAATAATTGAAAGTCACTAGAGAGGAGAGCCATATGCTTTCATTCAGATATGTAACTTACATCCTCCCTATATAATCTGTAGACTTCTTGGGCTTGTTTTACACAGAGTTTGAAGGAATGATGACAGATAAAATAATAAAGATGGCAGCCATGAGAATTTCTATTATGAATGATAGGGACTTTAGAACACATCAAGATTGACAAATGACACGTAGGAATTAGATCAAGTTTATAGCAAATGAAAAGGATTCAGCAAGAATGCAAAAGAATACCTTGTTTAGTTCAGCACACACAGTCAAATATTTTCCAAAAGATATAACCCCATTGTAAATGACATTACAATCAATAATTATTTAAAGAGACATTGAAGCAGTATTTTTTTGTTTTTATAACCAAAAGATAGTGTTATTAATAGAAAAAATAAAAAGAAAGACCAATGAAATGGGAGGTGTGATGGTTGATTTCGAGTGACAACTTCACCCAGATAGCTGGTAAAGCTTATTTATTCTCAGGGCTTCCGTAGGCGCTGAGTCTGGCCCTCTTCTGCTGACAGGGAAACCCAGGTGGTTCGGCATCTGATTAGAACGTCGGGGCTGCCCCAGGTGTGTCTGCAGGGTTATCTGCAGAGGAGATTGGCATGTGAGTCGATGGGCTGAGTGAGGAAGGCCCGCCCTCAATGTGGGTGGGCACCGTCCAATCAGCTGGGTGTTGGACACGTCCTCCCAGGCGTCAGTGGTGTTTCTTCACGTGTCTGCTTTCTCCTTAGATGAAAATCTCCCCTGGCCAGGTACCTCACCTTTTTTTTTTTCTAATCACATAAATTGTTTTCCTCATCGCATAAGTTTCATTGCACAAATCATAGAAAATTTAGAAATTTACAGAAGACCAAAAAGAAGAGAATTAAAATCATCGATAATGCCACGAGATAAAGCACCTATCTATTTAGTCTGTTTTAATACATATGTAAATATAATTGTTACAAAAATGCGATAAGACTCAGCAGGTACACTTAGCTCCTTCTTACACCGAGAGATTTATCTTGACCATTTTTCTAGAACATTAAGTTTTCTTTACGGCACTGTTTTTAATGATGACATGTTCTTTTCTTATATAGATCTGCCATAGTGTGTATAGTCAATATTTCATTGCTGGCATTTAGGTGGAGCATTTCCAAGAACATTCTTGGAGTTAAATCTTTGGGCACATCTATGAGAGTAGATAAAATTCCTGAAAGAAGAAATGCTGAGTCAAATGATGTGCACATTCACAGATTTCAGTGACATTTTACAGAATACTAGATTACCTTCCAGAAAATGGGTCTCCCATCTCCACCTGGCATTTGAGAGGACCTGTGCTCCTACGACTTCACCAAATCTCATTATCTTCCCATGGGTATTTTGTTGTTTACATTTGTATTTCCAAGAAATGTGAACACACTCTCCTATTATTGACCATTTTAATGCTTCTTTTGTGAATTGCTCATTTTTATTGGAGGGGGATTATCATTCCCTTGTTGATTTGACAGCGTTCTTCATAAACTAAAGATATTATTTCTTTATTGCATATGCTGCAAAGATCTTTTCCAGTGGGGACTTAAATTTTTGCATTTTGTTGTTGTTTTAAATGCAGTAAAAGCTTTAGAATTGTACGAGGGCTATCAGGGAAGTAGCCAGCCATTGTTACTATAACGAGAACAGTTACAGGGCTGGCTACTTTCCAGACAGCCCTCGTATGTACTGAAGTTAATTCATTTATTCTTTGAAAAAGTACATACTGTATTGTTGCTGCTCTTGAGCCTGGTGGTGTACTAGGTACTGGACCAGACAGAGCAGGAAACCGAGGAACCTACATTCCGGTGACCACATTAGCCCTACAAATAGCAACATTTCCTCCTAGTACTTCCATGGTTTCATTTTTAACATTTTTACTTATTTTAACATATAAATATTTCATCCACCTGGAATTAATTTTTATATATATATGTCTGAGGTTCTTGCTGCTTTAAAATTAATTTTATTTTATTAACTGCTGTAAAATGCTATCTTTTTCACATCTAATTTCTTTAAAATATTTCATTTCTTTTCTGTTTAACTGCCTAGTCCTGAACCACAACCAAACTGTTTAAATTGTTGTAGCTTTGTATCAGTAGTTGTAGCACAAGCACTGGCATTATTATTTTTATTTCTTCAAAAATTTCTTGGCTCTTTTTGAGCATTTATTCTTTCAGATGAACTTAGGATCTATTTGGCAACTTCAAAAAATAATCCTTTTGTATTTCAGTTAGAACCACATTCAATTTCTAAATCAGTTTTAGGAGAATTGATATCTTGGCAACAGCTGTTTCATTGCCTATGAATAGCTCTCCAATTATTCAAGTAGATTTTTATGTAAAAAATGTAAAAAATGTACCACTGGTAAAAAATAAAGACCTAGCCAATTTCTTGTAACGTTTACTCCTAAGTATTTTATAAATTGTATTGCTATTTGTTTATGGAGTCTATCATTTTCTATCTAATATAATAGTTGTTACTAGGACAACTATGGATTCTTGGATATTTAATTTGTAACCAGCCACCTTACATTAATTCTTCTAGCTTTTCCGCTTCTCTAGGTTCTCTAGGTAGGCAGTTGTATGGCCTGTAGATAAGTCATGGCACTTTTGCTTCTGCTTCCTCATAGTTACGCTTCTTTCTCTTTCTTAGTTGAGTGATAGAGACCTTTCAAGAACAGGGTTACTTTGCTAACAGTCATCCTTCTTTTTTTCCTGACTTTAGTGGCACATTGTCAATTGTTTGAGAGTTACACCCCCTTGTGTTGAAGAATCCCTTTAACCCCGATGTGTCCATCTCTGGCCCTGCTCTCAGAGCTGTTCTTGTGGAGTCAGCATTGAATGCCATATGCAGAAGCCAGAGCCCTCCCTGCTGCAATTCCTGCATTTTCTGCCTTTCCCGCACTTCCTTCAGGGCTCTGAAGATGCTGCATGTAGAATTTGGCAAGAATTATGCTAAGACCCAGGCCGCCCCCTGATCAGCACCTGTGGGCAAAGAAAAGCTCACCTGAAGTCCTGGCTGGTTGGGCAGCGGCTCTCACGATGTGGTCATGGACACAGGGAGAAGTGGGAAACGCTCACCTCTTTAGGGTTTTTAGTTTCTTTTTTAAAATTGTTATTATTATTTTTTATTTCAGAATATTACAGGGGGTACAAACACTTTGGTTACACATACTGCCTTTGCACCGCCCAAGTCAGAGCTACCAGCGCACCACACCCATTAGGTGTGAATTTACCCGTCCCCTCCGCCCCCTCCCTCCTGCTCCACACCCGGTGGATGTGACTTCCATATGTGCACGTAAGTGTGGACCTATTAGTGCCGATTTAATGGTAAGTACATGTGGTGCTTGTTTTTCCATTAGTTTCTTAAAGGACCGCCTGGATGGGTGTTTCCTCCGTCCAGCCCCATCTGCCTCAGGTCACCTACCCCCCTCCACACTCCCCTTTTGCGTATTTACTTTTTTAACTGGGTGAGACAGTCTCCAGGCCCCAGGGGCATTGCATTCCCGTTCCCAGTGAACTCTGATGCTTGCCTCTCACCTGCCACAGCCCTCCTCTTCCCTTCAAGCCGCTCTTATCTAAGTGAAGGGTCAGCTCCACGTCCTTCAACTCCCTGAAATGTCGTGGGCCTAAACTTAGAATGTGAAGGGCAGGCTCTCACTGCTGGTTTGGGGTGTGGGAGGAAGGACTGCTTCCCACAAATGCGAACAATTGAAACTGAATATTATTATATCCTTGTTCTAAGATTCTTCAATGACTCCTGACACAGGGCCTTGCTCACCCAGAATTTCAGCCTCGTCCACATTGCTCTTTCTCTGTCCTGACATCACCTCTTCCCTCTGCTTTTCCAATCCCGTACTCCTCTCCCCCAAGACTTTCCCGTCAGCGTGGAAATCCTCCGCACCTCCGTCCGCACACAGCAGGCCCGTCCGGGCTTTGCAAGGCCCATCACAGCCCTGCAAGGTCTTGTCTAAACAAAAGAACTCTCAACCTCAGAAAAGAATCATCCCAGTTCCCTAGAAGGCAGAAGTGTCCTCAGCAGATTTGGGGATTGGAGTTGTTTTTTTGGTGGTTGTTGTTGAGTTTTATTTGCTCCTTTCAACTATATTTGTTAATACCGGGGTGCCTCCCAGATTTTGGAAATAGGGTGCCCTTCAGCCTTAGTTTCCAGTGGGTGGTTAGTGCTGGTTTCTCTTTCTCTCTCTGGTTCTCTGGAGACTGGGCCAAGAGGACCCCTTAGAAGACTAGGACAGACTCCATTTCAGCATAGTGATTGAGTCCACAGGGTAAACTCCACTTCCTCCCAAAGTCTTATCGAAATATTTTTAAAAGATATTTTTTAAAGTTTTTAAAGGGAAAAAAACGTCTGCATCCATGCCAGATAAAATCAAAGAGTGCAATCAACAGGCCAGAAATAAAAGAAATTTCTTCAGGTATTGCTAAAGACTAATGAAGTACCCTCCTGTCCTGGCTTCTCTTCCCACAGCTTCCTCCTCCCAGGGGCACAGTAGAGGTTGGGAGGGAGGGTGGGCACGGGGCAGGTTGAAGTCCTTCAGAAACAGTCCAGCGCCTGCCCTTGTGGTCAGGGCCATGAGGCTCCTTGGAGCCTTCCCTCATGTGGACATAAGCTGGGTAATGCAGGCCTGCTGGGGCAGGATGTCCCACTCAGCTCACCATGAGCTACTACAGTTATGAGACAGCAACTGCCCAGCCTGCTGAGAACCCCCACATGCCTCTGTGTTCCTACTCCTGCCCCTGTCCCGCCAGACCTACAAGAAGCAACCTAAAAATACACAAAACGTAAGCTTCCCCTTCCCCTTTATGTCAGGTAGATCCCATATGAATTCTCAGTACTGGGCAAAGATGAAAATCAGCAAAGAGAAAAGTGGACAATTTCCACAAGTTCGTTTTATTTATCAAATACTTATATAGGGATGCTACGTGCCAGGACTGTTCCAAAGTCTAAATGAATATTAAACTCATCTAATTAGCATGACTGCCCTATGAGGCAGGTGCTGTGGTTGTCCCCATTTTACAGATGTGAGGCTCAAAGCACTTAAGTCACTTGCCCAAGGCCACACAGCTCAAAGTGGTGGAGTTGGCCTTGAACCCAGGCAGTCTGCCACCCAAGCCCATGCTGTTCACTCTCACACGTTTCTCCCTAAGCAGGAACCAATCTGATGAATAAAAGCATGATCCCCCCATGAAATCCATTTACTTTAAGAAATAGGAGAAAACTTCCCAAAATCTCTAATTTCTTTTTTTAATGAAACTTAATGGAAATATATAGATAGATAGATAGAGAGAGAGAGAGAGAGAGAGAAAACAATCTGACAACAAGAAAGACTGGAATGCAAAATGCTATTGTCATATTTTAAAATGCAGAAGTGAAGAAAGTTTGGGGAAACGTTCAGTGGGGAGCAGACTGGGTTGTGCACAGAGAGCATCGCAGAATGAGAAGATGAACTCAGCCACTTACCCCACGATGCAGGAGAAAGGGACCAATGGATGAGTGTGAGGATAAAGGCACAAGATGAAGTATTTTTATCTCAGCTTCAATCAATGTAAAAAGTAATTCCAGAGGTAGAGAATAGAGAGAATGGGGAAGGAAAAATATTCAAAGAAAAAGCAATTTGCTGCACTGGGAAAAAAAAAAAAAACAAGACTGAAAAGGCAAAAACAATGAAAATAGATTGATGCCCAGACATATCCTAAAGAAAAAAATAGATGTATGAGCATCCAGTTTGGGAGGGAGTGTGGAGGTTGGGGTAAAACTAACTATCAAGGATAAAAGACAGGTGAAATCAAGTTGCTTCTCCACGGTGTTATATGCCAGAAGACAAGACAGCATGAAATTTTTCTAATGCAAAAGAGCTCAGAAAATATGCCATTTATTTATCCTTCCTAGGAAAAAAATTATTCAAAGAATTCCTATGTGTTAGTAACTTATTATTTTATAACAAACTACCCACAACCACGTGCATTAGGGTTCTCCAGAGAAGCAGAACAAACAGGAGATAGATAGAGTCATAGACAGATATAGATAGATGGATACAAAATGAGATTTATGAGGAATCGGGTCACATGATTAAGAGGCTGAGAAGTCACCTGATCTGCCACCTGCCAGCTGGAGACCCAGGAGAGCCAGTGGTGTAGTCCAGCCCAAGTCCAGCGAGAAGCAGGGAAGCCAACAGTGCAAATCCAGCCCGAGGGCAGGAGATGAGATGAGGTGTCCCAGCTCAAGCAGTGAGGCAAAAAAGAAGGGGTGAATTTCTTTCCTCCTTCCTCAGTCTTTTGTACTATTCAGGCCCTCAAGGGATTGGGCGAGGCCCACCCACATTGGGGAGGACCATCTACTTTCCTGAGTCCTCCAATTCAAATGCTAATCTCATCTGGAAACACCCTCACAAACACACCCAGAAACTACGTTTGATCTGGGCACCATGGCCCACTCAGGCTGACACATGAAACTGACCGTGATGCACTCACACATCTGTGGATGCTGGGCCTGGCGGATCTAGGAGGCACGGCGCAGGGCAGCACTGCTTCCGTCTGTGGGTCTGCAGGTGGACTGGGAGGTCTGTGCCACGTGGCTCTCATCTCCCGCCTGGGACCAGCAGGTGAGCAGAGGCTTCTCTTCTCCTGGTGATAGCAGAGGGGCAAGAGGACAAGCAGAAACAGGCAAGGACTTTGGTAGTCCAAACTCAGAACTGACATCTTTTCATTTCAGCCAGTGTACCGCTGGCCAACACGTGTCACGTGACCAAGGCCAAAGTCAAGGGGAGGGGACATCCACTCTGCTCCCAAAGAGGCCATAGCAGAGGTGTGGATACTGACAGGGGCATAAACAACTGAGGCCAGACTGCAATGCACTACACCCTCCATCTCCCCTCCCAAAAAACTGATCAAAATAAAGACTGCAAGAATGGCAGAGACCAATTATAGAAGTTAAACCTGTAAAATGTATAGTTAGTGTTTGAACAACATCTATTAACATGGATATTAACTTAGCACAAACGTTAAATATACCTTCAAAGAAGTCAAAGAAAAAACAAGGCTGCTAATAATAATCTGGATCTAAAAGCCTAGATTATTCCAGCAAAACATAGTATTAAATGGGGGGAGAACGAGAGATCTAAAAGCATATTAAATTTCTTATTTTACTTAGGGACAGTTATTTTTCATTTAAGTAGAGAAACATAGGTTCAACAATATGTTTTTCTTTAAATGTAATAACTAGTATAATAAGACAAGATATATAGCTTCTAAAACACATTTAAAAAAGCAACATGAAAAATATTAACAACATAACAAAGAATAATTGGGAAAAAAGAAATAAGAAAGGCATAAAAGCAAAGGCACAAAATAAGAGGGTCAGCAAACAAGTATTGAGGACCAGGTCCTGTTCTATGGGCTTTATGTGTATTAACCTATTAAATTTATATAACAACCTCATGAAGTAGGTCCTGTTATTATCCACACTATAGAGATAAGGGAACAAATGTGTTTAAGAGACTTAACACATGCATGAGTTCGTGGGGCCAATAAGAAGCAGAGGTGGGATTTGAACCTGGGGAGTCAGAATCCAAAGTCCAAGCTCTTAAAATTCCGATATTCTAATCACAGACTTGTGGGTCATCACATTAACATACCTTTGTTACATTAGCTTACCGATTGTCACACTAAGTCTGAATTGCTTCTCTTCTATTAAAAGACAGACTCTCAGAGCAAATTATAAACAACAGCAAACAAAGAACAAATCCAATTCTGCTTTGTTAACAAGAGACACAGCTAAAAATAAAATGACCTGGTGATTTCAACATATAGAAAGGGCCAGAATATACCAGGAAAGTGTAAAGAGAGAGGGTCCTGAAAAAATGAGGGTTTGAAGGCAGGCAATGGTAGAAGGGATGAAGAGGAAGGTGTAGACCCAAGATGTGTGAAGGAAGTAGGATGAATAACTCACTGTAAGGTCAATAGGTTGAGTAAAAGGGAAGATTTCGGAATGACTCCCAGGGAAGTGCATCATGTACCGCGTTAACAAACGCAAGGACAGCAGGTCTGGGGAAGAGATGCCATCCATCCATTCATTCACTGAGCCACCACTGACACCATTTCTAGGCAGTGGGCACAATCTCTGCAGTCCCTGCCCTACAATCAAACAAACACTTAAATAAGTATAAAATTGAAAGTTAAAATACATTTTAATAAGAAGGGAACTGTGTTCTATGAGAGCGTACGGTGGGGGCAGTGGGATGGTGACCTGGTGAGGGAAGTCAACAAAATATTCCTGGAAGAAGACACATTTGAGCTGAGATCTGATGAATGGTGCAGCATCTGGGGAAGAGTGTCCCCAGCACAAATCTTCCTCAGTGACTCCCTTACCTATGAAACCCACTCTACCATTTCCTAGCACACTCAGATGCTGTCACCCTCAGGGAGCTGCATTACAGCTTGATGCAGGAGAGAGAAGAGAACTGAAGGTACCAAGTCCTTTAGAGGGAGGGTGGACTGGCTCTCTGGCACAAGTGGAGGGATTGGCCATCGAATCATGGGCAGTCAACTTCTTGAATCAGACAAGAAAGTAGAGTGCATGGGAACAAAAGCAGGCAAGCTGAGAGGGCTGGTGGTTGAAAAGTGAGGATGTTTTCAGAATTGGAAAAGAGTTTCCACCCAGGGAAGGAAGTGTGCCCTGTAGAGTAACACTTTGCACCTACCATCGGCAAATGACAAAGACTCGGGCTCTGCTGCTTGGAGGACTGAAGGCAGGGGACAGCACACACATTCTCACATGAGAAGTTCATAAGAGCCTGAGCTAGTAAGCACGGATCTGTACAATGTTTACTGGAAAGTGTGCAGGAGCAGGAATCAGGAGACCTAAGTTTGAGTCTCTTTCTTGCCACCAACCCATCATCGGGTGACATGTGGACAAGCCTCTCAAACAATGAGGCTGGACAAGATCATCTCTCTACCAACCCCTTCTCTCACTGCCCAAGAAGAGAGATTGCCTGGCCCCTGTTTGGATGTAAAGGATGAGTGTGCTGCGGGGTCTGGCCTGGACCAGGTGGCCCTACCTGTACGGGGCCACCACCCTCACATGGAGACCCTGAAACTCCCTTGGCCTTTGAACAGCTCCTGGGCTGCTGCAACTCACAGAGAAGTGAGACGGCCCGACGGGCCAATGACAAGTTCTATCATTTGGTTGAAACTTAAAACAACAGGACCCATATGGATAGGAAATTATTTTTAAAGGATGGAAATGTCTGATTTGCATAACCTATGTTTCTTGCTCATATTTGCACCAGTGGGTGTTATATGAATATTTGAACACTTGATGACTGATTAATACAATAATACAATTTGCCAGGGCCTCTCACTGTCGAGAGCAGCTTAAAGCAATTGCTTTTCCTTTTCTTTCTTTTCTTTTTCTTTTTAGCCCAAATATATGGAAAAAAAGTTATTAAAGTTCCAGAATGGGGTTAGGAAAATTATAGCATATCTTAAACATTTACATTTACTAAAACAACACTTTAAACTTACATACAGAAACACAATTCACCTACATCTAACCCTCATGTGGAGACGGTGCCCAAAGCCCCGTGTGAGGTCCCTGGTGACCCTGGTCCTGATGCCCAGCCCCTGCCCCATGTGAAGTCCTGTCATTTACATCATACACCTTTCAACTGCAACAAATCCTCCAACTAAAATTCCAACTGCATTGCCCATCAGAAGACCAAGAATCACTCCAGCCCTCGACTTTGTCACCCCCTCGATGTGTCACTTGGGCAGCCCCTTCCCCACTTGGGACAGGACAGGACAGGGTGGCCTGTTCAACCCTCGGCAATGTGACTAGGTTCACTTTTGACTCTTGGATAATTTGGCTTCTTCGTCAAGAATTTTAATTCCCTACACATCACAGAGCTGGTTTTACTGAGGTCAAACTAAGCCTTGGGCCAAATTGTTTCTCCCTCTCGCCTGTGTGAACAGCTTGGCTCTGCCTCTTTCTCTCACTGTATCTGAGCAAGTCCGCTGTGGGTCACAGCAGCTCCCTGCGTTGACAGACGTTGGTTTGTGGCAGAGATGGGGACGCCCTTCCTGAGAGTGAGGTGGGAAGGACAGGCCAGCCTCCCAGGAAGCCTCCGCCAGGCAGGTGTTGACACACGCCCAGGAAGCCTAGCAGGAAGGACATGTGCCTGGCTGTCATGGCTCGGTAAGCAGTGTCCAGCCCTTCACACTTTATCATAACGGGTCCATGGCCCTGCGTCCCCGGGACCTAGCCTTAGGGGATTTGAAAAAAGAAGTCACAAATATGCAAAATTCCACCATGAAATGGCCACTGGGTCTGCCGAGGCTGGCCTCAGTAGCACCCTTCCCTTTCCCTTCCCCTGGGTTACAAGAGCCCTGTGCCTGCTTGCCCCGAACACCCAAGTTGTTATATAGTCATTTTATTCCCTCTTCCTCTCTCTCTCTCTCTCACCCACCCCTCTAATAACCAAAGAGAAGTAAAGGCAATGGGCCAAGAGCAATAGTGCAAGTGACCTGTCTGAGAGGCCCCAGGCCTCTGGTGGGGGCAAAGGGACACAAAGCCTGGAGTTTTTGTCTATTTGCACATTCCCTAAAGAAACAGGAGGAAAATTACTCAAAAGACGCCCACAGCACATGTATACTTCACAGTAGATAAAATCACTGAAACTTCATAAAAAATGAAATTGTTGAAAACCCCACAAAAAATGGCTCGAAACAGGAGTTTACATGTTTGAACGTGCATTGGGGTCTCTCAGATGTGCAAAGAAAAGGCATCTCTTCTTGCTCTATTTATGATTTAATCTTCATGAGCCTCCCGCGGCTGGGTGAAGTCAGTGACCTTGAAGACTCTTTAAACAATTCCTTTTCTTCTTAAAATAGGCCATGGTAGGTGAACTCTCAGCCTTCCAGAGATCCCTGCTGTGCCCTCCTCCTGCTAGCCACAGGAGGTCAGAGGGCGGCCTGTGCGGAGGGAGGGTATGCTGGGTTAGAAGAACAAGAGTCATCCTATGTCCCCTCCCCCAGGCATGTCAGCCCCCATGTGAGGCAACAGTTCTGTGCTCAGGGGTCCACACCACCCAGACCTTGTGCCTGTGCTCTGGGGTCTGCGGTGGGTTCTGCAGAAGCAGGTGCTGAAATGGAGCTGGGGTGCGCAATGTGCATCATGGCTGTGCCCTATGACAGGACGGGGACAGCAGGCGTGGGCAGAGGAAAGTCAGCCTGTACTGCAGGCTCAGCAAAGCTTCAGACGACTGAGCTGGTTCCTCTGGAGCAGGAAGTGCCCTCGGAGTTGTCCAGCATCAGGCCTGCATGGCCAGGTCTTTATATGCGTTTATAGCCTTGGTGAGGCGGGTCTCTGAGGCTGAGGCAGCCCCTGAAGAAGCCCAGGGCAGAGGCCACGCTCCCCAGGTGGGCAGCAGGCCCTTCCTCGAGGGGCATCCCAGCGGCTATGTCTGCACCCACCACACTGGGCTGCAACGTCCTGCCCTGCCAGTGCTGGGGCGACACTCTCCTTCAGTGCAGAGCCAGGAGGTGGCTTGTGTGTCCACATGGGAGATATTTGGGCACAGTTTCCTGTCAGACCCTCAGACTGGAGGAGAAGCAGAAGCCCCTCAGCTTTCCTCCCTCCCCCACCTCTAGGATTTGGACCTGGAGGGAGGAGGCCACGACCCAAGAGTCAGCCACGTGTCTCCCAACAGAGACGGACAGCTACCCCTTTCCCTACACCATAGCTCCCCTTTCTGAGCTGGCGTCACCCTGACCCAGATCCATCATGGTGACCAACACAACAGAGAAAGCACCTAAGCGAGAAACAGAACTTGAGGGATCTTCCGAAAACATACGATTTGCCACAGACACCTTTGCTGAGGGCAGAGGTGACTTCTCGGGGGAGTTCCTGAGATTGACTTCCTTGGAGACTGGGCTTGTCCCTCAGCCCCTGCAGGGCTCAGCTGCTCCTGTCAGAAGCCTCAGAAATCTCTCTAGCTCACGGAGCCAAAAGGGGGATGTATCGGAGGAATTGGGAGGGCGCAGGGCATCCGTGGAACAGCTGAACCCCTGGGCTTCAGGGAGGGCAGGGGCCAGGTTGTGTCAGTGGCCTCAGCGTTGTACCTGGGGGTCCATCTCCACATCACTGCCATGGACAGACCCTCCTGTGTCTCAGAGTCCCAGAACAGAGAGTTGGATGCCCCAGCTGGGGTCAGCGGTGACCGCAGACCAATCAACTCATGGCCAGGGGCCAGGCCCCTCAAGGGAGAATGGCTGTGACCCGCCCACCACCCAGATGGTGTTGACAAGAGAGAGGAGATGGCAGCAATTGATCTCCCCCAGGATCACGAGGACGGGAGTGGGGTGAGTCATTCTTCTCAGCCTGGCACATGGCAGATGGTGCTAAGGCCAAGACCAGGAAGTTATTCAGTTCCCTGAACACAGATGCCATTCGAACCGCAGCCCAGCTGCTTGCAAATAGACGTCCTTAGTCACTGAGAGATGGTCCTCATCTCCTCCCACTTTAAACCCTCCCTGTGCATCCCAGCTAAGTGCGTCCTACCAGGCCACAGCTCTACTTTTGTCACTGTCATATTAAGATGTTCCAAGGTCCCCACAGACCCTACCTATCTATGAGTCAGCCCCAGCCCCGTGCCACACTGTGCTACCTGCTGTTTCTTTTTGTGTGTAATAGCTTTATTGGGATATAATTCACCCTTTTAAAGTGTACAGTTCAGGGGTTTTTAGTCTATACATGGAGTTGTGTGGCTATCACTATTTAATTTCAGTATATTTTCAGTACCACAAAAAGTAACCCCATACCCATTGGCAGTTACTCCCCATTTCCCCAGCACCTGGAAACTACTAATCTACTTTCTGTCTCTATAAATTTGCCTATTCTGGACATTTCATATAAATGGAATCACACAATACGTGGCCTTCTGTGACTGGCTTCTTTAACATAGAATGATGTCTTCAACATTCATCCATATTGTAGCATGTGTGGTAATTTGTTCCTTTTTATTATAATATTTTATTGTACGGATAATACCACATTTTGCCTATTCATTAGTTGCTGAACTTTTGGATTGTTTCTATTTTTTTTTTTACTGTTATTAGTAATGCTGCTATGAATAACCTTGTACAAGTTTTTGTGTAGAAGTATGTTTTCAATTCTTTCAAGTATATATCTAGCTGTGAAATTGCTCATCATATGTTAACTCTTATGATCAACACTTTGAGAAACTGCCGGATTATTTATCAAAGTGAATGCACCATTGTGCATTCCTACCAATAGTGTACGAGGGTTCTAATTTCTTCAAATTCTTGCCAAAACTTGTTATTGCATGTCTTTTGTATTTTAGCCTTTTTAGTGGGTGTGCAGTGTTATCTCACTGTGGTTTTGATTTGGATTTCTCTAATGACTAATGATGTTAAGTGTCTTTTCATGTGCTTGTTCTCCATCTTGTATAGCTTGTGCGTGTGTGTGTGTATACATATATACACACGTACATATATCTTCAGAGAAATGTCTATTCAAATCCTTTGTCCACTTTTTAATGGGGTTGTTTGTCCTTTTATTGTTGAGTTGTGAGTTCTTTGTATATTCTGGACAAAATTTCCTTATCCAAAGTATGATTTGCAAGTGTTTTCTGCCATTCTGTGGGTATCTTTTTACTTCTTCTGTGTGTGAATTCTGTTTACCTTTTAAGGCTCAGCTGAACTTCAGCTCCTCCAAGACGCCTTTTTTGACCAGGGCAACCACAAATCCTCTCCTCCTCTTTGACACACCCATAATAATTCATTTATGTAAGGAAGGAAGGCCCAAGAGGCTGTGGCAAGAGAGAGAGTAGGGGGAGAAAAAGAGGCAGCAGACAGGGCCAGAGAGGCAGCAGCAGCCAGACTGTGGAAAGACTTAAGGCCCTCTTGGGGGGCCCTGGGTCAGCTCCCCAAACAGGCTGGTGTCCCACCAACACTCATCATGCTGTTAATATTTTTTCTTTCCCTTGCGAAACAAAAGACGTTATCAATTTGTGTTACTGAACTTAACTAAGACATGGCAAGATGTGTGTATACCTTTTCAGGAAAGATATATTTAACATATTGCAGCAAACAAAATATGCAATATTTACAAAATTCCTGCTGGAAACCTTTTTGTGTAGAAAGTATGCTGACTTTATTGTTAACCCTGGAACAGACTCTTCCCACCAAACCTACCTCATAAGAAGTAATGGAGGGGTCATTAAATTTCATCACAGACAATCATTTCTGCCAGGGGAAGTAACTAAGGAGTTAAAAAACCTTCTATTTTTGAGGCAATTGTCCAGCCACAGGGAAAACCCACATTCATCCACCAAAAAACAAAATACAAGTGTTCAGAACTGCTCAAACTTTAAAAAAACATCATTTCAGCACAACTGGCTGAAACCAGGATGGGCAACATCTGAATGTCGTTTGATGATGTTTGAGGTAGAAGGTAAAGAGGGTGGTAGAAAACTCCTTGGATTAGTCTCTGTGTCTGTGTGTCTTGAAGTTTCCTCCTTATTACTTTGTTATAAAAGAATCAAAATTAGGCCTGGCACAAAGAAAGGAGTCAACATTGATTTCAGTAAGGTCCTAAAATACTTCTAGATTAATAGATTTTACTTTACCCCAATGAAGATTGCAGCCATTTAAAGGTTTTAAGTAGGGGAATGATATGATCTGATTTACACTTTTAAAAGATCACTTCTGCTGCCCAGTGGAGAATGCAACGGGGAGGGGCCCGCCTGCAAATAAGGAAACAGTTAGGAGGTGCTGCAGTGACCCGGGCAAGAGGTGATGGTGGGTTGAGAGAGGAGCGGATGAATGAAGGCTTCATTGTCGGGCGTGCGGAGTAAGCGCGAAGCAGGTCTCATGAACGACTCCCACACTTCTGATTTGAGAAACTGGGTGGGGAGCGGTGCCACCAACGAAGACGGGAAACAAAGGAAGAGGAGCAGGTGTAGGGAAGAAGATGACGAGCTGGGTCTCGCAAAGTGGGGGCAGAGCTGCTTTACAGCCATCCAGGCGGCGAGAGGGTGGGCGGGCCTGGCGTCCGGGAGAGACGGGAGCCTCCAGCTGGGGGCTGGGGAGCTGTCAGCGCAGAGATGACACTGGAGCCTTGAGAAAGAACGAGGCGACGAAGGGGTGGTGTGCTGAGCCAGGCAGGAAGAGGGTGCGGGCCAGAGCCCCGGGCCCACTGAGCCCCGGGAAGGACATGCCAACCAAGCAGCCTACGAGTGATGTCAGGGAGGAGGGAGGAAAGCTACAGGAAACGGACAGCACCCGATCAGTGGAAGAAAGAGGGTGTGGAAACTGAGCTAGATGTCAACAGGAGGTAACGAAAGAAAGAACGGAAAGAAGGAAGGGAGGGAGAGGGGGAGGGCGGGAGATGCCCATTGGATTGCGAGACATTTAGGACCATTGATACCCTTGGCGAGAGAAGCTTTTAGGAGCTCTGTGAGTAGGAAGCCGGATTCCAGTAAACTGAGAGGGGTGTGCAAGGTGTAGACAGCACATTGAACAGGAGCAGAGGGGTGGGGGTGGAGGACAGACACGGCTCGAGGACTGGTGATAAACTGCCTTGTGCTCTATCTTCTTGGATGTCCAGACTTTAAGGCATTGCTGTAAAATTTTATTTGATTGTGTGTCTGCCTCTCGGCTGACTCCTCGCCACCTGAGATCCGTGGGCAGTCTTACTCTCATCCATGGCCCCAGAAGCACCGAGCACACAAGAGCTGCTCAGTAAGAGTTTAGGGATTTTCGATTCTATTATCTGAATAAGTAGTATCTGGGTCAGACCACCTCTGGCCCACTCACGAGGGCAAAATATGGGTTGTGTGAGTTGCTTCCATGGGATTTGAAGGGATGTAACTCATGTTCCTCCACCTGAGCAAAAAGCATGAGCTGGCTCAGTCACGTGGGGAAATTCATTGTTCTTTCTACCATATGTCTGGTGCTGAACTATGCTGCATCGCAACAACCGCCAGGGACCCTTGGGCCGCTTTTGTACAACATTGTCATACGGATGTATGGGCTTTTGTGCTTGCCAGGGGGTGGAACCTGAGGTCCCACCCTGCTGGCCCACAAGCTCTGTGGAAATGGCACCCAGGTCCCTTTGCATCCCCTACCCATGGCTTTCACAACCTCGAGGGCAGCTGAGACTATGACACATTGCCATGTCATTCTCCTGGGTGGTCTGGTAGAGAGAGGAAAATGCACAGGTCTGGGAGCCAAACAGACTCCAGTCAGCTCCCAGCTCTGAGTTCAAATTACACCCAAACTGAATTGTCAACAGAAGATTGGTTCTATGGGGATTCTTTAGGTGAGGCACACGGAAGGACGCAGGATCCATGGGATTTTTGGTGGTTGGTGCCTCCCTACCCTTTTCCATTCCCTGTTACAGCGCAGCCAAACTAGAGGCCGGACACACCCCTTTGTGAAATGCACGCTCACGGGGCACCAGACGACTCCGTGGGGAGAAGAGAAAGAGACAAATTCTCATACTCTTTGAATCTTGTACTAGATGACTGTTTCCCTGTTAAAAATATGAATCAGATGAAACACAAAGTTGTCAGGGCAAGGATCACAGCACCCGTACTGCAAAATAAAAATAAATAAATAAATAAATAATAAAATAAAAACGGAAAAATTAAGGCAAATATGGCAAAATGTTAGTTTTCATTAAATGAGTGGCAGGTACTTGGGCGTCTGTCATAAGAAGCTCTGTTCTTTTTCAGTGTGCTGACGTGAAGGAGAAGGACATGCGTGCAGCAGTGGTACGAGGGAGAGATGGGACGGTGGGTGGTGAAATTCACACATCAACTGCGGTGGGGACAGAGTGCAGTCAGGATGGTAGGGAGGTGTGGTCTGGGCTGACGGGGGAGTCCTCTCATTATCCCAAACCTTGCTGCCAAAAATGCCAACCTCTGATACACACCTCTCGGTAACACGTATCTGATACCTTCTCCACTCTTTCCAAACTCTGACCTCTCCTCTGCCTCCCTCACTCTTAGAGGACAAATTTGCCTTATTTTTCATAGAGAACATAGACGCCACTAGACAGGAAGCCCCTTGACACCTGCTCCTCCATCCACAAACCTGCCTTTATCTGCATCCATGCTGCATCCTTCCACCCTGACGTACTAGAGAAGCTCACCGCCACCCAGCGGAGGACGGCCCTCCCTCCCACACCCTGGACCCGACTCCCAGCCTTCCCAGGGATGTAGAATCATCCATTGTCCTTGCCAGCCTCTCCCTCTCTGCTGGATTCATCCCATCAGCATCCAAACTGCTCAAGTCATTCCCCTCTGGGAAAAAACAAAAGCAACAACAAAGTAGAACAAACAACAAAAAGTACTTTTCCCAAACCCCACGTGCTCCCCCTTGCTCATGTCTCAGGAGTTGTCTGACCTTAGTTTCTTCATCTCATCCCCTCCTGCTCACTCCCCTGCCATCCAGTCTGATTCGCCCCAACCACTCCACGACAGGCACCTGTTCTTGCAAAGGTCACCTTGGCCTTCATGATGCTTTTCAGTGCTTGCAGTACTTGATTTTCTCACCTATCGATGGCATCCACCACACCTGCCCTCTTGCTGGAGCCTCCCTTGGTCTGGGCAGCACTTTTCTCCTGAGGTTCCCCTCGTCTCTCTCTTCCTACCGAGCCCATCTCCTTAGCTGGTCCATTCCCTCTACCCAGTCTTTAAACAGTGGTATCCCGAGGTTTAGCCCCCTGACCATGCCCTCACAGGTTCTGCACCCTTACTGGCAGTCTCAGGCAAGTAAATGACTTCAGTTATCTGCAACATCCCCCAATTTTCTCCCTTTTCTGAGCTCCAGTTCTATGACTCTAACTGTATCCATAAAATCTCCACTGAACATCTCACAGACATCTCAAGCTTGACATATCAAGTCTGAACTCGTGATGCAATGCCCACAAGTCTGCTCCCCACCTCAGCAAAGGGGTCCCTCCAGCCCCAGCCCCAGCCCCACCCAGTTGCTCCAGCTGCAAACCTGAGCACTGTCCTTGACAGGCCCCTCCTGAGACCCCCACAACTAGTCAGGCCCAAATTGGCTCTAGCCCCAAACATATCTCCTTCTGTGTCATCTGTCCCCACCACCACCCTGGTCCAGGCCCATCATCTTGTGCCTCTAGGTGGGCCCCTGCCTTCTAGTATGTTCTTTTCAAGTTATTTTAAGATGCAAATCTGACCAAGTCACTCCCTCCTTAGAACCGTTCTCAGGCCACCCATTGTTCTTAGAATAAAGCCAAAATCCTCATCAAGGCCTCAAAACTGATGGCATTTGGCCCCTGCTCACCACTCTGGCCTCATTTCCTGCCACACCCACCCCAGCCCAGCCCTCGTTCACTTCCTCCTTTACTCGAACTCCTTGTCACTTCAGGGCCTTTGCACACACTGCCACATGTGTCTGCTCTCCCCCACTCTTTGCGTCTGGCTCCTGCTCCTGCCACAAGCCTCGCCATGAAGGTTGCTGCCTCCAGGAGCTTCCCTGACTGTCCAGATGTGGTCAGGTCCCCTGTCACATTCCCCGCAGTGCTCTGTACTTCTCCATCATGCACTTCATGCAATTGTAACCAGAAAACGTGTAAGCATTTCTTGGATGTCACATTAGCCCAGTGGATTGCAAGTTCCACGGGAGCAGGGACGAAGCCTCCTTTATCCACTGAGTCTGCAACAGGAACTCAGTCAGTCCTGGTTGAAGGAGTGAGCGTGTGGCCGGGGCGGGGAGAGGCATGAATGCGTGTGAATAGGGAAGACAAAAGAGAGGGGGTGAGAGCGGGAGGGACCTTTGCCACCCCTTGGCAGGCTTGTGGGGAAGACAGGGTGACCCAGCACCGTGACAGGGAACAGCAGACGCAAACAAATGGGGGTCCCGACCCTCTTCCCTAGCCGGAGGTGGCAGGGCACTGCCCTGCAGTTGGAACAGCCAGGCTCACGCGAGGCAGGTCACCCCGAGGATGGCAGCGGTTGTGGGAATCACAGCAAGGAATGCCTGGGACGCTCCCCCTGTCGCCGTCTGGCTGACCCTTTCAATGACAGATTCATGAACCTTAGGGCATGAGACGAGAACAGATCACAGACAGAGACTGAGTGGCCTGAGATTTAATTTCAGTCTCTCTCCCTTCCTGTCCCAGGTTCAAAACTTTTAGAAAGTCTTATCTGCCAGCTTTTCCTCTCTTCTGTCTGGTCTCACCTGCACGGGGACAGAGCTTGTCTGGATTAGAAGTGCATCCCATCGGGTAGAGAAGGCTGAGGTCTGGAGTCTGGAGTCAGGTGATGTGAGGAGCTGCCAGCAGTGCCTGGAACTGCACCTGCTAGCTAGCCCCGGGGGGCAGGATGGACAAGGAGGGAACAGGCAAAGATCCTTCTTGGAGTGGGGTCCCTTATGGCTTTTCAGGGGTCCCTGGGGCTCCAGCCAGGCAGGGCCTCCTGGGAAGCATCTTTCCTGACCCACAGGGAAGAGAGTCAGGAACTACAGACCCAGGCCCAGGACCATGAGGACTCGGCGAGATCTGGAAACTGCCACTCCACCACCTCTGCCATTTGTCACTGCCCAGAGGATCCCCTTAAAGCCAACAGCCAGCATCCTTCTGTCTGGAGGTGATGCAGGAAGGAAGCTGGGGGTCAATCCCACTCCAAGAGAAACCCCAAGAGATAGGGCAGTGTAGGGTTCAGCTCCCAAAGGAGGAGGAGGAGAAGCAACCGCAGATACCAGCAGGGAGGAAAGGAGAGTCCACAGTGGACTAGCACTCTGCAGCATCAGGGCTCCTGTGGGTGACAGCAACTCACATCACCTTTTCCTGGGAGCAGGTACATCTCACACCACCTCTCAACACACTCCGCCTATGCCCACTGTGGCATGCACACCATACACACACACACACACACACACACACCCACCCACCCCAATGTGGTCACCCGTTCTGGGCTGAAGGAGGAGCCAAGGACCCAGAGATCTGGGCTCTCTCTGCCCTGAGTGGGCAGATCCCAGAGAGCACAGACTCCTCGGGGCTGAGCTTCTCAAACTATACCGTGCACGCAAATCCCCTGGGGTCATGTGGGAACAAAGATGGTCCAGCCCTACTTTCCCCAGGATTCTGACTCAGCAGATATGGGATGGAGCCCATGAACTTGCATTACAGATAAAAATGAAAATTCCCAGGTGATGCTAATGCTGGGGTCCCAGGCCCACACTTTGGGTTCCCAGGGACTGCTATGGTCAGGCTGTAGGGAGATCAGTCTGGAGGTGTTGACAGAGGGGAGTGGCTTTGAGAGATCCTGGAACAGAGAGGAGTTGTGGAAACTGGAGTGTGACATCTGGGCAGGGCCCTAGACAAAGAGTTTAACAGCTGGAATGAACAGGAAGGGATCAGACAGAGAGAGCAAGGTCCTTTGTCTGGAGGGCCCTAAATAACCCCTGAGGCTACCAGCCACAAGCACTTTTATGCTAACTAGTGTTTCTGTTCCTTAAAAAGTTAAACATACAGTTACCATATGACCCAGAAGTTCCATGAGTGAGTATAGACCCAAGAGAACAGAAAACGAATGTCTGCACAAAAACTTGTGCATGAATATTTATAGCAGCTTTGTTCATAACAGTCAAAAGGTGGAATCAAAAGGAGAAATTACAACTGATACCACAGAAATACAAAATATCGTCTCTGAATACTATAAAAATCTCTATGCACACAAACTTGAAAACGTCGAGGAAATGGACAAATTCTTAGAAACACACAGCCTCCCTAGGCTCAATCAGGAAG
Source organism: Daubentonia madagascariensis (assembly GCA_023783475.1). Lineage (NCBI taxonomy): Eukaryota > Metazoa > Chordata > Mammalia > Primates > Daubentoniidae > Daubentonia > Daubentonia madagascariensis. Next base: position 9,266,498 of record JAKFHU010000144.1, on the reverse strand, counting down.
AAATAGAACTCCTGAACAGACCAATATCAAGTACTGAAATTGAGCAGCAATAAAAGACCTCCCTAAAAAAAAGAGTCCTGGACCAGATAGTTTCACACCCGAATTCTACCAGACCTACAAAGAACTGGTGCCTATCCCACAGAAATTATTCCACAACATCAAGAAGGAAGGAATTCTCCCCAACAAGTTTTATGAGGCCAACATCACCCTGATATCAAAACAAGGAAAGGACTCAACAAAAAAAGAAAACTACAGGCCAATATCCCTCATGAATACAGACACAAAAATTCTCAATAAAATCCTAGCAAATTGAATTCAGCTGCTCATCAAAAAATAATCCATTACAACCAAGTGGGCTTCATCTCAGAGATGCAGGGATGGCTCAACATATGCAAATCTATAAATGTAATTCACCATATAACAGAAGTAAAAACAAAGATCCTCTCAATAGATGCAGAAAAAGCATTTGACAAAATTCAGCACCCTTTTATGATAAGAACATTTAACAAAATAGGCATAGATGGGACCTACCTCAAAATGATATAAGCCATATATGACAAACCCACAGCCAACATCATATTGAACGGGGAAAAATTGAAAGCATTTCTACTTAGAACTGGAACCAGACAAGGTTACCCACTATCACGACTCCTGTTAACATAGTGCTGGAAGTCCTAGCCAGAACAATCAGAAAAGAGAAGGAAATCAAGGGCATCCAAATGGGGGCAGAAGAGGTCGCTCTTTGCTAATGATATGATCTTATATCTAGAAAAGCCCAAAGATTCTGTCAAGAGACTATTGGAATTGATAAATAAGTTCAGCAAAGTCTCAGGTTACAAAACCAATATACGCAAATCAGTAGCATTCATATACGCCAACAACAGTCAATCTGAGAATCAAATCAGAGACTCAATACCTTTCACAATAGCAATAAAGAAAATAAAATACCTGGGAATATATTTAACCAAGGAGGTTAAAGACCTCTACAGGGAGAACTATGAAACACTAAGGAAGGAAATAGCAGAGGACATAAACAGATGGAAAACCATACCATGCTCATGGATAGGCAGAATGAACATTGTTAAAATGTCTATACTACCCAAAGTGAGCTAAAGATTTAATGCAATCCCTATCAAAATCCCAACATCATTTTTCACAGATATAGAAAAAATAATTCTATGCTTCAAATGGAACCAGAAAAGACCCCATATAGCTATAGCAACCTTAAGCAAAAAGAACAAATTGGGAGGCATCAATCTACCAGACTTCAAGCTATACTACAAGACTATAGTAACCAAAACAACATGGTACTGGCACAAGAACAGAGACATAGACCAATGGAACAGGACTGAGAACCCAGATATAAAACCATCCTCATATAGCCATCTGATTTTTGACAAAGCAGACAAAAACATACACTGGGGAAAAGAATCCCTATTTAGTAAATAGTGCTGGGAAAATTGGATAGCCACATGTAGAAGACTGAAACAGGATCCACACCCCTCCCTCTCACAAAAATCAAGCCACAATTGATAACAGACTTAAATGTAAGGCGTGAAACCATAAGAATTCTAGAAGAAAACGTTGGAAAATCTCTTATAGACATCAGCCTAGGCAAAGAATTCATGAAGAAGACCCCAAAAGCAATCACAGCAACAATAAAAATAAATAAATGGGACCTGATCAAATTAAAAAGCTTCTGCACAGCCAAAGAAACTATCACTAGAGTGAATAGACAACCTACAGAATGGGAGAAAAAATTTGCATGCTACACATCTGATAAAGGGCTGATAACTAGAATCTATATAGAACTCAGGAAAATCAGAAAGAAAAAATCAAACAACCACATTAAAAAGTGGGCAAAGGACATGAACAGAAACTTTTCAAAAGAAGATTGACTAATGGCCAAGAAACATATGAAAAAATGCACAACATCTCTAGTCATCAGGGAAATGCAAATCAAAACCACAGTGAGATATCACTTAACTCCAGTGAGAGTGATATCAAAAAGTACCAAAACAACAAATGTTGGCATGGCTGTGGAGAGATAGGAACACTCATACACTGCTGGTGGGACTGCAAACTAGTACAACCTCTATGGATAGTAATGTGGAGATACCTCAAAGAACTAAAAGTAGAACTACCGTTTGATCCAGCAATCCCACTACTGGGTATTTATCCAAAGGAAAAAAAGACATTCTGTAATAAAGACATCTGCACCCAAATGTTTATAGCAGCACAATTCATGGTTGCAAAGATGTGGGGACAACCCAAGTGCCCATCAATACACGAGTCGATTAATAAAATGTGGTATATATATACCAAGGAGTACTACTGAGCCACAAAAAGCAATGGTGAACTAATACCTCTTGTATTATCCTGGATGGAGTTGGAGCCCATCCTCCTAAGCGAAAACAAGTACCACATATACTCACCATCAAATTGGTACTAACTGATCAACACTTACATGCACATATGGAAGCAACATTCATCGGGTGTCAGGCAGGTGGGGGGGTGGAGGGGAAGGGGATATTCACACCTAATGGGTGCGGTGCTCACTGTCTGGGGAATGGGCACGCTTGTAGCTCTGACTCAGGTGGTGCAAAGGCAATATATGTAACCCAAACGTTTGTACCCCTGTAATATTCTGAAAAAACAACAACAACCAGTAGTCTACTTTTTGTCTCAATAGATTTGCCTATTGTGGACATTTCATATAAATGGAACCATACAATATGTGGTCTTTTGTGTCTGGCTTTTTTCACTTAGTATAATGTTTTCAAGATTCATCCATGTTGTAGCATGGATCAGTGTTTCGTTCCCTTTAATGGCCAAATAATATTCTATTATATGGATATATCACTATTTGTTTATTCATTCATCTATTGATGGACATTTGGATTGTTTCCACCTTTTGGCTATTGTGAATGATGCTGCTATAAACATTTGTGTACGAGATTTTGTGTGGACATAGGTTTTCATTTCTCTTGGGTATCTGCCTAGGAGTGGAATTGCTGGATCATATGTTAACTTTATGTGTAGTCATTTAAGTAACTGCCAGACTATTTCTGAAAGTGACTGCACCATTTTATATTCCCACCAGCAGGATATGAGCATTCCAATTTCTCCACATTCTTGCCAACACTTATATAATAATTTTCTTTTATTATTATTACTGTTATAGCCATTTCAAGGGATTTAAGGTGGTCTCGTTGTGGTTTTGATTTGTATTTCCCCGATGACTAATGGTGTCAAGCATTTTTATGTGTTTATTGGCCATTTCCTTTGGAAAAGAAAGGAGTCCCTTAGTAACCTTTTCAGATAATTGTGGATATTCTTCTTTGGAACTACATCACAGCTTAACAAGTGGATGGGAAGACTCCTTCCTTATCCTGATACTTATCTTGTAGAGCTAGATGTTCCTTATTACTTCAACCAAAAGAACATAGTAATTGCAGAAGCAGATGTGAGAATCTAGCTGTGTTCTATTAAGACAGACATTAAAAAGATTTGCAAAAATGTTAAAGAGTGCCACTCATCCTACTAATACTTTTGTTTTGAAAAATGCAATTATTTTTAATGAAAATATTCTTTATGTAACATTTAAAAAGTGGGGACAACCCAAATGTCCATCAACTGATGAACTGATAAACAAAATGTGATATATCTATACAATGAAATATTATTCAGCCACAGAAAGGAAGGAAATTCTGACACATACTGCAACATGGGTGAACCTTGAAAACATACTGAGTGAAAGAAATCAGACATGAAAGGCCCATATCATATGATTTCACTTATATGAAATTTCCAGAATAGGCAAATTCATAGAGACAAAATGCAGATTAGTGTTTGCCAGCCGCTGGGGTTGGAGGGGGAGAATAGGGTGTGACTGTTTAATGGTTGTAGGATTTCTTTTTGGGGTGATGAAAATGTTCCAAAATTAAATAGTGGTGATGGTTGCACAACATTGTGAATGTACTAAAAGCCACTTGAATTGTACACTTTAAAATTTTATGTTACGTATATTTTAACTCAATAAAAAAAATTTTAAGTACCTGCTTACATTTTCTATCTATATCCCATTTGGGAGGGCTAAGCTTGGATCCAGGACTTACTGAGGAGTGCTCACACAGGGAAATGCAGACACTTTGGGGGAAGTGGCTTAGAATGAGAGCCCCTGCCTTTATTGCCATGGCTCGATAACTCTTGTAATATTAGGGGACAGGAAATGATTGCCTCCATCCCATATGACACAGCTCATATTATACAGAAGAATAACACAAGCCTCCTTCTCTTCAGCCTTTTAGGCCAGGAGTAAGCATACCTTACATATAACAGGCTTGCTCCTGGTGACTAAGAGCAGTCTAGTGAGTGGACCAAGGCTGCCTGTCTTTATGGAGTCAGTAGGAAGATGGGCCGTTGGCCAGCAGCATCAGTGAGACTGCATAGACTTGGCACAGACACTCATCCCACACTGAGTCACTGTGCTTAACGCTGGGCCTGCAAGAGACCCTGTCCTCTCCTCATTCACTTGTTCACTCAATGTTTACTTCTATGAGTCAGGCACTGTATGAGGCACTGCTCCAGCAATACACAAGACAGGGCCCCTGCCCACATGGAGCTTCCAGTCCAGTTAGGGCTACCCCCTTCACTCCCATCCCACCGCTGGAGAGCTTGGCTCCTAGGTAAGTTTCCACATCTGTCACTGCCATTAACTGGTGACACCACTGACCCCTCTGTGTCTTGTCTTCTTTATCTAAATGTGAAAGTACTTTGTGATCTGCTAAATGCCATAACGTTTCATTTAGCTAAGTTTATAATGTTGCACAAGGCATCAGATTCACTTAGTTCTCCAAAAATATGACCATTTTTAAAAGTCTTTGTAAGCCATTTTTTTGGTAAATGTAGCGTGTTTTCATTTATTCTAAACTATGGGAGGCATTCTTGATGTAATACAATGATTCTAGGGTTCTTAGAAACATGCTATTTGTTTCCTGTCTTATCTCTCTGAACTCAAAGTAAAATAACAACTTGAATAGCTTAAAGTAAATTACACTTTAAAAAGAATCTCAAGTGTATAAGCAGAGATTCAAAAATAGACAAATTTAGGCATATTGGGTTTCAGCACCCAAAACTTTGGACAGCAGCCCCCTCCTTCTCTACTAGTACTTGGCTTTAGAGAAGCCTCATTAGGGTTGATTCCTAACTTCTCTCTTTAACCCATGTCCCGGCTCAAGCTGGCCAGTGAGGGTTGAAGGGTATGGAGGACAAGGTGCTCAGAGGACAAGGCCGGGGGAAAAGTGTGTGCTGCGGGCCAGCAAGAGGTAGCTGGGCCCACATCAGGGCCAACAGCAAATATCCACACCATAACTCTGAATTCTCAGATTCCAGTGAGACTGTGACTTCCTCCCCACCCCACCATGATGTGTGACCCTCTGGGCAAGGCTTGGACACTGCTGTGCCATCTCCTGCTTGGCTTTAGCCTGGGCCACATCCTTGCTTTTTCACACCATTCTAGCCAAAGCCTGTGCATGGCACAGCGGGGTTTCTTTAAACCTTGGGCTAAAGCTAGAGAACAGGTTTCAAAACTTCTTTGGTCCAGAAGAATATGGAGGAGCAACATTGAGAGATAGTGCCAGGGAGAAGTGAGGACCAGGCTTTAGAGTCAGGCATAACTGAGCTGCCTTTCCTCTGCCTCTGTTAAGACGCAGGCGACTCAGGCATCTGCCTGTCTGCATGCATCTAAGGAAAGTGCAGCACACATTGTTGCAGCAAGCAGAGGTTTGGACGTGGGATGGGCTGGGTTACACTGTGCAAAATTTAACCAACAAGTGTCAGTGGCTGAATGCTACAAAATCCATTTCTTGCTTAAGTCTCCCGTGACCAGTAGGGGTCAGCAGGGCGCTCTGCTCCACATGGCCCTTTGCGGACCCTGATGGAGGCTGGGGGAGGTTCCACCACGTTGCAGCTGCACGATCCGGAATCCACCCGGCAGGAGGAGGGGAAGCCGGCCAGGCTTTGCCCTGGCAATTAAATGCTGCAGCTTGGAAGGGACACACTCATTTCCACTCACAATCCATTAACCAGAAATAGTCACATGTGATTGTCCCACGTGCCCAGGAGAGAAGAGCTGGCTGTGACTGAGTGCTAGAAAACTCTAACACCTCCTGAGACCACTCATTTCCTCCTGTGTATTTATTGTACAAAAATATCATAACAGTATAAGAAATAAAAGTGGGAGAGAACCCTCTACAATTCCGTCGCTCTAACTAATGAAGCACTTCTGTTTTACATTGTTTTCTTTTCCATGCTCCATCCATCTGTGCAAATAATTTTACACGATTTAGTTTTTCTTCATGTGTTACACAATATCGCATGCCAGACACTTGATCTCCATTAGCATTACTCTAATGACTGTAACCATTTCAATTTATGGGTCCACCTTCAATGATTTAGCTGCTCCCGCACTGTTGGCACTGAGCACTCGCTGTACGCCAGGGTCCATACTATGAGTCTTACCTGTGTCACCTGGTTTAAGCCTCACAACACCCTGAAATGCAGGCACCGTTTTATCCTCGTTTACAGGCGAGGAATGTGAGACTCAGCGATGGTGAATAAAGAGCCCAAATCTTCCCAGCAAAAAAGTAGCAGAGCCAGAATTTGAACCCGTGACAGTAGCCAGGTTTTCTCTACCATGGATCATGCTTCAAGAAGCCCAGGCAGCATCTCATGCCTCCGGAGCCTCTTCTCTCCCCCTGTACTCCCTCTACCCCCACTTACCAGCACAGTAAGACCCTCCCCAAAGCAGGCTCCCAAGGTATTCAAGGCAATGTGGCTCTTTAGTGAAGATTGTCTTGAGTAGACAAGAGAGGGGTACATTGTATACCACTCAGCAGGACTTCCTAGAAGTTTGCTTTTAATTGTGTCCTTCTCTCTTCACAAAATGTCAGCATCCCCCGCCTCCTGCCACTGCACCTTCCTCCCTCTGCCCCACCACCTCTCCCCGGAGTTCTCCCTCTCTCCTGTTCTAGCCCCAGCTCCAAAACCTCCTTCAGAGCTGCCTGCCCCCTGGCAAGCTTGTCCTCTGCCTCCCACCCCTCTCCTGGCTGCTCCCCTGGCTGCATCTGTGTCTCTTTCTCGGGCAGAACACCTCATCCCCCTCCAGGCCCTTCGGTTCTCCTCTCCACCCCTCTTAGCAAGTGCAACCCTAGACGCAGACCCAAGATGCAGGCCAGCTACGAGTCCTTCCTCTTTAAAAGGTGACAGAGGATAATACACATATTCAGAAGTTAATAGGATATCTTTCCAGGCCATAGCCTTTCCCTCATACTTTGTTTTATTTCTTTAAGGCACATCCAGAACATCTAGAAACAGGCTGTGGAAGAGCAGTATACTCCTTTGCAGGTGGCCATGAGTACAAGGGATCATGTCTGTAAGCTGAGTTGAAACCTGCCCCCTGGTACATCCTCTTGCTGGATCCAGACCCCTTCTTTGCACAACAGGCCCTCAGGGACTTGAAACAGTGACACACTTAAGTCTTCCTTTTCAGCTAAATGCCCTGAGTCCTTGGCTTGGTGAAACCGAGGAAGGCAATAAACCAGGGTGTCCCATGCTACTTGGCCACACAATAACAACTTGAATATTAAGAGTGGGGAATGTGACAATGTGACAGGTGAGGCGGTTGGATGAGGCAGAAACTGCACTGACAAGGACTCAGGAGACTTAGGTGCTGGTTCTGGGATTTTGGACTAAGTCTTCAGCCTTTGGACCAGGTACTTAACTGGCCTTTGTCCTCAGATTCCTCATCAACAAGACAGGCACAATTTACTACCTGCTTGGCCCTGCCTATAAAGTGGTGGTTAGATGTACAAATGACACATGAGAGAGGGCTTTGCACACCATAAGGCTGGTCCAGCTGGGAGGAATAATCTCCTTCCCTTGAGTGTCTTCATTTAGGACTGGGTCATCCATCAGCCCTCCCCAAAATGCAGAGGAGGGACCAGCTGTCACCAACGCCTGCTTCCTGTTGCCTTTCTGGCCTCCTGGGGGCATGAATCAGCCTGGAGGCTCCAGCCCTGACATACAGGGTGAAGGGTGGGAGGAGGAGATGTGGTCATGCTGTGTCATCCGACAGAGGCAGGGAGCCCAGAGCAGAGGGATAAACAGCACCTCGAGGTAAACAACAGCCAACAGCTGGAAATTTTCCAAAGCTGTCCCTCAAAAGCTGCCTCCTCGGCCCATCTAGGGATGAAACAGGGAATGCCAGGGCTGACTGGAGGCTCATGGCTCCTAGGCCCTGGTCCAGTGTGGAAAAGGAAGCCAGAGAGAGGCTGGCCCAAAGCCATGTGCGAAGGAACCCTGCCCAAGTGTGCCCTTTCCAAGCTGCTTCCTGAATTGGCCCCTGAGATCTTTCTTGAAGGTCTCTGGGTCTCCTGGGTCTCCTGTTTCTGGGTCTAGGAGGCAACCAGCCCAGCTTTGGGCTGGGACATGGCCAAACAGGACAGAAGCCCAAAGCTGAGCTTTTACAGGGAGACCCTCTCTCAGGAGCCAGCACCTACCACTGAGCACACCTGCTTACGAGGCAGCTGCACCAGGCATCCCATCTGAGCATTCATGCCCTCAGCTCAGGCCAATCACCCATGACACAGAATCCAACAGAACAAAGTCCCTGCCCTCATGAATATGCGCTCTAGTGGACAGATACAGACCACAAATGATTATACCAGTAAGCATGTCATATGGCAGGGGAGGGGTGATGCTATAAATGCTACACACCAATAAAGCAAGGTAAGTGAGACAGAGTGAGGGGGAGAGAGTTGCTATTTTGTATGGAATGATCATGGAAGTTACCTGACATTTGCGCAAAGGACGAAGGAAGGGAGAAGTCCTTGTACAGGAGGGAAAACGGTCCAAATAGATGTGGTGGTAAGCGCAAGGGCCCGGGTCGGAATGAACCGGGGGTGCCAGGAGAGTCGCTCATTTGCTACTGGCTGGAGGAGCATGAACAGGTAGGGGGCAAGGAGAGGAGGCTGGGGAAGGACTGGGGAGATCGTTTCAGGTGTTGTAAGTCATAACAAAAGACTTTGGATTTCACGCTGAGTGAAATGGAAAACGACTGCTGATTTCTGTGCAAAGCCGTGGTATTTTCTGACTTAGGTTTTAGAGGGTAACTCCAGCTGCTCTTTGGAGGAGTGCTTGAATTCAGAATGGATTTTCTAGATAGAGTCAATTTAATTAACTAGTAATTATAAGTGGGGAAGAAGAGAAAGAGCATCAAAAAGGACTCCAGGTTTTAAAGCAGAAAGGAATCTCCTGCCTAAACCTCCTTAAATGTGGCAGGACTGGTCTCTCTGGATGTGCTGCCCTGTGGGACTCAAGAGAGGGCCCCAGTTGATGGAAACCATGAGCCTGGCAGCCCACAAGCTGCCACAAGCTGCCTCTCTGCAGGCCCAGGGCCACCATGAGGCTTGGGCCTGGAAGGAAGCTAGAGGCCAACCACCCAGCGCCCGAGCTGAAATCCCTCGGCAGCCCTGCAGACAGTGGCCACCATCAGTGCCGTGCTGGAGAATGTCTAACAGTTGGCTTGGGGGAGGAGTGGCGGAGTCTGATTTGTAGCACTCCCCAATTTCTGTGGTGTAAATACTCCCACCACGGGTGATCTCAAGCTGCCAATGGCTTAAAAACCAGCTTGTTACATTCCTCAAAATGTGACAATTGGCTCTTATAGCCAGTACAAGCTGGCTCTAGGGCACCACTGCCCGCTACCCTCTTGCTGAATACCTTCTCAGACAGAAAGCCTACTATATTAGGTCATAATCCATCTTCGCGTGGGTTAGAACAAAAGGCTTTGGAAATATTTTCCCCCCCCAACTGGTTCCTTGTGAATCTCACCATTGAAATAATAATAATAACAATAATAAAAATCTCTGGGCCTTCAGCAGGAATTGGGGGTCCAGGAGCTAGAAGGACATGCCTGCTTTGTGACGTGGTGGTCACAGATGCGTGTCATCTGCTGCATAGAAGGTATCAATACCTAAGAAGTTACGAAGGGCCCACAGGTACAGATTCGGGGACTTTGATGGTATCTCTAGGTACAAGCCCACGCCAAAGGTGACATCTACAAGCAGGGCAGGGCGAATAGACTGGTCTGGAAGGTTTAGTTGGTGCCACTCTAGGACTTTTTGTCTCTACCACACAGAGGGTGGACTGGCTGGCTCCAGTGCTCAAATACCCCCCAAAACCAGGTGCAAGTGAGTGACACAACTAATTCTGTTGAAGGTGACCTCTGTTTTGAACTCTGGGGATGACAGAGGGAGTGCCATAGTTAAAAACTCAGACATAAGACATCCCTTCATGAGGGATTACAGATTTACTCCCAGTGGACACGGAGTAGGAACAGGGGGGAAAATTTCTCTTTTTAAAGGTTAGCAATAAGGGCTGAGCTCACCCTATGACACTCTTCTAGCTGGTTTACATTTGATGTTGCGTTTGATCTCTATAATAATTCTATAAAAATTGTTGTCCTTTTTTCATGATTAAGAAGACATTAAACACAGGTTGAGCATCCTTATTCCGAAAATCTGAAATACAAAAGGTCCAAAATGTAAAAACTTTTTGAGCACTGACATGAAGTCACGTGGAAAATTTCACACCTGACCTTATATGATGGGTCATAGTCAAAACTTTGTTCCATGCACAAAAGTAATCAAAATATTGTGTAAAATTACCTTCAAGCTATGTTTATAAGGTGTATATGAAGCATAAAGGGATTTTGTGTTTATTAGACTTGGTCCCATCCCCAAGACATCTCTTTATGTATATGCACATATTCCAGAATCGGGAAAAATCTGAAATCTGAAATACTTCTGGTCCCAAGCATTTCAGATGAGGAATACTCAACCTGTCCCATACTTGGCCATGGTTATACATGTAGTGAGTTGCATAGCAAGAACTTGAACCCAAGACTATCTGACACCAGGTCCAACTTACCTTCCAGTGTAACCCATTGCCCCCAGAAGTGAATTAGCCCATTTTCAGCTTCCCAGAGTCCTCACTTAAAGATCACCGTGTGGTCAAGATTTATGCGACTGTTTGCCCAATATCCCAATATTCCCACCCTCTTCTTTTTTAAAACAGATGCATATCAGAACATGGCATCATTGTCTGTTCCATCCAATGGTTGTGGTGATCAATGTCATATTCCTGTTAGGACCCCATCTCCTTGGCCACAGTTTACTCGTGTGTGAGGCTGTATTATTGGCTGTGTTGTTGCTCTGACACAGCTGTAGACGTCCTTGCCCCACTGATATTAGGCTTGGCCATGTGACTTGCTCTTAAGACACTGAGATTTCAGGGCTGTTTGTTACTGCAGCATAACCCAGCCTATCCTGGTGGATGCCCCAGTCAATGGGTATTCCTCTCAAGCTGGGTTGATGAAGCCCTGCTATGGAACTTTTAAAACTAAGGACCAAGAAAATCAATTTCTTTGGATGACTGAAGCTGTTACATAAAACTCAGAGGACTGCCATGTTTTGGGGATTAAAGGGAGGAAGTCAGTGAAGAATTAAAGAGCAGAATGAAACTGATGCCCAGACAGAGCAGAGAAAAAGAGTCGTGAGAGAGCAGCCTTAGACAGGTGGGGGTGGCAGAAGTTCTTTAGACTAATTTGTACCTTGGTTCTTACTGTGCCTTGGTCTTACTCTCCTTGGATTCTCTGAACCTGCCAGAGAACATGCCTTATTTCTTAAATTAGTGTAAGGTGGATTTGTTTCTTACAACTAGAACCCTAACTTATTCATCTCACTTTCCAGAGGAGACACTAGACCCAGAGAATGGATGGGACTTGCCCAGGTTCTCAGCACCCAATGTGACAGCAGCAAGACTTTACCTGACATGGTCCAGTGCAGGATCCTCCTCATTCAACCAGAGGCAGAGTGGAGGTGTGGCAGGGCGGTGCTTGGGATTTACACGTGTCTGAGAACTCCCATAATCTCCAGGCTGAGTCCTCAGCCAGGGATCGGAGCTCTCAGAATTTGGGGGGAGAGATAACAAGCTCGGGGAAAGCCTAAAATATCAAGATGCTGAAAGACTGAAACATAAAATGGGAGTTTCCTCCCAGTATTTTGTTTTCCTTTTTTCCTAAATATTTTTAAAAATCTATATTCATAATTTTAAAACCTAAGGCATTTAGAAAAGTATAAAGAAGAAAGTAAAAAAAATCACCCGAAATCCCATCACTCAGAAAGAAAAGCCATTAATGTATTAGTGATTATTCATCCAGATATTTCTCTATGTCTATAAATATAGCCATATAAAAATAGATTCAATTTATACAAAGGGATCATACTATATATGCGGTTTTGAAAAATTTTTTTCACTTGATGAGATGTCATGAACATTTTCTATGTCAATAAGTATAGAGTTATATTGTCATTTTTGATAACTAGGTAGTATTTCACCCTGTGGATGAATTCATCTTGGCATGCTATCATGAGATTCCATTGGGGGCACAACGTAGCACAATAGCTGACAGCATGATCTCTGGGGCGACACTGCCTTGCTTTAAATTCCAGTCCCCGATTTTCCCACTCTAAGACCTTTGGAAAATTGCCTAGCTCTCTGTCCCGTTTCTTGTTCTGCAAAATGAAGTTACTAATATTAAATAGTACCTTCCTACTCACAGTGGTTTGGTTTTGTTTTGATTATTAAACAAGTTAATACACAGGAAATTCTTAAAACAGTGCCTGCAACACAGTAAAGTTTCATTACATATTATTATCATTTAATTACATTTCATTAACCTGTCTCCTATTGATAGACATTTAGGTTGTTTCCAATTTTTTACTATTATGAATTATTTCTGCAAAGCAATAAACATCTGCTATATACATTTTGTCCACTTGTCAAGTGATATCTTTAGATAAATTATTGAAAATGAATTTCCTTGGTTTATTGCTATGCACATAAAGTATTCAATTTGATATTCGTTCTCAACTGCTTTCTAGAAATATTGTACTAATTTACATTCTCATAAAGCTGTGAGGAAGAATGCCCATTTCCCCAGACCCCTCATCAGCACTGAATTTTGTCAATATTTTAAAATTTGTCAGCTAGTAGGTAAAAAGTAAAACTTTCTGAAATTATTTGCATTTATTTCATTGCTTGAGAGGATGGCTATTTTGTCCTGTTTGTTAAACATTTGTATTTCTTCTTTTGTAAATTTCCTGCTCATCTCTTCTATGCCTTGTTCTATTGGATAATCATCTTTTTTTAAGGATTATAAGAGTCCTTTGTAAATTACCTACATTAAAATGTTGCTATCATATTAGGGCTGCCAGATAAAATACAGGACAGCCAGTTAAATTTGACTTTCAGAAAAACAATGAAATACTAAAAAATTATTCATAGTCTGTTTGAAATTCAAATTTAACTGGGTTTATATTTGTATTTATTAAATTTAGCAACCCCATGTCATACATATCGCAAATTTCTTTTTCAGTTTGTCATTTATTTTTTAATTCTATTTATGGTACCTTTTCCATAAGGAAGTTTATTTGGATTTTTTATAATCATATCTATCAGTCTTTTCCTTTATGCTTTCATGATATATTTAGAAGGGCTCTCAGAATCCCAGGCTTACGACAAATATTTACCTACATATTCATCTAATTATTTCTTGGCTTCACTTTGTTGTGTTCAATATTTAATGGATCTGGAATTTATTTTGGTCTGGGGAACTAATGACTAGTTATTCCAATATGATTTATTTAAAAATCCATCTATTCCATCAATTTGAAGTGCCACTTTAAACACCACAGTTTCTCATGTACCTCTAATCTGGCACTCTCCGTCCTACTCCATTGAACGATCATCTCTGGGTCAGTAGCATGCTGTTTTTTCCTTTGTGACAGAGGCAGTGTAGTGTGACGGAAGTGTAAACACCCAAGGCACAGGTTCTGCAGACACAATGCCTGCATCAAATCCCTGGTCGCCCACTTCTACCCATGTGACCTTGGGTGTGATACTTACCCTACTGGGCTTCCATTTCCTATCAGGAAGTGGCAGCAATATCAGTATCTGCTTCATAGGGTTGTTGTGATGAATACAATGCATTACTACATGTGAAACACTTCCTTAAACATTAATAGTAAGCACTCAGTCAATGTTGTACTTTATTTATTCATTTATGCACGTGTGCATTTCTTCATTTCAATATCCAGCAGGGCTAATTTCCCTTATACTCTTCTCTATCAACATTTCGTTGCCTGTTCTCTATTCTTCCACAAGACACCTAGAATCATGCCAAGTTAAAAAGAAAATCCTACCTGGAATCAGATGGAGATTGCATTGAATTTACAGATAAACAGGACAATGATAGGGTTGCAATGTTTACTTCTTCTTGTCCAAGAATAAGGCTCATGTTTTAATAGAGTCAAGTCTTCTTTAGTCCCCCAGTAGAGAATAGAAGTGTTTTGTTGTTGTTGTTTTTACAATAGAACGCATTCTCTGATGAGTTTATATTCCTAGCTGTTTGTTATGGTGTTGCTATAATGAGAATGTCATTTTTCATTCACATTTCTAACTGGTTAGTCAATGCACAAGAACACTGTTAATCTGGTATGTTTATGTTGTAACCTGCCAATTCATAGAAAAGGCCACTATTTCACTAAATCTCCAGTTTGAACTTTCCAACTAGACAATCACATCCACTGCAAATAGTCATCATTGTTCTCCTGCTTTCCAATTAAATACATATATTTTTTTTTAAAAAAGGGGCACAACTTCAGTATTTTTACACATTATTTCCTTCTCTTGTCTAATTGCATTGATCAGACTTTTCAAACCGGCCTCCTGGTCTTGCCCCTAACTTCAGTGGAAATATCTGTCTTGCTATTAAGCATAATGCAGGCGGAGGCTTTCAGAGGGTTGTTTGTTTGTTTGTTTTCTATTTCTTTTTAAACCGCAAAGGGAGCATGTGAAGGGAGTGCTTTTGAAGAGCATATCAGAATTGCCCAGATTGGCTTGTGCGCCTGCAAGGAGCTCGCGGCCCCCTCCCCGCGCTGCCAACGCTCTACCCCGGGGGCTGAAGTTTCTCTCTGCGTTTCCGCTTGAACGGCGTCCAGCTGCCTCGCCTTTAAAATGCCAGGGCTGCCGCGGCTCCGCTCAGAGCCCCCTCTCGGCGGCCGGCCCGGGCTCGCCCGCGCCGCCGGGGCGCTGACTCAGCCGCAGCCCGGCCGCTCCCGCCGAGCCGGGCCTGGGCAGCGCCCCCGGCGCCCCGCTTGCCCGCGCCCCGCGCTCCGGGAAGCGCCGCAGCGAGCGATCCGCGGTCGCCCCGGGCTTGGCGCCGGCCCGGCCAGGACCCCGCGGGCGCACGGGACGGGCCTCGCCAGGTAAGGACCGCGGGAGCACCCCGGGACCCGCCGCCGTGGCGCCTGCGGGGCTGGGGCGCAGCGTCGTCGGCGCTGCGAGGGCGTCGCGAGGGCCCCCGGCCGCAGGCGGAGGATCCGCTCGCTGAAGTCGGGCTGAGCCTCAGCGCGGCCGCGAGGGCACCCGCGTGGACACCGGGGCCGGGATCCGCTCCTCGGCGGCACTGCGCCCGGGGCGCGCCTCGGTCGGCGGGGAGGGCTGGAGCGGCGCGGCAGGTAGGAGCTGCCTCGGTGGGAGCCGCGCGGGGCTCCGCGCTGCAGCAGCCCCGGTTATGCTGCGGGGCTCGGGTCTCCAAAACCTGCGAGGGTTCGCTGCTGCGTTCAGGTGCAGGCACTGGACTGAACCATCGCCTCCCCATTTGGGGATCCTCGGCCCCTCAGCCATGGAGGGGCTCGGGGAGTGCGAGTTGAAACCGAATCAAAGTTAGAAATTCTTTCTTGTCAAGTTCAGTGCCTGAAATTCAGTCTCTTCTTGTGACTGACGGTAACATAGCACAGATTTTTCTCAGTGTAGCTGCTGAAGGTCACAATTGATGTAACTTCTGGGAAAAGTTCTGTTGGTGGCAGCCTTTCTAAAGAAATGTCAAGGCTTGGTTGGATTTTGTCCTCATCTGTGGAGAAAGCCTAATCCAAGCTTTCAAATATTTTTTCCATTATCAATGGAGAAGTGGAGAATGGTTCTGGGTAATGTTTTGGGGAATGTGTTACAGAGCTGAATCTGATAATAGAGTCTCTATTGCCCCCAGGGAAAGTTCTGGAAAGGAAACTGTTAGAAAGTCCCACATGATGCACCTTCTCACTAGATGCACAGTAGGGTCACAATGGCCTGTCAGGATGTGGCCCTGGACCCAGGAAAAAAGTCCCTTCGCAGCCCCTGTACTGCTGTCACTGGGAGAAAGTTCCGTTCTCACCCACTTCTGCACCAGCTGGCAGGTTTTTCTTAACTATCCTGTGGGTTTTCCAGAGCCTCCCCAGATTCCAACCAGAGGATCAGCGTTTCTGGCTTAACACTATGATACCATCTTACTCTTTTTCATATGTATCAAATGAATTAGGGAGTCTAGTCCCAGAGGCTCTGGAACTTGTCTTCTCTACCCCCCTCACCCTCATGAAGCCTCCTCTTGCCATAAACTGCAATAATCTGATTTGTGGTCTTTGTGAACCTGCAAAGTGGGTTTAGGACATCATAAAGCCAGAATACCCAAGGCTTTAGATGTGATTTATACATTGGATTTTGATTAAGGCTACATTTTCAGGAGTGGCTCAGCCTAAGATATATACCAGCTTTGAGGACAAATAAGTGAGAAAAAGCAAAACCTTACCTCCTCAGGAAAACTGTTCTGAAACTAATGACTACATTTATCCAAAAGAGAAATTATGGGTAAGCTGTTCATTTATTCTATGCAATCTTTGCATTAATATATTCTTATTCCAAAGGATTAATTTCCCAATCACTTTTTCCAGTAATGTTTATTATTTCTGAACAAAATGCAAATAATCAATGCATAAAGTATAATGTGTCTCTGAACTCAAATAAGTGTGGAAAATTGTAGCAAATTTCTGGCCATTACATGTTTAGGATGTAAATTTAAAATATAAACAAGGTTATGGTGGAAAAGGGGGTTATTTTAAAAAATACTATGAACCTTAATTAGACTGAAAAAAATAGCTTAAATAGAAGTCCAGTTGCTGCTCGTAAGTTGTGATGCGGAGAACTGCATATCTTTCCAGTTTATTTCCTTACTGGGTTAATGAAAGAAGCAGTCATTCTGCATATACTGCCTTGCTAGTTAATCTTTCTCCCACAAATATTTACACTACCAGAGCACACTATCACAGCACAGACTCAAAATCTGCAGCCCTAAGGTGGTTTGTGTGCAGTAAATTGTTCAAATTCAATACTATTGCCATGACTTAAATGGAAAATGAAATGATATCAAGGAAAATGTCCTTATATTATCCTGTCTGGCCACAATAGAAAGAACAGTGTTTATAAAATTGACAAGGTTCCAAGACTCTGAGGTTACAGCTTCTAATAAGTTCTAATGTAGAAAAAGACCATAATGGCTCTGAATTTTGGCACTGAAGACTCTGGAATAGGTCCATGTCAGTTAATTTTTTAGATAACTGAAGTTTCCTATTAAAAGTGACAACATTTTCGACTATTTGAACTGTTTTGGAAGGAAATATTTCTAAAGTGCATTATGTGCTTCCTACATTCAGAGAGTTGGCTAATGGGAATTTGTGTGTTTCCTGATGACTCGGGAGCAGCACCGTGATAATCAGTTGTCTAGTGTACATAAGGGGAGCAAGAACACTGGCATTTGTGTCAGACAGATCAGCATTTAGTCCCGGCTCTGCCACTAGTCAGATGACCTTAAGCAAGCTGCCCCTTTGAGCTTCAGCTCTCTTATTTGTAAAACCCCAAGATAATCAATACCTCAAAGTCAGTTCCATTTATTAAGCACTTACTATATACTAAGTATTTTATATATGTCATTATTTAATTCTCAGAGTAACAATTATTATCCCCATTTTCCTGATGAGGAAACTAATGATCGGAGAAGCTACTTGAATTACCCAAGGTTAACTGAAGTAGGAGAACTGGGATTCTAAACTGGGACCCTCTGGTTTTGAAGCCTACATTCTTCTCACCTGTGTTGTACCTATTGTATGGGATTGCTCAAAGAAAAACATCTTTGATAGAGAGCCAGCACTCAAAAATGTACCTGCACTTAACTACGATTACCAGTTCCACCTTGTGAGGATTAAATTAAATGAGATAATTCATGTTTAGGCTGTCTGTTAAAGGTCATGACTCTATCAGGTATCTCCTGGAAGCTTCTCACTGCCCCTGAGACTCAGTTTCCCCATTTATAAACTTAAGGAAGTATTGTCTTCCTTGCTGGGTTGTTGTGGGAATCACAGTTGATGATGTATGCAAGAACTAGCACATAGTAGGTGCTTCACAAACACAGCCCTTGTGAACCTTTCCCTTCCATAGTCTGCTCCTGTCACTTCACTGTGGACCTTGGCACCCAGTAGATTTCCTCTGTGTGTCCTTGGACACATGCCTCCATGGCTGGACATTCCCAGAAGGGTCCCTCCTGTGCCCCAGTGACTGTGATGCTTCAAGCCCCTCCAGGTGGAGCCCCCTTGGGAAGACACAGGAAGACAATGTCATTGGTGGGAAGGATTAGGTGGGAATACCTAACCCCAGAATCCCCATTCCACCACTCACCCCTAGAGCCACAGGCTTTTCAGAGGCCCCCATGGTGCAGAGGGGCTGCCACACACGTGAGCATCCTCTGGTGTTCCTGTTGCTTTGGCCGCAGGCCCCTTCAGCATTGTCCTGCCTAGTTGCTGGCTCAGGACTACTTTTGCCCCTGACTCAAGGTCTAGTCTGAAAGTAGAACGGATGCCTCCCTGGTCTCTCCTCTGGGCCACATCATCACTCTGGCCCTCAAGTTGTTCTCACTCATGTTGCAGGGACAGGCCGAGGCGGAGGAATGAGAAGACAGGGCACTTTCCCACTCAGACTGGAGCTTCTCAGGCCTCCCCCTGGAACCCACTGATGACAGAAGATGTGACCCTGGGGTCTCAGTGAATAGCCTCGAGGCTCACATTTCATATCCGATACAGAGCTTATACTCTGTCTGTATGGGAATTTTGTATCCACCCATAAAAGATCTGACTCCTAGTGCCTTGGTCCCATTAGAATCCCATGGACTCCCAAAGTGGCATTCTATCCCTGTCCTTAGGAAAGAACACTGAGTTCCCCCTTGAGGTTGGAGTGGGGTCATAAAGACAGGGAAGCATGCTGCCACTCCTGCAATCCAGGCTGGTAGCTGACATGGGTGATTGAAATACAACATTCTTCCCATGGACGTGAAGTTTCACACTCAGGTGGCCACCATGAGTTGACCAGAGGTGGCGGGCATGAAACACCTGTTTGTCATTTAAAGGTTGGCATTGGTAGCCAACAAGTGGCCTGACACCGCATGGCCTTTATCGTCATATCCAGCTCCCTCTGGCTATACTGACTTCTCCTTGGCTCAGATGGAACTCCCTGTGTTCTAGAAGACTGCAAATAGATGGCATATATTTGTCACGCCGCCCTCTCTTGCCCAGAGCAGACATTTGCTAAGCAATCATGATGCTTTCCCACAGAGCCAGAATGAGGCCTCAGAATCCTTCTCAACAACTGCCTGGAGTTGGCTCAGGAAATGGTATCTAGTTGGGCACTACAGATGATGGGAAGACATTGAGGAGTTTTAAGCCAGGGGAGTAATGTGGTAGCAAAACTCTGGAAACCATTTCCCCATGCACCTTTCCTTCCCTCCTCACTCTCTTCCCCTGCCTCTCCTATACACCACAGGGGCATCTATAAAAACTACCCCTATGCAGCCAAACATGCCCCAAGAATCCCATGACAGATATAAGGCCTCCAGGTTATCTTGACGCATTGCTGCTAGGCCTGAGGGAATGTGTCTGTGCCCACGTGGAGCTGCCTGCATTGAATCAGGTATGACTTGTACAACCAGGACGTCAGAGAGAACAAGACTTGAGACTTGGTTCGTTTGTATCTGAGATGGCACAGTTCAGGCTGGCACAGCAATAAGGCCCTGTGGATGGGAACAGCCACAGGCACCAGGTCCCTGGAGAAAACGGGTTGGACCGTCCATGCAAACCTCCATCAACAGTATGGCTGTTCAGCTTCCAAGATGACCCACCTCTTGGAAAATAGTCTGTTGCCCTCAATGTTAGCTGATGTTTTGGAGGGGTCCTTGTCTTCACCGGGTCAATGGACTTGACAAATGGACATTCTGGATCAACTCCCAGAAAGTGACCGTGTATCCATCAGCATCAACCATGTAGCAGAATTGTTCAGTGATAGTCAAAGCATGTGTTCCCCTTCCCGTGGCCCAGTTAAAATGTTAATATATTCACTCTCAATGCCTGCAGAAGAATAGAGGAAATTTGCTACCTTTAGCAAACTAATCTGTGAAAATCCTGCCTCTCCCTCGTGGCTACATCTCCAAGTGAACAAGGGCATTATTGCTAATCAATACGCATGCCCAGTGAAATCCAACTCTCCTAAAATTTGTCTTCACGTTCGGCAATTTCTCTGATTTCTGAGGATACTCCTTAGAAAGATAACAGGTTTCTATATTGGTGTGGGGATTTGAGGGTCCCAAGCTGAGACTGCTGTCTACAATGGAATTCCTCCCTTACCACTCCCGCCCCAACCCTCCCAGGACCATCCCACCCCCACAATTCCGAGGAAGCGTTCCCCACCTGTGATTCCAAGGAGGGGACTTCTGCCTCTGCTGCAGACGGGCAACCAAAGCCTTTTAATTTAACCCTTTGACTGTTCCCACAAGACAAAAGGCACCCCTCTTAGAGGTACCTCAGAAGCACGGTAGTTGGGGGATGAGGGGCAGTTTAGGGAAAGAGCTTCCTACATGTGAAATGCAGCTGTGGATGAGAGTGAGCTAATAGTCAGTACCTTAGCTGGGTGGACTCACAAATTATGGGACCTTGGAGATGCTCTCCCAGGGGGAACATGGGGGCCTCCTGTTGCCAAATTCTCCTGACCTGGCTTCAGATCTTAACTCCAGTGCTTCCAGCTGTGTGACCACAGACACATCACCCCGCTGCTGAGCCGTGGTTAATGGAGAGAAGAATGCTGACTTCCCAAGTTTCAGGAGGAGCTTACAGAGGACGAGTGTGTGTGAAATTCACCAGCCCATGCTTGTCACATAGCAGGCCTGGGGAAAAGTGTGTGGCATCTGAACCTGACTGTGAGAGCGTACCTTATACTGTAAGAGGGCAGCAGAGAAATGCCCAAAGAATCACCTGGAAGGCTTATTGTAAAATGCAGATTCAGGCCCTACCCCAAGCCCCTAAACTGTTACATCCTGGCACAGAGCTGGTAATGGACGTTTTTAACAAACTCTGTGAGAGATTATTAGGCATGATAAGCTCTAGAGCCTAAAGTTTGAATCACTGACCCGGCTTGGGCAAATTAGCACAGTTTGCATACTTGCTTAACTCAAACTCCTGAATCCCCCAAAGTCCACAGCTCATTCTGTGTGGACGGAAAAACGAATGCCCTCTTTCTCCTTCTAAACATAGAGAGACACACGTTAGCTCCCACAACGAGTTTTACACAAGGGCATTTCATAATTTCCTGCTTTCATAAACGTCACGACGCAGTTGGCTGTCAGCACGGCCTGTGGCCAAAGCTTCCTTGTCCAGGCTGATGTGGCTCTGATCATTATACCAGCCTGGAAAATCACAGAAGGACAAATAGTGAAGCCCAGATCTGATGCCACTGTGTCTTTTAACCCTTACTCCTCTGCAACAAAAGTCCCAGAATTACTCCGCTTTCAACCTATACATTAGGAAAGCTCTCTCTGTTCATCTTTAATCTGTCTTATGGTGTTTTGTCTCACCTTTTATATAAAGTGAACTTTGGAATTACAGATAATCTGCTTCTTTGGAAGTCAGAGATTTTAATAGCTTAATAGCTGAGTTCTTTGGATTCAAAAAATGAAATTTTGTTTGTTTGTTTTTTGAGACAGGGTCTTGCTCTCGAAAGGGTCTTGCACTCAGGCTAGAGTGCAGTCATCATAGCTCACTGCAGCCTCAAGCTCCTGGGCTTAAGTGATCCTCCTACCTCAGCCTGCCAAGTAGCTGGAACTATAGGCATGTACCATCATGCCCAGATAGTTTTTCTTTCTTTCTTTTTTTTTTGTAGAGAAAGGGGTCTCGCTCTTGCTCAGGCTGGTCTTGAACGCCTAGCCTCAAGCAATCCTCCTGCCTCAGCCTCCCAGAGTGCTAGGATTATAGGCATGAGCCACTGCACCCAGCCCCAGAACAAGAAGTATTTACCATTTATATTTTAAGTGTACTTTTCTGGGAAAAATATTTTTCTGATTATACAAGTTATAGATGTACTATGTGGGAGTTTTGGGAAATACTAAAATATATAAAAGAAAAAAATAACAAGTACCTGTAATCCCAAACACATAACTGTCATTTTAGTACTTCCTCCAATACTTCCTGTATATACCTTTCTAGTGTTGTTGTTTATTTGGCTTTTGTTACAAAATTGGGATCTGTGAGAACGAAACCCAACAAATTGTGGTCAGGAACACTGGTGGCAGGGGTGGGGAGTGTCCAGGATGGCATGGAAGCCAGCTAGGGGAGAGCTTGGAGAAAGTGGAATTTGATGAGGGCTTTGAGCAACAGGCAGGATTTGGGCAGCAGAGGTGGGCAGGTGGCATTTCAGGTAGACTGGGTGGTGGCAGAAAGAAACAGGGGTGGGAAGGGAGCCTCAGAGTAGTTTTAAAATATGTCCATAAATTCTTTGACGCTCATTCTACCAAGAGGTGGAGTCCGTGCCTCCTTCCCTTGAACCTCTGTGGGCCTTTGTGGCTGCCTTGATGGATAAAATGAGGTGGAAGTGATGTTGTGTAACTTCTGGGGCTGGGGTAGGAAAGGCCACATAGCTTCTGCCAGGCTCTCTTGGGACACTTGCCCTGGGAGCCCTGAGGCCATCATGTGGAGAGACCACAAGGAGAGAGGGATGTCTGAGGAGCTCCAGCTGTTCCAGTCCCAGCTGTGGGAGTCTCCCCAGCTTGGACAACAGACATTTGAGTAAAGGGGTCTTCCCGAGGACCCCAGCCCCAGCTGCCATCTGAAGGTAACTGCACAACGGAATTCCTTGTGAGAACATCCCTGCTGAGCCTAGTCACCCTCCAGATTTGCAAGCAAAATAAATGATCGTTATTGGTTTGCAAATAAAGAACCAAAATAGCCTCTTTGGGAACAGCATTTACTTCAGTCTTGAAGTAAACTCGAGATTGCCGTGGGCAACGTGCCTGGTGAGGCTGGTTGGGGTCAGAGCCTAGAGGCCTCGAAGCCCACAGCACTGAGGGTTGTCAGAAGCCCTAAAATGCTGGCTGCAAGCCCTCGTCTGAGGAGAGACAGAATAGTAACTGCTGGCATTTGTATTACCACCCCTGTGTGTGGGGACCGTTCTCAGAGCTTTACATGAGCCGTGCCTCGGACCCCCCTTGCACTGATCTGGGAGGCTGGCACTCTAATCAGCCCCCCACGTACCTATGAGCAGTCTGAGGCACAGGGGGGTGAAAGGCTTCACCCAAGTCGTGTTGCTGGTAAATGGGACTCTGGCTAGGATTCAAAACCGAAGGACTAGTGCAGGCCCCACTCTCAACCCACACACTCAGCTCCCGTTCAGTGGAGGCTGCTGGAATGCAGGTGTGATTGTGTACCTGAACATGCTTTATTCAGTGGGAGGAGCCTCACAGTGTTAGGGGCTGAACTTGCCCTTCTCTTGGGGAGAGAGCAGCCCACAGGGTCACGGAGCAGCAGCATCAGAATCACCAGGAAATGCATTAGAAACACAACTCCTAGTCACTTGTATCACCTTTGCTCTGACCACAGAAAGCAGCGTCTGGTCCAATTTGCTCTTTCTCATGGCCCGAACTGTGCAAGGCCAGCCCAGTCCTTGCTGAGTGGTCCACCCTGCACCACTCTTTGGTGAGCCCTTCTGCACAGACTTAGAGGAGAGCCTACCCGATCTTTAATAAGGGCGATCCTTTACTTTTCCTGAGCTAGAGACCTCGTCACATGCTGCACATCTTCGTGGGAGAATGGGGTCTGGCTTTGTCCAGCCAATGACTCACCTGAGGAGCAGGTGGCTCCTACCGCCAACTCCTTGTCAGGCTGTGGCTCCTTGTGGTTCAGTTTATCAAGAATAATGTAAGGATCATTGTACCTTCTGCTGATGTTGACACATCCTTCGACAGCATATCCCTCACTGCCCTGAGCATGGGCTTTGCACATAAATTCTCAGGCCTCATCTGTTCATTTAAATCTTGCTTGCTCGGCTCAGAGGAAAGAAAGCATTAGCAGAGTGTGAATGGGATTTTATGTTCAGCAGAAAACAAGCAGACGTTTTCAAGGACTCGGAGCAGAGAAAAGTAATTAATAACAATGGCTGGATTGTTCTTCCCATTTCCCACATCCTTGGTGAGCAGGATGTGAAAAGTCGATCCTCTCTCCATGGACGCTGAGATGCAGGAGGGTGGCTGAGCCCTGGGCACTGCAGTGGACCGCAGCAGAGCCCGACTCCTTGTGGCCCTCCAGATGGCTCAGAGCATCAGACTACCCTAGCATCCCCTGCTCTCTTCCCAGGAGCCATTAGCACAGCTCTTTCCCTCATGCCAAATGCTCTTCCTTGTTGGCTCTCCATCTAAGCCAGCAGCCCTGGAAGATGGAGTGTCATCGCTCCATTATCATGAGAAAGGCACAGAGACTCAGTGATTGAATTGCCTCACTGGTGATTGGTGTGTAAGCCCCCCACCACACCTGCACTCTCTACTTCCTCTCCCTGGCTCTCCGCCGGGAGGCATTATTTACCCATGGGGGGCAAGGAGAGAGATGCCTTTGTATCTGAATTTTGCTCCAAATGAGGGAAGGAAGATGATGGTAAATAGTCTGGATTCTCTTAACGTGTTACTACCTGCCTAGCCGTAGAGAATAGCTCTGGTCTCTTGTCCAAGGCATTTACCTTAGGCCACACAGAGGCCACATAGGAGACCCTGGAGACCCCCAAAGCCAGCCCTTGTGAGCCACGCTGACTGGCATCACTTCTGGGTGGCGGGTGAAGAGAAATGGGCAGATGTGCTTCTGCAGGCCTCCTTCCTGAGTGAAGGGAGGTGGTTCAAAGGAATCAGAGGACTGGCAGGTGGAAGATGCAGCTCATGTGGGCATGGAAGAAATCTTTTAAAGTCCAAGTCTCCTGACTCCCTGTACCACAAAGATTGTAGGTTCTAACTCACAGCCTGCTTCTTTAAAGCCACATGGGCATGAGATGGCAAAATTAAATGCCTGTGGAGGCCAGGCAGATGATGTAAATGACTGCCCCAGGCTGTTTGTGAGCTATAGGGAACAGTGGGGACTTTTGAAAACCAGCCCCATGAACAATCTAAAGAGGGCACTGGTGACTCGGTTCCGGCTGCACTTTGCAAAGCAGAAATGCAGCCCAGGTATAGCCGCACAATATTCCAAAAACAGAAGCCCCAAATTTTATGTGAAGTATCCTAAGTGCCAACTCTTTCAAAATTAAAACCACTGTGCAGCCCAAACATAACGTATCTTTGCCCAGACCCACCAGATGGTCTGGTCACCATTTTGTGACCTTTGACTTAGACACTCCCTTGGCATTGACTAGTGAGGTGTTGTTCCTGCAGATTTTCAAACTTGGAAGGGATGGAACTTGTTTCAGACACAGTCCCCTGTGGTCCCCCAATTTAGAAAACGAACGATTCAGAGCTGTTCTGATTGAAAAGGAGCCAGATGGGGCCATATTGTGGTCTCCCCTTCCTGCCCCAAGGTCTCAATACTAAGGCTTCTAAACTGTTTAACTTCTTGCCCGGGCCCACAGGAGCCCACTTGTGGGCCAGGAGGGTTTCCACAGATTTCAAAGACAGCTAACATGCCACCAAGTCCTGAGAGCACAGAGTGTCCCTCACCAGGGGTGTGGGAACTCACTTTAGGACCCCTCCTGCCTTCCTACCTCTGGGCAGAGGGGACATCGCTGAGAGTGACAATGATGCAGGTCAAAGCGCAGCCTCTCTGTCTGTCCTTAGGGTGCCCCCCAAGTCTTCTCAACCTACATAGCGTAATAATAGACCCACAGGTATCTGCTTCTCTGAGCCCCAGCTTCCTCTTCTATAAAACAGAAATACTCATCCCTGCCCTGCCCACCTCACAAAGGTGTTAATGGGATGAAAAGTGGGATATGGCCATGACAGTGTTTCAGATGGTGAAGCTAGGCAGAAGAAAGGGCTTGTTATAATTTTGCATGTCTGGGTTTTTACTGATGGTGTGGGAAGAACTTGCCTTTGGTATTTCTGCTCCTCCTTCCCCAGTCTGTGCTAGGCAGGCTTCCAGGAAGCAGGTCAGCTTAAGGTGCTGTGGGCAGAAGAGGGGTGCCAAGGAGCAGCTCTGCTCCCCCATGGGCACGCACACCTCACCTCCGTAGGCACCTGCTGTTTCCATAGCCACGAAGGCCTGTTCCGTTCCGCCAGCTCCGTGGGGGAGGGTGGGACACAGAGCCAGGCTTGCTGTCCTCACTATGCTTAGCCACGGGCACCCGGTCTGCACCATGGCAGAGATGCAGGGATAAATGGGTGCGTTCCTGCCCTCAGGGCTGCTGAAGCCTTTACATGTTTGAGAATATAAAACCAAGAGTCATCATAAACCCAAATGGGTGGGGGGAGATGGGGCAATTAAGATCAGAGGAGGTTGTATTTGAACTTGCCCTTTAATGATTTCCTAGGCTGAGTGGTCTCTCTAGCAGGAAGTTCTGTTGAACAAAGGCATGGAATGGGAACAGTCCTTACTGTGTTTGAGAAAAGGAGAAGCAGGAGTCAGGAGAGGAAGTGTAGGGAGGGGTGGGGAGGGGAGGGAAGGAGAAAGGGAGGGGAGGGGAGAAGAGGAGAGAAAGGCAGACCCTCTGCCTAGAGCGCCCAGTGCTCTTAGGGCATTTGGACTGTGGAAATTGAAACACCTTTCCTGCTACCTTCTCCCCATCCCCCACTCATCTTCCCAGAGTGGGGACACCTCTTAGTGGGAAACCTCAGATAACACCCCTGCAGGGCTCCTCCTGCCCTGAGCCCCTGAACCCTGACCCTGGGGAGTGGTCGTACCCAGGGGCTTTGCTGCCCACAGACAGGATCAGCCCCCAGCTGCATCTCCTAGTTATTATTGGCTGACAAGTGCCTCCATCTGTTTGTAACACAGGGATAACAGACTTCCCTCACAAGGCCATAGTGAGGGTGCAGTGAGCATAAACCAAGTGTGTAGCACAATGCCAGTTTAAGGCTTCCGTGAACAGCAGCTGGTATTTGCTGTATCTCAGCACATTTTATGCAGCAGAGCTTGTCTCTGTAGAATGTGTCTCCCCAGAGAATACCCCTCGAGGCCTGGCACAGAGTAGGGTAAAAACGCAAAGGAAAACAGCTTTGTCCTGGGGGTTCTGTAGGCGCCAGGGTACCTGGGTGCCTTGATTTAGATTCATACTGCTGCCTGCTTATGAGAAAATAACATTTCTCTTTAAAGGCTACTTAAGCCTTTATTCATTGGATTTATTTTTACTTATATGTGACATTTGCCACTGATTTTTATATATTGTACAAAATGTCTCCAACAAACAGATGCATTTTCAAGAGCTTTTCTCAATGAAACAAACTGTTTCTCAAAGAAGCAAACTAGCTTCTAAAATCCTGTTCTCTTAACAGATCTGGAAAGTTCTCAGGACTTGCAGAAGGGAGTCTTCGGGAGAGACTTTTCACTTTACACAGTGATTGGGAACTGATTCTATTGCTAAGAGCTTTTTGTTTGGTTGGTGTTGGGGGGGTGTTGGCAGCTATACAACAGTAAATCAAGCGTGCAATTCAATTTAACAAATAGTGCAGCCTTGTGGATTAGTTAGTAGGGGACAAAAGCCATGCCCTCATCTGGAATGCTTGGCAGAACAGGCAACAACAACAGAGTTATGGAGAGAGGGAGAACTTGGTCCTACTTGGGGATGAGGGACAGCAGCAGATCCAGGTTTTATGGGCCCTAAAGTTTATGCCCTTTGGGCAGCCCTCCTAAATAAAGTAATGCAAAATTATGAAAACAAAAGTAAGTACAAAAGTGAATATATAGGATGAGAAAATAAGTCACAGCAAATTACAAATAATAAAAAAGATTTAAAAAAATTTTTAATTGTAAAAAAACGATAAAAATACCACAGACATTACAAAATCCATAAAAACTTAACATAATTTTTTTAAGTTAACTGCTTGCTTGATCCACTGCTATGATATTTTTATTCCTCCCTTTTTGGGCTGATCTTTGATCTCTTCATATTTCAACTACTTTTGTAAATTCATTTCTATAGAAAATAGAAGTATTGTCAGTCTTCTTGCATAGTTGATCAATCTTTGATTTTCATTGACTTAGTTTAGAATTGCTTCTTTTAGCTTCATAACTTATTATTGACAGTATCATTTTTGAGGAAACTTCTATCAAAGTTCTTTCACATATGAGCTATAGGATTTCTGGCATGTCCAATTTTTCAGGCACTGATGAACCTTCATTACTATTTTTTTAATTGATGGCACTCACTAACCAGTTGTCTTTGATGTCCACACTACAGTGGTGTATTAGGAGCTTCATCTTGTCTTCATTGGTGTTGGTATTTCATGTCAAACCAGCACAAATTTAATAAGAACAGCATTTCAGACCAAGGGAAGAGCATAGGCCAGGCAGAGGTGAGGAGTCCAGTCTCAGCTGTCCAGGCCAGCACAGTGGATGGTGAGGCAAGAGACCACACGGGAGCAGGTGGGAGTGAGGAGCAATGTCCCAGTGCTGGCAAAGCTCTGAAAACAGATAGCCTGCCTTTAATTACAGAACCAAAGGCCTGTCTGTGAATATCAAAGCTTATGAAAGCCAGTGGAGTGTATTCTTAAAATCATCAGCCAAAAGACAAACCTTGGTTTGAATCCTCCCTGCCACTTAATAAATAGCCTATGAAACTTTGTTCTATATAACCTCTTTATGTAAAAGTCACTGAGAACCAAATAAATATTATATATACCACTAAACCCAAACTAAACGTAGCCCCAACTCAACTTCTCCTTGGCCTGATCTCCCAAATGCTGCAGATTCTCAAAGGCCTCCAGACTGGAGGAGAAGTGAGCCCAGTGGTGAGGCACTGGAACAGAAAGAGGCAGTAGTTTTAATCAATTGCAGTTAATATTTTTTGGAAATTTTACTAAAATATATGAGCACATGAACATATTGTTAGGGTGTGTGCCTCTTAGGGTCTTAGAAGAGGCCCATGCAAGTGAACGGCTCTGGATCATAAGCCCCATTAGCTTCATGGTAAATGCCCCTCTGAAGTGGGACACGGAAGGTCAGGGAAGGCTTCCTGGAGGAAGGAGCAATTGAGCCAGGCCCTGGAGACTTTGGCTGGTCAATGAGGATGGACATTCCTGGTTCACGAACAATGCAGAAGAGCAGCTGGGGATTCATGTAAGTGAGGAGGCAGGGAGGCTCAGACAGAGTCAGGCCATGGCCGGCCTGGAGTGCTTGACAGAAGGGGCTGGATTGATTCTGGACAATGGGGGACAATGTGGGGACAATGGGGAGCTGTAGCTGATTAATGAGGCCATCTGGGATGGGTAGTCAGTCTGGCATAGGATGGAGAGGTGGGCAGCAAGAGACCATAGGAAGGACCCAAGCACAGAGGGCTGTGTGGCTCAGGGAGAGCCTGGAAAACAAAAACTGAGTGGAAAGGGCGTCAGAAGGCAGAGCCACAGCGGCAGGAGAATTACTTGAGGCCAGGAGTTCAAGACCAGCCTGGACAACATAGTGAGATGCCGTCTCTACAAAAAATAGAAAAATTAGCGGGGCATCATAGCTCATGCCTATAGTCCCAGCTACTCAGAAGGCTGAGGCAGGAAGATCACTTGAGCCCAGGAGTTTGAGGTTGCAGTGAGCTATGATGACACTGCACTCCAGTCCAGGCAGAGTGAGAAACCGCAAAAAAAAAAAAAAAAAAAAAAAAGAAAACAAGCAAGCAGAGCCTCCAGGGTTGGGACATGGGTGACAGAGAGTGACTGGCAGCACAGTAGGTTTGTTTGCACCAACATCACCATGGATACATGAGTAATGCATTGCGCTATGACATTAAGATGGCTGTGACATCACTAGGCGATGGAAATTTTTCAGCTCTGTTATAATCTTATGGGACCATGATCATTGATGGAAACGTCGATATGCATTGCATGGCTTTGTATCTAGGAAGCACTGGTTGTAAAAAAAGCTGAACTGGATCTCTCAGAACTTCTAACCCAGAAATCAGCACACTTCTGTAAAGAGCCAGCTAGTAAATACGTGGGGCTTTGAGGGCCATGTATCTGTCACAACAACTCAATTCTGCCATCATAGTACAAAAGCAGCCATAGACAATGTGTAAATGAATAGGCATGAGTGTGTTCCAACCAAACTGTACTGATGGACACTGAAATCTGCATTTCATATGATTCTCATGTGTCATGATTTCAGTCTTTCAATTTTTTCAACCATTTAAAAATGTAGGAACCATTCTTACCTTGAGGGCCTTACAAAGACAAGCAGCGATGCTGCGCTTGTAATAGGTTACCAAAACAATAATAACAATAATAATAAAACAAGCAGGGGGCCAGATTTGGCCCGAGGGCCACAGTTTTCCAACCCTGACCTACCCTGTTTGAACTGGGTGGGGATGCCCCATAGGGGCCATGACGTAGTGTGTTTCCCATACCACTGAGCAGCACTCAGGTGGCCCCACCCTGTTCCATCAAACACATTCTGGGAACTAATGCACTGAGAGTTTCAACCTGAAGGATCTAGTACGGTTCCCAGCAAAAGGTGAGAGTAGATGGGAAGCTGACGAGGGGTGTTTATGTAGTGCTTACTGGAAATAGGATCCAGACACTCTTCTAAGTGCTTCACGTGTGTTAATTCTTCTCAGTCCTCACCATCACCCCACGGGAGTTACTGTTGCATCCCCATTTTGCAGATGAGCGGGCTGGGCTTTGAATAGCTAAGCGATTTGCTCCAGGCCACCCCCTCAGGAAGGGCCAGAGCCATAGTCAAGCCTGTTGAGGGCAGGGAGGGGTTGGCAGGGTCCTGTGTGATGATGGCGGGGATGGGGCTCCAGGTCTTAACTGCAGAATCACACGATGATGACGTTGCAGAGCTGACAGCAACATCCTGGGATACCCCAGTGAAGATGTCCAACTGGCAAGGCTGGCCCTCAGGAGAGAGGTCAGGCTGAAAATAGAAACTGGGACTTAATTTTCCCCGCAGCCTTCCACAGTCTCGTCATGCCACTCCCAGTACGCCTGCTGTCCCTGTCAACCAAGCCCACAACTAGGCTATGCAACTGAGCACAATTTAGGGCGAGCTCCTTCTGAGATGCTAAGCCAAGGAGGCAGGGCTGTCCTGGTCGGTGCTCCGCCAGGGGGCATGTGTGCACCATGGTCCTTGGATCAGGAGGGCACCTGCCCTGCATGCCTTCTGCAGCTAGCCTTAGGATGTACTAGACTTCAGCAGAGAGAAACTTCTCTAGGCTTCTGGGGCTCAGGCTATTAGGTCCCTGACAGCACCTAAACACCGAGCACCTTAGGCACTGAGCACCTAAGGGTTGACTACCCTGGATATCCTGAATGGAGGAACACAGGAGCCCAGTGCACTGGTTCTCCATCTGCTTGGCCAGGCTGGGAGGGCTGCCTGTGGCTCTCTAGCCAAACTAGTGCAAGAGTCCCTTCCCCTGCCTCCCCACGATCCTCTAGGGAAGAGTAGCTGGGGGCAGAGGAAGAGCCCTGGCTGTGAGACACAGAGAGGTTGTGCAACCTGCCCAAGCTCACACAGACACCAAGGGGCAGAGCCATTACTCAAACTCTGGGGGACCGAGCCTCAGCCTGCTGCTTGCTGCATCTCACTGTCACTGCCTCATTGAAGAAAGTCATGATCAAGAAGCAAGGAACAAAACATGGCAGGTGTGTGTCCAAAACTGGCCTGAGTGATTGTGCACTGTGGGGTACTGGGGGCAGACCACTCAATGAAGCAGTTTTGATAAAAGGGACATTTTGGACATTTTGACACAGGTGATTTAACACAGCACCATCAAAAGAGCATGTTCAAATTGTGGACTCACAGTTTTTATGTCTAGATGTTGTGCATAGTACACAGCCCATCCCACCATACCCCAACCTTGCCTCTGCCCTGATTCTCACCCTTCCCTGACCCTAATTGCCCTGCTGATTTTGCACATTGCTCAGGTTAACATAAAACGTGTTTAATCATTTTTTTTCTGAGTTTCATCCAAATGCCCCAGGTCTCAGAGGAACAGCCTCCAAAATGTCAGGTTTCCATAATCAATCTCTGTCCCCAAACCTCCCCCAAAGAAGTTTGTAAATGCAATGAAGTAGCATGGCTTGGTTTTCTTTGTTTTCTGGTTTCTGCATGATGCCCTGCACACAAGGACCTAATCCTCCAAAACAAAATGCTGCTACTGCTGGTGAGGACCCAGCTCAGTGACTTGCTCAAGGTCACTCCACTTCTCCACAGCAGACTTGCTGCTCTTCTGAGGGATGCTCTTTTCCTCTGTGTGTGAGGATGGAGGAGGTAGGTAGGGAACTCTATGAAGGTGACCCCATTCCTGAGCACTTATGGAACCTCTGGGTGAGCCTTGTGGATTCCCAACGACCATGATAAACATCTTTATGGGTGCAGGTGAATCCTGCAACTCAGATGTGCACAGCCACTGCAGCTGCCTGCCTTTCAAGGGCCATCAATTTCAGGGAGATTAATTACTTCCTGAGACAGCCAAGTCAGTTGCTTGCAGCTCGCCTTTGTTGATCTGAGTCATCGTGGGGTATGTGGGCTTGCAGAGCTCTCCTGAGCCCTCTCTACTGGCAGAATTGGAGCCTGGCATGGTGTGGCCCCCAGCACTCTGAACTCACTTTGGGCAGGGAGGAATGATCCTTGGGAAACTTGGTCATTGTGGGATGTCCCCTTATCAAAGGATACCAGGGGCTGTGCTCTGGGGAAGCCATCACCCAGAGCCAGGCAGGATTTGCGGCCTGGAGGACAGGAGCAGCTTGTACTCCTGCAGCCAGACTGGAGGATGGGGCACCTACAGAGGGAAACCATAAGAACAAAAGTATGAACAAGAGCTAATATTTGTATTGAGTCAATATTTTAATTTACTCTATGTCAGGTACTATGCTAGGCACTTTAGACACATATTCTCATTTATTCTTCTCAGAGATCTAATAAGATTCATTGGGATATTATTATCCCCATTTTAAAGATAAGGAAACTGAGACTCAAAGAAGTTAACATCGCTTGTCTAATGCACACTGCTGGTAGTCCGGCAGCCAGAACCCGAACCTGGATACTATGTCCCAGGACCTGAATTCTTAATCACTGCATCTTCCACTGACAAGTGAACATTCTGCAAGTGTCTGGGTTGTTTTCACTTGGAAAGGGCTTTGGGATTTTAACTACGCTGGTGGGAAATTATCGCAAAGGCATACACACCTGAGTATACCTGACTGTCTTACGGAAGAGAAACTACCTGCTGATGCTTTGGGGGGCTGGAGGGTTTGATTTAAGGTTGTGGGGGCCGCAGACAGAGTAGCACAAGTTTAGGGAGGCCTGGGCCCAAGGTTGTTGTCGGGGCTTTAAAGGGCTTTCACAAAAGGGCACCTTGAGTAAGAGTAGTGTCACGCTGCCACGACAACTCTCACTGGTCATGCCTGTTGTTCAACTCAATTTCATTATTTGGAGAAAAAAGGTTGATTCTTTGCACTAACAAAAAAAATCCATCAAAGATTGTCTGCCAGTGTTTAGTGAAGTAAAAAGTAAATGATTACCTAAAGACCACAGATGAAATTACAATCAGATTAGAAACGTAAGCTCTATTTTCTAAAAATTTCTTTGGCCACTGGTCTGATCTAAGGTGGATGATATCTCCAAACACACGAGACTATCTAAGTGATTCCTCTGTGATTCAAAGGGGGTGGGAGGTACACAGTAGCCGGGGGTTATCCCTTTTGGTTTGGCCGCATTTCATCCACACTGCACATCCTCACTGCCTTGTTCACAGCCCTCCTCATCTCTCCACTGCTCGAATGCACGTCACCAGTATTCAGTGCTTGTCACTGTCAGATCCCATTGTGTTCTTGTGGCCTCACTCCCCTATGCCCATCCCAAGTCTTTCTCTCCAGTCACAACCAGAACCCCACGATACCTATGGCCTTATCTCACTGTGGTTCCAGCAGGGCCACAGTATCCTGGTGCCTGGGACAGGGATCTTAGTAACCTTGCTTAGCTTGATAACCATAACAACCCCATTGTTAATGCTTAAACGACACCATGAATGGAAAACCTTTTCTAAAACATAAATTATGCACAGATAGCAGCTGCTATTCTCATTGTGCACAGATCTTTCTCTTGTTGTTAGATGGGAAATATTTTTACAAAAGTTAATGTGCTTTTCTCTTTCTCATTGCTGGGTATGTGACCCCCCAGCCTAGTTCATCCTAGGCAACAATCTGACAAGAGGAGATTAGAATGTTACAGGGGGCAGGCAGAAAGAAAGACCACAGGAATAGTCAGCTCCTGACAATCAAAAATGTGATTATGCAGCAGAATAATAGCCTTGCAAGCCAGGCTTTTTTCCCAAGAAGAAATTTTCCAAACTCCCTTATTTCCTTCCTTATTTAGCATATCAGAAACCAATTTAGAGGAGCTGGCTCATAAATTTCTCCCATGGTTTAGAGCCATGTTCATGTCCTTAATGTGGTATGAGCTGCATTCAGGAAAGAGAAGTTGACACAGGGGAGTTTTAAGACAAAAGGCAGGACAAAAATGGCAGAGAGGATGGTAAAAGAGAGAGAGAGAGAGGATGAAGTGGCAAAACTCTGTCTCCTAATTTCTCTTCTCCCAGCTCAGATTTGGAGTGGGCAAGGTGCACAAAATAACTTGAGAGAACACTGAGGGCTTGACCATTTGGGACTGCTAGAAAGCCATCTCAAAGGCTGTCCCCATGTGAACCTGGAGTGAGGTAGACACAGAGAAGTAGTGGTCAGACTCCAGGGCAGAATTAAACTTGATATCAATAACAGGAAGGTAACTGGAAAATCTCTAAGTGTTTGGAAATTAAACAACATACTTTTAAATACCCATGATCACAGAATAAGTCATGATATAAATTAGTAAATATTTTGAGTTCATGGGTTATAGCCAAAGCACTACTTAGAGGACCATTTATAGCTCCAGATGCGTATGTTAGAAAAGAAGAAAGGTCTAAAATCAATGATGTAAGCTTCCAACTTAATGAAGCAGAAAAAGAATGGCAAATTAAACCCAAAGAAAATCAAAGGAAGGAAATAATAAAGACAAAGGTAGAAATCATTGAATTAAGAAAGCAAATATACAACAAAGTTAAGAGTTGATTCTTCTAAAAGATTAATAAAATTGATAAGCTGATGAAGAAAATAAGAAAGAAAATGCACATTACAATATCATGAATGAAAAGGGACATCATTATAGATTTGACTGACATTAAGAAATAGTAAGAGAGTAGTACGAACAACTTTATCTCAATAAATTTAATAATTTGGATGAAATGGACAAATTTCTTTTAAAACACAGCTTACTGAAAGTAGTGGTGAGGATGAGAATCGCCCTGGGTTTAGCTTTCTCAAGCTACCCTCAGTTTCTGGGTAGCTGTTGGGCCAGCAATGGGGCTCAGCACCCCACTGCAGAGACTGGGGTGAGCTGCAGGGCCATCAGACCAGCTGGAGAGCAAGGGGCTCAGAGATTCTGCATCCATGGAACCAAAACACAAAGCCCAAGTTACTGCAGCCAACAGCTTGAGCAATGGAGGCCTGCAGGGCACACAGACCAGGCAGACCAAGGGCCTTGCCCAGAGACCACTTGGACACATAACCCACACAGTGTTCCTCTCTCAAACCCAGATATCATCCTAGGGAAGGAGGAAAAAGAAAACTATCTGAAGGACTCCAGACTTTTCCCTAGAGAGCCTGGATGTTGCCTTAAGGTACTACATAAAATCATTGGATCAGATGAAATTTAAACTGTGTCAGACACTAGGAAAAAGATTACTTCAATTATAGGCAAAATAAAGACATTACATTTTCTCTGCATATCAGAATTGTGGTATGAATGATTTTCAATTTTGATACATTGCCTTGTTTTCAAGGGGACAATAGAAATGTCAAAGTATAATTTTCAAAAGGTTAAAATTATGACTTTCATGTAAATGTATAAAGTGAGCAAGTGGCAATGATTTATTTAATTCCCTAATGAGGAAACCAGCATGATGGTAAATCTGGTGCTATGGTCTGAATATTTGTACCCCTTCCAAAATTCATATGCTGAAACTTAATCTCCAATGAAGTAGTATGAAGAGGTGAGGGCTTTGGGAGGTGATTAGGTCATGAGGGCATGGCCCTCATAAATGGGATTAGTGCCCTTCTAAAAGAGGCTCCAGAGAGCTGCCTTGCCCCTTCCACTATGTGAGGACACAGCAGGAAGGCACCATCTATGATGAATGGGCCCTCACCAGACACTGAATCTGCCACTCTTTGATCGTGAACTTCCCAGGCTCCAGAACTGTGAGAAATAAATGTTTGTTGTTTATGAGCTACCCAGTTTATGGTATTTTTGTTATAGCAGCCCAAACTGACTGAGACAGCTCGCTCAAACAGAATTGGAGAAAGTGAATCTTTATAATCACTGAAAAAAAGGTTGCTTGAATACGATTGCTAATTTAGATACAGAACTTGTTAATGTCCTGCAGGACAATAAAACTATAGCCTTTGGAATGATCTTTTTTACCAGACAAAATTCTTTGCATTGCTATCAGGCAAGAATCGTCTGCATTGCTATCCGTTTTCTATAAGTTACCTCTACCCTTCAGAGGTGTAAAATATCCTAATCCATAGTAAGAAGCAGGCCAAACAAAAGCACAGCCAGAAAGAGTCAAATAATCCCAGGGCCAGCCTGCTAGACACAGATACCCTCTGAAAGATGAAAGAGGGACTTGCAGTAATCCTTTTGCCCCATTTCCAAATCTTGAACAATTTTTCTTAACAGAAGTGTGTGAGCATGTGCTCATGTTTGTGACATTTGGGACGTTGTGAATATTTAAGTAATAGACACTAAAAGTCCTTGTTCTTATCAATAGAGACATCACCTTCACCCCCCAAGAGACATTTAGAGACACATTATCTCACTTGCCAGCCCAGGAGGATGCAATTTGTGATTGCACTGCTGCAGATCCAGAAATAGAATTGATTTTCTACCTTATGTAATTCTATCAACTCAAGAATTGTAGAAAGACATTCTAGAAATTAACTAAGTAATTAATTTGGGAAATGTCTATAAAAAGAAAATAACTAGCCAAACTTTATTTATTTAAGAACATTGGGTCCATGTTCTTCAAATAATTCTGAACACCACTAGGAATCCTACTGCCCACCCTTACTGCTTCCCCAGCCAGGATGCTTATCCGCCTTATCCTAACCTGCTCCTCCCACCTCACTTCAGCACAAGGCCTTCCAGCCTGTGATGTGAAAAGAGAATTTTAATACTTAGCATATTCCAACTTGGACAGAACTCTCTTTGTTCGAGATGAATGTAAAAGGAATTTTTTTAACTGTATGTAATGTATCTTATATTTTTGTGCACCTAACTTTCTTCCTACTCTTCTCAAAGCATACTATACCAGGAATGCAAAAAGAAAAAATGAGTCTTTCAGCTTTTGACTTACATATACCATATTAGAATTTGTTTAGTCAAGACAATATTGCTTTTAAAAGCCAGAATACCAGGGGAACAAAGGATTTTCTAAAATCCTTTAGTTGCCATCAGAATATCAAGATCATAGCATTTCTCTGGAAGAATGGATTCCCCACATGCACCCCTGTGGCAGCCAGGCTGTGAGGCTGTGGCTCTGGAACAGGAGAATATGACATAGAGCAGTGATCCTCAAACTATCTGGTGAATGACCTGTTGTTGGGTTTTTTCCTACATTTCCAATCTGTCCTGGACCTGTACATGGTTTTCCTGTGCATGGTCAGTACCCAGCATGCACCATGTGTGACTCACACATAACTGGTCTATGCCCTGCTCAAGGAAAGAATCCACTAAAACACACTTACATGTTGCTTTAAAAGTTTCCTAACACTTACTGTCCAATTCTTTATTTACCTTACTGTGAACCAGTAACAATAGTTAGAGGAGGAGCATCAAATATTGACATAAAAGACCCAGAAAGTCTGAAACCTGTCCCTTCCAGCCTGGGGCTTGTGGGGAAAAGGAGGAGACAGAGAGTGAGTATGTCAGGTGACAGGATCTTGTTTCCCAGCCTTACGCGGCCGAGGGTCACACACCTTAGAGACCCTCAAAATACAGGTTGAGTACACCTTACCTGAAATGGTTGGGACCAGAAGTGTTGAGATTTTGGAATATTTGCATTATACTTACTAGTTAAGCATCCCAAATCCAAAAATCCAAAATCCAAAATGTTCCAGTGAGCATTTCCTTTGAGCATCATGTTGGATCTTCACATTAGGGATACTTAGCCTATACCCCGCTAGATGTGAGGAGGTCAAGAGCTTGGGCCAGCAGCTCACTTTCTGGGCATAACATGAGGGAAGCTGCAGGAACCTAGGACAAGCCCAGCTTATGCTTACCATGTACAGGAGGAATGACAAGGAGATGGTGAGATAAAAAAACCCAAGATCCTGTTCCTGGTTTCCTTCTGCCTGTGTGAAGTGAGCAGGGCACCCAAACATCACTGTAATTCCAAGATGTGATGTGACAGGAGCAAAGGTTCAGGGTTGGGACAAAGGGAGAACCATGAATGAGGACTTGGAAACAGAGACAAATGGCCCACCACCCCAAGAGGCCAGAGGGACCAGGCACACTCAACAGTCACCCTTCCAGGGAACAGAAGCCAGCAAGGATTTGAGGACATTGCACAGATCTGAAGATCCTCATTGTCCACTGCCACAGGGACATACAGGCATAACTCATTTTGTTGCACTTTGCTTTATTGCCCTTCACAGATATTGCACTTTTTATAAATTGAAGGTTTGTGGCAATGCTATGCTGAGCCAGTCAGTTGGCACCATATTTCCAACAGCATGTGCTTACTTCATGTCTCTATGGCTTATTTTGGTAATTCTTGCAATATTTCAAACTTTTTATTATTACTTTATCTGTTATGGTGATTTGTGGTTAGTGATCTTTGATGTTACTATTGTAATTGTTTTGGGACACCACGAATCATGCCCGTATAAGATGGTAAATTTTATCAATAAGTATTCTGTGTGTTCTGACTGTGTCACTGACTGGTCATTTCCCATCTCTCTACCTCTCCTCTGACCTCTATATTCCCTATGATACAGCAATATTGAAATTATGCTAATCAATAACCCTACAATGACCTCTAAGTGTTCAGGTGAATAGTCACACATCTCTCACTGTAAATCAAAGCTAGAAATGATTAAACTTAGTGAAAAAGGTATGTCAAAAGCCAAGATAGGTCAAAAGCTGGGCTTCTTGTGCCAATGAGTTAGCCAAGGTGTGAATGCAAAGGAAAAGTTCTTGAAGGAAATTAAAAGTGCTACTCCAGTGAACACATGAATGATAAAAAAAAAACAAAAACAGAAACAGCCTTATTGCTGATGTGGAGAAAGTTTAAATGGTCTGAATAGAACATCAAACCAGCCACAACATTCCCTTAAGCCGAAGCCTAGTCTAGAGCAAGGCCCTAACTCTTTTCAATTCTGTGAAGGCTGAGAGAGGTGAGGAAGCTGCAGAAGAAAAGTTTGAAGCTAACAGAGGTTGGTTCATGAGATTTAAGGAAAGAAGCCATCTCCATCACATAAAAGTATGAGGTGAAGCAGCAAGTGTTGATGTAGAAATCGTAGTCAGTTATACAGAAGATCTAGCTAAGATAATTGATGAAGATCTAGCTAACACAATTGATAATTGTGTTATTTAGTGTAGCTAGATCTTAGCTACACTAAATAACACATTTTCAGTGTAGATGAAACAGTCTTATGTTGAAAGAAGATGCCATCAAGGACTTTCATAGCTAGAGAAGAGAAGTCAATGCCTGGCTTCAAAGCTTCAAAGGACAAGCTGACTCTCTTGCTAGGGGCTAATGCAGCTGGTGACATTAAGTTGAAGCCAATGCTTATTTACCACCATCCTGTAAATCCTAGGATTCCTAAGAATTATGCTAAGTCTACTCCATGTGTGCTCTATAAATGGAACAACAAAGCCTAGATGGCAGCACATCTAGCTGCATTTATAGCATGGTTTACTGAATATGTTAAGTCCACTGTTGAGACCTACTGTGCAAAAAAAAGGATTCTTGTCAAAATATTACTGCTCATTGACAATGCATCTGGTCACCTAAGAGCTCCGATGGAAATGTACAAGGAGATTAATGTGTTTTCATGCCTGCTAATACAATATTCATTCTGCAGCCCATGGATCAAGGAGTAATTTTGACTTCCAAGTCTTATTATTTAAGGAATACATTTTGTTAGGCTATAGCTGTCATAGATAGTGATCCCTCTGATCAATCTGGACAAAGTAAATTGAAAACCTTCTAGAAATGGTTCACCATTCTACATGTCA
Source organism: Daubentonia madagascariensis (assembly GCA_023783475.1). Classification (NCBI taxonomy): domain Eukaryota; kingdom Metazoa; phylum Chordata; class Mammalia; order Primates; family Daubentoniidae; genus Daubentonia; species Daubentonia madagascariensis. The sequence goes on along the minus strand of JAKFHU010000144.1, from coordinate 9,225,744 downwards.
TTAAGAACGTTCGTGATTCATGGGGGGAAGTCAAAATATCAACATTAACAGGAATTTGGAAGAAGCTGATTCTAACCCTCATGGATGAATTTGAGGGGTTCAAGACTTCAGTGGAGGAAGTAACTGGAGATGTGGTAGAAATAGCAAGAGAACTAGAATTATAAGTGGAGACTATCAGTGTGCAGTGAGATGGGAAAAAAAGGAAGAAGTGGAGCCTGAAGATGTGACAATTGCTGCAAACTCATGATAAAACTTGAATGGATGCGGAGTTGTTTCTTATGAATGGGCAAAGAAAATGGTTTCTTGAGATGGAATCTACTCCTGGTGAAGATGCTGTGAACATTGTTGAAATGACAACAAAGTATTTAGAAAGTTACATGAACTTAGTTGATAAAACAGCAGCAGAATTTGAGAGAATTGACTCCAATTTTGAAAGAAGTTCTACTGTGGGTAAAATGCTATCAAACAGCATCAAATGCTACAGAGAAATCTCTTATGAAAGAAAGAGTCAATCAATGAGGCACACTTCATTGTTGTCTTCTTTTAAGAAATTCCACAGCCACCCCAACCTTCAGCAGCCGCCACCTGATCAGTCAGCAGCCATCAACATCAAGGCAAGACCCTCCACCAGAAAAAAGATTATGACTCACTGAAGGCTCATATGATTATTAGCATTTTTTAGCAACAAAGTATTTTTAAATTAACATATGCACATTTTTAAGATATAATGCTATTGCACACTTAATAGACTACAGTATAGTGTAAACATAAATTTTATATGCACTGGGAAACCAAAAAATTTGTGCAACTCACTTGATTGCGATATTTGCTTTATTGCGGTGGTCTGGAACCAAACCTGCGATATCTTGGAGGTATGCCTGTAATAACTCCTCGTACGCCCAGGTGTCAACTTGGGGAGCAGAAAGGAGAAGAGGCAGAACTCACAGAGCCTGCACATGTACCTAAAGAATGGACCATTGAAATCATCCCTGGTGGGAAGTGGAAAATTGAATGACTAAATATTTAAACTGAAAAGAGACTTTTAAATGTGAAAGACTGTGATATTGTTATTAGTAAGTTTCCTCCACTACCCAGTGAGGTGGATGCCCATAAAAGACATTCAATCTGCCGTAGGAAACAGAGGTGCATTTTCCTTGCATGTCAGGGTAATGTGAACACACTACTTGTATACCGGTTGTTTGCTTGTTTTGTTTTTCTTTGTAACATTAAATAAGAAGCTAGAATTCAAGATTCAGGGGAAACATGTAGCAAATGATGTATTTTACAAAACAGAAGTAAATTTTAAATAGAATGTGCTATGTACACTCAATAAAACTCAATAAACCATGATCCCTATGAATAAGATATGGAGAACAGACTGGTTAGTGGGCAAAAGGGCAAAGAGATGTGGAAAAAAATCCTGCTCATTTCTAAATGATGACTTGATTACTCTTTTTCTTCTCTTCTCTCTTTACATCTCACTGAAATTACCAAAGAGATAAAAAATAGATGGAAAAGTCTATAGCAGTGCTTGAAAACAAGTCAGGATGCTTTCAGTGGAGCAGAAAGGTATAGGAATTTCTGGACGATAAGAAGTATATGGGGTCAGATTGACAATCAATGGCTGAATGCTCAACCCTGCTGTCAAAGGGTGACCCTCCTCAAGAGAGGAGTGGATGGCTGTCCCGAGGAGGGCAGCAGAAGGCCCTCAGTGTCAGAAAGCATTAGGCGCTGGCAGCAAGGGGGCCCTGGAGCACCCAGCCCTGGGGGAGTTGGAGAAACTGAAGAACTTCAATTTGAGATTCTTTTCCCACTTGAAAAAGGTTTGCCATTTGCCACAGGGCCTCATGCATGGACTACTTCTTAAATGAAGTAGAGAATTTGTTCTGGGAGGCCCCTAACACAAGCAAGAAGGCCAGAGAGAGGTGGGGGAAGGGCACCTTGGGGCCACCACAGTAGACATTGAATGGGAAGCAACTCTTACAAAAGAAAGATGTCCTGATATTTATATAACCTTCATTTGAATTGTTTCCTTATTTCCTGCTAAAACATTTCCAACTCTCTTAAGACCTCAACAGTTGGGTCTGGAGGAGAAGGCAGGTTGAGCTATGGACATAGAACAAACAAAAGGGTTTATAAATCTCTGCTCTAAACCCATTAGGGAAATGCCAGCTCAAGTACTCACTCTTGCAATTGGGGATTTTCCTCCTTAGTAGCTTTTGAGCTACCCACATTACCCTGATGTTGGGGTGAGAGGAGGGAAAGGTTAATTTCCTTTTGTTTTTGGCCCAAGCACCCTGAAATAGAGCCCACCTATTTCTCCATCCTCCAGTCACTGTGCCCAGGATAAACCCTGCCATGGAGCCCCTCAGCTCTTAGAGAAGATGGCTGGGGTATAAATAACCACGGCAATTGCTGAAGGAGCCCACATCATCTACCAAATAAATGAATCTTCACCTCCATTTATAAAAGTGAGCAAGAAAAAAAATATAAGGATAGTTGATATTCCAATAAGCTGAGCAATTAGAACTAATGGCCTCTAATTAAGAAATGGTGGCCAGGTGTGGTGGCTCGTGCCTGTAATCCTAGCACTTTGGGAGGCCGAGGCAGGAGGATCGCTTGAGGCCAGGGATAGAAACTAACAAATTCAGAAAGATAGAAGGCCCAGAAATGGACCAATGTATAGATGGAAACTAGAAGTGGCATTACAACTACAAATCACTAGGGAAAGGACAGACTGGTCAATAAATAGGAATAATTGTTTATCCATATGAGGAGACATAAATTTAAACCCCCATATGAAAATCAATTTCAGACGGATTAAAAACATAAATGTGAAAAACAAAGTTTCAGAATTCTAGAATATACATATAGGAGAATATATTTATGACAAAAGGAAAGGAAAGGATTTAGGAAGTCACAAAAAGCATAAATTATAAAGGAAAAGATTAATGAGGCTTACTACATTAAAATTTAAAACATCTGAACAAGAACAAATAGGATTCTAAGAACAAAGTTGAAAGACAATCCACACACTAGGGGAAGAAACTGCCAAGCACAAGACCAATGAAGAAATGATATTTAGAATAAAGGTAAAGTCTAACAGACAAACAAGAAAAACAAAATCAACCCAATAATTTGAAAATGGGAAAACTAAATGTCCAATAAAATTATGAAAAGATGCACAACAGATTAGAATTCAGGGAAATGCAAATTCAATCCATAATGACATACCATTCACGCCCATCATAATGGCAGAAATTCAAGTCTGATAATACCAGGTCATGCCAAGGTTGGTGAAATGGCAGGAGTGTCCAAGGACTTCTGGTGACAGTGTTGATTGGGAACAACCACTTTGGAGGAAAAACAGGCAATATCTAATAAAGTTAGAGATATGCCTGGTATATGACTCAGGAATTCCATACCAATTAATGTACTGTAGAAAAAAACCTGGCCCAAGTTTACCTGCATAAGGATGTTCATTGAAGCATTTTTTTTATAATTTAAAAATTTGAAATAACATAAAAGTCCATTAATTGAAGAAGAAATGAATAAAGTTTGGTCTAACCACAAAATACTATGCAGCAGTGAAAAGGGAAGAACTAAAGATATATATATTAGCACCAGAAAAATCTCAAAGTCATCATGCTGAATGAAAAAAGCAAGTAGCAAGATGATGCATATTTAATAATATTAAAAAAAATTTTTTTTTGAGACAGCATCTCACTTTGTTGCCCAGGCCAGAGTGCACTGATGTCATCATATCTCACTGCAACCTCAAATTCCTGGGCTCAAGGGATCCTTCTGCCTTACCTTTGCTGGGACTACAGGCCCATGCCACAACACCCGGCTAATTTTTTTATTTTTTGTAGAGAGGGAGGTCTCACAATATTGCCCAGGCTGGTCTTGAACTCCTGGTCTCAAGCAATCCTCCCACCTCAGCCTCCCAAAGTTCTAGAATTACAGGCTACTGCACCCAGCCAATATTTAAAGTTTTAAAATCACAGGAAATAACACTCAGTATGGTATATGAATACATTCTTATATAGTAAAAATATTAAAATATGCATAGAAATGATTTGTAAAAACTTCAATATTATACTCACCTCTGGTGAAGGAAAATGGGCAAGGGGATCTAGTTTGAACACATACTGGGCTTCAACTGCACCCGTGATGTTTTATTTCTTTTGTGAAAAGGGAATAAACATAGCAAAATGTAAATATTGCTTAAAGCTGGATAGTAGGTATACAGATATTCTAATTTTCTACATGTTTAACTATGTCAAATAAAATATTGACAGAAAAAAAGATAATAGATAATATTTACGAAAAAAGGTGAAATAATAGATAATAAAATTTATTGGAAAGCAAAAGAAAGCATACAATTGATCTAAAATATCAATAATTTTAAAAACACCAACAAAATGGAGAAACTTCTGGAAAGTCTGACCAAGAGGAAACACAAATAAATACTATGTACAAATAAATAATATGTACAATAAGAAATGAGCAAATAATCACAGCCAAGAAGGACACAAAAAAGTAATAAGAGAATACCATATATAATTTTATGTAAGTGAAGTTGAATATTTCCATAATATGGACAATTTCCCAAGAAGTCATAAATTTCCCAAATTGTTATAAGTAGAGGTAGAAATTCTAAATGCATTGGCATCTATAGAAGAAATTGAAAAGTGTTGACCATCATCCATTTCCAGAAAAGACCCCAGTCACAAGCTAAGTTCAAAAAACTTATAAGGAACTGTTAATTCCTCTTACTTAAACTATTAGGGAGCACAAAAATATGTAGAAATCTTTCCAATTTGTGCTAAGGAATTAGCACAACTTTGATATAAAAATCTAACAAAATGGTACACAAAAATAAATCAATAGATTCCGTTTTACTTAGTAATGGTGGCAAAAACCCTAAATAAAATATTAACATTTGAATCCAGCAGTATATTAGAAAATAGTATACCAAGGAGGAAGGATTTATTCCAGGATATAAATTTGGTTCAACCTTAAGATATCTATTCATAGACAATGGAGAAAAATACATGTTCATCCTGAAAAAAATCCTGAAAATCATTAGAATACTACAACTAATAAGAATAGCTAACATTTATTGAGTGTTTGCTATATGCCAGGCACTGCAGTAAGAGCTTCACATGCTTTCTTTAATCCTCACTACAATCCTATGAAGCTGGTATTATTATTATCCCCTTTTTTCCATATTAGGGAACTAAAACTTAGAGAATTTAAATACTTTGCCCAGGCTAGGAATAGAAACTCCCTTAACTTGAAGGAAATTATTTACCAAAATTAATAGCCAACATCATAATGATTGAAATGGGATTCCAGCTCTTTGCTCAGATTTCTACTGGGCCTGATCCTTGGGAGTCTTGTCTCAATTTCTCCGATTATTCTTTAACTCCCCAAGGCGTGATATGTTGCTATTCAGCCCACAGCAGAACTGAGTCCCAGCTTGTAATTGGCATTGAATAAAATATAGGATGAATTTTTTCCATTGTGTCTTGGTGCTAGAGCCTACCTTCTGCCATTGGAACCAACTCAAGGAAACCATAGATTTTAGTTGGCGGTCTCATGGATAGTGTCAAGTCACTGCACTTATCAGTGACCAGAACTCAAGGGTTCTGGTCCCATATGGGGATCCTTGATCAAATCGTTTGCCCTATCTGAGAACTCACTGGTCTCTCAAACTCTAAAATAATGGCATTGGATTGGATGGTCTCCAACGTCATTGCTTCGGATTCTATATTAAAAGACTGATGATCCAAAAATAAGGTTCAAATTACTTCTGCAATTGCAGCAAAGAATATGTCATCTAGTTGGCCCCCCTGCTGTTATATAATGGTTGTCAAATTTGTAGGCAGGAAATGTGAACATTTCAATTCATGGCTGGAAATAAACGAAATATGTGCTTTGGTAAAGAAACATCTCTTCCCTAGCTTGCAAAACTTTGAACTTTTGTCAGTTTACCCTTCAAACACAGAAAATCAATTTGTGTAGCTCGGCAGAGGGTATTTGCATTAATTTGGGGGAAATAGTAGCAAAAGTTAAGTGTCCCCTTTTGCCACATGTCTAACAGGAGTAGAACCAGAAAACATATGCTTGATGCAGCTTGGTAGAGCCCAGTCCTGGAGAACAGGGTCACAATCTTCAGAGTTGTCCAGTGAAAGATGAGATCGAGACAGACATTTTTAAATGTCATTTTGGTTCTGTGTAGCAGAATATTCAACAAGGTGGAAATTTAACACTTCTTTCTGGGAGGTAACCTGCTGATGAGCACACCTTGGAAAATGCTGGGGAGAGGCAGGCACATTTGTATGAGGAGCCTTGTGAGTGGGAATTGATTGAGACTCCACCCCCTTCCTCCCAATATTCAAGTTACAGAAATCTGCTTCAGTAGCCCAGTCTCCCTAAGCAACGTCCAGAGGGAGGAAAAAGCAATGAAGCCCCTGAAATGAAATCATCTTGGGGAAAAAAAGCCTTAGGCTTGGGGGCGGGCCACTGTTCTGAGTTGGGTTATCTTGAGACAGGAATGGCTCTGAATCCAAGATGCTGTGGATTCTGGGACAAGTTCCAATCCAGCCATCCTGGAGGCCAGATAGTGCCCCAGGAAGGTGGCCCATATGTGGAAGCAAATCTAAGGAGCTATGACATTGGAACTCTTGACAGAGAGCTGAGGATGGCTGGGAATCCCCCTTCCCACGCTTTGAAAGACCACCCACGCAGAACCACTGCAGCAGGGACTGGAGTAGACTTCCTAGTTGTCAACCAGCTTCCCGAGGTGATGGGGCATCCTTTGTCCTCAAGGAGGTGCTCCATCTGAAAAGCACAAGTAAACTGGCCCTGTGGTCATAAATAAGCATCTTGGGGACTTCTTTAATCATAAGAAACATACTCAAAATAAGTGATATTGGAGCTTGAGCTACTCAGTGGAAATATTAACAGGAAATATGTTTGTACCCCCAAAGGGGGAAGGAGGACCATATCTGTTAGATGTACAAGGGGAGAAGAATGCTAATGGTGGCCACCAGGCAGCCCCCAGCTCTCCGAATAAGAGGTGGTGCCCCAGTCCAGGGGAGCTCCAGGTGGAGGCCAGGATGCACTGGGGGACATCAGGCAGTTCATGGACTTGGCCTTGGTCTGGCTGCTGGACCCCAGCCCAACTTGGGCCAAGTAGATACTCTTGACCAACACCCCACAGAGATTGTTTGATTTGGGCTTCCCAATTCATTTTGAGCCATTTTGACAGTTCACATTTTTCTAGAAAAACATCCACATCATTGAAGTTTTCAAATGTATTGGCAGAGGTTTACATAGCACTGCCTTGTTATGTTTTTAATCTCCTTGGTATCTGTGGTTATAGCCCCTTTCATATTCCTAATGGTGTGTATTTGCCTTTTCTCTTTTTTCCTAGATTAAACTTGCCAAAGGTTTGTCCAGGTTCAAACTATTTCAAGTAACTTGCTCTAAGGTTTATTTTTAATTCTGCTGGTTTTCTGTTCTGTGAATCATTAATTTCTACTTTTAACTCTACTAATCTCATCTTCCGGATTTTCTTGATGTTGTTTATGTAACTTCCTAAGTTGATTCCTTGTTTCACTGCATTTAATTCCTTTCATTCAATGAGGAAAGTTATGATTTTGCCCCAGAGTGTAGTAAACAGCTCCCACTCACCTCACCCTGTAAGTTTTCATATGGAGTATTCTCATCCTAGTGATTTTCTAAATATTCTGAAATTGCAGCTTAATTTTCTCATTGACTCAATAATTATTTTTTAATGTTATTTAAATCAAGAACTGGTTGTTTTGTTGGTTCGTCAGTTTGTTTAATCCTTCGTGGTCAGAAATGCAGCCTACAAAGTTTTTACTTTTTAAAATTTATGGATTTTCCTTTATAAATCTATATTAAGTCAATTTTCGTAAATGTTCTGTGACCATTTGAAAACAATGTATATTCCCTACTGGCAATAAAAACGTCTATTCAGCTTATTAATTATATTGTTCAAATATTTTATATCATTCCACTAGTGTTATCTTTAAGTGTTCAAACACATATCTGAACCTACACTTTTCTGTCAATATTAAAATAAAATACTATTTCTTGACCTTACCCAAATAGTATAAAAAATATATTGTACTCTAATTTTCTTCCACATTCTCCCCACTAATTTTTATTGAAATAATATAGAATTTTAGATACAAATTGTTATAAATCTTTTATGTTATGTAACTTTTTTCAAAAATTATTTTTAACGTTTATACTGTTTTATACCTTTCGTATAATTATTTGCACAGTAGATTATCACTTTATTGGTTTTATTGTTCTCCACATGTCTTTCCCCCTCTTGAATTCTTCACTTTGATTTATTTGTTGGCGGGAGAGATACCTCTTTAAGCAATTTTTTATTGCTAGAAAGGTTTGTGGATGTCTTGCATGCATGAGAGAGGGATTTAAAATCCTTTAATGTCTGAAAATGTCTTTCTGTTGCTCTCACAGCTGACTAGTACCATTTAGCATAGAATTCTTTGTTTATGATTTTCCCCTCCAAAATCCTAAAGGTGCTGCTCCTCATGCTCAGGTATTCAGTGTTGTGCAGGAGAACTAGACGCCAGCCTGTTGACATCATTTTCTTCCTCTCTGCAGATAACCCATTTTTTTCTTTCTCTTTACATCCTTATGGGGATTTCCCCCCCCCCCATTATTTTTGAAAATCAGAGATTACCAAGAAAAATGTAGGTGTAGGTCTCTTTCAATTAAAAATGCTTTATATGCAGGTAGTCCTTTTAAGCTAAAGACTTAAGGCTTTCTTCAGCTCAGGGAACTTTTCTTTTTTTGTTAATGTCTTTCCTTCTATTCTCTTCTCTCCTCCTGAAATTCCTATTCCGGATATAATTGAACTCCTGGATATATCCTGACCCTTACTGTTTCAGCAGTCATATTTGTCTCGGGCTTTGTTTACTTCTAGGGTGGGAACAGTTCTCTTTAATGTTTCCAGGAAGCTTCAAAATATCTGAGGCATCTGGCCAGAGCAGGTGGTGGAGAGGACTCGACCTTCCCCCTCCAGAGGCCTGAGTTGTCAGAGGCTGGGTGTGGCGTGCAGCCGTGTGGCCATCCTCTACCTTTCAGAGGGAGGCACAGGCAGGAGCCGCCGTGAACATCAGAAGGATGTTCTTACTCGTGGGAAAGATCAGAGAGACCTGTGGGCCAAGTGGAAACCAAGAGTGAGGGGCAAACAAGGCAGAGCAGCTCTTACCCTCAGTGCAGCATAGATCAGGCAGCCTGAGCCCACGAGAGAATCCACATCCCCATATGCAAACTGAGTCCAAGAGCCAACCGGGGGACTCAGGGACATGGGTTGCTGACAGGCAGAGGGGAGTCCAAAGCAAGCTGAATCCAAGCAAGCACAGGCAAATTGGTGGTCATCACAGGTGGCAAAACTCAGACAGAGAGCAGGCCAGGAGTAATTTAAAGGTAGAAGTCGTCTGGGTGCAGTAGCTCACGCCTGTAATCCCAGCACTTTGGGAGGCCAAGGCAGGAGGATTGCTTGAAGTCAGGGGTTCAAAAACAGCCTGGAGAACATAGTGAGACCCCTGTCTCTACAAAAAAATTTTTTAAATAGCCGGGCGTGGTGGTGTAGTCCCAGCTACTTGGGAGGCTGAGACAGGAGGATCACTTGAGCCCAGGAATTTGAGGTTGCAGTGAGTTACGAAGACGCCACTGCGCTCTAGCCTGGGCAACAGAGCAAGACACTGTCTGAAAAATAAATAAATAAAGCTGGAAGTGACCAGATGCTTCCAAGGTGTGTCTGTCCCTGTGCTAATGGGAGAATGAGAAAAGATGTCCAGGGAAAGACAATTCTTTGATCCACAGGACAATTCCATGAGATAGGCATAATTAGCCCTATTTTACAGACAAGGAGATTGAGGGCTTAACAGGGACAATTTTTTGATCCTTCACTGGTGCACCTAAGATTTGGACCCACATCCATAGTCTCCAGAGTGTGGGTTTTTCATATCACATCGCCTTATGTAGCATTATAGAGCAACCGTGTAGTATTGCCGTTTTTCTTTCCTGTTCTTCACAACCAGTGAAAGCTAGTGTCCATTGCCTGGCAGAACTGGTTCCTCCTGGAGACTCTTCTTTTCCAGGGGAGAATCCATCCTTGCTTCTTCCACTTCCAGAGGCTGCCAGCATTCCTTGGCTCCTGCTTATTCCAGTCTCTGCTTCTGTGGTCACACTGCCTTCTCCTCTACTATAGTCAAATCTCCCTCTGCCTCACTCTTATAAGGACACCTGTGATTACATTTAGAGCCCACCCAGATAGCACAAAATAATCTCCTATTCTCAAGATCCTTAACTTATTCAAAACCTGCACAGTCCTTTTTGCCACATAAGATAACGTTCACAAGTTCCAAGGATTATATTGTGGACTTCTTGAGGGGCCATTATTCAACTACCACACTTCACTATCTGCCCCACCCAAAAAGATTCGTGTCTATTCTATGTACATTCACCCCATTCCAACATCCCCCAAAGTCTCAACCCATTATGGCATCAAAGTCCAAAATCTCGTAATCTAGACCATCTAAATCAAGTATGGGTGAAACTCTGGATATGATCCACCCTGGGGCAAAATTTCTTGTCACATGTAGACCTGGAAAACAAGTTATCTGCTCTGAAAATACAATGGTGGGACAGGCATAGGATAACGGTTATATGCATTCCCATTTCAAAAGAGAAAAAAATGGAAGAAATAAAGGAGTCACCAGTCCCAAGAAATTTCAATATCCAAACAGAAAAATTCCATTGGTTTTCAAGGTCTGTGAACAATCCTCTGTTGTTCAAGACTCCACCCTCTCTTCCCACAACTCTGTCCTCTGGAACAAGGCTCTTCCGTCAGAGTCATCCTTCCTTTTTCTTTAAAGGTAGCACACATTTTTAGCTGACTAGTTTTATCAGCGTGTTTTCTGCCTGTAGAATTTTGGGAGTGCAACAGCCTTCTTTTATTTCATCTTGTCTCTGCCCATTTTAATCCAAGCTGGCAGTGTTTCTGCTGATATAACATTCTCAAAAATATTGTGGCTCTCTCATGTATGTCATGGTGATTCACCCCTTTAGACCAGAGAGTCCTCCAAGGACTTTTTCTGGATAATCTCATCTCTATTCCTGACTTCTTCTGAGATGACTGAGGGCATCCATGAGTGGCACATCTAATTTCTTCAGCACTAGCAAATGGTTGTCCAATCCCACCCTTGTCCATTTTCCCAGAGCATAATTTCCTGACAATGAATGTCCTAATTTTAGCATCTTTTGCAACCCAGATAGGCTGAGAATCCTTGAGGGTAAGGACTAGGTCTGACTTAGCATTGAGTGTCCAAAATATACTATTGCTGTCTGGTCTGGATTTCAGTGGAAGTTTGATATCTTAAATTAAAGTATGGAATAAAAACAGAAAATTAATATTCATCTACCTTGGATCAAGCTACCCCAAAGCAGACTCTGAGGCAATGATCATGTACAAGGATGTATTTGGGAAGGGCTCCCAGGAGAAACTGGTAAGGGACTGGAGGAAGCAGGACAATAAGGAGAAGAGGCCCAGCAAGGGTGCAATCTCAGATGACAGGCAAGTGTCAGCCTAATCCCAGAGTGCTCTGGAGTATAAATTACACAGCAGAGTTTGTCCTCCCTCAAGGCCAGTGAGCTGGACTTTCGTACTCCTTCAGGACTCATTCATTAGCTGTGGGCCACCCCAGGATGACACAAACTCCCAGGCGCTTCCAGGTCTCTGCACGCATGGGTGAAGCAGCTCCAGTAGCCCAAGGGTAGTCTTCCAGGAAGTTGTAAGCTTCAGTTGCTAGAAGAAAAACATGCAGGGTCTGGGGGCCGTGCATGCCGAATGGTAAAGGGAATCCAGGGGGATCTGAGAGAGACCAAGAGCATCAGCATCATATTACAAAATGATACAGCAGAATAAATATGGTGGTTTATAGAAATCTGATATAATGATAATGCATTTTCTTGGCAGAAATATTCTCTTTTCTAACTTTTATCTAAAATGGTGCTGTTTCATACTGCCTCCTAGCTCTGGAAGGTTTCTTAGAGGTTAAGGATGTTTAAATATTGGAAGATAACAAATCCTAAACACAATATGCCATGAGTCCCATCCCCTCCACACATCTTTGCAGCCCTGGCAGTTTGTCACGGTTTTAATCATCTATTAACATATACTCATCATCTCCTTCTGATGGGCCTGTTAATGGCTCTGATGGAGGGGTGAGGTCACCAAGTGCAGTCTTGCAGGGCAATGTGGTTTGTGGGGGGTTATGACACTGGACATCTCTGTCCTGAGCAAATGCCATCCACTTAACTCATTTGTTGGTTTGGGAAAAGTGAATCTGACAGGTCACCTTTCATAATGGCTCCACTTCTATTTATAGATCCGACTGATTATTGCACGTGGTCAGCTCTGAATCTTGCTATCCTGAGTGAATTCATAATACTGCTGCAGCGTGCTGTTTATCCCCACAGTGATGATGGTGTGCTTTTTCAGTCCCTTTATCTTCCTACTGTTGGTGGCCGCAGGGCACCAGCCAAGCGCTGGTTCTCATCCTCCGACATCTCCTTTGAGGGGGCCTAAGAGGTGTGGGCCTGGCCTGGCTCCACGAGGGTAGTGCCCCTCGGTCAGACTCAGACTCTGACCTCAAGCAACTTACTGCTATGGGCTGAATTGCATCTCCCTCTCCTCCCAAAAATTCATATGTTGAAGGCTTAACCCCCAATGTGACTGTATTTATAGATAGGGCTTTTAAGAGGTAATTAAGGTTAAATGAGATCATAAGGGTGGAGTCCCAATCCGATAGAATTGGTGGCCTTATAAGAAGACACACACACACCAAGGAAAGGCCATGTTAGCACACAGTGAGAAGACAGCCATCTGCAAGCCAGGAAGAGAGACCTCACAAGCAACCAACCCTGCTGGACCTTGAGCTGGGAATTCTAGCCTCCAGATCTATAAGAAAATAAATTTCTGTTGTTAAGACACACAGTCCATGGTATTTTGTTATGGCAACCTAAGCAGACTAAGACACACACATACAGAAATAAAGAAATTCATTAGCACAGAAAGCACGGCAGCGCAGGGACAGCCTTGAGCTCAAGTCCTTCATAGATCCTCCAAATAGATAACAAAGCTCACAGATTGTACAGCTTATATTATCTTATCATCTCATTAAATACATGTCCAGGGAAAGCAAGGTAATATGGCAGAAAGAGAGTCAAGACATGGCACAGAAAAGGCAAATCCCTCCCTTCCTACCTACACATGTGTGGGGGAGGAGAGAAACCCACAGAAATGGGGAACAGCTTCTGGCTCATTCTGCTTTGAATCCAGGAGATTGAAGGTGGAGAGTTTTACTCACACTTTGGGGAGAAATACTTAATGAGTACTAATACTTACTAGCAGTAATATTTAATTTAGTATTAATACTTAATACTAAACTTCAGTGCATTGGCTAGAATAAGCCTGGCTATGCCTCAGGACCACTTTGCCCCCAGTGAATTAAGAAAAAAAATTAGGAAGGCAGCAAACAAATGGATCTGAGGAGATTCAGAGGCCAGTGGAAGAAAAAAGGCTGCCTTGCCAGGCCTGTGTTTACGTTACCAAATGATCAGTGACGAAATTCCTCCAGTGTAGCCAAAATGCTGAGGACATTTTTTTCTTATCTGCTTCAAGCAGGTTTCTAATCTACAACTTTTTTTAATTGAGTTTAAGTTTTAATTAGTTTAGTAGTTGCATGGATGCTTTCAAAAATACAAATAAGGTGTCATATTTTTTGAAATGCAAAACTGCCCTGATTGGCATTTTAGTAAATGTTACCAAACCTGCATGTGAGTCCAAATTAGTTAGGTTCACCTGAGAAATAGTTGCAAAAAATAGAGGATGGGGGGAGAACATTCAAATCTGTGAGCTTTCCCTGAGCACCCTACCCCTAGCCCTGGAGTATTACACAAATTTGTACACAAATCCTGTATCTGTGCAACCTTTCAATTGTGACTGCCTTATTACTAGTTTTTTTTCCTAAAACCCTGCCTCAGATACTTGTTTCCAGGTCCTATGTCTTGATTTTTCATTTTTTCCTATGGCCTTCCCCCAGAGGCCAGTTCCCTTAAGGGTCAGTCATTCACCCAGGTTAGAATCCTTGACTCTTCAGTAAATCCCACCCAAGAAGATGGCAGATGGAGCATTTGGCTCACGCAGGCTCAGTGCTGAAGGACGATGCAATTATGCTGGGGACCACTGAGCTGGCTGCTGGGGAAGGCCAGCAGCTCAGCTCCCAGGGAACTGCAGCTGAGTTCAGTGTTGCATTCTCTCCTGGGTGTAGTGTCCTCGCTTCAGAACAGCGCTGGACAGAACTTGTGCCCGCCTGGTAATTAAGGTTAATGAGCACACTCCATCTGGAAGGCAGAAAGGCAAATCTGTTCTTTAAACCTGTATTCTTGGCATTCACCCCAGCCGGGAGACACTGATAATCTTCCCCCCGGCGTACGTCTCCAGGTTATGGGACCCAATCCTGGTCCCAGACAAGACAGGGGAGGGTCACAAGGTGATCCCTCTGAGGTCTGCCCCCTGCAATCTGTATGAGGCATCTGCTGTTAACTTAAGGTAGAGCCCATGCCTGGGATTTCAGGGTCAGTGTTTGAGATGCCAGACTAAGTCCCACTGTGAAACATGGGAGTATGAAACTCCAGCACATCATCTTCCCGGGCCATATGCTATGTGATCCAGGTCAGGCCCAGTACAGGCGTGGGGTCAGAAACGTGGGTTTGTTCCAAGATCAGCTGTGCCATTGCTCTGAGACTCTGAGCAAACCCCACCCCCTCCCTGCACTCCAGCCTCTTCCTCTATGAAATGGAGGGAAGTGGGTAGATCTGTGTTTTCAAAGTATGGTCCAAGGAACCCTAGAGGTTCTGTGCTTGCCCACAGTGGAACGTGCCCACCACACTCACTGTGGTGATACTCCTGGAGAGGGTGAGAGGAACGGTTCATAGGTTAGGAGTTACAATATTAGGATTTACTTCTTTAAAAAAGACAAAGCAAAAATAATTACATAATAATTGAAAATTCTGCATGATAGAAATGTAAGTGCTTATGAAACAATTGTTTGTACTTTTCTAGGCCTTAAATTTCTCAAACAATAAAACAACTAAAGCGGGAGAAGGTCTTGACCTAGAAGTAAGTAAAACACTGACCTCCCATCCCCAGCACATGCATATGTACATATAGAAATTTATAGTTTCTTTTTATTTTATATAAATGATATCATATTTGAATTATTGTTCCTCAACTTACTTTTGCACTTAACAGAATTTCTTACCCCTCTTGTGTGTGTGTATGTATATGTGTGTTTCTATTTAATAGTTTCAAAGTATTCCATGACACACATACACCATGGCTGTTTTAACCATTTCATTATTGACAAAAGCTAATTTTGTTCCCGGTTTTTCACTGTTACGATACTGCAGTGAACAACTTTCAAAATCCCAGAGCAAAGGAGCAGCAGAACTTTGACCAAACACTTATTTCCTCATCCTCAGGCCTGGCCACGTAGTCATGAGTGGCTATTAGCAAATGGCCAATGTTCTCAAGTTTCATGCTTTTGCAGTCCACAGCATAGAATCAAACTTCAGTTGCTGAGTAATCCTGATTAGTTTCCCCCACACAGTTTTCAGTTGTCTTAAGGAACTAATAAAAAAAAAAATAGAATTCAAGACATGCCAAGAAGAAACAGCCCAAGTAAACACACCAGGTTCTCAACTCAGAACTCAGAACCCTGGAGTGTAACACTCTAGAAGTATTGTCAAACCAAAGGTAGACATTAGCTTTGTTTATAAGAAGTGAACCCCACCTTGAGTGGGATCAGCCCCATATTGAATTAAGGTGATCTTCCTACACTCTAGCTGCTTACCAGAGGAAGTGGCAAACCCTCTCTGCAGGACAACATCATCTAGAGACACCACGATGGTTCATATCAATGCTTAGTATTCCACTGAAATTTTTATCAGGTGTATCAAGAAACTGAACCAAAAATAAATAAATAAATAAATAAATAAACAATAGGAGCTGACCCACAGATGACCCAGACATGGGAGTTATCCAATGTAGACTTTAAAAAAATTGTGATTAATATGTTCAAAAAAATAGGTAACATGGTGAAAATTTTCACTGGAGAGATGGAAATTGTTTTAAAGCCTCAAATGGAAATTCTAAAACTGAAAAGTATGGCTGAAGTGAAATTTGAATAGGTAGGTTTAACAGCTAATTGGACATAGCAGAGGAGAAGATGAATGAACTGGAGGTTATTTCAGTAGGAAATCTTCAGACTACAGCATAAAAAGAAAAACAAGCGCAGAAGGAAAACATGACAGACAAACTGTGACATCCTGAAAAGGTCTAAGGGTACTCGGAGTACCAGAAAGGGAAGAGAGACAAAATGGGACAGATGAATATTTGAAGAGGAAAGGGCCAAGAATTTTCAAAAGCTGACAAGATATCAAGTGAGATTTAAGAAGTAGTACAAATACTCAGTGGGAAAATATAGAGAAAACCACGCCTAGGCACGTCCACAGTAAAACTGTTGAAAACCAAGGACAAACAGAAAATCTTTAAAGCAGGCAGAGAAAAATGTACGTTACCTTCAATGGAGTCAACCTTAAGACCTCGGGGAATATCATTCCCATGAGCCCTTCCTGAAGGACATGCTAGACAACAATCTCCAGTCAAACAAGAGATGGTAGGAAATGCTTCAGCCAAAGGACTGGTAGAGAGACCTAAATAGATTTCACTGTAAAACTGGGAAGAAAACTAAGGTGGACCTAAGAGCAACAACAATACGCAAATGGTACATACCCTAACCATGTAGAGTAGAACTAACTGACCGTGGAGGGGAAGGGGGAAGGAGGAAATTAGAATAAGCTCCCTAATTTCCTAAGATCTAACAGCTGGGAATAAAAAGTTACCTAAAGTTGACAATTCAAATTGTAAAAACTGAAGCACATTTAAAAGAGCAAAAGTAAACAATAAGAAAGCTAACTCTAGTG
Source organism: Daubentonia madagascariensis (assembly GCA_023783475.1). Classification (NCBI taxonomy): domain Eukaryota; kingdom Metazoa; phylum Chordata; class Mammalia; order Primates; family Daubentoniidae; genus Daubentonia; species Daubentonia madagascariensis. The sequence goes on along the minus strand of JAKFHU010000144.1, from coordinate 9,208,617 downwards.
AGTAAAATTAGGTGGTGGAAGAGAAAATGAGAAATAAGAGTACGAATTAGGGATAAAGGAAGAAATGAAGATAAAGATCAAACAAATAAATAAAATCAGTATATTTATCTCAACTCTCTGCTTCCAAGGCCAAAAAGAGAGAGACCAAAAATCCAATAGAAGAATGAATAAAGGATATTCACAGAGAGTTCACATAAAAGGAAATACAAATGGACCTTAAGCACGTGCAAAGATGTTTAACTTCATCCACTAAGAGAAATGAAAACTAAAACTACCCTGAGAGTTAGAAGGGTGTATACATTTGTCAAATCTCAAAAATTATACACTTAAGATTTGTACATTTCACTGTACATAAATTTTACCTGTAAAAAAACCTATAAATAAGCTGGGTGCTGTGGCTCATGCCTGTAATCCCGGTGCTTTGGGAGGCCAAGGTGAGAGGATGGCTTGAGGCCAGGATTTTGAGACCAGCCTGGGCAACACAGTGAGACCCCGTCTCTACAAAAAAATTTTTTTTTTAAATTAGTCAGGCATGGTGGTGTGCACCTGTAGTCCTAGCTACTCAGGAGGCTGAGGCAGGAGGATCACCCAGGAGTTAGAGGTTACAGTGAGCTATGCTCACGCCACTGCACTCCAGCCTGGGTGACAGAGCAAGACCCTGTCTCTTAAAAAAAGCTATAAACAAATACTGAGTTCTAGTTACTGCACTCAAGTGCTTTGAAATGAAGTATACTAACATCTGCATCTTACTTTGAAATGCATTCAAAAATTTAAAAAATGGTTAGGCAGACAAATATGAAATAAACCAAATACAGCAAAATGTAGAATCCCCTGTGGAATCTAGGTGGTGGGTATACATACAATTCTTTCAGCTTCTCTGTATGTTTGAAAATGTTTACAATAAAATGTTAGGAAAAAAATACCTCTACATGAAAATAAAAAAGGATAACTCTGTTTTCAAGATTGTAATACAACAGGCTCTCTCAACCTTGGCCAGTGGAAGCTTATCTACACACAACTTACAAGGATAATAATACCAGTCAGAATTAAAATGGATTTATCTTTAGACACAACAATTCCACCTGAAGGAATTTAATCTACAGACATATTCAGACATGTGCAAAATAACATAGCTACAAGGACATTAGTTCCATCATTATATGATAAACAAAAGATTGGAAATCATGACTAATCAACAGAAGAATGGTTAAATATACTATGGTATATCCATACAAGGAAATACAATACAGCCATTAAAAAGAAAGAGGCAAGTCTTCTATGTATTGATATGAAATAATCAAAGATATGTTAAATTAAAAAGTAAGATTTGGAACAGTTTGTATAATCAGCTTGCATTTGTATGAAAAACAAATACATAAATATACATATTTCCTTTTATAAGCATAGAATATCTCCAGATAAGAAGGATGTATAAGGACCTGATAACAACAGTCGCCTCTCTGGAGAGGAACTGGATCGCTGAGGATAGGGGTAGTTTAAAAAGCTGCTTTTCACTGTTTTATTTTTATACTTTTTGAGTTTTGAACTGTATACAAGTATTATTTACACAAAAATGTTAAATTTAATTCTCAAAAAATTAAAAATGGAATCACCATATAATCAGCAATTCCACTTCTGGTTATATACCTGAAAGTACTGAAAGCAGGGTCTCAAAGAGATATTTGCACACCCATGTTCATAGCAGCATTATTCACAATAGCCAAAAGGTAGGAACAACCCAAGTGTCCACTGAAGGATGAATGGATAAACAAAATGTGGTATATCCATACAATGTAATGTTATTCACCCTTAGAAAGGAAGGAAATTCTGACACATGTTACAATATGGATGAACCTGGAGGATATGATGCTAAGTGAAATAAGCCAGTCACAAAAAGACAAATACTGTATGATTCCACTTATATAAGGTATGTAGAGTAGTCAAGTTCATAGAAACAGGAAGTAGAATGGTGGTTGCCGGGGTTGGAGGAGCGGGGAGAGGAAAGGGGAGTTATTGTTTAACGGGTATAGAGTTTCAGTTTTGCAAGATGAAAGAGTTCTGGAGGTGGATGGTGGTGATGGTTGCACCACAATGTGAATGTACTTAATGCCACTAGACAGTACACTTCAATGCCACCATACACTTAAAAATGGTTAAGATGGTATATTTTATGTTATATGTATTTGGTCACATTTTTTTAAAAGTTATATTTTAAAAAGAGAGATAAGAAAAGAAAAATGGCCTCAGCCAACATTGTAGCGGCTCCCACCTTAGAGCCCAGGGAGGAGCACCCAGGCCAGCGCTTCCTGCCAGCACAGATCAGCCTGGAGCTGAGCGTCTCAGGGAAAAATTCGTTGTCTTCTGTTCCAGCCACCCTCCAGCGCCACGCCAGGGCCTGCTCTCTGAGTGAACGACCAGTTCTCAACCGCTCCCCCTCCCTCCTGGAACGGCCAGGTCATTATGAAGTGGTGACCACTCCAATCAGCAGGTCAGTTGTCCCCAGGAGCAGGGAGGACAGAGACAAGGTATAAGAGAGGGAAAGCATGGCGGCCTGTGGTTCCAGTTATCCCAGAGCTTGTATAAATGTCTTCCTGAAGCTCCAGAGGGAGCGGGGGGATGGAGCCCCCCCTTTGCCCATCCACCACAGGAGAGAGAGACTTTCAGTGACCTAGGGTTTCAGATGTGGGACTTTGGATAAGTCATTTCCCTGCACTCTACCTCAGTTTCCACATTTATATAATGGGCCTATTGATGCCTGGCTAACTTGTCTCCAAGGCTATCGTGGGCTTTAAATATTACTAATAAACTGAATGTGAAAGCACAGTGCACAGCTCGAGCGCTCTGCAAATGCGGGATGAGGATGGGGATGGTTGCTGTGTGTGGGCAGAGGGGCAGCCGCCAGCCCTCATCCTGAAGCTCTCCTTAGCAGCTGGCTTGCAGGGAGCTGACCGGTGCCTCCTGCCCTGCTCCCCGGAGCTCACCCGCCGGGGCCAGGGACTGTGCATTTAGTCTTCACACACCTATGAAGCAGGTATTGGCACCTGTCCTCAGCAGGAAATTGGGACCCAGAGAAGTCAGTAAATCATCCCAAGAGGAATGAGTGATGTGCCGGGGTAGGCACCACTGATAGGGCCCTAACAATAATCGAGAGTTGCCCAGACCTGCGTTGCAAGGCGGTGGCGGAGCTGGGATTCAGTTACCTATACCTGTTACCTACAAGGCTTAGGGCTGTGACCATGCAGGCCCCTGAGAAGGATGCAGGTGTCCCCTTCCCCTCCTTACTGCCTTGTGGGGTGGCCTGAGCAGCAACCTCCAGCTGGGGGGGAGAGGTGGGTGCCCTGAACCTGCCCCAGGCAAGTGGCCACACCTCCCTTCCCTGCTGCCCCGACTCTCCTGGACTCTCCCCGCAGGGGTGGAAAATGGTACCAGTCACGCCCGAGCCAGAGAAGGAGCCTGCAGTCGCTGCCCCGAGATGGAGGAGCCCACGCCAGAGCCGGTCTACGTCGACGTGGACAAAGGACTGACCTTGGCCTGCTTCGTCTTCCTCTGCCTCTTCCTCGTGGTGATGATCATCCGCTGTGCCAAGGTCATCATGGACCCTTACAGCGCCATCCCCACATCCACCTGGGAGGAGCAGCACCTGGACGACTGAGGCACCACGGTGGTGGTGGGGACAAGACCCTGTGTCCCCCGGCCACCAGCCTGGCAGCCTGTAGAGGCAAGGGATGGATGTGGCCTCCCGAGGGTGGAGAAGGTCCACCTTAGCCTTGCCAGCCCTCATTCAAGCACAGAGGGAGATGCCCAGGTGCTCTGAGGCAGGCTGGGGATAAAAGCAGGGGACCAGGTCCAGGAGGCTGGGGTTCCCATCTGGGCAGGCACCGTAAGATGATGGGGTGGTCACCTTCCCAGGCTCCTGTGCACCTTTTGGAACTGGAGCCAACACAGACACCCCCTCCCCCACATCGTACAACAGAAGTCTCCTCTGGGGGAGACTCTCTGTCCTGAAAATGCAAAGCAGCACATGGAGACTCCCAGTGAAGAGGTCGCACCTGAGCCCCAGCCCCTTGCCCGGGACTAGCAGGCAGAGAGCGTGAGGGGTGAGAGGCGGCTGGGGGCGCCTCACCCAAAAATCCACAAAAGGCACATGGCACGGGCTGCTTCCAAGCAGTATTTTTTTAAACTAAAATATAGAGGGATATATTTTTCCTGTTACAAATAAAATGTGCATTTTAGAAATTTGGAGAAATACAGATAAATAGAAGGAAAGGGGGAAAGTAACACTCATAATCCCACCTCCCAGAAGCCACCATTTTGATATATTTTCTTCCAGCCTTTTTTACGCGTATTTTTTAGCCCAATTCGTACTCCAGGCTTGATGTTGCATTGCTTCATATGACAGCATGAATACGTCCCCATGTCATTACACACTGCACAGCCGTCGTTTATGGTGACTGCAGAGTATTCTACTAGGTGGATAAGTCATGGTCTAACAATCATCTCCTCTGAGTGTACTTTTTTTTTAACTAACGTTTCCTCACACAAAATTATTTCACCCAGTAGCCTTTTGAGGGTGCATGGTCCACGAGATGAATATTGGACTTGGGTTCTAGTCCTGCTTTGACCACTCAAAGGCTGTGTGACCCTGAGCAAGTCACTTCACCTCTCTGTGCCTCAGTTCCCTCATTGTATGATAGAGAAGAAAAGCTTTGCCATTTTTAATTTTTCTTTTTTTTGGCATATATCTCATGTGAATGAAAGGACAGGAGGGGGGGTGCTCTGAACATAAATGTGCTGGTGGGGGAGGAAGAAGTAGTTGGTAATGACTCTTCTCTGGACCTCCCTCCCCACTCCTCTTCCCACCCTCCCTGCTCCTTCCTACGCCCTACATCTATGGCCTTGCAGCAAGAACCTTGGACCAGAGCCCACAAACCTGGTGGCAAGTCCCAACTCCTCTACTTCCTTGTTATATGACCCTAAATAACTCACTTAGCCTCTCTGAGCCCCAATTTCCTCATCTTTAAAGTGGGGGAATAATATCTACCTCTCAAGGTTCCTCCGCGAGCACCCCTTCCTCTGCGAGCACCCCTTCCTCTGTGTGCATTCATTCTACCCCTCCAAGGCATGGCCTGCCTTTCCTATCCAAAGAGACCTGCAGCTGTGAAGACACTCAGGGCTCCCTTCCCATCACCTGTCTCCCAGCCATGGGTCCCTACCCCACCCCAGGCCACTTGGGAACTGGGTTTCCAAAGCCCTGTCACCACTAGGTGACCCCTGAAAGTGGACAAGGCCATAGCTGTTCAAGCAGCCCTCGAGGGTGTATCCATTTCTCCCTCCCCCACCCCCACTATGTGGGATGCACAAGGGACAGCTGGCAAAGGCAGCTAGCCAAGGTGCATGGAAGGCTCGGGATAAGAGGGAAGGCTTGAAACGAGAGCCTGTGCATTGCCCCTGGCCCAGCAGCAGCAGCAGCAGCCTTACCTCTGAAGCCTACCTCAGAGACGCCAGGCGCTTCTAGGAAAAGCCCAGCAGAATGGATTTACAATATAAGTCAGAACCAACACCCAGTGAGCTAATAACATACCCAAGGAACTGGAAGATGTCTAGCACACCTCCCCTGGAGGCGCTGTAGAACTCTCAGGAGTGAAAAACAGGGTGCCCCAGGGCAGCGCTTACTCAAACAGTGGTTGAAGGGCAAACACCATGTGCAGCATTGAGGAGCTTGTTAGCAACCCAGACTCACCCACTCCAGACCTACGGAGTCAGAATCTCTGGGGGTGGGGCCCAGGAATCCACATTAGCAATATCCCCCAGGTGTTTCACATGCATATTAAAGTTTGAGAGGCTCTGCCTGGGGATCCCTAGGTCCCAATTAATTCTTTTCCACGCCTAGATTTGCTTATACTTCCTCTTATCTCTTGACTCTTTTTGATGGCAAGGAGAAATAACATTTCAGAAAGGGTGAAAAATATAAATATCACTCCCAACCCAAGCCTCCAACAAAACAGTGATTTTCATTTTGTGTCTGTATATTTCCTTCTAATCATTGTCCTCACACAAGATATATTTTTTCATAAATGCCATCAGTTAAATAATTTTATATCATAGTCTTTCTCCTAATATTGCATCACAGGCCTATTTCCATGTTGCTGCTACAGTCTTCACATTTATCATTTTAATGGCTACAAAATATAACATCTAGCACACACATAATTATATGGAGTCCTATAATTAAATACTTGGATTTCTTTCATTTTCCCTATTATACATGTACTGAGCAGGAGAAAGGAAGATCAGCATGGATATGATGAGCCCTGGGGGCTTGCTCAGGACAGGGGAGAATAAATATTTAAAGTACACCCCCTCCTTCTAAGAGACATGTGGGGGAGGGAGACCTGTCTAAGAATTTGATCATATTAGGGGGAAGAAAACACCTGGAATTTCAGGCTTCTGTTGTTGCATTGTGCTGCCAACGCATGGAGGAAATGGTCCCTTGTGATGAGAGCACCTTCCCTAGTTTCTGGCTAGCCGAGATGAAGTTTGGGATTGTAGATAGAGAGTTAAATTATTCGGCAAAAGAAATGAACAGAAGTGTTGAAGACTGAAAGTTAGCAGAGAGGAAATAAAAAGCATTCAGAGAATGAGAGGCCTGTGGCGTTGGCCACAATCCAGGACTTAAGGAGAACACGGCCCGAGAGAAACTCCCCACGGCAGAGAATGGGTGATGGATATTCCGGACAGTGATGTCTAGTGGCCAGCTTTAAGCTGCTGCCTGTGCCGTGCTCGGCTGCAGTCCCTTCATGTTACTCTAAACCCTCACTAAAGTCTGATATGCAATCTGCTTTGTGGCAGTGGAATTTGGGACAATGAAGACATCTCAGTGGCGGGCAATGTGAGGTAGTGCAATCTGGAAGGGGCCAGCAGTCCCAGAGACAAGTGGGGTAGCAGAAATATGCAGAAGCAAGAAATCAGAATGGTAGTCACCCTACAGAAGACATGTAGGCCCTGAGGATGCTCAGAGAGGCGAATATGAATAGAAGGGCCCTAGCTTCGCCGGCTTGGCATATCAATCCCCATCACAGCGATTTTATTTTTTCTAATTAGTTGCTCAAGTGTTCTTATTGAATTGAAAGACCAGTGTCACCCTGTCTTGTAAAACCGTCTTGGAATCCCAGAGGCTAACTCAATCCAAAGGGTGCTGGTCCTGCTTTCAAACACCAAATGGGAAGAATTGCAAAGCTTGGTGTGTCCACTAGTGTGGTGTCATGTCCCCCAGCCTCACTGTTGAGGACTAGTCCTGCCATCTGTGGAGGGTGACCACCTGCAATGTCCTATGGCCCAGACTCCTGAGAGGTGCCCACACTGAGTTCCCTGGGTCCACATTCACGCACCCACGTGTTCTGTCCAATCATAGCACAAAGACATGTTGCCTGTGTCCAGAGGGATAGACAGCCTCTGCCACACCAGCCCCTTGTGTCCTTGATGGTCTCCGGCCAAGACTCTCTCTCCTGTTGGGAAAGTTCTCTTCGGGATGTGTCAGTGTTCTAACAGGAAAGAGATGGCACACAGGAAGCATTGATTAGAGAGAGTTTAATGAAAGACTATTTACAGAGGTTGGGCAAGGTTAAGGGAAACAACAGGGAACCGTAAAACACCCACGCACAGGCCACAAGGTGGTGCCATTACCACCTCTGCCTGCAGAGACACAGAGGAGGAAGGGCGTCCCCAGAACCTAGCAGGAGCTGCAGCCACAGGAAGAGGATCAAAACTCCAAAATTGCAGCCCAGTAGGAAGAGAGGTGGGGAAATAAATACCTTGACCTCCTGCCTCCTGCCCTGCAGTCTCCTGTCTGGGTCTCCCATTGGTCCAAAACAACAGAAGCTAAAGTTCAGGGGATCCTGGGTGACCCATATAAGTCAGCATACTGGAGCAAAAGAAGAATAACCAGCACGAGCCACCCTATCACCATTTAGTACCCATCTACGAACTTAGCTTAGATGGGGGGAAGATTTGTCCTCAACATAGAGGAAACATAAAGTCCCACCAGCCACTGTGTTGTCTGGGAGTGATATCAATTTAGTCCTACTCCCACCTGGAACTTAAATCGTCATGTAGCCCCCGCTAGGTAAGTGAAACACTTCATGGAAAGCACAGCTGCCAGAGCGCCCCCCTCTGCAGCTGGTCATGAGGCCCAGGGTAGTAACCACAGCCTTATTCTTCCCCACCCATTCCACATCCCCTTGCCCTTCTAGCAGTCCCTTGGCTACTGGAGAATTTTATCTGGTGGAATGACCCAAATCTTCATTCACAGAAGATCCAAAGTCTCAATGCACTGTCTTTACCAAGTTTTGAGAGTGTCCACAGATCCCTAAAGAACAGGAAGAGGCCTTGAAGGTCTTACCTGGAAGCCAGGTGCTCTAGGGCAGTGTTGCTCAAACTATTGTCCAAGGATGGACAGCTTCAGCATCTCTGGCAAGCCTGTTAGAAATCAAAATGCATGTCCCTGCCCCAAATTTACAGAATGGGAACAGGGGATAGAGGGTTCCAGAGCTAGTCCTCCTTGCCCCCATTGTATAGCAGAAACCCCATCTCCCCTTGGATGTTGGGGTAAACCACCCTGACAATACAGTGATCCCCTTCGCTGCCTCCTGGTTCAACATGAGGAGCCCCAAATGGCACAGGACCACCTTAGCTTCCAATTTAACAGACCTATAACTATGTTCCCTGGTGGAAGCATTTCTTCTTGGTCACGAGGGATTTCCAAACCCACCAAACTTAAGGTTATAAGGATGGAAAACAAAATTCCACAGGTGGGTTATTGGGCACGATGGTAAGAGGAAACACTCTCACCACCATCCCTTGGTTCCCAGACTTGGGTCTTCCAGCTAGGGGGAAGATGGCACATATATATTAGCCTCTGGTTTAAGATAAACACTGCCTCCTGTAGGTCAGCCTCCATAACTGAGCCTTCCAAAGGCCATTCTAAATTTCAGCCATACCAACTAGTCCTGGGTGGTGAGGCATGTGGCAAACCAGTGGGTTTCATGGGTATGAGACTACCGCTGCGCTTGCTTCACAAATGAGTTCCTTGATTAAAGGTCATGTGTGTAAGATAGGCTGAGATGAATGTGCTATGGTTTGAATGTGTCCCCCAAAGTTCATGTGTTGGAAACTTGATCCCCAATGCAACAATATCGAGAGGTGGGACATAATGAGAGGTGATTAGGCCATGAGGGCAGAGTGAACAGATTAATGCTGTTATCTCAGGAGTGGGCTTGTTACAAAAGGGGGAGTTTGGTCCCCTTTTCTCTCCCTTGCCCATGTGAAGCCTTCCACCATGTTATGATACTGCAAGAAGGCCCTCACCAGATGCTAGCCCCTCAATCTTGGATTTCCCAGTCTCCACCATCATGAGCCAAAAACATTTCTGTTCATTATAAATTACTCAGTCCGGTATTCTGTTATGGCAGCACAAAACAGACTAAAACACCACAAATGGTAGAGAGGACAGGAATGGCAAATCCATGTCCAGAATATGTGTCTGTTCCTACTGCCCTCTGTAATGAAAGGGATCCAATGTAATTAACCTGCCACCCAGTGGCTGGCCTATCTCCCACCACCCACCAAGTGGTGCCATATCAGAAGCTTAGCATTGGCCTCATCCACTGGCAGGCTGCATATCCAGAAGTGCTGGAAACCGATGAGCCTCAGTGAGGGTAAACCTGTGTTGTTGAGCCCACATACAGCCTCTGTCCCTTCCACTATTGCCACTTTGTTCATGGTGCCATTGGGCAGACAGCAGAGTGGACAGATTGGGTCATCTTACTCACCTGATTATTGGGAGCCTCATCTGCAGTGGATGCCCTCTGGTAGGTGTTTTAGATGGGCCTTGAATATTTTGACACATGGGGCCCCTTCAAAGATGTTCTTTCACACACATCTCCCCAAGACTGCCTTGAGCCCTGTCTTCCTGTCCTGCACAGTTGGGTCAGCACTGTGATTCTCCTACTGGGAATGGCTAGGAGTTCCATACAGCATTTCCATCTGCAATACACACTTCCAGTACCATTGAGTCTGTTGGTCTGAAGGCCCAAATGGCAGGGTAGCTTTCTTCACAGCCTGGACCTGTTCTACGGCCCTTTATTATTCTGGGCCCCATTCAAAACCAGCAGTCTTATGATCTACCCAGTAAATGCATCAGAGAGCCACACACAAATTTCTATACATTGCCTCAAAAATCCAAAGAGACCCATCAATCCCTGAGCCTCTTTCTTCATGGTAGATGATGCAAGGTGAAGCAACATGTTTCTCATCTTAGAGGGGGTATTTCAACACCCCCCAGACTGCTAGAACCCAAGAAACTTCACCAATGTGGCATGTCCCTGAACTTCCACATGGGTTTTCTCCTCCCCTCTGGCAAGTGTGTGCCATTTATGGCACTTGCTAGTTCTCTCTCACCGGATCCAATTAGCACAATGTCATAAATATAACAGACATTCATGAAGTTCTACAGGCTGTCAAGACAATCGGGATCCCCTATGACATGACAGAGAGCAGGAGAATTGGAAAATCCTTGAGGTAATGCAATTAAGGTGTACCATGGTCTCCTAAGAGGTGAAGGTGAACTCCTTCTGATTATCTTTATTGATTGTGGTGCAATAGAAAGTATTTTCTAGTACAGTGGTTCTCAAACTTTAGCATGCATCAGAATCACCTGGACAGCTTGTTCTAACACGACTTCTGGGCCCCAGGCCCAGAATTAATTCAGTAGGTCTTGGGTGGAGTCCTATAAATTGTATGTTTAACAGGTTCCAAGGTGATGCTGAAGCTGCTGATCCTGGGACTACCCTTTGAGAACTGCTGTTCTAGTAAGTCACCAGGCATCATACCAGGTGCACAGCAGGTGTCAGGGGCTAAACAGATTTCCTCTAGTAAAGATACCAGATCCAGAACAGCTTCTGGGATTGGCATCAATTCCTGATTATGTTTATGAAAACACATAGTCATTCTCTAGGACCCAGCCAGACAGGTGACTTAAATGGTGACGGTTAACCACTCGCCCTGTACCTCTCAAGTCTTAGCAAAATTCAATAGCCCTGAAGATGCAGTACTGCTTTTGGTTTACTACTTGGGCAAAAGGAGGCAGTTCCAGGGGCTTCCACAGGGCCCCTTCTACAATAATAGCCCTCACTCCATGGGTCAAAACACCAATGTGGTGATTCCACCAATTACTAAGTATATCTTTGTGACTGTACATTCCAGGACCAGGGAAAGAACCACAGGATTGGTATGTGATCCCACTGGACCCACTAGGAGACACTCTCAGGACACCTGACTCTTATAAGCCCTCATCTGACCAGTGAATCAAGGTGGCACTTTGGGTCTCCAGGAATTACCTTTAGTTCTGACTGTTTTCAAGAACTGCTGCAAAGCCTTGGTATTTCCTTCTTCCAAGTGCATGATCACCCTGGCAAATGGCCATGGCAATTTCCTCTGGGAAATGCTTAGAGGCAATTTAAAATATAAACTTACGGCCAAATCAGACAGGCCTTCCTCAAAGGCTCCACATCAGTTGAGGGAACTAAGTCTGCTCACGGGGTTAGGTCTGCGTACAAGTGGTCACAAGTCCTCACTGGGATGACTCAAGTCAAATTTCGGCCTACAAGACCTAGAATTTTTCTGCCTATATAGGTGAAGCATCTATTCATTTCTAGATACTTCATGTTAATCAGCCATACCGCTGATCCCAGTGCTTCAGAACATTCTGACTGCCACTCTGCTCATGCTGACTTCATGGGAGTTGTAACCACCTTGTCTCTTATGATTAAGCACCACCTGCCCCATTCCAGTCCATGGGAACCCATTATGACTCTGGAATCTGGGAACAAAATACTACAGCATCATCTCCCACCGTTGTCTCCAACCTCTTCAAGAATAGCTCTTCAAGAATGCCGGGACTCCCCCTACCAACACGCTTCTTAATGCCTTGTTGAAGGAATTGTCCTCAGAGTTCTCCAGAGAGGTTTGTTTTGGGGTGACTGATCCAGTTGCATATAATAGACCCCCCGCAACAGTATCATCTCCCTGGGCCTTCAGACTCCTTCTTCTGCAAAATTCCAGGGAAATTCCAGGCACCTCAACCTGACTGACTAAAAGCCACTTATTGAGTTTAGATTTCAACTAAGCAGATCAACTTAGCAGACAATTTACACCACTCCCAGGCTCTCGTGCCAACATATTAAATCCAGAATCTTCCATGAGTGCATGCACATCAATACATTACTATCTTAGATTTTATTGTTCTTGGTCTAAATCTCTTGGAATCTATTCCCATACATGCTCCCCAGACCACCAGACTCCTGGTGTTAAAAATTGGCAGGATTCTGCAATTTCTTCTGTGTTTATTCTGAAGACCTTGCCCTTCTCCCTCTGGCCAATGCTAGGATCTAACTCTAGTTATGGTCCTAGAGACAATAAGGTTGTATGCGGGAGGATGGAACCTGCACCTGCCCCAGGAGAAGTCACTGAAAAATCTTCAGCAAAAAGAAGCTGGTTTCTCAGACAGAGGTGAAGGGGCTATTTCCACTGACAAGGAAGGTTTGGGGCAATTGAGGGGTTCAAAGTGGTCAGCCTCATCTGTGTCTGCCCACATGTCCCCATCCCAAGTCTCAGGGTCCCTCTTTACCACTGTCCTCACCTTAGATAAGGGAACTGGAAGGATCACACATTTAACTGGCACCGCAGCTCTGCAACCCAGACCTTGGACCAGATCCTTAGCCATGTCTGTCCTGTGGCTAAGTGAAGTAAAACATTCCATTACTGCTGCATAGGTGACTTCTGATTCTCCATGTGTGGCTTGGGTTATGAATTCAAGGTTTGGAGTTTATCTTTCTCTTTGTGTGAACTCTCCAGGGCAACCATGAGCAGGCAGGCCACCCTATGATCTACGTAATCCATAACAACATTCTTGTTCTGCCAGTGTCTTCCTCCATCCTATGCCACCACTGGCGATATTTTGATAATTGTGATATTACTACATGCCACAAATTATTAGTGTCCCACTTCCCCCAGCAAGGAGGTCACCCCTTCACCCATCAAATAGGCAAGGGACTCAATTCCAGAATCTAATTTCCACTGTGTTGCCTATTACCACTCCTGGTAGCAATGACTTTATTAGTCAGGATCAGGATACAAGTGGCACATTCAAAAGGCTGATTAAAGAGGGTTTAATTTAGGGACTATTTTCAGAAATGCAGGCAGGGTTAAGAGAATCAGCAAGGGATGGTGAAGAACCCAGGGTTAACAACAATAAGAAGCCATTTTTACCTCTTGTTTGGGGAGAAAACAGTGGTACCAGAATCCAGCAAGGGCTGTGGCTATGCTGCCCACAGGAGCAGTGGGCTGTAGGTAGAGGGACACAGTGGGATACAGCCACTGCCAAAACCACAGCTCAGCAGGGAAGGGGGGTAAGGAGAATAACACTCCCAGCTTCTCTCTCCTTCTGCATTCCAATCTCTGTCTGCACCTTCCTTGCCCAATCCCAACCAGAAGCCAGAGGGCATGAGCCTTGGTGATGTCGTCCATCAAGATCAGCCTCCTAGGCACACAGAGCAGGGCAGGGAAGGATGGAGAATAGAGCCTAACCCACAGAGGGTCCTGGGCATTCATCCCTGCCAACAGATCTTAGGCAGAACCCAACCCAATTTTCCAGCATCGAGTATTTAGGAAAGGGGATTGGAAACATCAGTCCCTGATATCCCTTGGGCTTCTAATGCAATTTGGTAACTCTCTCTCCACCCGTCTGTACCAGGGACAGGGGCACCCTCACTAGGTCCAACTACACCTTTCCAAGGAAGAGTGTCCACTTGCCTAATACACATAACAAAGAAGGACCCCAGAACTGAGAATCTTCAGCCTGACTATACAGAGAAGCAGCTGTTCAATATATACCCCCCCAAAAATATTACCCTCTCTCTTAGAAGCCACCTCCATTTCACACCTGTCATCCTGTTAAGTGGGGAGATGCTGGGTTTCACCCTGTGGGTAGGATGGGAGCTCAGCTCTCTTTCTTTCTTTTTTAGGAGCTCAGCTTTCTATGAATATGTATATTAAGGGAAGAGTGACCCCAGAAGGCTAAAAGACTTGGTGACGTCCAGAGGGCTGAAACTTAGGCTAAAAAACAGTGCTGCAAAGAACATCCTTATGCACATTTTATTTTCCTCTTTCCTTCTCTTAAATTACCAGCTACAACACTAACATCACTTGAAAGAGGAGTTTGAGTTGAGCTTATAGCTATGAAATGGGGAACTTTGCGAGTGCAATGCCACACTCCTTTATAAACAACTACTGGGTAACAGGGGCTTTGGACACAAAGATGAGTGAGGCCTGGCCCTGCCCTTGAGAAGTTCACTTCCACAGGCCCAAATCAAAGTTTACACCACTAGACCATAATTTGCCAGAGAAAAGTGTTGTCCTAGAGGTTGAAAGTTCTAGAATCCAGTCTCAGCTCTGCCACTCATGAGTTTTGTGAAATGAGCAAGTCTCTGCAATTACACAAAAAATATCAGACAGTGTCGGGTCCAGAGATGGAGGTAAAGAAGGAATATTGCCCTTAGGCCTGGGTAATGGCCCAGCTTACAACAGATACACACACAAATTAATTTGTTCAAGATCATAAGCACCTCTATCCCTGGGCCTCAGCTTGGTGCAGCCCAACTCGTACCCTAAATATCCACTGTCATAAGTAAGACTGTCCAAACCCTACAGGAATGCTTCACATCTCTGCCCTGTGTTCTCAAAATGAAAGTGACCGTGTGAACGCCACGCAGGACTGTGGTGGGTCCAACCCTGGAGACGGGCAGGGCTGTGTAAGCACTTAGGTAAGAGAAAGGAATGAGTAATTAACTTATTACCTACTTCCTCCCAGCCTGAATGCAATTGATCCTTGCCCAAACAAATGTTACTTCCCATTTATACTAAACATCCATTTTCTTGCTATATTTCCAATCTGTGGTTCTAGAGGTACTCACAGATTAGCATGGTATTTATGACAGTTGCAAATGGTAAGTTGGGCACATTTTGCAATATTAAGTGATTTATATTAATTTATATATACATAGATCTCATCATAACATAAATGAAAAGTGATACTAATTCTTTACTTGGCAACTAGATGGACATTGAACACTAGGACGGCAAATAGTTTTGTTTTTATAAAATGTATTTAATAAGATTTAATTAAATTTTCTGAGCCACGTGCAGTGGCTCACACCTGTAGTCCCAGCTATGTGGGAGGACTGCTTAAGCCCAGGAGTTCAAGGCCAGCCTGGACAACATAGAGAGACCCTGTCTCAAAAAAAAAAAATTAAAAAGAAAACAAAAAGGTTTAATTAAATTTTCAAAAAATAAATCTAAACATTTCATCTTGATTTAAATAATTTTGATGTTAAATGTTAGAAAGTGCTTTAATTATAATTGGTAACTTGACTTTTCATTTCAATAGATAATTTTGAATATTTTCAAAGAAAATAACTGAAAATGCATATAAAATAAATTTAATTTTTAACATTTAGTTTAGAGTTTTGATGAAAATATTTACCTTTTGTACACTGAGTGTAATTCAGTTTACTCTTTAATCTTTTATACCAGCGGTCCCCAACCTTTTTGGCACCAGGGACTAGTTTCACGGAAGACAATTTTTACTGGGTAGTGCAGGGAGGGGGCAGCACAGAGCTCAGGCAGTGATGCCCGCAATGGGCACCCGCCAGCGGGGCTGTAAATGCGGTTGAGGCTTCCTCACTCCACCCCCCGGCCACCCACCTCCTGCTGTGCACCCTGGTCCTAACTTTCACAGAAGACAATTTTTCCACGGCAGGGTGGGGCAGAGGGAAGAGAGGCGGAGCTCAGGCGGTGATGCTCTGCCTGGTTCCTAACAGGCCCACAGACTGGTACCAGGCCACAGCCTGGGGGTCAGGGACCGCAGTTTTATACTGTCCATAAAACACAAATTATGTGAAAAGCTTAGGACAGCATAATTTGTCATTCTAGAGAAATTAAGGCAAGAAAAATGACTTTCATTTATTTATTTATTTATTTATTTTTGAGACACGGTCTTGCTCTGTCACCTGGGCTTGTCTGGAACTCCTGGCCTCAAGCAATCTTCCTGCCTCGGCCTCCCAAAGTGCTGGGATTACAGGTGTGAGCTACTGGGCCTGACAAGAAAAATTAATTTAAAAAAATAAGGTTTTGTTTAAAAAATTTATAAAGTATATAAATCACATATTTATATCTGTTTAATGCTCATACAAACATTGCCAACCCATCAACATTCTTCAAGTGCAATTATAATTAAGTTCAGTTGTATATTTTACCAATTTTCAATCATATAAAAACCATAGTGTTGCAAATTTTTTTTGTAATTATGAAAGCACATATCTCAAGGTAGCAGAATAGAAAGTGTTTTATTTAACAATTTGTAGGTTGATTTATAGTTCTTAAGTACTGAGACATGGTGGATTTCCACATGCACTCTTAGCTTAGGCCCCACAAATATTAGAATAGACCTATGAACAAGACACAGTTCCTTCCCCCAGAGATCTCCCAGAATTCATTTACTGAACAAATATACATCGAGTGAATCTTATGTTCTAGATACTGAAGAACTTTCAGCGAGCAAAAGCAGACCGTCCTCAGGGAGCTTAAAGTCTAAGGAAGGCAGATCCTGATTAAAGGTCTATCTATTTCTGGGCTCACGCCCTTGGTGGGCACAGATGTGAGACACCACTCCATTCCCTCTTCAAGAAATAACTTGTTGCTCCAGCTCTTGCTTGTGCTATCAGCAGACAGTCTCAAAATAAGACTGGCCCCCGTCTTATTTAGTCTCTAAGAACAGAAAAAAGCAAAAACAAACAAAAATAGCTGTGCAAGCAAGCATCCAATCTTGGTCCCTCTCCCACAGTCACGGGTTTCTTGGAGTCACTTTCTGCCTCTCTGCAGGGGCAGGGAGAGGAAAACACTCCCGCAGCCCTGGGGTTCTTGCTGAGAGGACAGAAACCAATGATACACAGAAAACAAATCAGTACTTTGGAATACAACCCTGCCACATTAGTTTCTCTGGGCTTCTTGAAATCAATATACTTCCAAACTAAAGAAAGGAAAAATATTTTTAAATACAACCACTTTTGAAGTCTATTTTGGTGTCAGAAATCTTCAAGATAATATTAATTATGATGCTAAAATCCTAAAGTTCCTTTGTTGTCAAAAACATTGCCGTGGCTCAAGTCTACCCTCATCCCCAGAAGAGCTCTCCATGTACAGCAGGCATTTCAACGGTAAGGTAAACCAACACGTGCAAGAGGCCTCAGGGCAGGGAGGTCCCCAGCGGGGAGCAGGGATGCTCCTCTTTCCTCTGCCCCCCTCTGTAGTGGGGACAGAGGCTCCTGAGCCCAGCCGATTCCGGCTACCCTACCATGAAACCTCCAGCAGGCCCCGTGCTGCCAGAAAAGCCTCTGAGCTTGCTCCTCCTGGTCAAGTTTAAAATGGCTTCTGTTCTTAGTTGCACGGTCATCTCTACCTACACTGCTAACGGGCCAATGGTTAAACACAGGAAGTATAAATGAAACAGGAATTTAATAAGAAACATATAGTGATAATTACGGCCAACTGGCCTTGAGGTGCTCATCCCCAGATCTGAAAGCTCCATCCATCTGGTCAAAATGCCCCTAGTTCTTAAAATGCCACTGTTAAAAAGAGGAAATTTGGCCATGAAAGTCATTTTTGTCTATTTCATATCATTACACACAGATAGGTTTCAATAAATTAGATCTCTAAAATTAAAGACCATTAAATGCACTTGTCATCTGTGGCTGGCAATGAGCATTTCTGGAGATTGAGACAGTAAAACAAAGAGGCTCTGGTTGCCGAAGGTCAAGGAAGAGTAACTGTTGGGTAAAGCCCAGGCTGGACCCAGTTTTAACATCCATTACTTTGGTTTCTTTAATGAATCTGGTGCCAGGAACGTTTCTAGCCCTACCTGCCCTGTTTTTGTCTCAGACTATGGTGCAGGTCCAGTGGGTTTTCTCAGCATCACCAAGCCCCATAAGTGCATTAGATGCCCAATAAGGGACAACAGCATTCTCTGGTCCCAGGGGGGCCAAGTGGATTAACAATGATTTGAAGTGGCCATTGCCCATGACCCAGAGACCTCCAGCAAAGCTCTGCTGTGCACAGCAGCCCTGTAGCCTTGTAGGTGAGGGCTTTGAGGAAAAGAAGATGGACCACTCATGCAGGGAAAACAGAGCTAACGGAACAATCTCAAAACACAGGGTGCAGAGCAGGGATTTTACTGAGTCAACAGGAGCAGAGATGGCACTGGGAACACAAGCCTGCAGGAATTCAGAAAAATCCTGGGGAAAGCTTTGGCCTTCCAAATACAGAGAGTAAGTGTTTGCGTCAATCTTACCTAGATAGTAGGAGTCTGGGAGACCCTGCTGACATCTGTACTGAACAGGATTTCCACTGAATCAGCAAAGCACTGGAAAATATGGACCCAGAATATAGCTCTGTGAAATAAAGTCAGCTGTGCCAGAGCAGCTCAGCCTCAGAGCAGGTTTCCCAGCCTGTGTGTAGCAGAGGCTATTAGTTGTGCCCCAATATCCATTCTCCCCTTCTTCTTCAGCAATCAAACTCTGATCTTCACAGGGGAAGCAATGTGTTCAGTTAAAAGACTACATCCCCAGCCTTCCTTGTAAAGAAGTGTGGCTATATTCTCACCAATAAAGTGCAAGAAATGCGTGGTGTGGGACTCCCAGAAAGGCTGCTCAAAGGGACCTAACTCAAAGGGCCCTTCTGCCCTTTCATCCTCCTAATGCCCACCCCTTTGTTGTCTCTTTCTGTCAGCCTGGAACTTGGGTGTACTGGCTGGAGATCCAGCAGCCATTTGGTACCATGAGGTCACCTTGAGACCGAAAACCACATGCTGAGGATGGCACAGCAAAAGTCTCCTAATGACAGTGTGGAGCTGCCATACCAACTCCAGCCTCCCTTGCCCCAGATTGCTTTTATGTGAGAGAGAAATACCAGCCTCCTTGATGTTCCCCAGAAGTGATAAGCATGTTTTATCCTCAGGGCTTCGCACTGGCTGGTCCCTCTGCCTGCAGCACTCTGCCCCAGACATCCACCTGGCTTGCTCCCTCACTTCCTGCAGCTCTCTGGCAGAAAAGCACTGAGACCCTCAGGCACTGAGACCTTCTCTGACCACCCTATTTACAAAGCATCCACACCCCCCAATATTCCATAAAATATCATCTGTCATACTACATATCTTTTCCTTATCTATTTGTTTATCACCTGTCTCCCTCCACTAGAATATAAGCTCCATGTGGGGAGGGGTTTGGGCTAGGCTGTTCACTGTTGTGCCTCTTGTCCCTGGAACAGTGACTAACACAGAGAAGGTGCCCGATAAAGATTTACTGAATGAGTGAATGGTGTGACCTGATGGACACGCTCTGCATCCTCATTTGCCCTCTCAGGCCCAAGCAGGCACCCTCTCCCCCTGTGGTCACCCAGGAACCAGGCTAGGACCATGGCTGCCTGTCTGCAGCAGGTGGGGGCAGAGGAGATGGGGCAGGGCTCGCTCTCCTGAGTCTGGTGGGCTTGCAAGGGAAGAGAAGCTAGCCCCTTGCCCTTCTCTGCCCTCATCACAGTTCCGGTGCGCGCCACAACTTGGGGGCTCTGTCCAAGGTTTATAATGTGACGACGCAGCCACAGGGTCCTTGAACCAAGTCTGCACCTCATGTGTGCTCATCAGTCAGCCCCCCAAAATACTGATGTGTGTGGTGCTATGTTGGGCAGTTTTATGCATTAACTTGGCTAGACCAAGGTACCCAAATATTTGATCAAACATTCTGGATGTTTCCATGTAAGTATTTTTTAGATGAAATTAACATTTAAATCAGCAGACTTTGAGTAAAGCAGATTACTCTCCGTAATGCCCCTGGGCCTTATCGAATCAGTTGAAGGCCTTAATCAAACAATGACTGACCTCCCCAGAGGAAGAGGGAATTTTGACAGCAGGCTGCCTTCAGACTCAAACTGGAACTCTTCCCTGGGTCTCCAGCCTGCCAACCCTCCCTGCCGATTATGTACTTGCCACCCTCCAGACTCACATGAGCCAACTTGTTATAATCAATTTCTCTCTCTCTCCTTCTCTCCCCGCTACCACACACACACACACCCCTCTACTGGTTCTGTTTCTCTGGAGAACCCTAACACAGGTGCCATTCTCTTTCCACATTCCAGGGAACACTGGGAGGCCTGGGATGTCTGATGAGCAAACTCCACAAAGAGCCTCGACCTTACTCATAAAAATGAGAAAACAAATTAATGAATGTCTGCCAAGGAAAGTGTATACACCTTGACCCACTGGATCAAATCAATAAAACAAGTGGACACTGCCGCACTTACAGTGGTGCAGGCACAGAGCATGGGAACAGAGCACAATGGCTTTATTGACCACTGAATGAAGGACCTGGCCGACAGCCAGAAGGAGGCCCCCGGTCACCGTCACGGGGTGAGGCTGGGGGAATTCCAGCCCTTTGTTTCCAGAAGAGCAGAGAAAGCCTCACGCTGGCGAGAGAGCAGGCAGCACTTTTCCAGTACACTGGCCAAAGCCAATGCGGTAACCGTCTCCTTGGCAGTGTCCTGGAACAGAGGAGGACAGGGGTCAGTCACGACACCCCTGGGCTCACTGGAATCAACACCCAGGCAGCTGCAGTGCTGGTCGGCACACAGCTGGGCCCCAGGCAGGAAGGCACTATCAGAATGACACACACATATCCTGAACAGAAGAATAAGCCTCCCCGGAAGCTGGGCAGAGCTGGGAAGGCAGGAACACTTGAGCTGGAACTCTGGGCCCACCTCACAGCCCGGGACCCTCAGAGGCACTTCAAGGCTCGACAGCTTCCCTGATGGTGTTCAACTCTCCCCACCTGGGTTTGGGTTCAAATCCTTGGTCTGCCAATTAGCCTGAAGCCAGACTGCCCACATTCAAAGCTTGGCTCCTCTACCTACTGGCTCTGTGACCTGGGGTCTCTCTAGACCACAGTTTTCTTACCCGTGAAATGGATCTAATGATAGTGCCTACTGCACAGGACTGCTTTAAGGATGGTGTGAGCTAATACACAAAAAACTCTGGGTGCAATGCAGAAAGAAACACGTTCTAACAATTTACTCTAAATGTTGGCATAAGAACATCTTTCTCTGTCAAATGCTTCAATTCACAGGAGAAAAACAGCTTCTGATGCGTCTTTAAGAAAGCAAGCTTACATTTGCCTTTTACATCTGCACGTGTAAACACATGTAACACGAACCAACGGACAAAGAAAAATGTTTTAATAACATATTCTCAGTGTTGTCTTACAAACGTGTTTCTTTGTCAAACTTTCCATTCGGTGAAAGGAAACAGTTTTTGATGTGTCTTAAATAAAGCATGCTCACATTTGGGGGAAAAAAAAAGAAAAAAGAAAACTCTGAGAGCAGTGGGGCAGCCCATGGTAAATGCCCGGTAAGTATCAACTATTACGACGATTACGAGCTGGGCGACTGGGGGCAACTTTTGACTTCAGAACTCAGCCCCCTCCTCTATAAACAGGAATAACAATGCTTATCTTTCGTGGTTGTAAGGATTGGGTTAAACATTTGGGAGAAATTCCGCGCACAGCATCTCAGGAACTGACGATGGTAGTGTCATTCACTTAATTCCACTACAGTGAGAGGGACGGAAAGCAGGGAAAAGACGCCCGTCCCGTCCTGGAGGAAGGCACTTAGGGGAGCGGCAGGTCTAGGCGAGAGGTCGAGGAGAAGTGCCTACCAGGTACTGAGAGAGCAGCACGGAGGTGAAGGGAGCAGAAAGGAGGGAACATCTGTGCTGGGCCCTGTGCGTAGGCAGGAGTTCACTACGGAGGACATCATGAAAATGGCATTCCAGACAGAAAGAACAGCATGTGCAAAGGCACAGAGACCTGGCCATGAGGTGCATTAGTCGCATCCATTCAGTGAGACCGTCACGTGGGGTACTCTAGGAGCCCAGATTACCAAGGGCTCTGGGAAGCCATGTTAAGGGGTTTGAACCTCATCCTAAGGGCAATGAGGTGACATGCAGGAGTTTCCAGCAAGACAGACTTGTCGGAGTCGTCAATACAGAGGCCCTCCGACCCCCTGGATGGAAATGCTTCTTCAGGGCCCCAAGCCCTGTGGAGGCCAGATGAGGAGCTGTCGGGGCAACACTCAGACAGAAAAACACCACCAGATGCCCTCGCCTGCCGGAGACAAGCCCCAGATTGGGAGCTGTGCCTCCTGCTACCCAGTGTGAGGAGAAGAAAACAGTGAGGTACAGCAGTTGGGAGAAAGAAATCAAAGCCCACTGCTGAGAAAGCTCACAGCCATCTGGACACTGAGAACAAAGGCAGGTTTGTGCAGCGGGGTCAGTGACATCCTTAACAAGCCCTGCCGGCCAGCACGGGGACAGCCTCTCTGCGGTGGGCTTCATGGCCACCCCTGCTCAGCAGCGGCTCACTCGTAGCCTGTCTCCTCAAACCTCTCCCCTGACCTGCCCGGTCACCTGAGTGGTCCTGCCGGCTCAGGCCGCTCTGACCAGTGGCCTTCTCTGGAAAGGCAGCAGCTTGGGCACTGCAGCCACGTCCCCAGAGGTTTCGATCCTGTGGTCCATCCCAAGCCAGGCCCTGGCTAGTACCAGCACACTCGAGCCAGCCTCCCTGGCTGAGGCGCATCCTGTGACCCACACACTGACAACATGCAAGGACATCCTTTGTCGAGAGCATTGTCCCCGCCTATTCTGCTGATCCATTTCATTACTTTTCTGCCAGTCACTTTTGGATCTCAATGCTCAGAAACAGCCCTACCACTGGGGGGGGGGAAAGCCCTATGAAAGTAAAACTGACTCCTGGCAGAAATTCATGAAACACCTATCAAAGCGACTAATTTGAACTGCAGCATTTTTAAGGAGCCTTGTCCCTGAACATGGTCCTGGATGAGAAAGGTCGCTGCTTCTACACCCCGGGACCCCTTGCCAGCCTTGCCCAGGAATTCTGTACCAGGCAAGGGAAGCAGTGATGGTGTGGAGAGAAGGGGGAGTAGACAGAGACACACAGGCAGACCGCATAGATGTCACCACTGCAGGGAAGGAAAGGGGAGATTTTTGTCTGTATATTGTCCCCAAATAATTTTGGATACCAAGAAAGAAGCCACAACTCACTATAACTATCATTACATCAACAATCTAAAGAAGAGTGAGAAATGTGTGCCCCTAGCAGGACAGAGCAGTCAGTGCAAATGTCTCTGAGAACAAACACATTCCTGCAGGTGGTAAAATGAACACTAGGTGGGGCAAGAGAGCAAGACTGGGGATTGACGAGTTATACCAAAACGCTCAAGAGATTTCTGTTGCTGTTCTTTTACCTCACCTTCTCTCTTGCTGAACATTTTGTGGTTGTTGGACTAGCTCAGAAATGAAAATCACATCGCACCACTTAGGGAGGCAAGGGGACACAATGGTTAGACCGTAGGGCCTGGAGCCCAACCACCTGGGTTCAAATCCTGGCTCTACCCTTTATCATCTGTGTGGTCCTGGGTAATTATGCATCTTTCTGGGCCTCGGTTTCCGTGTCTGAAAAATGGGGATAATGACAGTACCTGCCTTGTTCGGAATATAAGATGTATTGCATGTGAAGCACTTGGAACACTGTCTGGCCTGCAGTAAGTGCCGCACGTGTTGGCTGATGTCAGCACGTCTCAATGTTCTATCACATTTCCAATGGTTAGAAATTGATCTGGGGAATGGTCGCCCGTGATGAGAAAGCAGGGAAGTGGTGAGGTGGCTGCAGGAGCATCTGAGTAGGTACAGTCAGAGAAGTAGGAGGAAAGCCAGCAAAGAGCCAACCAAAGCATGTGTGGCTTTCAAGCACAAAGGCACCGCCGCAGGGCCAAGAGCCCAGAGAAGTCCCGTAAGGTGAGGGCAGAGCAGTCTACCCTGGCTCCCTACACAAAAGGCAACTCAGCTGGTACACCAATTCTGCCCATCCATTCCTCTACTTACCTTCTCCTCCCACAGGTAAACACAGAGCCCAAATTCCAGCTATGTTCACTCATTAAGTTTTTCAGTGGTTCCCTGTTGTATGAAATTCTTTTTCTTTTCATTCATGCATAATTTATGCCTCTCCTATTAGCGAATCATAATTCTTTGTTCTTGGTTGTAGGGAATTCCACCCACCTGTTCCCATTTCCCTCTTCTCTTCCCAACATGTACTTCTTCAGATCCAAGGAAATGCCTTTCCCTGAATTCCTCTACTGGCCTCCGTAAATCCTTCTGGAGCAAGGCACTGTATAAACACACATGGAAATGAACCTCACAGCATCTTGGCTCCTTTTCCCACCTTCTCTGGCTCAAATGTCAAGAACACATGCGAATCCCAACTGCCTAAGTACCAGTGCCCTTTCTTCCAGGCCCCGGACAGCTGCCTGGTCTAGAACGGCTTAGTCGGGGGCTCTTCTCACACTGACAACAGGGGCTAAAGCCGTAATTTTCTCCTCTACCATCCCATCTCCTTCCTTCCTTTCCCCAAATCAAAATTTCAGAAATCACTTTCACTCAATCTATAGATCCATGAGCAAAGATCTGAGGTAGGTCTGGCAAGCATAACAGAAACACAGAAGACCTCAAATGCAACCTAGTGTTAACAGGTGTGTGACTTTTGGCACGAACCTGCCTTCTATCAGCCTGAGTTTTCTACTTTATAAAATCAGGGCAATGATATATTACCAAAGGGCTCTTTTGAGTATAAAATGAAATAGGGAGAGTGGGCATGCCTACAACATGGTTGGCCCCTAGCAGATGTTCAGTAAATATAGTTAAATTGGAATTAGAAAGGTATGATTAGGCTATAGAAATAGTAGGGGCAAAATGGGTACTTATTGATCAATTCTGGGTATCAGTTGCTGCTGTCTTGAGCTCTGCCTGCTGCATCTTTTCTACCAAATCCACTTTGTTTCATTTAATCAACTAACCAACAGCCACACTGAGCACCCTCTATGTCGCTGCTGCTCTGACCAAACCTTGCCCTCCAAGAGCTCTGTGATGGGCTAAATTATGACCCCCAAAGATATCAGGTCCCAATCCCTGGAACCTGTGAATGTTACCTTATGTGATAAATTTTTTGGAGACGTGATTAGGTTAAGGATATTAAAATTAGGAGATTATCTGGGTGGGCCCTAAATGCCATCACGAGCGTGTTATAAGAGAGAAGCAGAGGGAGATGGGACAGAGGAGGAGGAGGCAATGTGGCCACGGAGGCAGAGGTTGGCATGGTGCCGACACAAGCCAGAGAATGCCACCAGAAGCTGGAGAGGACAAGGAACAGACTCTCCCTGGGAGCCTCCAGAAGGAGCACAGCCCTGCCAAAACTCGGATTTTGAACTTCTGTCCTCTAGAACTATGAAAGAATAGAGTTCTGTATAAACACACGTGGAAATGAACCTCACAGCATCTTGGCTCCTTTTTGTTTTAAGCCACAAAGTTTGTGGTCATTCTTAGCGCAACCACAGGCAACTAATACAAGCTCTTAGTTACACATGGAAACTGACAGGCAAGGAGAGCTCAAGACAGCAGCAACTGATACCCAGTATTAGTCCACACCAGTATTCCACGTTTTAAGTGAGTTGCAGAGGGATTGATTCTACCTGAGCAACCTGAGAAGGTAACATTGGGCTGAGCCAGGTTGACGTCCAGTATGAGCCCAGAAGGCAGGCAACGAGAAAATCAGTTCTACAGCAGAGGGTGATGCGTTAGAATGAGGCTAGCCAGCAGGACAGAATCAGACAGAAAAAGGTTGTGAACTTGATGAAACAGGCAATAGGGAGCCATGAGAAGATGTTGAGCCGAGGAGTAAGAGGGGCAGCAAACATGAAGGCTCATTTTCCAGGCACACAGGATGGACTGCAGGGGGCTGATGCAAAAGCTCCCCTAGGATTCCAGGCATGGAAGGGTGGTGGTCTGGGGCAGGTCAGCTGCACAGAGATGGCAGGGCACTTTAAAAGGATGTGCGGTGGACTGTGCCGATGAAATGGGTCCAGGGTTCCAGCCCATGGATTGTCAGTGGTACCAAGACAGCGTCGAGGAAGCAGGGGTGACAATAAGGCATCCAAAGGGAAACATGTGGTCTGCAGTCAGAGAGCAGGACATGGAGCGTGAGTGAGGAGGCGCCACCCCACCCAGTGGGGCTGCGGGATGGGGCAGAGCAGGCACCGCCGACTCCCACACTTCATGTAGGGATCCCATTACAAAGGGATCAAGATACCCGGCCTTCCAAAAACTGGGCTCTGGAAAAAATGGCAATAACAAAGACGACGATGAGGATCGTCGCCATTTTTAAGTGCTCACAAGGTAACATGCGCTCTGACGGGCGCTTTAGAGGTTATCAAAGGTGTGAAGAATCGGGGTTCTGAAGATAAAAGCTGTCTGGAAGGGAAACCACATTTCATTATTTGCTGGCTGCAAACTCTTGGGCAAGTTGTTTAACCCCACTTCACTTTCTCATCTGTAAAACGGTGCACTCGTAACACTGGAATATAAGCCCAGAAGAGCAGGGACTTCATTTGTCTTTTCATCACTGGAACCCCAGGCTGGGACTGGTAAGTCTCAATAAACGTCTACTAGCGAATAAACAAGTTCATTTAGTTCTCACAACTACGCTGTGAGGTTAAGTATTGCATTATTACTTCCATTTTAAAGATGAGGAAAACTGAGTCTCAGAAAGGCTAAATAACTGAATGAAAGTCACACAGCTGGTGGATCTGCAAGTCCAAATGGACTCTTTCTGACTCTCAAGCATGTGCCACCAACCATTACGGTGCCCTTCCTCTCTATGAATAATATGTGGTAGACAGAATGCCCCCCAAAGATTTAAGAGGCACCCTCGCCTCCTTGAAACAGGCTGCTGAGAAATCCCACGCCCTAACTCCGCTACGCCTTCCTTGAACCCAGTCACAGGTCACAGAGTCTCTGCACAAGGGCTTTGCCATCAAGTCTAGACAATGAGGAACCTGCCATTATTTTATAACTTTGCTCAGTGAGAAGGGGAACCAAGAAGAACTTCTACCGTCTTTCTGGCATGTGGAGACTCATGTTTGGAGTCCCTGGTAGCCAAGGCTGTGGTGAAGGGCAGAACAAGCAGGCAGAGTCAGGAATGCAGAGTCAGGACGCGTTAGGACAGATGGCCTCACGGCCAGTGGGGAGCGCCCCGCAGCTAGAACAGCGCAGGATGGGCAGGAGGATAGATGCACCCGCTGGCCCTGGCAGCCCTCACCTGTTATGATGACTTCATCCCCGTCCAGCAGGAACTTCCTGGTCTGTCCATTCCCCAGCTCTATGGCCTTCGTCCCCCTCCAGGACAGCTCCAGCATGGAGCCAAAGCTTTCTGGCTCCTTTGCAACAGGAAAGGGAAAGAAGGGTCACAGGTGTTTACGTCCTGGTGGGTGAGCGTGTCAGCTCTGGTGTGAACAGTGCTTAGCAAGACCTGGAAGACCAGAGCAAGGATGGGGAGACCTGTGCCCCTCAGCCTCAGTGGGACCACTGTGGAAATGCCCTCGAGACTTGGCACTCTGCCCCTTCCTCCTGCAGGCAGAGCGGCCTTCCCACTAAGGGACAGGACCCTAAATCCAAGACCGGAGTGCCCAGCCCCTCCCACCAATGCCCCCTCCCCGCCACCCAGAGGCTGTGATGCTTAACGCCCTTCCATTGGGAAGAGATTGCTCGTCGAATGAGGATGCAGTCAGGACCTTGCACGGAGTGATGACGCTCGCACCACCCGAAGGTCATCATCTGTGAAGGTTCTGTAACTCTACCCCAGGTTTACAGCAGCACAGGGGAGGGCGGGAAGGGACACAGCTGCGTGGCCACCTCATCCTTGGAGGGTACAGGGGGAGATGGTGACAACCAAGACATTATCAGTTTCCTGACTCTATCCATATGTCACTGTGACTCTTCCCTCTGGAGGCAGAGACTCATGCCTCCTGTTCTCATGCCAGCCTCTTTAGGCTAGAATTTGGAAGATAAGCCCCTCCTGCACCCAGAGATGGATGAGGCTACGAGGAAGATGGAGTTGTAAGATAAACACACCCTAGGCTTGAAATCCCCTCTCAAGGGTGAGCTGAGGGTCCTCCAGGCTATGTGGGGAGTAGGGATGCTCTGCAACGCAACAGGATACTCACTGGCCCGCTGATGGTTCCAGAAGCCAAGAGGTCCCCTGGCCGTAGGTTGCAGCCATTGACAGAGTGGTGAGTGAGCTGCTGCAGCATCGTCCAGTACATGTACTGCGGGCAAGGCACACAGGTGGGACAGCAGGTGTGTGCTCATCCTCGCCTCCATAAGGCAGCTGGGTGCAACCTGCCTGCTCACCACACCCTTCCCTGGCCTTCCCTGCCTCCCCCAGCTGGCTCTCCCTGGTCCCTTATAGCAACAACACTCTGTCCTCCCGGACAGCTGCCCAGGGACCTCCCCAAGCTCTCTCCCACCCACTTCAGAATATCCGACCTCAGCTCCTCCACAACCTCAAGCCCTCCCCAACCGCCTTCTCCAAGAGGCACTGCCCGAGAGCCCACCTTGCTGCTCATGCCTGCAGCACGCCCATCTGTACAGGATTCCACACTGCCCCGTGAATACCCTTGAGCCCTGCATCGGCAGGGTCTAGGTCCTCACCACAGCAGAGAATTCTTGTGAGCAAAGGCCCCACTCACATTCTCCCACCCCAGGCCTTGGAAGGGACACTGGGCAATGGAGCGGAATGATTCAAATATGACGTCAGAGCAGGCTAAGGAACACAGGAGCGCTAAGGGAGGTCCAGTTGTGGGCAAGGGAGGGGGGGGCAAGGTGCCACGTGGCCACTGAAAGGATCAGAGGCAACACATCCCGAGCCGCTGCAAGGCCAGAGCTTCTTAGATCTGCCAATCCTATAGCTACACACTCAGGCAAAGGAAACCTCAGAGACAGATTCTTAGCCACAAGCTAAGGAGCCCTCTTTATTTCTTCTTACTAACTTATGGAGCCCAGAATAATGTTAAATTAAAGGGGAGCCTAGGGAAAATAGGAATACAATGATTCAGAGGATATTCAAATGGCCATAAACAAATAAACAATAAACACATGACTAATGTGCCCAGCTGCATTAATCATTAAGGAAATGCAAACTAAAATCACAATCCCCCAGAGTGGCTGGAATGAAAAGGCCAATGCCACCACGTGCTGACGAGCATGTGGAGCAGCCGGAATGCTTACATGCTGCTAGTGGGAGTATAAATCAGCATGACCACTTGGAAAGACTGTTTGGAGGTTCTCCTAGGCTGAGTATATATATCCCCTATGACACAGCAATTCTATTCCTGGGTACACACCCAACAGAAATATGCACATATGTGTACCAAAAGATGTATACTAGGTATTCACAGCAACTCTGATAGCCAAAAAGTGGAACCAAGCAAATGTCCACCAATAGTAAAATGGATCAATCAATTGTGGAGTATTTATATGATGGAACATTGTAAGGCAATGAGAAAAACGAGCTACCACTACACACAGCAACATGGTTGAATCTCACAGATACAATGCTAACACAAGAAGCCAGACATAAAAGAATATGATTCCATTTCTATAAAATTGAAAAACAGACAAAATTAATATATGGTAATAGAAGCCAGGAGAGAGGCGACCCTTGCTGGGGGTAGTGATAAGTGACTGGGAGGGGCCCCAGAGGCTGCTGAGGGGCTGGAAATTTCCCATTTCTGATCTGGGTGTTGGTTACACAGGGATGCTCACTTTGTGAAAATTCCTCAAGCTGTACACTTATATCGTGTGCATTTTTATCTATCTGTGTTATGCTTCAGTCAAAAACTCACTTTAAAAAAAAGTTACTCTCATTAATCCAGCCCCTGGCAGGATAAGAGAAACCAGGGACTTGACCTTTACAGGAACACCTGTTGTCCCCCAAGAAAATCACTGGCCACATCTATGCAGCTTCCATCTGGAGGGAACTCTGTGACCTCATGGCCATTTCTAGAAAGGGACAGGGCCGTGGAAGCTCCAGGCCCACAGGCTGACCCACAGTCATATCCCAGCGTGGATGCTATTCTCCTCTCCTGCCGGGAAGAAAGATCTCCCTCTTTCCCTCACCTCCAGGAAGCAGTCTGACCAGCTTCAAAACTTACCTTAAAATTGGACCTGCATATGGTAGCTGCATGGCTCATTCCTTCTCCTGTTAGAAAGAGAAGAGAAGTAAGATGGATGAAGACTTAATTCCATTAATCAGGGAGGAAAATAGAAACAGAATTGCTCTGTGGCCTGTGCTTCTCATTGTCCAACATGATTTCACTTCCAGTCCATGAAACAAATAAGCTCATAGGACATCTGAGCTGAGATACTTCCACAGAGATGATCTAGCCTAGGACTGGCAAATACATGCACACAAGCCACCACTTTCTCTTCCCACACCCATGGCAGACAGCATTAACCAATCACAGCATATGTTTCTTCTGTGTCCAGATGTAGCCTCAGAATCCTTCTTAACACAGTGCTCCTGGCAGCCACGAATCAACTGGAGATAGTGTGCCTGCCGAAACCTATTTGTGATCTTTGATCAAGGATAACTTACTATCCCCTCAGAAGCCCTCTGGATAGCTGGGCCATCTGTCCCCTATCCAGCTCCTCCAATGATGGGCAGTGTGTTACTTCCCAATTTATAATATTTATTGAGCACCTACTGCATACTAAGGCACCAGGTTGTTGCTGTTTCAGCCCTGGGGTGGCTCTAAGCAGGTGTGTTCCTCAGCCCACAGAAGGTCTGGGTCCCCAAGCCTGCTCCTCCTGAGACCCTTTCACCTAGATCCCAACTTGGAACTTCCGAACTGCAAATTCAGGACTGCATCTCTGGACACTGCGCTTTCTTCATAATCTTGTCTCTTCCCCAACTGGTGCCCTCCCCTGGATGTGTTCACCCCTAGGCAGGCAGGAGACAATACCTAGGATGAAAACATGACAGAAATGCACTCCAAGGATGCACTTGTGGGTACAAGGAGACCAGCCTAGAACTTATGACACTTGGATTTAGTCCCAGCTTTGTCATTAGCCAGCTAAGTGACTTGGGTGAAT
The DNA here is from genome assembly GCA_023783475.1 of Daubentonia madagascariensis. Taxonomy (NCBI): domain Eukaryota; kingdom Metazoa; phylum Chordata; class Mammalia; order Primates; family Daubentoniidae; genus Daubentonia; species Daubentonia madagascariensis. The sequence continues at coordinate 9,177,410 of JAKFHU010000144.1, read as the reverse complement.
CATTTTTCCTCTCTAAACCTCACTTTCCTAACCTGGAACATGAAAGAGTGGGACCAGCACAGTTTCCCACAGGGCACTGAGGCAGCTAAGAGGCTCTTTCTAACAGCGCTTTCCTCCAGGGAGCCTCCTGTCCCTGTGGGAGACAGCTCCTTGCTCCTTCTCAGGGCACTAAGCCTCCTGCCAGGAACCACCTCCACGAAGGGCCTAGGCCCTACACCTGGCAATGAGAAACACACAGCGAAGCCTCATGTGTGTAGACAGGATGAAAGGAGGTGAGGAATTGAGGAATAAAGGAGGTTTGGCCAGAGTGCAGCCCAGGAGGTCTGCATGTGGCCACCAGGCACCTGTGGGCCCCCCACAGGGACTGGAAAATGACACCTGACTTTTCCTAGGTACATGCACTGTGCTAGACCTTTACAAGAATTGACTTGCTTAGCTCTCACAACACACCACAGGGTCAATGCCATTATTATCCCATTTCACAGGTGACAAACTAGGGCATGGACAGGTTAGGTAACTTGCCCAAAGTCCTACAGCTGGGCAGCAGCAGAGTCATGGCTGCAGAGTCTCTATCCCTAACGCCCTGTTGTTCTGTTACCAGAGCCAGGCTGAGCAGCCTCAGGGGATGTGGACCCCATCTTCAAGGCTCTCAGGGCTCTCAGGGCTCTCAGGGTGGGAACTGGGGTGCTGGGTGTGCTGACTCCATGTAGCCCCAAAGGGCTCAGCCAGGCCTACCATGGAAGGCCCAGGAGAGGCTTTCAAATAGGCACTCAATGAAATGTGCCACCCACTGTGGGTGTGAGGTCGGTGGTGCCATGTGAGCAGGGCCAGTCAGATCCTGGCTGGGAGGCTGGAGAAGGGATTCAAGCAGAAGACAGAGAGGTCCTGGATGCCACGCTTTCTGGCCCTTAATAGCTAAAAGCTCAGTGATAGGGTTAATGCCATGATGGTGCAGTGAGGCTCCCTTTGAACACAAGAGCTTCCCCTCCCCTCTTCTTCCATTTACATGAGCCACACACATCTCCAGGGTTGTAGCATCTCCTACCCCTCACCCTGCCAAAGCCCAGGAGCCATCAGGGCAAGGCACTTGGACACAGGTGCCCACGGAGCCCCTGGGCACACCCGCCTACCCTACAGCATACCTTTCAGGGCAACAGAGAGGTTGATGTCGAACGCGTAGGGGTGGTCATGGCACAGGTATGGCAGGGGCCTGGGATCCTGTGAGGGCAGAGCACAGCACAGAGGTCACTGGCAGGCCTGAGCTTGCCCAGGCTGGGCCTCTGCAACACCTGCCCCACCCAGTCACAGGGAGCAAGGCAGCAGGAGCATTCCCTCTCCTGGGACCCTGCACAGTGTCCCTGGACACTGTGTCCCTGGACAGCATGGGGTGGGGTGGTCGTATGTGCCAGGCTTCAGGAAAAGCAGCTGAGGGAGGGGCATCGGCAGGTCAAAGGTCATAGGGGCCAAACCAGAGATGTCCCAGAAAGCCAGGGGAGGGGAGAGCTGGGGAAGGTGAGCAATGGGGGCCCGACACGGGAACAACTGAGGCCTGTGGGGAAAGGCTGGGGCCTGGAAGGGTCATGTGGGCCCCAGGAGGCAGACAGCCCTGTCTGGTGCTCCAGCCGGCTGGGGAAGCAGCTTTGCCAGAAGGTCTGCACTTGGGCCCATTACGGTGTTTACCCAAAGTGTGATACATGAGTCACTAGCAGGACATGAGGTCGTTTTTGGTAGTTACGTGTTTCTTTTTATGATTAAAAATGCAACTAGTGATGCCAGGGGACATAAATTTCCTTTTCTCAATATATTATATAAGTTTTAAACTGGGAACTGCTCTAAAGAAAAACATTAAATAAATAATAGTTCAGAAGGGTCAAGAGTCATGACACCTATACATAAATGGTATTTGGGAAGGGCTGGCTCAGAGGAAGGTGGATCCCAGACATCTCTGGCCAGGGCAAAGCAGTGTCCCGTCATGACAGTCCTGGACGAAGACTGAGAACTAGGGTATGCGTGGAGGGAGGCCACAGCCCGGCAGTAGCAGGGGGACACACGAGGCTGCTGCTGGCCAGGGAGGAAGTGATGTTCAGGGCTCATTGAGAGGGAGAAGGGGACATGTCTTGGTGACTGAGGCAGGTGTGATGAGGGGGGAGCAGGGGGGAGCATGGGATGGCGTGAGAGCCCCACAGGACTTTCATGGGGAGCTGGCCTGCAGGGAAAGCCCCCCAGTCTGTTTGCAGTGCAGCAATCATAGGATGACCTGAGAGGGAGAACAGCCTGGTTGGTAGAGGGGGCCCCGAGGGAGCGAGTGTGGACACATGCTCAGGGAGGATGTGTAAATGGCTGGAAGCTCCGCCTGGGCCTCCACTGGCAGGATGGAGTTGGAGTGGGCATTGCCGGACTCAGGGACACCAGAGAACCAGGACAGGTCACATGCCAGAAGCCAAGAGGCAAGAGAATGCCTAGGAGGAGTGCAGAACCACAAGGACATCCACACTGAAGGGGGCACAGGCCATCAGGTCACAGCAGACTCTGGACAGGAGCTGCTGGTGATGGGGTGAGGCTGTGGCCAGACTGAAGCAGGCTGAAGAGGGAGGGATGAGACCAGGAGGCCTGGACAGTGGTGTAGGAAACTGGGGGGCTCCAGGGGCCGGGACCCCCTTGCTGCTGGGCTTCAAACTGCATTCTGTGAGTTGGGCTCCAGGGGGCACCCTTCACGCAGAACACAATTTGATGGCAACCTAGGAAGCTGTGTGATGTGGTGGCATTGGCAGGGACCCCTTCTCCTGCCAACTGGTGGGCTCCCCTGGCCTCAGAGGATTCTGAAGCTTACACGATTCTGTGTTCTCCCCAAGAACTGTGCTGGGGGCAAGGAAACAAGGGAGAATGGCTGATGCCACAGCTGCCTGGAGGTCACTGTGACCAGAATCCCCCCAGGGCACTCCAACGTGGGCATGTGGTGGGCACAGAGCTTCCCTTCCCTTCCTGTTCAGCAGGCAAGCAGCCTCGGAGGGGGCAGAGCCGGGTGTGGGAGCTTCCCACAGAGGGGGTGCTTACCTGCTCCGGATTGGGCACAGCAAAGGGCATGAGGGCATCCATGGGCACCACCCATGCAGAGATGGTTGTTCCAAAACTCTTCCCAAGGAAAGGCCCAAGAGGGACATACTCCCACTTCTGAATGTCTCGAGCTACAGAAGAAGGGCAGACCTGGGGCTTACAAAGGCTGACTGGGGCCTCACCCCAAGGCCCCTCCTGCCCCTGACAGACGAGCAAAGACACCCGGCACAGGCCATTCCATGGAGCTCTGGCCCCAGCCAGGCTGCTCCAGGACCAAGTGGCAAAAGCATTCAATGCCAAGGACAGAGGTCCTTTGAGGGCACTGTGCAGGCTTACAGCAAAGAGAAGAACAACCACAGGGTGGTCAGGATAGACCCCAGGAAGGGGCTAGAAGCTCATCTTCAAACTGGGGGAGAGACACTTGCTGGGACTTAGGGCACCATCCTCCTCCTACGTATGGCATAGGGTTGACAGCTCAGGTTCAGCAGCAAGGCCGCTTAGCTTCAAATCTTAGCTCAGCAATGAACTGAAATCTCTCTGTGCCTTAGTCCCTCATCTATAAGATGGGAATAATAATATCACCAATACCTTGTAGGGATCAGTGGGAGAATACATGTGGGGCATCAAGCACAGGGACTGACACATAATAAGTGCTCAATAAATATTAGTTATGATGTCAGCCACGTCCCTATCAACTTATGAGAAAATTGGAGCTCAGAGAGGTTAAGTGACTGGCCAAGTTCTCCGAGCCAGAAGCCCAAACCCATACTCTCAGTCACTATACCACCTGCTGCCGCTGACCAGCAGTGGACCAGGAAACCATCTGCAGCTTTTGTGCAAGGGTCCCAAATCCCCAGCCTCCCCCTTGCCCCCACCACAGCAGAGTGCTCTCAGTGAGCTCCAGTAATTACCACTCCAGTCGTTCATAAGCACCATTCCAAAAATGTGCTCGTGGGCCTTGGAAATGGGGATTGGCTCTCCGAATCTGTTTCCAGGGCCTACAAAGAAAGCCTGACGGGGGGGAAAGCTGATTAGAATCTGGGGCTGACCTGCAGTCCCAGGTCACTCGTCACCTAGAGAGCAAAGGTCAAGCACTTCCAAACCCCGGCCAGGGAGCAGGACTGCCACAGGGGCCTGGCATGAGTCCACTGTATTTGTAAGTCACAACCCACACCTGAGCCGTCCAGTGGCCACCTCAGGAGAGCAGCATGCAGCAGCACGGCAGTGCCCACCCAATGCTCCTCTGCACACCCCTGAGTGCCACCACAGTCTCTCCTTCCTGCAGTGCATCCCGGGCCATCCTGCCTGCCCTCTTCACCCCATACATGCTTTGCCTTTTAAGACTTGACAGCTACATGAGGCTTATGAGAAAAGAAAATGTCAGGGCTTATATTCATGTCACAAAGAATCAAAAGGCTACCTCCTTAATGTAGCAAAGAGTGCCTGACAGGGCACACTCCACAGCCCAATCTCTCGCCCCAAACCCTGATCTGTCACCCTACCACCTCTGGAAAAAACAGCACCAACATCATGTCCATGAACCAACAGGATATCCAGACATCGGTAGGGAAAAAATTGTGGAAGTCTCTTTCAAAAGCACATAGACTTGGCTATGACATTTGGAAAACTTGAGTCACCGTTTTATTTGTTCTGTGACAGTGTTTAAACATTGCAAATTTTTCATTAAGATAAAAACAAAAACCCCCAAGGGCACCATCTCACAGAGGATCCCACTGGCTACTGTTCGGATCATTTGTGCCCCCGCCCCCAACCCTTTCCCCACACTCTGACTTTCTGCCTTTTCTCTGCCTCAACCCCCCAAACAGGGACCACAGGTGAAGCATTTGCTTGCAGAGTCCTTTGGTCTCCCAGAGAGAAGACCCTAGCCCCAAACCAGAGATCTTGTGGGGCACTCTCACGAAGGCAGCAGGAGGCAGAGGGCTGGCAGGGAATGCCATGCTACCCGGGGACTATGTGGCAGTGCCCACCCATTTCCCTCCTCTACCAAATCCAAAGAAATCACGGGGCAGCAAAGGAGTGACAGGGAACTCTAGAAAAGCCAACTGGGTCTCCAGCCTACCTCAACCAACACTGGATTCCCACTGCCGCAGCCTGAATGGGTGGCCCCATGGCTCCTTCTCCTACACCTGCAGTGACGAAGCACTCAGAACTTCCCAAAGCACCACCTCAAACCATGGGTGCTGACTGTGGAAAAGCACCTCCACCTGCCTGCCCTGTACTCCCCTGCCCAGGGCCCAGCTCTACCATCAGTCATCCGACAGCCCAGCCCACACTGAGACACCGCCAAGTGCCCAGGGCCCTCCCTCCTCTAGCTCAGCTCCTCCTTCCCATCTCTTTCCTGGTCCCCTCTCCCCTTGGGGGCTGCCCGGAGTTCAGTGTCCCTCTTAAAACAGGCAGCTCTGCAGCATGAGGGACCCTTGGGGTGATGGGGCTGACTGCACAATGTCAACATCCTGGTTATACTGTTGCACCACGGTTATGCAGGACGTTACCACCAGGAGAGACTGCGTGAAGGATATTGGGATCTGTCTGCCTTATTTCTCACAACTGGATGTGAATTTATAACGACCTCAAAATAAAAACTTCAATTTAAAAAAAATGTGCAGTCCCGAAGTGCCCACAGTTCTGAGGTTGTGTGGGCCCAGCCATAGTGCAATGGGGCTGACACAGTTGATTCTTGTCATTCATGGCAGTTACAATCTATAAAGTCACCACAAATACTGAACCATTGCTTTTAGGGGAAACACCAGGTTAGTTAGGTTCCTACCAGCCTCCCTGGTCAGAACATTTTTATCAACTGCTCAATACCTAACTATATAACCTTGTTTTGTGTGTATTTCTGTTTAAAGACACCTCATTTAATATATTTTGTTGATTTGTTAACACTGAACTGACAACCAACAGCACTGTAACTCACACCCAAACGAAGCTTATCTAACACATGTATTTTCTCTGTAAGGCACATCAGAGCCTTCTTGCACTGGGAAACACTGGACGGCATGTCAGCACTGCACTTGGGGGCCGTTATAAACAGCAAAATCATCCCCAAAAAGCACAGAAATGCAAAAAACATGGCACCAAATAGACCACAGAAAGGACACGTGCTTACAGGATGAGAGCAGAGACAAGAAGGCAGTGTTGCCTTGTTTGATCTCGGCTGGGAACATGCACCCATTAGGTGACTCAAATTTTTCACTGCTCTGCACGTGTCCATGAACAACCACAAAAGGCCTACGAATATGAATTTGAGGGTTACAAATAAATTTTAGCAAGTAGACAAATTTGCAAGTACAGAATCTGCAAGTAATGAAGATGGACTGTACTTCTGGCGGCCAGATGGGGACACAGAGCCGCTGTTGATGTGGCTGGAGAGGAGTGGACAGCTCATGGTGCGGGGCAGCTGTCACAGAGACAGGAAGGTTTACATAGATCTTGCGGCAATAAAACACCGAGGCACAGCTTACCATTTCCAACTCCATGTCCAGGAGTTTGCAGGCACCATACACAGGAGGCTTAGCTGGAAGAACGCCAGAAAAAAGAGGCTGTTGTGAGGCCCGCCACAGACCACAGAGCCCAGCACCCGCAGGGCCTGGATGCCGCGGTCACTCACAGTCATCAGGTCTCATCTGTCCCATGGGCCTTCGGATCGGGGTGCCAGACACCACGACAGAAGAGGCACGGCCATGGTAGCCCACAGGTAAGTGTAGCCTGATACAGAAGGCAAGAGATTGCAGGGCATCAGAGCTGTTACATGTTGTAAAACAAACTTCAAAAATTTTAGAAAGTAGAAACAGAGTCAACATAGATACGTAGTTAAAAAATCAAAAGGTACTCTTAAGTGTCCATCCATGGATGAATGGATACATTAAATGTGGTACGTACATACAGTGAAATATTATTGAGCCTTATAAACGAAAGAAATTTTGACACATGCTACAACACGGATGAACCTGGAGAACATTGTGCTAAGTGACGTAAGCCAATCAGAAGAAGGACAAATACTATATGATTCCTCTTCTATGAAGTCCTTGGAGTAGTCAAATTCATAGAGACAGACGGTGCAATTGTGGCTGCCAGGGACTAGGGGAAGGAGGGAAGGCGAGTCATTGTTTAATGGGTACAGAGCTTCAGGTTTGCAAGATGGAAAGAGTTCTGGAGATGGAGGGTGGTGATGGTTGCACAATATGAATGTACTTAATATCACTATACACTTAAAAAGGTTAAGATACTAAATTTTATGTTATGTGTATTTTACCACAATTTTTTAAAAATCAAAAGGTACTTAAGGGTAAAGTTAGACTTTCTCCCATCTGCATCCCTAGTGCCAATGTGGAGCTGACGTAACTACTGGAAGAACCGCTAACAGTGCCGGTTACCACGTACACAGCACTTAGCTTGTGCCAGGCACCGTGCAAGGTGCTTTTCGAATTGTTTCCCTTTTCATGTCATCTTCACAAGAGCCCTGCTCTGCAGGTGTTGCAGCCAGCACGGGGCTAGCCCAGGCTCCAAGAGCACCGCTGGCTTGGCGGAGGTCCCTGGTATGAAGAGGTGATGCTGAGATTCAAATCCAGGCCTCTCTGCAAAGTTCTGCCGCTTCTGCTGTAGCCCGCTCCCCACCTTTACTATGGCACCATGGGAAAAGGTCATACAGCTTAGAGAAGAGGAGACAGCCCAGGACAACTGGAACATTGACAAGAAGAACAAGAACTCTGTTTATAAGACAGAAATATGGGGGAGGAAATGAAAGAGAAAAGCACTCCTAAATATCAACACACACCATAAAGTGATATAAAATAGTACAGCACTAATGTGAGTAGATCAACTGAACACAGAGAGAACCACGTGTAGGTGAAAAGATAGTACATGATAAATAAAGATGGATAAATGTTTTGGGAAATGGGCTAAGTTAGACCCTGTAGTGGACTGAATGGCAGCTCCCCAAAAGACATGAACATGTGGGAAAGTCTTTGCAGATGTAATGAACTCAAAGATCTTAAGATGAGATCATCCTGGATTATCCAGGTGGGCCCTAAATCCAAAGATAAGCATCCTTATAAGAGGCAGAAGAAAAGATATAAAGAAGGACATGTGAAGACAGAGGCAGAGATTAGAGTGATGCAGCCACAAGGAACACCTGTGGCCACCAGAAGCTGAAGGCAGCAAGGAAATGAGCTGTCACCTAGAAGCTTCAGAAGGAGCATGGCCCTGCTGCATTTGATTTCAGACTTCTGCCCTCCAGAACTGGGAGAGGATAAATTTCTGTTGTTTAAGCCATTCAGTCTGCCGTACTCTGTTATGGCAGCCCCAGGAAATAAACACAGGCCCGCACCTCACCTCGCACGCAAAGGAAGGTACAGATGGATTAAAGATCTAAATGTACAAAGAAAGGCTATTACAAGCGCTAGAAAAAAATACAAGAAATGTTTTCAAATTCTTGGGATGGAGAAAGCCTTTCTAAACATGACATAAAGGTAAATGCCATAAGGAAAATGATTGGCATGCTTGCTTTTATAAAAATATAAGGCTTCCATATCTAGAAAGACTACATGCTGGGAGAAAATGTTTGCCGTGCATTGCACCAAAGGGCCAATTTCTATCTCTTTCCAATTAATAAGAGAGAAGTGACTGCGTAGATAAACTGGCAAAGAGAATGCGAAAATGTCTGTGAAAAATACCTGCGAACAGTTTTGCCTCTGGAGAAGGGAGCTGGGTGGTGGGGACAGGTGGGAGAGTCCTGCTGTTTCCCATGTTTCCCCTTCAGTACTTTTTGCATTCTGAACCACGTAAGTGTATCGACTCTTTTTTGTTGCTTTCAATTTTTTAAATGTTTGATAAGTTATTTTGCAATATTTATGATATACAAAAAGATACAATAACACAAACAACCATGCACCACCGATGAGCTAAAGAGATAAAACTTTGCTAATCCAGTCAAAGCCCCCTTGGATCCTTGCCTGGTTTCTCTCTCCCCTTCCCTCCCTTCCTGCCCCCAGCCCCAGAGAAAACTGGCATATTTCTCAGTCCCCTATATTTCTATACACTTTTATTACTGTGCAGTATTTTTTGCATCTTTTTATATAAATGGGACTTTACTGTGTGTTTGTCCTGTATTACCTATTCAAAAAATTTATTTTGTGAAAGACTGAGGTATAGTCAAGTTTATTTACATGGAGAGATGTCAGTGATGAAGTGAAAAAAGCAAATTTCAGCATGGTCTCATTTTGATAACCAAGGAAATAAAATGTGTGTGTGCATGCATGTGTGTGTGCATGTGTGCACGCGTGCAAAACCCGGAGAAGAGTGTGGGAGTGGCACTTCCAACCATTGCTCAAAGTCATCGCCCCTGGTGAGTGGCTGGGGAAGAGCCCCCTTTTTCACCCCTTTTACTTCCTTTATTAGATTAAGTTACAAAATTCAATTGTATGTACTGACATGGCATGTAATAATTCAAATAACTCAGATGAAAAAGAGAAGTTAGTAATCTCTCCCCATCCAGACACCTCCCTGAGGAAAGCAATGTTGGTCTGGAGTCTATTATTCACACCAGTCTACATAAACACGTAGTACACAAACACGTGTGTGTGTGTGTGTGCACATGCGCATGCGTGTGTGGCAAGCTGAATGCCCCCTCCAAAGAATATCTAGATCCTAATTCCTGGAACCTGTGGATGTTACCTTATATGGCAAAAGGGATTCTGCAGATATGATTGAGTTAGGGATCTTGAGAAGGGGAGATTATCCCTGATTATTCTGGTGAGCCCTAAATGTAATCCCCAGCGTCCTTATAAGATGGAGGCAAGAAGGCCAAAGGAGGAAGTGGAAATGTGATGGAGGAAGCAAGAGGTTAGAGTGATGTGAGGAAGGGGCCACAAGCCAAGGAATACAGGTGGCCTCTAACACTGAAAATGCAAGGAAATGAGTTTTCTCCTAGAACCTCCAGAAGGAACTAGCCCTGCTGACACACCTTGACTTCAGCCCAGTGAGACTGATTTTAGACTTCTGGCCTCCAGAACTATAAGAGAATATATATGTGTTGTTTTAAGCCATCAAGTTTGTGCACATTTGTTACAGCAGCCACAGAAAACTAATACAGTGTGTATGCGCATATAGATTTTTTCTTTGTCTTTTTATAAAAATGAGAACACACTTTACAAAATACCCTGTAATTTGCTTATTTCATTTAACATATATCATGCACTTCTCTCTGGATCTAAATCTTTCAATAGCTACAAAACATTTCATATTGTGAATAGACTAATTTTTCAACTATTCCTCTACCAATAAGTACTCAGATTGCTTCCAGCTTTGGTCCACTAGAAATATTGCTGGTAAACATCCCTGCCCTTGGATACAAACACATTGGTGCTTTTATTTCTGTAGTATAGATGCACAAAAGTGAGACTGCAGGTCAAAGGGTATGCACATTTTAAATTATAAATGTTTTACTTTTCGTATTTTCTATAGTGTTCGGGTTAATCACATTAAGCATATATTACCTTTTTAATAAAGGACAGGTACCTAAAGTAAAAAAGGTACAGCTACAGGCCACCATGCATCAAACATCGCTAGAGAAGGCCTATTTGCTCTGATTCTGCAGAAGGACACAGGGCAGAGATATCTGTGGCTCCCACACGTGGTTTCAGACACTGTTAACAACCCATATCCCGGGCCCGGCCTCTCCTCTCACTCCCTGCTGCCACTGTCCTTTGGCCACTGGGATCCTGGCAGGTGACAGCCAGCTCCTCTGTGCCAAGGACACTAGAATAGACAGGCTGTGGTTGGCTGGGGACAAACACAGCCTGGAGCCTGCACAGGGCCAGAGTCTCTAATATTTGCCCATCTCAAGTGGGAGCCTGGAGCCTGGGTTCTGGTCCCAGATTCACACCTGCCTTGTTCTGCAACCTTGGCCTTGGTGCTTAAATTCTCTGGGTTGGCTCTGCTCTCTCTTCCTTTTTTCCTTCTGCATCTTGGTTCTAATAGGCCCTTCCCCTCGTGGCATAGCCCATCTGAAACACTTGCTCAAAAAAGGTGAAGGCCTGTCCCCACATAGCTCCTGCACGTGGCTGGCAGCTCCTGAGCCTGGGATGTGTGCTGCCACTGTGTCCAGGCCTCTCCAGTTCTGAGTAGCTGCCACAGCCAAGGACAACACAGAACAAATGCCAAGGATCACAGCTCTGGGTCCTTGTCCTGGCCAATGGTGCTGACTGGGAGCTGCGAGACAGGCTCTGACCCTGTTCATCCTCAGGCAGGTCAATCTTTCTCTGAGCCTGTTTTTCTGCCTGTAAAATGGGGCTTATAGTGATGGCCTCAGCAACCTCACAGAATACTATGAGAATCAAATGAATGAACATAACAAACCACACTTCGAGGAATATACAGCACTGAGCACACTTGAGGATTCTTACTCATCAGAAAATGTTAAGTATGGAGAATGCTGGAATCTAAGACTTGCCAACAGAACAATAATACACGACATACAAACAAAAGGCTCCAGAAGGATCCTAGTGACTCAGGGACTCTAATTCCAACCCCCATTCTCTAGATGAAGGACCTTAAGGGACTTGCCCAATGATCCCACAGCAGGTCCTGAGCCAAGCTGAGAAGAAGACCAGAAGCTGAGACCACTGTCTCCAGAGGATGCAGCCTCATGGTCATTATTGGTTTCCCTCCCCACTTTCCTGTAACCTAAGAGGGCTGGCAGCTCCTGCAACAAACATGCTGCTGCAAATGGAAAGGCAGACTTTAAACTCATCCAAACATCTGGTCCAGGACATACCAATTCGGCATCAGTGGATTCTCCTTGCCCCTGAACATGATTCCAACGTTGGTAGCATGCTGCCGAGAAGAATAGAAGTCTGTGTAGTCTCCTGCAGAAGACCCGAGAGATGCCATCAGTGACCCAGACACCTCAGGAAGGAGAAGGGACAATTCCAAGGATTGTGCCATAAGTGTGCACACAACGATGTCCGCACGTCCCCAAGCTCAGCCTGCATTGACTATTCCAGCAGGGATAGCACCAAATGCAACACTAAATAGCCTCACTAAAGATTTGTTTTTAAAGCCCACAACTGAGAAACAAAATAAGAAATTAGGAGCCAAGACTTTCTGAAACCCACAGGGGAATTTACATATGAAGTGGCTGACACCACGCCTCTTGGGGGTAGTCACTTCTGGGCAGCCCCAGCCCGGCCCAGCCCCCATTTTGTTTGACTCCCCCTCTATCCCCCAGTGCCAAGGACAAGGTCTTGCCCAGCACAGGTGCTCAATCAGGACCTGTTGATTATGATGAACTGAACGGGGTGGTTTGCAAGCTGCAGGCACTGTCTTCTGCAGGAAAAACCAGTTGGGACAGTTTGCCTGTTTATGTCCCTAAATCTCCCCTCTGGGAAAAAAAAAATAGCTAGGTACACATCAGTACCAACAGCCTAGACTAGAACGGAAGTGGTGAGGGACGAGGACAGAAAGAAGAGTCTGCGGGGCAGATTAGAGCAATGGGGCAGACCAGACTCAGCTGCTGCTTCCCACCTTCAGTCACAACCCACAAGAAACAACAGCTGAGATAGTTTTCAAAAGAATAGATCCATAACAAAACAACAAGGAAGGGCACCATCAGTCGACCAGACACGATGAGGAATCCCTGAAAGACAACTGGTTTGCCAAGAAAGAGCAGAGCCCAACACTGCAGGAGAGGGAGGAGTGAGAAGCTGGGAGGTCGGGAGTCAGCCCCACCTGTCCCCAGCCCCAGCCTTTAGCCAGCTTTGTCCAACCAGCCAGCAGCTGAGGACTCAGCCCAGACTCAAGAGCTGATCCAGAGCACACAGACTTCCCGGGGGGCAGGGCAGCCAGTCCCTCGGCACACAGGTGCCACGTCCCCCAACGGGGGAGGTCGCCTCACAGGGCAGACAGGAGGACAAGGAGGAAGGGGCAGACAGATGGACAAGGAGGGAGGGCCACAGGCCGATTCGGCCTCTCTCTGCTTCAAGCTGAGAGAGTTTCAACAACTCCAACTTCCTGACTGACACTCGTCCAGACACCGGCCATGTGCTCACACTGGGGCCCTGCACAGCCCTCTGGCCTCTTTCCTTGAAACTGCTGAGTCACCCCTGGAGCTCAGAGAACTTGCCCCACAGCCTTAGGGAAACGGAGAGCGATTTGCTGCACAGGGAGCCACGTGTAGCTGGTGACAAACTTGAGCAGCCTGCAACTAGCCAAGGGGAGTGCCCTAGCCTTGACACACAGGCTGAGTTAATGCTGGGCCTGGATGCTGAGGACTGTCAGTGATGGTAAGGGGGTCCCATAGCCCCTCGCCACTTCCTCCCCCACCGGGATGGATGCAGGGACCAGGGCACCTGGCTAGCCCTCTTGGCCCACTAAGCTGCTCCGTCCTTGTCTTAGTAAAGAGACCGCACTCACCTATGGTGGCTGGAAGGTGCATCGTGGCAGAGGCCTGGGAGGTGAATGCACTGAAACACAAAACGAGGGGCTTCAAGGTCAAGCGGGGTCCCTGCTCTGGTCACCCACCTGCAGGCTCAGCGCAGACCACCCCCAGGATCCTGCTCATAGTCTCCAGTGGGCACTTCTGCTGGACTGGGGCCAGAGCTAGGCTGAACCTGGCCACAGCAAGGAGGATGTCCACCTACTAAAGTTGAAATGCCTCTTTCCCATTTCTATGTTCCACTGTAGGAAACAGGACTAGAGTAGCGGGAACTCCTTCCCACTGTGGAAACCAGACAAGAGCACAGACAATGCTGATGAGGAAAAGGTGAGTGGGAGAGCAGGCCAGTGGGCCTGGCCTGGCCTGGGCAGCTCCAGCCCGGGCACCAAGGTCATCCCAGTCTACCCAGAGCCCTCCCACCAACATGCAGCCCGGGTAGGGGCTGGGTGAAGGCTGGTCTGACTTGACCAGGCTAAGGAGCCTAGCTGTGCCTCAGGATGGCACCGACTGGCACACAACCCTTCGTCTCCTCTGCTGTGCCCCTGCTTCCCCACCAACATCCACATGCTCCTCACCGCTTCCGAAGCTCCGTGTCATCTCTGAGCCTAGCCTGGCTAGCAGACAGCAAGTTCTGCAAGAACGCCCTTGCTTCCTTCCAGGCGGCCTGCCCCAGGCCCATGAAGCTGTTGAGAGCAGGCTAGGACCAAAACAGGGAGAAAGAGGGTCACGCACGGGAAAGCCCCGGAGGTACCCCTCCTGTCACAGGGAGGCCAGCCAGCCGGCCAGCCCCTACCACTTCTCTCCTGGTCACTCTAACTCTCAGGACCTCTGCTCTTCGTTTTGTTATCAATTCTTCAAGCTGGAGAAAGGCAGCACCTTTCTGGATGTTGCTTCACGGACTTGCACTCAATTGTCCAAGCCCAAGAGCTGCTGTCTGGGACAGTGACCCCAGCAAGCTTGGCCTGGCCTACAGTTGCAGGTGGCAGAATTCTTCCAGTGGAGGCACACTTCCATCTGCAGGGGTACCGCAGCCTAAACCAGCCCCTTTCATGTAAGCTAAGAAGAGCTTTCGTAGCCAGCGAGGCATGGCAAGAAAAAGCACTTGTGGGTTGTAAGAGTCAGCATTCCAGCCCCAGCTCTAATACTTCTAGCTGAGAATCATGTCTCGTTCCAGATGCTCAGGTCCCCATCCATCTAGTGACGTTTCCAATTCCTATGCCAGAGGGTTGTTGGGAGGACTGAAGGAAAGGGTGTGTGTAAAGCTCCTGGCACGCAGTGGTATCAATCGATACCACTCTCCTTGCTGACCCATGCGACAGGAAGACGCACATCAAAGTAGCTGACCATTTGCAGGAATTAAGTTCATGTCCATCCCCCGTGTGTGTGTACTTCAGGCTGACTCCTCCCAGCTGTATGTGCAGACCTGGAGGGCAGGGCTAGTGGCTGCCCCCTTGGGGGCCCGCACAAGCTTTGGACAGGCAGAGGCTCAAACAGCTTGATGAGGAAAGGAACCAGAGCTCCTACAGAGCTTCATCTCACAGACAACTGGGAAAGACCCAGGACTGCACAGACACTGACGCTTTTTTCACCTAGGAACCCACCCTGAGGTGAGAAGCCACCCTGAGGCCACCTCCTACCAGCTTGTCTGTTTCAGCACAGCCCCAGCCTTATGTAAGTAAAACCTCTGAGACCTCTGACAGCCATAGCTCTATCAGAAATGGAAGGCAAAGAGTATTTTCTTGGTGGCATTTGCAATAAGTGCTGCTGAGATCAGAGGCAAGCCATTTCACAACGTCCTACCTGATCGAAGACATCCTGGTGTTTGGAGAGGACAGGCCCGGTGAAGAGGTGTTTAATGACACTGAGGTCCAGGATCTGGTCGCCAATGGCCACGCCGATCCTTGGTCTTGGCTGGGAGGAAGATGGCATGGTCAGCACTGGGAAAAGCCTCTGACTGGGCTTGGCGCATTTACTCAGAAAGCCTGTCTATTTAACAGCCCATGGGTCCCCCTTTAGATGGCCCTTTATGCAGAGTGGACTGAAGACCTGGATCCACAGACCCTTGTGTCATCTCTGCTTCCAAGACAAAAAGGAAAAAGAGTCTGTGTTTCTTGAATGGGAAATAAATCAAATACCCCTTGGAGTGGGGGAAGAGCAGGCAGCCTGGTCCAAGCCTCTTATCCAGGCAAAGTCCCCTGCAAAGTTCCCCAGGCATTGCTTAAATGCCTCCAGTGATGAGGAGCTCACCACCTTGCCAGGAAGCTGGATTGATTTTCAGGTTTAACCTAGGCCTTTGCTCAGGGCAGTTCATTTGTGCAGCACAGCAGTGAGTGCTGGGGGCCAGGTGGCCTGGACTAATGAGCTCTGTTGTGGCTCAAAGGGAGAAGAGTTCAGGTTGTGAGGGAACCAGACTGCTCAGAAAATGAGGGGAGGGGGGCAGAGTTCCTTTCTGCTCCAAAAAATCCCAGCATCAGCGCTAACAAACAATGTCTTCAACATTTGGCAAAGCCTGGTCTTTGTACCCACAACCCTGAGCTTTGCTCATCAACAAGGAACCAGAGAGCGTGTTTTCAGACTCTATCTCCTGGGGCTCTGTCCTGAGCCAGGATTCCAGCTCTCCTGAACCACCAGCTTTGCCATTTCAGTTCCAGGAAACACAGAGGTGGGATAAGCGCTGGCCTTATCTCCACTGGCTGCTCATTTTGGTGGGCTGACAGAAGATGGCCACTTCTCCACTCATGTCAGCTCTTAGGGTCAGGGGCAGACCAGAGCCATAACTTCGCCCGGCGCTGAGACCCCAGCAGAGCCTGCCCTGGACGAGGCTACCTGGAGAGCCTGGCTATTCATTCCTAGCTCCACGGCTAACTCCCTGGCCCTCAATCTGCCACACTGGAAAATGGCAACTCTACTGCAGTGGACAAAGAGCTGAACCACGTGGACCCAAGTGGCCATCCACTCAGGGGACATGCAGAGTAGACACTTGGGCCACATCTCTGACCCTGGCCCCCACACCCAGCTGAAGGCAGGAAGGAGCCACCACCATTAAGCAGCCTCTAGGATCTGGTCACAAGTGTGGCTGCCTGCCTCCTCGGTTATAAACAAAGCCTAGAAGCATCTGGTGGTCAGTTACTGCCCTTGTGCTTCAAACTGTGACCTGAGGACTTGAAAAAACAGCTTGAGAGAGTGAGACCCTCTACCTTTAGCCTTGAGAGTTATTTTCTTCAGTGGTAGACTAGAAGGGGCTCCTGGGTGGGATCCGGAATCTCTGGGGCCCCAGCCTGCTCCCTCAGTCACCATCCTATCCCCTTGAACAAGTCCCTGTTCCTCTCTGAGCCTCAGTTTCCCATCTGTAACTTGAGGGAGACAAAGTAGGGAGAGCTATCCCATTTGTCTAACTTTAAGATAATGAATGTGCATTGCCTCTGTTTTATAACCTTTGCTTATATCTAATACAAAGCTGCCCAAAGCAAAGCTTTACCTAACCCCCAGGCTGACATAGAGAGGAACGTATGGTGTTGGGAGGCTGACAGATGTGGGGTCCAACCCCAAATATGCTTCTTGCTGGCTGTGAGACCTGGAGCATGATGTTTAGCCTCTCTGAGCCTCAGTTTCCTTATCTGTAAAATGGGAAGAGTAACACAATGGTAGGTTTGTGGTGAGAATTCAATGAATATCTGTAAGTCTCTCATCACAAAAACAGACACAGAGTAGACACTATTCACACTACAAACATTTATGGAGCATCCCCTTGGTACCAGCACTACACCAAGGCTGCTAAGGACACTGGGGACAGAGAGGAGTGACTTGGTTCCTGCCCTCCAGAAGCAAAAGGAAACACAGAGTGTGGTGAGAGATAACCATGGCTGGGGTGCAGTGGGGAGCTCATTCAGCGAGGGCGCTTAGGGGATGCCTCTCTGGGGAAATGACATTTACACTGAGTCCTCAAAAGTGAGAAGGAACCAGACATGTAGACAGTAGAAGGAAGAGTATTCCGGACAGAAGGAACAATGAGTGCTTAGGCCCTGAGACAGGAAACTGCTCTTGCGTGTCTCAGGCTGAAAGGCAGCCAGTGTGCCTGGAGTGAGCAGAGGCCAGGAGGCAGAGGCAGGGCCAGGTGACAGGCACTTTAACAAGGCACTCCACAAACCAACTCCAGACCACTACAGCCCCGTTCTCAGAGGCCATCATCCCTACCTTCACGTCTTACTAGTCCATGAGCAACTAGACTTAGAGGCAGGGTGTCTCCTGTGTCTTTGATTCCCAACTCCCAGCCCAGAATCTTGCCCAGAGTCGGGGTTTGTAAGCATTCACTGAATAAAAGAATGAATGACGGGATGGCTGAATTAATTCACCATTGTTCCACCCAACTTAGGAAGGCCCAGCTGCCAACATGGGGAAGGGATTTTGTCTTGGCAGCTAGACCAGTCTGGAAAGGCAGCCATTCCGTTGGAATGTCCAATGCCTGTAGTGACAGCTTCAAACGAGGCCTGTTCAGCTGGAAGGCCCTCAGCCTTCTGGAAGGCCAAAGGGGCCAACTTTTCACCCCCAGCACTTTATCAGGGGCTTTCTCTCCTGGACTTCCCTAATGGCTACCCCACATATTCTAATATCAAAACAGCAGGCATGCTGTCTGAAAGCCCCTAGCCATACTCTAAGGGACATTAATTTGATTCTCCTGAGAAAGCAAGTCAGAGCACCCTACTGGGGATGTGCCTACCTCTCACTAATGTTTCTGTCTAGTGGATTTGTGCTCCCAGGAAAGGTGAGGTCAAGGACACACCTGCTGAGGGCAAAGTGTTAAAAGGCGGCAGAGGGAGGGGTCTGCCAGCAGAGAGGGTGGTTGGCTAACTCAGGTTAAGGTTTAACATGCCTCATATTTGTGTCCTCCAGGGGATTGAGTGTTAACTTTTTGTGTTAACACTTGCGACATCTGGTCAGGTCTGCCAGTTGTGAAACCACAAATTGACTCTTCTAGACCAAGGCATTTGCCACAGGCAGGCCCACAAAAGACCAGCCACTTGGGGCCAATGATCAGCCATGGGAGAGGGGACGTCACTTTCCAGGAAGGGGCCTACTGCCAGGCACCTCATTTAGCTAGCAAATATTTCCTGAATACTGTTAGGTACAAGCAGATTCTGGGGTTCTATGGTTAACAGAGCTGAATCTGGAGTTTACCTCTAAAGCTGGAACCAGAAATCTAAGCGAAATACCATAAACAAATCCAAGGGAATCTGCTTTTCTCACCCAGGGACCCTCTTATTATCTTGCTAATAAACCCCCAGCTTCCAAAAACTTATTTCTACCAATCAGACTACATTTACTAAGTCAAAGTTCGTTTCCCTTTCCCAAAAGGGCTTCTTCTGATCAGGAAGGGAATGCCAAGCAGCCCACACCACCGACAGAATTCCAGCCAGAGGCTAAGACACTTGCCATCTTAGATCCCACAGCTCTGGTTAGGAAATGCGTGCGTCCCTCTGAGCCACTAAAAATACCGGGGTTAATTAACATTTTCCGGGTTCTAGGTTTAGGGGCTAACCAGAGAGATTAACGACCAGCCCTAACCTGGCGTCTTGGGGAGGGAAGCACACCCCAACAACCCTGGAGTAGGCAGCAAGATTGTGCGCTTCAGTTTGGGTAACAGTAATCGTCCCTGCTCTGCTTGTCTGGGAGGGAGAAGGACATACTCCATTTCATTTTGCATTTGATCTCACACAACCCGGCGGACACTGAGGCTGACAGGTTAAATAACGTGCACAGCTAGAAAGTCAGCGGGCGGGATTCGGAACCCACAGGCGCTCTCCAGGGACGGCTCTTCCAGAGAAAGATGGCCCATGCCTCCATCCCGCCCCCACTCCACTCCACTGCACTCCCTCCCCGCGCCAGAGGCCCAGGCGCAGCGGCTCACGTTGCCTGCGGTGGAGAAGACGCCGTAGGGCAGGTTGTGGATGGGGAAGTCGGAATCCCCGGCCACCGGGATGAAGGACATGCTGGCGAGCACCGGGCACGGCGGCGGGCGGCGGACGGCTGGCCTGACGGCTGGCCTGACGGGACTCGGCCGCGGCCGGTCCGGCAGCCCCCGGCCCTGCCCCCCGGCCCCGCCCCCTGAGCCCGTCAGGGTAACGCGGTACGAACCCTGGAGGCTCCGGCACGCTTCTTTGTCCCACCATGAACACTCCGCCCCTCAGCGAACCCCGCCCCTCCTCTGGCCCCGCCCCCTCGAGTCCCAGCTTCTCCTCTCACTCCCCAAGCCCCGCCCTCCATTGCCCCGCCCCCCGCATGTCCCCGCTTCTCCTCCTCTCACTCCCCAAGCCCCGCCCTTCCCTCGCCCCGCCCCCTGCACGCCTCAGATTCTCCTCCTCTCACTCCCAAGCCCCGCCCTTCCCTGGCTCCTGCGCCCGCACGTCCCAGCTCCGGGAGAGATGCTAGTCCAGCCGCCTGAGCAGGGCAGCTGGTCCTACCGAGAGCCAACTCTAGCTTAATATTTAAGGCTCTGCCCTGGGTGACTCTAGCCTCGATTCTCCCTGCTGCTGCCCAGCTCTTCAGCTCAGTAGAACTTTCGTCCGCTTCCTGGAAACACAGACACTTTGTCCCCGTCCCCAGACGCTGCCTCCTGGGCTTCGGAAGAACACTTGCAGTCGCGCCCTTTCTGCCTTCATAAACCATGCTAATCCGAACGACTGCGACACTCCACTTGTGTGTCAGCGAAGGGGACAATCATGCCCGTTTGGAAGGCTTAAATTAATGAGAATTATTATTCTAAAAAATATAACTGACCTGTTTATTTCACATCCCAGTGTTGAAATGACGTTGACAAGCTGTTTAACCTTGGACAAGTTACTTATCTTCTGTCTCGGCTTCCTTCTCAAGATAACTTCCTTGCTGATAACAGATCATACTTCACAGAGTTGATATGAGAATTGAATGAATTAATATTTGTGGAGCGCTTAAAATAGTGCCTGGCATAAATTGTGTGTGTGTGTGTGTGTGTGTGAAGAGAGAGAAGGGGGAGGAAGGAAAGAAGGCAATGGAGAGAGGCAGGGAGAGGAAAGGAAAGAAAGAAAGAAGGAAAGAGAGAAAAGAAATTTCCATATTGATCCTCTTTTCTAGTGGTTAGAGTAAATGGACTCAGATTGTCTGCATTTGAGATCCACTCTGACGTTAACTAGGTGTTTAACCATGAGCAAGTTAAGCTCTCCAATCTGTTTTCTTATCTCTGAATACGGGTGACACAGCACCTCCTCTCTAGGATTGCGGGGATGGTCAAACAATGCCTGGCACAGAGTGATCAGTTAACTTTTTTTCCACCCAGGGACATTCAACAAGAAAGTTATCCAGTCTTTTGCATCCGGGTTTTGCTTTTCTTTATGAAGAAGACAATCAAAAAAGAGAACACAACTATAAAGTGGTCATTACTGATTAAAAATAAGTTTAAAATATAAATGCAAATTTCTTAGAAATCTAACAAAATTATTCTTTAAAAACAAGTTTACAATTATAAAAGGTGTAGGGTGCAAGATAGTTATCGATATATAAACCAGTATTTAAAACTCTTACTTTCTTCTTTTTTTTTTTTGAGGCAGAGTCTCACTCTTTGGCCTGGGCTGGAGTGCCGTGGCGTCGTCATAGCTCACTGCAACCTCCAACTCCTGGGCTCAAGCGATCCTCCTGCCTCAGCCTCCGGAGTAGCTAGGACTATAGGAGCACACTATCAAGCCCAGCTAATTTTTCTATTTTTAGCAGAGACAGGGGTCTTGCTTTTGCTCAGGCTGGTCTACGAATTCCTAGTCCCAAGCGATCCTCCCAGCTCTGCCTCCCAGAGTGCCAGGATTCCAGGCGTGAGCCCCGGCGCCTGGCCCTGAAACCCTTACTTTTGATGAATTTGCTTTGAACATTCTCGAAAAAGTTATTGAATGAATTAGAGCCAAAAGTTAATGAATTCATGAACACACAGCAGAGCTGACTGAAAATAAAAATTGAAAAAAAATTAAGCCAACATCCTAAATATTAGTTTTAAAGAACATTTTAAAGGTTGCAGAACCATTCCAGGATGTGTAAATGTTTTTCCTTCATAAGTGTTTTTTAACTGATTAATAATGATCAACAAGCAGAAGACTTTAAAGTAAATAAGAAAGTATTATACAACCCCTTTGCCAGCATTGTCTTGTGCCATTTCTCCTCTCATCCACTGTCCCCTCCCTAAGTCACTTTAAATTATCTTCAAGCTTAACAGCACACGTTTATCAACAGCCAGTCCCAAGTCTCCAAGCAGTTCCTCCCTGTCTTCCTTCCTTTGTGGTCACCCCTAGAACAACTCCGCCTTTTCAACAAGATCAGTAGTGAGGTGTGCACCAAATAACTCGTAATTTGAATAAAGTATTAAGATTATGAGTGATTTGTGTTAAAAAAGGAAGAGAAGGAAGAAGAAGAGAAGGAAGGAACGAAGAAAAGGGAAGGCAGGCTGTCTTAGGGTGAATTTGAGATGTTGTCTAATCACTTACGTGCAGCCAGCTACAATTTTTCGAGCCATGTTACAGCGGGGACACAGGGAACGCATCTGAGAGTGTGTTGTTTGTGTGAATGATGCAGGCACACTTCTAAACAGCCAGGATGCCGTCGGATGCTAAAAATGGAGACAGTTTTGGACAAGGGTTCCCTGAAGATCCTTCAGGAATGACACAGTGACTGCTGAGTTAGGGAGGCTGCTCTGCAGTTAGACTGGGGAAGGGCGGGATGATGGAAGCTACACAGGCCTTGAAACCAGAAGGCCTGAGATGAGGGGGTATTTCAAGTAGAGCTGGCCACTGAGCCCCTCCTAGGCCCTGAGATGACTCTGGTGCCAGTCTACCAAGCCTGACCAGTGACCACCCCGTAAGGAGCTCAATCTGGGCGCAGCCTCTTGGCTGTTATCTCCCACCCTGAGTGTCTCTGCCAAGGGCTGACCTCAGTTCTTTTAAGTCTGCCCTGGGGAGGGAATGAAGGGCAGTGTCTGGCAGTGGTAGATGGTCTGATTTGTTCTGATAGGTTCCCAAAAGGGGAAAAGGAAGAGGAAAGTGTCCTAATTCTGTTCTGTGGCCTTATAAAGAGGCACTCCAGGCAGCACTTAGTACCTACCTAATTCTAGCTACTCTTCAGCTACAAGGCAATGAATTGTTTACATGTTCTGTAGCGGCCCTGCCCCTCCCATTAAAGGCAGGATCTTTCTTTCTTACTTTGTGTGCAATTTTGTCAATACCCAGCAAAACACCTGGTACAGAATGGGTGCTCCATAATATTTAAGTAATTAATATAAAACTGTTGACTAAAAGCAAATTAATCAATAACCAACGGGTCCCTACTCTATGCCAGCAACTCGCATCTCTAATCCCTTCTTCATGGAGCGTATGTGTGTGGGGAATGCTGGGCCAGGGGCTTCCACTGAACACACACAATTTAATGAAAGCCTCGATGATGAAAGTCACATAGTGAGAAAACCAAAAACCTTTTTGTGGGGATGGGTGGGGCAGATATGTGTGTGGGAAGGGGTGTAGGGACGAGATGATTGAAGGGGAACTAAGATTTCACAGTTTTAAAATAGATTCACCAACCCACTAATTATACATAGTGTCTGAAAAAGCCAAAGCTGTTCTCTATTTGGAAAACAGCATGTGAAGTAACTTGCAAGTATGCTATATTTTCTTTTCTTTCTTCTTTTTTGGGACAGGGTGTGCTGGGCATGCATATTACAACAGTTTTTAAAAAAGAATTTTAAGGGAAAAATAGTGTCCATGATCCCACCAACCTATAGTCTTCATATTTTCATGGTTTTTTTCATTCCATTTGTACCCACATGATTTTCCCATCTTTTGAAACTTTACATACATGTAATTTTCCAGTCTTTCTCTACATTATTCTCCTGAACATTTCTCCTTGTGGCCCAAAAGGCTTCATTAGTATCATTTTTGTCGGCTGGGGAAGTTGCGATGTTTCAGATGGTAATGATGACAGTGCGATGAAGGTCTGTACGCACAAAATGTTTTCCTTTCTCTAGACTGTTGTCTAAGGGTAGATTTCTTCGTTAAAGGGTATGAATGCTATCAAAACCAGACCAGAAGTGAGTTTCAGCACCTCCAGCACTAAGGGCTGGTTTGAGTCTCTGAAATGCCATGTTCGGCATCTCCCTTTCTCTGATGCTAAAACGCAGCACACAGCACGGCAGGCCTCATTCCACAAGCGCGCCCCTTGCTCCTTTACAAGAGAGCTGGAGACAGCTTTCTGGAGCCAGGACACTGATGTCTTGCAAAGGTTCCAAGAAATTGGCAGTTGCCATTCAGATAAGCAGGGCGAGGACACTGCCTGCACTGGGGGCAGGGAGAGGTGGCCTTTTTTTGCAACCTTCAGAAATCACCCATTCCCCTTCTCCCCACCCTACAACATTCACTTGCACTTGAATTGCTTAAAGTCAGTCCCAAGATCCTCTAAATTTTGAGCTCCTTTGAGAGAACAGAATGTTACACGTTTTCACATGATATATATCCCTCTGATGCTAACGTGTATAGGGTACGTGCCAAACACATCATGTCCATTACAAAATATGTATGATAAACATTACTGAGCTCAGACCTTAAGGAAAAAAGACATTATCTTCCTTAAAGTGCTTGGCCTTTAACATAGTTCCCTCTTTTTCTTGACTACCGTGAAGCAGAACTAAGTGAACCAGCACAAGCAGAGCTAGGTTTTTTGCAGTACAAATTTTCTTCTTCCTGCTTTCTTTAATTCTGTCTTTAGTCTGCTTTGATTCAGGTACTATTGTATCCATGTTCTGAGGGAATACTACCTCAAATACATTTGGGATTTAAGCTGGATCTGAAAGACTCACAAACAAGGAGCACCTTAAATAAAAAGAATATCATTGACATTTGTCTTAATGTATACCATATAATGAGTTCTGGTTTACTATTATCAAAGCACAAGTAACTTTTCAGATTCTTTCTCACTGTGATTTCAACAAGATACTTCTAATTTTGTTTTGCTTTCTTGTAAATGAATACATATTCAAGAGTTTTCCCATCCAAATTTTCCCATCCAAATGTTCAGTGCCTTTTTGAGGGTCCCACCCTGCTCCCAGAAATGCAGAGAAATGTTGACACAAGTTGTACTCTGCATTTTTACAATGCATGAAATTAAGATTTGGTGAGGTATACTAACCTACCCAAACTCAAATATGTATGTTCTGGAGCCAGAGACTGTTTGGCATAGCTGCATGGATAATTTTCAGTGCCTTTCTCATATACATTGCTTTACTTTGTCAACAATAACTGCACACTAAAATACCTCTCTCTCTCTCTCTCTCTCTGTCGGTTGATTAGGCATGATTTTTCCTTGTGGCCCCTAGATGTTGAACAAAAGGAGACTATATATGTTAAGATTTCAAATAAGGAACACTTCAACTCTGGCTCCAGAACGTCTCTGGCTCCAGAACATACATATTTGAGTTTGGGTAGGTTAGTATACCTCACCAAATCTTAATTTCATGCATTGTAAAAACGAAATAATAAAAACGATCCCAGCCGTCTAAGTTTGTTTGGAAGATTAAATAAGAAAACTGGCCAGACGTGGTGGCTCATACCTGTAATCCCAGCACTTTGGGAGGCCAGGGCAGGAGGATTGCTTGAGGCCAGGAGTTCGAGACCAGTTTGGGCAACATACGGAGACCCCATCTCTACAAAATACAAAAAAATTAGATGTGTGGTGCTCGCATCTGTAGTACCAGCTACTTGGGAGGC
Source organism: Daubentonia madagascariensis (assembly GCA_023783475.1). Lineage (NCBI taxonomy): Eukaryota > Metazoa > Chordata > Mammalia > Primates > Daubentoniidae > Daubentonia > Daubentonia madagascariensis. The sequence goes on along the minus strand of JAKFHU010000144.1, from coordinate 9,152,138 downwards.
TGAGTCAGGAGGGTTGCTTGAGCTCAGGAATTCAAGGTTATAGTGAGCTATGATTGGGCTGCTGCACCCCCAGCCTGGGCAACACAGCGAGACCCTGTCTCTAAAAAAAAAAAAAAGAAAGAAAGAAAGAAAGAAAGCTCCTAAAAATATCTCCACATGTTGTTGGACACACAGCAAGTTCTCAATATCAGCAACCCCATTTTCCTCCTCCTCACCTCCTCATCACTAATGTATATAAAAGTTTAACATGCAGTGTGGGAACTAGATTGAATCTGCTTAAGAACGTTCTGTGAGGGAGCATTCTGTTCTGTCTACCCTTACTAGAATTTTGATTGTAATTGTCAGATGTGTTCTTCATCTCATTAACTGTCTGTCTGGGGCAATACCTGGAGAATTCTTTTTTTTAATCTATTTTTTTTAGTTGACTAAAATTGTGTATGTTTATCATGTACAACAGGTTGTTTTGCAATATTTATACATTGTGGAATGGCTAAATTGAGCTGATTAACATATACATTACCTCACTTTTCATTTTTTTGTCTGGAGAACACTTAAAATCTACTCTTAGCTATTTTCAAGAATATAATACATTGTAACTATAGTCTGCATGTTGTCCAATAGATCTCTTGAACTTATTCCTCCTATCTGAAATTGTATATCCTTTGACAGATATCTTCCCAGCCCCTTGTCCCCTCGGCCCCTTGTAACCACCATTCTACTCTACTTCTGAGTTCAACTTTTTCAGATTCCACATAATTGAGGCCACGTGGTATTTTTCTTTCTGTGCCTGCCTTATTTCACTTAATATAATGTCATCTAAGTTCATCTATGCTGTCACAAATGACAGGATTTCCTACTTTTTATGGCTGAATGGTATTCCATTGCACACATATACCACAGTTTATTTATCCATTCATTGGACACTTAGGTTAATTTCATATCTTGGCTATTGTGAATATTGCTGCAATGAACATGGTAGTGCAGATGTCTCTTTGACATACTAATTTCATTTCCTTTGAATACATACTCAGTAGTGAGATTGATGAATCATATGGTAATTCTAGTTTTAATTTTTTGAGGAACTTCTATACTGTTTTTCATAATGGCTGTACTACTTTACATTCCTACCAACAGTGTGCAAAGGGTTCCCTTTTCTCCACATCCTCTCCAACACTTATCTTTCATCTTTTTAATGATAGCCATCCTAACAGGTGTAAAGTGATATATCATTGTGGTTTTAATTTGCATTTTTCTGATAATTAATGATGTTGAACATTTTTTCATATACCTGTTGGCCATTTGTATGTCTTTTGAAAAATGTCTATGCAGATCCTTTGCCCATTTTTTAATTGGGTTGTTTGTTTTCTTATTATTGAGTTGTTTGAGTTCCTTATATATTTTGGATTTTAACCCTTCATCAGAAATGTGGTTTACGAATATTTTCTCCCATTCTGTATGCTGCCTCTTCACTCTGTTGATTGTTTCCTTGGCTATGTAGAAGCTTTTTAGCTTGATGTAATCTCATTTGTCTATATTTGATACAAAAAATCATTGTCCAGGCCAATGTCATGGAGCTTTTCCTCTATGTTTTCTTCTAGTAGTTTTATAGTTTCAGGTCTTATTTTTAAGTCTTTAACCCATTTTGAGTTAATTTTTGTATATCATGTGAGATAAGGGTGATAAGGGTCTAAATTAATTGTTCTGGGTGTGGATATCCAGTTTCCCTAACACCATTTATTGAAGAGACTGTCCTTTCCCCATTATGTATTCTTGGCACCTTTGTTGCAAATCAATTGACCATAGCATGGATTTATTCCTGGGATCTCTATTTTGTTCTTTGTGTCTGTTTTTAGGCCAGTATCATGCTGTTTGGGTTACTATAGCTTTGTACTATATTTTGAAGTCAAGTAGTGTGATGCCTCCAGATTTGTTCTTTTTGCTCGAGATTGCTTGACTAGTCAGGGTCCTTTGTGGTTCCATACAAATTTTAGGATTGTTTTTTCTGCTTCTGTGAAAAATGTCATTGGAATTTTGATAGGGATTGCACTGAATCTGTAGATCACTTTGGGTAGTATGGACATTTTAACAATATTAATTCTTCCAATCCATGAACATGGGATATCTTTACATTTATTTCTGTCTTCTTCAATTTCTTTCATTGACATTTTACAGTTTTCAGTGTTTTTCACCTCCTTGGTTAAATTTATTTCCAAGATTTTTGTTTGGTCAGGTTTTGGGGTAGCTATTGTAGATGGGATTGTTTTCTTGATTTCTAAAGATCCCCTGGGCTTCTCTCAACTAGTGGCAACCACTGATATTTTTACTATCTCTATAGTTTTGCCTTTTCCAGAATATCATATGATTGGAATCATATAGTATATAGCCTTTTCAGACTGCCTTCTTTCACTTAGCAATATGCATTTAAGTTTCCTCCATGTCTTTTCCTGCCTTGAGAGTTCATTTCTATTATCACTGAATATTGTTTTATTATATAGATGTGTCATAGTTTACCCATTCACCTATGGAAGGACATCTTGGTTGCTTCCAGTTTTTTGGCAATTAAAAGTAAAGCTGCTAAAAACATCCGTGTGCAGGTTTTTGTGTGGACATAGTTTTTAATTTTTTTTAACCAAGTATACGTTATAAAATCTTAAAAAAAAAATTATTTTAGGTGGGATCTTACTATGTTGCCCAGGATAGACTCCAACTCCTGGCCTCAAGCAATCCTCCCATCTCAGCCTCTCAAGTAGCTAGGACTACAGGTGTGCACCACAGCACCCAGCTATGTGGTTGCAGTTTTTAACTCACTTGGGCAAATACCTAGGAGTACAATTGCTAGGTCATAGGGTAAGACTGTGTTTAGCTTTGTAAGAAACCGCCAAACTGTCTTCCAAAGTGGTTGTACCATGTTGCATTCCTTCTAGCAATGAATCAGAGTCCCTCTTGCTCCCCCTCCTCAACAGCATTGGGTGTTGTCAGTGTTTTATATTTTAGCATTCTAATAGGTGTGTAGTGGTATCTCATTGTTGTTTTACTTTGCAGTTCTCTAATGACATATGATGTTGAGCATCTTTTCATTTGCTTATTTGCCATTGGTATCTGATGAGGTGTCTATTCAGATATTTTGCCCACTTTTAATTTGGCTTGTTTTAGAGTTAGTTTTAAGAGTTCTTTCTTTGTATGCTTTTTAATTTTCCCAGTTTTCTTTTCATCTTTTTAATGGCAGCTTTTTGCAGAGCAGTTAACTTTAATGAAGTCCAACTTATCAATTTTTTCTTTCACAAATCGTGCTTTCACTGTTTTATCTAAAAAATTATCACCAAACCCAAGGTTACCTTGTTTATCTCTTATATTCTAGAATTTTTATATTTTTGCACTTAGGTCTATGAAGATCCATTCTGAGTTAATTTTTGTGAAAGGTTCAAGGTCTATATCTAGATTCACTTTTTTTGCATGTGAATGTACAGTTGACCACCACTGGTTGAAAAAGAGCACCTCTAGGACAAAGACTATTTCACCACGAATTGCCAAAGGTCCTTTGTCAAATGTTAGCTGACTATGTTTGTGTTGGTTTATTTCTGGGCTCTCTGTTTTGTTCCACTGATCTATTCTTCTGCCAATACCAGTCTTCATTATGGGAGCTTTATAGTTAAGTCTTGAAGTTGGATAGTGTCAGTCTTTGACATTGTTCTTTGATATTGTGTTGGCTATTCTGGGCCTTTGCCTTTCCATATAAACTTTAGAATTACTTTGTTGCTATGCACAAATAACCTGCTGGGACTTTGAAATTGCATCGAATTTATAAATCAACTTGGGAAGAACTGACAATATCGAATCTTCCTATCAATGAACATGGAATAGCTCTCTATTTATTTAGCTGATCTTTGATTTCTTTTTTTGGTTTTGTCACCTTCCTCACATAAATCTTGTCACATACTATCAGACTTATACCTAAATATTCCCTTTTATTGGTGCTAATGTAAATGTTGTTTCTAATTTCAAATTTAAAATTTTCATTGCTGGTATATAGCAAAGCAATTGGCTTTTGTATATTAACCTTTTTTTTGTATTAACCTTGTATCCTCAATCGTACTATAATTACTTATTAATTTCAGTTTTTACGTTGATTCTTTGAGATTTCCTATGTAGACAATATATTATCTGCAAATGAAGACAAGTTTTCTTTCTTTCTTCCCAATCTGTAAAGCTTTTCGTATCTAATTGTATTAGCTAGGAATTCCAGTACAATGTGGAATAGGACTGGTGAGAGGAGACATCTTTGCCTTGTTCTCAGTCTTAAAGAGAAAGTATCTTGTTTCTTACCATTAAATGTTAGCTAGGTTTTTGGTAGATGCTGTCTAGTTGAGAAAGTTTCTTTATATTCCTAGTTTGCTGAGTTTTCAACATGAATTGATGTGAATTTGTCAAATGCTTTTTCTACATCCACGGATATAATCATAGTGATTTTTTCTTCTTTAGCCTATTTATGGTGATTACATTGCTATTCAAATGTTGAGTGAGTCCTGCATACCTGGAATAAATCCTACTTGGTTGTGGTGTATAATTCTTTTTATACACTGTTAGATTCAATTTGCTAACATTTTAGTGAAGATTTTTGCATTTTTGTTCATGAGAGACATTGGTCTGTAGTTTTCTTGTAACGTCTTTGTCTGATTTTGGTATTAGGGTAATGCTGGCTTCACAGAATGAGTTAGGAAGTGTTCCTTCTGCTTCTATTTCCTGGAAGGGATTGTAGAGAATTGGTATAATTTCATCAGCATTTGGTAAATTCACCAGTGAACCCATCTGGGGCTGTTTTCTTTTTCTTTTTGGGAGGTAACTGATTCAATTTCCTTAATAGAAACAAACGTTAAATTATCTATTTCTCCTTATATGACTTTTGGTAGATTGTGCCTATCAAGGCTCCATTTCCCTTTCAACTAAATTATTACATTTGTGGGCATAGAATTGTTCATAGTAGTCCTTTATTATCTTTCAGTGACCATGGGATTGGCAGTAATGGCCGTTCCTTCACTTCTGCTAGAGCCACTTTATATTATAGGTATGTTACTGGCCTTGTGGTACTTCATGAGACTACCCTTTACAAAAGTTTCCAGATGTTAAGATCTTTCATTGGTTACATTCTATCCATCTCCCCTCTCCACATTCCTGCTTTACATTCTACTGGCCCTCTGAATTAATCTTAATGCTTATGTGTTAATAAAAAAGGAAAAACAAAAGGCTAGGAAGCCAGTCTTTGGAAAGATGCCACAAGGTATCCTTTCCTAAATTTCTAAGAATGTCTATTTAGATGTTCTAGAAACTCTATGAGAAAGGGGAAGTACAACCTGTCTTCATATCAGCAAAAACATGGCTTTTGAGTCATGTGCTTGGAGTAAAGGAATAATAATTCATGATTAATGGTGTTAGTATAGGTGTAGTGAAGCTGGAAGACTTTGTGAATTTTTTTTTGGTGACAATTAAAAAGAGAGAATTAAATTGAATGCTGAGGCAGATTCAATAGCCATTTCTTGTGTAACCTCCAATTTCTAAAATGTAGTCATCAAAACAGCTTTATATTATAATTAACTTTTTCAATACTTGGACTTCAGGTACAGAAAATTGGGTTAATCATAACCCTGGTTCATGACACTCTCAGCACTGGTTCACACATGGCCTCCTTTTAGTTGTCTAATATAAGGATCCTGATGCGACTATCCCCCAAAAACTGGAGCCATGACCATATGGTACCACTTACTCGTCACTCCTTTGCCTTCTCATCTAAGGGTATCATTCTGAATTTTTCATCATCACTACCCTGCTTTCTTTTCATATAAATTCCATCTATGACTTGCAAATTTTATTTTTAAAGTTTTTACAGGTGAAATAGGTGAGTGTATTTTGAGACTATTTTTGCTTATTGTACTTATTATACTTCTAAGGCTTACTATACTCGTAAGACTTTCTCTTTTTGCTTACTATACTTCTATTTTGTTGTGTCACTACAGATCATTAATTTTGGTTACTGTGTAATGTTCCATTGTACAAATATATCACATTTTATTCATCTACTCTTCTTCAGTGGGGACTTGGGTGGTTTTAGCTTTTGTAAACAATGCCATGAAAATTCTTGTACATGTCCTCTGTTTAATCTACGTGCAAATTTTTCTTGGGTATACACTTAGGAGTGACACTTCTGGATTATAGGATATGTAAAAGTTCAACTTTAAAGGGTAATATCAAACTTTCTTAAGGATTGAACCACTTTCCACTAACATCACCAATGCCTAAGAGATCATGTGGAAACCCTCTAACAATAGCTATTGCCAGACAAAATTTTTGTTGATTGACTGGGTATAAAATGGTATCTCATTGTGGTCTTGATTTGCATTATAACTTCTCCCACTTTGTAACTTGTCTTTTCACATTCTTTGAAGAAAGATACCTTAAGGTCTATTTTGGAGAATAAAGATAACTACTTTTAATAGACAAATTCATTAATAATGCTTTTATAGTTAATGCTTTGTGTCTTAAGAAGTCCTTCTCTATCTTAAGGTTACAAGTAGTCATTTTTCTCCTTTGAGAGTTTTAAAGTTTTTTTTTTTTTAAGTCCTTAACTTTTTTCCTATGGCATGAGATAGGAATCAATTTTCACCTTTTTCCATACAGATAACCAATTGTTCCAGCCCTAATTATCCAACAGTCTCCTTTCCCTGATGTAACACGCCACCTCTCTTATACCAAAGTTCAGACCATGCATGGGTCTTTACCTGGGCAGTCTAGGCTATTCCATTGGGAAATCTGTTCCTTAGATAGTAACATGCTATTTTAATTAACATGGCTTCACAGTGAGTCCTAACATCTGGCAGGGCAAGTCCCCACCTCCCTGCTCTTTCCTCAAATGTCCTAGCCCTTCACTCGCTGTTATCTTTTATTTTAGAATCACCTAACCAAGTTCCATGAAAAAACCTAGTGGGATTTTGATTGCAATTGCATTGTATTTATAGCCCTACTTAGGGACAAATGACATCTTTATGATATTGTCTTCCTATCCATGAACATCTCTCTTTATTAAGGTCTTATTTAATGTTTTAGAATTCTTTCTTTAAGAGATCTTCAACATATATTGTCAATTTCCTAGGTAATTGGTGTTCTGATACTATTGTTAAATGGTGTCTTCTGGTTTTCTAGTTAACTGGTATAAAGAAATGCAACTAACTTCTGATAATTAATGTTATATCTAGCTACCTAACTAAACCCTATTATTTCTAGTAATTGCTCTCTAGATTTGTACATAATAAAATATGAAAATAGTGAGTGCTTCCTCCTTTCTTCCTCTGTCTTGTCTTGCTCCACTGGTTTGGACCTCCAACACAATTTTGAATATAAGCAGTAATAGTGGGGAGTCAGTCCTTTGTTTCTGACTTTAAAAGGGAATGAGTTTCCTCTTTTTGGTAGATGCTTGGTTTTTTGTTTGGCTGGTCGATTGGTTTTACATAGAAACTATCAGCTTAAGAAAATTCCTTTCTAGTCCAAATTTATCAAGAGTTTTTTTAAAAAATCATGAATGAGTGTTAAAGTTTATTAAATACTTTATCAGAATCTATTAAGATAGTCATAATGGTTTACTCTCTTTTTAATCTGTTAATGTGATCAATTAATTTGGTTTTAATATTAAACACTTATTTAAATAGAGTATATAAGTAGGAAGTAAACAATGTTAAACCTATAAATTTATACTGTAAAATGCTGCATTCATCTATTTTATATATTTTGTTTAAAAAAGGTTGACTGCCATATAAATTTGAAAACCATAGGACAGAATGGTCTCTTGAAGGTCTTTCTAATCCACAATTTTCCAACTGTCCTGCTGTTTGAATTATGCTCTTTCAACTTCTCTAATCCTACCAGAAAAAAAAACTTCTATTAGATGTTAATTCAGTGTGAGAGAGTGCAGAAAAGAGAATCAGACAGGGGCTAGAAAATACAACATTTAAGTGACAAAGAGGAAGTTCTTGTCTTTGAAGATATGCTGAGGTCTTAAACTCACAGGAATATAAGATTATAATTTATATAAGATTATAATCATAAGATTAGTCATAAACAGATGTGAGACAAACAATAGTAGATAGCTTACAAAATTGGGAAAGCAGAAAACGGAAAGACCAAAAAAAAAAAAAATTAACTACCAGAAATAAGAGACAAAGTAATACAAGGGACCATTCTGGTTTTCCTTTTTATTTAATCAAAGACTGGTGGATAAACATAAATACAGCACAATTACTTCAGATCATTCTTCATATTGTATACACACAGACCGATGAACGTAATCTGAAAGAAACCAGCAGTCAGCAATGAAATGCACACGGCTTTTTCTTCCCTCGCTCAAAAAAAATTTTTAAAACACACAAACTTAGAATCTCATTAGCACACACTCTCCTGTGACAAATGATTCAGACATAAATAGTGGGTGCAAAGAAACTATATGCTAACATATGAATAACCTTTGTTAATGAAAAAACAGAAGCAGCCATAATGATTAAGATACATTCAGTTACTGATAACTAGTTGTGCCCTAAAGGGCATTATCAAAAGAGAAATCGTGCTGCAGAAAAGCTATATATATACACACAATGAGAAAATAAACTGCAAGATTAACGCATGCATGTTTAATACTGGAAAAATCACAGCCCTCCAAAATTTCTCCACGTTTGTTATAAAAGCCCTCTGCACTCAACTAAAATTAAAATGATCTTAAAAGGATAATACTTGTAAAGTTTAAGTCTTTTCAGCCACAGAAACTGCAATGGAAATAAATGTTCAGAGTCATTTTCAAAACAAAAACAAAAATCTATTCTTCTGATGACATGCATGATTAAAAGGTCTATGCAAGATACATTGCTCTACATTCCCAATGACTAGGAAAAAAAAGTCAAGTCAATTTTTAGTTTGCAGATGGTCAAAGGATTTTGTATTCCAGCAGGAGTTCAAATCTTCTGGATCTTTTCACCAACAACTACTGGATTTTCTTTTCTGATTTTCTCAGCAGCATCAGCTTTGTAATTGTAAGAGCAATTGTGCACGTCTGAGTAACGGTGTACACCACAGTAAACATTTCCACACCGGCATTCAAACCCTGAAATGGATTAATACACATACATGAGTTGGATGGAAAGGCGATAGATTAAGGTCTTTGGCATAATCAATGCTAAACAGCATGATGTATTTAGGACAGCAATCTAAACTAAAGAGTCATTCTAAATAAATAGTTTCACAAACTACACCATTAAAGTTCACTACCTGATAGTTTCATTTCTTATTCTGATCTATAAACATGTTTGTACTAGAACAAGTCTTCTCTGAGATCAGGTTTCTTCACCTGTGACATAGGCCACAATTATTTCCTATCAAAAACGGTTCCTAGGTTGAAAATGTGAATCATTTTTCAAATCCAAATACTGCACTGTGAAAATATGCCTACTGTGAGAAGGTAGTCTTAAAATTTAATGAAGAAAGACCAAATAATATCTATGAAAGAACTGTTAACAAATAACACAGTATTTATATTAGCTTTCCTCTGCTAACCTCCAATGGAGATGTGTAAACTATACTTTGGCTAAGAGATTAAGGGCATGGGATCTAGAGTTAGGTTGCCTTAATATGAATCCACCTATTCACACAGGCAAATTACTTAGCCTCTCTGAGTCTTAGTTTCTGTACCTGTAATTGTGGAATAATAAGTTACTGTAAGAATTAAATGAGGAATGTATTAAATGCTTAACATACAGTAAACACACAATAAATGCTACTTTAGGGAAATGCCCAGAGTTGAAGCTAAAATAGAGACATAATGGGTGCTGATAGTCTTTATACAATACTGGTCCTTGGAACTGGAGGCAATTATCTTAAGTGAAACAACTCAAACACAGAAAGACAAATATTGCAAGTTCTCACAAGTGGGAGCTAAATAATGTGTACACATGGAAGCAGAGTGTGGAATGATGGACAACAGAGACTCAGAGGGGTAGAAGGGTGGGTGATGGGAGGTTGCTTGGTGAGTACAATGTGCATTATGCACTGAAGGCTCTGACTTCACCACAATGCAACATATCAGTGAGGCAAAACTGCACTTATATCTCATGAATGCATACAAATAGAAAAATAAAAAATAAAACTGGTCCTGCTCCTCAAATGAGAATTTTATGGTATGATGAAATTGCTGGAATTTTTTTACTTCAGAAACATATTCTGTTAACTTCATAACAATTAATGAAAAATGAAGCAAACAACACTACATTAGATTGACAGATTGGACAAGACAGAAATTACTATATCTCAGCCTTCTAATCATGAAGTCTGAGTTTTTATGAGATTCAGAAAGACTATCTTTGATACTAAATATGTATATTTTAAGATGTCTCATTTTTCCATGTTTGTATTCTTTAATTTGCCAAGGTATAGGCCACTCTGAAACATCTTTGATATCAAACTCTACCTCATTTCTTTATTGCTAACCTATTCCTTAAGTATTCTGCACAACGCCTGGCACATGCTAAACAGTAAGTGGTAACTATAGCTGCAACTGCTTTCCAACAAATTAACCATAGTACAGTTGACCCTTGAACAACTTAGGGGTTGGGGCACAGACCTCTATGCAGTCAAAAATTCACATATAACTTTATGCTCCCCAAAACTTATGAATAGCCTACTGACGACTAGAAGCCTTACTGAAAACAGAAACAGTCAATTAACACATATAATACATATTTTGTATGTTATATGTATTATGTACTGTATTCTTACAATAAGGTAAGCTAAAAAAATTGTTATTAAGAAAAACATAAGAAAGACAAAATATATGTAATATTCATTAAGTGGAAGTAGATTATCACAAAGGTCTTCCTCCTTGTCTTCATGTTGAGTAGGCTGAGGAGGAGGAGGAGGAAGAAGAGGAAGGGTTGGTTTTGCTGTCTCAAGGGTGGCAGAGGTGGAAGGGGAAGCAGGTAACTTTGCAGAAATACATGGTAATTTGTCTGACTTTTTTGCCTTTTCATTTCTCTAAAAATGTTTCCATATTGTACCAATCCTTCTTCCACCATTTGCTTTAATTTTAGTGCCCATTTAATAGAAGGGGGTCCATGTCATAAAAGAAGTCAAAAGCAGTCTTGAATAACCGAAACCGGTCTGCCACATTGTCTAATGTCAATTTGTTTTCTGGCACTGCTCCTTCTACGTCTTCTTCCTTATTGTCTGGCACTGGTTCAGAAGCACACATCTCCAGCAGGTCACCTTCTTTTAATTCCTCTAGTGTGGTGTCTGGGAACTCATCTGCTGCCTCCAGGTCAGCAGAAGCTGTTTCTCCTGTTATCTTGACATTTTTAAAGACAAACCTCTTTTTAAAATTATCAAACCATCCTTTACTGGCATTAAATTCTCCGCTTTAGATCCTTCACCTTCTTTTTGCTTTAAGTTGTCATATAATGAATTTACTTTTTCTCAAATCATGAGTCTAGAGTAGAGGTATGTTCTTTCTAATAGCAAGCCTGCATCCACATAAAAGCTGCATTTTCAATAAGAGATAAAAAGGTAATTCACAAAAAGTACAAGGTTTTCATGCCTGCTGACGTAGCTGCAGTGATGGCTTCACAAATTTCCTTTTCCTTTTTTACGGTGGTTCTTATGCTGTATTCATTTATTTTGAAATGGTGGGCAGCTGCAGACCTCAATCAAAGGTACATATCAAGAAATTCAACTTTTTCTTGTAATGCCATGACTTTTCTCTGCTTTTTGGGAACACTCACAGCATCATTAGTGGTACCTCGTATGGTTTCCACGGTGTTAATTCAAGGTTTATGGTATTGCACTAAACACAATGAAAAATACACGAGCAATGCCAGAGATCACTTTTTTACTATGATAACACAGTTTACTGGAGAGCCAAACCGCTTACTCAGAGATGATTAGTGTCACACGGTGTTTCAGTGGAAACTCATAATGCTTGAGCTCACCACAAAAGCAACAGAAGTAGTACAGTATGTACTACAGTAAATTTTATGAAGTTATGATTTAATACTACACCTTTACATTTACATTTCTCTCAACTGGGAATGGCTCCATGTACAGCCTGCAAGTTGTAAGTTTTGATAAACTTTAACTTATATACTACATTTGTATATATTTTATGGTAGTAAATGATAAAACAGACTAGCATCTACATGTATTTTATGCATTCATGACATGTTTAACTTTTTCTTAATTTTTTAATATTTCTAGGCTATATGGTTCATCTTTGAGTTTTTAAAAATTGCTGCAAATCTCTAAAAAAATTTCCAATATATTTATTGAAAAAAATTCACGTGTAAGTGGACCTGAGCAGTTCAAACCCATGTTGTTCAAGGGTCAGCATGTCTTTAGCCATCTCTCTCTATGCCTGTGTCTGACTGTAGTATGTTCTTCACACATATTCTGCGCTACACTACATTCCCCGATTCATGCTCCCTGAACATGCTCTATTATTTTATTTCTCTGAGCTTTTGTTCAGTTATAGGTCCTACTCACTGTTCAAGATCCAGCTGAAACACTGTCTTTGTGATATTGTCCTTGCTGGGTTTCTACGAACTCAACTCCCATTCTTTTATGTAAATTAGTTACTCCCATCCCTGAATTCCCAGAGCAATCTGACTGCACTTAATGTACTTTCTTTGCTAAATACTTTTGGACATTTTTTTCTCTCTCTCTCTTAATAACAATACCATCTGACAGCTATGTTACAGTAGCCAGCATATATTGATTATTTATTGTGTAGCAGTACTGGGCTTACATGTCTTAACTCACTGAACCCACATGACACCTATGATTAGCCCCATTTTACCTACAGAAAGTACTTCACAGCTCACCAAGTACTTCAAAATATTCTCTCCTTGAATGCTGAAGCCACATCTTTGCCTTTTCACAGCACCTGGCATACTGATCTTACTTGTCCAACACTCTCAAATTCAGGTGAAATAAATTTTTAAAAGAAAAGCTACTCATTTCACTTTTAGGTATATAATTAAAGCTGTTTTTATTTCTTTAACAAAATTCAGAAGCTCAAGTGTATCCAATATTAACTGTCATGGGAACTGAAACAATCTTAACTGAAGTCAGTAATAATAAGCCATGCATTATTTTAAAATATAATCTTAATTTTAAGCCATTTGATTTAGGCCCTTACCAGTAAGTCCCACTTTCTTCCTGCACATGAAACAGCGATTCTTTTTTTGTTTTGGCTTTTCAAGAGACTTGCTTTGCTCTTCAGATGGCTGCTGTGCTGTATCTGATACTGAAGCTGGCAAAAATAGGAAGGTGGTAACATTTAATTATGCAGTAAGATTTTGCTATTTGGGTGGTGGTTGTCCCTCATCCCACCTCCATGGATCTGTTACTGAGAGGATAATAGAGGAATTTATTTATTTATTGGCATGGGAAGTGGTTCACATTCAATTACAAAATTGTTTATAAAGTACGACCTCCCTTTTGTTAAATGTATATATATACATGCAGAAAATAATCTAGAATATATAACTGACATGTTAGTGACTCTAGAAGTCAGATTATAGATTTTCTTTTTTTGGTTTAAACTATATTTTCTAATTTTTCTAATAACTCTATATTTGACCAATAAAAGGCACATACAAAAATACTTGGGTTTTCTAAGGGAGTGTGCAAGAAAATAGCCATATGCAAGCTTCTTAATATTGTTCAGGGTCAGAACTATTCAGATTTCTCAGAGAACAAGGAAAAAAAAGGTAAAACCAAGATTCTGTGGGATACTAAGCATTATATTTTTCACATAAAAATGTTTAAAATGTTAGAAATAAGATAAATTGATGCAAAGAAGCTTTAAAATGTTATAATTAAGATAATAAATTAATGCTTTTATATACTGAAACCAAGGCCAGATGTACCAAGATTCAGGTCAAATTACTATTCCTAAATCCTAACTACTCACCACCCTGGCCCTTCTGAATGTTGCCACCAGAGTCAGAGTCTATAATATGACCTCAGACATGGTATCTTGCTTTTAACACTTAGTGACTTGCTATGGATCAAATTATTAACCCCTCCCCTCCAATTTTATCACCAACTATTATACCACTTCCCCAGGAATCCACCGTTCCACCAATCTATACTGGGAATATGCCATACACCTCCGCTCACACCTCTACCTCTTACAACCTATTAAAGGGATTCCTTTTCTCCCTCATCGAGCTAGGTCCTCTTCTTTTTTAAGGCCAAGATCAAATACCCTTTCCTCATTTCAATTCTCTGCACCTTCTCACTCTAATTACCCTTAACACCCTTATCAAATACTGGGCACCCCAGATGAGCCCCCTCTTCAATCTGTGCTTCACACATTGCATCCAATCATCTGCCTTAAGTGAAAATCGAATGACGTTCTCCCTAATGTTTAAAATTCTTTGGTGGCCCCCCACTAACCACCCCCAGTATAAAGCCCAGAGTTCCTTCATGATTTTCTCCATCCTCATCTTTTACCATTCCTCAGTGGTACTCCAGGCTTCAGCCATACTGAAGTACTTGTAGTTTCCCTGGACTTTGTCCCTTTTTTTCCCTGGCTAACTCCAATTTGTCTTTCTTGTTTAAACTTATATAATCAACTCTTACTCCACTGCCTTGGAATGGGAAACCCTTCCATGAGCTACACAGCACTTTTCGCATTATTGTAATTCCCTGTTTGACTTAACCTGGTTTAACTGAATTCTCTGAGGGAAGGAACCTGTCCTATTCATTCCTGTCACCAGGGCCTATCCCAGTGCCTCCTACCACGTAGCAGGCACTCAATAAATAAATAAATATCTGTTGAACTGAATTACTGAATTACTTACCTACTGTATTTATGTGCCCCCTTTCCCCAACTACCCTATAAGCCTGTTGAGGACAGGGATGATATCTTATTCTCTGTTTGAATCTCCAGCACCTATCACAGTGAACTATATATAGCAGATGCTCAAACATTTGCTGTAATGGATTCTCACCTACTTATGTTAACACAGTATCTCATATTTTGACAAAATATGACAAAAGGCAAAACACCATAAAATAGTAAGTAAATATGCACTAACGAAGAACTCTATAGCAAGATTAAAACTTCACCTAGACATGCTGAAGCTAGATAGGAGACAGTTCTAGTAATATACTGTGAACATTTTAATTTTGAAACAGAATGCAGACCTGTAAAACCTTTTATTTTCAATAAATAAACATCCCTAGAATGTAAGCTCCATGAAGTCAGGGGCTGAATGTCTTGTTTACTATTTTATCCCAAATCTCTAGAACAATATTAGATAAGGTTTGGCTATGTGTCTAGAGCTCAAAAACAGTTTAAACAGAAATAAAAGTTTAACAGAAATAAAACTATTACATTTATTATCTTTAAAATCTATAAGCCATAATATCTAACCTGTTCTCCAAAAACAGTCTGATATTCAAATAAACTAATATAAATAACGCTATGATGGCAGTAACACTATCACAATAGTATATTTTTAAACGAACTGGTTTAACTACTGACACAAACTTTGAATGGGATCTGGAAATGGAAAAGAGTGAAAATACATTTATCTGCTATGCATACAGATGCTACTGCATACCCCAATAAAGACATTTCACAATTTTAACCCTAAATACCTAAGGCAAATGGTTTCTTTTTAACTGAGGCAAACACGCAATTTTAAAGTTAAGGATCAGTAGGCTACCTAAAAGCTTGTAAGCTAGGGCTCATTTGTGGGACCAATGAATGTCAATTACATACCCATGAGACTAAGGTAACCCCAGCTTACCTGAAACTAGTGGCTGACAGCCTGAATTTAACACGGTCAACAAATGAATTCACGGGCAAGATGATATAGTACTTTGTAAAAGTCTATGATTCCCCAAAAGTACCCCATTTCCTCAAGTTTATATGTAGTCTTAAGACCAAGAACACCCTATCAAATTTTAGTTATGTAAAAGCAAACAATTCTATCTTTAAAAGGGCCATACAGTGGCCTAAAGGCTAAAGAACCATAATCTTACTGAACCTAAAGCCAAAATAAGGATAGTTTCCTCAGAACTAGGTAGGTTTTTGTACTCTGAAATGAGAACGAGAAACAGAGATTGCCGGTTTGTTAATCATTAAGAATAGGTGAATGCCTAGGTTGTATCTAGCAGTCCGAAAGGTCTATTTGGGAGGCCAATGTGATGTGATAGCATAAAGGCTATGAAATAAACTGTACAGCACCTGCTCATCACTTAATTTTTAGTGGGAGTCCCAACTAGACAGTCTATTGGCCAGTATTGTTAAGATGCTTCAAAAAGCACCAGGCAGGTAAAATTTGTTTAACTACCCACATGGAGGATCACATTCAAGAGGAGTAAGGCCCTCTGCTCTGGGTCCTGTAAAAAAAAAAAAAAAAAGAAAAAGAAAAAGAAAAAGTGCACAAATATAACAGTAAGTACATAAAACTATTTAGTACTACATCTCTTCCGGGCATATTCACACATACAGTGAAAAATAAAATTGAACATCACATTAATAGGTAGCCCCCAAACATTATCTTAGAATATGTAATTGGTCTTGGCAGTAGATACAATATCTACGTAATATAATATGTATCCTTTCCTCAAAAGTCATGATAAATCTCCTTATTCACAAATTAGATAGCATTTTCAGGTTGGCAACTATTTCTGGCCCACTGTACACCCAGTGCTAACACAAATCAAGTGATCAATAGATACTTATTGAATGGAACGTATACTTTTATAATGACCCACTGGGATAGAATTCATTTCCCCTCTCTGGCCCTCATTTTCTTATATGCAAAATGAAGGCTTGGACCATGAACTTTAAGCTATTCCTAGCTCAAGAATTCTTCACAAAAAGAGAAAATTTTAAATAGTCAAAGAGAAAAATAGAACTGTATTAGCATCAGCATCAAAAATAAATTAGTCATATAAATTTTACACTTTCCAGTAGCCACATTAGAAACAGGTAAAATTAATATATTATTTCAAAATGTAATCAATATCAAAAGTTTTAATTAAATATTTTATATTTGGGGGGTATTAAGTCTTCAAAACCCAGTGTATACATTATACTTACAGTATAACTAGCATATAAATATGTACTAAAAATCTCATTTTGGATTGGCTACATTTCAAGAGCTCAATAGTTCATGAGGCTAGTGGCTGCCATACTGGACAGAGCAGTTCTACAGATAAGATCGGTTTCTGTAGCAGTTATCTGGGGGCAAAAAACTGTTAATTAATCTTCCCAAAACACAACTTTATTTTTGTTTGTTTGTTTTGAGATGGGATCTCACTCTGTCACCCAGGCTGGAGTACAGTGGTGCAATCATAGCTCACCGTAGCCTCCAACTCCTGGGCTCAAGTGATCCTCCTGCCTCAGCCACTCAAAGCACTGGGATTATAGGTGTGAACCACCACACATGGCAGCCAAACACAGCTTTGTGTCATCTCAAAAAACAAAACAAAACCAAGAAAATATTCAAAATTACTCTCTTCCCTTCCCACTGATTAGAACCAAATACCTTTGTAATTTTCCATTATCCAGTTCCAAATAACCTTTCCAGCTTTAGTTCCAACATATACTTGACTGAACGGGCCACTTCAGCAACTCGTTGTCTCACTATTTCACAAATTTCATGTTTTTCTACCTGTATGCTTTTGCTCTCACAATTTCTCTTTCAGCAAAAGCCCTCTTCACTGTCTTTGGGGGTGGGGTGGGCGGAATATAATTTACATACCATAAAATTTACTCTTTAAAGTATATAATTCAATGGTTTTTAGTATATTTACAAAGTTGTGAAATCATCACCACTATCCAATTCCAGAACATTTTAGTCACTCTAAAGCAAAACCCCAAACCCATCAGCAATCATTCCCTATTTCCCATTTTGCCCAGCTCCTGGCAACCACTTATCCAATTCTGGACACTCCATATGAATGGAATCATACAATATATGGCCTTTTGTGCCTAGCTTCTTTTATTTAGCACGTTTTCAAGGTTCATTCATGCTGTGGCATGTATCAGAATTTCCTTCCTTTTTGTGGCTGAGTAATATTCTAGTGTCTGAATATCACATTTTGGTTATCCAATCGTATGTTGATGGCCTACTGGGTTTTTTCCACCTTTTGTTATTATGAATAATGCTGCTATAAACATTTGTGTACAAGTTTTTGTGTGGACACGTGTTTTTAATTCTCTTGGGAATTAGATGTAAAATGCTGGATCATATAGTAATTTTGTTTAATTTTTAAAAATTAAACTGCCAGGCTGTTTTCCAAAGCATTTGCCCCATTTTACATTCCCACCAACAACATATGAGGGTTCCAATTTCTCCACATCCTTGACAACACTTGCTATTGTTACTGATTATAGCCATCCTAGTGGGTGTGAAGAAGTGTCTCATTATGATTTTGATTTCCATTATCCTAATGACTAATGACACTGAGCATCTTTTCGTGTGCTTATTGGCAACTTGTATATCTTCTTTGGAGAAATGTCTATTCAAATCCTTTGCCTATTTTTTAATTGGGCTGTCTTTTTATTGAGGAAGTATAATTATCTCCCTATGTATTCTCATCAGATATATGATTTGAAAATATTTTCTTCCATTCTGTGGGCTGTTTTTCCACTAGTGCCCTTTGAAGCAAAAAACTTTTAAATTTTGATGTAGTTCAATTTACCTGTTTTTTCTTTGGTTGCTTGTGCTTTAGGTGTCATATCTAAGAAACAACTGCCTAAACCAAGGCCACAAAAATTTATACCTGTTTTAAGAGTTTTACAGTTTTAGCTCTTACATATTTTTTAGGTCTTTGATGTAATTTGGGTGAATTTTTGCATATGGTATGAGGTTGGGGGGGGTCCAATTCATTCTTTTGAATGTGGATATGAGGTTGTCCCAGTCACTATTTGTTGAAAAGAGCATTATTTTTTCCCATGATATGATCTTCACCTTGTAATATCAAAGCTTCATTACTGTAGCTTATATAAAATTTTGAAATCAGCAATTGTTAGTCCTCCAAAGTTCTTGTTCTTTTTCAAGACAGCTTTGGCTATTCTTACCCATTCTTCAAGATCAGAAGAAATCCCTGATTTTTTTAACCTATACAGCTTTCCTAAATTAGTCTAAAGAGACTGTTCCCCTTTGTTTGCTCCAAATCAATGCTTTGACAATTTAACTCTGTATGATGTCAGGAACCCTCAAGAGTTGGAAAGAGCCTGAAAATTCTAGTTCATCCTGTCACTTAGTGTAGCACCCCCCTCTACACTGTCCTAAACAATAACTCAGCTTTCTTAGAATGTTTCAGTGATACACAGCTCACGACCTTAATACATGATTTCACTCCACTGTTGGAAAGCTTCAAAATTATCTCTTATTCTAAGCCTCCTGTAACTCCCAAATCACTTTGGTATCATGCAGAATAAGAATATCCCTTGCAGTTTACAAAGCTCATTTCACCTCCATTATCTCAATGACTTTTAATACCCTATAAAGGAGACATGCTCATCATTCTCATTTAAAAGTAATACAAATAAGACTCAGAGAAGTTAAGTAGGGGTGTCAAGATATGAAAACAAAACCTATGAATCCAAATTCCATATTTTTTTTTTTACTGTGACCCAAGATATGAGCGACTGAGAGACTAACCAAATTTAAGCATATTGTTCAATTAAGGCAGCCAGCAAAATCTGATAGTTTTAGAGTATACCAAAATGCTTAAAATTCTTTGTAAAAGCTAGCCTTTGTGAATTAGAAATCTGACTTACATTCCTGAGTGATACTATGTGAGGTACTGTTATTTTTTTAAAATTAAAAATCATAATTAAATGAGAAACATGCTCCAATATGCTGAATTCTCAGTTAAACACAAATTCTTCAGAGCCATGAGGCCAAAATGAAAGCAGTACCACCCACCTGGTGGCAGCATATCCTAATTATAGGCAGATTACCTGTAGAGAAAAAAGCTGTTCTGAAAACTTGCAGTAAAAAATGTTAGGAAATTCTGGCTTAGACACACAGCTGCTACTATATACCCTCTTCCATCTGGAATGGTCCTCCTATCTAAATAAATTTCCTTTGAGGGAGGCAAATTGAGTGACAAGGAAGAAAACAGATACCCGTGTAGCTTGCCAAACCAGTTGATCCTACTCTGGGAAGTGAAGGGGACTGGATGTGTCAACAGGAACATACAGTATCCACATCCCAGTCCAATAAGCATCATAATTGTCTAGCGTAAAGAACACTAGTCTAGAGTCAGGTGCCTGGATTCTAGTTCTAGCTCATATAACCATATGATTGAGTCAAAGAGACTTTTTCTCTCTTTTCATCCACCTATTAAATAGATGAAAAAAATTTCTCTGAATTTGTTCTATTGAACAGGGAAATCCTAAAGTGCATGTAAGAATATATAAGTGTATTTGTATACAATATTTATATATACATAAACACACTTATGTTTGTTTATATTAAAAGAAAGATGTTTTCAATTCAACAATATAAAACATTTTTAAAAAATAAGCTGTTAAAAGAGATTTTACACATCGAAAACTAATCCCCTCTTAAACTCAGATGAAATTTATACCTAATTTATCAAACATTCTGCTATGCTGAAATTATAAATGCTAAGTTTTTTTTTTTAAAGGTACTTAAAAGTTAATATTGGTTTAACCTGAAAGTCACTCAAATTATACCTGGAGGAGTCTGTAAGTTTTTTAAACCCTCTACAATTTCTCCTAATATAATATCATGACCACCGTTTGAATTAATGTACTCAGGCTAGGTGGAGAAAACTACTCTTCTCCATACACCACAAATGGTATAAAAGCACTTCATATTATGATAGTTCACCAACCTACAATCTTTATTCTTTGTCAAACTTGTACAATTGCTATTGTATCCTTAAGCTTTATACATTTTTTTCCACTACCAACATTCTAAAATTTGTTCTGTCATAAGACACAAATAACATTTTCATGATTAGCAGCCTGTTTTCTTCCTAATTTACCTCTCTCTCTCAAAACTGCTACACAACCCTCCTTTCTTGAAATTCTCCTTTGGCATCTATAGTCTGAAACTAACCAGGATCTAGATGGCTTCTTTCTCTGCTCCTTTGGCTGGCTCATCCTCCTGCTTGCGCCTTTGTTTTTAAACTCTCATTTTTCAACTTATGCCCAGGACTTCTAAATCTCAGGTATAATACTGCTCATTCCACACATTTAAATGCCTACTATCTGTCTACAACCTCCAAATGAGCTCTTTCAATTTTGAAAATTGATAACTTCCAACTCACTTATCTAAAATTTTGTCTAACCACATTACCTTTTCTAGCCTCCTTGTCTAAAATAACCACATCATTGCCACTATGATAAAATTGAAAACTCTGACACCACCCTGTCTTATTTCCTATGTCCAGTGAATAACTGAATCTTGGAATTTTTTCTTTTTTCTGCTTTTAAAATATCCCCCATCTCTGCCCTTCCTTAAATTTTTCTCTTTAACTAAAAAATAAAAAATTGTTCATTTAAAATATTTATGAATTTATAATAATATGCTAGGTGGACTAGAATATTTATGTTGACTACATAGTAATCTTTTGCTACAGCAAAATCTACACAAATGGGCAAATTATGTCAAGTATTAGTTGGGCAGGAAATCAAAGCAGGGGGAATTAGCTAGCTTATCTAAATTTAAAATTTAGCAAACTAAAACTAAGATTGCCAGATTTATCTGTCACCATAATGTGAATACCATGCACAATGGAAAGTTTCACTGGTCAGGCAGAATGACACACTGCTCATCACTGGGCTTGTCTTTCCAGAGTACTGTTCCTCAGTTAACCCACTGTTTCCACACAATGCTAGAATATAAGTAATTAAGCACATATTATTTCACAGCCTCCTAAATGGCCTCTTCTGCACTGTCTTTCCCCACTAGGAAAGCCTTCATACAAATACAAAAGTCTTCCTGGATCACTTTGATCCAAATAATGGTGATATGAAAAGCATGTGCAAGAACATGAGATACTGTGATGTGAATACAAGCAACTGAAAGTGGCTACTGCACTATAAATCACAGATGGGGAGGAGGGGTGACTGCCAGCCAAGTTGTACACAGTCTCTCAAATAATCTGAGTCAAAAAACAAGAGAAACAGATTCCTCTCAAACTAGCAGACCCAGTTTGCTTGGAGAGTAAATAGTTTTTAGATTAAACTGATCAAAATAGTAAGAGAATAGTATAACACTGCCACATGTTCATCTAATTATATTATTCAAGCTAAACAAAATTTTGAATTTTAGATGTTTATGCTGATGAAATAATTACTTGTGAGAAATGTCTCCCAGCATTTCAGAAAATTAAACACTTGAGGATATATTCTGTTCATAAAGAAAGTAAGTAGAAAAATACGTATTGTAAGTAGGCAATTTTTTTTTTTAAGTAGGCAACTTTTTATACATGTTCCTAGGATAGTGGCTGGCCTACAATACTCAAATAAATGACAAAATACGTGCTAGTTCATGTGCAAACCTTGCAGATCTTCTGTTTCAGGTACTGCTTTGTCCACAGATGTACTGTCCACTTGGGAAGATGCTACAGATTCTGATAAAAGTGACTGATTTGATACAGGGCTAGAAAAGCAAAAATATTTCATTTTAAAAGATGATCACACATGAATATTAACTAAAGTGATGTAATAAGTAAGAGTTTAACATATCTAAGTAGATCATTAAGATAAGAACACCAAGAGACTTTTTTATAACTTAGACATAATCACAGAGCTTTGAAACTAGAGACCAGTTTGAATGAGAATTTTATTGCCTTGGAAATAAAGCAATAGTATATATATCCTTTGTGTATTTCAAGTACCACAGGAATTCACTAAATGAAAACTAGTACGATAAAAACGTGCTTAAGGAACTCTAATGCAAAGCTATAAATGATATTTGGGCATAGCAAAACTGAACATCTCCTATCATGAATTGGAAAAAAGAAACCATAGTACAGAAACTTAATATATTGATTCCTAACAGCCGAATAAAAATGAAACAAATATTTCTGTATGCAGGCTTCTACATGGTGTGATTTCAGAGTTAAAAAGAAATATATATTATGATACAAACAAAAATGAGTACTACATCATGATATTAAACAAAGAAGACTTTTTTTTTTAATACAAGGCACTAATACTTGCAGAATAAAGCTAAAATTTAAAGAACTTAACATGCTTCAAAAGGACTTCAGGGATGGGTCAGGATATATTATGAGGAAGAAAAAAGAAAAAGATGACTGAAAAGGTAATCTAAGACTTAAAACATAACCCCCCACCCCACAACGTAAAAACAAGAAAGATCTTTTTCTAACTAAGACAGATATAATTTAAGGTCAGTTAATCCTAAAGTGGCTTTACATAGTTTTCCTTAATAGAATAGATCAAAAATAGAATACATTCTTTACTTTTCCTTAGCATTACAATTACATTTCAAAGACTACATCTTACCTTGGCTGCATAGATGAAGATGTAGAGTCTAATGTTGACTGAGCTTCTGGGACACTGCCATCTGTGCATTGAACTGGTAAAGATTCAGACAGACTACTGACAGAAGTTGCTGTAACAATACCACATTTCATATTAGTGATTCTATACCCAGGGCAGTCTAAGACCTTATCCAAAAAAAATCAAGATCAATTTTCCACAAAATATAGTATATGGATTTTGTTTTACTATGTAATATGTTGATTCATTATTTTTAGTTAAAAATTTTTCAATAGCTTGCAAATGAAAAATACGTAAATTTTAACCAAAAAGGAAACCATATACAAATTGTTTATATTAATAAACGAAACTCCTATTTCTCAGGATTGAATATTACCCAAACCCAAATCCTTTAATTAAAAAACATCTTCCAAATAGTAGTATACAAATGAGATACTCAAAATAAAAGATAATTTAGCAGTAAAGCAGACATAGGTTTAGAATTAAAACCTGTGCTGAGCACATTAGGTTACATTATTTTCCCTGTACTTCATAAGGCAGAAATGTAGATGATGATTTAACTTAAAAACAACAATTTATATTCATTAGATCTTAGCCTTAAGAAAATTTGCAGAAGTTTCTATGAAATGGTTGTAGTTTTTGGCTTGAACATGAAACAATGATAAGAAAGACCTCATATAAAATTTTAAATGAACTAATAGCCTGCACTTTCATTAAGCATAAAGATCTATGCATTTTTAGGCATTAACCTACATGAGACCTATCCTAGATGAGTATTTTTGATACTTCCCTTATGCAGAGTTTATATTCAGAATTCCCTCAGTTCTAGGAAAATCCTTTGACACAACAAAAAGGCATGAAAAACCCAAGTGAACTGGGGTTGAATATCCCTTACTCTGAGTTAATCCACTACATCCCTCCTAATGAAGGCAGGCTTTCTCTAAAGTCAGTTGTAGCTATTGATAATCTACTCTTTTCTTCAATAACTAACTTAGCTGCAAAAGTCACCCAGATAAAAGAACCAAGTTTCTTTTATAGCCCTCACTCCCTCACCTTACTTTCCAAGACAGCTATATATACTTTGGGTATCTCTCTATTTAAAAAAAGGTAATAGAGTTCTGCAGCACAGCGAGTAAGACTATGGAATGGATTTACGGTGTTTTCAATGAGCAACAATACTCTTATTCCTGATTCCCCACCACTGATGACATTACAATGCATAATGAAAAATTTTACTGATACAAATGTTATAATGCAAGTACAATGTGAGAGCAGAAAAAGGTATTGGGTACAATGAACCACCTAAGTGTATTTCAATTATGAATACTTCTGTGTTTTAACAGAATTACTTACCAGGTGGGCTTATTCTACCATTACTACTATTCTGTCTTTGAAGATGTTCTTTATAGCATACTGAACACATGCCATTTGTACGAGGGTTTCCATAAAATCCGCAGCCAGTGGAACAAAGCATAGGCACTTGGCTGTGATTAGTTTCTTGAGCCATGTTCCTCTGTTGCACACCTGAAATTTATATAGAATTAGCAAAGAACTCAGACACAAAACTTCAATCATACATTATCCAATAAAGGAAAATATCCACATATATTACCCCCCAGACACTCTCTATAACTGTCTCAAGACCTGGGGCTAAAGAGAAGAGAGAAAAAATAAAGACCAAAAGGACACACACTGAACTTTCTCTGCAACCCACTCTACACAAGCAGGTCTGTACAGGCTCACAAAGCATAAAGAACTCCTAAAGAAAGGTATCACCAGAAGGTTAAGGAAAACCCCTTACGTCTAGTTCAGTTTGGCCTCTCCTAGTAATAATAAATACACATTATAAGTTTTGCTATATGTTATACTCTTTAATTTCTAAGTATTTAAATTTTTGCTGGAAGTTCATGTTCATGTGTTAACATGTACACAGCATATTTATAATGATAAATTGAAAATAACCTAAATGTCTTAACATTAGGAGAGAAGATTTTTAAAAAGTATTATACATGTTAAAGACAAAAGTTATGTAGTCATTAAAAATATAGAATACTTAAAAACCCAAGTGACCTGCGTTAGAATACTTTTTTGACAGAGGGAAAATGCTGATAATGAATGGAAAGGCACAATACGAAATGTACATATAATATGTTGCCAATTAGGAGAAAAAACAGCATCACCAAAATCACCAAAAAGCTTAGTAAAGAACATGTCCAAGGATGGAAAAGCTAGTGACTCTTCTTCTTGATTTGTACCTTTTCTGTACTTTTAAAATTCTCTACGATGAAGATACCACTTGTCTAACTGGGGCAAAATTTATTTTTTTAAGTATTTAAAAATAAAAACTAAAATTAATAACCAACAGGACAGAGGCATTAGTCAGCCAGGGAAATGATGCTGGGACTGAGGAACTGTTTGGGAACCACATTAATAATCAATTACAGCAGATGGAAGAACCTCATGTGTCATTTCTCCCATAAAGCAACTGGTTCTTTGGCATAAATAACACAACAGAAGGTACCAACAGGCTCGCTCTCTTATTAAAAAGCAACTTCCTAAATGAAGGTTACTCCAAAATGGGTGTATGTGTATTACAGATGGAGTCTATATTCAAAGATCATGAAGAATGACACTAACCAAAGGAGGAAAATGTTTTGCCACGGAAATTTCCTTGAATTGATAAATACCTAAGGAAAGCATTCACAGTTTACTGTTACCAGATTCCTCTTTGCCTAAATTATTTGAAGACTGTTGAGAGGTGGGGAGGATTTAATGCAAATTTCACAACCAAAAGCAATAATGCACTTGACTATAACAAAGCAGCAGGCTTTTCATTTGCTTTTAAAAAGAAATGTCCTAAAACCGGTAAGGATATTTAGACCTTTAGCCTAGGAATACAGTTTGGGATTTTGACAAGCATCTTTCTTACTCCATGATGACAAGTCATTTCAGAATCCAGATCCCTCCCTCTTCTGTAGCCCTGCAAATATACATATCAAAAAAAAATAGCAATGATGGTATAGAAAACCTCACATCAAATATTTTTGTCTTTTTTTTTTCCTTACCTATGTTCATGAGGAATATTCATGTGTAGCTTTCTTTTTAAAAAATATTTGTCTGATTTTGGTATCAGGGTAATTCAAGGTCATATAGCTAATTAATAAGTGATGGAGCTGGGTCTTTGGGCTTCACCAAAGTCCACATTCTAAATCAGTGGTCCTCAAAGTATGGTCCACAGACCCCTATGAAGGCCAAAACTGTTTTCAGAATAACAACTAAAAAGTTACTTGCCTTTTTCACTGTTATAGACATGAGCACTAGTGGTGCAAAAAAGCAGTGGTGGAAAAAACAGCTGAAGCCTTATCAAGGAGCCAAATCAAGGCAGTGGTACCAACTGTACTAGTAGTCATATTCTTCATTGCCATGCTGTCATAGTAAAAATTATTAATTTTATTATATATTGACCCTGAACACATGTCTTGTTAATATTTTGCATGATAAACTGGGAAGCAGGCATGAAGCATTCCTGCTGCACAAACAAGTACGATGATTTTCTGAAGAAAAAGCACTTGTGCAACTGTTCAAGTTGTGAGCTGACTGAGTTACCTTTTTAATGGGACATGTTTTCTTATCTGAAAGAATGACCGATAAACTGATTATGCAGACTTGAGTATACAGCAGCAGACATTTTCTTGCAAATGAATGAAGTACACTTATTACTTCAAACAACTAATAGTATTCATTATCAAAGACAACATTCAAGCATTCAAGTGAAAAAATGCTTAATAAACATCTCTAATATTTTGAGAATTTCTGGTAAGATCAGTGGTGATATTAATGAAATGTGATTAAAAAATACTGTATCAACATTCAAAAGATCTTCATAAGACAGTGAGTGAACCAATATTTTGCAAGTGGCCAATGTATGATGGTACAAAGTCATTCATGAACAAAAGATCCATTCAAAGTAAAAGACACTTGAGAATTTTAATATAACAGGACAAAAAGTTTTTAAATGGTTTCGGATTCCACATCACAACTATCCTTTAAGAAACTACCAATTGTCAAGCTTTGGTGTATTATCAAAGAACAACCTCTATTATCTGAAAAGGTTATTAAAATATTCTTTCCTTTTCCAACCACCTATTAGCCTAGATTTTCTTTATAACACTGTAACAGATTGAATGCAGAAGCAACTATAAGAATCTTGCTATTAAGCCAGACCTTAAAAATATTTGCAAAATTGTGTTAACAATGTCACTCTTCTCACTAAAGAATGTGGGGGAGGGGGAAATGGTTATTTTTCATAAAATATTTTAAAATGAATTAGTATTTAAAATTTTTTCTCAGCTTTAATTTGTAATATGATAAGTATCACTAGATATAACCCTCATAAACAAAAGTTCTTCATGGTATTCAATAATTTTAGAGACTATAAAAGTTCTGAAACCAAAAATTTTGAGAATCCACTACTATAAAACATGCATTCTCAACACAGGCAGTAGTACCTCAAGGGGGCAAACACTGATTCTTGGGGGAAAGGGGGCACAAAAAACTCTTACTCTTTATGTATAAAACACAGATATACATACAATATGTAAACAGATATACAGTGTATGTGCGGAGGTAAAATTTTATAAAGGTGGGGACCAATTAGAAAAAAAAAAGTCAGGGGGGATGTGGGGATGGGTAAATTCACACCTAATGGATGCAGTGTGCGCTGTCTGGGGGATGGGCATGCTTGTAGCTCTGACTCTGTCGGTGCAAAGGCAATTTATGTAACCAAAGTGTACCCCTGTAATACTCTGAAATAAAAAAAAAAGTCTAAAAAGGACCCCTAGAGGGTAACAGAGAAAAAAGACTGAGGAACTCAGATCTAAAGCACCAACTATGCTATGCTGCCTACTGGTAACATTATAATGATATAAAATAGGAATTAAAGGACTTTTCCCCCACTGATACTGATAAGTCTTTCAGCATATAGCTGGCAATCACAAATAGCCAGAAGAGATAAATATTCTACTTCTGTAAAAACTCAAGTAAATAGTCAGAGATAAAAAGTACAACATGACTACTAAGCTTTTATATCACAATATTTGCTTCAGAACAGAAAGACTGAAGTTCACAAACATGTAATACTGGCAATTTTCCCAAGCTAAACTGCCTGCACAGTAGCAAATTAACTATGATTTTCATAACTCAAGACGCACAAAGGATTTCACAATTTACTTAAAAAAAAAAGAAAAAGAATCGACCTTATTTATTCATCATTAGGCCACAAAATGTACCTTTACACGAAGATTCGGAAAGATCAAAAACCATAAAAGGGTCACTTAGTTTATGTGAATGTCTAATGGCACAGATGGGGAGAAACTGAAGCCCTGCCACACCTTGCTACTATACCTTTTGAGCAGGTCAACAATTTGTAGGGCACACCAGTCTGGCATTCACATGATCAGGGAGGAAAAGAGATAAGGGAAGAGAAATGAGAAAACAGAACAATTCCTTAACTGGTGCATTGTGGGATTATAAAGCTACAAATCCAAGGAGACAAAGAGTAAGATTACCAGTCATAAAAAAATTATTATCATGGTATATTAAACGAGTCTATGAACTGGAGAGGATTCATAAAATATGATTTCCAACTCTTCATAACATTCATAAGCAAAATCACAACCCATTACTCCCTCAAACCCCCTAGACAATACTTAACAGTTATTTAGAGTTTACTATGGGCAAGGAATTATTTTTATTGTTTTATTTATATCTCAATTAATCCTCCCAAGAATCCTATGATGTTGGTGCTATTGATATCCCCATTTTGAAAATAAAAAAAGGAGATTCAAAAAAACTTGGTAACTTGCCCAAGGTCACAAATCTAGTAAGCAGCTAAATCAGTGTCTTTCGATAAACCTAAAAAACAAACAAAATTGACTGTCAAAGTCCATCATATCCCTATGAACTAAAATTTTGTGAGCATTCATGAATTCTTATTACTTTCATTTAAGGAAGAACTTTAAATTTCATTCATTTATTCAATCTTAAGATAGTATGCAGCTTTAATTAGCTATAAGCACACTCCTGAAAAAACTTGTTTTTCATATATGTCTTTTTACCTAAGAATTTCTTATCAGCACAAAAAATTCAAGATTAAATATATTACGACTGCAAAGAAAATGCATTACCAATTATTAAAATTCGGACAAAAGAACTGTAATGAATGAACATAACACAGACTCAATTACAACAGCAAATACATGTCAATTAAACTTATTTTCCTTTGCTTTACTCCCTAGAGTTCAGTCACCAAGTTCCAATACTTTTCACTTTCAAATGTCTCATGCTTGGCTGGGCGCGGTGGCTCACTCCTATAGTCCTACCACTCTGGGAGGCCGAGGCGGGAGGATTGCTTGAGCTCAGGAGTCGAGACCAGCCCGAGCAAGAGCGAGACCCCGTCTTTAAAAAAAAAAAAAGAAATGTCTCATGCTCTTTATTTCCCACTCCAACTGTGGTTCTCATCACTTCACACCTGGGTTATTTTAACAGTTTTTCTTTCTGTTTTACTGCCTCTTCTCCCAATCCATTTATTTAAATTCTCCTAAAACACCCAGTTCTCATTATATTACTTCTGCTTTAGTTACTGTACAGTAATTGCACCAGAAAGGAGTACTTAACCTAGCCATTTATGCTTTATATACTTTACCCCAACAAGCATTTCCCTAGAAAGTAGGCTGTGTGTAAACAGAATAAGCATGGAGTCAGGTCGGCAGCAAGGAATCAAGTCAGCAGCAGTCTGGATCCCAGCTTTGCCATTTTATTACCTGTAAGAGCCTGGACATGTTAGGAAACTTACCTAGTCTCAACTCTCTAAGAGGCTTATATCATCTACCTCGCCAGATTAAATAATGCACATAAAAAGCATCTAAATAGTGCCAGGCACATAGCAGAAGTTCAATAACTGTTCTTACTCTGCTCTTCCTAAAAGTAGAGGGTCCTTTGCTCCCATCTGTTTGAAACAAATTACGCTCACTCCTTGAAACAAGCTTCTAGCTCACATTGTTCCTTCCTTAGTCCATTTTTGTACTCTGTTTATAACAATTCTATTTATTTCAGGAAATCAGCTTAAATTCTACTTCTTCTGGGTCCATTTTCTGCTCTATATTCCTAAAGAAGCTGCCTGTACCACCCTATTGGGGCACTTAATCTTACCATTACTCAAGTGCCCCATCGGCCTATAACTCAGTTCCCAGCTAAACTGTAAGTTTCTTCTTCAAGCCCTCTTTATGCCTAATATGAATTCCATAAAATATTTTGTTGAATAAACATATTTCATTATTGTTAGAAGTATTCATATCAGGCAAAAAAAGGGTTATATTCTGTTGAAAAGGGGAGAAAACAGATTGATAAAAAATGTTTTAAGCCAACCACAGTGGCGTGCGCCTGTAGTCCCAGCTACTTGGGAGGCTGAGGCAGGAAAATCACTTGAGCCCACGAGTTCGAGACCAGTTCTCTTTAAAAAAAAAAACAACAACAAAGTTTCACACTGCAGTATTCATAATTTATATAGTGAAACAGTTATTCAGCAAGAATGACCAATAGCCTAAGGCAGTTATAAAACACACACATATTTTTTTCATCGCATTGTTTTTCTCCCTCCTCCTGAAAGAAACAGGCAGGAAATATAATTTACGATGATGAGTTAGTCTAGAAAAGTTGTGAACTGACAAACTTGAGTTAAATCTGATCCATAACCATGTTTGACTGGCCAGCATCTATCACTTTTAAAAAAATTAGTTGTTAGCATTTAAAAATTGGGGAATATCATATAAAAATTCCAGATTTCCAGCTTCTCTTGAAAAACTGGAAGACCTGACAATAGTGGACTAACGTTTTCAAAATTAAAAGCCATGAGCTAGGGTCTGTACTCTCCAATTCAAGACCACCTTCACTTTTAGTTACCTAACCAATCTTAGGTTTTTAATTCTTAAGTTGACATCCATGACCTTTTTAATTTGGTATCTTCACTATTAATTTCCAAAATACAAAAAACCATAACGTGTTGAGATATATAAGAGCACACGTTAAACTTTGAACTCCGTACTGCAGCACAAAAACAAGCCCCTCCCACCCCCTGCCTTTTTTTAATCACTGGAAAACTAACCACTCAGAATTAGCTAATTCTTTTTGCAATTGTATCAAATGGAGATCCCAAAAGAGACCAAAGTAGAATTTATGGTACATCCTAGTACTTTTTTAAACTGTTGTAATAATAATTGATCAAAACAGGAACCTGGCATAGGTACTTGAGATCCCTGGTGGCATATAGTAATTTCCCAGAGTTCTGAGCATTTAGATCTCCAACTATCGTACGGGGTAGAGGAGGAGTAGGAACCTTTGCAGAGATGATAAAAATCCAGGAAAGTTCATTAAGCAAATAGATCAGAAAATATGACTTGATACAAAACATGTGGGAAGACTACTACTCACTCTGATAAAAGAATAGGGACTTTGGATTAGGGTTCCTACTGTACTGAGGATGCTTTGTAGTTCTCTCTCTGTATAGCAGTCCCCAATTCCCTATGTCAGGTTGTCTTCCCTGCTGCTGATTGGGCTGAAAGACAAAAAGGTGTGAGTCTGGCTAACATGAAGATAACATCTTTGGGGATTCTACATATTCTTTCCCAACAAATAATTAATTCATCATTTCCAACCTACTAGGTTGGCTACATAAATATAAGAGAACCCAAAGTTAATTTCAGTAAATACAAACCTCATTTTTCCAGTTATTGCTATAAGGAAAGTTTCCATTGACTGGTATGATAAATCTCACTGAAAGAGGCTACTGTACTGTTTGCATCTGAAGACAGATTTTATTAATAGAATAACTCTGACTGGCATTCCTATCTTAGGTGGTTCTCATTTACTGCATTCTGCATAACAATCTTTAAATCAGGGTTTGGCAAAGTTTCCTGTAAGTGACCAGACAGTAAATATTTTAGGGTTTGCAGGCTATATAGTCTCTGTTACAACTACTCAAAACTCTACCGTTGCCATACAAATGCAGCCACAGACAATATGCTAAGAAAGCATGGCTGTGTTCCAATAAAACTACACCAATGGCCACTAAAATTTGAATTTCACAGAATTTTCATGTCACTACATGTCATTCTTTTGATTTTTCCCCTCAACCACTTAAAATATAAAAACCACTCTTAGCTCATGAGTTGTACAAAAATAGGTGATAAGCCAAAAGCTTGCCAATCCCTAAATTAAATAAGCAATGACTTTAGTGTAATCATCACTGTAGATGATGTGGGGAGGCCAGAGAGACATAGGACTGAAGCATAGGTACTAATAACTGTAGGATTCTCTAATCCAAAGCTGAATATAAATTTTAAGTATTATTTATTCTTGTTAAGCCTCATGTGTGTCTTGGTTAAGTACTCTTGGTCCCCCATACCTGTGGGTTCCACATCTGCAGATTGAACCAACCTTGGATGGAAAATACAGTATTCCCAAAATGTGAAACCTGTGGATATGGAGGACTGACTTTTCATATCTGAAGGTTCCACAAGTGCATGACTTGAGCATCCACAGATTTTGGTATCCACAAGGGAGGAGAGGTGTCCTGGAATCAATCTCCCACGGATTCCGAGGTACGACTGTGTGTGTTCAATGCCCAAAGAGGGGAAAGGACTAGAAAAGGCAATATCTCCCCCAAATCTGTATCTCCAGACATGGTTTACATGGAGAGTTACAGCTATGATGTGATGTGTAAGGGACAGTAACGCTTTCAGTACAAACCACCTCAATTTAGCACACCCAGGCTGAACAAATCTGTGGTGTTTTAATAATTAGGAAATCATTCAATACTTGAATCTGAAGGGTATCTGTATTAGTGAAACTGACAGTTTTTGTCTGCCTAGTATGTTTTCCTTCCTTGCCCTTTTAGGTAACAGAACCTCTCTTTCTTGCAGGAAGACCATTTCATTTGCTTTGGGTAGGCCCGATTCCTCCCTTCCCAGGGCTGGACCTGTCTCAGGGGTAAACACACGAGCCAAGCCTGGGCATGTGACTCAAGCTGAGCCCATTAGTCCTCCCTGGGTTTTACTGGTACTACTGCAAAAAGGTAGACTTTTCCTTGGGATTACCAATTGGAAGACAGTATAATGTAAGCCTGGTGCTGTTGGTGGCCACCTTTGCCAAAATGCAGAAAGAGCCTACCTAAGCAAAGCAAAAGAGGGGGTGGAGGTGGGGGATGGAGAGCCAAGGCTTGAAGGGATTGAAGTCCTGCATCCACCTTGCTGAGGTCAACTTCACTCCTTAAGACTCTTCAGTTATAATGAGACAAAATTCTGGTTTTGCTTTAGTTTGATTTGGGTTGCTGTCACTTGCAATTCAAAGTCCTTGGGAATATTAGAAGCAATTACTAAATGTTACTTTACTAAAACTCTCAAACCTAAGAGAATAATCAATGCAAATCAAAATGAAAGATACTCCATTAGTTCAATCAAAAGAAACCTACAAAAGTAGAGACCAACAACTCCCACTCTTATTTTTTTTTTTAAACATATAAAAAGTATACAAGTCCTATGTAAGGTTTAAATTTTCACAAATTGAACACAACTGTGTAACTAGTACCCAGATCAAAAAACAAAACATACTCCAAAAGCTTCCTCATGGCTTTTTCCAGTTACTACCCACTCCTGCACAAGAATTACAACTATACTGACTTCTAACACCCAAGATTAGTAGCTTTTCCTGTTCTTGAACTCTTACAAATGGAATTATACAGTGTACACACATTTTGTGTCTAGCTTCTCTCAAACTATTTGTGAGAATTAACCATGTTGTTATATATAATTGTAGTTCATTCTTATTGCTATGTAGTATATCCTATTGTATTAATAAACCACTATCCCTTCTGGTGTTGATGGGGATTTGGGAACTTCCCAGTCTAGGACTACTACAAATACTGCAGTTATAAACATTATTTTATGTGTCTTCTGACTAATATACATACCTAGGCATGGAAATGCTAGGTCCTAGGTATATTTATCTTTAGCAGATACTGCTCAACAGTTTCCCAATATATTATAGTTACACAAATTTACACTCCCCTGGCAATGTGTGAGCATTCTGGTTATTCCTTATCTCACCAACACTTAGTACTGTCTGTTCTACTGGTGGTCCCAAAAACACATGCATATCCTAATCCCTGGAACCTATGAATACTACCTTATATGGCAAAAGATGTGATTAAATTAAGGATTTTGAGAGGAGGCTCTTATCCTGGATTATCCAGATGGGCCCTAGATGCAATCACATGTATCCTTATAAAAAAGAAGCAAAGGGAATTTGAGATAAATACACACCACCACCTTGATTTTTGACCTCTGGATTCTAGAATCATGAGAGAATAAATTTCTTTGTTTTTAAGCCACCCAGTTTATATTAATTTGTTACAGTAGCTCTAACACATTAACACATCTGCCTCTCTATTTTAAATACTCTTGCGGGTGTGTAGCAGTATCTCACTACAGCCTTATAATTTTCACTGTCATTAAGACTAATGTAGCCAAGTATATTTGCATATGCTTATTAGCATTTGGGTGTCCTCTTCTGATAAGTGCTTAAGTTTTTTGGGCATTTTTTCTGTTCGATTGTTTGCCTTTGCATATTATGTCTTCTACTTTGTGGCTTGCCTTTTCCATTTTTAATTGTGTCTTGGGCCAAAATCCATCTTAATCTAAATTTTGTTAACAATTTTCCTTTATAGTTAGTGCTTTTTGCATATTATTTAATAAATCTTTTGTACTCCAAGGTCACAGAGATGTTCTATATTTTATTTCTAAACTTTATTATTTTACCTTTCACATTTAGAGCTGTACTCCATCTGGAGTTGACTTTTTGGTACGGAATCAGGTAGGGATTAAGATTCATGTTTTTCTGCACATGTATGCATCTCTCTCTCTAATTAACCCGAAACCACGTACTGAAAAGATTCTCCTTTTGCTACAACACTGCAGTCTCACCTCTGACCACACATCAGGTACCATACATGCATAGGTCTCAATTCTCTTCTACTGGTCTATTTGTCTATCTTGTTTTAAATTACTATAGTTTTTGGATACCTGACAACAGCTTTGGTTTAGGTATCTGGTACCTGTTTTATTCTTTCTCATGATTTTGTTGGCTATTCTTGGCTCTTTACATTTCCATATACGTTTTAGATTCAGTTTGTCAATTTCTACTTAAAAAAGAAAAACCAATAGGATTTTGATTGGAATTGTGTCAAATCTCCAGATGTACAGACATCATAGATTCCCTCAATTTATTTAAGTCTTCTTTAGGTTCCCAATGATGTTTTATAGTGTTCAATGAAGAGTTTTTCCATATTTCTTTTTAGGTATTCCTAGGTATTTGTTTAAAATCTACTATAAATGGTATCTTATTTAAAAATCTCATTTTCTATTTGTTGCCAGCCTTCAAGGTGGTCCCCAACTTTTCTGAGCTTACGGGTATTCAGGCCTTGTGTAGTTCCCTCCCACACTGTATAAATGTTGGTCTGGGAGATCCACAGAATACAACAGAAGTGATGGTACATCACTTCCAGGTCCAGGTCATTAAGAGCCATTGTGGCTTCTGCTTTGCTTTCTCTCTTGGTAACTTACTCTGGGAAAGCTGGCTGCCACATCATAAAGAAATGCCTGTATGATGAGTAGCTGAGGCCTCTGGCTGAGAGATGTATGAGTGAACTTGGAAGCAGATCTTCTAGCCCTGGTCAAATCTGTGGATGACTGTGGCCTTAGCTGACATCTGGACTGCAACCTCATGAAAGACCCTGAGCCAAAACCATATAGCTAGGCCACTCCTATATTCCCAACCGAAACTGTGTGAGATAATGTTTGTTGTTTTAAGCTGCTAAATTCTGGAGTAACTTCTTATGCAGCAACTGATAACTAATAGTTACTGCTATATATGTCTCCCTGCTTCTGTTCTTGCCCTCCTATCGTCTATTTTCAACACAGCGGCCAGTGATCCTATTAAAATTTAAACCAAGCACATTGCTTGCTTACTCAAAATCCTCTAATGGTTTCCCAACTCACAAAGAGTAAAAGCCAAGCTCCTTACCATGACTTAAAGGCTCTTCACGATCTAGTCCCCCGTCACTTGACTTTCTCTTCTACTCCTACCCATCCTACACGCTGCCAGGTATGTCAGGTATCTTCCTATCTTGATGCCTGTGTACTTGCTGTTCCTTCTACTTTCCAGAAGTCCTATGACTAGGCTCCTTCACCTCCCTCAGGTCTTTACTCAAATGTCACCTTTTCAGGGAGGCCTTCTCTTACCACCCTATTTAAAATTGCCCCCAGCATCCTTTATAACCTTTTCCAGGTTTATATTTCTTCAATGCTAAGATTGTAAATCTTAATTTAATAGTAAATAGCAATTTAATAGTAAATTAAGATTATCCTAATCTTAATTTACTATTAAATTGTACTTATTTTGTCAGCCTTCCCTTTACTAAAATGTTACCTCCATAACAGCAGGGATTTTGTCCATTTTGTTCACTGATGCTTATAATAATGCTTGGCAAATGATAGGCATTCAATATTTGTTCAATGCATGCATGGAACTGCCCTGCCATCTTACCATCACACCACCACCAGTAGCCAAATATTTATCTTAAGGCAAGAAACTAGAAAGGCTCCTTTTAAAGAAATTAAATTTGGTATTTAAGAAGAGATCTAGGTCTGGCAGCAGGGTCCACTACATATGGCTATACAGTTTGTGCACTAAACAAAGACACCTGGCCTCATGTTCCACGTCTTTGGGCATCTTTTTCAATTCAGTCCACTCAGAAATAGGTTCATTTAGCAACTTGCCTAATTTAACATACCAAATAGTAATTTTATGAGTAAAATTAAATTGCAGTCAATTTCATATTCTCAAACTGACCTAGGTTCCATATTACATACCTTAAAGAACCAGACATAGTTTTTACCAGCACAAGGCCACCCAATATCCTTTTTTTGCAAAAAGAGGGAAACCCACTTCAATTTTCCCATTGGCTTCCACATTCATGGACATTCATTCACTTTTCTTCTCAAAAAAGACTACCAAATAAGATCTGTGTATGCAAGATTCATATATATAAGCCTTCTTTTTATTCCCATTTTGACCTTAAAGCTTATAATTCAACCATGCAGACTTTGTGCTTCACCTCCCTGCCCAAAGCTCTTTAAGGAATCTCTTCTCCCCCCTTAAGGCAAATCTCCAACTTAGTTTCCAATATTTGTAAATGAATGTCTTTCCCTAATTTCTTAGGTTTAATATAGTCATTCTCTAAATTTAAATCTTTTTTGCTCCTTCGAAATTTTGTACCAACACTTTTTATACAAATAACTAGTTTTACTATTTATTGAACAATATATATATAGTACTTTATACAGCAAGCATTATTCTAAGCACTTTATAAATACCAACTCCTTTAATCCTCATAACAATCCTATGAAGTAGGTCGTATCACCATCCTCATTTCACACAGGAGGAAATTGAGGCATGAAGAGGTTAAGCAAATTGCTCAAGGTCATATAGCTAGTAAGTGATGGAGCTAGGATTCAACACAAGCAGTCTGGCTGGAGTCTATACTCTAAATCAGTAGTTCCCAAAGCACATCTATGGATTCCTGGGGATTTCTGAGATCCTTTCAGAGGTCTTTTTTCATACTAACAACTATTTTCATAATAACAAGAATTTGTTATTTGCCTTTTTCACTGTGTTGACATTTGCACTGGTAGTGTAACAGCAAGGGGGGGTAAAACAACTGGAGCCGTAGCATGTATCAAGGCAGAGGCACCAAACTGTACTAGTAATCACTATATTCTTCATCACCATAATCTCACAAATTTTTTTCTTAAGCCAGTTTCATGTAGGAATATTCTTGATAAAACAATTATTAATTTTATTAAATCTTGATACTGATTACACCTCATTGTATTCTTCCTCTTTGACCTATTCTGGGATACTGCACCCCAGGGTAAAGCCTTCCTCATTCTAGATTCTTATCCACATACCAAAAATTGAAGTCTATCCTTGAACAGGTTCTGGGCACACACCTCTTAATCAGTCTCTCATTTCAGGGAAAAGGGCTACTAAAGAAACAGATACCTACACAGATTCAGAAGAACAACAACTGCCAGCTACTTATAATAATCAACATTGTCATTCAATATAAATTGAAATACGAATAATGAGTAAATAAGTTTGTCAGCACAGAGAGCCTGTAACATAAGACAAAAACCAAATTAAACACACTGAAAAATTATTTATTTTTTTCAGAGTTGTATTCCCAGCACTCTAGATTAGGGTTGGCAAACTTTTCTCTAAAGTACCAGATAGTAAATATCTTAGGCTTTGTGAGTCATACAGTCTGTCACAACTACTCAACTCCACCTTTGTAGTGAAAAAGAAGCCATAGACAATGCATGGTTGTAGTCCAATAAAACTTTTATTTACAATATGAGGTAGCTGATTTGGTAAAGGATTTGGTCAGTGGGCCATAGTTTGCCAATTCCTGCTCTAGATTAATGCCAGGTACAAAGAAGTTACTCAAATGTATGTTGGACAAATAAATGAATGACTTTACAACTATTTTGGTTAGAAATATTATCAGGAAAGACATAGCAAAATTCCATGACTGTAAGCCAGTTTTACTTTCTTTTGTCATAGCTCTTTGTTCAAGGATGTCTCGATACACTTATTTGTGGTGTTTATCACTCTGCTAAGTACTATAAAAAACAGAAGTTTATGACACACGGTTCTGCTCTCAAGGATCAATGCTGGCACAAGGACAGAAATATTAATGTCTAATTTTCATGTATTTGCACAAACATCACATCTAACTCAAAAATTACAACTCTTATCAGCCACAAACATACAAAATGCTAAGAAGTACCAAAACCACAAATTTTTAGAATAAACCACTTACTTCATAGAGATATTAAAAAAAGGATGCTAAAAATAATTGTAAGATATTACAGAAGCTGATTTTCTTTCAGTTAAAATGTAATACCTTGGGGGGATGGATAACAAATGTATCATGAGAAGTAGTATAACTATAAATCACTGCAGAATAACTGTTACATATATAGGGACAATTTGATGTGTAGTAAAGATAACAAAGGACTGACTTAAAGCTGGTTTTGATTCTGCCACTTCCTACTTAGATAAATGGTTAGCCTCAAGTACCTTGTATAAGATAGGTGTGATGCCTGTCCTTTCTAATTCACAGAATTTTGAGGAGGATCAAATGGGACAGTGATTGTGAAAACACTATATAACCCATAAGTAGCAATATAAAGCTCAGTTCAGAATTGGGTGGCTTATTTAAGCCAAATATCTGCAGTTCATGAGAGAGTGTTGCAAACTGTCAGGTATTTAATAGTAGGTACAGTCACAAATCCCACACTCCTTATTACCTCCAGCTCACAAAGGGAAGGTTCATAAAAGGCCTCCCTGACACACAGAAAATAATCACTTGTTAGAAGCTCTCTGAGTATGCCACACTTCCACCTGAGAGGATACCACTTTTTTGATTAAAGTGTGAGGGAATTGTTTCTAACGTCCTCCTCTCAAAAGTTTATAAAATGATGTATCAATTATTCTGGATGCCTGCCAACAAAAATTTATTAAGTGCTTAGGCTTAGTATTTATAATTGCAGGGGAGGGATAAAGCACGTGGTCTATTAGGGGAGAGAGTTGTGTGTGCCTGGAATATAAGATGGTGGGAAATGATCTTAAAGACAGAGTAAGGCTACATCATGAAAGCTCTCCATCTATGCAAAGGAGTCTGAATTTAAACATGTAGCAATGGGGAATCCCATTATCCTAGAATGAAGAGGTAAACAAATGCTATTCATTAAATACTTTACTACCATTTTTTATATACCTCACATTGTTCTGAAAAGAATTCTAGGTGACTCCAGAAATGTGTGCTTTATGATAATATCAAAAGCAAGCAAAAATGTTCAATCCAAGGTAAAATGGTAGAAAAAATAAGGAGAAGTCAGAAATACTGTCAATAAACAAAATGCATGCCCATTAAGGCCTATTTGCTAATTAGAAGCCATTCATTTAACTCTATTCTTCCCAGCAGTTAATGCAAAGAAGGATATGACTAGTTAAGAGGCATAATATTCTAAAGAAAAACAAAATAACTTAGGAGAAGTAAAATTATATCTTGACCCAGATAATGTAAGAGCATTTCAGTTATAGTTTATAAGTAGAACACAACACAATATGGTCAACAATATCTGTAAAGTAAAATACAGGTTTCTTAGGTTGTTTTTTGGTACTACCTTTCAATATGTATCAATTGTATCATGGCCAACTTCAGTTAACAGCCAGTCTACATGAAGCCAGAGTTAAAAATAAAATCTTAAAGCATTCAAGGATGTGCATGGACTTATAATTCGGGCTTATTATTTAAACAACCCTTCATAAAGTTTATTTCTCATAAGTATGCTTTTCTTCTATCAAGGATTGCTGAGGGAGAGGGACAGGAGTAGGGATAAAGAAGACTGAGAAGACAGACTAGGCCACAAATCTCCGTTGGTTCCTTTTTGGCATTTTTACATACCAGGTTTCTGCAAAAGATTTCATTTGTACAAAGAGGCTGAAATAGCTAAAACAAATTTGGAAATTCTAAATTCCTGATTAAGTGCAAACTCACAATGCTCAACAGTAAGCCAATCTGGGGTAGGGTCTATAATATAGAATATCAAGAGGATTTGTTCTGTAAAATTTGGATTCAAATTCAAAAGCCTGTACTCAAGGATCCAGAAGGCCACATGTGGCCCCAAGACCAGATTCCCCACCCCATGAACACTTTAGAGCTGTAGTCCCCAACCCCTGGGCCACGGACCGGTCCTGGTCCCCGTCTGGGTCCAGCGGCCTGTTAGAGGCCTGTTAGAAATCGGGCTGCACAGCAGGAGGTGAGCAGCTGGCATCTAAGCGAAGCTTCATTTGTATTTACAGCCACTCCCCATTGCTTGCATCACTACCTGAGCTCCACTTCCTGTCAGATCAGTGGTGGCATTAGATTCTCATAAGAGTGTGAACCCTACTGTAAACTGCGCATGCGAGGGATCTAGGTTATCATTAGCAGAGAGGTTTGACTGTACAATAAATGTAATGCACTTGAATCATCCTGAAACAATCCCCCCACCCAGCCACCAATCCCGTCCGTGGAAAAATTGTCTTCCGTGAAACTGGTCCCTGGTGCCAAAACGGTTGGGGACTGCTGCTGTAGAGCATAACTGGGCCATCAGCCCAGTTAGGCAGCCACCCCACCTCTGAATTGAGATGCTCTGAGTGAATATCCACAGGTCAACAATTCATCATACTAAGTTTTCCAAACTTTTCCCTAAAGTAAAAAATCAGATCAGAAAAACAACATAATTAGATATGTATTAGAGTAAGCACTCACTGAAAATGTCAACTTATTATTTCTTATTAGTATTTACTAGGCCCTGGGCTAAGCACTTTATGTGGATTATCTATCTCATTTAGTCCTCACCAAATCTTTATGAGGGAGGTAACAGTCTCACACACACCCCTTTTTAATCAGTTGAAGAAATTGGAAGTTACACATGCCAATCATTGCCTCCCTGCTAACATTCCCTTCTAACACAATCTGTATACCTACAGCTCTTAGCCCTTTCTGCTCTTTTGATATCATGGGATAATCCCTCCAGACAAGCTAATTAGACCTGGGTGAATACCTAACCCAATGAAGCTATCTAAAGTCAGGGGCAGGGGTGGGGAGGAGATAGACTACCAGACACATAAGAAGGACCAAGGCTATAAAATTGTAATTCACTTCCCTATGATTTTCCACAAATCTTCTGAATAATCCCCTTTTTCTTTCTTCAGTTAGAATGGATTTCTGTTCCCATGTGTTCTGGTCCCTGATTAGAATCCACTAAATAGTGATTTCTTCTAGAACATAATACTATGTCCCTATTCCTTGGTATCTCCCCTAATACCTACAACATTTCTGTACACATAGTAAGAATGATTATCAGTCCTGAAATCCAGGCTTTTTTTAACCTTTAGTGGGATCATCTCAAAGAGATGAGCTTCTCTTACAATAAAACCACTGACTGAAACCTAGTCCTTCCTGAAAGACTTTTAAATTAATGCACCACCTGTAATATTGTCAGTCTTCAAAGGTAATTCTAGATTAGAAAGCACTCTACTAGCATCTAAATGTAAAAATTAGTTTTCATGTCCATAAAGCAGACAGATGGCTCACTTTAATCCAAGAAGTAATCGCTGACAGACCTCAACGTTTACAACACTGTTTGACTCAATTGTCAATACCTTTATTCAAAAATAACTACATTATAATGAATTTTGTAAACTGTTTAAAAATCACTTTACCTAAAACCCAAAGAAAATATAACTAACCTTCACCAAGATTCTTGAAGAAATATTTTTTGCTTCCTTTTCTCTTCCTTTGTGGAGTTACAGCTGATGCAAGAGCCAATCTTTCACGTTCCAGACAAATAGAACTGTGTCATCAACAAACGTCATGTTTAATGCAAATACATTGCCCAGTAAATCCAACTATCTAGAATGGCACTGTCCAATACAGTAGCCATTAGCCACGTATGACTACAGAAGATATGAAATGGAGCTAATGCATGTAGCAGATTGAAAACAGGAGGACAAGGGAGGAAGTATTCTTCTCTGGGGATGTTTCTCACAGATAACTTAATTGAAAATACTGTACTTTGTGACTTCCAAATTCTTAATCCTAAAGTGTTAAAATCTATTACTTTGAGGATTTATAATATGCTACCTAGTATTCCTCCTCTCAAAGAAGAAACAGGTTTAATAATAATAATTTGCAACTACTGATGACTCACTAAACCCCACAACACCCCACCAGGTAGCAAATTATTACTCTACTTTACAGATTAGACAACTGAGGCACAGAAAGGTTTAAGTAATTTGCTCAGTACCACATAGCTGTTAGGAGGTATAGCTAGGATCTGAACCCTGGCAGCCTGACTCTACAAACTGTGTGCTGAAATGTGTGACATGGCCTTGCATAGCCCAGAAACTTCATCTTAATCATCTGCATAATATAACGTGAAAGAAGCTAAACTATATTTATAAATCTAGGTAAAACTCTGTCACAGAAGTGGGTACAGGAACAGTGAGAAGCCTATGCTATTGTGGTAAGGTAAAGGGTAGGACAAGACAGAGCAGAAAGAGTAGAAGGGTTTTATGTATGGTGTTCACACACTCCTACATGTACTTTATATCCCAGTAAAGTTAATTAGCTTCTTAGCACTTTCCTCTATACCCTTGATAGAAGAGTAATATAGAACACACAGAATCATCTCAGAGAGATAAAAGGAAATTTGGGACCAATTTACTATCACACAATTTCCCCTTAAATCCTCTATAGTTATAAAAGCTTCTCCCTTTCCCATTGTGTGTCCTTTCTGCCTGAATTCATTTTAAAAATCAAAGTTTCATTAGTATGTTCCAAAGATTTCTTTCACCTTGAATTTTCTTTATTTCTGACACTAATTAAAAGAGAGGAGAGAAGAGTGTTGAAGTACTGTATACAAAATAGCAGCACCACATTAAACTTGGCTTTACAGCCAAATGACTGTAATTGGAGAGTTAATCTCATATTACAGACCTTAAAACTTCATTAAAATGAGGCTTGTCATCATTAAACAAGGAGATTTTAATATTTCTTCCCTAGAGCTACCGACTGTTAGGAACTAGATAACCTCTGGAGACTCACACAGTGCTATATGTCTACTGACCAATACAGATAGGAAAAAAATGGGGCGCCCTGAAACCTTTGAGTTTTTCATTGGTATTGAATGCAGCTACATCTACCTCTCCTTCCTTTCTGCCGT
Source organism: Daubentonia madagascariensis (assembly GCA_023783475.1). Lineage (NCBI taxonomy): Eukaryota > Metazoa > Chordata > Mammalia > Primates > Daubentoniidae > Daubentonia > Daubentonia madagascariensis. The sequence goes on along the minus strand of JAKFHU010000144.1, from coordinate 9,107,630 downwards.
GTACCCTCTGACTACTTTCATAAGAATATCCATATTCAATGTGTATTTTTCACATTTCTAAATGTCTTCTCATTCACCAATTCTAAAGACAGTCCACTTTGATTTTCCTTCAGCCAACACATTTCTAACATGAAAGAGAAAGTAATTTCAACTTAGTGCAAATACACCATTCCCAACAACTTTCCTTCTACTCCATGCCTCACTAAACAGTTAACAAAATTTTATAAACCTTTATCTACATGCTCATCATTTTGCTCAATACAATGTTTTATATTTTAGTTACCCCATCTGTACAAACCATGCATTCTTCAAAAGGGGGAGAAAAAAAACATCCCATTAAGAGTCTCACTCCTAAATCCATGAAGAAAAAAAGAGAGGAAGCAGAAAAAAACAGACACTCCCCCTAAAATGGATTCTTAAGGTGGTAACTTTTAATAAGAAAAAGAAGGTTTTTAAAACAGGGATTTATATTATCAAAGCACTTTAAAAAATAAAATTGGTCCTTGTGGTCTAGTGGCTAGGAAAAAAGTAATAAAATTGGCAAGTTTAAAAGACTTCCAATTGCATTAGGAAACAAGAGTTCCTTTACTTTGAAGTATATATGCTCTCTGATTAAATAAAGCTATTTTTTAAAATATTAACTTCAAAAATTAATTAAAATTTAAATTATTTCCAGGATTAATTTTCTACATTAATATCAAACATCATGTTCCCCAAATACATTTTGTATGGTTGTTTGGCCAAAATATTAATTTCAAAAGGCTGAAATCAACTGCAAAATAAACAGCAATCTAAATTATAATCTTTTGCTTCACAATAATAAATTTAATAACGCAGATTCCAATGCTTAGAATAATTCTGAAAAAGGATGCATGGTCACTAATGACATTAGTTATAAGTGTTACTGCACAAAAATATTTTATAAATAAAAAGCTACCACCCACTCCACCCTCAGTGTCCTACCCACCGGAAAAAAACAGACCCTAAAAAATGCTTCTTTATGCTGACTTAAATGTATCTTCAAACATTTAAAATTTAAAAAAAAAATTAAGTTACTATGCCCACTTACATAGGGTTACAGGCTTTAAGTCTCTACTCACACAGTTGAGGTTGATGAGCAAACAGCTGTCCTGTATCTTGAGACAGACATTAGCTTCCTGCCTTCCCTATCCTCATAAGCAGCTACTTAAAGTTTGAGTTTTATGCAAGAAAACATTTTAAAGCCTTCAGTGTTTTACTGCAGCAGACTTCAGATTCATTCCTGTAACACATTTAACATGAAACAGAGTTGAGACAATTAAAATTTATTATGTACCATATTTTAATCATCTAAAATTTTAATGAGTGATTTCACTATTATAGCTATGTAGAAAGGGTTGTTGAGGTGAAATTAAATAAAAATATCCATTTGGTATATGACACTAATGTATAATGTAACATGTAACGATATATATGTAAATAGATTTTTTTACATCTGGCCACAGGCTAGGTAAGGATTATTTTTTATAATCAACTGTACCCAAAGTAAGCAAAAGCAAGTATTTTTCTGAAGTCTGGTTAATTTATTTAGAATAAACAACCACCAACTAAAGAACACTTTTACAAATAGTGGAGTGCCTTCAGTGTCCCAAACACATCCATGTTACAGCTCCTGACTGAGGAGAATGAGACTCAGTCCTGTTGCAATAGGAGAAGCCATGTTTCTGACATTTTCCATGGTTTATATCACATTTCCTGACAGATTCAGATTTCTATAGTAGCATTATTGCTACATGTTAATCAAGTGTTAGATGGCTAATCTAGAAAATAAAACTGCATTCCCATAGAAAATATTTTATCCTACTCAAACTGAACTTTCAAAACAAAAAACCAGAAGGTTTGTAAATTAGGAACCAACTACAAAAACAAGATAAAAATCCTGATTTCTCCATCCCATCAACAAATATGTATTACATAGGCAGTCATAATGACAGCTTGCACTGCAGAAATAAATAGTAAAAAAAATTTTAATGTAAAAGATTTAATTTTTAAAAAGTTATATTTCTAGATAAAAATGAAGTATCATTTAAAAATTTGACACATACTACTCTTTACAGCTTTATTGCTCATTTCCTTATCCAATCTAATTTTTAAATAATAATCTAACACCATTATTATGTATAAACTTTAATGCATAATAGCATCAGAAAGCCACACACAGAAGTAGATTTTAGATTCAGGTGTTTCAATGGTTTTCTTTTTCACCTGCATCTTCTCCTACAATTATAAGTAAATTTCAGTCAAAATACATACACTTCAATCAAAATGTCCTAGAATACTAAGATAACTACTTTTCCCCATGTACACTGGCCCAATATGTATATTGGCCTCAATTTTTATGGTAAATTTTAGAAAAAGCCTTAAGATTTCATGAACATAATAAATGTACTATTTATATTAGCAACATGATTTTGAAACACCATGAGAAATAGCATCCAAACATCTCAATTTCATGGACTAATTTAAAAAGTATTGTTTAATAATGAAATATTGCACATTTGCTATGCTGTAAGAAACAACTTTTTTTTTTTTTTTTTGGTAGAGACAGGGTCTCTCTCTGCTACCCAGGCTGGAGTGCAGTGGTGCAATCATAGCTCACCGTAGCCTTGAACTCCTGGGCTCAAGTGATTTTCTAGCCTACAGAGTAGCTGGGACTACAGGTGTGCACCACCACGCCCAGCTAATTTTTTTTTTATTTTTTGTAGAGACCATACTCAGCTGACTTAATGTTTTAGGGTCTATTCAAAATAACTCAAATGGACCAGGTGCAGTGGCTCAGGCCTGTAATCCCAGCACTCAGGAGGCCGAGGCAGGAGGATCGCTTGAGGCCAGGTGTTCAAGACCAGCATGGGCAATAGTGAGACCCTGTCTCTACAAAAAAAAGAAAAATTAGCCAGGCGTGGTGGCGCACGCCTGTAGTCCCAGCTACCTGGGAGGCTGAGGCAGGAGGATCACTTGAGCCCCGGAGTTTGAGGTAGGAACCTGTTCAAGACCACAGAGCTAGTAAGTGGCAGAGCTAGGACTTGAAGCCAGATCTATTTGCCTCCAAAGTCTGGTGCTCTTGAGCATCAAGCTAGATCACAGGCAAATAGTGATCCATTGTACTGATAGATCAAACTATATCTAGAATTAGTATCCAGATTTAGGTACCATATGTTAAGTGTGATGTTGATGAATGAGTATTATCAGGAAACCAACAGGATGATTATAAATTCAGGAAAGCCATCTCTTATAAGAAATGACTATATGAAATTGGAGCAAGTAACCTAGAGAAGAGACAAAAAGGAACACATTTTGAAGGGCTGTTAGAGAAAGAGAGAAGCAGGCTCATCTCATGTAGTACAAAGTACAGGACTTGAAAGAAAGTATAGAAGTCTCAGGAGACAAATTCCAGTTCAATACAAAACACTTTCTAAAGCTAAGGAATCCAACAGCTGTAACAGGTTCCCTTCTATAGTACTAAGCTTGTACAATTAAATATCTAAATCCAATTAAATATCTGAATTATTACCATCATAGTAATAACTGATTCAGGCAAAATTACCAGAGAATGAATGTTAAAATTCTTTGTGAATTTAAGTTTGAAGGGGACTGGTATATATTGAGTCTCAAAGAGTCTCCCCACAAATTACTTACTTCAAAAGGAAAAATAATAACAAGCAGAGAAACCTGGCCAATATCATATTTACCACAACATCAAAGTTAGTATCACTGATAACAGAACAAGTGGACATGTGTCTCCTGATGTGATGCCCTGAGAAGCACACATCACAACTGTAACATCTCTGGCAAAACTACATTTCCTAAATTTAATCATGAGGACACTCATGATTTGTCTGATGAGGGCATCAGACAAATCCAAATTGAGAGAGAGTCTACAAATAAACGGCCTGTCACTCTCTTGAAAAATATCAATGTCATTAAAGAAAAAGAAAAAAAAAAGCTGAGGAAATGTTCTGATTAAAGTAAAATAAAGGGATATGACAACTAAATGCAGTGAAAAAAAATTATTAAAGAACATTATTGGAAAAACTAGTGAATCTGAACGTGAACTATATATTAGACAATCATATATTTCCTTAATTTGATAACTATAATGTAGTTACATAAGAGAATGGTCTTGTTCTTACAAACTATTAATATATAGTGAAGTATTACATGGTAAAGAGGTATGATGTATGTAACTTAAACAGTTCATTTAAAAAATGACAATGATTAAGCAAATGGGGCAAAATGTTAAGAATGGGTTAATAATCTTGCTAACATGTCTGCAGAAATTATTAGTATTATTATTTTAACTTTCTATAAATTTAAATTATTTCAAAATACAAATGATAAAGAAATATTTGAACCTGATGGTCAAAGGATGCCAAATACCTAAGAAAACCAGATTTCCTATCTCATCTCCACGCACTCAAACTGCAATCCAACAGCACTCTAAACTGATTTATGGTGATCTACTCAATGAGTTATAACAAATAGTGCTCCAGTTTAAAACACCAAATATGAGTGCCAAATAACATGTACCAGTCCACTGATGACAACATGTGACTCATGGATCTAAGTAGGCGAATGTTTGCCTCCTGCTAACCTTGTTTTTCTATTGCAATCTTCCCAAAATTACGAGCAGTTTAAAAAAAAATCCTGATGGCTAGAGAGCAAGTGGCGTAATCATAGCTCACTGCAACCTCAAGCAATCCTCCTGTCTCAGCCTCCCAAGTAGCTGGGACTACAGGGACGCACCACCACACCCAGCTAATTTTTCTGTGTTTTGCAGAGATGGGGTCTTGCTCTTGCTCAGGCTGGTCCTGAACTCCTGGCCTCAAGCAATCCTCCCCTCTCGGCCTCCCAGAGTGCTAGGATTACCTGTGTGAGCCACTGCACCTGGACCACCATACTATTTCCAGTTCTCCTCCCTCTCCAAAGGTTAAACAGATTTTTCCTCCACATTTTAATTTGTTTATCTTCCACTGTCTTCTACCACTCCTACTGTTAAGAGTCCATCTTTGTAAGACTGCAAGACCTGTAAGAGCATAGCTTTGGCTGCATCTTATGCCATATTTCTTTTTTTTTTTAAAACTTATTAAGAGGCCCCAAAACAGTAGTCTCTCTGCTAGGAAATTCTCACAAACAATTCACAATGGAAAGGAGTGGACCAACTGACACATCATCTAATTCACTGTTTAGTAGAGAAGGAAGCAGGAATTGGAGAGGTAATGAAGGAGAAAATCTGACCCGGGAAGAACGGGAAGAATTTTAGCTCCTTATACTAATCTGGATATATTCCACGTCAGGTATCAGCAACCTATGGCACAATATTTACTGGTAATTTAGCTAGTTCTAGGCCCTGAGCTCTGTTGCTGAGCCGTGGTCTTCTTTCAGGCAGGCTCTATATCAGATTAATCTTTGTAACCCCCAAAGCACCAAATACCACCTTGTTTAAAGAACGCATTTTAATAGGTTCTTGTATTATAGAATGCCCAACTGCAAAATAAGCAAAACTGTTTTATCTCAATCCCAATGCCTGTCTTCTCTTCCATTTTCTCGGGTACTGGGTTATCAAATCCTCTATCCCTGCAAAATCTATTAGCTCTCCACTTTTCCCCATCTTAATTTAAACTCTAATTCTCTGAATGCTGAATGTAAATGATACTATAATAAAAGGATCAGAATAACCCACACTGCATATGAAACTTGAAAAACTCAAACCTAAAATCTGAGCCAATTTAAACCTAAAATCCCTAACTTAAGAAATATAGGATGTCTATATGGACACATATATGTATACATACATTATATACTTCTGAGGGCAGGGACCAAGTTTTCAGGTATCTCTTCTCCTTAAATTAACTTACCCCTACACTGCCAAGGAGATTATAACATACATATATATATATATATATATATGTCAGCAAATATGGCTCACTTCACAGGCTTTAATTAAGTCATTAGTCATATCAACATGGTCACGCAGTTGAATTTCTAACGAACCCCTATATATGACATTACAAATCATAAACCTTGGTCTGTAGCTTCTCCTCTATTTCCTTTAATTTAAATTGCATTAATTCCCAAACCTGAAGAGAAAGGAGGTGGTATAGGAAGAAACGCAAAAGGCTCCCAACAATAAAACTGAGTATAAGGTAGAAATATGAGGGAATAGGGGACGGGAAGTGTTGCAACATGGCCAAGATTCAACTAACCCATTCAAAATCTAGCATATTCTTATAAATAAGAGTTTAAAATACAGAATACCATTTTAGGAGTGGTTTAAAGGAACAAGTAGTAGCTTTGAGGGCAGGAGATAAAGAAAAGAGAATAATAGTAGGCAATTCAGTTCTTTCCCTGAGATAAATATTAATCTTTTGGTTTAATATACTTTCCTATCTTCCCTACCAAAACTAAGAAGTGAAATATTACATTTAAAATAGAGCAAAATTCTCACTCCTAGGTACTTACACACATGTCCACACAAAGACTTGTTCTGAAATGTTCATAGTGATCTTATTTATAACAGCCAAGAACTGGAAACAACCCAAATATCCATCAAATGGGGAATGGATATACAAATTGTGATAAATCCACACAACAGAATACTATTCAGCAATAAAAAGGAATAACTACTGAGGAACACAATACGAGTGAATCTCCAAATTATTATGCTATGTAAAAGCAAAAAAGACAGAAAAGACTACATAATATATGATTCCATTTATATGACATGTTACAAAAGTGCAACTTATAACAGAAAGCAGATCCAGGGACCACAGGATTGAATCCAAAGAGATACAAGGAAATTTTCTTGGGTGATGGAAATGTTCTACTATCATGATTGTGGTGGCAGAGGTTACACAACTATATATGTCATAACTAAAATTGCATACTTAAAATTAGTGAATTTTATTTTATGTAAATTTACCTCAATAAGGCTGATTTTAAAAGACAAAATAGGACAAAGGAGTAGAAACAGTCATTTTAATTCAAAATATTATCTAGTTAATCTACAGTAGATAAAGGATAAGTATTAAAAGTTTGAATTACACCAAGAGGAGCCACATAACTGATGAGTTCAAGTTTCTGTATTTTTTATTTTATTTTTTATATCTTAAAATAAATTTCTAAATAATTATACTCATTTAGCTATAAGCAGAGAAACAAACTTTTCCCTTTAACTTTACCTCTATATCCACTTCTTACATTATTTCAATACCTTGAAATTTTTGACTTGGTACCTTGAACAAAATCAACTTGGACTGCTTTTTAAACACATGTATCTTGTCATTTTATAATAAGCATAAAGCATGAATTAGACATTAAACATGTTCATCATTAATTTTTAAAGTTGGGGGGTGAAAAGCTTATAATTCCACTAAACAATTGCAAGTCCTAGATTTTAAGGTGTAACTGCCATTAAGTAATTTACTGCATTTCAAGAAAAGATACCTCTCATAGCTTATTCCTTCAATAAGGAACTACTTCTAAATGTTTTCCAATTCTTTGAAAAATAGAAAGCAGCTTCCCCACATCTCAGATACAACTTCCTTGCTTGTTCATTAAATTTATATTACAAAATAATTCAAGTTCCTAATTTTAAAATAAAGTCCTTCTCTTGAAAAGTTTAGTAGCCAATATTTAAATATAAAACCTAAAGATTAAGTTATAGTAAATTGGGTAATTTGAGACCAAGAGACTTCTTCAGAGAACTGAAAATAATTAAAAAGTACTTTGAAGAAAAAATGTAATTTAAAACATTTTTACTTGTTTACCACAAAATTAAAATGCTCAAAATAATAGCTATTTTTAAAAGACTAGCCTCCCAATTTAAACAATTTTTCTCAATTCTATCAGTATTATGGTTATAACAATGTTGCCAAGATAAAATACTCCAGGGTAAACACCTTCAATGAGCTCATTCACTTACCACTGACTGTGCACAGCCTTGAGGGATACAAAATGTAAGACACATATCCAGCTTGAATGAGTTAGGTGGGGGTCTCTTCTCCCTTAACTCTTGCCATTTAGAACTTTGAATAAATTAAAATGTTACTACCCATCTAATAAAAAATGTTAACACAGAATAATTGATATGTTTTAAATACTATGTTCAGTTTATCACATTCTTTTTAATGAGAATCCACAGTTTAAAAAAAAGCTTCCAACCACCACCAGACCAATTTTTTCCTACAAATTCTCTCTGACCATTCATTCTGGTTAAAGGTTATCTTGCAGATAAATACTATCTGTTGCAAGTGGGATAGATACATGTGGAGAAAACTAAATACAAAAACATCACCACTGCTCAGAAACAAAGCACATGTTAATACACGTCTCTTTCTTTCTTCTTTTTTTTTTCCCCACCCCAACCTACTTCAGAGGCAAACAAGTCATTTTCCTGGCCAAAGTTAAGTCATGTAATTCAGCCCATTACATTTCGATAATACTAAATCTTAGGGGCCATCTGTCTTGCACACCACTGTATTTCTAGTATCTGGCATACCTGCCTAGAACAGGTGTTCCAGGCACTGGAGTGTTTATATAGTAGATTAACACTTGACTTAGATTTGTTCACATCACAAAAACAAACACTGAACTACTATGCATCAACTATAAGAAATCCAATCACCCATGCAAAAATCAAATTACCAAAGTCTTTTCCATCTTTAATTTTTAGGATCAATCAGGGAATGCTTTAACAGTGTGAAGAACATCCTAATCTGGTTTAAATTAGCTCCTTTCCTCTTTTCAGGCCATTAAATAGTCGTCAGCAGATTAATCTATGATAATCTAAATATAGGACTCCAGATGACACGTCCTTGTTTGTTAAGACTTTCTAATTTGTACTACATTCTCTTCAAGAATTTGATGGCACCCATAGGTCATTTAAGAAAAACTTATTGACAAAACTGTTTACAAGTGCAATCTAAGTAGTCTCGTTTTTCATATCATTAAAACATCCTATATATGTATTTTTACTACTTCTAATTCTGAAAAAGCACTAGAAATTTGACTAATTTTCGGTATCCCTTAATTAGGAAAAAAAGTAGAAGCCTATTAGCTCTAACACTACTTTAGAAGTCAATCCCAACTGAATCTGAATTGATCTGGGTTTCAACATTTGACAGAGATCACCTCAATAACATAAATTTCTATATTGGTGATACCTGCCCTATAAATTATTTGACAGGCTTAAATCAGTCATTCCAAGATCAAGCTTTTCTCTTCTATGTGTAGTTATAAAAGCCACAAAATAAATTGTTAGGTACCATACTCTTTGAAGCCATTTAGCACCCAATTTTCCATTTAATCAACAATGGACCCTGTAATAGCTCCTTATTTCTTGGCCTTACCTGTGCTGGATGACATCCAACTTGCTCCAACACTGGCCTCAACATATTGCTAGGAAGCTGAAGTCCCAAAGACCTGGCTTTTAAGTCAGCCACCGTCAAAGACCAAAGAGAGTATGATTCTGAATTTCAAGAGATATGTAAGTTTTTAAACTTGGAGTTTTCCTGAAATGATCACTAAACATAGATTTCCCCATATAACCATTAACAGCATCAGAAAATTGCAAATTCCTAGGCCCACTCCACACCTAATAAATCAATTTCTGGAGACTGGGCCCAAGGATTAGCATTCCCTAACAAGCTCCCAAGGGATTCTTAAATTCAAGTTTGAGAACCACTACTTTAGGTACATAATGGGAAATATTATTTTTAGCACAGAACACAAGTACATATTTACAGTGGAAAAGAAAATGGTTTCAAAACTACTGTAAAGGTGATAACTTCAGAATAATTAGGTCAACTAAAATTAGGCCAAAGGCCTAATTTCCCACTCTGAACTTTGAAGAACCACTATTTGAAATTTTAGCAAATGCTTTTTGTTGGCCGGACATAAGAAACCTGGTCAATACTAACTATAAAGACCAAGGTAGGGACCAAGTGGTTTCACCTTTTTACTATTTGGTAAACATAATTAAAAAGAAAAAAGGAGACTTAATACACAGATTTGCTACTCAGCTTTTGGGGCAAAAAAAATTATAGTAAAATTTTGGGGAGGCGGAGGTTAAAGCGCATACAGAGAACTTAAATAAAGATGGTACACCTTGAACTAATGCAGTACTCTCCTGCCGGGGTAACGATGGGCCATTTTATATGCTTCATTCTGAATTGCTGGAGAAATACTGTGATAGAAAAAGAGCACAGGAACTTCCAATTTCAAAAATGCAGAGTAAAAAAGTTTCTCTCAAAACTTATGTAACAAGGAGAACAAGAAATAAGAACACAAACTCTACCTTCAATGAAACATGAGACAAATGTAACCCTGAACCATAATATATTTATGACCACAGTGAGTGAGTAAACAGATGACAAAGTAATGACTTACTAAAGGGAAGAAAATCCAAATTTAAGTAACTGGATGAAGAGAAAGGTACCAATATGGCATATGCCATTTCCCCTACAAAAACCAGGAAGTTGTCAGGAAAATTAAAGTTTGTACAAAGAAAATTTAGACCTCCCTGCTCACCAGCCCTCCCTTCCACATGAAAGGGCTCAAACAGCAAACAGAAAAAAAGTTTCTCAGACAAAAGAGACAGTACATGGAAACAGACTTCTAACAAACTGCATTTCATTACCTAAGAGGAGGAAATCTCCTACCAATAATAAGACCAAGAAATCAACCACTTGGGAGAAAATAGATGGATATCTATTTGGGAGAAATACACAGAAGGATGGGAACCACTAATTCTGAAAGCCTACTTTGTGACAAGCACTATATAAGGCACTTGACATACTTCTCAAAATTATCAGAGTTTAAGAAGTTACAATTTTCAGCATATCATATTTAAAACATGTTTGCAATATACACTTCTCAAAATCTTGGAGATACCCATCTAGCTCAACCAACTTATGGAAAATGGCTGCCATATAATCTAAATGGCAAAGCCAGTCCTCACTGGCCTCACTCCAGTTTTAGTACCACAGCTGTGGTAAAGCACGAAAGCTATGGCAACTGGGAAAAAAAAGAAAAAGAAAAACTATTTTTGAGAGAAAAAAAAAATCCCTGGCTTCACTCTCTCTCCCTCAATTATTTCTAGAGGGTAAGAATCCGATTCACATGAGAATACTGGCAATGCTACTCTCCCATACTAACAGAAAAGACCAAGCAAGCCCTTCTTCACAAGAAGGGTCTCTCATAGAGAACTGAAAGTTTTATAAACTTTTCATTTGTTTCTTCCTTTTTTCATAAGGTAGGCAGCATATATGTAACATGTAAACAAAATGTTTGACTTCACAGAACAAAGTTACAATGTATCTATGCTTATATTATTCTAAGATGGTCACATTTTGCAAAGAATGAGAACATCTATGGTTAAATTGGTTTCTTTTCCTGCTTTTTCTCTTTCTAAACTTTAAAACCAACCACTATGCAATAAAGGTTTCCATCAAAAAGACGAAATGCCCATTCAGAATACACATTCTGATTAGGTAAATGTAAGTCATGAAATAATTAGACCTCTCGAGATTATCATATTTTACAATGCTCAGTTGTGGCTAACACATTATTAAAAACCCTGGAGTACAATTATCTTGCTACCTACATTCTATGTACTTTGAACATTACTTAATACCTTTTTCATCTCTTTTATCCTGTTTAAGGAGCTAGGTCTAACAAATGACAGGCAATACACAAAATATTGTACCCACAGTACAAATTAATTCTACCTCTTCCTATCAATCCACACTCACACTCACTTTCCCTCTGCTAAAAAAGTGGCAGTCATTTAACATGCAAGAGTTCTAATTAGCATGAAATATGTTTGTCTTCTCAAAGTTATTCATACATATTTTTTTATTTTGTTTTAAGATGTACCATAAACTGGGATCAAAAGACCACAACCAGCAAATCAGGATATCATTCTCTCCCTACTAACAAACACTCTAAATTATGTAGCGCTCTCATTTTAAGAGTTAAGTACTGAAAATATAAAATGGCTTCTATTCCAATCTGTCAAATGAATAATCACTGCAATGATTTGTTCTTAACCTGGGAAATAAGGTTTCTGCATCATCAGGCAGCAAAAGCTTAAATTCAAGAATGCTATCAGCTGTTAACATTAATGGTCATAGTGAGATATTAAATACACACATTAAAGATTGGGATCTGTTTCTTATTAGAGACAATGAAGAACAAATCAAGGATATTGATGACAAATCAGTAATCTTCAGTGTTATTTTTATCCAAAATATTTCACTCCTGATTTTCATAGTAAAACAGCATTACAAATATATAGAAGATTAACCACTTTCTCTAATGAAACTCTTTGTAAAAGCAAATGGACAAAACGCCCTGGTAACCCATTTCCTTCACAGAAGCACTTGATTATTCTAAGAAACTATCAAAATTATTAGAAGAACAAAATATGGCTTGGATTACAAACCATCCATTAAGCACCTAGATTCAGAGATTCTTGCCGTACCCTCTCTTCTCACACCTTCTCTAGTTTCATGGGTATCTTCCCCCTCTTCCTCCTCCATTCTCTGACACAAAATCATCTAATAGGGTGATAAGCTATACATATATATGTATATATCTTACTGACTAAAAAGACAACATAATACTAACGAAATCTTTCTTTGCAAGTATTTCCTTTGGCAATTTCTTTTCCTCCTACTTGTCAAATGGGGTCACACCTATGATAACCACATCTTCTAAGTCAAAACTTAGGATGTGTAATCTAACAATAAGATAGAATATTTTAGTAGAAAAACATAAACCTTTAGTGGGTTGCAGCAAAGGGGCACTTTAAATTTCTGTGCTGCTTCCAAGTGTGTGACCCTGTATTTCACGGATGTCAACAGATAATCAGAAGGCCAATAAAAAAAATCTGAAAACTGTGTTGGCCAAAGACATATGGCTCCTGGAACCATATCTCAAAATCCCATGGCCTGCTATTTGTCTTTTTATATACACTAGCTCAGGTTTCAAAGTTCTAACTAATGTCTCCCAAATATGACTCCACCTCAGACCTTTCTCCAGGTTTCTCCTTTTGCTGTCTACTAGAAATTCACTTAAATGTCTCACTGTCTCTGCCAGTAAAAAAAAAAAAAAAAAAATCACAGCGTGCCACAGGGCAGGAAAGACTAAGAAGCTAGCAGCTAAGTCAGAGTAGCAGGACAAGTATACTAAGAGAATTGAGAGGTCCCATGATAAATGATTTACCTGCACTGTCTCCTCTAGTCTTTACAAAATCCCTTAAAGGTAGAAACTATTTAGAGATGAGGAAACTGAGACTAAGAAAGATTATGGAACTTGTTTAGGTCAAACAGCTGGTAAGCGGTAAAGCAAGGATTTGAACCCAGACAGTCTGACTCCAAATATGTTAAGACCCCAAGAAGAAATCACTGGTCAATTCAAGAGGCATTTCCTGAGCACAAAGTATGTGCAAATACTGGGGATACAAAAAAAAGCGCATCTGGGTTCAAATTCTTGCTTTACCACTTAATATTTATGTAATCTAAAATGAAAAAGTTCCTGAGCTATATGACTTGAATAAGGAATGGCCACTACTCTCAAAAAGATAGACAAGTCAACAAGTCACAACATAATATAAAACAACACAAATATAAACAATGAAGACAAGTTATAGAACAGAGTGACTAGCTTTGTCACAGGGAAAGGATTATTTTGCTTATGGTGGGTGTTGCCTGACTAATATTTTGAATGAGGATGAAGGACGTTCCAGGCTAAATAAAACACGATTATCATGATTCCACATAGTGTGCACACAGAACCACAAGTGGATTGACACTCCTAAAGTATAAATATCTAAGAAGCTAGAGAGTTACCCTGGATTCTGGATGACTAGAAAAATAATAAGCAAACATCGTTCAAGCATCCAGACAGAAGTCAAGGTCCAGAGCTCAAACTTGGCTAAAAGGGACTGGGTAGAAAGCAGAACTCAGGCAGTATTACAGGGAAGGCTATTCCATTTTCATAGACATGGGGGTCTACATAAATGATCATCAGCCCACTGTAGGCAGCTAGAGGGTAGAAACTACATTCTCCTTTCAATTCAACATATATTTGAACACTAGGTCATGAGAACACAAAGATAAATAAAGTGCAGTCCCTACTCATTAAGGATCCCACAGCTTTAGTATCAAAAGCAAATGTGTTAAATTATTACAATCTGGTATGATCAGTGAAGTAAGAACAGAAGAGGTTGTCAATTCTGAGTAGGTCTGTCAGGAAGATGTGGGAAGAGCACACCAGGCAGAGGCATATAAAATTGAAAAGGCATGAAACAGGATACTCGGAGAAAACGCACATAGTTTGTTGTGACTGAAGTACAAGCTACATGTGAGTGAGGAATGAGACAAGAAAATACACAGATGAGTAAAGGCCAGTTCATGGTGGGCCTCTTATGGATAAAGCGGCAATAAAGGGAAATCCTTCAAACATTGGGATAGAAAAGAATCTAGAGATGCACTGTCCAATAAAGTAACCACCAGCCACATGGAGCTACAGAGCACTTGAAATAGAGCTAGTGCAACTGAGGAGCTAAATTTTTAATTTAACTTAATTTTAATTTAAGTAGCCACTAATGGCTACTATATTAGCACTAATCTATAGCACACATAAAGAGAATTTTCTTACCCATGAAGAATATATCTTCTACAAAGAAAAGAGGCAAAATGAAGATACAAGTATTTGCACATTAAGGAAAAGAAGGGGCAGGAAGTTGAGAAAACTCACAAAATAATCTCAATGATAACAATGAAGTAAAAGGAAAGAGTGAGACCAAAGTCTTAAAGAATGGAGAAGGCTTAAAATAGTCACACAGAAGAATGGGAGAGGGCTGTGATCAAAATGGATGGCCAAGTCCAAGCTTGAGTTGTGAATTATATAAGTTTGTAAGTAAAGTTTAAGAAAAAAAGAGCTATAAAGGGTATTGTTGAAACAATTAACAAAACTGAATATGTACAGTAGATCAAATAATACTATTGCATAAATGTTAAATTCCCTGGTTTTGATAACTTAATTTTACTATGTAAGAGAATATTCTTGTTCTAAAGAAATACACTGAAGTACTTAGGGGTAAAAAGTAAGTCTCCAGCTTACTCTCAAATAAGTCAGGAAAGGTTAATATGCACATATATTATAGATTATCACATGATGCATAATTTTATTTAATTACTATTACATATGCTATATAATACACAGAGAAAGAGAATATAATAGAGCAAATGGGACAGAATATAACAATTGACAATCTAGGGAAAAGATATGAGAGCTCCTTGTACTATTCATACAACTTTTATGCAAAAGTTTGAAATTAAGTCAAAATAAAAAGTTATAGAAAAATTCATAGTGGTGTCATAACATAAAACTGTGATTTTCTCTGATAGCATTCAGCAGTTGAGGTTTAGAAGCACAAAAAACCCTAAAGGTAAACACACACACACACACAAAACATACCTTCATTTTTAAAACAGTATGTACAATATGATCCCCCATTAAAAAATTAAAAATATGTATGCATGTTTATAGGAAAATGGCTGAAGATATATAGGGCATGTTTATCTGTTTTTATCTCTGGGTAGCTAGATGATGGGTGTTTTTTGTTTTTGCCCACCCATTTTCTAAATTTTCAATAATTAACATGTATTATAATTCTACAATCAGGAAAAAAAGTTCAGAAGTGGACTTGTTTCAAGCAATGATAAGGTCCAGGCTTGATCTTGGGAGTAGCTTGTAAAAGCTCTGGAGACAGAGGTTATAGGAGTTTCCAAAATTAATACACTTTGAAGCTTAAAAGCATTCATGTATTCAACAAATACTAATTAAGCACTTCCTATGTGCCAGCTACTGCTCTAGGATCTGAGGATACAGCAACAAATAAAACAGACTAAAATCCCAGCATTCATAGAAGTAGAAAGTCACTTGAATGACTTGAATGGGATGAAGAACTTAAACCAGGTGTGCAAATCCTCAATGAATGTGAGAATGATGTAGGGAAGAAAGAGATAATGGACAGGAGAAGTAGCTTTGATAGAAGGATCAGAGGTTTTTTTTTTTCCTGGAAGAGTAATGGCCCTAAAACAACAAAAGGAGCTAGAAAGCACAGACTTCACTCCCCTTTTAACCTTTTGGTGTGGAATATGGAAGAATCAGCAGTCACCACTTGAAAGGACCAGAGGGAAAGTGGCATCCTTTGGGAGAGGAAAACTTCAGTCAGGGCAGGAGACAAAGGAATATTCTGTGAAGAGTTAAGTGTCTTGTTCACTACAGAAAAGAGCTCTAAATCCAAAGAGGGAGGAAGAATAAACTGCATTTGGTATGGGAACCACGGGGGCATGGTAAGAATTAACTGACTTCAAAATTCTTAACCAGGTTCTTTCAGTCTGTAGCTTAGGCGGTATTTTGATGATGCAAGAAGACACTGACCTGGTCCCTCAGAGGCTGGGATAGCATGTCTTATTTATCCCTGTATCCTCAGTGTCTAAAACAGAGCCAGATCTGCAGGCTAGTACAAACAAAAACCTTCAATGATTTGAAGAGAAAATCCTCAACCTCAAAATTCAACATAGCTCTGTAACTTGTTCCAAAAAACAATTTTGCCTTAGTAATTTTTTTCAAGGGAACTATCATTCTCTTTGCCAACTTGGCTTAACACCTTAGCCATTTCTGATCCCACCAAATGTAAATTACTAATTCGGTCAATATTTTTCATCTGACCCTTTTATGCCATATAACGACTGGTTTAGGATCTCATCCCTCCCACTTTATTGGCCAGTTATGCCTCAGTTTATTAGGTATACAGGTTGAATATCCTTTATCCAAAATGCTTGGGACCAGGAGTGTTTCAGATTTTGAAGTTTTTCAGATTGTGGAATATCTGCTTTATATACTTACCAGCTGAGCATCCCTAATCCGAAAATCTGAAATCTGTGAGCATTTCCTTTGAGCGTCATGTTGGCACTCAAAAAGTTTCAGATTTGCGGGCATTTTAAATATCTGATTTGGGATGCTCAACCTGTATCTCAAGATAAGTTTCCTTTAATCTCCTGCCTCCCTGAACTGACTTCCAGTAACTCTGTGTGTGCTGAAATCACTGCCCCTGCCTATGTTCCTGATCAATGGGCCTGGACACTGTAGGTTATCTTAAAATGGTCTAGGCTTAAACAAACTTAGAGAGAAGCAGAGTGCTGTAATATTGTCAAGGCCTAGATTGAAATTTCAGCTCTATTTCTTACTAGTTGTGCAATCTTGAACCCCTACCCACACCAGATAACTGCCAAAGATGATACTCAAAGCAAATAAATACAGGATCAGATCACTCCCCAGATCAACAATCCAAAGGTTCTCATCACTGAGAGAATAGGCTGGGCTGTGCCTGCCTATTCAGGCTCATTCCCCTGCCATTCCTCCTCCTGGGTCTTACAGCTCTAAGCTTCCATCTTCTTCATCATTTCCACGTACATGCTTTTCTCTCAAGCTACAAGGCCTACCTATGTCATCCCTTTCATTCACTGTGGTTAACTTTTATTTATCTTCTAAGTCTTAGCACAACCATTTTTCTGATTCTGTGCTCCTATTACAGCCTGATCTCTTTTTTCCTTATTTCATTTAACATTTTAATTCTCTGCATGTTTCCCCAAGGTATCCTAAGTTCTTAGCATAGCACCTAGTAGGTGCTTAAGAAATCTGTGGAATATTTGTTATTATGGATACCACAACCACCAACTCGCAGGGCTGGGAGGTTTAAAACAATACATGTATATGGTACATAGTAGGTGGTCAGTCCACCATCATTCTTATCTATACCATATCTACCTCAGAGGAGTCTTTATAAAAGAAAATTGAGGGAGATGTAGATAGTTCAATTGATTAAAAAATTTCTAAAAAGAAATTCTGATTTTGAGCTCATAGGAAATCAAAGAACCAGAAAATGTAAACAGTGAAAGCAAGGTCCAGTCCTCACAAAATTCTTAATAATCTGGAACTCTACCAATATCTATCAGTTGATGTTCACTAAAATAAGAATGAATAATCCTTGCTATATGCCTCTGTCAATCTTTTCTACCTTTCCCAGGAAGTCACTTGATAGTGATCTTCAGATCACAAACCCAAGGTTTAAATATTAGTAAAATCACTCAGATTACCATAGAGCTTCAAAAACAGCAACTGGTAGTCTCCCTGTCTTGAATTTCTCTTCCTCTCCATGCAAACCTGAATGGCAAGATCATGCTCTGGTTTGAGTACAGGCTCTGCCATTTAACCAGCTGTTTAACCTTTGTCAAGTTGTCTAATCTCTTAATGACTTAGTATTACCACCTGTGAAATACAGACAATAATAACCATCACATGACATTGTTCTGAGAACTTAAAAAGTTAACGTGTCTGATACAGTGTTCAATATATGAGTTGCAATTATTAAATTAATACTAACACTGTCTTCACCACTTCTCTGCATAGAAGCCTTCATGGTTCACCACTGCTCAGTCGCACCATTCCCACATCCTGAGTATCCTCCATGCCTCTTTCCCACCTCAAGAATCCCAGGAAGTCAGGGCTTATTGGACAAGTGGAAAATTACATGACACCTGCTAAACCAGTAAAACTTTGGTTGGAGTACCCAGAATCTCTCTCTCTTTGTTACTCTCTCCACTTTACCATTCCGGGGTTGTCCCTTTTCAGGTAAATAAAATAAAGCTTTTGCTCTATATCCAAAATTAAAAAAAAAAAAAAAAGGCAGCACCTCGCTGTCACTAGGGCAGTCTCAAACACATCTAACAAATCTTCAAGGCATGTCTCAGATTTTACTTTTTCTAATTTCCTGATTATGTTGGCTTACAGTGATCTTTCTACCCACTGAGCTTATACATCAATCATTTATTAACAAACCACAACTTGGCACTTAGTAACATATAATACTGATGTTAAACTGAACTAAGTTTGGCCTAAAGCTGCCTCCATACATATTTTCTGTTTGGCCTAAGGTTTCTCTGTACATCATGAACTATAAACTAACCTGATGTGTAAAGAGATTGTAAAACCTACTCTTTTAACAAGTAGCAGAGTATCAGCCGATCACAGCGGTGAAGTTTCAGCCAATCACAGGCGGCCAACTGTTCAAACCCTGTTCAAATAAGACAAGGGCTGAGCTGTAACCAATCCAGCTATCTCTGTACCTCATTTTCCTTTTCTGCGTCACTTCCCTTTTTCTGTCCATAAATGTTATCTGACCATTCCGCAGTCTTGGAGTTGATCTGAACTATTCTGGTCCTGTGGGCTGCCTGATTCTTGTACTTTGCTCAATTAAGCTTCGTTAAATTTATTAATAATTTGTCTAAAGTTTTTCTTTAACTGACTTATCAGATAGGAAATATTCATATCGTCCAATTTCACCAAATGGTGTGTGAGCTTCTTTCAGAAAAGGACCATCTTACAGTACTTTGCAAACTCACCGGCCTAGGTAATTAGTTTGATTACCTGACTAGGCTCTATGCACACAACTCAGTAAGAATTTGCTATTAAAACAATTATTTTAGGCAATTAATGGGAACTTTTTAGTGCAGGTTTTCATTTTTTAAAATCTGCCAAGAACAGATTTTCCTACTAAAGGTAAATATATTTTATAAAATTCTATAGCTATTGAGATTTAGTATTGAGAGAAAAGATACCCTACTATAGTCCCCCCCTTATACAGTTTCACTATCAGTGGTTTCAGTTACCCGAGGTCAACTGCAGTCTGAAAATAGTAATACATTTTGAAAGAGAGAGACCATATTCAAATAATTTTTATTACAGTATATTGTTATAATTATTCTGTTTTATTATTATATTGTTGTTAATCTCTTACTGTGCCTAATTTGTAAGTTAAACTTTACCGTAAGTATGTATGTATAGGAAAAAACATAGCATATATAGGGTTTCAGTACTGTTCATGGTTTCAGGCATCCACTGGGGGTCTTGGAATATATCCCCTGAAGATTAGGGGGTACTACTGTACATATTTTAAGCAATTATCTAAAAAATTTAAGAAAAACGGTTGTGTATTCTATTTATCAAAGGTAAGTAAAACACTTTTCAAATTTACATTCTATAAATCTACTATAACACTCCAAATCTATTAATGAACTTATTTTATATTTTCATTATTTAAAAAAATAGCAAAATATTATTTTGGATAGTGAAATATGCCACATTAAAACTTTTGAGAGTAGTACAGCATTTCCTGCCTCTGAAAAACTTCAAATGTTAAAAAAAAAAAAAAAGAACCCACTCCTGCTTCTATAATGGGTACTGCATGGATTTTTATAAGTTTATAATTACCTTTAACTCCCAACTATAGTTAAGAATTCAATCCTTTCAAAGGAACAAATATCGGTAACATTTACTTATATTTCAAAAGTTCTATCCATTTGATCTTTCTCCTTTACCACCAAGTTGCTTTCAAACTTATGAATGAAAAGGCTAGTTTTTTTCCCCATCCAATGGAGGTCCTTTTGCTTTAAAATAAATTGGAGGGGCAACACATGGTAAAGGGAAATAAAGAGAAGAGAAAATATTTAAAATGAAAATGATTCCAAATTAACTATGTTTCAGTTTACCTCAGTTTTAATGTGAACGTTGGTGCAGTATTTAACTTTTTTGATGATATAATATTCAACACAAAAGAATGTATGTAGCCTCTCTACCCTATCTATAAGTTACTCAGCAGGTTATTTGATTTGTGTTCACAGGTATATGCTTTACACACCTGGATGCAAAATGAGCACAAGGTCCACACTAATAGCTATTTAAGGAGTCATTAGCATTTCAAATTGCTCAGATGAAGTGCTTTCCCACTTTGCTTAATCTTCCTATTACACAGCTTGGTCTCAAGCTTTTATTAAATGTGAGGAATTCAACAGCTTTGAAATTCAAAACTAACTAGAGAAAGAAAACTACTGCCTTTACTTTTCCTGTGTCTCACTGTTTTACCTTCTTATATTCTGGGGATGCTAAAGCATCATATCTTTTCCAGAATGATCAAAAAAATTGTCAGAAATGCTTTTTTGAAAATGTTTGTTTTCCTTAAAGCACTTTTAGACTTGGGCAGCAAGTTTTGAGTATGCATTAGAAGCAGGAACTGCAAATAGCTGATTAAAGGGTGAAGTGGTATAGGGAAAAAAAAAAAAAGGATGGAAAATCTTAGGAAGGCACACAGCTCAGTGCTTAAGGGAAAGGACTTTGGTCTGTCAAACCTTAGTTCAAAGTGTGCTATAGTCACTTACCAGCTAAGGCAACCTTAGGCAAACTAGTTAGCCTTTCTAAATTGTCTCACTTGTTCAATGACAGCAACAAACTTAGCTCTTAAGGTTGTTTGGGGACTACCTGAGAGAATGTATAGCACAGAATTAGCTTGTATTATTATTCACCCTAGACAGTTAAAGTTCAAAGGGCAATTAGGAATCACTAATGTGAAACAGAAAAACAGACGTAACTGCACAGTAAAGAATGTATTATACAAAACCAAAACTAGTAGTGAAGATCTGTCAGATTGATGCTTAGTAATCTAAGTAAGAAACTATAGCGTGGCCTGTGCTAAGGAAGTGAAGAAAAAAAAAAGTAGATGGATTCTAGAGATACTATGGATTTAAAATTAACGGGACTTTGTGGCTAATTGGGGGTGAAGGAGAAGAAAGAATCAGAATGACACCCAGGTTCTGGCTTGGATGCTGATATCATCCATTTACTGAGACATCTGGTGAGCTGCATATATATGGGTCTTGAGTGCAAAAAAAAATCTTGGATTTTAGATACAGATCTTGGAACTGTTAATACATATAGGATGTTAATTAAAGATATGGCACTGGAGATTACCCAAGGGGAAGTTCAAAGTGAGAAGACTGTTAAGATCAAAATCATATGAAACTTTATCACTTAATGGCTGTAAAGAGGAAAAATTTGCAAAGGACACAGAGATCACAAATAGGAGGAAATACAGGTAGTGTCATGAAACTCATGGAAGAGTCCAAGAGGAAAAGTAGTCAATAGTGCTAAGTGTCGCTGAGAAATTTAGTACTCACAAAAATCCATGGGGTGGCCATGGGGGGTGGGTGACCCAGGGGTGCTTATACTGGGTAAGGACAAAAAGGTATAAGAGGGATAGATGGATCTACTCTATTGTACCAAAACATGGCTAACCACAAAACTGTAGTTCATTTTTATAATGACATCCAAACCAAATTCAAACAGGTTCACAGACACATCAGTTCATAAACACTTCCTAAATTATCAAAACAAAAAAGATGCCTCCTAAAACACTTACCTACTTTCATAAATAAGCCATATAGGAAAAACATTGCAAAACTGGTAAGTTCCCCTATTATACAGAACAAAGAGACCTAATAAATTTCTTTCAAGTTTTATCAACATATTGCCCATTAATATTTTTCCTTATATTATTAGAAGGAAAAAAAAAATCACCACATTCCCCTTGAATGACAACTAACAATAGAGACTTTAAGCGCATTTATAATATCCACTCTATCATTTTTATCTCATTCTAAAAGGATAAAACACAGCTACCACTATTCATATCATGCCCCAATATCCAGGTCAATTTAAGAGTTTTCTTCTCCCTGCAGAAAACTGGTTTCTACTCTCCCTGTGAAACAAATGTACTAAGAGGATACTCCCTAGTTCTGTCAACCAGAGACCTATACAGCAAAGACACAGTAGAGAAACCATTAAAGAACATAACTTCTCAAAGATCTAGTGTTTCCCAGAGCATAAGAGTAGACACATCTTTACCTTGGGGTATCCACTAAAACGTAATCAACAGCCAAACTTGAAATGACTTTCACTAAAATTATTTTTACAATTATCTTCATCTCTACCTGGTAGCAGTAAGATTAAATTTTGTTAAGAAGACAACCAAATACATGTTCTCAAATTCATAATAAAGGTAATATTTGTGATATAAATATGAAAAATTTTAAGTTTATCTTTTCTATTCCTAATTTTCCAGACACTAAATTGTCTGAAAAAATCAAACTCTTTAACCACAACAAAATAACAAAATAGACATAAAAAAAAACTACCCCCAAAACAAACACAAACACAAACACACCAACATTAGTTCTGAAATTTAGAGATACTAAACTATCAGTAAATTGAAATAAATGTTTACAGAAAATAAGTTAAATTATTTAAATTGCAAAATCAGCTAGACTAATTCAAGATCATACAAGCTCAACTACACTGGTTCCATCAATGAGTTACAGCTCAACCTATGGCTTATCATTTGACCCCCATTTACAAATTAAATTAGTATTTAGAATTGTCTTGAATTTTGCATTAACACAACTTAAGTTTATTCCGGAACATTAGTCAACTAGTTCATAACCCAAACAGTTACAGCCTATGCCATTTAACAGACTAGATAGTAAGAGTACACATATAATCAGCACTCATTCCCAAACAAAGCATGATCTTAAAGACAAACAGAAACAACCTATGTTCAGCACCACTATGTGTATGTACAATCTTCTTACCTTTAACTGAAAAGCCTATTAAATACTGGAAAAATGCTGATATACCATTTCAAAACCTAGAACTATAGATACAAATTCCCCATTCTTAAAGTGTATTTTTAAAAACCCCAAATTCAGAAATACACAAATAATGACCAAGGACATTCATACAGGTTTAGAGATAGGTAAAGTAATGTAACTGGCACTACTCCAATCCCCTAATGTTAAATGGCACTACTCCAGTTCCCTCTCTAAAAATGTTTCTGACATATTTTCTCAGAAGAAAATATTTCTTCTGGTATATGTCTACCCAGCACATGCTAAGGAAAGCTGGCCTGAATGACAAAGCCAGTGTAAAACATTAAGCCCTGTATTTATTGATAACAATACATATAATAAAATACCTAATAAAGATACAACTGCTCACTTAAGTGGGTGAAAAAAACTTTCCAATTTCCTTCAGCTGATTTTAATGTCCAGAAAATGGATTTAGATCCATCTACATATTGGAAAATGGAGTTTAAAGTAGGCTGTTAGTTTAGGCAAAAACTAATCAACAAGTCAGAGTGCTCCATAGGCACACTTTAACAGAACATTTAAAGGGCTACCCATTAGAAAAATTTTGAAGCACATCCTGCTGGTGGCAATATAGACTGGTATAACCCTTTTGAAAAACAATTTGGCCAGTGAAGTGTTCATATCCTTTGATCTAGTTAAGCCCACTCCAGGGGATTTGTCCAAAAGAAATAAATCTTTTTTAAAAAGGAAAATATTCTAAAACTATACACAGAAGTGTGTTCAACGCAATACCATTTAGATACCATTTTAGGTGAAATATTAGGAACAGCCTGAACAGGCGAAAGACTAGGCTAATCAAAGTTGCATCAACTTGAGAAGTATATAGCTATCAAAATCAAAACAACTTTAACAGCAGATATTTTTAGTGGAAAAAATAAAACTGCACTTATTCACAATTATCAGAAAAATGCAAGAATATAAGATATATAAAGGAAGAGGGGAAAAAAACAAAGATCACCACACAATCTTCTTGTGGGTATATGGGTGACCTTCCTTGATTTTATTATTATAGTATTGTTTAAGCAACAGATATAGCAGAAAAGCATTAATTTTAAAACCTTTGCATGATCTGGAACAAGTAGTATAGCAAATAAAAATACAATGGCTGAAAATGCTTAGCTGGCATTTGGTCGGATTACTGAAATGAACTTTTATACCTTAATTTCTATGAGAGCAAAGAGCAACAATATAAAGAAAACAGTCTCTAAAAATAATCTGGTACTGAAACACACTACAATTATTTCATAACTATGAATGTTAATAGATTATAGATACTTTTTAAAAAAAAGTTTTGGTAGCCAGCTATACCCTTGAAAAATATAAATTCATTCATTTCCTGTTTCAAAAGGGTGTTAATTACTTATCCTCACCTTTGAAAGAAATGAAGAGTCTGAATGAAGAAAGCAGTTTTACTTTGTTTATAACATCAATCAATGACCTTTTAAAAAACTAAGCTAAAATTATGAGCATATAAAAAGTCTATATATTGCTAAATTTAAAATATATAGAAGTTAAAAGGGGAAGTGTGCTAGGGGTAAAAAAAAAAAATTAAACAGTTGGCATTTCAATTCTTTAAAAACAAACAAATTTAAGCCTATCACATTTATCTGTCTTTTAGCAACTTAATATCTTAACTTTCAGAAAAATGACATATCAAATAGACCTCCTAAAGATGTCATTTATAAAAACTGACAAATGACTCCTCAAACATCCAATTCAAGAGAAAAGCCTGTTACTGGAGATGATTTTGATTCAAAGATTTTTTTAATGACACTCAAATTCTGAACTAAAAATAATGATAGTAGAAAGTCAAGTTTGATTCTCTGAACACCTATTTCCTGTCCAAACAGCCCTTTTGTTCTGCTTCCCTGCTTAATTTTAATGTTCAGTTTGCATTAGAAAATAGAAACAATGACAAAACCTAGCACACACAAAAGCATAAAGGAGCAAAAGTATAAAATAAAGGATCATAAAAAGATTAGAACAAAAATCCTACCAACAAAACCTCCACAATTTTCTGTTTGCTTCACCTCAGATTAACTTCACTTGAAGCTGTACTCCAAAGCAAGCCAAACCTGAATACCAAGCTCCACCTTCTCCAATTCTAGTGGCTGAGGAGTAAAATCTCCTCCCTGTTAGTGAAGCTGATAATTGTGATTGGATACGGCTAATATCCATTATTTTAAAGAACTTTTCCTTGCTAGCAGGTTAGGTTAGACACACTAAAACCCCCTGGATAAGCTGGTTTCTTAAAGAAACAGTATGTAATGTTTCAGTTTTCCCATCATATACTGTTTGCTTACTCTTTTGTCTAGGTGAAGAATAAATAAAACAAGTAACATCAATGAAAATCTCACAGAAGCAACTTTAATTTGAAGTTTAGTGACCAATTGTTTAAAATACAATGCTTTTAACCTAAATCATTTGATTATTTTTACAGAGCCATGAAGATGAAGTTATGCTTTAAAAGACAGATTCCTTTTTTTAATACGAGTTCACATTTTATCTGAAAATTTAAAACGGCAACAGAAAACCCACTACAAAATTTTACTAAAAGGAACAAAACGGTATTTTCTCTAAGACTTAAAGAGAAGACCATAACTTAAATGAAAACATACAGCACTAAAATGCTGAATGCAAAGATGCATTTCTAAGCTATCTATCAAAGTCACTGACACTTATATACTCAATATTACAATAAAGTAAAAATTTCAGTGACATTAAAAGTGGATATTTCTATTTAAAACTGAAGAAAAAACTGGGCAGAATATCATTGCTATATTACCACATTTAACAGGTATGACTGTGTGAATGTTTTGCCAAGGTATTAAACTCATCCATTTGCAAACTGAGATCAAAAAGGAAAAGGCATTTGTTCTAATGACATGTTCAGGTACAAAGTTTAGGAAGGTTTAAGATGTTTGTTTTTTAAAAGAAGGCTGGAAACTACTTTGCACACCGTACTTGAGTATTACTTCAAGGTGGCATGGGCACCCTAAGGTGCAGCTGAATTGCATATTCCTCTTAAACTATTCACTAAGCTCCATTAAATGATATTTCTACTACAGAGATTCTAAAGAGATAATATATAGGCACTCTGATTTTTAAACAAAAAAGACCTACTGTCACTTTATGCATTACTAAGTTTGCTATTTTATGATATAAGTTTTTAAGTTTTAATTAGAACTGCTTATGTTTTAGTAGCTTGGCCCATTAAACATTATTCTGACATTAATCATCTGACTGACTCAATTGCATTTAATGTGTTTACTAAAGTATAATTTTTACCTCTACCAAAAATTTTGACTGTGCTTCATAAAAATAAATTCAAAATTAAAGCAAATAAGGGTGGCATTTTCTTAAAATATGCTTTCAGTAAATTTATATATTAAAATTTTTAAATTTAAATCTACAGTTTTCAAAGTTCAAAATCTTACAACCATTTTTCCTCAGAGAAAACTCATATATTAGAACACAAAGCCAACAAAATTGTTTTGAATACAAAGGAAAGTCTTTGTAACACAAACTGAAAATTCACATAATTGCAACTAGACATGAATATGGAGCAATACCCTGCTGAAGCCCAAACAGCTGCATAATCTATTATGCCCTTTAAGTGGACAAATTGAAAGAGCCAATTCAGAGAGATCTAGTCCCAAGATCCTTTGCAAGGATTCACTGCTTTGAATGCCCAGCACTTCATGAGTCAAGTTCAGGTTTTCTTCCCACTGTGTGGACACTCTTCCAAGAGAAACTTGGAAGCTGAAGAGGTACAGGAGCAATCAGCAGAAAGAATATATAACCTGAATGACAGCATGAGACTTAAGGAAAACAGACTGAAGATGGCCAAAATTTTTAGAGAAATCTTTTTCTTTTTCTTTTTCTATTTTTATTGAAAAATAGATGGCAAACATTTAAATCCTAAAGTTTGGCAAGCATAAAATTTGTAGACAGTTATGGGAACCGAATAAACCTTTGCTCTGACATCAATTTTTCACTTCCAAGTTAATTATATGTATGAAACAGACACTAATCATACACTAATACAACCAAGACCACTCTCAATCTATAACCAAGAGAAAACAGAGACATGGACTTAGCGATTCCAGATTGTTCAAAGATCTCCATCCAAGACCTACTTGAAAGAACTTCAAGATGGTAATTATAATTTTAGGTGGCACACAGGTTAAAATTAAGAGTATTTTATTCCATTTCTAAATCAGCAGAAGAAAACAACAATAAAAATAAAAGGAAAGCAATATCACAACCATAAAATTTATAACTAAGATTATAAGAAAACAATATTGTTTCACAGGAACAAGGAGCCTGCAAAAACTCCAAATTTCCCTGACTGCATGCAACAATACTATTTTTTGAGCATCAAGTATTCAAAGGATGTATTGTATATCCTTTGTGGGAGCCCAGAGCTTTTCCCAAACCTATCAGCCAAAAACAATTTAGAAGAGAACAAGCCACTGAACAACTTGGTCCCACTTCACTTTTGATTAAAAAGACCCTATATAAAAAATCAATACCTAAACTATTAGAACAACTTTTGGTAGAACACATACAAAACAGGCGTAAACTTTTTTAGAATTTAAAAGGCCTCAGAATAGCTCAAACTTCTCTTCCTGTGAAAGAAATTAATCCTTTGCACTCTCCCTGGGTACTACTGGTTTATGCAATAATTCGATAAAAAGACCACCCTGACATTAGCAAAACATTACTGGGATCAATGATAAAGTCTGAAAACTACCATCCAGTGGAGAAAAAAAATTAAAAAGTATTTCCCTGGCAAACACACATTTGCCTACAAAAGTGAGGTATGTATTTGAGTTTGCACCTCCTGGTGTATCTCTTCTAACTCATTAAGGGAAAAAAAGATATTAAATACAAGGTGTGTACGAGGACTTGGGGAGGGTGGTAATAGCCCATTCAGCAAACACTGAACACAAAGGAAACATTAAGGAAACACACAGATAAGAAGGCATAAGCCAAGCTGATAGGAAGAGATATCTTTCTATAAAAGACAGTAAATTACTTTGTTTTAGGTCAAAGGGATAAACAAGGCCACCAATAAAAGCAAAATAAAAAGAAACAGGGATCAAAATAGTGAGACAAAAGAATAAGTAAAGGAAAAGGCATTCATAATTCTTAACTATTAAGACTTAACAGTCATAAATTTTCATGTGCCAAATAACATACCATGGGATCTAAGTAAAACTGCTAGACATAGAAAAATGGACAGAAAATAATTGGGATATTTTAAGTCCCCTCTCTCTCCTTAGCAGACTAAATAAAAAAAAAAGATAAAAAGACAAAGATTAATTTTTTATATAGCTATCAAAAGAAAAGCTTTTCTTGACATTCAATTTTTAAAAAATCAGTCACAAAGAAAAGAGTTCTGAAAAGCAAAAGCAAAACTAACAATTCTGAAAAGCAATTCTAAAGCCGAATAGGTAACATTCCCTGTCAATTATACAGTAACATCCAAAATTAATAGAGCCAGTTTTACTCATTCACCAAATCTTTTGAACATCTACTATTAATATGTGCTCAGCACCACTAGCTGCTGTGGATAGCATGGTAAACAGAATGGACACAGTCCCTACCACTGTAGAAACTTATGGTCTGAAGTCAGACCAGTCCTGTCTCATAGAAATATAACGGGAGTCACATGTGATTTTTGATTTTCTAGTAGTACATTAAAACATTAAAATAGATGGGTAAAACTAACAGTTATATTTTATTTAATACAATACACATAAAGTATCATTACTTCAATATGTAATCAATATTTTTAAATGGAAATATTTTACATTCTTGTTTTATACTAGAAATCAAGTTCATATTTCATACTTATAGCACATCTCAATTCAGACTTGCCAGATTTCAACAGCCAATGGCAATTTAAATAAAATACAGTAGCCATTAGTCATACAACCATAAATTAAGATAAATTTCCATTTTTGCAGAAGAGTCTATATCTCTGCTGTCCAATACAACAGCCACTAGCCACTTACGGCCCCTAGCACCTGAAATGTGACTAATATGAATGAGGAACTGAATTTTTAATATTATTTAATTTTAATTCATTTAAATAGCCACAAGTGACTGGTAGCTACCAGACTGTAAAGCACCGCTCTGGAAGAAC
This sequence comes from Daubentonia madagascariensis, assembly GCA_023783475.1. Taxonomy (NCBI): domain Eukaryota; kingdom Metazoa; phylum Chordata; class Mammalia; order Primates; family Daubentoniidae; genus Daubentonia; species Daubentonia madagascariensis. The sequence continues at coordinate 9,077,828 of JAKFHU010000144.1, read as the reverse complement.
AGACACTAAAACAAATCACACACACTTAATGAATTGCAGTTGTTGCAAATGTTTACAAAAGAAATGCCCAAATATGAAATAAGCCCATACAGCCAATAGAAGGACCTAACCTATTTTGCCGCATCAAGGAAGGATTCCTCAAGGATATCACAATTAAGCAAAAGAAGAGTATATGCAAAAGTCTTGAGTAGAAAACTGAAAATACAGTAGGCATAATGAAGAAAAGAATCAAAGGGCAAAATAATATAAGCTATTTGTAGGAGACTGATTTGGATAACAAAATCTAAACCGGATAGGAAGGTGGAGGGGTGGAAGCAGCCCTACCACTTGGAAATAATAAATATCTCCCACATAAGTCTTGAAACAAAGTTTGTCCCACTCTCCTCAGTAAACTCCAGTCATTCCAATCTTCTGTCAAATTCTAAATCAAGCCAAGTACTTTGCGTATCCTTTGTGCTAACTGTTCCCTTCACTTGGGAAACTTTCTCTAGCTCCTTGTTCCTAGAACTCATAATCATACTTCCAAATTTTCTACACAGGACAAGCTTTGGAGCGGTAATCCAGTTGGAAGATGGAGAAGAGACATGGAACTGTTTGCAAAGCAATTTTTACAAAAAAATTTTACCAAAAAACTTTGTCATTATTTTTTAAAATGTTTTGACAGACTTGAGGAAGCTAAAGAAACTCAAATACACCTTGGTAGCACCACTCAAATGCTATATCCTAACAGACATGCTCAGAACACACAATTAGCACCTTCCATTTCTTTACTTTGTAGGCACTTGTCAAAATCTGAAAATACTTTATTCATTGGTTTGTTAATGGTCTTTCCCAACAGATTGTAAGCTCCGTGAAGGCAAAGACCTTCTCTTGTTCAGAGTTGCATCCGCAGCACCTAGCACAATGTTTAGCATGGAGTAGTGATTAAATACCTGGGGAACAAATGAAAACTGCAAATGCAGGGACTTTAAAAATATATATAACAAAAATACTATGCGTCAGAATTTAAGGAATATAGCTAAAGCTATGCCCAGAGGAAAATTTAATGGCATTAAATTTTTTTCATTATATAATATAAAACATTAAGTGTAGAAATAACACATTCAACTTTTTAAAAAAAAGTTTAAAAATTCAAAACCAAAACCAATTTGAGGCCCTAAAGGAATCATCTAAAGGAATCATCTAAAATCTGAGTACTAACAAAGCAACAGCCAAGAATTTGGGGGCGGGGGAAGGTGGGGGAGGCTTACAATAGCAAAATGAAAACACATTTGTTTCACTAAATAAAAATATGCCTAGTGCATACAAGAGTGCACTGGTACCAAATCACTGGTATTTCAATAAAACCTAAGAAGAACCCAAGTATATGTACATTTAGTATATGAAAAATGTAGCTTTATTTCAAGGCAACAACAACAAAAATATTTATTTAAATGGGTCTGAAATAACTGGTTAACTATTAAGGAAAATTAAGGGAAGTTATTTCACTTCACATACAATGTCAAAATAAATCCCAGATGAGCAGAAACAGATAGATGTGAAAAATGAAACCATAAAAGAACTAGAAAAAAAAAGTTATCTGGATAGCAAAATCCTTTAAATGTAAAGCAAAGTAGGTGCCATAAAAGAAAGTATTAACCTGCATTTCTTAAAAGGTAAAAAATTCTGCATGGTTTAAAAAAAAAAAAGAGAGAGAAAGAAAAAAAACACTGTAAGCAAATAAAAGGCAAATGAAGATCCAAGAAAAGTATTTGCAGTATATGGCAAAGAGTTGCTATCCTAAGGCTAAAAAGGGTATCACAAATATAAAACACCACCCCAAATGGGCAAAAGGCAAACAAGAAGATGTACAATATCTACATCTCTATTTACCATCATAATCAATCAAAAAAAATTTAATAAATCCCATAAAAAGGGAAGGAAGGATGGATAGGTGGGTGGACAGATAATAGCGTTGGTAAAGATACACAGGAAATGTGAGCTGGATGCAGTGGGTTATGCCTGTAATCCCAAAAACTCTGGAGGCTGAAGCAGGAGGATCACTCCAGGCCAGGAGTTTCAAACGAGCCTGGGCAATATAGTGAGACTCTGTTTCTTAAAAAAAAACGATAGAAAAGAAAAAACAATTAGCCAAATGTGGTGGCAAATGCCAGTAGTCCCAGCTTCTCTGGAGGCTGAGGCAGGAGGATCACTTGAGCCCAGGAGTTTGAGGCTGCAGTGAGCTCCAGCCCAGTTCCAGCCTGGGTGATAGAGCAAGACCATGTCTCTAAAAAAAAAAAAAAAAAAAAATTTAAAAAGAAGAAATGTGTATTCTCTCTTATTTTTAGTCAAACTTTATACTATAATGGTGGTCAAACTTTTAAGGACAAGATTTGGCAATATATATGAAAAGACTTTAAGAAATGCTTCATATGCTTTGACTCAGTGATTCTAAGAACGAGAATGAATCTTAAAGAAATAATGAGAAATACATAAAGTAGCTCTTAAGATGATCCTCACTACACTATTTATAATAACAGGAAAAAAATGAAAAAGTAACACAAGTTACACCCAATAGATGACTAAATTACAGTACTTTCGTAAGATGAAATGGTACATACCCCTTAAAAATCACATTTTTTAATAAATGATGATCTAGCAGTACACACGAGGAAATCCCTGACTTCAACTAGTTTACATTCAAGCAGAGGATACAGATAATAATCGAATAAAGAAATAATTTCGGATAGGATTTAAAAAAAAAAAAGGTGATTGTGTGGTCCAGGAAGAAGAAACGATTTTAGGGAAATAAGCTTGGCATGCTCAAGAACTCAAAAAGGCCAGGATAGCTGCAGATGCATGAGTTAGGGGAAGAAACGTAAGAGAGATGTCTACGAAACAGGCAGGGCCCGGGCAGACTGGAGCAGCACCGTCCAATTCGGTAACCACTAGGCACATGTGGCTACTAAGCACTTGAAATGCAGCTAGTCAAAATTGAGATATACTGTTAAGTGGAAAATACATGCTGCACTATAAAGACAGTCTAAAAAAGGAAACTATCCCGTTAATATTTCTTACACGTTGAAATCATAGTATTCCAGGTTAAATAAAATATATTTCACCTGTATCTTTTTTGGTAATGTGGTTACCAGAAAATTTTAAATTACTTAATGTGGCTCCCATTTGTGCCTTGCATTATATTTCTATTAGGCATTGCTGTACTAGAATATACAAGCCATAGTAAAAAGATGGAATTTTATTTTGTGTATTGAAAAGCCACTGGAGGGTTTTGAGCCTGGGAGTAAGATAATCTAATTCACACATTTAAATGACTGTTATCCACAGGAGCAGCCAGAGTAAACCTTAGGAGAGCAAAAGTTGCAATGATTATCAGTTAGATGACTACTATTACCATCTTATATGAAACAAAGGTGGTGAGACAGATCATATTTGGGATAAGTTTTGAAGGAAGAGGTAGCCTAATACTGCTTAGAATTAACTTTTAATAGTTTAGGATATAAAGAACACACGCACAAAGACCAGGGGTATACCTGACAAAATGTTAACGATGGTTATCCATGGTGGTGGTATAGATGGCTTTTCTCTGTAACTTCCTATTCCTTCTTAAAATTCAGAGGAAAAAACTACACACACACATTACCCTTATAACCAAATACAAAAATGAATTTTTTAAAGAATAATTATATAGTCCTACCAAAACAAAGCATCCTGATTATCTGCCTGCAAGCTACATACATAAAAAATGAAACCATCTCTACTCCCATGCCTTCAAACAAAAACAGGTTATTCAAAGCTATACATAAACTCATATTCTGTACACCTACACCATCTTCAGGATATTAAGGAAATATTGCGCCCTAGTTTGTCACTGCATTGCTGTTAGCATGATAAAACAGATTGCTCTGGAAGCACACCCTGAGGCATCCTCAAATCTAAAAAATACTTAAATGTGTGGCTAAAAAATCGTGAACTACCCACCACACATCTTTTCCCAAAAATGTCCCAAAGGACATAATTACACAGAGTAGCACCTTGGTCCTAACGCTTCCCCCTAAAGGGTCTGCCACTTGACAGGTGTTTCCCTTAAGTAAAGTCTGTGCAAACCTGGAAGGATAAGCTTAGGAGAGGTTTCTTTTACATGAGTATACTTAGGCACTAGAGAATTTTTTAAGTAATATGCCTGAGATTGGGGGGAGAAGTACAGCAGAAGAGTGATTTATTTTACATATAATCCAGTGTTCCTTCTACTATACTACTTTTGCATCCAAAAAGGAGATACCAAACAGTGTCAAACTTTTTACAATATGATTTCAAAGGAAAAGATTCATTATATGCAGATTAACAGGAATCTTGTCTTCTTATGCAAATGTTCAATAACTAGGAACCAATCACTATAGCTATAAATCCTACATTTAAACATAATAGAGAATCCTAATGTTTTTCATTCATTTTATTTCTAAGTATTTCAATTTATTTTACTCCTAGTTACCTAAAACTTTTTGATGCAGTCCATATTAAGTAGTTATTTTAGAGAAACTCTTGGACAGCACTTGTGCACTAAAAGCCAGAAACAAGAAATGTTCATAGAGCATGCTGTTAATAGCAAAATAAAATTTAAAAAAAATACAATCTAAATGACCATGAGTTATGGCAGATTAGCACAATATTATAAAGCAATGAAATGAATGAATTACAGCCACATACTACTTTTATAAATCTCAAAAGAAAAGCAAATTAAATACCACATTGTTTGAGTGTACAAACACATGTGACAAAACTATTTTTTTAAAAGGCAAAAGGAGTGATATACACAAAATCCACTGGACAGATAAGAAACTCATAGCAGATACAAGTTTTGGTAATATTCCAGTTTTGGGAATATTCCAGTTTTGGGTTTGGAGGGAGGAGTCATGGATTTTTATTGTTTTATCTCTTTATACTGTTAGGGTGGAGAGCTTAGTAGGTGCTCACGGCATGGGTGGAGAAAGATTTCTCCCCTTTCAATACTATATGGTGTTAAGTATTCTTTTGTGGTATTAAATATATTTTGGTTGCTTCTTAAAAACTTCATTGAGATATAATAGACATACAATAAATTGCACATATTTGAAGTGTAAAATGTGTAAGTTTTGACATATGTATACACACAGGAAATTATCACAAGATAATCAATCCATCAACCCCCGTATTTTCCTCTTGCACATTTGTGATCCCTACCCCCTTAAATATATTTTAAAACATAAAAGAAAGAAATTAAAAAGACAACCTGTTTTGAAAATTTAAATGTCCATTTTGCAAAACATTTTCCCTGAACCCCTGAAGACTGTAACTCAGAAAGTGCCAAAAAACTGGTGACGTAATTACTACATAATTTATCTTTCAAGTTTGTGCTATTTCACATTTAAAAAAATCAAATTCCGAATTTTGTTTGAAAGAGGAATTTAATCCTGCTCCTCGGAGCATCAAAATCATTCATTCTGCCCAGTTTTTATGACCAAACAAAATAAACTGTATGTAACCTGAAGGCCCAAACTTCTTCACATTGGTTAACAACTTTCGAATTGCGAAGGTAAGTCACAGCGTATTAACTATGTGGCTAGCACATGATTTCAAAATAAAGTTTAAAAGATTTCCAACACAGTATACTTCTGTATTTGTTTACGTAGCTATAGACAAAAACTTGAAAACACTATTTAGAAAGAGCAGAAAGAAAATTCAGAATCCTGAGCGAACCAAACACGAGCGGAGGAAAAAAAAAAAGAGACGAACTCTCGTCGTCCTCGTCAGTCGGAAGGGAGTCAGACCTGCTAGACTCCCCCCAGCGCCCGCTGGTTTCCGAAAACACCAGGTGGAAAAACATTCCCACCAGGACCTCAGACTCAGAGAGGCGGGGCGGGGACGCGCCCAAGGGTGCCCGGGGCCCCCCGACCCCCACCGCCAACTGCTCGGAATGGGGTCCCGGCGGCGAGCGCCGCGGCCTCTGCGGCCCTCAGGCAGTGACGGTCCCGACGCCGGCGCGCCCACCCGACGGGAAGCCGGCCCGGGACGCGAGCGCCCCGCGCGCGTTTGAGGGAGCCCGCCACGCCCCGGCCCTTGCCCCGGCCGGGAGTCCTCGCCCTTTCCAGAACGCCCGGCCGCGGCCAGCGAGCGAGCGGCCGAGGCGGCCCGCCACCTGCTGCGCCGGCCAGCCGCCCTCCGCTTCCGGCTCGCTCGCGCCGGGAGGGGCCGGGGGCGGGCCTCGCCTCGCCGCAGGCGGGTGGGGGAAGGGAGCGGGGGGAGGGGCAGCGCCGGGCCGGCCAGGCCCCGCGGGCCGCGCTCCTCACCTGGCGGCGGCTCTCTCCGCCTGACGCGCTGCCCGCCGCCGCCGGTCGCCGCCGGTGAATGGGGACAGGTGAGGCCGCCGAACCCCAGCTCGCTCCGGCCCCGCCGCCGCCGGCCCCTCCGTCCGCTGTTTATTAAACTTTTCTGTTTGGTTGTTCGGCCTATGACGTGACCACGGGGTAGAGCTCCGGGATTGGCCAGAGCCCGGCGCTGACGCGGCATCCCCCGCCCGCAGCCTAATTATTACCGGCCCGGGCGGAGCCGCAGGCCGGGAGGCGGGGAGGGGCGGAGCCAAGGCTCGGAGCGCGAGGCGATTGGCCGGAGCCTAGAAAAGAGGCGGGGCGGAGAGAGGAGAGACGCTCCTCCGCCCTCTGCGCCTTGGCTGTCCTTTCCTTGGCCCTGTCTGGGGTACCCCTCCTGCTGCGGTCTCTTTCCTTCCTACAGCTGCGGTCCGGTGGTTCGAGGGGTCCTGCGGAGCCTTAAAGGGTCTGGTGACGTGGGTTCAGGTCTGTCTGCTACCTTGCAGGGAGTGGCATGTTCCTGTCTCGGATTGAGGCGCCAGAAAGAGTTGCGCTCCACCTGCCACTTGTGCAAGAAGGAATTCTGAGTTTCTCGTTTCACAGGCAACCCGGTGCCCCTGTCTTTACAAGTGCAAAGTCCGAGCTCAGGGTGCGTCCTCAAAGGCAGTACTCTGCCCTGTCTTGAGCCAGGACTTGGAAAGAGAAGCAAGACTAGAAGCGTGCATGCACACGTGTGCAACATACACATGCACGGGCACAAGCACCCCCCCCCCCCCGTTCCCAGCCTTTTCCAAAAGCACGAGCTCTAGTTCTCAGCTGCTTGGTGCAGGCCGCACTGCTGCTCTGGAACAAGGGGTCATGGGGAGAATGGCTCCTCTGAAGTTTCTCAGCCTTCATTCGTGCTCACATGCGGCACAAGCAGGAAGTACATGACACTTAGTTCGCGAGGTCATTCAATTCCACAGTCAGTGAGGGGTTCGGATGGGGCTCACAAGTAGGAGGCGGACCAAGTCCTGAGGATTCTGCCTTTATTCTAAATTTTGACATTTTGTTATTCATGCAATTTTCGCATTAATTTTGATTTTTAAAAAGAGTATTCAAATGGTATTCATCTTGATTACTGAGTTTTTTGGTGCCCCCCCCCTTAAATTTTATGCCTGAAGTGAGTACCTGTTGCATTTAGCAACACGAAGGTCACCTTGGGGAATAGGTAATAGTTTAGGTGGAGGGCAAAAACCTGATTGAAGTGGTAATACCTACTTATTAAGGGTTTTGTGGGGGTTTAATAAGATAATATATGTGAAAGATCTTTGTGAACTAGCAAGGATATGGGCAAATTCTTACAGATTTTATCTTAAATGTATTTTTGTTCAGATTCTTGTTTAGTTTATCACTGTATTAACTCCAGCACCTAACACAGTTGGGTGTTCATATATATTTGTTACGAATTTGCAGAAATTGGGTTTACATGACCTTTACTGCTTTCATTTGTTCCAAATTTGTTCAGAGAGATTGAGAGCTTACAGCGTTTCGCTGTGATTTGGAATTCAAACAGACCACAGTCACTTACGAGCTTGGTGGTCTTAGGATAATCATGTGAAATGGGGACAAAAACCTACCTCAAAGAGTTGTTATGAGGGTTAAAAGATAGTACATTTGTGAATGTTGCATGCAGACTTTCAGCCAGCCTGGGCTGTAGGTGAGATAAAGAGAGATGAAGGCCCTCCTCTCATCGACTTATGCAGGGGAAGAGAGGGAGCAGAAGCAATAAACAGTATACATATGCAGCCTACCAGCAAGTGTGCAGAAATAGTATACTTACAGTACTAGGCACATAACAGATGCTTGATAAATGATCATTTATTTGCATTATTATCTCCGGCCCATCCTTTTTCCTGTGTTCCAGACCAGGATATTCAGTGTTTGCTCATCACAGCCACTTCATATCTCCAAGGCTCATTTTTCCCCCAAACACATTCTGCCTCCTGTAGTTCCAATTTTGGTTAATGGTGACACCATGTCTTCAGTTATTAAAGCTAGAAACTCATTCTTTTGTTACATTTTTAACAGCTTTATTGAGATTTAATACATATATAATTCACATATTTAAAGGATATAAGTCAATGGTTTTTAGTATAATCACAGTTATGCAAATATCACCACAATCAATTTTAGAACATTTTTCTCCCCGAAAAGATACCCTGTACCCATTAGCAGTCACTCTCTCTTTTCTCCAATCCTTATGTATCCCATCCCCACCCCAGCCCTAGGCAACCACTAACCTACTATGTGTCCCTATAGTTTGGCCTATTTTGGACATTTTATAAATATGGTATCATACACTTTGTGGTCTTTTGAGACTGGCTACTTTCACTCAGCATAATGTTTTCAAAGTTCACCCATGTTGCAGCATGTATCAGCACTTTATTCCTTTTTATTGCTAAATAATATTTGACCGTATTGATATACCACATTTAATTTAACCTTTCATCAATGTATGGACATTTGGGTTGTTGTCTACTTTTGCCTACTATGAATAGTGCTACTATGAGTATTTTTATCCAAGTTTTTTTGGAGGCATATGTTCTTGTTTCTCTTGGGTATATACCCAGGAGCAGAATTGCTGGGTCATGTGGTAACTCTGTGTTTAACCATTTGAGGAGCTGCCAGACTGTCTTCTGTAGGGACTATACCATTGTACATTTCCACTAGCAATGAGTGAGGATTCCAATTTCTCAATATCTTTGCCAACACTTTTCATAATCTATCTTCTTGATTATAGCCATCCTAGTGAGTATGAAGTGGTTTATCACTGTGGTTTTGCTTTGTATTTACCTAATGGCTAAAGATGTTGAGCATCTTTTCATATGCTTGTTGGCCATTCATATATCTTCTTTGAAGAAATGTCTATTCAGATCTTTGCCCATTTTTTAATTGGGCTATTTGTCTTTTTATTGTTGATTGTAAGAGTTCTTACATATTCTGGGTTAAAGTCCCTTTTCAGATATATAATTTGCAAATATTTTCTCCCATTCTGAGTTGTCTTCTTATTTGCTTGACGGTATCATTTGAAGCATAAAAATATTTAATGTTGAATCATCCTTTTCTTAAGTCCTCCCCTCCCCAACATCCAATTAGTCACAAATTTTACTGATTTTGCCTTAGAAATGTCTCTGAAATGTACCCCCACCACCACTGCGCTGCACAACCCCCCTGTTATTTCTCACCTGAATTGAAGCAATAGCCTCCAACTCCTCTTCTCTTTTCTACATTCCCCACATCCTACCCAACTGATCCTCCAACTGCTTCCGGAAGGATCTTCCTGAAACACAAAATGAGCAGATCAAACCTCTGTTGGCTCCTCATTCCTACTGTAGCAGTTCTCAAACTCCTCCAATAAGAATACTTGAACATTTTAAAAGTTCAAACTGCAGGTTCATGATCTGGACACAATAAATGAGACTCTCTAGGGGAGGAGCCTGGAAATCTATTTTTAATAACCCCAGGTGATTCTCATTCTCAGAATGGTTTGGTCTAGGGCAATGTTTCTAAACCTGGGATGACTTGGTCCTCCAGGGGGTATTTGGCAATGTCTGGAGACATTTTTGTTTGTTACAACTGGAGAGAGGGGTTGTTACTATCACCTAATGGCAACAGGGATGCTGCTAAGCATCCTACAATGCACAGGCCTGCCCCCACAATTATCAGCCCCAAATTTCACTCATGCCAAGTTGAGAAACCCTGGCCTAGGAGATAAAATACAAACTTCTGCATTTGAGGACAGCCAGTTGGTCCCCAACTCTCTGCAATATTGATTGCTTCGTAAGAAACATCCCAAACCTAGTAGCTTAAAACAATGATTTATTATTTCTTGTGGTTCTCTGGGAGTACTGTGCAATTCTGCTGCTGGTCTTGCTTGGACACTGTCATGGAGAAGCCATAGGTGACATTTGAGCCGTGATAGCTGTTCAGCTGGGGCCTCTCTTCCACATGGTCTTTCACGGCATAGAACTTCCTGGGATACAGGGGCGTGAGCTTGGTCTTTCTTGGAAGACATATAATGTCACTTCTGCCATATTCAATTGATCAAAGAAGGACATGAGACTGACCCAGATTCAAGGGGTAGGGAGATAAATTTTACCTTTTGAAACAAGGAGCTTGCTTCAAAAAGAATTCAAAAAGAATATACGGCCATGTTAATCTACTGCACCAACCTACCGTTTCAAAACTATCTCCCAGGGTGCACCCACTTCTAACATAACCCCAGGGAGGAGTTGGACCAGAACAGAATCTGAGGCTCTGGTTAGTGGAGAAGGAAGTCCCCTTAGAAAAAATTCTCATTCTTCTTTTAATAGTGCTTCTTCCTCTAATGACTTTTTATCAGAGTCTAAACCAGAGGTTCTCAAACGTTTTGGTCTCAGGATCCTCTTCAATGTTTGGCTTAACATAAGACAGTTTGATTCTCGTTCTATCTGTTGCAATATTATACATCATGTAGCCTCTGGAAGACTCCACTGTACACTCATGAGAGAATAACAGTAAAATAGATAAATAATGACTTAGTATTAAAAAGAAAATAATTTTCACTTTGCAGACCCTGTCAAAGGGTCTCAAGAACCCCCAGCAGCTCATAGATCACACTTTGAGAACTGGTGGTCTGAACTACCATCATGTTGACATGGTGTCTTAAAATTATTGAAAGGGTACTATTCTTGAAGAAGGTGCTCAGGAAAGCTGCTCCCTCAACTCATGGGCATGCTTCTGATCGTCTCCTATCATTCATTACGTTCGGAATGCTGGCCCTTTATATGACCTCACCCTTGTGCATGTTCTCCTTCTTATCCCTACCAAACTCCTACTCATTCCTGAAAACTGCAGTTCCCAACTCTCTGGCTGCAGATCCAATAATGGTCCAGTGGCCTGTTAGGAACCGGGCCACATAGCAGGAGGTGAGCAGCAGACCAGCGAGTGAAGCTTCATCTGTATTTACAGCCGCTCCCCATCACTTGCATCACTGCCTGAGCTCTGCCTTCTGTCAGATCAGTGGGGGCATAAGATTCTCATAGGAGCACGAACCCTACTGTAAACTGTGCATGTGAGGGATCTAGGTTGCGTGCTCCTTATGAGAACTAATGCCTGATGATCTGAGGTGGAGCTGAGGTGGTGATACTGGCGCTGGGGAGCGGCTACAAATACAGATTATCATTAGCAGAGAGGTTTGACTGCACAATAAATGCAATTAGTGTGAATCATCCAAAAACCGTTACCCCCACCCCCCACACAACCCCCCTCCCTCAGCCCCATCAGTGGAAAAATCATCTTCCACGAAACCGGTCCCTGGTGCCAAATAGGTTGGGGACCACTGCCTTAAAGCCCAGTATAAATGCCTGCTTCTTGGTGAATGCATTCTTGACTCCTATAGGCAAAATTAGGGTTCCTCTCTTCTGTGTTTTCATGTATTTTATTCTTTCTTCTGCAATAGTACTTACCATGTTAAGTTGAAAAATGTCTGTCTGTATGTTTGCCTCCTTACTAATTAGACCAGAAACTTGTTTTTCTGAAGTTTGATTTTTTTCATATTGATATGAGATAAGAGTGTAAATTGGTCCATTTCCATGTCTCTAACCAGTTATTCTAACAAATGCATCAATCCTCTCCTTCCCCATGGTTTTGTGTGAAGCTTTCTTTGCCATATGTTAACTTTTTATTCATAATAGACTCCTGATCTGAGCTTGTCCACTAGTCTTGTTATTCTGCTTCAGTAGTGTGTTTTCATTCAAGAGCAATGACATTTTAATCACATTGCTTTATAATATGTTTTAGTATCTTCTGGAGCTTATTTTTTTTACTATCCATTGCTCTTCTTCTTCTGAATTTTATTTGAAATTCTAATCTGTTCATGCCTCCAGGTTAACTTTAAAATAATTTTGTCAATTTCCCAAGAAATATCCTGCCAAGATTTCATTTGGGATTGCATTTGCTAAAAACAGTTTGGGGAAGCAGGGAAAAATATTTACATCTTCACAGGGCCTCAATGGATGGCCCATTGAGGAATCAGCTGTCTTTTTTTTCCACACTTACTCAGTTGTTAAAAAAACATTTCTCAAACATTTTGTTTCCTTCATTTACTATAACTTATTGAAATAATAAAGAGAAATGCTCATGAACATTCTTATATTTCTTGCTAATACTTCACTTATATTATGATTTGTTGATACTGTGGATGAAATTTTGTTTTTTCTTATATTTTCAAACTGGTTGTAGATAATATATTATAATGCTATTTAATTCTACGTATCTATTTTATACCTAAATATACCTAAAACTGGTCTTTAAAAATTATTTTTAATAATTTTTCAGTTGATTGCTTTGTTTTTTTTGTAATCATAGCTAAAATAGTATTTTCCTTTTGTGAAAATATTTATATGTTTTATTTATGTTTCATGTCTTATTGCTGTAGCTAAAATTTTCAAAGCAAAACTAAATAATAATATGTGACACTTTAGACTAGTTTCTGACAATGCTGATTTATTTGGAATAAATACCTTTTTAGAAATCACATTCTGGCCAGGCATGGTGGGTCACACTTGTAATCTTAGCACTTTGGGAGGCCGAGGCAGGAGGATCACTTGAGGCCAGGAGTTCAAGACCAGCCTGGGCAACATAGCAAGACCTTGTCTCTACCAAAAAAAAAAAAAAAAAATTAGTCAGGCGTGGTGACAACTCCTGCAGTCCCACCTACTTGGTAGGGGGATCACTTGAGCTCAGGAGTTTGAGGTTATAGTGAGCTATGATTATGCCACTGGATTCCCTACTGGGCAACAGAGCAACACCTTGTCTCAAAAATAAAATAGAATAAAATAAAAATTATATTCAAAAGGTGGCTACTATAAAAACAAAACAATAAACGTTGGCAAGGATATGGAGAAATTGGAACCCTTGTGCACTGTTGGTGAGAGTATAAAATGGTTCAGCCACAAAAAAATTAAAATAGAATTACATACCATATGATTCAGCAACTACGCTTGTGAGTATATGACCAAAAAAATTGAAAGCAGAGTCTTAAAGAGATATTTGTACACACATGTTCATAGCAGCATTATTCACAGTAGCCAAAAGGTGGAAGCAATCTGCATCTATTGATAGATGAATGGATACACAAAATGTGGTACATCCACACAATGGAGTATCATGCAGCTTTCATACATTCCATTCATACAATGGAATATCATTCAGCTTTAGAAAGAGGGAAATCCTGACACACACTACAACGTGGATGAAACTTGAGGACATTATGCTAAGTGAAATAAACCAGTTACAAAAAGACAAATACTTTATGACTCTATTTAGACCAGGTACCTAGAATTGTCAAATTCATAGAGACAGAAAGTAGAATGGTGGTTGCCAGCGGCTAAGGGGAGGGGGAATGGGGAGATATTGTTTAATGGGTACAGAGTTCCAGTTTGGCAAGATGAAAGGCATTGTGGAGATAAACGGTGGTGATGGTTGCACAAGAATGTGGATGTACTTAATGCCACTGAACTGCACACTTAGAAATGGTTAAGATGGTAAATTTTAGGTTATATGTATTTTTACCACCTTTTTAGAAAGCTTTAAATGGCACTGAAGAATACCATCTATTTTTACAATTAATTTTTTTTAGAAATGGCTATTGAATTTTATTGACTGACTTTCCCCATCTATGAAGATGATCATTTTCATATTTGATCTATAGTTTTAAAGTAGTACATTAATAGATTTACTTGTTGAGTTTTTTTACATCACTGATATGCTTAGCACAACTAGGTGAGTTTTTCTTTCATTATGTTGTTTAATTACATCTACTAATATTTTATTTTAGATTTTCATCTAGATCTGTCTGATACAGCCCAATTCATCAATAGTATCAGATGAGCTTATATGAAATGATTCTAAACTCCCATCCTACCCTCCCTTATCCTCTCCTGCCTTCCCTTTTATGATAATTCCAGGGGACTTACTCAGGCCAAAGGATACTTATCCTCAAAGAGAGGAAACCAGAATGCCAAACAAGTCAGCATCAGAGTCTTTGCTGTTTGTCTGGTTGTTAGTTCTGTTGTTCCATTGGTTGGTGTCCCTGGAAGTCTTATCCATTTCTGTGCTCTTGTCCAGCAGTAGTTCCTCTGGGCAAAAGAGGAAGGGGCTAAGGAGATCTGCTCACTGGAGGGGCTAGCATTCAAACACTCTTCCAACCGCCAGCAGCAAGGAGGCGGGATGGACTAAAGGCTCACTTGGACAAAATCCTCCCCGCACCCCCCCCCCCGTTCTCCGGTCCCCAGTTCTACCTGCTTTAAGATGATCAGATGCAGGAATACCCATTGCCTTGCCCCATGGGCCCATAGATGATTCCAAAAATTAGTGTGTTTATGATTTCCAGTCTTCCCCATGATGCTTAAAGTCTGTTTAATATATTAATATATTCTTATGTGTGAGATTGCTTTCCAATATTATTCTTCATAACTTTCTCAGTCTCTGCTTGACTTACTAGTCTAGTCAGGTTTTTCAATCCACATTTTATTAATTTTGGTAATATATATTTTGATAGAAAATCACCTATTTGATTGAGATTTTCAAATTTACTTGTTAGTGTATGCTTGCAATGTCAGTACTCTGAGGCTCATCTGAGGTGCCTCTAAGACCTAGGATGTAAAATTGTCTGCTGAGAATTAAATTGCAAACCCAACTCATAAGGATTGTAGTAGAGATGTTTAAAGATTGCCATTGGTGTTTTTAGTTTGTGGGCCTTTTTGAGAGTCTGATGAAGCCTGTAGATTCTCTCTCCTTAGAAAATCGTAAAAACTGTGTATAAACTTTTCTACCCCATATGGAAAGTTCCTATATCCCCCAGAACCTATCTGTGGACCATGGACCCATGTCCATGAACTCCATAACTAAGGAGATGGAGTGGCTCCTAGGACTGCCATTGTTAATGTAGCGTATTGAATGCACTGACATATCTGAAGCAAGGCAGTGTCTATCAGAAGGAGGGGAGGGTTGGTTGTCATAGAAGGAGAGACAAAGGAGAGTCAGAGATGCAATCATCAGCCCATCTCAGCACCGACCAGGGGATAGGCAGGTTCAGCTGCTGGATTTCGTATTGCTGGTCTAGCTGGCAAGGTCATCCTTTTTATAAAATAAAAGTATTTATCCAGTTTATATTCTCTGTGAGGCTATCTTGGTAATTAAATGCTCAATTTAACTAACAGACTTCCTTTGTTGTGAGTTAATATGATTAGACTATTCCAGCCTCAGTTATATTTCTCATTTTTTCAAAATAGCTAGTGGAGAAGATTTGGAATAGTCCCAGCATAAAGAAAAGACAGATGTTTGAGGTGATGAATATCCCAACTACTCTGATTTGATCGTTACACATTATTAACTATTTCACTACTATCAAATATAAGAACTTATTCCTTTAATCTATTTTTATACCCATGAATGTTGGTCCTTCATAAGTTTTTCCAAAGTTGTAGAGAAATTCAAACAGCAAGAGAACACATAATACCAAGTGACATGTTGTGAAAAGAACTTGGTTTAAAATAATGCCAATAATTGTAATTTTGCCATGTAAACCATTTTCTTTAATAAAGGTGTTCTTTGTTACTGAATTAAAATATAGTCCAGAGTATAAAACCCTCTTATGACTTTTCTGATCACAACACATCATATCCATCAAAGAGGACTATACATAAGGCAAAACTTTCCTCTTGATTAAAGAAAATGCATTTTTTAAGCCAGTCAAATTTAGCAGTGGGGGGTTGTATTAAAAAATGCATTTTTAAACCATGTCCAAAATGGGATTTAGCCAAATAACACCCACATGTTCCAGGGCTTATTTTAGTTTTCTTATTCTATTGTAGATTGAACACACTACCAAAAAAGACAGATTCATTGACTAATAAAAGCTAATACTAGTTAGTTATTCTACATCAGGCCCTATGCTAAGCCTGTTAGTTGTATTATTTGATGAAAACATCTAAGTACCCACACAAATATGATCAACTGATTTTTGACAAAGATGCAAAGGCAATTTCAATGTAGACAGGATAGTTTTTCAACAAATGGTGCTGGAATAATTGGGCATTCATACGGAAAAAAATGAACCTAGACACAGACCTTTCACAAAAATTAATTCAAAGTGGATCATGGACCCAAGTGTGAAACACAAAACTTAAAGCCTAAGAGAAAATCTGTTTGACCTTGGGTTCACTAGTGGGTTTTTAGACATAACACCGAAAGCACAATCTCATATATGCAAAAATAAGTAAGTTGGACCTTATAACTTTTGCTCTGTGAAAGCCACTGTTAAGAGAGTGAGAAGACAAGCCATAGACTGGGAGAAAATATTGGCAAAACACATACCTGATTAAAAAAACCCCTTGTATCCAAAATATACAAAGACTTAAAAACTCAACAATGAGAAAACAAACATCTAAATTAAAAATGAGCAAAATATCTAAACAGACACTTTACCAAAGAATATATACAGATGGTAAAGAAGCATATGAAAAGATATCCAACATCATTTGTCATTAGGGAAATGCAAATTAAAACAACAATAAGGTACCACTATGCACCTATTAGAATGACTAAAATCCAAAAACTGACAACGTAACTTTCTAGCAAAAAGTGTGGAGCAACAGGAATTCTCATTCATGGCTGATAGGAATGCAAAACCATACAGGCACTTTGGAAGAGAATTTGGCAATTTTTTTACAAAGCTCAACATAGAGTTACCATATGATCCAGCAATCACACTTGTTGGTGTTTACCCAATTGATCTGAAAATGTATGTCATGCAAAAAGCTGCACACAAATGTTTTTAACATATTTATTCATAATTGCCCCAAACTGGAAACAACTAAGATGTTCTTTAATAGGTGAATGCATAAATAAACTGTTGTGTATCTATACAATGGAACAGTATTTATCAATAAAAAGAAATGAGCTATCAAGGCATGAAAAGACATGATGAATCTTAAATGCATATTGCTAAATTTAAAAAGCCAGTCTGAAAGGACTACATTCCATTTATGTGACATTCTGGAAAAGACAAAACTATAGTCAATAAACAGATGAGTGGTTGCCAGGGCTTAATGGAGAGGGAGGGAAAGTTTGAATAGGGTATTTTTTTTAGGGTGATGGAACTATTCTATGCGATTCTGAAATGGTAGATACACAATATTATGCATTTCTTAAAACCTGTAGAACTAACAACACAGAGTGAAACTTAAAGTATAAAAAATTTTTCTTTAAGACATTTAGGAGGTTGGGGGATCCCAGGGTGGAATGCAGGCTGTGACGAAAGAATCTAACTGTATTAAAAATAAAGGAAAGAATTTCACTGACAGGGGTAGTTGGGGGGAGTGCTAACCTAAGTAACTTTGGAAATTAGTTAAGTATGTAAGATTAAAGGTAACAAGTAATTGCATAGAAGCACTGTATTGTAGCTGATAAAGGTGTTTCCCACAGGGGTACAGGTTAACAATTCCAAAATCACTATAACGTATCCTGGAATTGAACAATTGAGTATATGGGTGATACGTAGTAGAAGCTGTGTTTCTCACTGCTGGAATGCAAAGTTACAGACAAGCAAGGGGAAAAGACCAGAATGATTTGTGTGGCACTGGATTAGATTAGAGTCGGAGACATCAGTATGCACACATGTTTAACTTAATATAGATACAGATGGATATATACATGAATATTCGTATATGTGTATATTTTAATATACACATGTATTTTCTTGTTCTGTCAGCTGAGAGGGCCTAGAAACAATGCAACAAGCACACCTAGCACCCAGATTTTTATTTCTAATACCCTTCTCCAATAAAAGAAACCAGGGCTCCTTGGAGAAATGACTGCTTCTAGAACTGGGCAGGGAATATACAAGATGTGACTGGAGCATCTTGTAGTGCCTGAAAGTAAAGTAGTCATCACAAAAAATCATCACAATGGGGGAATGTCGAAGGAATGTCAACAGAAAGAGTTCCCAATAGCCAAAGCTGCAACAATTGGAGTAACAAAATTAATAAGGTAGTATTGGATTATAACTATAAAGTATAAAATAAATATCCATATATTATAAAGTATAAAATAAATATCCATGAGTCCAGACTATTATAAATAAATAATTGAATAAATAAATAAATAAATAGGAGAGAATAGATAAATCTCCCATGCAGAATTCGAAATACTTTATGTAGATACTTTGTCCTCAAGGAGATGGAGCAGAACTCCACACTCCTTACATATGCACTGTGCGTCACGGCTTTCTTCCAACACGTAATGTGTGGAAATGGGACAGAGTAACTTTACAGTGGCCTGACAAATACCATCTCTTCCAGGTGGCCAAGGTCAATGTCAACAGTGAGAAGTCAGGCTGACAGTATGTACCCTTGATAGGATGTGATGAGAATGGTACTTTACCTCTGTGGTCTTCCTACCGAAAACCCATACCCCAGACTAAGCATGAGAAAAACATCAGATTAAATCCCAATCAAGAGCCATTCTACTACATCCCTGACCAGTACTCCTCAAAATTGTCAAGGTCATCCACAACAAGGAAAGTTTGAGAAACTTTCACAGTCTAGAGGAGCCTAAGAACACATGACAACTAAATGTAATGTGGTATCCTGAGAGGCGTCTTGGAACAGATAAAGGACATTAAATAAAAACTAAAGAAATCAGAATAAGAGGGACTTCAGTCAGTAGTAACACATTGGCCAGGTGCAGTGGCTCACTCCTATACTCCTAGCACTTCAGGAGGCCAAGGCAGGAGGAATACTTGAGGCCAGGAGTTCGAGACCAGCCTGAGCAACATAATGAGACCCAGTCTCTACAAAAAAACAGAAAAATTTGCCGGGTGGCTGGCACAAACCCATAGTCCCAGCTATCCAGGAGGCTGAGGAAGGCAGATAGCTTGAGCCCAGGATTTTGAAGTTGCTGTGAGCTATGACGACACCACTGGACTCTAGCCTGGGCAACAGAGTGAGACTGTGTCTCAAAAAAAAAAGAAAGAAAGAATAATAATACATCAATATTGGTTCATTAATTGTGAAAAATGTACCATAAGATGTTAATAATGGGAAAAACTGGGCACAGGGGTATATGGGAACTCTCTCTATAATCTTCATAATTTTTCTATAAATCTAAAACTATTCTAAAATAAAAATTTTAGTTAAAAAAGTAAAAGTTTCAGTAACCCCTTAGACATCCCTCCAAACCCATTTTCTCTCCAGTGAGCTTGCATTAGGGACCTGCCTTGGCTGGGCCTTGGGCTAATAGACCCCATCACTGGCCACTGTTAAGGTGTATCCTGTTCAGTGAGCAAGGCAGGTGGCTGGGAACCTACTACTGATATGCAGAAGACAGTGTGCTGGATGTTTTCTATATGCCTGTCTAGATATCCTTTCCCATTTTTTTCCCCCTAACTCTGTGCCCTGAGAGACTGACCTGTGTGGACTTCCTCAGTGAACATCCTCAGCCTTTAGCCTCCGGTTCTGCTTGGTCCATAGGATGCACTTGCAGGAGATGAAAGGGAGGGAGAAGCATAAGGTTGGGTATTTATTCTGGGTTCTAGCCCTGCTGGGTCACAGGAGGTTGGTGACATTCTTCTATAAAAGCCACAGCTCCTGTCCGTGGCCTTTTCCATCCAGCTACACTTTTCAAGTTCTATTATAGTAACAGCTCCCTCCCTTCATCCCTTATCAGTCCAAAGCACATAGGTAACACCTAGTAATCCCACCTGTGCCCTGGGTACCTACCTGCCAGATATTTGTTTGCCCCCATGTGGGCCCTCAATAAGTATTTATTAAATGAATGAATCAATCAACAAATCACATGTTAAAGTTACAAGAGACCCCTATGACAATACAACTGAGTGTTTAGAGGACTGGGTGATCAGTGCTGGGCTCAACCTGTGACACCTTCAACTTACTGGGTGAGTGATCCAAGTGGCTTAGTTCTCTAAGCCTCAATCCCTTACCTTTAGAGATAATAATATCTTCTTCACTAAGTTGAGTAAATGAAAAACAGTCTATGTAAAGTGCTTAGCACAGTGTCTGGCACAAAAATAAATGCTCAGTAAACAGTACTTATAAAGGTTATCTAATTAGTTATCTAATCTGGTCGTGGCTAAAATTAGATGGTCTTTCGCAATAGCTAAATGACTAAGGACAGAAACAGATAGGTATCAAGCAACCAAAAGTGACAAGCAAAGTTGTAAACATGTTCAACCTAGCTGGTAAGCAAAGAAATGCACAGTTAAACAACAGTGAGATACCACGTCTTGCCTCCAAAACTAGAAGATTGTTTTAATAATACTTTTTTTTGTAGACATGGAGTCTTCCTATGTTGCCCAGGCTGGTCTCAAACTCTTGGCCTCAGGTGATCCTCCTGTCTTGGCCTTCCAAAGTGCTGGGATTATAGGCATGAGCCATCACACCTGGCCTGTTTTAATAATACTTAAAGTAGAAAGGACACACTAAAATAAGGACTCTCAATCATTCAGTTTGGGACTCAAAAGTACCAGAATGTAATAGTTTTCAAAATTTACGTGCACCTACCTCTGACCCAGTAATTGCCATGTTAGTAGACCACAGAAATACACAAAGATGTGTGTATAAAGAAGTTTCTAACACCGTTGTTTGTAATAACAACAAATAGACAGACAGATAGATGATATAAAGAAAAAAAGGAAAAGAAAAATTGTATAGTATAGGACTAGTGGATAAAAGTAAGAACTTTGTGCCTGGAAAACATGTAGGAAAAACTAGAATTAGTGGATATTTGGATGTTGAAAACTTTCTTCCTCCTTTTCTGATTTTTCCAAGCTTACTATTATGAATTAATATTAGTTCTGGTGCTAGAAGAAAGTGCAATTAAAAAAATATATATATACACATATATAAAATTAGGTGTGCTCAAAGATCATCATTTTAGCAAGGAAGAAACTTTGGGGCAAGCAGTGGCATTGGCTACCAAAGGGTGGGGGCAGGGGTGCAGGCCCGGGACAGGTCTCACCACGAAGTTCCAGAATCCCCTCCAGTCCCCCTCAGGCCACCATCACGGTTGTGTTCTCAAGTCTGGAGAGCAGGTACACACATAGGTGCCTGTGCTGGCAGTCTCCCCACATCATACCCAACCGAGGGGAGACTCCCCAGGGGCCTCTAGCTCCTGGTTTACTTATTCTGTTTAGTGCTTGGGTAACTGAGGTCAAACATCCCTGACATGGTGAAGTAGGGTGACCAGTTTGTCCCAGTGTGCCTGGGACTTCCCTGGTTTTAGCACCTAAAGTCCTGCATCCCCGGAAATCCCTCAGAACTAGGAAAGCATGGATGATTGATCACCCTACAGTGAATTGTGAGTTCCAAGAACTGGGAACTGGGGGGCCACCATTCGCACCCCAACTCCCTGTGTGGTAGTACCTCACTTCTCTAGGACTCAGTTTGCTTATCAGTAAAACAGTACTACCTGCTCCGGCTCCACCCGGGTCGTTTCAAGGAGCAAAGGAAAACAGTGTGAAATTGCATTCTAAGCCATATGCAGGGTTAGAGGAGTCTGGGTAGACTTTGCCCTTGGTGGAGTCAGCTGAAGCCGTAAAAGCGTGCCCACAGCCTTCTCATCCCGAGCTGCTCTCCATGCTTCTCCTGGACATCTAAGATCACGCCCACCTTGAGCAAGGAAGAGGTGACTTCTCTAAAATTCTCTCAGGGGCCCAAGCCCATACACACACACACACATCCTGTTGGTTTTGTTTCTCTGAAAAACCCTCCTAATAGAAAGCTGTTTTATGACTGAAAAAAATAAAAAAAGAAAAAGCAAAGACAGCCTAAAGACAGTATGTTACAGGCTCTGCAAGTCATGTGGTCTCTGCCACATCTACCCTAGCCACCCATTTTAGCTCAGAAGCAGCCACAGACAATACATCGAGGCATTCTCCACCTTGGCACTATTGACATTTTGGACCAGATACTTCTTTGTTGTGGACGCTGTCCTGTGGACTGTAGGATGTTTAACAGTATCCTGGCCTCTACCCTCCTAGATACCAGTAGCATCTCTCAGCTGTGACAGCCCAAAATGTCACTGAGTTGGGGTGGGGTGGAGCAAAATCACCTCCAGTTAATAGCTACTGATGTAAATAAATGAGCGTGACTGTGTTCTAATGAAACTTTGTTTACAAAATAGGTGGCGGGTTGGGTTTGACCTGTGGGTGATAGTGTGCCAACCCTGCTCTAGGCCATGGGGATGACCAACATCAGCACTAACCTGGAGCTTTGAGAAAGGGGACCCATGGTTGGAGAGTGATAAAGGGCATTGTAGGAGACCTGTAATGTCAAGCCATAGTCCCCTTCCAAAGCCTTGGACCAAGCCAGTGGGGGTTGTTGGGGCAGGTGATGATGCTCTGGCCTTGACAGTGCTGTTGCTGCGATGAGGGAGGGGAGGCCTAAATGAAGCTTGAATATTCTTATTGTGCAGCCCAGCCGGGGCTCAAGGGTTGTGGAAGAGAGGGATGTGAGGTGCCTCACCACACTTCCCCTGGGCTTCCCTAGTGGCTGCCACATTTCCTTCTCACCATTTCTACACTCTCCAATCAATCGAGAAACTGTATTTCAGAACCTTTAACCATTTTCATTGGGTAACCAAAGTACATTAGCCTATTTCATGTGGAAAGCAATTTCTGTCAGCCCTCCTTGCCCTGCAATGTAGATAGACAAGGGAGGAGGCAGGGGAAGTGTTCACAGGCCCCCGGGGCATTGCCATAGAAGGGTTCATTAAGCTGTAGCCTGGCCTGGAGCCCCCCACACTGGGTACGTGTCATGCCCTTAAAGCTCTGGTTAATAGGAGCTCCATGGGAATTTTTATTTCAACAGAAGACAATTTTCCTGGTCATGCTATGCATGGGGATGGGGACACTGAGCCTCACCCCGTTTGTATTTGTAGGAGCGACAACATAAAGCCACCCTTAGGGAATCTGAGTCTTCTGGTAGGTCTTGGAAGAGGGTTGTGCTAGGGCCTCAAATGCAGGTGGCAACCAATGCTACCCAATCAGGCTGACCGCCTGCAACAAACACACAGGGATCAGTTGTGGACTACAGCAATGGTTCTCAAACTCTAGCCTGTATGAGAATCACTGGAGAGCTAATACAGCCCACTGAGACCCAAGCTCATTGAAGTAGGGAAGGGCTTTGGCCTTTGTGTTTTGACCATGTGTTCCAAGTTCTGATTCCAACCAAAGTTTGAGAACCACAGGATTAAAGTCTTGCTCCTCAAAATGTGGTCTGTGGACAGGCAGCATCAGTATCATCTGAGTGCTTGTTAGAAATGCAGCATCTCTGAGCCCACCAGGACCTACTGAATCAATATTGTCATTTTAACAAGGTCCCTGGGGATTTTTATGCACCTTATAGTTTGAGAAGCATGAAGGTTGGATCACAGACTGACTGGGCAGTGGGTGGACCCCAAGAAAAAGGCTCCAGACCTGAAGAAGAGACTTCAGCTGATCAGGGTCACTCATCTGAACTGACAAGGACAGGGAAGAGCTCCCTGGTGAGGAAAGAAGAAAAGATGGTCTGTTCCTCAAGGAAATGGATCCTGGGTCTGGGCCAACAAACAAATCTTGGGGAGCAAAACAGGTCCCAACGATGGCCAGAGGCCAGCTACAGCAGTAGGCCCCATGCACACATCTCACTTGCAGGGACCCTTACAGGCTGCATGTGCACTTTGCCAGTGCTCAGGCTTCCTGCCAGTGACCGCCTGAGTCCTCACCTCTCAAGCTGTCCTCCTGCTTAGCTCCAACTTCAGCCTTCAGATCTGATGATGAAATTCAGCTTCTCTGTTTTGCAGGCCCTGGTATCCAGCTTGCACCCCCTAGTTGCTCCAGGAAACCCTCCTGGAGAGTCCATTCCTGCCCCGGCCCCACCACAGCATTGTGGGAGTCTGGGGGTTGACAGTGTATTTGAAAAGGCTGGTTCTGATAGACAGTTTCTATGCAAGACTCCACTTGGTGGGTTCCAGAAGCCACCCTCCTGTACCCTAGTCCTTCAGCCTAAGGAGTAAGATCTCCACTGCTACTGCACTGTCTCTGAGGTTCCCCCATATCCCACCCAAAACTTGGTAAACAGTCCTTTTGTAAATAAATCTTCCTCACGTTATCCTGATTTGATCACACTACCTATCGGGGTCCTGATTGATATAATTAGGAAAGGTCACGTCCTTAGGGGGAGATCTCGTCCCAACCCACAGTGGTGCTGACAGGGTAAGCTCACGGGAATCCAAGAGTTCAACATTGGAATAGGACATGCATCATAAGGGTTCATTTCCTTACATGTGATGAATATGTAGGGAAAACATCCTCAAAGTGGGCAGGACCCACCCAAGAACTACACACTGGAAAGGGAGGGAGCAACCCATCAAGGCAGATTTAAGCAAAGGCTAAAGGCCGGCTTAGCAAGACTCCTTTCCCATACAGGTGGAAGGCTGAGCTCGGTGACCCAGACAGTTCCTTCCAGCTCTGAGGTTGTGAGTCTACAAATAGCCCTGTGCCCCTCCTACACCCTCCTCACAGCTCTCCAAGGACTCCACTGCTAGCTGGTGGTAAACGTGTTGGTTGGGAAGGAGAAGAGGAAAGATTGGCACTTCCCTCGGTGCCTGTTTCCACCTCATCACCTGGCTGATTGTAACTGACCCTTGAGGGTGCAGCTGGGTGGGGGTGGGGGTAGAACCCCCACCTCTGGGGAGTTGCCAGCTTAGAGGTTCAGAAAAGTCAGCACTCAGATATCCCAGAGAGGACATACGGTAGATCATGTCTAGGATCCTCATCTAGGCAGCTGCCAGACTTCAGACCATGAGCAACAGAGCAGCCAACTGGAAGTCTGCCCAGGAGGTGGAAACTCCCACATCAGGCCAGGAAGTCAGGCAGGCACAAGGCAGCCACTTCGGGGTGAAAGGGCGCAGGGAGCAGTCAGATACTGGCCAAAAGGGGACTGGGCAGCCCATGGAGTGGGCAAGTGAGAGAGGGCTGGATTTCAGACAACATGGGCTCTCTAGGCTGGTCCCTGGGGTCTTGGTGTCATGTGTCTGAGTGGCAACAGAGGAGACGTGAGGAGGGGGGCACATGGCCCGGGTCAGAGGCTTAATCTAAGCTCCACTGAAGAGAGAGACCAAGACCACCCCTAACTCATTCATCATTGAGCCCCTGCTCCACGGAGCACTGTGCTAGCTGCTAAGGACAGAGTAGGGAACAAGAGCAGCAGGGTCTCCACCCTCCTCGCAAGCTCAGGGCTGCCTGTCCTGCCTCCATCAGGACTGACTCAGCAGCTGAGGTGTGGCTGAGTCAGCAGGCAGGAGGTTTGAGTGGCCTGGATCCGAGGAGCGGAGCTGGCAGGGTGCCACGTCAGAGAGGCAGGTGCTGAGGCCGAGATAGTTCCCTGCAGCAGTTAATGCCTCTTCTCTACTACCCTGATACACACCAGCTGCCCTGGAGTGTGTGCGGACTGGGAAGTGCAGCAAAGGGCACAGACTTTGTGTGACCAACTGTCCCAATTTGCCCAGGACGGTTCAGTTTTAGCACTGTCCCAGGAAATCTCTCTAGTACACAGTGATAAGGCCTAAGGATTGATGTCCTGAGCAGCTAAGTGTGAGGAGTGGTCTTGGATCCAGAGCATAATTGCAGGTGCCAAGGCAAAGCCCCCAGGCTTCATCCTGGAAGGTCTGAATGCCACAGGGCTGGTGTTTGTTCCTGGCTGCTCTGAAGGACCACACAGCTGGGTGTTTGGGAAACAATTAATTAGTGGCATCCCTGACCCAAATACCTCCAATTCTGGTTCATTAATCACTCACAGATGAGGAAATGAATTCAGGAAAAACATTTCAGATCAAATAATATATTATTTTTGTTTGAGCATCTGCTCCCCAGTGTCCCCTTGGTGCTTTGCTCTCTTATCACTGTAGGTTGCGAATGTTTATTGTCTGCCTGCCTTTCGCACCAGATCCTCCTGTAGGATCCTGAGTCTGGTGACTTAGTATCCAGCACATAAATAGGAACTTAGTAAATGCTTAATGAATAAACGCACGAAGATTCGATTTAACTGTTGCAGTAACTAGGAGCTGAAAAGGCAGCATGAAATGGTGAAACTGATCATTTTGAAAGGTGGTAAGTCAAAGCGAGAGGACCAGAATAGACATTGTGCAAAGTCTGGTTTCAAGCAAGCAGACAGGAAGCATTCAGACAACAACTCATAATCGTCCATGGGGCCTTGTGTGGCTAGATTTCCTGGCCAAGGTTCTGTTTGTTCAGGGGCCTCCCCTGGAATGTGTGCGGACCAGCTGCCAGGTCCAGTGCTCTCTGTCCTCTGCCGGCCATTCATTCCTCCAGCACACATTTACTTGCTCCTACTGAGGGGCAGGCACTGGGCTGGGCATTGGCAGGGCGCAGAGCCTAATAGAAACAGATGTTCCCCTAGGGGTGCGTGTGTACGAGGGGAACTCAGTTCATACACACATGCGCGTGTGCACACACACACGCACATACATACACAGAGCTATAAAACAGTGAAAGAAGCAATGAAGTGTGAGGTGTGGGTGCCTCCTTTTCAGGCCATAACGTGACCTGACAGGTGTACACCAGGCCCTTTAGATTAGCCAGAAGGATGCCATCTCCCAGTCGACTTGGGCCCGCCCTGCAGCTCCCCCTTGAGTTCCCTGCACCTGCTTCCTTGCTCACTTCCGCAAGCTCTGAGCTTGTCTCCAGACATGACTGCTGAATGCCCCTGGTATGTATGTGCTCCACTTGGCCGTCAGCCCCTCCCGTGCTGGCTGACGCTGGCAGCTGACTGTCTTTTACTCACTACCAACTCCACCCTCTTTTGCCCAACTGACTTTGATGCTGTGTGTTTGCCTCCTATGCTTACCAACTCATTAAATATTTATATGGAGTGCTTCCTCTGCGCAGTGGGCTGGGTGCTGGGGCTCTGTTGGTAAACAAGACAAGTTCTTGTGGAGCTCATTATGGAGGAGGAGGGAGACAATAACCAGTCAAGTATGTACAGTGCAGTAAGTGCTATGATGGCATAAGCACCTGGGGCCATAGGTGGAGCAGGGATTGGAGGTGGGCAAACCTGAAGTAAGGAGACCAGCAGGAGGCTGCAGCTCTGTTTCTCAGTGGTAGCTTGTGCCATGAATTACAGCTTCATCTTTTTGTCCATCTGTCTCCATCACCCATCCCTCTCTCCTTCATTCATTTATTGGCTCCTTCAACAAACTACTGAAGCACCTATTATGTGTCAGGAATTCTTCTAGGTCCAGGGAATACCATGATAAAAAAAGACTGGTTCCTCTACCACATTGGACCTTTGGCTTCCTGAATGTGTCCTGCTCCTCCCTGCCTCAGAGCCTTCACACTCACTGTTCCCTCTTCTTGGGAGATCTTAGTCCTCCATCCTTTAACCTTCAGCTCAAAGGTCACCTCCTCAGGGAAGGCTTCCCTGGCCTCTAGACCAGTTCAAGGCCCCATTATGATGTACTCACAGGAACTCATAATTTTCTTTCATAGCACCTGTAATTATATATTTATTAGTCAGACTATTTCTTTAGTATTGGTCTCCCCAATCATCTCTGTCATGGACTTATTTATTATAGTATTTATACTCTCTAGCACATGATAATGTATTTAATAAATATAACTTAAATGGATGGATGGGTGGATGGATGGATGGTTTCATGGATGAATGGATGGGTAGATGGGTAATTGGATGGATGGATGAACAGATGGATGAATGGTTGAAAGGATAAATGGATGAATGCATGGATGGATAGATGGTGGAATGGATGAACGCATCAGTGAATGAACTGGAGCTGAGGCAGAATGAAGGCAGGGACAAGTGAGGATCCAGTAGTCAGGGCAGAAAAGAAATGCGAATTGCTGAATGGGCCAAGGCATTTGGCCTCTCAGTGGGAAAGCTGAGGAGTGAACTGACAGGAGAAAATCTGCAGGATTTGGTCTCTGGTTTAACGTCAGGGGTGAAGCAGACGGAGGAGAGCAGGGTTCTGACCGAGGGCTAGGGAAGTTAGACATAAAAGAGAGCAAATTTGGAAGCATAGGATAAAGAGGATGACCTGTTGAATTTGAAGTATCTGTTGAGGCAATGAAGTGGAAATTTGAAATTATTTTTAGCCACTATGGTAGTTAATACTACTAGCTGCCCTAAGAAATAAATGCCACAATTTCAGTGGCTTGACACAATAAAAGTTTTGGTTTTATTTTATTTTTGTTTTGGTCCACATGACAGTCCAATGCAGGTGTTCCAGGTCAGCATGATGACATGGTGGTTTAGGTGACCAGACTCCTTCCCTCTTGTGGCTCCACCATAGCATTATGGCCTCAAAGTGTCATCTATTATTTAAACCCTTTTCCAAACCTTATGAGGCAGAGCCTACCACCCACCATAAAGCTAAAAATGCCCAAATCTTACTTTCTCAGACTTTCTTGGATCCAAAACATGGGTGTGTGGCCTAACCTCTATCACTCAGACACTTCTACCCCAGACTTCGATTTGGCAACTCATGACTCAAAGAATCAGCAACCACATAGAATCCACTCATGTGGGGGAGGCAGAAGCAGTGTCCACCCTGTTCCAGCTGCAGCAATGTAGTATTCAATGTCAGTGATATCAGTGGTCCAGAATTCTATGTCTGTATACACTGGTAACAGTTCTGTGGCATGATCTTTGACATTTTCCTTATTGTATTGCCTGATTGTCCTTCCAGAGATTCTGTGAACTATTTAATATCTTTTAAAATAGTTTTTTTCCAGCTTAAATTCACTGGAGCTATTTTCTGTGGCTTGCAACTAGACACTTGGTCTTGTGCAGACCAGGTATAAGTATGCAGATAGCAGTTGGATATACAGGTGTAAAGTTTAGGAGACCTGGGCCAGAGATATCCATGGAGGTGGTTAAAGCCATGGAAGTGGATAGGATTGTTCTGCGAATTGGCATTATGACAATGGAAGAGGTCCTGGCCTGGACACTTGAGAAATGGCAGATGAGAAGGAACTCACATAGCAGATGGAGAGGGACCTAAATGTTCAGCTCTATTCCTAGCCCACCAAGGCCCTGCTTGGAGTTTGCTATTTGGGAAACCAACTCTTCCTCTAGCAAAATAAGTCACTTGTTTCTTTAAGCCACATTCTCTTTTAGCTGATACTCTGCTTCTTCTATAATGACACAGCTTTGTCTTCTTAAGGGTGCTCCAGATGACTTCTGTTATTATGATGGTAATTACAACACCTACTTGCCTAGAGTGGTAGCGTCAAATATGTGACATCAGTGACGCCTTCCTTACCCTTCCAATACCAACAACCCCTGGTAATCACAACAGGCATTTCTACGCAACAATTGTAGTTTTCCCCAATAAACCCAGATATAGCCTCAGGATCCTTCTCAACACAGTTCTCCTAATAGCCTTAACGAATCCATGAGAGTTAGCTCATGAGGTATAGTCTGCTTGCCAGCTCAGGTCAGTAGTGTTTTAGTTTATGCAACATTTTTATTTACATTATCTCATTTGCTTTCTCAACAGCTTTATGAAGTAGTTGATACCAGGCCTGTTTTAGAGATGAGAAAATTGATATCTCAAAGAAGTTAAGTGACTTGACCAAAATTACACATATAAATCATGGGAGAGTCAGGATCGAACTCAGGGCTCTTGATTATAAATCCTAAGCCTTTATCTATACCAAGGTATTCCCCACCTGTGTATCTTATAGATTAAAAGAACCACTTAACAAATTTCAGAGCACAGAGAAAGTCAAGACCAGTTGCTAAGCCTCCTGAACTGGCCCAGTGGACAGTAATGATTGCTGTAGCTGGGAAATGTTATTATGTTCTAGATAAAATGGCTGCAACTTCCCAATCTGTAGTTGAAGTTTGGTAAAGTGTTTGGTTCTATGTTCTTAGAAGCCAACAGGTGTATGCCAACAGGAGTAAGAGCACAGTGACCTTTAAACATCCAGGCAGGTGGGCCTTGAACATCTGGAAAGTTGGACCATGGGAAGCCGAGCCACAGCCACTGGGAGTTAGGGATAGAATTTGGTTCAATAACTCACAATTTTTTAAAATAGTAAACATGTTCTGGTCCTCTATGGACACATCAGGTCCAGTGAAAGGCACCAGACCATGTGTGGTGGACACATGAATTGGTACACTCACATCTATTCCAATTGAGAGATGAGAGCTGTAGACGGCATTTTCTATACTCCCTTGTAGATAGAGTATAAGACATGAATTACTTTCTACCAACCAGATATACTTGCATGTGATGTTGAATTTTGCAGGGAGAGAAATATGGCAGGGATTTTGGTAGAGGTTATATGGAACTGGAGGCTGCCAGTGGCTTTCTGATTTGGGAGGTAGCTTCTTGGAGGTGCCTGGGGAGGCAGTTTCCTGCTTCTGTAGCTTCTTGATCATGCAGAAGCAGAAGGTCCCTTGGCTGCATAGTTCTGTATTGTGGTTTGGGGAGTCCTTCCGGGAGGCTCATTCCAATGTCTGTTTCTTTAGTGCTTCCAATGATTCTGTGATCTGTCATTAAGCCTTAATAAATACCTTTCTGTTTAAACTAGCTGGGGTGGATTCTGTGGTCTGCAACCAAGAACTTTAACCAACACCCCACACCTGTGAGAGACGTCTGCTTGTGCCTAGGTTCTTCCAGGTAATTCACAGGTCTTTAGAGAAGCACATTCCAAGCATGAAGCCAACCTGCTGCCCTTCACCAAGATTAGGGTTATGCCAGTGCTCTGGTTCCAGCTGACTGGCTGTCTTCTTTCTAAAATAGAAGCCCAGCCTTGCTGGGACTTGTACTAGCTTCCAGTTGGGGAGGTGGTTATTCTTCCTAATATCCCTGATGGAAAGGAAACAAGAGGGGAGAAGCATTCATTCTGTTCCTGGGAAGAAAGCTGAGAGCCATATCTTGAGCACCTCTTTCAATGACCCTGGCCCAGAGATTGCTTTCTCTGAATCTATATATAATCCCATGGTTGGGTGTAGGGTGTGTGTGTGTGTGTGTGTGAATAACTGAAGGATCAATCCCCTGGGGAATTTGTATAAATTAAATACTGGGTCTGGCCCCTTGTATTAGCCATGTCTTTTATTTCTATATTCTGATGCTTTGACATCCTGGGGCCTTGCTGACCCTAGAGCAACCGCTCCTCCCAGGTTATTCAAATGCAAACCAACTAAGCCAGAGCCCCTACTCCCAACCATCTCCTTTACTGGGCTCTCATACTCCCTGCCTTAATCACCCCAGGGCTAGGTAACAGTCAACTCAGGAGAGCCCCCATGCCCCAGAGCCCCTTGAAATTATTCAAGCTAGCCAATCCTAACCCTGCTTACCCTGCCTCCCTTGTTCCTTCCCATGGAAACCACAATAAAGGTTCTTGTTCATATTTTCCTCTAGCTCTCTCTGCCCCCCAACTGACCCTGGTGCTTTCCTGTCCCCCATGGTATGGCATGCTCCTTCTTCGGGGATCTGTGAGTATAATAAATTATCTTTCCAATGGCAGTCATCTCCTGATCTGTTGCTGTACCTAAATAATAATAAAACATATATTGTAAAACTCACCTTTATTTGTTTGTCTATCCATTTAAAGAATATCTACTTAGGCCTCTTAAATTCTAGTCATCTAGAATCCTGTGATAAGCAAATCAGACACTGTAGCTGCCTTTATGAGGTATAATTAGGACAACAGACATGCAACAAATAATCACACAAATAAACATATAATTTAAGAATATGACAAATTATATGAAGAAAAAGATTACAGAGGACTATGTGAGCGTAAGAGAGGGGAATGTGGCTTCTAAACTAAAACCTGGAGCATGAGTTAGGTGAGACCAGTATGTACAAAGACCCTGAGGCAGGAAAGAGGTTGTGTCAGAGGAAAGGAGAGAGCGTTAGGGCGGCTAAAGCATCAAGAGTCAGAAGTGGGCATCAGGTGGTTCCAGAGAGGCTTGCAGGACTAGATCATGTAAAGATTTAAAGGGCATCTTAAGGATTTTGGCATTCTTCCTAAAAGTAACAAAAATGTTTTCAAGGATTTTAAGCAAGAAGTTATATAATTTAATCTATTTTTAAAAAGACCACTTGGCTGCCATGGATGGATTATAGGGAGGACAAAAATAGGGGCAGGAAGAGCAGTAGGAAGGCAAGTGCACAGATGCCAAGTGCCATGGACTGGGGCTGGGGCAGGAGGGATCAAGGAAAATGGATGGATTTGAAATTTGTTTGGAATTGGAATTGATAGGACTATTAATGATGGGTTGAACGCGGCAGTGCTGGGGAGGGAGGAGTGGAGGTGGCTGCACCACCATTTAAACCTGGCCCTGCAGCAACCTCCCGCCCTGAGCAGAAGGGTGTGGGGGGTAGGATACTCGATCCAGACGGCCTGAGTTTCTCCTGTGTCGCCAGCTCTACCCTTACCATAGAAGCAGGCCCTGGAGGAGTCCCAGGCCCAGCTCTTGAGCCCAGCTTCTCTCCCTAAGGGACTCGGTGATGCTGGCAGAAATGTGAAAGCATCTGTTGATCAACTTCCCTTCCTGCCCCTGGACTCTTGCCACAAGAAGACTTGGACCAGGGGCTTGCACCCCGAGCTTATCTCTGCTGCCACCTGACTCCGGCAGAACTGAATTCCGGGGGAGAAGAAGCTGCAGGGTGATAGGATATGAATGTTTGGCCACAGTTTTTCTCCCTTTTCCCTCTTATCTTTAATGCTCCCTGGAAGGAATCATTTTCCCTTTTGCGGGGAGGTAGAGCAACTTTTCCAAGACTAAATAAGATATTTCACCTCCAGGGAGTACATATCAGGTAATTGCATTTTTTAAAAACTGACTCCTGACTTCTGGTTTCTAGTCTGGCACGTAGGGATCTTGGAAGTCAGTGCTTCCTTCTAACAAGTAGAAAGCTGAACAAACTGAAAAATTAACAACTCTTCTTTGTTCTGGCGGAGAAGTGAGGCCACAGGGCAAACTGCTGCCCCCAAATTAGAGAGACAGACAAAGAATCACAACTTACTGTGGTAGAAAATTCCATAGGAACCAGTACCAGGGTAGAAAAACCTGAACTGTAATTCAAGAATTGCTGGAGGCTCAGAGTGGACAAGTCTGAGGGTTGAAAACTCCAGGGGGACTCAGTCACTGGGAGCCCCACACTTTTGTGAGTTTTACCTCTAGGAGCTCGAATCGGTTCTTACAGTAAATATCAGAGAAAAATCCCCTCACATTTCTGGCAGGGGAAGGGGAAAATGAACTATTTTGAAACACACAAGAACATTATGTTTTTCTTAACAAGGCCTGTACTCAGAGAAACTATTTTACCAGTGCCTAAACTACTGGGGTATTAACAGAGCCTAGCCAATCTGGGAAAAGGGAAATACCCACCTTCAGTCCCCTATAGCCATCCTGTCCCACCTTAGTGGGGGAAAATAACCTAAGAAGCACTTGTGAAATTCACAGTCCAGAGGCACAGCCTCGCTAAAAGACTGCAGGATGTTTCCCCTCCCCCCACACCTTACCACACCATCGCTAAAGGCTTATTTACCCCTGTTTCTTTTACCCATTACAGCATGTCCAACTATCAAGAAAAAATTACAAGGCGTACTAAAAGGCCAAAAAAAACCCACACCCAAACAAAACACAGTTTGGAGAGACAGAGTAAGCATCAGAACCACACTCAGATATGGCAGGGATGTTTAGAACTATCAGACCAGAAACTTAATACAAATATGATTAATATGCTAAGGGCTCTAGTGAATAAAGTAGATAGCGTGCAAGAATAGGTGAGCACTGTAAGCAGAGAGATGGAAATTCTAAGAAAGAATAAAAAAAGAAATACTAGAGATCAAAAACATCCTAACAGAAATGAAGAATGCCTTTGATGGGCTCATCGGTAGTCTGGACACGGCTGAGGAAAGAATCTCTGAGCTTAAAGATATGTCAATAGAAGCTGCCCAAATGGAAAAGCAAAGAGAAAAAAAGCTGAAAAATAAATGAAACAGAATAACCAAGAACTGTGGGACAACTATAAAAGGCACAGCATACGTGCAACAGGAATACCAGAAGGAGAAGAAAGGAACAGAAGAAATAGTTGAAGCAATAATGTCTGCAACTTTCCTCCAGTTAATATCAGATACCAAACCATAGATCCAGGAAGCTCAGAGAACACCAAACAGGATTACTGCCCAAAAAACTATACCTAGGCACATTATATTCAAACTGCAGAAAATCAATAATAAAGAAAAAATCTTGAAAGAACCCAGAGGAAAAGACACCTTACCTACAGAAAAGCAAAAATGAAAATAACATCCAACTTCTCCTCAGGCAAGAAGAGAGCAGAGTGAGATATTTAAAGGGCTGAGAGAAAATAAACGCCAATCTAAAGTACTGTACCCTGTGAAGTTACCTCAAAAGTGAAGGAGAGATAAAGACTTTCTCAGACAAAAAAAAAAAGTGAGGGAATTTATTGTCAGTAGACTTTCCTTGCAAGAAATGTTAAAAGAAATTCTTCAGAGACAAAGAAAGTAATGTAGGCCAGAAACTTGGGTCTACGTAAAGCAAGGAAGAGCATTGTAGACGGATAAGTGAAGGTAAAATAAAAACTTTTATTTTCCTTATCCTTAATTGATCTAGCAGATAACAGTTTGTTCAAAATAATAATAACAATGTATTTGATTATATATAATGTTTAAGTGAAATAATTGAAGCAATGATACATGGGACAGAAGGGAGAAATTAAGAATATTTTGTTATTATAAGGTACTTGCGCTACTCATGAAGCTGTATAGTGTGATTTGAAAGTGGACTTGGGTTAGTTATAAACTCTAGGGCAATCATTTTTTAAAGGGAAAAAAAAGAGCTATAACTAATACGCAAAGAAATGAGAGAAACTGGAATCATATAAAATGCTCAATTAAAACCACAAAAGGCAGGAAAAGAGTGGAAGACAAAAATAGGTACAAAGAACAAGAGCAATGAATAGAAAACATTAACAAATATGGTAGATATTAATTCAACTATATCTATAATCACTTCAAACACCAGTGGTCTCAATATACCAATGGAAAGAGAGATTGTTAGAGTGGATCAAAAAACAAGAGCCCACTATATTTTGTCTACAAGAAATCCACATTAAATATAAAGACATATATATATTAAAAGTAAAAGGATGGAAAAAATATATCATGCTAACACTAATTTTAAAAAGTGGGAGTTGCTACACTAATTTCAGGTAGAGCAGACTTCAGAGCAAGAAAAGGGATAAAGAAGAGGTGCATTACAAAACGATAAAGGGGTCGACTCTCCAAGAGGACATAACAATTCTTAACGTGTGTGCGCCTAACAGTGAAGAGTCAAAATACATGAGGCAAAAACTAGTAGAACTGCAAGGAGAAACAGATGAATCATTGTTATAATTGGAGACTTCAATACCTCTCTATCAGAAACAGAACAGATCCAGCAGGTAGAAAATCAGTAAGGACAGAGTTGAATTCAGTAGCACCATCAATGAACTGGATATAATTAATGTCTATAGACTAGTTCATCTAACAACAGCAGTGACACACTCTTCTCAAATTCACTCCATTCACCGGGATATACCACATTCTGGGTCATAAAACACACCTCAACAAATTTAAAAGAATAGAAATCATACAATGTTTGCTCACAGACTACAGTGGAATTAAACTAGAAATCAATAACAGAAAGATAGCAGTAAAATCCCCCAAACACTTAGAGATTAAATACATGGTCACAGAGGAAATCTCAGGAGAAATTTAAAAATATTTTGAAGTAAATGAAAATGAAATACAACTTAGCAAAAATCATGGGATGCAGCAAAAGCAGTGCTTAAAGAAATTAATGCTTATAGTGCTTATAGCATTGAATGTATATACGAGAAAAGAAGAAAGATCTAAAATTAATATATACTCCCACCTTAGGAAACTAGAAAAAGAATTGCAAATTAAGCCCAAAATAAGCAGAAGAAATTAGAGTGGAAATCAGTGGAATCGAAAACAGGAAATCAATAGAAAAAAATCAACAAAATCAAAAGTCAGTTCTTTGAAAATATGAATGACATCAACAAGCCTCTATCCAGGTTAACTAAGAAAAAAAGAGAAAAGACAAATTACTATCATCAGAAGTGAAAGACAGGACATCATTACAGGTCCCATTGACATTTAGAGGCTAATAGAAGAATATTATAAACAACTCTATGCCCACAAATCTGATAACCTAGATGAAATGGACACATTCCTTGAAAGATACAATCTGCCAAAACTCACACAAGGACAAATAAAAATCTGAATAGGCCTATATCTATTAAAGAAATTGAATCAATAATCAACAACTTTCCATAGCAGAAAGCCTCAGGCCCAGATGGATTCACTGGTGAATTCTACCAAACATTTAAGCAAGAAACTATACCAATTTTTTATAATCACTTTCAGAAGATAGAAACAAAGGGAATACATCCTAGCTCATTCTGTGAGGTCAATATTACCCTAATACCAAATACCAAAGAAATTACAAGAAAAGAAAACTACAAACCAATGTGTCTCATGAAAATTAATGCAAAAATACTCAACAAAATATTAGAAAATCAAATCCAACAATGTATAAAAAGAATTACACACCATGATCAAGTGGGATTATTCAAGGTATGCAAGACTGGTTCAACATTTGAAAATCAATTAATGTAATCAATAACATTAAAAGACTAAA
The DNA here is from genome assembly GCA_023783475.1 of Daubentonia madagascariensis. NCBI lineage: Eukaryota > Metazoa > Chordata > Mammalia > Primates > Daubentoniidae > Daubentonia > Daubentonia madagascariensis. The sequence goes on along the minus strand of JAKFHU010000144.1, from coordinate 9,040,678 downwards.
GAAGAAAAATCACACGATCATATCAATAGATGCAGTAAAAGCATTTGACAAAATCGAGCTCCCATTCGCGATAAAAACTCTTAGCAAAGTAGGAATAGAGAGGAACTTCCTTGATTTGATAAAGAACATCTCAAAAACACAACAGTTAACATTTTATTATTAATGATGAGAAACTAGAAGCTTTCCTTCTAAGATCAGGAACAAGGCAAATTTATGGGAATAGAGTTTATAATATTCTTTTATTAGCCTCTTAATGTAATTTATCTCCTCTCTTTTTTTCTTGTTAGCCTGGCTAGAGGCTTATTGATTTTATTGATCTTTTCAAAGAACTGATTATGGATTTTGTTGATGTTCTCTTCCTTTTAACTTTCCTTTTTTAATATCATTTTGGAAGACCTAGCTAATGTAATAAGAAAAGAAAACTGGGAGGGAAGAAATAAAATCATCTTTGTTTATAGATCACGTGATTGTCTGTGTGGAAAATCTGAAAGAATTTACAAAAAACTTCCTGGAACTAATAAGCAATTATAGCAAGGTTGCAGGATACAAGGTTAATATAAAAAAGTCAATCAATTTCCTATATACCAGCAATGTACAAGTGGAATTTGAAATTAAAAACACAATACCATTTACATTAGCACCTCAAAAAATGAAATACTTAGGTATAAATCTAACAAAATATGTACAAGATTTATATGAGAAAAACTATAAAACTCTGATGAAAGAAATAAAATGACTAAATAAATGGAGTGATATTCTATATTGTCAAGATTTATCTTGACTCTATATTGTCAAGATATCAGTTCTTCCCAAGTTGATCTATAGTTTCAACACAGTCCCAGTTAAAATCCCAGCAAGTTATTTTCTGGATATTGACAACCTGATTCTAAAGTTTATACGGAAACAAAAGACTCAGAAGAGCCAGCACAATATTGAAGGGGAAGAACAAAGTTGGAGGACTGATACGACCCGACTTCAAGACTAATTATAAAGGTACACTAATCAAGAGAGTGTGGTATTGGTGGAAGAATAGATAAACAGATCAATGGAACAGACTAGATCAATGGAACATCATATGTCATTAGGGAATTGCCAATTTTCTTTTTCTTTTTCTTTTTTTTTTGAGATAGGGTCTTGCTCTGTTGCCCAGGCTAGAGTGCAGTGGTACTATCATAGCTCACTGTAACCTCAAGTTCTTGGGCTGGAATTGCCAATTAAAACAACAATGAGATACCGCTACCCATTTATTAGAGTGGCTAGAATCCAAAATACTGACAACACCAAATGCTGGAGAGAATGTGGAACTTCAAGAACTCTCATTCATTGCTAGTGGGAATGCAAAATGGTACGGCCACTTGGAAAGAGAGTTTGGCATTTCTTATATAGCTCAATGCAGATTTATCGTACGATCCAGCAATTGGGCTTCTAGATACTTGTGGAAATGAGTTAAAAACTACGTCCACACAAAAACCTGTACATGAATGTTTATTCATAATTGCCAAAACCTGGAAGCAACCAAGATGTCCTTTAATAGGTGAAAGGATAAATCTAGACGATTTGACATTATTCAGCAATAAAGAGAAATGATTTATCAAGCCATGAAAAGAGAAGGAGGAATCCTAAATATAACTAAATAAAAGAAGCCATGTATAGGTGACGTACTGTGTGATTACAATTATATGACATTCTAGAAAAGGAAAACTATGGAGACAGTAAAAGGGTCAGTGGTTGTCAGAGGTTAGGAAGAAGGGAGGGACGAATAGAGAGGGATGAACAGGCAGAGCACATTGAATTTTTAGGGCAGTGAAACTGTTCTGTGTGATGCTATAATGGTGGGTGCATGTCAGTATACATTTATCCAAAGCCATGGAATGTCCAACAACAAAAGTGAACCTACTGTAAACTACAGACTTTGGATGATAGTGATGTGTCAATGTAGGTTCTTCAAATACAGCAAATGTACCACTCTGGTGTGGGATGTTGATAGTGGGGGGTGCTGTTTGTGAGGGGTGGGGGACAGAGCAAAATGAAAAATCTCTGTACCTTCTGTTCAATTTTGCTGTGAACCTAAACTACTTTAAAAAATATAGTTTATTTAGAAAAGAATCAACCTCCATCCCTCAGCCCTAACTGTCCTAACCCTGGTTACCCCAGGCATGGAGAACTAATTTTTCTGTTGCTAAAGAAACAGGCTGGTTGTTTTTAAAAATCAATTTTATTGAGGTAAAATTTACATACAATAAAATTAACCCATTTTAAGCATACCCTTTGATGTGGGGTTTTTTTTTTTTCAGTTCAATGAGTTTTTACAAGCGTAAACCCCCCAAGTAACTGCCAGCTAGCACAGTCAAAATATAGAATATTTCCAGCACCTCAAAAAGTTCCCCCATGCCCTGTACAGTCAATTCCTGTACCCCAGCCCCAGGAAACCACTGATTTGCTTTCTCTGTCATTATAAGATTAGTTTTACCTGTTCAAGAATTTCATATAAACAGAATTATGTAGTATGGAATTTTTTGCGTCTGGCTTCTTTTACTTAACATAATATTTTAAAAATTTATTCATGTTGCATGTATTAGTAATTCTTTCCTTTTTATTGTTGATGAGTATTCCGTGTATTGATGTACCATTTTGTTTATCCATTCCCCTGTTAATGGATGTGTAGATTGTTTCCAGCTTTTGGCTATTATGAATAAAGTTGCTATGAAAATTTGAAAACACTTCCTTGTATAGACACGTTTTCCTTTCTCCTGAGTAGAATATTGACAGTGGAATTGTGAGGTTGTATGCTAAGTTTATGTTTAACCTTATAAGAAACTGCCAAAACTCTTTGTCCGTGTGATTGTACCATTTTACACTCCCATCAGCAGTATATGGGAGTTTCGATTGTTCTATGTCCTCACCACACTTGATATTGTCAGTCTTTTTTATTTCTGCCATTCTAGAGGGTATTAATTTACATTTCCCTGTCATCTAATGATGTTGAGCCCTGTTCATTTGTTTATTAGTCGTTTATATATCTATTGTGAAATGCCTATTTAAATCTATTGCCTATTCACTCACAGTTTAGAATATGTATACATATATGTGACACAATCTTTAGCCCTCTAGAAGAGCCTTCTATGGTGAGATAATCCACACCACTGTATAATACATTAATAAACATGTAAATAAATAGCATACAATGCTGCATACTAAAAAAAAATCTTTTGCCTATTTTTAAAAGTTGGGCTATTTGTCTTCTTGTTACTGAGTTGTTCATTATCACTGTATATTCTGGATATAAGTCCTTTGTCAGATATACATATATGGTGATTTTTTTTCTCACAATCCATGACTCGTATTCTCATTTTCTTAATGTGTCCTTTGAATATTTTAACTTTCATGAAACCAAATTGATCAATTTTTAAATTTTATTGTTTGTGAGATGGGTTGGCTTTTTTCTAAAGTGATCAGGCTCTTCCTGATAGAAACTCTAGGGCTATTGTAAGATAAAATGAGAGAATAAGGACTTTTAGTCTACAGAGGTAAATAAATGTGGGTAGGAATTTGGAGGATCCTGGGGAGGAAAAAAAATTAGGTGGAAAGTTCTAAAGGCCAGACCCTGAACTAGCACAGTGGAAATAATGATACTAATAGCTAGTATTTATTGAGTGCTTACTATATTCCAGGCCTTTTTGTAGGATTGTCATATGTATTAACTCATGCAGTCTTCACAATAATGCTGTGGAATAGGTGCTATTATTATCCCTCTTTTACACATAGGGAAACTGAGTCACAGGGTGATTAAGTAACTTGGTCAAGATCATGCAACTAGTAAGTAGAAGAGTCAGGATTTGAATCAATACAATATGGCTTCTTGTTCATAACTACTATGCTTTGCTGTATCTGGCCATGTAGGGCTACTGACTGGTAAGTATCAGGCAAGTAGGCTGAAAAAAATATGCTGCAGTATCGTTTGAGTGTCCGTGGGCATCCTCACCAGAGTACCACCTGGCTTTCTGTGCCAATGAGATGTTCAGTCATCACCTAAGGGGGAGCTAACCTAAACCTCTGCTACTATGGGATTCAAAGCAACCTGTTGTGGCACATGAAAATACAGAACTCATCCTAAACACAGGTAGGGAGATTGGAGGCCTCTGATGCTGTTTCTTGATCTGTCCCAGGGATGTTCTCATGGGGTTTTACCTCTAACCTCCCACATTCTGAAGTCTATTCAGCCCTGCTGGGGACCTCCACCCTGGACGCTGGCTCTCTGTTTGCATCTCCTGTCTCTGGCTCTACCTCAAGCCTTTAAATACCATTTTGGTCCTTGGGTCCTGTTTGTCCCCAATTCAGAGGGAACTCCATGGGAGCTCACCATCCTGTTTGTTCCACAAAGGCTGAGGGCTGGGAGGACCGAGACAGTGTCGGGCAGGTTCTGTGCTTCTATATCTGTAGGTTAAGTTGCTGGCCACTCTTTATAAAGATGTGAAAACATGATATGCAATGAACATATTCAAAAAATCACTTTAAGGGACGAAGCTTTTTTATCACTTAGTATTTTAAGCCATGAGAAAAGCCTGTACATTTTGAGATTATTCTTCTTTCAGAGTGTCAGGATAGTATCTGGCTTCTTCTTCATTGTAGAAAGAATAGCCATGTCTAAGCATTTGCAGATAAGTAGTTGACCATAACAGAGGAAACACTAGAAAATGGGAACTGGAAAATTATTATATATAATTAAAATACTGCTCTGAGGTAAAACAAAAACAAAAACAAAAATAAAAAACCTCAAGAGGTCCAAGGCCTGAAAGGCTCAAAATGAGAGAGAAGAGCTATTGAAAATATTAATGAAGTCAAGAGTTTGATAAAATTTGAAGCTAAGATGAACTTTTAATTGTACTGACCTTTGGTGAGGCTTAAGTGAGACCCCTAGGCCACAATAACCTGTATGTTTTAAGAGGATTTATCCTTAATGGAAGATCTTTAACTCTCAGATGTGGACAACTTTTTTTCTGTAATAGTTTTGAATTACATTCTTTTCATTAGATGGTAATTATACATGGCTGAATTTCATTTTGAGCCACTTAAGCCTCATTTTCCCAAATGTCATGCAAAATGTATCTGTACATCAAATTAGGAGGGGCCAGCTTTTGAACTATAGTAACAGTCACCTCTGGCTTTTCTTGTGATGTGATTAAGTATGGAGCAATTAACTCCAACTAAATGGAGCAGGTTGAAAGGGTCAAGAACCTGCAGCTATATGTGCCCATTGGGCACCTGGCTGTGGAAACCAGAGAGGATGTTTGCAAGTGATGGGGGTGGTTCCAGGTGAACGGTTGACCTCTGGGACACACATATCCCTGTGTGCATTATAACATGTCTTTTTCAACATTTCAGCATAATTTACTCACGTCACACCAACATCCTGACTTTCCAGAGCAGGGCTGGAATGTATTGGCAAAAAATGTGATTGACATAAAGCATGACAGAATATGATATCAGCTATGCAGCTGGATTCTACTGTTCATCTACAGTATAAATATCCCATTTTTTGCATTATTCAATCAGAATAAAGACTAAAAGCAGAGACAAATTCTGGGCATTATCTTTTGCTCAGGAGAGCCTGCAAGAAATGGCAGGAGTCCTCCCCAGTGACAGCACACAGAAATGGGAAGGTCAGACAGAGCTGGCACTGTCTGGAGACCCAGGCAGTATTCACCCGTCCTAGGAGGACTGAGGGCTAGGCAGGTTATCAGGTCAGAGACCCAGGCAAAGAGACTCAGATCTCTAAGACACAGGGACCAGCAGCCAGACTGCCTTGTTGCTGAAGCCCCTCAAAACTCCTGAGGCCCCCTAATTCTCCCCTGTCTTAGAGCCTGGGACAAAGAAGAGCCTGCAGATGGGAGTCAGAGAACCACAGGCACAGGAAAGGAGGGCAGCAGGGAGCCAGGCAGGTGTCCACATGCTCCAGGACAAATGGTCAACACAATAGCACTTCCTGCTTACTGCCACATACTCATCTTCATTAGCTTGCCTTCCAGCTAATTTGAATAATGTTTGTTTATATTTAGTTTTATTACTCACTAATGATGTGAGAGGAGGTTTTCCAAGATATTCAGCCAATCCAAGAACTTGGTTGTGAAGAATTGTGATGCAAGGGTGTGCAGTGGGAGGAGAAATTGAGGAAATCTACCTCGGGTGCCACAGGCCTGTGACGCCTGCTGTAAGATGTTGTGTTCCAAGAAAATTAAATATTTAGGAACATATCTAACTAAGGAGGTCAAAGACCTATATAGAGAGAATTATGAAGCACTGAGAAAAGAAATTGCAGAGGACGTAAATAGATGGAAAGCCCTACCATGCTCTTGGATAGGCAGAATCAACATAGTAAAAATGGCTTTGCTACCTAAATTAATTTACAGAATCAATGCAATCCCTATCAAAATACCAACATCATTTTTCGCTGATCTAGAAAAAATAATTCTACGCTTCGTGTGGAACCAGAGGAGACCCCGTCTAGCCAAAGCAATCTTAAGCAAAAAGAACAAATTGGGAGGCATCTGTCTACCAGACTTCAAACTATACTACAAGGCTATAGTAACCAAAACTGCATGGTATTGGCACAAGAACAGAGACATAGACCAATGGAACAGGACTGAGAACCCAAATATAAAACCAACCTCATACAGCCACCTGATCTTTGACAAATTCCAGAAAAACGTACACTGGGGAAAAGATTCCCTATTCAACAAATGGTGCTGGGAAAACTGGATGGCCATATGTAGAAGGCTGAAAGTGGACCCACACCTCTCACCTCTCACAAAAATCAATTCACAATGGATAACAGATCTAAACCTAAGACATGAAACCATAAGAATTCTCGAAGAAAACATTGGAAAAACTCTTATGGACACTGGCCTAGGCAAAGAATTTATGAAGAAGACCCCCAAAGCAATCACAGCAGCAACAAAAATAAATACCTGGGACCTGATCAAATTGAAAAGCTTCTGCACAGCCAAGGAAACTTTCACTAGAGTGAACAGACAACCTACAGAATGGGAGAAAATATTTGCATGCTACACCTCTGATAAAGGGCTGATAACCAGAATCTATAGAGAACTTAGGAAAATCAACAAGAAAAAATCAAACAACCCTATTAAAAAATGGGCAAAGGACATGAACAGAAACTTTTCCAAAGAAGACAGAATAATGGCCAGCAAACATATAAAAAAGTGCTCAACTTCTCTAATCATCAGGGAAATGCAAATCAAAACCACAATGAGATATTACTTAACCCCAGTGAGATTGGCTCATATCAAAAAATCCCCAAATAACAAATGTTGGAGGGGGTTGTGGACAGATAGGAACACTCATACACTGCTGGTGGGACTGCAAATTAGTACAACCTCTATGGAAAAGAATATGGAGATACCTCAAAGAATTAAAAGTAGAATTACCATTTGACCCAGCAATCCCACTACTGGGTATTTATCCAAAAGAAAAAAAGACATTTTATAATAAAGACATCTGCTCTTGAATGTTCATAGCAGCACAATTCACAATTGCAAAGTTGTGGAAACAACTCAGGTGCCCATCAATACACGAGTGGATCAATAAAATGTGGTATATGTATACCATGGAGTATTACTCAGCAATAAGGAACAACAGTGAATTAACTCATCTGGTATTATCCTGGTTGGAGCTAGAACCCATTCTTCGAAGCGAAGTGTCACAGGATTGGAAAAACAAGCACCACTGGTACTCACCATCAAACTGGTACTAACTGATGAACACTTACATCACACAGGGCAATAACATTCATCAGAGGGCGGGCGGGCGGGAGGGGGGTGGAAGGGATGGGAAAAACTCTCACTGAATGGATGTGGGGAGCACAGTTTGGGGGATGACCACGATTGTGGCTCTGACACGGGCAGAACAGGGGCAATGTGTATGGCCAAAGTGTTGTACCCCCATGATATTCTGAAATTAAAAAAATAAATTAAAAGGAAAAAAAAAAAAAAGATGTTGTGTTCCTTTTGACACCGTGACCCACAAAGCCTGCCTGTGGAAAATCTCTGGACTCAATCGGACCTTTTGGTATGCCGAAGCAGCTGGGACTTGTCCCACCTGGGGCATCACCTCATCACGCTCATGACCATGATTGCTGGACCCTTTTGCCAACGTTGGCCCAGCCTCAGTAATGGTGATGGCTGGAAGCATGGAACCAGCCACTCGCACTGTTTAAGGAATCCCCACAGGCATAGAGTACTCCCAAAGCTGCTGGAAGGGGTGGCAAAGAAGCCAAAGATTTGGTAGTGGCTCCCCTTCCAGAGCCCTCTAATTTGGATAGAGAAGGAAGCATTCCACAGACTTGAGGAGTCTGATGCCAGGAAAATGCATGGTACATATTATCATTCAGCAGTGCCTCCCCAATGAAGTCTCATATCCTTACAGTATTAAAAAAAGCCTCCAAATTACAGAAAAAAAAAATATATAAGGAGATACTATTCCCTCCAGGAGGTGGAGCTTTGTGCAAATAGAAATGGACTTCCCTTCCTCTAGCAGATGCAGCACATGCAAGGGTAGACACCTTTGCCCTTTTGGCTGGATGCCTGGATGTGGGGCACAACTTTCAATCACATGTGGTGGCTCTGTTCAAGGTCCTTCATAGCCTGGCCTCAAAGTGTCCTTCTGGCTTCATCTCCCACTGTACCCTTCTTTGTTGTGGGACCATCAGACAGCCCTCCATGCCTTCACCATGCCACTAGCTCGGTGGGCCCTGGTCCTGGTCAGCCCTCCTTCCCTTCTCCACCTGGTCAAATCCTATATGTTCTTTTTTTTCCTGGTAATTTTTAAGCTTCTTCTTTTTTTTTTAAATAGTTAACTTTTTAAAAAATTCTTCTTTTAACATTAACTTATGAAATGTAAGACTCACTTGGAGAAGTGTATCAAACATAAACTCACAATTCCATAAACAATTATAAAGCAAATATCTAAGTAATCCACACTCAGATCATGACATAGCATGTACCCAGTACTCCAGTATTGCCTCCCTCCACTTCAGCTCCCCCTTACCCCAAAGGCCTTTTTCTGATTATAATCCCCTCCCTCCATCATTCCAAACTTTTATGGAAACCACTTCCCTGCATTTTTTTTTCTTAAGGAAACGGGGTCTCTCTGTGTTGCCCAGGCTAACCTGGAACTCCTGGGTTCAAGCCATCCTTCCCCCTCAGCCTCCAGGTGAATGGTTGGCCTCTGGGACACACATATCCCAGACTGGGACTACAGGCTTGTGCCACCACACCCTACTCCTGCATTTTCTTTTTGCCACATGTGAATGTAGCCCTAAATTCTACAATTTTGTTTTGCCTGCTTTGAACCATATGTAAATGGAACCATCCAGTATATACTTTTGTGTTTTGCTGTTTTTAATCAATTTCATATTTTTAAGAATCATTTAGTTTTCTCTGTTAGCTGTAGTTAGTCCACTATGGTAGATATACCATAAATCAGTTATCCATTCCACTGCTGATGGACACTATTTCTTGCTTTTGACATTTATGAATAATATAAACATTCTTTTGCATATCTCCTGCACTATACATGCATGCATCTCTGCTAGGTACAAACCTTGGAGTAGAATTTCTCCATCTTAAGGTATGCAAATTGTCAGCTTTCATAAATACAGCAAACTCTTGATTGTGCCAGTTTACACTTTGCCAGCTGTATATAAGAGCTTTAGCTCCTCTGTATCTGCACCAGCACTTGGTAATGTTGGTTTTTAAAATTTTAATCATTCTGGTAGGATGAAAGTGATTTTTATTTGCATCTCCCTGATGATTAATGAGATTCAGCACCTTTCATATATTTATTGGCCATTTGGTATCCTCTATTGCAAAGTGCTTATTCAAGTCTTTTGCCTATTTATCTACTGTATGCTCTGTCTTTTTCTTTCCTTATTCTGTAGATACACATACACGTATGTATAGTCAGCTCTTTATATAATGTGGACTTGATGCTTCGTCTGTCACATGTATTGCAAATGTACCCACCACTCAGAAGCATGTAACTCTCTTAACATCATCCTTTGATAAAGAGAAGGTTTTCCCTGTTAAGTGTTGAAATCTGGTAGTACAAGTCCTCCAACTTCGTTCTTCTTCAACATTGTCTTGGCTATTTAGGTCACGGGCATTTTCTTATATATTTTGGGATAAGCTTGTTAATTTCCACAATAAAATAAGCAGCTGGGATTTTTATTGCAATTACATTGAACAGATGCTGTTAAAACACAGAGTCTTTCAATTCATAAATACCTTATATCTCTCCATTTATGTAAATTTTCTTAATTTTTCTTGATAGTATTTAATAGTTTTCTGCAGAGAGGTTTTGCATATCTTTTGTTAGATTATTGTTATATATTTTATATTTTTTATGCTATTGTAAATCATATACTTTTTCACATGGCATCTTATTAGGGAAATAATTTCAAAACATACAAATAAACAGAATAATTTAATGAGCTTCCACACACTCATCACCCAGCTTTAACAAGACTCAACATTCTGCTATTCTTATTTTATCTATACCTCCCCTCACCTCTACTCAATTGTTATTTTCTTATGACTCTTTATTTTTGAGGTAAAATTTATACACATTGAAATTCACAAATCTCAGCTGTGCCAGGTTTACAACTGGACCATGTTTAAAACAGAGCCATGTCAAGAAGTAGAGAATTGCTACTACCCCAGAAAGTTCCCCTAAATCTTCTCTCAATCTCCCCTGACCCCCGCAGCCACTGTTCAAATTTCTTTTTCAGTTTAGTTTTGCCTGTTTTAGAGCTCCATATATGCCCATCAGTGAGATTCTACCATTAATATTTTGCTCTACTGGCTTTATCACAAACTATCCATCTTTCCATCCCTCTGTCCATTGATTAATCCATTTTATTTTGGTCAATTTTATTTCTATTTTTTATTTTATTTTATTTTACATGGAACACTTCACAAATTTGCATGTCATCCTTGTGCAGGAGCTGTGCTAATCTTCTCTGTATCGTTTCAATTTTAATATATGTGCTGCTGAAGCAAACACAATTTTGGTTAATTTTCAAGTAAATTGCAGATACCAATATACTTCCCCCAGGTATTCAGCATGCATATTATTAACCAGAATTCAATATTTGCTTATAGTTTTTTATTTTGATGTAAAATTTATAGTCAATTAAGTGCAGATGGGATTCCTCATGATGTGTGTACATTAGCTAAATTTTCACTAATGCATATGTAACCGAAACCCCTATCAAGGTATAGGATATTGCTATACCCAGGAAGTTCTCTTATATTCTTTATAGTTAATACTCACCTCTGCCCCTCAGAGACAACCACTTCTCTGATTTTTTTCCAGCATAGATTGGTTTTGTCTGTTTTAAAGTTTCATGTAAATGGGATTATACAGTATTTACTTTTTCATAAGGCTTTTTTGACTTAGCATAATGTTTTTGACATCCATCCATGTTGTTGCCTTTATCAGTTTAAATTACTGAGGAGTAACCCATTTATATATGCACTATAGTTTGTTTATTCAGTATCCTATGGATGGACACCTGAGCTGTATTGCTAACAAAAATGAAAATTCCAAGGGGATGCCAATGCTGGTGCTGGGGGCTCAGGGCCCACACTTGGGGTTCCCAGGGACTGCTATGTTAAGGCTGTAGGAAGATCAGTCTGGAGGTGTTGACAGAGGAGAGTGCCCTTGGGAGAGCCTGGAACAGAAAGGAGTCATGGAAACTGATGTGTGGCATCCGGGCAGGTGCCTGAACAAAGGTTTTGACAGCAGGAATGAACAGGAAAGGGTCAGATGAAGAGCAATTGTTTTTGGATTCAGTTATCATTACAATTATTATTACATGAAATAAATGAATGGCTTATAAATCTTATTATAAAAGTCCATGCTTTTATTGAGAATGCATCTCTTAATAAGATAGGTGGGACTTTCAAAATTATTTCATCTATTTGTTTATATATCTATGAATGAGTATTCTTTTTGCTAGGGTTCAGTACCAATTCTCTTTTTCCTTTCTTTTTCATGGCCATAGGCACTGAGAAACTTTTCTCAAACTAAATAAGTAGATAGGAATGAAAGATTTGTTATACAAATGTCATTCAACCAGGCGCAGTGGCGCATGCCTGTAGTCCCAGCTACTCAGAAGGCTGAGGTGGGAGGATCGCTTTTGAGCTCAGGAGTTGGAGGCTGCAGTGAGCTATGATTGTGCCACTGCACTCCAGCCTGGGCGACAGAGTGAGACCTTGTCTCAAACAAAAAAAAAGAAAAGAAAGAAAAAGTCATTCAATTAGTAATCTGGCAAAAAAAAAATCACATAGAGATCTATTGTCAAAATTGCTTTCCACAATTTGTTAGCTGATTATTTGCTTGGTTCCTAGCGACGTTCTCAATATCTACTCCAATGTTTTGAGTTGTCCCTTTGCTTTGGCATCCTAGAGATTTTTTATATTTTTAGGGAAAATGCACCACAGTGGTAGACTAGGGATTGTGGAATAGGAAGTAGGGAAAGAAAACCACTGGCATAATCCTTCAAATACTGGCTCAGTGGCAGGCAGTTCATGTTTAGAAAAGAGACACATGAAATTGAGGATTCTCCTGAAGCTCTGTGGCTGGGTACCCTTTGGAAAGTCTTCTGTACCCTCGGAAATATATATTCCATGTGCGCCTGGTTTTTATTCCTGCCTCTTTGACCCACCTTCTTAGTCTTGTACAGGCTCCACTTCTAGAAGCTCAAGGACAACATCCCAGGGACTCAAGGGTCCCCAAGGGACTGCCCTGTGCTCTTTTCTAGTCCCATGCTACCCTCTCTGCATGGGTAACCTCATTCTCTTCCAAGGCTTCAGGACTATAAACATGCTAACGACTCCCAGTCTCCAGCTGAAACATCTCTGCTGAGCTCAAGACCTGAGACCCACTGGAACGCCTCCCTTGAACATCCCTTCGGTACCTCAAACTCAACATGTCCTGTGTGGATCCCATCCTCCCCATCAAACATGCCCTTCTTGGGGTTCCTTCTCAGGGAGTGTGTCCCTTACCCCATCAGCAACTCCGGTTTCCTCATTGCCAGGTCATTGGTCACTGCCGTTTCGCTTCCTTAATGCTTCTCAGATCCATCTTTCCCTCTCTGCCCTCATGATCTCTACCTTAACTTGGGTCCCGAGCTTGTCTCCCCTGGTTACAAAAGCATCACAAAATTATAAGAGCGTCCGAACCAGCCTCCATCATTTTTGGTCCTCTCCCTTCCGGACTATCCTCTATTCCTGAACTATTCTCTCCAACATGCAAATCTGGCTGGGTCAGTGCCTTGCTCAAGCCCCATTGCCCTCGGGAAAATGTCTACTCTTCTTAGTATGGCTTAAAGACCCTTTATGACATGGCTCCTGCCCAACTGTAGCCTCTTGCCTCCTCTGGTTGTCGACTGGACTCTGCTTAAATGGAAATGCTTGCAGTTCCCTCCAGCTTCTCTTCACTTTTCCACCCCATCCCACTGCCCGGATCATCTATCTTTACCCCCTTCTCGACCTGGCAAACTCCTCCATGTGCTAAAGCGTCGGCTCCATTGTAAGCTCATCTTGGCACATGGGATTATGATTTCCATGCATTTGGCTGTCTCCCTCACCGGACTGTGAGCAACTCAAGGACCACGTCTTCCCTACCAAATCTGTACCTTAGCAAAGGGCTGTCACAGACAAGGACTGTTTATAACATGAAGGACATTTGTTGCAAACACAGCAAACACAGCCACTCTGATTTGCAGGTGTTTTCCCACAAAGAGTTGCCAGAGGTCTCTGGTTTTCTTAGTCTAGCCAGGGGTGGGAAACCTGCTGCCTCAAGGCCACATGTGGCCCTCCAGGTCCCCAAGTGCAGCCCCTGGACGGAATCTAAGCTTCACAGAACAAATCCCTTTATTAAATCCTTTATTAAAGGGATTTGTTCTGTAAAATTAGACTCGACTCTAAGCCTCTGATAAGGGTGACTGCAGCACTTTCCAGTCCTATACTGAGCACAGAGAGAGGAAGAGGCTCACCACCTGCAAAGGTTCCTTTGCTGCAGTCCCACTTGCAAACACGAGATGGCGCCCTGAGGAGGCCTATTGAGGTGGTTGACATTCTTCCAGGTGACCAGCCTGTCCAGCCGAGCAACAGCAGAACATCCCATAATCCAGAGTCTATGATGAGACTGATACCCAATTTGTTTGTTATGATGAACAGAGCTATCAAATGGTCACATTTACTCATTCATGGCCATATGTGAATTTAAGAAAAATTTATACATAGTATTTTATCTATACACTTTGGAGTCAGATGGTCTTGGGATTTAATTCTGGCTCTGCTACTAACTAGCTGTGTGACCTGTCAAGTTCTGAGTCTTGGGTTCCTCCTCTGTGAAACAGTTAATAATACCTTTTACAAACTTAAAATAAGGTGAGGTTTGCAGAATTCCTGGCACGTACTAGATGTTCAGTAAATATCATTTTTCCCTTTCAAAAATCCTTATATCACCTTATAAACTTCCTTTACACTTATTGCTTTCTATTTTATTTTACAATGTTTTTTTTATGTCTATGTCTTATTGCTACTTATTCTAGTCTGGGAACTCCTTGAGGACAGGACTTGTCTGATTTTTCTCCATTTTCAACTCCTAGCTTGGTGCTAGGTACTTAGCAGGAGTTCAATAAATATTCAGTGAAAGGATGATGAGTGAACACACTTTATATGGGCACCTTCCCCCTACTCCCCACCCCCATATCCTCTTTCTGGACCAGAGAAAATGCTGAGCTAATCAGCTCAAAGTTCTTGGGTATTTTTGCTTAAAACACACAATAGGGAAAATCTGGTAAAACCTGAACTGTTACTTTTGCCATTAGTGACCTGACCTATGAGCCGTGCAAGCTGCGGGTACGGTGGTCATGTGGTCAGAAAGGCAGCCTTCCTGGGGCAGACTTGCCTGGCCTGGAGAGGAGCGCAGCCCCTCTGGGTAGACCCATGACTCCCTGTCGTGGGCAGGAGCCAGCAGACTGGGGCTGCCACAGGGGCTTGGCTGACAGGGAGGGAAACAAGGCCGAAAGGGCAGATGGGCTGTGACTGCCTCTCTTGGTTTGGGCTTATATCTGAGTCCCTGTAATCCTGCCAGCCCCTTTATGAGTGAGGGAAGAGGGTGAGGCAGCTTCCCTGGGAGGATTTTCCTAAGCCTGGGATGATTAGTACATTTCCTTAGGATTGCCAGCCCATCTAGGTTGGAAAAGGAGAGGAGCCCCAAGTTTCTTCTGGTTAAGGGAAGATTTGAGCAGGGACCCTGCACTGTGAACAGTTCACCAGTGAGTGGCAATTAAGATGTGAGGAGATGCTTTGTACACAGGTCATGGGGTCTCCACACCACTGTGCTGAGCCCTACAGCTTCCTCAGTGTGTCCAAAGTGCTACCAAACACCATCCACATATGAAACGGGGAGAAATCACCTCTGACTGTTAACTCCTCTGTGCCTGCACTGAGATCTGTAATGGAGACTCAGCTTTAGGGATAGGGACTTTGCTCCCTAGGCAAAGCCCCCAGCTTGGCCAAGAGTTTGAGTCTTATCCTGTCTCCTGTCTATGACTTATATATATACACACACACACACACACACACACACGTACTAGTTCAAGTGATCTGAGAAATGGGAAGTGGGAATAGAAGATTCTGGAAACCCCCCAAGCTTTTCTGATGCTGGCGCAGCATGACTGTTGAAGCTCTCTGTTGTGGGAGATGGAGATGGGGATACCAAGGAAGACAAAGGAAGGGAGTTTCCTTTGGAAGTTACCTTTTATTAAACAGGACGGATGCCTCCCAAGGGTACCAGAAAACAAAGGTTGTAAAGACACTCAAATTCAATGGAGCTTCTATTTTTAAAAATTTTTTTTATCATGGAAAATTTTTAACACTTTACACGAAATAGAGAGAGTAGTACAATGAACCTCCATGTGATCCTCTCTCAGTTTCACAAATTTCCAATATTTTGCCCACTCTTCTTTCATCTCGCCCCAGCTTTTTTCTTTTTTTTTTTTTTTTGCTAGAGTAGAAGCAACTCTTTTGACTCATTTTAGGAGATTACTAAGCTGTTATAAATATCTAAGATAAGGATCAAAGATAGAATCTATGGGGCTGGGAGGAAATTTAGAAACGCTCTAGTCCAACTTTCTTAGGTTACAGGTAAAAAAACACTGAAGCCCAGAGAGGGAAACGAGCACAGGAAGCCTGAGGCTGAGCCAGGGCTAGAAACCAGGCCTCAGAACTCCCAGAGCCTGCACGCACCCAGCTGCCGGCAAAGAACAGCCGCTGAATGTTGTAGCAGAATCTACGAGGAAGGACAGAAAGTGTTACATGTGCACTGAAAGATCCTGAAGTCCTTACAGCATGATGAAGAAGCTTACATTGACATAGAACTTTAGAGTTTGTAAAATGTCTTCGTTTTGATTAGTGCATTTGAGCCCCACATCTGTGCATGGCAGGTGCTATCATTATGAACCCATAGGAGATTCAGGAAGGTAAAGGGATTTAAGCCAGTGGCAGAGCCAGGACTAGCACCCAGGTCTCTGCTTTTCCAGCCCAGGCTCCTTCTGTCTGCTTGGCTGTGTCCCTGCTGGAAAATGGAAATGGGGTGCTCCACAGCTGGGCCCTCTGCTCCCGGAACCCAGTAGCCTTGGGACCCCAAGCATCTCTTGCAGTTTTACTCTGAAGAGGAGAAACCACAAAGATAGTGGCTTTGTGAAGGGAGGAAATCTGTTCTCCTTGGTAAGATCCAGACATTGCGATGCCATTGTGACTTTAGGTTCAAGGCAGGGAGCAGGGAGTTCCTCATCAAGGAGGAACATCTTCCCTGGTGTGGCTGAAGATGATTCAGACAGAGCCGGGGGTCAGAGCATTTCAGAAGCCTTTTGGCACGAAGGGCTACAGGCTTGATGGGGAGTGGATCTTTCCCTCACTGCCTGGCCAGACACCCTGAGTGGCAGGGTGGGCCAGCACCTTAGCACTTCAGGCTAAGTGAGGGCCTCTAGCCCTGCCCACATTGTCCTGCAAAGTATTACATTCACATGTGCTCTAAGTCCCGAATGTTTAACTTTCAAAGGGTCTTGGGACATCAGTACAGTCAACAGGGAGGGCCCTGTGCTGACTGAGGCTTACTGTGGGCCAAAGTCCTTTGCTATGTCCTTTAATGCTATTTAAATTTGTTTTTTGGTAATCCTCAAAACACACCTACTATTACTGCTATTATTCGTCCTAGTTTATAGATGAAGTTGCCAAGGCTCAGAGAGGTTAGGAAATGTTTCCAATGTCACAGAGTTGGAGTGACCAAGCTGGGGTTGCAGTTCAGTTCTCTCTGGCTCTTCCCACTCTCTGGCAGTTGGCTCCAGGGCGCCAACTGTAGATCCCCCTCTGTGGCTGCTTCAGCTCTTGGAGGACGAGTCTGTGCCTCTGCTGCTGCATGACCATGTGCTCAGGCTGCTGTCCTTAGTCTGTCTTCTCCTGGTGAGATCTCCTGTAGGCCTTTGCTCATTCACATGGCCCTCTCTAACCCCCTTCTCTCTACCTCTGACCTCTAACACCCACTCCTCTTAGTACAACCTCTCTACTGTCGCTTTAGCCCTAATGCAATAGGTTTGCGTTTGTTGGGACTTTTGAATTTTTAAGCAACAGATAGTCACTGACTGTGATAAAGTAGATTATTGTTGCCCATTCTTCCATTCTTCCCTGTAATGAAATTATAAATCTATCCCTTTTCCCCCATATGACTTTATACTACTTCCCACTAGAGTAGACCCATTGATACCGGGCTTAGCCATGTGTATGAGAGACACTGCTGCTGACTAGAACTTGACCCACAGCCTGAAGCAAAATTGCTCTGACCAACTCACAGACCTTGCAAGTAAAAAAAAATATGAACATTTGTTTCTGTAAGCCACTGAGATTTGGGAATTGTTACCCAGCATTATCACGGCAGTAGCTGACTAAACTCTGACTTACACAATAAAGAGGACTTTATTGGTTGAGATAGTTGAAAAGTTTGGCAGTGTATCTGGTGCAGATATGGCTGAATTAAGGGGCTCAAATGACATCATCAGGGCTCTGTCACTCTCCATGTCTCAACCAGGCTTTCTCCATTCAGTCATTCATCCATTCAATACGTACTGTTTTCCAGGCACTGAGGTTACAGTGGTGAACAAAGAAAGACATCTTCCCTCAGGGAGCTAACATTCTAGTGGTAGAGGCAGACAATAAAAAGCTGAAGCAAACAAATAAGTCATCTATTGTCAGGTGGTGACATGAAGAAAATAAAGTGAAGGAGAAACCCATGCAGATATCTGAAGAAGATCATTCTAGGCAGCAGGGAGGTGTGACTGCATAGCCGCAAGGGGTAGGATGTGCATGGTGTGTGCTAGGAGCAGCAAGATGCATGGTGTGGTTGGAGAGGGTGAGCAATTATCTGTTGAACGGGAAGCGAGGTAGGGGCAGAGTAGAAGGGATCACGGCCAGATGGCATGGGCTTCTCTAAGCATAGTAGAGTTTGGATTCCTATTGCAGTGTTAAAGAAAACCTAAGAGGGTTTTGAACAGGGAAGTGTCTCAAGGTTTGTGTCATATACATACAGGCACAGAGTACATATATACACATATACACACATCCTGCCCCTCGGGGCTTTGTCCTCACAGTTACCAGGGGCCGCTGGTGGTGTTGCATTATGAAGAGTTACTGTTTAATGGGTACAGAATTTCAGTTTGGGTTAATGAAAATGTTCTGGAGATAGACGGTGGCACAATAACATGAATGTACTTAATGCCACTGATCTTCCACTTAAAAATAACTATAATGATAAAGTTTATCTTTTGTACATTTTACTACAAAAAAAGTCAAATGGCTTTTCTACTCCAAAAACTTTGCTAAAACCTAATTCTAGCATGTCTGTTTGCTACAGATTTCATGTACTGACTCACTAAAGTGCAGTTCATTCCAATAAACCTCCAGGCAGGTTTAAGTCAGGAACTTTTGTTCCACACCTAACAGCGGTGATGATTAATCCATTTACTTTTCATTCTGAAGGTTTGTATAACAGGTGTTCAAATATCAGACAAAGTCCCAGTGTAAACCTCATTTCTGCTAGTAAATTCATTGGCAAATGTGATCCCAGACATTTATCCTCATTTCTGTCTTTCTTTTTTTTTTTTTAAGAGAGGGAGTCCTCACTCTGTCACCCAGGCTGGAGCGCAGTGGCATGATCACAGCTCACTGCAGCTTCCAACTCCTGGGCTCAAGCAATCCTCCTGCCTCAGCTTCCCGAGTAGCTGGGACTACAGGCCCACGCCACCACACCCTGCTAATTATTTTCATTTTTTAAAGATGAGGCCTCACTATGTTCCGCACAAGCTGGTCTTGAACTCCTGGACTCAAATGATCCTCCTGTTTCAGCCTCCCAAGTCACTGGGATTTCAGGTTTGAGCCACTGCGCTTGGCTCCATCCTCATTTCTTGAGGCAGAATGTTCGTGCAAAAGCGACAGAAGAGATTTCCTCCACTGCTGCATGAGTAGCTTCTTTGTCTTCTTCTTTACACAGGGCATTTCAATGGCATTGAAGAAAAAAGCCTCTTCTTTGGACTCTTTCATGTAAGTGTCAATAAGGAGGCTCTACATTTCAGAATGCATATTGTTCCTGTCACCTGGGAAGCTGTAGAAATGCTATGCTTCTGTAACTTGTCCTTTTTCACTAAAATCACCTCACCAAGTTTTTATGTCCAGCTCCATCACTTGCTGCAATGAAGTCGGAACCTGTGATGTAAAATCTCTCTCCACAGGCTTCAGGGTCTCCAGTGCTAAATGTCCTTGGAGAGATCGACCTCCTCAACTGTCCAGTAGGAAACTTCAGCTTTCTGGTACACCTGCCAAATGTCATGGTATTTGATAGGAAAGATGGAGCACAGCTGTGATTTTTCCCTCATCTTCCATGCTGTTCATTTTTCATGTAGGTGGCAGGTTCTTTAATTTTAACAGGCTCTGAAAACTCCTGAAAGATCTTCCTCTCGCTCTTTAAGGGACAGAGAGGATCGTGGAGATAGTTGCAGTAGCAGGTGGTTAGGTGACAGTGACAAGCAGGATACGGGCAGAGAGAATGGTGGCATGAGGGATGGGGCAGGGGTGTGTGTGCAAAGGCAGTGAAGGGAACTGGTGGTCGCAGAAGCACAGGCTGCGGGGCAAGAATGGAAGCGGAGACACCAGTTGGGGAACCATTGCATATTTCAGGCAAGAGATGATGATGGTTTGGACTAGAATTGGTAGCAATGGAAGTGGTGAGAAGTAGTCAGATTGGGATATATTTTGAAGGTAGAGTTGTTAGGATATGCTGACAGATTGGATATGGGCTGTGACATAAATAGAGAAGACAAGCGAGTGTTGCAAGTATTTTGAATGGGGTGGATGGTGATGCAATCCCTGAGATGAGGAGCACTATGGGAGGAGTAGGTTAGCGGCAGGTGGGAAATCAGAAGTTTAGTTCGGACGTGCTAAGCTTGAAATGCCTATTAGATGTTCAAGTGGAAAGATCAGGTGGGCAGCTGGATATAAAAGTCTAGCATTTGGAGGAAAGGCCTGCTGGAAATATGGATCAGATGCAATGAAGAAACCCTAGAATTCAGCATGTTCTGGACCACACCACTCCATACCTGCCACGTCTACATTGGTAGGAATCAAAGACAGAGTCCAGGAGTTTCTTTGGTGCCTCCCTACCACTGGCCAGAGTCATGCCTCGACAAGAATAGTTTCGGTGGAATGGTAAGGATAAGGGGCTAATTGGAGTAGGTTCAAGGGAGAATGGGATGGGAGGGAATAGGGACAGAAAGTATAGAAAATTCTTGTGAAGAACAGAAAAATGTGGTAACAACTGTAGAGGGATGGGAGTCAAGGGAGATCTTTTTTTTCTTTTAAGATAGAGGCATTCCAAAGTGTTTATCTTGCTGACGGGAATGTTCCAGAAGTGAGGAACACGTTTGCTGGTCTAGGGGATCGTGGGGATAATTGCAGGAGCCAGTCTTGGGTGAGGAGGGAAAGGATCCAGCGCCTTCACTGTCGGGGAGCACAGGAGCAGGAAGAGAATGTGAAGGATGGTCTCACTCAGACAACATGGAATTGCACCCCCAGGAATGTGCCGTTCTATTGACCAGAAGAAGGGAGAAGGGGCGCAGGGAGAAACACCTGAAGCTCACAATACATCCAACTCACTACAGCAGCTGTTCACTCCACTCTACTAGGATCAGTGCTTCTTTCTTAGGGATCTTTTATCTTGATCCTCTTTCAAGAATTTTCTCAGTAGAGCCAAGCCTGTTCTCCTAATGGCACCATGCTGGGGAAATACACTTGTTGGAAGCCCTTTAGTTAGAGGTGACAAAAAGAATTTATTGGGAGGACTCTGAGATGTCTTAGCACCTAAATATGGGATGGAACAATTCAAACCAAGGACCTGAAGACCACTAGGACTCTCTCCCTCTCTGTCATCTCTTCTCCTTTCTGTGTATGGGTTTCATTTACTTTTAGCAACTTCCTTCCCCAAATGGGAAACAGCCACTAAAGTTCCTGGGCCTCATATCTAGAACTTGCATGCTTGAGAGAATGGAATTATCCTTGCTGTGTCATCAACATTAAAACTCTTGAAGGAGAGCTCTGATTGGCTCTGGATGGGTCAGATACCTACTCCTGGGCTAATCAACTATAACCAGGGGGTTGGAGGGTTTCTAGCAAATCTGATACCTACAATTGGAACCTTATGACTGGAATTGGTGAGTGGAAAATTTATCCAAAGAAAGGGAAGTACTGTTTCTAAACGAAGGGAAGGGTGCAGGGCAGACAAACAATGCAATGTCCACTGCAATAACTAGATCAGTAAAGACCCATTTTTCCTTACCAAGGAAGGGACTTTTTTGGTAGCTAGTGTCACAGTTTGGATCATTTGGCAAATATTCATTGCCCTCACACTAGAGGATTGGCCGTGGGGTTGGGGTGTTAACAGATCTGACTCAAGCAGAGGACTGAAAGGAGCTTCTGTAGTTGGGCTTGCACTTTTGTGCCTCTGCCATCTCTATGAGAAAAACACATCCCATTCAGGACACTAGTCCTATGGGATGAGAACCCTGTGGAACAGGGCCAGCCCTGCAACTTGAAGCAGAATTGCCCCAGTCAATCTGCAAACCGGTGGGCATGATACTGAATGATTATTGGTATATGGCACCGAGTTTTGGAGAAGTTTATTATACAGCATTATGTCACAATAGGCAACTGATACTTACGACATACTTATGACATTTGAATACTTATGTTAATAAAAAATCTATGTGTGAATGTTCATAGCTGCTTTATTCATAGTAACTAAAAATTGTAAACAACCTAAATGTCCATCAGCAGGAGAATGGGTAAATAAATCGTGGTATATTCACACAATGAAATATATTACTCAGTTATGAAGAGGAACAGATATAGTCAACAACATGGATGAATCTCAAAATCATCATGCTAAGTGAAAGAAGCTAGACATAAAAGAATACATACTGGTTGATTTCATTTATGTGAAATTCTAGGATAGGAAAAACTAGCCTATTGTGATGGCAAGCAGATCAGTGGTTGCCTGTGGCCAAGGGTAGTAAGAGATTGACTGCAAGGGGGCTTGGGGGCACATTTTGCGGTGGTGGAAATGTTTTATATCTCAATAGGGATGTTTACATTTATATTTATGATTGTCAAAACTCATCAAAATTTACACTTAAAGTGGGTAGATTTTATTTCTGGAAATTACATGTCAATAAATTTGATTTTGAAAAAGAATCTCTGTTATTCCTGACTCCAATTTCCCCAGGAACCAATCCATTAGAAATAATACTGTCCAAATAACCTTAATAAAATGCAGTTCCGACCATGTTACTGTCCTGCTTAAAACTCTGTAAAGGTTCTTCTTTTTCAAAGTCAATTTTAAACTCCTCACCCAGTACACAAGCTGCTATGACTTGAATTCTGCTCACCTCTCGCAACTTATCCATAGCCCTGGATTCTACATTTCAGCCTCATCAGAAGCACATTTCTTGATTCACGCTTGTGTATATTTACCAGTGCTGCGCTCTCTGCCTGGTGACATTCTGTTCATCCCGTAAGAGCCAGCTTGTATGTCAGCCTCCTCTGGAAGGCCTCTCTTTTTCCTCTAGGCTGAACTTTCATGTCATTTTGCAGTTGAATTTTCTGGTGATTTGTGTAACACCTCTGTTACACTGTGAGCACTCTGTTAATGAAACAAGACCCCTGTATATGTCTCCCTGGAGCCCAGCTCAGGGCCTGGCATGTGGTAGGTGCTCAGTAAAGTTTGTTGAGCAATTGGCTGAGTAGGTGGCTGTCAGTTCTCTGTCCTTTGCTCTTTGGTGTATTCTGAGGCCCTGATTCTTACAGAGACCTGCCCTCCAAGGGCCCAGTTTTGCTTGCTGTCACTGAGTACTTCTGCTTCTTTGGTTTGTGTTGAATCTGTTGCTGTTCCATTCAGGGCAGTGGAAAGTCCAAGTCCCTAATCACTTAAAAGTCCTATTCAAATAGGCCTTTGTCTTGTACTTCCCCCTAGATGACATTTTTGGAAAGAAAAGAAAATTTTGGTTTTGGTTTGTTGAGTAAAACTTAACAGAAAAGTTAGTATAGTTTCAGCCACAGTGTCGGCCTAATTATAAAGCAGGCCATTTGTAAAATGCTGCACTTTACTAGCAATAGAATCCAGTCAACTGTGCTTTGCATGTGCCAGTCAGTGTGCCTTTGGAAAGAATCAAAGATAAATAAGATAGTTCTCTTCCTAGGAGAGCTGCCAGGAGTCCAGCAGAGGGTACATAAGAGCATAACAGCTGCACTATAAGACACATCATGAGACTTGCTATTCTACAGGCACAAATTCCTGAGGGAGCACACACTAAGAGATGTTTCCTGGCTAGGGTAAATAGGGAAGACTTTATTTGACTGGGCCTTGAAAATGAAGAAGATTTAAGGACACAGAAATGAAAGAGAAAAGCCATTTAATTTGGAGACAATGGGAAGAACAAGTTGCTTGGGCCAGGGGAGTACCTGCTGGTGTCAGGGCAGGCACCACAGGGGACTGGGGTGAGGTGAAATTAGGTCGGCTGGGGAGGCTGGGTCGGAGCATGAAGAGCCTTGTAGGAGTTTGAGCTCCTCTTCATAGCGAAGGGAAGCCCTTGGAGAATTCTGAGCTGATTGGCAGAAGGAGCAATGCATAGTAGAGTCGGATTCAGAGAGGGTAAAGAAAGACTGCTCCGATCACACACACACATGCACGGGTGTGCAGGAGGGTATGAGGAAGGGCAAATTAGTGACCTGATAACATGGCGCATGCAGGCATTCTGTCTCACGTGGGACCGTCACAACTCTAACCTCCCGCCTGGCTTTCTTTCTCCCACCCTTTCCTCCTTCATGCTCAACATTCTGCCCCACCAGCCACACCTTTGGCTTCAAGACACTTCTCTCCTTCCCTCCCTGCCTCTCACCTCTCTTGGTTCACAACTAGTTGCTCCCTGCGCTACTCTCTTGAGCCTTGCCCCCAAATACAACAGGAAAATTGGGGGAAATCCTACTTGCATGTTGTGCTCATAGAATTTCCTGGAAATTGGTCTCCTCAGATAGCTCCCACCAGAAGCCTCGTCTCGTTGGGCCTCTGGTTTTTCTTGGTGGGGTTTGGCGTGGGGGATTTTCCCCATTGTGTTTTCTGAACATCAAATCTTGGCCCCATGGGACCAAGGGAGAGACAGGGGGACATGCAGGCGGCTTCTTGTTCATATTTCCCCCTCCTCGTTGTGTTACAATTATGTCACTATTGAAGATCATTCTCCTCTACAGAGAATTTGCCCTGATCAGGACGTTTGGATAGGGAAGTAGTGGTGATAAGCTCAGAGGAGCTGAAGAGCACACCAGGGGTGAGAGTTCCCCTGAGCCACTTACTCCCAGACAGCCAAAAGCCCAGCAAACTTCAGGTTCCGCCTTTGGGGAAAAGGGAAGTTGACCTCAGCAGTCTCTCTCTGATGTCAAGTACCTTGCCCTGGAGCTTGCATTCCTCTGGCCACTCATTAGCCAGGGTGGCTTCAGGGTTCTTCCCTTTTATTCTCTGGCAAAACTTACCCTGTGTCAGCCTTGTTCTCTGTTCCCTGGGCAGGGCAGAGCAGAGCCCCAACTGTTTGAGTCATTCCAGCTAAACCCTGGACATCATGGAGCACAGGCCAGTCATCTCTATTGAGTCCTGCCCAAATTTCAGGTTCATGAGCAAAATACATGCTTATTGTTTTAAGCCACTCAATTTTGGCGAGTGGTTTGTTACGAAAGCAATGGATAACTGGAACATACATGTATAAATGTAAGCACAATGAATACTCATGAGGTTGTAGTTCACATATATGTATATGATAATAAGTGCAACAATGAAGTCCAAAGCACTTTACAAATGGAAGAAATTGGTAATTAATTATTAGGATGATTCATATTCTTCTTATTGTTAATCCCATGACAAACACTAGTAGTTCCCTCAGCCCTAGCCAGGGCTTCATGGTTCTTCAGTAGAAACTTCTGGACCAAACAAGCATAGAGAAAATCTTAGTCATGTCATAGGTACTTGTTAAGTGTGAACAGATTTGGCTTCCATCATCACCCCCTCCCCAATCTGTCTACCCCCTTCAGCCCACGACAGGTGAGTGCCACATGTGTGCATTTCCCAGGACCTCAGAATTATTACATGGCCACAAACCTGGCCCCCTAGCCTCAGCAAGGGCTCCAGGGAGCGCCTCTGTATTTGCAGCTACTGCAGTGACATCCTTTAATTATTCTCTTCTGCAATTCCTTTGACTGCCTGTAATATGGTATAGTTTCTCCTAGACTGAGGGCAGGAATTTTTGTTTCCAGCACCTAACACAGTTCCTGGTACATGATAGCAGTTTAGTGTATGCCTATGGAATAATTAAACGTACACATGGTTTCCAGATCTCACCCATTCTGGTTGACTTGCTCAGAGTATACTTGGGGTGGACCCTTAATTTCATACAAAATTCCATGTGTTGACAGAGTGGGTCAGAGGATGGGGAGCCATAAGCTGGCCTTTATGGGCCTGTATGCTAGGCCCTGGTGGATGCAGGCTCAGATTGTAGTAACATTGAGAAATGATGTCCCCCCATGTCTTCTCCCTGGTTCATGGTCAGTTAGTCGCCTCTGACTCATACTTCCTTCACCCCACCCCACCCCAGTCCTTTTGTACTTCCTACACAAAAATAGAACAGAATTCTTCTTCTTTTTTTTGGAAAGGACTTTGTCTTTCTCTCTCCCACCTATCTTTGAAAAGTGATTGTTTGGAAACTCCCCAAAATAAACTAAAGCAGGCCACAAAATGTAAGAATTTTTAAAGCAACTTCTTTTTGGATCCAGAAGATCAGGAATATAAAGCCCTAATATGGTTGGACACAGTTGCGATATAAGTGCATTTCCTTTATTCAACAAAGATCAACTACCTGCCTCCCTGGGGTTCAGGCTTGGGCCCTGGGTGGAAATAGAAAAAAGATAGATCCTGACTTCAGAATGCTTGATTGCAATTTTTAAAATTACCATGCTTCTATTATTGTATTTTTTTCGAAATGCACCATGGGAATGTAAGGGGGAGAAAACTCAATCTTCCCATCATCCTTTTGGTTGGTTCTTCTGGTGCTCAAAGGCGATTTGAGGAGAGAAGGCAGCCTGCTCTTGGCTTTGTGCTCCTGTGGGCCAACAGGCACAGCCTATGGGGGCACAGGAGAACTTTCCCAGGGGAAAATGCCTGTGAGGGAAAATAGGGAAGAAGGCAGAAGAGGCCAGCGAGCTGTCAGGCTTCAATGCAGGACTGACCCCTGTGAAGAGGAAAGAGAAGGAAGGAAGATGGGTTAGGAAGAGTCTTCCAAGGCAGTACAGTCCAAGGAAGTTTCTGCAAAGCCAATGGGGAATCACTGAACCAAAGTTACCTGTCAAAGGAGGCTGATTTGCAAGAAGAGGTCTTGGTATTCCTGCTTTGCTCAGTCATTGGCTGGGAACAGCCTGTGGGAAGTGTGGCCTCAGTGCAAAGTGAGTGGTAGATTTAAAGCACAGCAGCTGGGGCCCTTGGTCAATCATACTCCCGCAGTAGGTCTGAGAGGTACATTTTCATGGCTGCCGCCCTATCAAGCAGCACCTCTCTCTTCCTCCTTAACCCTATGGTGATAGTTCAGAAATGCAAGTTATGTATAAAGTTCTTTGTCTCTTTGCAGCTGTTCATAGACACGGATGCAAAGAATCAAACTCACTCCATACATGGATGGGAACAAAAAAGGGAATTCAATTTCTCCAGGGATCGTGAATTGCCTCCTTTTTCTTCCACCCACTGCATACCTTTTCTCAGAATTGCTCCAAAGCCAAATAAAGTGAGATTTGCATTTTGCTTCAAATTGTGCACTTATGAAATTATATACTTGTTAGATAAAGAGATACCTGGGAAGAAAAATTCCTCAGGGGTTCCTAAAAGGATGATGGGGAACTAGATCGATTAAGTGCCTACGTTTTACCAGGCATGGTCATAGGTGGTTTACGTAGATCATGTCTTTGAACTTCACCTCAATCTTCTGAGGTCAACACGTAGTGCCTCATTTTATAAATTAAGCACAGACCCAGGGCACAAGGTGAGTGAGGGAAGAAGGGTTTGGCTAGGACTGAGTCCAGCTCCTCTAAGTCCAGGGGTCTTTCTGGTCCCACAATTTCTGATCCATACATTGGATAGTTTACCTGGCTTAAGAATATGAATTGTCAGGCTTAAACTAGGACTTTGTTTTTGGTCAGAAATTCTAGAGTCAGTGGAAGGTGAAGACTGAAGGAGATATTTTCTTCTTCCCTCCTCATATCACCCTTACTCAATTACTCAAAGTATCAAGGGTGGTACTGCCACAGCAACCTTGAGAGGCCCTTGTTCCCTGTTACCAGGCTGTTTTCTAGTTTCCATTCCAAATTTTCACTAATCTGATTTACCTTCTGGACTGCATTTAAGACTTTTTTCTTAATGTGAAATTCACATAATCATTTTAAAGTGAACAATGAATTCAGTGGCATTTAGTACATTCACAATGTTGTGCAACAACCACCTCTTACTAGTTCCAAAACATTTTCCTCACACAAAGTAAAACCCTGTAACTGTATTAGACAGTTACTTCCTCCTCCCCTCAGCTCCTGGCAACCACCAATTTGTTATCTATCTCTATGGATTGAACTATTCTGGATATTTCATACAAATATTTGTATTTGTTTGGTTTCTTTCTCTTAGCATAATGTTTTTGAGGCTCATCCCTGTTGTAGCATGTATCAGTACTTTATTCCTTTTTATGGCTGAATAATGTTCCACGATTTGTTTATTCATGTATCTGTTGATGAACATTTGAGTTGTTTCCACCTCTTGGCTATTGTGAATAGTGCTGCCATGAACATTCGTGTGTAAGTTTTTAAGTATCTGTTTTCCATTCTTTGGGGTATATACCTATGAATGGAATTTCTGGGTCTTTTGGTAATTCTATATTTAACTTTTTGAGGAACAGCCAAACTTTTACACGGGGGTTGACTCATTTTGCATTCCCACCAGCAACGTACAAGGATCTTAATTTCTCCATATCCTTGCATTTAATACTATTAAAGCTGAATTAATCACAGGATGAGGAAGTGGCCTCTCTGAAATGTTTTCCTCTTTCTCTTTCACATACAGCCTACGCACGAAAGTGACTAGGAGGAAGGATGCTACAGCATGATGCAAACAGAAATTCTGCTAGCCCCATATATCATCATGTGTCATAACCCTGCCAAGCTCTGTGAGCGTTCGCTTCAAATTGCCTTATCAACTTCCAGACCAGCTCAAGACTTTGCTGTCCACCGGGCAGAAGATGACTGATTGCGAGTTCGGATATACTCACAGGCTGGCTCAGGACTACCTGCAGTATGTCCTGCAGCTGCCGCAGCCTGGATCAGGTCCGAGCAAAACATCCAGAGTGCTGCAAAACGTTGCATTCTCCGTCCAAAAAGAAGTTGAAAAGAATCTGAAACCATGCTTGGACAATTTTAATGTCGTGTCCATAGACACTGCCAGAACAATATTCAATCAAGTGATGGAAAAGGAGTTTGAAGATGGCATCATTAACTGGGGAAGGATTGTGACCATATTTGCATTTGGTGGTATTCTTATCAAGAAACTTCTACGAGAGCGAATTGCCCTGGATGTGGATACTTACAAGGAGATTTCTTATTTTGTTGCTGAGTTCATAGTGAATAACACAGGAGAATGGATAAGGCAAAACGGAGGCTGGGTATGTGTGATGGAAAAATTCTTCGTTGTTCTTTACTGTGAAACAGAAATTCATGGTTTCTTTGCTAATTAAAACAACAGCAAGACGCCTACCTAAGTATACTATTTTCCTTGGGTGGTCTGCTTTAATTTTTAAAATAAAAATATACTTTCTGGCTCATTTCCAATGAGTCCTAGAACTTTATGGTTGGAAAATACTTGTGTTTCCAGTTTTTACTCCTAATGGTATAAATCACAGTACTGAGGTTTGGGGACTAATAAAGCACCTCTCCAATGCATCTTCAGAATCAACAGTGTAGACACTCTATCTAGTACCTAGTTTTTGCTAGGGTTGTCATGGCAATATAGAATTAGTACAGAAAGAGTTGCTGGTAGATGCTGTTATATTCAGGCATTTATTAGGTTGCAAAAGACAGATGTAAATTTTTGCAAGTTTATTATTTACAAATTCATTTTTTTTTAGTTTTCTAATATGACAAATTCTGGGCTGTTAAAGCTTGTTGATAAAAAATCATGTGCTGTATCACAAACAAGAATTTTTATTCAAGAATTTTCAAATAAAAATTCACCCTATTATCAGTGCCTCAAAAAAATCAGAACTATCTAGGGGCTTGCATTGGAACTCATATTGGTAAGAAGTCTTTCACAGCTGGATGTATGGATGTATATGCTTTCTTTTATATTCCAATACACTTAATGCTTATTTTTTAAAGCATTTATGTTCTCGTGGATCCTCTCTCCAACCCCCAATCCTGGCCCTCACCTCTCCCAAGAAATAACCACTGTTCCCAATTACTTTACATGTGAAACATGCCTATTGAATATATTCATAGAAAATATGCATAGTACTTCTTTGTAAAATATTTTTTATATGTAAAAATAGTACATGGTGCTTATTCTGCAACTTTTTTTTCACCCAAGCATATTTAAAATAATATTTTAAAGAGCTCTCTCTATATTTCTGTTGTAAGTAAATGCTGCTGAGAGGCCCTTCTAGCTTCTAGGTTAGAAATGGCCAGATAGGTTATTTAGGTTATTTCCAGAGTTTGCTATCACACACAATGCTTCAGTATACATCTTTTTACATACCTTCCCTTGTGCATGTGTGTATTTTTCTACGGTGGATGTTGGGTTGTAATATTGCTGGGTCATGGTGCATGTACATTTTTAAAATTTATTAGATCCTTGCCCTTCAAAGTGGCTCTGCCAAGTTACACTTCCATCATCAGCTTGATAGAGTATCCAACATTTCTCCCCACTTCAGCTGACTAACATTAAATTGTAGCAATCTCTAATAATTCCCTAATTTGTTGGGCTAAAAAAATACTTAGTTTATTTTGTTTTAATTCTCATGTCCTTGATTTTTAGTAAGTTACGCACCTTTTCATGTTGACCATCTTTTAATATGTTTACTGATCATTTGTAATTCTTATTCAGAGAATTGTCTGCTTGTATCCTTTGCCCATTTTCCTATTATTTTGTCTTTTTCATATTGATTTGTAGGAATTTTTTGAGTATTCTGGTTGCAAATTATTTTTATGTATGTGGCCAATATCTTCTAGTTTGCTGATTATCTTTTAAAGCTATAGATTTCATGCAATATGTGTGGTAAATCTGCTGTTTGAAATTTATAATGGTCTCTGATATGGTTAGAATATTACTAACTTTCAAAATAGTTATTTTTCCCCTTTAGTCATAAAACCTATTATGGAGTTATGTATGTTTTTTGAATGTTAATTTTTCTGTAAGGCATCTGAATTGACTAGTCTTTTCCTATGTAAAAAATTCAAAACTTATTAATTCTGTACTTTAATAAAATTTAAAATTAAAACAAAACAAAACAAAACTATAGATTTCAGTCATTGTAAATGTTTAAAAGTTTGATGCATTTGATTAATTTATTAATCTTTTACTGGATGGCTTTTCCATTTTGTTTAAGGCCTTCCTACACATCTATAGATGTTACTTAAAAATTTACTTTGGTGGGGTGTGGTGGCTTACGCCTGTAATCCCAGCACTTTGGGAGGCTGAGGCGGGAGGATCGCTTGAGGCCAGGAATTCAAGAGCAGCCTGGGCAATATCGTGAAACCCCATCTCTACAAAAAATACAAAAATTAGTTGGGTATGGTGGCGCACACCTATAGTCCTAGCTAATTGGGAAGCTGAAGCAAGAGGATTGTTTGAGCCCAGGTTACAGTGAGCTATGATCACGCCACTGCACTCCAGCCTGGGTGACAAAGTGAGATCCTGTCACACAAAAAAAGAAAAAAATTAACAACTTCACTATAAATTTTGTGAGCTCCTGGAACTTACAATCAGCCGAGGGTGTGGAACTGTCTCTGAGAATTTCTAGAAGGGTGCTTACCTTCCAGGGGTGGTACAGGTGTAAGCATGAGTGTGGCAGTATGAACCTATCCCAAGTGGAGATTAGATACACACATTGCCCGCACACACGCTCAGCCTTCCTAGAGGTTCCAAGCTCTTCTCTTTTATACCCGAATAGCTCAGGTTGTAGACGTGACAGAAACACTCTTTAAGATGCCATTTCAAAGTAATCTCAGTACTCCTTCCCCAGCTCTCGTGAGACGTTGATTCTGTTAATGACAGGCAGTGCTTTTTTGAATCAGTACACACTGGCATGGCAAACTGTTAGCTTCTTTTCATAGTGAGGTTGACAAGTCTGCTCATATGAATGAATTCACTCTTGAGTGACTCATTGCGGGGGAAATGACACAATCACATGCCTATACTAGTAGAGTTAGGTGGCCTGCAAAAAGAGGGGAAGAGTAGAAAAGGCATTCACCACTTTATCAAGATGTGAGCACCAGCTTCTCACTTTCTACCCTCCTGAAAAAACTCCCCAAAAATCACTGATCATAAAACACACAATCTATAATCTAATTCGATTTTAAAAGTGCCCAGAAACTTTATAAAAACTTTCACTCAACAATGTGGTATGTGAGCACAGCATAGATATTAAGAGCACGAACTCTGAATCAGACAGACCTGGGTTTATTACAAGGCTCCCGTGCTTACTACCTGCGTGACTTCAACAAGTTACTTAACTTCCCTAAGGCTTGTTTCCTCATCTGTAAAACCAGGAGACTACTGCAACCTATCTCCTGGGACTGGTATAAGGAATAAATCAGTTAGTATATGCGAAGCAGCTAGAACAATTCCTGCAAATGAGCACTTAATATAAGTAATTGTAATTGAGTACTCAAATGTAATGTAATAATAACAATATAATATATTTTTATCATTAGTAGTAGTATTACCTAGCTTCCATTGAGGGAATCTGATTGAATATATTTAGCCTCCATAAGTTATGTGATTGAATATAGTTGGATAGTCATTACCACATAAAACAGATGTCCTAAAAGGAAAAAATAAGACTGGTCTATCAATAATGGGACCCATAATTTCCTTCCTCATTTTCTTTCTCATTTTTATCAGCTTGACTGAGCCCTTCCCCCCCTCCCTTCCTTCTTTCTTTCATTCCCTCTCTTGTTTGTGGCTTCTCATCTCTTTTTCCTCCTCTTCCTCATTAATCATTATTTCCTCCTGTCCCTTCTCCCAATTTGAAGTGCTGAGATTGGATGGGCTCTCACAAGATCTGATAGGAGAGCTAGTGCTATTTTTTTAGCTGTCTTCAGCATTCATGAGAAAAGAATGGTTCTTAGAAACTGACATTAGATGAAACTGATGTCTTACCCCTTGGGATAGCCCTTCCTTTGGAGCCATGAGGCTGTCTTATTTTCATCCCCCTTCAATGAAGCATTCTCTTGTGTCTGTGCTGGTGGAGTGGAAACAATACTCTGCCCTTAGCTCCACACAGGAGCAATCACGTCTGTTTAACGCATCACTGCATACCTCATGATTAGCATAGGGTCGATTGCATAGGAGGTACCCAACAAATATTTGTTGATAGAATGATTGAATGAATTAATATTGAAACTGGAGATTTGAATCCTGATTTTTTTCACTGACTAGAGATATAACCTTGGGTAAGTTACTGAAGTGCCCTGAGACTCAGATTCCTTATATAATGTATATAATCATATGATTGATATGATATAATAATATACATCTAATATTTAATGAAGACAATAATACCTACCTTAGAAGGAAAGTTAAAGGATTAGAAAACATTTTTGTAAAAGTGCTGTGTAAACCGTCGAATACCATGTAACTACAAGGGGTTGTATGGGAAATTCTAAGAAGTTTAAACATGTAATTCTTAGCCCCTTTGAAGGTAGGGATGTACAATCAGATTTGGCACTTTCCAAGTAACCACCGTGTTAAAGCTTCGGTTAGAAGAGTTAGGCTAAGAGATTTTCCTTTTCTTATTTGTCTTCTTGTTATCGTTAATTGTCTGTTCAATTTGAAGCTAAATAAATGGACACATAGAGACATGTAGATGATTGACTAAGCATTCAGTTTGGCAAAGGCATTTCCAGAAGGTGTGAAGATCTAGCAGCAAGTTGATACAATCTCCAGTATTTGTAAATATTCTTTGATTAAATAGATTTGGGGGCCAAATTCTTCTTATTTTTCTTTTGAATCTTAACTTGAGATTTTAAAATCATTTAATGAAAGATAAGGTGGAACATAATTGAAGTAATACGGAAATGCGTGATACTGACACAGGAGTTAGAGAAAAATACTTCTCCCTGTGGGTCCTACAGGAAAGCTCTCTAAATGTTCTCTAATCTCAGGAGTCAGCCTTGACTCCTTTTCCTCGTACCTAACATCCAATCCTTCAGGATTTTGTTGGCTGTACCTTTGAAATGCTGTATATATCCAGTGCAGCTAGGGCCACCTTCCTCTTTCACTTGGCTGTGTCAGTAGCCACCTGCCAGTCTCCCTGTTTCCGTCTTTACCTGCTATGATCTGTTCTCCACATAGCAGTCAGAGAGACATTTTAGAAATTTGAATTAGATAATGTCCTGGCCTAATCAAAATCTTCCAAGATGCCCCTTCACCCTGGGAACAAAAATACAAAATCATGATTGTTGTACTCAAAGCCCTACGTGATCTGGCCTCTAACTGCCTTTCGAATCTCATTGTCTATGAATCTCCTGTGCTGTCATAGCTCCAAGCCTCCCTGGATAACCTGAGCACGCTCCACCCTCAAGGCTTTTGCACTTGCTATTGCCTCTGCCTGGAATAACTTCCCCCCAGAAGTTCGCACAGCTCCCTTCTTCCCTTCGCTCAGATCTCTGTTTCAGGGTTGCCTCCTCAGGGAAGGCTTCCTTGATCACCCATCTGAGATAGTACCACTGCCCTTCTCTATCTCCATAGCCAACTTTATTTCCTTCATAACAGTTTTCATAACTGGAGTTCCCATTATATATTTATTTGCTTATCTGTTTGTCTGTCTCTGAGATGAGAATTTAAGCTTAGTGAGGGCAGGGATCCTTTATATTTTCTTCACCACTGTATTTCCAGTGCTTTAAATGGTAGCTGGCATGTAGTCAATGCTCAATGAATATTTCTTGAATGAATAAATGCATGAATAATCTCTAGAGAAGTGGGACTAACATCATGGTATTTGCCTACGTCTTTAAAAAATTCTGAGGTTCTGATTCTCTTTGGATTAGTGATACAGTATATTATTTTATGCTTTAGGCTTTCTTGAAACTCAAGGTAGATGAATTAATGTGCTATCACTATTCCCAGAAATAATCAGACCTGAGCATTCTTTGTTTACTACCACATTATTGACAGGATATTGAATTTTTATTTGTATATTTATTTTTATACAATGGTTTTAAGACATAAATAGCATCAATAAAGGAAATATACTTGAAAAGAATATATTTGAAAAGGAAAAAAAATCACTCCCACTACCCTAAATATCCACATGCAGACTTTGTATGTAATTATAATTAGGGTATACATAAGAGGTTTTTTCATGTGACATTATATTATAAATATTTTCCATACTGCCTTACATATTCCATTTCTAATGTCTACAGGATATGCCATTAATTTTCTGTATCATAATTAACTTAACCAATTCCCAATTGTTAGACATTTGGGTTGTTTCTAGTTTTCCCCTCTTAGAAATAATGCTTCGATACTGAACACAGGTATGTGTCCCCAATGCCCCCATCCCCAATATTTTAGAAGATTGCCTCATAATAAATTTCTAGCAGTGGTATGACTGGTTCATACGACATGAACACAATTACACTACTCATGCATATTGGAATACATATTTGCATACCAAAAGCATCGTATCAATGGAATGTCACAACAACCTTATCAGCATTGGTTGGTACTATTAAAAATAATTTTGAGTGTTTAATAGGCTTAACATAATGAGGTCAATTTAATAGTCTAAAAGCCAGTAAGATTGTGTTTAAAATGTACAGTTCTTTAGCTGCTATTAATGTTGAATTATATACTTGTTTATAATTTATATTTTTATTTATAATGGCCTTTTCCTTTTTAACTATTAAGGGTTTGGTGATTTTTTCTTACATTTTAATGAACTCTTTCATAGTAATGTAAATATTTCCCTAGTCTACTGTTCTTTTAATTTTAGCTTTTTATAGTTTAAAAAAAATGTTAATCTTCATCTAGCAGAGTTGCTCAATTTTTTCCTTTGTTCACTGTCTTTACTTTAGAAGTTGAATGTATATAAGATGACATGTTAATTGCCCAATCATAATAGACAATGATCATTGTCATAATAATAAAAAATCATTTTAGAGGGCCCCATTATACTTATCAAATATGGGGTTTATGAAGATTCTAGGAAGGGGAGCAGTGAAGTGAGCACACACCTACAATGTACAGGAAACACATGAGTGTATAAGGGCAGGAGGGGAAAAGGAAGAAGAGACAGGAGCAATTTCCTCCCTCTGTTAGGACATGACAGCATGTGTCTCAGAACATGACTCTACACTTAACACACAGGCAGAAAGTGGCTTTCTTAGGCAGTCTTTTAAGTGGAAAATTCCCCTGACTGGTATCCATCTGCTCTGCCACTGATGCTCATAAAGATGATTCCAAAGCACTGCAGAGCTCTCAAGTCTCTTCCAATCATCAAAGAGTTATGCTTGGTTTACTTTTCAGTATTAGTCACACTAGGCTATGAGCTACTCGAAGGCATTTGTAACCCCAGGTTCTGGAACTTGCAAGATGCAGAGCAAATGTTTGCTAAATTAACATTTTAAAAAATTATTTTAACAATTTTCTAATCCTTTTGGTGTTTGCTTCAAAATGTATAGAGTGGAAAGGAGTGGAGTATTTGCATTCCAATCCAGGTCCAGGCACTAAGGAGTTGGGTAATTTTAGGTAACTTACTTTTTTCTGGTCCTCAGTTTCCTCATTTGTTAAAGTAAGAGAGGGCATTAGGCTAAGTGATCTCAGAGGTAGTTTTTAGTGAGGGAGTATTAATATAATCTATAATTATAGATTGTAAATTAATTAAATACTGTGTCCAGTTCATTGGGTTGTCCTATTTTTTCTATATTTTTAAAACTATGTCTGATCACAAAGATAATGAATTGTAATAGAAATAATCATCAACCTTTTCATAGGCTCAAAGGTATTGGTTTAATTTGGATTTATTGTGAATCCTCATGATTTTCAATACAATGCAGCTTACAATTTAGCACAATTTATATTAAAATATAAATTCATTGAAATCAATGCCAGACAATTGCACAAGAAAGAAAGCAAAAAAATTAGACTTTCTATCCACTAGAGCTGTGCTTGCTGTCCAACACGGTAGCCACTAGTCACTTGTGGCTACTGAACAATTGCAATGTGGCTACTCTGAATTAAGATGTGCTGTAAGTACTAAATACTCATCAGATTTTGAAGATTTGGTATGAAAAAAGCACAAATATCTCATTAATGATTTTTATACTGATTACATATTGGAATAATAATATCTTGGATATATTAAATAAAATATGTCATGAAAATTAATTGTGCCTATTTTTTTTACTTTGTAAAATGTGGCTGCAAAAAAATTAAAATTACACATGTAGCTCACACTACATTTCTACTGGACAATGCTGCTCTAGAGGGGTCTAGAACTGGAAGTAGAGAACTATGATGAGGATGAACAGAATACAACTAGTGAAAGTACAAAGAAGATTTAATTATTTGCATTATTTCAATGAAAGTTTCTTTGCTTTTCATTCAGCAAACAGTCTCCACTGATTTAAAAATGTTAAATTTATTATCTCATAGGAACATGGCTTTGTAAAGAAGTTTGGAGCTAAATCTGGCTGGCTGACTTTTCTGGAAGTTACAGGAAAGATCTGTGAAATGCTGTCCCTCCTGAACTATTGACCAAAAAGGACACTCCGTATTGTGAAACCTGCCTAATCTCCCTGACTCTTACAAGAACTATTGCCAATGCATACTTCTACTTTTTACAAACAACTTTGATGACGTAACTTGACTTTCCAGAGTTACGAAAATTTTGTCCTCATTTTAATGAATAAATTGTGTGTATTTTTCTCTATATACAATTTGTGTCTTAATTTTTTGCGTGTGCCCGGAAATTCAGCAAAAGGGTAAAGCTCAATACAAGAGACAGGTGTTGAATTAGGGATGATGACCAGGAAGGTGGTGTCTTTTCTGCCCCACGGTAGATTCTTTCTCAAAGGTTTGCCAATTACCCAGAAGTCGTTCTCTGTATCATGAGGCTAGACTGCACAGTGGGTAAGGTCTGCCTTCCCTCCCCCTGGGCCCCATGATTCCTGTGGTCCTTGATGCCCCTGCTGCTTAGAGTTTCCCACTGATGTCCTCCTCTCCAACCTTTCCGCTCTGGCATGCCACTGGGGTTGATGGATATGTCAACCAGATATGCAGGGTATTCTGCAGTAGTTTGAACAAAGGCAATTAGGTAAATGATTCAATGTTGAGCTATTGCTACACTTTTTTTTTTTTGTAAAAATTCAAAAATTAGAAATTGATAATCTTTTGTTAGATCCTATGTTCTAATTTTTAGGTCAGCAAATATGATTGCAGTATGGGAACCCCATACCTTGTTCTAGACCTTCCCACCTTTCCTTTTCCTCCCACAACCCAATCCCTACTCTTTCCCCTGGGGCTTGCATGACCTTTCCCAGGAAGCTGTTGATAGATCTAATAAAGAAACCAGAGCTTCCCCTCTCAGGCCATGTGCATTCTCACGGGAGATTTCAGTTAATGCTTTACCTAGGAGGTATGATTCTTAATAGTGGGGATTAGGACACTGGGGCAAGTCAGTAGGGACGTATTTTTGGCCAAGGTATCTTTGGCTTACTTATGAAATCACATCTGAGGGGCACTTACCTATGCCACTTGGGGCTTTTGTCTTTTGGGGGCAGGGTACAATTTCACATTTTCTTTTACCTCTTCCTGCCAAGTGCCTCACCCATATCTCAGCTGTTTTAATTCATTTTTCTGTTAATCAGAGCTGAGTGGTAGGAATGAACAGTCACAAATGGATATGACAGGAAATGTGTATATGGGTACTATTACCTGGAATACATTTGCATCAGAAAACAAAAAATCTGGCTTTTGCACTACAGTTACCTCTTTAGCAATGTGACATTGGGAAATCAGTGATCATTTCTGGTTTGGTCTGTGACTGGTCTTTTAAACTGTACCTTACTATGTGTTTTATTAATTTACTTTAAAAAAAGTTTTATGAACCTCAACTCTTACCTCACGCCATTCACAAAAATTAAATTGAAACAGATCATGGACCTAAATGTGTGTTAAAACTATACAACTTCTAGAAGAAAATATAGGAAAAAAATCTTCACAATCTTGGCATAGGCAAAGATTTCTTATCTAGAACACAAAAAGCCTGAACCAGAAAATAAAAAATTGGTGATACATAATGCATAAAAATTTTAAAATTCTACTCTTAAAAAGACACTGTTAAGAACTCAAACAAGGGGTATTTGAATTATATCTCAATAAAGCTATTAAAAAAAACCCAAAAAGGCAAGCCACAGAATGGGTGATAATACATAACATACTAATATCTGACAAAGAATTTACCATTAGCCATCAGGGAAATGCAAATTAAAACCACAACGAGAGACTACCACACACCCTCCAGAATGGCTAAAATGAAAAAGACTGACAATACCAAGCTTTGGGGAAAATATGAAGCAACTGGAACTCCTCTACAGTACTGGTGATAATGTAAAATTGTACAACTACTTTGGAAAATAGTTAGGAAATTTCTTATAAAGTTAAACATACATTTACTGTAGGAATTGTAGAAATTCCACTCTTAGGTATTTACCTAAAAGAAATGAAAACAGGCCGGGCACAGTGGCTCACGCCTGTGGTCCCAGCACTTTGGAAGACTGAGGCGGGAGGATCGATTGAGGCCAGGAATTGGAGACCAGCCTGGACAACATAGTGACACCCTAACCCTACAAAAAATAAAAAAATTAGCTGGGCATGATGGCTTGTGCTTGTAGTCCTAGTGGCTGAAGCAAGAGGGTCGCTTGAGGCCAGGAATCTGAGGCTGCAGTGAGCTATGCTCACGCCAGTGTACTCCAGCCTGGGTGACAGAGCAAGACTATGTCCAAAAATAAATAAATAAATAAAAAGAAAGAAAGAAACGAAAAATGAAAACATATGTCCATACGGTACTATTCATAGCAGATTTATTCATAATAGCCTAAACCGAAAACAACCCAAATGTTCATCAACAGGTAAGTTGGATAAACAAATTTTGGAAAGGAATCCACACAATGGAATATCACTCAGCAATAAAAAGGAATGGACTAATTAATACATGCAAAAGAATGGATAAATCTCAAAAATGTTATGTTGAGCAGAAAAAGCCAGTACAAAAGAGTACATAGTGCATTATCTCATTTATATGAAACAAAAGACTGACATATAGTGGCAGAAAGCAGATCAGTTGTTGCCTGGGGCTGGGGCGGGGGGATTGACTAGGAAAGATTGGGGTGATGAAATATTCTACATCTTGATTGTGGTGGTAGTTGCGTGGGTGTATAAATTTATCAAAACTCATACAGATGTACACTTAAAACGGGTGCATTTCATTGTAGATAAATAATATCGCAATCAAGGTGACTTAGAAAAAAGTATTTTTGTGAAAAACGATAAACAGTCATTATAAACAATGTAAACAATAAGGAAAGGCACAAAATAAGAGAAATAGAAATC
The DNA here is from genome assembly GCA_023783475.1 of Daubentonia madagascariensis. NCBI lineage: Eukaryota > Metazoa > Chordata > Mammalia > Primates > Daubentoniidae > Daubentonia > Daubentonia madagascariensis. Next base: position 9,000,085 of record JAKFHU010000144.1, on the reverse strand, counting down.
ACTCCAAGTACTAATTTAAAGTGGAATGTTATTAATACCGTGAATAAAATCATGAAGCACCATGATTTTGTTTCCCTTGTCATTTAAGAGGACTTGGGCATTGTAAATTAAAGCCTAGCTGACAGCCCTCTCTGCATGGTTTGATCTCTATTTAATTGTCCCACTTCATTTCAGTTGTGTACTTCTTGGAGGTCTGTCTCTTCTGATGCTCTGTTGGGCTGTTTTCAGTACCTTCTGCCACAGACTTTTGCCCATGTTGTTCCCTCTGCCTGCAACATTTCCCCCTGCCTCCTCACCTGGCTTTGCTTACTTGTCCTTCAGAGTTCAGCTCAAAGCTCACTTCTTCAGCAATACCCTCCCTGACTAGGTTAAATTCTCCCGTTACAGTCTCTCAAAACACCACTAAGTCAATAACAGCGTTATATTTCTGTGATTTCAAAATCAGTATATCTGCTTCTCCAACAGGTGAAGGCAGGAACCATGTGGGCAGGAACCATGGCTGCTTCTGCTTACCATTTTATCTCAGAGCCTACTTCAGAGCCTGGTAAGAGCGAGACAAATATTTGTTTTTAAAAAAATGGGAATGAATATTAATTGATTTTGGAATAGGTAACAAATGAAGCTAGGGTGAGGTGGAACATCATGTTCCCAGTAACAGTGTGCGCTATGGTTTGAATGTTGCCCTCCAAAACTCACGTTGAAACTAATCCCTGATGCAGCAGTGTTGAGAAGTTGGCCTTTAAGAGGTGATTGGATCATGAGGGCTCTGCCTTCATGAATGGATTAATCCATTCATGGATTAATAGATGAGTGGGTTACCATGGGAGGGAAACTGGTGGGGTTATAAGAAGAGGAAGAGAGGCCTGAACTGGCACTTACAGCCCCACAGGGCATGTGACGCCCTGTGCTGCTTCAGGAGGCTGCAGAGAGTCCCCATCAGCAAGAAGGCTCTCACCAGATGCACCCTGTTGACCTTGGACTTCCTAGCTTCCATAACGGTAAGAAATAAATTCCTTCTCTTTATAAATTACCCAGTTTCAGGTATTCTATTATAAGCAAGAGAAAACAGACTAATGCAGCATGGAAGAGAATAATGGCTGTTTAACGGCTGTTTCCCATGTGCTACCAACTTTATTTACTCATTTTTTAGAGATAGGGTCTTGCTCTGTTGCCCAGGCTGTAGTGCAGTGGCATGATCATAGCTCATTGCAGCCTCAAACTCCTGGGCTCAAGAGATCCTCCTACCTCAACCTCCCCAGTAGCTGGGACTACAGGTGTGTACCGCCACACCCAGCTAATTTTAAAATTTTTTGTAGAGACAGGGTCTTCTATATTGCCCAGGCTGGTCTCAAACTCCTAGCCTCAAGTGACTCTCCCACCTCGGCCTCCCAAAGTGCTGGGATTACAGGTGTGAGCCACATGCCTGGCTAGTAGGAACTTTAGATATATAATCACCTTTAATCTTCATGACAGCTCCCTGAAGTAGACATTATCCCCATTTTACTATTGAAGAAACAGTCTTAAAACCAGTAAGAAACTTGCCCAAGGTCAGAGTTGGGCAAGTGGGTCACAGGAGACACTGACCTCCCAGAGGACTCTAAGGCCCCAGCTGGTCCTCACTCGCTGGGCCTCCTCCTCCTGTAGTACTTCCTCCTGATCTCAGGGTGCCACCCAGACCCTCTGCTTCCTTCCCCATCCCTTTCATAAGTTGCAATTGTATGTGAAGGCCAGCTGGGTGAAACTGGTTTCCCTGCTGGTGGTGAGGGCTTTTGGTGGCCGGGTGGGCGTCCTCATCTTCCTTCATGTCTACCCTCCATCTGTTTCTGTGTGTCCTCCCAGTAGTATTGCCCCAACTTAAACTGATTGCCACTATTTTGGATCTGGAAACTTTTTGCAAAGGGTGCAGCATATTATTATTTGGTTCTTTCATCAAGACATATCTAGTATTCAACTACTTATAACCATCTTCACTACTGCTACCCTGATCCGAGCCACCCAGAGTCCCTTCTATAGCCTTTGCAGTGACCTCCTAATGGGTCTCCTGGCTTATTCCTTTGCCCCTTTACGGTTTATTCCCAACATGCAGTCACATGGATCCTTTAAAATGTAAGATAACTTATGTTACTTCTCCACTGACAACTCTCCGGCGGTTTCTGCCTCACTCAGAGTAAAAGTCAAAGTTCTCACAATGGCCTGCAGGGCCTTTCACAATCTCCCTCCTCTGCGAACAGCCCAACCTCATCTTTCCCTTCCTCAAGCAGCCTCCCTACAGTGTCAAGCACACTCTCTGTCCTCAGTATCTGAAACCTTTCATGTTACTGAGTCTCCTTTTCAGGATCTTGATTTCTGTCTTGAATAATATATGGCTCCTGACAATTAAAAAAACTGGGGTAACAGGGATATCGATAACTGTACCATGAGGCTCCACCCCCAAGCCCATAGAGCTCTCTGGGGACTCAGGACCCTGATGAACTTCACTCCTAGTATCTATAAGTACAAGTGCTAATGCTTGGAAAAGGAACAATTCTTGATGGAAATGTAGAGTATGACTGCTGAATGATTGTTAATTCTCGAGGATTTAGAGTAAACGAGGAAGACTCTTCCCCAAGAGAATCAAAGCTTTGTCTAACTGGACAAGGCTATTTTTATCGTTCAGGGGTTCTGCTCAGGGTACAGAGCCATCCAGAATAGACATGCCTACACAGAAAAACAATGCCTCAGTACCAGTGCTTCTTAGTTTTGACAAATGCACTATAGTAATGTAAGATGTTAACATTAAGAAGAACTGGGTGAAGGGTATATGGGAACTCTCTGTATTATCCTTGCAACTTTTATATGAATTTAAAATTATTCCAGAATAAAGTTCATTAAAAAACAGACAAACAAACAAAAAAACAAGGTCGTGTCACCTGGATCTAGCCTCATCTCATGCCTCCCTCCTCCTGGTTCTTGGTTGATTAGCCATTCTGGCCACCTCTCAATTCCTCTAGAATACCATGCTGTGTTTCCCTTTAGGACCTTTGTACATACAGTTGTTTCTTCCTGGAAAATTTCCAACTTTCCCCACCTTGTGTTCTCATTCACCCTCTTACCTAGTGAATGCTTGCTTGGCCTTGGGATTTCAGCTGAAAAGTCACTTCCTTGGAATGGGGGTGGTGGTGGTGGTAGGAAGTAGGGATCACCAGGCAACCTCCTGATCTGGCTAAATGGACAGCATGCTCTGGGCAGGCTGACTATCTTACGCCTAGCATGATAATTCCATTTCTTCCTGCAAATTGGCACTTGGTTTATACATTGATCTATGGTAGCACTTCCCAGACTTTAATATAGATACAAATAACCTGGGGATCATGTTAAAACACTGATTTGGATTCAGTGGGTCTGGGGTGGGCCTGAGAGTCTGCATATCTAACAAGCTCCCAGGTGAGGCTGATGCTGTGGGTTTGTAGATCACACTTAAGCAGGAAACGTTATTGGTAAACGGATCCCATTTTGGCCTGCAGAGCAAAATTAAGTTTTAGGTCTATAAACATAAGGGTGAGACCATGGACATAAGTAAATTCAGTGCTCGTTTTACTTTTGATGATAGAAACTCTTATCTATTCGCCTTTGCTTTTCCCTCCCCCAACTCTCCTATCCCCCTGCACTTACTCAATTTACATGTAATATGTTGAGCCGAAAGCAAACACAACCAGTGTGGCCTCATGGCAGTTGGTTATTGCATTTTCCCAGGTCATGCTATGGCTTTTATTTTAAATTTCTAGAATGGCTACCTACTACCAAGGGCTGAGGGTGTCATCCTCTTCTGAATACTCCCCAGCTTGTCTGGCCACCCTTAAAATATGGTACATCTCTCCAGCTGTAGTTTGATCAGTGAAAAGTACAGTGGGATTTCTTTTCTGGACCTGGAATTCCATCAGCAGCTGGGGATTTTATTAGCTAAATCAGGTGCTCTTCCACCTGTTGTATCATAATACAGCCTTCACACACTGATTCAACTGATAACTGCCAACCATCCATTCCATACGCCAGGCCCTGTGTTGAGCGCTGAGGATGCAGGGAACTACAGAACATGATCCCAGTCTCATATACCACAGGGGAGAACAAGAGCATAGCTGACAAAACAGTCCTGTGACAGAGGAGGGAGGGCAGTTTAACGTCAGTTTCGGAGATCCTGGGTTAGAATCTGACAACTTTCACGTAGTAGCTACGTGAGCTAGGACAAGACACTTAAGATTTCCCAATTTGTTTCCTCTTCTGTAAAAATATCATAATAATACGTACGTTATGGTTTGTTTTGAGGAACATAGAGAGCATGTAAAAAAATTTAGCATGGTACCTGGTATATAGTCAGCTCAATGAGTGGTACCTATTATCACTGGTATTACTCTAGTCCAGATTCTCCTCTCATCTTTTAAAGTTTTGTCCCATACTAATCAGGTTTATGTTTACCTTCAAGAATTCACTGACACAACTGTGCAATAAAGACCACTGAATATTTTGTCAGGGAGATAGGTAAGGGACCAAATAGCATATAACTGAAAACAAAATCCTTCTTAGACATTTTTGTTCTTCAAAGTTCCTCTTCCTGGCTATGTTGCTTCCAGGGACTTTCCCTCTCTCCCTTCTCTCCAACGCAGGGGAAACTAGCCCTATTAGCCCCACACTCCTTTCGTTCTATTGGAGCCACTCCCCTCCCCCTTCCCTTTGAGAAGCAATGTTAAGTCCTCTAATCATCTTACGCACAGAAGTTTAGGGACCACCTTTTTATCATTTTGGCTTATGGAAGTATTTCTTCTATCCCATGTGGCTTGTGGAAGCATTTCTTCAAAAAAAAAAAAAAAAGTCATACACATGGTGCTTTCCTAGGAGGAATTCTGGTGAATAAATCGTTCCCCACATGAATACATTATGATAGCACTGCCGTCAGCTCTGCACAGGGTTCTGTGGAAGTGCACGATACTGTAGTCATGAGTGGTAAGAGGTAGAGCTGCAAAGGTAGTCTGGATCCAGGCTGAGCAGAGCCTGGCACCCATGATGAGGAGTTTTTACTAAAGGCAATTTTTAACACATTAATGGCCATGTGAGTTGTATTTAACTCATGCTAGTTTTGAGCCCGGGGCCTCGTGAAGCATATGTAATTCACACGTCTCTTTACCTTGGGAGCCACCTGGTGTGCAGGCAACTCATGCTGCCAGGTTACATGATGGGTGGCCCCCTGGGCAAAACCCTGCAGTTGGTTCATGAAAATCTTACTTGTTGATGTTCTTATTGTTACAATAAATGTTGACAAATTTAATTGCATATAACTCATGCATAGAAAACAATAAAAAATAAATTTTTCATTAAATTAGAAAGGATTGTTTTATTTTCAAAGTTTTTATTCTATTTTCATAATAAAACACCATGCCCCCTAGGAAAAAAATTTTTTTTCCTAGTGTGGCAGTCTAATGTTAAGGAGGTAGTGATGTGATCAGACGATCAGAGTGTTTTCTTTGTAAGGAAGCCAGGTTTGGCAGTGGTGTGACCAGGTAGTAGGAGTTTATGGCTGGGAGACCAGTCGGCAGCCTGCCATCAGGTAGGGTAAGAATGTTTCTTGACTTACACTTGGGGTCAACTAAAACTTGTAGGTTTTTCACAGGATAATTTCTCTGATTACGTGCTTCCACAAAGTTTATTCATTTTGTTAATTTTTTTTAATGTTTTGACATTTTATTTTGAATTAATTTTAGTTTTACAGAGAAATTGTAAAAATAGTACACTTCATCTAACTTCCACCAACATTAACATCTTACATAATTATAGTACAATTATCCAAATAAGGAAATTCATACTGATATATTAACCAATCTGCAAACTTTATTCAGATTCTACCAGTTTTCTCACTAATGTCCTTTTTCTGATCCAGGTTCTAACAGAGGACAACTAAATGGTGTTTAGTTGTCATGTCTTCTTCAATCTGTAATTCCTCAGTCTGTCTTTGTCTTTCATGACCTTAAGACTTTTGAAGAGTACTAGTTTGTTTTTTTTTTTTTTTGTGAGACAGAGTCCCGCTCTGTCGCCCAGCTAGAGTGCAGTGGCGTCATCATAGCTCACTGCAACCTCCAACTTCTGGGCTCGAGCAATCCTCCTGCCTCAGCCTCCCAAGTAGCTGGGACTGCAGGCACCCGCCACCATGCCTGGCTAATTTTTTCGATTTTTGGTAGAGACTGGGGTCTCGCTCTTGCTCAGGCTGGTCTTGAACTTCTGAGCTCAAGGGATCCTCCCACCTCAGCCTCCCAGAGTGCTAGGATTACAGGCATGAGCCACTATGCCTAGCCTAGTCTGGTATTTTGTGGAATGTCCCTCAATTTGGATTAGATGGTTCTTCATGATTAGATTGAGGTTATACATTTCCGGCAAGAATACAGCAGAAATAAAGTTGTGTCCTTTCCAGTGCATTATATCAAGGGAGACATATGTTTTCTTATTGGTAATGCTAACACTGACTACTTGGTTACAGTGTATCTGCTAGGTTTCTTCACTACTAAGTATCTTGTGGGGAAATATTTTTGAGATTATGAAAATGTCCATTTCTCACCATTCTTTCACCCACTAATTTTAGCGTCTATCAATAGTTCTTGCCTGTAACAGTTATTACTGCAGTGTTTGCCTAATGGTGATTTTCTATTTCCATTATTCCTTCCACATTAATTGGAATTATATGATAAGGAAGTATGTCCCTTTTCTCTTGTTTATTTATTCACAGCAGTGTGGACTAATGAGTATTTATTTTATTTTACGGGTTACAATGTAAGATTATCATTATTTTGTTGCTCAAATTGTCCCAGCATCAGCCATTGGGAACTGTGATTTGGCTCCTGGCTCCCTTTTGACATGCTCCCTTCCTTTTTGAGTGTGTCCTTACTTTGTGGCACAAGATGCTCTAGGTTCATCTCATGTTTTCCCTGCCCCAATTCTAGAATCAACATTTCTCCAAGAAGCCCAGTCTTTTTTTTTTTATTGGAAAATGATATTTAGGAACCAGATCTGGATGCTAGATTTCATAGCTACTGGGGTGTCATTATTTCTAGGTCCTCTCACAAATGGAGCTAGTAAAAAAAGTTATCTATTTATTTCTTTATCTATCCATTTGTGTATGTATGTATACTAAAAACCATGAGTTCATACTGACATCTCTGATTCCAGTCCCGCTCCACAGGGCTCATTCCAGCCTTCCCCCTTTCCTTATTTATAACTTGTTTTTCCAACAGGGAGAAACCTGACTCTCATTATTCACAATAATTTTACTTATTTGTTCAATTATAGAACACAGATAAAGTACATTTACAGATAAAGTAGTTTCACAATTGCTAATTTATACCCCTGTGAAAAACAAATGTACTAACTAGAATAAAACATTTGTATAAAGCTCTTTTTGTTGCTAGCCTTATGATATACAGTGAAAATACAATTTTCCAAAATTACTTAAATGAGTTCTTTTCTTCCCCACCCACTTCATTGTGGTTGTTAGTCGTTTATAGTGCAGTTCAGTTTGCTTGTTCCTGCTTGTACTCTATTTTGGCTTGCCTCCATGTCCTGGTTGACTGTACACATGTATGTAGTGACAGGCAGTGTTACACACAAAGGCAGAGTCAGAGAAACGTCACCGTCCTCATCACTATTACTCCAGTCCCATTCTCCCATTCTTTCCACCCTTTTCTCACCCATTCATTTTGAATAAAAATGTCTACTCAAGTCCTTTGCCCATTTGTTTTGTGCTTACCGCATTTCCCCCCAAAAGTGAGCAGAGATGTGTGTATTTTCTTTTATCCCCTTTTTTCATTTTATGAAGATATAATTCACATACCATTAAACTTACCCTTTAACAATGTACAATTCATTGGTTTTTAGTATAGTCACAGTGTTGTGCAACTATCACTACAATCTAACTTTAGAACATTTTTATCATCTCAGAAAGAAACCCTGTATCCCATCCCCACTGCCCCCAGCCCTAGAAAACTACGAATCTACTTTCTGTTTCTATGGATTTGCCTGTTCTGGACATTTCATATAAATGGAATCCTACAATATGCGGCCTTTTGTGTCTGGCTTCTTGCACTTAGTATACTATTCTCAAGGCCCATCCATGTTACAGTATATACCAGTACTTCATTCCTTTCTGTGGCCGAGTAATATTCCAATGTCTGAATATACCACATTTTGTTTGTACATTCATCAATTGATAGAAATTTGGGTTGTTTCCACTTTTTGGTTATTGTGAACAATGCTGCTATGAATATTCATGAACAAGTTTTTGTGTGAACATGTTTTCTATTCCCTTAGGTAGATACGTAGGAGTGAAATTACTGGGTCATATGGTAACTCTATATTTAACTTTTTGAGGAACTGTCAAATTGTTTTCCAAAGTGGCTGCATCATTTTACACTCCCATGGGTATGAGGGTTTCAATTTCTCCACATCCTTGCCAATATGTGTTATTTCTAATTTTTTAAAATTACAGCCATTGTAGTGGGTGTGAAGTGTTATCTCTTCATGGTTTTGATTTGGGTTTCTCTAGTGATTAATGATGTTGAGGATCTTTTCATGTGCTTAGTGGCCATTTATATATTTTGTATGAAGAAATGTCTATTCAATTCTTTGGCACATTTTAAAATTGGATTATTTGTCTTTTTATTGCTGAGTTATAAGAGTTCTTTATATATTCTGGAAACAAGTATCTTATCAGATACATGATTTACAAATATTTTCTCCCATTCTGTAGGTTGTCTTTTCATTCTCTTGATAGTGTCCTTTAATGCACAAATGTTTTAAATTCTGATGAAGTCCAATTTACCTATTTTTTCTTTTGTTGCTTGTGTTTTTGTTTCTGTAACTAAGAAACCATTGCCCAATCTAAGGTGATGAAGATTTATGCCTATGTTTTCTTCTATGAGTTTTATTATTTTAGCTCCTATATTTAGGCCTTTGATTTATTTTGAGCTAAATTTTGAATTTAGTTAAATTTTGAACTACCTTCTCTTACATGTGGACATTCAGTTGTCTCTGCAATATTTGTTGAAAAATACTGTTCTTCCCCTATAGAATTACCTTGGGCATTCTTGTCAAAAAATTAATTGACTTTGAATGTAAGAGTTTATTTCTGAACTCTCAATTCTATTCCAGTTACCTATCTACGTATCTATTCTTAAGGCAATACCACACTGTCTTGATTACTGCACTTTTGTAGCAACTTTTGAAGTCAGAAAGTGAGTTCTCCAACTTTCTTCTTTTTCAAGATTGTTTCGGTTATTCTGGGTTCCTTGCATTTCCACATGAATTTTATGATAAGCTTATTAATTTCTGCAAAAAAGCCAGATTTGATAGCGATTGTGTTGACTCTATAGATCAATTTGGGAAGCACTGCCATCTTAACAATATTAAGACAAACATGGGATGTCTTTATATTTATATAGGTTTTTTTTCATTTCTTTCAAGTGTCACAGTTTTCATAGCATAAGTTTAATGCTTCTTTTATGAAATTTATTCCTATTTTTTTGATGCTATTGCAAATGAAATTTTTTTATAAAATAAGGAATTGGCTCATGTGATTACGGAGGCTAGCAAGCCCAAAATCTGTAGAGCCAATGTCCCAGTATGAGTCTGAACACTGGAAACTGCTGCAGAACCAGGAAGAGCTGATGTCCCAGTTTGAAGACCATAAGCAGGAAGAGCTATACTTGTATATTGATCTTGCATCCTGCAACTTTGCTGAACTCACTTATTTGTTCCAATCTTTTTAGTGGATTCCTTAGGATTTTCTATATACAAGATCATGCCATCTGTGAGTAGAGATAGTTTTACTTCTTCCATTCCAGTCTGGATGTCTTTTACTATTATTATTATCTTTTTGTCTAATTGCCCTGCATCTCAATTTTTAGAGTTCTTTACTGCTATGGTTTGAATTTTTGTCCCCTTCAAACCTCATGTTGAAATTTAATTGTCATTGTAACAGTATTAAGAGGTGAGACCTTTAATAGGTAATTAGGCCATGAGGGCTCTGCCCTCATGAATTAATGAATGCTGTTATCTCAGGAGTGGGTTTGTTATAAAAGGGCAAGTTTGGCTCCCTTTTCTTTCTCTCTCTTTCTTGCCCTTCCACCTTCTACCATGACATTATGCAACAAGAAGGCCCTCACCAGATGTTAGCCCCTTGATTTTGGACTTCCCAGCCCCCAGAACCATGACCAACATATTAATATTTCTGTTCATTATAAATTACCCTGTCTCAGGTATTCTGTTGTAGCAGCAAAAATGGACTAAAACACTTATGTATTAGAGAGATTAATCCTTTGTCTGGTGTACAGTGCAAGTATTTTCTCCCAGTTTGTCAGCTGTTTTTTTGCTTTGTGTTTTTTTTTTTGCCACCAAAATTTAAAATACTTTTGTCATCAAATTTATCAATCTTTTCTTTTATTGCCTCTGAATTTTGAGTCATAGAAAGAAAATCTTTCCCTAAATCAAAGTTAAAGAGGAATTGTCCTGTTTTCTTTCACTTACATGTATAGTCTCAAATTTTATGCTAGATCCCTAATCCATTTGGAGTTTTTTTTTTCTTATGCATGGTGTGATGAACGGATGTGAATTTTTTTTAAAATGGCTAATCCAATTGTCACAGAATCATTTATTAAAAAGGTCATATGTTTGCCCCAGTGATCTGAGATAACATCTTTATCGTATACTAAATTTCCACATGGCTTTAGTTCTGTTTCTGTGCTTTCTATTCTTTTCCACTGGTCCATGTGTGTACTCAAGTGTCATCACCACACAGTTTTAATTATAGAGGCTTTTTAGTATGTTTCAATATCTGTAAGGGCTGGTTCCCCCACTTGTGGTCTCTCATTTTCAGTGTTTTCCTACCTATTCTTGAACACTTGTTTTTCTACAATTGTTGTAAAGTTGCTTTATTAACATAAAACTCACTAAATTTTCACATAAACTTGCTCAATCTTCTCTTAAGTTCCAGCCTGCAGTTATTTAAAAGTTAAATACCTTTAGCCATTGAAAATTAACCCTCTCTCCTTTTCATTGGATTACTGGATGGCAACTTGTGTGTGTGGGGGTGCAAATCAAGAGCTCTTCTCTACATCTGCTTTTCCTTTAGTTACCATCTTCTCTCCTTTCAATACAGGTCAAATGCTCTGTTGGTGTCTCCATTTTCTCATCACGTTTCTGAAGAGCTTTTATAGTAGTGGCAAGTTCCAGTTATTCTACAGTGACAATACTGTTAGACTCTGAGCCTATAATGAACAGAGCAACTTACTTCTAGTACTAAGTTCTCCACAGGTGAGGCAATACCCTCATCTAGGATGGGCAAGTCACTCTCTACATCAATGACCTGCCCAGTCCATCAGCAATGAACTCACCAACTGAATCAGAGGAATGTGCTTTGCAGAAAATGGGAGTCTTTCCCCTTAAACCAGTAAGAGCCAAGTTCCCAACTACATATCACCTATACAGTGATTTGCTGCTTAACAGAATTTTCATCAACAATAGAATGCATCTAAGATGGTGGTCTGATAAGATTATAATGGAGCTGAAATATTCCTGTCACCTAGTGACCTAGTAGCATCCAACATCCCAGGCATTACCTTTCTGTTTAGGTAGACAAATACCACTGTTACAACTGCCTACAGTATTCAGCACGGTAACATGCCACACAGGACGTAGCCCAGGAGAAACAGGCTACACCAAACCTAGCGTGTATTAGACCACACCATCTAGGTTTGTGCGAGTACTCTGACGTTCGCACAAGGAGAAATTGCAGCATCTCCCAGAATGTATCCCCGTATCCCGTAGTGAAGCGACCAGGACTGTATTTCTCTACTTGGCCTGCCTGTCCCTTCTTTTCAAGTCCCTGTAGCGCCAGTACTGCACAACACAGGCATGCGAGGAATCAGCGAGTATCGTCGGCGGCCTTCCTCAGCCCCCTCTCCAGCAGCGTTAGTGTCGCTACGATCCAGACGAGGGAACGGCCGCGGCGCCGAAGCAGCGCGGCAGACAACGGGCCCGCCATTTGCTACCACGTGCTGGGGGCGGGGCGGGATCAGAGCGCGAGGGCCGCACGAAGGTTGGGCGCGGCGGGGGCGTGGCGCGCCGGGGCTGCACGATCCGGAAGCGGGGGGCGCTCTTCGCTCGGCCCGACCCCCCCGCCGCCCCCCGGTCGGCGCACCCAGCGGGCAGAGGCGGGGGCCGAGACCGAGGGCGGGGTCGGACTGGGCTTCGGCGTGAGATGGCGGCGGCAGCTGTGAGAGGCGCCAAGCGGAGCCTGCGGGCCGAGCTGAAACAGCGTCTGCGGGCGATGTGCGCCGAGGAGCGGCTACGCCAGTCCCATCTACTGACCCAGAAGGTGCGAGACCACCGGTAGCCGAAACCGCAGCGCACCGACCCTGGTTGAACGCCCGGCGGCCCGAGTGTGCGGATCCGCGCAGGCGCAGGGCCAGGCCCGGGCGCGCGCACGTCTCCCCCCGGCGCGCGCACGTGCCGTCGCGGGTGTGCGGCCGCTCCCGGGCGCTCACGCGCAGAGAGCGGGCGGTGCTGAGGCTTGTGGGGCCGAGCGGGGCGCGGGCGCTAGGGGTCGGCCGCCTTTTCTCCGGGCGGGGGGTGCGTTTGGGTGGGTGGCCCCTGTGGGGCTGGAGAAGTCCTCAGTGGCAGTGGAGGTACTGGGGTGAGCGCCGAGGGAGAACAGAAAGTTCTGGTGGCGGAGATGGGTGGGCCACCTGAGCGCCAACGTGCCCTCACTGAGTCTTAGAGTAAGAGTCCCGCCGCATCAGTAGGATGACGGAGAACGGGGCAATTAATGCAGACGAGGGAACACCAGGAAAGGGTGTGGAGATGCCGGGGGACCGAAGACAGACGTTGACTGCACTTCATAGCGTGTGGAGGGCCGGGCATTTTCCAGTCACAGAGGAGTGGAGCATTATGTGCTTTTTTGAATTAATGAAGGGAAGAAGTGATTGTCATACTCAGGCTTCCCAAGAAGGTAGGAAGCAGAAGAGAGAAACAGGGCAATGAGTGAGGCCCTGTTTGTTGGTTAGAAGACCTCGGTTTTGTTACTTCCACCGGCTGATTTGCTGTGTGTTTTCAGTCTATGTAATGTTGGTTTTCTTATCAATAAGGTGGCGGTCATAGCCTGTCGTGAAGGCGTGTTCTAAAGATGTTTGGGGGACTAATTTTTGTGGGACACCAGAGGAAAAAGATCAATGTCCCATGAATACGGACGTATTAGTTATTCTGCTATAAGTCAAACTAATGATCCGTCTTCCCCAATGTCACGTCTCTGCTAGAGATACCAGTGGAGACTTGATGTCCCTTGGAATTAGATACACCATAACACTTTCTTAATTACCCTTCACTATTCTATTATGCATTAATTTCTCGAATTCAAGGTTCCTGTGGGTTAAAGCAGTAAAGCAAATATGCTCATTTCACCCCTCTATATATGTAGGTGTGCATGAGGGAATCTATATGGGTGTTACTGTATTCATGCAAACTGAATTATTTTAGCTATTATGAGGAAGGCATTACTGGGTGCTTTAGTAGATGTAGAGAATACAGAATCTTATCCTTACTCTCTGGTTGTTTAAAATTTAGCTAAGTCATTCCCATATATTTTTATTTTTTTAAGGCTGGTCAAGTGAAGCAGTGGGAATTCACATATATTAAACACCTACTGTAGTCTACACTTTTCTGTGTACTGGATTGTAGAGATGAAAAAGATATGATTGTTGCCCTAAAGGAGCAGAAAGCCTAGAAGAGGGAACAGACCTGTTAATAAAGAATTGCAGTGCAGCCAGATATTATGATAAAGGTAAACACCAATGTCATGGAAACATGGCCTGGGGAAGGGGAAATTGGAAGGCTTTCCATAAGAAAATGTTTGAGGTGAATTTTGTAGAACAAGATGAATTTTGTTAGGTGAAGGAAAAGATCAGGTGGGGGAACGAGTGCAGGGATATTTAGGCAACAGAGGGCAGGATACATTTTATAATAACATGCGCTTTGGAACTACAAAATCTGGATTTAATCTGGCTGCACTGTTTTGTTTTGTTTTGTTTTTCAGAGACAGAGTCTCACTCTGTCACCCAGGCTGGAGTGCAGTGGTGTGATCATAGCTCACTGTAACCTCTTACTTCTGGTGATCCTCCTGCCTCAGTCTCCTGAATAGCTGGGACCACCACATCCAGCTAATTTTTTCATTTTTTTAAAATTTTTGTAGAGACAGGGTCTTGCTATGTTGCCCAGGCTGGTCTCGAACTCCTAGCCTCAAGCAATCCTCCTGCCTCGGCCTCCCAAAGTCCTGGGATTACAGGTGTAAGCCACTGCACTGGCCTCCATTATCTTTTAATTGTGTATGGGCTTGGGCAAGTCTCCTAATCTCTCTGAACCTCTGGTTCCTTATCTAGAAAAAGAATAATATCCTGGTAGGCCTATTGTGAGAGTTAAAGAGGTGTGTAAAGGGATGTATTCAGTGCTTTACATATTTTTGATATATCCTTAAGGAGCAGTATATTGGCAGCATTTGGATAATGGGTTGTGGTAAGAAAAAAAATAGGGAGACCAGTAAAGGGCTGTTGTGATAATTCAGGTGAGAGGTAATAGAGATGCAAATCAGAGGATGGACAGTGAAGATGGGGAAAAAAAGTGGCGAATGGGAGACTGCAATGAAAATCAGCGGGACTTTGGCAACTGATTGGATGGAGGTTGAGAATATCGGAAGGGAAGGGGAGTCACCTATGATTCTAAAATTTAGAGCTTGGGATAATGATGTTTAGCATTACTAGGCATAAGGAATATAGGAGTGGGAACAGATTTAGGAGGGGCATGGGGAAAATAAAGATGAGTTCAGTTTGGTTTCTTTGTCCATAGAAAATTAGAATTCATAAACTCCAGGTGGGGATAGTGGTTATATAGAGGCAGAATTGCTGATGGCAACAGAATGACAACTGAGAACTGGCATCAAAGGAGGAGAGAGAAAAATTGGAATAATTTTCCTCAGTAATAACTACAGTTTTACCCCACACAAACAAATATATACACACAAGGAATATGTTTTACAACTCTTACCATATACAAGGGACTTTAATATTTTCTTTTATAGTTCATTTAAAAATGCTAATTGTAACCCACTATTGATTTTACGACCAATGGATCATGGCCCAAAACATCGGTATACTGTGACTAGAACAGTGTTTTGCCATCTTTATTAAGTGAATGCTCAATAAAGGCGTTAAATGATATCTTTCATAAAAAAATGTTTATTTTATATAACTTAGAAATTTATCAGACAAGTAATGTATGGTAAAGAAATTCAGCTTTATGCCATATCTTGACTCCCTAAATAATTAAGATGAGTAAATTAGTGCCCCTTTCCTCACTTTGTTTTCTACTTCATCTGCCAGTTTCTGACAACTATATTATTATACTTACATTGTCAAGTTTTATAATATTTAAACTCTGTTCTGTAACTATAAGGAGTCTACCTACTGAGCAGTGTTTGTGGCTGATTTCCAAATTTGAAATTCCAGAAAGTGGTATTTACAGTTTTTTTGTTATATTGGTGGTATATGCTGTAGGACCAAGTTGTATGATTGAATATGTAAGGAAGGATATATAATTTTATGTCACCAGATATGGGTGACTAGGAGGGGAATGTCTCATTCAAGTGTCAATACCAAATATTTTCTCTTTTCTTTTACCCTATAGTTGCTCAAAATCATGGCATGTTTTACTTCATTCCTCTTTAAAGCATATTTCTAATTTAGTTCTATATTTTTCCAGGCGCTTTTGATTGCCTTCATTTTTCTTTTTTGGCAGAATAAGAATATGCCCTTATCTTATCAATAGATTCTTTTTCATTTTGTGTGTTAAAATAAATGCACTTTCTTTTGGAAAGCACTCCAGCCCCCTGCTCCCTCTGGTCTGGTTGCCCTCTGGCCCATTACACAGCCATTGCCCCGGGGTTCCTCCTTACTCCACTTCTGAGTTAGGGCTGTTTCTTAAGTCCAGTGTCTTCCTCTTGCTTGGATTCCCCCCCCCATCTTATTAGAGTATATCTTAAATTTTTTTTTTTTGAGAAAACATCTGTGGGGGTGGGTAAACTTTTAAGTGCTTTATACAATAGAAAGTGTTTTACCCTCATATTTGATTGATAATTTCAATTTCAAATTCAAATTTATTTTTCCTTGTTCTGCTCGGCACCCATGGCCCCCATTCAATCTGGAGACTGATGTTTTTATTTATCTATTAGTATATCTTTATTTCTTTTCCTTTGTGCCTTTCTGGAATTCTTGCTAATCAGATAGTAAAAATCCTGGATTGATCTTCTATATCTCTTAACATTTTTTTCTTATTTTCCCTATTTTTGTCCTTTTTCCCTTCTCCAAGGCTTTCTCCTAAATTGTTTTAATTTTGCTAATCACGATTTTAATCTCCAGTGATTATTTCTTAATCCTCTGATTGCTTCCTTTCCATAGCAGTTTGTTGTTGTTTTATAGGTGCAATTATCTTCTTGAGTTTGTCTGAAAAAACTAATTAGAATTTCAAAAAATTTCTCTGATTATCTTAGTTTCCTGCTGGGTCATTCTCCCCCCCCACACCCTTTTTATTTAATCCTTCTATTTTGTATTTTGGCTTTCCAAAATGTTTGATGATACTTTATTGTCTTTACATATTTATGAATGAAGGCATGGTAACTAATGGGGGTTTCCTCTGCCTTTAATGGTCTCTTTGGGATTCCAAGGGAGGAACGGATTCCACCTGACCTGTATCCTTGTTCTCTGAGTGTTGTGGTCTGCTGCTGTTTTATCTGTAAATACTGTCCCATCCACTCTCTGTCTTACATAAATTAGTCAGATCTCTGTTGTCTTGTTCTCAGTGCTATAATGGATTTTCTTTTTTCAGGCTTCTTTACTGTCATATAAATGGGATTTGAGGAAGATAATGTGCATGCACAGTCTCATACTGAATTTTAATGGATGTGTATTACTGCTTATTCAGCTCTTTATTTTCTGTATTCTGCTTTAAAGAGAACAAGACAGACACTTAACTTTCTCATATAGCACTTGGATATCAAAAGCCCCAGGCCTGCCCAAGGTCTGGGTTTTGCATTTCCTTTCTTTGCCTGTTTCGGGCCTCATAACAGCTTTGTAACTTTTCAGTAAAGCAAGAATAAACTTCCTTCCTGAGCACTGGTTTGATGTGCTCTATGTACTTAATTTCTGTGTTTCCCTTTTTATTAGGAATAACTTGGCTTTCTGTATGTGCATCTTTCTGCCAGTTGTATTTATAAGTTGATTTGCAGTATTTTTTTCTTCTTAGCTTAGAGAACAGGGAAGAACAGAAAAGGAAGGGCAAAAAAGAAAGCTAAGGGCTAACTTCTGAGTCTGGGTAAGTTCCTGAGATTGTTAACTTTTCTATGGTAAGTAAAGCTCAGCCTCCTTCTCCTGCCTGATGAATGATTCAGCCGAATATGGTTTCTTTCCCCTCCCGCCATGGCATCTTTGTGAACAGTTTAACATTCATTTAAACAGAAGAATTTTAGGAAACAGGATGGGGATGATAGAGCTAAGACAACATTGTAAGGCATGTTCTCTGCCTAAGGGAGTTTATGGACTGGTTAGGGACACTACATTTAGGGCACATAAAACAATTAGTGATCAACTCATGACAATGCATAATTGTTAGGTTGCGTATTAACTCTAAATGTAGTAAGGGTTCTGCACAAGTTAGGAAAAGTTAGAGCTTGAGTTGGGTTTTAAATTGGTAGAATTTAGGAGGAGAGAAGCTTGACAATCTAAGGTGTGGAGCAGCTTGTGAGCCAAGGTTCAGAGATAAAATAAAGCAAAGGCTCTGGTAGAAGCAAATAAAATGACTGAAGACTACTAAAATGGGTAGGTGGGGATCAAGCTTGGAATTCTCAAGACAGACAGCTGGTCCCCACAGTGATTTTATAATGACTTTTCATACCTACCAGAGTGGGTATGCCAGAAAGGGGTAAAGGGATCGGAGAAGTCAGTGTTGGGTCCTGAGCTAAAAGTCAGGCTTTAGGATGCAGCGCTGTTATACCCACTGTATCACTCTGCTTTTTTTTGATAGTTAAAGAAGTTGGAGAAGGCTGAGAGAGAAAGGAGGAACTGTTAAGGGGAGTTGCTGGTTTTTAAAAGTGTAATCTTGGAAAATGTAATTGCCACCATTTCCCATTTAGGTGATTGCCCACAGTCAGTATCAAAATTCCAAAAGAATTTCCATCTTTCTGAGCATGCAAGATGAAATTGAGACAGAAGAGATTATCAGGGACATTTTCCAACAAGGCAAAACCTGCTTTATCCCTCGGTACCAGTTCCAGAGCAATCACATGGATATGGTGAAATTAGCATCACCTGAGGAAATTTCTTCACTTCCCAAAACGTCCTGGAATATTCATCAGCCTGTTGAGGGTGATGTTCGGGAGGAGGCCTTGTCGACAGGTGAGTGTTACAGTGTTAGAATTGACATCTGAGGATGTTGTCAGACTGTGACAAGTTGTTAGATGTCTCGTACACTTGTTGGGTTTGGGTCAGTGGGAGTCACATTTCCTACAGGGATGAATTTGAATTTCACTTACATTCCAAGACACCCACATTACCTACCTTGGAATGTGATGCCTTCCATAAGCTGTGAAGTGTAAACCATAATAATAAGGTATCCCGGTATTGTTGACTTCTCAGACTCTTGCCCTAACCTTGTGAGTTGAATTATACATTTTCCCTGAATAATTTAATTATTTTCAATGGTTTCAATTATGGTCTGTGTGCTAATGAGTGTGCTATTATTAATGCCAGTGAGCATTTATATCTCTAGTTCAGACCTGACAACTGCCTTCTGGACATCTTTGCTTAGATATCACATGCACATCTCAAACGTAACATGCTGCAAGCTGAATCATATTCCCTTCAACCCTGACTACCATGTGTTCATCTCAGTGCATGGCACCACTTGCCTGTTGACCATGCCAGAAATCTCCAGGTCATCCTTGACTCTTCTTTTTCTTTCTCATGTCCCATGTGTGGTCTGTTGCCAAGTCCTGATGATTTTACTTATTGAATATTTATTGCATCTGTCTACTTCTTTCCAACCCACTGCTACCTACTGCAGTATAAGCTGCCATCTTCTCTTGCCTGGGTTACCATAACGGCCTCCTAACTGTTCTTCCTGTCCGCGTCTTGCATCTTCTCTTCCCTCTAAATCCAGTATCTATTAGTAATTGAAACAAGATTTCTAAAATGGAAAACCTGGCTACTTCTGCACCCCCATTCAGTGACTTCCTCTTGCCCTTTGGTTGAAGTAAACACTCATTAACAAGGCTCTTTCTGATCGTGGCCCTGCTTCTTTCCATTTTCACATCTTTCTACCCCTCTACTTGGTAGTCTAAGTTCCAGCCACTCTGAATATTTGTTTCCCAACCCTGTTTTGCTTTTTCTACTACTTGATCTTTATACATGCTGTTCTCTAGCCAACAGCTGCTTGGGAGATTTTATCATTATCAAGCAGTTAAAGAGGGGAAAGCAAAACAAGCTAAGGGTACTATTTTTTAATATAATACCTCAAACCCATCTTAGAGGTATATATTTTTGACTAAGATTTATATGATTGCAAAGAAGGCCCAGTACAACTTTATGCAGCCTTCTCCCAATTTCTGCCCCTTCCAACATAACACCATAACCTGTAAAATCAATATGACTGTGCTCGCTTTGGCAGCACATGTAATAAAATCAGTGTGATGGAGTGGGAAGGGACAGGATCAAGGAATCATAGTAGTAGAGGGAATATCTAATTTGCTACTTTCACTTCCCCTATAGTATCCAATCCTAGCCTTTGCTAGAGTTTAGGTACCAAAAGTACATTCAGACCTACCTCCTTCATGTCCTGCTTCAGTAGACCAGATGAATGTCAGCATAATAGAACCCTTTCATATCTTCAAGGGGAAAGATTGCAAGCATTTTAAGCAGTGAAACAATAAGGGAGTACAGAGTATTTTACGGAGTAGCCTAGGCATATAGATAAGGAAAGACAGGAAATTGTAGACTCCGACATTGTTCAAATTTAATGCAGCTACTTCTCCAGACTCGCAGGCTTAACGGTGGAGCCCAGGATGGATACTTTCACAGTTCTGGCTGACTGTATGTCAACAGCTCCTCCAACGCTTGCATCGTCTTCATAACATGCCTGGTAATTGAAATTCTATTTGGTGTCCTCTAGTAGTCAGTTCCCCTAGAGGCTGCCCATTCCTTTTAAAACAGCTCTGCCCCTTCTACAATGTCTTCCTTAGGTTGAACTAAAATATGTCACTTTGAACCTCGATGGAATTTGTTCTAGTTTTATTCAAGTACAGCAGTGGAAAGGGTAAGGAAGAAGCATAATCTTTCTTCTTAACTTAGTTGTACTTCCTGGTTAGGATAAACTCAGTCCAAGTAAATGAGCTAAATCATTTATGTATGGTTTTTAGCATATAATTTGCCATATATGAACTATTCAATAAGTGGTAACTATTATTAATATTAAGCAAGGAAGGCAGAATTATTCATTATAAGATAAACTCATTGCTAGCCAAGTATTTAATATTTTGATAATTTCCAGCAGATATTTTCACGTATCTACTTTGTGTCAGATGCTATTTTAGGTCTGGAAAGATAAGATTCTGATTTCAAGGGACTCGCACTATGGCTGGGGAGACAGAAAATGTATGTGAAAAGAATATCCCAACCCGTAGTATATGTCAATATAACTGTCACATGAAAAGAAACTGAATATTAAAAACATAGAAGTTTAGGGGCTGGTCCTGAATAGAAAAAAAGTCTACCAAAAAACCATGATTATTCATTTTTATCACCTCCATGGTATTTATTCATGCTGTATTTGTGGTACCAGTGGCTTTTTCCCCCATGTGTTTTTCTTTGTAAATGCTTGTAATCTAGGTTGCAAAGGAATAGGGGATTATACCTGTAGTTTCTTGAAACTGCAGTCTAGGGGCCAAAACCCTCTGCTGTTGCTTCTGGAAATGTTTGAGTAGGCAGTCTCTGCTGTTTGTTATCTCATAGCATCACACTCTGCACTGTAGAGTTCTACTTGCATCAGCAGCTTAGAATGTGGCAATTTCAGTGCTAAAGCATAAATCTAGCTTCACAGTGTTTGGGACAAGTTGATCAGAGATCAGATTGTCCTTGGTGTAGCCTTTGAAGTCTGTTTATCTTTCTGTTTTGCTTAACGTTATTGCAGCTTAGAAAAGAGTGAAGTTTGGTGTCCTCAACTGCAATTGTAAGTTCCTAAGCAAAAATTTCACATGGGCTATTCTTACATTATGTGTACAGCAAAATAAACAAATTGGTAAATGAAACAGAGGGTCTCTTTATTGAATTTATCCTCAAAGTGAGGGATGCTTGGGCAATTAGATTAGCCAGGATTCTTTCTATTACAAGTATATAATCTGATTCAGCCTGGCTCAAGCAAAAACAGGATTTTATTGGCTCAGAGACTAAAAAGTCCACAAAAGGGCTAGCTTTAGATATGGCTGGATCAGTGTCATTAGGAGCTAGTCTGTCTCTGCCTTTTGACTCTGCCTCCATCTATGTTGGCTTCATTTTCTGGTGCTACGTGGTGGCCCATGGCAGCTTTGGGTTCCGTGACATCCTTACAGCTAGCAGTCCCAGAAAAAAAAAGCAAGTCTGTTTTCTAACAGTCCCAATAAAATGCTGGTCCTGAGTCTCACTGACCCAAGCGACCATCCTAAAATTAATCACTATGGCCAGGGACATGGAATAATAGGCTGACTGACTCAGGCCTGGATCTTTCATTCCCGACCCTGACCCATTCTCTGTGACCAGGAAGAAAAGATGTGCTGACTGACTTAGACCAGGTCATGTGTCTACCTGTGCAGCCCCACGCAAACCACTGAGCTGAGAGTAGAGTGGGAGTCATTCACCACAGGAAAAACAGATGCGGTGCCAGACAAGGGGAATGGATCCTGAGAGTGAAAAATTAAATTCGCCTACGCTGTCGATCATTTTTTAAATTCATAGAGTCTAACAGGCTCTTTGCAGTCATAGCTTTGTCAGTACTGATTTTTAATTTCTGATCTTTCTGGAGGCTTTTTGGGAATTTGTATCTATGTATGGGTGGCTTAAATAAATGATCATAATGAAGACTTTCTAGTCCTCAGCCAAAACATTTTAAAGTAATTGAATGGGGCACTTTCAAGGACAGAGTCCATAACCCTTCTAGGCTGCTCATGGTCAGTACTTTTGGGAGAGTTATGATTGGTTCACTGTAAGTAATTCACATTGACCTCATTTCTTTCTTTACTAGGGTTGTGTGGCATCTGTGAGAATATAATAAAGACAGTGGGTATGGATTTCATCAAGGCATTTGATGGAGTCATAATATCCTTGAGGATAGGCTGCAGAAATCTCGATTGGATCATAACACTTTTTTCAGAAAATATTTTTGGGGCACCTAGTCTGTGTTAAGTGTGATGGGGACATGGTAGGAAACAGCATGGACCTGGTCTCCAGCATTGTAGAGTTAACTAGCTTGTTGTCCTCACAGAGGCAGGTTTGTGCTGGCATGCTACACGGCTCTCTCTTTTGTGCTGTCCTGTTTGGCTTTTTGTTGAACTTTTACCTTTTTTCAGCTTTTGTTGAACACTTAGATGTCCCACTGCCTTTTTATTTCAATGTGTCTAAATTCATTCTTACCATTCTCTTTGTGCTTTTCGCATTTCTGTTAGTAGCCACTTTGTGAGCATGAAATCATACTTGCCTCTTTTCTACCCATCCAGTTATCAGGTATTTCCAGATTTTTCTTCATTATGTTTTTATCACCTGTCTTTCTCTAATTCTAGTTTTGGAGCAATCCTTTGTCTATGATTGTGATTCTTTGTATCTGTTCCATTGGCATACCATTGCAGGGATTTTGGGTGATCTCCCTCTCTGGACAATTGAGAACATACCTCTCCTGAGTTAGGCACTATGGGAGGTAGAGCAAACCCTTACTGTCCTGATCCTTGCTTCATCTTCCTTGTTTTCCAATGGGATAACTGCAGCCCAGGGAGGTCAGGTGACTTCCCCAAGGACATGCAGGCAGTTAATGATGATGCAAGGTCACTCAGTTCTGTTTCCACTCCAGTGCTCTTTGAAGTGCCATTTCTTTTGTTAACACCTCATTCATTAAGACTGCTTTACCGCCTGGATTTTCTTTCTTTCTCCTGACAGCATACTGCATTAAAACCATTATTCATGGAACAGGTACTCTTGGTAATTGTATTCATGGGAACATTGTCATATTTTCCCAAGGAAGAACTTGTACTGAGTCACATATATCTAAAAGTACACTGGTCGTGAAGTTATGCTTTTTTTCAATTATTTTGTATTCAACTAAATACACAGGAAGAACAACTACTGCTTTCATTTATAACAGGGCCTTTCATTTGAGTGATAAGTGCACCCATGATAGGCTTCCTTGGACCTTTTCCAGAATTGTCAGTTTTATCTTTTGCAGCAGCAACTTTAGAATATATCCTCATTACAGAGAGTGGTAATTTACTTCTTGTTAACTCCCAGCCCATTAAAATTAAAAGATACTTCCTTAGGGGTTATGGCCTGTTATTCTTGCCAAGATGGGTTATCCTGCTGAATGTTCTATTCAAGCATAATGAGTCATTGAATGTACTATTGAACACTTAAGTATCTTTAAAAGGACTAACCCAGGTGACCTAAAACTCTCTACTTATAAAACTTCAGGTGTTTAAACTACTTTTCCAATTCAATTTTTATTTTATTACCTTTAATTGAGACATTAAAATGTCTATTAGGTTTATGTATGTTTCTGTATACATTCAATTCAGAGAAAGGGCAGAATTTTTAAGAGGAGTTTGAATTAGAAAAAGATAAATTCTTTTTAAGTTTATTCTTCTTAACCTTAAATCTCAAGCTAGAATGGTAAAAACCTGTGTGTAAATAAATGACACCATGGGTTTATGTGCCATGAGAGAATGAGCTTTTTCTTCCCCACCACCTCTTCTCTTCATCAGCAAGTTCTCTGTCATCCTCTATGTTTCTGTCTCTCTGTGTCAGTCCCTGTCTCTGTCTCTGTCTTTCTCTTTCCACAAGAGTTAAGGAACAGTCCTGTGGCAGGCTCAGGGAACTTCTAACACCCAGACTGGAAATAGCCTTTATCGTATTCATCTGCTGTATGGCAAGAGCCATGGGGATCTATTTCTTTGAATCCCTTTAGCAGTGAAAACACCCCTTTAAACTTCTTCATTATAGCATTCTGAAAGGTCACAAGACTGGGCATCAATGTATGTAAGAATATTTTCTCTGAGACATCAATGAAACTAGGTTTGGGGGTGGAGGGAGACTCTGGTAAATCATTTGTTACCAGTTTAAGTATTTTTTATCAAGTACAGCCTTAAATAAAACAATTAAATTAATAAGCCAAAAAAAGTCACAAGACTGGGATATTTCTTTGTAAAAATAGATCTTGTGATTTTCACTTTTTTGGAGGTAAAATGAGTCATAATATGTTCTTCTTTCCAGAAAAGTGAGTTAGAGAGTTTTCTCCATTGAAAAGTCAGGACAAGACATGATTTCAGGGAAGCTGTGCCAGTAAATGAAATTTTACTTTTGCCTCTAATGGCTTTGGCAAATGCTGGGGTTGAATTCTCTGTCATAGGTTATTGCAGTGACCTCCTAACAGGCCACCTTTCTTCAAACACTTATCTTTTCAGTCTTGGATTCCTGCCAAAGTGACCTTGAAGCTCAACTAGATCATATTACTCTATCCCTTGAAAACTCTGCCTTTGTTGCCTAGAAAATAAGTCCAGATTCTATAGCAAGGTTCAAGGAAGAGGAAAAGATATTTTCCCCACCCCCTCTTCTCTTTTTGGGAAGATATCTTTGCCTTTACTCTTTTAGTTTCTTCAACCTGAAATGTCTGTCTTCTTTCTCTGCCGGTTGGAATCATAATCATCCTTTAAGGCCCAACTTAAACGTTGCCTCCTCCAGAAGTCTTAGATTTCTTAGTCAAATTTAAACACTTCTTCCTTTGTATTTCTTCCTGTGTTATGACACCTCAGTATGCTTTGTGTTATTGGGTTTGCTTTATTACATCCCATATATGCAATTTAAAAGGTTTGGTTTTTTTTTTAACTTCACTATTTGCAGGGATTAGGAGCCCACCACTTAACAGGGAAGTGCTTTACATTATAGACCACTTTATAAAAGGTTAGAAAGTTATTCTCTATGTTACGCTTATGCCTTCATGTAACTTTCATCTGGCAGTCCTTGTTTAGAGAAACACATAAATAGTCTTCATTTTCCTTGGTGTGTTTGGGATCAACGCAGTACACCAATGAACACGAAGTACCACCTTTCTCTTCACTAAATTAAATATCCTTTTAAAAGTACACGCACAATAACTCTATGATGAGTGAATGACTGATAGTAACTGCAAAGAAATGCAAATATAATAGAACATAATCCATCAATGTTTATTTTTTATGCCAATTATTATCTACAAAGATTTGTTTTGATTAATTATCTGTAAGTAAGCGAGCAGAACAAGCTAATATTATTATTGGATGAAGTAGATAGCGACCTGTGAGATGGAAATTAAAACAGAAACAAGAAAATATTTTCCTGCCCATTTCGTTGCTTTAGGTTCAAGCAGTGAAATCCACTGTAAAAATTCAAGTGTTCTTTGGGAGTAGAGACATAGGAAGCAAGAATCACTCATGAGAAGTCCTGGGATGAATTAGTTTATTAGATTGTCTAGACCAGTTGTTTTCAAACTTTAAGCCATGACTCATCAGTGGCTTTTTAATTCAATTTAGTAGTGTTACAAAGAAGTAAGAAAGAAATAGGAAGGAAACTTTGATTTTAGTAAGAGGTTTGTGTGTGTATATGTGTGTGTGCGTGTGTGTTATTTATAAAGTGGCATGATGTTTTTCTTATTGTAGGTTGCAAAATGTTTGAAAGCCATTGGTTTAGGTAGGCCTCTGCTTCTCAAAAGGGCATGCATCTCTTAGGGGCCCTATCAGTGGGCAACATGAAGCAATAGAACAAACATGGCACATTTTCTTCAAGTGTTAATTTTGCTTAAACATTTTGGCAAAAACAAACCCAGAAAAACAAACACACAAGCAAAACCCCACATTATTTTTATAACAACACAATCACGACTGTAAAAGATAAATAAAATTCATGGATTTTAAAGATAAAAATTTAAAGGTAAAACACAAAATATTTGAATAAAAACCACTTGGGCTCTGTGGGTAGGCCTGCAGACAGACCCTCCAGGGATTTCGACTTTCTATGCAGTTACCTTAGTGAAAAGTTTGGGAAGTACTGGTCATTTAGTGGAATTTCAAAAGCATGATACACATGGGAGAGGAAATTTTTTGTGTTGAATCTTTTTTAATATGCTATTTTAATTCCTCTGTTGATTGTTTTTTTTTTTTTTGAGATGGTGTCTTGCTATTTTGCCCAGGCTGGGCTAAAGGGATCCTTCTGTCTCAGCCTCCCGTAGCTGGGATTACAGGCATGCCACTGTGCCCAGCCCTCTGTTAATTTTTAAGGTGTGTTTTAAATTGTTTTAGTGGTTGCTGGAGGGATTACATCTTTAATTTAGTACAGTCCGCTTCAGATTAGTATTCCCCTAATTTCAGTAAAATCTAGCAACTTTGCTTCATATAATTCCATCCCCCCCTCCCATTTGTGTTATTATTGTCATATAAATTACATCTATATGTACTATAAATTCAACAAATAATATTATAATTATTGCTTTAAGAAATCTTACGTTTTGAAAAGGAATTAAGAGAAAAATATAATTTTTTATGTTTACCTTCCTATTTACCCTTTCCAGTGCTCTTTATTCCTTCTGGTGAGTTGAGTTACCATCTGGTGTCATTTCTTTTCAGTCTGAAGGACTTTCCCTAGTATTTCATGGACAGGTCTGCTAGTAACAAACTCTCAGTGTTTGTTTATCTCAGAATACCTTTCATTTTGCCTTTATTTTTGAAAGAATTTTGCTGAATATAAAATTCTTAGCTGACATTTTTTTTTCCTTTTAGCATTTTCAATGTTATTCTGATGCCTCTTGGCCTCCGTTGCTTCTGGTGAGAAGTCAGCTGTTCATTGTATTTTTTGATGCTCTGTTTATGATGGGTTATTTTTCTCTTTCTCTTTTAGCAGTTTGTCTGTGACTTGTACAGATGTGGATTTCTTTGGTTTTATCCTACACGAGATTTATTGAGATGTTCTTGGTTCTATAGATTAATGTTCAAATATGGGAAGTTCTTAGCCATTATTTTGTAAAAATTTTTTTCTGCCACAATCTCTCTCTTCTCCTTCTGGGACTCCCATTCCATACACAGTATATTGGTATTGTTGATGTTGTCCCAGAAATCTCTGAGGCTCTGTTCATTTTTCTTCAGTCTTTTTCCTCTCTGATTTTCATGTTGGATAATTTCTGTAGATCTGTTTTTAAGTACACTTCCTTTTTTCTTCTGTCATCTCAAACCTGTTGTTTAG
This sequence comes from Daubentonia madagascariensis, assembly GCA_023783475.1. Taxonomy (NCBI): domain Eukaryota; kingdom Metazoa; phylum Chordata; class Mammalia; order Primates; family Daubentoniidae; genus Daubentonia; species Daubentonia madagascariensis. The sequence goes on along the minus strand of JAKFHU010000144.1, from coordinate 8,972,477 downwards.
TACATCTAGTGCATTTTTACCTGCAGTAATTGGACTTTTCAACTCTGGAGTTTGATAATTTTTTAAAGTTTCTATTTCTCCATTGATAGTCTCTATCTGTTGAGTCATTGTCATCACATATTCCTTTAGTTCTAGGAACATTGGTTTCCTTTAGTTCTTTGAACAGAATTTTCTTTAATTCTTTGTTCATATTCATAATGGCTGCTTTGAAATCTTTGTTATATTAAATATCTTGGCCCACTTAGGCTTCATTTCTATTGACTGCTTTTTCTGCCTGAGTATAGGTCACATTTTCCTGTTTCTTTGCATGTCTTACGGTTTTTTTTTGTTGACATCTTCTTGCTAATATATCGTAGTATCTCTGGAGTGTGATTTTTTTAAAAGTTTTTTTAATTTTTTCTTTTTTGTAACTAGCTTGCACTTAGCCTATGGAATCTGTCTCCCTATGATGCGTAACTGCAGATATCTCTGCTTTGTTTTTGTATGCTTAGTTTTATTTTTTAGCCTGGCTTCCTAGGGGCTGCTCCTATGTCTGCATAGCTTATTGGTGAGCCAGTGATTGTCTCTTCAAATCTTTTGTGCAATTTTAATTGAGCTATTTGTCTTTTTGTGGTTGTGCTGAGTTCTTTATGTAGCCTGCATAACAAGTTCTTTGTCAGATACGTGATTTGCAAATATTTGTCCCATTCTGTGAGGTATAAAAACATTCTCGATGGTATCCTTTGAAGCAAAAAGTTTTTAATTGTGATGAAGTCCATTTTGTTTATTTTTTCTTTTTTGTTACTTGTGCTTTTGGTGTTGTATCTAAGAAATCATTGCCTAATCCAGGGTCATATTCATGTGTATGTTTTTTTCTAAGAGTTTTATAGTTTTAGCTCTTACATTTAGGTCTTTGGTGTATCTTGAGTGAATTTTTGAATCTGATGTGAGGTGGGGTCCAGCTCATTCTTTTGCGTGTGAATATCTGGTTATCCTAGCATCATTTGTTGAAAAGACTATTCTTTCCCCATTGCATTGTCTTAGCATCCTGTCTCTCCTTTGTTTTAGAGGGAAAGTTATGCTGACTATATAATTCTTGGTTGGCAGTCTTTTTCATTCAGCACTTTGAATATGTTATTTCACTGCCTTCTGGTCTCCATGGTTTCTGATGAGAATTCAGCTGTTAATTTTAATGAGGATCTCTAATATATCATGATTCACTTGTTACTTTTAAGATTCTTTTTCTTTTGACAGTTTGACCTTGATGTATCTTGGTGTGGATGTTTTTGAGTCTGTCTTATTTAGAGTTAGTTGAGCTTCCTGGAAGTTCGTATTAATGTCTTTCACCAATTTGAGGAAGTTGGCTATTATTTCTTCAAATATTCTTTTTCCTTTTTCTTTTCTTCTGTGACTTCCATTATGTGTATGCTGGTACACCTGATGGTGTCCTGCAAGTCTCTGAGGCTCTGTTCATTTTTCTTTATGTTCCTCAGACAGGATTATTTCAATTTACCTGTCTTCAGGTTAGTGATTCTTTCTTCTGCCAGTTTAAATCTGCTCTTGAGCACTTGTAATGAACTTTTAATTTTGGTTATTATACTTTTGAATTCCAGAATATCTATTTGGTTGTGGTTGTTATTCTCTTTTAAAAAATTTCCATCTCTTTGTTGATATTATCCATTTGGTGAGACACTATTCTCATACTTCCTTTTAATTCTTCAAAAATGGTTTCCTTTAGTTCTTTGAACATATTTGTGGTAGCTGATTTAAAGTCTTTGCCTGATAAGTTCAGTGTCTGGGATTCCTTTGGGACGGTTCCTGTTAACTACATTTTTTACTGTGTATGGGCCTATGTCCATTTGTGCTGCTATAACAACACATCACACACTGGGTAATTTATAAAGAACAGAAACTTTTTTTTCTCACAGTCCCGGAGGTTGGGAAGTCTAAGATTAAGGTGCCAGCAGTTTTGTTATCTGGTGAGGATCTGGTCTTTACTTCCAAGATGGTGCCTTGAATGCTGTATTCTTCAGAGGGAAGGAAAGCTATGTCCTCACTTGGCAAAAGGTGGAAGGGCAAAAGGGACAGACTCCCTTCTTCAAGCCCTATTATAAAGCCCCTACTCCATTTATGACTCATGACTCAACCACCTCCCAAAGGCCACACCTCCCAAGACTGTTGCATCGGGGATCAAGTTTCAGCATGAATTTTGGAGGGAACAAAAACATTCAAACATTAGCATCAAGGAACATCACATCCCCTACCTAATATATTTCTAAAATTTAAGTAATTTCTATTTTTGTCTGTGTTGATTATTACCTTTCAGCTCGCCTGTGATTTTTTTTTGTTTTCCTGAATCATTATTCATTTATTTTCATTCTTTCCTGTTTATTAATAAAGGCATTTAAAGTTATTAATTTTGACATATATTCTCAGTCCAATTATGTTCTATTTTGTAATAATTGTATTGGATGCTTCATTGACTCAAGAGATATTTAGCATAGTCTTAAAAATTTCTAAAATGTTTTGATCACTTTCTAATTTTGTTGCCCTGGAGGGAAAGAATATTGGCACATATAATTTATAATTTCTGGAATTTATTAAAATTTTACTTGTGGGCTAATACATTTTGGTTCCTGCAGTTCAGTTAGGAATTGCATTGGACTGTAAGAAACAGAAATCCTGGGAAATAGGGCTTAAACAAAGGAGGATATTATTTATTATTATTTTTTTTACAAAAGGAAGTTCAGTGGCAGGTGATTGTTGGTATTGGCCCCTCAACTTGAGGATGTCAGGAGTGTGATCTCTGAAGTTCTGTCGGCCTTTCTTTCATGGTTATAAACAGGCTGTTACAGATCTGACCATCCCATCACATCTGTGCTGGGTAGGAGAAGGAGGAATGGAGGTGATGGCAATGGTTGAATGTCAGCTGTCCCTCCTTTAAGGAGCTTCCCTGGAAACTCTTACATCTCATTGACTTGACCTATGGTGACTCCTATCTATAAGGGACATTAGGAACATAGTTGCTTTTTTTTTTTTTTTTTTAAAATCACAGTTCTGCTAATAAAGAAGAGCAGATAGGGTGGGTATTGGATCAGTAACTAACAGTTCCTTCTAGTCAGTGTTCTACAGACTTGAAAAGAATCTGTATTCTTTGTTTAGGGGACAAAGTGAGATATGTAGCTATGTATCTAGGTGTATTATATTCCCGGGCTTATAAATCATGTCATCTAAACTACCTCCTGAATACCTTTAATTGTGTTTATATACTGGAAATGTAAAACTTTGGGAAGTTGTTTGTTATGATTTGGATGTTTGTCCCCCCAGCCTCATGTTGAAATTTTATCCCCAGTGTTAGAGGTGGGATCTAGTGGGAGGTGTTTGGGTCATGGGGTGGATCCCTCATAAGTAGATCAATGCCCTCCCTCAGGGGTGAGTTCTTACTCTATTAGTTACTGGAAAAGGTGGTTGTTAAAAAGAGCCTGGTACCTCCCCCATCTCTCTCTTTCCTCCTCTCTTGCCCTGTGATCTCTGCACAAGCCAGTTCCCCTTTGCCTTCTGTCATGAGCGGAAACAGCCTGAGGCCCTCACCAGATGCAGATGCCCAATCTTGAAATTTCCAACCATCGGAATCATGAGCCAAATAAACCTTTTCTCTTGATGAAATTACCCAGCCTCAAGTATTCCTTCATAGTAACACTAAACAGACTAAGATAGCATTGTTATAATCTTCCACTATAATTAAGATTTTGTTAATTTCTGTAATTTCTAACATGTTTCCTAGTCTGTGTTTCAACACTATGTTTCTCAGCAGAGGAGACTTCTTAACTATTATTTTTTATTGTGGATTTTGTAATGGTTATAAAACAATCCTCTTTTTCCATTTACAGCCCTTTGTTTTGAATTCTGCCTTATTTTTGCCATGTCTCTGTTTTTGTTTGGATATACCCTTGACTCTCTCCTTATTTTAATCTTTGGATGCCATTTTCTGTGAGCTATCCCTCTTGTAAATAGCTTACAATTGGGTTTTGTTTTTTGCACCCAAATGGGAATCTTCTTTTATTAGAGGAGTTCAGTCTGTTCTCTTTTTTGTGATAACTGGTGCGTTTGGCCTTCTTTCTGTTACTTTTGCCATCTTCTTTTTGGGAAACAATTTTTTTTTTTGTCAGTTCCTTTTCTTTGTCTCCTTTTCCTTCTCTATCATTTGATAGTTAGGCATTAATTAATTTCTACTATTGGTTACATTAAAATATTTTTTGAACCTCAAATTTTTGCTAGCATTACCAGTATAGTATCTATTGACCTTACCTCCTATGAAGTACAAGAAATTAAATGTGCTTTTTCTTCCCAGTTTTTATCAACATAAACGGGGATTTAAAATTAATAATAATAAAAGGTTAAGGGTGGTGTGTATCTGTTCTTTAATGCATTATTTTCTTGACAGTTGATTATTTTCTTACTGTATTAATAATGAACAGTCATTTTCCCGGGTTCATGGTTCACTGCTTCTGCTTTTGTATAATACCATGTCTTCCTCATTCTTGATTTATGTATTTTTATTAATTTCTTGGTCAGAAGGAGTATTTCTTTAAGTAATTTTTTCAGTATAATCTGTGGGCAGTATATTTTCAGTATGCTTTTATTTTTGAGGCTGTCTTTCTACACATCAGTGAATTCTTAAATGAGATAGAATTCTTGGGTTGCACTTTTTTTTTTTTACTCAAAATTCTAGACCAGGGGTTGGCAGACATTTTTTGTCAAGTGCTAGATAGTTAGTAATTTAGGCTTTGCAAGCCATGAGATCTCTGCACAACAACTCAATTGTGCTATAGTAATGTGAAAGGAACCGTAAATAAATGGATATGATGGTGTTCTAATAAAACTTGATTTACAAAAACAGGCAGTAGGCTAGATTTAGTCTTAGGGCTATAGTTTGTGACCCCTGTCCTAGACGATTGGTCCATTGTTGTGGCAGTTAGCATTGTAGATGATAAGTCTTAAGTCATATTCATTTTTTGCTTTGTAAGAAACTTGTTTTTTGCTGCTTGGCTTCCTTTAGGAAGTTTTATCTTTGAAATTTAGACATTTCATATTCATTAATTTCATGAATTCATTGGTACTTAGTGACTTTTTTCATCCTAAAGTTTCATGTCTTTTTCAGTTCCCAGGAACTATCTTCAGTTATCTTTTTGATAATCACTTCTTTTCTCTGTTATTGGAATTATTATTATAGTTACATTGGTTCTCCTGGATCTGTAATACATTTCTCTCATCTTTTTATCCCCATCATTTTCATTTCTAAAATCATTTTGAGTTCTAATAGAATTTCCCTATCTTGTCTATTTTATTGATTTGGGTTTTTTCTCCATCTATCCTGTTATTCCCTTGCCATCATTAAAAATTTAAAATTGTTAATCTTGTACAAAAATCTCTAAGCAATTATTACAAACCTCAGATTATTCTTTTTTATGATTGTATTATCCAGTTTTATAGATGCAATGTATTCTCAAATCTCATTTTCAAAAGCTTTGTCCTGGAATATGTGTATTTTAAAGGGAAGTATTTGCACTGATTCTTCAACTTGGTCTTTCTCCTCATCTTTATTGTGGGAGATATATATTTTACTTTTTAAAATAGTAATTAAATACCACCACAAAGTAAGGATACGTGCAGAGTTGTTTTTTCTTTTAATAAGTACAATGACTAAAAATACTTTGTTTGCCAAGAGTCTGATTTCCTTCCTTTTCTTTATTTTATGAAATGCTGGTGGCATAAATACATATCTCCTTTTATTACTTATAAGCTGATATAGCCATAGTACCCCAAAGCCCAAACTGTATGTATTACCAAATAAACTACCAGTACTGTTCTTTGATTTTTCATGAAAAAGTCTACGTTCTTTATTTTAAATATACTTAGTATATAGACAGGGTCTCCAGAAACAGAACCAATAGGTTTTGTGTGTGTGTGTGTGTGTGTGTGCATGTGAGTGTATCTATATTTACATTTGTATGTATACTTATAGATATAAAAGGAGCTTTATTACAGTGAATGGGCCCACATGATTATAGAGGCTGAGAAGTCTCTCCATATGCTCTCTGCATGTTAGAGACCCAGGAAAGCTGCTGGTGTAATTTAGTCTGAGTCTGAACACCTGAGAACTGGGGAGCCTATGGTGTAAATTCCAGTCCTTGTGCAGGAGATGTGATGAGATGTCCCAGCTCAAGCAATGAGGCAGGAAAGAAGGGGCAAATTCCTCCTTCCTCTGTCTTTTGTTCTATTAGGGCCACTCTCATCAAGAAGGGCCATTTATTTTATTGAGTCTGCTGATTCAAGTACTAATCTCATCCTGAAACACTCTCACAAACACACCCAGAAATAATGTTTATGTGGGCACCCCTTGGCCCAGTCAAATTGACACATAACATTAACCATCACACCAAGAAATACCTGTCCTTTCCCCAAACTCTTCAAAACACATGTTATCATATTTCACTTTGAATCTAAGAAGATTATCTTCTATGGAGAAATATCTGTTCTTCACAGAAACCCAATACAGAGCTCCTTCAATGATGACTCATTTTCAACATTATAAAATTATATTTGAAGTTGCAGAAAATTGAGTATTGTATATTGAATACTATATTGAAATGGGAGAGAAAAAGTTAATATGAACTAAAAACTATTACATATTTTGTCTTCTCCCTAATCTCCTTTATTCAGTGGAAATTCTTATTTACATTTAGTCTGCTTAAGACAAGCTAGATACTTGATTCTGTGTGCGAAACACCTTGGTTATTGCTTTTACTGTCTCCTAGCACTGTGCTACAAACTGCAAAATATTTAGAGAACATCCAGACCTCACTCAAATCATAGATAAAAAAAATACCAGTGTGGTCCACACCAACCTTGTATTGCTGTGCTCTCTCTTTCTCTCTCTCTATCTCTTGCTCTCCCTCTCCCTCTCTGTCACAAACACACACACACTTACCCCAAAGCTTTGATGTGCATTCTTCTATGATCCCAGTAAATTGTGGCTCTCTGTTAATTGGAGATACCCTTCCAAGTTGCAGATTAAGAAATTTATATGGACTTAGAACTTTAGATATTTAGTGCTGATTCTTCATCTTCATATTTAGGAACTTGTAATTTTTATATTACAGAAGTTGCAAGTTTCATAGTTCTGATAGAAACTTTCACTAAAAAATTTTCTTAGAACTTTAATTAGAAATTTATGTCTCACATACACTAGCTCTAGTAATTCATTAGTGACTAAGGCATCTTTAATAAATGTGATCGGAAAACTTCAGTTGGTTTTTATGACCAATAGTACATTTTTTCTATTTTTTTCACTCTTCATTTATCTACACATAAAAAATGTTTGGAAATATTTCTTTTTTTTTAAATTTCAGAATATTATGGGGGTACGACACTTTGGTTATATATATGAGACAAGGTACAAGAGAAAAAAAATTTAGCTCGATTATAAGAAAAGTATCTAATTAAACAATACTGGGTGAAAATGATATTATAAATTTGTCATATGTGACATATGGAAATACAGAGGCATACAGAAAACTTCAGTGTCCCTTTATTTTTTTAAATTTTTTTATTTTTTACTACATAATTTTATTTCTTTGGAAAGAGCCATTGAGAGTTTGGCTTTCTAAAATCACCTCAATAGTTAATTGATAATGGCAATCAACCAAGACTTGTACTTCATTTATGTAATTTGCTAACTTTCAAGTTCTTGTTAATTTGAGAAAGGTAGTAGGCTGGGTGCTGTGGCTCACGCCTATAATCCCAGCACTTTGGGAGGCCAAGGTGGGAGGATCGCTTGAGGCCAGGAGTTCAAGACCAGCTTGGGCAACATAGCAAGACCCCGTTTGTACAAAAAATAAAAAATTAGCTGGGCATGGTGGTGCGTACCTGTAGTTCTAGCTACTTGGGAGGCTGAGACAGGAGGATCGATTGAGCCCAGGAGTTTGAGATTGCAGTGAGCTATAATGATGCCACTGTACTCTAGCATGGGTGACAGAGTGAGACTCTGTCTTTATTAAAAAAAAAGTAAATAAATAAAGAAGAGAAAGATAGTGATGGTAGCCCTGACAATATACCTATACCACATTGAATAGGAATATTTAAAAAATATATTAGGCTATTTTTATCCTGTAGAAACTATGTTTCATAGGAGAGGTGAGTTAGATGCAGGCTGAGGGATGGGGCCAACTATGGGAAGTAAGATAAATTGTTGATATATGTAGTTTTGAAAATTTGCCTTTTTGATACCAAAAGAGTATGTTTTTATCACTAGCAATTCTTGAGAAGAAAAGTCTTGAAGGCAGTATGTTTGCGCTCATGTTCTGTGTGTGCATGTTCACTGCCTAAGTCGCAGTCCCGGAGCCCTGCCCACTGAAGAGATCCTGCACGTCTAGAGTCTTTCCGTAGTGTGCTCGGCTCTTCTCTGAACTTGCCGTCTGTCGTCCTCCTGTGTTGTAGAAGCATCCACATCAGCTCCCTCTTTGTTTCTGGGTTCTGCCCAGATCCTAGCTCCCGACAGGTTTTTCATTACGCTGCCTCCAGGACTCTCATTCTCAGTGCTGTTTTCAGAGGCCACTGGGTTACCTGTGGGAAGTATAGATTTAAACTTCCTTGAGACTAACTGGAGATTTTTTGGACAAAAATCTTAGGAAGACGTAAGAGATAATTGGGGGGAAACTTACGATAAAAAGAAACCCTTGAACTCAAAACAGCAGTCTTCTGGACCCACGATCAGGGCCTCTCATGAAAAAAACACAGATCCTTTTATTCACGAGGACTGTACGTATTCCTCCTGCTGGATTCGGTCTAAGCCATGAGTTTCTTAGATGTCATCATAGCTGTCACACAGGCAAAAGCTGCTCCTGTTCTTCCTCCTTTTTTTTTTTTTTTAAATTTCTAAAATTTCAAACTGTAGTGATTTTTCTCTTTTCACTCATCTGAAAGAAGTTTAGGTTTGTTCCATATTTATGCCTCTAATGGGCTGTGTTAGAGATTATGTGGTTTGTGTTCAGGCCCAGACAGAGAAAGAAGGGAAGAATTTAAATTTGCTACAGTTTATTTTGCTTGATGAGAGATGCAGTAAACTGAGGGGAGAGGGGAGCAAGTGATTATTATAGGCAGCTGCTGGAAGGAACTTTACCACTGTATGAAGAGTTTGTTTTCTGCATAGCCCCAGACTTTCAGGGGCAGAAGCTCCATAGTATGGAGCCTTTGTTAGGAGTCATGGCCATACTCACATTCTGCTTAGCACACTGCACTGCAGGTATAAGCTGGGATGAGGGCTGAGGCGGCCTTGCTCATTAAATCAACTTTGCACTAGTTGTCTAAGGCCCTAGAAGGGTCGAGATTTGCTTCTTGGCTGCTTGCTGCCCAGAGACCATTCGTTGTATATGTACCTGCTTCTCCTGGCTAGGGACTTTATGGAAAGTTCTTGCAGTGGTTTTCTTCTGGCTGTTCCCAAGGCAGACTTTTCTTTAGCATGTGACTCATCATCACCTTCCCTTTTTTGTAAATTATATCTTGTAGAAATACCTCAAAGTTTCTGACATAGATATGACATCCTTCTCTGGTTTCTAATGGTAATAGATATTTTCCCCGAGTTTATTTTCCTTTGATCATTTCATTGGGAAAGTAGAAAGTCAAATATGTGTGCTGAGGTCCTTATCTTGAATTTTAAGATTTATTTTTAAATAATGACAGTTGTACATGTTCAGGTACATTTGCACTTTGTCTTCTTGTAATGGAAATTACGTATCTTTACAAATTAAGATTGTCTTTGTAAATAGTGAGAGTTATATTATTGATAACATTTTGGATTTATCTGCAAATGGTTGCTGTAGTATTTTCTTTCATTATGAACCTCTCCCCCTGAAATAAGCAGAAAACACATCACAATATTTAAAAATTTGCCTGAAGTGAACTATTAACTTTTTTGGGTGGGTTTTTTTGTTTTGTTTTGTTTTTTACTTTAGAAAATTATAAATGCCAGCTATAAAAATATCCTCTATTCCATCTGCCTAAGGCCAAAAAGAAATCAGAATTAGGTAAGTGAAAATCAGGAGCTGAACTCAGCATCAATTATGTTATGCACTCTGCCTTTTTCTTTTTCTTTCTACAATGTTTTATTGGTTCACTTATTTGTGCAACAAATATTCTGTGAGTCCTACTATGTGTGACACTGTGCCAAGAACAGGGATACTAAGTTGTCATAAGCCTTGGCCCTGTTTAAAAGAGTCAAGTTTCTTACACGCTATTGAAGGAAGCACTATGAAATATGTAAAGAACTATGGAAACTCAGAGTCTAGACATTTAATTCTAATGGGCTTAGAAAGTGAGGCAGTAGTCTCCCAAGGAACTTTTTGTACAGAGGCAATGATACAGATAAATTATTAGCTACCCTTTGAGTGTCTACTAAGTACTAAGCATTATGCTAAGTGCTTTTACATATGTAAGCTTATTATTCATCATGACTATAATATTATTATCCCTGTTTCACAGATGCAGAAAGTAAGTCTCAGAGCATTATTTATGGGCATGCCGCAGTACAAAGGCAGAGCCAGGAGTTCTTGCCAGGTCTGCTTTCCCCAAAGGCATGCTCTTGTGGGAGGGCACTCAGTGTCTTTCCATGCTGCCATCTTGTGCCATGGATGTGGGTAAAAGAGCATGCTGAGCCTATCAGTTAGAATTAGATTTGACTGCATATGGCAGAAAACCCCAAAGTAACAGTGGGATATTTGGAAAAGAAGTCTGGAAGTAGTATTAATAGTCTGTGGCTGTTGCAAAGGCCCCACAGTCATCAGGGACAAATCTTGCCACATCTGCTGCATGGTCCAGCATGGCATCTCAAGCTTTAGCTATCAGCTCCAAATTCTAGGCAGCAGGAAGAAAAATAGAGTGATGGGGAAAAAAGAGCACCCTCACCTTGTAAGTCTCATTTGGCAGAACTTAGGCACAAGGCCATATGTAGCTGTCAAGGAAGGTGAGCAATGTAGTCTTGCAGTGGGATTCATGGCCTCCTGAATAAAGTCCTGGTTCTGCTACTAAGGAGGAAAAGGGAAGTGATATTCAGATGGGCATCCAGCAGCCTCTGCTACACTTAGCTCAAGGCAGATTGTGGTTTGGTTGATGTCATGGGTTGAGCTGAGGCTGGAGGCCCATGTCATGAAGGGGCATTTTATGTCATGTGTCTGGGGTTTGAACTTTATTCTGTGGGTACTGGGAGTTATTGAAAGGCTTCAACCAGGTGAGTGACGTGACCAGCTCTATGTTTTGGAAAGGTTGTTCTGCTGGCAATAAGGAGGGCAGGCTGTGGAGGATGAAGGCCAGAGAAACGGGGAGTGGGGCATTCTTTGGGAATCTGATGGGTTGAATGGATGAGAAATGATGGCCACTTTTAGAAATGGAGAGGATAGAATGAGTTCTGACACATGCAGGATGTAAAGTGTCTAGGCCTTGGTGACTGACCATTTGAGGTTGTTGAGGGACAGTCTGACTTTGCCATCTGGGTGTGATGCTAACTGAGGCAGAGAGTGCAGGAGGGAGAGCAGGTGTGGTGGGGGTTGGGGGACAGATAATGAATCCTGTTTCAGTGGCTCTGGGGCCTCCAGCATTTGCTGGAGGCAGCTAGTTGGATGTATAGACCTAGAGATCAGGATATAGGGGATATTGATTCAGGAGTCATCAGCATATGGTCATGGGGTGAGACCTGTGATTACAAACAGGGAGCCTGGTGGCTCAATGACGGGGTTCTGGCAAAATATGGGCTCTGGCAAATATGGGCTCTGGTGGACCAACATTCATTTCCTGTAGATGAGGTTTTCTAGGTTGAATGTTTTTGAAATTATTTTCTAGACTAGTAGAATTTATAAAAGTAGAAAGAGACTATAAATATAAATTTGGAAAGGGTTAGCTAAAAGGAGAAGACAGCAGAATCTTTAAGTATATGGAAACAGGTATTAATAATGTGCTAGAATTAAGAGACTACAGATAAAGGTAGTTTTTGGTACCTCTGCTTTTGCTGTAGAAGGGGCAGGATAAAATGGTAAAGGGATGCTGGATCAAGAAATGGTGCCTTTAGGCAAGACAGTCCTTCTTGAGGGCTGATAAGATCGATGAGAGTAGGGCATTAGAAATGTAAGAATTGCCCTGGTACTCGCACAGCCATCAGCGTTCACAATCTCTCTTTCCGAGACTAGTAATTAACTTTGTATTTTTAGCTGCATGTTCAGTTAGTGAGAAACCATAAATAAAAGAAGATTTAACTGTCTGCCCCCAGGTAATACTTGCTTCTCTCATGTATCCTTTGTAGGTTTAACAAATGAAATGAAAAATGCTGAGGGGAAAGGATGATGTTACTTATATTGTGTGTTTGTTTTTTGGTGGTGGGGAGGAGAAATGTCTAGCACAAGGTGCCAAATCCTTACGATAAGGATATAGGTCTTTGAATGACAAAACTGGAATATGAGGAGATTGATACATAGCTAGCCATCTTGGCCATTCCAACTGAACTGAAAAGTAAAAGTCTTACCTCCCTACAGCCTATTCCCCAAATATATTAACATACTTACATACCCTTCTAGATCTATATGTGTGTATTCTTTTAAAAAATATACATGTACAGATAGAATCATACTTTACATTCTGTTCTGCATCTTGCTTTTTCACTTGTTAATAAACCTTAGAATTCTTTTCATAGCAACACACGTAGATCTAGCATAGTGTTTTAAATGTTTGCATAGCATTAGTGTGCTCTAATGTATTTAAGCAATCTTCTATTGATAGACATTTACGTTACTTCTGTTTTTTAAACATTACAAATAAATAATAATAATAAAGAACATCCTTATAGATATGTTTCTGCATAGTTATGCAAGTAAGTCCATAGGATCATTTCCTATCAGTGGAATGACTATGGATTCTAAATTTTTATAGATGTTTTCATATTACTTATCAAAAAAGGCTATGCCACTTTACATACTCATCACCAACATATGAGAGTGTGTTGACCTTTCCCTGAATGAATGAATGATCAAAATAATGAATGAACATGTATTAATGACCACCTATTATGTGCCAGGCCCCATGTGATGCTCTGGAAACAAAAAGATGACTAAGAGTTAGTGGTCTCTGGCCTCAAGGAGCTCAGTTTGATGGGGAATACAGCTGTATGGTGAGGGAGGATGAGGAGTGGTTAAGATGAGGGTTTTGGTTTCTGATGGAGCTGGGGTTAGTTACTGACTCTACTGCATACTATCTGAGTGGACATGAATGAATCCCTTCATCTAAGCCTCTTGTCCTTCATTTGAAAATGAGGATAATAATATCTGCTTCACTGGATTGTTTTGAAGATTAAATAAGAAATTTACATAAAGATTTTAGTACAATGCCTACTGCAGAATAAGTGCTTGATGATGATGATGATATTGTTGATGACTATTACACTTAAACTAGTGATTTCAATCCTGAGCATCACGAATGAGTATGTGCCCAGAGTGCTCTGGGGACCCAGGATGGAGAGTTCTCTTTGCCTGGAAGTGTTTGGGAAGGCTTCAGAAGGGCAGTTTTATCTAAGCCAAGCCTTTAATTACAAATAGTTTGCCCCTGAGGTTGTATCAGGAGGAAATATACCCCTTTTAATAATGATAAGTCCGTCAAAAAAGGTACACTGTAACAGGAAACCTCACTATTATATTGAAAAAACATTCTCAGAAGAAATTCATTTGGAGCATCTTATGACCCCTACTGCTTAATATTCAATGTTAATAGTAACTTAGTTTTGTTTTATCAGTGTTTCTGGTTTTGTTTTAAACAACTAATCAAAGGATAATTCTTAAATTGTTTTAATTTCCTCCTTGCTTCTTTTAACAATTATAATGGTTAAAATGTACTCATTATGGAAGATGTGAAAATATATAATAAGCTTTTATATGTTTTTTAACCTTTCTAATTTGTCTTTTATAAAGTGCCATTCTTTGCCTCATTTCTTTTGGGGAATTTATCTTTTTTTTGGTATTCATCATTTTCTTCTGGTTGGTAACAATTCTTTATATATTGAAATATTAACCATTAGTCTTTTATGTATACTGCAAATAATTTTTATCCATTTTTAAAATTTTCTTCTTTATTTGGTGCATGTCTTTGTTTTGGGGGAGACAGATGTTTTAAAATGTTATTAGTAAAGTCTGCTAATCTTTTCCTTAGGGATTTTTGCCTTTGGCTTCATTTTTAGGAGGTTTTTCTTCACTCTTGAGATTATATAAATCCTCATTTTATCCTAGTATTTTATGTTTTTTAATATTAAAATCTTAATCCTTTTTGAACTGATGTTGATGTACAGGAAGGTAATGTAACTTTTGTAGATGATTGCCAGGTGTCCCAACACCATTTAGTGAATAATGTATGCTTTCCTTGTTAGTCTGAAATGTCACCATTTTCATGAACTAAATTCTTGTATATGTTTGGGTCTGTTTCTGGATGTTTTCATCTTTTCCACTGTTCCATTTGCCTATTTTGGAACTAGTGCCATAGTATTTTGATTAATATAGCTGTATATTGGCTGTTTAATGGATTTTAATACCTGGTAGGATGAGTCCTGCCTCAATATTCTTATTTTGAAAAATTGAGCTGACTACTCTTAAATATTCATTTTTAAGATTAACTTTAAAATAATTTTGTTAGTTTCTTCCCCCAAATCCCCTTGAGATCTTGATTGGAATTGTGTTAAATTTGTAGATTAATTTGGGGAAAATGGAGTTCTTTAGAGTATTCAGACTTCTTCAGGAATATGGTGTGCCTCGTTGTTTATTCACGGCCTTTTCTGTGTTCCTTTGTAAATATTTTTGCTTTTAGTCATGTTGTTTCTGCACAGTTTTTGTTAAGTGTATTCCTAATCAATTTATATTTGTTGTTGTTCTTGGGAATGGAATTTTTTCCATTATATTTTCAAGCTGGTATTTTTGTTGTATAGGAAAGCATAGGAACATAGGCTCAAATTTCCAAATGGAACCAGAAGTCTCTGAAGTAATTTTAAAGTTATTTTCTTCAAAATTTTTTTAAGTTTGATAAAGTCAAATATTAGAAAATTTAGTTTGATAAGAAACACGCATCCTTGATAACATGTTTTCAGAATATTTATCCAAGAATAATAGGTTTTTAAGGGCTGCTTTCTTAGATGGATTGAGTAATTTTCTCAATTTCCAGCAGATGTCAGTGTTTTACAAATTTATTAGTCTGTGGTGGTGGTTTTTTCTGCAGTCTCCTGCATTTATATATCCTTTAGTCATTTAATCAGCAAACTGGGGATTATTTGAACTAGAAGGAATTTGGAGATCATCTAAATTAATCATTCATTTTGTAGATAAGGCAACATGCCTAGATGGGAAATGACTTGTCCAAAGTCACACAGTCAGAGTTAGGTTAAAACCCAGATGTTCTTGTTTCCAAAGGATGTTCTCTCTCTAAAAGACTGATTAAAGATAGTCACCACAATCACAGAGGACAAAAAATATATTGTCCAGTGTAGAAGTTATATCTTGGAGAAAGGGAAGCACAAGCTGTTCAATTTGTTTGGATAGGTATATGTTTAAAAATTTTTTATTAATAAGATGCTAGATTCTTGGATTACAATAGTAATTGGGTAAAACTAACTGAAAACAGCTGACTTGTGTTACCTGAATGTAGGATTACTGGATGTGAAAATGATCTTTGATATAATGTCCTATTCTTCATACTGACTGTGGTACTTGGTTTGTAAATAAGGATCCGTACTTGTATAATACCAATAGAATAACTCCTTTCCCCTCTCTGCACAGCCTAATTGGTTATGTTTCAGAGAAACAATGTAAATCATTCAGTTCCACCTGTGTCAGAAAATACTATCAAGAAATCTATAATCTTTTCCAATAAATAATCAAGTAATGTAAAAATGTAAAAATGTAAAAAAAATTTTTTTGGTTCTACGTTATGATTAATAGACAAATGAGGGCAAAGAAGCCAGGGGAACACTTAGGGGTAGCTTCTGACAAAATTATAAAGTGGACAAAATATCAGTTTCAAAGAAATATCTTTCCTTTAACCAGCTGACTCTACCCTATCAAAATCTTCTTGTAGAAAAAGGGTATGGGCCATTTAATTGTTAGTGGGGAGGTGGCACCCTTCCAGAGTGTGTATGATAGGCACCTACCACACCCCTCTGACACCAGTGCTCACTGGATTTTGGATTTGGGAGAGCCTGTGTGAATTGGTCTGAAGGTTAAGGAAAGATTGTGAGCTAAGCCTTAAAGGAAGGGTAGGATTTACATAAACAGAGAGACTGGAAAGGTGGGACAATGTGTGGAAGGCTGGATTTTTTGTCAGGGTAAGCAGTGAACAAGTTATTATGTTTGAGTTTAAGGGCAATCAAGGGAAGGCAAGATTAAGGGTAGACTGGGGTTGGTTTGGGTTTAGACTTTTTGAGTTGGAGGTCAGAGTAAGAGTTGTTTTTCTATGGGTTTTTAAAGCTTTTCATTTAGAAATACAGTAATAAGTTACAAAAATAGTGCAGAGAGGTCTCGTGTACCCTTCATCCAGCTTCTCTCTATAGTAACATCTTACAAAAGTTTCAGACAATATCAAAACCAGGAAATTGACCTAGGTTCAATTTCCCAAACTTATTCAGATTCCACCAGTTTTGAGTACAGTTTTACTGTACTCATTTATGTATATGTAATTTATGTAAATGTCAGTTTCCCAAACTTATTCAGATTCCACCATAAATGAGTACAGTTTTACATGTACTCATTTATGTATACATATATATGTGTACATTTCTATGCAATTTTATTACATGTACATATTTGTGTAATCACTACAACAATGAAGATACAGAACACTCCATTTCTACAAAGGAATTTCTTCATGCTACTCCTTCTAAAGATTTTAAAAAGCTTTAAAGGAATCCAGGTTTCTAGTTGGATAAGTGGGGGTGGGGGGTATAACCTACTGGTGTCTGGAGTCAAGGGGCTTGTTTGCAGTAGGGAGGCCTAGCCAGTAAGGGCTCTCTTAGGAGTCCTCTTTACGTATTGTTGGCAGAATGTGGGAATGGTAGACAGTTTTGTAACAAATTTTATAAGGAACAAAACTGTTTAACTGGGAATATTCTATGTAGAGTTTTTGAAAATGGCAGAAAAGATCCTAGTCACTGTTTTTCCTGGAATCTCAAACTCATTCTGTGACGTCCCACATGCCAGTGGAGTTCTGATTTCCTGGAGACTCAGTTTGGCTCCCTGTAGCCACTGGCATTTTCCTTTAAGAAGCTGATCAGTGGATTCACTGGCTCAACCTGCAAAATTGAGTAGAATTTTTACCCTGGCATTGGAGACCCTTCTCAACATGGTCTAACTGTATCCTTTCAGACATCTTGCATTCATTTCGTTCATAAATCCTTCCAAAGAGAACCAGTCACCAGCCCTGAACATACCTTATGCCTTCCCAAATCTGTGCCTTTGCTTGTTTTATTTTTATTACTGATACTCCATTCCTGCCTCTTCATCATGATTCTTTAAGATCCCACTCATCCTTTCATTGCTCATGCAGTAGGCTACCTCCTTAGTGCAGTTTTTTGGGCTTAACTTCCTTCTCAAAGGAATACAGCTTTCTCCCTTTTTACTTATTACCTTGGCACTTACATTACTCTACCCCTTATCACAGTTATTTGATCATCTCTTTACGTATAACTTATTAGGTGCATTTTTAGCTGACCAGGTTGTTAGGTCCTAGAGGGCATGGATAGTTACTTATCTCTGTGTTCTCTGTAGTCCCTTGGACAGGGCCTTCCATATAGGGAGTTATTAGTAATGGCTATTTATTGATTTGATTCCATTAAATTTCAGTTGAGGTACAAATCTTCAGAATTTTTTTTCTGCTTCCTTTTACCTGTCAAGCTTCTCTAGCAGGTTTTAGGGAGCATTATGGGTTTCAAGAGCAAGTTTCTCATTCAACAGAAGAAGACTTATTGAAGCAGATAACAAGGCTAGTTGGAGTGAAAAAGGCACTTAGAACTCATTGGAAAAGGACGTTATATAAAATCCAGGTACTATTATTTCAAAGTAATAGGTTACTTTATCATAGGCTTGTGGTAATAGAATTTATTCTAGATGGCACAAGGCTCATATTAGCTGAACTATGTGTCCTCCTAGGCATGGAAGAAGAGAGCAAGCAGGAGAAATATAATGTACTGTGTCATTTTATTTTAGTTAAATGTACTGAACCAGAAAGGTTGCAGGATTTTCAAGTGCTCATTTAACATCTCAGTAAAACAAATGGTGGAAGCCAGGGAGAAGTTTCCACTTTGCTAAACTCTTAAGGCTTAGGAATCATACAGTACTATAATTATTTAGAATAATGACTTTGTGAGCTCATCTTCAAAAAAGTGAGAAAAATAGAAATAGCTCCAAGAGTACCCTTATATTTCTGTATCTCAAGCAATTGTTCTTTATCTCAACAATTGCTTTCAAGAGTAAACCAGACTTTTCTTTTCTTTCTTGAGTACAACTTCACATGAACCTGTGCCATAGGATGGACTGTCCTCGAGACTCTTCAAAGCTCCAATGCCTAATTTTCTTTCTTTCTTTTTTTTTTTATTGTGATAAAGAAACACATAACATAATATTTACCATCTTAAACATTTCTAAGTATACAGTTCAGTAGTGTTAAGTATATTCACATTGCTGTGTAACAGATCTCCAGAAATTTTCATATTGTACATCTGAAACTCTGTATACCCATTAAATAATTCCTCATTTCCCCTTTCTCCCGCCCCTGGTAACCATCATCCTACTTTCCGTTTCTATGAATTTGACTACTTTAGAGACCTCATATAATTGGAATCGTGCTGTGTTTGTCTTTTTGTGACTGGCTTGATTTATTTCTTGATTGCATCACACAGATAAACAAGGAATTATCCTTAAAATTCTTAGAGCCACTAAGCTTTGATTCCTTTTAGCTGTCAAGCTTCTCTGAGATCTGAGAAATTGAAGAGTTACATCCACCCATTTTACAGATGAGAAAAATCAGACAACCAGAGGTTGCCTATGGTTAGTGAAAAATCATAAGAAGTTCTGTAGTTCTCTGTTTTATTTTTCTTTTTAGGTCCATCTGATTCTTAAAAACAGTGAAAGTATCCCAAACTCAGAGCCAAAATAAACATAACACTTAGAAAATGCCTTTTGGATTAAGCTGCTACTGCTATTGGTCTCATTTTCTGGAAAACATTTTTTACGTATCTGCTGTAAAGACAGTTTACTTTTTTCCAATAAGATTTATTTTGGTCACTATCTGCTGCTATAGGATAATCTGATGTATAGATTTTTTTAACCTTATGTTAAATGCTGTAAAGTAGGGGTTGGCAAACTTTTTCTGTAAATGGTCAGATAGTAAATATTCAGTCTTTGTTGCGATGATTTAATTCTGCTGTTTTAGTGTGAAAAACAGAGCATGGCTGTGTCCCAGTGGAATTTTATGTACAAAAGCAGGAGATGGCCAGATTTGGCCCACAGGCTATAGTTTGCAAACCCCTGTAGTAAAGTGGACTTTTTTGGTCCTCAACAACCTAGCTTGCTATCTTTCATATACAGTTACAGTTGGTGTTTATGGTGATGGTGATGATGGTGGTGACTAAGAAAACAATGTAAATCAAATTATTATTACCTGCTAACTTATAATTTTGGTGTTGTTATCTAGACAACATGCTGGCCTTAAGATATAATAAAAAACACACTTAAGAAAATAGCTAACGTGTTTGAATATATCTTCAAAAAGAAGACTGGAAATTTTTCTGAGTTTTTCTGAGTATTCATAAACATATTTCTGTTTCTAAAGGAAAATAGCTTTGGTCTCATTATAAAGATAAGACATAAAGAAGAAATTAAAAATAAACCCAAATCCCCAAACCCAGGAGTAACCACTGATAATAATGATATTTTAGGCTTTTGTTGGATTCCTTCATTTGGCCTCCTCCAGACCCACTATCTATCATTTCCACTTGCTCAGTGCCCAGGAAGGTCGACCTCTGTGGACTACATCAGGAGGCACCAACGAAGACCAAAGCGTGCGGGAGAGCTAGGTGGGGTGTTTACCCCCCACCCCCACCCCTAACCCCAGTGTACTGTCCACACTCCTGCCAGGCAGCCCCTCTTATTGCAGCTCTTTGGGTACCTGTAACCATGACCTCCCCATCTCCACCCCTTGCACCTCAGGCTTAGGTGGTGGTCGACTACTGCAGGGGACTGCACCACCTCTACTGCTTTCTCTAAGCCCTGCCTACCCTTTGAATTATCTCTATTAAACTTCTCTCACTTCCCCAGTTTGAGTGCCATCTGTCCCTCACTGTGGCCCTGACCTGATGTAAATGACTGATGTAAATGCTGTGTCCAGTTTGACTTATTCCACCACCAAGGCAGATAAGTAGAACTTTCCCTGTCTGCTTTACTTCTCCAGGCAGAGAACAAAGAACTTCCACATGTCACTGGAGCTAGAACACCAGAGTTCAAATCCCTGCTCCTGCATTTACTAGCTGTATGACTTTGGGAAAATTACAACATCTCTTTGAGCCTTGGTTTCCCCATTTGAAAAAAGGGGATAATAATATCTGCCTTATAGAGCTGTTGGGCAGATTAAACGAGGTTGTATCTGTGAAGTACTCGGCATAGTGCCTGGCACTTGGCTGGTAGTGCTGAAACAGATTGTAAAAAAACAGCCCCATTTTTTCTTGGTTTGTAAATAGATACTCCTCAAAGTATCCTTTGTAAAGGGAAAGGCCATTTGTAACAGAAGAATGCTTTCCTATCACACCTGTTTTCAGAGAGCCGTCATGGCTCCTGCCCTGCTCAGGGCTTGGGCAGTCTCTTATGGACAGCTCTCGCCTGCTAATTTCTAGCTGACAGGAGGTGGCAGTAGAAAGCTTAGGACCACCCCTGGATGGTTTGGGCTAATAGGAAATCTATGTAACTCTGTTGGAGTGTTAGTGTTATGATTCAAGAAATAACTCTCTTTCAGAGTCAACAGAAAGAGAATAGACATTATTCATGTCCTTAAGGATAATATGGCTAGGATTTGTTTAACACTTACTAGAGTTTTACACAGCTCCTTTATTTATTTAGTCCCCCAAAGAGGGTAGTAGTATTATTCCCATTTTAAGGAGAAGAAATTGGATTTTAAAGCTAATGTTTCCTAGCTAATAGTGGTACTTATGGGACTCAAACCCAGGCATTCTCTCTAGAAGCCTGTACATTCACCTGCTGTGCTCGACTGTCTCCAAGGCTCTTGTCCTTGACATGCTAGAAGGTTGATAATTTTAAAAACTTGATTCTGCATGCACATGATAAAAAATTTAAACCATACAAAAAACAGTGTGAAAGTGTAAAGTACCCTTCTCATCTAAGTCTTCTTGTTCCCCAATTCCTTGCTCCAGGGGCAAACACTCTTCTTTTGTGTCCTTCCTGAGATATCCTTATAGGGGTGTTACCAGTATTATAGGTAGAAGGATGAATGGTACTTATAACCCCTCTTAGCTTCACTTCTGGCCTGCTGTCCTGGATATTTTTCTGAGCTCTCTGGATTAGACAGGAATGCTGTTGGTGAGATCCTCAGCAGCCAAGTCACTAAATATGATTCAGGTTTATTTCTTTGCTTTCAGCTTTACCTAGAAAAGTCTAAATTCCTGTTACCTCTTACTTCTTCATTTAAACACATAGTTAGTGTTCATAGGTTGAATAAAAGTCTCAAACTCATAATACACCTAGGTTTTAAATATAAGGCACACAGAGATTGTCTTATATTCTGAGTACCTCATTAACTGATTAGCAGAGTGACCTGTCACACCCAGGGATACTAGGAGAAGGGCTGCCTTACATGGTGATGGGTACTTATCCCTGACACTCTATCACAAATACAGCCCCTATATTTTGGTGCAAAAGTTAATATCTGTATTAAAAGAAAGGATTTTATAGTAAAAATGCAGAAGTGATCAATCATGTGATGATCATGTCTTTAATAGATGATTCTTAGACTACTGTGTGTTTGATTCAGTATGGATATTCTAAAATGGCCAAAATATGTTGTGACCAAACATAGCAGAAAGAGTGAAGGTACATTTACAATGTAATTAAAAAAAATTAGCAGTCTGTGTTACACCTTTAGTTGACTACTCCTTAAGTATGTTATAGATTTGTAGGGAAATATATTTTTTAAAAACCCAATTTTATATATAATCAGAAGTTGAATGTATTTTATTACTGCAGTCACATAAATGGTTTTGTTTGTTACCTTGTATGCTCTGTACTGTTTTACTGTGAATAGTGATTCAAGGGGGTTGTGCTTCAGTCTGTTCTTTCTAAGGCAGCCATAATGAGTTCAAAGCATATGGTATTGATTTTTGAGAGTTCTGCCACAAGAGCTATCATGAATTATTGGTTCTGTATTTTATTTTAGGATTTCAGCTTCTTCTTGTTTTAGAAGCATGTTTGTTGGAAGTGCCTGTGTCTCTCTGTAATCAGTTGCATGGCCTAAGGAATAGGCATATAGCACTTGATTAAGTTGACATTTGATATTAATAGCTTACAGACTCTTTACATCATAATAGGCTTATCCATTCTAGATGTAGGTGAACTCAATTTTGACTGATATTTTGTAGCTAATAAGTGGTAGTGCTGGGATTCAGACCCAGGCCACCTGGCTAGAAGCCTGCACACTCAACCCCATTCCTTTACTGCCTCTAAGGTGCTTGGCCTTATTGTGTTTCCTCCATCCCTTTGCTTAATCTCACTTGTACCTTTTGGCAGTAGGAGCAGTATGTTGTTGAATCATTATCCACCTGAGGCAGCAAACCCTCAGCTTCATCTCTTAGGAGCTGAATGACCTCAGGGAGTAATTTGACCTCTCTGAGCATCAGTTTCTTCATTTGTGAAATGGGGATAGTAATTCCTGCCCTCCTGCCTCACCAGGTAGATGTACTGACCAGCTGATTTTATCATATGTGCCTAGGATATAGCATAGTGCCTGACACATTACAGGCACTTAAATGTTAGTTTCTATGCTAGTTTCTTCTCTTCTAGAAGCTGGACTTTGGTTGAGAGTTAGATGTCTCATGGGATGATCTAAACAGGTCACTACTTGGATATAGTCAGGAAACTAAGATAAATATGGGCAAGGGACCACTCATTATATCCTTTACTCTCATTCTTATTTTCACAGTAAACAGAACTAAGCTCGGCATCTCTCTGGGAAAAGACAAAAACTCTGCTCCCAAAAGGAAGGGACAAGGATTCCTACTACTTAATGAACCACGGGCATTCTCACAGTATAGGAGAACAGCTGGTCACACCAGACTGCAAGGACAGGGAGGGCTTGGAAGTTTATCTGAGGTTTGTTATATTATGATTGTTATGATTAGATAAGTTAACAAAAAGAGTAGAAGGACCTTATGGGAGTGGAGAACAGCATAGCAGGAGCAAAGGTGTGCAGGCAGGAAATCATGGGGCGGGTTCACGGGAGAGTGGAGCAATCCATTTCCCCGGGATTACCAGAGCGTAGTGGGAGACAGTGTGGAGAGGCAATGGGGTGGCGGCAGGGGGAGAGACCGTAGCAGGTTCTGCATACTGAGTTAAGGGGGATTTGGATGTTATCTTTAAGAGGTTGTGATTGACTAAAAGTTTTTGAGCCTGGGGAGTCAGGATGAAGGCTGCATTTTAGGACGGATTGGAACCAGGAATGGGATACCCAGATGGACTGTCAGGAGAAACAGCACATTCAGAATAACAAGTGAAGGAGCTCTGGCAGTAGGGCAGGGGGGTAACTGGAGAAGAAGTTACTGAGTCATGAAGTTCCTGAAGAGCTTGTGGGAGACACGGGCAAGAAACAGAAGTTAAAAAGAAGGAGAAAGAGGGGAGTGTAGGAACTGAACAAGCTGAAAGTGGACTAGAAAGCTGTATGTGTCTCCTGGGTCCTAACGATTATTATTTTCAGCCTTCTTTTCAGTTTAGGGCAAAGATAGTCCACTGACTGAACTGATTATACTCTGGAAAGCTCAGGACAGGGGGTCTGAGATCAGGGCGGCGCTGGAGGTGTCAGTGGTTCAGCTGCTAACTCCCTGCCAGAGTTAATAAGGACGTTTTGTGAAGGTGAACTGAATCCTTGGAGCCTCTCACTTCAGTCTCAGGAATAAGTAAAGGCATTTATAGAATCTTATTTCCTCATTTTCTCTCAAGGCCCACTTCCTATGGTTTTTTTTTTTTTTTTTTTGAGTCAATGAAGATTCTGCAGCTCAGCACCTGTTCCCATCTCCCCACTTAAATTATCCTTGCCCTGGTGGTTCCCTAGTTGCTGAATCTAATAGATATTTTTCTGTCCTTACCTGACTTGTCCATTCTGTCATATTTGACACCGTTTCTACTCCTCTCTTCCTGAAACACTCTTTCCTTATATTCTATGACAGGGGTCATCAAACTGCAGCCTGTGGGCCAAATCTGGCCCTCCACCTGTTTTTGTAAATAATGTTTTATTGGAACACAGCTACACCCATTTGTTTATGTATTGTCTGTGGCTGCTTTCACACTACTCAGCAGTTATGTTGTTATTACAGAGACCCTAAGGCCTGCAAAGCCTAAATTATTTTCTCTCTGGCCATTTAACACATTAACTGCCATGTGAGTTGTATTTAACTCACACAAGTTTTGAGCCCGGGGCCTCGTGAAGCATATGTAACTTATGTCTCTGCACCTTGGGAGCCATGAGAACTATTTTTCAAGTTGCGTATGACTCATGCACAGAAAACAATAAAAAATAACAAATTTTTCATTAAATTAGAAAGGATCGTTTTGTTTTTGAAGTTTTTATTCTATTTTCGTAATAAAACACTGTGGTCCCAAGGAAATTTTTTTTTTCCTAGTGTGGCAGTCAATGTGTTAAAGGAAAAATTTGCTAACTCCTATTCTATAACCTCCTTTCCCCTAGTTTTCTTTCTGTCTCTTTGGCTCTGCTGAATCCCAGAGCTGAGAGAGAGAACATGTAAGAGCCAGTTCTAAGGTAAGGTTGTAAAAGCTCTGGTCAAGAAATAGTTGATGTACTGGAGAAACTACACCCCTTTCCCTGCCAGCTGGTTCAAGAAATAGTGCCTGACATTTCATTAAAAAAGAAATATTGTAATTAACATAAAAAGATACTTTGCTGAAGAGTTTATAAGCATTACGTAATTTAATTTTCATGATCAGCTTCATTTATAGTTGAGAAAATTGAAGCACAGAGAGGGTAGTAACTTACCCATGGTCACACAGCTAAGAGATAGCCTCGGGGCCCATGCCCCTAATCACCACATCAGACTGCCTCCAGAAGGCACTGCTGTTTCAGAGCCAGCACCAATGAAAAGACAGAAGATGTTTGTGAGCAAATACAGTGTGTGGGGTTGGGTAAGTTTTCCAAAGGTTAGCTTTGCAGTTGTGGAGTGCAAGATTGCATTAGAAAGCTAGTGAAGCATGGAGAAAAACACCCAACAAACCATGACTCTGCAGAACAATCTTGTGACTTTGCGAGAGCTCTTTCTGAGTACAGTGTTGTAGTCCCAATGCAGCTGGGGTGCTCTGACTCTGCTGGTCTCATTCTGTGCTAGCAGGTGCCTGTGAAGCAAGTGTGCAAAGGATTAAACAAAATCAGAGGGCATTGGCTCTTCTTGTACGTTGTGCTAATGTCAGTGTCTTCTGTTAACGAGCCTTTGGTGATTTGAAAATAGAGCCATGCTAGAAGCATATAAAGAACATATGTGTGGATTGAGGGTTTTTCTCCTGTTTCCTCTACTGAGTTTTGACCTTGTGATGTGTTAGGGTGGGTCTGGGGTTTTCCTCTATGAGTGCAACCAGCGTGTGCAAGGGAAACTTGTTGAGCCTATACATGATTTTCAAGCCTCGCTGATCCTTCACCATTGGGGAAGAAAAGCACCAGCATAGTGTTACTAAAGTGTGAGGAGCCCCAGGTGTGTGTGTGTGGAGGGGTGAGGTAATGCATGTGGTAATGGTGGTAAGGCACAGGAAGAACTTCAAGGTTGACAACAAATGGATGAAGTTAAGCAAGGAATATACTATATGTCTCAGGAAAACACTTGAATTCACCAAATAGCAGAAGCAGGGGCAGACTAGAAGAGTATCCTAAGGACCTGAAGCCAGTGTCAACAGGTGACTGTGTGGTTGAAGGGAGCAGTGGTAGCAAGCCTGTGGACAGGGGCTTTCTGCCAGGACCCCACCTAGGAAGGACCATTTCAGAGCCTTTGTTACCTGACAATCCAAAAACCATTCTCTTTCTTGCTTAGCAGTTGTAGAGCTTACTTTGAACAAGTAGCCAAATAAGGTTATACTTTTACTGTTTTTTTGTCCCATAATGTTGCCTCTTTTATCCAAACCTGTATACTTGGGAGTTATTAAAATAGGGGATGTCATGTCATGCCAGGATTGATCCATTCTGCAGATACAGTACTTGCTTTTCAGGATTATTTTGGCCTAAAATTCTATTAAAATTCAAGCATGAAGCATGACTTGGTAAAAAATTATGACCCTCAAAGAAATTTTCTGTCTGGTGAGGCAGACAGAGACATACACAGTCAGCTGAAGTGCAAGGTAGACTTCAGTGAGAGCTATGGTCACAGTACAGGGAGTGACTAGAATAGAGGGAGGAGGATTAATTCCAACTCAAGGGATTTGAGAATGTTATTTTCTTACCTTTCTGTTTCATTTCTTCATTCTCTTCCTCTAACTGCCTAAATGTGGATGTTCCAAAAATTCTGCCTTCTCTTTCTTGTGCACTGACTCTTGTGAAATCCTGACTATTCTCCTGGTTTCTCTTTTGGCCTCTTTGCCTTTTTGTTTTTTTATTGTGGTAAATAACACATAACATGAGATCTACCCTCTTAAAAGATTTTAAGTGTACATTAAAGTATTGTTAACTATAAGCACAATTTGTACAGCAGATCTCTAGAACTTTTTCGTCTTGCGTAACTGAAGCTCTCTGCCCATTGAACAGCAACTCCCCATTTCCCCTTTCGTCCTGCCCCCATTCTACTTTCTGTTTCTAAGAGTTTGACTACTCTTGAATCACACAGTATTTGTCTTTTTGTGACTTATTTCACTTGGCATAATATCCTCAAGATTCATCCATGTGTTGCGTATTGCAGAATTTTCTTCTTTTATATAGCTGAATAATATTCTATTGTATGTATGTACCACATTATGTTTGTCCATTCATCCATCAGTGGACACTTATGTTGTTTCCATATCTTGGCTGTTGTGAATAATACAGTGAATATGAGTATGCAAATATCCCTTCAAGATCCTGACTTCAGTTCTTTTGGATAAATACCCAGAAGTGGGATTGCTAGATCATATGGTAGTTCTATTTTTAATTTTTTGAGGAACTTTCATATGGTTTTCCATAGTGGTTGCACCATTTTACATTCCCACCAACAGTGTGCAAGGGTTATAGTTTTTCCACATCCTCACCAACATTTGTTATTTTCTCTTTTTTAGATATTGGCCATCCTAATGGGTGTGAGGTGAGGTTTTGATTTCATTTTCCTGATGGCTGGTGATGTTGAGTATCTTTTCACATGTCTGTTGGCCAATTTGTATGTCCTCTTTGGAGAAGTGTCTATTTAAGTCCTTTGCCCATTTTCTAATTGGGTTATTTGCTTTTTTGCTATTGTGTTGTAGGGGGTCTCTGAGCCTTGACTCCCACGCCTCCATGCCCCTACCTGGTGAACTCTGCACTCACATCTTCTACTACTTGTCAGCTTGATCCTTCTGCCCCAGCAAGTAATTGGTCCCCATTCCCTTCTCATCACTCTGCTCCTGCCACCCTTCTTTTGGTGTCTGAAAGATATTCAGACCCAACTCTGACACATCCTTAAAAATCCAGGTCAAGTTTCCCCCTGAATTCTTCCCTGACCACCCAGCAAGAATTGCCCTCCCTCTGCTCAGGTCTCCAGTACTGTCCCTGTTGGTCTGTGGGAAGTTGGCAGAGACTGCTGCCTGGCATTGGAATGGACATTACACGTGCATAATTTTATGTTAACCAAACTGCCATCTTCTGAAAGGAAGAGACTGTGTGTCCCCCAGAGGACCTTACAAAATACCTTGCCACATGGTAAAGAGGCAGGAATCCTAGGAAAGGTATGTGCATGTGTGTTCTAGGTTTAGAAGACAGAGGTGGACTTCAAGCCTGATGGTGCTCTGGCAACAGAAAGAGGACACGAGGGAGCAAAACCCAAGTGTGCAGGCCACTGTCAACCCCAAGAGAGACAAATGAGCTAGACAGGGACAGGGAGGAAAGACAAAGGTCAGTGACTAGCACCTTTTAGCAAGTTGGGATTGGAATAGACAAGGAGGTTTACATGGGAAAGTCATCACTGTAATCTGAGACATACTCTGCAGGCTTTTGGCTGGCAGGGGTTGACAAGTGTATGCTGGGAGCTGGAGAGAAGCTGAGTTCACCCTACAGTTCTGTAGGTAGTCAGAACAGCTGCTGATTGTGGGGGCCAGCCTGGCAATCTGAACATCTCTGCTGAGAACACTGTGTTACAGAGAATTCATGACTTCTGACTCTGATATGTCCTTCCAACAATGCTGTATGAGTGGTTAGTCTATGACTAAGCTGTAGGTCACCCAGAGACCCCCAGAATAGCCATCAGGAGTCCAAGGCCCAGTACAGTAAGGCCACAGGGCACACCACTGGGTTGGCCATGTAATGTAGCTCTTGTGCTGGTACTGGTACCACATGTACCTCTTCAGAGGCTGGAGGACCATTCTGTAGGCTAGTAAATCCATGGAGGTCGTTCACTTAGTGACCTTTATTGCCTTCTTTATGGGAATTTCCATACACCCTCACTATGGTGGGGTTTTGTTGTTTTTGTTTTTTGTTTTTTGTTTTGTTTTGTTTTTTTGAGATGACATCTTGCTCTGTCCCTGGCGCTAGAGTGCAGTGACGTTATCATAGCTCACTGCAACCTCAAATTCCTGGGCTCAATTGATCCTCCTGCTTCAGCCTCCTGAGTAGCTGGGACTATAGGCACGTACCACCATGCCCAGCTAATTTTTTCTATTTTTAGTAGAGATGGGGTCTTGCTCTTGCTCAGGCTGCTCTTGTACTCCTGGCCTCAAGTGATCCTCCAGCCTCAGCCTTCCAGAGTGCTAGGATTACAGGCATGAGCCACCATGCCTGGCCTATGGTTGGGTTTTTATAACCTCTAAGACCCTGCCTTGCATCCTGAGCCCCAGCAGCCTGTTCTTTCCTGATGATGCCATGGCCAGTTTGGTCCCTGCATTACTTGGGAGGGTTCTAGCTAGAGGATGAGTTATGGGGCCCCATCTTGTACCATGGGAATGTCTCTGAGTAGGTCAAATCCTGCTCTGATGTGAATCTGGGGAAGCCCAACAGCCTGGCCTTGCCTCTCCAATGGGAGGGGAAATGAAGAGGGGATAGGCTGTCTGAACTGCTTGGTACTCTCAACAGCTGCCTGTCGTCCTGCTCATTGACCCTGAGAACAGCTCTGTCTTTTCTGGCTTCTCTCTGACCTTCTCCCACTCCTCCAACTGTCCTTACCCTGGGGCATTGGTTCCCAAACCTGGCAGGTACGTAGAATCATCTGGGTGCTGGAAAAGAAGAAGCAGAAGATGACAAAGGCCCTATCCCTGGAGATTCTCTTTAACCAGGCAGGGGTGGGGCCTCAGAATCTGGCATTTTGGTACAGATATCTACCTATCTATCTATCTATAGATAGGTGGTATATATCTATATAGATATAGATATAGATATATAAGAACTGCTTGAAGGATGGATGAAGGATTACTGAGTTGCTGAGTAAGTTCTATTTCCTTTTTTGTCCACCTCTGTGCTTTTTGGACTTTGTACAATGATTATATATTTCTTTAGAAATCAGAGAGAGAATAGATGCCATTAAAAAACAAAAACCACATCCTGAAATGATCTTTCAGAAGCCATTAATCCTCTTAAATGTGTTCCTCTTTTCTGCAGGGGGACTTGATCTCATCTTCATGCCAGGTCTTGGGTTTGACAAACATGGCAACCGACTGGGGAGGGGCAAGGGCTACTACGACGCCTACTTGAAGCGCTGTTTGCTGCATCAGGAAGTGAAGCCCTACACCCTGGCCCTGGCTTTCAAAGAACAGATTTGCCTCCAGGTCCCAGTGGATGAAAATGACATGAAGGTAGATGAAGTCCTTTATGAAGACTCCTCAACATGTTAAATCCAGATGACTACAGCCAAATAATCAGTATTTTATATGAGAGTAAAACAAAATATGTGTATTTTTCCTTGTCAAAAATTAGTTGAAATGTGCATTAATGTGAAATGGACTATGTTTTAAAAATGTGATTATAAAATACCTAACATAAAACTATCTTTAAAAATTAATGGAAGTGTGAATAGTAGAATATTAATTAAAATAGAAGCCATCACCATATGATTTTCACATTAACTTCCTGGTGTTAACGTGACAAGTTGATCTTTATGCTTTGCAGTGTAAGTTAAATATTTATGAGGAACTGTGCTCTGACTCAGAGTGTGACAGGAAGGTAAACTCACTGGGAGTGGACACTGTATTTCATTATGTCCTGTCATGACCTGGTCAGTCTCTGGCAGGTGTGTGGAGACTTAGTGATTATTAATTGATTTGTTGGTGTTTGCTTCGGGTACAAAGTTCCCTGAGAATATTATCCCACTTCATCTGACTTCATTTACTTACTCTGAAATTTTATGTTTGATGCTTTATAGCTTTTGGTGGTTAATGGACAGAAACCTTTTATGATTTAAATACTTTCATCCAACTGATTCGTTTCCATAGCTGCTGTTCCATGTGTCAGCCCCTTATGAGTTTAAGATCTGATATCTTACAAGTTGGAAATTATTTCTGTTTACTTGTGGTTCTGCTTTGGAAATGAAATTTGCTGTGGGTTGAAAGTTGGCAGATGGCATTGCAGCTAGGGAGTGGTAATTTTATGGGGGGAGGATTTGGTTATCACCAGAAACCCAGGAGTCTTCCTAGACATGGCTCTCTTACTCATGCCCCCCACCCAGCCTGTCACTAGGTCTTGTTGATTTTGCCTCTGAAAAGCCTCTGTTCTCTCCTTTCCATTGTCCTGTCACTCCTTTTGTCCAGCCTTTCAGCATTTCTAAGCTGAACCAGGCAAGAATCTCCTACCTGGCTTCCCTTGCCTTCTCTCTTGCCCCCTCCAATTTATTTCTCAAGCTGCAGTCAAGGTGATCCTATAAAACACAAGTCTGATCATGAAGCGCCTTTGGCTGGAATCTTTCAGTGGCTGTTCAGAGCCTCCTGGGCAACAACCAGATGCCTTCTGTTGTGTACAAAGCCCCTTAAGAGAGGTCTCCCACCTATCTTTTTCTAGCCTCTTCTCTCCCCACTCCCATATTCTCCTTCTGTGCCACTGACTGAGCATTGCAGGCTTCTTTGCTCTTTGCAGTTTGTAAGCATGCTTTCCCTCTGTCTGAAATGTTCTTTCTTCTTTTGGAAAACTTCTGTTTATCCTTCAAGACTCAGCTCCAGCATCACCTCTTCAGGGAAGTCTCCCTCTACGTTCTCTGGCAGGGTTAGTGTTCCTTCCCTCATTTAAATGGTCCTGGCCACTGACCTCCTCCTCATGTTGTCCTGCATATCAATTACTAGTTACCATGTCTGTACCCTTCACCAGACTCTGACTTCCGAAGAACAGGGGTTATCTTTATACTTCTCATACTTAGTAGACAACTAGACATATAGTGGGTGTTTGATAATTTTTTAATGAGTTAATTGAATACATTCAAGAAGTGTTTTATTTAAAACACTCATCTATTATTCTTTGGATAATAGCATATAGTTTGATGTTTTATGCACAAATAAAAACACTTAAAAATATCATTTGGGCTAAAAATGTTTTTGTACAATATATACAACGAGAAATGAAGGGAAATGGAATCCCTATGAGTTACAAAGTCACATTATTATACTGATTAAAAATCT
The DNA here is from genome assembly GCA_023783475.1 of Daubentonia madagascariensis. NCBI lineage: Eukaryota > Metazoa > Chordata > Mammalia > Primates > Daubentoniidae > Daubentonia > Daubentonia madagascariensis. The sequence goes on along the minus strand of JAKFHU010000144.1, from coordinate 8,940,411 downwards.
TGTTAGGTGTTACTCCAACCATAAGGTTAAGGTGAATGTTAATATAGCTGACATGAATGTCAGTCTGAAATGGTTAAACAGTAAAATTTCTGAACTGCTGTAGGTCTGGAAAGTTTAGCACCGTTGAACCTAATCTAAGGAGAACATTTAAAAACCACTCTCCCAGCTGCTCAAGTGCAGACAGAATGCAGAGTCGACTGGCCAGAAAATGTAGGGTGCTGAGGTTCAAGAATGTCAGAGAGCCACAGGGTCTCTGACCTGGAAAGAGAACCATTCCCTAGTGATCAGTAGTGCACAGTAGTCTTTGTGTAGAGGATACTAGAAGGGAGGAAATATGTCCTGAGAATGCAAGTGATGACGACACTGTAACTCTGATCAGGGCATAAGCAGAGGCTGCGGATAAGGCCTTGAACCCAGGAATCGAGCACTTCAGTGCATGCCAACATGAAGCAAGAATGATGATGGTCTCAGGTGAGGGGACAATGGGTAGAAAAGAAATAGCAACTAAATCTGAACAAAAATAATTCTTAGTATTGGGGAATTGGAAATACATCAGAGCCCCAACATAGGTCTGTTTGCTGTGCATTCTACAGAACTGTGCTTAATTTAACTAGAAAGTAAACTATATAAGGTTCTATTCCATCTATTGATAAGAACAGTACACGTTTAATCACAAAGTCCTACTAACTAAGAGATTGATAAATATGTGTAGGCATGGGTGGCTTGCTACAGAAGCTCAGTTCCTGGTACCAGTTTTTTGTTTTTTTCCTTGCAGAGATCATTGAAATTCAGTTGATCACATTGCACTTTAATCATATGTTTACATGCTTAATTCCTCTACTAGCCTACAATCTCTTCAGAGGCAAAGTCTGTGCCAGATTCATGGTTTACTCCAATACCTACCGGACACACAAAATAAATAACCGATAAATTCTTGATGAAAGAATGAACCAGTTTGAATATTGTCCTGCCTGTTTTGCGCACTTGCTCATTTCTATGTTGGCTGGTATTTGCTGCTGAGGTTCTGTCCCCTCAGCATTGTCTCAGGGTGGGATTATTCCAGAAGAAGTTTTCTATTGCTGCAGTTGCATTGTCTTTGCCAGTCCTTATGTGTGTGTCACCTTAACTGTGCTACTGTTTCTTCTTAGTGTTTTCTTTCTTTGCTTCTTTTTGGTTATCTTCTTTCCTGTGCCTGGGAGGTCTTAGGCCTCCTGCCCTTTAAGGATGGTTTACAATCCCTGTAAGCACCCACCACAACTATAAGTTTATTTATATGCTTGAATAATATAAATTCTACATAATAATATATACATTATAAAACATACACTGAGGATGATATTATATAATGTTGAAATAGAATATATTATGTATAATTTATAATATACTTAATTTTTAAAAGAGAGCAATGTAATGAAATTTTTTTTGAAATATATTGTTTTTTGAAGACCTTATTTTAGCACTTTTTGAATGATTCAGAACTCTGGTTCTAATTTCAGTTTATTTCAATGTTTAGTTTTAAGGGCTCTTACAGCTGAAAAAGATACCTTCCAGGGATAGCAAATCCAGATGGAAGCAGTACTGTCTTATTAAAATTTTCAATCCTATTTACCAATTTTGCAAAGTTATTTTTTATTGAAATCTGGCGAGTAAGTGTCTGTTTTCTTGCTGTGATCTGAAATTTTGCATATTAATCAGAGGATGCTGCACACTTAGGTTGTTAATAAATAGGTTCAAACTTATTGAAATTCTTTGAAAGCTTTTAAACCAAGTTAGAAAAATTGTGCTTACAAGTTTTTTAGTTGTGTAGATGTGAAAGTGTTTGTAGGTGTCACGCATAGTTTTTGCCACATAATCATATAATGATGAAAACATTTCCAAATAGCCATTTTCAGTATGTTCTGTCTGTATCATGAGTCTCTTTCTGAAAGTAGTTCCTCTCTTTCTCATTTATGAAACATAACTTTCACCCTGAAGATTCAAATTACATGTATTTATTTTTTTGAAGATATCTGCTTAGGTAGCAATTTGCTGGTGGCCACTTACAATCTCAGAAGGGTCTAAAAATTTGGAACATTTGCCTTTGTTATCCATAAGGATAATTTATAATTAAATAAAAATAAGTAAAAAATATATGCAAAACTCATCTTCAAGTTTACAGATCTTTTAAAAGTATTTTACCTTGAGATAATCAGAGAAATTTAGGTGAATCAAAGTATTTTTTATGGTTACTTCCTATCACATCCCAAAGAATTATAAATATTCTATCATACTATATATTAAAGGTCTTAATTTTATAAAATTCACATCAGTGATACCCTCAGCATTTGGGGCATTTCTTGCCTGTGAATTATGTAGTGATGCTATTGCTGAATTCTTAATGTGGAATCCACCACTCACCTTTTAAAAAAAAATTCCCGTCAAAGTAGCCATTCCATCAGGGGTTGTACTTAAGTAGCTTGCACATGACACACTGATTTTTTTTTAAGGTAAATTAATTTTGTGAAATATATTCTCTCAACTTCATCTCTACTTCAATATCTTTCTTCCTGTAGTGTTATTATAAGATGAAACATGTTGGAAACATCTCTCCTTTTACCCAACCTCGCACCCTGAAAATTTATTCCTGTACTTACTTCTTCAGATTGTCAGCAGTATTTTCTACGTGTCATCTAATAGTACTTCCTGACAAAAAGATGCATCAGGGGTTTTTTTCCTAAATTGTTTTGTTGGTATTTCATCCATATTTCCACGACATTTTTTAAATGGTATATTACTTTTTGTATTTTGCTATTAAGTGAGAAAAGGTTTATAAAAGTTTAAAAGGTTTATAAACATTTATGATTATATTTAGTGAACATTGTTTAACAAGTATTAGAGTTAGTATCTCATGGTATTTAGTATCTCTTGCTAAACACATGGTGGAGGTTTATCTTCATCTGGATCTGTAGCTTCTGCTAATCATGATGGCTTCACACTTTTCATTGAGTATATGAAGAGTGAGGTTCATCATTAACCATAGTAGGCACAAATACCTACTTCAAAAAGTCTTCGTGATAATTTCAAATTTTCTGATTGACTTCTTGGTAAATCTTAATGTTTTTTTCCTTGTCGTATGGCTGATGAATAGCTTGCACCAAGAACAGAAGTATCAGCTATTGTTGCTCTCTTTTGCTGGCATTACAGGCTGAGTATCCCTTATCTGAAATCTTGGGACCAGAAGTGTTTTGGATTTCAGATTTTTTTTTGGATTTTTGAAAACAGGCAGTCCCTGGGTTGCGGGTGACCCGACTTATAGCATTCCATACTTATGAATGGGCTCCCAAGGCTCCCCATAAGGATAATTTATAATTAAATAATTAAATTAATAATTCAGGAACTACTTTCTTCTGTGCATGTAAACAAACCCCATGGCGCAAGCAGTTCATTGGCGCAGCATCTTTAGCTAGCAGCTAGTCTCATACATAGATAGAGAAGCAGCTGATAGAAACGCAAGAACACAAAGAATCAGAAGATCCAGAGCCCAGAAAGTTTACAACAAAAGAATTGGCTGAAGCCTTCAGTCTCATTGAAGCAGGATTTGCTAAGCTTGAGGGGTTAACACTGAGTGGTTTACAAAGGTTTACCGTGTAGTTAGTGAGAACATCAGCTGCTACAAGGCCATTTATGATGAAAAAAAGAAAAAGGGTGGGCAAACAACCCTAGATACCATTTTCAAGAAGCCAGTTTCAGTGGTAAGCTCCTCTCCTGCCACAACAGAATCAAATCTTGATTCTCCAGCACCCACTCCATCCTCTCCAGCACCATCTCCATCATCATCTTCCGATTAATGTTAGCCTACCTTCTTACCTCAAAGTGCCCCTTCCAATAAGCAAGACATTGATGCAACATTAGGTGAGTGTTAACTTTTAATATTCTTTTATTGAAATTTCTCCTATCTTCTATCTAAACTTTTTATATGCATTTGTTTTTATGTTCTGTTTGTTTGAATTAAAAGAAAGAGTACACTATAGCTTATGTAACTTAATTATTACAGTACACTGTATTATTATTACGATATATAAGCCATTATAGTAGTATTATTATTATTACCATATATGCACTGTTCATCAGGGATCTGAGTTACAAACAAATCTGACCTAAAGATAGTCTCAGTAACGTATCTTGTTTGTAACCCGGGGACTGCCTGTATTTGCATTATATGCTTACTGGTTAAGCATCCCATATGCAAACATCTGAAATCAGAAATGCTTCAGTGAACATTTCTTTTGAGGGTCTTGTTGGTACTCAAAAAGTTTTGGACTTTAGAGCATTTTGGATTTTGGCTTTTCAATTTGAGATGTTCAACCTGTATTAGAATTATCCTTGGTCTACGGTTTCTTTGCAAGAATCATTTTAAGCCACTTGTCCAGTTTAAGGGGCTTAGTTTAGTAAAAACTACTTAATAGAACAGGTAAGTCCTTGTGCCTGGGAATATACATAGAAACTGCAATATGTCTCAGTGTGCTGAAAGCAATTAAACACCCCCTCCCACATTATCGAACTGCTGTTTCCCCTTGAGCACAGCTTGCATACTGTACCTGACATGAGACATTTTGACATGCAGATGGAGTGAGGGGCCAATGTCAATCTAAATTTTAACTTTTATTAAAAACATAATTTCTTGTCTTTTAAAGATAAAAAAGTAAGTATAAACAGAGGTTCTAAGTTCTCTTTCGCAAACCCCAGTGGATCACCTTGCCCACTCTTTGGGGTGTGTCATCCTGTTTGGAGACCATTAAGGACTCATACTCCTAGCAGTACAGAGAGAGGGTTAGCTTCATTGGTCACTTCATTTGGACACTGTACTTGAGGCTGTGGACTTCCTCAGGCCCTCCTCTCTTGTGGCTGTGCTGACTGTGTGTATGTGTCTAGCCTCTTGCTGATGCTGGCCTCCCATAATCCCTTCATCTTTCTGGTCCCCCTGTGTCCCAATACAAGCCTCCGTGTTTTATGGCTGAGTGCTCTGGTTGGGGCTTTTATCTTGCCCACAATGTTTGGGTGGAAGTGATAACTTCTTTAAGTTATTAGTTTTTAAAATATTTATTTAGTCTCTATTGCCCAGGCTGGAGTGCAGTGGCACGATCACAGCTCGCTGCAGCCTTGAACTCCTGTGCTTAAGCGATTCTCCTTCCTCAGCTTCCTCAGTAGCTAGGACTACAGGTGTGAACCACCATGCCTGGTTTATTTTTTGTAGACATGGGGTCTCTCTATATTGCCGAGGCTGGTTCTGAACTCTTGGCCTCTAGTGATCCTCTTGCCTGGGCCTCCCAAAGTGCTGGGATTACAGGTGTGGGCCACCACACCCAGCCTGTTATTCTTTTAGGAACAGGTGCCTTTAAGAACCCTATCACCTAGGAAACAACAGCTTCCTTTCTTTTGGGTCTTGTCTTTTCAGACATCCCCTAGCTGACCATGATCTATCCTTTGAGTATATGAAAGGATTTCCAAGTCTAGATAACAAACTAGAAATGCTTTTTAAGTCTCCTGCTTTTCTCCTTTCCGTTGTCTCCCTCTTCCCACCACCAGTTGTAGCTATTTTTCATTTTAATATTATGGCTTATTATGACAACAGACCACCTCAATACCAGTGAACAGATTCTGAAGGAAAATCCATTGTATTTCATTGTTTTGATTGTTATATGTCCTGTGAATGTCTTATTTATACTTCTTATCTTAAAATGGTATGTTTAAAAAGTATACTTTCAATGCAAATAGTTGTTTCAATAGTGAGTCAGATCCCAAAGAGTTTGATACTATAAATGGCAAACATTTGGTTTATCACCAAGAAATAATCTCTTCAGGATTGAAATACAAAAAGTGTTATTTCCTCCCAAGCTTAGAGATAAAGAATACTGTATTATTCTGAAGATCTGAGTTGGGATACTGTGGATGTTGACCATGTAGAAATACATTGCTATAAGTTCTAAATATTTGCTGTTTCTCAAATCTAGGGATAAGATAAGATAGCAAGTTCTACTCCCTGTAAGAACCAGTGGACAGTGGAGATTAGTTACCTACGTGGCCATCTGCTCCAGGCCAGCCTCCATACTTCCACTGTATTATCTTCATAAAGCATAACTCTGCTCATGCCACCTACCTGCTTAACAGCTTTTGATGGTTCTCTATTGCTCAAAGAATAAGGTCCAAATCCTTAGCTTGCATATAGGACCCTTTCCATCCTAGCTACAACCTTGTCTTAAATCCCTCCCTGCTACCATCTCTTTCCCTCTCTCTCTCTCTCTCTCTCTCTCTCTCTTCACACACACACACACACACACACACACACACACACAGAGACACATACACACACACAAAGTACAACTTTTATGCCCTCCAGACCAATAATGCTGGTTACCAATAATGCTAGGTAATAACTAGATTTATATAATTGAATATGAGAATTAGTCTATACAAAAGAAGTGTGTTACTAGATAATGGAAGGTTCAGGAATGGGAAATTTCAATGAGGTAACAAAATATTCAAGAAACTGGGTATCAACCTTTATTGTCATATGGATCACCTGGGATCTTGTTAAAATGCGGATGCTGGTTCAGTAGGTCTAAGGTGGGATCAAAATTCTGCCTTTCTAACAAACTTCCAAGTGATGCTGCTGCTGCTACGGGTGGTTTGCTGCCCACTTTGAGTAGCAAGATTCTAAGCTGTACTGTCCAATGTGGTAGCACTAGTCACATGTGGCTATTTAAATTTAAATTGATTAAAATTAAATAAAATTTAAAACTCACTTCCTTGATCCCAGTTGCCACATTTTAACTGCTCCATGGCCCTATTTTGCTAGTGCCTACTATATTGAGTAATGCAGAGATAGAACATTTCCATCATTGCAGAAAGTTCTATTGGACAGCAGTGTTTTCTAAAGCATTATTTTTCAAACTGTTTTCTGCAGACCACCTATTAAATCAGAATCTCTGGGAAAAGGGGGCTGAAAATTTGCATTTTAAATAAACACTCCAGGGTGTTCTTGTGTATGCTAAAGTAAGAGGAACACTTCCACAGGGGATCTAAAATCTGATATCCAGAGCTAAATCTAGTGTGAGAATAGGCAAATATCAGAGGCAGACATGCAGCAGCTCAGCTTAAATTGGAATAGCCTTCTTGTCAGCCATGAAAATCATATCCACTTGTCTACAGGTGCAGCAGGACCTATCTGGTGGAGCTGACTTCTGACACCACAGCCGTGCAGGGTGGAGGAGCTATAGCCCTCAAGCCAGTGGCATTCTGCAGGTGTGTGGCAGGTCGTAGGTGTGTTTTCTGGTCCCACATGCCTTGTGGTCCTCCAGGTGCTAATGTCCAGTTTCAGGGATGACTCTCAATCCTGGAAGGTACAATCAGGAAATAATTAACTCTATTGTTTAGATCTTTTGGCTCTCCCTTTCTTGCCCAAGAACGTATTTTGGGAAGATCCTTTTATTTTTGATTACCTTTCAGATATAAAAAGTTTCATTTTCAGGGATCAAAATGTTCAGCCCAATCTTAAATAAAAATTCCACTCCATTATCCAGATTTATGCTTGTTTCTTTCTTTTATGCTCCCCGCCTCTCCCAGCTCAGCAGTGGGTAGGGGTCTTGGTGTAGTATTTCACTTTCCCTGGTCTATATCCTTTCTTCTGTTTGAAGGTTCTGACAGTTAAGGAAAAGGGGAAAGCTGGCTGGAATCAGTGCTGGTGTAACCTGGCCATCAGTGCTCTCTGTGTGCCAAATGCCCAGCTGATTTTCACAGAGCTGCTTTGTGGGTTTTTGGAGAACCTCTGCTGGGACTGTGTATACTGCACCCCTCTATAGCTGATCTCTGACAGCCTCTGCTCAGATCCTGCCCACTGGAAGTATACCCCTGAAGTTCCCTAGCCCCAGTGCTGGCAGTGCTCTTGGCCAAGGTACTTTAAGGATGAGTTGAGTCTAGTTTCCATTTGAGGTGACCACTTGGATAAATAGGTAATTGGCTGCATACTTGCCCCACCAAACTGGAAGTGTCACCTGCTTCCATGCTATCCATTCTTGGTCTTGCGAGCTTCTCCAGACAGTCCACAACTTTCAGACTTCTGCTGCCTCCTCAAATGCTGGAAGTCATGTGTCAGGTTCTCCCAGGAACTCTTGCTGCCCTCCTCCCACACCCCATGGTAGCACCAGGGTGTCTGGTTCTTTCACGAGGTAAATGTCTCTTTTGGCAAACACTTCCATGCTCTGAAGCAACCTTCACTTGGCTTGAAGGGTGGCAGGGAATCATGGGGAGGGAAGGAAAATGACACAACACTCTTAAAAGTTCCCTCTTCAAAGAATCTGCTTAATCTCTTTCCATTTCTAATACAGCCTGGAGAAGGATAGTGGTGGTGGCTAGTTAAAGAACCATTCTGGCTACCTGTTGGTAAGTGATTCATGGATGTGTGTGTTGGACACATCTTGTCCTGCACCTATATCCTCTGAGACCACTTTTTTTCCCCCAGCCATTGGTGCAGCAAACTGGCTACATACAGGCGAAGCCAGACAGCACCTCTTCCCACCTCCACACCTTTCTACCCTTGAATGTCACGTCTGAGTGAGACCCTTGCAAGAACCTTCTCAGTCATACTGGTGCACTTGCAACCCTGGAAGTGTGAGGGAGTTAACACCCCAGGGGGCAATGTTTGACCAGTGCAGATCAGGAACCAGTGAATGAATTCTCTCCTCTTCCAACCCTTGGGCAGACAGTTCTGAGGTGTATTCTACATTGTTTCTAAGAGGATCACCAGGCTAGTACCATTGAGCCTCAGTGCCCATGGTGGTGATCAGTTGGATAATTCACCCTCGGAATGGCCTTCCCTCCTCTGTTTCCCTCTTCCCAGTCCCCCACTCCTGTTTCTTGGGATCACTTCCCAAAATAGATTTTCTGCATGCAATTCCTTTTCCCAGGTGCTGCTTTTCTGGGGATCCAGTCTAAAATAACATGTACATTACTTCTCTTTAGAATGTATGGATACTTATCATCCATTGTTCCTGCTTTGGAGACTGTGAAAACACTCTAGACAAAAGGAAAAGTCTCATCTAACATCCCTCTACGCATCATTATTGGAAATGAAAGCTGACAGGCATAGGCTGATTGCCAAGCAGAACCCTGCACTGCTTAACAGCCTGCACAGCATTCCTGTTGATGAGAGTTTGTGTTCTTGTTCTGGTTTTTGAATAGGGGGTGATATGAGATGGACAGATGAGCATTGATTTAGATGTTGAAGAGGGCTAAGAGCAGGAGGTAAATTGGAGTCTATAGTCTGAGATTACTTTATGACTGTGTATATTAGCTATGGTTCTTTGCTTCAAGCAAAAACTGAACTTAAGTAAGAAAAAAGATCTTGAAAGGAGTTGTAGATGCTGTGGCGTGCCTCCTGATTCCTTGTTAGGACTGAGGTGTGCTTTCTTTTCATCTGCCAGGATGTTGGCTGCTGGCAGCTTAGAGCTGAGGCCTTCCCTGCAGTTGCCCTTGGCTAAAGAGAGCAACCTTGTCCAAGGTTACAGCCCCTTTGTAGTAGCAGCCTACACCTAATACCTGGTCATTGTGGAGATACGAAGACCTGGATCCATTGCTTCAAGGCAGGACACCTCTGAAGGGCCCTTGCAGCTCCAGCTCCAGCTCCCCAGGGACTGGCTGTGTGTGATGCACAACTGCATTTCAGTTCCAACTTTCTCTGCCTAATCCTGCTTCCCTCCCTCCCAGGTGTTGTTCTTCAGAACATTCCTCAATAAACTTTCTACAGGGCAAATCTCCAACTCAGTCTGTTTCCTGGGGAGCTTGAACTATGACAGAATGATACTGGGGAGTTTTCAGAATTGAACTAAACATAGGCCTCAGGAAGGACAAAAAGCAGGGCAGCCCCAGAGATCTTAGTGGTAGAAACTTGTAAACCTTTTAGGGTGCTACCAGGGAATCTCTGGTCAACATTCAAATTCCTAGGAGGGAACAATGATTGGGCATCAGGGCCCTGTGATCAGAACTACCTGGAGTAGTGGATGGGAAAGAGAAGCAACATGTGTCTTCCAGACTGAAGTTTCCTTGGAGGAAGAAGTTGAATATGTTGGCTGGGGATGGGAGCTCTAAGCAGAGGATGGGGTGGCTCATTTAAGATCACACATTGACAAAGAATAGGATGGCATCAAGACCCTGGGACAGAGGCAAGTTGGAAACAAAACCCTTGACATTTTTTCCAAGGTCCATCAGAAGTGCATAACTGAAATGGAAGTCTATGGCTTACTGACCAATTCTTGTTCGTTTGGGGTTGCTTTATATAGGGGGTAAATGTCCCTTCAGGTAGACCGAAAGTTACCACAAGTTCTGCCAGATTTAGTGCAAGGACCCTGCCTCTGGGGGATGCACACGTAGCAGGTTTTAAACGAGTGCTTTCTATGTACCAGGAGCCACCAAATATCACTGTCTTCCTCCTCTGAGTTCAGAACCGCCTGAGAGATAGACACAGGGTCAGATGGGGTTAGGGCAGAAGATCAGCATGGTTAATAATAGACTGGTGGATGTGGCTTAGATACACAGGTTCCTAATACTAGACTCCTGCATCAGACACACCCATCCTACAACCACTCATGAGCACAACTGGCCATACACCTGCTGGCCTTCCCACCAGGGGCAGGAGCTCAGCCTGTGGCACAAAGCACTCTTCCTGTGGGGAGTCAGATCCAAAAGAAAGAAACCAGAGGGGGCTAACTCCAACATGCTCAGTTCCTTCTGTAAAACTCACCAGCCAGAGCAGGGGGAGTGAGGGGAGGAGGGGGAAGGGGGAAGGGGACAGGAGTGCTACTTTGGCCAAAGTCCTTCCACATGATCACATGGAGCCAGGAAAGTGGAAGTGTGGAATAGCTACTTCCCATATTTATATATATTAGCATATCCAGTTTAAACAACACTGTGAGGTATCACTATCTGCATTTTACAGAAGAAGAAACTGAGGCTAAGGCCATATTCCAGATAAGTGGTGGCTCAGGGTTTGAACCAAGTCTCCTCTGATTTTAAAGCCCATGTTATTTTCGATGGTCTGTATAGGCTCCTTTTTTGGAGTGCTGGGGAAGGAGAGTACTCCCGGCTCTGGAACCTCACAGTGGGCTCTCCTGGGCTCTGAAGCCACCAGCCCAATTTGGGCCTGGTTGCTTGAGTTCTCTCAAGTACCTGAGCCCACAAAGTTTCACTGGGTATGTGGCAGATTTGGAGGGTCAGTTGCTGGGCCCATGATGGGAAGGCTGGGGAGAGCACTCCCTTCCTGTGGTGCTGGGCCTTATTCTCTCCTTCAGGACCTATGCCTGCTTGCCAGGCCAGGCTTTCCTCACAAGGCCAAAGAGGCTGCTGTGGAAGTCTCACCAGGCCACCCACCAGGGAGCCCTAGGCCAGGGTTAGGACAGCTGCTTTAGTTCAGTCCCTCTGGTCAGGTCTGCAGGAATCAGCTCCTAACTAAGGGCTGGGCCAGCCAGGGTTTCGTTTTCAACTCAGGAATGCCCTTTAGGTTTAACTCTCTCTGGTTATGAAGCCGAAGACTCAACCAGTCCCCAGCTGGCTGGTCCGTTCTATTGGAGAAGACCACTTCCAACAGACCACTTCCCCCAAACTGGAGGTTTCTCTTGGTTCCCTTACAAGCCTTTCTGTCATTCACCAAATGGTTACATCTCTTGCTTTTCAGGCTCTGCAGATGGTCCAATCACCTTACATCCCCATTCTCCCCATTTATCCCCCTGTCCTCTCCCCTTTATCCTTGTGTCTCTCCGTCCTTCTCTCTTTATTCCTGCTCCCCCCATCTTCCTCTCCCACCCCTTTCCCCCTCCCTTCCCGTCTCTCCTCCCTACCCGCATTCCACCTTGAACAGAGAGATAGACCTATCTGCAAAAGAAGGGTCTTCTTCTCTTGATTATTAGAGCCCAAAAATGTTATCTAGTAGAAGGCAGCACAATGGGAACTTTCTTCCAGGGGCTAAGGGGCTGTAAAATATTCCTGAGTATTACAGAAAACCACCTGAGGACACTGGGCTCAGGGCAGCAGCTGCAGGGGTGAAGGTGGTAACACCCACCACCCCTCAGTGAGGGAGAAGGTGACAAAAGGAGAGGGGAAGACTTCCACACCTCATTTTAGTCTCTTGACAGCTTTGCCCAGAATGTCCCTCTATTACTATCACCTGTAAAAGGATTTTTTCTACCATTTAATCCATCAGTCTTTTATTAAAGTTTAGATAAAAGTGGAAAAAAATTCCATCAACATCAGCCACCAGAAGGGAAATTTCACAGAACGAGATGATCAGATTTCCAAGTTTATTAAAAAACCTATAGATAACTGCATGGCTGCTCATGCTATTTTAAAAAACAAGTGCAGCTAGGCGAGCCATTTAATAATGTGGGAATTGTCGGCCGTGCGGATATGGACAGAGGATGAGCTCACCTCGGGCAGGCGTAGGCTCTCACGGAAATGAACACTGCGGCACACTGCAGGCCAGCAGCACAGGGTCATCCTGCAGACTGAACCTCACAGCTTCTTAGGAGCCCTCCATGGTGCAGCCAGCGACCCTGTGGACAGTGTGCCTGGGTCTTTCCAAGTACAGTAGAACTGAAACTTATCTCCTCCCATGTCCACCACATTCTGGAGCTCACCTTTTGGAGTAGTGACGGGCTTTTAAAGGTATTCAATCCTCACCACAATCCTGAGATACGTATTATTAGCCCTATTTTCCAGATGAAGACATTGGCCACCACAGGAGGGAAGGGGCTTAGGTGAAACCACAGAATGGAGTGGCAGAGCTAGGGTGATAACCTAGGCTTTCCCTTCTCTGGTCCTGTGCTCCTTGTGCTCTATCAGGCTACCCCGTCACCAAAGACATCTAGAGGGGAGATGGTTAAGGAAGCCATCCTTTGGCCTGTGGGGTAGGTGTGAGAATTGGTGGGTGGGTGTGGATACGGGAGTTAGGTAGGGGCAGTAGGACACAAGAGTTACATATAGACTCTAAAACCAGGATTTATGGGTTCAGATCCTGACTCCCCTGCTTGTCTGTGTGACTTTGTATAAGTTACTTAACTTCTCTGTGCCTCTTTATAAAATGGGGCATGATAATAATATCTACTTCATAGGTTTATGGTAAAGGTTAAAAGAGATGATGGATAAAGTATTTAATACAGTATAGTAAATTGGACAAATGGTATAGTGTTGTGCCTACTTTTAGAATCAAAAGAAATCTGTAAAAGTGCCTCACACAGTGTCTGTCTTATAGAGGTGATCAGGTATTTTCAATCCCTTCCTGCCATCTTTTCTCTGGCCACGAGTCCCTATAGGCACTTGGGGCACCTGCCTTCCCTGCTGTGGACTCTTCTAACCTGGCCTGTATGTGCCAGGTTAGAAGAGCTGTTTCTTGGAATTGCCCCCTGATTGCACAATGTGCTATCTATGGCCCTGCTGCTGACTCACAGCAGAACCTCAAGCTGACTTCAGCCTTCCGTGGCTGGGCCTTGGTGTCCTTAGTTATAAGGGGATAAGAACAGTGCTAGGTTTGAGGAAGTGTGGTTTGTAAACTTCTATACCAGAATCAACTCCATGGATTGTTGAAAATGTTGATTGATGGCCTTTGCCCCAAGTTGGCCAAATCACAATCTCTAATGGTGCTCTAGAATGTACATTTGTCAAAAGCACTGTCCCCCTATCTCATGCCCTGGCCCAACTCTCAGAGATTCTGTTATAATTGTCAGTTAATACATAATGAAAGTAAAGTAAATAATAAATTAATAAATTAAAAATTGATTTAATTTTAAACTTTGCTTGTTTTTAAGATTTTCCTGTTTGTTTTTGTTTTTCAGCCATTATACTACATGTGCCTAAATGTGGTTTTCTTTGTATTTATTCTCTTTGGGGTTCATAACACTTCTGGAATCCGTAGTTTGATATCTTTTGTCAGTTTTGGAAAATTCTCAGTCTTTATCTCTGTAAAAATTACTCTGCCTCGTATTTCTTTCCTCTCCAGGACTCCAGTTACACGTGTGTTGGATCTATTCACCATGTCCCATTATGTCTTGTACACTTTCCTCTGCTACCCCCAGCATTTTCCATCCATTTTTTCCTCTCCATTCTGTCCGTGTTGATATTCTGCACTGACCTGTCTTTGAATTCATCAATCCTTTCTTCAGCTATGCCTAGTTTGCTATTAAACCCATCTATTGAGTTCTTAGTTTTAATTTTTATATTTTTTTCAGTTCTAGAATTTTCATTTGATTTTTTAAAATAGATTTCAATTCTTTGCTAAAATTCATTTTCTTGAACACATAAATTACAGTTATTTTGAAAGTCTCTGTGTGAGATTCCAACATCAGAGTTTTTTTGGATCTCTTTCTATGTCTGTATTTCCTCTTGGTTTCTGGCCTTTCAAATCTCCTAGTTTGCTTTGTAATTTGTTGAAAATTTTAAAAAAAGTTTTTTGTAATTTTTTTGTTGAATGTCAGACATTGTGTATGAAAAATTGAAGAGAGAATTTGAGGCTTTGGATGATGCTGTCTTCCTCCTGAGAGGATTTACTTTTGCTTTTGGAAGTTAGGGTAGGGGCAGATTATGGTAATCCAGTCTGGAATTGAGCAGATTTGAAGCCAGGCTTTCATCTTTGTAAACACTGGTCATTTCTGGTTAGTCCTTGTTCCTAGGCTTCAGGGGTTCCTAGGCTCCAGGGCCCCTCCTTTTTGGTGATATCTGAACTCCTATTTTTGCTCCCCCAGAATGGTGGGACTATCACAGCTCTGCTTGGCTTCATAGCCTCCTGGCTGCCGGTTCCTACTTCACTTCTCCTTCTCTTGGCTTCTTCACTGATCAGTTTCTACAAAGCACAACTTCTTAGCTTTTAGGTGTTTCTTAAGTATCAGCAAATACCTCAAGGCAAAAAGCTGTGCCAAATATCAGGTTCACTTCTGTGTTTTCTTTCTCTCTGCGATCTCAGTGCCTTAAGAACTCACTGCATTTGATAGCTCTCTGATGCTTTCAAAGAGTTTGTTTTTTAAACAATATTTTGTTCAGCACTTCTGTTTGTTCTTGGTAGTAGAGGTGATCTGTACACATTAGTTGGTCAAAGGCAGAAATGGCATTCCTATTTGGGTTTAGTGGCTCATTGAGACAGGGTCTCGCACTCTGTTGCTTGGGCTAGAGTGCAGTGGCGTCATCATAGCTCACTGCATCCCCGAACTCCTGGGCTGAAGTGATCCTCCTGCCTCAGCCTCCTGAGTAGCTGGGACTACAGGCATGTGCCACCATGACTGGCTAATTTTTTCTATTTTTAGTAGAGACGGGGTCTCATTCTTGCTCAGGCTGGTCTCAAACTCCTGAGCTCAAGTGATCTTCCTGCCTCAGCCTCCCAGAGTGCTAGGATTACAGGTGTGAGCCACTGCGCCTGGCCATCCTCAGGTAATTTTAATGTGAGATGCACTGGACAAAATCAACTCCTTGCCACATCATAAGAAGCACCCAAGGCCCTTGTTTGAAAACGTTGATTTTCTGGTCCCACCCTAGACATACTGAACCAGAATTTCCAGAAAAAAAGACTGGTAATTTTTAGCTCTAGCAAGTGCATCTAACAAAGGCACACTTGAGAAGCATTGAGCAAGTGGCTCTTCAGGGTCCTCTTGCTCTGGTTGCCTAAGCATATTCCCAGTGACCCCACCTCCCCAGTAAACTCTGTATATGCAGGTGGGAAAGAGCCTCGTTTTCCGACATGCACAGAGGGCAGCATGCTGCCTTTTACCACTGCCTCCAAATTTATTTTGCATTCTGCAACTCCATGAGTGATAGCTTCCTTTGCTGAATTATTTCTAATTTCTTCCATAGACATTTTAATCAGAGATGAAAAATGATTGGTTTTTTGCCAACAGTCTGGTCTAAGAGGAAGTTATTTGCCTCTTAGAGGTACATTAATTTGCAATGGCTTTCGTGCAGAAGGCAGAGGGATATTGTGGGAGGGACCTGGGATCTGGGGATCAGGAATAAGCCCAGGGTACTTGGGTGGCCCAGAGTTGTAGGAGTCACTTGCCACTTCCCTTCCTCCTCTAATAGAAGTTTCCTTTGCCTGCTTGAGTATATCTCCAAATTAGGTTCGATTCCAACTACCAGTGGTAGAACTAGAGTGTAGTTCTGAACCTCATCACAGATACCCTTTCTCACCCTGCTGGCTCCTCTCCTGTGGATTCCCCACTGTCCTGCTGGGTCCCTTGACGAGACTTTCCTGCACTAATTTCCTCCCCGTCCTGTCTCTTACCCATCTCTTCTTCCTCTCCCTTTCTTCTCTCGTCCTTCCTTCTCCTCCTCACCCCTACCCCCACCCCAGTCTTCTTTCTCCCTATTCTAGAATCAGAACAGAGGCTGTAGTATTATATCTTCTCACATACCCTCCGTCAACTTCTTCCTGCCACAGCCATCTCCAGGACCACCTCTCAGCAGATGTGGAGCTCAGACAAGAGGGCAAGGTGGTCAGATTCCTTTTCTCTAGGCCATTTAGCAAAACCAGTTCCCCTTGCTGTCTCTGGCTCATGAGGGTGAGGGTGCTTCTCACTTTGGAGGTCTCCGATTGACCTAATCCATGGGCTGCCTGGTAAATGCTACCCAAATCAGTAAGAAAACAATGAAGTAAGCCCAGTGGAAAAGGGGCAAAGGACATAAACAGGTAATTCATAAGAGACAAGACACAATAGCCATAAATATATGAGAAATATTTAATTTCATATTTCATCAAACAAGTGTAAATTCAAACCATGTGAGTGATAAAAAATAATCAGAACAGTAATGTCAAGTTTAGGCTATGATGCAGGGAAATGGAAAGTCATATACTACTGGGAGATTATAAATTCTTCAGTCTTTCTGGAGAGCAAATTGGCAAAATGTAACAAAAATCTTATAATTTTCCATGACCTTTGGCCCTGCAATTCTCTTTTCAGGAATTTATCCCAATGAAATAATGTAGGCTATTTGCAAAAAGTTGTGTAAAACTATGTTCAGCATGAGGCTGTTTTAGTAGTGATAACTGGGCTGGGCACAGTGGCTCAACGCCTGTAATCCTAGCACTTTGGGAGGCCAAAGCAAGAGGATCCCCTGAGGCCAGAAGTTCAAGACCAACCTGAGCAACATATTGAGACCCTGTCTCTACAAAAAATAAAAAAGTTAACCAGGTGTGGTGGCACATGCTTATAGTCCCAGGTACTCGGAAAGCTGAGGCAGGAGGATCGCTTGAGCCTAGGAGTGTGAGGCTGCAGTGAGCTATGATGGCACCACTGCACTCCAGCCCACGCAGCAGAGCAATACCTTGTCTCCAAAAAGAAAAAAAAAGAAAAAGATAACTGCTGCTATGCAGTGAAATATAGCCACACAACAAGAGGGGACTGGTACATTTATGCCAATTGTATGCTCTGTTGCCATTAAAAATATCACTGACAAATATTTAAAGAGGAGGAATGTACAAAGTTTTTAAAAATATAGATTACAAAGCAGTATATCACAATAATTGTGTTTTGTGGGTAAAAAAAATCCCAGCATAGAAAAAAAATCAATGCAAGAATGTATACCAAAATGTTACCACGGCTGTCTCTGTGTTTTATCATACATGAAAATCTAAGAGACATGATTATCAAAAAGAAAAAAGAAAACATGAATACTGATCCCAAGCATGTAGGAAGACTAGCCTGCATTCTAGTCCTAAAGTTGTCTCTTGTTCTCTGTGAGGCTTTGGGCAGGTCACTTCAGCTCTGTGAGGGGCAGTTTCCTCATCTGTAAAACAGAGATGGCCCTTGCCCTGTGTAATAGCATTCATATCTGTTCAGTGCTTTACCAGTCCCTTTGCTAAGCATTGTTTTGTTTTGACCTCACAACTTTGCCTTGTAGATCAGTGCTTTGTAGGCTGTTGGCTATTTTGTCATCTGTTGATAATTGAGACACTCACCTTCTTTTCATGTACTATGATGCAAAGAAAAGCTTCCTAAGGGCCACTGGAAGGCAAGGATTTGAAGGAATTAGAAGGGGCTGGCTAATGACCTGGCATAGTGGCTGAGTTGAAGCTGGTCTGGGGGCAGTTGATCCACAAGGTTGGGTCTGGGGTCAGTTGGCAGTTGAGGATTGGGAGCTTGGTAGCAGAGCAAGGCCAGGACTGGAATAGGCCTAAGAGAAGTGTTGGAAAAGCCAGAAAACAGTGACTGAGAATTGCTCGAGGTTAAGGGGATGTCCTAGGAGTAGTGGCTTTGCTGGAGGTTCAGCTCAGGATCCTGGTGGTCAGATACTGGGACTTGGGGGCCCCAAGAAAAAGTAGGAGCCAGCGCAGCAGGCCTTAGCTAGGCAAAAGAGAGACTTGGATTTTTTTAGGGTGGGAGCAGGCACGACAGGCATTACTGAAGAGCCCAGAAACAAAGATTTGGCATATGTAGACTTTTGTGCAAATTGCAAGTCTGCATTTATGTAAAAGAGGCAGCAATGGACAATGTGTAATAGATGGACCAATCCAGAGATAACCTGGAAAAATGAACTCACTTAAGTAAAAATTGAGCAGTTTACTTCCTGCTCATGAACAGGTCAAAGCCTAATCTTTAAAACTGATGCCCTTATCTCAAAGCTCCCCAGGTGATAATATTAGCCCTCACTGACATGGTCTACCTTCTCCATAAATACTTTTTCCTCTAACAACAACAACAACAAAAAAAATGTAGCTTTCCTGCCCACAGGGCTATTTTTTGATTCCTAATGTGCCCTGAACTGAACTCCTTGGTTTATGGAAGAGGCTCAATATGAAACTACAGATTGACTCTTTTATCACAATCCTTTTAATTACTGAAATACCCAATTTTATTATCCAATTATGGGTAAGATTAAAGTTCATCAAACTACTTGTTTTATGTGAAGTTCCTTCATTTCCAAAAGATCAGTGGAACATTAAAGAACAAATGAAACAGTCAGTTGCAGATTATACAGGTTGATTTATCATTGATCTTCCATAAACAGCAAAACTGGCTCTGATATTTTCCCCGGCATAATAAGTCTATGTATACAGTGTACTGTATATCTTTTCATTTCAGCCTTGAGAAAAATACAATATATCCCCGGTGGGAGTCATAATTTCGCTGAATGTGTAGTGCTTAAGGCTCCACCAGCGCCCAGCCAGTTTGCTACAGCAGATGGATGAGAGCCCACTGTTTCATGAAATTGCTTTAGAATATTTGCAGGATGACCTTTTCCCACTCTACCCCACCAAAATGCATTAACTCCTTCTACACAAGATGGAAAAATGCTATGCTGAACCACATTCCTGCAAGGCCCCGCTGAAACATCACAGCCTTTAATATGAAACCTTTTCCGATGTGTTCCCCACCATCAAAAACAACATCTTTCCCAGAAATTCCCTTTTAGAGAGGAAAGTGGAAGGAGCTAAGACAACTCCTGGGTGACATTTACCAAGGTCACATAGCTGGTAGGGGGTGGTGCCAGGATTATAATTCAGGTCTGGCTGTCTCCAAAGCCTTTGGTTCTTTCATGCCTCTGGAGCACGTTGTTTATGCCTCTATTGTGGTCTTTATCCTCCTTTTCCTCCTATTTGAGCAATTTGAGTCTATTTTCCTTCCATCATAACATGAACTCCAGGTATAGTTTTGTGTCTCTTCCTCTTCCACCACCACAGCAAGCGCACTTTGCATTTAGTAGACACTTGGTATATCAGTCAGGGTTCAGAGAAGTGGGAACACTAGGAGATCCTACACATACACATAGGGTTTTGTCACAGGAATCGTTAGAGTAATTTGATGTTTTGCTTCTGGTGCTAGAGCTTGGAGCCCACAGCCCAGGTCGTTGGGGAGAGAAGATGGACGTCATGTAGAGGAGAGCAAGAGCGTGCAGGAAAGTATGGGCTGGACCGGCATCAGTTATTTTGCCTCTGACCTTGACGGTGTGGGTGCTCCGCAGAAGCCAGGGCCCTTCATCCCGGAGCTAACCATACACACCTGGCCCAGGAGGGGAGACGCTGGAGCAGGGTTCTGGGAGGGGGAGCTGCTGCAGGCCTGGCTGTGAGTCAGCACAGAGGCAGTGTGCGCGAGAAAAATAGCTGCTGCTGCTTTTCTGCTCTTCAGATCTCCCATAATGATCTCTGTGCCCTGCCCTTGACAGAAACCTGCAGGAAAGGGGATTCTGGGAAATGCAGTTCAGCTTGACCATGTCAGCACGTCAGAACGTCACTGTGGTCCACTTCTGTCGCCTTGGCACCCACACACATCGTGGTCAACCATACTTAGTGTCCAAATAAATACAGCAACAAAGTCATGCTTCTGCTTCACATGACACAGCCAACCCACATACAACCAAACACATGCTAACCCTTTCCCCAGAAGAGGATATAAAATCCCTTTTTGTCTTGGGGTAATGTTTACTTTTCTCTTAGCTGCTTCACACTTCCCCTATGATACATGTAAGTTAAAATGCCGAGATATAAGGGTAACTGCTACTAACCCATCTATGCAGATGATAAGGGGATGGCAGAGGGGAAGACACATATATGTGGTTCAAATACACAAGCACGTATATCCAAATGAGAAAGAAATACTTGTATATATTATAGTCCTCATTTCTGCAACTGGGCACCTGGTCATAGCTGGTATTTACAAGTGCCTTTATCCATTACTCATTCAATATTTCCTTTGCTTTCCACAAACACCCTAGGTGGTAAGTCTAGACCAGGAATCAGCAAACGCTTTTTTGTCAAGGGTCAGATATTGAAATGTAGGCTTTGAGGGCCATCCAGTCTCAGTCTCAACTACTCAACTGGGTGTTGCTGTGTTACAATAAAACCTTATTTACAAAAATAAGTGGAGGGCCAGATTTGGCCTGTGGGCTGTGGTTTGCTGATCACTGGCTTAGGCTATTAGCTTTCCTGCCTGTGTTGTGCTGTTGTACTTCCCCACTAACTTTAATCATAAGACATGGGAGTATTAAGAGGCACCCCAGAGGATCACCTGAATTCCAGACGTGCTCCTCCTCATCCTATTATGTAGTGCCAATCCATTTTACCCATGATAGTCAAGATCAATCATTCCAGCCAGTACAATAACCCCTGTTGCCTGTTGACTAAATGGCAAGAAAAGCCCAGAGTGTTCGGGTGGCAGACTCAACTTCATATCAGTCTAATCACTATTGTGTCCCCTGTTAGAAGCATTCTTCCCTTTGGATCTAAGACCTCTAGACCACAGAGCCTCAAGTCATTGGGAGGAAAAGCACAACTTCTGTTAGTAGATAACTAAGGGTAACAGGGAGAGGAGCCACTTTGTCCTTGGGCAGAAGCTGCTGGCCCCTGACTGAAACAAGAGAATTTAGCAGTACCCACATTTTCATTCAGTCGGTAAACACTTACTGAACACCTGCTAAATGCCAGGCACTGGCTGGGATACAATGGTGACCACAACGAAGATCATTGCTCCCTTCCTGGAGTTCCGAGTCTAGTGGAGGAGACACATATTACATAAATCGGCAGACACATAGTTACAAAAGGATGCTGCAATCAAAAATAACAGAGTGGTCTGCTTTAGTTAGGGGGCCATAGAAAGCCTCTCTGAGGAAATGACTTCCAAGATGAGACCTGAAGGATAGGAAAGATGCATTCATGCTAAGATGAGTGGGAAGAGCATCTCAGGCAGGGAAGGGCTTGGTAAAGGCCCTGATTTATCCAATCCAATTTGGCTGGAGACTAGTGAGCCACACATGGGGAATGTGGCATAAAGTTGGAGAGAGAGTCAGAGGATGGATTATGCAGGGCTGCAGGGCCAAGCAGGATTTTATCCTAGGTGCATTGGGCAGTTGTGGAAAGGTGTTGAGCAGGGAAGTGTCGTGCTCTGGTTGCTGGTGGAGAAGGGAGAGTAGGAGGGCAGGAGGAGACGTGGGAAGATTGGGCGGGAGGCCCCCGCAGTCATCCCAGTGAGACACGAGGGCACCTTGGGGGATCAGGTGGTGGTTGTGAAAAGAAGTGGATGGACACTGGAGACTTATTTTAGAGGTAGCATCAACAGGTCTTGGTGACAATTTGGTTGTAGGGGGAAAATGGAAAGGGAGGAATCAGGATGACTCCCTGGTTTCGGGAAGGTGGGTGCTTCTGTTATGTATGTACACAGAGAAGATAGGCAGAGGAAAGCAAGGGTGAAATGAACATTTTTTTATTGTGGTAAAAGTGTACTGCTCAGTGGCGTTAAGTGCATTCATACTGTTGTACGATATCACTATCATCTGTCTCCAGAAATTTTTCATCTTTTCACGCTGAAACTATGTATCTATTAATCAGTAACTCTTCTTTTTCCCCTCCCTCCCAGCCGTTAGCAACCAGCATTCCGCTGGATCTATGGATTTGATTACTCTAGGTACCTTGTATAAATGGAATCATACCATATTTGTCCTTTTACGATACCTTATTTCACTTAGCATTGTATCTTCAAGGTTCTTCCATGTATAGCGTGTATCAGAATGTTATTCCTTTTCAAGGATGAATAATATTCCATTGTATGTATATACCACATTTTGTTTATCCATTACCTGTCAGTGGATACTTGGGTTGCTTCTACCTGTTGACTTTGTGAATAGTGCTGCTATGAACATGGGTGGACAAATATGGGGTCAAGTCTCTGTTTTCACTTCTTTTGGGTATAAACCCAGAAGTGAAACTGCTGGATCACATGATGATTCTATGTTTAATTTTTCGAGAAACTGCCATTTTGTTTTCCATAGTGACTACACCATCTTAATTCCTACCAACAGGTCATAAGACTTCCAATTTTTTTTTCACCCTTACCAACATTTGTTATTTTCTGGTTTTTTTTTTTTTAAAATTTCAGAATATTATGAGGGTATGAATGTTTTGGTTACATAAATTGCTTTTGTACAGTTTGAGTCAAAGTTATAAGTGTGCCCATCACCCAGATAGTGTGCGTCGTACCCATTAGGTGTAACTTTACCCATCCCCTCCTCACCCCTCTCACCTGCTTGATTTCTGTTGAGTTTTACTTCCATATGTGCACATAAGTGGTGATTGATTAGTTTCAATTTAATAGTGAGTACATGTGGTGCTTGTTTTTCTATTCTTGTGATACTTCACTTAGAAGAATGGTCTCCAGTTCCATCCAGGTTGTTGCAAAAGGTATTAGTTCACCATTTTTTATGGCTGAGTAGTACTCCATGGTATACATATACCACATTTTATTAATCCACTCATGTGTTGATGGGCACTTGGGTTGATTCCATATCATTGCGATTGTGAATTGTGCTGCAATAACATTCGTGTGCAAGTGTATTTTTGATAAAATGACTTTCTTTCCTTTGGGTAAATACCCAATAGTGGGATTGCTGGACCAAATGGTAGGTATACTTTTAGTTCTTTGAGGTATCTCCATACTACTTCCCATAGAGGTTGTACGAGTTTGTAGTCCCACCAACAGTGTATACGTGTTCCTTTCTCTCCACATCCATGCCAGCATCTGTTGTTTTGGGACTTTTTGATAAAAGCCATTCTCACTGGAGTTAGGTGATATCTCATTGTAGTTTTGATTTGCATTTCCCTGATGATTAGAGACATTGAACATTTTTTCATATGTTTATTGGCCATTAGTCTATCTTCTTTTGAAAAGTTTCTGTTCATGTCTTTTGCCCACTTTTTAATGGGGTTATTTGATTTTATCTTGATGATTTGCTTGAGTTCCTTGTAGCTTCTGGTTATCAGCCCTTTATCGGATATATAGCATGCAGATATTTTCTCCCATTCTGTAGGTTGTCTATTTGCTCTGTTGGTTGTTTCCTTGGCTGTGCAGAAACTTTTTAATTTGATCAGGTCCCATTTATTTGTTTTTGTTGTTGCTGTGATTGCTTTTGGGGTCTTCTTCATAAATTCTTTGTCTAGGCCAATGTCTATAAGTTTTTCCAACATTTTCTTCTAGAATTCTTATAGTTTCATGTCTTAGGTTTAAATCTGTTATCCATCGTGAATTAACTTTTGTGAGACATGAGAGGTAAGGATCCTGTTTTAGTCTTCTACATGTGGCTATCCAATTTTCCCAGCACCATTTATTTAATAGGGATTCTTTTCCCCAGTGTATGTTTTTGTCTGCTTTGTCAAAGATCAGATGGCAATATGAGGATGGTTTTATATCTGGGTTCTCTGTTCTGATCCATTGGTCTATATCTCTGTTCTTGTGCCAGTACCATGCTGTTTTGGTTACTATAGCCTTGTAGTATAGTTTGAAGTCTGGTAGATAGATGCCTCCCAATTTGTTCTTTTTGCTTCAGGTTGCTTTGGCCATATGGGGTCTTTTCTGGTTCCATATGAAGCGTAGAATTATTTTTTCTAGATCTGCGAAAAATAACATTTGTATTTTAATGGGGATTGTGTTGAATCTGTGAATCACTTTGGATAGTATAGACATTTTAACAGTGTTGATTCTGCTGATCCATGAGCATGATATGTTTTTCCATTTGTTTACATCCTCTGTGATTTCCTTCCCCAGTGTTTCATAGTTCTCCCTGTAGAGATCTTTCACCTCATTGGTTAAATGTATTTCTAGGTATTTTATTTTCTTTGTTACTATTGTGAAAGGTATTGAGTCTTTGATTTGATTCTCAGCTTGACTGTTGTTGTCGTATAGGAATGCTACTGATTTGTGTACATTGATTTTGTAACCTGAGACTTTGCTGAATTTATTTATCAATTCCAGGAGTCTCTTAGCAGAATCTTTGGGGTTTTCTAGACATAAGATAATATCATCAACAAAGAGTAGTAGTTTGGATACCCTTCTTTCCCCATTTGGATACCCTTAATTTCCTTCTCTTGCCTGATTGCTCTGGTATTTTCTGTTTTTTAATAATAGCCATATTAATGGGGTGGAAGTGGTACCTCATTGTAGTTTTGATTTGCAATTTTATGTCAATAAAAATTTAAGTTTTGACATGCCAAGCTTGGGATTTTTATGAGATATCCCAGTGGAGATGTCAAGCAGACAGTTGGATATCAGAGGCTGCAGTTCCAAAGAGAGGTAAGGTTAGAGGTTAATGTTTGAGTTGCCGGCACATAGGTGATTGTACAGCCATGGGCCTGGAGGAGGTCACTGAGAGAGTTAAAAGAGGGCACCCAGCCTTGGAAATCAACCAAAGAGAGGTAGAGTAGGAGAGGGAGGAGTAGTAACTGCCTGGGGCAGAAGAGCCCGTGCAGTATGGGGAAAGCAGGAAAGTGGTGCTGAAGAAGCCTGAGAGGAAGCAGCTTTGAGATGCATGGAGGGATCATCTGTGTCAGAAGAGCTGTGAGGTCAGGTGAGCTCAGGTAGTTTGGGTCACCCAGACATGCTGGTGTAGAGGGGATTTGAGGAGCTGAGGCTCTGGCATGTGTGCTGTGGGCCCTGAACAACATGGAAAGTTTTCCTTGTAGCCACTGAGCTTATTGCTTTTAGAAACTATATTATTCAATTCTGTATTCACAGCCTGAAGAGCATCCATTTTTCCTTCCTGTTTTAAGTGGATGGGGGGCCCTCTTAGGCCTTCCTGAATCCTCCTCCCAGAATGGTGAGTCAGCAAAATCACTCGGTCCAAAAGAGGGGAGCTCATGCAAACTGGGATGATTTAGTTGGCTCTGTGAGTATCCTGATATCTAGAAATGTATGTCATTTAGGACTTGCATTGGCTGTATGTAGCAGAAAAGTCATCTAACAATGGCTCAAACATACAGGAGTTAGTTTTCACATGTGAGAATAATTCTAAAGAAGCCTATTCAGGACTGATGCAGCTACTTAAGGGAGAAACTAAGAGTCCAGGAGTCCAGGGTTTTGGTTTTGGTTTTGGTTTTTTTTCTTGGCTCTCTGCTTTGCCATTCTTAACATGTGGGTTTTATCTTCATGGTTGCAAGATGGCTGCTACTCTTCCAGCCATCACTTCTGCATTCCAGGCAGGAAGAAGATAGAATGGCAAAGGCACTGGCCTATACCAGCTGAATAAGTTTTGTTTTCTGAAAGTTCCCACACAGTGGATTTCTCTTTACATCTCATTGGCCTGATGGGGTCACTTGGTCAAGTCTAGCTGCAGTGGAATTGGGGAGGTATTTTTAATTGGACATATTGCCATGCTGAACAAAATCAGGGTGTTACTGTTGGAGTAGAATATGGAGAGAAGGTGAGAATGGGTATGAGCTAAGCCACTAGCAATGTCTACTGCAGCTAGGAAGAAAGAGATGACGGGAGGGGATTGGGAAGAGGAGGAGGCAGAGCATGAGAGAGAGAGAGAGAGAGCGCAAGGCCACTGATACCTCAGTAGTGCTCATTATAAAGCTGAAATGTCACGTCAGGAGTTTTTAAATGATACTTGAACTATTTTCACCTCTTTCTAAATAGGTCTTTCTTGACTCAGCAAATACCCAAAATGTTTCCTACTACTCTAATTTGTACCTTCATTTGAATCTCCTTCTTTACAAATGCTGAACTCATGAGACCATAACATTTTTCTTTATTTATAAACAATTCTTTCTGACTGTTTAGGAAACAAACAAAGGGAGGGATAATTAAAAAACACATAATTACCCAAAGACTATATTAATTCTACTTTGGTGTCCCAGCAGAGAACTCCATCCTGGAAAATTCATGAATGCCTGACCTAGAGAATTGTAATGAAACAAATGCCACAGGAGACCAAAATTTTGAATTATTGATTAGAAAGGTGTTTTCCAGGCTCTTTTGGCTTAATTATACACTCTAAAAGAGGCAAAGCAGATAGAGGGAGAGACGGAAGATACAGAGATTTAGAGTAGCTGAGAGATTGGAAAATGCTGCATTGCATTCCCCTTTTTATGAAAATGTAGCTGTGGAGCTCATGGGCAGTGGCTCCAAAAAAAGGGCGTTTGGAGGAGGAACTTAAGGAATGAATAATAAGAATCCCTGCTGGTCCTTGGACAAGGAGATTTCTAGATATAAATACCATGCTCATCCTATTGAGTGAGCAAGGTGGTTGGGTGCTGGGACAGGGTGGGCGAGGAGCCTCCCATAACTGCACACTCACTCTGAGAATCCTGGCACCTTAGCACAGGCTCCCTGGAACCTTGTTTTCCTGAGGATCATGTGCTGGGTTTCCCAGGAGAAATAGTAGAGAGGCCTCCTGGGACTAAGGCCCGATTTGGGGGCAAAAGGATCTAGACTTTGGAACTAAGAGGGTAGATAAAGGCTGCCCTATGCTCTTAAAGGAATGTCTGAATAATCTAGGAATTATCCTTAGGAAGGTTCGGTTGCCAGGCCTGGCTTCTAGCTGGGATGGTCTTTTGTGGGTAATGCTGGGTGCTGCCATTCTGATGGCTGCTAAGCCAAGCCCTGGGGTGCTCATTGCAACTTCCTGTCAGGTTGACAGTGACCTCTGGGATCCCACCTCTGCCAGCTGCATTCTGTGACCTGCTCTCAGTCCCTGCAGAAGCACCGCTGCACACGTCCCTTGCTCTCCCAGAATGCTCTCCCCCTCCCTCCCACCCCTCAGGTAGAAGCACTGCTGCACAAGTCCCTTGCTCTCCATCCATCAGAACTCTGCTCAGTTGTCACTTCCTCCAGGAAGACCCTAGTACCTCCCTTTCCTATGCTAGATCAAGGCCTCCTGTTACCCACTTTCTAGCTTCTGATGCTTTTTATTCCCACAATTTATTGCAGTTTGTGATGAAACATTTATTTGTTGCTTAATGTCCTTCTCTCTCACTAGGCCATAAGCCCCACCAGGGCAGGAGCCATGCCTGGCTTTGCTCACGATTATATTCCTAGAGACTTTCTCACTGCTTGGCACATAGTAGGCTCTTTAATTAAACAAACTATTCCTTTCAATCCTGTGAGGCAGAGTTTATAATTCCCATTTTATGGATGTGGAGGCTAAGAGAAGTTCAGTGACTTACTTGAGGTCACACAGTAAGTGTTACCAGCAAGGGTTGAGCTGGAATTCACATCCACATCTCCAGTTACAAGCCTTGCTTTTCCCACCTGGGGAGTAGCCCACCATGAGCCTGTCCAGAGCAGATGGCAGCAGCTTCAGTCCTAACACCAAGGGCTTGCTGCAGTTGAGCAGTGCAATAGCCTTCCACACTCTGCATTTGCTGTTGGTGGCCTCTCTTTTTGTCTGGATGATGTTCCCCCTGTCCCCTTGTGCTAGTTGGACCTGTGGTCCTGACCCCAGTTGGTGCATGAGGGACACATTACTAGGCCACTTTTCTTCCTCTAGGTTGAGCCTTAGGATGCTGTGCTAGACTCCTCACCTCGTCTTGACTGAATTCTTCCCTTACTTTACCCTGTGGATTCGGGACACACCCAGTGCCAGCATTGCCATGTGACAGTTGGGAATTTAGGCCAGATTCACCCAGAGCTGGCTGTTCTACCATTGTGCCTTCCTTGGAGATTTCTGTCTTACCTCCCGTGTCCTCCATGAGATTCAGCAGCTGGGACGGTGCCCCTGACCCAGATCATTGTGTCTGGCTTCTGCCGACCTACTGTGGGTGCTGGTTCCATGGTGACCCAGGGACCCTTGCTGCCAACAGAGCCCATCCGGCCAAGGGGAGCCTGGCATGCTGTGTCCAAGCAGATGGTGCTGGAATGTGGTGAGGCTCCCCTTCAGGGCAGGGAGAGAAGAGGGGAGGGTTGGACACAGGGGCTGGAGTCACTTTGTCACTGGTGATGTACCAGGTGCATCCATGGAGCTCTGAGCAGAGTGACTGCGCTGCAGCCAGGTGGGCTCTGAAGCTCCCAGCGTGGATCTGTGTCTCCTGGCTGGGAAAGAAGCAGGATGGTGGGTGGAGGGCCTGGGGGGTGGATGGAGAGCCAACGTGAGCATCTGGCCTCGTCCCCTCTCCCTTCACTGTCACTATTCTTCCTTCTCACACTGTTATTTCAAACCCTTTTTATAAAGTCACCCAACTTATATTACTGAGTGCCAATTGTGCTCCAGACTAGGTGCTCGGCTCTGGGGCCCTGTGGCCCTGTGGCCCTGCCTTGTTGCAATTTCAGTCTCACAGGGAAGATGTGCTAGAGAGCGGACAAATCATCCTCCAGACAAGTGCTCTGAAGGAGCAGAACACGGTGTGATGAAGGTCCATAAGGGGGAAGATTGGACTAAGTCAAGGGCTCGGAGCAGGCTTCCTCTGGAGGCAACGCAGACACAGTGATCCGAAGGACAGGCAGGAATTACCTGGGAGAAAAGGGAGGAAGGTGTCCTGGCTGGGGAACAGAGTGTGCAAGGCCCTATTGTGGGAGGGAGAATGGCAAGTTTGAGGGACTCAGGGAAGGCCAGGGTGGCAGGAGCGGAGAGATACCGAGGCGGGGGGGGGGATATGGTGAGAAGTGAGATTCTGCTGACTTCATAGATAAAAGATAAAATGTGCAGGACCATGGAGGCTCCTTCCTACTGTGGCCTCAGGGGGCACATGTTTCCTGGCACAAACGGGGGAGGAAAGTGGATGGTGGTGACGACGATGATATGACCATCACCATCATCACACTTGCAGCTAGCAAGCACTTTCATGGTGCTTACTCTGTGCTCTGAGGGCTCTAAGAATTCTCCCTAGGAAAGAAAGGCAGAAGGTAAGGGGCAGGGAGGACTTGCAAAGTCTTTCAGGGTTTTATTTGGAGTCAGCACTATGGGAATTACAGCAGCTTCTCTCTCTCTTTTTCTCTCTCTCGCACACACAGACGCGCACGCACTCAGGCTTCCTCCACACTAATTAACATGAGCATTTTATAAGCCAGTCTGGATTGTCAAGTGCTGGACTTGAATGAAGCTGAAATAATTTGAGAGATTGGAAAGTCAAGATGATTTGAACGCTTTGCCTTTTACCTACAATTTTTTTAATGTGCTGCAAACCTAAAAACGATATTCTTTACAAGCAAATTAAATTTTACTTGTTTGTTTTTTAAAGTGCTAATTCAGACAGTGGATTTAGAACCAATGTCTTCAGAGATCAGATTCATCACTTGCTTTATTAGCAAGCAGTAAAATCAGGAAACATACCATTTAATGCTATACCATACCGGGATATTTTTCTTTTTCCAGAGTGGACTGTGTGCATTTTCCTAATATTTGTGGCAGACAAATGATAATAGACTACATAAAGAAGTTATACATTTATTTCAGAGCCCATTTTTTTAAGGGCTTTACAGGAAAGAAGTGGGTTCTTGTCTCTGCCACATGACCTTGAGGAAAGGTGAAAATCTCCTTCTAAGAGTCAATGTGTGATTTAGGATTCTAGGAACAAAAAATCATTCTGCACACAGATAGGTGTCTAGCTCACATCCCATTGAGGAAACTATTCAAACATACAGTTTCCTCATCTGTAGAGTGGGGACAATATACTATTAATAATAAAGTGGAGATTAAATAAGGTGATTCAAGTGAGAACATAGAGCATGTGGCAAGCACTCAGTGAATGTGAGCTGTTGTCATTTATATGCATGTTGACTCGGGGGCGCATTCATGAACATTTCCAGATGCATATTCGCACTGACACATGTATGCACGTATATGCGTGAGCACACACATGTGCACACACACACTCAGAGGTTAGCTGAAATTCCAAAATACAAAACTAGTTTTAGGTGTTTTTTTTTTTGGTTTGTGTTGTGTATGCTCCGGAATGGGGTAGATGAAGAAGTCAGATAAGGACCCTTCCCGCCCCCCCCCACCCTACCCCCGCCCCCCACAGGTTCTTGGAGGCTCCAAGGTTGTAACTCTGAATTACAAAGGCTGGGATGGAGCCAGCAGAAACTGGCGGCTGGCTGTTTCAGAAAGAACTCCCCCTCCCCAAACCTTCATTCAAACCTTCTATAAAATTCGCCACTCTTCCCCTCGTCAGGGTGGATGCCCTTTTTGGCCTCCACCCACCTGCACACAGGTGCCCAAAATAAATGGCACTTTACCACGCCCCAGGCTTGAGTGTCTTCCTCTTGGCTCTGACCTAACAGTTTGCATTGGGTTTGAATGGGGCCAGGGTGAGATTGACTAGCAGGTAAATGACACCACCACCCAGCTCACCCAACAAATGTCCAACTATGCACTCGGCAGCTTCCTGCTGACTCGCAAGTGTCATTGATCTTCAGCCTGAGTGACCATATTGCCCCCAGTGGGATCGGAGCAGCCAGTCCAGGTGCTTGGGCCATCACCAGGACCTGCACTGGCAGTTAAGAAGCTGAATACAGTAGCAAAATGAGTAGAGGAACTGTGCCCCCTCAGGCTACATTCTGCCTGGGCACCCCGCCTGGGGAAGCAGAGAGAACAGCTACCTGGTCTGCTCTGCCTTTGCTCTCTCTGGCCCCACTGCCTGAAGTACCCTCTCCACACCAACCCTTAGGTTGAATATCACCCCTACTCCAAGACCTGGCTCAAATGCTATTTCCTCCCGGAAGACTTTTTGGATCCCCCTCCTCATGTCTTCTGAACCTTCTTATTTAGACCTCTCAAAGAATTTGGCATGTCTGCCATGCGTTGTCCCCATCAGAGCTCCTGCAAGAGCCTGGTCATCTCAAACCTCCACATCAGGCGAGGCTCAGAGAACATTTGATCATCAGAGCTGCTCCAGGTATCCTGTCTCCACATGGTAGCTCTCCTGAATTTGAGTTTGATCAGGTCACATCACTCCTTTGCTTTAAACCCTTCTGAGGTCCCCCTAGCACTTTGGATGAAATCCATTGTCTTTCTGCTGCCTCTAGACTGCCTGGGGTGACCCCTCCCTACCTCTCCAGCCTTACTTCTCCTTCACGCTCCCTCTCCCCAGCGCAGGGAGAGTGCCAGGCTCATTCCTGCCTCAGGGCCCTTGCACATGCAAAGCCATCTGCTTGGAATTTCCCTCCCCTTCTCCTGGCCACCTCTCCTCATGCTTCAAGTCTGAGCTTAAATGTCACTCAGGGAAGTCTTCTCTGACGTCCCCTCACCCTTACCAACCATTCAACTTAGACTTGCATGGACTTATCATTCATTACTATCTTAATTGCCTATTTGTTTTTGTGATGGTTTAAGCTGAGCATCCCCACTAGAACCCCAAAAGGGCCGGGTTGAGTCCGTCTTGTTTGGCACGGTGTCTGCAGCATTTAGTACAAGGTCCACATACAGCAGGTCCTCACAAATAATTATTTCTGTGACAAAATGGAAGAGAGGCACACATGCAGCTAGGCCTGAAAGATCTCCCTTTTCAGCTCACCTTCCTCCTGAAGTTGCCCATTTTGCACTTCCTGTTTTGGAATCCAAGCCTGCCCAGAGTTTAGTTCTTTCCTTGTGAAACACTGCTTTTTGCTGTTATCGATCTCACCCTGAAGCAGCTGCTGCCAGGCCCCTGCCCAGAGCCCTCAGGTCTTGGGTTCAGCATGAGCTGGCCACATTCCAAACACGAGGTCTGCAGCTCTTGGACCTTGTATACAGCAGGCTGCGAGTGCTGAGAAACTAATGGCCTGTTACCAGCTCCTCACCAGTGGCTGCCAGAGTTGCTGTGTGACTCCATCAACTCCCTCAGGCTTGGGTAACTCCAAAGAGTGTATTCTACACCATTTCCCAGAATGTTCCAGTGGGGTTAAGCTCCTGTCACCCACAGGGTAGCTGGTTTGATAAGGCACCCTTTACTGGCTGAATCCTCTTCCCTGTCTCCTTCCACACTCTCCCTCAAGCCCCAAACAAGCTACTTGGCCTTGAATCCTTGTTTCAGAGTCGGCTTCTGGAGGAATGCAAACTAAGACAAACACTATTGCTACATAATACTATACTATCCCATTATTATTATTATTACTACATAATAAACACTCTGCCAAATGCTTCTGCACAAGTTTGCTCATTGCATCCTCCTATGAACCCTATGAATTAAATATGCTTATCTTTATTTTACAGAGAAGGAAATGGACATGTATCAGAGAGGTAAAGCAGTTTGCCTAATGTTGAACAGCTAATCAGTTGGAGTCCTGGTATGCTGCCCAGGGCACTTTCCTTTCCATCACCAGGACCCATGAGGCTGTGTCTACGCAGTACCAAGCAGATGACCGTGTAGAGACAAAGCTGACCGAAAGACCCAGGTTGCGAAGGATGTCCTCATGCCTGGAGACCATCTGCACTTAGAGAAAAGTATCCACATGATCAGGCATGAATGTTCACACACATGTCCGCAGAGACTCACGTAGACCCACAAATGCCAGTGTATGCACACTCAGACCCACGTAGGCAGAAACCTGTTAGCGGCAAATGCAATTTCCTAACTAAAAACAAACGGTTAAGTAAGGCATATTCTATCCAGCTTCACACCCTCAAGCTTATAGAATCTGGGGGCTTCCTCAGGTCATCTGGACCAGTCTCCTGTGTCTAAACTGTCCAGACATCTGGACCAGCACAGAATGAGGCCTTGTCAGCTCAGAAGGGCCACTTAACCAGCCACTAAGTGGGCTGTTAGGGACACTGGAATAATGACAGGCTTCTCAAAATAAGATGAGGAGGTTGTTTCTTTTTTTGTTTTTGTTTTTGTTTTTTGACAGTTTGAGGTTTAAAATTACACGGTAGAACTAATGGGCCCTTTCTGTCTCGTAATTATGTTTGTAATGATACAAACCCTTAAATATTTGGCTGCTGGTCTTCTTGGATGATGAAACTCCCAGCATCAAATGGAATTGTAATGCCATGATGA
Organism: Daubentonia madagascariensis; assembly: GCA_023783475.1. Classification (NCBI taxonomy): domain Eukaryota; kingdom Metazoa; phylum Chordata; class Mammalia; order Primates; family Daubentoniidae; genus Daubentonia; species Daubentonia madagascariensis. The sequence continues at coordinate 8,906,735 of JAKFHU010000144.1, read as the reverse complement.
GCCATTATGCCGTGGCCAAGGATAGTCCCCGTTTGAGGCTCACTGGCTGGCAGTGCTGTTGTTCGCAGCATGTACAATGTGGATTTCTAATCAGAAGGAGGGTTGTGTGCTCCATGGAGCTGTCACACAGGCCTGAGGACTGGGAGGCAGCAGCTACTGGCTCGGGAGCCCTTGGGAGTTAGATGGGTTCTGGGGCTCTGCTGTTTCCCCCTTTGCTGGAAACATGCAGAGCTGTCAGAATGCTGCAGTCCAAGAAAGGGCAACACTGGAATGACTTCATCTATACGGAGTTATTACTGTTCCTTTAATGGAGTAATCACAGAGAATTGAACTTTAAATTGTTCGATCTTGATGAAGAATAGATGTTAAGACCATTCTGCCAGGAGGATGAGTTTAGTCATCCTCGAATAGACTTTGTGCAAGTCAGGTGGTGGGTTGCATTGAACATGCATGGAATAATGTTAGAAAGATGGCAAGTTAAAAATTAGTATTAGCCATCTGGATACAATATTAGAAGATTTTATGACATTCTGTTTCTAGGTAGTTTGGGCTTCCTGAGTTACTTAAGAAACTTCATTTTGTTTCCATCAAAAATATTTTAGAGCTCTTTTGGTCACAAGTAAGAGAAATCAATGTACTTATTAGGGTGAAGGAGGATGTTTTATGAGTGAGGCAGGATGACCTGGTAGGGAAATTAGGTATTTTCTCCTTCCTTCTCTCAAAGGGCTAGCAAAAGGCTAGCTCCTCTATTTTGGAGGCCTGATGTATTCTTTGCTGTGGAGGGAAGAGGATTTTTAAAAGTCAGTTTTAAATATCAGTTTATTTGAGATAATTTGCATACAAAAAATATATTAATTCAAAAACTGTAATTAGATGAGCTTTAACAAAGACATACAGTGTGTATGTCTTTGTATCCACCATCATAATCATGATACAGAACATTTCTATCACCCCCACATACCCCTTTGCAGCCAGTCCCCTCCCCAACCTGGATCCCTGGTATCACTGATCTGCCTTCTGTCATTGCTTTGCTTTGTGTAGATTTCATATAAATTGATTCCACAGTATCTGTTGTGTCTGACTTCTTTGACTTAGCATAATGCTTTTGTGAGCCCTTCATGCTTGTATATATCAGTAATTCTTCCTTTTTATTGCAGAGTAGTATTCTATTGTACAGGTAGACCACAATTCATTTATCTGTTCAGCAGATGACAGATATTTGGGTTTCATTTCTGAATAAAGTCCATGCCTTTGTGTGAACTTTTGTTTCCCTATCTCATGAGTAAATACGTAGGAGTAGGATTGCTGGGTCATAGAGTAAGTGCATGTTTAATTTTATAAGAAACTTTCAAACTTTTCCAAAGTGGCTGTGCCATTTTACATTCCCACCGTCAATGTATGACGGTTTCAGTTATTCCATATGCTCAACAACACTCGGTATTGTCAGTCGTTAATTTTAGCCATTTTGTTGAGCATGTAGGGTGTATCTCAATGTGCTTTTAATTTACATGTCTCTAGTGGATCTTTTCATGCACTTACCACTTGTTTATCTTCTTTGGTGAGGCGACTATTAAAATTGTTTGTCCATTTTTAAAAATTGGCTTGATTCTCTTCTTAAATACTTCAGATAAGTATTCTTTATGTACTTTGTATATAAGTCCTTTATCAGATATATACGTTTTTTTAATTTCAAAATACTAAGGGGGTATAAATGTTTTTGGTTACATGGATCACTTTTGTAATGCTTCAGTCATGGCTATAAGTGTGCCCATCACCCAACTAGTGTTTGTTGTACCCGTTAGGTGGGTTTTTGCCCCTCTCCTCCTTTCCCCTCCCCCTGCTTGATTTCCACTGAGTTTCACTTTCCTTGGCAAAGCCAGGAGAGAAGTAGTGGCCTGTATTGCCTTAGGTGTATTTAGCAAGTTTGTTGGATCTTGAGTTAACTCTGACCTGTGGTCTTCTCCTCTTCCCAGTGGAGTGTGGTGAGAATGACCTCCCAGCGTGGGCTCTGAGCTAATGGATTGTACTTGAGAATATGAGTCCTCCGCTCTCTATTAGCTAGGTATTCTGTTATGTCCGTAGCAGACTCTGATTCCCCAGTTGGGGTATGCGAAAGCCCTGTGCTTTGGGAGGGGTCTTGTAGCTCCTAGGGGTTACTTTGACCCTGTTCTTCCTGAGGTTCTGGTAGAAACACAATTTCCTTTGGCTGCAGTGTGAGAGCTGAGTTGGGAAAATTTTACACAGCTCAGAGGTTGCTCATCTAGCCACGTGTGGCTGCCCTTCTGATGTGTGTCTCCGCGTGAAACTGGTTGATAGGGGGATCTCCAATTGTGTACCCCTTTTCCACCACTAGACCTCAAGGCGAGGCAGGTGGCCGTCTCTATCCCCAGCAGTCTCCACTGGGGGGATGTTCCCACGGGGAGGGGGGAGTAGTGGCAGCTGGAAGCACTCTTGGGTGGCGCGAAATTCCCTATTGAAGTGGGCAGGATTATGGGGAGCTGCTCTGGTTCAGCCTGTGGCTCTTGAGGTATTTGGTTGTCATGGGAACCAGCAGTTATACCAAATGAGTCACTATGGCCAGCAACCTTCAAAATGAGCGATCTCTGGGGTACAGGAGGGCTGGGACCTGAGGGGCGGGCACTAGGACCGACACGGAGCGGAGTTGTCGGAGGCCAGAGCCGGGGTAGCAGAACCAGATGGACGAGCTGCAAACTGTTTCCAATACTCAAAGGTCCCACCGCTACAGTTCCGGGATCTCGACCCACCTGGAACCCACGGATGCAGCTGTCCCTGGCCACCAAAGGCAAAGCCTGTCTCGCCCCAGCGGATGAGCCCTGGGCCGGGGCGGGGCGGAGCTAGAGACGCGGCTCACGGCTCCGCGCGGGCGGCTGTAAAGATGGTGGCCGCCGCCAGCCTGGCGCACAGCCGGGCTCCGATCGCGCCGGGAGCGCAGTTTTTCTCCGCCGGTAGTTGTTAGCAACCTCTAAGGGCGCGTCCCGCTCTCCGATAAACTCCTGGGCCCAGTCCCGCTGACTTCTAGTGGCGCAGTGCCGGCCTGCGGGTTCCCGCGCACTGTCCCGGGAAGCTGAATCTCGGTCCCCGCCCAGTTCCTCCCCAGCCCTTGGCAGTCTCTGTATATCGTAGCTGCGAGATGTGTCTGGCTCTGGCTACTTCCTCCTCTCCACAGGGCTCGCCGTCCCTAGCCACCGCTCTGTCCCAACTCTGGGCTTGTCCCTGACTGCGTGTATGGGAGGCGTGTAACCGCTTGGGGGCAGGTCGCGCTGCGCCGACCTGGCGAGTGCGTCCTTCCCGCGCTCTGGGCTCTATTGTGCTCCGTGCGCCCTCCGATCTTTGTGAAAATTTTGTACCTGTTTTCTTGGGCTGGGCGTTCGGCGTTGTTTCTCTGTCATTCGCAATGCTGTTTTTGGAGTGAGTGGTCCGTGTTCGCCGGCAGCCGCTGGCGTTCTTCACCTCCTTTCCTGGGAGCGGTATGGTGGGAGGACCCTATCACACCGCCATTTTTTTCCCTGTGCCCTCTGTGCACAAGTGTACTCATTGGTTAGTTTCAATTTAATAGCAAGTACATGTGGTGTTTGTTTTTCCATTTTTCAGATCTTCACTTAGGGTAGTGGTCCCCAGTTCAATCCAAATTGTTGCAAAAGGCATTAATTCATCCTTTTTTTATGGCTGAGTAGTACTCCATGGTATACATTTACCACATTTTCTTAATCCAGTCATGAACTAATGGGCACTCAGGTTGATTTCACATCTTTGCAATTGTGAATTGTGCTGCAATAAACATTCGAGTGCAGGTGACTTTTTGATAAAAATACTTATTTTCCTTTGGGTAGATACCCAGTAGTGGGATTGCTGGATTGAATGGTAGGTATATTTTTAGTTCTTTGAGGAAACTCCATACTGTTTTCCATAGGGGTTGTATTAATTTTCAGTCCCACCAACAGTGTATAAGTGTTCCTTTCCTCTGCATTTATGCCAGCATCTGTTGTTTTTGGACTTTTTAATGAAAGCCATTCTAACTGGGGTAAGGTGATCTCTCCTTGTAGTTTTAATTTGCATTTCCCTGATGATTAGTGACATGGATCATTTTTTCATATGTTTATTGGCCATTAGTCCATCTTCTGTTGAAAAGCTTCTGTTCATGTCTTTTGCCCACTTTTTAATGGGGTTGTTTATTTGTTTCTTGCTGATTTGCTTGAGTTCTTTGTAGCTTCTGCAAGTTAGACCTTTTATTAGATGTATAGTTTGCAAATATTTTCTTCCATTCTGTAGGTTGTCTGTTTGCTCTGTTGATTATTTCCTTAGCTGTGCAGAAGCTTTTTAGTTTAATCAAATCCCATTTTTTTTCTTGTTGCTGTAATTACCACTGGGTCTTAGTCATAAATTCTTTGTGTAGGCTGATATCTAGAAGAGTTTTTCCTACATTTTATTCTAGAATTCTTATGGTTTTATGCCTTACATTTAAGTCTTTTATTCATCTTGAATTAATTTTTGTGAGTGGTGATAGATAGGGGTCATGTTCCATTCTTCTGCATGTGGCTATCTAATTTTCCCAGCACTGTTTATTGAATAGGGCTTCTTTTCCCTAGTTTATGTTGTTGTCTGTTTTGTCAAAAATCAGTTGGCTGTAGGTAGATGGTTTTATATCTGGGTTCTCTATTCTGTTCCATTGGTCTATGTCTCTATTTTTGTACCAATACCATGCTGTTTTGGTTACTATAGCTTTGTAGTATAGCTTGAAATCTGGTAATGTCATGCCTCCAGATTTGTTCTTTTTGCATAAGATTGCTCTGGCTATTCAGGCTCTTTTCTGTTCCTGAATGAAGCATAAAATTATCTTTTCTAGATCTGTGTAGTATGACATTGATATTTTGATGGGGATTGCATTGACTTTGTAATCACTTTGGGTAGTATGGACATTTTAACAATGTTGACTCTACTGATCCATGAGCATGATATGTTTTTCCATTTGTTTTTGTCCTCTGAGATTTCTTTCCTCAGTGTTTCATAGTTCTCCTTGTAGAGATCTTTCACCTCCTTGGTTAAGTATATTCCTAGGCATTTTATTTTCTTTGTAGCTATTGTGAATGGTATTGAGTCTTTGATTTGATCCCCAGCTTGACTGCTATTGGTATGTAGAAATGCTTACTGATTTGTGTACATTGATTTTTTAACATGAAACTTTATTTATTTATCAATTCCAGGAGTCTCTTGTTGGAGTCTTTGGGGTTTTCTAGATACAAGATCATATCGTCAGTGAAAAGAAATAGTTTGACATCATCTTTCCTGATTTGGATACCCTTTATTTCTTTCTCTGGCCTGATTGCTCTGGCTAAGACTTCTAGCACTATGTTGAATAGAAGTGGTGACAGTGGGCATGTTTGTCTTATTCCAATTGTTAGGGGGAATGTTTTCAACTTTTCCCCATTCAGCATGATGTTGGCTGTGGGTTTGTCATACATGGTTTTTGTAATTTTGAGATATGTTCTTTCTATGCCTAGATTGTTGAGGGTTTTTATCATGAAAGTGTGCTGGATTTTGTTGAATGCTTTTTCTGCATCTATTGAGATGATCATATGGTCTTTGTTTTTGCTTCTGTTTATGTGGTGAATCACATTTATTGATTTACATATGTTGAACCATTCTTGCATCCCTGGGATGAAGCCCACTTGGTTATAGTGTATTATTTCTTTGATGTGCTGTTGAATTCGGTTTGCTAGTATTTTATTGAGGATTTTTGCATCTACATTCATAAGGGATATTGGTCTGTAGTTTTCTTTTTTTGTTGTGTCCTTTCCTGGCTTTGGTATCAAGGTGATACTGGCTTCATAGAATGAGTTGGGGAGGATTCCCTCCCTCTCAATATTATGGAATAATTTCTGTAGTATAGATACCAACTCTTCTTTGTTAGGTCTGGTAGAATTTGCCTGTAAATCCATCCAGGGCTTTTTTTTGTTGGAAAGTTTTTTATTGCTGCATCAATTTCACTGCTTGGTATTGGTCTTTTCAAGAGTTCTGTTTTCCACTATGGTCTGAGAAGATACATGGTATGATTTCAACTTTTTTGAATTTGTCGAGACCTGTTTTGTTGCCTAAGGTATGATCCGTCTTGGAGAATGTCCCACATGCTTCTGAGAAGAATGTATATTCAATAGTTTTCGGGTAGAATGTTCTGTAAAAGTCTGTTAGGTCCATTTGATTTAGAGTCCAGTTTAAGTCCATTGTTTATTTACTTACTTTCTGCTTTCATGATTTTTCCAGCTCTGACAGTGGGGTGTTGAGGTCTGCAGCAATCATGATGGTGCTATTTATTTTTTTTCTTAGCTCTAGTAAAATTTGCTTTATGTGTCTGGGAGCTCCGGTGTTAGGTGCATATATATTTAGGATTGTTGTGCCTTCTTGTTGAATTTCTCCCTTTACCATTATATAATGACCCTTTTTGTCTTTCTTTACCTTTGTTGGTGTAAAGTCAATTTTATCTGATATGAGAATGGCTATACCTGATGTCTTTTGATTTCCATTTGAGTGGAATTTTTTTTCGTCCTTTCACATTGAATCTGTGTGCATCCTTGTGGTTTAGATGTGTTTCCTGGAGACAGCAGATACTTCAGTTGTAATTTTTCATCCATTCAGCCAGCCTATGTCTTTTGAGATGAACATTCAGACCATTAACATTGAGTGATAGAATTGATATGTGGGATGTTGATCTGTTCATCATGTTGGGTAGTACCTTATTGCTTTGTTTTCCCTCTTGTGCTATTGTTTTATAAGAGTGGGGAGTTTTAGGGTTTTTTGGTGTGATTTTACACTCGTGGGTATCTGTTGTGCTGATTCGTGTATAATGCAGTTTTGAGTATTTCCTACAGGGCAGGTCTGGTCATGGCAATTTCCCTCAGTGTTTCCTTGTCTGGAAAATACTTAATTTCTCCATCAATTGTGAAGCTTAGTTTTGCAGGATACAAAATTCTAGGCTGGCAGTTGTTCTGATTAAGAAAATTGAAGATGGGGCCCCAGTCCCTTCTGGCTTGTAAGGTTTGTGCTGAGAAGTCTGCAGTTAGCCTGATGGGTTTTCCTTTGTAGGTTATTTGTTGCTTTCATCTTGCTGCTTGCAGAATTTTCTCCTTCATTTTGACTTTGGCCAGGTTGATTACTATGTGTCTTGGAGATGTCCTATTTGCTATGAATCATCCCAGTGTTCAATGATCATCTTGTATCTTTATGTCTGAATCTCTGGTGATACTAGGGAAGTTTTCCTCAATAATTTCCTCAAATAGGTTTTCCATGCCTTTAGCTCTTTCTTCTTCTCCCTCAGGGATACCTATAATTTGAATGTTACTTTGCTTCACATAGTCCCATAGCTCTCTCAGTGATTGCTTACACTTTTTTATTCTCTTCTTTGCCTCTTTGAATGACTTGGTTATCTTGAGAGCCTTGTCTTTAAGCTCTGAGATATTTTATTCTCCTTGGTTTCGTCTGTTTTTGAAGCTGTCTGCTATGTTTTGAAATTCCCTAAATGACTCTTTCACTTCTTTAAATTCTTATGTTGTCTAGCTCTTTAGCAACTTTTTCATTGATTTCCTGAAATATTTTTTTGGCTTCATTTTGTTGGTTTTCAACTTTCTCTTCAATTCTATTACTTTTATTTGCCATCCATATTCTGAATTCCATTTCTGTCATTTTGGCAATTTCCTTGTGGATGGAGTCCACTACGATAGCTCCATTGTGATCCCTTGGGAGTGTCAAATTATTTTGTTTTTTCATGTTGCCAGGGTTCTTTTGCTGGTTTCTTCTCATCTGGCTCTTCTTCTCTTGGCTCTGGGTTAATAGGATAGCAGGGCACATTTTCTCCTTTGGTGGGAACTCCTATTAGGTCAGACAAGCCTGTCTTCAGGCTCTGTAAAGGTAGGTCCTAGAACTGTGGCAGGGATCAAAGGTTGGCTCCCAAGTTGCCATGGAAAGCTGCTGGGAAGGGGGCCCTCACCAAAGCGGAATAAAGTGGCCTCACCAAACCGGAAGGTCTGCTTGTGGGGAAGGGGCCATCTGCATTTCACTGACTGGCTATCAGCAGTGAGCTCCATCCCTCTCGTTCTACCCCTGCCATGAGAATCTCCCGCCAGTGTATGGTTGCAAATGGGTGCACAAACTCACTGAGTAATGGTGCCACGGGCTGGGAGCTTCCCCTCCTGAGGACCTGCTCCAGTCCGAAAGGGCAGCTCTCCTGTGGGGGGATGGGTGCTCCACCACGTTGCTGCTGCTTGGGCCCACACTGCACTCTCCCGTCAGTTCCGCCCATGTGGGCTCCCTTGCCTCCTGAGTTCCACTGCCAAATTTGTGCCCCTTAGCAACCTGATTGAGTCCCGGGGGTAAGGGATCTGGCCCACATGTCTGTCCCATTGGCAGACATCTCTGGGGAGTGCTGGCTAGTGGGAAACTCCCAGACTGAGCACCTCTGGGTCCACTGCAGGTCCACAAGGGGAAAAGTATGATCCCCACTCTCTTTGGAAGCCTCAGTGTCATGGGCACACCAGTAGAGGGGACATGGCGACCCTTGAAAGTCTCAGCTCAATCAGCCCTCTTGGCTGCAGTGGGCGGGAGAGGGGTGAGAGAGGAAAAGAGTCTGAATGGAGGAAAGCCGGTACTCTGGCTCTTCAGGTCCCTCTCCCTGGAAGGAAGCCTGCACGGAATGTCCAAGTGCTGGGATCACACAAGTTCTCCGGGGCCTCCCAGTCTGGGCAGGTGTTGGGAACTGTCTATGTGGAAAAAGGTGATGTGCAAACTGAAGGGCTGGAGCTCCCTGGAGTGGTCAAAGGGTTGTTACGGGCAGAGAAGCAGTATGGCAACCGCCTTCTCTGCTCCAGGCCATGGTCATGGGTGTGGGTAGGTGGGGGCACATCCCAAAGGGGCTGAAAGCCTGATGTTTTATTTTCAAGAAGGTACCAGTTCAGTGGTTGCAGCAGTGCTTGGGCTCGTGAGGGTGGAAAAGCTTCCAAGCAACCCGGCAGCCCGCTGATTACCGGTGGCATGTGGGAAGGAGAAAGAAACCCCCACCCACGCCTTCACTGGGCTCCAAGCTTCTCTGGGGTTGATCTTTGCTGATATCTTTTTTTTGTCTCTTCCTGTTCTGCTTCACAGTTTGTTTCTGTGATATCTCTGGCAGGCTCTGGCACCTTTCCCTCCAAACCACACCTGAGCTGTGCCCATTACTCCCTCTCCTTTATTCAAAACACTTCCTTCCCTCTGGGACGATCTGGCACCCAGTGTCTCTAGTCAGTCATCTTCCCCCCCCTCCAGATGTATGTTTTGAAAATATTTTCTTCTGGTCTGTGCTCACATTTTCATTTTCTCAACAATGTATTTTACTTGGAGTGTTTTTATTGCTTACCTTATTGGTTGAAACAAAAAATTTTAAACAATTTCAGAATTGTAAAAAAATTACAAGAATAATGCAAATAATTCCAAGATACACTTTGCCCAGATTTCCCAAATCTTAAAATTTTATTATGTTTGTTTGCTTTCTCTTTCTCTTTCTCTCTTTTGCCTCCAAACCTTGTGTTTCTCTGTGTGTTCCCATTGTTCCTTTCCTTATAGGTCAGCTTTCTCTGACTCTCTGTTTGAGCACCATCTAATTCTAACCTGTAGCTCTGAGTTCCAATTTCAAGTGCCTGTGAGAGAATTTAATCTGCTCAGGTTGGGTTGGGCATTGCCCCCTGATCTCATTAACAGTGATCTTATGGTGGGGTCCTTTGAGAATAAATCATGGATGTATTTTCTAAGAATGAATTTAGGGTAGGGGAAGAAACAATGAGCATCTGTTCTATGAAACAGTAGATGATTTGAAAAATTACAAGTATATATAACTTTCCAAATGAATATTATTTTCATGCAGTTACCTTGGAATTCCAGGTGCCTTTTCTAGAACCTATGTAGTTATTTTATTGCTCACCCTGTCTTTGAGGACAAGCTTTAGGGTCAGTTACTTTCCTTGAAAGAAAATCAGTATTCCTGGTATATACAACTCCCTCTTGATCAGAACATGGTATTTTTCACTTTTAATTGCTAGTGACAAAAACACAACTGGGATGGACACCCCAATTACCCTGATGTGGTTAATTAACATTGTATGCCTATATCAAAACATCACATGTACCTTATAAAGATATACAACTATTATGTACTCATAATAATTAAAAATTAAAAATTACAAAAAAACCAAAAGCACAACTGGATATCCAAGAGTGCAGGTGGCTGTAGGTTCATTTGGGTTCAAGTGCTTAAACACACCTCTCTCTGTCCAGACCTTCTCCACATTACAGCCCAGAATTCCCATTCTGTCATTCTCCCAGGGACAACTGAACCTAGAAGCTCAAAGATGCTGTCAGCTTTCTCTCTCTTGCTCTCTCCCTTTCTCTTTTTGTTTTTCTTCCTATCCATCCCATACCCTACAATCAAGCATTCCTAACGTGGCTGTCATAGTCACAGGCAGCCCCCAATCTGCAATTTATGTAGCCAGAATAATGGCCTCTGAAAGATGTTCATATCCTAAACATCCCTGGAACCTGGGAACATGTTACCTTGCCTGGAAAAAGGAACTTTGCAGATGTGATTAAGGATCTTGAGATGGGAAGATTATCCTGGATTATCTGGGTGGGCCCAATGTAATAATAAAGGTCTTTGTAAGAGAGAGGTAAAAAAGTCAAAGGTGGAAGAAGGAGATGGGATGACCAAGCAGAAGTTGGAGTGATATGCTTTGAAGATGGAGCAAGGGGCCACAAGCCAAGGAATGTAAGCAGCCTCTAGAAGCTAGAAAAGGCAAGGAAACAAATTCTATCCTAGAGCCTCTAGAAGGAACCAGTCCTGCTGACACCTTAATTTTAGCCCAATGAAATTGACTTCAGACTTCTGGTCTCTAGAACTGTAAGGAAATAAGTTCAAGTTGTTTCAAGTCATAAATTTTGTTGGAATTTGTTACAGCAGCTATAGGAAACTAATACACAATCCAAAAGGAAGAGAGACCCTTTTCTCCAACGTTGATATGCTAAATCTTATAGAGGTTTTCTAAATTGCTTTACTTGGGCCATATACCCACTTTTTGGGCCAAACACACTAGACAGAAGGATGAGGCAGCATGAGTTGACCACCTTGAACTCAGGACTCAGTAGATGCACATGTGGTGTGGGTGGGGAGAATGTGTGCTTCCACAGAGAGAGGGTGGCTGGACAGATGAAAAGACAGATGTGCCCTAAGACCGATGATGACACCCTGTGCCAACTAGCCTTTGCTCCAAATGACTATTGAAAATCAATTCCATCCTTCGAGGATGAAGCCTTGACTGCACTGAGAATACTCAGAAGATTGTGCATCAGGTTCACAAAGCTATTTCTAAGGAAGAGTATTTTGTTGTCTCTAGAGGGCATATCTGATGGAGCAAACTTCATTTGTGTATGTAAGATCGGATATTTCTGTTGTAAATGTTCTTTTGTGGTCAAAAGGAAGATCTGAATTTATATTCAGAGTCTGCCGCATACCAGTTGGTGAACTCTCTAAATTTCAGTTTGTGCATCTGTAAAATGGAGATAATTTTACTTTCCTATGGGCTGTTGGAGGGATTAGAAAAGATGATTTATGTAAAAGCTAGCACTATTTAAATAAAGTATGCAAAGCTTGGCACAGTTCTTCAATAAAGGATTGCTATATTTGTCTTGTTCTATATATACAGTAATATGCAATTAGTTTGTGAAAGTCGGACTGAATTGTGAGTGCGGTTGAGACGTTAGAGCTCTGTGTTTTAGTACACAGATTACCATGAGCAGACTGATGAAATTTATTGTACATTCTGTGTATTAATATATATGTAGTGGTTCTTTTTGAAAGCTAAAAATCCTAACATTTCTTTGTTTTTTCCCTCTTTTGGTGCCTGCTCCATTCTCTGCTGAATTTTTATGTTTAACTTATTTCACAGAATTTGCTCAATGGGAATCACTGTGAAAAGCCAGAAGAGAAGATGAAAAGCTTCCATTTGCCCAGCTGCAGCCCACAAGTCCTGGTGTGGCGGATGGAGCTAAAATGAACAGCTTGGTGGCACCCCCGGGGAATCTGCTTCTCCAGGGCTGTTCCTGCCTCGCCACACCCTTCCTGGGCCTTCCCTTCGCTTCACCTCTGACACTTCTTGTTACCCATTTCTGTGGGCCCTGACTTACCATCTGCCTGCATGACCAGCCTTATTTTGACCCCTGGCCTCAGCAGTCTCTTGCGTGAACTGTCAGGCATCCCTGGTGTTCTCTGAATTTGAGTCCTTCTGTGATTCTTTGGTTGGAGGCTGGGAGGTGATACTGATACATGACCCCTAAGCCCTTATATCTGGGCGGCGGGGCTGTATCTGAAGTGAACTCCAGCCTAGGAGTGTGACTGGGCCAGAGAGGCACTCAAAGATTTCATAGGAAAGAAAATTTAGGTCAAGAGAGAGGGGAAAACTGAGGGCCTAGGATCCAGAAGAACTTCCTTTTACTCAGGATCTGGCCACACAGGCTCCCGTGCTAAGTGTTGCTGGCATCTTTCTCAGATCTTCCTTATGGGGCTGGGGCATCCATACTCCAGCTGCTGTGGGTGTCGACTGCTAATGGCTCATAACTGCCCCCTCTCTGAAGACCTGCCCTTGGTCAAGGGGAGCTACTTTGCCTGACAGGTTTTCCCTTCCCCCAGGAAGTCCACAGCCATTGACTGGCTTATACAGGAGCCAATGCAGAAGACCATTCTTCCTGCCTCAAGCAGACCAACTCTGGTGTAATTCACACTCAGGCTGTCCATGAGATCGGGGTGAAGCCTGGCTACCACTGAGACCACAGCCTTGCTTAGCTCCTTCTTCTATCTCCTGCACCCCTTCTCCTGAGAGCACTCCCTTAATAAATCACATGTACCCAAACCCAAGTCTCAGGCTCTGCTTCTAGGGAAAGTGACCCAAAACATCTTCTTTTAGACTTACCATGTTTTCTCCTGCTAAATGGCCTTTGTATGGGCCATTTGCCTAAAATGCTCTTCTTCACCCTGTTCATCTAGTTAACCCCACCCATCCTTCAGATCTCAGCAGGTATCACTTCCTTAGGGAAGACTTTCTTGACTTCCTTGACTAAGTTGAATTCCCTGACGTAGACCTCCCTAGCTGCACAGTATCCCTCTCCAGTGAGTCAGTTGTTACAGGTGCAATTTGGCCTTTATTTATGTGGTTATTTGAAGAATGTGTGACTTTCCCATTAGAGTGTGTATTCCACAAAGATTGGAATCGTGTCTGCCTTTCCTCACCACTATATTCCTAGTGCCTATCTCAGTGCCTGGAATGTCATAGATACTCAGTAAATATTTGTTGAAGGAATGATGTGAATAGATTAAAGACAAAAGAAGACTTGAGAGAAAGCGAAGAAGGAGACAGCTGGGAGAGGCTGACACTGCCAGATGCTGCCAGGAGGGAGTGTATGATGAGGGCTGGGAAAGTGCCCTTTGGATCTGGCATCCTGGAGGTCCCTGGTGATCCTGATGAGAACGAGGTCACATAGTTATGGAGGCTTGAGCTGAGCCACAGAGGGCTGAGGGAAGAGTGGTGGGGAATTGGAGGAGTATGGATGACTCTTCCTAGAGTGGCAGGTGACCAAGAACAAGTTTTCCAGGTTTACTTTTTTCCTATGGAGAGGGGTTTTCACTCTAAGCAGGGGTCTCCTCCTTACCTATCATTCATTCCCTCTCTCCCCCCCGTACATCCCTGGTAAGCTGGTGAATCTCCTGAATCCCCAGGGGAGATGGGATGCCAGGCTTTTGTGGCCTCCTTAGTGTTGTGCATGCCTGGGACCTCCATGTTGCGCTGGTGTGTCCTCTCTCCTAGCATTGTGACAGCCCACTGCCGATGCTAGGAAGCAGCAGCCTTATCCTCAAGCACAGGTGGCACTTGTGGAGCAGGAGCAGTCGGGCTCTGAAGGCTGCCCAGTGCCTAGTGCTTCCATCGAGGTGGCTGGTGTCCAATCCCATGCCCACCAAGAGTGCTAATACCCTAGGAAAAGGTGGGACTGGGGTCTAGCTGGTCACCCAGGGTTTCTTTCAAGGTCTAGAATAGAAGCTTTACCTGGGCACAAACATAATGATGGATTTCAGAGACAGCTGGGGTCCTTGGGCAGTTACACTCCCTGTAGCTGTAGATCTGTGAGATGCATCGACTCAAGTAAGAGTCGATGTACACTAGTCATTTTTATAGAACTAAATTGGCATTTAAAGGAAGGAACTCAGGATCATTTCAACTCTATGATATTGAAAGTGTCCAGACCCATGTTTGCATTGAATTGAATGACCTCTAAAGTCACAGACCTTAAAGGTTATCAAGTTCAGCCTCCCCTGCATATCACGTAACAAAATCCCTGCAAAGTAACCTCAATCCTTGAATCAACACTTGCAGTGACCTCCCTGCTTCCTATGACAGTCAGTGCAATCTTTGGATGACTCTTCAACTCATGTTTCTGTCAAGCTCTATTTTTTTAAAAATAGTTCTCCCTTTACATTCAAAAAAGCCTTTTCTTTCCCTAGTCTTTCTTCCCCATTGCCTTTCATTGGCTCATCTCTCCTTTGGCATATGGAAACATAGAGCTACAGAACATTTTGACTGTCAAGGGGCATCAGTCCATAACCCGTGAGTCCTATGGAGTTGACCCCCTGTGTCCTCTATGAACAGATTTCTTTCTTTGAGTATGAAATGTCTGTCCTGAGTGAAGGATCATGGAAAAGAAAGATGGGTAGAAGCCTCTAGACTTCTATGCAGGCTAAGGAAAATTTGGCAAAGCCATTGGGGAATTCTTGAGCTAAAATCAGCCATTAGAGAAGTTTTGTATCTTCTAGGAATAGGCCTGCTTTAGTAGTCCTGCTGCACTTAGTTTCAAGGGCTGGCGGCAGCTTTGGGAAGCTTTACCTGGACACAAATATAATGATGGATTTCAGAGACAGCTGGAGTCCTTGGGCAGTTACTCTCCCTATAGCTGGAGACCTGTGAGATGCATGCTTGTGGCCCTCACACCAGTCTCTCCTCTGCGTCTGAGACAGTCAACAGCCTTGTTATAGGCAGAATGAAAAGTTGTCCTTGTACTTCCTGTAAAAGGGTGTTGGTGACCACAGATGTACACATGTCTAGACCTAGGGTTCAGCTTTACCTGTGCCCTAGCTCACTTGAGGACATATTGCCTCTGCTGTACCGTCCTCCCCAGGAGAGAAAGCTGCTACTTGCAGTTATTTAGTCTGGTGGCAACAGTGATACTATTAATATCTTAAACTAGTGAGGAATGCAGCAGTATTACTATGTACACGGTACATTTTGGTTCAAAGGGGGTTTCCATTCATAATCTCATTTGATTCTCAATGAGATTTGGTAGTTCAGGGGATCTCCACTTTACAGATGGAGACACCAAGACTTGGAAAAGTTGAAAGAGCCAATCAAAGTCACATTGCCCCTAAGTGGGGGAACTGGGACTTAAATCAAGGTGTCTCACTCCAGATCCTGGAACATTTCCATTATAACACCCCATGGTGGTAGAGGGCTTGGGAACAAGGAGCAAGGACTGGACTTCTCTTCCCACTTTTCTGTATCTGGTGGGATTTGTGAAGACCTCCCCCACCCCCTCCCCCTTGGTTTGATGTGGCCTTACTGAATCCAATGGACTGCGCACCCACGGCAGCCTCATTTGGGCAAACAAAGAGGCCACCTGTTCCTCCATGTTTTCAGCAGCTTCACAAATACAACTCAAGTCTAGTAGCTTGGGGAACTGAACATGGAGGTCTATTTGTACAGTCAGATCCATGTAGTATTCTTCCCTGACTCCAAACCAAGGCCATTTAGCACTATTCACTCATTATCTTACTGCATGTCTTTGTTACCAAGCAATCAATGGGCTTGCTGCCTAATGTGCAGAGAAGCCAATACCATGGCACTGGCCTTTGAGAAAAGAGAAGCTTTATTGCAAGTCCACTGGCAAGGAGACAGGAAGAAATGCTCAAATCTGTCTCCCTGAGCTGGGGGTGGGTCAGGTTTTATAAGCACAGGGTAATGAGGTGTGATCTGATTGGATCTTGAAACGAGGTGATGCTGAGAGGTACGCCCTGACTGGACCCTGCCATGAGGTGACAATAAGGCTCGATCTGATTGAATCCTAGATCCTGCCATGTGGTGTCCACTTCTTAATTCAGTCCCGGCTCCTCAGTCAGAGCACTTCGGTTCTGCCCGTGGTTGCACACTTAGTTCATCTGGGCTCCCTCAGGTTACGTGACCCTCAACCTGGGGGTCCATGGCAACTGAAAAACAACTCACAACTTTGTTACATAAAAGTTGAGCTAGATTGGTCTGGTGTGGTTACATTTTAAGTCAGAAATGCTTGCTTGCTAAATAAGATAGTAGGGATTGTGCCACTGCAGTCTCCTCCTGGGTTTCCACACATCTGTCATAGATGAGCTGTGTTTCCAAAGCTCAGGTTCTTTGTGTGTGGGCTTAGCTTTTCCAATGGTGGTGGCAGGTGGTAGGTGGAGTACAGCCGGGGTGCGAGGGGAAAGGGGTTGAAGAGAGAGAGAGTCTGAGAGCTTGGAATCAAACTCTGAAGGTTAATTCCAAGGTGAGAAGCCTGTTGTCTTCAACTCAGAAATGAAGAGAGCCTCTTTTATTCCTTTCTTGTGAAATGAAATCCTGCTCTTCCCACTGGGGACCACGAGGCAAAAGGTCAGCTTCTATCACTTCTGGCCATGGACTTCCAAAGTATCAGAAAACTAACAAAGACATAATATAGCTGGAGAGCAGAATCAAAGCCCCCTGATTTCTACTCTGATAATAATAATAATCACTATCATAGTAATAACTAACATTTTTCTCATACAACAACCTACAAAGCATCATTTGTGTAAATTGCTGTGTTTCATTTACTTTCTTTCCTATGTTCAGGTTCTCTGCTCTCCAGCACCACCAGTGAGCCTGTAGAGATAAGAGTTTGCAAACTCAGCAATATGTTATTAATTTTACCTGATTACTATGCATGAAACATGCAAAGCGTAGGTCTGGTCCTCAAAGGATAAATCCACAAAGAATGTATTTAGTACATGGCTGAACCTGGATTTCAACTATGTATACCTACTCATAGAGTCAGCCTCCGCTTTAAGTTCATTAAGAGGAAAAAATAAATTTATTTAAAGCATAGTTAGTCCATTTTTAGGACATAGATGTGAGAATGGTTTTCTATCTGATGCAATTGGATATACTAGCTATTAACTCACCAAGAGACAGCTGAGGTATATGTGAATATTTAAATTTAATCAGGCTAAGCATCTCCGACCATGTTTTTGCTGGGGAAAGAGAAGTTAAGCAATGCTACTCTAATTTGCATATGCAAATATGGCCTATATAATATATATTCCTTGTTCATTATCATGTATGTACAATCAGAAGCTAATTTTTTCTTTTCAAAGAAGCCCCACAGCTGAGCATTCAGCTGAGCCTGGCCTCTCATGAAAACCATTATCAAAGGAAGGAAAAAGCACTTTTCTACACATGATTGAGCTTATCTAGAAGTTTAAAGTCTTTGCAGGGCAAACTAGAAGCTCTGTGTATGTGTGTGTGCATGCAAATGTGTGTGATGGGTGGCAAACCCAAACAAATATAACTCAGTGAAAGGGCCAATTTATGTCCGTGCCTGGCCCCAGAACATTGATTGCAATAATCATATAGTGTTTCTGGTTTATAAGAAGATTTGGAATGGAGGTAAGGAGAGTATTTTTTGTCACTGCTTCCAGAACTCCTGTTCCTTAGTATCTATAGCCTGTGGGCTGATGGGGTAACACAGGGAAAGACAGACTAGCTTGGCTCCTTGGCTATTAGGGCACTTTATAAACTCTAGGGTGTCAATTGGCATCACAGGAGCAAACAACACAATGTCTCTAGTTCAGTGGAACACATTTTGACCAAGGTGTCGACAAATAACAACCCTATCATTGAAACCAAATGAAGCAAAACAAGGACATGTAAAAAGCACAAAGGGGCAATCCTTACCAAGATTCCAGGCCAGCCATGGTGGCTCACACCTATAATCTCAGCACTTTGGGAGACCGAAGCAAGAGCATCGCTTGAGGCCAGTTCGAGACCAGCCTGAGCAACATAGCGAGACCCCCTTCTTTACAAAAAATAAAAAGAATTAACTAGGTGTGGTGGTACACACCTGTAGTCCCAGCTACTCAGGAGGCCGGGAGGCTGAGGCGGGAGGATTGCTTGAGCCCAGGAGTTCGAGGCTGCAGTGAGCTGTGATTGTGCCACTGCACTTCAGCCTGGGTGACAGAGTGAGACCCTGTCTCAATAAAAAAAAAAAAATTCCAGCTGCTGTTTTTGCAGAAATCGATAAGCTGATTCTGAAATTCATACAGAAATGCAAAGAACCCAGCATAGAAAAAAAATCATTGGAGAACTCACTTCTCTACTTCAAAACTTACTACAAATCTACAGCAATCAAAATAGTGTGGTATTAGCACAGGGATAAACATATAAGTCAATGGTATAAAATTGAGAATCCAGAAATAAACCCTTACATTCATAGCCAATTGATTTTTGATAAGAGTGTTAAGACATTTAAATGTGGAAAAATATTCTTTTCAACAAACTGCTAGGACAGCTGGATATCCACATGCAAAAGAGTGAAGCTGGACTCCTACCTCAGAGCATATGCAAAAATTAACTTGAAAGGAATCAAGCACCCAAATGTCAAAGCTAAAATTACAAAACTCTTAGGAGAAAACATAAGAATGAATCTTCGTGATCTTGGATTAGGAAATGGTTTCTCACATATGAAATTAAAAGCAAATGTGACAAAAGAAAAAAATAGATATAGTGGAGTTTATCAAAATTAAAAATTTTTGTGTTTCAGAGGACACCATCAAGAAAATGAAAAGACAACTCATGGAATGGAAGCAAACATTTGTAAGTCATATATCTGATACGGGACTGGTATTCAGAACTCTTACACTCGATAGTAAAAAGACAAATAACCCAATTACAATGGGCAAAGGATCTGAATAGCCATTTCTCCAAAGATATAAAAATGGCCAAATAAGCACATGAAAAGATGCTCAATCCATTAGTCATTAGGGAATTGCAAATAAAAACTGCAATGAGCTACTGCTTCACAGCCACTAGTATGGCTGAAACAAAAAAGACAGATGATAACAAATGTTGATGAGGATGTGCAGAAATTAGAGCTCTCATATATTGCTGGTGGTGATGGAAAATCTTGTAGCCACTTCATGAAAACAGTTTGGAAGTTCCTTAAATGTTAAACATAGAGTTACCATGTGATCCAGCAAATAAGAGATGTGAAAATACACATCCATACACAAAAACTTGTACATGAATATACATAGCCAACTATGTAGAATATAAATAGCCAAAATTTAGAAATAATACAAATATCTATCACCTGATGAATGAACAAAATGTTGTACATCCATACAATGGAATATTATTCAGCCATAAAAAGAAATGTACTGATGTATACTACAACATGGACGAACCTTGGAAACAGTATCCTAAGTGAAAGAAGCCAGACACAGAAGGTCATATATTGTATGATTCCATTTATATGAAGTGTTCAGAACAGGCACATCTATACAGACAGAAAGTACAGTATATTGTTTAAGGCAAGGTGGCCGGGGGCAGGGGACATTGGAAGTGACTTGGGTATGGTGTTTCTTTTTAGAATGATAAAAATTTCCTAAGTTGCTTATGATGATGGTTGCACAGCTCTGTGAATAAACTAAAAACCATTGAATTGTACAATTTAAGTTAATGAATTGTGGGGCAGGTGAATTGTATATCAATAAAGCTGTTAAAAAAAGGAAAAGGTAAAAAGGCCTTGCATTTCCCTCCCCGTGTCATCTCTCCTCTCAGAAATAACAGTACGAACGGCATCAAGTCCAGTTTGTGTGAGTTTATATAATTCTTAAGCTGTGATTAAAAGGCCCCTATGACTTCTTTGGTCTGGAGAGACGTTTTTATTCGTAGGGCCTCAGGCAGGGCCACCCTTAGGGGAAGCATACGACAGCTACTCCGGGGAGGGAAAAGATCGAGAAGGTACTAAGGAGCAGGTGTAAATCTGAAGATGTGTCTTCTAACAGGTCAGGCTCAGAGTTGAGATTTCAGGAATCTGGTCCTGAGATGGTCCCCATTCTTACATCCGGGCAGTTTGACTTCCCAGGCATAGCTTTGTATCAGGCGCAGCCCAGATGAACTTTGTCAAACTGATGGACCCAGTGCTCATTTTTGGGCAGATAACCATGGAAAAGGGAAATGGGTAAATGCTGGCCAAACTATCCCGCATGTGGGGCCTCCATGTGCCTTAAGGCACACCTCCCCAAATGATATCCTCTGACTGACCAAAACTGTCTCGAAGGATGAGAGGAAGCTCACCAGATGGAAAAAGATGGAAAAAAGGGAAAAGCCATTTCAAGGAGAGTGAACCGCACATCCAAAAACAGTGAAAGGACTAGCCATGATGTTCCAGCCATCCTCCTTGAACCTTCCTTACAGCTCCCAGTGCTACAGGTCTGCCATTTAGTCGGCTTCATCCCACCAGGCACTTGGTTCTCTACCGATTCCACCACAAGTTAGTCCTTCATGCAGAGCCCTCAGGAGAGCTGGAACATTCTCTTCTTTGTTTCTCTCTGTCTCTCTGTCTAACCCTGTGCTTTACCCAGTGGAGGTGCTTAATAGTTTCCTTAGTTTATTTGTCAATTAGTGATTAGTGTTGACATGGTATGTAATGGTCTTTAGCCCTCTTGAGAAGACTAAGGATGGTTTCATCATAAGAAACATGGGTCTGTGATAACGTGATTTGATGATTGCTCATCAGCCAAAAAGGATTAAGAATTTCTTGCTTTCTTTAAATTGGCTCATCCACTTGATAATCATTTTTTTTTTTTTAACCAATGGCTTTTTGCTATGCTTGAGCCAATACCCCAGAGAGTGTCAGATTAGGGGAGGGAGGAGAGGCAGAAGATCAGAGGAGCTATGAGGGAGGGTGTATTATAGACATGCCTCCTGATTGGTTGGAAGATGTCACAGGCACAGGAAAGGAAGGCCAGCAATTTGAGGCTGATCAAGATGACCTAAAGGAGGTTCCTAATGTGGCCTCTCTTGGTAGAATAAATACAGGTGTCATCTGTGGATGCTGTTCCGTACTTACCCAGTTGGTTTGGTTTTGAGGAATACCAAGTCAAGGGAGTTTGACTTTAGGATCATATATCCACTTGGGGCCCCCAGAGAGTGGCCTGGATTCAGAAGCTTCTTTGGAATCGATGAACAGTTCAGCCACAAGTGGATGGAACCCTCAGTTCATGTTCCCGTTACTGCAAATAGAAGTTGAACTCCATTCCCCACTACCCCTCTCCAGGGAGTGATTTGACAGATGGTTGGAATGAAGCCTGAACACCATGCCCCTCTGTCTGGCCCAGAGGAGTATGTTGGGAGCTGGCTGGCTGGCCTCCTTCATCTGCTGGCCAGCTCAGCCTAGAAATGAATGCATTCAATTGTGAATACTAATGAAAGGAAGTGCTTCAGACCCTAGGACAAAGAAAATGATAAATAGGCTCATTCCATTTATCCAATTTCTTTTTACTTTTTTTAATCTAATTTCAAGTTATTTCATGGAGGATGCACATTTTATTAATAAATCACTATTTTAGAAATGACAGAAAATAAAATTTAGCAAAGGGATCTTGCCCCTCATATGCAATCAAGTTTGGAACATAGCAGCAGCCATCCAGGGCTCCTTCTTGCATGTGAGCATTTTGAGGTGGCACTCATGTATCACTCGTCTTTCTCATCTCCCCTCCTAGTCCCCTCCAGGAGCCCTGCACAATGCCTTACGCAATGTCAGAAGGTGGAAGGCTAAGAGCACTGGAATCCCTGTGCCATCACCTGCTAGCTGGCTAGCCTTTGGTGGCTCACCCAACTATCTAAAGCTGCTCTGATTATTACAGGATATAGTTGGCCTTTATTTCTATCAAGTGTTACTAGTGCTGGGACTAAGGTGAGATAAATGACCCTGTGCTTGAGTGACTCTGAGTCCCTCATTAAATTTTGTGCCCCAGGTGCCTCACTTGCCTCACCCTAATCCTGACCCTGGGTATTACACACACATGGTGAATGCATGACCATCCCTCAAGGAGATTGTGGAGGAGTGGAGCAGATAACTCCATGTATCAGCAGTTCAAGCCAAAGAAGGCAGCAATAAAGTCCATATGAGTAATTCAGGTCCCATGCTTTTGGGGTTCAGAGGAAGGTGGCATCATTTCCTGCTAAGGGAATCCTGGAAAACTTCATGGAGTAGGTGAAATCTGATCGGCAGTCCTGAAGGATGGATAGGATGAGGCAGCTGAATGATATAAGCAGCGGCTAAAAAACACAGGAACAAGAGCATACTCGACATTGAACTTTGCTAGAAATATGACCTTAAACAAGTCACTTGGTAAATAACAGATCTAATTTACTGATGATTTTTAAGGCACTCCAGTGACTGCTCCTATAAATGGTGGCATAGGAGCATCAGAAAAATCCAGTGCTTCTGAAAATGCAGATGGTGAGTACATCCTACGGACCAGTGGCTGCCTGAGGAAGATGCTAATTGGGTTGATAGAAATTGATTCAAATGTTAGCTGGGGTTGGGATGGGGTATGTTTGGGTATTAATTTTAAAGGTGGTTATTTCAGTAATATAATATTTTCTTATTATAAAGATTTTTAACTTCTTCATAACTTTGCCACTGATATGTAATTTCTTGGATAATAATGAATTTCTACATGTATATACAATTTTTTAAAAAGATGGAATTGTAATATTAGTACAGTTCTAAAACTTTTTTTCCCCTACACTTCATAGTATATCCTGGGCAAATCAACATATACAGATCTACCTAATTTCCTTTTCAAGGCTGCATAATTTTCCATTGTATGGTGGTAACATAATTTCCTTATCCAATCCCTTGTTGATGGTCATTTTAGTTGTTTTCTATAAAAATAGTTCTACAATGAGCAAACATGTACATATACATTAAATGAATGGGCCAATATATTTGTACAGTAAATTCTTGGATGTGGAATTGAGGAGATAGTATCTATATCATCTTGAAAGATGTGTTTATCTTATTAATCATTATTAAGTTTATACTGAATGCCTGAATATGAAATATTGGCTGGGAGCAGTGAGGAAGATATTGATGGGACATACCTATAGAGTTCCATCTCAGGCCAAAGGTTTTGGGGCCTAAGACCTCATGTCCTGTTAGAGACATAACAGAAGTAATGCATTTAAATTTTAAATAAACTAAAAGTAGAACTACCATTTGATCCAGCAATCCCACTACTGGGTACTTACCCAAAGGAAAAAAAGACATTCTATAATAAAGACATCTGCACTCTAATGTTTATAGCAGCACAATTCACAATTGCAAAGATGTGGAAACAACCCAAGTGCCCATCAATACATGAGTGGATTAATAAAATGTGGCATATGTATACCATGGAGTATTACTCAGCAGTAAAAAACAACAGTGAATTAACACATCTGGTATTATCCTGGATGGAGCTAGAGCCCATTCTTCAAAGTGAGGTATCACAAGAATGGAAAAACAAGCACCACTGGTACTCACCAGCAAATCGGTACTAACTGATCAATACTTATGTCACACATGGAAATAATATTCATCAGGGGTCGGGCAGGTGGGAGGGGGGTGGAGGGGATGGGAAAACTCATACCTAATGGGTGCAGGGTGCACTGTCTGGGGGATGTTCATGATCATAGCTCTGACTTGGGCAGTGCATAGGCAATATATGTAACCAAAGTATATGTACCCCCATAATATTCTGAAGTAAAAAAAATAAATAAATAAATTGGAGAGAAGGAGATGAATTTGGATGACATGGAGTTAGAACAATAATACCTTTTTCAGAGGAGCATTGCAGAACTAATCTTCTACTGTGGTACAATTTTATTCAATTTATTTAAGATAAATAGTTTCCTAGATGACAATTTCATATTTTCTATTTTTCTTGTTCTCTAATTCTCCCTCTTGGTTGGTGACCTTGCTTTCTATTTTACTGAGATATTAGGGGCAAGTAAAAGAGAAATTCCAGAGGTTCCCACCACTATAGTTACCTGGCATTTATGAAGATGATCATATGCTTTTTCTCCTCAACTCTATTATTTTGAGGATTTATATTAACAGACTTCTTAATGTTGAACCATCTTTGCATTCCTGGAATGAATCATACTTAGTCATGATGTATTTTTGCTTTTGGTGTTGAATTCTATTTAATAACTTTTTTTTTTTTTTTGAGACAGGGTCTTGCTCTGCTGCCCAGGTTGGAGTGCAGGGGCATCATCATAGCTCACTGCAACCTCAAACTCCTGAGCTCAAGTGTTCTTCCTGCCTCAGCCTCCCAAGTAGCTGGGACTACAGCACCAGCCATGATGCCTGGCTAAGTTTTCTGTTTTTTGTAGAGATGGTGTCTCACTATGTTACCCAGTCTGGTTTCAAACTCCTGGCCTCAAGTGATCCTCCTACCTCGGCCTCCCAAAGTGCCAGGATTATAGGCATGAGCCACTCTGCTTGGCCTATTTGATAATATTTTTTTGAAATAAATTTTATTGTTTATATTTAAGGTATATAATGTGATTTTATGGGATACATATAGATAGTAAAAAGATTACTATAGTGAAATAGATTAACATATTCATCATCTTGCCTTGTTACCCATTTTTTTTGTGTGTGTGGCAAGGACAGCTAAAATCTACTCATTTAGCATGAATCCCATATTGAGTACAATTTTATTACCTACAGTCCTCATGTTGTGCCTTAGATCTCCAGACTTGTTTATTTTTGCATTGATATTTTTCAGTGAAATTGGGCTGCATTTTTCTATTTTTGTGAAGTCTTTGTTAGCTTTGGTGTCAAAAGATTTTTACATTCTTTCCCTTTATGTATGCTGTAGAATACTATCATTGCAAATAATCTGATCTTTAAAACTTTGGTTAGAACTTTTCTGTGAAACCATTTGTACCTGCTGATTGTTTGGGGGGTCAAGGGAGGTGCACATTGATAACTTTATTTCCTCAGTGACAGTGTCCTGTTTGACTTTATGTCTTTACTGTTCTCAGTTTTAGTAAATTATATTTTGCCAGGAAGTTATTCATTTTATCTTTCAAAAAAAATTTGTATAGGTTTTTACAAAGTAATCTCATATAATTTTAAAATTTCCTCTGTGATTATGAATATTTACTCTTTGACATTTCTTATTTTGTGTATTCATGTTTTTCTTCCCCATTTTTAATTGCTAAATTTTAAAAATTACATATTAGTTTTATATTTTTTTTGTTTATTAATTAATTATTTTCTGCTTTTATCCTTTTAAATTTCTTCCTTATATCTTCCTTTGGTTTATTTTCTCTTTCTTTTTCTAATTGGTTGAGTTGGATATTGAATAATTTATTTTCATTTTTGTCCTTATTGATATGGTTATTTAAAGATATATAGATTTTTCCTATGAGCACTACTTTAGTTTTATTTCTAGATGTACTTTCCTTATTAAGATTTTCTAGAAATTTCTGATTTCATTTTGCATCACTTTGACCCAAGAGTTATTTAATAAAGAGTTTTAAAATTTTTTCAGGTGAAAGAACACATTTTAAAAACTTTGCTATCAGTTTTGAGTTTTATTATAATATGGTCAGAATGTTCTTAATGATATTTCAATTTTTAGAATTAATTTAGATTTTCTTTATTGCTTAAAATATATGGTCTATTTTTGTAATTTATCTATATGGACTTGAAAAGAGGAATATTTTCTATTTTCAGGGTATAAGCTTGGATATATAGCTATAAGATATAATTTTTGATTGCTCATTTAAATTTTCTATATACTTGCTAAATATTTTACTCTTAATTTGTCTAGGTCTGAGGGAAGTGTTTTAAATCTCTTACTATTAGTGTGGGCTTATTTTTCTTTTTGTCTCCTATAATAACTGCTTTGTGAAAGTTGCTGCTGTATTATTTTGTGCACAGAGATTATAAAGTATCATTTTTTTCTTCTTTAATGCTTTTAGTCCTAAGTTATGGCATATTTGACACCAAGATCATGAAACCTGTTTTCATTTTATCTTTGCCTTTTTAAAATATTTTATCTTTTATTTTTTACCTTTCTCATTACTCAATTTTGTGTGTTTCTTGAAAAAGCATAGGATTATATTTATTTGAAAACCAATCTAAAATATATTTTTTGGGTGGGTGCATTTAGCCTATTTATGTTTATTGACATTAGTGATTTGATTTCAGGAGTCATATTTTTTCATGTTATGTTTTCTATAAGCACATGAAAGTCCTTTGCTTTTTGGCTTCCACTAACCAGTGTAAGCAAAAATGTAGGACCTTTTGGAAGGTCACTGGGAGGGCAGCAGATTGAGGAAATATTAATAGCCAGATTGACAGAAACTTGGCGTGGAGCAGAGAAGAAGAGATGGAGGGTCAGAGAGAGTGGCTGGGACCAGGACTGCAGGGTGTGGAGACCTGTGGAAAAGTACCAGGGAGCTTTAAAACTGTTTAAGAAATGTCTAGTAAGTTTTAAGAAGGCTGTCTCATGCGTAATATAAGAAGTGTTTTAAGTAATCTTTTAAATGACACTGAAAATGAGTGTTGAATTATGCTATAATCACACTTTTTTGAATAGTTTTTTATTGTGGTAAAATATACATAACATAAAATTTAAAATTTTAACTTTTTTTTCTTTTTTTGCGATAGGATCTTGCTCTGTTGTCCAGGCTGGAGTGCAGTGGCATCATCATAGCTTACTACAACCTCCAACTCCTGGGCTCAAGTGATCCTCATGCCTCAGCCTCCCCAGGTAGCTCGGACTACAGATGTGTGCCACCACGCCTGGCTAAGTTTTCTATTTTTTGTAGAGACGAGGTCTCACTGTGTTGCCCAGGGTGGTCTCAAACTCCTGGCCTCAAACAATCCTCCTGCCTTGGCCTCCCAAAGTGCTGGGATTACAGGTGTGAGCCACCACACCTGGCCATTAACCGTTTTTACTTATATATTTATTTAAAATTTTTTTTGGGTGGGGAGCAACAAAACACTAGAGTTTAATCTTCCCACTTGGTTGATTTGGAAGCATTTCTGTCAATTTAAAAGATTTTGTGTGGGGCAGTAGAGAAGCCGAGGTTGGCTCCTCAGTTGGCTTGCAGCTCATGGCCCTGTCGTAGTCCTGCTGAGGGATCTGCTGCCAGTGTCGGCTGCCTTCTTGTTGAGGGCCCTGCTGGGTCTTCCACTCATGCTGGTGGGGGCTGGGGGTGCGGCAGAACGAGGAGGAAAGATTTTTAAAGCCACCTCTAAGTTTGAGAAATTTCGGTTTCTGTCTTTTGTTTTCAAAACCAGCAGTATCCCACTGGCCCAACCAGGTTCCTGTCCACTTGCTGGTTTTAGAAGCTCTTCTTTTGCCTGACTCGAGATCTGTCTCTTCTTGCAAGGCTCTCCCCTCACGTGGTCTAAGTGCGCCTTGCCCGTGTTGCCTTCCTTTCCCACCGCCACCTCTAGGCCTGTGTCTCGTCCCTCCTCCCGAGGGTCGCCTGCTACCTCACTCTCTTCCCTCTTCTTCATTTTCTTCCTTTTCTGAGCTGGCTCTCCAATGACTGGCTGCTCTACCTTTTTCTTGGACTTCATTTTCCCCTTTGCTGGGGCCCTAGGGCCATCTCCTGTTGGGGTGCATTGGGGAGCCTCAATTTGGACTGGCTTCTGTTTACTTCCTTTCCTAGGGCTGCTCTCTGTGGACATGGAGAGCTTGGAGTGGCCTAGGAGGGTATCTCCCTCCTGGAGGAGTTTTTTTCCTTCCTCCCTTCCTGCTGTGCTCCCTGGGGCTCCCCTGCTTCTGTCTGTGCCCCAAGGCTGCCTGCTTCTCGCCCCCTTCCCCACTGAGCAGGTGTACCCAGCATCTCCGGCCTGGAAAGTTCAGTCCAATGGTCCTAGACTGAAAATGTTGTGGGGTCCTGGGCTTTTTCCCCTTCTTGCGTTTTTTGATCTTCCCAACTCTCATCACTTCCTCACACTGTCTGGGGTCTGGGGAGGTCTTTACCCCTGAGCCGTGGGACAATGCCCGTGGTAACAAGGACTTTCTCTTCCTTTTCTTCTCCCTGCGGAGGACCTCCGAGTGGCCAAGGGCCTGTTTCCTGGGGCTGGCTGACTTCTCTGCCCTTCTGGCGCTGAATGTGGTCTCAGGTTCTAGGTGCTCCTCACAAAGGGTCCTGTGGCCCTTCGTTTTCTTCTTTTTCTCCACTAGTGGCATCTCCGGTGCCTGCCCTTGGACCTCATTCTTAGAGGGGGATGTGGCTCTTACAAGTGAAACATCAGCAAAATAATTGTCATTGTTTAAAATAGAGTATTGAGTCTCTGGTTCTTTAACCACCTTCTTCTTCTTTGTTTTCTCTGGGAGCTGAAGGCCCGGGTTTACTTTGTGGGTCTTGGTGATCATTCTGGTAGGCCAAATTTCCCCACCTTAACCATTTTTAAGTGTACAGTTCAGTGGCATTTAGTACATTCACACTGTTGTGCGGCCATCACCACCACCATCTCCAGAACTCTTTTCATCATCCCAAACTGAGACGCTATACGCATTAAACAATAACTCCCCATTCCTCACGCCCCTCCACAGCCTGGTAACCTCCATTCTACCTTCTGTGAAAGTGACTACTCGAGTTACCTAGATATAAGTGTGGAATCATACAGTATTTGTCCTTTTGTGACTAGTTTATTTCACTTATCATAATGTCCTCAAAGTTTGCCTATGTTGTAGCATGTGTCAGAATTTCCTTCCTTTTTAAGGCTGAATAATATTCCATTGTGTGTATATACAACATTTTGTTTATCCATTCATCTGTCAATGGACATTTGGGTTGTTTATACACCTTTTGGCTATTGTGAATAATGCTGCTATGAACATGGGTGTACAAATATCCGGGTCCTTGCTTTCAATACTTTGGAGAATATAGCCAGAAGTGAAATTGCTGGATCATATGATAATTCTACAGTTAATATCTTGAGGAACCAACATTCTCATGTGCAAGCTTAAGTTGTTGGTTCCATTGGATTTTCCAAGACTCCAAACCTTCAACTTCTGCTAAATACATTATTGCCCATGTCATCCATGACACTTCTCTCTCAGGCTGCACACCCAACCCTTCACTGCTGATTCTACCTGAGAAATAGCTCCCCTCTCAACCATGCAGTTCCTCTCCATCTCCACCATTGCCGTGGTTGTTTGAATGGTCTTTCTCTCTCACTGGTCTCCTTGCAGCTAGTATTTTTTTAAATGTTTTTTTTTAATTTGTTTATTTTTTTAAATTCCAGAATATTATGGGGTACAAATGTTGAGGTTACATACATTGCCTATGTGCTGACTGAGTCATAGCTACAAATGTGCTCATCCCCCACCAGTGCGTACTGCACCCATTAGGTGTGAATTTACCTTCCCTTCCTCCCCCTCCCTCAGATTGCTACTTGCATATATGCACATAAGTGTTGGTCAGTCAGTGCCAATGATTGTTGCATCCAGTCTTGTTTCTCTACAATCTTACTATTCACACTGCAGCCACACACAAAAGAGTATATACCATATTAGTCCATTGTATAAGGACTAAGAATGGGCAAAACTAGTTTACGGTGAGGGATATGAGAATAGTGGTAGTTGGGGGGGCAGTGTAGGGGTTGACTAGAAAGGATTAAGAGGAGGAACTTTTGTGTATCTTATCTGGGTATCGGTTATACTGGTGATTACATTTACAATACTCATTGATCAGTACATGCATTTTTTTCCTGTAAGTTATGTCTCACTAAAAGAAATCCAAATCTGACCATGCCTTTCAGCACTTCCTAACCCTACCCAAGACTTTCCCTTCCATCAACACCTAAAATACTTCAGTGTCTTCTCTCTTCTGTCAGGTTAACGACCACATTTTAACGTTGACCTGCATGTCCAAGCCCATCTACATCTCCTCCCCATCTCTCATGACGCTCGCCCTATTTTTCCACATACAATTCACAGGTATTCTTTTGTTTCCTTGGCTCCCTCCTGCCACAGGGCCTTAGGGTATGCTATTCCCTCTGGCTGGTATTCTCTTCTGCCTCTCCTTTGCTGAGCCAGTTCCTATCTGTCCCTAACACTTCAGGGATGTCATTGACCCAAGGACATCTCTGATTCTCTAGGCTATACGCCTCAGGTTCTGTTCCTCTGTTAGTCTTACAATTCTACACGAAGTTGTATCATGATTTAATTTTTGTCCATCTTCCCTGCTATAATAAGCTCAATGAGAGCGTGTCTGATTTTACCAGCCAATTTATCCTCAGTGCCCAGCATGGTTGCCTGGTGTATGATAAGTGACCAACAAGCGTTGGCTTGAAAGACTGAAAGGCAAAGGGAAAGAAAGAAGGGAAGGAAGACAGAGAGGGGGAAGGAAGAATGAAAAATATACAAATAAATACACTGTGGGGAAGTCAAGGAAAGAGAACATGTTCCACATTCGAGGGAAAAACAGACAGAGTGAGATGCGGGTGCAGAGGACCCAGAGGGAGTAGGGCGTCTGAGTGAGGGTGACCCACGAGCATCAGAGAATTCCTAGAGAGGGACTGGATTCCCCTCAGGGCCCAAAGAGGGGATTTTTTTTTTTTTTTGGCTTATGAAAATTTATTACTACTGTGTTTTCACCATCAAAATTTATGATCTTGGTCTTTCCTTCTTGTCTTTGTATAGGGCCAAAAGAGATACATTGGCTACTTTGACAACCTTAAAGCGGACTCCAGCAATGTCACCAACAGCATCACCTTTTCGACCAAATCCAGCAACCAGAACTGCATCGTTTTCCTCGATAAAGTTCAAGCAACTTCAAAGAGGGAATTTGCGTTCATTTTATCTAAATTCAAAAGATGAGGTAAACTTGCGGACAGTTCTCTGGGTAGCCTTGGACTGACTTAGTGTCCCCTTTCTCACTTGTAGTTCTCAAGAATAACTGCAGAATGTGGTGGAAATGCATCATCCTGAGATAAGGGGGGATTGGCTGGAACAGCCTGGGCTCTGTTTTAGTTCTCCCCAGAGCTGGATGTCCTTTAACACTTTAGCCCAGTGAGTCATGTTACTCTGACATACATAATTTGGAACAGGCTGCCTTTTAAGGTCCCTCAGTTGTGATGCAAGTGGAACACGCACAGTTGCAGCTCCATCTGCCCCAGGCAGCTTTTCTGAGCCTTGGGGGACTGCATCATAATGAATCCCAGGCTTCTGTTGTGTCTTGCTGCCTATCTGTAAGTAATAAACCTGCTTCATGTCACTTGTTGTGCATGAATGTGTTCTGTCTCACCAGATTCAGATAAATTGGTAACCAGCACGCACAGTGAAGTTGCTTCACAACCCTCGAGTGAGGCCATACATGCAGGTGAAATTCTCAGTAGAGAGCAGGCTCAAAATGAATACTGATGCCCTTTCTCCCCTCTCTGTCCTCTGGCGAAGGCCTTAAACTGCATTGTGGTACCCCTACTCTTTGTTCATCTTTCTCTTCCCCATCAGAAACAGAGAGAAAGAAAAATAGAACATGCTATATCTGACTGTTCTCCTTCTGTACAAAAACTTGCCATATGCATAGAATGTGTAATGATCACATGTCCCCCATAAATATGTATAAATATTGTTATCGAAGCCACAAGAGGGTTTCAACATAGGTCTAGTTACTCACTGCACAAAGAGCCAATTATTGAGACAACAGGGATTGCCAAGGAAGAAAGGAATTTTTTTAATATGAAAGATGTCTGTCTGGAGAAAGGGGGAATAGCTTCAAATCCATCTCCCCAACTAATGGAGATTATGAGCTTTCTAAGAAGGGGCGAAGTGCATTGAGGTAGGTCATGGGGGATGGTGAGTCTTGGTGTCAGGAAGTCTGTCCTGCCCTACTCCTTTGTTTTGCAGAAATTCTGCCATTTCTAGGAAACACCTTAAAAATGTCAAGTAGTTAGTTGAGGGAGAAGATTATTTAAAAAACCCATGTGGGCATTATTGAAATTTATTCATAAAGCCAGTTACAATATTATGTATCAATAAAAGAAAAATTAAAAAAAACTTGCCAGTTTCCATCCAGCCAGGAAAAGTCTTGAAAGAACCACATTAGTGGTCTCAAAAACTTGTGGGAATGAGACAGGGATATTATCGCTATCAACCAATCAACCAACTTTTGCTAAGCTATTAATTATTTTAAATCTTCTTCTTTTAAAAAAATCAGTGGCCACTTTATGTTGAAGAATTGTTTGCTTCCTTTAGTTGTTTTACATCTAGCTTTCTGTCAGATACTTCTTAACAGGACGGGACTTTTCTCTGAACAGTTTAATCGCAATTGAATAAAACAAGGTAGTTTTGAAAGAGGTTCAGTGGTTTCCTTGCACCAGTTGCATTGGCTGTTAGCTGTCATCACTAATGCCCAGATTGAGGGGTCCATTTTAGAGTTCAAGGTATATGTCTGCAAGCCCTTCTCTTAGTTAGGCCCTTGACCTTACGTTTACCTTGTAAGAGAGTTGGGGCTCCCCTGTAGTCTTTGTCTAGGCCAGTGGTGCTCAACCATGGTCAATGTTGCCCTCTAGGTGACATTTGGCAATGTCTGGGAACATTTTTGGTTGCTACAACTCGGGGGAGGTGTAATACTGGTATCTGCTGCTAAACATCCTACCATGCACAGGACAGCCTCTCACAACAAAGAGTTATCTAACCCAAAATATAAAGAATGCCACTGTTGAGAAACCCTGCTCTAGACCTTAGTGTGGGATGTGTGTGTGTGTGTGTGTGTGTGTGGTGAGTAATCAAGGCCAGGGGTCCTGGCTAGCTGTGTTCTTTAGGGCTTCAACATGAGTAAGTAGGTAGTACCAATAAACACCAACTTTGCCATAAGATAGACGAAGCTATTAAAGAGGGAGTATGAACCTCACAGGTCGACATGGAAGAACTTGCTATTCTTAGTTGGAAACAAAACACTAAAACCATGAAAACCACTGTGGGGCTTCAAGGCAAGTCTGTACTAAAAACAAAACCAATATATTAGTCTGCCCAATTCCATCACCATCTCCCTACTGGACTAGGAATTCCTTTGTTTAAGGGGATGTCTAAACAATTATGTATGCATTTATTTTTCCCACTGTATAGGACATTTTGGTTCTAAAGTAATGATGTTTAATTACTCTCAAGGCACTATGCTAATCTCTAAGTGAGGTGTATTGAAAATTTGGCTGTTTACTCTTAGCAAATATGATTTGCAAGCATTCTCAGTGATGTTATTTCAGACAGAGCTCATTAAATTCTGGCTGAATCACAGAACATCAGTGCAGAAGAGCCACCTTTACAGAGCTTTGATATATTCAGTTACTTGGTTTAATGAAAAATATGCCTATTTCAGTCTTAAATGTTCATATTTGACTTTCCTTTGATAAGTCTTGCCAGGTCCCTAGATTTAGAGATTACGTGTGGCAGGGGTAGTTATTATTATGTTAGCATTTGACCTCGAGTGCCCATTCAGCCAAGGGACAGGTCTCCAAATTCATAAGTGTCTAGGTGTGTAAATGCTGGGAGTATGGGATAGAGAACAGGGAGTACCAGCCCTTTGTTCCCCCATAAGACCCTCCTGAGAGTTCCCACTGCCATTGGCTTTGCCACCTTCTTCTTGGGCTTTTGATGACCCAGTTCATTGACTATTTTGTATCCTGTTTCCTCTGTCTTCAAGGACAAGGACCACTGTAGTTGATGTAATTACTCTCTGTTCTCTCTGCAGTGGCTGCTTTTGCTTATCACTCCTTTCTCTCCCACTCCATGTCAGAAATCCTCAAGGCCAGGAAAAGATGACTCTCTAAACATGGCTTTATGAGTCAAACTCTGATGGCTTGACTTCAGCCAGCACATTTGGTTACTGGGCTTCAACTTCCAGCTTGCTCAGGGCTGCAACAGGTCCTTAACTGAGAGACCCTGGTGGAGTCTCATGCCAATTGAGGGCTTTGCCTTTTTCAGAGTTGATCATAGGCCAGCAAAACACTTCAGCTGCACACTCCTTCAGGCAGGCCCAGCTCTCTCTATTCAGCACTTACGTTGATCACTAGCTTTCTAGTACTTCAATCTTTGTAAATTATTGCCTGAGTCCATCAACCTTCCTGACGTTCTCCCCATTGAGGATTTTTTTTTTCCCTCACCTCCTGGTCTGGCTCTCATTTCTTGAATTGGACCCAGAACTCCCTCTTTGTATTTCTCTAGCAGACGTTCCATGGACTACAAGAAAATGTTCAGTCTGGCTCTAAATGACATTTTCAGGGAGCCCCATCCTCTGTGTCTTCTGCCTCCATCCTTCTGTCTCCATCAAGCTCCCTATAGAAGGCATGATTTTATGAATATCTGTAAACAGGTAACACGTAAGAGCTAGAGTTCCAAGCCGCCCAGTATAAGTCAATGTTTCATGCAGCAAAATACAGCCAAGAGCCAAGAACAATTTTATAATAAAAAGTTGCCATCATGTTCCACTTAGTGGATATGAATAGGGATCCAGTTAGTAGCCCAGATAAATAGTTTTTAAAAATCAGCTTTCCTGGAAATAATGAGCAGTTAATTGAATCTGGAAAGGGGAGATATAGGTAGAGGGCTGCCTGACAGACCCGGCAGAGGGGAGTAAGGACTCCTGGTTGTTGTAAGTTCCAGGTTTTGTACCTAATTCCTGTCTTAAGTTTCATAGATAGTCCCTTTATTAGTCTTTCTTTAAATGACCCCATTTGAATGTGTCACATGGGTGTCCTACCAGGACTCTGCCTGGTATGGGAATTAATCACATTCTCTTCTACGCTCCCATAGCATCTTGTACATGTCCCTGCTTCAGCAACACTGCATTGTTCTCTGATAGTCTATTTACATGAGTCTTCCTGAGAAGACTGTGGATTCCATAGGGCAGAGACAATGTCTTGCTTTCTGTTCTGCCTCTAAACCAAGAGACTGTCTGGTGGTGTCTTTGTTAACAGTAGATGAGAAGGTGAGTCTCTTCCTAGGCAGGTGAGAGAGAGTTCCCAATGATGCTATTAGGCAGGCCTCTTCCATTCCTCAACAGGGAGCTCCCGCAAGCCAAGAATGGGGAGCAGGGGAGCCAAGGGGCCTAGATTCCAGGCGCAGGCACCCACCTAACTATGGGTGTTACAGTTAGTGTGCATATTCGGAAGCCAGACTGTCTGAGCTTGGAGCCCAGCTTCATTTTTTTATTAGCTGTGTGACTTTGGGTAAGTTATTTAACGTTTTTGTGCCTGAATCTCAATATCTATATTATAGGCATAATAATAGTCCCCTCCTCATAAGATTGTTGTATAGATTAAATGTGACACCACATGCTTGGCATGTGGTGAGTGCTTAGTAATTGTTAAATTGAAAATAAACAAATAAGCCTAGATAGTCTCGTTATAGAGCATATGCTGGGGCACTGGGAGGTCTGGGATTTCAGGTGAACTTTGTTGTATTACCTTGAGCAAGCCAGTTAGCTTCTCTGGGTCTTAAGATCCCTTCTAGAACCAACTTTCCACTAACTATTGAGTAGTCTTAGCAAAGCTAATTCTTCATATATTTTTGCAGCAGAACCATCCTTTTCCTCTCCCTACATCACTGCCAGCCAGAAAACTGGGAACTTGTACCCTGAGAGCCCTGAGAGATGGCTTCTGCATTTCCTTCCACCCCTTCTTTGTTCCTCCTGTAGGGCAGGAACATGGGTGAGGTTTGGAAAAGGGCCATCACACAGGTGTGTCCTTGCCTGTCCTTCTCTATCGCTTTATTTTGGAATCTTGCCACTACCTGTCTCCTTTTCCCTTCTCTGCTTCCTGCACATGCTGAGAAATCTGGGGTAGGCTCTGCCCACACAGGGGCATAGTGGGGAGGTCTGAGGAGGCAGCCTGCAGTGGTCCAGATCCTCTGCTTGCAACTGGGTACAGAAAAAGCACTTTGCCCTTGGTTCCAAGTTCCATTTTCTAATATTATCCAACTTTACCAGCAAAAAAGTAGAGAGTTTGATTACTATGAGATTCGTGCATCCTATAACATGAAATGGAGAGGGGTGCAATTAACTATCACCTTGAATCTTCAATATATGATGTGTTAACCTGGAAAACCTAA
Source organism: Daubentonia madagascariensis (assembly GCA_023783475.1). Taxonomy (NCBI): domain Eukaryota; kingdom Metazoa; phylum Chordata; class Mammalia; order Primates; family Daubentoniidae; genus Daubentonia; species Daubentonia madagascariensis. The sequence goes on along the minus strand of JAKFHU010000144.1, from coordinate 8,870,474 downwards.
CGAGAAATGGTCAATAGCATGGTGACCAAAATCCTGCATGGCAAGATTTGATTGGTGCAGCTGATTTGGAAGGTTTAGTTAGACTATTTGGCATTTGTGGTCTGTAATGGCTTGCATCATGACTGATGTTTGTAGGTATGTGGTCAGTTTAAATAAGTGCTGGCTGAACAGGTTTCTTTAGTATGAATAGACCTTGTGGGTCAGTTGCTACTCAAGCAAGGCTGTGCCTTAGGCTCATCTTAGGTCAAGATGGACTTGTTTGGGACCTCACCTTAGCACGTAGAAAAGTCTAGTGTCAGGCTGAAATCGAGATTTCTTTCTGGGTCTCAGGGAGATTTTTCTTAGGGAGCTGATGCTGAAGAAACAGCTTCACTCCTTGGGGACTTCAGAGTCCCACACGAAGAGGGAAAGGCTTTTGCTTCCTCCTAGACTGTATGGGAAGGGGTAAGACCCTTCATGGTGTTTTGCTCCAGTCCCTGGGGCACAAGGTTCAAGTGCACGTACACTGATTTCTAGTGCTTGGCTTGTTTTCTGCCTTCATCCTTTTTCTCAGCTCTGGTTAAGGGACTGGTATCCAGAAGAAATCAAACCCTGCTGAAACAGAAGAAAAACAGGTGGAAAGGGATTTTTATACTCCCATCAGAGTAGAGAAGGTTAATTAAGTCATGGGAAGTTAAAAGCTGCAAAGGCAAGATTTGGGGGCAAAGCACATGGCAGAAGACATTGCCTCTCTTCAGGCTTGTAGGGGAAGCCCAGGGCTGAGAGAGGTTTGGCCTTCTGCCTGGTTTGGGAGGAGGAGGGTGTGGGACACTCTCGGTGAAGGATTTCTTCCACTTGAGTGAATGCTCACTGGTCATGAACTCCAGATGACTGGCATAGACAGGCCAGCATCCTGGCAAGACTGAAACAAAGATGGCTTTCTCTTTTCTCTCGAGATTTTCCCGTTTACTCAAGAGGCCACTAAATCTCTACTAGATTGTTTGCTGACAATAGCAATGTGGGAATGGGTGACTTCGGGTGCCACATCCTGGAAAACCAATGCTCCCTGGAACAACTGCTCTAGTGTCTAAGGATGATGATGGTTGAGCCTGGTGCTGCAATAACTTTCTGTACCCTGTGGACACTTGGAGTCTAAAATATTGAGGCTGAAAGAGCTTCAACCACCCCAGAAAAAGAGCCCAGGCTGTGAGGTGCTGAAAGAAGCTTCTCTCTGCTCATACTCTGGGTGAAACCTAATGGCTGGGATTGCCAGATTGAATTGAGGGGTCAGGGAGTGGAAAAAAGTGAGAATTTGCATGAACTTTAAGTTACAAGGGAAGGGAACTTATGTTTTTTGATCTCAACTTTTCTTGGGAAATTAGAAACGGGAGGAGGTCTGACTTAGGGAACCATTTATGTGACTGGCATTATAATTTTTAGAGAAATTCTATGTTGTCATTTGTACTTGTTACTTGGTGTCTGAGTGGGCTATCTAGACATTGTGGCTGTGCATAATTCAAAATTAGAAGTAGAGTGGTGACTGCCTTTTTAGCCTAAAGTTTGGTGTGGCCTTTAGCTGATATGTGTCTGTGTCCATTCCAGAGTCCTTTGGGGGCAAAGGACTCTGCCCACCACTAGTCCTGAGGAGAGGTGGGTGTCTACAGGTGGCAGCATGGAAAGGAGAAGCAGGACTGTCTTGATGAAAGCCTGGTCTCCCTCTTCTGTCCCATTTCACAGGGGATGCTGATGCTCCTGGTTGACCATGTGCTTCAATGTGAAAGCCACAGAACAGAAGGGCACTGTGTACAAGAGGAACCCATGTCCCCTGAGCAGCCTGTCTCCTGGGAACTTCCAGAGTTACGGAGGGGTTGATTTGTTTCACCCCCAGTGGAGGTGGAATGAGTCTGGTGATGAAGTTGAAAAAGGGCAGAACCCGATTTTCCTTCTTCTTGTTCCTCTTTATCAGGGCAGGCTGCAGCATTCTTGCATAGGGCAGACCCGGCCCCTTGGTGGGAAGAGAAGCAGGTGTCCAGTTGTTCTCTCTGTAACTAGGAGAGCATTTTATTCACAGGGAAGGTGAAGGAAGCCTATTTTATCCTTGGATGTAACTAGTAGCCATCAGACTGACATCCTCGTCTGAATTCTGTGGCATCTCTCAATTGGTTAAAGCCCTAGAAAGAAGAGGAACGCTTTCTTAGTACTCCAAGCCCCAACCCTTTGTTCCAGTCTCTTTCCTGTGGCCACAGGGTTCCCCCGAGCCACGCTAGAACCACATGGCTGCAGACGTGGTGTTCATCCATCCCCAGCCCCGGCAGCCCTCCTTGTGCACATGCTCTTCTGGGGAGGGCCAAGAGCTCTGAGGGCAGGCAAGGCCTGTCTCGTTGATGGGGCATCCTCAGAGGCTGACACAGCGCCTGGTGCACTGTCAGCCCTCGTGGACTATTTGTGGAGTCCACTTGTTCCTTAAAATTGCCAGAGAGGGAAATAAACTTAATCTTCCCTAGAAACACAGTGCAAGGCACTGAAATTCTTCCAAATGCCTAACCTGAAATTTCTAATTATTTGACTTATTTTATCACATTCTGGCAACTCATACAGATTTTTTGAGAACTCATTGGTTAATTATGGAAGGAGCTTCACAGATGCAAAAATAAAACAGGCTCCCTCGTCATCCAATATGTGAGCCTCCGGAGACGCATGCAGTTATTCCTGATTGAGATGTGCTGTAAGGATAAAACGCACACTGGAGTTTAAGACATAGTATAAAGAATGTAAAAGATCTCATTAATATTTTTTCTGTTGATTACATGTTGAAGTGATAATATTTTGGATATATTGAGTTAAATTATATATATATATACATATTTTATTTGTGCTAATTTCACCTATTTCTTTTTTACCTTTTTAAAATGCGCCTACTGGAATATTTAGAACGACACAGCAGCTTGCGTGTGTGGCTGATCTTATGTTTCCACTGGACAGAGCTGCTCTAGGTTCTGCTTATCTTAATTCTCTAGGTCTCTCCCATTTTGGACCAGGAAGAGAGCCAGGAAAGCATGGGCTTACTGCGTATCTTTGAAGAAGTCCTTGCCTTCCCTTTGGCCTCTGTTGTCACTCCTATGAAATAGGGGTGGATCCCATACCCTGTAAGGTCACTTCCACATTTCTGATTCATGACTTGTATTAAAAAAGGGCCAATTGCTCCACAGGCTTCACTAGAAATGTTTTAAAATATTTAATGTCCAATATGGCATAGCTTCCTACTAATCTTGGTAGCTCTTAAACAACAGGACAACCATGACAGTGTGTACTGGCTGAATATCAGCTTCAATTCCCTCAACCAATATGAAAATCTTGTAAATGATAAATGCAAAATGGGCTTAAATAGATTAAATAAAAGGGAAGCAGCACAAATATTCATTTCTCTGCTGATTTAGACATTTTGTTTTTTTGACCTTCATGACTGAACTGCGTCTTGACAACAATTAGAAGATGAACCAAGACCCCATATTCAGGCAAACAGCCAGAAGAGGTGTTTAATACAACACAGGAGAAAGATGCTGCATTTGAAACGATGACCCCCTGTGCCCTAATCACTGTTCCTACAAATTTAAATATGATACTCAGTACTGGTTATGGAAACAGCAATTTAAATGGCTCAATTTTTCTTCATCACACTTTGCTTAACACAGACTCATTGAAGTGGAAATCTAGTTTGTACAGAATTATTTACAGTTTGTTGGATTTTTTAAAAAGGACCTGTTTATGAGAAGACACATAATGGGCTCCACTGAGCTGGCCTCCAAAATCAGAATCCTTTATGTTGGTCTCATCTCATAAACCCTCTGCTAATGTGCTCTGATATCTTTACCTCGTTCCTCTCATCTGCCCTGCCTGTTGGCCTAATTTCTGGGTTTATGTCCTCACAGCAGGCATTCTTTTCTTTTCTTTTCTTTTTTTCTGCCTGGAATTTTATGTGGGAAAGGAAGTGTATGTCCTCCTACTCCAGAAGCGAGAATTGCCAGATGCTTGCTGTCCCTTGTCCTGAGAGCTGGGATGAAGTCATGTGATCCAGGCTTGTCCAAGCAGATGCTCATACCTGAGGCTGTGAAGCTGGAGCTGGTGATGCCAAGAAGCAGGAGACAGAGTCTTTATTCCCTAGCAATGACATGACATCCCTAGTCTTGGGGCGGCAATGGTACTTGTGGTCTCCAGTGGGCAGCAGGCAGGTGCTGGAAGTAGTGAACTGCCTCACGTCCTCCTCTTACCTTCCTCTTACTTTTTTAAAAGGCTGCATTTGCCATTTTCTAATATACTATGTTACTTATTTTTTATGTTTATGCAAGCTTCATGGGGTGGGTCCTTTGTCTGTTTTGTTTGCTGATGTATCCTGAGGACCTGGCACATGGTAGGCACTCAATCCCTAGTTGTTAAATTAAATATTTATTGAAAGAATGAATGAAGTCTTCCTGTGGTCTGGAGGTCTGGCCTCCCCTGTTCCCTCCTCTTTTTTCCAAATCTGGTTCTACAGCATCCCCATAGATTTTATGAGTCATCCAATCCACTCCAATCCATTCCTTTTTTCCCCAGTTAAGTTAACCAGAGTCAGTTTCAGTTGTTTGTAAGCAAGATCTGAGACTGAGATGGAGTCAAATCCTTTAACTTGCAAACAACTGGGGATGGTTTTGCCTCCAGGGGTTATTTGGCAATTTCTAAAGACATTTTTTGTTGTCACAACTGGGAGGTGGCATCTAATGGGTAGAGGCCAGGGATGCTGTTAAACATCTTATAATGCCCAAGACAGTCCTCTTACAACAGAAGGATCTGGCCCAAAATGTCAATAGTGCCAAGCTTGAGAAATCCTGCTTTAACTCCGGGGGACTGTCCTCAGTGAATCAGGCAGCACTGAGTGATGGGGCTGCAGGCTCCAGAGTCCAAAGACCTGGCATTGGATCCCAGCTCTGTCTCTGATTAGCTGTGCGATGTGAGACAAGTCCCTTGCTTCGATTGATCTTTGATTTCCTTATCCATAAAGTGAGGATGATAGTGCCTACTTTCTAGTGGAGTTCAGAGGCTTACAGGAGAGGATATGTGTGACAGTGGTTCATAGACTCTGAAGGCAACTGCTAGGTGTCAGCCTACCCTCCACTCCTGAGGCCACAATTCTAAGTCAGAGTGTTTCTGGAAATTTTTAACTCCAAGCTAAATCCACAATCAGATGTTCCTTCGAATGAAGGGAAAGGGCAATAGGAGTTGTCCTGTCCTGCAGACAGAGCCCAGGGAACAGGACAGCTGGCAAGCACAGAAGGGCCTGGCTGGGAAGTGGGCCTGGCCGGGGCAACAAAACACCAGCTGTATAAGCTGTCACCTTAAGGGGCTGAGTTTGCAAGGCCAGCTCTCTCCTGCAGATACTTTATTGTTCTTTGCATGTCAAGACTAAAATCTGGATTGTGGTCACATGGTAAGTGAAGCTTCCACCCATGTGGTTTCAAGGTCAAGCTTACTATAGGTGGAAATAGCAGAATCAGAGAACAAGTAGAGCCTTCCTTGCCAAATTGGGGTTTTTATTCCTATGAAAGTAAAATGTATTAATTTAACAAATATTTCTGAGGGCCTGATATAGGTCATGGATGATCTTATTATGAGCTGGAGATACAGAGGAAAATGCTTATCTGTGTCTTCAAAGAGCTTAGCTTCTAAAAGGGAAGAAATATTGGTCAATAATAATGAAACTAACTCAGGATAAATGACGACAGTAGGTTTATGCGTAATGTGCCTCAAGGGTAAAGGAGCAACACACTGTACCCAGGGGGCCTGGGGAAAGAGTCACAAGCAGGTGACACTGGGGCTGAATCTCAAAGGATGGGCAGACAGAGAAGTCGTGTGGGAGATTTTCTACTCAGAGACAACAGCAAGTGCAAAGACCCAGAGGTGGGACAGACACGCCCCAGGTGGGAGAGCCCCAAGCAACTCAGGAAGGTCAGAGCAGAGTGCTTGGTGGGAGAGAGGGGAGAGGAGCTCTAAAGTGGTGGTTCTCAGTTGTGCTCGTGAGAATTCCTGTGGCTTTAAAACAGCCACCCTTCTCTAGCCTCTTCCTCCATTAATATTTGTAAGCAGCTTCCCAGGTCATTCCAAAGTGCCACCAAGGTTGGGACCCCCTGCTCAAAGACAGAGGACCACATCATGAAGGAAAGTAGCAATGTGTAGTAGGGGGATCAGCTGGGCCTTGGACATTGAGGTTCAGGTTTAAAGTTTCTGAGAATTAGGTTCAAATCCCAGGTCTATGCTTATAGCTATGTGCTATAGGTGAACGACTTCATCCCCTCTGTGCCCAAGTTTCCTTTACTGAAGCATTGGAATAATAATACTTGCCTCTCAAGGGGATAAAGATTTAAATAAAATAACTCATGCAAACTGGTTGGCACATTGTAGACTTCAGCAAGTGTTAGCCCTTCTCCCCTCTTCCCTTATATTCCCTTTATTGAGGAATTTCAGTGCTGTCTTCTTAGTGATGGGGAGCTACTGAAAGATAACTAGATGGTGGTATTGGATGTGGTTTCTTCCTTTGAAATGCAGAGAGGGGGAAGCTTGTGTGAAATAGAATAATAGGCGTGTCTTTTCATGTTGTTCTAGAATTTCTGCTAAAGCCCCAAAGTTGAGGAAAGTAAGTACTAAATATTCTGCATCAAGAGAGGTGCCAGAGCCACCCCCCATGTCTTCATATGAGGCAGCAGAACCAAGCCCGTGACTCTCATCAGCCCCACTTCTGTTACCAGCCTATATAAGCCATAGCCGTGGTGTACCACCAACTCACAAGGGGCTGCTTTCTATGATCACTATATACTGTCAATTTTAAGCAATGTCGGTAATAAAGTAGTCCTCCCTCCTCTTCTAATTTTTTTTGTCTGAGTTCTAACAATTGCTGCAGTTCTTTACATTTGTACATTTTTAGGACTTATTCTTTTTTAACATTGGATGCCACATGGTAGTTAATTCAAAGAACTCTCAGCTGCAGATGGCCCCTGACACACACAAACTAAGCTCCATGCGTTCCTTTACACAGTAAGTTCATAAGGGTTTGGAATCATTTGAGCTTGTTTCAGGAACAACGGTTTCTCCATCCCCCATACCACACATACCTACACTTACCCAGTTGATGAGAAATGCATAGTAATGGTGGCACAGTGATTGTAAAGACAAAGAAACAGATCATGAGTGACTTCAATTCTATCCTTCTGTGAATACCAGGAGTAATGACAAAATTGACAAAAAAGGCTGGTCTTTGTTGCTAGGAGAAATCAAAATAGCAATGCTTTCACCAAAAAAGTAGACAGTCTTTCTAAAGCAATGGTCAAATAGTGTCAATGTTTGTCATGATTAGCCATTTTCTCTGATTTTTGCAAAAGAAGAAAAACTCCTGAAGTTATTACCAATACAATAGGGATTTACGTTTAATTTTCTGAGTTCAGACCATCAAAAACCAGTTCCATATCTTCAATCTTTTTTTTCTCTTTACTTCTTAGAATATTAACATTTTAATATGAAAACTTCAAGATAAAAAAAATACAGCAGTCACCAAGAAATAATAAGTGTTTACAAGGCACTTTTGCATATACTGTTTTACTTGGTCCTTACAAGATCCCTGTGGTGTTATCAAGGTATATCTTACCATCCCTATTTCACAGGTGAGGAAAACTGAGGCCTGTAGATGTTAAGTAAATGTCTAATTCACACAGGTGGGGAGTAGTAAAAACAAAACTGGAACCCGGTTCTTTCAACCTCCAATTCAACATTCTCTATCATTAATTAAATATTTAAGAAGTTAAGAAACTGTTAATAGAAAATAATAACACTACATGGTTTAATATCTTAGGTTTTTTAATGATATAACTATGCCCTATTTGTCAAGATATTTATCATAAAAAGTCTATACAAAATCTTAATATAAATCAGTGTTAATTATATAATTAGGTTTGAAAAATTTTTTTATTTCAATAGACTTGGGGGGTACAAGTGCAATTTTGTTACACGGAGACATCAGAGTGTTTAGTGTACCCATCACCCAAATAGTGTATATTGTGCCCAATAGGTAATTTTTGATTCTTCCCCTCCTATCCTCCCCCTTCTGAGTCTCCAAAGTCTATTTTACTACTCTGTGTGAGCACGTATACTCATTGTATATCTCTCACTTATTATCAAGTACATGCGGTATTTGTTTTTCCATTCCTGAGATACTTTACTTAGGATAATGGCTTCCAGGTCCATCCAGGTTGCAGCAAAAGACATTATCTTACTCTTTTTTATGGCTGAGTCATATTCCATGGTATATATATACATTTTCTTTATGCACTCCTCAGTTGTTGGGCACTTAGGTTGATTCCATATTGTTGCAATTGTGAATTGTGCTGGAATAAACATGCAAGTACATATGTCTTTTTGATATAGTGACTTTTTTTCCTTGGTTAGATACCTAGTAGTGGGATAGCTGGATTGAACGGTAGGTCTACTTTTAGTTCTTTGAGGAATCTCCATACTGTTTTCCATAGAGGTTGTACTAATTTGCAGTTCCACAGAAAGTGTATAAGTTTTCTCTTTGCACCGCATCTGTGCCAACATCTATTGTTTTTTGACTTTTTAACATTCTGACTGGGGTAAGGTGGAATCTCATTGTGGCTTTAATTTGCATTTCCCTGATGCTTAGTGATGCTGAGCATTTTTTCATATGTTTGTTGGCCATTATCTTGAATCTTTAATAATAACAGCAAAATATTTCATATGATTTTAAGATGAAAATAAGACTTAAAGAAATACATACATTTCAGAAAGATTTTAAAATGTTTTATTATGGAGTTGAACATAGTATTTTCTTATAATTTTTATATATATAAAACCCATATTTGGGACTTCTGGCTTCTGCTTGGGATGTAGAAAGCAGGGAGAAAAATCATTTCCATTTTCACAATTAAAACAGTATTGGAAACCTACAAATCCACAGCTTTTCTTGAATTCATAAGAGAACCGAGGTTGCAGGACAACCAACAAAAATAAAATCTAGGGAAAGGCTGGCTCACCAAGGAGAGTTAGGTCATGAGCATTTGCTTACCTAAGGCAGATGGCAGCAGATGCTGATAAGAAGAATTCAGCTAAAATTTTAAACAAAATAGTAAAGGCAGAGTGTGGGCTAGTGAGAGAATATAGAATATTGGAGGACCACAGACAAAAAGGGAATTCCCACCCACTTGGGACTCTTCTCCAAGGACTTCAACAGGTACTCACAAAAAAAGATTGGGGGCAGAGTGAGAGCCCTAAGAGAGTGTCCCTTGTGGTGTAGGCCAAGCGGAGTGGGACAGCACATTTCCTCTCTGGGACAAAGCCTCAAGCCCTGTGGGACAGGCAAATACACTTATGTCTGTAAGGTGCTGGTGAAAACTCATTGCAGCATGTGGAAGGGAATAGAAAAAACCCTCTGCCCCTAAGGAAGGGATAGGAATATGTGCTGGGTGCAGACCTACAACTGGGGACAGGGAAGGACAGCTGGGAATGTCCCACCCTTGAGATTCAGAGGTACAGTGCCTGCCCAAGTCTGAGGCTTAATTAAGAATTATTAGAATGCTGCCCCTCATTTTGCACCCTCACTTCATCAGGCTAACAAATGTTAAGTAACTTGTAACAGTGGTATGATCCTGGGAGAGGGACAGAGCATGGGAAGACCTTCTCTGAGGTTCAGTGCAAAGGGAAATCCTAACGTTGCAGGCAGAGCATGTGTTAAGAGAAACTCTCTGGCATACCAGCTTCTACTCTAAACAAAAAGTAACACTAGAAGATTTTGAAGACTGTAATGCACTGAGATTAACCATGACAACAACAAATTCCAAAACTTGTTGAACTACTGACTAAATTGATTTAAAACTCACATAAAAGTCCAAGCAGGAAGAAAGGAATTTCCAGGCATAATAATTATTTAATTCATTCTCTAATGTCCTATAAGCTTTCAACAAATATTTATGAGGCATGCAAAGAAGCAAGAAATAACATACTGCCAAGAGACAAAGAAATAAACTGTACCAGAATCAGATATGGTAGAATTGTTTATCAGGGAAATCAGCAAATGCCACAAATCAGAAACCTCCCCCAGCCCCCCAGAGAGCTTGTCATTACAAATTAACCAGCATACCACCGGGCAATATCAGACAGTCCAACATATGTGCAATTTGAATCTCAGAGAGACAAGAGAAAGAAAATGGGGCAGAAGAAATGATGGCCAAAGAATTTTCAAAATTAATACTAGCCAACAAAAAACAAATACAAGAAGCTCAGAGATTGCCTAGCAAAATAAAACAAAACAAAACAAAACAAAACCATGTGGGCATATCATATTCACATTACTGAAAACTAAAGACAAAGTAAAATTATTGATGGTAGCAGAGGAAAAAAAATATATAAAGAGAATACTCGTACAAGGTGTGAATTACAGCATACTTCTTGCCAAAAACTTTGCAAGCCAGGAGAGAGTGCAGTGGTTTCTAGTGCTGAAAGAAAAAAAAAATGCTGTCAACCCAGAATGCTATACCCAACAAAATATCTCTCAGAAATGAAGGAGAAATAAATACTTTCTCACAGAAAGAAACCTGAGAGAATTAATTGCTGGCATACTTGAACTACAAGAAGTGTTAAAGGAAGTTCTTCAGGAAGAAGGAATACAATACCAGACAGAAATTTGAATCTACCCAAAGAAATGAACAGTACTGGAAATGAAATAAAGTGAAGTAAAATGTAAAATTTACTTTTTTTTCTCTAAAAGATAGCTGACTAAAGCAATAATAGGAGCAATGTATTGTGGGCTTATAACATATATAAAAGTAAAATGCGTGAGCACAATAGCAGAAAGGATGAGAAGGAAAAATTGGGAGTATAATGTTGTAAAGACCTTGTATTACATGTGAAGCCATATTATATTATTTGAAGGTAGACCCTAATGAACTAAGATATAGTGTAAATCCTAAAGAAGCCACCAAAAATATTTAAGAGGAGGTATAAATAATAAGTCAGTAGTAGAGCTAAAATATTAATAGAATCATGAAATATAATTAAAAATGAAATTAAGAACAAAATTTCATTTGCAACAGCATAAAAAAGAACAAATTTAGAAATAAATTTATAATTTAGGAATATGTAATTTATTATATTATGTATATTATATAATGTGCATATAATATGTAAATATGTAATAAAATTTAGGAATAAATTTAACAAAAGAAGTGCAAGTCTTGTAAACTGAAGATTATTGTACAAAACTTTGCTGAGGGAGATTGAAGACAATCTAAATAAATGGAGAAATATTTCATGTTCATAAACTGAAGGATTCAATATTATTAAGATAGCAATTCTCCCTAAATTAACCTATAGATTCAACACAATCCCCATAAAAATAATAGCAGGTGGTTTTTTTTTTGCAGAAATTGATAAGCAAATCCTAAAATTTATATAGATATGCAAAAAACTTAGAACAGACAAAGCAATTTTGAAAAAGAACAAAGTTGTAGAACTTTTATTTCTGGATTACAAAAATAAAATTTTTACTTTACTTTAAAGCCACAGTTATCAAGACAGTGTAGTACTGACATGTGGATAGATATATAGATCAATGGAACAGAAATGAGTCCATAAACAAATCCTTATATATATAGTAAATCTACAAAGGTATCAAGGCAATTCCTTGGTAGAAGGGGTAGTCTGTTCAAAAAATGGAGCTGGGACACTTGGATATCCACATGCTAAAATATAAACTTAGACTGCCCTCATACTGTATACAAAAGTTAATTCAAATGGATTGTAGACTTAAATGTAAGAGCTAAAACAATAAACTTTTAAAAGAAAGCATAGGGGAAAATTTTTGAGTTAGGCAAAGATTCATGAGATACAATACCAAAGTTATGGTCCATTAAGAAAATAAAATTGGACTGTAACAAAATTTAAAACTTTTGTGCTTGAAAAGACACCATTGAGAAAATAAAAAGATAAGCAATAGACTGGGAGAAAATATTTTCCAAACACATATCCGGGAAAAGACTTGTATCTAGAATTTACAGAGGACTCTTACAATTATACAAAAATAAGACAAATAACCTAGGCAAAAATGGGCAAAGATATGAACAGACATTTCACCAAAGAAGATATACAAATGACTAATAAGTACATGGAAAGATGTTAAACATTATTAGTCATTAGGGAAATGCAAATTAAAATCACAAGGAGAAACTGTTTCATACCCCTTAAAATGGTTATAAAAAATAAGGCAGACAATAACAAAAAGTTAACAAAAAGTTAATGAGGATGTGGAAAAATGAGAACTCTCATACATTGCTGGTGGGAATATAAAGTGATACAGCTACTTTGGAAAAGAGTATGGCAGTTCCTCAAAAGGTAAGCACAATTACCAGATGACCCAACAATTCTACTCCTAGGTATCTACCCAAGAGAAATTAAAAACATATGTTCCCACAAAGATTTGCATGCAAATGTTCATAATAATTCATCATTTATAATAGCTCTAAATCAAACACAAGGTAAATGTCTATCAATTATTGAATACATGGACAAAAGGTTGTACATCTATTCAATGGAATACTATTCAGCAATAAAAAAGAGCAAACTACTAATACATAATGGAGGTCCTCATGGATGAACCTCAAAAACATTATGCTATGTGAAAGAAACCAGACACAAGAGACCACATATTGTGTGATTCCATTTATATAAAGAGTTCACAAAAGGCAAATTTATAGAGACAGAAAGTAGATTAAGTGGTTGCCTGGGGTTGGGGAATAGAAATGGAGATTAACTGTGAATGGTCATGAGGGATTTTAGTAGGGAGAAGAAAATATTCTGGAACTAATTTATGGTGCTGGACATTTGAAATGGCAGATTTATATGATATCTAAAATATACCTCAATAAAATTGTTAAAAAATTCTCAAGTAATCCAAAGGAAGGCAGAAGGGTGGGGGGTGGGGAAGGAAACAATAGATGAAAGAAAAATCAAATAGCCAGCAAGATGGTAGATTTTAGTTACATTAAATATAAATGTAAACACTCCAATTAAAAGACAGAGGTTGTCAGATTCCTTTCCCATTTTGAATATTGTGGATTTGGAATTTTTTTCCTGGTGATAATTTCCAGAGTGTTTCTACTCATTTATTCCATTCCAAACCCCAGACTTTGGAATTACTTACAAATTTTGATACTTTTCCACTTTCTTGAAAATATTGCCCTTAAAATATATTTTATCTTTAGGGTCCTTTTTTCTATTGTTTTAAAAATATTGCTTCTATATGCATTGTGCTTTATCTCTTATCTCTTGTCTTTCTGATTTTTTAAAAAAATCTTTGGATATTCTGGATCTGGCCTCCACTTCTCTGATCTTTTCAATCAGAATTTTCATCTTCTTAAACTTTTTTTTGAGTTTAGGAAAATTTCAAGAACTGTTTTCTAATTATTGGATTTAGTTTTTGACAGAACATTTGCTACCTGATGTTACTTCTACTGTTATAGCTACGTGACCATAGGCATGTTATTTAGCTTTTCTGTTTCAATGTCCTCATCTTTAAAATGGGTAAGTTAATGGTGCCTATCCTACAGCATGTTGTGAGAAATAAATGAGTTTAATACATGTACATAACTTAGAATAGTGCTTGGCACAGAATAGGTGCTCAATAAATAGTAGCTTTTGTTATTATTAGTTATTATTATTTTTGTTGTAATACTTTAACAAGTGATAATTGTGTATTATTAGAAAGAAACCTTTTCTGATTCTGTAAGTTTAACTTTGTGTAAAGCAATGTCATTCACATATATATTTGGATTAAGTATATTTCATTTCTCTGACTTCTAAGATTATTCCTTTTCTCTCAATGCCTTAATATATTCACATATTCAGGGATTTGTTTGTTTTCTCATTTGGGCAGAGAGAGGTATACGGATTTCCATTATTGAGCCTTGAGCTAGTTCTGTTAAAATTTTTGTGGATCCCTTCCACATCTTATAGCTCTAGAAAAGGAGAAAAGAAAATATTTTTTTCCTTTAGTAGTTTGGTTTGTTACATTAGAAGTATATTTACCTGTGAAGAATGTGATGGAGCTATAGCCATGGACAGATCTGTAGTAGGATCTACCCTAGTATGCTGAATGATTGCTTTTCCCTTTCTGTGGTATTATCTCAAAGTTAACTGAGGCACTGATACCATATCTAACCAGCACTTCCACTGTGAGACGCCAGCTGTGGTACTTAGCACCCCCTCACCCACTAAGCATGGGCTGTGAGAGATTGCACAGCCCATGCATTCTGTGCACTGAGACCTTGCACTTCCCTAAATGGCTATTAGTGCCCAAATTTCTCTCTTCTAATGGCCAGTCCTTGTCTCAGCCTTTGCTGCTACAATTTTGGGGATGGTCTTTTTTGTCACTCTAGAGGTCTAGCTGCTGGTGGATATCAGGGAGGAGAGGTTTCCAGAGTCAACTATGCCACAGGGAACACCTGGACAAAATGGTTTCTTTTCTGTGTTGGTGTGGGACCCATTTAGCTGCCTACTACTCCTCTCCCACCGCTGACATTGGAGTCGACTGTAGCTACATTTCTACTTTTCTCAATATTCAATTAATTTCATGTAAAGGCCGGAGTTGAGAAATATAGCCAACCACTTAGTGCCCAATATAGGGGCACGTTCCTAAATCATTTATAGGAACAAGCTTTGCCTTCTTCCATTTCTACCTGTCTTTAACACTAACCCTGCCAGTTAGGTGTGTCTTGTAGTTCTACTAGGGGTACTTCCCACTTGCTTCCCAGATGAGCTTTTCCTTCAGATGCTACCAATTAGGAGATGATTAGAAATTTCTCCAACCACTTCCATTCTACATAAATTCCATAAAATTTCTAGGCTTTGTTGGTACCTTCCATTACACTGATACAGATTTTCCTATTTTTCCTGTTTTTAGATATTTTATTAGAAAATTGGGAAAGCGGGAAGATGATCACTTGTGTTCCAATTTCCATCTGGAAATAAGCTAGTAAAGGTCTTGAACAGGAGAATAACATCATATAAGAGGTATTCATGGAGCTTCCTTTTAGCATCCTCCCTCCACACAGACTAGTTTTGAGCTTACCATCTCAGCAAACTTTGGACTACGTTTGCAACTGGTTCATGCTCAAATAGCTCCTGGGCTGAGGCAAAGCACTGTTTCCTTTCAGTGATCTTCTTGTGGTCCATGCTCAGATTATTGTTTAAACCCTCACCTTTATTGTCCAGATCCTTTGCTTGTGTCCCCTTTGGTTACAGAATTTCTTGCTTGTTAGACCTTTTAGGGTGTTAGAGATCATTCATGCATGGTATGTTTTGACTGTTCCCTGCCTACTCTGACCGTATTATGGATATTCCAATTAAGGACTCTGTTTGCCTGTTATTTCAATGGGAGTTTCAACTCCAAACATTAAAAAGTGATAAGGCACAAACTGCTATTTTTTTATCCAGTAGCTATTCTCCTCCTTTTCCTTACTAACAAAACCCCAATTTTGTTGAGAATGGGGTTGTGCTCAGATGAAAAACTATTATTCTACATCATCCTTGAAGCCAGTAGTTGTAAGCAAAAATGTTCTGGGGATTAATGAGAAAGTTTTGCTTTCCTGGTATAGACACCATGACTTCCTCCTTTTGGCCCTTCTTCATTTTTGGAACTCAGTTACAATGGCTGGAGCTGAAGCATCCTTCTTCCAAGTATGAGGAAAAAGCCAAGATAATTTTAGAGATCTTGGCCCTGACATCCTTGAGTTAACAAACCAATGACAGGAATTATCTATCTCTAGACTTACTGTTACAGGACAGAAATAATCTCCTATCTTATTTAGTCTTCTCTCTCTCTCTCTTTTTTTTTTTGAGACAGAGTTTTGCTATGTTTCCCAGGCTAGTCTTAAACTCCTGGGCTCAAGTGATTCTCCTACATCAGCTTCCTGAGTAGCTGGGACTACAGGTGTACACCACTGCCCTGGCTTGGCTTCTCTTAATTGAGTTTCCTGTTACAGTAAACCAGATTCAATTGCTAACTTATATGGGTAGTGTATTGTTCAGGGTGTGTTCAAATGCAAGTAAACTCAAAATGGCTTAGTGGACCAGGGAATTTATCTTCTCACATAAGAAACCCATTCGTAGGACAGACTTGAAGTGTGGTACTCCAGAATCAGCTGTCCCTCCCTGTGTGTCTTTTGGCTCTGCCTGCGTCTGCATGTTGCTTTCATTTTCAAGTTGGCTGCAGTAGTTCCAGACATCACATCTCGACCTGGCCATATGCACTTGGAAAAGAAAGACCACTTCTTCCTTTGTGTCTTTTTGTCTCTCATAGAAGGTCCCCAGCAGACTTCCCCTTACATCTCAGCGGCCAGTATCACGTGATATACCCATTCCTAAAGCAAAAGCCCATGGCTATGTGAGGAGGTTGTATTCCCTGGACAAAATCAGGTTTTCTTAGCAAGGAAGAAGAGGTTAATGATCATTGAGTACACAGCCAACAGGATCTGCTACACATTGGGGTCAGTGCCAGATGGCTGACTTTTGGCATTTAATATTGCCTTTTAATTTTCTGGATTTGAACCTGTCAGTGATTCCAGAGTACAGTACACCTCACTAAATGTAGAAGCCATGAAGCAAGGCACCGGCTCACCTTCCCTCTATTCCCTCTATTCTTTACACAGTAATTATATATGTTTTATGGCAAGCCATGTTTCTGAGATGGCATTTGCCCAGGCTGGCTGAGGATGAGAGAATCAGCATCGCTTATGTACTCCACCAGGCTGTGAAATCTCTTAACAAGTCTTCAAAGAACAAAGAGCAGAAAATGTTGCTACATCAGAAGGCAAGTGATTAACTAGGTCACCCTGACCACATACATCTAGGTGAGAATCAGTTAAGAGATGGTCATTGCTGACCACTATCCTATGTGGCACATGGTACCTGTACTTAGCAAGGCCACCCTGACAATTTAAACTCTCAGAGTCTCAAAGATTTCTTTGGTA
Source organism: Daubentonia madagascariensis (assembly GCA_023783475.1). Taxonomy (NCBI): domain Eukaryota; kingdom Metazoa; phylum Chordata; class Mammalia; order Primates; family Daubentoniidae; genus Daubentonia; species Daubentonia madagascariensis. The sequence continues at coordinate 8,853,438 of JAKFHU010000144.1, read as the reverse complement.
AAACCAGGATGATAAGAACTACATTACCATAGTCGCTCCACTGAGAGGGCAAAATAGTTTTATACGAAGATATATTGAATGACTGAAAATCAAAACTGAAATCAAATATGGGGAAGCATTATAGAATTCCACTTATTTATTCAACAATTGATTCGGCAACCATTAACAACTAACCACTCTGTTCCAGTAGCTGGAGATGCAAAGTTAGGAAAGACCTGGGACCTTTTCCTCAGGAGATACAAGCTGGTAGGGAACATGGACACATGAATAACTATGTTGCATTACACCACAGCAAGAGCAGCCATGAAATATTGTTTTAGTACAGCTTTTTAACAAATACAGTACAGCTTTAAAAAAAAAGAAAGTTATTAAACTATATTGGAGGCATTTGAAGGGTATATTAGTTATAATAATTTTAGCTATAGCAGCAACAGTAGAAACAAGAACAAAATCCAAGATTTCAACGGCTTGACATTATGCAAGTTCTTTCCTACCCACCTAATAGTGGATGGCAGTGTTTCTGGTTGGTGGGGATTGGGGTTGGGGCTGAGGCAGTAGGGGGATGGAGAAGTTCTGCTTTCCATGTTTGGAGACTCAGTCTGATGGAGGCCCTGCATCTTCAATGTGCTGTGGCTTCTGGGGTCTCTGTGAGTGTTGAACTCCAGCCAGCTGATGGGAGAAGAGAGAGATTAGGAAAGATACACCCAGTTTTTTGTCATCTAAGCCTAGAAGTGACACTTATCCTTTTCACTTACATTTCATTGCCTAGAACCAGTCACATGGCCCCATCTAGGCTTGAGAATGTTGGAAATGCAGTCCCTGCCTGGGCAGCCTTTCTCCAAAATCAGCTCTAACCTATAGAAAGGAAGCATGAATCTTTGGTGGGCAGCAAGCCAACTCTGCCCCAGAGGGCTTCCTAGAAGAGGTAGACTTCATGTAGAGTTCTGAAGGATAAATTGCAATTAGCCAGAAACTCCAGATACTGACACACATCCCAGTGACAGGGAAAATATTTGCAAGAACATTCATTATGAGAAGATTGTGAAAAATTTAGAATCTTCTTTGTCCATTAAAAAGCTTTGTCCATCAGAAGCTTTATATTTGACAGTGCTCAACAGAGCAGTTCATGATCCATCCATCTGTGTGGGACAAGATCTGTAGACCAATTTCTGGGTTAAGAGTGATAACTTCAATTTTTTTGCTAAGAAAGCTGTCTGGGTGTGGGATTTGTTCATGAGTTCATCTGAGGTTTGAGTAGAGTTGGACGGATACCAGGCATGGCCTCCATACTGGGCCAGGAGCTGAGTGAGCTGAGTATAAACCTGGGCATATGAGATCCAGCCAAATCGCTGGGCAGGACAGGCTTTGAGTTGAGGGACAGCAAAAGGGGGAGGTCTGACCAGCAGGTGAACTTAATAGTTAGTCTTTCTGAACCTTGGTTTCTTCATCTGTAAGACCATGCTACCTGTAAGTGCCCTGCTTAACTCACATGGTTGTTGGGAAACAATAAATAGCAAATGAGAGAAGGTTCAAACAAATAAATAATGTAGCTAGAGACATTTGTAAATGATTGAGTGTTATGCAAATTGATGAATTAATTAATTTGCATTTCTATTCAATGGCATTTGATGAATAGTTACTCTGGGACAGATTTAGGGCTGAAAGCTGATGAAGAGCCATGAACGCTAGGTAGCAAACTTTAGGATGTATTCTTGCAGGCTGTGGGGAACCACTGGAGGTTTTTGGTCAGCCTAATAAACAATGTTCTTTTAGGAAGATCGGCTGGTGGTCATATGGGGATTGTGACCCTATTAATTCTATTTTCTGAATCACTCTTGAATTTTTTCTCTCCCCTCCAGTCCTATGGACACCGCCATAGTTCATATCTTAACATTCTCATGTACAATAATCTCCTAAATGGTCTTCTTGCTTCTAGCCTTGCCTGTTTTGATTCATTTTCCGTAGGCACCTAGAGAATTTTATCCAGTTATCTCTTGGTTCATTAATTCATTTATTCATTCATACACTCAGTATTTATTGAGCTCTGTCACACATAAGGCCTTAGGAACATGGCAGCAGTTATTTGCTGAAGTGTGGTTCTTAGCATACTGCTGCTCCCTATCCCTAGCACAGTAAAGTCAAAGGCCCTTAGCAGGGCACACAGCACCATTTGCAACTCACAGCTCAGCATTCCTTTCTCTGCCTTACAATCTCTCTTGCATTCTGTACAATACTACTTGCTATTAAAATGGAAGGATTTTAGGATAAGGGTTGTGTACAAATCTGCTTCAAAGACTTAATAGTGAGGTGACCTTGGGTAAGTCACTTAGGCTCTTAGTTTTCTTATTTGTAAAGTAGGAATTATAGAACATATACTCTAAACATCTACTGTAAAAATCCAATGAGATACAGAATATAAGTTGACTAGCATAGCATCCTATATCAGATATGATGAGTTTGGTTATAAGTAACAGAAAATCTGACCATTGAGGCTTAAACAAATAAATATATAACAAGAGACTAAAAGTGGTTTTTGATGTTGAGTCAGTGGCTTAAAAATGACAGGGATGAATTTCTTGAACTTTCCCTCATGCTGGTCACCTCATGGTTCCAAGATGACTGTTGCAGTACCAGACTTCACATCTACATCCAAGGTGGAAAGAAAGGGGAAGGGACAGTGCCTGCCATATCACTCCCCTTTTTATCAGGAAAGTGAAGTTTTCCTAGACCTCAAGTGGAAAGTAACAGACTTCTCATTAGATCTTTTGGTACAGAAGCAGATCATATGGCTCTCACCAACTGCAAAGGAGGTTGGAAATTTGCAGAAAAGAATTTTCCAGATCTGTTGAGACAAATCATGATTTGTCACTTGGGGATGAGCACATTTCCATCCTGAACAAATTTGTAGTTCTGTTAACAAGAAAGAAAAATGAGTAGTATTGAGTAGCAATTATTAGTGTTTTCCAAACTTTTCCCCCAAAATGCCATGCCTGTTCATGTCCCTAGGCATTTGCACATGGTATTTTGTGCTGTCTACAACATCCTCCTCCCACATTATACCTATACAATTTTGTATCATTCTTTTTTCAATATCATAAGCAATTTCCATTTTGTTACTTATTCAATATCATCATTTTTATTTATTTTATTTTTAACTTTTTAAACATTTAAAAATGTTTCATTATTATGGGTACATAATAGTTGTATATATTTATAGGGTACATGTGATGTTTTGATACAGGCACACAATGTGAATTAATCAAATCAGGTTTATTAGGGTATCCATCGCCTCAAGAATTTATCATTTTTTTGTGTTAGAAACATTATAATTCCACTATTTTAGTTATTTTAGAGTATATCCTAACTTATTATTGATTATAGTCACTTTGTTGTACTATCAAACATTGTTCATTCTCTCTAACTATATTTTTGCACCCATTAACCATCCCTGCTCATCATTTTTAAAGGATACACAGGGGTCCTTTAACTGGTTGCAATGTGGTTTATTTAACCATTCCTCTATTATTGGCTATTTATGCTGTTTCAACTTATTATTATGATCTAAGAGGGGAATTTAGTTTTGTTAAGTTCATGTTCTGGGCCATCTATATTACACAGATTACCTCATTCAAACCTTGAAACATTTTTATGTGGTAGGTACTATTCTCTTTCAACAGACATGGAAATCTCAGTGCAGAGAAATTAGTTTGCCCTAAGTCCTGCAGCCAGTGAGTGGTAGGGTTAGGATTTGCACAAAAGATGATTTAATTGCCAAGCTTGGGCTTTTTCCCTGGAAACCACACTGAGATGGACATCTGTGTGTGTGTGTATCAGACCTCTTCAGGATCTCTCAGCTTCCCCGTCTCTACAGCTCTTAGGCACATATTTCTTGACTTCCACTGTGGATAGACTCTGCTCAACTTCAAGTAGGCACATCCTACTGCACTTCACCTCATGCTCCAGGGTTCCTTGTTGAATCTGGGGTGTGAGACACTGTGGGACCCTCTCAGCATCCACGCATGTGCAACCTAGAAGTGCGAAGGAATTAAAGCCTTGTGGGGGGAAATTTTGACCACTGGGAGATGGAAGCCATGGGATAAATTCTTTGCCCTTCCTCCCCACCCGCCCCCAGTGGACTGGCCTGATTCACAGTCATGATATGGCCTTGGAGAGGGTGTCTTGTGAGGTCAAGCAATCAATCTCGCTTGATACCAAGCAATGGCCTGATCAGTAATGCATCTGAGGTTGATTCCTTTTCTGCTTCATCCTCCTTTTTCCTCACACCTGTTTCCCTGATATTGTACCCTATTAATAAATTAGTAGCGCATAAATGTCTGCAATTTCAGCTCAGCTTTCTGGGCAACCCAGGCTAAGATAGCACATAAAGTTTTTTCATTATTTAGGATGATTTCCTTTTGTTTAAAAACATTCCTACTTTGGGATTACTGAGTTAAAAAGTATAAATAGTCCTATGGCTTTGAGAACATTTTAACAGATTTAAAATCTGCCCACCTCTGGCCCTTGGCACGCCCCGTAGATGACTATCTGTACGACTTTGAGTCAGACAGGCCCTGCTCATTACTGAGCTGAGGGTGAAGCTAAGGTCCTACTAGCAATGACTCACAGAAAAGGCTGTAAATAGAAACATTTATGACCACATTTATACAACCAAAGTTGGTTCAATGATAATGTATGGAAAAATATAATCTTTGCTGAAATGGAATTTTAACTATTTATATATTTGTTCCCTAGAGAAAGAAAACCTAGGCACACAGCCTTCAAGAGTGTGCTGGCCCCTGGTAATTGCTCTAATTACCTGGGAGCTAATTAGGGACCATTATGTATTCAGAAGTGAGATTTTCATCCTTCAAAATTTGCATTTCCAGCAAGCAGCTCATTCTCTATGCATCATAAGGTGAGTGTTTCCTGCTGACTTCCTTTCCTCATATATAAGCTGGGCTCACTCTGGGACTGCTATAATCAGAAGTCCATTAGGCAGAGCCCAAAGAAGCCAGGAAGAGGAGCAGGCTTCCGGAGAAGACAGATGGGTCTGGAATCTCCCTAGCCCCAGAAACGAGTATTTGGAGAGAGACTGAGAATTTGGACAGCTCTTTGTAGGGCTGCTTTTGAGTTTGCTCAGTCACAATCACAGACTTTCCAGGAGAAATTAAATATTAGACACCTCCCTGAATAAGAATGGCCATTGCGTTGGCCCTAATAAGAGTACAGGAGAAGGCTTTGTGCTGGGTGGGGCCCGCTAAGGCATGTATAACAGGAAACACGGTGGCATGAGGAGTTCCATGTGGTCTGCAAGTTGCTTGTTTCTTGTCTGCTTCTCCATTGACTTTTACCTTGTGTCTCTGATTTCCTTTTGGTGTCCCAATGAACTGAAGTCCAGTCCTCAGTTTTCTCATTTCATCCCAGGGTTGTGGTTTGCCTCCACCTTCCTGGGAGAGGTGAGGGAAAGGAGAAAGAAGAGATGGCCTCCTTCCACTGGCCAGCTCTAAGCAACAAGAGCGGGGTGTTGGCATGCAGGCTTCTCAGGGTGGGTCTGTCCCCACATAGACTTCAGAGATCACAATATGAGCCATGGGCTGCTGCCAGGGCCTGGAGGAGTCTTGATTTGTGAATTAGAACAGGATCAATATTTTAGCTCTGCGGAGGTTAGTAAACTCTACACAGTGTAAAGAAAATTAGATTTGGGTGCTAGGGGGCTTGGTTTCCAAGTTCTAGTGTTTATTGACTGTGCAATCTTGTTCTTTCCTTGGGTCTGTGGTTCCCAAATGAGTATGTTAGGCTAGAGTAAGAATAGCAGCTATTTGTCATGCATACCATCACTGCCACATCCTCTCTCATGGTGGTTGTTGCTAATCAATTACAGGTTCATTTCACCCTGAACCTAAGCATGGCCTCACAATTCTTCTCAACAGGCCATGCCCTAACCATTTCAATTGATTAGCGTTGGCTTAAAATGCAACCTGTTTACACAGGGTCAAGTGATCTCCAAAGTCCCTTCTACAAACATCCTGGAAACTGATTGTTTCTAGGTAGGTTAACATAAGAATTGAAATCTGGTTTACTCTAATAATTTGCTTAGCAAAGATTCCCCACCTCCCTCCACAAATAACTCTTTATATTAGTTTTCTTTGCTGCATGAAAAATTGCCACAAATGTAGCAGCTTAAAACAATATTTCTTCTCCCTGCAAAATCTTACAGTCTTGTAGGTCAGAAGTCCAAGCAGGCTTGGCTGGGTACTCTGCTTAGAATCCCACAAGGCTGAAATCAAGATGTCTGTTGGCCAGTGCTCTGGGAGGCTCTGGGAGCATATCTATTTCATTTAGGTTGTTGGCAGAATTCGGTTCTGTGCAGTTGTAGCACCGAGGTCACCATTTCCCTGCTAGCTGTTGGCCAGGGGTTGTTCTCAGCTTTTAGAGGCTGCCTGCACTCCCAAGCTCATGGCCCCCTCTTTCTTCAAAGTCTTTAATGGGGTATCAAATCTTCCTCATGCTTCAAATCCCTCTGACAAGCCCTTCTGCCTTCCTCTTCTGCACCCAGCCAGAGAAAGTTCTCTACTTTTAAGGGTTCATGTAACATTACATTAGGGCCATGTGGTTAACTCACCCTTTTGGGGTCGATTGTGCCATATAACATAATCCCAAGAGTGATATCTCATTATATTCACAGATTTTGGGGGATTAAGATGGAACATCTTTGGGAGGTCATTTTAGAAAGTCTGCCTACCATATCCTCCTTCAGAAATATCATAGATTCTATTTGAACAAAGTTGGAATTAATAGGTTTGATATGATGAGGTTCTACTGAATCAAAGATATTTCTCCATTCATTCAACAAACAGGCAAGCATCTATTAGTACCAGGCACCTGAATACAGTGGTTCCTGCCTTCAAGAAGTGTACAGTCTACTGGGGGCTAATAATTATGCAATGTTATAGAGGCTCTTTATAATAGAGATGGGTACAAAATATATTGGTGGCAATGAAGAAGGAATAACCAATTCTGCTTGGGGAAGTGCTGGGGGAGGTGATTTTTTTTAATGTATTTATTTATTTCTTGGCCACCTCTCCTACTACAATGTAATCTCTGGAAATTTGTTTATTTTGTTGATCACTGTATATTCTGGGGGAGGTGATTATTGGAGAAAAGTTTGCTAAGAAGTTGATATTTTAGTTGGGCATTAAAGGATATAGTTGTGTCTCTCTGAATCATATTTAGTAAGTAACTTTTCCTCCCAGGATCTCAGTTTCCTCATGAGTAATATGAGAAGTTTAAAGAAGATGAGTTCTGTAGCCTATTTCATTTCTGTTGTCATTTGAATTTACAATTCTAGGCAAGTGCATGTACGTGTGCAGAAGATGGTAGAGAAGATGGATAAGGATAAAGAAGATGACAGAATCCATGCAGATGGAGTCTTGTCTGCCTGTCTCAACTTTCAGTGTCAGCTGGATTCCCCTGTCCTTCCCAGAAGGGAGGTCAGAGACGTGGTCTAATATCAATTAGGATGCCACAGAAGGTGGACTTCACACTGGCATAAACACTAAGTCCCTCATGACTATAAATCCAGTGAGAGGATGATCTTGAGGTTGACTTAATCCAGTGGCACACTTTCTGTTGTCCTGTGATTGTCTTCATTCTGCTTCTCTCCGGCTAGCAACATGGTGGTGCTGATGTTCTGGACCTCACACGTGGATGCAGCAACATCCAAAGAAAGAACCTCCCAGAAGTCTTTTCTAGAGTCTCATTGGCCCCAGTTGGGTCAATCCTGAGGATGTAGCAAAACCTGATGCTGATTAATGTCATCCTGGTGTCTTGGCCTGTTTATTGGAAAGGAGGATGGAAGCACCATGACTGACTTAGACCAACCAGGATGCACCCCAAGCTGTTACCCACTGGAGGAGGGGTGGAGATGACCAAAAGTCCACTCATTGGCTCTGAGTCCTTGCTCTTCATCTCAGAACCTTAGGGCTTGGGGACAACAATTGATTCAGCTTTGCTAGGCAGTGATGATGGAACAGTTAGTATTATATGACTCCTTCAGGTATGAAAGTTGTATATGCAGAAGGGCCTTAGAGAGAGGCATGGCTTGCCCCAAGGTAGTGACTAAACAGGGTAAAACATGGGACATTGTGTTAGTGGGTCAGTGTCTCCAACAAAACCCCACAGCAGTGAATCTCATGGGCTGAATCTCAGAGACTATTTGAGCAATCTTTTGCAATAGGCGATGCACTTAGAATAAAATATATATGAATTATACTCAGATAAAATGCCCTTTCTCTTTAAATCAAGGCTTCCTTTTATTCAGGAAAAAAAAAATTCAAGTGCACAGGCTTTCTGCTTCTCCATGCTGTGGATCTGCACCATTGGTTCAGTCTCATTTTAGAGATGCAGGAATTTATAATTGGTTTTCCAATTGTCACCGAGGCACCTTAATGGCTTTTTACAAATTATTTGTTGTACAACCAACATTAATGGGAACCAAACTGAAAAAAAATTAACCCATGCTCCGACCGCTGCCACAAATCAAGCTGTTTATATTTATTCATGCTTTGCTCAAGCTTTGCCCATGTGCACACAAAATTTAATCACAGGAAAGTCATCATTTATATTGGCATATTGTGAGTGTATTCTATGCTCATTGTGTCATAGTGATAATTATACTTTTAATGGCTGTGCAGTCTTTAATGAATTTTTGAAAATGAAAATCGACAATCTTTGATACAACCCTTCCTTGCTTTCCTCTACATCCCACCCAGATTTGGAATTGGTTTGGGGTTAATTTTTCCCCATTCCTATTTAATTTTTGCAGAAAGAGCGTTACTGCTCTCAGGTGAGGGAAGGTTTGCTGTCGTAATGTGGCATGAATTGCATGTCTCTAGAGGAACGCCTTCTACTTTGGCAGAAATTTTTTTTTCTTACAATCTTGCTATTTTAATTGCATATATGTTTTTCTTTACTCTATTATTTAACAATTACACTTTGTATACTTCCCAAAAGAATTATGTGGGTTAGCAACAGAGACAGTGTGAAGCCTAAATAGGAATTTGTCTTAAGATAGGACTGAGTCCAGGCCCAGGGTAAGGAAGAGTGTATGAGACAGTGCAGGGGTCGCAAATCCCGAGTATAGATGCCTTAACTCTTCCTTCCTGTGGAAGACATCATTAGTCAATTATAATGCTCTTCCACACCAAGCTCAGGTGCAACCTTACTGTTCTTCAGGTGCCCTTGACCAATGAATCATTGTTAACATGTGAGATGAAATCTAGTTACTGGCTGTGGTGTTGTGAAAAGTGCACAGAGCTAGGAGTGAAGGACATTCTGACTTCGCATTGACTGGCCATGTAACTGAAGGCATTCAAAGACTCTGCATTGTGGGGAGGTTGGGGGGGTAGTTATCCGTTAGGATCATCTAGCTCTGCTGTGGACTGGACTCATTCTGAGTTCTGGAGGACCTTTAGGTGACTCATTTTACAGAAGGTTCCAGGAAGTTTCCTACAGCAGTACTGTCTTAGACAGTGTTTGTGGACAACTTGTCACCTTGAAATTTTATGGCATAAAGAGGGGGACAAGACCTTATGATTGAGACCTTCAGAGGGTGTCCTACATGGACACTTCCTTGTTTTATCAATTGTACCTCCTTGGTCCTCTTGCTATTTCTCCCACAGTCCCCTTTGTAAGAGCTCAGCCATCTAATGGCTATGTCCTTCCTCAGCACAACTTACCTTCTCCACCCCACGACAGTGACCCAGCACCGTGGCCCTTCTCTTGTCCACCTCCTCTGTTACCTCATACTTTGCCATATGTTAAGGAGCTTTTCTTGGCCTGAACTTTTGCTGGCTGCGAAGTGGGGACTGATGAGCTCTGGCCCTGTGGGTCGGGGGTTGGAGTGCGGATGGGGATGCTTTGACCGAGCTTCTCATGGCTGAGAAAACCCAGGCCATTTTCATTATTTGAGGGCCATTGTTTTGGTAAAAATGAAGGAAAGCTGAAGTAGGGTTGCAAATTATTGTATTTTGAAATTTATATTTTACAAATAAATACTTCCAACACAAAAATGTCCTATAAGGAATCCATTCTGAAGAATTAATTCACACTGTACTCTGGGTTCCGTGATGGGCTACATGTCTAACGTCCCGTGGTAAATACATCTCTCAGTCCTGTCACTGTAGCTTGGCAACTCTGTGTTTGACCTCATCTGGAGATGACATTGAAACATGGACTTTTGAGGCCTTTGGGAATATAAAACAGGGCCTAGTGGTCCATCTGACTTCTCCTTTGATGGGCCCTGGTTTGGACCTACATTCTGGTCTCAATTCTTCGGTGATTAATGACATCTGATTCCTTCTTGAAAAGCCTAAGATAAAATGCTTTATCATCTCAAGTATTAATTTTTTCCAGAGACTAGCCTCGTCTCTTGTAAGGAATTTGCATTTCATGTCAACATTACTTTGGCCCCACTTCTTATGAAACATTAATCCTGATCTCCTTTCTGGATCTGCTCTCATTCTAAGAAGCCCCAATATTAATAGAGAAAGCCTTGTCTAAATTGTCTGGGATGGATGGTGTCATCCTCAAATAGTTTCTCTGTAGCTTCAAATTTCTTCCCTAAGAGCAGAGGGATGTTTCCGTTCATCTCAGTACAAGTGACCATCTTAACAGTACTGCCTTTTTCTTTCTTCAGAATGTATTCTGTATTCTTCAGCCTGCTCTGAACAATATCATGGTGTCAGACCAGGTGGCTTGAGGCATGTCCAACCTCCCCGTTTCTCCCTTGTAGTGTCCTACCCTCGTCATCACCACATACGCTGTGCTGGGTATCATGGATCTTGTATCTTGAAATAAATGTGATTACTCTGTCACTTGAACAGATAGAATTCTAACTTATGTTTCACAAACTCTATGGGGGCAGAGTTTATGTACCGTGGTGTTTCATAGTCTGTCTTGCTTTGGACTGTTAGCTTTTTTGGTTTTTTTTCGTAAGACTTTGGGACAATATACTGAGTTGGGGGATTATGTCAGTCAGATGGGTTAGGGTTACGCTGCAGTGATGAATAACACCTAAATCTTATTTGCTTAAAACGATGAATATTTATTTCTTGATTATGCTACATGTTTATCCCAGCTTGGCTGGGGGATCTTTTTCATGTCTCATGCAGAAATGGACGCCGACAGGGACTTTACCACCTGTCTATTGCTGGTCACCATAGCAGAAAAAAGGAAGGGAGAGAGATGAATTGTGTGCTGAATTTTTGTTTTATTTTGTTTTGCTTCTATTCAGCTTTATTAGGGTATATATAACAAATTATACCTTTATTGGGGTATAATTGAAGTGTCATAAACTGTGTATATTTAAAGTGTACAATCTGATGCATATGCACACACCTCTGATACCGTCAGCATAATGAAGAAAGTGAACATTTCCATCACCCCCAAAAAGTTCTTTGTTGCCCTCTGCAATCCCTCCCTCTATTCCTATACTCAGGCAAACACTGACCTTCTGTCTGTCACTATAGATTATTTTGCATGTTCTAGAATTTTTTATAAATGAAAATGTACAGCATTTACTCTTTCTGCTGGCTTCTTTCACTCAGCATAATGATTTGGAGAATCACCCACGTTATATGTACATCAATAGTTCATTGTGTTTTATTGCCGAGTGGTACTCTATTGTACGGATATACCATAATTTGTTGATTCACCTGTGGATAGAAATTTGGTTTGTTTCTCGTTTTGGTTATCACAAATAAAGCAGATTAGAACATTTGAGTACAAGTGTTTGTGTAGACATATGCTTTCATTTATCTTGAATACAAACCTAGGAGTGGAGGTTTTTCAAAATGGTTATTCCATGTTACATTCCATCAGCAGTTTATGAGAGTTCCAATTGTTCCACATCGTCACCAACACTTGGTATGGTCAGTTTTAAAAATTTTAACCTTTCTAATGGGTGGGTAGTGGTATGTCAACATAGTTTTAATTTGCATTTTCCTAATGACTAATAACGTTGAGCATTTTTCATGTGTTTATTGGCCATATTGTGAAGTGTCCTCTGGCACTGTGCTCTGGACTTTGCTCTGGTGTGTCAAATTGGTAGGATGACCCATATCCAATCTTTTCCCAGTGTGGTTATCTAGTTAGTCCAGGATCCATGTACTGTAACACCAGTTAGCATCCCTGCTCCTACTTTGTTTTTGTCTGAACCAGTTTAGCCCTTCCGTTTCCCCGCTACCTATCGTCGGTTTATGGCTCCCTATAAAAAGTCCCCTCCAATCTCTCAGTTCCTGTACCCCTGGGAATCTCTCCAGACCCTGCCTCCTGTTCCTGTCCTGTCTGGCTGACTTGAGTGGCAGATCCTTTAGTTTAGGTCTGACTTTTCCTTCTTTGCCTGCCTCCGTTTTCCATTTGATGTTTTTGGGCTGGAATTCCAGAGCTACCTTGACCCCAGTACTCTTTTGACTCAAATTTACGCCATGCCCCAGAGTTGAGTGTGAGTCCCTTCCTGTTCTGGCACCATCCGGGTCCCAGGGACTCTACCCCTTGCCAGAAACCTGGACAATCTACTCTCCCAGGGTCACCCAGACAGCCTTGCAAAAAAAGTAATATTAAGCAGGACAGTTTGTAGAGTGTAAAGAATTCATGTGAAAACTAAGGTGACATAAAATCTATTTTGTTCATCTAAAAAAAAAAATTAACTAGCCAGGTCTTGTTGTAGTTCCTCTCATGTCTCCTGCCAAGAGTGTCCTCACTGCTAGCATCGGTCAGTCTGAGACTGAAAATCAGGACAGGGTTTCCAAGGCTATGGCAGGTTCTGAATGACCCTGGCAAACAAGTGACAAGACAAACTAGCATGTGTCCTAGCAGGACAGCTAAGTGTCTGGCAGACCCAGCCACTGTAGTTAGAGGAGCCTGTCAAGCAAGGTAGGGCTCCAGAAGGGGGTTTGGGTACGGGTGGGTAACAAAAGTACGAGCTGAGACAAGTGGGCTGGGTCTGAGGATCTGAGCAGAAGCAGCTGGGTCGTGAGGTCTGGCGTTGCATATGGGTCAAGCACACAGGCCTGGTGATGACACTGAGGGCTTAGGTGAGGGTTGGAGCTTCCACAATTCACACTGAGCCTGCGATCTGATCCGGGGAGGGTGGGGGTGGGGCTCGCGCTGCTCCAGCTGTGGGTGCTGATGATGACAGAAGGGGTAGGCGCCAGGCAGAGTAGGTGGGGTATGATGAAGGGTGGCGTGTGTTGACTTATTTATAGAGGACTAAAAATGAAAATCCCTTCCAGATGCAAACACTCACAATCCTACTAAAGAACTCAAGAAAAGAAGCATAAAAATCCAGTTTACAGAGAGAGATTCTTCCTCAAAGTCTTAAAATGTGTTATCCCATTTGTGGGAGTTGCAGGTGAAATCTGTTATAATTCTGGCCCTTTCCTGGCATGGTCACCCTTGGACCTGGAAGGAGACCTGTCCCTATTAGGTGCTGGGGTGGGGGCAGAGGGCAGTGGAGGAAGCCCAGTCAGCTGGTGAAATACAGCAGCCCTCCTTAACCCCAGTGTGCGTACACCTGGGGAGCTTGTTAAAATACGGGTTCTGATTCAGATCTGAGGTGAGGCCCAAAACTTTGTGTTTCTAACAAGCTCCCAGGTGATGTCTGGTGCTGCTCGTCTGTGGACCACACTCTGAGTAGCAAGGAAATACAGCATTCAGAGGGTGGCAGCAGGTATGAGAGTATTCAGGCAAAAAATAGTTGTCAGAGAGTAAAAGGGTGATAAGAATGTTTGCACAGGTAGTGGAAGGTAATGAAAGGGACAAGGAACAGGTGACATTCGGATGGAAAGCCACGGTGTGGTATGCCTGCGTGCAATGCTATCGGCAGGAGCTGGTGGGGGGTGGAAGGAACATAGGCATTGGAGCCAGATGGACTTGGGTTTGATGGTGGGGTCTGCTCATTACTACTGTTTGACCTTGATCCATTTAGTTAGTCTCTCTGGGTATGAGTTTCCACATTGGTCCAACCCTTACTGGATTGTTGTGAATATTAAATGTTGCAAGCGTTCATATGCAAAGGGCCTGAGGGAGGAGAGAGATTAAGGTAGGCAATGGCCAGCCTGAGGCTCCAAAGCAGGCTGTTGGCAGAAAGTCCACTAGACAGGGCCCCCTGACTGGGCCGGGGATGGGTCTTTTAGCTCTTTCCTACGATGTGGCTAACGGGAGCCACTTCATAATCCAATAGGCACTTTTCAATATTTATATTACTTGGCCTCTTGAAGGCTACTTGAATTGGTTGACTAATCCCTCCAACCTGAAACTCTTCTGCTCTGGCTTCCTTGACACCCTTTCCTGGTGGCACATCACCTTCATATCTGGAAGCTTCATCCCCGCCATCTACACGGATTACTCTTTTTCCAGCTTCTCCTTAAATGCTGGGGTTCTCCAGTGCTCTGCCCGTCATCTTCTTCTCTTCTGTCTCCACAACACGTCTCTTTCTTTCTCTCCCTCCTTTTTCTCTTTCTTCTTCTTCAAATCCTGATTTGATTTCTTCTTCTTCAATCCTTTCGGTTGTATGTGACATAAATTTCTACCTGTCTGCTCTGCCATTCTCAACAGGTTAGAATCTTGTCCTTAGTTGTATAGGATTGATATATAGTCTTAGGAGAGATGTTCTCCTTCTGCTGGAGTTTCCATGCAGGGAAGATGTGAATCTGAGGCCTTTGGAGCACATTTCCCCGCCACATGGTAAGAGAGTGTCTGCAGGGTAAAGTAACAAATTTCACTCAATTCTTTTCTCAAAATTTTTCTTTACTCCATGTTCTGACTTTACTCTGCAGATGCTCTCTTACCAAGTGGCGGGGAAATTTGCTCCAAAGGGCTCAGATTCACATCTTCCCTGCATGGAAACTCCAGCAGAAGGAGAACATCTCTCCTAAGACTATATATCAATCCTATACAACTAAGGACAAGATTCTAACCTGTTGAGAATGGCAGAGCAGACAGATAGAAAGAGTTTTGTTCTTGAGCATATCCTTGAACTACTTGCCAAAACTGGAGCTCGTTTCCTCCAGACATCTGGCAATGTGAGATAATTAGACGTCTTCATTGCTGAAGCCTCTGTAATGCATTGCTACTTGCAGGAAACACATAATAACTGCTATACTGTGTAGACACAACAAAATCTCCCCTTAGAGAAAGAGAGAAGGGGAAAAAACGTGCTGTGGTCGCTGGTTCTGCGATGTAGGGAAAGCAACAATTCCCTTCTCTGGCAATGGAGTGATTCATCAACCAATCAAGTTAGCTACCTCTCTTTTTGCTCTTTGAGAAGATTTCTCTTGTCCATGGAGGAACAGATTCAGCTGATGTGCTTTTCCTGTTGTGCCCTAACATCTTAAATCTACTGGATCAGTGTCAGCAACCGCCTACCTCCAGCCTTCCTGTTCCACAAGAAAAATGTTCTCTTTGAATCTAGGCTTCACCTTTTGTATTTCTATGTCTTGGCAACAGGCCTATATGTTTTGCTTTGTGGTTTTCCTCGGACATGGCTTTGTGGCAACATGAGACAACAGGCCTGGGAAGTCGGGCCCTTGCCCAGGTAGCATCACCCTGGATGAGTTTGCCCACCTGTACCTGTCAGCAGGAAGGGTTTGAGAGGAGCCTCATTTCTCTGCCTCCACCTGGGTCTTGGTCTTAGTCCCAATCATGTTTCTTGCCTCCATTCATGAAACTGTGCTACATTTATCTTGGGGTAGAGGATTTGGCTTTTGCACTTCCACAGACTAGTGATTATCTCATCGATGGTGGTGTCTCGTTACTGACTACAGGCAGGAAGGACCTCTCTGGGAAAAGCTGCGAGTCCTTTTCCTGCCATTCTCAGACAGGGCAGCTGGAACTGAAACTTGTCCTTTTCTTGCAGATCTGGAGAAGCAGCCAACACACCACGTCACATCACAATACTATCCTGAGGGGGGTGTGTGTGTGTGTGGATTCCATTTTGTTAAATTAACTTTTAATTTTGAAATAGTTTGAAATTAACAGAAAGGTTGCAAGAGTAGAAGGGAGAACACCCATATACTCCCTTCATCCATATTTCCCCATTATTAATATTTTATCTCATTTGTCTTAACACTCTCTCCTTCTGAATCTCTGTCCCCCATATATCTATGTTGTGTGTGTGTGTGTGTGTGTGTGTGCATGTATGTGTATGTGTGTAGATATTTTTTTCTGTACTATTTGTATTTCATGACCTCAATATTTTAGAAGAGTATAGCTTCGTTACTTTGCAGCGTACTTACAATTTGGTTTGTTTGAAGTTTCCTCATGATTAGATGTGGGTTATGTACTCTTTTTTCTTTTGTAGAAATAACAGATATGATCCTGTGTTTGTCCCAGTGCTTCATATCAGGAGGCGCACAATGTCAGTTTGTTCCGTGACTTATGATGTTAACTTCTATCACTCAGTTAAGATGGCATCTGCTAGTTTCTTCACTGCAAAGTTAATGGATAAGCACTTTATTCTTGGTGATTAAAACATGTTTTATAAGGAGAATCTTTTAGAATATGTAAACATCCTCATCCTCATCAAACTTCCGCTGACTAATTTTCACATCCTCTAATAATTCTTGCCTGAATTAATTATTACTGTAGTGTCACGCAGATGGTAATTTTTCTAATTCCATTATTTCTTCTACATTTATTAGTAGGCATTCTCCTATAAGGTAGAACTTTCCCTTTGTGTATTTATTCATTTATTTACTTAATCAATACAGATTCATGGATTCCTAGTTTATTTAATGGGTTATAATCCATTATTATCATTTATTGTGATGCCCACCTCTTTCTAAATTTGGCCAGTGGGAGACATGTCAAGCTGGATCCTGTGTCCTTTGACATATTTTCATTAATCTTTGAGCCCTTCCTTACTTTTTGGCATATCAAGGTATTTCAAATTCATCCTGTATTTTCCCTGAACTGGCCCTGAACTCAGCCATTTCTTCATGGAGTCCTGTTTCTTTTAATGAAGAATTATACTCTGAAGGCCAAATCAGGAAGATCTTGTATGTTTCTGGGAGGTCATAGCTTCTAGGCTCTCTTAGTAGAAAGAGCCAGGAAATATGTGTATGTAAATACATTTAAATATACCCATACATTCACATGCATCTGTATCTATTTCTATGTTTATATCTCTATTAAAAACCATTAATCCACATTGATGTCTTCAATTCCAATCTACCACCTCAGGATTCGCTCATGCCCTTCCACTTCTCATACTCTTCCTCCCTTCTCTGACGGTGAGCAGCCTGGCTCCGGTTACCCACAACACGATTACTTGCCCACTCAGTCCCTTTCATGCAACCAACCTCCCCGTCCTGGCCCTGTTGCACATGGCGGCCGCCACCAGCCCAGTTCCACTGCCTCTCTCCCCTATATGTGTATTTTTAAACTAGGTTGGCTAAAGTTTCAGGCTTAGTAGGCAAGTGATCTGAGTCCTGAGACAGCCAAGTATTCAGACAGTCACTTTGCTACCATACAACATGCATTGCCAACTTCTCAGTCAGAAAGTGGAGGGATTTTCATCTCTCTCCACCCTGACTCAGCCAGTTCTATCCCTAGGCTGTTTCGTTGGCAGCACCTCACTTCTGGTACCAATTTCTGTGTTGGTGAGGATTATTTGGTTTGCGGGAAGCTCAAATTAAATTAACATAAATAACAACAATAATAAAAAGAAATTGATTGGCTCAAATTTGGCAAGTCCAGGGGAGCATCTGGCTTCAGGTCTAGCTAACTCAGGGCTCAAGTGTTGTTGTCTGGACTTTGTCTTTCCATCTGTTGTTATATCGCTCTCTGCGTGAGGGCTTTATTCTGCAGACAGGCTCCCCCACTCCATGTGTCAACCCCAGAGAAGATTCTGAATTGGTCTTCCTTAGCTGAAATGCCCATCTCTGGAATAATTACTGACTGGGGCGCTGTGATTGGCTCTGTCTGGCCTGGGGGTTGTGGGTGGCTTTATGACTGCCATTCCCAACAGTTACATGTGATACTTCCACATAAGGTGGAGCAGTATGTCCACCACACCAGACGATCTCATCTGGATTTATTGCTTCAACTGTTAGCAATATAGTGCCAATAATTTCCAATTGGATTCCTTTTCCTTGACACCTGTCTTTAATTCAGGACCAGTATATCCAATTGCCTGTTGGATATCTATCTCCATCTTGGCATCCTGCAAGCACCTCCAACACAACATTTCCAAGACTGAACCTATTCCTGATCCCTGGAAATCCTGCTCTTTCTCCCGGGATTATGATTTCAATCAATAGTAGCACCTTCCACGTAGTTTTCCCAAGCAGAAAGGAGTCATTCTAGATCCCTTCCTCTCCCTTATCCCACCCCACCCCTGCAAACTGCTGTTAATTGCATCTTCTAAATACTTGTATCTCCTTCCTTTTCTTTCTTCTGCCTCTGCTTCAGTTTAGGCCTCTCTGACATTCTCCCTTCCTGCATATTATGATGGCCTCCCAATGTACTATCCTTTCCCCATTTTTTTCCTGTACCATCCCTTGCAAGGTATTTTTTGGGGCAGGGGGGGAGGCTTCTTTATAAAACTCAGATCTTGCCCACATCATTCCTCTATGAAAAAGCCTTTGGAAGCTCCTCATCCTGACCTAATAAAGCCCAAAATATTTCTGGAGGTGCACTGGGCTCTTCAGGTTTTGCTCTTGCCAAATGTCAACAATAACAATAGTGAGGACTTCAAGCCCCCCATCCCACTCCCACAGCCCTTTGGGAATTATTCCTATTTGGAAAGTGACATATTGTGCTCTAGGATTTCCCAAGAACATGCATATATTCTTTTATTTAAACTTTTGAGCATCATAAAAACACTGTGAGGTTTGGTTTCCAGCACCATTTTAGAGATCAAGACACTGAGACTAATTTTGAACTGTGCCAGCAGGACCATGGCGTGTAGTTAGGCCGAGGATCCACGCCACATTATTCTGCTTTCAGATATGATGTCAGCATATATTACGCTAAACATTCCTGATGCTCCAAAAATACAGTGCAGGACCCTGGGACACTGGACAGGGGTGCACTTTGCAGGTTCTTCAGTCCATTCATACATTTGCATGTCTCCTGTCATGTGTGAAATGAGTTTCTGGATCTATCCTTCACCATCTGCTAAGCACACACATTTGCGATTTGTGCAGAATGGGCCACAGATAGCAAGTTCTCTCTTTACAATGAAATGTAGATTTTCCATTTAAAGTCAATTCCCTCATCTCTAAATGCTGAATAGGATGGCACTTCGGAAAGAATTCCAGATGGTTAAATTAGGAGACTGAAAAGAAAAAAATAGACCAGCCCAAGATTACTCACAGAGCCTGAAGCCTTTTAATTTTGTTATGAATGAAATGCATTTTCATTTATTTTAAGTGTGCGACTTTTCATACTTTGTTCTGAAATCATCACCAAACCCTTAACTGTAAGCCCTTGGGCATCTTATGTGCCTCTGGCCATGCCCGACTTTCCTCACAAATCTGTTTCTTTTGCCAATTCAAGACGAAGATGCCCTGTGTAGAATAACACGGGCATCCTAAGATGTTTTCCTGTATGGTTTGTCTTTTTGAGGGAGGTGGGTCTGTGCGGGTCAGGGCCTCGGGGGCTGTTAAGATGGAACTCTGGGGGCTTTCTGGAGAGGGATCCCCCACAGAGGACCTTCCCCAGGCTTCTTCTCAGAGAGTGGGCAGAATATTCTGGAGTGTGAGGGATGGGGGCCAATAGGCTGACTGACAGTGGAAGTGACGCCTGGGAATTTCTCCCAGGGAAGGTGGAGCACTCCCAGTGGTCGTCAGAAATCATCCTCTTACCTGAGATTCTCGGAGCCCAGCTCTCCTCTCTCCCAGTGCTCTGCCTCGCGGGCTCCAGGTGTGTGGGGAACCGCGATGAGTGGCAGGAGGCGGAAGAGCAGAAAGGAGGCTCCCCCACTGTGGTTTGGGTTCAGAGGGGCTCCTTGCAGAAGTCCTCAGACAGTCAAGAGGGTGCTGCTCAGATACCCCCAGGATGCTGCAGTGGAGCTGGCCTCAGTGCCCTGAGGCCACTTCTTAAGCCAAGAGACTCAGGCTGTCTCTTGTGATATGGCCATTGAGTCACAAACAGCGAACCCAGGAACCGCAAGAGATGACTGACCCCACTGAAACCTCTATGGCTTTAGCGGCAGCCAGACTTTCGCTGAATCCAAACCCTGGTACTTAGGAGAGTTGTAACCTCCCTGGGCCAGGTATCCCTTTTGGAAAAGCTGAACAGCCCCCAGATTTCCTGGAAAACCTTCCCATCACATGGAACGTTCCCTGTTCCCCCTTGTGTGGTACATGCAGATGTCTTCTTCGAAGTAGCAGTCAAAGGCTGGTTCTTTTCTCCACATCGTACAACAGAATAGACTATTTCAGTCAACTCTAACCACGTTGTCCAAAATAATACCCTCATCTGCACTCATCCGTGCCTGGCGTGTGTTTATCCGTTCATCTGTTTATCTGTCTCCTGCACTAGCCTGTTCAGTCTCCCAGGGCAGGAGCTTTGCCTGTTGTTTTCGCTGCTGTGACCACCACTCCCTGAATCAGTGCCTGCCTCAGGGGAAACACTCAATGAATACTTATTGAATGTGTGAGTCAGTGAGTGAATGAATGAATGAAAGTGATTTTTGGAAGGATGAAAAATCTTTATTTACAAGATCAAGCTAAGTATAGACAGATCTTTGCCAGCAGCTCAGGGCAGGGGATTATATATGGGGTACTGGGGCCCTGGTAGATGTATGAAGCCAAAGCCAGGCTTTGGGGTGATCCTAGCAAGCCCTGGCAACAGGTCTCATCCTAGCAGGAGGGATGGAGCTGCAGCCAGGATCGAGGTGGCAGTAAATCAACAATAGATGCCAAAATCTTTGCAAGGCAAGTATGATGTTCACATCAATGGGGTCATTCCAGGGTCAAAAGCTGAAAGCAATAGCCAAGGAGACTGGACTTGGCAGGAGGGTAATAATAATAAAATGCAGCATTTGTTATTTGTTTGCTTATTTATTTTTTATGCACCAGGCAATGTTTTAAGTGCATTATATGTGATGCTTTATTTACTCCTTATAAAAACCTTGAGTCACTGTCCATTAGTATCTCCATTTTACTGATAAGAAGATTGGAGGCACAGAGGGATGAGTAACTTGCCCGAGTGCTCATGGTTAGTAAGGGGTTGAACTCATTTCCCTCCCAGGCGTTCTGGCTTCCAAGTTAAATCAGCGCAGTTATTATGGACATGGGCTCTTCCTTTAGGCCTCCTCCACCTAGCAGGTGCTTTACTTGGAGTAAGTGAGTCACTGGGTTTGTCACAGTTCATTATTTCATTTGAAATAATTAAAACTAGCTCTAATATTGGTTAAACTGGAACAGTCCTTCAGTGCTTATTTGTTGAAATAATTGGTTTCAGAGCACGCCTGATTCAGAGTCTCTCAGAACCAAGGGTCCTCAGAGACCTCCTGGTCCAACCCCTTCATTCTACTGATGGGAACCTGAGGGAGGAGAACCCTGCATCTCCCAGACCTCTCCTTCTATAGCATGGAGATCGAGTCCAATTTCTGCTCCATCATTTGCCACATTTGTGATATTGCACAAGTTACTTAAACTCTTTTAACCTCACTTTCCCATACAAGGAAAACAATTTATCTCATACATGATGAATGTGTCAAGTACAAAGTCACCACTCACCATCAATAGCTTTGAAGACCTGGACTCTTGTACCGTCTGGCTCTGATATCCTCAGCATGATTGCTCGTCTCCTCAGGGTCACAACTCAGCTGACACAAGTGCACACAATGCAGCCTGGCAGGAAGGTGTGGATGGGACATACTTATACTAAAAAGTTATTTGCTGTGCACTCGGAATCCAAATTTTACTGGGTGCCCTGTATTTTTAATTTCTATATGTGGCAACCCTACTGTATGTGTGTGTACATCAAAAGTCAGCCGAGTAGGAGAATGCGTTTCCCCTCATCTTCACTAGCACCAAGCGTGGTTATCATATTCATACCCAGCTCTGGGTAGAAGGAAAACTGAACTTCCTAGCCTCTTATGGGTGGGCAGGACAATGTGACTGGTCAATGATACATGAACAGAAGGGAATGGTTGGAACATTTAATTGCCCACGTGAGACGTCTAAAATCCCCTTGATGAGGGAATCGTAGAAGCAGAAGTCAATTTGGAGCCTCCATCAGCCTGGATCGCTGGACATCTTTAATGAACAGAATGCTGCTGACCTGTAATGGTCATGTAGCACGAGGGAGAAATAAAACTTATTTTCAGCCAGCAGTTGACAAACTATGGCCTGCAGACCAAGCTGCAACACCTCCTGTTTTTTACATAAAGTTTTATTGCGACACAGTTGGAATGCCCATTTGTTTAGGAATTAACTACAGTTGCCTTTTGCCACAACAGCAGAGTTGAGTAGTTGCAGCAGGAAGCTCACAAAGCCTAAAATATTGAGTATTTGTCTCTTTACAGAAAAAGTCATCACCCCTTGTTTTCAGCCGTTGAATCTTTGTGGATATTTGTTATTGCACCTGCTCCTGATTGCTTTACTGAGTACAATGTTTAAAGCTCGCTAATTTAATAGGTAAAAAGATTAGTATAACATTGTTTTTAGTTTACATTTCTTTGATTTTTACTGGCGTCTCACGTTTCCCTGTTGACTAGTTGTATTTCTCTTTTGGTCTCTTTTTGTCCTGTGCCATCCTAATCATTAGGGGTTTTAGTGATTTTCTTATTGATTTGATTCAGTTCTCAAAGGAGAGAGGATGTTAATCCTTTGTCGTTTATATTTAATTAATTCTGCTAAATCTTAGCTTAGAGAGGAAATAGTCCTTTCTCTTCAGAAGTTTAACAAACATTTAATTATATTTGCTCTAGTTTTTGTGTTTGACTTTTTAAAGAAATATTTTAAACCATCAGGAATTTGTTTTAGTGCAAGAGGTAAGATAATGACATAAATGAATGCTTTTTTTTTCAAATTGGTAACCAATTTTCCAACACCACTTATTGATAAACTTCCCCTTTCCTATTTTTTTAATGCTTCTCTTATAATTGATAAAATGTTCAATATGAAATGGTTCATTTTTTTTTTTTTATAAAAGAGACAGGGTCTCACTATGTTGTCTAGGCTGGTCTTGAACTCCTGGGCTCAAGCGGTTCTCAACCTCCCGAGTAGCTGAGACTACAGGTGTGCCGCGACCCTTAGTGTTAAATGGTCCATTTTAAGGCTAGGGCTAGTTTTTATGTTGAATGGAATATCCTGCATATTCTTGCAAAAATACTTTTGTTATAACATTAGGTGGGAAAAAATACAAACTTTATATATATATATATATATATATACACACACACACAGTAAAAATAGACTAGAAGAAAAATATCTAAAATGTTAATAACTATAGTGTTTGTGTGAAACTGTGTTTTATAGTTTTCTTTGTCTTCCCATTTTTTTCAGTCATCTTCAAAATCTTCTCATATACACAATAATGGAAACTAATTTATTTTACAGGAAAAAAATTCGTCCTCAAATGGAATCTTGGTTTTCTAATTTCTTTGACTGTCTATTATATTTACTGCTGTCTTGAGAGATCCTGCTGTGATTCTAAAATACTTCCCTGCTTTTTAATTTCTACGAGATTCCATTCACTGCCATGGGAAGCTGTTATCTTTCCTGCAGCTGCTGTTTGTCACCTCTTTCTTTACTCCAACAAAACTCTTCTGCCCTTTTGCCAGTTTTTCAGGACTCAGTGCTCTATTGAGATTTAGATCGGATGGCAAAAGACTTGGCTTCTGAAAGAGGAACCACGACTGGTTGCAAAAGCAAAGAACCCCTGGAACTGACGGCTCCTGATTCTGCCTCCAGTGATCCAGACTCACCTTCCCAACCGCCTACCACACATCTCCACCTACCACATCCAGAACTTTCTTCATCAGACCTACCCTCAACCTCCCTGCACTTCCTATAGCCTCGCCATCTACCTTGCTGCCTGTGCCAGAGACTAGACTTCCTCCTTTTGCCTAACCTCCCTCACTATCTGCATCACAAGGCTCGCCCATCTATAATGTTCCTCTCAAAACTCTCCTGTCATCTCTATTCCTACTTCAAGACTTCCTCCTCAATCGGATTTAGTGGGTCCCTTTCTCTTACCTAATCTACTCTTATAGACTGCCAGGGTTTTTTATTTAAAGTACAATGCTGATCATGCCTGTAATCCTAGCACTTTGGGAGGCTGAGGCAGGAGGATTGCTTGAGGTCAGGAGTTCGAGACCAGCCTGAGCAAGAGTGAGACCCCATCTGTACAAAAAATAGAAAAATTAGCCAGGTGTGGTGGCACGCACCTGTTGTCCCAGCTACTCAGGAGGCTGAGGCAGGAGGATCGCTTGAGCCCAGGAATTTGAGGTTGCAGTGAGCTGTGACAGAGTGAGACCCTGTCTCAAAAGCGAAACAAAACACCCCAAAAAACCCAAAGCTGAGATAGCTGAAAATTCCCTGTTGTAGACTTTGCTACCCTGACATCCATTCTACTCTTGGCTCTTCAGATTCAGTATTTATGTTTCATCTTCTTGGAATCTGAACTTCAGCACTTCCTAGAGAGTAGTAGCTAAGCATGGTAAGGGATTCTCTTTATTGAACATTTTTTATGTGCCAGGCTCTGTGCTAAGAGCTTTATCTATATTAGCATATGTGTTTCTCATAATTCTATGAGGACAATATTATTAATATCCCTGTTTCATGGATGAGGAAACAGAGGCACAGAAAGATTAAGTAGATTGTCTAAGGCAGCGGTCCCCAACATTTTTGGCACCAGGGACCAGCTTCATAGAAAATAATTTTTCCACGGACTAGGGGTTGGGAGGGAATGGTTTGGAGATGATTCAAGCGCATTATATTTATTGTGCAGTCAAACCTCTCTGCTAATGATAATCTGTATTTGCAGCCGCTCTGCAGCACTAGCATCACCACCTCAGCTCCACCTCAGATCATCAGGCATTAGATTCTCATAAGGAGCACACAACCTAGAACCTTCGCGTGCACAGTTTACCGTAGGGTTTGCACTCCTATAAGAATCTAATGCCGCCGCTGCTCTGACAGGAGGCGGAGCTTATGTGGTGGTGTGAATGATGGGGAGCAGCTGTAAATACAGATGAAGCTTTGCTCCCTCGCCCATTGCTCACCTCCTGCTGTGTGGCCTGGTTCCTAACATGCCACGGACCAGTACTGGTCTGCAGCCTGCAGGTTGGAGACCACAGGTCTAAGGTGCCATGACTAATGCTGGGTGGGGCTGGGACTCACATCGGGTGTGTCTGACGCTGGAGCCTATGCTCTTAGTCTGTAGGCCATACTTGCTCACCTCGTCTTTTCTGCATGTCCCTGCCCTGAGCTGACCCAGGTAGAAATCATACCCTAATTTGAGCTTCTTTAGAACACCCAAGCCTTGAGGCTAACACTCTGTCCAGGTCACCCTTCCACTGGCCATGAGGAGAAAGAGGCGTATCCAGAGGAGGAAGTTGGACTATAGGCCTTTTGGGGTCACTCCCAGCTCTGGACTAGGTGGTTTATAAGATGCTTCCTGGAACATGGTCTGGCATAGCAGTGGCTAATAGTCAGGGCATCACTGGAAAACAGCAACATCTTTGGGACATCTGAATGTGTCAGTTCAGTTTTCTGGACTGTGCTGAAGCTCTTTATCAGTATTCTTGCCCCAAATGGCCAATGGCCAGCTGTGCTGTCAGCCACATTTTTGCACATCCTGTGTCATAGGCCATGTCTGGCTCATGGAGCAGATGTGAGGGTGTGGGGGTGCTCCCATAGCTTTTCTCAATATATCCTGTATCCTATATTTACAGAAGAGATGGTGTCCTCATACCTCTTTTCTGGAGTGGAGGATATGTTTCCTTGAATACCCATGAATTAGTCCTGTCTCCATACTGGCTTCTTTGAACCAGAGGTTCTAGGCAGAGCCAATACATGGTTAAGCTTGGCTTGTAGATTCTTATGAGCACTCATGAATCTGAGAATGTGCCAGGTAGCTCAAGGGCATGGCAGAATGACTCTTTACTAGGGCAGGCTGATATGCCGGGTGCAAGTTTTTCATAAGAATACCATAGACAAGAAGGAGGTTGAAGCCTCATGATTCCCTAGACTGTGAGCTTGTAAGGCCCTCCACGTGGGGACATTTATCTTTGTATCCTCAGGGCTTAGCACAGGGTCCAGCTCAGAGTAAGGGGCAGTCTCACCAGTCTTGTGCTGGAGCCAGGTCTATTGGATCATAAGAGTCAGCCGTGTGCATCTTTTCCCAACTCGGCCATCAGTGAAACCACTTAGTTAGCTTGACATTGACCATGGTGGGAGTATTTCCACCATGGGAATCAGCAAAGGCAGGCCACAAACTGTAGCTTTTTTCCCTCAGAGAGCCATTTGCAAACCACTTACCGGATTATCACTGAAGATAATGCACTGCTTAAGTGCACGGGCTTTATCATCACACAGGCCTGGGTTTGCATCCCAGCTACATCACTTACTAGCTATGTTATTCTTTGAGCCTCAGTTTCCTCATTGGCGAAATGAGGATGATAATAGCAACACAATAGGGTTAGAGTGAGGATTAAATAAGATAATGCATGTAAAATGTTTAGTAGAGAGTCTGACTCATTGTAAGCATTCAATAATTGATAGGGATTATTATAGCTAAAAAGTGAGAGTAAATAAATGAAAAACAAAGAGGTCAGGATGGCCATTAAAATGCCTTTAAGGTCCAGTTGTGTTCAACCATATATACAATATATTTAATTGTCCTTAACCATATATAACACGCCACTGAGACACAAACTAGAACACAAAGTATGCATATTCCTAACAATAAGGGGGGTGCATGCGTGAGTTCTAAAGATGTCAGGAAATGGGGAGTTTTTCATATTTGTATGACTCCCATGCACACATGTGCACATAATAAAATCTGTATGTGTTTTTCCCCCTGTTAATCTGTCTATTATCTTTATTTTATATGCTCAAATTATCAAAACTTCAGGGGAAAAAGGTAAACTTCCTTACAGTTTTAGTGCTGTGAGCAGGATAACAAATCACTCTGTTCATTCTGGAGCCTATGGATGGGACCTGGAGGCAACTGCTGAAAAGCTGGCAACGACGGGTAAGAATTTCCTTTACTGAGTCAGTTCTCCCCATCTCCGCCAGTGGTGCCGTATTGAATGAGGGTTAGAGTCTTTATCTTTTCCCCTTCCCCAAACTGGATTAACAGGAAAAAAAAGTACGTGAACTGGTTCACTTATGGAATGAATACATTGGCTATATTTAAAAGAAAACTTTTTAGAGAGCTGCTGTCTTAAACAGCTGTCTCTTTGGTACTTATGAAAAGATACAAAAAGAATGGAGCCTTAGAAACTCCCTTGGTAAGACTATTTTAAAAAGCAGAAATCAGATTTAAAACAAAATTAAAAACCTTTGTATGCTGAAACTGCCTGCTTTGGATGTCCCATGGGATTTGCAACGAAGACCACTCCACCTTGTGGTCTAACAGTTAAGATTCCATGTTTTCACCACTGGGGCCTAGGTTCAGTAGGTTCAGCTCCTGATCAGGGAACCAGTCCCTTGGAAATGTAAGTCCTTTAACTAAATAGAAGGAATAAAGAAGGTCATAATATGATGATAAAGGGATCAATTCAATTCAGCAAGAGGATATAACAATTCTAAATATAGAATTGTCCAGCACTGGAACACCCAGATCAGATCTAAAGGGAGTGATAGACTCCAATACAGTAATAGTAGGGGAGTTCAATACACCACTCTCAGCATTGGACAGATCATCTAGACAGAAAATCAACAAAAAAAATTACATTTAAACTGAATTTTAGAACAAATGGACTTAACAGACATTTATAGAACATTTTATCCAACAGCTGAAGAATACACATTCTTCTCACCAGCACATGAAACATTCAACAGGATAGATCATATGTTAGGCCACAAAACAAGTCTGTACACACTTTAAAAAATCAAAATCATATCAAGTATCTTCTCTGACCACAATGGAATAAAACCAGAAATCAATAAGAAGAGGAACTTTGGAAACTGTACAAATACATGGAAATTAAACAACATGCTCCTGAGTGACTGGGCCAATGAAGAAATTAAGAAGAAAATAAAAATATTTCTTGAAACAAAAATGGAAACACAATATACCAAAACTTATGGGATACAGGAAAAGCAGTGCTAAGAGGGAAATTTATAGAAATAAATGCCTACATCAAAAAAGTAGAAAGATTTCAAATAAACAACCTAATTATGCACCTCAAGAAGCCGGAAAAGCAAGAACAAACCAAACTCAATATCAGTAGAAGGAAAGAAATAATAAAGGCCAGAGCAGAGCTAAATGAAATAGAGACGAAAACATACAAAGAATCAAGAAATGAAAATATGGGTTTTTTTTTTGAAAAGATAAACAAAATTGATAAGCCGCCAGCTAGACTGACCAATAAAAAAAAAAGACTCAAATAAATAAAACTCAGAAATGAAAAAGGAGAAATTACAACTGTTACCACAGAAATACAAAGGGTCATTAGAGACTATTATCGACAACTGTATGCTAACAAATTGGAAAACCTAGAAGAAACCGATAAATTCTGGGACACAGACAACCTACTGAGATTGAACCAGGAAGAAATACAAAACCTGAACAGACCAGTAACAAGTAATAAGATTGAATCAGTGATAAAAAAAATCTTCCAACTAAGAAAAAAATCCCAGGACCAGATGACTTTACTGCTGAATTCTATGAAACTTGCAAAGAACTACCACCAATTCTTTTCAAATTAGTCCAAAAAATTTAAGAGGAGGGAATTCTTCCTAACTCATGGGGCCAGCATTACCCTGATACCAAAACCAGACAAGGATACAACAACAAAAAAACAAAACTATAGACCAATATCCCTGATGAACATAGATGCAAAAATCCTCAACAAAATACTAGCAAACAAAATTCAACACATCAAAAAGATAATACACCATGATCAAGTGGAATTTATACCAGGGATGCAAGTATAGTTCAACATATGCAAATCAATAATTGTGATACATCATATAAACAGAATGAAGGACAAAAACTATATGATCATCTCAATAGATGCAGAAAAAGCATATGATAAAATCTAACATCCCTTCATGATAAAAACTCTCAACAAATTAGGCATAGAAGGAGCATACCTCAACATAATAAAGGCCATGTATGACAAACCCACAGCTAACATTATACTGAATGGGGAAAAGCTGAAAGCCTTTCCTCTAAGAACTGGACTAAGACAAGGATGCCCACTTTCACCATTCTTATTCATCATAGTACTGGAAATCCTAGTCTAAAACACTGTTGGTGGAAAGTAAATTAGTATAGCCATCATGGAAAACAGTATGGAGGTTTCTAAAAAAACTAAAGCTAGAACTACGATATGATGCAGCAATCCCACTACTATTTATCCAGAGGAAAGGAAATCAGTATATCAAAGGGATAACTACACATCATATTTATTGCAGCACTATTCACAATAGCCAAGATATGAAATCAACCTGTGTCCATCAATGGATAAATGGATAAAGAAAATGTGGTATATATACACAATGGAATATTATTCATTCTTTAAAAAGAATGAAATCCTGTCATTTGTAGCAACATGGATGGAACTGGAGATCATTATGTTAAGTGAAATAAGTCAGGCACAGATGACAAATATCACATGTTGTCACTCATATGTGGGAGCTAAAAAAGTTTATCTCATGGAGGTAGAGAGTAGAATGATAGTTACCAGAGGCTAAGAAGTGGGGGCTGGGGGGAAGAAGAGAGGTTGGTTAATGGGTACAAACATACAGCTAGATAGGAGGAATAAATTCTAGTGTTTTTAGGATGATGATAGTTAACAATAATTTATGGTATATTTTAAAATAGCTAGAAGAGAAGATTTGAAATGTTCTCAATACAAAGAAATGATAAATGTTTGAGGTCATGGGTATCCTAAATACCCTGGTTTGTTCACTACATGTTGTATGCATGTATCAAAATATCACATGTACCTCATAAATATGTATAATTATTATGTATTAATAAAAAAGAAAAATATAAACAAAGCAATAATAAATACTAGTAAATAAAAAAAAGACATTGGGAAGTGGGAGCTGTAAAGGAAGATACTATTTTGAATGAACAATTTCAATGAGGTTAACAGACGATTCTCAGTAGACATTACTCATGGATTTCACAGAGATGGACACAAAAGGCCATGTGAAAAAATAAGATTCTAAATCCGACCAGGATACCAATACTGGTCTTAACACCTGGAAGTTCTATGACCTTGAACAAGATACTTAATTTTTCGGAACTTTAGTTTCTCATTTATAAAGTAAGAATAACCTACTTTGTATTGTAAGAATTACATGAGCTGATGATTTATATATGAAAGATCTTTGCTCCATTATAAAGCAATGATTTATTATTTCTTTTAGTTTTGTGGTTAGGCAATCTGTTCAGTTCTTCTTCAGGTCTTGCCTGGGATCCCTCATGTGACTGCATCATCTGATGGCTCAACAGGGAGCCATGTGTGGTCATAGGTGCTGAAGGCTGGGATGCTTTGGTTCTCCTCCACACGGTCTCTCATCCTCCAACAGACTAGACTGTTGGTTTCTTCACAGCACGATGGTCTCAGGGTTCCAGGAGCAAAAGCAGAAGCTGCAATGTTTCTTCAAGGCAAGGTTCTAGAACTCGCACAACATTACTTCTACCACAATCTTTGATCCAAAGAAATCATGAGGCCAGCTCAGATGCAAGGAGAGGCATGTCATGTTGCACAGGGGCTGGAAACAAGGAAGGGGATTATTGGGGCCATTGTTATAATCATCTCTTATGCTTGTTAACATGTGGATGTTTCCCCTTTCTGCTTCTTTCCCTCATCCCAATCCATTAAAGGTAATATCGTCTTTGTCTTTCTGATTGCATCCATTCTCCGTCTTGTAAGATGACTTCTAGTTTGCTTGTCTGACTCTCTGGGTGTTTGTGATTCAGAATTTGCCAGACAAATAAATAAATAAAATGGGAAGAAAGGGGGAAGAAAAGGAGTCCAGGGTCTATCCCAGTGGTGGTGGTGGTGGGTTTTTAGCACATTCTGGATAGAAACAGAGGGTGGGGAGTGGTTGAGGGGCTCTAGAACTGCAGAAGGTATATGACAACAGAAAGGAGAAGAAAGAGAAATTTAAGAAGTTTTACCTCAAAATGCAAGTAAAGAATGGAATTATTCTTAAATTTCTTTTGGCTGCTGGATGGTATTTCTTTGATTGTGACTTTGCCTGGAGATCGGGTCATGCTAGGTCTTAGAATTTATTTGGGTAAAATATGCAAAATGCCTGGTCAGTACATGAGACAGTGTGTACTCAACAAACAATACATGCTATATTGATCATATTTACTTCTGGCTGCTGCTTCCCTATTTTTTAGGCTACATATGATGGGTCTACTGCGGGTACTTCTCGCCTCCATTCTTGTCCACCCCTCATGGAGAGATATTTCTGTTGCAAGATTCAAAGTAAAAATCTGGGGCATTGCTGCTAGGCAGGGCACAAAGAAGTAATTCCATTTTCCGCCTTCTCCGTGCATCATTTAAGGCCATAGATCCTGAGGAAACTGTCAAAAATGCAAGCAGCACTGGCAGGGAGAAAATTCACTGGCATAGACTTCTGGAACTGCAGAACCACACAGATCCTATTCTCATGGTCATGAGCACGTGAATTTCCAAAGCCCCCAATCTCACATTTCTCTGTATTATTTTGAGTGAGACCCTCCCTTTCATTTTTCTACTTTGACAATGATATTTCTAGTCATTTTGGGGCCATGTAAGATATACTTTAAAACCTCCCAGAGATGACAATTGCTTTTATTTGCAAATGAACAATTTTAATAAGAGTTTTTCTAATTTTACTTATTTTCTTTTCTCTTTATTACTATATGAAATTATTTTATATAGCTATTTATTCTCTCATTTACCTTCTGTCTTTCAGCTAGAATGTAAGCCCCGTGAAGTTTGAGACTTTATCTGTTTTGTTTATCACTGAATTGCTAGCATTAAGAAAAGTACCTGACAAAATCAGTATTTGTCAAATGAATGAATAAATAGAATTTTCCTTCTGAATTTTTTTTTTAACATGGGAGACTACTGCTACCCGATTGTTGTCAGAACATAATGAACTAGATACATCTCCAGACCTTCATAAACATGGAAAACAGAGAAATAAAAGTTAAATAATTAGGGTCAATTCATAATGGACCACAGCAAAAAGTGCAAAATCATCTTAAAAAGAAAGACTGGTTTTAAGGCTTGAAAGACTCTGTATAACATGATTGAATGTATTAACACAGATACAGAAAGAATATGTCAGTCAGAAAAAAAAGGTTGGCCAGTCATGGAAATAAAAATTAAAAGACAGCCAGAGAGGCCATTTCCACCCCAAAATAGGGGAGAAGCGAGCCTGGCCATTGGACCTGAGTACTACATTCCCACTGAAGGGCTCTCCGTATTGCGAGAAGTAGTTTTTGGGCTATCCCAGCTGGATGCTGCTGAGACCTTAACTCATTCACCTGATCTTGAGTTCCTGCTTGTCAAGCTACCTTTCCATTGTGACTCAACTTCCCACCCAGGTCTGCTTTTCGGGAGAAAGTGTGCTGGTCATAACTACCAGAGGCTTCTAGTCCCTACGGCTGTTATACTTCTCTTTGCAACATAACTAGTTGGAATTCCAGTGTTATATATCATTTTGGTCATCTTGGCTAACGGAGTCCAGCCTTGAGAGTTAGTCAGACCCACTCTCAGCGTACTGGCAATTAGTTTTGAGCCTGCACAGCCACGGGTCAGACCTATATTCTTGGTGGTTCACTATAATAATGGATGTCCCCTGTGAAGGCTCCAAAGACACAGCCACCATCTTCTCTTAGAGCCACCATGACTTTGCCATGGGCCACTCCCTTTTGATTCAAACAGCTTTATGAAGAACTGGAATGGTCCTTGTAACAAACGTGTTGCATGAACACCGGCCATCTGGGAAAGTATGCCCTTTCTGTGGTTAGGCTGTCATTGCTCCAAACATTTCTCGTCTCTTCTTTGGTAATGACCTTCAAGGACACGTGTGGTGATCAGTCCTAATACTTCACTCAGATTCAATCACTGAGCTTGTGCCTCTTGTCAGGCAGAGTGCTAGTTCCTGAGGGGCTATGGTATTTAGCAGGACCCTCTCAGAGACATTGGGGGCTACACCCACAATGAGAGGGCCCAGCTTGGTTAACTACCACCTCACCTGACTTGGTTGCAAGTAATATGTTATTGATTCCAGAGGTTAAATCCACAACCAAAGATCAAAACTTTTCCACCACTCAAGACATTTTAATGACTCTATCTCAGTCTCAAAGGACAATTTCTCTCTAATAAATTTATTTTTACATAGCAGTAGCATCATTAAAATAAGTTTATAGCTTACCTTTATGTAGTAACAACTTGAGAAACGTAATAATTCACATATATAACTCCCAGGATCTTCGTCGAAGATAAAGCTTTCCTCAAAAGCTCTTTTTTGTATACTCATTCTTAACTCAATTGTTGCACAGTTTTACTATGAATGTTAGCATTTTCCAGTCCTAACTATATTGTAGTTTTGCTTGCTCATATGAAAAGAGAGTGTTTTATATTCTTAAATCCCCCTTTTAATATTCAAAAGGCATTTTAAAGTTTCTGAAGGGTGAGCATAGAGACAATACTATTGAGAAGAATTTACGCAGTGGTTCTCAACTCCAACTACAGATTAAAAGCACGTAGAGATGCTTTAGAAATACCAGCCCAGGTGCCACCCCAGAACAATCAAGTCTGAATCTCTGGGGGCAGTTCCCTAGGTGATTCCAATGTGCAGCCGTGGGGGTAAACATTGAATTATAAAACCCGGCTAGGGGAGTAGAGTATTATTAAATAGCTCTTCTAGGCACTAGAGGGGATGATTAAAAATCTCTAAGAACCTAGTTATAGCCATTGCTTTCCTCTTTTTAAAATTTTTTAATTAATTAATTTTAAAAGTTGACAAATAAAAATTATATATATTTATCATGTAAAACGTGATGTTTTGATATATGTATACATTGTGGAATGGCTAAATCAAGCTAATTCATATATGCATTACTTTACATGCTTGTCATTTATTTGCGGTGAGAACACTTAAATCTACTGTCTCAGTGATTTTCTTTCTTTTTTAATTTGTTTTTTATTGAGGTAAAGTATACATATGTAATTTACCATCTTTACCATTTTTAAGTGTACAGTTCAGTGGTAATAAATACATTTATATTCTTTCCGCTTCATCTCCCCACTCCTTTCTCCCCTTCCTGGCCTCTGGTAACCACCAATCTACTCTCTACCTTCATGAGATACACTTTTTTAATTCCCACATATGAGTGAGAACATGCAATATTTGTCTTTCTGTGCTTGGCTTGTGAGCCACTGCGCCCAGCCTATTTCATTCTTTTTATGGGTGAATAATATTCCATTGTGTATATATACCACATTGTATTTATCCATTCATCCATTGATGGACACAAGTTGATTTCACATTTCACATTGGCTATTGTGAATAGTGCTGCAGTAAACGTGGTAGTGCTAATATCTCTTTGAGACATTGATTTCATTTCTTTTGGATATATACCCAGTAGTGGAATTGCTGGATCATATGGTAGTTCTATTTTTAATTTTTTGAGGAATATTCATACTGATTTCCATAATGTCTGTACTAATTTACATTCCCACCAACAGTGTATAAGGGTTCCCCTTTCTCCACATCCTTGCCAGCATCTGTTATTGCCTGTTGTTTTAATACAAGCTATTTTAACTGGGGTGAGATGATGTTGCATTGTGGTTTTGATTTGCATTTCTCTGATGATTAGTGATGTTGAGCATTTTTTCATAAACTTATTGGCCATTTGTATGTCTTCTTTTGAGAAATATCTGTTCAGATCTCTTGCCCATTTTTTAATTGGATTATTTGGTTTATTTATTTATTTATTTTGCTATTGAGTTGTTTGCGCTCCTTATATACTCCAGTTATTAATCTCTTGTCAGATGGATAGTTTGAAAATCTTTTCTCCCATTCTGTGGGTTGTATCTTTGTTTTGTTGATTGTTTCTTTTGCTTTGCAGAAGGTTTTTAGCTTGATATGATCCCAATTTTCTAGTTTTGCTTCGGTGGTTTGTGCTTTTGATGTCTTATCCAAAAAATCTTTGCCCAGACCAACATCCTGGAGTGTTTCCCCAATGTTTCCTTCTGGAAGTTTCATAGTGTCCAGTCTTAGATTTAAGTCTTTGATCCATTTTTATTTGATTTTTGTGTATGGTGACAGAAAAGGGTCTAGTTTCATTCTTTTGCAATAGTTACCCAGTTTCCCCAGCACTATTTCTTGAAGAGACTGTCTTTTTCCCATTGTATGTTCTTGGTGCCTTTGTTGAAGATGAGTTGGCTGTAAATGTATGGATTTATATCTGGGTTCCCTATACTGTTCCATTGGTCTATGTGTCTGTTTTTATAGCAGTAACATGCTGTTTTGGTTACCATACCTTTGTAGTAAATTTTGAGGTCAGGCAGTGTGCTGTCTGTAGCTTTGTTATTTTTGCTCAGGATTGCTTTGGCTATTTGGGGTCTTTTGTGGTTTCATATAAATGTTAGGATTCTTTTTCTATTTCTGTAAAGAATGTCATTGGTATTTTGATAGAGATTGCATTGAATCTGTAAATTGCTCTGGGTAGTATAGTCATTTTAACACTATTAATGTTTCCAATCCTTGAGCATGGAATATCTTTCCCTTTTTTTTGTTTCTTCTTCTATTTGTTTCATCAGAGTTTTATAGTTTTCTTCATGTAGATCTTTTACTTCTTTGGTTAGATCAATTTCTAGGTTTTTTATGTTTTTTGTAGCTATTGTAAATGGAATTGCTTTCTTGATTCCTTTTTCAGATTGTTTGCTCTTGACATATATGTATATACTACTGATTTTTGTATGTTGATTTTATATCCTGCAACTTTACTGAATTTTTTTAAAATCAGTTCTGACAGTTTTTTGGTGGAATAAGATCATGTCTTCTGCAAAAAAGTCTAATTTGACTTCTTTCCTTCCAATTTGGATGCACATGCACTTTATTTCTTTCTCTTGCCTGATTGCTCTGGCAATTTTTTTTAATCAGTTCTGACAGTTTTTTGGTGGAATAAGATCATGTCTTCTGCAAAAAAGTCTAATTTGACTTATTTCCTTCCATTTTGGATGCACATGCACTTTATTTCTTTCTCTTGCCTGATTGCTTTGGCCAAGACCTCCAGTATTACGTTTAATAATAGTAGTGAAAGTGGGCATATTTGTCTTGTTCCAATCTTTAGAGGAAAGGCCTTAATTTTTTGCCCAATCAGTACAATGTTAGCTGTGGGTTTGTCATAGATGGCCTTGATTATTTTGAGGTATGTTCCTTCTCTACCCATTTTGATGAGGGGTTTAATCACAAAGGGATTTTATTAATCAAGTGCTTTTTTGGCATCCATTGAAATAATCATATGATTTTTGTTTTCTTGTTTATTGATTTGCATATGTTGAATCATCCTTGCATCCCTGGAATGAATCCCACTTGATCATGGTGAATGATCTTTTTAATGTGTTGTTGTATTCAGTTTGATAATATTTTGTTGAGGATTTTTGCATCTATGTTCTTCAGTGATATTGGCTTATAGTTTTCTTGTTTTGTTGTGTCCTTGTTTGGTTTTGGTGTCAGGGTCATGCTGGCCTTGTAGAATGAGTTTGAAAGTATTCCCTACTCTTCAGGTTTTTTTGAAGATTGTGAGTAGGATTGGTGTTAGTTCTTCTTTAAACGTTTGGTAGAATTCAGCAGTGAGTCCATCAAGTCCTGGGCTTTTCTTTGATGGGAGACTTTTTATTATGGCTTCAATCTCATTATTTGTTTTTGATTTGTTGAGGTTTTCTATTTCTTCATGGTTCAATCTTGGTAGGTTGTATGTGTCCTGGAATTTATCCATTTCTTGTAGGTTTTCCAGTTGGTGTATAGTTGTTCATAATAGTCTTTAATGATTCTTTGTATTTCTGAGGTCTCAGTTGTTATGTCTCCTTTTTCATTTCTGATTTATTTATTAGGTCTTCTCTCTTTTTCTTAATCTAGCTAGTGGTTTATCAATTTTATTTATCTTTTCAAAAAACCAACTTTTCATTTTGTTGATCTTCTGTATTGTTTTTTAGTCTCAATTTCATTTGTTTATGCTCTGACCTTTATTATTTGTTTCCTTCTACTAATTTTGGGTTTGGTTTGTTCTTGCTTTTCTCTTTCCTACAGGTGCATTATTAGGTTGCTTATTTGAAGTCTTTCTACTTTTTGATATAGGCATGTATTGCTATAAATGCCCCTCTTAGAACTGTTTTGCTGTATCCCATAGATTGTGGTTTGTTATACTTCTGTTTTCATTTGTTTCAAGAAAATTTTAAATTTCCTTCCTAATTTCTTCATTGACCCCTTGGTCATTCAGCAGCATGTTGTTTAATTTCCACGTGTTTGTGTATTTTCAGAGGTTCCTCTTCTTATTGATTTCTAGTTTTATCCATTGTGGTCAGAAAAGACACTTGATATGATTTCTTTCTTTTTTTTTAAATTTGTACAGACTTGTTTTGTGGCCTAAGATATAGTCTATTCTGGAAAATGTTCCAAGTGCTGATGAAAAAAAATATGTATTCTGCAGCAGTTGGGTGAAATATTCCATAAATGTCATTGAGCCCTACTAGGTCTAGCATGTAGTTTAACTCTGTTGTTTCTTTGTTGATTTTCTGTCTGGATGATCTGTCCATTACTGAGAGAGAGGTGTTAAAGTCCCCTCCTATTATGGTATTGCAGTCTCTCTCTCCCTTTAGGTCTATTAATGTTTGCTTTATATACTTGGGAGCTCCAGTGTTAGGTGCATAGATAGTTATAATTGTTATATCCTCTTGCTAAATTGACCCTTTTATCATCATATAGTAACCCTCTTTGTCTTACTTTTAAAAGTCTTTTATTTAAAGTCTATTTTATCTGATATAAGTATAGCCACTCATCCCTTTTTTTGGTTTCTAGTTGCATGGAATATCTATTCCCACTCTTTCACTTCCAGTCTATGTGTGTTTTTATAGGTGAAGAGTGTTTCTTGAAGGCAGCATATAGTAAGGTCTTGTTTTTTTAGCCACTCAGCCTGTGCTTTTTAATTGGAGAATTGAGACCATTTACATTCAGTGTTATTCTTGATAAATAAAAATTTGCTATGCCATTTTTTTACTTGTTTTCTGGCTATTTTGAAGCCCCTTTCTTCTTACCATCTTCCTTTGTGGCTAAGTGATCATTTCTTATAGTATGTTTTAATTTGTTGCTTTTTATTTTTAGTGAAGCTATAATAGGTTTTTGCACTGTGGTTACCATGAGGCTTACAAAAAATCATCTTATAGATGCAATAAGTTATTTTAAATAGATGACAACTTATCTGAGATCACTAATAAAAGAATAGAAACAAAGGCAAAAAAACCCCAAATGTTGCACTTTATCTCCATCCCCCCCCACACACATTTTGACTTTTACTTGTCTCAATTTACATATTTTTATATTACCTATCTCTTAACAGGTTGCTATAGCTATTATTATTTTTAATAGAGTTGTCTCTTGGGCTTCATACTAGTGTTATGAGTGGATTCCACACCACAAATACAGTAATAGAGTATTCTGGATTTGTCTGTGTACTTAATTTTACCAATGGGTTTTATACCTCGAATAGTTTTCTTTTGCATGTTAGTGATTTTTTTCTTTCAGATTGAAGAACTCCCTTTAGTATTTCCTGAAAGCCAGATCTGGTGGTGGTGAATTCTCTCAGCTTTTGTTTGTCTGGGAAAGACTTTATCTCTCTTTCATATGTGAGTGATAATTTGTCAGGATATTATATTCTTGAATGGGAGTGTTTTCCTCTGAGTACTTTGAAAACATCATTCCACTCCCTCCTGGCCATAGGGTTTCCACTGAGGAGTCTGTTGCCAGATGAATTGGAGCTCCTTTGTACGTTATTTGCTTCTTATCTCTTGTTGCTTTTAGGATCTTCTCGTTGTCCTTCACCTTTGAGAGTGTGATTTTTAAATGCCTTAGGGTAGTCTTATTTAGGTTGAATCTGTTTGGTGTTCTAAGACCTTCCTGTACCTGGATATATATATATCTTTCCCATGTGTTGCAAAGTTTTCTGTTGTTATTTCTTTGAATAAACTTTCTATGCCTTGCTCTTGCTCAGCTCCCTCTTGAACACCAATAATTATTAGATTTGGTCTTATAAGTTAATTTTCTACATCTTGTTGGTGGTCTTTGTTCCTTTCCTTTTTGTTCTT
Organism: Daubentonia madagascariensis; assembly: GCA_023783475.1. Taxonomy (NCBI): domain Eukaryota; kingdom Metazoa; phylum Chordata; class Mammalia; order Primates; family Daubentoniidae; genus Daubentonia; species Daubentonia madagascariensis. Next base: position 8,813,915 of record JAKFHU010000144.1, on the reverse strand, counting down.
TTTTCTTTTCTCTCCTCTGACTACATGTTTTCAAATAGCCAGTCTTTGAGCTTGCTGACTGTTTGGTTCATTCTGCTGTTGAGAGCCTCTAAAGAGTTCTTCAGTTCAGCAAATGTGTTTCTCAGTTCTGAGATTTGTGTTTGATTTTTTTTTATTATTTCAATCTCTTTGTTAAATTTCTCTGATAAAGTTCTGAATTGATTTTCTGCATTATATTGCAGATCACTGAGTTTCCTTATAACTCTTATTTTGAATTCTTGGTCAGAGAGTTCACAAATCACCATCTCATTAGGATGAGTCACTGGGTTTTGCTTTGTCCTTTAGGGGAGGTCATGTTTCCTTGTTTGCTCTTGTTTCTTGTGGGTATACATCTATGTCTTTGCATTGAAGGATTAGTTATTTATTCCAGGTTTCCTTGTCTGGCTTGTTTTATTTTTTATTGAATATATTTTCTTAGCAGATCTCACTGCTAGGTTGCTGCATCCTTTTCAGCTCTCAGAGGTGCCTTAAGCCCGGGTTTGCCTTGGCTCTAGTAACTGGTTGGAGCATTGCCTGTCCCAAATAGGGGAGGTCCCAAAGGGACTATCCCAGCAGTGCTGGAAAGCTGACTAGGAGTTCATGCTCAGGGGACCTGCAGAATGTACCTTCTACAGTGTGGTGATGCTGAACAGCCACTTTGATTTGGTGTCTCCTTTGGCTGAGTTACACAGCAGAGTTTCCAAGGCTAGGAATGTAGTCCCATATTCCCCATGTGTCTCTACCTGTCCCCTGGGATATTTCTCCCTTCAAGAAGTAATAATACTTTGTGTAAGTTAAGGTAAGGACAGCTCTCCTGCCAGGGAACCCAAGAAGGTGGGGAAGCTGGTTGACTACCTTAATTTCACCTTTTCTGTTGTAGAATCTGTGAGTTGTGGGGAGATTTCCTGCATGTTTGGTGCTGGGCAGGATTGGAGGAGGGGCATTGTGGATGTGTAAGTCCAATTCTCCTACCAACTGCTCCAAATTTTTCCACTTCTCTGTGGCCCTGGGAACTGTCTCATCCTCACACTTGAGCTCTGAGATGTTGCTGGTATAGATCTTGGCACTGTATATTTGTTTTTGGTTCTCTGTGTGTGGGGGGGAGGGATGAAGTCAGCGTGCCTCTATGCCACCATTTTGGAATAGGAAGTCTCTTAGTAATTTTCAAGAATACAATACTTTATTAACTGTAGTCATCATGTTGTACAATAGAACTCTTGGATTTATTTCTCATATCTAACTGAAATTTTGTATCCTTTGAGCAACATCTCCCCAACCCCCCACCCCTCCCCAGCCTCTGGTAACCACCATTCTACTCTTTGCTTTTATGAGATCTTTTTTAAATTCCATATATGCCTGAGATCATGCAGTATTTGTCTTTCTTTGTCTGGCTTATTTCATTTAACATAGTGTCCTCCAGGTTCATCTATGTTGTTGCAAATGACAGGATTTTCTTCTTTTTAAAGGCTGAATAGTGTTCCACTGTGTATACATGCCACATTTTCTTAATCCATTCACATGTTTATGGATATTTAGGTTTAGTCCATACCTTGGTTATTGTGAGTAATGCTGCAGTGAACATGGAAGTGCTGATATCTCTTTGACATACTGGTTTCATATCCTCTGGATATATACCCAGTAGTGGGATTGCTGGATCATATGGTAGTGCTATTTTAAATCTTTTGAGGAACCTCCATACTATTTTCCATAATGGCTGCACTAATTTACATTCCCACCAACAGTGTGCAAGTTTCTGCCTTTCTTCACATCCTCACCATTGCTTTCTTATTAAATAGAAACTTCCTCTGGATGTTGACCAACCTGCTGTTTCACTGTCTTATGTGGGATGAACAATCATCCTAGTTTTCCCAGGTCTGAGGCATTTCCTAGGATATGCAATTTTTAGTACTAAAAGCAGGAGAGTCCCAGTGAACTAGGATGAGTTGGTTACCCTGTTTGTGGATCAACATAAACTGTTTTGGATCCTCTAGATTGGAATAAGACTGCCATGGCTCTGGCTTCTTAACTTCAGCTCTTGGTTTATGCTGACCTGGAATTTTGAGGTCATCTAGGGAGCCTTTACTTGATGTTGTGGATACCCAGATCATTGGCCCACCCTGGTTTTTCTGCTCAATCGTCTAATTGCTGTGAAAAGAGATTTTCTCACAGTCTGTTTTAAAGGCTCTGAGCATTGCTTTGAGCCTTTGTAATCAGGAGGCATCTGCTGTTTATTTGCACATGAGCTTGAATGCTTTTCTTTGGGCCTGACCTTATTGAATCCCCAGTACGTGGAGGAAGAGAAGGATGGTACCAATATTTATTGAGTGTAAGGTGCTTTATCTATGTGATCTCATTTAATCCTCACATCAACCTGATGAAGTTGGTATATTGTTCCTATTTTTTTCAGGTAAGAAAACGGAATCTCAGAGAGGTTAAGTAAATTGTGACGATCAAACTCAGGTCTATATGACTGCAATTCTGTGTTCTCTGCATAATGTTTCTTCTTTCAATGCTTAATAGAGACATGTTGGACAGGAAAATTGTTAATTTCCAGTGATTTTGAGGGGAAAGTGGAAAGAAAAATTAGCAATCACCCCACTGTTTGTAAAGTTAACTCTTTAGGCTACTCCTAGCCAGGAGAGTTACTGTGGTAAATAGTGGCTGGCCTTTGCTGGGTGTAAAAAGGGGTTGGGCATGTGGATGCTGGTTACTTAAGCTTTAATCTCAGTCAGGTGAGTTACATTAGGAACATATAACTTTGTTTATTAGTATGTCAAAGAAAATAGCTGGGATGTAAAGAAATTTGATGTTGAGCGTTGCAGCTGAAAAAACAGAAGTTTCAAGTCCTAAAGAGGCCACTTTTCTGCTCAGCCCTGATGCCTCTGGCCCAGTCATTGGTGCAAAATGACCTAGGTCTCCTGAGGATGTGAACAGGCTCCTGAGCTCTGTGGATGAGGGCGACGGGTAGTAGCAAGAGTCCTGGATGAAGTTAGGTTGGAAATGCTCCTCTATGAAGTAGTGGGAGATGAAATGAACTTCCAAGTGCCCAGGGGTGTTCTTTCTTTCCTTTTTTTTTTAAGTTTTAAAAATAACCTTTTTTTAAAGTTAATATATGCAGTATAGGAAACTGAAAAACACAAGAAGCAAAGAACAAAGTCATCCACAATCACAAGCAGTTTATAGTTTGACACATCCTTCTAGGTCCTGAGTGTATATACACAACATCCAGTTTTAGGGGCTTGAGATCATACAGTATGTATCATGCTTTTTCACACATCATGAATATTTACCAATCCAAAATCCCAAACCTATAGGAGTATTTTGATAACCAAGAATACACTACACCAATTCAGTCTGTTAGGAAAAAATGTAATCCTGCCTTTCTTGGGAGGAAAATTTCATAGAAGACAAAAATGGCAACAGGCATCTAGATAAAAGTATTGGCAGAGTTATGCTTACAATACTGCATTCCCTTAATGCTCAATTTAAAATGAAACATAAAGCAACAGAAGACATTAAGTGTAATGTTTATAAGGGAATTCATTATCAGATCTATACCATTAAAATATTAGCAAGAAGGTATGTTTCCATTGAATTACTTAACATATTCCTATAGTAGAGCCAAAAGAGATGCACATACATCAATGGTAACCATCAAAATGTAAATATGAATACATCTGCATACTCCTCTCTTTTCATACTTCCTTCTGCCACCAACCTAACGAACAAGTCCTGATATACGCTGCTCAAAAGTGGTTTAACAATTCCATGTCCAAGATGTATCTTTTCTATCAATTATAACAAAAAAAAACACTTACAAAATGGCTAATTCACTAGTTCTACTTTTTATCATACATTGTCACCTCAGGACATCTCCAAAGCTTGGATGTTGCAAAATAATGAACTTTGTCCACAATAAACACAGATTACTAAAAATGCACATATAGACCTATGGTTATAATCTAAAACCATCTTCTGGATATGGAGATACTAGCAAAGAGCCCTTCCCTTCACCCTTCCTCTTCTCCCTCTTCCCCCACTCCAGTAATTAAGTACAGGACTACGGTTAGCTCCAAGAGGTGGATTAACAAAGGTCACTCCCAGAAGACAGTCATTCCTAAAAACTAACAAAAGGACATATATAAAGGGATCATTTTACTACCTCTACTTTTAACATACTTTGAGCATTAGGATTTGTTTATCCTTTAATAGACAGCAAGATTAACTAAAATGCATGTACAGAACAATGGTTAAACAATCTGAACTAATCTAACTCATGGGCACAGAGCTTCTCCTCCCCTCCCCCCACCACCCAGTGACAGCCAGCATATTCTCCAAGACATCAAGTTTAACAATTCCATTCCCCAAATGGAACCACTCCTATGAAATTACATAAAACACTTGAAGGGTGTTACGTTAGCCCTCTGTTTTTAACATATATTGTGCACTTTTAAACATCTAGAAAGATTAAATGTTTCAAATAGGACTTAAGTTTTTTTCCACTGTACACAGTAGTATTGAATAAATGGTGCACACTCATAACAAAAGCTATAATTTCAAAGTGTCTTGTAAATAGGAACATTCTGGCCTGGAACCCACCTCTATCAACCCAGTGGACAGGTCTAAGTATCTGTAATGCTTAGAGGGGATTTTAACAATTTCACTTCCCTAAATGTTTTTAAGAATAGTCTTTCCTGTGAATTTTAACTCAAAGTCTACTCAATGTATTACTGTACTAACTCTACTTTTGTCATACACTGGCAACCTCTTTAACATCTAGAAAGATGAGATGTGAATTAGGACTCATTTGTCCTTTATATACACTATATACACAGCAAAGTAAAATAAAATGCACAGACGTAAGAGACAATAGTCAATCTTGCCTCACCATAACCACATTGGTATAAAGCTCTGTGCACTTCCTTCTCCTTCCTCCCTGAACCAGCACAAATAATGTGTACTGCTCAGACGAGTGGTTTGATCATTCAGTTTCCAAAAGACAGTATTTCATATGAATTTTAACAAAAATATATCTACAAAATGTGTTATTTACTACCTCTACTTTTAGCATACATTGTGCATTTCTAAACATCAAGAAAGACTAGATGTTTCAAATAAGGACTTAAGTTTGTCCGCTATATGCACGGTAGTGTTGAATAAACTACATGCCTGTAACAGTGGTTATATCAGAAAGTGTCTTCTAAAAAAGAACATTCTGGTCTAGAATCCTTCATTTTTTCCAACTCCTCTCCACCAATAACCCAGTGAATATAGGCACATGTGTCACTTAGATGTGATGTTATCATTTCACTTCCAAAAGTCCTTTTCAGAAGAGAGCCTTTCTGTGAATTTTAACAGAAAGTGTACAAAATGTTAGCTTACTAACTCTACTTTTGTCACACATTGGCAATCTCTTTAATATCTATCGACTAGATATTATAAAATTGGGACTCAGGATGTTCTTTCTAAAGACAAATTTTGCTGCAAATGGTATCTCATCTATCATAATTTAAAAATAGAATTTATTTTAATAAATGCTGATGGTGGTTTTTTCCCAAATAACAGAAACCATATTAATTATATGTTCCTTTTAACCTTGTCTAAACTGTCTGGTTGGGGTACTGTGGTTGTAGTTATAATATTTCCTGAAACAGTAGTGAAGGCCATTAAAAAAAGTCTCATTCACTCATTCAAAAATAATTTTTAGTGTCTACTCTCTGGCCCAGCACTATGCTAGGTAGCAGAAAATAGTAGTAAAAAGACCTAGTCCATGTGCTCACAAACTGGTGAGGGGGACATGCCAATAACCAGTATTGTAACTTACTGTGCTAGAGTAAGTCCGTATAAAAGATCGTCTAGGTTTTTACAGGAGCTCATAAGAGAGAATTCATTCATAAGGGATGGCTTCCCAGGGAACATGAGTTATACACTGAAATCTGAAGTATGAGTTGGGTGGAAGGTGGTTGGGGTCATGGTGGGGCTGGGTAGAGAATATTCCAGGAAAAGAGAACAGCATGTGTACAGGTCAAAAGAGTATTTGGGGGAACAAGACATGTTCAGAACAAGTTGCGTGTGTGTGTGTGTGTATGTGTGTGTGTGTGTGTGTGTTTGAGGACTTGGGGGTGGGGATGGTGGGAGATAATGCTGGAGAGAGATGCTAGGATGAGATTATATAGGGTCATAAGCCATACAAAAAACTCTGAAGTTTATTATAAGAGTAACAAGGAACCACTGGTGGGTGTCCAGTAAGGACATGAAAAGATCAGATTTGAGATTTTAAAAGTTACCATGATTGCATGTGAGGAGATGCACAGGAGAGAGAAAGGCGTGGTGGTGAGGAGACCAATTAGAAGGTAGCTGCAGACGTCCAGTTGCGATGTAATGGTCACCTAACCAGGATGGCGGCTGTGGAAATGGACAGAAGTGGACTGATTCAAGGGGTAGAATGGACAGCACTTGGCAAGGGGGAGACAGTGGAGAGAAAGACGACATGGGCATGTGGTCATATTCACAGACGATGAAGGTGGGGGTAGAGATGATGATGAATTGTATCGTACTTAAGGAGCTTAAGGTGGGTGGTCAAATACTGTCTATTAGGAAGTTGGGCATATGGGTCTGGCCGAGAATGGACTTGTGATTTTGGAGTCAACAGCATATGAATGTTAACTGGAGCAGTCAGGGAATGAGTGTACAGAAAGAAGGAAGAAGGCCTAGACCAGAACTTTGAAGATACCACCATGTAATGTATGGGCAGAAGACAAGAGGCTCAGGAAGAAGACTAGGAAGAAGTGGACAGAGCGGTTGGAGGAAAAGCAAGAAATTATAGTGTCATGAAATTCATGATAAGAGGGTATTTCAAGAAGTAGAAAGCAGTTAGAAGTCTCCCGGCTGCCAAGACGTGAAGCCAGCCAAGGACTGAGGAATGTCCAATGGCTTGAGTACAAGAGTACAAGGAGGTTCTTGTTGATCTTGTGAAGAAGATTTGGAGGTGGGGGCAGTAGCCAGATTCCAGTTGGCTGAGATTTTGAGGGAGGAGAGGAAATGGATATATCCAGGGTGTACCTCCTTTTGTAAGAAGTTTGGGTGCAAAGGAAAGGAAAGAGGGCAACAGCTGGTCGGACGCGTGGAGTCGAGGGAGGATTTCGTTGTGACGGTGGTTGTTCGGATGAGGCATGCTTTGGAACTGATTAAAAGGAAGCCAATACAGGGAGGGACAGGCTGAAGAGATGGACAGGGAGGGGATTATTGAAACAGGGAGGCAGTCAGGGTGCAGAGTGCAGGCAAGGGACCCACCTTGTGTGGGAGGGACTGGTGGGAAGGAGAATGGATCCAGTGCAGGGGCAGGTGCCAGTGAGTTTGGTAGCAGGAAATTGAGGGAAGACAAGAGTTATTTCTCCGATGCTGGAAGTGAGGTGAGGTTAGTTGTCAAAGTTGGTGGAGTAGAAGGACTGAGAAAGGATAAGTCTTGAAATAGCAGCTGTAGAGAAGGAAGATGGGACAAAAAGAGAGACACGATTTGCCTCTCAACAATTTCTCTATTTTTTTCCTGGTGCTTTTGAGCCCACAAAAATAAATAAAAGAAATTGAATTCTCTTCATTCTTCCATGAAATCAAAAATTACCTTTACATCTATTTCTGAAAATCTGTCCCTCGAAGCCAAGGACCAGCTGAAAACATTGTACTACGTCCCCCGAAAGCAAATGTTCTCAAATAGTAACAGCCAAGAAAGTCTTTTGGGAACAGTTGAGTTCTTTAGCAAAAAATGGGAAATCAGACCTTTTATATTGAATGATGCACCTATTGAGCATCGGGTACTCTAATCATTACAACACCTTTCCAAGACTAGTATTACTACATCCTCTTTTATAGATGAGGAAACAGAGACATGGAAGTTAGAGAATTTATTCAAGACCAACTATTGTTAAGGGGCAGAGCCAGGATCTGAACGGAGTCTAGAGTGTTTCCATTATGAAATATTCATTCAGTGCATTTGATATGGGGGAGAAAATCCTTGTTTTCCCCATCCTGTAAACCGGATTTTTCCTGTATGTTTAATGAGCCATTTTGCATTTGTATTTCTCAACAGTTGATTAAGCACGGGTAGAATTTAATGTGTCGATGTAAGCTGTTTTTAAATCTTAAAAGATTTTCTTGGGAAATATTTCCTCAACCAAAAAAAAAAGAAAAGACTATTCAAAAATGATGCTGGGACAATTGGCTATCCATATGGAAGACAATCAAATTAGACATCTAAGTAATGTCATACATCAAAATAAATTCCAGAGGGATTTAAGTGCTAAATGAATAAAGTCGAATCATAAAAGTTACAGAAGGGAATGAAGAAGGATTATTTATAACCTAGGGCTAGAGAGGCCTTCCCACACAAGAGACAAACTCAGAAACTGTAAACGAAAAGGTGGATAGACTTGATTACATGTACGAGGATGCTAATTATAGCATTGTTTATAATGGTGAAAAATTAGAAGCAATCTCAAGTTTCTTTAATAGGGATCTATTTGAATACCTATTGAACACTTACATCACGAAGGAGCGATGAAGCCTAGCAGGTGAAAGCGTGCATTCTGACGCCAGACTACCTGGGATTGAATCTCATTTCTATCGTTTATTATAATTATTCCTCCATTTCCTCATCTATAAAATAGACACAATAATTTTATTTATCTCACAGGGTTTTTGGGAGGATTATGTAAATTACTAATGTACAGAATTTTGAATAGATCCTAAACAGTGATCTCCACATAAGTATTAGCTGTTGTTACAATGTAGCACTTAAATAAGAATGAGGCAGGCTAATGTACAATGATTCAGTACAATTTCAGACATGCCATTAAGAAAGCAGATTTCAGGACAACATATAGAGCATGATTCCATTTTATTAAAAATACGTTCATATTTACATATGCACATATGAAAATGAGCAGAGAAAAAGACTACGGGATAGGATAACCCGCCAAACTCTGAATAATTGTTATCTCTGGAGGACAGTAGGAGTGTTTGGAAGGGAATAGTCACATTTTATGCTATATACAGTAATTTTGTATTGCTTTAGTCTTTTATAAAGAGAATGAGGTTATACACTCTTTGTGTTGAGGAAAACAGGAGAGAAGGACGGAAGGAAGAAAAGAAAGGAGGAAGGGAGCAAGGGAAGGAAAATGTCTTTAACATCTTCCGCTGTGGATATAGGCTAAGATTAATAGCATAAAAGCACAAACACCCACTGTGAGGGGGCACTGCCCCATCTCCTTCTGATACACAAGTCCCAGTCTTAGAACACACCATGTGGCGCAGGATTTGGAGGGAAGAAGGAAAGAAATAGAAATGGGTAGTACAAAGCCTATGGTCCAAAAAATCTTTAGGGTGGATGGAAAAATCAAATCTAGGCAGCTGACACCAAACCCAGGCATTAACTTAAAGGGAATATTGAGTCTCATTTTGAATCAAGAGTCAATTCTCTTTTCTCAATCAGGCCATTAATGCCCTTCTTAAATCTTCTTTCCAGATTTGTGCATCTTTTAAGCTTTCTCATAAATTTCCAGGATAATTAAAGGAGAATGTTGAGAGGTGTGTGTGTGTGTGTGCATTTCTAGTGACCCTAAGTTATTGCCTTGGCTTGTCCTTTCTCTTCCTATCTCCATGGAAGAGACACAATTTATAGAGGAAAACTCTTAGATGGAAAGAACCCAGGATTGGAAAATAGGGAATTTGGCTAGTCCTCTTTCCAATTGCAATGGTTAGTTTTATGTCCTTGAGATAATTTCTTAATTTTGTAGCTGTAAAGAGCAGAGATTCTGTATGATAACTTTTGGTCCCTTCTAGTTTCCAAAATTCCAAGATTTTCTGCATAATTTTTAGTTAAAAAAATAGATCATTCTCCAGAATGACTGCAATGAGAAGATATCTGCTTTGTATTAGCTTGTATATTAGGTTTAATTAATAGAAGTATGGTATCAGTGTAGCAGGTGATTATTTAGTTTTTTTTTTTTTTTTTCTCATTCGTTAACTTGCTTGAAACAGTCTGTTGAGTTCCAGGCACTATCCTTTGAGAGGGACACAGAAAAACCAAAATGTATGCTCAGGGCTGGGGGTGGAGCAAGGAGGACAATTCACCCATGAGAAGTTGAAACCCAAGCCTATGCCATGTGTGAGTGTTGAATCTAAATACACACAACACACTGGTGCAGAAAACACAAGGAGAGAAATTAGCATACAAACTGATGTGGAGATGTTGAAACTCCTAAGGCCCTGGCAAGGCAAATATGGAAGTGCTCTATGGGAGAATTTTCACAAAAAGAGCCCTGCCATAGTTGAGCTCACAATTAAAACATCACAAAGTGCACAAGAAAATGAATCACCACAAGAGCATATCAGTAAATACAACTAATAGTAGAATAAGCATCCTATTAAATGGAGATATAATAAGCTATGTGGAAGAAACTATAAAATGAATATGTTCAAAGTGCTTAAGAAATATATGAAGAAATATGAATTACTGAACAGGCCACTATACAAGTAATTTTTATAAAACTATAATTTTTAAATGAAACACTGAGCTAATAGATGAGACAGATTAGTCAGTCACAGCTGAAAAAAGAATTAGTGAACTGGAAGGTATATATGAGGAGATCACTCTGAATGCAGCATAGGGAGATGAAGAGGTAGAAAACATGAGAGAGAAGTTAAGAGAAATGAAAGGCAGTATAAGAAGTTTTCCCACTTTACATCTAGTGAAAATTCTAGAAGGAAAGACTAAGGCAAATGGGGAAGAGGTAAAATCAAAGAGATAGTGGCTGAAAAATTTCCAGAATTAAAGAAATTAGTCCTCAGATTTAAGAATTATAACAAGACCTGGTGGATTTGTATACAGAATAAATGTATACAAATCCACCTTTAGATATACAATAGCAAATCTATAGGACCTCAAACATAAAAAAGTTCTTAAAAATTATATGTATACAAGTTTTTGTGTGAACATACATTTTCATTTATTTAGGGCAAATGCCCAGGAGTGGAATTTCTGGGTCATGTAAAAAGTGAATGCTTAATTCTATAAGCAAAAGCCAAACCATTTTCCAGAGTGGTTGTACCACTTTGCAAATTCATCAGCAATGTGTGAAAGTTCCAGTTGCTTTGCATCCTTACCAGCACTTAATATTGTCAGTATTTTTATTTTAGCCATTCTAATAGGTGGACAGTAAAATCCCATCAGGGTTTTAATTTTATTTCCCTAGTGACTGTGTGTTCAACATCTTTCGTTTAGATTGAGATATATTTCACACAATATTAAATCCACTCTTTTGAAGTATACAGTTTTTTGTATTGGCTTTTTTTTTAGTATATTCACAAAGTTTGCAGCCATCATCATCAATTCTAAAATATTTTCATATCCCTAAGAAGAAACCCCATACTCATTTTTCCCTCCCTTCAGCCTGTGACAACTAATCTGCTTTCTGTCCCTATGTATTTGGGTATTTCATTAAAATGGAATCATACAATATGTGACCTTTTTGTCTGGCTCCCTTCACTGAGTATATTTGCAAGGTTCATTCATGTTGTACCATGAATCAATACATCATCATTTTTGTGCCAGAAATAATATATTGTATGGATAAATCACTTTTTGCTTATGTTTTGATTTATTTGATGGACATTTGGGCTGTTTCTACTTTTTGTCTATTATGAAAAGTGCTTCTAGGAATATTTGTGTAGTTGCTTTTTTTTTTTTTTTTTCAAAGAGACAAGATCTCACTCTGTTGCCCAGGCTGGAATGCAGTGGCACAATCATAGCTCACTGTAACCATGAATTCCTGGGCTCAAGCAATCCTCCTGCCTCAGCCTCCCTGCCTCCTGAGTAGCTGGGACTACAGGTGCACACTACCATGCCTGGCTAATTTTTAATTTTTTTGTAGAGATGGAGTCTCGCTATGTTGCCCAGGCTGGTCTCAAACTCCTGGCCTCAAGAGATCCTCCCACCTCAGCCTCCCAGGGTGCTGGTATTAAAGGTATGAGCCACTGTGCCCAGCCTGTGTACAGTTTTTGTGTAAATATGTTTTATGGATGTATATCTAAGAGTAGAATTACTGGGTCATAGTGTAACTCCAATTTAATGTTTTGAGAAACTGCCAAACTGCTTTCCAATGTGGCTGCACTATTTTACATCCCCACCAGCAATGTATGAGAGTTCCAGTTTCTCCACATCCTCACCAACACTTGTCATTCTCCTCACCCCCTTTAAAAAAAAATTATAGTCGTTCTGTTGGATATGAGTAGAATCCCACTGAATTTGATTTGCATTTGTCTGATGACTAATGAGGTCAAGCATCTTCTCATGTGCTTGTTTGGCCATTTGTATATCATCCTTGGAGAAATGTCTATTCAAATCTTTGCCCATTTTTAAATTGAATTAATTGTCAATTCTTTAGCATTTTCTACACAGTCATGTCCTATGTGAATAAGATGGTTTTGTTTCTTCCTTTCCAATATTTATATATTTTATTGCTTTTTCTTGTCTTATGTCATTAGAACTTCCATGACGACCTTGAATGGGAATGGTAAGAGAGAACATTTTTGTCTTCTTCCTGAACTTAGAGGAGAAACATCTAGTTTCTCATCATTAAGTATTATGTTAGCTGTAGGGTTTCCGTAGGTGTTCTTTATGGAGTTTAGGAAGTTTCCCTCTATTCCTAGTTTACTGAGAGTTTTTATGATGAATGGGTGTTGGATTTTGTAAAATGGTTTTCTGCATGTATTGATTTGATCACGTGATTTTTTTCCTTAGATTTTTCTTCTTCACATCCGCTGATGTAATGGATTACATTAATCAATCTTTGAATGTTGAACCAGCCTTGCATACTTTGAATAAATCCTCTTGGTCATGGTATATCATTACTTTATACATTGTTGGATTCTATTTGCTAATATTTTGTTGAGGACTTTTGTATGTATGTTCATGAGAGATAGTGGACTGTAGTTTTTCTTCTTGTAATGTTTCTGTCTGGTTTTGATATTGGGGTAACACTGGCCTCATAGAAAGAGTCAGGAAGTATTCCCTCTGCTTCTATTTTCTGTAAGTAATTGTAGAGAAATAGTACTATTTCTTCCTTAAATATTTAGTGGGATTCATCAGTGAAACCATCTGGGCCTGGTGCTTTCTATTTTAGAAGGTTAATTATTAATTGTATTTTAAAAATAGATACAAGCCTATTAAGATCATCTATTTCTTTTTGTGTGAGTTTGGCAGCTTGTGTGTTTCAAGGAATTGTTCCATTTCATTTATGCTATCAAATTCGCAGGTATAGAGTTCTTCATAATATTCCTTTATTATCCTTTCAATACCCCTGGGATCAGAAGTGATGAACCCTTTTTCATTTTTGATAATAATAATTTGTATCTGCTCTCTTTTTGTGTCGGTTAGTCTAGCTAGAGGCTTCTCAGTTTTACTGATCTTTTGAAGAACTATATTTGGTTTCATTAATTTTTCTATTGATTTCCAGTTTGTAATTTTATTGCTTCTTCCTCTAATATTTATCATTTATTTTCTTCTGCTTGGTTAGGCTCATATTGCTCTTCTTTCTCTAGTCCTAAAGTAGAAGCTCAGATTACTGGTTTTAGATTTTTCTTCTTTTCTAATATATGCATTCGATGCTATAAATTTCCCCCAGCACTGCTTTCACTGCATCACACAAATTTCGATAAGTTGCATTTTCATTTTCATTTAGCTCAGAATATTTTTAACTTTGTCTTGAGACTTCTTCTTTGACTCATGTTTTATTTAAAAGAGTGCTGTTTAATCTCCAAAGCCATGGGTGCAGGCTACTGGTTTTCAAGTGTACTGTAGAACTGGGATTGGGGTGGTGGTTGGATTTAGGGCATGTCAAATACTGTACAGTTCACTGTTCTTACTGAGATCCAGCTCGTTTGTTTGTTTGTTTCTTTCTTTCTTTTTAAATAAATATTCCTCAGATTGTTGCAAGCCTCTAGTTAATAGCCAGCGTTCTTAAAATTTGAGTTAGACAAATTTTGCTAGTACTCTTGTGGCTATTATGGATGAGAGAATTTTCAGAGGTTGTTACTCTGCCATTTTCACTGGTAACATCTTTCGATGTACTTGTCATTCACACATCTTCATTTGTGGTGTCCATTTAAGTCTTGTGTTTATTTTTGAATTTACTGTTTTTTTTTCTTTTTGTTGAGTTTTCTTAAATAAACTTTATTTTGGAACAATTTTAGATTTATGGAAAAGTTGTAGAAATAGTACCGAGATTTACCATGTAACTCTCACCCAGTTTTTCCTATGGTTAACATATTTCATCAACTTGGTATATTTGTTAAAACTCAAGAATCAACATTGGTATATTATGATTAACTAACTTCTAGACTTTATTTAGATTTCTTAATGTTGAGTTTTGAGAATTCTTTATGTATTCCCGATGTATGCATCTTTTATCGGATACATTATTTGCAAATCTTTTCTTCTGATCTGTACTTTGTCTTTTCATTCTCTTATCTGTATTACTTTTATTTTTAAAATGTCAGCAAAAGTTACTTTGGTGGTGCCATTTTTTGTTTCATTTTTTGTATTTCTCTTTGATGAATATAAATGTTTTAAATAAAATAGCACAATATTATTTCAAAATATCATGCTCAGTTTAACTTAAATTAAATGGCTTATTAAAAACATTTTGTTGTATTTTTATGTTGTTTTTACTTAAAAATTATAAATGTATTAATCCCCTTTTTAGTTTAAGATTTAAGCCTTAAAATTCAGAGTACAATTGCAGCACACTCTTAGTACCTGAAGGCAGCATAGTTTTTCTAGTCATAAATCAACTTAGTTTTATACCCAAGATTCCAAAATCAAGTTTAAAAATGACTGAAACATCACAACTTGGCTATTAATACATGTAATTTATGACTTTTTGAAAATTTGAAACTATTGCTTATTCAGGCTTGGAAATCTTCTGCCTGCCCTACTATATTTGTGGACCCAGGTGACATGCCACTGTAATGGTCCTGTGCCTATTCTTGAAGCTAAAGAACTGGTATCAAGTGTGACAGAGTCTGAATAACTAAGGAGACTCTAGATGCCTCCAGCCACACACTTGGCTGTGCTGTGATTCAGCCCTGGCTGACAGTAGGACAAGAGTGGTCAATTTCCCCTTAGAACTGGTCAGTGCGCAGTTGATACTCATTTGGTGCCATTCTTGTGAGTCCTATGTCTTTTTTTTTTTGATTCAGATTAGAGAAAACTTTTGGTACATATATTCCTATGCCTGCCAGTCAGAACTACATGCATGCCCCTCCTCTGAACTGTGTGCTCCTTACCTTAGTTGAATTTGAGTCCAAACATTCGTTCACCTTCCCACCTGCCCAGCCCTGATGAATACTGCCTCTTTACATGTGCTCACCATAAGGTGTGAGTTATCCATTTGATGTGACGTACCACTGCGCTGATAATTTCATTTCTGTTGCCATAACTTTGGCATTAGTGACAATGGTGGTGTACAGCTCGGCTGTTTTCCAGATGTTAATTCACCTGTTTTGCTTAGGATGGCTAGCTCCACCCAGGTATACCAGTGTAATCACATTTTTTTATGGCTATATACTCATGGCATTTAGTTTTTAATCCACATTTGATTGATGGCATTAGGCTTGTTCCATGTGCAATTTTATATAGTGCTTTAATTTCACTTGGGTAAATACCTAGATGTTTTGCTTTCGGTTAAATACCCTTAGTGGATTTGGCAGGTAGTTCCTGATTTATCTTTCTCCATTAATTGTCCTAGTTTGCATCACATTGCAGTTCCAGAGGTTAGTGTCCTATCTCTCTGCACATGCCAATTTGTGTTTTGGGACTTTTTAATATAAGCTGATCTTGCTGGAGTTAAGTGATATCTCATTGTGGTTTTGATTTGCATTTCCCTGATGATCACAGAAGTTGAGCAATTTTTTATATGTTTGCTGACCATTATTCTGTCTTCTTTTGAAAAGTCTTTGTTCATGTCCTTTGCCCACTTGTTAATGGGTTTGTTTGATTTTTTGTTGTTGATTTTCACAAGTTCTGTATAGATTCCGGTTAACAGCCCTTTATCAGATGTGTAGCATGCAAATATTTTCTCCCATTCTGTAGGTTGTCTGTTTGCTCCAATGATAGTTTCCTTGGCTGTGCAGAAGCTTTTTAATTTGGTCAGGTCCCATTTATTTATTTTTGTTGCTGCTGTGATTGCTTTGGGTGTCTTCTTCATAAATTCTTTGCTTAGGCCAATGTCCACAAGAGTTTTTCTAACATTTTCTTTTAGAATTCTTATGGTTTCACGTCTTAGGTTTAGGTCTGTTATCCATCGTGAGTTGATTTTTGTGCGAGGTGAGAAGTGTGGATCTAGTTTCAGTCTTCTACATGTGGCTATCCAATTTTCTCAGCACCATTATTGAATAGGGATTCTTTTCCCCAGTGTATGTTTTTGTATACTTTGTCAAAGATCGGATGACAATATGAGGATGGTTTTGTATCTGGGTTCTCAGTTTTGTTCTATTGGTCTATGCCTCTGTTCTTGTGCCAGTACCTGCTGTTTTGGTTACTATAGCCTTGTAGTATAGTTTGAAGTCTGGTAGATTGATGCCTCCAAATTTGTTCTTTTTGATTAAGATTGCTTTGGCTATACAGGGTCTTCTCTGGTTCCATACGAAGCATAGAATTATTTTCTCTAGATCTGTGAAAAATGATGTTGGTATTTTGATAGGGACTGCAAATCACTTTAGGTAGTATAGACATTTTAACAATGTTGAATTTACCAATCCAAGAGCATGGTAGGGTTTTCCATCTATTTACATCCTCTGCAATATCTCATGAATATAGATGCAAAAATTGTCAATAAAATCCTAGCAAACTGAATTCAACTGCATATCAAAAAAATAATTCATTATGACCAGGTGGACTTCAACCCAGAAACGCAGGGATGGTTCAACATATGCAAATCTATAAATGTAATTCACCATATAAATAAAATCAAGAACAAAAACTATATGATCCTATCAATAGATGCAGAAAAGGCTTTTGACAAAATTCAGCACCATTTTATGATAAGAACTCTTAAAAATATAGGCATAGATGGCTCATACCTCAAAATTATTAAAGCCATATATGATAAACCGACAGCCAATATCATACTGAAAGGGGAAAAATTGAAAGCATTCCCTTTTAGAACTGGAACCAGACAAGGTTGACCACTATTGCCGCTTCTATTCAACATAGTGCTGGAAGTCCTTGAGAGAGCTATCAGAGAAGAGAGAGGGATCAGGGGTATTCAAATGGGGGCAGAAGAGATCAAACTTTCACTCTTTGCTTATGATATGATATTGTATCTACAAAACCCCAAAGATTCAACCAAGAGAGTCCTGGAATTGACAAATGAATTCAGCAAAGTCTCAGGATACAAAATCAGTGCACACAAATCAGTAGCCTTTATATACACCGATAACAGTCAAGCCAAGAATTAAATCAAAGACAATACCTTTCACAATAGCATGAAAGAAAATTAAATATTTAGGAACATACTTAAGTAAAGAGGTGAGAGACCTATATAGGGAGAATTATGAAACACTGAGAAAAGAAATTGCAGTGGAGTCCTATTTTCCTCCTTCTGTCTGTCCCTATTGTCTTTCCAGGCTCCTGGCTGTCATTTCTGTCACAGCAGTTCTGGTGATTTTGATAATGTTAGCAACAGAAGAAAGCTGTCATCCCCCTTGTGAGTAGTTGAATAGGAAGATGCACAAAATGCTGAGGAAATCAAGAAGAGAGTGGTGGAGGCTGTCAAGTGTAGCAAGGGTGGTATTTACTATAGGTACTGACTTCTTGTGAAAGAGTATCTCTCCCTATTGAGCACGGTGTTGGAATGGGCATTGTAGGCAGGTCAAAATGCCTGAATTTTTCAGCTGGCACTAGATTTGACTAGCTGTGTGCTTGTGGGGGAGAGAGGCTTACTCTATTTCTCTCTGGGCTCAGTTTTCTCATCTGTAAAACGATGCTGGTGGTGATGTGGAGGGGCTGGTTACCTGATACTTAAGGTCTTTCAAGCTCTAATGGTCTAGGCCATGTTCTTTAAACATTTTTGCTCATGTACCTCTAAACAACCTTTTAAAAAACTATGACTCTATGCACATTAAAGTTGATATTTAAAATTTTGCATCTTTTATTTAAATAGTTGCAAAGGATGTGATTTCCAATATACTGTAAAAAGAGAGAATTTAAATTTTTAAAGAAGTATCCAGTGAAATCTAAATGTCATAATCATATCATACCCCCTTCATCCACTTAAAGAAATGTATAAACAAACACTTTTTTCAACACTTTGAAATTTTATATTTCTCTTTTAGCCATGACTTTATATTTTATTCCACTTCCCCTACAGAATTTTATGTTAATGCAATATATTTCATGGTTGAAAATTTTTTGTTGATCATACTATCATACTTATCACAATAAGATTATGCCTTATAAATTCAATAAAAATTTTTTTGGTGAGCATAAGTCCTTAGGTGTTAAAAGTCTTCTGTATTGAGTTGTAATTATAATTATTATTAGTACATATTTGATCAAAAATAAAAATATATATTAAATTTTTATTAATAATTACAGTCACACATTGCATAATGACATTTTGGTCATCGATGGACCATATATGATGGTGGTTTCATAGGATTATAATGCAGCTGAAAAATTCCTAATGTGTAGTGATGTAGACATCATGACATTGTAGCACAATGTGTTACTCACATGTTTGTGGTGATGCTGGGGTAAACAAACCTACTGCACTGCCAGTCATATAAAAATATTACAATACAATTATGTACAGTACATGATAATGATGATAAACAACTACGTTACTGGTTTATGTATTTATGATACTATACTTTTTATCATTATTTTAGACCATACTCCTACTTATTAAAAAAAAAGTTAACTGTAAAATAGCCTTAGGCATGTCCTTCAGGAGGCATTGCAGAAGAAGGCATTGTTATAATAGGAGATGACAACTCCATGTGTGTTATTCCCCCTGAAAACCTTCCAGTGAGACACGATGTGGAGGTGGAAGATGGTGATCTTGATCTGCAGTCCAGATCCCTGGGATGTGGACTGGTACCATGGCCTGTTAGGAACCTGGCCGCACAGCCAGGAGGTCAGCAGGGGTGAGCAAGCAAAGCTTCATCTGTATTTACAGCTGCTCCCCATTGCTCGCATCACCACATAAGCTCTGCCTCCTGTCAGATCAGCAGCGGCATTAGATTCTCACAGGAGCACAAACCCTACTGTAAACTGCCCATGTGAGTGATCTAGGTTGTGCGTTCCTTATGAGAATCTAATGCCTGATGATCTGAGGTGGGTCTGGGGCGGTGATGCTAGCACTGGGGAGTGGCTGCAAATACAGATTATCATCAGCAGAGAGGTTTGACTGCACAATAAATGTAATGTACTTGAATCATCCCGAAACCATGCCCCCCCACCCTGCTTTCGGTCTGTGGAAAACTGTCTTCCATGAAACTGGTCCCTGGTGCCAAAAAGGTTGGGGACCACTGATCCTGATGATCCTGATCCTGTGTAGGCCTATGCTAGTATGTGTGTTTGTGTCTTAGTTTTTAACAAAATTTTAAAAAGTAAAAAAAAAAAATAAAAAATTTTAAAAGTAAAAAAGCTTATAGAATAAGAATATAAAGAAAGAATATTTTTTGTACAGCTGTACAATAGGTTTGTGTTTTAAGCTAAGTGTTATTACAAAAGAGCCAAAATTTTTTTTTAGTATGATAGATTTAGGGGGTACAAGTACAATTTTGTTACATGTATATATTGTACAGTGGTGAAGTCTGGGCTTTTAGCGTACCCATCACCTGCACAGTGTACACTGCACCCCATAGGTAATTTTTCATCCCTCACCCCCTCCCTTTCATCCTCCCACCTGTGGAGTCTCCAATGTCAATTACTACACTCTGTATGACCATGTGTACCACAGTTTAGCTCCCACTTATAAGTGAGAATGTGTTGTATCTGTTTTCCATTCCTGAGTTACTTCACTTAGGATAATGGTCTCCAGTTCCATCCAAGTTGCTGCAAAAGACATTATTTCATTCTTTCTTATGACTGAGTAGTACTCCATGGTGTATATACATACACCACATTTTCTTTATCCAGTCATTGGTTGATGGACACTTAGGTTGATTCCATATCTTTGTTATTGTGAATTGGGCTCCGATAAACATACAAGTGCAGGTATCTTTTTGATATAATGGCTTTTTTTCCTTTGGGTAGATACCCAGCAGTGGGATTGCTGGATCGAATGGTAGATCTACTTTTAGTTAAAGAGTCAAAAATTTTAAAAAATTTTAAAGTTTATAAAGTAAAAAAGTTACAGTAAGCTAATGTTAATTTATTATTGAAGAAAGAAATTGGTAAGAATAAATTCAGTGTAGCCTAAGTATACAGTGTTTATAAAGTCTATAGTAGTGTACAGTAACACCCTAGGCCTTCATAATCACATTCACTCACCACTCACTCACCCAGAGCAACTTCCAGCCCTGCAAGCTCCATTCTTGGTAAGTGCCCTATTGGTGTACCATTTTTTATCTTTTATTTCATATTCTTACTGTACCTTTTCTATATTTAGATACACAAATACTTACCATTGTGTCACAATTGCCTATAGCATTCAGTACAGTAACATTCTGTGCAGGATCATAGCTTAGAAGCAATAGGCTATCCAATATAGCCTAGGTATGTAGTAGGCTACACCATCTAGTTTTGTGTAAATACACTCTGTGATGTTCACACAACAGCATTGCTTAACAATGAATTTCTCAGAATGTATCCCTGTCGTTAGGCAACACATGAGTGTATTAAAAATAATTTTTATTGGAAATACATTTATTAATGAGGTGAATGAGGCTTTTAAAAATTGTTTTATATATCTCTGTATGAATATGACTTATTTATGCAAAGAAGCAGAGTCCAGCATCTATTTTATTACTACAGTTTTTTTTCTTATAGATGTAAACACTGAGAAAACATGTTCATATAAAAAAGTACACAGAGATGGAACTCTGCAATGTCACTGTCACTTGATTCTTTGAATACCTTTTGAGTTATTTGTCAAAACTCACACAGTGATTTATCATCGATGTTATTTTTAATTTTGTTAAAATTTTGAAAACCACCTAACTTGGTAAAAGATCTGTTATTTGTTCATTAGAGTGTGATTCAATTTTTCAATTCCTGGGAGGTATACAGAAAAGGCTTTTATAATACTATCAATTATTTATTAATAATCCCAGCTATTCTTTTATTTAGAGGCACCTTGTTTAACCAGGTATATTTTAAAAATTGTTGGGAAATCAATACATTGTTAATTTCTTTCCATTTTGCTGAGACAGTATTTTTGGTATAGTGCTTTTTTTTATTATCATGTGCTTTGAATATAATTTTACCAAAAGCTTGAAACTATAAATTTGGCTTATTAAATATATGCAAAATACCTTCCATATAATCTAATTGGCAAAGTCAGTTCTCACTGTGAAACCAATCAGCCAAGTTCATTCTTACTTTTTGTTAAAATAAAAACCTGATTTTTTTTTTCAATTCAACCAAAGATGCCAATAAGCATTTCAAGGACTCATAAATACCACTAGAAAAAAAATTATGGAACTCATCTTGTGAGATAGATAATAAAATCAATCAAGTCAGGATTAAAATGATGCAGCACTAATGTAATTTATCCATTTTACAATGTTATAAGAATGAGGTCATAAATCAATACTCAGCTTCTCTGTACTGAATTTGTAATGGGCCAATGTTATGCATATATAAAAGGACATTTATAAAATAAATCTGGTAAATATGAATGTGTGCATGTATCAAACATTGGAGTTTTTTTTTTTTTGCTTTGGAGAATTATTTAAATAAGAGTCAAATAACAAGATGAAAAATAACTTCATTAATTTTATGAGACAGCATGATCAAACTTTCCTTGGAAAGTGAAAGGGAAAGATACTCAGTTGCTAAAAACTAGTTAGTCTGGAAGTTATGATATACTTTTCTCTTTTGTTAATAAGAGGTGGGAAATACTAAATATTTGACTATCTGTGGTTCCCACAGTTTTTAGCGGATACCTCCCTTGGGTGGGGATGGTGGAGATTGGATCCCAGCGCTGGTGCCCCATGGTCTGAACAGACTCAGAGCAGGGTGGAAGGACTCTCCAGTACCTTCTGGGGATGGTGCCAGACACTGTGGACAATGTCTGTGAGCAGCTCTGTGCAAGGTGGGTGCGGAGGTTGCACCCTGACCACTAAGGAATGTGGGTCCTTCTCTACGGAAGCTTCTCACCCAATTCTGCATGATTTCCTCTTGCTCCTTGATTATCTTCTGAATACTTTCTTTCCTTAACAATTGTTCAATTTTCCTGCCCTCATTTAACCCTGCTCACTTCATTCTGGACTTTCTGAGTTCAGTTTGGGTTTTTCTATCAATCCTGGCCATCTTCCCATGAACATGGCCCAGAGCCTGGAAGCCATTCTTTCTTCCTCCCACACCTCCATTCCAGAGAGGGACTCAACTCACCCATCTCACCTCGCAGGCTATCTCCCAGAGGATTCAGCATCTTGGAGGCCTCTCTGCTCCCTGGCACCCATCTCCAGAAGGTATGAGTGTCCCCTCCCTCTCCTGGGATCAGCCCATCCACGTGCTCTGCAGCAGGGCCCTGGGTTAACCCTCCCTACTGCCTGCCTGTTTGTGGATTTACTCTGCTCTCCTGATGCAAACACATACCTGCATCCAGCAATTTCTCCTGTGGTGGCAGTTTGGCTGAGGAACAGGGAGCCCTATTTCTTTTTTAGGTATTGTCATACCCCTATATATACCAGACCTCCCTAAACCCCTGGGTGGTTTCTAAGGTGTTAGGCTGCTACAACCCTGCTAGCGATCTCAGAGGGGATTCCTAGTGAAGGATGACCCTCAGTGGGGTGGGAGGTCATTAGCACTTTCAGACAGACCACACAGCCCCCAGGGCTGCACGACCTGCCCTCCAGGGCCATGTTAACTTTTAGACACTAAAGCCACCTGGTCACTGATTCTCCCAGTGACCTGCCCCGCACAGGGTGGCCCAGCTAAGCTTGATTACTGGCCCTCCCGGGAACTATCTTTTACTCCCATGGGGTACATGTCCCATCCCAGGGAAAGTCCACTGCACCTTTTCTGCTGTTTCCAAAAGGCCATAACCATAGCATACAGAATTTCTCTCTGTATAGTATTCACCTGCAAGGGCTGTTGGGTCCCTTAGGAGTCACCACCTCTTATGCACAGGGCTCTAAACAAATTCCACAATGTCCCATGGTGTGGGTTTAGGAACTTTATTGGGAAAGGGAAATCTGACAAAACCTGGATGAGCAAGGAAAGAGAAAGGGTATCCCCTGACCCCCTATTAGCCCATGGGGAGGTATGGGGACTGGTGGCTTCCTCCCCCTGACAAGAGGGGCTGGACCTCCCCAAGGCCCCACGTGCTGGCCAGCTTACAGGTCCAGACAGCCCCTGTAAACAGCTGGCACACCAAATCCAAATTGCCAGGCCCCAAACAGTCTCTTCATTCCCCCACAGGCAACACTGCTTTCTTATGGGTGCTCTATAAAATGACCCACTAGCAGGGACAAATCCTCCACTGGAGGGTAGATATGTACGGCATGACCAACCATTGCCCAGGCCTCGGCCCACAGGGAGCTGGGGACCCGGGCCCCCTCTGCCCTTGCTGCCCTGGCCTTGTGAATTTTCTCTTCTCCACACAAGCCTATTCCTTAATCTGCACCAAGTGACATTGTGAAGTTCATGCAAAACGCGGTGCCCTGCAGGTGAAGTTGTAACCGCAAACCATCCACCTTGCAAGGGAATTGCCAATGTTTAAATATGTGCAAAAGGTAGATTTTAACATTCACTCTGTCTCTCCTATATTGTCTATTTTGCTTTCACATGATTCTCCCTCAAGAACAATGTGTTCTTTGACAATAGCCCGGTGAAGTCATTAAACAAAAATTGTTATTACTCTCACTATTCCTCTCTATATCTAATTCAAAACACCCAACAGAAGACGCATTCTTAATACTCCTGCCCCCAACAGGAAAATAAAGTAAGCAAGAGAAGCCAGAAGCCCTAAGGATCGGGGTGCTCCCACGAATCGCTAAGGGGGCTTTCCCCTTGTGGGTGCCCTGGAGGCTTTTACAGCCCTGGGCAATGCCACATAGTAAAAACGAGGGTGGGTGAGCTTTATACCTTGCTTTTGTCAAGTGGACAGAGGGTTGGTGAGCATAGGGGCATTCTTTGGCAGCTCAGCCTTAGGACAGCGTGCCTAGGGGTTGAGCACCTGAACGATGATTCCTTTAAATTCATCCATGTCCAAGTACCCCTTAGAAAGTCTCTACAAACCCCTAAAGATGTGCCTTCCCTAGTTTGAGGACCACTGACTGGTCTAGAAAGCTAAGATTTTGAGGTGTTGGGCTCAGGCTAGAGTGCCCCAGGGCCTGGCCTGGAAGATATAGCAGCTGATGGTGTCCTTGGAACAGACACTGGAGACAGCTGCTTTACAGTTGGGCTTTTCTGGGTGATGGGGGTTTTCTCCTCCCCACTGATCTGAACACACAGCCCTGGGAGTTACTAATATTATCTTTTCAACCTTCTGCTGTTATTGCTGCTAATACTGCTGTCCCCTGTTCGTCATCCTCTAGCCACAGGGTCTCTTTGCTGGTCCTTCAACACACCAGGCATACTCAGTCCCAGGGCCTTTGCACTGGCTGTTCTCTCTGCTGGAATGCTCCTCTGGATATCTGCTTGGCCCACTCCCTCATCGCCTGCGAGTCTGTTCTCCAGGCCTGCCCTGACTGTTCCATTTAAAGCTGCAGCTATTAGGTCATTAAATATGAAATGTCCGATTTCGAATCAAAAGTGTAGTTTATTACATCTCAAACAAGAAGCGTACAATTAATCAAAGCATGCCATCTTAACGGTAGCTTGCTTACGCCAGCAGTGAAGAAGCCTGGAGAGCGAGTGGCGATGAAATCATGAAAGGTGTTTTCCACAGCTTGTTGAGAATTGAATATTTTTCCTTGCAAGAAGTGGTCAAAGCCTGGAAGAAGTGGTAGTCAGGTGGTGCAAGGTCTGGTGAATATGGTGGATGACAGAGAGTTTCCAAGTCCAGCTGCTGTAGTTTGAGCAGCATTGTTTATGTGACATGTGGTCTTGCAAGAGGATTGGCCTGTCTCTATTGACCAATCTTGGCTGCTTAATCACAAGCATCCTCATCATTTTGTCCAATTGGTTGCAGTGGACATCGCTGTAATGGATTGAACAGGTTTCATGAAGCTGTAGTGGATAATACCAGCGCTGGACCACCAAACAGACAACATTAGCTTTTTTTGATGAATATTCGGTTTTGGACTGTGTTTCTCCACTTCATCTTTATCCAACCATTGTGCTGAATGCTTGCAATTGTCAAAAAAAAATCCATTTTTCATCACATGTAACAATACAGTGTAGAAATGGTTTGCCTTTATGTCGTGACAGCAGAGAAAGGCAAGCTTCGAGACGATTTCTCTTCTGATGCTCGTTTAATTCATGCAGAACCCATCTATCCAGCTTCTTTACCTTGCCCATTTGTTTCAAATGGTCCAATATTGTTGGAATAGTAATGTCAAACCTTGCTGCTAATTCACACGTAGGTTGAGATGGATTCGCTTCTACTACAGCTTTCAGCTCATCGTTATCCACCTTGGTCTCAGGTCATCCACGTGGCTCATTTTCAAGATTAAAATCACCAGAACAGAACTTCTCAAACCATCAACATACTGTGCGTTCATTAGCCACATCCTTCCCAAACACTTCGTTGATATTTTGAGCTGTCTGCGCAGCATTGGCTCCGTGACGGAACTCATATTAAAAAATAACACGAATTTTTGACTTATCCATGGTTTCACAAAAATTTCTCCAAAAAAAATTTGAAAGATAATCACAAGCCAGAATGTGCATTTGAAAGACTGAGGATGTACCTCCCAACAAAAATAAAACAAGAAGTGTCAAAGTGGAATGTCAGAGATATCAACTGTCAAACTTAGTACTTATGGAAATCGGACATTCCACACTTAATAACCTAATACATATTCCTGTCATCCTCCCCATCCCTCATACCCTGCCTATTCCCCCCACAGAACCTATCATCTCCTAAAACACTTTGATTTACAGATTTCTTATGTTTAATGGTTTTGTCTTCCTTCACCACCTCTTACCCCCCAGAATAGAAACTCTTGGAGGGCAAGGATCATTGCTTGCTTTGTTCACTGATACATACCAAATGCCTAGAAGGGAGCCTGGCACATGGTTGGTGTTCAATAAATATTTGCTGAATGAATGAATGAATAGCCTCATTTGTTCACCTCTCAAAGCTTGAGCTGACCCACATGAACTCTCTCTTAAAAAATACAAAGTGCGTCATAGCAGCAAATCACACTTGAGCTCTGAGAAGTGGCCAGGTTTCCTTATTTCTTTCCTCCTCCTCTTCCTCCTTTCTCCTCTTCCTCTGTTTTGTTTTACTTGTTTGTCAGCCAGTATGACCCTGAATGGCCTCTTTACTCTCATCTCTGGCTTATGATGCAGCCCAGAGCCTGCAGACCAGAGGCCAGTGCACCAAAGTTGGCCTGCTGACGTGTTGTACAAGGCCCACCAAATATTTACCCCCACAGTGTTTAAAATGATTAGGAATGTATCACAACTCTTTGAAGGTATGGAATATTTCAAAAATATTAAGACTTCAAATCTATCAAAGATACAAAAACTTCTCCTGTCTTTTGAAAAATCAGATTTTCCAATATTGGGTCACATCCCCAGTGAGCAGGAGCCATGTCCCAGCTGCCCCTTTAGGCAGGGCACCATCTCTGCCACATTCTACTGTGCCTCTGACGCTGACACCAAGATCAGCAGTGCTCCTATGGTGCTGTGGCTCCTTCTGTCACCCACCTTCTTTACTCTGTGATACTACCCACTGGCCTCCATAGACACTTGCGTTTACAGACTTTGATTCTAGAAATAATGGAGAGATTTGCAGTTCCCAGAATCTGTCCTGTGATCTTTCTCATTTCTAGGCCTTTGCCAATGCTGTCTTTCCACCTGGAATACCCACCTTCTTCATCTGGCCAACTCCTACCACTCAGCTTCAAGTTCACTTCCTGCTGGAAGCATGCTTTGGTTTTCTGATGTTGGGTTAAGGGCCTTTCCTAAGTCCTCTCACGCTGCTGTGAGGGCATCCCTATCACTCTGTATTATAATTTCTTGTCTTCTTCCCTAGTAAATTTAGAGCATTTTTAAGGTAGGGACACGTTTTGTTCACCCTAAGTCCAGGGGTTGGCAAACTATAGCTCACAGGTGAAATCTAACCTGCAGCCTGTTTGTGTACAACTCTCATGCTGAGAGTGGTTTCTACATTTTTAAAGAAAGGTAAACAACAGAACAAAGCAGTATGTGAGAGACTTTATATGGCCTGCAAACCTAGAATATTCACTATCTAGACCTTTACAGAAAAGTATGTTGATCTAAGTTGAGTGGAGAGGTAAGGTCATTGTATAGCTTGTCAATATGTGATTACTTAGAAGAGACATCCCACAGAATGGGAATAAATATTTGCAAACTACCCGTCTGACAAGAGATTAATAACTAAGGAGCTCCAACAACTTGATGGAAGAAAAATCAAATAATAAGATTTAAAAATAGGCAAAGGATCTGAATAGACATTTCTCAAAAGAAGACATATAAATGGCCAATAGGTGTATGAAAAAGTGCTCAACATCATTAGTCATCAGAGAAATGCAAATCAAAACTACAATGAAATATCATCTCACCCCAGTTAAAATGGCTTTTATCCAAAAGACAGACAATAGCGGTTGTTGGCAAGGATGTGGAGAAAGGGGAACCTTTGTACACTGTTTGTGGAAATGTAAATTAGTGCAATGACTATGGAGAATAGTATGGAGGTTCCTCAAAAAACTAAAGATAGAACTTCCATATGACCCAGC
Organism: Daubentonia madagascariensis; assembly: GCA_023783475.1. Taxonomy (NCBI): domain Eukaryota; kingdom Metazoa; phylum Chordata; class Mammalia; order Primates; family Daubentoniidae; genus Daubentonia; species Daubentonia madagascariensis. The sequence goes on along the minus strand of JAKFHU010000144.1, from coordinate 8,785,796 downwards.
AATCTCACTGCTGGTTATATAGCCAAAGGATGGAATTTAGTATATCAAAAAGATATCTGCACTTTCATGTTTATTCCAGCACTATTCACAATAGCCAAGATTTGGAATCAACTGTGTCCCTCAAGGTCCATTGTGCTAAAGTCAGGCTGATTGAGGTGTGAGGTTTGTCACTGGAGAAAACAGTTGTCTTCGAGAATAAGCTACACATGCAGATGTGGGGCAAGGCCATGTCCCACTTGGCAGGAAATTCTGGGAGCCCAGGTTGCAGAACAGCAGGAATGAGGGTCTGAATCAATGAGCGCTGCTGGCTGGCGGCCTGTCAGTTCACTATCAGCACAAACATCAAACCCACCAGTAGATAAACAGCTTTAAATTAAAGGAAAAGTGTGTTTGCTTGTCACCTAGTGCATAAAGCATGCTCAGGGCCCTTAAAAGCATCAGGGCCTACTTTGTTTATTGACTTAGCTGACTTCAATTTAAACCCAATCTCTTTTGGTAAAATTTGAAAATGATTCTGTATGATGGAAAAGCTCTATCATTTTCATTGTTTTCCAGGAACAAATTTCTGAGACAAACATTTTTCCAACAGAAAATCTGTAAAGATGGGTAAAAGTATACAAAGTTTGATTTCAAAGAATAGATCATTATAGCCAATTGACATTAATTTAATTGCCTTTCGAATATTTAGTGCCAAAGACAGTATGTCTTGGTCAGGAAAACACCATCACTTGATTCTCCTTTTAGCTCATTTTTATCGTTAAAGTTTCTGTCTTATTCCACCCTTAATACATCAGTAACTATTCTCTTGAACACTTAGCTAACAGTTGCCTACTCAGCATGGAACCCAACAGCAGAAATAAACATTAACCTTTCTGGATGTAGTCATGGGATTTGATATAATAACACATCATTCTCAGACAGAGATGTCAAGCGTCATTCTGTGAGTGGAAATTGAGCAAGAATTCACAGGTAGCTGTAGGCAGATCTTTCATGCAGGGCAGACACCTAACTGGCACCCCGTACTCTCAGAACTGAACGAGATGTTGGAATGTCCTGTGCACAGCTAAAGTCAGTGTTACCAAGACCAGACCTGAGAAACCTGGCCTGAAACCACCCGTAGGAGAGGCCTCAGTCACAACTGGTCTGTTTCCTCTTGGTTTATAAGAGTCATTCATTCATTCCATTAATTTTTATGTGTGACTATTATACTCCAGGCTCTGGAATAGAGAGATGAATTAGACGCGGTCTCTGTTCTCCAGGAACTCACTGAAAAGTCAAGTCTGGAAGTAAGCAATGGAGTGCAGTGTGGGAAGTACCGTGTCGAGGTGATGTGCACAAGAACAGAGGTCTGTCTTCTGGCTTTTTTGGCTTCCTCTTTCTTCAAGGTAGACATTGATATCCTGGCTTTTCAGACTCTGCATTGTAGATGTCCTGAAAGCCACTCTTTCATTCCTGTGTTCAGTATGGGAGGAGGCTAAACCCAAGGACACAGAAATGACTGAGTGGTTCTTGCCCTCTGGGAACTCCAGCCTAGTGGCAAAGGCAAGCAACTTGGCAAATAATTACAATACAAAGTCAGTCCTTAATACCAGTCTCTGCTGGGCTGTGCATGTAACTCCTTGGTGCTTCACAAATCCATATCTGAAGGCCTCACCTCTAGGCCCTGATCCTGTAGGCTGGGAAGAAGTTGAGGAACATGTGTTGTTAACAACCTGCCCTGGTGAATCCAATGTCCGGTCAGGTCTGGGAAGGGGCACTGAACAAGGACAGCTAACAGGGGGTTGCGAGGGGAGAGCTACTGGTCCTCTGAGGTTTCACAGAGGAACCGGGCTTTGTACCGGGAGTAGTTTGGATGAAGGGAGAGTGTTCTAGGGACTTAGGATCGCATGGTACAGTGCATGGGGGAGGTCCGGGGTGTTGGGGGAACTGGGAGAGGCAGGACTGAAGGAAGGAGGGGGGGCAGGTGAGAAGGGGGCTGACTGAGAGAGAGGGTTATTCAACAAGTGCTAAGGAGTTTGGCACTGATTCTGTTGGAAGGGCAGGGTGTGGTCTCAGCAGAGTTCAGGAGCACAGTGCTGGTGACAACATGGCAAACGTCTAGAGCTGCAGGACTAGAGGCAGAGGGACTGTCTTGGTTATCCACTGCTGTGTAACAAACCATCCAAAAACGTAGCAGCTTAACACAAGAACATTTCATTTGCTCCTCACTTGCTGTGGGTCAGGGATCTGGGCAGCTCTCTGGGTGATTCTGCTTCATGTGGTTTGGCTGTGGCTCAGCTGGTGGTGGGGCTGGGCCGGAAGGTCTGAGAAGTCTCCATCCTGCTGCCTGGCACCTCGGTGTTCCTCCACGTGGCCTCACTCTCTCCAGTGGGAAGCAGGTGGCTTGGGATTCTTCACACAGAATGATGGTTTAAGGGCAGCTGGACTTCTCACTCAGAGGCTGACTTCCAGGAGGGAGCAGTCCAAGTGGCAAAGGCAGGTCTCTTAAGGTCAGCCTTGGAAGTTACTTCTGAGTTACAACCATATGCTGCATTCATGGGCTGAAACAGGTCACAGGACCAGCTCAGATTCAAGAGGAAGGGAAACAGACTCCACCCCCGATGGGGGAGCAGCAAGGTCACATTGTATAAGATGTGGGGGATGGAGACATTGGTGCAGCTGCCTTGGTAAACACCATCTACTGTAGGACTAGTTGTGACATGGTGATCTTTTAGATAAGAGACAAAGAGGTCGGAAGCATGGCCGTAGCAATAGTGATAGAAAGGGATATCCCTGAGAGATGTTTCAGAAGTAGAATTATATGACCTGATTCCTGACTGGACTGGAGTGAGTAAAGTGGAAGGAAGGGTCAAGAATGATTCCTGAGTTTCTGGTCGGGCATGAGTGGTACCATCTACTGAGAAAAGGAGAGATCTGTAGCAGTTTGACCAGTGCAAGCATGGCCATGCTGGGGGTGATTTGTGACATGGTGGGTTTGAGAGCCCCCTTGATGAAGAAGTCGAGTAGGCGTTGGAGCTCAGGAGAGGGCTATAGCTTAAAGACACAACAAATCACTGGCATTGAAACCTTAGGAATGGATAAGTCCAATGTCCCTAGATGCTATGGTCTGTGTCCCCTCCAAAATTCAGATGTTGCCAATATGACAGTATTAAAAGATGAGGCCTGTAAGAGGTGATTAGGCCATGAGGGCTCCTCCCTAATGAATGTGAGTAGGCACCCTTATATAGGAACTTGATGGAGGGAGTTGGAGCTCTCTTGCCCTTCCGCCTCCTGCCATGTGAGGATGCAGTAAGAAGGCCCTCACCAAATGCCAGAGCCTTGATCTTGAACTTCCCGGCCTCTAGAACTGTGAGAGAATAAATTTCTGTTCTTTATAAATTGCCCAGTCTCAGGTATTCTGTTATAGCAGCATGAAATGAACCAAGATAGGTACATACCCTTATCCTCACTTACAGGTGAGCAACTCAAGGTTTACAAGCTCAGGACATTGCCCAAGGCAAGAGTTGGCAAGTGACAAGCCAGGATTTGAACCCATCCTGTTTTACTCCACAGCCCCTTCTCTTAAGGATTACCTTACCTTGTTTCCAGTGCAGTCCCTGAGACCCTGTAATCTTGCTCCAAGAGGAAGTCAAGGCCCTGAAAACATTAGCTTCTGACACCAGTTCCAGGTGGAACTCTAATTGTGATCACAGACTGAGCTGTGACACTGGTCACACACTGAACTCTGACCCTGGTCACAGACTGAGCCCTCACCTGTGTCTCATACCAAGCCCTGACTGTGTTGACACTCTGAGTGCTGACCCTGGTTACACAGAGCCCTGACCTGGTCACACACTGAGCTCCGACCATGGTCACACTCTGAGCCCTGATCCTGGTCACACTCTGACCCCTGACCCTGGTCACACACTGAGCTTAGACCCTGGTCACACACTGAGCCCTGTGCTGTTACTGCAGCACAAAACAGCCTAAGGCGCTAGATTTTCCTTGTTTATCTTCATCAGCTTTGTTAATGTCAAGAGTGGCTTAAGACTTTTGATTGAATGTATCTTTTCTAAACGCAAGTGAATGTCAAAACACATCGCAGTTGGGGGCCAAATGACACAAGCCAAAGAAGGAATATGAGTGTATCTCCTCCTCAAAGTGAATCAGAAGGCACCTGCTTCTTCCCTCCCGCTGCTGTGGCTTCATGGAAGTGGTTCTTTTGCAATTAGTCATCATTTCTATTCCCCCTTCTCCCAACCCAAGAGCAAAATCAGAAGCATGAATTAGGTCTCAACTTAGCAATTGGGAAAAACATTGCAGAAGTGATATGTTAAAACGTTAAAAAAAAAAATCTCCTCAGAGGAAGCTTCCAAAGGGAGAAACTCATTTAAAACATAAGTAACAGGAGCATTTCTTTTTGAGATTTTTTTTTTGTTTATTCATTTTACTCTTGACAAAGTTAAAGATCTAAGTCTGATTTAATTTTCAAATTATTTATTTATTTTTTGAGTCTGACTTTAAAGGATCAACTTATACTCTCAGACTGTAAGAAGATTATGTCCAGAAATTACTTCATGACTAATATATCTTTACCCCAAATGACCATACAAATAGGATACCTATGAAAAAAGGAAGACAATTCTAGAAGTCTGCTAGTCTGAAAAACCGCTAGCAGCTTTGGAGAATTGTGTTTTTTCAGGTGACACTTAGTCCATAGAATAGGTATATTAAAAACAAAACAAAAGACTTATCTTGTAACTGAATCGCAGTACTTTGATACCATACATGTACATGGCTTTTATCATAAAATGGACATGTTCTATTCTGGGGAAAAATAAACATTGGTTGCAAGATATGGTTATTTAAGGTCCTAAAATAACAGTCGGGCTTTAGGTAAAGATGGCAGAATGAAGCCAGGTCACAGACAGTTTTCTTCCTAATGTCTGACCACATAAATAAAAAATAGTAAAATTACAAAAAGGAAAAGCAGAAGGGGATACTATTTCATCTCCTAACTTTAAAAATGTGATCCTAAGAAAGAAATCAAAATTATTGGCATGATTCTGTGTGGGTCTTAATACCACCTCTACCTCATCTCAAAGCAGTGTGGGGAAAGAAGATGGACTGGTTGACAAATCTTGAGAATTTTCCCTCAGATCCAAAATTTCAGAAAAAATATGCTAAGGAGGTGAGTGAGCTACTTGGAGAAAACATTAAGAAACATCCTTTTTAAGAGAATAAGCTTCAGTTTTCAGTCATTGTGGCATCCTAGGATGGCATCTGATGCAGAAAAAAATCCAGGAATGTCCAATTTTTTCAGGGGTCTCTGCTGAATTTGGGGATGTAATAGGGAATTTTCATTTAAAGATGATAAACCCAGGACATTTCACAAAATCTTTGAAGGGGGGGACCCTCTCTTTCTCCCTCTCTTCCCAAACCCTATGGTTATAGGAAGAGTAACAGGACACATTACTCCAAGCCCCCAGACTATAGCTGGAAAGTGACACAAGCCAAAAAGTCATCATTGGGAAGACAAAGAGATGCCATATTAAGGTGAGCATGGTGCCAAAGAGAATTCATCCATACTAAACTGGTAGCAAGGAAAAGGTGTGGATAAAACTGCCCACATTAGCATGAGCAAAATGAAGAAAAACATCATAGCAATTACTCAAACATATAGTCTCATCATCTTTAAAATGGTCCAAAAAATAGTACCTACCTCATAGGGTTGTTATAAGAATTAGAGGATTAATATATGGAAAATGCACAGAACAGGGTATGGCACATGGAGAATGTTAACAATAAAAATAATAGTTTTATTAAAATAATACAGAAAAAGGTGAGATCAATATAGCATGTCAAAGAGGGACTTTGTCCACAAGGGCCTCCAGGAGGGCAGTGGGACTCCAACAGGGGTAGATATGAGGCCCATCTCCGGATACCGGGTTTCAGGGTTGGAGTCATGTACGGCCAGGCCAGAGGAAAAGGCATAACTCACACCACAAAAATTTCAATTGGAGTTTACCAGTTCCCCAAACTCCAAGAAACCTGTAAAAGAGTCTCCAGATGTCACAAAAGTATCAGCAAGGTGAGACCTTTCCCTAAATTCCCTTTCCTCCTGTGCTCAGCTGTGGACAGGTCAGCCAGGAAGATGAGCGAGCAGGGGAGAAGGGTAGAAGAGCTGTGCTGGGAAGGAGAGAAGAAACCCCCGTTAACCTGACATCCGATGTCATGGGACCTGGCAAAGGGGTAGGTGTCCTTAATTTTTCATTGCTGCTACCTGATCATTGCTGCTCTCTTCTCCCTAAAACCTTCCAGCTCCGTTAGCAAATGTCACCAGTTATACTACCCTTCTTTGTAGCACTTGTGCACAATCTTTATGGCTGTTCTCTTCTGATCATTCATTCATCGAAATGTGAGCAATTGCTTTACTGCATCTCTCTCCAGTCATCATGCGTGGTGACTTCAACATCCATGTAGACAACTCATCCAAAAGCTTGACCTCTCAGTTTCTCAATTTCTTCTCCTCTATCTTTTCCTCTGTCACATTTCAACCACCAGTTACCAGTAACTGCACCATCTCCAAAATCTTGACTCAAGTTTCCCATGCTATCACCTGTTATATTTCTAGCATACTTCTTCTAGTTTAAATTCCACCAACTCTTTGACCCTATAAGGACCTCCAGCCATAAAGTCTACTACTTTTCTTTACTTCCATTTTTATCTATCATGAATTCCATGGTTTATCATTATAACCACTCACTTGCTTAACTACGCTCACTTGCTTAACTACGCAACTCTCTCACCCCTGTCTCCCTCTGTCATACTCACCTAATCTGGTTAAAGGCAGTTCTCTGCTTGCTTTCCATCTATAACCATGTAGCTAAATGTGACTAGAGAAAAACACAACCGTACTCAATGGTCTTGCTCTAAATTTAGGGCCACTCGACTTAGCAAGCCTTACGCATTGTTTTGGTCAGTTCCTTTGTCCATTCTCCTGAATAACTATTTCAACCTTCTTCCCAATCTCCCACCCTACCTCCATCCCTTTTTCAGTCTAAGCTAACCTCTAGCTTTTTTTAAAAAAATAAGAAAATTGAAGTAATCAGAATACAACTTCCTTATTTTCCACGGCTGAGCCTGCATACCTACTCACATCTATAGTACTTGCAAACTTTGTCTTTCTGTCTTTTATAAAGGATAAACTTTCCCTGCTTCTGCCTAAGGCCAATTTGTCTTCTTGTGCCCAGGATTCTAATCCCTCGGGTCCTACTGATATTTTGCTCCTTTAATTATCATCTCTGTCCTTCAACAACAATTTTCCCTTCTATTGAATCATTCCTGTCACCATTTAAACATACCGCAATATCTCCCATCTAAAAAATAACTTCCCGGATCTCACATCCCGCTCCAATTACAGCCTTATTTATCTGTTCCTCTCAAGGCAAAATCATCTTTAAAGTGTTTCCTACGCTTGCCTTCTTCACTTTCCATGTTCCACGACACAGATCTAATCACCACCACTCAACTGAAACCACTTTTGTCAAGGTCGCCAATGACTGCCGTGTTAAATCGAATGGTCAATTCCAAATGTTCATCTTAGTAGATCCCTCAGTGCATTTAACGTGTTAGTTTACGCTTTCTTAATTGGTGTCTGAGGCTCTACACTCTGCTGGTTTTCCTCTTGCCTCACTGCCAGCTCTGTCACTGTCTTCTTAGTTCAATCCTCCTTTTTGTCACTGCCTTTAAATGTTGGAGTGTCCCAAGTGCGGTTTTTAGATCTTTGCCCTGTTCTGCCTGCATGTGCTTCCTGGGCAATCTCATCCAGCTCCATGGCTTTAAAAACCCTCTACGCACTAATGATTTCCAAATTTACCTCCCCTCCCCAGCCATTCCCCTCTTCTGATCTCCAAATTTGCAAATACAGCTGGTTTCTCTATACTCCCAACTCAACCGTCTCATAGATATCTCAAACATAGCATTTTCAAAGCAATTCTTTATTTACTTCTTCCCTCAAATCTACTCACACCCCTCCCCATCCAGCCTCCCCCATTTCCGTAAATGGTACCACCGTTCACTCCGTTGCTCAGGCGCAAAGCCAAGACACCTTTCTCAATGTCCCTCCCTCTCTCGCACCTTGTTATGGGGACGGGGGTGCCCCCACCCCCACAAAAAAAGGTTCACTGAAGTCCTAACTACCAGTACCTCAGAATGTGACCTTATTTGGAAATAGGGTCGTTACAGATGTAATTAGTTAATATGAGGTTGTACTGGAATAGGGTGGTCCCCTAATCCAATATGACTGGTGTCCTTAGAAGAAGATGGCCACGTGAAGACAGGGACACACAGGGAGAATGCCATGTATGGCAATGAAGGCAGAAATTGAATTTATGCAGCTGCAAGCCCAGGAATGACAGATTGCCAGCAAGCCACCAAATGCTAGGAAGAGGCAAAGGAAGATTCCCCTGCAGGTTTCAGAGGGAGGATGGCCCTGCTCACACCCTAATTTCAGACATCTCACCTCCAGAACTGTGAGAGAATACATTTTAGTTGTTTTAAGCCACTCAGCTTGTTTTACTTTGGTACAGCAGTCCTAGGAAACTAGTACACATCCCGTATCCCACTCACTAGCAGGTCTTCTTGGCTCCACATTTGGAAAAATAGCTATAACCTGTTAATTTGTCTCCCTGCTTCTGCTCTTGCCGAAGCCCACCAGAGGCTAGTTTGCACGTTTAAGTTTATGCGATCTACTAAAAATGTAAACCAGGTGATGGGTTTACTCTCCCTTGCTCAAGACTTTCCAATGGCTTCTTGTTAAAAATGGAATAAACCCCAAATGCCTTACCCAGGCTTGCAAGGCTCCGCACAACCTCACTCAGCCTCACCGCATTGGCCTTCTGGCTCCTGCTGTGACACACTGAGCTGGCCCAGCCTTAGGGCATCAGCGTTTGCAATTCCTCTGCCTGAGATGCTTTTCACCCACGGAGATTAATGCCTCACTTCTTCATCACATTCAGGCCATTTTCTCTTACCCCCAGAGAAGCTCTCTATGACCATCTGATCTCAACTGGCACCTCTAACACTTTGCTTTATTTCTCTTCCTAGCACACCTCTGAAATTATTATATTTATTGATTGTGGTATTGAATTGCCAGTGCCTATACACAGTCATCCTCTCTAGAGTGGTAGGTACTCAGTGAATGAACAAATGAATGAGTGAATGAATTCTGGCATTGGGTCAAAATTCAAATATAAAGTTAAAAAAATATGACTCCCATCTCTTCTATTTTTAACTAAAGTTTTTCTAATTTTAGACAGAACTTTTAGGAAGGAATATTTTTGTGGCAGAAACATTTATCTGGAGTTTAGCAATTTCTTCAGTTTCTTGTCAGTTCCTCTTTCTTCTGTTAAATACAAGTAATACCAAATCAAATATCTCTTATTTAAATAACGTGAGTGGCATAACCCCACTTGCTGCATAAATGCAAAAAGCAATGTCTGCAGTTATGGCCACCCAATATGAATGATGATTTACATGAGGGGTTGTATTTGTGGGAGATTTTTTTGCTTTCTTTTTCATACTTTTAGGTATCACTTGAATGCTTATAATTAGTACATATCATTCAAATAAAATATACCATCATTATTCTTTTTTTAAAAAAAACCTCTTAGATAAGGTTTTATGACAGAATATTATAAAATCAAAATATAAAAAAGCAAGTGCTATGCTTGACACAAGCTGACATAAGTACCTACAGTTTGAAGGAGAAAACTTAAGTGATGGTTTAATTTCACAGGATATGAGAGAATCAGAAATTACTTTTTTTACCCTTACCAATATTTTATAGTAATGCAAACTGGGACAGTCTTTGGCTATTCAGTGCCTAGAATTATAGCGTTAAGAAGTGGGAAAAAGTTTGCTGGAACTCTGTGAATTTAAACCTCATGTATTTCCAAAGACACTTTAAATCTGCCTTTTGGAACTTTGCTCCCATGATGAAGGACCAGATTTGGCTCTGTCTCAAACATAGTCTCTTTGGAGAGAGACCACTTGAGGGACACAATGCACTCTTGCAGAGGAATGGGGGTTGTTTGGGCAGCGTCAGCAGGAACTGGGGTCTGAAGAATAGGGAGAGGAGAGGGAAGGGAAGAGCATTCCAGACAGAGGTAACTGTGAGGGTGAAGAAATGAAGTTACACAGGCTCATCGTCTATCCCAGGAATGCCAAATAACCTCCGTGTGGATAGACAACGTGGGGAACGGGGGAAAGCAAATGGAGTCGCAGCTGGGTGAATGGAGAGGCTAAGCCAGGAGGGGTCCTGAATGCCAAACTAAAGCGTTTAGATTTGATTCTGAAGGCCATGAGCACCTCCCAAAGAGAGAATGATGTAAGATCTGTGTTCCCGAAAGACGACTCTGGTGACTGCCTGCAGAAAGGGTGAGACCAGATGAAAAGCAAACTCGTGTGGAGGCTGCTGTGGTGACGTAGGGAAGAGAGAATGAGGACCAGAGCGTAGGGCTATGGCCAGTGAGAAAGACAGGGAAGGTATGCAGACACGAGATTGCAAAAGCAGACATGACTGGGCTTGGTGACTGATTCGTTACAGCAGGAACTGGGAGAAATTTGGAGAGGAAGAAATTAAAAGATGACCCTGAGATTTGCAGCTTGAATAATAGGTCATCAGGGCTGACCCAAGAATTTTACAAAATGAACCAACAGTTACTATATTAAGAATCAGTTTCTGGTTCATAAAATCTGTAAATGTTCTTTTTCAGCATGAAAAGTTTCACCTTTTGGTGACTTGTTATTCCTAACATGCAGATGGGAAACTGGGCTGGGGAGCGTGACTTGACTGGGCAACATGGGCCTTGTACCAGATGCCATGCCTTAGCCCCAACTAGGAGAGATGCTTTAGGAAACATCCACGGAACAGCAGGGTAGGTAAATCGATCCTCTTGGACAGTCAAAGAAACTTGCAAGTTGCAGGTTTCCTTGGCAAACTTTTCAAGTGACACCATTGAGATTCAGCTAAGCCACTAAATGCCAGTAAGTTTTTTAAGCCACGTTGTAACATGTGAGCTGTCAGTCTCTATTCCCCAGGAAAAAACAGTTATCAGTAAAAACAGATGTGGTGGTTACAACATTTAGATGAAATATTGATGATTTCTAAAAGGCCAGCTGGTAATCACTATTCCTTTTGATTCTGGAACCAATGATTGCAGTGATTCAGCTCTGCCATAATTTCTCAGGGAACTTGGTGTGGGGGAGCGTGTGTTCCATGTTGAAGCTTTGAGAAGAACTTCTCAGCTCCCGGAGTCTCCAAGTTTTCAGAGCATCCTTCTAGGATAAGAAATCAACCAAGGTTCTACACCAGAGTCTTGAGTCTCACCTGGCCAGCCCTTATCTGTTTTTGGATAGTGCCAAAAGGCTTATCAATGAAGCACATACTTGAGGTTTTTCCAGACAGATATTGGTTTTCCTGACCAACTTGATTTGGAAGGACCGCACAGTGCTTTGGAGGGTCCATTCTGGCTGCCTGGTCTTTGCTTCTGTGATTCCCTCCATCTGACATGTTGCCTCTGCCCTCTATCTGCCTATTTAGATACTTCCCGTACTCAAAATGTAGCTCATAAGCTCCATTTTTTTTTTTCTGAAAACTTCTCCACCTGGAATTTATCAATTTCTTCTCTGTGTCTATTAGAATTTTGTGTATATGCTCAGGATAGCATTTGCTAATTTGCCCTGCTATCAAGAATTACCTTTACTGGGCTTTAAGCATTTGAGGGAGGGCCTAGGAACTGACCTCTGTTTATAAATCTCTGCCCACACCCAGTCCCTGGCCCTCCAGTGCCCAGCACAGAGCCTCCAAAAACAACAGCTGTTTATTGAGCCTTTTGGTAGGATTTTACATGCAAAAGCTCATGTCATCCTCAAAATAACTCAAAGAAATAAAGGCTATTTTTAATCTCCATTTTATATACTTTCTGACCCAGCAGTTCCATTTATAAGGATTTATCCTGTAAATATCCTTGCACCTATAAAACTGGCCCACGTACAAGGTCATTCATTTCAGCACTGATTGTAAAAAAGAGTGGGAACTTAACTAGGGAACAGGCTAAACAAACTCTGGCAAATCTATACGGTGAAATACTCTTGCAACTACTGAAAGCAATTTAGTAGTTCTGTACGATTAATATAGCAGGGTCTCTAAGACATATTTTTAAGTGAAAGAAAAAAAAGCAACCAAGTTGTACAAATGGTGTGTATTTAAATATATTACTGTTTGTATAAAAATAATACATTTGTGCATATATTTGCTTAACTATGCATAGATTATCTCTAGAAAGATATGTAAGAAGTTGACAACACCTGTTACCTCTGGCAGGGAGGAACCTGGAGGCAGGCTGCCGGGTCAATACCCCTTTGATCTGCCATGGCCCCCACACCTCTGTCTTGAGGTTCATCCATCCCCAGTGTAGCTCAGCCCCTTAAAGTGAAACCACACCACCACTCATAGTGGCTTTAAGTGCTTTATTTTTAAATCTGTAGAGGTTCAGCTAGAGAAATAAGTGTGAAAGAATCATTCTGCAATTTAGCAAGACGCTAGAACTCTTTCTTTTTAATTAAAAACCACAACACTGAGACTATGCAGCAGCACATTAAACCACAAGAGCAGCGGTATGTTCTGTATTCATGAAAATTTCTGAAGGTAATCACATTAAAATGTTTAATTATGATCTACAAAGGCCACGGACCTCTTGGGTGTCTGTGGAGAGTCAAAGGAGACCCTTTGTGCACCCACGGGGACTCTTTCCTTGTTCCCTCATTTCCCTTCAGGGTGGGTGTCCCTGAAGTGAAGTTGTCCTCTAAAGGCACTCCAGCTGAGCTGTCAACCTCCTGGGCTTTAATGCATAGTGATTGCTGCTATTTTTGTTATTTTCCATCTCTTTGATGCTGTTCCATTGTCCCTCCTGCGGTTGCCCTTTTCTGTTCTTTAGTATTTTAATTAATGTTGTTTAATTATACTAGGCCTCCTGAGGCTTTTTGAGGGGTGAATTCAATGGAAGGGACTCAATGAATGAATTCTCCAGTCTTCTGCACACTTGTTATCAACAGCTTCCCACCCAGGGGCACACCTAGTTATTTCCAAGACATCAATAATGCCAAAGAAAGGGATGATGGGACGTTTAGGAAGAAAAGGGGGCCTGGCAAATGACTAGTTTTTATTCAATAGTTTCAGCCCACAGGATGAGGTCATTATATGATTGGTATTCTAGGGGAAGCAACATTTTATGTCTGCCCTCTTATGATTTCTGGGCTGGGCCTGAGAATTAAATTGACATAAGACAGATTAGCAGGAGAAAAACATGCAAATTTATTTAATACAAGTTTTACATTGCTCAGGAGCCTTTGTAAGGAAATGAAGAACCAAAGATGCAGTTAGACTTAAACACTTACGTACTGAATTGGACAAAGAGTAGTAAGTTGTGAAAATGTGACATGGCAAAGGGGCTTGGGCTAGGGAGTTAACTGGGTGAAGAAGTGGAGATAAGGGTTAGTTTAATAAGGTTTGTTTGTACAGATTTCCCTCAGCCTCAACTTACCATCCTTGATGCTAAGAATGACACTTTCCTTCTGGTATAGAGAAGACGTCTTTCACATGGGAATTTCACCTCCTGCTTTGAAGAAAAAGGAAGGTCAAAGTGTTCTTTTTTGCACCTGGTATTTTTTAAGTGACTTTAACTGAAAATAGTCAATATGTCAGAGTGGCATATTTTGGGGTGGAGTGTTCTGAACCCCTTCAGTATTAAACTTAGTTCAGTTACATTTCATTAATGATGTCCATGGAACGTGCTTAACCAAATATAGCCTAGAGGATGAAGCCTTCCAGGGAGGGTCACATTCATCTGTGTCAATCAGTGGCCTTGTGTCTCACCTTTGTCCCTTTAAAGGAGACATGTGACACAGGGTGTCACCAACTATGTCCTTCTGTGTGCCTTTAGCTCCCCCCTCATAGTGAGGAGAATGTTATTTCAGCATCTGTGGTGCAGCCGTTCTCCAGAACCTGCTCCTTGTCCTGACTTCTCATGGTCACATTTGATCTCCCTTCACACTTTGGGGTCCCTGGGATTTCTTCCCTGTCCTCAGCCTGATTGGCTTCTCCATCTGCTTTGATTCCACCTTAGATTTTCCATTTCTTTTCTTTAGACTGTGCCCAAATTCACCCTTCCTTTATCTCTCCACAGCTATCCCCTCAGTTCAGGCCCGAAGGCTCTTGCTGCTAGGCTATTACAATCAGTGGTTTCCTTATGAAGCCCCTTCCTTTAAATAGCCCCCAGCCCAATATCCTATACTATTTCCATCACCCAGAAGGTAATGGTTTGCTGAATAAAGGAATGCTACCATGCGAAACCTTTGATTCTGTGGAAATAAATGAAGATCACCCAAATGAGAACAGGCAAAAGCTATTCGTTCTGAGCAAGCAAAGGAGTGGGCCACCATCACCTGCATTTGGCAGAGACTCAAAGGCAGGCAGAGGAGTGGGAAGCTTTACAGGGGACAGAAGGGGAGGCTTCAGGTGTGCCTGATTGGAGGCTATTGGAATAGGGAAGCCACAGTCAGGCCGACCAAAAGTGGGGCATCCTCTGTGGATGGGTTAGGGGAGCACATTTGGCCATCTCTGATTGGTCCCAAGTTGGACACGGGGTAAAAATTAGGGAAGATGTCAGGTATTGATGAGTTCTGATCATTTGGAGCTGATTGTTACAGAGGTTGTGGTCTGGCTTCCTGTGCTAGTAGCTGCAGGTTGGGGGTCAGAGTTCTGTTTTAGCATATGGTCTGGACATTGTCTGTGGGTATTAATATATTCAGTCTCTCAATTCTAAAAGGTATGTTTCCCATCCCTCACATTTTAACTCATCTGAAATCAGATTGTCTTCTACAACATGTCATCATTCAATTGACGAAGTTTTTTTCTTTCTTTGTAATTCATAAAATAATAGTATACTTAAAACTTAATGTCATCTTAGATTTGATTAAATACAATATTGTGGGGGAAAAAACTATGATAGACTTCCCCCTCTCAAGATTTCATACTATGGTGAAGGAGAGAAGGGTGGTATTTCAATGTGTATTTTAGGCAACCTTGTATGGCTCATTACTCAAGCATTGGACTCCAGACACTACTGGAATTGCGGAGGTGGAAGAGAACTTGGATCTGAGCCTTAAGGGCACGGAACTGCAATAGCACCAATAGAAATGACTTATACAGTGCCTACTGTGGGCCAGATGTTATTCTATATGTAATATATGAATCATCTTTGCTATAACAAGAAGGATTTAGAAAGCCAGAGGAAATGTAGGAAGAAGGTAGAATTCTCTCAGGGGCAAAAGCCAGAAAAACCACTGACGGCACTAAAGATTTTTGATTCTCTCACATTATAAGGAGTCCAAAGAGAGGCTATCCAAGATAGTGTCGGGGCTCGATGATCTCTTGAGACTCTAACTGTCTTTCTATTCTTGCTGCCTGGTTGCTCTGCTGTCTTGAGGACAATGGCTTGTCCTCTTATGGCTACCAGATGGCTCCTGTAGATCCAAGGATCATGGCTATGCTCAAGGCAGGAAGACACACTAGAACAGTGCCAGTTGCATCTGCCCAGGTAACCAGGAAAACCAAGGCTTCCTCAAGTACTTGTAGCAGTCTCCCCTTAAGTGTCATTGTCTAGAGCTGGGAGACATGGTGACTCCAACCTTTAAGGATGCCGAGAAGTCATGTGTTGGGCAAAATGGGATAGGAGTGAAATGATGGGATTAAGCCAAATCACCCTTCACAGGGCTGGGATGTTGCCACTGCAAACAAAATTGGGATTCTGGGTCTGAGAGCCAGAAAGGGGTGGGGGGATACCTGTTATGTAGGTAACTAAGAGTGATTGCTGTTGTATGTGGAACAGGGACCCTGCATGAGGAAGAGCACAAGGTATCTGCAGGAAGCATAGGAGGCTAATTTAACTGGACGGAAAGAAGGATGAGCAAGTGGCACCAGTGGGAAGATTTGGAAAGGTGGCTTATGACTGGGCCAGGAGGCTCCAAACTTGAAATTTGAACTTAGTTCAGTAGATGTTGGGGAATCCCTCAATACTGATGATTAGGGATTGTGAAAAGGGCACATTTCCTAGCTGGAAGAGATCTGATATCATCTAATCCAATCATTGTTTTTAGACAAAGGGGAGATTCAGTTTTAGACATGTGTTGGCTCAAAGTCAATCAGAAGGGGAGGTCTCCTGATTTTTAGTCTGGTCCACATTCCTGCTGCTCTTCTTCCATAGTAGGGTAGGACATGTGGACATTTTCCATTCAGTTTATGAAACACTTAGTGAGTGTGTGTTATAGATTGGGTACCTTGATGGGAGGTTGGAGGGGAAGGGAAGAAGTGAAAGGGTTAATGCAGATGTCAGAAATGCATATACTTCCAGGGGCTAGCCAGGAAAATAAAGGAGCAAAGTGGGCAGGGTATGAGATCATAAACTTCAACTGACACCTAGCTTCAGTGTTGCAGAGACTATAGGGAAGTGTGGGGACTGTGGCAAACTGGGGAAAGTACATTAGCCAGTCAGATCCAGCTGATTGGTAATATGTAAAAAATGAGGCTTAGAATTCTAGCTCTTTTTATTTCTTTAAAAAGAAATCAGGAAGCCAGATTACATAAAATTTCTAGATTTCAAAATGTTAGCAATGGATTTTAGAATAAAACACCGGGTAAGCAGGAAAAAAAAAATAGATCTTTGGATCAGATGCAGCCAGTTTGTGACTCTGGCATAAAGAAGCAAGTCAGTCAGGAGTCCTGCTCTCCACTGGCTTGCAGCCTGGCCACTGTCTCCAGGGATAGTCCCCGATCCTACCTGGGTTAGGTGTCTCCTTTGAGCTCCCAAAGCCTATCTGCCCACCTTGATCACATTCCATTGTAATGATCTGTTCTGTGGCTGCCACTGAGTCTGGGGTCTGTACTTAGTTCCACTCACTGTGAGAGGGGGAATTGGCCAAATGCCTGTGCACTGTTTCCCATACCATCCTGAAGGTTATACAGGCTCCTGACAGCAAGCCAGGAAGAGGACTGCTCCTCCTCAGGACTGCTTCTCTGTCTCTTGAGTTGATGGCGCCTCCACACTGCTCTACGCCCACTCCCTTGTGGCTTGACTCTCAGGTTTCTCTCTTACAGTTGATGATAAATGGACACCCTTTGTTTTTGGACCTGCCATTGACCAGTAAGTATATCTGCCAAAGGGAAATTTTCTTGTAAAAGGTTAAAGATTGTAAATGGTTCTTCTATGGTCCTTGAATGGAACCAGGTAGCCCCTATTACATGAAAGAAGAAGGTAATTCTGTATGCCCTAACTCCCCATGGGAAGGGGAAGGCATCCCCACAAGGTGGGAGGAGGGAGGGTGTGTATGGCATGGCCAGGTGTGGAAGAGTTCAATGCAATAGGGCCTCAGCCTGACCCTTGACACAGGGGTGGGGAGATTGGCATCAGCATGACAGGTAAGGGTCATACAGGGATGGCATAGGAGGAATCTACAGGAACGAAGATAGGGATCCAATTTCCATATGGTGCACCAGATGTGGAACATGTGGACTGAGGAGGAAGACAGAAGCTTGGCTGCCTGAACAGGGCCCCCAAGGCAGATCCAGAGCAAGGGGATGTGGTGCTCAATCATTGGTGAGCGCACCTAGGGCTTCTTTAATCTTCCTGGAGCAGGCTGGGTCCTGCAGTCTGGCACATGGCTAAGCCTACAGGCCTTCTATGGATGTGAATGGGGAATGGTATGGGGCCAAGTAGTCCAGGAGTTTGTTTCCAGTCCTACTTTGCTCATGAAATTCTTGTCACCCAATTGATGATCAGATTTGTACTTTTGAAACTCCTTCCATTTCTGTTATAGGAAACACAAGAATTTTTGTGGCTGGTGGTGCCCTTGGATTAATGATGAAAGTAGAGGGGAGTGTGTCCTACCTCCTCCCTTTCATCCAAAGACCCAGGACTCTTTGACCAAATTCCCTTTTAAATAATGTCCTTTCCTGGGACTTTTCCCTTATCATGGCACTTCCCTTCACCTCTTTACTTTCTGTTCTTTCAGCATTCTTCATCCTTCCGTGCCAATTCACTTGTGAGCTGGTTCATGAGAATGCAAGGTGGAGTGGCTCTGGAAGGTAGTAGCGCAGGAGTCAGCAAATTATCCTGTGTGGGCCAAACCTGGCCCTCTACCTGTTTCTGTAAATAAAGTTTTGTTAGAACACAAACATGCCCATTTATTTACATATCATCTATGATCGCTTTTTCCTACAATGGCAGAATTGGGTAGTTCTAACAAAGATCTATGACCCTCAAAGCCTAAAATATTTACTGTGTGACCTTTTACAAAGTTTGCTGACCCAGGTAGTAAAGCAATGCTGGGTTGGAACCATCACATTTGGTTTCAAATCCTGGCTCTGGTACTTACTAGCTGGGGTATTGAGGGAACCACCCCGGACTTCAGTTTCCTCATCTATGGAGCAGGGATGATAACCCCTCTGCCCATGACTTGTGAAGATCTAAGTGGATAGTAAACATGAAAGCCCTTCATAAACTCAGACTGCTGCATAAATGTTAGGAATTGCCATTTCTTCCTTTCCTTTTAGGCTTTTGGATCGCTCCAGTTCCTTAATTTGATTCTCTTTGGTTATTTCTGTGACTGTGACTAGAGCTATTAAAACCTGCAATTTGCAGGCAGAGCTAATGCTAATTTTCTAGTCAACCTACCTTTCTGTAGGCTGTCAAATGACAAGGATATTTTTAAATAAGCATAGATTGTGTAAAAGAATTTGTTCATGAATGAAGCCCACGATCGTATATTTTACTCCAAGAGTTTTAAAAAAGTCCAGTTTATATATTCTCTGTTCAGTGAAGAAATTGTACCTGACTGGTAACTATATTTAGATTCTCTGTGTCACCTTCCTTGGTCAAATATTCTATTCGGTTATAGCAGCAATTTTGTGCATGCATTTAGGAAGAGAGGCTTTGAGGACTCACAGGAAGGCACGCTGACCTGGGTCATTACCCAGACATGGAGCATGCTTACTGCTCAGTAGCTGAGCTGGTGAGTGTAAGAAACAGGGAATCTGATATGGCAGTGGGCAGCCTGCACGCTTCTCCAGGGGTTAAACGGAACAAATAGTCCAGATTACGGGATACAAAAAAATATCACATACGTAGGCTTAATTTAGGGCACAGCTCCTCCCCACAGGACTGAGTAATTTATAGAGGTTGCAAACTGGTGGCATTTGGGGCCAAATAAAGCCTACAGATTTGTTTTGTTTGGCTTACTTTATAGTGCATATATATTTTTATACGTTATTTGAATGTCTTTAGGTGAAGATGCTTGTTCCAGCTCAGCTTCTGTCCTCATAACTCTGTAATATATTGTGATAGCTGCTTGGCCCCCTAAATAATTTGGATTTGCAACACTTCACTAAGCAATGGTGGTCTTCATTGTCAGGTCACATACAACATCATGGCCCCTTCAGTTCCAATGAGCCACTGCAAGCTCAGGGCAGATAAACCAGCCCTTTCTCATTCCATTCTTTAGAGGAAAGAGTTTGTTAAAGTCAGATAAGGAATCAGGACCAAACAAATGGGGGGAGGTTGAGGCAGGGCTGTAATATCTGCAGAGGAGCCAGAGTGTGGTCAGGAAGTCAAGGAAAGCCCCAACAGCTGGAAGGAGCCACAAGATAAGAGGTAAGTGCTAGTGCCTCTTTGGTGGGCCCACATCTAGCCCACAAGACACACTGGGAAGTGGACTGCGGCAGGACCTCTGCTTTCAAGTCCCACCTGCTGCCTCTTTCTGGGCCTGGCCTGCATTAGCGTGGTAACCCAACAAGGTTGAAGCTGTAACCTCAGGTGAGAGGCCTGGAGGTTTGCAAATGTTGGGGACAGAAGGATTGCATTGTGCTGTGGATTCATTTTTCCTTTCTTGTTCTACATCTTCCTTGCCTTGTTGCTCACTCAGTAAGGAAGCAAGATTGAGTGTGTGTACATGTGTATAAGGGGGAAGATTGAGTATGGAGGGATGGTGACATGCTTGATTATCATTTACCAACTTGCTGGACTTCTGGCCTGAGAATCCTTTGCACCACGACAGATGGTGGCCATCCTTGTTTGTTCTGATTTTATTGTGAAAGTGATGAATGCAGGAGTCCATTACCTTTTTTGTGTGTTTTGGACCCCTCTGGCAGTCAGGTGAAGTTTATAGACCCCTTTTTGAATTGAGATTTTAAATGTGTAAAATAAAATACACAGGATTATGTATTTTATTAAAGAAAACCAAATACTAAAATAATTATTGAAATATTATTACTTCAATAAATAACAAGATATAGTGGGAGGTCCAATAAATACCATAATGTCAAAGCAATGAGAGGTGTAAACAGTTTTGAAATACTTGCAGCAACTGTAGTGTGGTATAAAAATATCTGTGACTTCTGTTAGTGAGAAAGCCATAGGTAATTCTCTGCTACTGTGGCTTATTCAGAATTGAAGGAAAAGCTAAATTTCTATTAGAGGTTAGTGAAAATAAAGATGTAATTTTTTTACCTAATATGTGGATTAATAAGCATGATTAAGAATCTTTGCTAGTGATTTCCCATTAAGATGCCTGTTTTGGGCTGCAGTATGTGTATTCTATCGTGTTCAGTAAGTAGCCCTCAATTTTTATTTTACTGACTGTTTTTAAGATGGGTATTGAATTTTCTTTTCAGTGTCTATGGAGATAACATGATTTTTCTTATTAGCTCTATTAATATGAATTTTATTAATGGTTTCTCTAATATTGAACTCTCCTTCATTATTAGGAGATTTATCTTCCCTGGTCATCTTCCCTGGTAACATCTGAACCCTCTTTCCCTTTTACTGCAAGCGTTTCTATCCTGATCAGTTTCTGTTCCATTCCTAGCAACTTCTCCTCAGTGTGGGGCTCTGTCCATTCCCTGAGATTCTGACTGTCCCCGTCCTTTCAGACCTTCCATCACAATCCTGGGGCAACTCACCCATGTATTATTAATAGAACTTAAGAAGTCCCTTCCAGTTTTGACTGTTCTCATGTTGGCTGGTTGAATCCTCAGGTTTGAGTGGATCTTTCCTTTTGTGAGTGAGTACTTGTAGGTGACTTCTAGATTTCTTAGTTCTCAGGGTCACCGGAAGTCCGTTTGTATGACTCTGGGTTGCTCCTAAGCAGCTGTGAGACTCTTGCTGTTGTTGTTGGTTGGGCCCTACCTGCCCATATTCTGAAATTCTTGGGGATATTTTATTACCTAGTTTCATTTAAGATGTTGTATATGGTTTTTCTCTTGTGTTGTCGTCAAGGAATTGGGGAGAATCTACATTTAAGCCACATCTTGTCAGCAAATGAGGTCTTTAATTGCCATTTAAAATCCTTTCGTATTCATTGGTCTAATTAAGCTTTCTGTTTCTTCCTGTGTCAGTTTTGGCGTTTTTGTATTTTCCCAGAAAATTTTCATTCTGTCTTGGTTTTCAAATTTATTTATCTCTCATTGTCTTTTAAATATTTGTGTTTGTGTGCAATTATTTCCCCCTTCTTATTCTAGTTTTGTTCACTTCATCCTTTCTCTTTCTCTCTGTCTGGTGGTCAGTCTCACCAGACATCTCTCAACTCAGTAGCTTCACTGGGTAATTATTTAATACCTTTATTATTTTCCAGTTCTCTATTTGTTTGTCTGCACTTATCTTAGTTATTTCCTTCCTGCTTCTTTTATTTGTTCTTTTTTCTAGCTTCTTGAGTTGATTGATTTGTCCATTATTTCAACATTTCTTGATTTCTTATAAATGCACTTAAAACTAAAAATGTCCCTTTGCTTTAGCCACATCTCACAAATGTTGACATGTAATGTTTTGTCAATCAACAAGTATTCCACAGTTTGTCCTATGATTCCCGTTTGTTTAATAGTATGCTTTCTGTGCAGCCTAATATATATCACCCATAAAGTTCTATGAGTGTTCAAAAGAATGCTACATTTCTTTGGGACATATAAGTTCTCTGCATGTTTTAAAATGTCAAGCATATTAATCATGTTACTTAAATATTGTATATCTTTGCTTATTTTTAATCTTTTGATCAGTTTCTGAGGAAGAAATGTTGCAATCTCTTATTAGAATTGTTAATTTATCTCTATTTCTCCTCATATTCCTGCCTGTTGTGTTGCTTTACATATTTCTTGATATCTTGTTAGATACATACATCATCTTTTTCTATTTTTCCTTTTATTGATGCATTTTACAATGCTATTGGTGTTTCTTATGATGTTTTATCCTCTAGATTCTTTTTTGTCTAACCTTAACCTTGCTTTTTTGGCTTGATTCATATTTTTCTGATGTATCTTCTCCCTCTTTTGTTGGTATCATTTAAAAAATATGTCTCTTGTAGGCAACACATGGTTGAATGGGGTTAGGTTTTATTGATCTTCTTTCTTTTCTTTTATCTTAAATTCAATATGAGAGCTTCCTCTTTGGGTCAGTTTACTCCATTTGCATTTGTTGTAATTAATGTAACAGTAGGACATTTTCTGTCATCTTATTTTTTTTTTCTATTTCTATTTCTTTCTTTATTCTATTTTCTATTGAATATTTTCTTCTGCTGACTTCAAAGTTATACATTCCTTTTTAATTCTTTTCTACATTACCCTTAATTGTTAATCCTCACAGCTATGTCTATTTCCTCTATCACTTTGTTGCACTTATCTGTAGCTACGTCATGCCCCAGACTAGACAAATGCTTTAGCACGCCATGGACTTCTTCTGGTTTCCCCCTTGTCTACTTCTTTTCTCCCTTCCCTCCACCCCCATATTTTGGTGTCATCTAGAATTTTAATCCTGCAATGTAATGGATATATTTTTTTGTTAGTTTTTATTTATTTAGCCAACACTAAATTTTACTAAGTCATTTACTTTGTAGATGTTGTTGATTTCTCTGGATATTTTTATAATTGCTAAGATATCCCTCCAAGGGTGATTTCAAAGACAGTCTGAGTATGATAAACATTCTGAGGTTTTATAAATTTGAGGATGCTTTTTTTTCCTACATTTCAAATTCTCAGTTTAAACTCTTTTCATTTTTACATGAAAATATTACTTATTGGCTTTTGTCAATCTGATACTTGTTCCTTTAGGAGATATGCTTTTTCTTTCTGGAAACTTCTAGGATAATTTGTGTGTGTGTGTGTGTGTGTGTGTTTTCTTTAATTTCACCACTAAAATGTGGTGTCACTTAGAGTGTCACTTAGGGTTTGGCACTCTAAGAGCCATTTATATTTGAGAATTTACATAGTTCTTGAATGGGGAGAAAAATTTTAATCATTATATCTTCAAATATTCGTTTCTTTCCACTTGTTCTTTTTCCCCTTTGAGGCTCCTATTATTTGGTTGTTGACACTTTTATTTCTATTCTCTATATCTGTGGTGGTTTTAAAACATAGCTCCAGAATTCTGTGACACCCTTTCCAGTGAGAGGTGGGGGTCTATGTCCCCATTTGAACGGGATCTCTGCTTGACCAATAGGATACAGTGAAAGTGCTGGGCCAGTTTCTAGGCTCGAGCCTTAAGAAACTGGGGTTTATGCCTTTTTGTCACTTTATTGTCATTTTTGGGATTGCAGGGATTGAAGTTAACAGTATGTTCAACCTATCATGTTTAGTGTTAATTGAAAGTCTCTTCCTGGTGGATTTCCCTTTTACCGTTACAATGATAATTTTCAGCTGAGATTTTGTTTTGTTTCTTTTTTCTATGTGAGGTTTTAAATATGTCTATTGCTATCAGTATGTAGCTGGAGTGAAAGGTCAATTGATAGCCTCTGATTTAAAAATATGAGTTTATTTGTTTACATTTATTCTGGTTTTTATATATCATACATATTTCTTCTCTCTTATTCTTCTATTTTCTCTATGCATGATTTACCTGTTTCTCTTTTCCTGCCTTCTCTTGATTGATGAGGTTTTCTTCATCCCTCTCTCTCCCCTTTTTCCTCTCCTTCCTGCCATTGTGTAAATTGTGGCTTGTATTTCTTTTCTTTTGGTGGTTAGCATTAAAAATTTAACATATGGACATAAACTGATTTTTTCTCAATGTTTAAAATATATGAATTTGTACATTTTACAGCTTTTTGGTAGTATAGAGTCCTCTTTTTTTTTTTTAAAGGAGATTGCTTTATTATGTCAAAATTTTCTGGACTGAATTATTCTGTAAGCTGCGCTCATCTGCCTCCCGTGGCACACAGTGCACAGGTGCCCTCACCTGCCATATAATCCTAGTGTGCTGGCCCATGCAGGGGAGCCATTCCCAGCCTTTTCTTCTTCTCCCACTCACTTCTCCATGTCTAAAAGCTTTAAGTCACCTCCATCTGGACCACTTAGTTCAGAATCAGGTCTTAGGTTAGAGGCTTGGGGCTGTTGTCCTGCAGGGTTATTTCAGATCCAATTCCTGAGCCAGTGGGTAGCTTGGTCAACATCCTGGCTATGTAGATGCCTCTGATTCCTCCCGTGACCTTGGGCAACTGTTTAGTGTAGAATATGGCCAGGGAGGTAGCCCCAGCTTCCTTAAACTGCTGTTTGTGAGTCAGGGATCTCTGCCTCAGCCCTGTTACAGCCTGTGATTTCACATGGCTGGCCTGACATCAGTCCCCTACCAGGTGTCAGGGGCTTGTTTTTGTTGTCTTGCAGAAGTTGAACATGGGATGCTTCTGTCTTGTCTTAGTTTATTTGTGCTGCTATAACAGAATAGCTGAGACTGAGTAATTTATAAAGAACAGAAATTTATTTCTTACCTTTCTGGAGTCTGGGAAATCCAAGATCAAGGTGCCAGTGTCTGGTGAGGGCCTCCTCACTGTGTCCTTGCATGGTGGAAAGGAGAAAGGCAAGAGAGCAGAAGAGCAAGCTAGAACCAACTCCCTTCATCAAACCCCTTTATAAGGGCACCTAATCCCATTCACAAGGGAAAAGCCCTCATGGCCTAATTACCTCTTAATACTATTACACTGGCAAAATTTGAATTTTGGAGGGGACACATTCAAAAGATAGCACATCTATTAAAGGCCCAGGGCTGGAAGGACCACAGCCTTAGCCCTGCCCAAGACTATGTGTTGCTCTCCCATTTCTGGTTCATTGAGATGCTTATCTTTTTTTATATGGCTATGTTTAAGATAGATCATTCCTTTGGTTTAGAGCAAAAGAATGTGTTTTGTGTCTTAAAATCTGAACTCACAGCACTATCATGAATAGAACTGAGAACTTGGAAATTTTTATGCCCTTTGACCTAGTAATTAAAAATTTAGGAATTAATCCCCAGGACACAATTGGATGATATGTGTACAATGATGCCCATCAGCAAGAGATTTGATAATTTATAGCATATAAAAAATTAAAAGCAATTCAATAGAATAACCCTCCCAACCCTAGAGACTCTAATTGGCTAGGTTTGGAAAGATTTTTTTTAAATTTCTGTTTTTTTAAAAAAAAGATCCACAGGTGATTTTGACTTGCCTATAGGATTAAGAACCACAGATATGAGGGTGACTAATATTCTGGAAGGTGGATTAATCTTAATTCTAGGATTGTATTTTATACTGAGACCTTCTAAACCAGGGGTTGACAAACTCCAGCCCACAGACCAAATCAAGCCTACTGCTTGCTTTTGTTGGACTGTGAGCTAGGAATGTATTTTACATTTTGAAATGGCTAAAAAAAACAAGCAAAAGAAGAATAATACTTCATGATGTATTAAAATTATATGAACTTCAAATTTTAGTGTCTATAAATAAGATTGTATTAGAACACAGCCACACTGATTTATTTATGTATTATTGTCTATGGCTGCTTTTGTGCTACAACAGCGGCATTGAGTAGTCATGACTGAGACTGAGTGGCCACAAAACTAAAACTAATTACTGGCTGTCCCTTTACATGAAAGTTTGCTGGCCTTGTTATAAACCATTTCTCACTTTTGCCACTGACGTGGCAGTAGCTGTTTGGGTCATTGTGCATGGGTGTTTGTATATAGGGTGAGTGGCATTCTTCCATAGGACGTAGCTGGAAATAGATCATCTTGTGAGCTGTAAAGTCTGAATATGTTTCCCCTTGTTCCACTAAATACAAAAAAGGTACATCCAAAAAGGTTCATAAAATAGTTACCAGAACGCTTGCAGGAAGGACAGCCTTCTACTTTTATTGTTTTGATTAAGAATGAATTGAACAGAAAAAATATAAGCTCCAAACCAAAGATGGTATTTCCCAGTCAGTAGGCCATCCAGCCTTCAGTTCCTGGGGAAAGAGCTTCTAAAGCCATGTATGACCAGATTGGCAGTTTCCTTTAAGTCACCAAATCCACTTGCAGAAACAGCATGAGGCGTTGCATAAAAGGATGATTCTGGAATGACTTGCTTCACACTACTCATTGCCTCTTACTCAGGATTCTCCCAACTTCTGACATTAAGCTCTTTGTGTCATTCCTGTTGTAAATTTGCTCTTTGCATTTGATGTTGGGTGCTGCCTTTCAACTGTCGACCTCAGCTCTCTCCTTCACAGTTCAAGCTCTTGTTAGCTTTGCTTCCTCAGGCCATGCTGTTTGAGCACCTGCCTATTTTGCCTCTACCCTGGCCCTGCCTCAACATCACTACCCTCCTAATATCGGCCCCCATGGTGGTTGTCGTGTGTCCTGAAGCCAGGAACTGATAGAATGTAAGGTGCAGGATGCTATAGCTGAAAGCCCCATATTGATCCCTCAGAAAGCAGGTTTCAAGATGGAAGAGAGCTGAAGTGAAGACCAGGATCGATGCTGTTAATAGGTAGGAAACAAGCAGGAGCAGAAACGCAGACCTAAATGCAACTCGGAGCACACGCTGGCGGGATGTCAGAGGGACCCCAGTGGGACCCATGGGCAAGGCGGTGATGAGTGCTGCTGAGAGTTGGAGACCAAGAGCCTGGGTGGTGGGAGACTGCAGGAAGGACGGAGAGGGTGGCACAGCACAGTGAGGTCTTTGGGGAGCTGGTGCCTTGTATGGGGAACAGTCACAGGGGAGTAGCAGGGGTTTGGAGTTTGATCCGTCTCAGCACCAGAGGCCTCTCCCACCTCTGCTTTGCTATTGTCAAGTGGGGCAGGGCCACTGTGAGGACCAAAGAAAATCATTCTTTCAAGGCATCCAGCACCATTCTTGGCGTACAGCGAGCCCTCCCTGTGACAGCTGTTTCTTCCTTCCAACTCCTACGTTGGAGCTTCTGCCATGTTACTACCATGACTCTCTAGAGCCTGTGGAATCTTGGGCTGAGTCTGCCCACTCAAGAAGTCCTGACTTCAGTCATTTATGCTTTATTGGAAGGTACCAGGAATGACATTTCTTGGCATCAGTGACCTCTTCCATGCAGCAGACAAAAAGAGGCATCTTTATTTGATTTGATTCTACTATAGGCAATTCAGATGTCCCTGCATCCTATTATGCCTGAATAAAACACTATCCAAGAAGCACATGCAAGCTCAATTATTATTAAATGAAAATTAAATGAAACGTGATGGCATATAATAGGGATCACAAAGTTATTGCTAAACAAACAACCTCATCTTCCATTGCTAGCCTTCCATGCTCCCCAGATTCAGAGGCGTGAAGTCTCCTCTTTACCTGTGGTATGCAGAGGCCACTGGTGCCCAAAGAAGCTTTGGAAATGGAGAGCACCCCCAGGGATGTGCACTCACTCAGCAGGGCCTGTCTTGTGTGGGAATTGTCTCCTGCTCCTTCTCAGGAGGGGGTCTTTTCCTACTCCACTGGGGTCAGCTCAGATCACTTTTTGCCAGGAGACTTCCTGACCTCCAGGGGCCAGAATGCCCCTCCTCTGGGCTCCCAGGGTCCTCTGACCTTTATTGCATCACAGCATCTAACACAATGTATTGTGATTACCCAATTTTGTGTTCCTCTCTTCCTCTGGTTTCCCAGCTCCTTGAGGACAAAGGCCATGTCTTATTTGTCATCTTATCCTCTCTTAACCTAGAATGTGTAATAGAATCACCAGAGGATCTTGTTTGAATTCAGAGTCTGATTCAGCAGGTCTGGGGTGGGGCAAGACGTTGCATCCCTAACAAGCTCCCGGGGGATGTGGAAGCTGCTGGGCCAGGGACCACTCTGGGTAGCAAGAAAAGCCTTAATGCTTAATGGTGCCCAGGCTAAAGTAGATGTCATAAGCCCAGATGCTCTGAGATCAAGTAGAGAATCACGTATCAAAGCACTTTGAGAACTGTAAAACATTTATGAACATGTTAGGGGCAGATGTAGCCTTTTTATTTTTTTTAAGTAGACATGCTACTATCTTTTGGCTACTAAAATAGCCAGTTGAAAAGTAAAAGTTACAGACTGGTAATCTACATGAATTTAAAAAACAAACAACAAACAAAACCAGAAACTATTTGGTTGACTTTTTCTTTTTTCTTTTCATTGTTTTCTTTTCTTGAATTGGCTTTATATTTTGCCAGTGGAGGCTGGTATTTGTTTGGATATATCGGTATATGTTTGGAGACTGGGATTTCATCTCTGTTCAATTTTGAAAATGCAGTCCCTTCTAAAATCAATTCAGAGTTAATCCACTTCAAGAAATAATGGAGACAGAGGTGA
The DNA here is from genome assembly GCA_023783475.1 of Daubentonia madagascariensis. Lineage (NCBI taxonomy): Eukaryota > Metazoa > Chordata > Mammalia > Primates > Daubentoniidae > Daubentonia > Daubentonia madagascariensis. The sequence goes on along the minus strand of JAKFHU010000144.1, from coordinate 8,757,128 downwards.
GCCCTTTCCAGCAATTGGAACATGTTTAGTTATCATCTAAATTCCCTACTACTCTTGCCCATCCACACAGGCAGATGAATTTGAAGTCTACAGATGGGTCCTGAGTTGCAGCCGGGGTTACTGAATTACTGACATACCATTAACACAGAACAAGGATCTGAACAGAAAAGATCACCAATCGCTCCTTCCTCCTTTAGTGTCTGCAGACTGGAAATCCTCAGGTTCTCCGGGACCGACTTGAAGTCGACCCAAGGCTCCCAGCCCCGCTGATGTTTTTTCAATGGGAAGCTGGCATTTCCTCCCTTGGTTGATATTTTTGAGATGGGTTAGCGCCTAGGTTGGTGGAGGTCAGCAAATTGTCCCAGGCAGTAAAATCTTACTGGCAAAATTCAGCCCTGCCTTTCTTGCACAAGAAGGGATTGTTTGACCCCACTGGGCTTCCACAGGCAGTGGCTCAGTTTGGCTCAGTGGTTAATAGGGTAAGTGCTGGAGTCAGATCCCTTGGAGTCAAGTCCTGGCTTTGTCACTTGCTTTGGGGGAGTTGTTTAAAACCTCTCTCCCTCAGTTTCCTTACCTGTAAATGGGGACACCCTATAAGTACCTACCTGATAGGCTAGCTGTGGAGAATAATGGAAATAATCAATACAAGCCACTTAGTGCAGTGCCTGGCATAGCAAACGCTCAGTAGGTGTTAACTATTTTGATTACTATTTGCATTTTGGCTTGTTTAGGTGGACATCTAGATGTGCTACAGCTGCTGCCTGCCAGGGGCTGAATTAATCAGGATGCTTTTAGCAAGTAACAGAAAACTTGACTTGCAGTGGCTTATGCAATAAAGACATTGATTACTCACATAATGAGAAATTTAACTTAGGACAGGCTCCAGGGTTGGTTGATTCAGTAGTTGTCACCAAGGACACAGCTTCTCCCTGGCTCTCTCCTCTCCACCAGCCTCAGGGGTGGCTTGATCTGCAGGCTGGTTCCCCTCATGGGTACACGATGGTGGCCAGCAGTGTTCAGGACAACATATCTTCTTCCTTGTTCACATCCAGCTGGAGAGTCTGAGAGAACACCTTTCCCTGGACCATGGAGTGTTCATACTTGCCTTCAGTCTGACAAGGTCTGCCAGGGCAAGGTGTTGCACTGAACCAATAACGACTGTTCAGGGGCTGACACATGACTCAGCATAGACCAGGAACTCCAAAGTTGCCCAAATATGAGAACCTCCTGCAGAGTTCATACATTTCAGTTTCCCAGACCCAAGTGAGTCTGATTCACTAGGGACAGGGCCCAGGCACATGCATTTCAATGAGCATTCTTTTTATTATTTTGATGCAAAGGGAAATATTGAGCTTGGACCCGTCAGGAGCCTTCTCTGGAGCTGAGTATAAGGTTGACTGGCAAACACAGAGCAGTGTGGGAGAGGTAGATACTAGAATAAAGTTAGGTTCTGCCAGGAAAGAAGGTGGCAAGGAGGAGGACCCAGATACTGGAATCCACTGGCCAGTGGAACAACTTAGTAATGTCAAAAGCCTTTCATTCATTCATGCAGTATCCTTTATTGAACACTTCCTAAGGCCAAGTACTGTGCTAACTTCAGCAAATAAGCTCCCTCAAGCCTCATGCAGTATAGAGGGTAGGCAGACAAATGAAAACAAGAGATGGGGGATGGCCCTGGAGTTTTCAAGATGCGAGGATGACCATGTGCGTGGGAAGGTAGGAGCAAGGAGGAAGCCACCTGCATACATTTTCTTCTCTGACTGCTGACGGACCCTCCAGAGCACAGAGTCCATGAACTTGCCCACCTTCCAGCTACTTTGTTTTCTGCTTTCCAAAGATGGATCACCTTAGAGCAAGTGAGAGAGCGGAGTTCTCATGCTGGTGAGGTGGAAGCAGAAAGGCCAACAATTCTGCCGTTTCCCGTAGTGACAGGACTCTCAGGTTTGTGCCCTTTTGGCTGCGTGGCTGCCCCCAGTGCTGGTCAGTGTCAATCCTGACTCCCTTGCTGTGGGGTGATGGCAAGATGATGGGGGGTAAAAATGCTTTGCAAACTGTGAATCACTGGGTGCACCTGGCAGATAGTTATTAATATAGAGCGTTGAGCATTGGTTTTGCTCAGTCTCACAGTCTGACTCATGTGCTGGGGATGACAAATAATAAAGAAAAGAGGCCAAGTGTGTATTAAAGACAGTTCTCATTCACCTCTGGTCTGAAAGTGTCCTCCCAAAGATGGACAGCCAGCACCACTGATTAAGTAATGATAGTAGTAATTATGACACTTTACAGCTCCTGAATGCTTTATATCTTCAGAAGGCTCATGCACAAATGATCTCATTTGATGTCTGGAATTTGGTGATGTCTGATGGTCTGAAGCTCAGAATCCTTCCGTGTAGGCTGTCTGACATCTCCTTGTGCTACGTTTGCACCCTGCTGCTAGGAAATGTCATGCCTCTGCCCCTCTCTCCTGCTTCCTCACACACAGCTGCCCATCTCCACTGCCGTTTTGTTTTAAAATAACTTCTTCAAGCTATCAGCTCTGACAATCTGTTTCTAACATTGTCTCCTCGACTGATTTCCCTTGACAATTTCAATACCATGTTGAATTCATCCCAGGCTAGAAATGTATGAACCAAGGATATATTTAATATGGAAAGAGACTTTGGGTATACACCACCTGTTTTTGCTAACAATCAGAGTTTAGCAAATGATATTTGACAAGAAGGAAAGAGAGAAATGGATGTCTTGCATCTTTTAAACCTTCTCCTTTCCTAGAAGGTGCTTGGATCTGTTTTCTTTACAGCTGCAAGACTCCTGGGAGACAACCTGACAACCGCTCATTGTGAGTCTCCCTGTGTGTTGGCTCTCAGGACATATTGCTTCCCATCTCCAACCCACCTGGCTTTGTTTCCATGCAGAAACCAGGGCACAGACTCTGGAAACTTCTGGGGTAGGACTTCCCTGCACTCCTGCTGATACCTGCAAAATGCCAAATGGACGTTCCTGTCAGGTGATGGGGCAGGAGTGGTACATGGAGGTCTGGGCGCTGCAGCCTCAGGAAGCTAGGGGATTTGGAGGAGCAGAGCTCAGGCAGCATGGGTTGAAATCCCAGTCCTCTACTAACGAGCTGTGTGACTTTAGGTGAACTACATAACCTCTCTGAACTTGTGTGTACAATTTTGATCATTATTAACTCTCTCTTCTGGATCATAGGCCTCAAATTCCTGGACATATGTAAGGGTCAGGACAGCATCCAAGCAACATGCTGCACAGACTTCTCATAGGCCAGAACATGCATGCAGGGCATGAAGGAAGGGAAGCCTACCTGTTTTCTGCCTGAAGTTTTCTTCTCATCATGATGCTGCATAGTGAACAGGGAAGACACTGTGACCTGTTTATTAGCCACCATGAACTTGCAGTATCCAGAAGTTCTAAGCAAGTCCGATTGGAGTGGCCTTTGTACACAAGCACACTACTTGCTCCTTCCTTTGTTCTCTCTTATGACAATTTCCAGGCTCCCCCAATAGTGTCTTTCCTGGGGCATCTCGCAGTGCTGCTGACCCAGGCTCATGAGATCCACACTACAGTTTCCTATCACCGTAATGTGTGAAGGGCTATAGTGTTCTAAACAACCCCATTTGGGGCCTGCCATGTCTTTCCCTAATGGTGAACACACCATGCCCTGCTATGAAAACAATTGCAGGTATTTATATCCTGTTGGCCCCTGAAGTAGCTAGCTAACATGTGTGTGTGTGCTCACGCTGTGAGCTGTGTTCTAGCATAACCCTATTTCCTCAGTTTAGTCTACACATGTCTAAAATATGAATCGATCTTGAACATACTAATAGCTTTCATTGTTTGTTTTATTCCTCCTAAACAGTAACGGTACTTAAGCCCCAGGTTTGGAGTGTGTGAGTTTAAATGAGGTAATGCAAGTAAATCCCTTAGCATGGAGCCCAGGACATATACAATGCCACTGGCAGGGGAAGGACAGCGATAGTGTCACAATCACCAGGGACATCAAGGGTGTTGACTCTGGATGCCCTCATGGAAGGTTTTGGTTTTTTAGAACCATGCAAAGACATTTTCTGGGCACATATCTTCAACTGCTGACTAGAAGATTTCACCATTTTCTTTCTAACTGAACATATCCAAAATTAAATTCATATTTAATATTACTTTTTCTAAAGCTGGATATCCCTAGCTTGGAGTTCGTCAGAGCTTTACAACCCTAAATGTTAGAGTTTGCAAACTGGTGGCATGTGGGATGCATCTGGCTCACAGAAATGGCACAAATAGTGTTCCTTAAAAAGCGGAATATTGTTGTGTTGAATAGTGTTAAAAATCAATGATGTTTACACTTAGAAATCTGTATATCTGGAGTCTCTCGGAAAAGGAGCAGCTCTGGTAACATCAGGCCCATTGGCATTTCAGATAGGGATGTGCCCTCCAATCTTCTGTAGTGCCTGCCGCTGCCCATCACATCCTTGATGTTGGAGCCCAGGTACTAGATGCCATTTAATCACTGTGTAAGTCTAGGAAATAAGCTGGGAAACTGGGATAATAAGACAACAAACAGAGATGCAAGAAGAGCTGGCAAAGTTAAGAAAAGAATGTAAAATAAAGCATTACTATAAAGGTGAAATTAGATGGAATAATGATCAGAATATAGAAAATTAAATTCATGATGTGGAGGAAAAGCTTGAGGGATAATTCTTGAAGGTAACAGAAGGGACACTTAAAAGTAACTGGAGAGAAAATAATGACAAGGGAACACAGGCAACTGATATCAATATAGAGCTATTTGATAGTTCTGAAAGAGAGCAGGTAAGGTGCGACAGAACATTCAAAGACATTATAAAGGAAAATTTACCTGTACCTACATATTGAAAGAGCTAAGTTCTAGATAATATTAACAAAAAGAGCAATATGTAGACCTATCCTGGTTAAATCCTGAGTTTTAAATCATGACAAAAGAATGTTATGTGTATTCAGATAGAAAAAAAAATAGGTTTTCACAAAAGCAGAAAAGAATGAGGTTTGCTGCAAAACCTTCCTCTCCAGTAATGAATACCATGTGTCTCAGTCAGTTCAAGCTGCTATAACAAAAATACCACAGACTGCGTGGCTTAAACAACAGAAATTCATTTTTCACAGTTCTGGATGCTGGAAGTCCAAGATCAAGGTGCTGGCTGAATTGGTTCCTGGTGAGGACTTTCTTCCTGGTTTGCAGATGGATACCTTCTTACTGTACCCTTACATGGCAGAGAGGGAATTCTGTCTCTCATGCCTCTTATAAGGGCACTAATCCCATTCAGGAGGGCTCTACCCTCATGACCTAATTTCCTCCCAAAGGCCCCACCCCCAAATACCATTACACTGGGGATTAGGGCTTCAACATATGAATTTGGGGGGGACATAAACATTCAGTCCATAGCACCATGAGATAGCGCAATGGGCATAATTTGGAGGAAAAGGATTTCATTATGTGCCAAGTTTGTATGTGAAGGTAACAATAAGACATTATGAGAAAGGCAAGGTCTAAGATAGTTTACTAATCTATGCTTAAGTAAGTTTGGGAAATTGTGGATTAATAGAGTTAAACATACTTCTTTACTCAGGCATTACTCAGAAACTTTAATATGATCATGTACGTTGTAAGTTTTAAAAGTGGTCACCAGGGGCACACTTATAACTTTGACTCAAACTGTACAAAAGCAAATGATGCAACCAAAATGTTTGTACTCCTGTAATATTCTGAAATAAAAAAAAATAAAAGTGGTCATAGACAGCATTTCCCAAACTTATTTGACAATACAATCCTTTTTTTTTTAAAGGCCGCCCCTATTAATGTCTGCCAAAAGAATATTCTATGAAATGTGACTTAGAACATGATGCCAAGAAGGTCTTCAATAAAATTCAAAATTCATTCCTGATAAAAGCTTTGAATTACTCTAAAAACTAAAAAGATGCTTTATTAACATGAAAAGATCTATTCCAAACATAGAACTAACTTTATAAATAATAGTAAAAGACCAAGAAAATCAGAACTAAGAATGCCTGCTATTATTAATTTAACAATTTTCTAGACATTCTAGCCAAAACAGTAAGTCTAGAATAAATAAGAGGTATACATATCAGAATGTAAGAGATAAAATTACTATTTACAGATGTTTTGTTTGTCTACCTAGAAATTCCAATATAATCAACTAGAGAACTACCAGAACTTAGTGAGGTTGCTATAAAATAAATGTGCAAAAATATTTCCCCCTAAACTAGCACTTACTAATTTAAAAAAATGGAATACAAAAATGATTCAATTTTCCTTAGTAAAAAACAACACAACACACAAACTACAAATATATTTAACACAAAATGTGTAGCATCTGTGTAAAGAAAATGGCAAAATATCACTGGGGAACATAAAATAAGATTTAAATATAGTTAAATATACCATATTCCCAGAGGAGAAAACTTTATTAAAAGATACCACTTCTCACTAAATTAATTTATAAATTGAATGTGTTTCTAATATAAACCTGTAAGAATTGGGGAAGGGGGACAATTTGATTCTAATATTCATTTGAAAGAGTAGACAAATGAGAACAGGCAAAAAATATTTTTTAAAATAAGAAAAATGAGAGTGTGGCACTCTTACATTGCCAAATGTTAAAATCTACAGTCAAGAACTGTAAATAATCTGAGATACTCTACTTGCAAGACAGCAAATTAATCTGCCAAAGTTTCATGGATGCTGGCAGAAGACCCAGACTTCTGGGTCTGAGACACAGAAGTTTATTACTCACAGTGCAGTCAGCAACAGAAGCATCATGGTTGTGTTGGTCTCCTTGTCTCCCAAGTGCCATGGGGACAATACAGGTGAATGCTGGGTACTTAGTTGATTTTCACTGCAGCTGAGGAACCCAGAGCTTAGAGAACCTGAATATTTTATAATGGACAGTAAGCAAACCTGCCTGAGCTTTGCTCCAGAGGGAGATTTAATCTTTATCATGTTAGAATGTAACCAAACCTGTCTCTTGCTCTGGAGGGAGAAACTCTGTTTTCCAAGGCTCTTCATTATCTTTACATCCTTGAATAGGTAGTCAATGCCTCTGTTCATAGACATGCAGAAACACAAGAGATCCATGGAGAATTGTCTCCAACAAAATCTACCCCTTGTTTCTGTACTGTCTTGGTTTCTGGCGAATTTTCCCATAAATATGCTATTCCTTCTGCTACCCTGACTAATATGACCTACTGAGCCTGGGACTAAATCCAATCAATTTGTCCCATATAGCATCTAATTAAGGCTACTCTCAACAGTACTCTAAGCATTAGGATGAGGCCAACCTGCAGGATTGCCCTTAACTATGTCCCTGGGGGACCCAGACTCAACCAACTGAACAAATCCTGTGAACAACCAGCATATACCTTATGAAACCAATTTACTCACTCCTTAAGTTGCGCATTGATCTTTCCATTTGGCCTAAGAATATTGATCCAGCTATGGCCAGATGTATTAATAATTGCACAGACTCTATCTTGGCATCCTTAGACTTCAAGGATGAAGTCTAGGGAAATCCTATCATACCTAACAACCCTGGCAATTAAGTTGAGCCCAAATTAATTGACCATGTCAATCCAGGAAGAGAATCCAAGGAGCTGAGCTGGAATTAACTTTGAATTTCCTGTAACCCCTTTTGGCTGGGTTGCTACTCTGAGGCTGGCCTGGGATTGCTATTAGGGGAAAGTAAGGAACATCATGCCCGGGAATGGTCGGGTAGAATCCAGAGTTTTCAAAATAGGTCTCTATAATTCCCACCTTTTTGGTCCCAACCATTATTCAGGAAATGGCTGAGAGAGGGTGATCCCTTTCAGGAGACAACTGCATTCAGTGACCAAATAGACTTATTAAGGTATATAGACCAGGAAAAGATGAAGGAAGTAGAGCTAGAAATCTTTTCGAGTTGACTTTTAGGAAGGCTATATTTTACTCAGCAATCTCCGGTGCCTTCAGAAGGCAGGGAGCGTGGAAGGTCATTGGATGCCTTGATTCTCAGTCCATTTTTGAGTAGCTTTTGCAGTGAAAGGGGTACCACATCAGATTTTATATGGTCTGAAAAGCTGAACACATAATACAGATTAATCTCAAGGTGCAGAACAGTGTGACTGGAGTCAGCTGATTGGACTGGAATAGCAGCACTGAAACCTGAAAAATGTCAACAGTGGTGAGGCACGATGGATAGCTTCCAGAGGGAGTCAAAGGTCCACCATAGTCAATTTGCCAGGAACAGGCAGGGGCCAGGCCCCATGCAATGTGGCTCCCTCACTGCAAGATGAAAGGTCAGTGTTAGGAGTCACAAGTCTGGCACACAGTCCTGAGTCTGCCCTGGCTGTGATGATAGACGTGCTGCCATTTCTGATATGATGATGGATCCAGGCTACAAATGTGGCAATTCGAGCAGGGCAGGCTCTATCAGCACCTTCCTCCACCTGGTCTCACCAGAGAATGGGCTTTTAGCATGGGATCTACATAAGTGACCCAGATAGTTCAATCAGCAGCCACAATTTTTTCCCCACAGTTTGTGTGAGGTGTCTTCAATCTGCCAGTGTGTCATTTTCTAAGTGGCAGGCCAAACAGCTAGGCCATTGGCAAAAGGCCAAGAGTTAGTAAAAATATAGCAAGGTTCATGAAGTAGAGTGTTTTCCAGAGTTAGGAGAATAGCCTTGAATTTTGTCCAGTGAGCAGAGTGACTCTATCATTTTCAGTTCCACGTGGCTGACGCTGACGCCGAACAGCCACCGCAGCCCCCCGTAGAGACCACTGGGTTTCAGCTTAACTGAACCATCATGAACAAGGCCCAGGGAAGTATCAATCCAATTTTGCATTCTGTGGTGGAAGCTACAACAGTAGTATATCAGTCATCCCAAAGGAGCCCACCCACAAGGTCACAGGCCCTGCCCAAACCTCACCAGTTGAATTTGGGAGCCTGTTTCCCTCATGATGAGCAGGGTGCTCCTGTCCGCCAGAGCCATATAAGTTTGATCCCCCAAAGCCTTCTAGCACACTCAGATGGGTGCATATGCCCTTCCATCCTCCTGGGGAACAGGGAGACCTTGGCCACAGCCCTAATAATCTTTTTCCTTGAAGTAACTGAGGTCATGGTAGAGGGTGAGGAGGTCAGGGGGTACAGAGAGAGAGAGCAGCCTTGTGCCAGTAAATGAGGCACATTTACTTGGATTTTCGAGTGGCATGGTGGCTGCGTGTAGCTCAACCAACAAACCCCCAGTGCTTTGGAGCCACCAAAGCCTTCCGTCCTTATGACTGACACCATCTGTTTCACCTTTGGGGGCTGCCTGATTCAGCAGCTACAGCCCTTTTGCCTTTTTGCTGAGGCAAGGGGCTTGCTTCCCCATTGTCAGGAAAGCATTCCTTCCTCCTTTTCCTCAAAGGAGAGTAAGAAACAATCAAGGCATCGGTGGGGCGGCTTGTTTCCATTTTACCTCTTGTCGCTCAGCTGATATCATTCATTTATAGGTAGGATGATCGGAGACACTTACTCCCTCTTCCTCTCTTGTCCAGCACTTGGGTGGGAACAATGACAACTCTATCCCAGGATGTCTACTCAACCTTCTCATCTGGCCCATGAAGCCCTCATCATTTCTTTTCCAGAAAGCCATGTCTCATTCCATCCCCGTTGCCCAAAGCTGTCCAGGATCTGAGATTTTAACCTACTTGCAAGCCAGCAAGTTAGCCTGCCACAGTTTCAGACATGCTGAAAGAAGACAGAAGACTTCTGGATCAGAGACAGAGAATTTTTCTATTCATGGCACAGCAAACAGCATGAACTTGATGTTTGCATTAATCCTCCTTGCCCCCAAGTCCCTCAGGGGCGACATGGAGAAGCCCAAGTGCCCACTGTGCATTTAGTGAGTTTCTATCACAGCTGAGGAACTCTGAACTTAAGGAACCCAGCTGTTTTGTAATAGACAGTACCTGAACCTGACTGAGCTTTGTCCCAGAGAGAGACATTATCTATATTATACAGACAGTAACTGAACTTGCCCTTTCCTCTGGAAAGAGACCTTCTATATTCCAAGGCTGTTCACTATACAAACATCCTTGAAAATATAGTGTGGAACAAAGGAAGTCTGTGCCTCTGGTTGTAAGACATTTAAAAACATGAGATAACATGGGGAATTGTCTTCCAAATGTACTTGCAGAAAGGTTGACAAATACAGAATAAATCACGTTGTACTTGGATATTTAGAAAATAAACAAAAGGTGTTATTTGTATTAAAAATGTAATGCAAAGGAAGATGAACAAGTGAATTATTCACCTTAACACCTCAAGATAATTTAAACTTGTATAGTCTTTCTCCTTCTCTCGCTTTCTTTTAGTATAATGCAACCTTAAAAAATTCTTGGTAAGGTTACTGATGAAGTACTCCAGTTGACACAATTTTAAATTAATTATTAATTTTTATACTAACCTTCTATTTTAACTTACACAATTATTCAAATAATATTTCAAAAATCATTCAAACCAACTAAATAACAAAGGAGATTTAATATCTACCACAGAAAAATAAAATATTGAATTTATTGGCACTAGAAGAAAATATTATTACTAAGTAAGTGAAAATTGGCTCATGCTACAGATGCTGTAGAAATGTATTCACTTTAAAATTCTTTTTATTTTTTTAATTTAACCCTCAAGCTTGCTGGCAGACACTATACAACTTAGAAACTGATCATTGTACTTAAAAGAGAAATTCAGATTTCTTATCTTATTTACTCAGTCGAGAGAGTCTTCTATTTTCCTGTTAGATATTGCTTTTAAGATCACAGTAATTTAAATACTGTAATGATAGGGAATAAAATACAGACATGGGCTAATTATATGAAATTTCACACATGATAAAAATAGGATTTCAAATTGGTAGGATAAAAATTGAAGATTCAATAAATTTTTTAATATACATGGTTAACTATTTTAGGAGAAAATTCAATTTGAATCATAATGAATTCTATGATGAATCCTATGTGAAAATAAATGGATTAACATTTTAAGATAAAATAAGTACTAGTTTTTCCTTTTTACTGCTCTTTGAACCAACTTCAGGATATTGCATAAAATCTGCTTTATGAAACATTCCACTGATAGCAGATTCTCCTGCCCGGTTACGGTTTCTCTTATGGACCTATGTGCACAATCGAGGATTCCTGCTCTTTGGCTCTGGCTAACTGAGGTGGCCAGTGTCAAGACACCTTCATCAGGTCTGTGTTAGGGCCAGCAGATCAAATTGGAATATGCAGTTGCAACTTGCTTCCTCTACCTGTGCGTGCATGCTTCCTCCAGCATGTGATAAAATTTAAGATGTGTCCTTGATTCAAAGTAGAAGTTTAATTTTATACTATGGGAGACTGCAAAGTTTCAGTTTGGGTTGTTCTTACATAAAAATTGATTTGCCCATTGGTTCCCTCACATTGCCAGTATTTGCCAGGCCTCCTGCTTCTTCCTGCTGCGTGCCTGTCTTCCTCTTGTTTAACTCCCGTCTTGATTGTCTGCCATATCTGTATACTCATTAGCCCCATGAGTCCCTTGACTCCAGCCCCCACTGAACTTCAGCCAGGTTCTTTAACCACTGCCACTGACCTCCTTTCTAACTAGTGTCCCTATGTCCGGCTTCTCCACTCTAACTATTCTTCTATGTCATTATCGGCATAATTTTCATTTATTGCAGATCCAGTCATTTTACTTTCATGTTCAAGATATTCTGATGGTTGCTCAGGGACTACAGAATAAAGTTGAAACTCCCTCTCATGGTATTAAAGCTTTACCTTCCCTTTGCTTCTTTGGTCCTTCTCAGTGTCTAGTTGGTAATTCACAAGTTTTATGCGTTTACAATTTATGGGGTTTATTAGGTAGGGGGCCAGGGGCAGAGGTTTTTTCTGTTTTTAAACTACTGGAAATGCTAAGTACAAAATCATGATTATTTTGGAATGCATCATGTCAAGTAAAGATCTGGTTTTAACTGCTGCTTCATTTGAAGCAAATTCCACTTGTAAATAATGATTTATTGAATGCCCACTCAACATCAAGCACTAACCCAGACACAGTCACCATATAAGCTATTCTTGAAAGTGTCCACAGTGGGTTAGGTAAACCAGAACAACCATGTAAAAAGACATATGTGTTGATACATGTATGAACACCCACATAGCCAAGCTTATGAGTTCTATCTTTTCATTTAATTTATTGATTCTTTGGCTTTTCCCCACCTCCTTCTTTGGCTCAAGGGGCTGACTGCAACCACATACAAAGCCTTGAAGGGAAAGAATATCATCTGCTTGCTCTTAAACGCCTTGATTGAATACAAGTAGCAGGTAGCAGGAGTCAAGGATAAGTGAAAATAGCTTGGACTTGAGTGATTTGGATGCCTTGTTTACTGGCAGTAAATGCATTTTTCATAGCCTATACCCGATCTCTTTCAGTCATATTTTCTATGAGATCTTTTAAAAATCCTCTGAGCTGAGGTAACTTATTTTCTGATTAAAAATAAATGATGGTAAGTAAATGGACAGGGAGAAGCCAAGATGGATGGGATGACAGGAATGGAATTTAAGAATTTTCATTTGCTCATGGTCAGAGAGCCCTTCAGCTTGTGTCAACTGCTTTACAAATGCTTGTTTATCACCTATTCTTCACAACATCTCTAGGAGGCTGAAAGATAGGCTGTTTCCATCTGAAGATGAAGAAATAAATAAAAAGTTAGCAAACATCACTGGACAGGCTGACGCAGAATTTGATGAATTTCCTGAGACTTTTTGGGGTCCATGAGTCCCATCTATAAACTCCAGATTGGCTATTAGGACAGTTTGACTGCAATGGGACACAATCAGAGGTTTTTTTTAAATTTTATTTTGTTTTGTTTTTCCTTTGGATGGGCATATTTGGAGAATGGTCTTTATTGAACCACACTAGGTTTTGATGCCTGATCATTAGCCACCTGATAAAGTCAATTATCTGAAGCAAGTGCTTATTTACCAGTTGTTTTGTGCTGGGCATCTACTATGATTAATATATAAGCAGCATAATACATGAGATTCATGATCAAATTTATGAACTCTAATTCAGAGCTGGCAACTTCAGAGCACATGTGCTATCATTTCCCACACTCATGCCCCAAACAGACTTCACTAATAAATCACAGTTTTTTTTCCCAAGCTCAGTCTGGTTGCAGCCCCAGAAATCTCAACCCAGCTCTGCAAGTAGGCTCTATCAATAAAACAGAGTTGGAATGCTCCATGAAACACATTCCCTATGCAGGATCTAATTATTAATAAATTCACTGGACAGAAAAATGTGAGTGTCCACTCTGTGCCGGGCACTGAGCCAGGCCTGGGCTGCAGTGCAGAATGAGACAGTTGTGGCTCCAGCCCTCATGGAGCTAACCTTCTCTCAGGGAGAATAGATGCTAAGTACATAATCACATAATTAGGTGTTTAATCATGTTCGTGAGAAGGGCTGCAAAGGAGCAAGAGAGGGTGCCAGAGAGTCTTAGTTTTCTCATCTGTTAAAATGGGCATAATGCCCCTACCTCAAAAGTGATTGTGAGGAGCAAATGAGGCAATGTGTGCACTCTCTGCAGCACAATACCTGGTGCACACCAAGCACACTGCAGTGTGTTATATACTACTGTCAATGACATATAATTATGTGTACGATGAGCTTTCCTTGTTCCCTGAAACCAACCCAGTGATAGTCAGAACCTCAAAATGCATTGCAATAAGCATGTGAAATATTATGTCAAATATTTGTGCATGTTATATGTCTGTCTCTGCCCCCCTGCCCCCTGCCCTCACTAGCTCACGTGTCTCTGACAGCAGGGCTCTTTTTTCCATTTGGAATCGTGAGTGCCTATCAGAGAGCCATACTATACCAGCTGGACAGATATTTTTGAGTGAAAGGGACCTGACTTTCCCTTGGCATTAGATTAAACATTTCAGTTCCAGTGAATTTGTAATACATATGCATAGACTATATCTTTCAAAACGTGTTATAGTTTTACGTTTGAAAGGATTATGGGATGGCAGAAGCATGATTGACAGCAAATCTACCTGGCAGGTTTGAGAGATGCTAACACGACAGTGGTTGGAAGCCTGTAGACCAGATGTGTTCTGGTCCTGATTCTCTTTCCTTGAGCTAGTCAGCTCCGCAAACAGGAGAAAGGGGAGCGTTGGGGCAATGGTTCCAGTTGGACAATGAGTATCGCCCAGGGAGGCACAGCTTTGGCAGGATAGTGGTTATCTTCAGCCCTTGTTATAGCAGGGATGTCTGTCTGCCTACCTAAAAACCTACATTTCTTAGCTTCCATATGACATAGTTCCTAAGCCAATGAGATGTAAAAGGAAGTCCTTGGGTGGAACTTCTGGGAAAACTTTTTCAATAAGGTGCAGACTCAGGCGCAATCTTATTGCCTTTCTCCTGTGCATATCATGGATGTGATGGCTGCAGCAGCAGCCACTTTCTGGGGAGCACAAGTCAATGCCCAGGAGACCCACAAAGGCTTCATCCCTGTCCTCTTGGACCTGCTGAACCAAGCTCAGCAACTCTGCACTTGTCATTGCATAAGAAAAATAAACCCTTATTTGATCAACTCATTGTCATGTAGGTTTTCTATTTTGTGTGGCTGAACGCAAACCCAAAATGACATGCCTATAAAAATTGTGCAAATTCCAACTTTATAAACATCTCTACCAATTAAAAGTATTAATAATTGTTGCATCCATGTACTCCTTCTACATCCCTGAGCTTTCTTGATCAAAACAAAACTTACCAGTGAGGACTATTAGTAAATTCCATGGGAGTATCTTAAGAATCGTTTAAAAGTAACACATTATTCTATTACATAATTTCAACTTATAGAGCAGTGCCGTCCTACAGAAATAAAAAGAAAGGCACATATGTAATTTTAAATTTACTAGTAGCCACCGCATTTTAAAAATAAAAATAGGTGCAATTAATTTTAATTTTAAAATAATTTTATTTTATTTAACTCAATATATCCAAAATATTATCACTTAAAAGGTAATCAATATGAAAAGTATTAATGAGATATTTTCCATTCTTTGTTTTTTAAGTCTTCAAATCTGATGTGTAATTTATACCTTCAGCACATTTCTATTTAGAGTAGGCACACGTCACGTGTTCAGGAGCGCATGTGGCTAGTGGCTACTCTATCGGACAGTGAGGTCATATAGTAACTGCTTAGGGTTCACGGAGCAATTTAAAAACTAGTCATTGATTGGGAAGATCATGCAAAAATGATAACAAGGTCTTAATAACCTTGTTCAATATAGCAGCTAACTTCCATCTCTTATGCTTGATTTCAATTATACTTTCTATTAAAAATCAAAACAAAAAATTTCTTCAATAACTTCATAACTGTGCTCTAAATTGAAACAAGAGTTTAAAATAATTTTTCTCCTAAAGGCTCCCTAGACTCAGTGAAGTTTTTCTGTATATCTGTCTTCTTTTCTTCTGCTTCCACTACCACTGCAAGCATCACTATCACTACTAACCAGAACTAAATCTGTTATTCTCCCAAACCTGTTCCCGCCCCCGTCTTCCGCATCTTACTGAAGGGTCCTACTCCACCTGCCCAACTGATTAACCCAGAAAGCTCGGTCCCATCTTCATTCCTCATGTCAACCCTGCAGCAAGCCCTGGCATTGCGCTCATGTCCAACTTCCCTTCATCCCTACCGCTGTTCCCAGCCCAGCCCTGGCTCCCTGCCCCGGACTACTTTTGGGCCTGCTTACTGGTCCTTGGCCCCGCCACTCCATTCTTCACATGGCAGCAAGAGTGATCTTTCAAAAAACATACATGAGAATACAGCAAAAAACATACATTGGATTATAACAATCCTATGCTTGCAATCACACAATGGCTTATTACACAGGTAATGAAGTGTGAGTTCCTAGCATGGCTAGGATGGCCCAGGCCCTGCCTTCCTCCCTGGTGACTCCTTATACCTCTCTCTCCACCTTCTCACTGGGCTCCGGTGTCTCTGGCTTCCTTTCTGTCTCTTGACCCCACTATGCTTGGTCCTGCCTGTAGGTTTTGACTCAGGCAGTTCCTAAAAACCCTTCCCATGTATTTCCCAAGGTCGACCCCCCATCAGTCAGATGATTCACGCAGCCAACCACATTATCTAAACTACCAACTCCACGCTCTCTATCACTTTAAATCTCATTGCCCTGTTTGCATTTTGTTCAAAGCCCTTGTCACTATCTAGAATTTTCTTCCTTTTGAATGTGTGCACTGGTTAATTCTCCATTCCCCTTCCCCTGGGATGGATGTCTGGTGGGTATTTGGGTCTGGGCTTGTATTCAGGATTAGCCCGCAGGCGGTGGTTGAGGTCACATGAGAAGAGTGTGTCTCATGAGGAGACGGAGGGGCACCATCCTGGAGAGCAGACATTGATGGTGTGGGATGAGGAAGAGCCAGGGAAGAGGAGAAGGAAGAGCAGTGGTCAAGGTGGGTGATGGCCAAGAAGAAAGTGCAGCTCTGATACAAGGAGAGACATCATTTTTGGAAGGGGTGGTGCGGCCAGAGCTGCCTCTGAGAAGTAGGACATCCCTTAACCCACTGCCACCTGGCTTTTCGTGAAGGTCATTAGTAACCTTCCAGTTTTCTTTTTCTCCCGTCCTCCCCTCTCCCTGTTCCAGTGCTAACATTTACATTCTCCTTAGACTCTATCGAGCACGTGCGCTTATGGTCTTCTTGGCTTCTGAAAGACTGGGCCAGTTCTCCTCCTGCCTCTCTATGCTCCTTCTGAGTCCCCTTGCTTGATGTCCCTTCCTCTGCTGTGTCCTGCATGCTGCTGTTCCCAGGGATTCCACCCTAAGCCCTCTTCTCTCTCTAACATGTTGTATCTGGGTGCTCTGAGCTGCCATCCCATTTCCTGCCTCCTCCACCTAGAAACGTGTCTGTGTCCTCCTCCTGACCTCCTTTTACTCACCAGTGGACGAGGCACACACCCTCTTTTCCAAAGATCTCCCTGCATCTGTACCGCAGCTCTCATGCCCTTGCCCCAGGCTGCGCACAGGGTCCACACTCCATCAACTACCCACTAGCTCCTTTGACCTTCAACCTCTCCCCCTCTGTTGACCCTCACTTCATGGTATGGATATAACCAACTTTCTTCTTTTAAGAATGAAATCAAATTTGTTTCAACTCCAAGTCCCCCTTTACCTCCTACTGCTCTATGCTTCTGCTTTTCCCTTAGCTTTCTACAAAAGTGATCTGCCTCTCTGTTCTTCCTCATCTCCTGTTCGGTGCCTTGCTTGCTGCGATCTGAGTGCTTCCTCTGTTGCCTCATGAACTTCGCTTGCAACTGATTAAGTTGACTTGACTTGATTAACAAAAACAAACAAACAAATAGATAAAATCTATGAACTTACCAGTAGAAGGTTGATATCAGTTGTCACGATGGAATGTCATGGTTCTTTCACCCAGTTTCTAGATTCAAACCAACACAAACTCAGAGTTTATTGATTGGAGGTAAGACCATGTCCCTTTGGACATGAGGACTCTACTATAAGCATTTCCAATAAATATTCCTCCAATTCTCCCCCAAAAGGATCTGTAGCCACTTATCAGAATAGAAGCTTACAGAAGTCAGGCGATAAATGGAGCCTTGACCCATGGCTGCTCAGATTGGGTCCAGTGAATCACTATATCCTCAAGTGTATAATTAGGATATACTTAAGAGCTGGTAGAGCTCTTGACCTTGGAATAAGAACCATCATGATAGAAAGGGCCAAACAAAATCCTCTGAAACTGTCCCCCAACTCTCTAGCCAAGTTAATAAATCAGAAAAAATAGTGTATTTCCAAAAAAAAAAAATGAAGAGAGTAGGGTCTTTAAGGAAGACTTAAAGCACTGATTTTCAAAGTGTGGTCCCTGGCCCAACAGAATCAGCATCACATGGGAACTTTCCAAAAAAGCAAATTCACGGGTCCTGCTCCTGGCCTACTGTATTAAACACTCTGGGGTGGGGCACAGCAATCTGTATTTTAATAAGCCCTTTAGGTCACTCTGATGAACTTTAAAGTTTGAGAACCACTGCTTTAAAAAATTGTGATGGGCCATTTCAGGCCATGATTGCTAAAATTGCCCATTCAATTCACCTGTTTAGTTCATTAAACAGGCAGATGGCTCATAATAGTTGGGGGTAGACTACCATAAACTTAACCAGGGACAGCCCCAGTCACACCTGCCAGGCTCAATGTGGTTTCCTCACTGGGTGAGAACACACACGCTCTGATCTGGTGAATGTGTTCTTCTCAATTCTCCAGTTACTAAGGAGGATGAATAGCAGTTTGCATTTACATGAGAAGGACAGAAGGACACATTCACTCTCTTGCCCTAGGGCTTAGTTAACTCTCCTCCTCTCTGTGAGACCATAGTTTGAGGGGATCTTGGTCAATTTGACATTTCACAGAACATGAAGCTACTCCACAATGTTGATGACATTATGCTAATTGAACCTGGGAAGGAAGTAACTAGTAAGAACCCCGATGCTTCAGTAAATCATGTGTGCCACAGGGTGGAAGATAAATTCCATGAAGATTCAAGGACCTGACATATTGGCGAAGGTACCCAGGAGTCCAAAGGCATGGGGGATGCCAGGATATCCCTTCCATGGTAAAGAACAAGTTTTTGCTCTTCACTCACCGTACCACCAAGAAAAAGACACAGAATTGGTCGGTCTCTTTGATTTTGGAGGCAGCATATACCACACTTCAGGGTATTTTGGTGACCCATTTATTAGGTGACTCTGAAACCTGCCAGTTTCTAGTGGGGCCCAATGGAAGAAAGAGATCTGCAGGTTGTGGGGAAGCTGCCCTTCTGCCTGAACCACATGTCCCAGCAGATCCAGTGGTGCTTGAGGTATCTATGGTAGATACGGTGGCTATGTGGAATCTCTGACAAGCTTCAGTGGGGACTAGTAAGCATTAGTAACCAATGAGGGCAGGAGCTAGTTCTGATCCTATCTGGAAGCTCTTCTCTTTGCCCTGCATTTTTCTTGGCTGCTACATGTAATTTATGCAAATATTTCCCCTTCTTACTTTAGGCATCTTGTCTTATGTGCTATTCATCAGGGTAGGCTAATTGCTGTAATAGATGACCTCAGAATTTCAATGATTTAACCCAATACAAGTTTATTTACCACTCATTCAACAGTACAATGTAGGTGTTTTCTTGTTGGAACCTCTCCTCAAAACAGTGACTCAGGGACCCAAGGTCCTTCTTCCACTGTGTGGCTCTGCCCTCTGTCAAGGCCTTAGCTCCCCTCCATTTCACTGTGGAAAGGGAGAGAGGATGCAGCCTCATAAGAAACACCTTGCTTCTGCCCAGCTGGCTAGAACTCAGCCAGATGGGCCCACCAAAGCATAAAGGAGGCTGGGAAATGTGTGCTGCCAGAATGACCAGGAGGAAAGGGAACCAGGGTGTGGTGAAGTATTAGATTCTGTGGGATGTCCTCACTCAAAGACCCATCTTCAGGGACAAAGTTATATCGGCTGAGATGTATGAAGATTCTGCTTCCTTCTAATAGATGGCTGATGACAATCATGGCTGAGGTCTCAGAACCCAGGACCCCTCCCCTGCCTGCCCCCACAGGTCCCTGGGTTCTCGGTTGTGGCTGCATTCTTTGCACCCTATGGCAATGGGTGAGGGTTTCAGAACTCCTTTTTGTAAAAAGAATCATTGTATGCCCTGAGTGGGAGCTTTGTTTTAGAGAACCAAAGACAAGACATGATTATTCTGCCTATGTACCACTCTACACCACCTACATGGGGACAGCAGCTCAGGAGAAGCCATTTAATCATGTCATGTCTCAGAGTCGTTAAACTTTGAAAACAAACATGAATCCTGCTCTGGCCAGGCAGGTGAAATAGGGAAAGCAAGCCAGGTGTGAGATGTAGGAGACGGTGCCCAGGTGAACAATTTGCAAATGATGGCAATTAATTTTTTAAAAATGCTGTGAGGGCCAAACACAACATATCTGCAAATCACACACCTCCCAGTGGGGGACCCCTGCTTGTCAAAACCATAGCCTCTCTCCGTTCCCAAGTTCCTTAAAACTCAGGCCCTCTATGAGAGGCTTAATAAGAGATAACCATTTTCTAAGACAGAGCAGTAGTTTCTCAGCAAGCAGTCTCCTGTGAACACCACTTCAGACAAGTTCATCTTCAGCCAAAGAAGATCATCAGCTGAACATCTGGTTCTGGCAGCCCCAACAGCTGTGCACACTTTCTGTGTAAGCATCGTCCATATGGGTATCATTAGCCTCCAAATTGACCCTCAGGGTCTGGATATGAGAGGGGGCAGCCAAGTGGTGTGGAGGAGTTCACAGGGGGTAAATTGAGAGGAAACTCCCATCTGTCTGTGGACCACAGGCTTCTTTACACCAAACTGTGGACACAGCTCCATGCCACTGGCTCTGAGAATGATGCAGGCAAACCAGCTTGACTCCTAGGGCTCCACGTGGGTGTCCACAGACCCAGCAAATGGAGTACTCAAACTCTAGCACAGTAATGGGAGACTGAAGACAGGGAAACCACGCCTGGGGAATGGAAGGAATCCCAAAGGTTATCGTGGGTGATCTTTTAGACAAAAAACAATAAATGCAGAGTATCTTACGTACTTGGAATGTAGTGAGAATCTGCCATCTGGCCTTTTCATTGACTTTAAAAATTGTGGTAAAATATACACAACATAAAATGTACCATTTTAACCATTTGAAAGCATACAGTTCAGTAGCATTAATTATATTCACAATGTGCACAACCATCACCACCATTCCCAGAACTTTTTCATTACCCCAAACAGAAACGCTGTGCACACTAAGCAGTCATTCTCTGTTCCCTCTTCTCCCCAGCCCCTGGAAACTGCTGATGTGTTTCTATCTCTACGGACTTGGCTATTTTGGATATGTCATATAAATGAAATCATATAATATGTGGCCTCTTCTGACTTTTGAGAAATCCACCTTTATAAAATTTCCACATCTAGTTCTTACCTGAGCGTGGACCCCGTGAGGTCAGGGTGAGCCAGATGAAAGCTGGTGCGGGTGTTTTAGGTTGGGTTCTCCCAGAAGCAGACTTTGAGACAAGGATGAGAGTACAAATGGTTTATCTGGGACATGATCCAAGAACAGTGGTAGATGGGAGAAGTAAGACAGGGAAGGGAAGGAAGGATGGCCCTGGGCAGGTCACCAGTGTGGGCAGCTCAGGCTCAGTCCTGCCGGGGACCTCTGGGGGGTGGCAAAGAACACACCTCAGAGTGGTCTCTACTGAGGGATGAGGAATCTGGGGTACTCACCCACCAACTCCCACCAAAAATTGGTAAGGGCTGCTCCTGGGGGCCGTATCTCCCATACTTCAGGCCGAGCCTGGAAGAAGGAAGCCATGAGCCATGGGGCTAGGAGTGGCAGGTGCTGAGGAGCGTGGATTATGCACCAGCGGGGTCTACACAGTTGGAGAATCCACAGGGCCAGGTCCAAGGAGGAAGGTGTTTCTCAAGTGAGCTGGGGCAGAGGCTCAGAATCATCGGGAAGAAGGTGGAGGAGAATGCCACAAATTTCATCAAGTCTAGAGGAGAGGTGATATGGGGAAAAAATCCTACAGCAGTGAAATAGGGGCGGGACACTCACGAGCGGGCATGGGGAGGAATTGTGGGGGGTGGGTCAGAAGGAAGCCCAGGAGGTAACAAACTAGAGATCCTGGAGGGCCCCTCTTGAGTGGGGTCTGCCTGGGCTGCTCAGAGAGGCAAACCTAGTTGGAAACGCACACCTTATGTAGACAGAAGCCAGCCTGGAGTCAAGAGCAGCTCCTTATCAAACCTCTGCCCAGCTCACTCTGAACACACCCGGTAACAGCAGTTGGCAGACTTTCCTGTAAAAGGCCATATAGTAGGTATTTCAGGCTTTACGGGCTGTTCAGTCTCTGTCACAACTACTCACTGCTGTGGCTGGAGCACAAAAGCAGCCATAAAAAATACGGAATTGGAGAGCGTGGCTGTGTGCCAATGAAACTTTATTTGCAAAAATAGGCAGCAGGTCCAATTTGGCCCATGGGCCATCATGTGAGACTCCTGCTCTAAAACAGTGTTTTCCCCACTACTTAAACCATGAAGCATTTATTGGAGAGCTACATATTTGTAAATTGAGCACCCCCCCTTCCTTCTTCCCTTCCTTGCCCTAAGCAGCCTTCTAAGGGCTGCTGAAACACCCCAAAGACCTTCAAAGCACAGTTTGAAAAACACTGCTCTGGATATAACTATGGACTCTCCCCCTGCCCATGGTCAGCAATCATGAGGGAGGAGGGGCGAAAGGCAACAATAATAACCATCTCAATAATAATGAGTTCCCATGATATTAGGGGTTTTATATATTTTCTCCTTTAATGTTGGACAAATTCCTCAAGGTAACAATTAATATCCCCATTTTACATATGGGGAAAACTGAGGCTTAGAGAGGTTGGTTTTCCCAAGTCATACACGTAGTAAGGGATAGAGCAGGAACGTAAGCCTAAGTGAGTTTGATGCCAGAATCCACCCATTTTGCACTACATCACTTTGTGAGCTGGATTCTCGGAAAACCATTAGGCAATTAAGCAAAACAAAACAATAACAGCAAAACACAATCCAAAAACCAAAGCCCGGCTGTGAGCTTTCTGGCACCCGAGTGTTCTCAGTTAGTTGTATTTGGTTGCTAGCAACAGACGTTAGCTCAGGTTAACCTAAGCAAGAGGGGACTTGTTGGAATAACAATGGGGGCCCACAAATCTGATGGAAAGCTGTAGAAGCAGATATGGACATGTGCAGGGGATGGGCAGCCCCAGAATTGGAAAGCAGAGGGAGCTCTGCAAGGCGGTCTGCGAGAGGAGTGGTCTGGAAGGGTCCACCTCGGGTGGAAGGGAAGTCCAAGCATTCACAGTCTCTCTGTCTCTCTCCTCAAAATCCAACTCACAGAGCGGGAGCCAACAACCCTCCCTGGCCGTGTGTGTGCGTGTGTGCGTGTGTGCGTGTGTGTGCACGGATTACAGTCCAACCAGTTTGGGAGAATAGTTGCTCAAAAGGTGTTTCGGTGCTGTTTGGAGGGGGAAATGGACGCCGGGTGGTCAAAACCCAACAAACAACCCCATCTACAAGGCAATGGGGAAACAGGATGGGTTAGGAGTCTACCACTGCCTTGCTAAAGAAAAAATTAGCCGTTAATTTTCAGAAACATTTTCTAGTTCTGGACTCCAAGAAATAAAATAGTCCTTTACATCAAACAATAGAGGAGATGATGTCTCCAAAACAGTTTTACTAAACAAGTCTTCTGTTGTATGGGTCCATGATAAAAAACCAAAGTTAGAAAATTAAACCACAGCTAAGTTGGAACACTTTTACAACGAGCCATAGTAACAAAGCGCAGCCTACAGATGCCTGGTGATTTGATTACAGGCAAGATCAAACTTAGAAAAGTAAGTATTAGCACATTCTTTGACTCACCCTCCTATAGAAACAGTCCGTCTTGATTTGGACTTGCAGGATACTGGCATAGTAGTGATAAATAGAGGGGCCGTCTCCGAGGGATGCTCTTGACCAAGGGGCTGGCAACAGAGATTTGGTATTTAAAATTTTTAGCCACTTAACATCATCTTCACCTTCCTAACAACACTCCAATTCCTTGGAGTAAATCAGAGTGTCCTGCCTTCCCACAACAGAAACTGAAGGGGTCCCTGGATGCCCCATCTGCCAGATCCTCTCTCCCTCTGCCTTAGTTCAGCCAAGGGATGGCACTCACCTAAGCTCTACCTCCCAGATTTCTTTTTATGGCTTGTTGGACCTTGAGCAAAATGATGCAAAGTAGATTCCAGTAGCCCATTCCTGAGGATTGAGCTGTTCCTGATCTGGTTTTCATCCTGTCTCAAAGTCTGGTTTTCCAGTCTTCCAATTAATCTTGTGAGTTCTTTAATATCTTCTTAATAAGTATTATTAAGTAAGCGATAGGTACTTGCTACTATTTGTGACCATGAACACTGTCTGATATAGTAGGCAAAGGTAGCTGTCTCTAATAGCACCGCCCTAACTTCAAACACAGTAACCAAAAGCTCAAATTCCTAGATTCTAACATCAAGGACTAGAATGAAACTCAGGGATGTTTTGTGGCAGTGCCAAAATAATCTCCTAATTCTTGTAATTTCAGAACTGAAATAGCCAAAGATCAAACTCAGTTTGAGCCCATGGATTTCTGAATGACGATGTCTGTTGAATACACAGCTATGCCACGGCTCATGTGAAAGTTGAAGCATTTATCAGCAAAGAGTGGGGCCCTGACAATTGAAACAGGGATATCTGGTAGATTTGGAAGATGCAAAGCACTTAGAACCTCCAAATTGCTCTGAAGTAACGCTCAGCTGCCCAGGCTTGTCATTATGGAAGCAAAGGGATATACAGAGGTTAATTACGCCAGACACGTGGTCTCCACCAAGGGTCGAGCATGTGACCTAAGTTAGGCTAATTGCACTCTGTCTCAGAACTTTGACTTTTAAATGGAGGGACACAAGAAGTAGAGAATAGTTAGGAGTTCATTAATTCCAGGCCCTGTCAGTCAAGTGGTTTTTGTCCTATATGTCAGTCTTTCAGACAATTTTGCGAGCATGCAGGTATCATTCCAATAAATTCCCTCTTGGGTTTATACCAGCTAGAGTTGGTTTCTGTTGCTTGCGACCAAGGAACCTGACACCTGACCTTCTTCACACTCCATCCTTCCAATGCTGTGTCGACATTGCTTCAGGTGAGCTTGCATGATCTCTCCATTCCCTGGGCTTGCTAATCGTGAAAGCTTCACTAGGCCAGGGCTCTTTTATTATATTTTGTTCTCTTCCCAAGAATCAAGAGCAGTGTCTTTAATTTTTTTTTAATCCATTTGGCTAACATTCATTGAGCTTTCACCACGTGCCAGACACTGTGTGAGGTGCTTTGGGGAATAGGTATTAAATACTGACCTGGCCCTCAACATGCCCCACAGCTGGAGGAAAGGTGACTCCTACACAACACTAGCTATAGGCAAGTTTGAACATGATAAGTCACGGGGGACACAGATAAATGTGTGCAGGTCAGAAGACAGATGTTAATTCACGTTGTAGGGGGTCAGGAATACATACTAAATAATGTTGGAGAAATAGATTACATAGGTTGTGAGCACCTTGAGAGCCAGATTAAGAACCTGGACTTTATTTTATACCTTTAAAGGGGGAACCAATGTAATTTTCTGAGCATCAGAGTGGCAGAATTAGTTATATGCATCTCATTAAGTGTAAGTTGAGTGAAATCACTGATCCATAGACCAATCCGGTGATTTTTTGGAAACCTAAGCTCTCTTCCAGGAAAATTGAAGTTAGTGAGAGATGGAATTTCTGGGCACTAGAAATGAGATAACATATGCAAATGCACACTGCCTGGCACATAGTAGGTCCTTAATGGCAATTCATTTTCTCATGTTTCGTTTTAGTTATCACAAGGAAGCTTTAAGGAAAAATAAACATGTGTTATATGGAGAGGCAGTATAGTGCATTGGTTAGGATTTCCACTGTGGTGTCCAACACATTCCTGGGTTTGAATGCTCCTGTACAGCTTACTGCTTATGTGACCTTCAGCGAGTTGTTCCACTACTCTGATTCTGTGTCCTCCTTTGTAAAATGGGAATAATACCCTCATTATTGGATTATTTGAGTATTAAGTGCACTCACGCATATAAAATGCGCAATGGCTATCACACACCAGGCGTTCAATACATATCTGTTATTAAAAAAAACACTGGTCCTCTCAGAAAAATTCTTTCCCACCTTTGTTCAGTAGGCCAGCCCAAGAAAAGGTAAGATTTACTTAAGAGATTCTGGCTTCCTTAAAGTTTTGTTCAAATCTTCATCATTCATACAAAAGAACAAGTTAAATTTCTGCCTTTGGACTGTGTTCTAAGCTGATATTCTCCATTCTTGCTGCCACCAAGAAAGAGTAGGCAGTTACCACTATCAGAAATTAGAAGAAACTATTAGAAATGAGAAAACCTGTACCCTTGTCCTGGCACGTCTATCAACAAATATTTGCCCCTCTATGGGACCTTAGAAACATACAGAGTTTGGCCTCGATCAGTGGTTTTCAGCTTTCATTATTATTATTGTTATTATTTGTATCAGTAGAGGTTGCTTCCATGCTAATCGCATGCGGCAGCCCAATCTGTAAACCCGACGAAAGTGGAGACGCTGTGACGAGGTGGGGGCTCCAGGGCTGGTGCTGGGGGCAGGTGCACAGCTCCTTCCTCCTTGTCGTCTCTCTTAACTCCAACTGCCTTCTCCCCCTCCAGCCTGCGGGAGCTTAATGAAGCCTAGGGCGTGAACATGAGTTCTTTGATTAATAAATCATTATTTATCCTTCCCATTCTTGTTTATGGCACAAACTCTAGTGATTCCGTTGGACTCACAACCCCGTTCTCACTAGTGTTGCCTTTGTTGGGAATTTCAAGTCTAATTTGAAAGTCAAAAGCTAAGAATTGCTTTTTTTTCCTCAGTTGTTCAGCTTTGGTCTGTCTGGACACGGTGAGGGCAGACTGCTTCGGCTCTGCCTGGAATTGGAGGGAAGGTCACAGGGCGAGAGGGAATTATAAGAAACGACAAGCAGGCAGCTTACTATCAGAACATTGTTCCTGCATTCTCCCACTGGCTGGGGGCTGGGAAGGAAGTGACAAAGAGACAGCCCTTGGAACGAGATCACCTCCCTATCCCTCCCCATCCCAACTCCAGTGGCTGATTTCCCTGAAAAGTAGAGAGAGCATCTGCTATGGGTTGAATGGTGTCCTAACCCCCAACACTTCAGAATGTGACCTTATTTGGAAATAGGATTATCGCAGATATAATTAGCTAAGTTAAAATGAGGTCGTACCAGAGTAGCGTGGGCCCTTAATCCAATGACTGGTGTCCTTACGGAAAGGGGAAATTTGAACACAGACACACAAGGGGAGAATGCCCGTGATAACAGAGGTAGAGAGATTAGATATACGCAAACAGAAGCTATGGGACACCAAGGACTGGCAGTGATACCACAAGCTAAGAGAAAGGCATGGGACAGATTCTCCTCTACAGCCTTGGGCGCTCGTGACCCTGCTGACACCTGCATTTAAGGTTTCTAGCCTCCAGAACTGTGAGGCCATAAATTGCTATTGTTTTAAGCCACTCAATTTATGGTATTTTGTTACACAGCTGTAGGAATCTAATAGAGCATCCTCCCCTCCTTCCCGTCCAGCCTCGGAGCCCTTCCTCCTACTCAGGATCTCACCGAAGCTCTGGATTCCACCCCTCTTGGCTTTGCAGAGACCTCACTCCTTAACACCCTCTGCATTTTCAACTTTCCCTCGCTCTTGACTCTTCCCCCTTAGCACAATATGCTCCAACCTCCCTCCTCTGGAAAGTCTCCTTTGTCCCTCTTCCCTCTATCCACGGTCTTCTTTACCCTTTATTTCAGGATGACACTTCTAGAAAGAGAAGTTTACTCTTGGGTTCTTTTCTTCATCCTGTTCACTTTTTCAGCCGTCCATAAGAAGGATGACTTTTGTGTCCATCACTTCTCCAAAATTCTTCTCATGGAAGTCCCTGATGACGTCCTGGATAGCTAGATCCTGTGGCTGCCTTTTTAGACCTCACTGGATATTGGATCTTGTTGATCAATCTCCTTAATATACTTTCCTGTTTTGACTTATATGAACTCTTGGTTTTCTTCTTACCTCTCGGAGTACTTTTTTGTTTTTGTTTTTGTTTTGTTTTGTTTTCATGCCTCTCTTTCTCCACTCACAACATAAATACATTTTATGATCTCTCTGAAAGTCCTCCAAAGGCTAGGCAGAGCGACTCACAGATTGGGATTCTAGGCCTCTGAATCAGGGTTGGGGTATTAACCAAGAGGGCCAAGAGAGGGAAAAGGCCAGTGAAGTGAGCCTAAGAAGACAGTCCTTGGAAGACAGTCCAAAGGCAGGTGTAGGGCAGAAGAAGAGAGACAAGATTTGGAAGGCAGGTGGAACTGTTCAACTCCAAGGTCCTGAAGCCAACGATCCTTTTGTCTCTCTAGCCACAGTGCCGATCACTAAGTAATTGTTCAATCAATGCATCTTGCTTGATAAACAAGGTCAGCAGGAAAGTGAGGCTGATCCTCAGTGATGACCAAAAATGAGGCAGAGATGGCCAGAGCCCTCCTTTGGTGGCCATCAGCACCATAGTGTTGATATAAGGATAGGCTCAGGCAGCTTACAGAGATGTTATGAGAGGATTTTGCCAGGATTCTGTCCTTGCCAGTTTACACACCTGCACAATTCTACACATCTACCCTCCTTTACCCACCATCTATGACTAACATTTCCCAAATCATGGCTCCCAATGTCAACATCTGTTTGGTCATTGGAAAAAGGGTTCCTTTATCAAAGAAGCTTGGGCAACATGAGACTAAGCAGATGTCTTGGTGCAGGATTTCTCGGAGCTTTTAATATGCTACAGTGCATTGAGGATCTGCAGGATGGGGAAATAGTCTAGAATACAGAAAAAGTATTTCCCCATCTCATTTGATCAGTGGGCCTCCCCTTGTAAGGCACAAGAAATAACACTTTGTGAAAAACCATAATTTCCTAAATGTATTTTGAAAAAGCAGATTTTTTTTTCCCTCAAGTTCTTATGCCTGCCCAGGTTTCTGTCCTGTGATTTGTTTCATCTCTCCCCTGGAATGTTTTGCATTTTCAAAGTAGACATGTTGAAAACCAAACTTGTCTTCTTCCCGCCAACCTCCTTGTCCTCCAGTGCACCCTGTCTCAGTGCATGGGCTCGTCATTCTCCCAGGTGCCAGGAATCTGGAGCGATCATCCTTGACCCCTCCTCTGTGTCTAATTTGATCACTGGCTTCGCTAATTTAATCTGATGAATAGTTTTCAATTTTCTTTCTCCCCTCTCTCCTGGGTTAATGCATTAGTTCAGTTCTTTTTTTTTTTTTTTTTTTTTTTTGACTCTCACCTGAACAGATATGGTGGTTTTCTAAGTGATCTTCCTGACTCCAGACTCACCCTTCTCAAATCTATTTGCCACATCTGTGTCATAATGATCTTTATAAAATGCAAAGCAAGTCCTCATCACGCGTGAGACCCTTCCACGACTCCTTGGTGCCTCTGGGCCAAACTGCGGCTCCTGCTCCTCAGCATGGCGTCTAAGGCATCCATGTCACAGCTGCAGACTTCCCCAGCCTCTCCTCTCTTCACGTACATGCTGCAGCTACTCAACTACATGCAGTTCTCTTCTGCGTGAGGCTTCATTTGCTCTTTATTCAGCTTTTGACTCTTTCTTCATCTACATAATTCCTTCCTGTCTCTCAAGGTGCAGCTCAAGGCTCTGGGAAGTCTTTTCTGATGGCAATCCAACCCCAGTCAGCTCTAGCTGCCCCTCCTCTATGCATGTCCTTGCCACTAACTCTATACAGTAGTGACCACCTAGCATTACTCATTTTTGTCTCCAATGAAACTTTGAGCCCCTGGAGATCAGGGACCATGTCTCAGTTACCTTTGCAGCCTGCATGCTGGCACTTATTAGGAGTGCCAAGTGTCAATGACACTTGTTAACTACTCTACTACTGCGTGGTGCTATTATGTCAACGACTTCCTTATAGGCTGCCATTTGTCTTTGGGATGCCTCACTTTCACTTTATGAAATCTAGTCTTTTGCATTCTACACAGGAAAGGAGAAGGTTATTTTACCGAGCCTAGAGGATGTGGATATTTGCCACAAATCGACCCAAATTGAAACCCCTTTTAGAGACCTCTTAAACCCTTTTAAACTGGAAGAATCTCTGTTTGCCACTTACTCAGACTAGACACGCGCCCATCATTCATGAGCATTGCCAACAGACATGACAATTCTCTTTTCTTTAAAAAAGCTCCCAAACTCATGCACAGTTTATGGTCTTGCTTCAGTTCTGCTGGAGAGGTTCACTAAGGCAGATTTAGGCTGGTGAAACTGTTAAATGGTGTTAATTCGAGAGAAATCTTTCTGATATATTTAAACCCAGGAACTGAATCTTCAGGAATCTGTATTGTGATTCATGCCACTCAATTCAATGCAACAAACTTTTATTAAGTGCCCACTCTGCACCACATGCTGAGCCCAATCCTTGGTGGGAGATAGGTGGCCAGAAAGGGGTAAGATGTCCCTGCTCCCTGTCAGCTTGCCATCTAATGGGGAGGCAGAAATGACAAATCAGTATAGGCGGTGAAGAGAAGGGGAGTGCAGAGGGAAGAAAGTTCTATGAATAGAAACAACCCAACTGAAGATCTGTATGATGCAGGGTGATATGTAGGGCAGTCAGGGGTAACGGGCTCCTTTTAAACTTCATTTGAAGGGCACCACTAGTGGCAAGAGAGCAGGCAAGAGAGAGGGAACATTTTAACATCCCATCCCAGGGGTATGGGCCCCCTTAGAATCTCAGGGTGTAATTGCGGATCTGAAGGTCCATTCAGGGGCAGTAATTACATGAAGCTTTGCTTGGTTGCTTGCTATCTCAAGCTTTTCTTCCTGCAGTTCCAATTCAGGTTGCACATACGGTATCCATGTCTTCCTTTTCTGCTGATGTATCATGTCTGTAGTGCTTGGATTGAGGCTGAGGGACACTGGGTTCTCCTGAAGATAAAGATCAAGCCACACACAGCAGCAAATGACCCCTCCCCAGGCTAGTGTGAAATGTGGTTATTTATTTAGTGAGACAATAGATTACTCATTGTTCTTAACTACATCCGGATACATGCAAACCTGTCTCAACCACCTTATTTTTTTATGCTTAGCAAGACAGAAATGAAATGGTATAAAGCAGAAGAGGAACTCCCTCCTTCCTCTAAATGACTCCAGAAAGTGGTTGTTCTTTCCCAGAACTCTTCTGGAAGAGATAGATTTGACCTTTAGAGGCCTAACAAGAGCAGCTATGTTGACACTCTGGTCCCATAAGTAATTCAAATTAAAACACCACCAAACCACAAAACCTGTGTAAGAAAGTCCAAAAAGTTCTGATTTTTCCCATAATGATAAGTCAGTGCTCCTTATTGGATATATCCATATTCTTTCAAATTTTTTTCTCCATTCTTTTATGTTCCTGCATTGCTTGTCTGCTCAGTTTGCCTCTTAAGTGCTACAGAGGTAGCACTTAACTCTTTTCACAGGAAATACCCTCTTGCATGTCACCTGTACCAGACTGTGAACTCGTGGAGGCCAGGAATCATGTTCCTTCCAGGCACTGGGTGCTGGTTTCAGGTTCTGGCTTGTGGTGGGGGTTGGATGAGAATCTGTTGAACGAATGTCTTTGGTCATCTTGGCAGCTAGACAGGTGGATACCTCAGCAGCCAGGGCTAATGGAAAAAAGGATGAGTGGGGATCGGGCGGGACTGGGGCCTGGGAGCATGGTCCCTGCTGGACCTGGAGAGGAGATCAGGCTTATTAGACAATGATTTGGGCTTGATTTAGACTTAGCCTTGGCTGGCAGTGCCATTGGGGAGGGTTGCTCTGATGAGTGGGGTATAAGGATGGAAAGTTCTATGTGATCATGAATTTTGTTTCTGAGTGAATGGGCTACTCAGAGCAGGACCTGGTAGGTGCAACTACTAGGGTCAGACTCCAGCATCCTTCCCCCACCCATCCTAACAGATACGAGCCAAGAACGCCAGGAAAGGGAATTGAAGTATCAACTTTGTAAGATGCAGAAAGAAGTTGAAGGTCAGGGAAAGACTCTCACCCGATGGATGTAGGAGTGTCCAGTGCTCCCCTCGGGTACTAAGTTAAATCTTTGGCCACAAGAGTAGGTCTAGCTCCTACTGCACTCCGGTGGAGCTGTGGTTCCTGACCATAACATGCTCCAGCCTCTAGGGGGCGCGCAGAGTCCCACAGGGGTGGACCATGGGGAGTAAAGCTGGTGGGGCAGAGAGACGGTCACGTGACTCCCTTGGGGCGGAGTGTTGACAGAAAAGAGGTTTAAACTATTATTTCTTGGCTTGTTTCTTTTTAAATTGCTTCACTCTCGTTCAGCAGTGTCCTGTATTCCTGCGCTCTCTCTCGTTCGTGGTCAGAGACAAAAAGGAGGCACATGTCATATCCCTTGTCCTAGAAAAGATGTCTGCAGAAGAGGGTTCAGGCTGCAGCCAAGCAGGGAAGACAGATGTTGATGAAAGCAGCAACTCTGGTGACAGAGTCTTGCCCCATGTAGCACGTCTGAAGCCCAAGAAAATTTAAAGGCAGCTACTTTCAACGGTGGCCTGTAAATACACATTTTAAATCACAGATAGTGCACGTGATCCAACACTGAATCCATTAAAATGGGAACTGTGGTTTATTTCTAAAGCTTTCACTAATGCTGCTTTGGCTAATAAAAAAAAAAAAAAAAAAAAAAAAAGCCTGGTGTACTATCCTCAGTACAGAATTCCAGTCCCTTAGAGTCCCCTATCAATAACATCTGCTGATTCTGCCTTTTGAGCAAAGTAATCAATCCTCCCCTGGAGGCTGCAGTGGAGAAAAGGAA
Organism: Daubentonia madagascariensis; assembly: GCA_023783475.1. Lineage (NCBI taxonomy): Eukaryota > Metazoa > Chordata > Mammalia > Primates > Daubentoniidae > Daubentonia > Daubentonia madagascariensis. The sequence continues at coordinate 8,724,480 of JAKFHU010000144.1, read as the reverse complement.
GCGTGCAGCCTGAGAGGCCATCTGTGCAATCCCGTGACCTGGCTGTGTCACCTCAAATGTCGAAGAATGCACTTCACGGAGACCCCTCGTCCTGCCATTTTGCAACCTGACTGCACCGCTTCTAATTATTGCTTTTCTCAAAGTGTCTGTATGAGTCATAGCTTCCGAGGTGAGGCACCCACCAACCCTGACACCACTCCTGGCTGTGGGAACAGCTGTCAGAGACGCTGCCCGTCCAGGTGTCTGGAAGATGATTTATAACGTGTATTTGAGCAGTCTGGTGATATTTTATTAATCCAAATGTCAGATAATCTAATGATAATGTGTTTGCAATAGGGCTTAACATTTTCAGTTTTTTAAATAAGCATTTTAGATGCTGACTTTGGGTTTCTATTTAAAAGATAATATTAGGGAATACTGTTGGGATAATATTAATGTTAGTATTAATATTAGGGGATAATATTAAATAATTTATTTTGCTTTTTTTGATTTATATTTTAAACCAAGATTATAGTTTTAATCTATGCACATGTAAGAAATTCCAAGCAGATCCCATTCCACAGAGACAGGGACTATTCTTCTTGTTTTATAGTTGGGAAAAATGAATATTTCAAATGGCATATTCACAGGTGATCAATGAGTAAGATTTTTGATTGTTTGTTTTTCACATTTTGAAAATGCCTCCCACGTGCCTTGACTTGCAAAGTCCTTTCACAAATGCTGTCGCCTTTAACTTCATCTTCAAAACATTTCTGTGTAATAGATATTATTATCTCCATCTTATGGATGAGGGAATCAAGCTTATGTAACTCACCTACATCACGCAGATAGTAAGTTTCAAAAACGGGTTTCAAACTCAACTCTTTCTGGCAGCTCTACCTTTCCCTCTCTTAGACGAGTACTCTATTTTATTCATTTCTTTATCCATTACTATGATCGGCAAATATCTCTGAGTGTCTGTCTCCTATGTTTCCAGACTTGAGCTAAACATTGGGAGTACAGAGGCAAAAACATAGTGTTTGTCCTTGAGGAGTGCCCAGTCTGATGGGGAAATCAGATGGGCAGTCGAGAATGTCAATTCAATATGCCAAGATACTTGAGAATATTTTTAGATTTAAAATTGTAATTCAATACACATTTGTTGAGCACTCATATGTGCCTCATACTATGACAAAAACCAGAGGTATAAAGGAGAATGAGGCATAAACCCCTCTGTTAGGTGTCCCAGTCTAGCTGGTAAGGGACATAGAGAAGCACTAAACCTCATACTGCAAACTCAGGTGTGCAAGAAGTACACCTGTGTGTTCATGATTCAACTTAGTTCTATTTTAGCTCATGTCATGTAAGAGCAGAGGAAATTTAACCTTAGTCAAGGGTGATATCAAGGTTCTTGTACTTATATAGGTGTTGCGGGGTGGAGAATGTTCTTGATGCTAGATCCACACAGGTAAAAGCAAAGGCATCTTTTATTCCTGTCCACATGGCCCCTTTCTATGCTGCCTCCATGTCATATGTGGGGAGTTGGAAACTTTTCTTCTCTTTCTGGGCTGCAAGTGGGAGGAGGGGTGGGTTCCAAGGCTACCTGAATACTGATGGAAAAGTGGTTCATAGCTGCCTCCTTTATCTGTCCCTTGATTCAGGGACGAAGGATGTGCCACCCAGAAAATTGCCTGTCTCTTGGCCTGATATATGAAGTTGCCTGGCTGTTGTTTTCTCATGAGCTACCCACTATTTCTACTTTATTGATAACAAACTCCCAGAAAGCAGCTCCAAGGTAAGTAGAAAAGGAAATAACACATTGCATTTCAGCGGGTGCAAATTCCTGAAAAACCCAGAAACCTCAGAAAGCAGTGAATGTTGGGAACAGTAATTTCAAAGTACTTAAGTCCACACAATTAGAGAAACAAACTCCAGATAGGAGTTTCACTAGAATTCCAGTAGGTAGAACTTGTCCAGAATCAGGGAACTGCACTGGGATCTGTGCATGTCAATTTCCCTTCTGCTGTCATCAGAGAAGGACGTTTGGTTATTTCACAAGGAGACAGAGAGTCAGATCAAGGGCAATCTGCCCACTTGTCTGCTGACAATCCCTTTCTTTAAATATTTCTTGCCTGGTTAAGGAGGAGTGAAGAAGAGTAGAGCTGGGAAATGGGTTCTACCAAAAAAAAAAAAAACTTGCAAAATAAAAGATGGGGAACAGCACTTGATAAACAAAGAGGAAAAATATTCTTCTGAAAATGATCTGCTACCGGATCTAGAAAAGAAATTGCAAGATGGTCTCTGGCAAATTCAACACAAGGTAGAACTACGGTGCACTCAGGGCTCTGAGACAGGAGCCCAGTCCTGAGGTCCTAATCTCAGTGATTAGGGAAGGCTGAAGCAGAATGTTCTGGCCTCTGTCTTCATGTTTCTGGCAGCACCCACTGCTCTGGCCCTCTCTTGACCCTACTGAACTATTTGAAACTTCTCATAAAGGCCTTGCTTCTGTCCTATCTCTGGGGTTATCAATATGCAACCCTGACCTCACCATGACACTTGCCTGGCCCAGCTTTTGAGTTACAGGTAGACATCCCCAAATCTATATGGGTTACCATGGCTCCTGGAGCTTCTTTCTATCTATTTCTGTTCTACCGCTTACTACAAGTTACTCCATGATAATTGTTTTGTTTTTTAACTTGTAATCCCTTTTAGACTCTGTTCTCATTGCTAGCAAAGAATGAATGACTTCTGTTTTTGTGCAATCACCATTTATTGGGCACCCTGTGTGGGCACGCTAAACCCTTCTTGTGCAGTGTCTCCCTTATGCTCAGCAATCCCATACTCCTACCCTACAGATAGAGAAGCTGAGGCACAGAGAGAGTCAGCACCTTGCTCAGGTTCTCAGAGCTGGCAGGGGATGGGGCTAGGTTTCAAATCCATGTTCTTCGGACTGCAAGTCCTGCTTTCTTTGCCGTGAAGCTACACTCCCCTGCTGCAGGGCCTCAGAAGCTACAGAGGGGGCATGTTTAGAAGCTAATGGGCACAGAGGCCAGCTAGGTCTGGAAACCTTGTCGGGGTGATGGTGGTGGTGTGGACAGAAGAGCTAGACATATAGAGTCAGTGATGCTGAGATCTGTAATAAGGGCCTCTCATTCCTCCGGGTTGAGTGGGTGGAGGAAGAGCCTTCCTTCTACTTCCTCAGCTCTGGCAGTTGTGTGGCCAGGAGATTGCTAGTCCAGGTAACACACCTGGATCTCAATGGCTGGTTCCAGGGCTCAGTGGTCTTGTTAAGGTTGATAACATTGTCTCTGATACTGTTGGGGTTCTGAGGAGGAGTTTAGGAGCTCCCAGGCTTGGACTCAAGTAGCACAAGAGTTCAGGACCTCAGGAAGCCACTACAGGATTGTTGTTGTGGTTAAAGTAATCATTTCTTCATTTCTCTCCCCACAGTGTCATTGCCTGTCCCACTCATCCCATGAGCAGTTACCAAGTACCCACTTCATCTGAAGACCTGTGTCTATTCCTGGAATGCAGAGACAAGCAGGATACAGTTTCTGCCCTAGAGGAGCCCACAGTTTAGTGAGAGAAATGACAAGGAAAGAGATTAATACGATAGGCACGATGCATGCTCCATAGGCGTGAGCCCAGGACTCTGCCAGATCCCCAAGAAAGGTGCGTGTCCCAGTTTGGAAGCAGGCCAGGAGGTGGGATGTAGGAGATCAGGGAAAGGTTCTCAAGGAAAGGGTAGGGGAGTGAACCGTGTCTTTGAAAAATATGAGTATGACCCAGAAAAGAAGCCAGGGAAGCAGAGACACAGAAGTAAGAAGGACCCAGTGGTTCATCACAGCTGAAATTTGAAATGTGTTCTGGAGACGGGAAATTGAGTCCATGTCCTGATTGAAGGGTGCTTTAGCAAGCACCCTGAAAGTATTAGGGTCCATTTCCTCCTGCTGAGATCTTGCTGGGCTTCAGCAGGTGTCTTCCTTTCTAGCCTAAACCAAATTTCAATCAACACAGCCCCGACTCTACAAAAACCTGTCTTAACTTGCACAGATTCTTAGACTTTCTGTGCCATGATCTCCTTTGGCAGTCTCATCAAGTCTATGGACCACTTCTTAGAAAGTGATGTGTGTTTTTCAAACTTTTTATTTTGAAATAATTTTAGATTTACAGAAGAATTGCAAAAATAGCAAAAGAGTTCTCCAGCTTCCCCTACCCTTAACATCTTACGTAACCATAGTATATTTATCAAAACTATGAAATTAACATTGTTACATTACTATGAACTAAACTCCAGACTTTATCCAGATTTCATCAGTTTCCCACCAATCCTTTTCTGTTCCAGAATGTTTCAATGTGGTTCCAATCCAGGATCCCACATCACATTTAGTGGAATAAGGTTTTTAAATGCAGAAAACAAAATATAAAAAACTACAAAAAAATCAAATATGTTAAAAGATAATTACAGAAATATAAAAACAGTATGAATAATATGTAATATAGTAATTTATGTGCATCTTTATTAGTACATTAAATAATAAGAAAGTACATTTAAAATATGGGGAGGTAAAAGCTGTTTTATTTTTTAAGAACATAGTGTAAAATTGGTTGTGGCTTCGCTTGAATTGAACAGTAAACTTGGGGTGTTTTTGACCCACTTTCTTCCCATGTTGATCATCAAGCAATGGGAGACAGAGAATACCAGCAGGCAGCAGGGCTGTCTGGGTTAACCTGTGAGAGTGACCAAGTTACATGACTCACCATTTGGTGGCTGAACTACTACCACGTGCAGAGTTGCTTAATAATCAATCACCTGTATTGCACAGGCCCCTGTAGACAGGAGGATGGAGATCCAGTGGAGCATTTGATAACCACCCTAATTTTAAATTAGTGGTGAGTATGAATTGTATTTCTAAATATCTGCAAAAATCAATTTACATTACAAAATTATCTGTGATTTCTGCTGGAGGACAAAGTTACAGGGATCGATAATGTGATTTGTAGCCTACATTCATAATGAAATGAAATGCTACATTTAAGTTGGAGATTAGTGAAAATAATGATATAATTGTTTTCCAACTGAGTTCACAGATCCCTTGAATTCTCTCCAGAGTTTCAAGTTAGAAACTCCTGGAAGGTAAATTAGGTAGCCCCTATCTTGGAGTGAACCCCAAATATATTTTGTTTAAGTTACAATCAAAAATAATTTGAGTCAACATTTTAAAATGTGAGGATTTCTTGTATTTATCCAAATTGCAACTTCTCTTGAAAAACCCATGATTGTGTATCACTGGGCTTACATCACAGCATGGCAACAACAGGCTGCAGCTGAGTAAAGACCAATCCCATATTCAGATTAGGTGTGGGAAGGCTATGTCACAGCCATACAACTCCCTTTGATGTCCCCAGCCCTCCATGGGTCAGTTGTCATTTAACCATCTTTCTTTCACTGTGATTGTTTTTCAATACTTGCCCCAGTTTACTCACTGATTTTACTTGTCTGGCCCCTATGGCCATGTGAGTTTGTGGTCTCTTATCTGAGAGATGGGAAAAGGAAAAGGAGTTTCCATGTCCTGAAACATCTTATGTATCAGGTGCAGCACTGGGTGCTTTACTTATGGCTTCTCACTGAGGTATAGAACTGTGGTCCAACTCTTGGCCACATCACTCATTGTCCTCTTGACCATGGGCAGGTCGTTGGTCACTTCCGGGCATCATTTTTTTCCCATTTGAAAAAAGAGGAAGCCTGATTTGATGGTTTCTGGGTCCTTTGCATCTCTGACATTCTTCCATTCCAGACTCTCTTCTGTGCAGAGGCAGGGCGATGCTGTACTCGAGTATGTAGCTGGTCATGGCATCAAGTATAACACCTGAAACTCAGTTGCTCAATAAATAACTGATGAATGAAGGACTTCATTCTATTAGAAAAACTAGAGTTTTAAGAAAGAGAAGAATGGAACTAAAATTTTTTTTGAGTACCTACTATTTTCCAGGCTCTATAAGTACATTATCTTATCTCAGCGGAAGTATTAAAGCCCCAGCCCCAGCAGCTATATCTGGTTCCTGTTAGGCCTTGGTTATTTGTTAATTTTTGTCCTCCCATGTCCCTTTCCCCTTCTCTGTGGAAGTGTTGATTCTGTCAGTTGTGATGCCACATCTCCTTACCCCTCGCCCCGAACATCACTGGAGATAGTGATGGGGCCCACAAGATGCCCGTTAGACTCTCACCAGGGACTCTGAAGAGTGACACAAGAAAGCAAGACTCCCAGCATCCTTGCAGAAAATTCCTTCACCCTTTTAAGTCAGAATGAGCTTCTGTTACTTGAAACCAAAGAACCCTGACAGATAAGTACAAATAAGACAAACCTGTGATACAGGTTTCATCAAGCTCTGTTTCCTAAAGGAGTAAATAGATTCTTTCATGTTCCTTTATCTTACTGCACTGTGGGTATCATAAAAAGAGACAACTAAAATCTTAGGGCAAGGATGAGTCCCAGAACCAGAGGGGGGAAGCCACTGCAGCGTGTTTGGACTCTGCTTGTAAGAGAGGTGTCATTGATTTCTGCCCTTGCCTCAGGCCAGACCGTCCATCCACCTCACTGAAGTCCTAAAGGAACAAACAGAGCATCCCTGAGAATCTCCATGAATCAACTCCCTTTTGAAACTTGTTCTCACATCACTCTCTCTTTCTCTTAGGAGTTTGGCCTTAGGAATAAAAGAAGCAGACAGTTGCAGTTATGTACGAGGGCTTCCGAGGGTAAGAACAGAATCACTCTCCTCGGTTCCTCCTGCTCTCTAAGGATGCAGGCCCGTCTCCTCAGGTGTCTTGGAGAGGGCAGGCGGGGCAGGCGCAGGAGTGCCTTAATGGCTTTGTGAGTGAGAGCAACTGACAGTTAACAAGCTCTATCCACATCTATGTTTAGTGTAGAGAGAAAAGGAGATCTGACAGGACATTTTTGCCTTGGGAAGAAATAACTTGAATAGTATTTTTTCATTTTGAATAGGATCTTCTTTTTTCTTGGTTGGATAAATGCTATTTCTCTCTATGTTCCTTTAGTGTATAATTCAAATGTTACTGGAAGAACATCCAAGGGAAAGGTTGGCTACATGGATGTGTACTCTCTTCTCACAACAAACACACTGATTTGTTTTATAAGATCTAATTTTTCTGAAATACATAGTCAAGCTTGAAAAAAGGGATATAATTCCCCAGAATCTATAAATAAGAAGGAGGTCCCTTGGGCAGACAGAATAGGAGCCCACAGAGATATGAAAACCAGATACAGATGCTAGAGATGGGGGAGTTTTAATACTTACACTGGGACAAGACCTGCAGTGTAGGCATATGTGAGGCAGTGAGCTGTATGAAGAACTTGAACATTCTGGTACCTTTGAAGATTGGATCTACAAAAAGAGGCTATAAAAATTCCACCCACTAGCCCATAGAAGTGACAAGGCAGCTTGCTACATACCTGGGGCTCTGGGTAGAAACTAAAGCCCTGAGCCTGTGCCTTACCACCAAATGTGTAAATGGCAAACATAAAGTATCAATGGAATTTTTTGGGCACCAGCAAAATAAAACGTCTCTCTGTAAGATACCTCCAAAAAGTAGGGCATAGGGGACTTCCCAGGAAAAAAATTTCTAGTAAATATGTTATTACAATAATAAATAACAAACCACACAAGGAATTGAACCACAATGAGGTAAAGCACATATGACAAGAGAATTTGCACACAAACAAATATAAATATTAAACCCATTTGGAACCACAAAAAGAATTTGTTTAAAATGATGAAAATAATGAAAGAACTGGACAATACATAAAAAGAACAAGTGTGTATGAAAAAAATGGAAACTATATAGATGGAAAAAATACAGCCATTCAAGTGAAGAACACGATGGATGGATTAAATAGCAGTTTAAACACATTTAAGGAAAGAATTAGTAAACGGATAGGTGTATGTGAGTAACCCACCCAGAATATAGCACAGGGTTTAAAGAAAGAAAATGTGAGACATGAAAGAAAAGGAGAGAAGAGCCATGTGTATCTACCAGGAGTTTTAGAAAGGGAAGGCAGAAGGGAGGACATATTTAAAAAATAGTATTTGAGATGTTTCTAAAATTGGTTAAAGACATAAGTCTATTAATGGAGGAAGTACATTGAGTATAGAGCAAGGTAAATTCCATAAGTAGACACAGCATAATGAAATGACAGAGTAGTAGCAACAAAGAAAACATCTTAAGAACAAAAAAATCAGAAAATGAAAATAAATAAAGCAACAAAAATTCACACAATTATGACAGAAGACTTTTTTTTTTTTTTGAGACAAGAGTTCATTCTGTCACCTAGGCTGGAGTGCAGTGGTGTGATCATAGCTCACTGTAGCCTGCTGGGCTCAAGCGATTCTCCTGCCTCAGCCTCCCAAGTCACAGGGATTACAGTTAGAAGACTTCTTTCAGCAACATTCAGGACCAAAAAAAAAAAAATTAATTGTTATCTTCAAAATACTGAGGAAAAATAACTGACAACTTGTAATTTCATACCTAGGTAAATTATTATTGAAGAGAGAGAGGATAAGAGGAAAATTTCCGACAAAGACTAAGTAAAAGTTTGCTACTCATAGGTCATTACTGCAACAATTACTACAGAATATAGTTCAGTAGGAAAACACTGAATGTAAAAAAAATGTTTGGGATACAAGAAGCTATAGTAAGCAAATAAGTAGGTAAATAAATTTGTAAATCTAAATAAGCTTTTATTGTCAAAAAAAATCATAATGATAAAGCCTAATTTTTGGAAGGCTAAAAACAAGATGGAACTAAAATAACATAAAGTTGTGGTATATAATGTGGTAGCCACTAGCTGCATGTGACTCTTGAGTACTTGAAACCTGGCTAGTATATCTGAGGAACCAACTTTTTAATTTTATTTAATTTTGATTAACTTAAATTTAAAAATCAAAGCCTTGTAAATATTTTTCCATTAAACACAACTTTATTGTTTTAGTAGGACTACACTTCATATTAATAACTATACCATGTAAGATATTATTATTGTATTGTAGTGGGCATGTTGGGTACATGTTTCTAATATAAACACAAAACACACAAATTTACCTCATTATCATCACATGAACCCACGATTTATCTAGTCAGTATCAATGAACTGATTCAATTTGAATAAATTTTTTCTATGCATGTATACAACCTTGTAATGTGCTTGATTTTTTGTGCGGACAGCATGAGTTACAAGATTTGAATTTGTAACTTTGTCCAGCTATAAAATGACTTGGATTCTTGCACAAAAAAGAAAGACATATTTGGATGGAGAGATGGTGAGGGAAGTTATTGGTTATTTCAGTTATGGTAAGTTTTGGTAAAAAATTTTGAGAAAAAGACTAAAAATGATATTTTACAAGTGAAAGATCTTCAGTTAAGCTACCAAACATTTTCCATAGGACAGAGGACCTTTATAATAATAGAAAAGATTGATTGATTCACAGCTTGAAAAATAGCAAGTCTTTTTCTTTAGCTTTAGATGCGTTGTGAAACATGAGACATCATTCAGTTAATATTTTGTGCATATTTAATCTCAAAGAACTCCCAAATTTATAAAGAAAAGGTCAATTCATGGCTTAAAACATCAAACTTGTGGCATAGGTTTTTTGAATATTTTAAATTTGTCAAAGAATTTTACATAGATAAAAATTGTTCCAGTTATGTAAAATAAAATCAAGGTTTATTGAGATTTTTAAAACAAAAGACTGATGTTTTCCTTACTGCTTTATTACACTGTATGATACATTATTAAAAATAATGTATCAGTTTCCTGAAGCAGATTCTATAAAAACTGTCATGCATACAGTTGTTAAAATCATTTAGTATATATATGTGAATGCTATGAGTTATCACTATTTTTAAAACTGTTGAAAGAAATAGAAGACAATGAACTTAATGGTCTTTCATTCTTTGCCAATTTTTATTGGTTGAGTCATGGAAGAGTCTTACAAATATTTAACTTCAATTCAAGATTTTCTTAAAACAGAAGGAATGCTTTCTAAATATTCAATAATCAAAGACAAAAAATGGCAGTGATTTACACTTTTTCATTGATATAGCTATATATAAATGAGATAAATTTGAAGCTCCAAGGAAAGGAAAATCTATACTAACTAGATAGTATTGAGAATTCATGTTGAAATTGAAACTTTTTGTAATACAAGTCAATCATAATGATTTTATACATTTTCCTAACATGTACTGATACACATGGACAGCATTATATAAGCTGGCTGCAAAAGTACAAGATAAATTTTAAGGCTGCTTTGTTAATATTGATAAATTTTGAGTTGGCTTTCAATTCATGCAGTACCTTCTGTGAATTACCTGTTAATAATAAGGAGTTGACACAAGAATTAGTGGGTTCACTTAACTTAGACAGACATAGTTTTGGAACAGATATGCTTTTGCTTTAAATTCTAACAAATTCTTCTAGAAAAGTTGAACAATTTTTGTCAATGTGGATGCAAATATTACAAAAGTTGTTTTTTGGAACAACCAATGGGTGAAATAAGAAACCACAAAGGAAATTATAAAATATCTTGAGACAAATGAAAACAAAAGTACAACATACCAAACCTTACAGAATGCAGTGAAGAGCGCTCAGAGGGAAGTTTACAGCTGTGAACACCTGCATTAAAAAAGAAGAAAGCTCTCAAATCAACAACCTAACTTTATACCTTAAAAAACTAGAAAAATAAGAAAAAACTAAACCCAAAGGCTAGAAAAAGGAAGGGAATATGAAAGAATAGAGCAAAGATAAATAAACCAGAGAGTAGAAAAACAATAAAGAAAATTAGCAAAACCAGGAGTTGGTTCTTTGAAAAGATCAACAAAGTTGACAAACCTTTAGCTAGATTAAGTAAGGAAAAAAGACAGAAGAGTCAAATAACTAAAATCAGAAATGAAAAAAGGGAAATTACAACCAACTTTACAGAAATAAGAATATAAGAGAATGCTATGAACAATTATATGCCAACAAATTGGATAACCTAGATAAAACTGATAAATTTTTAGAAGCACACACCTATCAAGACTGAATCATGAAGAAATAGAAAATCTGAACAGAACTATAACTAGTAAAGAGATTGAATTAACAATCAAAAACTTCCAAACAAAGAAAAGCCCAGGACTAGATAGTATCACTGGAAAATTCTACCAAATATTTAGAGAAGAATTAAGACCAATCCTCCACAAACTCTTTAAAAAATTGAAGAAAAGGGAACAATTTCAACCTCATTCTGTGAGGCCAGCATAATTCTGATACCAAAGCCAGACAGAGACTGCAAGAAAAGAAAACCACAAACCAATATCCCTGATGAATAGTGATGCAAAAATTTTCAACAAAATACTGGCAAACAGAATTCAACAACATGTTAAAAGGATTACATACCATAACCAAGTGGGATTTGATCACAGAATGAAAAAATGGTTCAACATATGAAAATCAATCAATGTAATATACCACATTAACAGAATGAAGGGAAAAAAAACCCACATAGTCATCTTAATTGATGCAGAAAAAGCATTCAACAAAATCTCAACTCTCTTTCATGAAAAAAACAATCAACTAGCAACAGAAGGAAACTAGCTCAACATAATAAAAGCCATATATGAAAAGCCCACAGCTAACATCATACTCAGTGATGAAAGACTGAAAGCCTTCCCTCTAAGGTCATGACCAAGGCAAGGATGCCCACTCTCACCACTACTATTTGACATAGCCAGAGTAACTAGATAAGAAGCAGAAATAAAAGGCATCTGAATTTGAAAAGAAGTAAAATTATTTATGTTTGCAGATGACATGATCATCTATGTAGAAAACTCTGAAGAATCCACAAAAAATTATTAACAGATAATAATTTCAACAGAGTTTCAGAATACAAAATAAAAAATCAGTTGTAATTCTACACACTAACAATTATTAATCCAGAAAAGAAATTAAGAAAACAATCCCATTTAATATAGCCTCAGGAAGGATGAAATACATAGAAATAAACCTAACCAAGGAGACGAAAGACTTGAACACTGAAAACTACAGAACATTGCTAAGTGAAATCAAAGAAGATACAAATAAATGAAAAGACATTCCATGCTTATGGATTGGAAGATTCAACATCATTAGATTGTCCATACTATCCAAAGCCATCTACAGATTCAATGTTATCCCTATCAAAATCCCAATGCATTTTTTTGCAGAAAGGGAAAGAAATTCTAAAATTCATATGGCATCTCAAGAAACTTCAAATAGCCAAAACAATCTTGAAAAAGAATTAAGTTGGAGGCCTCACACTTCCTGATTTCAAAACATGCCACAAAGCAACAGTAATCAAGACAGTGTGGCACTGGCATAAAGACAGTCTATATTGGCATATAGACCAATGAAACAGAATCAAGGGCTCAGAAATAAACTCTTGTATATATGGCCAAATGATTTTTGACAAGGGTTCCAAGACTACATAATGGGGTAAGGACAGTGTCTTCAGCAAATGGTGTTGGGAAAACTGGCTATCCACATGCAAAAGAACAAAGTTGGACCCTTATCTTACACCATATACAAAAATTAAGACTAAAAATGGAGCAAAGGCTTAACTGTAAGAGCTAAACTATAAAATTCTGTGAAGAAAACGTAGGGAAAAACTTCATGACATTGGATTTGGCAATGATTTCTTGGATATAACACTAAAAGTACAGGCAACAAAAGTAAAAAGAGATATATTGGACTATTTCAAAATTAAAAACTTCTATATATCAAAGGATACAATCAACAGAGTGAAAAGACAAACTTTGGAATGGGAGAAAATATTTGCAAATCATATATCTGATTAGGGGTTGATATCCAGAATATATAAAGAATTCCTACAACTCAACAACAATAAAAAACAAATAACCCATATGAAAATGAGTGAAGGACTTGAATAAATATTTCTCCAAAGATGATACACAAATGGCCAAGAAATATGTGAAAACATGCTCAACATCACTAATAATTAGAGAAATGCAAATCAGAACTACAATGAGTTATCACTTCATACCCATTATGATGGCTACTATAAAAAAAACAGAAAATAACAAGTGTTGGTAAGGATGTGGAGAAATTGGAGCCTTTGCGCACTGTCGGTGGGAAGGTAAAATGATGCAGCTGCTATGGAAAACAGTATGGCTTTCCTCAAAAAGTTAAAAATAGAATTACCATATGATCCAGCAATGCCTCTTCTGGGTATATATTCAAAAGAATTGAAAGCAATATCTCAAAAAAAATCTGTACACCCATATTCATAGCAGAATTATTTATAATAGCCAAAAGATGGAAGCAAATCAACAAATAAGTGGACAAATTGTGGTGTATGTATACAATGAAATATTATTTTGCCTTACTAAGGAAGGAAATTCTGACGTGTACTGCAACATGAATGAACCTTGAAGACATTATGCTAAGTGAAATAAGACAGTCACAAACAGACAAATACTGTATTATTCCACTTATATGAGGTATCTAGAGTAGTCATACTCATGGAAATAGAAAGTAGAATGGTGGTTGCTAAGGGCTGGGGGGAGGGGAAAAGGAGAGTTGTTTAATGGATATAGAGTTTTGGTTTTGCAAGATGAAACAGTTATGGAGATTGGTTGCACAACAATGTGAATATACTCAACCCTACTGAACTATACACTTAAAAATAGTTAAGATGGTAAATTTAGTCATGTGTATTTTACCACAATTAAAAAAAATTTAAATGATTTCTTGGCAGCCAATTCAGTTTTTGGAAAACTTTTAAGCATGTTTGGAATGAATGACTTGAGTATGAGAATCTAGTTTTTCAACTTTATAAAATATGAATACAGTTCAAGTATTTCTGATAAAAAATTTATCGTCTGAATTGAGATATTCTATAACATCCACATCAGATTTCAAAAAGTACAAAAAAAGGTGTATGATATCTCATTATTTTTATATTGATTACATGCTGAAAGGATAATATTGTGGATATACTGGGTTAGATAAAATACATTATTAAAAATAATTTCAACTGTTTCTTTTTATTTTTGTACATGTGGCTATCAAAAAATGTAAAAGTACATATATGGCTCATGTTATATTTGTGTCAATTTCTAAGAACAATGGGAGGAATTTCTAAAAGGTAGGAGGAAAGTGATAGAAGTTAAAGTATTGTAAGACTTTTGCAATGTTTGAGAGGAAGGCAGAAGTCTTGATTAACTTTAGATTTTTCTTAGTTATGTTTCCATCCTAAAAGTTGAATATGTAATTTCAAAATTAACAGAGAGGACACAAGTAGAATAAAGAAAACTCGGTGAGCCAAATTCAAAATAGAAAAGAAAGGAAAATAAAGAAATCTTAAACAGCCCAAAGGAAGAGAGAAAAGGAAAAAAAAAAAAGAAGGCCTGATAGAGAGAAAATACAAAATAAGAAAGTATAAATAATTCCAAATGTTTCATTAATCATAACAAATACAGAAAGATTAAATTTATCTGTTAGAATATATATTTTTTCAGACAGGATTAAAAATGAATTTTACAATGCAGCTATGTGCTATTTACAAGAGACACACCTACAATACAAGGGCAGAGAGAGGCTCAGAATAATTTTATAGACAAATATTAGCCAAACAAAAGCCAAGAGTAATATTCCTATGTTAGGGTTCTTAGCTGTGAGCAAATAGAAGCCTTTCTAGTTATTTATGCAAAACCATATTTACCAGGGATATTAGCAGCTTGTGGAATCTACTGGAGGCTGGGGAGTTAGGCTTGGACACTAAACAGCCAAGAACAGTTCTCAATCATACTGGGAAACCACCAAAAATCCAGTGCAGTTCAAGCTGTTAAAGATCTGAACCAGATACCAGAAGTCTTCCACTGTTCTACTGTCATACGTTCCAGAAAAATGAATATCTAAATCCACTATCCTCATGCATCCCTCACTTTCTAAGTGAAGTCTAGTGTGGCACATTTGATTATCTGAGTCATAAAAGGGGCTGGGGTGGGACTGGTGTGGAGAACCCAGGATACTACCTCGTTAGAAAGAACTCAGAAAGCTGATAATTCCCCCAGATAACAGAAAGTTGTTCAAAAGTTTCAGAAGATCCAGAAAAAGTGATAATGATGAATAATCTATTAAAATGTAATATAAAAATTTGTGCTGAATAGCAATAGGAATTATATATTTATAAGTTATCTATAGGAATTAATATAAAATATATGCAAGACTTTTATGAAGGAAATTAAAATTTTTTATTGAAGGATGTCATGGAAGACTCAAATAGAAAGATCTACCTTGTTGCATGAATGAGAAGGATCAATATTTTAAAATGTCAGTTGCCCTTCAATTCACATACAAATTTATTGAAATTTCAGTAAAATTCCAACAGGCTTTTTCATTGAACCAAGAAGCTGATTTGAAAAGTAGATTAAGAGGTCAAGAATAGCTAAGAAAAATTTTTAAAAAGATTTGGAAGTGTTTTGTCCTATCAGAAATCAAAAGTGTTTCTAAAGATAAAACAATTAAAACAATTTGGTATTGTCTCCAGGGATGCACAAAGACAAAGAAAAAAATCACAAGCCCACTTAGTATATGACAGAACTGCCATTCAAATCAGAAGAGAAATGATGGTCTATTCAATTAATAGCATTTGAACAATTGTTCATCCACATGGGGAAAAACAATTCCTACATTATGCTATAAACTCCAGATGGACTATGGTGCAAAATGAAGAGCTAAATTTGAAAACTTTTAGAAGAAAATAGAAGAGAATATCTTTATTGTGTTAGGGTAGGGAAACATTTCTTAAACAATACATAAAAGCACAAGCCATAAAGGAAAAGATTGATGAATAATACATCAAAGATAGAAGCATTATATGACAAAAGGCACTATAAACAAGGTGAAAACACAAGTCATAGACTGGGAAAATATTTACAATGCATTAACCTAACAAAAGATCAATATCCAGAATGTAAAAGGAATTAACCTATACAAATCAATATGAAAAAGATAAAGGACCCAAGGTAAAAACGGGCAAAGCAGTGGATAGGAAATTCATAGAAGATGACACCCAAATGGCCAATACAGGAAAAGATGCACAATCCCACTAGTAATCAGGGAAATGCAAAATTAAACTGTGGTATACCGATTTATACCACTTTTAGCCATTAGATTGTTTAAAATTTTAGAAGACTGATAATGGGGGAAAAAGTGTAAAATCTAGAACTGTCCCATACCATTAACATGATTGTATATTGTTTTGACCACTCTACAGAGCAAATTAACAATATCATTCTGGCCAAGGTGGAGCCACAGGGACTGAATTTACCTCTCACCTGAAATGACTGAACAAAGGAAACACAATATAGGAAAGCATGGAAGACATTGGACACTGGGAAGTGCATGACTGTGATCCCTGAGGGACAGGAAACAAACAAGGTTCTACACCTATAATCACCCCAGCTTGCTACCTTGAGAATTTGTAGATTCTGACTCGGGCAGAGCCCAGGGCCCTCTGGGATTGGTTTAAAGAAATGGAGTCTGGAGCCCACTGGAGGATGAGAGGGCTACAGCTAGCAGGAAGTAGGGTAGGAGGGGAAACACTGCAGAGAGAGGGCGAGAGCTTGAGAGGCCTGGAGAGGGCTCCCCTTGAATCTTCTCCTGAAGATTGATCAGTGCGTTGGTTTAAGGAAACTACCCAAGGCTGTAGAAAACAACTGAAAAAATTAGTGGAGCAATCTCTAGAACTCGCGCAAGATCAGGACTAGTTTGTGTCACCAGCCAGAGTGGAAAAACCTCATAATTCACAAGGTATCAGGGAGAATAATCAGAAATGTTCAATGGTGGGGAAAAATTAGCCCTAGACTAAGGCTGCTGTGGTCCCACCTAACAAAGCTTAAAGACGAGTCTCAAAAGGATACAATTTTTCTGAGTATCTTAATTGCATCCCAGAATAGAGCTCAAGAGTAGGAAGTAAAAATATCTACTGAAGTCAAAGTTGTGAACAGCCAGCAACTCCACTGATAAGCATCCACTTCTTGCATGCGCACACACAGATGTGTGCTAATTTACTGCAGTAATTGTGAAAAATTAGACGGAACTCAGGGGCCCACCAATAGAGGGATGCATGATTAAATTGAAGTATATTCATACAATGGGATATTATTCCTCATTAACAATGAATGGAATCTATATATTTAATATACTAACATACTCAAATCTCAAAACATACTGTCATATTATTGAGTTTTAAAAAGCAAATTAGAAGGACATGTACAAGAAGATACTATTTATGTATTTTGTAAAATACTTCAAAACAGTTATATAAATTGTTTATGGATACACACATGCTAGGAAATACATAAACATATATATTATAAATAACAGCTAAGATGTATAAGTGCCTATTGTTATTTAGTCCCCGATGTGGCAGTATTTGGAGATGGGGCCTTTAAAAGGTGATTGGGTCATGAGGGCTCTGCCTTCATGGATTCATGGATTAGTGGATTCACGGGTTAATGGGTTAAGGGATTAATGGATTATCATGGGAATGGGACTGGTGGCTTTATAAGAAGTAGAAGAGAGATCTGAGCCAGCACAATCAGTCCCCTCACTACGTGATGCCCTGTTGTGCCTTGGGGTTCTGCAGAGTCCCCACGAGCAAGAAGCCTCTCACCAGATGCGCCCCCTCAAATGTGGACCTCCCAGCCTCCATAACTGTAAGAGATAAATTTTATTTCTTATAAATTACCCATTTTAGGTATTCTTTTATGAGCAACAGGAAATAGACTAAGACAGTGCCTATATGTGCCAAGTGCTGTTGAAGGGATTTAAATGCATTACCTCATTTAATCCTCCCAACTTTATTTTACAGTTCATGAAACTGAGGCACAGGGTGGGTAAGTGGAGGGGCTGGGATTCAAACATTTGGTTCTGGTCCCAGAGGCCTGCTAGCAAACTCTATGCCTCTTACATAGTAGAATGATACACACCTACTGTAGGATTAAATTCAGTGATTGCTTCTGGATTTAGGACAAGATCAGGCTAGGGATGGAGGTGGCTGTAATTTTTGCTTCTTTCAAAAAGAAAATCAGAGTAAATGTGACAATTCGTTAACAATGGCTCAATCTGGGTGATGGATTCCTGAGTGTAACTTGATTTTCTTTATTTTTAGTAGGTTTTAATTATTTTATATTGAAATTTTTTGATCAAAAAAATCTTTGGCTGAGTGTGGTGGCTCATGCCTATAATCCCAGCACTTGGGGAGGCTGAGGTGGTAGGATTACTTGAGGCCAGGAGTTCAAGACCAACCTGAGTAACACAGTGAGACCCCATCTCTACAAAAAAATTTAAAAATTAGCCAGGCATGGTGGTACTCACCTGTAGTCCCAGCTACTCAGGAGGCTGAGGCAGGAGGATCACTTGAGCCCAGGATTTGGAGGTAACAGTGAGCTATGATTGTGCCATTGCACTCTAGCCTGAGCGACAGAGCAAGACTCTATCTCTAAAAAAGAAAAAATCTTTATAGAAGAGGTGGGAGAATTTGTATAGCAGCCACAGAAGCCTCCTGGGGGAAACAAAGGACAGCGGACCTGGCTCCCTTCTCCTTATAAGTTAACGATTTATCTGGTGGACTGTGGGTGTTTGTACTGGGGCAACTTGCAGGACACATACTAGCCAAACTCAAACCTTCCTCTTTGTGCCTGCAGCCTTATTCCTGGAGAATGTACCGGAAATGGGGGGAGGAGGGTTGGGTGGTAGAGCCAGAACCAATGCCCCAGATCTGGCAGGCAGGTCAAGAGAGATGCAGGAGTGGCCATATTTTGGTAGAGCCAGTGGCCAAGGCTGTGGCCCTCCTAATGGGCCACCCTGTCACCGAGGGGAGGCCGGCAAGCTTCAGGGGGACATGTTGTAGTGTTCTAAGCCCATCGCACTGGGGAGAAAGGGCCTTTCTTCCTTCTCCCGGTGCACCAGGAGGAGCTGCTTCCAGACCAGCCATGGTTGTTTCCCCAGAGTCCCCACACGCACGGGCACTGACCATTTTCAACAGGGGCACTGAGGCCAGGGCAGCAGTCAAGAAGGCTCGCTGGTGACCAGGCTACATTCTCCAGTCTCTCTGTGCATGGCTGGCTTTTGGGTCAAGTCCACAGAGTTTAAGGCTTCTTACAGGAAGGAAGGACCCCAGTCAAGAAAGAAGGACATTTTCACATTAGCTGAGCTGAGGCATTTGATTTTTTTTTTTTTTAAGTGACATGATTTTGCACCTCTAGCCAATGGAGTGGAGCATCTTGCTTGTGTGTATGGTCAGGGGAGTGTGTGGGGTAGTGATGAATGCTAAGGGTCAGAGGTTACTACCCCCGGCAGTTAGACTGGGATCTGGGCAGAGCAGTTCTGCCCCAGTCAAAGCCTGCCGGTGAAGACCTGCCTGACAGTTCACTTGATAACTATTTACTGAGCCTTTACTATGTGTCCTTTCATATTGATTCTCCAAATTTCTCAGTTCCTGGGGGGCAAGAACAGTTGGAGAAGGGGGCAAGGCTGAAGAGGAAGGTGAATGATGGATTAGAAGCAGCTATATTTGATGTGCCAAGGGGGTTAAGCCTGGTGGTTACACAAGCTTGGCCATTCTATTTTTAGCTAAGTTATTGTATCTGTGAGGCGGGAGAGGTCTGAGGTGTAGGTACAGTCCTAACAGATACAGGGGAAGATAATTGGGAGCAGCTGCCTCTTTGCCACTTTTTAGACCATGCCACATTGGTGGCCAACGCTGTGGCTGCTATTTTGTGACATTTAGTTAGGAAGTATCCATGGAAAAACTTCCCACAGTGGAAAGGCTGCTGAAGGGATGACTTTCGGGGTGCCAGCCAGCATCATTAGGCACCTACCAATTACAGGCCCCATGTGAATATATGAATAAGACAAAAATCTCACCATCTGATGGAGCTGCCACTATCTAGCTGGCTCAGTCCTTTTCAGTTCTAAGTTTCTGTGATAGGAATGGCTCTAGCTGAGCCCCAAGAAGTTACAAATTATTCCAGGTTTAAAGAGGAGAGAGAGAGAGAGAATTCTCTAATTTGTCTATCCTGCAAGAAGGAGCTCTTTAGTGAATATGAAATCCATGAAGGGGCTACAGACACTTTACTGGGGTGGGGATTGGGTGTTGAGGCAGCCTTGAAGGAGCTGGGTCCTTGGGGTTACTGTGTGAGTCTGCCAAGACATTGGAGCCTAGAAGTGATTTACCCATGTGAGTTTATTTATAAGGTATATTTTAGCTTTAGCTGAAGAAGGGGGAAGAGCAGAATTAAGACTTAGGGTTTCAACAGATAAGGGCATGGGAGAAGAAGGGACAGTGTTTGGCTTCCCACCTGGCTGTTTTGAGACGGTGGATCCTAGCAGTGGCTATAGGAGGTATTCTCCTCAGCGATGTTTTGGAACTTGGGGCACAAGGTGTGGTGCTTTGGTAGTTTGGGGGTTTTGTACTTCAGATGGTAAGGCATTCTCCTACAGGAGCAAAGTTGGCATCTAGGTCAGAAAACTGGCGGGAGAAAGTAGGAGCACTAAACAGGAAGAGGCTAATCTTGAACACAAGGGAACCCCCACATCCCACCCCACCAGGGACCCACAGACATGCTTTGTGGTGTAGGAGGTCCCCAAGGGGGCTGCAGTCTGGTGGTTAAACTGAAAGGTGCCATGAAATATGCACACTTTTGCTATTTCCTCATTTGTATCCACATGCTGGAGGACCTAGATCTGCTTGAAGGATAATTTTGTAATATAAATAATAACATGTGTCTGGAAGGAATTCAGGTTTTTCCTCTTTGCCAAATTGGAATAAAGGACATCTCCCGAATCCCCTTTCATTGGGAAGTTTCATTCTGTAACAGGGTCTCCTCTGGGCTTGGAGACCTCTACAGATCTGAGAGACCCTTTTCTAAGACTGTTCCTTGTCCCTCTGGCCAAAATTATCCAGGAGCACAACAAACAGGCTTTGGAGCCAAAGGAACCTGACTTCACGTCTTAGCTGTGTGGCTTTGGGCAAAGCTGTTACCTTCTCTGAGCCTCAGTTTCCTCATACATAAAGTGGGGAACATCCTGATCAAAGTGCTAAGGTAAGGATTAAATAAGATGATGTATGTAGAATATGCAGCCCAGTGGCTGGCACACAGGAAGGGCTTAATAAGTGCTGATTCCCTTTCTGTTCCCCTTCACTTAGTTGGAGAAAGGCAACCACATCAGCTAAAGGCAGGACCAGAATAGAACTTACTCCCCTGTGTTTCGGGTCTGATCACGGGCCCCAGATTTCACACGGGCCCCTGGTATGGTACAATATTTGGGCCTGACCCCCTTACGCATGACCCAGGCCTCTTCTGTAGCCTTGGTGTCCTTTGATTTTCCTTGGATTCCAAAATGGCTGTTTCCAGACAGGCCTCCTCGCAGCCAGCTGCCCCCGGGCTGGCAGTGTTGAAGCCTGCATTTGTCAAGTGACGGCTTTAATGAAAAATGAGGCCCAGACTCACATGCATTAAGGAAGTAACTGAGCTTTCTCAGCTACATCACCCTACAAAAACCCATTCTGTGCAGCCAGGCTCGGTGAGATTGATTTCCTTAAGCCCTTCATCCCACTCCAATATTTTGTCTCAGAAAGTCAATACCGTGGGTGTAGCCATCTAAACCGTGCTCTCTCCTGCCCACATATTGTTGGACGGGAGTCCAGGAAATTTCTCCAATGCAGTCGTTTACTTGTTAATCAGAAGCCGGCTTCTTTGTTGCTTTAGTGCAAGAAAGACTAAATTTGGTGAGCCAGCCAGCCTTGGATGCACGTGACAACATGACATATATAAAGCAGAGCACAAGATCAACTTTGGGCCCCAAGAGCTGTCTAGTGAGGGAAACGGAAACAATGGGGAAGTCAAATCTTGGTGCATCACTCTCCTGCAGTAGTTGCAGGGGTCTGAGAGGCAGAGAGAGTAGGTGTAGCCTGGGGGATGGTGGAGTAGGGCAAGGTTGATTTTCACCTTCCCGAAGTCTGCTCAGGGTCAGATCTGGAGCTGGCTTTGGATTCTCTTAACTTTGGCTTTGTTTGGTCTCTCGCAGAGTTAGATGCTGGGGAACAAGTCACATTAACCCAGGGGAGGCCAAATACAGGCCAGCTATGTTTTATTAATTTGTCAGTGGAGGGTGGGGACCAGTGATGGGGGTAGGTGTGCTCAGGAGGCAAGTTACAAATCAGAAGGACGCGTGGTGAGTGTGAAGTTAGAGCGCAGAGAGCAGGATCTTCACATGAAATTGTTTGTCTGGGCTATAATAAGATCTAGAATGTTTCCCTTTTGCCTTTTCTTTTCCTTTCCCTCCCTCCCTCCCTTCCTTCCTTCCTCTTTCCATTCAGAACTTAATAAGCTTTTTTAAAAGTCATGTGCCCGGTCCTTGCCAGGCACTGAAAATATGCAGATTACCATTTCCATCCCTGGAACCTCATGTATAATCGAATGGGGAGACAGACAGGCCAACAGCGAATACGGAGCACAAGTGTTAGCAATCATCTCTCCACCTGTAGGGCCGGTGGGCTCAGAGGGCGGCGGTGAGGTCCCTGAGATGATGCACCCCCGGTCCGTGACGGCTCAGTGCACGGCCCGTAGGCACTCAGTCAGTGCTGGCTACTGCTGTTTTCATTCCTCATCTCCTTGTTGTTGGTGCACGCGTAGCACAGGAGAGGCGGATGCTCCAGGATGTCAGTGAAGACTTTCTATCCAGGAGTGTGGAAGGATGAGTGGACCTCCCCTGAGTGAAGAAGGGACTTGGGGGTCCCAGCCAGGAGGCCGGATGCTTGATACTGTCTTCAGTGAGTGACAAGGGACGTTGAGGTAGAGGAGGCAAAGGGGCACAGGACAGGAATAAGACACACACTGGGTCAGATTGTAAAGTGATAGTGTGGACGTTGAAGGAACAATGGAGGCTTTTAAACAGGGAAAGCAGGACTGGATTTTTAGAAAGCTAACGCCGATGATGGCACATGGCATGGATTAGATAAATTGTATAGAGACACTTTAGGATGCACTTTCAGTAGGGCCAGGTGTGGGACGGGGAGGGCCTACTCCAAGGCTGCATCAACGAAGATGGGAAAGAGAGGCCGGTGAGAAACTGAGGAAACGAAACTGTCAGAAAGTGAGTACTGCCTGAACTCTGGAGGGGAAGGAAGAGGAATGGTTGAGTATATTCTTAGGGCACTTGGGTGGATGACGGTCTCACTAGCCCAGGCTGGGCATTGGAGGAGGAGGAGGACATGTAGGAGGTGAGGGAGATTTCAGGCTGTACTAGGGTGCAGGTGCTTGTGGGGCATCCAGGTGGAGGTAGGATAAGGATTGGAGACACCACCTTCGGGCTTGTCAGTAGGAATGACCAGAAGTCCTGATCACTTAATGAAATGTGCAGAGGAGGTAGAGGGCAGTTCAGGAAGAAGAGAACCCAGGCAAGGAGACTGAGGAGGGAGTGATGCGGAGAGGCAAGGGAGCAGGACAAGAGGGTAGGTGTGGTCACCTGTGCCCCAAAGCACAATGGCGGGGCCAATGGAATGAGGTGGCATGTGGTGTCCGGGCTGCTGCTTTTCAGACAGGTCCTGTTCCCGAATAGATATAGACAAGTACTAGTGACTTACCCAACTTCACGTTTCCACAATTCCTTATTAGTCAACAAGAGTTGTGTTGGCTGCAATACAGCTCCTTTGCCTGGCTCAATAGGTGTTTAAACAAAGGTTGAACAATAACATCTTACCATTTCCAGCCTGACAGCTTATCTTCCTTCAGGCCGATTATTAAGATTTCAGAAGCTCCTTCATCCATCCAGGAATACCCTGATCTCGCTTTAGGTGGATGGTTTCCATGGAAACTAATCTCTTCGATTTGTTAATCATTTCTCTCGGTGCTAATGTCAGCAAGTGACCAGTTCTCACCCTGTCTCTCCTTACTCTGGTCCTGATCCTCCTGGGTTAGGGTGGGAGGGGGACCTGCACACCCCTGCCTATGAAGTTAGTGATCTCTTCTCTACTGTGTGTCTCACGTTGTGGGGTAGGGAGAAAACAGTTTCCATGTAGACGTCATATGAGAGCGCAGTGCAATCTGGTTTTAAGTCCTGGCCACCCCACCTTTGGCACATGAAATGCTTGGCAAGGTATTTAAATGCTCTGAACCTCCATGTCTTCATCTATAAAACGGAGACAAACCCTAACTCACAGGGTTATTGGGGAATTACATGAGGTGAGGTAGTAAAAGTAGGGCAGCAACCAACAACCTGCAATTTTTGGGATTATCATTATTACTGTTCTAGGAACAGTTAACTTTTGAAGGAGGCAGCTTCACTTCCCGAGGCTCCCTGTTCTGTGACTTATTAAGATTTTTACTTTACAACAGGGAGGAGGGAGGGAAACCCACATGAATTTGCATGGGGCTATGATTATAAATGCCATAAGGGATAATAAGCCTTAGATAGGTTTTAAAAGTGAACATGTAGCCTGGGGTCCTGTTTGCTGCTTGGGGAAGAAAAGTATCACAGTCTCCAGCTGTGCTTTCCTCTCTGCCTACCCAGGGACCTAGAGATTAGGAGTCCTCCCTTCCTCCCTCCCTCCTTCTTTCCTGACCCCTTTACTCGCTCCCGCTAAAGCTCCCTTATAGAGAATTTAGGCAGATCACTGGCCCATCATGCACGTTGGGTTGAGAAACACTCTAGGTTTTTTGGTTTTGTTTTGTTTTTTACTGTTTCTTTTTGAGACTGAGCAATTGATGACTGACCATTCTTCTTTGGTGAATTCTTGGGTTTTGTCTTTTGCCCAATTTACTTACTATTTAGGGTGTTTGTTTTTTCTTGGTAGTAATTTTTTTGGTGGTGGTTGTAGTAAGAACATTTTCTGGCATATTTTTCATAAATTTTCATTTGCTTTTAAATGGGCAATATGCATATATGTACAAAATGTTAAACATTCAGAAGGGTTCATAGCGAAAAGTAAGTCTCCCTGCATCCCTGCCCCCCACCACCTGTTGTCCCTCTCCAGAGGCAACTACAGGAAAACCTTGGAGATATTGAAGGTTCATTTCCCAACCACTGCAATAAAGCCAATGTCATAATAAAGCAAGTTACACAACTTTTTGGTTCCCATTGCATATAAAAGTTATGTTTACACCGTACTGTAGTCTATTGTGTACAATAACATTGTGTCTAAAAGTGTACATACCTTAATTAAAAATATTTTATTACTAAAAAATGCTAATCATTTGAGCCTTCAGCGAGTTGTGATCTTTTTGCTGGTGGAGGGTCTCGCCTCGATGTGAACAGCTGTTGAATGATCAGGGTGGTGGTTGCTGAAGGTTGGGGTGGCTGTGGCAATGTCTTAAAATAAGACTAACAGTGAAGTTTGCCACATCAATTGACTCTTCCTTCATGAAAAGATTTCTTTGTAGTACACGATGCTGTTGTATAGCATTTTACCCACAGTAGAACTTCTTTCAAAATTGTAGTCAATCCTCTCAAACCCTCCCACTGCTTTATCAACTAAGTTTATGTAATATTCTAAATCCTTTGTTGTCATTTCAATAATGTTCACAGCATCTTCACCAGGAGTAGATTCCATCTCAAGAAACCACTTTCTTTGCTCATCCATAAGAAGGAACTCCTCATACACAAAAGTTTTATCATGGGATTGCAGCAATTCAGTCATATCTTCAGGCTCCACTTATAATTCTAGTTCTTTTGCTATTTCTACCACACCTGCAATTACTTTCTCCACTGAGTCTTAAACCCCTCAAAGTCATCCTTGAGGGGTGGAATCAACTTATTCCAAACTCCTGTCAATGTTGATATTTTGACCTCCCATGAATCACGAATGTTCTTAACAGCATCTAGAATGGTAAATTCTTTCCAGAAGGTTTTCAATGTACTTTGCCCAGATCCATCAAAGGAATTGCTGTCTATGGCAGCTATAAATGTATTTCTTAAATAATAAGACTTTAAAGTCAAAATTACTCCTTGACCCATGGGCTGTAGAATGGATGTTGTCTTAGCAGGAATGAAAACAACATTAATTTCCTTGTATATCTCCATCGGAGCTCTTGGGTGACCAGGTGCATTGTCAATGAGCAGTAATATTTTGAAAGGAATCTTTTTTTCTGAGCAGTAGTTCTCAACAGTGAGCTTAAAATATTCAGTAAACCATGCTATAAACAGCCATGTTGTCATCTAGGCTTTGTTTTTCCATTCATAGAGCACAGGCAGAGTAGAATTAACATAATTCTTAAGGGTCCTAGGATTTTTGGAATCGTAAATGAGCATTGGCTTCAACTTAAAGTCACTGTCTGCATTAGCCCCTAACAAGAGAGTCAGCCTGTCCTTTGAAACTTTGAAGCCAGGCATTGACTTCTCTCTGCCTATGAAAGTTCTAGATGACATATTTTTCCCATAGAAGGCTGTTTCATCTACATTGAAAATCTGTTGTTTAATATAGCCCCCTTCAGCAACGACCTTAGCCAGATCTCTGAATAACTTGCTGTAGCTTCTATATCAGCACTTGCTGCTTCACCTCGTACTTGTATGTTACGGAGATGGCTTCTTTCCTTAAACCTCATGAACCAACCTCTGCTAGCTTCAACTTTTTTTCTGCAGCTTCCTCACCTCTCTCAGCCTTCATAGAATTGAAGAGAGTTAGGGCCTTTCTCTGGATTAGGCTTTAGTTTAGGGTAATGTTGTGGCTGGTTTGATCTTCTATCCAGACCACTCAAACTTTATCCATATCGGCAAAAAGGCTGTTTTGCTTTCATATCATTCATGTATTTCCTGGAATAGCACTTTTAATTTCCTTCAAGAAATTTTCATTTGCATTCATAATTTGGCTAACTGGCACAAAAGGCCTATCTCAGTTTTTGATATGCCTTCCTCACTATGCTTAATCATTTCTAGATTTTGATTTAGGGCGAGAGACAAGCGACTCTTTCACTTGAACACTAAGAGGTCATTGTAGTGTTATTAATTGGCCTAATTTTAATATTTTTATGTCTCAGGGAATAGGAAGGTCTGAGGAGAGAGAGAGAAAGAAGGTTAAGTGGAACAGTCAGAATATACACATTTATTAAGTTTGCCATCTTATATGGGCATGGTTTGTGGCACCCCAAAACAATTACAGTGGTTACATCAAAAAGATCACTGATTAACAAATCACCATAATGGATATAATAATAATGAAAATGTTTGAAATATTACCAGAGTTACTAAGATGTGACACAAAGACACAAAGTGAGCACAAGCTGTTGGAAAGACGGTACCGATAGAGACTTGCTCTACACAGGGTTGCCACAAGCCTTCAATTTGTAAAACGCACTATCTGAGAGGCATGAGAAAGCAAAGCACCATAAAATGGGGTATGCTTGTACTGAATGCCAGAATCCTGTGTATCCCTCCTGAGATATTGCATGCATACAGATTATATGAATATACATATATATGTATATGAATATATATTTAAACATATGGTAACTCAAATTTGTCTACATCTAGCTTTTTAACTTAATAAATACCTTGCAGATCATTTCATATCAATTCTTATAGAACTATTTCATCATTTATAATAACTGCATACTTTTCCATGCTATAGTTGGACCATTATTTATCCAGTCACATATTGATGAACATTTAGATTATTTCTAATATTTTTCCATCACAACACTGCTGCAATGAATATATTTATAATACATAAGTTTATGTGTAGAATAAATAACCCAGACGTGGAATAATTAAGTTAAAGTTTGATAGATATGGTCAAATTAACCTTCATAGAGGTGATGCCAATTTATCTCTCTACAGATGTGTTTAAGAGTACCTGTTTCTCTACAGTTTTTCCAGTGCAGAATTTCATCAATCTTTTTGATATTTATCAATCTGATAAAAATCTCAGCATACTTCTAATTAAATTGTTCTTGCTATGAAGGAGGTGGTAATATAAATTGAAAATATTTCTTCATAGTTTCTTGTCTGTTTTTTTAATTCTTTTTTGTTATTCAGAAAACTTTTTATAGCTAAGTAATTACATTGATCCGTATTTTCCTTTGATGAATTTTGAGTTTTGTGTTATAGTTGAAAGTCATCTTCTTCTCTCAGAAATTATTTTTTTAACTCCCTTTTTTGTGTGTTTAATGATTTTATTTTATATATATTTATATATCTTTGATCTGTTTTGAATTGGTTTGGTATAACATGGTAAATTATCACTGCAATTTTAGTCTCCTTCCAGATGACTAGTAGTTGTTCCAACTGTTTCATAAATAATCCGTCTTTTCTCCACTTTTTTATATGCTACTTTTATCAAATGCTAAATTTTTGAATGAATTTGTGTCAATTTCTGTAGACTATATTCAGTTCCTTTAATTTTTCTGGGGATTCTTATCTCAGTGCCGTATATGTTTATTTGCTACAGCTTGATAGTATCTCTTAATATCGGGCAGAGCTTATCTCTCCGAGTTACAATTCCAGACTATTTCTGGCTATATTTGCATGTTCACTTTTCCAGATGAAACTTAGAATCACTTTGAGCAATTGCAATATATTTATATGTTTAAAAATTTGGAATAGTATTATATTAATAATTTTCTTCGAGAGAAGTGAAGGTTTTATGACATTGAGTCGTCCTATTCGGGATTGTATTCGGTCTTCCCACATGTTGAAGTTCCCTTTTTTGTCTCTCAGTAACATTTTAAAGTCTTCTTTACATAGGTCTTGTATATTTCAATAAAGTTTATTTTTTGGTTTTATCTTTCTGTATTTTAAATGAGAGTTTTTTTCCTACTACATTTTTTACAAGGAGTTGTTTATTATGGTTGTTCTGCTATACAGAAAATTTAAAGTTGTCATATGGTAAAATCTAGTTGTTTTCTTCATGGTATATATGCTTGAGTCATGTTTAGAAAATTCTTCCCCACCTTAGAATTATACAAATATTCACCCCAAGATTTTTTTCTAAGTTTTAAGAAATAATTTAATAATTTAAGTTTAAATACTTCCAATCACCTGGTATTTATTTTAATGTGTGATATAAAGTAGCATCTAATTTATGTAGCATTTTAATTAATGTGTGATATAAAGTAGCATCTAATTTATTTCTTTTTTCTCCCAAATAGCTACTAATTGTTCAAGTACCATTGGTTGAATAATTTACCTTTGCCTTACTGATTTGAGATTCATTATGCATATACAGAAACGTGTATTTGTTTCTGAAGTTTTTATTCTTTTCTATTGCTAAATTGATTCATGTATTGCATAGTGTTATTTACTGAAGCTTTAAATTATCTCAAGATCTGGCATTGTAAATACTTCCTATTTATTTTTTATTGGGGGGGTCATTCTCACTTATTAATTTTTATTTATACACATCTTAGAATTATTTTGTAAAATTCCAAAAAATGTTTTATATTTAAAAAATGCATTAAATGTAAATTGAGGAGATCACCATCTTTTAAGGATTACATCTCAACACCCAGGAAATGGAAATCTTTCTCCCTTTTTTCCAGGCTTCTTCTATGTCCTGGAGTTAAATTTCCTTGTTTTGTTCCATGGTCCTGAAACCTACTTGTTACTTTCATGATTAATAATTGCTAACATTTATGTAAGCCTTCTCTTGGCGAGGCCCCAAAGGCATGTCATTGCATTTGTTCCTCACAATGAGCCCTTGAGGAAGGCTTTCTTATTATAACCATTTTATTGAAGCTTGTGGACTTGAATGACTTGTCCAGGGCCCCATAATCTAAAGATGGAGAAAAGGTGGGATTTCAGAGCTGGGATTTCTAACCCTTGCTCTCATGTTCTGCTAAGATGAATAAGGTATGGTCTTGCCTCCACTTGGCACATGGTCCAGTGGAGAAAGGACACTTTTTGTTTGTTTGTTTCCTCAATGTTTACTGTAGTGTTTATTGTTTCTATTTCCTTTCAGATCAGTTTTGATAAAATTGATGTTTTTATTAACCAATGGCCTCAAAATTATGGTCTGGAAAGCCCAAGGATTCTTTAGACAGGCCATAGGGCCTACTGTGGGGCAAAGAATGTCCATAGGAGTACACTAGCAGAGGGTTGGGTGTCCTTGGAGGTATGCTCTGAAGGTATTTTTAATCCAGATTCTCAAATCTATTAGGATAAAGTTGAAAATGTTATTCTTTATTTTTCTCCTTATCTATAGCTAGATATCTATTCTTAGCTGTAGTTTTGAATAGTCATTTGCTTTTCCTGATTAGTTTGCATAGTTTATGGGTTTAATGAAAAAAACAACCTCTGAATGAATTTATGAATTCTATTTTTTTACTAATTATTAGTTTTTGTTCATATCATTAATATTTTCTCCTCTTTTCCTTCTTTTTTTCCCTCTGTGATATATGGAGTCAAAAACTTAATTTATATTTATTCTTTCTTATTTAGTAATAACTACATTTAATGCAATAACTTTGTTTTTGATTACTGTTGGGGTATTGATATGTAACATTCTCATTTTTATTTTTGTAAGCATTGTATAATTGCTGTTTTGATCTTTTCTTTTACCCTAGAATTATTTAGGATACTGCTTTTTCAAATTTTCAAATGTTTGGATTTTAAAAATAAGTATTTTATTAGGCTTGGAAAATGAGTCTGTGTAGTTTCTACTTTGGAGAGGTTTTTAATTAAAATTTTCTTTGTAGTCCAATACAGGCCCTATCTCTGTGTATCAAAAAAAAAAAAAAGTGTAAGCTTTATAGGTCCCAGATTGTAATGTAAATTTGTTAAACCCACCTTACTAATTTCATTATTTAGGCCCTTTATATTAGTGTTTATTACATACCTTCCTCATCTTTGAAGCTTTGGAAGAAGTACACTGATCTCTCTTACTACCATTCTCTCCTTTCTTTCTTTTTTAAAAAATATATTTAGATGCAATGTTATTTGTTAACAATGCAACTTGTTAAAGATTCATATCTTTAGGGATTGGACTTCACAATAAAAAATTACTATTTCTTCTGACTCTGTGTTTCACCCTTGAACTTTACTTTTCTGATACTGATGTCGCAACCCCTGTTTTCCTTCACGTTTTTCTGATGTATCTTTGCACAGCCTTAACTTCAGCAGCTCAGCATCTCTTTTAAAAATTATCATGGTTCCCTAGCTCTTGGGAGTTCCTATTGTTGTTATGAGTGAAACAAATCCTCATTCTTCTCATTTTTTAATGGAGATGATAATAGTAGTATCTGTCTCGTAGGGTTGTTGGAAGGATTAAATAAGATCGTGCTTGTCAAGTGCTTGTCACAGTCTTATTATTAATCCCAAAGCAACAGAAATCATACACTTCATGGTTTTCTTTTAAATTGTTTCATACTTTAAACCATAGGTTGCGGTTGCCTTGTCAACTAATAACATTTGAATTTAAAGAAGCAGAAAATATACAACGATATGTTAAGCTCACTTATGGGTGTTCTTATACTGAATGGGGGATGGGGCCAGATTCCTTCTCAGACTTTAGGATTCTAAGCCAACAGGAACCTGCAATGGCAAGGGGCAGCTGGGCACAGTGGCTGACAGCCAGCTGGGCAGCCAGCCTGCTGCCTCTAGAGCCCATTTCCCCCTTGCTCCTCCTGCCTCCCCACCCAAAGAGGTCAGATGAGTTACTTGCCCTCCCCACCTCCACGCCTTCATCTGTGAAATAGGGACGTTAACAGCACCTTTCTCGGAGGCTTGTTGTGAAGATTAAATGAATGGATACATGCAAAGCACTTAAATACCGGGCAGGTAGTATGTGCTGGGTACAGGTGAGCTGTCATTAGCTATTACTCATTTTCTGCTCTTGTCTCCTGTAAGCACTTGCCAAGCCCTTCTTGACTCATACAAATTAATTTTAATTAATTTAAGTACAAGAAACATTTTCAGAATACCTACTATACTCCAGGCACTGTGCTACTACTTGTAGAAAGCTCAGTATCTATTACAGGAGACAAACATATAAAAATAATAATGATAAGACAGTGTGAATAATAACTTAGTATAAATTTAAGATAATGAAATAATAGTCATAAGGCAGTGTAGTGTATAACCGCAGGAACATAACATGGGGGGAGTTACAAGGGGCAGGGAAGACCCTGGAGGGGGCTGGGTCTGAGATGAATCGTAGGTGAGAAATAGCGGGCGGGAAGGCACGGTGACCTGAAGCAAGGTGGGCACTCCCAGGCCCGTGTCCTCATGAGATAGGTAACGGTCAGGCATTGCTTAACTGTGTCAGGAAGTTTCAAACCACCCTGATCAAAACAGGATGTCAGTCAGGAAGTTTCCAACTACCCTGATCAAAACAAGATGGGGGACAGGACAGATTCCCATGGGTTAGAACCAAGATGGCAGAGGAATACACTGTTCCTTGACCTTGCAGCTTCATTACACCCTCACTACCACAAAACTTTCTAAGGAAACCTCCCACTCCCGTCAAGCACCTGAAGCCATGGAAGTTCCCGATTGACCACACTCAGTCAAAAGTAAGGTGCCACCCTAACTCTAGGAAAACACCACCCCTTTCAAGAAATAACATGAATATTCATCCCCTTGTTTACCCTATAATTAAGCCATTGCTTAAATAGAGGGGCTAAAGGAACCACAAAGGCTGCTGTTCTCCTCCACAGGGAGAACTAGCCTCTACTCTGTGGAGTAGATTTTCTGTACTTCTTAAATAAAACTCATTTTCGCTTTATACTCTCGGCTCGCTCCTAGGTTCTTTCTTGCTAGGAAGCCAAGGACCCTCTTGGACTTCAAGTGATTCCCAAAAATTACTTTCTTGTAACACTCAGGCTGCTTCTCGTCCTCCACCTGGGAACATCTCCCCATGCTGTTTGCCTCCCTTCTGCTTCTGAAGTCCTGCTCACATCCCACTTTCTGCAAGAGGCTTGTTCCAACCACTCTGACTCACCAGCTCTGCCCTTGTGCTTTTACTCAGAACCCCATTCCCGAGCTCCGACCAGGCCAGCAGTCCTTGGTCTCCTTCGGAGTAGACCTCTTTTCATTCTCCGTGTAGCCTCCCCCCCGCTCCCAGGTGCCTGCACAGTGCTGGACGCAAGGTAGGCACAGGTAGATGGATACGATGATTACCAAAACAATTCGATGATTAATGCTTTGTCCCACCACCAGCACGGCTGCAAGAGCCCATCGCCCACTGAAATCCCTATCGGTCTTTGAAGAGAAGAAGAAATCAGAGGGTTGTGTCTTTTCAGAGCTCATAGTACATGTTCCTCTTACACGATTCTGTTCAGGAATCCAAGGGAGCAGAAGGGACCTGGCTGGCGGTTACAAAATGTCTGAGAAGCAAGGAGAGCAGTACAGGAGCCTGGCGAATACAGCCCTCGTTGCTGAAATGTCAGACCGACTGAAGTCAAGCCCATTAATCTTATTTTATTGCAAGATTCAAAATCGCCATGCTATGGCAGCCACAAAATTGATGGATGGGTTTCCCTGCATTCACCCAGTACCTTGGCTGCCTGGGAAACCAGAGGCCCGATGAACAGGGACAGGAAATTAAAACCGCCCTTGGAGGTTTTTCAGTGACTGCTGCTAGAGAAAGATGGGGCATTCACGGTCTCTGGCCGACAAGTTGCTTACGCTTGGGTTTTACTGCATTTTTTATAAGCGAATCAAAGTGGCAATGCTGAAACCATCACGGTAAATCCTAAGCAACTTCCCACTCTGATGAGGGGCAGGAGTGGCTACAACCTGGCTGCCCTGTTGCTTAAGGCCACGAGGCTGTGATCTTGTTTGGCTTTTTGTTAATGACATAGGTGAAAAATAGGAATGCCTGGCTGTCTTAATTTGCAATTCTTTGATCACTGGGGAGCTGAAACCTTTTCCCAT
The DNA here is from genome assembly GCA_023783475.1 of Daubentonia madagascariensis. Classification (NCBI taxonomy): domain Eukaryota; kingdom Metazoa; phylum Chordata; class Mammalia; order Primates; family Daubentoniidae; genus Daubentonia; species Daubentonia madagascariensis. The sequence goes on along the minus strand of JAKFHU010000144.1, from coordinate 8,690,572 downwards.
ATGTCAGTTTTTTAGTTGGATTTCATCTTGTGTAAATAGACATTTTCCTTCTGCCCCTAATATAATTAATGGTTCAATTCAGCAGTCCCAATTTATTGTGGGTCTAGCACATTCACTGCTAGATATATGGAGGTGAGTTATGTGTATCCTATTTCCTAATACAGTACAGGGGGAAGAGAAAAAGAGAGAGAGAGAGAAGAAAGAAAACCAAAATATCACTTTGCTGCAATATGGCTGATAAGGATACCTGCAGAATATCCCTGGTTTTGTTTGCTTTCTAATTTTTGTTATTTTTGGAGAACATAGAGATGTTTCCAATTACCTACCTTTCCCTTTGTGATTGCCTCTATAATTTGTTAAACATTCACTTCTATTATATTTTAACTTTCGATGGTCAAATTTTTTAAAAATTTCAAATCCAGCTGAAATTAATTCCTGTGTAAGATGTGTATGACTTATAGGTCTTCCTCCTTTTTCTAAATTACTTTGATTTCACAAATATTATATTGGCTAATTCTTCCCTTTTCCATGTTTTTTTAATAGCTCTTTTGTTTGGTACATATAAAATTCACACACGTACACACAGAGAGATTATATTTGTTTTCTTTTGTGCCAATACTGTACTGTTTATTATTGTTGATTTTCAATATGTTTCAATATCTGGCAGAGGTAGCACATCTCAAAATTTCTTTGTAGTCTATCCTATTTATTCAGAGAAATTATTTTTAACATTGTATTCAATCTATAAATTTATTTAGGTAAACCAACATATTTATAATATAACCGGGGTAGAATTATCCAGGGATGAATTTGTTTTACTTTTACTCAAATTTTCTTTTAATTTATCCAAAAGTTTGATGTTTTGTTTATAAAGTAACTCATAAAATATTGACGAGTTTATTGCAATAATTTGTGTATTTAGCCATAATTTAGATGGAATTTCTTTTTCCATCTATATTTTAGTTGGTTATTGCCAATGTGCAAGGAATTACTGTTTTATTGTATATATCTTGTATCTGGTTAATTTATTACATTTTAAAAATTAATTCTAGAGGTTTTCAGTTAAACCCTACATCTGTAGGTATGCAGTCATTAGTATCAACATATAATGGCACTCTGTCTCTTTCTAATTAATCTATGTCACTGTTAACTATCTTTTCTTTCTTATGTTGTTTCAAGATTATATGAAATAAAAATGGTAGTAGAGAGCATTCTTTGTTCTTGAGTTGAGAGGAAATATTTGTACAGTTTCACCTTTGAGCATAATATTGAGGATATTGAGCTAAAGATAATATTTTTATTGTAACAACACTAACATAAACACTTACATTTTACATTGGTGCTTACAATGTGGTAATATGTGCCAGACACTGTTCTCTGCACTTTACATATATGTCACCTCATATAATCCTCACATAAAACCATTCTTTCCACTTTACAAGTGGGGCCACAGGGCACAAAGAAGGTTAGTAATTGCCCAAGTCACCAGAAGAAAGAGGACATGAATCCAGGAGTCTGGCTCCAAAGGCCATGCTTTTAACCATTTCAAAAGGACATGCGTTTGTCCATGTTATAAAGCACATTTTATTAGAACTGCTTCAAATAACTGGAGCAAATAACATGTTGGAATCTATTAAAATGACCATGAGACTTTTCTTGCTAGGTCTAATAATGACTTCTAATAGATTTCTGTTAAGGCTTCATCCTCACAGTCACAGGATGAGCCTCATTTGGTTCAGGGAATAGTCCTTTATTTTATTACTGATTTTCTTAGTTTATAGTTTAATTTAAGATTTTTCTATATGCATAAGAGTGATTGGCTAGTTCATAGTCTTTCTGGTTATGTGATTTCTTATAAAAATTATCCTTCTTTATTACAATTTATTTTGAGAAATCTACAAGGTGGAGAAAACTGCAAAGAATAGTACAACCCCTAAAATTGAAAAGTTGTCAATATCTTGGCATATTTGCTTCAAGGCTTGTTTTATTTTTCTTAAAAGATATGAAATTTTTGAGATAAAAAAATGAATTCCCCTTAATTTCACTTCTAGATATATAACCAGAAGAATTGAAAGCAGACTCAAAAGATATTTGTACACCCATGTTCATGGCAGCATTATTCACAATAGCAAAAAGATAGAAGTTGACAGTGGAATGGATAAACAAAATGTGGTATATCCATACAATGGAATTTTATTTGGCCTTAAAAAGGAAGGAAATTTTGACACATGCTGCAACATGGATGAAATTTGAAGGCATTATGCTATGTGAAATAAGCCAGTCTTAAAAAAACAAATATTGTATGTTTCCATCACATGAGGTACCCAGAGTGGTAAAATTCACAAGGACAGAGAGTAGAATGGTGGCTGCCAGGGGATTTAGTGTTTGATATGTGGAGTTTCGATTTTGCAAGATGAAAAGGGTTCTGGAGATGGATGGTGGTGACAGTTGCACAGAATGTGAATGTACTTAATGCCACTGACTTGTGCACTTGGAAATGATTAAGATGGTAAAACTTAAGTCATGTGTATTTTACCACAGTTAAAGAAAAGGAGAAGTTCCCATTATTTCTCATTCTCCTCTTAGGCATCCACAGGAAATCATTTTCATGAATTTAGTAAAGTATCTTCCAGTCCATCTTTTATGTTTTTACAAACATACATATGAATCCATGAATGTTTATAGTGTTCTTTTGTGTTTTCTAAAATTTCCACTGAAGGTAATATGCTATATGGAATATTCAGCAATTTAACTTGTATTACCACATTTTATTTATGTATTTCTTTATTGATATTTAAATGCTTTTCAATTCTTTTTGCGGTTTCACACAATTCTATAATGAGTATGTCTCCTTACAGGATATGTGCCAAAGATTCTCTAAAGTGTAGACTTGGAACTGAATTGCTGGGTCACAGGGTGAATGTTTTCAATTATCCTGCATAATGTCAATTTGCTCTGAAAGTTATTATCCAAATTTACATATCTACCAGCAAAGTATGAGAATATCCACTTTCCTATAGCTTCAGTAAGACCAATATTGACAATTTAAAAATTTTTTTGCCAATCTTCTGGATATGAAGTGGTATCTCATTGTTTAATAGGCCTTTTCTTAATTACTAGTGAGCTTGAATATCTTTTCACATATTTATAAACCACTGGTTTTTCTCATCTCAGTATCACCTGATCATCATCTTTGCTCTTTCTTTTTAATTCCACTCTTTTTTTAATTGATTTGCAGAAGTTTGTTACATATTTTGAAAATTAATTATGTGTCTTGATGGGTATCACAAATGAATTTTCTAGCCTTTTTATTTAACTTTATTGTGCTTGTCGTTATACCAAAGACTTCAATTTTGTTGTAGTCAGATTTAAAAAAAATATTTTCTGTTACAATTTGTGTTTTTTGTCTTTTAAGAAATAATCTCCCACCCTCAGCCCATAAAAATACTATCTGATATTTTTTTAATTGATTTCAAATTTTCTTTTTCTAATTTAGATTTTAATCCATATGAAATTTATTTGGGGACCTTATGATCTCTTCATCAAGTGTGGAAATTTGAAATTAATAGGATGAATTAAATGTTTTCTTTGATGCTTAAGAATTGATGGTATTGGATGGAGATTATGAGTATCCTAAATATTTGGACAGGTTTATCAACAAATTCATAAAGATCATTGAGAAATTTTAATGGTGTATCCATGTTTCCTTTTTTTATTTTTATTTTTTTTATTTCAGGATATTATGGGGGTACAACACTCTGGCTATATATATTGCCCATGCACTGCCCGTGTCAGAGCTACGATCGTGGACATCCCCCAAATTGTGTTCCCCACATCCATGAGGTGGGAGTTTTCCAGAGTATGTGAGTGTGTCTTATGTAATCCTCATGCATAGACCCACACAAGCGCACACACATGCACACACATATATGTGTAAAGAATATCTATTCTTAAAATTTGTAAATTTCTTATCATACAACTATACGTATTATTACCACATACTTTAAACTTTTCTTTTAATCTTGCTTGCTATGTTCCCATTCTCATTTCTAATTGTTTTGTGTTCCAGAGACTGTTAAAAGATTGACTAGGAACTTGTCTGTTCTGTTCTTTTGTTTTCCTTTCAAAGTTCTAGTTTTTAGCAATTCTAAAATTACTATTACTATTACTACGACTTTTACAACAACAGCAACTACCACCTCTACCTCTTAAGATTTATTGAGCCTTTATCAATTGTTCATCGGACACTGTACTTTGAGCTTTAACAGGCACTTAATTTAATTTAATTTTACAACAACCCTATAAAGACAATATTGTTATTATCCATATTTTACAGACAAAAAACATGGGAAAACGGGGCACAGGGAAATTAACTAAATGTTCCGTAGTTGCAGAGCTGTGTGTGTTGAAATGGAGACACAAACGCAGGCTCGTCTGGCGTAAGATGCAGGGCTCTGAAACCCTACGTTCTACTCCTTTCCTTTTTTTTTCTTTTCAGATCATTATTTGTCTCTTTTTGCTGGTATTATTTCATTTCTTCTATTTTCCCTTGATGTGATTTTTTGTTCCAAAATTCCTCAGTTCATTTTCACTTCTCATTCTTTCCTTCTCTCTCTCCCTCCCTCGCCCTCCCTCTCTGTCCCTCTGTCTTGTTTCTTTGGACACAGCAGTGTGTAGTTTTTAGTTTGTTTAGTTTGTGCATTGTTTTTAATTTCCTTATATTGGAATATTTTTTTATTTTTAACATATATCACGAATGTTTAATTTATTGCATTGTGATCTCAAAATATCTGTAAAAATTCTGCTCTTAGGACTTTATAGATATTTTCTTTATGAATTAGTATATGATCATTTTTTGCTTGTAGACCAAGTATATATCCTTCAAGTCCATATTTGTGGGTTACAAGATTTGGTATAAGTCTATTAGATGTACTATTTTTATTGACATCTGCTTTTTCCATGTCTCCATTTAATTTCTGTATATTTGGGTCTATAATAGACAGGTAATGGTAAATTATGTTCTTCCACCCAAGCATGTTTTTCTTTCATTTCTCATGTATTTTCACAGTTTTTGCACTTGCAAGTCTTGTGTAAAATTTTTATTTTTAAACACTATGATGTCCAGAATTAATCCTATTGTTCTTTGCTTTGAATTTGACTGGCATTTTCAAGCCCAAGAATTTATTTCTAACCTTTTAGTATCTTTCTGCTGCAGAAGCATAGCTTATGCGCAACTTAACACTAACTTTTTAAAAATATAACCTATAAAAATAGCTTGAGATAGGCCACTTACATCCCATTTTTATAATCATCATGCTGTGTTTATCATCTGTCATCTCATTTTGTCTTCTGTCCTCTGTCTTCTCTTTTGAATTTTGGTGTATTTTGAAATAAATTATTATATTACACTTCATTTTCTGTCTTGAAGTATTTTAAAAGTTAACCCTCTAAGTTTAAAATAAAAACATTTATGATTAATTTATGAGCCACTCCACTAACACTCTTAAAGCTACAATCCTCATTTTTAAACTTTCTAAACAAGTAGAACTTTGAACTCTGTCATACTGATGAAAGACATTACAGGTTTTGCTTCTCCTCCTTTTCCTTCTTTTTCATCCTGTTCTTTATTGATGAAATCTGAGTTTTGATGCCACTTTATCTTTTCTCACCCTTTATTAGCTCTGATTATTTTTAGCTTGTTTTGGAGCCACAACTTTACTTTAGTTAATAAAATTAATTCTTGACAGTTAATTCTATTTTCTCTCTGTTCTATTATTGTCTTATTCTTGACATTTTTACTGTCATTCATGACTTTTTAAAATGAGCAGATGGGCATAGAAGCCCCCTCTCAGATATTTTTCCATTTCCAAATTTCCCTTTTCCTCTCTAATTTTGAGAGTGTTCACTGCAGAGTGGGTCATTGTGAAGTATATCACTGGGAGGTCAATGGTCCTAAAGTGAAACTGTAGACCTCATAAAGGAATAACTGTGTATTCATAGCACTCTTGGGTAACACCCTAATTCTTAAGGACCGTGAAGGTGTCACTCCATTTTCTTCTGCCACTGCTTTTACAATTGGGAGAAAAAGTGAAGAAATAAATGACTGGACTTTCATTGAGCGCTGTCATGGACTGGATCTTGTCTCCTCCAAACTCACAGGTTGAACCTAAACTCCAATATGACTGTATTTAGAGATAGGACCTTAAAGAGGTAAAAAAGGTTCAATGAGGTCATAAGTGTGGGCCCTAATCCAATGTGACTGGTGTTTATATAAGAAGAGGAAGAGACAGCAGGAGTGCACGTGTGCGGAGGAGAGACCATGTGCGGGCACTCCTTCAAGAAGGCAGCTGTCTACCAGCGAGGAAAAAAGGCCTCAGCAGAAACCAATCCTGCTGTCACTTTGATCTTGGCCTTCCAACCTCTAGAACTGTGAGGAAATAAATTTCTGTTGTTTAAGCCATCCAGGAAGTGGTATTTTGTTGTGGTAACCCTAGGAAACTAATGCAAGCAATTACTCTGTGGCAAGAACCTTACAAAATGTTTAATCCCTAACAACAACCCTATGTGGTATTTTTATTCCAGTTTTGTGAATTAGGAAATTGAGTCTCAAAGAGGTGAAATGGCTTGCCCTCGGTCAACAGCTTATAATTGATGAAGCTAGAATTTAAACCAAAATCTTTCTGATTCCAAATCACATGATTTTCCTTCCATGTCCTTGCCTCCTAATAAATTGTAATCTATTCAGATTCTGGTTCCTTTAAGTGGACTCTGTTTTTGCTTTTTTGCAAAGTGTGAAACATTATTTCAGATTCAGGCTGTTCTACATGTTAGTCTGCGGATGCCCTCGAATCCACTCGCTCTGAGTATCCAGGAAAGCAGGAGCCCCTTTGTGTCTCTGCCTCGTGGAGTCTTCCTCCTCCTCCTTCCAGGTCTAGTCGACAGCTGGCCTTCTTCACATCTCCAATTGCCTGTGCAGAGGGGTCGTTCCTGATCCCCACTATCCTACTGTTACACTCAAAACACCCTGCATTCTCTCTCTTCCTCCTCCCTCCTTCCTCTCTTCCTTCCTTTCACAAACAGATAATTGTGTATTTATTTGTGTAATTATTTTAAATATTATCTGTCTCCTCCACTGATCTATAAGCTCCATGGGAGTACAGACTCTGTTTTCCTCATCATTGGGAACACATAGCCTGGCATGGAACAGACACTCACAGATATCTATTGAACAAGGGAATGAATGAATATAAGGAGCCTCCTTCTCCCACTGAACATTACTTTGGCGATATACCCCAATCTCACTGTGGGCAGTGCCCTCCTGCACTGTGCAGAGTTAGATTTCCAAATTTTGCTCCTAGAAGGTGGAGAACAAGCACCAAACGTGGAGTCCTAGGGCTTGGACTTGAGACAGCTCTCCCTCTTCCTAGCTGGGTGAGAAACTCAAATCCTCTAGGCCTCAGTCTCCCCGTGTGGAAAGGAAGGCGTTGGACCAGGTGCTCTCCAAGGTTCTGAAGGTCCCTGCATTCTCTGATTATGTGCCTCCTGTTCCAGGCTGTGGAGAAGGAGCAGAGGGGGACTGGAAATTCTAAGAGGACCCACTCCACCCTCAGATAATTACAGAACACAGACAGAGGGCTGGGGCCCCTGAGTTCTTCAGAGTGCACGGGGCCACTGGAGCCACAGCCAGGCTTAAATAAGTCAGAAGTCCAGGGAAGGAGGATCCTGACACATAGGTCAAATCTGTAGGCAACAACAGGATGATGCAGCCCACCCTCAGATGTCTCTGGAGCCACAAGTTTCCTTTCCTCCATTATCCCTCCCCTGTCTAGGCTGAGTGAATCCCTGAACTTCCCAGACCATCCTACTGTGCCTCAGGATGCCTGCCACCTCGAAGTTTTGGCTAGAGCATGGAGACAGAGGTGTGGCCCATACAGAATGATGTTGTTCAGGAAGGGAAGCACCATGAATTCTGAAATCTCTGCAAACATGGGGTAATTAGGTCGTACAATGGCTAATGAATTTAATGCAGATAATTGCAATTTAATGCACATTGACAAAACAATTTAAAGTCCTGATACACATCAATGGCTTCTGATTCCTTGGGAATGCTCCTGAAATTAAGAGGTCTGCTCTGTGCTTTAATACAAGAGATATTTTGTATCTCAGGGCACAGTAGGGGGGTCTTCAAGGCATCTACTTGGCAACAGTGAATCCACATTCTCCTCTTCCCATGATTCTGACCTAATGCATAAAGAAGGCTATTGGTTGATAGGGAGCAAGAGACCATTCATTGGAATGAAGGCTCCACAAATTGATAAAGAAGACATATGTTCTAATGCAGTCTACACTTAACTTAGGGAACCAGCTTTGAAATACAGCTTGCTAGTCTGTGAAGCCATGGCTAGTCTTGAAAGGAATAGGAGCCCAGTTCTTAGAACCTACACAGAAATGATTTGAAACCATTTATACATCTTAAGAGTGAGAAAAGGGCAACGTGAGACACTTGGAGCCCCTGCTTCTGGAGCCAGGGCTAACTCTGTGGGAATGCAGGCAGCCAGGGGTGTGGTATGTTAGAGGTCCCACGGCCAAGGCACCCTTGACACCAGGATGAGACTTCCCCAAGGGGCTTATCCTTAGCTATTTACCAGTCACTGAGCATCTACCAGAAGCACAGAGCAGACCAATAGGTGGGATTTAAGCTACAGATATACGTTGTTTGACTTGTACAGGGAAATCTCACATGAGAATCACATTTCTAGATTCTCTTGAATAATCTGATGGTCTAGCCACAATGGCCCTGCCTTCTTGTGTGCCAGTAATCATCAGGAGCAAGGAGCCATTCTCTTTACATGAGCAGGTGATCTCCTATTCTCTGCATCCCACCACACTCTATGTCCTCATTCATTTAGGTCACCTTCTTGGTCCCAGTAGGCATTTGAATTTGTATCATCTGTTCTTCCTGGGCAGGTACTGAGCTAGGAAGTGAGATTAAAGATGAAGTCTAATGAAGTCTGTTAAACACAGTCTTCCTCACTCACTCAACAAACTATGAGCATCTATTCCGTTCCAGGCTCTGTGCTGGTGCTGAGAATACAAAGACGAAAAGTCCTTATTGGTGTTCTCAAGAGGTTACAATCTCTAGGGGAAATAGACATGTGAACAGATGGATTTAAATACAAAGTGACTGCTGTAATTGCTGGGATAACACAGACATCATGGGACATGAAATGAGTAGTGTCCGGACCACTCTGGCCTGAGGAAGGGTTAATGGTATTCTACAGGCAGGCCTTGGGCCGAGCGATTGGGGGATCAATTTTAGTGCCGACCATAAGCAAGAAATGACTTTTCCTAATAAGGGGCTATAAAATCCTTCTCCTTGGTCCAGTAGGCTATTAAAACAGAGGAACACAGCTACAAAAGGTTGCCCGGTTATAGAGAATGCACGCTGCAGCATTGTGCAGCTGTTCTAGTGCTTTACAAAGAAAGATCCAGGATTCCGTTTGTATTTGGAGCAAAGTTTGAATACAGACTAAGGCCAAAGTATCAGGGTTCTGGGGCAAGAATCAAATGCTAGTGCAGAGGAGATAGCGTGGGAACAGAACACTGCAGTGCTTGCAGGAGAATCACAGACTGGCTCAGCCCAGGGACTTCCCTGGCCAAGCTGGCTCTGGGTTCCCACCAGGCTTGGATCTTTGTAAACCACTGGAACAGCAACATTATGCTACAGTTCACACCCTCTCTAACAGGCCATCTTTAGCAGCTGTGTTCCTCACTTTTAATATCTATGCTTAAAAATGTCTATTTTTTTTAGGATGCACACATTTTGTTGTCTTCTTCATGAAGTTCTGATTTTAAAATATTATCCAAAGGGCATTTTAGATGAATGGCTTGCCTGGACATACACTTAAAATTAGAATTCAGGACCTGGTGGAAAAAGAAAGCAACAGCTGAAGGCTCCCCTTTGCAGATTCTCTCATGCTGCCATTTACTCGCATTTGTGTCTAGGCAGGCGACGTGGTGAAGTGTGTGAGAGCCCAGAGGAAGGAGTATCTGAGTTTGCCTGGCAGAATTAGAGTGGGTCTCACCCAGGAAGGAGCACTGGGGCCAAATCATGCTGGGGAAAGCAGTCTGTGGGATAGATAAATCCTGCTGGGACAGGTGAAGGAGGCTTTCCGGGTGCGGTGGTCTTCAAATTGGACCTTGAAGAATGAGAATGCTTTGACCAAGCAAAAATGAGGAGGAAAGGGCACGCCAGTGGGGAGGGAGAGCACAAGAAATGTGGAGGGGGAATGAAATCAAGGTTTACAGGAAATCAGCTCTAAGGCCCTGAATACCAGGCTAATGCCATGGAAAACAGGGAGATGTTCAGTGATGAGCATGGCACCATGGAATGAGCGATTTGAAGAACAGAACTCTGCCTTAGAAATGTTTGCCAGGCAGCGGTGTTCAAGGTGAGTTCACAGAGGAGGAACTGGTGACAGTGACCTTTAGTCGTCTCCTTCCCCTCTGAGGTTCAGCTTCTGTAATTTGGGAACCACAGGACTTTGGTGGCAAGGGCATTGTAAAGATTGTTAAATATGTATTTAAAGCACAGTGTAAGTTGCCCTACGGCACCTGGCATACAGCAGCTGCTCAGCAAACAGCCTCTCCCTCTCCTCTCTGTGCTCACAAGAAAAGTGCCAAGCCAGATCCCGGCTGGCTCAGCTGCCAGGATATAGCTGCTAAAAGGTAGTGATGGGTTGAGATGCCAAGTGATTTTTTTATAACGCTGAAGAGTACATATGTGAGAATGATACTTCTCACATCTGACACGTGGCCACCTTAACAATGTCTCATTTATTTATAGCTTTAGCTAATTAACAGGTACCAAAAGTCAGCATGCACACAACTAAAATGTTCCATTATTTCAGTTTCTCTTTCCAGATTACTATGCTGTGTGGACAATTCTTCATTTGGGTGCAAGATTTAAAAACAAACAAAGCTTACAAACAGATCTGTAGGGAGGCTGGCTAGTGGCTGGGATTATGACATTCTCCATTTCTCTTTTCTGGCCACAGTGCAATTAGCTGTGCTCTGTCATTCTCAGCTTTGTGATCTTGGGAAAGTCAATTAAACCCTGTGAGCCTCTAGATTTTTAAAAGAGGGTGATTTTTTTTCCCATTCTATAAAAAATTCGTGAACGTGAACAAAGAACGTTTGTGAAAATTTGGGTAAATTGTAAACTAGTGTACAGAAGTAACCAACTATTAATTATTATTCATATTGTTAATATTATTCTAGAATTTTCAGAAACATAGGGAAGCTTTTGCATAGCTGATATAGTCAATTTTTCATAAATAATTTCCAGAAAGTTACAGCAATTTTGTCAAAAAACATAGGAAGCTCTTAGATTGCTGTTCATAGTCAAGCAATAGCTATTAAGTGGGTTTTAAGAAAACTAACTAAAAATGAGTGAAGTGAGTTGATTTCTTGGTTCATTGAATTGATTGAGTCTCACATTTCAGGGACAGAAGAGACAACTTTTCTTTTTCTTTTTTTTCCCCGTTTGTTGCAAAGGGGAAGGAGTGTCGGAAGTGGGCAAAGGTCTGTGCTGCATTTTCACTTAGCCCGTGGGGAGACCACACAGGTGCAACGAGGAAACCAGCTCCAGACTGACAGCAGGAGATGGAGGGGGATCTGACGTCTGTGCCCTCTGCTCTGCCCAGCTCCATAAAATCCACAGGTGCATCATCTTTAGTCATTCCCCACTACTACCAGTTATTTCCAGAACTTTGATGGGGAGCAAAGGAGTGACATCATGCCCTCCTGGGGGTGTGGCCCTCTGCTTAATACTCTAATGTGAATATCCGTCCCCCCACCAAGTTTACCTCTGACATTTCTCAGCCTCGATTCTATTGATTTTTGTGGAGAATGGGGGGGCGCAAAAGCCTCTTATTGACTTTTCTCATGCCTGCTCACTTTATAAGTAGAGCCATTCAGTGCCTCTTATGGGCTGACTGTTTGCATCACCCCCAAATCCCTATGTTGAAATCCTAACCTCCAATGTCATGGTATTAGGACGTGGGGCCTTTGACAGGTGATTAGATCATGGGGGTAGAGCCCTCATGAATGGGATTAGTACATTTATAAAAGAGACCCCAGAGAGCTCCCTCACCCTTTCTACCATGTGAGGACACGGCAAGAAGATGCCGTCTATGAACCAGGAAAGTAGACCCTCACCAGACACCCAATCTGCTGGTACCTTTGCCCTGAACTTCCCAGCCTCCAGAACTATGAGAAATAAATGTCTGTTGTTTGAGCCATCCAGTCTATGGTATATTTGTTATAGTAGCCCAGACACACTAAGACAGTGAGTGCCCAAGGCCAAACTTCCCCACTCAATTTTCAGTATAAACCTGGTCACAGGTTGGGTTCTGAAGAGGCGGACTCTGAAATGGAGTTTGAGGTACAGGCTGTTTACTAGGGATTAACACTTGTGAACGGAAGGCGATGTGACGTGATTGGGACTGCGGCGCAGGCCAACGAAGCCTGGTCAACCCAGCGAGGGTCTGTGGGCCAATGAGGGTCCATCAGAGTTGTGCCCCATTGGGTGGAAATGGCCAGGCCTGTTTTCCCTCACCACACCTGGTCACCAGATGTGGGCCGCTCTGGAAAGGCAAGGAGTCTTTCTGCAGCTGAGGACAAGCCTGAGATGCTGGTGGCAGTAGGCTGTGCCCACAATTGGCAGCAGGCACTTTCTTGAAGGGGGTCTGGGCAGTGCAGCTCCATGTCTACCAGTCTATTCCAGTGCCTCTTGGGCCCCCAGCTCTATGCTCATTCAGGGTGCAGCTTTCCTGGGATTCTGGTGGGCTCTCATGCTCAGAAACCTAGAAGAGGCAGATTGGTGGGATAGGACACAGCCCAACCATGGCAGTTAGGCTCTAGCCCACAAGTGATGTGCAGCCTCCCTGCTCCACTGTGCATTCTAGAGTCCCCTCTCCTGCACTCACCCTCCCTGCTGGCCTGGTGGCTTTCCCGATGGTAGAACCAGACCCTCCTCCCCATAGGGGTCTGAGTCCCTAGTCACCATGCCCTTCTCCAGGTGAGGTTGTGGTACTTGTCCATGCACGGTCATAATTACCAGAAGAGACCCCAGTGGATCACCTGAATTCCACATTCACTCTGCATGCCCTCGTTGTGCAACACCAACCTACCTCCTCCTGATGGTCAGGGCACCTGACCCTGCCGAGACAGTAACGTCTCTTCTTGCCTGCTGGTCTCTCAACACGGGACTTGAAAGTGCCTAGGCGGCAATCATACCACATAAGTCAATGGGACTCCTACCATGTCCCCTACGGAAGGTGTGCACCTTCTGGGGTCAGGACCTCTAACCCTGCAGAGCCCAGAGTAGTGGTGATGGGAAGTACAGAGTCCACCAGCAGGTCATTACGAGTTGATGAAAAGTGGGCCACGCCTGCTTCCACACCTTTGTTCCTGGACCCTGTATTCTTCCTCTTGGGGACACAGCTCCATGTAAGGAGCTTTGATTTGTGCATATATTACACCCTGGAGGAAGGTACCCCATCCTTGCGGACTGTTGCCTCTGGGCTGGCCCCTCAGCTGTGGCTTCAGCAGCTGTTCCAGTGCTGTCAGCTGGCAGCTTCAGGGAGGCGCGGCACACACAACCAGAGCATCTCACGGCCACGGGCCCACTCCCGTGGCTCCTTTCCAGAACAGAACCTAAAGAAACCCACCAGGTGTTGTGCTTCTGTTTTCATGATGGGTGGTGCACTTATAATAATTTGTCTTCTACTGTGGAGGAAATGTCCCAGCCTATCCACTGGACCCCAAAAATTGTATGAATGTGGTAAGCCCTGAGTCTTTGTACGGTTTATCTCCAGTTCTCTGTAGTGTATGTGGCCACCTGTTGCTCATCTATCCTGGTCAAAATATTGCCACTGATGTAATGGAGCAGTGTGATGTTATATAGGATGTCCAGATAGTCCAGATCTCTTCCCATTATGTCATGACAGAGGATGGGAGAGTTAACATATCTCTGTGGCAAAATTGTAAGTATATATTGTTGTCCATTCCATGTGAAAACAAACTTTCTGATCCTCCTTTCTGAGATAGAAAAGAATACATTTGTCAAATCAATGACTGCATACCATGCTCCTGAAGCCATATTAGTTGGTTCTAATGAGATAGGGAAACAGCAGGCCCTGCTCAATAAGGAGTCATAAGACCCGAACCAAGGTTTCTGATAAAACAAGAGGCGGCAGAGAAACTGCCTAAAACCAGCTAGAACCCAGATGGCCATGAAAAACCACCTTGGGTTACCCTCACTGCTCTTTATACCCTTCCTATAATACACTAGCATGCTAAAAGAAACTCCCACCAGCACCATAGCAGTTTACAAATGCCATGGCAAATCCCAGAAGTTACTCCATGCCAAAATGTCCAGGCCTTTATTTCCTCACCTCACTTAATCACCAGGTGAGAGTTGCCCAGGGAAGGGTATGTTGGGCAAGGTGGGACTCGGCAGCAGGTATGTGCTGACCACTCTTCCTGCAGGTGCTAGGTCCTTCCTGGAAAGGGGAGCTGTGCAGTGCATCTCCGTGCCTACAAGTCTTTGTCCCTGATAATGTTTCTCAAGCCCCTCTGGGATGTGGCAATAATGCCTTCATTGTCTATTCCCCTGGAATTGTCACTGGGCTGGAAATGTACAGAATTTCTAGGGCCTCAAAGGCTTTGGGTTTCAGAATCACAGTTGGAGAAACTGCAGACATCAGAGGACTTCCTGTTCTGGGAGATAAACCTGAAAAATAACCTTTGGCTGGTGGGTCCAGGCACGAAAACTAGAACTTTGGAATTGGAGCAGAAACTATAGAGTAAGGGCACAGTGACATGGTCAGGAATTTGGGCAGGGATCTGTGGGCACCATGGAGCCATGGAAGGATTTGGAACACTGCAGTGACATGTCTGGAGGTGTGCTAGAAGAAGGCTTTCCAGCAACCCATGTGGGGGTGGCATGGAGGAGGCAGTTATCAGGGGGCCAATTAGTACACTGTTGCCATGGTTCATATGAGAGATGATGAGCTGAGAACTAAGACAGTAATGGGGGCTGGGGATGGAGCAGGGGTATGATTTGAAAAACACTTGGGTGGTAGAATGCCAGGACATGTCAATATGGGATGTCACATGACAGGGAGGGGTAAGGCATGACCTCTCTCATTTCTGCATCTGGATGCTTTATTTTAATAGGATTTGAAATGTTTCTATCTCAGAGTTATAGGAATCAAAGCAATGAGGACTGGCGAGCTGTTAGAATTTTCCTAGGCTGTTTTCATTCTATTTCCTCCCATTCTGCTCTTCTCACGCTGAGACCTCCTCCCCTCTCAGGTCCCTGCTCTCAGATGTGCCTTTTCTCTGAAGCTTGAGTTTTGCCTACATTCTGGGGTCCAAACAGCTGGTCAAGAGGGCTGAATATATACTCAAGGTCTTCTGATAGTCACATTTGATTCCTAACTCCAGTCCCTTTATCCTTACCCCTCCCTGGCCACCCCACTCTAGCAGTGTGACGTGACACGGACTCATGGTCTATACCTGCTTAGATTCTGCTTCAGGGTCTAAGATTCTGATCAAAGAGCCCCTGGTTTGGGCCCCAAGCTTTAGAGGGCCCTGCTCCAGCTCTCCTCTGGCTATATGCCTTTCCAAGGGGCAATGAAACTGGTCCTCCTCCTAGGTCATGGTGCAGGTACTCGAGGCCTCAGAATTCCCTGCCAAATGGCCCCCAGGTCTGCATCCAGGGTCTATGCAGTTGTTGCCTGGGTCTGTTCTCCTGATCTTTGTAGCCCTAAGTTTATGGGGGTATGGACAGAGTTACATGTGCAGACAGGGGTGTCCACATACATTTGTGCAAGGCCCATCTCAGCGCAGAAGCCCAGGGTGCGGGCAGAGATGGATGGGCACTAGCCCATAACCTCCATTTGTATGCTTGTTCTGGACCCTGCATATTTAAAGGACAGGCAAGCTCTAGGGCAGGGCTTCTCTTCTTCAGCAATATTGACATTTGGGCTGAATAGTTCTTTGTTGTAGGAGACTATCCTGTGCATTATAGGATGTTTAGCACCATCCCTGACCCCTACCCACCAGATGCTAGTAACACTGCCCACCCTAATCACAGCAATTAAAAACGTCTTCAAATATTTCCAAATGTCCCCTGGACTGAGGAGTCAGAGAAGGCAAAATTACCACCAGTTGGGAATCCATGCCCTACAAAGATTAGTTGACTATAACTGGTTTGGGGAATATTTCTAGTTCAATAAGACCTAAAATTTCTAATTCCAAAAAACCTTTAGGACTTGAGAAAATAAGTGAATCAGCAAAAACAGAATCAAAACAATTTTAAATGAGTACACAAATTTATTAAATATTTCCTTTGACATATGCTAATAAGATACAGTAGTGGCAATCATGTGTATTCTGGTGGTGATTGCTGTCAGTGCTATGGGCACCAGAAGATACGGCCAAGGATTTTGCCCTGGCCTGGGTTCAGGACAGCACATATTTGTTTGGACGCCCATGAACCACTGTGCTGTGTTGTGCCTGTTGTTTCCTCTCAAGTTCCACTCTGGTCCTGTTGCACTAGCTGCAACACATGGGGATCATTTGGTCTCCTGATGCATCTCTATCCTGACTTATGACTTGGACCCCAAGGATTTTCTCTCCTTAGTCATAGAACAGGGTGACCTTTCTTCTCTTTCTCTGAAAGTTACACAAAACCACATAATGCAAAGTGCCTCCCAGCTCAGGATGCTTAGACCAAGATTGCCCAACGTGAGCTATTTATCAGCCTCTGCTTTCTTAGGCAGTTCTAGGCTCCCAGTTAAAGGGCTACTAGAAATCTCTTCCTCTGCACCACATGCCTTTTTATCTTTCAGACATCTTATGGTCTTACCTGTGAAGCATTCTGATAACAACAGTGAAGCTGGATCAAAGGGGTTAAACTTCCCAGGACTGGGACTGCCCTTTTATTGCTTTTTTAACCTTAGGAGGTACTTGTAAGTGGCTTCTTTCTGGTCCTTCCCTGTAGCCCCTCAGGGATTACCGTAGCCCCAACTAGAAACCTGCACGTCTCCCTGATGAAGTTTCTTCTTGCTCATGGCCCCTTGGGATTGTTCTTCTGCTGTCAGTGACATCATGTTGGGGAAATGACAGCTATCTTCCTCAGTGGTGACATTCTTAGCCCCCGCCCACCCATAAACCATCTATGCTGCTTGGAAGGTGGACATTCACTCATTACTTATAAGCTCCAGGAAAGCAGAGACTACATATGTCCTAGTCACAGACACGACTTTGGTGCCTTGCCCACCACAGGCTCATGGTAGGCTCTGATGAGTAAAGTAACTAATGCAGTGAGTTCCTGGAATAAGGACTGAATCCTAGAATAAGGACTGAACCAATAATACTGGATAAAATCACTTTGGGTTTCATCTGCTTCCAGGCCTTTATAATAGACTAGGTAAAACCCAAAACAATTGGTCTGAATTTTGAGGAATTGATCATGTAGAAGGCAAGATGTCATTTATTTAACACTTACTATATGTATAGGCCTTGTTCTAGGTGCTTTCTGTACCCTGCTGTGTTTAACCCTCACAGCAGTTCTCCAAGTATTTCCACCTGCATCTTAGAGGCAAGACAAAGGAGATTCAGTGAAAGTTAGAAACATGGTCATTGTCACAGTGTAAGAGGCAGAGTCAAAATTTGAACCCAGGACTTTCTGAGCAGCCTGTGCTCTTTCTTATCTGTGCTGCTGTTTCCATAACAAAGTAGAGCGAGCAGGTGGGTGCAGACATGGGAGTAATGATCAGAGTGCTCACTCTCAGGGCTGGAAGAGAAGACGTTGCTATTGGCTATGATCCAGCATGTCCAAGTAAACTATAGCTGTTCTCTCCATGTACATCAAGAAGAAGGAGAGGAATGCTATACAACCAACAAGCAAACACAGCTAAAGTTGAAGCCACACTGACGGGCAAGGCCAACAGCAGGCAGTTACGGGGATGAAGGACCCTGTGAGCAGATTTGAGGACAGAAGGTGTAACAAAGCTGTGCGGATCAACTCTTCTCAGCTACTTGTAATAAAACATAGAAAGCTGAGATTAGTCATCATTTAAAATGGCTTATCTGCTCCTTGGTTAAATATGTATAAAAACACAAAGCAAGGAAAAGAATCCAAGTAAACAAGTTTATGGCTCCGATCTAGATCAGCATGTCATCACTGTGGTCGCCTTGTACATTTGAAAATCTTACTTCCAACTCTTTTTAATCTCCTATTATTAAAGGAGATATCAAGTATAATTAGCATCCCCTCAAAAGCACATCAGCTTTCTCATCCTTGAAGAAAGGTTGTTTAATTAATCTGAGCACACTGAGAATCAAGTTGTTAGAAATACAAGGAGGCAAAGCCACAAAAGAAAGATCTACACAGTGGAAACTTCTTCAGTTTAACAGCAAACTTGCTCTCTGATATTCATCCTTAAGAGCTCCAAATTTCTAGAGACCATTTCTTGATAGCTTATGGAGTGCTAGTCCTTACCTGGCCCTTTAAATTGGTTATCTCACTGCATCCTCACAACAGCCCTTGCGTGGGAGATATTATTTTCCCATTTCACACAAGAAAATCTGTGAATCAGTAATTAGCTCAAAGTCATGGAATTAGTATGTAAAGAATATAGGATCCTACCAAGCTCTGCCTAGTTCCAAAGCCCAGGCAAGTCTCCCTGCATACAGCAGCCTGACTCAAGTTCAAAGTCTGGAGACCTTAACTAGACATGCGATTTGCATAAATTGCTTAATTCTTTGGGGCCAGCTTCCCCAAAATGTAAATTGGAATCACAGTCTCTGTCTTCTCAGCATCACGTGGAGGTTCTAAAAATGAAAAATAGGGATATAGATATAGATGCATTTTGAAAAATTATAAAGACGTACTTTTGTTTAATAGTCAAAGGGAATCACATTTCTCTATGCTCGAACTAAGTCTATAAATGTTTCCAAGGCTTGTCAATGTATTTGTTTTCTTGTTGCTTCATTGACCTGGAAAAAATTTCCCAAAACTTCCTTTTCTGCTTGGCAAAACTTCTTTGTTCTTTAAGCCTCCACTCTCAGGCACTGCCTACTTCAGGAGGCCTTCCTTGACTGCTTCTTCCATGTGCTTCCCTGCGCCTGTGACCCCTGGCCACAGTCATAGCACTTGCTACACTGTATTGCCTCTGTCTTTGCACACATAACTAGACCCAGAGGACTTCCAGGACAGGGGCCATGGCTTAATGTCTTCTGTCCCAACAAGGAGTGAGGCATATATTGCAATGCTTCAAGGACATCTGTTGAACAGAACTATGTTGCATGAAACCATCAAGTCTGAGTTTCTGAGATATACATTCAGACCTAAACTCAAGGAGCAGCTATGTGGCGTCTGGGAAAACCATGCTATCCTGAATTAAGGCCAGTGAAAATAGCAGTTCAGCTCTGCTCTACTCAGCGAGGTGCTCCCACATGCATCACTCCACGTAGGATAAATCATCATCCCGGGGCCTTTCCTGGACTGCAGGACTTCCAGTTTTAAAACCTGTGCAGTCCCAAGCCTACCGTCCCTGGACTTTTAGTACCAAAGCTTTCAGTGCCAACTGGGACAAGTTGTTCACCCTCACTCCAGGTCCAAAGACACCCCTGCTGGGAGCCAGCTGCTCTTGTAGGGAGCTCGTCTGCCTGCCCGGCCAGCACACAGGAAGCCTCAATCCTTAGCACTACAGGGTGGCATGGGCATCAGAAATAGGGGCCGCTGCTGTCAGAGGTGGGGACAGACAGCCCGAAGCCTAGAATCCCATTGCTGTCAGCCAGGCACTTGGGGTGCAGCTCAAGGCAGCTTTCTGGAATGTCTGCTCTGTGGGAATGGTTGGCTCTGGACCTGCTGGTTCAGAGCTGGGAAGGTTTCTTAGAAGCCACTCTGCTGCGGGATCCAGGAGCAAGGACAGGCTGCTCTGGGAACAATTAGCTAGCAGCAGAGGGTGGGAAAGCTCACAGTGGGGAATTCGGGGCGAAGAGTGAAGAAAGCAAAAAGAAAAGTGGAAGAGGAATTTTGAAATGTAACTGAGACTTGGGGAGGGGACGTTGAGAGGTAAATTCTGAGAACAGAAGAATGAAAAGACCTGGTGAGGGGAGAAGATTCTGGGACTATAGCAGAGTCGGACAGTGAAAAGGGGTATTGTTTAGAGCTTAACTAGCAAAACAGGTAGTCCGTGAAGAGCAGGGTCAGGGTTGAAAGGGGGACACAGGAATCCCAGTGGGGCTGTCTGGCCGTCCTTCTCACTGCATTTCCAGCAGACATGTCCCCTTAGACCAGGACTGGTCAACTGAACCACTTTTGGCATTGGGGACCAGGTAATTCTTTGGTGTGGGGAGCTGTCCTGTGCATTGCAGGATGTTTAGCAGCATCCATGGCTCTACCCACTAGATGCCAATAGAATCCCTACACAACAATTGTGACAATTGAAAATTTCTCCAGACATTGCCCAATATCTCCTGGAGATCAAAATCATCCCCCAGTTGAGGATCACTGTCTTAGATTGATAATGGTCACCTTTAACTTTTTTCAAACTCTTTGCAAGCTCTGGGTGTATCACTTGCTGGCACAGAGGAGCAGGGTGGGACACGAGCAGCCTCTTGGAAAATGTCCTTCATAAAAGTTAATGACTGAGGCTTTCTAGCTTCTGTGCTGCACTGAGGTAATTAGGGAAGGGATGGTATGGTGGGCAAAGCTGCAGTGTCTCCCTGCTGGGAAGACAGTGCCATGCAGATCTGCTTAGATACTTGCTATTCTGAGCAGGGCTTGGCTCAGCCAAGGCTCTATTTTCATCTTCAGGTCCCTGGTGAGGCCTTGCGAGAAAGCAGATGGGGGGTCTTTTCCCAGAGGTGGCAAATGTCTCAGAATAAAGGTGGAGACCACACAGGCAGTATAAACCAGCTGGCTCACTTTCAGTTGTGTTCTGCCACGGGGCTAATTAATGCAGATGTCTTATTCATTATGGATTGAAAACACTTTGATCACTTTGGGCCTTTGTCCTGGTTGTTTTGTTGCATCTTCTTCAGACCATCTTGGGCAAACACTAGATGCCAGTTTTTGAAACAGGATAATGCAGAAGAGAGGACAAGAGACCCCATAGTTGGGGTTTCTTACCCCTCATCAATATCTGTAAGAGAGTCAAGAGTCAGCAGAAAACACTAGAACATAAAGGACCTGACATGTGTCTTGCTGGGAAGACAGGAAATAAGATGGAAGCAGAGGCTGTCAGAGCCCCACCTGTGTCTCCTCAGCTCCTGCCACTGTGGTCCACCATGGCTGGCTTCTAATTGCCAGTATCTGCATCTCTCTGTTTGAGGCTCTCTATGATAGGTCTACTTTTGAGGAAACTCAAACACACACGGACTGAATGCTGTTATTCGATACCCTGGTGTTTACTGGCTCCATGGCTGTGCCATGTACATAGACAGGAGGGTGCCCACAGACATGCAATGTCGAGTGCGTGCCTGGCCCACAACCTATGCCGATCTACCACAGTCATTGGATGGCTATCTTACCGGCCTCATGCAAAATTATAATTTTCTCAAGTTTCAATTTGAGAATGGTGTTGGCCTGATTTCTCATAGCTAAAGCAAATATAAACTCTAGGTTTCAAGGAAGTTGTGTAGATCTGCGCATTCTCATTCGGATTGGCCTTATATTTTTAAACAAATTTTAAATGTTTTCATTTCAGTTTACACTGGCATACAATTCTTGCTGCTGCAGCAAAAGTTGGCATAATGGAGCTGAGACAATCTCTTGTTTTAGGGGTCACCCAAACAGAAAATTTGACACTTAGCTGAATTTTTATCTAGATCTCTGCTTTTTAAGAATTGCTTGGATATAGCATCAGAACCCTCATATTTTTATCTTAGAGAATTGAGATTATTCTAAAACTTTGAGTAACATTCATTAACTCTATTTTCCTTTATTAGCTAAAAAGAAAATCCCATTATACACCCTTTGCAATACACGAGCGTTAAGTTTTTTTAACATTTCATTATTTTATTTTATTTTTTATTATATATATTTTAGGTGTACATGATGTTTTAATATACATACACATAATGAAATCATTACTACTGTCAAGAAAATTAACATATTCATCTGTTTACATAGTTGCTTTGTGTGAGTGTGTGGTTAAGAGCAACTGAAATCCATTCTTGGCAAATTTCCATTATACAGTACAAATGTTATTAACTCTAGTCATCACGCTGTACATTAGGTCTCTATACTTATTCATCTTACATAAATGCAACTTTGTGCCCTTTGGCTGATACCTCCCCATTTCTCTTCCCCTTCTTACCCCTGGTAATTACTTTCCTGTTCTCTGTTTCTATGTATTTGACTTTTTTAGATTCCGTATATAAATGTGATCATGTAGTATTTTTCTTTCTGCGTCTGGTTTATTTCACTTAGCATAATGTCCTCCAGCTTCAACCACACGTTGTCACAGTGACAGTATCTCCTTTTTTAAGGCTCAATAACAACTATAGATGCCACAATTTCTTTATCCATTCATCCCTCAATGGACACTTAGATCATTTCTATTCTTGGCTATTGTGAATAATCCTGCAATGAATATGAGAGTGTGAGTATCTCTATGTAGCATTTCTAATTTCATTTCCTTTGGATATATACCAAAAAAAGAGGGATTGCTGAATCATATTGAGGAACATCCATACTGTTTTCCATAACAGCTACACCAATTTACATTCCCACCAACAGTGTACAAGGGTTCCCTTTTCTCCACACTCTCACCAATACGTGTTATCGCTTGTCTTTTTTATAAAAGTCAACCTAACAGGTGTAAGGTGATATTTCATTTTGGTTTTAATTTGCATTTCCCTGGTATTTAACAACGTTGAGCACCTTTTCATATACCTGTTGGCCATTTTTATATCTTTTTTGGAGAAATATCTATTCAGGTCCTTTGCCAATTTTTAATCAGGTTATTTGTTTTCTTGTTATTGAGTTGTGCAAGTTCCATGTATATATTTTGAATATTAATCACCATCAGATATATGATTAACAAATACTCTCTCCCAATCTGTAGGCTGCTTTTTCATTTTGTTGATCATCTCCTTTGCTGTGCAGAAAATTTTTATTTTGATGTAGTCCCACTTGTTTAGTTTTGCTTTTGTTGCCTGAGTTTTCGGTGTGATATCCAAAAATTCTTAGTGATTCCCTTGAATAACTTCATGCCAAACCCAAGAAGAACTCAGCAGAATACCTCCACTTATCAATTTCACTTTAGTTTCCTCGTAACTGGCAGATACAGTTGGAGTTTTAAAAATGACTATAATATTTGATAATTCATTTCTAATTTTAAAAAAATACATCCTTGTCATAGATGAAACTCAGATCTTTTTTTAATTCTTTTTTTAATTTCAATGTATTATGGGGGTACAAATGTTTTTGGCTACATGGCTCGCTTTTGTAATGCTCGAGTCAGGGTTAAAAGTGTGCCTGTCACCAAGATAGTTTTCGTTGTACCCATTAGGTAGGTTTTTGCCCACCCCCTCCTACTCCCTCCCCCTTGCATGATTTCCTTTGAGGTTTATTTCCCTCTATACATATGTGTGCTCATTAGTTAGTTCCAATTTGATAATGAGTACATGTGGTGTTTGTTTTTCCACTCCTGCAATACTTCACTTAGGATAATGGTCTCCAGTTCCATCCAAATTGTTGCAAAGGGTATTAAGTCATCCTTCCTCATGGCTGAGTAGTATTCCATGGTATATGTATACCACATTTTGTTAATACACTCATGAACTGATGGGCATTTGGGTTGATTCCACATCTTTGCAATTGTGAATTGTGCTGTAATAAACATTCGAATATAGGTGTCTTTTTGATAAAATGACTTCTTTTCCTTTGGGTAAATACGCAGTAGTGGTATTACTGGATCATATGGTAGGTCAACTTTTAGTTCTTTGAGGAATCACCATACTGTTTTCCATAGAGGTTGTACCATTTTGCAGTCCCACCAACAGTGTATAAGCATTCCTTTTTCTCTGCATCCACGCCAGCATCTATTGTTTTTGGCCTTTTTAATAAAAGCCATTCTGACTGGGGTAAGGTGATATCTCATTGTGGTTTTGATTTGAATTTCCCTGATGATTAGTGACATTGAGCATTTTTTCATATGTTTATTGTCCATTTGTCTATCTTCTTTTGAGAAGCTTCCGTTCACGTCTTTTGCCCCCTTTTTAATGGGGTTGTTTGATTTTTTTTCTTACAGATTTGCTTGAGTTCTTTATAGATTCTGGTTCTTAGTCCTTTATCAGTGTGGTTCCCAACCCCCGGGCTGCAGACCAGTCCATGGCCAGTTAGAAACCAGGCCACACAGCAGGAGGTGAGCAGTGGGTGAGTAAGCAAAGCTTCATCTGTATTTACAGCTGCTCCCTATCGCTCGCATCACTGCCTGAGCTCCACCTCCTGTCAAATCAGTGGCAGCATTAGATTCTTATAGGAGTGCAAACCCTACTGTAAACTGTGCATGCAAGGGATCTAGGTTGTGCACTCCTTATGAGAATCTAATGCCCAATGATCTGAGGTGGAGCTGAGGCAGTGATGCTAGCACCAGAGAGCAGCTGTAAATACAGATTATCATTATAAGAGAAGTTTGACTGCACAATAAATGTAATGTGCTTGAATCATCCCAAAACCATTCCCCCACCCCAGTCCATGGAAAAATTGTCTTCCATGAAACCAGTCCCTGGTGCCAAAAAGTTTGGGGACCACTGCGTCAGATGTATAGCTTGTGAATATTTTCTCCCATTCTGTAGGTTGTCTATTTGTTCTGTTAATTATTTCCTTGGCTGTGCCAAAGCTTTTTAGTTTAATCAAGTCCCATTTATTTATTTTTGTTTTTGCCGTGATTGCCATTGGGGTCTTCTTCATAAATTCTTTGCCTAGGCCGATTCTAGAAGAGTTTTTCCAACATTTTCTTCTAGAATTCTTATGGTTTCATGCCTTACATTTAAGTCCTTTATGCATCTTGAATTAATTTTTGTGAGTGGTGAGAGAGATGGATCCTGTTTCATTCTTCTGCATGTGCCTATCCAATTTTCCCAGCACCATTTAGTGAATAGGGATTCTTTTCCCCAGTGTATATTGTAGTCTGCTTTGTCAAAGATCTGTTGGCTGTATGTGGATGGTTTTATATCTGGGTTTTCCGTTCTGTTCCATTGGTCTAATGTCTCTATTTTGTGCCAATACTATGCTGTTTTGGTTACTATTGCCTTGCAGTATAGTTTGAAGTCTGGTAATGTGATGCCTCCCGATTTGTTCCTTTTGCTTAAGATTACTTTGGCTATTCAGGCTCTTTTCTGGTTTCACACAAAACATAGAATTATTTTTTATAGATCTGTGAAAAATGACATTGGTATTTTGATGGGGATTGCATTAAGTCTGTAAATCACTTTGGGTAGTATGGACATTTTAACAGTGTTGATTCTACCAATCTATGAGCAAGATGTTTTTCAATTTGTTTGTATCATCTGTGATTTCTTTCCTCAGTTTTTCATAGTTCTCTTTGTAGAGATCTTTAACCTCCTTGGTTAAGTGTATTCCTAGGTATTTTATTTTCTTTGTAGCAATTTTGAATGGTATTGAGTCTTTGATTTGACTCTCAGCTTGACTGTTATTGGTGTATAGGAATGCCACTGATTTGTGTACATTAGTTTTGAAACATGAGACTTTGCTGAATTTATTTATCAATTCTAGGATTCTCTTGGTTGAATCTTTTGGGTTTTCTAGACACAAGATCATATTGTCTGCAAATAGCAATAATTTGACCTCCTCTTTCCCAGTTTGGATAACTTTAATTTATTTCTCTTGACTGATTGCTCTGGCTAGGACTTCTAGCACTATCTTGAATAGAAGTGGTGACAGTGGGCATCCTTATTGTGTTCCAGTTCTTAGTGGGAATGCTTCAACTTTTCCCCATTCGGTATGATGCTGGCTGTGTGTTTGTCATATATGGCTTTTATAATTTTGAGATATGTTCCTTTATGCCTAGTTTGTTAAGGGTTTTTATCATGAAAGGGTGCTGAATCTTGTCAAATGCTTTTTCTGCATCTATTGAGATGATTGTATGATCTTTGTTTTTGCTTTTATTTATATGGTGAATCACATTTATTGATTTACATATGTTGAACCATCCCTGCATCTCTGGGGTGAAGCTCATTTGGTCACGGTGGATTATTTTTTTGATATGCTGTTGAATTCAGTTTGCTAGTATTTTATTGAGGATTTTTGCATCTCTATTCATGAGGGATATTGGTCTGCAGTTTTCTTTTTTTGTTTCATCCTTTCCTGGCTTTGGTATCAAGGTGATACTGGCTTTGTAGAATGAGTAGGGGAAGATTCCGTCCTTCTCAATGTTATGAAATAATTTCTGCAGAATGGGTACCAATTCTTCTTTGTAGGTCTGATAAAATTTGGGTGTGAATCCATCTGGCCCAGGGCTTTTTTGTTGTTGTTGGAAGATTTTTTATTGCTGCTTCAATCTTGTTGCTAGTTATTAGTCTGTTCAGGAGTTCTATTTCTTCCTGATTGAATCTAGGGAGGTTGTGTGTTTCCAGAAATTTGTCCATTGCCTCTGTTTTCAGGTTTATGTGCATAGACATTTTCATAGTATTCATAGATATTGTGTATTTCCATGGTATCAGTTGTAATATCTCCTTTTTCACTTCTGGTAGAGCTTATTTGAGTCTTTTTTCTTCTATTCCTGGTTAATCTAGCAAGAGGTCTATCAATTGTGTTTATCTTTTCAAAGAACCAACTTTTTATTTCATTGATCTTCTGTAAAATTTTCTTGTTTTCAATTTTGTTAGGTTCTGCTCTGACCCTAGTTATTTCTTTTCCTCTGCTTGCTTTGGGTTTGGTTTGCGCTTCCTTTTCTAGTTCCTTGAGACATATCATTAGATTTTTAATTTGTGATCCTTCTGTCTTTTTGATGTAGGCATTTAAGTCTATGAATATTCCCCTTAAGAATGTTTTTGCTGTATCCCACAGATTTTAAGAGCTTGTGTCTCCTTTGTCATTCAGTTTGAGGAATCTTTTAATTTTCATCTTAATTTCATCATTGATCCAATAATCATTTAGCAGCAGGTTTTTAAATTTCCATGACTTAGGGTAGAATTGAGTGTTTCCCTTGGAGTTGATTTCTAGTTTTATTCCACTGTGGGCTGAGATGATACATGGTCAAATATAAGAATCATAGGCATCCCTGAAGGTGAAGAAGAAAATGCATAGGGGCTGGGAAACCTATTTGAAGGAATAATTGAGGGAAACTTCCCTGGTCTTGCTAGAGATTTAGACATCCAGGTACAAGAAGCTCAATGAACACCTGGGAGATTCATCACAAAGAGGCAGTCACTAAGACACTTAGTCATCAGACTGGTCTAAGTCACCACAAAGGAGGAACTCTTGTGAGCCATAAGGTGAAAACATCAACTTACAAAGGAAAACCCATCAGGCTAACTGCAGACTTCTCAACTGAGACCTTACAAGCCAGAAGGGGCTGGGGCCCCATCTTCAGTCTTCTTAAACATGACAACTGCCAGCCTAGAATTTTGTATCCTGCAAAACTAAGTTTCATATATGAAGAAGAAATAAAGACTTTTCCAGACAAGTAATCACTGAAGGAATTTGTCAAGACCAGACCTTCTCTGTAAGAAACACTCAGAACTGCCTTATACGTGGATCAACACAATAGCAACCCACCAGAGTAAAGCCATCCAAAAGCTAAAGCTCAGAGCTCATATAAAACAAGAGATAAAACAAAGCAATAAGGTATGCCCAACAGGGTGAACAGAACAGCATCCCACATATCAATTCTATCAATCAATGTGAATGGCTTGAATTCCCCACTTAAGAAACATAGGCTGGCTAAATGGATAAAAAAAAATACAAGCCAAGTATCTACTATCTCCAAGAAACACATCTAACCCACAAGGACTCATACAGACTCAAGAAGAAGGGATGGAAAAAAAATTCCATGCAAATGGAAACCAAAAGAAAGCAGGTGTAGCTATTCTCACAGCAGATAAAATTGACTTTAAATCGACAATAGTAAAAAAAGACAAAGATGGTCATTATATAATGGTAAAGGGAGCAATTCAACAAGAAGATATGATAATCCTAAATATTTATGCAACTAACAGAGGAGCACCCAGATTCATAAAGCAAACCCTACTAGATCTAAGGAAAGAGATAAACAGCAACAATGTAATTGCCAGGGACTTCAACACCCCACTGATAGAACTGGACAGATCATCCAAGCAGAAAATAAATAAAGAAAGAAGCACAGGACTTAAATGGGACTCTGGCACAATGGGCCTAACAGACATTTACAGAACATTTTACCCAAAAACTACTGAATATACATTCTTCTTGTCAGCACATGGAACATTCTCAAAGATTGATCATCTCTTAGGCCACAAAACATGGCTCAACAAATTAAAAAAAAAAAAAATAACCCAGATCTTAGTTGAGAATGCTGAGATTTAGAGAAAACTAGCTCAAGCCTGTTATCCTACATCTGTGGGAATTCCAATGCACTTCTCCAGATTTCTGAACATTCCCAGGGGCATAAATTCTCAAGTCATTTCTGCTTCTAGTTGTCTGCTTTTGCTAAATTTTTGTTCTCACGAGCTTCTTACCTCCCATGGCTGGTTTTTTCCCCATTCTGCACAGACCCAGATAGGAAATTAACCTCTTTTCCCTTATAGCCAACAAAAACTCACACAAAGCATTTGTGTGTGTGGTAGACTTTATCAGATGTTTGGTAAATGGGAGGAATTCATGTAACAGCAAAGCAAACAATAAATTAAAAAAGGGGATGAGATGTGCCTGTTCTTTGGGTGACTCCACAATAGTAAGTTTTCCTCAGCTACTTTTCTCCCATGGTCCTAGTCTCCTGTCTCCTGCCATGATACTCTGTCCCTTGCTCAGTCCTTTGGGAGCTTGCCTCCTTACTCCTGGGATAGGTTAGGTTATTGCTTGCCAAATATTCCAGTTTCCCTCTCTGTAGGGAGGTGCCTCCTGCTACAAGAGGTTCAAACATCCCTACCCTTTTGAACTCAGGTGTGGCTGTGTGACAAGCTTTGGCCAATGACATGTGGGTTACATCTGGGCAAAAGCTTGCAGATTCAGGGCATGGTTCATCAACTCTTTCTCCTCACCCTGGTGACTGACAAGGTTTCAGAGAGAAGCAGCTCTGAGAATCTAGGTCCAGACTGTAAACAGCAGGGAGATTATGTGCTAAGTGCACTGATTAATTTTAGTAAGATGTCTGGGTGTTCTTTTGGATTTTCTTATATGATCGTGTCATCTGTGACTAAAGACTAATTTTTCCTTCCATTTTAATTCCTTTATCTTCTTGCTTTAGTAACTATTTAGATGCTCCAGGGCAGTGTTGAATAACAGTGATGGTAGCAGGCAGCTCTAATGCAATCCCAGGGGAGAGATCATTAAGTGTAATGTCTACAGTAGGCTTTTTGTAGATTCCTTTTATCAGATTAAGGAAGTTCTCTTCTATTCTTAGTTTTCTAAATATTTTTTAACATAAAGAGATAAAGAATTTCATCAAATGCCTTTTCTGCATATATTGAAATGATCATATTATTTTTCCTCTTTAATCTATTAAAGTTATCAATTAAAATAATTGATTTTTGAATGTCAAATCAACCATGTATTTCTGGAATAAAAAGGTATTCTTTTTATATATCATTGGATTTGAATTGCTATATTTTATTGAGAATTTTTGCATCTATATTCATAAAGAGATTGACCTATATTTCATCTTCCTTGTAATGTCCTTCTCATTTTTTCTATCTCATTTTTCCTGGTCTCATAATACAAGTTGAATTCTTTGGAGCTGGGCTTGGAATTTTCTTTCTGCAAGTCTTATATGTCTTTTGGGTCACTTTTGTTGAGTTGTGTCTTTCTAGAAATTTTTCCATTTCTAATTTTTAAATTTATTGCTATAACTCCTTCAAATAACCTTTTATAATTTTCTTAATGTTTGTAGGATCTTTTGTGACATCTTCCTTTTTATTCCTGATGTTGATCTTGCGTCTTCTCTCTCTTTTTTTAAAATCAGTTTTCTTTGGGGGTGAGGGTATATTAGTAACTCTTGCTGCATAATAAATTACCCTAAAACTTAGTGGCTTAAAACAATAAGCATGTATTATCTTTCACAGTTTCTGTGTGTTGGAATACATTCTAGAAATGGATTAGCTGAGCGGTTCTAGTTCAGGGTCTCTCGTGAGATTACAGTCAAGCTGCTGTCTGAGGCCACAGTGAAGTAAAGGCTTCCGTAGAGCCAAAGGGTCTGTTTCCAAAGTAGCTTACTCACATACCTGATGAGTAACTGAAGTTTGTTGGCAGTTCCTATAGGACTCTGTTCTTTACCACGTGAACAACTCCATACGGTTGCTTGAGTGCCTTCGCAACAGGGCAGGTGGCTTCTCCCAGAGTGAGGGATTCAAGAGAGAGGAAAGAGAAAGACACAATGTATTTTATGATTTAGTCTTGAAGTCAAATATAATAAATTCCACTTATTTGACTTATGAGAAAACCGACACTAAGTACAGCCTACACGCAACAGGAGTGGAATTAGGCTCCACCTTTGAGAGGGTTATTGAAATATGTGTGGACACATTTTAACACCACCATAAAGAGATATCACTTTTGTTATTTTTTTCAAAGAACCAGTATTTGACTTTGTTGATTCTATTGTTGATTTGTCTTCTACTATTTCTCCTTTTCTATTTTCTTTCGGTTTAATCTACTGTTCTTTTTTGAATGTCTTGAGCTGGCTACCAGTCTTTCTTCTTTTATAATACATACATTTAAGGTTATAAATTTCCCTCTAAGAATGATTTTAGCTGCTTCCCACAAGTTTTGACATCATAATTTTATCATAACTCAGTTCAAAATATTTCCTGCACTTCATAATTGGGTTACTTAGAAGTTTGTTGCTTAATTTCCAATCAGCTGGAAGTTTTCTAGTTATTTTTCTGTGATAAGATAATACGTTTAGTATAATTTCAATTACTTTTAAGTTGTTGAGACTTGTTTTATAGCCTAACATTAAGTCAATTTGGTATATTTTCTCTATGCACTTCAAAAGAATGCATATTCTATAGTTTTAGGGATGCATTGTTTAATAGATATATATAAGGTAAAGTTAATCGTGTTTTTCAAATCTCATACATCTAGGTTTGCTAGACATAATAAATAAAAATAAAAGATGCCCAATTGAATTTGAACTTAAGATAAACAACAAATTATATTTTAGCATAAGTGTGTCCATTTTATTATAAAGTCTCCCACTTTATCTTTAGTAAGATTTATTGCCTTAAGATCTACTCTGCCTGATATATACCCATACCGCTATAAACAAAAGAGTCAGGATGGTAAAACAAACTCTCATGCATTTCCTGTCTTAGTTATCTATACTTGCATAACAAACTACCTGAAAACTTAGAAGCTTCAAACTTATTTTCTTCAAACAGTTTCAGTCTGTTTGTACTGCTTTAACAAAATACCTGACACTGGGTAATTTATAAACAACAGAAATTTGTTTCTCACAGTTCTGGGGGCTGGGAACTTCATGATCAAGGTACCAGCAGGATCAGAGTCTAGTGAGGGCCTCATTTCTCCTTCCAAGGTGGTGCCTTGAATGCTGTGTCCTCACATAGTGCAAGGCAGAAGAGCAAAAGGGCCTAGCTAGTTCCCTCCAGCCCTTTTATAAGGGCATTCATCCTATTTAGAAGGCTGGGGTCCTCCTGGTTAACCACTTCCAAGAAGGCCCCACCTCTTAATAACATTACCTTAGGGATTAAATTTCAACATATGAATTTTGGAGGGAACACAAATATTAATAGCATGGCACTCATGACTCTGTGGGTCAAGAATTTGTACAGGTACAATAGCGATGGCTTGTCTGGGCTTCATTTCTGAGTCTTCAGCTGACTGGGGAATGGATGGATGGCTTGACTGGATGTCATTTTTCTGAAGAATCAGTTCTGGGTGTCAGCTCCTCTCTGTGGCCTCTCCTTATGGCTAGCATGGAGTTACTCACAAAATGGTGGTCTCAGGGAAGGTGAACATCTTACATAGTGTCTGGCTTCCAAGAAGAAAAATGGAAACACCAAGACTTATTTATCTGTTGTTAAGTGCATATATGTTAATAATTGTTATGTGTTCCTGATGGATTAACTCTTTTATCATTAAAAGATTCCTTTTTTGTCTCTAGTAACAATTTTTGTCTTAAAGTCTATTGTGTCTAATATTAGTAGAGCTACTCTAGCTCTCTTTTGGTCACTATGTGCATGGTATATATTTTTCTATCCTTTTACTTTCAACTTATTTGTGTCTTTGAATTTAAAGTATATTTCTTCTAGAGAGCATATAGCTGAATTGTGGCTTTCAAATATCCATTCTGCCAATCTCTGCCTTTGGTTGGAGCATTTAATTCATTTACATTTAGTATAATTACCGAAAAGGTAGAATTTACATCTGCCATTTTGCTATTTGTTTCTGCCATGTCTTGCATCTTTTTTGTTTCCCTATTCCTCCGTTATTTCTGCTTTTTTGGTGTTAAATAGATAATTTCTAATGTACCATTGTAATTCCTCACTGTTCATTTTACTATTCAGGTACAGATCACACCCCTCTCCAGGCAGCTGGTTTTCATCTCAAAGCAGAGCGACTGGAGATTTTAATGGCAGGTCTCTGACCTGTTGGGTGTTTCTGAGATACACTTTCTTGTAGAATCATGGCATTTTCAAGTATTACAGTTGGGAGGAATATCAGAATTCAAACTCTTCCCACTTTCCTCTCCAAGCCCAAGAGGAAGCACATTCTCAGACCAAAAATGAGAAGAGGCTTGATTAAATCACTGAATAAATTAGGGGAAGAACTTGGACAAAAAACCACATCCTCTGACCTCCCTGAGGACAAGCCCAGTGCATGATTCTTTCCTTTAACCACAATGCTTCTAGAACTGTGGTTCTATTCCAGTCATGGGCTTCAGAGCGGGGGACAGATTTCTTGCCCTCAGATCCTCCCTGTCCCCTTTCTTTGCTCTATATCCAGGGGCTGAGCCTGCAGCCTGCATTTCTCAGGCTCCTATGTCAGCTGGCTTCTGAATATACTAAGCCAATGGGAAGAAATGGTGGGAGTCTAGGGGATGGGAGGAAGGGAGAAAACAGGCTATATCACCTGTATCTCTTCTACTTCAGGTGGTGTCTTTACCAGCTGGTCCCAGGTCCCACCAGACTGGCCTGCCTAGGCTCCAACAACACCCTCCCCCCTTGTTTCTCCAACCTCTGAGTAGAAGCGGTTTCCAGCAGTTTCTGATTTCTGGATTGTTGCCTTACTATACACTGTTGGTCTTTCAGCATTTCCATCCACCAAATATAGTCAATTCTCTGCGTTCAATTTATTTCATCATACCCTGATACAGGTCTGATACTCAATTGAGTGTCTAGAAAAACAAAGCAAACAAAATTATAATATGACACACATACACACCCATCTATCACTCAGACACACACACACACACACACACACACACATTTTGCTGACAGATTCAGAAGGTTTACAGACTCCCTGAAGCCCTCCTTTCATGAACATCAGGTTATAAGTTGTGGTTCCCATGTTGGCAGAATGTGACTTTTAAATTGCATTTTTCCATAGTGGTAACTTACATTGCTGAGTCAGCCACACTCTCTCTTATTGTTCCCTGTTCACACCAAAAGCTCAGACTTCTGCTCCAACTGTCCCACCCAGGGAGCCAGCCTGTGGTCCTAGAACCAGAGTCTTCTCATTCCATATGGGAACCAGAGGCATGACCTTAGCAAATGAGCCTCCCATGTCAAACATGTGGGCTGGAACACTGGAATATTGCCAGATAGCATTTTTCCCTGAATGCTGCCAGCAAAATATCCCTAAAAAAGAAACACATTTCAAGGCCAGTCTCTATCTTTAGGGGCATAATACTAGCACTTGAGCTGTGAGACACTCTTGACAAACTTCAAAATATAGCTTTTTGCTCACTGTAGAGACAAATGTTCGCCTTGCTATAAGACATAAATTCTCTCTGGGGTCTGAGTCATCCCTGTTACCCACTGTTTTCCTGTATGTGAGGTGTTAAGAGCGCCTGTGGCTAGAAGAGTGATCTTCTGTCCAGTTTGGTAGCATGCCCGGAGGAACTTTTATTCTTATATATTGGGCCATCTTTTGAAAGTACCAGACTGAGGTATTTGTCATCCTTCTCTCTTATAAATTAAGTTTCCTGGCAGCCATTCCACCACCAAAGCTCCAGGGAAAGGGGAGGACAAATGTCTCCAGTAGAAGTGTATGATATAGGGGCTGTCTCCATGAGACAGGAAGAGGAAGTAGGAAGCCCACTCCTTCTGACCCCAAGAGAATTGTGGCAGAAGGAGGCAGTCAGAGGCAGGGAAGCAAGTAGGGCAACTGGTATATCCTGACTCTCAATCTCTCTCCCAGCTGAAGTGAGAAGATTATATTTACTCCCCCAAAGACTTTCTCAGCTCTTGTGGGGGAGGACAGTGTCCAGTGTTTCCTGGGTCCCCTTGGAAGATAACAGATGTTGTCTGGGAAGTTTGAGGGTTGGGAGTACTATGGTGAGGGGATGCTGAAGTCGTGAGCTGACCAACCTGGCCAAGAACTGGCTAGGCACCACAGCTATACCTCAAGGGACATACAGCCCCAGAGAGGGTTGAGTTGGACAGGGCCAAGAGGACAGGCTTCAGCCTCTGGTGCCAGCAGGGCTCCTGTCAATCAGGCAGTATCACAGAGACAGGAAGAGCTGGAATGATCTAGAGGAAGGTGGCCTGTATGGATCTGAGTGGTTTCCCATCACCTTAGGTCGCACAAACCACCTCTCCCCTACAACCAGATGCCTTTGTGGAGATAAGCAAGATGAAAAGGAATATAAAATACAGAGAATTTATCCAAAAAAGCTGAATTCTCTAAAGAGACTATTTAAAATTATTAGATTAGGTTGAATTTCCTTAGATCAATTGCGGAAAATAAAGAAGTTATGCTTTCTTTACAAATCTGGGGTTGCTTGTAAATTTGCAACCCTGATCCAAGTTGATGTACGAAGACAACATTATGACCTACCAGAGGAAGGCCATGGAGTGGGGTTGGGTCTGAGCTGAGCTGTCCTCGTGGCCATCCCAGGGGAATTGGTGCCAGGGTTAGGGGGACAAGACTGCATTTGTAGAGAGGAGTGTTTCCTCAGTGGGAAAATAATTGGCCTGGAGACAGCTTTAGTCCAGTTCTGTTCCAGACAAATTATTAAAAAGTACATAAGGCATCTCTTCAAGAACATCCTAGCTCTTTTCTTAGGACCTTCCTCCCCTCTTAGAGCTTCAGATTTGAAAGGAGATGGTCTACAGTCAAGCTATGGTTCTGACTGGATGGCAATTCCAAAACTTTTCTTAGCTTTGAATCTGTCAAATGAGAACTAAACACATGTTGCCCCAGTGCCTTGTGGCTATATAAGGAGCTGATGGAGGGAAACAGAAAAGTACAAGCCCTGGCCTCATTCCAAGCTTCCACATGCCTTCCCCTTTCCTGAGATTATAGAATTTTACTTCCGTCTCAATTCTGGCTTTTGGCTCAAGGTTTGCTGGCTTGTGTAAGGGCCTGTGCTGGGTCCTAGAGCTCTTGAGGCACGTCTACCCCCAGTGAGCTTCTAGCACAGTGTCAGGCATAGTCCCACATTTTCCTGGTTGGCTACTTTCCCCCGGATGTTATTGAGCATGAATTCTACTGGGTAGAATGGGTTTAGAGGTGGGATGTTGTAACTAGGATGGGCTCTTCCAGAAATGAGTCAAATGTCTGAGATGTTTGATTCATTCAGTTTTTAGTAAGTATAATACCTTTAGTAAGTATAACAAGTATAACAGGCTTGTCTGGAGTGGAGTCTGGGGGAAACTGTGTATGCTGCTATAAAAGGCAAATTAAGCATACTTTCTCAGGATCCACTGATCTGAATAATGGGCTTGGGTGGCTCACCTGGCTTAGCTGATACTGAGACTTGATGAACAGATCAACCCCAGGAGTCAGACTTGTCATCAAATGGGCTAACATGCTCCTCTGTCCTTACCTTTCTTTCAATTCCTTAATTTACCTTTGTTATTCTGTTGGGATCTTCAACATTAAAAGATTTAGAGAAACCTACTTAGATAGAAACCCAGCAAAATTCCTTAATTCAGTCTCCTAGCACACCCCCTTCTGAAGACAAAGATTTCACATGGGGCACAAATTAGGACTCAGTCAGAGACAGAGACAATCTGGAAATAGGGTGTATTAGTTGGGGCTGTCCAGAGAGATAGAACCAATAATGTATGTATGTGAGTGTGTGTGAGTGTGTGTGTGTGTGTGTGTGTGTGTGTGTGAGGGGTAGGGGGTCGGGGGAGAGAGAGAGAGAGATTTTAAGGAACTGGCTTATGTGATCATGGAAGCAGCACATCCAGAATCTGTAGGGCAGGCCAGCAGCCTGGAGATCAGGCACAGAGATGCTGCAGCTCAGGTCGAAGGCAGTCTGCGGGCAGAAGTCCCTCTTCTTGGGGGAACCTCAGTCTCTTTTCTCTTAAGGCCTTCAGCTGATTGGATGAGGCCTACACACACTATAGAGGGTAATCCACTTAACACAAGGCTCCCAGATTTCAATGTTAATCTCATCTAAAAAATACCTTCAGGGCAATATCCAGACCAGTGTTCGACCACATATCTGGGTACTGTGGTCTAGCCAAGTTGACACATAAAAGTAACCACCACCTAGGGACAAAGAGGCATAGCGAGTACCAGCACGATAAACCTGGAGCCATGACACTTGTTGGGGTGTTAATAATGATGGATGTCACTGGAGAGCCCTCCTCCCCTCCTCCCTGCACCATGAAGACCCAGGGAAAAGAAAATACTATAACTGAACCAAACTGGGTTCATTTGCCTGCACACAATGGAAAGCCAAACACAGAAGCACTGGGTTTTTGCAGTGAGAAAAGTTTATTGTCAGGTGGCCAAAACAAGGAGACAGGAGTTGGGTTTAAATCTCTCCCAACTCCGCTCCCCCCGACAGCTGAGCGCTGGGGCAGATTTTGCAGTCAGGTGGAAATGAGGCATGATCTGATTGGATCTTGTGACGGGGTGATGCCAGAAAACACTGGGGTCAGGGAGTAATTCACGAATCAGACTTTTGAGAAGGTGCAAGTGTGCTCCAGGAAGAGAAGTGCACATTTTTCTCATTTGCTCTCTCTCCTCCTGCCCTTCTCTCTCCTCTCCTGTCTCTTCCTCTCCTCTGCTCTGCTCTCCTCTGCCTCCTCTTCCCTTCTCTCTTCCTTTTTCTCACCCTCCCTCTCTCTAAGACATAGAGGAAAGAACATTCACATCTCAAAATCAGGTTTACTAAAGCAGTGGTCTAATCGAGCCCTGGAAGATCGGGCAAATGGTTTTTCTGGTAGATTCTGATGAACTGAATTCTTTATTAGTGTTTGAATCTCTGCATTAATATGCATTTCCTCCCCCTCCTTGCTTATCTGGTCCCAACTCTAGGGATGCCAAGTCCAGCATTTGCCTCTGGAACTCAAATGCCAACAAGGATGTGCTCTTCCAGAGTGTTTGAAGCCAGGTATAAATGTCATTGGCCAGAAGAAATGGTTCCTGGCAATGGTTGTCCTCAGAATCTGCTGTGTTCCTCAGAGAGCGGGAACTGGTTTCTGTAGGCCAGGCTGTGACTAAGCTAGGCCTCAGTGACAAAAGCTACTGCTTATTGTGCACCAACACCGTGCCAGATGCTGGGCGCAGAGCCTTAAGGGAATCACCTGTGGTGAGTGGTATTCCTCACCATAGCGGGTGAGAAGAAGTGAGCATCCTGGTCCCCATTTATAGCAGAGAAAAGTGAGGCTGCAGGAGGTCAAAGAATGTGTTCCAGGTCACACGGCTGATAAACAGCAGAGTCTAGAGTGCATGTGGGTCTGGGTGATGCGCCAGCTGTGACAGGTGCAGATGAAGAGAAGGGAGAGCAGCGCGTGTTCTGCCTCACCCTGGTCCCTGAGCCATGACAGAGAAACACAAAGCAAGACAGCCACGGCCTTAAAACTTCTCCCCCCAAGGGACCCAGGATGAGGGGCTTGGGAGAGAAAAGGGCACTGCCTTCCCCAGCCCACTGTCTACTACCCCACAGCAGGTCCCTGGGGGTCCCAGGGCAAAGCCGGGTCTATAGCAGGGATGAGTTTGGTTAACAGATAACTTTTTCCCCTTGGCCAGATCCTTGTTTAGGGATATTTGTTCTCTGAGGGAGTGCCAGTCATCCCAGATGTTATAGATTGAACTGTGACCCTCCCAAAGATACTGAAGTCCTAACCTCCACTACCTGTGAATGTGACCTTACTTGGAAGTAGTGTCTTTGCAGATGATCAAGTGAAGATGAAGTCATGCGGGTGGGCCCTAATCCAATACGGCTGTGTGCTTATCGAAAGGGGAAATTTGGACGCAGGGACTGATACAAATAGGGAGATAAACACACAGGGAGAATACCATGTGAAGATGAAGGCTAGGATTGAGCTGATGGATCTATAAGCCAAAGATTGCCAGCAAGCTAGCCACCAGGAGTTAGGAGCAAGGCCTGGAACAGATCCTTGCTAGGAGTATCAGAAAGAACCAACCTGCTGAAACCTTGATTTCGGATTTCTAGCCTCCAGAATGGTAAGACAATAAATACCTGTTGTTTAAGCCATCTAGGTTGTGGTACTTTGTTGTGGCAGCCCCAGAAAATTGACCCAGCAGAGTTCCTGGGCTGTGTGCTCTCCCCGCGGCCCTTCAGCCGGGTCTGGCTGAGAAACTCCAGAAGTCCTGGTACCATTGCCTGACTTGAAAGGACCTGGTGGTGTTGTGTGGTGCCAAGGGAAGCCAGGAGGACATGACCAGGCCCCGAAACTGAATCTCTGCTCTGTTAAGAAGCATAGTATTAATAACTTATCTTCCAAACAGTGAGGCCCTGTTCTAAAGAGCTCCCCACCCCCACCCAGCTACAAAAAATCAGCTCAAAAT
The DNA here is from genome assembly GCA_023783475.1 of Daubentonia madagascariensis. Taxonomy (NCBI): domain Eukaryota; kingdom Metazoa; phylum Chordata; class Mammalia; order Primates; family Daubentoniidae; genus Daubentonia; species Daubentonia madagascariensis. The sequence goes on along the minus strand of JAKFHU010000144.1, from coordinate 8,651,367 downwards.
CCAATTGCGCTCTCCAGCCTGCTGCAGGAAAGGATGGTGTTTGTATCCTGTGCTATTCCAGGGATAATTAGCATCAGAAGATTAGGTTTATAACAGCCCATTCACTTTCTCCACTCTGCACTGGTGTCTGGTGGGGAATTGGAATTTTTAATCCCCCATGCTCTAAGTGAATGCATATTGAACTGTTTTGACAGCTTGGAAATTTTGTTGCAGATTCTTGATGACTTTCCATGTCAGGATCAATTTGTAGCCTTGTTTGTTTAGCTGATTAGGTCCCATCCAATTTCTTTGAGCTAGGATTTCACAGGACCTGACATCTTCCATCTATACCACAGAAGGGTGGAAGAGGGGAATGTTCCCAGCAAGGCTGGGTTTGAGGTCTGGATCTGGAACCATTGAACCTACTATAAACCCTTGCACTTTTGCTCAAGAAACAAACAATAAGCTTTCTACTAAAAAAAAAAAAAAATTACACACATCAATATTGACCATAATGAGAAATCTCAAAAAATGTAGCCTTTGCCCAGAGATTGTTTGAAAAGTCAGTGAGCACCTGGGGGTCCATAGGTGCTCTGATCGAGTCTGTCTGTGGGGGGACAGGTGAAGCACAGACTCAGGGGTCATCAGAGAACTGGATTCACAGGGAGGCCACCGGGCCCCGGGCTTGGTTAGCCACATAGGAAACTTGTAGAGTGGTGTGGTGGGGAAGGGGCAGGCAATGCCAGAGCCCAGTGCTCAGAGCCTGGTCACTTGATTCTGAATCTAGAGAGTGTGGCTTCATTCCAAGTGCTCCCCCTCCCCCAGTGAGATTGCAGACGTCCTGCTGACCTCAGGCTGGCTCAGATGCTCCCAATCCTGCTGGTGGGGGCCTCCAGGGCTACTGATACGAGGGACTGGGTAGGAAGAGAATGGGGAACAGGCAGGACAAGAGGGAAAGTTCTTGAGTAATCACCAGCTCCAGGAAGTCTAGAGCTGTGCTGGCCAGCATCCTAGCCACTCGCCGCGGGTGGCTGAGTAGGCACTTGAAGTGTGGCTAGTCTGAAATGAGATGTGCTGTAAGCGCAACACACACACGAGATTTGGAAGAGTGAGTAGGCAAATAGACTAGAATGCAAAATATCTCATTCGTAAAGTTTATATCAATTACATGTTGAAATGATCATATGGTTCTACATATTGCTTTACATAAAATACATGACTAAAATTAATTTTACCTGTTTCTTTTTACTTTTTTAAATATAGCTACTAGAAAATTTAAAATTCCCTCTGTGTCTCACATTGCATTTCTATTAGATAGCTCCCTAGACTTTCTCTGACTAAAGACAGAGATCATCGAAGAAGGAGAAGATAAAGGAAGATCCACTCTGCCCCAGGACTGTGCTTGGCCTTCCTGAGTGGACATTAGAGATTGTGCTGGCCTGTCTTCTCCACGGCCTGGCTTTTCGCAGGTTCCAAACTTAGTCTGGGCTCCTGGAAGGCAGACCCTTTGTGCCCCATTTTGAGGTGCATGCGCAGATCTATCGGTTAATTAGGGGCCGCCGTTTAGCCAAAGAGCACGACACACTCCCTCTCCGCACCAACTCAATCTCCTGGTCTTCTTGTGCTGGGTGACAAGGACAACGCTTAACTCTCAAGTGCGTATAGCACTGGGGAGTCAGGAGCTTCCCTGAAGCAGTTGCCAAGGCAGGAATTGCTGCTCCTGCAATAGACCCTGCCTCCCACGTCTGGTTTTGAGTGCCTGGTCAGACAGCTCCCTCTGTAACATCAGGTCTGGGGACCTGATGAATAAGACCCCATCCTGGCTCCTAACAAACTCATGGTCAAAGTGGGTGGCATACGTGTAAAATAATTACTGTCCACTATAATAAGTGCTTTGATAAAGGTTTGTTCAAAATGCAGAGGAAACTAGAGAAAGGGGTAACATACTAAGGATAAAGTATTAAAATGTAAATTTTACATATGATAATGGATATTAGTTAGAATTCTCTTGGTTACCAGAAATAGAAACCTTGAGCCAGCTTAAGCCGAGGGGTGACTGTGTTCTACTAAGAATTTCAGGGAATAATGCCGATCGAGAGAGTCATAAATCACAGGGGAGGACGCAGACAGGCGTCACAGACAGACCGGAGCAGCACGAAGGTCCAGGCCGTTGTTTCTCACATGCTCTTTGCAGCATATCTGTTTCACACTTTACTCCCACAGACAGCAGTCCAGCTTTCTTTGTTTTCCAGTGCACATGAAGGAAATTGGTCACCCAGACACAGAGAGCAGCCAGGCTGATATATTTCTTAATTCACATTTGAAATTCATCACAAAGGACTTCAACTCAGCGTGAATCAGATACAGCCTGAGGTATGTAGCTGGGAGATGGGGCCATATGGTATACACAGAACTCCTTTTCCATAAACATTAAAGATGGGAGAGAGTAAAGTCCTGCCCCCCTCAATAGGAGGCCTGTTTCCAGAAAGATAACAGAAGGTGGGTGGATAAGTAATAGATGTTCACTACATTCCACCCCCGACCAACCAACACGTGTGTGCACATGCATGCTCACGTGTGTGCACATGCATGCGCACGTGTGTGCACATACACACAGATCTTTTTCTCCCATACACCGAAGAGGCCTCTGCTCAGTGTGATTCACCAAATTCCTTCTCCCCAGTGAAAAGCTAAGGTCACATCTGCCAAAGAATTCCCACATGACGTCATTGAGCTTCTCATTTTCTAAGTTCTCAGTCTTTGGAGATTCTCCCGCTCTCTCTCTTTTAAAGGTGCTCTGGAAGAATAAAGGATTGGAGGGAGAGCCCCAGGATTCCCAGACACCTCAGGCTTCTGCTGATTGCCATAACTCCCCAGCTTTCTGATGAGGACACTACATTTACCTTTAGCTTTAACTTCAGCTTCGTAAAGAGGATTCAGTGGCAATTTGACTGCTGCAGTTTTGCAAGATATATAATTATTTGACCCTCAGCTGACTCAGATTTTTGTTGACATTCAACAGAATTGCATACTTCCTATGGTATTCTCTATCAATTTTTAGGATTATTATCTTGGACTGGAGCTTGTCTCTCTTATTTTATACCACAAAAGCTGCAAGAAATAACAAAAATATGCTAAAATCCTGCAATATTACTACTGAGTCAAGTCTCAAGAGAAGACAGGCAACAGTTTTACTAATTATGTCACTATTGCAAGGCAAGGGCTGCCATCTATGAGCAAGTCCTTTTGTCCTCACCACGCTCATTTTCTCCAACATTCTGGCAACTGAAAATCTCCACTCCCAGGAGTAACTTCTTCATTAGTTAAGTTTCATTTGGTCAATAGTAACGGAAATGGACCTTGGATAACTTCACTTAAAAAGGACATTTACTGATATAGGTAACTAGGTAATGGCATGGAGTCCGAGGGAGAACTGAACAGCCATGCCCAGAGATGGGCGGGGACGAGGGTGGACCCGGGGACCACGGCTGGAGGCACTCATGAGCCTTCGCTCCGGAGGGCTCGAACATGGCTCAGGTCGTGGCATTCCAGAGCTGTATCTCTCAGTTCGAGATTCAAATTCCTGGTAGAGTAATGGCTTAGCTTGAGCCAGGTGCCTACCTGGTGGCCAGGAAAGCAGAATCAGATAATACAGATGTAGCTGAGGGGAGTCTTCCCACGTGTATCAGGTATGCCCTGGGCTATGGGCCTCTGTGTTGAACCAGGTGGTCACCCAAAGAGGTCTACATATGCTTGAGTCAGATGAGCTTCACATGGCTATTGGTTTTGTTTTTTTCTCTCATAAATATTTACAAGAAATTGCTTGGCTTTTTCCTTCACTTTTATAACTATATCATGTTCATAAAGAATATGGATACAATTCACTCTATCAATAAATGGATTTCCAAGTTTACTTCAAGTTTCTTTTAAACTTCAACTTCTCTACTCACACATTTGATTGATCTGTGTGTCCACAGGATGTTTTGGGGTAATTTTTACAAGAAATGCATCTGAGTGGTGTGCTGTGTGGCCATGTTTACCTATGATGTCATTCTTTGCCTTCTCATATTTAAAAAGTTGGTGTATTTAGAGTTCTTTCACCCCCCATAAAAAGCTCTACAAAACTCCCATTGTCTTCTGGAATTTAATGTTGTAAAAGAAAAGGCTGAGCCAGCTGATCTTCCTTTGTATAGGAAACATATTTTTTCTGCCTGGGTACTACTTTGAGTTTTTTCATTCTCTTTGAAGTTAAATTTCTTTTTTTGTTAAGAGAGAACTAAGAAAGTTGGAACAAGCATTAGCCCTCCCTTCCAGAAACCTATCAAAAGTACCTATATGAGTACTAAAAAGACAACATCAAAAACTAAAAGTCCAAAATCAAAACAGCTTTCAAAAATACTGCACGCCAAGGAGTCCAGCGTGCTGACTTCTACGCTCCCAGTGGGCTGTGTGGGTAAGTGCGCGTGCACATCAGGAGAACAAGGATGGGCGGAAGAGTAGTGGGCGGGGGGGTGGCTAGCAGGTGCCAGTAGGGTTTACTGAGAAAAAATGGGAGTGACAGCTGGCATGGGAATGAGAGCATGTCTCCAGGCGGTGCTGAAGGCCTTGCTGAGCCTGGAGGCCACACATCTGTCGTGGTTCTGATCTGTGTGGTTGTGCAATTTTCTCCAGCAGCGCTCAGAAGCCAAGGTACGAGACTGGAGGAAGCAGGCAGCTGGGTGGATACGGGCTTGTGTCTCCTTCCTCTGGGTGGATCCCAGCACCCCTGGGGCTTGCTTGGTCAGAGCTGGCCGCAGTGCTGGAAGCAGGAATGGTGGTGCCCACCTTCTTGATCAGATTGGGCTGTCATCTGTGACATCCACGGCCATGGTGACCTTGGCCTTTATGGCTTTCAGCTCCAGGCCGGCTCCTGGTTGGAGTGGACCTCAGAGACACAGCAGCATCCATCGGCCTTGCCAGATGTATGCATCTGCTCCAGCACTTCCCAAATTCAGAGAAGACACCCCCATTTCCGTGAGACTGTATCTTAATTCTTTTACTATACACGCAGGGAAATTTTAAAACCCCAAAGACAGTTTTCAAATGCTTTTACTGTCCGTTTACGTCTCACTGAAGACAATGGCAAAGTAGCATTCAATGGCCACTTGCCCCATTTCCACATTTTCAGCCCTTTATTCAAGGTAGGATCTCTGCATACAGCTGAGCAGTCCTGGCCCCTGGGCCTGGTGTAGGTCGCATGGAGAAAGCGGCAGAAACAATGGAGTGGGCCCAGAGTTCACAGCCAGATTCTGTTCTGGGACACAGCTGAATGACTGCGCAAAGCTGCAGCACAGGGATGTGTTCTCGCCCCTTATGTCTCTTCCCTGGGTCAGGAACAGTAGCCCTTGGTGGCATTCAGTCCCAACACTCTTACACCACTATAGAGGCAGGTTTAAGGCTTAGGTACTGTCCCAACTTTATTATGTCACCCAAAACATGAAGGCTAGAGCAATCACTATTATTAACAAAAACATTAACAGCAAGTGAACTTAATTTTTGGACAAAGAGGGACTTCTCATAATATTTTGGCAAATATTTCACATGCTCATCGCTTCTTGCAGTATCTATAATTTACCTTTCAAGAAGGCACACAGGGAGACCTTGGTGCAGTTTACATCATAGTCTCGGTTCATTTATTCCATCCATTTCCCCTGGAGAGAAAATAAATGCATTTAAAAGACTTAAGTCATCTTCATTTTCAGCAAGTTCTAAAGCAAGCGAGCGTGCACTGACAGGGTCATGAGGTGCAGTTGTCCCTATGAGTGTTCGTGAGAATTTGGCCCTCAAAGGAGATTGTGACCAAGGACCTCTCAAAGTGGCACTGCAGCCCTTTCTTGGGAAGCGCCCATTACTTGGCCAAGAGACTCCAGGACAGCACATGCATTCTTTTCCCTGTTGGTCCTTCGTGGCCCTTCACTCGGGGCCCTGGGAGCCTGTGGCATCATCTTCCACGTCTTCAAGGTCATGGGGAAATGAGGGAGGGGGGCCAATCTTCTTCTATCTAGGCACACTTGACTCCTGTTTCGTAATGCCCTGATCATGTGGGACACTCCTGCAATCTTCTGTCTTCAGGAATAACGAGAGAAGGGGTACAAGTCTGCCATTTTCATAATGACCCAGGGACTTGGAGGGAAATTCTCCCAGGTGTCGGCCCCACCCTTCCTCAAGGGAGCACCTGGAAAGGTAAAGTGTTTCCCTTGTCTCTCCCTATGACAATATTCAACTTTCCTTAGTCCCACCCCAAGTTGATCAGGCAGGGAGTGAGACAGGGAGCAAAGCAGTTCTGGCCCCTCATTTTTCTGTGAGAATTGTTTGATTCCACGCCCTTGGAAGTTAGTATTGCAGTGGCTGATGTCAATGCACATCTACCCCCTTTCCAAAGACCCTGCAGCGATCATTCAGAGGATCACCCTCGGGCTACTAGAGCTGCTCTGCTCTCCTGAGCATCCTCAACGGAGGGACTTCCACTGATATCTGATGGGTGCAGGAGTCCGAAAGCTCAGCACTCTTACTTCAGGTAGGAACAAACTCTGAGGCATAACTTACTTTCCAGCGTTTACCCATGGGAGCAGACTGAGGCTACCTTCCTGATGCATGCAGTTGCAACTTTTCTTGGCTAGGAAGCATCTTCCCCATCCTGCTTCCTCTACCCAACTGAAAGTTCTAAATCTCTGTAACCACCCTGCCCCACCCCCAGTCCCAGGTAAACCGGCATGGTTTGTTACCCCACCTGGCAGCACTTTCTGAATAAGCTGTGGACACAAATCTTTGTTTCAGTGTCTTCTTCTAAAGAAGCCAATCCAAAGCAGTAATTTGGAGTCTGGGTCTTTGCTCCCACAGCAATCAAAGTACTTTCAGTCCAGCTTTCAGGCAGGGGAAGGGCTAGCAAGGGGCCTGGAGAGAAGAAAAGCACATTCAGTTGTCAACTCACATGTGCAAATACCTTGACACATGTATATCTCAGAGACAGAATGCCCCAGGGGATGACACACTCAAAGGTATTTCCAAAGGAGTAGGTGGGTAAAATGAATGTGAAAGTCCTGGGAGTTGAAGACAGTGAGGGTGATGACAAGAACTGAGACAAAGGAAACTTCACGATGCCAAATTTTGCCAAATTTTTCAGTAAAAACAGACATTTGAATAGGACTGATAGCTGACAAGAACAGGATCTAAGGCAACATCCAACCCAGAGAAAGCATTCAATAAATATTTGTTGAATGAATGAGTGCTGAATGGCATCGTAGAAGAGTGGTGCATTGCGAGAGAAATCAAGCAAGTCCTGATGAGTAAAAGGTCGCATGGAAAGACAGTAGGTTTGTCCATTAGTTGAATCTATCTATTGTCCTGGTATATTGTCTGATGTACCCTGTCATCCTGGAGAACAGGTATAGTTGAAGAACAATCTATTGTTCAAATAAATAAATTTGTAGGCAGTTACACAGTTCCTGAAAGACACAATAAAGGTGTTTGCAACTTTATCTTCTTGGATAAGAATTTTCTGAAATGATAAAGTCGTGATAATGTAAACAATCTTAGTTCTTGATCCTATTTAGTTTTGTGGTTGTAGCCGAGTGGTTCTCAAAACTTTGCCCCTCCCCCATTCAGCGTAGGGACCCTTGCAAGACCACATTTCTTGGCTAGCCATACAGACTTGCTGCATAGATGGCTTTGAAATGTTGCACCTGAGTTTGAATAGTTCTGTCAAATGAACTTGTCCCCAAGAGGACAACAGGTGGGGGAAGTAAGCAAGAACCATATTTACTTATCTGAACAGAAGTTTAGGAATTTGAAGGCCTGGCATAGGGAACCAAACCATTTGAATTAAGTCAGATTCTTTAGTGAATTTATCAGCGAATCTTGGTCATAAAATGCCAAGAGCTCACTAAGGAAATATGGAGACCTCAGAGGTGTCATCCAAAAGATCCCCAAGGGAGAGGCTGAGATGGCAGACGGGAAGCAGCCTGCACAGCGCCACTCTCACAGAGAAGATCGAAAGCGGTGAATAGATACCCACCTTTGGATTGATCATCTGAGCAAGAACACCGGGAATCTGCGGCAAGGAGGTAGGAGTGACATGAAGAAGGTAGAAGTGGGAAGAGCTGCTCAGCAGGATGGGAGGTAATTAGAGAAGGTGCCAACACCTAGGAAAGTGGCAGAGGAGAAGATCCCAAGCTCCACACAGGAGGGCCCCTCCACTCAGCAGGCCTCTGGACTGACACAGAGACCTGACTGGAGGCTGTGAAGCTGTGTTGCTCCAGAGAGAAGGGACAACTGTTTGCCAGCTCTGGGCACTGGGGCTGGCACCATTGTAACATCCCAACCCTGGAATGCTACTTTCACCCAGGGGTCAGATCTATAGCCTCCCCCTTGCCACTGACAGGCAGGGAGGGAGAGGGGAATCCTGGTGCACGTGTGCCCCGTGGGCAGGTGACACACACCCCTGCCGCTGCCACCACCATCAGGGCCCTGGGCAGAGCGGGAGACCATGGGCCTGGCACCAGCTGCTGTGGCTTGGGCGATCCTGCTCAACCACAGTTCCCATGGGACCCAGGTGGAGCATGTTCCTGTAACCCTCAGTGCCCACTGCCCACTGCTGGGGCAGCTGAAGCACACCATGGTTGCCACTGCCTGAGAGGCCCTGTGTGGGACAAAAGCCAGCAAATCCATGGCCTTTGGATCTGGGTGATCTGCATGTCATGGACCCACACCATCCTGCACAGGCACCCTAGGCACCAAGCGCTGCCCTGCCCATGTGCCCCACCCCACAGTTGCCCTGGCCCATGTGCGTGAGCACCATGCACCATGAACCTGCTGCATCCCACGTAGGCATGCTGCTCCATTGGTCTGCTCTGTCCAAGGGTCCTGCTCTGCTCTGCACATGAGTTGTGACCCACTAGCCTCCTCTGCACCAGGGACTGCTCTGACCCATACCCTGTGGGCCTGCAGGGCCACTATGTCCTGCGCTGCACCCTGCATGGACCTTGCCCTGCCCACACACCTGGCACCTTAGCTGCCCAGGCCTGCACATATACACGCTATGCCCAGCAGACCTCCTCCATCTTGCATGCACACCCCATCCTGCTGGCCAGCTCCACCTTGTGTGTGTACCTGGTACCAGGGGCCAGCCCTGCCACAATGGCCTGGAGACAACTACCAGGGAACAGAGGAAATGCAACAGAGCAGCAACATGAAAGGCTCACAGTATATCTGCCCCTCTCCTGCCTGGTCAAGTTTCTGGATTAGGACCCAAGCACAGCACCCAGGGACCCATCCCTATCTTCACCGAGCAACAGAGGTCCCAGTAGAGGACAACAGGTGTACCACATCTGCTATCTGTTTTGAGCTGAGGGAAGTGGCCCCAGATAAGAAGGCAGCAGCATAAAAACTCCAGAAACATGAAAAACAGGGTGTCTTGACACCCCCCAAAGATCACAATAACACTCCAGTAATGAAGTCCAACCAAAAGGGAATTGTTGAAATGACAGATATGGAATTCAGGTTATGGAAGGTAAGTAAGATGAATAGAATTGAGGAGATTGTAGAAAACCATCTCAAAGAAACCCCCCCCCAAAAAAATCAGGACATGAAGGAAAAATTTGCTAAAGAGATAGAAAACATTAAAAAAGAGATAATAGAACTTAAAGAAATGAAAGAGTCATTTATGGAATTTCAAAATACATCAGAAAGTTTTAACAACAGACTAGACCAAGCAGAAGAAAGAATTTCAGAGCCTGAAGACAATAATTTTGAAGTAACTCAGTCAGTTAAAAAATGCAGGAAAAAAACCCAAAGAGAAATGACCAATCACTGAGAGAAATATGGGATTATGCAAAGCAAACTAATATAAGAATTATAGGTATTCCTAAGGGAAAAGAAGAAAAAGGAATAAGCATGGAAAACCTATTTCAAAGAATAATAGAGGAAAAATTCCCTGGTATCGCTAGATATTCAGATACAAGATGGTCATCGAACACCTGGAAGATTCATAGCAAATAGTACATTACCAAGATATACAGTCATCAGCCTGACCAAAGTCAAAGTGAAGGAGAAAGTGCTACAAGCTGCAAGATGAAAACAACAAGGTATTTACAAAGGAAAACCCCATCAGACTAACAGTAGACCCTTCAGCAGAGACCTTTTGAACCAGAAGGGAGTGGGGTTCCATTTTTGGTCTTAAACAGAAAAACTACCAGCCAAGAATTTTGTGTCTTGCAAAGTGAAGTTTCACAAATGAAGGAGAAATAAAGTCTTTCCCAGACAAGCAAACGCAAAGGCAATTTGTCACCACTAGACCTGCCCTATAGGAAATGCTTAAAAGTGCTCTATACATGGAAAAGAACAATCAATACCCACCAGTGTAAAAACACCTGAAAATTAAAGCTCACAACTCTTATAAAACAGTAACACAAGGGAGAAAACAAAGCAACTAGGTATCATTCAACATGATGAACAGAACAGTATCTCACATATCAATACTAACATTGAATGTAAATGATCTTAATCCTCCTTTTAAAAGGTATAGACTGGCTGAATGGATGAAAAAACACACTCCAAGTATCTGCTGTCTCCAAGAAACCCATTTAACTCAAAAGGATACTCATAGACTCAAGGTAAAGGCAAAAAATATTCCATGCAAATGGAAACCAAAAGTGAGCAGGAGTAGCTATTCTCATATCAGGCAAAATAGCCTGTAAGTCAACAATGGTAAAAAAGACAAAGATGGTCATTATATAATGATGAAGCAGCAATTCAGCAAGAAGATATAACAATTCTAAGTATATATGCATCTAACACAGGAGTGCTCAGATTCATAAACAAAATACTACTAGATCTAAGCAAAGAAACAAACAGCAACACCATAATTGTTGGGATTTCAACACTCCACTGACAGAACTGAACAGATCATTGAGGCAGAAGATGAACAAAGAAACACTGGACATAAACAGGACTCCAGAACAATTGGACCTAACAGACATCTACAGAACATTCTACCCCAAACCTGCAGAATATACATTCTTCTTCTCAGCACATGGGAGATTTTCCAAGATAGATCATATGTTAGCCCACAAAACAAGTCTCAGAAAATTCAGAAAAATTGAAATCATTCCATGTCTCTTCTCAGATCACAGAGGAACAAAACTAGAAATCAGCCACAAGAGGAACTCTCAAATCTAAAAAAGTCATGAATATTAAACAAGCTGCTGCTGAATCATCCTTAGGGCAATGACAAAATTAAAGTGGATATCAAATTTTTTTTTAACTGAATGACAATCATGACACAAGCATCCAAAATCTATGGGATACGATAAAAGCAGGGTTAAGAGGGAAATCCATATCATTAAATGCTCACATCAAAAAGACAGGAAGACCACAAATTAACAACCAGCTATCACACCTCAAGGAACTAGAAAAAGAAGACAAACCAAACCCAAAGCTTGCAGGAGAAAAGAAATAACAAAGCTCAGAGCAGAACTAAATGAAATGGAAACAAAGAAAGAAAAAATACAAAGGATCAATAAAAGAAAAAGTTGGTTTTCTTTGAAAAGACAAACAAAATTGATAGACCTCTACCTAGATTAACCAGAAATAGAAGAGAAAAGACCAAAAAAACTCAATCAGAAATGAAAAAGGGGACATTAAAATTGATACCATAGAAATACAAAATATCATCTGTAAATACTATGAAAATCTCCACACACACACAAGCTATAAAATGTAGAGTAAATGGATAAATTCCTGAAAACACACAACCTTCCCAGCCTGAATCAGGAAGAAATAGAAATCCTGAACAGACCAAGAATACGCAGCAAGATTGAAGCAGTAATTAAAAAATCTCCCAACAACAACAACAACAACAAAGCCTCAGATGGATTCACAGCTGAATTCTACCAGACCTACAAAGAAGAACTGGCACCCTTCCTACAGAAACTATTCCATAACATTAAAAAAGAGGGAATCCTCCCTAACTTATTCTATGAAGCCAGTATCAGCCTGATACCAAAGCCAGGAAAGGACACAACAAAAAAAAAAAAGAAAACTATAAACCAATATCTCTTGTGAACATAAATGCAAAAGTCCTCAAAAAAATACTAGAAAACTAAATTCAACAGCACTTCAAAAAGATAATTCATCATGATCAAGTGGGTTTCATCCCAGGAATACAAGGATGGTTTAACATACACAAACTGATAAATGTGATTCACCACATAAACAGAAGCAAATACAAAGACCACATGATCATCTCAATAGGTGCAGAAAGAGCATTCAATAAAATCCAGAAACTTTTCTTGATAAAAACCCTCAAAAACTAAACATAGAAGGAACATAACTGAAAATTATAAAAAACCCATATTTGACAAACCCACAGCCAATATCATACTGAATGGGGAAAGTTGAAAGCATTTTCCCCTAAGAACTGGAAAAAGACAAGGATGCCCACTGTTACTACTTCTAGTCAACATAGTATTGGAAGTCCTAGCCAGAGCAATCAGGCAGAGAAAGAAAAAAAGTGAATCCAAATTGAAAAAGAGAAGGTCAAACTATCCCTATTTGCTAATGATATGATCTTGTATCCAGAAAACCCCAAATGCTCCACCAAAAGACTCCTAGAACTGATAAATAAATTCAGCAAAGTCTCAAGTAACAAAATCAGTGTACATAGATCAATGGTGTTTCTATATACTAATAATAGTCAAGCTGATAGTCAAATAAAGAACTCAATACCATTCACAATAGCTGTGAAGAAAATAAAATATCTAGGAATATACTTAACCAAGGAGGGGAAAGATCTCTACAAGGAGAACTATGAAACACTGATGAAGGAAATCACAGATGATACAAACAAATAAAAAAATAGCCCTTACTCACGGATTGGTAGAATCAATATACATTTTATGTCCATATGGCCCAAAGTGATTTATAGATTTAATGCAATCCCCATCAAAATACCAACATCATATCTCACAAATCTAGAAAAAAATAATCCTACACTTCATTTGGAACCAAGAAAGAGCCTGAATAGCCAAAGTAATCTTATGCAAAAGGAACAATTCTGGAGGCATAACATTACCTGACTTCAAATTATACTACAAGGCTATAGTAACCAAAACAGCATGCCACTGTTACAAAAGTGAAGACATAGACCAATGGAACAGAATAGAGAACCCAGATTTAAAACCATCTACCTACCACCAACTGATCTTTGACAAAGCAGACAACAACATACACTGGGGAAAGGAAGCACTATTCAAAACGGTGCTGGGAAAACTGGATAGCCACATGCAGTAGAATGAAACAGGACCCCTATCTCCATACAAAAATTACTCAAGATGGATAAAAGACTTAAATGTAAGGCATGAAACCATAAAAATTCTAGAAGAAAACATAGGAAAAACTCTTCTAGACATCAGCCTGGGCAAGAATTTATGACTAAGACCCCAAAGGCAAATACAGCAGTAACAAAAATAAATAAATGGGACTTAATCAAATTAAAAAGCTTCTGCACAGCAAAGGAAACAATCCACAGAGTATTTGGACAACCTACAGAATGGTAGTAAATATTTACAAATTATACATCCAACAAAGAGCTAATATCCAGAACCTATAAAGAACTCAAAACAAATCATCAAGAAAAAAAACAAACAACCCCATTAAAAAGTGGACAAACGACACGAACAGAGATTTTTCAAAAGAAGATAGATAAATGGCTAACAAAAATATTTTTTAAATGCTCAGCATCACTAATCATCAGGGAAATGAAAATTAAAACCACAATGAGATACCACCTTACCCCTGTCAGAATGGCCATGATTAAAAAGTCAAAAATCAATAGTTGCTGGTGTGGATGCAGAGAGAAAGGAATTCTTATACACTGTTGGTGGGACTGCAAATTAGTTCAACCTCTAAGGAAAGAAGTATGGAGATTCCTCAAAGAAATAAATGTAGATTTACCATTTGATCCAGCAATCCCACTACTAGGTATCTCCTCAAAGGAAAAGAAGTCATTTTATCAAAAAGACACCCACACTCGAATGTTTATTGCAGCACAGTTCACAATTGCAAAGATGTGGAATCAACTTAAGTGCCCATCAATTCATGAGTGGAAGTGTGATATATACACACCATGGAGTACCACTCAGCCATAGAAAGGAATGAAATAATGTCTTTTGCAACAACTTGTATGGAACTGGAGACCATCATCCTAAGTGTAGTACATCAGGAATAGAAAAACAAACACCATATGTACTCTGTAATAATCGGGAGCTAAATCATGGGCACACATGGACACAAATTAATGTAAAGGACATTGGAAACCAAGAAGGGATGATGGGGGGGGTTGAGGGGTAAAAACTTACCTATTAGGTATAATGAACACTATTCTGGTGATGGACACACTAGAAGCCCCGACTTAAAGAAGGTATCCACATAACAAAAACATTCGTACCCCTCCAATATTTTGAAATTAAAAAAAAGGAAGAAAACCCCTCACAGGGTCTGTATTACACAATGGACTATATAGAGTCATCCATATTCAGCAGGTTTGTGGGAAAAGTCATAAAATATTTATGGGGGGGGTCCAGCATGCATCATGGGTAAATATGTATGTAACATACATCCCATGCTCACTTTGGAGAAGGGTTTCAGCATTAAAATGAGGTGGAATTTAGCTCTTTATGTCAAAAGGAGAACTATAGGACAAAAAAGTTTGAGCACAGCCTCTGTCAGCTGGCTGAGACAGGCTTAAGGTCTAAGTTGCTTATCAGGAAGGAATGTTTGTAAGGCCAGTCCTCTGTCCAATCAGAGTTGCAGTGGTCTGGGTTGTAAATCAGAGTTTGGAAGGTTCTGACAATTTGCCTGACAGCTCCCATTGTTAGGGAATTTAGCAAGGGTGTGGTTTTTCTTGCAGCCTAGAAATTTAGGAGGTTGTTATGCCAGCTGAGCCCTGAACTGTCCACCCATAGGAAACTTTTGCTTCTTTAACCTCAGGGTCCATCTTAGTTGCTAAAAGGGTTCTATTTTGGTCCCTCAGATCACAGAGGACTAGAGTCAGAGGTCGCAAGCTCTCACAATAAAGATTCCTTTTCTCTGCAATCTGGAAGTAGATAGTCACTGCATTGTGAGATGACATAGATGGGAACAGGACCAGAAGGTCAGGTTTGACTTGAGATGTCACCTACTCCCATGGCCTGGGGGATATTGTGTGGCACTAATACATCAGGCAATTTTGCTGGGTGGTGGCTTTTCTCTTAAGTCACCTGGCTCCAAGACCCTGGGGGCCCTCATCACAGGGAGGAGGGGGTTCCAGCTATCACAGCCCAACCTCCCCTGCCTGTCCTATGGACTGTGGTGGGGGCTGAGGGAGCAGGGGAGGTACCAGCCCCTTGAGAAAGCTCTCCTCAGGAAAGACTTGGGTTTCTCAGATAGGAGCAGGAGGCTTACCCTGGGATTGGTTGAAAAGGGCAGGGCATGGAATTCTAAAGGGCACAAAGAAAACATTGGGAAACTGGATCAGGGAGAAGCAGCCCAGAGTAGGATGAGGACCAGACTATAGGGGGGCAGGCAAGTGGGGCCAATTACATCAAGGGAGTGAAAAGGATGATAGGCATATGGGGGAGGCTGGAAGGATAAACTGGGCTGCAGAATTTCTAAAAGAGCCAGTCCCGGTAATTCCCTGGTGGGCAGGATGGAGGAGGAGTGGCCGCAGAGGGAGTGATAGGAGAGGCACTCACAGCTCTTAGGAGATGGAAGCTATGGCTGAAACTAAGCATATTTCTGAGGGAATCCAAATGTCTGAAGTGGCTGCAGCCCCAGGTGGACACAGAGCCCCAGGCCTCCCTGGAAGGAGTCAGCTGCAGCCATGACTGCTTTGCTTACTACAAACTTGTTGATGCTGCAGCCATGATCACTCCCCTGGATTCTGGCATATGGTTGGTTATTATCCATAATGTCCCTGTTGTTGTGAATTTTCTTCATTTCATCTTTTTTATGAGTATTTTAATGGAAATTTGGGCAGGAGGGTGCATCAGGCTGAATCTGAAGATGGGTAATTTTAAGGAATATTCCCTTGAGGTGGTGAGTTGCGTTGGAAAGAGCAGGGGCTTTCAATATCTCACAACAGCCGAGTGAAACAGCAGGCATTGCTCCTGGTTTATGGAATTGGAAACTGAGTCGGGCGGAGGAAAAGACTGACGGTGGGAATCAAATTCTGACCAGATGGCGGCACAGAGAGGGTGAATGATTTATTTGTTCAAGGTTGCTCCACTAGTAAGAGACAGAATTGACACTAGAGCTGAAATCTACGAAATTGCTCACATCCTATATAAATAACCAAGGCCAGCTTCACAGGCTTCTGCACCCAAAAGGGCCCCCCACGTTTGGTTTAGTGATCTGCTGCTGCCATCTTGAAATTCATAATAATTTTTTAACAAGGGGCCCTCAGTTTTCATTTTGCCTTGGGCCCTGCAAATTATATAGCCAATCCTACATATAATAGCTTGAGTACAAGAAAATGTTTATCTTTGACTGATATCTTATTGATCATTTCTACATGTCTGCATGTACTTACACTCTTATGTAGACACATTCACAGGTTTAGACGTGATTGCTTTGGGAGATTCCATTTCTAAGGACTCCCAAGACCCAGAATGAGGAAATGAGCAGAGAATTCCTTCCCGGCAGGCTCACTATGGCTCTGTTGCCATCCAGATGGGTCCTGTTGGCCATTCTGCCACAACAGTTAATATTGCACAAACATATCAATTTAAAACATGTCATTGTGTAAATATTAAAGGACCGTACACTAAAGAGTTCACCCCAGTTAGTATGAATAATTGCTTGCTTTCTTCTGTTTCCTTTCTTCTCCATGTCCAGATACATAAATAAATTTTACATATTTGTAATCAGAACACAGGAACAATGTTATACATCCTTCTAGCTAGTTTTTCTTTTCCTCCGCTGGATCCCTCAGACAAGCCTTCTCCCACACTGCAATATCGTTTCCATAGTTATTTTTAATGACAATATCCTCTTCCATTGAGATGATCTTGCATAGTTAATTTTAAAATTATCTTTCTGCAGACATGTATTTTCATTTATTATTTTAACAAACTTTAAAACGACAACTCTATGCCATGCTTGATGGATATTGTGTTGGGGACACAAAGATAAAATATGACCCTGGCTCTCACAATTCTTCGGTAGAAATGAGATCTCAGTGAACCTCTTTATTTCTCCTTCTTATAGTTTAGTTCCTAAGGAGAAATTCCTTGAAGAGAGATTGCTGGGTTTAAAAAAAAAAAAAAAAAGCCAAGCACTTTAATAGCTTTAATTGCACATTGTCAAATTGCTTTCCAAGTCCTAGTCCCCCTAGCAATGCACAAATGTACCTATTTTACTGAAACCTTGCCAAAATCTGGTATTATCATTTAAAAAAACCCTCCTGCTAATTTAATAGATGTAAAATGGTAGAGAATTGTTTTAATTTGCATGTGGCTCCTTTGAAGCTCCACCCCCAAGTCTCAGTCATTGCTTATTTTTCCCGATACTTCCCTTTATCTACACTTCGCTCCTCCTCCCCTTTTGTTTCATTCCTGTAATGGAGTTAGGAAACATATCTTTATTTTCCTTCATAGAAAATTATGTGACAAGAAAACTTTTTACAACATGTAAAATGATTCCCTTAAAGAAGAATTCTTTTGTTTCCTTAAAAATTGTATCTCTCCAAGATATTAGGTCCTTCTTATGCTTGCCCTGAAGTAGGCAGGATCATTCTGAACAGAATCCGCTTTTATAAACATCTTGAAACATTCAGGTTATTATAACTCTCACCCTGTGACAAGCCCCTCCTGCATATTTATAATATATGGAGCCCAGACGTAAGCAATACTCTGTCCAATTTCTTCCTGTTGAATCACAAATTGCCCCACTGGACACGTGGGTGCTACTTCACTTCCTGCAGCAGCAGAACCCCACCCACTCCTCAGGGGCAGACACATGAGGCAAGCTGAGCCGATCATATCCCCCATTGCCCCAACAGCCGGTCCAATGGGTGGCCTATAGTTCAAGGTGGGCCAATTGCAGTCTTTCCCTGGGATTTTTCAAATTTTAGCTGGATGACAAGAATCCCCTTTTCTTCTGCAGCCCTGGGTCTGTTAAGATGTGAATGTGGAACTTCCAGCTGCCAGGCTTGCTCCCTGCTCCCTGCTCCCCAATCCACCAGTCAACAGGAGAGGGAGCCAGGCCACCAAGTGGAGGGACAAGCAGAGCGGGAGGTAGGACAAGTGGTTCCTGACGCATTCAGTCACTAGCTCCCAGCCGCCCTTTCCCACACCCTGTCTACATTTTAACCATATGAATTACAAAAGAAAAGAAATGAAT
The DNA here is from genome assembly GCA_023783475.1 of Daubentonia madagascariensis. Taxonomy (NCBI): domain Eukaryota; kingdom Metazoa; phylum Chordata; class Mammalia; order Primates; family Daubentoniidae; genus Daubentonia; species Daubentonia madagascariensis. The sequence continues at coordinate 8,632,974 of JAKFHU010000144.1, read as the reverse complement.
TCTGTGTTTGTTTTCTTGGCTCATTCTAGTTGGTTTTCCTTACTTGCAAGAAAGAGTTGATATTCCCAGACGTGTGAATTTTCCCTGCATCTTGTGGTATTAGTTGCTCTTAGACAGTGTGGACAAATTTACATAATTATAAAAATTCAAGTTGAATGGTTTGGTGCATAAAGTCATTCATTCAACATGTATTATGTGCCCGCTACAAGCAAGTCGAAGCACAAGCCCTGGAAATGGAAACTCCATGTTCCTATCCAGTCCATCGACCACTCAGATGATTCACTTAGATTCATAAAATGTCACACTGGGAGTGAAAAACTTCATTTTATCCCCTTACCCTTTCATTTCACCAGTAAAGCGAATCCAGCACAACCGGTGAGCGGAGCAGCCAGGACTAGGATAGGGTGCTACTTCCGTAGCATTACGCTGAAATCAGGCCCTGGGAAATTGAGATGCTCACTGGTAGATGGGCCAGCAGCCTGGGTGAAAGAGAGATGGGAAATAATTATATTATCTGTGTAGTTCTTGTATCAGGAACGAGCATTTGGTGCTGGGGATGTATTTTTAGCAGAGGCATTGAGTTTCACATAAATAGTACATGTCTTTATCAAAGGCCTCGTTTTCCTATTCTCTGGAGTCATCTGCTACTGTTTCTACACTCTGACCTTCACACATTATTCAGAAGTGTAAATAACAGCTGCCAGGTTGGAATCGCTTCTTTCTTCCTCCAAGGCAATGTGAGGTGGGGGGCTGTGTCCACTCACTCTGCAGTATCCTGTTGTAGTTACAGCCAGAGCACCGGCTGCAGCCCACTGTACCAGCTTCTGGCCCTCTTCCTGCTGGAGAGGCAGTGAGTATAGGCCACCACACCAAAACTTATATTTGCATGTGGAACAAGGGAGGAAGGAAAGAAAAATATTCTTGGAAAACAAAGCCCCTTAAGCCCAAGTAATCATTCCCTTCTCCAAGGCTGGGCTCCTTCTTTCCTCTGTGGGAAGTCAAGCTCTGCCGGAAGGGCCTTGGGACATTGGGGCAGGGGGAGGGGCTGTGGCTGACCAGGAGGTGCTCAGACATCCTGTCATTTGCGTCATTCGTCTTCCTTTCTGTTTGTTTATTCTGTTTCCAAACAGTCCCCCTTTCTGTTTGCCTACCTTGTCAAGGGCCTTTGCACCTGTTCTCCATTCCCCAGAGACTCTGCCCCCTAGTGGTGGCTGGCTTCTCTCATCCTCAAAAGACACCTCCTCAGAGAGCCTTCCCTGACCATTAATTGACAATATGTCTCCTGCATTCATTACAGACACTTTCAGCTAAAAGAGCAAATGAACAAACAAAAACTAGCCTAAAAATTGGACTAAAATTAATTTTAACATAGAGGAAAATATCCTCACGTTCAGCTGGGGATAACCAGCACACACGAGCATATATCCAGCATAGGAATGTAGATTAAGTATTGGGACATAATCTTGGTTTTTTTGAAAGCAGTGATAGTTGTTAGACCAGGATGGTACAGGGAGAGTGGGTGTTATTCTTAGGGATGATTGAAATAAAACATTGTGATTCTATAACTTAATGTGATTTATTGTTATCCAGATGATTTGTTCATTCTCATAATTTCACATCCTCCCACTGGTCTGAACTAATTTATTTACCATGTAATAATGGAAAATAGGGAATGGATCTTGTTTTCCAGGTAGCTGAAGCCAAGATGGGCACAAATGATGAGTTGTTAATAAACTGATGTTCATTCATTCAGTAAATAATTATTGGATGTTTACTCCTGATTAAACACTATTGATCAGAGGGGAATCTGTTGTACTGGAGGAAAGTATCAAGGTTGGTTAACAGCAATGAAATTAGTTAAGGTACTAACTTTAAAAAGTAATGTAGAAATGTATGGGATCCTGCAGAGGACACCAGCAGAACTGAAGGAATTTTTTGCTGTCTGGACCACAAGAGTAAGGGCACAATGGATGTCTGGCCACGTGAAGTTCAGGTTTTGGTAAAGACTGAAAGAGACATATATTATTCCTAGTTGCCCTGGCAATGGAGCTTCCTCCCGATGCTAGTAAGGAAAACACATGTAAATTAAGTAAAGGATAATAAATGGTGAGGTAATAGGTGGCTTACTGCACCTCAGGAGAGATCTACAGATTGGGAATTTTGGGGATACCCCAATAAGCCAAGTGCTTCACCTCCATGTTGCCTTGCCTGTCCTAGTAGTTGCCACCACGGTGTAGAGAGAGTCAAATGGAGGAACAGTGGAGTCATTCTAGTGCATAAACTAGTAGCTTGCCATCTGGATTGCTTTCCCCTTCTAGCCAGGAGGTGCAACGTCTTCTAGGGAAATCTGACCAGCCGGGAGGAGTGGCATAAACATACTGAGCAACGGGGCTGCCCAGAGGAGTAAGCTAGCTGCACCGTTATAAAGTGAAACCTTAGTTTTACCAGCAAAAGTGCTCAGAGCATTAGTTAGCCTATTGCTCCACTTTCAAATATGAGTAGGCAGCCATGAGATACAGACAGCCGAGCAAACATTCCGGCATAAAATAGAGAGACTAATATAACCACAGCAAAGGAAGAACGGAAGAAAACTGGAGGAAGCCAATATCTGTAGGAAAAGAAAACCTAACATCATCTAGCATTCACATCTTCAGAGAAGAAGAGAAGATAGTGCAGCCAGGAAAGGAGGATGGGGTGGAGAGAAAGCCCAGAGGGTCGGGGGGCCTGGGGTTCGGGAGCGCGTGCCGTGGGAGGGAGATGAAGGCGTTCCGAGACGGCGCTGAAGCGCTACCCAGGACAGTCGCTGCGCCCCGGGTGAGGAGGGCAGTCAGCACAGAGTCCAGACTGTCACAGAGATTTTTTTCCAAGGAGTTGAAATTGTTAGACCTGAAGTGTCTAAATGTATTGAAAATTTTAAACAATTGGGATTGCTTTAGTGATGAATACAGAAAAATGAAATTAGGAGGAAATAAGTGAAATATGAACTTCAAGCAAGACAAAAAGGTTTTCAGGAAAGACTCAGTCTGAGTCGCCATTACATTCTCATAATTATGTAAACACTAAATGTTGAACTAACCCAAATTACCGTAAAACTGTATCGGAGAACGGAGAGCCAGGAAGAAGGCTTGCGTGGGGTGGCGCGAGGGCCGAGAATGGGAAGAAAAGAGCTGAATTCTCATTTTCCACAGTGGAATGTCCACAGACAAGCCTGAAAATGAAAAACTAAGAGCAAATAAATACGTTATTTAGAGACAGAGAGATAAATACCTAAAGAATGAGCTGGCTGCTTATCTAAGGAGCGGGGGAGTATGCTGGTAAGTGGGCAAGAGACTGCTATTTCCATTACGAGTCATATAACAATTTGGTTCCTTCAACCTATGTGCATGCACAACTGGAAAAAATTACAGGGAAAAAGACAAAAGGACAAGGAAGTGCAGGTACTGGTAGGAGGGGTGTCAGAGTGACAGGCCGCGGAGCCCAGACAGGGTAAGAAAATGGAGGAAGAAGACCTCCGGGTGCAGAGACGCAAAGGAGTTCAGGAAATGGCATCAACGGAGAGCAGGACTGTGAGCAGCAGTCAGATGCAGCCTGGGGAGAAGTCTCCATGACTTGCTAAGACCTTGCCGAAGTCTCTGCTCTTTTTATATTACTATTCTAAGGGATTCTGTTACCCTGGGACGTTTTCCAAACAGTGAAACTTAGGGTATGATGTTGGTAACCAACCTCAGTAGACAAGACAAATGAAGGCAGGAGAGAGTTGCTCCTCTTGGTAATAAAGTCCAGAAAGACCTCTTCTGATGATTTGACACTCAGAAGTTTGGCTTTGAGAGACTTTGCAATCTATCAACATGGCTAGGCTAAACTGCATTCCCTAGAATAAACTTTCTTGTATGTTTCTGGCTAGGATGGCCATAAGGGAGATTCTTGAGAGGTTTGGAGGGCAGGAGGGAAGCAGCAGGCATTTTGTAGTCTGCACACTTGTTGATGAGCTGCCGACTCAGGTGCAGGCATGAAGCAGCAGCCAGGTGTGCGACTGCTCTGCCTTCTCCTAGAGCCTCCTTCGGCTTCTCCGACTCCTGGGCCAGGTCTGTGTGTTCGCCTCTGGGACCAAGGGCCCCAGCTTCTGCAGGAACCCATACTATCAGGGCTAGAGACAGTTCTGGTCTGCCCTGGTGGGTTCCGGCTCATGCTCTTGGGTTCCAGCCTGCTCATCATCTTCCCTTTCTGATTGCCTATGCTGTGGGCTTCCAGCTTGAGCATCACATGCTGAAAAGACAACCTTATAGAGACTACTTAACCAGCTCCCTGTTATCTACTGAATGCTTCTATCCCCTCCCCCTAAATTCATACATTGAAGCCCCAACCTCCAATGTGACTGTATTTGGAGAGAGGGCCTTTAGGGAAATAATTGAGGTTAAATGGGCTCATAAGTTTGGGGTCCTGATTGATGGCTTTCCTGTACTTACAAGAAGGGACACCAGAGAGCTCGTGCTCTCTCTATACACATACAGAGGAAAGGCCATGTGAGGACACAGCTAGAAGGCAGCCATTTACAGGCCAGGAAGAGGGCCCTCACCTAAACCCAAATCTACCAGTGCCTTGATCATGGGCTTCTAGCCTCCAGAACTGTGAGAATAAATGTCTGTTGTTTAAGCCACCCAGTCTGTGGTCTCTCATGATGGCAGCCCAGCTGACTAATACACTCCCCAATCGTGTAAGCCAACATCCTGTAGCAAATCTGTCTATCTATCTATCTGTAATCCATATATATCTTAGTGATCCTGCTACTTTAGTTGACCCTTTACTGCTGCATGTTCCATGTGGGAGAATGGCCTCCAAAGATATCCAAGTCCTAATCTCTGGAACCTGCAAATGTTAGTTTATATGAAAAAGGGATTTTGAAGACATGATTAAATTAAGGGTCTTGAGATAAGGAGATTATCCTGGATTAACTGGTGGGCCCTAAATGTGATCACAAGTGTCCCTATAAGAGTGAGACAGAGGGATATTTGACTACATAAAAGCAGAAGGCGATGTGACCACAGAAGCAAGCTGCTGTTCTACTGGCTTTGAAAATGGAGGAACGGCCCACCAGCCAAGGAATGTGGGGCATGTGGCTCCCAAACCCGGAAAAGACAAGGAAACTGACTCTCCCCTAGAGCCCCCAGAAGAAGTACAGCCCTGCTGACACTTCGATTTCAGCCAGGTAAAACTGATTTTGGACTTCTGCTCTCCAGAACTATAAGAGAATAAATGTGTGTTGTTTTAGGCCAACAAATTTGTGATAATTTGTATAGCAGAGCAAACTAATACAGACAGCAATGTATTATAATCCATAAGAACCTATAAATAAAATAGAAATCCATAAGTCCATTTTAATAATAGATAAGTAGATAGATAATAGATAATGAATTAATAAATAAATGTCAGGTAGGGGAGAGGGAGGGATCTTCCTTACAGTAAAAGCTGACTAATAAACGTGAAAGGAATGGTGGAAAATCATCATTTTGCAACCAACATAGTGAAGATTGGTTGAGGCAAGAATCATTAATGCTAAATCTAGGGGGATAGTTTGGTGAGGATCAAGAGAAATAGCAACTGTGCTGTTCAGTAACACCTTGCTCAAGTGGTCAAAATTAATATCACCAACAAGAGCAGATGGACATCATGTACCTCCAGATGTGATACCCTGAGTAAAACAAAGGATCGCTTGTGTAGTACTCTGGGGATGCAAAACCTGTATCTGATTATGAGAGACATCAGACAAAACTAACTAGAGGAACATGTTCTAAAATAACTGACTTTAGTTTTTCAAAAATATCAATGTCGTGAAAGACAGCAGAAGGTTACAGAACTGTTCAAGATTAAAGGAAACTAAAGAGAAATGATAAGTAAATGTAGTATATAATTCTGGCCTGGATCCTATATCAGAGGGGAAAAGTGCTATTAGGAATATAAAATGTTATTAAAATACTGATGGTAGATTAGGTGAAATGAAAGCATCAATATTAAATTTCCTGAATTTAATATCAGTACTGTGGTTACAAAAAGAATAACCTTATTCTTAGGAAATACACACTAAAATGTTAAGGGGAAAATGGGAAAGACATCAGCAATCTGTGAGAAAACATTTACAACAAATATGGGGGGGAAGGTTTAGAATTCCTAAAAATCAATGAGGAAAAACAAACAACCCAATAGAAAAATGATCACATAATATGCACAGTAAACAGAAAAAATACATGAAAAGATACTCAACTCTCTTGTAATTAAACAAATACAAATCAAAACAATGAGATACCATTTTTTTATCCATAAACTGGCAAAAATGAAAGAGTCTGGAAATACAAAGTGTTGTCACTTAAATGGGAAACTACAAGATCATGTTGCCACTTTTGAAGAACAACTTATATGTGATTCACATATGCACAAAGAGGCATGTACAAAAATGTTCATTGCAGTCGTGGTTACAGTGAGAAACTACAAACAACATAAATTTTGTAGGAATATGGATAGAAACTCACGTCCTCTTGTTGAGTGAAAAAACAAGTTGTAAATTGATATTATATATGCAGTTAAGAAGTCAATAACGGTAACTATCCTACTAAACAATGCTTTATGGATCTATCTATCTATATCTAAAATTATGTAAGAGCAAGGAAGGCCTTAAAGGCTAAGCGCCACACAGGAGCTCAGGGTAGGAAGAGTATGAAGATTGCTCGGAGGTGACTCCAGTGTTTTCTCTGGTGTTTTAGTTTTTGAAAAGGGAAATATATTCCTATATTGCTTGCATAATTAGGATTACATGTGTAATTAAGGATTTCATATATAATTAAACATTAATTTTTAAATGTAGGCAGCAGTCCTTATATCCCCAAATCAATTTTTCTGTCTTCTAATAAATCAGCTTCTGTAAGCATCGTGCACAAGGCCTACTCACTGGATAATTGTTCCCTCTGTCATTCTGGCTTCTGTTTTTTACTCTTCCCTGGAATCTCTGAGCATTTTATTTAAGTCTGTAATATCATGATTTAGAGATTAAATTCAGGTGAGGTCGAAAGAAGAGCATCTCTGAATGTAAGCAGCTTGGATATTTACCTTTTTCCTGTTCAAATGTGTGCACAAGAACCTCTTCTGTCTTAATATCTGTAAGGAAACTGGTGAGAAACAACATCAGAGTATCATCGGTGGAGTATGCATAACTACACACTATGGCAGCTCTGTTCTGGGGGGACATTGTGAAATTATGATATTTCTCTTCCCAATCCTGATGACTAGAAAATCTGAGTCCCACGTGAGACCACAGAGTCTCCTAAAGAATGTATGTGATGCCCTGTATAACTCCTGAGGGACTTAGAATATCCCTAGAAATTCTATCACAGCATCATGGAATATGAGAATTCAAAGGGAACGTACTCATTCTCAAGTTCGATCACCTTGAGGGTTTGTGGTTGATGTTTGTTTTTAACGGAGAAACTTGGATCCAGAGAAAGGAAGTGACTTCTCAAGGTCACAGAACATTTGGGCACACTGTAGGCAGTTCCCAAGCCTTGATCATTGTGTTTGTGTGATATTACATTTGTGCACTCGTTTTGTAAATTAGATGCTGGAGTGAATGAGTGAATGGAGTAGAGGAAATTTCCCGTCTTCTGTTATTATACCTGCCTGCACAGGCCCTAATGCTATGGTACAGCCCAGCACAGCAGGCATTTCTCCCATGGACATTGCCTGCTTAGGAGAGTATGGTTCAGGGGAGGTTCGAGACCGCCAGTATTGGTGATCTGCATCAGGGTGAGCTGATGGCAGGAGACCCTAAAGAGAGCTGGCTGGACAAAGCATTACCTTCATTCTCAAGAATAGAAATAAAAGTTGTGTTTTTCTGGTCATCAAGGAGTTGTTCCTTCCCCTCACCAAGGGGTAGGGGAAACACGGAAGGGAGAAACTAATACTCCTCAGTTCTCACATGCTATGTTCTGCTGCTCTTCTACGAATTCTGAGTGACAAAAGTGTGTTAATGACAAAATTATAAAATCTGGTCTAAGTCTGATGTGTTCAATCTCATGATGTAAAAAAATGTGAAGTCCTACAGCCAGGTTTAAAAAGGTAGCTGTACAGGTGTGGCTGTGGGGAAACACAGCTGACAGGTAGCAGCTGTCAGCACATTTGATGAGTAACACTGTGATTAGACTTCTAAAGACACTCACATGGTAGGAAAGTGCGGTGGAGAGTGTGTGTAGTCCAGGAACAGATAGACCAGTGTTCTGACATTTACTGACATAGTCTGACATTTACTCGCTGTTCACCTTTGGTGTTCTGTTCTGTAGAATGGTGATAATACAAGGGCCATTGCCAATCCTTGGTAGGTTGAAGGGAGGTGATCAGAATAGGAATAGGATCAAAACCTATCTTGCAGGATTCCTTTCAGAATCAAGGAGGATGACTTGTTTAAAGGACCTGTTGTTTAAGGTGCTCATTATGCAGTTAGGACAAGTTACAGTATAAAATTCAGTAGAACAGCACAAGCTTAAAATCAGACATTTAGATTTTCATTTACGTTATTTCCTAGTTGTGTGACCTTCAGCAAATTCCTGCCCCTCTCTGAGTTTCCACATTGGCAAATGAGGATTAAAGATCAATCTTGCCCTGCTGTTTGAGGTCTTACTACGGTTACATTTAAAGAGACATAGTTCAAAACAAGAGAGGAGGTCATCTACCCTCTCTGCAAGGATCAGGGAACTTGGAGCAAAGTCTTTCATTTTTGACACCACACTTTACAAGAGTCATTGCTAAATCTTGTATGGTTGAAGGAAAGTGACCAGAAGGAGAGGAAAAGAACTGTATTAGCCAGGGTTCTCCAGAGAACAGAACAAATAGGAGATATGTATATATATTTTAAGGAATTGGCTCATGCAATTATGGAGGCTGAGAACTCCCAAGGTCTGCAGTAGGCAAGCTGGAGACCCAGGAGAGTTGATGGTATAGTTCCAGTCTGAGTTCAAAGGCCTGAGAATCAGGAGAGCTGGTGGTATAAGTTCTGGTCCAAAAGCCGGCAGGCTCGAGACCCAAGAAGACAAAGTGTTTCAGTTTGAGCCCAAAGGCAAGACAAGACTGATGCCCCAGCACAAAGCAGTCAGGCAAGAAGAGTTACCTTTTACTTCTGGGAGGGTTGGCCTTTTTGCTCCATTTGGGCCTCAAACTGATCAGATGAGGCCACCCACATGGGGGACGGCCATCTGCTTTACTCAGTCTGCAGATTCAAATGTTAATCTCATCCAAAAACACCCTCCCAGACATACCCAGAATAATGTTTGATCAAATGTCTGGGTACCCCATGGCCCAGTCAAGTTGACACACAATATTAACCATCACAAGAACCAAAACTCATTTTTTTCTGAGGGATAGGTCAGGATGTTTAGCTGTCTCTTTTGACAGCTATGGGACTTGTTCTGTGAGACAATTATGTCCCTATTATGGGACACAGATTCTGATTCAATATAAGAAAGAACTTTCTAGCATTCAGGGTGGTTGAGAATGAAATGAGCTCCTTTGGGAATGCATTCTCTCTTGCTGGAAATGTACAAACAGAAGCCAAACAATCCCTTGCCTGTAAGACTGTCAAGGAGGATAGAGCATCAGGTGCAGGCCTTGAACAACATACTTGAACAGAGGTTTACTCCAAGTACATGAGTCTATGGTTCTGTGACTTGTGGGTCTCCTCTGCAAAAGTAGGTAGGTTATTATTCAAAATCACACAGGACCAGGCATTTAAGATACCTTGTCCATGCAATAGCAGCTCAGCCATTCTCTTCCACTAGAATGCTCCTGTGATGACATTCTCGCTCAGCAACCATCAGGTGCTTCCCAGCACCTAGTGAACCCCCAGACTCATTGGCCTACCATACAAGGCTTTCTTCCAATAACCGCCGCCTTATTCTCATAGCCTGATTCCCTACTACTCTCCCGTACAGACACTGTGTGGAGCCCATGGTATGTCTCGGATTTTCAAGGTTCTATTCCTCCTAAAAGGATGTCACTCTGAATCCCTCAAGACTAGACTAGATAATCCTCCTGTGAGTTCCCTAGGCCCATTGCTCTGACCCTCAGGCCAGCATGTGCCATATCACATTGCAATTGTCTGGTCACTGCGTCTATCACACAAGTGAACCAAGAGCCCCTGGAGGGCAGGAGCTATGGCATGTTCGCTGTTGTCCCCTCGATGTCCGGCACGTGGTAACTGTCTCATACATCATTTACTGACTTGAAGTGTGTCTTCCTTAAACTCCTTTCTGTCTGCAATCCTTTCCTCTGAATTCCTGCAGTACTTTAATCATATCTCCATAATGCCATTCATCCACCATTTATTCATCCAGTTGACATAGTTTCAATGTCTTCTAGATGCCACACCCTATGCTGGATTTGGGGGCTAAATCTGGGACTGGGGTATAATCTTATCTCTCAGTAGGCTCACATCTAGCAGGCAATACAGAGAAACAAAGAGGCAATGACAAATCACTCTGTTGGTGTCGTCATAACAATCTCTTTCATTAGATAGAGAACCCCAGGAGGGCATGGACCACCCAAGTTTTTCATCTCTGTATCTTCAGTTCATAACCCAGTAAATAGTAATTGCTGAATAAGTGAATGAATATAGGTAATCCTGTACTCAGGCAAATAATTGGGTCATAACTTCCTATACAGCCAAATCATTGAGATCTTAGACAATCCCAGAATTTTAGAGCTGCAAAGAATCTCAAAGATCAAGGAGTCCAGCCCCTTTGTATAATTATAATCCCTTCTACTATATCCCTACAATCAATTTCGTAAAGACAAATATAAGCTCCTAGGTATGTAAGTGTCATGCAAAGATAAGACGATTTTTTTGTTTTTGCTAATTTTTAGATGTAGTAGAGATGGAGATTTAAAAATCACAAGCCCTAGGAAGCCCGTGTTCTGTCTATAGCTGGCACTTATTGGTGTCGTGCACGTTCTTCATTAGTGCAGATAATGTAACACACAGGTCTGATCCTGTTACAGCAAGCACTATGACAACCAGAACACTTGCATGATAAACAATCGCCAAGCTCCAGCCCACATCCCACTAATTCCACACACCAGTCATCCCAGCAGACTCAAATCAAAGAATTTAGACAGTTCATTGAAATTCGCTGTGATCCTATTTGTCTCAGAATTAAAACAACATTAATTGGGTACATGCGACAATTCATTTGGGCTCCTTTGGATTGGATTGCTGTGTAAATGAGCAGTGGATATAAAGGAAATATTTAACCTAATTGAACATGAATGCATTCAAACAATTTCTGAGCCCTCTTCAAACCACTTTGGCAACTGTGTTACTGAGGACAAGTAATAAAAGTGCTAAACACAAATTTTCATAAAGTTTTTAAAGCACTTGCTAATTTCTATAGCACTACTCACTATCCAATAGCAGCAACATCACAGTAAATTAATTTATATGATATGATTAAATTTGTTTAAGTCTTTACCATTTTCTCACCATCTCTGTTCAGGGGAATGTATAAGGCTTTGCAGTATGAGGACTCAGGGGAGCTTGAGGACCTCTGAGAGCTTGTGAAGCCTGGGTTTTAAATGCCTTGCATGATGCGATGAGTTGTTACCATCAATAGGGACAAAGCCAAATGACAGGAATTAAGGTTTGAGGATGCACAGAACTTCAAAAGATTTTTATGCCCTTGAGAACAAACTTGTAAACAGATGTAAGGACATGGATTGGATCCATAGGAACTAGGGTTATCATATTAACTAGGATGCAAAAGATTCAGGTTGAACTTTGGGGGCACAAACAATGTGGCTCTGCTTCCCACAGATCTCTTCTTTCTGCATCCTCATAGTATCACCTGTAAAAAGGAAAAAATCCCATCTCCCACATAGGCTCATTGGAAGAAGATGATGCATCCAAAACAACCAGCTTAACTCCTGCCAGAGATGCTTAGGAATGTGATTTTCTTTTCCTCTGAGGAGCTCTCAGGTGTATGCCTGTACACACACATGCAGGTGCACAAATAGTCTGTGGAAACAGTAAATTCAAGTATCCAGTTTGGGGGCCCTTTAAAAAGGAAGCATCCACAAGAAGAGTTGTGGGAGTGATTGATTAAGTCTAACCACTGCCATTCATTATGAAGCCAGGAGGGAAGATATTACTGTGACAAATTGCTTGGCTTTCTTTTCTGTCTTTACATTAACACATTTGTCAGCACAAGAGGAGGAAAGAAAAAATAAACAAAAGAAGTTCCAGTGTCAAAGAGAACCTCTTATTGATTCGGTTCTGCATGACATTCTCATTAAGAATGGGAAGAGATGGTTTCTGTCTAAGTGTGAGGGAAGCTCTACCTTGGGACAGGAGAACGGCCTGGGTGACCTCAAGGTGTTGCCCCTCCAGCCCTTAGATTCTATACTCTTATTCCCCTGCTCCCTGCATCTTTTTAAAAGCAGGGGTGGCAGGAAGAAAAGAGAGAGGAGGGAAAGGTAAACGAAAGCAGTATTTCATTCTCGGACAATGGCCTGAATGTGTGACAGTGAAGAACCTCAGCTTCGGAGCTGGAGAGATCTGGATTTCAATCCAAAATCAAGTTCAAGTTCAAACTTGTGAAAAGTGTAACTTTAGGTAACTTACTAATCAATCTCTCTGAACCTCAGTTTCTACTTCTACAAGATGGGTGTAATAATGCCTACTTCTTAAAGGTAGGGTGTTAAGTGAGGCAAATATCACTTATGACTGTCTGATGTTACATTATACATTCATTGGCTTCTTTCTACATCATGGGTCCCCCCACTAAGTTAGGGTAGGAGTGTTGTATGCCTTGTTCACCACTGTGTCCTCAGTATCTAGAGCCATGCCTGGCATATAGTCGGCCCCTGGTTGAATGAATGAATGAACGATTATGTATGTAAAGGGTTTAGCACAGTGCCATTACATACTAGCATCTCAAGGTGTGATGCCTTTCAAAAATCCAGTGAATGGGTGATGGAAATTTTGTCCTGGGATCCATGAAGCCAAGTGAGATTTTGCTTTGAAAGCCCGCACAGCAGAGTAGACAAGAATGTGAACTGTGATTCTAGGATGCCAGTGTTGGCACCCCAGATCTCCCATTGTTTAACCTTGGTCGAGTCATCCAGCCCCTCTGTGCCTCTGTTTCCTCAGCTGTGAAATGGGCTGGCAATGATGACAGTACCTACTTCAAAGAGTAGTGCTTAATACAAGTGTGATGCTTAGAACAGTGTGGGGCACACGGTAAGAGTTTGCTTTTATTATTTGGCTATGGAGGAGGTGGGCTGGTGCAAGCAGGTGCATAGCACAGCTGGAATCATCAGATCCCAGGGGTCACGAATGAGAGTCAAAGTCACTGTTTGCAGACTGGAGTTACAGGAGGTAAGACTGGGGGCCTGGGCAATGTTGGGCCTGTGCATCCAATCCTGGGGCAGAGGCTCATTGCCACTTCACCCCTGGGAGGTAGGAGAGGGGATCGTCAGCGCTTTTTCCCGGTGTGTGTGACCTCCCTAAAGGCATGGTGTCTCACACTGGGCTGCACACCTTGGAGAGCATAAAGGTGATTCTCTGTCCCAAAAAGTGCTGTTTGTTTGAAAGGCCTTGTCACCTGCATCACACCCCCCAATATTAAATTAGAGCCCTTTGCTATGAGATCCCAGTGCACCTTTCCTCCCTACACACACACACTGCATGGCTAATGCCCTGCTCACCGTGTGTCCTTCGTGATAGACCCACAGCAAGAGGCTAGGACGGTGTCTGAATGTTCACTGCCTATTCCCAGAATCTAGCATAGTCCCTGTCCCATAATATGGGTTCAGTAAAAGATCTGTTGAATGAACGAAGTACATTGGTTTTATAGGCAGACACAAGAACTCTAACAGCATGCAACATGTTGGTTGAATTACACTTCCTGCGCCACAAATGTGCATTCTCCCCATCTCTCTCTCTCTCTAATTCAATCCCTGCCACTAGTATTTCACTAACAAAAAAAAAATGAGATTATAATTGTATGCATCTGACTTTCCCATACGTATTCAGATATGCAGAAAACAGGCGCACTTCGGGCCAGGATGCCCTGCTGAAGAGTCCCAACTGTGATTGACAGGTGTTTGCAGACTCCACAAAAGGTTAACTCCCAGCTAAAGGTGACTCTCAGGCCTGTACAGAAACATTCTTGTGCCCAGGGGACAGGGCCACCCTAACAGGTGACACTGAAACCCAGGCCATGGGCAGGCAGAACCAGAGAGCCTCTGGAAGCTGGTCACGTAGCTTGAGGCCAGCCTGACTCAGCAGCTCGCTGTGCAGATGGTGATTTATTTCAGAGGGGTGTGTGCACTCCAGCCGCACACACAGGGAAGCTTCTGAAGGCCATACAGGCACATGCACACACCTTACATATACTCACACTGTCACACCCACACATGCACAAAAATGCACACACACACTCACAGAAACATGTCCACTTGCACACACACTCACACACATCTTACAGGTACTAACAGCCACACATATATACTCACAGACTCACACACACACACTCATATATACAAACTCACACAGATACACGCAGACTCACACACACTTACATGTACACTCACAGACATATTCACACCCCTTCATGTACTCACAGTCACAGTCACACATGCATACCGGTTACATACATTTATGCACACGCTCACAGCACATATACAAACTCTCTCTCACACATGTGCATAAACTAACACACACTCGTATATACAGGCACACATATACTCACACAGTCGTATACTTAAAGCAAACTCACACACCCACGTGATCACCCCAGCCAAAGTGGGATAGGAGAAAAATGAGACTTCTTAACTCCTCAGGGAGGCAGAGTCCTGGCCCCCCACCTCTACCTCTGAGTGTGTGGCCCCTGATTCCTGGCGGGGGCTCCGAGCCCTTTCGCTGGGCAGACACGGGGCCCGGCAAGCCCACGTGGTCGGCTGCGCCTTGAGCGCCTCGGCCAGGCCTGCCCCCCCTCGCCCCCCCCCCCCAGCTGTTGTGGACTCTCCCTCTTCAACCCTTTTCTGTTCCTCTCAGCTTCCCCGTCCCTTCCACCTCCCAAGTCCCCGGGCCATTACCCTCCCTCTGCCTTCCCTCTTGTCCCAGCAGTAAATGGCCGGCGTGGCCAGCACGTCCCACAGGAAGAAAGCAGACAGGCTTTGGCGTCAGCAACTGCGGGTCTGCCGCCTGCCTGGCCACTTTCCGGCTGTGTGGATCCGGGAGGTCACGCCCCCTTTTCTGGTTCTTAATTTGCTCATCTGTAAAATGAGATCACCCATGTCTCAGATAAATAAACACATGAGATAAGGAATGGAGGAGGGCCAGGACCGGCACCGAGGACTCAGCGCTCCGGACGTCTTCACTTCTCTTCTCTCTTCCTGCCGAGGTGAAGCCCTCTGTCTGGGCTGAGGTCCCGCTCCCTTAACTCTGTCGACCAACCTCTCCTCCAAACCACTGACCTCTCTCTCACCGTGGCTTCTGCCCTTCAACCTGCAACCCTGCCAAATCCTTGCCTCCTGGGAAAAGCCCCCCTTGACAATGCCCCACTCCATCGCCCACCCCTTCTCTCCACCCACAGGGCTAATACAGTGTCTACAATACTGATCTTCATTTCCTTCCCCATCCTCCTCCTCTCCCGCCCGCTGCAGTCGGGCTTCTACTCACCGCCCCCCCCCCACTCTCTTTAAATCACATTCACTCACTCCTGGCTTCCGTGGGGGACGCAGGGCCTGATTCAACTGCATCCCCTCAACTCCTCCGCAGTGCTGTGCCATGACCCACTCCCTCCAGGACAGGATAGGGGTGGGGGGTGAGGTGGCCAGAGGCAGACAGCCTTCCTTCAAATCCTAGCTCAGCCACTCCCCAGCTGTGCAACCTCGGGCCAGGCACATGCTCTAAGCCTCAGTTTCATCATCTATAAAATGGGCTCATGAGGCACACCTGCCTTATTGTGTTATTGTGAGGACTACCTGAGATAACACATGTTGAGTGTGTCCCATGTAATGAATGCTCAAAAATCATTAATGCTTATTATGACCCTTAGAATCTTCTCCTCCCCAGAATCCCAAGCCCCCAACATCCTGTGGACTTCCTTCCCATCCCTCACACGTGGAAGTTCTCCAGGCTCTGCCTTCAGGTTCAGGGTATTGCTGGCAAATCTTACCCACTTCCCCCACTGCCCCCTTCCTCTCCTCCCAGATGACCTCACCTGCATGCCTCTGGCCTCGATGCCTCTCCTGTGTCCCAGATCTGGACTGTGTGGGACTTTTGCACATTTCTCTGGACGAGGACTCCCCCTGCCTGGGTTTAGACTGCCATCTTTGGCCTTTGAGCAGAGGAGCTGAATGATCAGGTTATTCTGTAGTAAGAGTTTTCCAGAAGAAATAAGTCCTGAAACCGCAACCCCGATGATGAGACAGCTGTTGGCAGGGCAAAGGAAAGGGATGCTAACTTTGAGTACGTATCTCATTAGATCTATGACTGTCCTGCAAGGTTAGCACCATTGGCCCCATCTCAAAGGTGAGGGAATGGAGAGGAATCCGACTCCATTAAAATTAAAAACCCCAGGTTCAATCCACTCTGTCACACTACACCTGAAACAGTTTCTATTTTAAACACACTTTTCTCCAGGCACTGTGCCAGTTACCTTCCCATTTTCATCCTTCCAGTAACCCTAGGAAGGAGTTATTCCCATTTTACAGGTGGGTAAACTGAGCTTCAGTAGGACCAACTTTGAGTTCAGTATAATAACAAGAGTTACTTTATTTGATACCTAATCTCCCTCCTTGCCCCCTGTCACTCTGCCTCCTCCCCTGCCCATCTGCCACATTTGCTAGGTGTGCACTTATATAACTAAATTCTGAAGAGACCCAGTTTCTGGAAATAGAAGATGATACAGAGAAAATCTTCCACAGATGCCCCTGATGGAAAGGCTGATGGGGTGTGGGTCTATATGGAGGTGTCTTTTAACACCAAGCCTCAAGGAGAAAACTGGACTCTTAGACTGTATTACTTTTGGGCTTATTACAAGAACTTTTCAAACCAAAAAGCAGCTCTATATTTCATAATTTAGTAAGATTTCGTGGTTTAGTACAATCTTTCACAGATAACAAAAGGCAAGTTCCAGGATATTGTTCTTTGTGTATGCATCAGATATTGCTTGACTTTCTCGGAGGAAATAGACTTTGAGTACCATAACAGTAGTGTAAAGGATGCAACAATTCACTTAGTGAGCCTAAGTTTAGTTCTGAGAAGTGTGAGTGGCTTTCGATATATGACATTGCACCCAGAAATTTCAGATTTGGGTAAGTAAAATTAGAAGCAAATCGTTTGTTAAAAAAAATTAAAAAGCACAGTCCCAGAATTAAGAAGCCTAAGGCTAAAGTTCCATTTCTTCTACACACTAAGTGCCTGTTCCTTTGTAAAATGAGAATGGCAATACTTATTTCTCATCGTTCTTGAGAATATGTGAAAACACTCTGAAATTTTTCATAAAAAAATATTTTTTGAATAGTTAATACATTCACATAGCTGAAACGTCAAAAAGTATAAAAAGATATATAGGGAAAACTCTTCCACCCACTCTATTTCCCACACTTCACTTCCCATCCCTCCACAAAGGGTACTCACTGTTATCAGTTATTCTTCTAGAAACGTTTTAGGGGTGTTTGTGTGTATATATATATATAGATATATTCTCTTTTACCTCTTTGTTTTTATACAATTAGTAGCATACTAGACACAATTCCTGTACTTGGCTTTCTTAACAATATGACTGTTTAAGCTTTTAAGTGGTGCACAAATGCAAGGAATTACTATTATAGTGTTAAAATATTATTTTAATAATGTAAAGTTGTAATTATAAAGACTAAATTAATTTTTCTTAGAATTGGGAGAGAAAAAAGGAGGAAAGACTTAAACTAATACAGTACATTCTGGGTGCTTTAATGAAATAGTGTACTGAAACCACATGCTACATATTCCAAATTTCTTTAAATTTAATTTAAATACTCCCTAAGTCATGAATAACTGATTACACAATAAACTTTACAAAGGATGCTTTCCCACCCCACTGTGATGCTGAACAACAAAACTGTCTTGAGTTAACAGCGCCACCTACAGGCAGAAGTGAATTATCCACAATTTCTTCCCCCCAACTTCCTTCTTTGCCTATCTACACCTCAGGAAATTCATTTCCTATACACATACACATTCATGACTCTTCTTTTGATCCCTTTGATTATTTTTCTATTTTTGAAACTGTTGAACCCCAGGAGAACCAATTCATTTCCTTTTTGCTACATTTCAATTCTCATTATGAATTGCCTCTAAGTACGGCTGAGGCACTCAAGAGCAAAGCTATTCACATTTGGATCCATGAAAGGAAAATATTATACATCAGTTTGCAAGGGGTATCATATGGAATGAGAAAAAATAGGAGTCCTCATGTCCCCTGAGGTGACCAAAGCCTTCTTCAGAACCTCTAGCCTAGTGATTTTCAATTCTGAATGTGCATCAACATCATTTGAGGAGACTTGGTGAAATACAGATTATGAGGCCCCACTCCCAGAATAAGCTTGGGATGGGGCCCAAGAATTTGCATTTCTAACCAATTCCCAGGTGAAGCTGATGCAGCCTCCTGTAGTTGATGTCGTGGGGTGCTGCCCAGACCTTCTCTTCAGCCCTGAAATAGTCAATCCTTCAGTTGCTAGGAGTGTTGGTGGCAGATGGCTGTCAGGTGAGCTGTTCTCTGGGAATTTCCCTCAGGGGAAGAAAACCTCCTCCTACGAAGTCACACATTCCCTGCAGAGGCCTAAAGTTCACACTCCTGGCTTCAAAGTGGGACGACAGCTCCAGAAACCCCCTTGAGAGTAGCTGAGGCCTCTGTTGCAACTGGAAGGTGGTTCAGCTCCTCCTCCTGCTCGGTCCCACAGCTTTGCTCCTCCAGGCTGCTGCTCCTGAGGGCACTCCCCAATAAACTCCTATAACAAATCTCTGTCCCTTTGTTTGTTTCTTGGAGAACCCAATCTAAGACATCACCTAGAAACTAAAATCTAAGCCTTGAAAATACAGAGAAAACTATGTAAACAACAATGTAAATGTGTTTTCTAGATTCTGTAGTGCTGTGTTTATGTAAAAGACCATTAAAATTATTATATGCATCATTTTTGAAAAACTTGTTTTATGCTATCTTTTATTACACTTGGAGAATGTTTCAGTTAATTTACAAAAGTTTATTTATAGGTTTTAATAAGTTCATTGAGCATTCCAACCCTACATTAATAGCATTATTTTTATGGTAGGCAACATTTCTTTCAAACAGCAACACGTTCTAGTTTTCACCTTTAGAAAAAATATTAAGCAATACCCCATTCATTCTTCGAACAAATATTCATCGTAGGCCTCTGGGCTTAGTTCTGTCCCAGGTGCTGAACATGCAGCCCTTATGGAGATTCCATTCTAGTATAAAAAATAACAATAATTAAGTCCACATAACACATTCTGCAAATGAACTAAAACAAGTGATGGGATAGACAGTGTCTAGGCAGGGAGCAATTCAGCTAAGGAGTTTAGAAAGGGAGAAGAACATTCCTGGCCTAGCAAACAGAAAGTGTGAATGTCCTGAGGGGGAACAAATTAGGTGTGCTTGAACAACAGAAAGAAAGTCAGAGGGCCTTCACTAAGGTAAAGGAGCTGAAAGTGATAGGACAGGCAGTCAGAGATGCAGACCCTGCAGATTTTAGTTTAAGGGTAATGGGCAGCCATTGAAGGGTGACATCATCAGATTTCATCAGAGGAAGTTGATGTCTTTGGTTTCTGGGCAGAAAATAAACTGTAGGGGTAAAGGAAAAGCAGAGACATCAGAGAGAAGGTTATTGTAGCAATTCAGGCGGGAGATGGTGGTGGCTTAAAGGAGGATGACAGCCATGGAAGATAACAGGAGGTGTCGTATCCAGAATATATATTTCAAATAGAGTCAATAGGATGAATGACAGATTGCATATGGGGAATGAGTAAAAAAGAGGAAGCAAGGGTGCCTCCTAGACTTTTAGCAAGAGAATTGGTGATATACCTAACTGGGAAGAGAAGATTAGGAGAAAATTTGGGGGAGAATGACTTAAGATTTTGATTTTAAACATATTAAATTTGAGATGTCTATTAGGTATCCCATGGAGATGTCAAGTAGCCACTTGTATATACATATATGCTGGAGGCCAGAAAAGAAATCAGCTGAGAAGGTATAAATATGGGGCCCACCAGTATACGATTGGTATTTTAAGCCAAGGTACAGTAGGGGACTATTTAAGGAAATCTTGGAGATGGAAAAAAGAAGAGGGCCAAGGATCAAGCTGGAGCATGGGAAAATAGAGAGACACAGGAAGAACAGGAGTTTGGAGGGGAGAGAAAGAAAGAGAGAGTAAAGAAGAGGCCAGTGAGCAAGGAGAAAAGCCAGAACAGTGTTGTCACAAAGGCCAAGAGAAGACAGAGTATTGAGGAGGGAGTGGTCAGACGTGTTGAATGCTCCTGCACGGTTGAGTTAAATAAAAACAGAGAAGGGACCACTGGATCGGGCAACTTGGAATTCACTGGGAACCTTGAAAAGAGACGTTTTGGTATAATTATAGGGACTACTGGAGTGGTTTGAGGAGAGATGAGGGGCTGGGGAAACAGTCTGCAAGTACAGATAACTGTTTCCGGTAGTTCGCTTTGAATGAAGCAGAGAAATGGAACAGCAGCCGGAGAAACACAAAGTTAAGGGGGATTATTGTTGCTATTGTGGTACTTTTTAGGATGGGAGATACTAGAGAATGTTTGCCTATGAATGAGAACAACCTAGGAAAAAATGGGAAGTTGATAATGCAGGAGAAAGAGAGGATGATGTCAGCCCTATACCCATATAGGAAAGGCAACCTATGTGGGTATATAGGTTCATTAAACCAGTATTTCTACTTTATTATTAACTAAAGTTCACTAACTTTCCTTAGTTTTTAACAAATGCTCCTTCTCTGTTCAAGGATCTCATCCACAACACCACATTACATGTAGTCATCATGTCTCTTTAGGTTCCTCTTGTCTGTGGCAGTTTCTCAGACTTTCCTAATTTTGATGACCTTGACAATTTTGAGGAGTACAGGTCAGGTACTTTGTAGGATGCTCCACTATTGAAATTTGTCTGATATTCTTCATGATAAAACTGGGGTTATGAGTTATTGGGAGGAAGACCACAGAGGTAAAGTGACATTATCATCATAGCATTTAAGGTTCCTCCATGTCTTTTCCTAGTGTGATGGTTCATGATTTTTTCTTGTTAAATAATATTTCATCATATGGATATACCACAGTTTGTTTATGCATTCACCTACTGAAGGACATCTTGGTTGCTTCTAATTTTTGGTAATTATAAGTAAAGTTGCTATAAACATTTGTGTGCTGATTTTTATGTAGATATGTTTTCAACTCAATTGAGTAAATACCAGGGGCACAATTGCTGGATTATGTTAAGACTGCAGTAAGCTTTGTAAGTGACCACCAAACTGTCTTCCAAAGTGGCTGTACCATTCTTCATTCCCACCAGCAATGAATAAAAGTCCCTGTTGCTCTGCAACATAGCCATTATTTGGTATTATCAGTGTTTTGGATTTTAGCCATTCTAATAGATATGTAGTAATGTCTCAGTGTTGGTTTAATTTGCAATTCCCTGATGATAAATAATTATGGGCATGTTTTCATGTGCCAACTTTTCATCTGTTTATCTTCTTTAGTGAGCTGTTACACAATACTTTTCATAGCATCACTATTTGTAATAGTCCAAAATCGTAAATTACCCACATGCCCATAAACAGCAGAATAGATTAAATAAATAGAAATATATTCACAAAGAGGACTATAATACAACAATGATAATAAGCAAACTACAATATATAACATAAATATTCTGACAAATATACCATTGATGAAAAGGGCCAGACACACACACACACACAAAGTGCATACAGTGTGACTCCATTTAAATCAGTTTCAATAAATAAGTTTCAAAAGATAAGGTTCAAGTGATAATAAGGTTTAAACAGGCAATACTATTTAAAAATTTAATTTAGGGTGAAGGAATTCTATTTCTAGCAATGGCTGATTAGGCTGTTTCAAGCGCACCCATTCATGGAGAACAATTAGAAAAGTAGCTCAAAAATATTTTTTAAATATATTTGAAGGTATCAGAAATCTACCAACAGAGAACTTACTAAGGCAATATTAGGAAAAGGAAAGAATGCAAGAGAGACAATGCCTAGCACTGGAGACCAATTTTATCACTAAGGCAATTGCAGAATACAAAAGCAAAATTAGCAGCCAAGGAGCTTTTAGAAGATGAGCAGAGCTTTTCAGGAGTTTCATAGGACAAGAGGGACTAATATTATACATCAGAACTTACTAAGGAGGATGGGCCATGGTAATCACTATGGACTCTCTGTTAGGTCCATGAAAGGCTACATTAAGAAGGGTGAACAGGGAATGGACCAGCCTTCATGAGGCTTAAAGCCCAGCTGTGAATAAAATCAATCTTCCATGAGTTTAAAGTGATCTTCTCCTAACCTAGGTGGCTGCCAGAAGAGTGAGTAAATTGGAGAAAGAAAATATCATTCAGAGCTTGTAATTACCACTATAATTTTATATACACAATACCCAGCACTCATTCATAAATTAAAAGACTATACAAAGTTAAGATTTGGTTAAAATCCATGAGAAAAAGAGTCAGTAAAAGAAAGCTAACAGGATATCCAGATAGATTTATAAATCGCAGACTTTATAATGGCCATAATTAGTATAGTCAGGAAATAAAATAATACAGTGAATTTTGGTAACGTAATGAAAAATATAGAAAAGAAATTAGATGGTAATTATAGGTCCAAAAATACAATAATTGAAATTAGGAACTCAATGGATGCGTTTAAAATCAGATTGGACACAACAGAAAGGAGAATAAGTGAAAAACAGGTCAGTAGAAAATATACAGACAAAAAAAAGAAGATACAAAAGGATGAAAAAATACACAAAAAATATATAGAATGTGGCAAAAAGATGTATAATTTGAGTTTCAGAAAAAGAGAGAGATAATGAGGCAGAAGGAACTTTTATGAGTCAATGTCAAGAATTTTCTAATACTGAAGAAAGTCATCAAAGCACATAGTCAAGAAGCACTATAAACCCCAAGCAGGATAAACACAAAGAAAGTCTTTGGATTAATTATCTGTCTCATAACAAATTAGCAAAACACTTAGTAGTTCAAAATCACAAACAGATTATCTCACACAGTTTCTAGGGACAAGAAATCTTTGCTGGAAGTTTCTGGCTTCGTGTCCATGATATGGTTGAAGTCGAGTTGTTGGCCAGGGCTGCAGTCACCTGAAGAGTTGACGGATGCTGTGGATGCTAGAAGACCTGCATCCTAACTCTCTCATATGGCCATTAGCAGGAGGCCTCAGCTCCTTTGAAGATGCTCACAACATAGCAACTGGCTTCTCCCAGACCAAGTGACCCAAGAGAGAAAAAAAAAAGGAACCAAGATGGAAGCCACAGTGTCTTTTATAACCTAATCTTAGAAGTGACATATTATATCACAAATTATGCCAAATTGAAGTAGTCACATCTACCAAAACCAGTACAGTGCAGAGGGGAACTACACAAAAGTATGAACACCAGGGGTGGGGGCATCACTAGGTGCTAAGACGATCACTAGGATCATCTTAGGTGCTGGTTAGCACAACATCATTAAGGATCATTACAGTAAAACTGCTGAACCCCAGAGACAAATAGACCTTATTGAAAGCAGCCAGAGAAAAAGACATAATACATTCACAAGTGCAACAATGGGACAGAATCAGTGGAAGCCAGAAGACAATGAAATGATATCGTTAAAATAACGGACACCTAGAATTCTGACAAAAATATGTCTTTCATAATGAAATTAAAATAAAGACTTTTTAGACAAGCAAAAAATAGGAGAATTCATTACCAATAGATTCATCTTAAAATAAATATTAAAAGGCATTCTTTAGGCAGAAGAAAATTAATCCCAAATGGAAGTCTGGAGATATAAGAAAGAATGAAGAGCTATGGGGATAGTAAATATGTAGGTAATCTAAATTATTTACTCTATAAAACAATAATATAATATTTTGCAGTTAAAAAATATAAAACAGTAATAGTGTAAAAGCTGAGAGGTAGGTGAGTGAAGTTAAAGTGTTTTAAGATCCTTGCATTGTCTGAGAAGTAGTAAATGCACTAATTTATGTTAGTCAGTAATATGACAATAGTGCATGTTGCAGGCCAATTATGCATGTAAGGTTATCACTAAAATAACCTTTTTTTAAAAAAAAAAGGATAACTATCAAACTAATTTGGGTGTGACATGGCATAATAAAAAACAATTATTCCAAGGGAAGAAATCAAATAATAGAAAAAGGACAGCATAGAACAGGTAGGAAAAATTCAATAGCAAATGGAAGGTATAAACCCAAATCTATAAGTAATCATATTAAAAGTAAATAGAATAAATACACTAAATAAAAAAGAAAGAATTTCAAAGATTTCAAGAAAAATATCCACTTTTAGCTGTTATATGAGACATCGTAAATATAAGGAACAAAAAATTAAAAGAAAAGGGATGAGCAAAAGACATACGATGCAAACACTAAAAGAAAGCTTACGTAAGCAGACTAAGATCAGACCAAGTGGATTTTAAGAAGAGAAGCATGAGTAGCGATTAAAGCAAATATTTCACAATGAAAAAGGCTCAAATCACCCAGAAGCTATCACACTCATAAATGTTGTGCACTTAATGACATTGCTGCAGAGTATATAAAATAAAAATGGGCAGAAATAAAATTTTAAAAGAGAAATGAAAAGATGCACAATCATAATAGAAGGTTTAGCACGACTCTTTCATTAATTGTTAGAATAAACAGACAAGGAAAAAATCAGTTAGGAAAGAGGAGATTTGAACAGACCAATTGTTTCAGTTCTGTTAGTTTTTGCTTCAAGAGTTTTGAAGATCTATAATTAGATGGATACACATTTAGGACCCCTATGAATTCTTGAAGCATTTACTCTTTTATTATGATGAGATACCCTTTTTTATTTCTAGTAATATTCTTCACGCAGAAGTCTTCTGTGCTGTTAAGCAGACACTTCAGCTCCCTTATTACTAACATTTACAGGGATATCTTTTCCATCTTTTTGCTTTTAACCTGTGTCTTTAGATTTAAAATGAGTTTCTTGTAGATACAACAGAGATGAGTCTTGTTTTTTTGTCCAGTTAGACAATTTCTACCTTTTCGTTGGAATGTTTACATTATTTACATTTAATGTCATTATTAATATGTTAGGTTTAAGTCTACCTTTTATTATTTTTTTCTTTATTCCATCCATCTGGGTTTTTTTTCCTTTCTTACTTTCTTTGGATTAATAAGCACGTTTATATTTCATATTATCTCCTTTATTGGATTATTAGCTGTATTTGTTTATTTTACTTTATATTGGTTTCTGTACAGTTTATAGTAAACACCTTTCACCTATCACTATATATCTTCCAATAGTTTAATACCACTTCATGTATAATATAAGAACCTTACAAATATATGCTTCTATTTCTCTCCACCAGAACTTTGTGCTACTTTTGTCAAGCAGTTTACTTCTACATTTTAAAAATCCCACAATACACTGTTGTTATTTTTTTCCTTAAAAAGTAAATATCTTAGGGACTTCTACTTACAACCAAAATGGAGTAGCAAGAAACATATTTACCCTCCCACATGAAACAACCCAAAAATAACTAGACAAAATATATAAAACAATGGTTTTCAATAAGGACAGTCATCCTTGAGAGACAGGAAACAAACAAGGTAAGTCCTATGATTGCCCCAACAGGGTAATGAAGAGAAGACAGTTGCACAGAGAAGGAACCCAGAAATATGCAGAGGGTCCACCTTGAGCAGCAACACCAGGGAAAGAACCATCCAAAATGATTAGCGGGAACAGTATTCCATTCTCAACAGGGCCAGGAATAGTGCCTGCTCCCTAAAAGAATGCTGGAATTTATTTGGAAATAAAATAACCTTTTCTAAACAACTCGCAGGTCAAAGAATAAATCAAAAGGTAAGTTTAAAAGTATTTTGAACTGAACAAAAGTGAAAATACAACTTATCAAAATTTGTAGCATGCTGCCAAAGCAGTACTTAGAGGAAATTTTATAGCACAAAATACCTATATTAGAAAAGAAGAAAGGCCTCAAATAAATGACTTCTACTTTAAGAAGAAAAAAAAAGTAAATAAACCAAAGTAAGTGGAAGAAAGGAAATGATAAAAATAAGAGTGGAAATCAATGAAATAAAAAACAAAAACAACAGAGAAAATCAATGAAACCCAAGGTTGGTTTGTTAAAGAAGATAAATAAAATTGAAAAATCTCTAGCCAGGCTGATTAAGAAAAAGAGAGAACACATTACTAACATCAGCAATGACAGGGGTAATACCATCACAGATTATAGATGTTAAAAGTATAATGAGAAAATACTATGAACAAATTTAAATCCTTCCTTAAATCCTTGAGCATATTTAAAATAGCTGATAGAAAGTATCTGTGTCTGCTATTTCCATAATCCCAGTCATTTCTGGTTTATATCTATTGATTTTTTTTATTATGGACCTTATTTTCTTGCTCACATTTTTCTGCTTCTTCACTCATCTAGAAATTTTTTATTGTGCACTTAATATTGTCAATGTTACATGATCCAGTATGTAGATTGTGCTGGTGTCCTTTGAATAGTGCTGAAGTTTGCTTTGGCAGGTAACTAAGTTAATGTGGAGTGGCTTGGCTTTTTTGGAGGTTTGTTGTATAAACTTTTTTAAGACAATTCCACAGCAGTCTTCCTCTAGGGTCACCTTAGCCCTAGAGGCATGGCCCTTATGTTGTCTCTTCTGAATGTCCCAGGAGTTCGGTGAGATCATCCCACTATGGCTGGTCAAAATTTGAATGTCTTCCATGTCATGAATTGTTCAGTTTACGGTTATCCAGTAGTAGGTCTTTGTTCAACCTTGTAGAGTATCACTGAAACATGTGCTACTTACTATTCAACCAAAGACTCAAAGGGATGTGT
Organism: Daubentonia madagascariensis; assembly: GCA_023783475.1. Lineage (NCBI taxonomy): Eukaryota > Metazoa > Chordata > Mammalia > Primates > Daubentoniidae > Daubentonia > Daubentonia madagascariensis. Next base: position 8,605,774 of record JAKFHU010000144.1, on the reverse strand, counting down.
ATGCAGATTTACAGATCTCCTTCACTGTATAGTTCTCTCCCCACAAGAACTCCGTCTGATGTCCAGCTGCCTAGGTCTCCATGAACCCTGATCTCTGTCTCCTCAACTCAGCAAGACTAGTGTGCTCTGTTGGGTTCCCCCTCTCCTCCTTATGGTGCAGAAAATGCCCCTATACAGAAAACCAGGGTGACCTGAGTGCTCACCTTGTTTGCTACTCTCCTTTCAGATATCACAGTCCGATGCTGTGTGTCGTATAATGTCTGAAAACAATTATTTCATTTATATCATACATTTTGTTCAGTTTTCTAGATTTTTACTGTGGGAGAGCAGATCCAGTGCCAGTTTCTCTGACATGGCTGGAAGCAGATGTTGACTCACTTATATATGCAGGTGTATTTATCAAAGCTTTCTTTATAATTTCCTTGGTGTCATGCATAGAAAAAGCCTTTATATTTACTTATACTTTCTGACAGTACCTTAATGGTTTCATATTTTTTAACATTAAATTCTTTAGGCCATGTAGAATTTATTTTGGTGAAAGATGTAAGGCATTAGCATAGCTTTTCACAAATGGTTAGCCAGTTGTGCTAACCCAATTTACTAAGTAATCCATCCTTTCCTTAGAGGTATAAAATACCTCCTTTATATGCCTAAATTTACATGTAATCGCATCTATATCTTGACTCTATTTTGTTCAAATAAATTGTCTATTGCTGAAGCAGTACAGGAAAATTACTGTGAGTTCTGAAATAGTGACTTACAAATTAATTGTCAAAGCATGCTCTATAAGAAGAAATTGTGCTAGAATAGAAACATGGGAGCTGGAGGTAAAGAACATTGGCTTGACTCTCCGTTCTACTACTTATTCCCTGTTCAACACTGGGCAAGTCAGTCAGCCCATAAGCCTCAGTTTCTTCAGCAGTAAAATGGGAACAATGACATTTCACTATTTCCAGTCTACTCTTAAACCTCTGTATTCCAGCAGGACAGAACTCTGTCCTCCTAAAATATACCTTCCTTTTATGCATCTCCATGTACTAGCCACAATGTTTTCTCTGTTTGAAATAGCTTTCTTATTTTCTCTTCTTGGTGAACCCTTATTCATCCTGCAAGAAATAGATACAAATGCCATCTATTTGCTGACGCTTTTCCCAGATTCTCCAGAGTTACTTAACCCTCTTGTCTCCCAACAGCCTGCACCCACATCTCATTGTGCTGTAGTTATTTAATTACACATCTGTCTCTTGTGGCTGACTTTGAACTCCCTGGGGATAGAAACTGTGTTTTTCTTATCATTCTCTGATCACCAGAATTAACAGTTCAGGAGGCATTAGTTGAATGAACAGGTGGGTGAATGGATGTATAGAGGCAGAGCTGAGCGAATGGTTCAGCAAATTGGCATCCCATTCTGCCCTTGGCAAGCATGCTCCAAACAAGATTTTTGCTTTTGTGGCTCAGTTCTCTACCTTTCTGATGACAGAATCCTAATGCCAGAGCCTTTCTCTCTCGTGGGACTCCTAAGCCCTTGTGCCAAATCCCTAAAAGTCTATTTAGAGTCCCTCCAGCAAATGTCCAATTCTTTCCCAGCAGACCCTTTGCTCCCTTCTTTCTTTGTGGGCTCTGGGTTCCTACTATGCGGTTTTTGTAACCTCAGGACATTCATATTAAACCTTCGGGTGAGTCATTCACTGGCCTGCCAGCCTTTGGGACTGTGACTATCCGGTGGTTCTGACCATTGGTTTCCAACCTGGCCCTCACTTCCCACCTCTCTGCCTTTCTGGGCTGACCAACTGGACCCACGACCTCCCACCTGCCTGTCCCAGCCCCTTGAATTAGGGGAAGGGCAGCTAACATTCATTGAGTAATTAGTTATTATGAGCCAGGTGCTTTGTATATGGATTTACATTTAATCATCTCAAAACCTTGTGAGATGGGGGTTATTATTTCCATTTACAGAAACCTAGAGAGGCTGAAACCTGCTTGAGCTTAAACAGAAAGTGGCAGATTCAGTAATCAAGCCATGTCTGTCTGATTCTAAACACCGTGCCCCCTTCCACGTCTTCCTGTGAACTGTCTGGTCTCAGTTTCTGGGGCACTTCGCTGTCATATGCTTATCACTGAACTGAGATGTGCTGGATTGGACCAATTTATTTAGATTTCTGGTGTGAATCCATATGAGTGATTCTGTCTGGGTTCGCAGAGTAGTAGGTCTTCCTCCAATTCAAACCTCAGGCCAAACAGTGCTTCCAATTGCAAGTGAGAGCACCTGGGCTCACCCAAATCTGAGTTCAAGTCCTAGCTGTGCTGCTTATAGACTAGAATATTTGGCACAAGACTCATGTCCTTGGTTTCTTTGGTCTACACTATTAATACCTACTTAACAGGCTAATGTGGGGAGGTAATAAATGACCCACAGGGAAAGGTCTGACAGAAACAAGCAGAGATTAATATGGTCCACACGTCAGCTTCATACCCAACCCTAGGGCAAAAATGGTTTGGAACGGCAGACAAGCTCTGGAATCTGACTGCCTGGCTTTGTATTAACCATGTCGTTTATTTTCTGTATTCTGATGCTTTGATATCTGGAGCCTTGCTGACCCTGGAGCAACTGCCCCTCCCAGAGTTAGCCAGTTCCCAGAGGTAGTAAACAGCTCACCTGTGAACACACTTTTTAAATGCAAACCAACAAATCCAGAGCCCACACTGGGACCAACCCCTTTTTCACACTTTCACACTTTGGGCCACTGTTTGCTTGCCCATAACTAGGGACGGCCCCTATGAAATTACTTGAACTAGCCAATCCTACACCTACTTACCCTGCCTTGGTCCATTCCGCACCCTCAGAAACCACAGCAAAGGCTCTTGCACACAGCTCCCTCTCTCTCCCCCTGCCTCCTAACTGACTCCAGTGCTTCCGCATGTGTCCCCATGGCATGGTGTGCCCCCTTCCCTTGGGAACTACCTTTTCAATGCAAGTCACCTCCTGATCTGTTGGCCTTATCAGACCTCATATTTTCTATTAATACACTCTACTTCAAAACAGGCTTTGAATCTAAGATTCAAGATATCAGCCATATAATCTTAGGCATACCTCTCTGAGCCTCCATTTTCTCAACTATAAAATGGCGACAGTAAGCATTTCTACTTCCTAACGTGGTTGTGAGGATTAAGTAATAGGTTGCCTGACACATGCTAAGTGCTTAACAAGAGTTAGCTGCTGTTGGTGTCATTATCACAGCTGTTTATTCCATACTCACCAAGCACCCGCCATGGTGCAGCACATAGGCCAGGAGTAGACGGAGGTGCAATCCTGATCTGAACAATGACAAGTGGTTAAGACCCCCTACTGCATGTATTTCCCAACCATCCAAATACAAATTAGGGCCCCTAGAACTCTGAAGAATTATATATTTGTTCAGGCAAGGCCGGAAGTAGAACCTGGCCAGTCTGAGGACCTGCAGGAGCAGTTGCACTGAATGGTTGGCAGCAGCAGACCACCATGGGTCACAGAGTGTTGCTGGCCATGTAGATGACAGGAGGGTGGGCAGGCAAGGGACAGCATTGCTAACTTGGTGACAGAGTAGGGATCAAGTCAGAACACAGCAGTGAGCCAGGGTTGCCAAAGGAGTGACTTCAATCCAAGGCAAAAGGCAATGGCCAGGAGTCAGGAGAGGGTAATTGGTCAAAGCTAAACTATAGGAGCACCTGTCTATATACAGAGACCATGTTGCCAGGACCATTCTCTACCTGAGTGTGCTGCAGGGACTGGACTTTGACTAGCAGGTGGAGCAATGGCTGGGGTGTGAGTGTATAGACAGGATAGTGACTTTTAGGGATCCAGATACCCCTGGATCCTGCCCAAAACAGAGGTCCCAAAGAGCATGTGGACTGCCAGGCTAGGTTGGCAAATGCTACTTTATTCTTGTGGGTCAAATGATAGTTTAGTTTTAGAGTTTTACTACTATTTATTGCATGCCTGCCATGTGACAGTCTTGGTATTGAAAAGGCTTGACCATCCTACATAATGTGGTAGCAACAGTGACAGAATGTGGGTGCTCTGGGGAAACGCCTTTGACTTAGTTGGGGGAAAAAGAGGATCAGAGAAGGTGTGTGAGATCAGTGATTCCCAAATCTGAGCATGCATTAGAGGCTCACCTGGAGGGCTGGTTAAATCAGATTACTGTACCTCTAGCCTCTACCTGCTGAGATTTTCTGATTCAGTAGGTCTAGGGTGGGGCCTGAGAATTTGCATATCTAACATGCCCCTATGCTAACCAGCACTGTGCTAGTTATCATTTTTCAAAAATAACTGCTACCCTCCTACCAGGCACCGCCCTCCTGAGATCTTTCTTGAACAAGGAGCCTGTTTTCCCACCCCGTCAGCATCAGCCTTGGCTTCCAGACATGGCTTGGCAATGAAATGTGAATGCAGAGCTTGTGTGCCAAGAGTCATTGTGTACTCCTGCCATCTCTTTTTCCCTCTTGTCAGGAGATCGGCGTGTCCCACATAGGGGCTGCTCATCCAGCCTGGGTCCTGTAATGGGGAAGACGTAAGACCTAGCTGCATCTGACCCATGATGAACATGCAACATGGGACAGAAACAAACCTTCGTTCTTATATGCAACTTAGATGTTGGTGATTGCTCGTGAGGGCAACATACCATGGCCTAAACCAACTGATAAATAAGACTTCCTAGAGAAAATGATGCTGAGTAGAGTCTGAAAGGTGAATTATCTTGGCAGAGAACAGGCAGAGGTGTGAGACAGTGTGCTATGCGGGAGTTACAGACAGCACAGTAGTCCAGGGCGTATACTTCAGTATACAGAGTGGCAGTAGAGGAGGGCAGGAGTCTTGTGTGTCAAACTTCATGCTGTAGGGGCCAGACAAAAGACACCTCAAATGTGACATGCCCAAAGCAGAGCCCTGGATACGGTTCCCCAGCCCAAAAACGTTTCTTCCAAAGTCTCCTCTAAGAAATTAAACAGCACCATCACCTACCCTGTTCCTCAAGCCAAAAATGGGGAAGGCAAATTTAATCCACGCGTCTAATTCCCCCACTGCCTTCCTCAGCAAGTCCAGTTGGCTGCACCTACAAATATTACAAGTGCAGCCCCACGGTCTCACCCTGGGCCAAGCCACCTCCACCTCTCCCTGTGTTATTGCAACTGCCTCCTCACTGATCTCGATGTTTCCACCCTGGCTTCCCTTCATGCCGTTCTCCACATTGCAGCCACAATAGTCTGTCAAAAATATAAATCAGATTATGTATTATGTCATTTCCATGTTTGCAAACTTCCAAAGACTTCTAATTAGATTTAAAATAAAATCTCGTCTCCTTACTGTGGCCTGCAAGGCCCTACATAAAATCTAGTCCCTGTAGACTTCACTGATTTGTCCTTACACCACGTTCCCTAGTCTAGTTCACTAAGTTCAAGCCACATTGGCCTTCTTCCTGGTCTTCATTCCTACCTCCAGACCTTTGCACTGCAAGTTTCTTCTGCCAGAAATGCTCTTTCTCCCTTGTCAACAGGATACCTCCTCCAGGAAGCCTTCCCTGGCTGCCCTAACTCAAGCAGTTCCCTTGCTCCTCTCCAAGTTGATCTCTCTCACAGTGTTTCCTTTCCTTTCCTACATTGCTCCCATTGCTGATTGAAATTATTTTATTTATTTGCTTACTTGATTGTTATCTGTACACCCATTAGAATGGAAGTTCCAAGACAGAAGATTTAAGACTTTCATTCATTCAACAAATATTTATTAAGCATCTAGTATGTACAAGACATTGTTGGTTCTGGGGACACAGCAGGCAACACTATTTCAGCATCAAACTACTGCCTTGCACATTCTAGTTGCTCAATAAATGTCAGTTGACTAAATAAATAAATGAATAAACCAAAGGGTAAGAAAAAGGTTGAATCAGAAAGAAGTAGATAGGTCACATATGCATTGCTGATGATGAAACTGAACTTTAATAATAAAGCAGCAAAATGCCAATTTAGACTGGCTGAGACATCCTAACCAAACAGCATTAGCCCAGAGAAAATGAGCTAGGGAAGGCTCCTTCACTGGGACTTCTGAAATTATGCAAGAACCATTAAAATGTATGAACACAACTGTGAGTAACCAGCATGAAAATACCATGTACATTTCTTCTATTAGCAGGGTGACTACTCAGGAACTTACCAGGCATAGTTTATTAAGTGCTTTCCTTGACAAATGAAAGGAAACTGTATTTGCAATTAACCACACTTGCACTGCTGATTTCTAACAATAGTTTTGTGTCCAGGATTTAATGAATCTTTCAGGAATTTTTACAAACTGCTAGGAGTCAAAGTCAATTTTAAGGCAGCAAAGTGACAGCGTTTGTAAGGAGCAGTGTTCCAAGGGTTGAAATGCAGTACCTGGTTCCAGCCAGAAACTTAGATATTCTCTTCCTGTTTTCAGATACTAGTGTATTTTTCATGTAATGTAGTGTTACTTCCGCGTGAAGTCGCCGTACCTTGCCCTCCTCCTTTGCATCACGAGGACTAATGAAGATATAAACCAAATCCAGGTACAGAAAAACCTTAATAATTCAGGCTAACTATGGAGAAATCCAGTGGGAGCTATTGCAAAACCTGAATTCTGGAGCTCTAGGATATGGTGTATGCATTTTTTAAAAAGTACATTCAATAATGTAAAGTAAGTTAACCAAGTATTATTGACTTTTGCTAGTACTTGGAGGAAGGAAGCTATATTAATGATAGATTTAAATGCTTTACAATAGCATATTGCATATTGATTTGTCCTCTTAGGGAGGATAAACCCTTTTTCCTACAAGATTACTTATACATTATTTTCTTAATTCACTTTTTTCAGAGCACTTAGGCAAAATTCAATCTAGGTCCAGCTCAGCTATATGCAAACTTGGCTTTGTGGGTCTGAATTAATATTTTATTGTAAACTTTGAAAGCATTCTTATATCTAACATTGTGTGGTGATCTTGTCAGAGACTTCTTGCTGTGTTTAGGTGTTAAGATATTAATTGCTTTTTGCAATGTGCTGTGACTCATGCTTAAAGTAATCACTTTTCTTTAATGACAAGAAGGGAAGCCAGTGACATTTGTGAATGGTAGAAGAAATAAAAGGAGCTGGACACATTCTCTCTCAACATCCTCCATGCTATGATTTCGCAAGCTAGAAATGCACTAAGGCTTCTGCTCAAGTCAGCTATTACTCATTTTCTTCACAGTTGAGGAATGCCCTTAATACATCTGGAATGGAAAAAAATTGTGTTGATGTGCTTACACAAGAAAAGATAAATAGAATAATGGAGCAGAATAAAAAGCCCAGAAAACCATACAGCCTTATGTTACAGGGAAAAGATGATCTTTGTAATAAATGGTGCCAATCAATGAATATCCAAATGGGGGAAAAAACATATCTTAACCCCCTACCTCACCCCAGGTACAAATATCAATTTTAGGAAAAGCACAGGTTTAACTATGAAAAATGAAGCTTCTAGAAGAAACTATACAGCATCTTCATGACCTTATAGTGTATAAAGATTTCTTAAATGGACCCAAATTCTCAATCATAATAGGAAAAGATGATAAATTTCTATACTAAAATTAAGAACTTCCATTCATCAAAAAGACATCATCAGGAGTGTAAAAGGTACAACTCACAGAATGGAAAATAATATTTGCAATGTATATCTGACAAAAAATTCATTTCAATAATATATAAAGAATTTTTACAAATCAGTAAGAAAAACACACACAACTCAAAATGAAACTGGGCAAAAATATAAACAACCACTTTACAAAATAAGATATCCAAATGCCTAATAAACATTTAAAAAGGTAGCAAATCTCATTAGTCATCAGGGAAATGCAAATTAAAAACACAATGAGATACCACTACACACCCAGCAGAATGGGTAAAATGAAAGACAGACAATACTAATTGTTCAGTAGGATATGGAGAAACTGGAACCCCCATATATGCTGCTGATGAGAGTGCATATTGGTAGAACCATGTTTGAAAATTTGTTGGCAGTATCTACTTGGGCAGAGCATAAGCATATCTCATGACCCTGCACTTTTACTCCTAGGGGTACACATTACAGAAATGCACATGTATGTTCACCAAAAGATATATACAAGAATATTCATAGCTCCAGCCTGGAAGCTGCCTGAATGTCCATTCAGTGGTAGAATGGATAAATAAATTGTAGTATATTCACAATGAGTTAGTGAAAAGGTAATGAGGAAACTACAACCACACATAACAACATGGATATTTCTCACAGAGGTCATGTTGAATGACAGAAGACAGACACAAAAGAGGGCATTTGCATAAAGCTCAAATATAGGCAAAACTAACAGGTGACCTTAGAAGTCAGGATGGTGGTTTCTCTTTGCAGGGTTTTAACTGGAAGAGGGCAAGAGGGAGGCTGCTGGAGGGCTTGAATGTTCTCAGGTTTTTGGGGGATTGTTTTTTTTTTCTCTAAGTGGTGATTACATGGAGATGCCCAATTTGTGAAAAATCATCCAGCTGGACACTTATGAGTTGTGCATAAAACTGAACACTTATGATTTATGCTTAAAATAAAATCTCACTGCAAGATATTTTATATTTTTCAGTTTATTTTTGATTATATTTGGAGAGGCAAATTTTACATGATAGCTTCAAACCAACCATTGTACATTAACCAAATTTTACACAAGCCATTTGAAAAAAGATCTAAAAATGTGCTTAGTTATTGGTATTATATAACATTTATCAAGCACCAAGAGTGTGCTGAGAGCTGTACAGAACAAACATAGAAAAGACACAGTCCTTGCCTTCAAAAATACCCATTCCTTTAGGATCTTGCACATAAAACTTCACCTTATAGTCCACACTCTTTTATTCATAAGGCATAAATAAGGAAGTTTGTTGCATTTCTCATTGTTACTTAATTAATAAATATCTAATACCCTTTCCCCCAATTATATCAACAATTGCTCATATCTTTGCCTTTAAATACAACTTTCCATAGTACAATATACAGTATATATTGATTTGGTATTCACACAATTGACCACAATATTCTTGCAGGTTGGTTATAATATGAAGCATGTTGAATTTCAACATTCACAAATTGTTATACCACTTAATGGAATAATTTGTTGTTCGCAGAGCTTTTTGTTTTTTTTTTAAACCAACAAATGGGGTGTCACTGCTGTTATCTTAATAAATTGTAAACAAAACCAGCACTGCCTTGATTCCAATAAGGGTATCAGAACTATGGCACAGGTATTCAGAACAGTGATTTTTTAGCACATCTATTAAACTAGCCTTGCAGATATCAATCACATAGCTGCATGCCCTAAAATACTAACAAGTTATGATAAGCTAGTAATAGTTGATGTATGACTTACTTTACTGTATTTGCAGGTTGAAGAAGGGAGTACTGGTGTAAAATGTCTGACAACTGTGAGCCAGGAATTTTTATTTTCTTTTCTGCAAGGCTGTATTCAAAACAAATTCAGATTAGAAAAGAAGATGAAATGATTCTGAATTTAATGATTGGCTAAGAACATTTTATTCCAAAATAATCCCTTAAATAATAACATCTGATTGTTTATTTTTAAAATGCAAGAAAAACAAAGTGAATTCTGATAATGTAGTGATTTTAGATGCAGGTACAAGGAACTATGCTTTATGTAACAATGTCAGAGCATGGTGGGAGATGGCACCCAGAGCAGAAGATAGGCCAATCCACGTGTCACCTGTGGGGAGCTCATTGCAGCAGGAGATGGGAGGCAAATTTTAGAGGGATGAACAGACGTTTCCCTCCCAGCCAGACTCTGTCTTGCTGCATTCTGCAAACCGAGGGAATGGAGGTGCTAGGGTGAGTCTGGGGTCTCGGGAAAGGTTGGAGTGAGCTTGGGGTCAATGGCAAGAAAGGATCCAACTGCGAACTTTACCTTCTACAGATTCCAAGACCCCAAGCATCCGTTAGCTTCAAGCCATGGCAAAGATCCATAACCTCAACACTAGACTGGGTACTATCAGGCTGAGGATGACCCCTTTCCAGAGAAAACCAATTCACCTTTGGCCTCCATTGTCCAATGTCCTGGGGTATTACCAGGTCTGGATGTTTCCATGATGTGAGACAATGATGTTGAGTTGAATTTTAAAGCTACCCTGGACTCAGAGCACGATTGGATTTCTCTGCCAACCTCTCCAGCTATGAAAAGGGTAGAAGAAAATTCCACAGAGTCCTTTCGCTCCCATGCTTGCAGTGGGCTGAGAGTCATGCCCCCTAGGTAGCTAGGCACATGGCCCAAACAGGGCCCGTTTGGAACAGATTCACCCAAGGGCAGTGGCAAAAGTGGTTTGGTCCAGCCCCCATGATCTTATCTGTCAAAAGGAGTCAGGGTGGGATTTGACAAGATTTTTCTTATCCTAGGTAAGCATCTCTCCATTCTTCTGCAAATCACAGAGCAAGAGGTTGGAAACTACCTATCTCTGATGCTCTGGCAGGTTAATAATCTGTGAGAAAGGGGTAAATGGTGGGATTGAATGTGGTATAGAGAGAGTCTTATTGGTTAAGGGGGTGAGGTGGGAAGGCAGCTCCCAAGGGTGGTATCTTCTTTGGGCTGAAAGAAACAAGCTTATTTAATGTGCCCAACCCAAAACAGAGCACCAAAAGACTAAAATTCTGACAACAAACAGTAATATGTATATATATTATTTTTTCATTTTTAATTATAAATCCTCAGTTTTCCATACTAAGGCTTAAGTTTTCAGTCCCCTAATTGAAAATCCATACATAAACATGACAATATAAATAGATAACATGAAGACCTCTAAAAGTAAAGGTTCGCGACAGATGGAAACACCCATCCGTCATTTGTTAACATCATAAAATTTACTGACTACTCCTTAAGGGTGAACAATAGAATTAGACACAGCAAGCTAAGCATTATTTGGAATTTTTTAGAATGGATGCTGGACTCCTATTGTTTTAAAATTTGAGATACTTCCCAAACCTCTCTTGTAGGAATTTATTATATCATCCAGAGTGATTATTCTTACAATCAAAATTTCTTTAAATTCCACCTTGTTATCAAAAAAATTTAAGGTAGTGAGTTTCTGTCAATCATTTTTTTCTTTAACCTGTAACAATACATTAGAATCAGATGCTGATAAGGATTCTCTCTGTCCAATTATTGTCAAAGCACCATTCAGCAGGTGGAAATTGAGATCAAATTCCGATGAAATTACAACAGCTTCTTGTACACTGGAGAAACTTTGCTCTCAAGTTATTTAACAGAGAAGACAATAAATGAAAATTAGGTATTTAAATAGACATATAGATAGATAAATGGTTAAATAGATAATATTTTTTGCACTGCTGACAAGTATTCAAAACTCTGGAGTCAGTGTCAGGGTAGTTGAGAAGACCTCAGTGTCTTTATCATATTATTGAACAAGCTTGCCAAATCTTTTTAAAGCCATTGAAAATGGCTGATATTAGTGGTGCATGAAAACTATGGTTTACAGATGATAAAATGTCAAAGTTTAGCCATTGTCTCTACTCTTCAAGGCACAAGGACAAGTTCCAAACTCTTCAGCTCATGTAGGAGAAGCCAAGCATTTGGTACCACCAAGAGATAGAAAATCAAAGAATAGAGCCACACGCCAAAGCAAGAACAGGAGATCCTTTGGAGTGGCCATGATTTTCAAAGATGGACCTTACATCATTAGCAATCAGCTCCCCCACACTTTGGGTTGGGGACAGGAAGGTCTCCTGGCCTGAATACCTTGGCCCATTACACAGTGAGAGCACATTTCATGCCTCATTTGGTAGTCCAGCTCCTTCCTACCCAGGGCACAAAGAATAAGGTCCAGAACATTTCCATGAAGATCTGCAACAATGCAGATATTCTGCCATATTGATGGCAAAAGGGCGAGAATGGAAAGTCAGTAGCCCTTGATAAAAGTCAACAGAGAAATAACATCCTTTATGAACACACACCCTGTTACTTCACCAGCAATGGTCTAAGAACATTAAGGAAAAGAGAACCCGCCCTCTTTTCTTCTCATCTTGCTATCTCCCTTAGCTTCTCCCAAAGAGACATGTATTAAGTATCTTCTGTATAACTTATTCCCCGCCATGAACTTCATCAAAATGGAAAGAATCCAATTAATCTTCCTTTTTTTTTTTTGCGTAGAATATTTGATTTGTATTTACTGATAGTCCATTACATTCTTTTGGCAGGAAAAGATATTGCACTTCTAAAAATGCATCAGAGTATAATTAAGTCAAATCTAATATAGGTAGGTAGATTTCTCACTAGAATGTACACTTTCTGAAGACCACCTTCAGCATTTGCAGAAAAAACTCCATTATTTCATCTCTATTTCAGTGAACTGTTGCCACACTGCAGCAATATTTTAAAATACAGAGGAAGACATTGGTAGTCATAAGCTGTACGCGGCGTTGCGTTCACGATTTCATTGTGCAGATGGGCACAACAATGACAAGGATGACTGTGCACGCGGCAGCGGCAATCAGAGCAGCTATCTTGCAAACCTTGGCTCGTCTGAATTCAGCTTCTTTACGTTTTAGTAATGAATCGTAGCCTGGAGTATAAATATCTTCCATCCAATATTCTAAGTTGTTTGGGTTTAAAGATTCTTGTGTCTAAAAGTGAAGAGAAGATGTTAGAAATATGGTGAACACTTGAAACCACGTCAAAGACATTCTGACAATCGTCACTCCTGAAGCTCTTAATTCCGCAGCTGGGAGTTAGAGATGACTGTGTTGTACAACACTGCCCCACCAGCCCCATGCCACACATCACATATTGCACTGGCCCCTCCCTTACTAAAAATGTTGTGTTGATTTTGACACAGGGAAACCCAAGGGTCTTCTACCTATACGCAAGCAAAATGGGGCCCGGACAAGCAAGACTCTAAACTTCAAGGGCATACAATCAAGAACAGGCTGGCCCACTGCAAAAGAAACAAGGAAAATCACTAAAAAATATTCTGTACCAACAGGCTCTAAGAACAGATCTGCTTGAAGCAAGGCCATCCTATCACTCTTTTCTCAGAAAAACTTCTACTGAAAATCAAAGACACCTTCCAAGATCAGCTGTTCAAACAAAACATAAAATATTTCAACTTTAAACATGTGTCTGAGCAGGTCAGGCTACTGCTCAAAGTCAAGGTCTACGGACCCGTGGCAGACCATCCCCACCCCGGGCCTGCCTTGGTGATGATTCTGGACTTGGTGCACTTTCCCCAAAGAAAGGGTTCCCACTGACATTTGTTTCCTGGTCTCCCTGAGATTCATGAACTGTTTGCAGGAGAAATATCATATTTAACCTGTACTACCCATGAATCCCCATTCCACGTTGATGGTTATAATCTATTTCCATGAAGAAAGGCAGCGTTCTCATTTTATGCCAAGCATTTAATAATGTGTCACATAAAAGCAACAACACATTGCAATTCCAAGTGAGTCCGTCTAAATCTTTAAACAGAAACAAAATATCCATTTCAAAGAGTTTCTTAAATTGTTTAATGCTCATAAACATGGACATATTAAAAATCACACACACACACATATATACAAGCATGGACTCAAAAAACAAACCCTTCAACACTTAAAAAAATAAAACTTGGTTGTACCATGTTATTGGTGGAACAGCGATGATTCTAACACATGCTAGTAATTCTGCACCTACCCGTCCAGATCCATTCTCTGGTCTTTTCCACTTTGCCCTGTGCCCCCAGGACAATGACCCCTACGAACACATCACGGGGGCTCCCCTGCCTTCAAGCTCCTGTGTGGGTTCAGCCAGTAGTGACAGGAGGAGAGAGAGGTTGCAGTGTTTATTTCCCCCAGTTCCCTCCCTGCTAGGCTTCAGTTCGCAGTGGCCCACCTCCTACCAGGCACTGCTCCCAGAGCCGTGGGTCTCAGTGGGTTTCACAAACAGCTCCCTTCCCTTGGCTCTTTGGATCCAAGGATGGCAACTGGTGCTGGTCTCTGGGTGCTTCGCTGGCTCTTGCTGGCTCCCTCAACCCTGCTCACACCACCATAAACAGTCCCCTCCTTAACACTTCTGCATTACCCCTTTGAGTATGCCATCTGCCTGCTGCCCGGACACTGACATCCCGAGGGCAGGCCATGGCCTCCTCAGGCTTTGTTACTTTCCTAGTGCTAAGAGTCTTCTATAATAGTACAGGGGTTGGCCAAATCTGACCTGCCACCTGTCTTTGTACAGCCCTTGTGCTAAGAATGGTTTTTCCATTCTTAAATATTTGAAAAAAGTCAAAAGAAGAATAATATTTTGTGATGTGTGACAATTATATGGAATGCAAATCTCAGTGTCCAGCAATAAAGATTTATCAGAACACAGCCATGCCCATTCATATACAAATTGTCTATAGCCACTTTCAAGTTACAACAGCAGAGGTGAGTAGTTGGGACAGACCACCAGGCCCAAAGGCCTAGAGTACTTACTATCTGGCCCTTTACAGAGCAAGTTTGCCGGCCCCTGTCATAACACATACCATTCAACGTTGTACAATGGAAAGAGAAGGGAACTTGGGGTCGCTAAAAATCTCCCAGTTCTCTTCCTCACTGAGGCATCATGTTTAAAGACTGTTGTTGAATTTTTCAAGTTATCTGGAGGGGTGGAAGGTAAACACCCATAATGGAAACAAGGACATTCTCATTGTGGGAAAAGTCCTTAACGTGCAGGGTGCCCTGTCCAACCCTTCAACCTTTGCAAGAAACTCCTGCTCCAGCATCCTCTGCTGGAGGCCCAGAAGCCTCTCCCCTGTGCTGCCCGGGGCAGTTCTGCTACTGCCCAGCTCTGGCTGTTAGAACGTCTGTCCTTCTGCTTAAACCACAGCCCCTCCCCACCAAAAGTCTGCCCATTGCAGGCACTTGGGGCCAGTCTGCTCTACTTGGCATGAAAACTCTTGAGCAATTTAATGGACGCTCAAGAAGAGAGAGATGGACTCAAGATGGACATACTTTGCTCTGCAGAGGTGGATGATGTGCTCCTAAAGGCTGCACCAACAGTGCTCTCTGCCCTGGCACCTTGAAGACAGGCTCAGGACAGTACAGTTGAAATGATCTACTCTTCTTCCCAATCTTCCCAGGGCTGGCCCAGAAGGTAAACAGTGTGTAAATGACACATCAGATTTTGTGCCTTATTCCCTCCGGCTCAGATAGAAGGAAATTGGCTTCCTTTCACAGCTATATACACTTTATTATGGGCTGGGATTCAGCCAGTGAAATAAACTATTTTTAATTAGTTTTTTCAATAACTGCAAGCTCTAATGGCACCAAGTAGCAGAGAGGTAATACTGAGGTTTCAAGGGACACAGGCGAGTGTACGCAATTATTAATTAGGCCTGGCAAACACTGGAAATAAAAACAGGGCCTGCACTTTTGCCTATGCCCTCAAATGGGCACCACCGATGGTGAATTTACACCTAGACACCAAGGGACCCCAAGAAGATTGTCCAGACACTGAAGGTGCCCTAAGGTGACATCTGAGTCTCTGCAAAGAGATGAAAGCAAACAAGGTGGTGCCTTTCTGACTTCACCAAGCTCTTCATGCTTGCTCTGCTTACTTCAAACACCCTCACAAGGCTACTCAACTCTATTTCCTCATATTTTGTGCAACTGGATACACTTTCCTTTTGCACTTTTAAACAATGTCACCTAAAGCTCTATAACCCAAAAATCTATTTTTATTTTATTTTTTATAATTTTGTCTTTATGATTATAAACATTGGCACATTAAAATCACACATATCTATAGGAGCAAAATCTCCCAGCTCCCTCCCCCCAAACTACAAAAAGATGTTTCTTAGTCTATGATTCATTCAATTAATTTGACTCGTTCAACGTCATTCCATGATACTGGAGAAATATTGATTATTCTGCCAGTTGAGCCACTCACACCTCTGGGTTCTTTCTGACCCTCTGGTTACTCCTGTATTCTAGTACCCCCAGATCAAAGTGTCACACCCATGGCAAAGCTGCACAGGGATCCCCACCTGGAGAAGAATCAAATCCTTGTGTAGCCTGCTTGCTGCAGGAAGGTGACAGAAGAGGGAGTGGCCTGAAAGGACCAGGGGAATGCAGCACACATGGGGGTGCAACATGCATGAGGTAAGGGGTGAAGAGGGGCTCAGGGCTGGCTGTCCCTGCTGCACCCACAAACCCCCCGTCAGGAACTGCCCCTTCCCATAATTGCTGTCATTTAGGGCCCAAGATAAACAAGTGTCATTGAAATCATTTTTCATGACATGGGGCCCCACTAAACTCTTACCAAAATAAAAATGAAATGGTGTAGAGGTAACAGAAGAGAAAGAACATGAGACTGGTTGTCAACGGCCCAGGACGAATTTAGACTTGTCTGACCTGGGGCAACTTATTGAGCTTCCCAGGGCCTCGATTTCCTCATTTGTAACTGAAGATGGTCATAACAATTCCTGCCTTGCAGGCCACTGTGTCTGGACCTGAGAGGCTGCTGGGAAAAGCACCATGCAAGGTTGACTGGCTTCAGCATCATTTACTAGCCCCCATGTGCCTTCTTTCCCAGTGCCTACTAATGCCAGGGACTTTAATTATATTATCTTCAATTCTAACAATAACTCTGTAATCTCGATATTATGCTCATTTAACAGGTGAAGAGACTGAACCTCAAACAGGCAAAGTGAACGCTCCAGGTCACACAGCAAAGCTCTGGATTAGAATCCAGTACTTCCAGAATCCAAAGTCTTTTCTCTCCACCACACTGCACCTCCCACAGCCCTGTGTTTTAGAGAAAGGCCATTTCAGGGGAGCCTTGACATACTGACCCACACAGGCAGCTCTTGCCCACTGTGCTTCAAGTGCGTGGTCATGCTGGGGCCTGGATGTGACTGGCAATCTCGGTGCTATGGCCTGGCTGCCCACAAAGTTAAGCCCACAGGTGGGGACTGGGTGCTTCCTTTGCTCCTGCGGTGATGTGGAGACACAGATCTACTCGGTATGAACGGAACCAGGCGGAGCTGCCCACCAAAATAAAAGTGTGGCCAAAACCCAGCCCTGCCTGTGGGTGAACAGAAAACACACCCTCCAGCCACAACTGCATTCCCAGAGCTTCCGGGGATGGCTCTTACCTGGGACTGCTCCGTATGGAAACATAATCCATAGCTTGGCTCCCACAAATATGCTTATCCCACGTGCTACATATGGAAGGAGAAATCAGCTTGTATTTCATTAAACAGTTTGGCTCGGGTCTTGTGAGCAAATAATAGAATCTGCACTTGGTACAGAGTCTTAAATGCATCATTAGCAAATCAGATGGCCAATAAATAAACAAGTACATAAATAAATAAAGCATTCCCACTGCTAAATGTTTACAAATAGGCAAAACAACAATCCCCTCATTAAAAATCTCTTCTGCTCTCTGATCTATTAAAGTTCAGAATTCCATGGTTGGGGACCCAGGGAGTCGAAGGGTGAGGGAGTGGGCTGGTCTAAGCCATCCGTGATCCGTTCCTGTGTTTGCCAGGGCGCGGCTGGGCTCCCCCCGCCCTGGGACAATGAGAGGCTCACCTGCAGGTCCAGGGCCGTCAGCTTGCCCTTGTCACCCGCATTCCGTGCATACTCCTCGATGGTCCAAGAAGGCTGGCCCCGCTTCACCTCAGCCAACTCAGTCAGCCGCATGTCCGTGTACAGGGGGTTGCTCTTCATGTGGGCCTTGAGGGAGGCAGGGTAGGGATGAGGGCTGAACACCTGCTCCACCAGGAAGCCGTCTTTGGGCTGCTTGGGCAGTCGGTGCTGCGGGGGGATGTCGTACTGCCTGTCTGCCTGCAGAAGGGCACAGAGAAGTCCAGGCAAGTGGCACAGGTGCCACTGGATTTCATAGTGCAAGTGGGAAGCCAGCAGCTTTTTATCCCTAGGCCCTGTAGACATCCAGGTGGCAAAATGTAGTTATTTACAAACAAATAGAAAGTATGAATGTAAACCCATACTGGGGGAAATTCTCTAGGAAAAGCTTATGGCCATAATAGTATTAATATAAGCTAACATTTCTGTCCCAGGAAGAGGTAAACCTAATCCTTATGCCATCACTACCACTATGAACTCCCATTGTACAGGTAGGAAAATGGAGCCTGGAAAGACTCAATAAAATGCCTCAGAGCACACAGCTGGCAAGGGTTGGACCTGGGATTTAAACCCTATCATCTGGCTTCAAAGAGTCTTTGCTTAAATACTGACATTAATCCCCCCCCTTCCCACCCACCTTTTGCTATTTTATACCTGGTAGAGATGGATAAAAGATATGGGTCCTTCCCTCAAGGAGCTTGTTGAAACCCCTGATGCTACACTGCTTCTTTAGGAAAAAGAAGCCAAGCCAGAAAGCAGATGTTGGGAGGCTCTAGTGATTTTCCCAGGAAGCAGGTGGGACCCTTTCAGAGATATCTGCATGGCCTTCAAGATAAGGGAGCAGTCTGGGAAACAGCGTAGGATAGAAATGATTACCACCTAACACATGCAGCAATCATTTACATCCTTAGTCCTTGAGATGCACCCAAGGGACTCTGTTCTCAGGGAACCTATTCTAACTGGGGTCTTTTGAGACTGTCTATCTTCAGGATCTCAGCTCTGCACACCGATGGCACTTCCTCCAGGAAGTACTCCTTGACCCACTAAGACTGGGTCAGTGCCCATATATGTGACCTCTTAGGATTATGTCCAGAGCCATCAGCCAGCATTTGTCACATTGAACTATAACTGCCTGTTTGCCCATCTGGCTCCTCCACTAAACTGTGAGTTCCCTGAAGGCAGGGGATTGCCTTGTTCACCTTTTAATGCTCTGCTCCAGCAAAATAGTTCCACCAAGTGGAAAACGCTCCATCAATACTCATCAAAGGGATAGAAACCAATGATATGAAGTCATATATATGAAACAGAGAGCAAAAAAAGTTGTGTAGTGAGTAATACAAAGAGAAAAAGAAGAATGTGAATCAAGGTATGTGCACATAAGGAAGTAAAGGAGAATGACCTTAGGTGTCATGAGACGAGAGTTGATGTATGAGAATATGATGTGCACATGTGGTATATGTGTGGGACTGTGTGTATCGTGCATGTGCATGGAGACTGAACGCCCGTGCCCACCTGCCAGCAAAGCCCACCCATTGGCATAACATTTAGCTATTCCAAACCATGACACTGCTGACACTGACGCAGAGAATGAAGGATAAACTCTGCCAAACCCACACAAGAAAATGAGATTCCCTCTTATTTTCTAACTTGTCAAAGCCAAGTATCTTCTAAGAGGCTTCACTGATTTTATTTACTGTGCTCATCACCACTAGCTACACTCATAGAGCTCCTGCTGTATGCAGGCTAGGGGTCGGGGAGATGGCAGTAATCACCATGATGGCAGCCACTGCAGGCATAACGACAATTAACCAAGGGCTGGCTGTGTGTCCACCACTCTGCTCAGTGCTAAACATGCATTATCTTACGTCACCTTCTCATTAACATTCTGAGGTTGCAATATTACCATCCCCAGTATGGATATGGAAACTCAGGTCAGAGAGGTTAAGAGACTGACCTGCTGTCGCACAACTAGTAAGTGGTAAAGCCAGAATTTGAATCCGTTCTCACTTATAAGATGGAAAGTTTAATTGCTGTCCATACCTGTTTTAACACTGAGGAGTTTGTGTTCTAACTGGAAAGAAAGTATATGTGTCTGTGTGTGTGTGTGTGTGTGTGTATATATATATATAAAAAACACATATACTTTTAATAAAAGTTTGTGTCCACTACATCTGAATAAAGAGGACTGAAGGCTAGCTAGCAATCAGAGACCAGCAATAATCCCTAGGAAAGGTCCAGAGATTTATAAATTCAGAGGCCTTGAAGGGAACATAGGACTTAGATCAGCACATGGAGGAGGTGGACCAGACAGTCTTGGTGGAAGAATCATGTGAGGAAAAGTTTGACAGTGGAATAGGGTCTGGCTACGATAGATGCTCAATTAGTATTTACTGAATGAGTGACTGAATGCATGACTGTAGCTATTAATATCTTCAGGAAAAACAGGTAGACTCATCAAATTAGAGCAGGACCTAGTCAGGGTGTAACAGAGCCTTCCATATGGGGAAAGGTATGTGAAATTCACAGGGCTTTGGAGGCCTAGCTAAGAAGGCTGGAACTTTTTGCCATGGCACAGGGGAACCAAGGAAGAGTTGAAAATAGGAGGCACTGAAAACCCACAGAGAGGGAGTTTTAGGAAAGTGAATGCAGTAGTATTCCATGAACTGAGATGGAAGGTGGCAAATGTGCCCAAACATCCCAGGTGCTATGTTCTAAGAGCCCGGACTTGGGGGGGTATATAAATGGAAAGGATGCAGAGATGCAAGAAATATCACAAACAATAAATCCATAGGGTTTAGTAGCTGAACTGGACATGAGTGAGCCAAAGAGGGAAGTCAAGATCAGAGGGCCTCTTCAGTTTGGGGAATTGCTAGAATGGCAACCCCTCTGCCCAAGAGTAGAAATAGTAAGAAGGAACATTGCCTTCAAAGGAACAGAAAAGTCTGGTTTGGGACCCATAGATTTTGACATGTAGGCAAGATATTTAAGGGGAACTGGCCTTCAGCAGTTTGAGCTGTGAGACCAAAGTTCAGAAGGCGTGCCCAGCCTGGTCACCACCATGGGAATCCTCAGCCCAGAGGTGCTGAGAGTCACAAGCCAGAAGGGAGAAATGGGGTCACATGAGGGGACAAAATAAAGAGGGCTTAGCGCAAATACAAGCAACTTTTTGCTAGGCATTTCAAGTGGATCTTACTTAAGCTGTGACTATTGCTGCTGGTTTTGTGAGCTTTGACACTTTATAAATTGTAGGCATGGTCAGTTCAGTTTAACCTGATATCTCTATAGAAGCACCCACGCATCTGAGTCCTCTAAATGATACCTGAGACGCAGGGCTCCAGAAACCTGGCCAGACCCTGGTGATGAAGAGATAACAACAATGGAACCAGAGGCCAGGGACCGTATCTGAGCATTTTGTCAGTAGCGGCATGTGTCAGACTGATTCTTCTCCAACACTGCATGTTGTAAGTGACTATAGAAGGACACAGCCGTGGCGAGCACAGACACCAGAGGTTTCTCTGGGATCAGAAAAAATGTGTCTTCTTTTCTTTTCCCTCCCACTTTGGACCCTAAAAACTTTCTTAGAACCCAATTTTCCAAGCCTTTCCTTCCCAGTACTGTTTTAGGAACTCAGCCTCTTTGGAGTATCTGCAGCCCACACCGTTTCCATTCCCTGCCTCCGACAACCCAGACCTCGGAGACCTCAGGAGCCCCTGTGGTCTGTCCAGTGATCTTTACAAACAGGGAAGGGAATGGAGACAAGCAACAAACTGAAAATGCATCATCTTGGCCAGAAAGGGTTCACTGTAACCCATTTAGAATGAACAGGAGCAGCCACAGGTCCCACTGAAACAAATCATTCTTACTACAAGGGACAAGAAAAAGAGAGAAGTTTAGTGTATATGTGTGCACTGATTCTAGAACTGATAAGGTGACATCTACTATAAACATGCAAAATCACTCAAGCTCACAAGAAAAGAGCATACAACAGACAACTACGTAGGGAAAAAAAATCCTAAAAACAAAAGGAAGACACCATAGCAAGAGTTGCTTGTTAGTAGAACTATGAATAATTTCCTTATTTATCTTCTTTTCTTACTAATCATCAATTTATCTTGTAATGAAAAAACTCATACCTTTTAAAAGGAAGACCGTGCATCCAGTGAAGTCCATGAAAGGGACATACCTTTTGAGCCATTTCCCTTGTTTATCTGGCCTGCGTCCTGCTATTTCAAAGAGGACAGGAAGACATCCTTGATGGTGCCTGCCTGCTCTGACACATTCCCCATTCTATGAAAATCTGTTCTTTCACCACCTGTGCAATACATCCCAACCACACTTTCTGCTGTAGGCAACACCACAGCATGTGCTCCTCCTAGGTGACTGACAACTTGGCAGAACAAACAACCTGCCTATGTCCTCCGCTCTATTTCAACGTGAAAAGCCTGCCAAATCTGGAAGGATAACCAGCACACAGAGGCCAGGCTTCTTTCTTGTTTAATGCAATGTTCAAGACTTTGAAATACACCAGGGCCACGATGCAGCTGGTGCCCAATTATGTGAACTTAAATTTAAATTACCTCTTTAGATTTTCGATGCCAGTCCTTATTATCTCCCGGGCCTGTGTCTTTTATCTCCTCCTCGTTGAGGCCCACGCGGTTGCCGTAGGTGATGGTGCGCCAGTCTCTGGGCGAGTTGGAAATGCTGGCGATTTTGGATTCCGTGGCGCTGTTCTCTTCCGTCAGGGACCTAGAGGACCGCCTGGTGAAGAGGCTTTTTTTTAAGGCCTTGATGCGCAGGCTTTCGCTGTTGCTGCCGCTAGCATCGGAGCAGCACCAGTCTGCGTTGTTCTCCAGTTTGGGTCCATGGGAGCCACTGTGTGCACGGAACATCCGGGGAGAGGCACTGTCATCGGATGGAGCCTCGCTCGTCAAGGAGTTCAGATCTATCTGCACACTCACCTTCTCGGGTTGCTGCATTTTCTGATCCAGTTTATTTAGTTTGCCCAAGACCTGGGAGATTTCCTCGCGGACACCCGACAGCGATTCGAGCTTCCTTTCGATTTCGCCGATCCTCAGCACCAGTTTGCACACGCTGGTCTTCAACTCTTCTTCCGAGTGGTGGTTGTTTTCAGGCCGGGTGCCCTTCTCCCCCTTGCTGTTGGGAACCCCGTTGGCGATTTTGGTTAAGTTGTGCTCCGGGGAACTGTCACAGTCCGACTTATGAAGCTGAGACAAGGACCCTGTGCTGTTGTAGCAGGACGACTGTATCACTCCCGTGGAGCCGCTGATGCTCATGTCGTCGAGAAATCGGAAAATGTCGCTGATGTCGTCGCTGACGATCTCCGAGTCGTCATCCGAGTGCTTCATGGCGTGCCTGTCGCTGTACTTGCCCTGCCCGGACGCGCACAAGTCTTTGCATTTCTTGGGCTCCAGCACGTGCTGTTCGGTCTGGGTACCCACGCTGCTGGTGTCTGAGCTGAGCTGCCCGCTGGTGCAGCTAATGCTCTTGTCTTTAAACTTTTTGACTGGTTCGTGTTTCTCCAGGTCGACCGGGGACGAGATGTCTTTAGATTTGAGCCCGTTTGGTTTCGCCGCGTAGCCAACAGGCAAAATGGGCTGTTGGTCCTTTGGCGCGAGGTAAGCAGGGCGCCTGTCTGGGGCTGGGAAATTGGGGGTCTGGCTGCTAGAATTTGGATAGCGCAGCTTCTCCTCGGAGGGATCTCTGTTGAAAAAGGACCGTTCAAAGTCAGGGACTTCTTCCGCGTTTAGGCTCCAGCTTTTGGCTGGCCAGGGGGTCTGCTTGCTGGGCCTCCCGGGACAGCGCCGGGCTTCCTGGGTTCCCATCACGGGGGTGGGTCCAAAATATGTAGAGGCTTGAAGGTCGTCTAAGCTTTCGTGCTTTGCTCGCCTTTTGTCGGGAACAGGGGAATACACCGGGTTTAGATACTGGCTATTGTAGGGCATTTCGAAGCTGTGGTTAAAGAAGGGGGGCTTGTGGAGCTCCTTCCGACTCTGGGGTTCCCCATGCTGACCCTCTGCTTTGCTGGCGGGGCCAACCATAGTAGGGGACACCGTCATCAGATTGTGAAAATCCTCTTTGAAGATGTTCCTTTTCTGGACACAGGACTGGACCACAAACGGCTCCTCGTTGGAAATGAAGGTCTCCTTGATGCTCTGGTTGATGGGTAGGGAGTCCTGGTCTGAGATGGACTCGTTCTCGATGTTCATGGGGAAGTAGGTCCTCTGCATCTCACAGGGCTGAGGGCTGGCCACAGAGTACGGGGCCAGGGCCTGCAGCCTGTCCAGGGAAGCCGCGCGGGTTTTTACCTCTTTGCTGACACCCAGCAGGAAGTTGGGTTCGGAGGCAGGGACAAACTGCGGACAGTCCTTGCAATCCATTTTCCTGCACTTGGACGACTGCCTGGTGGGGTAGCCCCGACTGAAAGACCTCTCGCTCAGCTCACAGTTGAGAGGCTCACACTCGGCCGCACTGCAGATCTCTGTGTCTGACCTGCACGATTCAAAGGACGCCTCCTTCTTGCGCACCTTCTGGCGGCCGGTAGGCAGCTTCTCCTTGGCGGCTCCCGCATTCATTTGGATCAGGTTGAATATCGTCACAATATCCGCTGCCACCATGATTTTCTTTGATTGCTGGTTATTCACGGTGCATTTCATCTTGTCTTTGAATAATGTGGCTGGAAAATTGGGGTCGAGACAAGCCGTGTAGAAGAGCACGCTTCTCAGTTTGGCAAGCTGCGACAGATCGAAGCGGGCACAGAGGGATTTGCACAGGTCTTGATAAGAAACGGTGTTTTGCTTGCTGTCCAGTTCCTCCAAGATCTTCACCAAGAAGAGGGAAGTCTCCTGATTGGTCTCCATGATTTATAGTTTCACAAGCTTGCTGACTACACTGACACTTCGCGTGAGTTCTACAGTGACAATATCGAAAAAGAGGGGGGGAAAGGATTATAAACACTCAGTGGAGTTTTAAGTCAAACTTGTTATAAACCACATAAAGAAACCACAAGGAAGAACTTTAATGATTAAAAATGTATTAAGGGTATTAAGATATTCATAACATTCAGCTTAGTAATTTTCTTCCCAGGAATCTACTTTAAAGAAATGATTGATGATAGTGAGTATGCATGAAGATGTTCACTACAATGGTATTTATAATAGTGAAAAAATAAAACATCTTAAGTATCCATCAATAAAACATGTTATGATATACAATGAATTTTCACAAATATTAAAGTTACATTAATGTACACCCTTACAATGGAATACTACTCATAAGTAAAAAAGGATGAATTACCACTACATGCAACAACATGGATGAATCTTACATGTATAGAACATGGGTGAAAGAAGCCAGAGTCAAAAGACTACATACTTTAATAGATGATACTATTTTAATGACATTCTGGAAAACAGGTCAGCAGTTGCCAGGAGCTGGATGTGAGGGGAGGGGTTGAGCGTAAAGGGGCACAGAGGAATTTTCTGAAATGATGAAATTATTCTACATCTCAGTTGTGGTGGTGGTTATATGACTGTATGCATTTGTCAAAACTCACAGAACTACACACTAAAAAGTGTGAGTTTAAGAAGAAAGAAAAAAAGAGAGAAAAGATTGTGTGTTTTACTGTATGTAAATGATACCTTAATTTATCACTTACATAATGAAGACTTATCATAACAAAAGAAAACTATGATACAATATTGAGTGAAAAAATATGAAAATAAATCTGGGTAAGATCTTAATGATATAAAATTATAAATTCTTGGAAACAAAAATGAAAGAAAATAATGTACTCTAAAACGTTAGTAGTGGTTAAGTTTGTATTGTAAATATGGATTTTTTCTGAATTGGTAATCTCTTTTCCCCAATATTTTATTATGCAAATTTTCTAATATACAGCAAAGCTGAAAGAATTTTATAGTGAATGCTCACATACCCACCATCTGGATTCTACCATTAACATTTTACTTTATTTGCTTTATCACATATCTATCCATCTATTCACCATCAAGCCATCTGATTTTTTTGATGCACATCAGAGTAAATTGCAGACATCTGTACATTTCCCCCTAAATACTTCTTCATACATATCATTAACCCAAGTTCAATAATTGTTTACAGATTTTCCTTTAATAGAACATTTACATACAATGAAGTGCACATATCTTAAGTGTGCATTGGCTGTTCTGACAAGTATTTATGCCTGTGTAGTAATCAAAACCCCTATAAAGATCTAGAATGTTCCCATTGCCCTAGAAAGTTCCCTCATGCCCTTTCCTGTTCATCCACTATTCTTTATTTTTATAGGTTATTTTTCTTTGTTCTTTATCATGTCCCATCTTTTCTATAATTCCCACAGTGGGCACGTGTTATTTTGTAATCACCAAACAATAATAAACCTTACTTTGAAGTAGAAAGAAAAAGCTACATTCACTGATCTGAGGTGGGAAAATTAAAAACAACAAACCAAACATTTAACAAAATTTCATAAGGGAAGATAAAGCCCCTCGATGATAAACATGGACACAGGTTCTGAGATTTACAAGGACACGTCAAATTAGACAGTGTGTTTGCTTCTCACCTGATACTTAGAAAAGGTATTTTGTTAATTGACTCATTGATTTTAAAGTTAACTCAGTCTGCACAGGTCCAGCCCATCTTCTAGGAGAACAGTATACTGTCTTCGGATTAAATTTTAGCAGCCGAGGTAATGGACCCTGTCTCCATCCTGAGGGCAGCCACTCCCAATGGGCTGCTATAAATATTAGCTTGGTTTCTCCCATGAACGTCTGGAGGCAGATACCAGTGGATTGTATTTTCTCACATGGAAAAGGAAAAAAAGCCTTCACTGCTTCTGTTCATGCCCAGAATAAGTCACTGGGAAACCCACTTCTCCTCACGCAGTGCCGCCCGCCCTGCCCCAGCCTTGGCATCCCTCTGATAACAGTGTTCTGGGTCAGGATGTTCTGGCTTGCTAATAATGGTAGGGACAACCTGTCACACTTGGGTTTCAAGTAAACAAATGGGCATAGAAATCAGAGCACAGGACAAATGAACATAATTTAGGGAACAGCAACTATAACTCATGCACATCATGTTTTATAGTTTTGGTGACACAAATCACTTTCATAGATGCTCTTTTCTTTAATCCTGTAACAACCCTATGAGGCCTCTTTCACTTTTACTATTGCTCTGTGACAGACGAGGAAATGAGCTTGGAGAATTTAAGGGTTTGGCAGTAACTAGGAGCATGAGATTTAAAACCAGGACTTCCAAGCTAACCCCGTGCCATGCCCCTCTCTGTACCTCCCAGGAAAACCCAAGCTTTGCCTCCCTGGAAGCTTTCTCAATTTCCTATCCTACTTTGCATGGCTAAGGAATTATTAATCCCAGGTCAAAAGAATTATTTGGAAAGCCAAGGCCCAGTGTCCCCTGAAGTGAATAAAGGAAATACAAACAATATGGTTAACCTGAGTCATTTTTTATCAAAACTAAAATTGCAGGGTCTATGGATGGAAATGGGCACATGGACACATGTGTGGCATAAGTGTGTGTGATGATCACTCATTGTAGAGAAACTCCATACATATTTCTACAATACACCAATGAGAACTAGAGAGGAACAGGAGCTAAGCAGGGGAACTGATTGAAAAATAGGTTTGCAGGCTCTGTAGCAGTGCAATAGGATCCAGCCTACAGCAAACAGCCACTGGCAGGCTGCCTTTCTCTCCTAAGTACAAAAAAACTCTGTAGGGTAGGAAAAGCACCTCCATTTTACAGATGAGGAAACTGAGGAACTGAGAGGGGAAATAACTACACAATCCAGAGAGGTGACATGAGTTGCCCGGGGTCCAATATTGCGTAAAGGGCCCAGGTGGACTTCAATCTAGGGATTCTGACACTGTTGAAGGAGCGCCAGGCTCAAACTCACGCAGGAGCCGGAGAAGCATCCACCGCCAACTGATGGCAGGGAGGGGGGCAGGGCAGGGTGGGGGCCACTGTGAACAGCCACCTGCTGCGTGCCAGGGCTTTACATGAATGACAGGCAACAGCTCAGAGAGGGAGGCACTGACACACCTCATTCTATTCAAGGGAAGTGAGGAAAATGAAGCTAGAGAAATTACAGAGAGCAAGATGCATGCTCTGAGGCCAAATCTGCTTAAATCCAAAGCCCAGGCTCTTTTCTCAGTGACAAAAGACCAAGGTAGCAATATCAGCCCGGAATCTCTGGGGGTTGCGTGAAACTGCCATGGTACATATATGTGCGTGCACACCCAGACACACACACAGGCTCACGCTCACACAGACTCACCCAGACACACACATACACACAGACTCAGACTCGCACAGCCACACAAACACTCACACAGACACACATACAAATACACACACTCACCCCTACACACACACACACACACACGGTCAGTCACACTGCCACAGGCCCATGTGTACACACAATTCACACACATACACAAGCTCCCACTCCCACACGCACACACCCAAAAACACATTGACATGTCTGCACATACACACATTCACAAACACTGACACACCCCCATACGTAGGCACACTCTCACCCACACCCTTCTCTCCTAAGTGTCTCTCAGCTCTGTCCTCGGGGATTGAACGTTCTTAAGCTCTCAGCACATCTTGATGCATATTTTGGGAAAGGCCAAGCAGCCAACAAATCTACCCTCTCTGGCGTTTGGGAGGCTGACCCCAGGACGCTGCACACTGCCTGCCAACAAGCCCTGCAAGCACAGACGCAACGACTTCAGGGCATCCCCACGTGGTATGGGAGCTGGCATGAGGGGCATGTGAGCAGCAGAGATCTGGAAATCAGGAGCCCAGGAGGGGGCCCCCCTCAGGCCCAACTGACTGCCCTGCCCAGCCCCACAGCCCAGGCCTCCCCTCCCCTGTGTCTCCTCCAGACCCTTCTGCACAGAGGCCCACTGCCTCTCGCTGCCCATATCCCGCTGAGTCCTGCTCACCCACAGGGCCTCCCCAAACAGCCCTGCTTCCCCAGTCCCTGGCCAGCCCCCAGAGTTTGCATTAACTCTTCACTCCAGGGTGGCCCTCCACTTCACCTTGGTTATAACACTTATCACCCAGGAGTTTTCAACCAGGTGAGATTCATCTGGATGGTTTTAAAACATATTGAGACCTGGCCTCCCCTACCCTAGACCAATTAAATCAGAATTCCTGGGAGAAGTCCAGGACATCAGGGTTTTTTTAAAGGTACCCAGAATTTCTGAGCCGTGAGCCTTCAGATTACGGGATAGAAGAGCCCCAGTTAGAAAACAGAGGGACTGGGTTTTGCAAAAGGCAATGAAACCTAATAGTTGAGAGGATGCGTGAAGGGGGCACACAGGCCTGGGCTCAGAGTCCAGTCCTGCCTGTGGCTAGCTATGTGACATTGAGTAGGGTACTTACAGCCCCAGCCTCAGTTTTCTCATCTGTAACAATGGGTTTAATTAACAAGCATGTATAAAGTACTTAATAAAGAGCCTTCCATGTGATGGCCATTAAACAAATGATAGCTGTCCAGCATGGAATAGCTATGGCAGTGGCAATGCTAGCAGTCAGTGGGTTTATGCCTCACAGTGCTTGCTGCAGGTTAGGAAGGAAGACTACGGGAGTATTGTTTTTCAGTTTTATATTGTTTAAGAGACAGGGGTCTCACTATGTTGCCCAGGCCAGACTCCAACTCCTAGGCTCAAGTGATCCTCCCGCCTCAGCCTCCTGAGTAGCTGAGACTACAGGTACATGCCACAGCACCATGTTACATGAGTATTTTTTGAAAAATCACTTCATTCTATACAAAGAGTGAGACATGCACACCTAAAGCAAGGTTTTCGCCTCTCTAGTTTTACATTTTCAACTTCTTGGGCAGGGCACGGTGGCTCACACCAGTAATCCTAGCACTTTGGGAGGCCAAGGCAGGAGGATTGCTTGAGGCCAGGACTTAAAGACCAGCCTGAGCAAGATTGAGACCCCATCTCTATGAAAAATAAAAAAAATTAGCCAGGGGTGGTGGCGCACACCTGTAGTCCCAGCTACTTGGGAGGCTGAGGCAGGGGGATCGCCTGAGGTTGCAGTGAGCTATGGTGACGCCACTGCACTCTAGCTTAGGCAACAGAGCAAGACCTTGTCTCAAAAAAAAAAAAAAACCTCTTTAAAGACTTTCCATGTCCCATTATAGAAAACCTCATCCTCACTGACATGCTTCTAGGGATCTTCATTAGACCCATGAGTTACTGCCTGTCTGGATTGCACACCACCCCAAAGGGAAAATAGAAAGTTGGTTGTGGGGCTCATCATTCAACTCTTTTTTAAATAGAAAGAAAGTTCATAAACTGATTCCATGAAAAAGTTCTGAAGCCCAGAGGTTGAAATTATCCACTGGGAATAAAAAGGGTGCCCTGTCATCACACACTACTCCACTCCTTCATCACTATTTAGCACCCACCCTGTGTATCTGCCTCATGTCTCCTTGAAGATCCTGTAGGTGCTCAGCCCTCCAAACACCTTTTTCTGAGCACCCAGTACATGCATGAGACTGTGCTAAGCACAGCTGAGAAGTAAGGGTGCTTCCTCCATAGAGCCCATTTTACAGACAAGAAACAGTCTCAGAGAAGAAAACAATCTTTAGAGTCAGGGCTGGATGGGATCACAGTGAACAGCCAGCCTAAGCCCCTCAATTTATGGACAAGAAAACTGGGCCGAGAGAATGATGTGAGTTTTCAAAGGCACACATGGAGTTAGTGGCAGAACTGGCCCCAGCACCCAGGGTTCCTGACACCTCACCTGTTTTCACAAATGTCTGTGCAAAGATGCCAGTTCTGCCTGTCAAGTGCCAGAGGAGCATAAACAAGGAGCTGGGAACCCAGGTGAGGGTGATATGAATTCCAGCCATGGGGAAAAGGTAAAGCTGGCTTCACAAAGGAGCTGCCATATGCAATGGCCTCAAAAACTGAAAAGGAGGCAGCCTGAGGGTATTCAGGCAGAGGGCAGGAGGCATGAAGGTGCAGGGTAGAGCCTGTGTGTTTGGTCAGCATGGAGAGAAGGAGGTGGAGCTGGACAAACAGGTATGATTTAGATAGGGCATGCTATGGTTTAAACATGTCCCCTCCAAAATTCAGGTGTTGCTAATATGATAGTATTAAGAGTTGGGACCTTTAAGAGGTGATTAGGCCCTCCCTCATAAATGGGATTAAGGCTCTCATAAGAGAGGCTTCACGCATTATTCTGTTAGCTTGCTCTTATGCTATGTGAAGAGGCAGCAAGAAGGCCCTCACCAGACATCAGAGACTGGTGCCTTGATCTGGGACTTCCCAGTCTCCAGAACTGTGAGAAATAAATTTCTGTTCTTTATAAATTACCTAGTCTCAGGTATTCTGCTATAGCAGCACAAACAGACTAAGACAGGGTGGTACTCTAAACTCTGGGGTGGGAGTCGAGACTCAATTCTGCAGGCCATAGGAGCTGGGAGCACTGACAGGGCAGGTGCTAGAGCCAGGTAGGCCTAGGGTGAAGATGAGCACTCCAGCCCACAGGATACACTGGCTGGATCCACATTCTCTTCCCCCTTTCAAAACCTCCTGCACATGCACAAAGGGAAAACTCTAGCCTCTTCTAACTCCTGCTCCATGGGTGTTTTCACTAGACAATAGTCTGTAGCTTTGGGAAGGACCAGAACCATATGCTTGATTTTTCTTCCCATTATTACCCTATGGCACTTTGTTCATATTTCATGCTACACTACAGGCAGGATAAATGTTGTTGCTGTCCAGTCTACAAGGCTAAAATGAATGTCCACTCTTTCACAATCTTATGCATTTTTAACTGCTCAAACTGTTGACATCTAATGTTAGTCAAAGCAGAGCAGAAGAAAGAGAGATGTAATTTAGGGATGTAATTTACAGCATTGCTGCTTGAATCTTTGTGCAAAAGACAAGCTCTCTGAATTTCATTTCCACCAACTCCCTTAAACTTTTAATCTTCCTTCTTCCACCAAAATCCCCCAAATCTGATAAGAATGAATGATACAAGCCTTAGACTGTATCAGCAAAACTCAGTTATAGAGTATTTTTATTACAGCTTTCCCAAATGCCATAATACATTGGTCTTGCAAAAATCAAAATAAAGTGCAGAAATGTAACATGGCCACCATGTTCTCACTTCACACTCATGAAAAACACACTGCAAGAGAATTTATCTGCAGTACTTGTGTAATTCCTGGCTTGGTGTTGGCCTCCTGGTTTTGAATTTTGTCTTTTTATGTTGTTGTTGTTGTTCCAGGATGGTGGTTGCTGCTATGATTTAGTGAAACTATAATAGGAGAGTATCAATCTAGGAATCTAAAAATTGTGATCAAGAATTTCTATACTCCTCTTGTTGCCTCTAATGAGATTTTGAACTAAAGGGAGGACCTTTCGCTCTCAGAGACAGCTTTCCTCCACAAAAACTGCTAAAGAGGGCAGCAAGGACTTGACAAGGGGGTCATGCTTCTGTCTGTCAAGATGCATCCCTGTGGAGCTCAACCCTAGTGCAAAGCCCTTGATTAAGAAGTTAAGAAATTATGAAGTGATTTCCAGATCTGGCAAGAAGGTAAGCTTAGAAAATGTGAAAAACCTCCCATTATGAACACCTAGAAATGCTGGATAAAGTGGACTTTTTTTTCTTAACATGCATAGTTAAGCTTGCAAGAGGACAAGCTATATGCCCAGGTGCCAGATACAGAGAAAGGATTAAAAATCATAGAAGTAAGCAGGAGAGCTGGTACTGTGGCTGCACTGAGGGCATGGGGGGGGTGTCCTACTAAGGTAGAGTAGGAGAGGCCCTCCATGAGATGGAGAATATGAATACAGATGTCTCCATAAAGCTGGGACCCTTGAAGGACTATTCTCTAACTCTAAGTGAAAGGATGAAATAGAAAAAAAAAAATCTGCTCATCAGCACAGGAAACAAGGACACATGTCAGCCTCTACCTGGGCTCTAGGTTAAATAAAGTAAAAAATTACCCCTAGAAGTATAAAACAAGGCCCATGTCTTAAATATTTTAGGGCCCAAATTTATATTTCCACAGGGTGCAAAAACTCTTGAACTAAGAAATTAATGTAAAAATTGGTTCCATGCTGATAATATCCCTGGGTACAAGCAGAAATAAGTACAAAACTGCTCTGAACAAAGAAAGGCACATAGGAGCCCCAGAGAGAAAAGAAGCCACACTAAGGTTGAATTATATTTTTAAAAATTACAACCTGCAAGAGAAAATATTCTACAATAAGTAAGAGCCAGCACACAAAAAATAACCAGCTACATTAGAACTTCAAGAAATTCACAAAATGTAACCACAATCTAAACAAGGTATAAATATATTTCAAATAAGCAAAGATATAAAAATTATAGGAAATCCAAATAAAAGAAGACACTGTAAAAAAAGACCATACAGATCTGGAAGAGAACTAAGTAGTACTTCTAGAAAAAAAACCATTGAAATAAAAGACACAATAGACAGATTAAATAATAGATGTAAGTGATGAGAAAATTAGTGAACTGGAAGATAGATCTAAGGGAATTTAGCAAAATGCAGCACAAAGAGATACAAAGATAAAAAATATGAAATTGAGCTTAAGAGACATGTGTATAGAAGGAGAAGTTTCAGCAAATATCTATTTGGAATTCTAGAAAAGAGAATAGCAGGAAAACAATAACCAAAGTGATGATGTCTAGGAATGTTCCAGAATTAAAAACATGGATCTTCAATTCAAGGAGCAACATAAATACTAAATAGGACATATAAAAAATGAATCCCCCTTAGATACCTAAACACATCATATTGAAATTGAAGAACACCAGAAACAAAAAGAAAACCTTGCCGACAAAATTGAATTACCTAAAAAAGAATAAAACTAAAAACATATTTTTTAAGAATAAATACTAAAACCATAAAAAATAGGAATAAAATCCTTAAAGTGCCAAAGGAAAATAACATATAAGTCATAATTCTATTGCCAGATAAACCATTATTCAGGAATAAAAATTTGAAAAATTTCAGACAGTTTATCACTCACGTTCCTCACTATAAAAACGGAAAAGAAGTCCCTTCAGAGAGAAAAAAAGTGAATCCCAGAGAAAAGAAACTGATAAATATATAGTTAATTATAATCATATATCAACTGTATAAAACTACATTAATGACTAATTTTAGAGGTAAAATGGGAGAGGGAGTGATCAGAGTTAAAACTTTTTAAGTATTACCTTATATTATCTAGAGGAGGAAAGAGATGTTAAATAAATTTAGATGTTAAGTCAAATACATATATTAGAAAAAATTTATGAGTTACCATTAAAAGAACAGGAAGAATCTGTAGAACTTTATATAGGACTTCTAAACCACTGTAGAAAAAACAAGGGAATAAATAAAACATAGTCAATTAAGAGAAAGTAGGAAAGAAGGGAAATAAGGAAGCAAGGACAAAGTAGGACCAACAAAAATCACAAATAAAATGACAGAAATATTTTTAAATAAATCATATCACAATAAATATAAATAGTATAAGCTTACCAGTTAAAAGACTATGACTCTCAAGCTAGATTTCTAAAAGTTAAAATAAAATGCAGTCCTATGTTACCTATAAGAGATATACCTAAAAATACTGTCACAAAAAAGATTGAAAGTATAAGGATGGAATATATCAGCCAAAACTAAATCAGAATAGGGTTCGTATCTGTCACAGGCAGAATGGCATAGTAGTTAAAGACCATAAACTCTGGAGCCACACCACCCAAGTTCAGATCCAAGTTCTTCCACTTACTAGCTATGCAACTGGAGCACTTATTAGTCTCTCTGTGCCTCAGTTTCCTTATCTGCAAAGTGGGGATCATAATAGCATCTACCTCATATAATTGAGTTATTTTATGTAATAGCCCCTGGCATATAGTAAGCATTCTATAAATGTGAGCTATAACATTATTATTATTATTATTATTATAGTGACATAAATTAAAAAGATGTTAAGGTTTAAAAAAAGTATTATTTGGGATACAGAGAATTATTACAAAAATTATAAAAAGAACAACTCACCAGGAAAATAAAACAATTCTGAACATTCAGGCACCCAATAATATATCCTTAAAAATACATGAAGCAAAAATTGACAAAATTTCTAGGAAACATCAAATTCACTATCATATTTGGAAACATTAACATATCTCTTTCAAGAAAATGATGGATCAAGCAAAGAAAAAAATTATTTTGATATAAAAAACTTAGAAGAACACAATTAACAAACTTGATCTCTTACACATATAGAGAACACTGGACCCAAGAATAAAAGAATGCACATCCTTTTAAAGTAATGTTGACCACATATTATGACATAAAAACATTCCAAAAAAAAAAAATGAACAAATTTAAATCCCACAAAGAATTTTTTTTTACAATAAAGCAATAAAATTAACAAATGTGTACTCCAAAATATCTACTAAACACATAGAAATTTAAACATATAAGTGTAAATAATCCATAGGTCAAAAAATAAATTATGGTAGAAATCAGAATATAGTTGTAATGAAATGTAATGAAAACACTACACATCAAAACTTGTGAAATATAGCTAAAGCTGTCCTTAGAGGAAAGTTTATAGTGATAAATACAAATATTGTAATAAAAGGTTGAAAATCAATGAGCTAAGCATCCCAGTCTAGATGTATGAAAAAATCAGCATAGTAGATACAAAGGAAAGTAAAAGAAACATGATGTTATGAGAAAAATTAGTGAAATAGAAAACATAGAAACATTACCATCCACAAAACCTAAACTGGTTTCTCTGAAATGAAATTCGGAAACCTCTGGCAAGAATGATGAAGAAAAAAAGAAAAGAGACATAAATAAACAACATTAACAACATTAAAATAGGTAATGTTTAAGGAGAACTTACTATGCGCCAGTTGAAGTTCTAAGCACTTTATAAGTATTAATTTATTTAATCCTCAAAACAACCTTATAAAATAGGAAGAAACAAGATCCTAGTTTTATGGTTGAATTTACTCCAGCACCGAGCAGGTAAGTAACTTGCCCAAGGTCACACAGCTAGTCCACGGGTGAGCCAGGACCTGAACTATATAGCCTAAGTCTAGAGACCACGTGTTTAAGTACCACATTATGGAGCCCTTCACAAAATTAGGAGAGAAAAGAGAGTTAGAGCCACAGATTCAATAGACAGTTTTTGGAAAGTTTGATAACACCAAGTATTGGGGAAATGTAGACAGTTTTCATATGCTGCTGGGGGAAGTGGCTACTGGGAGAACCACTTCAGAGAGTGATTAGAAAATAAGTATAAAGCTTGAGATAAGCAAATCCTATTGCCCTCCAAATCCACCTCTAGGTATTGACCCTAGATACACACTCACCTGGTTTCACAAGGGATCAAAACTGTCACTAGACACTTTTTAATAGTAAGAGTATGGCAGGGGAATAGATAAGCTTGGGTTTATTCAAATAATTTATATTATACAGCAGCTAATATGAATGAATTTATTTATAATACATTTGAGAATAAACCTCAAAAACATAAGAATGCATGGAAAAAGAACATTGCAAATCGATCTATCATATCAGTGGTATAATTTTTTTAAAAAAGATTGTTTAGGGATATATATATACACACACACACACACACACACACACACAAAGGAAAGTACAAAAATATGTATGGGAATAAAATATACCAGGTTTATAATACGGGTTACTGGGAGGGGGAAGGAAAGATGTTGTATAAGGCCTAAAATTAAGGCCCAATATTATGTGCTGCCTTGACATCTGGTGAAACTAGGATGGCCTAAATGCAAGTTCTCCTCCCCACTCTGCTCCTTCAGAGAAGGTCCCCTATCCAAACCACCCTTCTTATGCAGGGATCAGTCACAGTTCCTACTTATCCCTGAACAGCAGGTTTTGGTTCCCTGCCAACCCTCAAAAATAGTCAAATAAGCTAATCACATCTTCCTGCAGGAACCAAGAGTCACTTCATCCTTTTGATACTACAAAGCCTGCCTTCCACGGCCCCTGTTGTTCACTCTATTCCTGAATTCAAGCCCCTTGTGGCCCTGTGTGGCATGTGATATCCTTCTCCCCACCCCCACTGGGCTGTGACTATAGGTGATTAATAAATCACTGTCAAGCTCATCTGTCCAGTGTTGGGTGTCAGGTGTTCAGCCATCCCCATAACCTTAGGGTGGAAATCCTCACTCACCAATGAGGTAAGTAGCAGGTGATTAAAACAAAAAAGGAGTGGCAGGTGGGACTTGAATTTACCATGCTCTTTTCTTTAAAAAAAAGACAAAAAACAAACACTGAAGCAAAAATGATAAAACATTAGCACGCATTTAATCTCAGTAGTACATGTACATCTATTGGGTTATTTTCTGTACTTTTCTTAATTTTTAAAAATAGGTACTGATTTGAAAATAAAGTAAATTTTAAGAATTTGCTTTAAATTTAAAAGCTAGAAAAACAAGTTCCCACTTATCTACTTTTACTGAGACTTGCCAAAAATGGAGCCAAAAGAAAATTTTTATAAATAAGATTCTAGGCTGGGTGTGGTGGCTCACGCCTGTAATCCCAGCACTTTGGGAGGCCAAGGTGGAAGGATCACTTGAGGCCAGGAGTCCAAGGCTGCCATCAGCCACAACTGCACCAGTGCACTCCAGCCTCAGAGATGGAGCAAGACTCTGGCTCAGATAAATAAATAAATAAATAAATAAATAAGGTTCTAAAAGGGCAGTAAACACTAAGAAAATTGACAAGACAGTTTTTCACTATTATTTATGTTTTGGGTTTTTTTTTTAATTTTTCAGGGGAGGGACCCTGTATGTTAGAGGGAACACTAAATAATTATTTGCTTTAAGTTAATTAGCTAAGAATTCCAGTCAAAATGGCAATCTATTTGGATAGCCAAATAATAAAATTTACTACAAAGTTCCTATAATTATAATTTGACAGATAAATCAATGGAGCAAAATAGAAAGACAAGAGCAGACCCAAATATAGGTAAGGATTCAGTGTGTAATGAATGTGGCGTTTCAACTCAGTGAGAAAATAATGGTTTACTCAATAAACATAAATATGTCAATTTGTTTATCAGTTACGTATTATTGGACTAATTGGTTAATCAATTGGTAAAAAATTGTTAGCTCTCACTTCTTGCCATATACAAAAGTAAGTTACAGAGGAAATTTTAAAAAGAAAACTTGAGTCAAGGTTTGGATATTCTGAGGTTGTGAAAAGATTTTCCACATAAGATCCCAAAAGTTGAAATCATTAAGATTGATCCATTGACTGACTTACTTGCTATGTCAATAAACATCAAAAAAAATTGACAAAAAATAGAATGCAAAAAATTTTTGCATCTTATTGAAAGTTCTTAAAAATTAATAAGAAATAATGAACAATCCAAAAGAAAAATTGCCAATTTACAAAGAAAGGCAAAGAAAAGTTTACAACATCATCATAAATAAAGCAAAGTAAAACAGTAATTTTGTTTTGATTACTTTATTATTTATAAATCTAAATAAAATAAAAATATTTTCTTTCTAAAGTGGAAAAGCACTAAATACTATAGGGATTTGCCTTATTTTACAACCAGTATGTAGTATATTGGCTATACTATTTATAACCAATACTACTGCTATTGGTTAAGTAGTAGGCGCATGACTCATTCAGGAGAACGAGGGAATGAGGGAAAATCAGCACTTTCACTATGTTGCTGGAGAAGTGGAAATTTGTGTGGCTATTATAGGAAGTAATCAGCAATAAAACTTGAAAATAAGTTCAAATAAATGAAGCAAATCCACACTTCTAAGTATTTATCTAAAGAAAAAATCAGATATGTGTAAACAAAGTGTTACAAATACAGTCTCTTCAATGTTGCTTAAAATAAGAAAAAATCAGCAATAATCTTTCTACCCAACAATTAATTATAAAAATTTGTAGCACACCAATATGATAGAATACCGTGTAGACACTAATAAGTCATTGGTAGAAATATATTTATTGGCATGTTTAGTTTTTAATGATGTATTCTTAAGTGAAAAAGTATGCTACTAAATGGTATATTGTAATATGATATAAAATTTTATATATACACATACTCACTATATACTAAAATGGTAATAATAATTCTCTGGTTGTTTTTTTCTTTCTTTCATTTCAGGTATGTATTACTTACTTAAATGTTCTAAATATGTGACTTTCTAATAAAAAATTAAACAGGAAAGGATTTGCAGACAAATGCTAGCAACGGGAATTCAGGAAAGTAAATTATCATCCCTAATCTTTGGTGTTGTTACCTACAAAAGGAAGATATCAATTCTTCCTCCTGGGATTACTAACAAGGTCAAATGAAACATCCATTTATTCATTCAAAAATATTTATTTAGTAACTGGCATGTATCTGGCACTGTTTTAGCAGGGTAAAAGGCAGACAAAAACCACAACAAAACAAAAACCCTATCCTCGTAAGCTTATAGTCCAGTGGGGGAGACAGATAATAAACAAAATAGAAAAGTAAAATGTACAGTATATCAGATGGTAGAAAGTGCTATGGAGAAAAGTAGAGGAAATTAGAAAGTATGGCAGGGGGGTGGGTTACAACTTTAAATAAGATGGTCAGAGAAGGCCTCAGGGGAAAGATTATATTTGAGCAAAGTCCCCAAAGACGAAAAGGAGAAAATCACATGACTACCTGGGAGACAGGGAGTAAAGGGGTATGAAGGAGAGAGGGGGGCAAACATCACAGGCAGAGGGAACAGCAAGTGCAAAGGCCCTGAGGTGGAAGCATGACTGTATGTTTGGCCATAAAAGCACTTTATAAAATCTGATGTGCAGAAGAAATAATATTTATCAGTACATTATCTTGACATAATATTTAGCTCCAAAATGATTATTTGATTATTTTTTTTTCTCAAAATACTTCCAAAAATAGCTCCCTAATGCTCAGGCCCTGCTCATCTTCCATTTTAGAGTGAAATAATTATAATGAGAACTACAAGCTCCCTCAACTTCCCCTGTTTCTAACTAAAATCATTCCCAGGTCAGCCTCCCTCCTGACCGCTGACCTCCCAGGAAGAGGTGAGGCCTTGGATCAGATGATAGAAGTAGGAATGGCCAGGTACAGAGAGAGGTACTATTTTGGGGTCAGGGAAGCCAAAATGTTGCCTAACAGCATAAGACTCCCTTGGTTCATTTTTCACTTAGGAAAGTTTTTCTGACCCCTCCTTGCATATAGTCTCAGAGGTATGCCATTTTTCTACATTTTGTTCTAATTCATTTTAACTGTTTGTTTTCATCTGAGTGATAAATCTAAACGCGTATTCTAGATCCTATATATGGCCACCTTAAAATTGGGTATGGTTATGTGGTTTCAGTGCCTATACATGCTTTTGGGATAGCACTAAACTTTTATTGTTGCATGTCCCAAACTGGGGTCCATGGAACCTCTGAGCTCCAAGGGTTAATTTTAACGAGGGTAGAGTTTAGGATTCAAGAAACACTGACTAAGGTGAAGGTCTGACCAGATGCCTCCTGCCCACATAGGAAGTAGGACAAAGTCATGCCTCTCGTTCTGCAAAGTTCTGTTGCCTCCCTTCACGTTGGCAAATACTGATCATCTCAGAGGTTGTGCTGTATTACTTTCCTATGGCTGCTGTAACCAACTACCACAAATGCAGTGGTTTAAAACAACACAGATTTATCATCTTATAGTTCTGGTGGTCGGAAGCCCAAAATGGGTTTCAAATATCAAAATGTCAGTGCGGCTTTATTCCTTCTGGAGCCTCTAAGGAAGAATCAGTCTCTTTGCGCTTTCCAGCTCTGAGGCTGCCTGCATTCCTTGGCTCGTAGCCCCTTCCTCCATCCTCAAAGCCAGCAATCACATCATTCTGACCTCTACTCTAATGGTCACATCTCCTTCTCTAACTCTTCTGCCTCCTCTTCCCCATTTATAGTCCCTTGCAAGGACATCAAGCCCACCCAAGTAATCTAGCATAATCTCCCCATCTCAAAATCCTTAACTTAATCACATCTATAAAGTCTCTTTTGCCATGTAAAGTAACATAGCCACACGTTCTGGGGATTAGGATGTGGACATCCTTGGGGAGCTATTATTCTGCCCACCACAGGGGCCATGACCAGACGGGTCACTGACCACCTGTGTGCAAAGAGAAGGAAAGAAAACTCGTCCTCCCCTTCCTCATATTTAAGATAAACATACCTGGAAGGTCTGTCATCCTTCTCTGAAGGCAAATCCTTTGCCCTCATTGATAAAGTAAAACCAAGTTTACCCAGCCTCTTATCAGTTAGAACCCTCTACTAGCTGGCAGCAGAGGATAATGACAACTGGTGATATTAATAAGGACTCTCATGGACTGTGGTCCTGAAATACATCCTACAATCCTGGAACCTCAAGGGAGAAGAAATATGGAAGCCCGCACTGTCACCTCCTTCCCCACACCTTGATTTGTGCCTGCCTGGGCATGCTGGCTCCTAAGACAGGGAACAGTTACAATGTCCCAAGGTGGCCTCTTCCACAATTGCATCCACTGGTCCTGCTCCTGCCCTGGGGACATGCAGAAGCCAAATCCCCTTCTGAAGGGCAGCTCTTCAAGGATTTAAGGATATCAGATGGTAGAAAGTGCTACGGAGAAAAGTAGAGGAGGAGGTTAGAAAGTATAGGGGGTTCCCCCAACCCTTGACTTCAGGACCTGGCGGCAGCTCCTTGCATCCTCCAGGATGATGGAGAGGAGGTTGCAAGGTGTGGTCCCTGACTCCAAAAACCAGGTCAAACCCTGGATCTTCCCCTTACTCAGGCAAGTCTCAAGCCTCACCCCCAGAGATTCTGACTCAGAAGATGTGGGAGGAGGCCTGGAAATCTGCATTTAAAAGATCCTTAAGTAGCTCTGGTATGGTTGATGATTTGATTGCTGCTTGGAAATTCTGGACTAGACACACCTCCAAGCTGATGATCCATGGCTCTTTTTAAAATAATTTCTACTTTGTCCATGTGCCTCTCGGGCTGTACCTCCTCATGCTGAAGAAAAAGAGGCCCATTTCTCATTCTAGACACCATTTTTTCATCTAAGGATTATTTTGGTGGCCATAGCACACTGTTGACTCAGGCCAAGGTTATGGGAAACTAAATTATTGAATTTTTTTCCTTCATGCTTCAGCTACAGAATCGGGCCTCCCCCATCCCTGCAGGGTGCCTCTGAATCATCTAATGAGTTGTTCTTTGCCTCCTTCACCTGAAAGCATTATGGACCTGCCCAACCTGTGGCAGACACTGTGCTCCTCACCAGGACAAAATGATGAATGAGACCCTGTCTCGTTCCTGCAGGGGCACAGTTTGGCAGGAGAGGCAGACCAGCAAACTGTCTGATCTAACACAATGTGGTAACTGCCCACACCCACCAACCTACCCCACCCTACACCCAACACTACCTAGCCACAGCTCAGACCCACTGACTACCAATCACACCCCACACCTACTCACCACCTCCTGCCCACCCCACACCCACTCACTACCTACTCCCCACCCTGTATCCACATGGACAAAAGACTCCATTTTCTTCAACTTCAACTCCTTAGGTCCCCTTTCCTTGTTTCTCAAGGTTTTCCTTCTTACCACTGTTTGTCAATCATTTAGGCTGCCATGATGTTCTAAAGGCTTCAATCCTATTGGCCTGTTGATCTTTTCTTGTTTGTTTGTTTTCTCAGCTACCTACTTAAAGCTTCCTCAAGTAACCCTAAAACTTGCATTTTTAGTATCTTGCATAAAACTTTTTTATTTTTCTCAAAATCCCAGTATTATCACAGACGCTGCAAAGTGATAACCACATCAGCCATTGGAGGTCAGAATTGCTCACCAGAACACAAAGTAAACGGCAGGAAGAAAGGGCACGGGGGATGGAACGCACATTGAGGCAGACACTCAAGTCAGAGTACACTCACTGGCTGACAGCTCTTGAAATATGGAGTTCTCATAGCCCAGCCAGTTGAACAGTCTGTCCTGTAAGGTCTCATTGGTTGAGGGCATGGAAAAATGCTCAGAGCACCAGAAAAATCACACATTAATCATGTTTGATAAATCATGCTTTAAGGATAGTATTAAATGATATATGTGCACATGTATGTGCTCCATTGAGCAGGCAGTTTTCTAACTTGGATAATGAAAGATCAACACGTCATAGTTCTATGACACTGGCCATTCAATTCATGACACTAACTCCCCAGCTTTAATTACAGGTTCACAAAGCACCTTCTGTTTATTATCTGGATTTTAATGGACATTTCTCTCTGATCAGTGAACACATTTATCAGATTCACTTTCTCATTAAACTATTAAACCAGCATTTTATAGCTAATACATCAG
The DNA here is from genome assembly GCA_023783475.1 of Daubentonia madagascariensis. Taxonomy (NCBI): domain Eukaryota; kingdom Metazoa; phylum Chordata; class Mammalia; order Primates; family Daubentoniidae; genus Daubentonia; species Daubentonia madagascariensis. Next base: position 8,562,660 of record JAKFHU010000144.1, on the reverse strand, counting down.
GCTTTTTGTTGTCGTGTGTCCTTTTCTAAGAGACTAACCTGAGTATATTAACAAATAAGCTCTCCAACCAGTCAAAATGACAACCACATGCCTCAATGTGGTGCTCACACCCAGGTCCTGGTTCCCATGAAGCCCTGTCTCAGCAACCACTGGCCTTCCTGGATACTGCTGCCATCCTGATATGTTATGATCAAAAGCCAATACGATCCTAAGTTCTTTACATATTGCATCAGTCAGGATAGGCTAGGTTATGCTGCAGCAACAAACAATCCCCAGATTTCAGTCACTTAAAACACCAACAGTTTGTTTCTTTTCCATGCTACATGTCCAGTGTGGGTCAGCTAGAAGCTCTGCTTCACATCATCCTCACTCCGGACTCAGGCTAAGGGAGCAGCCATTTTCTGGAGCTTTAACTGTCATTGGAGCAGAGGAAAAGGGAGAATATGGCAAGGCACCCGCTGACTCTTAAAGCTTCCATGCATTTTTCTCTGACCAAACAAGTCACATGGCTATACCTAACTTCAAATGAGCAGAGAAATGCAATCCTACCATGTGCTCAGAAGAAGAGAGAGCCAGATCTTTATGAACAGAATTAATAACTGCCACATATATATTGCTTATTCCCTCTTGAAGCAATCCATTCCCAGTGTTAACTTTAATTATTTTAAATGTTTTCTTACAATGATCCAAAATCTGCCTGTACCAGGCAATGTTCTAGGCACCAGAGATATTGTAACAAATAAATCAAAGTCCCTACCCTTCTAAGATTCGCACCAGAGTGGATCCATCCATCCTCGTTCATCCAAAGACAGTTTACTCTCTCTTCATTTCCTAATCCATTCAGCAAGCATTTACTAAGCACCTACTTACATGCCAGGTACTGCTAAACTCAGAAGATCCAGGGCTGAAAAAGTTATGGTCCTTCTGGAACTCACATCGTAGGGGTTTAGTTAGCCATCAAGGAGGACCAGATGCAAGTGAAAGGTACATGAAAATTTTTAACACAGAGTTAGGTAATCATGACATTTCATTTGAAACACTCAAAGAGGGAATATGCCATATTGTAGAGAGAAGACTTCCAATGATTCTCAAACTGAATTCTAAAGCACCCTTAGGGGTTTCCAAAGAGTGCTTCAGAAAACACACTGGCAGTGAACAAGCTGCCATGTCCCTCCCTTGCTCTTTAATCTATTTCATACACTTAACTTTTATAAAAGATTTCATTTAAAGGGTTCTACTCTTAAAGGGAAAAAAGAGGAAAAAAATCAATGATCTAGTCTGATGTCCTCTCATTTTATACATGTGAAAACAAATATGCAGAATAGGGAAGTAACTTACCAAGGTCATGCAGTGAGTTAGAAGTATGCCTGAGACAGGAAGCTGACTGCCTCTGCCTGTCTTAAACTCTATAGCCCTCTTTTCTTTTCTTTTCTTTTCTTTTTTAATGTACACTTGGAGTCTGCAGGATAGGCTCCAAAAACAAAGATTTGAATGTCTGTGGGAAAGCTCATCAGTGGTCTTAAGCAACATATTCACAGAGGAATGTGAAACCTTTTCCTAGCTAGTTTGAGAATACACATCACCACCTGCCTGGAGCAGAGAGCAGGGCCTTCCCCTTCCTTCTCCTGGTCATCAAATCCCTGCCCAGCAGGCACAGAGCCATAACTGCAACACTGGTTTCGGCTTCACATTTGTCAAGATTTGAGAACAGGTTCATTTGTGGAATCCTGAGTGAGAAAACCCCAGACTAGTTCTGTGTGCTGTGAATAGAGGCCAGAGAGACATTTCAACCTCATGGGAGCATAAATGTTTCAGATAGAGTATCAGAGGGTTAATAAACACAAAGATTTTTAGAAACCAGAAAGACACATCAATTTCACCTCAAGCACTGGCCAGGAAAAAAAATGACATTATATATCTAAAATTCAAAAGGAACATAACACCAACAAAGAAATCTTTGTTCTTCCAAGCATTAAGTGCACTTCCTCACCAAACTCATCAGAAATGCAAATAAACTGTTTGATCTATTCTTTCCCTGGCAACTGACATTTATTTTCACATAGTCCCAGATCTATACAAATCTCTCAGACACAATAAAAATCAGGCTTTATTTACCATACATTTAAGGTTTTCCCTCCAGGGTCCAGTAACCCAAGAAAATCTCTAAATTTGCTCTTTCTGCAGACTTGCCACCCTTTACCAATCTACCCTCCTCTGATATACACGAAGAAAGCCCTTCAAAGGGCATTGTACAATTCCCGGCATCCTACTCTCTCTAACTCACTTCTCTTATTTCAACAACCCCAGAAATATTGCTGACAAGCTCGCAATGAGCCAGTTGCCTGGAGCTCATTCTGGAAAAAAGGCATCCTATGGCCTCAGCAGCCGGCTGGCTTCTACCTGCAGGGCAGGCTCCAGGGATGCTGGTGGTCACAGAAACGGGAAGGAAGGGCCATTTACCCACCTTCTCCATCAGGGAAAAGCAGTAGTGGCAGCTTGTCTGCTGGAGGAAGGGATGCATAACTGGCCATATAAGCTGCTGCCAAACTCCTCCTGGCAACTCTTCATGCCATGCGTAAAATCACAGCAGAGCTCAGCAGTGAAGCCCCCCAATCACAGCCATCTCCCAATCAAATGGCCCCATCCACAAAAGAAATGGGTGTGAAGCCTTTAAGATAGACCTATAATGTTTACAGCAGAGACTCTGGACTTTTCCTCTGTCCTTAGATCCTCACCAAAGGTGACTTAATTCCCACTGAAAGAGTACCTGAGCACAAACTTACCTTCCCCACTGTGTATACAACCTTTTAATACAGCAACAATCTTCCGGCAAAACAATGCCGGAGTGAGCGCTATCAGAGTTATGCTACTCAAATGCCACTGGAAGCTCCCCGCATCCCCAGAGAGTGGACATATGATTACTTTGGTGGATTCAGTAGCCCCGAGAAGGAATACTCGCTTTAGGAGGGATGGCGGCGGAGCAGGGATGCTGCATATATACATGAGTTAGTGTGTGAGTGAGTGCACACGTCCCGCCGGCCAGGTCTGGCGTCTGCGTTTTCTGGCAGGTGAAGTTGAACAGCCTTATCCTCTGTAAGAACAACGATCCCATCCCGCGTCAACGTGACTGGAAATCTCAATTTAAGAATTGGATGCACCGGTCCAATCAGTCGGTCGATCTGGGGTTTGTCCAGCTTTCCATCTTTACTTCGTGCCTCTGATGTGTCGGGTTTCTGCACAGACAGCGTGCATGTTTAACTCTCCTAACACCGTTTTCTCAAGCGAATTCTCAACCGGGGTAACTTGCCTCAAACTGCATGGTCTTTTCCCAAATCCCTGGTCTCTCCACCAGGTACGGTCAAGGCCAGCACCCCTACACACATTTTCCGCCACCGCCCGGAGCGCAGAGGAAAGGGCCCCGGCGTGTCCGCGGCCCGCAGTGCTCCGGCGCCGAGCGGAGGCAGGGAGGCGCGCCCGCAGCCCCCGACTTCACACCCCGCGCGTGTGCACCGAGCCGCGGGCACCCCGCGAACACACCTCGCACACGCACACGCACACGCACAGTGCGCCCCGCCCCCCGCCCGGCCGCAGCTCTCCGAAGTTACCTCCGAGGCGCCCCCGGCGCGGGGCCCACGCCGCCCCGCGGGTCTCGCGCGGCTCTTCGCCGGTGGTCCGCAAGGCCGCCTGTGCCGCGCCTGCGGAAGGCTCCGGAGCCCACGGGTCCCGGTCACCCGGCGGCTTCAGCCTCTGCCGCCCGGGGTCGGCGTCTGCCCTCACCTGCCCGGCGCCCACCTGGCTGCAGCCGGGGCGAGGGCCGGCGCGCGGCGGCTGGGGCGGGCGCTCAGACTGCTCTGGGGCAGCGGGCAGCCAGCACGGGCTCGCATGACGCTCGGACTCCAGCGGCTCCGGGACGCGGCCTCACACCCCCACCCCGGGCGGTCCCAACCTTGGTCTTTGTGTCTTGGCCGGCGCCCCCACGTCACCGGCTTGGAGGCTGTGAGCAGCGCGGGCCGGGAACCCGGCGGCGGAGAGCCAGGCTGGGCTTCTCCATCGTCGCCCGCCCGGGGCGCGCAGGCTGTCGGCGCGCACCCTGGGGACCGAGGGGGCGGGCCCGGGGAGGGGCGCGGCCAACGCGCCAAGGGGGTGCCCCGCCAGAGGCTGCAGCTGAGAAGAGTGGCAGTCGAGCGCCGCCAGAGCCCCGGGAAGGCGATGTCCGCTCGGTTCCTGATCGCGGCTGCAGCGCCGCGGGGAGAGCGCGGAGGCTGCGCGCTGGAGGGAGCCCAGCGGCCGAAGGCGCCCGCGGGGTTCGCGTCGCCCCACTCCCCTCCGCTGAATGTGACTGCGGCCCCCAGTGGCCGAGTAGGGCCGAACGGTGTCCTCGGCTCTCCTCTTCCCCGGTGCACTCCGCTCACTCTTCTGGGGCCTCCGGCTCTGCAGTGCTTTGCAAGGCCAGGACAAAGTGGTCACTTCGTTCATTGATTTCCCCTCTTGGCTGGTGTCGGCTTAATTGGTACCCAGATTGGAAAGACCGGCGGCCACCGGACAACACCCTCCCCAAACACATACACACACCCAAGCCCAACGAAACTGGGATGGGTTTCCAAAAGTCCAACGGTATACATGGATCAGAACTGGAGGCCTTTCGCAAGTCACCCAGTGTGCTGCAGTGGGGCTGAAACGCAGGAGATGCCTCTGGTGGCACCATCTCTACAGATCCTGTCCCTGCGGCTGGGAAAACTCACATTAGCAGCACTTTGGGTCCCCACGGCAAGAACAACACAAAAACCGAATCAGAGTTTCAAACCCATGGAATCCCATTTCAAAAGGAAAAGCAAAACCCGTACCGAGTCACGGAATAGAACTGCTGAGGAGCACACCTCCGCGGGGACAGAGCCCTCGCCCTGGGCCGCGGTGGGTGGCTTTTCCCACGCCAGTTCCCGGAGTTTGCTACCTGTGGGCTGAGCATAGGGCTGCGGGGAACGCGGATCCTAGTCTCCCAGCCTCCCTCCTTGTGCTGTCTGGATGTGGCTGGCGACAAGGCTCTAAAAGTGAACCTGCTAATAAATGGATACTTTAAATAATGCCTCATCAGCGTGATAAGTGTTGACAACTATATTTTCCCAGAGCTCCTCTCTGCCCGAGTTTTAAAATCCATTTGCCTTTATTACCTTACTGTGAGGCAAGTTCAAACTCATTCCGGTGAGGGCAAATGGATTTGAAACGGTAAAATAGGCATGAAGTTTGATTCACTGTACCTTGAATAGGGATTTTAAATTTGTAAATAGTACTGGCTCTGTCATTTGGTCCCAATATTGTTTCTGGGAAAGGGAGGCATAAGCCCAAAGAGTAAATGTTGCTCTGGGTAAGAAGCCTGTTTGGTGAAAACTAAAGAGATCCTAGACTCTTCAGGGGCCTCGTTGCCCTTTGAGTTCAGAGAACAGGTTATTTGAGACCTAAACAAATATATATTTCTTCCAAAACTGGGAATAGTTGAACCCATGTGGAACAATTAAGGACAGGAAGCTGTGTGGTGTCTGCCTTTTCCCTTGCTCTGAGTATTACTCTTCCTTGTTCTTTCTCCTATTTCTTCATGAAATACTACCACAGAGACCAAGTTCTAGAAGGAAAAAAACATTTTTCTAATGTTCAGAATGGATAAAGATCTGCTTTTTCTCCCTTAGTTCAGCTGAGGTATGCTAGAGGTTTTATTTAATTTTTTTTTCTGAAATAACCCTTTGGAAGACTACTTTTTAAATTTAAAACAGTATAAAAGGAACATGCAGAGTATAGCTCTCTGACCCTGTAATCACTCACATCTAGCCAGAGGTTGGCTAGTGGTGTTAACAAATATAAAGTATTCACTGGTTGCCCTTTTACCCTCCTGGCTACTGATTGCCCTAACGCTGCCCCAGACACCCTCCTTCAAGTCTTAGGAAGTAGTCCTCTCACTTTCGGTTTGGCAATTCACCCCATTCCCAAGAGAGACACAGATACAATAACACCTCAGCCAGGTGTGCCATTCTCTGGGAAGAGGATGGACTTATATGATTCCCTCTACCTTTCTGCACACACAGAATACCCACCCCATCTTGCCCACCTGGGGAAAAGTGAAGGTTATTTCTCTGCACTACTCACTACAGTAGAATGATAACAAATTATATTCACCATTTATCTATAGACCCAAGGCATTATGTTTGGGTGTAGGGGGAATAGTGCAAATTTATGGCACTATATCCCTGGATAAGTAACTTTTTTTTTTGGTCTGAGGGACAGAAAGAGACAGAGGATGAGATGCGGGGCTGGGAACCAGACCTTAAAGACAGGAACAGAATCAGTATCCAGAAACCTTCCAGCCTCCACTTTTTCCTCTATTTCTAGTGGTGTCCCACTCAGGTACCCAAATTTCACTCCATAATATCATTGGTAAAGATATGAAAACCCAATGTGGTACTGTAAGGGAAACAGCATTGAATTTAGAATCTGAAGATTTGGTTTCAGACATCTGGTAAATGATATAAACTACCTATGTGAACTTGAACAAATTACTTGACCTGTTTTTGGTCCTCTAGCACTTGAAATGTAGGGTTCTGCTTAAATTTAGTATTTGAACTCAGAAACATGAATGGGTTCCATCTTACAGAATCTGAGGTTAAGTGTGAAACCCTAATAAATCTATGAGGTCCATGTGATCCAACCTTAGTAAGTGTCCTATTCAATGAAATATAGTCCAGCAGCCAAAAGAAATGTGTCACTGATCAAATCCTTTAAATGAATTCTCAGAGACTAACATCCTCCCCTCTCTCTAGTTCCTTCTTACTTCAGCTATTTCAAAGCTTCTTTCTCTCCAGTATACCCAATTCTCTCTGAATATATAATCCACATCTTTTTTGTCTCTCCTCTCCTGACTCCTCTCTGCTTTTCTTTATTATGTAGATTTACCATTCTCTGTCCTCTCTTTAGGGAGCGAAAGGGAAGGGGAAACCCTGGGCAAAATCAGAATTCTCTTTAGTGATGGGGGTAGGGGAGAAGGCTGTGGCCATTCACACATTAATACTTTTTGGTCCATCATAATTAGATCTTCTTTGGGTACATTTTAGATACATTGAAGTATTAGAAAATGGCACTGGGTGTAGTATTACACAAAGATTATTGTCTCCAGCTCACCTACTGACTAGATAAACTTAAGACAGTTTCTTAACCTTTTCTAAGCTTGTTTTTATCATTTATAGACTTACAGAAGTGAAATAAAAAGTTTCATAGAGTTGTTAGGAAGATTGAATAAATGCAAAGTGTGAGTCTCATAGCAGTCACTCAGCAAACATTTGTGGCTCTTAAAATGGCAGCTGAAAGAAAAAAGAAAAGGAAGGAAGGAAGGAGGAATGGAAGGAAGTAGGGAAGGAATTATGTCTTGGGCGTCTAGGCAAAATCTTAACTGTACTAATGAACAAAGAATTGGGCTCAGGGAAATTGTTCCTCCTCTGGACTGAAAAGCTGAACTGTGATCTCCTTTTTGAAAGAAGGAGACATTGTTTTGCTGGCTGACAAAATGGCAAGCAGCACAATTAAAAAAAAAAATCATGCCATTGGCACAGGAACCCCACGGTTAGTGCTTAGCAGCTCACTTTCTGATTCTCCTCCAAGCAACCCAAAAACCATGTATCCTATGTACTCCGGGGTTGTCACCTGCCAGTAGAGCACTTAATAGGTTTCACCCTGATCCTGGAGCTTTCTAGATCTGATCCTATTAAACTTCACTTGTCCTGTATCATATACCAGGACTTCAAAGGATATATATCAAGCAGAAATAAATCTCAGAGATCCTTTAAGACATTGATTTTCAAGCAATACGAGAAGAGTAGCCTTTATCCTCTAAGTCACATCCCAAGGAAAATCTTTTTGATGTAATATCTGTTCCCAGAGGAATTTCATTACTGGCAGAAATTGAGGGACAGCAATAGGCTTATAAGACATACATTTGGAGTGAGGTGGAACATAAAGCTGCTCCCCAATTTTTACTCCTTGGTGTGAGTTAAGTGGGTAGAGACTGGTATTAGCAAATTGTCAATCATGAAAATAAGATCCAGAAGGAACTGTTAACTTCTAAGTCACACTGTGAATTAGGAATGGATCTGAAACTAGAACTGAGTTCTTCTGAATCTAGCCCAATGCTCACTGTGGGCTACTTGACAAATTTCCTTACATACTGCTGGGGGGCAGTGCTCAGAGCACCTCCATGCTGTCTAGGAGCATTTCTGAGTCAGGTTGGAGACTAGGGGCCTCTTCAGACCAAGGTGAGTGCAGCAGTACCATGGTCATCTTCAAAAGTCTGGGCCCACGGAGCCAGGCTGGATATACTCCAACCTGAGTTAACCCACGCTCCACTGGGTTCTACTCTTTTGCTTTGAAAATGCCCTTTTCAAGCAGAGGCTACTGCAGTGGTGTGTTTGGCAGGTGCAGAGGATATTTGTTATTTTTTTGGCTGCCTAGATTCCAAATTTTCTCCTAATTTCAGTGACAGCTGCCATTGTGAAACTGTGATACTTGACAGCACAGGCGTGGGCAGGTGGCCCAAGCTTGGCCAACCCAATGCTCTTGCCTGAGGCTATGAATCTGAAGCCAGCGACAATGTAAAAGAATCCAGTGACAGTTTGAAAATTGTTCCACCCTTGGTAGTAGTGGCATCCAGGTTGCAGTGGCCTGGGTCCAGTTATGGGAGCAACAGAGCCTAAACAGGCCCTTTGTGTGGTGTGACCTTGGCTGTGATTCCAGCCCTCCCTCCCTTCAGTCTCCCTCAGTTCCTGCGTCATTTCCAATACTGATTCTCTGGTCTTACCACTGATTCAGTCAGTTCCTGATATCCTTCCAATGAATTCCTTTTCTACCCAAGTAGACCAGAGTCAGTGTCTTTATGTTGGCAACCTAGAGTCCCGATTAGTACACGAGAGGTTGGCTTTCCACTCTTGGAAATGATCATGCCCTGAAAGTCCAGACAGGAGATCTGGATTGAAATGCAGCTCAGGGTGTCCAGCCATATTGGAACAGAACTCACCAGGCCACAAGAACTTCCTGCTGTTTTCCTCTCCTCTGTGGGATACAGGGCCATGAGGAGGATGCACCATGTGTTCCCTTAGAGACCTTTGGCGCTTCAGAGTTCAAGGATTCTGGGATGTATGGAGGAGAGTCCCCGAACACCCTGGCTGCCAGCTTTTACCTCTGAATGAGTGAGCTTCTTGGATGAGAGGCCATGAAGGAGAGATAAAGGAGAAGACTGTGGGGAGGGGAAAGGAATTTTGACCATGGTTTGAGTTTGTTAATTTTATCATGTTAGGTGAGATGTCCTGTCCTAGTACAGAGGTGAGTGGGGGGATCAAAATGTTTCTGGCATTGTGGCTTGGGGGACACAGTTCCTCCTAATTACCTGTTCATTTACAGTGCCAAAATGGGATGGCAGCTATACATTTTGTTAAAGAAAAATCATGACTCTTCCTTTTTGAGACTATAATTACACATTGTTTTTGTTGAAAGATGAAAGTTGAAGCTTGAGTCCTGGAGGGAAGTATTTACACCTTCCTTCTATTTCTTCTCAACAGCAACCAAGCATCCAACAACATCCAAGTGAGTTGGAAAGCAAAAGGGTGAATTTTTGTGGATTTTGATCACTGATATATCCCAAGCACTAAAACAGTGCCTGAAACATAGTAGGAGCTCAGTAAACATTTTTCAAAGGAGTTACATGCTCTTGTGAAAATTATTTAACATGAATCTCATCCATTTCTAAGTCCCCAAAACTAAGCACAAGGCCAGCAGCACATAATAGGTGCTCAGCACATGTTTATAAGATCATCTCTGTACCATGGCATTTGCAACCCAAACTTGACATTAACCTTACAATATCCTCATGATGGACTAGGGATTTGGCTTGGTAAAATTTGTTTCGTTTTGTTTTGTTTGTTTTGCTTTTGTTTGGGTTTTTTTTGTTTGTTTTTTTATCATGACTTGACAGATGGGAGAAAAAAGCCACAGTGCTATGAATGAAATGACTTCACCACGGTCGTTTGTAGAGTGGGAATTCTCTAATGCTGATCTAACATTTTCTCCACTAGACTGAACGTCAAAAAGAAATTGGATCTCAATTCAGCATACCTAAATAATATTGCCTGAAAAGGGGAATTCAATGAAGGGAAACTCAATCGAGAAGAGTACTTAAGAGAAATCCATTTATGCTGTGCTTGGATTGCTGGTGTTTCAGGTGCTATTTTGTAATCAGATAAAGCCCGGCCTCTCTATCTGAAAGTCTGGTGACTAAGCCTCCTTCTGAGATTCCCATTATTTCCCTGCAGTTATCTGGATCCCTGAGATAAACAAAAATATTTTTAGGGTTGGCATCAATGGGCATGCCTCCAGGTTTCTACTGAAATAACCATTTCCTTTATCATGTCAGGAATGTCAGACTGCTGGACAATTTGAATCATCTAGAATCATCCACCAGCTAAGCAGAAGGAGGATAGCTTTGTTAGTGCTGGGTCACAGTGTGGCATGTATCCTTTCACACTGTGAAAACGCCAAGTGCCACAAATGTGTCAGGCCCTCTTTTAGCTGCACCTGAACATGCAGAGATGTCACAAAAAGCTAACAATTATTTAGATCTTATTACATGCCAGGTATCTGTTCTGAGACTTATCTTACTTAATCCCTACAAAAATCCTCTAAAGCAAGTAATGCCATTATTCCCATTTTACAGATGGGAAATTGAGACAATTAGAGGTTTAGTTATTTCCCTAAGGTTACATAGCTAATAAGAGCTGGAGCAGGGATTTGTGCCCAGGCAGTCTGGTTCTGGGATCTATGTTTTGAATCTTTACACTGTTCTAAGATGAGTGACACACGGCCTCAAAAGTCTCACTGTCCACTGGGAAAGGCAGATGCCAAGAAAGTACTTATAATTCAGGGTGATCAGTGAGTGCAGAATGGTGCGGGGATACTGGGGGCGGAGGGCCACAGAGGGGGCATAGGAGTGTCATTTTGCTTACTGTTAAATACATTATTTAATTTATTGGTTTGAATAAACATATACAATTGTATAAAACTTTACAATGTTCAAAAAAACTAACTAGTTACCCTATCTGGAGACAACTACTTTACCAATTTTTTATATATCCCTCCAGAGATAGACTACAAAAATAAAAGCAGATTGGCATAGTCTGTTATTTGCTCTAATGACAGTAACATCCTATATACATTATCTTACACGTTAATTATTTTCACCACCAACAAAATATTTTGGAAATCACTCTGATCAGTATTTATAAGACTGCTTTATTCCTTTTTAAATTAAACTTTTTATTTTGAGATATATATATAGATTCATGTGCAGTTGTCTTATTACTTTTTATGGTTGCATAATATTCCATCATATAGATCACCGTAATTTATTTCGTAAGTCCCCGTGAATGGATGGATATATAGGTCATTTCCAAATCTTTGCTATTATAAATGTTGATGCAATTAATATACTTGTACACATTATTTCACACATTTGCAAGTAAATACCTGTAGGATAAATCCTTAAAAGTAGAACTGGTGAATCCAAGGCCATATGAAAGTTTAATTTATTGATATTAAAAATTTACCTTCCATTAAAGTTATACTAATATACACTCTCCTCCAATTGGGACTTCAGGTCTGCAATGTTTTTTTTTTTTCTCTTCCACTTCTTTCCTGTGTTTTACCAGCTCACGTTTTATCTTCCTCTGTTGTCCAGCCATACTTCCGCTCACCTTCCCTCTTATCTGTACTTTAAGCTTTAGTTATTTACAAGTGGCTGCTTCATTATATTTTTTGAAACTGTGGCACATACATGGCACAATTTCGTGGCAATATTTTTCCAGTGAATGTTCTTTATTTGCCAGTTTTTTCCTGTTCCATTCCTCTTTTTCCTATCTTAGCAAAGATCCTTTAGTGGTTCCCTGCTTGTTATTCACTTCTGAGTGAAATCGTCTTTTGAATATCTGAAACCTTGAACTGGGAAGGGAGGTTTCAAAGTGGTGCCTCCTGACTGTGAGCAAATGAGAACTCAATCCTCGAGAAAAGTTATTCAGTGGAGGTTTGGGGATGGGGTCCGGGGGCTCATTGGAGGTTGGCAGACCCTCTCTCTGTTCACAAGGTTGTGTGAGGTAAGATGTTGAGGGGGTGGGGGGTTGTTCCTACTCTCACCTATTTCCTTCCCTTTACAGAGACCAGCTCCTGCCAGGCTACGCCCAGTGCGGTCTCTCTCCTCCATCCCATCTCGACAATAGGCTGCTGACTGCATATATGGTGTGTTCCCATCCACTCAAACTTCCACTACTACTCTCCACATCAAATTAGTTTCAGGCCAGTTCCTACCACCAGGCTACCCTCCCTCTTCTCTTTATTCCAAACAAAGAATTTTTGATTTTTGGTCTGAGGATGTGTTGCCTTCCTTGGAGAATTGCTGGCTTTGCCTCAGATTTGTCAGGTGGGTGCCCCCTTTTGGGGTTCTCCTTCACCCCACATGCTCACATGCCTTTCACCACCTTTGGAAGCCCTCCCTCATTCACTTTCTCCTAGTTTCATCAAAGATGGATTCTGTATTGCTTTTGTCCGTTTGCAGCCCACTTCTAAGAGTAGTAGGGAGGGAAGGGAGGATGACCTCTTCATCCCTTTACCCTAGAACTTCAAGTTCAAGAGCTGCTTAATTGGAGATTGCCTGCTATGTCCAGAGAGGGCTGCTGCCCACCTCAGGAACCACCCACCTCAGGGACCACCTTCTAAAGGGGACAAGATAGGTTTCAAGTGGATGCAGTGGCAAACTTTCAGGAGGAGCAAAAACCTTCTGGACCTGGAGGGAGAAGACCTGGGTTTCCTTTGCTGCTCACTCTCAGTATAGCTTTAGGCAGGTCACTGTGTCCTCCACAACATTGTTACTCAAAATGTAACCCCAGGCTGCTGGTGCTGATCCACAAACCGCTGCCTGCCCACAATAGGAGAAATACAGAAATTGGAGTAAGCATCTAGAAACTTCTATAGCACTTTGACAGAGTAATTTTATGTATGTTGAATTTAATAATAAACAATCCTGGCTGCTATTTTTGTGTGTCTACTTTATTACTATAATTTTTTACTGTATTACTTTTGTAATAATTTGTAATTACTGTAATTACTTTTTCAGTAATTAGTTTTTATTTTACTGTATAAAAGTATTGGTTTGAGCAAATTGGAAATTAAAAACAAATACTGATCTTTCACGTCAGATAGTTTGAGAATTACTGCTCTATAAAATATTCAACACTACCTGAGGATGTAGGCAAATTATCTCAGTCCTTATAAAAAATCCCTGTATTTCATTCTCCCTGTAGAATGATAATCTACTGGCAATAACATTCTAACATCAAAAGTTTTCCCCCCTCCCTTGGCACCTTTAAGACTTTCCTCCATTGGCCAGGTGCATTGGCTCACGCCTGTAATCCTAGCACTTTGGGAGGCCGAGACAGGAGGATCGCTTGGGGCCGGGAGTTTGAGACCAGCCTGAGCAATAGCAAGACCCCGTCTCTACAGAAAAAAAAAAAAAATAGAAAAACCAGCCAGGCACAGTGTCGTGCACCTGTGGTCCCAGCTACTCAGCTACTCCGGAGGCTGAGGCAGGAGGATCGCTTGACGCCAGGAGTTGGAGGTTGTAGTGAGCTATGATGACACCACTGCACTCTAGCCCCAGCAACATAGTGGGACCCTGTCCCCCCCAAAAAAAAAAAAACCTTCGTCCATTGTCTTCTTTCATCCAGTGTTACTGAGGCAAATTTGATTCTCATTCATACATAAATATTCTATCTTTATTCTTTGGAAGTTTTTAGAACTTTATCTAAAAAGTTCTCTTTATCTTGGATATTTTAAAATTCTGCTACAATTTGTCCAGGTGTTGTTTGTTGGTTTGTTTTTTTAGTTTATCCTACTTGGTAAACAGTAGGCCTTTTCAATCTGAAGATTAATGTCTTTCCATAGTTGTAGACAATTCTTAGCTTTTTTCCCCAGATCTTGTATTCCCCTCACCTCCACCCCCCGCTTCCTATTCTTACCTGCTAAAACAGTCATTAGATGGATTTTAGAAGCTTTGGATTTATTCTTCATGTCTCTGAACATTCCCTTTCTGCTACGTCTTTTTTTCTTTTATCTGTGATTTTTGAGAGAATGCCTCAGTTCAATCTTTTACAGTTTATTAATTCACTCTTCAATTCTAGTCATTCTTCCATTCAGCTCATTTGCTGGAAATTTTATTTTAGCATTCATATTTTTATTTCCAAGATCTTCTTTGTTATAAAATGTCTTTCTTATATCCTAACTATCTGCTGTTTGGGGGAAGGGCGAGGATGTGAAGCTATTGTGCACAGGAAGTATGGCCTTCTCTTCACAAAAGGCTGCACACTGGGGGAACCTGCACAGCTGGCCAACTGAGAGTTGCTGGGGGCAACTGTTGAATCCAAGTCTATCCAGGTCCCACCTGAAGTTTGGCACCACTTGATGATGATGGTTGTTCACTTCAGCTTAAATATCAATGGACTATTTTGAGTCATGTGGCTTTGGGGAGTTCCAGGACAGCAGGAACTGTTCCAGGACTCTTCTGGCTAGTTAGGACCCATTTTATCAGCTCAGTCTGAAAATAATACTAGGGCAGGGAATTCTCTGCCTTCCAGTTTCCCTGACAGCCTTTGTCCTGCCCAGTCTTGCCCTCTCTCCACATCACTGTGCCTCATCCCTACAAAAGGTAAGAACAAGAGCCTGTGGCTAAAGATGAGACCCGGCACCAATCACATTATATCGAAGGTCACAGTATGGTGGGGGTGTTCCCTTAGGAATGAATTCTTCCTTTATGTGAATGTATTGTCTCTTTTTCATGGGATTGGCTCTCAGCAAATGTTTGCTGACTGTTAATTGTGGGCTCATCTTCTTAGCTGGGACTCTCAGTTAGTTGATCTGCGGCTGGTCTGGGAGAAGGTGAAGGAACCACCCCTGCAGGATGCACTGTGCTCATGTGGTGAAGCAAGCTGGCAGGGTTCCCAGGGCAGCTGGCCACCTGAGTCTGAGTTTTCTCTATTCTCCCAGGGGCTGCCAGCCACCCCAGGACTCTGCCTGTCCTTTCCAGTCCAAGCGCTGACACCCACTAGGGGAAAACAGGATTCCTGCTGCTACTCTCTGGCTCCTTCCTGCAGCCAGATTTCACCACCCCCAACAAAGAGCATCCTCAGTGCTGTCCCTATCTCTTTGTGCCAGCATTCACCCATGTCCCAACCTGTCCCTTCCCTTTGTTATCATAGGTGGTCCTTGGTGGCTCCTTGACTGCTGTCATCTGGGACCCTTCACAGATTCAAGACTGAGAGTACCCAGTGCGGTTTACAAGGGTGACTACTTTTTTAAAAAATACGTTCTATTACTTATATGGAGTTTGTGGATAGGTGGGGTGAGGACAGGAGAACTGCCATGCCGTGTCAACACCACTAAAACAATCTTCACAGTGGTATTTTTAAAGGACAGTTTATGCCTAAACATCTTATTTAAATAACATCTGTTTTTAGCTCTTAATACTTTCTTTGTGGCTTTGGGCAAACATTTCACCTCTCTAATTCCATTTTTTCACCTGTAAAATGAAGAATCTGGGCAAGACAATCTTTAAATTTCTTTCCAGTCTGAAGTCTTACATTTCTACTCTAAGTGCAGCTGTGCATGACCAACACAGTGAGGCTTCCTTCTCCCAGTTTCCCATAAACAACTCATAGCCTTCCATCCCTCATCTCCAAGGAAAATCATATGATTAATTCTACCCCTTCCCAGTCCCTGCACTTGCACTTGAAATTACAGTAAAATCTCATTAACTCAGATGCCACTAATTTAGAATGTATGATAATTCCATGACTGGACCAAAGTTTATCTTTGCTTAGTAAAAACGTGACTTCGTGGAAAGTGCAGATCAACAATGTCAACAGCACTGCCAAACTAATGTTCAAAATCCTTTAAGAAGTAGCTATTTTTCAAGTCCTTGCAAACATTTTTAACACATGCTTTTGAACCTGCCAAGAACCAGCTTTTAACCCAGAGCATCAAACCAAATAGCCTGGTGGGCAGGACTCTGGACTGCTCAAAGCCCTACTTCTTTCCCTATAGCCCTTCTGTGTGAGTTCGCTCCATACTCTTAAAGACGGAAGAGTGAGTAACCACCATGCAGTGGGAATGAAACAGTAAAACAGGGAAAGTCTGGTCCTGCAGTAGCAAACAGGATTTCTAACCATAGCTGCTGCAGCCTAGTAGAAAGGATGCAGGGAAGCTGATGGAAGACACAGGAAAGGGGCCAAGGAGGAGATCTCCAATTAATGAAGGAGGGAAGCCCTTCCAGGTGGCATTTACCATCCAAAGTCAGATACTAACAAGCCATTTCAGCAGGAAGCCTTGCAGCTTTGGAGGAGAAGCCTGTATTCAGGATTCATATATTTTACAAGCGCCATAGATGATTTCTAAGCCCACTCCTAGTTGAGAAATATTATGCTGATAAGAAGGGATTATTAACCGTAGTTACTAAGACTCACCCTGCAGTGATGCCTGGAACTATCTGTAATTTCATAGACAGATGCTTACACTAACAGTTTCCTAAACTGTGTATTCTACGTTCTTGTGATTGTTAAGGAGATTTAATTGAACTATGTGGACCTAGCAATATTTGCAACTCAAACCCTTATGTCTGAAGTGGGCAGAAAAGATAAAAGCAGCCCCCTGCTAAGAAATGAACTTGTACAAAGCACTGCCTGCACTGGAGTGTGTCAGCCCTCTCTGCGGAGAACAAGGCCAGGTGAGCTCATTCCATTACCTGTGCTGCGAATGTGATGCCCGGCAGCTGTTCACCTAAAGGAAAACTTTACAAATCCATGGGAAGTTGGAGATTTTCCAAATTTCCTGGGGAAAGGGCTCATTATCAGCTGGTGTCACAGGCCACCACTGTGCCCAGATGGGTAGGGTGAGGATGGCAGGGGTCACATGGGACATTAAGGGCCTCTCTTACCATATGAAGATTAGGGGTCGACATTCTTAGAGACTGGGCATTCTTGTGAGCTAAGAATTTAGACCCACAATGTCCCTTAGCCAGCCACCATGCTGCTCCTTGCCTGTCTTGCCGACTGTTGTGAATTTGTGGCAGTCAGGGGTCTATTGTTAAATTTATTCTCACTTTTCCCATTTGCTATTCTAACTTCCTTCAGCATCTCAGATTATTTCCATAATGGGTTTCCCTCTCACCCCTCTATTTGCCTTGAAGAGATCAAACTCCACCAGATGTTTGGAGATCTCTATGGTAACACGAGGCTGAAGAAAACACCCCCATCAGACTATATCACCATTATTAATGAAGTGATTCTGTCTTGGTAAGATGAGATTTATGACCTCTGGAAAGAGATCACAGAGCTGGCAAGCTGGGAATTTCTCACAGTGGGCAGCCGATCCTGGCCCGCCAAGACTATTGGCCAAGAAACCTGTTCTATCACAAATCAGCCCCTCCTTTCCAGATGTGCTAGGCAAGAACTTTGCCAGGTGCTTGAAATCTCAATGCCAGCTACCAATTTGGGGCTGAACTGAGAATTTTAAAACTGATTTATAAAAAGATAGAGTAGGAAGGCAAGAGAGACATTTTCCAAAAGCTCTCCACAGTGATGTCTATGGTAGCTTTAGCTGCAATACAAAAAGTTACCAGTGTTAAGAGAAGGATTTTGAAAAGTATAGTATGTTCATTTAGATGGCATGTTCTTCAGGTACTAAAATAAAATTAATATCTGAAAGAGACAAGTTTATGATATGCTATGTTTAAAAAAACTACAAAAGGAATCATACTCTGTACATTACCATTGCAACAAATAAAAACCTCTGAATATGGACAAAGATTGCAAGATATGGAGCAGAACGAAAAATAATACTTGCTAGTTTTTTCTATAAATTTTTTTAAAAGCATTATCTTACCACAAAAAAAAAAAAAAGAAGGAGAAAAAGAAAACGAAGACGTTTTCCTGGTATCTTCATTTATTTGCTAAATCCCCTGAGCTATATCCAGGTCTCTATGTTCTCACCATACAGGCCTGTAATTAAAATATGTGTTTCATGTTTCTTGACCTTTTCTGCAGTGCTGCTTTTATTATGGCTTTGACAGACTTAGACAGGAGCCCCCAGAGCAATGTGGAGGTAAAGATCCAGCCAGCCCTATGGAACCTGGTCTGCCCGCATTGTCATTGAGTTGCCTCTGTTCCCTATCCAATCAAGTAGAATCCTCGATTCCAAATTCATCATACAATTTCCTAAAACTACGTCCACTGTGCAAAGGTTTTGCCACCACTACTATTGATTTTGGTTTATGACTTCAAAAGAGTTCAGCCACCCTTGAAGGAAAAATAGTAAGTAATTAAATCCATCCTGAAATCAGAATAACATATATGACCAGGAAATTGCTAATAACAAGATAGAAAGACCTGAGTTGGGCAATCTGCAGCTCCTTCATGTTTGGGAGCATATTAAGAAGTTACCTTTGTTGCTTTATTAAAAATGACACATGGTCTGATCAAGCCACTGCCTGTGGCTCTCATAGCCAACCTTGTTAATGCAGGACCCTTTAGCCTTGAAGTCATGACCTTCCCAGCAGGTGCCTGCCGATCCCTGGGTGTACCTGTACCTATTCCAACCTAACGGCAACTCTTAACTCTTCATCTGCACCCTGTACTTTCCTGGCTCTGTCCTGCTTGGCACAGTTCCTCACCCTGGAGGTGGTTGTGCTTTCCCCTCTGGGAGGCGCATCCTGACACCTCACTGGATTTCCCACATCTGTGTGAGGAGCACTACATGGTAACTCTGTTGACTGCTGTTTTGGAGAAACTCCTCAAACCATGTTTTTCTTTTTTTTTCTTTTTTTTGGGGGGGGTGTTAATTTATCCCTAAGTTTTTGAATTATATTTTACATAAAATTTATGTTTTATTTTACAATTTTTAAAGTTAATATATAGAAATACAATTGGGTTTCGTATATTGACCTTGTATCCCGAGATGTTACTAAGTTCTAATAGTTACCTTGTAGAATTCTTAGAATTTTCTACCTTAAACAATCATGCCATCTGAAAATAGAGTTAGTTTTACTTATTTAGTTTTGATCTTTAGGCTTTTTAATTTTTATTTCTCACCTTATTGCATTGGCTAGAAGCCCCAGTATAAGACTGAATAGAAAAGTTTAGAGTAGATATTATTGTTTAGGGCAAAAGCATTCAATATTTCACCTTTAAGTGTGACATTAGCTCTAGGTTTTACTTTTTTATATTTTTTTATTTCAAAATATTAATTAATGGGGTATAAGTGTTTTTGTTATAGGGATACCTGTATAATGCTTAAGTCATGGCTCTTGGTGTGTCTGTCTCCAGAATAGTGTTCATTGTACCCAGTAGGTAAGTTTTATCCCACACCCTCCCTCCCACCCAATTTCTTGGTTTCTCATGTCTTTTATATCACTTTGTGTGTACCCATCGTTTAGCTCCCACTTATTAGTGAGAATATATGGTGCTTGGTTTTCCATTCCTAAGATACTTCACTTAGGATAATGGTCTTCAGCTCCACACAAGTTGCTGCAAAAGACATTGTTTCATTCCTTTTTATGGCTGAGTAGTACTCCATGGTATACATATACCACATTTTCTTTATCCACTCATGAATTGATGGGCACTTAGGTTGATTTCACATTTTTCAATTGTGAATTGTCCTGTGATAAAGACTTGAGTGCAGGTGTCTTTTTGATAAAATGACTTCATTTCCTTCAGATAGATACCAAGCAGAGAGATTGCTGGATCGAATGGTAGGTCTACATTAATTTCTTTGAGAAATCTCCATACTGTTTTCCACAGAGGTTGTACCAATTTGCAGTCCCACCAACAGTGTATAAGCATTCCTTTCTCTCTGCATCTACACCAGCATCTATTGTTTATTGACTTTTTAATAATGGTCATTCTGATAGGGGTAAGGTGGTATCTTGTGGTTTTCATTTGCATTTCCCTGATGATTAGTGATGTTGAGCATTTTTTCATTTGTTTATTGGCCATTCATCTATCTTCTTTTGAAAAACTTCTGTTCGTGTCTCTTGCCCACTTTCTGATGGGGTTGTTTGTTTTTCTTCTTGCTGATTTGTTTGAGTTCTTTGTAGATTCTGGATATTAGTCCTTTGTCACATGTAGAGTTTGCAAATATTTTCTCCCATTCTGTAGGTTGTCTATTCAGTCTGTTGATTATTTCCTTAGCTGTGCAGAATCTTTTTAATTTAATCAAGTCCCATTTATTTATTTTTGTTGTGGCTGTATTTGCCTTTGGGAACTTAGTCATAAATTCTTTGCCTACGACCAATGTCTACACGAGTCTTTCGTATATTTTCTTGTAGAATTTTTATGGTTTCACGCTTTACATTTAAATCTCTTATCTATCTTGAAGTAATTTTTGTATATGGTGAGAGATGGGGTCCTGTTTCATTCTTCTGCATGTGGCTATCTAATTTTCCCAGCACCATTTATAGGGCTTCCTTTCGTCAGTACATGTTATTGTCTGCTTTGTTGAAGATGAGTTGGTGATAGGTAGATGGTTTTATTTCTGCATTCTGTATTCTGTTCCATTGGTCTTTGTTTCTGCTTTTATACCAGTACCATGCTGTTTTGGTTACTATAGCCTTCTAGTATAATTTCAAGTCAGATAACGTCGTGCCTCCATATTTGTCCCTTTTGCTTAAGATTACTTTGGCTATTCGAGCTCTTTTTTTGTTCCAAATGAAGATTAGGATTTTTTTTTCTAGATCTGTGAGATATGACATTGGTATTTTGATGGTGATTGCATTGAATCTGTAAACCACTTTTGGCAGTATGGACATTTTAATGATGTTGATTCTACCAATCCATGAGCAAGGGATGTTTTTCCATTTGTTTGTAAGACCTGCAATTTCCTTTATCAGTACTTCCTAGTTCTCCTTGAAAACATCCTTCACCTCCTTGGTTAAGAATATTCCTAGGCATTTTATTTTCTTTGCAGCTATTGTGAATGGTATTGAGTTCTTGATTTGACTCTCAGTCTGACAGTTATTAGTATATAGAAATGCTACTGATTTGTGTACAGTGATTTTATAACCTGAGGCTTTGCTGAATTTAATTACCAATTCTAGGAGTCTTTTGATGGAGTCTTTAGGGTATCCTCAATACAAGATCATATCATCAGCAAACAGGGATAGTTTGACCTCCTCTTTCCCAATTTGGATGCCTTTTATTTCTTTCTGATTGCTCTATCTAGGACTTCCAATACTGTGTTTAGAAGTGGTGATAGTGGACACCTTTGTTTTGTTTCGGTTCTTCAGGGGAAATGCTTTCAATTTTCCCCATTCGGTATGATGTTGGTTGTGGGTTTGTCATATATGGCTTTTATAATTTTGAGGTATGTTTTTTCTATGTCTAGTTTGTTGAAGGTTTTTATCAAGAAAGTATGCTGGATTTTATTGAATACTCTTTCTGCATCTATTGAGATGATCATGTGGTCTTTGTGTTTGCTTTTGCTTATGTGGGTAGTCATGTTTATCAATTTACATATGTTAAACCATCCTTGCATCCCCGGGATGGAACCCACTTGATCATGGTAAATTATCTTTTTGATGTGCGGTTGAATTCAGTTTGCTAGTATTTTGTTGAGGATTTTTGCATCTGTGTTCATAAGGGATATTGGTCTGTAGTTTTCTTTTTTTGTTGAGTCCTTTCCTGGCTTTAGTATCAGGGTAATACTGGCTTCATAGAATGAGTTAGGGAAGATTCCCTCTCTCTCAATGTTATGGAATAGTTTCTGTAGGATAGGTACTAGTTCTTCTTTGTAGGTCTGGTAGAATTCGAATGTGAATCTGTCTGGTCCAAGGTTTTTTTCTGTTGGTAGATTTTTTTATTACTGCTCCAATCTCACTGCTCATTATTAGTCTGTTCAGAATTTCTATTTCTTCCAGATTCAGGCCTGGGAGGTTGTTTGTTTCCAGGAATTTATGCAATTCCTCTAGGTTTTCTAGTTTGTTTTTATAGAGTTTTGTTAATATTCATGGATAAAATTTTGTATATTTATGTGGTATCAGATGTACTGTCTTCTTTTTCATTTCTGATTGAGGTTATTTGATTCATATCTCTTATATTTCTGATTAATCTGACTAGTGGTCTATTGATTTTGTGCATCTTTTCAAAGAACCAACTTTTTCTTTCATTGACCCTTTGTATTATTTTTTTTTTCCATTTCATTTAGTTCTGCTCTGACCTTCATTATTTCTTTTCTTCTGCTGGCTTTGGGTTTTGTTTGCTCTTCCTTTTCTAGTTCTTTGAGATGTGACATTAGGCTGTTAATTTGTGATCTTTCTATTTTTTTAATGTAGGCATTTAAGGCTGTAAAAGTTCCCCATAGGACTGCATTTGCTGTATCCCATAGATATTGAAAGCATATGTCTGCTTTTTCATTCAGTTCAAGGAATCTTTTGATTTCCATCTTAATTTCATTATTGACTCAAGGATTGTTCAGCAACAGGTTGTTTAATTTCTATGACTTTGTGTAGATTTGAATGTTTCTCTTGGAATTGATTTCTAGTTTTTTCCACTGTGATCTGAGAAGATACATGGTATGATTTTGATTTTTTTAAATTTGCTGAGACTTGTTTTGTGGCCTAAAATATGATCAATATTGGGAAATGTCCCATGTGCTGATGAGAAAAATGTATATTCAGTAGTTTTTGGGTAGAATGGTCTATAAATGTCTGTTAGGTCCATTTGTTCTTGAATTCTGTTTAAGTCCAGTGTTTCTTTATTCATTTTCTGCTTTGATGATTGGTCTAGTTCTGTCAGTGGAATATTGAATCCCCCAGCAATTAAGATGCTATTGTTTATTTCTTTGCTTAGATCTAGAAGAATTTGCTTTATGAAACTGGGAGCTACTCTGTTAGGTACATATATATTTAGGATTGTTATGTCTTCTTGTTGAATTGTTCTTTTTTCCATTATATAAGGAACATCTTTGTCTTTTTTTACCATTGTTGATTTAAAGTCTATTTTATCTGACATGAGAATGGCTACACCTGCTCCCTTTTGTTTTCCATTTGCATGAACTATTTTTTCCATCCATTCACCTTCAGTGTGTGTGAGTCCTTGTGGTTTAGATGTGTTTGTTGGAGACAGCAGATATTTGGGTTGTGTTTTTTCATCCATTCAGCCAATCTATGTCTTTTAAGTGGGACATTCAGACATTCACACTGAGTGTTAGTATTGATATATGGGATGCTATTCTGTTCAATATGTTGAATAATACCTTATTGTTTTGTTTTTCCACTTGTGCTATTGTTTTATAAGAGCTGTGAGCTATAACTTTTGGGTGTTTTTACACTGGTGGGTATCTATCGTGCTGTGGCATGTGTCGTGTACCTTTGAGCATTTCCTGTAGGGTAGTTCTTGTTGTGACAGACTCCCTCAGTGTTTGATTTTCTGGAAAAGTCTTTATTTCTCCACCATTTGTGAAACTTAGTTTTGCAGGACACAAAATTCTTGGCTGGCAGTTGTTTTGTTTAGGAAGATTAAAAATGGGGCCCTAATCTCTTCTGGCTTGTAAGGTCTTTGCTGAGAAGTTTGCTGTTAGCCTGATGGGTTTTCCTTTGCAGGTTAGTTGTTGCTTTCATCTTGTGGCTTGTAGAATTTTCTCCTTCATTTTGACTTTGGCCAGGCTGATGGCTATGTGTCAGGGAGATGTTCTATTTGCCATGAATCTTCCCAGTGCTTGATTACCATCTTATATCTGGATATCTGAATCTCTGGTGATACCAGGGAAGTTTTCCTAATTCCCTCAAATAGGTTTTCCATGCATTTTGTTTTTTCTTCTTCTCCCTCCCAGGATACCTATACTTCATATATCGGCTAGTTTCACATAGTCCCATATTTCCCTGAGTGATTTTTCATTCTTCTTTATTCTTTTTTCTGCATATTTTTACTGACTGACTAACTTAGTTTGAAACCTTGTCTTCAAGCTCTGAGATTCTTTCTTCTGCTAGGTTTAGCCTATTGTTGAAGCTTTTTGATATATTTTGTAATTCCCTAGATGTATCTTTCATTTCTTTGAGTTCTGTTAGATCCTTTCTTATGTTTTCTATCTCTTTAGTGAGTTTTCATTTCATCATTCATGTCCTGAAACATTTTTTTTTTTTTGGTTTCTTTGTGTTGGTTTTCAACTTTCCTTTCAACTCCATTCCTCTTGTTTGCCATCTGCATTCTGAATTCCATTTCTGACATTTCAATAATTTCCTTTTGGTTGGGGTCCGTTGCAGTGGATCTATTGGGATCCTTTGAGGGTATCCAACTAGTTTTTTGTTTTTTCATGTACCCATAGTTATTTTACTGGTTTCTTCTCATCTGAATGCTTTTCTCTCAGCTCAGCGTTGATAGGTTTGCATGGCACCTATTCTCCTTTGCTTGGAACTCTCCTACTTAATGAGAATGAGGAGAGGTCACTAGATAAGGCTTTTGTGTCCTACTTCAGCAGATTGACCCGGAAGGAGGGGAGTGGATGCACTGAGAGTCTGTAACACAGCTATTCTCCTGCATTGTCTTGGTACTGTGGTTGTTACAATCCAAGATGATGCTGGGGATATTTGTTCAGACTGGTGGATTGGTTCCCAGACTGCTGTTGGAACTTCAGGCAGGGAGCTGCACAAGTCCTTCTCCACAGAGGCAGGTGGCATGACCTTGACTTGTGCCTGGGCAAGTCATGGGATCTTGGCAGGTGCTTGGACACATCACAGGACTACAGTCAGCAGCAGGGAGGGTCACAGGACCTTGGCCAGTGATTGGGTGGGTCACAGGACCTGTGCCAGTGCTGGGGTATCTTTGTTTGGAGTAGTGGGTTGGTCCCTAGGCCACTGTTGGAAGCTTGGACAGGGGCTAGGTGAGTCCCTCTCCACTGAGGCAAGCATTGTGGGAGATTGCTCTACCTGGGTCTCCCCGTGGTGGTGGCAGTGAGTGTTTGGTGAGGCTATCTATGCGGTGGCTGCAGATGTCAGGGCTGCAGTTGTTCACTACATCCAGGTCTAGGTGTAATGGCAGTATGCAATGGGGGAGCTCGTGGCTAGTGGTCTTTGGCAGAAAGCTAGACTGCAGGTGTGGTGTTGTGTGCTGCCGTGGGGGCGTGGCCCACCAGCCAAAGTGTAGGGCTGGGGGCTTGTTTTGCTGGCCAGCACACAGGGCTTCAGGGGTGTGGCCTGCCAGCCAGTGCACAAAACCAAGGGGCATGGCCCACTGCAGGGTGTACAGGGTCAGGAGGAATGGCCCACTGCAGGGCATATGGGTGTTCGGGAGTGTGGCCCACCAAGTGGAGCTCAAATCTGTGGAGGCATGGACCTCCACGTGGCACGTGGGGCCAGGAGATTTGTTCCTATGGTCAGCATGCAGGTTCGTGGGGTTGTGGGCCTCAGCGTAGCAGTGCTCGGGGCTGGGAGGCTTGTTCCACTGGTCAGCACATGAGGCCATGGGGGCTGGGCTGCTGGATGGCTAGGGCTCTCTCTTCACACAGGTCCCACCAAGGCTCCTACCTGGGACCTCAGGAGCTCTCTTCAAGTTCCCTGGTCTCGGGGGGGGCAGCTCCCAGTCATGGGCTTATGAGAGCATCTGCTGTCCCAGTTCCCTCCCCAGCCCAGCAAGGAGTGATGTTGGGGCAGCTGCAGCAAAGCCAATCCCTGTGTAGACCAGGAGCTCCAGATCTGAGAGCTCAGAGTGGCATCAGCTGCAGCAACCTGGGAACTGTGGTCAGCGGGTACCTTCTGAGCCTGCTCTCTGATGCACCTTCACTCTAAAATCTCCAAGCAGTTCCCTGATCAGCACAGAAGGCTGCAGTGGTGGCGGGGGTACCCCTCACAGCTTGAGTCACAGCGTCCACACAAGGAGCATGGAGCCTGGGGCTCTCTCCTTCATCACTTCCCCATGTCTAGGGTTCTTCCCCAGGTACCTTCTGATCTTGGTGAGTGGAACACCCTGTCCCCGTCTCCTTCGCTCTGAGTGTCTCCCGTCCACTTCTCTGATGATCCACAATGCCCTCTCCAAGAGTGTCCATCTGTAGGTGGGCATCTACTTGCAGTTTTCGATCCCCTCCTAGAAAGCAGCGTGTGTGGGCTACCAGTTCTAGTCTGCCGGCTTGGCCCAGATCAGCTCTAGGTTTTTCACGCTTGCCCTTTATCAAATTAAGGAATGTCACTTCCATTCCTAATCTGCTGGGGAATTTTTTGTTGATCATGAATAGTGTTGAATTTTGTCAAATGCCTTTTCTATATTTAATGAAATGACCAAGTGTTTTTTCCCCTTTAGTGTGTTAATAGAGAAAATTACATTGACTGAATGCCAAATGTAAAACCAATCTTGGGATAATCTGGTATAAACCCTACTTGCTCATATATTATACTTTTATGTGTATAACTGAATTTCATTTGCTATTGGTTTGTTAGTATCTTTGTGTCAAACTGTGTTTTTCCTCCCTGCTCTCACAACACAACAATCATCAACAGAGAAGAAGACTTCTGTGACCAAATGTGGGTTTTTTTCCCATACACACCAAGCAGCAGACACCAGCTGGGTGTTGTCTAATTCAATTCTGACCTTATCTACCTGGAAATAGTATCAGATCCCACAGGGTGAGGGCTTAGTGCCCCAAACTGCCCCTTTCTTCAGACACCAGGCACAAGTCCAAGCCTCTGGAATTTCTGACCAACTGGCTTCAATTTGGGGTTCCCGTGACCACCTCTTTGGGTTCAATTAATTTGCTGGAGCAGCTCACAGAACTTGGGGAAACACATTTACTAGTTCATTACAAAGGATTTTACAAAGGATACAGATGAAGAGATGCACAGGGCGAGGTATGAGGGAAGGGGAGTGGAGCTTCCACGCCGTCCCTGGGCGCACCACCCTCCAGGAATCTCTTCACGTTCAGCTATCAGGAAGCTCTCCGAGCCCTGTCCTCAGGTTTTTATGGACAACCCTATCATAATGTGATTAGCCTCTAGGGTATGGGGCAGGACGCTCCCTGGAATGGGAGTCTTAGGACCCACAATCAGAAAGTCAGGGAAGAGTAGAGTACTGCCTTGGGGTAGGTGAATATATATATACACACACACACACATACACACACGTATGCACGCACACTTGTGTGTGTGTGTCATAACACCACAATTCCCCACCCTGACAAGGACAACCTCAAAGATTCAACCTTCGTTCTCTGAACACAGGCTCACTGTTGAAATTTGTGACTTACTTTTCTTAATCTTGCTGGAAGGCTCTGCATTTTATCACAGATTGGACATGCTCAAGCTCTAAGTTCCTTTGAGACCCCAGGGTGCTAGCTTGTATCCATCTTGGAGCACTCAGTACATTTTGTCTTGAACTATAAGGATATGTCCTGCTCTGGATAGTTTCCCCATTCCACCACAATTCGACTGGATCTTACTCCTCTGTGAACCCAAAGTGCATCTGCAGGCGTGTATAGACACAGGGTAGGTCCTCAAGAAATATTTATGATATTGAAATGACTGGTTCAAGGAAGCCATAGCATGCCTGCAAGCACACTGGAATCTCCTCTCTATAACTGTGCCATCCTTCTTCTTATACCCATACCTTAAACTCCCTGTCCACCCTACTCTGAACCATATCTATCCACCAAAACTCAGTTCAAACTGCAGTTCCTCTTTAGCATAGCCTCTGGTTTGCCTCTCACCCACAGCTTCCTGTCCTCTACCGCCTCCCACCACTCCCATGGTTTTAACCCTGACTATATCACATATCTTGGTATATCATCCCTTTTCTGTTTAATTGTTTACTCATTCATTTGTTCCACAAAAATTACTGAACATTTATTATGTGCCATACTAGCGGGAATAGAAAGATTAAAGGCAGGCTTGTACGTAAAGCGTTGCTTGGATGGCAGGGATTCAGTACAAAGGTATCTTAACATATATATTAGGACTTTTTGCATGCTATCACAGGATCTGACTCTGGCTAACTTGAATGAAAAGAGAAGTTATTGGAAGGTTGTGGAGTTGCTTATAGGAAAGGAAGGAAGACAGGAAACCCCGGCGTGGAGCATACAAATGTCTGGCAGAAGCAGATGCAGGAACTCCAACATTTTCAGTCTTTTTGCTTCTCCACTTATAATTCACATTCAGGCAAGGGCTGTATAAATAGCCCAGTGTCCCCTGTCTCTCAACTAGGAAAGCGCAAGATCTAATTAAATAGCCCCCCCCAAGACAGTATCCAATGGAAGAGAGGTAAAAGCTGGCTGCCATTTTCCATAGAATATGGAATAGGTGCTGGACAGCCATAAACAATTAACGTCCATCACAGTGATAGGCCCAAAAACTTAATAACGAGAAGTTAAAACAACCTGATGTATCCAGCTCTATAATTGAGTCAGACTTGCCACTGGAGAAGTCATGACAAGGTTGGTGGTAAGGCATCCTCACCCCTGGATGGTGCTGGGATAGGCACTGCCCAAAACTCGCATATATCTCTTTATCCTAAATATAATAGCTTGTAAAGTTCCTGCTAGATCAGGAACTACCTAAAGTCTATTACCATTTCCCCCCAGTATCTAACACATGATCTATGCTCACTGAATGTGCCTTCAATGTAGCCGAATTGGGTATAGTAGAGGGTTCTTTACCTGGATGGCAATTCCTTATCTTCAAACATCATCCTACGTCTATTTCAAGAAGGTGATTACTCCAATCAAGAAGTTCACTGAAAGAATCAATACAGACTCTTTGATCAAAGCTTCTTGGTTGTTTCCGTGGAAGAGCAATGTGTCTGTTGGGTTCTGCAGAGCACCTGTCATGTGTCACACTCTTTGATGTGTCAGTAATGGGGTGGATCCCAGAGCTCTGCCTATAGCTGCCAATGCTGTACAATGATTGACTTGCCAGTTCTTTGGGGAGCTTGGATCCACAAATAGTCCTTATGTGAATCTCATCATTGTTCAAAAAGATAAAATGATTTAAATGATGAAATTCAGAACCATGAACTTCCCAGGATAAAGCCCTCCATTTGCTTGCTCTACTTCTGTTGGTTGCCCAGCCTTTGGGGGAAGAATTTACCTTCAGTGGTGGCCTAAATTATCCTCCCTAGCCAGGAAAATTACACTTTCACTTGCCAGAAGTGGAGAGTTCTTGGGAACCATGAGGTATATTGAGCAGGCACTAGTTCCTGCTTTTCCCCTAGCTGGCTGTGTTACCACAGGTGAGTCACCCAACCTTTCTGCAACTGTTTCTTCCTACATACGTTAAGTGATTCAACAAAAATATTAGCCCTGGAGTTCTGCAAATCCTTTTGCTATTGCTATTATGAACAACCAACATATTTCTTGCCTTCAGATTTCAAATAATGACGAAAAATACAAGGAGCGTGCTTTGAGGTCGGGGGTCAAAAAGACACAAAACACTATCATACGTGCATGATATTTTTGTTAATACATTTTCATTAAGAAAGCAGGACGTGTTTCTGGAAATTTATTGTGCTAGACTTGGAAAATTATAATTTAGATTGTATTTCTTGCAAATCATTGCTTCTGAGTTGTTGCTGCCAACTTTCATAATTTTATTTCTCCTTTATCCTAGGTAGGCATTCATATATACACATCTGTGAGAATATGTCTATATACCACACATATATCTTATATTTTCCCCACAATCAGAGGCTAAATCACCTATGAGAAATCTTCAAGCAATGTTTTGCAGGTGCCAAATAGCAGGCATTTCCTGTTAAATTAAGTTGGTGGTGGAATTTATTGTATTAACTAAACCAATTTCCCTATGATTGCAGTGAAAATTCTATCTGGCATCCTGGCTGTCTTTGTGGTGGTAATGTTCCTTTGCCGGCCACATCACAGTTGCCCCTAAAAGTGCTCTTGCCAATTGAGAAGATGCAATTCAGATGACAGCATCACCATCTCTTGCACTGTCAGTAGTAAGGAATGAATGCTTCATTCTGGTGGGTAGAATTGGGCCCTGTCACACTTATTAATGACCTAAATTGGAATGGGATGCTTTATTTGTCATTTTACTTAGTTTGCTGTGGAGCTATAATATTTAAAGTCTGGTTTATTAAACCATGATGCTGACAAGTAAAGGGAACATTATAAACCATTCTAAGTATATAGAATTATGGGCCAGAAATATAATAGTATGTTTTGTTTCTGGAAGGAAATATATAAACACCATAAGTCTATGAACTTATTTCATTTTAAACATTTATCTGTTGAAGAAGTAGGTGGTATATGTGTACAATGTAAATTCATGTGGTATAAAAGGAACCTAGGGTACAGTGGAAAGTGCCAATCTAATCAAGTACATTTCTTAACCAAATTCAGCACATAATTCCCTAAAACTGATCCCCAGGTAATTAGTTTACATCTCTAGGGGCAACTAAAGTTACCAATTTCTTGTGTATCTTCTGGCTTATTTTCCAGTTAAGGAAAGTTGAGCTCAGAACAGCAAAATTATTAATCTACAGTCACATGGCAAGTTGTTTGCTCCAACTAGAACCTTGGCCTCTTCACTGTAATGCGTTTGCACCCATAATATGTAGCTGGCAGCAGGCTCCAGACAGATGAAAGACATTCTTTTCTTACAATGCAAACCAAAAATTTCTAATAAAAGCAGAAGGCTGGGGAAAACATTCAGACAAAGTGCTTTTATTTGGCTGAACACTCAATAAAGAACACAGAATATTAGTTTTGAAAGAAATGTATAAGAAATCTATTCCAACAACCTCGGCTTACACATGAAGAAACTAAAGCTCAAACTGGGAAATAATCATCCAGCAAACTAATGTTGAGTGGGCCCATTTGCATGAATTCTGAGCAGTGTTTGTGACTTTGCAAATGTGATATGGACCTCTCTCACTCCAGCCCCAATTGTTATGTCTTGGTTCCCCTGGCATATCTGGGGCATTATAGCTGAGTTATAATGGAAAATGCTAGAGCACATTGATTTCCTATAATGGTTTTATCTGTAGAAACTTGTGAGGACATCCTTTGGCTGGAAGATTTGGCAGTGAAATCTAAAAACCTTGAACTGAGAAGGGATGTTCTAAAGTGGTACCTCCTGATTGTGAACAAACGACCTTTGCTCGTCAAGAAAAGTCTCTCTCTGCACCTGCAGACTGTAACTTCTTGACCTGTCCTTATTATAGAATGATCCTGTAGTTGGAAATGTGTTGCTAGGCATTGAGGACTTCTTGTTGCTTTCTTAGTAATGCAACTTACAGGCTTCAGGAAAAATATCACGGAATCAAGCTTTCGAGAGAAGCTCTGTACTTGAATTAATAAAGAAATCTATGTCAAGTTTTCTCCTATCTTTCTAATTTAGGTAGTGTTAGGACAATGTAATTACAGAAATCAATACAGAGATTGACAGCAGAATGAAAATGTGAGTACAGAGAAGCTGTGGACTCCCCTTCCCTGCCCTGGGAAAGATGCTAAGCCTTTAAAATGCTTCATGTGGTACCTCTACACTTTTTCTCTTTTGAATGTCCTAACAAATCTGGGAGGCAAGAATTCTCACCACTTTCATTTTAAAGGAGAGACAGATCAAAGTCCAGAGAGTTCAAGTGACTTGTGCAAAGCCACACAGCAAAGAAGTGACAATTCCAGAACTAGACCCAGGGTTTCTGGCTTCTGGAGGCCATTGTCTCTTAGTTTTCCTGCCACCTCTCCTCCCTCTCCTCCCTCTCCTCCTGCTCCTTCTCTAGCTCCTTGGCTCGATCCTTTCCTCCCTCCTTTCCCTGACATTTAGACATCCCTAAAGTGTCTTTGTAAAGCTCACTTCTCTTTTCTCCTTCAAATGACATCGTTAAAGTCCCTCTTACAGTTTCAAATATCACCTCTTTACAGATCTGTACTGCTCTTACCACCCAAGGAGTCAGTGCCTTAAGCTCCAAACTGTTCCTCTGCGCCTGCCTGGATCGTAGATTATGCGGGTCTCTGAAAAGCCCGTGGGTGACTCATGCTTCACGGTGGGAGGAGCTGGGGCTGGCAGAAGCAGAAGGTGAGACCCAGCCTGGCAGAGGGACCCGATATTCCAGCCCTCTGAGTAGGGCCTGGAGACCAAAGGTCTCTGGAGGGGTGATGTGGGCAGAAGGGGATCTCACACACAAACATTCTTACACCGTTACAGTTGAAGAATGTTTTTCCCCTGTTGTGGGTTTGAAGGTCATGATATTGAGGAGCAAATAAGGATACCTTGCATTTTTATAGCACTTTACAGTTTGTCGGGTAGTTTTGTATCCATTGTCTTATTTGGTCTTTATGACAACTTTGTAAAGTAGAAGGAGTAGGACCTAGTACTCTCAGTGACTTGCCCAGGACAGTAAATGCCCAATTAGTAAATGGCAACACAGGATGGCTGAACAAAAGCCAGTCTTGTTCTCCACCAGAGCACATCCTGCTTCCTCACCCACTAATTCCCCTCTTTTTTGTAAGTTTTAGTAGACAGAGAGTATAAATCCTTAATGGACTCCTATCCATTGGCTCCAGGATAAAGCAAAGGTCAGAAAACTTTCTCTGTCAAGGGTCAGATAAGAAATATTTTAGGCTTTGAGGCCCACATAGCTCTGTCACAAATTTTCAACTCAATTTTCAATAACAATTATTTTAGCCTGAAAGCAGCTACATAATACATAAACAAATGGCGTGGATGTGTTCCAATAAAACTTTATTTACAAAAACAGGTGGTAGGCCAGATTTGGCCCTCAGGCTGTAGTTTGCCAATCCCTGACATCAAGCCTTACAAGGTGATTCTTATCCTCTCCGAGATCTGCCCCCACCTTCCCTCATTGCCTTTAGACCAACAACCAGGGTCAGGCTTCAGCATGGCCAGAACAGGGGCACAGGGTCCCTACAATGGGCAGAAACAGTCCACGTAACTCACAGAATTTCAGGAACTGGCTAATATGTGCTAACAGGAACTGGGAAGCAAGGGCCCCAGTGTCTTGAGGGTTTGGGACCTGGGCAGGGAGAGGTGACAAGGAGAATATACAGCTACATTGGGGAGAATGTGTTGACATAGATGCACTTTCCCATGACTCAGGGTTCAATATCCTGCTAAGCTCACGTGGAGCCAGTTGAACTTGCTGCTGGGACAGCTCGTCGAAGCTCTCACTCAACAATAGCCCTCAGTGAATGAAGTGCAGGTGCTGGATCTGCCTTGTGAGCTGTGGAGGAAGAGTCAGAAGGGGCAGGGAGGTGAGAATGTGAAAAGGACTAACTGCGAGACCACAGGGCCCAGACAACTTCCCCGGCAAGGCAATAAAAATCCACTGACGACAGAGACATCAGTGCCTTTGAGAAGTTCAGTGGCCACTGTCTTCACGTGGCCTGTAATGACACTAGAAAATGTTGTCATGCAACTAGACTCTCTAGTGAATGGAGGTGACAGGATTCCCACACGGCAAGGGTCACTTGTTTGGCGGCAAGAGAGATGTCTTAGCATGACAGGCAGCAACTGGCATGGCAGCAAGGATGACTTTAGAGATCAGTGGTGATGGCTATTAGGCCATCATCTTCCTCAGGGGTAAAATAAATGGGTGGCTGGCTAGGGTGTTATCTGACTTCAGAACCAGAAAAAGTGTAGATGTGGTGAGCAGAGGCCAATACCAACTGCTACAACAGAAAATCACTGTTCCTTCTGCAATTTCCAGAGTTAAGCCAGTTCATAGACCCAGGGCCTATTGCTTTCCTGTAAGGAATCAATATTCTTCCAGTCATTCCCCAAAAGGACCTGTGGCTATTTACCAGAGTAACTGTGTGCATGGACTCTTAGATATGAGGTGTATAGTAACACTGGTGGCAAGGGACCCAACATGGGCCCCTCCTTCCCAGTGAGAGTGGGGACGTAGGTCAGCTGGAGCCCTGGCCCAAAATCCCTCACAGAGGGTCCATTGTATTCATAGCCCTATGCTTGGTTATTCTCCCACTTGCCAAGTATATAATTATTCTTAGCAGCTGGCAGGACCTCTCATTCATTCCCGGATCTGTTGAGGAAGAGCTATTAAAGTAGGAAGGGTAAGTGGACGCCCTGAAACAACCCCTCACCCCAACCAAGATAACAAATCTGACTCCCTCCCACCTGCTGAGTGGAATAGCAGATATTAGAGCCATCCTCAAAGATCTAAAGAGTGCAAGAGCAGTGGTCCTCATCACATCTCTGTTGTTCAATTCATCCATGTGGCTCCTGCAAAAACTAGATGGATACAGTGGATAACGGCAAACTACTATAAACTAAGCCAAATGATAGCCCCAATTGCAGCCACTGTGCCAGACATGGTATCTTTACTGGAAGAGATACACACAGCCTCAGGCACTAGGAATGCGGCTGTTGATCTGGCAAATAAGTTCTTTTCAAACCCCATCAGTAAGGAGAATAAAAAACAGTTCACCTTTAAGTGGGAAGGATAGGAGTACATGGTCACTGCCTTGCCCTAGGGCTACGTTTAACACTCTTGCTCTCTAGCTCAGTTGAATCCCCAGGGATCTTGATTTTCTTGAAATCCACAAAACATCACAATGGCCCACTACATAGATGACATCATGCTAACTGGACCTGATGAACAGGAAGTGGCAAGTACTCTAGATGCCCTAGTAAGACACATGCTGCCACAATATTGGAGATAAGAGGCATGAAAATTCAGGGTCTGGTCACATTGGCAAAGTGGCATCCAGCAATCTGAGGCTTGCCAGGGTATCCCCTCTGAGCTAGGTTGCTGCACCCTGCACCTGCTACCACTAAGAAAGAAGTTTGATAGGCTTCTTTGGATTTTGAAAACAGCATGTACAGTTCTTGGGAATATTACCCCAAACCATTTATCAGGCATTCTGGAAGGCTTCCAGTTTTCAGGAGGGCAAGAGTGAGAGAGGATTCTCTAACAGATTCAAGCTTGCATTTATACCAATTTGTACCAAACTCACACCACTCAAGCCATATACCTGGAAGATCTGATAGGGCTGGAAGAATCTGTGGTGAGAGAGGATGCCCTGTGGATTCTCTGGCAAGCCCTACAGGAGAGTTGCTGCTCAGATCCCTAGAGTTGTCAATCAAGGCAAGGGCATCTGCAGCAGAGAGCCACTTGCCATTTGAGAGCATCTTCTGGCATACTGGTAGGCACACCTAAGTTCCTGACCATGGGATTGTGGGTGACTACGAGATTGGAGTATCATAAGCAGGTATTTTTCAGATGCACTAAGTCATACTGATCGTATATTCAGGATTGGGTCCAAGCAGGTTCAGAGGTGGCCTCAATGGGAAACCCAAACCCCCAAGTCTCCTACCTTTGACACACAGTGCCTCTTCCTCAACTGATAGCCATGGCCCATGGCAGGGTGTAGAGGGTCCCTGAGACTAACTGAGAGAGGAGGAAAAACTTGGGCTTAGTTCACAGATGGATTGGCTCACTTATGTTGGTGCTTATGTTGGTGCTTACCAAAACATGGATGCTGCTGCCCACTTCTCCACTCAGGGGACATCTGTGAAGGGAAATCCCCCCAGTGAGCAGAGCTCACCACATCGGGTGGTCGCCTTGGAGCGGAGGGAGAAGAGGGATGAAACAAGACCACACATAAACTTCTGGGTAGTGAAAAATACCTTGTCTAATTAGTCAGGGGCCTGAAAGGAGCAAGGTTGGGCGATCAGGGGTCAGGAGGACTGACGAAAGGCCTGAGGAAGTACCTACGGGGGGGGGAGGAGAAAGTGTGCAGAACTTTGTGTTTTCACATTAACGCCCACCAAAGAGTATGCACTGCACAGGAAGCATTCATCTGCCATGTTTCACCTTGAGGATGGCAGCCAGCTTCTCTCTCCAGTCCCTGCAGTACTTGGGCAATGGGCCATGAATGCAGAGCCTGCAGAAGCAGGGGTGGATGCTACAAATGGCCCCCACGGCATGGGCTTCCTCTCACCAACGCGAATTTAAGTACTGCTGCAGCTAACTACTGCTGCAGAGACTGACGCTGAGCCTTTGATATGGCACCAGCCCTCAAGAAGACCGACCAGCCATGTGGGGGCAGGATGATTACAATGGACCCCTCCACCTTGCAGGGAATTGTCACCTAATTCGTGTAGGGGTTTGACTTACCTACCCATTGCGCTTCCCCCACACAAGGTCATGCAGAATACCAGGCTTATTGGCATAGAATCTTGAACAATATTGCTTCAGACCAAGGGATGTATTTTATCTTTCACAGAGCAAAGGAGGTATGTGGATGTGTGACTATCATATACTGCATCACGTGGAAGATACCAGCCTAAGAGAACAATGAAATTCCTTTTAAAGGCTCAGTGTAAGTGCCAGATTGGGGACTATTTCCTTCAGAATGCAATATATGCAATGAACCAAGGACCATACCTGATGCTGTGTCCCCTATATCTAGCATGGGTTCAGGAATTAAGAGGCAGAAGTAGCAATAGCCTCTCTCACCACCATCCCCAATGACTTTCTTGCAAAATGTGTGCTTCTTGCCTCCATGACTCTAAATTCTGCTGGATCACAGGTTGCAATTCCCAACATGGAAGGGCTTCTAGCAAGATTACAGTAAGGTTCCACTGAACTGGAACCTATGACTACCACCTGGGCATTGGGGGTTTCTTATACCAATGGGCCAGCAGGCAAGGAAAAGACTTATCACATAAGTAGAGATCATTGGCCCTGATTGTCACTAGAAATTAGGGTTGCTGCTACACCATGGGGTCTGAAAGGACAATATACGAAATGCAGGGGACACTCTGGGATGCTCTTAGTGCTTTTTAACCCAGGGATGATGGTAGAAACTACCAGCCTATAATGGTAAGGAAATTAAGGATTCAGCACCCTTAGGGATGAAAGTCTAGGTCACTTCACCAGCCAAACAACCTACACTAGATAAACTGCTAGACCAAGGCAAGGGAGATAAAAGAGAAAGGTAATGAACATCAGTTACTGCATCAGGCCCAGTTACCGCGGCAGGGGCTGTAGTTTGTTCTGCTAACCCTCCTGCATTAAGTCTTGACAAGGTCCTTGATGAGGCTCCATGGCAGAAGCAGTGTGAGGACCGGACTGTGTCAGACACCTCTTATGCTTTGCCTCTCATCCTCCTGGCCCACCCCTTACCCCAACAACTCCTAGGTCACTCAGCTTTGCACAGGTATAACCCGACAGCACCTAGCCTTGGCTCTGTCATGAATCTCTCACTTTGGGCCTTTGGCTTCTCTAAAGCCTCAGCATGAGCCACGGGTGGGAACCCCCCAGCATTCACTCCCACATGTGTAACTGGGAGGTGGAAGAAAGTTAACGAGCCACAGGGTAACCCTCGACCCAGGAGGAACGGGAGCCAGGCAATCAATGCCCCGCTCCTCGGTGTCTGGGTGGACAGCCGGGAGGCACATTCCCTCCTGCTTCTCGGCTCTCAGTGGAAGTGAGCCCCAGTCATCTGCAGCGGTGACCACCTCGAGGATGCACCTTGATCAGCTCTTCTTTCTTTCCTTCGCTCTCCCCCCTCCCCTCCTCCAGATCCCTGAGGTTGTCTTCCCGTATCACAGGCTCTTCTTTCTGGGGGACCCAGGCCAGACAATTCCCGTCTTCCCCTGCCCCCACCTCCATTGCTGCTCCGACTGCTTAACTAAAAGGGTCACTGAGGATACTCTTCATAAAGAGGGGCTCTTCCAAGGCGACTTTCTAACTTTGTCTAAAATCCTATCAATAGATTTTCAATCTCTAACCATGTCTGTTTGAAAACGATAATGAACATCCCCAGCAGACATACCCCATTGTCAAAGCTGTTTGCCGGGAAAATCTTTATCTTTTTTCTTACTCCGCAATCATTTCTCTTGTCCATTTGTCCTTTCTGCAGTTACTGACACTCAGAGGCAGGAAGGTAAAGTGACTCTTCCGCACTGCCCCAGTTCGCTGCTTTTTATCTTTCCTGACCAGGCTAGGACAGGGTTTCTCAATCTTGGCACTAGTCACATCTGGAGGGACATAATTCTTTGTTGTGGGGGGCTGTAGGATGTTTAGCAACATCCTTGCCCTCTACCCACCCACACTAGTAACAACTCCCCAGCTGTGACAACCAAAAATGTCTCCAGACATTACCAAATGTCTCCTGGAGACAAAACCACTCCTGATTGAGAATCACTGGGCTAGGAAATCCTTCTGTTCCCCCTGCGGGCCTCTATCATCTATTCTGTACTCCTGTAAAGAAAATACTTACATTTCCTTCTTTTCTAAATGGAAATACAAATTATCAAATATTTGTCAAGCAGCTGCTATGTGCCAAAGCATATCCTAGAGGAAACTACTTATTGGTACTTAAGTGTTTGATTTCATTGATTCATTCATGCATGCGTGCATGCATTCAACTAATATTTACTGAGTGCCTACTCTGTGCCAGGAAGTGTTCTAGGCACTGGAAATATATCAGTGAAGAAAGGAAATAAAAATCCCAAGGTACATCATAGTCACTCCACATGGTATCATAAAAAGTATGATTTGGGGATAGTGCAGGCTTGAGTTTAAGTCTCAGTTTTGTCACCTTCAGGCCATTTGGCCCTAGGAAGGCACTTAGTTTCTCTGAGCCTCAGTTCCTGGTCAGGAAAATGGGGTCGTGTAATGCCCTCCTCAGCAGGCTGGCTTGAAAAGTAGAGGCATTATATGCCACACGCTTGCAATAGTAGCCGCGCACCGTGTGGCAATTGTTATTGTCATCATGAAAGCTTGTTACAGTGTTGTGGAAGATCAGAAATGGAGGGGTCCTTTGACATCAAATGATCCAATTTCCTTATTTTACAGAAGAAAATACCGAGACTTAAAATGGTGACAGAACTAAGAGGAGAATGTAGGTCCCCAGATGACTTGTTCATTTCTCATTAAATGAGACAATACAGACAAAATTGTACTAAAATGATAGCATTGTAATTATCACTTCCTCTTCCATCTTCCTGTCTCTTGGTATGTCTAATACTGAACATTCTAACAGGATAGTTAATTAGGAGGATCTCATCAGGTCTAGACCCTGGATGTCATTTTTACATTGCTCATTTAATTAGCAATTGTTATTAAATGCCTACTGTGTGCCGGGCAGTCAGTGTTCTAGGTATTGGAGGCTTGAAGGTGAACAAGATAGTCCCTGCCTCCATAGTACCCACATTCTAGGAAGGGAGATGGACAAGAGGTGATTAAATACAGTAATAGTTGAAATGAGTACAGATTACCAAAGAAGCCAGGAAGAAAATAAACAGGTGCTGTGACAAAGTATAGCAGAGGTGACTGACTTAGATAAGGTAGTAAGAGCAGGCCTCTTCATGGAAGTGACATTGAAGTTGGGAGCTAAAGGATTAGAAGGGGGCAGTACTGTGAGGAGTGAAGCAGAATGGTCTAGGCAAAAGAAAGAGCAGGTGCCAAGATCCTGAGGCTGGGAAGAGCGTGACAAGTTTGACAGAGAGAAAGGTGGCTCCTTTGGCTAGCCTAGACCCATAGTGAGAAAGTCTGGAGAGAAAGGCAAGAGCCAAGCAGGGCCTTGAGGCTGCGTACAGTGTTAGATTTTATCCTTGGTGCCATGGGAAGCCACTGATGTTGGGGGCAGGGGTAGGGAAGCAATATCCTGACCTGGCATGCCTTGTAAATCACCCTAGTTGCAAGGTAGAGAGGTGTCATTTGGCTATAAGCAGAGCTCAAGGAGGTGGAGGGGGCCCTGCCTCCCTTGGGACTGAAGCACGTACCAGCCTAGCTGGCTTAGATACACACCCCCTGATTTCAGCTGTCAGTGCAGATAAGAGCAGGATTACATTTGACAGTTCTCACAGATGCAATTTTTATTTAGCCTTTCCAGAGCCCATTTAGGTTGGCATTTGAGTAATGAATATGAGGAATGTTCTGCCCAACATAGGGAGGCAGGTCAGAAACCTTTCTAAAATTCAAATCAGATTTTGTCTCTCCCTTGCTTAAAACCCTTCATTACATGCTGGATAAAGGACACATTGCCTGGCATGGAATTCGAGTCCCTCCCACATATGGCCCTTGGCCCCCATTCCAGCTCTTATCTGCTGCCGCACACCACCCCACTCCTCCAGACCGTTAACACCTAATTCTCCTGAACACATATGTGGTTCCATGCCTCGATTTCCTTTCTCTTTCCTCCTCCTCCTTGAGTTTTTGGACTCCTGCAAACAAAGGGTGAGCAACTTGTCCCAGGACTTCTCCAGTTTTTTCAGTAGAAGTCCCAGTGCAGGAAGCCCCTCAGTCCTGGGCATACCAGGACAGCAGATGTGATGGTTAATTGTATGCATGCTCTTGACAGGGCCACTGGGAGCCCATATATTTGGTCAAACATTATTTTGAGTGTTTCTGTAAGGGTGTTTCTGGATGAGATAAACATTAGACTGAGTAAAGCAGACTGTCCTCCTCAATGTGGGTGGACCTCATCCAATCAGTTTATGATGGGTAATTCTATGTGGCAACTTGAGTAGGCCATGGGATACTTAGGCATCTGGTTAAACATTATTTCTGAGTGTGTCTGTGAAGGTGCTTCTGGAAGAGATTAGCCTTTGGATTGGTGGACTGAGTAAAGCAGATGTATTAAATACCTCCCCAATGTGAGTGGACGTCATCCAATCACTGAGGTCCTGAATCGAACAAAGAGGTGGAGGGAGAGTGAAATAAGCAACTGCCTGACTGACTGAGCTGGGGCATCCACCTTTGTCCTCAGGGATTTTGGTTCTCAGGTCTTCAGCCTTGAACTGGAATCTACACCATAGGCTCTGTGACTCTAAGGCCTTCAAATGACACCACTGGGTCTCCAACTTGCAAATGGCAGGTTGTGGGATTTCTCAGCCTCTGTAATTGCATGAGTCAATACTGTATAATAAATCTCTCCAGCGAGAGCATTAGAGAGAGAGTGAAAGGGACCCTATTGGTTCTGTTTCTCTGGAAAACCCTGACAAACACATAGCTGACGGCCTGAATAGAACAAAAAGGCTGACTCTCCCCTGAGTAAGAGGGAACCCTTCCTGCCTCCTGCCTGCCTGCTTTCAAACTGGGCATCAGCTTTTTTCCTGCCTTCAGACTCAAAGTGAAACATCGGTTCTTCCTGGTTTCACGCCAGCTGGCCTTCTGGTTCTCATGCCTTTGGACTCAGACAGGAACTAAACTCTCCTGGGTCTTCAGCTGGCCAACTCACCCTGCAGATCTTGGGACTTGCCCACCTCCATAATTCTGTGAACCAATTCCTAATGATAAATTTCTTTTTATATATATGTACATACACACACAGGGATTTATATATAGATGGATAGATTTATATATGTGCACATAAAGATATATATCTTTATATGTATATATACATATAAGTACATGTGATATATATTATATATACAGTCATCCCTTGGTATCCATGGGGGATTGGTTCCAGGACCCAACCCCATGTATCCAAAATCCATGAATGCCCAAGTTCCTGATATAAAATGGTGTAGTATTTGCATATAACCTACATACATCTGCTTGTATACATTAAATCATCTCTTGATTACTGAAAACACCTAATACAATGTAAATGCTACATAAATAGTTGTTATGCTGCATTATTTAGGAAATAATGACAGGATAAAAAAGTCTGTACATGTTCAGTACAAACACAACCATCCTTTTTTTTTAAATAAGATAGACAAATAGCTAACAAACATATGAAAAAATGCTCAACATCACTAATCATCAGGGAAATGCAAATTAAAACTACAATGAGATATCACCTTACCCCTGTCAGAATGGCCTTTATTAAAAAGCCAAAAAACAATGGATGCTGGTGAGGATGCACAGAGAAAGAAATGCTTATACACTGTTGGTGGAACTGCAAATTAGTATAACCTCTGTGGAAAACAGTGTGGGGATTTCTCAAAGAAATAGATGTAGACTTACCATTCAACCCAGCAATTGCACTGCTGGGTATCTACCCAAAGGAAAGGAAGTCATTTTATTAAAAAAGACACCTGCACTTGAATGTTTATTACAGCACAATTCACAATCACAAAGATGTGAAATCGACCCATGTGCCCATCAATTCATGAGTAGATTAAGAAAATGTGGTATGTATACACCATGGAGTACTACTCAGCCATTAAATAATGAAGTAATGTCTTTTGCAGCAATTTGGATGGAATTGGAGACCATTATCCTAAGTAAAGTATCTCAGGAATGGAAAAACAAACATGACATGTACTCTCTAATAATTGGGGGCTAACTGCTGGGCACACATGGACACAAAGAGATATAAAGATCATAGGAAATCAAGACAGGGGAGGGGGCAAGGAAGGGAAGGGTAAAAACCTACCCATCTGGTACAATGGACACCATTTGGGTGATGGGCACACTAAAAGCCCTGATTTAAGCATTATAAAAGGTATGCATGTAACAAAAACATTTGTACATCTTTAATATTTTCAAATTAAAAAAATTTTTTAAATTAAAAATGAGGAGTGAAAAAATTTTTTAAAAAGGTATACAGACTGGAAAGGAAGAAATAAAACTATTTTTGTTCATTCATGACATGATTAAGAAATCTGAAAGAATTGATAAAAAACTTTTGGAACTAATGAACAATATAGCAAATTTTCAGGAGACCAGGTTAATATTAATACATAAAAGTCAATCATTGTCCTATATACCTGTAATGAACAAGCGAAGCTTGAAATTAAAAAGACATTACCACTTACATTAGCACCCCCAAAGTATACCTTATATCTTAGGTATAAATCTAATAAAATATATACAAGATCTGTATGTGGAAAAACTACAAAACTGATGGGGGAAATCAAAGTACTAAGGAAATAGAGAGATATTCCATGTTCATGAATAGGATGATTCAATATTGTCAAAACGTCAGTTCTTCCAAACTTTATCTATAGATTCAGTGCAATCCCAGTAAAAATCCCAGATGATTATTCTGTGGATAACAAACTGATTCTAAAGTTTATGGTAAGAGGCAAAAGACCCAGAATAGCCAAATCATATTGAAGGAGAAAAACAAGTCCACATACTGACACTACTCTACTTCAAGACTCACTATACAGCTACGTAAATACAATGATAAAGACAATGTGGTATTGATGAAAGAATAGACAAATATATCAATGAAGCAGAATAGAGAGCCTACAAATAGAACCATGTAAAAATAATCAATCAATTTTTGACAAAGGTGTAAAAGCAATATAATGAAGAACAGCAAGTGTTTTCACCAATGGTGCTGGAACAATTGGTCATGCACATTAAAAAAAAAATCAGTCTAGATACTGATTATGCCCTTCGCAAAAATTAACTCAAAATGGATCATAGACTTAAAAATGTAAAATGCAAAACTATAAAACTGCTAGAAGATAACATATGAGAAAATCTAGATGATCTTAGATACAGTAATGACATTTTAGATACAACACTAAAGGCGTGATCCATGAAAGAAATAATTGATAAGCTGGACTCCATTAAAATGAAAAACCTCTGCTCTATGAAAGACAAATGCCAAGAGAAGGAGAACACAAGACACACACAGGGACAAAATATTTGCAGAATACACATCTCATAAAGGAGTGTTATCCAAAATATACAAAGAACACTTATAATTCAACAATAAGAATATGAACAATCTGATTAAAAATGGGCAAAAGACCTAAATGGACACCTCACCAAAGAAGACATACAGATGACAAAGAAGAATATGGAAAGATGTTCGACATCATATCTCACTAGGGAATTGCAAATTAAAACAATGAGATATTACTACACACCTGTTAGAATGGCCAAAATCCAGAACACTAAAAACAACGAATGTTGGAGAGGATGTGGAGCAACAGGAATTCTCACTCATTGCTGGTGAGAATGCAAAGTGGTGCAGCTGCTTTGGGAGACAGCTTGGCCATTTCTTACAAAACTAAACATACTCTTACCGTTCAATCCAGCATTTCCACTCCTTGGTACTTACTCAATGAATTGAAATTTTATGTCCACACAAAAACCTGTTACATGGATGTTTATAACGGATTTATTCGTAATTGCCAAAACTTGGAATCAATCAAGATGTCCTTCAGTAGTGAACAGATAAATAAGCTGTGCTACAGCCAGACAATGGAACGTTATTCAGCACTAAAAAGAAATGAGCTACAAGCCAAGAAAAGAAGTGAAGGAATCTTGAGCGCATATTGCTAAGTGAAAGAAGCCAAAATGAAAGGCTACATACTGAATGATTCCAACTACATGACATTCTGGAAAAAGAAATCTATGGAAAATGTAAAAAAAAAATCACTGGTTGTCAGGGGTTGGAGGGAGAAGGAGGGATGAACAGCAGAGCACAGAGGATTTTTAAGGCTAGGAAACTACTCTTTGTGATACTACAATGATGGATATATGTCATTATGCATTGTCCAAAGCCACAGAATGTACAACACCAAGAGTGAACTCTAATGTAAACTCTGGACTCTGGATGATAAGGATGTATTCATGTAGGTTCATCGATTGTAATGAATGTACCACTCTGCT
The DNA here is from genome assembly GCA_023783475.1 of Daubentonia madagascariensis. Lineage (NCBI taxonomy): Eukaryota > Metazoa > Chordata > Mammalia > Primates > Daubentoniidae > Daubentonia > Daubentonia madagascariensis. The sequence continues at coordinate 8,518,030 of JAKFHU010000144.1, read as the reverse complement.
GCAGGACATCAATAATGCAAGAAGTTGGGTGTGGGGCCGGGGGACACGGAGTATATGGGAACTCTGTATTTTCTACTCAATTTTGCCGTGAACCTAGAGCTTCTCCAAAAAACAGTCTATTAAAACTGTACCCTGAATTCTGGTTCAAAATGGCACCTGGCTGTTTTGGAGAGCACAGTGCTCCCTCTCCTGACATCTTATTAAAATACAGGCAAATACAAAAATGCATGTGTATATTGACTAACTAATAATCTGATTCAAGAATCTGGGAGAACAGAAGCTGAAACAAATTGCTAAGCAGATGAACTAAATAGAGAGGAATGTATCTGGCTTCAGCTCCTGGCATACCTTGTTTATCTACCCTTCATGAAATACAGACAACAATGATCAAAGACAGGCCTGCACTTTGAATCTGTCTGCTTTCAAAAGTCGCAGCTCAGAGTCCGAGGGCCAACCAGAAAATGCGCAACTGGTTCTCTATTCTTCATTGCTGCTCCACGAGGAGGGAAAGAGGCTGCTCTGATCTGTTCACCATCTTTCTACTTCCAAGCACGGGGCAAAACTCAAAACAACCGAGCAGATGAAAGGGAGGTGGGCAGACTGGTATGTGCACAATCCATTCTGAAATGCATGGTTCTCAGAAGAAAATTCCTTTTTCCTTCCCAAAAAGTACAGAAGAGATAGCCTCTATGAAGCGGGAAGAGAAAGTTCTAGGGAGAGAGCAGATTTACATGAAAAGATAAAAGGAAGAAGAAAACAGACAAGAAAAGGAAATAGGAAGATGAATAATAAAAGGAAATGAGTGGGTTGACGGATGCTAGGCAGTGACTGACGAACACAGTGCGGCAGTTCCAAAACCTGGCCACAGATTCTTTGACACTTCTGCCTTCAGCAGGTGAAGTCTGCGTTCCCACCTCTCAAATCAGGATGGGTGCTTTGCCCGGTGTGTCATTTTTAATTTTCTAGTAGCCACATAGAAAGAAGTAAAAAGAAACAGTTGAAGTTGATGTTATATTTTATTTAACCAAATATGTCCAAAGATGATCATTTCAACACGTAATAAATATAAAAAATTAATAATGTAATATTTTACATTTTCTCTTGAATACAAAATCTTTGAAACCCAGACTGTGTTTTATACTTGCAGCGTGTCTCAATTCAGACTAGCCACATTTCAAGTGCTCATAGCCACATGTGACCAGTGCCAACCATACTGGACAGTGCAAGTTTTGACCAATAGAGTATGGTGGAAGAGGTGCCATAAATAGCCATGCCGCTTCCACTTTGCTTACCAGGGACACTTACACTGGAGCCAGGAAGGATAATGTAAGAAATCCAACTACCCCGAGGTTACCATGCTTTGAGGAAGCCCAAGCCACACGGAGTGGCCAAAAGGCATGTTCTCATGGACATTTCTACTTGGTGTGGCCATGAGTCATCCTTTCCAGGCACCAGATGTATGAGTGGAGATCCTAGCCATTTAAGTTTGCCTCAGCCATTCAAAGATTTCCTGATGGGAGGCCCCAGACATAGTGGAGTCATGACAAGTCATTCCCAAGGTGCCCTTTATAAATTCCTGACTCGCAGTACCAGCATACAAAATGATATCTGTCTAAAGCTAAGTAAATCACTGTGTATAGTGATAAAAATTATAAAATCCAAATAAGCCATCAATTAACTCCACTAAAGTATTTGTGAAAACTTGGTTGTTTGGCTGTTTAAACAGCTGACATTCTGACAGTAAAAGTGGCTTTTATTTGCAAGATCCACTTAAAAGTCTTTCAGATCATATAATTTTTCTTAAATTGGAACATATTGTCATGATGCTTTCCAAAGTATTTCTTTTTCAAAGTAAATTTGACTCATCAGTGGATCCTAGAGAAGCTTTTCTAGAGAAGAGCATCCAGATTCCAATTCAGCAGCACCTGGAAAGAAAAAGAAAAAATTATATTCTTTACCTAAAAGATTTCATAGGAACTAAGTGTAAGTCAGTAAAAGAGAGTTGAGAACTTTATCAGTGTTAAGAAGAATGAAAAATATGTATGTACAACTACAATACAAAATTACTATTAAATATAATTTGCCTTTAAAAAGTAAAATAAATTAATTCCCAACTCACACAATCTGAAAGCATAATAAAATGGTCATTGTTTTACACCACCACATTTTGGGGTGATGTGTTATACAGCAATAGATACCTGTCACACAAAAATAAAAGTTACCACCTCAATAGAAGGAGTTAAAGAATAGGATTGATGGAACCAGACAGGAAATAATTGCTATGGAGGGCAAATTTTAGAATCTGTTCCGGAATTCAGCGGAAAAGAAAAAATGATATGAAGCAATAAAAGGACATGGAAGTCAGACAGTGGAGAGACAATTTTCTTTTCTCTCCTTGTGGAGTTGCCTAAATTGAAGCAACATGAAAGGAACACTAGAAGAAATATTTCCCAAGCGGTTAAACTGACATTTAGACCGCCCATGACTTCTCATCAGCAACAACTGAGCCAGACGAAAACGGAGTGATATTTTCAAAGTATCCCCCTAAAATTTTATTCTTTGCCATAGTATCTTTTAGGAGAAAGGGCAAAATAAAGACATTTTTAAACATTCAACGACTGAGACTACTATATACAGACTTTCACTACAAGGCCTATTAAAGGACGTATTTAAACACAAATGGAAAACATGAAATAGAAGAGAAACAATAGTGAAACACACAGAAATTAGTAAAATATGTTAGTAAATGTGATCAAATATCTACTTTTAAAATCTGATCTTTTTGTGTTGAAAGGTAAACTAAAACTCTAAATAGCAATAGCAAATAGTGGCAGGTGTTCTATGAGCTTCTCAATTCACAAAACCCTCATCCATGGTTGGGGGAAGAATGGAGATGTCTTTATGTTTTTGAAGCAGAGTTAAGTATGTTTTTAATTAAGGGCGGGCATTTAAAGACCAGAAACCTTACCTATGGTTTCAAATCGAGAAAGTGAATTAAAAAAGAAAAAAGAAAACAGAAATCATTATCAAGCCAATAGAAGGCAGAGAAGAAGAAAAGAGAGAGGGGGAAAAGGGAAGAAGGGAAGAGAGAAATACGCACAACTATATCAGTAATATTATTCCATTCAAATAGCTTGAGCGTCTGTGACCGTGCTTCAGAATATTCGTGAATACACAAATATGTAGTAAAAGTATAAAACAACGTGCATGGAAATGATACTAACCTCTGAGGAAGAAGAGAGGGTACTGGTGTTAGCTACTGGTACGCAGGGGGGGGGGTCTCAATTTCTCTGGAATGTTTAATTTCTTTAAACAAGTCTCGATCATGTAATCTAGCACTTGGGGAGGCCAAGGTGAGAGGATCGCTTGAGGCCAGGAGTTTGAGACCAGCCTGGGCAACATGGCGAGACCCCCATCTCTACAAAAAATTTTTTAAAAATTAGCCAGGCATGGTGGCACACACCTGTAGTCCCAACTACTCAGGAGACCGAGGCAGGAGGATCTCTTGAGCCCAGGGGTTCAAGGCTGCAGTGAGCTATGATCTCACCCGTGCCCTCCAGCCTGGGCAACAGAGTGAGACCCTGTCTCCAAAAAAAAATACAAAACCAAAAAATTCAATCAAATATGACACTGTGTTAACATTTGATAAAACTAGGGTAGTGGGTACAGTGGTATTATTATACTATTCTCTATTCTCAGCTGTGTGCTTGAATATGCTCAATAAAATCAATGTAGCAAAAGAAAAGAGGCAAGAACCCCTTCTCCATTTGTAGCCCCTTCTTTGTGCCCTCTGGAGGCTGAATCTAAATTGGACCTATAAATGGTAGGGAGAAAAACCCTCCAATGGCATTTCACCAGAATAATGGAAAGTCAGACTAGAATGGCAGCCTACAGATCTAAGAACTACTGCTCCACTGACAATTAGACTTCAAAATGTAAAATCTGTTTGCAAACTTCCCTCTTCATGTGTAGTTTTTAGGAAGTCTTGGGTTGCCAACAGAAGGATGAGTCAGTCTCTCAGCCTTTCTAGCCAGAGACACGACCAGAGCCAAGAGAAACGTGTCACAGTAAACACATGGGAATGGTGGGCGTTCTGCTTGAGTTAACATTCTATAAAGACCCACAGAGCTGATTTTCTGACAGTCTATGGGGAAAATAAAATCTTTTAAAGTATGCCTCTTTGAATGAGCTTTTTAGAGACTTTAAGCAGCCTTGTTAATTTATTACACAAACGTCCTTTGGTCTTAAATGTGCCCTGGTCCACGCCCATCCACACACACCCCAACATTCCTCATTCCTGTCCCAGCCATCCAGACCCTCCCCAGCACTCTGCATTTCAGCACCACAGTCAACTACACTGTGGAGCGAGCTCTCCCTCAGAAACAGATCTACACCCTTGACTCTTAAAAATTAGAGGCAGAAAGGAGGCAGGAGAGTATGAAATACCCCAGTGAACCCAGTGGGACGCCGCTGCTTTCCCTGTAGGCATTCATTTGCTGTTGACCATTGTTCTTTCTCTTTCTCCAATCTAGAATACACCTGTCATATCCATCCTTCAAAATGCAGTTTAAACATCACTTCTGCTTGAAGCTTTCCCTAATGTCACCATGCAGAAGTGAGCTTCCACAGAACTTTGTCTACATATGTCTTTTAAAACACCTTGCTTTCTATGCAGCATTACGCTCTCGTGTCTACAATGTCTTTTAAACCCATTCCAGAGTGCCTCGAGGACAAGTACTGCAGCTCTGCAGTCCCCAACCCCAGGGCTGCAGACTAGTACCAGTCCGTGGCCTGTCAGGCACAGGGCCTCAGAGCTCCGCCGCGCCCGTCCCCCACCCTCCCGCTTCTGTCCCTAGAAAAATTGTCTTTCTTGAGACTTAGGAAGGGGGTGGGGGGTGCACAGCAGGAGGTGAGCGGAGGGCAGAGGGCAAGCGATGGAAGCTTCATCTGTATTTACAGCCGCTCCCCATCGCTCCCATCACTCACTGCCTGCTCGCATCACCATCTGAGCTCCACCCCCCTCACCCCTCCCGAGAAAAATGGTCTTCCATGAAATCCGTCCCTGGTGCCAAAAAGGTTGGGGACCGCCGTAAAGGGTTGTAGCCCAAAGGCTGGCCACCCTGAAGGCTGGGAAGCGTAGTCCCCAGCAGAGACCAATAACAGGTACTTCAAAGGGGAGGTGAGACAGGGATTTATGCTGAACGGCTTGACTAAGTATACGTACTCAACAGGTTATAGGAGGGGCTATGAATACTCACAAGGAAGAGTGCACGCATGCATAGTAAGCAAACACGCATGTTACCTATGTCCCATGTTCCCTTTGGGGTGGAGATATAACATTTAAATGTATACAATTAGGCCCTATGAGTCAAAAGTTTTTTGTTTTTGGTGTTTTTTTTGGCCGGAGCTTAAACAGTCACTTGGACAGCCTTTTTAATTTTTTTAAAATATTTTTTGCAAGTATGAAATGAAGTTTATTGAGGAAGGGCAAGATAGGTTTGCAGAGCAAGAGCAAGATACGTTCTCTGCAGACGACAAACAGGTGCCCTGTCATAACAAGAAGTCCGGACAGCCTGTTTTAAAAGAGACGCTAAGGCATTCAGTGCACAGTCTCTGTAAACTGGCCAGATCAACCACGCGGGGTGGTCTTCTTATCAGGAGAAAGTTACTGAAATCAGTGTCTTGTCCAATCAAAGCTAGAGTGAGGGCTTGTGGGACAGAGGGTTCAGTTAGTCAGTGCCGGCAGGGGGCAAGCGGCAATTGTTTTAATATTGCTTATCTCGAGGCCAGTGCTTGTTTAGCCACTAGAGAAAAAGAAAAACTTTGTGGCAGTTAAAACATAGTTTATTCTTTAAGTGTAGGGGTGTGTGACTTAACCCTTGTCTGGCATAGCCTTAGGTCTTGTTTATGAGTTGGTATCTTGTTGCCACAGAGTCCATTCTGTCAGTCATATCATCTCTATTTTAACACATCTTAACCATTTTTTAAATGCACAGTTTAAGTGGCGGTAGGTATATTCACATTGTTGTGCAATAGAGCTGTAGAATTTTTTCATCTTGCAAAACTGAAACTCTATACCCGTTAAACTCTAATTTCTCCTCCCTTCAGCCCCCAGCCATTGACAAACACAAGTCGTTTTTAATTCATTCAGTCTTTTAAGGCTGTTTTCCCTATCCTGCTGTCTCTGATTCCCAGCCCCTATTGTCTATATGTTGTGTGCAAATTTCTCTTCTGGTCTGGTGCTGTAGAACGTGGTAGTTAAGAATGAGGATCCTGCTGGACCTGGGTTGAAATCTGACAGCTATATTTACTCTCTCAGCCTCTGTCTCCTCATCTGTAAAATGGAGATAATAAATCGTGCCTACCTCACCAAGATTGTTGTGAGAATTAAATGTGCATCTTAAATTCATATAATGCAATAGGCACAAAATAAGCACTGAATATATACTAAGATGCACTGATGGTGACAGTTAAGACAGGGTTCAATTGCTAAAGAAGTGCTTACAAATTTATAGTTTGTTTCAGGAAAAGGACACACTATAGCAGGGATCACCCAAATTGCCTGTTTTGATATAGCCCAAGAGCTAAGAATGGGTTTTACATTTTTTAATGTAAAATGCAAAAAGACTATTAGCTTTTCCACAAAAACAGTTGCTTAAAGGGTTGAGGACATTGCCTTTTGGCCTGTAAAGCCTAAAATATTTACTATCTGGATTATACAGAAAAGGTTTGCCTACTCCTGTAATAAAGCAACCGCATTAATGTATTAATAAGTTTATGGATCATAGCCAATGGCAGCCTCAAATTTCAGAAGCAGAAAGCCCCAAATCGAGTCTCAGACAGGGTTTCTTATACTCTCTTGGTCACGTAGGCACATTCTTGCTACATTCCCAGTCCCAAAGACACAGCCCACCAAGGTGCTCTCTGGGACCAGGTGCAAATCACCAATCTCATGGTTATCAGTAAGCAACGCTGACAAACTGGCACAAACCTCCCTAAAATGCCTCAGACCCATGGTCACAAAGCAACACTAGTCATCAGAATGTTTCATGCCAGCCCAGGGCTCGGTGTCATGCATGTGCTTCATTAAAACAGCTCAGGACCATTCCAGGCCTGCCAGCATTAACCCTCATGACACACCAGTATTTCCTTTGCTTTTTCCCACAAAACAAATAGACAGTTCAACAACTATAAAGTAAAAATCCATTTTATCACCACACAGGTTAGGAAATAGAACATTGCCAGCCCCCCAGAAGCCCTTTGTGTATCATTTTAGTACCATGACACATTGACTTTTGCTGTAATCACTGCTTTAATGTCTGTTTACCACCTAAGTATGCATTGTTATGCATATAGTTCAGTAGGGTCTGTTTATAAAAGTAGACTTTTACATAAGTAGAATAACATGTTTTCTACCTTCTTTTGCTCAAGATTATGTTTTAAAGATCCGTCAATGTAAAAAAGACACCCCAATGTATTCATCCACTTTACTGTTTGACAGACATTTGAGTTATTTTCAGTTTGGGGCTGCTATGAAAAATTCTGCAATGAACATTTGGCCTGTACATAGAAATACACATACCTGCATAATCTAGGGAATGTTCATCTCCAACTTTACGAAATAATGTGAAACTCTTCTGCAAAGTGGCTATACTAGTTTAGATTCCTCCAAGGAATGAGTATTCCTGTTATTTTGTAGCAATTCTTTCTGTATTCTGGATATTAATGGGTATAGAGTTACAGTTTCACACCATGAAAAAGTTCTACAGATCTATTGCACAACAATGTGAATATACTTAACACCACTGAACTGTACACTTAAAAATGGTTAAGATGCTAAATTTAAGGTTATGCATTTTTACCACAACACAGAAAACAAAATGAAATATTCACATTCATTTTCTGCAGGGGAGGGGCCCCTTTCCACATCTCTACCTCACTAGGGCTTTGCAGCAAAATGTTTGTCTAATCATTTTGTGTTATTATATGCCACGTTGTTCCTTTTCTGGTATATGCTTCTTCTTCAAAGATGTGTTCTCCCACTAAATGGGGTCTTTTCATGAACAGCAGTTCTTAATTTTAATGTAGCCTAATTTATAGATTTTTTTCCTTTATGACTAATCCTTTTATGGCTCAGTTAGGAAGAGATTTTCTTATATTTCCACTAAAAACTTTATAATTTTGCCACTTATATTTAAGTCTATAATCCACCTGGGTTGATTTTAGTATGTTTCATAATGTATGGGTCCAATTTTATTTCATTTCTCCATATGGCTAGCCAATTATCTGCTACTATATGCTACGTTCTCCCCACCACCTCATCACCTAGTACAGGATATACCTGGTAAACAAGAGGAAACTTTATTGAGTTTGATTTCTCTTTGCCCCACCAGGTATATTGCTAGGGAATTGCAGGATAAAGTCCTCACCCCTTGACATTGCATTTTTAAGACCCTACTCAAATATTACCTCCTCTGGGCTACCAATGGCCCAGACCAATACACTCTACTCTGCTCAGAGTTCCCCCCACACCCCAAGTCCTTCATTTAGCATTGATCACACCCTACTGAAATTATTCATTTGCATTATTGTGTTTCCCACTAGATGGTCCCTCAAGGGAAGGGGATTTGTCTTCCTGGGAATTACTCCCCTGGTTCCTTCCAGGAGGTTTCAGTGGTAAATTTTCTCTGGAAAATAAGTACACATACAATAGAGTAGAACAGGAGGCATTAAGTTCTGAACAGAAGAAGTAAGATTCACTCTGGACAGAGTCTCTAGGGTTTTGGATTGCTAGGGGAATGGGAAGATGTACTTTTTTGGGTAGCTCTGACCTTACCAGGATCTATTAGAACCTCTAGGCTAGTTCGGATCACACCACCACCTCCACATGAACATTGAATTTTGTCCCACAGCTTTGCATGATGGAACATCCAGGGGCTCTTTGATGATGGAAGGTGAGTTTCCCCAATCTCTTCTCCACACTGAATCATTCCCAGGAAATGGGACCATTAATTATTGGGGTCTTAGAGCTTATACAATAAAGGATGAACCTTACTCAAAGAAAGTTTTGGCCACCCTTTGCCTCCAGTTCCTCAAAGGTAACCTTTAAACCCTTAGAAGGTCTTGCCTTTTAAGGGTGTCATTATATATCTGGGACCTTGGGACATGCCAGATAGTCTATACTAACAATGAGAGTTATGGTGGGGGCCTTGGACCACATAACATCAGCTCAACTTCTGGAGAGGCTAGAGGTGGTCAGCCACATCTATGTGACTGATTCCCCAGTAAAAACTCTGGATACCAAGACTCAGGTGAGCTTCTCTAGTTGGCAATACTCCATGTATATTGTCACACATCATCGCTGGGAGAAATAAGCACTGTCTGCATGACTCTACTGGGAGCAGACAAATTGAAGCCCTGTGCCTGTTCTCTCCTATGCTTCACCCTTTGTGCCTTAACCTATTGTTGATTTTAACCTATATTATTTTGCTGTAAAAACCATAACCATGAGTGAAATGGCTTTGCTGAGTTCTGTGAGTTTTTCTAGTGAATCACTGAACCTAAGGGTGATCTTGGAGACCTCCCAAATTTGCAGAGCTCCTGCTCAATATGTTTCTTTTCTCCATCTAAGGGCACCATGGGTCAAATAGATACAATCTTCAACAGCATTGAAAACACCAGGAAACAAACTGGCAACCACATTGGACATAGATGGCTGGATGGTCCCTGGAGACAGATGATTGTACTGATTACCAGGCAAGCAATGGCTGGCACAGGTGAGAGTGGACAAGGCAAGGAGTAAGGTGTACCATGGCAGTAAAGCTCTTGGGACCTTGTTATCTATTCTTAGAATGCCATGCCCCAGGGAGCACATGAAGGAGGTCAACAGCAGTTGGAACAGGTAAATCCCAGATGTTGATCAGTGGAAACTTTCATGGTGGTCTTGGTACTGGTGAAGCGCTGGGATTCTTGGAGAGGAAGTAAATCATATTGATGCCCCTGTAGTTGACTCTGGTCAATGGGAAGAAAGAATATATTCTTTTGGTAGAAACAACGGTATCAAGTACCCACGAAAGAGAAGCTCTCTTGTCCCTGTGTCTGAAAACACTGCTCCATAAGCAGATGATTTGACCATAATTCAAGATTAGGGGTGGCAGGCAGGATAGGTGGCTAGAAATACCATTAGCAATGCTGGTAGAAGTTCAGAGTGAAGTGGAGGACATAGAGAAAGTAGGGATAAGAAAGGGTTTCCTGCCAGGAGCTGTGGGGGATAGAGACAGCAAACTTCTAAGCCAAAAGAGTTTAAATACCCAAAGGAACTGTGCTATGCAGAGAAGACACACCCTCTGGCAGGTTGGGGAATGCCAGCAGGCCACCATAGGCTAGATGCTGCAGTGCAGGCCAGGCATCACTGGCATGATGGCCCTCCCCTTGAACAGGAGGTTAGCTGTGTATTCTGGCACAGTGCTGATGTGGGCATCAGCAGGTGGCAGCACCAAGCAGGTACTGCCGTCAGCCAAGAGAAGGTAGGGCTACTCAGAGCTATTTTGTTTTTCAGTAAGACAGATCATAGAGGAGAGGATGGAGGTCCAGCCAGCTTACAGCCTCCCTAGAAAGAAGTTCCTTCCAGGAGCAATGCCCACTAAGCTGCTCATTTCATTTCGGCTCCTGAGTAAAGAGTCAGAACCCAACAGTACAGTGAGGCCATGTCCCACATGGGAGCTTGCATTGTGGCCTTAGTGTCTACCTGTTCATGGGCAGACCGGCCATTCATGTTGCTGAGGACTGCCAGGAGGTTTGAGTGATCTTCATGTCCCCCTAGCTGCAGAACACAAAACTAGGAAGGGAGGAGACTCCTTCCTGCAAAATCCAGAAAAATCTAAGCCCTGGGTCCTAGGGTAGGTGTTGAAGAATGAAGCTGCTCTCAAGCAGCTACTTTGGATACAAGGCAAATGATTTTACAAATGGGGAAAGTGAGGCCCAGAAAACTCAAATAGTCTCCTGGTTAGTTGCAGAACTGGTCACCTCCTGGCTGTGGTGCAATGTTCTCAACTCCACATGCTGCCTCTGACAGCATCAAGAGACCAGTGAGCTCTGGGAGGGAGGAGGGATGTGCTCTGGGGACATCAAGGGTAGCTCTGACAGTGGTAAGCCAAGAGTCTGGGCTGACTTTGCAATCACACAGCACACAGAGTCCTTGAAACCAGTAAAAGGATCAGGCAAATGAAGCTGTTCATCACCACTAAGGGATAGCAAGTAGCTCTGACAAGGCAGAGCCAGGTGAGAGTGGCTGCAGTATCACTAGTCTTCTCTTGTCCTTGTTCTGATGAGGCACCAAACCTGGTTGCCCATCCTGGGCACCCTTGGGCAGGGCAAAAAACCTCCATGACATTCAGTACCTGTTCTAGACAAAATTTACCCAAAAGTGCTAATGGGGCACAGAGTCCCCACAGGAGAAAACTTAGGAGTGTTCCTACAGATCACCTGCTACCTCCTTACTGCTCCAGAGGACCTTTTAACCTTCATCCTGTTCTGCTAAGTGTGCATCTCCGTGCTGAAGTGAGCAGAAAACAAGACTAAGAGACGTTCACCTTAGCTTCTGTCTGTTGTGGGTTTTTCTCCTTTTGTTTCATGGAGCGCACTTTGCGTTGGCTCAGCCCCGTTTGTTCAAGGTTGTTAAGGTCACTGGTTTATCTGGGTTTCTTCCTCACTGTAAAGCCCACCAACAACTAGGGAACGCTGCCACCTGGCGGTGGTAATTGCCGTGCATGGAAATCTAAACCTGTGAGCATCAAATTGCGCTAAAAGAAGACTTTGCAAGGATACCCCCTTGCACAAAGCGTTGAAAGAGAATCAATTTCTAGATGTTTCAACTGCCATTCCTAAAATCTGCCTAAGAACAGGTCAGAATGATCACATGGATTCTCCTGTCCCACCTTCTCTTTCACAATGGCCTTTTCAACAAAAAACAGGGGCACATCCTCATTTATCCTGAATCTCACTGTTGTGCATTTCCCTGAGCTGTTAAAAACTGTAGGGTGCCAGACAAGAGGACAATTTAAAACACTGTCTTCAGGGACAACTCTTTTACTGATTAATCAAAGCACTATAGGCTTGTGTAGGGTTTGTCTCTATCTGCAAGTCATGGAGATATTTCTGTGAGGATAAAGTGAGGCATCAGAACCTGGGTATGTTGGCCGTGTTAGGATGTTCTGAATTTGAATATATTGTAGAGTAAGGCAGTGTGAGGGGTTTCACCTCTAACAACCCAAATATTGCCAAATAAAGCATCACTCTTAAGGGAGAGTCTCCTGAAAACAGAAAATGAGCACCAAAAAAAAGTGTCCTCCCTCAATATTTAGATGTAAGTGATTCTTTTTAGACATGTTTATCCCAAGGACCCATACAGCTTAGTGATGCTAATTCCTTTAAGCATGATTAGGATGTTTTCTAAGCTACCAGAATGTTCCAATATACACTGGCTCACTCCTGCAGATAAAAGCCTTTTGCAGTCTTTTAGATTTGGTGTGCTTCTTTCAATAAGGTAGTTAAAGCCTATTTTAACACATCAAATAATGAAATATTTGTTCCAATTACAGTCTGCCATTATCTTATTTCATTTCTTAAAATGTTTAATTTTTTCTATCTCATTTTAACAAGAAACAAAATATATAATAGCTGTTAGACTGATTCATTTTTATATTTTCATTAAATACATAGGAAAATTTGATTATGATATCTAATATAATTAAGCATTTATGATTTTTACATGTCATTCTTATTTATTTCAAAAAGTTAGTCACCAGTGTTCAACACACAAATACATATACATTTTCCAAATTCCATGCTTCATGTGCCTACCTTCTTAAATAACAATATTTTAGCTACACATTACATTGCATTATTACCAAAGAGCAATAATTATATAAGATATACATCACTTCATCACTGATTGCTTTTAGTAATATATCTTATGTGTTATTTAAGTTATTTCTTAGATGTTATTTTTTAAATAATATTTTTTAAAACATATATTGAAAAATAAAGTTAGTCCTTTCTAATTTTATTAAATAAAGAAAGTAAACCTGATATAACTGACTGGTTTGCCTGTAAGAATTAGCTTTGCTAATTGGATTACATGGCAGACATTTTGCATCAACTGACTAAGCTAAATCTGCAGTTCCAAGATTTCAACCAAAATAAAAAATATTTATACAGCAGGCAAAACAATGAAGGCATCATATAAAATAATATTGTGTTGGGCCGGGCGCGCTGGCTCACACCTGTAATCCTAGCACTCTGGGTGGCCAAGGCGGGAGGATAGCTTAAGCTCAAGAGTTCAAGACCAGCCTGAGCAAGAGCGAGACCCCGTCTCTAAAAAATAAAAAGAAAAAAATAATAATAATATTGTGTTGACAAAGGTATGTTAAAAATAAAATTTCAATTTTCTCAACCCTTATTGATTAAATATGGTGCCTGTAAGTAAAGGGGTAACACACTTAACATATTGCTAAAGCTTGTTTGGTTATACTTTCCATAAATTTAAATAAGGAATAACTTTTATGAATGAGTAACACAATTTTCAAATAAGGTGGTTTTCAATTATTTGATTTCAACAACATTGCAGAAGGCCCTAAGTAAGTCATCAGCTGATCATTAATTTTAAAAAAATGTTGATGATAGATAAAGATATCACTTTTGACATATTACTCAGAAGAAGTTCCAAGAACTGAGTGACAATTCTATAACATAATTTCTATTCCTGCCTACATATTTCTGAGAAAATTTTCTCAGTATTTGTATCTTTAACAATGAAAAACAGAAATAGATAGATGCTAAATCGTGTCACATTTTAGCAACAAGTAAAATTCATCAGTGAAATATGATATAATGATTTTAAAACAATTCATCTCATTAAAAGATGTATTTTCAACAAGCTTTGTTTTTTATGTTGTTGTTATCTGCCTGCCCGCATTTGAGCTCCCCATGCCTTATCCTACAATATAAAGTTGTCCCTGGGAAGCAGCTGCTCGCCCAGTGACCTCGTGCATATCATGTGGTCACGTGTCTACTTCTCACCAATGGAAAGAGAGCAGCCACAGTGTGTGTGTAACTTCCAGGCCAAGGCTTTTAAAAAGGGGGTGGGTTTTTGCTATACATTCCTCTCCCTTCCCCAGCTGGTTCTACTAAGATGATGAGGCCCTTGAGTATGTAAGAAGCCTGAGTCTCTGAATCATTGGATAGAGAGCCACACACCAACTAGAACATCCACCTGAGACTGGCAAATGAGCAAAGATAAACTTCCATTGTGGTAGGTCATTGAAGTTTGGGGATTTGTTTAAGCAGCCATCATTACCTTAAATAACATGATGCTTAATAATTATTTACCAATATTTATAATACATCTATGCTGCTTTTATCAAATGTGTACTAATAATACATTGTATTGACAACCCAATCCAGAAGAAACGTTAACACTTAGAGCCTTGTGGTCATAGGAAAGTGGTTAAAAGTTTAATTTCCATTTCTATTCATAATTTTGATATACAGACTTCTAATGGAGTGATCAATAAATATTAAAAAGTATTATAGTAGGCTAAAATTATGTAATAGAAGGGACATGACAGAATGAATTCAAGAAAATAAAAGGATGATATAAAATTTCTTAATGCTAAAGAAGGGTTTGTTCATACACAATTTTTAAAGATGATGGTTTGCCATAAATTGCTACCAGAGTCTCCTCTGCTACTTCTTTAAAAATTTTTAAGACTTTAAAAATGTATGTACTATAATAGGTGTAAAAAATGGTTATGAAAGCATGAATTAGTAATGGCAAGTCTGTATCTGAAGTTAGAGATATCTTAACAATCATTCACTACATATGCATTTATTGATTACTCTCCAATCAGAGATGCCAGACACTGTATTAGAGACTTTGTAAAGGTACAAAGATAAGACATAGCTACACTCAAGAGTCTCCTTCATTCTCTCTCTCTTTCTCTCTCTCTCTCTCTCTCTCTCACACACACACACACACACACACATACACTCCACTTAGGGTTTGCTATTTTGAATACCTAGGATAACACAACCCACCTTACCCTAGAAAATAGGCCCATGTGAGCAAGAAAATAGCTCAACCCAAAATTGTAAAAAAAGAGCTATCTTGTTCATTTGGACATTGTGTACTTTTTAAAAATAATACTTGTAATCTTTTCTCCCTAGTATTTCCCTAGTTCTCCCCAAAGTGGCAATGCCAATAGCAAATCCCAGGTTTTCTCAGCTTCATGAAGACCCACCCCACCTCCACTGATTGATTGAAGGAGCAGTGAGCACATCACATACTTCCACTGGCCAACTGACCTGAGGCTGTCTGAATGGGAATCTTGGAGTTCTGCAAAAACTATAAAATTGACCCAGGTCTAGGCCAGCTAGATGATGCCACAAAGGGGAAATAAAATGAGTACACAGTAAAAAACAATAAAAAAAAGCAACAACAATAAAAATGCTAAACAAAAGATATTTTGATGTTCTGGTTGATATTAACTCAGTGTGTCAACAGTTCAGTAAGACTCCCAAAAGGTTAATGCTATTTTAGAGGTGTTAATGAAAGCCTTGATCCCAGAACAAAGGAGGGGTTGTTTTTAATCTATCTGAGCTGCTCAGGTAACATTCTGTTCTGGGTGCCACACTCTATAAGTAGCCCTGACAAACTGCCACCTCCACCACCTCCACACAAAGACGTGAGTAGCTATGGGATTGTATGGGGGAGACGAAGTGGGGTGGGACTGAGGGTGTTATTGTAATTTTGGAGTTTACAAAATCTTTTGACATTGCATAACTCCCCTGAAACATGATATGCAAAATGACCAATCATATCTCTCTCTCCAAATGGCCTCTATCTCTGCTATTCTTATTTAAGTTACCCAAGAACTCAAAAAGCTATCAAATAGAGGTTCTTGATCTTCATAGCATGGTTTATTAAAATTACAGACTGCTATACTTTAATATAGGAAAGGTTTTCTGTTAAATAGATGAAATAATTTTTGAGATTGTGAGTCCCCTAACTTGGAAATGATAAATAGAGGAGGTATAGTAGAAAGGTAAAGAGTTGGATTAGGTATTCCTGACTCTAACTTTGTGTAGCCTAGGGCTACTGTATTTCTGCCCTTTACCTGGGATACAGAGGGTGAAAGGAGAAGAGGTCTGACCATCACCACCCACCTTCCTTCTCTGAGGCCACATAAAAGCATACATCCTAAGCTGTCCTTATGACAGTGGGCTTTGGCCTCACGACCATCACAAAGGCCCTGGAATTAACCAAGCACAGGGAATTTTAGCTGTTACCTAGGCAGAAAGAGACTGAGCAGAGATGGCCTGGGGAGCATGGGACAAGCAGACTCTCTCCTCCTCCCTCGTCAAGGCCCAACATGAGAGAACTGGGAAGTTGCATCTGGCATGACAAGGGTTAAAAGGCCAGAGGGGTGTCAGTGTAACTGGTAGTTACTGTCCTTCTAATATGGGCCCATTATATGGGCCTTTTCATGCTTTGGAGATGAGACATTTTTGCAAGAATCTAGGGAATTCTTGAAAGTCATAAAAAGCTACAGGTAGGTCCAGTGTTGTAGAGACATAGGATTAGCAATTTAGGTACAGCTTTGGTGTGGAGGCTTAAGGGAGGAGAAAAGAGACCTTCAGAGATCTGCCTGGTTGCCCTACTCAGCAACCAGTTCAGAGAGTAGAGCAGGCCATTGGAGAAAATGCTCTCTCCAGAAACAAAGTGTATTGTTCTGTTTGTAGCATCTCCTAGACTGTGTTTCTTGGGGCCCAGAATCCAGTGGGCAACTTGAAAAAGGAGTTATGGCCCAAAGAAGGGTTGATCTGATCCACCTGTTGGCCCTGGTCCATTTGCAAATCAGCCTAAATAAGAAGGCCCTCAGAATTAGCCATGTTTCATCCTGAAATATCCCTAAACTCCCAGATTCTTATTAAAAACATTAGTC
This sequence comes from Daubentonia madagascariensis, assembly GCA_023783475.1. Taxonomy (NCBI): domain Eukaryota; kingdom Metazoa; phylum Chordata; class Mammalia; order Primates; family Daubentoniidae; genus Daubentonia; species Daubentonia madagascariensis. Next base: position 8,501,027 of record JAKFHU010000144.1, on the reverse strand, counting down.
AGGTAGATAATTGGGCAGGTATATGGCAAAGAGAGGTGGGGGATGGGAAAGAATGTATTTGCATTTCATCAGTTTCCATCTTGGTTTTATTCGATTTTCCATGTGGGAATTTTTTACTGAATATGCCCTAACCTTCAAGCAATTTCCACCTGCCCAACAGATCCTAAAAGTTCATCTTGCTTCAGGTAAAAAAGGTCTCATACCAACTATATAGCCCATGAAACCCAAAGTGACAGCAGCTCAGAGAAGCTGTCTACTCATGCTTTGTGTGCCAAGTTCGTCCTCTCACCAGTACTTAATCTTCTGTTCATTTGCAGGAGTGAAAGGGACAGATGATTAACTACTGTTTGGAGGTGTGGGAAATTCATTGGAAGATGGGCTTGCTCACATTAAACCGTATTTACAACCTTTTGCAGTCGAAGACAATTGAACAGCCAAAGAAATAGCCCAAGAGGGAAACCAAAAAGATTTAAGATGCCCTGATGGAAGGTTCTTGACAAAGCTCCCAGACTGGTACAATCTCATTGAAAATGCGGCCCTTTCCATTCTTTACCAAGAAGTTTCTGTGAATAAAAGAGAAAACAGTCCATGACTAGTCTTATCTGCATGATTAGTGGTGTTTACAAAACACCGATCCATCGCACAGCAAGAGACTATCTAGTACAAACGTGTTTGCAGGTATAAAAATAAAAGAGAATCTGCTAAAATCAGAAACACAAGAGCTCCGTTCTTTTCTCTCTCTACTCATTCGATTAGTCTAAGGCTAGCAGTGAGCTGGGCCCTGAAGAAACCCACATAAAAACATCAAGAAATAGTGGATCCGCTCTTTAAAGCTAATCAGACAAACAAGGAGAAAGCTCATTTTTTGGGCATAACCTGAAATTTAACTTGGAAAGACTGGAACACATTATGGGTATAGTAGAGGCATGGATAAGAAAGGAGAATTCTAAAGGATTCTATTCAATTTTAATTACCCAGCTGGGAGACTAAACGGCAGAGTCAGGGTCAGGGAGGGAAGGGGCAGAAGTCCTAGAGGCGTGGAAGAGTGCAGAAAGCTTGCAAGGAAGGTGAGAGCCTTCAGAACCGTGAGTCAGTTTCATTCAATTCAACATACCTGTACTTCAACCTCTCCACCTGGATCATTCCACATCACAAATTCTCCACCCTGGCCAAGACCTCAATCCCTGCTTGCCTTCAACATTGCCTCTGGGCCAATAAGCCTTCCACTTACTTCACAAGATCCCGTGCTGGAGCCCTGGATGCTGCATCTCTATCACTTCCCACTGTCACCCCAAAAGTGGCCAATCCCTGGCCCTCAGCAACAGAAGGCATTTTTTATGGATTTCATTAGCATAGTCATGTCTCTAAAGATTCGGATGTAAAATGCATTTGTATACATCACGTCATCTTCTAAACCTACTTGGGGAGCTCAGTTTTAAAATATGCAGCCTAATTAATCCCTCTAAGAATACACATTTTTTTGTGTGTTTGGTTCTCCTGAAGTAGGGCCTACTTGGCAAGGTATCTGGTAAATTAAAAGATACATTCTTGAATATTTTAGAGTTCAAAACTTAAGGCAGTTTCAAAACAGGCAGAGGAACATTCTTTCAGTTTGATCATCGTCAAACTATGAACAGTTCATCTGCCTGCCTGGAGAAGTTGGCTGGAAAAACTTTACAGATGCCTTTCACATAACCTGTGGCTGAGCTCAGGTCAGCGTGGGGTTGCGTGTGTAAGCAGGCAACACCAAAGGAGAAATGCCAGACATGTGTCCATGCCAAGTGAAGCAATACAAGCAGAAGATGTTCGTAAGAATGACTGTTTCGTCCACAGAAGCAGGAGAAGCCTAAGAACTACACCAACACTCCTCCCATTCAAGAACTCACAGATTCAAGAGAACATCCATGGTTTCCATCAGCATATCCTCAACACAAGAGAGGTTGAAGTACAGGTATGTTGAATTGAATGAAATTGACTCACGGTTCTGAAGGCTCTCACCTTCCCTGCAAGCTTTCTGCACTCTTCCACGCCTCTAGGACTTCTGCCCCTTCCCTCCCCGACCCTGACTCTGCCTTTTAGTCTCCCAGCTGGGTAATTAAAATTGAATGGAACCCTTTAGAATTCTCCTTTCTTATCCGTGCCTCTACTATACCCATAATGTGTTCCAGTCTTTTCAAGCTAAATTTCAGGTTATGCCCAAAATATACCGCATTAATAATTAAATTCTGTCACTTAGGAGGTCATAAAGTCAGACACAGGCATTTGACGTTAAATGGCAGGACTGGTTATAAAGAGAAATTACCAATCTGTGGCCACTTATGAAAACAGAAACCACTCTAGGTATTTCAGAGTATTAGAAGGGATGGAGGAGCAAAAAGGCGAGGTTGAGGTTAAACTGATATGACTGGAGAAACAAAAGGAAAAATAATGTTTCCCTGAACACATTGCTGAGGCTGGCGGAGCCCCTGCTTCTGCCAGCACCAATCTGCAGGATGCCAGGAATCTGCACTCGCGTGGAGCTCCCAGGGCCCTGGAGCCTACAGTCACCAGGTGCTTCTCCTACTGGAGCCAGAGTCCCAATCCGAGCTGCTGCTGCTGTGGCTGCTTTTGCAACTGCCCTGCTTGAGCAGAACCCAGGAGCCAGGTAGCTGCTGTTGCCACTTGCTGGAAGTGACTTCAGGTGCAGGAGGGAAAAAAAAAGGCATCTTCCTTCCTTCAGAGAAAGAGCAAAGCAGCCCCTGACAGTCAGGAGCTGGCCTGGCACAGCTGGCCTTGGTGTTCTGTTGAACATAAACCACGTCACAAAACATCAATGTCAGACAAGGCCACTCAGTGCCAATGACATAGCAAGATAGAAACAAGACCACTCCATAATCATGTGTGAACAGACAAAACATGAGTGCTGTTCAAACCATAAACATGACCACACATCTCCCCCTTCCGGCCAATATGATTGACTCCTCCTTTATCAATTATAGTTTTGCCCTCACCTAGTCTTCCCTCCTTCTAGATTAGGTTATTAAGATACCAGTCATAGAATTATCCCCAATTCCTGGCAGCATCTAACACCTCTTCCTTAAACTCTCCCCAAAACTACCTAACACAAGCCCAAACCCTACAGATGGTCCATTCTAACACTCTCTCACTGAGGCACCCCGCAGCCCCAGGGAGTATGAAAGCTCCCTCACAGCAACAAGCAATAAGCCCCACCTGTTCAACTCAGGCGTTCTTGCTGGTCTTTGGCGGGCAAGACCTGGACTCTGAGATACTGGACTCTGATCATCAGTTGGGAAAGGTGATAAAAAAACACCCTCAAAGAATACTGTGGTCACCGTGTATGTGGTGTGGTCCAGGCAATTGAACAAGCACTGGACAAGAACCAAGGTTAAATAACTTACCGATGCATTACCACCACACCACAAAAAAAGGGGCAGGTATGTAGGGTGATTTATATAGTGCCTATTTTAAATTGCCTGGATCTGTCCTCCCTGTATCTCCTCTCTGCTCTCATCAGTTTTTTTCATTTCTATCTCTTTATCCTTTCCACCTGAGTACTAGAATAATTTTCACTTCACTAATTCAATTTTCTATAGTATCCAATCAATTGCTGGCTAGCTTGGTTTTGGTTCTTGCATAATATTGGATTTTTTGGGTACCAGATGAGATGCATTTGATTAAAGATGCCTCTAGGTCTCTACCTAAATCCTTCAGCCAGAACGAAGAATGTGAAGCTCCATGTTAAAATTTTGAAAGACTCATTCAGGACCCAGCAGTTTGGGTCAGGTGAAAATGGAGGCTGGGCTACAATCAGCTCCTCTGGAACCACATGGACTGACAGTGTGAAAAGCGGTTCCCAGGAAGAGCTAGAAGTGCTATGATTAGAATTAGGGGAAATGGATCTAAGCAGGTGAAAACAATGGATGTCACCACAGTGCTCTTAGTTACTGTTGTTATTTACATACTCATAGGGATGAAAACTGAAGTGTTTCCTGGGTTCCTTTTTTTTTCCTTTTATTTCAGAGTATTATGGGGGTACAACACTTTGTTTGTATATATTGCCCATGCACTGCCCATGTCAGAGCTACAATCGTCGACATCCCCCAAACTGTGCTCCCCGCACCCATTCAGTGAGAGTTTTCCCATCCCCTCCACCCCGCTCCCGCCTGCCCGCCCCCTGATGAATATTATTGCCATGTGTGACATAAATATTGATCAGTTTGTACCAATTTGATGGTGAGTACCAGTGGTGCTTGTTTTTCCATTCTTGTGATACTTTGCTTCGAAGAATGGGCTCTAGCTCCATACAGGATAATACCAGACATGTTAATTCACCGTTGTTTTTTATTGCTGAATAATACTCCATGGTATACATATACCACATTTTATTAATCCACTCGTGTATTGATGGGCACCTGGGTTGTTTCCACATCTTTGCAATTGTGAATTGTGCTTCTATAAACATTCGCGTGCAGATGTCTTTATTATAGAATGTCTTTTTTTCCTTTGGGTAAATACCCAGTAGTGGGATTGCTGGATCAAATGGTAGTTCTACTTTTAGTTCTTTGAGGTATCTCCATATTACTTTCCATAGAGGTTGTACTAATTTGCAGTCCCACCAGCAGTGTATGAGTGTTCCTATCTGTCCACATCCCCGCCAACATTTGTTGTTTTGGGACTTTCTTAATGCTATGACCCATGCCAGGGAAAACCCCTTCCATGACACTTTTTTGCTTGTCATTGTCATCAACATCAGCATTGAACCAGGTCATGGTCATTAACAGTTTCCAAAAACTGCTGAAGCAACCCTTGCCCCTCCAATGTACAAGTAAAAGCAAGGCCTGGCTCCATATATTTATATGTTTTACTTTTGGATATTTAATATGTGGGTTTATAATTCAGAATAAGGTAAAGAACTCCAGAACTCGAGGATGACCCTGGAAACTTGAGGACCAATGAGTGTTTTTTCCCTAGACATATTGCAATATTAAAATTCCCTCTCAGCTATCCAGACCAGGCAATTGAAGCCAGGAGGCTGTACTAAATGATCTGCACAGGAACTCAACAACCTGGAAGGTTTTATTTTTGTTCACTTACCCAACAAACACAAAAACAAAAGCCATAACAACATTTGTTCATTACCAAATATCATTGACATTCATGAGGACACTCTCTCTTTCTTTCTCAGGGACCAAGAGCTACTCAAGGCTTTTAACAAGCATGGAGCCTGAGAACTAAAAGATGCAAATCGCTCAGGCGTTGAGGTGGTTCTGAATGTTGAGGGTGCCTGGGCCTCCTTTGGAATGAATTAAATCTACTTGCAGAGGGTCCACTCATGTGCAGAGGTGGGTGAGGCCAAACGCCACCCTGTCACTCAGAATGGGTATAAGGAGCAGGTTTTATTGGGGAAACACAGAAGCAAAGAGCCAGCATGAGGAGGCACAGTGTCCTGTTCTTTTTCATCCATCGAGAAATGCAAAGGGGCCAGGGCAGGTTTGGGTGAGCCATGGCTATACCCGAGGGGAAGGCTTTCCCCCAGCTCCTAGGCTCTCCCCAGCGCTAGCGTGAGAAGAGTCTAGCCTGGCATGCAGAGAGCAAATTCCATGCTCAGCTGCTATACAGTCTGGCCTTAGACACCAGATGCTAGGGCTCCACGGCATTATGGGGAGTGGGATTCCAGCTGCTGGGACACAGGGAACCTTTATTTCCATGGGAAACTGTGCACCTGCTGAGCCCCTCTCACCTGAGGAAAGGTAACAGCCAGTCCCAGAGAGTCTACTTGCAGACAAGCTGAGGAGGTCTCCTGGGGTCATTGCCAAACAATTCTGCTTGTCTTTCCACATTTTACAATGCACAGGTTCATCCCCAACCTTTCCTTAGCAGAACAATTAAAGAATCAATTCATCCTGAGGGAGCATGGAAATCTGAATTGAGATGTTTCTGTGCTTTCTGAAAACAATGACCTAGCCATCATTATTCTCTGCAACTGACCTGCAAGTTTCCGTCTGATGAATTAAAACCAGTCACTTGGATGTTAATGAGAGGAAAAAAAAAGAAACTTAAAGTACAGCACATTAAATGCACAAAGGAACGCTGGATTGCTGAGAAGTGCAAAGGATCCTATGACTCCTTCTCCTCAAAGTCACACAACTAATAAGAAATTAATCGTCACCTTGGAGCATTAGATTTGTGAAGCCAGCCCCAGGCTCTGTGCCTAACATTCAAGTAGCTACCACCATGAGCTTAGTTTTAGGATCTAAATGACTAAGCTTTCCAAAGACGTGAATGGAAAGGAGTTCAGAGTACAAAATACTCAAATGTGCTTTACATTAAAACTGAAGAAAATTGAGAATTTGCTTTTAAAATATTGTTTTGCTGCCCAGTTGTAAACTATCTTATTTTTTAGTATAAATATATATATATATTAAAAAAATCATAAAGGATGAAATCACTTTCATATATTCACTAGCCATTTATATGTCCTTTGTGGATGACTTCTTTCTCTCTTTGGCTGTCATTTTCCACTTGGAGTTTTTTAAAGTGAATTGTAAGCATTCCCTAAATATTAAAATCACCGGCCATTTCTTTGTGACACAGTTTGCAAGGATTTTACCTGGTTTGGTGTTTGTCATTTTTTATATCTGACCTACAGAAGTTTTAAAAATTTTTAGTCAGACCTTTCAATCTTTTTTCCTACAATTTCTACCTTTGTTTTATAATTAGAAAGTCCTTTCTAAAATAAAGGATACATAAGTAATTATCTACACTTCCTATTTTATGGAGTTATTTTAAACATTTAAATCTGAAGCCAAAAACAAAAATCTGAAGCCAAGGGCAAACCTGACTAGGCTGGTCAAATGTTAACCTGCTTCACTTGCTTTTACCTACTCTTAAAAATCACAAACTTAGCTAAATGTCATGTGGCTAAGCAATATATCACAGGACTTCCTTCAACTTCCCTATATATAGATAACATCTCTGATATATGGGTCATAACGGTAATGGCTGCCTAAGTTGTTTTTCAGGAACTTAAAGTCGGCATCTTGTCCACTTCAAACCAGTTGAGACCACCAACCCTTCAACTGCATGTCCCATGGGTGATCTTTTGACATGATAGGGCCAAAAAGTCCACCCTCAGATTATGCTAACACGGCCATTTTCTGAACATGCATCCTGTGAAGAGCCAGGAATCACGATTCCTCAATTTTCCTTACCTCCAATCATCTTTCCCCATGCCTCAGACCACCCTGCCTCTCTATCCCATAGACATCCCTAAATCCCACCTTAGGGGAGTCAGATTTGAGGCCTGTTCTCCCATCTCCTCACTTGGCTGCCACGTGAGCAAACCCTTTCTCTGCCGCAAACCTCTTCATCTCAGGGACTGGCTTACTGCATGGCAGGACAAATGACCTGGTTTGGTAACAAATCCACCTGGAATTTATGTCAGTATATGATATGAGACATAAAATCTAACTCTACTTTTTCAAATATTCACCTGATTATTCCTAATCTACTTATTAACTAGTCCATTCTTTTCCTTTGACATAATCCTTTCTCATCTAATGAATTCTTGTATACATCTGCATCTGATTCTGGGCTCCTATGTTTTGCTGGTCAGTCTATTCCTGATCACACAATTTTCACACTGTAACTGGGAAATGTTATATTATCTGGTAACACACATTATCCATCTTTATTTTCAGAATGTCTGCAATTACTCTTATGCATAAATAAATCTTCTATATTACCTTTAAAGTCATTGGGTTAAGTTCCCCAGAAAATCCCATTGGAATTTTAATTGGCATTACATAAAATATATTAACTAACTTTGATAAATTGACTGGTTTATAATATCAAATTTGTTATACAGGAACTAAAATGTCTTTCTACTCATTTAAGTCATAGTTCATGACCTCAGCAAAGTTTTGAATTCCTTCTTATAGACCCTAAACAGTTCTGTGAATTACTACAGTATGTTATTTTTTAATAATAAATGAGATTTTTAATTTAATATACTGTCCAAATGATTAAGACTCTTATAAAGGAAAATAATTAAGTTTCTATATTTATTTTGTAACTGGACATATTCTGACATCTACTATTCTAAGTTGCTCACTTGATTCTATTGACATAAGTTCAGGTCATCAATTTAATAACTATTTGGGAAAAATATGTATAAGTCACAATATTGAATATTCAAATTGTTTTAAAATTTAAAATAAAATTCTTTTACCTGGATTACCTCATTTAATCCTCACAAAAAATCGTATGACATAAATTTTGGCATTCTCATTTTACAGATGAAAAAACTCAGGCTAAGAAAAGTTAAGTCTCCTGCAATCCACACCATCTACAAATGGCAGAATTGGAACTTGAACTCTGGGAATTGGTTAAAAATGTCAATTACATAAATTACATGGAATATTCCACATTTATTTTGAGTGATTTTGTGGAAAACTATCTAATTCAATGTACCAAAGAATGGTATTATTTTTACCTCAGGGCACACACAGAAAATGGTAGTATTGTCATTGTCTTGGCACATGGAGGTAAGTGAACAACCAGGTCAGCCTGAGAAATAGGTGATCACCTCTATGTAACCCAATTAAGGCACCTCAGTTGGGATGCTGTGGTCTAATGACATGTAATGATGTCCATATAGTGTTTACTACAGTATACTGTTGCAAGGAATTAATGAGTAAATACATGTAAAGCGCTTATTACAATGCCTGAAATAGCAAAAGCCCTCAGTAATAGCTATTATTTCTCCCACTCTTCTGCCCATGGTTCTACACAAAACAAGTCTTTCTTATGCATCAGGAACATTCTTTTGATAGTTAAAGGCAGTAACTATGTGACCCCAGAAGATTCTATTTACCCACCTAAACAGCCCTGGTTCCTCAGATAGCATGATCAAGTATATCCCACAGAAACCTAGGTCCTCTACTTTAACATCCATATAAGAGGGCTCAGGATTCCATCCCATGTTCCATGTACATCCCACCCAGCAGCCAGCCTCATCCCCAACAGTCCTATGAATTTCCATGTGGATTAAATACCCTGGGTGGGTCCTTACCACCACCTGCTTCACCTCTGTTGCTTGTCCTGGATATTGTTCTCAGATCCTATGTCTGCCTTCCCATCTCACTGACTTGCTGTGCCCTACCTTGGTCCCAGATCATAACTCCATCTTCCCATAGTCTCACTAACAATTGTTGGTTGGGTTTACCAGACTTTTGCTAAAGGTTTTTGGTAACAGAGGGGGATTACAACACAGTAAAGTACAGGCAACAGGTTACATTTAACATGAGACTTTAAGGTCCTAAAAATTTATCAAATATTCCTCTTGAGGGTATTCCTGAAGCATAAGAGAGAGACCTGTTTTGTGCAGACTAAGGGCAGAAGAAAAGGGGAAATAAAAGCTACTACTGAGGGCTTTTGCTATTCTAGGCATTGTAATAAGGGCTTTACATGTATCTACGCATTTATTCCTCTTGCCTGGTGTGATGAGCTGATTGTCAACTTTTTGATATATGTCTCCTCTCTTCTCTCCTCCTCTCCCTTTTCGGAACCGCTGGTCCTCTCAATCTCTCCAGCTGCCAGAAAACAACTCCCAAATTCTATACCATTTATTTGTGGAGTTGTTTATACCTCTTTTCTTCCTCTCTCTCTCCCCTAACAAGATCATGCCCTGGACAGGGAGGATTACCTCTCAACTCAAAGAGGTCCATCAGCTGATTTTTCTAAATAAGGAAGACTTCTTCAAGTGAATTATGCCACTCCTCCAGTATGCAAATGCAGGCATAGTCCTTTTATTTTATTGCAATGTTGTTCTTTCTGGCTACATAAGCCTCCTCCCCTCCCTTGCCTTCCCCTCCTGGGCAGAATCCAATTTGAGTGCCTCTCTGGGGGACATCCAAAGCAGTACGCCTGATGAATGAATGTGAATGGGAAAACTCAAACTCTGAAATAATTTAAAGAGGTTTATTCTGAGCCAAATATGAGTGACCACAGACCAGGGAAACACAGTCTCAGAGGTCCTGAGAAGGACCCAAGGAGGTCGGGTTACAGTTTGATTTTATACATTTTCGGGAGACAAGAATTGCAGGTAAAATCATAAATCAATACATGGAAGGTATACATTGGTTTGACTTGAAAAGGTGGGATGTCTCAAAGCAGGGACTTACAACTCATGGGTAGGCTTAGGTATTCTTTAGTTGGCAATTAGTTGAGAGTGTTAAGCTTTGTCTAAAAATTTGGAGTCAGCAAGATGACCAACTAGACACAACTCCTCCACAGAGAAGAACCAGAATAGTAAGTAGATTCTCACATTTCGAACAGATCGTCTAGGAGAGAATGCTCAAATTCACCAGGGAAGCAACAGGAAGCACCAAAAGTGGGTAAGGAGAGGGTTCAGGGCAACTTGCCCAGCCAGGGGCTAGCTAACAGTGGGAAAAGCTACTGGATGTGGTGAAACAGTAAGAAAGAAGCCCCCATGGCTCCAACTTCCAAGACAAGCTTTTATGATCTTGGCTACGAGAGACTCACGCAGGTCTCAGGCCTAACATAGCGAGCTGCTTGGAGATTGCACAGAGACATTGTTCCATAAAGGGAACCCACATGGAATCCCACAAGCATCTGAGGCCAGAGCAGCTTGAGCTGGGTGCCATTCTGAGAGCCTAGATACTAGGAAACTGTAGGCATGCCTACAGCTAGTGCATGGCTCCAAGGAAGGACAGAGGAGCCCAGGCACTTCCATGCACCCTTGGGAAGGTCTCCACCACCCTTCTGTGGACTGCAGGTGAGACTGAGATGTGTGAAGACAGCATTTTCCAGTTCCTTGCCCCTGCTGCCTACCTGGGTGGGGCCTTAACATTTCTGGTGGCAGGTCTAAGGTGCCATTTTGTGTGTTTGACACTGGGCAATGGCCTGCCCTCAGGCTGAGTTTACATTTGATGCATCTGCAGCCCCTGCCTGGCTGGGGCAGGGCAAGGAAACCAGACCTTCCAGCATGCATCTGGGACAGTGCCCACCACCTTGCAGCTGACTGCTGTGAGACTGAGTTTCAAGCAAACTACATTCCCCACAACTTCCTTCCAGTGCAGCCTGCCTGAGAAGTGCCCCACTCTCTCTGGCCACAGCCCAGGGCTCCATTGTGGGAGTTTAAAGCTGGGCAATGCCCTGCCCTTAGGCTGAATTTGGCTGATGCAGCCCTGCCCAGATGAGGAGGGACAAGGGAGCCAAAGCTGTCCCACACACACACCTAGGAAAATTCCCAGCACCCTACTACAGACTGCAGTGAAACCAAGATGCAAGCTGACAGCAATCCCCCCAGCATCTTGCTCATGCTATTTGCCTGGCCCTACTCTCTCTGGTGCAGGCCCAAGGCACAATTTTGGGAGTTTAAAGCTAGGCATCTCAGGAAGGGAAGTGGAGACGGGGACCTCCCCTCCTTCAACCACCTAATGCTGTGGACATAGCTACTTCTGATCCCAAGCAGGAGCTTTTGGTGTGGGTGAGCTGTGAGACAACAAGTTCCAGGCTTGCAGGGGGGAATACACCCCCAATACTACTCTGCTTACCTTGCACGGGTCCTGCACAGATGCTGTGGCTCATTTCCCTCCCTTCACAAATAGGCAGTGTTTTGCAGCTGTCCTGATCTGGAAACCTCAGTCCCTGGGTCTCTACATCACTGGGTCCACAACCATTGCTCCCTAGCACACATGCAGACCACAGCAGCCTTGGGGGACCAGTGGATCCCAGGAGAACTGTGGGTCTCCCAGAGCTTTGGCATTCATGTTGGGTCACTTCCAGCCAAGAGAAGAATGCAGCATGTCAGAGGGCACTTTAGGACAAAGGGGAGAAGAGAACAAGCTCCCCATCATTTAGGGCCTTCTCCTGCTCCCCTCCTCTGCCCACTGCTACTAAGCCAGCTGTGGCTGTTTCCACTTAGGACTTGTGTGGGTTCCACAGAGGAGGATTAAGCCAGGGCACTTGGGAGCATCTTCCCCACCTCTGACAGAGCACCTATCACAGCCAGGATTCCATGGAGCTTGGAGTGCACTCCCTTCCCTCTAAAATGCCACGGCAAATGCTTTCATGCTCCCCAAGAACTACCACCTCCTCTGAGGGAGGGTGGGGCTAGCAGTCTGCTCCCTGAACTGCCTGTCTCCTCTAAGAGGAGCCTACCCACCCTGGAGGCAAGTCCCTGGCACAACCACACCTCCCCTGCTGGAGCATTTCAGCCACAGCCCACAGGCAGTCTGACAGCCCTGCACACAGCAGATTGAGCTGCCCCTGCCACCTCTGCTCCAACTGGGTCAAGGTGGGAGCTGGGAATCTGGATGCTTTTGTACCCCTAAAGGACAGAGACCTCTGTCACTGCCAAGAGAGGGAGGTGTGAGCAGCATGTGCCTCCCACAGATGCCTAGCTCTGCTAATCTCGTCAAGAGGAGGCTACCCCTCCTGTTGCAGACTCACAGTGCATCCACCCTTTTCTTGCCTGAGCATTGTTCCCAAGCAGGAAATCACCCCACCCCTCACCATCATAGCCAGCACCTGAACTTATGGAGAATAGAGGGCAAGTTTGCCAGCCCAGTCTTGGTCTGGTCCCCCCAGGACTCAAGCATGCCATCCAGGGGCCTGGGATCTGGGAACTACCTTACCTAATCCACACCACTAACACCTGAACACTGTCCCAGGGGTCTGAGGTTCAACTGACCAAATTGCCAACAGCACCACAGTGGGTACCTACATGCATGAGCTGAAAAGCAGTGTATCTCTCCCTCTCAACACTAAGCAGAAGAGTTCACAGGAGAGGAGAATAGATAAACTGCAAAACTATCTGTTTTTAGCTGAGGGAATAGGTTCCAGGTGAGAAGGAATTAGAATAAGAACTCTGGAAATATGAAAAAACAGGATATCTTGATACCCCAAAAGGATGACACCAGCTCTCCAGCAATGATTGCCAAGGAAAAGGAAATTTTTGAAATGTTAGATATGGAATAAAAAATGTAGAATGCAAGCTTAATGGAATCAATGAGAAAATTGAAAAGCAAGAGAAGTAAACCAAAAAAATAATTCAGGACATGAATGAAAAATTCACTAAAGAGACAGATAATTTTTTAAAAAGAAACCTAACATAACTTCTGAAAATGAAGGAGTCATTTAGGGAATTTCAAACTACAGTAGAAAATCTTAAAAAGACTAAATCAACCAGAAAAAGGAATTTCAGAGCTTGAAGACAAGACTTTCTAATTAACCCAGTCAATCAAAAATAAAGAAAAAAAGAACCAAAAAAACGAACAAAATCTCTGAGAAATACAGGATTATGTAAAGTACTCAAACATAAAAATCACAGGTATCTCTGAGGGAGAAGAGGAAAAAGCAAAAAGCACAGAAAACCTATTTGAGAAAATAATGGATGAAAACTTCCCTGGTCTTGCTAGATATTTAGACATCCAGATACAAACAGGTCAACAAACTCCTAGAAGAGTCTTTCCAAATATCATAAAGGAAAATAGTCATCCGTCTGGCCAAAGTCAAAGCAAAGGAGAAAATACTACAATCTGCAAGACAAAAGGATCAAGTAACTTACAATGGAAAACCCATCAGACTAACAGCAGACTTCTCAACAGAAACCTTACAGGTCAGAAGAGATTGGGGGTCCCATTTTTAGTCTTCTTAAACAGAATAAATGTCACCCAAGAATTTTGTATCCTGCAAAACTAAGTTGCATAAATGAAGGAGAAATAAATTGTTTCACGGACAAGGAAATGCTAAGGGAATTTGTCACCACTAAACCTGCCCTATAAGAAATGCTCAAAAGTACTCTAACCACTGAAAACAATGGTCAATATTCACCAGTGTAAAAACACTCAAAAGTAAAAACTGACAGCTTTTATAAAACAGTAACACAATTGAGAATACAAAGCAACTGTGTAACTATCAACATGACAGAAACAGTATCTCATTTATCAATATTAACATTGAATGTAAATGGTCTAAATGTCCCACTTAAAAGATATAGATTGACGGAATGGATAAAAAGCACAACCTAAGTATCTGCTGTCTCCTAGAAACCCATTTAACTTGTAAAGAGTTACATAGATTCAAGATAAAGGGGTGGAAAAAAAATATTCAATGCAAATGGAAACCAGGAGTAGCAGGAGTAGCTATTCTCATATCAGATAAAACAGACCTTAAATCAACAACAGTGCAAAAAGACAAAGATGGTCATTATATAATGATAAAGGGATCAATTCAACAAGGAGATATAACAAACCTAAATATATAAGCATCTAAAACCAGAGCTCCCAGATTCATAAAATAAATACTACTTACTTAAGAAATGAAATAAACAGCAACATAATAATATTGTGGGACTTCAATACTGCACTGACAGAACTAGACAGATCACCAAAGCAGAAAATTAACAAAGAAACACTGGATTTAATTGGACTCTAGAACAAATGGACCTAACAGACATTTACAGAACATTCTACCCAGCAACTGCAGAATACACATTCTTCTCATTAGCACATAGAACATTTTCCAAGATAGATCATATGTTAGGACACAAAACAAGTCTCAGCAAATTTTTAAAAGGTAAGTGATACCATGTATCTTCTCAGACCACAGTGCAATAAAACTAGAAATCAATTCCAAGAGGAACTCTCAAAACTACACAAATATATGGAAATTAAATATCCTGCTGCTGAAAAATCTTTTGGTCAATGACAAAATCAAAATGGAAATAAAAAATTGTTTTGAATTGAATGGCAATGGCAATACACACTACCCAAATCTCTGGGATACAGAAAAGCAGTCCTAAGGCAGAAGTTCACAGCACTAAATGCCTACATCAAAAAGACAGAAAGATCACAAAGTAAAAACCTAATGTCACATCTCAAGGAACTAGAAAAACAAGAACAAACCTAATCCAAAACTGTGCAGAGGCAAGAAATAACAAAGATCCAAAGCAGAACTAAATGAAAACAATACAAAGGATCAATGAAACTAAAAGTTGGTTCTTCAAAAAGATAAACAAAATTGAAAGACCACTAGCTAGATTAACCAAGAAAGGAAAAGAGAAGATTCAAATAAGCTCAATCAGAAATGAAATAGGAGACATTGCAACTGACACCATAGAAATACAAAAGATCATCAAAGACTACTACGAACACCTCTATGCACACAAACTAGAAATATAGAGGAAAAGGATAAATTTTTGGAAACACATGACCTCCCAAGCTTAAATCAGGAAGAAATAGAAATCCTGAACAGACCAATAGTAGCAAGATTAAATCAGCAATAAAAAATCTCCCAACAACAACAACAACAAAAAGCCCAGGACCAGATGGATTCACATCCAAATGCTACCAGACCCTACAAAGAACTGGTACCTATCCTACTGAAACTGTTCTACAACATTGAGAAGGAGAGAATCCTCCCTAACTCATTCTACAAAGCCAGCATCATCCTGATATCAAAGCCAGGAAAGGACTCAACAAAAAAAGAAAACTACAGACCAATATCCCTTATGAACATAGAGGCAAAAATCCTCAACAAAATACTAGCAAACTGAATCCAACAGTACAACAAAAAGATAATTCACCACAATCCAATAGGTTTCATCTCAGAGATGCAAGGATGGTTCAACATATGCAAATCAATAAATGTGATTCACCACACGAACAGAATTAAAAATAAAAACCACGTGATCATCTCCATAGAAGCAGAAAAAGCATTAGATAAAATCCAACACCGCTTCATGATTAAAACCCTTAACAAACTAGGCATGGAAGGAACATACCTCCAAATTATAAAAGCTACATATGACAACCCCACAGCCAACATCATACTGAATGAGGAAGAGTTGAAAGTATTCCACCTAAGAACTGGAACAAGGCAAGGATGCCCACTTTCACCACTTCTATTCAACATATTACTGGAAGTCCTAGCCAGAGCAATCAGGCAAGAGAAAGAAACAAGGGGCATCCCAATTTGGAAAAGAGGAAGTCAAACTATCCCTGTTTGCCAATGATATACCTAAAGACTTCTCCAAAAGATTCCTAGAATTGAAAAATGAATTCAGTAAAGTCTCAGGTCACAAAATCAACACACACAAATCAGTAGAATTTCTATACGCTAATAACAACCAAGCTGAGAATCAAATCAATAACTCAATCCAATTTACAATAGCTGCAAACAAAATAAAATACTTTGGAATATATTTAACCAAGGAGGCAGAAGACCTCTAAAAGGAGAACTACAAAACACTGATGAAATCTTAGATGACACAAGCAAATGGAAAGACATTCCATGCTTGTGGATTGGAAAAATCAATATTGTTAAAATGTCCATATTGCCCAAAGTAATCTATAGGTTCAATGCAATTCCTATCAAAATACCAACATCTTTTTTTCACAGAATTAAAAAAAATTCTAAGGTTTATACAGAACCAAAAAAGAATACAAATAACCAAACAATCCTTAGCAAAAAGAACAAAACTGGAGGCATTACATTACCCAACTTCAAATTATACTGGAAGGCAATAGTAACCAATACAGCATAGTGCTGGTATAAAAGTAGACATATGGATTGTTGGAACAGACTAAAGAACCCAGAAATAAAGCCATATACCTACAACCAACTGATCATCAACAAAGCAGACAAAAGCATACACTGGGGAAAGGACACCCTATTCAATCATTGGTGCTGGGAAATTGGATAGCCACATGCAGAAGAGGAAACTGGATACCTATCTCTCACCATATACAAAAACTAACTCAAGATGGATTAAAGATTTAAATGTCAGACCTGAAACCATAAAAATATTAGAAGAAAACCTAGGAAAAACTATCCTCAATATTGGCCTAGGTAAAGAATTTATGACAAAGACCCCAAAAGGAAATACAACAAAAACCAACATAAAAAAATGGGACTTAATTAAACTAAAAATCTTCTGCACAGCAAAAGATATCATCAACAGAGTAAACAGACAACCTACAGAATGGGAGAAAATATTTGCAAGCTATACATCTGAAAAACAGCTAATATCCAGAATCTATAAGGAATTCAAACAAATAAGCAAGAAAAAAAACAACCCCATTAAAAAGTGGGCAAAAGACATGAACATTGTCAAAAGAAGCGAAACAAATGGCCAACAAACCTGAAAAAATGCTCAACATCACTAATCATTAGGAAAATGCAACTTAAAACCACAATGAGATGCCATCTTATCCCTGTCAGAATGGCCATTATCAAAAAGCCAACAAACAATAGGTGTTGGCTTGGATGCAGTGAAAAGGCAAAGCTTATACACTGTTGCTGGGAATGTAAATTAGTGCAACCCCTATGGAAAACAGTATGAAGAATTTTCAAAGAACTGAAAGTAGATCTACCATTCAATCCAGCAATCCCACTACTGGATATCTACCCAAAGGAAGTCATTTTATAAAAAAGTCCCCTGCACCTATATGTTTGTTGCAGCACAATTCACAATTGCAAAGATGTGAAACCAACATAAGTGCCCACCAACAGAGGAGTAGATAAATAAAATGTGGTGTATACACATACTATGCAATACTACTCAGCCATCAAAAAGAATGAAATAATGTCTTTTGCAGCAACTTGAATGGAACCAGAGGCCAGTATTCTAAGTGAAATAACCCAAGAACAAAAAAAAACAAATACTGCATGTTCTCACTTATAAGTGGGAGCTAAGCAATGGGTATGTACAGTCATACCAAGTGACTTAATGGACACTGGAGACTCAGAAGGAGGAGAGTGAGAGGGTGGTGCAGGATGAAAAATTACCTATTGGGTACAATGTACACTATTCAGGTGACAATGGGTATATTAAAAGCCTAGACTTTTCCACTGTGCAATTCAGACATGTAACAAAAAACCATTTGTGCCCCTTAAATCTATTTAGATTTAAAAAGGCAAAAAAGAATACTTTTTATGTATTTAAAATTTAAAAATAAAAAGTTGGAGTCACTAGGGAGGAATGCTTAAGAGAAAGGGGTCTGTTATCCGTCATGTGCTAGCATGCCAGCAAAAAAAAAAAAAAAAAAAAAAGACCTGTTTAACCAGATTTTATGGATGGTAAGGCACGACTTAATCTTGGCCTGGCATGGAGTTAGATCTAGTTTATAATTTGGAATATTATTGCCACACACAGTCTGTTTTGTCAATCTTATAATCTCTATTGTAACATTAATGTTGGTGAACTGTTGTGTTTAACCTCCAAAAGGAAGGGGGTATAATGAAGCATGTCTGACCTCTATTCCTACCATCCACCATGCCTGTGAACTCATTTTTATGGTTTTTCTGGGGTCTACTTGGCCCAGAGGGGGTCCAGTCAGTTGGTGGGTGGCTTAGGATTTTATTTAGTTTACACGAGGTACTGCTGCATTTGCTCTCTTATTCCAGCCCCTGCACTCCTAGTAAGTGCAGCAATGGTGTGCTGTCCAGCCAAAAGAAAAGCCTCCTTCATCCCTGCACCCTCTCTCAGCTCTCCCCAGATTCATCCATACTGGCACTCAGAAACCTTTTCCAGATCATGGCTCTCCTGCCCCAGCTGTCTGCGACTCACTTATCTGTAAAGTTCACAGCAAACTGTTCCTTCAAGGAGAAAACAGACCTGGCCACTTCACCCAGGGAAAGCTGCATGGAAGTCACCTACTTCCTACAAAGTTTCATCATAAGCTTCAGGCATACAAGGAAATGTTAAGGTCTTAGAAAGTAATTCTTCTTTGCTGAATATAACTGCCACTGATGGAAATACTGTTGACTGGGAGGCAGTGGTCAGAGGCAGTAGGATGAACCTATGACCTCCTCCTGGACCAGGCTGGGGATGCCTTTGTTCTTGACCTCCCAGACTTGAAGCTGGATCCTACAGGTGGCTTTCACAGAGAGAGATCACACACACACACACACATACACACACACACACACACACACACACACGCAGTCCCCCCACCTTCCACCCCACTCAGGTACTGGTCACTCTCAGTTTGCTCAGGCTAGACTGCAATTCACCGCCAAAACAACTGAACCTTCTTCAGTCATCCCCATCCCTGGACCACTTGCTGTAAACACCCAGTAGGTCTGATGCCCAAAACCCCAGAAATAAAGAGTGAGTCACCTGAGGTTCTATGCTTTGAAGTGGCAAAATACACATCACACTTGAAGGTCCTGGCCTTGCAGGTCTTCTCTTCTTCTGGCTGTTCACAGGGTTCTGAGACTGACAGGCCCCCAGAACATTCCTTGGGCACCACCCCCCTCCCAGCCTGGCTATGGAGGATGATGGACAGGCCTGTTCCCCCAGTCTGTCCCCAACACTCTGCTCTTCCCCTCCTGCCATAAACAGGCACCCTTCCACAGCACATTCTGTTAGGATGTCTGTTTTATCTAATAAATGAACCTGTGCTCACACAGAAGCTGGGACCAGGGTGTTAATAATGTGTTACATCTCCCAAGAAGGATGCTGATACAGAACTTTCAAAGAGGACAGTTGGAGACTTAGACTCACAGGACCAAAGAATCCTAGGGTATGATGGCATGGAAGGACTGACCAATGCATCCATTTTCCAGATGGGTAAGCTGAGGCTCAGAAAAGGGAAGTGAATTTTGCAATGCTTTGCAACTATTAAGAAGTAGAGCCTGCTCCTCTGTGATCCCTTGGGGGTACAAAAACATATAGACCAATGGAACAGAATAGAGAATCCAGATATAAAACCATCTACCTACAGCCAACTGATCTTTGGCAAAGCACACAACAATGTACACTGGGTAAAAGAAACCTTATTAAATAAATGGTGCTGGGAAAATTGGATAGCCACATGTAGAAGAATGAAACAACCCCTATCTCTCACCATGCACAAAAATTAATTCAAGATGGACAAAAAACTTAAATGTAAGGCATGAAATCATAAGAACTCTACAAGAAAATGTAGGAAAAATTCTTCTAGATATCATTCTAGGCAAAGAATTTATGACTAAGACCCCAATGGCAATTACAGCAACAACAAAAATAAATAAATGGGACTTGATTAAATTAAAAAGCTTCTGCACAGCTAAGGAAATAATCAACCCAACAATAGACAACCTACTGAATGGGAGACAATATTCACAATCTAAACATCCAATAAAGGGCTAATATCCAGAATCTACAAAGAATTCAAACAAATCAGCAAGAAAAAAACAAACAACCCCATTAAAAAGTGAGCAAAAGACATGAACAAAAGTTTTTCAAAAGAAGATAGACAAATGGCCAGCAAACATAAGAAAAAATGCCTAACATTACTAATCATCAGGGAACTGCAAATTAAAACCACAATGAGATATCACTTTACCCCCATTAGAAAGGCTTTTATTAAAAAGTCCAAAAACAATAGGTGCTGGTGTGGATGCAGAGAGAAAGGAACGCTTATATACTGTTGGCAGGGCTGCAAATTAATACAGCCTCTATGGAAAACAGCATGGAGATTCCTCAAAGAATGAAAAGTAGACCTACCATTCAACCTAGCAATCCCACTACTAGGTACCTACCCAAAGGAAAAGAAGTCATTTTATCAAAAAGACACCTGCACTTGAATGTTTATTGCAGCACAATTCACAATTGCAAAGATGTGGAATTAACCCAAGTGTGCATCAATTCATGAGTGGATTAACAAAATATGGTATAGGTATACCATGGAGTACTACTCAGCCATACAAAAGTATGAATTAATGCCTTTTGCTACAATTGGAGAGAATTGGAGACCATTATTCTAAGGAAAGCATCTCAAGAATAGAAAAAACACACCACATATACTCTCTAATAAATTTGAACTAACCGATGGGCACATAAGCGCACAGAGGGAAGTAAAAGTCACTGGAAATCAAGCAGGGGTGAGAGGGAAAGAGGGAAGGGACAAAAACCCACCTAATTGGTAGAATGAACACTATTCAGTGATGGACACCTTTATAGCCCTGACTCAAGCCATGTAACAAAAACATTTGTACCCCCTTAATATTTTGAAATAAATAAATAAATAAAGTTTGTTATACATAAAAAAAAAAGAAGTAGAGCCTGTGGTTCCTGATTTCCAAGCCGGTGTTCTTCCAACTGCCTCAGGAATCAACTGAAATCAGAGGAGACTTGCCGCACAGAGCAGAGACCCCCGCCCCCACCCCAACTCCCTCTACGGTGTCCCAGGCTCAAAATGCCCAGCACTACAGTCCTCCCAGGAGGGGGTAAGGATACATTCACAGACAAAAGGACCCTAAGAAGGAAGTATAACATTAGATCAAGAAGAAATTTTCTGCTTTCTTTAAAAAAAAAACTTTTTAAGTTCTGAAATTAATATGTTCTTATTATTTTTAAAGTATAAAAGAATATAACATGGAAAATGAATCCCCCTTCTCCAGAATATTTGCTATTAAGCTGGTGTATCCTTTCAAACACTTATACATATGTATATGTATATGTTTATATGTTTGTTTATAAATGTGTACACATATGTATACACATACTTTGTATTAAAAATGGGCTCATACCACACATTCTGTTCTGCAATTTGCGTTTCCTTTTTTCACTTAATAAATTGAGCACATGTGTCTATGACTGCATATATAAATGCCCCTCCTTATTTTAATGCCTGCATAGTACACTGCAATGTTGCTGTATCCTACCTTATTTAATGTATTGATGAATAATTGGATTGTTTTCAGTTTGGGGACGTTATACATATAATGCTGCAGTGTATGTCTCCATACAGATCTCTGTGCACTGCTGAGACGTGTAGGATAAATTCCTAAAAAATGAAATGCAAGTTAAAGAGGATGAGCACTTTCAATTGAATTTTTTAGAGTGACCTCCCCTGACCTCCTTTGCTTTGCTTTTTCGGTTTCCATAGAACTCATCACTATCTGAGAGAGTATATATTGATTTATGTGTGTATTGTTCATTTTCTCCAACTGGAAACTTCATGAGAGCAGGGCCTTTGGCTGTTGGTTCACTGCTACAGCTGTTTACTGCTGAGATCCAGGTCCTAGGACAGTGTCTAGCACATAGTAGGTGCTAAATAAACATTTTCATCTGTCCTTTCATTCATTCACTAAATATATATTGAGCACCCTTCATGTGCCAACACTGTTCTAAGCTCTGGGATTACGGCACTAAAGAACACAGACAAAAACCCCAGCCTGCTGTTAAATGAATGGAAGGGGATGTTCTAATAGGGAGGACATTTGGGGCTAAGGAACACTTTGAACTCTTCAAAGCAGACTGTTTTTCCTTGCCAATCTAACAAAATCCTGTTGAATTGCCTCATTCCTGCGGGAAAGCCTTGTGGGGACCCATATTGATTCTGGGTCTAGAGGCTGTCTCTTCTTGTACTCTGCCACCCAGGACATGTACTGAGAGAAGAGCAAACTGATCCTCAGAATTTTCCATGAAGCCCAGTTCCCCCAACTAATTAGGAAAAGCTGGATGAGAAGACTGTTATTTTGCTGACATCTCCGACATTTAATTTATAATAATGATGTTTACTTGAGCCAAAACATCTAAAATTAAACCTCCCACTTAAAATTTTAAAAGTAAATTGCATTTTCTCCAACATTCAGTCAATTAATCCATAAAAACTAGCTGTAATGTGGGCAGCAGTTGCCACCCAGGAAACCACAGATGGAAAAGGCAAAGGATGGGCTCAGAGGACGGGAGACAAGGCATGCAGGGGAGGGTGGAGGCTGGCTCCCCAAAGCTGGGTTTCTTGATGGCTCACATCCGCTGGCTTGTACACCCCACATCTCAATCCCAGCCTGAATGAAGGGGTGAGGACCAGAGCCCCTTCTCCCACTCTCAAATCTGGCTGTCCCTTTTGTGAGGGTCACAGTGTGTTGGATGGATGCTTTGAGTGGTCAAACCGTCTCAGATAACTGGTTATGGTGGATGTCTGGTTTGAAATTTCAGCAACCCTAGGACTGGCGTCCTGCTTTTTGACGGCAAACTGGTTTTCTAGGCCTCTGAAAATCTCCTTTCTGGCTGAGTCACTCCCTTGGGTGAGCTGGTATGGCCCTCTTCTGCATAGAGTCCCATCTTTCGAACCAGGCCAGTCACCTAACCTATAACATAGATCCTCTGTTGCAAGTGACCTCCTGATGGAACATTTCTGTGCTGGCCACTCCCACCACCTCCAGGTTTAGAAGTAAGTCTGTAGGGCCCCTTCGGGCAGCTGTCCATACTAGAGAGTTATATTGTTATTGGATACATGCTAAATAACTCTATAGAGTGGTCTTCTTGGATGTCATGGCTGACTTCCTGATCTAGTGCACCAGGTTTTAGAGTTACTTAATTGATGCAATATCCTAGCTCATTTCAGAGGCATCTGGAATCCTCAATAATGGGATATTCATAGAGGTTTAAAGGGTTTGCTTCCTATGTTACTGGTACCAAGTGAGTATGTAGACCCAGCGGCAGGAACTGGAAAAGGCAGGCAAGACCTCTGATACCCAACTGATCAATCTCCTGATTCATCATGGCCTTTTCTGTTTAAATAAGAGAAATAACTCACAGAAGGCAGTCATGGGACTACGGGGAATGTCTGATGTTTCTTATCTACCCCAACATCACTCCTTCCCAGAGAAAGATCAGAATCAAGCCAAAAATGGAGCTAGGGAGGGGAGCTTGAAGTGGAACTGTTGAAATTTAGGGCTCGGGTTTCCGCAGGGAATGGGCCCATTTGGCTTCAATCTCCTGGGATTTGCAGTGTCTTTGCTCTGCTTCTATCTTGCCCCATGTGATGGGGATGGGGGGAGTGGAAAATAAGATGGGCCTAAGGCTTCCTGCAAAGACAGCCCCCTTTTTCTTAGTGCACCTTTCCTTAATTTTTTCTTTCTTTGCCTCTTCACTTCCTTGGAGTGTTTTTAGAGGGAGTATGAGCCTAGGCATAAGAGACCAAGAGTTCAAAAGGCTTGCTCTTAGCAAAGGCTAAGAACCTGTCATAGGCAGTCAGAATCCATGGAAGCCCACAGGATCTGCTTCACACAAGCTAGGTGGCTGGGGGCTCTGGTTAGGGCTTGTTGCAAAGCCTTATGTGGTAAAGAAATGAGAATATCCTGAGCTTGATCTCAGTGCAGAAACCTTCCCCCAGGATCTGTCTAGCTGAGGGTCACTGTATTCAAGGGAACTGTTAGTCAAGGACTAGAGTGTTTTACATCCTGGCTCCTGGCCATTCCTCTCCCCTCTCCAACCCACCATCCCCCCCAGAGAACAGCCAAACCCATAACTTTCATTTTCTAGAAAGAAATTAGTGGTAGTAATACTGGGATCTTTGCATCAGGCAAAATGAAGAGTTTCACATATTCCTACCATCTTAGAAGCTATAAGCCTCAATTCTTCTTGAAATTCCAAAGAATATATACCAACTATTCATGAAAAGTCCTTTTCCTGCAATTATATTCTTTTTTTCAGGCTTGTACAAGGGGAATACAATGATCAGTCCACAGTCTGTTGCATTTCAGTCCTGGCTTTGTGATCCCAAACAAAGTTTCCAAATGTGGCTCATAATTACCTAGATGAGGATCCAAGGGAAAGCCGAGGCCACTAGATTCTCCCTGAGAGGTCAACAGCTATACAACAGGAAGAAGCAAATGACCATGTGTGAATTTGGGGGCAGGAAAAATTAAGGGGTGGCATCACTGGGCTTTGCTAGAGACAGTGTGTTATTTCTTCCTTTTCCAGATTTGTTTTATTACACGATAATGTTTTCATTTTTTAAGACAGTGGAAAAATACAGATAAGCAAAATACAAAACAAAACCTACAAATTACAGTTGATCTGCCATCAAGAAAAAAAAACATGGGTGATATTTTGATGATCATCTTTTGGAATTGTTATCAATGCAAAAATGTGTACACACATGCACACATGTATGTGTATGTATGGGGGGGTATTTAACCCCAAATGGTACCATACTAGGAATAATGTTTTATAACCTTCTTTTTGGCTCTCAGGAAATTTATTTTCTTCATAAAGTTTCTGCACATTTTAAAAAGTCTTTCCTCTAGTGGGAAAATATATATAATTTTGTTGTCATAGTCATTGGGACCTTTCTTCCCATTAGATTTTCTAACCAGCTATTGTTGGGTTGTAAGAAATATTGATTTTTGTGTATATTTTTTATTGGGCCTCCTTATTGTACTCTTGTTAGTTCTAATAGATTTTTAGTTAATTACCTTGGGTTTTTCACATTGCAAATTATCTTAGCTACAAATAAAGATTATTCTGTGTCTTTTAAAATCATGACTTCTATTTTCTGTTGGGGGCTTAAGTGCAGAAAGAAAACAGTTTTTGAAAGGAATGTGGCACATTAGTAAATGTCTTATTTCACCAGCTTTGCTGCATGTGCAATCCTATTGACAGCTTCATTTGGGATTGACTGCAGGATATCTGGCATTCTGATACTGGGCAGTTCGTCTTCTGAAAAACAGCTATAGGCTCATGTCAGATAAGCTCAGAGCTTGAATATTCACCAGAGACCAGAGAGCATGATTTGAATGCCGACCTTCCATGGGTGCCTTCTGGAGGGCCCAGAAATGGGTGTGAAGTCAGGTCAAGGGAAGGTCAGAAGCAATAATCTGTGCCACATAATTGTGTGCCAAAGGGTATTATTTTTAACTTGATTTTCCCATTTCATTTTATGAAGTATTTTATTGTGAAAGAGAAGGGAATCTATCTGGAAGCACTAGTAATTAAAGATTTTTTTTCATCTTTTCAAAAAGCAGACACAGTGTTGCCAACTAATTATAAAACCAATCCTGGGCTGAGAAAGGTGTATGTGGCAGGGGGAGGTGAAGAGAGATTGGTTAATGGATACAAACATACAGTTGGATAGAAGAAATAAGTTCTAGTGTTCAACAGCACAATAGGGTGAACATAGTTAACAATATATTATCTATTTCAAAACAGCTAGAAGAAAAGATTTGAAATGTTCCTAACACAAAGAAATGACAAATACAAAACACTGAGGAAAAAAGCTGCACATGACACAAAAAAATGAAAAACCATATCATGCTCATGGATTGGTAGAATCAACATTGTTAAAATGTCCATACTACCCAACGTGATTTACAGATTCAATGCAATCCCCATCAAAATGCCAGATTCATATTTCACAGATCTAGAAAAAATAATCCTATGCTTCATTTTGAACAAGAAAAGAGCCCAAATAGCCAAAGCAATCTTAAGCAAAAACAACAAATCTGGAAGCATCACATTACCAGACTTCAAACTATACTACAAGGCTATAGTAACTAAAATAGCATGGTACTGGCATAAAAATAGAGATATAAACCAATGGAACAGAACTGAGAACCCAACATAAAACCATCTACCTACAGCCAACTGATCTTTGACAAAGCACACAACAACATACACTAGGGAAAAGAAACCCTATTGAGTAAATGGTGCTGGGAAAATTGGATAGCCACATGTAGAAGAATGAAACAATCCCTATCTCTCACCATGCACAAAAATTAATTCAAGATGGATAAAAAACTTAAATGTAAGGCATGAAACCATAATAATTCTAGAAGAAAATGTAGGAAAAACTCTTCTAGATATCATTCTAGGCAAAGAATTTATGACTAAGACCCCAATGGCAATTACAGCAACAACAAAAATAAATAAATGGGACTTGATTAAATTAAAGGGTTTCTGCACAGCTAAGGAAATAACCAACACAACAAATAGACAACCTACTAAATGGGAGAAAATATTCACAATCTAAACATCCAATAAAGGGCTAATACCCAGAATCTACAAAGAATTCAAACAAATCAGCAAGAAAAAAACAAACAACCCCATTAAAAAGTGAGCAAAAGACATGAACGGAAGGTTTTCTAAAGAAGATAGATAAATGGCCAACAAACATATGAAAAAATGCTTAATGTCACTACACATCAGGGAAATGTAAATTAAAACCACAATGAGATATTGCTTTACCCCCACTAGAATGGCTTTTATTAAAAAGTCCAAAAACAGTAGATGCTGGTGTGGATGCAGAGAGAAAGGAACACTTATACACTAATGGTGGGGCTGCAAATTAGTACAGCTTCTATGGAAAACAGCATGGAGATTCCTCAAAGAATGAAAAGTAGACCTACTTACCATTTGATCCAGTAATCTCACTACTGGGTATCTACCCAAAGGAAAAGAAGTCATTTTATCAGAAAGATCCCTGTACTCAAATGTTTATTTCAGCACAATTCACAATTCAAAGATGTGAAATCAACCCAAGTGCCCATCGATTCATGAGCAGATTAACAAAATGTGGTATATGTATACCATGGAGTACTGTTCAGTCATAAAAAAGGAGGAATTAATGCCTTTTGCAGAAATTTGGTTGGAATGGGAGACCATTATTCTAAATGAAGTATCTCAAGAATGGAAAAGCAAATACCACATGCACTCTCTAATAAATTGGAAGTAACCAATGGGCACTCATGTGCACAGAGGGAAATAAAAGTCATTGGGGCCTGCCAAATGAAGGGCTGGTTCATTGCTGAATCCAAGGTGCAGAACTCCGAGCAAGATGGAGCCTGCCTCATGGTCAGCAGGCTTGGAGGTGGGACTATACACCTTACGAAGCTCATCCATTGGTTGGAAGTCAAACAGGGAGAGCCACTTACGTGGGTCCCAAGAGCAGGAAGCTGAGGCCAGACCGCAGTTCCTCTGGTCCACCACTTGTGTGGGTAGGCATAGTCCAGGAACCCCCATCTCAGAATGCTTCTCTCTGCTGCTCAACATTGGCCCTGTCCCTTGCTAGACACTTTCAGATCCAGATTCGCTCATCAAATCTACACCAAACCCTGTGCAAAGCATACGACCCCATTTTATAGAGCAGGAAACTGTGGCTCAGAGAGACCAAGTGACACACACAGAAAGTGGCAGAATTAGAAGTTAGAAGTTAGAAGCCATGGCAGGGGAGGGGAGAGAGAGAGAGAGAGAGAAAGAGAGAGACTATTCAAAATGGAGAATATCCACCTGGCAAAAAATAGCAAAGACAAAGTACAAATTTAGAAAAATATTTTCAATACATGACAAAGGGCTGATGTCCTTACTATGTAAAAATTCTCCCAATAAGATAATTCAGTACTAAGATGGGCAAAGGGAATGAACTAATGAACAGAAACAAATTACCAAAGGCTCTTAAACATATGAAAAGATGGCTCCACCTCAGTCATTAAAAATGTACAAATAAAATTTTTTAGAAAAAGCAGGGAGGAGGTGGAGAGGAGAGGAGGGGCAAAAACCTACCTAACAGGTACAATGAACACTATTCAGGTGATGGGCACACTTATAGCCCTAACTCAAGCACTACAAAACTATCCATGTAACAAAAACATTTGTAACCCCTTAATATTTTGAAATTTAAAAAAGGAAATAATAATTGAAGTCATGGATATCCAAAAACCATGATTTGATTATTATACCCTCTATGCATGTATCAAAATATCACAGGTACCTCATTAATATGTACAAATACTGTGCATTAATTTATAAAACAGTGAAACCTCCAAAACAAAACTGATCCTGTAATGGATTTGCCTATGAACTTAAAATGTACTTCTCTGGGCAAAAGTTTGAGGAACCTCAGAATATCAGAGCAATAGTCCCTTGGAAATCATCCAATCCTGGTCCAACATCCTCACGGCACAGCTGAGTAAGCTAATGCCCAGAGCAGGCAAATGATTTGCACACGATCACATGACCACTTAATAGCTGTCATGTCAAGTTTTTTTTACTTAAAAATAATATTGAGCCTCCTATCATTGTGGCAATCACTAAAGAATGATAGGATTTTTTAAAAATACTAGGCAGGAAAAAAGAACCTTGCTATCACCTAATCATGATTCCTCATTTTATTGGGGAAAAAAAATAAGGCTTAAAGGGGAAATGATTGTCACATAATAAGTTAGCAGCCAGAGTGGGAAAAACAGACCATAACCCACATTTCTTCCAATTAGACCAGGTGCTTGCCTGTTCTGTCAAATATTTCTAAGCATAGCTTCTGCCTGTCTCATCACCTGTCTGATGAGAAGTAGTGGTAAAGGGAGCTAGTGTTCAGCACAACCTGAGATTAGTAAAGTCTGACTTTGATTCCGCAGCCTTCTTGTTCTGTGGCTATACTCTCCCTCAGCAGCGTCCTCCATCCTCTTATTCATCATCCATCCATCCATCTATCAATCCGTTCATCCTTCCATCCACCCAACAAATATCCATTGAGCTTTCTCTGTGCCACACACTCCTTTAGGCACTGGAATACAGCCAGAAACATAACAACCAAGCTACCCATTTGGATGGGGTAGAGAGTGAGTGGGTGAGATCTGTGGATGGGTGGTCAGAGAAGCTTTCTGAGAAGGTGAGATTCAAATAGGGATCTAATGGAGAACATTGAAACATGGAGCCATTGAAAAATCAGACAAAGCCTTTTAAGCAGAGGAACAGCTGGTGCTATGACCCCAAGGGAAGAGTGAGTATGGCTTGTTCTAGGAGCAGAAAGAAGCTGTGCGGCTGGACCAGAGAGACAAAAGGGAAGCTGGGAGGAGATGATGAGGCAGAAAAGGATCAGAGACATTACAGCTGATACCAGAGAAATACAAAAGATCATCTGAGACTATTATGAACATCTCTATGCCCACAAGCTAGAAAATCTAAAGGAAATGAATAAATTCCTGGAAACATAAACCTTCTAAGCTTGAATCAGGAAGAAGTAGAAACCATAAACAGACCAATAATGATAACGAGATTGAATCAGTAATAAAATTCTCCAAACAAAAACAATCCCAGGACCAGACAGATTCACAGCTGAATTCTACCAGATGTACAAAGAACTAATATCTATCCTACTGAAATAGTTCCAAAATATCAAAAAGAGGGAATCCTCCCTAACACATTCTACAAAGCCAGTATTATCCTGACACCAAAGCCAGGAAAGGATGCAACAAAAACAGAAAACTATAGACAAATTTCTCTGGTGAACATAGATGTAAAAATCCTCAACAAAATACTCACAAACTTAATCCAACAGCACCTCAGAAAGATAATTCACCACAATCAAGAGAAATGCAAGGATAGTTCAACATACACAAGTCAATAAATGTGACTCACCACATAAACAGAATTACAAACAAAAACCATATGATCATCTCAATAGATGCAGAAAAAGTATTCAATAAAATCCAGCATCACTTCATGATTTTAAAAAAAACCCTCAACAAACTAGGCATAGAAGGAACATATCTCAAAATAATAAAAACCATATATGGCAAACCCACAGCCAACATCATACTGAATGCGTAACAGTTGAAAGCATTCCCCTTAAGAACTGGAACAAGACCAGGATGCCCACTTTCACTGCTTCTATTCACCATAGTATTGGACATCCTAGCCAGAGCAATCAAGAGAGAGAAAAAATAAATGATAAATTAGTAAATTGTGACCACTGCTTTCTTTGTCTTTTTGTTCACATAGTATATATTTTCCAATCCTTCAATTTTCAAACTTGCTTGATAACTTTGTTTTGATTGTGTTTCTTGCATACAACACAACAATATGTGTATGTTGTATATAACATAAAACTGGGGTTTGCTTTTGTCTTCTAATAGATGAGCCTGGCCCATTTCCCTTTATCTATGGGCTGGATATGTTTGGTGTTAGTTCTTTTACCCTATTTTTATAGCTTACATCTCTACTTCAAACTCTTGTTTTATAAAGGCACTTACTTAGTTATTTTTTAAATTGATAATGACATATTTGGTCATAATTTTCATATGCCCCATGCCAACATTTTTTGGTAAGTGTTTTTCATCTTTAATGTGTTTTTTCTGGTCTTCCCTCCTTTTTATTTTGTTATATTTTTGTACAGACCAAGGTTTCTCGACTATTAGGCACTATTAAGACATTTTGGCTTGTATGCTTCTTCATTGGTGGAAGGCTATCCTGCATATTGTAGGATGTTCAGCAGCATCCCTGGACTCTAGCCAGTAGATGCCTCGTCCTCCCCAGTTGTGACAACCAAAAATATCTCCAGACATTGTCAAATGTCCCCTGAGGGGCAAAATCACTCCTGGTTGAGAACCACTGGTAGAGATCATGTGTTCCTTTCTTTTGGTTACTCATCTCTGCAAGAGGAAAACTCTTCTTGCTTGGGGATGGGCCCATGCTCCATTCAAGCAGGAATTTTCCTTATGGCACAGGGTAGGGGAATAAATGGATTCCTGTAAACTTGACAGCTCCCCAGCTGCCTGGGCTTGGCAGCGGTTGAGCGACTCGCAGTGCAGTCTCTCTCCTCCATCTGCCTCGCTAACAGCAGCCACAGTGATCTTCTGAAAACCTACACCTGGCCACATGCTCACCTACCTAAAACCCTTCAAAGATGAAGCTCAAGCTTCCTATTATGGGAATCTCTTTATAGGATGGGAATATGGGAATCTTTGTAGCATGGTAAAACCCTTTAGCCAGCTTGCTGCCTCTCCATCTTTACTGTTCATCACATATTCATTCCTGTCCCAACTTTTCTTCCCACGGTCCAGCCCTGCCAAAGTCCTTGCCTCCCCTGAACACTCAAGGCTGTGTGAAACCTCTGTGCCTTTGCTCACGCTGTTTTCCATCACTTACTCTCTTCCTTCCCTGCTGGCTTCCAAGCCTCATCCCAGGAATCACCTTTTCTAACAGGCCTTCTCTGACCCTCTTCTGCTCAATTGGCCATGCTCTGCCTTGAGTGCACACTTGATGAATAGATGGATGTATGAATTCGTGAATGGATACATGAATGAATGATTCATTTTTTATTGATGTCATTCTGGCCAGTAGTTTGGCTTATTAGAAAATGAATGTATGAATGAATGAGTGGATGAAATCACTTAGAAGTTACATCATAATTGAGATAAATGTGGAATAACTTCTTTGCATTTGGCAGTCACCTGAGTAACAATTACAGTTAAGACTCATTGACTGTTTACTACATGCCAGGTGTATTAGTGATCTTTTGCTGTGTCACAAATTATCTTCAAATTTTTTAGCACTTCACAACTACGAACATGATTATTGCAGTTTCAATGACTCAGGAATTCAAGAAAGACTTAGCTGGGTGCTTCTGGCTCAGGAGCTCTCATGAAATTGCAGCCAAGATGTCGGCTGGGGCTGAGGAGGTTAAACCAGGTGATTCTCAATGACTCAAAT
Organism: Daubentonia madagascariensis; assembly: GCA_023783475.1. NCBI lineage: Eukaryota > Metazoa > Chordata > Mammalia > Primates > Daubentoniidae > Daubentonia > Daubentonia madagascariensis. The sequence goes on along the minus strand of JAKFHU010000144.1, from coordinate 8,468,794 downwards.
TCCATGACACTCTGTGATCCATTGCCCAGCCCTGAAAATCGCACAATTTGAGTTTCTTGCAGAAACACACTTCTGCCTGCTCAGCAGCAGCTTCCTGAGCAGAGACCATGGTTTGTGCCAGCCTCAATCCTGGAGGGAAAGTTGAGCTTTATTGACGTTTCTCTACTGCCCTCTTGTGTTCATTTCTCATATTGCTACAGTTCTAAGAAAAAGATGGAATTCAAGTATTTACAGAAAAAGCTAATTACAGTACTAAATATAGTACTTTCAATAGTGTTTACTAGGAGCAGTGGGAGATACACATTCATTCAGTTTGCCTTTGGAGGGTTTAGTCTTACTAGCAGTGAGACACTCAGCCTCAGAAGTGTATTATATTTCATGGCAGTGTGTGCATGGTGAGGCACAGAGCTAGATCAGAGATCTAATGCTACTCCTTCCACATACCACCTTCACCACCACCACCACCACCAGCATCACCATCACCATGACCACCAATGCCTCCATCCTCACTACCCTCTAGCAGCAGCACGACCCCCATCCTGACCAAAAATACCATGATCACTGCCAACACCACTCCAAATTTGGAACTTTCAGACAATGTGGACTTTTGAAATGAAAGTTAATAGAATCAACAGCAAATGGAATAGATTAGTTTAAAGCCTAATATTTGTACAGAGCTTTCCATTTTACAAAGACCTTTCACAAATATTTTATTATTGAAACCTTGCAATAGCCCTAAGAAGTAAAGCAAGTGCTATTACCATCCTTTTATTTACTTTGACTTTGAGATTTTTAATACACAAAAGTACAAAAAGTAATATAACAAACACCCACATATCTGACACCCAGAACAAACAAATGCTAATATTTTGTCATACATCAGATGTTTTAAAGAAAGAAAAAAGGAATACTCTACAGAAAACATGGGCACCCCTTTGTGCCCCTCCTTTTCCCATTGCCCACCCTCCTTTCCCAGAGGTAATCTCTTCTCACAATGCGTATACAATCTGTGTTTTTATAATTTCACTATATATAATACACACACACACACATATATATATATTTCCCATAAGCCATACAAAATACTGTTTTCTATGTGTTTTTAGTGATATATAAGTAATATCACACTGGAACGTTTTGCACCTTTTTTTCACTCTACAGCATGTTTTCAATATCATTTCATGTTGCTGTACAGGGAGCTATTCCATTTATGTCCAACTGTTATAAAGTATTCCCACATATGAGTATACTATATTTTGTTTACCCATTCCCCTTTCGATGGGCATTTGGGTTATATCCAATGTTTTATCACCATACACAATGCTGCAGTGAATATCATTCTAGATGTCCCTTAATGCCACATTTTCTTGCAAATGAGGAAACTGACATTCAGTGGAGAAAGACTACATGATTTGCTCATCCTCACACACCTCCCAGGTGGCAGAAATAGAATTTGATCACTACTAAACTGCCCTGTACTCCAGGCACCTTTTGGGCATGCTTGATGATGCAATATCTCATAAGAGAGATCAGGGGAAAAGAAGTAACTAATTCAAGCTATGAAATGTACCTAATTTGACAAAATGGTTGTTCTAGATAGAATACAAGTTGATTTTTGTAAAGAAGCATAGGTTGAAAGAGTTGGATGGCATTTATCCAATACCATCCATTATGGGATAAACTGTATCTCAGATATGACTATATTTGGAGATAAGGCCTTTAAGTGGGTAATTAAGTTAAAATGATGTCACTAGTGTGGGCCCTAATCCAATATGACTGGTGTTCTTATATGAAGAGGAGATTAGGACATAGACACACACAGAGAAAAGACCACGTGAAGACACAGGAAGAAGACGGCCACCTACAAACCAAGAAGAGAGGCCTCAGGAGAAACCAACCCTGCTGACACTTTGATTACTGACTTCCAGCCTCTAGAACTGTGAGAAAATTCATTTCTGTTTTTTAAGCCACGACATCTGTTTGGTATTTTATTATGGCAGCCCCAAAAGACTAAGACACCTTGCAGCAGAGAGCACCTAAAGCAGATACATCCACTGGATCTCAGGCAGTCCAGAAACAGGCTGGGTAGTAGCAGTGAAGCATGCACTGCCAGGGTCCACTGCAGCCCAGGTGGAAGATCTAACAGAGCTTTCAAGCCCCTTCACTCTGATGACAGACTCACAGAGCAACTTTCAATTATTATTATTTCTGCCTTGACACTTAGAAGCTGTGATGTGGTAAAAGTCCTAAGTGTTCTCCAGGTACTGGAAACACCCATATCCCTCAATTTTGTAAGTCAATCGACTGACTCTGATGGGTGGAGTCTGCAGGATCTGATCCACCTAGAATAAAAGTATTTTAATATTACCTAGGGTATTAATAGGGTTTGTTGATGGCTCTATCAGGAAGCCCTCGGGTCCGGCTCCACTAGCCAGCCTGTGGGGGCCCATCATTTTGATGTTTTAATGTCTGCCTGTCAGAGCCACAGAAGTTCAGAGAAGGGGAAACTTACAACCCAGTGTAGAAGAAATGTCCCACCTCAATGGCACCAGAATGAGCTCAGCCTCCCCAGCCACATTTCAGCTACCCCTTATTCCTAACCAAATAGTCCTTGATCAGAAGTTTCCATCAGGAATGGGTTACATTTATCTTATTAACTTAGTTTTCAGGGCCTCTTGAGATGATCAAATAGCTTTCCTCATTTTCCTTACTATCTGTATGGCCTTGGAAAAAGTTGATTTTCCATGCCTCAATTTCCTCATCTGTCAAATGGGAATATTAATAGTTCCTGTATCATCAAGCTGTTGTGAGAGTTACATGAAAAGCTACACATAAAGAAAGCGCTTAGAACTATGGTTGGCACACAGCAAGAACGCAATATAATTTCTTTTGTAGTTATAATAACTAGTATTATCTTTTAAATTCCTATCAGCAAAAAGAAGAAAGTTGGTATCTTTCCTCACTGCCTAATTCTCAATTTCAATTTGCTATATTGTGATTTTTAAATTATTAGGATTTGTAAAATTTATTTCAGCTAGATTGTTCATTATTGTCTAGTCTCAGTTGTAGCTTTTAATGAATTAAATGCTTGCTCATCACCTGCCTTTTTTTTATGACAGCTTCTTTCCTTTCCTAGCTTGCTAGCATTTTTCCTGGGTAGCTTATTCAAGAATGGTTCATAGGTGCTCCCTCCCCTGAATTCCTTCCAGTTTTAGAATGGCCACCTGTTGCCTTTGTGCCTGAATGACAAGTTTGTGGTTTATCATTTCCTTTGGTCTACACTCTTTTTTCCCTGAGTTCCTTGTAAACACTATTCCACTGTCTTATCCCATTAAATGTCATGGAAAAGTTTGAGATGATGTGATTTCTTCCTCTGGTAAAATTACCTGCTTTGGGGGAAGGTTGGTGGTGGGGTTTTTTGTTGTTTGTTTGTTTGTTTGTTTAGTGATGAGGTCTTGCTCTGTCACCCAGGCTGGAGTGCACTGGTGCAATCACAGCTCACTGCAGCCTCGAACTCCTGGGCTCAAGCGATCCTCCTTCCTTAGTCTCCTGAGTAGCTGGGACTACAGGCGTGCATCACCATGCCTGGCTAATTTTTTGGTTTGTTTTGGTAGAGATGGGGTCTTGCTATGTTGTCCAGGCTGGTTCTGAACTCCCGACCTCAAGTGATCCTCCCACCTCAGCCTGCTAGAGTGCTGGGATTACAGGAATGAGCCATGGTGCTCGGCCTTTGTCTTCTTTTTTTGGAGGTAACTTCAATGTTGATTGTTTCTTTAACTTTACTTGAAGCGCAGTAACTTCACCAATATATATCTGTGTTAATCATTCTATGATACCTTAATTTTTCCTGAAATGTAAGGTTCCTTTTTAAACCAAGGATTTAGGTCCTCCTTTAGTTTTACAAAAGCTTTCTTTTTTATGTCTTTGAATCTGTTGTTCTATTTTCTGCTTCACGACCACCAATTATCTGCATGATGGATATCCTTTGTTGTACAAATCTCTCAGGCTTTCCTTAATAACTTTCATCTCTTTGTTCTTTTGGACGGTTTTCTCAAGCCTTTCTTTAGCATCCCTACCTGTGATCCCAGCAGTACTTGTTCTCATTTTGGCATCTTCAAGTTGACTCTCATTTCTGTAACGGTTTTTTCCTCTTCCACATATTTCCTGAGATTTGACAGCTCCATTCCATCTCTTTTGTTGTATTATAACCTCTTCTACAATTCCTTGTAACCCTTTTCTGAAGTCTTGTTGTCTTTTTTTTTCTTTTTTTAAGACTGCGGAAAAAATGTGTTTGCACTGTTCAGCGTCCTGGAGTAATTCTCCTGAAATACATTCTCTGCACGCCTTCTGTTTATTGCTTTGCTCTTATCCTGGTCCCAAATTGTCAGCCCTCCTTTTGTCACCTGGGCCACTGATTTGCTGAAGAATGGTGCCCTGCTGGGAGAAGTTGGGACAATAGGGAGCTAGAGTCAGGTGTGCTCTCGCCCATGCTTTCTCATCAGCTCTCCTGAGGGTTGGGGCTACAAAGCCCCCAACACCCTCCTCCACCTGCCACATCTCCTGCACAACTGCCTGAAATGCTTCTCTAACCTCACTGGTCCTGCCACTCTGAGACAAGGAGAAAAGCAGGGTCACCCCTGCTGCTCGCACATGGCCCTGCTGCCATTCCAAGCTCCACCGCTTGGCCATGCAGGACCAAATCTCCTTTTGTAAAGGTCTTAAGCCTTTAGAACTGTCCTAGGCCTCTCCCTTTCTTTGGTTCAAATATCACCACCTGTGACAGCCACTCCTTGCAGCTAGTGATTTGTGATTGTGACTTTCCTGGTTTCAGTGATTTAAATTCTATTTTACTCTTATTTGCTCATGCTGCTTTTAAGGAACCAGGGGAGGAGAGGGCAGAGAAGGGGTCTTGTTTTTACATCAGAAGTCCAAGATAATTATTTTAGAACAGTTACTATTAAGCTATTCACACTACTAAGCATTTACTATTGTCTGTGAGGCTATTTCTGATTTGTAATAATCATTCCAAACCACAAATGTTTAGGGGGATGTATTTTCTCCAATCTTAGAGCTGAGGTGAGTGTACATACATTAAACAAATTGGTTTCAATTCAAACCACGTTTGAAGGAGAAGCTATCAACAGAAAAGAAGCTGAACTCTGTAAAATAATTTTAAAGAGATTTATTATGAGCCAAATTTGAGGACCATGACCTGGAGCCACACCCAAGAAGCCTTGAGCAAGTGGACTCACTGTGGTTGGGTTACAGTTTGGTTTTATACATTTTAGAGAGATAGGGATTACAGGTAAAGTCGTAAATCAATACATGGAAGGCATACATTGGCTTGGCCCGAAAAGGTGGGCCATCTCGAAGAGGGGTCTTACAGGTTATAGGTGGGCGTAAAGATTTTTTTATCTGACAATTGGCTGAAAGAGTTAGGCTTTCTCCAAAGACCAGGAATCGGTGGAAAGGAATGTTTGAGTTAAGATAAGGGTCTTCTTTCGTGTGATGCTATACGTACGGGAAGTAAACCTCATCATAAAAACCTGTTTACTGAGATTTTATCATTGGTAGGTGTGACTCACTGGCCCCTTTTAGAAAGGAATTTGGGCAAAAGAAAAAGATCAGAGTTCAGTCCTCAAAGCTATCTGAGTGCAACCCTGTTTTACTTAATTTGAAAATATTATATTGTCATTAAGGGGCTCTTTCCTACTAATCCCAGTTCTCACAGGAGTTTTAAGCAAAGGCTATGTGAGCCTAAGTAACCAGGAGTCTATATTGAACAAAGGCAGCTCAGCCGTAACTGTTTCCTATGAACTACTGAAAGCTGAAAAGAGACCAACAAAAGATGTCAACGGTCTTATCAAGTTCTTGAATGATTTCTCCAGGATGTGATAGAAAGTGTAAAAGTAGTTACTGGTGAAGAAGCCATATGTGAAGACTATTTTCTCCTACGGTCAAATATTGGAATAAGAACCACAAACCTCAGAAGGAAAATAGCATAAAACCATGTTAGCATCTCCAGAGGTGTAATAGCTCAGTAGTTTTGAGGGTATAAAAAGGCTATGGCTTGACTTACATTAAGACAAAGATGGTTGCTTTCCACATAACCCAAAAGTTCCAGTTTACAGGTCAGTGATGAGCAGGCAGGAGTTAATGACAACCTAGTCTCATTGCCACCAGAGCTGGAAAAACAGGTTCTCCCCAAACTTGTTCCAGAGCCTGTCCTTCAACTGTTAGATTTCACTTGCCTGTGAGTTTGGCCAAGAATGTTCTGTCAACATTCTTATAATTTTGCCTAAATAAATGTCACGGGGGAAATGGTCTCCCCAGTAGATCTGCTCCAAGTAAAGTCCTAGGACCTATGCACTCTGGCTTTTGGCTCTCCAGAGATGATTGTCCTAGAATACAGAGGATTTAAAGACTGTCCCATTATAACCAATACAGAATGCAGGAGTAGGAGTTATGCAAATGTCAAACCACAGAGGAAGCAAATCAGGCAAGATGGAACACTGGGCAGGAAAGTGGCCATGGACTTCAACTCAGCCATGTTTTCCCTCTGGCCAGAAAGAAGATAAACCTGAAACTTTGGAAATGAGAAAATTAAATTGCTAGATTTCATGTCCCATGTCATACAATATTAGAGCCCAGAATACAACATCATAAATACTAGATCAGACTGCTTTTGTTCAGAACCTCGCCCAAATATGTTCCAGGAGAGAGATATAAATCAATGGGAAATCACAACCAGGTCCCCAGGCCTGGAAGGAGGCACCGTGAGCCTCTTACAGCTCAGTGATAAGTGAGAATGGGCCTGCAGGTTTTGACTTGTCCAGAAAGTTGCCCACCTTGCCCCAGCATAATGGCCTAGCCTCTCAGAAGGCAATGTATTCCTGATCACAATGAACTATTTAACTATTGCTGTCCATATCTGGGCACAATAACTGAAGGTTGTCCTTAAGAGAAAAACCAACCCTTTGAAATGTCTTAGCGGAAGCAGGATTCTGGTAAATTAACAGCTTGAATGTACCCCAACACCCCTCCACTCCACCTTCTAACTCACACACCTCACTAAGCTGAAGAGCCTTTGCACTGGCCAGTCTGGCATGAGTGAGTGAGACCTCGCAATGTCTGAGGGTTCTGACAGCAATTATGCAAGATTTTCTCCTCCTGAGCCTGATGAACAATTCTGTCTGTTGCTTTATGCATTTTCATATTGTTATTAACCTGCATCCATTGATGACAGTGCTAACTACCTGCTCTATTGCTCATTTCATTAGTTCCTTTAACATTAGTATGTAATGCTCCTGTTTTGTAAGCTAATTTGCGTTGAATTCTATTTTGTCAGATGCTATGACTATTACCTCACTTTTCATTTGGTTGATATTTTCCTGGAAAGTGTTTTTTCATCCTTCTACTTTCAGTGTTTGTTTGTGTTTTTTAAAGTATATCCCTTAAAGAAAACATATTATTGGATCTTATATTTTTATCTCATTTGAGAGTCTTTGCCTTTTAATTGGTTATGTTTATTGCAATTGTTCTTTCATTAGAATTATACATATATATTTCTACCATTTGATTTCCTATTTTCATTTACTATGCTGTCTTTTTTGCTTCTTTTCAGTATTTCATTGGATAGATCTTTTTTTTTTTTACTAATTTCAAAATTATTTCTTCTAATTTTGTTCTTATGGTGATTGCTCTTAACTATGGGTCAAATCCACATTTACTTGCCCCTAATGATTTCTTAAATTCATCAAGATCAATTATCTTTTCCCAAATGAAACAAGGACTTTAGCATATCTTTATACCCTTTGGACATCCCACGCCATCAGTACACTTTGTTGACCTTGTTCAGAATGGTAGTTCTTGGTTGTCATGTGTATATTTTCTTTCTTCCTTTTCTCTGATCCTAGATTTTTTTGACAATAAACATTAAGATATTTGATAACTGCTGATTCTCATATGTCTAAAGCAGCCTCCTATATTTATTTCTCTTCTCCACTCCCTTCCTTCCACCTCCTCCATGGCCCTGAGTGCTTGAGAAGAGTTGTGGTGTGTATCCTGCAGCTATTGGGTAAAATGTTCTGTAAATGTCTATTAGGTCCATTTGATCTATGGTGAAATCCAATGTTTCTTTGTTCATTTTCTGTCTAGATAATCTGTCCAATGCTGAAAGTGGGTGTTGAAGTCCTCAGCTATTATGGTACTGGCGTCTATCTCTCCCTTTAGATCTAATAATATTTGCTTTATATATCTGGGTGCTTTGATGTTTGGTGCATGTGTATTTACAAGTGTTATAGTCTCTTGTTGGGTGGACATATATTATAATTGTTATAGTCTCTTCTGAATTGATCCCTTTATTATTATATGATGTCCTTCTTTGTCTCTTTCAACAGCTTCTGACTTGAAGTCTGTTTTGTCCAATATAAATATACCTACTCCTGCTCACTTTGGCTTTTGTTTGTGTGAAATACGTTTTTCCATCCCTCCACTTTTGGTCTCATTTGTGTTTTTACAGGTGAGATGAGTTTCATGTAGGGAGCATATAGTTGGGTCTGGAGTTTCCACTCTCCCCATTCAGCCAGTCTATATCATTTAAATAGGGAATTTAATCTATTTACTGTCAGGATTACTATTGATAGGTGAGGATTTATTCTTATCACTTATTGATTGTTTTTCTGGTTGTTTTTATATCTTTTGTTCCTCACTTCTCTCTTATTGCTTATTTTTGTGGTTGGGTGGTTTCCTGCAGTGATGAGGTTTGATTCCTTTCTTTCTCCTTTGTGTACCAGCTCTACCAGTGAGTTTTATAGTTCCCTATATTTTCATGATGGTGGTTGTCTTCTTTTCACTTCCAGATGTAAATAAGAGTCCCTGGTGCATTTCTTGTAAGGTTGGTCTAGTGGTGATGAATTCCCTTAGATTTGCTAGTCTGTGAAAGATTTTATTTCTCCTTCATTTCTGAAGAATAGCTTTGCTGGGTATAATATTCTTGGCTAGAAGTTTTTGGTTTTTGTTTCTTTTTCTTTCAGTACTTTAAATATATTACCTCATTCTCTCCTGGCCTACAGGTTTCTGCTGAGAAATCCACTGTTAGTCTAATGGAGATTCCCTTATGTGTGACTTGACACTTTTCTCCTGCTGCTTTTAGAATTCTTTCTCTGTCTTTGTTTATTGACAATTTGATTATAATGTGCCTTGGAGAGGACCTGCTTGGGTTTAATCTATTTGGGGTTCTTTGAGCTTCCTGAACCTGTATGTCTATCTCTTTCCCAAGACTTAGGAAGTTTTCAGCTATTATTTCATTAAATATGTTTAAATATGTTTTCTACACCTTTTCCCTTCTCTTCTCTTTCTGGAATGCCCATAACATGAATATTTTTTCACTTAATGGTGTCACATAAATCCCATAGACTTTCCTCATTCTTTTTTATTCTTTCTTCCTTTCTTTCTTTTCTTTGTTGTTTGTTTGTTTGCCTGTGTTATTTCAAAAGACTTGACTTCAAGTTCAGAAATTCTTTCTTCTGCTTGGTGTAGTCTGTTGTCGAAGCTCTCAATTGTATTCTCTTATTTCATTCATCAAATTCTTCAGCTGCAGGAGTTCTGTTTGTTTCTTTTTCATGATATCTATTTGTTGAATTTATCAATTATCATCATGAATTGTGTTCTGAATTTGTTGAGTTGTCTATCTGTATTCTCTTATATCTCACTGAGTTTCCTTAAGATTATTAAGAAATTGAATTCTTTTTCTGGCATTTCATATATTTCCTTATGATTGGGATCTATTAATGAAGAATTATTGTGTTCCTTTGGAGATGTCTTATTTCCTTGCTTTTTCATGTTTGATGTTTCCCTACATTGAGTTCTACACATCTGGTAGGAAAGCAGCCTCTTCCAATTTTATGGAGTAGGTTTTATAGAGAAAGACTTATTTTTATGAATGGGTCCTGGGGTGTTGGTTTGGTGTGGTGCATTGGCTTTGGTTCTAGGTGGATGCACTAGTATAGTCTCCCTGTATTAATAGTTTCTTCAGCTGTAACCCACACTAGCCATACTTGCAAGCATATCAGTGGCCTAGGCTGAGAGAGTTTGTGGTGGTGGTCATGCAGCTTTGTTAAGGGTGGCTCACTGGACTGTTTGGGGACACATGTATGCACATAGTGAGTCACCCAATTTGGGGCTGGTGTTGGGGCCACAGGGCTTTTACTGTCACTGGGATCATAGGCACATGGTTGTTCAGATGGCCTCAGGGTGGGTTAGTCAGGGGCAGCCCATAGGGTTATTTCTCAGGCCTGAGATGTGGGCACAATGCTGCTTAACTGGGTTGTGTCTGCCAGAGGTGGCCTGTGGAGCTATTTCTTGGGCTCTGAGGGGCTTGTCTGTGGGTTTTGGGGCACTGTGGGGCTGTCTCTCAGGCCCTGGACACAGGTACACAGCCACTCCACCAGCCAAGGAGCATGTCAGCTGTTCAAAGGCTCAGGGGCCTCTCCCACTTGGGAGAGTCACAGCCAATCCTCGGCCCAGGCTCCATGCATCCGGAGTTGTGATGTTCAGCCACTGTGTGGGCTTGGCACAATGAACACGGAGCCCCAGTACTGGAGAGGTGCAGTGGCTACTTTTCCCCAGAGGAAAGCTCACTCCAAAGGTGGCTCTGGTCTCACGATAGCACTGTGCTGCACCAACTTGGCTCACAGAGGGTGGGTGGGAGGTGGGGAGAGCACACATCGTGCTCCTAATCTAGAGCAGTGCAGCTGTGTGAATTTCTGGCAGGTCTCCAATCTAGACTCAGAGCCCATGAGGAATGTGAGATTCGCCTACACAAAGGATTATAGGTGTTTGTGGTGGCAATGGGGGTTGGTGGGGTTCTTCTGCTTACCTTTTCCCCACAATGGGAAGTTCCTCCTGTCTCCAGGACAATCTGATCCAGGTTGGGGAGATGGGGCTACAGAGGCTGGGTGCCTCCACATTCCCCTCCTGGACTTCCAATCAGCACAAGTTCCTCTCCACTCCCCTGCTGCACTCCAGTGCTCTTACTTCTACACTCCAGTCAAATCTTAGCAGTTTATTTGTTGCCTTGGTCCTGTCTTGTGGGGGAGTCAAGCACCAGGCATCTCAAGACAGCCATCTTGCTGCCATGACTCTCAACATTCTACTTTATATTTTTCACATGTAACACTTCTACTTGTTTTTTATGACTTATTGGTATAGGAAAACATTATTAAAATCTTCTTTTTTAGAGTATATTTATCATGTTACTTAAAAATTGTAGTCAACACATTCCAACAATTCAGCTTCAAAGGATATATGGTAACCGTTTGTTGTGTTTCTTTTCTGATATCCTCTGGGGTCTAGTTGTTTGGGGCTGTGAGTCGTGTTCCCCCAGAGTCTGGTGGTGTGTATTGAGAAGGGCTAAAGGCCAGGCCCTGGCTGATGTCTCTCCAGAGAGTTTAAGGAAAGAGGAGGGAGTGAGCCCCAGGACAGAGAATCCCAATGGAGAACCCCTACTTGCTAATACTTGACAACTTTGTTCTTAGAAAAGCTTTGGAATAAGACGGTGGCCTTAGTTTTTAATCCATCACCCCCGGGTATTAGGGAGTGGAGGACAAGGAGGACTGGATGTCCTAGGGCAGCTGCTCAGCTTGGACCTGTTTTCATCAACTGCATACCCACCCGACAGGGCCTTCAATCTGCCTGCTACTGCTCCACAGACACCAGCAGCCTGGGCCCGTGCCACTGAATTCACGGCAAAGGGGAAGTCACGGCTGCCTCAAGGCAATACACGGGAGACACAGGCACAGAACGTAAACGTTTTTCCTCCCAACTGGCTTCTTAGTGCTGTCCAGGGGCCTCTGCCCCAGGCTACAGCACCCTCCTGCCCTTCTCCACACACCCTTGTTCCAGTTCTCACACCTATGTGTATAAGAGTTCCTCAGATGCAGGATTTTCTCTTGCTTCTGTGGTTTCTCCAGGCTGGATTTGGAGGACAGTCACCTTGCCAGGTCACCACCCGAAGATGGCATGGGGTCTTTGTACACTTACCTTTCCTGCAACACACACGTATGCACATGCATGCAAACACACACACACACACATGCCACCATTCTGAAGCTTCCAGCTGCCTGTCCACCATGTGCAATACAAATCCAGCACTTTTTTCTTGAGTGCTGGCTGTGAGCATGGATAAACCAAAGGTCATTTCCCAGGTATAGCCAACTCAGGCTTTAGACCTGCCTAAGACCCAGATGCCTTGCATGGAAGTGGGGGAAATGGATAAGTTTTAGTTAATATTTTAATTGCCTAAAAGATGACTTTATAAATTTGAAGTGAGAATGTGCCATTTAATTTTTTTACAATTAAAAATGCAACTCAAATATACTCTCTTCTTGAAGGCAAATGATATGAGAAGCCGGATTATCATCCCAAAGTTGCTTGGTGATCCTAGAGGAAAAATCATGACCTTTTCTCCCTCCTGTATCACACAAGCCACCCAGCTCCCTTGTGCCTCTTTACTTTTGCAATGGACACAATTAGCAAGAAAGGTGGTTTTTTAAAAAAACCAATGTTGAATGAGATTCCAAGAGAAAGTAACATACTTTGATAGGCCTTCACTAGAGAGCTTGAGCAGTAGCAGCTTCATTTTCTATGAATAGCAGAACAGTCTCCAACAGTTTATATACCATTTAGGAGTTTATGACTATATTTATTTCCACAGCTCTTAGAATTATTACACAAGCTCCCAAACACATAGAAAAAAATATGGCCATTGGCTGGGTGCTGCGACCCTAACTAACCCAAAGGAAGCAACTATTTTCTATTGTATTTTGAGAGGGTTTGTGATCAGATAAAATGAGCCATCCCTCAAACAAGTATAGCACATAACACAAACTCCAATAAGAAGCAAATAAAAACTGTTGAATTGCCAGTTCCAACAAGGAATAGCATGAATATCTGACTATAAATTCTCACAGATGGATTTAGATGGTCACACCCTCCCAGGTACCATTACATCTGGTTTATTTATTATAGTTTTGTTTGGTGAAATTTTGTTAGAAATTAGCATTTGTTTTAAAGCCAGCATTGTGTGCTAGGCACAATCACGTACATGATCCAACAGCAGGGCTGGAAGAAAGACACTGAATGCATACACCTCTATGCTCTAAGGATCCACTTGTACAGTTAGAAGAACATCTAGCCTTTTCCCAGAGTTGCCCATCTCAGGGGTGATTATATACGTGTTTGCAGTTTTATTCTAATTTTGTTTCCTAGTGTCTTCATTCGTTTGGGCTGCTATCACAGAATACCACAGACTGGGCCAGGTGCAGTGGCTTGTGCCTGTAGTCCCAGCTATTCGGGAGGCTGAGACAGGAGGATAGCTTGAGCCCAGGAGTGCAAGACCAACCTGGGTGATACAGTGAGATGCCATCTCTAAAAAGAAAAAAAAAATGCCACAGAGTGGGTGACTTATAAACAACAGAAGTTTATCTCCCACAGCTCTGGAGGCTGGGATGTCCAAGATTAAGGCATCAGCAGATTCGGTATTTAGTGGGGTCCCACTTTCTGGTTCATAAATGGGTGTGTCTTCTTGTTGCATCCTCACGTATCAGAAGGAGCAAGGTATCTCTCTTAGGCCTCTTTTATAAGGGCCCTCAACCCATTCAGGAGGGCTCTGCCTTTATGACCTTATCATCTCCCAAAGGTCCCATCTCCTAATCCCATAACCTTTGGGGGTAGGATTTCAACAAATAAATTGGCGGGGGAGAGGACACAAATATTCAATGTATAACATCTAGAATTTTCAACAACTAATTCTTCCTTCTTCCCTCCCTCCTTTCTATTTTAAGTTGAGGAGAATTTAACGGAGGGACTATTTACAAAGGTAGGGCCGGGTTAAGAGAAGCAACAATAAAAGATTGAAGTGAAGCCCCGAGACTAGCAATAGCTCAAAGTTGTTCCCACTCCAGGTCTAAAGAGGCCAAGAGATGAGCCTCTGTGGAACCTGAGAGAATACGGAACAGCTGGGCTTACGTTAATTAAATTGGAAATCAGTGCCACTCCCCCGGTGGTATGACAGCTCAGCAGCCCCTTTTGAAGTTGTAAAAGAAAATTGTTTTAATAAAAAACTACGCATTTCTGGACACCCCTCCAGGCCATTAGAGTCTAAGTTTTGTCTCTGAGCTATTTTTGCAACTATGTGTTTTCTGCACACAGCACTTCCTTCTGGGTTACTGACTCTAGCCCGGCTCCGTGTCTGTGAGCTATTTTAGAACTCTGCATAAATGTGCCCGTTCTTTGAACTCTCTTTTGAACGTTGTGACATTTTCCTGGTGCCCTCATTGGTTAATGAGTAAAAGAAAATCTTCAGCATATGTTCATTTTATATCTGTATGAGACATACGATTGTACCCATTTTTGGAAAATCATCTTTTAACAAAGATGTCCTCTCCCACCTCGTGGTTATCCAGTAGAGGGTGTCCTGCAGCAAAGTTGCCTAGGCCTCGAGTATTAAAGCTCTTTCATACCATACACAGGCACTTTACTGCCAGATTGTGCATCACAAGGCACTCAGAATCAGCATGACATACCAACTCTTGGTCTTTGGAGCCAAGGCCAGCTTACACATCCAGATTCACAATTACTTTATCGGGATTTTGTCCCAGAAGCTCCACTGTCTTTCTTGAAATCTATGGTATGGAGCATACCATACTCCAAAATCTCTCTTAATAATCCAGAACCTCAGGAAGAGTCAGAGGTCCTACCTCTCTTTTTCCTGGGGGACTCTATTTCCCATGCAAGCTAGTAGATATGCCTCCAAACTCCACCTGTCAGTAGCACCCAGGCTTCAAATTCAAATGGATTTTACTGGGGACAAAGTGAATCCTAATTCTGCTCACCAATGATACATGAGCCCCAAGTCCCCACCCAGTAAAAATACTCCCTTATGTCCATTTTACCGATGAAGAAATGAAGGTTCAGAGAAGTTCAGTACCTTGCCCAAGATGACACAATTAGCACACAGTAGACCCAGATTCTAATCCAGAAGACTCAGATGCAACCAAGTCCTATTTCTACTCAAATGCCAACGCCAAACACCCTTCTCCACCAAGGCACCCATGACCTCCCCAGGGAATCCGGATGCAGAGCAAAGCAGAGTCTTCTACTACTTTTTCTTCACTATCTTCTAAGAGAACTTGAGAAACTATAAAGCCATTTATAGCTGACATCTAAAATTTTGACATTTTTAAGCTGACCTCTAAAATTTTTCATCTGAAGTTAAATAGTTACAAAGAAGGTAATTTCTGGCATATATTAAACATTAATTTTTAAAAAGTTACATCACTATTTTAAGTATATCCAATGGATTCTGATTACCAAAATGATTTCATACCCATCGTCATCGTTAAATACATGCTCAGAAATTTTCCATCTTTCCCTTCCCTTCTTAAATTCATATTTCCATTTCATCTCTTATAGAACTCTATCATCTCATGTTTGAAATTCTTATATTGAGTACGCTGTTGTATTTCTCTATAACAAAAAATCTTTAATAATTTGTTTTATATGCTGTAACTGTAAAGCTCTAAGTGTTAATGAGTGAGGCAAGGTTTCTGTCCTCCCAACAAGTCTACACACTTATGGATTAATAATTACAAGGCTATATAAATAAAACAGGTGTCACTAGCAATCCTATTCTTATTTTTTTGTTTTTTAAGGTTGGAAGAACCTTGTTCTCATAAAAAAGTGGAAGGTGACAGGAGTCTTAGCAAACCTATGTCCCTCAACTCTTTGAACTCCTTTCTCAGTGCCTGACAAACACTAAATTCAGGCTGGTGGTTCCTTTGGAGGCTGGGGGAGGGGAAGAAGCTGCTGCGGGCAGTTAGGGAGCGTCCAAGAAGTATGCGTCATCTTCTTCTGCTTAATCTAGGTAGTGGGTACACGGGGATTTTTGTAGTTTTTCACTCTACACTATACATATTTCATAAGTAATTTTTTATATATACTTAGTACTTAATTTTAAAATGAGAGAAGGAAAATACCACCAAAAACATATAAAAGGTAAAAAGCATTTACCCTTTAATCAAGCTCAGTAAGGCTTACAGGGTATCTTTATAAAGAGATTGTTTATTTTGTTCCCTTTCCTACCGTGCATTATTAACACCTGCCAGACAGCTCAGGATTTCAGATTTCTTGGTAGGTTCCCTTTAGGGCAAACATCGTATCTGCATATCCTCAAGACCTACAACACAGACACTTGACCAGTACGTACTGACTGCTTACTAACGGGCAAGGAGGACCGGGGGCAGGTGAGACAGTGCCATTTTGAAGAGAGTGATTAGAAGAGACTCAACTGACATGACGTTTGGTCAGATGGAAATGATGGAGCAGCTCATGCAGGTATCACAGAGGGTGTTCTCACAGAGGAACCAGCACTTGCAAAGACCCTTTGCATGGCCTGGTGTGTGATGGGAACAGCAAGGAGACTTCCTATTTCACTACTGTCATTCAGCTGGAGGAGTGCCATTTCCTGCCCCCTCAGCACATTTCCCATGCAGCACCTCATGCACCTCTGTGAGCTTGCTCTAGCACACTCTAATTATTTATGCACATGTTCCCCATTAAGCTGTGAGCTCCTTTAGGGCAAAGAAATAAAGGCACAAGTCTCCAGGGTGCTCACACTTAGTTTTTATTAGCCACAGTTCTGCCTCCTAGGAAACGTACAACTAACCAAAGGTGCCCATCACCATTCTGGTCCCGCATGCATGGCTGACACCGTTGCTCGCCTGGGGTGGGCAGATCTGCAAAGCCACTTCAGGGCCTGGTTTCCTCAGGTACAGAGAGCCCCACGGGAGGAAAGGCTAGAACTGAGAGCCCCTTTGCTCCACACACAGGCTAGGACACACAAGCTCAAGGACCCAGGCATCATGGAGCAGAGGCAGGGCCCTGAGCTGCCCCAGAGGCCTGGGCACTTGGGCTTCCTCCTACCAGCCAGGCTACTGGACCTCTGCCTGCCCACCCTCCCATAGTGGCCAATCCCTAGCCAATTGTAAACATTTTTTCAGTGTTGCACACATAATGCAATCAGATGCCTTCAAATGACTGGGCTCTGTGAGCTTCGGCTGCTGGGTGCAAGGATCAAGCATCCGCATGGAAGGCAAGGTGCTGCCACAGCAGCACGTCAGCCTGTGCTCTCCTACCGCAGCTCTGCCTCCACTCTGGGCTGCACCTCCTAGCCCAGCAGCCTGTGACCCAGGATAGCTGCACACCCTGGGGCATGCTGGGGCTCTGGAGCAGAACGCCTGGGCTAGGAGTGGACTGCCCTGCTCATGGGTCGTTTTTCTGTGAAGAAGCTTTTCAACAGCAGCACCTGGCCGAAGCTGACCACAAACAGGACAATCGTCTCACCAACAGACCAGTAAGAGACTCGGCTATTCAGGTCTTCAGCTCGGGCCCGGTCCTGGGCCTCCCGGAGCCGGTAGTGCGTCTGGGAGTCAATGACCGTCTTCAGAGCTTCATGAATGGTCACACAGGCAGACTCCATCTGGGCAGGAAGAGAAAAGCCCATACATTGCCAACACCAGGAAAAGAAGAGTGGAATCCAGCAAACAGCAAGTGTTGTCATCAACATCCTCTGTCACATCCACTGAATGCTACTGTGTCTGTGCCAAGGGCTTTACGTGGTTTTATTTAATCCTCATAATAAGCCTGAGGCTCAGAGAAGTTAAGTAACTTACCCAGAGTCACACAGTTAGTATGTGGCCAAGTAGGATTTGACTCAGCTGTCTGTTTCCCCATCCACGGAGATCGTCCGTTAGTGCTAGTCGAAAAGGAAACCCTTCAGCCTGTTACCACAGAACTTCAGTTGGGCAATCCCTATGCTTTCCAGTACTGCTCTGGGTTCTCTTATTTAATCCTCTCAATACCCCTAACAGGCACAGGTCACTACCTTCATGTTAAGAAGGGCTGACTGACTGCTTACCCCATATATTGATGAAGAAATTGAGGCTCAAAGAGGCTACATGAATCGCCAAGGTCACACAGCTAATAAACAGCTGAGTGTGAACTAGACCCCAACGGTGTTAGACTCTGAATCTACTGCTCAATCTATTACATAATTGCTGTCTAGTGTTTCATGTACAAACACAAACACATGAAGACATATATGTCTCATGTACATAAACACATGCACACACACAAACACATGCAAAGATGCAGACATACATATAAACATGCACACATATACACATATGCTCATATGTAACACACACTATTTCACAACTTTCTTTACCTGCTAAAATATTCAGTGTGGTAGGCAGTATTCTGAAAATGCACCACACCACCACCACCATGAAGATTCCCTGCCCTAATCCCAGGAACCTGTGACTATGATGAGCTGTCGCCCCTGTGATTAAGTTATATTATATGGCACAGTTCACCTCAAGATAGGGAGATTATCCAGTGGAATGAACTAATCACACAAGCCCTTAAAAGCAGGGGCTTTCTCCAGCTGGTTGCAGGAGAATTCAGACAGATTCCAAGCATGAGACTTCACTCTGCCATGCTGGCTCTGAAGGTGGAGGCAACCACCTGCCAGGACTAGGGCACAAAAGTCAGCAACAAAATGGGGACCTCAGTCCCACAAACACAAGGAACTGAATTCACCAACAACCTGAATGAGTGAGGAAACTGATTCTTCCCCAGAGCCTCCAAACAAGAGCCCAACCTGGCCACCACCTCGATTTCAGCCTTGTGAGACCCTGAGCAGAGAACCTGGCTGTGCCTGCTCAGACTCACAGTCCTGGGTCTCAGAAAGCTCACAATTTAAAGGAAAAGTTAATCAACTGCAATACAACATGAAAAGAGCTAACAACAAAAGGGTGTGCAGAGTTGTGGGAACACCCAAGAGACAGCTGCTCATTCTGCCAGCGGCGACGGAGGACCTGCCATGGGATGTGACAAGCTGACCCCACTGGATGAGCAGGATGACACCAGGCTGAGGACAAGGAGGTATTTCAGGCAGCAGAAGCAGGGGCAAAGAGCTTGTGCAGGGACTGACGTGTGGTGGGGATGCATGGGGAAGAAGTTGTGGGTAGGTGGAAGCTCACAGTGAAGGGCCTCAAGGGTTAAGATTTCATCACACAGCTCTGTGAGCAGAGGAGTAGCAAGCTCGGAATCCCCTGGTAGCCATGGTGTAGAAAGGGAGGTAAGAGAACCAGGCTGGAGGCAAGGAAACCACTTAGGTTGCTGCAATTCTGCTGGCAAGAGAAGATGAGGACCTCAGTTAAGAAGGTCACCTAGTCAGGGAAGAGTGGACCTGGGGGAGATTTAGGGCACTGAAGTCAGAGGATTGGTAATAAAGTAGATCATTATTGAAATTAGTGGGAGGGATGGAGAAATACACATATACATGTATATGTATGTGCATATGTATATACACACATACATGCATATACACACACACACACACATATACATACACACGTTTCATATATAAAAATTCAGAGCCCTTGTTTTTAAACACCAGGAAAGGGCTCATTTGGTTTTCCAGGCTAGAATTCCATTCTCCAAGTTTATGCCTGTCACAAGCTCCTTCAGAAACTCAAATATACATCTGACTCACTTGACTGGGAGCTCCTTGGACCCTGGGCCCTGGCCTGGGATTTCAGCAGTACAGGTTGTCATCTCCAGCTTCTCCCAGGATACAGAGTCACTGGAGAGGAAGGCGGGAGGGAAGAGGAAGAGAGACAGACAGAGGACACAGCATCACAGGTGCAGACCCCCCGAGAGAAAGCAAGTCAGACACCCATGTGAGACATCACTTTAAAGGCCTGGATCCAATGCCACAGGCCAGAAACCGGCCTGGAATTGCATAAAGAGGCCCTGAGCCCTTAAAGGAACAATCTGAGATCAGATCTGTGATCAGGAAGGGGCCAGCACCCTGGGTGACAGAGCAGTAAGTAGTACTCTACAGCTTTGCTGGCACCTAAAACCTGCAGACACCTTCAGGACCTGGCACAGGCCCACAAGAGACCCCCAAAGCAATGCATCACCAAGAACCACAGACACCCAGAAGCCCACCCTTGCCATAAAAACACACTGTTTCCCCATCCACGGAGATCGTCCGTTAGTGCTAGTCGAAAAGGAAACCCTTCAGCCTGTTACCACAGAACTTCAGTTGGGCAATCCCTCCAGCCTCCTTCCCACCCGGCAGAAAACCAGCAGCACACCTCTACTTTAAGTCCTGTTTTCCCAGGCCTGTGGGTCCCCAGCCCTCCTGGCATGTCACCTTCTGCCCCTCCAAGACCACCAGTCCTGGCTGGTGTCCAGAGTCCTGGAGCCTCACAAGGATTATGGTCGCTGCTCCATCATGGCAGTTGGTCTCTGAGTCACCCTGACTCATCCCTTCTCTGGCACAGCATCCCTTTCCTCCATTCCCACGCTGACATCCCATTGTCTCTACCGCCCACTGATGCTGAGGTCTTCAGTCTGCAACCACTGACAAATTCCTCCAGCGCTCACCTCGTCAGGCCTCCATTGATCAAGGGCCTAGTTCTTGAAATTCCTCAAGAACCCAAAGGCCGAGAAGCATGAGCTGGCCTCACAGCAGTCAGGAAAACCTTTAATTCTTCCCAGACCACCACTGAGGTAGCCCCTGGCCTTTGACCTCCATCAGAAACCTTCAGCCTCCACTAGGATCTGCCCCGATTCTCAGGAAGCCCTGAGCACCTCAAGCTTGGCTTGCCTGAAGTAGCACTGTCCTGGCCCACGTCCTCTCCTAGGAACCTGGTTCTCCTGAACTTGGGGCTGAGGCAAGTCCTTCTGGTCTAAACCCCTGGCCTGGGCCCTGGTCATTATGGATCCTGTTCCTACACCCTAGTATTTATTTTGGTGCCAGAAAACATAGCCTCTGGCCCACCCCTGCAAGAAGGCTGGTGGGGAAGTGAGACAGCAGCAGGGGATCCATGCCACACAAAATAAAAAAGGGCTGGCGAGAAGAGTTAAAAGTTACACCCCATAAAGTTCACCTGTTCTTCTCTTCATCGGGGAGGCCAAACTCTTGGGCAACCTCCCACATTTTCACTTTTAAGCTAAAGCTCTCCCAGTGAAGCCGTCCTGACGCTCCTAGAAGAATTCATCAGTGCCTACCCGAGACCCTGACCCTTCAATCACTGTTATGGCCGCAGTGCTAACTCGCTGCCGGGGCTGTGTCCTTGAAGGGCTCCCGACACCAGGGACAGCACCATGCACCATCATCTTTCCTCTCCCGGCACAGGATGTAGACTGAGTTAATGTAACAGCTCTCAAAGGCAGGGACAGCCAGTTCAAGGCAGAGGGGTCAGAGCTACAGAAGTGGAAGAAAACACCTCTTTTGAGGCTGAGCAGGAGCAAAGATGAGGTTCAAAGATGTAAGAGAAGGGAGGCATAAATCACTCTTTTCCACAACAAAATCAAACTCTAATGCTCAGGCTCCAGGAAAGTATTTCTCTATTGACCTAATTCATTAGGCCTTTTCTCTACCAACTCATTTTCTACTGGTTAAAGAGGGAAGTCCTTCAGCTCAGCTTTTAGAGACTTACAGAATCTTCCAAATGGAGGCTGTTTCATCAGTGGCCAACAGAACTCTCAAGAATATCAGCTGCAAAAGATCTTACACACAATGCGTATCTTTGGCTGGTTCTTCTAACAGCAGTCACGTTGCCAAGCTCAAACCTAATGTTGTCCCGTGGAACTTTCTATGCATGGCCACTAGACACCTGTGACTACTGAGTATTTGAAATGTTGCTATAGTGCATGAGGAAGTGAATTTTTAATTTAATTTTAATTAATTTAAATAGCCAAATGTAGACAGTGGCTACTGTACTGGACAATGCAGCTCTAAGCTCCAACTGCTTAGGGAAAGTAAAGGACTGGGCAAATGAAGGCACAGGAGTTCATGAGTGTGCCCAAAGCCACAGAGGAGTGGAGCATATGGCCACCTTGGAGGGCAACACAGAAGGTAATCTGGCCTCCTTGAAGACTCAAGATGCTCTGGCTTTGGTTCTGGAACAAGTACAGCCATAAATGGTTGTTCCCGTCTTACAAGTTTCTCTGGGCCCTGACATTCAGTCATTTGACAAATATTAGGTGAGCTCCTTTCTGTGCCACACCTCATGCACTGGGGCACTGAGGATACAAAGGTAAATCACTCAGAATCTTAGCCCAGGAAGCTCACAGCCTGCGTACGGGAGGGAAGGCAGATACAGGAGGCTGGGATCAGACAGTAATTGACTTTGAGAGCCATGGGTCTTTGTGAGAGTCTTCAGGGAGGTCAGATTACCTTCTGGGTTACCCTCCAAGATGGCCATATGCTCCATTCCTCTGGAGGGCTGACTATCTGTCGTCCAAAAACGTCAAAGTTTCTCTTCCATAGTGTGGAGTTATGGCTAAGAGATGACTGCCCAACCAAGACTACATTTGCCAGCCCTCCTTTCATCTGGATTTGCCACATGACTAGTTCTCACCAATGTGACATGAGCAGAAGTGATGTGTGTGACTACGGAGCCCAGGCTTTTAAGAAGCAGGTAGGCCTTTTTCATTCCCTCCTTCTTTTGGTGGCTAGAGGTGGAGGGCTCTGAAGCCCTAAGGGAAGGCAGAAAGATGACGACAAAGAAAGAGCCTGATTCCCGAGTCACACCATGGAGGAAAGCTCCCCACCAGCCTTCTCTAGATTATGAGAATAAAGTTCTATTGTGTTAAGCCACTGATATTTGGAACACACAGCGGCTTGTGTTACCTTAACTAATACACCACACAAAGTAAGATTTTGGTCATGATACAGGCGCTTCATTTAAGCAGAGAGGCACATGACATAGGTACTTCGAAAGTGGTACTATGGAAAAGACTGAGTGGGAATGCAGGAGCAGAGCAGGATATCAGAGGAAAGTACTGCAGGGATCTGGTTAAAGAACGGAAAGGAAGATCGGGAGGAGAACACAGCGCCCTTCAGGACTGGATGTGAAGAAAGAGGCAAAGCCAACACTGAGCTTCCAGACTAGGAGGTGGATGGATGATGACTCTCCTCACCAGCCGAGACAGAGGCCACAGAGGAGAAACATGCTAGGGGGCTTCAGCGGGCCTATTGCTATTAATATCCACTCACCTGGGTGAGAGCTGTGACCCTGTTCCCCATGTCTGGGAGAATGGGGGGCTCATCGCCCACTTGAAAGTCGAAGTAGACGGTCTTATGAGAGAAGGTGGAAAACTCATTACTGAAGCAAAACTGATAAACACCCTTGACCTCAGCCCGGTGCGTGAAGCTGTCGTACTGCTTCTTGGTTTCCCTGTAGATGATGTTCCCCTGGGGGTCCTCCACGTAGCAGTCAACATCATAGTGGCCTCCGGTGATGACCTAACAACCACAAAACATTTGCTGTTATCAGAGGGACAAACACCACTTACCAAATGCCGACCAGACGCTGTGATCAGACTCTACATTTGATCTTCACAACCTTCTGTCATTTGATCTTCACAACCTTCTAAGGCAGGTGCTCTGCCACTTCCCATTTTACTGAGGCTGGGAGAGGTTAAGTAAATCGGCCATGGTCACACTGCTTGAAAGTGAAAAGGCTAACATTTGGATCTATGTCTGCCTGACTCCAAAGTTTTGCTTTGCAGGAGAACAATGAGCCTAATTCTTCCCATTTTACAGGTGAGAAAACTGAGGCTCCAAAGAAATTGGTAGAGCTGGGATTTGACCTGAGGGCTGTTGGCTCCAGTGCCCAAACACTTAACCACTGCACCATTCTGCTGTACAAGTAAACATACCCCAGGATAAATGCTCTTCATGAGATGGGACTGACAAAGCCTTCAGAAATCAGGAGCAAGATGAAGGGAGGGATGCCCAAAAAACTGTCCCAAGGCAACTAGATACCATTGCTTCTTTCTCTTTGTTCAATAGTTAACACAAGACATGGAGCAAGTCACTTCTTTAGGGCACTGCCACCCATTAGCTGTGTGGCTCTGGAGAAGTTACTTTACTCTCTGAGGATGTGTCTTCATCTATAAAATAGTAGTACCTACCTCATGGGGTTAAGGTGAGGATTCAATGAGGTTTCACAACTAAAGTGCTCAGCATACATAGCAAGTGCCCAACAAGTGTCAGCCAATTACTGGAAATCCTCAGACCACAAACTGGCCTTCTGGGGGTGATGGTGGAGAGGTGGGATCTGATCTGGGGCCACCCTGGAGCAAGAACAGGTGGAGTACATGCTACACTTACTGCTTCTCCCTTCCAATAAGAGACCGGAGCTCCAAGCAAGTGCCATTCGTGGCTTGCTGGGTGGGTGTACTAACTGTTAATAATATTATTACTGATTGAATGCAAGGCAAAGATAAATAAAGATTGAAGCATTCACAGAATCAGTGAGTGTCAGAGGTGGGCGAGTCCCCAGGAATCATTAGTTCAAATTCTCCCCGTAAACATATGAAAAGTAATACCTACATAGAGCAAAATCACATAGGTAGTCATTGGGTAACCAAGGCCCATCAAAAGACATAGTCAACAGCCTCCATTTGCTTCTGAACTTAAAATGTCCTTTGTCCAGACAAAAGTTACTAGTCCTGTTCAGCAAGCTTTGCATAAAGTAGTGAGCATCCTGTTGCTGGGGGTGTTCAAAACCATGCTGGATACCCCCCAACAGGGGATCTTTGCCCTGGAAATGACTACATGACATCTCAGAGCCCTCTAGCCACACAATTATCACTTTTTTTTTTTTGTTACGGCATCTTGGTTGCCTGTGTTAACCCAGCCACAATTTGCATGTTGTCCACACAGATGTGAAAGTAGACAAATCAGTGACTGGGACTATCACACCTCAAGTTGTCTCCAAGCACAAACCTTCTCCAGTGCCTATAACCACAGAGGGGCTGACCAAATAGCTTGTCCCCACTCCTGCTGCCCATGCCACATCATTTCTGCAATGCCTGCCAGCATGCATCCACAAGCAGATGGTTGAATATGATGACCACTCGGTCCCCCTACCCTAGATCTGCTCATTAATCCTTAGACCTACTCCCCCACAACTATGAGCCATGAGATCTCTCAAAGGAGACAAGAGTACAGGAGCTGAGTTTTCTGAGCCATACGGCAAGGGCCAAGTCTTGCAGCCACGCCACCACTCCTTGTGAACAGTGCCAGGACTCAAAGGCTGTGCTGAGCCCTTCTTTCCAAAGCGCCCATTCTCACCCCACTTCAACTTTAAACGCAGGCTGGGGGGAATAAAACTATGAACCCACTTCCTCTCGCTGCCATTTTTCAGTACTTGCAGGAACAAGGTGGCCGAAAGACTTGGGACAGACTGAGAGCCTGTGTCCAGCCGATCAGAACTGGCGTTCGTGAGAGTCACAAGGGCCTAGAGGAGATCATTCTGGCCAACTCCCCGAGATGGGGGACCCGTCCCAGCCATCCCCATCCCGGCCACGCACCTGTAGCGCCAACTACCTCCCCAGCCAGCCGGCCCTGTCTCAGGCGGGCTCCGACTGATCCAAACGTTCCTCCTCTAGGGCAAGGCAACCTGTTTCTGGGGATTCCCACCCCCTGCAGCCTCTTGGGCTAATTCCAGCCATTCTAGTCAGGGGCACGCCAGTGCCCAGGTGAGACCCGGGAGAGGGAGGGAGAAGGGAGCGCTGCCGGGCGCCCGGCCTCACCTGGTAATCCAGGGAGAACTTGACGCCCTGCTCCACCTCCTCGTGGAAGCACTGCTTGGCGTTGTCGGGCAGCTCGAAGGTGAGCTCGGCGCCCCGGGGCTGCTCGAACTGGTGCAGGAGCAGCAGCAGGAGCAGCGCGGAGGCTGAGCGCGGGGCCGCGCTGCCCATGACGCTCTCGGTCCCGTCGGTTGGGCCGCGGCTCTGGCGCTGCGCCCCGCGCGGGCCGGGGCGGCGGCTGCGGGGACCTGGGAAGATGTGTTGGGACAGACGTGGCGCGAGCCCGGCGCCGCGCTTCCGGGAGGGCGGGCAGCTCAGTGCGCAGCCGCGCGCTTGGGGGTGGGCCCGGGGGGGGTGTGTGGGCCCTCTTCCGCCCGCTGCGCGTGCGCGCTGGCTGGGCTGGGGCACGGGGACACGCCCCCTCCCGGGCCCCTCGGCCGCCCCGCCCGGCTGGGAGGACGAGTCTCGGCCAAGGGGACGCGGCTGCGGTCGGTGCGCTCCTCGCCCGCGGGGTGTCCGCGCCCCGTTCCTCCGCACCTTCCCGGACGCGCCCGGCTGAGCGCCCCCGGGTCGGCCCAGGCCCGCGCAGCCCACCCGCTCCCGCTGCTGCAGCGCGGAGCACGTGGCGTTCTTCTCCCTGCGGGCTCTGCCTTTGTCTGGCTCTGAACTTCAGTCTCACGCCTGTGCGGGGAATCCGTCTCCTTGTCCAGAAAGGGCTGTACCCAAACTTCTCACACACGCTGCATGAGGGGCCGATGGGTAAGGGAACGCTGGGAACCCAGCTGAGACTCCCTTCTTCATTCCCACCCCCTTCCCAAAGCGAAAAAGTGTGCGAGCTGGGGGCGGCGACAGAGAGGAAAACCCAGTCATTCCTGCGCTCCGGGGCAGGCAGAGGACGCGCTCTGGGAAGTGGGAGTGAAGTCTCGCACTCGGCTGTTTCAGGTGGTTTGGCCGTCAGGGCGCGTTGAAAAATTCTTTTCTCACAAAACTGTCATTTTTTCACTTTGACTTCTTAAAAGCACTGAAATTGATTTACTGTCTTACCCATGGCCACTCACCTAAGATTTTTTTGTATAGTCATAACTGTGGGGTTCTATATGGCTTTGTATTCACTGTGGTCCGATAAACAAAGAGAAGAGACACAGATTGTGATGTCGCTAATCAATAAAGAAATTTTTCAGGAGACATGGTGTATCTTAATTTCAGCAAAGAATCTTACTGCCCTTATAGACCTCCACTGGACATATTCGACCATGGATTAACGTGCTAATGTGTGTGAAAGCAACCTGTATGCTGTGAAATAACATGCACGCATAATATAGTCATTAATACTGTTTACTGGCTCTGTGCCAGCCTTGGAAGAGGTGTTTAGTGGTGTCCCTTTAAGTTTGTTCCCTGGCTCTGTCCTATAACATTATTTTTTAGTAACTGATAGAAAACGTGGAAGTAGTAGTTATCTGATCTAGATGCACCAAGTGAAGGAACAACTGACAGATGTAAGACCAAGATTACCCTGGCCAGCTTGAATGCTAGGCTACGACTAACAAAAAGAAATTTCTAATTTGCAGTCCCACCAGCAGTATGAAAAAGTGTTGTACCCCCATAATATTCTGAAATTAAAAAAAAGAGAAAGAAAGAAATTTCTCCCGGTTAAATGTTAACCTAAATTTATGTTCCAGGAAAACACCTGCACAAGTTAAGGGGAGGGAGCCTGACTTCACAGTAGCTCAACTCAGAGCAAGCAGAGTTATAATAAACAGCAATCTGAATATATGACAATGGGAATGCCTGAACTAAATAAAGGAACCTTGACTTGACCTGGGTTAAAAAAAAAAAAAAAAGAACAGCATTGTTTTAGCACCTATTGTGTGAAAAGTGTTGTTACTGAAGGTAACACTCCCATTGTAATTGGCATGATCAGATTGCATCTATCTTTGGGAGGGACATTAACAAAATAGGGGGAATAGTCACTGGAAGGTAATTAGGTGGAGACCCTATAATCAGTTGCCAAGAAGGCTTCTCAAAAAAGGTAAAGTCAAAGGAAAAAGGATTTAGCCTGGAAGAGTAAAAACTAGTGATGAGAGTGTTAGTTTTAAAAGTTTACATAACAGCAATCATAACAGCTACCATTTATTTAGCCCTAACAATGTACTCATCACAGTGCTGGCTACTTACACACCTCACATTCTTTATATTACATAATCTTCACTAATAACCATGTGAAAAATATTGTTTTTTTCCACTTGACAGTGAAGAAACTCAGGAAGAACCTCAGAAAGTTTAATTAAGTAACATTTCTGTTTCAGTTAGCCTTTGCTGTGCCTCAGTGGCTTAAACCAGCAATGATCTATAGGTTGTCATGATTTTGTGGATTAGCCGAGCAGTTCTTCAGCTTTAGCTGGTTTTGCCTCGGTCTCCCCCTGCAGCTGCATTCAGCTGGAGGGTCTTCTGGGCTGGGAGGTCCAAGGTGGCCCACTCACACGTCTGGCAGCCGTGGTTCTCTTCAGAGAATCCTTTTACCTTTAGCTAGATTACTTCCTTATGTGGCAGGCTCAGGGCAGCATCCCAAGAGGACAGAGTCAGAAACAGCAAGGCCCCTGAGACCTAAGCTCCAGAACTTTCCCAGTACCATTTTCTCCACATTCTATTGGCCGAAGCAAGTCCAAAGGAGGAGCATCCAGGGATGGGAGGAATTTGTGGCTGTTAAATAATCTGCCATAGTACCCAAACTCACTCAGCTTGTCAATGGCTAAGCCAGGAAGTGAACCCAGATCTGCCAAATTCTGCAGGCTACATGCTTCCCACCAAACACACTGCCTCTACTCGTACTTCAGGGGACATTTGTCCTACATGCTCCATATAGCAAAACTTGGGCCAAAGCATGAATCTGAGTCTGAGGTACATTTCAGCTCAACACGAGAAATGACTTTCTGGAACTAGAACTTTCAAAAAAAAAAAAAAATGAACAGGGATGGTATTATAAATTTTTCATCCCTGAAAATGTTCAAGCAGACACAGGTGAACAACCAACCACTTAGGATGCTATAGAGATGATTCATGAACCGGGTGATAGATGACCTCTAAGGTTCCTTCCAACTTTTATATCCCATGATATATGGTAGAAGGTACTAAAAGTAGGATAATTTGGAAGAAAAACCAAAATGTTACCTGCCCATTTCAGTCCTGGGGTGACTTCTATGAAGGCCTTTTAAAATAGTAAATAAAAATGAGTATCTTAATAGATGCAGAAAAAAAGCATGGGACAAAATTCAACATGCATTCATAATTAAAAAAAAAAAAAAAACCTCTTAGCAAACCAGAAAGAATAGATAACTTCCTTAATGTCATGAAAATACCTATAAAAAATTTGGAGCAAACCTCATGATTAATGATAAATATTAAAATCTTTTTCTTTGAAATTGGGAATAAGTCTGGTGTCACAACTGCTATTCCACATTGTTCCAGAAGTTCTAGGCAGAGAGGTAAGGCAAGACAAAGAAATAAAAGGACAAGAATTGGAAATATAAAAGTCATAATAGTGCTTTTCTCTAAGGGGTAGGAGGAGGCAGAGAGTCAGAAATGGCACACTAAGGAGAGCTCATGAGTGTTCACATTATGACTTTTGTTGAACTATACATTTGTGTTCCATGACTTCTCTGTGTACAGATGTTGCTTTACTTACATGATGGGGTTGCATCTGGATAAGCCCATCATAAATTGAAAGTATCACAAGTTGCGTATGTTATGATGAGATGGGCAGTGTAAGGCAGACCCTTCTGTGCCCTAAAGCAGGACTTCCTCATTGCTTCATGCAACAGGAGCACTCCCCAGCATGCTATTAAGATTTTGAAACAAAATCAATATTTATCCATATCTCATAGATGTAATTGATGGTGAGGAAAGAAAGATGTAGTCACTGTGTGGATTGACTAAAGCAAATAGAAAGTTTGCAAACCCCTTATGCCGCCCTGGAGCTATAACCACTACCAACCTTTCCCTGAACAAACCAACCAGAAAAAGATGACACACACTGCCCTCCTGAGACTTAGCAGCTTCTCCAGAAACAATTGTTTCTGTGGCTGTCAAGCATTTAACTATCCTTCCTATTGGGAGAACCCAAAACTAGGTGACGGATTAGCCTGCCTCTCATCACAGAACCCATCTGCTCCCTGGTCCCAAGGTGTGTGGCATGATACCTTGGTTCTGCCAACTGCATACGCTTGCATCTGAATCTTGAGGGGGTGTCCAAAGAGATAGAAGCGGAGAGTAGAATGATGGTTTCCAGAGCAGGGACAGGAGGTGGAGGAAATGTCGGCCAAAGGATACAAAATTTCAGTTAGACAAGAGCAAGTTCAAGAGATTTATTGTACAACTTGGTGACTATAGTTAATAACCGTGTGGTCTATACTTGAAAATTGCTAAGGGTGCATTTTAAGTGTTCTACCATAAAAAGAGATATGTAAGGTAACATATACGTTAATTAGCTCAATTTCACCATTCCACAATGTATACATATTTCAAAACATCATGTTGCACACCACAAATATGCACAATTTTTATTTGTAAATTTAAAAATAATGAATTTAAATTTTAAAAAAATAAACAGTTTAATCCTTAAGCTTTTCTTACAAGAAAATACTGTAAATGACTATAGAATGATCTTAAAAAACTGAAAAGACTTTTGCAATTCACACATTATGTTGGATTCATGGAAATGACTCATATTCTCCCTTGAGTGTGGGATAAAGAAACACTAAACTCTTAAGGACAGGAAGAAGATAACACATGTGTCCACTCACCATTCATGAGTTCCATATATTTTCCTTATGCTAAAAAGTTCTTTATATGCCATTGGGTCTTTGTTTCTGTAGTAATAAATTTAATTTCTTCTCCTCTTAAAAAAAAGAAGAAAAGAAAAAAGAAAGATCATCTCTCTTAACTACAATATGCCGGAGTAGAAAGAGAATGGAATTTGGGATCCAAAGACTTATGTTCATGGCATTAATTTTTTGACATTCTGTTCCTGCCTGGGAGTCAGTGTCTGAAACTCTAAAATGGAGGCTGATGTTTAGGAACTGGGTGAGTTGATATCCAAGGTTTTCCTGTTCCAATTATTAATACTTTCAATTATTTCAAACAGATAGTTTGGTCTTCTCGTCTTCAAATTGAAAAAAGAGAAAGAAAAAAAATAAAGGAAAGAAGAAAAAAGGAAGGAAGGAAGAGAGGGAGGGAATGAAAAGGAAAGAAAAGAAATCCCACGTGGTCTATGTATTAGTCAGGACAGAATAGACTATGCTGCAATAAAAATCAACCCCAAAATCTCAGTGCTCAGCAAAAGTTATTTCTTGGCCATTCTGTACTTTTCTTGTGGGATGCAGGGCAGAGATCTCCTCCATATAGTCATCCAGGGACCCTGCCTGACAGAGATCCCCACAATCTTGAAATTATTCCATCTGAAACACACATCTCCTCGTCACAGCAACAGGGGAGGAGAGTGTGAGGGTCTCATCCCAGCAATGAACGTCTCAGCTCAGAAGAGACGCATGCATTACTTCTGCTCACAGCCCACTGTCTTGAATTGGTCTCATGGCCTTCCTATCCCAAGGTGAATAGGAAGATTTGTCTTCCTGTGTCCAGAGCAAAAGGAGAACTGAATATTGACAAATACTCGTTAAATCTGCCACATGATAGTAAAATCAATAATAATAAAAAACATAAAGACTTGCAGTTTCTGGTAAAGACGGGTTAGATTATTTGAATCTAAATTCCCCCCCAAAACAATGAAAAATACAACTTTAAAAATATTTTCTGGAAAGCATCAAAGAGCTGACAAGATAGTAAAGAATTACCAAGCCAAAACTGAAGGTAAAACAATACTCTAGAAAGAGAGGTGTTCCCCACAGTTACTTTTTCTGTCAGGGCATTTGCTAATCCTAAATATTTTGAATTGTCATTTTTATAGCCTCACAGGAAGAGTAGACAGAACCCCTAGCTTTAAGGAGGGTGTTGAGGGCTCATCCTGTCACTTTCTTGCTCAAACACTGTCAACCATCACCCTCCCCGACCACATTAAATTCAAGCTCCTGTTATCCCGGAAGGTTCTCATCACTTCTCATCCCAACGATCCCAACCTGTCCCAACCAGCACCTCTGTTCTAGTAAGGTCCACAGTCTGTATTTGGGCCCCACATATTATGATGGTCATTTCCAACCCCAGGCTTTGCTTGTGTTGTTTGCCAGTTCCATTTTGGAAGCCTATCCCACTTCCTCCCCATACAAAACCTCTCCCTGCTCTTGCTGTCTATGTTGCCATACCCTCTCCCTTTATATAGTCATTCTTTGATTCTCCCTTCAGTATCAGGGAAGCTCCTCATGGCAGTTTGGTAAAAATCAGAGTATAGTTGACATACAATAACCTGCATATATTTAAAGTGCATGATTAGGTAAGTTTTCACATGTGTATACACCTATGCAGCCATCATCAAAATCATGAAATAAACATATCCATCTCCCCCCAGAGTTTTCTCATTCCTTTGTAATCCCCTTTTTTTGTCCCTCCCTAACCTACCCCTCCATCCTGGAAACCATCGATCAGCTTTCTATCACTATACATTAGTTAACATGCTCTAGAGTTTCATTTATAATGGAATTGTCAAATAGCACTTTTTAGTCTGGCTTCTTAAACTCCACATAGTTATTTTAAGATGCATCCATGTTTAGCATATGCCAATAATTAATTACTTTTTATTGCTGAGCAAAATTCCATTGTCCATATATGTATGAGTTTACTTCTGGTCTCTCTAATCTGTTCATTGATCTAGTTGTCTATCTTTATACCAATACTACACTGTCTTGATTACAGTAGCTTTATAATAAATCATAAAATCATGTAGAGCTAGTTCTCCAACTCTGTTCTTTTTCAGAGTTGTACTGGCTATTGTTGGTCCTTTGCATTTCCAAGTGAATTTTTGAATCAGTTTTTTTAATGTCTAGAAAAATACCTGCAGAAACCTAACCATATATATGGACAACTGAATTTTGACAAAGGCACAAACTGACAACTCATTCAACAAATGGTGCCAGAAAAATTGAATATCCATATGCAAAAAAAAATGAACTTGGATCACCATATATAGAACACCATATATAGAAATTAACTCAATTGGACCATTGACCTAAATGTAAAACCTAAAGCTATAAAACTTCTAGAAGAAAACATAGCACAAAATCTTTATGACCTCAGGTTAGGCAAAGATGTATTAGAGAAGATACCAGAAGCACAACCTGTTTAAAAGAAAAAAGTGATAAATTAGACTTCACAAAATTAAAGAGTTTTGCTCTTCAAAAGACTCTGTTAAGAGGATGAAAAGACAAGCCACAAACTGGGACAAAATCTTTGCTGATAAAGAATGCACCTGAATTATATGAAGAACTCTGAAAACTCCATAATGAGAAAACAAATAGCATAATTTCTTAAATGAGTAAAAGATTTGAACAGACACTTCGCCAAATAAGATATAAGGATGTCAAAAAGCACATGAAGGCTGGGCACAGTGGCTCACACCTGCAATTCTAGCCCTCTGGGAGGCCGAAGTGGAAGGATCACTTGAGATCAGGAGTTGGAGACCAGCCTGAGCAAGAGTGAGACCCCGTCTCTACTAAAAATAGAAAAATTTAGCCAGGTGTAGTGGTGCGCAACTGTAGTCCCAGCTACTCAGTAGCCTGAGGCAGGAGGATGGATCCCTTGAGCCCAGGAGTTGAAGGTTGCAGTGAGATATGATGACACCACTGCACTCTAGCCAGGACAGGTGACAGAGTGAGACCCTGTCTCAAAAAAAAAAAAAAGCACATGAAAAGATGCTCAACATTATTAGTTATTAGAGAAATCCAAATTAAAATCATAATAAGATGCTACTATGCACATAGAAGACTGAATAAAATTAAAATGCTGACTATAGCAAGTGTTGGGGAAGCTATGAAGGAACTATAACGCTCATGTGCTGCTGGGAGGAATGTAAAATGGTACAATCATTTTGGAAAACAGTTTTCAGTTTCTTAAAAAATTAAACGTACACCTACCATATGACCCAGCCATCCCACTCCTATTTACAAAGTATTTACAAAGAAAAAAAAAGAAAGTATATGTCTACAAAACTTGTATATGAATGTCTGTAGCAGCTTTATTTGTAATATCCCAAAACTGGAAACAACGCAACTGACCATCAAAGGGTGAGTGGATAAACAAATTGTGGTATATCCATACAATGGAATGAACCATGGATACATGAAACCACATGGATGAATCTCTATGCTTATGCTCCATGAAAGGGGCCAGACACAAAAGAATAAATACTATATAATTGCACTTATGTGAAACTCTAGGAAACGCCAATTAATATGTAGTGACAAGAAGCAAAATCAGTAGTTGCTGAGGATTGGGAGGAGCGATTCAAAAGGCATGAACAAATGTTTGGTGGCAATGAAAACGTTCATTATGTTGATTGTGGTGGTGGTTCACAGGTGTATACGTATGTCAAAAGTGTCAAATTGTACATTTTATGTATAATTTATTGTATTTCCATTATACCTCAATAAAGCTGTTTAACAATAATAAACCAAAAATAATACTGTGAATAATTTTATGCCAAAAAATCATAAACTGGGAAAAAATAGATAATTTCTTAGAAAAACATAAGCTTCCAAATCTAATTCAAGAAGAAATATAAAACCTGAACAGCTAGGAGTGGTCGATGCTGTTTGGGTCCCCTGTAAGGATCCCATTTACCACACACCTCACTCATCCCCAGCTGCTGTGTTAACTGCTAACTTTTTACAGCTTCCCCCTTCTCCAGGAATTACCCTAAAATCATGTTCAGAAAAAAATAGCCTCTTCTTAGCCCACATTCTATGACTGACTAAAGCAAGAGTAAAAAAAATGTGAGCCCCCTTGCATCAAAGAGGGACAATTCTGCAGCCAGATTTATTCTCTCCAGACCCCTCCTCTGGAGATCAGGCCAAAGGCTAGACTTCACCTGAGATGACATCCTTGCTGGGCTCTTCTCCTTCTCATTCCTGCTTCCCTACCTTCCTTAGAGGTTTTTCCTAGAAAGCAGTTCCTCAATAAATCACAGCAGCCCAAATCACTGTCCCAGGTGTTGCTTTTAGTGAACCCAACCTAAGAAACCCTATAGCCCTTAAGTAAATACAATTAGTATTTAAAATTCTGAAGTTCAGGTACTTGATAGAAGAGAGGGCTCTGGACCAAGACTGTCTGAATTCCAACCCCAGGTCACCATTTCCCAGCTGTGCGACCTTAGGCAAGTCAGCGAATCTCTCTATGCCTCAGTTTCCTCATTTGTAAATGAAGGTGCACATGCATACCTGCATGTACATACGTGAACACATACATACATAATCCCACCTGGCTCAGGTGGTTTTACCAGCAAGATCTACTTACAAAAATAAAACCTGTAAGTGAGTACTCAATCAAGAAACATCTCACTCCAAACTTCAACTTTTCCAGAGAAAGTTTATATTCCAGAGACTATAAAATGAGGTATCATGCCCAACTCATTTCATGGGGCTAGTATAAACCTGATATCAAAGCTAGACAAACAGTATGAAAAGGGAAAACTCTAGGCCAATCTCATTTATGAGTACAAATGCAAAAAAATCATAATCAAAATATTAGTCTTGACTTTTTCATTTAGATTTTAAGATGTATGCTATGAAATAAGGATCCAATTTCATTTTTGTTTCATATCAAAAACAAATTGTCCCAGCACCATTTATTAGTCTGCAATGTGACCTCTAATATCCCTAAAATTTCTGTCTGTGTGAGGTCATGTTCTAGGCCCTCTATTCTGTTTTGTGGGTCAGTTTGTCTATTACTGCAGTTTATCACACTATTTTAATTATTATAACTTAAAAAATCTTGTCTTCTGCTACCATAATCCCCCCCATCTTGCTATTATTCTTCAAAATTTCTTAGCTATTTTCAGCTCTTTGTGCTTCTATATGAATTACAGAATCCTTTGTCATTCTTAATGAAAAATCTCATGGGTATTTTCATTGTAATCACTTTAAGGAAAATCTAGTTTTGCTACATACCAGCAATATCTGATGGTATGGAAAAGAATGTCATATTCACAATAGCAACAAAAATATATACAATAGGATGAAAAAGAAATGTATAAGATCTCTATGAAGAAAACTAAATACTTTAATGAGGGATTAAAATTTAATTTCATTTGTATTTTTAGAGCAACAATTCATGTTTCTAGACTAGAAGACTTAGTCTTTTAAAAATGTTAATTAGTACCAAAATAACTAAACGATGTTGTAGAATCCCAGTGATAACCCCTGTGCAATTTTACTACTTAATAAAATGATTTTAAGAAACAATTTGTCCAATGAAGAGAATTGAAAGCGGCCTTGACCTACGATTTGTGAAAGTGAGTTCAAACTCTACAATAACTAAAATCGCATGCTGTGATACTGTCACAGGAAGACAAATACATCAATAGAATGTTATAGAATTAAAAGAATAGGATGGGATGGGATGGGAGAATTCAGAAATAGACTCAAGAATTTTAAAATAAAGAATTTAGCCTATTATAAAGATGACATTTCAAGTCAGTGAGTGATATAAGGACGTTTTTGATTTTAAGCAAATAAAAAAACAACTCCAAATAGATTAAACAACACAAGGACGCATCATCTCGCATAACAGAAGGTCCAGAGGTGGTGTGGGCTCCAGGTTCAGTACCATGGGACTCCAGGTCCCTTTCTCCACTCTTCTCCTGGCTCTGCCTTCCTCTGCTTTATTCTTAGACTCTATTCTTCCTTTGTCACAATAAGGTTGTCAAACCAAATAACAAATAAACAAATAACATGTTTATTTGGTCATGTCCAGCGGAAGGAAGAGAAAAATCTTTCCCTCAGTCATGGGATGAATGTCCTTTCCTTCAGTCTAACTGGTCTGACTTAGGTCATGTACCCATCTCTGGATGGAAGGCCTTGGCAAGGGTAAAACCATGTGCTGATTGGCTTGTGCTGGATCCCTTAACCAATTGCTGGTAAGGAGATGGGATTGCCATAACTAATTCAGACCAATCAGTGCTTCTTTTTGAGCCGGGGATGGGGTCAGCTTCCCTTGGGTCAAAAGGGCTCTCAAGGATATGGGGTGGCTATCTGAACAAAGTCAGGATCTCAGAGGAAGGCGGAGAAGGGAAGAATCAAACTGAGTATGCAACCAACAATACCTATGCAGCAAAAAAAAAAAAAAAAAAAAACAAGATTGAACACTTATTAAATTGTAATGGGATAATAAAGAAATTAATTTAAACCCTTACCTCTCACCATATGAGCAATCCTTTCTGCCCGAGATCAGGAATAGGTGTGACTCTGGGTCCATCATGCTATGTGGGCCTCTGCCACAGGAGACAGAGGACTCCGGAAGGGAGATCCAGGTAGCCTTCTTTCGTTAGGTTGTTTATTTGGAAAGGATCACATTGTCAGGACCTTGACCTCTTCTATTCGTTCATTCCTTCTTTCTTTTATCTTCCACCTCCCTCCAATCCTCATGCATAAGAATTACCCTTTTCTCCAATGAGCACCACTAGATTTTAACTCTATGATTTCAAAAGATCCGCTTCCACAATCAGTCTGCTAGAATGGACCACAGAATCACCGTCAGCTAAGGAGTCCAGGTGAGAACTGTCAGACTCTTTTACCTATGTTGTGCTAATCAGGTATTGTTATAACTGTAAAGCACTGACCTCCTTTCATTTCCTGAGGTCCATTCCTTATTTTTAACATCCATGCCAGGAAAATTGAAGTGTAATGCAGATCTTGTGTTTCCTACTTGTATGCATGCCAATTTGCAACTTGGACAAGAGGACACAGAGTACTATGAATTTCTCTACATGACCTTTGGATCTAAGAAATGCCACATTTCTTTACTTCTCTAAATAAAATTTAAATCAATCCTTGTCCCATCCCCTTTTAACAAAGATGACAAGAAAGTCCTTCTCAGCCATTGTGGACCTCTCCCCTCTCTTCAACAGCTCACAGCATTCAGGTTCAGAAAGCCCTTTGATCCTCATGCTCATTAATAACCATGCTGATGTGTTCGTTATCTAAGCTGCAAGTTTTCTTCAAAGCAGGTGACTCAGATGCTTTCCTGCCATGCTTGACCCAGGCCCAGCCTACCAAGATGCACCATGTAGCCTCTCTAAGGTTTTTCTCTGGAGGAGAGTGAGTTCCACTCAAGGGACATCAAACTCCTAAGTCTTTTATCAATCTTGGGAATTCACTCCCTCTTCCAAGGTTGGCCACTTTGGCCTTTTCCTTCATTGTTTCTCCCACCTGCCCCACCATGTTCTTCTCCAGGATGGCCCCTTGTAATCTCCCCTCAAAGGATTTGGAAACAATATTGTCATCTTTTTCCTAAAGACGGAAGTGGGAAAAGACATGCTGAAACTAGCTCCTTTTTTGTTTTTGTTAACTTAACTTCATTTCAGTAGTCTAGGGGAGAATCTAAGGGTAAGGTGTGGAACTGCCCAGAGGACCAGGGAGTCTGGATAAAATTTGAAGCACAGAGCACTAGAGTTTAAGAGACCAATGAGACCTTCCAGCTAGTTCATTTTATGCTTGCTGCCCTGCCCCTGAATAAGAGCTAATGGAAATTGGCTTACATTAACACTCATCGACATTAGAAATAGGGCCCAAGGAAGGATATCCAGTGACTGTAAGTTCCTACTACCAGCAGATGGCAGGTACAGCCAGTGGGGGAACCTGTGCAGCAGGGGCCAAGTAAAGAAACTCACTCCTCGTAGTGACAATGCGCCTTCTCATTCATTTGTATGGTTTTTTTAAAAACAAGAGAGAGACCCCATAAGACTTGCATAATTAAAATTTAATTTTTTAAATTGTGTGTAGATAAAATATTGGATGTTTTCTAAAGATGTTATTAGGCAGTCATGTCAATTTCATCTTAAGGAAAAGGTAATATTTATAATTGAGATTTCACTGAGAAAACTGGGAAATACTATTGAAGGATTACAATATATCTTTTATTGACATATTAGAAACATCTAAATAGTTTCATTACATGGATTTTGATACATCTTTGAGCACACTGTCAGCTTGAAACTAGGATATAACACTGTAGAGAACCAGTTCAAGCAGCACACAATACATCAGAAGCACCAACACACACACAAAGGAGGAGGTCAAACACAACCTGCATTTGCAAGGTACCATTTACTTGATGACGTTCTAAGAGAATTGACAGTGGGTTTTTTTGCTTTAAAAAGATCTTTTTGGAATGTCTAGAAATTAAATGAAAGTTCCAGACTTTAAATTTCAGGCTCACATTCTGTAATATTATTTTGATAAACAGTCCAGAGAATCTTAAGTAGATGGATTATTGAAACTATAGTTTGCAGCTAATTTATATAGTGACTCTAAGATTCCAAAAGGACAAGCTAACCTCTGATCTAAAAAGCATGTTTGACTCTAAAATATGCTTTTGAAAAAGCATTCTTGTGAGGTTCACTGACATGGACAACATTGCCTATTTATGCATAACTCATGATAAAGTATTTTTGTTATTGTACTAGTTGAGAACAGTCTAATTCAGCTAATGCATGGTCAAGTAGTGATGAGATAGGTGCTATCCTGATGATTGTCTAGAGGAAGGCCAGTGCAAAGGCCACGGCTGGCTGATGCAGGCAGTGAGTGGCAGGAGAGGACCTGATATTATGCATTTGTGCAATGGACCAGCTATCCTGAAGGAAAGGCTCGTCATGTTTGGTGTTTCACCTAAGCTAATTACTATAAATGGAACACGTTCACTACTTAGGATAAATTAGGCTTCCAAATCTTAGCTAACGGTTTAGAAAAAAATGCTCCTATGCAGTGTCTTGCCATCTCCACAGCTAGATATTACTAGCAGAGGTTAGTTTTAAATGACACTAACAACAGCTGGAAAAGTACTTAAAATGTGTGTGTGCGTGTGTGTGCATTTAATGAGCTGCTGAGAATGATGGTTGTATATATGATTCTCTCTTTAATACATTGGAAAGTTGTTTCTTTGCCCATGATCACATCTACTTAGTAAGAACTGTTAATGATTAAAGGGTTCTGAAAAGCACAGGGTTGTCCACACCAAACCAAGTTCGTGAGCTGTAGATTTTCTCTAGCTGATATGCATTCCTTTTCATTTTCTTCCCTTCCTGCAAAGTACGAGACCACTAGCACTCATGGTTGAGTGTGTTTGCCAAGAATCCTGAAGTCCCATGCTAGTATTGATAAGTCATCTTACTAAAGCACAATCTGAATTGTTGTTAAGTTAGTGGGAGAATCTAGCTGGCCAGCCAGCATCTACACCTCCACATGGCTTTGTTGCTGTTGATGTATTTCTACCATGTACAAAATAGGTCTAATGCAGTGGAGATCATCTGAGGTGATATTGCCCCCAGGAGACATCTGGCCATGTCTGGAGACATTTTTGGTTGCCAGAACTGAGGGGAAGGTGTTACCGCCATCTAGTGAGTGGAGGCCGGAGATGCTGCTAAACATCCTACAACGCACAGGACAGACAGCCCAGACAACAAAGAACTACCCAGCCCTAAATGTCAATAGTGCCAAGGTTGAAAAAGAGCCTGCCCTAAAGGGATCATTTCAAAATAAGCACTTTGTTTTGTTTATAACCATCATTAACACTTTGGGATATTCAGATAAATTTCTAGCTATGTCATTTATAGAAATGGTGTAATATGTAGAGCTTATGTGGTGGAATTTTTTTACTTTATAAATGAGTTTAGAGATCAATATTTATAAAATCAGTGGGGATCTCAAGGAGATACTTGAATTTTTCAGCTAGACTTTATTCCATTTTGTGTAAGATATGTATTGTCTGAGATGTTGCTTCAGAGGTCTCAAGAAATAAATTAAAATTAGCTGCCTCTTATCTAATTACTTCTACTTGTGCCAGGCACAATAGTAGGCACTTTCATACATTGCATCATTTAATCCTCACCACAACCTTGCAAGAAAAAGCATTACTAATTCCATTTTACAGATGAGAGAACAGAGGCTCAGAGAAATTAAGCTACCTCCTCAAGGTCACACAGCTGGTAAACGGTGAAACTAGGACACAAACTCAGATCTGTCGGACACAAAGTCTTTACTCTTCCCCTACATGATGCTGTCCCCAGGAACTACTGAACTTTTTAACCACAGAGAAAATATATCGCATTAACATGAGAGGAAAAATAAATGGGAAAATATCCAAGAATATATTCATCTAAAATGTGGCTGCATAATACAAAATGTGCTAAGTCTCTGCTTCCCTTCTTGAGTTTGTTCAGAGTAGCTTAAAAGGATTGTGTAGGCTATCGCTACAAATCTCCCATTATCTAGATAACTCAGGCAGAGAAGAAATCAGATTTTTCTTGGATTACCTGGATAACTGAAGGGGAAATGACAGTTTGCATTCCCTAAAATTTTCAGGCTGCAAAGGGAAATGGTCCCCACTGCTTCTAGCCTGAGAATCACTTTTTAATCTATGCACATCCCATCGTCATTTGTCAATCTGGTTTTGGTACATCTCATGAGAGTTTTAAGAATAATCAGGAAATGCTTCATATAGGTCTATTCTATAATTGTGTCAAGTCCAACTCCAAATTAGTTAACCTGGACTGTTTTTCACAAGATTTCAACACAGAGCCTATGTCAGGGCAGGGGTCTGGGGAACGTTTCACTTCTGGAGCAAGATTCATCTCTAAGGCACCAGCTACCATGACACATCAGAATTTGTGGGCCATGTAGATGTGATATTGGGGTACTTAGAGCACATACAAATTAGTATGTGAACAAAGTATATTACTGGAGAGCTGAACGATCTCAACCATACCATGCTTGGCAGTGCCCTGACATAGTCAGAAGCAAGACCCACATGCCAGAACCACTTTGATGGGGGAATTCTATTTCTACCCAATTAAATAGAACCCAGATACCCAGATTTAGTTGCTGAGGGGTTGGTTTTGAACTTTTGCACATTCTAACAAATGTTAAAGCCTCATTCTCTATGTAGGCACTTTATAGATTTATTACAAATAACATACTCCAAATACCATCCTGTGATTTAAATTCTTGTTTTCTGTTTATCTGACAGAAAATTACTAATGTCCACAGCTTAGATCATTGTACTTACTGTGTTACCTTCAAACTCCAAAGGTTTTCTTCCTTTAGAGAATTTTTAAAAATTTATCTCCCGAACCCAATTATCCTGAGCTCTTTTCATATAGGCCTATAAAAACCCAGGGATTATTTCAGAAGTGAAGCAGCATCCTGCTGCCATATCTTCTGAAGTGTCCACATACCAACATGAAGGAATGATCAGGAAACAGAGAATCCGCATGGCTGTGTTGGTCTAGAGATCATGGTCCCTTCCCTAAACTATATAGATTTTTTTTAAAAAATCCTTTCTAAAAGCTTCTAGGTCATGATTTCTTCAAAGTCAGACAGCTGCTTCATCTGTTCAATTTGCATAGAATGCCTTCGGAGGAGTTTCTTTTTACTTCTCAAGTCAACTCTCTTTGGTGAACTTGGAGCAACAGGAACCATAGATTTTAAGCCACTAGCGAGGGGGGAAGAAGGTTTGCTG
The DNA here is from genome assembly GCA_023783475.1 of Daubentonia madagascariensis. Lineage (NCBI taxonomy): Eukaryota > Metazoa > Chordata > Mammalia > Primates > Daubentoniidae > Daubentonia > Daubentonia madagascariensis. The sequence continues at coordinate 8,426,440 of JAKFHU010000144.1, read as the reverse complement.
CTAGATCTAATATCCGGGATAGGTGGGTTCAGATTCACATTTAAAGGCGGAAGGAAGCCAGGCCGAGTGTGAGAAATGCGGTCTAGAAGCAGAGTTCCAGAACCTCGTCTTTCTAGAAGATGTGGCGGCCTGCGGCGTGCTGAGCTGGGCGATGTGCTGGGCATGGCATCCAGGCACTCCCGAGAGCCATGGAAAAGGGACAAGTGCGAGCTGTCCAGCTTCTTTCTGTCTAAGGGTCCTTTGCCTGGTTCAAGGGAAATGGAGCTGGGCAGGTCAGCCCCCGTCTGTAAATCTAGATCGTATAGGTCATTTTCTAGCTGTTTGAGGGATACTGGCTCTTTGAGAGCAGAGGGTCCCGATGGACCCATGCCACCCTTCTCTTGGTCAACAGGGAGAGTTCCTCTTCTGGCCAGACGTGAGTGGGGAGCCTGCCCTTTCTCGTAGGCTGCTTTCCAGGATGCTGGTGCTGAAGAGGCTGGAATCTTCAACACCTGCTCCATGACTGTGGGGAAGAGGGTAGGGTCTTTGCTATCGATACTATTGGTTCTGGAGAGGGGCCTCTTTTTAGTGAAGGACATGTCACTGATGATCTTGAGGATCTCATTGTCTGCGCTGGTGCTATGGATCTCGTCCTGGCGCGACGAGGCTGCCAGCACGGAGGGTGCAATCAGGCCCCAGGGTTCAGACTGGAGCCTCTTCAGTTGGGGCAAACGGGCCCTTTTGAGATTACCGACTTTCCTGGTGGGTGACCCAGGCTCGTTAAGAGCCTTGGAGGCATTGCAACCACTTGGATGCCCTTTTTGGAGGTTGAAGAAGTCATCTTCCTTCTCACTGGGTGGAGAGCCCAGGCCTGGAGCCTTCAGCTCAATGTCAGAGGGAGATGCACACAATGGAGGTGACTGTCTGTCTTCCACTTTGGGTGAAGGAGGGACATTAAGATACTGTTTGGTGGTTTTGGTGCCTGAAGATGATTTATCCGTTGTTATAATAATCACTTCCTTCCCTTTGGCTTTACAGGCATCAAGGAGATGTTTCAAAGCATCCTTGTCATCTGCATTTATTGCATAAACCAGAGCTGAAGCCCCAGTGCGATCCTCAAGGCTGGGGTCTGCTCCATTCTCCAGCAATAAGGAGACCACTTCTCCCCCCGCTCTTCTGATGCAAGCATGGATGAGCGCAGTCTTGCCAGACTTGTCTTGAATATTGGGGTCTGCCCTGTTTTCCAGCAGGTACTTCACCATCTTGGTCTTGCTGATGCTTTGCTGGTCCACATGTTTGGTGATGCACGCCACCATGAGAGCTGTTTCACCTTTGTCATTGCTTTCATTGATATAAGCTCCCCCTTCCAGGAGCAGTCTGGTCAGCCGGAGCCTCCCTAGCCACACAGCCTTTAAAAGAGAATTGCCATCAGTCCTCAATTCGGTGTCGTCATCCATCATACTGGCTACAGCTTAGAATCTCTGAGGCACAGTGGCAGTCAGACCTAGCAAAGGAAGAAGAGGGGAAAATGTCATGTATTCTATAGCTGATCTGGGCAGCATGGTTGTTACAGGGTCTGAGAACAGTCATATCCCAGCCTGATTCCAAGTTACATCACCTTGGCCAAGTTAACTAACACCTCTGAGTTAGTTTCTTCCTCTGTAATGTGTGTTGGGAGGGACAGTAGTAACCTACCTCATAGAGTCATTGTGAAGATTGCATCAGATAGTCTGTATAAAACACTTACCCACATGAAAAGCGGTTAACATAACGTCTAGCATATAGTAAATATTTTTTAAATGCAAGATACTAATGTGTTGACTGCACAATACTTATCACAAATGTAGAACTTTAAGTTCCTTTTTTTAAAAAAAGGTTTGTATCTATCTTGCTCACTGCTGTGTCCCCAGTATTTAGCAATGATTCACACATAATGAATAGATTAGTTACCTGATAAATATCTTGTTATTGGTGCACATCAAAAAACTAGTAAGAAATACACCAAAATCCTCGTCCTTATTCTGGGTAATGGGATTGTGAAAGGTTTCATTTTCTTCTTTTTGCTGTATTCCCAAAACAGATATGTATTACGATTGTAAGGAGGGGGGAACAGTAAAAGAAAATATGCATTGTAAAACACAATCGGTCTAGCTATCCCTTTCCAGGTTGTAGTCCTCACTTTTCCAGCAGATGTCAGAATTCTTATTCTCCTGATTCAGAATGGCTCTAATATGCCATGCTGTATCCTTCTTTCTGATTGAACTGATAGGAGGCAGAGAAAGGTGAAGGGGATTGTGGTTTTATTCACAAATATTAGGAAATAAAGCTCAAACAAAAGCTTTCTCAGCTGAGGTTTGTCAAACCTGAGTTTTCTGTTTTTCTTCTCCCTGTGTCAGTTCCCTAATTCCTGTATTCAGAACCTCGAACCTCCAACCTATGTGTTACTTGAGAGGCCTTTCACAAATAAGGAGAGGTGGGTGACCCAGCACCGATGCCCTGCCAGCCCACGGGTACCACACTGGCCCCTGTCTCAGCCAGCACAGCCCCTCCCCATGGACTTTCTGTGCCTTCAGGCTTCTGCTGAGAGATGGCCTGTGTGGTCTACTTGCCACAGTCCCTGAGTTTCCTCCTCACCTGATTCACATCATTCCTTCTTTTATTGTGCTACCCTGAACAGTTATTTATTGACTTAAATTCTTTCATTAAATTGGAAGGCAAAAGTTTTTCTTGGTTGAAGTTGAGAGATGGATATGTATCTTTTTAAAAATCTCAATGCATGAATAACTATTTACTGTTAAAAAAAAAAACCCAAACCACCCGTGAGTGTATAAAAAGGTATAGGTCTCCTTTCCTTACCCTCTACTCCTCCTTGAAGCCACTCTCCTCTGGTTAACAGTCTAATGTGTATCTTTCTGCTTCAGATCATTCTCTGCTTATTCAAATGCACTGTTCTGATAACTACATGTGTCTGATCTTGTTGTAATTGTCTTTATGTGTTTCTACTAGATTTTCTGCAAAACTACCACAAGCCGAGGACACTGTGTGGTTATTAAATACATTGACAACAGGTCTCTGTTTCTGTCTCTCCATTCCTTCCTTCTTTCTCCTGCCATCTCTTACTGTTGTGTGTGTGTGTGTGTGTGTGTGTGTGCTTGCTTGTGAGAAAGAGAGAGAGAGAGAGAGAGAGAGACGGCCTTTCTCTCTCTTCTCTCCCCTCCATTTTAATCACTTTATCTCCTCTGTGGTCCTGCCATTGATTGTTGTGTTAAAGTACTATGCATCGGTAAGCTTACCAATCTCCAAGCTCTGGAGACTTGAAGCAGAATTTCCAAGGACGAAATAAATGAAAAGGAATGTCCAGTGAAAACAGGCTTCCTTCCACTCTGTCGAGGGGTCCTTCATCTCCTGGCCCCAACCCACCTCTCCAGCATCATCCCCTGCTACTCCCATCTTCATTTTCTATCTACTTTGAAATCTCATTATTTCCCAAATGCACCACTTTTTATTTCTTTCCTCTTGGCACTGTTCACGTTTCTAACTCTAAGACCTCCCTACTCTTCCATAAGTATTCGTCATCCCCCAAATTTCAGCTCAAATGTTACTTCCTTTGTAATGGAGAGGAAAATCACTCAAGATCATAGAGGGAGAATTGGGTGAAATTACAATGACTCATACCCAGACTATATAAAGAACTCCTACAAATCACTTCCTCCTAAAGAGGATACACAAATGACCAATAAGCACATAAAAAGATACTTGGCTTCATTAGTACTCAAGGAAAATGAAATTAAAGCACAGTAAGATACCACTACACCCTCGCCAGAATGGCTAAAATTAGACAGACTGACAATACCAAGAAGGACTAAGACGAGAAGCAACAGGAACCTGTTGGGAGTATAAATTGGTACCACTAAACAGAACTGAAGCTTATGCTCTGACCCAGTAAGTCCATGCCTAGGTTTATATCTGTGGTAGTTTGCGAAACATGGCCACAAAGTCCTCCTATCCTGGTATGTACACAAGGAGTCAACCTTGTGACTTGCTTTGGCCAATAAAATGTGGCAAAATTAACTTTGTGTGACTTTTGAGGCAAAGCCTCAATAGATCTTGCAGCTTCCAAGTTTGCTGTCTTGGAACCCAGCTGCTATGTAAAGAAGTCTGGACTAACCTACCAGAAAGAGCACACGGAGTTTCAGCTGACAGCCCCAGCCAACTGCCAGAATGTGAGTGAGACCATCCTGGCGGATCCAGCCCCAGCCAGCCCACAGATGACTGCCACTGCGTGAGTGAACCCAGGTGACACCAGAGGAAGAAACACCCAGAGCCTGGGACAAATTGCAAAAATATGAGCAAATAAATGATTATTATTTTAAGCCCCTCATTTAGGGATGGTTTGTTCACAGCAATTGATTACTAATTAGTATATGTACCAAAAGACATCAACAGCACTATTCATAAAAGATGAAAACTGGAAACAACCCGTCAAGAAGAAAATAGACAAAGAAATTGTAGTATATTCACACCCTGGCATACTATACACCATCTTTGTATTCCCTCTCTCTGTCACACACATGCACACACACACATAACACAACACAACACAACTCAACACACCAAAAGAAAAAACTGGATGCTGCATCCTCCGGATTCCTTAATACTTTGCAGCTTTCTTTATCGGAGGATTGATCTTGTTAATCACCTATGTCGGCCTCCTCCGCAGAACTCTGAGCTCCTTGAGACAGGAATACTGTCTTTTCCCCCCATCAGCTGTGTGACAATTGGGAAGTAGGATGCAGGAAAAGATGGAAGAGGAGAGAAAGGAGAAGGAAAGGAAGGAGGGAGGGTGCATGATTGCGTTACCTTTCATATTGTGCGTAGTGCAAATCACACAGCTTTCTTCTATCTCAGAGTCAAGGGAAGGAGGGAGATAGGCAGGAGGGTGGCAAAGAAGAAAAGCAGGAAGGAAACAAGATGGCATGTTTAGGAGACCACTTTTCTCCCCTCACTTGGAATCAGTGGCCGCTTCCTCCCGTACGCTCAGCCCTGGTCCCTAATCAACCCCCCTCAGTGCCTAAGGAGGGAGCGGGTGAGAGGCAAGGCACCCCAGTTCTTTCCTGTGGCCTGTGATACCTAGCCCACCCATAGACGCAACATTCTGTGTGCTCAGTGAGCTACTTTGCAAGTTGTCTATTACCATTTTCTCACCGTGGGCCTCCCAGCTGAAATTCCTTAAATGATGAAAATGCACCACCTTTGTCTGAGGACAGAATCAGGTGCTTACCTCACTCTCGTAGCCTAGATAAAATGTGCTGGGCTGACAGCAACTGTTGGCAGGCAGCATTTATATTACCCTTTTCGTTTCAAGAATACTGGATTTAAAAGACTACAGTTTACATGGCTGGTTGACAATAGTCTAACAAATTATACCAGACTCACTTCATGCCAAATCCCAGATTTGCTTAGCCATGTCTACTTCCCCTGTGTCTGAGTGTTGGCCACTCACCTTGCTTTCTTGCCTGAGTGGACTTAGCAAAGGCCAAACCTTTCCCACAGTCTTAGAGTCAGGTGGCTGCTGCTGCTGTCACTGCTATAAATGGTTTCAGCTGACCAGGAGAAATGGACCCTGGCCTGGCTTTCTCCAGCAGCTGCCTGGAGAGAGTAGGTCACTCAACTCAGAAGTGTGGGGCAGTTCACCTTTTGTAGAACAGATGTTGACCAGCAGGAAATAGGGGATGGGAAAGATGTTAGGTAAACTCTTCTCTTCACCCAATCGCCTGTTCCAAGATGCAACAGATTATACAAATTCCACATGACTGAGCATTCAGTACACTGTATTTATGAAGCTGTGGCTGGCTCAGTAACACATCCCCTTGCACTTGCTCTTCTTCCTTCCCTGCTTCACTTTTCTTTTTCCTTCATTCCTACTCCACAGGGTTTTACAACCAAATCAAGTGTTAATATGTATGTTTTTGCCCCAGACTGATGCCAACCGCCTTCCTTGAACCATGAAATGTCCCCCTTCGAGAAGGTTCTCCCCCATTCCACAGATGAGGGAAGCCAAGAGTGGAGAAGTGGCTTGTCCATGGCCATTCAGAGATCAGTGTGTGACTCTTTGGAGATTTCTTGCGAGCTACAGTAACCCCTTCTTTCTAATACCTACCCCCCACACAGTGGGGCTGATGAGTTCATGCTATTTGATCTGCCCCATGTGCACAGCCCACCCAACTTTAGGTGGAATTTGAAATTGAGACTGCAAGATACCAGTTACCATGAGCTGTTTGTAAAAACTGAAGTGTTGGGAATTGTAAGGCTGCCTTTATTGGGCTAGCCACATGTGCAGAGAAGCAGAAAAGATATGCACTGGGAGAGAAATGAAGTAAACACGCTGAGAAGCTAAGAGAAAAGATGAAGAGAGAATTCCTCTCTCTCTTCTGAGTTTCAGCTGCCTTCGGAGTCCATGAACACCCTAGAAGCCTAGAATAAACTAGCAAACTTTTGTTTATGGTAGCTTGAATTAATTTCTATTACTTATAACCAAGTAATCCTTGACTAAAACACTGGCATTACTTGCTGATGCATTCATTCATCATCAAACCAATATTGACTACCTACTCCATGCTAGGTGTTAAGGATAAAGAGATGTATAAAATTCAGAAACAGCTGCTAAGGTATTTATAATCTAGAGGGAAGGCAAACATATATTTTAATAATAATAAACATTCATGGTATGCTCATGTGCCAAACAATGCGCTGAACACATTATATACATTATGTCATTTTTTCCTTACAACAATACCATGAAGTGGATACTATTATTGTCCCCATTTTATCAAAAATGAAACTGAGTCTCAGGGAGGTAAGGTCACTTACCCCAGATCACCCAGGCAATATGTTGTGGAGCTGGAATTCAAATCCAGGCAGTCTAACTCCAAAGTCCATGTTCTTAGCCTCTATGAAATAATTGTAGTACAATATAGTAAGTCCTGAAATGGAAGACAAATATAAAGCAGGGAGACATGAGTGCCGTGAGGGGTTAGGGGTACAGATTAGGAAAGGATTCACAGGAGAAGAAAATTGAGCCAGCTCTTGGAAAGAAAACGACTAGAATTTTGTTGACCCAAAAGGGGGAAGGCCTGACACTTAGGGGTGCCCACAAGTTCAAAGGCAAAAGGTAGCAGCATAGCACAGACATTTTGAGAACTTCGTGGTTAGCACATGGTCCTGGAGGGAGAAAGAGGAGGGCACTGGTGGAACAAGAAAACGTGGGGAGGTCTATCTACAGAGATCAGAGTCAAAGTTCCTCATAGCCTTGTCTGGCAGGTTGATGTTCATTATGTGGAAATGGGGAAGAAGTAAAGAATTTTAAGGAAGAGAGTGACTTGATCATTAGCCACAGTGCAGCAGATGGATGGGCAGGCTGAGAGGTCACGGAGGAGCCTCTGAAAGATGAAGAGGACCAGAACCACCACAGCTGGGAGACTGGGAAAGATTCAAGCTTGGGAGATGTTTGAAAAGTAGACTTGAATTTTACCCTTGGATGTGAGGGTCAACCAAAATCTAATTTACCTTAATCTGAAATTTTATCTCCTGTTGTGCACCACAGAGAATAGATATTAAGAACACCTAATACTGGGAAGATTAGATGCCTTATAGGGTCTCTAAGCTTGTTGGAGGGAAAGAAAGCAATCCTGATTGAAAATAGCTGACATATCCCCAGAATGCTGAAATTCCATCCACTTTGGCTGCTCTGGGCACCATATTTTTGTCTCAAAAAATGAGAAACCCCAAAGTGGTTCTTTTTCATGTGTTTCAGAAGAGTAAACTGAAAAGTGTACAAAGCCTGCCTAGTTCCCTCCCTGTCATGCTCCACCCCCCACGCCCACCCATCCCTTTTGCCTCTCTGGGCTGTTTTCTGTTTGACTCATCTCCACCGTAGGGGTGGGTAACATACCTTCCAATGGCATAGAGGCTGAAAAAGAAATGCTAAAGACTAAAACATTACCAACATCAAAAAATTAAAATGATGTCTTCTGTCATGGAGACAGTAGGTGGATGGAAGTGTTTTCCATCTTTTCCTGAAGCCTTATATTATTTTATTGTCCACAAAACTAAACAAGTCTTATATTTTTTAAGCTGAGAGGAGCCATCTTGTGAATCTTTCCCAGTTTAGAAATAGGAAGCCTAAAGGCAAGGATTGAGCCTTTTATCTCTCTGAATCCAGGGTCTCTCACTCCTGTGCCTTCCCAGATCTTTCACCTGAGTGGTATAGACCAAGACTGCATATTAAGGCCTAATAGCCAATGTGGCCCTCAGTCATGTATTGTTTGACTGGCAGAGTGTTTTAGGTTTTTTTATTTGAACGTTTCAAGATGATTTATCCATTGCTCAGTTTGAAAAACCCTTGCCATTCTCTGAAGTCTTACAGCTGGCCCAATTCACACATTCAAAGTGACTTACCTGGCCTATGTAGGGATGTAGATTTGTGTATAAAAGTAAAACACATGAAATATAAGTTATGATGCTGTGGTTTTGTCTTTCCTGTCACTTCTTAGCTGCTTACCTATTTAGAGTTGTTAGAAGGCCCAAATAAGCTAATGGATGTAGAATCCCTTTTTGTAAACTTTAAAGTATGGTGTGCTCAGGTGAGCCATTATAAATTATATAACTAATAATTACTTCAGTGCAGATACAATGCCATTCACTTTATCCTCCCTTTCTTGAGTCACACTGACATTGGATTTCCAGTTAAACTTCCCTTTTTTGGCACAGTGAGGATCTCTCAAAGCATTGAAGGACTGCATTATGCAAAAGAAAAGGGTCTACAGACTTCTGCAAAGTTCTTCAGACCCCTCCCCCAAAGGGGCTTGTATATACATTTGCTAGTACTTAGTGACCCAAGCAAGTTTCTAAGACCATATTTTTTATATATTTTTTTTCTGGCTATGGCCTTAATCTTGTTTCTCCTCTATTTTCTCAACTACTTCTAGTATATGTAAACCTGACATCCTGTGGATCTTTATAAATTGCTTTAAATTCTTTGTGGAGCAAAATAGAATATAATCAATAAACACTTATTAGGTTGATCCATATGAAATTATTGTTTCTGTAGGTCAAAATGGTTTTTAAAAATCATTAACTTCACATATTGATAATACTTGTCTAAATATACTTTAGTGCTGTAATTGCTACATCATCCAAGCTCCTGAGGGTGCACCAGTCTGTGGTGGAAGGATTACAGGATAGAGAGGCAGGAGACCTGAATGCCAACCCCAGCTCTGCTACTAGGTACCTGAGTAATTTGGGGAAAGCATCATTTTGCCAAATGAGTAGAATAACCTCAATCCTACCTACTTTACAGAATAGTTGTAGGGAATCACATGATAGGCACTATGTAAGCATTCTCTATAAAGTCCTGTAAAACATCTAAGGGATTATTACACTGAATTAAGCTCATCCAGAATTCCTACCACTGAGTCTTCCTCTGTGCCCAGCCCCCTTGGAGTGTGGCCTGCAGGTTGATGTTCATTATGGAGTGTTCATTACCAACCCTCCTCCACCTCCTCCCATTACCTGCTCCCGCCTTTCTAGTCCCCACCACCCAACCACAATTAGCAGTTTGCTGCCTCTTTCCACATACACAATCTCCTTGACCACCCTCCCCCTACACTTTTGCAAGGAAAGCTTTATTATCCTGATTTTACAGATACTTAAAATCTGAAGTTCAGACACGTTTGGTTATTTTGTCCGAGGGCACACGTTTGTAAGTGGCGCTGCTTTGATTCAAACTCTGTTCATCTTTCTCCAAATTCAGAGCTATTTCGCGGAGGGAATTCCGTTCAAGCACATCTTCCCACTACTACGAGCTGGCATGGAGTTTAAGAAAGCAGCCACACCATTTGCTGGTTGTATAAATGTGGGCAAGTTACTTAGCCTCTCTTGCTTCAGTTTTCTCATCTGTAAAATGGGAATAATAACTGTACACTGATTTGTGGTGTACTATAGCAATAAAATAACCCATGTAGACTGCTTAGCACGCGCACTTGGCACATGGTTAGCGCTTAATAAATGTTAGATTTTTGAAGAAGTTTGGATACACCTTTCAAAACCCAGGAGGGCCACATCGTTCAGCTACAGTATTCGCGGAAGCTTGGGGGATATCTTTACACTCCGCCTCTTCCTTCTGCAGTCACGGGAAGCAGTTAGAAGCAGATCAGAAATTGAACTCCACGTTTGCTTTTGCGATTCGAGAGTCCTTTCTCGCGCACGGCTGAGGGCGGTGTTACGTAGCCGCCCTGGACAGAGAGCGGCGGTGGCCTGGGGCGAAGGAGCGGGGCTGGTCCACTCTCCCCAGCGCCTCCGGCCGGCCGCGGCGGGCTCTGTCCGAGGTGCTGAACACCGGGGGCTCCGGCTGCGCCCGCACTCTCTGCCGGCGTCCATTGTTGCCAGTGTCTGTGGGCATCTTCAAGGCCGAGTATTGGGGTCAGGTGAAACCAGGGCGGTAAGTGCTTCTCCCATCATTTCTCGGAAATGCTAACATGCATACTCTTAAAATTTCGTGCACATTTTCAGGAAAATAACCTCTCACCTCCCATGCGTCACAGGTTTCTGCAAAAATTTAAGACTTTCCTCCCCCTTCAGTCCCTGCAAAAATTCAGACACCTGTCATCCAGCCCCGCTCCGCAACCATTTCCTACAAAAATCCAGGCCCCTACGCATCTCATCCCCACGCGTCAATGCAAAAATAAAAAATGTTAAATCCGTTTTCCATTCCCGTCTCCTCCGATTTCCTGTGATAAAAGGAGGCTCTCTCCTGCCCATTCTCCCACTCCCTGCCTGTGGCTAAGCAGCATGGACTTACCTCTGGGGAGCTCGAGGTCCCACCAGGTGACCAATGGAGACCCCTGGGGGTGCGCTTACCTGGTGGGGAGGTTCACTGAGCGAGGCCAACGGGGTCCAGGCCACAGGTAGGGTCATCATTCCCAAGGCAAAGTCAGGGGGCGCCCCGCACCCCCGCCTGCGGCTGGCTGCGGGTTGACTGCCAGAGGGCACTGCCAGGCTGCACCAGCCCAGCGAGCTGGGGCTACTCTGGGCCTCGCGGGTCCTGTTGAGTCACTTGCCCAGAACTTCTTCAAGGTTCATAAATAAAACCTCTGCGTCAGTTCGTTGGAGTCACTCCCTGCTCTTCCAAGTTGTAGTGGGAACAGGGGAGTTTTTTGTTTCTTTGTTTTGTATGTTTTTTTAAGAGAAAGGAAGAAGCGCGAAAGAAAGACAGGAATTGCCCCGGTTGCGAGCCGCTGGTTTGCAGGTCCCCTGCTCAGCCCCAGCCTCTAGCTCGGTCTCGGGCTGGCTCTCCCGGCTGACGAGGCGCTGCTGCCCGCTGGCGCCGGAGAGCAGCGCTCCAGCCGCGACTGGAGAGGGTTGTGTGGGTGTGTGCGCTGGGAGGAAGGAGGGGGGGCGCAGTGGGGGTGGGGAAGTGCCTACCTGCAGCCGCGGGAAGAGGCTCCCGCCGCCCCGCCCCCTCGCCCCTAGCTCGGCGGGGATCGGAGTCCCGCAACAACTTAGCAGGAGCCTCCTAGAGCCCCGGAGGTTGCGCGCGGCGACGCACCGGTTCCGGAGTAGTGAGCGGACGCTCCCAAAGTCTGAGAGTGCCGGTCTCAGGCCGTGGCAGGATTCGAACTCGTGTCTTCTTTGTTCTTTCTGCGTCTCTGCCTTCCTCAGGTTTCCTTCATATACCCCTTGGGATCTCAGGATGTCTGACCACAATGTAAGAAGGAGAGGGAGAGCGGAGGGTGGGAATGTGGTCCTAGGCTTGGGGGCAATCTGATTATCAGTGCCGGTTTGCGCAGGTACACTGTTCGATTTCATCCCACCTCCTACCTTTTCCCAGGACTTCCCGTAGAGTCATATGCCAACAATTTTTGTTTCTTTTTTACGAAATAGTTCATGGTTGTTGTATATGATTGAAAGCACATGTCATTATATGTAGAAGTGAGTGCCCCCCTCTGCCCGCCCCCCGCAGTGCCCTTCCCCCACTAGTCAGTTCCCCAGAGGTAACCTGCATTTTTATCAAAATTCATATACATGTACACAGGGGTTCAGTCCGTCCTGTAAAAAAATTTCCTACTTCTTCTTGAGTCAATTTTAGTAGTATATTTTCATAGAAAATTGTCCATCTCGTTTACATTTTCAAATTTTCTGGCACAAGGTTACAAATATTACATATATACAAAGATATCTGCCTTATAATTATTTTTCATCTTCTCTGATACTGTTCTATATCTCCTTTTCATTCCTGATATCGTTTATTTGTGTTTTCTACCACCCCATACCCAACTTTTAAAGTCAAACTTGCTGGAGGATTATCAACTTTCTTGATCTTTTAAAAGGAAAAATATTGTTCTGTAATCTGCCTTTATCACTTAGTGTTTTCATAATATCACTTATGGAAATGTCTCCACATAGTAGCCATTATTTGTAATAACTGCATACTGTTTATGAGGTTTTTTCCTCTAAAATAGTTTCAAGGTTTATGTAGTCAAATCTGTAAGTCTTATCTTTGATGGCTTCTAGATTTCCCATCTTCCTTAGGGAGGCTTCCTACCCCAAAGTAGTTCCCTAAATGTTCTAGTAATTTATAGTTTTGTTGTTGTTTAGATTATGAATTCATCTGGAAATTATATTAGTGCATAGGGTAAGGTAAAGGCTCTGACAAAGGTGGGAAGCCAACTGTCCCAACACCAATTCTGAAAAGTCCGTTCTTCTCTTACTTACACCACCCTTTAATGAGAACACTTTATATACCCCAAACAAGTTCTATTTAGTTAATGTATGTTCTTTTATATAAATGCACTGCTGGATTGGAATCATTTATTTATGTTAAGGTGGGGTTTATTCCATCTATAATAATAAATAAAATTGTTTTCTTTTTCCTTTTTAGGGGACTGTGGGGTTCTCATTCAGCTTTGGTACGAGGTCGTGCAAACCTTATAGAATGATTTTGGAAACATTCTGGGTTTTCTTACACTCCAGAATATTTAAATTATCTAGATAACTGTCTGTTCATTGAGGGTTAATAGAATGCACCCATAAAACCCTCTGGGCTTGATGGATTTTAGAAGGATAGATCTTTGATTATCTTTCAAATTCATTGATGACTATTGGAGTATTCATTTTCTGACTCTTCTTGAGTCAATTTTGGGTAATTTATATTTGCCTAGAAAAATTCCATTTTATTTATATTTTCAAATTTATTGGCATAAAGTTATAAATTATGCCCCCTTATAATTTTTCATTACCTTTGAGTCTATTCTTATATCCCCTTTTCATTCCTGACATTGTTGTGTTCTCTCCCATTATTTTAGGCATTTATATCTAATGTTATTTTGCTGTGGTTGAATTATATGATCTACATCATTTCCATTTTGTGGCCTATTTATACAACCAATTAAAAATACTCAATGAGCATTTTCCCTCACACTCATTGAAGAAAAAATATGCATTTTGTGTTTTTGGATATAAACAATACAAGTATACCTGCAAAGTTAATTGTACATTAGTACTCTCTATATCTTTACTTTGTAGTGTGTTGGTTAAAAGCACAGACTCTGGAGTCGGACTGCCTATATTTAGATCCCAACTCTACCACTTACCAGCTATGAAATCTCTGGTGAGACACTAAACCTGTGTCTCAGTTTCCCCCTCCATAAAATTAGTTAATAATAGTGTCTACTTCATAGAACTGGGATGGGAGGCAGCTGAGTTAATACATATAAAATGCTTAGTGCAGTGTCTGGTAGGGAATAAACATTATATATGTGTTAGTTATATTTGTCTGTCTGATCTATTAGTATTCAAATTAAACTGTTAAAATCTTCCAGGTTGCTTGAGTTCATTTTTTTCAGCAAAAATTTGTTAGGTCTGGGCTATGTGACCTGATCTGCCTTCTTTGGCATGCTAAAGATTCAGTTGTGAACAAAGCAGACACATTTTCTGCCTTTGCAAAGGGGCCTTCTAAAGATTGGTCAGCATCTCTTTGTGTGTGGGGAGCAGGGGCTGGTGCATGAGTGTGTTAATCAAGTTCCATGCCACCCATTTCATATAGGAAAGTATGAAGCAAAAGGCCTTTTGCAACCTATTCCAAGTCTACTTTCTGATGGGTATCTCAGCCAATTCCTCAGAGATGCATCTTGTATGCTAGACCTACTTGATTAATAACAACAATAATAATTTTAAAACAATTGCTAATAATAGCAATAAAAGTTTTTGAATACTTACTACTGTCAATGCCCTCTGGCTAAAGACCACCAGGAACCCACCTGTAGTTGAACAAATTGGCTGTATTACTTCCATAGCAAGGGAGAACCATGGAGTGTCTCAGTTAAAAGGGTGTTAGAAAGAACCTGTGGTAGAATTTGGGCAGTGGCTGGGAGATTTAGGGAAGGGCTCACCCCACTCTTAACACAGGCGGTTGGATCAGAAGAGAAACACCTTTAATGTTATTCTGACATCAAAAAGAAATTATAAAGTGATCCTTGGTGCCATGGTTCCCTCTGCACTCTGTTTTAAGTCAGTGAAAGTAAATTGTTTGTTTCCCATTCTTGAGCAGTTTCCCTACACAGAGTATATTTTTAGTCAGTCATTGTCTACAGGGAGGAGAAAGATAGACTCAGAGGCAAGCACTGAGCTCCTTAGAGCTGTTAGCAAAGAGCCTTAAGAATCATCTGATTCATTGACTTCACACAGATTGGAAGGCTAAGTTCTAGAAGGATGAGGTGCTTTCCAAAGATCACACAGCAAATCAATACCAGGACTGCCAGCTCTCCTGAGGACAGCATTGTATAATACAGTTGGATGTATTCCAGACTATTGGAAATGTTTAAATAACTTTTACTGCATTTTTATCACAATGTGTTACAGGTATATTCTAGAAAGTACAGATAAGATATAGAGTTACTTTTTCAGTCCTTCTAGTCCACCTTTCAATTTTAACAATTAGTTTCTTTCAAATATTTTTATTGCACATTTAAATTGTCTCATAATTGCTGCAAGTAACAGAAAACCCCATCTTAAACAAAGAAGGGCTTCTTTTCTTTTATTTTTAAAATTGTGGTAAGAACACTTACCCTGCGATTTACCCTCATAACAAATTTTTAAGTGTATAATACAGTATCATTAACTGTACGCACAATGTTGTACAACAAGCCCTTAGAAGGGCTTGTTTCCTTACATAACAAAAAGTCTGGAAGTGGGCAGTTGGTGATGATGGGTCAGAGGCCTGAAACTTTTGGGACCAGCGTGATGCCCATGGGTTTTTCCTTGAGTTTGCTGGAAGGCTGCTAACAGCTCCAAGCACAGCATCTACGTTTCAGACAGGAAGAGTAGAAGGAGTGAAGCCAATTGCATCAGTCCCTTTTATGAGAAGAGCAAAACTTTCCCAGCTGTACATCTCCTAGCTCACTTCTCCTTGAACCTTTTGATTAGAAATGGGTCATATGCAAGAGATGTTGGAAAAATGGAAAGCAAAATTGTTATGATTGGCTGAGACCAAGAAATGATTCCTTTCCTTGGTTTGGTCTAATGCCACCTGAAAAAAAATAGAGTTCTGTTAGCAAGAAAATAAATGGGAAGTGGATAATGTGACTGTCACAGTGTTTGTTATTAAAAATTTGGAAAACGGATGAGCAAGAAAAAAACTATATATAAAATATTTATAATATAGAAAAAAATAGAACTTACACAAATAGAATTAAACAACAGAGCACATTGTATTCATCTTGTATCCCCCTTTTCTTCCTTAAAAAATCAGCTATAAAGCTAACAATTTAGATTATAACTTTTTTACTTTGCAATATCATTGCCACATCATTACATGCTATTCTTCTACTTCGTTGTTAATGGCTACATTATATTTTAGTGTGTGTATGAACCATAATTTCTTTAACCAACTCTCTGTTTAATGTTAAGTTTTCATAGTTTCTATTTTAAATAACACTGCAATGAAGAAATTTTAGTTATTCCTTTTTCAAATTTCAGAGTTATTCCCTTAGAGCAAAGTATTTGCGATTTTCGACTAAAGGGTATGCAAAATTTTGATACTTTCAGTATAGATTGAAAAATAATTCTCCAGAAAGATTGTACCAATTTTCATTACCCCTTGCTCATATTTAAATGCATTCTCAACCACACTGGATCTAATCATTAAAGAAAGTTGCCAATATGATAGTTTAAAAAAAGTATCGGGTCATTGTTTTAATTCATTTATTACCAGTCAGGTTGAATTTTTTAAAAATTTATTGGCTATCTTTCCATAAATTGCCTATCTATATCTTCTACTCATTTTCCTGCTAGTGTTTGTGATTAATAGTTTATTAGAAAATACACATAATGTAAATAAAATTGTTCATAATTTCCCTGTCCAGAGATAACCACTGTTATTCATCAATTATTCATATGGATTCTCTCTCTCTCCTCCCTCATCCATCCATTTATCTATCTATCTATCCCTTTACCTACTTATCTCATGATTATGTCCTTTAGACAGATATCAAAAAGTCAGATTGTCTGGAATAGTCAATAGGTAACAAAAATGTTTAGGCTTTGGATAAGAATGGCCAAATTGCTCTCTAAAATATGGTACCAATGTACCACGATACATCTTCATGAGCACTACAATAATACCTTCTTAAAAATATTTGCCAATTTGAGAGGCAAAGGTGAAAGTTTTCTTCTTTGTCTGTGATCATATCCTCATTTGTTATTCTTAATGTTGGCTATTTGGGGTCTCTTTTCTCTTAGTAAGACTTGGACTGGGCTTATCTATTTTGCTGTTTTTCTTTCAAAGACAGATCTTTTACATTCGTTAATTCCAACATTTTTCTATTTTTAATTCACTTTGTTTTAGCTTTATCACTAATAATTTCATATTCCTGTTTTTCTTAATTTTCTCTTGCTGTTCTTAGCTTTTTTAGTTAAATACATAGTTAATTTAGTTTTACTCTTCCTTGTATACAGTTGAATTCATTTAGGGATATAAATTATCCTCAGGGCACATCTTTGCCAAATCCACTCCCTCCCCTTTTCTTCCAAACTGAAAATAACTTCTTGATAAAAACCAAAATGATACTTTACCATAGGAAGCATTTAAAACAAGTCAAAGAAGTACAGAGATAAATGAAAATCACCTGATATTCTATAATTTATAGCTAACTATTGCTATCATTCTGGAAACATCTGTCCAGAAATTTCTGTTTTATAAATGTATATAAAAATTATGTATAAATGGTTTCATACTATACTTTCAACAATATACTATGTACTGAAAATCTTGTCCTATGAATATAGTGTACATATTAACTTTTGGTGGCTAAATAATAGTCCATTGTATGAATGTATTATAATTTATTTAACCAATCCATAAGAGATGTACACTTTGGCTCTTTCCAATTTTTCACCATTTTAAACAAGAATTATATCTTAATGTATTTTTTCAACTATCCTCTTAGAGTAAATATCTGAAAAAGAAATTGCTGCGAAAGTGTAGGAACAATATTTAACATTTTAATAAATATTTCCACACCACCCTCCAGAATGGTTATAAAAATTTACACTCCTACCAACAAAAAAGATGAGGCTAACCATTTTCTTACATACTCACCAATTCTGAACATGATCAATCTTTCTAATCCCTAACAATCTGATAGTCAAAAAAGGTCTTATTTTTATTTATATTTTTTTCAAAAACTAATGATGTTGATTAATCATTTATATGTTTGCAGGTTGTATTATATGTTTATATATGTGTATCTATGTGTGAATTGATTGTGCATATTCTTCCCCATTTTTCTATTTGATTTCTCTTAATTTTTAAGACTTTCTCCATGTTATTTTATACTTAATCTGTCATACATATTTCAACTATTTTCCAAGTTTTTATTTGTATTTTAGTTTTATTATCTTGTCTTTTGCCATAAATGAGTTTTTAATTTAAGTTGTCCAAATCTAGCAATATTTTCCTTTAAAACTGTCATGCTTAGAAATTTTCTGACCTGAAAATTACAAAAAAATTCCAACCTTCTTGTGACACTCTTATAATTTGATGTTTTACAGTTAGATTTTTTTGTTCCATCTGTATTTATTTGTGCAATTGACTATATATGCGTTGAGATCAACTGTGGTTCAATGACAAACTAATTTCCCCAATACAATTTTTTAGAAGAATCAATTTTTCCCCACTGTTTTTGAAAGTTACCTTTACCATATAATAAATTGCCATAAAAACTTGAATTTATTTATGAACTTCCCATCCTATTTCATTGATCTATTTTTCCCCCACTTGTGCCACGTCATTCTTATTATTGAAAGTTTATAATACAGCTTTATATGTAGTAGGACAGTTTCTCTTTAAATTCTCTCTCCAAATTTCCTGAATTTTACCATGAATTTGCTCTTTCAGATTAACTTTATAATCATGTAAAGTTATAAAAAGACAATGTTGGGATTTGATTGAGATTATGTTGAATTTTTTATTTGATGTAATACCAACCAATTCACCCTTAATAAAGCCATCTCGCTTAGTAACATGTTATCTTTTTTCATATTAGAACTTTATATTTCTTGCTAAACTTATTCTTTGATATTTTAAGTTTTCTCTCTAGTGTAAATAATCTTTCCTTCTACTTTATTTTCTAACTCCATACAATGGAAATATAAGACAGTTATTAATTTTTACATACTCATTTTGTAATTTGCCAATTTACTGGATTCAACTCCTTTAAGACTCCTTTAGTTTTCCAGGTAGACAATCTTGTAATATGCAAATAATTGTTTTTCCTTTCTTTACATTATGTGTATTTTCATACTTCATTTCTAACAGCATTACTTGGCACTTCAGAAACTACATTAAATAAAGAGAGATGATAGTGAGAATCTCTTTTCTATTTCTGACTCTATTGAGAAAATGGGTTAGATACATGTTCCGATATTGCCATCTTAGACTGGAAGACACCCCTAGAATTTATTGGTGGTGATCATGATCCACTAAGGCAGTGGTCCCCAACTTCTTCGGCTTCATGGAAGACAAACATTCCACGTGGTGCAGGGGCAGGGAGACAGATAGTCCCGGGAAGCGCACCACATTCACTGTGCAGTCAAACCTCTCAGCCGATGACAATATGACAATCTGCACTTACAGCCGCTCCCCAGCACCAGCAGCACCGCCCCAGCTCCACCCTAGATCATCAGGCACTAGACGCTCACAGGGAGCTACCTAGCTCCCTCCATGGGCAGTCTGCAGTAGGGTTTGTGCTCCTATGAGAAGCCAATGCCCCAGCTGATCTGACAGGAGGCAGAGCCCACGTGGTAACGCCAGTGATGGGGAGCGGCTGTAAATACAGATGAAGCCTGGGTCAATTGTCTGCCGCTCACCTCCTGCTGTCCCCAAAGGCACTGTTCCACAGCCGGGGGGTTGGGGACCTCAGTCCTAAAGTAAAAGATTACAGTTTTGATCAAATAGTGTTTTGCTTTCTAATCATCGTGATACTACTCAATAATCTTTTTGTTGTTAAAGATGAATTTGAGCTTTATATTTCCAGTGAAAAATCTAATGTTTTTGAGAATTATCAGCCCCAGGCTGACATAAAACCTCAGTCTTTCTCCAGGTGACTGGTGACTACAGGACTGTAGACCTCCGCATAGAAGCCTATGTCTCTTTGACCATGAGCCTCCACAGCTCAATCTACAAACACTTGACCATAAGCTTTCTGAGCTCAATCATCTGAGTCAACTCACAGATGACTCTCTCCCCATGATCCCCATAGTCTGTTTATTTGGATGAGATCCCCAGGAGCACAGGAAATATTTTCAGACAATAACTCCTAGGTTCCTTTTATCTCTTCATGTTTATGCCATAAGGATGGAAACATTCAGCAAGATTGGCTGGATTACACATTCTAGTTCATTCAGCCAGTAATGGGAACAAATCACCCAACAAGCATTATATTTTGAAGCAACCAGCATGAGTGCCATCATGGAACATGGCTTTCTAAGCAGTGAGGCCTTCCTGAAAACATTTGCTATGCAAAGCAATGATGTTGATGTAAGATGGATTCATAGATGTATATGTCAAGCATTAATAAATATTGTGAACAGAGAGTATAAATTTGCTAATAGGCAAATTGTTTTTTCATGTTTTAGGCAGGGCAGGGCAGAACAGCCAGAACCTGAAATTCCTTTTCATCTGTATATCTCCCTAACCAGCTACTTGGGAGCAAAGGACTGTGTCTTTTACTCACTATGGCTAGAATTACCCCAGGGCTTGGCACCATGAAGGCCATCAATGAGTGTGTGTTGAATGGATGTGCTAATGCTGCAGATGTCACAACTCTGATGAGAGATGAAGAGTATGTACCATCAGAGACCTTCAGGTCCAATGTGCAGCCCATTTTCAAGAACACTGGAAAGGAAGGTTTGTAGGATTTCTTCCCAAAATGAAAATTATTTAAAGGTGGCTATCAGTTTTCTTGCCTTTGATTTCTACAACTGATTGGGCAATGTTTCTTGTGCCTGGACTCAGCAGCAGTTTCCTCTGGAAAGACCTTTTATACTTGGGCCCCAAAGTCCCCAGAGCTTGCTACTCTCCCTGTCTGTGACTTTCTCATCACAAAGGCTCTAGCATCAACCCTAGATGCTTCAGTGTGAATTTGGGAACAGACTCCCATGCACAGAATTGTTTTGGCTCTGAAAGTGTGTCTCTAATTGTAAGTTTAAAAGTATTGTCACCTGGGAAGCAACTTGAGAAGATAGTTTAGAAAATTGAGATATTCACATCTAGTAGTATGCTGGTAAATGCAACTGGTTCACTGGCAGGAAAAATGGATGTATATGTGTATACATATGTGTGTATGTGTATATATTATACACATACACACATATTAAAAGTTTACTCTAAACTTTACTGATATAAAGAATGTGTGATGCATTATTTATAGCTAATAATAAAACATACAATAGTCTTTTTTGGGTAAATTCCATATAATCAATTGATTCCCACCAAATGATTCTTTAATTGAATTTTGACAGTCATATCCTTAACTAACCTCTGAAGCAATTTAGCCATGATTTAACAAATGGAGTCGCATCCCAATCCACTACCTCTTTTCCCTATAAATTTACTGTCATCACATCAGATATGTGATCTAGAGTTCAACTATTTCTCACCCACATACAAATTATAGTCATTAAACTAAAACCTCTTCAGTTTTAGCATTAATTTTAAGTTTAATCTACATTATTAGTGTTTTTCTCCATTGCTTACTTCTTAAGTGTAGACAATCAATAAGGCAATAATTCAAGCCCTGATTCATTGCAATTGCTGATTCTCTGATGTAGAGTCTTCTAGCATTGATGATTTCAAGCTACCAATGGAATATCACTGAATGTGGAGTTGAGAAGAGCTGCAAACCATTATACAGTATTTCCACCACACAGATACGATAGACCTAAAAAGCCTCAAGAACATATGCAATAGTAAACTGTGTTAAATAATTAGGAAAGGGTGAATTTTGAGTATTTATTACCTTGTTTTTAATGCAATTTATTTAATTGTAAGTTTACATAACAATTTTTTTTTTTACTTTTTTTAAACTTCTTTATATGGACGGGGTTTCACTATGTTTCCCAGGCAGGTCTCAAACTTCTGGCCTCAAGTGATCCTCCCCTCTCAGCCTCCCAGAGTGCTGGGATTACAGTCATGAGCCACCACACCCAGCCAACAATTTTAAATTATGGTTGTGTTTGACAACAGGCTGGCAAAACTCCAGGAAATTTAACAATCAGTTCTTACAAGCCAGCTCCAACATACTGTCCAAAATCCCCCAAGTCATAGAAAGGCTGAGCTTATAGGGCCCTTAGCAATGACTGGGTCCAATTCACATATCTTATAGATGTAGAAACTGCAGCCTGAGGCTCATCCAAGATTGCAGTTATAGTTATTGACAGTGAAAGAAACCCTTAGGTTCCCAGCAACTAGTCCAGTATGCGTTACTCTACATCTTGCTACTCAAAGTGTGACACCAGCAACGTCAGTATCATTAGGGAGCTTGTTAGAAATGAAATCTTAGGTACCACCCCAGACCTTTGAATCAGGATAACAAAATCCCTAGGTAATTCCTATGCACATAAAGGTCTGAAGGGCTCTGAATTTCAAAGCAGTGATTCTGATGAAGGTTGTCCACTAAAATCACCTGGGGTGTTAAAAAAAAAAAAAAAAACTCCCCATACCTGGGTCCCACCCTCAGAAATTGTTGAATTGGATGGGGTGGAGCCCAAGCATGGATAGTTTTTAAAAGATCCCCAGATGATTTTAATATGGAGTCCGGAATAAAGATCCTAGCTGTACCACATTTCCTCCATGATACTCGAAGCTGCTAAGGTCCACTTTTCCAGAGAAGCAGGGTGAAAGTAACCACACCTGGAGATGGCACGAGGACACATGGTGTGGGTGGCTGGAAACCATCTTGGACAAGCTGACTGAAAACTGAATCCCAAGACCTGAAAACATCCACAACTCCCAAAAGCCTAGTTTCCTCCAAAACAGAAAGGGGCACGACCCCCTTGGAACTTCTTGACCATTATCCTGTTTATTTGGGAAAATGAAAGCAACGGGAAACCAGCAGAGGTGGAGAGCTGACAATATTCCTTCTATGCCAAATTTGTGCTGCCATCTCTGCTCTGGCTCTTTATCACTTCACTCTTAAGAGACTGTACTGAAGGTGTCATTGCGACATAAATGCACAATATTATGCTTGCCGTCTTCCTTCCCACCCTCTTCTAAGGGCTCCTACAGAAATTTTTATTGTCTTTCAGATTTAAAGGGCTTTATATAAATACTCAGC
The DNA here is from genome assembly GCA_023783475.1 of Daubentonia madagascariensis. NCBI lineage: Eukaryota > Metazoa > Chordata > Mammalia > Primates > Daubentoniidae > Daubentonia > Daubentonia madagascariensis. The sequence continues at coordinate 8,403,572 of JAKFHU010000144.1, read as the reverse complement.
AAATATTTCAGCAAAAATAAATGTCCCTAAATAACCACTCTATCCAGTATAAGTCATGATCACCAGTGTTCCTCCAAAATGCCTAAAATAGAGACCGTGCTAGCAGTTCCCTCCAAGGAGCGTCCTTGTTTAGCTAACCTAGTTAGAAGCTGTGAGCTTGTGCTTTTGGGTCCTGTGAGAGCCTTGCGCTTTTAAAATAGTCTTGTCTAAAAACCCTCTCTTCTCCCAAAGGAGGTTCAGGATATGCAAATTTCCAGGAACTGAAAGAAGATCTGCCCTGTTTGTGGAGATGCGGCCCTTGTTTGCAGAGCCCCAGGGGGAGTGCTGTGTGGGCTTGTACCAGGGACAGTATCTGAAGAGGAGACCCTTTGGAGCCCTTCCAGGATACCTCCTTTGGGCTGCATTTCTCTGTTGGTGGTGTAGGCAGGATGAAGCCAGCTGCGTCAGTGTGCTCCAAGGACCCCATCGTCTCCGCTCTGACATTTTTGTCACTCTCTTTAGAGCAGCAAATGTGGAGGACAATTCCTGCATTTTAGTCTGGTTCCAGTAGTGATCTAGGAGGGAAATGGGCATGTCCTCCACCTGTTGTGGAGAAAGCACACTTGTAACAGAGAGAAGAGAGCATCCTTCTCATGGCTGAACTCAGCCATTGACTAAAACAGTGGAGTTAAAGTCTCGTGGTTCGCTCCTGTGGTGGCAGCAGTGACCAGCTCATCTTGATTTGCCAGGGACTTTCACAGTTTTAGCACTGAAAAGCACCATGTCCCGAGAACCCTCTCAGTCCTGGGAAAACCAGAAAATTGGTCACCTGAGGTAGCAGCCCAAAGCTACCCCTCCTAAGACCTGGAAGAGTAGCCTCATCTGATGAATTGTGATGGATTTTTATAAAGTTTAAAATGAAAAACAAAACAAAGATTTCAGGTGCGTGAGTCAGATGGGTACAGTTATTAACCAAACCCCATTTAGATGTGGGGAGGGGAGACTGAGCTGCAATTTCAGGTCCAAAGGGCCAGAGCTAAGACAAGGGACTCTACCCAAGGCAGCCAGCTGCTGCGCGCACTGGGGAGACTGAGGCAAGCACAGAACAAAGCCAGCCAGAGCAAGAGTCTGCAGAGGCCAAAGGGAAAGAAGCCGGAGCAAGGTCACGAGCAGCCCAGGACTGCAAGGTCGCAGGCCCACTTTCCCCGCCCAGCTGGCTGTGACGGATGAGTCAGGCAGCTGCCCACTGCTGCACACAGACACTGTACCGAACCAAGGGACAAGAGAACTGTGAAAGTATGTTCTTCTTTATTATACAAGTAATACAATTACAATGGAGAAAATAGGAAAAGTATAGAAAAATAGAAGAAAATAAAAATATCACATAAAACTACCACCCTAAACAAACCATGTTTAATATTGCTGTATATTTCTTTCCTCTGAAGAAAAAAGCCAGGAATCCATGTGGTCCAGGCCTGGAAGAGTTTCGGAAAAAAATCTCTCTCCTAAAGTAATCAAAAGCAATTGAGACCTTCACTGGAGATTCTCAAAGAAAATCAACGGGAATGTAATTTATTACCTACAGAGACACTTAAAAATTTCTTTCCTGTTCCCCTTCTCTTGCCACCTCCCATCCCCTGCAGCTTGTCCAAAGTGCTCCTCTGTCCTTACTCCCAGCTGCCACCAAAAACGCCATCATAAATCCCAACACCAAGGTCTTTCTCTGTCTTATTTCCCCTTCTCTCCCTTCTTCAAGCTTCTCCTCTTCCTCCAAGACACTCTGTTCCCATTCCCAATATTAAATTAATTAGACTTGTTTTAGTCTTTGCAGTTCATCTTTTCTTTCTACCCATTTCCTCAATTCTGCCTGGAAAAATCGAAGTTTGAAGATACATTCCTTCCATTGGAAGTTATGGGAGGAGAGGAGGCCAAGAAATTAATGACAGAATATTTTTTCATGGGTAAGGGGAGGAAAAAACATTGCAAATATTCATAATGTAACATCTTTTAGAACAGTAATCTATAAATATTTTATATGCTTTTTTTTACAAAATGAATTATACTGTAGGTGCAGTTTTATACTGTGGTCTGTAAGCTTTACGTTATATTCATTCATTCATTCATTCATTCATCAACAAGTTGTTGTGGGCCTACTATGTGCCAGATATGGTCACTGGGGAAATAATAATGGAGAAGATGTACAAAAATTAATGCCCTCGTGAAGCTTAGTCAAGTGGGAAGAGACAGACAATATGAAGGGAAGGAAATTATATATTGTGTTAAAAGGTAATGAATACCCTGTAATTTTTTTAAGCAAAGTGAAAGTGGATCAGGGGTGCTGGGTAAGGGGCTGGCTACTCCTTGATGAGGTGAACTATAGACAAAACCTTGGACAAGAAGAGGGAGAAGCATGCTAATTGGAGGGAAGAGCCTTCTTGGCAGGACAGTACAGGCGGTACAAAGGCCCAAAGACTGGAAGGTGCTTGATATCTTCTAGGAATAGCAAGAAAGCCAGTGTGGCCAGAGCTGGATGTAGGCTGTGGGAGAAAGAGAGAAGTCAAGGATCACTCCAAATGTTTTGGCCTGAACAACTGCAAGAATGGAGTTGCCATTGACTGATGTGAGGAAAATGGCAAATGGAGCAGATTCTGATGGAAGTATCTTGAGTTCAGTTGCAGACATGTTAAATTTTAGATGCTTCTTAGCCATCCGAGTAGAGACATAGAGGATGTAGTTGAGAAAAATATTTTTCCATGTCATTAAATGTTATTTCAAAAATCTTAAGTTTTAAATAGATAATGCTTTTGTTATAAATTCAAAAAGCACAAAAGGACATATAATGAAAATTAAGTTTATTTCCTTTTCCTCTACCCAACCAGTCATTTCTCCTACCCAGATGCATCCTCTTTTGTAAGTTTCTCATATACCCTTCCAGAAAGTCTACACATTTTATAGGTACACATTTTATGTTTCTCCCTCATAAAATTTTATCATAATATGCACACAATTTTCTGTCATAACTTTTTCACCTAACCAGATATCTTGCAATATTTCCATATTAGTAAGGATAGAGCATTGGCATTCTTTATGTAGTTGCATAATTTTTATACTTTTCCATTGTATGAATATATATAATATATAATATTTTAACGAGGCTCTTGTTGATAGACTTTTAAGTTGTTGGTTCCAATCCTTTGCTTTCATAAGCAGTATTGAAATATATAATGACCTTGTATGTATTTCATTTAAATGTGCAATTATATTTATAAAATAAATATTCAAAAGTGAATTTTTGGTGAGTCAAAGGATATGTGAATTTTTATTTGACCAGATATTGTCAAATTTCAATATGGCAATATGTAGACAGACCCTCTCCAGCACAGTATGTTATCAAATTTTCGATTATTTTCTATCTGATAGAATAAGATTGAAAAAATTAAAAATATGTATTAGCTTATGATCATATTACTTATGGCTTTCTGTGTCATACTTCAAAAGGCCTTCCTCTCTCTGAGTTTATTTTTTTAAACACCTCTATTTTTTAAAATATATTTATAGTTTTATTTTTTCATTTAAATCTTTGATATAGAATTAATCTGGGGGAAGGTGTGAAGTAGGGATCCAATTTTTCTTTCCAAATGGCTACCCAGGTGTCCCAACACTGTTTATTGAATAATAACAAAATTGAATTCCCTTATCAGAAATGCCACCTATAAGGTATAATATTAATAAATTTCCACACAGTTTGAGGTTTATTCCTGAACCTGTTATTCTTTTCCATTGTTTTGCCTGTCTAGTGAAACACATGTTCTATATTAATTTAATTACTCTAACTTTACATTTTGTTTTACTATTTGATAAGATTAATCACCCTCATTACTTATTTTTTCAGAAGTTTTCTAGCAATTCCTGCTTAAAAATATGAATTTAGTGGCATATATGATACCATGGTATGGTATCATAATTCTATCATTGCATCATAATTAATGAACTATCCCCCTATTGTTGGACACTCGGTTATTTAGAATTTTTTTTTTTTGCTGTAATAAATAACACAGAACTCTTTCCATAGCTCCAATTATTGCTTAGTAACAGGTTCTAAGTGATGAGGGTATGGACTTTGAACAATTGGCACATCAACAATTTTCTAACCGGAGGGGGGTGCCAATTTACTTTCCAACTAGTACTATGATAATATGCCCATTTCACTGCACTTCTGTAAGCACTAAGTATTTTAGGATTTTTGAAAATTCCATTTCTTTTTTGAAAAGTGGTGAACATTTCATTTGTCATATGTTTTGGAGCTTTGGTACTCCTTCTGTGAATCATCAAGTCATAACTTCTGCCCATTTTTACATTATATGCCCATATTTTTCTTAGATTATTAACATATGATCATATAGTAAAGCTACAAAAGGAGATTTAGAAAGAAAAATGTTATCATATAATCATAATACTCTCATTTTAAAGCAAACTAGCCTCAGGGCCAAATCCAGCCTGCAACCTGTTTTTGTAAATGAGGTTTTATTGGAACATAGCCACACTCATTCATTCACGTATGGTCTATGGCTGCTTTCACACTACAGCAGCAGAATTGAATGGTTATGACAGAGACCATCTGGTTTGCAGAGCCTAAAATGTTTACTATCTGGCCTTTTATAGAAAAACTTTGCCAAAGTTCACTACAAAGTGTTATCTAAAGTTGTATTTGAATGCATGTGTACTATTGCCTTGTAATAATTGTTGAGAATCAATTTCAAATTTTCTCTTTTCATTTGGCCACATAGATTTTTCAATTTTACTACTTAGTCTTTGTTCTTATTATTTCAGACAAGATCGGGCATGTTCAGGGTGGTACCATCATTGACTGTTCTTGTTATTTCAGTGGCTGATAAATAATCTATCAAGAGGTGCTATCATAAGTGGCTTGACCATTAATTGCTTATTTGTCTATCTGCTGCCTTATTCCTAAAAGGGTGAAACTGATGATTATCTTCCTATTGTACAATTAAGTTGTTTATAAACAACACTGAAATGAACATCTTTGTACATAAAGGATTTTTTTCATGTTTTTTGAGTAACATCTATTGGAAAAAAAAATCCAGTAATAGCATTTAAAAAGCAATTAACGATAGATATGAAAGATCATCAAAATGGTCATATCCTTTGACCCAGTTATCCTGTTTCCGGAAATGTTTTCCAATTCAACAGGGCATGAAAATGCTTTTATTCTAGGGAATAGACGTGCAGGAGTGAATGCAAAGTAACTGGAGAAGATGAAGGGTGAAAGAAAGGATCTAGTTAGTACTGTTGGAACCATGTTCTATGCCAGGCACTCTATGAGAAACTTATACATATTCATGCCATTTAATCTTTACAAAACCTTTTGGAGTAGGTATCGCCGTTCTCACGTCTCACATAAGAGACCCAAGGATCAGAGAATTTGGGAAAATTGCCAGTGATTACACAGCCAGCAAGTGGCACACCTAGGATTCAAACCTGGTCTAAAAATCAATGCTTTTGCCACTATGTTTTTTAAAGATATGTATGGAAGTGTCTAAAACGGTATTGAGTGGGCCCTTAGCAAATATGATTTCTGCTTGAATCTGAGTAGGAGCTGAGGGGACAACAGATGCAGACACAGACGACAGTGTGCTCTACCAAGGGCCTCAGCAGAGGCCCAGCCTCTCTCTTGTCCTCCCTTTCTTCCCCTAACTATCTGGGCATCCGTTTGGCTCCTTTTCCTCTCCCCACCCTCATCCTTCCCAGGTTCCTGGTGTGTCTGGGACCCATAGTCCCTTCTTACTGTTCCCTCATGCTGCTCCCACCACCACACACAACAGAGTCTCCTTCCACCCTGACTGGTTGGCTAGCACCCCAGGGATGTGCAGCCATGACCTTGGCATGAGGAGTCTCCATGATGTCAAGCCCAACACCCAGGTCTCCAAAGACAAGTCATTCAGATAAGATAAATGGAGAATAGGGATGGGGAGGGCAGGAGAACTTTGGATGACCCTAGGACCCTTGCCATTTAATGAATGGATTTCATGTGTGTGTGTGTGTGTGTGTGTGTGGTGCACATGCTGCAATGATTTTGAGTTACTGTGGGGTATGTGGCTGTGTGTGTGTATGTGGTTTAGTAAATATGAGTGTCAGCATGTATATGTGGGCAAACATGTACTCATCTCTCTATGTGTCTACATGTATATTAGGATGCCTTTTATGAATGCAAATGTTAGTGCATGCAAGCATCTGTATATGTTGTCATATAGGTGGGGATGATTAAGCTATATGTAGTGTCTTTTATTTCTGAGAATGAAAGTATACCCAGCAAATATATACTTTTTTTTTGCTAAGTCTAAAAGCTGAGATTCTTGGATAGGGCTGTTCCCCAAGACCAGAGTGTCTCAACCTTGGTACTACTGACATTTCAACCTACGTAATTCTTTTTTGTTGGGGGCTATCCTGTAGGGTGTTTAGTAGCATCGCTGGCTTCTCCCAACTAGATGCCAATAGCAGCTCCCCTGTTGTGACAACCAAAATGTCTCCAGACTTTGCCAAGCATCCCCTGGGATGCAAAATCATCCTCAGAGAACCACTGTGCTAGACCAGCAGTGTCATCTCTGGCTGTACATTAAAACCAACTGAGGAGCTTCAAATTGCCCAGGCTCAAAAATATCAGTGGTTTTCAGGCATTAGTGGTAAAAGAGGGATGAATAGGCAGGGCACAGAGGATTTTTAGGGTAGGAAACTACTCTATATGATTCTATAATAGCAGATTCATGTCATTATACATTTGTCTAAACCCATTGGCCATTGGTGACTGACTCAACCTCCAGCCTCTCTCCCCTCTCCGGAGGTTGGGGAGTAGCGCTGAAAGTTTCAAGCTCCTAATCAAAGGTTGGTCTTATGGAGAACAGCCTGCATCCTGAAGCTATCTGGGGGTCCACCGAGAGTCACCTCATTAGAACCAAAGATGCTCCCATCACCCTTATCATTCAGGAAATTCCAAAGCATTTAGGAGCTCTATGCCAGGAACTGGGGCAAAGACCAAATATCATTCTGCTATGCCAGAACAGTATATATATGGAGAAAATCACAAATCACCACTGAAGTGAATAAAAAAGATTTGAACAAATGAAAGGACACATTGTGCATTTGGATTAAAAACCTTAATACCATGAAGATATCAACACTCTTAGAACTGATCTAGAAATTTAACAGTTACAAAGTCTCAAGGATAAATTTTTTGAAACTTAATTAAATGATGGCAAACTTTGTTGAGAAAAATACATAAAATGTTGAAAAGGAAAATAATGTGAAAGAAAGAGGTCCAGTACTTTTATTGTACTAAAAATTTGCTATACAGATAATTATAAGTAATATATTACTGGCAAAAAAATAGATTCATGAATAATAAAACCAAGTATATATAGAAAGTCAATGCATGATGAATATGTAATCTCAAACCATTGGTGATGGAATGGATATTTAAGACATGAATAAGTCACTCAGGGGAATGAATTAATTCTTCATTTCTTACACCAAATTCTAGATGGGTTAAAATTTACATTGTAAAATAAAATCATAAATGTGTTACAAGAAAAATTAGAGAAAATTTCATAATCTTGCTAGAAGAAAAAACTTTTAAAGCATAAAATAAAAGTTAGATGTTATAAAAGAAATGATTGATAGATCGTGGACTAAAGACACCATAAATAAAATGAAAAGACATATGATGTACTGAGGGAAATGTTCCCAACTTATATGGCAAACGGTTGAATAAAAAAAAATGAACATGAACACTAATAAAAAGATGGACAAAGGATATAAATAGACAAGTTACAAAAGAAGAAATACAAATGGACAGTAAACATTTGACAATGCCTAACTCTGCTAGTAATCAAAGAAATGAATATTAAATCAGTGAAATGAATATTAAATCAGTGAGGCAGCATTTTTGCCTGAGAGATTAGCAAAAGGTACAATTCAATGACTCAATGCATCTGAAGGCCATCTGTGAGCTCCCCATGTTGCACAAATTTCAGATTTAAGGGCTGAGGAGGGCCATGAGGGGAAGACGGAGGACTTGAGGCATTTAGTCAGCAACAGGTTTAGAGCTGGGGCCCCAGTTAGGGCTGTTAACTCAAAAAAAATGGCAAGGTTCATAAATTTGGAAAGGAGAGCTTTACTTCTCATAAAGGGTTGCAGCCTGTGGGTGGCCATTCCAACAGGCTGGGAAGCAGAGCCCTGGCCAGGAGCCAGAAACACATGCTTCCAGGGACAGAACAATGGGAACAGGAATTTATGCTGAGCAAGGTGACCAAATACACATATTTAACAAGCTATAGGAGGAGGCATGAAAGGAGAAACACACACATGTGCAATCAAGCTTTTACCCTTTTATGGGGTCCACGTTCAGAAAATGGTGGCCCTGTGATGTCAAAAGATGAAGCAGAGGACACAAAACCCCTCTCTGCGCATGCTCCATATAGACTGGTTCAAACCACTGCATGGTTGGTGGTCTCTTATCAGGAAAGAATGCTGGTTAGTTGTAGTGCCAAAACCACAGATAGGGAGGAGTAGATCACAAGATTGGTTTCTGTTTAGCCCTTAAGGAAAAAAGCCTGAAGGCTGTTAGCAAGGGAGGGGGGTTATGATGAGGCCTGTCTGACCTTTCAGCCTGTCATGGCTGGGAACTCAGTTTTAAGGTTTCTCTGGGGTCTCCTGGGCCAAGAGGGGGTCCGTTCAGTCAACAGGGTGCTTAGGATTTTATTTTAGTTCACAGGGCTAAGTGGGAATAGTAACACCACCCTTTACTAAGCCAGGTGCCCTGCTAAGCACTTTACATACATTATTTATTTAATCCTCACAGCAACCCTGTAGAGTTGGACCTGTTATTACCCCCATATCAAAGATGAGAAAACTAAAGTGTTATATTAGCTTCTTATTGCTGCTGTAACAAATCACAAATTTAGTGGCTTAAGACAACACAAATTTGTGTTGGAGGTCAGAAGTCAGAAATGGGTCTCACTGGGCTAAAATCGAGATAACAGCAAGGCTATGTTCTTTCTGGAAGTTCCAGGGGAGAAGGCATTTCCTTGCCTTTTCCAGCTCATACAGGCTTCCTGGATTCTTTGGCTCCTGGCTACATCACTCTGACCTCTGCTTCTCTAACTCTGACCCTCTTGCCTCTCTCTTATAAGGACCCAGTAATTATATCAGCTCCCTGGATAACCCAGGATAATATCCCCATCTCAAGATCCTTAACGTAATCACATCTGCAAAGTCCTTTTTGCCTTTTAAGGTAACATAGTCTCAGGTTTCAAGGATTAGGATGTTTCGGGAAAATCCCAGGACAGTATAGAAAAACCGCCCCCCAAACTGAGATGGAGCGGAGAGACCAAAGAAATGACGCAGACAAATCCATCTTGGTGAGTTAGATGAGTTTATTAGAGGTTTCTTAGAAGGGCACTTACCCCTGGGCAGCATGGGAACTTCTTCCACAGGAGCTTTCTTGCTAGCAAAATCCACATTTGCCCACCCTGTGGTGTTGTCTTAAATCCTTTCCCAGTGAGTGAGGCAGAGCTTTTACATTGTATCATTGCTTGTTCACAGTGAAACAAATCAAGCATGCACAGTACCATCATCAAGCGCCTTCATACAACCCATGTTATGTTAATGATATTACAATTCTCCACTAGGCTGGGTTTAGTATTACAACTAGCTAAAGGGCACTATAGGACAGGTACAAATTCTAAAGCAGTCAGGGCTTGTCTAAGCCAGCCACTTCAAGGCAAGAAACTGCTGAGGCACCCAAGAAAGTGCTGGGCACTTTTCCCAGGCCCGGTAGTTATCTTGGTACTTGCTTAATCTACTTTGTAACAATTTTGCTGAGCACTCCAGGCTAGCACAGTGTTTCTGTTATGTGGTGAGGAACTTGCATTTTCCCCTTAGACATAGACATCTCTGGGAGGCCATTATTCTACTTCCGCAGGTGTGGAAAGGAGAATTAAAGTGTGCAAGATCACAAGCCACCAGGCACCAGGAATTGGGCCAACTGGGCAAATAGGAGGACAAAAAGAGGCTTGCTCCAGAGAAGCCTTCACTACTTCAGTCCCGCCAGGGGGGTGCTCTGTGCCCGGGCAGCCTGAAGCACTCTCCCTGCTAGGTGCTGGCCACCCTCACTCACCTGCCGAGGCCCTATGCAGCTTCTCTGACCCTTCAACAACCCAAGGAAAGCTCTGGAATGCCTTTGTCTGAAGCTCCCACTGTACTATGACGGCATTTTTCTTACTGTGGCTCAATTTCGTGTCTTTGTCTTTCACTAGACTGAAAGCAGAGACCACATCTGATCCTCTCTGTGTTCCCAGGGCCCAATACAGCAGCTTCAGCTTGTGCCTACCACTCTATATGATCTATCAGAGCCCACACACTTTCCCCAATCATCTCACCAAAAACTCTGCTACACCTTAACCAAGAAGCACCACCAGTTCACCCAGGGCCTGGTGCATGGTAGGTGTGGCTCAGTAAGTGAACGAACAGATGGCATCCACTGATCTACCCATCACCCTCTTTCAATTCTTATCATAGTACTTACCACCATCTGGATGTTTTCTTACTTGTTGACTGTATTATCTGTATTTCCGTACCAGAATGTAAGCTCCAAGGTGCAGGAATATTTCCTGCCTTGTTCAGAGTTATACTAGCCCTTATGACAATATTAATAGCAATAACAGCAACCTATGGGTTGCTGCCTCTTGGTGGTATGGGATGGATGGATGGATGGATGAAGGAATAAATGAATGAAGCGATGCATCAGAAAGAAGAATTTCTAATTAGAACTCCACTGAGATGCATTTCCTACCTATTATATCCATGAAAATACAAAAGTTGAACGATATAAGATTATGCCCGGCTATGGAAAACCTCTCTCAGAAATTTCTGGTGGGGATACAGAATAACACAACCCCTTTGGAGGAGAATTTGGTAGTATCTAGCTAAACTGCATATGTGATTACCATTTGACCCAGCAAACCCGCGTCTAAGAATCTATCAAAATGATACACTGGCAAAAGGAATAAATTATATATGCACAGGTTAGCCATCGCAGCACTATTTGTAATAGCAAACAGGAAAACTGAAACAACACAAATGTCCATCAATAGGGGACTGATTGAATAAGATATGGTACAACTACACAATAAAGTTCTGTGTAGTTGTAAAAATGAACGAGGATGACCAGCAATTCCATTTCTAAGAAAGTAACCAATAGAAGTAAAAATATATGTCCATACAAAGACTTATATATGAATGTTCATAGCAGCATTATTCATAATAACCAAAAACTGGAAACAATCCAAATGTTTATCAACTGGTGAATGGATAAACAAAATGTGGTGTAGCCATACAATGGAACACAATCAGGCAATTAAAATTAACCAGGTATTGATACATGCCACGACATGAATGAAGCTCAAAAAACATGGTAAGTGAAAGAAGTCAGACACAAAATACTAATGACTACATGAAATGTTTAGAAAAAGGGAATTTCTAGAGAAAGAAAGCGGATCAGTGGTTGCCTGGGGCTAGGGTTTGGAGTGGGGATTGACTGCAAATGGACACAAGGGAACATTTGGGAGTGATAGCAATGTTCAAAAGCTGGATTATGGCGACGGTTGCACAACTCTATAAATTTACTAAGATCATTGAATTATACACTTACAATGGGAAGATTTTATGGTATGTAAATTTTACCTCAATAGAGCTTCTAAACAAAAATGATTAAGGAAGACATCTGTGTTCTGCTATGGAGTGATCTCCAGGCTATAGTACCAAGTTAAAAAAAATCATGGTACAGAACAGAAGGGAGCAGCTATTCACAAAGAAACAATGGAAGTATAAAGCAAAAATTAATAAAAATATGTATCTATGGGGAGAAGGAAAAACAGAATGGAGGAGATATGGAAGGAAGCAAGATTCCTTTGCATTCTAGAAGTTGGACCTGGTATTTTAGTTTTGAATTTGGAACCATGAAAATATTTCATATAATTAAAAATATAAAATAAATCAATTTTCCAGTTTCCTAAACTGGAAACAAACTGAAATGAACTATGTATAGAGTTTGTTACACAACTATAAGAGAAGTATTTCAAGTGACTTTGAAACATACTTTTTTGACTACACATCTCCAGCAAAATAGATGCTAAAAAGCACCCATGCACAGCAGGAGGAGCCCACAGCACCACCTATGACCTATTTTTGTCAAAATAAAAGCTGACCCAGAATCTAATCAAGTTTCTAGAACCTCTAGAGCAGTGATTCTCAACCAACTGGGGGTGATTTTTCCCCCAGAGAACATTTGGAAGTGTCTGGAGACATTTTTGGCTATTACAACTTACAGCGGGAAGGGAGATGTGCAGGCCAGGGATACTGCTAAACATCCTGCTCTGTGCATGGTAGACACAAACCCCACAACAAAGAATTATCCGGTCCAAAATATCAACAGTGCAGGATTAAGAAACCTTACTCTGGATCTAACTGCCTATGCCTGTTTACAAAAAATATGGGAGGCCAAAAACATGTTAAATGACAACACAAGGATGAAATCAGCCAAATCCAAGAAACTATAAATTTTGTAGCACAAATGATTCACTTTCTTCAATAAATACAGTAAGTAGAATGAAAATGAGAGAGGAGGGGACACTGAAATAGATTTTTTAGAGATATAAAAAAATAAATGCAATGTATGGACATAATGTAGATTCTGATTCAAACAAAGCAACTGTAGAAATTTTTTTTTAAGAAATTAGAGGAAATTTGGGCACAGGCTGAGTATCATTAGATGATATTAAGAACATGTTTTTAATTGTGTTAGAGGCGATATGAATGTGGGGATTATGTTTTTGTAAACCTTTGTTAGATTTGCATATTAATTATTTACAGTTGAATGATATGATGCCTGGGATTTGCTTAAAAACAGCACTTTTCAAAGGACAGGCAATAGAGGGGGAAAAGAGGGAGATCCCTGAGCTTCTCTCAGGGATCTGCACAGTCAAAACTACTTTAGTAACAATATTGAGATGTTCTTTACCTTTTTCACCGCCTTGACATTTGCCCTGATGGTGCAAAAGCAATGCCGAGTAAAACTGCTAATGTCTCAGCAGGAATCAAGGCAGTGATGTGGAACCATCCTAGTTGTCATTGTATTCTTTATGGCCACCTAGTGAAGTAAAAAAAATAATAACACTTAAAAATAACAAAGGCCAATTTCACTTAAGAATGTACTGCATGAAGCAATAAAAATTATTAATTTTGTTAAATCTTGACCTTTTAGATTACATCTTCTTAATATTTCAGGTGATGAAATGGGAAGTACCCACAAAGCACTTCTGCTGTACCCCAAAGGATGATAGTTATCTCAAGAAAAATTTGCAGTTGTAGTATTCTTTGAATTTCAAGCTGAACTAGCTGCTTTTTTCCCAAGGAACACAATGTTTATTTGAAAAACTAACAGAAAAATTGTGGTCAATTCAGATTTGGGTATTCAGCAGACATTTTCTCAAAAATGAACAAAGTCTGGTGTCACTTTCAGTAAAACAATGGGCAAAATTTGTTGCCTGTCATAAAGTTTGAGCTTTCAAATGAAAATTAGAATTTAAGAAAACTCGCACCTGCCAGCTTGCCAGAATGTAAAAATGTTCTGATGAAATTAGAGATGACATTAACAAATGTAATTTTTTATATTGTGTCATGAAATATGTCTATACAACTTAGTCAATCAATACTTTCCAAATGAAAATGTATGATAAAACAAAATCTTGTATGGGTAAGAGTCACTCAAAGTGCCGGAGCGAACAATGGATTTTAATGTAACAAAGTATTAAAAGTTCATCAATATAATTTCAGATTCCAAATTGCAACTAACATTTAGAAAACTAGTATTTATCAAATTTCAGTATAGTATCAAAGAAAAATATCCACAAATATCTGAAAAGGCTATTAAAATATGCCTTCAAGCTAGGCATGGTGGCTTACAACTGTTATCCCAGCAATCTGGGAGGCTGAAGTAGGAGGATCACTTGATACCAGGAGTTGGAGACCAGCCTGAGCAACATAGTGAGACCCCATCCCTACAAAAAATAAATAAATAAATAAATAAATAAATAGCCAGGCATGGTAGCCCCTGCCTGTAGTCCTAGCTACTCAGGAGGCTGAAGCAAGAGGATTGCTTGAGCCCGGGAGTTTGATCGTGCCACTGCATTCCGGCCTGGGAAACAGAGACCCTGTCTTAAAAAATATATATGCCTTCATTTTCTAACTACATATCTACATGAGGTCAGATTTTCGTCGCATTTCAATCAAACAACAAATTGTAATCAATTGAATGCAGAAGCAGACACAAGAATCCAGCTGTCCTCTATCAAGAATCCAGTTGTCTTCCATTAAACCAAACATTGAAGAGATTTGTAAAAATGTAAAATAAATGCCAATCTTCTTCCTAGTTATTATTTGTTTCTTTTGTAAAATTATTTTTCATTTAAAATATGTCATTTATATTAACTTGTAATGAGTGGGTTGTTGTTATTTTTAAATTAATTAATAAGTAAATATTTTAAAGTTCCTTTGTTTTAATATCTAATATAAATATCAAAAATTTAACTCATATAAACAAAAGCTTTTTGGGATCATCAATATTTTTTAAAAGTGTGAAGGAGTCTTGAGACCCCAAAAATTTGACAAATACTGCTTTAAGATAATCTAGAAAGAAAATGAAGCAAAACAAACAAAAACATGGTGGGGAAGAAGGACACAGATATGATGGGTGATACAATTTGAATATTTGGCCCCTCCAAATCTCATGTTGAAATTTGATCCCCAGTGTTGGATGTAGGGCCTGGTAGAAGGCGTTTGGGTCGGGGGGTGGGTCCCTCATGAATGGCTTGGTGCTGTCCCTCTCCATAATGCATGAGTTCTTGCTCTATTAGTTCCCTCGAGATCTCATGGTTAAAAAGAGCCTGGCACCTTCCCTCTCTTGCTTCCTCTCTCTCCAAGTGACACTCTGGTTCCCCTTCACCTTCTGCCATGAGTGGAAGTTCGCTGTGATCGTCACCAGAAGCAGATGCTAACATCATGCTTCTTGTACAGCCTGCAGAACTGTGAGCCCAATAAACCCTTTTTCTTTATAAATTACCTCACTTCAGGTATTCCTCTGTAGCAACACAACAGACTGAGACAACGGGACTAAGTGGAAGTTGGGTAATGGATACACGGGGGTTCACTGTACCCTTCTCTCTCTTTTTGGTATGTTTTGAGTTTTCTGTAATAAATAATTTTTTTAAAACAGAATATTTTCTTCACTGAGACATTGATAACTATATCAACATATGCCCTTTTGTGACTTCAGGGAGCCCAGCCAGAGTTGGGCAAGTTCTCTGCAAGCAATATGGAGCCCCACTCTTTTCCAAGGGTGGCTAAGGAAGGGGTTGTGGGGGATGACAGGAAAGCAATGGCAGGTCAAAACCCCCTTCCCGGGCCCCCAATTCGCAGGTAATGGCAGAGGTATCTCTGACGACCTTGTCGGGTGGCCCCAGGAGAATGACACTGGGAAGTGGGGAAGTCAGGTCTCTTCTCTGCACCACTGGAAATGTACTGAGAACCACAAATCCTTCTCTGGACCACAGTTAGACCACACGATCCTTGAGAGCTCTCCCAGTTAAAGCATTTTGTGAAAAGTGACTCCTCTTGGTCTCACAAGTTTCCATTTGTCAAAATTTTAAGTGTTCACTGTGTGTCAAGCATCAGGGTCTGCCTCGTACAGGAGAAAAACATGAAGAAGAACACAGTCTTGATTTCTGTGGCACTGGGCAAGCCCGGCTGCCCCTGTGTGCCCCACCATCTCCTCATTCCAAAAATTCAACCACTGATGTAACTACAGTTTTGATTCCTTTTGGAACGAGTCACTGACACCTTAACAGGGATGTGATTCCGACCTTTCCAAAGATAGAAACCAAGGGAAAGGGATGGGCCCGTGCGGAAGGCACTGAATTCAGGTCGAGACACATTGATTTGGTGGCTCTGTGGGTTGTCTTAGCAGAGGTGTATGGGTCTGGATGGAGCTCAGGACAGCGGTCCCTTAGAGACAGAGATTTGGGAACTGTCCACATTGACAAGCAATGAAAATATATGGCTGTGGATGAGTTCAGCCAGGGTTTCAGAGAACAGAAGGAACAAGGAGAGAAGACTGAGAAAAAGCACATTCAAGGAGAGAAATTTATGAAGGAGATGAGGAGAAAATGGGCAGAGAGTAAGGGGGAGGGAGACTAGGAAGCAGGAGAGAGCATGGTCAGGGAAGGCAAGGGAAAGAGGGAGCAGGTGTCAGTGCTAAATGCAAGAGGTCAGGTGAGAATGGAGACTAAAAAGTGCCTGGTGGACTTGGCAGCAAGGAGGCCACTGGTGACCTTGTCCCAAGCAGTACTGGCAGGGCAGCAGCCAGGCTAGGGTTGAGCTAGGGGAATGAGGGAGTGGAAATGTTGGGTACAGACAAAGTGTAGGAAGTTTGGCTGACAAAGAAAGTGTAACAGAGGGCATGGCCTGAAAAATAAAATCGGCAAAAAGATGTCTTCTGTCTCTTTAAAACTTCCCCCACTCTTTTTGGAAAGTGAGGCCTACATCCCCACCTTGGGGGCAGGTGCTTGGGAGGGGCAGGGGAATGGCTTTTGTTATTTGTGTTACAGAAGGTAGCTCAGCTGAGCTGTCGGCTGCATGCCAGGCCCCGCGCATGGCTGGCTGAGGCCTGGTGGGAGCAGGTCACAGGCTTTTTCTTCAGCAGAGATGGGACAATTGGAATCATTAATGACAGTAGCCTAGAACTGAGGGCCCTCCCTTTAAAAGCTCTGTATTTCTGCTTATGTTCAGGAAATTTGGATTTTGAGACGAGAGTCTGCCATTTTTCCTCCTTTGCTGGCAAAGTAATAAACTTCTCTTTCCTTCTCCTCAACCACTTGTCCTTGTTCTTCTGATGAGGCCTCGAGGACAAGTGCTGAGCTTTCGGTAACAAAAGGCGGTCACAGCCTTCAGCAAGGAGTCTTGCTCACTTGTTTAAAATGGGAGAGAGGTGAGTATGCTTAAAATCAACATTTTAATTGATTCTGTTGATGGGTGGAAAGAAGCCAATACATAGACGTTGAGGAGACAGCAAAGATGGGGGATTATCAAAGGATGGAGAGGTCGAGAAAGCAGAGTGCAAGAAACACAAAAAACAACCAAGAACTGCAAATTCAGGCAATAGTGAGATATTATTTTTCACAAACCAATTTGACTTTTTACAGACAAGGAAACTGAGGTACACATAGGTTAAGATCAAGACCACCCAGGCAGCAAATACCAGAGCCAGGATTAGAACCCAGGCTGTCTGGCTCCAGACTCTGAGCTCTCAACCATGATATAATGCCTTTTCTCTAAAAACAGTCATTGTATAAATATGCATTTCTATAAATAAATTCACGTACACATATATGTACATGTGTGATACACATTAATATTCATTGAGAAAAGACTAGATATCAAAATATGAAGAGTGGTTATCTCTGGATAATTGGATTATAGCTGGTTTTCATTTTCTTTGTGCTTTTCTACATTTCTAAATTTCCTACAAAGGGCAAATTACTTGTTTTAGAGGAAAAAGAGAAGTTATTTTTAAAAACAAGCCTGGGGAGGAGACCAGGATGAAGGCATGGGTTAGACCCCATTGTTCAAGCCCTGCCGGGTTGTGAGAGCTAGAGGGGAAGGGAGGCAAAGTGTGAATAGATGAAGCAGTGTCTTTTAGCAGCACAGACAGGATGTCTCCTTGGTTTCCTGAAAGTTGGACCTACTTCTTAGCACCTATAAAACCAAGAGCATTTTCCCTGGGGATTGCTGTCTCCTGTCTCTGAAAAGACTCCTCTGGCCTGAGGGGACCCCAGCACAGGATCTTAGCCTCTCCAGTGAGATGGGTCTCCATGACCTCCCCAAGGAGAAATCATAAAGCTGAGTCCCTCCAGACAGATCAAAATCCTCCTCTGGGCCCTCTGCAGGTTTCAGGCCCCTGTGGCCAGGCTTCTGGGTGAGCAGGTTCTCCATGACACCCACGCAGATGGCCACTCTATTGTCTGTTTCCCAGGCCTGTGCTCCTGGGAACCATTCCCTCCCCTTGGTGGCAGCTTTTCCTCAGGAAGACATCACTACCTACCAAGGCAGATGCCTCCCTGGCACCTCCCAGGCGCCCCCACCACACTCCCTCCTCTGCCTGCTGCAGCTCTATTTGTAACAACACAGCAGCAAGGTCACGGCAATAGTGCTTCCATGTCCCATCTGTCACCTCAGGGGCCATTATGTTTTTTAGCTGTAAAGTTTGGCATGAGCTACTTACACTTACTGGATTCTGTAAGCTTCTTCTGCTGCTCAAATACTATTTTTTATTAAAGAGTCTTAGAGAATAGTTCTGCATGCAAAAAAAAAGAAAAAGAAATTGAAAACAAAAAAATTTTGGTTGTCTTCCTAGAGGAGACAATCCACACAGACGTGCACCGCAGGATGGGGACCGTGACCCAAAGGAGGCAGATTGAGTTCTAGCCCAAGCTAAAGGAAAGGAATTTCAGTGTAAAGGTGATGGGGGAGGGGAAGAAGCAAAAACTGTGGCACAGGAGAGAGGTGTCCTGCACACAGTGTGGGCTGTGGGGATGGGCACAAGAGCCAGGAAGCGTTTACACGGCCCCTTTCTGTTGCTTGTTCTGATGTGGTCTCTAGTTGGTTCCCCATGAGGTTCTGCCCACAGAGTGAGGGGGCTCCTCTAGGCCCAGGGGCTCTCTAGAGACTCTGGCAAAGGTTGTGCATCTCTCCCCTTGAAAGATTCATATCCCTACACATACGCCCACATTTCTGTGCCCAATGCCAGGGGTTCCCAGGCTATTGGTGATACAGGGCAGGGATGGCCCCTGCCCTCCAGGCTGTAATCACTCGGCCACACCTTCTCTGGAATCACCCCCCAAACTCATTCCTGCTCCCAGAGAACCAAGCAGAGAGGAAAGGGAACAAGAGCCTCAGAGCCAACCCTCATAGCATGTGCATCTCACCTCAGCCACTCACTAACTGGGTGGTCCTGGGCCCCTGGCTCGTCCCCTCTGTGCCTCAGCATCCTCTCCCATGGGTGGGGTGGTGTAAGGATTCAGGAGAGGCGCTTTAGAGGCATCCCTTCCTTCTCCCCCCATGCTCCACGCCCTGGCTCCACTCCTTCCCCGCTCATTCCCACCCTCAGAGGTCACCTCCTTGGCCTAGGGTCTCCACTGGCCTTGTTTTCATTCCTTCCTTCATTCAACAAACATTAGCCAAGCCTCTATCTATCCTCAGGGCCTGGTGCTGGGTGCTGGGATGCACAGGTGAAAAGACACACAGTCCCTGCCCTCGAGGATGGAGAGGACAGGCAGGGATGCAGGATGTAATTGCAATGCCACCAGAGGTCAGAAAGCTCGTGTGCAGTCGTCAGCACCCACCACTGCTTGGGGGAGGCAGGCGCTCCAGGGGTTCTGCAGGGGCTCCATCGAATCTGGCAACGGGTGGCGGGGGCGGGGGGATAAGGAGGGCAAATATGCGTAATATCACCAAGGACATGAGCAATCTGTAAAAAAGTAAATGATATCATTTATGTTTTCAGACTCTATAGACATCCATAGAATGCTAATAGGAGTCAGTGGCAAAGGTGAAGAAGGGCAGAAGAGGAGGATGCCATATGACTTAAGACCTGGACAACAGAAACTGACAGTAGGACGTGCAGCGCTTTCATGTTCCTTAACAACCTAGTTTGGCCCCCACAACAGTCTCAAGAAGGGAGTTTTGTTTGGTTTTGTTTTTTAATTAAAACCCCTACTTTGCAGATGAGGGAGCACATAGAGAAGTCCCAGCTCTACCTCTGTCAGTAGAAGGTGGGGATTTAATATAGATTATTCTGGCCCTGGTGCACAGGGGATTAAGTGAGACAAGAGGGCAGCCAGCATCTTGAATGCTGTCAGAAAGGCCACATCTTTCCCAGGGCTTCTCACGCTGCCATGGCGACTGTCAGTTAAAAATAGTTCAGTCACGAGTTGAGGAGTCAATGCGCACTGACACTGGGCAAGCTCCCGGCGGTGTGGAGGCACGAGTGGCAGGGCTCATTCCATCCCAGGACTGGGTGCTCCTTACCAAGGGGGGTGCCACTGCTGCCTCCTCAGGGCACTGTGGCAAGTTTTCTTAGGGAAACAGAGATGGACGGGGCACAGCCTGTGGGACAGTTGGGAAAAGCGTAGGGAGCTGGGACCACTGGGCAGCCCCTACCAGCCTCCCCCGCCCTCCGTGGGCCTCGCATACCTGTAGGCCCTGCTTCAGTCTGGCACCTTGCACAAGACTCTTAAGAGGGCCTGGCAGAGTCTGTGTGTGCTCCCGTCTCTCCACCTGTAGCTAGCACTGTGCCTGAGCTTTAGTGGGTATTTGATACATATTTATTGAATGAATAAATAAGATGGTGAAAGTTACCATTTTAACGCCTTGCTTTGAAATATATTTTAATATTTCTGATTCATGCACTGGCAAGCCATGATACGTTTTTGTTGGCTAGAGTCATATACTCAGCATGTCTGGGCTCGTCTTGGTGGCTCTGCTGGCACAACACCCACATTTTGCAGAATTTCAGGAGACTGGTCCGAAGTCACACGGGGGCTATGTCTTGAGTCCTGGTGCTGTGCTGTTCTTGACAGCTTTTCTCACCTAGATCTTAACTGAACACCCTCGCACCCAGAATGGTTTTAAGACAATTCTGATCATTAAGATCATCGTTTTAAGGAGACGCTCACATACAAGTTTTCAGATACCTGCAGGAAGGCAAGGGCTAAGCACTGGCAGCTGCAGACAGCTCCAGAACCCTGGGAGAGGAGAGAAACGTGTGAATGATCCGCCTGCCCTGTCTGTGCCACACGACAGGTTATTTGCATAGTGAGCCCAGTGCATACATTAGCTCCTGACTCTTCACAATTCTGGGAAGTCAATGGGTATAATTAGTGTCATTTTATCTAGAACTGGGTCACACAAAAAAGGACAGACTTTCCAGATGGTTCCCAAGGGTCGGACACTGCCCATGCACACTGAGGACACTGGCAAGAGCCACTAAACTGGTCAGGACAGTTCAATCATCAGCCCTTCCTCTAGGAGGGGAAGAATCAACCCTCCCCTCACTCCGGCCCAAACAACACATGCAAAATCAAAGGCATCATCTTCCCCTGAAGCTATTTTCCTCCTTAAATTCCTATCTTGGTGTTGACAGTGCCTCACACCTAGAGCCCAGTGAGTCCCCCCCTAGCCACACAGGCACCCTCAACCAATCAACCGATCACCAAATTTTGTCCATCTCTCCTACTAAACAGCACCCTTTTCTCCACCTCCATAGAACTGTGCCTACATGATTACAGCAGCCCCCAGGATGGTCTTCTGCCTCTGATCTTGGCCTCTACATCCTCCGCCCTAATCAATTAGGCATCCACGTGGACTTTCTGGTCCAACTATCACATCTCTCTGCCTGACATCTTTTTTGGCTCCCTGAGGCTATGGGATAGAACCTCCTATGAAATGGAGTCCTTGGCCTGGCCTACGGAGCCCTGTGGCCACTGCCTACCCCTCCAGTATCACCTCCACAGCCCTTCCTGCACAGAGGCACATCCCCTGTGCCTTGGATATTCTCTCTGCAGGCCCCAAAATACGCCCTGCTGTCTCTCACCTCTATGTTTTCCACATTCCACCCACAGCCAGAGCCTCTCAAAGATTGAAGCATTCGCTACATTTAAAATATAAAGAATTTTATATTTTCCCCATGCAGGGTTTCAAAACCGGCAGTATGATTTAAATGTACGCAACTAACTCACTAATGGGTTTATCACAAAAACATTACCATGCAATGTAATTGTGCTGGTCAGAAGAAAAGTAAAGGGCTTACAGAATATAATAATTCATACTAAGTAGAGTGACCATCCAGCCCAATTTGCTCAGGATTGAGGGGTTTCCAGGAAGTGGGAATTTGGTGCTAAAATCAGGAAAGTCCTGGGTGAACTGGGACAAGCCAGTCACCCTAAGTGTGGAATAGTAGCTCACAGTCATACGATGTTCTTCTTCTTTCAAAACTGTCCATGTACCCCTATGGCTGTCTGTCTAACATTTGGAAATAAAAGGCCACCTTTGAGGCACTTGGTGGGTGGGAAACCTGAACTCCCCAGCCTTCTCCCTGCTGCTAACCTCTTCCTGAGCCACTTCAAGGAGCTATTCCTGCCCCTCCTTCCAGCTCAGCTCTTCGGGGCTCAGCTCACCCCAGCACTGGTCTGCAGATTGCTCCTTCCACTGCTCCCTCAGCATTCTCTGTATACCTCCTTCCTAGCACAGGTCATACTATATAGTAATTTTCTGCTTGCATGTCAGTTGCTTCCTTTAGGTGCTGAGCAACTTCTAGGTCTGGCTGACCCATAGACACTCAGCAAGTAAGTGTCTTGTTTGTGCGCTCCTTATGAGAATCTAATGCCTGATGATCTCAGGTGGAACTGAGGCGGTGATGCTAGCACTGCAGAGCAGCTGCAAATACAGATTATCATTAGCAAAGAGGTTTAACTGCATAATAAATGTAATGCACCTGAATAATCCCGAAACTATCCCCTCTCCCCCCGCCCCCATCTGTAGGAAAATTGTCTGCCATGAAACCAGTCCCTGGTGCCAAAAAGGTTAGGCACCACTACTTTAAGCCTTTAACAAGGTAAACAAACACATGCTGTAGTAATGATCGGTTTATGCACATCCCAAGGATTCCAACTCCAGCTCTGTCTCCAACCACTGGACATGACCTAAACAAGTCCTTTCACCTCTTGGATCCTTAATTTTATCATCTACAAAATGGGCTAACATGATCTTCCTTGAAGGTGGGCTATATGTAATCATGGGTGTGGGCTGCTCTTTGTAAGCTATGAAGGTTCATGCCATTGGAAGGGGTGGTGATTACGGAAACTGTCATCAGAGGCACGTTTGTTGCTGCGGGAAACTGCAGGCACTGGATCATTTTCTCATCTTTCCACAGGTGACTGGAATCACAACTTATAATTAATGCACAGTGATATGGCTTGACCCAGTTTCCTGAATTGTAATGTTTCAACTACAACTGATGAAAAATGTGAAACTCTTGTCTTCCAAGCAGAACTAGCTCGATAAACTCCCTTTCCCTGGGCTTCAAACTTTCTTCAGAGCTAATGAGTCAATATATACATTGAACAAATATATATACTGTACTCCCCTATTCAACAGATATGATTGTCTACTGTGCACCATTTATCATGCTTAACATTTTACCTGACTTGACTCATTAATCCCCACATGAATTCTGTGAGGTAGGCATTCTTGTCCTGTTGTACAAAGGAGGAAACTGAGGCTCGGAGGTGTTAGGTCACTGGATCAAGACCATACACCTAGAAAGTGGCAGAAGCACAATTATACCCAAGTTTCCTTGTCCCAAGGCACCTGCTCTTTTGTGATACCACATGCCTTCTGCAGCTCCCTCATAAAGAGGAATTTGGACAGATGGGATTTAACACTTAAGGAACAAGTCAGGATGGATGACAAATTGTGGCTTGTATGTGCCCCAACAGCTCTATCAACCATCCAACCTTCCCTGGAACCCAGTGGCTCATCCTCCTCCCCCGACTCCAGGCAGCACCCTGGGTGCCCCTGTGGCCCCTGGAATACATTTGCTGCCTTCCTGCTCCTTGCCAGATTCATCAATTATATACCACTGGGCTGCTGCCTCCCCCTCAATCTTGGCTCTAACCTGTCAGACATCTCACCATCCCAGGCCCATCTAGGATTGGACTGGCACTGGGGTTCCATCTTCTGAACTGGGCAGCCACATCTCCCTGCACCCTGGGGGCAGTCATTGGGCAGTCCAGGACGTGGAGTGAGACAGATTGAGGCTCTTCTGATTACACCCTATTTGTCTTGAGAAAATAACTGGGTTTCTCAAGCCACAGTTTCCATATCTGGAAGTCGAGAGTAATAGCTGTCTCACAGGGTTGTTGTAAGGACTAAACGAAACATGGTTTATATTTATGGCATACAGTGTCACTCCCCAAGTGCTATTTCCTTCACTCCCCCACACTTCCAAAGAAGCATGGCAAATGGTAAATTCTGTACCATGCTACTTTTTCCCTGTGATTTGTTGTCTTTAAATATTTAACTTTGATTTTGGTGAGCAGAATAAGGTGTGAAGCTAATTCCTTTTTCAAATCCAGTCCTTAATATTCCAACATGATTTATTAAATTTCCCACCCATATTGCTTACTGACATGTGGCTCATCATACATCACAGTCCTTCATATAATTTGACCTAATTCTGGGTCCTCTTTTGTATGATTTATATACAGTTTTCTCTATGTATCTGCACTCTAGCTGTTTTTATTGCTATTGTTTTAAAATAGGTTTTTATAGCGGACAGATAAATCCTCCCTACTGCTCCTCTCCTCACCCCTACCAGAGTGGTTTCTTATTCACGGCTGTTTAATCTTCCAGCTATACTATTCTGTCAAGTTTCAAGAGAGGTTTTGGAGCTTTAGATTAGGATTTTCTGGGCTACACAGAGGATGTGAGGGCTAGCAATTACTTTCAGGAACTTGTCTCTAAATCTCATAAGCTTTGAAATCTCAAGTGCTCAGCCACACACACACGAGTCAGCCCTACTTGCCTTCTTGCCTTCCAACACTTCCCCACTGATAAAGTATAGGAAAAAGGCAGTAAAGAATGGTAGTACCCTGCCAGGCCTGCTGCCCATTAAAAGCCGTGGTGATGAAGCTGAAATTAGTTCAAATTTAAGAGGGATCCCAAGAGTCTCAGAGTCCAGACTGGTCTGCCAGTTCCCCATTACATTGACATTTGACTACTCCAGTGGTTCTCAAAGTGGAGTCCCCTGACCAGCAGCATCAATGGCACCTGGGAACTTCTTAGAAATGCAAGTTCTTGGGTCTCACCCCAGGCCTACCGAATCAGAAGTTATGGGTGTGGGGCTCAGTAATCTGTGTTTTAACAAGCCTCCAAGTGATTCTGGTGCATGCTCAAATTTGAAAACCACTCCATTAAACAAGCCCAGATTTACGAATGGCTACCTCCACTTATTTCTGGGATTTCAGGCATGCTGGCAGCCTGGTCAGCCCGTTGGAAGCAAGTTGGAAAGGCACTGCAAAAGTACAGCAGCGGCTGCAAAACCAGACACACTGTAACTGGACCACATGCAACCTATAAATTGATGTGAGGAGAATCAATATCTTCACACTCTTGTTCCCACTTGCAATTCTCCTATTCTGGTCTCCTTTAGTAGTCAAAAGCATTATGGCTTTCTCTACCTGGGTCACAAACACCCTGCATTGGGTTTATTCCAAAATATTTTGTTACTGTGAATGGGATCTCTTTAGCTGTAGATTTCCTGATTGATTGTGCCTGGTATTCATTCAGAATCTTGAATATTTATTGGTAATTAGTCACATTTCTAACCTCTTGATTTCTTGTCATTTTTAATAGCTGATTTGTTTGTCTTTGAAAGTTGTCTTTGAAGTA
Source organism: Daubentonia madagascariensis (assembly GCA_023783475.1). Lineage (NCBI taxonomy): Eukaryota > Metazoa > Chordata > Mammalia > Primates > Daubentoniidae > Daubentonia > Daubentonia madagascariensis. The sequence goes on along the minus strand of JAKFHU010000144.1, from coordinate 8,377,958 downwards.
GTAATACTGCTGACTGTTTGGGCGTAATATTTATTATGTGCATTTCCACTTCAGGGGAGAGCTGGAAGAGTGGACGTTGCTTGTCAAAAGATGATGGAGGGAAGGGCATTTTAGGGGTAGGCTTGTCCTGGAACACATTCCCCCGTGTTCACCTACCTGACCTCAACTTAACTTTCAGGATTCACCTGGCAGGCCTTCTTTTGGCCCACAATTCCTTGGGACAACTTGTCTCCTAGTGTTTTTTATCACACTCTTGAGACTAAAAATTCACCTTTGTTCTTATCCAAGTTTTAGAATTTGTTTGCATAGAATTATGCAAACTACTCTGTAATCATCCTTTTAATATAGCTTTAATGGTTTCATTTTTATATTTAACTCTTGGATCCATATGGAATTTATTTGCACATGAAGAATGAGGTAAGAAATCCAAATTTTTTCCCTTCAAATAACTAACCAGTTTTCCCAACACCATTTATGGATAACCCGTCCTTGCTGATAAATTTAACGATGCCATGTTAATCAAATACTCAATTCCCATATGTGCTTGAGTTCGTTTTTGGACTCTCTATTTTCTTGCATTAATCTCTTTCTCTATTTCTGCTCTAAAATTATATTGTATTGAATATCTGTAGCCTTAAACCATTTTTTTTTTGGTTTGGTTTTTTACTGTGTGGGCTTTAAACAATGTTTTGATGCCTGATAATATCATAGTCATATTCATTATTCTTATTTTTCAGATGTTTTCCTAATTCTAATCATGTTTTATTCCACTAGACAAAATCTAGTTTTAACCTATCAGATTCCAAACAAAATTTTGTTGGTAATTGGATTGGAAACACACTGAAATTAGAGATTATATTTGGGAATTAAAAGTACTATATAGTGTTGATTGTATCATTATATCTTATTTTTATAGATATTGTAGAATAGTGCCAATCAACAGAAATATAATGTAACCACATCTGTCATTTTAAAGTGTGTGGTATCCACACTAAAAAAGTAAAAAGAAGAAACAGCTGGAATTAATTTTGGTAATATATTTTATTTAGCCCAGTGTATCCAAAATATTATCATTTCAATGTATATTCAATAAAAAGTATATTAATGAAGTTTTTCACATTCTTTTTTCATGCTAAGTCTTAGAAATCCAATGTTTACACACACAGCAATTTCAATTTTCACTAGCCATATTTCAAATGTTCAATATGTGGCTAATTGCTACCATATTGGGCAACATAACTTTAAAATTTCGGTTTTGGTTTCTTCTTTAACATAGAGTTGTTTAAGAAAGAGATTAAAATATAAGCAGAGTTAGCCTTTTTGTTTGTTTTCAACTTTAATTTGTAGTTTTATTGCATTGGGACCAGGAAGGCATACTTCAACCATGCATTTCTACCAAGCATAAAAGCTGGTCCTGAGTCGCAACTTCACATAACGCAGGGCCAGCTGGTAGTCCTGTCCAACTGCAGAACTCAAATAGCAGTATTGCTCAGCCAGGGAGTATACCCTGTGTCCTGGCCCAATCAGAGGAGATTGCAATGCCTCACCAGCAGTTCTGCCCGATTGCAGAGCCCAGGCAGTGGTCTCACCAAACAGTGTAGCCCAGCCAGCAGCCCCACCCAACCTCAGAGCAAAAGCAGCAGCCCAGCCAGCTGGAGAAACCAACAGCAAGCTCTACCTGCCCAAAGTCATTACCAGCTGGCCTATCCAGAATCAAAGGTCAGATGTAATAGTGGAGGTCAAAGAATACCTATAAAGGCCGGAAAAGGTGACTGTCTCCTCAAATGCACATATGCCAACATAAGACATGTCTTAGTTCATTTGTATTGCTATAACAAAATAACACAGACTGGGTAATTTATAAAGAACATAAATTTATTTCTTATAATTCTAAAGGCTGGGAAATTCAAGGTCAAGATGCTAGCACTGGTGTCTGATGCGAGCGGTTCTTTGCTTCCAAGATGGTGCCTTGTTGCTGTATCCTCATACAGCGGGAGGCAGAAGGGCAAGAGGGTGCTCCCTTCAGCCCTGAGCCCTTTTATAAGGATGCCAGTCCCATTTATGAGGACAGAGCCCTCACAACTTAATCACTCTCAAAGGCCACACCTCTTAACATGGTTGACATTGGAGATTCAGTTTCAACATGAATTTTGGAGGGGACACTATCATTCAAACCACAGAGGTACACAGGAATTACAAAGAATCAGGGAATGGTGACACCTCTAAAAGAAATTAATAAAGTTGCAACAGTGAACACTAAAGAAATGGAGATCTATGGAATAACTGACAAAAAATTCAGAATCATCCTCTTAAAGAAGTTCAGTGAACCACAAGAATATATGGATAGAAAATTAAATAAAATTTGGAAAACAATACACAAACAAAATGAAAAGCTTGACAAAGAAATAGAAACAATAAGAAAAAAGGAATCCTAGAGATGAAGAATACAATGACAACTGAAAAATTCAATAGAAAGTTTCAACGGCAGGCTTGATCAAACAGAAGAAAGAACCGGTGAGCTCAGAGACAGAATATTTGAAATTATTCAGTCAGAGAAGAAAAAAGAAGGAAGAATGGAAAAGAGTGAAGGGAGCCTATCAGAATTCTGGGATAACGCCAAGAGACCTAACATTCACACAATGAAAGTTACTGAAGGAAGAGAGAGAAAAGGGGACAGAGCATATTTAAAGAAATCAAATGGCTGAAAGCTTTCCAAATACAGGGAAAGATGCCAACATCCAGGTATAGGAAGCACAGAAATCTCCAGTCAAATCCAACCCAGAAAAGAGTTCATCAAGATATGTAATAATCAAACTACCAAAAATCAAAGACAAAGAAAAAATTCCAATAGCTGGGTTTTGATTCGGCTGATATATACAGTTCAAATAGCCAGTTAAATGTGAGAAAATGGTCACAGAAAAACAAAACGGTCCTTCACTTCTAGTAAATACATTTATCTGCAGAAGGAAGATAAGGGCTGCTATATATGGAGAAGAATGTCCACTTTGGCACTATTGACATTTGGGGCTGGATAATTCTTTGTTGTGGGACACTGTCTTTCCTGTGCCTTGTAGGATGTTTAGCAGCATCCCTGGTCTTTATCCATCAGATGCCAGTAGCACTCCCCAGACCTCTAGTTGTGTCAACCAAGAATGTCTCCAGACACTGCTAAATGTCCCCTGGGGGACAAAATCTCTCCTGTTTAGAACCATTGAGCTAGAAGGGACATTCCACACTTTTTTCCTTGGCTTCCCACTCACCTATCCCCATCTGTTCCCTCCAAATAGAGGTTTCAGAGTGGCAGACATGCTGCATCATAGCAGTGGAGAAAACCCCTGCTTTGACTTCTAGAAACTTCCATCTCTGAAGACACCTCTCAAATTTATGGTGGAAGATTGTAATCCTTCATTTATTGGAATGCTACCAATTTATTCCTTGCTGGTATGTCTTCTCTTTCTGTTTATTAATTTTATGGAGAGGGAAGTTTTGTGTTCCTCTGTATTCCACTGTCTTTCCACAGCTGTCTCCTCTCTCAGTCCCAGCTCTGAGTTCTTTTCATTGCATGTCTGACAGAGAGATGTCAGGTTACAGTAAAATTATAATTAAATCTATAGTCAACTCTTATCAGATGGCATTAAACAGAGGAACCTGGAACAAGGAACAATGTTCTTTAAAGGGAGAAATATTTTTACATGAATATTTTGGTATTTGTTAATGTACTGGAGTTAATAGAGAGGTGTAGGAGGTGCTGAATAGAAATCCAATTTGTAGTGATTATTTCCAAATTAAGATTAGCACAGAAACCTGTCTGGAGTGGGAGGTAAAGTCTGCTGTTCCAAAGAAGAGGTTTTAAAGGTGTAGGTGGGGAGAGTGAAGAAAACTGAACATAAATGTTCTTATGACAGGAATGAGGAAAGAGGCAGCAGGTGTTCTGACAGCCAGGGGCATCAGTTCAGAAGGAAGCTTGACAAGCAGCCCAGAGATGACCAGTGGTGGTCATTCCTTAATCCTGACCTTGTTGACATCCTTTAAATGCATCTGGTAGCTTATAGTTTACAAAGAGCTTCCATGTATTTGACATTTTAAGTAAAATGAGTAAATGCATGTGATAGCCTAATAAAAAGATTTGTGATGGGATTCCCACACAGACAGAGAGATTCAAATAAGCTAAGTTGCAATGAACTCTTACTTTATTCCATAAATATCTGTAGAGCACCTATTGGGTTTCAAATACCACCTATGATGTAAAGACAAACTTTCCACATCCTGTGCCATTAAGAGGTTCACAAACTACTCTAGAAGAAGGAAGGAAAGCTCCGATTACAATTACAAAGCAATTTCATCAGTTCCATGATAGAGATTTGATGATTGTCCAAAGGGGGAGCACCTAATACTGTTTGAGAGGCAGTGAGGTGAGAGAAGTCAAGGAAGGCTTCCTGGAGGAATTAAAACTGAGCTGAGTATGAATGGATGAGCAGAAGTTAGCCTGGTGAAGGGGGAAAAGGCAATCCTAGCAGAGGAGTCCACATGAGCAAAGACACTGGGGCCAGAAAGAACGTGGTGGGTGCTAAAGAGGCAGAAGCAGCTTGCCATTATGGGAGCATCACGTCTAGGGCAGGCAGTGGTCATGAAGGGCCTTGGGTGCTCTCTTACAAGTCTTGGCATTTCACCATGTTAGCGACAGGGACCCAACAATCAAACCACTTTTGCTGAATCATTTCCTTCCCTTGGCTTCTGGAACTGGAGACACTTTCCTGGTTTTCCTCCTCAGTGGTTGCTCTGACTCAGTCTCCTCACCTGGATCCTTCTCTTCCACCCTCCAAATATTAGTGTGCCCCAGGGCTCAGTCTTTAGCCTATTTCTCTTCTTTTTATATACACACTCCCATGGCTTTCAGTACCATCTCTCTATTGATGAATCCCAAATCTACATCAATCGCTTCACACTCCCACCTCCCAAATCCAGGTGCATATATTCAAATTGCCTACTCCCCATTTCTACTTGGGTATCTGAACCAGAATTAATGTTTGGCTTCAGATAACAAGCACCCAAGATAACAGCAGCTTTCAAAGGATAGAAGCTTAGATGTAAGACGTGTGTGGCTGGTGTGTAGCTCCAATGTCATCTGGGACCCCAGATCTTTCTAGATTTCTACTCCAACAAATTTAGAGTGTGGAGCCCAAGATGGAGCCCCACATCCACCATCACAAAGTTCTAAGGAGAAGGATGAAGGAAGGGCTCATGAAGGAGCTGTTGCAGGTCAAGTTCACCAGGAGGCATACTTGAAGACAGATATTTGCATGCAGGAAGTTTATGGGGACGTATACTTGAATTCAACATGTGTGTGTCAGTGAAGGGAGAGGGATGGGGCAGAAGAAGTTGGACTGTGATGCATCAAAACAAGACCCCAGCCAATCTCATAGGAAACTCTGCAGCTCAGATGGGCCTCAAGGGTTTCCCAAAACTGGGGCAAGGGGACCAGATCTTTTTATCCCCATTTCAACCAGTCACCAGATGTAGGCTACACCAGCAAGAGATATAATTTTGAGTGAAGTGGCTCTCTTTAGCCAACGACAATCACTGGAAAGAGTGACTCAGCCAAAAACTGCCAACATGCAACATTCCCGGTAGCCGGAAGACTAAGTATTTCAGTCCTGAAGGTGGGAGAAATCTAGGTAGCAAACAACAGAGTCCACTACAACCGACCCTTGTGCCACTCAGATCTACCTGCTTTGTAGAAGTCCCCTCACTCTACATGAGCACTTCCTCTGATCTAGGTGGTTTGCCTTTTGTGGGTTACCTTGTAGTCTGAGCCCCTGGTCATTATGTACTTCTCAAGCTGTGGTTGCAGTATTTGACCATTTACTGTCAAAATTGGACAGGGGAGTACTAACAGATGCCCCAGTAGATCACTTTGGTGCCAAACGCATTTTTCTCTGCCCCCTTGGGATGACAGCAGCCCTGTTCTTGCCTAATCAAAGTCAGTTACCACTGCTGGGATAGTGACTCCTTTCTTTTCCAGTGAGCACAAAGAGCCCAAAGTGACCGGGCAGCAGTTATAATTTGAAATTTAATAGGATCCTTATTATAGCCCTTGGTGGAATCATTCCCTGTACCCAAAAGTCAAGACCTCTAAACCCACAGACTCCAAAGTTGTGGGAACAGGATGCAGACATTCCCTAAGGGGTCACTGGGAGTAATGTAAGCAAGGCCACTCCCCCCTGCATCCCTCAGTTCCCAGACCCAGACCCAGATAACAGGTGACCACTAAAGTCTTCTGAGTAGAGAAATAGCAATCACAGGGCAGCAACGTTGAGGATAGGCCATAAGGAAAGTATCTGAAGCAGGAAGACCAGTGATGAGGCTGTTAGAATTGTCCAGGCAGGAAATTATGTGGGCCTAATAATGGAATATTATTAGAGCCTGACATTTCCTTCAGCAGGAAAGCAAGCTCTTGGCATCCAATTAGTGTCTCTGGGTACATCAGGAGGCCTACTGTAGGTTAGAAAAGACATTTTTTAAGCTTTCGCTGCACTCATAGAAGCAAAACTATTACAGGACCATTCCAAAAATAACTGAGCCAAACTGGTGAGCTCCAGCTCGGCTGTACGTCAGCTTGATCAGCAGAGACACAGAAATATTGCCACTCCAAGAAAACAGACAGGCAGGTAGACTCTCTGCATCAGCCCCATCCAGAGTGGGGCCAGGAATTCTGCCCCCACCCTGATCTCTGCTTATTCCTCTGTCCCGGAAAGTTTACCACCATCTACCTGGAATTCAAGGTCTTTACACATAGAGTTGTCACCTGCTCTTGGCCCTGTGGTCCCATAGAACAAGAAGTTGTCCTACACTCTTTTGTACCTGTGACAGTGCCTATCACAGCCCCTGGCCCAGAGATCGAGCTCAGTAAATGTTGATGGGAATTGAAAAATCTTGCAAGTGAGACCGTGAAACTACTATGCGAGAGCAACAATAATAACAGTAATAATAATGACAGGTAACATTTGCTGGGCCCCTCCTACGGGCCAGACACACTGCTAAGGGATTTATACGCATTCTCTTATTTAGTTCTTCCAGAAACACTATGAGGTAGGCATTGTCATCATCTCCATCTTACACAGAAAGAAGCTTTGGCACAAAGAGTTAAGTAACTTGCCCAAGGCCACCCTGCTACTAAGTGGTAGTCCCATCTGTCAAAAAATGACATAAGTGGGTCCCACCACTATGGCCCAGCAAATAAGACATCCATCACAGCAAGATTCCAGAGCTGTCTGTGAGATTCACGACTACAGCATTTTCAGGTGATTAATAGGAACCAGCACATGTTCATCAAGAAGAAGCCATGTCAGGTCAACCACATTTCTCTTCCAATTATTCATTCTACCCCGGCATCCCTGAAAACACCCTTCATCAATGGCCATGTATTCCAGATCCTGCCCCACGCCCCCAACCCTGCTGTGCCACCTCCAGCCATATGCTCCTCAGAGAGTTTCACACATCCCTTCTACGTAAGCATTTATTTTCAAGGAATCAAAGGTGCCGTCGCAGTTTCTCTGCCGTGCCTCCTCCACAGCTGCTGCCCTCTCCCTGCACAGCTTCCAACAGCTCAGCCCTGAGTAGAACACACCTGCCCCTGGAAACACGAACCCCAAGTGCCTCTGATCACAGGCACAGCAGTATTCACTGGAGCCCAGGACCAGGACACCCTCGCCCCACCTGCCTCACCCTGGGCCTAGCCTCTAGGTTTCTTCACTTGCCTATGGGAAGGACATGATTGCTCACACTGGCCTGGGCTTCAACCAGAAAGACCATACCCCAATCCTATTGCTGGGCGTGTGACTTAGCCATCACCTCCCTCTCTCACTTCCCTTAGCGGTAAAAGGACACTTCAGGGAGGCAGCAATAAAATACAAGCATAGATGTAAGGAACTCCTACAAGTCAACAGCAAAAAACCAAATACCTGATTAATAAAATGGGCAAAGGACTTGAATAGACATTTCTCCAAAGAAGACATACAGATGACTAACAGGTATATGAAATTGCCTAATCATCAGGAAAATGCAAATCAAAACCACAAGATATCACCTCATACCCATTAGGATGGCCATTATAAAAAGTAGAAAATGACAATAACAAGTGTTGTTAAGAATGTGGAGAAACTGGAATCCCTGTATATGTGGCGGGAATGTAATTTGTACAGCCATTATGGTAAATGGTATGGAGGCCCCTCAAAAAATTAAAAATAGAACTACCATATGATCCAGCAACCCTACTTCTGAGTATTTATCCAAAAGAAATAACAACAGGATCTCAAAGAGATATCTGCACTCCCATGTTCACTGCACAATAGATAAGAAGTAGAAACAATCTAAATGTCCATTAATGAACGAATGGATAAACAAAACGGGGTATATACATACAATGGAATATTATTCAATCTTAAAAGAAGGAGATCCTTCCGCATGCAACAACATGGATGAACCTGGAGGACATTATACTAAGTGAAACAAGCCAGTCCAGAAGGAAAAACACTACATGATTCCACTTATGTCAGGTATCTAAAGTTGTCAAACCCATAGAAGCAAAAAGTGGAATGGTGGTTGCCAGGGGTTGCAGGGAGAGGGAAATTGGGAGTTGCTGCTCAATGGGTACAGGGTTTCAGTCATGCAAAAAGAAAGAGTTCTGGAGATCTGTTGTGCAACGTTGTGCTTGTGGTTCACTACACTGAAAAGTTTGAGGTTAGAGTTCATGGCATGTTATTTTACCATTATTTTTAAAAAATGAAACTAATCCAGAATCAGCTATAAGCATCTTTTGTCCCTAGCCACATCACTTGTAGACCTAATTAATAAGCAGGGGAGGGGGGAACATGTACTCCAAAGTGGTTTCGCTCTGCCCCTCACAATTTATCTTGACCTGGGTGGCAGTGACACTGGCATGCAGACGTGTAAGAATGTAGGTTTATATAGACATATAAACTCATTAAGCTGTAGCATATAGCATATAGCATAACAGCATATAGCATTTATACATTAATGCACTTCGTGTATAAATGTTATACTTCAATAAAAATGGAAATTCAAGGATAAAAAAGAGTCCAATGCTTAAAGAGCCTTCCTTGACAGGCTGAGGAGTTGAGACCATCTCCTGTGATCAGTGGAGGTCATGGAATATTCTGAGCAGGGAAGGGTCCCAGTGGAAGTTATGCTTTCTCTGGAACCTTCTTGAAATATGTGGCTTTATGTGCAGGCCCTCGAGTGATGCTGTCTTGAATCCCTGGAGGGTGGGATTCCTGCCTGCTTCATCGTGGCCTCCACTCCAGTACCTGGCATAGTCACTGGCACAGAGCCTGCTGACTAATAAAGGTGGGGCACCCCAATCACTCACAGGACATCAATGGAGAGGCCGGGCTGGTGTTTAAGGTTAGTCTGCACAAGTCACCCCGCATCAGTGGGGCACTTGCTATATGCTGAGTCATTAAATGGAGCCTAGAGAAGCCGCTGGGAAAGCAGAAATGTTCCCAAATGTCCCTCCCCTCTGTCTGGGTGGCTTTCATCAGAAGCTCTGGCTGATAGCTTTCAATTTTGAGTCTCACCTAGAAAGACGCTTCGATGTTATATAGGACTTGCTTAAAGATGCAGCTTGCGGACTTATAGCTCAAGCAGCTTCCAAAAACAGCTTAATGAAACACCACTTTTATGGTTAAAACAATCCTCATTGCCATGGCAATCCTGCAGGTCATTAAAGAGGAGGCACTTAGGGCTAACAGGGCTCCTGCAGGTCCTGGCACTGGCGAGAATCATAGGGCATGGGGGAGTGGGAAGGGGGCCAGAGAGAAGGAGGGCCAGTCAGGGAGGCAGCGATTGCCAAAGTGAACCATACTTCCACCAAGGCATGGGCTGGAAAGGACTAAACATATGTGGCACACTCACAGGAAATAATCCAGCTCTCAGTAGAAAATGACAATAACAAGTGATGTTAAGAATGTGGAGAAACTGGAATCCCTGTATATGTGGTGGGAATGTGATTGGTACAGCCATTATGGTAAATGGTATGGAGGCCCCTCCTTTACAAATGGCCCTGAGGACCCAGGCGGGTGTTTAATGGAATAGGGTGCCAGATCAGTGTGTTCTTGTTGCCCCGAGATGTCAGCTAAAGCCTACCCCTGAGAATAAATGGTGGCAACTACCCCACATTCGAAGTCCAGAGCACCACCGATACTGCAGTCAGTCACAGGGCAGCAGGGCCGACTTAGAAATGCAAGATGGGAGACCCGGCCCTACAATCCTCCCCACCCCAGCCCCATGGACACAGGGGAGGACAGGACACGGGGACAGGTGCTGTTCAGGAAATGCTGTATTTGTAAGAAGGGAGAATTCATCTTCCTCTTCCCTGTGGGGGTGGGAAACAGGGTGTCTCTCCTCCCCAAGGAAAAGGAAGGAGGTTCCAAGAAAACATTTAAATTTGGGGCATGCTTTCAAAATGAAAAGACTAGATTTGGTTCCCTGGTTAGACATCTCCTTGGTCTCCAGACTTCCATCTACCCCGGTGTGACCAGAGCTGGGAGGGGCTCTCTGGAGAACGGAGGTGTCATGGGGGCCACAGCCAGGAAGACAGGTAGTCAAGGAGACCATCAGTCTCCAAGAGGGTGGAAAATGGGTCCCACCCAGCCGTAGCTGGTGGCTTGGCAGTGCTGACCAGGCAAAAACACGACTGTGATGAGGCTGTGAGGAAAACTGTCTTCCCCTCTCTCCTCCCACACCTACTCCGGAGGGGGCGTGCCAGGATGGGGAGGGGAGGGCCAGTGAGAGCAGACCGTGCCCCCCACCCCTCACCCTAGTCCAGCTTCCAGACTCCATCCCAAGCCATGAGTGCACCCAGTCTCTCCTGCTCTGGGGGGAAAGAGAAGAAGAGCTTAAAATAGATGTGAGATCAATATTTTAAGGGATCAGGGCTGAGTTCTTCACAATCGTGAGTGACCGGACTTTCTAGAAGTAGGCTGCACCATTATTAGGGGAGCTGCCACCCAGAGAGAGAGCATAACAACATTTGGGGCAGTTTTGGGAGGCAGGGGGTACAAAACAACTCCTGTCATGTTCATGCCCTAATGGGTTGCAACTGCTTGATAAACCAGCTATATCAATATCAACTGGCAGGCTCAGAAGCATTCTAAAGCCTGGAGGCAGGAAGGTGAGACTTACGCTCAGGGACCACAAATGAAACAGAGGTGAGGCTGCACAGCAGAGCCAGGCAAGGTCCTGCTGCTAGGGCCGGCTGGGGTCACATGGGACAGACAGGAGTGCCAGGCTGGGGGCCTAGATTTGAGTCCGGGCAATGGGAAGGGAGAGAGGAGTGGGGTGCCTACAGAGGGATGGGGCATTCTCACTGTGGAAGCCCATTCCACAAAGGTTGACTGACCACCTGCCACATGCACAGTGGTTGGGCCCCACTGTATAAGATCTGTGGGGAAAGGTCTGGAGACAGTGGGCTATCCACACACCATGGTGCGTTTGGTCCAGCCCCCAGTCTGCAGCCAGTCCCCTCCTCTGAGCTCACACAGTGCCACAGCTTCTCTCTTCCACATTGGGCATCACAGTGTGTGGTCACTGGGTGCTTATGAGGCATCTCTCACCCCGAACTTTGAGAGTCACAACAGCAGGGAGGGTTCGTACTCATTCTTTCTCCCCAGCATGAGCAAGGACCCAGATCATTGGTAGCCGCTCAGGGAATGTTTCTTGAATGGATGGCTGTATGAACAATGGAAAGGCTGAATAAATGGATGAATGAATGAATGAGTGAGTGGATTGATGAATGAACCCTTTAAAAGATAAGCATCATTTTTCTCTGTCATATTCCCACTGATACAAATGTGCCGAGGCTCTCGACTGAGGCCTCAGAGAATAGGAGACGTCTTTGCTATGAAATGTCTGTGATCTTCAGTATATGACTGAGCTAATGGGAGGCCTGACTGTAGTAAACTGTGCCCTCCAGAACACACAAAATCAAAGTTTCAAGTGTCCACCCTCTAGTGTCCAATTGCTAGACTGCACTCCTGCTTTTTAACTTTTGCAAGCACAGCTGTTTTTGAGAAAGATTGGGCAGGGCTTTCTGAATTAGGGACAAAAGGGATTCGACTTGGAATCATTCCACTTTTCGGCCCCTGGAGGAAAAGACATTGACTTTGCACACCCTATGTCCCCAGCAGGGAGATTTCTGTGGCATCCCTGCTATCTGTAGGGTGACTATTCTACCAATGCATATGCATTTGCAATGTAAAGTTTCGTGATTATTTTCAAAATCTTGATATAGAAAAGTTGACTGGCTTCAAAATCCATTCACATTATCCAAGGAAATGTCAACATTACAAGTGCCAAAGAAAGAAGTGAAAGGACTGTTTGATTCCTTAAATATAATTTTGAATGATAAAAATCATTCTTAACTTTTTTCATTCACTTGGGTGGGAAAATTACCAGTCAGTGGGTATTGAGTTTGAAAATCTTGGTCAGGAATTACATGTAGCCATTTCAGGTATAAAACTTGACACTAAAAAAAAAAGAAAGATGCAAATTCAAGTTTCTCATTAAGAAATTTGAAAATATTTTATACAAATTCAGTATTTAATATTTCCCCTAATATTTCCTATTATTTTACTTATCCTAATTACATACTATAGAGAAAACATAATGAATTTTTTCACCTAGCCCCATAGACGTCCCAAAATTTCCTCCAGTTTACCCCCATGTGCAAGGCAAATGTTATTTTCTATGTGTGCTGTGGTAGGAAAGAATGTTGGAAAGCCCTCGGATAGAGGGTTGCCGATTCTAACTCAGAACTGCTGAAATTCTTAAAATCCTTGTTAAAAGTATGAATGTCTGACATAGGCTTAGATTTCAATAACCTAAAGTTCATTTAACTGGAAAAAATATATATCAGAGGTCAGGCTCTATAAAAAAGTTGTAAAACTTGGCTGCCAAGATTAATATGTGGCAGATTATATTTTCCAGGGGTGACTGTGACATCATCTTCCTTCCCACTTGATCTTCTTACTCTGTTATTTTGGCATTCTTCCCATAATGAAATAGGGCCTGTGTTTTCCTTCTCTTAAATCTGAATTTGTGACTACAATAGAAAATGTGGTTTTTGGCTTCCAAAGCTAAGTTATGGAAAACAATAGATATTCTTCCTGGTACTTCTGGTATACTGGTTCTTGGAACTCAGCCACCATGCTGTGAGGAAGCCCAAGCAGCCCCATGATGAAGTCATATGTAAATGCTCCGGCCAACAGCCCAGGTGAGCTCCCAACTGATAGCCAGCGCCAACTTACCAACCATGTGAATGAGACATTTTGAAAGTTCATCTTTTAGCCCCAGGTTGAACCACCCTAGCTGACACTGCAGAGCAGAGACAAGCTATTTCCACCAAGCTCTGCCTAAATGGCAGCTTTGTAAGCAAAATAAATGAGTATTGTTAGTTAAGCCACTAAATTTTACAATGGTTAGTTACACAGAAATAGATAGTCAGAGCAATGAAGAAACAAAAGTCAGCTAAAATAGGTCAGAAGAGGATAAATTAGTAATACTTATAAAAAGCTCCCAAAAATATACATGCCCTTAAACCCAACCATCCCACTTTTAGAAATTTAATCCTAAGGAACAAATTAAAGATGTGCTCCACAATTTCACTACAAAAGTATTCTTCAAAACAGCAAAAAGCTGAAAACAACCTAAATGTTCAATAGGGAATTGGGTAATTCATTTATGGTACTTCTAATTCTGTCGGTCACAAACCTGAACATCAGAATCACCTGAGCATCTTTCTAAAGAAAAGATCAATGAATAGTTCCTCCCCCAGTTCTCTTATTGATGCATATTGAGGCTGTTCCCAGTTTGGGGCCATGACAGTCATGTAATGTATTAAATTCTATCCTTAGGTATTGTGGCTTTCATTCTCATAAGATCCATTCCAAGAAGTGAGTTAGCTGCATCAAAGGTACGCACAATTTCAATTGCTATGGTTTTCCACAAAACCTACAGCAATTCATGTTCCTATCAGTAATATATCACTTCCCACTTCTCCACACTCTATAACTGCCCTGGGTGTAAGTACCTGATTTCTTAGATTTTGTCAATGTGATGTACAAACATTGACTTTGTCTTCATTGCATTTCCCTGATCGCTAGTGTAGTTGAGAAGATGGTTTTTTTTCCATTCACATTTCTACTTTTAGGAATTTCCTCTTTATGTCCTTTTTCCATTTTTTGTTTGTTTGTTTGTTTTCCTTCTGGGCTCTTTGTCTTTCTCTTATCAATTTGTAGGAGTTTGATTACTAGGGATATTGTCCTTTGTCCGTCATATAAATTTTAGGTATTTTTTCTCAGGCATGTGCTGGCCAATATGGCAGCCACCAACCACCTGTGGCTGTGTACAGCTAAAGTAACTTAAATTAAATAAATTTAAAATTCATTTGCTCGGTCACACTAGCTTCACTTCAAGTGCCCAGTAGCTACGTGTGGCTAGCAGCTACCACATCACGCAGTGCAGAACAGAACATTTCCCTCACCATGGGAACTGTCGCCGGACAGTACTGGCCCAGAGTACCATTCTTGTCTTTCACTCTTCTTTATGGTACCTTTGCCATACCTAATTTGAAGTTTTTATATAATTAAATGTGACAATCTTTTCTTTATGGCCACTAGATATATCTTTCTTCATTAAGAAGGCCAACCCTATCCCAAAATTATTTTTCAAAGATCCCGTTTTTAGTTTTAATATTTTTACATTACTTTTTTTATTTAGATCTTTAATCCACAAAGAATTTATATTTGCATATGGTAAGATATGCACGTATATATCCACATCTAGCTTTATTTTCTTCCAGATGTGTAGCATGTGCATTTGTTAAATAACCCACTCTCTTAGTCATGTAATTTGTTTTTAATGTTCAGATGTGTAATGTCAGTGTAATCAAACTGATTCTTTTTAAAGAATTGTGCTTTGCTCTTATGCTTAGACAGTTCTATGCCACTATTGGTCAGGTGAGAACTCAACTGCATTTTATCTAGGTATTTAGTGCCAATCTTCCCTCCCCAATTAAAGATGGGGAAACCGAGTCCTGGGAATAGTGAGGTGACAAGAGCAAAGACAAAGGGACAAGGCTGTAGTAGTGAGATGCATTTTGAGGGCAGCCAACTTCCAGTCTGGAGGGTCTCCCAGTATCCACAGTACCACATCCATTTTCTGCACATCTGCTGTGTGGCTCCTCTCCCACCAGTACCTGGGTTCAGCTGCAGAACACAAAGATGGTTTGGTCTTAGACATGCAGCCCAAGTTCGCCCACCACCCTCCGTTCTCACAGGCTGCACAGTCCCCACTGGCTGCTGCCCAGGAACTGTCCATGACCACCCTCTGGGCTTGGCCTCTACACACGCAGCCAGCCTGGAAATAAACAGTGTGCTTGGCATGAGGAAACCACATGGCCGATCCAGATGATCCAGTGACAAGGCCTCCCTAACAGGGAGGACTGGCTACATATTTGTGGGGCCCAGTGCAAAATGAAATGCAGGTCCCCTTGGTAAAAATTATTAAGAGTTTCAAGATGGTAACAGCAGAGTTTAGCCACCCGTAAGCCCCTCCTAAGTATGGGGCCATGAAGCTAGCCCTCTCCTAGGGGCTACAGGCCCAGGGAACTGGGACCCCCCCGAAGCTCCTTCCATGTCCAATCTGAGGCACCCCCATCCTCCTGGCACCAGAGCCTGGAGCCCCAACTGCACGGTTTGATAATTCACCACCCTACCACTGTGCCTCTAGATTAGGGACTCTGGCTTCATTCTCCTAATTTGGAAACTTCAGCTCCACGAGGTCCCCAGCCCCAACCTCATCTTCACCCCAGTACATCTGAGCCACAGCCAAGGGGTGTGAGCTGTAGTGGTGGACACAGCCCCAGACCGCTGCAAAACAAGCAAGAAGCAGGCACAGGGCCACAGGAGGAAAAGATCCTGCACTTTGGAATCAGACAAAGCTGGGTTCAAATTCTACTCCACCACTCACCACCTATGTGACTCTGAATGTCACTCAGGGGTGCTAAGATGTGCTCAGGAGCTGCCATGAGGATTAAATGAAGTGAGACCCAGTGTCTTACACAGCACAGAGACTTACTAATAGTCACTTTTAAGGAGAGGCTGTGTAGCCAAGTAGTAAGAGCATAGACTTCCTGAAAAATCCCAGCTCTGAGACTTAGCAGCTGCATGGCCTAAGTCAAGTTCCTGAACGTCTCTGTGCCTCAGTTTCCATAGAAGTGATATGGAGATGACACCAGCAGTACATTCCTCATTGTGTCATTTTACAGATTAAACAAGCTAATGTTTGCAACTCAGGTTAGAACACTACCTGGCACATAAGAACTATATGAGTATTTGTTTTATTGATTAGTAATTCTTTGCAAATGTTACGTGAGCACTTAGGGTTTAGAATTAAAAGAGTTGGGTTTGAGGTTTTTCTCCACCTTTTTCACCTTGAGAAAGAGGCTTGAGCAAGCCCCGTTGCTTGTCTGAGCTTCGGTCTTCTGGTCCACTTAATGGAAATAATTGTTGGTGCCTTAGGTTGTTGCAAAACGTGCCCCTGGTGCCACAGAGATGATTAGCAAGATGCAAATGTTAGCCGTTGTCATTCTGATCATCTTTCTGGTCAGCAGAATCCCTGGTCTTCTGGAATGTGGAAAGAGCACAGGATCCATTCATTCCTTCAGTGGTGTTTACTGTTAACCTACTCTGTGGCTCACGCTGTGCTAAGAGCTAGGTGGACGGAGGTGAGTAAGTTGGAGCCCCTGCCTTTCAGAAGCTCACATTGTCCTACTCATGGCAGACAAATAAACACGTGAATTATCTTGGAGGGTGGTCAGTGTAGCAGCAGATGCTGTCCACAGTCGAGAGGTGGGCATGATCACGCGCAAGGAAGGCTTTCTAGCACAGGCATTATTTGACCAGAGGCTTGGCTGTGCCTCTTGCTAGGAGTGTGATCTGGGCCAAGGACCGATACCTCTGTGAGCCTTGGTTTCCTCATCTGCAAAGTGGTTAAAGATTAAATAAAGCAATATATGTGCAAACAATCTGTGAATGGGAAAGTCACAGATGTTGCTTTCTATTATGTTCTCTCCTAGCCATGAATGTTAATGATTACAGAAATGAGAAGGGACCCTGCACCCAAATTCAAATCAAGCAAGTTCACCTGGAGGTTGCCGTGGGGATGGGGGGCGGGGCCCAGATCTGGGCTGTTTGAATCTCCATCCAGGATGCAGGGGATTTCCTGGACCTGGCTTTGCTGTCCCTCGTTCCTTTTATAAGCATCTGACTCTCCCTCCATCCATAAAGATGAAGACATTCTTTTGCAGGGATTTAATATCAGGGCTGCGTGCCTGGCCCCTGAGAAAGCCCAAGCTTCCTCCTCCGTTTGCATATAACCCGGTGCAGCTTTATGCTCTCCAGACAAGCCTGCAGTCCCCTTAATGCCTCTGGAATTGCTTACTCACACCGAAATCCGCTGCCTCAGGGCTTTCCAGCCAGAAGTAAGCCTTCTTTTCATGGGCAATCAGGCAGTAGCCTGGAGCAGATACGGAAAGGGGGGCACCTGCATGCCCGGCTGGGTCTCTGTAGACAGTGGATCACGCGAGGCCTCCCCTCTCCCTGACCCTGCGCGATGAGCCCTGGGAGGAGATACCCAGGCCAGGGGAGGAGCTGAGCAATGACAAAAGGGGCACCTACATCTCTACCACACAAATGGGGAAACCGAGGCTGGGCACGCAGCATCAGATCTACTCATGTCAAAACCTGGGTTTGAACTGGATCTTCTGAATCCCCACCCAGAGCTCACCGCCTTAAGGGTGAGGTGACTGTGAGCCTCGGAAGAGCCTTGCCAGGAGATATTGTGTTGTCACTGACTTAGTATCTGGGTGCAGAAGGTGAATACATTCAGAGGAGTAGGTCCAAGTGTCGGGCAAGTCCACAAAAGGCCCTTGGCTCCTCTTCTCGGGGAGGTAATTCACAAGCTTGAATCTCTAAAAGGCTGCATTTGGTTGAAGGTAGGGACTGTGTGGGTTGACATTGTGTCTGTGCACATCTGGTCTTTGGAGTTTTTATGCAGCAAACATTGATTGCGAGCCCACCATGTGCCAGGCATCATGCTGGGGCTTGGGATTCGGGGGTGAAGACAGAGTCACACAAGCCCACCATGCTCTGCCAACTCCTGCAAAGTGCATGGTGGAGGGAGCGTGGGTCACACCCTTGGAAAAGTGGGCTTGGTCTGACCCTTTCTCTTACTGGCCGTGTGTCCTCAGGCAGGGGACCTGTTCTGGATGGTAGCTTCATCATCTGCAAAATGTAATGTAGCCCTCAAACGTGCCTCCTAGGGCCATTTGGGAGATCAACGGAGGTTTTGTGGGTGAAAAGGTCCATCTCTCTGGGCCTGGCACTGCATCTATAAATTGAGGCTCTACTCCAACATGTACCCAAGAGATGCTCTGGGTAGCACTTTGCCTTCAGGATCCAACAGTACTGGGTTCAAATCTGGACTCTGTCATCTACTGTGTACGTGGTACCTGTTACTTGATGTCTTTGCAACCCAGTATTCCCAACTCTAAACTGAGGATGATGATAGTAGTACCTATCTCAGACTGTTGGTGTGACAATTAAACGAGCTAATTAAAACTAAAAAGTAAAGTGATTTTCTTTATAGAGATGTTCCTAGTCAGCCCTTAAAACAAAATGGGAGCTATACTTTGAATCATTAATATTTATAATCCAAACTATGATGCAAGATTTTTTTTTATCTTTCCACATGTATGTCTTTGGACCAATCAAAAAAAAATTGGAAACACACTCACACTGCACAAAGACAGAGTTATGAGGAACTATGAAAACAAAATAAAACCTTTGGAAGATCAACTGCAAGGATGTATGCTCTGGTTTTGTTATAGTTCTGAACCTAATAGTGTCTCGCCAGGTGACCACAAGGTCCCTCCAACATCATATGCTACACCAGAGGATGGGAAACTCTCAGCCCACTTTTACATGACACCTTCAGTGTCTAGCCAACCCCTAACTGGCCTCTTTCTGTCTGCAGGAGGTGGCCAAGTCTCTGGGCTGTGACTCTATGCTCCTCCCAGCTACCCCCGCCTGTCCATCCCACCCTGTGACCTCCCGAGCTGCTTTCCACACTCTTGGACCCAGAGCCAAGACAGGCAGGTGCTGAGTGCAATCTTGTGAAAGCACTCTTGGGTCTCAGCCACCTCTTAGAGCAGGAAGGACTCTGAGGGGATATTCACTCCACCCACTGTCCCCAGGTTCCAGTTTGCTTAAAAGAAAACGAAGGCATAATAAAGATTAAAGACTTATCCAGGGTCATAGCAGAAGCCAAGGACCCGGCCAGGGCTAGAAGCCGGGCACTTGGACTGCCACATTTGTCAACTGGCATTACAGCTGTACATTCAAAGCCTCAGCTGGACATTGGAATCACCTAGGGACAGCTACAATGCCCAGGCCACACCCTGGACCAATTAAATCAAAATCTCTGAGGATGAGACCCAGGCATCAATATCAAATAGCCAAGCTCGTGCATCCCAACATTAGAGCAAGAAGACCCCCATGTGAACACTAAATGCCTTAGTTTACAAGCTTTTCACACTGTTCTCAAACCTACTCTTGCTCGAGCCACGTCCTTGAGATTCTGATGTAATTTGCCATGCAGCAGGATGGTTCAAAACTCCCAGGTGGCTCCAACGAGCATCTAAGGTTGAAAACCACTGTTTTAATGTATCGTCTTAATTTAACTTTAAAACCATCTTTACTTTTTAAGAAAAATCATAATAATTATAGCAAAAAAGAAAATGTACCAGTTTGGTTGAGGTGCAATCCGCTGCGTGTTAATCTGTATTAACATTCCAGGAAGTAGAAGCGTTTGTAGTTACAGGAATTTTTATCTGTGGTTTTATGTGTTTATGTGAAGGTGTGGTTAGACTTCCTTGTGTATCACTCAATTACTGCCATTTGCCAATTTCACAGAAATTTATTGAGTTTGATTTGATATAAGTAATTATGAGTCATAAAAGATCATTCTGAATCAACAACATAATAAATAACCATCTTTAATATAACAGAAAGAATATAAGTTTAGTTAGAGCCATGAAATGTTCTGTCTTAACACATGGTTCCTATAAACTGAAAAAGACAAAAGCATTTAGTGAGTATCTATCATTTGCTGAAGAAAATGTCTGGAATGGGACTTTACCTCAAATCAGATGGAAATTCCTACTCTTGCTTTTTTTTTTTTTTTTAAGTAAGAGTACCTAAATTTCCAAAGCCCTGTGCTCCTTTAGTCACCTTATAAGGAAGCCTCAGAAATAAGAAGCCCCCCCCAACACCCAACTGCTGTTCTCAAGGGGCAGACCCTAAACCCAGTTGCAGGCAGCATATTTTGAATAAGCAAAGACTTCACTGAATACAAAACACAAAGCCTACCCAGGCATCCTGAGGCAGAGGGCACAGACCTGGGCCCCCAATGCCCAAGGGGCCTCCTCCTCAAATCCCCTGCTGTCCTTGGACATCCTGAGCAGGAGTGCCAAGTTTCCCCATCACACAGGTGCAGGCGACCCCCAGGATTTCCGGAGGCTGTGAGTGTCAACCACCTACCCTTATCAGTTCTCCGTCCAACACTTAGAGTCACAAAGCTGGGCTGGAAAAGTGATAAGGGGATGTGACTGGCTGGCAAAGAAGTTTTGATGAAACCTTGCAGAACAAGATGAAAACACATTTGATTTTCTGGCAAACCCTCCATACGACCCTCTCTGCATCTCCTCCCCTGCCCCAAATCCTCTCTGTGCTCTTCTGTTCTGCTCTGACCTCTCCCCCCAGTCTCTCCCTCTGACATTTGGAGAGGCACTTATGTTTCTGCACACAGAAATTGAGACATGCAGCCCTGGACTGCTATGGAAAGTAGTATATTCTTTGCATTTTTTAAAAATCAATTAAAAATAAAAATTAATTTAAATTTTAAAATTAATAAATAAATCAAAATTAGTGAAATCTTTACCCAGCTCTTGCAGGTCTGAGGCTGGGGCCCAGCAGGTCCTGCTCCTCCCCAGGGTTCTGTGCTAAGCCCACACCCACATGCCATTCATAAAGTCCCTACGGCAAGTCTCCTCCTCCAACCAGGATTGGTCCTCCAGAGGGGCTGGCCCCGGGCCAGGACCCATCAGCCACCAATCTGCTGGAGTCAGATGTGTCCACTGTGCTGCGTGGCCTTGATGGGATTAGGCCAGGGTGGAGTTTGGGTCTAATGGTAAGTGAGTTCTCATGTATCCAAGCTCACTGCCCCACCCATCATGTCAGATTCTTCCATCTTGACTGTTTGATCTTCCACATTGACTCATACACAGAGTCTTTGAAATCCAAACACTATTGACATTGCTTCAATTGTGGAGACCTTAACATGATTCTGTATATCAGGAGGAAACCAAAGAAAAGTCGTCCAGATTTCAGGAATGGATGTGGGAAGACCATTGACTTTAGATCCCATCTGCTTGCCACTTCCTGGTTGTGCAACCTTGAGCAAATTACTGAATCTCTCTGAGCCCTGGTTTCCTCATCTATAAAACAGATATAGTACCCCTAACTCCCAGGATTGTGGTGAGAATCAAATGAGAAAAATGCATGTAAAGAGCTTATGCTTACACCTAGGTTCAAATCCCAGATCAGCTACTTCCTGGTTACATAGCTTCAGCAGGTCTCTTAAACTCTCCAAATCTCAGTGTTTTAATCTGCAAAATGGGGGTTATAATAGCTACCTCAAAGGGTTGTTCTGAGGATTAAAATATACCATATAAGGTTAAGATCATGGTCTTTATAGTTAAATTGGTCTGGACTTAAACCCTGACTTTGCATTTACTAGGTCCTCGACTGAGAGGCACTCAGTCTCTGAGACCATCTCACTTTTCACGTCTGCGAAATGGCTGTGACAACTCAGCCGCATAGGGTTCAGTGAGATGAGCTATAAAAAGCCCAGAGAATTTAACAGATGTGTAGCTGATATCATTAACAAGAAAATGCCACACGGACAGTGACCTTGACCCAGGAGGTGCTCACCAGCTGGCAGCTATTTCAGCAAATGTTCTAAAAGGAGCATTGCTTGGGCCATGTGGGTGGTTTCCCCAGGGTCAGGCCAGTCAAGTCTTGCGGATGAGTTTCTACTCCGTCTGCATCTTGTTAGAGAAGGCACTGATAACCCACCAATTACTTTGGAAATCAGCTCCTTTATCAGGACCAAGAGATTATACAGCTCCAGCCGTCTGCCTCTTGAAGGTGAAGCGTCCAGGGTCCAGGGCCCAGTGGGACAAATAAAATCAGGAACTCTGGCCGTGGAGCAGTCAGGCCAACCCCAGGACATGGCGAAGTGAGTGCTTTGATGTTTATTGAGTCCAGCTGTGTGGGAAGAAGGACGACCCCGATGTGTGATCACTGGTCTGAACTCACTCCAGAGGCCCTGGGGCTGACCTCTTGGGGAGCTGGGGCTGCACAGTGACAATACATTTAGTCCAACCCCCTTGTTTTAAGATGGGAAACTGGAGCCCACATAGAAACTCAGCCAAGGTCCCAAGAATACAGCTCTCTGTCTCCGACCTTAGACCAGGGCAGCCTCATGATATAGTTCAGGAAGTTAGGTGTTTTGGAACAGGAGATAAGAGGCCTCTGAACAGTGGGGGGAGGGAAGGCTGGTATTGACCAACTGCTGGACCTCAGGGCCCAGTCAACACCTCCCAAGGGCCCAAATTGTACCAGGAAAGAAAATGCAATGGTTTTTTTTTTTTTTTTCCATGAAAGCAACTGTCCTGTGTGTTTCAGGGCTCCTACAATCCCTGTCTTTACAGCATGTGCCTTTATCTCTGTAAATACTAACAGGAGCTTAGAAAATGGAAAGGTACTCTGGAATGTTTAGAGAGCATCTAAAAAGATAGCTCCTTACTCTCCTCCACATCCAATCTAAAATTGAATGCTTAAAAAAAAAAAGCTAAAAAAGTTTCTTTTTAATAAAAAAATAAAATTGAATGCTTTGGCAGGTAGAAGGAGCTTAATTTCAAAGGCCTCTTTCCTGTCATCTTGCTTCCCTAGTTCAAACAATGTTCACATTTAGGTGTTTAAATAAGATGGATTACTTAATACCTATATTTCTTATAACCAGTCCATTGAATTCGTTTGCATGGGGTCTTTTTAAATTCAATTCAGTTCCTTCAATAGGAACTGAAGAGACCATTTATTGCCAGCAGCCGCAGTAGATGTTGGATAGAGGGATGAATTCAGTCTCCTCACTCAAGGAGATGAGAAGCTTGTGACTGACAGTGACCATGGAGCAGAGAGGAGAAGGAACCGGCAGGCAGAGGGAGCAGCTTATGTAAAGGGGGCGGGGGGCTGACCAGGGACCAGCAAGCAACCCAGCGTAAGGTGATGCTGCAAAATGAGGCTGGAGGCACCAGGTCAGGACCAATCAGGACACCTTGGACATCAGGTTAATTAGTTTGGGTCCTACCTGGCAGGTGACAGGAAGCTCTGGGGTTCTGAGGTAAGTCACCTCTGTTTGTAGGTACTGAGGGGGAGAAAGTTTGGAAAGAGAAACTGGTCAGGTAGCTACTGCTGGGGGCAGGTCAGAGGTGGTGAGAGTTGGAATTAATGCTGTGGCAGTGGGGACAGAGCCCTTTTTTTTAATTTAATTTTAAATGTAATACATTCTGGAAATAACTGGAGAATGCAAGTAATGATACTTATATTTGGGTAGCATCTTCAGCTCCTCTCTCTCTATTATTTCTTGTAATGCTCTCAACAGCCCTCAGTGATGTGTATTTGGGGTGGGCTCACCCTTCCTAGGGGCAGCAAGGGTCATGGAAATGATCAAGGCAACAGGATTTCAGCTCCTAAGGGTCCCCCAAAAGAACGAGCTCCCATCATTCCCTATCCCAAGGTCTCTTCCAGATGGCAAGGCAACCAAGTGGATAAGGGGAGTCGGTGTATTTACACTGGCCACAGCTACACCAGAGGGAGAAAAACCAGGCATGTGCCGTGCCCAGGACACCTGTGGGCTGCAAGCTCAATACAGCCATTTGATTGGCCGCCCAAGCCTTTGTCTCTGACACTCCCCTCAAAACTCACTTCAATCCATCTTTCAACGCTAAGTCTTAAGACTATGTGCTGTTCCACCCTGATTAAGACTTACTTGTTCCTAAAATGTCATCAACACAAGGAGGGACCCCACAGCCAGGACCATTTGGAGGGGTCACCTGCACAGTTTGTTCATAGCTGGACCCTCTGCCCCATGTGGTCAAACACCAGCTGCCCCCTGGCTCACTCACTCTGTGGTCCCAGAATTGTGGCACTCTCCAGCCTTCCTCTCTTTTGTTGTGTCTTCATGGCTTTTTACTACAACGTGTTCTAAAACCATTGATGTATGTATCATTGAAGCTTAAAAACCCTCTAAAATATACTTTCATATATGTATTATTTGACCTGAACTTTCCCATTTCTGATACAATCAATTTGTTTAGGGACCAGTTCCTCTCAGTGTCACCATCCTCTCTTTTTACAGAATAGAAAACAGATTCAGAGAGGTTAGGCAACTTGTCCAAGGTTTCACAGCTCGTCAGAATTAGAATCCAGATGTGTCTGTCTTCGTCTTTCTAAATGCACAAACAAGTGAATAAGTACATTCAACACCTCTCACAAAGATTCCAAGTCATGCATGCCTTTTAAAACATTTTACTATTTATCAGCCCCGAAACCAAAGGACAATCACGGTCAAGGAGGAAGCCTTGAAGGTGAAGCAAAATGATTGCTGAGGTGCTGAGCCATGCCCTGCCCATCTTTCATGGACACCTCATCCAAAAAGTTACCCTGGGTGTCCCACCCTGCACTTCCTCTGACTCCCTTGGCCTTGATTGACTTTGCGTGGGTTCTCCGCTTCCAGTTCTCCGGCTGGGTGGTCTGTCACATTAGCTTTGCATCTCACATAATCCTTTCCTGCCGACTGACTGGTTCTACCACAGCCTGTCTGCCCGCCTGCTAGTAAGTTCCTTCTGGGCAGCGCTGAGGGCAACCTCGACCCACCAAACCCCCGTCCCCCAAAGCTGGCACAGACCTACTTGCCCTATGGTTGGGGGACATAACAGGCTGTGGAAGAGACTGAATCAGAACAGGCAGAAGGGAGGAAAAGGACTGAGCACCGAGCCCCTTTCCAGAGCAGACACTGCTGCCTGGCCCCAGCTGTGTTCAGGGGCTATGACTGTCTGTCTCCTCCCTGGTCTCCATCCGGCTGGGCTCACTTCACCCAGTTTAATGAGCTCAGGAATGTGCTCAGTTGAGACGCCTAGTGTTTGATTTGGCCCCTTTGAGCTGAAACGTGCCCCAGGCTCTGCTCATCCACCTGCAAGATTGCACAGCTCAGGCCACAGAAAGCATCCAGTGGCAAGAGGCAAGCTATGCCCAGCACAGGGCTCAGAGCCTGCATTTAATATATTCCTAAGTATAATGAACATCTGCCAGGCGCAGCCTGAAGAGATGTTACAGATCCAGACTGGAAGCCAGGGAAGGCCCGTTTCTTTCCCGGCTCAGCTATCAGCCTGCCTTGCCGTCTTCACCTCAGAGCTGGAGGCGCAGCTCAAAAACCAGCTCCTCCCCTGCCTGAATACTGCTTGGCTCTGAGGGTCGTGGGCAGATCTGCCTCCCGCTGAAGCCCGAAGGCCAGTCTGATCATTTGTCTAGAAAGCACTTTCTGAGTACCAGCGCGTGCTGTGCTCTGAGCTGGGGCCCTGCGGATGCAGAGGGCTGTGGGGGAAGTGGGCACATTCAGCAGACAGTCACCACTAAATGTGATAGGAGACATAGCAGAGGCATGGAAATGGGTTTGTGATTTCTAAACCAAATTCAGGATCTGGTTATGATTTTGTCCTAACTCAAGGTTTAAGTATATAAGAAAAGATAAGAAAAAAATTTTTTTTCTTATTGGGATGGTTCCAAAAAATCTGTGTTGTAAGCATAAAGTAGAACAAGCGCTCAGAGCCAGGGAAGCTAACTGTGCCTGGGCAGAGGCAAAAGGACAGCATGTGAGCTGGGTCTTGGCAGAAGGGAGGAAAAGGCTGGGCAGAAGTGGCTAGAGAAGTGGGCAGGCACAGATTGGGAGGGGTCTCGAAAGCCAAGCAAAGGAGAGTAGTCCCTCCTGGGGGAGCCGTGAGCCTGGAAGGACATGAAATATCATCTCCCACACCTCTTAGTCCTTTGTTTATTCTGTCTCTCCCACTACAATGTAGTGGGAACTTGTCTGTTTTGTTTATTGTTGCATGCAAAGTGCCTAGGGCACAGGCTGCAGATAGTAGATGCTCAATAAATATTTGGTGAATGAGTGAATAAGCAGGGAAATGATTTCCTTGCTAAGTGGGACACAGCGAGAGATCTGTTTAGGAATTTAAGTCTTTGTTAATACTGGCCCTGGTGCCAATACTATGAAAAAAAATTTTTTTAAACCTTAAAATCCAGTTTCCCAGTCTTTTCTTCCATGGCATGCCAGCAAGTCTGTCTCCCCACATGAGCCAGTCATCCTGGGGAAATCCTAATTCTGCCTACTGACTCTGACAGCCCCCTGCTCTTGAGATTTCAATTCTTGGGTTGCCTACTCTGCAAACCCAGATCACTTGTAAGATCCTTAATGGAAACTAGACAGAACCAATCCAAAAAGCTAGCTTCTCCCACCAGAAAAAAATAGCCCCCATACCATGGAGGAAGGCAGTTACTGGGGGGTCCGAAGACCAGGCTTCAAGTCCCAGATCTGTGCCTTGTTCTCCATAAGAAGGAAAGAAAACCAAAGGTAGAGGTTTCTTCTCAGAAACCCCCATGCACAAGAAACCACCTCACTGCCTCCACACCAGACACGCTCACCAAGCTTCCACACACCTGTTTTTAGACTAGGTGTTTCTGAGTCGTGGGTAACTCTCATAGGCTCATTCTCTAAATGCCCGCCACCCACCACCTTGCTGTGGACTCCTCAGTGGCTCCCACTGCCCCCACTGCCCACTGCTGTCTCCTCTGCCCAATGCACAGGGCTCTATACACCCTGACCCCCTGCTTTCTTTCCCATACTTTATCCATGACGCCCTTGCATGAAGCCAAGGCCCCAGCCACATCAGACTAGCCAATGAAACCCAAATGCACCCTCAACTCTCCCTTCTCCCTACCTTTATCCATTGAAGTTCTCTTCATTTGAGGATGCCTGCTCTATCCAGAGTCAAAGCCCAGCTCATGGCCATGTCCTCTAGGACACCTACCTGCATCCTGATGGTTGGAAAGAAGACCCCTGCTCTGTTCTGCCCAGCAGTGCATTCACACCTCTCTCCTGGTTCTTACTTCCCCGCCTCCCGCTACAGGTATTTTTCATTCTATCTCCCTTGAAGGACAGGGGCTGTCCCACTCTTCGAATGTCCTGAATATTGAGTGTTCTATCTGCCAGAGTGGATACTCACAAATACTTATCAAAGTGGGTGGTGTTGGCGCCTCTTCCTTGCACCCTCTAAGATTTCCTTCCCCACAATAATTGTGTAGGCAGAATGGGGGAGAAAAGGCAAATTGATGAATCCTTGGCTAATTTACTGTAGCTGGAAGCAGGTCAGTGGGAAAACCATCAGGCCATCCTCATTTATGGTGATATTCTTGGGTATCTACATCCCATGAACGCCCTCATCCCACACCCGAACCCCTTCTGTGAAAGTCTCAGTCAGGGTTCTCACCACAGACTCCCCCCAAACTCCTTAGGTTTATTCAGTGTCATGTAATTTCAACATAGTCAGACCTTCAGACATCATTTTCATGTCTCCAGCATCTTGCCGTATGAGACATTTCCTTTTAATTCCATACAATCTCTGTCTACCTGACCAAATGGAACATCAAAAGACTCCCAAACTTGCATAAGTACATACAGACTCTCATACAAGATATAGTTCTTATGCACTCTAATACAATGAACAACCAGAAAAATCAGAACAGCATTCCACATAGCAGTAGCAGTAGCAGATGTCAAAGCCGCCACCCACCTCTATCCTCTGTACATTCCCGTACATGCCCACCACAAACATCTGCAGTGCTCCGCCCAAGGGCTTTTCCTTGGCTTACACAGAGGGAAAGCTGGATGTCCTTGGGCGTTAACATCCCTCGGGGGGAGGGGGCAGAGAGGTACCCCAGCCATCTCATCCTCAAGTGGACAACACCGAGGTATGTTTTCCCAGAGGTCTCCAGGAGGACTGTGCCCTGACTGCCCACAGCGGCACCCTGTTTATTGGCACACTCCATGTCAGCCTCCTTCCCTGCCTTGTCTCACTTCCCCATTCAAGCTCTCAGATAAACCACTTGTACCCAAGTCCTTGTCTGAGGATCTGCTTCTGGGAGATCCGAGTTTGAGACTATCTCCCTGCCATTTTACACCCCTGCTGTGGTCTGAATATTTGTGTCCCCTCTAAATTCATATGTTAAAATTCTAACTCCCAAGGTGATATGTTAGGAGGTAGGGCCTTTGGGAGGTGACTAGGTCATGAGGGCAAACCCCTCATGATTAGGGTTACTGCCCTTATAAAAGAGACCCCAGGGAGCTATTTTGTCCCTTCCACCATGGGAGCACACAGCAAGAAGGCACCCTCTAGGAGGAAGTGGGCTCTCACCAGACAGCACATCTGCCAGCATCTTGATCTTGGGCTTCCCAGCCTCCAAAACTGTGAGAAATAATCCTGTTGTTTATAAGCTACCCAGTGTATGGTATTTCATTATAGCAGCCTAAACAGACTAAGACAGCTTTGCCAAGAATACAGTATGTTCTTCTCCTCCAGGTCCAAACCCTCATTTCTATCTGGAACCAGCCAGAGAAAGATGGAAGGAATTCCAGAACAAAGGATCCTTGGAGTAAAGACCCTCAGGGATGGCTGTCCCACATTATCAAATTTTAGAGCTGAGATGTCTATAGAAGGTGTTGGCCAAGCTCAGCCGCACACTTCTCAAGTGGGGCATCTAAAGATATTAAAAAAGAAGTGATTTGGCCAAAGTCACCCCCCAGGTTAATGACAGAGCTGTAACTAAGACTCTAGTCTTGTGTCTCTCAAGTTCAGGGCTGGATCCTGTCTGCCATGCTGCTATGAAAGGATTTAACCAGGTGGCAAGTCCCTCCTAAGGTCACTGGTAATAGAGTCACAAAGAAAAACAAGTTCTAACATTCCAACTCTCTCCCATAAGCCCTGCAAAAATGTAGAATAGAAAGTACCTAGCCCTTTGAAAGCTCATGTGTCATATGACTTTAAAAGCCATATTCAACAAAGAAAAGTCAATTCTAGAAGCAATTGTCTAGACAATTTAGGCCCAGAGGAGGTTTGCTCTGATGATAAACATCCAAATAACAGCCACATCTCCAGAGCTCTTCTTAGACTTGGTCAAGGAGACCCAGGGCTTATGAGCGGAGAGCAGAGATTTTCAACCTCTAGTTTAGTAGCCTAATCCTCAGGGAGAAAAAGACATAGCTCTAAAAATCTTATTCAAATGCCTGTATATTTTCAATAATACTCTACACAAAATAATTTGGCTGCTGGCAACACCCAGAATATCAAGTAAGAAAGCCTTGGGGGAAACAGGGGCTTATATGGGCGTGGGCCTATAACCCCAGCAATGCCTTGCATAGCCAGTCCCTTCACGTCCTCTCTGCTTTGACCTGTCCCCAGTTGGTGAGGACACATCAGAGTTTCCCAAAAGACTAACCTTCTCCTGCAGAGACCAGGAGCTGTTTTTAGAGCTGTGAACCTATCTGCATTCAAGCAAAAGCATTTTGATTATGCATCGTGAAGGTGAAAAGTAAGCAAGCAAAAATAACATTCGATCCAGGCCCCAAAATACCCACACAGCCCGTGTACACATACAACCAAGGTGTAGAAGGTGTGATCCAGCGTGGGAGTCTTCTCAGCATGTCATCAAAGATGCTTGAAAACTGAAGAGTGGATTAAAACATTCCCACCCTTTGATCCTGCAATCTCCCTTCTTGGCACCACCAAGGAAATAGCAGAAAATAGATAGGGAAAACTAAGCACAGAGATGTTCCCTTCTGCATTATGTATAATGGCCAAATAACTGGAATAACCAAACTGGCCACTAGTAGAAGTCAGGTTAAATTAACTGTGGTGCATCCATTCTTTGTGAAGTAGTATTATTGGCCCCCTTTACTGGATAGGGTAGTGGTTTTAAGACATGTCCATCAATTCTCTGATACCTCACTAAGAGGTGGGGTCCACACTCCCTCCCCTTGAACCTAAGTGGGCTTTTGTGGTGGCTTCCATGGATAAAATGAAATGGAATCACACTGTGTGACTTCCAGGGCTGGGGTAGAAAAGGCCACACAGCTCCTGACAGGCTCTCTTGGGACCCTCCTCTGGGATCCTTGAGCCGCCATGCCGTGAGTCAGCTGCCCTGAAGCCACCATGTGGACAGAACAAAAGGAGAGAGCGAAGCCTGAGGAGCCCCAGTGGTTCGGCCCCAGCTGTGGGAGTCTCCTCAGTTCAGGCGCCAAACACATGAGTGAAAAAGACTTCAAGATGGCCCCAGCCCAGTCCCAACCACTGTCTGGCGCAACCACCTGAGCAGTCCTTTGTGAGAACTGCCTAGCCGAGCCCACTTAACTCCCAACTAAGCAAAATCAATTCTTATTATTGGATTAAGACATTGTTTGGGGGTAGTTGTTACACACCAATGAATCACTGAAACAGAGATTCATAGAGGTTTAGAATCTTACTCAAGGTCATATAACCAATAAGTGGAGAAGCCTGAGCTGGAATCCGAACTCAGGTCGTCAGTGTAGGGACTGTGACAAGAGTATAGTCTATTCTGCTGCAACACGAAATAGCTCACACTAAGCGGTGAGCAGAAGGAAGATGTCACTCTATCGCAGGACTCCCATTGGTTCTCACAGGAATTTTCCCGGCATATTGATGTTTTGCAGAGGTGAGTATGCAACGTGCGCTGGCTCCTCCAAGCACTGCAGGCTGCAAAGGAAAGCAGGGCTGTGCGTGAGGCCCATCGTGGTGCTCTTTCCCTCTTGGCTCCGTTTGCCACGTGGGCTCTTTTGGAACCGTTGCCCAGTTCTCCCTGGCGTTTGTGTGTTTTGCCCTTGTCTTCTGACCTCAGTAGCCTCAACCCCTCCTCACATCAGATCAGAAATGCCTGTATAACAATGCCTGCCCCCAGAGACAGGGTTGACACTCCCCAGCATCCCAAAGCCCCCATCTAGTCACTACAGTCCCCAGATTCTCCACTACCTGCCAGGTCCGTGCAGATGTTTCAGTTAGCAACCCTTGGCTGAAGGTAACAAGAAGTCCTTCAGTATGGAAATGCATTTATCTCTGCTTAACCCTGGTGTTCTCTACTGGTTTGAACACAGAACTGACTGCAACATTATTATTCCTTGGGAGGCACAATTTAGGAAAAGCTGGACTATGTGACTGCAGCAGTCTCTTCTAATTCTGCTTATCATACCTGGTCATTAAGGAACTGTAGCCTCAGTGAGCTTACGTCCTCCTACAGTCATCCTAAGCATTCGCAGAACCTCTGGCTTCTCTTTGCAGCTCCCACTCCACTGCGTTTACAATGTGGGGGTTAACAAGTGCTGTTAGCACCGCTGCTTCTCTTCCATGAGCGTTCAGTGCCTCATGCCCTTCCGTTTATGACATGCACTATCCTCCTAATGGCCAGAGTGCCGCTGTCTGCTCAGTCCACTCTGCAAGTAGCTCTGAGTCGCCCTTTAACAGGATATATATAACAAGGATGGATATTGAACTAGTGTGTTCCATGTAATTTAGTCATCTCTGGGGATCAAAGAGCAAGACCACACTTGTAGGAGGTGTAGGATTAATGGTCCTTCATCCTAGAAAGTACCCATCCTGAAATAGGAAATAAGGACTCTGTAGTGTGTTAAGTATGTCCAAGTCCTGACCATTGGTACTTGTGACTGTTTGGAAATAGAGTCTTTGTAGATTTAATTAAGTTAAGGATCTTGAGATGAGACCCATCTGGATTTAGGGGCGGCCCTAAATCCAATGATTAGAGTCCTAACAAGAGTCAGGAGAGGGGGATTTGAGACACACAAGGGAGAACTGCACATGAACTTGAAGGCAGAGATTGGAGCAATGCATCCACAAGCCTAAGGAACAGTGAGGATTACTAGCAGCCACCAGAAGCCAGGAGAGAAGCAGGGAATGAGTTCCCCCTCAGAGGCTCCAGAAGGAACCAACCCTGCCAACCCCTTGATTTAAAATTTCTGGCTTCCAGAACTATGAGAGAATAAATTTCTATTGTTTTAAGCCACCAGGTTTGTGGTCATTTGTTACAGCAGCCACAGAAGACAAATACAGGCTCCAGAGGCAGGTCTGGGAGGAGGTAAAATTGCCTCATCTCAGGGGCCACACGGCCATGGGGAGTGGAGTAGGGAGGTGAGGGGGCCCCTGCTGAGTGCCTGCAGGATAGGGGCCAGCCTAGGACATCCCCAGAAAAGGACCTTAAATCAGCATCTTTGCAAGCTACTTGTTTGTTCTCACTCAACTCTCAATAAAGCCTCATTAACAATCATGGCCTGGGGTCTGCTGTGCAGTGGAAAATTGAGGGAAGGGCCTGAGGAGCAAATGGGGAGCAGAGCCCCTCTCCCCGGAGTCCAGGAGGTAGGAGCAGGGGAATCGCTGGAGTGGCTGGGCCCTGCAAAACAGGGACCCCCAGGGTCACAAGCGGCAGAGGAAGCCGGCAGCAGAGAGGGCTGGGGTGCAAAGCCTTGCCCAACACCACCCTCTGAGCAAGCAGGAGATTGCACCCTGAGAAACCCTCAGAAATAGGGCCACAGGACCCCTTCAGGGGAGTTGTGTCTAACATCAAAGGCAATAGAGCTTTATCCTATTTTAATTTGAGTAGTTAAAAGGAATGTGACCTTACTCTGCAATCACAGGCTGGTGGAGCCTGAAACATTCAAGATAGGTGACTATGCCTGCAAAATTTCCCCAAATAACCAAGAAATTAGCACCCCCCAAAATAGCCATGTTGGAGCAATCAGAGGGGTACAGCCTTGTTCTGGGGCAGCCACTGCCTCCTCTCCTCTTCCTCCCTTTCTCCCTCCTTCCCTCCCTTTTTCCCCAGTCTGCCACCTTCTTCCCTGTCCTCCCCCTCCCTTTCTCTCTTCTGTCCTATCTGTTCTCCTCCACCCCTTCCTCCTACTGCCAGGCCCTCTCCTCTCCTCCCCTCCTTTGGCAGGCTCCAAGCCCCTGGTTTGTGGCTCCCGATAGCCCTCGAGCAGCCAGCTCTCTGCAGGAGTCCCTCCTGTCCTTACTTCTCTGAGGGTGCCAGTGTGGCCTCCAGCTGCCCGTCAGAAGAGCCTCAGAGGACTCATGCTGTAAGGAGGGAGGGACCCTGGAAGGAGAGCTCCTCTTATGTTAAAAAAAGAAAATGAGGTCATAACATTCTTTCATTCAACCAACAACCTTGCTAATGTATTGAGCACCTACTGGGTGCCAGCTCACTGCTGCTGGGGAGTGTGCAGTGCAGTAAGTGCTATAGCAAAAATGTGTCCAGGAAGGTGTGGGTGTGCAGAAAAGAGAAATTCATCTTTGTGGGGTTGGGAGCAGGGACAATTTATCTCAGGAGAGGGTGAACACATACTGTGATTCATTGTCCAACCCAGGACACATTTGAGAATAGTGATTTCACTGGGCAGGAGGTGCAAACCAGAGTGTCCTAGGCAAACCAGGACATCTGGTCATCCTAGCTCTGAGGACTGTTTAGGGGTTCCCCATCTGGAGACAAGGGTACTGCATTTCAGACAAAAGGAAAGCTTGAGGGGTTTCAGAACATTTTACATATTTGGGGAGATGTAGCTAAAGTGAGTTTGGAGAGATGATGGAACATAAGACTGGAAAAGTCAGTTTGGAACCAGTCTTCAAAAGGTCTTAGACGCAAAGCCAAAGAGTTTTGTTTTTATTCTTCAAGGATTAAATGTAATGATTAAAAAATGATTCCTATCATGTCAACAAGACAAAAAGACACAAGAGAAAAGGGCCCAAAAAAAAGTCCATAGTCATATCAGTAGATGACAAAAAGGTATTTTATAAAATCCAGTATCTATTACTAATGGAAAAAAAAAATACTCTGTGAACTAAGATTAGAAGAATACTTTCTTGAGATAATAATCTATCCCAAAACACCAACCAGCATTAAACTTAATAGAGAAACACTGCAGTTGTTACCATTAAAATAAGGACCAAGACAAGAACACATCTGTCCCTGTTGTTACTAACATTGTTTTGGAGCGCCCAGTCAATGCAGTACAGTGAGGAAACAAATAAGATGCAAAATTATAAGAGAAGGGATGACAAAACTATATGCATTTTCAGGCAATATAATTTTCTACCTGGAAAAAAATCCATTAGAGTTTAATAAAGTAGATTGTTCTAAAATGAATATACAAATATCAATAACATTCCTAAATACCATCTATAAGCAGTTAGAAAATATGAGAAAAATATTCTATACATATTTTATATGAATATATAGGTTTATGTGTGTGTATATATATATGGACACATTATATATGTACATTTGAAAATAAACTTAAGAAATATGTAAGATATATAAGAAAAAAATGGCTTTCATCAAGAAACTTAAAAGAAGACTTTAATATTAATAATTAGAAATACAGGGCATTTTCTTGAGGCAGAAGATAATATTGTAAAAGTGTCTAATCCCAATGGAAATCATAACCAAATTTGATAACATTGATTTTTTTATTTAAAAATTTTCTGGTAAAAAAACCACATGTATGCAAAAAGAAAAAAAAAACATAATTCTCAACTAGAAAAGCAGTGAGAGGGAATGGACCTTACGAAGTATCGATACACCCTGCAAAGCTGCAATACTTAAAACCGCGTACTACAGACGTGAGAAACGACAAATCAGTGGAAAGTCCTGAAACGGTTGATTATACATATATGCGACCACAGAAAAATACCTAAGTTTTCGTCAAATTTTGATGGGATTTATGGAAGCCAGAAAAATACCAAAATGGCAGGCAGCCTTTGTCTCCAAGTGATGGAGACTTAAACTGGATGACTATTTTAGGGTTGACTGTTTTTTCCTTCTGGTAAAACTTCCTGAATCAATCTTTCAGTAAAGTTAAGAACCAAGTCAGTGCTTTGAGACAAGATGTGAAAAATGCCAATGCAGCAGGGACAATGTTGTTCAACAAACATCCACCAACCCCCTGCCCTTCCTCCCCACCCCCACCAGTTTCCTGTTGCTGGGCAGGGCCATGTGAGCAGCTCTGACCAAGGGGCCGTGGGAGGAAGTGACATATGCTACTCCCAGCCCAAAACATAGAAGAGCCTGGTGTGACCTTCCAGATGTCTCTTCCCCTGCCATGGCAACCAAAGAAATCAAGTATTTAAGATGGTGTCATCACGTAGTAATGACGCCTCCTTTGGTTTGCTCCCTGCAGGAAGCAGAGTCTCCTGCCAACCCTTAATGGACAGGAGTGTGATCAAAAAAAGAACCCATGTTGTGATAAGCCACTAAGATACGGGGATTAATGAGCTACTCTAGGAGAGCCCAGTCTGTCCTAACACCAGCCACCTGGATGTTGACATTTCAGAACAGTGGTTCCAACTCACACTGCACATCAGAATTACCTGGGAGCTTTTTAAAATGCCAGTTCCCAGGCCAACCCTTTCGAGAGCTTCTGACTTTATCACTCTGAGTGTGGCTCAGGCATCAATCATTTCAAGCATTCCCTAGGTGATTGTACTGTGCAGCCCCAGTTGGAAACCGCTGCTGCTTTAAGTTGAGAAGCTAAGCGTTCTGTAAGGTGATGCAACACAAGGTTCATGTCTGAGTCAGCACCTGCCGTGCAGACTTGGCTCTTTCCACGCAGTGAGAAACACACCTGTGTAATAGACTTATACCCTCCTAGCCTTGCATACAGTTGCTGGTTCTTGAGAAGCTGTGTGTGTGTGCTTTTATGAAGATTTGATAACAGGTATTCTGAGGCCGAGATCCAGGGGGAAATGCCACATTTGCCCTGTGTTAGAGGCACCTCTATAAATAGGCAAGCAGAGCCTGATGTGGGAAACTCAACCTGGAATGCTCAGTCAAAGTTCTGCACACCAAGCATTCAAAATAAGACCTTCTTGGCTTTTGGAAGCATGCTCTTGTGTTCTAACATCATTTCCCTACTGGGGCCTCGGGAGAAGCCTTGACTGTAGGTGGGGTTTCTGCTGAAAAGAGTGAGCATTTCTGCTGTCACCATCAGCCTGGGACCAGGCGTCAGGCCTTGGGATTCCAGGGAGTGCAAATAGGCTTCTGATGCTCTTACAGTGGGGGTAAGAAGGCCTCACGCATGGGCAGGCCCAGAGCTAGATATGGAGGCCACCACATGAAATCACAACTCTTTGTCATGAAACTTTATCCCAAATATTTAGTAGAGTCTCATCAAAATTTACAGACTGGTTTCTGAGCCACTCAGGGAAATTAAGGGCCCTGTTGTGCTTGCAATGGAATCATACAGGATGTCTCCTCTCCTGCTCCCCACCGCAGGCCTGCATGGTGTCAGCAGTGTGGCCTGGTAGAGATCAATGAACACAGAGGCCCATGGAGAGGGACAGAGGGCAGCAGGAAACATAGATGCACAGGCCCGCAGTGACCAGCACACCATCCCTGTGAACATCCAGGGAGGAGTAAAATAGGGAAGCAAACATCTAAAGGAGGGCTGGAGCCTGCAAATCGGTAGATTAGAGCTCAGTCATGCTTACTTGGGGCACTGTTGGAAATACAACTCCTTGTGTTCTCCCAGTGATAGAATAAAAGTGGCATCTCACCAAAAAGGACCAGGGATAGCAGGACTCAGGAGCTATGGGGATGGCCCGAGGACAGAGAGCAGATCCTCAAAATCACAGTGTCAACGCTGTGCATGCAGCCCTGACTCTCAGGGGGTCCTGATCTGGGGTGCCGAGGAGTTCCCCCACAGTGATGGGTTTCCTTTAGTAGAAGAAGTACTGTGGTCCTGCAGGGTTGGTAGGGGGCAGTGAGGAGGTTCTGGGAGCCATGTGGAATGAACTGGAAGCCTGGATAGGAGCTGGGAGACTTGGGGCCAGTAAAGGCTGGGAAAGGAGCCATGGTCCAGCCAAGTTCAGGGCAGATTCTATCTCCTGGGAGCAAACCAGGAAACAAAGGCAAGTCCATGCTGGCAGCCACAGACAAAACTGCAGAGCTAGAAGCCCAGGCTCTGGCTCCATAGCAAAGTGACCTGGGCTGCCCCTCGTTCAGCAGAATAGCTACCAGACAGAGGACTGTGACACCAACCCCGGCCAAGATCCTGCTTACTGCTGCGAAGGTGCCCTGACGTGCTTCTCACCAGCGTGGGGATTCTCTTAGGATCTGGATGGTGCCAAGTCTGCAATGTTAGGCTGAGCCTCAGAAAGGGGAGGCTAGACATGATCCTAGTCCAGTGGATGCCACATAGGAGGCATTCAACAAATATTAATCAGATCTGGAAGATCCACATCCAGTAAACGATAGCGTCCAAACAGGAAGTGCCCTTTCCACCCTCCCACACCACTGCCTCCATCTCGGGAAACTCCCTTCCCACAACCCCACAGCCTGTGTTCATCATGATCCAGCTCATTCTCCCCAACCCAGGGCTGCCTGGCATGTCTACAAATACCTGGGCCAGCAGCAGACATCTCTAGACAATCCCAGCAGCGCTTCCCAGCAAAGCTGCCCAAGGCCTTGGCTCCTCCTCACCGCAGGTCCAGGCAGCCCCCACCTGCCAGTCAGTGTTGGTTATAGCCACCTGACACTTGCCTTTCATCCAAGAGCAGGGTACAGGTCAACTATGACCCTCTGGCCAAGACCCAGACAGCCTCACCCATTACTTCAAGTATTACCTATGCCACTCTCACACTGCAAAGGCAGAGCTGAGTAGCTGAGATGGAGACTGTGTCACCCACATAGCCTAAAATATTTACTATCTGGCCCTTTACAGAAAAAGTTTGCCGATCCCAGTTAAAGGTAAGGCATGCTCACATTTGGGTTTTTTCCCCCCCAGAATAATAAAATTGTCATTAAACTTATAAACAGAATATATGAACCTATTCACAAAAAGAAATGTACAGCACCAGAGAATTGTTATCTGAACCAAAAAATAACAGAAGGGGAAAACCTAGTCAGCATGGGTGGCAAATGCTGACTAACTTCAGGGGCTACTATACTGACTCAATTCAATCTTGGTTTGAAAACATACTTTAACTCTCTACCTGGGGTTAGAAGACTTCCCGGGCTGTGTGTTCTCTGGTTTCTGGTCTTCAAGGCTACAGGAAGTCTGTGTCAAGGAAGCTCACCCTCCACAGGCCTAGAGCACAAGGACACCAGGACAGGGGTCACTAAGAGCTCTTCCCCCGTGCCACCTCCTCAAGCTTCCCTTCCCAGGGCAGGGTAGGAAGAATGGAGGAAGATCCCACAGCTTCACCTCCATCTGCCTCAGAAGCCAAGACACCTGCCTCCCAGTTAGGGTGCAATTACTGGGGTGCCTGGGTTGGCTGGCAGTGCCCTCAGCTCCTGGCTCCTCTAGGGCGGCCCCTGTTCTAGTGATGACCTAATTAACATGAAAAGCATTGATTTAGCCAACTGCTGCTTTGTATAATCACCACCCATTCTCAGCAGCAGCTTCAAAGCTACCTCTCCCTTCAGAACACATTATTCCACACACAGCATAGGACTAAACGCTCCCTGAGTTTTTAAACAGTGATTTCCTCACACTTCTGAAGTGAAAAGCACCTGCTTTGTAGGTCGACCACCTAAGCACCCCCTCATTGCCTTTAAGGGGGAAATGTAGCGGGTTTGGTAAATATTAGTTCTCACCTGTGCGATCAAGAGATTGGTTAGGAATCAGGTTCTGTCTTCTCTCCTGGTTCGCAAATGTGCGTGTTGCCAAGAACTGGTAGGAGTCCATGGCTGGCTCTAGTTGTCTCAACAGAAAAGTGGCTCAAAATCTTACAGTAAGGGGAGTGGTCACACCTCTAAGGAAGAGAGGCATGGTAAGCCACTAAGACAAAATCCAAACAGATTTGTTTGAGTTCCTCATCCCAAATGATGATCATTCATCTCCCTGGTCAACCATGTGGGAACAGCTGGGGCCAGATGCCAACTCCAAGGCAAGACCACAAAATTTGGGCTCCGTCTCAGCAGGTTCCTGGGGTAGAGTGGTGTATTAACCATGCTTTCACTTTCTGAAAATCGATGTTTAACATCTACAAAATGGCCACCAGCTGTTCCCAAGTAAACCCTGGCTTACCCAAAAACATCTGGAGATATTAGATAGCCCAAAACCAGTCACAGTGAATGGCATTTCGCAGGGGCACCACTTCCAAATGCAGCTGGCCAGTCTGTGTGGTGACCAAACCCCATGCTCCTCCTGAGTGGGTCTACTTGGCATGCTGTGTTCTCACCAAGGAACTGTCAGTGCCGTAAAACTGTAAAACTCTGTCCACTTTCTCTCTGGATCTGTGTCTGGCCTCAGCATACCTCACCCAAGGTAATATGGCTAGAACCAGTAGAGACCAAGAGTCTAAAACTGTGACAGCTAAGGGGTCATTAACCAAGGGATTTGACTGACAGAAGTGAATTGGAAGCCAAGAGAAAATTCCAAGAAAGAAAAGGACCTTAGTGAAAAGGTCATTACAGACTCAATTCCTTTCCTTTATTTAATAGGCTTAATAGATTAGTCTAGAATTTGTTGGAGATATTTTTCATCTAGATTTCAGGGAGGTGCATAATATGACAACCTTCTGAACACATTGGAGAGATGTACCTCCAGGTTGATTGGAAACCAGTTCAACAACTCTAACCAAAGATAATTTAGTTAAAGAAAACTGATGCCTAAAAGGAGGTCAGAGCCATGATCTAAACTGTATCTGTGACTTGGATGAGGATATGGAAGGCAAGCTTATCTAATTTGCAAGTGCCATACAGTTGAGCACGGTGTTGAACAAGCCAGGTGATCCATGAGACTTTTATCTGTATAGCAGCATAGCATTGTGATTACGTGCATGGGCTCTGAGTTGATGCTACCTGGGATCAAATCCCAGCTCCGCCGCTTACTAGCTAGTTATCTTCGGCAAATTACTTGTGCTCTAAGTGTTGGTTCTATCACTCAAATACATATCTCTCTCATTAAATCAACAAGAGGATTAAAAGGGATTATACTGTAAAGTGCTCAGAATAGAGTTAGTATTCAATAAATGTTAGCCAGTGTTGTTATCTAAGGACACTGGGTAACTCCAATTTTATCAGTCAGGGGCTCATCAGGAACACATAGCACACTCAAAGTAAGATAATTTGAGGATGGGTTATTTATAAAAGGACAATTTACAAAGGTGTGGTTAGGGTTTAAAGAACCCCAAAGATAGTGCTGTAACCCAGGGTAGCAAGAGCAGAGCTGTTGCCACTCCTAAGCCTAAGGGCTGAGGGGAGGAAGCAGTTGTCAAAACCCAGGAGAGAGAATCCTGTAAAGGAGGCCACCAAGGAGAAGCATGAGCTGTGGTTGAAGACACAGGTGACCACTCTGGGAGGAATCAGAGGAATAAACACTGACCTCCCTCCGATTTCAGTAGGAGCCACCCACTGGCCAAACCTAACAAGAAACCCAAAGACAGATGAGCCTGGCCAAGCAGGGCAGCTTCTGGAACAGAAAGTAGCATAGAGGAAGGGGATGGGTCGGGAGGGACAGAGAAACACCTAGCACAAACACTTTATATTTAATGAGGACAAAGGCAAAATCCTGCCTGGAATTTCAAGGAAGCGCCTACAACTGTATTCAGAATGGCAGATACTTGGCTCAATTGCAGCACCTGGAAAAAATGACTTAGAGGGTTCAATTAGCTGATTCAGTCATTCATTCATTTATTCAGCAAACGTGGGGAATATGTGCTGTGTGTCTAGGCTTGCACTAAGCATGACAATACCAGAATAAATAGAACAAGAATGTATCCTGAGCAGAGGCCATACTGGCATAGAGTAGGTGCTCAAGGAATGCACTTTGAACACATGAATGAAATAACTTAAGAATAATGGACAGTCTGGAGCAGTCCAGTGTTTGACCCAGGATGCTTTGGTAGCAGCAGCGGCTGAGGGGAAGGGAGGTAGGGGCAGGGGCAGATTACAAAGTTGTTAAAGTGGTAGGAAAAGGCATCGGGAGACCCTCTTCTGGACAGGAATGCAGGGCGTCCACAGGACTCTGGCTCCCTCGGGCCCCATCTACAAAGAGAAGCAAGACATCCAAAAGCTTGATGGTTTCCCAAATGTCCAGAGGAGCCCCAAGGATGGAAGGCTGGCTGGGGAGGGTGAGCCAGGGGAGCGGCTGGCTGCAGCCAACTCCCTCTCAGCTGCCACTGCCAGTGGGCCGGCAGCGCAGAAAGGGCAGATGCCTGGCTTGGGCAAACTCCTGCTCTCAGGCAGGTGTGGTCCTGTTGCACCGTGTAGGGAGGGGTCCCCAAAAACTGCCAATCTGGAGGACCAGGAGAAGTGCAAAGAGAAGATGTGGACTTCTGCATGGGTGGACTTCCAAGCCCTGCAACACCGTAGACCAGGGTGTGGTCCAGGGAGTGTCAGGGTCAGATTCTCGGTCACCATCACCACCCCAGGAAATGAGAAATCCAAATAGCAGAGCCAATGGGCAATTTTAGCTGATGGGTTGACAGGAAGGCCAGCCCAGGAGCAATCACTAAATCCCACGGGTTGGCAGCAGCATCAGCACCCCAGAGTTATCCCACAGCTAACATGCCTCCAGCCCAGGTCTGAGCGAGGCACGAGGGCCTTCTGAAGTCCTGAAAGCCACCTTTGGGAAATCCCCTTCCTGTTAGTTCTAAAAGTCCTGCATATGCCACCGAAAGACATGATTAAAAGCCTGGCTCAGCCATATACAAGTTTTATGATTTGGGGCAAGTGACTTAACATTTCTGAGCCTCAATGTCTGCAGCTATATAATGGGAATAATCCCACTCCCCAGGGCTGTTGTGAGGACCAGATGAACTAATTGTGGTAAAATACTTAGCCTGGTGCCTGGCAC
This sequence comes from Daubentonia madagascariensis, assembly GCA_023783475.1. Taxonomy (NCBI): domain Eukaryota; kingdom Metazoa; phylum Chordata; class Mammalia; order Primates; family Daubentoniidae; genus Daubentonia; species Daubentonia madagascariensis. The sequence continues at coordinate 8,335,769 of JAKFHU010000144.1, read as the reverse complement.
AGAGCACGGACTCAAGGCTTAATGCCTTCCTCTTCCTCCTCCATCCCCCGTTTGATCCTTGGCAGAAGGAGCCAGAATGGAGCCCTTCTGGGGCAACGGTTCTAAAAGCAACTGGGGCTTTGGGGGTGAGGGGATAAAGTGAAGCCTGGGACAACACAGTGGCCTAGAAAAAGCAAGGTCACGGGGACTAGAGACCTCCCATTTCTGCCAGTTGTTGATCCCCGACTTTGAAGATCCCCAGAGACCACGGCGAGCCCATCAGTGCAAGAAAGCCCAGACAGCACCCCAGCTGGCGAGGTTTGCAGAGTTCCAGGGCTCAGCTACCAATCCCTGGTCCCTGCCTGACTCGGGGTCACTGGGGACTGAGAAGCATTTCCTTGGCCATCAATTAGCACTTAACACTTATCTGGGCAGGCTTTTGCCTTTTTTTTTTTTTGCTTTGCTTTGCTTTATTGGCGTTTCTCCACATCACTGGCAAACTGGATGCATTTGCCAATTGTAAATCCTCCAAGTTGTTTGAGTTTATGAACATTCCAAAGGGGAAGTGCCTAGAATTCTTGAGCCCTGGGTGCCCTCAGAGTCCACGTAGACCAGGGGCTTTCAGAGGACCAAACCTCTTTTAAAAAGTAATTAAAGCTCTAGACCCTCTCCCCCCAAAACTGCTTGTACATATAAAAATTTCTTAAAATTTCAGGAATTTCACAAAATCCCCTGCCGTGGATCCATAGATCCCAGATAAAGAACCCTGAACTCCCCCAACCCCCTGATGTTGCAGATGTGGGAGCTGAGATCCAGAGAGGGGAAGGGACTTCCCACCTTGCCTCTCAATACCTCCCTCAGGCCTCCTGATGCTCCTCCCCGTGTGAGGACATGAGGAATAAGAGAAGCCTGACAGCCATGTGTCCTGAGAGGCATCGCCCTGGCCAGAAGGCGGGTCACCTGCCTGCAGCCTCCGTTTTGCCTAAACCTGGGGAAATAGCAGGGCTTCTCTCCAGCGGCCAGGGCCCCTTCTCACCACTAGGTGGCGCTTGCGCCATGTGTTAGACTGGAGTTACTGCCTGAAAATACTTGAAAATTAGGGGTGATCTAACTCCCTCCCTCTCCTGATTACAGATGGAGAAACTGAGGCCAAGAGAAAGCAAAGGACTCCTTGAGTTATCCTGGGCAATGATCTGCCTTCTCTATGATCTTCAGTCTCCCTCGTCCAACCCCAAGTAAGGCATTTAGACTAGAATCAGCTTCCAACAATGGAACTTTGGATTCAGTGGAAATTTCTTGGGGCACAGGATCAGGGAAGGGAAGCTGTCTTCAGAACTCCAGACTGAGTGAGTAGGGCATGGGCCTCTGAGCCCCTCACTGTGCTGCCAGAAGCCTAGCCCCATCTTACCTGTTTGATACACTGGGCTTCAGTGTAGGATTTCATTCAAGGGGTTCTGTGGCTAAAAATAGTTTGCAAACCCCCCACCTAGGTGGCCTCTGAGGGTGCCTATGACCCCGATTCCACAACTCTATTCCAGTAATCTGTGTGGCTTCAAACACTCAGAAGTTTCCAGACTGGCAAAGGCATGTGGTCCTGATAACCTGGAGAAATTATGAGGAGGCACCCAGCCAGGAGGGCAGAGCTGGGATTCAAACCCAGAAATGTGTAAGAGAACTCTCGCTTCACAGCACCAGTTAACTGAGCACCTGCTTTGCACTGGGGATAGTCACTGTGTACGTTCAGCGTAGTCACATCTGTTATGTAATCTGCTTCCCCCAATGTTTGTCACTGTGTGTAAGGATTATCTCCCCATTTTACAGATGAGGAGACTGAGGCTCAAATGATCTGCTTAAGAGAGAAAAATGAGCCAGATTTTCTTGGGGATGAAATTATTTTGGTCTTCCAGTCTCTCCAGAAAAAACCTAGAAACAAAAGGCAGGAAAACTGTGGGTATCCCCACAGCTCCCTCCCAGGCCTTTCCCTGTGGTCCAGTCACTTCTCCTGCCCACTGCATATACTTCTCCATCCCTCCTCTCTCACTCAGTTCTTCCCACCTGGCCAGTTGGATTTGCTCCATCTGACATCAGTCAACCTTTTGCAGACATGGACCCCAGGAAGCTTAACACCTGGATTGGGTGGGCGGCTGCCCAGGCCCCAAACCCCTGCCCAACTCACCATGCCTGCAAGCCCACCACTGAGAGCGTCAATATTTGGGGCCGAACACTTTTCCTGTGGTAAAACTAAAATCCCTGGGAAGGCACATATTTTAATCTAAAATCAGACATTTGAATCCCAGAGTAAATGAGTATCTGATCTTTTCCAGAGAGCAAGGAGAAAACAGAAAAATGACGTGAAGATTCCTGGAAAGACGGCAGGGTCAGGGCTAAAGGGAGGAAGGGCGCCCGCTGCAGATGTTCTGGGCACCAAGGCCTATTGTCATTTACTCGTGGGGCTCTCCCACCATCAGATTCTCACATTCATAAAGTGTCTATTCCAGGCCAGGTCCTATGCTGGCTGCAGTTAAAGAGAAATCTGTAAGCTGCAGTTCTTGCTCTTGGAGAAGGCAGAAACAAATAAATATTAATACAATACCACGTGCGGGGGCAATGACAGAGCTGCCTTTTGGTCCTGTGGGAACCCAAAGAAGAGGGCGTTGTCCTCTACCATGGAGTCAGGGAAGGGTGCCCAAAAGAGGGGACATCGGCTGACAGTAAGAAAGGGTGAGCTCAGGCCGTTGCAGTTTTCGTGGGACCTGACCCTTACACAGTGTTTTGTGTGTGTGTGTGCACGCGCGCATGCTGGCAAGAGAAGGAGGGAGCCTCTTTAAGCAAAAGGATACAAAACCAAAATTCAGTACAAAATCTAATGTTGATTTAGAATGAGAAAAGAAATCACAACAAATTATAATTCTTTAAAGCTGGAAACTGTTACCAACTTCACAAAAGTCAGAAAAAGAACCTGTTTGTACCAATATGCCTGACTTGCCTCTAGAATACTTTTCTCCTGTATGTATTTTTGTCTGTTTGATCTTTGATAGCCTCTGCATATGATAAGAAGTTTGTAATGTCATCTTTTTTTGTAGATGGAACATAAAAATAAATCAGTCTTTCCTCCAGTGCGGTAGATCAGAAAAAGCTTTCATTGTTGATAATTTCACAACTTAGTATTTGTAAAGTCAAGTGAATTTTTAGGATTGTTATCAATTTGGGAAACCCTCTATCAAGGATCTTCTATGTATGAACTATAAGATTTCAAGGCATTTCAACTTTTCTTTTGCAAGATTTTATCTTAAATTCTGGTAGCAGCATATTGTCGGTTTCATGTTATCTTTATCAATGTTGGTATTTATTCCAAATCAGCAAGAAATTAAGTCTCTTCCAAATATTTTCATATGATTGGCTCCTCTTCATTAATTAGATAAACAAACCATCCAAGAACTGATCCATTAACTGTATTCAAACTTTTCCTCTTCCTCTTTATGAAGTATATACAGTGTGTGTTATAATTCACTCTTCAATGCCAGAATAATTTCTATTAATTTTGTTGCTTACCTTTATAGCTTCTCCTTCATATTTCATTAATTTTACTTGAATATTGTCTTGGTTCTTTAATTAGTAAATTGAAAAATAGCAAATAAATTATCCCTTTATGTACATCCAAATCAGGAGTCTGTGATTTCTCACTTGTTTTACAGAAACATTCCAAAATGTCTTTCCAAACTGCAGTTAAAATGATGTATTTGGGCTTTATTAACTTTTATTTTTAAGAGACAGGGTCTCTCTCTGTCACCCAGGCTGGAGCACAGTGGTCAGTGGTGTGATCATAGCTCACTGCAGCCTCAAACCCCTGGGCTCAAGCGACCCTCCTGCCTCAGCCTCCCCAGTAGCTGGGACTACAGGTGTGTGCCACCATACCCCACTGAGCTTTACGAACTTTTTAAAATAAATTTTGTGTATCTTGTATCAGTGTTTAAATTTCTCTTCTAAATCTTAAAAAATGTAATTAGACTCCTTAAAATGCCAGGAACCCACGTGGCAAGGCTGAACCATGCATTTTGGTTTCTAGCCAAGGAGAATTTGAGTTGAGGGTACATCTGGTTTGTGTCAGTGAGGTTCACCATCAATTCAGTGTAGAGTTAAAAGTTCTTGTGAGCCCTCTCGGTGTAGCAGGGGCTTCTAGGAATATTCCCACCTACTCCCTGTGCCAGGCCACCAGTGTCAGGGCCCCCAGGTGCTTGGCCAGCCATTATATCACAATATGGATGTCATGTGGCTCCTCCAATGCCACAGACATGAGAGCAAGTGTGACAGAGGGAACAATGGAGTGGAAAGAATCAGTGGGCTTAGCCAACTGTCATCAAAATAGCTCACTTTTGCAAGTTTTTGAAAAATTCAATGTCAAATGAACATGTTGCTAGGACCCCTCCCCAGGCCTTGGAAGAGGCTGTACGCTGACATTTCCTTAACTTCCTATAAATTTACATCTGAGGATAAGAATGGTGTGTCACAGAGAGGAAAGGGAATTCCAGGCAAAGGTAACAGCGTGAGCAAAGACATAGTAGCCACTTGTTCAAAAATCTATAACCAGTGATAAGCCCGGTGCTGTTAGGGAAACATCAGGCTAGTGTGATAGACCAGGGCCAGATGACAAAAGGCCTGTGTCCCCAGCTGAGGAGGTGAGACCACAACTGGATCAAGAAGCCAGCACTGTGTTCCCAGATTACAGACACTGCTTTCCTTCCCCTTCACTTCCTATGGTTTTGTCCCACTGTCTTTTCTTTCCTTTGTAACTAAGAGCTTTCTTAATTTTTTTAAGTTCTAGTCAAATGTCCAAATAGGGTGGTATGGGAGGAGGACTTGAGAGCAACTGCTATTTGGTAGCAGGTTACAGAAATGTGCAGAATCCAACCTCATCGCAAATGATCTCAACTCTCCCTCCCTTTAGGCATCGTCCACGACGTCCCCCACTTGGGCAGTTTTGTTCTCAGCAACGATGGCTCCACAAACAGGAAGCAGAGAATGTGTCTGCCGCACAGAGTGATGCCTGGTTACCCAGCTAGGTGCTTTATGGTTCACCGGATGCACTTGCCACTTTTGGCTCATTTTGATTTAGACTTCACAGCCCTGTAAGGCAGCTGGGGCAGTTATTATTATTCCTATTTTACAGTTGAGGGGACTGGGACCCGTGGGGGCTCATATGACTCACTGTAAACAGGTTAACAAGGCCCCGCTGCCGTGAGTCATCCTCCCAGGCTGAGGCCAGCTGAGCCCCACGCCGTCTAGATTGTCCTATCAGCTGTCATAGGACAACCTGTCTTGGGAGTCATATTAGAGGTGATCCAGGCTGCCTCTGAGGGCCACCATTGACGGCGGGGCTGCAGAGCTGCCGTCCTTCCCACCCACCTGCCGCCCACCCTCCACCAATGTTCCAAGACCTTCAGGCCGCAGGGTGAACATTGTGCAATATTGATCTACAAAAAATATCCTGACTTCTAATTCTCTGCTAAACCCAAGAGGACCTCACCTACTAGATACCACTGTAGTCACACAATGAATAAGAAATCAGTGTTAAAGAAAATGAATGGTGATAAAACACTTCAAATCATTGACACTGAGATCAATCAGCCCGTGCATTCTCACTGTCATCCAAGGACTGGGGACAGAGCAGCAGACTCGGAGCTGGAGAGCAACTACTTTCCAGAGCGCCGGGCAGCAAAAAGAGCAGGGGATGGTGCTAGCGTTACCTTGTGAACGTACACATCAGAAGCTCTGTCAACCATGAAATCTGATGTGCTCGGCCTCACACAAGCTCAGCTGTCGGGGACCTCATCCCAGAAGCTGCCATCCCTTCCCCATGAGAAGGTAGGGAAAGAGAGATATTGCTGATTGATTTCCTGACAACCACTGGAGGGTCCCTGTCTGATGCTCAACCGGGAGGGGCTCTCCAGCTTAGGGGGCTGGGCGGAGAGCGTCAGATCACAGGGCAGGCGGGGGTCAAAGGTGGCCTCGAATGAGGCTGTCTGATTTGGGGCCCAAGATCTGTGAAGTCAGGGTGCCTGTGTAGAACCCCAATTGCCCTGATCTCTGCCCACCTGAATCAAGGGAAGGTGGAATTCATCACAAGTTGTGGACCTCTTTGGGTCATTTATATCCCTGCTTCACACACAAACCCCTGAGGATCTTCTTAAAACAGATTCAGACTCAGTAAGTCTAGGGCAGCCTGAGAGTCTGCATTTCTAACAAGCTCCCAGGTGATGCTGACACTGTTCTGGTCCGCAGACAACACTCTGGGTCTCGAGGCTTCATGTCACTCTTAGCCCTCTTTTAGCTTCCATCAGAGGACACGTGAGCAGGGGAAAGAGCAGGACAGACAGATGTCGTGTGCAGCCACAGCATCGGTGACAGCAGCAGGTGGGACCACTTCTCCTTAGATAGCCCCCCATCTCAGGATTCAAAGGTGGCCCATGGTGTCTCCAAAATAGTTTGACCTTTACAGCGTGCCCTGAAGGCATCTAATCAGCAGTTCTCCTTCCTCCCATCTCCCAGTGCCCACACCATAGGGACCAGAATGCTCCTGAAAGTGGCCACGGTTATTCGACGGGAGACATTCACCCAACACGTTCATCACTTTGCAGGCAGCATGTACGATGGCTAAAAACCAGCATTTGATGTCAAGTTCTTCGAGGTTTGTCTGGATTTTACCTCTTATAAGCTGGAAGCCTTAGAGAACCTCCCTGAGCTTCAGTTTCTTCATCAATAAAATGCAGGTAATAATAGGGTTGAAGTAAAGGGTATAGATATCTCACCAAGATACTATAAAGTACTAGTGCATAATAAGTACCCAGTAAGTGTTAGTTACCATAAACAATATTATAATTTATTATCATTTGGAATCAGCTATATCAAATCTCAATGTGCCATAAAACCGGTTGGCCAGACACCGGAAGCCGCTTTCCTTGTTTCCCCAAACCCCCCTCCCCTCTAAGATTACTCACCAATTGGCAAATGATGGAAGACAGTCTTCTGAGAGAGACACCGGAGGCCTCCCCTTTCCAATCTTCCTTTGTCACCCGAACAATAAACCTCAGGAAGCTCGACAAGCAAGTCTTGGATTAAATATTTGTGTCAGGATATATTCACTTAGCATTTAAACACAGGGGACTATATTAGTTTCCTAGGACTGCCATAACAAAGTACCAAAAACCGGGTCGCTTAAAACAATAGAAACTTATTCTCTCACAGTTTTAGAAGCCGGAAGTCTGAAATCAAGTTGTCTGCTGGGCCATGCTTCCTCTGAAGGCCCTGGAGGAGAATCCTCCATCCCCTCGCTCAGAGTCTGCTGGCTCCAGGCGTTCCTTGGTTTGTGGAAGCACAGATCCAGACCTGTCTTCACATGAACTTATTTCTACGTGTCTCTCTGTCCTCTCCACTTCTCACAGGACATCAGTCATTGTGTTTAGAGCCTCCCCTAAATGTAGGACGATCTCATCTCAAGATTGCTAACTATATCCACAAAAGCCCTATTTCCAAATCAGGTCACATCCTGAGGTTCTGGGTGGACATGAATTTTGACAGGACACTATTCAACCCACTGCTGAGACAGTTTTCAAAGTCGGATGGCACCCTCCTCACACTCAGTCACCAAAAATGTCCCAAGCCCAGTGCTCAGCTATATTACGGTGGGCACCCTCTGTGTATACACGTGGTGTGTGCAGGACAGAGGGAGATTTAGGAGTGAAAAGCATGCCTTCCTTCTCATGGCCAAAGGGCCACACCCAGAGGAGGACAGGAGCACGCGGAGTCTGGAAGACGTCACTTACAAACAACTCATGGCACTGGGGACATCAAGCCTTGAGGGGTAAGGTCTAGATGCTACAAAAGCAGGGGTTGAAAGGAAACAGCACTTGGCTTCACACAAAGAACTTCCCAAAGATGTGGCCTTCTCCCCGTCCACCTGTTCCTGGAGCGTGGCTGCTCCCTAGGACTCTGCCCTCAGCCCCAAGTCTCCCCAAGCAGCCTCCACAGGAGTCCAGGGCAGGTCTGGATACAGACAGGGCTGCCATTAGCAGGAGGAGTGGCTGGTGACTCCCAATTACTTGTCTCCCGCCCATGCCTTTTTTGTGAGCTCCAGATCTGACAGTCACTGTCTGCTGGAGATCTCCACCAACTACTCTCCCAAGAATTGAAAGCACAGTTCATTCAGCTCTCACCTGATCATCTTTACAACCCATCCAAGCTGGTCTCCCTCCTCTACCCCACAGAACAAGGGTTCTCAACGCCAGCACTATTGACATTGTGGGCTGGATAACTCTGTTCTGGGGAGTGGTCCTGTGGATTGTGGGATGTTTAACAGCCTTTAATTCATTCTTGGTCTTTATCCACGAGATGCCAGTAGCATCCCCCAACTCCCTGAGTCATGATCATCAAAAACGTCTCCAGACATAGTCAAATGTCCCCGAGGGCAAAGTCACCTGGGTTGAGAACCATTGCCATAGAGAAGCCTCCAGGTAACTGATCCAAAACCTGAGCACCAACTTAAACTTACCTCCTTCTTCACCCTCCCTCCAACAAGCCTGCCAGTTCTGCAGAGCCTGTTCCTCTCACCCTCCTCAAATCTATCCTGGCCTCTCCAGCTCTGGTATTGAGGCTCTAGTTCAGGGCTTCCCTTTCCACCTGGATAATCAAAACAGTCCCTTAATTATTTCCTCTTCTGTTAGTCTTGCTAGCATCGGTCCATTGAATCCATTTCTATACTTCCCTGAACCCTCTTTCTAGAGCAAACACCTGGCCATGTCACTCCCCCTCTTGAAACCCATAAGTGACTTCTCATTGTCAACCAGATAAAGTCCACATCAATCTTGCCCAAGAGAACCCTTCTGGATGGGGAAGGACTGAGTACTCTGGAAGAACCAGGTGGGGTGCTAAGCCTTTGCCTGCCCAGGCAGGACAGGATGCCACAGCAGCCACCACCCAAGACAGAAGGTGCTGAGGAGCAAAACAGCCCAGGGCTCCTGGGCTTCACCAGACCAGCCACCTGCCTTGGTTAGTTTTTCCAGATGATTTCTCAAAGTTCTGCTTCACTTGGTCACCAAATGCTAAACCTCAGCCTCTTCCTCCATAAAACAGGGATAATTATAGCATCTACTTCATAGGGTTGTTAGGGAAATTAAATGGGCTAATACACATAAAGAGCTTAGAACAGCACCTGGCATGTGATAAGAACTCAATAAATGTTACTATTGTTAGTAATATCATGGACAGAGCTGAGATCCTATAAACGTTTCACAATAGAGTGTTTTATAGGTAAATTATAGTGAATGTTGCAACGTCCCATATGCTGTGTGTGCTTAGCACTTCATATTTATTATCTTGTTTAATCCTCACAATGATGATCGTGTATTACGGGTGCTATTATTATCATCCCCATTTTACAGATGAGGGCAGTGAGGCTCAGAGTGGTTGATGACTTGCCCCAAGGTCATATGGCCAATATGCGACAGTGCCAGAATTTGAATTGGCTCCAAAGCCCATCTCCTTCTCACATGTGTCACCTCATTGACTCCTCAGAAGCTTGATAAATTGGGACTTGTTCTCCCCATTTTACAGATGAGGAAATGGGCTCAGGGAAGTACAGCAAGGAAGAGGCAGGTACCATGGGGTTCAGAATCAAGCTGACTCCAACTCTGGTGTTTTTCTACTCAAGACCTGTAGCCCTTCACAAAGCTAGTGCAAGTTGTTTACAAAGAAATGGAGCCTTTTGGAGCATAGCCTACAAAAGGAAATAAGATTTCTGCCTTTGTCATCCAACCGTTGCCATGGTCTCTGTGTGCTTTTAGTAATTAATTGCCACTATTAATTTCCACCATTTTTCGGCTCATTACATTTCTTCTTCCATGCCTATTGCTGGCCCTGGGGCCAGGCTGTAGTTTTGAGAAGGGGCAGCTAACCCACTGCAAAAGTGTGTCCCAGCACAGCCACCTGCCAGCCCACCCTGGTGTCAGAGGAAACGGCCCAAAGCCAGGCACCAGGACTGCTCAGTGAGTTTAAATGCCTGCACCACCCAGCAGCCATGCCTGGGGTGACTTGATGAAGAGTCACCCCACAGAACCAGCTATCAGCCACATAGAAACACTCAGAGACCTAGTGGGTGGGAGAGCTCCGGACCGGGGGTCAGGAGACTTTGGTGCCATCCCTGCTGCTGATGGCACCATCCTCACCACTAACTCCGCTGGGGCTTCTGCCCCTGCCTTGCCCTATGCCGCCCTGCCTGGAGACTTAGCATCCATTTGCTCACATGCAGTTTTGGGGGAAAGGAGGAAAGGGAACATTCATACTCCTCGGGTACATAAGGGCTCACCTTTGGGCCAGCCATGCTGCCCTCAGCACACCCTGAGAATCAGTTCTCATCCCACCCTGTGTCTTGGTCTCCCGGCTGCATGATGCCATCTGGGCTTGGCTGCAGACCCAAGCAGAAAATGTGGCCTCCAAGCCACCCCCACTTCCTGCTGTCCTCCTGATGTGGCGGAGGTGAGCTGGTGCTGCAGGAGCACCAGTGGGGCAGACAGTTGGAAGTGTGTTCCTGGGACTCGAGCTGGGCCTGGCTGATGGTGCCCAAATCCTGAAGTGCTACAGGGACACACGTGGAGGGCAAATCTGTATCCCAAGGCTGGCCTGGAGTGAAGGGCACTGCCACGCCAAGGACAGTGCTGGGAGAGGGGCTGGTGGTTTCTTGTGTCTTCTTGAAGCTCTGGGTGAGGATGCGGCTTGGGGGCAAGGCATGGAAGGCCTGTAGCACTGCAAAGCCAGAGGGCCAAGGAGGGGAAGTGGGGACGGGGAGACTGATCTTTAGAAAGGGAACAGCCAATCCGCTCCGTGGCAGTCCCAAGAGAGAGGGGCCACCTGCCAGCTCAGCATGGTGTTAGGAGATGCACAGCCATCTCTGCCTCACTCCAGAAGAGATTGCAAGGACATCCTTAGGAGCCCAGAAGAAGGCTGGTAGAAGAGGGTGGGCACTCGGGCATCCAGAGCAGGATGCAATCCCAGAAGAGCCAGGCATGATGGACCCAAACTGAAATGGGGGCTCTTAAAGCAGAACCTCAGGCCTGCAAGTGGGTGCACCCTGGGGCCTGGGACTCAAGGTCAGTGTGATCCCAGGAGAGACTCCAGTCTGGGGCAGCCAAGGAGCCCCTCGGGGTGACAACCAGGGAGGTGGGCCAAGAAGTCTGGCTCAGGAGTGCAGCAGGTTGGACTGCATGGAAGCCTCTTCAAGGAGTCGGGGGAGAGAGAGGTGGTGGCTGCCCCTTGACTATTCCCCTGGACACGACTCCCATCCCACACAAGGAGAGAAGCCTCAGCAGGGATGGGCCTGAAGGAAAGACCTTGTAACACCATGGACATGGCACTTTGCAGAGCCATTGCCTGGATGTGGCCCAGTTCAGCTGTAGGGCCCCGAGAGGGGAAGGGCTCACCCAAGGTCACCCCACAGGTAAGCGGCAGAAGTAGGATCAGGCCCAGATCACATGTCACCTCCACAACACCTGGTCCCCTCCCCCAGAACGACACGGAATTGAGGATGCTGTTTTTCTCTCACACATATGCAGCGGTTTCTAAATAACCATTTTACCCCACGGCCTTGCACAGAATGTCTCGCCATCATATGGCTGATGGTTTGTCCTGTGCTCACTACTATTATTAATATTAATTGCTTGGGGCATCCAACATGTTTGATCTTGTGTCCTAGAGTCCTCTTTCAATTCTGTGAGGTATTTTGAATCCCTCTTTTGCAGATAAGGAAACTAAGGCTAATATAGCTTATGCAAGGTCACACAGCTAATTGGAGGCAGAGCCAGGATTCAAACCCTTTGCTGAGATCCTACAGAAGCAAGTCAGCATTTCCACATCCCTTCACCCACCTATGAGAGTCGGTGACAGTCTGTCTGTACCTCCCTGGCCCCATCCTGGCCATGCAGACAACCAGAGCACAGGCTTTCAGGATCTGCTTTCAAAAACTGCTAACCTCAGTCTTAAAAGACAAATGCCCTGATGCCGACCCAGGGCAACTCTGGAAATCCTGGGGGAAGAGGCAAGGTCCCCCTGCTCAGGAGGTCCCCCTGAAATGAATCAACACACTGGCTAGATGAGATCATCCCCTGAAACATCACCTCCCACCAGACCAGTCCTGGAATTTTCTCTGGAGTGGGGATAGGGTGGCCAGCTCAGGGTCCCACGTGGCAGAGCACCTTTCCCCAAGGGAGCTGGGGATATGCAGGTACTTAAGGCTTCAGGAAGTCTGCCCTCAGCCTGGCCTTCACAAGGAGACAGGCCCACACAGAGCCACTGTACAAGTCTCACGCTGCTTGTACAGTGTGTACGACAGCAAAAGAAAAGCCCACCTCGCAGAACCGAAACAGGTATGAACTAAACGATGCCTGTCCCCGACCCAGGACAGAGGCTACACCATCTCACCTGTGAAATGAGGGGAATAATAAAGAGAAACATTCACTCCCATGGCAAGTTTGAACATACAGATAAATCACTGGGTGCAGGTGCCCGGTACACATTAGCCCGATTTAAACAAAGAAATATGATGACGGAGTGCCTTCTCCTGAAAAGTGTTTTTAACATTTGTCTTTGTAAGTTTTGAAATTTTTTTTCTAATTCCAAAGCAACCCATGTTGTTTACTTTTTAAAAACAAAATGTTTTAAACATAAAATATACAGAAAAGCATTCACTCAAACCAAAATTAAGCACCTGTGCTAATGTCACAACTTGGTGTAGTCTATAAAGAAGTGAAGGCTTCACCCCGCTCCTAATCCCTCTCCCCAGAGGCAACAACCATTCACTCCACAGTGGTAGGTGTCCTTCCAGACCTTTATCTATGTTTAAATAAACACATGTTGACATGTGCAATAGATAAATAATGGTTGAAGGCATTCTAACTATCTCTGTTATGTAATAAAGAACAATAAGCATGCTAAACAGGTAAAAAAAAATTATAAAGTTTTAAAGGATAGAGAGAAAGAGCACCCTATCAGCGGATTGACTCTGCATAGCTGCCTCCCGCCCTGTGCCTCGGGTCAGTGCACAGCCTGGGCTGCAGGGAGTGGCTGTGACTCAGTCTGACCACTGACCCAGGCAGGCAGGGAAGGCAAGAAGGAAATGTCAGGAGCTCATCAGGGAAACGGGGCTTATCGATGTGACATCAGCACCTGCCTCTGGGGAGCTTCAAGAAGTGCTCTGAATCGAGCTGACAGGCCCATTAGTTGCCAGTTCTGGCCACATTTTACTGGACTGGCAACCCAGCCCACAGCCAGCTGGAAGACACGCCCAGATGACACCACCCTGCAGAGTGGAACAAGACATCATGCCTTTGCTGACAATCATAACAAATACCAATTGCTGAGTAACAACTCAACATGGGGTATTTTTTGCTTGCATCCCATTTAATACCCCACAACACCCCTGTAAAATAGCCATTATTGGCCCCATTTACAAATGACCAAACTGAGGCTGACAGCAGTGAAGTCACCAGCCCAAGATCATGTGTGCAGGGAGAAAGCCTACGTTCTGATCACACTCCCCATGGTCAGAGGCACAGTGTGTGGTCTCAAACTCCTCATGTTACCCCATAAGGAAGACACTTTTCTCCCCACTTCACAGATAAGGAAACTGAAGCCCAGAGAGGTCAAAATTCATATCCTCCCAATCAGAAAAGCCCTATTCCTCCCTCCGGAGTCCAGTGTGGGGGTGGTGCTGGGAAATTCAGAGAAGGACAGGTTGCATAACATCCCTCCTTCTCCGCCAAAAGCTGCAAACGCCCACTTTCCCCATTCACGAATCTGGGCAATGAGTGGTGGGAGTCAGGGAAGGATATTTAAAAAAAATAGTCTTCAGTCAGGGAATTTCACAGTATAATTATATAGCGAGGACACCAAATTAGCAGAAAGGGGACTGTCAGAGGCAGCAACGACACACCACTGCCTACCTCCCCACGTTTGCAGCCGGCTCAAACTGGGTGGGCTGGGGAACTCTCTCTCCAGATCCTAAATACACGACTCTTTGACTCATAGAAAGACACTGCTGGAAGGCTCCACAGAGACCATTGACCCCAACCCCCTCACCGCACACATAGGGAAACAGAGGTCCCCAGGGGCGGAGTTCCATGCTTGAAGTCACACAACGATGGGCTCAGGGCTAAGGACTGGTCCCCCAGTGCCAGCCCCCTGCCTCCAGCCCCACCCAGCCTCTCTGAAGCCAAGAGGCAGAAATAGACCGTGCTTGGGCTTCTAGAGTCCAAAATAAATGCATGTATAGCTCTTTGCATTGTTACCATGGTTATAGATAGCAAGGGCTGTGGCAAAGCACAGCAAATTAGTTAATGATGAGAGAGAAACTTCCAACAGTGACACGTTCTGCCTGAACAAATTGCTTTCCTAATTCGGTGGCAAGCTGGACCCCAGTGGCAGGGCAAGTGTCGGTAGTGAGCGGGAGAGTCATGACGGTAGAGGTGAGAGCAGGCATAACATGTTACTCACTGCCCGTCTCCGCCCTCCCCACTCCCTCCATAATCCAAACAGAATGTGAACAATGCAAGGCTCTCGTGATCTGCTTCAGCCTCGCTTCCCGGGTCAGCAGGGGAGGTGGTGCTTGTGTTCTCTCTGAGCCCCACAGGGAGGCAGCAGCTGGCCCTTGACAGGATGGGTGGTCAGCTCTGAGAGGTCTGAGTAAGAACCGGGCAAGGCTAGAGACTTAAGTCTCCCATGAGGCCTTCCTTGCTTGATCACTTGGTGAATTTTCTCTGTGTCCTCAAGCTCCTGAGGCACCTGGTTTCAGTCCTTACTCTGGTGGTTGCTTGAAAAACTGGCTGCAATTGTGCTCCTCCCTACATCCATGCCTCTTTGCAGTGTGACACTGCAGCTCCCCCATCAAGAGAAGGAGTCCATTTCCCTTCCACTCGAGTCTGGACTGTCCTATCGACTTGTTCTGACCAATGGAACATGTCACTGTGCCATGAGTACTAAAGTCCTTTCTTTGTCTCTGACCCAGGAGTGTCATGTCTTCTGCCAGGGTCCATGAAAGAGTCACAGGCTGACCTATTAGCATGTAAATAGGGTAAAATCAAACCCCAGATTCAACAAAAACTGGGCATGCCCTTGTCCTTGGACCGTCACAGTCTCTGTTCCCTCAGCCCAGAGCACATTTCCCTTAGCAATCCACATGGCTTACTCTCTAACTTCTTTCAAATCTATGTTAGTCCTGGTCCGCCGAGAAGCAGATGCTGTGATGGGCTTAATCATGCAAGGCTTTTATTAGGGGAAGTGCCTTTGTGAGAGGAAACAGGGATGGAGCAGGGGAAGCCCTGGATTACAGTGGGATAGTGATGCAAGTCTGACCCCAGGGGAAGGAGAAAAGAGAGACGGTAGAGTGGAAGCATCCTCTAGTGCTGTGCGGCTAAGGAAGATTCAGCAAAACCACCCGGGAGTCCCTGCGCTGAAGTGTGCTGACAAGGGAGTTCCATGTCTTCCAGGAGAAGTCAGCTATTAGCAGGAAGAAGCCTGTGGGAGACGTAGCCTTCACACAAAAGCAGTGATGGATTTCAAAGCAAAGCAGCCATGGCCTTTGGTCAGTTATGCTCCCTGTAGTAGAAGGTCTGCAAGACACCTTCTCATGGCCACTGTAAAACTTCTGCCCAGATGCCCTGGGTCTTCCGTGATCACTCCATATGAAAGAGCAAGTCCCCATCAGCACCCCTATCATTCTTCCCTGCTTTGTGCTTTTTTAATTGCACTATCACCCACTGATTGTGTCATTACTTTCTTACTTGTTAATTTTCCTATCTCTCACCACTAAAAGGTAAGCTTCATGGCAGCAGAAATTGTCTGTTTTGTTCACTGCTATATGCCCAGGACACTTAATCGTGCCTGGCACTCAAAATAAAAAATTGTTGAATGAATTAATTAACAAATGAAGTAAGAAATGCTTCCTGATGGGTACTAAAGGGCCACTTTCATCTGTGTAAGCCCCATGCTACAGACTGAATGTTTGTGTCCTCCCAAAATTCATATGTTGAAGCCCTGACCCCCAGTGTGATGGTATTTGGAGATGGGGCCTATGGGAGGTAATTAGGGTTAGATGAGGTCATGAGGGTGGGGCCCTCATGATGGAATTAGTGCCCTTATAAGAAGAGATCAGAGAGCCTGCTCTGTCTCCATGAGCACTCAGAGGAGAGGCCATATGAGCACACAGCAAGAAGGCAGCCATCAGCAAGCCAGGAAGAGAGTCCTTAACAGAAACCAAATCAGCCAGCTCCTTGATCTTGGACTTCCCAGGCTCCAGAACTGTGAGAAAATAAATGTCTGTTGCATAGCCACCCGGTCTATAGTATATATTTTGTTATGGCAGCCCAAGCTGACTAAGACACCCCAAGTTCAATGTTAGGTCACATATTCAAGCATCAGTAAATTTTCTGACCACTTCAAATAATGCTCCAAGACAAGCATGTCTTATTCTACATAACACAGAGTGTCGATAGGAAGTAGGACCATCTTTCTGGTGGTTGTTACTAGTTGACAAGGAGACAGGAAATAGTATGTTTGTGACTGGTGGTGGCAAGTATATATTGGGGGGTAGGGGCACAATTTTTGGTTGAGCCTCTAATTTCCCATCCACTTAAATTTCCTGTCTCAGAAAATTCCTGTCTCATCCTGGGCACTCTCTTGCAGCAGTGCCCTGGAAGACACGGTGACAGGCGACAGTGGGCTGGATCTGTGCTCTAATCAGCCCCTGAGCTCTGGGGCAGTTTTCCCTACCTTGTTGCTATGACAGCAGAACCCAGCTGCAGGTGTCCACCTGTCTCCAACATCGGGGCCTGACTCTGATTTCATCTGAACACACCTGTCAGTGTGGGGAAGAAGGAAGCAAGCATGAAAAGGCCTTGTATAGCCTCAGGAAATTGTAGGTGGCAGTTAGGAAGCAAGTCCAAGATGCAGATCTGTTGACTTTCCTGGCTGAATGCCTAGGCCCCTGGGTGTGTGCACAAAATCCGAAGGCTGCCCTCTTCCCATGGCAGGAGAGCTGTGAATGCAAGAGATACCACAACTCCCACAGGCAAGCCCTGGGGGGTCCAAAATTCAAGCAAGGCCCTTCCTGTGCCCGTCCCCCACCCCACAGCCACCATAACCTCTGCTTCTGGCAGAAGTTCATGAGCTGCTGTAAGCAGGGAAGAAGGTCTGGCTGTTGAGGAGGCAATCAGCTGCCTGCCTCAGGATTCAGATTTAACCGGCTCTGACTACATGTGGCCAGTCCCCCTCCCAGGCCTGGGTCTGGGAGCAGAGGGCTGGGGGAAGGAAAGGACCAGTGACAAGCAGACACTGGGGCATTACTACAAGGGTCCAACCAGGATGGACACAGAACAATGGCCATGGTGGTGAAAGCAGAAAAGAGAAGACAGATGCAAGAGAAATGTTAGCGTTAGAATTGGTGAGTTGTGGCAGCTCCTTGGATGTGAAGGATGTGGGAAAAGGGGGTGAAAGATGGCTTGGAGTTTTCCAGCCAGGCTGGTTTTGAGGATGGCAGAGCCATTGGTGTGGATTGGACTGGACATATTTATTCTGGATAACCGAGAAGGGCGATATGCACTTGTTCAGGACTTGACAGTTTTCAAGGCCTTTCCATGCTCATTGGTCTCATTGGATCCTCACAGCAACCCTGCAAGGCAAGCAAGGTGGGGCAGGTAACAGCGTTCCCATTTTACAGGTGAGGACACAGGCACTTGGCATCGTGGGCCTCGAGCCTGGGCCTGGGGTGGCAGAGCCTGGAGCTAGGACACAATCTGGGCACCAGAGCCGACCTGGGATCTTCTTGGTTCCTGCATTCAGTCTGTGCCCAGGAAAGACTGCACTTGCCTCCATTTTCTGGCTTTAAAAGTTGAAATTTCTCCTTTCTCTGTGGTTCACACCAGAGGTCCCTTTATTGGTCAATCTCAAAGGGAACAATTTCCTTGTATTCTATTTAACTGAAATTTTCAAAGCACAATAATTGACATTTTTATTATTATCTTGGAGTAGGGAAAGACTTTCTAGTATGACTCAAACCCAGAAACTATGAAAGAAAGAAAGAAGAGTGGGGGAATAAAAGGAAAAGGTTAATAAATTCAATTTTGTAGAAATAAATATTGCAAAGACCATCATACACAAAATCAAATGCAATCTAGGAAAAATACACAATTTGCAATTTATATCACAAAGAGCTCTCCATATCAATCTGGGGAAAAAATCAACAAAGAAATAAGAAAGTGAGTAAAGGATACGAACAGACAGATTTCAGAAAAGAAAATACATATATTTCTTGAACCTATGAAAATATACCCAGCCTCAAATTAAATGCACTGATAAATCATTTTTTACCCAATGGTTTATCAAAAAGCAAAAAGATTGACACTGTCTTGGTGAGGGTAAGAGAAACAGGGTCTCTCATACCTTGTTGGCAGAAGAATGAACTGTTACGAATTTTATGGAAGAGAAGGAATATCTATCACTATTATAAAGACATATGCCATTTTATCCTGAAATTCCACTTCTAGAAATTTCTCCTACAGAAATGCTTACACTTGTGCCATATTACAAATGTCCAAAGTACGTTATAATATTGTTTGCAGAAACAAAAGATTGAACGCTACCTAAAAGCCCATCAGTTGGAGACTGGTTATTAAATTATGATACATCCATCTAAAAAAGAAAGAATTTTGTACTGATACAGAATAACCTCCAAGACATATTAACTGAAAAACAAGGTGCAGAACAGTATTCATAGTATAGTGCTATTAATGCAAAATAAAAATATGTATGTAGTGGTATTTGCACACAAATATGTAGAACTTCCCTGGAAGGATAAACAAGAAACAGGTAACACAGGTTGCTCCTAGGGAGGGAAACTGAATAACTGGGAACAGGGAAGCAAGAGAAGACTTTTTACTATAAATGCTTTTGTAGTTTTAAATTTTGGTACCATATGAATTTTTTATCTATTAATAAATTAGATATAAAACAATATTGAAATGAAAAGGTACACTGAAAGAATGAAAACTTTAATTACCATGTGCTGGTTTAGAGTGTTGGAAATGGATGTTGGTTTTCTATGCTGTGTAACAAATTATCACAAACTTAGCAGCTTAAAACAACACACACTTATCATATCAGTTCCCATGGGTCAGGAGTCCAGGCACAGCTCAGCTGGGTCCTGTGCTCAGAGTCTCACAAGGCTACAATCAATGTATTGAATGTTGGCTGGGCTGCATTCTCATCTGGAGGCTTGACTGGGGAAGAATCCAGTTCCAAGTTTATTCAGGTTGTTGGCAGAATTCATTTCCATGCGGCTCTATGGCTGAGGGCCCTGTCTTTTTACCAGCTATTGGCTGGAGGCCACTCTTAGACTCTAGAGGCTTCCTGCACTCTCTGCCACGTGGGATTCTCCAACATGCTTGCTTAATTCATTAAGCCCAAAAGGAGAGTCTCCCTTTCCAGTCTGCTAAGATGCAGTCTTCTGTAACAAAACATAACAGGAGTGAGATCCCATCCCCTTTGCTGTATTCCATTGGTTAGCAGCAAGTCACAGGTCCCACTCTCATTCAAGGGCAGGGATTACACAAAGGCATGAACACCAGGAAGTGAGGACCCTTGGGGAACGATTTAGAGTCTGTTCACTACAGACAAGATTTTTGAGGAGACAATTAAACATTTCAGTGCTTACATATTTTCCTTAACAGACATTTATTGCACAATTCCTGTACACCAAGGGCCATATTTGGCAGTTGAGTGGCTGCAAGAACTAACATGAGATAGACTATATGTGTTCCCAGACTCCTGTTACCCTCCTCCTGTCTCCCAGCCCAAGGCTCTGGGGGCTGCATTCAGAACTAATCCAGCCTGTCCCCTGCTCCCCTGAGGAAGAAGGGTGGGGAGGTCCAGTCAAAAGGCTCAATGCAAAACCTAGTGTTTTGTGCTGGGGATTGTCAAGGAAAGACAGAGACAAGTGGTAACACACACAGGTTGCTGACCTGTCCAGCTTTCCCCTCAGTCCTGAGTTGGTTCTCCTAGTAAGGAGACATGCTCACTGTGGAGGTGACAGGCCACCAGGGCATGCTGAGACTGGGAGGGGCAGGGTCTGCAGACACCCCAAGTTCTCTTTGCCCAGCCTCCCTCCAAAGCCTCATCTTTGTCCTGAGGGACCTCTCACTGCTGGGGTCTCCCACTTCCCTGGGTCAGAATTTCCCCCACATCAAAAAATGAGGGCTTCACATGCTGTTATGCACCATTTGAGCCTCAGTTCACCAATGTCCTAGGGGTCCCCTAGGCAAGGCTAATCTGGTTGACCCTACCATGTCCTCCTGTCTCCTCTGGCCACATCCCTCACCCCTGAGGTCCCCACTTGGAAGCTCAGTCATAGATCTTCTCCCAGACCCCTTGTAATTAAACCTTTCTGATAAAATTTCCTTGGGTAGCTCCAGGACTATACATTTCGTACTAGACCATAGCAGTGACATGTCCTTTAATGTGTCACCAGCATCATCATCATAACTAGTGTGTATTGACTGTTTACATGTGCCTTGGCTGTAATCCTGCTAGATGATGTTTTGGATCTCCATTTGGGACATGTGTAACCTCAGACCCATGAGAGGTTTGAATTGCCTGAGGCCACCCAGTTCATAAATGAAGAAGCAGAATTCAAACCCAAGCATGTGAGACTGAAAGCCCCTGTCCTTCCTCTCCATGCAGCAGCCTGCTGCTCAGTAATGCCAGGCCACGTGGTCAGCACATCAGTGCAGTGAACACAGTGACTCACAGGGTCCCTGACCCTTCAGGTTGGGCCTCTCGCCCCCACAGGAAGACAGCCCTTCACTGCCTTCCTTCTGGTAGTTCTACAGAGGGGCCTGGGAGTGCCCTGGGCTCAAAGCTCACAGCCCCTCTCTCTGCTATGTTTAGGGGATTCTGCAGCAGCTGACCCAGGCACCCAGGCCTCCCCTCCTTGCCCCTCCCTGTGGGAAGAGAAGAACTATTTCTGGGACACCCTTATGACTCCACCCTCCAACCACATAAACCTGGAACTGACAGGCCCTCCAAGGTCATTTGATCCAAAAATGTCCTTCAGTACTTAAATCCATTCTGTCCATCACATCCCTCCCTAGGGCTACATCAACTTCTGCTCACATACCTCCAGTGACGATGAGTTCACTACTGCACAAGGGCAGCCCATGCCGAGCAAACTCAGGCCTCATCCCTAAGAGGTCGAATTTAACAGCCCAGCCAATAAGGGTACCTTTCATGAAGTCAGGACACTGGGAGGAACTTCCAGGTGGGGAGATTTTGAAAAAATAATTGTGGGGGAAAAGCATCAGAGAATGAGAAGCTAAACCTCAAGGCAAATCTGATCACAGCCCCCCAGTCCCCCGGTGGGTCCCTTAGTCCATTTGTGCTGCTATAACAGAACACCTGAGACTGGGTAATTTATAAAGAACAGAAATTTATTGCTCACAGTTCTGGAGACAAGGAAGTCCAAGATCAAGGTGCCGGCACGTGGTGTCTGGTGAGGGTCTTCTTGCTGCATCCTCCCACAGCAGGGGTGGAGGGGCAAGTGAGTAAATGCTGCATGGAGGCTTAATCCCATTCCCAAGAAGAGGAGCCCTCATGGCCTCATCACCTTTTATTGGCTCTACCTCTTAATGCCATCACATTAACCATTAAGTTTCAACACCTGAATTTTGGAGGGGACACATTCAAGCCATTGCAGTCCCTGTGTCCCCAGGATGGTGCTCCAGCTCCCCAGGTGTCCTTCCAGGGCCCCAGCATCATGACCCTATTGCCTGCCATGCCCTGCCTCCTGCTCACTCTACCCTCCAGCCATCCCAATGCAGCTGCTCCCTGAAAAGACCTTTTTGTGCTCCCCACCTTGACAGATTGCGGTTCCCCTCCCAGATGGCCCCTGCCCTCTGCTTTCCTTCAATGCTGTTATGCACCATTTGAACCTCAGTTCAGTCGTCAGCTCTTCCAGGAAGCCTCTGCCAGCCCCCCAGGAGTTAGTCCCTCCCTCCTCCGCTCTCTCTCAGTGCTTCTAACAGTGTAAAAGCCTCCATGCCCAGAGCACCTAATAGGGAACCAGGCACTGTGCTAGGACCTGGGCGGGAATCAGTTCTAGCTTTCATTAAAACCCTTTGTACAAAGCATTACTGTCCTTTAAAAAAAAAAAAGGAAAATAGAGACTTAGAGACGCTGCCTAGACCAGGATCACATGGCTGGTGACAGATTCAGGATTCAAATCCAGTTTTCTCTTCTCTTTCCACAACTCCAATCACATTGTATTGGGATACTTCCTCCCCCTCTATGCCAGTGTTTCTTAAACTCTTCTAGACTTTGGCCCTTAGTAACAAATACATTTTATATTACAATCTAGTACTCACCTATATACGTAAAAGTTTCAGAAAACAATACCTACCCTTTCTACTTGCAGTACCTTCCAATCTTTTCTATTTTATTTCATTTTCTTAAGTGCTGGTCATGACCCACTAAATTGATTTTGTGATCCACTAATGAGGGGGGACTCCCAGTTTTAAAACACTGCTGTGGCTTGGCAGCTCCTGCATTCACAGGCCTGGCACACAGTAAGTGCTCAATAAATCCCCAAGGCTGACTTCCACTGAGCCAGTACTCTGCCCTGGCCTTGGAAAGTAACTGATCCCTTGAAGCCAATAGACAAGGACGCTGGGGCCTCACAACCCTGGTGGTGAATTCATTCCTCCTAACGTTAAATTCAAAAGGCAGCAGAAGCTTCCAGATGAAAAGTTGGGACTTGGTTCTGCCTAGAAGAATGCTAGGCCCAAGGCAGCGGCACTGTGGGAGGCTCTCTGGTCCCACCTGCCATGGTGGCCTTGCAGCCCTGGCCTGGGGACAGAGTGGGAGTGGTGAGGACAGAGGCACAGACTCAGCAGCTATCAGCTTCCTGTGCCACCCTCCATGGGCAGTGGCACGTGTCAGCTGGGCAGTGACAGGCAGGTGAGTTCCATCAGCCCTGCGTTTCATCTCTGACTAACAAAGACTGAGCTCACTAGGAAGTTGGGTTCCAAATTTAGCACCAAACTCTGGGAAACTGGTGCATTTGCCCCCACCACCCGCAGCAAAGCAGGCTGTGAGGTTGCTGTTCCGTTTCTCCCACTCCGCCTGGGCTGTCCTGAAGCCCAAGAGTCCCACTGACTCACCAGGGCCCCTGGGCCAGCAGGAACCACCCCTCAACGACCCTGCTCTGAAATGCTGCTGTTCTGCTGGGGGAAGGGAGACAGGTGAAACCTCAGGGACCTCTCAGTTTCCAAGGCCTGGAAGGTGCCCCGCATCAGCTCCATCACCCCCTACCTCTGCAGCCCTACTAAGGCCCCACCCCATGGCCTGAGCTCAGCCTAGTCCCGACTGGCTCTATGTCAGGCGCCTCGGGCCTCTGTCCCACTCCGTCTCTGAACTCTTGGGCTGAGGGTAGTCTCCCAGGGTTGGGCCTTCCCCATCATCCTGCCCTCAAAGCTCTTCCAGCAAGAAGGAATGCTGGGCACCTACACAGCTGTTGAATCACAGGTCATAACTGCCTCCCTGAGTCCTTGGACCATCTTCCTTAATCCTCACAAAAACCCTGTGAGGTAGGGACTATGACGAACCCATTTTACATACTGGAAAACCAAGGCTTGCAGAGGTTCACTAACTCACCTGACATTATACAGCTGCACCAGTGCAGGACCACACCCCTGCTTTTAACGGCTCTGCTCTGCTTGCCTCTGTGCCTGGGGATCTCCCCTAACTCCTGGCCACTGGATCTGGAGGCCGGAGCTCTGCCCAGCTGTTGCTGTCGCTGACCTCCCACAGCCTGTGAGACAGAGCCTGGGTCAGGATGAGATGCTACGGCTAGAGTCCTTGGCTAGCCGTGCGGGCCTGGGTGTGTTAATCAGCCTCTATGAGGCTCAGTTTCCTTATCTGTGAAAGAGGGGTGGCTTTGTAACCTGTTGAGTTGGCTAGACAGAACTCTGTTTCCCAGAATTCTCTTCCCTGTGTGTTTCTGGCTAGGGTGGGCCACAGGACACATGCTGGAGGGAGCTTTGGAGGGTGGAAGTGAAGCTGGCAGCCGTTTTGTAGCTCACTTGGGTTGTTGCTTATCTGCTGGCTTACCTCCTTGGTGTGGGACCTGCAACTATTCCAGCTTCCCCCAGACCCCCCTTTAGCTTCTTCAACTTCTGGGCCAGGTCTAATGTTCAGCTCCATGGCAGGGGCCAGCGGCTCCTGCAGGACACCCAGAATGTCAAGGGTGGAGGCGGCAAGAACTTACACAGCTTTCAGTCTGTCCTTGCAGCGTCCACTTCCTCCCTGGGACTCTCCCAGTTTTAAAACTTGAATCTTGGGAATCCCCAGTCCTGGAAAAACACTATAGTTGATCACCTTGTTCCACTTTGTGCTTATGCGTTCCAGCTGGTTCTTGCTGTCCCCTCCTTCTCATCCAACTCCCTTCCCAACCGCCTGCTCTGTGGAATTCAAGGCCCAGCACTGGACGCAAGTGGACAGCCTCACAGAGACTGCTTAAGCAGCCCCATGTTGTGGAGGTCAAACCTCTGCAACCGATCTCGATAGACAGAAAGATAGATGGGCTGCGCGCAGTGGCTCACGCCTGTAATCCTAGCACTCTGGGAGGCTGAGGCTGGAGGATCGCTTGAGGCCAGGAGTTGGAGACCAGCCAGAGCAAGAGCGAGACCCCCCTCTCTACAAAAAATAGAAAAATTAGCCAGGCATGGTGGCGCACGCCTGTAGTCCCAGCTCCTTGGGAGGCTGAGGCAGGAGGATCCCTTGAGCCCAGGAGTTTGAGGTTGCAGTGAGCTCTGACGGCACCACTGCGCGCTAGCCAGGGCGACAGAGTAAGACACCGTCTCAAAAATAAAGAAAGATGGGTAGAGGTATGGTAGATAGATAGATGAGAGAGAGAGAGTTACCAGGGGGTAACAGTATTTGCCTCATGGAGCTGTGAGCATTAAAGGAGATATGCATATGCACAGGGCCTGGCACAAAAGAACAGTTAATATATATTAGATATTATTGTTATTTAACCTTTGCTCGTGTGTAAAATGGTGGTGGCAAGAGCTGCTTCTCTGATCCTCAGAGCCACATGTTGTAAGAAAAACTGATCCAGGATGATAGCAGTTATCTTTGGCTGGAGTGTCGACGGGGAGGTGGCAGGAGGGGGCCTGCTGGGGCACTGGCCATGTTCTACATCTTGATGCTGGTGGTGGTTGCATGGGTGTGTACATATGTGAGCTTCATTGAGTTGTACACATAAGATGTGCACACTTTACTGCAATATGTTATAACCCAACAAAACATTAATTTTTTTTTTAATGTCGTGGTAAAACCGGGAAAACTAATTCCTCTCTGTCATCAATTTGCTGTGTGAACTCATGTAACTTCTTTGGACCACAGTTACCACATCCATAAAATGGGTAAGCCTTGCCGGAGGTCAGGGAACTGGTCCACATGATCCCCTTTTTCCCAAACCCTCTGGATCTTTGTTTCAAAAAAACAGGAGAAAAGAGGCAGCTATAGAGAAGGCCTATGAAGAAATGAGGTACGAACCAGTCGACAGGAACTGTGCTGCCCTTTACGGGGCGCCTGGTGCTTGCATTTCTTTGGATGAAAACAATTGAGGGGTTGTGTCTGCAAAGGAAATACCTATAAAAGTGCTTCAGAAAGGCCAGAATGCTACAGACCCATGGAAGCCATTAGATGTGGATGCCCCGGCCTGGTAGCAGTCACTGGAGGGACGGCAAGGGAAGGGGTATGCCGAGGCCTTACCACCTGGGGGAAGAAAGGATGAAAATGCCCATGACTATAGACCCACTATGTGCCGGGCTCAGCACCAGGTGCTTCACACACACCATCCCACTTCACCCAAAAAGGGCATAATGTACAGTCACTCAAAATGACAGATATGTATGAACTTAGAGAGACTGTGTATTTTTTTATTCATTTACATTTTCTAATTTTTTGCTATTTTATTTATACAGCAAAAAAAAACCTATACAAATTAAAAATTTTTTAATATACAATTGTCAAAGAAGTTATTTGTCTCTCTGTGGCAAGGGGTGGTTGTGTTCTGAATTCTGGAATCAGTTCAGCATAAATCCTAAACAGTCCTAAATTAACGCAGAGTTGGGCAATTATTGCACCAGCTGTATCATCCAGGGACTGTGATTGTCCCAATCGCCACGTGTTTGATTTCAACTTTGATTAACCAAAAACCGGCTTGGTTGGAGGCAGGGAGACTAGTCCCAGAGGCCACTGCAATAGGAAACAGCAAAAGCCTCCCAGACCCTGTTGCCATGGCAACAGCACAGCAAAGCTATTTAGTTGTTAACTCCTGAGAGAAAAGGCAGGACAAAAATTAGTGCAAAGTTATAGTACAATTTGGACTGCAGGTATTTAACCTCTTTCCCCCCAACACTCCTGTGAGTATATTCAGCATGCCCCCAGCCAGCTGTAATTGTGTCTCTCCTAGGCCTATCTGAAGCAGCAGGAGTACAGTTATTTGCAGATGATCCCTAGAACAGCACTTTCAAACGAATCCCCCAGGGACTTTGTTAAAAATGCAGAATCTGACTTGCAGGCAGGTCTAGGGTGGGGTCCAAGATGCTGCATTTCTAATATGCTCCCAGGTCATGCTGATGCTGCTGGTCCACAAGCCATACTTCCAGTAACAAAACCTAGGCTAGACTGTTAAACCTTCATGAAGAAAGGAACTGGACCAGGCATGCCTTGTTCCCTGTGGTATCCTCCAGGTCTAGCATGGCACGTGATACAGAGGCGTGGAAGGGAAAGGGAAGGAGGATCGGTACATGCTATGTGAGTGAACACATGAATGAATAAATGAATATTGGATTCAGTCACATATTTATACTGGTCATGTTAACCAAAAAGTTGTACATGTACACGGTAACATTATGGAAGAAGAAGGCTTTCTTCCTCTCTGTGCTCCTGGTCACCTTTAACAGACCTTTACTTATTTTATTTTATTCTTCCAGAAATTATTTATATATATCTTTTTTCCTGACACAACTGGAAGGTTACTATGGGCATTACTCAATGTCTTGTGGCTTTATTCATAATATCTATATTGGAGATGGTTGTGGTCTGAATGTTTGTGTCTCCCCAAAATTCAGATGTTGAAACCTAACTCCCAAGGTGAGTGGTAAGAGGTGGGGCTTTGGGTAATGATTGGATCATGAGGGTGAAGCCTTTATGAATGGGATTAGTGCTCTTATGGAAGAGTCCTGAGGGAGCTTGTTAGCCCTTTGGCCCTTCTTCCATATGAGGACAGAGAATGTGCCCTCTATGAGGAATGGGCCTTCAATAGACACTGAACCTGCTGGCCCCTTGATCTTGGACTTCCCAGCCTCCAGAACTGTGAGCAATAAATTTTTGTTGTTTATAAATTACCCAGTCTTAGGTATTTTGTTATAGAAGCCCAAACAGACAGAGATTGTTCCCTATCTGTACATCTAGATCTACTTCATTCCTTTAAACAGCTGTATAGGAGTCTATTCCAAATACATTTAATCATTTCCCTTTGACTTTACAAGCCTTTTGCTATTTCAAACTAAGCTATGATAAACACTCTTGTATATATATTTTTGCACACATGAAAGTAATCTGTTGGATAAATTCCTAGACATGGAGTAGCTAAGTCAAAGGGTGTCTGTATTTTTTATGATGCTAGATAATGTTTAATTGCCTACCAAAGAAGCTGCACCAATTTTACACTCTCATCAACATTTTATAAGAATATGTTTCTCTACACTTTAAATTCTATATACTATCAATTTTTAACCTTATCAATCTGGTAAGTGAAAAGGAGTCCTTGTTTTCATCTGCTCTCATTAAATATGAATGAGATCCAGTATCTTTTCACATGTTTCTATACCACTATGTTAACTAATAAAGTGTTATTTAAGAAAGTTATTGATTTTGCATATTGATTTGGGAGCCAACATCCTGAATTCTCTGACCGTTTCTAATAGCTTCTTTCAGTTAGTTTCTTGGGTTTTCCAGTTATATAATCATAGCATTTGGAAATGATCATTTTGTCTTTTCCTTTACAATTTTTATTCTTTTTTAAAAATGTATTGTGCTGAAAAACACATGAGATCTATCTTATTAAAAAAACTTTAAGCATACAGTATAGTTAGCTATAAGCACAATGATCTCTAGAACTTTTTCATCTTGCATAAATGCAACTTTATGCCCATTGACCGGCAACTCGCAATTTCGCTCTCCCCCAAGCCCCTGACAACCACCATTCTACTTTTTGCTTCTATGGATTTGACAACTTTAGACACCTCACATAAGTGGAGTCATGCAGTATTTGTCCTTCTGTGACTGGCTTGTTTCACTTAGCATAATGTCCTCCAGGTTCATCCATGTTGTCATTTATGGCAAGAATTCCTTCTAAGACTGAATAAGATTCCATTGTACATACCTGCCACATTTTCTTTATCCATTCATCCATTGATGGACATGCATTTTATTAAAATTTTATATTGGTCTTCATAAGTGAAGTTCATCTCTATTATTATTTTTTATGCTTTTCCAGATTTGAAATCCCTTTCATGCTGGCGTAAAGCAAAATTTGTGATGTTTCTTTTGTTGTCCTCTGTTACAGTTTAAGGGGTTTTGCAATTCTCTCTTCCTTCAAGTATGAAAAAAATATAGTGTTTTCTTTTTTTAAGTTTTATTTTTAATTGACACATAATAATTGTATGTATTTATGCAGTACCAAGTGATGTTTTGATTCATGCATACGTTGTGCAATGATCAAATCAGGGTAATTAGCAAATCCATCACCTTAAACAGTTATCATTTCCTTGTGGTAAGAACATTCAAAATCCTCTCTTCTAGATATTTTGAAGTATGCAATGCATTAGTTATTATTATTAACCATAGTCAACCAGAATTCAATTTTTGTTTGAAAAGAAAAGACTTGTAAAGTCATAAATGTCCATAAATGATTAAATATCTTTGGAAGAGAACACTACGCAGCCATTTAACTGCCCAAGCTGAGGCCTTTGAGCAAACTAGGGAGGGCGTCACTCTGGCAAATTTCTCATGTTATTCAACAACAATCCATCAGGTTGGTTTAGGTTTTCTATCTATAACACAATCAATTTTGGAAGTTTATATTTTCATATAAAGTAATCCAGTTTTTTCAAATTTCTTTCCATAGAAATAAGTATAGTTTTTCCTTAAAACTTGTTTAATTTTCTCTGTATCTGTGATTATTTTTCCATTCTATTTCAAGTTTTGTGTGTTTATGCTTTCTCCCTTTTTGTCTTATATATGTTAGCTAGTGATTTACCTATTTCATTATTTTCACATTTTTTAAATTTACGTAGCTCTGAAATGTACGTTCTAGTGTTCTATTTTCTGAACCAGTAATTTCTGTTTTCATTTTATAAATCTTTCCATTTGTTTTCATTATATTTGGTTTTTATTATTTCCTAAATTCTTGGGTTGTAATAAATATTAATTAATTCTGCCCCTTCATGTTTAGTAGTTGCTATGGTCTGAATATTTGTGTCTCCCAAAATTTATATATTGAAATCCTCACCCCAAGGTAATGGCATTAGGAGGCGGGGTCTTTGGGAGGTGATTAGGTCATGAGGGCAGATCCCTCATGAATGGGATTAGTGCCCTTATAGAAGAGGCACCGGAGAGATCCCTTGCCCCTTCCTCCATGTGAGGTCACATTGAGGAGGCACCATCTATGAAGCAGGAAACAGGCCCTCACCAGACATTGAATCTGTCACTGCCTTGATCTTAGACTTCTCCTCCTCCAGAACCATGACGAATAAATTTCTATTGTTTAAAAACTGCCCACAGCAAAGGAAACAATCAACAGAGTGAAGAGACAGCCTATAGAATGGGAGAAAATATTTGCAAACTATTCACCCCACAAGGAACTAATATCCAGAATATACAAGGAGCTAAAACAACTAAACAGCAAAAAATACTACTAATAATAATTATAATAATTCCATTAAAAAGTGGGCAAAAAATCTGAATAGACATTTCTGGAAAAAAACATACAAATGGCTAGCATATATATGAACAACTGTTCAACATCACTAATCATCAGGGAAATGCAAATCAAAGCCACAATGATATATCATCTTACCCCAGTTATAATGGCTATTATCAAAAAGACAAAAAAAAATCCTGGCAAGGATGTGGAGAAAAGGAAACCCTCATATGTTGTTGGTGAGAATGTAAATTAATACAGCCATTATGGAAAATATTATGGAAGTTTCTCAAAAAACTAAAAATAGAACTACCATACAATCCAGCAATCCCACTACTGGGTATTTATCCAAAAAAAAAAAAAGGAAATCAGTATATCAAAGAGATACCTTTGATAAACATCCCCATGTTTATTGCAGCACTATTCACACTAGCCAAGATATGGAATCAACCTAAGTGTCCATTAGTAAATGAATGGATAAAGACAATGTTCTATATACACAGTGGAATACTATTCAGCCATAAAAAAGAATGAAATCCTGTCATTTGCAGCAACGTGGATGAAACTGCAACGTTATGTTAAGTGAAATAACCCAGACACAGAAAGACAAATATCACATGTTCTCACTCATGTATGGGAACTAAAAAAGTTGATCTCATGGAGGTAGAGAGTAAAATGATAACTTTCAAAGGCTGGGGGCAGAGGGAATGAAGAGAGGTTGGTTAATGGGTACAAACATATGGTTAGATAGAAAGAATAATTTCTAGTGTTCAATAACACAGTAAGGTGACTATAATTTGACAACAATATATTATATGTTTCAGAATAGCTAGAAGAGAAGATTTGAAATGTTCCCAACACAAAGAAATGACAAATGTTCAAGGCAATGGATATCCTAACTACTCTGATATGATCATTACACATCGTATGCATGTATCAAAATATTACATATACCCCATAAATATGTACAATTATTATATATCAATAAAAAAATTTTTTAGAGCTGCCCAGTCTACAGTACTTTGTTATAGTAGTTCTAATGAAATAACACAGTAATATAAGAATAGCTCTAGCTGTGTCCTCGAGATCCATGCTGTCCAATACAGTACCTACTAGCCACATGTGGCTATTTAAATTTAAATTTTAATTGATTAAAATGAGATAAAACTAAAGATTCAGTTCCGTGGTCAAATTAGGAATATTTTGATCATCCAATAGTCATATGTATCTCATGACTACTGTACTGGACATCATAGATGTAGAACATTTTCTTCTATTGGACTCCAGTGCTATAGAATATATTAATATAATTGTATTTGTTCAAACTCCTATAGTCACAAGTGACAAAAACCCAACTTAAACTCATTTAAGCCCTAAAAGGAAACCATACGTTCAGTACCTGAAAAGCACTGGAGTGCAGCTGGCTTCAGGACTGCTGGATTTAATACTTCACTTCTCTTTATCTTTTGGTTCTGTTTGTCTTAGCTTCCTCAAATCTTATCACCAGGGTTCTATCTCCCTCTCCCTCTATCAGTTCTCCTTCTTTCTGTTTGACTTTTCTCTACCCAGCTTAGCAACGTGTGGCATAGCAGTGAAAACCTTGAGCTACAAAGTCAGACTTCCTGAATATGAATCCTTGTTCCTCCATAAATGTAAGCAATTTATTACTTAACCTCTCTATGTTTCAGTGTCCTTATTTGTAAAATGGGGATATAATGAAACATCTCATAGAGTTGTAGCATAGATTAAATGAGATAAAACATATACAACACTTAGAATAGTGCCTGGCACATAGTAAGTGCTAAACAAAAGCTAGCTGTTATATTAGTGAGGCATGTTCTGTCCATGTGGCAGGTTATTTGGCCACTGGCAGCTACAGGCTCACATTGTCTAAACCTAGCATTCCCAGTAGAAAAGAGACAGTCCTCTCCATTACATGAAATATCTCAGCTGGGACCCTGATTAACCCAATTTGGGTCAAATACTCATCTTTAAAACAATCACTGTGGTCCAGACCATTGGTTACTCTAGACTCCCCAGGCCTGGGTCATGTGAGCCAAAGTAAGGTTAGTAACTGCAATTAACTAGCCCATCAAAACAGCAAAGTTTCAGACAGATACAGTTTTCCAAAGAAAAAGTTAGTTATTTTTGCCACAGGAAGGATATGGGAAAGTGTGCTGAGTAGTCAGAAATGACAGCAAACAGTCTACTACATTCCACCCCTTGAATACCCAACAGGTGCACACACATACGTGCACAGACACAAGCACAGACACACACACACAAACACTGCTTCCCAGGCATATAATTTTTAAATGCCCACTTGACACAATTCAACTATCTCAGGTACATCAAAAATATACAAACACTTGTCAAAAAAAAAAAAAACAACGCCCAAAGTTACATTCAATTACTGTATGTAGCTCCAGGTCCGGGATTCCTGAGTATTGTGCCTTTCTCTCAATCAGATATGGATGTGGCTTCTAATGGTCATGCACCCTGACTAAACGATGCATTTAACCACCCCTAAACATACCCAATACACAATGATAGAGAGATAGTGGTATAAACACACACACACACACACACACACACACACACACTACCTGTTAAGAAAATGGAAGTGAAGAATAAGCACAGTCTCCAATCAATAGTGTAAGCCACGTCCCGCTATAAAAGGATAACAAAGACTCCATTATCTGGCCATGGGGTAAATTTCTTGGTCAGTGACTATGGGTACCCCAAATTTTGCACACTGAGGAAATCTCCTTTGTCTACTGTTCTACATGATCATGTATTAGAGGAGATTGGGGAGGAATTCCTCCTCTGGAGAATATACTATCCTAGAAGCCTATTTCCTTTGGTATAAATAAGGGGACCTTGGCTTGCCTTTGGGTTTGGGCAATCCCAGATCCAATTTGCCAGTTTGGGGGTATCAACCATATAACGCCTTTAAAATTCTGGTCTTGTACCAGAGAATTGTTCTCTGGTTTCTCCTTTGAGCTGGAATTTCCCCAAGAGAAATCCTGCCAAGTTATGGTCTTTGAATCTGAACCCCTCTATTGTCATTTCTGTTACTTAAAAATAATCCTTCCAGAAAATTTGAGCTGAATTGACTTTTGGTAAGTAGACTTTTGGTGCATTTTCATATTGAATCTGAATTTCTTCTAAAATTTTTAAAGAACAACCTGATTTAAGTACACTTGAAAATAACACAATGAAAACATTTTCTAAGATATCCAAACCTTAGTTCCTTCATAATCATATGCAGGCAGAAAAACCCACCCACTCTCCAGAAGTTCAATGGGGAATAAAGATCTACTTTTTGTATAATATAAGATGACTGATAGGCACAATCATAATTATATTGTCAGCCATTTCTGCCATCATAGTTCAGAATCAAAGTTAACTAGCACTTTGATTGAAAACCAAGTAAAATGTCAATGTATCAAACTTTGGGATGCTGTCTCTAAAACTGGAGTTGAAACTCATTCATGTCTGTAAGAGACCAGTTTCCACACTCTTCCTTAATCATATACAGGTGTCTGTACAAAATAAATAAATTTGTAATTACATAAATTAGCCATCCTTCTGTTAGATGAATATGCTCTCATTTGACAGCGCAGTCCAGCAGTTATCTGGTTCTTTTTATGAGCACAGATCACTGTATCCATCAGGATTCTAGGCTGCAAGCAACAGAGACAGAGTCTAGCTGATTAGGTGGAAAGGAGTCCATTAAAGGAGCATGCATTGCCTCTGAACTGTTGGAAGACCTGAGGCTTGAGTCTAAGATTTCTAGGTCAATGACCATAACCACACCACAGACCTGTCATGCTGAGGAACCCTCTGTCACTGATGCTACCACCACTGTCCCCCTGGTTCCACTCCACCGTGCAGACACTCCAACCCTGAAAGCCAGACACCTCAGCAGCACCTGTGCCAGCAACATGGATTCCTCCCAGAGCCTCCTTCCTGTGTTGCCCTCTTTCAAATCAGCATCTCACATAGGTGAGTCTGATTAGTAGAGATGAGGTCATGTGCCTACATCCTAGACACCAAGAAAGATATAGAAATGAATTTTCAAGGTTCTCCCTTAGGGAATAAGACGGGACTCATAAGGCTGGACATTCTCTGAATGTAGCAATGTGGCTCAAAAGATTCCAAACATCCATAACATGTGATCAATGTCCATTTCCATCATTCATCAAACTAGACTTTTCAGCCATGAAGTCCATCTCCAGACATTTGAATTGGATAATTGCCAAAATTCCATATCTTTAGGAGTTGTAGACATGAATTCCCAGAAGCCTACAGACTATGACATGGAGAAATATAATTGGGACCAAGAAATATCTCTCTACCTTTGTCCCCAAACTCTTATTAAGTTGGCCCTAAATAACCCATTGTTGACTGAACTCCATGATGAACAAATTTGGCTTAGATGGATTCACTGCTTTCTAAAAGGTGATAGTGAGACATCTCTTCCAGGTAGAGAATTATGAGACTTTTCTTGGCATTCCCCACTCCTGGGCCTCCTGTGTACACCTGGCACACCCTGTTGTTTATCCTCAGTGTCACCTGACTTAACATCTGCCTCTTCTGGTTAGATGATGTCTCTTCTGGCTGCCTTCTTTGTGCCTTTTCTCCCTCTGAGTATCAGAAGCTGCAGTCAAATACCAGTTTTGATTCCCATACTTGCTTTGATGACCTGCTTTTTCTTTAGCATCTGGACTGATCTTCTAATGCATTCACTAAGATGGTGGCAGGTGACAGATGAAGACTTTTCTGGGCGTCTCTCCTTGGGAGTTAGGGTCACTGAGGCTGCTGTAAGAGGGAACATTGTCTTCTATTCCATTCCACCCCTGACTACCAGCACCCTCCACAGCCCTCCACTGAAAGTACATTAAGTCGTGGTTGATAATAGAGAACATTTGTCAATCCTCCTACAGAGATAGGATTCAATATGAAAGAACCCTGTTATTTGAAAAAGAGTGGGTCTTCATTTGCATACCACGATCCCCGAAGGCTCTTCTGGAGCATTCTGATCCACATCTAATATGTAGATTGAAAGAGAACAGGCCAGATTCTGATTCCTACCTCCCCCCACCCCACCTCAGTATCACAGGCACAAGACAGGGATGAACTAAGTGGATTTGATAATGTATATTGATGGCCTGGACCACACATATCTATTCATTATTTTTCTTTTATGTCCTTAAAATTAATTTTAAAATACTTGACTAATAAAACCAGTAATCTACTGCTTTTCTTCTTCCCACCTCCATATTTTTAGCTGATATGGCATCTACCTCCCTATCACAAAATAGTAGGCTTCCACCACTATTTCGTGATTTGTCAATTTATTGCAAGATTGACTTTTTACTATATTGGATAAGGATGTTGCTGTCTAAAACTGCTCCCTTCCCACCACTTTTCCCCAATGTCCCTACATAGTTATAGCACTAGTTAGAGCTCTGATTTTGGTTACCTTTGTCAATATGAACAACAAACTAACACAATATTTCTTGATCCATCAAAGGGTTTCCCCTTTCCAAAATGAGAAGCTCATAACCCTGATTTCCCTTCAGCTATTTCTCCTTGCTTTTGTATTTCCATTTCTGCCAGCTGTATTTTCACTTTTGCATTTTTAACACTGATAAAATTCATTTTCTGTTCTGTAACAAAAATTAAGTTGTCTTTGCTTTCTCTATAGGGTAAAACTAAATGCTGAAATTCAATAAGCAGTGTTTGCATTATTGTTATTTTGGGACAATCTTTCACAGCAGAGCCAAGTAGGATAGGATTGCTACTCACTCTTTCTTGCATAGCTATTTGCTTTACCTGACGTTTATAATTATGCTCTATTTCTATTATCAGTATCTCCATTTTTTCCCACACACTCCATAATATCACCTATTCTATCAAGTTCCTTTCTTCTCCAAGGACCTCTTTCGTGGAGCACTTGCCCTGCACAAACATCCCTCTGGCTCTCTTTTCACTGGTTTTTGGAGTTGATTCCTCAGTTTCCCAAATCCCAGGCCTTAATTTTCCTTGGTTTACTCTCTTGCTTTGCAGCACATTCTCAAACAGCTTCCCAAAAAAAGTAGATGTAAGGGTAACATTTCAGAGTCCTGGAATGTCTGACAATATCTTGTTCCTCCCTTCTAATTTCGGTTTGGCTGAGTATGGAATTTTAGGTTACAAATTTTTCCCTCTACCACTACAATAAATCACAGCAGATTGAATGCAGAAGCAGATACTGGACTCCAGCTGTCTTCTACTAAGCCAGACATTAAAAAGATTTCCAAAGATGTTATTTTTCATTAAAAAATTATTTGTGTTAACATGCAATGGGTTAATTATTTTTTAAATGATTAATAATTTTTTAAACTTTTTTAAAAATAATATTTTTTTCCTTAAAACTTTGAAGACATTGCTGTATTGCCTTTGGCATCCACTTTTGAGGTGAAACAGCCATTGCGAATCTGATTTTTGCTCTTCTTGAAGCGACCTGCGTTATCTCTGCAGCCTTTTAAGTTCTTCTTGGTGATGTGACATTTCACAGCAGCACGGCTAGATGGTGGTCATCTTCATGCCTTGTTCTCAGCACTTGGTGTACCCTCTCAATTGAAAGATTTGTACCTATCTCAAGAAAATGATCCTGTATTTTATATATATATATATATATATATATATATATAAAATTTATTTCCCTCTGTTTTCCCTGTTCTAGCTTTCTGGAATTCTAATTACTCAGATGGAGACCCTCCTTAATTGATTGTCAGTGACTCTTATGGTTCCTTGCTGCCATGTTTTCCATTTATTTGTCTTTTTACTCAACGTTCTGAAGGGTTCCTTCAAATTTATCTTCCAACTCTTCTTTTGAACTTTCTTTGGCCACGTCATTCTTAATGTCTAAGTGCTTTCTTTCTCCCTAATCCTTACTTTGCCATGGCATCCTCTCGCTGGCTAATGAATATATCTTCTAGAATCTCTATGGATACTAATTAGTTAGAGGTGATTTGTTTTTTAAGTTCCCTTTTGTTCCTCAAAATTAATCTCTTTTTCTTTTTCAGGGTCTTTTTTTAGTTCATTTGCTCTCTCTTTCATGCTGGAGGATTTC
This sequence comes from Daubentonia madagascariensis, assembly GCA_023783475.1. NCBI lineage: Eukaryota > Metazoa > Chordata > Mammalia > Primates > Daubentoniidae > Daubentonia > Daubentonia madagascariensis. The sequence goes on along the minus strand of JAKFHU010000144.1, from coordinate 8,298,585 downwards.
TCCAACTCTTTAGTAATTCTTGATTTCCCTTCATGAAAGAGTGAAACACTCTTCGAGGTCAAGGAGGGAGGATCGCTTGAGTCCAGGAGTTCGAGACCAGCCTGAGCAAGAGGAGCGAGACCCCCGTCTCTACAAAAATAGAAAAATTAGCTGGGTGTGGTAGCATGCACCCGTAGTCCCAGCTACTCGGGACGCTGAGGCAGGAGGATCCCTTGAGCCCAGGAGTTTGAGGTTGCAGTGAGCTATGATGACGCCACTGCACTTTAGCCCGGGTGACAGAGTGAGACTCTGTTTCAAAAAAGAGAGAGAGAGAATGAAACAAGGAGAAAGCTGAGAGAGGGGTCTGTGTGTGCAGGTGCCCTTGTTCGCTTGGGCTGATAGCAGGGAACCAGCTGGCGACCTACAAGGGTGAGTCCTAAATACCCACATGGGATGTTCTCGGCTCAGGGCCACTCCATTTCTTTAGCGACAACCCTCCAGTGTATTTCTTCTTCCCCCGAAGAACAGACTCCTGGGTGTGTGCATGCTGTCTAAGGGGCTGGGAAATGGAGAGCCAATTACTGCAAATGAAGCTGCTCGTCCACCGAAGCCGAGCCCCTCCCTACCCCAGCTCTCCCCCTGCCTTCCGGGCTCCCTCCCAGCTGGGTGTTTGCGCCTCGGGCGCCAACAGATTAGACCGGGAGGTGGCGCCCTAACAGGGGACGCCCCTCTTGCCCACGCAGAACGTTTGTGCTCCACTAAAAACCGGTCTCTGCTTAAAGTCGCTTCTGTTGACAGTATAATGATTTTTATCAAAAGAAAAGATCATTCTCCTCTAGTCCTTGTGTATAGTATTTTCCTCTCTTTATCCCGTTCCTCCTCCTCCTCGTCCTCCCCGTTCCTTCCTCTTCCGTCCCCAAGCCCTGAGCTGGCCAAGAGCACCCGTTGGCATTTGCTTCATTCTTTCTTGGGACTTCAGCGATTGTTAAAAATAATAAACTCCCAGATCTTGCCGACTGTGGCGCTTGCGTATTCACAATCCATCAGGTGACATCACTTAACGTTGCAACGGCTTCGTCATATTTACCAAAACCAAGGATTTTATTATATATTGAGTATGTTCCTGCCATATGGTTTTGAAAGACACTTCATTTCTCAGAAGAAAGACTAGTTTAGGAAATGTGAATGTTTAAAATCCCCCACAGTGTTACAGCTCTTGAAGTCCTTTTGCTTCCTGCTGTGAGTTTCTGGCAATGTAACTTCTGCTCAGGGGTGAATTTGGAACGTGACCCTTTATGTTCACATCTCCACCCCCTCTCTCCAGCCTTTGGGCAGTTCTGTAACTTGAAGGGGCTCTGCCATCAGCGCCGCTGCATCCCATTTCTGCCGATACGTCTCTTGCACTGAAGAGATCTCAAGTGTCTGTGGTTCTGGCTACAGTTGTTTTCACATTCACCTTGATCCTTGAGCTCACATTTAGTCGCATTTAAATTCCAGCAGAATGGATTTGGATCTCTGCCTCTGGAATCCCCTTACAGCCCTTCTCTGCCTTCTGTCTGAATGCCAATAGCTGGGGCCAGCTCAGTTCTCACTATACTCTTTGGGCAAGGGCCTCTTTGGCATGAGTCCCTGGTTCCCTGTGGAGGTGTCAGCCCTCTTGAGAAATCCCTCCAGTGTCACAACATTGTCACGCTTCCCAAAGATGGAGGAAAGATGCTCCCACCAGGAGACATTTGAAAAGTGGGAAACTTGGGAAACCTGAGTACATAAGACTCTATTAGATCAAATTATTTTAGAGACTTAAGATAATTCTGTTCTGTGTTTATAAAAAACAGGATGGGCCAAATGCTCTATGTGAAAAGGCTTCATCTGAAATATCTGACGGGCACGGAGGCCAAGCTGGAAGCTGTGCTTTGCAAGGTTAGAAACACAAAAATCTCTTTCAAAGCATTGAGAAGATAGTGCTAAATGCCAGCCGAGGAGTGAAACAGCAAGTGTATCAGCCTCCCTTGCTGAGGGCCTACTATGTGCCAAGCATCTATGGATCTTGCCTTCTAATAAGGGGAGGTTGAAGAAAAAAGGGAGGGAGAGAGGGAGGGAGGGATGGGGGAAGGGAAAAAGGAAAGGAAAGGAGGGAGGGAAAGAAAGATGTCAGTCAGCTGGTATAAAAAACTATGCAAAGAATTAAAATAGGACGATTAAGCAGCAAGGGGCTGGGGGCTACTTCATTTTGCATGTTCAGGGAAGGTCTCTCTGAGAAGATGAAATTTGGGTGACAAGAAGAAAACAGTCATGCAAGGTCCATGTTCCAGAAACATCTGCAGATCCTATGATATATGTGTTGTCACCATTCTGCAAATGAAGACACAAGTGCACAGAAAGTTTAAAATAACTTACTCATGGTCACCCAGCTAATAAGAACAAAATCGACCTAGTGCTCCTTCTACCTCCATAGTTAGCTTTGTATCTGCAATAGACATGAAGAAGCAGAAACAATTCTCAGGATGCTCGAGAGTTTTCTGTCTGGACTTAGCCCAGATCTTTCTCAGGCAGGAGTAGTAGGTGGTTATAGGTAAATGGAGCAGTGGTTTACTGAAATAAGCTCTTTAAGGGACACAGACCTAGGGCCATGATATACAGAGGCACAGGCTGGCACTGCACAATGCTAGGGGTGTCACCCACACAGGCTACAATGTGAATGGTGCACCACCAACCCACCCCCGGATTGTGACAGACACCTAGGTGCTCCCTAGCCTGTGTGACACACCACAGAATTGGAGTCTCAGGTCTGGGTGGAGTCTAAAAATAGCAAGTGATTTTTTTTTCCTGAAAAAGCAAAGAAAAAGATTGTATGGCATTACCTGGTAAAGAATTCCAGCATGTCCCAAGGCTGGTGTCAGAGGACCACTTCCAGGGACGATCATAACCTGAGCCCTACTTTCTTTGGTGATAGTAAATGAAAGGAAAGTTGGATACAGTTTCCTTCTCCTTCTATAATTCCCCAGGGCTCCTTCCTTGAGCACTTTTCACAAAACCTCATTATCATGGCCTCTGTAAGTGCTGTTTTTAAATGTTTGGTTCAGGTAGGTGTTGGGGAAATATAATTAAAACAAAATCTTCTCCCAGCCCAGAAAACCTCTCCACAAAGGTAAAGGAAGAGAAAGAAAACAATTTTATTATTGAATAAGCATTAAACCAGAATGGGATAGCATCTCAGGCAATTCACGGAGAGATTACAGAGATAGAAAGAACTCCCACCCTTTTATGTGGCCAAGCAGGTACAGCCCATTGCATACCTGTTCTCAAGATAAACAATAACTAGTCCTCAGGACTTAACTGTACAATTCATCACATGTAGTTCATCTCAAATTCACTTCATAGTTGGAGTGACTACCTGTGTTAACTAGCTAATTGGCTTTATCCAAAGGGAAAATTAACTTCTCATATCTTTATGACAGGAGGTAGTCTGGCAACTTGGAGGCTCCTACCCTCCCACAGGAACTGGGAGATAGGGGCACTCTCTTCCTTGCTGATTACAACTGAAATCAGTGGTTCCCAGGTCCTTAAGAAAGACATTCCTGGGTCTCTGGGTCACAAAGCTGGCAAAAGGTATATTTCACTTTTAAAAAGATTTACATACATTTCAAAGAGACAGAGAAAAAACTTATAATTACAAGTTTTCTAAAGCAAATGTCCTAAGAAAAGAGAGGGGGAAGTCTCTTCCCTTATTTTCAATGGGAAGAATCAAGTTTCTCATTTTCAATTTGTATTTGTGTTTACATGGGCATGAGGAAACTCTTGGCAAAACTCTGTTTTAAAATGATTCTTTTTAGAAATAAATTATGGAATGCTTCTAAGGGGAAAAAAAGGTAAAATTCCTTAAAGATGAGTCTTGAGAGGAAAGAAAAGTCACTACTCTCGGTGACGTAAAGCCACTTTATGCAAAATGGTTTGCACATTTTTAAGTAGCTTCAAAAGTCAGCGATTGCACAACCAACAGCAGTTGCTATGGTAGCAAAAGTTAGTGTTATTCTAATCCACTTGGTGATGAATTTTCTGGAGCTGCTGCTGGGTACAGGAAGCCATGTTCTTTATGTAGAGTTTTTAGTTTTTGTGCCATCTTATGGGCAGGAATAGGCTGAGCAGACCATGTGGAAATTAGGGTGTGAAAGTAGGGCACAGACACAACATGAGGTCTGAGCAGCCATGAGTCAGAAATCAGAGAAACATGGAAAATTAGAAGTTCTTGGGTTCCTCCTTTCCAACCAATCCTTACAGAGGACTGGGCTGGAGGTGGGAGAGGGAGAGCAACTGAATGGTTACTGTGTGCTGCACAGAAATCCAGGGATTTTATATACATGATCCCCTCCAATCTCTCCAATAACAGCAAGATATACATCATTGTGCCCATTTTACAGATAAGGAAGTGAAAGCTTATGAAAGCAAAGGTGACATGTCCAAGGTCATAGGGTTGGTGGCAGAATCAGGAGCAGAATCTAGGCTCTACGTCTCAAAGTGTGAGAAGTTGGTGGTATTGATCTGAGAGGAAATTCACAGAAGAAATCAGTTTCACAGGAAGAGGAAGTGGTTGGTATTAAGGTTAAAGGAGGGAATAGAATAACTGTCATCAGTGAATTTAGGTTCAGGTTATCCAGAAAGAGAGAGAGTAAGCAAGGAGAGGAAGCTAATGGCACAGATGAGTGCTTCCCTAGGATATAAAGCCTGGAGGGTAAGGTTGTTTGTCTGTTTCATTTACTATTCTATCTCCAGGCCCTAGAATAGTGCTGGGCATATGAAAAGTGCTCAATAAAAAGTTGTTGATTGATTGTTAAATGAATTCTTGCAATAATACAAGGCTGAGGGAAGAACACAGTGAAACTTTAACCACGTGGATTTAGGATCTCAGTAAAGACTAAAACAGTACATATCAAGAACTATGAAGGATCGGAGGTTTTGCCCTATTTACAAGCTGATGAGTTAGCCTGCCACAGATTCACACGTGCTGGCAGAAGACGTGAGACTCCTGGGTCAGAGACAAAGGACTGTGTGACTTGTAGTAATAGCAACAGCCAGAGTATCAGCAGTTTTTCTGTTCCACAGGATGATGTAAACAGTGTCAGCTGACAACTGCACACTCAGTGAGTTGCATTTTAAAGAGGAACTCTGAAGTTAGAGAACTCAAATCTTTTTTAGTGGGCAGTAAGCAAGACTGCCCTTTGCTCTAGAGGGAGACACTATCTCTATCTTCCACAGCTATTCGCTGTATAGGCATCATTGAAAAAATCATCTGGAACAAAGGCTTCTGCTTGTAAGACATACAGAAACATGAAGGTCCCATGGAGAATTATCTCCCAACAATAAGCTAGTACTATTTTCCCTGGCTGGAGGATCACCACTCTTTGGTAATGATATTGAGAAACCCACATGCAGATGAAGTTAAGAGTAAATAGTGATAGAACCTCAAAGCAGACAGCACCACCTTCCCTGAGGTCTGGGGAGATGTTTGGAAAAGTGTTGAATTTGATATTTTAACAGTTCAGCAATCAGATTCATATGGAGTACAAGGAAGTTGACAAAGAAGTGACTTATAAAAGAAGCTTAATTCCATAAATGCATGGGACCTTAAGTGCCTTAATCTAGATTCCCCCCAAAGCTCACAGGAAGTTAGTCTATCTGAGAATAAATCCCAAGGAGGAGAAGTGATGGACAGGGGGAATAAGACAGGGAAGAAGGAAAAGCTGACCCAAGGATGTGTTAGCAAGTTGGCCACCTCTGTAGACAACAGGGCTTGATCCCAAGGAGCCTTCTGAGGAGCTAAAGGAAAAGCATCCAGAACCATCTTCCCCAGAGATAAAAGAGCACCCATTGGCTCTGTTCCCCATCCCCCGCATCCACTGGTCATGGAGGTGAACTTGGCTTAAACATCCAGATTACACATGTGTGAGTTCTGCAGAACCCGGGGTTCTGCATGCCTGGGGCAGGAAGTGAGAGGCACAAGCCTGAGAAAGGAGCCACTGGGATGCCCCTGCATGAAGTTGGCCAAAGCCTGTGTGGAACTGGTCCTAGAGGGAGGGTGGAGCAGGAGGTGAGGCTGAGAGGACATGAAGTGATACACGATGGGCAAAGGGCGTTGTATACAGTCCACCCCTTGCACCACTCAGATCTACATGCCTTCCTCATTAAGGTCAGTGCATCATGTGTCATAGAGCCCCTTCAAAGTGGTGGTCAGCCACAATCTCTTTGAAGATAGATGCAGCTGGCTCTGAAGCCATAAGTGATAATCCTCTGCCACTCCCTCTAGGTTTCCCTCACCCTCAGCCAGTGTAGGGGGGCCCAGGGGAAACTTTCCCTTCATCCTCTGAAGGTTCACTGAAAAATCAACTGACGAAAGGCGGATTAATTGGGGGAAAGGCATACAAATTTATTAACGTGCACATGGGGGAGAACCACAGAGTGATTACCCCAACCCTCCAAGAAGCTTATATACCATCTTGAGGTTGCAGAAAGAATGGGGGCCTGGATCATGGCAAAACAGGTTATGGTGGGAAATCAGGTTATCGTGACAAGACAGGTTATAGGACAGGGAGAAGAGGAGGCCTACCAGCAAAGGTGGCCTTGTTATGCAGACGCAATCTGAAAGGCAGCAGCCCTCGGAGAGAATAGACGGCAAGTGTTTATTTCAAGGTATCAGATTCTCAGTTAAACCTTTTCTAGATCCAGACCAGGGAGGGCCTCAGAGGAAACCTGGCTGCATCCGTGCAGATTCTCTACAGATGCAAATCTCCCCTGCAAAAGACGGCTTTGCAGGGTTACTTCTGTTTGCAGACCCCTCTGAACAGCCACCTCGAAATATGCCGAAGTATATTTTGGGGTGAAATATTTTGGTTTCCTTCACCAGCATGCTGATCTATGTTGCTCACTGGGCAGGGAGACCCAGTTCTTCACCACTGAGGGGTCTGAGCCCTTAACTGCCTTGTCCTGGAGGGATCGTGGTTGCTGAAACGGCCCACTCACCATTACCACCAGGCATGGAAACACCACGAAACTCTAGCAAATCCTCTCGACTCCAGACCTGCTCCTCCATGTCCCCACTGTATAGCAGCAACCCCAGCATCTTGTGGTCATTAGGGCAAATTACACACCACCTCCTCCCCAAGGTGGAGCCATCAGTGCCCCATTCATGTCCCCTTGACAATCACTGTCGCATGTACAGGGGCAGCTTCTTACCTAAAGCCCCAGAGACTCCCTGTCCCAAGGCGCCCTTTTGCTGAGGCAACACACTCAGCTCATCCTCAAAGCAGGTCAGAGGTGCTGGGAAGGGGACACTCTGGCTAAGTCAGTTAGACTTAGACTAGTTGACACTAAGTCAACTAGTGATGACTAGGAGTTAGCAGATAAATACCCCAGCTATGTGGCCCCTCTGGTGGCACTGAGACAAGTCTGAAGCATGTTCCACTTTGTCTCCTGGAGGCCCTTAGCATGACTGAGCCCCAGTTACCCACAGTGGCGACCGGATCATAACACCCACTGCATGGGCTTCCTTCCCTGCCCCATCTCACTTCCTCACTCCCCTACCGGTGTTCCTGGAATTGCTCCCAAGTGAACTATTCATCCATAAAGTCTAGTCTCAGAGTCTGCTTCAGGGGGAACCCAAACGTTTGGTATTGGAGGTGGCCCTAGCAAGCAGGCCATCAGGCTGGGATTCTGAATTGGGTCTCTCACTGGCCAGGGGCAGGAAGAATTGAAATTCCGGGGGTGTGTGCAGTGGTAGCTGCCCGCCATGCTGTAGCGTCACAGTTACCACATCTCTCATCTGTGGCGGGTTGGGAGGGGCGTGGGGGGCAGAGGATATACGGACTTAAGCAATAGCTCTGGTATCTGGAAAAATCAGAGGATGAAGGTATTATAAATTATAAGGATATGGCAATGACTAGCTGGTGTAATGGCCATAGGAGCCACAAAGAAAATAATAACCACAGGCCAGCCAGATACCAATTCCGGGCACAGTGTAAAAGCCAGAAGGGGCCCACAGGGCATTTGAAAGGCCCTTATGTCTAAAAGCTGGGGATGGACTGTACTGAAAATCAAGCTGTACTGAGCCCACCCATATCACTCATGTGTTCCCTGTGGTTGTACACTCAGCAGCTTCCTGCCGTGAACACCACTGCTCCCTGCCTGGGGCTTTCTCCAGTCTTCAGAGCATGCTCAGCTCCCATTCAGTCAGGACAAGGTGGCGTGGAGTTGAAGCCCCTGGGAACAATGAAGAGTTAGTATATAAACACCTCTGCTTCCCTGCCCCTCTGGTGAGACAACTCTAAGACCTGTTCCACTTGTGTCCCAGAGGTCCCCAGCAGGATTGCATGCCAGTTTCCCACAGCAGCAGCTCACTTATTAATACCCTGTGTTGGCTTCCTTCTTCAATCTGTCTTATTCCCCTGCTGATATTTCCTGGAATCATCTTCCAAATAAACTACTTGTGCTCGAATCCTGGTTCTAGGACCTGTCTCTGAGAGAATCCATACTAAAACACTACATAATATTGATAACTTTCTCTGCCTCCTGGACCACGGGCATAAGGAACCAAAGTGACCAGATGATAGTCACAGCTTCAAGTTCAAGGGAACTCTTCCCGTGCCTCCTGATAAAATCATTCCCGCTTGGGAAACAAGACCTCCGATCCAACAGGATCTAAGTGTACAGGACAACATGCAGGATGCTGTCCTAGAGCCGGCCCCTTAGCTAAGCCTGCAACAGGCCATGTCACTGTTGTGTTAGGCTGACTCCTTCCGGCTGATGGGAAGACCAATGGAACCCACGGCCGTGTGCCATCGTCAGCCCTCCCTTTTCCATAAACTAGGTCCCTCACGCTGGGGCCATGTTATTCAGAATATCATGGTAGATCTGTCCGTCCACAGATGGGAATGCTGGCAGAGACACCACAGATAGAAAGGCAAAGTCCTGTCTACAGTAGGTAAAAACCTAAAAGGAACAGATTACTGCCCCTTGAAAAGAGGAAAGGTCTGATGTGGTCCACCTGCCACCAAGCGGCTGGCAGCTTTCCTCGAGCACTGGCACCTTCCCCAGGGCTCCACATCAGTCTTACCTTCATTCTTCTTGATCCCTGACAAGTATTAATACACTAGTGATAGTAATAATTTGCCATCTATGCTATAAAGATTTTCTCCAGTTTTATTTTACCTTTAAGTTTTGATTACGATGGATTTATAGATATAAAAGGTTTTTGTTTTCAGCGAAATCTGCTGATATGCCTTTAAGGTTTTTTGCCTTTGTTGCTGTGCTTTTATAAAGCTTTCTTCATTCTGAGGTTATAGAAATATTCGCCAATGTTCACAGTATACTGGTGACTTTCTTCTCTCTTTTCTTTTTTGAACATTTGGCTGTTTCACGTACCTGGTGTGAGGTAGGGATCTAACTCTTTGTTCCCCAGATGATTCACCAGTCCACCCAACATTGTATCCTGTACCACCCAGTCCTTCATCACTGGTTTGCGATGCTGTCATCTCCATATGCTAAATTCTTCAAGTTTCTTGGTCTGTGTTGAGATTTGCTCCCCTCTCCTGCTCATTTATCAATTCACGTGGCAGTACTAAACTGTGGCAGTTACCCTAGCTTGCTGTGCTTTGGTATCCGGTTGGGAAAGCTCCCCTTCTTCATTAAACACCCTTAAAAATTTCCTGTCTATTCTTGCACATATTTTTTAAAGGAAGCTTCAGTAGGAATTGGGGAGAACTCTCCTAAAGCACCAGAGATGGAGGAAAGGGGGGCCTCCAGGATCAGTAGGAGGGACATGAACAGCGAGGCCTGAGGAAATTGTGACCCAAGACGTATACAATGTGCCTCAGTCCAAACCAGGAGATGATGGTCTTGTTGTGGTGGGGGTCAGCCAGCCCTCAGGCAAACTGTCTGCACATGCACACTGATGGCCAGAAGAGTTGACCCAACAAAAGCTCAGATGATTCACTCTCCCAGCAATTAGGGAGGGCCCAGGAACCTCTGGAAAAACTGTTTTTGACTGTGTCTATAACCACAGGAGTCAACACGTTTACATGACAAAATGGAGGCTGGAGAAAGAGTCATTTGGAGAGAAGGACTCAAAATATGAAAGTCTGCTGCCTATTTGAATCCTTCGAGAGAGCTGGAGCTAGGTTGCAGAAGAAACAAAGACCCACTAAACTTAAGGGGAAAGACTTTGCGGAGTGACCAAGGAAGGGCCACAAACACACAAGCAAAAGCATGACTCTAGTTTGAGCTAGGAGCTTAACAGTGAGCTGTGGGATCCGAACGGCAATACGGTCCAAGAATGTCAGAGCCTGGAAAGAGAATGAAGGAGTACATTGGCAAGTACATCTTTTGAATCTGTTGGACATTTTGACAGGTGAGAGATACTCACACCGTAAGAATTATAACCTCCCACCAAGAAAGAGGGCAAGTTAAGAGCCAACCTTGTGTCTGTAGCTGTGCCTGACTTTTTCCCTTTCAAGTAGGAGTTAAAACTGAAAAGAAAATGAAGAATACTGTTGTTGCAGGAGCAGGCTGTGAGAACAGAGACCACGTACTAGCAAACGAAGGCCCGTGTGATCCATTTGCTCAGTGATTTAGTAGCCCCCTCCAAAAATTGTAGTATTGCTCAACTGGAAAAAGGAACTCTAATTGTACAAACCTTGGGAGGTTTTTATTGTGTGTGTTTGTTTTGAATGAGTACAACAGATTTGATTTTTTAACATTTTTTTCCCTCCCAGAATAGGTGCTGGTTAATTAGGAAATAATTTGTTTCTAAAATGATTCTCTGCATTTTCAAAGTCACAAGGTGAACTGTTTGAGCTTTTTGAATATTTTAATTATGATAATGAAGAGAGAATTTAAGGAATCTAAATTCAGCTTTATAAATCAGTGCGTTTACTGGATATTTTCTTATACCAGATAAAGGCATGTGAACGTGCACTGTGATTTGTGAATAAAATGTGTGAACATTTGTTTTGTGGGGTCTGTAAGGGAACATGAACAAGGATGTTCAGTATAGTGTTATTTGATGTGTCCAGGGTTGGAGGCCATCTGGGTGTCCATCTTTGGCAGAATCAATGGGTGAAACACGGCAAGTGGACTTCCTGGAGTACTGAACAGCAGTTACAATCAATAGATTAGATGTTCAGACAGCAACATAGATAGATCTTAGAAACACAGTGCTGAGTGAAAAAAAGAAGAAACAATGGGATTTATAACATAATACCAATAACAACTAAAAATACATACCCACAAAAGGACAGCACACATTTACAAGGAAACACACAAACAAAACAATACACATTAAATATATTAGCATGGTCTCCTATAAGGAGGAGAGTAATAAGAGCAGGAAATGGGGATAAAAAGGGAATAAAAGAAAAAAGACTTTTGTAATACTTTTTCAATTTCTTTTTCTTTTATGCATACTTCATATTTAAACTGTGATTTTTTTCCCCTTCTAAATCAGGAAAAAAGCTTCCCACCCACAATATTCTAGGGAGAAAGATGAATATTCACCATCTAACTTCTGAAATTGACATTTATTTTGTGATTCAAGAAGAAAAGGTGGTGGGAATAAATAACATAACTAGGGAATTTAATCCATAAAATTGGGAAAATAAATTAGGTTTTATTAATAAAATTGAACTGGGTACATGCATCAGCTCAGGGGATTTATTTACTTGGTGATCTCAATTGGGATGGGGAAAGATTTTAATTAGTGACTTTGCTTATTTTTATGGGAATTAAATGTTTTTTCCCTGTAGTTTGAGTATGCATTCACCACTAGATGCAAAACCCATCGCTCAGACATGACATTTTCATTCAGTAGTGATTTTTTCACACAAATAGCAATGGAACTCACTGAGAAATCCTACAGGATGATTAGTCACTAATACTGTTTTTCTGCTTCTGTTGTTATGTGGCTCTGGGATTTCAGCTGCACCTGTGTCTTTTCTCAGCTGATTCTTACTTAGCAGCCAAGACAAGATTGTTAGCAGCACCTGGGTGCAACTGAGCCACCTGATGAGGTAGGTCCTCCAGCTCAGCACAGTTGGGAGAGGGATCTTGAGCCAGACCATTACTCAGGGCTCCTTGTGGCCTTCCTAGGCCATGCCCAAAGAGTTGGGCATTCAATTCTTGCTTTTCAGTGAGAAGTGAGAACCTGACAGTGAGGCAGAGAACTCACCACACTCCTTGTTGAGGCTTTCTGTGGTACTGGTGGGCAGCTCTGCTGGGTAGCACCATCAAACATGTGCTAGAAAGCCCCTGGGGCCTTCCAGCAGGGAAATGTGCTTCCACAGGAGAGCTACTTACCTCTCTGCCACCCCCATCCTGCCCAGAACCAGAAATAGTGCTCATTGTCCTAATTCCCCACTTCCTCTAACTGGATGTTGAGTGTCTTTGGATAAGCACCCCCTAACCTACAGGGGAAAGAGGTGCAGTGCCAGTAAAAGTAAGGAGCAGAAACTGCAAAGATGCTCATAGCAAATGGCTGTGCAAGGCCAGGAATGCTATTTCAGTCATCTATTGCTATAAAACTTAGTGGCTTAAAACAAGAACCATCTTGTTTGCTCAAGATTCTGAGGGTCAGGAATGCAGACAGGGCCCAACTGGGGAGTTACGCTCATGTATTGTCTCTTCACTGCTTTTGGATGGTGACTGGGCTGAGTTGGAAGGTCCAAGAAGTCTTCATTCACATGTCTACTGGCTCAGGACTCATCCATGTGGCTTATCTCTCTCTCCATGTGTTTTCTTCATATGATCTCTCTAGTGGGATAGCCTGGACTTCCTCACAGCATGGCAGCTGTGTTGCAAAAGGAAAAGGCCCAATGTGCAAGCACTTCTCAAGCCTCTGCCTGCATCACATTTGCTAATGTCCCATTGGCTAAAGCAAATCACATGGCCAAGCTCAAGTCCATGTGGGAAGAGACTACACACAAGAATATGGATACCAGGAGGCATGGCTCTTTAGCAAGTGGTGTGGACTTGGCACACCACTAAGTTTAGCACAAGTTCTAATTACAGCTCTTGCAGCCAGAAGACACTGTTGGGTTGGGAGAGGCAGGGACAGCCCAGGGATCCAAGCAGAGGGAACCACTTGTTATCCCAGGAGAGTCTGGAGTTTTATTAGCTGCTAAAGAGCCTGACAGGTTGTTTCATGTGACTCCATGGTAATCAGCAGTGAGGCCTCTCTAGCCCAGGGGCCATGACAATAAGAAGCCTCCAGAAGTGGGAGCCAGTGAATGAAGGTATCCTGAACAACCCTGAAAAAGAATGTCAGATCAACCAGGAGTTCCATGAGTCTAGCATGGGATCTAGGCCCCAGAGTGGAAAGTGGGAGGATAAACACACCCACTCCCTAGCCCCTCAGGTGTGTTCTGCACCACCTCCCAGAATCCCCAGCAAGATTGAGCTCTGGTTGCCCACAACATAACCTGCTCATCAGTGCACCTTTAATGGTTTCCACCTCTTCCCTATCATACCTCTCCCCTATCAGGGCTTTCTCGTATCACCTCCAAAATAAACCACCTACATTTAAATTGGACCTCAAGGCCTGCTTCTGAGGAAACCAAGGTTAAGACATTGAGGAATTTGGGCCACTAGATGATCTCAAGAGTTGTTCTCAGCTTGCAAGGTCCATGAGCTGATCAGTGATGTGGTGTTGTGGACTTAGCGTTGGACAGGTGTGGGCTTGAGCACAAGCTCTGCTGCTCACCAATTCTGTGGAGCTCTTGTTTCCAATAAGGGACACCAACAATCCTTCTCGTCCCTGTGTGCCCATGCCAATCCTCCCCTCAAGAGATGGCATCTACTTCCCCTCTCCTTGATTCTGGGATAGCCTTGGGCATGCCTGGCCATACACTTTGCTTTGGCCTGGAGAATAAAAGTGATATTCTAGGACTTCTGGGCCCAGACCTTGAAAAGCTTGTAGCTTTCACTCTTTTACCATCTTGAAAACCAGCCACCATGTAAAAAGCCCTGCCACTCTGATGGAGAGACCACGGACATAGCGTCCCCAGCCAGTCCACAGCTGTTACAGCCATCCTGGCTGAGGGGTGGACACTGAGAGCTCTTGAGATGTCCAAGTGAAGATGTCAAGAGGGCAGTTAGAGACAGATAACTCCCCTGTATTCCTCTGTAAGAACCAGGGCCTTCCCTGTGTTGCTTGGGGAAAGAGCTGCGTTGTGCCATCTGAGGAGTTTACAATTGTAAATGGCAAGGCTGCGCGTGTGTATGAGTATGCGAATGTGTGGTGTGTGGGCAGAGTGTTTGAAACAGGCTGTGCAGTCCCCCCCACCCTCACAGCCTCCCCTCCTACAGACCAGGCCTAAGCCGCACCTGCCCCCTCGAGGCCCAGCCCTGACTGCTCAGTCAGCAAGCACCCCCCAGCACCTCACGTAACACACTTGAGGCCGCAGGGAAGCCTTTGTCATCTGCCCTCTGGGATCATCCTAGCGTGCTATTGTGATGCTCACCTCCCAGCCTCCACCACCTCACCCATTCACCCTGGGCAGCTTCCCTCCCCAGCCTTCCCACCAGCCCCCGGCAAACGAACTCCTCCCTTCTCCTCCTAACTGAGTGGCGGCTCTCCTGAGGATGCCCTAACCCTGCACCCCCCGGGGGGTCGCTGCTCATCCTCAAGCACATGCACCCTGGCTCAGAATCTAGAAGTTTGGTCCTGGTGCTCTGAAGCTCAGCAACCACCGCCTGCCATACCCCTACCTGTAGGGTCAGGCACCTCCAGCCCCCGCTCCTCCTAAGCCAATCATGGGGCTCCCAGTCTCTTGCCAGTGATTGGTGTAAGGGTTAGCATGTGACCCAATTTTGGCCAATGAGGTGTGAGGGGAGGTCTGCTGGGGACTCCTAGGAATGGATTCCTTGCTCCTAGGAAGGAGACTCCGGAATGAATGGCTTTTCTGTACCACCGCGCGCTTATGGATCCGGTTGTGAATCCTGGAACTGCTGCCACCATCTTGCCCTGAAACTGACACTGAAGTCACGAGGCAGGGAGATGGAAGGAACTTCGATAAGATTATTATATTACCGAGCCCTGTTAACCTGAAAGCTCTCCTACCTCTGAATTTATCAAGCGAGAGATGCAAGGCATTATATTGTTTGTTTGTTGTCTGTCGAGGAAGATACCCCAGCTGAGGCAGCCCTGGGCTTCTCCCGCCTCTTTAGGGCTCCTCCCGCCTCTTTAGGGCTCCTCCCTGCACCGTGGGTGTCTTACAGCCGGGATCCACCTGCCACAGAACTGGTGTGACCTTGACTGTGACGTCACCCCCTATCCAAAACTGGCGATGGCTGCCAGTGCTTGTAGTCCAGACCCTCTCGCATGGTATTACAAGACTCGAATTCCTCTCCAGCCTGGCCTCCAAACTGGCTTCACTATACTCCCTCTGTTTCAGGCACACTGTTCATTCATTCGTTTAAACCTTTTTCCAACTCTTGGCATGTGCCTGGCACTGTGTGAGAAGAGAGAGCACAAAGGTGAGGCAGGGGTGGCCTCAGCCCTCAGGGAGCTCAGGCTGTACTGATAACCCAGGGGTGTAAATGACAGTAGTGCGAGGTGTCAGGTGCTACAGGAGATGAGTATGTGCACCACAGAGACTTAGGGGAAAGGGTCCGGGGAAGCAAAGAAGTTGTCACAGAAGAGGTGACATTAGACCTCTTTGGATGGATAGGATCTGGGTGGGAGGGAGGAGGACATTAGTCCTTCCTTGGCAGCCTCTGTTCCTAGATCTAACCATGCAGTCTCAGAACTCTGTGCCTTTGCACTTGCTGTTCCCCTGCCTAGAATGTCCTTCCCTTCCTTTGTTGGCCTAGGAACTCCTCCAAGGACCCAAGACATAGAGCATGTCCTCGGAGAAACTGTTCATGACTCCTGAGGCAGGTGCTCCCCTCTCTGCTTCCACATCTTTGCACTCATTTACTTGTAAGAATTTGTTCCCACTTTATTTCCTTATCTGTTCCCTTCATCTGACTGTGAGAAAAGGACCAGGTCATGCTCACCATTATATGCCCAGCACCTGGCCCAGTGGCTGGCACACACTAGACACATGATAGATGTTGCTATCTCCCCAACACCCTTGTCCCCTCCCAGCCATGTTTTCCAAAGAAAACTCTGACATGGTTGAAGCAATGACTGACTACGGGAAGCCCTGTCTGCCAGGCAGGCCCTACAGAGAGGGGTCTAATTACCAAGGCAAGTGGGATCATCTCTAACCTTAGATAGAGACCTTTCCACTCAAGACCAGTGGTTCAGGTTGTTTACTGCACAAAGACATCTAGCCAAGGGGACAAGGAGGGACTGAAATCCAGCCAACTCTCCATTTGCCAAACCTTTTACCTTTTGCCCTTACACAGTGCTGCAACCACCCATAGGGGCACCTTTTCCTTTTTTTTTTTTAATTTTCTTTTTTTTATTTCAGAATATTATGGGGGTACAAACACTGTGGTTACATATATTGCCTGTGCACTGCCCAAGTCAGAGCTACAATCATGAACATCCCCCAGACAGTGTGCCCTGCACCCATTAGGTGTGAGTTTTCCCATCCCCTCCACCCCCTCCCACCTGCCCACCCCCTGATGAATATTATTTCCATGTGTGTACATAAGTATTGATCAGTCAGTACCAATTTGATGGTGAGTACCAGTGGTGCTTGTTTTTCCATTCTTGTGATACTTTGCTTTGAAGAATGGGCTCTAGCTCCATCCAGGATAATACCAGAGGTATTAATTCACTTTTGTTTTTTATGGCTGAGTAGTACTCCATGGTATACATACACCACATTTTATTAATCCACTCATGTATTGAGGGGCACTTGGGTTGTTTCCACATCACAAAAATCAGCTCATGATGGATAACAGACTTAAACCTAAGACATGAAACTATAAGAATTCTAGAAGAAAAAGTTGGAAAACTCTAGGACATTGGCCTAGGCAAAGAATTTATGAAGAAGACCCCCAAAGCAATCAAAGCAGCAACAAAAATAAATAAATGGGACCTGATCAAATTAAAAAGCTTCTACACGGCCAAGGAAACTATCACTAGAGTGAACAGATAACCTACAGAATGGGAGAAAATATTTGCATGCTACACATCTGATAAAGGGCTGATAACCAGAATCTATATAGAACTTAGGAAAATCAACAAGAAAAAATCAAACAACCCCATGAAAAAGTGGGCAAAGGACATGAACAGAAACTTTTCAAAAGAAGACAGAATAATGGCCAGCAAACATATAAAAAATTGCTCAACTTCTCTAATCATCAAGGAAATGCAAATCAAAACCACAATGAGATATTACTTAACTCCAGCGAGATTGACTTATATCAAAAAGTCCCAAAACAACAAATGTTGGGGGGGATGCAGACAGATAGGAACACTCATATACTGCTGGTGGAACTACAAATTAGTACAACCTGTATGGAAAGTAATATGGAGATACCTCAAAGAACTAGAAGTAGAACTACCATTTGATCCAGCAATTCCACTACTGGGTATTTACTCAAAGGAAAAAAAGACATTCTGCATTCTAATGTTTATAGCAGGGACACCTTTTTCTAATTCACACAAAAATTCTATGCAGGTTAGCTGTGGCCCTTGTTCACTTGTGGCAGAACCCTCGCCTGTCACAGGGCTTCGCTAGCAGGCCCAAACCCCAGGGGTACCAGGGCCTAACCAAAGAGTCCTTCCTAAAGGACAGTTCTGATGAAGAGAAAACATCATTTGCTGTAGCTCTGTTGCAACTTATTTACACTGTTCTGTCTTCTGGAAAGTACACAAAGATAATGTATCTGGCCTGCGGTGTACATCATGTTTGCTTTAAATCATGAGGGAAAGTGTGATTCTTACCATAAATTATAAGCATCAGTTACATGGGACAATACTAAAAGGGTCCACTGAGCAAGGAAGTTCATGAAGTCAGATAAAAAGTCAGCACTCAGAAATGTCCATCTTAAGGACCCAGACAGTTATCAAAGCTATATTACAAATTTAGCTCTGACTTCCTAGGCACCAAAGTTCAAAGGGAATCTTTATCAGTTACATAATTCTTCATTCAATCAACCAAACATCTGATCAATATTGATGACTGACTGCTCTCTGCCAGGCACTGTGTTAGGCACAGGGAACTAAGGGTGACAAGACAGGCATGACCCCTGTCCTCATGGAGTTTACATTCCAGTGGGGAAAATCGATTTTTAAATATACAAGTAAACAGACAAATAAGTAAAATGACTACAAATTCTAACATGTGTAATGAAAGCAGCAAATAAGGGGCTGAGAAAGAGAATAAGGGAGATGGGGAGACCTGTTTATAATAGGGTGGTCAGAGAGGGCACCTCTGAGAAACAGAATGGGCTGGGGCCTATAGGACAAAAAGGAGCTAGTCTTGTAAAGGAGGAAAGGGGGGGCTGGAGTGGGAATAACATGTGCAAAGGTCCTGTGGCAGGAAAGAAGTTGGATAAAAATCTACCATTTGCTCTAAACCATACTGATTTCATAGCACTGACCCTTCCTCATTGTTCTTACCATCAGTACGCAACCGCCTCCCCTGCCGCCCACACTTTAAGGCATCCTGCCTTACCAGGATGTATACAAGAAGCCTCGTGTCAATCTATTCAACCCAGTCCCCTACTGCAAATTCAGCCAAGTCATGGCCCAGATGCTGGACCAATTCAGGTTTGAGGCAGGGGAGTCTCAAGCAGCCCAGAACCCTACAGGGTGAGGTTAGACATCCAATCACCATTCCCATCAGTCTGAGCCAGAATCGGATCTTTGACCTCTGGCATCCCAGGTGATGCACCATTGTAGGCACAGAGCCCTGAGGTTCTTCCCATGAAGACAATGAAACATCTACCTATAGCACGTGATGCCTGGGAGGCCCCGGTAAGATCTGTGCATTCTTGCCGGTTTGTTGGCTCAAACCATGTCTGCTTCAGCCAACAACACCCAAACCAGCCATGCAAAGAAACTAAAGAAACAGAATTCTGGACAGAATTTACTTGTGACTTTCATTCACTCACTCATTCATTCAATCAGTTGTTATTTGGCACTTACTATATGTCGGGACCTGCGCTTTCCATACTGAGAGGATGCGGAAAGAGTAGAAGTTCAGTCAGAGCTCTTCTCCAACCCAGGCCTGTGCCTCCATCTGGAGTGACCACCACCCATTTGCGGACCAAATTCCACTCTTCCTCCAAGGGGAAACTGCTATCATTTGCTCAGCAGCTACTATGTGCCGGGCACCATTCTAAGCACTGGGGTCAATCAGAGGGATATGATTGTCTCCAGGGAGCTTAAAGTCTAGTGAGGAAGACACTAAACACATCAGTCCACAAAGAATTAAGTAATTCCACCTGTGATCTGGGCCACAGAAGAGAAGCACAAGGGATTCTGTGAGAATATAATAAAGGGACCCAACTCATCTTGGTGGGGCAGGGAAGGCTGAACAAACAGAAACAAAGTGGGGGATGGGACCTAGGCCTGCAACATTAGCTTTGCTCCCCATAGCTTGCACTTAGCAAGACCCTGGAGCCTGGCTAGGCATGGAGAGAGAAATGTGTAGAAATGACCCTGCTATCAGGATCAGGTACGTGGGTTCCAGTCCTGGTATCACCCCTTCCCCACTGTATTACCCTGGCTTAGTCTATTATCATCTCTGAGCCTCAGTTTCTCTATCTATAGAATGGGGGCAACGTCTCCCCGATGGGGTTGTTAAGAGAATCAAATGAGAGATGCTTATTAAACGGTACAGTGTAGGAGACTGTAGTTAATTCCTCCCACACTGTGACAGCCACATGTTCCTCTCTTGTCATTACAGCACTCTCTTTCTGAAACTCTCAGAGCTTGTCGGCTCAATCATCCCATGGACATGCTGATACACACCTCTTTTTTTTTATGTATCCCTCGCAAAGGTATGAGATTCTTGCCTAAGCTCAGATCTCCTGTCCTTTTTGTCCAATTCCAATTTGACAATATGTTGCAAATATCTGTTTGACATTGTCGACAGCCAAAATAGAAATCCCACCTCCAGCTACCCTGGATATAGCTTGTCACTGTCTTTAGAAGATAAACTTGGTGATGGGCTCACTTAGAATTCTTTCTAGTAAAGGAAGGAGTCACAGAAGCTAGACGTCAAGTCTCTTCATCCAGATGTGCAGCAGAAGGTGGCATTTTAATCAACTGAGGGATAGATGGAACATTCCCTTTCACCATGCTAGAAAGCTGTTCCCTGTGCATGCTCATACTGAACTTCAGCTAATTTTGCTTAGATCAGTAGGGGCCATTGTTTATTAAAGTCTACCACAAGCCAAGCCCTGTGCTGGACTCCACATCCAACACTATTAGTGTTCACAACCACTTTGCAAAGCGGGGATTTTTGTGCCTGTTCTATGGATGGGAAAACTGAGACTTTAGAGAGGATGAGTAATTTGTCCCACATCACCCAGCTAGAGAGTGCTGGGGCTGGGATTTGAGCTCAGGTGTCTGGCTGCCTCACCCAAGCTCTGCCCAGGGCACCACACTGTCTCTGCCTCAGTCACGGACGTTTTCTGTCCCTGCCTCTTGTTCTTGGCCTCTGCCTTCCTTGGCTTCCTTGGCATCAAGCAAGGCATGGGGGTGGGACACAAGCACCAAGGGGCACTTGGCACAGCCTTTCCTGGGTCTGTTTAACAACAGTGGGTAAAGGAGCTGAGCACCAGCTGTGCCTGCCAGCACCCCACATCCCAGCTCAGGAGCCTGCAGGTGGGCACTGCTGTGAGCCCACCAGCTAAGAACACTAACTTGCTCTCCTCCTCACAGGAGTGCTGAGAAGGTGGATGGAAGCAACAATAGTTTTCTTATCTCCTTAGAGAAAAATACAAGCTATTATTGGGGTTTTATAGATGAGATCCCCACTGTTCTCCATAAATTCATGTGTCTGAGCTTCTGTCTCCCTGGTTATGCGTTGCTTACTGGCTGGAGTTATTCTGGGCATTTCTTCAAGTGTCATTGGTAACTTAGAACTCACCAGTGACAAGCTGGCAAATTCACTTACAGAATGCAGCTCCTGAAAACTACTAATGATGCCGTGAAGAGACAGGAGACAAGAACCAGCAGTATTTGGTCTTCCGTTTAAGGCATAAATATCTGAAAATGAGAAATTCCTTGGAGCCAGCCTCCCAGACAGAACATTTAGTGCTCAGTTACATAAAGAGCTACAGAAGCCCTGAGGTCAGGGCAGAGTTGCAGCAAAGCCCAGCAGGGGGCCTGGGCCCCAGACTTTGGGGTGGCTCCTGATAGGAGCCATGCCCCAGAGGGAGTATGTATGGGGAGGTGTCGCTGAGTGCATTGCCCAGTTCACCAGGAGTGGTGAATGTCTAGCTTCCCTGCATCCATCTATCCATCCACTCTACTAAAATAAGAGCACAGTGCCAGGCACTGCAGGGATGTGGCAGGATTGCCCAATGGGCAAATTTGTTGTGCTTTATGATACTGCAGATTCATCTGGAAGAGAAAGTTGCAAAAAACAAAATGAGAAAAATCTTATCTTTCTCCTCTGAAGAGAACCAGAAGGGATCTACATCCTGAGATCTGTCCCAAGAGAGAGATGAGAGGCTTTTATTTTCTAAAGCCTAGGCTCTGGGCACAAAAATCTGGCCTGGCTTGGGTGGGCAGGGGCTATGGGATGGGCAGGAAGAGGCTCAACTCACAGGGATACCCGGGTTTCCCAGAGACAGGAAGCAAAGGCATGGTGGGATATGTGGTGGTGTGCTGGTGAAAGTTAACAACCTGTTCTCAGAGTGGACGTTTCCATTGTGGCCAATTTCAAGCTACCAACTTTATGTCACTGAGCAGGAGGTTGGGAAAAGGTGCACACAGTCAGCTGTCACGAGCCAGTACAAGCCAGTTCCGGCACATGCCTGACATGGAAACAGGTACCCACCTCCATGCAGCACCACAGGAGGAGGCAGGACCTTTGATGGGGAAGCCTTTTGGTGCCCAGGACTGAAACTCAAGCTCTAAGACCTTGTGAGCTGCTGCAAAAGACCTTGGAGGCTGGCTAGGCATGGAGAGAGAAAAGCTGTCCTTCTTTGGAAAGAACCATTTGGACTTGAGCACGAGGCTCCAGCAGTGACCATATGGGGCTGAAGAACACAAGCTTTACTGAAGTTTCTGGACTATGTAAACCGTCTTTGCCCACTCTAAGGAGGGGGTGCTCCAGGCAATGACTCAACCTGGTGACTGAGAGCTCACAGCCAGATTTAATTTTATTTACAAAAATAAAATACTGTGATGGTTCTCACACATGACTGTTGGGATGCAAATTCATACCTGCTACAAAGAGGTGGCTGGGTTCTTCTGATTTCTGGGGACGTATGTTTCTCAGTCTAGGAGGGTAAATGAAACAAGCATTCAAATAACCATTATGCCCAATAGCATACAGTATGGACCACAAGAAAGAATACCAGTACAGTGAAGAAGGCTGTCACCCATTTATATATTACTACATTTGCAAGGAGCTTTCACATACAAGCTCTCCTGTCATCCTCCTCACACCCCTGCAAAGCTGATTATAGTACCATTTCACAGATTTGGATGCTGACAGTCAGAAAGGCCCAAAACTGCAGGGTCCATCAGTGCAAAACCAGCATTCTCCTTCCTGCCTTCTGTCTGCCATGCTCAGTGTTCTGTCCCCTGTGGAGTGACCAACTCATCCCGGTTTGCCCAGAACTTTCCCAATATTAGCACTGAAAGTCCTGCATCCTGAGAAACCCCTCAGTCCCAGGCAAACGTGGATGGTTTGTCCAGGACTGGTTTTAAAAGAAAAGTCCTGTATCCTGTGAACCCCTCACCTTGGACAAAGAGGAACAGTTGATCACCCTAATCCCCTATCCTACTACGGAACTCAGAGGAGGGAGAGGCAGTACTTTTGGCCAGGGCAGTTGAAATCCAGGAAGGAATTCTGGAGGAAGTTTCCATTGGCTAGGCTCCTAAGGCTAAATCTGAACATATGAGAAGGTGAGGGATGTGCTAGGATGGGGAGATGAACACTTTTCAGGCAGAAATAAAAATGATATAAACACAGAAAGGGGGTCTCTCAGTGCATTAGGGGATTGGCAGTTGTGGTTCTGCCTGGGGCATCAGGGAAATGGAGATGCCACTTTAGCTGTGCTTTCTGGAAGAAACAAGGTCTCAGCAGCTAAAGAGTAGTTTAAGAGTCCAGAACATGATCACAGGGACTGCTGGTCCCTCACCAGTATTCATTCTTCCCCTCTTCCTTACAAATGGAAACCCACTTTGGACAGCTATATCTCCAGCTACGAATATATTTCCAACCTCCCTTGCACAATGGCCAAGAAGATATAAGAAACTCTCCTTCTTAAAAGAAACCAGACAGCCAGGGAATGCCCTTTTGTCTCTTCCTATTTTTCTTCTTGCCTGGAACTTGAGTGTGATGACCAGAATGCCAGCAGCCATCTTGTGACCTTGAAGATGAAAGCAACACATGCTAATGAAGTTAGAGCAAAAAGATAGGAGGAGGCTGGGTCTCTCATGACCATGGACCCACCAGACCACCCTGGGCCCCCTACTGCCAGACTTCCTTTACATGAGAAAGTAAACCCTCATTAGGCCATTGGAGTGAATTCTTTGTTGCTGGCAGCCAAGTATAATTCCAGCCAGGAAACAGCTCAAGCAAAGGCACTGAGGCAAAAATGCACACAGTTTTCGGGGTTGCTTGGTTACTACCCCAGGGCTTAGCTAGGTTTCTTTGGGTTTTAATTTTCTTTAGGATCTCTTCTCCTACTCTCACCTATGGGCCTTTCCCTGGCAACTTACCGTGGTATGTAATGGAGTCCTGAGACCCAGGGTCACATCTTTCTCTGTCTCCTGGGTACTTCCATCTATCTCCCAGACTTTCGCCCAGTCATTCAACGGAAGGAATGACCTCAGGGAATGAGTGTACAGGGAAAAAAGCAGAAAACAAAAGAGCCAATTCTTGGCTTTTGAGTTACAAAATAGACTTTTGGAACACATGACAAATATTTAATACATTAGTTTGAGAAAGGTTTTTTGAATTTCAAAAGCCTGGATACTGTACTTCCCTGTGAAATTTCAAAATACCAGCAACAACAGAAGACCCTACAAGCTTCCAAAGAGCAAAAACGATGACACGCAAAGGAGGAAGGATAATCAGAATGGCTTCTGAGATCTCAGCAGCAAGTTGCTGAAAACAGCGGAGCGATGCCTTCAAAATGTTGCAAAAAAATCACTTGCAATCTAAAAGCCTATTCCCAGCCAAATTATTAATCAAGAGGGATAGCAGACTCACAACATCTTCAGACACCCAAAAACTCAAATATTCTGTCTCCTACACACCCTTTCTTTAGGTGGCAAATGTAAAACAAGAAAGAGAAAGACACAAGATCCAGAAAATAGAGGATCCAATGCAGGAGAGCCATGAAGGGGAGTCTCAGGAAAATGTATTCAGTTGGCCTGTATCTGAGTCTCAGGAAAATGTATACAGTTGAGTAATCGGGAAATGGAGCATATGGGAAAACCTGTAGCCCTAGGTACAGAGAAAAGCAGACAATTGAAAAACAAGGCAACTATTAACTCCAGGACAAAGGGTCAAACAGTCTAGAGGCATGGTAATAGCGGACTCTTTGCTCACCAGGAAGCAATATTTGCATACTTATGATACGACATACACCAACTAATAAAATGGCCAAAATTGAGAACTATGGCGAGCAGGTATTAGAAGTGGTAGGATTATGGGAGCATTTCAGTTCACTTCTACCGTGACAAAACATGAACCAATAATCTCTATTATTAATAAATGATATAATATCCATATAAACATATTATTTAAAGACATGGTAAATGACATACAAGGGAGAGGATTCAGAGGAGATGAGGGTAATTGCCTCTGGGGAATGGAATTCAGGACATGAGGAAAGGTGGGATACTAACTTTTTAAACTATGTACATTTATTATATCACTAAATATAAATAATGGCTTTAAAAACTATAATTAAAAAGTAATGGATTTTTGAACATGTTAATCAAATTTAACACACTGGAGAGCAGCAATATAATCTTTCTGTAATCCATATTTTTAAAATGTTATAAATTTAAATTTGTAAAATAAAATTTTAGCTCATTAACTGCCACGTGAGTTGTATTTAACTCATGCTAGTTTTGAGCCTGGGGCCTCATGAAGCATATGTAACTCACACGTCTCTTCACCTTGGGAGCCGAGAGAACTATTTTTCAAATTGCATATAACTCACACACAGAAAACAATAAAAAATAACAAATTTTTCATTAAATTAGAAAGGATTATTTTGTTTTCAAAGTTTTTATTCTATTTTTGTAATAAAACACCATGGCCCCAAGGAAAAAATTTTTTTTTCTAGTGTGGCAGTCAATGTGTTAATCAATTTTTGAAACCAAGACCCTAAAGGTATAAATGATAGATTAGAAACATTTATGATAGGTCAGAGCCAGTTTTTTCTACTACAAACATATTAATAAACTTTTTCTTTGGGAATAATTATAAATTCACAGGAAGCTGCAAAAGAGTATAGAGAGACACGTATACCTTTCATGCAGTTTCCCTCAAGGGTTACACCTTACATGATATAGCACAATATCAAATCCAAGAAATTGGCCTTGGTTCAATGTGCGTGTATAGTTCTATGCCTTTTTATTATATGTGTAGATTCACGTGGTCACCTCCATAATCAACTATTTCATCACTACAAAGGTCTCTCTCCTAGCCGGGTGTGGTGGCTCACAACTGTAATCCTAGCGACTTGGGAGGCTGACGCAGGAGGATCCCTTGAGCTCAGGAGTTTGAGACCAGCCTGGGCAACATAGCAAGACCCTGTCTTTTAAAAAAACCTTTAATCTGTCACAGAATTAAAGTTATATTTATATATCTCTCTCCTGCTATCCCCCAATTCCTGAACCCTGGCAACCACTAATCTGTTTTTCATGTCTATAGTTTCGTCATTTTTAGAGTGTGATATAAATGGAGTCATATAGTGCTTGCCCTTTTCAGATTGGCTTGTTTCACTCAGCAGTGCCCTTCAAATTTATCCAGGTTGTCACATGTACCAGTAGTTTGTTCCTTTTTATTGCTGAATGGTATTCCACAGCACGGACGCACCACAGTTAGTTCAGCCATTCACCTATTAAAAGGCACTCTGACTATTTCCAGCTACTAGCTATTGTAATAAAACTGCTCCAAGCGTTTCTGTACAGGTTTTTGCGTGGACATAAATTTTTATTTGTCTGGGATAAATACCCAAGAGTGTGATTTCTGGATTGTATGGTAAGTACATGCTTAGTTTTATAAGAAATTGCCCAACTCCCTTCCAGGGTGGCCATTCCATTTTACATTTCCGCCAGCAATGTATGAGAGATACAGGTTTTCAGCATCCTCACCAGCATTTGGAATTGCCACTATTTTTTGTTTTAGCTCTTCTCATAAGTGTGAAGTGATAGCTCATCATGGTCTTAATTTGCATTTCTTTAACAGACAGTGACTTTGAACATCTTTTCATGTGCTTATTTGTCATCCATATGTCCTCTTTAGTCAATCGTCTCTTCATGTTTTTTGCCCATTTTCTAATCGTATTGTTTGTTGTTTTACTGTTGAGTTTTGAGAGTTTTTTAATATATTCTAGATACGAAATCCTTTGTCAGATGTGTGGTTTGCAAATATTTTCTCCTAGACTGTAGCTTGTCTTTTTATCCTCCTGACAGGGTCATTTTAAAATTTTTTAGGTTACTTTATTTTATTGTAAATTGACAATTTACAATTGTATTTATGGGATAAAAAGTGATGTTATGATTTATGAATACAATGTGGAATCACCAAATCAAGCTAATTAACATACCCATGACCTCAAATACTTATCATTTTTTGTGGGAAGAACATTTGAAGTTTACTCTCTTAGCAATTTTGAAATGTACAATACACTATTATTAACTATATTAACTGTGCTGTGCAGTAGATCTCAAAAAAAACCTTATTCCTTCTGTCTAACTGAAATTTTGTACCCTTTGACCATCATCTACCCGTTCCCCACACCTCTGGCCTCTGTAACCACCATTCTATCCTCTGCTTTTATGAGTTCGATTGTTTTAGATCCCATATATAAGTAAGAACATGCCATATTTGTCTTTCTGCGCCCAGTTTATTTCACTTAGAATAATGTTCTCCAATTTCATCCATGTTGCTGCAAATGATAGAATTTCCTTCTTTTTAAGGCTGACTAGTATTCCATTCTATATATATATACCACATTTTCTTTATCTGTTCATCTGTTGAGACACTTAGGTTGATTCCATAACTTGGCTATTGTGAACAGTGCTACAATGAACATGGAAGTGCAGATATCTCTTCAACTAACTGATTCCAAATCTTTTGGGTAAATACCCAGAAGGGGGATTGCTAGATCTCATTTTTAATTTTGATTAGGTCCAGTTTATTAATATATTTTTCTCTTTCATAGATCATCCTTTTGTTGTCATATTTAATTACTTGTCACCAAGACCTATGTCTGATGATTTTCTCCTGTGTTCTTCTAAAAGTTTTATAGTTTACACATTACATTTATATCTATGGTCCATTCTGTGTTAATTTTTTTGTATACAATGTGAAGTTTGAGGCTCACATTTTTGCCTATGGGTAGCTGATCGCTCCAGCACCTTTGTTGAAAGGACTTTCTTCCATTGAATTGCTTTTGCACCTTTGTCAAAAAGTTTATCGAATTTGTTTGGGTCTTTTTCTGGATCTTTTCTTCATTTCCATTGGTCTATGTGATTATCCTTCTGTTGATACCACACAGCTATATAATGTCGTGAAATCAGACTGATTCCTCCCACCTTCTTCTTCTTTTTTTTACTATTGTTTTAGCTATTTTAGGTCCTTTGTCTTTATATACAAATTTTAGAATTATTCTGTCTATACTAGCAAAAAAATGTTTCTGGAACTTTAGTAGGAATTTCATTAAACCTGTGTATCAATTTGGGAAGAATTAACATCTTAACCATGTTGAAACTTCCAACCCATGAACAGGGTCTGCATTAATTAGCTATTTTTTATTTCTTTCATCAACTTCTTTGTTTTAAGTATATAAGTTCTGTACATATTTTGTAAGATTTATACCTAAAAACTTCATTTCCTTAGAAATTATAAATGCTATTGTATTTTTAATTTTGGTTTCTATGTGTTTATTGCTGTTATATAAAAAATACAGTTGATTTTTATATTAATATGTTGATCGTGTATCTTGTAACCTTACTGAAATCATTTATAGTTCTAAGATTTTTTTTCCTTGTAGATTCCTTGGGATTTTCTACATAGGCTATCATGCCATTTGAAAATATGTAATTTTATTTCTTCCTTTCTGATCTGTGTTTTATTTCCTTTTCTTGCCTTATTGAGATATCTAAGACTTCCAGTACTATGTTGAATTGTTTACAGAAAAATTAACACTTGTTCTACACAGTCTGTCCCAGAAAATAGAAGAGGAAACACTTCTCAATTCATTTTACGGAACCAATATTACCTTGATAGCAAAATCAGACAAATACAATTTTAAAAATGAAAACTATAGGCCATCTCCCTCATGAATATAGATGCAAAAAATCCATAACAAAATATTAGCAAATAGAATCCAGCAATACAGAAAAAAAAAACAGGACCTTTTTAGATACCAGGACAAAATGAAGTTTCTTCCAGCAAAACAAGGTTGGTTCAATATTCAAAAGTTAATCAATTATATGAACAATCCACCATATTAATAATTCACCACATAAACAGGCTAAGAAGAAAAATCACATCCTAATATCAAGTGATACAGAAAAAGCATTTGACAAAATTCAGCACTTTATCACTTCATGACAAAATCTCTCAGAAAACTAGAAATAGAGAGGAAGTTCCCCAATTTGATAAAGAACATCTATTTTTAAAACCTACAGCTAATATACTTAAAGGTGAAAGCCTAAATGCTTTCTCCCTAAGATCGAGAACAAGGCAAAAACAAGTACTCTTGCCACTATTATTCAAGCTACTATATATTTTTGAATGTTTTTTCTTATTATATAATCCCTGTGCTGGAAAGTGGAAAAAAGTCAGATGATAATTAGGAGAGTTGGAAGGGCCAAGAAGCAGCCCTGTCCCACCACTCCTGGCTTGAACCCTATGGAAAGGGAATGGCAGAAACCCTCTATCTATCTGGGCATATACAGCAGAAGAACCTTGTGCCTGTTTCCCAAGTGGAGCTTCAGAAGATGGCACATCTCCCAGTTACTCCCTCGTCCAGCTTGGTGCGAGGGCAGTGGAGTAGAGCTGACATCTCAGGGAGTCTGGGCAATGGTCCAAGGAAGCTTCAGAGTTTTCCACTCCTCAGTAAGTGGGGTGGGGGAGGGGATGAGGAAGTCAAATGTTCCTTGTCCCAAAGTGCTACTAAAGCAGCAGATAGAAAGTGGTACCTGAAAAGCTCTGCAAGTCAGGGATGAGGAAGGTGCAGCAATGACCTTGTGTGTTGGGACCAAGGTCCAAACAGGACAAAGAGCATCTCAATAGATGCTCAAGTGGTCAATGTCAATGATCACACATCAAACACCCCCCACTATCGGGTGCTTGGTCTTCTACAATCTCTCACCACCCAGAATTTAGACAAAACTAAAGGAAGCAAAACCCTGAATAAATTGAAAATCTGAACCAACTGCATTTACTGTCTGCCTCCCGTCAGAATTAGGCACAAAGTAGAAATGAAGCTCAATTATAGGAAAACACATTGCTTGCACATATAAGTTTATGGCCTGAGTCGTGGACTGTGGCACTCATTTGAATGCAGATTTGCCATTATCACTTGGCAACCTGATGTAGAATGACCAATAAAGAAACCTGGAGAGCTCAATTTGGAAACATTAGAATCCTCTGACTCACTTAGGTGACCCTGGGGGTGGGTGGAAGGAGGAGAGAAGAGTAGACCCTGTGGCTGAAAGAAAGATCATGATGGTGGGAAGACACTTACATTCCAACAGAACAAGACATGTACGAGTTGAATCCAAGGGATCCATAGAGCTTGGAGGAAAGTGTTGGTCCCCAAAGAGAATGCAAAGCTCCCATCTGCCTACCTATCCTAACTCAACACTCACAGCATTTGCTGGGATTCAGGCCCCTGAAAGAGAAAGTCCATGTTTTTACTTTAGAGGCCATGCACTAGAATTCTTACCAGGAAACCTCAATAGGTTTGCAGGGTTGGGAACAAACACCTTCTCATCTCCTGCACAGAGACCTGTGACTCATGAAGTGACTGGTTAAAGATCAGGAGGTCCTCAGGCCCAGCCAAATATCAGCTCACCACCATTAATAAAAACTCCCTGGCAGATTCAAACATCTTCCCTGACACACAGCAGATGGCAACCAGTGACCCAGAAAAAATGCACATGTAGCCAAAGCTGAGACTTTGTTCTGACACAACTCTGGATTCTGCACTCAGGTTCCTACATACCATGGCTCTTCACATACCTCTGTCATATCTGTCATCAAAGCATCCCACTGTGAGACTCTGAAATCCCTCCCCAGGGATCAAGAGCATTTTCCCCCCGCAAGATGCTACACCCACCAGAGGCGGAGAAAGGATTCAGCAAGGCAGCCATCAGCACCTGGCACGGACGCTCTGTGGACACCCAGCAGTTGCTGTGTTTGGACATGACCCGCCATGGGCTGCTCCCGTGAGTCACTTCCCCTTCCTGAGCCACTATTTCTTCAACCCCAAGTGGGGCTGGCAGGGAGAGGGCCCTCCAAAGGAGCCCACAACTTCAACACTTGGTGGCTCCAGTTTGAGCCACACACAGCAAATCCAGGAGGCAAAGCCATTAAGTTCACTTCCCTTTCAGTTGTACTACCCAGGGCTCTTTAGGACGAAAGTGCTAGAAAATCCAGCTGGCTTAGGCAGAAAAGGGGAATTCACAAGCTAATGTAACTGAAAAGCGGATTCGGCACTGCTAGACCTAAGTAGTTAAACAGCACCATCAAGACCCAGTCTCTTTCCTTCCTGTCATTACCTCTGCTTTTCTCGTGTTGACGTCAGTCTCACTGCTATCGGCAAGATTGGCTGCCAGCAGCTCTAGGCGCCCGTCATATGGTTTCAGCACCCCAGCAGAAAATAGACTGTGTATTTCCTGACGGCTTCGGAATGCTCCTATAATTGAGTTTCTTTGGCTCTGATTGGTCTGGCTTGGGTCACATGACCACCGCTAATCCATTCGCTGGAGACAGAGGAGTGTAGCGCTCTGATTGGTCGGCCGGAGCTAGGGGTGGAGTCACTTTTCATCTGAGCAGTAAGGCTGAGAAGCGGAAAAGAGGAGCCCCAGAGGAAACCAGGGTACTCTTATCATGCTGGCTGGCAAAAGAAAAAAAAAAGACAAGTCCATTCCATTGGCCCTTGCTCTTCCATAAGATGGAGTCCCCAATCTAGAATTCTGGCACCTTTGGCTTTTGAAGCCCTGTGGGCCACACTGTATGCAGCCTGCCCTAAGGTGTCCATTCCAGGGTGTGAGATCCAAGGCAGAGAGGATGGGGTGATGAGTCCTCACCTGAAAAGAGGGCACAAGCTTCTGGTGATTGTCTCTGCCTCAGCCAGCTGCTATCTCCCTGCCGATGACATCAGCCCCAAAGCAAGGCCAGAAAAGGTAGTGATCTGCAGAGTGGACACAAAGCAGCATCAGAGAGATCAGAATTCTCAAGCCCCTCTGCAAATGTGCCCCTGCTCTGCAGGTGCCCACGCCTGGCAGCTTTACTCCTGATCCCTGGCACCTTCAGCTCTGGCCAGAGGGACATCACCACTGTGGACCTCTAAATCCATTCCACTGTGTGTATGGCTTGCCCTGAGCCCCAAAACCAAAACCACATGGAGCCTGAGCTCCCTGGGCAGTAGGGTTCTTACCAGCAGGACTTCTGTCCAATGGGTCTGGTTTATGGATGATGCGGGATCTCTTCCAGGTCCACTCTCCAACCTGCTCCATGTCCCAAGAACCTGATCTGTACAGACTTCATCGATAGGCTCCCAGGCTCCTCTGCCTTCTGGTTAGGCTTGTCCAGTGGGAGGCACCCGCAGGAGATCCAGAGGGGAGGAGAAGTTGGGATATTGAGTCCTCCATTTCTCACCTGCCAGGACACCATGGGTTGTCTGTGTCCCTGTAATGAAGGTCATAGCTCCTGTCAGATGACCCTTTCCACACAGCTGTCTCCTTGGTAAGTGCCCCTTCAAGCCTTGTAGGGTGACAGTTCACCATTGTTATCAGCCCTAGGGTACTCCACCATCTCTTGTGGTTTCCCTAACCCCTCACACACCTTTGAAACAGTTCTGTTACCAAACTTTCCCCTATTCCTCAGAGTATGCCATCTGATTCCTGCCAACATCCTGTCTAACACACAGCCCATTCCATGTGACCCCATGCCTTTCCCAAGGCAGAACCCGGTTCTTTTCCAGAACATTAGAATTGAAAGTAATCTGCTCTTGTGGCTTTAAAGCTTGATGCATCAGAGGAGCATCCTGCTTAGATGCCAACTCTTACAATGAGATTTGTCATAAGAAAGTTGAGGTAGTAATTGTACAGATGAGAGTCAAAGAGAGACTAAGTGAGCTGCGGGTGAAGGATGTTACACTGACTGCTAAGAAGGAAGGGCATTGCAGGTGAGGGAATAGCATCTGCAAACACTGGAGGCATGATGCAGCCTGGGAGGGCAAGGGAATCTCATGCAGCTCAGCGTGAAGTCAGCAGAGTGTGTGGGGCAGGAAAGGGTGAGCCTTGAATGACATGCTGGTGAGTTTAAATTTAATCTAAGAGTAACTGGGAGCCACTCAAGGGCTATAAGCAAGGGCTTTACTGTCCTCGGGTCTGGAGAGAAGCCAGACTGCAGGGAGGGAGGCCAGTGAAGAGGCTGTTTGGGACTGAGAATCTGGCAACAGGGATGGAGAAGAAAGGCGAAATAGAAAGAAACTTGAGAGGTGGGACACCTGAGACACGGTGACCATCTGGCAGTGAGTGAGGGAAGCATTTTACTGAGACCCAAAGAAATGGAGCCACTTGCCCAAGGCCACCTAGAAAACCAGCGGTCATGTGAGTAACAGAACCAAGGTCTTCTGACCTCAGTCAGGACTATGCATTTCTCTGCAACGTGTGAATCAAAGTTGATTCGAGGTAGATGTAATCAATATCACATACTCAGTTTCCTGCCCCCTGAACTGCCTGCCTAAGGATCGCAAAATCTGTAATTACCTGGCCTGTGCATGCCTGGGATGATTGCAACATTCTCCCTATCTCCTCCAGTGTGCATACATGTCCTCCCCAGCACAAGGGTTGGATTGCGTCTGCCACTTGGGTGGGATTTGAGCACTTCCTCACTTTGGATAAGGAAAAAGCTGCCTGTTCCTGGCACCAGAAATAAGGCAATGCCTTTGGTACACACAGCCCTGGATTCCTCTAACATCTTGAGTAGTGTGAGCTCTTCAGAAGGAAATTCTGCAGTGAGACAATGGCAGGACCCTCTAGCAGTTCGAAGCAGCAAGACGTCACAGAAAAGGGCTAAAGAAATTGGCCTTCTGGTTCTGCTGTGCCACTAGCTAACTTGGTAAGCTCAGGTTCTCTTCCTCCTTATGACACGTTGGGACGAATGGAGTGTGGAGTGGTTAAACTAAGTGATTTCCACAGTACCTTTCAAATGTAACTCCCTGTGCTACTGTGAATGATTCCAGAATTAGGAGACTCAGTTTCAAGTCTTGGTTGTGTCACTGGGAAAGTCACTTAACTTTTTGAGCCATCTTTTCCTCACTTGTAAAAATAGGCAGATGATGATAATTGTATTGTTCATGCCTATCTCAAAGAGCTATTGTATCTCAGAGGTCAACAGGCAAAGCTACTAATTCACAGCAGATTAAAGGCAAAGAGGCTAGAATCAGGCCAGGTGACCTGCAGAAGTCTAAAATAGGTCACAGAGATCTCCACATTCTCAGCACCAAAGGTCCCTGGGAGGTGATGGAGGCCCCACCATGGGGTCCAGCCAGAGTTTAAAAATCTGAACAGAAAGAGACTCCCTGGCTCCAATCCTAGCAGAAAGAGTCTGTACCTTAAAGGGTACCCTGAGCCTCCAAGAGAATCAAAGCCTTAGACATTCTTAGAGGAGAAGAACTTGGAGCTGAGACCAAGACTGCAGCATCTGGCCAGGGGCTGTAGGGAGGATGCAAGCTCAGAAACAGTCTGAAAAG
Source organism: Daubentonia madagascariensis (assembly GCA_023783475.1). Lineage (NCBI taxonomy): Eukaryota > Metazoa > Chordata > Mammalia > Primates > Daubentoniidae > Daubentonia > Daubentonia madagascariensis. The sequence goes on along the minus strand of JAKFHU010000144.1, from coordinate 8,264,298 downwards.
CCCCATTAGAGGATCCAGAACTGTTAGGGGGCAAAGCAAGCAGCCACTTGAGGAACCACGCAGGAGACCAGAATTTGGCTGAATGGGAAGCAGGTTCAACGTCCATCTCTTCAGAGTCAGAGCTCAACATGTTCAGGAATCACTCAGAAGGTAGAGTAGAGCAACACCCAAAGGTGGCACACCCGTGTGCCCAGCTACAGACAGCTGGAGAGAGTATAGTCCAGGAAAGTGAGGTGGCATAGAGGGGACGTTAATAATCATGAGAAGCAACTGGAATGGTGACTTCGAAGGCACTTTGTAAACTATAAAACACTGCGGATGGAAGACGGCAATCTTGTCACTCTGGGTTGTCCGGGTTCTTGGGAGGCAGTGTAATGTAGTGAAAACGGGATACAGAATCGCATAAATTCAACCCTGCTACATACAAGTTGTGTGACCCTGGGCAGTTTCTTCAATAATCTCTGAGATTTAGTTTCCCTCCAAACTTGTTATCTCCTTCGTCCCAGGCACATGACTAGTCTATGTTTCTCAACTTCCCTTGCAGTTACAAGTGGCCAAATGACTAATTCTTACCAATGGAATATGAACAGAAGTGAGACATGCCTCTTCTGAGATGGGAGCTTTAAGAAAGGGAGTACGCCTCCTCCACACTCTTTGCCCTCCCATGAGTGGAATCTGGCTGTGTAACATGCAGACTAGAACAAGGCCCTGCGGAAATTAAAACAGAACCACAAGACGAAAGAAGCCTGGATCCCGGAATTACCATGTGGGGAGACACTCACCTGAATACCCTGGACTATCAACAAATCAGAGAAATAAACTGCCACTGGGTTTAAGCCGTAAACTTTTAGATTCATCTGTAGAGTTTAGCCTATGCCAGCTAAGACCCTGAAGCTGACCTGGGGGTTTATTTCCAGTGAATTTGGGCTATGAAAAAAGCCCCTCCTCCTACCCTATGCATTCAAGTAGTTGTGCAAAGTATAATGGTGAGAAGGGTGGGATATTGCTATGGTTTGAGTGTCCCCATCAAAACTCATGTTGCAATTTAATTGCCAATGTAATGGTGTTAGGAGGTAGTGCCTTTAAGAGGTGATTAGGTCATTAAAATAGATTAATATCTTTCTCTGGAGACTGGATTAGTTCTCACAGGAATAGATTAGTTCTCATGGGAATGGATTAGTCCAGGGGTGGGGAACATTTTCATGTTGGAATGCCACGTTAATTTAGCTGTCATCAAATAAGACCACATTCAAGAAACTTCAATTAGTTATACTTAAAAATGTACATTATTTTGTAAAAGTCTAACTCCTGTGTACCTAATAATTTCAAAAAGTGAAACTATTTATTAATTTTAAAGTTAACTAACATTTTAATGACTTTGTTGTGTCTGCTTTTTTTCAGAAAGCATTTGAATATTTGGTTGCACCATGGAGGTCTGCAGTTTCAATTGATCCTCTAGATGGGTATCAGTCCTTTGTGACCTTAAGGGCGTCTTGATTTGGGTTAGATAGGACAATGTAGATTTGCAGCAATAAGTGGTTGAAAAGCCAGAAAGCATTTTTCAGGCATGTTGCTGAAGGCATGGGTATTCTATTGCATTTTTCCATATTTCTATTGGATCTTTCTTAGCATCAAACAATCACTTTAAAATGTCATCTACTGACAGCTCAATCAATTCCATCTGTAGTTCTTTAGGTGCCTTGGTGATATCAACTAGGTGAGGCTGAAATGCCAATTTGAGTGTGATATTATGATTCTCAAAGTCAGTGAACCTTTCATTGTATTCTCCAATTAATAGGTATATAACAGCTACATATTCTTCAAATGATTTGCATATATCATCCTGCTCATCAATGACCTTTGCTAACTGGGGAAAATGTTCATCCAAAATTTCCTTTGGAAGAAAAATTGTTTTGAAAAAAGATAGCTTTTTTCAAAATGCTTGGATTTTTGCCACATATCATATATAGACTTAGTTTTACCTTGCAAAGAAATATTCAAGTCATTTTGATTTGACTTGATACCACACAGAAATGCTGCATTCCTAAGAGAAATCTTCTTTCAATAATACACACTGCTGATTCTGTTTTTCATAAAATTTAACTATCTGTTCTCATGGAGATAAAATTTTGGCTAACACCTGTCCTTGCAATAGCCAACCCACTTTAGAATGACACACCAAATCCACACTGAATACCTCATGTTCAACTTTAGCATGTTACGAAACTGACCGTGCCATGTTGCATTTGCATGAATATGCTTAACAATACTTATAACTTGTCGCACAGTGTCACTTAAAATAGTAGCTTTAGCACAAAGATTTTGCTGAAGCAAGATACAATGAAAAGAAATGAGAGCATCTGGATCTGTTAATACTTTTTTTTATCAAACCCTTCATGTTTTCCTATCATGGAAGGTAACCATCTACACAACACCTCACTGATTTACCAAATTCAGTCCAACTTCACAACATTTCACTTGAAAGTGTTAGAAGATTCTATTCCCTCTGTTCTTGTCACAATGGTGCACAAAGCGAGTACCTCTTTGTAGCAAGAAATTTGTTATGACCCAAATGAAGTATAAAACCTGGCAAAGTCAGTGGTATCAGTGATCATCCAAACGATGAATAATATTATTTCCGTGTTGAATTGTTGCATGAAGTTGTCTTAAGTGAAGGTAATTCATGTGCTGATCAGTTTGGTTCTCCTTGAAAAAGAGGAGCAGTTGTACTTTGAAATGTACAGGGCTAGTATCTAACTTAACAGTGCATTCTTCACAATTTCTACCTGAACGTCTTCCCTTTTTTCCCGAGTATATAAGCTACTTTTTTTTCAGTGGTATTATTCAGTCTTATTGCTACTTGAAAGATTGTCTTTGCTTTGTTTTTCATCTTTCAATTTCTGCAATACAACCTTTTGCTCCTCCTCTAATTTAAAATATTTTGTGGTCTTATAGTGTTAAATATGCTGTGAGCATTGAATTTTAACGTGCTATTGCAGTATCCAAAGCAATGCAATCATCATTATCTTTAGCAGAAACAAGACAATATTGCAATTTACAATCCTCATTAAAAAATCTGTTTTCTTCCTTCAGTGTTCTCTTGGTCTTCTTTGACACAATGGCCTATTGAGCAGACTAAATTAAAAAATAGTGTTGCGCTGTTCAACTATTCACAAATTCCACTTCAAACAGAAACACAGTGCACCATTGTCAAAAGTTGATAAAAGACTGGCATACTCGACCCCCATTAAACTCTCACCAACCAGCTTCATGGGGTAGTGGTGCCAGTCAGGCAAGGGGAAGTTAGAACTAAATCATGAGCATAACAGCCGTCAATTTAGCCCTTATGGCTTACTAATGTTCTAATTGTGCCTGGGAGCACAATTAGATCTGGGAGGATTATTTCATTGAAACTTATTTTATTTTTTGGTATTTTAAATACATTCATTTTAAAAATAAAATAAAAATATAAAAGACAAAAATGTGTTAATAAAAATAAAAGGATTTTTTCTATAAAAATTTGAATTCAGTCAAAAGGCTGCACTTAAGGACCTGGAAGGCCATGTGTAGCCCTAAGGCCTCAGATTCCCCACCCCTGGATTAGTCCTTGCAAGAACTAGTTGTTATAAAGTGAGGAAGCCCCTCATGGTTTGCCCCTTCACATGTGTCCACATCCCCTTTGACCTTCCACCATATTATGACACAGCACGAAAGCCCTTGCCAGAAGTGAGCAGATACCAGTGCCAGTCTCTAAGACGTTCCAGCCACCAGAATTGTAAGCTAAATAAACCTCTTTTCATTATAAATTATCCAGCCTCAGGTATTCTGTTGTAGCAACACAAAACAAACTAAGACATCCTGAAAAGTTATTCATTAAGTGATTCTCCATTTTGGGCACCTCAATTAAAACAAGAAAACGTTCATTGATTTTTCTTTTCTTTTTTCTTTTTTTTTTTTACTTAAAATATTGAAATAATCCTAATGATAGTAGACTGATTTTTAAAAACTCTCTGAACTCTATTTCTTAAAAACCTCTCCAACTTTGTACTCTGCAACAAACCTAATCCAAAGAATCAGTATGGGACCTGGGACCAGCTATTCCTCATCTAGTAATGCAGTAAAAATCTCTTCTCTAGAACACTGTAGGACTTTCCAGAACTGTACCATTATGGACAGATGAACACTTTAAATAGATGAAGATTTGCCTACTCTTTTAAGCACCAAAAATTTTTTTTTTCCCTGTTTGTGGAATTAGTTTAATTTCATAGTCGATATGCCCTCTTTATCAGGTTAAGGCACAGAATGAGGTCACATTTATTTTAACCTTGAAATTATGATAACTGCATTTTCATCCAGTGTCCTCCTTCCCTGTGATGTTCCATGAAAAGATCCAGATCCTTAGGAACTTGCTCAGCCCAAAGAGCTCAGCCATCATAGATATACATCACCTTCCAGAGGAAGAAACTGGAACATCTGGTCAGATGCAGAAGAACCCCTCTCTCTGCTACTGTTGCTACCATCAACAGTGACCCCTAGAAGTTCAGAGCCGAAGCCCTGCTTACGGACAGACTGCTCTGTCAAGACTGTCACGGGGGCAGTGGTAGTTTCTCAGCATGTGCTCTGGGGAAGAAAGGAGGAAAACTTATCTAGGGTTCTCTAGTCCAAGGGGGCCTGAGCCTCCAGGATTGGAGCCACAAGTGAGCGGCTCTGTCAGTCCTCATGCCTGCAGCCCTGCGCTCGCCCGTGGTAGTTCTAGAATGACCGTAGGAAGGGAAGGCGCCTCAGCTGCCTGGCCTACAGCCAGTTTTCCTCTCCAACAACCCAGATCTTGGAGTTGGGTGTACAGTTTTGGACTCTCCTTTTCTTCTTCTAATGACTTTCCTTGTAGGGAGTTTTTTCATCTCTCCTGCAGGCAGTGTCTGTTGCATTTACCCCTAGACCAGGATTAAACTATAGCCTGAGAGCCACATCCGGACCACAGCCTGTTTTTTTTGTTTTTTTTTTTATGTATAATAAAAATTTTAATTACTCAAAAAAATGGAATTATAAACTTGATTAATCCATCAAAGAAGGAATGAGTAAAAATAAATACAGTAACAACAAACATAATTCATAATAAACAAATATGGTGGAAGCAAACCACATGTAACCTTATCACAATAGATGTGAATTTTTGAAGTCCCCTTTCTAATGACAAAGACTTTTAGATTAGCAAAAACAAAATAAAAATTCAATTTTAAGCTATTTATAAGAAACATTGGTAAAAACAAAATGATGACAACCTAAGAAAGTTGAAGATAAAGAAATGGACAAGGATATGCCAAGGAAATACAAACAAAAGGAAAGCAGAAGTGGGTATGCTAGCATCAACTAAGATGGCACCTAAGACAAAAATTACTAAATATTTTTAAATGTTTAAAAAATATTTTTTTTAAATTTATTTTTTTATTTTCAGAATATCATGGGGGTACAACACTTTGGCCATACACATTGCCCCTGTTCTGCCCGTGTCAGAGCCACAATCGTGGTCATCTCCCAAACTAGCACCAAAATTTTTTGACTGAAAACATTTCTTAAAGTCTGTCTTATTTCTTTACTACAGTAACTTTTTATTACAAAAAGTATAAAATGAAGATAAGAAAATAAGAATATTGAATCTAAATAAGAAGCAGAGCACATATGTCTACCTCCCCTCCTACTCCCTAAAATAATTCAAAAGATCGGATTAGCTGGGCCTTGATTCCAATGAAGGGGATGGTAAATCTTTGGCTTATTTTTCATATTATTCTGCTTATAAGTCAATCTTATCCCTCTATATATATCAAAATTTCATCCAAAGAGAGAACACTGGAGAGGCAAGAAGGGCAAACTAAGACCCCTGAATTCTAGTTCTAACCAGCAATAAACTTTCTATTTGACCTTGAGCATGTTGCTTTCCCAATCAAAAGATGAGGAGCTTGGACTGAATTATTCCTAAGTTTCCTACCAGTGCTGTGTCAGTTAAGGTCCAGCAGGAAACAGGTGGAACATCCAGATTGGTAGTTTGAGAAGAGAATATAATAAAGAGATCACTTACAAAGATTTGAGCTGGGAGTAGGAAAGCCACAGAAGCCAGCGCCCTGCCCTGGAGTAAGTACCACCCCTAGTCCTAGAGCAGCAAAGGCAGGCAGAAGTTACTGAAACCTAGGAACAGGGCTGTGTGGAGAGGGCCCCTGGTAGGAGGGATGAAATGCCAACCTCACCCTCGTCTCTCCCTCCACGCAAACAATTCTCTTTGTCCAAACTCAACAGAAGCCCTTGATGCAGTTGAGACCAGGGACTAATAGCAGCCTCGTGGGACACAGAGCAGGGTGGAAAAGAGTGGCGAGCAAGTCTGGCGTGGCAAACAGGAGCTATCCAGCACGAACTCGTTAAACGGATGATGGCATTATTACACTCTACTCCATACTCTGTGCTTATTGAGGACTTAGATATGTTTTTCTTTATTATTGTCAACCACTTGCTTGGCTCACTCATCTATGAATTTTTTGTTTGCAATCCTTGATGGGCTAGGAAGCCTAATCACAAAATTCACTAGAAGGCATTGTTCAACATAAATGCAGAGGTGATAAATTAGGGCCGAGGGGGCTTGACCCTAGTAAAATCGGACCTTGGGAGCGCATGACACTGTAGTGTTCCTTTTGGCTATTCAGAGGCCTTTTATGTTTGTTTCCTGGTCTGCTGCTGATCTCTGGATTTCAGCAAGTCCTAGAGCCACAGGGACACCGGACCATGTTAGAAGAGAAAAACATCACTTTCCCCAGCCCTGGTGCTCACAACCATACAAACATCTGCAACTTGTGTGCACAGCTGCCAGCTACTCTGAACAGAGATTGGTATTAGAGATTTGCTCCTGAATAATATAATTTATTAAACTGAGCCATTAGATATGTGTCAAACTCTGTATCCTGTGAACAGAGTGTGTGTCTCCTTTCCCAGAGTCCATTGAACAATCACAAAATTGACCGTATATAGGACACAACAAAAATAGCAATACGTTTTAAAGTGTAGAAATAATATAGACCACATTTTCTGAGCACAATGCAGTAGAATTATAAATAAGCAGAAGCAAGCAAAAAATCTACTTGGAAGTTCAGAAAGTATTCAGTTAAAGTTTGATAACTATCCACCTAAAGAATAAATTAATTTCAGACTATTTTAATAGGTAGTAATCAGAAATTTATATAACAATTCTATTGCATCTGGAATAATTCTGCACTTGTAAGAAAAGGCGTAGTCTTAAACCCTATCATTATGAAACAAGAAATAGTGAAAATAAACTAAGTAAGTATTTAAGAAGTTGGGGAAAAAAACAACAAAACAAATCTAAAGAAAAAAGGAGAAAGAATTTAATAAACATATAGGTGTATATTAATGAACTAGAAAAAGAATAGAATTGACAAATAAATTGAAAGTCTTAATAATAGCATAATTAAAACTCTTGTAAGAAAAGACAGACAATATAAAAACACAAAATCAGGACCTAAAAAGGGGAAATAATGCACATGGAGAAAATTATAAGAATTGTCAGAAAATATTTGGTAGAGCTATGTAATAAATTGAGAAATGTAAATAAATTATCTTGGAAATTATAAATTACCAAGATTGATTCAAGAAGAGACAGAAAAACTAAATACACCAATGATAATGTAAAAATCCTCCATTACTAAGTGGGGTTTGCCTAATAAATACAAGAATGCCTAAATATTGGGAAATGTACTAATGTCTTCCAATTGTCTATCTGTCAAATCTAAACAGATGAGCTAAAATTTTAGAAGCAAGAGTAACTCAGGACAGAAGTGGCTTAAAAATTAACTATATAAATAGTAATAGTTTTCTTATATACCAAGAATTTCCCGTTTTTAAAAAATAGGGAAAAAAACATATTTCCAATGGTAACCACAAAACATAAAATATCCAAAAATAAATTAGGTAAGAAATGTGCAAGACATATACAAAGAAAAGGCTAAAATTCTACCAAAAGATTTTAAAGAACAAAGAATTGAAGGGGTGTACTTTTTTTCTTGAATAAGGAGACAAAGCACTATAAAAGTATTCATTCTTCCTAAACTAATAAATATTTTCAATGTAATTCCAGTCAAAAATCTCAATGAGACTTTTCTGGAACCTGACAAAACGAGTAATGAATTCATCTTAAGGAGTAAATACATAAGAATATTTAGGAACACTGTAAAAAAGAAAAGTGATGAGGGTATATCTGCACTACCAGATTTCAGAATGGATGATAAAGCAATAATAAATACAATCACGTATAAGAACAGATGGACACAACAATGCGACAAAAAGTAGAATCTGGAAAAAGTCCCAAGTATAGGCAAGAATTTGGTATATGATAAAGATGCTACTTAATATCAGAGGTAGAGTTTAGATTATTCAAACAAGTGGTATTAGACAACTTGCCAGCCATTTGAGAAAAATTAATAATAAAGCCAGACCCTAACCTCAGTCCTTTCTCTACAATAAATTCCAAATGAATTAAAATGATGAATGGAAAAAATAAAACTATAAAAGAAAATATGCAAATATGTTTCAAGGAGCTACATAAGGGAGGGGGGATCTAAAATCAGAAACCATAAAGAAAAAGATAGATTTGTTTACACTCAAATTTAAAATGTGTTAACATCCATATACATATACAATATATAGATACAGATATATAGAATTAAAAGACAAGCAACAAAGGGAAATATATCAGTCACGAGAAGACAAATACTGGTGTATGATTCCGCTTATATAGTACTTAGAATAGTCAAATTCATAGTTATGGAAAGTAGAACGGTGGTTGCCAGGGGCTAGGGGGAGGAGGGAAGGGAAGCTGTTGTTTAATGGGTAAGGAGTTTCAGTTGTACAAGATAAAAAGAATTCTGGAGATGGATAGTGGTGATGGTTGTGCAACATTATGAATGTATTTAATACCACCGAACTGTACACCTAAAAATGGTTAAGATGTAAATGCCATGTATATTTTACCACAAGGGAAAAAAAGACAAGCAACAAATTGTGGAATTATTTGCAACATGAGTGATAGTCAATGGTTAATATCCCTAATATATAAAACACTGTGATAAATCTACAAGAAAAATACAAACACGTCTGCAAAAAAGATATAAACCAAATATTCAAAAAGGAAGTAATGTGAATGACTGTAAACACTCAGAAATGCCTAACTTCACAATTAAAAGAAGAAATGAAAATTAATACAAGAAAGGATATCACTTTTGCCCTTTCAAAGTGGGCAAATATTTAAGAGATTAACAATATCAATATCCAGGATCGACGAGTGGATGGAGAAATTAACTGTCTCATCCACTGTTGGTGGCCCATGTAGAGGGCAAAAGTTCTCTGGAAATCAAGTAAAACATACCAATGTTGAAAATGTATATCCCTTTAGCCCAGAAATGCCACTTTCAGGAATTAAACCTAAGAAAGGGAAGTGTATATGCAAAGATATTAACTGCAGCATTATTTCTAAAAACTATGAATTGAAAACAACCTAAATGCCTCATCAGAAAAAATCAGTTAATTAAATTTGTATTAATATGAAAAATGTCCCCACATACTGCTAAAGAGAGAACAAGAGATTGAAATTATAAATTAGCATGTATTTTAGAAGCCCATTTTGGTAAATATATTTACGTAGAAAAAGATTATACAAAAAAATCAATGGAGGATTTATCTCTTCATTTTCTATATCGTCTTAATTTTTTACAAAGAAACTACATTCAGTGTATAATCATTTTATTTATTTTTTTTACACAAACAATTCTTGCTTCAGACAATTTATAATCAAATGGAATAATATGGCTATTTTCATTGGCTAGAAAATAAAGGCGGAAACCCCTGGTGTCTGCATTTGAGTGCCTGGGCAAAGCTAACCAATTGAGCCCGAAGTTGGAGTAGTAAACCACCACTGGCGAAGACTCCACTTACAAAAATGCTTCTGACTCCTTATACTCAAGTCTTCATTTTTTAAATGACATAGAAGCTACATTTTTCTTTTGGAATATGTTTAGGTTCTCTAAATATTCCACACACATACACACCATACCACTCAGAAACTTCCACACATACAATAGACGACACACCTGTCACACACATACCAGAAGTCCTCACAAGCCGGGACCTAAAGTCCAGTTAGACCCACAGAACACCCACCTCAACAAATGCAAAAGTCAAGCTCCAGTCCAAAGCCCAACAGAAATCACTCATGAAGACTTAGCAGGATTTTGAACTGGGTGACGTCCCTGTCATTAGCTAGTCATTTCTAAATGCAGAGATCAAACCCAGCAAAATATTCCTTAATTCTACCTTTTGGTTGCTTATCTACAGAGACCTCAGCCCAGAGCACGAGAAGGTGGGAAACCCAGTGAGCCAGTTCCTCTGGGATGAACTCTGGAGGGGCAATCAGAACAACCCATCTCAGCTCCTCCCTGTAAGACTCTGGGCATGGTGTTTCCACTCTCTGGACCTCAGTTTCTCCATCTGTGAAATGGGGCTATTAACCCTTGTTTGAAAGTCTTATTGGGAGGGTAAAATGAAACCAAGCAAAGCCCAGATGCACTTATAATACTCCTGTGGATATCCCCTCCACCTTTGGGGGAGGGTCGACCTCAGGCCTGGTGGACAGTGCATGTGCTAGCTAGGTGTGCCTAATTTTGTCAACTATGGCAAGGCATGCCTACCCCCTCCCTGACAACCCTCCCCCCAGCCCAAGCTGGGGCCAGCCTGGTAAATGATGTCTCCTTAGCCAACTACCCTAAGCGGCTTTCAAGGGCCCTGAACTCTGAGTGGAATTGAGGCAAACGACAGCAGAGGGGCAAATCATGGGCTCTACTCTAGTTTCTGTCTGTGGAGACTGGAAAGAAACCAGTATGCACGCAGCTCAGAGGAGAGTAATCAAAGTGCTAGGGCTGCTGCCACCCTCCTCTCCCTGACACAGAGACTTTGGGCCTTCCAGCATGGCCTGGCCCACCAGAATTCCCACAACTCCAAGACCAGCAAAAGGGGGTTGCTCAGACTCCCCAGTGCTGGTGGGTGGGAGGGAGCGGGTGGAGAGGGATTATCTAGGCCCAAGCTTTAGAGCAGTGGTTCTCAACACTGGCTGAGCATTGGCATGACCTGGGGAGCTTTTAAAAGCACGGATACCCAGGTCCCACCCTCAGAGATTCCTACTTAACTAGCCTGGGGTGCAGCCTGAGCACAGAGGTTTTTAAAATTTCCCCAGGTGGTTCTAAAGTGCACCATGGTTGTGACCCACCAGGGCTCAGTTGTTTTCCTGATTTACACCTCTAATCAGAATCTCTTTCCCAGACCCAGGGAAAAATGGTTTTTCTCCTGCTACACTACACACCGGACAGAGAAGGAACCCCTGTGGGTCTGGTCCGTGCCCCACAAGGCAAAAACTTTAACACTGTGCCCCAGTAGCCCAGCCCATGCCTGGCATAGGCTACGGGCTAAATAAACACTGGTGGAATGAAATGTGTGTGAAGGAATGAATGAATGAATAAATGAATCCACCCTTTTCTACCTCATGAGTGCCCTAAAGCTTCTAAAGCGTGGTCTGCAGACCAGCAGCTTAACTAGGGAGCATATTAGAAATGCAGATTCTCAGGCCTTGCCCCAGCTCCACTGAATGAGACTCTGCATTTTAACAAGATCCCCAGGTGATTCTTGCGCACATGACCATATCATTAGTTATATCAGTGGTTCTCCAGCTTCACTACACATCGAAATGACCCACAAAAGTATATAGCCCACTGATGATCTTTTGTGGGCGCTTGTTAAATGCTCCCAGGCAATTCCAGCATACCATAGGTCTCTCTGCCACAGCGGCCTCCATGCAGGCCCAATCATGGCTCTGGCTCACCTGGGAGATCCTCTCCCTGACCATCCTCCCCCCCTTAGGATAAAAGCCAGCCTCCCTGCAACCCGGGACCACCCACTCACCTCTACATAAACCTCCAGGACAGACTACCCAGTTCAAATCCAACCTGTCACTTCCTAGCTGAGTGACCCTGAGCAAGTCACTCAACTCCTCCATGCCTCAGTTTCCCCCATCTGGACAATGGAGCTGACTGGAGGAAAAAACAAACCTACTCCATTGGGTTGCCTGAAGATTAAATGGCTTAATTTGATCTAAAACACTTAGAACAGTGCCCCTTCCCTGCAGTTTTCTCGGCCTCTGTAACCGGCTTCCTAATAAAAGAGTTTAGACGAAGAGAGCCTGGATTAAGAACTTCAATCCTAGAATCTCTGCTTCCATAGAGAGAACAAACGAGAAGGTGGTCACAGTGTAGGGAAAATCAAGACCAAATCAAGACCAAATCAAGAGGCTTAGCCATCTCCCCTCTTTCTTTTCATTATTTGTGAAGAAAAAATCAGCATCACCGATTCCTTAAGAGTCCCCGAGCCTGGAGTTAAGACACCAGGAGGGAGGACGAAGGTTAACAAGGCCAGTCTCTCCTGCAAAATGCTCCCCACCCGAGGAACACAGGCCTGCGCCATTGTGCCCAGGACAGGGATAGCTCCATTCCTCCACAGCGGAGCCTCTCCATGGATTCTCCTTGACCTACCCAGGGCTACCTGACTCCCAAGCCCCTTCCCTAGCACTCCAGACCAAGGGGTGTGTGTGTGTGTGTGTGTGTGTGTGTGTGTGTCCGTGTGTGCGTGTGTTCGGGGGAGGGGAGTCGGAGAAGGGACGTCCGCAGGTTCGGCGCGGAAAGATGGTGTCCTTCCTTCCTCCCGAGGGCTGCGCGGGCGCCCATCCCGGCTGCAAACTGCCCGGGCCAGGCGCTGCTGCCGGTCGGGGCGAGCCCGCTGCCCTCTGCGGCAGACGGTGGTGCGCGCTCCCCGCTCCAGCTCCCCGCTCGCCCGGCGGCCCGCGCGCTCTCCCGGTGCAGCATGCGGGCGCTGTGACGTTCTCGGATAAATGCCGTGTAACTGTGTAGGCGAATGGGAGCTAAAAATAAGAACGGAAAATCTATCATTAAGGTATCATTGCGCCAGCGCAGCTATTTGAAGGCTCCCATGGTCCCCGGCGCCTGCGTTTGAAGCCCGCCTTCAGGCTTTGGGGGGTATTTGCAGAAAACTCCCAGCAGCGGCACGCCGGCCAGACCTCAGGGCGCAGGCGGTGGCGCCGGTAATTATGGCAACGCTCAAAATAAAATAAAAAATAAAATAAAACAAACGCTCACCTCACCCCCCCATCTCACCCCCTCTACGGGCCTTAGGGCGCTGGGGAAGCCGCCGCGAGTGGGGCTGGATGCTGCAATAAATGTGACCCGGCCAATTATGCAAAGACTAGCACTGGACGTTGTTTCAGATCTATTTCGCCATCCACCTTCCTCCATCCACCTTGGATTATAAAAATAAAGTCCCGGGGAGAGCCTCTGGAGGAGAAAATGACACCTGGGACTTAACCCCAGGGCTACAGTGCGCCGCGATGGGGAGCAAAGACGCAAACTCCCGGGATGGCGAGCCTCCTGGGTTCCACTGGGTTAAACGAAAATTGATCTGATTTGCTTTTTAACACCCGAAGGAAGAAGGGGAGACCAGGGGAAGAGGGCAGGATTTGTGTGTGTGCGTGTGCGTGTGTGTGTCTGGGGAGGGGGAGGAGGCGCCAAGGTGCAGCCTGCGCGCGGCTCTGCGCCTCGGTGGGGCTGCGTGCGTGTGTCCCTGTCCGCGCTGCTGAAACGGGCTCTTCGAGGGATCGGCGTCACATGACTCCGCCTGCCCCTCGCCAGCGCGCAGATCCCCAGTGCCTCAGTTTGTCCGGCGCCAGGGGAGGGTCGGGCGGCCTCTCCCGGGCCCCGGGGCTCTGCGGAACGGAGAAGAGGTTCCAGCGGGGAATGGTACATCTGGATTCCAGAAGCGGCGGCTCGGAGCCAGATCCCGGAGTGTAGATATTCGGGGGGAGGGGAGAGCGAGAGGGAGGGAGCGAGCGAGCGCCAGAGAGAGGCAGCGCGCGGCGCGCACGGACGGGGGGCTGCTGGGTGCCGCGCGGAGAAGATGTAAGCGCGTGGGGTCTCGCTGGCCTCCGAGCACCATGCAGAAGGGGATCCGGCTGAACGATGGCCACGTCGCGTCCCTGGGACTGCTGGCGCGCAAGGACGGCACGCGCAAAGGCTACCTGAGCAAGCGGAGTTCGGACAACACAAAATGGCAAACCAAGTGGTTCGCGCTGCTGCAGAACCTGCTCTTCTACTTCGAGAGCGACTCGAGCTCCCGGCCCTCCGGGCTCTACCTGCTGGAGGGCTGCGTCTGCGACCGCGCGCCCTCCCCCAAGCCCGCGCTCTCCGCCAAGGAGCCGCTGGAGAAACAGGTGAGGCGAGCGCCGCGTCCTGACCTCCTTGCGTCCCGGCCGCGGCCCTCGGGGCTCCAGGCCTTTGGCTGCCCGATGGCACCCGAACTTTGGTCACTCTACTCTCGGCTCCCTGGGCGCTCTCGGCGCTCTCAGCAGGAGGGGGGCTTGCTCCTAGCCGGGCGAGTGATCCTGCGGCGGGCAGAGGGGGCAGAGACTGCGGACTGGGAGTAGATGCGGACTGTGGCTGCCCTTCGCCCAGCGAGCCCCGTGGGAGGCAGGGACAAAGGGGCCGAGACCCCGAGATGCGAAGGGAAATGGGGTACGAAGGACCAGACAAAGACGAGACCCACGTCCAGCCAAACATGGTTCTCCCAACCCCCACCCCCGCCCGCCAGCCCTTATAGCCCAGATCGACTGCCCCAGACCAGGAAGGTGTCGTTCCGCGCGCTTAAGCATGGGAAGGGCAAGACGGAGGCGTCCGAGCGCTGCTGGCCGCCGCCTCACCGTAGCGAGGGGCGAAGGGCAGCCTGCACTAGCTCCGCCGAGTTGGGGGACTGCGGGGCCACAGGGGTCGGATTGGTACCCTCGAGCGGTGGTGGGCTCCCAGCCGGCCTCCGCCAGAACAACAAACCCAGGGGTTCTAAGGACCGCTGTGACGCGCCGGGGCTAGGGCCAGGGCCGCTGCGGAGGCAGTGGGGCAAGTGGGTGCTTCTCTCCTCCCCCGCCCCCTGCGCCGCCACCGCTGCAGTCGCGGCTATAGCGCTGCGCTGTCGTTTTCTGAGCTTCGAGGCTAAAGGGTTAGGCCTGGATCTGCCGGGGGCCTGGGCTGAGTAGGGGTGAGCTTTTGGCATGGAGGGAGAATGGGCGCCTGCAGCCACCCAGTGGGAACACCCAGACAGCAAGAGAGAGCAATCTTTAAGCTCGGATGCGCTTTCCAAAGGCATCTGGTCCTGCCCCCTGCCTCTGGGTAAGTAAAGCAGATGATAGTGAATCCTAAAATGTCACCGCTGGCAGGGATCTGACATCCATGGGGCCCAACCAGCTGGTTATTGCCTAGCAGGGGACATTGAGAGTCAGAGAGAGGAATTCACTTGTCCAGCGTCATATCAGGACTTGAGGCCACCCCGAGGTTCTGAGAAGACAACCAAGATCTCAAAAACCATTGCTGCATGCAGATGCAGACTGGTGGCAATTGAATTGGTTGAAATAAAAGTGTCTCTTGAAGTCTCCCTCTTAATTGTCAGGATGGAGATCTGAGCTCAGTCTCTCTAGCACATCTCTTCCTTCCTTGCCCTCAGCCCATGGGTGTTAAGAAATGGTTTCTGGGGACTGGGAAGTGTGGACAGGAATTTTTGAAGATGTGTCTCTGGGGATGACAAGCCACATGGCAGGCAGGGGCTCTCAGATGGCAAAGCCTAGCAAAGGGCAGGCCGCTCCTTAAGCTTAAAGCCCAAGTGGAGCCTTGAGGACTCGTGTGGGAGAGCCAGATCCCGAGACTCTGCTCCCAGCCCTTAATAACTTGCCCCTCTCCAGCCAGAGTCCACCTGTACCTACCAGTGGCCTGAGGCCCCAGCCCCGGCCAGAACTCCATCCTTCCCTCAGCTCCTACACCAGATCCCAGAGCTGAGCTCCTGGGCAGGCAGGGAAGGAGGGGTGGGAGAAGCCAAGTTGGTGTGGGCTAATAGTGTCTGTTCTCAGCCCCCTGAACGTGAAGACAGACAGGCCTGAGACTGAACCTCAGCTCTATGACTTCCTGGCTGTGTAACTTCAGTTAACTCACTAAACTTCTCTGCGCCTCGGTTTTGAAATCTACAAAATGTAGATAATAACACTGACCTTTCTGGGGTTTTGAGAGCACAAAATTAAATAACGTGTATGAAATTATGCTTGCAATACATTTTAGTTGGATCTAGATAAATCTTAGTTGAATCTGAATTATACCCACCTGGACAGGGTTATTTAGGTCACTGGATGTTAAAGCTGAATGGAACCTCAGAGATTGTACAGCCTTCCTTCCCATTTTACAGACTGAGAAACTGAGGACCAGAGAAGGGAAGGGAGTAAGTCAGTGGCAGAATCAGACCTAGAATTCACCCAATGTCTAAGAATTCCTGAAGATGAGATCCTGCATTGATTCCAAATCATCCAACTCTTGGCTCGGGTATTGACTCACGCTAGCAGTGGATCACAGGAGGGACAGGAGTGCAAAATCAATTGATGACATGCACACATGCTCAGAGCCATTTCCCCAAAACACTACCAGTCAGAGGTCCGCAGGTGTGTTCAGAAGAGTAGCCCTCCTGGTGCTAGAGAACAGAATAGGGTTGAGAATAGCAGGTAATGGTCTATTGCTGCCCAGCTCATGTGCAGATTTTTGTTAAAGACTCATGCTTCATCTCATACTTTACATATGAGCTCCATTTGACTCTAGAGCAAGTCTGGCATGTGTGGAAAAATAGATCCTGCTCCTTTGGCCTGTACATGTGTACAAAAAAATCATAGCTGTTTCTTTTCTAAATCTTTGAGCAAAATTGATGGCCCCAGCAGCTGCTCCATGTTTCTCTTGGACTTGTGTACAGAACCTGGTGTGAGAGGCCCAGCCCCAAGCCATTCTGTGACCAGGTTTGGGCCCATAGGAAGCCTTGACTCAAAACCTGCCCAGCGCATGACAGAGTTAAGAAGCCTCTTATGAAACTATCAGTTTGACTGGACTAGCTACTATCTGGTGAAGACTTGGTTCTAGCAGCATGTCATTTTTACCCAGGTCCAAGCAGACAGTTTCCTCCTTGAAGGGCCAGGGATGGTTTCTGAAGGAATAGAAACCAAGTCTTGGCTGGGAACCCCCCTTCCCCCTCCCCCGCCGCCAATAGCTGGGAAAGGCTCAGGGACCAAGCTCACAGTGGATGCACAGGAAATCCTTATTGAGCTGGACTTGTTATCGTCCAGCTAACAAGTATGTTAATTCCATATTTTATATCCTGAGGATGACTGGGTTCTGGGCCCTGTGCTGTGTCTTCAGTCTAAGAAGCTGATTGTCACAGACCCTGAGCCCCTAGGGAAGATAGACACAGATCTCACCCTGTCGAGATGCTCTAACAGCAGAATATGCACGGTGCTCTGGGAGTCCAGCACTGAGCCCCAGGCCCAACCTAACATGATGCAGCCTCATCTGGCTGCATCCAGACTAGTCTGACTGCATCTAATGCAGCCCTAATATCCAGGAGCTCTGGTCTGAGATCCCAAGGCCTCATGAGATCAGATGGGCACAGCCATGCCCCTCATCCCCCTGGCAGCCACAAGGCACTCCCTGGCCTGGATCCTGCTTGCTCAGTCCTGGCCTCCTCTCCTTCCAACACTGCAGTCCACACACCAAAGGCCAGGGTGCCATTGACTTAGAGATTGGGTTCAGCTTCCTTAGAGGTTGGCCCTTGTGCTCCATACCCTGGTTTGGCACAGAGTCACTCCACGCTGGCTTTTCCCACCCTCATACCAAGCTCTCTGAAATAAAGCTTCCAGCCTCAGCTTCTCAGTAGGGAACCCAGCCAAACCAACCCCAGTACTCCCTTCACTCCCCCCAACCAGGAGGGCTCTTCCTGATGCACTTAAGACAGAAGGGAAGCAGACAAATCCCTGCAGCCAGAGCCTGATGTGGGCGGAGGCTCCAAAGGCTGGGAGTGTGGGGGGATCTTAGCATCTGCTCTGCACCCAGTTGGTGCCCTTCCATGGAGACAAGATGAAGCCTCACTCCTGGTCCTCATTTACAGGACACATTACTGGTTGGTCTGGTGTAGTCATATCAACACCAGCCCTGAGGCTATGTGTATGCCCATTTTACAGATGAGGAAACAATCTTATCGGTGGCCATCCAGCAAGAAGGTGGCAGAAATGAGATTTGTCCTCTGGCTTTCTTGCTGCGCAGCTATGCTGCTGTCACCACACAGCATACCCTCCTGGAGGGTAGCACATCCAGCCTCTAAGTCAATCATAAAAATGCAAATCGGAATGTAGGAGAACACAGTTGCTCTAAAAGCAGAACCCCGTGGACACAGAACCCTGGGACATTGGCATACATATGGTACCAACAGCTCAGACCGTGGAATGTTTTCTTGTACCCATGGAAAGCCAGCAAGGCTGTCCCGCAGTTGCAGACCAGGTCCAGCCCCGCAGGCATGGGGTCCCGGGGTTAACTGTGTGGGGTCCTCATCTCCCCACATACCCCCCAGTGTTCCTAGAGTTGAAATGAGGTTGAACGAGGCTCAGTGATTGTGCCTTGAATGGGACAAGTGGGTATCAGCTCCTTGCCCCTATGCTTGGTGGCAGTGGGGTGATGGTTGGAAACAAACTGTGCATACACAAGACTAAACTAAAATCTCACATCATTTATTTGTGCAGCAAACATCTGGGCTCTCGGTGCCAGGAATGTGCTAGGTTCTGCAGATACAGAGAGGAATGAAACTTAATGCTTATCTTCAGAGCACTCAGAGTTGAGTGGGGAGCTCTCCTTGAGATTCACTCCCATTGCAATCACCAAGCGCTGGGAATTCTCCCTCCCAAAGAGCTGGGGATGCTCCCCTGCCCTGCCTTGGTTCAGGAGCCCATGGTGTCCCACCTGATTTATTGAATAGTCTCATTCATACCCCCCAACACCCCACCCCATTTCCTCCCCTCTACCATGCAGCAAGTAACCAGAGTGATCTTTGAAAATCAAAATCAGATCATGGAACTAAGCCACTGAAAGCATCAGTGGCTCCTGTTGCCTTTAGAAGAAAATCCAAATTCCCGACCATGACCTGGAGGACCCAACAAGATCCGGTCTCTGCTGGCCCCTCTGACCCACACACCGCCCCCCCCCCGCCCCATTCTCCTCCTTCCTCACACTGTTCAGGACACAACTTCCCACTCCTGCATGTGCCTCCTCTTCCTTATCTGTTCCCTCTGCCTAGAATGGTCTCCCACCCACCACGCCCTTCCAATGGCCAGCGCCTTCTCCTGCAGGTCTTAGCCTAAAAGTTGCCTCCCCCATCACGTGCATACGTGGCACTCCAATCTTCACTCATATCACTATAATAATCACAGTCTGTGATTATTCCTGTATTTGGCTGATTGCTTGTGAATGATTATTTCCCCACTAGAATGTAAGCACCAGGAGAGCAGGGGGCAAGCTAAGGCAGGAGACTAATCAGGGACTATTGGAACCAAAAGTCCATATGAGAGATGTGGAAGCCCTGGAGGGATGAAGGAATGGGGCCTTTATGATAAAAACTTTACCAAGAGAGACAGGCGGAGAATTGGCAGGACCTGCCGTCCCATTGGCTATAATAAAGGACAGGATAAAACCTGATGTCCTGTCCACATTTCTGCCTTAGGCCACCGGGCAGATGCCCACCATCAGCAGAGAGGGGAGAGAGAGGGAAGAGGAGAGGGCTGGGGGTGGGGGGCAGTGGGAGATGCTGAGTCCCATCTCAGGGAGGTCAAGTTTGAGATGCCTGTGGGCAGAAAAGGGCTTTAGTCTCTCCCCAGGTATGGTGAGGATACTTAGTCCAGAGATACCTGAAGCCCCACGAGGAGGAAAGTGGGTAGTGTGTGCTGCGGGGGATGGACTGAATGAAAGGGGATGTTCAGAGGCTCGGCAGGTGGCAGCCCTGTTGCCCAGAGCCCCGGGAATGGAGTGATGTGGCTGCCAGGTGCACAGCAGGGGACATGCGAGCTGGCTGAGGACAATGCCAGCTGGGCAGAGCCTCGCGTGGCCCCTGCATTAGACACTTTCACAGCCTGGCCTGGCTGGCCAGCCTTTGCTTACTTTTCTCCAAGAGCCACCAGCCAGCAGTGGGAAGATGAACTTGTTGGCTCGTCCACACTCAGATTTAAGTTTCTCAACGCTGCCAGGCAGGTGCTGTCACTCCCCCTTCACAGAGGACAGGACGCCCAGAGGATTTGCCAAAGTGGCACAACACAAGCAGGGTTGAACCTTCTCTTGCACTCGGTCACTGTGGACAAGTCATTCAACTCCCCTAATCTGTGGTTTTCCTGCCTCCTTCTGAGGAGCCCTGGGGCCACACCCCCACATCAATCAGAGCAGTGCTGTTGTTGACTCTTTTATATATTCAGCTTCCATATGAGATTTCATCTTTATTAATGCTTTAAAAAGCTTGACTTTCACCACAAGTTATTACTAAATGCCCTTCAGCTCTGACATGCTATGAATGCAAATTTAAATGTAATGTAATCTTATAGCAGGATGTTTGAAAACACTAGACCAAAAATTCTAAATAACAATAAATACCATTTATAGAGCACCTACTATGTGCCAGGCACCAGAGTGCATGTTTTACATACAGCTCCTCCTTCATTATCCCAACAGCCCTGTGAGGTTATCATTGTTTACCCATTTCTGAGATGATACTACTGAGCCTCAGAGATGTTAAGTAACCTGTTCAAAGTTACAGAGCAAGTACATGGAGAAGCTGGCATGTGAACCCAGGTCTCCCTGACTCTAAAACCTGAGCTTTTAGATCACAAACACAGCATAAAGACTTTGGCGGTGGGGACTGTTATTTCTAACTATGCTCTGCCAAGACACATGGAGAAAAAAAAGAGAATTAACTGCAAGTGAAAATATGTTACAGTCGCACTGGTGACTTATGTGAAGGTGGCTTTTGTTTCTGCTTGGGTGGGAACCTTGCGACTCTGGGTCCCATGAGCATTGAGAGGAAGGAGGCTCACCAAGGCAGGCATCCCTACCCCACAGTCCGGTTTCCCTGGAATCCGTGGGAGCATGGAGCTGGTGCCCGCGTGCATGCAGCCAAGAACAGAACTCAGCCCCCTGATGGTTATGCAGGAGCATGAGTGACGCGAGGACTTGAGAGAGGCCCAGAACACTGCCAACGCCCAGGCACTTCCGTGAGGGCGACTGTCGTGCAGGGAGCAGCTGGGAGGCTCAGACGCCCCCACTCCCTGTCCTCCACTCAGAGAGGAGCGTGCAGCCCCTCCAATGCACAGCCTTCACTTCCAGCCTCCAGCCTCCTTCACTGAGGAGTTACTCTGCCTCTGATGATGAGGCAGCCTTGGGGATTTCCAGCCATGGGGACCTGGCTCTAGACCCCACTCTGCCACCTTCAAGCTTGGGAAGGCCTTCAAGTTCTCTGAGCCTCAGTTTACCCATCTCTGTGTTAGACTGGATGCTGTTTGGAAAGCCCTAGCACAGTGCAGTAGGTGTTATCAGTAAGTTAGAGCAGCTGTGGTTCCAGCTGCCACCTTTATGACAAGGCTGTTCTTTGTTGAAGCAGTCACCCATGTCTCTGGCAGGTTGGAAGCAAGTCTACACAGAGCTCTGACCCTGAATATAAAAATAGGATGGAAATCTTAGCTCAGAGAACCTGTGAGTTCCTGGAAGAGTGAGCAAGCATGCTTCCACTAAAGGACAGGCAATTGCTGCAGGAGCTTCCTCCATCCCTCGTAGCCAAACCATCACTAAGCCCTGTCAAGTCTACCCCCGACTATCTCTCAGATCCACTGTGTCCCTCTCCCCTCTACCACTCAGGTCCAGGCTGCCATCACCCCTCATCTGGACTCATGCAGTGGCCTCCTAACTGGTGTGCTAGTCAGGGCAGGCTGGGTTCTGCTGCAGTAACAGCCAGCCCCCAAATCTCCATTAACAAAATGAAAGTTTATCTCTTGCACGTGCTCTGTGTCCTGTATAGGTTGGCAGGAGGCTGCTACTCATGGTGTTTGCTCAGGGACCCAGGCTGGTAGAGCCTTTGTCCTGGTACCGGCCTCCATGGCCACCTCTGCTGAGGGGAGGGAATGTGGCAGACCTCTCTTTGGCTTTTAAAGCTTCGTCCAGAAGGGATCCACTCTGAGCACAGTTCACTGGGCGAGGCAAGTCACCTGGCTTCATTTCAGAGGAGGCTGGGAAGTGCAGACCTCCCATGTGCCTGGACACAGAGCACCATAAATCCTGGGAGAACAATGCTAGTGGTATCCACTGTCCTCCTGTGTGCACTGTGCCCCCCAATCCATTCGCCTCATGCAGCCAGAACAATCTTTCCCAAATACAAATCTGATCATCACACACACACATAGAGTAGCTGAAGAGAGAGGTGAAGGAGCCTCTCTGGTGCGTTTAATGAGGATACACAGAGTGTGTGGAGCAAACTGTGCTCACACTCAGAAGGGCAGGATCCTTGCCAGGCCTCCCCTCCTTTCATTAAGCTCAGTGACTCTGTCATCCTTGACCAAGTATCATAGGAGCATTTTGGCCACTGGGCTTCCCTGGAACTAACAAAGGAGAGGATTTTAAAGGCTAAAGTGTCATCCTGAGATTGTTAACAATTCACTGATAGCCTTCGCTCAGCAGAGATTTACCAGTACCTCCAAGGAGCCAGGCTCATGCCTGCCTGACCCTGGGAGACAAAAGGTGGGGGCCTGCCATGGAGGGTCTCACCATCCAATGAAGGGACAGCTGGGAAACAGACAATGACAATGCAGTGTGATCCCTGCTGGCACACAGGAAAGCCACAAGGGGGTGGGGGGCCATGGGAGTCCAGCAAGGACACTTCCCCAGCCTCGGGGGATCAGGAAAGCTCCACAAGGAGAGGGACATGTCAGGCAGGGCATATAGGTTGCAAGGGACACCAAAGCCACCCTGAAAGCTTGTGTGCCAAGTCTCAGAGCTCAGGCCTTCCACAGGCCCAGTGGGGAGCCAGCACAGTGCTCTGAGCATGAGAGAGGAAGCTCCAATCTGTGCATTGGAAAGATCACTGCAGGGTGAGAGTGAACGGGAGGAAAACCCATCTGGAGGCAGGAGGCCAGTGAAGAGGAGGCTGCAGAACTAAGGCTTGAATTTGGAAAGTGCCATGAGCACTAAACCTCCCCCTCTGCTCCCATCCCAGCCTTGTGACCAAGCTGCAGAAGCCTACACTGTAGTGCTGGGCCACTAAAACCATCCCCAGTTCAAGCTACCTGGGACTACGCCACCCCTGCCCTCTGGGTCTCCCACATTCTGAGTTTGGGGCAGCAGTTCTCATCCCGGGAAAACTCCAAGTGTTGTCTCCACATCTGCTTTTTTTTTTTTCAGAGACAGGGTCCCTCTGTGTCACCCAGGCTGGAGTGCAGTGGCACGATCATAGCTCGCTGCAGCCTTAAACTCCAGGGTTCAAGCAATCCTCCCGCCACAGCTTCCCTAGTACCTGGGCACACCACCACGCCCAGCTAATTTTTTTTTTAAATTTTTTGTAGAGATGAGGGTCTCACTATGTTGCTCAGGCTGATCTCGAACTCCTGGTCTCAGGTGGTTCTCCTGCCTCAGCCTCCCAAAGTGCTGGGATTACAGGTGTGAGCCACCACACCTGGCCTGTGTCCACATCTTCTAATCCAGCCACCCACTCAGATAAAGCACCTTTTCAAATTAGAAAGTCCTTTTCATGATTAGCATTTCATTTAACCACCATAGTAACCCCGCAGTTACTGTGGTTCTGCACAAGGGAGGCATAATCCTCATTTGGCAGATGAAGCTCCAATAGATGAAGTTCAGTCTCTCAACAAATGCGCAAAACAAAATGTGCTTTGTGCCAGGCACTGAGCCCTTGCTACTAAATGTCAGTGTCAGAAATTGCACCGGGCCTCCCAGGTCTAGGTCGACAAGGTCAGTGGACATTCAGTTCAGTTGTTAAATTGAGCAATTTATACTTTCAAGACGAGATTTTACTAATCCAGCAGGGCTAATGCAACTTCTTTCCCCTGAAAAATGAGAATTATTTTCCAGAAGATACTTCCTAGTTGAACTTTGATTTTCTTCAAATTAAAAAATCCAACTCAGATCTTAAAATAAAAGCCTTTCAAAACTAGTTTTAGAAGAGTGAATGAATGAATGAATGAGTGAATGAATTTTTAGTAACCTGTAGAAAGTCAGAGAATCCATGTAGAAAGTCAGAGAAACCTTATTGAGACAAACTTTTCCTGCCAGACTATACACATGAAATATAATCAACTTTGTTTAGATGCCTCTTGGGCTCTTAGCGAAATAGTTGGGAAGACCTGGTCACGTGTAGTGTTCTCAGCCTGCTCAGTTTCCCCATGCCCTGAGTCTGCTGCTACCCTCCCACCCCCTCTCCTCCCTCGATGGGCCTCCCTGCCCTCATGCTGCACTGGTGGCCACCCTGGCTCCCTTCACCTCTGGTCAGATCTGCAGGCAGCACGGAACTGGCAGGGGGACAAGTGAGGAGAGAAAGTAATTGCATCTGAGAGTTTCCTTGTAGCCTAGGCAAAGAGGGAAACAGGCTGGTTATGGGACACCCATTGCCTCATGGAAAGATACAGTCCAATTCCTCAGGCAAGAGCACTTTTGTCCCGGATGCTTGCACATCGGGAACCAGCAGGGAAATAATGATGACCTCAAAGACAGAGTCACTGCCAACACAGGGACCTGCCTCCATCAGCGGCTCCTGCTGGCTCTCAGGGCAGGCTGAGCACACTCAATGAAAACCACACTCCAGGAGGCTGGAATGGTGGGGTGCAAGGGAGATGTGTCCTGGTGACCGGACAGCACAGGGTGCAGCTTGGAGAAACCTGGAGAATGGGTGGTCAGTTGGACCCTCTCGAATAGCCATTGCCTTCTTTTATTTTAAATTTTAGAATTGTTAATACATTTAGAACTGGTAATACATTTCCATGGCTCACCATTCAAAGGCACAGAAAAGTATACAGTGACAATGCTCCTTCAATGACCCGGTTCGCGTCCCCAGAGGTTGTTGTTATTACCAGTTTCTTATGCATTCTCCCAGAGAGACGATATATGCGTATATATGTGTCCATATATATACATGAGTATATAACTGTTATACAACTTGGAACACACTGTAGACATATTCTACACCTTGTTCTTCCCATGTAGTGCGGAGCGTATCCTGTGAGTATGCTGACCGTCACGCCTTTCTACAGCTCCACAGTACTCCACGGTGGGGACATGCTGTCATTTTCTTAGCCAGTCCCCTCCTGAGAGACATTTGGGTAATATACAGTCTTTTGCTATTACAAACGGAGCTGCAGTTAATAAGTACCTTTGTGCATAGGCCATTTCTACCCAGGTCTTTGACAGAGGCTGACGGGCAGACACACTCAGACCAGCTCCCGCCTTCATGCAGCGAGCGTCAGAGAGGTGGTTGTGGAGAAGGGGAGGGGTGGCCTGGCCGAGGTGTCGTGACAGATTGGAAAATGTCCACACAGGACCAGCCAAGTGTGACAGCCACTAGGACCTGTTGCTTCTGTGCCCGTGGCTCCCAGAGCCTAGAGCAACATACATTAAAAACAGACCATTTTGCAGGCAGCAGTTTGGAGGGCTGCACTGACGCAGGCCCCAGGCATGGCCTAGTTCAAGGTTGATTCTGACAGAAAGGGACTTTCACAGGGCTTCCCTGGTCCCCTCCCACGCACTCCACCCCCACTCCCAGCGAGGCCAGGCAGGGAGGACAGGTGAGCAAGTGGTATGGCAGTAGGCCCCTGTCCTGAGCTGAGTTGCAGGCCAGAGCAATGCATGGCTCAGGCCCCACAGGAGACCAGGGATCTGGGCAGGGGCCTGAGACAGGCACTCAGCTCAGGGACAAAGCAGAGGTTCTAATGCAGTCACCAGGGCCCCAGAAGACTCAGACTTGAGAACTCAGAATCAGAGGGTGGGTGGGAAGAAGCCACTCAGAGCTGGGAAGAGGGTCATGAAGTGTGGTCCTGACCCTGTGTGAAGCCACATCAGGTGAGGTGGGGGTAGGCAGGTGGGTGGGTCCTTTATGGATTGGTGTGGGAGCCAATACCAGCCCCACTGGTGCAGAAGGTATTCCCCATTTGGGAAATACTGTTCCTTGTGAAGTTCCCACTGTGTGCCAGGCACAAGGGTGGTACAGCCAGAGCTGGAAGGCACCCGTGTTGATGAGCATGCACTGCATTGCAGAAGCTGTGAGAAAGGTCAGAAGATGCTCTTGGGGTGGCCTGAAGGGCCAGAGGACGGAGTAGCTTCCCCTAGGATCCTAACAGTGGGAGGTGAAAAAGGGAGCTGGAGGACATGGGGATGTCCCATATTGAGGGAAGGAAGGGGAGGGATGGACTTGGACTCTGGGCCAGGGCATGTACACACACACACACGTACACACATCTGGTTCCCTCTAGCACAGCCCCTCTCTGCACTGGGACATCAGGCAGTGTCTGGCAGAGGCACAGGGCCAGCTGGGACCACGGCCCCAAGGGTCAACTTGCGGGGAGGAGCCAGGACCCAGCTGGGGAGAGGCTGGCCCTCCACGACCAGCTTAGCAGAGTGGGACCTAGTAAGGGATGGGGTCGCACAAGAGTGATGGCATCTATCTCAGAGCCAGCCGTCCACCCCTTCCTTCTCCCTTGGAGAAGGTGATGAGCAGAGGCCAGGCAGCAGCTCTGAATTCTCAAAAGGCTAGATGAACTGGAGGGGGTGAGAGCAGGGGCAGGGAGACCAAAGGGGGCTGTGTAATGGTCCAGGTGGTCAAGGTCAAGGCTTCAATGAAACCTTGAAGCAGGGCATGGCAGTGAGGCTGGCGGAAGGCACAGATTCCAGGGATACTAAAGAGAAAAAACAGATAGAACCTGGTGGCCAGTTGCATAGAGGGAATAAGAAAGAAATAGGAACTGAAGATGATACAAAGGATACAAAGTGCTACTTCATAAAAGTCCATTTATCTCGGCACAGCTATGACTGCTCTGTGTGTAAGCCCCTCCATGCCTCACCCTCAGGACAGTGACTGGGTCTTGTGTATGTGTGTGTGTGTGTGCGCGCATGTGCATGTATAGGAATGCACATGCACGTGTGTTTTCCAGTAATCTGCCACTGGTAGGTTGATTAGACCCATCACTTGACCTTGCAAATGATTCAAGTGGTTTAAAAAACATTATTGAGCCTTTACATGAACCAGGAGCTTTCACAACATCATCTGTCTTAAACAACCCTGTGAGGTGGGTAGCACTGTCCCCCTTTTGTAAAAGAGGAAACTGTCCACAGAAGCAAAGACGCATGTTGAAGACTCCAAGGCTAAGTAATAAATAACAAATTTGAGCCCACATCTGATGACTCCAAGCTTTAGCACATGCCACAACCTCAGGGCCCCAAAGTGGACTTTCCCTGGAACACTGGTTTTATGGAGTGATGATAGATCTTCCCAAAATGTGAAAACAAAAGGGTTCCATGGGGGAATAAGTTCCAGAAAAGGTTCCTTCATTGCAGGACTACTCAGCACCTTTCTGGCTCTCCCTGAAGAGGAACAGATGGCTTTCATGAAACGCCAGTCCCCTCACCCCTTCCAGCCAGCTCCACTGTCCCTGCCTAAGGAGCAAATTCAGTGCTGCTCACTTTGTGGCTTTTGCTGTTAACCAATTAATTAAAAAGCTGGGCTCTTGGGCAGTGGTGACAAATGCATTCAGTCACCCACTCAGCAAACAAGGGCTCCCTGTGCCCAGGCCAAGGCTCCAGGAATAGTTCTTGCTCAGGAATCATTTATTTGAAAGGAACAGGAGCCCACTGTTCCTTGAGCAAAAGGGAGGACCATCTTGGAATAACGATGGTGCTAGTTAGTGGAATCCAGGGAGAATGCAAGTCTGGGTCTCCACGGCCTGGACCAGGAGCCATCTCCCTTCCCGGCCTTGCCCCCTCCACTCTAGTTCCGTGGTCTCCTGTCCACACTTTCCCTGAGACCCTTCTGCTTCTTTTTTGGTCTCTGTAATTAGACTCAGAGTTCAGCACACACAGCTCAGCATTCTGGACTCTCCGTGTCCCCATCCCAAATTCCCAGGAGCTCCCAGATGGGTGACTCCTGGGGCATGTGTCCACTGCCACTCCAGGATGCTATGTCCAGGACTGGGGGTCTGGGAGAGGGCAGGCAGGGCAGGGGACAAGTCCGGTGTTTCAAGTGTTGATGTTGCTCCTCCCTTGGGCTGGCTTTTTTGAAAGGGGGTGGGGGATTTCTCTCCCCCAACCCCACTCTGCTTTCATGGAGGTGAGGAGGGGCCCGAGCATCAGTCCCTCTTTAAGTTCCCGGAGATTGCTAATGTGCAGCCTGGACTGAGACTCTGGCTGTAGCAGGAGAGGCAATTAGAGTGTCATTACCATACGGTTGAGAATGGCTTTGATGGGAAAGGCGCTGTGTGAGCCCCTGGCAGTTGCTGATTAGGAGGAACGCCCCAGCCTTTCTGACATGCACTTCTGGGGTGCATGTTGTCATTGAGAGCCATAAGGTGGGCTGTGTCTGGCTTATAGTGGGGGCTGAATAAATACTGGTTGCATTAATGAATGAGGGATGATTCAGGTAGGGTAAAAGGTATGGGAACTTTATTTTTGACTGTCAGTACCACTTGTGTATAGTTGACCAAGGCAGATATTACTGTCGTGATTGTTTGGGAGTGAGGAACCCAGGGCTGGGAGAGATAAAGAGGCTGCCCAGAGTCCTGCAGTCCAAGCAGTACAGCCAGACCCAGACCCAGCTGTGAGACTTCCACCTGCTCCATCCATCTGTAGGGTGGCCAGCCATCCTAGTTTGCTCAGGACTGTCTTGGTTTTAGCACTGAAAGTGCCACGCCCCCAGGAAACTCCTTAGCCCCTTGCAAACCCGGGACGGTAGGTCACCCTACCTGTCAGTGGTTGGCCAGTGTTCTGTGCTCTGTGGAGGGGCTGCAGGGGCTGCCAGTCAGCTGGGAGAGGTGGGAGGCTAAGCACCCCATCCCCACCCCTACCCCTAGCTTCCAGAGGCTCACGTCCTCTTTAGCTGATCTCAGTAGTGGAAGTTTGCTGTGATATTGGCACCAGGGACTTCAGAAACAAAGGTTCATCCTGAGACAGGAGGGAAACTAGGTCCAGCCCCAGACTGACTTCGGGCAGCTGGAGCCATTTTGCAGCCAGGTCAGCTAAAGGGAAGAAAGGAAGAGAGGGCATATCGGGGCCGGGCATGAGCTAGACCCTGTGAACCTCCAGCCCAGCTGAGGTCGTAGGTATGGTTCCAGAACATTTCCTCCAGCTGAGATGAGGACCCAGATGAGATCCTAGTTCTGGCACAATCCCAGGTGTGATTTCTGAATCCCTTCCTATGAGCCTTGTAGGTCACAGGTATAGTTTCTGGATCAATCCCCTTAACCTGCTGAGGCCCCAGGTGAAGGTCTAGACTAGTGACTGCTTCTCAGCCTTGGCTGCACATTAGAATCACCTGAGAATGCAACACCAGATTCCAGTGCATGCCAGGGTTGAAGACTCCCTGGTGTGGAGCTGCTCAGCAAGCCCCGTGAGACCTCGGGTGGCCCAGGCTGTGTCCCTATACCTGGTGAGGCCCTTGGAGTAACCCTGGATCTGTTACAGTGATTTTGATGCTCAGAGTTTTTCTAGATCCATCTTAGGACTCCTTCTGGAGCCCTAAATCAAGTTACCCATCTCTTTCGGTCAAGAGAAGTTCCAGGTCCATCCCAGGTCTCCGTGGAGGGCCCAGGTGGAGTTCTGGGCCCATCTCTGCAGCCCTAGTGTGGCTCCAGAAGTAGTTCACCAAGTGTTGCTTTTCTAACAAAGTCAGGTGCAGTCCATTGGTGTTCTCTGGGCCTCTTTCATTTCTAGGGAGTCCCTGAATGAAGCTTTAGTCTGTTCACACAACTGCAATTGGACCACACGAGGGTTCTGTGAATCTCTGGATGCATAAGGAGGCTCCAGTGTGGCTCTGAATTGGCCCGTGCAGGCTAGTGAGGCCCACGATAAGGGTCTTTCCACACAGCCCATGGCACATTCCAGATGTGGTAGTAGGCCTGGGCCTGCCACCCAGTTGAAGCCCACATGGGGTACAGGCTTTGTCCTCACAACCCTGCGAGTGGCCTGGTAGGGCTGAGGCTGTCCTTGAAGCCCTGGGCTGAGCCCAGTTGTACCTCTGGACTATGATAAGGCTCCACATCAGTTATCCTCAAACATTAGCGTAAGGAACCACCTAGGGTGCTCTTTAAAAGAAATTCCAGCTCTACCCCTAGGGGCCCTGATTCAGACGGCCTGGTGGGACCTGGGGATCTGCATTTTTATCAAGCGCCCCAGGGGATTTGGAGTGGCCAACTGGGATACCTTAGTAGGAGAAATGCATTATTCTGTCGAGTTACCTCTGCCACCAGGAACCTGGTCCTGGAAAACAGGCGGCTCCAGCGAGACTGGAGACAGTCCCGGCCCCACATGTGATTTTATCTCAAGTAGTGGTGATTTGTCTTAAGCAGTGTTTCTCACACTGCCCTGTGCAGGAGGATCGCCTGGAGGGCTTATTAAAAAACACAGATCTGGGGCAGAGCCCACAGACTCGCATTCCTAACTAATGCTAACAAATCAATTTGGATGCTGGTCCTCCAGTGAGTTTAAGGATTCTCAAGGCAGTAAGGGTGGTAGGACGTTCCTGGAAGGGTGAGAACTACAGTGCAGGCAGCACTGTTATGAGCAAACATAACTGGGAAGAGTAGGAGTCTGCAGCTGCTCTAAGGACAAGCCAGTCTTGTCCCTGTGCCACCCCCACCCCCTGCAGCCAGGGCCTGGGATGTCGCCTCCAGCATCCTGCCATGAGTGAGGCTTGGCAGCTCCCATGTGTCTGCTAGCATTGCCCTCGGTGCTGTGGTGTCTCTGCTGCCCCCTGTGCCTCATCTGTGCTCACCCCACCTGCACATCTCCTGCTTGTTCATGGCCCTTCTTGTCTACTTGTGACCCCGACTCCTACGGCTTCTGGTCTCCTTACAGTCTCTGATGATACCGCCAACTAGCTGCCTGTCCCCGCACTTCCCACGGCAAACTCCCAGCCTAACTAATAAACATCATCCCTGGTGGGGTAGTTTGGCAAGCCCAGGCCAGTCTAGAGATTGGCCCCTCACATTAGGCACTGACCCCTACTCTAACCTGGCCCCAGTTCAGAGAAGAGCCCTGGCCCAAGTTCCCCAAAGGGGCCAGTTGCCCTTGGAAGAAACCATAGGTTTATTGGATGATTCCCTTGTCCAGGATCCTGGCAATCTGGTGAGGGTCTGGGGTGATACTGGATCAGTTCCAGTAACTCCAGTTAGGCCTGTGAAGATTGATTATTGAAACTTGGATTCCTGGGGGAGGCCCCAGGTTTGTTTGTTTCTAAGTTTATCCTATATCCTTGATAACATATGGTCTGTGAGTCCCGATCCCACCCTGGGCCCCACAGAGGCTCGCCTGTGGCTCTGTATTACATTGGAGAGTTCTAGGGTGTCCCTGGGGCTGACCAGAGAACAATGCTACTGTTCTGCAGAGGGATCCAACCAGGACCCAAGCGAGCCTATGTGGTCACATTGTTGTGGCTAGTGTGGCTCAGGTCCTAGTCCTGTCTTGGGTCATGCTGAGGCCCAGGTGTTGTTCTGAGTGAGTCCTCCAGACTTTGAGAGGCTCTAAGGTAGTTCTGGTTGGTCTCAGCATTCCTGGGGATGCCCAAGTTTTGGTCCTCGTCTCATCACAGCAGCCCTAGTGGGACCCCCAGTGTGAGTCTGGTTTCCACTCTGCAGCTCTGAAGGGGCCCATCTCTGGCCTCTGCCCAGCCTTGTAACTCTGGGGCATCCCACGGCTGGTTCAGCTTTCAGGGGTGACTTGGGTCCATCTGAGCTCTGATCCGAAACCAGCTGAGGTTATGAGACTGTCTCAAGAGCTCTGGCGCTACCCAGGATCACTATTCTCCCTGGAAGAAATTGATATTAAGATTATTATTTATCATGAACCCCCAGGAACACCTTAACTGTTCCAGACCATCACCCTTGTGAGGTCCTCAGGCAGTTGCTGGCAGTGTAACACTTTAATTCTCTACTGCTATCTCAGAGCTCCAGTGAGCTGGGCTGGCCCCACCGAGGCTTTGGAACCTGGGGCCTGGAACCAAAGCAGACCAGTGACTCCTCCTTCTTCCTTTCTCCCTAAGCTCATGCCCCAGTTGCAGACCATACGCTCCTGCATCTAGAAAGCCTGTCCCAAAACACACCCAAACTAGCCAGAGAGGATCGTAGTGAAAGCAGAGCAAGCATTAGGGCCAGAGAACATGTGTTCAGGCTTCTAGGACAGGGGAAGGAGGAGGCCCCAATGTGGGGGCTGCTTCTGCATCTGGTGCAGCCCTGGCCAGGTGATGTCACCTGCCATGTGGAAGGAAGCTGGGAGAAGTGGGAAGGAGAGACCTGGGAAGGGGGTAGAAAGGAGAAAGGCAGGAACAGAGGCACAAAGAGAGAAAGGAGTAGAGGGGTGCAGAGAACACAAAGGGGATAGAGACAGAGAGAAATGCAAAGAACAGAGAAGGGGAAATGATGCCTTCCCAGGCTCAAAGAGCCAAGAGGCGGGCTCTTTCTAGAACTTTGGCCCATCCAAGCCAGAGGCAGCCCTGCTCCCTGTCAAGGGTACAGTGATGGGAGCCTTGCCCTGGGTCCTGAGAGCCACCACTGAAAGCAAAGCCTCAGGCTCTAGCATCTCCAGGCCAGCATCCCTCTGCCTTGCATCGTTTCTCCTTGTGAACACAGCTCAAGCATCAGCAGCCTGGCCTAAGGGTACCAGGGGGTGGTGACCAATAGAGGATGAGAGGCGTTCTGAGTGTCCCTTGGGAGGGGCACACCCTGATCCTTGACATGCTCTGGTGCAGCCACCAGTCACCCACAAAATGGGCAATTCAGACCCTCAACAACTTTGCAACTGTTTCTTTGATGTTGCCCCAGACTTTGCCCCCGATTTCTAAATGGATCAGGGCCTGATACAAGTCATATTTTTACCCCAAGCCCACAGCAGAGCATACAGCCAAGAAATCACCTGTGTTTTGCATTAGGCTTAGCTGTACTGTCCAACCAAGCTTGCCAAGGAGAATGCTCTTATAAAGATATTAATAAAATTAAAAGTATAGCAAACACGGATGCTTGCTTGCTTGCTTGCTGTCGGGCACCAGCATGATCTCATTTGACCCTTACAGTCATGCAAGGAAGGGACACTTCTTATGCCCATTTTGTAGATGAAGGAACGGAGGTGAGAGCCATCAAGCAACTTGCCCAAGGTTAAACAGCTAGCAAGGAATACCAGCAATAGCATTTCCCAAATAACAATGCCACCTACACCTTTCATTTGTTGCCATACAAAACATGTAGGAATATGAACTGCCGCTTATTAATGAACTCCAATTATTAAAGCCATTTTTTTAATAACAAAAGGAAAAAAATTCCTCCAAATGGAGTCTCCTTTTTTTTTTAACCTCATATAGAAATTAAGGCTAAACTAAAGCATCTCTCTCCCTTTTTCCTTTATTATGCTCTGTCCCAGCCAGGGGAGCTGCCCAGGTGGGGGCTGGGTGGAGTGTGGGCTCCTTGCCGAACTGGGCCACACAGCTGGGTTACTCCAACCCTGAGACTTTCGTGTTTCTCCATCTCCACCGTCCCAGTAGATCAATGGGACACTTGAGCATATCACAGACACAGCCTCACATCTATGGAAGTTAGAAAACAATCAAAACAAGAACCAAATGTGACCTCAGCAGAATGTTACCACCTAAGCATTTCCCGGGCAGAAACGAGGCTCCTGAGGCATTGTTCCCAGGCCACCCTGCCAGCCATGGATCAAGGACATCCTGTGATGGGGGCAAGAGGGCTTCCACTGTCTTCAGGGTATTTGTACCAACTCATGGCAGGGAACCTTCCATCTGGATTGATCATGCACAAGAAGCTCTCATAAAGGCCAAGGTTTTCTGCCAGCACCACAAAGTGTAATGGCATAATCTAGGTGGTGGTATATGGGGCTTTACTCTAAAATTCTTATAACATTTGTAATTCAATTTTATTACGAAAATGTCAAACATTCAATAAGAATTGAATGTTTGACATTTTCGTAATAAAATGTTTGCAGAGAGAGGGAGAGGGGCAAATGCCCCAGTTTTCTCAACCCAGGGACCTCAAGGACCCAATAAGAGGCATTAGGTTGCTTGATACTTTATGCTAAAGATAAAAAAAAAAGGGGGGACAATAGGAAGTCCCTTTTCTGCCCCCTTTTCCCCAAATCTTTGCCCTCCCTTACTTTTAAAACCTCTGGGCGTTTATAACCTTTGCTATTCTCACATCATCACAAAAAAAAAAAATCCCTTTTCTCTTGATCTGACTGCTGCAGCAGAAGCTGCTTCCCCTGGAGAAGTTCACCCAACCCCTCCATCCTGGCCGGAAAGCAGGATAAAGGTAGGAAGTAGGGTGGCACAGAGAAAATTTCATCACCCACGGCACCCACTCTTGGGGTGCTGCTTATTTGGGGTGCACCTACATTGGTGCTGAAGAAAACCAGCAGTCCCAGATTTGCACTAACCAAAGGCAACAAACTCAGGGTCTTGTACCCCCGACGTGGGCCTGTGCCCCTGGGCAGTGTGGCTGGTCTATAGCAAGTGCTCAGAAGGAGTGTTTGCATTATCATTATTAATATTAAGAGCGGCGAGGCACAGCTTCCTGGGTCCCTCATCGAGATGTCATCAGAACCTCAGGATAGGGTGAAGCATTTGTGTGTCTGTTCATTCATTCATTCTTCAGCCATTTATCAGCATTTACTCAGTACCAGGCTCTGTGCGGGGCTGTAGAGTCCCCAGATGAAGCATACCCAGGCCCTGGCCTTGAGTAGTCCAAGACCTGAGGGCCAGCCAGGCCGGAAGAGGAAGGATGGGGTGCCCACAAACACCCCCACCCCCAGCCTGAGCCAGGCCAGACCTGAGATCCAGACACACTCCTTCCCCTAAGACCCGAATCTCTGGCCCGTGTGTTCCTTGGGGCCCTGAGGGGCTGCCCCAGCCTGGCATCAGCTGGGGTGCAGCGTATCAGGCTGACCCCAGGACACAGCACCACACCTGGGCCCTTGGGCAACACCAAGACTGCACACCTGTCCCTGACAGAGAATAGCCTCTTGAGGGATGTGGGAGAGACTGGGACCCACCCAAGGCCTATCCAGAAGTGCAGGGAAAGACCCAGAACACGTACACACTCCCACCTACTGTCTCATTCATATTCTCCAGGTAGACAGACAGATATAAAAGTGTGTGTGTGTGTGTGTATCTACGTATTTATCATAGAGCTCAGTTCACCTAACTCACTCCCCATTTCGCAGATGAGGAAGCTGAGGATGACAAGGGAGGAAGAGACTGACTTGCCCCAAGCCACACTCTGGGTCAACTGCAGAACTGACACCAGCTTAGACTCCCCTTTCAGTGCTCTTTGTCTAGCCAGGAAGCCACTTGCCCCCATTAACTCTCAGTGAGCTCTCGTCCATTATTGCAAAGAGAACAATGGGGTGGAAGGAAGGGCCCTGGACCCCAGTCCCGGAGACAGCTCACCCCTCCCCAGGCCTCAGCCCCTTTGTGAAACGGGGCCATGCCACCTCCCTCCAAAGTGGCTAGGCTCCCGTGGGAACACACAGACAGTGCCTGCAGGGGGACGGGCACATAGCTGGGCCTCTCGAGATCACAGTCGCCCTCCCTTTCCCACACCACTGGTGGTTTTTAGTTTTTTCTGCATGTAGGTTTAGGGATCTGACAGTTTCATTGTGTCTCGTTCAGTCCTCCAAGCTCTCTTTACTGTAGCATCTTCCAGGGGCCTGGAGCTCACCCTTTCTCCCTGCTCGTGTGGCCTTTGGTCTTTCCCAGTGGATTCTGCTGTCTCTGTGTCTCTGTGTCTGTGTGTGCTTCTCCCCTCCCCCATCCACCTCCATCTCTCTCTCTCTCTCCCCCAATTCCCACATGGAGCAAAGTCTCATTCATTCGGCTGCCCAAAGTCAGATTTTGTGATGACTCAGAATTGCTGGGTGGAAGTTTACTTTCCCTTTGCGAACCCTTTCTACTAGTCAGTCGGGCAATGTGGTTGCATAAACCAGATGTTGAGGTATGCTTTACAAGCACAAAGGGAACAGACTGCACTCAAGTCATTTGAGGCACTTATATTCCAGCCCGGGCCTCCTGGGGCAGCACAAGCACCCCTGAGCAAGAGCAGCCCGTGGTTCTGGCTTCAGTTTTGCCTATTCTGGCCAGGTGGCCTTAGACAAGCCACTGTGTCTTGCCCCCACTTCCCCCACTAAACAGGGCTAATATACTTAACTCCTAGGGTGGTTGTGTCTCCAGCCAGGTAATGTGTGCTTAGAACCTAGCACCAAGCCTGGGGCATAGGAGGTCCTCCAGTTTCCCCTTCACCTTAAGGCTGAGGCCCCCGAAGCTGCCAGGGCTACAGACCCTCTGGCCCAGGCCCTGAAGCGGCTCTGGACATTTCCCCAGAGCTCGCCCTGGCATCTGCAGCCTGGTTATTGTGCGACCAGGGAAGCTTCTAGGTAATGCCTGCCCTGAAGGTCCCAATGCCCGCTGCTCCACCAGCTGGCCCCTTCACCTGAAATTCAAGCCTGCTGGTCACTCAGGGTCTAGGTAGTATCTCCAAGGAGGACAACAGATGCAGGACACTTGTTAAGAGCCTGTACACTGTAGCCCAGGAGCAAGGTCGTGGGGCCTTGCCTATAACAGTGATGACCGGGATAGAGCAGTGGACAGGTGGGTGGGCCAGTAACTCGTGGGGATGTCAGGAAGGGAGGGAGAGGAAGCCCATGGACAGCCTGCAGCAAGCTTTCTGCAGCCTCCGGGAGCCCCGTTCCTGGTCTGAGGGCGGAGAGCTGAGTGTCATCACCTGACCAAGGCCAGAGGTCTCTGATGGCTGAGTTAGGCCTGGGGGGTCTTCCTGGCTTCCTTCCTCCCAGTTAGGTTTCCAGCAAGGGTGAGGCAGCATAGGGGATTGCAGCACACAGGGTGGCAAGGAGCCATTTGCTTCTCCACTAGGCAGGGCTGATTGGGAAAAATGCTGTGTTAGAAGCAGAGTGAGGGGCCTCAGCCAAGCCCATTAGCTCTGAGGGCCAGGCTCAGGGGCCCCCACCAACCCTGCCCCTCCCCAGGTGAGCAGCTCTGGGTCCCCCACAGCCCAGTGGGGAAGGAGACCACTCCTGCTCTGGTCCCTCCAATGGGCCCATCCAGCTCTAAGCGGACCCAGCAACCCCACTGTGCCTGTGTGTAGCTGGAAGCACCTTGTTTCTGAGTCGGAACCCTGAGTCTCACCTGCCTTCAGGCTCCTCGAGGTGGGGACCTTGCCCTTTTCATCTCTGCAGCCCAGTGCCAAGCCCAGGGCCTGAGTGGACAGTGGGTGCCCAGTGAAGGTGTGTTGTCCTGACTCCTCTGCTTTCCAGCCGTGTGGCCTTAGGCAAGTGGCTTGACTTCTCTGAGCTTCAGGTTCATCAGTTGTAAAACAGATAATACCTATTCCACTTGATGAATATGGAAATAAATGAGATCGTGGGAATGAGCATTTGTGTGTTCGTCACCTCTCGAGAGACGGGAAAGTGCTAGGTAGCCCCCTGCAGCTCTGCTTGTGACCTGCTTCCTTCCTCCAGGGGGAGGGATGCCCACTGGAGCCTTCCGGATTCAGTTATTTGAGGCTGTAGCTGACATTTCATTCTATAGCCCCAGTTATCTGTCTCCTAGGAAACAAGCGAGAGACATTGACTCTGAGCAACTCTTTCCCTCCCTCTCTCCTCTCTCTCTCTCTCTCTCTCTCTCTCTCTCTCTCTCTCTCTCTCTCACACACACACACACACACACACACACACACACGCACACGGGCTGCCGCCTAGACTGACAATTAACAAAAATGCAGTAAATGTCAGCAGAAGTTAAAATTGGTTTACACACTGCACCTTATGCCACTGATCACTGCCTCCTGGACACCAAGGGACAGAGTGACAGGCACCCTCTCGGGCACAGTGCCACACCAGGGCTGGCCCATGGTGCATCCTCTGAATGGCAGGCCTGCGGGCCCCTCTCTGCACCCCACCCCCTGCCTCTCTCCTCCCAGTTTCACCAGGACCAGTCCCAGGCTGGGCCCCCAGCGCTTTGCCTGTCTACCTACCCTCTCTCTGGTGGGTCCCTGTCCTCCCTGAGGGTGGCCCCTCAGGGCCCCCAGCCTCACAGTGTGCATGTTCATGCCCCCACCTCATCCCTGGCCCCCTAGGCCCTGCCCTTTATCCTGCCAATGCGCCACTGTAGTCTATGGCCCCCCACCCACCCAGTTGCTCAAAGTAGAAACCTCCGCCTTGTCCTGACTGCCCTCTCCTCCCACGCTCCCTCCCCTCAGCTCCACCCCAGGCCACTGCCCGCCTGCAATGGGCACCCCTATCCTCTGCACCTCCACACTGTACAGCCTCCTCCCCCTTCAGGACATGCTGTGGGCTCTTCCACCCAGCTGAAATAAAACCAGGATCAATGCCCCATCCTCTGGGAAGCCCCCCTGATTTCCCTGGGCTAAATCAGTGGGTGGCTCCCTCCGTGCCCCACGGCCCTTTGTTTTTACCTCCGTTGCAGGAGTGATTGCACCTCGTTAATTGTAGCAAACACTTATGTAGTGCTTACTCGGTGCCAGGTGTTGTTCTAAGAGCTTCACAGGTATTTAACGCAAGTAACAATATTGCAGATGGGTGACTATTGTCTGACTCCTCCACTTGTCTGGGACCTCAGGGGGCAGGCCCCACAGTTGGCCCAGCTCTCACTCAGTCACCTGCACCCAACATTGGGGTGGCTTCCCATCAGCCCTTATAGGGGACATGTCTGTTTATTCATTACTCCAACCCCAGGACCTAAAAGAGCACTTAGTCAGTTTTTGTGAGTGAATTAAATGCCTGCTGCATTGGATTGGTACCCAGCTCCCGAAGGGGATGTTCTCTTGGTGTGTTTTCCCTGCCTTCCCTCTAGCATGCCTGATGGTTTAAAACTGGCTTTTTTGCAACTTGTTGGCAAACAGGGTTTATGCGCTTTGTTTCCTTCTTTTAATATCCTAAGCATAGGTTCCGTTACATAGTACAAAAGCCTCTTTTAATCGAGAATTTGAAACTACTAAATAGAATGGCAATCTGATGATCACAAATAATGAATCTGCCTAGCTGAGGTAGCAGCGAGCACACTTTGCGAAACAGCTAGATTGATAGCAGGAGATGCTGCTGGATCCGTGGACACCCTGGTAATCAGAGATGTCTTCTTCTTGGTGCAGCATTACTTCACAGTGAACTTCAGCCATGAGAACCAGAAAGCCTTGGAGCTGAGGACAGAGGATGCAAAGGATTGTGATGAGTGGGTGGCAGCCATCGCGCATGCCAGGTATGTCTCCCCCGCCCCAGGGCAGGAAGCCCCCACCCCATGGTCCAGGCAGAAGAGACCCAAGGGCCCTGCTCTTGAGCAAACCCAAGCCCAGGAAGAGGAGGGCATGGAAAAGGAGGAGAGGAGGGGAGAGCAAAGGCTGGAGGAAGCATCTCTTGGCAGGGTCCACCCTTGGAGCCTGGGCCTCTGGATGTGCCTCCCTGGGGTGCCACAGGGAATGAGAGGCCGTGAGGAACACCATTGCAGCCTGTTCCAACTGGACTAGTTCCTTCTTTTACACTAGGGAGACCAAGGATGATTTGGTTTGGTTAAAGGGTTTGTGGCTACCGAAGTCCAAGGCCTCTGGCTTCTTTCTAACCCAGGTACAGCCACTCATTTGCTGCATGGCCGTGGACTAGTCTCTCTTCTCTCTGGACCTTGCTTTTCTTGTCTTGAGACAGAAATTCTCTAAACCCCTCTAAACTTTGACCTCGGGGATTCTGGACCTGCTCCTCCTCCCTTATTCCCAGCAGTATGTGTCCCCATCTGGAGAGAGACTCGCTGGACCAGCTGGGGAGAAAAGATGAGGGATGATATATGCCACAGACAAAATGAGGGCTCCTAGCTGGACTGAGTGCTCTTTGGGTCCTGGAGAAATGATGGGTTTGTGAGATGGGATGTGGCCCCAGAGCTACCAGTCCCCCGGCAGAGCTGAGCACTGTCAGGGGCAACAGCACCCAGCCTCACCCTTCTGGGCAATAGATCTTTCTGGCTCAATGGATGGTGGTGTGTTTCTGGTCTACCTCCTATACAATGTAAGCTCTTGAGGACAGGGACCAGGTGTGATTCTTGGCATTCCCAGAACCTAATAAAGGCATAGACAAGGTGTCCAGCAAATACGGGTTGCAAGAATGTAAAGATGGATGGATGGAGGGTGTGTGCAAGGGTGGATGTTGAGTTGATATATGGAAGATGAACGATAGACGGATGGGGAATAGATGGATGGACAGGTGGATCCCCTTCCTTGAGACTTGAATCGGGCTAGCTGACCAGAAACCCTTATTATGACCATAGTAATGGCCTTGTCCCTGAGATCAGGCCATCTCCATTTCTGTCCTCAAGGAGTGTCCAATCTAGCTACAGAGACCAGGTTGTCACATGTGACTGAATAAAGTCAGGCCCTGTGCAGAGTGCTGGGGAGACAGAGATGGATGCAACACAAATATTCCCCCAGAGGTATCACAGTCTAGTTGGGAAGTCATTAGAAGTCTGCACGAATAGCTCTGGCGCACGAAGACTGTGTTAAGTACAAAGCACCATGACAGAGAGAGATGTTACTTCCATCTGCAGGGAAATGGGAGAATCTGGGGAAGCTGAGAATAGGGTAACATTTGGCCTGAGTGGGAGGCTTGGGGGGCAGATTTAATGGGTTTAGATATGAGCATTTAAACATCATTCTGCCAAAAAAAAAAAGCCTTAAATAAAGGCACTAATACAGGAAAGAGAATTCCAAGAATAATGAAGAGACAAAGTTTGGGTGTCAGAAGGTAGAAGAGGTTGGACAGCGGGCTGGAGCCAGACCATAATTGGTCTTAAATACCCAGCTGAGATGTCTGACTGTTCCTCTGTGAACAGTGGGGAGCCATCAAGGGTTTTATACCAGGGGAGCAGCATGATCAGAGTTACGATTTGAATTGGAAATCGCTGGCATTGTGGAGGATTAAACTGAGTGAGGAAGAACCCAGATTCAAGGAAAGCAGTTAGACCTCAGTCTCCCCAGCACTAGAGTAGAGCCAGTAACAGGTTGTTTTGAAGACCAAATGAAATTATTTATGTGAAGGGGCTTTGTAAGTATTGAAGTATTATAGAATTCTAACTTGTTATACATTCTGATAACCAGGACTACATTGATTTAGAAGATCAATTAATACAAAAATTTTCCAGAAACAATGAAATACCAATACCTATACAGTAGAATAGCTACGATGATACAGACTATCATCGTTGGAGAAGGATGGCACAACTAAAACTCTCACACAGTGCTGGTCGGAGTATAAAATGACACAACCACTTTGGAAAATTGTTAGGCACTTGCTTAAAAAGTTAAACATACATCTACTCTGTGACCCAGCAATTCCACTTCTTGGTATTTATCCAAGAGAAATGGAAAATACCCACAAAGAGTCTCATATGCAAATATCTTTAGCAGCTTTATGCACAATAGTCCAAAAACTAGAAATAGCCAAGGTGTCCATCAACAGGCAGATGCATAAACTAACCCTGATACATCGTGCAATGAAATACTGTTCAGCAATAAAAGGGAATTAACTACAAATATGTGCAACAAGATGGATGAATTTCAAAATCAATTTCCTGGGTGAAGAGCCAGACACAAAATAGTACATGCTATTTGATTCCAGTTATATGAAATTCTAAAACAGGCAAAACTAGCCTGTGTGATAGAAATCAGAACAGGTGCTTCTGAGGTGAGGACTGACAAGGAAGGGACACAAGAGGACATCCCAGGGTGATAGAAATTTTCTTTATCTTAGTTAGATCAAAACTGATCCAACTGTGCACTTAAGACCTGTGCTTTCCACGATACGTACATTAAACCTCAGATTTTAAAAGTGAATGATATGTATATATTTATTTTAGAGAGAATGTTTTCATTTTCTATTGCTGCATAATAAGAAATTTATCACCAACGTACCAGCTTGAAACAACACTCATTTGTTACCTCCCAGTCCTTTGGGTCAGAAGTCCGGGCTGGGCTGAGGTCTCCTCTGCCCAGGGACTCTCAGGCTGAATCCAAGGAGCCAGCAGGGCTGGGCTCTTGCCTGGAGCTCTGGGGAAGAATCTGCCACCAGGCTCATTCCTGTGGCTGCCAGTTCCTTGTGGCTGTGGGACTGAAGTCCCTGTTTCCTTGGTGGCTGTCCGGGGTGGCTCTCAGCTCCTGGAGGCTGCACATTCCTTGCCTTGTGGCCTCCTCCAGCCTCGAGCTCAGTGACTCTTCAGCCTCAGATTTCTCACTGCCCCTTCTACACCCAGCAGAGAAGACTCTCCATTGTAAAAGGCTCATGAGATTGGGTCACGGTCATGCCCACCTGGACGGTCTCCCTGTCTCAAGGTCAGCTGAGCCATATTGATACAAGCTGGTCACAGGAGAGAAAACCCTGCAGGGCGGTTACGCAGGCGTGCACACCAGGCAGGGCAGCAGTCTTGGGGCTGCCTTCAAATCCTGTCTACCATGGAGAGGACCATCATTTTATAAGCAACTCATTAAATTGAGGACTGGCTATAAGGAGCCCATAAAATAATAATAATCCAGTTGACATCAATACGTCCAAGCCCATCTGGGCCTCCAGCAGCCTGACAGAATGTGCCGCATCCAAGGGTGCCCCAGTCAACGGCACAGCTCTCTACATCTCTGTGTTGTGTGCTCCTTGCATACAAGCCAGGGAGCAGGTCCCTTCAGCCGCATTTGACAGACATGGACACCGAGACCCAGTGTCACACAGGGTGTGGGTGCCTGAGCGGAGGTTGTGGTGCCCAGATCCTGGCTCCCAGCTCAGGGCTCTGGAACTCCCAGGCAAACCAGATTCAATACAGACTAGAAGCCTGTCCTCCCCCAAAAAAGGAGCAGTTAGTGAATCGACACCACCTACCTTTGAACCAAAACCTCTCCATATTCATAATCCTTTTGGAAGCCAGGGGGACATGTCAATGGGACAGTAGGGCACATTGGTTGTTTGTCTTCCTTTGTCAAGCCCTGAGGTCTGGGTCAACCTGCTGGCCTCAGAGGAATGTCTCCCATTCAGCCTGAGAGGGTCACAGGGACAGTCACTGATAAGGGAAATCGAGTCACCTTCTTCAGAATAGGTGACATCAGCCATCCTGGCTGAGCTGAGGCTTATTGGGCAGTGCCTGGGACAACACAAGCCTTCACACTCTTATCTAGGGGGCTGGCCAAATGACCAAAGAGGGACATTGTAAACTGTGAGCTTCATTTACCTTCATGCATCATGTGTGTGAGTGTGTATGTCAAGGGAAAGACTGGCTGTCCACAGCCATATTGAGTATTAAGTATTTTTACATATTCCCAATTTAGGTTTGTTTTTTTTGTTTTGTTTTGTTTTTGAGACAGGGTCTTGTTCTGTTGCCCAGGCTAGAATGCAGTGGCCTCAGCTTAGCTCGCTGCAACCTCACACTCCTGGGCTCAAGCCATCGCCTGCCTCAGCCTCCCAAGTAGCTGCGACTACAGGTGCATGCCACCACACCTGGATAACTTTTCTATTTTTTGTAGAGACAGAGTCTCCCTCCTGCTTAGGCTGGTCTCAAACTCCTGGGCTCTAGCAATCCTCCCAAAGTGCTAGGATTACAGGCGTCAGCCACCACTCCCGGCCCTAATATAGTTTTTATTTATATATACAGAATAGATACATCCTATACATAAAAATAAGCACTGTAGTGTATTAATATGTAGAGACACAATGTTCTCTCACACTGTATGCATAATATTC
Source organism: Daubentonia madagascariensis (assembly GCA_023783475.1). Classification (NCBI taxonomy): domain Eukaryota; kingdom Metazoa; phylum Chordata; class Mammalia; order Primates; family Daubentoniidae; genus Daubentonia; species Daubentonia madagascariensis. The sequence goes on along the minus strand of JAKFHU010000144.1, from coordinate 8,220,259 downwards.
TAGTATTATGGAATGCCTCTGCGGGGTGTGTGCGCCTGTGTGTGCACGTGCACATTCAGCGTTCAGCAATGTATAAAATGTAACACTGAGTGTGTTTTAGAGTGTACCTTTCAGTGAGGGCAACTCTATGCCAAACTAGATGACTAAACGATTAGAGAGTGTAGAGATGCATTGTCATGGCTGGAGCCCAATTCTAGCTCCAGTTTGACACTAATTGATGGTTGTTTGGGGCAAGTCGTTTCTCTTCTCTGAGCCTCAGTTTCTTCATTTATAAAATGAGACAATTGGCCTTTCATGATCCTGGAACTCCTTTCTAGCTCTGAGAGTCTGTGAGTCTGTAAAGACTATGCCCGCACAAGGGGGTGCTCCATAAATCTTTGCTGGATATACTGGATGGGAGAGAGGGAGGAAGGAGAGAGGGAGGGAAGAGAGGCAGGCAGACCCCCTGCAGTGAGGCTGGCTCCTGTTTTGCAGCACTAGGGCCTAGTACGAAGAGACTAATGAAGAAGCCTTCACACCCCTGAAGCTGTGGCGGTGTGAAAACAGACTCCTTCAAGCTCTCAGCTGAATTTCCTTTGCAAGTAAAGACAATTAAGTCCCTTGGGAACTTGGGAAAACTTTAAAACCTGATATTCATTTTCATATGAGAAGCACAAAATCCCCACTTTAATCAGATAGGATTGCAAACCAAAGAATTGTCTCTTCTGGACTGTTATTTCTCTTTAAAGGGGGTAGGAGCAAGGATGCAGATGTGCTTTCTGGCCCACGGCCCTGCCCTTGCCCTTGCTGTCCCCCTGCCCAGACTGCCCCCACCTCCGCCCTGCCAAGGCTCCCACCCTCAGGGTGCCGCTGGGGGCAGCCGCCTCCTCTGTAAGACACCCTGCCATACCATCAGGGGACAGGACTCTCTTCAGTTTCCCACCCCGACCCCCACCCCCACCTTGGCACAGCCCCTTTCATATTGCAAAGTTATTTCCCACCTGTGGCCTCCCGGGATCCACACCTCAAGCTTGGGGTTTATGGGGCAGTTATTACTGTCCTGTGTTGCCATAAGAGCCACAGAGGCTTAGTGAGCTTTTGTGACACAGCTCCTGAGTCTGTGACAAAAACCAGCCTCCCTAACCTGGCACCCCACGGACTCACCATGTCCAAGGTAGCTGGGAGGTCATGTTAGAAAATGCCAGACTGAAAAGTGTCTTCTCAATTTGCCAAATAGAAGATAGTAGGTGACCCCAGAGAGGGACTCAGTTCCTGTGAGTGCCAAGGGGAAGAGAGAAAATGGGGATGATGAGGGTTCCAACTCAGGGTCAAGGGACCTCCTCCTCCAGGAATTCTTCCTTGATTACAAGTCCTTATTGCTGGCCCCTCCTCAGTCTCACAGCACTAACAGCCTATGACACACCATTGGGCAGTCAGATGTGCAGGTTCTTCAGCTGTCCCCCAGTGAGATATATGTGCCTGACTCCCCTCTGTGTGTCTTAAAGGGCCTGACATGTCCGTCTACCCAGTCATCTATCTATGCAACAAATGTCCCCTGAGCACCTTCTGGTGCCAAACCCTGTGCCAGGCCCCAAAGACATGGGAGCAGGCAGCACAGGTTTGGCCCTACATTCCAAAAATGTGGCCACTGCTAGGGTCATGGAAGCCTGAGTGCTGCAGAAACACCCCACACAGTCTGGGGGTGACCAGGGAAGGCTTCTTGGAGGTGGCATTTCAACTGGGACTCAGAACTAGCCTAGGAAAGAGGATGGAGCTAACCCAGGGAAGAAAGAGGAGGGAGGCATGTTTCAGGCAGAACATCTATCTATGCAGAGCCCCAGAGGGAGGGGTGCATATGTAAGAGAGAGAGCGTGCGAGACCAGTTGGAGGAACCAGAGGTTAGATGTGCGACAGGTTTGGGAAGGGGCTGGAGCAAGCAGCAGTGACCATGGCAGTCAGATGGAGGGCCCCGAATACCACATCTGGGAGTTGGGACCTTCTGCTAAGTGCAGGGAAGCGGGTGAGTCCCACTTCTGGTTGGTGCCCTGGTTGGATCACCAGGGGACAAGGAGGCAGCATCTTACCTATCGTGTCCATCTGTGCCACAGCTACAGGACCCTGGCCACGGAGCATGAAGCACTGATGCAGAAGTACCTGCACCTGCTGCAGATCGTGGAAACAGAGAAGACCGTGGCCAAGCAGCTTCGGCAGCAGATTGAGGACGGGGAGGTTGAGATCGAACGGCTGAAGGCAGAGGTACCTCAGGCTGGGGGCAGAGGAGGCTGGCCGGGGCCCAGGCCCTCGACCCGACAGCTCAGACCCGAGGCTCCCACAGGATCAGGGCACACACAATGGGCAGGCGGACCAGCTCCCAGCCACAGCTCTGCCAGCCTCCAAACTTAAGACGTGATGATGCTGGCAGAGTGGGAAGGTCCTGTGGTCAGACCAGGTTCAAGTCGCACTTCTGCCGCTTACCAGCTGCAGCGTGGAGCAAGTCCCTCTGCTTGTCTGTGCCTCAGTTCCTTCAACTGTAAAACAAGGCTCTCTATACATACCCGACGAGGTTACAAGGATTGAGTGAGATTACTTACTGGCAAGTTCCTAGTTACTGTTGTAACGACCACATTAACTAAGCATTCCCGCATGATCAGCCCAAGACTCTGGAGGGCGCGGGGTTGCTGGTAGGTCATCAGAGTGAGGGCGTCTAGCTCAGCTCCAAGGCAGCCCCTTCCCTCTGCCTGTCACGATGGGAGCTCCTGCAGGGGCTCCCCAGGGAGCAGTCTGGAGGCCACACTGTTTCTGGGCTAGGCCTCCCAGAGCCTGGCTGCCCGGGGTGTAGTCCCTGAAGCAGCAGCATCAGTTTTATTGAGAGCAGAATCTTGGGAAATGCAAAATCTCGGGCTCCACTCCAGACCTCTTGAATCAGAACCTGCATTTTAAACAACATCCCAGGTGATTTCATTCACATTAAAGCTTGGGAAGTGCTGGCTGTCAGTCCCTTAGAAGCCCTCACCAGCTGCCCTGCCCCCCAGAATGATCTGATCTCTCTCCCGCTCACCTCACCAGTGTGCTCAGAGCCATCTGGCCACATCATACAAGGACTATGGACGCTAAGCTGAGGAGGGGAAAATGGACACACAGACTCCTGGAATTAGTCGGGTACATAATTTGCAGGGCCTGATGCAAGATGAAAATGCAAGGCCCAGGCCAGGGAAGTCAATTTCCTCTTCCCACAGCCCACTGCCCCAACCCATGGTGGACAGGCAACACCCAACCAACCTCCAGCCTCCCTTGACCCTCCTGCCAGTACACACTCAGTACCTGGATTGGGGTAGGCAAGACTCCTGCCAGGTCACCCACCTCATGCACCATGGCACTGCCAGCCTGGGAAAGGGATGGCTGTCACCTTGCCCTGTGCTAAGACACCATGGGGCACACTTGACCCCACCCTGCACCTGCTGAGGGCAGAGGGTGACAGTGGACTGTGAGTATCCCCCAGCTAATTCAACCCAGTTGCTCCCCAAGCAGAGGGTAGCAGAGGTCTTGAGGCCTGGGGTAACAGGGTGTGTGGAACCAGTAGCCAGGGACCCATCTGGGGAGCTGAGAAGGCAGCGGGAGGTGGGAACATGCATGAGCTGAAGCCCCAAGCTGCTGGGTTGTGCTCCACAGTCCCATCAGACCCCACTTATAAAACACAATTCAAAGAGAAAACTGTTAAGAATTTCAGCTGCAGAACTTGAAACCCCAGGTGCAGGGCCTTCAGAGCATGGGACCCCATGACACACCCATGAAGCGAGCTCTGCCTGGAATGTTCAAAGACCTAAAGCCACCGAGTCCACCTTGTCCCACAGCAGCAAAGCTCTGAACTAATAGTAACAACAAAAATTCCAGATTCAGCACACCTCCTCTAGCCCTATAGCAGGTGCCTTCAGACATGCTTCCTTACTCAGTCCCCACACCATCCTGACAGGATCGACCACCCATGTTTCACACGTGGAACCAGGCTCAGAGAGACCAATTCACCTGCCTGAGCTCACACAGCCAGAAGTGGCAGAGCTGGGACTGGAACCCAGGTCTTCCTGTCTGCTTGCCAGTCTGTCCACTTGACTGGTGGCCTCCTCCCACAGGACTCCTGGACCCAGCTTAGGCTGTTCCCTCTCCAGCCCACCTGATTCATTCTGGGACCCATCCCACTCTGGAGACAACCCCTGGAATCTATCCTAGCCCAACACAGATCCCTGAATCCAAATCGAACCCCCATAAGGAACCTGGGAAGGAATCTGGCCCCAGTACGAGATATTAGCTTCATGCTCAAGGGTGTCCGGATGTCATTCACTGACTCACTTACTGATGACTTAAGGTCACCTACCCACTGACCTCATCCTCTTCCCCAGGCATCATGACCTCTCCAGTCACTCCAGACACAGACCAGGGCTCCAGAGCTGAGCACCATGCCACCTCCTGGCCTGTGCACATGCTGGTGCTCCTATTTGAAAGGCCCTTCCCCCACACTTCCTACCTGGTGACATCCTTCTAAGCTCAAATGCCTCCTCCTCAGAGACTTCTGGCACAGAGCATGTTCCCTGCCGTGTGCTCCCATGGCATGCGCATGCTCAGCTTGACACATGAGAGCTGGCTTCGTGTGTTTGCCGCCCCGCCCGGCTGTGTCCTTTATCACTCCTTCCCTTTTGCCTAGCACAGAGTAGGTGCACAGTAGGGGCTTGATGGATGAACGGGCGTCAGGCTCTGTGGTAGGCACAAGGAATGTACCTTTCAGGTCTGATTATGGCAGAATGTGATCGGTGCCATAACAGAGCTTGTGCTGTGCACCCAAGTCAGGAAATGAGTCATTTTACAGCCCGGGAAGGTGTAGGTTCATATTGCATGTGGCCTTGAAAGGTTTCAGGGTTTGTAGGCCAGAGAACAGGTATAGGTGCAAAGGGAAGAGCCCCCTATGGTGCTGGGGGGCAGAAAGCAGGTCAGTCATGAGTGAGCATGTGTGTGTGTGTGTCTCAGAGTGGCAGCGGAGGCCCGCTTGGCGGGAATTTGGAGCAATGCTTCCAGTTGAACGCATTACACTCCAGGGCAAAAGATTTTTTTAAAGAAGACTTTGAAAGCCGAGAATGGTAAAGCTTTCTGGCTATAGTTTCTCTCTCTCTCTCTCTCTCTCTCTCTGTCTCTCTCTCCCTCCCCTACCCCCATATACACACATCCTGTGGGTCAGAGGGCACCTGTTGGCTCTGAAAGGGCTCCAGGAAGGTGAAAACAGACCTCGTTTCTGAGAAAATAGCCATCAGGTAGGCAGGAGGTACTGGGAAGCCAGGTAAGTGATAAAGACCAGGGATCTTCGAATGCCAGAGCCAGGAGGAATCTGAAAACACTGAGGTCCATGGAGAGGAAGGGACTTATCCAAAATCGCTCACCTCCAGTGCTGGGTCTCCTGGCCTGAACCCACCCACCACAACGTTCCCCTCCCTGCTGAGGAGAGGGGCTTGATAACAGGGTATATGTTCGGGAATGACAGTGTCACCTGGATGGCCCCAAGGCCTCATGGTCCACCTCTCCTCTCATAACCAGATAAAATTCCTCAGGCCTCATCACATATTCCTGAGGACCCCCAGGGGCTGACATTCCCCCTCTGCCTCTTGCTTTCAAACGCTGCCCTCCGATCTATCACGTCACTTCCCACAGCGGCTGCCTTCACTCGGTCCTCACTGCTGCCTGCCCCTTGGGTGGTCACTACACGTATCTGTCAGGACGGGCCGGCTTATGCTGTGGTAACAAACAAGCCCCAGATCCAAGTCGGTTAAAACAGCGGAGGCTGATTACTCACACCACGTGTCCACCAGGGTCTGCCGAAGACTCTACTCACAAAATCCTCACTCAAGAGTCAGGCACAGAGACCAACAGGGCTTCCACCATCAAGAAATTCATAGTCACATGGCAGGGGAAAGGACCCCGTCACACCACTCACACTACGTTGGACAAAGCAAGTCACATGACCATGCCCAACTTCAGGGCATCCGGGAAATACAATCCTGACATGTCCAAGAAGAGCGAGAACAAGAGTATCCGCACAAGCCCTAATGACTACTCAGCGTTGGCTCTTCCTTCAGCCCCCAAGCCCCATGACACAGGCTGTTGTATGTAACAGAATGGAGGGACATTCCACTACTAGAACAGAAAACAGCTTTAAAATGAATAGAAGACATCCTTGCCCTCACGTGGCCCAGTCTTGCCTGCTATGAGCATTTCTCACTGGCCTCTCTTCTCCTTCACACCTTCTCTCCTCACACCCCCGTTTTTGCTGTTGTCATTCATAACCTCTTTCTACACCAAGACCTTCCCCTTGCACCCAGTGATGTGCTAGGGCCAGCTCATAAAGAGCCAGCTGTTAAAATTTCAAGAATTTTGCCAATCCTTGGTAACTTGAGACAGGCTGAGCTAGGAGTGTTTACACCATGGAAATTGACACATGCTACAAGCTAGTTTTCCTTCCAGAGAGCTGATCATTAAAAATTTACCATTGCCTGTATCATTTTTCATAATCAGCTACATAATTTGCAGGGCCCAGTGCCAAATGAAAATGTGGGGCCCTTAAGAATTTCAAGGCAGTAACTGCAGAGGCTTAAACCAAGCATCAGGCCCTTCTAAGCCTGGGGCTCTGGGTGACTGCTCAGGTCACAGTCTGTGCAGCCAGCCTGTCTCTCCTCTACCCTCCAGCCCTGTAGCTCCCACCCCCAGCTGTCTCTTCTGTAGCAAACGAGTCATTCCCAAACACCTGTAACTTTTTTAAGCAAAACAATTCACCTTTGTCTTAGCCTCCTCTCTCCCATCTGAACAATCCTATCCGGCCTCATCTTTCATTACTAAAAAGTTCCACCAGGGAACCGTCCAAAACAAAGGGAACATCTACCTCTGAGAAGAATCCTCCCCTCCCCTAGAATACTCAGTTTGGCATATTTCATTGTCACTCAAGAGTAGCTGCTTTTCTCCTGCTTGTGATTGGAAGGAAATTTGGAGAGCTAAGACAGGCCCTAAGGGGCTAGAGAAGGGTTTACAGATAGTCGTGATATTTTATTGGCGTGGAAGCGCTGGGACTCCTAGTAGTTGGCTCTGGGAGGAACTGTAGAGTTCTGTAGCTTAAGGCTTAAAATTAAAACTTGGCCTTGAATAGGTTTTACAAACAAACTTTGACGTGGAACCCCGGTATATAAAACAAGTAAATGAGAAGACAGCTCCTAGGGAAGCGAGGGGTGGGTGGGTGGCCTTGACCCCTCCCCACCAGCGCCCCCGCACCAGCGCCCACACTCCCTGCTCCCCACCCCTCTCTCCTCCTGCCGCCCCCCACCCCCCACCCCCAAACCCCTCCTGCCCTGGCACACAATACCCTATCACACCCTTGCCTTTGTTCATATCATTCCCTCCATTTGAATTCCCTCCCTCCCATAGACTGCCTTTTGGACTTCTGTTTGTCCTTCCAAACCTCTTCTGGAAATCCCTTGCCACTTCCCAGGTGAGGCCCTCTCACGGCAGTGGGTACACAACTCTGTTCTGGCCTTGCCTTGTTCAAATTTGAATCACCTCTGTGGATGTCTGACCCCCTGCTTAGGCTGAGGGCTCCTTCAGGGAAGAGATCTGCCTGATCCATTTCCAGCCCTGTGTCACCAGTGCCCAGCACAGTGTCCCACACAGAGACACCATGAGGACACACGGATGGGGCTGGCACAAAGGGAAACAGAGATGGGCACCTGTTGGGCTTGGAAGGGGCCAGAGAGAAGCGAGAAGGGAAGAGAGAGAGTCGAGTTGTGTGGCAGCTGTTTGAAAAGCAAGAAATGAGAGATCTTTAGTAAAACCTGGGCCGCTAACAAAAAGAAAAACCTGGACTAATTGCATCATCGGTTACTGCACTAACTAAACACATTCCGGGTTGAAGAAAGCCTCTCCAGAGAGGGGATTAGGGTGGGGCAGAAGCCACTACACAGTGCCCAAAGGGGGTGTGGCAGATGAGGGCTTGCCTCTGAGGGGCAAAGGAAGACAGTCTGAGGGTGGCAGGTGGCAGGTGGGCAGGGCCCAGCCAAGACACAAGGCATGGAGCCAAGTGTGGAGTCGGGCAGCAGTCAGACTTGGGATGTGAGCCAAAGGTCCAGCTCCCCATGGCCATGATGGACAAGGGTCAACTGAGCAGGGCCTGGACATCAAACAAACAAACCAGGGTCCAAAGCAAATCCACTTCCAGAAGGGACCTTCCAGGGTTAGAGAAAGGCTGCCCCCATGAGCCCTCCCGGCCCAGGGCTCCCAGCACCATCCCCATACTGGCTCCTAGCAGCAATTGGGCCGTAGTGCAAGACTTTTGCAGGGTCCCAAGGCTCATAACTGTCCGGAGCTTTGCCCACCAAGCCTGATCCTTAAAGACTCCAAAGCTGCTATTGTTGCCTGTGCATGTAGCATAGTGTTTGACCTCATTGTATCTATTTTTTGCCCTGGTCCCTGCTGAGTAGATGTCCTGGAATGCCCCTCTTTGAGAAGAGCATCATCAGTTTTAAATACAGACTACTTACCTCCCCAACACCCGCAACACACACACACGTTTCACCATCCTAAAGAGAAAAGGGATGTATGTGCAAATCCTAATGCTGGCAAAGAAAGCAGGCCAGCCTAGGGGTGGTAATAGGCCACAGGCAAATGTGTTGTATGGGCATGCCCGTGTCTCTGAGCTCTCCAAGGGCTCGTGTGTGTGTGTGTGTGTGTGTGTGTGTGTGTGTGTGTGTCTTAGCCCTTTAGAGTACATATCAAAGAATCAGTCATTTCAATGTGCAAATGTTCTCAGAGGGAAGAAGGGAAGGGAAAAAAAAAGTCCCATCTCTACACTGAATATTTCTCAGTCAGATATTTTCAGCCACTCCTCAATCACAGGCTGGGGTAATTTTAGCAACCAGGGAGTGGAGAGCAGGTAACTGTTCCATTTTGCTTTCAAAGTGCTCGATTCGTTCAATTGTGAGAGCCCATTCATTCTGCGGTTCAGCAAGTGGCCTTGAGGGGACAAAGCCACGTGTTCTTAAGAGAAAGTGGTGCTTGGCTGTGTGGCTGTGTTTGTAGAATCCCCTGAGCTACTATCTTTAGACTCATGGGGCTTAGTGACTGTCGTGTTTTCTTTTGCTTAATGTTTTTGTTGCTGCCGTTGCTCTGATTTTGTTTTAATTCACTTATTTGTATAGCTGACAAGTATATGTTAAGTGCCTGGCCCCATGCTAGGCACCAGGAGCACATTACTGAATGACCCAGCAACAGTCCCTTCTCCCACAGAGTTCACAGCAGAGATGGAAGAGTAAATGGGCAGTTGCAGCATTTTAACGGGAAAGTCCACGGTGCCCTGGGAGCCCTAATGTAGGACGCAGAGGAAGGACTTGCAGCATCAGGAATGGTTGAATGAGCCCTGCCCAGAAGGACACACCACTGGCCCGTCCACCTGAGGAGTCCTAGGGGCCTCTGACCACAATGTAGATTGAAGTGCACCTTCTTCTGGGCACCACCCCTTGGTTTTGTTCTTGCAGCTATGTGGACCTCTCTGATCCCCAAATTAGGCAAATGGAGATTTTTAGAGCAGTTTGAATGTTCATTCCAAGGGCTGTCCCATTTTTCTAGGCCAGCAGTTTCCAGGTTGTGCTCCAAAGAGGCCTCTAGTTGTTAAGAAGTGCTTTGGGCCTGCCCAGGGTGGGGAGAGCCAAGCCAGCAGGGCTCCACCTGGAGCCACCTGCTCTTTCTGATTTATGCCCAAGTACAGTTTTGTTTGAAAAAATAAAGAGACTACCCAGATGCTCATTGGCTGATGGATGGATAAACAAAACGTGATCTGCACACACAATGGAATATTACTCAGCCTTAAAAGGGAAGGAAATTCTGACACATTACAACATGGAAGAACCTTGAAGACATTGTGCTAAGTAAAGTAAGCCAGTCACAAAAAGACAAATACTGCATGATTCTACTTAAATAAGGTCCCTAGAAGAGTCAAATTCAGAGAGACAGAAAGTGGAATGGTTGTTGCCAGGAGCTGGGGGGAGGGGGAATGGGGAGTTATTGTTTAATGGCTGTGGAGTTTCTATTTTGCAAGATGAAGAGTCTGGACATGGATGGTGGTGGTGGTTGCACAACATTGTCAATGTACTTAATGCCACTGAACTATACACTTAAAAATGGTTAAAATGGTAAATTTTAGGTTACTTACATTTTACCATGATAAAATTTAAAAACAAAAGGGACTGACGGTTTGGGGAGTGAGGAGAATCACAGATTAGGCCAAAGCTGTCAGATTACAAATGAGGCGGCTGCAGACCCAAGAGTGGAAGGGCCTTGTCCAAGGTCACTCTGAGTCGGCAGCCCAGCTCCAGTGCAGCCCCTACTGTCTCACAGCTGTCTGGTGCCTGTCTGGTTTCATGGCCTAGATGCACAGAATGGGAGACAAAAGCTGCAGCATCACTGGCTCTCGGGGAAGAAGAGGCTGCCACCATGTGCCTGCTGGTGCCCCTCTCGGCAGCTGACCTGTGTTTATGTTGCAGATCGCGTCCCTGCTCAAGGACAATGAGCGCATCCAGTCCACCCAGACTGTCACTCCCAATGATGAAGACAGTGACATCAAGAAAATTAAGAAGGTCTGTACCATCCCTCTTTTGGCCCTCTTTAGAGCTTTCTCTCTTAGAGAGCCAGCCCGGGGTTGGCAGTGTCTACCCACTGTCCCACTGCCCGCAGGGATGCCCCCCACCCACCCACCTCAGCTCCAGAGACAGAGCCAACAGGCCCTGAACCCTGAACGGCACCTCGTCAAGCCTGTGGGTAGGGTGGTTCGGTCCCATTTTATAAATAAGAAAACTAAGGTTCCACTAGAGGAAGGAGTGGGGAGAGCCAGGACAGGAAGCCAGGCCTGGGACTCTCAGCTGACAGCTTTCTTTGCAGTTCCATGCTCCTCACCAAGACCCCTCGGCCACCTCTGCACCATCACTCCCTTGCTTTCCCCCTGCTGTCACACACACACCACCTCTCACAACTGCCCCGAGTCCCCAGCAGACTTCAGCAGGGAAGCCTGGCCATTAAGACCTTACAGTTGGCCCCACTGCTTTTACACTATTAGAGTGCAGAAGGCACAGACATCTCAGAAGGTACCCGGGATCTGCCTGGTGGCCAGGTGGTGACATACCATGGGCCATCCTGTGGTGGCGTGGCAGAGGGAAGGAGCGTGGGTTGTGTTTGTGGCTTGCCAGATTCAAGGCAGGGGAGCCTGACTCACTCTAAGAAAAACAGGTGAAACCAGAGAATCCTATTTGTGGAGAGCACAAAAGGACCCCAACACCCAAGACCAGAAACTACAAACTGGCAGCCCCCTGGCCAAGTCCAGCCTACCAGTGTGTTTGAGGTTTTCAGCCCACACAGTGGGGGTTTTTGCTTTTTTTTTCTTTTAGTTTATTGCCAGCACCTTAAAAGCTAAACACATCACACAAAAATCTGAATTTTTAGTTTCTCAAAAATAGAAACAGCTAACACTTATTAACCACTTTCTATGTGCCAGACACTATTTTAGGAGTTTTATGCAGATTAATTCCATCCTCACTAAAACCCTCTGAGGTTTTATTATTATTTCCATCTCACATATGGGGAAGCTAAGACACAGAGAGGCAAAGTAACTTTGCCCAAGGTCACACAGCTAAGTATTTGCAGAGTGACATTCAAACCTTAGCCACCCAGCTCTGGAGCCCATGTCCTCGATCACAGGAAATACAGAAGGTCCAGTAGCCCCAGGCCACCTCCCACACCTGATGGTAGCTGGCCCCGGCAGGAGGTGCCAGCCCCAGGCAGGAGGTGCTGCCCCATGACATCCCCACCCAGCTAGCTTCATGCATCTCTAGGACCCTCCAGGCCCCCACAGGCATTGGGAATTGTCACCCAGGTCTGAACCACGCCCTGCCCAGGCAGGGACACTTGGCCTGCTTCTGCTACAGCCCACGGAGCTTCCCAGCCCACCCCTCTATTTGGAGCAGCTATTCCGGTTGGATCATTTGTTAAAGGCCAGCTGGAGTCTACCTCCCATTGCTCTGTGTTCAGCTTCCTGTAGCCTCAGAGTAAGCCCCTCCCTCTTTAAGAAAGCCCTTCCTATTTTCAGAGATAGCTGCTGGGGCTTGGGGCAGATTATCCTCCCCAAGTACCCATCCCTGGCTGGCCGGTCTGTGCTTGGACGGCAGTCCCTGCTGATATCGGCCAATGCCCCTTTGAGGGGAGAATATTTTGGTAGGCATCTTTGCTTGGTCCCCAGTATCTCCCCCATACCCTTGCTCTGGCTGCCCCTGTCCTTCCCTGCTCCTCAGCAGGAATGGCAGGAAGCTAGTGGCCCCTTGATCGGAAGCCCGTGCAGCTTAAAACAACTTTCTGTGTATATGTGAATCAAGGCCCTTTGCCAAGTTCTTGCCAGCACGAGGCCACTGAAAGCAGCCCGACTCCAAGGCAACTGAGTTAAGTGTCTCTGTTCACTTCCCTCCTGAGTCAGGAGGAGAGGCTCCAGGCAGGCACCGGGACTGAGGCAGCTGATGAGGCCCAAGCATGACATTAACTAATTTGCCGTGTTCTGTTCAATTTGATAATCACCCTCTATCCAGACGAGCTTTCATTGAAACTTCTGGGCTTTCAGGCGAGTCATTAGACAAGACAAGGTGTGAGCGGTACCCAGCACAGCCCGGCAACCCTTTGTCCTCAGGCCACCTCCCATTATGAAGACTTGGGGCCACATTTGTCCTCCTTCAGTGAATGCTTCCAAAGCAACCCATGGATCTTGTTAAAATGCAGAGGTCTGGAGTGGGGCTTGAGAATCTACATTTCTAGCAAGCTCCCCAGAGATGCTGGTCCAGTTTGGGGACCTCATTCTCAGTTCAGCTATCATCTCATTAGCCCTATTTTACAGATAGGAAAATTGGCTCAGAGGGACCAAACAACTTGCCCAGTGTCATGCAGGCAGCAGAGCCAGGCCTGGTTCATGCCTGAGCTCTTCTTCCTATGTGCCTGGCATAGGGGATGACAACGCCTTGGTCCCTGCCCTCGGGGAGCTCACAGCCTGGAAGGGCGAGAGTGGCAGAGAATGTCTAACAGGAGCCTCTCCCTGCTGGTCTTGCTGCCCAGGTGCAGAGCTTCCTGCGGGGCTGGCTGTGCCGGCGGAAGTGGAAGACCATCATCCAGGACTACATCCGGTCGCCCCACGCCGACAGCATGCGCAAGAGGAACCAGGTGGTGTTCAGCATGCTGGAGGCTGAGGCCGAGTACGTGCAGCAGCTGCACATCCTCGTCAACAACTTCCTGCGCCCGCTGCGGATGGCCGCCAGCTCCAAGAAGCCTCCCATCACACACGATGACGTCAGCAGCATCTTCCTGAACAGGTGAGCACCCCCGAAGGTGGGCCAAGGTGAGAAGAAGACTGTCGAGCACTGGCCACAGGCACTGAGCTGAACTCTGACAGGGGCCCTCATGTAGTTCCCACCGAGTGCAGATGAGGAAACTGAGGCCCAGGGAGGAAGGAAGTTGCCCAAGGTCATGTGGCTAAAAGCCGCCAGCCCCAACAGTCATGGGGCTTGGGGCAGGGGTACAAATGGAGGCCCACAATAGTATAGCCTTAAACTAGTTGGTTCTCAACGGGGGCAGTTTTGCCCCCCAGGGGGCGGTGAACAATGTTTGAAGACAGGTTTGATTATCCCAGGTTGAGGGAGGGTGCTACTGGCATCTAATGTGTAGAGGCCAGGGATGCAGCTAAATATCCTATAATGCACAGACGGCCCTCCACCAACAAAGAATTATTCCAAGCAAAGCCCTGGTTTAAATGTTTAAGAGTTATAAATCAAGCTACCAAAAGTTAAATAAAATATGTTCTATTCTTCTACTTTGATACCATCATAAGCCCTGGAGGCCAGGTTGAAATTTAGAATTCTTAGCTCCTTAGAGTTCTGCTGTGGACCATGCTGCTCACATGCCTTATAAAGCCATCACTCTCCCCAGGTGGTGACTCTGGGCATGAGACGGGGTTTGCGGTTCTTCAATAGGCTGAGCTGACGGCTGCTCTTCTGCCTCCAACCTCTTTTTAAAAGGATTTTCTTAGAAAATGGTTTAAGTGAGCTTTTTGGTGGGCGATAAAATTGTGTAAACTAGATAAAAGCACCAAAGTGAAGACATATAAGCAGAGTGCTATTTACACATGAATCTCATGGAGGAATTAAAGTAAATCATGGTGTGCCCCTAGATGTTTGTTCAGATGCATTTCTTTTCAAATATTGAGCATCCAGTCATTTCACTAATCCCAAAAGGCCTTTCATCCCGGCCCTCCGCATGGATATTCAGGACCCAGGGCCACCTTCCCTGTGCCCTCCTGCTCCCCCTTTCCCTGCCACGGTGATGTGCTGAGTTGAGGGGCCTGTGGGATATCATGGGGAGATGGACGAAGTCGGGAGTCAGATGTAGTCTGAGAGATTGGGCCGAAGAGACTGAAAGTCATTGAGGTGGGGCAGGCTGACATCGAGATGTGGATGACACGTCAGAGTGGAGAGAGAGAGAGAGAGAATCAAGCAGGAGGAGGGAAACAGCCTTTGGCCTCGTGAGACCTTCTAGAAACTGAATCACTGGGCCTCACAGGGTTGCTTTTGAATATACATGTTTAACGCAGTTTTTAATATTTACTAAAACAAAGAAAGTATTATTTTCTTGTATAAAATCAGGGAACGTTGAACCCAGAAACTCCAATTGGGTTTTTTAGATTAAGCGACCTGAAATTTGGCTGAAAAAAATGAAGAATATGTTCTTCCTAAATAAACCCTGAATAGCTCAGTTGGCTTCAACAGATTCACAAACATAAGCCCATCTGTAGGTCTGAGTGGAGCCCAGGGGATTGCATTATTGTATTTCCAACAAGTACGCAGGTGCCACCGATGCTGCTGGTCCCAGACATCACAGAAATGGGAGGCTTGAGACAAACAGAGGTGGGGGCTCAGCCATGACCCCTTACTTGAGGAATACTTCAGGAAGCATCACTAGAATTCTTTGTTGTTCGTACTTTTCTTGCATTTTAGGCCACAATTGCAAACTTTTGGTAACTGTTTACCATCATCAACAAGAGATAAAGGTGTCCTTTGGCCTTTATTTTATCTTTCCATAATTTTGTTGCACTGCATTGATTGATCTTTAATGGAATTCTTTTAACCTGGAATCTTTGATTAGGAATATTC
Organism: Daubentonia madagascariensis; assembly: GCA_023783475.1. Classification (NCBI taxonomy): domain Eukaryota; kingdom Metazoa; phylum Chordata; class Mammalia; order Primates; family Daubentoniidae; genus Daubentonia; species Daubentonia madagascariensis. The sequence continues at coordinate 8,205,032 of JAKFHU010000144.1, read as the reverse complement.
ATGCCAGCCCGCAGTATTTCTTCAAAAGTTGTTTGGAAGAAAACACAACATGATTTTATATTTTTATCTTTTAAGAACTGAATGAATCAGGTCAGATGCCTTTAATTGAGAACAAATGGGGGGGAGTAAAGGGGACTTTCACCATCTCATGAAGCTGATATTTTCAACAATGACCTTAAAAAGAAGCAGAGGTAGGCTTCAAGACAGACCCATGAATCCTTCAGCAGGGCAGGTGGGTAGATTCACCCAAGTCGGTTTTCTGTTGTCAAAACGAGTCATCCTGTAGGGCGAGGACCCGGCAATGATTGGAGATGGAAGGAAAGGGCTGGTAGCCAGTGGCCCCACTACAGCCAAGGGCACTCATCCGCTCGTTCATTCAGCAAATAAGACAGGTGGCACACAGTGCCTGGCCACACACTGGGTCCACAGACGCGGAGTGAGCCGTGCAGACCCCACCATTGGGACAGACCATTGACCAGATGCGTAACATGAATTGTGGCAAAAACCACAAAAGAGGCTCCCTAGCGGAGGTGATGCCTGAACTTGGACTTAAAGATATGGAAGAGTTTGCAGGAGAAGGAGGAGGAAAGAACTTTCCAAGCAGAGAGAACAGGTTGTGCAAAGGCCCAGAGGTGAGAATGGGACTTGATCCTGGAGGCAGGAAGGAGCCATCAGACATTTCAGGCAGAAAATGCCACATTCGGTCGGGTCTGTCTCAGGAAGCTCAGCCCCTCTGCCATGTGGAGGAGGCCTGAAGTGGGACAGCAGAGGCTGGCGGGCTGGGGAGAAGGCTGTGCAAGCATGGAGGCACCCCAGGGCCCGAGTGGGCATGATGCCCTGGCACACAGTCTCATCCTGCCAGCAGGGGCAAATGTGTGTCTGAGCACACTTCCCTGGGGCCTTATAGGGCTCTGGATAACCAAAGGCTCATGGACCCGGAGGAGAAAGTGCTGAAAAGTAATGAGCTCCCCATCACAGTGAGAATCCAAAGGGTAACACTTTGTCAGAAACATCAAAGAGACTAGTTTAATTAGATGTCCTTTAAGATCTCCTCCAGCTATGACTAGTGACACTATGGATGTGACACTTCACAGTGCCTGCCAGGGCAGTGTCCACATCTGCCTGGAGCAGAGATGAGTGGCATCCTCCATAACCCTCGGCCTGAGCAGCTTGCTTGCAAATCTCCATCTCCTCAGGTGGCCTCTCCTTTCATCCCAAGAATGCCGCCTGTTTCCCTTTCTCTATGGTGGGTCCAAGGTCAACTGTTGCCCATCTTGGCAGCCTTATTGATCCCAGTCAAATAGCAACAGCCTGATCAATTCTCAAGACCTCCAGAATATAGATTATAGTCATAAGAAAAGGCTGACCCAGGAAGGGTACCTGCCTCTTACAGGTATTGGAAGATCAAATGAGAGTTTGTATAAAGTATTTAGCACACAGCCCAGCATATCCCACATGCTCCACAATAATGCATGCTGCAAGAAATCAAATTCAAATCTAATGTGGAAGGAACACTTCCAACTCATTTTATAAAGCCAGCATTACCCTCATATCAAAACCAGACAAAGACATCACAAGAAAAGAAAACTTCAGACCAATAGCTCTAATGAGCAGAGATGGAAAATATCAAAGTGAATACAGCAATATTATAAGAAGGATAATACATCCTGACCAAGTGGGATTCATCTCAGGAATGTAAGGCTGGTTTGGCAATGAAAATCAATCAATGTGATTTACTCTATTGTCTCACTTATTAAATAGGGAGGCCTGATGGCCACACCAACGGATGCAAGTCTGACGTGGTTGGCTTCTGTCCCTGACCCTGTTCTCTAACAGGTGTGGCTGGAGATCTTTCCTTCCCCAGGGGCCTAGGGTGGATGGGAAGAGTTAGAAAATGACCACCTTAACATCATCCTCACTTCAGTATATGGTCACTTGGGTACAGCACAAGTTTCACTATCTTAACCTCTGTGCTTCTGTGCAAGCATAAGGAACAGCTGTAGTTATTTTTTGTGAACCTTAGGACAACCCCACCTGGCACTTAGCAGGATTGAGTGCTTTGGACTGCGCTTCTCACTCTACAGTGGTGCCTTGTGGGACTTGCCTTGTGCCAGGCTCTCTGCGGCACTTGGCCTGCCTGCTTTCTGAACCTCAGAGGCATCCCGTGAGTCTGGAGCCAGGGCTCAGAGAGGTGGGGGGATGTGCACAGGGGCACACAGCAAGTTGCAGCAGGCTGGGATTTTTAACCTAAATCTGCTTCATGGCAAGGCTCGCGCTTCCCCTGCTGCCTTGTTATATAATGGGCTGCAGTCCTCTCCACCGACCTAATGAGTGTGGATCGTTACAGCTCAGGTCTCGGCACCCACCCTCGGTTAGAGAACTTCCCCTTGTGTGTGTGCCCCACCTTCCCACTTGCTGTAAGTGCCGTGGGGCAGGATCCAGGACATGAACTTCTCTGGTCTCCCTGCCTCAGACCATAGCACAGAGGTCTGCGTCTCGTTAAGTCAAGGCCAGCGGCTGCTGGCTTACTTACTGGAAAGCTTTGCCGCATGTAGCTCTCTCCTTGATTTGCTTTTAGGCTGAAATGTACAGCCACATTAGAAACCTGATGCTAATTTGTTGATTTAATTTACTGGAGCTCATTAAAAAAGGTCCTTGGGAAGAGAGAGGCCTCTCTCCAGGTTGGCAGATTCATCCAGGATGTGGCAGAGCTGGGGAGGGTGTTGATTGTGTGCTTCTCAAATAGGGGGAATAAGATCTTTGAAATAAACATCTGCAGCAGGCTTTGTTTAGCCAAGACAATAAGCTTATAGACTCAGGCTATTTCCCTTTAATAAATACCATGCCCAGTGTCATGTGCTGGGAACTGCAGGTGTCACCCCATGACGAGAGGCATCCGTCCCAGTGCCAGATGGTTTATATCTTGATGCCTACTCTGACTGATTGGCAGTGGCTGCCCCCCTGGGTTAAGGGAATGATGAGGCTCCATGGGGGAGCATGCCATCATTGATTTGTGATGTCTGCATGGGCTGGAGCGTGAAGAGGGGCAAGCGCTTGAACCAGTGATGAATAACTGGCAAAGTGCAACAGGCGGAGGGTAGGGCAAGAGTGAAGAGTCCGGGTTCTGTCCCACTCTGGCCAAGCCCTATCTGCAAGTCGTGCCCTTTTCTGGGCTCAGGGAAGGAACCAGGCAAGATGAGTATGTCCCAAGTTTGTCTTGTAGACATGCCACTTCTCTCCCTGGAACATTCTCCCCACCCTACTCCCTTTCTGACAGCGATCTCCTGCTCTTTCTTCGTGTCCGTCCTTAGATGTCGTGTCTCTGACCACCCCCATGCCTCTTGCCACCTTTGGCTTAGAGCCCCTGTGCGATCCCTTTGTAGCGTTCATCACACTTAAATAATGATTTCTTTTGCGTCTAGATTCCCCACAGTCGTAAGGTCACTGTGGGTGGGGACAGGACCATAGAATACAGCTGCACCAGTTGTGCACTGCACAATTCAGGGGGCACTATCCATATAGACCAGGGGTCGGCAGCCTTTTTCTGTAAAGGGCCTGATAGTAAATATTTTAGACTTTGTGGGCCATACCATCTGTTGCAAGTAAGCAGTCACAGGCAATCCATAAACAAATGAATGTGGCTACATTCCAATAAAACTTTACTTATGGACACTAAAATGTGAATTTCATATAATTTTCACATGTCATGAAATATCCTTTTGATTTTTTTTCAGCCATTTAAAAATGTAAAAATCATTCTAAGCTCTCAGGCCGTACAAAACAGGGGTTGTGCCAGATTTGGCCCATGGGTGGTAGTTTTCCAACCCCTGAAATACACTAGGCTATGAATGGTGCCCACTAGAACTGTGCATCCAGCAGTCTCAATGGGGACTATTTCTGTTTTTATCATTGCTGGAGTTAGACATAGGGAGACCAATGTCTGACCAGGTGCCTGACACCTAGTAGGTACTCAGTAACTATGTGGGGAATGAATGAATGAAACACCAGTTCTGCAGGATGTTACCAGGTATTTCACCTTCAAAGGGTCATCTAGATTTAGGAAAGCTGCACAGTATATTCCCCGTAGAAAGCCACTATAAAGTTAGCATTTGGAAAGAATCAGTCATTCCTATTTAAACTGTTACAGAACATAGAAAAAGATGGAAACCTTCCCAATTATTTTCACGAAAATTTGATTTTAAAAATAGCACATTTGCGTGTGTACAGACTCTCTCTCTCTCTCTCTCTCTCTCTCTCTCTCTCTCTAATGAATAGCTGTCCTCTGAGCTATGCCAACAAAGTGGGGGAGGGGCATAAGAGCAAAAGGAATAGCCTGGGCAAAGACCCGGAGGCAGGAAAAAGCTTAGCAAATTCAGGGAACAAAAAGAAAGCCAGAGTGGTAGGAGGGGAGTGGGAAGAGGGAGTGACCCATGAGTGTGACAGAGGCCTTTCTGCAGGGCGTTGAAGGCCAAGTTAAAGCCACTCCACATGATCAGACTTAGATTTTTTTTTTTTTTTTTAAGAGGCGAGCTTTCTTCTTTATTCCTGGAGAGTATGTTTGTGGTCCTTAAGGGCTTCATGAAAGAAATAGACTTCCTTCTCATACATGTGACTGCTCTCTTTCCTTGTGTTCTGAAATGAATTTTCTATGGATAGCAGCTCTTTTCCTTTGTTTTATTTTATAGAATGTTCTTGCCCCCCCACCCCCAACCTTGAAACTGATTTCTTCATTGACCCACAAAGCTAAAGTCCCAGATGGCTTGTGGTAGTTACGGCTTAGTATGATCAACGGGAAGATTTAAATTCCATTGTGTTAAGAGTTCCTCAGTGTTATTAAAGGATCAATATGGTAGCAAAATTGATTATTATTGTTAAGTTGACTGCCTTTCACCACATTGAATTCTTAGCTTGAGAATGGAATACTGAATCTGTCATATCAAAAATGTGGGTTTTAATTTATTTTTATTATTTTTCTGTTTGCTTTTTTTTTTATTTCAGAATATTATGGGGGTACAACACTTTGGCTATATATGTTGCCCATGCACTGCCCGTGTCAGAGCTACAATCGTGGTCATCCCCCAAACTGTGCTCCCCGCATCCATTCAGTGAGAGTTTTCCCATCCCCTCACCCCCCTCCCACCTGCCCGCCCCCTGAGGAATATTATTGCCCTGTGTGATGTAGGTGTTGATCAGTTAGTACCACACTTAGATTTTTAAGAGGTGAATCTTCTATGTGGAGAATGGGTGGACAAGGGGCAAGGGTGAAGCAGGGGACCGGTCAGGGGCCCGCTGACAACAGTCCAGGCAGAGATGACGGGGCTGCACAGGCAGCAGAGAGTAGAGAAGAGAATCAGCAGCTCTGATGGAGTGGATTGGGGTGAAGGAGGAGGAGGTGACAGATGCCTCCCAGGTTCTGTCTGCGAGGCTGGTGGGATGGGCTGAGAAGAGAAGCCATGGCGGAGGAGTAGCTCCGTGGGGTAGATCTGAAGGCAGAATCAACAAGAAGCTACCAAAACTGTTACGAGGGCAGGTTGTTGACAAAATAGTCAAAATCAGTAGCTTTTCCCTATATCTACAGGAACCACTTAGAAAATAGACTATGAGAAAAGGATCCCATTCATAATAGCAACAAGAACATAAACTGTCTAGGAGCAAACACAGGACCTGTGTGATGAGGCATAAACAGAGACATCGGGAAGTAGAGATGCACCAGCATCCTGGATGGAAAGATGCCATGTCGTAAAGACGTCTCTTTCACCCAATATTCTGTAAATTTCATATAATTCCAATCACAGCGCAGCCTAGCAAAACGATTTTAAAGTTAAATTGAAGGAACAAATACATACAAATAGATAGTGTTCTGAATAAAGAACAACAATGAAAGAGACATTCCCTACATGTAATTAAAATATATTGCAAAGATTTATAAATGTAAAGTAATGAAAATAGCCTGAGACTAATGCCAGAATAAACCAATAGATTAACAAAATAAAATACAAAGTCCAGAAACAGACTTCAAAATGTATGAGAATATAGTTATTGTGTAAAAAAAAGCCTCGTAAACAGCTGGCTTATTTGATTAATGGAATTGGGCAACTGACTCACCAAACTGAAGGAAAGGTTGCATCTGTACCCCTTATTCACATCTTATACCAAAGTAAACACCAGTTAGTATTTATGTGTATAAATGAAACAATAAAGTCAAATAAAATACAGGTGAGTATGTGTGCAGTCTAGGAGTGTGGAAAAGCATAATGCCCAAGGCCCAAGGCAGAAGGAAAATGGTATACCTCACAAGGCAAAATGGAAAAACTTCAGAACAACACCAAACACAAAATCAGTGGTCAAATAGCTGAGCAAAAATGTCTACAACATATATATCAGACTATATCCCTAATATAGAGAGTTATTTAAAATTAATAAGAGAGAAAATAGTAAATGGACATGAGTAGGCAATTCCCAAAAGAAGAAATACAAATGGCTAATATGTGGGGAAAATGTTCAACCAACTCACTAACAATGATTTTTTAAAAAGCAAATCGAGTCAAATGAGATAATTTTTTTTTATTATTGGATGGGTAACAATGGTAATTTCTGAGTAGTAGGATTACAGGTAAAATTCTCAAAGAAAAGTTTACACTTTAAAAATGGAGGCTTCATAAACTATATTTGTATAATTCTAGCTTATGATATTCCTGATATGCTGCTACACAAGCCTGTGCGGTACTGGAATATAAAAAGGTTCATTTCCTCCCTGGTGCATCCTGAACAGTTGTTTGCTGAAGCTGCCTGGGAATGGCTTCCCTGAGTCTCGTTGTGGCAGTGCTCAGGGTTATCTAGGAGCTTCTAGATATGTGTCAAGATCCTATATATGGCTCCCTCAAAAGCCCCTGAAAGTCCCCTGGCCCCATGCTACTCACCTTAGGTCAGATGTTCGTCTCTGTGCACTCTCATACACCCCTGGGTTGGTCTCTTGCTATTGAACTTTTTGAAAGATCTCCACAAGTGGACTACCAATGTTCTCAAAACTGGTACGCTTTTATCCATTCAACAAACCAGCATGGGGGCCAGAGCCAGACAGAAACCAGCCTTGCCAAGGGCCATTAATGTGTTGCCATACCTGGAGGGACCCTTCTCTTGGGACTTTAGGGAGATGACAGACAGTTCACAATGGTGGGATCCACACTCAGAAATGAGAACTCAGAAGGTTTTCTCTACTTGGTTTTTTTTAAACTACCACTGTTTTTAGTCTTTATAAGTTTTCTTTTCCTTCTGTACATGCTAAGGAATATAATGTAGTTACTAGCCTTGCTTTTCAGCCTGGAGGTGTTGTGTTGTGTCCTCTCTCCCCCCTTCTCCTCCCTTCCTCCTCCTCCTTCACCCCTTTCTTTCTTGCGGCCTCCCCTCCTGTCCCTCTTGCCCTCTCCCATGCCCTCTTTCTCCCCACCCTACCTGTTTCTCTGCAGAGGACGGAAGCACAGGACATTGCACATCCCTCGGGGGTCATGAGCCTCTTACCTCTCAGAGCCCCCTCTGTCCACTGGGCCCCTGTCCTGCCCCCCATGGCCCCCTGTGCCACAGTGGCTCGGGGTGTCTCTGTGCCCACTCCGAGCCTTCCACTCCCTGCTCTTACTGTGCCGGGACAGTGAGCCCAGGGGTGGGAGGGTTGCCCTCAGAGCACAGACTGCTGGGAGAAGGGACAGCACCCCGAGGTGGAAAACACCAGATGCCTCAACAGCCAGACAAAGCGCTGGGAAAGCACAGAGGAGGGAGAGCAGAGAGCACACCTGTGGACAGTGCAGCAGGAGGCGGGGTGCGGGGGTATCTGATGTGGCAAAGAAAGAGAAGAGGGAGAGGGAACGACAGTCAGGGCTGCCCCTGACTCCCGGGGGACTAGCTCTCCCTCTCTGGGCCTCAGTTTCCTATCCATAAATGGGGTACACTACAAAGTTCCCCAGATGTCACATCTCTAAGGTGGCAGAGCTGGGAGCTGGGGGTGGTAAGCCAAGAGGAGCAGGGAGAAATGGTTGGGAAGGAGGGAATGGGGGTGCCTTCAGGAAGCAGCTGCAGCCAGCCTCTCTCTGGCATTCTCCGAGTGCTCCCAGCTTGTCCTGGGAGAGGAGACACCCAGGCTGTGTTCTGGGACCAGCTGCTTGGGGAGCAGTGGGAGGGGAAGGAGGCAGGGAGGGGGCCAAGGCAGATGTGGCTGCTGGGGGCGCTCAGAGGCCTGTTACGAAGTGCTGAGCTACCAGTGAGAATACGTGGTCCTGCTCGGTATGTGGCCACAAAGCAGGGGCTTTGCAAGCAGGGGAACTCTGGGTCTTTTGGCTTCTCTGACTTGGATTCCCAAAAAAGGGGGCCGTCATGGAGTAGTGGGGAACTAGCATTTGCTGAGCATCTGCCATGCACCAGGCACTCGAGTCATCCCCTTCCTTACAGGGCTTCCTGGTTTCACCTTCATATTGTACACAGAAGGACATGAGGTCTAGAGATGTCAAGCATCTCGCTCAAGGTCACACAGCTGAGAAGGGGCATAAGGCAGATTTGAGCCCTGCTCTGTGTGGGTCACAAACACTTCGATGGGTGGCTTTTACTCGTGTTCTCCAGAGCCCTGCATGCCTCCAAGACATTTCAGGAGCCCCCAGCAGGTGGGGCTTTTGGAGACACGGGAGGCCATCTGCCAGAGCAGCGCCCACCTCCACCAGCCCCATGGGCGTGCCACCCCATGCAGAGAAGGGCCCTTGCTTGGTGTAATGCTCTGCTGTCGCCATTTGGAAATGCTTACTAATTCTTTAACAGGGGGCCTGCATTTTCATTTTGCACCAGGCCCCCCAAATTATTGATGTATTGTCCGTCCTGCTGATGGGGTTTTTGCATAAGGTCTCACTTGAGAAAGGGGTTTGCTGCTAATGAGTCTCACAGGAGGTTTGGGGGAAGGGCCGTCTCTGGGGGAGCAGGAAGTTGCTTGGCCAGAGTTTACCCTGTGCTTTCTTTTCCAGTGAAACCATCATGTTTTTGCATCAGATCTTTTACCAAGGCCTGAAGGCCCGCATCTCCAGCTGGCCCACGCTGGTCCTGGGTGAGTAGCCAGCCCTTGCACAGGCCCCCAGAGAAGTCCCTCTCCAGGGGCCACCCCCCAAGGCTGGGGAAGTTTTGTCTTTCCAGGGTATGATAGAATGTCCCTCTTTAAAACCCACAGAATCCCTCAGAGGGGGCAGAAAGAAAAAAGACAAGTTGGCAAAAGCTTTATTTCTAGGAGGAAGTGATATATTTTTAGCTTCTTATCCACTTTTCCCTTTTAAAAAGAATGTATACACATCCATTTGAGAAAATTTGAGAACCCAGAAAAGTAGAAAACGTTTAAAAATATCCACCATAGTTCTGCTTCCCAAAGATAACCACTATAAACACTTTGGTGTGTTTTCTTCCAATTTTTTTTATGCATGGATCTTGTGTTTTTTTCCCATTTTACATAATTGCAAACATACTGAATATAGAATTTGAATCTTCTGCGTGTTGTTTTTTTCCTTTCCTTAACATTATAGCATAGGCATTTTCTCATGCCAAGAGCATGCTTTTTTGATCACTGTATAATACTCCAGTACCCCGTGAATGTGCCATCATTGGTCTAACCCTCTCCCACAGTTGGCTCTTAGAGTTGTTCCGATTTTTTTGTCATTAGAAATAATCATGTCTACATAAGAAGTTTTCTCCATATTAAAGACCTTTCCTTGGGATAGGTTTCCAAAAGTAGAATTGCTAAAATAAAGAGTACAAACATGTGAAAGGCTCTTGCTTCATACCTATTGTCCAGTTGCTCTCCAGGAAGGCTGCACTGCCCTAAGTACCACAAGTGATGGACAGAAGAACTTCCTGCATCTCCCCCTCACCTGCACCAAATGTCATCTTTTTTTTTTTCACTTTCTTAATTTGGTAGATAAAGGTGAGTGTTGGTGTCGCCTCCACTATGGAGGCAAAGAAACCAGCTTAGGGAGATGAAGGAACGGCGGAGGCTGCACAGGTGGAGGGCACAGAGGCAGACCCAGCTCTCCAGAGCTCGTCTCTGGGTGGGGCTGGGTGAGCCGAGGGCCCACGGGGGTCCCTCCCCGCCGCCCACTGACCACCCGCCTGCTTCCAGCCGACCTGTTTGACATCCTGCTGCCCATGCTCAACATCTACCAAGAGTTTGTCCGCAACCACCAGTACAGCCTGCAGATCCTGGCCCACTGCAAGCAGAACCGCGATTTCGACAAGCTGCTGAAGCACTACGAGGCCAAGCCCGACTGTGAGGAGAGGACGCTGGAGACCTTCCTCACCTACCCTATGTTCCAGGTGGCACCCAGCCCCCCCGGGAGGTGCATGCTGAGGGGGCTGTGGCGGGGAAAGAGGGAGCCATGCTTGAAGGACACAGTCCTTACCACATACCCCAGCTCTGGGCTGCTCAGCGGATGGGGTTAGGGCCAGTCCCTGACCCTGGCATGTGGAGAGCAGGCTGACCGTGGGCCTGTCCACCCCACAGAACAGACGGCTTGGGCAGCCCTCGGAGATGGCCATTAGGGGACCTTTCCCTCCTGGCTCCTGAGTCTACCCCCAGGCCCTCCCTCCAGCCAGAGCAGAGCCCCAGACAAGACCTTAGAAGAGCCTCCAAGTTGGAGAGAGTCTGTGACCAAAAGAGCAGAACCTCTCTCTCTCTCTCTCTCTCTTTTGCTCCATCTCTCTGTCTCTTTCTTGCCTCGTCACTGGCTCTCACTCCCCATCTGCCCCTCCTTTCCCCTCTGGCCCCATCTCTCTGACTCTGTCTTTCTGCCTCTCCCCTGCCTGCCTGCAGATCCCCAGGTACATCCTGACACTCCACGAGCTCCTGGCCCACACGCCTCACGAGCACGTTGAGCGCAACAGCCTGGACTACGCCAAGTCCAAACTGGAAGAGCTGTCCAGGTGAGCCCTGGCTACTCGGCACACCCCAGACCAGCGGACAGGGCGGGTCTGAGGATGCCCCTCTCCAGGAGTTTGCCAAACCCCAGACAAAGCTGGTGTTCAGGTTGGGATTATAAGGGAGGGCACAGCTTGCCCCACCTCAAAGCAGAGTCCCCTGGAGCAGTCCTGAGGAGGTTACAGCTCAAGCCCAGGTGCAGGGAGGGAATGGTGTGGGTAGTGTGCTATCCCTGGCTCGGGTGGGGTCTGAGGAAGGGCTTGGGCACTCAAATGGGCCCATCTCTCAGGAGAGGGAGCTGCCCGGGACTCCCCAGTGCTCTCTGCCCATCTCCTCTGTTCTCCAGTGTCAGTGTGTCAACACCTGTGGCTACGGGAGCCCCCAAAGAGGGTGCTGTGTGAGAGGCCCTCGGGTGCCCAAGGCTCCAGTCAACAGCAGGTGGTGACAGTGGGTGGTGACAGTGGGTGGCTAAGCCCATGGCTTGTCCAATTCCACAAGCCCCCGTCCTCTAGTCAAGGCCCTTATCTGGCCCTCTCCCAGCCCCTGAAGCCCAGAGGAAAACCTCCTCTGCAAGGGCAGAAGCAGAGGGACCAGGGAGGGGCTCCTGCAGCACTGCAGGCAGAAGATGCTGCACCCTGCCCGAGGGAGTGCTGTGAGGCCAGGAAGAGGTTCCGATTCGAGATGCATTTTGAAGGTGGAACCGACAGGATTTTCTGATGGATTCGATGGCAGTGAGAGAAAGACTGCAGTCAAGCGTGATTCCAGAATTTTCACCTGAGCCACCGAAGGGTGGAGGTGCTGTTAACAGAGAGGGAGAAAACTGAGGAGGGGCAGGCTTGAGTGGGGGGTTCGGGAACCTTCTTGGTGGGCGTGTTGAACTTGAGATGTGGATTTGACGTCCAAGTGGAAATGACAAGAAGGGAGTGGAGTTTTTGAGTCTGCAGTTGAAGGCAGAGAGAGATTCAGGAGTCATCAGCTTGGAGATGGTATCAAAGTCAGAGGACTGGTGAGTTCCCCAAGGGAGTAAGTTAGGGAGGAAAGAAATGAGGACCAAGGGCTGAGCCCTGGAGTGTCCAGCAAGGGAAGACTAGGAGATGAGTGGGGCCTTGTGCTCAGAGATGGGCTGCCAGAGGTTGCAAAGGAGGGTAGCCTGCAGCATGTGGGGTCCAGCCCTGGCCCCGCCCAGGGCCCTGCCAGACACTCAGTGCCCTGAAAGGCCCCTGAAGCCAGGGAGGGCAACCAGTCAGGCCGTGGCTCCCAGTGGGGCAGAGGGAGAACCAGGCTGGACCACAGCAAGGTACAGGCTGCCCCCTGACCCTTGCATGGCCTAACTGAGTTACAGACCCCACAGTGGAGAGTCAGGGCAAGGATGTCATCAGGATGTGATTGCAGAGTAACAAAACCACTGGGGGACACTCCAGTCCTCCCATGCACAGGGAGCCAAATCCCACACACTCTTCCCCAAGGGAGAAGGTTTGGGACTCCTGTAAGGCAGGGGGGCTCCTCAACACTGAGGGATGCCCTGTCCTGGTGCACACAGGTGCAGGTGGCACATGGGGCCAAGGCATTTGGCCTAAGACCCCGATCCCCTTTCCCTCAGGTTGTTGGGTGTACGGCATGTTCTTCCTTTCTCCCACTTGACCACCTGTGCCTGGCCCTTAACCTGGCCCTAGTAACACAGAGAAGGTTCTCCTGTCACCATGACAGCAGCCCTTTCATCCTCCTCGCACCCTCCCATGGAGGAACTAGGGAAAGCTCCCTGGCCTGGCAGCTGGGCTGTGCTCAGAAACACCATTCCCCTCTGCAGACTGGGCCTTCATCCCACCTTTTATCCTGAACCCCTATGTTCTGCGCTCACTGATAGCCCAAATCATCATTTCCAGGTTCCCCACAGCCTCAGGCCCTGGAAACTCCCTCTGCCTTCCCAGAGCTCCCCAGATGTGCGTGCACATGGGTCCCCAACACAAACCCCCACCTGGGGCTAGCACATATCCTGAGACGCTGCATTTTACACTTCTAATAGAAAAACGAGTTTTGTTACTTTGGAATTGCCCCCTGTGTTTTACTAAATACGACTTTCCCCGCAAAACCCCACCCTCATCAAGAGAAGTGATTCTGATTACCACTGGCTACTTACAAAAATGAATCCATCTCTAGGGAACCAGCACATGCCCAAAGGTGTCTCCCTTTGAGACATCAGGCTGGGGTCTGGGCTTCCAAGAAGAGCATTGCTGGGGAGGAAAGGGGGAAACTGAGACTACTGAGGAAGAGACTTTATCTACGTGCCCTAGTCTGTTTATTAAAGTGCTTGTCCAGTGAGTTTAAGCCTAAAACGCATGTCCTAAACCAGAAAAAATAACCAATAATAATACTTTTGCAACCAATGATAACAGCAATAATGATCGATACCCTTTATTCAAGCACCTGTTGTGGGCCAGACATGGCATGAGGCCAGCCCCTTGAAATATTATATATTCCCTCTTCACCCCAATGTTCTGCAGATGAGGAAACTAAGGATCAGAGGAGTTAAGTAATTTGCTCAATGTCATGCTGATTCAATTACTGGCAGATCCAGTTCAAGCAGTTTCATCTTTCATTGTTGTGGGGTTTAAATGGAACAATGTCTATGAGAGAACTTTGTGAGCCACACATTAACACCCGCCCCCCGTTGGTGGTCTCAATGGTAGAAATTCAGGCATCAGTAGCAAATAAAAGGCTTTATACTTTTCTTGGAGTAGGTGGGGTGTTTTTTCCAGAGCCCCACCCTCCCACCCCCTGCCAAATTCCTCACTACTTTCCTAAGACTCCTGGAAACCCACCAAGGCAAAACTGGCAGCTCACACCCACCTTTTCCCACCGACGCTATTTTTAAAAAGCAGTTAAATGGTGCCACCTGTTGGAAAGGAGGGGTGTTGCAGCAGAACAGGGACAAATAGAGTTACTCATATTCCTTCCCAGGAGGGCCAGAGCCTACAGAAGTCAGCTGAGGTCAGTCTTTCCCTGATCCACCTAGATTGCCAGGCGCTCCAAAAATAAGCCATTCCAGGGCCCAAGCAACATTAAAGCAACAATCTGTATACAGATTTGGAGAAAGAGCGTTCAGGAGGAGACAGCAAGTGCAAAGGCGCTGGGGCAGGAATGAACTTTGTTCTGTGGATGGCAATAAGGCCAGTAGTAGGATGAGGGCAGGTTAACAAACAAAGGATGTCTCCCTCTCGGTGCTGGGAGCTGGACCTGCTATCTCTGTTCTACATGGTTCAGACTTTAAAATCTGACAGCCCTGCTTCCTAGCTGCTAACTTCCTTTCTTTTCTTTGTTTTGCTTTCTTTTCTTTGCTTTTTCTGCACACACCCCCACCCCCGAAATAAGAACACTTGTCCCCTTGGGCTGTCAGAAAGATAAAATGAGACCACACCTGTGGAGTGCCCAGCACATGGCGCGCACCCAGTAGAAGCACACTCCCTTCTTCATGACTACAGGCCCCACCTGAGAGTCCTGGGGGCTAGGATTTCTTCTTAGATCTGGCCAGAAACCCGGCATTCCAGCCTCCTGGGAAGTGGGAGCAGCCTGTTTCTGAGTGTGTTATTTCCTGTTCCCACAGGATAATGCACGATGAAGTAAGTGAAACGGAGAACATCCGGAAGAACCTGGCCATCGAGCGCATGATCATCGAAGGCTGTGAGATCCTCCTGGACACCAGCCAGACCTTCGTGAGACAAGGTATGGCCTCTGCACCCTGCATCCCCCCACCCCTGCCAGGCGAGCCCCTTGCCCCCCCCACCCCAGGTGAGCCTAGCACAAGAGGGAGGAGGCACTGGAGGACGCCACCAGTTGGTTTGCCTGCCGCACGCCAAGCCCTGCCTGTGATTGCTGAGTATTCCCGGGCTGCTGGCGGAATGCAACAGCTATATGTAGATGTCGGTATCTATACATATAGACACAGATATTATTGGTTTTCACAGTTTCCTTCTCTCCAGATGTAAAGAGAATTTTACCCAGATGGCCTTGATTTGTCTATTGTACGTCATAGTAAACACTGACATGTCCTTTTTGGAGAGAAAGTATGGGGTGGGGGAGGAGGACAGATAATTCCTGGCCCTGTGAATCAGAAGCACTTCCAGTGTCCAAGAGGAGGTCGGGTGCTGGGCCTGTCCCTCTGTCCTATGCTCAGCATCCTTTGCCCCTTGGGGGAAGCCATGTTCACAGTGGTTCTCATAGGTAGAAGACCCCTATCACACTTCAGCCTCAGCTTACCTTGGGAGTAGTGTTTGAGAGGCACAGTCCTGTTGATAGGGGTGGGTAAAGGCCCTCTGTGGCTCAGAGGACCAACATCTAACTCGGAGACATCTGAGCTGCAATGCATTTGAAGTTCACCACATTCAACTTCCACGTACTATGGGAAACTCAGCTTCTGCTTGCATGCCCCAAAGTGACCTCCGCTGTGGAATGGACCTCCAGAGTCCCTTCTGTCTAACCCTGGGATTCTCTGACTTATGAAAAACCTTCAAGTGCCTCCCACTGGCCTGTGCAGCTGCCTCGGGCAAGAGCATCATCTTTTTTGGAGTTTTGTTGCAGCCCCTGTGCATGGCTTCATGCCTTTCCCCAGGCCCACCTGCCCCACCCTCCCCCATGAGCTGCTGGGCCCAGAGCTGGCCTTGCCTATCTCCTGGCTCCCCCTGTGCTGTGTTGGGTGCTTTCTATGCCAGAAGTGTCCCCACATAGTATTTTCAGGCCCCACTGAAGGAAACCCCAAGCGGACTTGGCTTGAAGGTGGCCCAAGGAATGACCCCTCCTGGGCTGGGCAGTGTCCCCACAGACCGGGAATCTGCTCTACCACCCTAAGCCAAAGCAAATTTCCTCCCCCACCCCTAGCTGGGCTGGACCTGGAGACAAGAAGAGAGGACCCTGCCAGCAAGACCTTTCTCACTTGTCAGTCATGCAGCCAACTCTGAATCCTGCCCCTCATGCCAGGCCTACTCCGGGCCCCAGGGACACCCAGAGAACAGACCCAGCCCTGCCCTGCAGGAGCCAACTATGCAGGGGGAGAGAGAATCATGAAGAGACAAATGCAGTAAAGTGTCCCAGAGGGACATCTCAGACGCAGGTGGCAGAGTCATGACCCAGAATGGGATCAGGAGAGTCAGCAAAAGCTTTCCAAGGATAAGCAGGAATTCACAGGGTAGCTGGACTGAAGGAAGGGCTTTCCAGGCCAAGGAGCAGCCTTCAGGCTAACTTGACCTAGAACTAGGTATGGGGCAGAGGAGGAAGGCAATGGTGAGACAGGAGGCTGGAAGGTGTGGCTAAGCCAGATCCCTGGGAGGCCTCGGTGCCAGGATCCTGAGGACAGTGAGGAGCCGTGTAGTCAGTGGGGAAGGGGCCTGTGGGGCATGTGCCAGGGTGGAGTCAGAGCAGGGCAGCAGTGGGCTTTGTGACAGGCACAGACTCTGCCCAGTAATGGCTTCCTAGAGCGCCGTGTTGAGGACTGAGAGGCTGTCTGGGCTCTGCAGCAGGGTTCGGTGATTGACTGGTGATGTCTGCTGTGGCAGCAGGAGTGCAGTATATCTTGTTAACCCCTTGGGGCCTGCAGCCAGCTCCCCACTTGTTCAGCCTCCTGTCCCCCAGCCCTTCATTCTCACCACGTGAGCCATGCCCTTTAGAGTTCCTGTGCTCGCTGAGGCCCTAGCCCCTGGCTGGGAGGTCAAGGTGCCCCTGCGTGGTATTTCTCTGAGCGTTCCCCATCCCCCAGCCATCTGGCCCCAAAGAGGGGCAGGAAGGAGCATCCCAGGGTGGCATTTGCTACCAGGAACTAGGATGGCCTTGTTCCACCTGCTGCTCCTGGCATCTCGACCTTCAAAGCCTGGGCCTGCGGCCAGGGTCATCCCAGGAGATGGCTCAGGATCTCTCTCCTCCACCCGCAGGCTCCCTCATCCAGGTGCCCATGTCTGAAAAGGGCAAGATCACCAGAGGGCGCCTGGGGTCTCTGTCCCTAAAGAAAGAGGGTGAGCGACAATGCTTCCTGTTTTCTAAGCATCTAATTATCTGTACCAGAGGCTCTGGAGGGAAGCTTCACCTGACCAAGGTAAGGACTGCAGGAGAGGGGCTGCTGGGACTGACAGGCCCAGCTCATACAGGCACCATCCTGACCGCTGGGACTGTGGGCCCCAGTGGTGGGCAAGGGTGCTGGGGACATGTGTGCGCACACATACACACACCATGGCTTAACTGGCAGGTTGAATGAACAGGGCTTGACTGATTTTCCACTAGAGAAATCACGGGTCATGGGAAGGTGAGTATCCAGGCCCCTAGATTGCCCCCACAGCTGGGCACCTGGGCAGAGGGGCCAGAGGGTCTGGACAAACCCCTAAAAGGCATGTGTGTATGTGTGTGTGTATTGGTGTGTGTATGTGTGTGGTGTAGATTTTTGTGTGTGTATATGTGTTTGTGTATGTGTGCCTATGTGTGTGTTTGTGTATGTGTTTGTGTCTGTGTGTGTTTGTGTGTGTCGGGGGGTGTGTGTGTGTGAGTGTGTAAGTGGCAGGTGGAGGACCACCACTGGCTGAGGCCAGAGCATCACTGAGAGCCTTTCTGTCATGTCCAAGGAGCTCGGAGGGAGCCCCTCCCAGCAACCTTCTCAGGCACTCCATCCTCCAGCACAAATGCACTGCCCCTGCCCAGGCGACGCTTGCAGACAGGGCCTGCCCCCAGGACCTCAGCCCTGCATGAGAACCCACATGCTCAGCTACAGGCTCATCCCTAAAGGTGGAGGAGAATAAGCATCTCATACCACCTCCTACTTCCTCATGGACCCCAGGGCCTTTGCTCATGCTGTCCACTCAGCTGCACAGCCTTCTCTCCCCAGGCAGACCTCCTTCACATCCTTCAAGGCCTGCTCAAATGCCACCTCTGCTGGAAAGCCTGGGGTCCGGGCAGAATCTCCTGCTCCCCAATGCAGCACATTGCTTGTCCCATTGCTCCAGGCTCAGGATCTTATCCTAGCTCCGTCACTTACACACCTGTGACCCTGGAAAGTCCCTACCCCTGTCTACACATCATGTGTCCAATAGGGATAATGATCCTCACAGAGACATTGTACAGATAAGTTAGCAGTGAACTAACAGTGGATGTGGCTTTGCTGTCAATTATGAAGCACTTGCCTCTGTAAGCTACAGTCCCCACAGCACCGTGTCTGTCCCCATGGAAGCTCAAACGCACTGGGGCTTGGAAAGGGCCAGAAGGTGCCCTTAATTAAGCCAGAGCATCAGGGAAAGCATTCTTCCAGGCCCTGGCTGCCTGGCCCATAGCCTCCTGTGGAGCTAATAGGCTGAGCAATGGCTTTGGGGGATGTACTGCTTGTGTTAACATGCCCACAAATTAGCTGGCTGGCTGCACATGGGAAAATTAATTTACAAATATAGAATACTCCAGTTTTAACCAAATTATATATCAAGGAAAGCTTTCATTATTTATTAGCTCTGGAGTTTCTGCTGAGAAGATCTCTGTCCAGGCTGGGAGGTCAGTAGGGGGAGGTTAAACTGGAGACATTAAGGCTCTGAAAGTCTGAAAGCACATGTTTTTATGTTTGTTTGTTACTTTATTTTATTTTATTTGGTTTTATTTGAGTTTTAAAAGTCTCTTAGCACACTGGTGAAGAACATGGGATCAGAACTCTGCTCAAATCCTAGCACTGCCACTAGTAAGTGGGTGACCTCAGAAAAATCTTACGACCTCACCAGGCCTCAGTTTCCTTATCTGCATAATGGGTGTGAAAAAGTCTACTTCACAGGAATGCTGTGAGGATTGAGTGAGGGAATCCCCGTGCCTTATACACAATAAATACTCATAGGTAACAGTATAACTATATAATTGTCACTCTTAATTATATAGTAATGAGCTTGTAGTATTAATAATAATATCAGACCCTTGCGTAATGATTACTATGGGCCAGGCACTATCCCAAATACTCTATATATATGTATTTCCTAGAATAGCCCACTGAGACAGATACTATCACTTTCCCTATTTTATAAATAAGAAAAGACAAAAGAAGCCAGCGTGTGGCACAGATGGGATTTGAACCCAAGAAGTCTGACTCCAGAGTCTTATGTTCTTAATCATGATTCTATATAGCCTACAACAGCCATAAGCTAAAATTCACGTCACTTGTTTTTAAATACTACAAGTGGAAATAGAAGGCCTTAAGTCCTTTCTGAAGGGAGCAGGCTACAAATCTGCACCATTTAAAACTGCCATAAGAATTTTTTGAACCTAAAGTAAGAGAATGTCAGAGCTAGATGGAGCTTTCAAGATTATCAAGCCCAGTGACATCACTGGGCAGAGTTAAGGCCCAGCAAGTCCTGGGGGCTATTCCAAGACCACCAAAGAGCAAAGCAAGCAGTAGAACCCAGGGATTGGGGGTCCACTCTGATGCTTTGTCCAGTCTCCCTCTGCCTCCCGAGCGGCAGCCTGTTCTGCAAGCATTTTCATATATAGATTAGCCATGTGGACAGGTCCCCAATATCATCAATTATCATATTACATATCTGTTGCTATGTAACAAATTATCCCCAAATGTAGTAGATTAAAACAAACATTTATGCCCTAGCAGTTTCTGTGGTTCAGGAAATCAGGAGTGACTTACCTGGGTAGTTTTGGCTCAGAGGCTCTCATTTTTAAGAGGTTTGTAGTCATGATGTCAACTGGTGCTGCCATGCTCTGAAGGCTCAACCGGGGCAGGAGGATCCTTTTCCAAGTGGTGCACTCAGACGGCTGTTGGCTGGAGGCCTCAGTTCCTCATTCATAGACCTCACCCCACAACATGTCAGTTGGCTTCCCCCAGAACAGGAGATCCAAGAGGCAGCAAGAAAGCAAGTAGGAGGCTGCGTCTCCAAAACTTCCACTTTATTCTTTTAATTAGTGTGGGCTGCACGTCACTAAGTCCAGCCCACACTCAAGAGGAAGGGAATCAGGAAGAGAGGAGTATAAAAGAATTTGTGGTCATGTCTTATGATCACCACAGCTGTGGTTACTCATTTCTCCTACAGTATCAAGGGATATCACACTCAAGAGAAGCTCACACACTCAAGGATGGGAGGCATTTTTCCAGATATTTCTAACAATTAAAAATTAGTAACTGACCTCAGGCTGGGACCAGGCCCCTGAGGCTCTCTCCAGACCCCACCACTAACTTGCCAGGGCACCTTGGGCAAGACGTGTAACCTCCCTGATTCATTTCTTCATCTATAAAATGAGAATAACAATACTTGTGATGGGTCCATAAAATTGGCCTCTGATTTCCTCTCAGCAACATGAGAGGTTTGGCCTACAACAGAGGATTTCAGAGCTCTGCAGATTTAGGACTATGAAAGGATGCCTTAGAGCTGCCACAGAGGCAAGAAGAGGCCAGGTAGGGCAGTTTCTGGCCACTTCTCCCATAACCTTCATTCGGGAAGGCCTCTCCCAGACAGTCCTGTTTGATCCGCTTCATTGGGCTTCTTATACAAAGATAAAATCCTTCAACTTGAAAAGCAAAATACCCACTTGGCATATAATATATCCATGTGTATGTGTATACATGGATGCTGTCCTCTAAAGCCCCTTCCAGCCGTGCCATCCTGGAACTCCTAAACCGGCACCTCTGCCCGCCTTGATCCACAGCGGCCTCTGCTGCTCTTTTGCAGAATGGAGTCATCTCCCTCATTGACTGCACCTTACTGGAGGACCCAGAAAGCACGGAGGAGGAAGGTAAGTGTGAAAGTGGCATGTGTGTTTGTATGTGTCCACACACACACTCACCCTAAAAGGTTGGGCCTAGGCATTGATTTTTGTTGGGAGGGAGGGAGGATGCCTGGGTGTGGAAGCCCCTTGCCTGGAGTCAGAGAGCCTGGAGTCTGGGTCTTGAAAGAAAGAGCTCCCTGGCCCAGCAGGTGATAGCTTTGATCCACCTTCTTGGTTCCTTCCAAGCTCCTTGGGCCACTGGACCAGCTGGCACTGTTGGGTTTGGGGGTCACAACAGCTCAGTGAGCACCCCTCATTCACACATCCGTGTGTTACAAGCACAAGAGGTCACGGGGCCACACGCTGGGGGTCAGGGAGGCACCTGGCCCTGTCTCTGTCCTATAGTGGAAAAGAATAGGATGTATGTGGGGCCACCAATAGAGAGAGTGCAGGGCCCAAGAGAGGGAACCATCCCCCTGCAGCGGCCAGGAGGGGAGGCCAGACCTCAGGGAGAAGGGGCCTCAACACACCAAACAGGGCTGTGCAGGGAAGTGCAGGGAGGGCAGAGTCCTAAGTGTTGCGGTGTTCTGTGGGATTTCTCTCCCCAAACATCAGAATTGGGAGATGGGGTCCTTATTTTAGGTGAGGGGGTGGGGTCACTACTGTCTCTTGATTGGGCCAAAGTTGGTCCTCATCTCCCTTCTTCATGGACCCCAAGCCAAGGCTCAGAGATGCCCTCTGTATGCCCTGCCCTGTGGGGACACATGATCTTTGCCCTTCCCCAGACTGGGCCTCCTGGGGCAGGGCCATGTCTGAACTGCCTCAGCACCCCAGCCCCAGCGTAGTGTGAGTGTAGGCTTGGGCTCGGGGCTTGCTACACGCACACTTGGCAGACACACACACATGCACTCACACACATACCCCCTGTCCAGCCCCAGCTACAGCTGTCCACTGAGGGCCAAGCTCAGTGGCTCATGTGTGAGGCACTCTTACCAGTGCTGCCTGCTTTAATCTTGGCCACACCTTGTCCCCGGCAAAGCCCAGACTCAAGTGGAATGAACTGTCAAGCCCCAGAGCTCTTTTCCCACCTGGGCGCAGGGAGGTAGGAGCATAGCCACACATCCCCCACCTGAAACACACCCACGCAGACACCCACTTCTCAGAGAAGCGAGCATGATCCCAGCGGGCTCCCCTGTGCCCAGCAAGGGATCCTAAAATTCCCAAGTGTCATAACTGGAAGGGATGAGGCCCTCAAAGACATCAAGTCCCACTCCTGTTGTGCAGGAGGATGTCTGGAGCTTGTGGGGGCAAGGGCACCGCCCCAAGGCTACATAGCCCACGGGCAGCAGAGCAGAGCCAAAGTATACCCTCCACAACATTCCCCCCGTTCAGTGCACCCCCAATTAATGTGGGTGCATTGAAAAGAATCCCTAAACTGTGATCTTAGTCTTTCCAAGTAAACAGCTTTCAAGAGTTCAAGGAACTTTCAGGTTAAGAGCAGTAATAAAAATACTCAGAATTTGCTTTTGTTTTGGGGAGCTCTAAACTGAGTTAAATGTCTGGCCCAGTCCATAAAAGCTTAAGATCTTGAAGTTCTTTATTTGGCCTCAGTACTACCTTGGGTTAGCAGGAGGGCCCTGCTGTGAGGCCCATCCTAGTCCTGGCTTGGCCGCTGCCTTGCTGGAGGTCCTGGGTAGGCCCTTGCTCAGGACCTCTGCTACCCACTGGTGTAAGGAGGGCAGAGGGCAGACTTTGTAATTCCTAAAGGTTCTTCCAGCTCTGAATCCAGAACCATCCCTGTGTGGTTGTAAGCTACTTCTGCACTCCAGGTCTTAGTTTTTCTGTCTTAGAAATGGGGATGCCCCACTTAGGAAAAAATATTCTGCAAGTGGCCTGGTGTCTTACCAATGCAGAGTTTCCACCAGTGTGCCAGACAGGGACCATTCAGACATTTTCCAACTCAAAAGGGGCCCACACTCACCCTGCTAATTTCATGTTTTGCAACTGGAAGCTAAAGGATCTGGCCAAGACATAGACCACTTGGATTTTAAGATCGGCGTGGAGCCAAAGGATTCCCCACCCTTCACGGTCATCCTAGTGGCCTCATCTAGACAGGAGAAGGCAGCGTGGACCAGTGACATCAGCCAGGTGGGCAGCGTCACCTGTTCCTGAAAGCAAATGGTCCCTTCATGCCTAACCTGGTTAGGGGCCTGGTTGGGGAAGGCAGGGATGGGGGCAGGGTGGGGGGTGGCAATAGCTGCATTGTTCTACGGGAAAAGACACAACAATCCTGTAGGTCCACAGCCCCAACCAAAGTTGAACTCAGCTAGTCCACCCCATTTTTAGTCCCCTGGGCCACACTCCAAGTGTGCTCCGGGAACCCCTTGCATCTGAATCATCTGGCAAGGTGATTTTAAAAACTTCTGATTCCTGGGCTCTGCCCCCCTGCCCTCACCCACACTCTCAGACCTACTAGATCCAAATTACTGGTATGTGGCCTGGGAATCTGCCTTTTAGTACATGCCCCAGGTCATTGGTATGCACAGAAAAATCTGAGCACCACTACCCAAGGATGTGAGAAGTTGTAGAGCTTGTAGAGAGACAACAGTGGCCCTGAAAAGCTAGGGCACTAACTAGTCAAGGCGGCTCCCTGAGACCAAACCCAGTATCAACTACACAGAGGGAAGATTTAGCCTCTGCCTTTGTCATTCACCCTACTGGGAGCACAACTTCCCCACCTGCCAGTGAGCAGACCCAGAAGGCCTGTGGGCACCTAAAGCACAAGGGTGGGCTAGGGTCTGCACAGAGGCTGTCAGCAGCACTGGGGCTCAGGCCTGAGCCCAGCAAGAGGCTGCGCTGGATCAGGGAAGCACCACCCCAGCCTGTGCCATCCTCTTTGTGGGATGGGACGGTAGGAGAGCAGCTGACCGCAGGAGAAGGGGATGGAGGCTGGGTTCCCCCAGAGGTCAAAGGGTGGGGGAGGTGTGTGCTGTGGGGACTGGAGGAGCAGAGTCTTCATGGGACCTTAGGAGAGCCTTCCTCCCAGCTCCCTACCCTCTCATTTGTGTGCCCTGCTTCCAGGCTTCTCTGCCTGCCCATCTCGCAGTGCCAGAAGCATAAGGCAGGGTAGGAAAGCACATAGCACATACCTGTTCTTTCTGAGTCTTACCACATGTCTTCAAAAAACCCAGCATGCCCTGGAGAAAACTGGAGACCCTGAGTTTGGCCCTTTCATGTCCCCAGTAAGCCGCAGCTGCCAAAGGCCCAGGCACCTGCAGGGTGCCCACCAGGCCTCTGCCCTCCTGGCGGCTGGTGCTGATGCCAGTGGACAGAGGGTCCTCCAGCCCCTTTCCCTCGGGAGCATCAGTGGCCACTTCCCCAGGCCCTCTGCTGCCTCTGTAACACTCTGAGCCCGTGGCCAAGCCACCTTCATTTTGGAGTTGCTGGTAAAACCAGAGAGAGAAAGCGAGAGAGTGCACTTGTGCGCCAGAGTGGTGGATTGGAAAAGCAAGTGACAGAAACCTCCCGCTGGGAGGCACCTCCTTTAGGGTCCCCCCCAACCCCCACCTTTGCCCACCACCCACTGTGCCAGCTCTCAGTTGCCACTTCCCAGTGACCTTGACACCTCCCTTTCTGCAATACACATGTCCTCAAAACCAGAAGATTCTGTGATGTGCCACGGAGGCTCCCTCATCCCCATGCAAGGAGAAACCCTCTCATGGCAGAAATATGAAGACCCAGGGCAGGGCCGATGAAGAGGACATGAAGCAATCCCCCCAAGGGCTGTATCTTATTTTTGTTTGGGTGGGTAGTTTTTATTCAAAGCAAAATTTGGATTTTGAATTTTTTCAGAGGCTGAGTAAAATGTTCAGTCGTCTGTTCCCCTCCTGCCAGTAGCCTTGCCTTCCCCAGGCACCCCACACGTGTGGATTTTTAATCTGGAAAGCCATTCCCAGCATCAGAGTGCTGGCACTGTGGTGGGTAGAGAACAGAGAGCACAGTACAGCAGCCTCATGCAGTGGGGACGGAGGCCCTGCTGGGCCGGCCTCCCAGGAGAAAGATCCCAGATCCCTGTGGATCTGATCATGTCCTTGACGCTGGACCTCAGAGGTCAGCAGCAAGGGGGTCAGTGCCAGATGCATCCATTTTGCAAACAACCCAATGAGGTAGGCATCATCCCCCTTTTGCAAACAGGGAGACCCGGACTCAAGAAGGTCAAATAAGCCCCCCAGTGTCACTCAGTTGGGACTTAACTTCCAGCCAGAGTCCAAAGGATGCTATGCATTGACCTTGCCTGTGCCAGGACAATGCCCTGGAAGCTTGAGGACCCTGTGTCAGGCAGGGGCAGAGCTCCTAGAGGGTCTGGGTCCCAGAAGGGTGAGCAAAGCTCTGACCCCAGGGTCCTCTCTCTGATTCCAGTGTGTGGATAATATCCGGTGCAATGGGCTCATGATGAACGCGTTTGAAGAAAATTCCAAGGTCACTGTACCCCAGATGATCAAGTAAGTGCTCTTAACCCCATCTTGACCAGGTTGCATTCCAGAAACTGAGCACCACACAGTAACAGCCAGGACACTGGGACAGGCCACCCGCTGGGGCTCAAAGATGCTGGGTTTCATCTTTTGGGTTTTTTTGGATGTTTGCTTGTTTGTTTGGTTTGAGTTAATGTGTATTTGGATGATTGCTTTGGCTTAGTTTTTGTTATGGTTTATTTGTTCTGCACATGTGGATTATTTTTGTATTAGGCTGTTTAAAATATAATGTTAGTCAGAAGGCTGAGGCGGGAGGATCACTTGAGCCCAGGAGTTCCAGGTCACAGTGAGCTATGACTGTGCCACTGCACTCCAGCATGGGTGACAGAGCACAAAATCCTGTCTCAGGAAAAAATATTAATAACATTAGTAATGAAATTTATACACTCTTTTTCTAATAACTATTTTTCTTTTTGTAATTACAAAATGAATACACAGAACATTTCAAAAACACAGACTCCAGGACCAGTGCATTTTTTTGAGCAATCTTTGGGGATGAGGGGGCTGGCGTCCTGCTAAATGCAGCTCTCCCAGCCCTGGGTAATGCAGCCTCCCTCACCTGCTCCAGGCGCAATTCTCCTCCAATGATCTGCATGCCTCACCCCCTCACCGCGCCCTCCTTCTAGCCCCGGCCCTGTAGCCCACTGGCTCTCTGGCCTCCCAGCCTCTGACTTCTGAGTCTGCCCAATGCTCACCTGGTGCGTGTGCTAGGCCCCAGCTCCCACCTGGGCCGTGTTGCTGCTGCCTGAAACAGTCGTCTGGGTAACCCACAGCCTCCTTGCTACTTCAAGATCATACTCTGGGGCTGCAGATGCAGCATTATTTAATGTGTGAAAGTTAACCAGACCTCCTTCGTTCCCACCCACCACCAATCTGAGCACTTGATGAACCTACTGTGTGCCAGGGGCTAGCCTAGGCAATTTCAGGGGCACCAGGTCTTTCACACTCCTGCACGAGTCAATGAGGTGGTGTTCCCCTCCCCGGGACCACATTGCTGAACAACCAGAGTGGGTGCGGTCCAGCGGGAAGGTCTACACTTGAAGGCAACAGCCCTGGTCCCCAGTCCTGGCTCCTTGTGTGACTATGGACAAGTCACTCAAGCTTTCTGAGCTTGGGTTTCTCACTTTGTGAAAGGAGGACATGGTAATACCTGTCTACCTACCTCCTAGGTTTGTTTCAGTGACCAAATGAAAATCACACATAGAATTACCATGAAGTGTATAGTTAAGCACCTCCTATTCATTTTCTGGAAAGAATGCATATTGAGATGGTAAAATGAGCAGATAAAACAAAAATAAAGTCACTTATGAGAGAAAAAATAAAATTTTGAACTATGAAAGTGAATGGAATGTCCAGATCAAAATGACAGCTCATAGGACCTGTTCACCCCCAGGCAAAAGCCTGACCTCCCTCTTGGAAGCAGCCCCCTGGGCAATGACATCCTCCCGGGAGGGTACCAGGGAGGAGAGATGACCAGCCGAGGCAAGGCCTCTGTCCTTGGGGAATTCATCCTTCAGTGAGAGAGAGACACAGAGAAAGCTATTAGAAAACAGTGTAGTGCATGCTGTAAAATAGAGTCTCTGTGATCCTTCAGGGGGCAGGGGGAGGGTCCAGAAGATTAGTGGCTGATTCATCTGGCACAGCTGAGGAAGGCTTCCCAGAGAAGACGACATCAGAGCTGGCCTGGAAGGATCAGTTAGAGTTTACTATATGATGGAAGGGCAAGGGCATTCTAGGAAGAGGGAACAGTGTGAACATTGGCTCAGAGGCAGGAAGGTGCATGGTGTGTTTGGGGAATAACAAATAGTTCCATGAGGGCTGCAGGGTCGTGGGGAGTGGTGTGTCATGCAGGCAATGACCCTGATGCAATTGTGGTTTCCAGCTAGACAAACTATTCCAGAGTCCTTGGAACAAAAAGGCTCACAGACCAAATTAAGGTGCATAACTACAGCATCTGGTGAATTGATTTTAAACATATAGCAAGAACCAGGGGAAGGACATGGGACAATGGGTTAGGCTAGGCTGTGTGCAAGTGGAGGACCACGCTGCCTGAATCCTGGTTACGCAGTGTGCATTTGTCCCACCTCTCCCCCTGCCACATCAGCCTTCCCTGCTGACATAGTGAGCCCAGCCGCTGGAAGGTACTTGGGCCCATGGCGCGTACTTGCTCCCTCCTAGGTGTAGGGGCAAGTATGCCTGGCCACGCTGCTGTCGTCAGTTCGCCTTGAAGAACAGCTAGGCTTTTGTCTGCACTTCTTGAGTAGAGGATACAAAGGGCCAAGATGGGTGTTGCCAATGGGTGACTGACTTGAGATCTCATGAATTTTGAATGTCCCATAGGCCACATGAATATTGAGTGTAGCATGAATATTTGGTGCCCCGTGACTATTTAGTGCCCATTTGGTCGTTTTGTCCCTTCCTAGCTATGTTTAGCACTCCTGGTTTATGTATGTCTACCACATCTCACTAGCTGTCTGCTCCTATACTTAGTTTCATCTCTCCTTCTTGTTTGTGTCTCTTATTTTTTATAGCAACATTGGACTTTCTTAAGTAATACAGCAACCCACACTGCATGGTGAAAGATGGGGCTGGAGCAGGGGCAGAGTCAGGTAGTGGGAAAGGAACAGGGAGGAGTGAGGTTTTATTCCTTAGGTAGTAGGGTTGTTCCCAGGGGAGTGGCAAGCTCCTCTGGTGGCCACTCTGATGGGGAGAGAGTGGGGAACAGAAAGCCTGGCTGGAGAAAGGCGTTGGGGCTATAGCTGGGGAGTTGGGGTGTTCCCTAGAAAGGTCCCCCAAAAGCCTCTGAGTTTCTGGTGCGGTCCCCTCTTCTCAGACCATAAGTCAAGAGTGTCCTGATTTTTGGTTTGCAACACAGAGAGGCATACATCCCACACGTCCTGATGACTGCTGCTACCCCACTAACATGATATACCTGGGCCCTCCCTCAGCTGCTCTGGGGATGGATGTAGCAGGCAGGGTCTCAGCATGGTCAGCCACCAGCAGCCCAGAGAGCTGAGAAGTCTCGTTCCACCTGCCCAGGCTCCTGCGTGCTGAGGCTCTGCCCTAACATGTAGCCTCGAGGCCACGTAGACTCCAGGTGGGGGCACTCTCCCTGGGGAAGGAGAAAGAATCCTCTTGTTAGTGCCTGGGAGACAGGAATGCCACTTGGAGCTTTCATTGAGAAGTGTTGGAGGAGCAAAGAGAGAAGCAGGGCTGAATTTACATTCAGAAAATGTTCACGGTGTAAGGGACTGAAGACACTTTCTAGCAGGGTTGGCAAATATCTGCCACACGAGCCATGTCCGAGCCAGAGCCCCTGACGGATGTTACTGATGAATCACTGCACTCTTCTGGACTAAGTCTGGAAACAGCCCTGGGCAGCTGCTGTGAGTCCACCTGCTTTAGTGCACTCCCCCATTTTACAGATAGGGAAGCTAAAGACCAGAATAGGTTTACAAAATATTAGAGTCACTAGAGGCACTGAAACCAACAGTGATTGTGAGGTTTGGAACAGAGAAGAAGGGGGAAACTGTGTAGAAAGGGGAGGGCTTTTCCTGGATTTGTCTACCCCCTCCATGGACAGGAGCCCAAAGAGAAGGTGCTAGAAGCAAACCCTAGCCAGAGGGGTCCAGTGATCACCATTCGGATGCCAGTCCTGGGCTGGATGCGTTGGGATCTGTGATGTTGGAGGAGGTGTCCTCTCTCTCTCGGGAACATACGGTCCAGTAGGAGTGACTTGGCTCAGTTTGAGAGACAGTGACTGAGACCTTCAGTCACCTTGGGTGACGCTGCCACCTGCAGGTACTTCCTCCTGCCCGGTTTTTCTTGCATTATTGCTTCTTTACAGTTTCTCACCTTCCTTTTGAGATTTGCAGTAAAGGATCCCCTTTCTGTCTACTCCATGTTCTTTGCATTTTCTCCATTTTAACCTCTCCGTCCCTTTCTGAGTTCAAGGAGACTTGCTCAAGTGTGTTTACCATACTGCTCGCTGGGTTTCCTCAGCGTCCAGTTGGCTGTTTCCTGCATTCACTCTGGCCTTCAATTCAGCGGTCTCGTTCTTCATGCCCAGAAAATCTTTCTCATCTCAGATTATTCCCTCTTCATCGTTGCTCCTTGAGGTTCCATGGATGCAGTCTGTGTTTTCCTGAAATAAAACCAGCATTTTTCTAAAATGTTCTGTGTCTCGCAGCAAAGCTGACCTGGAAAGAAGCATTCCTCTGCTTCTGCAGAATGGTCTCTTTTTGAACCGCAGTATCTTTCATAGGCCCGTGCTTTTCCCATATTTTTCTCACCCTACAAAGAAATCCCTATTGCCCTGCTCATTAAAGACACTTGCTAAAGCTTTTTTATTTATTTATTAATATTTCAAATCCCAGGGATGTTTCCAAAGAAAATTCCTTAAGAAAGACAGTGTCAAAGAGAGGTCATGTCCATTTGCTCACTTCCTCTGAGCACTGTCTGCACTCCTAGGTGGGAGATGCCCTCTAAAGAGCCAGTGACTGCAGAGTTAACTTTCACTTGCTACCTCCTGTATGCCAAACGCTGTTCTAGGCCCCTCTAATCAGTTATTCTATTAAATCCTTGGAAAAGTCTTGTGAGGCAGATCTTATTATTCCCATTTTACAGAGGAGGCAACTGAGGCCTAGAGAGTAAGTACTTTGTCTAAGGACACACAGGCAATAAGCCTAGAGGTGACATTTGGTCCCATATGTTCTGATTCCAAGCCTTGTGTTCTTCCCACCACACCACAGATGCTAAACTTGTTCTTGCCATGACAGCCTTTATGGGCTAAATTCGTATTTTTCTTTAGATTTTTTTTTCCCCTGTAAGCTCATTGTGACAAGATTTCCAAGCTTATCCTTCTAATAATATAGTATATTTATTTGTTCATTTATATATTCTTCTAGTCGCAGCCCACCAGAACACAAAAGATTTAAGGCAGCTACTAAATGAATATAAAAACAACTAGGTAAAATACAGTCGTCAGTGTGTAAGGAATAAGGGCAAATAAATAAATAACTAAATAAGGAAGGAAATGAAGTGAGCACTAGATTTGATTCCAGGATTCTTGGTAGTCAAAACAAGAGTAAACCATGATTACAAAGATTCACAATGTCCAGAAATGAAAACCCACAGTTGCTCAAGAGAGCCATTGCTCAAGAATCCTGATAGATCCTGCCGTGACCAGTAAAACACGTATCCCTCGGTTTAACCACCAGAGGGCTCTGTGTGGTGCCACAGCCTTCAGGGCAGCAGGTTCCCACCGCACCCAGTGGAGGCCGCTGGCCGCAAGCTCATGCGCAGCTGAGGCCTAGAAGACTTGTGCCAGTTCAGACCCATCTCAGCGCCCTGTGTCCTGGTTGGCTGCACTAGACACCTGTCCTCATATCTGGGCAGCTGCTACCAGGTCCGACACACCATGTTTTGTTTACTCATTCATCAGCTGATGGCATTTGGGTTTCCCCTCTGAGGCTGTTAGGAATAATTCCACTGTGAACATTCATGTCCACGTTTTTGTGTGAACGGTTCCTATATATCTTGTGAACTCAGCAGCAACACATTTTTTTAAGTTTGTAATATTTCTCCAGTATTTCTAGGGGTTTTCTAATGTCAGGTTTTTAGGATATTGGGAAGAATAAGTTGCAGCCTTTCTTCAACATCATCCTTCTCAAGCTTTCCTTGTCCTTGGCTGTTGCGCGGGGGAGATGGTGACCCCGCAGGGAGCACACCACCTGGCGGGAAAGAGAGCCGTGGGCTCAGACACCTTCAGATCCACATCACCTCTCCGTCCTTCCTCCCCACTCAGGTCCGACGCCTCCTTATATTGTGATGACGTTGACATTCGCTTCAGCAAAACGATGAACTCCTGCAAAGTGCTGCAGATCCGCTACGCCAGCGTGGAGCGGCTGCTGGAGAGGCTGACGGACCTGCGCTTCCTGAGCATCGACTTCCTCAACACCTTCCTGCACTCCTACCGCGTCTTCACCACCGCCGTGGTGGTGCTGGACAAGCTCATCACCATCTACAAGAAGCCCATCAGCGCCATCCCTGCCAGGTGGCTGAGGCGCCCCTCCTCCCCGCACACAGACCTGCCGGGCCTGGGAGGGAGGCTGAGCTCTGCGTCCGGGGAGCCTGGGAGGCCCCTGGAGGAGCAACCGTGACATGAGCTGGGGTGCTGGGGGGCGCACGCTGCCTCCCCCTCCCAGGAACAAGCCTCCCCTGCGAAGAGGCAAGGGAGGGTGCACCTGCCTGGCGCCCCTGCTCAGTCTCAGCTTCCTGCGCCTGCCCTGACCCTGGGGTGGGTAGGGCTTGGGAGCACACTTGCTCCCGGCCCCCTGCTCTCACCTCTTAGACCCCCTCCTGGGAGCCTAGGAGCCCACCCTTCACCAAAGGACAGTGCTGCCCCACTTTCTCCATTTAAGGAAGAAGAAAGGAAGGAAAGGAGGAGAGGGAGGGAAGAAGGTGAAGGGGAGAGGGAGGGAGGGAGGGAGGAGAGGAGAGAGGGATCTTATCCCTGCTCTGCTTAGACCACATCCTGCCCTAAGGAGAAAAGAGGGAGCCCCTTTGGCATACTGGGGTGACACAACATAAGCAGCACAGGCCGCCTTAGCCTTGGCTTCAAGGCCGTCTTTGCTAACCACGTCATCGCAGCTCAGCTCTGCCACGGAGCCAGCTGGGGCCCAGAAGGACGAAGAGACTTGCCCCAGGGCTCCCAGAAGTCTGTGGCGGAGTGGGGACCTGGTCTCATTAGCTGCTCTTGTCCAGGTCTGGGTGACAAGCAGACTTTCCCTCCTGTCGTCCTTACTTCCCTGCTCCAACCAGTGTTCAAGGGCCCACCCCCAGCATGACCTGGTGGGATCGCTGTGAACCCGGGCTCCCTGCCAGGTAGAATTCTAAGGGCAGGAATACCCCCAAGTCACAGGGGCAGTGCTAGACTGGGGCCAGCCTCAGTTCTTCAGAGTTAATAGGACTTTGCTGACTGGTGCATCACCAGTGTAACTCCTGGACGACAGAATCCTAGTTTAACAGAAACTTTTACCCTCATCTCGCCAAATGGTCCCCCAGCCAAGGGCAGTAGCAAGCAAGGTACCGGGGGAATCTGTGTCAAGTCCAGCAGGGCCCTGCCTGCAGCCCAGGCTGAGATGCATAAGGAAAGTGGTTGTTAACCCTCATTGTCCCCCCCCACAGAGGGGGAAAGTGAGGCACAGAGCAGCGAAGGACTTCGCCAAGGCTACCCAGCAGTAGGTCAAGTTCAGGGATCTGACCCAGGCCCCTGATGGTCCTCACTGTTCCGTGAGGGACCCGTCCAGGAACGGTAGCAGGTGCTTCTCTTTTCTGAGAGACTCCCTACCCAGATCTCATTTGGGGACAGCCCATCCCAACCCTCAGTGGCTCAGAGCCCCTCTGAATGCTCCCCGGCTCTAAGGCTGCCTAGAGCAGAGCTCCCGAATCACACCAACCCCGCAGTGCTCCCAGGAGTCACAGCACCCCTCAGCCCATACCTCTGCTGCCATGGCACCCAGAATATGCCCCCCATTCCCTCCCCTGTTCCCTCCCCCATCCCCACCTCAGGCCTCACTGGGGCAGGGCATGAACTTCTGGAACCTCAGTGATCAGCTTCCCAGGGCCCTGAGAAAGCAGAAGAAACCACCCCATCCAGGCTGGCTTCATGCCCCAAAAGTAGCCAAGATCGTTCCCAGGGGCCCAGCAGACCACCCTTCCTCTCCCACCAGCACTGTCCCACAGCAGAAAGAGGCAGGTTCAAATCCAGCTCTCAGCCCTGTGGCCTTGGCCAAGTCACTTCCGAGCCTGAGTTTCCTGCCTGTGGCACGGGGATAAGAGTACCTACCTCCTGTGGCCACAGTGAGGGTTAAGAGATGAGGCCTGTCCCGCACGTAGCACAGAGCAGACACCCTCAGTGTGGGAGCCGTGGTTTGCATTGTTAGGGATATATAATCTCTCTCCAGCCTGGCTCTGAGGTGGGGCCCTACCATGAGGATGGTAGGGGCACGCACAGGGTTGCTGGGAGACCACACTTTCAGCTCCCTTCCCCCCCAGGTTTGCACGTAAGGCCACTCGAGCACCGTGATGGGGTGGAAAGGACCCTGGGTTTAGAGTTGGAGGCATCAGATGAGTCATTCCCTGTCTCTGAGCCTCAGCTTCCTCATCCACAAAACATGCCCGAGGACCTCACCAAGGATGAGGTTAGAGTGTGTAGGTGGGAGCAGGCCCTGTGTGGGATGAAGGGAGGTTTTGCAAAGCCTGCAGGTCAGGGGACCCTGAGCGCCTCAGGTCACATGCTGCTGCTGACCCAAGGGAGGCAGAGGAGGGAGCATCAGATGGAACTCCCACCTTGCCACAGAGGCCCCATGTCCCCTGCCCAAACCATTGAGAGCAGGACACTTGCAATTCCAGACACTCGGCCCTGGCCGTTTAATCACATGATCCCTACTGAGAGGATCAGCCCTGGGTCTCAGGGATCATGAGAATGAGGGAGCCATTGCTGCCTCCCTGAGCCCCGCCAGACACAGGCCACCAGGCAGGCAGGCCTCCACTGACCATTGTTTTTACCCCTGCCCTCCCCTCAGGTCACTGGAGCTCCTGTTTGCCAGCGGCCAGAACAACAAGCTTCTATACGGTGACCCCCCCAAGTCCCCACGCGCCACCCGCAAGTTTTCCTCACCGCCACCACTGTCCATCACCAAGACATCGTCTCCCAGCCGCCGGCGGAAGCTCTCCCTGAACATCCCCATCATCACAGGTGGCAAGGCCCTGGACCTGGCCGCGCTCAGCTGCAACTCCAACGGCTACACCAGCATGTACTCGGCCATGTCGCCCTTCAGCAAGGCTACGCTGGACACCAGCAAGCTCTACGTGTCCAGCAGCTTCGCCAACAAGATTCCAGATGAGGGCGATATGACCCCTGAGAAGCCCGATGACCCCTCGGTGCTTAGCAAGCAGAGTGAGTGGATGTGCAGGCAGAGCCGCCCCCAGCCTTAGCTCCCTGCCCAGCAAGGCCTCAGGCTGCTCCTCATGCTCCCACAGGGCAGAAGGGCAAAGGCTTGGGGGTCCCAGGCAGATCGTGGGGGCAGTGCAGAAAGGCAGCCATGTGTGGGAGCCTAGGCTGCCCCGGTGAAGCTGGAAGAGATTCCCAGGGCACTGCCACACTTTAGATGGGTATCAGCTCCCATCACGAGCAATCCCTGTACTTGCCCACATCTGCAGTGGACATGTCCTGGGCCAGGCCCCACTCAGGGACTGGGAGAGGTCGTGGGACCTGGCTCCTGCCCTCCAGGATTCACGATCTGGCTGAGGGCCCAGACCAGACACTGAAAGTGGGCACCTGATGCGTGTTGTGCTGGGAGGTGCTCCAGGGGCACAGAGGAGAGGGTAGGAATACCGTCAGCAGCGTCATAGAAGGCTTCCTAGAGGAACCAGTAGGTCTGGATTTTCACCAGGACAAAGGGAGAACATTCTAGACTGTGAGAATAGAATGTGAGTGACTGAAGAGCAAGGAGAAGCGTGTGTGTTCAGGGAACAGCATGGAGCACAGCAGCCTGGAACGCCGGGAGCGGGGCAGAGGCTGGAGATGGTGCTGGGCAGGCTGGCGCTCCCCTGTTCTCAGAGTTTCTCCTGACTGCTCTAGAAAGGCGAGGTCTGCCTCTGTCTTAGATCAGATCAGGCCATATCTTGGGCACCACCAGCATTGTCTTACTAGCACATGCGCGCGCACACACGTAAAACCCTGGGCTGGTCAGATGCCCCAGGCTTTGAGGAGGAGGCCTTTGAAAAAGACTTTGAAGATGGTCAAGATTTCTCTCCTCTGAGTTGAGGAGGGGGAAGGTGGAGGGCAACCCCAGCAGAGGGCACAGCTGGGGAGGGGCAAAGCCCCCACGAGGCCACATCACCAAGCAGCATTAACCATGGCACATACAAGAAATGGGTGATGGTGCTGCTGAAAGTCAGTAACCAAGGTGACAGCCTACCATCAATTTCATAATTTCACATTACAGAATATAATGCAAGTCAGTCCTGAAAAATCATCTCGTACCTGGCTTCTTAATTGGTGCTTCAGGAGCCCATGAACCTGTCTAATTGTGTGTGAAATTGTGTGTGTGTGTGTATGTGTATTCTTTTCTAAGGAGAAGATCTGTAGCTTTCTTTGGGTTCTCAAGAAGGTCAAGTGTAAGTGCACTCACTTTCTATTTGGGGAAACTGAGGCCCAGAGCAGTTAAGAGTTTTTAACCAGCCGGGCTTGGTGACATTCACCTGTAGTCCCGGCTACTCAGGAGGCTGAGGCAGGAGGATCACTTGAGCCCAGGAGTTCAAGGCTGCAGTGAGCTATGATTGTACCATTGCACTCCAGACTGGACGACAGAACAAGACCCTGTCTCTAAAAAAAAAAAAAGAGTTTTTAACCGAGACTTCACTGTGCCAGACCTGGACTTTTAATATAATTCATCAGCTTCCCCAAAGTGTGTAGACCATGAGTCTCCCAAGATTAGGAAGACTCTATAATTAATTGCCCAAGCCAGGATATTTTTAAGAGTGACCAAAGGCATAGGACAATAAGTATAAAGCAGGACTTTCCTAGGAAAGCTGGAGCAGATGGTCACCCTAACTAAGATGCTTCACCAAAAGAAAAAAAAGAGAGAGAGACCTTGCTACTCAAAGCGCGGTCCGTGGACCAGCCACATGGGCATTTCTAACAAGAGCTTACTAGAAATGCAGACTCACAGGCCCCACCTGAGACCTCTGAATGAGAATTTGCATTCTAACCAGGTCCCCAGGTGTATCTGTTAAGGTTTAAGAAGGCCTGGTAGAGCAGAAGCCACCTTGGACATTCACAGTGCCCACCAGCATGTGAAAGGTTCTGATAAGTCCTGTGGTAAATAAAGCTGTCAAACTTTTTTCAGTCTGTATATCCCAAATTTACTCTGTTTGGCTTCAGTAACTTGTAGGCATAAATTTTTAAATCAGCAACTAATTGAGAAAAATAAAATTATTTCTTTTTTTCCCTCCCAGGCTCAGAAGTCTCCATGAGAGAAGAGTCAGATATTGATCAAAACCAGAGTGATGATGGTGACACTGAGACATCACCAACTAAATCTCCAACAACACCAAAATCAGTCAAAAGCAAAAATTCTTCAGGTACAGCTCTCCAACTACAAATAAATTCCCAGCTTGGGAAGGACAGCAGGTCAGGTCGAGTAGAGGCAAATGGGTGTCATCCCTTATGCTTCATGAGTGACTCCTAAGAGCAGTGACTGTTCTGAGATTTCATAACCCCCGAGAGGATGTGGGTGCTGAAGCACTGGCCAGGTAGATCGGCTCTCAACGCAGTCTCTCCCCTACCCCAGACAAGACTGCATTTAACCAACCCCCCAGCACAGGCAGGCAGGGAGGCCGGGCACCCAGGGCTCATTCATGGACACCGCTGATTCAGAAGGTGTCTGCTGAAGCCCTACGTGTCAGGCTCTGTGCCAGGCCCTTTCGTCACCCTGACAACCTTGCAGAAAGGCCAGGTTTTTCCAATAAGGGAAACGACTCTGAGAGGGGGTGACGTTGGCCACCTGACACCTCAGACTCGTGATCCTGAAGGGTCGTTGAGGAGCCGTCTTGGTGTCTGGGTCCCATTAAGCCCCTCCCCTACACAGATACAGGAGGGCTCTGGATACCCACAGGTGGGGAGAGCACCCAGGGCCTCACCTCCCCACACCGTACCATCTCCACGCCCTGCTCCCACACACGAGGGGCGGCCTGCACCCTGAACTCCCCGCTGTCCAGGCTTTCAGAAGAAACCCAGTGGGTAACAGGATCACCTAGCTTTGGAGGGAAACTGCCCAGATACACTGCAGCCATGCCACAGCTTCTCAGACACACAAAAACTGATCTCCTGGAGAGCCAAATTTTAGAAATAAGCTTTGAGTCTCTCAAATAGATTATTTGTACCTCGCAGCATGAGTCCTGCTGCTTAGTCCTGAGTACAGATTGCTTTCCAGAGACTTATAAGATGAAACTAAAGGTTTCTGGAGTCAGTTTCTACTATGATTACTACTAAAAAAAAAATTATTATTATTAATAGCAATGATATTACATGGCATTTATATAGCTTTTCATCCAATACAAAGTACTTTCATCTATGTTATCTCCTTTAATCTTTATATCCACCTTTTGAAGTAGGTATTATCCCTGTTATACAGAGATCACTGAGACTCAGAGAGGTTAAGTAACTTACCCAAGGTCGCACAGCTAGTAAGGGGTTAGGGAGAATTTCAACCCCAGTAGATGGACTGTGAGCGCAGTGCTCTCTCCATCCCACCGTGCCCATGAGCCTGTCAGTGTGAACTGTGGCTGTCAGACATTGAACAGGTTGTGTGTTCATTGCAAGTAGGCTGAAAGGGTGGGAAAACTCATGGTGCTCTCCGAAAGCAGGCCTGGGTGCAGCTGGGCCTGGGGGGTGAAGGGGTTGGGAGCTGCCGAGAGGTAAAAGGGGTGGTTGGAGACCTTCTTCAGAAGGAGGGTAGCAGCGCCCCCCCACTCTGGGAAGGCCCTGGAGATGTCATGGTACGACCCTTCCCAGAGACTTTAACAGAGAAACAGATGCCCACACACCAGCACCACCTGACAAGCCCTAGTACCCTGAAGATGCAGCCTGCCTGCCCTTGAGGCTGTTCTAGACCCAGGCCCCTGGCTTGCTAACAGCTTGGGGGCTGGGCCCAGGGATGATTGAGGGTCAGTGCCCTCCTCTCCACAGAGTTCCCGCTCTTTTCCTACAACAATGGAGTCGTCATGACCTCCTGTCGTGAACTGGACAATAACCGCAGTGCCTTGTCGGCTGCCTCCGCCTTTGCCATAGCAACAGCAGGAGCTAACGAGGGCACCCCAAACAAAGAGAAGTACCGGAGGATGTCATTAGCCAGCACAGGTATGTGGGTGGTCACTGCTCACAGGTTCCTCCCCGAGATCAGCCCCCTCAGTCCTGTGGCAGGTGACGACAGCCATGGCCTGAAGGACTTGCCCTGCGTCATTTTGACCTTGGCACACCCTTCCACTATGGAGGTGCTGGGTCACAGCCCAACTACTCTGCACTGGCTGGGGCTCTGCGCACACCCAGAGCCTGAACCCCAACCTGCAGCCAGGGCCACCGCGTGTCTAGAGCACAGCCTGCCCTGCACCTCCCCCACAGCTCCCATCACCATGGGATAAAGTCCAGCCTCCTCCACCTGGCTTGCTCTGAGGAGGGCAGCCATGTCTCCAGCCATCCCAAGCACACCCCGCCCAAACGTACCCTACCCTCTATCTACTTCAATTGATTGCCATCCACCACACCCCCAAACTTTCTTCCTGTAGGCCTTGGGGACCACCTTCCTGGAGGCCCCTTCCTCCCCACTTAGCGCCCTTTACTAGTTGGCTAACTTCTACTCAGAGTAAAGCCTGCGGGAGCCTCTGTCGCCCCACACTGCCGCCTCCCACTTCCGTAGCCTTGGTCCTGCGGCAAAGGCCGGAGCAGGGGACCCCAGAGAGCTCCCCCAGCGTGGCCCTGTGGCCCTGTCCGGGGAGGCTACCTGAACCCTCTGGCAGCCCCTAAATGATGGAGCAGTCTGGGGGAGGCATGTGTGGACCATGTCCACTGAAAGTGTGGCATTTGTCTTACCAGTCAAAAGTTGGCTGTTAAATATTATATTACCCCCTGCCCATGGCACTCCCCACACCCAGCAGCCGTGAGGTCCAGCCCCAGCTTAGCTAGATCTGAGAGTCGAGTCTAGTCGAGCTGTTTCTTCTCCTCATGTGTCC
This sequence comes from Daubentonia madagascariensis, assembly GCA_023783475.1. NCBI lineage: Eukaryota > Metazoa > Chordata > Mammalia > Primates > Daubentoniidae > Daubentonia > Daubentonia madagascariensis. Next base: position 8,166,056 of record JAKFHU010000144.1, on the reverse strand, counting down.
TGTCTCCCCTCTGCCATGCATGCCGCCAGGGTTTCCCCCTGACCAGAGGAATGGAGACAAGGAGTTTGTGATCCGCAGAGCAGCCACCAATCGTGTCCTGAACGTGCTCCGCCACTGGGTCTCCAAGCACTCTCAGGTGGGTGGGAGTCCTCCCTGCGCAGGGACCATCGGGTGCTGGCCCCCAGGAAGCAGCTGCCGGCAGAGTGAGCTGATGGCCAACAGTGGGGCAGCAAGAGGGAGGGTACCCACGTGTGCCACCCTGATGTTCCCAGAAGAACCTGCTCAGGTGCCATAGGAGGGAATTGAGGTCATTCAAGGGGCCTCTGTCTCTCCACCCTGTCTGCAGCAGGGGTACAGGTGGGTTTGTGCCTCCCCAGCCTGGGGGTGCAGCCGGGTGAGTGATGGTCCTTGGTCTTGCCCCAGTGCCTTTACCTAAGATTCTCTAGGCCCTGAGAGTCTCTCGTTCCCTGCCACGCAGCCAGTGGAAAGGAAATGAGGCAGGGCAGCCTGCCGTGGGCAGAAATAGAAACCGCAGCTCCCTCCTCTGGTCCGGGCCCAGACCACTGCAGGGCAGCTTGAAAACGGTAGCCAGAGTCACCCATCACATCTTCCTGGCAGGACTTTGAGACCAACGACGAGCTTAAATACAAGGTGATCAGCTTCCTGGAGGAGGTCATGCATGACCCGGAGCTCCTGACCCAGGAGCGGAAGGCAGCAGCCAACATCATCAGGTGAGGCCAGAGGCCAGGGAGGTGAAGAGGGCCCTTCTCAGGCAGGAGGACAGCCCTGAGCAGAGAGTGCTGGGGTAGAGGTGAGCCCAGAGCCCAGAGCCTCCTGGGGCTGCACACCCCCCTTCTACAGCCAGGCTCTGGCATGGGGAGTCCGCTTGTCCTTCCCTCCCCTCCCACTACCCCACCAGACCTTGATCTCTTTGAGACCAGAACTGAGCCCGCTTCTCCATGTATGCCCACAGCTGCTGACACCTGTGCTGTCCAGTATGGTGGGCACTGGCTACCTATGCCTACTTAAATCTTAATTAAAATTGAATAAAATTTAAAATTCAGTTCCTCAGTCACATGAGCCACAGGGCTTGCGGCTCCTGTATTGGACAGCATAGATGTAGGACATTCCTGTCATTGTAGGGGGTGCTACTGAACAGCACTGGCAAGACCGTTTGTAGGTGCTCAGGGAGTGTCTGCTGAATTGGATTCAGTTAAATCACTTGTACCTGAACCTGCGTTTGTTCCTCCTCCCTCAACTACCTCTCCTGGTGGGGGTCAGGGGTCCTGCAGCTCCGTGTCTGAGCTGGCTCAGCCAGTGACTCTCAGTGTGACCTCGGCAAGTCCCTTCCCTGAGCCTCATTTTGCTCCTTTGTAAAATGGGTGAACAATACCCACTTCAAGGGCTGGGGTGAGATCGTGGGTGTCACTTATGAAAGCTGCTCAGTGGGTGGTGGGCACAGGCTCATCTTCTGCCCGTGGCTCCCATCCCGCTGCCTGCCCTTTCCTAGCCTGGGCAGGCGGGGAGGCCCCTGCTCCTCTCCCTGGCCCCACCGGCCCAGACTTCCCACTGCGTCCTGCTCATGCATTTTCTGCCTATGACCAAAGTCTCCAGCCTTCCTTCCCAGCCAGGCCACGCCCCATGCTGTGCCCATCATTCCCTCAGGTCACCCTCTGAGACTCTGTCAGGCCTCCCTCACCTTCAGTACCCACCTCCTGCACACACGTGCACACAGTCAGCCCCCACAGGAGTGTGTGAGCCCCTGGCCGTGCTGATACAGCCACTCCAGCAGGGAGCCTGTTCTGGGAGCCTCCTGGGTACAGTGGGAAGAGCAGGCTCTGGAGTGGGGCAGCCCTGGTTGAGTCGTAGGCCCACCACGGCCAGCTGTGGGACCCCACGTGACACACTTCTCTGAGCGGCCGTTTCCTCAGCTGTAAAGTATACACGATATGCCTGTTGCCAGGGCTGACACCCACTGGAGGGCCACTCCCTGCTGACCAGGCAGCCCCACCAGCCCCTGACTGCCCCCTACACATACCCCAGGCCTGGCTCCTTGGCATCCCACGGTGAGTGGGAAGCACTTCGGCCTGACATTGAGGGTCCACCCTCATTTCCCACCACGGCCCAGTACCCCCTCTCCTCTGCCCTCACCTCGACACAGCCAGCCCCTCCCCCGGGTCTGCGGCCCGAGGTGCTGCAGCCTCCTGTCTGATCAAGGCCCCCAGCACTCCTGCTTGCTCTGCCTCTCCAGACCTGGAGCAGCTCTCCTCTCCTGCATCCTCTCGTTCCACGTGCACGTAGGAATGCCTGCTGCATGCCCTGCCCCGCGCTGGTACTAGGGCTACAAGAGGAATCCCACCCAGCCCTGCCCCCAAGGGCTCCCTGCCCTGTGTGGGGATGGGGGCAGACTGTTCCCACACAGCCAGACAGAGAGGGTCAGGACCACAGGAAGAAGACAGGGAATGAGCCAGGACAGAGGCATGAGAACGCCAAGGGCGTGGGGGACAGGCCAGCTGGGGAGGGGCTGCCCAAGAGGTGAGGTGGGGCTAACCTGCCTTCTCATCCCTAGGACTCTGACCCAGGAGGACCCAGGCGACAACCAGATCACGCTGGAGGAGATCACACAGACGGTGAGCCGGGCCCGCCCTCTCACTCGCTCGCCAAGGCTGCCCTCCCACCCCAGGACCCCCTGACCGAGCACAGTCACTGCCTGTATTCACTTCCTGTGGCTGCTGTGACAACGTACCACCAACAGGGTGGCTTAAAATGACAAATTTATTCTCTCACAGTTCTAGAAGTCAGAGTCTAAAATTAAAGTGTTGGCCAGGCCATGCTCCCTCTGAAGGCTCTAGGGAAGAGCCTTCCTGGCCTCTTCCAGCTCTGGTAGCCCGTTGGCTGGTGGCTGCCTCACTCCCGTCTCTGCCTCCATTGTCCTGTGACTGTCTTCTCCCTGTGTGTCTCCGCAGCATCTTCGCTCTGTGTGTGTCTGTCCCTGCGTCCAAATTTCCCCTTCTTCTAAGGACACCAGTCATGTTGGATTAGGGCCCACCCTCATGACCTCATCTTGAATACATCTACAAAGCCCTTATTCCCAAATACAGTTGTCTCCCAGCATCCGTGGGGGATTGGTTCCAGCACCTCCCTCGGATACCAAAATCTGCAGATGCTCAAGTCCCTGATATAAAATGGCATAGTATTTGCATATAACCTATGCACATCCTCACGTGTACTTTAAATCATTTCTAAGTTACTGATGATACCTAATACAATGCCTACCCATCACTTCACTTGCATGGATTCAAGGCTGTGCATGGAAAATTCAAGTTTTGCTTTTTGGAACTTTGTGGAATTTTTTTCCCTGAGTATTTTCAATCTGCAATTGGTTGAATCCATGGATGTGGAGTCCACGGATACAGAGGCCGACTGTAAGGCCACACTCACGGGTTAGGGGTTAGGACTTCGACATGTCTTTACTGGGGGGACACACTGGACCCATGACACTGCCCCTTCCCTATTCTTCACCTTTTGTCCCCATCACTCCCCTTGTCCCCTTGCGCTCTCTCTTACTATCCCCAGAAGGGGGAGGGTAGAAGGAAGGACCATGGTGGATGGGGGCCTGTGTGCTGGCACCAAGCACACAGCACTGAAAGGCTCGAGATACTCTTATCAGCCATGCTGCCAGGGCTGTCATCATCCCAGCTAACAGATGAGGCCACTGAGGCCTGGGGCCTTAAGCAGTCCAATTAAGGTTGTGGTGAGTCCCAGCGGTGAGAGCTATGTTCACGCTCAGGTCTGGCTGCCTCCAAAGCAAGAACTCACTGCACATTCTGTCCACCACACTGCCTCGTCCTGAAGAGTCAGGATGAGCCCCCACCTGCCCAGAAATGATGGCACCCCAGAGAGAGGGCTGTGCTCACCACGAAGGAACACAAGCTCATGGTGGCATTCCACACAGAGCACAGGAATGATGGTCTTGTATACTTGCAGTTGCCTGGCTCGGGCCCGGTTTTTTTCCAGCTTGGTGATAGGTACCCCGGAATGCCATTGTGAGCTGCCCCATAGCCCTCGGCCCCTGCATCTCGGCAGCCGGGGATGCTCAAGACAGATTCACTTTGACCTCCCCAGAGGTGGAGATTGTGCTGCATGGCTCAGCCCCTTGCTGGCTGAGGGATCTCTGTTCTGTTAAAAGTAGCCAACAGGAGGACTTGGGAGTCTGGATTCTGGGCCCGTGCCTCCCTCTCCTCCACTCCCACCACCCCCTCCCATGACCCCCACCCTATTCCTGGAGCTGGTGAGGGCACCCTCAGAGCAGCAAGCACCCAGGGCACACCCCTGCCCCTGAGAGCAACACTGCAGGAACCTACACATGCCCTCTACAGGGAGGTCAGTGGTGCCCAGACCCTACTTCCTCCAGACGACCCTTTGGGGCCAGAATGCTGGGCAAACACTGAGAGGGAAGGGCTCCTCTTGGCACTCCCCTGAAGGGAGCAGACATGCTGCTCCTCTTGGTCCACCTGGAATGTTTGCTCCTCAGCAGCACGAGGGCCCCTTGTCCCTTCTTGAACAGCCTGAGGCTCTTCTAGAACAAAGGACCGCTGAGCTGCCCAGCCCCTCTTGTCCCCAGAGCCCATGTGGGGCAGGTACAGTTTGGAGAGGCCCCATGGCCTCACCAGAGAGTAGAGAGGCCTCTTGCTGTGAGGTTTTTCAAAGCCTTATGAAAGGCAGTGAAGTTGTTGGTTCCGACCCACTCCCAGGACCGCCCTCTTTCCCAGGCTGCACCCAGAGGGAGCAGAAGGAGCCAGCTGCTCCTCCTTACCCAGCATGGGCCACTGGGCCATACCCGACCCCGGGCCCCTGGACTCGCCCTTGGCACTGACAGTCAGCCACCCTGGCCCAGCCCCAGGGCACCAGGCAGGACCCTCAGGAGGAAAGATAGCTGAGCTGCCCGCCTGTGTTGATTCACTCAGCTGCTTCAGAGGCTGGGGCTGCCTCCTCATGAGTACAAGGGGGAAAACCCCCACCCCAGAGTCCTTGCCTTGTGACCCGGCATCTCAGTGGCCCTGCTGCTCACCTCCCCACATCTCCAAAGGCCTCATGTCCCCCATACCCATGCTCCTGCACCTGGGCGTCTGTACACACTCTTCCCGGCCCAGGGCGGCTCTGGCAGGAAAACCTACCAGCACCCCCACCACACACACAGAGGTTCTTTTCCTACACCATGCCTGCTCCACTCACATGACTTGGAACCCCAGAGCCTGGAGCTCCTGAGGTCAGGGACTGTTTTCTGGTCTTTGTATTTCCAGTGTCTAGCAAGGGCCTGGCAGTGCAGCCTTCAATGTGTGTGTGAACAGGAAATGGGACGGAGGGAGACGCTTGGCCTAGGAGGGTGGCCCACTTCTGGGCTGCTTTTGGGTGCTCAGCCCACTTGGGCTTCTGGGCAGGCTGGAGTGAACATAAGAAAGCAGAAGTCACAAGGGGCACAAGGCAGAGCTGGCTGTTCTCCTCCTGTATGGCCCAGTCGGCCTCGAGGTGGGGGTGGGGGCACAGTCCTTGTTCCTGACTCACCCCTTGGTGGACACAGCCTCCTCCCGAGACCAGCAAGTTTGTCCCTCTCCCCTCCTTTCCCCACCTCCCCCCAGCCCCTCCCCAGATGCAGCAGGCTTTCCGTGAGGCCTTTGCGCCCAAGCACACCAGCCTTGCTCTCATCTAACCCCTGCCATGGGCACCACTGTCCCCTGGGTAATGTTTCCCTGAGGATTCCTCTGGTCAAAGGGCCCAGGTGGTAGACACCCTCAAAGGTGATGTCCACGGGTGACCCCGAGGGGGGCTGGGGACATGGTAACCCAGGACTGAGGCCAGACAGCTGTCTTCTGGGTACAGGACAAAAACACTGTCCCAGGAGCTAATCACACCTGGAAGTCTACCCCTGCTAATGAATTTCAAATGGAAATTATACTGAGCCAGCTGTGGGCCCACACGGGCCCTGAGGGAGTGATCAGGCACAGCCTGGAGTCAGACCACCTGGGCTCCAGTCCGAGTCAGCCCATTGGCGGCTGAACGGTTTGGGCCAGTATTGACCTCTGGAAGCCTCCATTGTCCCAGTCCTGTGCTGGGATAACAGCAATTCCCTTGCAGGGTGAGTGACGACTGTCCGGACCATCCTCCTGAAGCATGAGCGTGGGCCCGCACACACACAGCACAACAAGGGGGTGCCTGGCTCCCTCCATCCCCTTCCCTCCACCTCCCCTCGTCATACCCCAGTCATACCCCATCCACCCACCCACCAGATTCCAGTTGGAGATGTCCTCAGCGAAGTGGCCAAAAAGCTAGGAGGTAACCCTCATGGGCCTGACTCAAGACCTTGCTCCCCTCAGGCTGAAGGTGTGAAGGCTGAGCCCTTTGAGAACCACTCGGCCCTGGAGATTGCAGAGCAGCTGACCCTGCTAGACCACCTTGTCTTCAAGAAGATTCCTTATGAGTAAGTGGGTGCAGGCACCAGACCCTTCTCCCTCCATTTCCTCAGGCGCCACCTTTGGCATCCCAGAAGCATGTGCAGTAGACTTCCAGAGCTGCATGGATTCTCCACAGCTTGAAGCAAAAATGCATGGGTCCGCACAGATGAGGGAGAAGCCCTGTTCCTGTTCCTGCCCCCCAGTCCTCTCCTTACCTAGCAGCTGCTCACACACATACACACACACACACACACACACACACACTTTTCTGGAAGCATGTCTAACTCAGAGCTCGTATTCTGGAGGCCTAGAGAGTATGTGTTCATGTATGTGTGCACATGTACATGTGAGGAAATGTACACATGGCCATGAGTGTGTGTGTGTGGGTGATGCAACCCCCAGGAGCAGACGTTGGGGATGGGTCTGGACTTTGAAGAAGCCCCAAGGCCTGGTATTACCTGCTCTGGCTTGTAGAAGGTCATCACAGTGTTCATTGTAATTATATTACTTAAATAACTTCATATCCCACTTTCTTCATCTAACAATAAACCAAAACGGTATTTGTAAACACTATTTTTAATAAATGCACAGTTATTCCCTAACAGTGCATAATTAAGCCATGGGGTTGTTTACAGTTTTCACTTTATATTTCAAGCTGAGGTAAACATCCTCACAACCAAATATGTCTCTGAATTTCTGACAGTTTTTCCCCCAGTCGTTTCCCAGAATTGGAATCACCAGATCCGAAGCTGTGAATCACTGTGGGGCTTTTGACCTTGGCCCCACCTGGCACTCTGACAGCCCTCACCTACACGGTGCTGCCTCGCCTAAGTGGACAATGTTGGCATTTTGGAAACCTGCCACATCTCCTGGATGTAGGAACAGTCATTATTCCTAATATGCTCCCTCTAGGAGGAGAGGCTGGATGTGTTTTCAAACACAGTTCACCTCCCCTTGGCCCTTTCCAGCCACAGGACTCTGCCCAGGTCCCTCTCCCTGTCACTTTGTCACATCAGGAGCCTGGGCAGTCTGTGGCTTCCGGCAAGGTTGGCAATACCAGAACATGCTGCTGGCTTGGCTTGCAGCCTCCTTTATCCTTTTATCTGGCCCTCTATCCCCCCTATTCTGCAGACCAGCTGTTGCAAAGTGGCTAAAATGTGAATTCTCCCTGTCAGAAAACAACATCCATAACAAAACCTGGTGTGCCCACTGCACTTCACAGTTTATGATGTGCCTTCCCATACCTTATCACATTTCAGCCTCACAATAATCCTGTGGGGGAAGTATTGTCATTATTCCCATTTTACAGATGAGGAAACTGAGGCCCTGAGATATAAAGGGCTTGCCTGAAGCCACACAGCTGGTATAAGACAGAGCTAGACTTGAGCCCAAGGTTCTTTCCTTTCCAGGGCTCTGCAGAAAGTTCCTTCCCCAGAAATGACAACTTCAAAAAGCAAAGAAATCAATGAAGAATGAGATCAGGAAGGCAGCCTAACCTCATCACCCTGGGTTTCCCCTTACTTCCCACAGGGAGTTCTTTGGACAAGGCTGGATGAAACTGGAGAAGAATGAAAGGACCCCTTATATCATGAAAACCACTAAGCATTTCAATGATGTGAGTACGGGGCAGGCAGCACCTTTCTCCCCTGGGTTTTTCTTTGGCAGGCCTGTCAAGAGGCTGGGTGGAGAGCAGGCTATACACCCGGCTGCAATCAGACCCCTGGTTCCTCTCTTGCCCCACCACCCCAACCATGTGGCCTTGGGCTGGGTGTGTCACGTCAGTACCAGTTTCTTCTGTTCAATGGGGCTGACCACTGAACAGTCATATGAGGCTTGATGGGACAATCATACAAAGACACTCAGCCCAGCATTGGCTCCTTGAGGTCACTAAGAGGAGTCACTCCTTGAGGCAGGTTTTCTGATGAGCCTGCAGCAAAGAAAGTAGAATGGAATGAAGGGTCGGAAGGCAAGGGATGATGCTTTCCTTCTTACTTGTCACTTCATCTCAGTGTTAGAAACAAGCAATATTTGGCTGGACAATGGCAGACAACTTCCCTCTAATATGTACATTACCCAGACCCTCTGAACCTCCTGAAATTTTGGCTGACAGTTTCAACTACCCTGGAAATTATATTCTAATGCCTTTCATTGTGGGCAAGAGGGTAAGATGGCCCCACAGGATAACATTAAGAAGACAGGAGGCCACGGTGCTGAGTGAGACCAAGGCTGGGCATAAGCCAGGGGCTTCTGAGTGTCCCTGGCTAGGATCAGGATGGCCCTGTATCTGGCGCCTCCAGCCCCTCCTCTAGACCCCTCATCCCTGGCTTTCCTGGGAAAGAACTGTTAAGATGGGACCAGCACTGGACCAGCAACATGGCCCGTATGTGCAGCATGAAGGGCCTGGGCTGACTCCTATTAGGGCACAAAGATCACATGGGTGCATCACACACCCTGGCTCCCGGAATTCCTTCTCAGGGAAACATGGGAGCAGCAGAGAACTGTGGACCAGGCAGGTCCCAGAGTCTCCTGACGCATGATTCATGCCTGCAGAGAGCATTTGCAAAGTTCTTTAATCAAAATAGTAACTGCCCCCTAACTGGGTACCCACCTTGTGCCTAGCACTGTGCCTTATATGCATAATAATCTCATTTAAAACTCACACCAACTAAAAGATGGGGGTTGTTATCATATTTTAGATCAAAAGAAACCAAGGAAAGTCTCTTTCCTCCAAAAAAGAAACCAAGTCTCCAGAAGTGCAAATGCCCGAGGTCTCTTTACTATGTGGTCAGTCACAGCTTCCATCGCTGCAGGATGGGAAACAGCTGTGTGAGGAAAGAAACTCTCTCCCAGCATCTTCCCCACATTTGCCCAAGCCCCAACACCTGAACCACAGGAACTCCACCCCCCACCTCGTGACAGCACGGAGAACATTTGCACTCAGCGCCTTCGTTCCTCTGAGTTTAATCATCAACACGAGGCGAGAGTCCTTGATGGCCGGAGATGGGAGCACATGATTCCACTTACCCTAACAGCCTGGCCAGGGCCACATCAGATCAACCCCGGCACAGGACAGGTCCCCAGCAAGCACACCCCATCCTGGGAGGGTCCTCGGTAGCCTGGGGGAGACAAGAAAGACCCAAGTATTGCAGCTCAGAGGAGGAGCCCTCCACAACAGCAGAATGGAGACCCACGTGTCTCTTGGGAGAGAAAAAGCGATGGACACAAGGCAAGACCCCAGGAAACACGCCTGACAGGCCTGCATCTGACCACAGTTTACACACACTTGGTCAGTACCAGGCAGCAAAACACTGCTCCCTCCCTTCCCTGGACCCACTGTGTGCTCAGGACCCAAGTAAGGAAAAGACAAGAGCATGAAGTGAGCATTCATTGAGTGTTCACCACGCGCTGGGCACTTTGCTAAGGGCTTCATAAGCACCATCTCATTTAATCCTGTTATTCTTGTTTTATGGTCAGAGAAACTGAGTCTCAAGGAGGTCAACTTTCATCCCCAACATTACACAGCAAGAGCACCCACTTTTGAATGCACACAGTCTACCTCAGAAGCTACCCTTGTAACCTCTTGGCACGTGGCCATCTCTGTGCACATCCACCATTTTCAGAAGCGTAGAAGGTGCGCCTCCATGGTGGTGATTTTCCTAATCTCCCCCGGCACAGTTCTATTGGCTCTTTTCCAGTCCTTTTGCCTTTAATTTCTTTGTCCTCTTGGCTGGTGGTACTGGCTAGGATCTCCAGTTCCAGGGCCAGAACTAGGGAAAGGCAAGCGAAGTGCCCAGGGTCAGAATTTAAGGATCTGCTCACCCCCTGCACCTGCAGGCGGGCTCCTCACTTGGGTCACCCGAGTCCCATCTTTGTCCAGGGCGGTGTGGAGTGGAAATGGGGAGAGTGTGCCTTGTTCTTGGTTTTGAATGGAATGCTTCAAATACTTCCCCGTGTAGAATGATGTTCGTTTCTTTACCAAGTTTTTAAAAATTCCTTTCTGTGATATTCCTTGTGTGCTAATGGTTTTTACCATGAATGAATACTGAATTTTATCAAATTTTTTTCTATATATATTGAGATGGTCATATGATTTTTCTCCTGTAATCTATCAATATGGTAAATGACAGTTATACATTTTTTTCTGGTATTCAAACATCCTTGAATTCCAGGGACAAACCCAATGTGGTCATGGTATATTAAACAAATGGGTGTGTTATTTTCCTTCCTTGTATTACCCATCTCTGGTGTTAGTATTCAGGTAATACTGGCTTCATAGGGTAAATTGGCAGATATTCCTTTTACCTCTTTTCTCTGGAAGATTTGACTGATCTGTTCATTTAAAAATTAGTATAACTTTTATGTAAAACTATTTTTAAGTTCAGTGTTCTTTTGATGGAAAAAATTTTAACAGCTACTTCAATTTAATTGAGGAATAATATATGTACTATTTTGTGTTATCATTCCTTCCTGAAGTTCTCTTAAGTAGTAAGTAGTTCCATTCTTAAGTAGTTTTACAATCCATTCTTTGTTGCCCAGGCTGGAGCGCAGTGGCAAGATCATAGCTCACTGCAGACTCCAACTCCTGGGCTCAAGTAATCCTCCTGCCTCAGGGTCCTGAGTAGCTGGGACTACAGGCGCACACCACCACTCCCGGCTAATTTTTTTTTTTTTTTAGAGACAGGGTCTCGCTATGTTGCCCAGGCTGGTCTTGAACTCCTGGGCTCAAGTGATCCTCCCACCTTGGTCTCCTAAAGTGCTGGGATTACAGGCGTGAACCACCACACATTCTTCTTGATGTACATCCTTTAGAAATCATTTTTGAGAGGATTTCTTGGTGGTAAAGCCTTATAATTTTTATTCATCTGTAAACATCCTTTTACCACCTTTTTTAAAATAACAAGTTTTTTTTTGTACTTTTTATTTAAAAACAATTATAGATTCACAGGAAGTTGCAAAGAAATGTACAAGAAAGTCTGGTGCTTCCTCCTGCCCAGCTCCTTGCAGTACTAGTTCCCTGATGTTCTGGACCCAGCTTCCCACCCCACCCCCCACCCCAACCCCAGCTGCTCCACGTCCAACCTGCATTCGATTTGTTCATGTGATTGTTGGCCAGGTGGCCAAGTCCTTGGAGATCTCTTCCACCGTATATGTGAGACCAGTGATTCCTCAAAGTGTGTCCTATCCAAGCTCTAGTTGTATGATGAGAGATTCCTTCAGAACTTGGCTCTTTTTAACTGTTTATTCCTCCGGATGAACTTTAGAATCACTTTGTCCAGCTCTAGAGAAAACTCCCATTGGGTATTTTATTGGATTACGTTAAACTCGATTAGTTTTCAGAAAAGTGACATATTTACATTCCCATTTGGGAATTTGATCTCTTTCTCTGTTATTCAAGCCTTTTACATCCTTTGGTAACCTTTTTTTCCATGTAACATCCTACATAGTTCTCATTAATTTAAGTTCCTAGGTAATTTACAAATTCCCATTGTTATTTTGAAGGTAATCTCCTTTTTGTTGTATTTCCTAATTGGTTATTGCTAATTCGTAGAAAAACACTTCATTTTTGTATATTGAGTCTTTCACCAGCAGCCCTGAGGAGCTGTTAGTTGTTTTAGTAGTTCTCCAGTTCATTCTTTGGTATTTTCAAACAGGCAATCAGGTCTACAAATAGTGATGATTTATCTTTACATCTTCACTTACTCCTCTTTTTCTTGTCTTATTGCATTGGCTTAAAGATCAGTAACTTGATTGCTTCAGAAATCATCCGCAATGAGGACATCAATGCGAGGGTGAGTGCCATCGAGAAATGGGTAGCTGTGGCCGACATATGCCGCTGCTTACACAACTACAACGCCGTGCTAGAGATCACCTCATCCATGAACCGGAGCGCAATCTTCCGGCTCAAGAAGACGTGGCTCAAAGTCTCTAAGCAGGTGCGGGCAGGAGGCTGGCACCACTGCCCTCCCGGGGCTGGGTTGTGGCTGGGGCAGGAAGACCAGTGGGCTGGCCACTGGGCATCCACGTGTGGGCAAAGGACTGGGCTGAGGGCCAACACACTCAGGCAAAACAGAGAATCAATTCTCCTGTATCACCTGGGACCAGATAGCAGGTTCATAGATGTGGCAGTAGGACCTGTGGAACACTAATTCTCACTTGAGTAATTAATACCCCAAAGTGGGAACTATTGGACCCAACACTCTTCTTGAGTTGGGACAAAAGAGTGGTAACTGCATGAGGATCCCAGCCCGGATCTGCAGGGGGCTGAGACGGTGGTCAGATGGTCCTGCAAGTCCCTTCCCGGGACACTAATCTCACCAGCCCCTCTGGCCACCAGAGCGTTAGCTGGTCCCAGATACCTGTTGGATAGTTGGTCATCTTAAATGTGGGCTTGATCTTTATTCATTCAAAACAAGATTCTGGAAAACCAAAGGTAGATTCTTCCTTGGGAATAAAGTTCCCTGCACTGGGGTCATGGGAGGCAGCTCTCCTTAAAGGAGGGCACAACGATGCACTTGGGCTACTTCCTTGGTGCACTTGGTAGATGCCCAACCCCAGCCTGCATGTGTGATAAGCACCACCAAGGGCACCGATAACTGGGCAGCAGTGTCTGTGGTCCTACAGCTGGATGGCTGTGCAGGACCCGGTGGCTCCAAGGGGCCTGTCTCATCTGGACCACTCTGGGCTTGCATACTGTGTCCCCCTCATTGTTCTCTTTATCATCTGCTCCTCACTACCCTCCTCATGCCAGTAGCAGGTCGTGATCCTATACACCAAGCAGGCAGCATGTCCATGAATCCTTCCTACTCAGCAGCCAAACTCAGGATAGCCCTGGGACATCTCTGCTACACTTCCCCCGCCTTCCATTTAGCCCAGCCCCTGATGATAACAAGGCTGCAGAGCATGCAGGGACACCCCTCGCTTCCCAGTGATTCTGGGCCTTTTGTTCCTTGGCACACAAAGATGCCAGGCTTAAGGCAAGGACCGTGGAAGATGCCACTCTTGTTAGCAGGCTCCAGGAAAGAACAGAGGCTGGGAGCATGGGAGCTTAGGACTGCAGGCACATCTGGCCACACCTGGCCTATGCTGTCATGAACTCCTGAAGTCAGGGCTTGAGCAAGGCTCTGCAGAACCTCCAAGTCATCTAGGCTGATTTGGCCCGTCAAGGTTCAGACAGGGCTATTGGCAGGGTCTGGTGGCCCATTCCAGGTGAATGTCTTTCTCCTCCTGCCCTGTACTATGGGGATGATGACATCTTTTCCAAAGGCCCTCCAGGCCAGGCTCCAGTTTCCCACCCTACTGGGGGCTTCCTAGAACCCACACTTCTTGCATTTCTTGGCCTCATTCTCTAGCATTGCCCTCCTCATGGCATTGGGAGGGAACCACGTTGGATATCCCGAAATCTTCCGTTCTCCTCGGAGAATGCAAGTGAAGGTTAGTTAGTGCTCAGGGCATGTGGCCCGGCCTGTGTTCTAGGATGTCATTCAGGACCTGGGGCCAGCTGGCCTGGTCCAAAAAGCAAAGATACCTCTGGCAGCACATCAGGCCTCCACCCTCTGTAGCAGACTGGTGCCAGCTGGCTCCTCCAGCCCTTCAGCTGGGCAGCCGCTGTATGTCTGCACAGCAACTGGACCACACCAGCCAGGGGCAGCTCATCATCTCTCTCTGAGTATCCCATGGACACTCGTGATCCACCCAAATGGCCACATTTCTTAGATGGCCTGAGATGTAGCCTCCGCAGCTAGTTTTTATCACTCCCTTAAATGTGCTTGCCCAAAGCAGAAAAGCGTTACGTCCAAGTCTGGTTCAGCCCTTGGCAAGAGTTAAACAGTCAGGTTTTGTTTGGGATTTTTCGTTTCTCCTTTCTTCTTTCAACCCCTCTCCCCATTCTCTTTGCAAAACAAACAAAAAACCAGAACAAAACAAAACTCTGCCTCAGGAGAGGATCTGGTGATGACGTCCCTCTGTAGGACAGTACAGATGACTAACATGGTTTTGTGTGTTACCCCTCCCAGGGATGGTTGTATTTTAGTAGAGACAAAACCCTTGCTTTGGCTAACAATATATTTGGCCTCTTCGGGAGGGAACATTCTTGGCCAACCAGGAGTCTTCCATCTGGTGAACAGGAAGGGGTGGTATTTAGGAGACCATGTATCATCTTTCTTCCTGACACTGCCTCCAAGGCAGCCTCCTTGCTTGGTCCCGGGTTTGCATACTGTGTCCCCCTGATTGTTCTTTTTATCACCTGCTCCTCACTACCCTCCTCATGCCAGTAGCAGGTCATGATCCTACGCACCAAGCAGGCAGCGTGTCCATGAATCCTTCCCGTTCAGCAGGTTTTAGTGACATGTTCCAAAGGCTCCCCCCATTTCTGCCCACTGGTGTCCACACTCCAGCAGAGATGCCCGAGATCCCTGAGGCTTGCTATCCCAGGGAACATCGAAGGATGGAAGCTCCTGGCCCAGCAAGAAGGTGCTTGAGCTGCTTCAATTTGGAACACACTTTTTAAGTAGCATCTGGGAAAATTCTATGGTCTCCCAGGCCATAGAGTTCCTTCCAGGATAGAGGGTGACAACCCAAATAGCAGCCACACACAGCAAGCATGGGGATGTGGAAGGAATCAAAATGTGCCCAGATCAGAGCCACACATTTGTCCCAGGTGTATACAGAAAAACCACATATCAGAATATACTCTGTACGTTTTCATGGCCTCTCAGCACAGTGACACTTCACCCAGAGCTATGTGGCCACAGGGGCCTCCTGATCAAGCCTCTGTGTCTCCTACAATTCTAGGATATCTAAACTAGTATTGCCCTTAGGGAACACCTGGACCTACCCTCCCATTCTCCAGATGGGAAAGCTGAGGCCCAGCAAGGTGCGAAGAGTGGTGATTTGCCTGTGAGCATGCCGAGGGTGGGTGACAGAGCCTGGGGAGGCCCCAGGTTTCCTGATTCAGCCCCCGTATCTGACCTGGAACCATATCAGGTCATTCCTCTGCAGGTGGGTGGAAGAGAAGCAGAAGGAGGATGCAGCTCTGGAAAGGGACCTAGCACAGAAGGGAAGCTGGGACCCTGGGGCAGAGGTTGGCCTGGGCATCTAAGCTTTGCCAGGCATCTGAGCAGACATCTCAAGTGAAACCAGAATCATCCGCCTGACTCAGTGTGACTTGTGCTATCCTGGCATGTGTCTCTTGTCACCAGATCCAAGATACACTTGTGCTTTGAGCAGGGTCAGTCCAAATCAGGTGCCCAGGCTCCTCCTCCTTGTTGATGGGGCATGGAACTCAATGGTATGCTCTGCCATTCTTTCCCCTTGAAGAGCACACATTGATCTCTTCTTCCGTCAGAGTGAAGACAGATTGTCATTTTCTGTAGGCAGATTTCTCAGCTAGAAATCTGACCCAAAGACTGGGCGTTTGCTTGGCCTCTGGGGCCAGCATCCCCTCCAGGCTGATGAGCACTCTGGTCTCGTGGCACATGGCTGTTCTCCGGCATAGGTTCTCAGCCACATTGTGGATTTTGAGGAACAGAGCTGGAAAGGAAGTTTCCATTGTATCTAACCATTGTATAAATGAGGTCGCTGAGGGCATCCAGAGGGCCCTCGGGCTGTGCAGGGGAAGAAGCACAAAGCCTGACTCAACCCAGAGCGCTCTCTGTGGGACACATATGGTCCCTTCAGACAAACTCCGGCCACCGAAAACTCTGCTCCAGCCTCATGTGTGCTGGGCCTGGCTTGGTCATTTGACAAACCCCTTTGCCATGGGTTTCCTTTTCCCCACCCAGGTCTTTTCTTCTTTGACAATCAGCTCATCTGCCATCTTGTTTCTTGATTCTTAAATTTGGATGGCACTCCTGGTACAAGAAAGGGAAGGTCACATCCTTTGGGTATAGTTCATGAGAAAGATCATGATAAGAAAAGTCAACCGTTCTCTCCTTTGAGTGCAGGGTCCTGGGAGTCATCCACCAGGTCCTTCTAAGCCACCAGGTCTCAGGATCCCACAGCATTTCCAAGGGCCAAATCCTCACTCAGGTCTCCCACACCCACTTCCTTGCTTGTGAGAGACGTGTGAGCACAGGCACACGAAACAAGGACCCCTAAGGAGCTCAGGGGCAAGGCTCCCAGACCCAGGAAGTCCCCACATCCAAAGCGAACATGGTTCTGGAGCCCTGGAGGGCAGCATGCTGGAGCGTGGGCCTGAGCCCCGGGCCTTGGTGTGTGCTGTGTGTTAGTAAATGCTTCTGATTCCTTCTAGACAAAAGCTTTGATTGATAAGCTCCAAAAGCTTGTGTCATCAGAGGGCAGATTTAAGAATCTCAGAGAAGCTCTGAAAAAGTAAGTGTGTGTCGTTTTGTCACTGTTATTTTTTAAATTGTAGACCCAGATTGCAGAGACATTCATATGCCACACCCAACTGGAACAGGAGGGTTCTGTCTGACCCTGTTGGTCTGTCTGACCCTCTGTCTACCCATAAGACCCCTAGACTTCTCGGACCCCAAGGGTGGAGTCCTCCATTTTCTGCCAAAGAAATTCCAGGATTTGGTGGCATTTCTCAGGCAACGCACAGGAAGGACACTGGCATCCCCGGAAGCATAATAGCTGTGATGATAGTAACAGTGGGGCCAGATTCCTTGATTCTAAAATGCACATTTTTTTTTTACATTTTAACAATTCTGACGTCAGGATATGTCTTAATGTCAGTGTGTTTAATGTGATCGTGTTTCCTTTTCCACTTGACAATAAGTCTTCAAAACAATAGTGCATTTTATAGACAATGGCATCTTGGAATCAAAGAAATACAGTTTTAGCAATAATCATACCTTTCAGTTTGCAAAGCACTCCCCTGGCCATCGTGCATTTAAGCCCATCAACACAGCATGTAAGGCGGGGTCTCTCAGCCTCGGCACTCTTGTCATTTTGGCCAGGATGATGCATTGTCATGGGGACTGTCTTGTGCATTGTAGCATCTTTAGCAGCATCCCTGGCTTCTACCCACGAGATGCTAATGACAACCCTCCAGTTGTGACAACCAAAAATATCTCCAGACATTGTCAAATGTCTGCTGGGGGGCAAAATCATGTCCCTTGAGAGCCACCATGATAGACAACTCCTCTCATCCTGTTTTTCCAGACTAAGAAACTGAGGAGCTAGTTAGTGTCTGGCCCAAGGCCATGTGGCCATGGTGATAGAGCTGGGACTGGCCCAGGCCGGCCACCAAGGCCAGCGCTCTGAGGTCTGCCTTGAGCTGCCTCCATGAGGCTCCAGGCGAGCTTTCCCAGGGAAGCAGGGACTTGTTGCACATGCTGTGGCCACACACTCCTGTGAAGTGTGGGGTTTGCCTCTGTCACTCCATTAGGGTTTACCTCAGGCTTCTGCACCAGTCTCCCCTCCTTTCACTGACCGAATGTCCCTTCCTCTCCTTGCCTGATGGCCACTGACCAGACCTTGGAGAGACCCTGGGGTCCTGGTTCTCTGTGGAGCCCAGGAAGCCTCCCCTCCCTCCCTGGAGGGATCACGTGATCACGGCCGATGCGGGACCCACTGGAGTTCACCACCCCGGACCCTGGGGATGGGGCTGCCAAAACCACCAGCCCCTGACAGTGGCTTTGACACACTGCTCACCTGCACCCCCGCCAACCTCGTCAGCCTCCTCTCCTTGTTTTCTTCCTGCCGTACTTGGTCTGTCCTCGCCAGCTGTGTGTGCCATCGCCTTGACCATCTCCACTTTATTTGTGTCCGCAGACAGATGTTCCACCCATCTGTGCTGTCCAGCCGTCTCTCTTCCTCCTGGGCTCCCTGGAGCCCTGTGGACGGTGCTTGTGGGGAGCTGCCCCACTGTGCATTCACCAACTTGTCCGTCCACCCTGGGCGCCGCCCCATCTGCCTCCTTCACATGGCTTCCTTGTCTGCCACCTTTGCCACCACCTCCACTGCCTCCTTGGTCCCCCTGCTGTCTCAGAGTCCCCATCCTGGCTCTCTTCCCCCTTTCAGGTTACCTGTGGGCCTGTGTAAGTGCCTCTGCCAGACTGTGCCCGCAGCACAGGGCAGAGGCGGCTTGCGGGCGCCTGGGAGCTAAGACCTTGATGCAAACCAGGCTCTGGCCTGTGGAGACTTAGGGCAGGTCACCCAGAGTGGGGAGGGCCTGAGGAAACTTGGGGCAAATGTTTCCTGCACCCCTTCTCCTGAGGCTCTAGGGTTTTCATGAAGAGTGATGTCGTGTGAACACTGGAGGTCTGTTTCACCAGGCAGGGGGCAGTGGGCAGAAGAAGCCAGGTGGCAGTCTGTGGGCAGAGCTGGTGATCCACCCAGAAAGAGCCCCTGCAGTGGGCCTCACCATGCAGGTCCTCAGCCCCATTCTTAAGTCCTGGGCATCTTTTTCAGCCTATCATTAAAATATCCAATCTGTGCCAGCACCCAGGCTGGAGAATAGCCTTACTGCCCTTCCCAGGCAAGACTTCACCCCCAAACCCTATACTCCATCTCCCAGCCACTCTCTTAAATGTCCCTTGGCCACCTACAATCTTTGCCATGTGTACCTCTTCAGTCCCCAAGAGTGACCGTATCTCCCTTCCTTGTTCCCTGAGCCTACACTCTTGCAAAGCCCGGAGACTGTCCCCTCCTCTCAGCCTCCCAGAGACCAGGACCTTCCCACAGTTCCATGCAGCAAAAATTTGGCCAAGAACTAAATTTAGCAGTGAAATTTGGCCACCAGCTCTTTTGAGGTTGATTCCAGTTTTGACCACCCTGTCTAATCTCAACCCAGCACACATTTGCGTATCTGCACCTTTTGTGTTTAATTTGAATAGGAAGTCCTTAATTTAGAGGAACACTGGGGACAGGCTGTTATTGTAGGCTGCTGCAGTGAAAGCCTTTCCCATTGTTCCCCTAAATTAAGGATGGGAACCGCTATGGAGGAGTGTGTGAGCTAGCTGCCGCCAGGCCACCCCAACATCCTTTAAATGGGGTAAATTCCACTTACGTGGATATGATGAGTCCAAAGACTGACATTCTAGAGTTTCAGGGTCTCTCGCAGGGTCAAGTATCTGTCTCTACCTTGATTTTCTGCCTACGACCACACAGCAAAGCCCAGCCTACTACTGATCACACAGCAAAGCAGTTGGTGTCCAGGTGGCAAAAAGCAAGATTGGACTCCCCACTGCCACTGCATTGCAATTTTTTTTCAAAGTCTGAGTACCTAATGTCCAACCACATGCCAGAACCTCCTGACCCTAGGAAATTCAGCGCACACAGCCCAGCCCTGAGTGACCCTCATGCCCTCCCTGAAAGCCCTTCACCAGGCCTCAAGACAGAAGGATAGGAGATCCCACAGCAGCAGACACTTGTCAGAGAGAGTGGTCAGTCCCACAGCTGGGCAGGGCAGAGGAGGGAGAAGCTGCAGGGAGGACGGAGGGAGAGTGGAGTCAGTGCTTGTCCCAGGCCTGCATTCCTGGGGTTTCATGTAGAGCAGATCCGTCAGCCAGCTCTTGCTGTCGGTGACTGGTACCATGAGATCTCCGTTATTCCACTTGACATAGTCAGGAACTTCTTGGTAGAAAGAAACATCAAGTTTGGGGGCTCCAAACAACCGCAGGCAAGGCCAGGATGCCAGGTGTCACCAGGCATTGGTGTGCCACCACGAGGCCCTGCCCAGAAGCCAGAAACAATTTCTAGGATGGGGTTGGGGCACTTTTGCTTACTAAAACGTCAACTACAGGCACGTGAGGACTCTGCCAAAAGAGGAAGCCACCCCCATACCAGCTTCGCTAGATAGGCCCTGGCCAAGGGCAAGGCCAGACCCCACTTGAGAGAGGCCAAAATGCCCATGTAGAAAGTTCAGAACTTGCTGGTCACTGGGTATCTTGCCTACATGCAGCCCCCAGCGCACTCCCTTTTCATTCAGATGCTTGGCACAGTTCAGTCCCCACGCGGTGTGCCCTTTTGGGGCCGTCCACCAGTCTGCTATCCCACTCTGGCAAGCCCATATATTTACCTGCATGGCTCTGGGTTTGGGTTGGTTGTGTGTGTGAGACTGACCAAGTGTGCTCTAGCCCTTTGGCCCCTCCCTTTGGAGGTGGTAATTAGAGGCAGAGGTTAGTGCTAGGATTGGGAGGTGCCACTTGCAAATCCATCACCTTCTCACAGCTAGATCGTGAATCCCCATAAATACCCAGGGGAAATCTACCTCAGTGATCAGAGGACCCTCCTCCCTGATCTTTTTCACTGGTCTGGGTGGGCAGAGACCCCGGAGGGCCTTCAGAAACCCTCTAAATCCTTGATCATCCGCAGTCAGCTTGCAGTTGCTCAGCCCGCCTCATTCCTTCGGTCCTCGAGCACTCCGAGGTTACCTGGCTGTCGTCAGGCACAAGTGGCAGGGTGAAGGGGGAGAGCACCTCTCAGAACCTGCAGGGCAGCAAACTGCCATGACCTTCCAACTCAGAGTCACTTCTTAGATCTTTGGATTATTTCTCCATCAGACCCACAAACCTGGGCTTCAGACTAAGACCATGATAGAAAGGAAATAAAAAACTGAGCTTTGCAGCCATTAAAGTAAAAAAAAGAAAAAGAAAAAACTGAGCACATAACAGTCATGGACTAAAAGGCTGGAAAGACCCAGAGTGGGGTCCGCCAGTGGTCTGGATGATCCTTACTTCTTTTTATCACAACCAACAGTAAAAAAATAAATAAATACATACATACATACATACATATATATGTATTTGAAATTACAACCCGGTATACAAATGCATATATGCATAACAGGAACAAAAATTCCACAAAACAACATATATCTTTTTCCATGCAATGAACTCAAGATATTTTCTATTTCACTTTTTTAAAAAATCTGGTCTACACTCTCTAAATTGATTGCAACATCCATGAAAGGGTCTAGACCTTCAGTTGGAAAAGCACTTCTGTCCACTCTGTCCCTAACTCTAGGCGGACACCTCCTTCGCGACGTTGTCATACCCGTATGCCAACTGTACTTATATGTACTTAATAGCGTCCTTTAAATTAATTCCCTTTTTCCTTAAAATAAATTTAAATAAGAAGGAAAATTTTATATCATGACAGTAAATGGAAAACCAGTATGCTTGCCATAAATACACGGTTACCGTAAAAACAAATATGGTAAAAACAAAGCAGCGTCATTAAATTCCGGCTGAGTGCTGATGCTTGCCAACACTGATTCTGAGACCTGCTGCTATTTGTTTAAAAAGAAAAAAGTGAAAGGAGGAGAACGGCTAGTGTTAAAAAGCCACACTACCTCCAAATGAGGCCCTCTCCGTGAGCACAAGGGGGAAAAAGTAAAAATCAAACGTTTCTTACCATATGAAGCCATGTTATTTAATATGGTATCTGTGCATCACCTAAAATCAACTCTCAGACCTCCTAAAATTGTCTTAGCTGGCATCAGTGCTATTATACATGGGCAGCCTGAGGACCAGAGAGGGAAAGGACTTGGCCAGGGTCACACAGCAAGCAGGTGAAGGATAGAGGTCAGGCTCCTGTGCTTGCCCTACCTTCCTCCCTCCAGGGTGTCCAGATGGTCACTGGAGACAAAGGTGAGATAGGCTGGAAATGAGGGTCACCTGCATCGCGCTCTGTGATCCCACCTGCATCTGTGTGCTGGGCTGAAAGGAGGCTGGAGAGTGCTGTGTGAGGAGTCCCCTGAGGCGCTAAAAGGAGCCCTGCCAGAACAGAGTGGCCACTGGACTCTATCACAGACTCCCTAGGACCTCGCCCAGCACCCATGCTGGGGCACCAGAACAAGCTGCAAAGGAGCAGGAACAGGGACTCTGCTTCAGAGCCACAAATCAGAGAGGCGTGGCCTGTCACTCCTGGGTCCCCTCTCCCAAAAATGCAGTCCCCCAAGAGTCAACTGTGGAAACCGTCACCAATCCCTTGCCCAGAAGCCACTTCCAGGAAAGTGATCTCAGAGGGCAAGGGTTTCCTGCCCTGGCACCCCCAAGCCCAGTGCTTAGGTGGGATGGAGATGCCAGTGGAGGCAGAGAAGAGGTCTCAGGGAGCAGAGAAAGACTAGGTGGGTGACTGGCAGGAATTGGAGGGCTGGAGCTGCAGAGCCCTCTGGGAGGTGATGCAGGGGTAGGATTTGGATGGAGAATTTCAATGGAGAGAGAGGAAAGGTCAGGAAGGGACTGGTGGCAGAGCCCAAGGACTCCGACTGGAACAGAGGGCAGAGAGGCAGAGGAGGGCCTTCTGGCTCGGGGAGGAGGAGACAATTTGGGATACCCCAACCGGCGTGAGAGGCCCCAGCCAGCACCACATCCCCGCCCCCCACTGCCCCACAGTGCTGACCCTCAGACCCTGCTGACCATCCTAGACCCAAGAGTGTACAATTAGTCTTGGTAAATAGAAATTTACCCTTTGCCTTTAGCAAAGCAAAAGATGCATGCAGGATGTTCTGTTCTTGGCAGAAGTTCCTTTTTTTAAGTGAAAAACTTTTGTTAATGCCATTTGCTTCCAAGTTGTGACCCACCCTGTGTCCCTTACCTGGGGATGTACCTCACCGACCTGGCCTTCATCGAGGAGGGGACACCCAATTACACGGAGGATGGCCTGGTCAACTTCTCCAAGATGAGGATGGTGCGTTCCCCTTGCAGGGCATGGGGAGGGAGGGCGTCAAAACCCAGACTCAACCCGGGGCCCACCCACGCTCTGCCCAGCAGGCCCAGCCTGCTGCATGGGGCGCCCCCCTTTGGGAGCCTGAGGCCAGCTTCCCCAGAAAGAGCCATCGCTACCATTAATGAGCAGTTAGCATTCGGCAGGCCCTGAGCCGTGCTTTGCCTCCTTTCCTTCTTTAGTCCCTCTACAGTCTGCGAGGTAGGCGCAGATGAGCACCTAACCTTACAGATGAGCAGACTGAGGCTGGGTGAGGTCAAGTGACTGGCCCAAGGTCACCCCACAAGTAAAGGGCAGAGCCAGGTCTGGAGCCCAGGTCTGTCTGATTCCAAAGCCTGTGCCTTTATTCGTACCCATTCTTTATTGTTCATATAAACACTTGTTTGATGGGCAAAGTAAAATCACTCATACAAGTACCCCCTAAGAGAGTAGGTTTCAAATTTTCCCAGAAAAATCTAGGACCTGGGAGGGTGGACAAGGAGACCTCTCCGAGCAGGAGCAAGATTTCTAAGCCGTCTCCTTCTCCCTCTCACTTGTACCAAGAGCCTCTGCTTATACCAGTTCTGTTTAATGGGCCTCCACATAAGATTTTGTTTAATAGAAAGAGCTTTGCTGTCAAACGTAAGTTGGAGGCACTGTCCTGGTGACAGAGTAGAAGCCCCTTCATACTCTGTCTTGTACACAGTAGGCACTTAGGAAGTGGCAGATGCCTTTAACTTTTGCTGGGGTCATGGGGGTTTGTTTTAGTGATGTTGGGTAGCTTATGCCACTGATAAAAGAAGATTTCTTTTTCTCGAAATCCCATAGCATAATTAACCTACAGGATCTTGACATGTCTTGGAAGCAGACTGCTGGTTTAAAAAAAACCACGATGACTCACTGGGGCCTTCCAGAAGGCACCGTGGACTGACTTCACACTTAGCTGTTGACGCCCCCTTCAGTTCTGCGAGGTGGGGGGTGGTACCAAGACAGCAGACTATCTCCTAACACCCTTTTTCTTTCCCACAGATATCCCATATTATCCGAGAGATTCGCCAGTTTCAACAAACTGCCTACAAAATAGAGCACCAAGCAAAGGTAAGTGGGCAGCATTTTCCCAGATCTTTCACAGTAGCTCTGTGCAGGCCACCTTCTGGCCTTTGTCTCCACACCCGCCCACCTCCCCTTCCGGAATTCTCTTGAGCCCAGCTGAAACACCATCCCTTTAAGGAAGCCTTCCCTGTTCCTTATCCCCTGGTCAGAGATGGGTCATCCCTTCTTCAAATTGGGCCTGTGTTTATCTTGCGACTCTTGTCTGATTTTACCTGCCGTAGCATGACTTATAGTCATGCCTGATTTTCCCCAGGGCAAGAGAGGCAGGGTTTATAACATCTTTTTTTTTAAAGGTACTATGCTCACAAGTTACAAAATTCACAGATATAAAGAGCACACACTGTGAAATGTCCCCCAGCTACCTAGTTCCCCCTCCAAAGGCAATGTCACCAGTTTTTTGTGTCTGTGTCCACAGGCAGGCCATAAACACAAGCAAACTTTTTATACTATAATGTAGCATCCTATACACTGCTCAGTATCACTCTTTTTTTTTCCTTAATAATATATATTAGAGATCATTCCCCATTAAGGCAGAAGTATCCTTATTCCTTCTTACAGCTACAGAAAAATCCATTGATTTAGCCAGTCCTGTATATTGATGGACATTTAGGTTGTTTCGGTCTTTTGCTGCAGAGGCCGGAAGAAACACCTTGTACACCCAGAAACAGGCAGGGCGGGCCGTGGGAGTGTGGATCCCAGGGCCTAGAGAGCCTTACTGGAGACTCCTGGAGGAGTTTTCCTGGTTGGGGTGGGCACATCTTCCTTGAAGAGGGACAGGCTTGTGTGAGGCTGAGAAGTGCAGAGCCCCCCACATGGCTGCAGAGAGTAGCATCACACCTGCCTGAACCAGACGGGACTAGTGGACTCCTGGAAGGATCTGGGACTTTGTCCTTAAGATGATGGGCCGCCCTGAAAGGAGGTCACATAATTGGATGAATTTGCATCTTTAAAAGATCAAAGGGCCGTGTAGAGAATGGTTGGCATGTTAGTCTTATTTCATTATTCAAACCCTCTGCTGGTAGCCCCACTTTACAGATAAAATAACTGAGAATTGCTAATGCAGATTCTTGGGCTCCCAATCCTATGAGCTTTTCTTCTCTGCCCAGTGATCCACTTGCTTTCCATATAGCATCTTAGCTTCCTACTTTGCAGTTCACAAAAACATCCAGCTCCGGACACACCCCAAGCACACCAGAAGATCAAGCTTTTATGGTTTTTCCCTTCTACTTCCCTTTGTGATAGGTTTGTTCTTTAAAACTGTGTCTGTTTTCTGCCACGTTCTGTGAACTCATGATCTGCTTTACAGCTGATAGCCGTATTAGAGAAGAGAAAAATCAGTGTGTTGACCAATGGGGCCACTTTTGCACTGCTTCTCCCTCTTTCTGTCACTCAACACATATTTATTGAGCAAGTCCTGTGTGCCAGGCACTGTAGTGGGCCCTGGAGCAAAGCAGTGAAGAAAACAGACAAACTCTTGGTCCTCATGAGCCTGCATTCTAGAAGGAGATAGACTAAGAGGTGAAAAATGTAATATGACAGATAATTATTATAGCCATGGAAGAAATAAAGCAGGGAGAGGGGTGGGAGGGTGAGGAAGGGGGCCAGGGACCCTCGGGTTTTGAGTGATAGACAAAACAGAGTTTATGGGCATAATGAGCTACAACGTCACCTATGTTATACATCAGAAAGTTTAACCTGAATCTAATCAGGAGGAACCAAGAAACAAGTCCAAAATGTGTGACATTCTACGAGACAACTGGCCTGTAACTTGGTGGTGTGCTAGTACATGTTACACTGGCCCAGGGGGTGGGGGGATTGAGTCCCGATGTGTAGCATTTGCTGTACCGAGAAACACTACTCAACACTTGTTAAAAAGGATAAGGAAGACTTTATTCAAGACTATTGCAATAGAACCGGGTGCCAGTGGTACATGCCTATAGTCCCAGCTACTTGGGAGGCTGAGACAGGAAGATCATGAGTTTGAGCCCAGACCGGGGAAAATATTGAGACCCGATCTCCAAAAAGGGAAAAAAAAAAAAGGCTGTTGCCATAGAGGTCAAGACTATTGCCAGGTGTTCAGCTGTAGCCCCAGCTACTTGGGAGGCTGAGGCAGGAGGATCACTTAAGCCCAGGAGTTCGAGGCTGCCATAAGTGATGATTGTGCCATTGCACTCCAGCCTGGACAACACAGTGAGACCCTGTCTCTAAAAAAAAAAAAAAAAAAAATAGGGGAGAGAGATTAAACTCAGCTCTGAATACAACAGGGACAAGTGGGGATTTGTAGCTAACAGGCAGAGTGAGGGTGGTCAGTGGATGGAAATTACTAAGAGGAGATATCAAGGGTAGGGGGAGTCTTGCTAAACTGGCCTAACAAGATTCTTGCTAAAGGCAGGTCAAAGACTTAGATATCAATGGTGGGGAATGAGGAATTTGATCAGATATCAAGGGGTGTGGCTCACACCTATAATCCCAACACTTTGGGAGGCCGAGGCAGGAAGATCACTTGAGGCCAGGAGTTCAAGACCAGCCCAAGCAACATAGTGAGACCTGTTTCTACAAAAAATAGAAAAATTAGCCGGGCATGGTGGCACATGCCTGTAGTCCCAGCTACTCTGGAGACTGAGATGGGAGGACTGCTTGAGCCCAGGAGTTTGAGGTTGCAGGGAGCTACAATCACACCAACTGCACTCTAGCCTGGGCAACAGAGTGAGACCCTGTCTCAATTCTTTAAAAAGGGGAGATGGGGGATTCTTGCTAAAGGCAGACCAAGAAGCCTAGAGAAAAAGAGGGCTCAGAGAAACCTTTCTAGGGGTCAAGGAGAAAGTCTTTGTCATTGCCAGTTTCCATGGTGTAAATACTGCCAGTAGGGCCAATTTCAAGCTACCCACTTAACATCACTGAAAAAAGAGTTGGGAATAGATGCTAATAATTGGCCCTTACAAGCTGGTATGAGCCAGTTCCAACACACCACTGTGTGTACTCTTCAAAAAATATCAGTGAGCCAGACACAGTGGCACAGGTCTATAGTCTTAGCTACTTGGGAGGCTGAGGCAGGAAGACCGCTTGAGCCAGCCTGGGCAACATAGCAAGACCTCCATCTCTAAAAGAAAAAAAAAGAAAAAATACATACATGTATATCAGTGTCATGAAAGACACACAAGCACATATACAAATACAGGGGGCACTGCTCTAGGTTAAAGGAGACTAAAACACATGACATCTAAATGCAACGTGCAAAATTGATTAGGTCCTGGATTTTTAAAAAACATAGCCGGAAAGGTCATTTGGGGGGCACTTGAAATTTGAATATGATCTGTGTATCAGATAATGTTATGGTATCAATGTTAAGTGTCTTGGTGTAATAATGATGTGGTTATATAGGAGTATGTCCATGTTCTTAAGAGACACATGGATGAAGTATTTAGGAGAAGTATCATGCTGTTGACCTTCAAATGGTTCCACCCACAAACAGGGATATACATATATGTTGTTTATGTAGGTGTTAACATTTTTTAAATAAAAAGTTGGCAGGAAAACAGACAACAGTAAAAGCACTTAACATAGAAAAACAGATATGAACACCAGAAGAAATGTCTAAAACAAGGGCTGTTCTCTAGAAGTATAATGCAAGCTACATATGTAATATTAAGTGTCCTAGGAACCACATTTTTTTAAAAAAGCAAAAAGAAATAGCTGAAATTAATTATACTAATATATTTCATTTAGCACAGTATATCCAAAAGATTGTCAGCTTAACATGTGGTCAATCTAAAAAGTGATTAAGATACTAAATTCTTATTCATACTAAATTTTCAAAAATCCAGCATGTATTTTCCACATCACACCTCAATTCAGACAAGCCCTGTTTCAAGTACTCAGCAGCCACGCGTGGCTAGTGGCTGCTGCACTGCCCTTGGCGGCTCTATAGGGATGGAAAATGGTTATCTCTAGAAAGCCAGGCTGGGGACTGGGGAAGGGAAACAGGGAACCACTGTTTTTCATTATGAACCATTTAATACTACTTGGCTTTTTAAATTACATAAAAATGTTACTTAAAATAAGATATGAATTAATTTAAAAACAGAAAGAAATGAAAATATTATTTTTTAAAAAAGAGAGAGAGAGACGATAGTTCTGACAGTCTGGCGGGGAGGCTGTGAGCGTTGGGGCATGGCTGTTGGGAGGATAAACACACAGTGATTGGAATAACAAGATCAAACATTGAATCTATGAGCTTAAAGCACTGAGGGAATTGGGCCCAGCCAATTAACTGCAGCAAACCAGAGACTGCTCAGCATGTCCAAAGTCCTCCCTCTGCCTTACCTCACCCCCAACAATCACACACCCAGTCCGCTCCCAGGCCCAGGACCTTTCCTCAGTCTACCAGGGAAGACCTAGGTTCAAATCCTGTCAAAGCCACTCACCAACTGTGTTCCCTTCTGCAAAGCACTTCCCTGCTTCATCTGAAAAATGAGATTCTTACACCAACCTAGGAGGAGGTGTTTTTGGTGATTAAATACAACAACTTTTGTAAAAGTGCTTTATAAAAGCATTGCTATCCAATGCGAGGAACTCGGGCATGCTTGAGGAACAGTAGGTTTCTTGTCTCTGTGAATGGGTTACTGGCCGAGTGAGGTGATTTTGAGGCCTTGGTGAGGGGGTCCTTGGAAACTGGGGGGCTAGAGCAAGTACTGTGGGGAAAGAGCAGAGGTGCTCAAACATCCATGTGCTTCAGAATCAGATTCACCAAAAAAAGTGAATTTTACTGTAACTTTTTTTTAAGTTAAATAATGATCAGTAAGTACTGACAAGGCCATTCTGCTGACAGTGTTGTAAAATTAATAAACACTTTTTTGAAAGAAATATGTAGTAAGAAACCCAGTAATTCTACTTGCCGGGATTTATATTTTAAAAAACCTAGTTGAGGCAAAAGGCTATATCCTATAAGATATTCATTGCAACATTTCTTTCATATATAAAATAGCAAAAAAATCTCAAAACAACTTACACATCCAGCAGTGGGAAAGAGTTTAGTAAAATACAGTACAGCAAGATGATGCAGTATTACAGCTACTAAAAAATATATCTTTGAAGATTTTATTATGGAAACATGGAAATTTTTCATAATAGTATAAGTGAAAGCATACCAGATGCTATCTATTCCATAGTTACACTGAGTAAAAGTAGTTTTATATTTTCAGAACTAGAAGATCACACAGAAAGATAAAAATGGTTATTTTAGAGTGGTAGGATTATGGGCTTTTTTTCTCTCCAAAAATTTATTTTATATTGTCACATCCTTTCTTCCATGATAAAAAATAATATTTAGACAAAAATACCCACATAACTCAGCAGTGTTTGGGAGGCTGTGTTTGTGTGTTCATCCAGCCTGGGAGCCACAGAGTTGCCACGTGGACCACACAGGGGCTACATCCAGAAGGCACTGTGGTCACTTGCACCCTGGAAAGCCTCAGAAGTTACCAACAAAATTTTAAAATTTCCTTCTGTCTCCTGCCCCCTTCTCCTTAAACTTTCCCTCAAGCTCCGATGTGCAACTCAAATAAATATCACTGCTCTTTGGACTTCTCTCGTTAAAAGCTTTTCAGTGGTGGTCTTTGCTGCCAGTCTCCCACTAAAGTAAAATGTCTTAGAAAAAATGATCTTTAGCATGCTTATTATGGAGGAAACTAATCAGTCTGCGGATCCCCAGAGGGTTTGGGAGGATAGAGACTTATATGTTCTAGAAAGGACTGTTCCCGTGGAGCTACTAGCTGGGTATAAAAGACTGCTTCACATGGTTCATAAAATTGCCATGTCTTTATCAGTGGGTATAGGTTAAACCAGACTGTGATATCTAAAGTCACCTTCCTAGAGGTGCTGGGTGTGAGCAATTAATCAGACATAATCATTTTATCTGTAAGTATAGTAGATAGCTGGTTCTCCCCTTCACAGTAGCAGAGAGTCAATTAGCCAAGACAAAAGCAGCAGAACTTGATTTTTCTCAAGCAGCTATCAGAAGATTCTCAAACATATAACAAAAAATATAATTTTTTTTTCTTTCTGCTCTGGGTTTCTGTGGGGGGAAAAATGCAGCTTCCATTCCAAACAATTGACAAATAAATGAGCCTTGGAAAGACACCTGTTGGAGCTAGGGGCTGCCTGCAATGTTTGCATGGCACACTTACTACACAGGGATTCAGCAAAGTGCTTGGGAGCAGGAGTCAAGTGGGGAGGCAGGACAAAAGAGAATAATTTAAATCATGTGAGCGAATCTTCCTGTTTCCACTTTTAAGATTTTTGCCTTGGAGTGAGCCACGTGAGGCCCAAAAAAAGGGAGACTCTTCCCTCATGTAGCCTCAGTTTCCACTTGCTCCTCTTGGGGTGACTATCTCGGAAGTACTATGAAATCCTAATGTTTACATATATTTTGCCCCAACATTTTACTATGAAACTTTTCAAACATACAGAAACATTGAAAGAATTGTGAACCATACACCCGCCACCTAGCTTCTGCAATTGACATTTCAGATTTTTTTTTAAAACAAGCCCAAAACACTTCATCAAATGCTCAACCAAAGAAACAACAATCAATGGTAATTTTGACCATATGTGATTTAATACTGAAACAATACTAAATAATAATACTAAGACAAATTCTATTAGGACAAAACACTGCTGAACGTATCATTGCCTCATGTGCCCACCTGACCCCCCAATAAGAGTACCTGGGTCCCAGGAGACACCGGGTGTCCAGAGTCACAGTATCATGGAGGCCCCATCACCCTACCGTTCCTTTTTCTCTTTTCTTTTCTCAGGTAACCCAATATTTACTGGACCAATCTTTTGTAATGGACGAAGAAAGCCTCTACGAGTCTTCACTCCGAATAGAACCAAAACTCCCCACCTGAGGCTGAACCCAGCCCAGACCATTGCTCCCGTGGACACATGCTATATGATATTGTACATATTCGTTTGGTTTCTCTGGATTTTCTTCTTCAGTATGTGCTTCTCCAAGAATACAATTCCGTTCTTGTTCTTAGATTCCTGTAGAGCCGGAATATGAATTTCTGCACCGTTTAAGACTCTGCCCACCCACCCGCCCCTCGTCTCCTGCAGTGCCTGTTTCTTTTAAACAGCTGTACTCTTAGTCCCCCCTTCCTGGACTCCTCACTCTTCTCGGAAGGGGAAACAGAACCTTGCATACAAGAATCTTAGAGTCCAACCCTGCTTCCGTCCTTCCCCAGCCCAGGCCCCTGGGTTGAGTTGGCTACCCAGGCATCCTCCCAGCATGTTCCATGTAGTCGTTATAACTGGGTGGGGGGTGGGAGGGCAGCGGGAGGGGGGAACCATACCCTGATGTCCAGTCATTGACAGATCTTCCCGCTGATGGTGATGCCAATTTCCAAAGCAGCTTTTTCAGCCAAAATCGCAGGTCTCAAAACTCCCCATCTGTCTCCCAGTAACCTGGATGGAAGGGAGTCCTCTCCGCTGAGAACCACGCCCCTCGTACCAATGCTGCCACCCGGTCAGGCGCCACGCCGCTCCTTGCTCTAGGATTAACACCAGATAGCATGAATAGCAGTCTCAATACAACTGGACGAGGCCCTAGAACTTCCTGAGGAAAACGGAGTCACAACACCAAGCTGCATTGACTTTTGCCGATCGCTGCCCAGCATCCACTGGAAGTCGGGAACACAAAAATGTCACTTTTCCTCTTTAAGCTGCCTAACGGTCACTACAAGCTTACGTTGAGATGCTCTAAGTCTGTATACCTTGTGATAATTAGTACCACACTGTAGAATTAGGAAATCAATAACCAAGTGTTTTTATTGCATATACTGTAGTCCTGTCTAAATGCCTTCTAGCAGGAATATAGTAATGTAGTGCTTATTCTGTGAATATTACCATGTATTTTTTACATTGTACAGTATAGAAAACACAGGTTAACTGAAGTGGCAGGCATGCTCCACTACAACAAACAGACAACTTTTGCTGTAAGCAATACCTAGTGGTATGAGAATTCTATTTCAAGTCCTAAAATATTTCAACTTACAGCTTGTTTGGAAAAAAGGAATTTCCATTTTTGTAAAAATATATGTTTCCTGATTACCTCTTGCTAATAAATCTATTCTATCTCAGGGTGAACAGTGAGTTTTGATGGGTTTCATTTGTTCACTCAAGGAATATTTGATGAGCAATTGCCCCTTACCAGGCCCTGCACTGTGACCAGAAATCCAGAGTGACAAGGACACCATCCCTGCTTTTTAGGGACCAACAGTCTGATGAGGAAGACTGTTCAAGTTGCCTATTGCACTAGGAACAAACCACTCCAAAACTTAACAGCTTACAACATTTTTATTACCTTTCATAGTTCTGTGGGTTGACAGGCCCCGCTGGCACTTCTTGCTTGGGGTCTCTCATGAGGTTACAGTCACATAGCAACTGGGGCTGGAGTCATCTGAAGGTTCAACTGGACCGGGTGTCTATCATGGCACTTTCACATGGCTAGAAGTTGATGTTGGCTGGTGGCTGTGCTGGTACTATTGACAGGCACATCCACACACGGCCTCTCCTTGTGGCTTGGGCCCCTCACAGTATGACAGCTGGCTCCCAAGAATGAACCTTCCAAGGGACTTATTTATGCAGAAGCCGTGAGGTTTCTCATGACCTAGCTGTAGAAGTCCCAAAACATAGCACCCACAACATTCTATTGTCCTCTGATCACAAGAGGACAGGAATTAAGCTCTTCTCATTGGGAAGAGGAGTAAAAAAAATTGCAGCCATCTTTAAGTGACTAGAGAGGCCATTTGAGCCACATGTCACAGGGTGGTACAGAAAGTGCCTTGGGAACTTTCGAGAAACGAACGAGGAAATGAATGAGGAAAGGCCAATGGAGCGAGGGAACAGTAGGGGGATGGGGAAAAGCTCCACAGAGATGTGAGGAGGTTGTGGGGTGAGTGAGGAGGATTTGCCAGGCAGGAAACCTGGGGGAGAGTGTGCCAGGCAGAGGGATCAGCACATGCCAAAGCCCAGAAGCATGAAAGAATGCACGTGTACAGGAAATGCTAGCGTGAGCGTGCAAGCTGTTGGGCAAAGAACTAGAGGTAGGATGGAGGAAGTCAAGCCACAGGAAGCCTGGAGAAAAGGACTCCCAAAGAGGAGGGCACCCCAGGAACAGGACTAATCAAGGCTGAGGAGGTGTTGTGTGGCTTCAGACCTGCCACCACCCCCACCCTTCAGGAGTGACAGGTAGATGAGCAGAAATGCACCAAGGAGCAAAAGTCTGAACACTGCCCCTTGAGAAAGCAGCCTGGGGCTCCCCATGGGCCGTTCAGTGGGGAATCCTTCCCGCCATCCACTCCAGACCCCTCTCCAATGTCACCCAAGAAGGGTAGGACCAGAACAGCACCACCTTCAGTCCCAGGCATGGGGCCCACTGCCAGGCATGACCGTGTAGTGATTAAAAACTCTAGAGCAGCAATTACCAGCAGGGGATGATTTTGCCCCCACCCCATGGTCTGAAGACATTTTTGGTTGTCACAACTGGGAGACAGGAGCTACTCACATCTTGTATGTAGAGACCAGGGATGCTGCTAAACATACTACAGTGCCCAGGACAGCCCCCACTACAACGAATTATGTGGCTCAAAATGTCAATCATGCCAAGGTTAAGAATCCCTGCTCTAGAGCCAGTCTGCTCTGTTCAAATCCCAGCTTCACTACTTACTAGCCATGTGACCTTAGGCAAGATACAGAACCACTCTATACCTCAGTTTCCCCATCTGTAAAATGGGGACAAGAATAATACCTGCCTTGCAAGGTTGCCGTGAAGATTAAATGAGCTGCTACAGGTAAGGAGATCAGCATGTGGCAAGGGCTTGATAACCACTAGCTGTTGTTCATTCACAAACTATTTCTAGAGCACATATTTGTACCAAGCCCCATTCCAGGCACAGCTGACTTAGTGAACAAGGCAGACAAGGTCCTGCATTCCAGTGGTGAGCGGGCTTTTCTTAAAAATACTCAACATAGGGTGATAAGTACCACAAGGACAATCACCAGGGTGATGTTGGGGCTGACTGAGGCTGACCTAAAGCCTGGATGATGCAAAGCCATGGTGCCATTGTTCACGAAGCCATGAGGTCGTCACTCACCCCCGCTGCAGCGGTCCATGTTCTGATCAGGTGGGAGGCACTGGGCGATTCTCTGAAGCTTTTTCAGGGCAGGACTAGCATGAAGCAAGAGACACACCCACTCTTCATGTAAAATTTAAGGGGCTGCCAAAAAATTCAATATTCGAGATGAATAACATTTTAATGCAATATTTTAAAGACTCAAAATTCACATAAAAATCTATGATGAATAAAATATCAAAATACATAAAGACAGGATCGATATTTCTGGTGTTTTTCTTTTGCATCAGGCTCCAGTACAGCTGACACTGGGTTCTTTGTTCTTTCCTCAGTAAAGTAGGAAATGCCTTTAGTTCAAAAAAGGAAATAGCACTGTTCCAGGGTATAGGCTAGTTCCTGGGGAGAGGAGCAGTGGGCTTGGTTAGCTTCTTTGTTTATTTGTTTACATATTTGTTTCATATGACCCTTTTTAGGGTCTCCCCTCCCAACTCTGTGAAGGAGCTGTTTAAGGTCAGCACACGAGGAAATGTTTGCACCTGGTCCACTAGTGTCCTTTGATATAAGTGGATTTCACGATGGTGATCGGTGTTGCCTGTTGGCCTCTGGCTACCCTCACCCCTCACCAGCTTCTTGCTCTGGCCCTGTGTTTAATGACCACAGTCTCTTTCCCAACGGTGGCCCTGCAGAGGCCTCGCTGGCTACTGGGCCAGGAGTGCCTGAAGAGGCAGGTTGTTATTGACATGGGCGTATGAAGGTACCACCCAGACCCACCCACCCTCCAAGCATTTGTTAAGCTCCTGTGCGTGCATACCTGGGTAAGAAGAATCCAACCAGCTCCTGACCTCCTCGAGCCCATGACGCAGCTGAGGAATGGAAACACACGAGTCAGATAAATAACCCCCACACATCTAGCTCCAGCCACATGTCCCTCCAGGCTCCAGACACTTGGAGCTGACAACATAGAAGCCATCCCAACTTGGGGCCCGCACTGCCACCTCCAATTCACCTGGACAAAACTGAGCTCATCATCTTCCCCGCCACCCCTCAGCCTCCTCAGCACCACCTAGTTGTACAAGCCAGAAACCCAGAGGTCACCCCAACCCCCGTCTTCCTCTCCTTCCCACTTCTATCAGGTTATCAGGTCCAGTCAACGCTAACCTCCCAATTGTCTTTCCAGGCAGGCAACAGCTTATCATTGCCTCTGCCACCACCCTGGACCAGCAGTTCTGAAACTTTTTGGCCTAAAGGACCCCTCTATACTCTTCAAAAAATTACTGAGGATCCTCCCAAAAGCTTTTTTTACGTGGGTTATATCTGTCAATATAAATTGTATTACTGATTGTTGTATTTGAAACTAAAAGTTGGGGAAGTATAAACAATTATTTATTAATTTATTTTAAAATAACAATAACACCACCCAAAAGAACTAAAAGCAGGGTATTGAAGAGATTTTTGTATACCTATTCACAATAGCCAAATGGTGGAAGCAACAGAAGTGTCTACCAACGGATGAAACAAAATGTGGTGTATCTGTCAGGGTGGCAGTCTGCCCTCGGTTCTTGGTGTGCTCTTGGCCGAAGAATGACCAGACACACCAAAATGTCCAATATGACGGAGTAACCCCAGGCAGGAAGCAGTTTCGCCACAGCAACTCTTTATTGTAGAACAAAATGTGTCTGTCTCGGCGGGGGGGGGGGGGGGGGGGGGGCGGAGAATAGGATTAAGGGCGGGGCAACACCAAAACAGAGTGCCAGCCCTTGTCCTTCTTCCCAGGCGGAGCAATTCCTCGAGGCAGCACCAAAACAGGGCAACTTTGTCCCGACAGGAGGCAGAGATCCTAACTATCCACCTAACATATCCACACCATGGAATACCATTCAGCCTTAAAAAGGAAGTTCTGACACGTGCTACAACACAGGTGAACCTTGAAGACATTATGCCAAGTAAAATAAGGCAGCCACAAAAGGACAAATACTGTGTGATTCCACTCTTACGAGGTCCCTAGAGTAGTCAAATTTATAGAGACAGAAAGTAGAGTGGTGGTTGCCAGGGGCTGAGGGGAGGAGGAATGGGGAGTTACTGTTTGATGAGTATGGAGTTTCAGTTTTTGCAAGATGAAATTCTGGAGATGGATGGTGGTGATGGTTGTACAATAATGTGAATTCCTTAATGCTGTTGACAGAAAAGAAGCCAAACTCTGTAAAATAATTTTAAAGAGGTTTATTCTGAGCCAAATTTGAGAAACATGACCTGGAGCCACACCCGAGAAGCCTTGAGCAAGTGGACTCACTGTGATTGGTTTACAGTTTGGTTTTATACATTTTAGGGAGGTAGGGATTACAGTTAAAGTCATAAATCAATACATGGAAGGCATATGTTGGCTTTGCCTGAAAAGGCGGGCCATCTCGAAGCAGGGGCTTACAAGTCACAGGTGGGTTTAGGGATTCTTTAGCTGACAATTGGCTGAAAGAGTTAGGCTTTATCTAAAAAACCAGAAAGGAAATGCTTAAGTTAAGATGAAAGGTCTGAGCACTCTGGGAGGTCCAGACAGGAGGATCTTTGTTAAGATAAGGATCTGCTAGGATGCTTGAGTTAAGACAAGGGGGGTCTTCTATCTTTTGGATGATGCTAATGCTATTCCAGAATTAGGTTGGGAAGTAAACCTGCACTGTAGTTGGTTAACAAAATCTGTTTAGTGAGATTTTATCATTTGTAGGTGTGACTCACTAGGCCCAGTTAGAAAGGAATTTGGGCAAAAGAAAAAGATCAGAGTTCAGTCCTCAGTGCCACTGAACCATACCCTTAAAAATGGTTAAGATGCATATTTTATGTCATGTGTATTTTACCATAATTAAATTTTAAAAAATAACAAACCTGTTACGCACTGACATAAATAACTTTTTTTTTTACCACTTTAGCACAAAGGCAAAATAAATAACTTTTTAAATTAAAAATAACCATTTTCAAAAAAAAAAAAATGGCATCACTTCACATTTTTGCAAGTTTCTTTAATGTCTGGCGTCATAGAAGCAACTGGATTCCCGTATCTGCTTCGGCATTCGATCTGCTGTGATATCACAAGTCATGTAGCCTTTGGAAAACGACCATAAGCTCTTGAGAAAATAAGAGCGAAAAGAGCAGATAATGTCTCAGTAGCATTATGGATATTGTTGTGACCTCACAAACCCCTTTTACAAACTGCTGCCCTGGACCAAGCCACCAGCATGCCTTGACTGGACTCGTGTCACTTTGCCGTCTCAACCACCTGGGCTTCCCGCATCTTCTCATGAGCATTAATCCTCCTTCCAATCCATTTTCTAGCTACAACCAAAGTGATCTTTTCAAACACAAATCTGATCATATTACTCTTCTCCTTAAGCTTCTCTAGGGCATTCCACTCCTCTCAGAATAAAGTTGAAAAGCCTCAACATGATCTCCAAAGCCCCACACCATGTCTCCCTGCCTGCCTCCTCTCCCCCTTGCTTTCTGGGCCCCGGCCATAGTAGCCTGTGCTCTACGTTTCCAACCAAGCTTCTTTCCACCTTGTTAGGGTGGAGTGCTGGTGCACACGGGTTTGAGAAAAATTTCTCCAGACAAGATTAGGATAGAAAGAAGAAATTTACTTTACTTTCCCAAGCGGGAAAAGACCAACACGGTGAAAAGGAGAAAGAGGAAAAGTGTGTTAGCAGAGAGAATCAGGCATTCAGGCTTTTTATTTAGGAATTGTAAAAAGGGGGTAAAGGTGATTTACAGCTGTAGCCGAATTAACAGGGTACCGTGAACCCTGCATCCCCTCCTTTCTTTCTTCTCCGCATTGTCGGAGATCTAGCCCTAAGATATGATTTGGGACAGGATCTGAAGCCTGAAGTTTGTCCCCCCTGCTGTCTGTCCAGGAGCTTCTCAGGAACACCTTGAGGATATAGAAACAGATTCTAAAAGGCAGTGAGCTGGTGAACTTAAAGAGAAAGATTTACATATCCTTCCTGTCTTTTAACTCTTTTCAGATGTTTGTGAAAACAGAGTCCCTGCACGGTGCCTGCCAGCTAGGGAGAGAAAGAGCAGAGAGCAGGGAGACAGCTCACGATTGATCTTTAGCTCTTATTAGGAAATTGCGGGATTAGATACTTTCCTGTTATTTCAGAAAGGCCACCCCTTCACACCTCAGGGCCTTTGCATGTGCCATTCCCTCTTTTTCTCTGAGGCAATATTTGTCTGTCTTTCAGATCTTAGCTCAGATACTACTTCCCCAGAGAAGTCTTTCAAGACATCATACCCCTCTCATACATCCGCATGCCATTTCTTTTTATTACACAATTTGTTACTTAATTCCTGTCCTCCTCACTAAAGCGTAAACTGCACAAGTGGCTCTTTTATTCATCACTGCCTAACACAGAGCCTGGTATATCGTGAAATTCTTACTTTTTCTTTTTTTTTTTTATTAAAAAAAATTTAAATTTCTTACATTTTTTATTTCTTAAATTTATTTTTTTATTTTTTTTTTTTTATAGAGACGGGGTCTCGCTCTTGCTCAGGCTGGTCTTGAACTCTTGAGCTTAAGCTATCCTCCCGCCTCGGCCTCCCAGAGTGCTAGGATTACAGGCGTGAGCCACCGCGCCCGGCCATATCGTGAAATTCTATAGTGAATGTTTGTTGAATACATGAACCAGATCTTTGCTGTTC
This sequence comes from Daubentonia madagascariensis, assembly GCA_023783475.1. Classification (NCBI taxonomy): domain Eukaryota; kingdom Metazoa; phylum Chordata; class Mammalia; order Primates; family Daubentoniidae; genus Daubentonia; species Daubentonia madagascariensis. Next base: position 8,127,064 of record JAKFHU010000144.1, on the reverse strand, counting down.
AAAATGTGGTCTCTGAACCAGCAACATCCACAGGGCCTGGAAATTTGTTAGAAATGCAGAATCTCAGGTCACACCTAGTTCTCCTGAATCACAATCTGCATTTTAACAATATCCCCAGGTGATATGTATACGTTTAATTGTTTTAGAAGCCCCCATGGCATGATTAGAGGGTTGGGACTTTCAGCCCCACTCCCCACCTCTGGGGTGTGGGCGGGATGAAGGTCAGTTGATTGCCAATGACTATTTAATCAGTCATGCATGCCTAATGAAGTTTCCATAAAAATCCAAAAGGACAGAGGTTGGAGAGCTTCGGGATAGCTGAACACTGTGGAGGTCCCTGGAGGGTGGTGCACCTAGAAGGGTGTGGAAGCTCTGCATCCCTCACACATGCCTTGCCCTATGCATCTCTTCCATCTGGCTGTTCATCCGTATCCTTTGCAATATCCTTTATAATAAACCCGTTAAAGTAAGTAAAGTACTTCCCTGAGTTCTGTGAGCTGCTTTAGCGAATTAATAGAACCCAAAGAAGGGGTTATGGGAACCCCAATTTATAACCAGTCAGAAGCACAGGTCACAACCTGGAGCTTTCTTTTTTATTTTTGTTTTTTATTTTTTTTTAATAGCAAATGGAGAATAAGGGGAAGGGGCAGGAAAAAAAGGTCTTTTCTTTTTTTATTAAGGGGGGGTTTGTGAGGAGGGTTGTCTAGTTACATTGGGTTTTTTTGTGTGTGTGGAGACAGAGTCCTTGCTCTGTCACCCTGGGTAGAGCGCAGTGGCGTCATTGCAGCTCACCGCAACCTCCAACTCCTAGGCTCAAGTGACCCTCTTGCCTCAGCCTCCTGAGTAGCTGGCACTCCAGGCGCACGCTGATTTTTTTCTCCTTGAGATGGGGTCTCACTCTTGCTCAGGCTGGTTTCAAACCCCTGAGCTCAAGCAATCCACCCGCCTCAGCCTCCCAGAGAAGCTGGGATTACAGGCATGAGCCACTGCGCCCAGCCCTGGAGCTTTTGATTGGCATCTGAAATGGGAGAGAGTCTTGTGGGACTCAGCCTTCAACCTTTGGGAACGAATGCTATTTTCAGGTAAATAGTGTCAGAATTGAGTTAAGTTACAGAACATCCAGCTGTCCACTAGATAATCGACTGCTTGGTATGTGGGAAACCTCCCCACACATTTGGTGTCAGAGTTGAGCGATGAGTGTGAGTAGGAAAAACGCTTTTGGTGTTTCCCATCTCTAGTAACTGGACCGGAGAATATATCAAGATCTCACCAAGCAAATGTCATTCCAGACCCCAGCTATGGCCACACCCTGCCTTTCCACCTTCATCCCTTCAATCCACACGTGCCAGCTAGATCACACTGCCCACTGTTGTCATTGTCAATTATGGTTAACTCTATCCTTGTCAGCTGGCACTGTGGCAGGCAGAACGGCCCCCAAAGATGCCCATGCCCCAATCCCTGGAACCTGTGAATAGGTTATATCGGCAAAAAGGATTTTGCAGATGAAACTAAATTTACAGATTTTAAGGCAGAAAGATTAGCCTAGATTATCCAGGTACGTCCAATCTAATTACATAAATCCTTAAACGTAGAGAACTTTCTCTAGCTGGAGGCAGAAGAGAGGGTACAGAAGGAGAGGTCACAGAGAGATGCAAAGTGCAAGGACTCCATGTGCCTCTGGCTCGAAGATGGAGAAGCAACTTGACAAGGAGTATAGCTGGCCTTGAGCGGACAGAGGCTCTCACTGACAGCCAACAGGGAAACGGGACCTCAGTTCTACAGCCACAAGGAACTGAATCCTGCTAACAATCTGAATGAGTCTGAAAGAGGAATCTCCCCCAGGACCTCTAGACAGTAGCCCAGGCCAGCTGACACCTTGATGCCAGCCTTCTGAGACCCAGAGGAGTCCACCAAGCCCACCTCAGCTTCTGACCTACAGAGCTGTGAGGTAATAATTTTGTGTTGTTTTTAGTCTCTGTTTTCATTTGTTACAGCAACAGCAGAAAACTAATACAAGCACCTGCCTGACCGTTTATATCAATCTCAGCACATCAGGAACCATCATCCTTACTTACAGGTGAGAAAACCGAGATTATCACACAGCAAGTGTCCATCCCAACATTAATAATAAATGCCAGAGCGTCTGGTGTCAGGCCCACCTGGCTCAAAGCCCATGGGATCTCTAATTCACTGCCCTTTCCCTGCTCCCTGACTTTGTCAAAGCTGTTCCCTCCACTTTCAGCACCATTCTTGCTCTCCCTTTTCTGACTTTCCAAATCCCACCCTTCTTCACATGTCCTTCCCTCCAGGAAGCCTTTTCTGATCTTCCCCAGCCAAGGGCTTCATCTGTACCCATCTCAGGTCAACAGGCTCTACCTGGTGTCTCAGACCTTTGTCACTTCCCTCCCACAAGATTCCCCTTGGGCCAGGGCGGTCTGACTCAGCTAGTGTCTTCTGCAGCTCCCAGTTCCACGCCAGATGTGTGGGAAGTGCTCAGGAGTCAGGTCTCATTCAAAGTAGGTTGCAAGAAAAGGGGGCTGCTGGGAAAAGTGGAAAAAGTGGACTTCATGTAAATTATAACTCTTGTACATCAGAAGACATCAGGACAGTGAAAAGACAGCCTACAGAATGAGAGAAAATATTTGTAAATCATGCATCTGATAAGGGTTTAGTATTCAGAGTACATGAAGAACTCTTACAACTCAACAACAAAAAGACAAACAAACCAATTAAAAAATGGACAGACTGGGTGTGGTGGCTTATTCCTGTAATTCCAACAATTTGGGAGGCTGAGGCAGGAGGATTGCTTGAGGCCAAGAGTTCAAGACCAGCCTGGGTAACATAGCAAGACTCCCATCTCTAAAAAAAAAAATGAAAAAAATTAGATGGGCATGGTGGTGCCCACCTATAGTCCCAGCTACTCAGGGAGGCTGAAGCCAGAGGATCACTTAAAGCCCAGGAGTTTGAGGCTGCAGTGAGCTATGATCATGCCACTGCACTCCAGCCTGACTGACAGAGCAACACCCTGTCTCTAAAAAAATAAAAAATAATAAAAAAATAGACAAAATACTTGAGTAGACATTTCTCCAAAGAAGATATACAAATAGCCAAGAAGCACATGAAAAGATGCTCAGTATCATTGGTCCTTAAAGAAATGCAAATCAAAACCACAATGAGATACTATGTCTCACCAACTAGGATAGTTATGATCCAAAAAACGGAAAATAACAAGTGTCTGTGAGGATATGGAGAAATAGGAACCCTCATACGTTGCTCATAGGAACATTAAATGGTGCAGCTGCTGTGGAATACAGTCTGGCAGTTTCTCAAAAAGTTAAGCATAGAGTTACCGTGTGATCCAGCAATTCTACTCCTAGTTAAATACCCATGAGAAGTGAAAACATATGTCCACACAGAAACTTGTACACAAATGTTTATGGCAGCATTATTCATAATAGCCAAAAGGTGAAAACAACCCAAACATCCAACAACAGATGAGTAGATAAACAAAATGTGGTATAACCATACAATGAAATATTACTCAACCTTAAAAAGGAGGAAAGTACCGATACATGCTACAATTTGGATGAACCTAGAAAACATTATGCTAAGTCAAAGGAGCCAGACACAAAAGGTCATTTATTGTATGATTCCTTTTATGTGAAGTATCCAAACTAGACAAATTCATAGAGACAGAATGCAGATTAGTGGATGGGGGGATGGGGGGTTGAGGAGTAAGTAATTAATGGGTATGGGGTGTTGTTTGGGGATGATGCAAATGTTCTGAAACCAGAGAGAGGTGGTGGTTGCACAACACTGTGAATGTGCTAAACACCACTGAATTATACACTTCAAAATGGTTAATTTCATGTTATGTGAATTTTTACCTGAAAAAAAAAAGAGGCAAACTGCAACTGTTTGCTCATTAACAAAGCACTTCAGATGTGATCAGAGATGATTTGAGATGATTTAGATCGGTTCCTGAGATAATTCTGAATGGTACACCTTAAAATGGTTAATTATATACCATATGACTTTCACTTCAATTTTTAAAAAGAAGAAAGAAGGAAGGAAGGAAGGGACGGAGGGAGGAAGGAAGGAAGAGGGACTGGTCAAAGAGAGCTTCTCAGAGAAAGTATCTCAAACTGGTCCTTGAAGGGTCTCTGGTGGACCGAAGAGGATGGGCAAGGGCGTCCCAGGTAAGGAAGTATCTGAGCGACGGCCGAGCTGCGGTGAGCGCCAAGAGGAGACCCGCAGGTGGGCGGGGCCAGTGGCTGGGTGGGCGGGGCCTGCCGCGGCCGGCCCCGGAAATGTGCGGAGGTGCCCGGACGCAGCTCGGTGGTGAAATCCTGTAGGCTCTCTTCTTGCCCTGCCTGATTCCGTCTTCATTCAGCCAAGCCCTTATCAGCCCTTATCATAGCATATGCAATGATATATGTTTACTGTGTAATTATTACCCACAGTCAGAGACAAGTGACTCATGACCCAGAAATAACCAAGGCCCTTCTCGCTGCCAGGAAGGGGAGTCGGAATGTTCTGCTCACGGCGGGGAGGGGGGTCCAGACAAACTTGCCATCCTCTCTACTCACTGCCTCTCCCGGGTCTCCCCATGGCCCCAGCTGCTCCTCTCTCTCTCTCTCTCTGTTCCCTCCAAACGCTGGTCCCCGCTGCAAACGCCTTCCACCCATTTTTGCTCCTCTCCAGAGCCTTCTCAAGGCACCCCCAAGCCTCATCAGGAGGTCAGTACAGCACCTCCAAACCTCTCTCATCCAGGACCAGAAGCCCTTCAAACATCACCTTGAAGGCCAGGAGCCCTTTACCATCTGCCTCAAACAATAACAACTGCTGCTACTGCCGCTGTTTGTGTTGTGTCTGCAGAGCGTCAGGCTCTGTGCTGGGGCGCTAGCACGTGGCTACTTCTGCCTCCATTCCACTGAGGAGGGGAAGACACAGGAAACCAGGGGGTGATTTTCAAAATCTAGTATGCCATGGATACTGACCACTCAGACCAACGGCCAGACGGGTACAAACTGGCTAAAAATCGGTCAGCTCTGCAGGAAACCCTCCAAAGTCCTAAAGGATTGAACATGACAGTGCGTGGCGCGGATTATTAATTCAGGAACTCAGGAAGTTTCCATGAAGGAGAGATTCAACGGGAGTGGAATTTGGAATGGGGTGAGGAGGGCGTGGCTGAGGAGGAGGAGGGGTGGGGGGAGGGATTGAGGAGAGGCTGTGCCCAGGACAGGAAGCAGACCTGTGGACTGATGAGCGGGACAATGGTGGTGGACATTACAAGCAAGACGAGGATATATCATAGAGGGTCTTAAAAGAAGTCAAAGTATAGGCTGTGAGAATATGTGAACAAGGAGAGATTGAAGGAGGCCCTGGAGAGGGAACGACCAGAACTCTGGGATCCAGAATTTCCTCCCCAGAGGCAGGAATTATGCCACCTCAGCTGGGATAAGCTCCCACTGCACAGGGGTTCGAGGCTTGCAGAAAACTCCAGAATTTGGTGCTCCATCATAGGTCTAGGACTAGGGTGAGAGAAGTGAGGCATATTACTCAGGTGCAAAATTTAAGGGAGTGCCCCAAAACTCAGTAATCTAGAGAAATAGTATTTCGATGCAAGATTTTTTAAAAGTTAAAAATTAATGCCAAAAAATCCATGATGAAGAAAATATCACATTTTTAAATAAATATAGGATCCAACCCTGTACTTGTGCAACATAACCTCAACATTCACCCTAATCCTGGCTGTGATGGAACACCTGCTTCTGGATTTTTCTGCAAGTCTCCACACTTTTCTTGGCTGCAAGTGTAGCATCTTCAGGGTTTGGCCAAGAGGGTGGTGGTGGTCTCCATGTTCCCTGACTTCCCAGTGGACGAACAATGCCTTCTCATGCAGTCAATGGACATTTTTCAGCTGGACTTCTCTGACCCACAGCAAGGGAAGTAACCAAGGTGGCTAAGCAGGATGTCTTCCAGTCAACAACAGAACTAACAAGAGGCCCAAGTTCACATTACAATCCAACTGAAACTGCTTTGGTGGTTGAACCTCCTCGTTGCAGACTTATACCCATACTGTACTCATTATCTTTTCCACTCTACAAACTCTAGTCACTCATCTCGATATCCACCCATCTACCCATCCATCCATTCTTCCACCCATCCATCTACCTACCTATATATCCATCCTTTCATCTATCCATCCTTCCACCCAATCATCCATTTAGTTATTCAACCATAAAGCCATTTGTCCATCTATCCATGGACGGAGCCATCTATGCAGCCATCCTGCTATCCATTCATCCATACATGCATCCCTACAGACAGTCATCTACCCAACCACTTAACCAACCCTCTACCTACCTACTATGTAAAATCAGCATGTGGATGTGAAAGGAGTTCCACCACTTACCAGCAGGCCTACTTAACTTCTCCAAGTCTCAATTTCTTCATCTGGAAATTGAGTATGTGTATGGTCATAGAACCTTCACAGGGTTGTCATGAGCATTAAATAACAAAATCCATGTAAATGGTAGCTCTTATATTATATTGTTATTGTAATTATTGTTATTACTACAAGATGCTAAAAGTGGAGTACAGAAATGAGTCTGGGGCAGGGCCTAGCTTGTCTGCTAAGATGTTGACTCTGAAAGGTGATCTGGAAAACTAGTTAAACCTGTAGTTAACAGTTAGGGAGGGGATAAAGTTGTTGGGGGAGGGAGGGTAAAACCCCAGATTTGACCTCAGAAAAAGGACAAATGGATGTGGGGCAGGTAACAATGACTAGAAGCGTTGGTGGGAGGCGTTCTGCATGCAGGCCTTGCTGCAGATTCCAGGAGCTGTGCTTGGTTGGATGCCTGACCTCTGTGGATGTCTCTTGGCTGGTTAAGAAGATGGCCAGGCCTCAGGGCTCATTTTCATTCACCTGCTCCTTTGGGACAAATGCCTAGTTAAGTGGAGTAGAACTTGGGACTCAGCTGGCCAAGGGTTCAAATGCCAACTCTCTTTCTTATTAGTTGTGTGGCCTTCAGCAAGGTACTTAAGTGCCTCAGTTCCCTCATCTATACAGTAGGGATAAAGGGTGAAGATTAATAGTTTATTCATGTGAAGCACTTGGAGAAGGGTCGAACACATCCCTACAAGAGGTAATAACTCCGACCACGGCTAGGCCTTCTCTCCTCTCTTAGCCTCCCGGCCTCCAAGTGCACCAGACCTTTAGATCATGCGAGGCACCAGCTAACCTGGGTGTCTCACCTAGTGTATTGGTTTCCTATTGCTGTGTAACAATTACCACAAACTTAGAGGCTTAGAACAACAAAAATTTGTTCTATGACAGTCCTATAGGTCAGAAGTCCATGTGGACGTGACTGGTCCCTTTGCTCCAGGTCCTACACAGCTGAAATCAAGGTGTCAGCAAGCCCGCATTCCTTTCTGGAGGCTCTGGGGGTGAGTCTGCTTTCAAGCTCATTCAGGTTGTGGGCAGAATTCAGCTCCATGTTGATAAAGGACTGAGGTCCCAGTTTCCTTGCTGGCTATCAGCTGGGGTTGTTTTCAACTTCCAGAGGTTGCTCAGGTACCTTGGCTTGTGGCCCCTTTCAAAGCCAGCAGTGGTGGGTAGAGTCCTTCTCATGATTCAAAGTTCTCTGAACTTAACTGCCTCATCCCTCCCTTGACTTTCTCTGGCCTCACCTTCTGCCTCATCTTTCTGACTCTTCTCCCTTCACGCTGCTTCTCAGGGCCCACGTAGATTCCATTGGGCCCCTTGGATAAATCTGGGTAATCCTATTTAAGGTTGGGTGATTCCAGCCTTATTCCACCTGCAAAGTCCTGTGACAGTGCATAGATTGTGCTTCATTGAATAACCAGGAGATAGGAACCTTTAAAATTCTTTCCCCCAGCCCTGGCCCAGCCAAGACTCTCCCTCCAGCTCCAGCCCTCGGCCCCACCTCTGTAGAGGTATGAAGGACCAAACCACGGAGAAGAAGCCCTCACAGAGGTGGTAGCCAGCTGGAGCCGGAGGGGCAGACAAACTCACCATGAAAGTGGGTGCAAGTAGCAAAGGACAGACAGCACAAGACAAAGCTTCAGAAAAGCCTGTATTTGGGGTGAGTCACTATTATGGTGCCATGCTCAGGGCCAGGCATTTTACCTACAACTGTTTTTAAACTGATAACTGTATTTAACTACCCTGGAAAGCAGGACACTTACTCTATTTTACAGATGAGGAAACTGAGGCCCAGTGGGGGCAAACCACTTGCTTAGGTCAAATGGTGAATCTGTGGTAGGACTAGAGCCAAACACTGGGCTCCAACTGCCCAGGCCAGTGCCTCCACATCTCACCACCCCAGAGACCCTGAGCCTGCTGAAATGATGCACAAAGGAGGGACCCAGCAGGGGGCAGGTATGGGACCTGAGGTCTAGTATGGCCAGGTATTCAGTCCTGACAACATCTAGGCACTGGGATGGACAGAGGGTGACACATTCCAGCACACCTGAAGGAAGACATTTTAGTCCAAGGTCAGGGACTCACCTTCCAAATAGTAACCATGCTAGGTCTTTTCTGAGACATTTGCCTCAAAGCACAGAGGGGATGGTCACACCTGGAGGGGTCTCCAGACATGGGTGGAGTCACACACTGACAAAGAGCTGCTTTATCTGAAAATACCTCTGCCGGAGCCCAGCACTGATCCTTGTGCAAATTCCATGTCCACACACTGCACAAGCCACAGGAGAGAGGAGAGACTGTCCGGAGGCTCTTTAAATGCAGACTTCTGAGCCCTGCCCAGACCCACTAGGTCAAATCCCAGGAGCGAAGTCCAGGAATCTCTCCTCCAGGTGCCTGAGAGGCAGTCTGGGCAGAAACTTCAGGGGAGGAAACACCCGTTTGGAGGGAGGCCAAGAGAGAGCTCAAATTCTGACCTGGCACCCTTGGGCCGGCTCCAACCACACCACAGCGCCTTGGGCTGCAAAGAGCAGAAAGAGCATTGCAGTAGGTCAGCTCTGGGTTCGGACACAGATTAGGGAAGTTGCCATCTATTCTTGGGATCGCAGTTTCCCTGTGTGTAAAATGGGGGGTCAACAACATGCCACTTTGCAGGGTGATGATGTAAGTGAAGAACCTGGCTCCACTGGCTGCTTGAGGCTGCGCAGGCAGGTGTGGATGTCCCTCTCCTTCCCACCCAAAGCAATGACAGCAGTCTCCTTAGTCTGAAATGTGCATTGTTCTGTTTATCTCACACCCAGGCCGTTACATAACATCTTCAGCTTTGCAAAGTAGAGAGAATGACCCTACAGTTGCTAATGTGACTTCCTCAGCCGAAAGACTAAAATGCCTGCGGGAGGGTGGGGGGAACGACTCACAATGACGTTGTCTAGTTTTTCTAGGTGTAAGTTCACGCCAAGGCAGAAGGGACAGGCAGGGGAATGTGGTTAATGAGGACAGGGAAACAGGCGGTGTGGAGGTGGGGACAGGCTGGGAGATGGGGGGACGGGTGTAGGGGTGGGGACAGGCTGGGAGAGAGAGAGGTCAGCCTGCGACCTCCCCGCGCGCCACCGCCGCCCGTCGCTGCCAGCCAGTCTGGGCAGAGCGAGGACCCCGCCAGACGGGCGGTCCACCAAGCCCTTCCTCCCGGAGAGGAGGAAAGGGGGTGATGTGGGTGATGAGGAGGGGCGGGGGGAAGGCGGCGGCAGGCACCGGAGGGTCGGCGTCGCCCCACCTCCGCGCGCCGAGCGCCCCGGGTGTCCTGCGCTGCCCCGCGGCCGCCCCGCCCCGCCGCTCGCTCCGCCCCCGGCCCTCCGGCCCGCAGCCTGCGCGGCCCTCGGAGCCAGTGTCCCGCCGAGCGCCACCGCGATGCGGGCCGTCCTGCCGCTGCTCTGCGCCGCGGCCTGGCTGCTGGGCGCCCCCGCCCGCGGCGCTCCCGCGCTGTCGCTGAGCTCGTCAGGTATGCCCGGGGCCACACTGGGAGAGCTTGGGGGAGGTGGGGGCACTGGGCTCGGAGCAGCGGGGGCAGGGCATTCCCCGAGGCCGAGGCTCAGGGTCTCTGCGCGTTGGCATCGGGCAGGGGTGAACTGCATTACGGAGCGGGAGTGTCGGAGGGTAGGCATCTTGCATGACCAGAGGAGCTGGTGGGCTGGGTTTCCAGGGTCCCACTTGCCCAGGCGGCTCCTGAGCTTAGAAATACCAAAGAAGCCAGCAGCCCTTCTGCCCTCCCCAGCTAGACAAAGGACTTTGATCTGTCCCTGCCAGAGGCGAGCAGAGACTTTCCAGACTTTTCTAGCAGCTTGGCACATAGTGGGGGACTTGGCACATAGGGGGGTCCCCATAGGTGCCTTGAGAGGCCATCCATCTATAGAGTGTCTTGGACTGGCTGTTTGGAGGAGTGACTCCCTGTGCCACCGCACCAAGAAAAGGAGTCAGACCAACAGCAGTTTTAGCCCCTAGGGCCTGTGGTGTAAGGTCCAAACACAGGACTCCCCTTTTTCTCCAGGCCAACTGTGACTGCTGCAGCTTCTTTCTGCTCTTGCACCCCTTCCACTGCTGGGGTCCAGGTGCCTCCCCTGGCTGAAGGCAAGGAGCCTCCTCTTCCCTGCCGCCTCCCTTCTGCCCTAGCCCCAGCCTCCTCAGCCCACAGGCTCTGAGCTTACAAGACCCCCTTCACTGAGAAGAGTAGCCAAGAAACAGCCTGGGGACAGGACAAAGATCACGGAGGCTGAATCCTGTCTGGTCAGGATCTTGCCTCCTTCCTTCCCCACCCATTTGTAAAGAAAAGCCCCCCAGCCTTGCAGAACTCAAAGGGCGCCTAGCTCCAGGTCAGACCTGAGAGAAACCCAGCTGCATCCCAGTGCAGGCTGCTTGGCAGAGGACTGGCACTGTCTTAACTCCAGAGCAGGGTTCAGCAAACTTTTTTTCTGTAAAAGACCAGATTGTAAATATTTTTGGCTGTGTGGGTTATACGGTCTCTGTAGTGACTACTTAACTCTGCCATTGTAGAGTGAAAGCAGCCATAGACAGTATGTAAATGAATGAGCTTGATTGTGTTCTAATAAACGTTTTATATGGATACTGAAATTTGAGTTGCAAATGATTTTCAAATGCTACAAAATATTATTTTTTTCTTAACAATTTAAAAGTGTGAATAACCACTTGTAGTTCATGTAGAAAAACAGGTGGCATGGCCAGGTGTGGTGGCTCACTCCTATTAATCCTAGCACTTGAGGAGGCCAGGGCAGGAGGATCACTTGAGGCCAGGAGTTCGCCTGGGCAACATAGCAAGACCCCCATCTCTACCAAAAAACCCTCCAAACAGATGGCAGGCTATAGTTTTCTGACCCCTGCTGTAGATACTTCCCAGACAGTCCCCCAGGCAGGGTACACATAATGATACTTTCAAAAGCTATAACTGGATTGGAATGAATCTATTTGAGGTTGGGGCACGAGTCACCAGAGATCATTCTGGCCCTCCCCCAAGGTCATCTCTGCATTTTCTTCCACTGACCTAAGAATGAGAAGTAGTTGGGGGAGGGGGGATGTCACCAGAGTTTATCACACCTGTGTGTAGCTTTTGAAATTCCCCAGAGGCAAATGCTAGTCAGTTGTTCTAAACCCCATCCTGCCTCAAACCCTGGTCCTGAATTGCGGTCTGTCTTCCTCTGTAGCTCAGCTGCAGCAAGGCCCTTAACCAGGACTTGGAATCCCCTAAAACTCTAAAGAGATGAGTACTGGGGAAATGTGGATTTTCCCCCCAGGGAAAATAGCCAAAGTTTGGTTTCTGGAATATGTCTGGAACCCACAAAGGGGGATCTAAATGCTGTACAGAACTGATCCTCACACTGGGGGGCTGGAGGGTGGGAGGGTGTGGATCCCTGGGGGAACATAAAGACATTCCAGGTGATGTGGGCACAGATAGTGTTCTGGGAATCAATTTATAGACAGGTTTACTTCCAAATGTCCTCTTTGCTAAAACTGGGGAAAGCCCCTGAAGGTAGGGGGACAGCTTTCCTCTCATCCATCCTGAACCTGAACCCGAACCCGTGGGTATGAAAGAAACCTCAGGGGCAACAAACAAAAAGACAGAGAGTAACAGATCCTTGTTTAGGTCTGGTGTTCTCAATTCCTCAAGGAAACTGAAATTGAAGGGTAGAGGACCTCACCAAAGTATCAGCTGATGGGGCCTTAGAAATAATGTTGAGTGATAGAGCACCATGTGATTTGGGGCAGAGGAAGGAGTGCAAAGAATCGAATGGCATTGCTCTAAAAAACTTCCTTCCATTCCCCACTGCTTATTTGAGCAGGATTTCCCAGCCCTTTTGCCTATAACAGACAAAAATAAGACCAGAATTAATGCTGAACCCTGTCTCCATCAAACGGTAGGTAATGCTCACTCATGAATGTATAAGTCCATGATGGGAGGAAGGTAGTAAAGTCCTATTAATCTCACTAAGAGATGCATTTCCAGTATGATTTTATTTTTATGTTTAACAATTATGTTTCATAATGTACATTTGAAATATTTTAATGAGTTGGGGCACTAATAATAATTTCGATTACTCAAGCCAGAATAACTTTTTATAATATTCAGATATGCCTCAGTCCCAGGAAGTAAAAGTAATTGAAGTTTATACTTTTTGTTGTTGTTGCAGAAAAGAATGTTAAGGTTCTCAAGTATAAAAATGTATGCTCCCTTAGGATAAATTTCTGTAAGGTGAGGTGGATAGGTTTTTAAGGAGAAAAAGAAACTATGTGAAATATGTGACTTTTTTAGAAGAGTTTGTTCATGTTACTGATGGTGTGTATCAAATCATTATGGCGTTGAGATTCCGTTGGCTAGCTTGAAAAGAATGATATAACAGTCTTATTTTTAAATGTCAGTATTTGTAAGTGAGAATACATCCTTTGCAGCTATTCAAATTTAAAATGAAATTTCTAATTTAGATAAGAATGTACAAGGGGGGAATAGGGCAAGAATCCAAAAACAACTGGCTGGCCTATTTTTGGAGAGTTTTGTTTTGTTTCATTTTCGTTGATACATACTATTTGTACCTGTCTAGGGAGTACATGTGATGTTTTGTTTTTGTAAAGTTTTGTGGGAACAGAGTCCCACCCATTTATTTTTGCGTTGTCTGTGGCTGCTTCTGAGCTATAAGGGTAGAATTGAGTAATTGTGACCATATAGACTGCAAAGCTTCTAAGATATACTATCTGCTTCCTTTAAGAAAAAAATCACTGGCCCTTAGGGTATATGGGTTTTTTAATTAACTTCTTATTGAAATATAACATCATACAGAAAAGTACACAAATCATGAAGTTACATTTCAATGAATTTTCACAATCTCATGCTCATGTAACTAGCACCCAGAAGCTCCCTCTGTACCCTTACTAGGGATAACCACTATCCTGATTTTAACGCCATAGATTAATAGTATATAGTTTTTCAAAATTAATTTGGGGTACAAAAGCAGAAAGTTTCAGTTCCTTTTTGTATTCTACATAATGTAACACCATTTTTGGTGTTTTAAATACAGCCTAGTTTTCTGAAATGCAAACCAGTTCTAGAGTGCCCTATTTTGCTGTAGACTCAACATTACCATGAGTCATCCAGGCCTAATTTTTTTGTTTCCTTTTTACAGAGAAGTTTCACTTCAAGTCATGGATGGTACAGGTCAGTGCCCAACTTCTTCTTTCTGAGTTTTTTATTTTACAAAGTTTCCTGTTATCAAACCAAACTGTACCAGATTTGAGACAAATGAAGAGGGATTTTCCAACCTTGCCCCGTTGAGTCTTTCCAGACTTCAAATTGGCCAAGTGTTGGGAAAGATGCAGTTAAGTAAACTCCTTCCAAACAGTGGTCCTCAGTGACAAACTTGGCCAGCAGCTTTTCAAGCCCTGGGATTCATTTCCATATTTTGTATTCAAAGCACATTTTGGGGAATATAAATTAGTGCAGCCACTGTGGAAAATAGTATGGAGGTTCCTCAAAAAGACTAAAAATAGAACTACAATATGATCCAGCAATCCCGCTACTGGGTGTATATCCAAAAGAAAGGAGATCAGTATATCAAAGAGATATCTGCACTCCCATGTTTATTGCAGCACTATTCACAACAGCCAAAATATGGAATCGATCTAAGTGCCCATCAGCAGAGGAGTGGATAAAGAAAATGTGGTGTATAGAAACAGTGGAATACTATTCAGCCATAGAAAAGAATGAAATCCTGTCATTTGCAGCAACATGGCTGGAACTGGAGGTCATTATGTTAAGGGAAATAAGCCAAGCACAGAAAGACAAGTATTTGGATCTCTTGAAGATAGAGAGTAGATTGGTAGTTGCCAGGGGCCGGGAAGAGTAGTGGGGAGGGGGGTGAAGAGAGTTTGATTAAGTGGTACAAAAACACAGTTAAATAGAAGAAATAAGACCTAGTGTTTGATAAATCAGTAGAGCGACTATAGTAAACAATCTATTGTATATTTCGAAATAGCTGGTAGGGAATAATTCGAATGTTCCCAGCGTAAAAAAACAGATAAATGTTTAAGGTGATGAATATCCCAATTACCCTGATTTGATTATTATACATTATATGAAAGTATCAAAATATCACATGCACCCTGAAAATATGTATCAGTTTAAAAACTTAGACACATTTTTTTAAAAAGCACATTGTGTACTGGCTGCAGAATCAATTGGAGACCACCATTGTGTGTGCTTTTGAAAAATGATGATTTTTGCCATAAACTTGACCCAGCACCAGCAGTGGAGTCCAGGGGTGACCTCAGGTCTCTTCACCTGGGCCTCTTGGACTGTTGGCTGACTTTCCAGCAGCCGCATGGTCTACATTGTGGCCACAGGTCCCTGGAGGCCAGGGTTCCTTTGTAACTTCCTCACTTTCTGACTTTCACAGTGGGGACTGAGGACAGGGCCCCACCCACTAACATAGATGTAGCCTTAGAATCATGGCAGAAAGAAAATCTCCATCCTTCCTCTTAGAAAACACAAAAGTCTGGGCGCAGTGGCTATGCCTACAAACTTAACACAGTGGGAGGCCGAGGCAGGGGGATCAAGCCAGGAGTTCGAGACCAGCCTGAGCAAGAGTAAGATGCCGTCTCTACAAAAAATAGAAAAACTAGCCAGGCACGGTGGCACACGCCAGTAGTCCCACCTATTTGGGAGGCTGAGGCAGGAGGATCGCTTGAGCCCAGGAATTGGAGGTTGCAGTGAGCTATGATGACGCCACTGCACTCCAGCCTGGGTGACAGAGCAAGACCCTGTCTCAAAAAAAAAAAAAAGAAAAGAGAAGAGAAGGGAAAAAAATGAAAACACACAATCTCCCTCCAGAGAGCTGCATCCTGTTTCTGTGACTTATTGCTGATGTGTTTTGTTTTAGCACAAAAAGACATACAGCTGGGAGGAGTACCACCACAGGCTGCAGACATTTGTCAGCAACTGGAGGAAGATAAATGCCCACAACAATAGGAACCACACATTTAAAAGTATGTGGACGCCTCCAGGGCCCTCAGGAGAAGAAAGCATCTGGGATCTGGAAGGAACTCAGTTAGTGACATCCGCTGATGGAAGGGCCCACTGGGGCTCGTGGGTGGAGGAAGCCGCAGCCCAACCTCTGGAACTGTATTCAGCTGACCTCAGACTGTGGCTCTGCTGTTACTGTCTGTGTGATGTAGACTGTAAATTTGGGACAACCGTGGTAGCTCTCTGGGTGGTTGTGAAGTTTGCAAAGACTCTGTAGAAGCTTGTACCCCATTCCCACCATCTGGGTTCAGCCCAGATGCTGTCGGGGTGATGCCTTTCCCATGAGCAGCCTCTGGGGACATCTGCCTTCACCCCGGATTAGTTTCACCAGAAACATATACATACACCCAGCATATTTATTGAGGACTCTGAGAAATGTTGGCAGTTCAGCTAAGTAGGTAATAAAAGCAACAAGTTTGAACTGAAGGAGACCTGGCTTTGAACTCCATTCTGCCCAGTACTAGCGTATGACCTTGGGGGGAGTTAACATGGGCTGCAGAGTGGAGATGACAATGCCCCCTTCATGGGGCTGCTATGAAGACTGAATGAGGCAGCAGGCGGGAAGGCCCTTGGCACAGGGTAGTGGTTCCTTACCTGGACATCATCCATCAGACTCGCCAGTGGGGTATCTAAAAACATGAGTGCCCAGGCCTCACCCCACACCAACTGCATCGGCATCCCTGGAGTGCAGCCCAGACGTCTATACTGTTGCAAAGCTCCCCAGGATTGCTGACACACAGTAAGGGTCAACCTTGGTATGCTGAATTATATTAAATGTAAACACTTAAAGGAGCCAAATTGCAGTGGCTCTAAGTAGGACACAAGTGAAAAAGAGATCATGTTATTTTTTATGTTTCTTTGTTAGTGATTCACTAAGCTCTTCTATTTTGTTTTTTTCCTTCTCTTTTTCAGTGGCACTGAACCAATTTTCAGACATGAACTTTGCTGAATTTAAACGCAAGTATCTTTGGTCAGAGCCTCAGGTAGGTATAATTCATTGCAACCAAATCTGAAGCTTTCTTACTGAAACCTTTGGAATAAATTTGTAGGCTGCTCTGCTTCTAGGCAGATTCAGTTCCATCCCTATCCCCAGCTGCAGCAAGGGATGTCCCCAGAGTCTTTGGGGGAGCCAGAAGGGTCAGCTCTCAGCAATCCCTCAGTCCAGGCCCATGGCCTTGGCAACGTGGACCCTTAGGATCACTAGATAAAATACAGATACTTAGTTAAAATTGAATTTCAGATAAACAACAAATAATTTTTTAGCATAAGTATATCCTAGATATTGCATGGTACATACTTGTACTACAGAGTTACTACAACTCTGTAGTACAAGTATGTCCCACATATTTGTATGTACAAACAATGAAATTTGAATTTCATTGTTTACCTGAAATTCAAATTTAATTAGGTGAACTGTATTTTTATTTGCTGAATCTGGCTACCCTATCCTAACTCCCCTCGCCACCACCTGGGCTCTCAAAGGGGCATGTCATTTAGCATCTGGGACCAATAGAGAGGGGACAGATGGTTCTGACATCTACAGTCTTTCTTGTTCTCTCTTGGTGATTGCATTTTTACACTTTTTTTGATCAGAAAGGTTTTTGGGGATTTTTTTTTCCCTGAAAATAACATGTTTGGTTGTTCCAGAATTGCTCAGCTACCAAAAGTAACTACCTTCGGGGTACTGGTCCCTACCCACCTTCCATGGACTGGCGGAAAAAAGGAAATTTTGTCTCACCAGTGAAAAATCAGGTATGCATTGGCAGTCCCCATCCCTTCCCCCCGAAAATAGCCACATTCCCAGACACTGCGCCAGGAAGAAAAGCTCAAAAGAGCCACAGAACCTCCACAAGCACATCCCCACTCTGTTCTTCCTCATCACCTCTCCAGCTGTCTTCCTCTGAAAGGCAAGGGAGGTCATTACTTCTGCAGCCTGCTCTGGAGGATGGAAAACTTTCTGTTTATTGGGCTCAAATTTACTCCCTCCCTCCACCCACGCACACACCCAGATTTCCCCATGGGTCCTAGGGCTCTCCTGCCATCACCCAAAACGTGTTCCCCGTGCCCATCAGAGGTTGGACACCAGGCCCCCATTCCTGCCGCCCGTGCACCTCCTCTTCTGGTCCTCCTTCTTCTCTTCAAGCCACCGGGGTCTGGCCCCTGCCCTAGCTGCCTGCCTCCCCCTGGTCAGGGAGCAGAGGGAAACCCAGCACCTCACATGGAGGCTGCCCTCTCAGTGGGGCAGAGCACCCCCTGCAGGGCGCAGTGGACTTGGCAAGGCCCACGGCCCCACCTTCCTGGGAGCTGAGGACAGGTGCTTGCTGTGGGGCATGGGGTCTTAGCACATGCTCTGTTCTGCAGAGGTGGACCCCACCCCTTGCCGCCGTTGCCTCTGCCTACTGTGGTCCCTCCCCTAGCAGGGACGGTGCAGTGGCCGTCTTCAGAAAGATTCCGACCTCTCCATTCCAGGAAATACAAGGTCACGGTTTCCTTCCTGGAAACCCTTGGCTTCCCACTGAAACTCTCTATGAGAAACATTTCTTCACTTTCCCAAAAGTTACGTGGCACAGCTTCAAATCCTCCCAGGCTTGCGATGTTCCTGGAGCCTGCCATGTGATGTGGATGTTTAAACTAGCACCCGGCAGCCAAAGTAAATCTCCCTTCACAGCAGGAAGTGGGGTAGAAGAAGCTTGCCTTCCCCCACCATGACCCTGGGGCAGTTTTTAGCCCCTCTGAGAACTACGTGACAATCCAAAGCAACAAGTGTTAAATGTGGAAACCTAAACCTGTTCACCATTTGGACAGGTGGGAAGGGGAGGTCCACCAAGAATTTTCCAAGTCATCTTACTAACTGATCCTAGCCATCAGACAGGACTGAGCCTCCTGGGCTAAGGGGGCAGGAGTGAGGTGTGCGTGGTGTCTCACTGTGGCCTCTACGTGAGGACAGACAGCAGCCCCTTAAAGGTTTCTCACCTTACAGAGGGGGAACCTGAGAGGGAATGCGGCTTGCCCGAGGTCCAAAGTAAGCAGGTGACAGAGGGGACCCCAAACCAGGTCTCCACTCCAAGTCTAGTGCCTAAGGCTCAGCCCTGCTTGGCCTCCTTCAGCACTGAGCATGGTCTCCCCCATGTGGCCACACCTGCCTCCTTGACCATCCCGGGGTTCCTCTGGCTGGGTCTTCCCTCCCTGCTGGGGGGTGGATTGGAGGGGAAGACACTGGCAGAGGCCAGTGTGAAGGCTCTTTCCAGGGAGACAAGTGATGAGGGCTGAATTGGGCAATGAAGCAGGTGGTAGGAAGGGAGTTTAAGGGGCATTTCAGGAGTAGAAGATGGAAGACTGAACCAGCAAGGAGAGAAAAAACAAAGATGAGGCCGAGAGAAATCGTAACAGCGGCTCATATTGGGGGTGACTGCCTGATAGGCAGGACCTTAGCTCTGGCTCATGACGCCCTACCAGGTGGTACCCTGGTCATTCCCATTTTACAAATGATGAGGCCGAGCCTTCAAGAGGGGAAGTAACTTGCCCAGCGTGCGGCACAGCTAGGATTTGAACCGGGCAGGCAGGCTGCATCCCCCACGCCAAGCCCTCATGTATTCCTGGAAGTGCCACAACAGGGGCCCGGGCAGCAGCGACTATGGCAGGAGGTGGTGAGGTGGGCGCACGGGGCAGGCCCCCCCGAGCCTGAGGTGTCAGGGCATCTGGGAGGGTCCTCTGGCAGTTGGTGTGATGTCCACGCCTGGGTGCAGGTCAGGGCTGAGATGGAGGCTGGGGTTGGGGAGCTGTTCACTTAACGGTTAGAACTGCGGGCAGAATGAGGTTGGTGGTGGGAAGGTGAGAGAAAGGGTTCTAGAAATAGAACTTTGGGGAACCTTCTGCTGGGAAACGGCAGGGAGAAGAGGAGCCGGCAGAAGATTCAGGAGGAGGAGTACCGGAAGACTCCAGAATGGGTCGGAGGGGCTCCAGGCCTTGCGGGATGGTGGGGTTGGCCAGCGGGAGGCCAGGATCGGGAGTCCCCAGCGCCGGTCAGAGGCTGCTGCTGCTCCTGCTCCTCTGCGAGCCTCGGCTGACTGGAGGGGAGAAGGATGCTAGGCTCTCGGGACTCGTGAGGCTCACAATGGACAGACCGGGAACAGGGCTTTGTAAACTGAAGGCATTCAGGGACTCGGGGTCCTCGCGGGGTCAGTGGAAGAAGGTGGACAGCAGGGGCTGCCTCAAGGTGTCCCAAGTACTGACTTCCTCTGCCCCTCTGTGGCCTTTCTAGGGTGGCTGCGGCAGTTGCTGGACTTTCTCCACCACGGGCGCCCTGGAGTCGGCAGTGGCCATTGCAAGTGGGAAGATGCTCTCTTTGGTAAGGATCAGCTGTGGTAAGAAGCCACCTCCTGCAGAGCATGTGCCACCACCCCTCCAAGGAGGGCCAGGCTGGGCCTTCAGCCTCCCTCAGGCTTTCTCTAACGATGCTGCTTCAGTGGCCATCAGGTGTCCCAGCCTTGTGGACGTTTGGCATGAGAATCTCAACTGATGCTTTTCCCAGAAAGGATTGAGGTTTATTGAGGAAACGGCCCAAGGGCTCATTCCTAGGTGGATGTGGGTGTTCCTCGGCTTGGCAACCTGGGGTCTTCACCTGAGGAGGGACTGGAAAGGCAGAGCCTGCCTGGTTGTCTTCATGGAGGGAAGAGCTGGGACCTATGCATCCATCCCCTGACCCCCAAGAGAGGTGATGGCCTCTGAAGGAACTGTCCCAGCCCCACCTGTGTGGGGAGGGAGAGTGCACGGTGAGGCTGGTGAGGGTATGGGTTGGGGAAAGGTGGGGCAGGGTCTCTGGCTAGGCCTGCCCCCCTCAATATACCACTGTGTAGCCCCATGACCCCCACTGTATGTGCACACCTTTGGGGTGGGTGCTCAGAGCCAGCAGCACCCACTTACGCCCTCTCACCTGCCTGCTTGGCTGTCCCTGTTTACTGAGCCCTTTCCACTGCGTACTGGCTACTGGGCTGGCACCCCAGGACACACAGAGACAGTCCCTGCCCTGGGGAGCTTAGAATCTGATCACCTTGACCCAGTGCTGATGGGGCCACAGCTGTGGCTCAGCCAGTGGGATACAGTGCCTTGTGCCAGAGCCTCCAGTGGCCTCTCAGCCTCTAGCTCACTGGGTTTGTGTCCCTCCTCCTCTAGGCAGAACAGCAGCTGGTGGACTGCGCCAAGGACTTCAACAACCATGGCTGCCAAGGGTATGTCCCTGACCGGGGGGCCTGAAACCCCTTCTCCTTTAAATTGATCACTTCTATGGGATCTAGTATCTGCCACAGACATAACCCCACCACTGCCCTGGGTGGTGGCAAAATGGTCTCCATTTACAGAGGGGGGCTCACCTCACATGGCTGGGTGTCTTAGCCAGGACAGGGCAGAGCTGGAATCTGAGGCCAGGCCTGTCTGGTTCCAAAATCCACCCTCTTTCCACTGTATCACCTAGCCTGCACTCTGGGGGAGTGGCCAAAAAGAATTAATAGAGTGAGAAGTACATCATTACACATCATCCACCAAAACCAAGATTCATGCACAGATACCAGGTTGGCCTACAGACAAGTTCTCTAAAGTCCTAGCCACTCCAGCTCGGCAGGCCCTGCTAGAAACTTCCGTGTGGTAAAGTGTGCATGCATGAGGCCTGCAGTTGGCTGGGCCAGCTTTCTCAACCCACTCTTAACAGCGGGTTGCCAGGAATTTGCTCTCATTTCTGCAGTGACTCTGGCCCTCACCTCTTTCCCCACACGTGCAGCGCTCTGAGACATTCCTGTGGGATTACTCAGCTTTCCTGGCATGTGATGTGCATAAGGCCAGCCTCTCAGGGCTCCCGGCCTTGAGCCCCTCTGTCCACCTGTGCTGCATCCTCCCCCAGGCCCAGCCATCTGGGCTTGCTCTCCCCATGCAGGGAGCCATCGGGTGCAGGTGTGAAGTCACAGCCTGCTCTGGGACCTGACATCCTGCTCAGTGTCCCCTCACTTTGGTCTCTTTCCCCTCTGCAGCTTAGAAACACCACCCATAGGAAGAACCTGACACCTGGGCATTCTGGTCCCCCCGTTGTTCTGTCTGTTGGCTGTAGTTCAGGACAGTACTTCCTTTCTTCTTTCATGCAACAGATAACACGCAGCGCCTGCCACGTGTGTGGGCTCTAAGGATGCAGTGCTCAGCGGAACTCAGGGAGCCGATGCTCTGGCTAGGTCAGACAGACCACAGACAGTATAGACTAGTCGGGTGCTGCCAAATGCTATGGACAAAAAACCAAGCAGGGACCAGAGTGGGATTGCTGGGCAGCTGCTGAGTTTTTGTTTACTCTGGGAGGCAGCATGATGTGGAAAAGGATCCACCTTTGGAACCACATCCTGACTTCAGCTACATGGCCCTGGGCAAGTTGTCAGGCCCCTTTGCCTCCGGAAGTAGCAGCATCTACCACATGGGGTTGGCGTGAGGGATCAGGCAGTCATGTTTGTGGAGCACCCGCCCAGGTGGGTGCCCATGGCAGTGGCAATGATGGTGCTCTGGCCTGATGCCATCGGCCATCCTGTGGGACTGCCCACTCCTCCTGACTGGCGGCCTGGCTTTGAGGAGTCTGTGTCCCACTGAGGCATGTTTGGCTGGTCCTTGGACTCCAGTAGCCTTACCTGACTTTGCTGAGTTTTATCTTTAGGCCAGGCAAATGGGGCCACGTTGCCAGCCTCTCAGAGACCCACAGAGACCCCTCTGCCACTGGGACATGTCCAACCAAAACCCCAGCTGGCCAGGGCAAATATCTGGCCAGCTCCAGCCCTTGCAGGCCCCACCTCTATCAGGATGGTCCCAGGTAAGCTCATCTGTGTGTGCCTCTTGCAGGGGTCTCCCCAGCCAGGCCTTTGAGTACATCCTCTACAACAAGGGCATCATGGGTGAGGACACCTACCCCTACCAGGGCAAGGTAATTCTGAGCAGCCTCAGCTCTGTCTTCATGGTCTACAGTGCACCCCATCTGCACCCCTACCCCAGCCTCAGAAGGCACCCCTTCTCCCCCACCGCCCTGCTGCCCACCCCTCATTGGAATTCTCAGAGTAGTCTGCGCTCTTCAGAGTCCTCCTTCCCTCCTCTGCCTGCCTGAGCCCACTGCTCTCACCAGCCCAGGGGCCTCTTAGTGCCCTCACCTCCGGCCCCTGCTACGGCACCTGCACTGCCTGTCTCCTTCCAGAACCATGGCCTCCTCAAGACCCCTCCCATGCCCCACCCCACCTGCCCTGTCTCTTCCTGGGTCCTCTCCCTTCTGTGATAAGTGCCTTTGAGTGAGCGCCACCCTCTGGCCTCCTCCCTGTCTGTGGGGTCTCCCCTCATGCCAAGGAAGCTCCTCTAGGTCCATGCCCACGTTGCCCAAGGCATGCTGAACCCTCCAGGGCCTCCCTGCCACCCCCCCAGCCCAGCCCAACCACAACCAAGCTCTTTGTCTTTCCCCAGACCTGCAGTTCCTCCTGCACTTCCCCTCTCCGCAATGAGCAGCCCTAGCAGTCTTGTGGGGGGCCGCCCCCCAGCCCCTGCCTCCAGCCATCACAGGCCATCATGGACCTTCTCACGCGGGCGCTTTGGTCCATCCATGTCCATGTCCCGCTCAGACCTTGGCCTCCCTTCATCCGGATCACTGAGGGTGGCCTCCCCCGGGCCTCTCAGACCCTGCTCCGACCACACGCCTGCCTAGTTCAGAACTCTGCAAAGTCTCCACAGGCCTTCAGGATAAAGACCAGACTCTTTGGCCCAAATCAGTCTTTCCCGTCTTCTCTCCTTTGCTCTCCCCTCTTGACCTCATGCCCAGGCCCAGCCATGTGCCAGTTCCTGAACACCAGGCCCTGCCCCTCCCACTACGCTGATCCCTTGTCATCCCAGCTTCTCTCCTGCCTTAGACGGGCTTGTGCTTCCCTCCTGTGACCTTACCTGTATGCCTGCCTCTTGGCGGCATTGTTCCCTGGACTGCCATGCAGGCTCTGACTCAGCCACCATGTGCCGTGTGTGCCTGCCTCTGCCAAAGCCACAGCAGGACTGTCTCCTGCCATCAGACCCTGAGCTCCTTGAGGACAAGCATGCCTCCAATTCTCTCTGAAGTGAAGTGTGTAGTTTTTGCTTAGTGAAAGTCATCAAACTGTGCGGGGAGGCTAAGTGTCCCTAACCTGTACTCCCTGCCCTTTGCGCCCTGAACAGGACGGTGACTGCAAGTTCCAGCCCAAAAAGGCCATTGCATTTGTCAAGGATGTAGCCAACATCACAATTGTAAGTACTGGATCCTTCTCTCGGATGGGGAATGTGTTCTGATAAGGATACCAGTCTCCGCGGCTGTCAGAATGCCAATGGGTCCAGTAGGGCAACCTCTCCTGGCAGTGCATCCCTTTGGTTGAAGAGTTTGGATTATCACTGAATCTCTACCACCATGATGGCAGCGTGGTGGAAGATGGGAGGGAGAGCACAGACCGGCAGGTGGACGCCCTGGTTCTGAACTCCAGGTCTGCGCACGTCTTCATTCTTGTGGTTCTGTTTTCTTCTCCGTAAAACACAGGCAATCGTCCCCATCCTGCAGAAGAGGGTGTGAGCACGTGCGTGACACAGCATCTGTGTGACGCAGCATGTGTGTGTGAGACTGGGGAGGAGGGGGAATGTGTGTCAGTCAGGATAAGCCAGACTCTGCTGCAGTCGCAGCCAAGCCCACATGCGAATGGCTTACAGCATCAGAGGGTCCGTGGCTGAGGTAGGGTGGTATGTGCTGTGTCCTTGGCCTCACTCCAAGACCCAGGGAGGGGAAAAAAGAGGTAGATTATCCCTGGCTCTAAAGCCAGAACGAGGCGCATAGTCACACTAACCTTAAGTGGGTGGGGAATGCAGTTGTTAGTGAACGGCCCTCGTGACTCCTAAGTGTGCAAGTGTGGGAGGGTGTGTGTGGGGAGTGGAAGAATATCCCACAGGACATGCAGGTGTGTACCCACAAATATATGTGCAAGTCACAAACGTGATGTCTGAGTAGCTACAGTAGCTGGCATTTAGTTGAAGCACGTGCCAACTTCTCAGCAGTAACAACAGTTCAAGTTTATGGAGTACTTACAGGTCCTATAGCAACCACTTACCATGCATTATCTCCTTCAGACTCAAAGTAAACCTGGGAGATGAGTGTCATTGTTACCTTGGTTTTATAGATGAGGAAACAGAGGCTCAGAGTGGTTAAGTAATGTGCCCAAGGCCACAGAGCTCGGAAGTGGAAGCTGGATTTGAACTGAGGTCGTGTCACTCCAGAGCCAGGGCTCATTGCTTCCGCAGCATACAGCCCACACCCTATAATAGGGTTGTCACCATCTTTGGAAGACAGCCCATTTTTGTTAGACACACCCACCAAGGCTGACCAAGGCTGTTTCCCACCGAGAGGTCAGTCAGGAGCTCACAGGTATCCCTGTCACCTGGTCCCCAGGAGAGCCTTGTTGGTGACGCCTGCAGGGTGCTGAGGAGCGGGCCAGAACTGGCGTTCAGCTCTCTTGGCAGGGCCCCAGGATGGCTGTGGAAATGGTGTTGCCCCAAAGGAGTGCCCGCCCTGCGCTGGGCAGGCCTCCGTGCCCTCCTTGTCTCAGATCTCCCCCGGCCCGTCAGCCTTATAAGGCCTCTTCCGAGTACCTTACCGGGAAGGAAGGCACTTGCTTGCCAAGCAGCTGTTTGCTTTTTGCAGCTGGGTTTCTGCCCAGCCCCCTGGAGGGGCAGGACTCAGTAAGGGCTGGGCGTCCCCTCCCCCACTTCCCTTCAGCAAGGCCCTGGCCTCAGCACACAGAACCTCCACCATCATTTCTGCTCCTAGAGGTCTCTTCCTTAGTGCACTCTGACCCAGCCATCCCCAGGTGATGCCTGGGGCCCAGCCCACAGATGCTGACGTGCTCGTCTGGGTGTGGCCGAGGTGTGGGGATTTTTGAAGGCTCCCTAGGTGGTTCTGCTGCTGCTCTCACCTGGTCTCTGCAGCTGTGTCCCAAAGCTGCCGCCTCCAGGCAGCTGCCTTGACTTCCCCCCACCTGCCTTCCCCCCTGAAAGGGACAGGTCCTGCTCAGAAGGCACACAGCCTTTTGCTGGGTCTTCCCTTGTTTCCACCACCATCTGGGGCTTATCTATTCATAGACTTACAGCCTCTGTGTTCTACCTACAAAGCTCAGTAGGTGGGCTTTGTGGGTGCAGGGCGTCTTGGGGCAGTAGTGGGGACATCATGCCATCTCTGTATTCCCGGGGAGTGCAGAGCCCAGGAGAGGACCTCAGCGAATGGTTGTGAGTGACTGAATGAGCGGGTCCCCACTGCACCCCATGGTCCCTATCCCAGAGGGTGTGGGTCTTCCTAGGAGCGGAGCAGGGGAGGGGGCGAGACAACCAGACAAACCAGCCAGTGAAGGGAGAGGAGAAAGGCCACAGGGGAGCCAGTGTGCCATGGGAGGAGGGACCTGCATGCCAAATACAAACCCCAAAGGATCCCAGTTGTTCAGGCACAGGGTGGGGGCCTCCATCCCAACGTCCAATGCCCAGGTTCCCCTTGGTAGCTGCCTTTTGGCCTCTTCCCTCCTGGTCACCTGTGTTGCTCTGGGCCTCTAGCCCCTACCTTGAGGCAAAAGGCTATATTTTGGAAGTGGGGTGGGGAGGTGACAGAGGCCATGTGTGTCTATTCCTCAGTCTTTGTCCACAGTATGACGAGGAGGCGATGGTGGAGGCTGTGGCCCTGTACAACCCTGTGAGCTTTGCCTTCGAGGTGACTGACGATTTCCTGATGTATAAAAGTGGCATCTACTCCAGGTGAGCCGGGAGGGGGAGTGGGGAGGGTGGGTTAGGCACTGGGGACTTGGGCACAGCCCGGGCCCCTGGTTAGACCACGTGTGACACCTGCCGTGTGCTGGGCATTTTACACACTGCCTCAGTAAATCCCCGCGCAGCCCCTGTGTCTCGCAGAAGAGGAGAGAGAGGCTCAGGAGAGATGCCAGTCAGGGCTAGGGCCACAATGTGGGAGCTCTGTCCTCAACAGAAGAGCTGCCTCTAGTTCAGAAAACCCATGTTCAGAAGTTTGAAGGTGTAAGATAGGGAAGAGAGAGTACCTGCTCTCAAAACCAAAGTCCTGTGCTGGAGGACTCACTACAGGGATCTTCAGAAAAACCGAGCTCCCGGCACTCTGAATCCGGGTCTGTCTGGCCTGCACCTCCTTTAGCCTGCCCGTCTTGCTCTGCTGGGGGTCCTGCCAGCCACTTCCCGCGCGCTCCCCAGACTCTCCTCTGTGGTCTCCTGTTTTCCGGCCACTCTGAAATCAGGTGTTACTGCCGCTCACACCTGAGCTGTCCTCTCCCTCCCACCCCGTGTCTCTGCCCCACTGCCCTGTAGCCCTGTCCTCCAGCTGCCCCCTTACTAGTTTGTCCTTGAACCTCCCCACACACACTGGTGCGTCCTCCACTGGGAGCCCCTTGGCCTTCTGAAACACTCCTCTTGCTACACCAACTGTTAAATACACCAGTCCCCACTTTGCCCAGTGTCTTAGCCTTGCTGGGTCCCTCATGATCTGGTCCTCCCTTTCTCCACACTCATCTGCCAGCAGACCCCTCCCCCACCACATGGAGAGTTTGTAGTCTCATGGGTGTCCTCTGCCCCCTCGGGGAGCCTTCCTTTGCCCCACCCTATCCACCAACCCGCTGGCTTGGATCGCCCTCCTTGGGGCTCCTGCTGCCTTCCCCATCGTCACAACCCTCAGGCAGTCACTCTTTGCCAACCTGCTCCCTGCCAAACACAGCTTACGAGGGACAGGGGCAGAGTTGTGTACCTGGTCCCAGGACCCAGCACATGCCCATGACTCGGTTACATATCAGCTGAATTCATACCTGACCACTGCAGCTTGTCCTCTTGAGTTTCTTGAAATTTCCCAACAAAAGCTAGTTCACTATCATAAATGGAAAAACTTGTATTTTTGCCATAAATATAAGGTAATCTTTAAAATAAATGCAGTGGCAACAAAGCAATGCCGTTTACATTCTAGCTGGATGCTGTTGCCTGCGGAAGGTGCAGCAGCAGGGCAGCTCTCTCCTTGTGAGGAAAGAGGGATTGGAAAATATCTGGTGTTAGAGATGGGTCAGCACCCCAGGACACACTCTCCTGGCCGGAGCAGAAGACCCAAAACTGAAGAGAATAAATGTCTCACACTGTGATTAGATGAGTTAACTCACCACCTTACATGCCCCCGGGACCCCCTTTGGGAAACATTGCTCTTAAGCACTGGGAGAGCTGTTGTTGGGTGTGACTGAGTCAGCGCTTTTATCCTTGGCCTATTTTCAACCCTTTTCTATTTCGTTTTCTAGTACTTCCTGTCATAAAACTCCAGATAAAGTAAACCACGCAGTACTGGCTGTTGGGTATGGAGAAGAAAATGGGATTCCTTATTGGATCGTGAAAAACTCTTGGGGCCCCCAGTGGGGAATGAACGGGTAAGCAGCTGCCAGGTCCCGTTGCTGGGAGGGGACGTGTTGCTTGGGTCTGGAGGCCTTGAGGGGCATCTCCTCCTCCTCATGGTCTTGGCTTCCAAGGAGGAGCTGGTCAGCCGAGCCCTCGCCCAGGCCAGGGGAAAGGGAGCATGAGAACGTGACCTCCACACCCCCAGACCCCTTCAGCCACTCCTCACAGGGCCCCAGGCCTTCATGATTTTGCATAGGGAATAGGAGTCCAGTCGGCTGGAAGGATCTGTAATCACTGCTAGAAAAGCACCTCGGAACTCAGAACCCTGCTGGGACTAAGTCAAGGTCAGGAACGGACCATCTTTGAGAAATCAAAGCAACAAATTTATCCCTGATCATTGATGGCCCCGCTTTAGAGGACAAAAAGGCTGGAATCAGGAGGCCTGAGTATTTATGTTAGTATGACTTTGTCCACATTCTCATCCAAAAAGGAGAGCTTTAATTGTTACCTCCAGGGTCCTCGTGATGATTAAATAGCTGTGTAAGGACCCAGCCAGGGCTAAGCAGGGGGCCCTTGGTAAATTCTCAGGAGAAGTGGCATATGGAGAGAATATGAAAGAGAGTTCATTTGGCGGCCAAGGAGAAGGAAGAGTAAATAATTCACAAAGTCAGGTCAGTAATTTCTTGGCGATAAAATAAGCCCAGTGTTACTGTTTTATGAATAAATTCAGAGGGCCTAATCCCTAGAGTCAGATCTTGGTGGGCAGCAAAACATTCCAGAAATGGTGGTGAGGAAGCCATCGGCCAGGCCTCAGCTCCTGTCTCTGCCCAGGTACTTCCTCATTGAGCGTGGGAAGAACATGTGCGGTCTGGCCGCCTGCGCATCCTACCCCATCCCTCTGGTGTGAGCCATGGCGGCAGCAGTGACTGGTTGGCGGAGAAGGAGAGGGACGGGCAGCCCGGGCCATGCGGTGGAAATCCTATCCTGGAGGAAGTTGTGGGGAGACCCACCAGGGGCCCCTCAGTTTCCACCCTCACCCTTTGCTGAGCCAGAACCTAAAGAAGAGGAAGAAGAGTTCCACCACGCAACAAGCTCACCCACATCTTCTGACAGGAAGACAATCACCAGCCTTGAGCCTTATGCATGGTTTTTAACCAACTCAAACCCACGTGGACTAAGAATATTCTTTCTTTCCAGAGGGGCTGCTTTCCACATTTAGAGAGAGCTCCAGTGACTGTCCTTTCTGTATTCTTTGTTCAATAAACATTCAGTGAGAACCTTCCTTGGCCAGGCCTATGCTGTGTGCCAGGGCTGCCCTCGGGGTTCAGGGCAGGAACCATCACAGGGTTCCCAGGGCTCTGGGAGGAGGCAGGCGTGGAGGTTGGGGCCCCTGTGCACCAGATGGGTTCCCAGGGGGAAGAGCAGATCTAATTTCAGATCTTGACCATTCACCCCAAACCTGAGTGAGGAGGTGGGGAGGGAGGAGAAGCAGGATTCAAGCTCTGGCACAGGCAGGATTTGAACCCACGATGTCAGGCCAGAAGCCCATAGTTCTCCAGCCCATAGTTCTCCCCCATCTCAGCCTCCTACCCCTGCTCAGACTGCAGCCCTCTGGGCAGGACTGCCCCATCCCTTCCTCACCAACCCCTTTCTTGGATGCCCCAACCAGTGCCTAGAGGCTCCTGTCATGTGCACACCATCTTTTCCATTCCACATATTAAAATGTATAAAATGTCAACCCTTCAAACAATGTGCCAGTTAAGAATAGATCAATCACTCAGAGTCCAGACAATAAAAATTCAATACAGCTGTAGCAGATGGACAAGCCAATTTTTACTATTCAATAAAAGGTACCAGGAATTGCACAGCAGTTTGGAAAAACAATTTAGCCTAAATCTTCACCCAGTACTATATTCTTTTTTAAATATACTTTTTATTTTATAACAATTTTAGATTTACGGAATGATTGTGGAGATAGCACTGAGTTTCTGTATACCCCACACCCAGTTTTCTCTATCTTCTAGTAGTATGGTACACATGCCACAGTCAGTGAACCAAAATAGACCATTATTAATCATATTCTAATTAAGTAATTTATTTAAAGGAAAGATTCTGGATGAAGTTTTGGAGAAATTTAAATTACCACAAAAAATCAAACAACTTTTCAAAATTAACCTCACCTGGGGGATTTAGGCACTCACAGCAGGGATCGCAGGCGTGGGCTGGGACACAGCCCTGGGACTTTGAAGCAGATGTTCTCCTCTCTACAAGTGCCCAAGATGTCTCAAACCCAGACAGTGATTATATGGGTCTCATAAAAGGGGCTGCAAAGGCCAGTTCCCTCCCTTTCATGCACCTACACTGTCAGCTGTGTGCAGTCTCCCTCCTGTGCCAGGTACCGGGAGCACCCAAGGATGTTCGCAGCATCAAGTGTAGGCACCACTGTTGTGAAACAGGCAGAATGTCCCATGCCTTGGTGCTGTTCGGGTTTAAAGAAATCGGCAGACAAGGCTACATCCAACTGGGATGAATGAATTCTAAATGCACTTGGACCCCAAGGATCCAGAAGAGAGCCTGGTACAGAGCAGGTGTTGCCTAATTGGTCTCAGTCATCACTCCTGTCTCTCCCCTGCTCCATGACAGGCCCTGTACTGGCTCTAGGGATCTGAGGTTAATGGGACACATCTTTGGCACCAAGGAGCACCCACTTTTGAAGGACAGCAAAGTTTAAGAAAAAACAAAAGTCAGCTAAAGTCCAAAGGTTAAAAACAAAGACATCACAAGAAAACTACAGACTGATGTCCCTGACCAATATAGGTATGAAAATCCTCAATAAAATACTAGCAAACCAAATCCAGCAACATATAAAAAGGATTATATACCATGATCAAGTGGTGTTTATACCAGGAATAAAAGAATCTTTCAACATATGAGAGTAAATCAATGTAATATACCATATTAATAGAATAAAGGGGAGCCAGGCACAGTGGCTCACACCTGTAATCCCAGTGACTTGGGAGGCTGAGGAGGGAGGATTGCTTGAGGCCAGGAGTTTGAGGCTGCAGTGAGCCTATGATCATGCTAATTCACTCCAGCCTGGGCAACAGAGTGAGACCCATCTCAAAAATATATATAGAGAGAATAAAGGACAAAAACTGCATGGTCATCTCAAAAGACACAGAAAAAGCATTTGAAAAAAAGTCCAACACCCTTTCATAATAAAAACACTCAATAAACTAGGAATAGAGGGAAAGTTTCCTCAACCTGATAAAGGGCGTCTATGAAAAACTGACAGTTAACATACTTAATAGTGAAAGTTGAATGCTTTCCTCCTTAGATCAAGAACAAGACAAGGATGTTTGCTCTCACCACTTACACGCTCAACATTGTGCCAGAGGTTCTAGCCAGGGCAATTAGGCAAGAAAAAGATATAAAAGGCATCCAGATTGGAAAGGAAGAAATAAAACTATTTCTATTTGCAGATGACATCTTGTATATAGAAAATCATAAGAAATCCACATATACAAAATTATTAGAGCTAATACACTACTTAAGGTATGTTGTGGATATTAGATGAATATACAAAAATCAACTGTATTTCTCTATACTAGCAATGAACAATCCAAATTTGAAATTAAGAAAATAATTTTTTGATACTTGTATTTATCTGGTGGGGGGAAGCCAAGAAGTTTAAGAAGATTTTATAAATGAGTAACAAGAATAAATTTTTTCACATATTAAAATGTATAAAATGTCAACCCTTAAAACTGTACCAGTTTTATATTGACTCTATTTGTAATAGAATCAACAAGAATAAAATACTTAGGGAAAAATTTAACAAAAGTATAAGACTCGTACACTGAAAACTATAAAACATAATTGAACGAAATTTAAGACCTAAATAAATGAAAAAACATCCCATGTTGATAGATTGGAAGACTTAATATTGTTAAGATGGCAGTATTCCCCAAATTGATCTACACAGTCAATGCAATCCCTATTAAAATCGCAGCTGACTTCTTTGAAGAAATTGGCAAATTGATCCTAAAATACATATGGAAATGCAAGGGACCCAGAATAGCCAAAACAATCTTGAAAAGGAAGAATAAAGTTGAAGGTCTCACTCTTCCCAATTTCAAAATTTACCTCAAAGCTACAATAATAAAGACATTAGGGTACTGACATAAGGATAGACATATAGATCAACAGAATAGAATTGAGAGTCCAGAAATAAATCTATACATTTATGGCTGATTTCTGAGAAGGATGCCAAGACAACTCAATGGGGAAAGAATAATCTTTTTAACAAACAGTGCTGGGACAACTGTATATCCACATGCAAAACAATGAAGCTGGACCCCCACCTAACATCATATACAAAAATGTACTCAAAATGGATTATAGACCTAAATGTAAGAGCTAAAACTATAAAACTCATAGAAGGGGTAAATCTTCATGACCTTGGATTTGGTAACAATTTTTAAAACATGACACCAAAAGCACAGGCAACAAAAGAAAAAAATAGATAAATTGGACTTCATTAAAAACTTCAGTGCTTCAAAGGATTCTGTGAAGAAAGTGCAAAGACAACCCACAGAATGGGAGAAAATGTTTGCAAATCGAATATCTCATAGGGGTCTAGTATCCAGACTATATAAAAGACTCCTACATCTCAACAATAAAAAGACAAATAACCCAATTAAAAAATGAATAAAGGATTTGTGTAGACATTTCTCCACTACACAAATGGCCAATAAGCACATGAAAAAATGCTTAACATTGTTAGTCATTAAGGAAATGCAACTCAAAACAAAAATGAGGGAGGAAGGATGAAGAGAAGTTTGTTAACTTGTACAAAAATACAGTTAGATAGAAGGAATAAGTTCTAGTATTTGACAGTACAGTAGGGAAATTATGGTTAGCAATAATTTATTGTATGTTTCAAAATAGCTAGAAGAGAAGAATTGTAATATTCCCAACACAAAGGGGAATAAAAAGAAAAACAAAACCTAAAATGAGACAACACTTCACAGCCACTGTGGAAAATAGGGACAATAGTAAGTGTTGCTGAGGATTTGGAGAAACTGGAAGCCTCATACGTTGCCAGTGGGAATGTAAAATGGTGCAATTGCTTAGGAACACAATTTGGCAGTTCCTCAAAAAGTTAAATATAGAATTACCATAAGAGCCAGAAATTCTACTCTTAAGAGAATTGAAAAGATGTCCACACAGAAACGTGTACATGAGGGCCAGTCGTGGTGGCTCATGCCTGTAATCCCAGCACTTTGGGAGGCCAAGGTGGGAGGCCAGGAGTTTGAGACCAGCCTGGGCAACATAGCAAGATCCTGTCTCTACAAAAATTTAAAAATTAGCCAGACGTGGTGGTGCACACTTGTAGTCTCAGCTACTCAGGAGGCTGAGGCAGGAGGATTACTTGAGCCCAGGAGTCTGAGGTTACAGTGAGCTGTGATTGTGCCACCGCACTCCAGCCTGGGTGACAGAGCAAGACCCTGTCTCTAAAAAAGAAAGAAAGAAAAAGACTTATACATGAATGTTCCTAGCAGCACTTCTCATAATTGCCAAAATGTGGAAACAACCCATATGTCCACCAAGTGACAGATAAACAAAATGTGGTGTATCCATACGATGAAATATCCATCATAAGAAGGAACGGAAGTGCTGACACATGCTACAATATGGATGAACTTTGGAAACATTATGCTAAGTGAAGGAAGCCAGACACAAAAGACTACATATTATATAATTCCATATATACGAAATGTCCAAAACAGGCAAATCCATAGGAACAGAAAGTAGATTAGTGGTTGCCAGGGACTGGGAGGAGGGGAGAATGGAGAGTGACTGCTAATTGGTCTGGGCTTTCTTTTTGGGGTGATGAGAATGTTCTGGAATTAGTAGTGATGTTTGCAAACCTCGTGAATATATGAAAAACCATTGGATTGTACCAATTTAAATGGTGAATTTTATGGTATATAAATTATATCCCCCCTAAAAAAAGTCCAGGGGTAAGTGCTGTGAGGGATATATATGGGGTGCTACCCAGAGACACTGGCTCTGCCCCTGGGAAATCAGGGGCTTCACAGGGAAGACATTTGAGCTGAGTTCTGAAAGAGAAAGTGGCTTAGTTAAGAAAAAGACATTCATGCAAAGAGAAAAAGCCTGTTCAAAAGCTCAGGGGCAGCGAGAAACATTGCAAGTCAGCTTTGTGTGTGGGGGTCCCGATACAATGGTGTGTCAGGGCTGGGGGTGCAGAAAAGGGGCAGCTTGTGAAGGACTTGGAATGGCACCACGCCAATGAACATTTACCTGGGGAGTGAGGGGGCTCCTGAGAAGCTTTGCTTAAATCAGATGGAAACATTAGAAATTCTAAAGAGAGAACTTCCATTTAATAAGCTCTAACTCCTCACCATCTGTTTCTTCTTATTTTGGTAATAAGCATCATGATTTTTCTTTGGGAAGCCATGCCTCCCCTGTTAGTCTCTAAGGTTTAACTAAAAGGGGCCCCACCTCCTGCCCTGATAGCAAGGACCACCTGACCTAGGCCTTGTCAATGGCACTACCTCCTCCCTCAGCCACAGTGATTGGTCCAGGGAAGAGCACATGGCCCAAGATGGGCCAAGCAGAGGCAATGAGTATGGGATTTTGTGGGAACGATCAAAAAGAGGATTTTCTGAGGTGGGAGGATTGCTTCAGCCCAGGAGTTCAAGACCCAGCCTGGGCAACTGAGTGAGATCCCATCTCAAAAAATATATAAACAAATAAGTAAAAATAAGATAAAAATTTAAAAATGAAAATGCCCATATATCATAAAAGATTTTAACTGTATGTTTTGACAGTTTTCATGTCTAGGATGTTTGCAGTGTGAAACCAGTCTAGTAACACAGTTGAAATGTAAGAATAAACCTCAGTGGGTACTAGAAAAAAAAAAAGGATTTTCTTCCTTGTGGGTGGTTAAGTTGGTAGGGCATAACCTAGATCTGCCAGTGGCCACCTGTTTGACCACTTTGCTGAAATGCAAAAATGCTGAAAATGAAGCCAAAACAAAGGAAAGCAGAGTCAAGAGATGAGATATTCCTGAGAACACTGTTTGAGCACCTGGATCCAGCCATGCCTGAAGCTTTCCACATAGAGTTTTCAGTTACATGAGCCAATGAATTCCCTTTTTTGTTTGAGTTGCAACTATCCTTGCAAATGAAACAATCCTCATGAATGCAATAGGCTATGTTTAGAAAAAGAAGCCTGTGTACTCAAGACTTAAAAATTTCAAGACACATTGGAAGATCAGGGCCTATCCCTGCCACGATCATTATTAGTGTGAGTGAAGTAGGCATCTCCTCCCCAAACTAAAGTGTCCATGATAGTGAGCCCAAGCTCCTACCAGAACATCCAGTGGAAGGAATGTTAATGGAGCACAGCTTTTTGGAACCAGACACACCTGGGTTCAAATCCCAATTCTCCCTTGAATTTTCTGCGTGACCTGGCAGCAGTCCTCAACCTTTTTGGCACCAGGGATCATTTTCATGAAAGACAATTTTTCATGAAAAATGGGCGGGGGGTCTCGGGGGAGGTGGGGTGGAGAGGGGGAGCTCGGGCAGTGAGGCAGGCCCTGTTTTCCTAACAGCCCATGAGTACCTGGGGGTTGGGGACCACAGACCTGAAAGGTGTCAGTTACCCTCTCTGAGCCTCCATTTCATTGTCTATAAAACTGATATAATCATATTTTCTTCACAAGTTTGTGGACAAAATTGAGACAATTTATACGGAAATACCCAGCACCACCTCTGGCTCTTAGAAAGCACTCATTAAAAGAGAGTTATCACCATTCATTTGTCCAACAGTCATGTGTTAAGCCCCAACACATGCCCAGCCCTGCCCTAGGAGGCAAGGAAGACACATAGTAGGGGGCAAGTCAGGTCTAGTAGCTGCATTCACAAACTCGTGGCTTCCTTGCGCAAGTGAGGCTTCCCGCTTTGGCCTGGAGACAGCCAAGAGCTATCCTGCCAGCCAGGATCCATGTGTGACTGTTGTAAAGGTTCCATCCTCGCAGATCAAGAGCTCTTATTTATTAAGCACCTACAGGCCAGGCTCTGTGCTGGTGCTTCAGTCACACGACTCCATTTAGTCCTCCCTCTGACCTATGATGCAATATAGTCTCATTTACAAAAGAGGAAGCTGAGGCTCGGGGAGATGATGTGGCTTGCCCATGGTTACAAAAGCTCTGGTCCTGGGAGAGGAACCTGGGTCAGCCTGAGCCCCAGCCAGCACCCACTCCACCCCATCAGGCGCCTGTGAGAAGGGGTGGATTCATCAGTACAGGAACCTTCTCTTTAGGATAATTGCTCGTGGCCTGCAAAAGTGATTCAGGGGCATGAGCAAGGACATCTAATCCTACAGAGCTGGGTAGGAGGTGATTCGCCCCCTCCTGTGAATCCAGCCACCTCTGGAGGACAGTGTTCAGGCACAGAAGCTACCTAACTGGGGACAGGCTTAAAGATGTTCAGCAGTCCTACAACCTGAAGAGATTAAGCCCCTTCCCCTATTCAGATGTGTGTGTGTGAATAAAATTTAGAACAAATTTATATTGTTTGAAATGTCACAAATGTACACGCATGCCAAAATTAAAATAACTTCATTCTAGGTTGACAAATTCTAGCTAAGGTCATTGAAGAAGAATTTAGCCTGGGGCAGCCTTGATTTGGGTGTAGGGTGACCAGCCATCCCGGTTTGCCTGGGACTGAGGGTATTTCTGGGACCTGGGACTTTCAGTGTTAAAACTGCAAAAAGTCTCAGGAAAATGGGCAGGCAGTGCTGGCTTCATAGGCGTGTGACCAGTGAAGTCATACATGGCTCCACACTTGTGTTTTAATGCTCTGCAGTCATCGTCTTAACATTCGTAATTCTCTCTTTGAATTTGTGTTTTCTAAATGAAGTTTGATGGGACGATTGGAGTACATGCCAGGGGCCTGGAGCCTCAGCTCATGTGTGTTCCTGCCTCCCACCACCTCCTTGACAATCCTGGATAGTTTCTGAGCCACCCACTTCCCTGACACCTGGCAGGGGCCCAGGCAAGGGATCAGGGAGGGCTCAGAGTCAGGTGCACACACCCAGTGATAGCTCAAGATGGGGCATGGCAGTGGCTATCCCTGACCCAGGCTGGCAGCTCTGTGGCATGCCAGGCAGGCAGTTCAGTGGGGTTGAACCCCTCACCCACCCCTGATCCAGATACCAAACATGTTCCAGCATGGAGGCTGCAATCACTATGGGTCGCCTGTCCGTGTGGGTAGGAACAGCAGGCCCACGGGAAGAAGAGATTGACTTCCAGCCCTGGCTGGGTCCGGGTATTGGTTCAGAGGCTGGTGGGCCGTGTACACAGTCACACAGCAGGACCCCGGACACATATGAGAGTCTTCATTTGCCAGGCAATTATCCCTGCTCCCAAGGGAGCACAACATTAAATAACAAATAAAAACACATGAAAGGTCAAGAAAGAGACCTCGTAAGAAAGGAAAACATTTGGTATTTTCTCATACCCTTAATGGCACTGTTTCCTTCTTTTTAAACAAGGGGCCCTGCATTTCCACTTTGCACTGGCCCCATAAATGATACATCTGGCCGTACCAGGAGGAATTAGTCACCCTATTTGGGCCCCCCTGCTTTGTAAGTGCTCCGATGCACACACAGCCTTCATCTGCCCTTGGGGTCATTAGCCTTGCAGCCACCTGGACTCCTAGTGTGGGCCAGACCCCTGCCCTCATCTAGAACATGTGCTGGGTGAAGCCTCAGAAACTGAGCCAGGGACTCTCGCTGGCTTCCAGGAACAGAAGGCATCCACGGTTCCAGCAGGAGCCATGCAATCACTTGTGGTAATTAATCATCACCCAAACCCAAAGAAGGTACAATACAGTGGTGGCCTCGGGCTGCCTGGGTTCAAATTACAGCTCAGCCATTTACTTGATCACCTTGGGCAAAAATCAGTAAATACCTACAGTTTCCTCACTACATTATGCTGCACTAAGCTATTTTGCATTTTTTACCTCCAAGCCTTGCAACGACCCTATGAGGTGGGGTTTATTAGTAGTAGTATCCTTGTTTTACAGGTGGGAGTGTGATTAACTTTCCCAAGGCCATACAGCTACTATAACACAACAGAGGTGAGATTCAAACTCAAGTCTGTCTGATTCCCAAAAGCTTTACTGCCACCCCTTCCTATTACCCAAGTTCTCTCTGAGCCTCAAAAATGAGGATGAGACTAACACCTTCACAGGATTACAGCGTCTACTAGACATAATGTCTGCAAACCACCCAGCACAGCACAGGGTACACAATGGATACAAACAGGTCACTCTGCTTCCCTTCCCTTTGACATGTGACTGGTAATTTCAAGGCCAAGTATTTTTTAGAGATGTTGCAGCATTGTTCTAAGGCTTCCAAATAAACAGATCATTACATTTCCAAATATAGAGTGATATTAGGATAGAAGCCTAGCAACCTAGCCCATAGGCACCACTACAGTGAATCAGGAAGACCCCACCCTCAGCAGTAAACCCAGCCCCCATCACATGTGGTTAACTACACACACACACACACACAAAAAAAAAAACCCAGGTCCAGCGTGGTAGTTCATGCCTGTAATCCCAGTGCTTTGGGAGGCCAAGGCAGGAGGATCGCTTGAGGCCAGGAGTTCGAGGTTACAGTGAGCTATGATTGCACTACTACACTCCAGTCAGAGCGACAGAGCAAGACCCTATCTCTAAAAGAAACAAACAAACAAACAAAAAAACCCAAGAGGCCAAATTCCAGTTATTTCTTATGTTTTTTTCTTTACAGATGATAAACTAAAATAGGTATGTTGACTCTTATGAGTACATAAATATTTCTTCGTTACAGAAACTCATTAAGCTAATTAATTATATCAGCCACCTTATTCTTAACTTCCCATCACAACAAACCCCCTGAGGATTTTCTCCTAGCAACATCAAGAAATGCCAAGCTATTATCAAGTTAAGTTGAATGGAAGATTTACCTGATTCCCACCAGCAGTCACTTAATTCAGTTAAGGTTTTCAAACTCAGAATGAAGTTTAAGCTTCTTTTTTTTTTTTTTTGAGACAGAGTCTTGCTCTGTCGCCCTGGCTAGA
Organism: Daubentonia madagascariensis; assembly: GCA_023783475.1. Taxonomy (NCBI): domain Eukaryota; kingdom Metazoa; phylum Chordata; class Mammalia; order Primates; family Daubentoniidae; genus Daubentonia; species Daubentonia madagascariensis. The sequence goes on along the minus strand of JAKFHU010000144.1, from coordinate 8,087,938 downwards.
GTGCAGTGGTGTGATCAGAGCTCACCGCAACCTCAAACTGGGCTCAAGTGATCCTCCTGTCTCAGCCTCCCGAGTAGCTGGAACTACAGGCAAGTACCACCAAGCCTGCGTAATATTTTCTATTTTTAGTAGAGATCCACCCACCTCTGGATCTTCCCACCTTGGCCTCCCAGAGTGCTAGGATTACAGGCGTGAGCCACCCTGCCCGGCCTAAGCTTTTTTTTAACTGACAAATAATAATTGTATATTTATGGGGTACAATGCAATATTTTGACATATGTACACATTGTAGAAATATTAAATCAAGCTAATTAACATATCCATTACTTCCCCTACTTATTTTTGTGTGGTGAGAATTTTAAAATCTCTTCTAGAAATTTTGAAATATACAATAATTATTAAGTAAGGTCATCATGCTGTGCAATAGATCTCTAAAACTTATTCCTCCTAACTGAAACTTTGTACCCTGGGACCAACATCTCCTTTTTCCCTGTCCCCTCACCCCAACACACGCGTGCACACACACCCCCGTAACCACCATTCTACTCTCTGCTTCTATGAGTTCAACCTTTGTAGATTCCACATATAAGTGAGACCATGTGGTATCTGTCTCTGTGCCCGGCTTATGTCACTTAGCTGACTTGGAGGAGAGCAGGGCCAGGGGCAACTTGCATGAAGGACCAAAGAGCCTCCTAGGAAATAGCCACCATGGGGGACAGAGAAGGAGGAATTCCACCAGCTGGTTAAGAATACTGAGTCAGGGCTGCAGGCAAGTCCCCTGTGGTGAGCCCACCCAAGGGTGCCCCTGGCCTAGCCTGACACATCCAAGGCACCTGTGCCAGGCACCTAAGCAGAAGGTGGTAAAACCGAAAGGGTGATTTCCCTACAACCCTGAGGGGCTCTGAGAGCCTAAGACATGCTGGTCTGGGGCCTGTAACAAAGTGCAGGGCAGAAGCCCTCCCCTCCTGTGAGTTAAGCAGGTTAATCAGCCTGTCTCACACACTGACATTTTCTTATTGCTTTTATTTAACAGATACTTCTTATTTGCCAGGCACTGCACTAAGAAATGTGCAGTACACTTACTCCTCACAGCAACCCTATAAGGTAGACACTATAATGATCCCCATTTTCAGATGAGGGAACCAAGGCAAAGATTGGTTAAATAACTTGCCCCAAATCACAAAACCAGCAAGCGGCAGAGTCTGGATTTGCACCCAAGCCCTCCATCCAGCTCCAGAGTCTGTGTTTTCAACCTCTCCCTCTGCTGCCTCTTCAAAGAGGACTTGGAATCCTTAGAATTCTTAAAAACTCTGGAAGTAATTCAAAATGACTATGCTCTTAGGAGACCTGGCCCTGCCCCTTCAGACCTAGAGGTGGTAGCTGGGCTCCATCTATGCCTGGTGGCTTCCCTCCTCCTGTTTGCTCTTGGTACACAAGTCCTTTATTAAACTCTTCTCACATTACCCAGTTGAGTGTGCTCCTTCTCATGTTGGGAGCCTGGCTGAAACCAGGGGTATCTGAAAGGTAATACTATGGGATGCTTTTCATTTTCTTCTTATAGTTCTTGGTAAATTTTAAAGATATTTTAGAGGAATTAAACAAACATAGAGTGAGAAAGTATTTGAGTCTAGAGACAGAGAACAGATTTTCATTATTACAAGAAAAATCATTTGACCAGCCTCCCATGGTTATGTGAATGTAAAACAAGTATAATTTGTTCTGGAGAAAGGGTATAAACAAGATTGCTGGTTTGCTATGTGTAGTTCTGCAAAGACTGCCTCTCCCAGAATTCCAGGGTACAGAGTAGACCAATCTGCACAGAGACCCAGAGGATGAAGTCGAGGGCAGCCATTGGGTGGTATGGGGTGGGCCTGAAGGAGGCTCATGGCAGGAAAGAACCTTGAGGGGACTCCCCCAGAAGGGAAGGGAAGAGAGGAGGCTAGCCCAAGTTCAAGATCTAAAAGTTCATGGAAGCCAGGTTCCCACAATGGGTAGGGCTGAGTAAAGCCCCTGATGGCTTAGAAACCCTGATGGATGTCCTACTCTGAAGAATGATGGCTGAACATGTGATGGCCAAAAGAGGAGTAGTTTTAGGGCACCCGAATGGGATGCTACCTCAGCCCTGTGCAGGTGGCCGCACAGAATGGGCTGAGACCCTTACAACAGTGACACCTTGTGGCCACCACGGTCAATTAGTGGGCACATCTAATTTTCTGGTCTCCCAGCCTGGCTTTGGAAGGACTGGCCCCTAGAATTCTTGGATAACCAGGGAGTGGTGATCAAAAGGGCAGAATGAGACTCTGCTTATGGAGGTGAAGGCTAGAGCAATCGTCTGGAAATGTAAAAGTTGGTGACACAGGTCGTACTGGGAACTTCAAGGGTCCCAGACCACTGTTCCCAGAGTGGGCATCCTTGTGTCTCCAGCTCTGGGACCAGAAGGGGCAGGCTGATCTAGTCCCTCAATGAAACCACACAGCCCTCACCGATGTCGTGAGCATGATGAAAAGCATGCTACCTTTATTGCTCAGGCTCACCAAGGGGGCTCTGCAATGCTGGGACCATTGCTAGGCCCAGGATGATCTGCCTTTAGCTCTGCCCATTGTAACTTCATGCCAGGGAACACCAGATCAAGGACATATCAAACTGTCCCCGTTCTTGCATACACATACACTCAAACGTTTGTCCTAATCACCCCTAGACACACCACCACCTCCTCCCCGCAAACCCCTCCCAGGGATAGGAATCACATCCCAGGCTTGGATGCCCTTCTCTCTCTCTCCCAAGGCCGCATTACAAAGCACATGCATCTGTTCTTCTGAAACCAGTCACTTCATCTCACATTTCTTCTTCCTCATTTTCAATTCCTATTTTCTAATCATTCCCAATATTCTAAATGTCAAGATATAAATAAACAATACTAAAAAAAAATTAGCCAGGCATAGTGGCATGTGCCTGTAGTACTAGCTACTTGGGAGGCTGAGGCAGGACTGCTTGAGCCCAGGAGTTTGAGGCTTCAATGAGCTATTTTTTGTTTTTCTCCATCAACTTATATAAAGTTGACCTACAGTGAGCTATGATCGCGCCACTGCACTCCAACCTGGGCAACAGAGCGAGACCCTGTCTCTAAACACTCTCTAAACAAACAAAACTTGTAAAGATTACTTTCCCTTTGGTCTGATTTTCACAGCTTTCCTGAACTAGATTCTCCCCAAGGCCATGGGGACCACCAGCCCAGCAACCGTAAAGGCAGAGGTTTCTACACACTGCATGACTATCAGGTTTATCAACCGCCAGCAAGACAGTTGAATGTTTACATCATTTGTAGCAATTGCTGTCCTCCCTCCTCTGGGCCCCTTTAGATCCAGAGTGAAGATATTTGTGTCTCATATGAAAGTTCACCAAATGACACATCTGTGATCAACGAAGCTCCCATGTTTCAACCCAGGTCACATATCCTAAGTTCCATATCTTTGGGCCTAAGATATGGTTGCAAAGATATGGAACCAACCTAAGTTCCCATGCCATCTACATAACTCTTCCCCTGAAAGCCTCGCACCAATCTTCTGTATTATATAATGAGGTATGTCAACATTTGGAAATTCATACTCAGTGAATTAATACTTTCCAAAAGACCAAGGCATGTTGTTACAAAACCATGCATGAGCAAAATATCCATCCAAAGACTAAAGGATTCTTAACAAGAATAAAAAAGTTTGTGATATAATTTCCCAGTTTGCAATTAACCTTTAAGAAACTAACAGAATACATCTATTTTGTTTTGGTGGTCTCAAAGAATATCCAGTTATCTGAAATGGCTACTAAAACACTCTCTTTACTCTGTGAGGCTAGATTTTCTTCATATACCTCAGCTGAAACAATGTACTACAAGACATTAAATGCAATAGAGATGAGTTGACAATTTGCAAAAATAGGAAAAATGCCATTTTTCTCACTAAATTTTCTTTGGAGAATTTAATTATTTGTTTTGGATTTTTTCTTTTTTGTTTGTGGGCTGTCATTATAGGTTTACTATCTCATCACTCTGCTTTTCTTAATTATTGCCCATTCAGCCTTAGTTCACCTTTGTGAATGCATCCTCCACTCTTTCTTCCAACATGCAGGCCTTCATGTTAGCTTCCCACCTAAAAGACTGCACTACCTTCTCAAGGTCTTTATAGTCTTTAACCAAATTGGGGTTATCTTCAAGCTCCTCTCCCTGCTCACTCATCTCATTCTGCCCACTCTCGTCATCAGTCCTCTTCATCTACTACTTTTTGCAGTCTTTCTAGCAGATTTTTTAGTGCTTATTTTACTTTTGAGTCTTATGGAAAATGGAAAAATACATTCTGGAGATATTAAAAACCCTGGTAGTCTCAGTGAGAAATATTATGAAAAAGTGTTCTATAATTTGATGCATTTATTATTTTTTACTTATTTATTCATTTTTTTGAGACAGAATCTCGCTCCATTGCCCCAGCTACAGTGCAGTGGCGTCGTCACAGCTCACTACAACCTCAAACTCCTGGCCTCAAGCAGTCCTCCTGCCTCAACAGAGAACCTCTGCTTTAGGCCTTATTCAAAATTGGCAGCCTTTTGGGTTAGTCAGTAAATATACCAGAGCAATACGCTCAAATGTGGTCTATGAAGTCTCAAAATAAAAATTAAGTCAACTGTGTGTTTTGCCTCCTTTCTTAGTGGTAGGTAGTGTAAGACAAAAAACAAGTCGATACGCACCTTGATGGGAACACTCCAACATGCTCCAGACTACTGGATCGCCCCCCACCCCCTGAAAATGTCAACAAAATGGCAAGCCCCTGAATTTTCATAGGTTTATCTCCCACCATCTGGCTCTCAAGTGACCCCAGTCAAGTCCAGCAGAACTCCCAAGCTGAACCCAGAAAACCTATAGAATCATGAGAAATAATAAATCATTCTTTTAAGCCAACTAAATTTTGGGACTGCTAAAACACCAACAGATAACTGAGACAATCTTTCATAATTCATCTTTTATAATCACCTATCTCCCTTTCTTCTTTCAACCTTTATCCTTATATTTCAGATGTGTCCCTTGTAAATAGCATACACTTGGGTTTTGTTCTTTTGACTAGTTGTCAATCTTTTATAATTGAAGCATCTAGCCATTTACATTTAATTATTAAAATATTTGTTAAGTTAGCCATCTTACTACTTGTTCTACCTATGTTTCTTTTCTCTCCTGTTTTTTAAAAAATTAAAAAATTTGCATTAATCCAAGCAAATTAATAAGCATTTGGGCCAGGCACGGTGGCTCACACCTGTAATCCTAGCTTCTCTGGGAGGCCAAGGCGGGTGGATTGCTTGAGCTCAGGGGTTCGAGACCAGCCTGAGCAAGAGCGAGACCTGGTCTCAAAGAAAAAAAATCAGCCGGGTGTCACGGCGTGTGCACCTGTAGTCCCAGCTACTCGGGAGGCTGAGGCAAGAGGATCACTTGAGCCCAGGAGTTGGAGGTTGTGGTGAGCTGCAATGACACCACTGCGCTCTATCCAGGGCGACATAGTGGACTCTGTCTCCACAAAAAAAAAATGCAACTACACAACCCTCCTCACAAACCACCCCCCCTTAATATTAAAAAAAATAATAAAAAGCATTTGCTTGGAAGCCAAACTCACTATTCTTTTGATGGTTACCCTAGATTCCAACCCAAGCTTTCTTGATTATTACAACCTTCTTCCTGGACAATGAAAGAACTTTATATGTCATGACCATCGCAAGATTTAACATTATATGCATGTCAACAACTCATCAAGACAGTACTATGGGTTTATATAGTCAACATTAACTTCTCCACGTATTTACCATTTTCATCGAGCTTCACTTCTTCAGGCATCTCTGACCTTCTATTACAAAATAATTTTTCTCCAATTTGGGTTTACTGGCAAATTTTCTGACACATTTTTCCAGTTTTGTTTGAAAATGTTTATTTCTTGAAAGATTCTTACTGTTTAGAATCTTAAGTTGTAGTTATTTTCTTTCAGCTTTTTAAACATACTCCATTGTCTCTGGGCTTCCATTATTTGCATTAAGTCAGTTGCAAGTCTTTTTAATGAGGATGCTTTTAAAATTGTCCTTAGGTTTTAATGATAGATCTTCAAGTGGTTTTTATTTTTGTCATGCTTGAAGTTTATTTTGTCATGCTTGAATCCTGAGATTCTCTATCAGTTCTGCAAAGTTGCCAGCAATCTTTTTATTTCAAAACTTTAGGGAGTACAAATTATTTTTGTTATGTGGATACACTGTATCATGCTGAAGTCAGGGTTCTCAGTGTACCCATCACCAGAATAGTGTACAACAAATACCTGACAGGTTTTTATCCCTCTCCCCCCTTCTTAGTTTCCAATGACCATTATCTCTTTATGACCATATATATCTCTCCTTTAGAAGCCACTTATAAGTGAGAACATGTGGTATTTGTTCTTCCATTCCTGAGATACTTCACCTAGGATAATGGTCTCCAGTTCCGTTCAAGTTGCTGCAAGACATTATTCCATTCTTTTCCATGGCTGAGTAGTACTCCATGGTGTATATACATATACCACATTTTCTTTATCCACTCCTCAGTTGATGGGAACTTAGGTTGGTTCCGTATCTTCACAACTGTGAATTGTGCTGCAACACTTTCTGGTGCAGCTGTCTTTTTGATATGACTTCTTTTCCTTTGGGTAGATACCCAGTAGTGGATTGTTGGATCAAATGGTAGGTCTTTTAGTTCTTTGAGTGATGTCCATACTGCTTTTCATAGCAACTGTACTAGTTTACATTCCCAACAACAGTGTATAAAGTGTTCCATTTCCACCACATCTGCACCAACATCTATTGTTTTTTGACTTTTTAATAATGGCAGTTCTGACAGGGTAAGGGGGTATCTCATTGCACTTTTAATTTGCATTTCCCTGATAATTAGTGATGTTAACCATTTTTGCATGTTTGTTGGCCAGCTGCCTACCTTCTTTTGAGAAGGATCTGTTCATGCCTATTGCCTACTTTTTGATGGGGTTATTTGGTTTTTTCTTGATTTGTTCTTTGTACATTTGTTTCATGTAAAGTTTGCAAATATTTTCTCCCATTCTGTAGATTCCTTACTCTGCTTACTTCCTTTGTTGTATAGATACTTTTTATTTTTGCTGCTGTACATTTGGGATCTTACTCATAAATTCTTTGTCTATACCCCAGTATTTAGAAGTTTTTCCTATGTTTTCTTCTAGAATTTTTATGGTTTCAGGTCTTACATTTAAGTCTTTAATCCATCTTAATTTTTGTATATGGTGAGACATAAGGATCCAGTTTCATTCTTCTGCCATGTGGCTATCCAATTTTTCCAGCACCATTTATTGAATAGGGCATCCCTTCTCCACTGTATGTTTTTGTCTGCTTTGTTGAAAATATGTTGACCATAGTTATATGGTTTTATTCCTGGGTTCTCTATTCTGTTCCATTGGTCTGTGTCTTTTATACCAGTACCATGCTGTTTTGGTTACTATGGTCTTGTAGTATAATTTGAAGTCAGGTAAGTCAGGTGATGCCTACAGATTTGTTCTTTTTGCTTAGGATTACTTTGGCTATTTGGACTCTTTTTTGGTTCCATGTGAAGTTTAGGATTATTTTTTCTGTATCTGTGAAAAGTGATGTTGGTATTTTGATGGGAATTACGTTGTTGAACATGTTAATCACTTTGGGCAGTATGGACATTTTAGCGCTGTTGATTCTCCCCCCCAATTCATGAGCATGGGATGTTTTTCCTGTTTGTGTCATTTGTGACTTCTTTTATCAGTGTTTTGTAGTTCTCCTTATGGAGATCTTTCACCTCTTTGGTTAAGTGCATTCCTAGATACTTTTCTTTGTAGATGCTGTAAATGGTACTGAGTTCTTGATTTGACTCTCACCTTGACTGTTATTAGTAACAGAAATGTTATTGATTTGTGCATACTAATTTTGTAACCTGAGATTTTACTGAATGTATCAATTCTAGGAATCTTTTGGTAGAATCTTTAGGATTTTCTATATATAAGATCCTATCATCTGCAAACAGGGATAGTTTGACTTTCTCTATCCCAATTTGGATGCCCTTTCTCTTGACTGAAGCAATCTTTTTTTTTCTTTTGAGACAGGGTCTTGCTCTGTTGCCCAGGCTAGATTACAGTGGACCAATCAACTCACTGGAACTCCTGGGCTCAAGTGATCTTCCTGCCTCAGCCTCCCGAGTAGCTAGAACTACAGGCACATGCCACCACACCCAGGAAATTTTTAAAAATTTTTGGTAGAGATGGGTCTACATTGCCCAGGCTGGTCTCGAACTCCTGGCCTCAAGTGGTCCTCCCACCTCAGCCTCCCAAAGTAACTAAAGACGTGAGCCATGGCGTCTGGCCATTTTTGTCTCTTATCCTTTATTTTCCATCTTTTTGTCTCTGTCCCTCAATATGTATATTTCTTCCTGACCTATCTTACAACTTTTCTCTTAGCTGTGTCTAATCTGCTAAACCTACTCACCGAGTTCCCATTTTAGCTATTGTATGTTTTGGCTCTAGAATGCCATTTGATTTTTAGTTTTAAGTTTGCTGCTTAAATTCTCCATCTCAAATTATCTCTTAGCATAAATGTGTCTTATAATGCCAACGTCTGCATGACTTTCCTTGAAGAATGACTTAAGAGCACTTACTATTCTTAAAGTAAGTTGAATCTAATGGCTTATATTCTGAGTCTATTTCTCAAATCAGTTTACCTTGATGTTTTTTTCATGTAGTTTTATTTATTTTTTGAGACAGGGTCTCACTATGTTGACCAGGCTGGGGTACAGCGGCTACTCACAGGCCCAATCATAAAGCACTACAGCCTTGAACTTGTGGGCTCAAACGATCCTCCCACCTCAGCCTCCCGAGTGGCTGGGACTACCAGGCACATGCTACTGCACTCAACTTCATGTAGTTTTATCTCATACACCTAGTTATTTGCTGGATATTACATTTGTAAAATTGTTTGAAGAAATCATTAAATCTGGTTCATCCTTGTCCCTAGCCTGTTGGGGTCCTAATTTCTCGGCAGGTCTTAGACTCCAAACCATGTCCTTTAGCCCAACCAAGTGACTATCAAAAGCACCAATCAGCCTATCCGGTAACTCCTTCTGACCCTGGCAAACCTGCAAGGTAAAAGCCACACTAAACACGGGCTTACATCCCAGAGACACTGTCCTCCCCAAGATGCGGGCCCATTAAGTCTTCACCATCTTCTCAGTTCTCCAGTGCCTTCGAGCAGATGTTTTAAATTTCTGCTTATTTTCTAAAAGTCCTCAGTGGAAGACTGTTCTGAATTACCAAGTGTGCCATTACTTTATACTAGTCTTGGTTAAGTCTACTTTGTTCCTTTCTCATCTTTTCAATTCTTTTTACCATTTTTAAACAATACTCATATGCAGTATCCCTGATTACCTAGATTGAAGACAGACAAAACTTTGGGGTTTCCAGTTTTAGTCTCTTCCTTTTCTGCTCATGTATGCATTTAAGAGAAATATTTTATCTTATGTTTCTAGGTATCCCATAATGGGAGCAGTTTCAGGTTATATAGTCTACTACACTGCCCAAGACAAGTCTCCAGAACTTTAAAAAAAAAAAAGTAGACCCTAGAAAATTTGGGATTTTTTTCATATACTGTATTAGTGTTTCTCCAACTTGGTCCACCCAACATCATGTGAAAGCAAGTTTAAAAGTCAAAAAGAAAAAAAAGAACTGGCTGAAATATCTTGGTGACCTGAAGACAGAAGCCATCTTTAAGATTCAGCATTTGAACCTTAACCTAACCTGGCCTTCACTCCCACTATCAAACAAGAAGCCATTAGTTTAAGGAAAACAGTGATCCTCAATTTTTAGCACAGTAAATTACAAAAAGGTCCTGAAGCCAAAAAGGTTTGAGTGAATGGTTGCTCTTAGGAAACTGTTTTGTGTCAAATTAAGGTACATTTGCACAAATTAAAAATAAACAATGTATAAAGACAATCTTGACCAAGTAAAAATTTATCACTGTTGTGATCAAGAAAAAGCAGGCCTGTAGTCCCAGCTACCCAGGAGGCTGAGGCAGGAGGACTGCCTGAGCCCTGGAGTTCCAAGGCCAGCCTGGGCAACATAGCAAGATGACCATGTCTCTTAAAAAAATAGAATGAAAAGCATTCTGCAGGCACTGGAATAGAGAAAAAACTCACAATACCATACTATCCTAGATGTGCCAAACAAGCAAACAAGTCTTTAAATATCTAACCAAATAACATTAATGTTCAAGGGACCATAAGTATATAATTCGAATATCACATCTAGTGCTCACTTCAGCAGTACATAAACTGTAACAATACAGAGAAGATTAGCATGGCCCTTGCACAAGAATGACATGAAAACTCATTTAGCATTCCACATTAGAAAAATCACATCTAGATAATAATATTCAACAGCTGAACATTTCCAAGCAATAATCAATAATTGTTAAAAGTCAGACTAAATCAGTGTATCTGTGACAAAAGGGAAAGGGTAAATAAATAAAAAGCAGAGGACAAGTAAGCAGAAAGAGCAAGGCTGCTAGAAAACAACTATGTCTAGGAGCAGTTCCCTTCAAATGCCCAGGGCAAATTCACTGCCTCTTTGGAGCTTACCCTTATCTCCCCTCCTTCTGAACTCACTCTCCCTCATACTGCTATAGCTCCTACCATCTGAACCTATCTGCTGCTATGTATTTTAATTGTTAATGAGTGTCACCTCTACCCAAGTCCAGACCACTTGTGAATCTCTATCAAAGCAAAGTTGCCCTTTATAAAAAAATATTTGTCTACTCCTGTTTTAAGCTCACGTTTCTAAGGTAAATCCATAAAAATAGACATTTATTGACAGAAAGCAAGCAAGCTGTCACACAGGTAAAAATGCCCTTAATGCTCAAATTTGAGTAAGTCTGGGGAAAGTAGAGAAATAGTCATGTTAACTTCTAACTTTTAGCTAGGACTCAAGAGAGCAAGCTGTCACAGTTGCTATGGATTAGAGCTTGGTGCCAAAGCTAAGTACCTCATTCCATACCAGAAAATTAAACACCCACCTGAAAAGTCACTGTCTAAATATAAGAAGGAATACACGATATACAATGGTTTTTGTAACGTATCCACACAAGCACACTGCTCTTTGAAATTTAAAGAAAAAATTTATTGAAGATCTGAAAAACAATTCCTAAAAGATCAACTTTTCCAGAAAACTAGCCACACAATGCATTGCGTCTATCATGTTAAAACGTGCATTAGACACAAATACAAAAACCATGAAACAAGCCACCGTTCTTCAACAATTTGAGCAAAGATAAAATGCCTAAGGAACAACATGGATGACTTGCAAAGGATGGGCTCTTTACTTTAAGCACCATTTAAAAAAAAAAAAGGGGGGGAGCACAAATGGATGAGTGTGTTCAGTTATATACACTGAATTGAACCTTTGGCACTAGGAATCAGAGCATTTTGTCATATAGCATTAACACATATTATAAAAGTGCGTAGTGTCAAAGGAATAGAACCACCAGCATTCAAAAGCAGCTTTGTCAACTAGGCAATAAAACACTCTACAGCATGTCTCTCTGTTGTCCATCATTGAATACACTGGTAGCAACTTTGAAATGAAAAAAAGGAAAGAAAAAAGGAGCTATAACCCCTTTTATTTTCTCTGTTTAAAATCAAACAGAAAACAAACATCAATTCTGTTATACACTAACATCTTCAAAGTACATCGTTTGTACAAGAGAAAGACTAAGAACAAAAATGTGTTTACAGAGATCCAAACATATGTGAGTGAGTGGCTCTCACACAGCTTTCCGATGGTACTCAGGAGGAGCCACTTCATAATCGCTGGCACTAAACAAAGTTGCAGAATTCTTTGCCAGGTACCTTAAAAAAAAAAAAAATGTTATTCATTACCACGATTTTTCAAAAATCTCATCCTGATCCAAATCTCTTCCTACATATTATATACATAAGCCACAGAAAACACTTTCCTAAAATATATTAAAATAATCACTACCTCATAGTAAAATCACAAAATTATAATTCAGGTAAATAAGGTTATGTATTAGATAACATTACACATAAAGGAATGAAATCTGGAGTTACTCCCCTTATTTCACAAACAGCAAAGAACAGTTATGTCTTTAGAATACCGACTTGAGAGCCTGAATTATGTTTAAGAAAGTTATCCTATTATATGGCAGTATTATCCTAAAGAATAACATCTAGATGTTTCCTTTAGCTCTCCCAGAAATCACATGAAAGGGACCTGAAATGTCAAGTAGTACAGCACCTTTATTTCACAAAGAAATTGAGATCCAGAGAAAATATTTATCACGTGTAAAGCAAGGACTATAAATCTGTTTAGATTCTCAAGCCCATTTATTATTTTATAAATTTATTATAAAATATATGGTCAAGTAGAAACTAAAAACTCCCACCTTTTCTCCCAACACCATGCCCAAGAAATAATCCACTGTTAACTATGATCCATACTTCAGAAAAGTCTATCTTTCCCAAAGATTGAAATAAACACCTTTACAAACGAGGGGAATTATACCATACTCCTCTACTACAGCTTGGTTTTTTTCCCCAATAGACACAACATGAACATCTTTATCAGTTCAGTATTTTTTCCTCTATCACCTGCTTGATTCACTATCAGTGTATTTAGAGCAACCTGATTGTTTTAATAGCTGCTTGGTTGTTAAAAATTCACTATTATAAAAATGTTCTCCAAAAAGTCGTACAAACTAGAATTGTCCCTTTCCCCACTTCTTCAATTGTTTAAATCTTAGCCAATCTAACAAGAGATATTTTACTGATTGTTTATAGTTATTTGTGTAATTCTAGACATTTTTAATGGTCCTCTATACTGCCATTTCTGTAAATTTCCTATGTCCTACTTAACACTTGTTTGTTCGTCTTTTTCTCACTGAATCAGAACTCTTTTGTATTAAAGATACTAGCCCTTTATCATACATGTAACACTATAAAACTATAAAAACATGTTCTTTCATTATCTTAATAGTTTTAATTTTAGATTTAAAATTTAGATTCATCTAGAATCTAGGTGCCCAACAGTAAGTGTGGCTTTAACTTTATTTTCTTCCAAATCATCAGTTGTCTCATCACCAATCTACTAAGTACTCCACCATCATCCCCTACTACACCCATAGGCTATTCTATCATTTGTGAGACTCCCATAAATTTGGATTTATTTATATTGTTCCATTAACCATCTATCTACGCCTGTACGAACACATTATTTACTTTATTATGTTTTAGCAGCTAGAGTGTCAATCCCTCCTATCATACGGTAATTCTCAGATTCATGTTTATAATTGTAAGCATGCTTAGACTTACTTTAGGAAATCATGAAGATAATTCAGTAATAAAGCAAGGCTCTTCTCATCCAAAGGTGTATAGGCCAACATCGCTCCAATTCGTACTATTTAAAGAAGAGAATTTAGCCAAAGTTACATCCAAGACAGCACTATAACCATGTATTTTAATTATGTGAGCAAATGCAACCACCACCAATTCTTTTAAAATGCATGGTTTTAAAAGCTTCACCCTGGAAGATTTTGCTGTTTGACATTTTAGATAAAAGGTCAAATTGGAATGGAGTCATGTTTTAGACAGTTAATTACCTCTTGCTCATTTAGGAAGACAAAACAAGTAAAATTCACGTTTTCTTAATGTCATATTACCAAATAATCTCAGTAGATGTGGCGCTCCATACACTTGGGACATGGGTGCATCAGGGTGATCTGCAAGAATTTCAGCATACTGTGGTCTCTCAAATTTGTAGAGTAGCTGAGTGCCCAACATTACATTGAAGTATTCTTTTATCCCTGCCACAACTTCATTAACAGCATACTCCCTGATAAGTGAACAAAAATATTTACTTTCAAATCTAGTCACTGAAAACAACTGAGACAGGGAATAATTCAACCAACAAGAGAGGAAAGAATTAAAGGTTGAGTTAGTGACAACACACCATGGCCAATATTTCTTTCAAAGGGTTTTAACAAGGATACATGAAATCAATTTTTAAAATATGCTAAAGCACCATTTACCAAATTAAAGCTCTTAAGACATTTCTTACATTCTAAAATGGTTAGGTTTTAAATGGCTATGGAGGTACCAACATAATAGCTTCAATTTTGCCTAAAGTATTTATTACCTGGCCCTTAAAAAAAACTTTGCAAGCCAACGAAATTCTATTTTGCTAGTTTTTCTGATGGTATTAATGTTTAGAGTTAAGCACAAGTTTCAGATGATTTATTTGGAAGTAAGAATATTTTTTTAAAGTGTCTTTGAGTATACTTGAAAGGTGCATATTCTTACTTATTATCTGTGTTTCCACGAGATTTCTTGTAATTTGCATAATCCTCTAGAATGGAATCCACATTCTTCTTGGCAGGAAGATAAAAGAGCTATGAAAACAAAAATACACTTGAATACAAGTATTCCCTTTTCTAAAGAAAAATTGCATCAGAAAAAGTTTCTTATGCAATAAAACATCAGGCAATAGTATTACAAAATAGGAAAAGGCACTATTCATCACTTGAAACATGAGTAATGTGACTGAAGAACTAAAAATTTAATTACAGATGGTCCCCAACTTTCGATAGTTTGACTTAATTTTGCAACTTTCTGCTGGGTTATCAGGATGTAACCCCATCATAAGTTAAGGAGCATCTGTGTATTTACTTAAATAGCCAAATGTGGCCAGTGGCTACCATACTGGCAAGCACAGCTCTGACGACTGGCAATCTGTCTGACACACATACACTTGTCACTAGATATACAGAACATACCACACGTGAATGTACCTTCACGGTATTATGAAGTCATCACTTACTGTTACGCGTATTATGTACCAGATTTGGTCTCTAGCATTAACGTAATTATCTTTTTATCTTCACATCAACACTATGAAGTAGGGACTACTATTCCACTAAATGTGAAAACTAAAGCACAAAAAGGCTGATAAACTTGTCCAAGTTCAAAGATACTAAGTGGTAGAACCATGGCGCCATCATAGCTCACTGTAAGCTCAAATTCCTATGCTCAAGTGACCCTCCTGCCTCAGCCTCCTGAGCAGCTAGGACTATAGGCACATGCTACCATTCCTGGCTAATGTTTTTACATTTTGAAGAGAGAGGGTTCTATGTTGCCCAGGCTGGTCTCTAACTCCTGGCCTCAAGTGATCCTCCCACCTCAGCTTCCCAAAGTGTGGGATTACAGGCATGAGCCACCTCACCCAGCCAGAACCATGGCTTGAAAACAGGTAGTTTAGCTGTAACTGCTTAATCCTCCAAAGGATTCAAATAAGAATTCAAATGATGTCCACACATTATATGTGACTGTTATTTCTCTTAAGTCTCATAATCCTCAAGTAGTCCCTACACTCTTCTCCCCCACCACCCCAATCCTACCTATGCCATTTGTTTGTTTAAAGAAATTGGTTCATTTGTTCTACAGAATTTCTCATTATGGATTTTAATGAATGATAAACATGTTCCTCTATTAAACAGCCTTATTTCCTATAAACTAGTAATAGACCTAGGAGTGTAATATGATTCAGGTTCTTTTGGGGGCCATGAATATCTCTGCAAATGGTGTTACGTGCTTTCTATTGCATTCCATTAGCAGGGGCATATGTGTGGATATTCCATTTTCAATGACAAGACAGTAAACACATGCTTCCTTGCCTTTATCAATTTTCAAAATGAGTTCCTGCCCTAGCAACCTCAAAAATGAGTTACTTCCACCTTTATCACTACGAACATATGAAATTTATGTGTATTTTTATTCCTCTCCAAGTTATTCTGATGGTAGTGTTCAGCCGCCAAATTAAAATATTATTTATCAGTCACAACTTAAAAATTTAAGTCTGTATAACACTGTCCTTTAAAAATTTTTAAATTTTTTTTTTTTTGCTAGCAAGGACACCGTACAGCTTACAGTCTGTGTAGCTTTCAAGTTACCTGTTTTTGCCTGGTAATTAAGTCCCAGTCATCAACAAGCCAAGGTTTCAGCTCTTCAGGAATCTTGACTTTAACTTCAACTCTGTTCATGAATGTTTCTTCCTAAATAGAAAAAGGAAGGGTATTAAAAACCTATCTTTTTTTGCTGAATAGCAACTCTAAGAAGTGGTGTTTTTTAAAAACCTCTAGAGGCACTAAGTATAAATTAATTCTTTAAAGCAGTCAAGCATACAGCTGAAACAGTCAATCACAAATAAAAAAGACTATACAGCTAGCTACTGGAAGAAGAGAATCTTATCCTGGACCATAAAGTCTAGGTACTGCATTTTCATGTGAAGGTAAAAATTCTTTAGTAATTTAGTTCCTCTTGTTCTGGAAATAGAACACCCTGACTTGATACATTTCAACTTAGTATTTTCATATTTATCCTCAATATCCAAATGACTATCCCAAATACAACTATTTTAAAGGTACATCTTTAAGTCTTAAAATTAAAAGAATTCTAAGGAAGTCTTCAAAAACTGTCCAAAAGTGCCTATTTTCAGATCATACCACTGTTTCTAAGTATACTTATAACTTCAGCTTCAGAAATACAAACTGTCAGTTAAAATCCTATCTTCAAATTCATAACTTTGGAAATTATAAATACAATTAGTTAGAAATAAGATAGTTTGCCAATTACAGTTAAGAATTCTAAACTATACTGACAGGCTTTCATATTATTTTCTACAGGTTTATTAATCCATCATGGAATTTAACAAACCATCTAACGTGACCTAATAAGTCTACCCAGTCTAACAACAAAGAAATATTTAGTCCTGTATGTGATTATGCAGCTTACACAACAAATGATGAGCTGGGATAAAAAAAATCTAGAGCCACAGGTGAAATAAGAATGTATATAAACACATCCTTTACCCCCCAAAAGAGAAAATTTTTAATTTCAGTAGTTAACCATGTTAGCAATGCTTGTGAGAATCAAAGGTCTATGACTATGTGTTGTAACATGACTGAGACTAAAAATTCTAACATGCTAATGAAAAACTTAAGAAAAACTCACATTTTCAACAGTAGGATCTACCCGGGCCCTTTTCTTCCGAGGAGGCTGAGGTGTTTCACTGGTGCTGCCACCATCTCCATTTCCAGGTGCTATAAAAATTTGTTTAGGGCAGGGGGAGAGGAAAGCTCATTTTAGCTAATTAAATAAGAAACTCTTTAAGGAAAAGTCTCTCTCTTTTTGTTATTTCTCCATTACATAGCTGTTACTTGAATCTAAGTTAAAGAATCATAGTCCTACCAAAAATGTAACTTTTATAAACAGATCTACCAAACATTTAATATGGATAACACTTAATAATACTATCATGTTCCACTTATCTAAAAATGTTATCTTCTCAGTGGGAGTCATTAAGACCAAAGCACATGACAATAACTTAATGTTTACAAGTTTCTCCATGGTAAAAAGAGGTCTCTACCACTATGTACCCACCTATTCTGTAATATTGCTGTGAGATTCCTATTAGAGACCATCAATAAACATAAGTTTATTCCAAAATTTCACAGCTTTCAAAAACAGTACAATTCAAAGTGTTAAGTATTACAAAGGTAAAATAAATTAATTTTAAGAAAGTTAACATTCTTACTTTTCTGTTTGTTCTTTTTTGTTTTCCTGAAAGAAGGGGAGAAAAACAAGAAAGATGAATAATTACTTCCAGTAAAACTGCCTTTGTTTCAATTCCCTTTTATCAGGGATAAGTTCACAGAGAAATACTACCTTGGATAAGACCAGATAGTAAATACCGTCTCCTGCTCAGAAACAAGGATTCTTTACTGATAGTTAGTTAAATTCACATCTCCCTCCACATAATATAAAAATAAAACAAGAACACTTTGGGAGATGACCTCCTTCTTCCAAGGTTGTATTAGTATATGTTAAAAGTATATACTACATTATTAATCGCACCAAAAAAAGTTCTAAAGGATAAAATATTTTTTCTAACTATTTTAAGTTTTGACTTCCAAAACATTAATTTAGATTTTAGACTTGTATATTTCTTAAATACCAATCTGTTACTCCACTCTTGCTGGTCCAAATTTTGTTTCACTTTATTTATTCTCTAAATTATATTCCCTCATTTTCAATACTACACTCTTTATTCCCCCATGTCTAGGACAAAGCTGCTATGTCTCCATCTTGGTTATCTCTCACAACTTTACTCAAATCCATTTATACACTGCCAAATGGTAAATTTACTAATTGCTTGTTTACATAATTATTTCTAGAACAGTTTACAAAGCCCATGATTATAGATTACTTCTGGTGAGACCATACCAGAACACCTGGATTTTTCTACTTTTCTATAGCTTTAAATAATATTTATAAATGTTATTAACTAACTGTATTCATTTAACTTAGGTCTTGAGGTTTGTTTTACAATTCATGTTTGGATATAAAACATAAAATCTGGCCAATCTGAATATAGGTTTTCTCCTGCCTCTGTAAGGTTAGCTTTTATAATACAAACACTGTTGGACGTATTTCTGGGTCAGATTAAACCATGAACTTAACTTGTACATGTCAACAATACATGAGGACCAACAGAAACCAACAGTCCTTACACTCAATCCTTTACCCACTCACACTACACTATAAAATTAAAATACTGACAAGTGATCTCAGCTCTAAAATAAAGGATCTATAAACTATACAGGCTAAGCATCCCAAATCAGAAATACTTATTATACTTATTAAGTCAAAAACTTTTTGAGCCAACATGATGTTCAAAGAAAATGCTCAGTGGAGTATTTTGGATTTCGGACATTCAACCTACAAAACACAATGAAAATATTCCAAAATCTGAAAAATTCTGAAATCTGAAACACTCTGGTCACAAACATTTTGGATAAAGGATACTCAACCTGTACACTTTAATGAATCCCACTTGCTTCAACCCTCTAGACTATCAGGAGCCTATCAGAAGTGGCTCCCACTGTCCAAATTTGAATTTTAAAACTTTACTTCCCGTATTTACTCAGCCATTATTTTTGTAGTTGAAACTACACACTTTATAATCAAATGCACATAATTTTTAGGCACACTACTACCTACATTTCTATAAAAACTTTTAGCAGAGTGATAAAGAATTTGTTATAAGCTATTACTTTAATAAAATCCATCATATTTTTCTATACAGAGAAAGTTGCTGCCTTTTAAGACTCAACTGCTATTAAATCCTAATGAATACTACTACGTAACAGTTTTCCAAACAACCAGATCACAAAAATGTTACTGACTTATTAAAACAAAATGCATAAATCAGCTTCATTACTAACACCTTACTTTTAAGCAGGAAAGTCAGACCAGTAACTCTGGGAAGAAATAAAATGATCTCTTCCAAAAAGTCATGATCTTTACGTTCTTATACTATTAACACTTATTTAAGAATATTTATTAAATTATCACTGCTTATACCAACTTTCAGGTACATAAACTTTAGATATACACCATGTGTATGTGCATATGATTTTCTTATTCTAGGGTTCATTACCCTAAAGTAATGGTTTTCTTTTTCCAGGGGTGGGGCAGGGGAAGAGAAGGTCATACTATTTGAAACTTTAACTTCTCACATACTCTTATCATAGGTTTCTGATGAATTCAAGAAGGAATTAATTAGTATATATTTTTAGCACTACCGAAAAAGCAAACCGTGCCAAAAAATTGCCTCTCAAGGTGTGTCCTACTGATAATACTGTCTTTGTAAGACAAAACATCACATACATATATATTTACACATACTACTTTAAAAGATAAGGGTTGTAAAGGTACTTAATGCCACTGAATTACAAACTTAATAATGGTTTAAATGGTCTATGTATATTTTACTACAACAAAGAGGGGGAACATGTTAAGGAATTAAGGAATTAATATGTATTTTCACTTTTTTTCTTTTTTAAGAGACAGGGTCTCACCATATCACCCAGGTTGGTCTCGAACTCCTGGCCTCAAGTGATCCTCCCAAATAGCTGGGACTACAGGAGAGCCACCACATGCGGCTTAGTATGTATTTTCAATGACTTTAACAAACTTACACCCAAAGAATGGGATTCCCACTGGTTCCAACAATGCTCCAAATGTTTCCATTTTCAATAACTAACACATGATTAGTATCAAAATATGAATTTCACTTACAAAACAGTATGCAAAATTAAAACAAAGATAGAGCTTCTTACACTTCAACATTTTTCTGTTGCAGACCAGATGTCTTCTTTCCTGGGGCAGCCCCTCTCATCTTCCCCTCTGCATATTGCTCCCTTCAAAAATAATTTCATTAAAGTCATCATAAAATGAGTACTTATGTGGAAAAATAAATTGTACCACCTTGATTCCATCATGAATTTATATTCAAATTGAGGTCCTAAGCCGATACACATTCTGGCACCAATTTTTTTAACAAGTTGGACAAAGAAAAAGATAATATATTTACCAAAAAAAGAATTCAAACAAAAAACTCAAGAAAGAACAAAAAGCCCAAGATTTGGCTCTTCTATATCCACCAAAATTAAAATCAATATAGTAAAAAAGTGACTATAATAGATTGTGTCTCATATAATTGAAAAATTCCATTTCTGTCCTGGAATTCACTAATCCCAATGTCTTCTTTTACACAATCCCATTTTATCATTTTAATTTTGACATACATTTCAACTATGAAATTACCCTGTAGACCACAGTCCCTCCATATGCTTTCAGAGAAGGAAGATAATGGGGATGCCTCTTCTCCCTGCTTTTTTGTTTCCCCACCAAGTGTGCCTTCCACAGAGCCCAAGAGATAAGACAGAAGATGTTTAACAATGAGTTTATACCTACAGCAATTTCCAACAACATTCTGTTCTGTTTTCTACCTGGATCTAAGGACAGATTCAAGTAATGACAAGTATGCTACTTCCTTTACCTAGAAATCTCTTGTGTGATAACTTAAAGTCAAAGCCCTAACACACAGCAGCTGACAGATACCAAGATCACTTTATAGGCAGAACAGCCAACATGACTTCTATTTTCATTCCATGCCCAAAAATTAATCTACAGGCATTTCTCATCAATACTTATTTCACAAAACGAACTTACTGATTGGCTTTTTGAAGTTCTCGCTGTTTTTGCAGATTGGTGTCCACATATTTGAGTACTCTGCTCTCTGGAACCCATTCATCCCAACTGAAAAAGAGGAAAGTTAAAATATCACTCAAAAATATTTTTACTACTATTTAGACTCTGTTCTCCAATTAATTTTTAGAGATCCAAGAGACAAGACTTTGGATTTCTCTGTAGTAATTTGATGAACTGGCACTGCAAATACATTATCAACTAAAATGAAACTCTAATGAAAGTCTGTTCTACAAAGAAAGAAAACTTCATATTTTCAGAAGCAGCATTCCAAATCCAAACTGCCAGAAGCAGATTACTCAAATAACTTTTAGAAATGGTCTAAGAGTGTGGCACTTAAAATTTAAGTCACTAAGCAATTAGCCTTACAGAATAAAACTATTATCTTAAGAAATTTTAACTGCCAGAAGTGAAGCACAGAAAGGAGTCCATAACAAAGACTTTTAAAAAAACTAAAACCAAGTCAGTAGTTAACTGTGTGTAATGACAAACTGTGTATTACACAGCTCTCTGTGCCTTAGTTTCACCTATAAAATGAGGATAATAGTACCCATCTCAAAGGATTATTGTAACTAAACACATGTAAAATACACTTGAGAACCCTGACACAAAATAACAAACATCCAAGGTAACTCAGAAACATATTAGGAGGTTCACAATACTCAAACACTATCTAGATTGGCACAGCTAAGTTTGTAAATTAAAGTATTACAATGGTTTATCCAACCATACCATTCTCTTCACCTTCATTCACTCACAAATAAACACACTAACTTCCAAGGCTAACCAGAAAGCTGGCTTTCTAAACATCAAAAGGTAGAACCACTTTCTTAAAAATGTTAAGGCATTCTGGCACTGTGAAAAGCTCCTTCAAAACAAAAATTTGATGATGTTTTTTCCCCAAAGAAGAAAAGAAAAACAAGATATTTCTTAGGGATGCTGAACGTTTTGAGCAAAGGGAGTCTTTTCTCCTGCTGATGGAGCTCCTTTAGTAACACAATTAGGTGTACTCTCCAGGTACTCTTTTGTTTGATGATTTCCCACCTCTGACCTCTTACATAATATAGCCAAAAGGAAAAATAAGTAAATAAAAAGCAATCCTCAACATGATTTCCTAGAAAAAACTTTAAAACATGCATTTACCTAGAGGTCAGGAGGGGGTGGTGTACTGAGGGAGCTCCTTCAGGAACAGGAAAAAGGGCTACATTATCCTCATGTGTCTTCAAAGTTTTTTCAGAGCGCCTGGGCCTCACAGCACTTCTGATACAGACAGCATAGTACAAAGTAATCTCAGTAACTAGGTGTAGAATTTAGCTTAAGCTTTATTAAGATTCATTTACAAATGGAATATTTAAAGGTCTGTGTCAACAAATTCCAATAAGGTTTGAAAGTTTAGAAATATCTTAATTATCTATTGTGCTTTTGAAAAAAGATTAATTGAAGTTTAAGAAAATTCCAATTTGGGGATTAGGGTATTATATAATTTTTTTTAAAGTGAAGTATCCTACCAACCATTTTCAAAATAAGGATCTTAATTTTTAAGTTATTTATGTATCTACATCTGTTACAACTCTCTCTAAATCGAAGGGAGCTAGCCAATATTTAATTACCACAAGGTTCCATTTTAGAACCTTACAAATCCCTTCCCACTGATATAAAATGCATCTCAATAAATAAGCACCTTGATCTAAAAACCAAGTCACTGCTAGAGTTTCCTTTATATGTAAAGAGCTGAAAATCTTTGCTGAATCAAAGGAAAATGAAGTGGACAACATTTTTTGCTCTATGAAACATCACTACGGTAATAACTAAAGGCCAAACACTCACCAATTTTTATATATAGGTCAAGCATAAAAGAATTTCAGAATTTTCTAAAGGTCACCTGTGACTAATTTCCAAAGTTACAATGATCCATGGTAAATAACTGAAGGCCAAACACTCAGAAATTTTTATATATAGGTCAAGCATAAAAGAATTTCCACTCTTTCTTGAGGTTTGGGGAAAAAAAAAAAAAAAACTTCCAAATTTTCTAAAGGTACCTTATGACTAAAACCCAAAGTCACAATGATTCATGGCCACTACTTACATAGCATTATATAAAAATACAATACACTTGGCTAGGCATTCAAATAACTCCTCCCCTTTCAAATAGGGTATATTTGAAGGTTAAAGTACTTTTTAAAGGTAAGATTTTTTTCAAAATTACGTGTATTTACAAATATTTATACTTCTGGCTTACCAAGGCAACCACAAAAAAGACATTTTTGATATATTAATATTCCTCAATATATCTGCAAAGATAGTAAGTAATAAAAATATATCTAATGTTTGGTGCCTTTTTTCTTAATTTTCCCAATGACTAACTAATATATATTAATATTAAATTAGCTGAGAACAAAAATTAAAACAAAATCTATACAAGCCTATAGTTTTATGTTCTAGATTAAAATACACCACAGGAAAAAAATGTCAATTATATTTTGAAACAGTAAAATCAGAAAAGACAAGCACTTGGTATTTTCACAACTTCTGACGAGCTACAAATGCCACTTTAAATGCAGTCTTTGAGGTGTACATATCTACGTGTAGTTTTATACAAGATATCTATTACATATGAAAAAGAGTTAAGCACAAATGCTGTATTCACAGCAATTAACGGTGAAATCCTAAAACAATTCTTTAAAAGTACAGGTGGGGGACAGCAGGCCTACCCCATGAATTTGTTCTGTGTTTTTGATATCCTGTATGGACTGTTAGCTCTCCCACTCAATATGCGTAAGAAAGATATTGTATTTCTTATACAGAATTGAGATTCTCATAATTCAACACTCTCAACCTTTTCTGGATATTGGTAGAGTATCAATATGTAAAATATATAAGTCTGAAATGCAGTTTACCATTTCATTTTTTAAAAGGAAGAGAAAGCTACGAGATACACTAGGAGCCACAAGATAAACTTTCCCGTTTCCTGGATATCAATTTACTATTAATATTAAAATAACATTTAAAATCATGGTTTACTTCTAAAAGACCAAGAGACTATTTTCCATTATTTTCCCAATTTCTCAATATTTAAAATACAAGCCCATGGGATTGAAGTACTGATATTACCTATCTTTAGAAATACTTTAATTATCATTAACTGAAAAAAAAAAAAACCACAAGCTGTCAGAATGCACTATTATGCGTTTTAGATTTCCACTGTTCCACAATTATACGTGAAAAAATTTGATACGTGAAAAAATTTCCTAACAAATAAAATTAACTTGGGTTGGTCACTTGGACAGAGGACTGTATGAAATAAGACCAAAGTCACAGAGCCAATAAACTTTACAGAAAAAAACCACCTTCCATATCAACAAAGCACTCATCAAATCAGATGGCAATACTCCCATGGTAAACCAGGTACCAGAGCCCGGTCAGATGACAGAAAGCCTTAAGTTACTAGAAAGCAACTCCTAAAGAATGACTTAGTAGCACTGGCAGTGCTACATTTGAAGGGTTAAACATCATTAATAAAATTTAAAACCTCTCATAGTAAAAATTACAAGCCATCCAATTATAGGGACCAAAAAGGAGGCCTAGGTAAATGTTTGGATGTGGGCCCCAAGGACAAAGTCCCATCACTGAGAAAGACCTCCACTTGACGGATATTAGAGAATATGTTCAATCTATACCCATAGTCCATTCCTGGAAAAAGATCAATACATCACACTGCTTTACAAAAAAAAAAAAAAGAAAGAAAAAAAGAAAAAAACGCTTAACTCTTGCGGGTAGGAAATTAGATTCTGTAATTGATTTCTGCATCTGTGTTAAATCCTATGCTAAAAAGTGAGCCATCTGAAATCACTTTCTGTCAACACTAAATTATGTTTCCAAAGTTCCAAAAATGGGTTGATAAATTCTGTCATTACTCCCAAATCAGGCAATCTTTATCCTTTTCCCTTTTCTAGGTAGAAAAACCCAACTAGTTTTCAGCATAGCTGCTTGAAATAATAAATATAAAATCACTGAGTTTGTGGTAAGGCCAAAAAATTCATGCTATCCTAAAATGTACTAGGGGAAAAAAAAAAAACCACCAAAAAGTGTGATCTGCCGCTCATTCAACCAGGATAGTTGACTAAATGATTATGAGACATTATACTGGAACACAAAGAAATATTCCCAAGAATCATGTACATTTAAATAAAATGGCCGAGTACCCCAATTTCTAGTACAGTTTTGTCATAAGGCAAATGATTCACCCTTGCAATGTATTGTATTACATTCAAACTGCACAAGAAGAACATACTTGTGCCAGTCAGTGACACAGCTATCTTGTTAACTATAAATAAAAATTGCTTTTAAAGATCCAATACTCACTTTTTATTCCAACCACTGTAATGTATAAAGTATTTCACTTGTTTGTCCTTTATGGCAACCTTTACACACTGAAATAAAAAAGAAAAAATTCACTTAGGTTTTTTTTTTTTTTTTAAAAAGAGACAGACACTACCTGGATGATTTTAGAGTATTCAATCTTTCAAAGACATTCTATACAAACTTTTTGGTGGCCAAAATGAACAAAATAAAGTGTGACTAAGAGAACACTATTTAAGCTTTTAGAGTACTTAAGTTATAAAACCACAAATTATTCACAAAAGGTCCAGCAAAGCTGAGAACCATAAGCATAAAATGACACCTTAAACCTTAAATCAATGGGCTAGGTAAACTACCTAAGGACAGCTAATGGAAGCTATGTTTGTGCTTTCTCAAAGTCTAACTAGCCAAGAGCTACATTTACTTCAAAAGCAAATTCCACTGATGAAAAGTATTTAAAGAACTTCATTAGCTATGAAAGACAATAAGCTGATCTGTTTTAGAAAATCAGCTTAAGTAACTAGCTAAGTTATGAATTAGAAACATTTTATGTTCTTCTCAAAAGTGGACAGACAAATCAAAAGTAATTATTAGAGGAAAGTCATTAACCATGAGAAGTGATGAACATCTGGTTTTGGATTTAAAAGTCTTTACCAGAGACACACCAAAAGAACCACAAGAGTTTAAGTTATTTCAATAGCTTCAATTCAAGAATTGCTCACCCCAGGGTTTTGCTGCCAAAGGAGAAAAACCAGCCAATTTAGTAGAGTTTGCCAAATTGATACAACAAAAGTAACATTCAGGGATATAAATGATCAACAAGACTCGTAATTTAACACTTATAAACTTATAAATACATCATTAAGATACATATACATATACATACACTTAAAAGTTCCTAACCACCTCCATGAATCCAAATTTTGCCATTTGAGAATTTCTGTTAAAGAGATGGGAGTCTCCCTATGTTGCCCAGGCTGGCCTGGAACTTCTGGGCTCAAGAGATCCTCTCACCTCAGCATCCCAAGTGGCTAGGACTACAGGTCCAAGCCACCACAACCAGCTCCTTAGAACTTGAAAAATACATTATGTATGTATTCAAAACACAAGTAAAAAGTAGTGAAAATTTTTAGTCAGAACTATTTGACACTTTAAAGACCATTTTCAGACACAGTATGAACCATTCACCAAGAATTTATGCAGAAATTGCCTTTAAACATTATATTATTTTGTATTTCATAATGTGTTCATTCTTTAAAACCACAATTGTTAAAAAGTATAGTAGTCTTAAATAATTGTGCTAAAAAAGTTATCCTACACAGCACAATTGACAATCGCAAAGATATGGAATCAACATAAGTGTACATCAACTGAGGAGTGGATAAAGAAAATGTGGTACATATACACCGTGGAATACTACTCAGCCATAAAAAAGAATGAAATAATGTCTTTTGCAGCAATTTGGATGGAACTGGAGGCCATTATCCTAAGTGAAATAATGCAGGAATGTACAGCCAAATACTGCATGTTCTCGCTTTTAAGTGCAAGCTAAGCTATGGATATGCGGGGGCATACAGTGTAGTACAATGGACACTGGAGACTCAGAAAAGGGAAGGTTAGGAGGAGGATGAAGGCAGAAAAATTACCTATCAGGTGCAAAGTACATTAAAAACCCAGACATCACCACTACACAATTCATCCATGTACCCCCATCCCAAAGCCACCTGTACCCCTAAATCTATTGAAATAAAAAAATTTAAAAAAGTATTATCAAGATTAAATTATTTATTACATCATGTAATACATACATTTTAAAAGTGCCAAGTTCTTAACATGGTGTATGGCACAAAGAAAATGTTAAATAATTATTAGCCATATTGAGTATAGTTTGCTACTAAGAGTTTAGCATAGAACCCAGTTTCACATTTATTTCATCTTCCTGTCTAGTACAGGCTGCAGGCTTTCTTAATTTACACTTTTATTAACTCTTTATCAACAATGCATTATACAATATACTGGTTTAAGTGGTAAAATTTGGCAATAGCCTAGACTTTCAATTTGCTGATGAAAATCAATGACCGACTGTACCGTTTCCCTTGTAAAACATATCAACATTTACTTTTCAAAGTAGTATGTTTGTTTTTATGCCTAATTTCTACATTACAGAACTATATTTCAGACCTGAAATTTTGAACACACCTATGTATTAACTGTAAATTTTGTATTTTTTCTGAAAAGAATTCTCCCTGGAAATTATGCATTCATTTTCATAGTGAAAATAAAAATTATTCTTAAAAAAAAAGTTATCAAAAACAAAACGCTAAGAATATTTTTTAACTTTGGAAAGCATCTTCCTGTTATCTTTGGCTAACTGTAAAATCAATTTTCCTAACTAGAGCACACACTTGCACACACACAAAAGGGAGCTCCTCAGGATTCAAACTTTGCCTGACAAACATACAACCAAAAGTCAAAAAGTACTCATTTTTAATGTTAGCTTTTACTTTCAACCTAGAATAATTAGCTCAGTGCTTACTTGGCATATTGTATGTGCATATAAAAATAACTGGCAATGTCTTCTCACCAAGTCATTAACTACAAAATGCTATTTGTTCCCATAACCAATCTTCATCTTCTATCATTCCCCTCAAACGCTCTAGCAGGTCAAAGAAAGGTGGAAGGGAGTAGCTAAGTTTTAATTTATTTGACTCACTAAGCAAGCAGTAAGAAACCCAGAAAGAGAAGATGGGGAAATTTATGAACTATGAACCTAAAAAAGGCAACTCTCTTACTGAAGCAACAACAAAACATTGAAATTTTGATGTGAAATAGATCTAACCACTAGGTTTCACCAACTTCTCGAAAGAAAACAGATTTCATACCTTTGCTTCATAAAGAAGAGGCCCATGAAAGCACAGTACTCGCTCACCTGTAAAAGTAAAAAAACACTAGATTAATTTTAATTTCTCTTCATATAGTCCTGAGACAACCATCACACTTATATTAGAGTATTCCTAGCAAAATTAGGAAAAATATGTAAGGCTATACATGGGGCAACATTTTGGATCAAACTTCAACCATACCCTACAACAAAAACACCTTAGTATCTGATGTAAACAAGAAAAAACAATTTACTGGAATGTCAATCTATTTAAATCATCAAATCATCTATCACCTGCTAAGCAAGCAAACAAAATCTACTGTAGCTACCTATTGTCAAGGGTGGTTGGTTGAACTGTATGAATACAATTTTTAAAATGCTTTTCCCCATGCGTTTTTCTAAGTTTAGGACCTTACCCTCCACCTGTATCTCCACTTCCAACCCCTTTACTGAATAAAATATTCTATACATTAAAATTTCAATTCCATCATAGATGGGCTGGATTTTCTTTAAGGGGTCCCACTATGTTCATTCCCCAAATGTGCTCAACATTCTAGGTGCTGGGCTGCTTCAATGAACAAAAAAAATAACAAAAAAATCCTCACCTTTGGAACTTACACTGTTGAGCCCACCATTAAGACTCACAAGACTAAACAAAATGTTAGGGGCTGTAATATTAACAAGTCTTAGAAACCATCTGTACTCATCAGGCAAAATTCTCAACAAAACCTCAGATTACACTTGATTATAGTAGGACTAGATTTCTCACACATTATTTTCAGCCCACTTGGTTTCAACAGACCCAAAAGCAAGAATCCAACAGGGTCAGCTCTTTTTTAGCTCTAAAATTAAAATAGCCTACTAGCTCAACTCTGAAATAAGTATTGGGCAATATGGGTTTCATCATTTTTTTAAAAATTGCTGTTCCTTTTAAAACAGTTTTCAAAACTGAACACAACTTACAGAATAAACCTTCAACCTGAAATATTAACATTTATTCCCTAGCAAATATTCATTTCTCAACATACTTAAACCCAGTGTCTTTCATGTGCCTGTGTGTGACAAGCACTGTCAGATTAAGGAACACTGATACGTAAGGAAGTAATTTTGAACAATTTCCTGGATTTCATATTGCAACTATCTTCATAAACAATAAGGAGTGACTGATGAGGTACTCTGGAAGGGTCACAGGGAAGGAAGGATCCAGACAGAAGGAAATTTGTACAAAAGCACGTGATAGGGTGATACCATCAGTGAACTCTCTAACAGTCCAGGGGTTAGAACCAAAATGGGTAAATTATACTACTAATAAACAGCAGCACCAAAAATCAGATCTGTGTTTCCTTAATTTCACTCTCCAGGAACATTTTAAAGGCACTCTGAAAACGGCCTACCATTTTTTTCCCCTTGGCTGCTGCTGCCAAAAACAAACGCACTGAAGCTGAGGCCCTTTGACCTCCATTATAGCTACTCGGCCCTAGGATTCTGTTGAAAAAATATACAGCTAGTTGAGGAGTATGACCCAGGATAACAAATGCCTGTTTTTCAGAGAAGGCAGAAAAACTAGTAATTGGGGAAACAGCAAATCACCATATTAGATATGGTTCCTTATATCTTTCTCCACCCTTAATCCATTCTAGTATCAACTACAAAGGCAATTCTGCCCAATGCTCTCAAAATCAAGGTTAATGAGATTCCAATTCCCCATCCTCCCACTGGTTTGTGCTTACTATGAACATGAACATCAAAGGCCAGCATCAGCCAACCTCTTAATTCCTGACAAGACAAAAAAAAAGGGGGGGGGTCCTCTGCCTCTGGCAATGAGCTAGATGTGCAACAGTTTTCTTTACCCTTGCTTCAATAGTTTAATGGAAGGTAAGTTGAGTGAGTGCAAAGTCACTGTGCTTTAAAAATTGCTTATAGAACATATATTGTACCATTATTAAATGAAAAACTTTTGAGTTTACAGGAATCATGAAAAAAAACCTCACCACTTTCTGGGAATTCATGTTCCTACCATAACAAACTCTTCTGCAGTGTTTCAAGACAGTTCCGTTAGCACTAAACAAATATTCCTTTTTCCTTACAAGATATGCCCTGAACATCTTATAAACAACTAAAATGGTTTTTAAAAAAATGGTTATACAATTCAGTTTTGAAACACGAGTAGAAAACACACCTGGTTTCATGTGCACACGAAAACAATGCTTACATGCACTCTCTTAAATAGCTTTCAAAACCTTACCTAGAGGTACTTTGGTTCCTACTCTTCTTCAATTACACCAATATAATTGCACACAGATTCTTCTTTGCTGTCATCTCCCTTACTTTACCATCCTTCTAGATTAGAACTAAAGCACTTCCTCCAGAACAGCAGGAATAGTCAATAATGTTCCTTTTTGAGCCATGACAGTCTGGTGAAGCCTATGAGCATCTTCTTAGAATGTTTTCATAAATACATAAAACACAGTATCACAAAGGAATTCAACTACACTGAAATAGTTATCAAAATATCTTAAATGTTCCATGATATTAAAAGAGCTCGTTATTTGATGTATTAAGCAAGATTTAGCTAGTGATCCAGTAACGATTCTAATTTTCAAGTAACGAGGAGCTAACTGATAACTGAATATGTCTTCCACAACTAGAACACCAAGATATGAAAACATACTGTTAATACTACTGGCGGGGTTTTTTTTCGGGGCGGGGGTACATTGATAATTGAAACGCTAAATTTCAGTTAAATGACAGGACAGAAAAAATATTTTTCCCAATTCAAATTCACGGACCCTCTGACTTACGCACACTGACTCTAGATTAAGAATATCTGCTCTAAATTACTTAGTTAAATAATGACTCCATAGAAGGTAGAGTAATAGTTTCTCAAGGTCTAGGTATTACGACTCACTCATTACCAAAAATACCCTGAAAACTCCTTAAATATCCCATAAAGTTAAAATATGCAGTACTTGGGTTTTGGGGTTTTGACTCTAAAACTAACTCTAATTCACACTGAAGTCCGAAAATCCCTAGAAGAACCAAAAATTTACGCAGGTATCTGGACACAGTATCTATGGTAACTAACATACATTCATAGCAATGAAAAGGAATTTTAAAGTGTTCCTTCTTGCCTACAGTTTTACTTCCTTTTTAGTGTACTATTAGATCTCTGCCTTAATACACATTAATAGATGCGTTAACTATGAAAATTGAAAGAGCTGTTCCTCCACTGGAAGTCAGATTCTAACGTCAGCCAAAACTCACGTCGATCAAAAGGCAATTAACAAAAATTAACTTTTAAAATCGTTCATCAGATCTTGCAACTAGAAGAACAATCGCTGTATCTTAAAAACGACGTCAAGGCAATGCGACTTATAAATGCAAACGCCATAACGCTGCATTAAAGTCATTTTATTTTACGAGCAACAGCACAGCGAGAGCGCACTCACGTTACCAAAGGTTCTTGGCACTGCGCTCGATGGAGAGCAAAGTGATGCCTCCAGGCAACACAAAGCAGAGGAAAACACTCAACCCCGCTCATCCTTTCTTTCTGTCCCCACCCACTACTCTGAGGTATGCCTAAGGCACCGGTTTCCGTGTGGTCGTCGGGGAAGGGGGCGCTACATCTGCCCAGAAGCTGCGCTCGCACACAGGGGCCGCGACGCCGGCGGCCATGATGGAGCGGCCATCTTGCAGCGGCCATTTTACAACGCAGCTCTCCCGCCCCAGGGCCCGAAGCCCACCCCCTCCGCAGCTCCGCGTCTCCATCGAATGCAACCACCTCAGGACCCCTGGCAGCCCCAGATCGCCAGCCGTTGGCGCCCAAGCGGCCCGGCGTCCCCGAGCGAGCGCCCGAAACGGCCGCCGCCCCGCCCCTCCCCCACGCCACATCACTTTCCCTAACCGCCGCCATGGCGCGCCCGCCGCCTCCCTACAATAGGCTGCTTTCTCCGCGCCCTCTTCCTCAGAACAATAACAAACACTTGAGGAAGGCTTTGCCACGCGCCAAGCGCTCTCTCCCCCACGCTAACGCCCGCGTAGCGTTTTCGCTTCACAAAGCGCTTTTTCCCAATGACGCACCGAAATTACCCTCCGCAATGCGCTTTCCCCGCACAAAGCACCGCCAGCCGCCTCGTCGAGACGCAGCCTGCGCCGCCCCCGGCCCCGAAGCCTCAACCACACCGAGCCCGCCTCCCTCCCCTGCGCCGTTAGATGTCTTTTTCCAAAGGGCGCAGACTCACCCTCCTGGAATTTAGGCTTCGGGTCCTGCTTCGGCGCCATTTATAAATGATTCGCCGCCTCCTCCTTCTCCCACCACCCCCGACTACCGCCCCCTACTCTCTACCCCACCCAACTCCGCGTCAGACGCGCCGTCAGGCACCGCCAGCTCTACATCCTGGGCCGGATTTGCCAGCGCCGGCAGACCTCACAGCACTGCGACCCGCGCAGCCGCGCCTCCAGCCAACGGCCGCCCGCCGCGCACGCGCCCCTGCGCCCGCGCCGCCCCGAGGCACGCCGGGATCTGTAGTTCCGAGTCCGTTGAGGCGCAGCCGGGTGGGGGAGGGGCAAGCGGACCACCCCCCCCAGCCCCGTTCCCATCCCCCACTCCTGGTTCCTCTTAACCCGGGGCTGCCCCGGGTTGTTAAAGCCCAGATTTGATCTTGTGTGTTATTAGAACGGAGCTGGCGGTGGGGGGCTGTGGGGGCGATGAGCCCCTCACGATAATAGAATGGGAAAGGTCCAGTTGTGGAGTGCCATGGGCAATATAAGGCCGCACGGATGCTGAAGTGGCCTAAGAGATAAGGGCTGCCTCCGAAGCCTATATTCAGTGGCATCTCAGAAGTTTTTGTATAGGGGAGCTTTAGGGGCAGCAACCGGCCACAAAGGGGTGGGAAATAGGGTCCGCGTCTGGAAGCTTCGTTGTTTAGCAAGCGCGCTGCCAAGTTCCTTCGGCAGGACTGACGGCCATTTGCTGGCTCCCGCTTCCGCCCTCCGTCGGTCTCCGCCGCGGCCCTGCGGGGCTGCGGGGAAGAAGCTGGAAACGCCAGGCGGGCTTTGGCTTTTTGAGAGGATGGAGTTCTGCCTTCTCAAAGACCCCAGCGTGAAGAGACCAAAGTCGGGATTCTGTACTTGCCCTATTTGTGCCTTTTTTTTGGTCATTTAATTTCTTGGAGCTCTTATGGAATGTACGCACAACCGAAACAAACGGATTTTTTCATGGTGTTCCCTGTTCAAAAAACTCCTTAGTTTGCTCAGCGGCAAAATAGCACCTTTTTCCATCCGTTTATTCTGAGACTTACACGTAAAGGCTTCGCGCAGTGCCCAGCAGTGAATAAGTGCTCAATAAACGTTAACTCAAGGATAAATCCCCAAATCCTTAGCCTAGTATGTAAGTCCTTCCACAAACAGCCCCTAGCCCACCTTCGGGCCCTGCACAAACCTTCGTCTCCCCGGCTTTTCTGAGCCGTCCTCTGAACGTGCCTTGCGCACCCCACCGGCTCCCGTTTCTCCTCCACTCCTCCTTTTAACACAACCCCTTCTTTGACAACAAAAACCCACAAAGCGCCTTCCTTAGTCCAGCTGATTAGACACCATCTTCTCTCTACGACTCCTTAGAGCATTGAAGAAAGGGGCAAAGGCCTCTTTGGGATCCTACCCCACCAAAACTACCCTGTACGCTTTTTTTTTTTTAATTTTTGAATATAAAATACTTACATACTTTCTTAATTCAAAAATTTTAAAATAAAATTTAAAATGAAAATAGTGAAAGTCTCTTTCCTACCTCCATCTCTCATCTGCCCAATTCCCCTCACAAAGGTAACCACCTGTACGGCTGTTTGAGTATCCTTGGGGAGTTTCTTTATCCTAGCACCCTCTTTGTATTATTTCCACGTTTATATTAAAGGTAATTTTTTTACCTTTATGTTTTAATTACACAGGTAATATTTGAATATTCGGGTCGTTCATAATGCAACAATTCAAAAATACGAACTACAGGGCAAAACTTCAAGAACCCTTTTATTTCCCCCAATTTACCCTCCCACCATTTGGCATGTACGTTTTCTCTACCCCCTTTCTATTGCTTTTCCTTTTACCGTAAATGGTCTATACCTATTGTTCTGTGTATTCTTTTTTAACTTAATGATATGGCCTAGAGATCATTCAAATTGCATGTAGGTCTAGCTCACATTTTTAACAGCTCTTAACACACCGTAGTATAAATATACCATACTTTATCTAACCTTGCTTCTGTTGCTAGATATTTAGGTTGCTTTTAATTTTTTGCTATTAGAAACCTATGTCTTTGAACCTAAATCTTTGTACACATTGCTTTTTTGTTTGTTTAAGACAGGGTCTCACTATGTCACCCAGGCTGGAGTGCATTCATAGGCACGATTCGTAGGCATGATTATGGCACACTACAGCCTAGAACTCTGGGCTCCAGCGATCCTCCTGCCTTGGCCTCCCGATTAGCTGGGATTACAGGTGCATGCCACCACACCTGGCTTGTGCACATTGCTTTTAGTTTTTTAGAACGTAAGATGTAGAATTAGTAGGTCAAAGAATGTGGGCATTTTAAAATGCCTTATAAAAGCCTTCACCAATGTACATTTCAAACAGCAATTTATTATTTTATTTTATTTTATTTTATTTTATTTTTAATTTTTTATAGGCAGAGTCTTGCTTTCTTGGCCAGGCAGGAATGCAGTGGCACAATCACAGCTCACTGCAGCCTTGATCTCCTGGGCCCAAGTGATATTCCTCCCTCAGTTTCCTTAGTATTTGGGACTACAGGGTGCACCATGCTGGCTTCACCAGCAATTTAAGAGAAGGCCTGTTTTTCCACATCCTTGCCAAACATAATATTATCAATCTCTGAAAACTTATTTTAATATAACAGGAAGTCATGTTGTACAAAAGAAGCCAGACTTGAAAGAATATATACATTATCAATGGTGTTAGCCATCAGGGGCACTAGGGAATGTATGGGTGCTGGAAATGTTCTCTCTCTTGATCTGGTGTGGTTATATAGGTGTTATATGTAAAAATTCATCAAGCTATACACTTGTATATGTAAAAATTCATCAAGCTATACACTTACATCAAGCTATACACTTACATCAAGCTATACACTTACATCAAGCTATACACTTACAAGTAATGCACTTTACCATATATACATTATACCTTAATAAAAGTGTTTTTAAAGTCACTTTTTAAAGATTTTTTATAAAAATTTCAAATTTACAGAAAAGTAGAAAGAACAATACATTTTATATCACCTCAATTAAACAATTGTGAACATTTTCTCATATTTGTCTTATATATACATATATTTGTGTGTGTGTTGTGTATTTATGTGTGTATTTATGTGTGTGTGTTGTGTATTTATGTGTGTATAAAGACATCATGACTTTTCATACCTGGTTTCTTTAGTATGTACTTCCAAAATAGAAAGGCATTTTCCTACACGCCATAATACCATTATATATCCAACACAAAAAGGACAATTCCTTAAAATCATATAATACCTACTCCAAATTTCCTCACTTGTTTGTGTGTTTGTTTTTTCAAAACAGGACCCATTAAGTGACAATATATTGCATTGATTGTTAAATCTCTTAAGTCTTTTTAAATCTAGATCAGAAGTTCTTAACCTAGGAGTTACAGTTCAAAGCTCAATACATAAACTTGGATGGGAAAAAAATTACATTTTTATCTTCACCAAACTCTAACTAAAATTTAGCATTTCCCTTCACTATTAATGAAGGTAACAAACTACAATAGTATTAGCTGTGGCTTTGTCACCAATAGAAACTACAGATGTTTTCATATCACATTACAGTTATTGCAAATATCTCAGAAATAGGTACATTCATCACTACTTTGAAATTACTGATTATTAGATCTGCTGATAGATCTTGTTCTTTATTCATTAAAAATTGAGCGTGTACATTACCATATCATACTTTGAAATATTTTGATGACTATTTTTCAATGTAATTGTTTTCCTTTATTATCCTATGTTTTTTATTTTATCATTTTAAAACATTCTGAGAAAAGAGTTCCTAGGCTTCACCAGACTGCCACTGGGGCTGGAGAGGAGCCCTTGGCTCAGACACAGTCTGCCCCCATATGCATACCCTTTATTAGTAGTGGTATTAGTATTTGTTCATATTTGCTCTTTAAAGAGTCTGAAACTTTTTGAACGTCTGACATTTTGGATCTGTCTGTTTACTCATGGTGTTACTTAATCTGTCCCTTGTATTTCCTATAAATGTAAAGTTAGGTCTAAAGACTTGATTAGATCTAAGTGTTTTGACAAGAATATTTTAAAGGCAATGCTACACAGTTTCCATTGCATCACATCAGGAGGCACATGATGTCTGGTCTCCCTATTATTAGTGATGCTAAGTGTGATCACTAGGCTAAGGAGGTTAAGACACATTTGTTTTTGCATAATCAAATGATACTTAATTTTATGGAAACTTTTAAACATACATAAAAGTAGAGGGAACAGTGTAATGAACTCTGGTGTATCCACCACTCAGCTCCTGTAGTTATTAACATGTGGCCAATCTTGTTTCATTGTTACCCCTTCATTCCTCTCCCCCCAAAAATACATACACACAAATTCCACATATCATATCTATTTCATTCACAAACAATTTAGTATGTATCTCTAAAAGATAAGGGCCCTTTTAAAAAAACAAAAAAACATTATTGCATTTAAAAACAAATAATTCCCTAATATCTTCAAGTATCCAATCAGTGTTCAGATTCCCTGATTGTCTCATACATGTTTCTTGATGATTGATTCAAATCAGGATCCAAACAAGATCCACACATTTCATTTCATTAAGATGTCTCTGTCTCTCTCTTTGTCTTGCCATTTACTTGTTGAAGAAATTGGACCAAAGAGAATTGGCACACTTTCTTAAAATGTTTCATTTACAGATTAATTGAACATAAAATCTTCAGATAAGAGTTCCATAGGAGAATAAATGTGTTTGACTTAGTATATCTTTACATTTTTTTAGTACAAGTAGTAATAAGTCATTAGTCAACATAATAAATTATCAGCCAACAAGAAAATATTTTTTAAGATTAGCTTTTTAAAATGTTACTTCTGAAGGCTCTATAATCCTAACTTTCTCATGTGAGCAGAATTTAGGGCCAAATCAAAACAAACTATTGCTTTTCATAAAGGCTTTTTGACAGTGAAGATGACAATTCCTTAATATAAGGTATAAAAAGATAAATTTGAAATCAAAATCATCTCCCAACTGGAATGCTGAAATATTAGTTTCCTGCGGCTGCCATTGCAAAGTATCACAAACTGGGT
Organism: Daubentonia madagascariensis; assembly: GCA_023783475.1. Taxonomy (NCBI): domain Eukaryota; kingdom Metazoa; phylum Chordata; class Mammalia; order Primates; family Daubentoniidae; genus Daubentonia; species Daubentonia madagascariensis. The sequence continues at coordinate 8,050,144 of JAKFHU010000144.1, read as the reverse complement.
GGCTTAAACAACATAAATGTATTGTTTCACAGTTTTAGAGGCTAGAAATCCCAGATAAAGGTGTTGATAGGGTTGGTTGCTTCTGAGGACTGTGAGGAGAATGTGTTCCATGCCTGTCCCCCAGCTTCTGGTGGTTTGCTGGCAATCACTGGTGTTCCTTAACTTGTAAAAGCATTACCCCGATTTTTGCCATCTTCTTCACATGGTATTCTCCCATGTGTCCAAATGTTTGTGTCTGGGTGTGTCTTTGTTCAAATTTCCCCTTTTTTTAATAAAAATTCCCATAATAATGGATTAGGAGCCCACCCTATTCCATTATGACTTTATCTTAACTAATTACTCTGCAACAGTGCTATTTCCAAATAAGATCACATTCTGAGGTACTAGGGGTTAGGACTTTTCACATATGAATTTTGGAGGAACACAGTCCAAGATGTATGATATTTTCATTGACCTGTCATCAATTTACCAGTCTGCTACTTCTTTGACCTGGTGTGCTTCCCTGGAAAAATTCCACTCCACTTCCTGTCACCTGGAGAGTAAGTACTTCTCTGTAATGATAGGGGTGTTTGGGGATCTTCATTTCTGATGCTGAAAATTATCATGTTTTTCTTCCAAGGTCTGAAATTGTATTTTGAATTGAAAATTGGACACTAACATACGGTAATTGTGGAGAATGTTTGACAATTGCTGGAAATGACTGAAAACATTTAAGACAAAGAAAGAACTTGCAGCTATCAACATAAAATTTTGCCCAAAGAAAGTGAGTTTTTTTAGGAAAACACATGAAGGAAAAGAGAATTGTTTTGAGATGTGTTTTGAGACTTCAAAATGGCTGAAGGAAAAATTTTTGGTTTGAATCACTGACGTCAAAAAAAAAAGGATAAAAAAGTCCTAAGGGTCTGTTCACAACAGCTACTGTATTGGCTCATCAGTACAAGAATTTACAGTGGTTTAAAAATATGACAGAGCTGCTCTCCAATTGCTCTCCAAAGTAATCTTCAATATTACATAGCGTTAAGTAAAAAACAAACATTTGAAACGTTTTGAGAGAGATCACTTCAGCAATATTTACGAATTCTACAATGTCATTAATTTTCATGTCTTCTTATCCCCTAACCTCTGCCATTCAGCTGCCCTTCAAATAGACCACTCAGTAACAAACATTTTTCTACACTAGATAGTCTTTAATTGTGAATTTACAAGATGGAATTTTCTAGTTTTATTGCTCCCTGTCTTTAACTAGTTCAATCGTAGTAGTTTTTTTAGGTATTGAATTGTTTTTAGGTATTGAATTGATAATAAGAAAGTTCGAGTTGAAGTCAGTTATTACTGTTGATAAGAATTGAAACTGGTGAAATTAGTATATCGTTGGCAAGAATTGAAATCGGTCAAATGATCGTAAATGGGGAAAAAGAGGTAACGAAACCGCCCAACGTGGGGCTCGAACCCACGACCCTGGGATTAAGAGTCCCATGCTCTACCGACTGAGCTAGCCGGGCAGCCGAGCATAGTTTCTTTTCTAGCTCTTTTCAAAGGAATAAGATTGTTTTAATTTGTTCCAGGAGTCATATTTTGCATGAAATGATCTTTCTATAATCTTTTTTGGTAGAGTTTTTCACGATTTTCAAAATTGTATTTCATTTCTGATTCCGTACGCACAAACTTTTGTTGTTTAATGAAATGTACAAATAGCCCTCTAGTGGTCAGCACCTTCCAGTTTCTTTAAAGGTAAGGAGGGCCAAGGAAGGCGATCCCCGACTCCCGCCTGCAGAACAGAAGTGAGCGTGGGGGAGCCTCCTGTTTTATAAAGATTCTGGTCAGCAGAGCCCTCACCCCCAGCATCACAGCGCGCAGAGAATGTCCTCCGCACGTGCGTGGCCGAATACGAAAGCCAGCGCGGGAGGAAGGCCCTGCATACCCTCTAGAAACGATCGGAACTGGAAGCACAGCTGCAGAGCGGGCTGGCCTGTCACCATGTGGCTTTGAGATTTCAGGGATTTTTCTTTGGCACGAAAAATGCCATATGGTTCACACAAAAGATTAAAAAAGCTAAAGCAGTCTCAGCAATTAATTGAAAATACCATACAGAGTTTGCTCACACACAAAACTAAAAAGTGAAAGCATTTATCCTATAGACTGATAGAACCTCTGTGGGAAGGGGCCGTTATTCCAAGCCTCTCCCCACTAATGCGAAAAAAATTAAAGATTTATTCTGCGTTTCCAGCTGAAACTATTTCACAGCAGCCAAAGAGTCCCAGTTGATGAGGGAAACTCTACTTTGTAAGAAAAAAACACGTAGGCTTAGAAAAAGTATACTTTGGCAAACCTTCCTAAACAAGGATTATCAGTTGTGGTTAAACAACCATCACACAAATAGTTGGTGAAAAACTGGATATTCCCATGGTCACAGTAACACCGCACAGGATAAGAGGTTACTAGATAGATGCAAGGGGGACAATCTAGCTGTGTAATGAGGGATCAAGTTGTCACTACCCTAATCCAGAAGTTAATCTGAGTTTTACTAGTGGTTTACTAATCCTGGACAAGATAGTGTGTCTTCAGTAGTAATACGGTACGAAATCAATGGTAATTATTTACTCAAGCCAAAAAAAATGTTTTACTTGGATCCATCAGCGTTTAGACATTAATTGTAGTTTACAGGAAATAAAGGAGGCAGAGGAGCAAGATGAATGACGGCACACGGAAGCAATAACACAAAATCAGAAGGTGGGAAAATCTGCAGGACAACTGGTCTAGGGCTTTCAACAAGTATTAAATCTTTTCAAATAACTTCTGCTATATTAGAAGAGACACAAGGGGCCAGGCACAGTAGCACGCGCCTGTAATCCCAGCACTTTGGGAGGCCAAGGAGGGAGGATCGCTTGAGGCCAGGAGTTCGAGACCAGTCTGGGCAAAATAGGAAGACAACCCCCACCCCACCCCAACCCCACCCCCATCTCTACAAAAAGCAAAAAGCCAATCCTGGTGGCAGGTGCTATAAGTCCCAGCTACTAGGGAGGCTGAGGCAGGAGGATGGCTTGAACCCAGGAGTTCGAGGTTGTAGTGAGCTGTGATCACACCACTGTATTCCAGCCTGGGCAACAGAGTGAGACCTTGTCTCAAAAAATAAAATAAAAGAGACACAAGAGCCATAATAATCAGATGCAGTAGGTGATTCTGGGTTGGATACTGCTCTGGACAAGCTAGTTATAAGGAGATTTGGGGGTCAACTGGAGAAATGTGAATATAGTTTGAATATTGGATGAGATGAAAATTTACTGTAATGGAAAAGAGGAGATATTTCACTGCAAAAAGCAGGTTGCAGAATAAATGTAATCTTTCATTCTAGTAAAAAGAAGGCCATGTACTAGGTATTAATGATTAATGATTGGGTGGTGAGAATCTGAAGATTTTACTTTTTAAATTTCCGCTTGTCTTTATTTTCTAATTTTCTAAAATACATATGTATACTTCTGTAATTTTTTGGAGACAGGGTCTCATTCTGTCACCCAGGATTGAGTGCAGTGGCACAATCATGGCTCACTGTAACCTTGAACTCCTGGGCACTGTAACCTTGAACTTCTGGGCTAGAGCAAGTCTTCTGCCCTGCCTCTCAAAGCACTGGGATTACAGGGGTGAGCCACCGTGCCTGGCCTAAAAAGGTTATTTTTTAAAGTACATAAGGGAAAGAAAAAAGAAAGTAAAGCAAGGGTAAAGCTGTAACATGTGGCCAACGATTAGGCTTACAGAAATGAGACCCAGAAGTCCTGGATACTTCTTAGGTGTAAGTGGACTGCAAATCTAATCCGAAGCTTTATAGCAGTCAAGGCAAAAAAGAAAAGCCGATCCCTTACACAATTCATAGCGTCCTTACGATTAAGCCATATAAAACAAACCAAGACTAAAAAGAGACAGAGCTATACAGATCTTGTTGTTCAGAAATTAATGTTCTTAATATAAGATACCTGGACTCTTGTTCCTTTGATTTGTGTGTGTGTGTTTCTTTTACTATTATTGTAGTAATATATACATAACATAAAATTAACCATCTTAACCATTTTTTTCTTTTGTTTTACATGCCCCCCAAAAAAGTAGCATCTTAACCATTTTTAAGTTCCCAATTCAGTGGCATTAAGTACATTTACATTATTATGCAACCATCACCACTGTCAGCCTCCAGAACTGTTTTGTTATCCCAAACAGAAACTTCCTACCCATTAAACAATAATTCCCATTCTCCCCTCCTCCTAGCCCCTGTAACCACCATTCTACTTTCTGTCTCTATGAATTTGACTATTCTAGATACTCGTATAAGTGGAATCATACAATATCTGTCTTTTTGTATCTGGCTTATTGAACTATGCATGTCTTCAAGGTTCATCCATGTTGTAGCATGTATCAGAATTTCATGAATAATTCATACCCTGAATAATATTCCATTATATGTATATACCATACCACATTTTATTTATCCATTCATCTGTTGATGGACATTTGGGTTGTTTCCACCTTTTTGCTATTGTGAATAATTTTGCTATGAATATTGGTGTGCAAATATTCATTCGAGTCCCCACTTTCAGTTCTTTTGGGTGCGTACTCAGAAGTGGAATTGCTGAATCATACGGTAATTCTATCTTTAATATTTTGGGAGAGTTCCTTCGGAATTTTAACCTTTATGCAAGTCACTTCCATAATGCAGGCCTCTGTTTCTTCATCTGCAAAAAAAAGTGGGGGGGTGGTGATGAGAGGCAGAGGGAGGGCTAAGAAGAGGGAGGGCGTTAGGCGATCTCTGAGGAGCCTCCCAGCCCTACAGCTCACGAATTGGTGATCACCCAGAATCCTGGGCAAAAGTGCTGGTCCCCTCTTTAGAGTCTCTCTGAGTAGGTACTGGCAGAAAAGCTCCTCTTCCCAAGAGGCACAACTTTATTTCCACTAGGTGTTGGGCCTAGAGAGGCCTGGGGATGGAGGATGGAGGATGGGTGGCCAGGCTTGCACAGGCTGGCAGCACCACTGGGGCCCCCCTGCTTATCCCCGCCTCATCCCAGCATGTCCTTCCCCACCTCCTCACCTTCTCAGTTTGCCTCTGTATTTCAGAGAGAAGGGGATGAAGCCAAGGTCTAGGCCAGCCTGAAACAAAAACACTTGATATTTCAGTAAGGAAATTTCATTTGAAGGAACTGTACCATCTCCCAGTGTCACCATGGAGACAGCTGAGACGAGACTCACAAAAACCTTTGTACTCTCATCTCCTTCCCTCCTCCCCTTTTATACCAGCTGCAGCTAAGCCAGACTCCTCAGTGATCTGGGGAGACCTCTGCAGCCAGCACAATCTTTCTGATATTTCCTGTAAAACTCTCAAAGGTTATCCACTGCCTCAGAATGAAGGCCAAAGTCCAAACTCCTTAGCAAGGCCTACCAGATCTTGCTTGGTCTATCTTCAGCCTATCTCTCCAGCCTCATTGTTGCCACCCCCTACCCATACCCAGATGTTCCAGCCACACTTAACCACTGGAAAGAGCAAAGCCATGCATGTGCTTTTAGCCTCCAGGACACCACCCCTTAGTTTAGAATGCTTGGCCCCTGCTCTTTTTTCTCAACTCCATCCTGGAAGACCCTGATCAGGAGGCACCTCCTCCAGGAAGTCCTCCCTGCTTACCAGGATGGTGAATGTGTTGTCCCTTAGGCACCCATGGTTGACTGTACTCCCTTCTAACTCAATACTGTCCCTCTGCCATGGCTAGTGCAGAGAGGTAGCACCCAGAGATACCATATAGGTTCAAATCCAGACTAGGCCACTCAAAATCATATGACATTGAAAACTGCCTACCTACCTCATGGGAGTGTTGGGAGGACTGGAAGAAGGCATGTGTGTGGTGCATGCTGCCTGGCATGGAGAGCACTTGGCTTTCCCACCAATCTGGGAACTGGGCTGGACAAGGACCCTTGGTGGGTGGGCATTAAGGGAGGGGCTTTGTGCCATGTGCCCTCCTCCAATTATCTCATTCGCATCAAGGAGAGAGGATTATAGCTCACATGAGGTTTGATTGCAGGGGAGGAGACAGCCAAGTGGGATTCGGGGGCATTGAGGGGGTGGGGACAAGGCAGCAGCCTGAAAGGTGAGGAGAGGTCACACTGCTGCTGAGCTGGCAGGGATGGCTGTGATCAAAAAGACACAAGTGCTGGAGAGGATGTGGAGCAATTGGGACCCTCATACATGGTTGGCGGGAATGTCACATGGTGCGTCTGGAAAACAGTCTGGCAGTTCCTCAAAAGGTTATGCATAGAGTTATCCTATGACTCAGCAATTCTACCCCGGTATGTACCCAAAAGAAATGAAAACATGTCCACGCAAACACTTGTACACAAATGTTCATAGCGGCATTATTCATAATTGCCAGAAATGTCCAACTGGTAAATAAATAAATAAAATGTTCTATAATGTTATTCAGCTATAAAAGAAATGAAGTACCAACGCATACTACAGAGTGGATGAACCTTGAAAACATCACACTTTGGAAAAAAGCCAGTCACAAAAGACCACATATTGTATGATTCCATTTGTGAGAAATGTCTAGAAGAGGCAGATCCACAGAGACAGAAGGTAGATTAATGGTTGCTGGGGGGGGGAGGAAGGATGAAGAAAATGTTCTAAAATCAGACAGTGATGATGACTGCACATGTATACACACACTAAAAACCACTGAATTGTACAGTTTAAAAGGGTGAATTTTGTGGTGTATAAATTATACCTCAATAAGCTGTTATTTTAAAAAGAAGAAAAAATGCCAAAACAGGATTATGACAGTTTAGATATATTCCAAATATTTAAGTTGCAAGATAAATGTCTGCTTTTTTGCATCTTGTCGGTGTGTTTAATGATAGAATACACAACTCCATTTGGAGAAAAGGTCAAATGTCTAAAGTTTAAATGTTCAAAATGTCCTGTGGGAATGTAAGACCTAGAGCAGTTGGGTCTCCTGCTGCCCACTCATGAGTCTCTGATTCCAGCCCCAACTCTGCCCCTGATTTGCTCTGCAGTGCCAGGCAAGTCTTTTTCCCACTCTGAGCCCCAGATTCTTCATTTACATTACAAGGAGGATCCTGCAGGGCTGTCCCTCCTCCTGTACTCTGATCCTCTCTGCAGCTGGCCACCAGCTGGTAGGACTCCGGATGGGCTCCCACGACATTCCCACCCAGCCCCCAAATGGCACCCCTTCAGGTTGAAAGGACAGAAAGGAAATTGTGAGCCCTGTGAGTTCACAATGGTGCCATTGTGCCCAGCAGAGCCTCTTTGTTCTTTTCAGCCCTCTTCCAGATCAGTACCCATCCCCCAGCTCTGGAAGGGGTGGGCAGCAGGGCTTGAATGCTGTGGAAGCAAGCCAGGAGCATTTAGCCAGCACTCAATGATAACAGCAGCCATTTGTGAAGCTTCCACTCTGTGGGGGCACTTCAAGTACTAGAAGGACCTCAGCTAATTTAAATGACCTGTCCAATACCACACAGCTAGCAAGTGGCCGAGCTGAGCTTCACACACAGTCCTAGGCACCAGCACCTTCAAAGCCTCCAATTACCCATGCCATAGTCATTTCTTCCTGTGCCTCTTCTCATTTTCCAAGTCCCAAGAACTTTCCTAAGCACTGGACACGTGTTAACTCATGTAAGCCTCATAACAATCCTGGGAGGAAAGCAGTGTTATTATCATCATAAGGATAAGGAAACTGAGGCACAGAGTGATTAAGTTACTTGCTCAAGGTCACATAGCTAATAAATGGTAGAGCTGGAACTTGGATAAAGCAGTCTGGCTCCAATGCCCACAATCTTACCATGATGCACCAGTCAGCTGACAAGTTCTTGAACGTGATCTTTCACTTTTAGGGGCTTCCCAAGCATTTCTTGATTGGTTAAAAGGGAGGTAAGTATAGTTGTAAAGGCTCTGGTGCCCAGGTCTACCATTGACTGGATGAGTAAAGGGGCAGGGTGCCTGTGAGACTGGCTCTTTAATCTTATCTGAAGGGCAGCCACTGCTGGCATGCAAGCCCAGGACAACTGGCTCGTCTGACTTTATTTAGAAAGGAACTAGAAATCTGGATTTTAAGTGAAAATTCCTGATTTTTAAATGTTGGCAACTAATTTGTTTTTGAATGCTAATACTATGCCAGCAATCTCCAGAGTAGACAGTGAGTCAGTGACTGAACCTCCCAGGCTTGGCTCAATGGTGGGGACAGGCCTCCCTGCCTTCCTGCCATCTCAGGCCTGGTGGGCATCAGTTGAGGTCTGAGGCTCCTGCCACCAAGGATGAGAGTAGATGCCCCATAAAAGACTCTCTACCAAAGACATCCTCTCCAGGGGTGATCCCCACCCAGCCAGGAGTCCCACCCTGAGATACCCCAGTCATCAGGGGATTAGCACCTGGTTTGGTGGCAGGAGGTTACACCCTGGCTGCTAGGCTCAATTTAAACACATCTTCCCTGGCTCCCTAGGGCTGTAGCTGTGGAGGGAGGGGCTGCCCCAGCCAAGCCCTTGCCCAGGAAAGCTGCTCACGCAGTGCCCAGGAAGGCAGTGGGCACATGAGAAACCCTGACATTCTGGGAGGCAGGTCACTGGCACGTATGACCTTCCAACTCTCTTAGTCCTTTTGGGAGCCAATTCATTTCATGAAGTCTTAGAGCTGGAAGCTGCCCAATTACTCAAGTTTACAAACAGGTCCCCACAGAGCCATTTAAAAACCTCTAAGACTTGAACAGATGTTTGCACACCCACGTTCATAGCAGCATTACTCACAATAGCCAAAAGGTGAAAACAACCAGAATGTCTATCAACAGATGGATGGATAAACACAATGTGGCACATATACACAATGGAATACTACTCAGCCATAAAAAGGAACGAGATTTTGATACATGCTACAACATGAATGGACCTTAAAAAAATTATGCTAAGTGAAACAAGCCACACACAGAGGGACAAATATTATAAATATTGTATGATTCCACTTATATAAGTTACCTAAAACAGGCAAATTCATAGCAACAGAGAGTAGAATAGAGGTTAGTAAGGGCTGGGGGCAGAAAGGGAGAGGTATTGTTTACTGGGTACAGAGTTTTGGTTAGAGATGACATAAAAAGTTTTGGATATAGACAGTGGTGATGGTTACACAACACTGTGAATGTATTTAATGTCACTTATGAATGGTTAAAACGTTAAATATTATGTTAGGTATATTTTACCATAATAAAATGATATTTTGTTTTATATATATTTTACCACAATAAAAAAAACCCTTAAGCCCTCAGTGCACTTATTAATGGAGTCTCCACCCCAATATCATATCAAACGTATTAACACTCTAAAAAACCATATGGGTTGAGGAAGGCAAGAACTTCTGCTTCTGGCTTCTGCTCTTGGAGCAGACCCACTGTCCTGCTAAGATCTGCCAGAAAAGCTGGCTATAATACAAAAGGCACCTGAGAAAGAGGTCAGAATAGCGGTTATATTTTTGGAAAGTGGTCACTAGAAAAGGGCACAAGAGGGGCTCTGGGGCATGGTCATGTTCTCTTTCTTGATTTGGGTGCTGGTTACCTGGGTGTGTTCACTTTGTAAAAATTTGACCTGACTGCTTACAGTACGTGTGACTTATCAAATGTGAACATTATACGTTAACACAAAATTTTCTCCAAAAAATCCTATATGAGTTGAATTGGTGTAATGTTTTGCCTTTAGACATTTAAGTACTCATGCACTAATACGCTTCTGTTTTTCAAACTGTAAGTATTCTTGCAGGCCCTTGGCACTATGCCTAAAGGAAAAAAGTGTCCCTGGGTCTGGAGAAGGGACGGGAGGTGCCCAAGTTTCTCATAGAAGGTTTCACAGGGGCAGGTCTAGGACTAGACCTCAGAGCCCACTGAGGCCAGTGCACTTTCCATCACAGTCTATCATCTCTCCCAAGGGACACAGGGTCCAGTGTGGCCAATATAGCAAAGCCAGAACAATCCAGGAAGAAGAGCAAGGAGAACTGCCTGGGCTATATGACTCATTTTTTAGAGACCCTGTCTCTAAAAAAATAAAAATTTTTTAAATTTTAAAAATGGTCAGGCAAGTTGGAAAAAGAAAAAATATAGAATGTCTATATATAAAAAAATAAAAATTAAATTTGAAAATAAACCCTCAGGGGCAGGCATGGTAGCTCACGCCTGTAATCCTAGCACTTTGGGAGGCCGAGGTGGGAGGATTGCTTGAGGCCAGGAGTTTGAGACCAGCCTGAGCAAAAGCAAGACCCCCATCTCTACAAAAAATAGAAAAATTAGCCAGGCATGGTGGCACATGCCTGCAGTCCCAGCTACTCAGGAGGCTGAGGTGGGAGGATCGCTTGAACCCAGGAGTTTGAGGTTGCAGTGAGTTATGATGACACCACTGCACTCCAGCCTGGGCAACAGACTGGGACCCTGTCTCAAAATAAATAAATAAATAAACCTCAATAAGTAGTTAAACAGAAGTTTAAACACAGCTAAATACAGAGTTAGTGAACTGGAAGGTAGGTCTGAAGCAATTATGTAGAATATAGTTAAAAGAGAAAAATCATGGGAAATATAATAGAGAGGTTATGAAATCAGGAGGCTAGAGTGAGAAGGTATAACCTACAACTGATCAGAGTTCCAGAAGATGTGAACAGAAAATGAGAGAGAAGCAAGATATGAGGAGATCATTACTGAGAATTTTCCAGAATGTATTACAGACATGGATCCTCAGATTCAGGAAGCAGAATGAATAACAAGGAGGATAAATAAAAGAAATCCATACCTAGACACGTTGTACATTGCACTTAAACAGCAAAACATCAAAAACAAAGAGAAGATCTTAAAACCAGCCAGAGGGAAAAGACAGATTACCTATAAGGGATCAACAATTAAATCAACAGCAGACTTCTCAACAGCAACAATGGAAAACCAAAAGACAGTGGAATAATGTCTTCAAAGAGCTAGAAAAAAGGGAACAATCAACTTAGAATTATATGTTCAATGAAGCTATATTTCAAGAATGATAATAAAATCAGAACATTTTCAGACAAAGAAAAATTGAGTTTACCACCAGCAAACCTTCACTAAAGGAACATTTAAAGGAAGTAGTTCAGAAAAAGAGAAAATGAGCCTCAGATAAGTCTGAGATACAAGAAGAAATGTTGAGTATTATGAGATAGTTACTAAAAAGCTAAAAAGAGTTATAGAGTGTATAACTTTCAAACTACTAGTGGGAAAAAAATGAAATGAGAAAAATAAATAATCCAAATGAAAAGAGAGGAAATCATAACAGGAAAACCAAGATAGTGATAAAGTATAAAATAAGAGAGAAACATTCAATAACCATACAACTATTTCTGACTATTATAATAACCATAATAAATGTGAATGAACTAAATCAGGAAGGTAAAAGACAAAGATTGTCAGGCTAGATTAAAAAATAAAACAAAGTCAAGCCATATACTGTTTACAAGAGAAACACCTAAAATAGACACAGAAAAGGATATGCCTGGAAAATACTAACCAAAAGAAAGCTGATGAGACTATATTAATGCCAGAAAGGGGAAAAAAAGACTGTAAGAAATGAAAAGATGATTAGGTATTGGGGATATAATGATGAAAAAGATAAGACATCATCCCACATAGGCCCTTGAATGTAGTAGGATAGATCTGCAATAGTCACACAAAATAAAAGAAACAAAGATCAATGAAAATGAGTACCGATACTTTAGAAAAGCACAGAGAACTCTAAGGAAAAATGTGACAGGGACACCTACTTTAGATTAGAGGTCAGGGGAGACCTTTTTGAAGAAGTGCCATTCCAGCTGAGACCTGAAGGTTGTCAGTTGGGGCAGGGAATGGGGGGGCAGAATGTCCTGGAGAGACAGAACTAACTTCAAGAGTGAAAGCTCGCATGTAGGGAGAGCTGATTATTGGAGGAGGAACAGAAAGCAGACTGGCATGGCTGTGGCCAGTGAGAGAGGATGGATAATCCCTTTCCTTCCCAATTGTCATCGTCCACTTTTGCTGTTGTGTGAGCTGAGAGCCTAACCTTTCCATCTGGAACAGTGACAAGGAGTCCAACTGCAGTGAGTTTACATGACAGCTCACACAGGGAAACCTACGCTGGAGAGCGAGGTCACCCCACCTGTCCAAGAACGGCAGAGCCCTTGAACTCTTCCTTGCCATCAGGCCTTGAGCATCCTGGGCTCACAGGCTGTCTCTGCCAGAGTCACTCCTGCAGGTACCTTAGTGATAAGGGCTCATCCCAGCTCACACCATCAGGTAGGGCAGCCTCGGTCTACAGGCCAGTTTGTTTTGATAAAAGGAGTTGGGGTTTCTTGGCTGCTTTCCAGAAGAGCTAAGTTGGAAGAGAAGTTTTCTCCACTGGAAGGAGGAAGTCAGGGTTCGGACTCTGGGTAGCCAGGGGGAGACAGATATCCTGGCTTTCAATCCTTCTTCTTCTCAGGACTGTGCTGTTGGGGCTGGATTGCAAATGAGCAATTCCTGTACTGGACCCTCCCCAGGAAGAGAATGGGAAGGGTCAGAGTCCCCATCAGTGTCAGTAACCCCCCGTATATTAATTCATTAAACAAATGTTCATTAAATACCACGTTTATTAATGACTGCTATGTATCTAGCACAGGGCCAGATGTAAGAACCTAGGCTTAAAGAATTAAGACCTAGATAGAGCCTTGGAGATCACTGACTCTGACCTACTTATCTCACAGAAGGAAAGCCAGAGGCTCAGAAAGGAAAGGGCCTTGCTTACGTCACACAAATGAGGGGCAGACGTGGGACAGGGTCCCATCTCCTGATGCCAGGCCAGTACCCTGTCCACCAGCCCTGCTCCCTTCCTTCCACTCCACCCCCACCCACCTACATCCAACTTCCCCCATTGTTGAATCGTTGCAGCTCCACATACAGAAGGTGCGAGTCTCATTTAGAACTTCAGCTGAGTTCTGAAAATTTAAGGAGAAAAGAGGCTCTGGGGAAAAGCCTCCGTGTGGAAACTAATAAATGTTTAGCAGCAGAGTTGAGTTCTGGACCTGCAGGGGCCAGGAGAAGAAATCTTAAATTTCCATCCATGTAGAGTCTCAGTGCCTTCACTAATCCCTGGCTAACTCCCCCAAACCCCAGAGGAAGGGACCAACTGGACCCAGAGCCACCAGGGACCTGAGATAAAAATAACTACCTTTTATTGTGTGCTTACTATGTGCCAGGCAATTACCAATTGTTTCTTCTTTACTTCTCACAGCAACTAAACAAGGTAGATATTTAATACTAGCATTTCTCACTTTACACATGGGGAAACCGACACTCGTAGAGATGCAGGAACTTGCTCAAGGTCACACAGAGAGTTAGGAACAGAGCTGGCTAGATCTCCCCAAACTGTAAAATAACAGAAAGACATGCCAGCACATTGCAAAACAGAATCTCTCAAAATACATGCCACGTGGATGCTGGCATTTATCAAAAGAAATGTTTATAGAGATCAAAGTTAAAAGCCCTAAGAGAAATTTTAAAAATTGTGTTTTTTGTACAAAAACAGCAAAGATGGGCCGAGGTGGAAACCCACAGGAAGTGCCCAGCAAGGCAGGGGCTGGGCAGCATTAGAGCCCCAGCTGCTGTAGGCCCCCTAGCCCACCTCTTGACCAGGCTGGGCTGTTGGTCCTGGTGGGTCTAAGTGACAGTCTGGGCCTCGGATAGCTCTGCCTTTTCATTTTTTCCTAGAACTTATCCAGAAGGCTTTATAGCCAGAAAGGAGAGGGAAACCATGACCCATGGGGGTAGGGTGACAACCACCCAGCTTTACCTAGGACAGTCTCAGTTTTAGCACTGAAAGTCCTAGGTGCCCCGAATCCCCTTGGTCCCAGGCAAACCAGATGGTTGGTCACCCTCTGTTAGGGGTGACCTGTCTTCTTCCTGGGACCCTATAAAAAGTCCCAAGAGAGGCAGGTTATGACATCAGCTCCCTGCATGTCCTTGGGCAGTGGCCTCCCTTTCGGGACTTCAATTTGCCCATCTTTAAAACAGGGACATTGGATAGAAGCCCTGAAAGTGCTTCTAGTTTGTGCATTCTGTAGTTTATGAATCTACGTCTTGCTGGTTAATGGCATTTTTTGGTTCCTTGCCTATGTTGCCACCCGCCCCCCCACACACACACAGGGTAGTGCTGGGAAACGACAGTGTTAACTGGATCCCTGCAGAATTCCTACCCCCACCCCAGCCTTACTTTTTCCATTCACAAAGTGTGTCATTTAGGCAATGATTATTCATCCTAACCACAACAGAAGGGCATTTAAAATGGAGCCCCACTGCACCCTCCAGGGAATTAAAAATTGGTTTACAGATCCCTGTTTACTTGACATTTTAATCAAGGAGTTAAGAGCAGAGAAACTTAGAGTGGAAAAGTTAAGAGTCAGGGCCAACACACATTTCCATTTCAGCAAGGAATCTTCCACTGCCCATTCCAGGCCAGAGGCTGTTGCGGCAGAGACACAAACAGACAAGACAAGCAAGGTCCCCAGCTTCAAGAAGCTCCTGCTTGGCCGAGGAAGGGGGTCGTGCCCACAAGGAACTGAACCCTGGAGCATCCTGTGGCAGGTGCCCTCAGGTCCCCAGGAAGTAGAGGAGGCCTGAACAAGTGAAGTTTGGCTTGCATGACATCAATACAAACCTGCCATATCTGGGGGGGCCTAAAACATTTTTTCAGTCAGGTCCAACCCACTACCTGTGGCCCCTCGGTGCTTTAAAAGATGTAGCAAAAAATGCTTTGCGAGGCAAGAGGGCAGGCAAGGGAAAGGGTGGTTCGGGCTCGGGAGGCTGAGAGTCCGCGGCCGGCAGCCAGGAGAACCGCGGTGTGGGAGAAGCAAGGGGCAGTGGGAGTACGAGAAAACCTCCCACCTAGCAGGGCAGGGCTGGTGCCCCAGGCAGGGGGAGCAACAAGAGTGGGTTTGCTCCGGGTTCTGGCACGAGGGGGCATGGCCAGAGAAGACTGGAGAGGGACCCCGGGGCCCCACAGAGACCATGGTGGATTCTGGGCTTTATCTTGCTTCTCAAAGTTCATGCTTCTCAAACTGGGGTTCCCCACAGTGCTATGCAGGATATATTTGGAGCATCATCTTCCAAGAGTGTCAGTCACTTGAGGATGGGGGAGGGAGATCATCGCTTTTATTGTAAAATAAACATGGATCTATTATGGAGTAGACAACTCACTGGATGAATTTTGAAAATAAAACTTAAGATTTTAAGGAACACTTCAATCACAACTGAATGTAGAGCCTTTAGCGTAGTTCACTGCAGAAGTTTGGGGGAGCATTGTCAGGCAGAGGGGACCCAGAGAAGGGTTTAAAGCTTCTCTTTAAGTGGCAAGATCAGTTTTGCAGTTCATGGCCCAGAGGAGAGTGTCTGAGGAAGGTGGAAAGGCCTACAGAAAAGGGGCCCTTTGATCTGAACCTTGACGTAGGCTGGGATTTCAACAGGAAAAGATGGGGTTGGGAGGGGATTCCAGGTAGGCAGACAGTGTGAAAGGTGGGAAAGGCCAAGGACTGTTGAGGGTGGAGGTGTAATGGGGGAGGTGGAGCTACCTACGTAAGATGCTGCAGGGGATGCTGAGATGCAGCAGCTGATGCTGGAATGACAGTGTGTGATAGCTGGAAGCTAGTATCTGATTGCCAAGTCTTGGGTACAGGGGAGACCTACAAGTCACTTCCTTTCTATACAAGAATTGAAGGCCATACCATTTACCCTAAGAACACATTAGCTGCATCTCATGGGGTTTGACAAGTAGTTATGACCTTGAACTCTAGACCAGACTGCCTGGGATTGAAATCTCAGCTCTTCTAGTTAGCTACGATGGAACCTTGCACAATTTACTCAACCACTCTGTGCCTCTTTTTTCTCATCTGGGAAATGGGGATGTAGTAATAACCAGGCATCTAGAATAGGCCTGACTCATGTAAAACTCAGCAAATGTTAGTTATTAATGTTTTCATTACTATTAAATTTTGAACATTTTCTAATTTCCATTATGATTCATTTTTTGCATTATTTAGAAGCCTTTTTTCCAAACATATAGGATTTTGTTTTGCTGTTTTTTAGTTTTGTTGTTATTGATTTCCAACTTAATTGGATTGTGATTGGAGATTTTAAGTCTATCTAATAGGATTCATTAGTTTTTGTTGAAGGTCATTTGTGGTTAGTTCTTGGTCAATTTGTTAAAAGTGTTCCATGAATACTTGGAAAGAATGTACATTCCCTAGTAGTTGGGTGCAGGATTTGATACTTACCCATTTGATCAAGTGTATTGTGTCAATGAAATCTTCTATATCCTAAATTGTTCTTAATCTATTGAGCTATTAATTACTGAGACAGGTGTTAGAAATCTTACCACCATGATCATGGATTTATCAATTTCTCCCTTAAAATTCTATTAGTTTTTGCTTTATATAATTAGAAGCTCTGTCATTTAGTGAATAAAGCTGAAATTGATCAAACATCTTGCTGGAGAATTGTTATTTTATATTAATATGCAGTGATGTTCTTTATCCCTAATAATGCTTTATGCTGTCAGACATCTTTTTCTGACATTAACTTTGCTACACTAATGTAGCAGTATAGCCATTTGTATTTGCATAGATTTGTAGCTGTATTTGCAGGGTTTGCCATTTTCTATCCTTTTTACTTTTAACCTGTTTTGCCCTTATGCATAGGTGAGGTGTGTCTATGTAAACACAATTAAACTGGATTGTTGTTCGGTTTTTCTTTTTTAAATCCAGTCTGACAATCACTGGCCACAAATTGCTCGTTTATGTGTGTGTGTGTGTGTGTGTGTGTGTATGTGTCCTTGTCCCCAGAGGTGGCACAGGGCTTGCCACAACAATCAGCCTTTAACAAGTACTTTCTGCATGTAAAATTGATCCTCTTGGCTGGAATTAAAACATATACTAACAGTTGCTATTAGCTCAGTGCCAGTATTCTCATATACAGATAAGGGAGGCTGAGGCCCAGGGAGTCAGGTGACCTGCTTCAGAGTCACATAGCCCAAGACGTGACCCAGAGCCTGGCTCTTTCCTCCATGCTGCACTACCTCTACTGCAACCAGAGCTGCCTTTGCCTTTGTGCTGCCTGTCCTCCCCACTCAACCAGCCACATGTGGTCAGTCCTATACGTCTAACCTGGGGTTGGACTTCAACATATTTGGGTAGGGGGAAACACAATTCAATCCACAATAACATCTGCTTTCAAATGTAGTTGTCAACCTTGGGGTTTATGCTATCTAAAGCTACCCCCAGCCCCCAGTGACTCTAGATGTTCTCTTCCCCACAAGGTCTCACTCCTCCATCACCTCCTCTCTTTTTTATCTTCAACATCTTCTGCTCTGCTGGCTCCTTCCCACCACCACCTAACCCCCTTCCCTCACAACTCTGCAGCGGCTCCCCACTCTCTTACTGCCATCACAGGTCACAGTGAAAGGGCTGTCTGTCTCAGGTCCTCACCTCCCGCATGCTGACATCGCAGCCTCTCCTCCTCACCTCCCGACTATTCCTCCAGCTGCTGAAACCTGGTTTTCTCTGCTCTGCCTCTCCCACCCTGTTCTGGGAGGTTGGAATTCAGCTGGGGGCAGCCTCACATCAGCCAATAGTCAAGACTCCATTTTCCAGACAGTGTCTGGAAGTCTCTGCTGCAAGCCCAAAGCCAGCCTCCTCCTGCAACCCCTATATTTCTAAGGGGCTCTAGGACAGTTACCTTTCAGCTTCTATTAATATAAAACAACTGTTATGCTGTCTCTAAAATCCAAAAAATAAAAACAAAAACAAGATAGAACAACTGTAGAAAATAGCAAACCATCAACCATTTCCACATTCACTTGTATCACTTCTGCCTTGATTAACTCCAGTCAGACAACTCATATCAAAGGCAGCGCAGGGTGAGGGACCAGGGACCGTGTGTCAGCTCTGTTGCTGACTGGCTGTATGCCATTGCTCTCCTTGGAGCCTCAGTTTACTCCTCCATGAAATAGGAAAGATAATGTCATCCAGTTCTCAAAGATGCTACGAGGATTAACTGAGGTGATGATATGAAGGAGAAAGCAGCAGGCTGAACAAACGTGAGTGCTGGAGAAGGTGCAGGGCAGCGGGCCCATTCCCATAGGAGCACGGATTTTTGCAGTCATCTAGAGCCCAGGGGAGGCTTTGGCAGACTGTGCTTAGGCTAAGGGAATGGGGAGAGAGACTGAAGACCACATCATACAGAGGCAAACTGGAGAGTGAGGACACCCAACACTGATCACATTCATTGAACACTTATTGAGATCCTACTGTATATGAGAAAAGTCAGACACAGACATTGACAGTTCATAGTTGAAGAGAAGATATGAAGGCAAAATCAGCATTCAGGTTTCTACACTTCACAGGTAGGCGGGAGCAACTGCAGGGATGCCAGGAGAGTGGAGAGACAGCAAGGGCCCAGGGCGCATGGGGGCGGGGGTTGCAAAGCAGGAAAACAGAGAGCAGGCTGGGGCTGAGGAAGGGACTAGAACATTTCTGCCTGGGGTTCCAAGACCTGGAAGTTTCCATGGAGGAGCTGGGAGTGAGCTGGAATGGAAGAGAAAGGCTCAGCTGCAGTTCTGTCCTGAGGGGAAAGGTGGCTGGGTCAGGAGGTGCTCCCAAATCAGCTGGGCTGTGTGGCTCAGGGTGGGGAGCTCAGCGAAGTGGCCTGCCCTCTTCAGGGGAGAATTTGGCACAGAAAGCTGGACAGGGCCGAGCCGCCAGGACCTGGCTACTGTGAGGAGCAGGGAGTCACCTATGCCAGCTGCAGATGCTCTTTCAGCCACCCAGCCACCCCACTCACAGCACAGGGTCGATGGCTTTACATCTCCACCCACTTGGAGGGGCCTCAGGAGCCTGAGGGCTGCCCCTCACACCTCTCCCCTGACATGCCACTGAGGGGACTGGGATGTGCTGGGATGAATGACAACATCAGACATGCTCATGTTTCATTCAGGCCACTACTCCTTACCCTCGTCCCCTCCCCTCCAGCATCTGACACCAAGCCAACCCAGCCTCTATTCCCTCATTCAGAGCACCTATTCTTTCCCAGGGACCTGACTTCTCTGTCACCTCTGTGCCCAGGATATAAGTTTTCATTTGGCCTCTTAGAGCACTTTACCCCACTTCGCAGCACCTGGCAGATGGGCCAATAGCAATCAAGATTTTGGAATCAGGGAGCTATAGTTTGAAACTCTTGCTATGCCACCTTCAAGCTGTGTGAGCATGGGCAATTTCCTAACCTCTCTGAGCCTTGGTTTCTTCTGTACAGTGTGGATAATACTATGTATCTCAAAACGCATTGTGAAAATAAAACACACACAAAGGGCTGTGCCTGCCTCATTGTTAAGTGCTAAACAAATGCCAGCTCATTGCTCTTTTTGCTCTACAAGCTTTGGGGTTCATTCTTTCCCTCAGAAATCTCACTTATTCTGCACTTCTGTGCACACATTTCCCTTGTGTCCCTCTTCTCTACATTCACTGACTACTCACACTTCCAGTTCACTCTATCCAGACAGGCTTCCCAGTGTGCCCTGTACCCGTGCCTTCCTCTTCACCACCCCCTCAGTGCTGAGGTTGGGACTGTGCTGAATGCACCCTTTGCTTGACTGTCTTTCTGGAGCATACTAGAGTTCCATTTCCACAGAGCAGGACAGTCCCAAGAGAAGCTCAAGAGCACCGGCTCAGAGCTGGACACACGGTCCAGGACTAGCAACATGTGTATTTATTTGATCTGCCCCTTCGTAAGATCCACAGTCCTCATCTGGGTGAGCAACCTGATGCTTTCATGACAAGAGGCAGTAAAAGTTCACCCTGACTTCAATAAAAGAAACAATTCAAAAGACCTAAGAGTTAAATGGACTGTAATATTTTATAAGATCTTAGCTTTGTGGCAAGAAATGACCTGAAAAACAATTTGCACATGAAGAGCAATTAGAAAAGAACATAGAGGGGGTAAAACTTAACTATTGATCTGGAAAATGCCCAAAGAATTCCCAACCCCCACATTTTATAGATGAGGAAACTAAGGCTTAGAGAGGCAAAGTGACTTTCTTAAGGTCACATTCAAGGCAGAGCAGGAGCTTCTGACCAGGCTGACTCCAAGTTGAATATCTTTGCCTTCCTGCTGTCTACTATGTGGTGCTTATGGAGTCATTGGTGTAACTTTCTGCAACATTCTTTAAACGGATTGGTTTTAGAAGTGACTGTTGCCCTGGAGTTTTATCTAATAAGCTATTATTTCTGATTCAGAGCACTTGCAGCTCCCAGGCAGACCTCACATTCTCTTGGGAAGGCATCCCATGTCCCACCCTTTTCATTCTTAGGGCTGGTCCTAACTTGAGGGGTGGGCTGTGGGAAGATAGGGGAAAACTCCAGCAGGGGCCCTTTCTCCTTTCTGTTGCTCCCATAAACACATTCCTCTGCACATGAGGAAGAAGTGAGTTACAAATGACCCACTTTTAAAAGAACATCAAGAAAAATAATCAAGGTTTGGAGCTATCTGTGAGCTGCTGTGGTTCTCTTCTTCCAAAAAAATTATTTTCCTTTTAAGTGGACAGGCACTGCAAGGAGCTAAGATTCTTCCTTCTTGGGTACTTTGAAGGAATAATATAATAGTATCAGGTACACCAAGAGGCCCAGGGACTCTTATTTCATCAGGTGCTAGCTATGGGCATTGCCCCCACTTCCAGGCTGCTCTGGGATGACAAATCTGCAGACATTTGGGTTGCTGCAAGGTCCTGCATGGGCTCCCCGCTTAGCATTGGGGAATGAGTTTTTCCTTCCACATTCAAGCATCAAGTCTTTCTCCTTTAGAAGCATCAGGCATGAAATTTATGAGGTCTTTGCAAGGATGCAAATATGAATCCTGACCTCTGGCCACCTAATCTCCTTAAATGACATGTGTTGAGAATGCTTTGTGGTGGCTCTGCATCAATGTGAGACTCAAGTGCTGCCTCAAAGGATTTAAATTGGTTGCCTTTGCATTCACCTTGGGGTGCATGTGGGGAACAGGGAAGAGGATGCTGACTGCTAAGGCGTACATCATGCAAACATGAAGCTATACTCCCACCCATCCCGTATCATGTGCAGGATCTCCAGGCTAAAAGGGATTGCTGAAATCATCTAGTCACTCCACACTCCCATCTGATGCATCAGTTCTGTCTCCAACATTCTTTGCACAGTTACCAGCTAGTCTCTGCTGGAATACCTCCCAAAACAGGGAGCTCACTACCTGATGAGGCTCAGGTGCTCAAAAATGGGAAAGGTCTGTCATAAGTAGAGATTGAAATCTGCTTCCCATGACTTCTCTCCCACTGGTCCCAGTTCTGCCCTCTGTGGCCACTCAGGTCACTGCTGCTCCACTCAGCCTGGGAGGATAAGCACCCTGCCTCCCCTCCATGCTGCACATCTCCAGGTCCTCTGGCTGCTCCTTGCAGCCCCTTTTCATACAACATCTAGCACTCTCAGAGTCAGCATACCGCTGAATCAGTGCTGCTCCAGGCTAGCCAAGTCCCTGGGGTCTGGAGAGGATATGTAGCAGGCTGGTCTTGAAGATAAAAGTTCAGAAATCTTCAGCCATCGAGGACTGTCTTTAAGCTTGATGTTCCTCCACTCTAGATTTCCAAAAATGGCCCAGACCTCTCCTTTGCTGCTTCCTTGTAAAAATAAAAGGGAAACAAAGTGGGAGCCAGGACTAAATCCCTTAAAGGGTAATGCATGGAGCTCACACTGTTTGCAGAGGCTGTGCCAGGAGGATCAAAGTGCTAGACCTGGCAGGGTCCCCAGGGTTCATCTAATCCCCAACTCTCCTTGTACCAATGGGGAAACTGAGGCCAGGGAGGATGGGACTCCCCCTGGATTACAGGAAGGTTAGTGGCACTCTCAGTCTTAAGTAATTTCCACCAACTTGCCAACCCTGCCCCTGTGAGTGATCCCAGAATACTGGCCCTGAAGTCACACACTGCTTCTTGACATCATCACCCCAACCCCAAATGGCCCAATCTGCCCCATGCCCTTGGTACTGACACAACGGCAGGTGATCCTCATTGGGAGAGTGCCCCCGCTGGAGCACGGCTGTAGGAGCTAGCTCGGAAGTCCACGGGAGGCAAAGCCGGCGCACAGCTCTCACAGTCCCTGGCGGAAATTGCGGCCCAGCAGGCAGTAAAGCAGCGGGTTGAGGTACCTGTTGGAGTGTGCTGGGCAGATGGAGATCAGGAAGAAGTAGGCCTGAACCAGGAAGTAAGCACCGTCCCAGGCGTGGCATCCGGTTTGATCAGCACCCCCCAGAGCGTGAGCGCTTGGTTGGGCAACTAACAGAGCACAAAGGCCAGCAGCACGCAGGCCAGGGCGCGGGTGACTCGGTAACTCTGTCGGAGCCGGAGCCCTGACAGCCAGCTTGCGCGCCTCAGTCGCGGGAAGCTCAGTGGCAGCGAGCAAGTGCCCAGCGTGACCAGCGGCAGCACGAAGGCCACAGCGATCTTTTGCAGGTGGTAGAGCGCCAGCCAGTTGGGACCACCGTCGGGGGACCGCAGCAGGCACGAGTGCTCGCCCCGCTCGCTAGCTGTCGTGGCGAACAAGGCGGTGAGCGCATGGCCAGGACAGCCACAGCCCAGAGCAGGCAGCACACGCGGCTGGCGGGTGATGCTCCCCGACGGCTCAGGTGCAGCGCGCCCGCCGCGGTACAATAGCTCACCACGCTCATACCGCTGAGGAAGAA
This sequence comes from Daubentonia madagascariensis, assembly GCA_023783475.1. Taxonomy (NCBI): domain Eukaryota; kingdom Metazoa; phylum Chordata; class Mammalia; order Primates; family Daubentoniidae; genus Daubentonia; species Daubentonia madagascariensis. Next base: position 8,027,357 of record JAKFHU010000144.1, on the reverse strand, counting down.
ACTGCTGGCATACATGTTGAGCACGGTGAGCGTCAGCACCACCTTGCACATGGTATCCCCGAAGGGCCAGTTGAATTCGCGCACCGTGTCCACCGCCCAGAAGGGCAGCGGCAGCACGAACTGCAGGTCCGTGGCTGCCAGGTTGAGGAGGAAGCAATTGAGCAGCCAGCAGCGGCGCCGCTGCCGGGACCGCACCAGGACTAGCACCAGCACGTTGCCCACCAGACCTACAGAGCACAGGGCCAGGTAGGCGCCCGCAATCAGGGCCCGCAGCGCCAGCGCCGCGCCGGCCCCCGCCACTCCTTCCAGGTCGTCCAGGCAGCGGGGACCCCAGGCCGGGCTAGCGCTCTCAGATCCGTGACCCACGGAACTATTGGAGTGCAGCCCTGACGGCGCGTCTTCCAGCCAGCTCAAGGAGAGCAGGGCCCCGACGGCTCAGGCGATGCGACAGCAGCCTCTGGCGGACGACATCGCCGCAGGTGGGGATGCAGAGGTCCACTCTTCCCGGGGAGAACTAGGGCTCGGCGGCGCCTTGCGGCAGCAAGTTTTAAAAGCTAGGACCGCCCCGCTGGCCGGCGGTTGGCCAGTTGCACCCGTGGCCCCGCCCCAAGGACCCCCAAGCCGTATTTCTATTAGTCGCTTCTTCACCCTTGGTTTCGCGTTGAGGTAGGGGCCGCGAAGCCCCAACCCGAGGAAATAGCTTCTGCGGTTCACCCCAGTGCCGGGTCGCGGCTGCGGGTTCCCGCGTGAGGATGCAGCCCTCGCTTCCGAGCGCCTCCCGGAGGGGCTCCGATACTCGGGGCTGGTGGAGAGGGGTTCACGCAAATTCCTCCTCAGGAGAAAGTGCTCACCTCCGCCTCCCGCTGCGGCCCCGAGACAGCCAACGGAAGACCGAAGAGGAGCCTAGCACCCTCTGCACTCCAACCTTGCTTCCTTGAACCCCTTCTCTTGATAAATGCATTTCTCTTTCCCTGCTTCACCCCTACTCTCATTTTGTTCTGTTCTCCGAGTTTCCGTGATCTTCTTCCCAAGGTCAGCAGGCTTGCCTGCGATTGGGCCGCCCCCCCACCCCCCAGGCGACTAAGCCAGTAGCAGTCAGGGAAGGATACATCGCGACAGGGCTTAAAAGATCAGTTCTGTGAGGCCAACATTATAACAGCACCCGTGCTGAGTGTGCACAGAAGAGGGGCCTAAAACCCAGGGAATCCTGTAAGACTTCTTGTAAGAAACCTTTTGAGTTGATCCCAGTACTCTCTCAGCTTAATGCACTCTAGTGGCTTCCCTTGCAGTTAGAGTAAAATACAGATTTCCTGCTTTGGACTATAAGGCCTCATGACAGAGGCTCTCAACAAAGGCAAAAAAAAAAAAAAAAGAAAAAGAAAAAGAAATCAATGCATGGGTCCCATACCTCAGAGGCCTGGGGTAGAATCTAAGCCCTGGTATTTTATTAGGTCCTTAAATATGAAATGTCCGACTTTGAATCAAAAGTTTATTACATCTCAAACAAGAAGCAGTACGATTAATCAAAGTATGCACTTAAACTACCAACAGAGTTTTGCCATCTTAACAGTAGCTTGCTTATGCCAGCAGCGAAGAAGCCTGGAGAGTGAGTGGCGATGAAATCACAAAAGGCGTTTTCCACAGCTTGTTGAGAATTGAATATTTTTCCTTGCAAGAAGTGGCCCAAAACGTGGAAGAAGTGGTCGTCAGTTGGTGCAAGGTCTGGTGAACACAGTGGATGACAGAGTTTCCAAGTCCAGCTGCTGTAGTTTGAGCAGCATTGTTTGTGTGACATGTGATCAAGAGTTGTCTTGCAAGAGGATTGACCTGTCTCTCTTGACCAATCTCGGCTGCTTCATCACAAGCATCCTCATCATTTCATCCAGTTGGTTGCAGTAGACATCCGCTGTAATCAATTGACCAGGCTTCATGAAGCTGCAGTGGATAATACCAGCGCTGGACCACCAAACAGACAACATTAGCTTTTTTTGATGAATATTCGGTTTTGGACTGTGTTTCGGCACTTCATCTTTATCCAACCATTGTGCCAAACGCTTGTGATTGTCAAAAAGAATCCATTTTTCATCACATATAACAATACGGCATAGAAATGGTTCACCTTTATGTCGTGACAGCAAAGAAAGGCAAGCTTCAAGACGATTTCTCTTCTGATGCTCGTTTAATTCATGCGGTCCCCATCTATCCAGGTTCTTTACCTTGCCAATTTTTTTCAAATTGTCCAATATTGTTGAAATAGTAATGTCAAACTTTGCTGCTGATTCACATATAGGTTGAGATGGATTCGCTTCCACTACAGCTTTCAGCTCATCATTATCCACCTTGGTCTCAGGTCGCCCACATGGCTCATTTTCAAGATTAAAATCACCAGAACGGAACTTCTCAAACCAAGGACGTACTGTGCGTTCATTAGCCACATCCTTCCCAGCCTAGCTGACCAAAATATCGTTGATATTTTGAGCTGTCTATGCTGAATTCGTTCCACGAAGGAACTCATATTCGAAAATAACACAAATTTTTGACTTATCCATGGTTTCATAAAAATTGCTCTAAAAAAAATTTGAAAGATAATCATAAGCCAAAATGTGCTTTTGAAAAACTGAGGATGTACCTTCACAATAAACGTAAAACAAGAAGTGTCAAAGTGAAATGTCAGAGATATCAACTGTCAAACTTAGTACTTAAGGAAATCAGAGATTTCATACTTATTAATAATAACCTAATAAAAAGTGTCCCAGGCAATCCCATTGTGTGTCTCGGTTGACAACCCCTCTGTCTGTGATCTCCCTGCCCACCTCCTACACCTCTTACCACTTTGAGCCTTGTTCACTTCACTCTGGACACACCAATTTCTTCCCCAAACACACCAATTTCTGTCCTGCCTCAAGGCCTTTGCCCTTGCTGTCTCCTCTTCCAGGAATGCCCTTCCCCCAGATTATCGTGTGGCTGACTCCTTCTCAGCACTCAGGCCTCAACTCAAATATCACCTCCTTAGAAAAGCCTTTCCTTCACCACCTCCTTATTTACTTCCAATAATATTTATTATATACCTACTATGTGCCAGGCACCTTGCTAAGCCCTGACGATGCAGCAGCGCTCACACAGGGTATCTTCTACTGAGGGACAAAGACAATCAGGTAAATGAGATGAACTCATGTAGGGAAAGTGCAACAAATAAACAGGGTAATAATATAGAGTATGAGTGACAGGGCAGGAGGCTCAAGAAAGGAGGGATGGGCTCAGGGATGGGAGGTTCCCAGGGGAGGAGGAGACCATAGGCCCCTTTATGTCACTTACCAGTTGTGTGTTTTGGGCTAATTGATTAACCTTGCCCGTCTGTAGGGGAGAATAATGATAATCCCTTGCCAGGGTTGTGGGAGAATTAACCAAAATAATGAGGGAAAGCCCTCAGCTCTGTGCCTGGTGTGCAGACTTCCCCCTTCTTCCCTCTTTCCTCTTTCTTCTGCTTCTTCAGCTAGGCCGACCTCCCATTTTGCTGAAGGCCCTCTCTGGACCTGCTCTGCACTGGATGCTCCCCTACTGGCTTTAGTTTGGAGCTCTCGCTCCTCTCTACCTCCGTCAGGAACACGGGCACACATGCCCCCAGGAGCTGGGAGGGGGTTCCAGGGGACAGGCCTCCCACATGTCTCCTCCATCAGCCCTCACTGCCACAGCCTCCCCATCACTCCCAGGCCTCCGCTCCCCTTGCCCAGGAGATAGGAATCTGCAGTAAGTGAGATTCTCTGCCCAGTGCTCAGGAAAGGGAAAATTAACAGAATTACCTAGCTCTAGACTAGGCCAGAGCCTGGGTGAGCTGGTAATCAGATAGAAAGTTTGCAAACTTAGATCATACTCTCACAGGATTTCCTCCCACCAGGGCCGGGGCCTGGGAATTTTTCTTTCTCTAATGGGAGGTATCACTGAGTGTCAGGTGGCCTGGCTTCTAGTCTTTGTGCCCTGGTCACTAACTCGCTGTGTAAAAGCAAGTGACTTGCCCTCTCTGGTCTCAGTTTTCTCATCTGTACAATGATCTGTAAGGCCCCTTCTTGCTCTCGTGTTCTTAGAGTTCTTTATGTGTATCTGGTCTTCATTTGTGTATGATTTGCAGGTGCTTCTGCCCAGGACCTCTTCTCCCCTCAGCAGCCAGAAGGTAAGTCAGATCACAGCATGCCTTTGACTGAAGCCCCTCACTGGCCTCCTATCCCACTTAGAATAAAATCCTCACCCCTCATGTGGCCACGAGGCCCTGCCTGATCTGCCCCCTGCTCACCTCTCTGACCTTATCCAGGAGCCTTCTAACCCCCACCCCACCCCTGTGCTGGGCTCCACCCACGTTGGCCCGTGCTGTCCTCCAGTGGGCCAAGCTTTTTCCTCTCTTTGAAGCTCTGCGCTTGCCAGGCCTTTCACTTGGAGTGCCTTCCTCCAGCTCGTACCAAGACTGATTCTTTCTTACCCTTCAGATTTCCCATCAAATGCCACCTCCTCAGGGAAGTCCTCCCTGACCATCTTACCTATATCACCAAACCCTACTCCCACCCCAGCCCAAAGTCTTCCTCTCATCACCTTAGGACTTTTAAATAACTTTTAAATAAAATGTAATATCCATTCTTACATGCTCACATATTATAAATGTCTGACTTGATGAATTTTCACAGACCACTCCTGTTTGGTCTGTGCACCCACATGAAGAAACAGAACACAAGCAGCATCCCCAGAAGGCCCCTTGTGTCCCTTTAGCCCCTCGTCATTCTCCCAAGGTAACCATTATACTCACTTATAACAGCACAGAGTAGTTTGGTCTGTCTTTGTATTTCGTGGAAAAGGAAACATACAGTGTGTGCACTTTAATGTCTGGCTGCTTATGTCTGTGAAGCTCATCCATGTTGTGATGTGTAGCAGTAGATCATTGGTCCTCGCTGCTAGCATCACCCAGTTCTATTCATAACATTTGTCATAATCAGAATTTGTGTATTTGGCGGCATATTGCTTTTACCTGCCCCCACTAGAAAGTTGGTTCCATGAAAGCAGGGACTGTGCTTGTCATCATTCTCGCCCCACATAGTGGGTGCTTCATAAAGAACTGTCGGATGAAGGCCTGCAGGACATCACACATTCCGTGCCTGGCATTTGGTGGGCATTATGATGGAGAACAAGCTGGGCCAGCATCAGTCCTACCCCCAGAAGCTCCCAGGTCACGGGAGGGTTCAGACAGGGAAGGGCACAAGGACAGTGCTATGGGCAGAGGTCACATCGTGGGGGTAGGGTGGGCTGAGCTGGGCTGTGAAGGATTCATTTGGTGTGCACTTGTGAGCACGCCTTGTAGGGTGGGTCCTGGTTATTGGGAGAGAGACAGGCCCTGTCTGGGCCCTCAGGAAGGCCAGACCAGCACTAGAACATGGACTCACAAGGACAGTGAGCCCAGGGTGTCCCAGCGAGGGTGATTGGAGCCCAGGGAGGGGGTGGCACTGAGGCCAGGGTGCTGAGAAGCTTTCTGGGAGGCAGCTTCCTCTCCTTGGCTGAACATCTACTATGTGCCAGGCCCAGCACCAGGCTTTTTTACAAGGGTTATCTCCTCCAATCCTCACGAGACAGAGACTGTGACCCCGACCTATGTGGGGCAAAACAGGCTTAGACAGGGGACTTGCCCAAAGTCCCACAGCTGAACCAGGAGTTGAACCCAAGCCTCCCTCCGAAGAGCCTGTCCAGTGTTCCCTGAGGTGCTCTGATGACAACTCTCCTAAGATCTGCACAGCAGGGAATTCACCCAAGAGAAAGCAGTTATCAATGGAAGAGGGCTGCAAATTGGGGATATATTTATTTTTCTTAAAAACAAATCTCTTTACTATTGTTGCTCCAGTGAAAATATAGCACTTCCACAGATAGATTTGTACAAATTATGTGGCCAGTGTTGATTTTTCCCCTGGGATAGTCTCCTCACTGTGAGGTTGCAGGCAACTGTGTCTAGGGGTGTGGATCATTTTGGCTTCTTGCTGCAGATTCTCCCTCCAGTTCCCTGCCCCCATCCCCACTCTGGGCCGCTCAGCCACTTGCTTTGCTGCACTAGGAGGATCACAGAAACATCAGGGCAACATTCCCGGAGGCCCTGGAGAGCCCAGAGGAAGTGGGGAGGTTGGAAAGTGGTACAAGGTCATGGCGGGGAAACAGGCCTGGCTCGGGGGCCCTCTTTGAATTGCATCCCCTCCACCCGCAAAGTGTGTATGTGTGTGCACACACACGTGTGCACGTGTGTGCGCACGTGCCTATGTTTGACGGGCTAGGGCAGAGTGGACTGTTTTTCAGCTTATGTGTCTGTAGTTCAATCTGACTCTTTTTTTTAGAGACAGAGTCCCTGTCTGTTGCCCAGGCTGGAGTTCAGTGGCGTGATCATAGGTCACTGTAACCTCAAACTCCGGGACTAAAGTGATCTTCCCGCCTCAGCCTCCTAAGTAGCTGGGACTACAGGTGTGTACCACCAGGCACAGCTAATTTTTTTTTTTTCATATTTTTAGAGTCAGGGTCTTGATACATTGCCCAGGCTGGTCTCAAACGCCTGACCTCGAGTGATCCTCCCACCTCAGCCTCCCAAAGTGCTGGGATTATAGGGAGCCACTGTGCCTGGCACAGTCTGACTATTTTAAACCATGAACATGTATTACTTTGATATAAATCAAATTCAATAGCAAAAGAACAAAAACCTTTGCAAATTTGATAGGTGAGAAGTACTTGGATCTTCATTCCTTTAATTTCTGGTGAGGTTGTACATTGCTCAAATGTTTCTGTACCATCTGTATTTTCTCTGCCAGGGAACAGTGTAATGGTTGTGAACCTGGCACCCGGAGACAGATCTACCTTCACATCCTGGCTCTGCCAGTTACTGGCAAGTGACTTAATCTATGTTTTCCTTACCTGTACATTGGAGATATAGGTTGAGTATCCCTTATCCAAAATGCATGGGACCAGAAATGTTTTGGATTTTGGATTTTTTCAGACTTTGTAATATTTATATATACATAATGAGATATCTTGGGGTAGGAACCAAGTCTAAAACACAAAATTCCTTTATGTTTCATATACACCTTATACACATAGCCTGAAGGCAATTTTATATATTATTTTTAATACTTTTGTACATGATACAAAGTTTATGTATATTGAACCATCAGAAAGCAAAGGTGTCAGGTGTGGAATTTTCCACTTGTGTCATGTTGGCACTCAAAAAATTTCAGATTTTGGAGCATTTTGGATTTCGGATTTTTGTATTAGGGATACTCAACCTGTAATAATAGCTTATCTCATAGAGTTGCTTGAGGATTAATTAGAAAATTCACATAAAGCACCAGTCTCCTAGTAAGCATTCCAATGTTAATTAAGGAAGAAAGAAAACAGATTTGGCAAGGAATAACTGTAACACTGGGGGAGGGGTGCACAGGGAAGCTACACAGCTGACTCAGGGCTAAACAGGGAGGGCCTGCTCTCTTCAACTGTACAGCCTACCCTCAGGGCACCCCAGCACGAAATAGCTGCAGGTATCAGACCCTTTCTAGAAGCCTCTGTCAACGGAAAAGAAGCCAAACTCTGTAAGGTAATTTTAAAAGGGGTTTATTCTGAGCCAAATTTGAGGACCATGACCCGGAGCCACACCCAAGAAGCCTTGAGTAAGTGGACTGGTGGTGGTTGGGTTACAGTTTGGTTTTATACATTTTAGGGAGATAGGGATTACAGGTAAAGTCATAAATCAATACATGGAAGGCATACATTGGCTTGGCCCAAAAAGATGAGCCATCTCGAAGCGGGGGCTTACAGGTTATAGGTAGGTTTAAAGATTTTTTAGTTGACAATTGGCTGAAACAGTTAGGCTTTCTCCAAAGACCAGGAATCAGTGGAAATGAATGTTTGAGTTAAGATAAGGGTCTTCTTTCTTATGAAGCTATGCCAGAATCAGGTCAGGAAGTAAACCTCATCACAAAAACTTGTTTACTGAAATTTTATCACTTGTAGGTGTGACTCACTAGGCCCCTTTAGAAAGGAATTTGGGCAAAAGAAAAAGATTGGAGTTCAGTCCTCACCTCCTAGACTGAACTCTAATTCTAGGCAGTTATTAATATTTTTAGCAATACATCTTAATCATTTCTTTCCAAAACTTTCAACTTAATTTTCATAGAAACAACACTCCCTTTGTAACCAGATTTGGGTTTATCTATTTAATTAAGTTTCATAATTATAATAAGAGGAGCAGCAGTATTAACTGGTATGGGAACAAATCCAAGTAACTCTTGGGAAGCCTGCAACTGCAACTTAGTTGGTGGGAAGAGGAATGCTTGGGGCCTAGTAGGCCAGTGTTTAGTGTGCCCATTAATCACCTGGTGATCTGGTTAAAATGCAGATTCTGATTCAGTAGGTCTGAGATGCTGTATTCTAACAAGCTCCCTGGTGATGCCCTGCTGTTGGTCCAAAGGGCCACACTTGATATAGGGAGGGAGAGTATGTTCTACTAATAGCAACAGGTCAGCATGCTGTTGGCGTTAGTCTGTATGCTTTACAGGAGAACAGTGACGTTGTGGTGAGCTGGGTTAGCAGAGGTTGCTGAAGAACTTCCACCGTGACCAACGTTAGTTTACAAGGCACTTTCACATATATCATCTCATTTAATGGTCACAGTATCATGGGGCATCGTTTTAATCCTTCCCCGCCGCCCCCCTTTTTTTTACTAAGGACTAAGGATTTAAGATTCAGAAGGATCAAGGAATTTGCCCAAGGGCATCCAGCTATCCTACGCAGAGTTGGGACTTGAACCCAGTCACGTATAACTCCAGAGCCTGCCACTCATTCCATCATTACATGGAGTTCACCTTGACAACATCTAGATCCTGAATCCAGCCCAGGGAAGCAGCTGAGCTGAGCCACGCCTGTGGATCTTATCTCCACCACAGGGTGTTGTGATTGGTCATTCAGATGGTTTGCAATTAAGCCTTTGCAGATTCCTTTACATACATCAGGTAATCTCTATTTCTTCAGTTTTTGTTCCTTTCTTTGGAAACCTCCGTCCTGGATCTCCAACTTCCTGTTTCAGTCTGGTGGCTCTTTTGGCCTACTCAACTGTTGTGATTCTGCAATTTTCCTTTTACTATTATTCTGGAGCCTCCTTTCATCTCATGTTTGTGTTGGATTACCTGTTTCTTAGTTCCTCTGTCTTTCTCTTTCTTGGATTACTTCTTCATTTTGGTGGAGCGTAACTTTCCACAAAAGAGTGCATAGAAGGTAAATGTTTTGAGACCTTGCATGTCTTAAAATGTCCTTATTCCAATTTGTCATATTGAGAGTGAAGGAATTGAATTCTATGTTGGAAATCATTTCCCTCAGAATTTTGAAGGCATTGCTCGGTTGGCTTCTAGTTTGTAGCATTGCTGGAGAGAATTCTGTTGCTAATCCAATTACAGAGTCTTTGGGACCATTTTTCTTCCTTTTCTAGAAAATCTGGTAACAAAGTCTCTAATATCCAAGACTTCTGGTATGTCAAATGTTGTGTCTTGGTGTGAGTCTTTTTTGTGCTGTATGCCAGTAAACCCTTCCAATCTAGAAATTCATGTGCTTTGGTTCTGAGAAGATTCTTATATTTAATATTATTTATTTGATAGTCTTTCCTCAGTTTCCTCTGATCTTTCTAGGTCTCCTATTATTTGGATGTTGGATTTATGGAGTTTTATGATATGGACAAGTTTTTGCTTTTCATGTAGGCATATCTATAAAGTTTTTTCCTACAGATTTTGCTGTTGATTTCATCTTTAAAATATCCTTACCAACCCCAAAATTATATAACCAACTCCATTTTTAGTGTTGGCAATAGCAATTTCATGATAAAGTTCATGCTGGTTTTATTCATCTAAGCTCCACTGCAGGTGGCAGAAGTGAGCATTTATTGGATAAATAAAGGAGTGAAATGATTTATTGATTAAAAAAAGAAAAGAACCCATGTAATTCATTTTAACCAACATTTTATTACCAGCAAGGATTCTGATTTTTAAATGTGGAAACAAGTATTTTCATTACAAAAGTTAATATAATACATGAAACTATTGTTAAAGGATAAATAATGAGCAGCAAAAGCTCTTAAACACTCAGTAAATACAATAGAAAAGCAAGCAAAGTTTTCAAACTATTTCCAGACATGAGAATATGGAATATCCATTGCTGAAAAAATGGCATGAAAAAAAAGAAAAGCACAATTTAAAAAAGAAGAAGAAAATAGCCAAGGCAATAACTGAGCTGTAGAGGCAGGGGTGGTAAAGAAACACAAAGATGGTTGGGTTTGTGCCCGGATAAGGCTGGGTCAGGTGGGGTGCACTGGCTCACACTTCCAGCCCTAGTTGGACTGAGACAACAGTCTTCTGAGATCCTCTTAGGTGCCACCCCATCAGACATGGCCCTGCCCTCTGCGAGTTCATGGGCTAGAGGTAAAGACAAAATTTGACTTCAGAAAATAACATGATAGACATTACCAAGGGTCCCTTTGGAAATCAGCCTGGCTCTTGGCAACTGGCACTTAGTAGGTGTTCATCAATCAGTCCCTAGTGAAGGGGAAGTGGCCACCTCCCAGGCGGCTAGCTGTCCAGCAGACTTAGAAACAACTCTAAAAGGAGGAGTCTGAACAGGGAAATCCTTTGATGATCGAAGCTGAAGTTGATAATCTGAGGAGGCAGTGGTGTGGAGTGGTTAGGGATCCAGGCACTGGAATTAAGCCAGTCCTGGCCTTAACATCTCCAAATGTGGGACCTTGGGCAAGTTACTTAACCTCTCCATGCCTCAGTTTCTCCATCCCTAAAATAAGGAGAATAATATCTACCTCCTGTTGGGAAGAGGATTACACGAGACACTACATGTAAGGCATAGTGTTGGCACATAGGATACAGTGCTTATTCACTATCAAATCATCATTCTCACTCTCCAAGTGGCAACTGGAAAGGCACTAGAAGCCAATCTTGGGCCTTTGTTCCATCAGCTGACTGATGGCTCTCAAATGTCAATGTGGATAATTATCACGACTCTTCCTGTGGCATTCTCCCTCATGGCATGCAGGCAGGCCAGCCTCCCAAGCTGCAGAGGCAGCTGTGGCCATAGCATAGGCAAATGAAGCCTTAGTGCTCCAGAGAATGGGGATAGATTGAAAACACCCATGTCTCCAGGGCTTCCAGAACAATGGCTAATCAGGCCCACCGTGGCAGCTCAGCATCCCCTTCTGAGCCATGCTTTTCCAAAGCCAGCTCTTACTCAGCCCAGTTCCGTCCTATGGGGGGGATGGTTTTGGGGGCATCCTTGTTTAGCAATCTGCAACCTAAACTAGTATTTCCAATTATTTTGCAACCCTTGCAATTCACTGGGGTGAAAGGGACCTACCAAAAATAATGCCTTTAATTTGGCAATACCTGTCTATCAAAGTCACAAATGCATATGCCCTTGACAGCGATCCCAGTTCAAGAACTTTATTCTACAGATATACTCACACATAAGCACGGTGGACAGTCACAGCAAGAGAGTGGAAACAACTTAATACCTATCAGTAGGAGGTGGAGATAATGGCATATACATATAATGGAATATCAATCATGCAACATCTATTTGAATATTGAAAATAGCTATTGAATACGCATTATATGTCAGCCACTGTTCTAAGTGCTTAGGATACATTAGTGAGCAAAACAGAAATGCCATGCAAGCAGGCATGGTTTATGTGCCATAAGCTCACATTCTGGTTTATGTGCCATAAGCTGTTCAAAGGCTGCAGCAGATTCATAACTATAGATATGCAGCCACCTCCAAGCTATGTAAATGGAAAAAAAAGCCAGATAATATATATATGTGCTAGCATCTGTATAAAATGTGTCTTTGTGTTGGCATAAAATTTTTCTGAAAGGACTCATGAGAAACTGAAACAGTAATGGCCCCTGGGAAAGAGCATTGAGGAACCAGGGGTCAGGTTTGGGGTGGAAGAATTTTTGATGTTTGTAAAGATTTCTTTGTTTTGTTTTGTTTTGAGATGGAGTCTCGCTATATCACCCAGGCTGGTCACAAACTCCTGGCCTCAAGCAATCCTCCCATCTCAGCCTCCTGAGTAGCTGGGACTACAGGAGCAAGCCACCATGCCTGGCTAAAGTTTGAATTTTTATCCCGTGCTGTCTTACCACAAAACACAAAATGAAATGTTAAGCTTTTTACTCTGCCAAGTGCCTTCAAACCGTTTCTTTAATCCTCTAGACTAGGGTTTCTCAACCTTGGCACTAATGACATTGGGGCTGGGTAATTCTTTGTTGCAGGTGGCTGTCATTTAGCGGCATCCCTGGCCTCTACCCACTAGATGCCAGTAGCACCCTCTCCCTTGTTGTGACAACCAAAAATGTTTCCAGACATTGCAAAATTCCATGGAGGCAAATCTCTCCTGGTTGAGAACCACTGCTCTAGATAACCTGTGAAATAGGAGAGTGGGAATCGCTGTCTCCATTAGACAGATAAGAAAGTTGAGGCCCAAAGAGGTTTTATTTTATTTTTTTAAATTGTATGCCTCATTTTTCATTGTTATCTATTCATTTATAATTTTGAATACACAGTGCTCTGCTGTACTGTCCTACCTTTAAAGCAATCTGTCAATATAAAAATGATACTTAGAAGCAGAATATAGTTTCTTTTTAAATTTTGGTCAGTTTTCGGTAATGTTTTAGCTACATTAAATCTTACTGGAGATGTTGGGTCATATAGCATAACAATTATTTAAGAAATAAATGAAATAATTTCTATCAAGATATGAGGGGAAAACTCACTAATCGGATACTTGACATTCTGAACAATGACATCAAATGTTAAAATATCAAATCTCTCACTTTGTTCAAAACATACACTTTGCTCCCCTCAAAGTTTGGAGTTGGCTGGTCTCTTTTTTCCAGTTGGATTATTATTAGCTTCATGAGGGCAGGACTAAGCCTTATCATTCTTCTGTGTCCCATGGTGTCTAGGTGGTTCCTGAGGAGGTTATGAAGGCACCCAGCAGGGTGTGGACAGAGTAAAGACCAGGACCTGGGACACAGGAGAAAGCAGGTAGGGACTGTTGTCAGCTGTGGGGTTTGACAACACAACCTTCAAGGCTACATTTCAGAAAAGCCTCTAATATGTTGTTTGGCCTTGGCAGTTTGCCAAAGAAACAAGGGAAGCAGATTGTGGTGTTGGCCAGGGAGGGCTGTGCCTCCCCTTCCCAGATGCTCTTGATCTCTCGGGTTTGCTGTGCTGGGGGCTGGGATCACAAAGACCAGTAAGACATGACCTCAGCAGCTCACGGTGTGTCGGGGTTGACAGACCCCTAAGTAGACATAGCCGTTTGGTGTGCTGTTGGTGGGGGTGGCAAAGTGTGCTCTGGGAACCTTGAAAAAGGGGTCAGGGAAGACTTTCTGGAAAGGGTGATATATAAGCTAGCCCTGAAAGGACAAGTCTCAGGGACACCAAGTTTGTGCCCGTCTTTTCCCTTTCACCTTCACATGATGGGATCCTTCTTGTCATTCTGGTCTCACAGCTCAAATGTCACCTCTTCTGAAAGGCCTTCCCTGACCACCCCATGGAAAGCAGATTCTCTCATCACCCCCAACTTTATTTTCTTCAAAGCACCTCTCGGTAGCTGGTATTGTTTATACACCTGTTGACTTGCTTGTTGCCCATGACCTCCTCCAGAGTGGGAGCTTGAGAGAACTGAGACCTTGTCCATCTCTTCACAGCTGTGTCCCCAGTACCCTGTGTCTGTGTGAATACTCAATATTTGTGGAGCAAAGAGGAGATCAGCCAGGAGATGCGGGCAGAGCTGAGGTGTGCGGAGGGAGAGGGCTTCTCTAGAATGCATCAGCTGGTCAAGGTGGAGGACTATGGCTCTGATACCAAGATGGGCATGGATGAGGGGCTTTAGCCTGAGGTGCAAATGGGGAAAGGAGGAATATGGACAACCCTCGGAGAAGTTTGACTAAGGGAGCAGATATGAGGGGTTGGAAGTAAAAGGAACAGATGGGGGGTTGGAAGTAGAGGAGACCCTAGTCTGTGGAAGGGTACTATCAGTATCTTGTTTTTTTCTTTTTAAAGAGACAGGGTCTCTCTCTGTTGTCCAGGGTGGTCTCAAACTCCTGGCCTCCATTGATCCTCCCGCCTTGGCCTCCCAAAGTGCTAGGATTAGAGAATGTTTTTAGACTGAGGACCAAACTTTCCCACGGAGACTAAGGGAAGTGGAGGACACCTGGAGCAAGTTTCTTGGGGAGGCAGGAGGAGAGGGGACCACAGAGCTCTGGGGGAAACATTTGTCTCCAACTGCTGGAGGGGCCTGTTCCATTGTGTCCAGAGGGAGGGAAAAGTGAGTGGGTGCCAGTTAACAGACACTTGTTACATGGGGTGTGTGTGTGTATGGTAGGATGTGGTGGTCTGAATTGTCCCTGTCACTGCCCATCAAGACCAGCTGCTGTAAGGGGCAGGGGAGAAATGGAAGGTGGCTGGGTAGGGGTCAGGGATCAAGCAGTGAATGTATTAATAGCTGGGGGGGAAGTAGATGAAGCCAGGAGGAGCTGGTAGGTGGGGAGAAGAGGAAGTTGACAGGGACTGGGGGAAGAACGACACAGAGTGTGATTGTGAGGGTGGGGCCCCTGATCTTCAGATTTCAGAGATGGGGCAGTTCTGATGAGGGATGACACAGCCTAGGCTGGGGTACCCAGGAGGATAGCAGGGTTTGAGGTGGAGAGGGAGCTGGAAGAAGAGAGCTTCCAGAGATGAGGGAAAGTGCACAGAAGACTGGACAGCGAGGAGGGGTGTGGGCTTCAGAGGGAAGGGGAGTCACACAAGGCTGGCCGGGGAGAGGAAGCTGACCAAAACGGTCCTGAGGGGCAAGATGGGTGTCCTCGGGGAAGGGCCAGGTTTAGTGAAGGCAGGAGGTGGAGAGTGGAAGTGTTCCTTGGAGGGGGCTCCTGGGAGCAGAAGGGGAAGGGGAGCAGGAAGCCAGAGCCAGGGCTGGGGCCACGAAGGACAGATGGCCGGTGTTTGAGGCGGAGGCTGGCCTGAGATGTGAGGCTGGGCTGGGACGGCGTCCAGGCTCCCAGGGGCCCCTGCTGAAAGCCTGTGGGCTCTGGCCCGGGCGAGGCCACAGAGTCCCCCGGCTGTGAGCTGAACTGCGTGCCCTGCTCCAAGCAAATAGACACTAGGAAAGGAGTCCAGAGACCCCACCTCGCGTGGGAAACGGCTGCCCACTCGGAGAGGGCCCCGGCCTGTCTCCGGAGCTGGCTTTGGGGCAGAATCTACCTCGTCCGCGGGGGCCCTGCGGCCCTGCTGTGTGACCCTGGACCCTCGGGAGGCCTCCCGTGTCTCCTTCTTTGAGGGGCAGGCCTGCCTGGCCTAGGAGCTAACCAAAGGGCGCCTCCTCGAGCTTAGTTTAGGGACAAGGCAGAAATTCCGGAAATTCCAGATTCTTTGGGGGCCCTTGGAGGGCCCAGGTCAGGAGGGCGTGGCCGGGCTCCACCGCCAGGGGGCGCTCGCGACCCGATGGGCGGTCGGACGTCCGTCGGGGGGCGCTGCGGGTGCGCGTCCCAGGACCCCGCCCCACGAGCGGTGGGCGGCCGGCGGGGCAGCGGCGTCCGGCCAGCGGGGGCGGGGCGAGCCCGGCCGGGGCGGGGGGGCCGGCCGGGGGCGGGGGAAGGAGCCCGAGGGGCGGGGCGGGGGCGGCAGCCGCGCTCCCTCCCTCATCCCTTTCTTTCTTTCTCTCCTTCTCGCTCTCCTGTCTTTTCTTTGCCTCCGCAGCCGGCCTGGGGGGCGGGCCCTGCAGCCTTTGTTGCCCGCGGACGGAGCGCAGCCGCCCGCCTGGCCGGAGTCGGGGCCGGGACGCTGGGAGCTGCACGCGGGCCGGGCATGTCCTGAGCCGGACCTGGGACCGGGCGGCGACCGGACGGGACGGACAAGAGCGTGCGCGCGGGGTCGCCCGGCCGCCCCCCGGCCATGCCCCGCGGCCCGAGTCCCCGCAGCCTCGCGCCGCTGCTGCGCCCCCTCCTCCTGCTCCTCTGCGCTGTGGCGCTCGGCGCCCCGGGACCCGCACCAGGTGGGTGGCCGCCCCTCCCCGGCCGGCCCGGCCCTGCCACCCCTCCCCGCTCGCCCAGCCTCGGTTTAGCCCCTTCTCACTTTTGCGGACCCGGTGCCGACCCGGCTCCGCGTGGAGCCGGTTGCGTCCCCCGCTCCCGTGTTGTTAGGGACTGGGGTGGGGTCGGTCCGGCTGGAGGGCGAAACCGCGCCTCTGGGGAACTTTCCCCAGCCCCCGACTCAGCTATCGACCCAGCCTGTCGCCTGGGATAAGCCCCTTCCGCTCTTCGGGCTCCAGTTTCCCCACCTCGGGTGCAGCAATTCGCGCATCTCTCCCAGAACTCTCGTCCGAGGGGGCTGCACGGAGCGCGGTTTAGCCGCGAAGGATTTGGCTTCTCGCACTCCTCCGTGTGACTTGCCGGGAAAGCGGGCCGGCCAGGACGCTGCGGGCGAGGGCGCCAGGTCGCAGGTCTACGCGGGTCCCTCGCCGCGCCGCCCGCCCCCGGCCCCCGGCCCCCGGCCCCAGCCCGACACATCTGGGCTGCCGGCGCGGCCCCCGGCGGTGTAGGGGGCCGGGTCTTGCGAGGCCCTTGCACTTCCTGCCTCTCCCTCCCCCAAGTGTGAAGGCGCCGGGAGTGGAGCGAGGAGCAGGAGCTTCGTTCCCCCGCCCTGGGCTAACTCTCCCCGCCCGGCCCGCCCGGCCTCCGACGAGCCTCTGGCCCGCGTCCAGACTCTTGTTTGGCCGCGACCTGCTGGGCAGCCGCGCTCCTGATGAGTCCGGAACAGCCGAGGGTGTAGGAGACCCCTGGCCCGGTGCTCGGGGAGCTTAGGGTCTGATGGGGGCTGGTCGGATAGTGGGGAGAGCCCCTGCAGGCGAGGTGATCGGAGGGCTTTGTGGGAGAGGAGGGGCTGAGGCCGGAGGAACTGGAAGGATGGTGAACTCTGGATGGGCTGGAAGGGTGTGCAGGGTGTGAGGGCGTCCCCTGGGGAGCATCAGTCCAGGGATCCGGTTAGGCCTGCTTACTGGGATGGGGTCGACCTGCCTCCCCATGGAAGGATTGTGGCTAGCAAAGCGTCTGGGCTGGAATGGGGACATATAAACCCGTTGAGGGGAGCAGCTGATGAAAGCAGTTTTAGGGACGTTTGGTCTACCAGCAATGAGCAGGGAGAGGAATGAGTGGAGAGGAAGCAAACATTTAGTGAGCACCTACTATGTGCCAACCTCGCATGTTCCTATTTCTCATCATCTCCACCACAACCCTGCAAGGCAGGTGATGGAAAGTCCTTTTATGGATGAGGAAACAGGCTCAAAGAGTAGAGTGACCTGCTAGGGCTGGACTCCTGAGTTGCCTGCATGAAGCCAGTGTTCTCCCACTGCCCAGCACTGGAGTTTGATGAGGATGAGCCAGGTGATGGGACTGAGGGAGCAGGAAATTGGTTCCCCCAGGAACTGCTGGGAGCCTGAACTTGGGTCCAGGCCCCCCTGGCAGCTGTGGGAAGAGTGGGGGGTGGCCAAGCTGGTAGGATTCTTGCTAAGATTAAGTGAGATACTAAATGTCAGTTGCTTAGTATAGGACAGAGTGATTACTGTGTAGTGGCCATTATTTTTATTAATCTGCCAGGTAGACCCAGTAGGGTTAGCGAGTCCTTGGCGAGTCCTGCAACTTGGACCTGCTGTTTGTGGGTGGAGGCAGGCCAGACATCTTCCCCCACCTAATCTGGGCACAGCCTCCCCAAGGTGGAGTGTCTGTCTCTAGTATCCCCACAGATTTGTAGCATAGGGCCCTCTCCATTGTGCACTCACTCAGGATTCCTGACTCAGAGGCTGCTGACCTCTTTGTCATTTTCTTTGGAGCCCAGGACCTAAGCCTGGGGCTCTTCCCACCAAATGTCCCCTTCTTTGAGACCAAAGGGCACACCCTGGGCTCACTATTAGGAAAATATATCCTGACTTTTTCTCCATCTGTGACAAACCCAAGGACTTGCTAGGGTTGCTGGGACTGGGGCCCAGTCATGTCTCCCTTGAACCCCCCATGCTGTACTGCACGTGAGCTCTATGTGTATGCACTTCTGTGCATACCAGAAACGTGTATAGGGACTCACAGAGGAGTGCGTGTGTCACTCACATACCACCATCCCCGGGTTATTTTTCCTCCTTGGCATGAGCTGCAGGTCATTTGAAGGGCTGGATTGTAACTCAGGTTCTTAACAGGGAGGTGAGGGTAAACACCATGTTGGCATTTCTCTGGCAGAAGCTCCAAAGTGACAGTTCTGTCACCCAGGGATGATATTCAAAGTATTTAACACCCAGGGTGGCAGGAGCTCAGTCCAATCAGAACAGACGTCCTGACTTGGCAGAACAGACTCAGTCATGGACTGCTGGCAGTCTTGCTGGCTGGCACCTGCTGCCATTCCCACTGTAGCTTTAGCTTGGCAGGCTCAGCTCTGATGCAAGTACCTACTGTTCAAGACACTGGAACCTGCAATTACCCCTTGCTGGCACTGAGAGGTGCTAATTCCAGCCACTAACATCTCTACCAGGGTCAACTGTAGGCGACAGTGAGAGAAAGTTATTTAGTTTTTAACTCACCCCTCCTGCCCTTAAAAATTTTTGTTTTTATTTATTTTCTTTTAGAGACAGGGTCTTTCTCTGTCACCCAGGCTGGAGTGCAGTGGTGAGATCATAGCTCACTGAAGCCTCAAACTCCTGAGCTCAAATTATCCTCCCACCTTAGCCTGCCAAGTATCTGGGACTACAGACAAATAGCTGGGACTACAGGCATGCATGCCTGGCTAATTTTTCTCATTTTTTTTGTAGAGACAGGGTCTCACTATGTTGCCCAGGCTGGTCTCGAACTCCTGGCCTCAAGTGATCCTCCCACCTCTCAAAGTGCTGGGATTACAGGTGTGAGCCACCACACTTGGATAAAAATATTTTAGTGGCAAAACAATACAAGTTCATTATAAAAAATTAATGCTGAACAAAAACAAGAAAATAAAAATTATTGCAATAAAAGTGGCAACATCCTATAAGTATTTTTTCTTTTTGATTAAAAACATATTTTATTAAGTCATTAGGAGAAGAGATAAAATGAATTTTTAAAGAAATAGCTAAGTATACTTTAGAAGTTTTCTTGCTAATTTTCAATCATAACTTAGCTCACATTTGCTATGTGCCAACTATTGTTGTAAGTACTTACATACTAACTCATTTAATTCTCATAGAGCAAAAGAGAGTAGGTATAATTATTATCATCCCTGTTTTACAGGTGGAGAAACTGAGATTCTGAGTGGTTGAGTATTTACCCATGGTCTCACAGCTACGTGTAGCAGAGCAGGGATTCAAATTCAGGCAGTCTGGCTCTAGAGAACACTAATCTGAGTGCTTTCTGCCTGCAGCACAGCTCTACTTAGCCCTATTCACGTTTTTGAACTTAATAGGATGTTTCTTTGTAACTCACCTTGAATTTTTGTCTTGCAATATTTGCCCAATCCCTGTCTACAGCAGGGATTCTCAACCAGACTGCACATCCTGGATGCATGGGCCCCTCCCCAGGTACACTTTTTCGAGCTCTTGGGGTCATTTCTCCCCAGTGGTTGATTCCTCAGTCACATACGTGCTTCTTCCCCCAGCCACATGCAATTGAGGACAATACCGTAGCCTAGAAATGTGCTGTGCAGCTCCTGCAGTTGAGAACTTCAGGGGTGCCCCCTGACCTTCAGATCCTATGATTATCCATGCCCTGGAACCAATGTTAATACTTAAAACAAAGCCTTGGAGTTGTAGCTGTTGTCTTCTCCATCTCTTTGTCATTTTCATCCCCTCAACCTGGGCTCCCCTCCTTATGTTTTCTGGCCTGGATTCTCTGAGCAGAAGAGGAAACTGAGGCTCAGAGATATGAAATGACCCAGGTCATACAACTATTAAGTGGCCCAGGTGGGACCTGAACCCGGGTCTTTCTACTTTCAAAGCCTGTGCTCTTGACAGTGCATTATTTTGTCACTTCATTGTGTCTCATTTCACAAAACACATGCCTGGGCCAAGATTAACTTCTTGCTGCTTGTTCTCACTTCTAGCTTTTTCCCACTTCCCTGAGGGTCTGTCACGTGGTGCCTGCCACCCAGATGTCCTCCTCATCTCCACAGTTGAATTTGTACCCATATGTCAAGTGACATCTCAAGTGCACCCTCCTTGATGAAGCTCTTCTTCATCCCAGTCTATCCATGGGATGTTCCCTCCCCTTGCTTTAACCTACTCAGCACTGTGCGAGAGTGGGGGGCTTGGGTGCCCTGCAGCCATACTGCTATTTTGAAGGCAAGGATGGCGTCTTATACATTTTCCTGGACTTCGGAGCACTTAATCCTCCCTTACAATCAGTAACCAAGCGTCGCGTACCAAGTGCCGTGGAGCAGGCAGGTAACATAAATGAGCAAATAAGGCTGATAGGGAGACAAATTTTTCTTGAAATCTCTTGTTTTCCCATTTTCTTTAGAGACTCATTTCTTTACTGAGTAAGAGAAAACACAAGCATAATGCCAAAGGGCAACCCACATTCAGCCACAGTGTTGGGATGCGACAGGGAGTGGTGAGGACTGGTGACGTCCCGGGGAGCAGAGCCCTTTCCAAGGGGGATTCACTGCTTGACGGCACCTTCTGCCAGGTGGGAATTTAGGCCTGACATGGATGATAGATTTTTCAAGGAAAGCTGAAAATTGAGATTTTTTTGCAAGATCATGTGATTCTAAAACATTGGTGATTGATTAAAATGTTTTTCAATATTTGTGGCAGCCAAAACAAACCCCCCGAAATCAATAAACTGACAAACAAAAACAAGTCTGCAGGCTGTAGTTGTGGAATTGTAGTCCCTAACGCCCTTATTAGATTGTCAGAGCAAGAAATCTCCTTAAATCATCCAGCCCAGTGGCTTCCAAAGGCTAGTCCATGAAATGGCTACATCAGAATCGCTGGGAAAGTCTAGAAAAATAAAGAAAATGTGGATTCTGGGGCCCCTGTGCCCTGGATCTGTGGAATTAAAATGTTGGCTGGGTCCTGGGCACCTGCAGTTTTTCAGAGCTCTCCAGTACTGCTCATGATCAGCCAAATTCGCTTCCAATGTGGGGCGATTTTTTAACTTCTGATGATCACAGCTCCCTGAGGTTCTTGGTAGAAACAGAGCTTCCTATTCCCTGGTCCTAGTTTCCTGGAGATGCTGATTTAGTTAGTCTGGGATGGGACCTGGGAATTTGTTTTTAAGAAATTCTTATCCATGAAGTCTGGAAAATCCTTGTACTTAGGCCCCCCTGAAGCTCAGTGATGGGGAAGACTTGCTCAGAGCCACACAGACAGTCACCCTAGCCAACCGGCCTTGTGACTCGGAAAAGGCTCTTTGAGGCCTGGACCACTGGGGGCAGTTGTGGGTAGAGGGAGATATCCTCAGCAGGGGGCACACCACAGGTGTGTGCAGGGCATTCTATATGTGGTTTGGCAGGGGACAGACTGGAGGACAGGTTTGGTTTCCATAGCCTGGCTAGGGTGGGTCTTTGGGTTAGGGCTTGGCCTCCCTTCTAACTGTGGCAGGCAGCAGCAGAAAGAGCCCTGGTGGGATGTCTGCAGGGTACCCAGGCATTCATGTCACGAACAAGGGGTCATCATCATGAACAGCCAGGATCCCAGGAGCTGGGCATAAACCCAGGCACTCTGGGCAGGACCTGGAGCTGGGAGAAACCCCAGATCAGCCAGATTCCTAACTGTGCTCCTCAGAGGCTAGGACCTGCAGAGAGGGAAAAGCCCCCCTTCACCACTACTGCTCTGATGTATATATGTGTCCATAGGAGATTTATTTTGAAGACTAGGCCTGGCGGCCAAAGTAGTTTAAAAACTTGATCTAATCTAACTCCTTCACATTAACAATGGGGAAACTGAGGTCCTACAAGGAATGGACTGCTGAGAATATAGAGCAATGTTACTGAAGAGATGGAAGCCATTTGAGAGACTTGGGTCCCAGTCTCAGCTCTGCCACCCTCACTGTGTGGCTTCAGGTCAGTCTGTCTACCTCTCTGAGCCTCCCTTTGGTTTCTCACCTACGAAGAAGTCTGGAGAGCTTATTATAGGTGCAGGTGTCCTAACCTGGGGTCCATAGCCTAAGGGACCATGAATTCAGGGGATCCATGAACTTGGATGGGAAAATGTTACATATTTAATTTTTCTAAACTGTAAGTGAAATTTAGCATTTCCTGTGTGAATATTATTAACAAATCTCAATAGTATTAATAGCACCTGTGATTTTGTTACCAATAAAAAAGAACAAAGATTTTTCTATCTCATTGCAGTTGTTGCAGGTATCTTGAGATAAGGTTTATGCTCACCACTATTTCAGAATTACCATACTTAAATTTGCCACTAGATCTTTTTAATAAAGGACCACAAAATTCCACACCCCACTTTTTAAATTATTTTGATAACTGTATTTCAATATAATCAATTTCCTTGGCATTCCTATGTATTTTATTTGATGCATTTAAAAACATTATTCTGAGAAGGGAGTCTGTGGCAAAAAAAGATTAAGAATCCGAGGCTTACTGGGAAATCCAAGAGGACAGAGCACCAGGGAGAGGGTTTTTCAGACTGCAAGGGCCTGAGCAGAGGTCTGCAAATTTTTTCCATCCCTGGAAGCTTTCTTCAAATGAACTCTTGCATGTAAAAGAAAGAAATGGAGCTACTCTGTTGAAGTGATGGTGGAAGACCTGGGAGGTCTTTCTCCATCTCCCCGCCCCAGGAGGCCTGGAGACACTTGCAGAACTTGCAGGCACCTGAGAACACATTTTTAAATTCACCAGGCTAATGATAATCATAACAATCGTAACTGCCATCTTGTTCAATCAGCGGGGCCAGGCACTGCTGTATGTGGAGTGGCCCAGTTCATTTAATCCTCACAACAGCCTCAAGAGTGTGAATTCTCTGATTATCCCAATTCTACAGATTCATTCAGCAAATACTGTGAAACAACTAAGTTCCAGACACTTCTTCTGACACTTAAATCTTCAACAATGTAAAGATTCTTGCCCTCCTAGAGTTTACATTGGGAGGAGAGGAAGAAAACAGACAAATAGAGAAAGTAGGCTGGGCATGGTGGCTCATGCCTGTTATCCTAGCACTCTGGGAGGCCGGGGCGGGAGGATCGCTTGAGGTTAGGCGTTCAAGACCAGCCTGAGCAAGAGCGAGACCCCGTCTCTACAAAAAAATAGAAAAATTAGCTGGGTGTTGTGGCACACGCCTGTAGTCCCAGCTACTGGGGAGGCTGAGGCGGGAGGATTGCTTGAGCCCAGGAGTTGGAGGTTGCAGTCAGCTATGGTGACACCACTGCATGCTACCCAGGGTGACAGAGCGAGACTCTGTCTCCAAAAAAAAAGAAAGAAAGGAAAAGAAAAAGTAATGAAAATGTTAAGTGATACAGTGTGTGAGAAGTGCTGTGGGGGAAAGTAAAGCAGGGAAGGGGGATAGGGAGAGCCCAGGAGTTGCAATTTTAAAATAAAGTGGTCAGGGGAGCCTCACCAAGAAGGAGACATTTGAGCAAGAACTTGAAGGGGCTGAAGGGTTTAGCCAGTGGAAAACAGAGGGAAGCATGTTCCAGGTACAGGGAACAGCGGTGCACAGTCCTGAAGCGAGAGCATGTCTGGCCTGTTGAGGAACTGCAAGGAGGCCAGTGTGCCAAGTGGAGGGAACTAAGGGGGTGTAGTTGGAGATGAGATTGGAAAGGTCACCCTGCCTAGGGCCTCAGGCCATTGCCAGAACTTTGTCTTTTGCTCTGAGTGATGTGGGAGCCACTACAGGATTTTGAGCAGAGTAAGACCATGATCTGACTGGTTTGGAATGAATTCTTCTGGCTGCTATGTGGAAAATTGGGGAGGGGCTGTCGAGGTGGGCAATAATGGAATCAGGGAGAACTGTTAAGACGTTACTGCAGTAATCCAGATGGAGAAACGGAGGCACGGAAAGATGAACTAGCAGAGCTAGCAGATAGCACAGTGAGGATCTGAATGCAGGCACTCTGACCCCAGCCGCCCTCTCTTGGCTGCGCCCCCTCTGGTCCCTGGCGACCAGCAAGGACCCACCCTGGACCTAGGCACTGCTGGTGCTTTTCTCCCCGCAGGGCGCCCAACCCGGGACCGGGCGGCACTGGACATCGTGCACCCAGTGCGCGTGGACGCGGGGGGCTCCTTCCTGTCCTACGAGCTGTGGCCCCGAGCGCTGCGCAAGCGGGACGTGTCCGCGCGCCGCGACACGCCTGCCTTCTATGAGCTGCAGTACCGCGGGCGTGAGCTGCGCTTCAACCTGACGGCCAACCCGCACCTGCTGGCGCCGGGCTTCGTGAGCGAGACGCGGCGGCGCGGCGGCCTGGGCCATGCGCACATCCGGGCCCGCGCTCCCGCCTGCCACCTGCTCGGCGAGGTGCAGGATCCCGAGCTCGAGGGCGGCCTGGCGGCCATCAGCGCCTGCGACGGCCTGGTGAGTGCGGCGGGGCCTGTGCGCGGGGTAGGCAGGGGTGGCGGGACTCGGGGTTTGCCTCCAGCCTTGCCTTGCACTTGCCTGGGGACTTTGGCCTGTGCGCTTTTCCTCTGCCAGCCTGGGTATTCACTCCTGTAAAATGGGAGTGACAGCGCAGGCCCCCGCAGGCCTTGTTAAATCGCAGTTTTTGACTTGCATTTCTGAAAATTTCCCGGGTAATATTGAAGCTGCAGGTCCAGAGATCCCACTTTGAGAACCGCAGTTTGGACTAAGTGACTCAAAGCAGTTGAGCCCTCTTCCTTTAGGGTGTCGGTTATGATTATTCCTTCACAGACCCCTTTAGGCTGCTCTTCTCTGGGATGGGCACCCCTTGCCCTTTAGCCGTTCTGCAGGAGCCCCTCCCAGCCCCTCTGCCCGGATCAGAGCTCCCGGAAAAGCAGCCCTCAGCTTCCCTGCTTTGTCTGGCTTGAGCTGATGCTGGCTACTGTGCACAGCCCTAATCACTGCCCCTGATTATGTGTGGGTTAGAGTAGCTCCCACCCCGGCAGGATAGGGCCCCTTTCTGCTCCTGTTTCGGTGGCCAGCCCTGCCCTCCCAGCTCTGGAGGATGAGGGTGTGGGAGGAGTGGGGGATGTGTGTACACTCTCAGCCATCCACTGTTCCCAGAGGGCCCTCAGCTTGGATCGCTCAGACAAAAGCCATGGACTGTGGTGGCACACGGCCTAATGACAGGGCAGCCCACACCACAGGCTGCAGAATGTCTGGGCCTTTGAAGGTCCATCTGCTCGGCAAAGTGTTCTCATTTATGAAGCCTGTGCCCTTAACATATGGCTAATCTGGCTGGTCCGATGGTAGTGGGTTATCAGAACTTATTAACATTAGTGTCACTAAAGTTGGTATACAACCCCCCACTGCTGAATTTGACTGGCTAAAAATAAAAAATAAAAACAAAAAACAAAACAAAACAAAAAAAACATATGGCTAATCTTCTTGAGCCTGTGCAGCAGCTGCGCATATGGGGCATCATTCCCATTTTACAGATGAGGACGCAGGCTCAGATAAGAACTTGCCCAAGGTCACCTAGTTATCCAGTGGGGGAGTCTGCATTCAAACCCAGGTCTCCAGACCCTAGAGCAGATGCAGGGAGCACTCCAGGCTCCTGGCCCTCTGTGACCCAAGGGGCAGAATTGGTGCCAATGAGGGGAAGTCCAAGGGAGGTAAAACCTTCTTCCCTGTTGCAGTCCTGAGCTTCCGCAGGAGGTGGTGGGCTGCCCGAAGATGCTTCCCAAGGCCCCTCTCTTCCCTGGACTCTCTGAATACCAGTGGATATGCCCAAGATGCCCCTGCCAGCTTCCCTTCTCTGGCGGGCCCTAGGACCAGGGAACAGGATGTCCTAATGGCCTTGGGCATCTCTGTGGCTTGGGTGTGGGCAGAGCTGCCTTTGGAGTGATTCATCGCTTGGGGATACTGAGGGCAGGTCAGAAGCTCTGGCTGGCTGGGAGGGGGCACAGTGGCTGGAGATGGCTGGCATGCAAAGGAGATGCAAAATAGCTTGGAGGCCTGGGCTCAGGCTGCCTGACCCAGGATGGCTCCCTGGGACTCTGTGCATGAGGCCATCTCATCAGATTTGGACACAGACCCATTTCTCACTCCTGATGGGGGTGGTGTGTGGAACAGCATCCTGGGGGCAGTGGCTTCTGATCTCCACTTTGAAGCCTTTGGCTGTGTGAGATGGCAGGGAAAGATGTTCCAGGCAGAGGGTGCAGAGTGAGCAAAGGCCCAGTGGGAGGAGAGCGCAGTGTGCCTGAGACCCATCAAGGGTATTGGGAGCAGTGTGGACTCAGCTGCAGGATCGGCCTTGGGATAAGCAGAAAGAGCAGCTGAGTGCCAGCCCTCCCTGTGTGGCCCCGGTGCTTCTTCCCCAGAAAGGTGTGTTCCAGCTCTCCAGCGAGGACTACTTCATTGAGCCCCTGGATGGTGCCCCAGCCCGGCCCGGCCATGCCCAGCCCCACGTGGTGTACAAGTGCCAAGCCCGCGAGAGGCGGGCAGAGCAGGGTGATTCCAGCACTCCAGGTGCCTGTGGGGTGCAAGGTATGCTCCTCTGCTGCCTGTTCCACGGCAGGGGATGGGCCTGGGGATATGAAGGGCCCTTTCTAGAAGCCCCTTTCAACATCGCATGCTCAGCTTCCCTTGTGCCAGAGGGATACAGAAAGACAGACAGACAGACACATCACCATAGCTTGTGCCCTTAAATGTGCCACAAGCCTATGTCCTCTGCCAGTCAGGCGTACCCAGCCAGTTCCTGGACTGACCTGCCTTGCTCCCACCTCACCTGCCTCCCCCACCTCAGGGTTACATCTCCCTTTGCCCTTCCCCACCTTTGCCTGTGGCACCTCTGACTCCGCCAGCCTTTCTTCCTTGAGTGTCCAAGCCAGGTGCAGCCACACCCAGCCCCAGCAGGGCCATTAGCCAGGAACCCCCCTCCCCACCCTGCACCCACCCCAGAAAAACTGACCTCTTTTGTTGGGAGCTGAAGTGTTGTACCCACTGCCTCCTCTGCAGAGTGGCAGTCATGCTGGCCAGTCCAGGTGAGGAACTGCCTGCTAAGGGCTGCTGGAGTTTGGGGACTGCCCGGCTGGACTCCAACCTCAAGCTTCCACAGCTCAGGGACTGTTTGCTGGAGCAGATATCCTCAGAGGCATGCTTCTTGGCCTCAGTTTCTCCAGCTTCATAGATGTACTTCCTGTCTGATCTGGGGGCAGCCTGGAGCAGAGGGCAAGACCCAGGCTGGATCTTGGCCAGCCACCCCAGGCTGGGAGTTAGACTGTGGGGCCTGCATGTACTGGGATGCCCTAACCCCCCAGTGGGGGAGGGAGCAATGCAGGGGAATGTGGGCCCTGTTGCTGGCTTTGTCAGGCCCATGTCCTGAGATGGACATGGTACTTTACTGTGTTTATATCTACCATTTCATTTGCTCCCTGAGGTCACCCTATGAGGCAGATCAGCTTATTCCTATTTATAGTTAGGGAGTCCTAAGATCAGGGAAGAAAAGTGACCAGGCCAGGGCCACACAGCACAGGTCTGGGGTGGAGCCGGGGGTGGGGGGGTAGAATCCAGGCTCCTCACCTCTGATCCCAGTGCAGTTCCTCCTGCCCCAGAGGGAGCTCACCAAGGAGAGGTCCTGGAGACATGTGCCCGGGGCAATCTACTGGTGGCTAACCCCACCCCTCTGGGGCCCACAGTGTCCCTGGAGCTGGAGTCTCGGCGGGAGCGTTGGGAACAGCGGCAGCAGTGGCGGAGGCAGCGGTCGAGGCGTCTACACCAACGCTCGGTCAGCAAAGAGAAGTGGGTGGAGACCCTGGTGGTAGCTGACACCAAAATGGTGGAGTACCACGGGCAGCCACAAGTCGAGAGCTACGTGCTGACCATCATGAACATGGTGAGGCTGCTGCAGGCAGTAGGCCACGGGTGGGTGGCCAGGGATGGGAGGGGATGGTGTTGGGGGGTGGGGTGCAAGGGATGGGTGCAGGGCGAGAAGGCTGTTAGGCTGGACCCCAGACCCAGGTCCAGGCCCCAGGCAGGAAGGAGGGTCTCCAAACTTCTGAGTCCAGGAAGGGGTGGGGGGCCTGGCTGGGGTCTCTAGGAGAGAGCCTGGGCAGAGGGCCACTGTGTGGATGCCATAGGGTGTCGTGCCACTTTGCTGGTTCAGCTGGCATTTGGGAAGGGAGAGGGAAGGGGAGGCCAAGGCAGCCACGACCCTGTGCCTGCCTGGGCAGCTCATAGGCTAGTTGGTTCATTCATACTGCCCTGAACAAACACCCCCCTCCTGTGTGTCAGAACCTGTGCTAGGTGCTGAAGACACAGAAATACCCAATCAGAGCAGCCCCTGCCTGAGACATCAGCACACGTCAGAGTTAGAAGGATCAGTTTAGTTCGGCAGTCTACTAGCCTGTGACCTTGGACAAGTCACTTTCCCTGTCTGAGCCTCAGCTTGCTCATCTGTGATCTGGGCATGATGATGGTACCTCGTGGGGTTGGCAAACTGCCCTTGACCCCACATGACAGTTGAGGTAACAGAGGCTTGAAAGGGTGAGTGACTTGCCTAGCTCATACAAGGCAGGGCAGAGCCAGATGGGAACCCAGGTCTCCTAAGTCCCAGCTGGGACACTGTGCCTGATTGGGGCTGACCATAGAGCCAGCCACCCCCTGCTCCTGCCCTGGGTGTGCAGGCTGCCAGGCTTCCTGCAGTCTCCTGGGAGAAAAGATCTCTGCTCTTGGCATTCATAGCAGGCTGCCTGGTAGGCAGGCCACCACCCAACCCTGTCTCTCTCCTGGGCCAGGTGAGGGTGTGTGTTCTGCAGCAAGATGACATCTAAGGGAGTCCCATGTGCTGCTTGTCCCCAGGCCAGCACCTCACCTCCTGCAACCCTGGAGGAAGGACCCTGTGAGGTCATCTAGTGTCTGGCCTCCAGTTTATAGCTGTGAAGCCCGGGGCTCAGAGAGAGGAAAGGGCTGTGTCCATGGCTGTTTCCCCCACCTGCTGGCCACACGCCCCCACTGCTCAAGTCCTCATCCACAAGCACAGCTCTGGGCCAGTTCTCCCTGACTTAGCCACCCTCACTGGCTCCCTGCTCCATATGGAATAAAAATCACAGCCTTCTGCATGGTATTCAAGGCCTTGAAGGTCCAGCTCAAGCCCCTCTGTTCAGCCTCGTCTGCCCAGGGAGGGGAACCACTTAAGGCCAGGCTTTGGGGGGATGATTGCTGGACACCAGGCCCTGAGGTCCTCTCCTTCCCATTCTCACTACTTAGGGGGCTCAGCCTGAAAGACCCAGGAGCATGGCTGGAGCCACAAATGGTTAACTAGTGTCATTGCACCTTACTTTTTCTGAGTGTTCCCTGTGGTCCAGGTCCTGGGCAGAGTAAGACCCACCCAGCCTTACAGGATCCCCCACGACTTGCCCTGGGTGACAGGGGTCAGGCATTTTGCTCAAGGGCCTGGCCCCTTCCTGCCTCCCTTGCCCAGGCTCACGTTTCACTTGGTAAGCCTCAGCCTACTTGAGAGGGTAGGCCTGGCTCTCATGGCACCAGCCCTGATAATATCAGGCTTTCCTGAGCCAGCAAGTCTGGCATTGATCAGGACAGAGTGGGGGCGCCTGTGGGCCTAACAGTGCTAGACACCGTAGGGAGGCTTCAGGGACAGCAAGGGCATGGGATTCCATGCAGCCAGCCTCTGAGGAGGGCTGGACTGTGGGCCCTGACCTGAGGCCCTGGTGGATTAGGGCTGGAGCCTTGTGAATACCTACCACTTACCCAGTGCTCCACACCCACCACCTCATCTAAGGCTCATCCCTATTTTAGAGTGGAGGGAACAGAGATTCAGAGAGGCCAAGGTACTTGCTCAAGGTCACACAGCTAGTAAGTGGCAGAGCTGGGACTGGGGCTCAGGCCCATGTGCCTCCAAAGCCTCACTCTGTCCTCTGTGCCCCTCAGCCTTCCCTGAAGAGGGGCAGCTGGCTAGCTGTGGTGGCCAGGGTGGGCCAAAAGGATGGGGAAACAGAGTGGTGGGAAGGGGCAGAAATTATTCCCTTTTTCCCTCTGGAGCAGATGTGCCTTTAATTTGCTCAGTGCCAGCTCTGTACCTGGGTTAAGGTGATGGATGTGTAAGAACATGATCCTGCACTTGGGAAACTCTATCTCATTGTAGCATTTCCCAAAGAATATTCTAGGAAGTACTCGTTCCAAAGGATGCTAATAGTGTTCTGTGGGAAGAGATGCTTCTGTTGAATAAGTTTGGTCACACAGGGTTTAAAAAAGTAAAAGAGATTTTTTTGCTGCAGGACTTCTCAGAGCCTTCAAAGCTAATATGTATTGAGAATCTCCAAGAACATAGGCAGCATTTTCCAAATTTAAGAAGTAAGAGCAGGGGCTTTGCAGCAGTGAAACCTGGGTTCTGATCCCAGCATCACCCTTTCTTTGAGTGTCAGTTGCTTCATTTGTAAAAGGAAGATAATTTTGCCTACCTTTAAGTAAGAAGATTAAATGAAATGAGGCACGTGACCTCCTGGCACAAGGACTGCATGTGCTAGGCTGGCTCCACGTCCGCTGCTGCTGTTGATGCAGCTGCTGCAGCGTCTGACCTTTGGCCCCACAGCCACCTTCAGGGCAGCCTTACTTCTCTTTCCCAGGGCCTCCTATCGGCCCCAGTTGTCAGTGCTCACTCCATGCCGACCCAGATCACAGTCCTGGAGCTCGGGTGGGTCTAGCCCAAGCATAGCAAGACAGGCCCCACTCTACCCCAATTTTTACCCCCAATTTTGTTCTTGCTTCCTAAGGTCACAGGCCCTTTTGGAGGAGCTCTTGTCACACTGTCAGCTCACTGGCGGCTGTGGTCACCTGTAACCCGGAGAGCTTACCTTCACAAACACTGCCCACCCCTGGCTTGCTCTCCAAGCCTGCACCAGAACAGGGCTCAACTTCCCTAGGTATCGTTTCTCTAGTTAACACACCCCACACTGATCTCAGCCATTAACAAACACCCCTTGGTTAAGTTGATCAACCAATTAAGACTCTGCCTCCCTCCAATGTCTCCCGGTGCCGATCTTGCCTCCATATTTCTTGGGAGACAGCAAGAAGGTTATGCACGCTGAGGGAGGGGCTTTGTGGTGACCCTAATCCCTGACTTAGGATATGGCATGGGTCAGTGGTCGGGCAGGGGCCTTGTGTCCTCGGAAGCCTTTGCTGGGGACTGATGCCAAGTTTCCCCATCTGCAGTCCAGCAAAGACTTGGTCTCTTGGTCTGACTTTCTCCAGGACACTTTTCTCATTTTCCACTGTTTCTTTTAAATGAGATAATGCATTGGAAATACTGCGCAAGTGCCCAAGACTCATTCATTCGTTCAACAAATATTTCTTGAGTGTCCATCCTGTACCAGGTACTAGACAGGTCACTGGGGCTGTAAGAGGGAGTCCACACAGACATGGCCCCAGTCCTCACCGAGCTTGTGGTCCCGCGGGGGAGGCAGACGTTAATGAAGCCGTCACCCTGATGACTGTGCAGTGCAATGGAGGGAAGTGTGAGGAAGGACAAGTTCATGGTGCTTTGGGAGTGTGGGATAGAACAAAGGTTCCCTGGAGGACACAATGAAGGGTTGAGAGCTGGAGGGTAGGAGATAACTTGGGGAAGATGAGTGAAAGGTGTTCCAGGCCAAGAGCACAGCATGTGCAGAGGCCCTGTGTTAGGAAGAATGGGATTCTGGGAGAAACACAGAGCATGGAGAGGGCAGGGGAGGCCAGAGGAGAGGGCAGGAGCCAGACCACAGAGGCCTGTTGGCTGTCCTGGGGACTTTTGTCCTTACCCTGTGGACAGTGAAGAGCCACTTACTGTTTTAAGCAAAGGCATGTTGTCATTGGGTTTGCATTTGAAAGACAGATGACCAAACCGCTAGGCTGCAGGTAGCCTGGAGGGGCCACAAAGTATGGGGACTCTCGGAGGAGACCTCAACAGCTGACCAGACAAGGGGCAATGTAGACTTGGGCTGGGCTGTGGTGTTGGAAGAGGAGAGAAGAGACAGATTTGGGCAAAACTAGGAGGCAGAATTGGTTGGCTCCGAGGCTTGCAGCCCGAGCATGGAGGCGACGGTGGCATACTGCATCACTGTTTACCTTCACCATTTCTGACCTTGGGTCTGAAAGTGTAGTTCATCTCCATTACCAGAGGCTTTCATGCCCTCTTAACAGTGTTTGTTTTGTCCATTCCTATTTGAATATTATTTTTCTTGATGCACTTCTAGAAGCCAACTCACAGCTAGTCTGTCCTGCTGTCTCTGTCCACTGGGAACTTGACAGCTGTCCCCAGTCACAGGCTTGTCTCTTTCTTGTTCTGAGGGAGTTTTAAAAGAGAAGATAGCTCTCCCCACCCATTTCCCTGCACCTTGGCACACCTCCCATCTTTGGGGGTGGCTCTTTCTCCTGGGGCTCAGTAGAGAGACCCTATGTAGCCAGGGGGCCCTCTGGCAGATGTGCATACCTGCCCCCTTGGCTGCGTGTCTGTCAGCCCTAGGGAGGATGGGACAGCACAGCAGTGGGTAGACTCCAGGGGCATGTCTCGTGCCTCACTGGAGGGCTCACTTCTGGGATGCTGGCCCTAACATCCCTAGGGCAGGAGGGGGCTGCCAGGCTGACCCAGCCCAGGGCAGTTAGCAGGACTAGGGGCCTGAGATGGGCCAAGAAGCCAGCACTGGGAGGTCTGAGCTGCCGTTGGCTGTGTTGGGTGGGGATGGGGTTGGTACTTGGAAGCAGATCCCAAACCGGTGCTCAGGTGCTCAGGAAGGCCTTGGGCCTGGGAGGGGGCCTGGGAGGCTTTGTCTCCCTGAGGTTCTGCCTTAGCTTGGTTGGGGCAGTATGTGTGCAGGTGTGGGGACACTCACGCATTGGTGCCCATGCATTGCGTTGGTGTGCAGCCTGTCTGCACCTGTGTGAGCATCCTTGTGTGTGAATGTGAGTGTGCATTCCCCAGGTGGGTTGGGGGCAGGCATTGACTGCCCATATCCTACATCCTGGTTACAACCTGACCCCCATCTCTCGGGCAGGTCGCCGGCCTGTTTCACGATCCCAGCATTGGGAACCCCATCCACATCACCATCGTGCGCCTGGTCCTGCTGGAGGATGAGGAGGTGAGAGGTCATGTGGCCCCATGCTGCCCCCTGGCAATGGGCATCTGCAGCCAGAGCCCTCCTGCCCATTGCCTGAGCCGCTCTGTATGGAAG
Organism: Daubentonia madagascariensis; assembly: GCA_023783475.1. Classification (NCBI taxonomy): domain Eukaryota; kingdom Metazoa; phylum Chordata; class Mammalia; order Primates; family Daubentoniidae; genus Daubentonia; species Daubentonia madagascariensis. Next base: position 7,993,991 of record JAKFHU010000144.1, on the reverse strand, counting down.
GGCACAGTGAAGGCCTCCTTGGCCTGGACAGTGTCTTCTGTCACCCCCTTGTCCCTTACTGGCCCTCTCTCAGGTCTCAGGTCCCCCCCAGGAGGTGCCTGCAGGAGGCGTGGTCAGGCTGGAGGCTGGACTGGTGGCACAGGCCTGCTGCATGTCCTCCCACTGCCCCTCTGGGCCCCTGTCTCCTGCCTTTGTGTGGAGTAGAATTGGGCCTCATCCTCTTAGAGCTCAGGGGAGGCATGAGTGGCTGCTCTCTCTGCCTGCAGGAGGACCTAAAGATCACACACCATGCAGATAACACCCTGAGGAGCTTCTGCAAGTGGCAGAAAAGCATCAACATGAAGGGGGATGCCCACCCCCTGCACCATGACACCGCCATCCTGCTCACCAGGTGCCACCAGTCGGGAGAGGGCAGGGGGGTAGGGGGAGTCCAAGAAAGCCTGCACCCGGGGGTGGTGCTTCTTGACGCTTGGGGAGAAGCTCTGGTAGTGGGACACAGCCTTGCTCTCAGGGAGCCCGATTTTTAGGAGAGTTTGTGCACCTTTGGTACGAGGCTGGATTCCATCACCACTTGAGGGGGGGAGGGTGTTTTTATTTTGAAATAATTGTGGGTTCTCATATGGTTGTCAGAAATAATACAGAGGCCCCATATGCCCTTCCTCCATTTCTCCCAATGGTAACATCTTGCGTAACTGCAGCACAATATCCCAACCAGGAAATTGGTATTGATACAATCCACAGACTTACTCAGATTTCATCAGTTCTACATGCACTTACGTGTGTATGTGTTCAGTTCTGTGCTGTTTTATCACTTGTAGGTTCATATATCCACTCCCACAGTCTGGATACAGAGCAGTTCCATTAGAAGGACCTCTTGTGCTACCCGTTACAGTCACGGCTACCTCACTCCCTACCCCCCTTATCTCTGGCAACCACAAATCTATTCACAGGCAGTGTTTCTGAACTCCAGGTGGAGTTATTTTCCCTCTGCTGGGCTCCAGCAGCTTCTGTTAGCACCCTTGTCAGGATAGTAACCAACACTGTGCCGTGCACAAGTCTGCTTCCCAGGCCCAAATAGGAGTCTGCTGTGTTGTGTGTGAATGAGGGCACCTGCTTCCCAAATGGCCACCGTGCTGGCCTGATGTCATGGAGCATAGGAGGTGGTATCCTTCTCACTCGGGGTCAGCAGGGGCCCTTCCCTGGCCTCCTCAGCTCCTCGGTGGGCCTGGCACTGGGCCAGGTCAGCCTCAAGGCCACTTCTCTCTGCCTGTACAGGAAGGACCTGTGTGCAGCCATGAACCGGCCCTGTGAGACCCTAGGCCTGTCCCACGTGGCGGGCATGTGCCAGCCGCACCGCAGCTGCAGCATCAACGAGGACACTGGCCTGCCGCTGGCCTTCACTGTGGCTCATGAGCTCGGGCACAGGTACCATGCCTGCCCTCACTGCCGTGCTAAGAGCCCAGCTTCACCCTCCCTACCTGGGGGCACTGGGCAGCCAGCCCATGGGTCACGAAATCCCAGGGAAAGGAAACTGTCTGGGGAGGGAGTTCTGACTCGATTTGGCCACACACTGCCCCTGCACTGTCCCCACCCCACAACCAGGCTGCTTCACTGTTAAGCAGGAGAGCGAGGCCTGCCTGGGCGTCTCTGGGACTGGCCTGGAGTGAGTCTTATTTGAAGGGGGATTGGGATGGGTCATTGTAGGTCTTTGGCTGTTTCTCCCCATTGCTCTCAGTGCTTGTATTTTTCACTCTTGGTCCCTACCCCATCCCTATTCCTGCTTGCTCTGTGACCCTGGGCCAGTGCCCTGTCCTCTCTGGGCCTCTGTGTGCTTCCCGTAGATTGAGGAGGATTCAGGGATGTCCGAAGCTCCCTCCCTCTGACACTGCTACCTGAGGCTCTCATGTCTAAGTGTGGCCCGTGCCCTCAGCCACCTGTGCCCAGGCTGTTTAGCTGGTGAATATGGCAGCATCTTAGATTGTCCAGCAAGCTGACAAGGGCAGGCTTTCAGAGAGTTCTGCTGGTCAGAGGTGTTGGGGTTATCCATTCGGATGTCCGGGTTCCCTGGGTGGTGGCCATACCTACAGGGCCTTGAAGCTGCTCATGGCTTCAAGATTTGCTTTGCCACCATTCTGCCATTTTCTGGCTGTGTTACCCTGGCTAGTTCCTTAGCTTCTCTGGGGATAATAATGAAGGCTGAGTGAGACAGTGTTTCTGAAAATGCTTAGCATGGTGCCTGGCACATGCTATAATTTTTCTTGTGTCCTTCCCAAAGATGATCTCTTGACACCTTCCTGTGATGCAGCAGCTCAGATCCCTTAACTCAAGTGCACAGGCTTGGGATAATGACCTGGGAGTGGGGACCTCTGTCAGACTGTTCTTAAGCCAGTGAGGTTGCAAGGGCCATGTTGGGCCCCTGTTCGTGCCACCTGGCTTACCATTGCTGGTAGCCCCCAGGCAGAAGCAGGGCTGCCCTGGGTCCCTGGCCCTCATTTCAGGTTCAGCCTAGGGCACCTGGAGGAGGACCCCTTTGGATACTAGCTATCATACCTACATTTTACATTAAGGAAACTAAGGCTCAGAGAGGGCATGTGACTTTTTTAAGGCCACAGCCATTTGGTGGCAGAGCCAGCTCTGGGAACTAAGACTGTGCACCTTATAGGTCTCTGGGGTTGGGGCAGGCTAGTGGCCTCCCACCGGCTCACCTGCCCCTGGGGCCTGTGCTCTCACGCAGTTTTGGCATTCAGCATGACGGAAGCGGCAATGACTGTGAGCCTGTTGGGAAACGGCCTTTCATCATGTCTCCACAGCTCCTGTACGACGCTGCCCCCCTCACTTGGTCCCGCTGCAGCCGCGAGTACATCACTAGGTTCCTCGAGTAAGTCCCTCCCCCAGCTCTGGGCACCCACGCCTTGTCTGTAAGGTCAAGGTTTCATGGGGAGATGCAGTGTCACTGCAGTGCCGGGTAGAGGGAAGCCCAGAGGGGCACCTGATAAAGATGTGGGGCTGGGGTCCCGAATGTCCTCCTGGAAGGGACATCTGAGCTCAATCTTGGAGGATGAGCAACAGATCACAAATATGCGGAAGGGAAAAGAGTGGTGTTCTTGCTAGAGGAAGCCTGAGCAAAGGCCTATAGGCGTGTAGGAATGGAATAGTTTTCAGGGAATGGCAGGGTATGCCAAGGCTGCATAGGAAATGAAGCTAGAGGAGCTGCACGTCGGCCACGTGGTCCAGTGAAAAGCAGGAAAAAATGCTGCTAAAGGAACTGAACTAGAAAGCTTTTTCCTTTCTTTCATATTCTCTTAATTTGTTTCGGTGTTTTTTATTTGCTATTTAATGTTGTTCTACGTAAGAAAATTATTACCATACATTTTACTGTCCTTTATTTTGTGCTGTGCCAGTTTTAAATGCAAATGTAAGAGTATTTAACTTATATGCAGAATCACTGAAATTATACAATTCATCTCTCATAGCTCATATTTACCAGAACAGTGGAAATGCTGCACAAAACTAACTCAACTTGTCAGGCATGGTGGGTCACGTCAGTAATCCCAACACTTCGGGAGGCTGAGGCAGGAGAATCACTTGAGTCCAGGAGTGGGAGGCTGCAGTGAGCTATGGTCACGTCACTGCACTCCAGCCTGGGTGACAGAGCAAGAGTCTGTCTCAAAAAAAAAAAATCAATTAACTCTACTGGCTTCATCTCACTCCTTGATACATGCATATTTGATCAACATTGTCCACCTTTGGCTTACTGATGAGAAAGGAAAGACTGAAAGGAACAGGAACCATGGGGTGCCCGCTCCCCCTTTCCTCCTGTGCCATCATTTTCAGTGTAGTGGTCGGCTAATATAGCGAAGCAACATGAAGAATAAAGGGTCATAGGGTTCCTTGGTCATTGCCTTCTTTCTGCGTTTGAAGCAAGTTCTGGTTCAAATGGAAAGTGTGGCCTCTGGGTCTGTCAGCATCTCCTTGCCATTTGCTCAGGTGTAGACATGACACGCTTATCTTCTTGCTCTGAGTCTCACTGAACCCCTGCACATTGTAGATTCTGTGCTTATGGGGCAAAGTGAATGCTAGATGCAAATGAGGTGGCGAGGAATGGTGGGTACAGACATGGCATGTGTCTGCTCACACACATGCCCCTTTGTCCCATCAGACCTCGCTTTCAAAGCACAAGGTCAAACATATCAAGAATTCAAGGTGGCAACAGCAGAGCATTAAATTACCTCCCCCAACCTCTCCACCCTCTATTGCTTTTCTCTAGGCAACCACTTTTAACCTTAACTCTTTTAGCTTTTTCTTAATATTTACTTTCCTATTTCCAAAAAGCATTCCTAGACTGTTACTTCTTGATTTTTCTGTTTAGATGTCATCTAGAAGGTTGGGATTTAGCACTCTTGCATCACTTCCTGCACACACATTTGTTCCCCCCGATCCCAGTATAGTGTTAACATATTTTGATTAAGTTCATATTCATTGTTTTCATTATTATGATTGTGTAAATCTTTACTGATGAACCAAATGTAACAAGATGACGTTTCTTTTTAAGAACAAGTCTTTTTATTTACTTGGTTTTCTTTGCCTCTCTAAGTCTTCCATATCCTCTAACAGTTCTATAAAATGTCTCTTAATCCAGTTTTCCAGAAGGTAATCTCTACCAGATAATCTAATAGTTTCCTTCTTTCCCTACCCCCAGCTTCCCTCTGTCCTCCAGGTTAGAGTGGATGCTTTCTAGGCCTGCCCTAAGATTGTCATGGAGGGTCTTCCTGTTTCCTGGATCCCATACAAGTGTTTTTTGGGAGGGTACCTTTTTGGTTGTTTTTTTTTGTCTTGTTTTGGTGGAGCACATCCTCAAGTAGCTTTCCAAGAAAGAGTGCATAGAGGTAAATGGTTTGCCTATCTGAAGGTGTCTTTATTCTTTCCTCACATCTGATTGATAGTTTGATTTGATATCAAATTCTAGGTTAGAAGCCACTTTCCCTCAGAATGTCAAAGGCGTTTTTCCAATGTCTTCTAGTTTCCAACATTGCTATGGAGAAGTGCCGTGCCATTCTGATTCCCAAGCCTTTGAACATGACCTTTTAAAAAATCTAGAAGCTTTTAGGATTCTCTCTCTCTTACTCTTTCTTTCTTTTTTCTTTTTTTTTTTTTGGTGATTTTAAATTTCACAATTAAGTGCGTAGGTCTATTTTAATTTTGGGGGCCACTCATTGGACCCTTTTAATCTAGAAACTCATGTCCTTCAGTTTTTGCAAATGTTCTTGTATTATTTATTTGATAATTTTCTATCTTCTATTTTCTTTTTCTGGAACTCTTAATATTCAGCTGTTCTCTCACTTTCTTATTTTACTCTTTCTCACCTCTGTTTTCTGGGAGGCATCCAATTTATCTTTATCTTACAACCCTTCTATTAAATTTTAAATTTTTTTTACTTTTTACTTTTAATTTCTTAAACTTTCTTACTCACTAAATGCAAGTTGAGTATCCCATATACGAAATGCTTGGGACGAGAAGTGTTTCAGATTTCGGATTTTTTTGGATTTTGGAATATTTGGCATTATAGGTTTGGTATACCAAATCCGAAAATCCAAAATCTGAAATGCTTTGATGAGCATTTCCTTTCAGCATCATGTTGGCAATCAAAAAGTTTTGGTTTTGGAGCATTTCAGATTTTGGATTTTCAGATTTGAGATTGTTGACCTGTATTCCTTTTCATTATCCTGTCTTGTTTCACCGGTGCGGTATTTTATCTTTCTGAGGTTATTACTTATATGGATTTTAGTTTTTTCTTCTGAAATGTTTTTCTTTCCTTTGGGTTATTTTAAAAAAATCTTTCTTTCATGTTAAAGGTTTTCTTAAAATGTCTTAGCCATATTTTTTATAAGGGAAGGAGACACAGAGATGCCAATTGGGAGGACTGTGGACTTGGGCAGGACTTTTCCTAGTCACTGCCGAGGGACTGGTTGGGATAGGGCAGTTTTTTGGGAGATCCTCAAACATCAGTATCTGGGGTCATTTTTCTGAGTGATTCGGTTTCCCCAGAGAGGAATCCTCTAGACTTTTCCTGGGAGAGTGTAAGTCTGGCTGCAGCATTCAGACATCCAGATGGGGAAGGGGCTTGATGGGTGTCTCAACCTTCATTGTGTAGACTTTTGCTTCTCCCTTTTTCTCTGTAGGCCCCTCTGCCTTGGGCCATCATCTGTGCCTGGTGTTCCTAGGCCAGATCCTCCTGGTTCACCCTCCCTAGAGAGTGACCTTGGCCCTTGCTGGGCGGGGAGGTGGCAATTGCTTGGCCACTCAAGGTTGGGGAAGGGATCTAGGTCTGGTTGGTTCTTAAAGACCTTCAGCCAGCCTTCTGTCTTCAGCCCTATTGGCCCCCAGACTCCTAGGGGTTCCTGGGACACTAATTCCCGAGTCTTTCCAGGGTTCTGCTCTGGGTGTTCCTCCTTGCAGGCACTTAGCTTTCATCACTCCACCAAGTCAGCTACTGCTTCACCATCTGCTTTCCAGCCTCCAGAATTTTGTTGACATCTTTCATTTGCCATAATCACTTCTCCTTTACCCTTTGCCCTTGTGGATTTGTGCCTTGTTTATTCCTCCACTGTCATCGTAGTGGGGTTTTGGAAGGGAGCAGAAATAAATCTGTTTGCTCATGGTGCCATGTTTTTCTAGAAGTCCACTCACTGGGGTGTTTAAGCAGGGACAGGACTGGATCCATTAGGGATGGAAGAGCAAGGACGCTGGCCTCCAGTGGAAGAGGGATTACTGGCGTGGAGAGTGGGATTGGAAACAGAGAAGAGTTTAGTTTGGTGGCTAAGAACTAGCCTCTGGCCCTGACTTCTACCCATTATCCTGTAAGCCTCAAAAGACAGGGATAAGGCCGGGCATGATGGCTCACCCCTGTAATCCCGGCACTCTGGGAGGCCGAGGCGGGAGGATCGCTTGAGGTCAGGGGTTCGAGACCAGCCTGAGCAAGAGCGAGACCCCGTCTCTACTAAAAATAGAAAAAATTAGCTGGGTGTGGTGGAGGCGCCTGTAGTCCCAGCTACTCGGGAGGCTGCGGCAGGAGGGTTGCTTGACCCAGGAGTTTGAGGTTGCAGTGAGCTAGGCTGAGGCCATGGCACTTTAGCCCAGGTGACAGAGCGAGACTCTGTCTCAAAAATAAAAAACGGATGGGGACAATGATGTGACTGCCTTATGCATTTGATGTGACCATTAAATGGCAGCACAGTGCCCCCCACATGGCAAGCATTCTATGCACGATGTCTGTTGTTATCTTCACGGTTATCGAGGATGTATGTGTGCACTTGAACCAGGGAAGTGGCCTGAGGGCGGAGAGGAGGGTGTGTCTCCTCCCCCAGACGGGCAGAGAATGAGAGAATGGTTGGAAAATCAGAGTTGCAGCCTGCCCCACACACCCCCAGGGGTTGTTCCCAGCTGCCCCCATTCAGGGTGCCACCCAGCACCCTGGCTCCAGGACAGACAGACAGATGACTCTCTGTCCTCATTCAGCGGCTGGAATGCGTGAGGGACTTGGCACAGGGCCTGGGGTGAGGGTGGGAGGACAGGGTGAGAGCCAGAGCAGCGGGGCCTCCCAGAGCCTTGGCACTAGGAAGAGCCACACGGAGGCAGAACAGAGACACGTGCCCCACCAGTCAAGGGGTGCTCGGGAGGGAGAACAACTTCTCCCCAAGGTCGTTTCATGTGTTCACCTCTCCATCCTGGGAGTCAGGCAGCAGGGCGATCCCAGGGCCCAGGAGAAGGTGGAAGGCAAGGGGGTGCTCAGGGGTGGAGAGTGGCGCCAGCCTGTCTCCCAACCCCCTGCCCTCTGTGCCTTTGCCAGGGGTGGGACAGAAGAGAGAGAACAGGCCCCACCCAAACAGGCTGGGGGACAGAATGAGTGAGATTCATAGAAGGTGCCAAATGTGGGGGTCAGGCAGTGTTTCTGGGACTTAGGGGCATCTCAGAGGCAGGCACAGACCATCTTGCTACCCCGCTGGACCTGACAACCCCTGGCTCCCTGCAAATAGACATTTATCAGGCCATGTAGATCCAGACGGGACTGAATGCAAACTCTTGGTCTTGCTGTGTCCACAGACACCCATGCACGTCTGGCCCTGTGTGGGGTACGGTGGAAAGGGGATAGATGTGGTGCCTGTCCTCAAGGCCCCCAGCACCTGGGGGAGAAAGACAAATGACAGTTCAGGGTAATTAGCACTGTGGCAGGCAGCCTTTGTGGGTGGGATGTGGAGAGGACACCAATCTCTCCTGGGATCAGGGACAGCGTCTTGGAGAACCAGCCTCAGAGCTGCCTCCAAAGGCCCATTAGGAACATCTGAGGAAGAAGGGTGCTGTGGGTGGAGGGCAGGGCCTGGCCGGAGGCCAGGGACGTGGGAATGTGGGGTGGGGTGAAGAATCTTCAGGAGGTGGTGGTGGGGCTGGAGGGAAGTTTCCAGAGCTGGTCCTAGGAGGTTGACCTGAAGAACTCTAAGAACCTTTCTGGGCTGAGAAGTGCTTTAAGAGAGGAGGGGTCACAGTGTTTCATGAGCCTCAACTTGGACCAGGGGGTGTGGAGGGGAGGCCCTGCTCCCTGCTGCCCTGGCCGCCAGGGTTTCTGCAGGGAGAGAGGTAGGCCCGATCATGTGTGGGGTCCTTCACTTTGCACCGTGGCCCAGCCATCCACCAACTCCACAACCAGAAGCCAGGGGTGGTGAGAGCAGAGGGCATACAGGTCTCTCCCGTAGGTGGTGGGCAGGTCTTTGCAATCTTGAGGTGAGAGTGAGACTTCTGACCCGAGTCACCTACTGTCTGCTGTGACCTCTGTGGGACCGCCCAGCCCCACTATAATTAGCGCGAGGAGGGGCTGGAAGGGAAGGGTTGACAGGCTTGGGGACCCGGCTGTGTGTCAGCAGCATGAGGAACCTGGCAGTGAGCCGGCCAGAGGAAGGAAGGGCTGGCTGCTGGCTGCCTGTGTGATTTTTGCCAAGTAGATAGTGCTATTTATACCTCTAGCTTGGAATCGGCTTCTTGTAGATGAGTACATGAAGGCCCAGAGAGGGTGAGGGGTGGCCTAAGGCCACACAGCATCCAACGCGGAGAGTGGAACTTGGGTTTCCGATGCCCCAGACAGCACCTGGACCTGAATGTGGCCCTGATTCTGGCTGTGGGTGCTGTGGGGTTTGCCTCCTGCCTCCCAACTTCTCACACACACAGGATGGGCCTGGTAGGTTATTGTCGCTCCAGCTGCCCAGCAACAGGCCCATAGGAGCCACACACGCTTCAAGTCAGCACTTGGTCCGAGCCGTGAAGCAGAGGGTGTGGGGCTGGTGCACATCGGACCCCTTGCACTGTGAGTCAGGGGAGCTCCCTGGCTGGGTCTGAGTCAGAGGGGTGGGTGAGCCTCAGTCCACACCCTCGAGTCATAGCACGCAAAAGGGAAGGAGGGAGCCCAGGGCTGGGCTGTCCCCACCACCCCCAGCTGACACTCTGCCCTGGGTGCAGGCCCAGGGAGCCCCAAGCTGCCGGAGCACTCAGGACAGTCCCTTCTTGCCGCCAGGTCTCAGCTGCCATGCACTTCAACTTATATTTGGGGTGAAGTATTTGAGGCTGGGCTCGTGGTTGGATGGGAGGAGCCCTGCACTGGGGGCAGCCCAGTGAGTGGACACAGCATGGCGCTGGTAGCCTGGGCCTGGGTTCAGATCCTGAACATCACTTCCCTCTTGTGTGACCCAGGGCAAATGATGTACTGCTCTGGGGCCCTGTGTGTGTAGGAAGGATGATGATAAAGTCTTCTGCCCAGGATGTCGTGAGGAGCAAGTGAGAGGGTGTGTGCCAAGCAGCCAGGGCCAGCCTGGCCTGTGGTCATCTGGGGCATGAGGGCCACGTCCAACAGCTGTTCATGTGCCCACACCCATGTTAAAGGGATCCGTTTCTAGCCAGCACAGGTGGTTCAGGTGATTCCAGAAGGACCTTCTAGAGTCTAGTCACCGTGGCTTTGTTCTCTGCAGCTCTGGAGCCAGGGGCCTGTCACTGGCTGGGGTACTTACGAGCCCACACAGACCACCCACCCAACTCTGGATCTCCCAGCCGCCAGGCCTCCACCTCTGAGATCTAGACTCCAGGATTGCAGTGCCTGGCCCACCTCCCAGCCTGTCCCCAAACCTGCTGCCGGCAGCATTGGCCTTGTTTCTTATCCCTTCATCTTCTCCCAGTCTCTCCATGTCCTGTGGTGTGTCCTCCTCTCCCTGCTAGACCCCAGGATCTGTCCCCTCTGTGCCTCCCCTACCCCTGCCTGCCCCAACCATGAGTGTGTGCTCATCCTGGCTCCCTGGCCTGGCACCAGCTGCCCTCAGACCTCCCAGACCGGAGAACTGGAGGGTTTGTACCACCCCTCCCTGCCCAGCCAGGGGCCCCAAGTCCTGAAGGTCCTGCCACCCTCTATTGCTTCTGCCTAAGTCCTTGCTACCTGGGTCACCTGCCACCCTGATTGTCTCCCTGGCTCAATTCTCTGCAGCCACTGCTGCCCCCAGAAGGCCCCCAGACCCTCCTCCAGTTCCTTCAGGATAGCAATGAGCCCTGGGTGGGCTGGTCAGTGTGCCAGGGCACTCATGTTCCCAAGTGTCGCCATAGTGGGGCCTGCCCAGGGCCCAGCAAGGGCAGCAGGATGTTCCCTGGCCCCAAAGGGTGCACAGAGTGAGGCAGTGGCAGAAGCGGGGATGAGCCAGACCCTTTGGCCTCCGTGCTCCCTACCCTGTGGTGTTGTCTGAGCCACCTTGTCTTCATGACGCCATGCCAGCTGGAGTTTGTGGTGGACACAGGCTGCCTGCTTGTGCCTGCACAGTCCCCGCTGCTTGCAGGGAACATTGCTAGAGGAAGGCAGGAGTAGATAAGAGCGTGGCAGGCAGGGGCCAGCCCCACGGTGGGGCAGGGGGTCGGCACGGCTGCCCCTGGGCTTTCTCCTAGGGCAGGGGGCTTGTCCTTCTACAGATGGCCCTAGGTTTCTGCCTGTGTGGGGCCATCAGAAGCTCTCTGTTGTATCAGCTGTGATGTGATGTTCTCCAGATCCTTGTCCAGCTTGGCTCCAGGGTCTCGGCTGGGGGGCAGGGGCTGCAGGGACTCAGCGGGGCCACGTGAGGGCTTGGCGGTCCAGGAGGCCTTCTGAGAGAAAGGCCCTTGGGCTGCATCTCAAGGAGCGAGGCTTCATCAGTGGAGCTGGGGGAGCAGGGTGAAGGGACAGCTTGTGCACAGGCCTGGCACTGAGGAGTGGGGGTAGTGTTCAGCTGGGATGGAGTGCTTAGGAGATGAGATGGGGGGCCAGAGGGCCTCTGCTGCTAGGCTGGGGACTGGAGGGTCGGCTGAGCTGAGTGAGGAGGCTGAAGTTCTCCTACAAGTGCAGGGCTCTGCCCATTCCCACCTCACCTACCTACCCTCCTGACCACCAAGGCCTCTGACGGGTCTCACAGGCTGTCCCCTCACCCCATCCTCCCATCCGATCTCTATAGCCGCGGGTGGGGCCTGTGCCTGGACGACTCTCCTGCCAAGGATGTCATCGATTTTCCTTCAGTGCCGCCTGGCGTCCTCTATGATGTGAGCCACCAGTGCCGCCTCCAGTATGGGGCCTACTCTGCCTTCTGTGATGATATGGATGTGAGTGGGGCACACCTGGGCATGGGGGGTGTGGGGACCCAGAGGACAGAAGGCTCAGGGCACAGCCCTCACTGGCCTGTGGATGCCAGCCCGGGAGGAACCCTGCCTGGCCTGCGCTCGGCCCCCGTGTGACACCTTGAAACACAAAGTGGCCTGCAGGAAAGGTCTGGGGTGGGTGGCCACAGACCCAGGTCTGAATTCTGGGTTGAACATTTGCCAACAGAGGGACTTTGGGCAAGTCCTTTAACCTCGCTGAAGCTGGCTTATAAGAGGGGAAATAAAACCTGTGCTGCAGGGTCCGGGAGAAAGTCACCTGAAGTGATCTAACAGGAGTCTCTGCAGAGGAGTGGGCTGGGGCTGGGGGAGGTGTGGGCAGCTGGGGACTGCTCTGAGCTGCAAACCTGCTCCCGGGGCCGAGCACAGGGCCCCCCACAACCCACATGGTCTGGAAAGGAAGGGGGTGGGAGGTGGGAGCAGACACAGAAAATAAGCCTTTGGGGGTGCTCATGTCTGCAGACCCCCACCATGCGGAGGGGTATACGGGGGACTCTTGGGGACAGGGAGGAGGCAGGGTGGGTGGTGGCACTGGGGAGGGGGTGAGGGTATGGCCCATGCCCTCCTCCTCACAGAATGTGTGCCACACACTCTGGTGCTCTGTGGGGACCACCTGTCACTCCAAGCTTGATGCAGCCGTGGACGGCACCAGGTGTGGGCAGAGCAAGGTAGGGGATGTCCCCAGCCCCAGCTGTGGGTGTGTGTGTGAGAGGCCAGACTTCCTGCTGTGTCTGTGCGCTGGGTCAGCCTTAGCTTACAGTCTTGCTTGTGCTCTCAGCAGACCCCAGCTCTCTGTGGCCCAAGTCCCCATCTGCAAAATGGAGGCGTTGGGGGCAGGGCTTGATCCCATGATTCTGCAAGGTGGGCTCTATTTTATTCCTTGTTCAGCTCCACCATGTGGCCTGCATCAGGGGTGATTGTGAGGGGGCCTCTCTCACACCTTCGATCCTTCTCCTCTGTGCCTTTCGGGGCCTTCCCGCACACCTCGTTCTCACTAGGGTGAGGATGACTGACAGGCTTGTGGGTGGGGTTGCTCCACCTCCACCTGTCTCGGTAGTGGTGTCTCAATGGGGAATGTGTACCTGTGGGCTTCCGGCCCGAGGCTGTGGACGGCGGCTGGTCTGGCTGGAGCGCCTGGTCCGTCTGTTCGCGGAGCTGTGGCGTGGGTGTACAGAGCGCTGAGCGGCAGTGCACACAGCCTGCGTGAGTGTGGGGCCCCCAGGGTGAGGGGATGGGGGGACCCAAGCAGAGTCAGCCAGTTGCATGGCACTTGCTCTATCCCAGCCCCCAGCTCTTAGAAGTGTCCCTATAATGGCCAAGCCTGGAGTGTCCAGGCCACCTTTGGTCACTTCCAGGGAGTGTTCTGCAGGCTGACACCCCATTGCACAGAGGTGAACACTGAGGCCCAGAGACTGGAGAGACTCACCAGAGGCCACACAACAAAGTAGCAGCTGGCTGGAGGGAGGCAGGAGAGGGCAGTGGTTAAGAACATAGCTCCTTAGATGGATCAGGGTTCAAATCCTCTCTTTACCCCTTGGGCAAGGGCCTTCTCCATCACTTCTCTGAGCCTCAGTTTCCTTGTCTCTGTAATGGGGCAATAGCAGTGCCCACCTAGTAAAGCTGTTGTCGGGTGTAAATGCACTCAATGCAGGTAAAGCATTTAACCCTGCACCTAGTCCATAGTCAGCACTCAGCAGGAGCTGCTTAGTGGCATCAAAGCTGTACCGTGGGTCAGAGATGAGATTGGGGGCAGCTGAGAGAATTGGGCAGCACTGAAGGGATAGCTGTGTGGCCTGGGGTGAGTGGCTTCACTTCTCTGGGCCTCAGTTTCCCCATGTGAAAGGAATGCTGTGAAGATGCAGTGGCCAGTGGTGCCGTGCGCTGTGGGAGTGCAGCTCCTGTGGCTGAGCCCCTGTTCACTAGGCTGCCCTGGCCGGGCACGGGATTCAGAGCCAGCCTACTCCGGGCTTTGTGCTTGGCAAAGACTGTGGCCTTACCCCTCCCCGCCTCCTGGCCTCCAGGTCTGCGCTGGGACGGGCCAGCTACCCTCGCCTAGGTTGGGGAGAAGTTCAGGTGCCATGCTCCACAGACCTCTCGGCTGGCTGGGGCCCTGGGGGCTTCTATTTGACCCAGGCTGGAGTGCTGCCACCAGGAGCGAGTCTGAGGACTCAAGGGCTCCTTAGGAGGCTGGGTATCATGGGCTGGAGACTCAGAGAAGCCCCTCCAGCCAGTGCCAGTCATGCCCACTGCTTGTCCCAGATCTCAACAGCCCTCTGCCCGGGCAGCCCCAACCCCATTTTATAGATGAGGAAACTGAGGCCCCGTGGGTGGCCAAAGACTTGCCCATGGTCACACAGCAGGTGCGGGGCAGAGCCCAGACTTCCTGCTGCCCACTTCCCGTAGGTCCTTACAAACGGAGAATACGTCTGGGCCAGAGGGTGGACAGCCCCAGAGGGGAGAGCAGCATGGGCAGAGATGCACAGCAGGGATCTCTGGGTGTGAGGGATGCAGGAGGAGGCTGCTCACCACTGGATCTAGCTACGCAGTAGGCACCCACTGTGCACTCACTGGGCCCCCACCCGGCTCCCCCCACAGGCCCAAATACAAGGGCAAATACTGCGTGGGCGAGCGGAAGCGCTTCCGCCTCTGCAACCTGCAGGCCTGCCCCCCTGGCCGCCCCTCCTTCCGCCATGTCCAGTGCAGCCACTTTGACGCCATGCTCTACAAGGGCCAGCTACACACGTGGGTGCCTGTGGTCAATGATGGTGAGTCCTGCTGCCCATGGGGACACTGAGGCTCAGAGGGTAGAGGGTGAGTGGGCCCAAGGCTACCTGGCCCTGGGCTGTTCCCACTGTCCCCCGGGGCTGATACTCACTCCAGCTCCCCAGTCTGCAGCCTTGCAGACAGCCACCAGCCCAGCTAGACTGCCAGCACGGTTGTGCTTCATGGGAGCCTCTGGCCTGCAATTGATGTGTGTCACAGAGGGGTCTTCCTGGTGGCCTCCACAACTCCTGTGTTGGCTGTCCCTGATGGCTCCTCTACTCGGGCCCACAGTGAATCCCTGCGAGCTGCACTGCCGGCCCTCGAATGAGTACTTTGCTGAGAAGCTGCGGGATGCCGTGGTTGATGGCACCCCCTGCTACCAGGGACAGGCCAGCCGGGACCTCTGCATCAATGGCATCTGCAAGGTGTGCCTAGATAGGAAGAGGGTCTCCCAGCACCACCTGCACCCAGCTCCACTGGTTCTCCTCTGGGTCCCTCCTCTTCCCCCTCTGGCCATCCTCCCCAGGCTATACCATTGGGCTTCCCAGCCCCTGTCCCCTATAACTTCTAAGGCAAAGCCCCCACCACTCCTCCTGGCACTGGAGACCCCTCCCAATCAGGCCTCACACCCCCAGCTTCTGCATCTGCACCACGGCCTTCCCATCTCACCCCCACCGGCTACCCACGGTTTCTCCCTGCAAGCCTGCACCAGCACGGCCACGCCAGGAAACCAGAGCCCAGGCAGTGGCTCAACCTCTTGCTGGGCTGGCTGACCCTAGGCAGCGGTTTCCTCTGTGACAGAAAGGGGTTAAATGAAGTGGTCCAGGTGACATGCAGGGCTCTGAGCCCTCAGAGAAGTGCTCAGTATTTCGTAACAATTCCTATTCTTATTTCTAGTGACAGTGGTGGCCACTCCTCCCTGCCCATGTCCCCAGCCACCTACTTGCCCCTGCTTCTTGCCCTCTAAGCCACATGGGTGTCAAGGCCTGTGCTCAGAGGAGGACCAGCAGGAGGGTGCTAACCCCAGTGCTTTTGACATTGAATCCTGTTTCCGGTCAGAAGCCCATGGTGTGCCAGCTCCCCTGCCTTTCCATAGCCTTTTGAAAAACTTGCCCCATCCCTTGTCTCATGTGATGCTCACAACACACTTTTAAGGGATTAATTGATCTCCTTGTGTCACATCTGAGGAAACTGAGGCTCAGAGAGGTGGAGAAGTTCATCCAGGTCAGAGGGCACAGCTGTGGCAGGGCAGGGCTGGGCCCAGAGCAAGGGCTCCTGACTCCCGCTCAGAGATTTCTCCTCGAACCTGGCAGGCCCCCGAGGCTGGAACCGCAGAGGGCTGGCAGCCCAGCACAAGGGGCCTCCCCTCCCCATGTGTTACAGAATGTGGGCTGCGACTTTGAGATCGACTCGGGCGCCATGGAGGACCGCTGTGGCGTGTGCCACGGCAATGGCTCCACCTGCCACACCGTGAGCGGGACCTTCGAGGAGGCTGAGGGCCTGGGTATGGAGGTGACTGCTGTGGGGGAGGGGTGTGCTCTTAACTAGGTGGCCCCTTGCCCATCTCTCCCGAGCTCCTGCCCTTGGCCCCGTGGTCCCCACCCAGGCTAGAGATGGCAAGCAGGGGGGCCTCCTTTCTTGCTCAGGATCCTTGCAGGAGTCAGGGGTCCCCTGACCCAGGTGCAGAGACTTGTCCTCATGGGGAGTCCTCCTGTCCTAGGGACCCCAGGCAGAGCCAGCCAGGCTTGTGCATGTCCCCTGGCTCTTTAGAGGGTTGCTGTCTTCTTGTGATGCCTCAGAGACCCCCAGCTCCACTCCCTGGGCTTGGGGTCTGCTTTGCAACGTTGCTGCAGTGCTGACTGTGTGCAAGGTGATGGGGACATGGAGTTGAAGACCTCACAGCCTGACAGGGTGACAGAACCTCTTAGTGTGACAAATGCAGTGGAGGGAGGCCCAGAAGGCTGTGAGAGCACTGAGGAAGAAGATCTTGACCTGGGGAAGTCAGGGAAGACTTCCTGTAGGAGGTGGAAGTTGAGCTGAATCATAAAGGACTCAGACGAGATAGGGAGGGGCATTCCAAATGGAGGAAAGAGCTTGTGCCAGAGCCTGGAGGCCAGAAAACATGTGCCCTGGCTGGGACCTGTAAGGGAGGCAGGGTTGGCTGTGGAGCCTTGCGTGCTAAGCCACGAAGCTTAGATTTCATCCTGGAGTAGTGCAGTGTGGTGGTTAAAGCACAGCCCCTGAAGTCTGCTTCCTATCCCAGCAGGACCTCTCTGTTCCTGTTTCCTCATCTGTAAAATGGGGCTAACAGTAGTACCTATGTTATAGGGCTATTACACATGAGTTAACAAGATAGAGAGGTTAGAACAGTGCCGGGCACCTGATGGGTGTTACATGAAAGAACAAAAGCCGGCCGTGTAGGGATGAGGAGGATGTCCTAGGAGAAAGGCCCAGGCAATTTGGGTCTTTAGAAAGGTTCTTCAGGCCCTGAGTTTGGAGATGGACCCAGCCTTGTGACAACAAGACCAGTTTAGGTCTCCAGGAGAGGGGTGATGGGGCATGGGCCATGGAGGCAGGATTTGGGGAGCCTTTGTGAGGTTTTTGGTGACCTAAGAAAGATCTAAGCATCTGCTTTTCGGGGGAGCTCAGAATCTTAAGCTAAAAGTCGAATCTTTGGCATCAGCAGGCGGGGGCAGGTGCGGGAAGGGGGAGGCAGCCAACCCCCTACCCCTGGGCACAACCTGTGCCCTACTCCTGGCCAACAGGGTATGTGGACGTGGGGCTGATCCCGGCCGGCGCACGCGAGATCCGCATTGAGGAGGTAGCTGAGGCTGCCAACTTCCTAGCCCTGCGGAGCGAGGACCCGGAAAAATACTTCCTCAATGGTGGCTGGACCATCCAGTGGAACGGGGACTACCAGGTGGCGGGGACCACCTTCACATATGCACGCATGGGCAACTGGGAGAACCTCACGTCCCCAGGACCCACCAACGAGCCTGTCTGGATCCAGGTGCCTGCCCCCTGAGGCCCAGGTGGGGGAAGTGGAGGTAGAGTCCCCAGGGCCTAGGTGCCCCCCTCAGACCCCTCGTGGCAGGGTGTGGACCTGGAGGGGGAAGCCCTGGGGCAGTCACAGAGCCTGGCCCGGGCCGGGCCCTACTGCTGGGGCTTCTGCCTTGGTTTTTCCCGTCTCTAGATAGCCCCGTGGTGTAGCCCCAGTTCCCAGAGGTGTCTGGGATCAGCTCCATTAGGGTGCTTACTAATGGCAGGACTGGGCAGGTAGATGGTGAAGATACCTCATGCTCAGGGGGTCGCTGCCTGCCTGCCCCAGCTATTGTTCCAGGAGAGCAACCCCGGGGTGCGCTATGAGTACACCGTCCACAGGGAGGCAGATGGCCACAGTGAGGTCAAGCTACCCGAGTTCTCCTGGCACTACGGGCCCTGGACCAAGTGCACAGTCACCTGTGGCACAGGTGAGAAGAGGGGCAGGCACAGCTGCTGGCAGCAGGAGCTTTGTCTCCGGGCGGGGAAACTGCTTCAGCCTCTAGCTCACTGCTTATTTGCTGGGCCACTGTGGGTTTGGAACTTTGCTTCTCTGAGCCTCAGTTCCCCATCTGTAAAATGGGGCTAACGATGGTCCCGTCTCATAGGTCCACAGGGAGGGTAAATATGAAGCAGGTACAGTATGGGCATGTGGGTCTCAGCTGCTGGCATCCTCCCGCAGAGAGGCACCCGCTACCTCTCCCTTTGCTCTCCCCACTCAGTCGGGAGACTCAGCCAGTGACCCGCACCACCCTGTCTTATCTCCTTGACCGCCGGAGAAAAGTATAGCAATTTGACTGTCATTCTCCCTCCCCACAGTGCCCTTGGTGTCCCAGGACCTGTGGTCTCCCCTCTGTCCTGCAATCTCCCCCCCCACCCTGTGTCCCTGGTCTCCCGCTGTCCCTGGTCTCCCGCCGTCCTTGATCTCTCCCCCTCTTCGTGGTCTCCCCCCTCTGTCCCTTGGTCTCCCCCCTTTATCCCTCAGTCTCCCCCCTCTGGCCCTGGGTCTCCCCCTCAGTCTCCCCCTCTCGTCCTGGGTCTCCCTCCTCTTTTCCTCAGTTTCCCCCCCAGCCCTGGGTCTCCCTCCTCTGGCACTCGGTTTCCCCCTCTGATGACAAAAGCAAACTGGTCCACTAGAATTTGGCAGAAATCTTCAAAAGCTGTTAAACCAATTCATTCAATACAAGTGTCTTTAAATTTACAAATGTCAAAACCAACAAGTACATTTGATGCACTAGATGTTTGAGGGCTTGTCCTTCAGCAAATTAGTTGCTTTGCAGGTGGACCAATTAGGAATGTGTTCAGAGGCAGGTACCAGAATCCTGCCCCATGGTTTGGAACAGATAAGGGTTATTTGTCTCAGGCTGTAAGTCCCAGTGTGTACAGCTCAAGCTGGTGGGACATGCACAGTGCCTTTAGGGACCGGGACCCTCACCCTCAGCCATACTCCCCTTACCGTATCAGCCTTCCCTGCTGCTGGGGCGTCCTCCCCCCAGGCCTCTTGCAACATTCCAGGCAGGAGCAAGGAGAAGGGAAAGGGCTGACCCCCATCGTGGTCTTTCTCTCCTCAGCCGGGACTGTGTCCCAGACCCCCCTAGTTGCAAGGGAGCTCCAGTGGGGCATGTTGTCAGCAGGTCCCACTGCTGCCTTGCACAAAATCAGAGTTCTGCTGGTGAGGAAGGAGGGGCATGGATAGGGGACTGGGAGCTTAGGGAGGGTCCGTGCAGGGAGCAGAGGTGAAGGCAGAGCCTGCTAGTGGTGGTCCTGCTGCTGGACCTCAACAGGCAATGTGGAAGTGAGTATCCAAGGTGAAGGGCACAGCCCTGCAAAGGCCCAGGAGTGGGCACTGGCAGAGGGTGTGAGGCCAGGAACAGTGACAAGGCTGGTGGTGTGGGGTGGCGGGGGCCTTGATGCCGTGGTTGGGTTTGCATGCTAGCAGCAGCTGGCACTTGAGCTCTTAGGTGTGCCAGGCACAGGCTGAGCCTGCACGTGTGTGGACCGCATGTAATTTTCACACCACGCCTTTGAGGCGGGTGTTATTGTTGCTCCCATATCACAGATGAGGACACTGAGGTTCGGAGAGGCCATATGAGATGCCCAAGGCCTCTCAGCTAGGAAGCGGTGGGACTGGGCACCCAACCCACGAACCCCCCACACTCTGCTGCCCCCCAGGGGTGCCTCAGAGGGGAGGCTTATTTGGAGGGGGTGGGGGTGAGGGCTGGGAGGACAGCAAGGAGGAGGTGGAGGCCTGCCTTCATCCTGGCATAAGCAGTAAGGCCCTGTTCTGGGAGGGTTCTGGGCAGAGAGGGTGTCTTTGGGTACAGGGCATCTTGGGCAGTGGGCACCCTGGGTGCCAGGCCCAGTCTGAGCCCCTGTGGCCCCAGGCGTGCAGAGGCAGAGTGTGTACTGCGCGGAGCAGCAGGCAGGGCCTGTGGATGAGGGACACTGTGACCCCCTGGGCCGCCCCGATGACCGCCAGCAGAATTGCAGCGAGGAGCCCTGCCCTGCCAGGTGAGCCCACCCTGACCACTGTGCTCCACCATGCTCCTGACTCCCAGGCATCCTGGATCTGCCGCAGACCCCTTTTGGCCTCTCTTCCCAAGGCCGAATCCCAGCCCTGGCTGCCCTCCACCCCAGCCTGAGCCCAGAGTGCCCCTGGGCAGCCAGCGCCAGATGAGACACCTCTGGTCACTCCTCTTTGGGCCCCTGGATGTGGAAATAGGCCTTGGGTCTTGCCCAGGTCCCCTGGGGTGAGGAAGGCAGAATGGTGGGGGCTGTGCCATGTCACAGGACTTCAGGGACAGGACACTGGCCTGGGCTTGGGGCTCTGGGGAGTCATCCACTGGACTCCGTCCTAATTCTGCCTGAACCCTGAGGGCCCGGGAGCCTGGCCCGGCCCCTGCTGTGAGCCTATCAGTGCTACCTGTCTGATGCCACCTGTGTGCCCCTGCCAGGTGGTGGGCAGGTGAGTGGCAGCTGTGCTCCAGCTCCTGCGGGCCGAGGGGTGTGTCCCGCCGGACTGTGCTATGCATCCGCAGTGTGGGGCTGGATGAGCAGAGCGCCCTGGAGCTGCCTGCCTGTGAGCACCTTCCCCGGCCCCCTGCAGAAACCCCTTGCAACCGCCATGTGCCCTGTCCAGCCACCTGGGCTGTGGGGAACTGGTCTCAGGTAAGCATCAGGCTGGGAGGGGGGTGCTTCCAGCTCCTCCATTGGTCCTGGGGTATGGGCGGGCAGACAGCCTTTGTTCAGTCCTTGTTGCCTGGTTCCCTGGGCGGGAGGGAGCCTGGGGCATTCCAGGATCCAGCCCCTGACCCCAAAGCCTCTAGGATCAGGAAGCTGCTGGCAAGCCATGGCCACAAGCCATGACCTTCAGCTGGGCAGGGCCAGAGAGGGCTGGCTGAAGCCTCTGCCACTCTGACATGGGGCAGTGGGCAGGTTACCCCGCCTTGCCCCAGTGTCCCCTGGCAGTCCCAGTCCCTTACTGGCCTGCGCCCCTCACCCTGACCTCCCATGCAGTGCTCGGTGACATGCGGGGTGGGCACTCAGCACCGAAGTATCCTCTGCACCAATGACACTGGTGTCCCCTGCGACGAGGCCCAGCAGCCAGCAAGTGAGACCACCTGCCCTCTGCCACCCTGCCCGCGGCCCGCCGACACGCTGGGCCCTGAAGGCTCGGGCAGCGGCTCCTCCAGCCACGAGCTCTTCAATGAGGTCGACTTCATCCCACACCACCTGGCCCCACGCCCTGCGCCCCCCTCATCCCCCGAGCCAGCCAGCATGGGCAATGCCATCGATGAGGAGGACCTGGGCCTGGACCCACCGGGGCCTGTGTTTGTTGATGACTTCTACTACGACTACAATTTCATTAACTTCCATGAGGATCTGTCCTATGACCCCTTCAAGGAGCCCGATCTAGTCCTGGCAGGAACAGGGGATTGGACACCCCCACCCCGGAGCAGTCCTGTGGAGCCCCCCATGGACACCCCCACGCCTGCCACAGAGCCTTCTGCGGCAGGGGAGGAAGGATTGCTGGGATCTAGGTCCCCTGGCCCCTGGCCCAGCCAGGCTGGCCCTGCCCTGCCCCCACCCTCAGAGCAGACCCCTGGGAACCCCTTGGCCAATTTCTTGTCTGAGGAAAATGCCCCCGTGGGGGCCCCGGGCCTTGGGCTCCCCAGCTTGCCCTGGCTCCCTGCTCCAGTCCACGGCATGCAGACGCCTGCCGCCCCTGGGAACCAAGATGAGTTCCCAGTGGGGGAGGACAGCCAGAGCCAGCTGCCCACTCCGTGGCAGGACAGGACCAATGAGGTTTCTAAGGACAACAAGAAACCCTTGGGCCATGGAGCTCCCCACCTGTCCCAGAAACCCAGCCCCACACTGCCCCCTTTGCCCACTGTTGGCCCCATCCCCTTCTCTCCTGGTCCTGATGTGCTGGAGCTGTGGACAGGGACCACTGTGGCCTGGGAGCCAGCTCTGGAGAGTGGCCTGGGGCCTGTGGATAGTGAGCTCTGGTCCACTGTGGATGCAGCTCCTTCCCCCCTTCCTCCCACAGCTGCTCTGCCAGAGATTAAAGGTGGGGACGGCTCCCTGGAGCCGGGGACTCCCACCTCTTCACCCTCAGGACTGGGATCATGGGACCTGCAGACTCCGGCAATGCCAGGGCCCTTCTTTTGGACAGCCCTGACTGGCCTAGGGCACACACCCTGGGTGACTGCCCTGAACCCAGGACCCTTGGGCCAGCCTGAGTCCCCCAGCCCTGAGGCACCCCTGAGCTCTGGGCTGCCATCCACACCAGCTCAAGACAGCCTTGCTGACAGTATCGGAGCCCCTGAGGCCCAGACCCTGGACCCCAGCCTGGCCGAGGAGGGGCCCCCTGTGGACCTGTTAGCTGCTGGGAATGCCAGCTGGCAAGTGGGAAACTGGAGCAAGGCAAGTGGTGTAGATCAGGTGTGCTGGGACCTTGGTGACTCAGTTTCCTCATCTGAAAATGAGCAGAGCAGGACACAGGCCCTATCCATCCTGTCTCCCAGGGGGCAGGGATTCCTGGGGTTAGGAAACTGGCAGCCCATGGTGGGTGGAGGCCCCATGGGGTAGGAGGAACACAGCTCCAGCTCAGTCATATTGCCCTTGGTGGCACCTTGGGGCGAGTCTGCCCATCAGGCCTCAGTTTCCCTTCTGAGTAGTGGGGGTGGGGTAAGAGGGCCCACTCCCGGGCAGCTCACGGGGCTTCAGGGAAGGTAGGGACAGGCACACATGAGGGGCTGCCGAGGGGAGCGTCCTTCCCACACTCTGGCCTGCACGCCCCAGGATGGGGGCTCCCCTCTGACAGGTACACAGGGGGGAAGACCCATCCTGCCCAGCACTCCCCAGCCTCAGCCTGGCGCCTCCAGGCCTCCATCCCCTGCCTCTGCCCTCAGAGCCTCCACTCTCCTTTGTCAGAGACATGCAGGGGTCTGAGCTGCATGAAAGAAGCTGGTGCCCCTCCCTGGGCCCCCAGATTGTCTCTGTGGGAGAAGCCAGCTTTTCTGTTCAGATCCCTAATTTGGGGGTGGGAAGGTCAGGCTGAGGCCCACAGGAGTGGGTTGTGCCCAGGGTTACCCAGCAATTTGGCTGCTGAGACTAGAACCCAGACTTCCTTCCCTAGTGCATCTGGGAGCAATGAGCCTTGTCAGGATGGCTGCATGGGGGTGCTGCGGGGTCCCCTCACCCTGCTTGTGTCCCTTGTGAGCAGGGACAGTTGGTTGCTGGGGGATTTGATATTTCATTCTCGCAGTGTCCTTGGGAGGTGGGTGGAGGAGTCCGTTTTGCAGATAAGGAAAGGGGCCCTGGCTTGGCTGGGGGTTGGGAAGGCTGGAGGGACCTGCACGGCCCTCACTGCTTCTGTGCCCCTGCAGTGCTCCACCACCTGTGGCCTGGGCGCTGTCTGGAGGCCGGTGCGCTGCAGCTCGGGCCAGGATGAGGACTGCTCCCCCTCTAGCCGGCCCCAGCCCGCCCGCCGCTGCCACCTGCGGCCCTGTGCCGCCTGGCACTCGGGCAACTGGAGTAAGGTGCGTGAGGACGGAGCCGGGAAGGCAGCGGGGCGCAGGTCCCCTGCTGGCCTGTGTTCCTCGGGCAGGGTAGGGCTCCGAAGACTTTGCACTTGATTGTATTTGATTCCTAATCTCTTGGGAATCTTTTCTTCTTTGTTTGGCCTGGCTGTCTCCTTTTCTCTGTACTTTTTGGCCACCTCTGGACTCCTCTTGCACCAACTCTCCTTTACTTGTCTCTTTCTCTACCTGTCCCACCCACTGCCTGCCCCAGCCTCTCCTTGGGGCTCTTCAGGGATTTGCCCTGGGGTTGGTCCAACGGTTCAGGCCACGAGTGTGACATGCACACGGGGGTGTGTCCACACGTGTCCCTTGGTCTCCAGTGCTCCCGCAGCTGCGGTGGAGGTTCCTCTGTGCGGGATGTGCAGTGTGTGGATACACGGGATCTCCGGCCACTGCGGCCCTTCCACTGTCAGCCTGGGCCTGCCAAGCCTCCCACTCGCCAGCCCTGCGGGGCCCAGCCCTGCCTCAGCTGGTACATCTCTTCCTGGAGGGAGGTGAGGCCTGGGGGTCCGGGACAGGGGTAGGGGACACCCTCAGACCTGCCTGCACCCTGACCCGTCCCCTGCCCACCTAGTGCTCCGAGGCCTGCGGCGGCGGCGAACAGCAGCGTCTGGTGACCTGCCCAGAGCCAGGCCTTTGCGAGGAGGCACTGAGACCCAACACCACGCGGCCCTGCAACACCCACCCCTGCACGCAGTGGGTGGTGGGGCCCTGGGGCCAGGTGAGCCGGGGGCTGTGGGGGGATTGGGGAACAGATGCTCAGCGGGCACCCAATCAGTCCTCTGTCCGTTGAAGAATGAAGCACTGAGTGTGTACCGTGCACCGGGCTCTCTGTGACTGCTGCAGATGCGGCGGTGACCAGGCGAGGTCCCACCCTGCTGGTGCTTAAGGCTTGCCGGGGAGAAACAGTCGAAGAAGAATGGATAGGATGTCAGGGGAGGACAGAGGAGGAGGGGCTCGGGGTTGAGACCTGAAGGAAGACTCAGTGACGACAAGGACAGGGACAGAGGGGACAGCAAGGGCAAAGTGCTGAGGCAGAAATGGTGAACTGGGGTGCCCAGAAGAGGGTGGAGGGGCTTCGGGTGGGCAGGACACCTTCCTACTAGGCCTGTTTGGAGCCGAGAGGTTCAGGGACCTCAGATTTGGGCCCTGAGCCAGGCTCTGGGGTCAGCCGAGCCTGCATTTGAGTCCTTGTCCCACTGGCCGCTGTTTTCTCATCTGTAAAATGGGGACATCTTGGACGGGGGAGAGCTGAGAGGATTAAATGAAGTAACATCATGAAGTACAGGGCCTGGCACAATGTTGTCAGATTAAACTTATTTTTAGGGCTTTTTAAAAACATCAGACCCTCAACTGATAACAACAAAAACTTTCTGCCTCCTCCCCTCTGCTGCCTGTGGGCTACAGCAGATCCTCTGCCCTGTCTCTTGGGCACAGAGGTGTCTTATCCAAGTCTTTGCCCACTGGTGCATCAGGGTTCCATCCAGGCCTCCTGCCCAGGCCTCTCAGGCACACGCCGTATGAGGGACTTGCAGCCCCGAGGCCCCGAGGGCTGTTCCCGCTCTCATGCCCCTGCCCTCTGTAGGAGCAGACCCTGCACGTGAGAGTGGGGTCTGAGCACCAAGTGGCCCTGGGAATGCGACGAGGCCTTCTGAGGAGGCACTGAAGGGTGGGGCTGGGAGGCTGGTCAGGCACAGGGCTCAGGGACGACTTCCTAGAGAGGGAAGCCCGTTCCCCACTGCGGGGGCTGGCCCAGTGGGACACTCACTCCTCTGCCTGCTCTGCAGTGCTCAGCCCCCTGTGGCGGTGGTGTCCAGCGGCGCCTGGTCAAGTGTGTCAACACCCAGACAGGGCTGCCCGAGGAAGACAGCGACCAGTGTGGCCACGAGGCCTGGCCTGAGAGCTCCCGGCCATGTGGCACCGAGGACTGTGATCTTGTCGAGCCTCCACGTGAGTGTCCCCCGTTTCTGGAGTCGGTCTGGGTCGGGGAGGATGGCAGAGAAATTGGGAGTCATCATCACCCCCACGGCACCAGCTGGCTCCATGTGTAGTCTGGGTTCAGGAGCCACGTGGCCACTGGCTGAGGCCACAGGATGCCATGCAGAGGCTGGGGTTGTGCTGGGAGTCAGCCAAGGGGAGTCCCAGCCACCCAGGCATCCTGCAGGCAGCTGTCTGTAGCCTCATGGGAGTAGAGGGAGGGGCCCTGGCCCCAGGTGGTTGTGTGACCTTGGGCAAACTCTGTTTCCCTGTGGGTCTCAGTGCCCCGTAGTGAGACCAGGGATGTCCCTGAGGCTGTGTGAAGGCTCGGCCTGGGTGAGACCCCATCCCCAGCTCTGGCCTGTCCATTCCCTGGCCAGAGGAGGACTACAATGGAACTGCAGGAAGGGGACTCCCTTCCAGGGTCCTGCTAGCTTCCAGCTGCTGGTGGCTTCCTGGCCAGCTGGGTCCTCCTGGCAGAAGGGCCTGAGCCAGAGGTGGCGCTGGACACCACCCCCCATGCACACACACACTTCCTTCCTGTAGCCCCAGCCGCCCCCAGCAATGCTGAGTGCAGGAAACGGTGCCCTGGATCACACCTGGGCTCCTGTCATCAGCTGTATGGCCTTGGACTCCATTTCCCTTCTACACCTCATTTCCTCACACAACCCCCATCCTTGCAGAAATGAGGTCTGGGTGTGCGAGGCCCAGCACTGCACAGATTCCTGGGGAAGGTGGCTTTTCCCCCCCTCATAGTCACCGTTGTTCCCCATTGCACAGTCAGCCTCTGCCAGTCTAGGGCACCCAGAGGCTCGGCACTGTGCGTGTGAAGAGCCGAGGTTCCTGTGCCTATGGGTCGTCTGCTGCCTGCCCCAGGACGGAGTCCGTGGCTGTCAAGCTTGTGGCCAGGGCCTCTGGGATCTACCCCAATCTACCTTCTCCTCCCGCTTGCCCACACGGCCTTCTCTCCCAGCAGCGGCTCCTGGGCAGCAAGTGCTTAGGCTCAGAGTGGCCACTGCCATGCCCTGCTGCCCCTGCTTCACATCCCATTACCTCAAGGCCTGGTGGAAATGCCCCCACCCTGCCCCTGCTGCCCTCAGCACGCACCCAGCAAGCACCTCAGAGCGCTCCTGTGCACAGCCCGAGCTAGGTGCTGGCACCACTGCCCTTGTCTTCAGGGCTGAGGGTGGCCACAAGGAGATGGATAGTTATGGTCCCAGCTGGTGAGGACCAGAGCAGGAACTGAGACCCTCTGGGGCCTAGAACAAAGGACAGGCCTGGCCAAGAGGCTCTGGGCTTGCTAGGTCTTCTGGGTGGGGGTGGGGGTGGGCTGCAGGGAGGGGATTGTTGGGGCTGCTTAGGCACTATAAGCTGTCCCAGGTGAGGGGATTTCTGCCACTGGTGAATAGTGGAGGGGCAGCTGGGGAGGTATCTTGGACCCTGAGACCCTGGAATTCCCAGGATGTTTAGATGGTCTATGGGACTGTGCGGCAGGACATCTGGAAAGCCGGGAAACTCCAGGGTGTGTGGTCACCGCTGCGGGGCAGCTGACACAGCATGGCCACATCCGTTTGCCTGGAGAGGTGGGGTTATTGACAGGAGGGAGCTGAGCCCCGAGAGGTTAAGGAGCTTGTCTGAGGTCGTGGTGGGACTGGGATGCAGGCCTGCAGATGTGTAGTTCAGAGCTGCTGTCCAGAGCCGGGGCGGAGGAGCCTGCTGCCGCCTCGTGCCCTCCGCAGGGCCCAGGGGATGTCTCAGGGCAAGGGCTGGCTGTTGGCCTCCTGTTCCTTCTCCCCTAGGAGGTCTGCCAGAGTGAGCACAGCCTGGGCGGCAGCTGGGGGCTATCAGCAGCAGCAGCAGCATCGGGAGCAAGGCCAGGAGGCTGGCAGCAAGCCACTTCCCAAAATAGCCACGGGGCGGGAGGGCCCAACCAAGCCTCAGCCCCGGCCAAGCATAGCCTGCAGCCTCCCTCCCTCCCCAGCAGGCCTGGGCTCAGTCCCTGGCTCCCACTGACGGCTTATATGGCCCGGGTCAAGGCTCACTCTCTCTGGGCTTCACTGCCCAGCTGAGAATTGGGGTGGGGGCTGCCCTGGGAGATGGGACTCTGTTCTGGGCTCTGTTTTGGTCTGTGACCCAGAAGCCAAGGCTGACGACAGCCTACAGAGGCCTGGCAGGACAGGTGCACTGGAGCAGATGGAGGCGGCAGGTGGTGAAGGGGTGACGGGCCACCATCAAGGGTGGTCAAGGGGTGGTCTCAGGGCCTCCCCTCCAGAAGCCTGAGCCCAGCAGTGCCATTCTCCAGAGTCCTGGGGGTCGGCCAAGGGCAGGTGGGACAGGGTTGCAACTCCAGGTTCAGGAGAGCCCCTCCAGAAACTGAGGGGCTCTCTGCCCTTGGAGGGCTGCTGAGGCCTCCATAAGGCTGTTGGGAGTGGGGAGCCAGGTTCTGGGTGCCTGCCCCACTGATCCTGACCTACCTCTGCCCCCCGCCCCAGGCTGCGAGCGCGATCGCCTGTCCTTCGGGTTCTGCGAGACACTGCGCCTCCTGGGCCGCTGCCAGCTGCCCACCGTCCGCACCCAGTGCTGCCGCTCGTGCCCCCTGCCTGGCCACAGTGCCCCCTCCCGAGGCCATCAGCGGGTCACCCGTCGCTGACCCGAGCCCCAGCCTGAACCCGCGCTGGGATGCGCAGACTGACCGACTGACCGACGCACAGACCTCAGCGCCCATCACGGGCTACAGGTGGAGCCCCTGCCCCCTAAGCCCTAATGGTGCTAACCCCCTCCCATCCCCCTCAGAAAAGGTATTTTTTTATTCTGACAGTTTGTATAACATTTATTATTATTTTACATAAATGAGCATCTACCACTCCAAAGCACAGCTTGGCTTCATCTTGGATTTAGGGAATCTCAAGTCAGAACCTCCCCCCACCCCTCTGCCTGAAACGCCACCATCCCAGCACCTCGGCAGACAGCAGCTTTTCCTCTCTCCTCTGGGACAGATCAGCAGGGGAGACAGAGCAGCGAACTAATTCAGGCAGAGGATGGCACCTAATGTGGGCACGGAAGACCTCAGAAGCCAGGTGGGGTGGCTTCCCAGGGGAGGCCTGTCTGCAGAGGGTTGGATGAAGGGAGCAGGACACATAGCTTGGCCCACCCCATCGTGGTCCCTGCCCACGCTCCTACCATACCCCTGACTTACTTTGTGCCTCCAGCCCAGGCTCCCCAGCCCTACCCTTGGGCCCCCACTCCGAGGTCCTCAGAGACCTGTTTAACAAGGATTGAGCCACATGCACCCCCAAGCAGCAAGGCCCATCCTGTCACCCACAGGAACTGCCCCCCAGAGTGATGGGGCCTGGGGCCCCCATGGGCACCTCCCTGGCCCTCTGCTGTGTTAACTCCTCTGCACAAGGGTGGAGTGGGAGGAGCAGGCTGGCCAGTGTGCCCTTCTGGGTCCCCGTGTGTCCATTTCCTCATCTCCACCATGCTCAGAGATGGGGCTGGGCTGGTTGCAGCTGACTCAGGGTGGCCCCTTCCCCACTGCCAACCTTAGGTGCCAGCCTCCTGCCACACTGACCTGTGGTCCAGCCACCTGGCACCTGCCTACCCACAGCCCTCTCCTGCCCGTAAAAGCGAATCCCATAAAGCCAGACTGTGGCACATGCAGCAGGGAGCAGATGGACATGAAGGTGCTTGGAAGAGGGTCCTGGGCGAGGGGTACACGGCCTGCTCCTCCCAGGCCCAGCCCTGTATCCGCCCCTTCCCTCTGGCTGAGGCTTGGACTCAGCCCCTTTATAACTTTTCCTGAGCCATCTGCCTGGAAGGTGTTTATTCCTCTTCTCCAAGTGGGGGACACTGAGGTTCAGAGAGGCCCCTTGCCTCTCACGTTCTATTCTCCAGCGTACGACATCCCCAGACAAAATGTGAATGGGGCCCTAAAGCTGTGCATGTGGCAGTATGTGGCCATGCAGGGCTGGGGTGTGTTGGGGGTGGGGGTGGGAAGACACTGAAAACCACTCCTTTGGGATTGAGGCCAAGAAAATATCAGAGGCTGAACCCGTCACGACAAGTGTCTGTCCCAGGACTTGGAAGAGATGGAGGGACTGTGGGTGCAGGGAGAGGAAGAGGGCCTGAAGCAGACCCCACAGGTGGCTCTGTGCAGAGGGCAGCCTGTCAGAGGTCACACAGAAGCGAGTCACCGGGGGCTTGCATGAATCCAAGCACCACCACACTGTCTGAGGGTGGGGGAGCGTCAGGCCTGCTTCTTGTCTGTGTTTGCGGCAGCCTGCTGGCTCAAGGAGGCCCTGGGGACCCATGCTCTGAGTAATGGCTTCCCAGGCCTTAGTCAAAACTGGCCTCAGTGGCAACCCCTTACAAGGGATGGGGGCAGGGCCTGTTTACATGCTCCTGACACACACTGAGCAGGGGCTGGCACAGTGGCAGAGCCCCCGGGTCCCTGTCCCAGCTGTGCCACTACTGTTGTGCTGTGTGACCTCAGGAAGCCCTAGCCTCGCAGAATCTGTGTCCCCAGAGGGGAAAGCTTACCAGGTCTTGGCCTGTTCTGACTGTCTGGGAATCCTTGCTGGAGCCATCCCCCCAACCCTCGCTGTGGGAAGACATTTGGTCTTAATCATTCTGTGTTTTTTTCCAATGATGGCTGGGGGTGTCCCCAGTGGCAGCTGGGCCTGAGCTGTCAGCCCAG
This sequence comes from Daubentonia madagascariensis, assembly GCA_023783475.1. NCBI lineage: Eukaryota > Metazoa > Chordata > Mammalia > Primates > Daubentoniidae > Daubentonia > Daubentonia madagascariensis. Next base: position 7,963,727 of record JAKFHU010000144.1, on the reverse strand, counting down.
GGAGGAGGCAAACAAGCCCATGACTCAGGCAGGGCATGGTACAGCTGGCGGAAGGAGGGGTGCCTGTTCTCTGGCTGGGGGCTTCTCCAGTCACAGGGAGTCTGCCACCTCAGTGTCCCCAGCCCTCACCTGCAGCCTGGCCAGGGCTCTTGGGGCCTCCCAGGGTTACCACTGCTGACAAAGGCATCCTGTCCCACCTGCTCCAGAGCAAATCGAGGGCAGGGACACCCAGAAATGGGAGGCTGGAAGGTCAGAGAGCCCCCCCATAAGCCCTGCCCCACACTCCAAGCCCTTGGGCATGCCCCATCACAAGTGACTATAACCACATTTCAAGGCAGAATATTATACAAATTAGTAGTTTATTTATTCCTTTAGTATTATAATTCCAAAATTTATATTCCAAAAATATACTAGAAGATCAGCATAGAAACTGCTGCGATACAGAAGGATAGAGTCACACGGCAGTGCCGCCCCTTCCCTCCCCCCTCACCAGAGTCCTTCAGTGGCCCAGCAGTGGCAGGACACTCAGTGGCACACCCGGCCTGTGCCCAGCCTCCCACCTACAAGGACTTCCCCAGGCAGGCCCAGCTGCCCAGAAGCTGCCCAGAAGCTCAGCGATACACAGGAAGATAACACTACAAAGCAAGGGGTGGGGATTTGTGCAATAATACAAACATTTAGTTAAAAAAAACCCAACTGGGTATTTGTCTAGAATACTTCCTATGTCAATACAACATAGCTGAAACCAGAATGTCTCCAGCAATCAACTGTCTTGGCTGCTGTCGTACAGCTGTCAGCATGACTTCAGGTGACACCCAAGGCTACCTGGGGTAAGAAGTGGGCCCACCACGAGTGGGAAAAGGTGGCACAGAAGGGGAGGGATCTCCAGGGGGTTTACATAAATACACACAAGAAGTCACACAAGATCAGAGTTTGTTCTATAAAATAGATGTATGGAATCTAGAAAAACCTTGATAAAATAGCCTATAAAAATATAAACTGTAGTGAAAATATACAAAAGTATTAACAGAGGTTCAACCTATAAAAACGCCATCAATTTAAAAGTTGGCAATTCCCACTGGACATGATGAAGGAGCTGCCCTTGGCCCCGGCACATGCACTCGGGCAAGCAGGCTGGAGGCTGCCCTGCAGGGGCCACAGGCTGGGCATTGGAACAAAGGTTCAGAGGAGCAGCAGCGTGGGGCAGCCCCTGCCAGAAGGGGCACTTGCCACGGCAGCTGGTGGAGATTGGGGGACCTCAGGGGAACTGGAGGGGACAGAGCAGCTCTTTCCACAGTGGCACAAGGGGAAGGGAAATGTTGGCTGAAAATAGTGGGGCCCACAGCTCTGGGAGGAGGAGTCAGCTCTATCTGGTCCCCAAAGTGGAACCAGGCCAAGCACTCCCTCTCTCCTGCTCTCTGGAAACTCAGCAGAGGGAGTGTCCAAGGAGAAGAACCTTCGAGCAAGTATCCCCAGTCCATTTCCTCCAGGACCTCTCCTGCTCTCTCGTGTCCACTGCCTGGCCACTGCTAATAACTGCCTGGAAATACTTACTTACTAGAGGTGAGCCTCTAGTCAGGTGCATCTTTACAGGGTAAACCAGACAAAATAAGCCCATTCCTAAAGGCAGCATCTTAGCCCCAGGACACAGCAGTGTGGGCTGGCATGTTCCAGGGGCACATCAACTTGGCAACTAAAACCTGAGGCAGTGGGAGCTGACCCACGGGCCCAGCCCCATTCCTACTGCACCTCCTCAGCAGCCGTCCCCCAGGCTGACAGCCGCTGTGATAGTGTGGAGAATGGGGGAGTGGGGGTCTCTCCTAGTCCAAGCAGACCCCAGTTCACAAGGCAATTTCCTGAAGAAGTTGGGCCTCAAACAGCCACTCCCAAAAACAAAAACAATGATTAAACACATTTTTGATACCTGAAAAGAGACAAAGGCTTTTGGCTAAATATAGAGACCAGTTCCCTCTGTGCAGTGAAAAATTAACCAACTTAACTAAAGACAGGAAAGTTGAGCTCAATCTAGTATACTGAAATACCAACTTAGCCATGACGTTGCTAGAAAGCTGATAGCAAAAAATAATAGGAAAGCCATTATTAGGGAAGGCACTTCTTAAAACTGCGTTGCTTCAATTCTTACTCTGAGTGTGTGCACATCAACGAAGGATTATTTCCAGTCTTTTCCAGGTTGTGTGAAACATTCCACTTAAGACTGTTTTGCTTGTGTTTGAATGATACCGTGCCAGAAAACATTCTCTCACATCTACACATCAGGGATGGTCCAGAGATTAAGTAAAAACAACCTCCTTGCTCAAAGCCTCTCTCCAGGTTTCAAAAGGGTAGTTCCCAGAAACTGCCCGGGCAGCCTGATGTGCCAAAGGCAACAGTGACCCCACGTCCTTGCCAAGGATAAAGATGCTTCCTGGCAGCAGTGGCAGGGGACACATCTGGGAGAGCTCACCCAAGCCTTGGCCCCAAGCAAGGAGTTTCCCAACCCTGGGCATAGGCAGCTGGCTCCCGCATGACACAAGGAGCACTGGCCACCACTGGGGAAGCCAAGGTTTCCAGCTGTCCAAGAGTGTTCACTCAGCAGCTGCACCATTGCCCTGTAAAGCACCCCTAGAAAAGGTTCCTCTGTCCCCTCAGCCAAGGCCAGCCCAGGGGTGGGCCTGCTCGGCTGCATGACGATCCACCATTTACTCAGAATCACATTCCATCCATACTTGGAGAATGACTTCTACAGGTCAACTAACTCATTTCCACAGAACCTGGTGGAGATGTGCCAGGCACAGGGCAAGCTGGGGGCAGAGCAGCCTGATGGGCTGCAAACACAGGCTGGCAATGAGAAGTGGGTGGGGGGTGTTTGGGTAGCCAGGCCTTCTCCAAGCAGGCTGGGAGCCACTGTTTGAAGGACAGTGTGTGGAAGGGCAAAGGCTATTCCAGAAATGGGACATGGCTGGCAACACGACTGGCAGCGGAAGGTTCATGGGCATTCCATGTTGGCCACTTCTGAACAAGGGATGTGCTTGCTTCTCTAAGGAAGTCCCTTTTTCCACAGCGACCTTAAGCTATCTGAGGCAGCTGCACTCTGGCCTATGGGTATCTGAGGCACAGTGGGCATCCTCTGCAGTGCTGCCATTTAAAAAATGCACACAGCTGCCCACTGTGTACAGGAGAAAGAACATGGGGAGACATCCAGCCAAGCAAGGTTTCCAAAGGATAAAAACATCAATACCAGTGACAGATGCCGTAAACAAGCTCTTGCAAATAGCCAACCAGTAAGCCTGGCAATTCACCAATCAGACAGAAAGCATTACTGTGACAGGTGTGACCAAAGGCCATGGCATGGAGATGGCTGTAAACAGATTAGACACCCCCCGCCCCCAGTGGGAAATGAGAAAGTGCAGTCTGGCTTTGGACATCTGCCCAGCAGATCCCCAGAGGCCACAGATGTGACATTCTGGCTTTTGAATGAGCAGTTCGCCTGTGGCACACTTTGGCTGTGAAGGCGAGAAGTGCAGCATCCCGGGATCCACTCAGGTGTCCTCCTCCTCGTCACTGACCAGCTCGCCCTTGTCGGGGCTGGTGTCACGTTCACGCAGGAAGTCCTCACGGATGGCCTCCAGCTCCGTCAGCTCCAGACGGACTTTCTCCAAGTGGTAGGTGCGTCGGTTCCGAATCTGGCGCAGGGGAAAGGGGTTCAAGTCCCCGAAGGAGATACCGATCAGCTTCCTGGCAGGACGCAGGACAGAGACAGAGTGTCAGCAGAGCTTAGGCGAGTGGTCATACACAGTCCTCACTGAAGCACAGCCCAGAGGCCTGGGGGTGGGGGGGAGAGGGCTTGCCATGCTGGTGACCTGATGTAGGTGTGTCACCTGGGGAGTAGGCCTACGTCCTGCAGAGGGGCAACAAGGCACAGTGACCCAGTGAAGGGCAGGCTTTGAATGACGGCCCGGATCCAGACTCCAGCTTTCTCACATACTGCGTGACTTAAGTCACCCCCCTTTTCTGGCCTCTCATTCTTCCTCTGCACACTGGGGACAACGGCAGTGCCACCTTCTAGGGTGTGGGGGTTACCTGAGCTCCCACACATAAGCACTGAGAATAGCATCTGGCACTTGCTCAATGGCAACAGGCGCTGGTGTGTCTGCATCCTTGGGGCCAGCATGAGGCCTGGCACAGAGCAAGGGTTCAGAAGACCTTGTCCTGGGACTGACGAGTGGGAATGAATGAATGCCCAGGCAAACTTGGCAATGACTGTCAGATCCACTCAGCAATGTGACAAGTGTCAAGATGCAGTCAACAGAGAAATGTGCAGTTTGTGGGTTTCATATTATCCACAGGTCAAGGCACCAGTTTATGATAAAAATTTTAAGATTTTGATACTTGCCCCTAACCACTGGCCAATGGTTTAACAAAAACAAAACTAAAAACTCTCCTGAGGCCTACTTATGGATTTCTAGCCCTAATCAGGTCAGCCACACTGGTCTCTGAAGGTCACAAGAGAAGCCGGTTCCGCTAACACTGAGGGGCTGCCTCCTTCCCCACTCTGCATTCTGTCAGCCCCAGAGGATTTGTTTTCCAACAACAGGGGTTCATTTGCTTCCTGTCAACCAAAGGCCCAATAAACTTACAAACCCCAGGAAAAGCTGTGATGAAAAAGAAATGTCAGGAGGGACTACCTCCCTGTCTTTATCAGAAAGCAAACCAGAATCAACCGAAGTGCCCATCAATTCATGAGTGGATAAAGAAAATGTGGTATATATACCATGGAGTACTGCTCAGCCATAAAAAGGAACGAAATAATGTCTTTTGCAGCAACTTAGATGGAACTGAAGACTGTTATCCTAAGTGAAGTATCTCAGGAATGGAAAAACAAACACCACATGTACTCTGTAATAACTGGGAGCTAATCGATAGGTACACAGGGGCACAAAGAGATGTAAAGGCCATTGGAAATCAAGAAGGGGGGAGGGTTAAGAACTTACCTATTGGGTACAATGAAGGCTATTCGGGTGATGGGCTCGCTAAAAACCCCAACAATTTAAGCATTATAAAAGGTATCCATGTAACAAAAACATTTATACACCCTTAATATTTTGAAATAAAAAATATATTTAAAATAATGATGATAATAAAAGCAAAATATAAAATCGAATGTCTGAAAGGCAAAAAAAAAAAGAAAGCAAACCATTTGCTCCTGCTTGGGCTCAGCTGCTTGGGCTACTTTGAACATAAGGTATACATAATTAAGAATACACAAGCCTTTGTAGTTCTTCCTTTTATATATTTTTAAACACCTACTCCTTGGATATGCTTAACTCTAATCCAGAGGATTCTCCTGCAAGAAGATAAAAGATCAGAAAGGCTTTATTTACTTATTTAGAGACAGGATCTCATTCTGTTGCCCAGGCTGGAGTGCAGTGGCACGATCACAGGTCACTGCAACCTCCAACTCCTGGACTCCAGTGATCCTTCTGCCTCAGCCTCCCGAGAAGGTGGGACTACAGGGGTGGACCACCACATCTGGCTAATTTTTCTATCTTTGGTAGAAAAGAGGTCTCATTATGTTGTCCTGGCTGGTCTTGAACTCCTGACCTCAAGTGATCCTCCTGCCTCAGCCTCCCAAAGTGCTGGGATTACAGGTGTGAGCCACCATGCCTAGACTAGGCTGGCTTTGTTTAAATGCTAAATTCCCCAGAGTGTGTTCTAGAATATGTGAGCACTGGAGAGAGTGGTCACTGAGCGTGGGTTTCTCAGGTTCTGACTCATGCTCAGCTCTGCTGCCCAGGGTGCCAGCCCCACTCGGGGCGGGAGAAGGATCCATGTGACTTGGGACACTGGCCGGGGCCCGTGCACCAGAAGCCCACACGGCACTTTCTCTCCTACAGCTATTAGCCCACAGGCTCCACAAACCTGAAACCTAAAGTGTCCATCCCCCTTCTTTGCTACAGAAAGTGAATACCAAAACTTAATATTTTTCACTTACTCCTCCAGTCAGTAATGCTGACTGAGGCCCCTCAGCCCAGGCTGGGCTACAGGGGGAAATTAGACACTGCCTTTGCCTCATGCCTTGAAGGTTCAGTTAAGAGATGAGAAAGTGCCCTGTGGTCAACCAAGCTTGGGAGACGATGCTCAGCACCTTGAAGGCTCCCAGAAGTCCTGCTGCAGAGACCAGTTTAACTTTGTTTAACCCAATGTCTCCTGATTGCATCTGACTACAGAATTACCTCCCTCCTTTTTTGTAAGACCAAACAATGTACCGCAGGACTGGGATCCTCGGAACCACTAGTCTGGGGAGCTTATTAAAATATTGGGGGTCCAGCCTGGAGGTGGGACCAGGGCTTCCCAGGGGGTCCTGCTGCCTCAGCCCAGCACTCCCTAACGCACCTGGGAACTCCTGGTCTGACACCTGGGCTTTCGAAAGCAAACAGGAAACCGTACCAAGAGCTACCCACAAGGGGGCGCTGCAGGACCACACAGGACTGCCCAGGGTGGAAGAGGCCAGCTCCGCCTCCCAGTGACAGGAAGGGGCAGGTGGGCAGGCACTCACCAGGCCTGGCACCTGCTCACATCTGTCCCATCTGGCAGCACCGATGATCCAGCACAAGCCTGCCAGCAGCACGACTGGATCAGTCTTTGGAACCAAAATGCGCTCAACACAGCACCAGTTGTTGGAGGGAGGGAGCTCACTGAATGTCATTCTTAGCAATCCTGACCCAGTGTGAGACTAACAAAAACTCTCCAGGCTCACCCCAGGATGCAGAATCAACCTTTTGCATGCAAATATTATTCTCAAATATCTCTTCTCATTTAGCAAAACTCAGGGCACTGTTGGTACTATTAATAAGCCTGAAACTATCTTAACAACCAACTCCCCAAGAAAAAGATACTAAAAATAGCGATGACCTCTAGGAAGCTGGTATGGCCTTAGTCAGCACCTTTTCCCAATGTTCACCTTGGCCGCCAGGGCCAGAGCAGTCACGAACTTGGTCCAGGAGATATACAGACAAGGGGAGCCCAGAAAAGGCAATAACCGTTTGGCTAGGGAGGGAGAGGGCAAAATTATTCCCGAACACTCAGCTGTCCCAGCCAGAAACCCAAGGGTCTTCCAAGTTCAAATTCCTCCTCCACTCTCTTCAACCTGCCCCCTTTTCTGCAGCTCTGGGGCCACCCCTCTCCAGGCCACCACCTCTTTCACTGGGACTCCTCTAATAGCCACTAACTCTTGGCCTCCCAGCTGCCAGTCCTGCGCCAATCTGACCTGTCCTCTTGCCTAATCCTGCAGTGACTTCCCAACACTCTCAGGATGAAGTGCCAAGTCCTGAGCAGAGTGTGCAAGAGCCCTGAGGGCCTGGCTCTGCGACAGCCCAGCCTTGAGCCCAGCCACACCGGCAGCAGCCTGGCTGAGCTGCCTCCACAGTTCCCCAAACATGCCTGCTCCCACGGCTCTGTGCGCTGCTCCCGAAGGCCCCCTGCCCAGCACACCGTTTCCTTACGGCCCCCTTCCCAGCCCAGCTCACTCAGCCTTTCCCCGGCCTGGGCTTCCTCTACCATAGCACTAATCAAATGATGCCCAACAGTTTCCCTGACAGGGTCTTCAAGGACAGGGCTGTTCCTCATTCTTCTCCCCAGTGCCTGGCACAGGCCCTGCCATGTATCAGTAAATGCTTGTTAGACAAATAAAACTATTGCTGTTGGTTGTGGGGATTTATGTTTATAGGATAAAAGACAGAACCATTTTCACTTCTGTTCCTCTCTACTCTCTGGAAGGCCACCCAGTGTTCACACCCCCGACCCCTTTCTTTTCCCCGGAAGGAAAATCCCTCTCCCACACCACACACCTGGGATGGCTCTGAGTTTGAAGACAGCAAGGACAGGCTGCTCTCAAGGAGGCAGAGGCCAGGCTTCCCGCTCTCCTTGCTGTGTGAGAACTCCCCCAGGGACTCACCTAGCATCAAGGATGGTGCGAGTGAAGTAGCGGAGATACTTGAATATGGACATTGAATCTTGCAATTTCAGGATCTCCTCTTCCTTGTATTTAAAAAGTGCCAGGGCAAAACGGAAAATAACCTGTGGAAAAAACAGGGAAATTTCTAAGTGGAAAAACACTGTGGCTCCAGACACAAGCCTGGACTCTGGAGTTTCAAGGGGGCATGCAGGCCCTCCCCTGGGCCCTGGGGAAGTAGCTTACACGGGCCCCCACCCTGGGGACAGACACTTGACCTGAGGGGCAATTTTCACTGGCTAGGCCAAGACCCCTTTCTTACAGGAAAATAAACTCCTGTAAGTAGTTTTCAACAACACATCAGCCCAAACCAAAAATCTCCTTATGGAGTAGATCTTTGTGGAATCCTTTCATATTTGACTAACACTTCTAGTCAAAAAAGCATGAGGGACTAGCATAAGGAATCATTTTTAAATAAAATCAAAACCAGGGTTTTGTGATCCTGAAACTCTTAGAAAGCTCAACCTACAGACGCAATTTCCATCTCAAGTGAACTAGGGTCTAAATTACTAACTTTTGAATATGATGAAAGAGAATCCATTTTTTTTTTCCTGATTTGTTTTTGGGGTATGGTGTTTAAGGCTAGAGTGAACGACTCCTGGTGGTCTTGCAAGCTCAAGCAGCTTTGGAACAAACTGCTTTCCCCACATCTAAGGGCCTTGGGTGGCTGCGCCAATCTGTACTTTCTCTTATTTAGAAAGCAATATTTACAGGGTTTAAATAGGTCCTCTTTCTCTGAACATCCCCACTTATGGCCAAAAAGGAACATTGTTCAGGCCCTGGTTGAGAGCTCTTTTTAATAATGACAGACTAGAGTATGGAGCTGATGACGCGCTGTGTTGGATGGAGTGTGGGGTAACGTACGCACTGAAACCTTGCTGGGGGAGTGTGAGCGGGTAAGGCCCCACGGCGAGGCAATCTGCACGATCATCAAAACTACAGAGGGAAGCACCCTGGTCCCAGCATTGAACCCACACATGCACTTACACATATGTGGAAAGACATAAGCATAAGGAGAGTCATCGCAGCACAGTTGGAAGCAGCAAAAGATTGGAAACAACCTAAGTGCCCATCATTAGGGGGCTGTTATGTAAACTTCTGGTTCATCTGTATAAGGAACTACTACACAGAATTAAAAACACACATGAGCCAGATGTGTATACCCTGATATTATGTGCATAAAATACCTTGAGAAGGATATATATAATAAGTTGAGAAAAGCAACTAGGAGACAGAGGGAGGAATGGAGACCTCCTTTATCCATAGTTACATGATTTACTATATAAATGTATTACTTCCTCAAAAACTAATTTTTTAAAAACATACGACAGCCTGGGTGGGAGGCTGATGGGCAGTCAGGCTCTGAGGTTGGCTCCCCTGATCCTCTGCTTATGGGGGCCTCTGTCTCCTCCACCATCTGTGTGACAGATGGTGAGGCTCAGGCTCAGACTGCAAACCAAAGCTCCCAGTGCCTAGCACAGGGCTTGGTGCAGACTGGATGTTTCTGACAAATGAGCAGATGACTGCTGTTTCCTGAGATCCCAGACCCAGCTCCAGTGGCACACCGTGCTGAGATCCCTCTGGCACCATGGGAACCCTCACGAGTCCTAGGTGAGCCAGCCACTTGGCCACTGCTAATGCTGTCTACATAGTCATCAAGTGTGTACAGCTGAAAACAGCTGAGCTGAGCAAACCCACCTTTGGTCCCTCGTAAAGGAAAGAGTCCCATATTTTAAAAAGGATGTCACTAACGACACTATCCACAAATACCACCAGAAACCAGTTGAAAGTGATGAGGGTGTAGTCAACTTTGTACTGTTCAAAGTGGGCGTGCAATCGAGGCAGCTTCTCACTCATGAGGTCTCTGAACACCCGCTGGTCCACCTGGAGAGGGAACAAAGGGGAGAAGTGTATGGAGTCTCCCATGGCACCGGGAAAGCACACAAGCACAGATGCTCAATCTGAGAGTTGGGGATGGAGCCCAGCGCCATGCACACCAGCACAGCTATTCCAAACGCGCTGTGGGACTCATCACAGAACCAGACCACTCCGTGTCCCAGAAGTGGCTGACCTTGCACACCACAGGTACAATCAAGTGTCTGCTGAATGGCACCATTGCCGTGGGGCGTGGGGTTTGGGGGTGTCAGTGGCCTGAAACCAACTCCTATATTCAAAATGCCCTGTAAAACAGGCTATTGCAATGAGCTGGCAGGATGGACTCAGCCTTGCCAATCCATGTGTCCATAAAGGAGATGCTGATACAAATGGCCATGAACCCGAGCCCTGGGTAGATGTGAGTCTTGAGCCAAAGAGGAAGTGTGTCATTACCATGTCCATCCAACAAATATTTGCTAGGCTGTATGGGCAGTGGGGTAGCAAGGACTCCAGGGTCCCACATACCTGAGTCTGAATCCCAGCTCTACTGCTTTAATAGCTGGGTAGCTTTCAGTAAACTATGTTCTAAACAGCTCTGTGCCTCATCCAGAAAATAGCTAATAATCTTTCTTCTACCAGCTGCTGTGAGGATTAAACAAGACTTAGGTGAGCTACCTATCACACGACAGACAAGCAATAGGTGGTTATTGCTGCTCTGTGTGGCATGGGGCTGGTGCTGGGCTGAGGGCTGAATGAGGTTCAACCCTGACCTGGAGGAGTTAAGAGACTAGTGGGGAAGGCAGACACATGGATCATTATAACTGTGGTCAGGCCCCCCAGGGACAGGACCCAGCCAAGCCAGGTGGAGAAACAGCTACTATGGCCAGAGCTCAGGCTTCCAGGCAGGGCAAGGGGGAGGTGAGGCAGCACAGCCTGGCACAAGCCAGTCACAGAGGCCCCTATGCCACACTGAGGAGTCAGGACGTCATCATCCTGTAGGCCAGGGGCTTTCCCCACCTTTGTCTATGACCCACAAGAAAACACACATCTCCTACCATCACCCAGTCAGCACATCCCTGAGTGCATGTGCATAAAACAGAAACAGATGTTTCACAAAACAATACTTAACTTCACACAGCAGATTGTATTTTGATGCTTTCCAGTCTAATCAATCAGATTTAATGGGGGAAAAAAGCTAGTACCAACCTACTAAACCAATTTCTCTACCCATAGTTTGAAAAACTACAATCGTCCCTAAGTATATGTGGGGGATTGGCTCCAGAACCAACCCATCTTGAGTATACCAAAATCTGAATACTCAAGCCCGACAGTTGGCCCTGCAAAAACCCTGTATACAAAGTCAGCCCTCCATATAACCAGGTTTTGCATCCCAAGAATACTGTATTTTCAATCTTTGTTTAGTTGGAAAAAATCCAGTATAAGTGGACCCATGCAGTTCAAACCCACATTGTTCAAGGGTGAACTATACATGTTTGCCCATACTTCATGCCTGGCTTGTGCTGGGGATTAGAGGTGATAGAAGGTGCTGCCTTTAAGGAGCTATAAGCGGACATGGGAGATGGACAGCTGACCCTAAGACCAAATGATGATGATGTGACTCATTCTGCCTAGAGGGTCTTGCTGAAGACATCTGAGAGGAAGGGACATATAAGCTGGCCTTGAAGAGGGAGGTTCATGTACATGTCTCTTCTCCCAACCACGTGGCAGACTGTGCCCCATTCTTGAGGCTGCTGGGGTACTTGGCAGAGGGCTGGCCGTGGGGCAGGCTGCCAGGAAATGCTCAGGCCTCTGTGCAAGCCCTCTCCCCCACTGAGCTCTGGAGGACATGGAATGACTGTGTCATTCATCCCTGCGTCTTCAGTGCCTAGCAAGGTCCTGGCACACGATGTGTACTCAAAGGATGGAACGAGTAGAAAAGCTGGCAAGCATCTGGACCGCAGTAGCAGTGGGTGAGGGGCTGGGGCTGGCTCTGGCAAGAGGCAACTTAACAGTGATTTGCAAAGTATGGCACTGGGGGCTGATGGCACGCACAAAGCTATCCCTATTTTACAAGTAGCCTTACACAGTGTCCATCAGTAATTGGGAGAATGACTAAATACATACGCACCCACCTGATGGAATATTATAGCTACCAAAAATGATGGTTAAAAAAGTATATAATGAGAAAAAAGTATATAATGGGAAATGGGAAAATGCTCACGCTGGACACACCATGCTCTCACTGTGGATACCTATATGTACTGGGGGAAAAAAGCATAAGGAAATACATCAAAATGCTAACTGTGGTTCTTTAGTTCATAGGATAACAGATTTTCATCTTCTTCTTTTATCTTTCTATATTGCTGAACTTCTCTTTAGTGAGCATCTACTACTCATACAGTAAGATATCAATAAGAGGAAAAAAGTCTTCTTAGAATCTACATTTATGTAACAATGTGATGCAAATTTTGTCTTAAATCCACACACTTAAAAGAAGTCTTCCCCTTTTGTCTATAATAACAATATTAGCAACTTTTATTGAGTTTTTACAATGTTTTGAGCATTACTCTTCTAATGCATCATCTGAATTCAACCTCAAACAATCTGTATGATGGGGGTATTACCCTCACCTTACAGATGGGGAAACTGAAGCACAGAGACGTTATGTGATGTGTCCAAGCTCCAAAGCTCATAGGAGGGAGGGCCTGGTTCTGACCTATGTCACCCTTAGCCCAAACTCCTAACCAATGTGCTCAACCCCACCTCAATGGAATTAAGAAAGATCAAGGCTTCATTTTTCTTATTCTGAAACACTGAGCCACCTGAGATTTTACATTTGAGTCTTTAAAGCTATTAGCTTTCAGGTGCCCATGAAATACACAAAACTTTCTTTACTAACCTCTTTACTCCCACCCCACTGTGACAGCTGCCTCCCATGACAGCTGTTCATTCCCTAGTTTACACACTAATGCAACAGAAAAACAGATCTCTTGGTTAGTTAGCAAGTGAAGTGATCACAGGGAGGCCAGGAGAACTTCTCCTGGGACCCAATGACATCCATGAAACTGGGAGAGGGACCTGGAGGAAGTGACTGTGGGGAAAGCCCACCCCCCAGAAGGCCAAAGCTCAGCCCCTCTCGACATCCTCCCGTGATGCTCTAGGAGGCAGTGGGCAGAGAAGGGTGAGCTCAGGCCCAGAGCTGCAGACGTTAGAATCCAAATCCCAGCTCAGCCCCTCAGCGGTGGCACTTCAGGCAAGTTGCTTATCAGTGTCTTTGACCCCCAGTTTTCTCCAAAGTTAAATGGGGATAATGATGCCTCCACCTCACAGGGCTTTGTGTACAGCTGCTGGCACAGGGCTGGGGCTCATTAAATGCCAGTTCTCTTTCCACGGTCAAAGAGTAGCTCATGTAGGTTCAAACAACTGCTGCGCAGGGTGCTGGACACACTAAATGGAAAGACAGGGCTGTTGCCCTTAAGGTGCTGCTGACCGGCTGGAAGACAAGCAGGCACGCAAGGATGATCCAGTTAGATAACCACTGTCCCGGTGGCGTGTCCTGCGCCTGCTTGGGATGGCTTGCAGAGGAGACGGTGTGTGCACTAAGGCTGCTGAGTGGGAGCTTCCCAGGAGGCAGGTGGGGGGATGGTGGCCTAGGTGAGGGGATTGCGTGCACGGAAGTATACAGGGGCCAGGCAGACCAGAGATTAAGTGTCCTGTCACAGGCACACCATGCTTGCAGCAGCCCAGAGGGCCGGCAGGGATTGGCACATGGAAGGAGGGCCCTGGCGGTATACAAAGGCATCTGGGGTCTACCCTGAGAAGCCCTGGGACACCAGCAGCAGAGGGACACAACGGAATCCCTGAGTGAGAAGGAGGTTAAAAGTGGAGAGGCAGGCGAGTGATGGCAGGAAGAAAGGAGAGGAGGCAACTGCTGTGATGGAGGAACGGGGACGGCAACCCGCCAACAGTACGGGGGACAAACGGGGACAAAGATGCAAGCCACCAGGCAGACAGCAGCAGTAGAAATGATGATGACAGGGATGCAGGGAAAGGAGAGAGGAATCCAGGGTGGCTCAAGTCTCTGGCCTGGGGAGCTGGAGCGTTGAGCAGGATAGGGGGACACAGGAGGCAATAATGAGGATCCTCCCTCCAAGGCAGAAATGCAAAATAAAGGAAAACTCAGTCAGGGCCCAACCAGGAAAACAGAAATCACTCTAAGTATTTGTCACAGAGGGGATTTCATCCCGAGGGCTGGTTACACTGATGACAGAATGGCTGAGAAGCCAGACAGCTGATGGTGAGGCAGCCCAGAGGTCAGCAAGGCAGGAAGCTCCCTGGGCTGGGGAGAGAGGGAGCAGGCGAGGCCACCTGCAGGCACGGACGACCCACCAGACAGGAGCTAGGGCCACACAGGAGACAAAGCCCCCAACAGAGGCAGTGCCTATGATGGAGAGGGGGCAAATCCCTTCAACCTGTGAGGCCAGCCTCACGACACTGAGTGGAGCAGGAGAAGGGTGAGGAGTGGCTCTGAGCAGGCAGGCCAGGCGCAGCATGAGCTAGAGAAGAGGCATGCGACACAGCAGGCACACGTGGGCACAGCTGTGGCTCAGAGACAGAAGGTGCCTGAGGGTGGGATGCACGTGAAGGGCTGGCCAACAGGGAACTGAGAAAGGGCCATTACGAAGCCAGAGTCTGCAGCAGCTTAGCCCAGTCTAGGAAAGAGGTACCCTGGGCCACAAGAGCCAAGGGTTGGGTCCAGAGGTAGGATTGTCCCAAGCGGAGACAGAAACTCTGGGCTCTCCAGCCCATGTCATCCTCCCCTGGTCCCTGGCATCAGACTCCAGGTGTGGAGGGCATGAAATGCACTGCTCAGATCCCCTGCTGAGGGAGCTGCTGCCCCTCTCGGTTCATTCCCAGAAGCCAGTGAGTGAGCACGGTAGGGGCACTAATGCAGCCCACTTTTGTGGGAGGCAGATGCCCCTAACAGCTGACCTTGGCCTGAGGACTCCCCAATGGCCCAGCCAAAACTTTCTCAGGACTGCCCAGTAGTCACTGCACAGTCGTCTAAGACACTTCCTCCCCAGTCCTCCTTCCTTCCCCTGGGCTGGAGTTTCTCCCAGCCTTCCCCGGCTCCTGCCCCTTGTCCTTCACAGGTCTTTCCCCTCAGAAGTCTTTGGCATGTCTAGTCCTGCCTTGGCATCTGCTTCTTCAGGACCTGAACTAACACACCACGCTCCCCAAGCACCCTGGATTATGACTTAGCTCCTCGGTAGGCCTGTGCCCAGGGGAGCACGCGGAGCAGTGAACATAACATCAGGTCTGCAGAACCGGCCTATCTGGGCTGGTTTCCGGTGTGCTGAAGGAGCCCAACCCAGCTTCGCTCACAAACAGCTTGGTCTGATCCAGTCTGAGATATGCCCTGCTGCCTTCAGGGATCAGTTGCTGAAGTCATGTACACAAAGCCTCCCCCAGGAGGTTTAATTCAGGTCACAATTTAGCTGGGATTCTACAAATTGATGACTGAAGCACAGAATTTTTAGAAGTACCTGGGATCCTAAAAGAGTCTTTGTGTAATAGTCTCGGGGCATGAAAACTTCCACTATGGTAACTAGACACCAGAACGCATCTTCTTGTTCCAGGTACAGGAGGGCCACTGCCACCAACCTGTAAGCAAACAGAGAACAAGGTGAGCGCCCAGACACAGACAGCTGCTACCACAGTCTCCACAGACCCATCTGCTTTAAGCTGTTTTCTCCCTCATGGCCAAAACAATTTCTAGTTCTCCAATAAAGAACAATAAGTAAGTGTTTCTTTGCAAGTGAGGTATTTCCTAAAATTTGAGAAGCAAAACTATACCCCTTCCCTTCATTTGGTTTTTGTTCAAAGATGAAATTGTTTCCCAATGATCAACCAGCCTTATTTTAAAAAAAAATGTTTTCATTATAAGATTTTTGCTAATACAGCCAATTCTTTGGAGTTCACTGTTTAAGAAGTTCCAGCTAATCCTTTCATGCACAAAAAATCCAGATGTGAATGAATGTAAGTAACATAGAATACAAGATGGTTTAAAAACAGTTTTCCCGATACCATCTTGCTTCTAGGCTGGAGGAATGAAATGGGGCTGCCGACAAAGGAAGCCCTCTGAGGGGCCTTCTAACAGCACCTGGCCCACCGCACGTGGGGGTAGGAAAAGCACATCACCTGCTATTGTTCATAACGGAAGCCTGAGGCCAGCTATTTACACACTGTCACTAATCAAGAGGTTGCTCCTCAGTAGCCCCAAGGATTTGGGCAGCAGGATGGGAAGGAAGAGCCCCCCCCACCCCTGCTCTGCTTAGCTGAAATGCAAAACTGCTGCCCAGGACAGGAAGCCTATGAGCATCACTCAGGGGAAACCCTGATGCCATTTCTCAGAATTTGCTTTTTTTTCTTCCTTAGATAAAATTATAATGAATTCATCTCAAATTAACAGGAAAAAAAAAAAAGACCTGGGACAGGCGGGAAGGGGAGGCCTCACGTAGGCATGAACAGGATGGAGAGGAGAAAGGTGACCACTGGCAGAGGCAGAGGAAAGAAAACAATCATCTAGAAAAGGCTAAAGTTCTTCTACTAAAGTTCTGGGCACCCTGAAGGCATGGACATGTACCAAATATTTTGAAGAAAAAAATCCAATAAAACAGTTAAAATTCAGAGGATGTAATGGTGATGGGGGTGGAGGTGCAGAGAAAAAGCTTCAGTTATCTGGAGGAGTCGCTTATATGGAAGAACTGATTTCATGACGACGCCAGATAAATAGTGCGTTACTGTACGTCAAACAGGCACGTGCACGCTCTCACCGGATCCCTTAGTGTCAGAGGTTTCCAGCTTCCAGGAATTTTTAGCTTAAGTATACACTGTCAATTGTGGATTTAATCAAAATAAGACTGCTTTATTAGGCAGCATACTGTTTATAGGCTTCTTTTTTTTTTTAATCGAGACTGTCTAGGAGCAGCTAATGTCCCTTTTACCTTCTGAGGGCACAGAGAGAGGCTGCCCTGTCCTCACCACCACAGAGGCAATGACTTCCCCGAAACCATTTAGTTTCAGGTCTTAACCAGGTAACATTGCAGTTGAAGGACCTTTCCTCCTGCAATACTATCCTTTCAGATGCAAATAGATAGCCCTTATGTGGAGGTCAGTACCTGGCATGGAGCAAGAGCACAAAGGCCTTTGAGCAGCCAGAATAAATGTCAACATTCAAAACTCAAGCTCATGCACTTGCCTTACGGGAGAATTCCCACAGTACACACGCAGGATTTCTTCATTCCCACTTTATCCGTATTTCTAACAAGCTTGGTTACCTACTTTCACTACACGGAAAGGAATGTAAATGGACAATTGCAATGACAGCAGTAATCAGGAAGTGTGTCAGCCAGGTAAGATGCAATCACAGCACTCAAAGCCCAGGGACAGGAGGAGCTTCAGGGACAGCAGACCCGACCCGGCACAGAGACCTGGCACAGATCGGAGGATGGGTTTGCATCACTAAGAGAAGGTGAGAGGCTCTTCAGCGTCCTGCGCCTGTACAAGCAGGGCAGTATCAAGACCTGCTAAAGATTCTGGTCGAAAAGAAAACAAGTTTAGGTCCTTATCAGCTGAAGAACTGTCTGGGGCAACTTCTTGATTCACAAAGATCCTGTATATTGTATAAACAAGGAATGACCACCAGTTTTTGCTCCCTGCATTATAAATTAATGAAATCAAACTTCTGATCAAAACCTGAGTATAATGAGAACAAAGAAAAAAAAAAGAGAATCCAGGTTGTTTCAAATGAATTTAACTCTCATGTTCTTAAAACTTTCTGAAAGCATGTTTATTTCCCTCAGTTATTCTAGAATTGAGGATACTGTGGCATTAAAACTAGCTTACTGCAACTACTTTTTTCCCTCAAAATATTAGCTTTCCTTGGCCAACCAGGAGGGGAGGGAGCTGACAGGCAGTGCCCAGTACCTAGAAGTTATCTAAATGGCAAATGGAAACATTCTGTGGCTGAGCACCCACCTGTTTAGGCCTTGGCAATAGCCGATATCTGGATTGCGCCAGGAGAAGGCGAGTAAAACGTTGCGTAGCTTCTGGATGCCTTCTGAGGTGGGGCAGGAGTAATGTTTGTTGTTGGGCAAGGTCCGCAGCAGGTCCAGCTCAATCTGCTTGGAGGCTGGGTTCTGTTTCTCCAGCGCCTTCTGAAGCAAGGTCTGGAAGTGGCCAGGCTCAGTGCTGTCCCTGAACTTCCTCGTGTGAAGATCCACACACCACTTCCACACCTTGGAACGGTGCTCGTGAGGAATGCCTGCGCGGATCAGGTTTTTTAATTCTGGAGAGCACATCATCTCCCTGTTCACTGTGCTTGCAAAGTAGTTTTCCCATTTGACTCCGGTGGAAACCTCCTGGCTTTCCGTGAGGTAGAGAGTCTTCAGATCCAGCGCGCGGACCCTAGCGACCAACTTCTCTTCCTCGTCATCCTCAGGTACGGTCCTAAACCCATAAATATCATATTCACTGTTGATAAAAACAAAAGGAAAAATTTAAATGATACGGTCTTAGCAAAAAGGCCAGTGAAATAGAACCGAGAACCTAGAAACCAATCCATGTACATGTGGCTCTTTGAAATATGACCAGGCATTTCAGATCGGTGAGGAAATAATAAACTCAGTATATAAAGCCAGCACAACTGGCTATCTATATGGGAAAAAATTAAATTAGATTTCTTCTTGATACTCCACAGGAAAAAAAAAAGTCAAATCCAGATGATTTAAAACCCTGAAAATATGAAAAGCACAGAAGAAAATGCACAGGAAGAAATACCACAAAAACAAGATGGATAAATTTGGCTACATAAATGTCTGTTTATGTGTGTGTGTGTATGTTTATATATCATGCATGTAGTACATATGTATAACTTTATGCTTCAAAAAACATCATTTTAAAAGGTGAAAAGATGAGGAAGAAAATATTTGTAAGATATTAGGGATAAGAAGGAATTAAGGCATTGGTAGGCAGAATAATGGCCCCCAAAGATGTCCATGCCCCAATCCCTGGAACCTATGACTATTTTAGTTACGTGGCAAAAGGAACACTGCAGGTGGAGTTAAGATTACAGAATTTAAGACAAGGAGATGATACGAGTTATCCGAGTGGGCCTGGATACCCACAGAGCCCTTCAAAGTGGAAGAGGAAGGCAGACAAGCTGGTCAGAGAGTGTGACAATGGAGGAAGAGGCAGGAGAGATGCAAGGTGTGAGAGGGGCTGGACCTGCTGCCACCGCGTTGGAAGATGGGAGAAGGGGCCATAGCCAAGGAATGCCAGCAGCCACTGGACGCTGAGAATGGCCACAGATGACAGCCAGAAAGGAAGCGAGGACCTGGTCCTACAAATGCAAGGAACTATATTCTGCCAACAACCTGAAAAAGCAGGGAAATGCACTGTTCCCTAGAACGTTCAGAAAGGAATGCAGCCCTTGATTAATTTAATGAGACTCGTGCTATGCTACTGATCTACCAAACTATAAGGTAATAAATTTGTGTTGTTTTAAGCCATTAAGTCTCTGATAATTTGTTATGGCAGCAATGGAAAACTAACACAAAGGTCTTTCACACACTGCTGCTGAGGGTGTAAACTTGCTTGAGCACTTTCGAAATCAGATCTAGCACAGTTGAAGGTATACATTCCCAATACATCAAGAATTCCACTGCCAGTCTGTACCCTAGAGAAACTCCTGCATGGGCACATGGGAACGTGGCCCATGATGGTCACTGCATCACTGTTTGTAACAAGGAAAAATGGAAAGATCCTAAATGTCCTCTATGAGGGGAAGGAATAAAGACACTATGGTATACTCATACAAGGACATTCCATAAAGAAGGTGAAAAAGATGCTCAGGAGCTACATGTATTGACCTGGATAATTTCATTAAATAATGTTGAAAGAACAAAGTTTCAAAAAGATATATATCTGGGATTAGTATGTAAAAAGCTGTCATCAGTTAGAAATACATACTGATGTGTTTATAGGTGAAACAACATTATTTCTGGCATTTGCTTTAAAATATTCCAGAAAAAAAAAACTGCGGGGATAGAGAGGACAAGATGAAGCAAAATTGGCAAAATGTTAATAGTTGCTAAAGCTACCTTCCTAAAGTGGGCTCTGAAAGAAAAATTGCTAAAGCTGTAAAGCCGGGTAATAGCTGCATGTAGGGGCCTGTTACATAATCTGTCTACTACTTTGTAGGTTTGAAATTTTCGATAATAAAAAGTTAAAAATAAACCAATATGCCCAGTTATCGTTCTACTTGTATATAACATTTGAACACACAATATAAATAGTAAGCACAAAACACATATGGGAAGGATACACAGCACCTTCAGAAGCTCTGAGGGCTCACAGAAGTTAACAACAGCCACTATGAACAAAAGCAGCAACACATAGCACAGAGGTGGTGTTCCTGGGCATGGGAATCTGCTGCCCAGGCTGGGATTTGGTCCTCGCCACTCACAGGCTGTGTAACCCTGGGCAAGTTATATCACCTCCCAAGCCCAGCTTCCTCACTTGTAAAGTGAGGACAAAAACACCCACCTCACTGAGCATTAAATATGCTCCTGCATGTAAAACACTTATCACAGTTCCTAGCATACAGCAGACCTCAATAAAAGGGTTTTGTAACAATGGTGTTGGTCACATTCTGACAGTGTATTTCTGTCATCTGAGTAGCCCAGACAATGCAGGCAGGTGCTGCAAAGTTCAGAGAAGGGAAAAGTCGCGTCAAGCTGAAGCAAGGCTTCACCTGGGCCTGGAGAGTCGGGCAGAAGCAGCGAGGAGACTGCAGTCAGCAAGGCCTAGACACAGGGTGGCAAAGAGGTGGGAACAAGAGAAGTCTGGACAGAGTGAATTTGCAGATTCTCCCAGTTCCCATATTCCAAATGAGTCTCATTTTTCACAACATAGGTTACGAGGGTTCTTAATCCAAGATCTATCATGGGCTTCCAGATTCAGTGATTTCCCAAAAAATATATGCACTATTATGTATGTGTATATGTATGTGTTCAAGTGTATTTTGGGGGCAACTATGTCCATGGCTTGTATCAGATCCTCAGTGGGTTCTGGACCACTGAATTAGGTTACCCAAGCAGCTTTCCCCTACAAAGAAATCCCAGGTCCCCACTTGGGGGCCCCCTTTGCTTTTAAACCACCTGTGGGTACAGCTATGACCCAGGAGAGGGTTTCTATTCCTTGGAAGACTGGCTGCTCCTGAAGCAGGAAGGATGGGAAGCAAGGCCACCTTACTTACATGAGACAGAGGTCTTGCAATCAGAAGACCTGGGCTGAGCCCCAGCTCTATCACTTGATTACTAGGGGAGAATGACGACATTATCTGCTCTGTGGACCCAGTAGTGCTTGTCACGAGCACCAAATGAGACACATCAAGTTGTGTACAGTTCTCTCTGGGTGGCTACAGCTGTTGAAAAGTGGGAAGCACTCCCCGCAACAGTCACTAGCGCCTTTACCTGACAAGATGAGGTTTAACGAATGCTTGCTCTGGCTGCTCTTGGCTCTCAACTTGCAGAGCGTCCTCCAGCAACTGGGCTATGACCTCCCGGGCAGGCCCCTGTTCTTCTGAGCACACTGGAGTCTTCATTTCTTGAAGCAGTATCAAGTATTTACTTTCTATCTGGCACAGCTTGGCTTCCAGGCTAGAATACTGCAGAGAATGTGGCAGTTACCTCCCTCCAGACAGAGACACAAGAAAAGCAACCCTTAGGTACCTCAAATAATCAGTGAATGACAAGCCCAAAACTATTAGGAGGTGAGCCAGAGACAGACTGTATCAAAGACAAGAGATTAATTTATGTCACAGGCCACCTGTTGTGTTTAAAATGGCCTGCCATGGGCCCCTCTCTTCCTTATAGGGGGTCTGGCATAGAAGGGGTGCTGATAATCACACCTGTGGATGCCAACAAATGTATCACTACTGGACAGGGATAGAGTGAGCAGCAGAAACCAGGCCACGTAACAATTACTGAGTCAAGCTTGGTCCCACTTAGCACAAGGGCCATGAATGGCCACCCCATGCTACACTAATTCTTTCTTAGGACACTGTGACCCTGGACTAGCTCCCACCTGCCACCTCATCAGACAAATCAAATCCACCCTGGAAAACATGCAGGAATGCAGTCTAGGAAGATGCTTTGAGGTCTGTTCAAAAAAGTACTTAACAGCTGTTGACAAGTGTCATTTGATTACAACTGAAATGTTTTGGTCCCTTTACACTTTGCAAATTCCTTTTCAGTCATAATCGTATCTGACTTTCACACCAATCCTAGTGGATTTACAAAGGAGGCATTAACCTCACCATCCTCATTTTACAGATACGAAACTCAATAGCATAAATCAAAATCCAAATAACCTTAATTTAGGGGACCTTATAATTGTACTCAATTTGTTTTCCTGAAAACTCCATTAAAAATGCTTATGCACAAATGGAAGCCACATTTCAGGGCATTTCTCTTTGTTTTCATCATAGACAAAATGGAACTAAGTACATAGCTCCATGTACTATATGTATTTTAAATATATTTTGATATCAGTAACCACATCTCTCCAAGCATGGGAGTTGAACCAGTTTTTAAAGCATGTTTATTTTTGAAGAGTTTCCTAACCTTACCTCCCACCAGATAATAGCATACATCCATCCTGACTCACCTTTGCCATCAGATCCCTCTCTCTCCTTTCTGCATTTCTTCGTAGAGCTGAGAGTTCCAAAATCTCCTTATTTAGAAATTTGTTTTGGGTCTTGTACCCCTGTAGATTATCCTGTTGGAAAAAAGAAATCCATCAATTCAATTGGTTGAACACTGACTAATTATCCTATGTAATTAGCATCTTGCTGCCTTACCAGTCAAATAGCCCTGCTAAGTTAGAGCAAGTTCTAAGGAATTGGAGTTGTAACTTTCTGATTAATTGTTTTGGCCACCCGTGGCAGAAGGCAGGAAGGCACAATTGCTGTAATGAAGGAGATAGAGAAGATATTTATTTAATGCTGGTGATTTTTCTCAACTGATGACAGGAGAAATAAATAGTGCTTATTTCCTAAATCCATGCAAATATTTTATCTATCCACATTCATTGAGGTGGTACAAAAAAAGCAATACCTTAACATTCTTTTTTTCTTTTTGTTTTAGAGAGAAGGTCTCGCTCTATTGCCCAGGCTGGAGTGCAGTGGTGCAATCATAGCTCACTGCAACCTTGAGCTCCTGGGCTCAAGTGATTCTGCTGCCTCAGCCTCCTAGAGTAGCTAGGACTACAGGTGCACACCACTATACCCAGTTAATTTTTTCGTTTTGTGTAGAGACAGGGTCTTGCTATGTTGCTCAAGCTGGTTTCGAACTCCTGGGCTCAAGCTGTCCTTCCACCTCAGCCTCCCAAAAGTGCTGGGATTACAGGCATGAGCCACTCTGCCTGGCCCTTTTTTTTTTTTTTTTAACCAAAGAAACTGAATATATTTTCTGTAAGTTCTCAGTTTTACTCATCCAGTTCATGTAAAAAAGGCTACATACATATATAAAAGCCCTTAACTAAAGATCACACTTAATAAAGAATACCTACAACCTACAATGTATAAGGCACTTAAGAGAACATGTTCCTCAACTTTTTTACATTGAAAAATTTCAAACTTACGGAAAAGCTGAAAGAAAGATACAATGAACACAATATAGTTTTCACTCGAATTCACCAATTGTTAACTTTTGCCACATACGCTTTATATCTTTAAGAGAACATAACAAGCTAGTACAAGTTTTGCCAAGTCCAACCTAAAGTGCAGGTCTGAGGCAGATGCCCTATGTTAGCTTTAGCCCTTGGAACTCTGAGCAAGAAAGGTGAAAGGAGCCAACAACAACAAAAAACAGACAAGAAAAGGGGGGGGGGTAGTTTTTATGTAAAATGCTGTGAAAATAAAGTTCGGGAAACTTCTTTAGACCATCCTAATAAAAACAAACAATGAACTGAAGAAGTTCCTAAAGATACTAATCAGAACCACCTTTGAGGCAGTGATTTCTAAATGTTCTTTACCAAATTCAGTCTTTTATAAATGTGCCCCTCTCTTTATAAATAATTTGTCATTATTTCTCTTTTATAACCTGAGAGGCTGGTGCATGAGGTTCCTGAGGAATTTCTGATCCCTCAATCACAGAAGAAATCTGTTCAAGACAGCTCAAAGGGCAGGCCAGTGTGGTCAAGAAAGGCACTGACACCTGTGCTGTCACAGGAGGGAGACCATTGCCATTCCCTGGAGATATGTCTACAGACATTCCCCAATCTCCAACACAGAAACTACCAAGGGATTATACAATTTCCCCATAAAATGCAGAAGAACTGAACATGTTTCAATGGTCCCTTTAATCACTAACATTTATGAAGCACTTGCTGTGGGTTACAAGTGCCCCATGCTAGGCAATGAGATTCTTGATCTCATTTAAAACTCACAACTCTCAGGTGGCCATTCTCACCATTTCTATTTCCTAGGTGAAGAACAGCCATAGAGCGGCTGCCCAACTACCAAGTGTCCGGGCTGTGAATCAGGCTTCTGAGAGCCAGGCCTGGTTGGGCTCTTGCCCCATGGGTCAGCCCCCTCCACTCCCACCTGAACTCTGACATGCATCACACCTACTCAGCCTCAGCAAGATCACACATCACAACAAATATTCGAAATGTCAAATATCAAACCCAAAAGGAGGCCCACGGATGTCCTTCTCTTTCCTTATCACAGGGTTCTCCTTTCTCCTGGTGTCTTAAAGCTCTCAGATTCGGAAACAATGAACAAACACATTAGTAAAAGGCAGGTCAGCCAAAGGAAGGTGGGCTGGAGGGCAACAAAGAACATACTCAACAGTAATGGACAGAGACTGAGTGATAAAAGGTGGGTCAGTGAAACCAAGTAACCACTGTCTGCCATGTCTATGTCTTTAACTTAAAACTTGTGTTACAGTCTAAGTAAGTTTTGATTATTTATCTTAAGGATACTTTCTCTAAAATGACGGTAACAACAGTAACGCCCAACAGTTAAGACCCTATGAGGTGCCAGGCGCTGAAGGCCTTACAACACCCTATGAGGAAATAAGCAGTTTCCCAGATGAACACACTGAGGCAGAGAAGTGAAGAGGGAAGTTCCCTGCCCAACTCAGAGTTTGTAAGTTGTCAAGCTGGGTTTGGAACCAGCCAGGTCTGGCTCTAGAGCTCATGCTCCAAACTACCACCCTGTCCCTTCCTGGTGCTTATGACAGTTGTGATTCTGCTTTTATGTTTGTGCTCTCTAAATTGTACTGTGAACCCCAGGAGTACTGTGCCTGTGTGCCTTGTGCAGAGCACAAAGCCTGGCACATGGCTGAATGAATGGATTATAGAGTCCAAAGAAGGAAAAGGCGCATGCATGAAGATATCATGGAATAGCAAAACACAAAGAAGACAAAGATGAAGTACATATAACACAGTCAAAGGATGGACAATTCTGAAATCATTAATGAGAGCAACATGGAAAGTGCTTAGGCTATAATGGGTGAATGAAACAACCCAAAAGTCTACATACTTCAACAATGGGAGAATTATGTAAACATGGAAAACGACTGGAAGAAAACATGGAAAAAATAAAGTACTTAAATCACTAGGGTGGTAAAAATCCCAGGACGAATATTTATTTCTGCCTTAGAATACTAAAGAAACAAAAAGTAACCATGTATTAGACCACACACAAAAAAAAGTTAACAAATTCCAAAAGGCAGAAATCTTTACAGCCCACTCCACTGACAAGTAAGCAAGAAAACTAATTAGTAAAAGCAATAATAGAAAAGATACATGAATATATCTTTAAAATAAAAAAGATACATAAAAATATTTTTAAGCATGTATTTATTTTTATTTATAGATAAAAATATAGGCCAGGCACAGCAGCTCATGGCCGTAATCTCAGCACTTTGGGAGGCTGAGGCAGGAGGATCACCTGAACCCTGGATTTCGAGGCTGCAGTCAGCTATGGTCACACCACTGCACTCCAACCTGGGTGACAGAGTGAGACCCCATCTCTAAAAAAAAAAATATATATATATATATATAAAATAAACAAATATATATGTATTTATATATAAAAACAAAAATATATGTATATATTTTTTTCACCTAGACATTTTAAATTTTGGGTGAAAAGAAGGAATCAATATTTCTTCTTCAACCATGCCCTGTCTAGAGCTGAAGGACTATGAGAAAACACATCAAAATACCCACTTCTGTCAAAGCTCTCCTTCTTTCTCTCTCAAACCTTTTCAATTCTTCTAGTGCTACTGCAGAGGAGACAGGCATTAGGCGTGAATGTCATCACAGAGGGGACCCCCCCCGCACCCCCCGTCCCCTGCAAACTGGCAACAACAGAGCAATGTCAGAAAGCATGAGGTCATGGACCCAGGCAGGACTCACCTGTCCCACCTGGGATCCACCTAACCACCATGCTGCCTCCTCATCAACTGTCACCACCTAACCTCGCTGTTGTGGAATTTTAGAGCCATAGGCTTTAAAAATTGTTAAGTTGAGAAATGCTGGAGAAAAAAATTGCATGACTGATTCAAAACCACTCCACCTATTCATTATGCTGCCAAAAAGAAAAGGGAGGGAAAGTCCAATTCTGATCAACTCTGTTAGCTGTCTCCAAAAGGAGGTGGACACAGTCGCAGCAGTGATGGGGCACACTCTCCACACACATACCCTGGCTTGGCTCCCTGGGAAAACTTGCTCCACACGTTTCCCCACCACCAAGTACCGCTCACCACAACCTGGAAACACAGCGCTCTAGTACTGTTCTCTACACACTACAGAAATAGACACACTTGCACAATATACAATTCAGCTGACATTAAATAAGTTGTCCCAAAATGTGTATTATTGATGGGATGTACATTTAGGGTCAGGTATATTCAAGATTGTGTACATTTTTTTAAAAAAAAGGACTTCCACTGGCAACACTAACCAAGACCTCTTTTTTAAATTAATAAAACACAAAGGCTTTTATAATGGATATAAGTATAAAGGAACAAGATTGGGGATTTTGTTGTTTTGGTTTTTCTCATTAACAAATCCTCTGGCCCCACATATCCAATGGGTGTTGTCAACAAGAAGTGGTCGCTATGGGAGACCACGTGCATACTCCAACAATGCCACCATCACTCCAGTGATTCTACTTCCATTTTGGAATTACCTTCAAGGTCCCTAGCATGCCCATCACTCACTCATTCAGTTCACTGATGGTGCATGAAAGGTACTGCTAGGCATGAAGTAAACACTCAGTAATAACCTCAGTAGTAGCAAATCTTTACCCTTCAAGGATAAACATCATCCGGGGAGCCAAACACCCTTGGAGCTAAATTATTTGCAAGAAGAGGGTGGCCAGGTGAGGAACATTTTGGGGCTAGGTGGGAACAGTAGCGACAGACCTATTTAGGGTTTGATGGCATCAAATGGGCTATACCCAATGCCCCATGTCCTAGGAGCCCCTTGTCCACCTGAAACCTCTCCAACACAGTCTTAAGAACTGGTGGTAGCAAGAATTTTATGATATTCTCTATGGCCTTACTGATTGTGGCCCAAGGCCATTCAGCTCTCCCCTCTGGAGCAGCAGGCTCCTCTACAGGCAGAAAGTCAGATTGTCCCCACTTCCCACAAATGCTGTGTGTTTCTTATACCTCAGCAGCTGGTCTCCACCCCAGGTATGACTGGGAGAGTCACTTCTGTTCAGGAACCAGCCTCTCTCCCTCAGGGTTGGCCCAGAGAGGGACATTTCTACGTTTGAAGTGTCAGGACCCTCTCCCAGGCCTGCTTGGAAGCTGGGGTCCACTTCCCCAGTTGACCCTACACTAGCTGCTGGGAACAATGCTCCCATCCCAGGCCTCCACTGGGTCCTGCAGCAGGCTGTGCAAACTAAACTAAGTCTGTATGTGCACAGAAACATTCACGTACACAGAGGAGTAAGAAACAGCCTCTGTATATTACATTGCGTAATGAAGTCCTCTGGGTGGTATAAACAGAAAGGGAAGTCTCAGCTGCCTGAATGCAAGAGAAGGGGAAAGATTTGAAAGTGTTCCAAGCAATGGCAACATCGTTGGACTAAGAGTTTCACTTTCCAAGGAAGCTCCTTTGAAGACTAATAATTATCTGCCTAGAAGTCCTATTATACTTGTCAAAAAAAAAAAAAAAGGTGCAGCTGCTCAGCTGTCACACCAAATCGGCTCAGGGAGGCCAGAACCTCTAGGGTAACATCAATGGGGTTAATGGGTTTGGGGTCTCTCTTCCCAGGCATCGGAGCCCACAACATGTGCTTACTTTCAGCCTGTCCAGCTCCAGCTGGTCCCTGCTGGCGGGGGTGACCGAGGGGGAGCCAGGCACCGTGGTGGGAGAAGATGCACTGCCCTCACACTCGCTGAGCTTGATAATGACCTCGTCCTTGGCCTGGATTGTCTCCATCAGCATCCCCAGCTGCTCGTTGAGCTCGCCCACTTTGCCCTTTAGCGTCCTCACTTCCTGCTGAAGACTCTCTTTCTCCAGGCTGAACCTCTCCAGCTGGCTGCTGAGGCCCAGAATCTGGTCATCCTTCTGGTGCAGAAGCTCGAGTGTGTCCTTTGGGACCCCCTCACAGAGCCGGCTGCTCGTGAAATACTTGTCATACTGGGACGACCGGACTGTCTGCTGGAGCAGCCGAACAAGCTCCTGGGAGCCAAAAGGAGGATGGAGTAAGGGTGAGGAGAGCAAGGAAGAGGAGGAGAAGCAGAAATCACAACAAGACCACATGGAGCAATCGTCAGAATTTGAGGAAATGCAGAAACTTTACTGGAAACATTTTAATACTGAACTTCCTCTTGAAGGATCTTAAAAGTAGAGAGCAAAAAAATATTTACTCCATAAAGACTCTCTGCAGAGAACAATAATAGGAAATAGGAAATAATGGACACACACACTGTAATTAGCAATGGTTACGAATAAGCGTTCATCAGTATTAAAAAATCTGTACTGTAAGATTCACTGAACTTCTGAGCAATTAAGTATAATCAGGTCTTATTAGCTCAGAAGGAAACTGTTGTTTAAGAGGATGTAGAAACTCTTTTTAACAACTGTTAAAGAATTCTGGGCTGAAGCTGTGTTTACAGAGATTCAATCTCAGGGGCAAGACTGGGCGTGGGTACAGACAGCAACCTCCTCTGACTTCCTTTAAGAGATCTTCACTCTCCCTGCAAATCCAAACACCTGAAGAAATGATCAGGCAGAGCAGCAGTGCCTAGGACAGTGGCCACGGCAACACAAAACTTTAAGGGGAAAAGCACATTCTAGGAAACAAAACTGTCCCCCAAAAGATGCAGAGAAACATATACTGGGCTTTATTCCTCCAGTCCTTGGCCTGCTGATGTGGGATAGGACAGAAGTCAGAAGAAGAAAAATTACCTTCTGACTGGACAGGTCTTTCTTTAACCGTTCCAGCTCTTCCTGCTGGCTCTGAACCTGCAGCTGCATTTCGGAGGCCAGCTTGCCGATGCTGCCACTGCTTGACGTCCCCTCACTTGATGGGTCACCACTGCTGTGACGATTTTTGTACGACCCAATTATGTCTTTCAAAGGGCGTTTTCCTTTGTAGGGGTTGCGTCCAAAATCAAAGGGGAATCCTGAGCCAGTTACTCCTACATAAAAACGGAACTTGTTTTTTAAGTGCAAGCCAAATCTTCCTTTTGGAAACTACAATAAAATAAAGCATTCTCACAAATCATCCTCTAAGGACTTTTGCATTCATCACCTAGAGGATGCAGGGAGATAGAGATGACTCTCTGCCCCCACCACATTCTACAGAATAATTAACATGCTTAAAACCAAACATGATTCCCCCCACTGGATCCTTCCTTGGAAGCTTCTATCATGTAATCACTTTAAAGGAAAACTAAGACATGCTAGGGATCCTTGGCCTCCTATTTTTGCTAATCTGTCTTTAGTAAAAAAAAAAAAACCCAAAAATACTCAAATGTATGTTTGTTGTTGTTGTTTTTTAATGTAAACACATTGCTATGGTTTGATTGTGTCCTGCAAAGTTCATGTATTGGAAACTAAATCCCCAATGTAACGGTGTTGGGAGGTGGGGCCTAATAAGAGGTGATTAGGTCAAGAGGGCTCTGCCCTAGTAAATGGATTAATGTCATTATCACCAGAGTGGGTTAGTTATAAAAGCAAGTGCAGCCCTCTCTTGCTCTCTTGCCTTCTGCCTCGGAATGACATAGCATAAAGGCCCTCACCAGTTGCCAGTGCCATGCTTTTGGCTTCCTAGCCTTCAGAACCATGAGCCAAATAAAGTTCTGTTCATTATAAATTGCCCAGTCTGTGGTATTCTGTTCTAACAGAACTAAAACACACAGGTTTTAAAGCATGATTATATTCCCTTCCTTAAAAATGGGCATTTAAAAATACTGTGGGATCCAAATAAATTTTACTGTGGATGAATTCAGATATATACTCAAAATACAAAGAGGAGACACAAAGGAGTATATACTATACAGGTCCGATTTATATAAAGTTAGAAAACAGGCTAAACTAATTTACACTGTTGAGAGTCAGCACAGCAGTCCCCTGACGTGGGGACACTGACTGCAAGGGGCATGGGACAGGATGCTGGCACTGTCTTCCTTCTTGAAGAGAGTGAGTGTTGGTTACGTCGGTGTGTTCACTTTTTGACAGTTCATTGAGCTATATGTTCCTCATTTGGGGACTTTTCTGTGTGTTATACTTCAATAAAAATTTTACTTAAGAATAGGGGAAAAAAATACCAGGAAGGGAAGTTTACTTCCTGTGAATAACATGGAAACAAGCTGGTGGGCTGATTCTTGGAGCTGGTTCGGGAAATACCCGTAAATCAAGCAAAATCAAAGTTCAGTGACATCTTTGTCTCTCCATGTCTCTCACATACACTCCCTCTGAAAGGGGATGAGGGCTGGGCAGAGGCTCGGAAGGCTGTTGTCAGTCAAGAAAATACTCTCCAGTGGTGCTGGAAGTTTCTCATCCCCTCCCAACTCCCCAAGCCCTACTGATTCCTCCTTCCCAATCTTGCTCACATCCATCCCTCCCATTTCATTCTCAGTGTCTACGGGAAGTCAGAGCTAACAGTACTAATTTTCAATAATCCAAATCCCTCTTCTTCCGGGAAGCATTCCCAGTTCACACTAAGCCCCTCTCCTAGGGCACTGCCACTGGCTATGCCACTCATTTGGTGATTAAGCACATGCAGCTTGGCTGTATTTTACATCATGTCACACTGGACCAGTGGGTTCCACACCATGATCTTGTGGAACACAGGTCAGCTCCCTCTCAAAGCAAATAATAACCGTCCTTTTCCAGGGGACAGAAAAAATACTTCCTTTACTAAGTACTTGCTCTCCCAATAAAGATTTCCTAAAATCCTGCCTCCTACTCCTGCTGGTCCATACTAGAGTCAGGTATAAGGTGGAATTTTGAAATTATTTGTTATTTTATGTTTAAAACATCAATATTCTCTAAAGGAATTAATAAATCTAGGATTGTTAACGGCCGTTAAAAGCACTAGGCAAAAGGCTGATGGAGAATTTTATGAATGGATCAGGCTGATAACCCCAAACCCTGATCAATCTTAAAATCATAAGAGAGAAAAGCTGACATGATGTGGCTCCAGACGTGATGCAACAGGAAGTACACAGTGCCTCCTCCACCAAAAAGGTATTCTTGCGAAAATTAAAAGTCAACCCTGAATCTGGGCAGACCTCTGGATCTAACTACCAGTACACAGGAAATGTAGGGGATGGAGGAGCATGTTAAATGATCCAACAGAAATACAATTAGCAAAATCCAGATGTGGGGAATTCCTCAGCATGAAGAGCTGGTTTCTTCGACAAATGTGGCAAGGGAATGGGAAGGAAAAAAAGAGAGAGCAGTTTTGACTAAGGACCTAAGAAGACATATCAATTAAATACAATGTGTGAGCCTTGTCTGGATCCTCATTTGAACAAACTGACTATAAATAGACATCTATGAAACAATTAAGGTATTAAATAATATTAAGAATTTGCTGTAACTGTTTTTAGATGTAATAATGAAGGTATGGTTTTTAAAAAAGAGTCTCTTAGAGACACATATTAAAGCATTTATAGATACAGTGGACTAATGTCTAGAATTTACTTTAAAAGAATCCAGCTGATGGTCGGTAAAGGGAGGAGTAGGAGATTAGAGGAGGTATAGAGGGAAAAATAGAGGCCATAAGTTCAAATCTGTGGAAGCATGACGACAGGTGCACCAGAATTTATGATACTATATTCTCTTCTTTTGTGTACATTTCAAGTATCCATAAATAGAAAGTTTTTAAAAATAAATATTTCCATAAAGAGCACTATGACTTCTAGGTATTCTATCTCCCTAAAAAGTTTAAGAGCCATTGAACTGGACAGTCATTTATTTCTTGGAACATTTAATTTTTCAAGCCTTTATGTTTTATGTCCCATAAAGAGAATGCAAGCCCCCATTGGACCTTACGCTTCTAGAAATACCTGCTAATAAAGGGTCTCCCACTTCACTGGTGGTTAACCAACAGCAGTAAAAGAATGTCAGATAAAAGGAACCACGTTTATACCTTTGTTTACTTCGGGGGTTGGTTTCTTCTTTTCTTCCTGTACCATGGACTCCTCCAGGTCCTTAGGGGTTGGATCTAAAAGTTCCCACTCTTCATTGGTATAAAACACAGTCCTCCGACTATCACTATGCCCTCTCCCAGGACGGAAAGAAGACATTGAATTTCTATTGGGAAAAAACATATGTGTTATTAAAAATAAAAAAGGAAAAACATTATTTCATGTATATAGGATTGGCAAAATAAAAAGATCTGATAGTATCAAATGTTGGTGAGGATATGAAGAAATAGGAACTCTTATACACTGCTGCTGGGAGTATAAATTGGTATTACTACCATGGAGAGTAATTCAGCAATGTACTGTTAAGTTAAACAGGTGTCTGCCCTAAGAACCAGCATTTCCTACAAGAAATTCTTACAAATGTACACAAGGAAAAACTTACAAGAACATTTATTGCAGCATTGTTCATATTAGCCAAAAAAAAAAAAAAAACCCAAAAAGTACAACAGCCTAAACATCACCAAAAGGAGAATGAACTGTAGCACATTCATACAATCAAGTACTATATAGCACTTAAAATGAATTCATTTGTTCAACAAATATTAACTGAGTGCCTACTATGTGCCAGGCACTATTCTAGATGCTTGGGATATCACAGTGAACAAAACACAGCAAGATTCTTGTCCTTGTAGGATGTACGTTTCAGCTAAAGCTATAAGTATCATAGGAATAAATATTTTTAAATGACAAATCAAAAAAGAGAGAAAATTGAAAAAGGATAGGTAAAGCAAGATATTATTTTAAATCTTCAAGATAACACTATTAATAGAGATTATTTATGAATAGTTTTTAAAACTATTTTTAAAAATCCACACATGAATGACAATTATTAAATACAGAATACTGTTTACCTCTGTAAAGGGAAAGAGAAGAATAGGATCAAGAAGAGAGGATTTCAACTGTATCTGTAATGTTTTAATTTGTTTTAAAAAATGCAGCAGAAATACAACAAAACTATAAAAATGAGTAGTCACTATCCAAGTAAGAAATATACTATATACTTGCCTATGTGCTATAAATATTTCATTACAAGTTTTAAAAACTAGGTTGGGATTTCTGCTTCCAATAAAGATAGAATAATAAACTAGATTTACTCCCCCCCTGAAAACTAAAAAACAGAACAAAATACAGGAAACAATGGTTTTCAGACATTGGCCACCAGGCAGCACAGGACAGTGATCCCGAGGGAGGGAAAGCAAATGAGGTGAGCCCCACCACACTGACTGGAGACAATTCCCAGGCCCTGGTGCAAGCAGGGGGCACCCAGGAGGAACCCAGCATCTCCCTGAGTTGCAAAGTAGGGAGTTGCCAGGTAGTTGCAGTTTACAGGGCAGAGTGCTAGAGAGAAGACTGCTGCACAGAGGGGTGTTGCAGAGATCTTAGGTGGTCCCCCAAGTCTTCAGCTGAGTACTGATCAGGGCGTGAGTGTAAAAAGCTACCTGAGAATGAGGAAAGCACCACCTGAGAGGAGCAAAGGGAACAATCCCTGAAGCTCACACAGGGCTGAGAATAGTGCTTAGTCTAATAAATCAAGAGAGGAAAACCTCATAATTCACAAGGCCTCAGACAGAGCATCCAGAAAGGTTACTGACATTATCCCTAGACTAAAGCCTACTCTCATCCACCTAACAAAGCTTAAAATCAAACTTCAAAAGCATGAGACTGTTTCTCAGTAATTTAACTACATCCAAGAACAAACCTCAAGAATATCTATAGCAATGCAAAAAAATTTAGCACACAAAAAGGTAAAACTCATAATATCTGATATCCAATAAAAATATTACCAGGCATGTAAAAAGTAGGAAAATAGACCTCATAATGAGGAGAAAAATCAATCAACAAAAATAGGCCCAGAAATGACAAATGATAAAACTAGTAGACAAGGACTTTAAAAGTTATAACTGGACTGGGCACAGTGGCTCGAACCTGTAATCCTAACACTTTGGGAGGCTGAGGTGGGAAGATTGCTTAAGGCCAGGAGTTAAGACCAGCCTGAGCAAGAGCAAGACCCCACCTCTACAAAAAATGGAAAAATTAGCTGGGCATGGTGGTGCACGCCTGTAGTCCCAGCTACTCTGGAGGCTGAGGCAGGAGGATGACTTGAGCCCAGGAGTTTGAGGTTGCAGTGGGCCATGCTGACACCACTGCACTCTAGCCCAGGGCAATGGAGAGAGACTCTGTCTCCAAAAAAAACAAAAAAAACAAAAAAAAAGAAAGAAAGAAAGAAAGAAAAAGCAAAGGATTCAAATCAAATCTCTAAAGATAAAAACAATATCTTTGAGGAAAAATACACTGGATGGGAATAAGAGAAGATTAAAGATCGTAGAAAGAAAAATTAGTGAACTTGACGACATCGCAACAGAAACTACCTAAAATGAAACAGAAAAAAGACAAAAGAAAGAAACAAAGAAAGGAAGGAAGGAAGGGTGGATCAGGGAGCCATGAGACAACATCAAGTGACCTAATACACATGTAACTATAGTTCTCGAAGGAGAGGAGAAGGGGAGGAGACAGAATAAAAGTATGTGAAGAAATAATGGCACCAAAATTTCCAAATTTGATGAAAACTACAAACCCACAGATCAAAGAAGCTTAACAAACTTCAAGCACAAGAATCATGAAGAAAACTGTATCAAGTCACATCATAATCAAATTGTTTAAAAGAAATAATTTTTTAAAAATTTAAGAATAAACCTAATTTCCAAAAGAAAGAAAAGTATAGTCAAATTTTTATTGCTAAACTGTCAAAAGGTAAGACATACGTGTTTATTATGAAGAGACATCTCAAATTAATTCAACTTTTAAACTAAAAATCATTTGAGCAGTTAGTGAAGTACCAAAGAGGACATGCTGACGTGAATCACCTTACTTATAGATATACATATATACACATACATTTACCTTACTTAATATATCCACACTTATTGAGTATTACCTCAGCAATAAAAGGAATGAAATATGAAAACACTCGACAATACAGAGACATCTCCAGAAGATTATGTTAAAGACAAATACAGAAGACTACATACAATATGGTTCCATTTATATGAAATTCCTTTTTTTTTTTTTGAGATGGGGTCTCACTATGTTGCCCACACTGGTCTCAAACTACTCCTGGTCTTAAGTGATCCTTCCCTCTCAGCCTCCCAAGTAGCTGGGATTACAGGCACATGCTACCGTGTGTGGTTTATATGATGAAATTCTTAAGAACGCAAAGCTATAGTGACAGAAAGCAGATGGCAGGCTGTCCAGAGCCAGGGGTTAAGGGAGAGGATCAACTGCAAAGGGGCATGAGGGAACTTTTCAGGGTGATGAAATGTTCTATATCTTGATTATGGAGGTGTTTACATCACTGTGTGCAATTTCTAAGATTCATTAGCCTGTTCACCTAAAATAAGTGAACTTACTGTAGGTAAATTATACCTCAATAAGGTTACTAAAATAAATAAATAAATGGACAAATACACACAGAAGAGGAAGAAATGTGCATCATTTGGTGTTTTCTGAGGTGGATTAACAGTAAGGGGGAAAAAAGTAGTTTCGTCTCTAGTTTGAATCAGACAGATGATATTCTCCTATAAAACAGTCATTGCTCAATGTTTGTGTTTTTAAAAGCATGATCTTTTTGCCTTTTTATTTGAATTTCTTGAAGTATTTCAAAAATTGAGAAGAGTGCAGAAAAACTATACAACACACTTATGTTCTCATCACGCCATCACAATATATGAATGCATGACCTTTTGCTAATTGCTTTAACAAGGAGTCGCCAGAAACAGGACAATCATACCTGTTAAGACCTGATACATGTTTTCTCATAGTTTATTTACTTAGGACCCAGAGAGAGCTGGCAAGTAAACATAAAGCACCTTACACATGCTATTTATTTCCTAAGTCTCTTCTAGTGCCTGGCATGTTGCTATACGTCTTCACGGACAACCACATGGAGGGACTCTAGTCAATTTCCCATGGTAACCCAGTGAGCAAGATATTGCTGTATAAAGCCTGATTTTGCAAGAATTATACAATTTCAAAATAGTTGCTCAGGAAGAAAAAGAAAATTTCGCAAAGGCTCGATATACATTTGCTCATTATTTTGATACAACTGGTTTGTCACTTCACAGAGCACTGGCACTGCTGGACCCACTACACTATAAAGTTCCAGTGGCCCTGCCTATGGCAAGGATCTCACAGCACCAGCCTTCTCTTAGGTGGCATGTTACAACCATCACCATCAATTTTAGGAGTTAAATCTCCTTGCCATGTGCCCCAGACTTCAATCCATGCTCCTCAGCTGTGCTTCGTAAAGGGTGAACACAGGAAAGGGGAATAAGAGCAGGAATACCCACACCAGCCTGGGGGGAAAGAACAGAAATTTCAATGATTTCCACACACCCTCTTTACCCCCACCATGGTATCACATTTCTAGCTTGTTGCAAGGCCCACTTGGACAAAGCCATGCTCTCACCTGCAGCCGAGGGGCAGCCTTGGTGGGGGTGCGGTGCCACCTGCCAAGCCTTGGGTAATGGAGAAACGGAATCAGGCTCAAAGTGAAAGCCTCTTGAAGCTGAAACACTATATAGCCAATCCCTGTTTTCACTCTTACGTGGTGAAACCCAATTCTGTGATTGTGCAACAGGGGGGTCATTACAGTACAGACTTCTCAGACACATTTGTCCTATCCATGCTGGCCAGCAGAGGCCTTGGCAGCAGCCACACATCCTGCCTGTGCACTCCACTGCAGGGTTCACAGCTGGTTTAAATGGGGTTCTCTTGGCTAGTGTTAGAAGCCGTTCTTTGACAATGCCTGTTGTTTGAAGACCCCACTCCCGTTTGACAAATCTTTGAGCGGTCCTGTGTTCTTCCAGGCATCGTGCTAGGTGCGTCTGCTCTATTATTCAATACATACTCAGCTACTCGGATCCGAAATGGAAAGTCAGGCACCACCAGGCAGCAAAACAGCACCGTGACAGCTTCAGTCTTTAGCCTGGGCTCTTTTTAAACAAACACCAGCAATCTGTATCATCATTAAGAAAACCTCTTTCCAAGTTCGCATATTTCAGATGGAATTCCACACAGTTTAAAATATCTAACTAAAACAGGAATAATTTATTCAACACTCATTTGAATTCTGATAAGCAGCTAGAATTTACAAGCTGAGAGGATTGTTGGAAAATGTTTGGAAACATTGTTGGAAATTGTTGGAAAAATCAAATCACTCCAGGGCTAACAGCTTCACAAACTCCCTGCACAGTCAAGTTTTAGGCAACACCACAAGCTTTTTAGTGGCAGGACAACACCCCTGAGGCAGAGTTTCAGATTTTGTGGGCAAGAGGGAAGCAGGCTACTACCGGGGGTTGCCCATCAGCTTCCTCCCTCCTGGCTACAAGCCATGTTAAGGGGCACCAAAGGGGCATCGCTCTGATTGGCAATGGCTATCCCAATAAAGATGATTCAGCATTTCCTCCTCAGAGTGTTGAGAATATATTCCCTTGAATATATTCTCACAAGGGCAGAAGTATACGTTCAAGGATATCGGAACAACGCTATTTGAAATGACAGAAAAGTAGAAACAAGGAGATGTCCATGGCTAGGGAACTGGCTAAATAAATTAGGGCACATCCATATTACTGAACTCTGTATAGAACAAGAGCTCTAACAAGGGCTAACAAGTGAGGACACCCCAGATAAGTGACTACATAATGCTTCAGTTCAAAGGGGCATGGCAGGCGGCCCTACACTCCCCATCACTGCTAACCCCTCACAACCCACTTGCAAGGGAGAGCGTGGCTTTGGTGCAAGTGGGCCTCATGACATGATGGACAGAGAGAAACCACGTTTGAGGGAAGAGTGAGTGGAATGCTAAGTCACTGAAATAGCTGTGCATTGCAATAGGTGTGCGCTGTACGATCCATTCTGAGTAAATCACACACACACAGAGCAAATTTCAGGATACATATATAAGTAACTTCAGTTTTATCAGTTACTTCTGGAAACTGGACTTAGAAGAACTTTCACTTTGAACTGTGCACCCCTTAGCACTGTTTTTTTCTTTTGACAAGTGTGCACACCTTTTACAATTAAGTGGTGTGCTACAAACACACAACTAGGAGGACAGGCCAAATGGGGAAGCTGTCAGGTGGCAGGAGGTTCCTTGCTATGGTTTGAATGTCCCCTCCAAAACTCATGTTGAAATTTAACAGCCATTGTGATGGTATCAAGAGGTGGGACCATTAAGAGGTGATCAGGCCATGAGACTCTGTCCTCATCGATGAATTAACCTAACCTCAGGAGTGGGTTCCTGATAAACAGTGAGTTCTGCCCCCTCTGCTCTTGCTCTTGTGCCCTGTTCCCTTCTGCCTTCTGCCTTCTGCCATGGGATGCTGCTCCATGAATCCCTCACCAGATGCCACCACCTTGACACTGGACTCCCCAGCCTCCAGAATCATGAGCCAACAAATTTCTTTTCTTTATAAATTACCCAGTCTGTGGTATTCTATTACAGCAACTTAAAATGAACTAAGACATCAATCCTTGAGTCTCTAGACCTGAGGTAATAGAACTCTAAGCATCTAACTGAAAATGAAGGGAGGACACGTTCTCAGCAGACAAAAAGTCCTTGAGGGCAGAGGCTGTGTTTTCCTCCTCTGTGCCCACCCACCGCCCATCACGGTACCCAACACTCCATTAGGAGATCAAAAAAACAGCTAAGGAGGCAGAAAGGAAGGAAGGCAGGGAGGGAGGAGGGGAGAGAGAAAGGACCACTGTGGTAGGCTGAATAATGCCCACTGCCCCAGATGTCCACATTCAAATCATTACCACCTATGACTGTTCTCTTATACAGTAAAAGGGACTCTGCAGATGTGATTAAGTTAAGGATCCTGCGATAGGAAGATTATCCTGGATTATCTGAGTGGGCCCTAAATGTAATCACAAGAGTCCTTATAAGGGGAAGGCAGGAGAGATTTGACT
Source organism: Daubentonia madagascariensis (assembly GCA_023783475.1). Taxonomy (NCBI): domain Eukaryota; kingdom Metazoa; phylum Chordata; class Mammalia; order Primates; family Daubentoniidae; genus Daubentonia; species Daubentonia madagascariensis. Next base: position 7,924,118 of record JAKFHU010000144.1, on the reverse strand, counting down.
ACAGCAGAGGAGAAGGCAATGTGACCAGGGAAGCAGAGATAAGAGTGAAGCAGCCACCAGCAGCTGGAAGAGGCCAGGAATGAATTATCCCTTGGAGCCTCCATAAGAAACCAATCCCGCTGACACCTTAATTTAGGCCCAGTGAAACTGATTTTGAACTTTTGGCCTCCTGAACTGTAAGAAAATAGATGTTGTTTTAAGCCACCAAGTTTATGGTAATTTGTTACAGCAGCCAGAGCAAACTAACACAATCACTCTCTAATAAGCTATTGCCCTTCAAGCCAAAGATGTTGGGAGGCCGCTTGTTATGGTCCAAACTTCAGCAGGCATTCAAGTTTGGAGTATCAATGTTTAAAGTCAGAATATATTTACTTCTGACATGGTATCTTTTGGTTCTGAGGATCTGGAAAAGTAGTGTCATCAGAAAGACCCTCTCTAAAATACTCTATACATTAAACACAGACGGATACATTATCCTTCTAATTCTAAAGACATTAGAGTACACACCTAATAAAACGTGCATTGCCTCAAAAAAACCCAAACACCTAAGTAAAAATACTCTTACTGTAGGACTTTCAGACAGGTGCAGCTCCCTCAGTTCCCCACTGTCCCCCACCCTTCCCCAGGGGCTCCCTGGCCTCCTCAGCTCCTCTTCTGCCATTAGCCCCACTCAGCACCCTACACATGAAACACACCCTGTTCTGACTTCCTTACCTTTGCAAGAGTGTCCTTGCACTTGCCTTTCCCTTTAGCAGGTCCCTCCCCATCCTTCAAGTCTTAAGTCAAAACACATTTTCACAGCAAAACCTTCTGTCACCAGCCTCTCCCTCAACCCACACACCCCAAAGAATAAGCTGTTTCCTCCTGGTGCACAAAGGGAAGGAGTGACATGCTAGGGTCAGCCCTGAACTGCGCCCTACAGCACACCTGTGACAGAGGACTCCCATGCCTGCCTGCCAGTTTTCCTAAGGACTGTAAACACCTTGAAGGCAGGGACGGATCAACTCTTACCCAAAGGCACATCCTCAGGGCCTGTCCCACAGTGGAGAGAGAGAGGAACATAGGCAGGTGATGGGAGGGAGCGCCAGGCTACATAGCTGGGCAGTCCTTCAGAATGGGGCTTCTCAAGCCGTGGGTGGTGACCCATTGGAGGCCATGACAGCAAATTAAGGAGTCATGAAATCAATTTTGAGGGTCATGACAAGCATTTTTAATAGATTGGAAGAGAAAATAGTACTTAGCTTTGCTATATGTAGCAGTAAAATTGCTTTTCCAGTTTTACTTACATACCAACAGTATACATTAATATACGAATGTGTGTATTATCTGCGGTGAGTTCCCAGTCAAAAAAGTGAACAATGCTGCATTAGAAAGTAACATCCTTCCCAGGAGGCCAAATATTAGATTATTAAGTATGGAATATCCGATTTCCTTAAGTACTAAGCTTGACAGTTGATATCTCTGACATTTCATTTTGACATTTCTTGTTTTATTTTTATTGTGAAGGTACATCCTCATTCTTCCAAATGCACGTTTTGGCTTGTGATTATCTTTCACATTTTTTTAAGAGCAATTTTTGTGAAACCATGGGTAAGTCAAAAATTCATGTTATTTATGAATATGAGTTCCGTCATGGAACCAATGTTGCACAGACAGCTTGAAATACCAATGAAGCGTTTGGGAAGGATGTGGCTAATGAATGCACAGTACGTCGATGGTTTGAGAAGTTCTGTTTTGGTGATTTTAATCTTGAAAATGAGCCACATGGGCGACCTGAGACCAAGGTGGATAACAATGAGCTGAAAGCTATAGTGGAAGCGAATCCATCTCAACCTATGTGTGAATTAGCAGCCAAAGTTTGATGTTACTATTCTAACAATATTTGACCATTTGAAACAAATCAGCAAGGTAAAGAAGCTGGATAGATGGGTACTGCATGAATTAAATGAGCATCAGAAGAGAAATCATCTCGAAGCTTGCCTTTTTTTGCTATCATGACACAAAGGCAAACCATTTCTACACTGTATTGTTACATGTGATGAAAAATGGATTCTTTTTGACAATCGCAAGTGTTTGGAACAATGGTTGGACAAAGATGAAGTGCCAAAACATAGTCCAAAATGGGATATTCATCAAAAAAAAAGCTAATGGTGTCTGTTTGGTGGTCCAGAGCTGGTATTATCCACTACAGCTTCATGAAACCTCATCAGTTGATTACAACGTTTATCTACTGCAACCAGTTGGATGAAATGACGAGGATGCTTGTGATTAAGCAGCTGAGATTGGTCAATAGAGACAGGCAAATCCCTTTGCAAGACAATACTTGATTACATGTTACACAATCAACACTGCTGAAACTACAGAAGCTGGACTTGGAAACTCTCTGTCATCCACTGTATTCACCTGACCTTGCACCAACTGACTACCACTTCTTCCAGGCTTTGGACCACTTCTTGCAAGGAAAAATATTCAATTCTCAACAAGCTGTGGAAAACATCTTTCACGATTTCATCGCCACTTGCTCTCCAGGCTTCTTCACTGCTGGCATAAACGAGCTACCATTAAGATGGCAAAACTGTCGACAGTTTAGGTGCATACTTTGATTAACTGTATTGTTTCTTGTTTGAGATATAATAAACTACACTTTTGATTTGAAATTGGACATTTCATATTTAATGACCTAAATGACCATTTTTTTTAATGCAAATAACAGTACTGAAAGGAACTGAAGCCCCGGCAGGGAAGGGAGCACGGTGCCAGGGCAGGTGGGTATGGATGCAGCACTCCCAGGTATGTGCAGGGCAGGGGACGGACGTGCCCCAAGCAGTAGGAGCTTCTACCCCGGCAGGGTACAGAGCCCTGTACTCATCACTTCTCCTAAGTAGGTTCTGAACACCCACCCTGGGCCAGGCACTGGGTGAGGTACTGGGGATGCACCAGGGACAAGACAGACAGAGTCCCTGCCCCCATGGAGCTCCCAGCCTTGCAAGGGAGGTAGACCACAGATAAGCATGCAAAGAGATATAGTAATTACAGATGGTGGCAAGGGCTGTGAAGGAAAAGCACAGCAGTGAGGAGTGGGAGGAACAGGAAAGGCTTCTCTAAAGGGGGAGCAGGAGTGACCAGAGAGGAGAGAGCCCTCCCAGCAAAGGGACAGCCTAAGGCAGGGCCCCGTTGGGAAGACAATGCATCTGAAGAACTGAAAGAAGCCCTGTGGGCCTGCAACAGAGGAGACAACAGAGGCCAGACCCCACCGGACCTCTAAGGCCACCTTCAGCAGCACGGCCTTCAGCCTAAGGCAATGAGAAGCCCCTGAAAAGCTGAGTTAGTGGAATGAATTGATTCATGTCACTGAGAATAGAGTCCCTGCAACAGGCAGACAGACCCAGGACCAGCAGACAATGGAGACAGGTCCCCTCCACCACCCCCAACTCTAAATATAATAGGAGACTTGGGCCAATTGTTCCCTTGGTGACCCCAGACAAGACACTGAACTTCTCGGACCCTCAGGTTTCCTATGTCTAGTAAGATGACTCCATGTCCCAGCCATGGCTGAAGGTCTCCAAGTCTACAGGCCAAAGACATCACTTCTCTCATGACTGCAGTGATTTCCATGGAACAGAGTCATGCAACAGGGGCCCTTCTGATGTGTAGGCCCCTGCAACGGTGTAGTCAGATCAAAACAGAAGACTGCTGGGATAGAACTGCTAAGCACAACCTCATGCTCCCGGGAGCTGTCGGAGGAGAGGGTGCCAATGCAGCAACACACATACAGCCCCACCAACATCCTGCAATCACTGAAACACCACAGGCCTAGGAGCAAGTCACCTTCCTTCCTGCTTCCCTCTCCAGAAGGCCTGGCTTTCAGAATGTCAGTGTGAGGCTGCAGCATGGTGCCTACATTCCTCGTCTTTCTTGGCAAAGATAGAGCTGTGCCTTACAACAAGGAAAATCACAAATAAATACCATATTATGGCTATCGGACATGAACAACTTTCCCAAATTCAGCAAACATCTCGGTACCGGCTTTGGCCTAGGTTGGGCCCTCTGCTACAAACTAGGGATGAAGACATGAGTCACCAAGCATGCCCCTAGACAGCAAAACCATAACAGATTCCTAGGAACACCAGCCACGCACACAAATAACTTTCTACCAGGCCTGAGGGGGTCAAGAGAGAAGCAAATATGAAGGTCAGACTGGAGCCAACTAAAAGGACAGTAGAAGACATGTGGGAGGCAAGCCTGAACAGATGAGCACACATTCCTGACCAGCTCGGCCTTCACACCCACCCTTAAGAAAGGCACCTTCTCCACCTGACAGAAGGAAGTGAAGACCCACGTCACTTACTGGCTCAAAAGAGGCAGAGTAATGGCAGTGGCAGCAATGCCTGCAGGACTGGGTCGTGTAGCCACCATTTACTGAGTACATACAATGAGCCACTGTGCTTGGCAGTTCTTATTTATAACCTTAACATTCACACCCACCCAGTGGGGACACATACACACCCCAATTTACTAATGGAGAAAATAAAGCTCAGAAAAGTTAAGTCACTGGCTCAACATCACACAGCTAGTTAAGTAGCAGGGCTGGGATTCCAAAACCTAGGCTGACTACAAAGAACACTAGCCACGACATGACCCCACTACTGAACAGAGATAGAGCCAGACCCTGGGAGCGCCAGTCACACATCAGGCACAGCCCAGCACCCAGAGATGGACGCGTAGTCCAGGCCCACAGAGCCACAAAGCTCTGCTCACTGCTGTCAGTGATGCTGCAGCCCTAAGCACACCTCCCACACACACCCAACATGCTCAGCCACTGTACCTGTGCTCAGGCATGTGCTTTCTCACCCATGCTTGCACACTCCCACCCCTGACCACACCACACACATTCACATACACATGGGGACTAGCCAGAATTTCACAAGAGCTCTAGTTCTTTTACCTGATGTGATCTGGACTGTTCAAAGGTTAAATGAAAAAGCCAGTTAAAGCAGGAAACCATGAAAAAGTAACTTAAAACAAACCCGTGCACCTATAAAGGTGTATGAAAAGGTACACTCTTCAGCCAGTCTACTGATGTAGGCCAGCCAAGGCCTCTTCTTTGAGTCTAGGGCTACTCAGTGCAGTTCCCTATTATTTTTCCTGGTCAAATCACATCCATATTTATCATCTAACTTTTCCAATTTTGTTTTGCTTCTTTTTAAAAAGTGGAACAATGACTTACAATTGTGAAACAAATTCTAAGCACAGCATTTTACAGGCTTTTAACAATTTTTTTCCTCTGATTTTTCACAACTGTGTCACCCACATCCTCACAGCAATTTTTTTTAGCGACTCACCTTTAGCAAAATTTCCCTAACTATTCAACTTACTTTTCATAGAAACAATTCCATTATATTTTATGGGTCTACTAAGCATTTCATTAAATTACATAATTACAATAACAAGTACAACAGGCATTAACTAGTCAGGAACAAACCCAGCTGACTCTTGGCAGGTCTGCAGCTCAGCTGGGGAGCAGAGCCCTGAGGCAGCCCGTCACTCTCGTGCAGTCAGGGAGGACCATGGCTCTAAGGGTGAACTTAAAACGTCAGTTCATCAGGGGTGCTGGTTTAAGAGAGTTTCAACCATATTGATAAACAGAATGAAAGAATAGAGAAGCATTCAATTATCCTTTAAGCCTTGACTACACTTTAATTTTGGTGGCATTCTGAATGCATTAAAAAATACAATTTTGAGCCATTCATTTATAACATAGTAATAAAAGAGTTTTACTATTTTATGGTCATTAAAATCTGTCTATGCACCTAAAGCATTTCATTTAAACCTTCACAAAGCATGCCATAAGTAAAAATACAAACAAAAGAAAACAAAAAACCATAAGCACCTAAGTCCATATGCCAATCAATGAGCATTAGGGTTTCCACAGAAAGCAGCCCTACCCGCCTCTCTGAAGAATTGCAAAGCCATGAGCTGTGCCTCCACCAACAATGGCAACAACTAACCTTTACCTGGCACTTATTAAGTGCCAGGCACTGTTCTAAGCATTTTACACATATTAACTCATCATCATCCTGTCAACCTCATGAAGTAGGTGTGATAATTATCACCATTTTGCAAATGAGAATGGAGGCACAGAGTGTTAACTTGCTCAAGTTATCCAGCTACTAAGTGGCACAGCTGGGAATTGAACTCAGCTGGCTCTCAATCGCCAAGCTGCACTGCAAAGGCACAGCTGATAGAAGATAACGCCTAGAGATGTTTAACACATTAACTGCCATGTGAGTTGTACTTAACTCACGCTAGTTTTGAGCCCGGGGCCTCATGAAGCAAAACCTGGGCAAAACCCTACAGTTGGTTCATGAAAATCTTACTTGTTGGTGTTCTTATTGTTACAATTAATATTGACAAATTAATTCTAAAAACGTGGATTAAATGAATAGAAGTAAATAAACTTCATTTTTCATTAAATTAGAAAGGATGGTTTTGTTTTTGAAGTTTTTACTCCATTTTCATAATAAAACACCATGGCCCCAAAGAAAAAAATGTTTTTTTCTACTGTGGCAGTCAGTGTGTTAACCCTGAATGTGATCCTTCAGTTGTTACACACAAGTGACATGTGCTCACTTTCCTAGGTAGGAGACACTCAACAATCACCCTAAGCTCAAGGACATGGAAAGCGTCCTGCGTGAGATCCGTCTCCCCCTCATTCCATTATCTCACTTTGAGGGCAGATGAGGCTCCTGAGATATAAAAATCTGGCAAATCAACAGTTCCCCAAATACATGCTTATGATGAAAGGGGGAAGGAGAACTAGGTCCCCAACCAAGGACCTGAGCATGCATTTCCGCTCTGCCACACACTTGCCATGCGACCTTAAGCAAGTCACTCTACCTCTCTAAGCTTCAACTTTTTAACCTGTAAGATGAAGGGATAGCCTCTCAGTGGTCTTCTGACACTTTCAGGAGCACAGAACCCTTTCTTTACTGAGAAGCTTGATATGTGGAAACAGAGGAAAACAGTGGTGCTCTAGCTGCAGGCACCCTGGGGAAGCAGCCTGTCTTGCCTCCTCCCTGCCCCCTCCCCTGGGTGTTGGGAGAGGAGTGGGATGCAATCAGAAGACAGGGCACATCGCGCAGCAGGAACATAGTGAGCAGAGGTGCTGGAGTGAAGAGGAAGGGACAGAATGGTCAGAACACAGAGGTTCACGGAGTGAGAATACAGGGAAGCAGTAGACCAAAGTCAGACTGTTGAGAACCTCCAATGTCAGACCAAGGAGCCTGGAGCTGACCCTGCAGGCTGAGAGCTATCAGTGATGCTTCTGATGTAGGGTGAAGATAGGATCAGAGCTGTCTGAAGAGGAGAGAACAGCAGGATGAGCATGGATGGGAGCAGAGCAGGACCAGAAGGGTGGGAATGCAGCCACAGCTAGGAGGGGACAGTTAGGGCCCATCACAGTGATCACCCTCACAAGGCTGGTCTTCTGAAATCCGGGTACCTCTGCCACACCCCACTCAGTTCCAGTATAAACCTATGCCTTAAGAACTAAAAACACACAGAAAATGAGTTATTTTGTCATACTGAATTCAACCACAAAGGTACAAAACAGAAAGCAGTTAAAGAAAGAGGCCACTTTCTGAAATAGTGTGTCCTTGGATGGTGGCTTCTAAGACCAACCCATCCCTACCCTGAAAACCCAATGGGACCCTCTCTGGAGCTCAGCTGGCCAAGTGTATACTGACCACTGGCCTGGGCTCTACAGGCGAGCAAGAAGCTGCCAAGTCTCCCACAAAGCATTGCCACTACAACCTTTCTACTAATCCTCATTTTCTAATCTAAGCCAAGGTTTAGATTAGCCAGGGTTCTTTGACTACCAAGTGGATTGTTTCAAAGAGTAGTAAAAACACCTGCACTCAAAGAACTTCTCCAACTCAATAATAAAACGACCATGCAATTAAAAATGGGCAAAGGATCTGAATAGATGTTGCTCCAAAGAAGATAGTCAAATGGCCAATAAGCACAAGAAAAGATGCTCAACATCATCAGTCATTAGGGAAATGCAAATCAAAACCATAATGAGATACCACTTCACACTCACTAGGATGGCTAGGATTAAAAAGACAGATCATAAAGTGTTGGAGAAGATGTGGAGAAACTGGGACCCTCATACACTGTTGGGAGGAATGTCACATGGTACAGCTCGAAAACAATCTGGCAGTTCCTCAAAAGGTTATACACACACTTACCATATGACCCAGCAATTCCACTCCCTGGTATGTACCCAAGAGAAATGAAAACATGTGTCTATGCAAAAACTTGTACACCAGTGTTCACAGCAGCATTATTCATAAATTGTCAAAAAGTGGGAGCAACCCAAATGTCCACGAACTGATGAATGGATAAACAAAATATTTCACATTCATACAAGGGAATTTGTGTTTGGCCATAAAAGGAAATGAAGTACTGATAACGTGATACAACATGGATGAACCCTAAAAGCATTATGCTAAGTGAAAGAAGCCAGACATAAAAGGTCTCATACTGCATGGTGCCATTTATACGAAATGTCCAGCATAAACAAATTCATAGAGACAGAAAGTAGATTAGTGGTTGCCTAAGGGCGGGGTCTGGGGAGGAAGGGAACTGGGGGCAAACGGGAAGGGATTGCTAATGGATACAGAGTTTCTCTTTGGGGTGATGAAAACATTCAAATATTGACTGTGGTGATGTTGCAAAATGGGGGCTATACTAAAAACCACCGAATGCTTTCCTTTAAAACAACAAAAACAGGCCGGGCGAGGTTGCCCATGCCTGTAATCCTAGCACTCTGGGAGGCCAAGACCCAATAGCTTGAGGTCTGGAGTTTGAGACCAGCCTGAGCAAGAGCAAGACCCCACCTCTACAAAACACAGGAAAATTAGCCAGCCATGGTGGCATGTGCCTATAGTCCCAGCTACTCGGAAGGCTGAGGCAGGAGGATCGCTTAAGCCTAGGAGTTTGAGGTTGCAGTGAGCTATGATGATGCCACTGCACTCTAGCTGGGGCAACAGAGCAAGACCCTGGTCTCCAAAAAAAAACCCAAACAAACAAAAAACCCCACCTCTACTCTCACCAGCCCATGCAGGAGCACAGCAAGGAAATCCAGAGCATAGGCCCCAGTGTCCTAGAGAGAAGGCCAGGCCCTAGGGCATGCCCCAGCTCTGCAGCCTGGGAGCCTTGTGACCTTAGACACATATGCTACTTCAGCCAGTTTCAGTCTCTGTAAAAATGTCAACCATATGACCTACCTAGAGTCAAGCAGTTAAACTATCAGTGCAAAAATGTTTGGCACAGTGTCAGACACAGAACAGGCACACTATACAAGCTAGTGATCTGTGGGAAAGTACACTGTAAATGACAAAGACCTTCACAAACTTTAGGTGGTTTTACAACTTCACATATAAAATGATAACATATATTATCAGAAATAATCCAATTTCAATTTCATATGCTGCTTTCCAAAGACTCACTTGAGCTCATTGCCCCACTGTTTCAAAGAGTAAAAATTAATAGAATTTGGATGCCCGGGGGCTGGTTGATTTGCAGCTTGTTCTCCCACCAGCTCTCCAGGCACAGTCTCCACAGCTAGGACATTTCTGGCTTTCTCTGCAGAAGCATTTGGGTGCGGGTAAATTAAATCTGAAAGAAAGGCAAACAAATGTCAGTTACTCAAAGTTTCCACATGAACCTTGCAACCTACATAAGACACTGACTTGATATACTACATAAAAATCTAAACTAGGCCGGGTGCGGTGGCTCATGCCTATCTGTAATCCTAGCACTTTGGGAGGCCAAGGCAGGAGGATCACTTGAGGTCAGGAGTTCGAGACCAGCCTGAGCAACATAGTGAGACTCTGTCTCTACAAAAATTAGAAAAACTAGCCAGGCATGGTGGTGTGTGCTTGTAGTCCACTCGGGAGGCTGAGGCAGGAGGATCACTTGAGCCCAAGAGTTTGAGGCTGCAGTGAGCTATAATGAAGCCACTGCACTCTAGCCCAGGTAACACAGCAAGATCCTGTCTCCAAAAAAAAGAAGAAAGGAAGGAAGAAATCTAAACTACATATATATAATGATATATTTTTAATGTATACTATATAAAATATAATCTGTGGTAGCTTTGGTGTTCTGAAACCATTTTCATCTAAAGAGATCTATGTTTCTCAAAGGAAGGTTGTGATATGCTTTAAACCACCAAGTATTAACCGTGTTGGCTAGAATTTGCTCCAGTCTTGTAGATCAATAAACCTTGCAAAAACCTGTGATCAAGGTCTACTCACCTACACTGATAAGGAACAATTTCCAGGATAAACTGTTAGGTTAAAAAAAGCAAAGTACAGATCAGATCATACTATGCTCCCTTTTCTCTAAGCAAGTGGGAGGAATATAAACCTATTTGCTCATATTTGCAAACAGTGACAGTGAAAAAATTAAGTTTGCATATCACAGAATAGTATTTCAGTAAATTCACAGGCAAACATAGTGACACTAAAGCATAATCGATCAAATTTCAGAATATCTTAAAATGTAAACTTCTGAACTATTTAAGGTTGAAAAGATATGATGTCCAAAATTTACTTCAAAATAACAATATCATGTTACTTAACAAAATAATATTTGCTTCAGATAACATGTTATTTGCTTCAAAATAACAAAATGAAGTGGGTAGGAGTATCAATGGAACAAGAAGGGACATGAAATAATAGTTGTTGAGACTGCCTCATAAACATGGAGGCAATATTATGTTATTCTCTCTCTGCCTATGTTGAAAATTTCCCATAATAAAAAAGTTACTGTTAAAAAAAGTTTTGACAAAAACATTTCCAACTACAAATACTTTGTATTCTTCCAAGTGACATAATCTAAGAGGAATGCTTGCAAACAAAATTTAATACTACTTCACAATAACCAATTTGATCTATATATCTCTCTTTTAATGAAGCATCCCTACATCAAGAATATCAACCACCACTCTTTCTGTGAAAACAAAATAATAACTGAACTGCTAACCACTGATGTTCAAGAAAAAATTAGTTTTTAACCAAGTGAGCACACCATCAGCCAGGACAGGTCCCTGTAAAGGTCACCAAGCCCTGGTAAAGAAAGAATACAGGGTGTCCTGGGCTGCACGGGCCCTTGGACAGCACTGTCCTGAACAGGAATTCCTGATGACGGGCTTGCACTCTGTAGGCAGGTTACTAACTTGACCACGGTCAGTGTGGGAACGGCTTCAAGAACACACTGGGAAAGTATCTTGGGCATGACATGAATACATGACTGCTGTGTATCTATCAGGGGAATGTGGCTCTGGCCAGGGAAGTCAATACAAGCCTTCCAAGTAGAGTTCTGACTAGGAAAAGTGAGAGGATGTGTTGGGACAGAACAATTATGGGCTGAGTAATGGATTACTAGAGCTTGAGTCAAGAGGCCAAGAAGTCGGGAGGCTGAGGCAGGAGGATCACTCGAGCCCAGGAGTGTGAGGCTGCAGTGAGCTGTGATCGTGCCACTAAATTCTATGCTGGGCAACAAACCGAGACCCTGTCTCAAAAAAAAAAACAAAACAAAACCGAGGCAGGAAGTTACAAATTACCACCGTTTCCCTGCTCTTGGTTCAAATTACCAACACGTATGTAAGTACAAGGCACTGAAGATACAACCACCAATGAGACTGAGTTCTCCCCCTAAGGAAAACACAACTAGGAAAGAGACATAAAACAGAAAAATGTCAAGCTCCAAGTCACCACAGTATACATGGAGTCCCTGGTATCCAGACTTTTCTTCTAAGCAACAGGGTTCCAGGAGATGCTGTGGGGACCACCGGAGGGAGAGGAGGGAGGAGGCCCCACCGTCAGCTTTAGCCACGGTGGTTCCCCTCTTCGCTCTTTTATATATCGTGATTCCCTTTAAGATTTCATTTGGAAAAGGGGTTCCAATCAACAAAAGAAAAAAAAGTTCAGCCACCACTAATCCAGTCCAGTCTCCCTATCTACTTTATTTGTCAGAACACTAAAGCCCAGAGCCAGGCCAGAACCCAGCCACCTGCCCCGGCAGGACACAAATATCACAAGGCCAGTCAAAATGACTGTACCTACCAGAGGAGTGCACGGTGCCTGGAACATGGTGGGCACTCAACCTTTGTGAGTACGTGTGTTAGTCTGTGGGCACATGGGTACAGAGGTGGCTCTAATTCTTCACTTCAGAGAAAGGTAAAACTGGCACACAGGCTTCCCAAAGTCTGGTCTTCCGCAGACATGTCACTAGCAACGCATACAATTCTAAGCCAAGTTAGGAAATAAAACACAACAAACTGTACTCATTTCTCTTACAAGCCGACTCCAACCTCCTCTTCTTCCTGTGTGGGCTGACAGCAAGGTGATGAACGGCTTCTCTGCGGGCATGGGTTGTCAAATGCTCTTGTGTGTGGCAAAGTGCCTATTACCAAGAAAACCTCAGGCCTTGAAGCAACCCTCAGCCCATACTGGAAACACTTCCTGAAGAACTCGGAGGCCCTGGGGGTGGGGTGGAGAAAAGGGACCGGAGACCACAGCAGAACATGTTGGAGAAACAATTTCTAACTTAACCTGAAAAAGAAGCTATTCCCCGGCTTCATACACGTTTGCTGTGATTGTTATTTTTGTCTGGTTTTTGGTGTTTAAAAGACTATGTGAGTTTTACTTAATCAAAAGCAGAGTTGCTGGCTTCTCCTCAATACACATCCTAACATTAGCATTCAGAGAACCGCCTCGAGAAGGACATTAAGGGAAAACACAAACTAGGACATGGCAACATTTCCTCGAAGATTTTTAAGAGGATGGATTGGTGTTCATGAACATGTCCTTTGTCTTGCAGCCCCAGTGGGGAAAGTCTGTGCTTGATGGTTTTGGCATTTAGACCTTCTCTGTTCTTTTTAAACATTTTCAAATGCCTATATGACAACTCTGAGGGATTTTGCATTTCCTAGGTCCTGATTGCAGTGCAGCCTCTTAATTCCAGTGTGACCTAGGGCAGTCTCAGCTTCCCTGACCTCTAAGAGCCCTTCCCACTTAATAGTAACATACATGCTGGGACTCTCCCGCACAGGGGTGGTTCCTGTGCACATCTGGACTGCCTCAGTGAGTCTTCCCTCTCCTCTCCTGCTCCTTCCCTGCTACGGCAATCAGCCCAGTGCTCCTCTGCAGAGAGCAGAACTGCAAATGTGGGAGAATTCCCATAAAAACCAACCCATGCCTGCGGCCATCCAAGAAGAGAAAGGAGCACTGGGAAAGGGTCGTTCCCACTTGCAAAGAACATTGCAAACCAGAGTCTGGAAGTCACCAGCGGGAGGTGGGAGAGGACAGGGTGGGGTTAACGTGAAAAAACTGTTTTTTCTTTATCAAGTGAGTTTTAATCCAGATTGTGAAGGAGTGTCAGGAAGAACAGAGATCTCTTCCAAGTGAGCACATAGTGTGCATCTAAGCATCAAAAACGAGAGGCAGCAAGCCAGGGTTCTGACAGCCCCCAGGTGCATCAGTCCATGTGTCTAGTTAATTACTCGGCTGTCTGTCCCCCAAACCCCACCAAGGACAAAAATCTGTGAGAACTGAATCCCTGTCTGATTTGCTAACCCAACACCTAGCATAGAGGAGGGACTCAATAAATACCGGTAAATGGCTGAACGAATAAATAAAAGACAGTCACTCACTAACATGGTACAGCAGGAAAGGCCTGCTGTGGGTTGAGGAAATCAGGCAGGAGGCAGCAGAGGTCCCTGAGGTTCTTGAATGGGTTTACACTCATCGTCCCTCCTGACTTCTCTCTCTCCTGTCACCTCATCTCCGACAGAGTCCCTGAATTAGGGGTGGGGGATTCACACCCGGCTCCATGGCTTACCTCTCTTCCTCTCCTACTCCTCCCTGCTTGTCCCACAGTCCAGCTCGGCTGCCATCCCCACCCCCATCCACAGCCACACCGACCCCGAGTTCACCTGGACCAAGTCCCACCAGATCTAGGCTGAGGATGTCTCTGCTGGTGCCAAACCCCAAGCCTGTTCCAAACAGTCCCCTTTCAGACCCTCTCCGCAGGGTTCTAGCAGGCTCCTCCCAGACAGAGCTGGAATCTAACCCCACTCAGCATCTCCCTCCCATCCTTCCTCCCACACAGTCGTGCCCTTTCACAGAACCTTCAAACCAGAGGAACCTGGCTCAGAGAGCATCTTGCTTCACAGATGGGGCAACTGTGATATGCTCAAGGTCCCATAAGCCTCCTCCACCAAATCATGCTGCCTCTCAGATACACAGCTGGTAATTACCATGACTGATACTTTAAAATAATGTATGGCATTTTGTAGCACTTTACAAGGATTACAAAGAAACACAGCTTCTTTGATCACTTTATGGGATCAGACATTAAACAATGACATGTAACTCTGTGGCACTGCCAACTGTGGGTGTGCATTACACTCTATGGTTTTCCTTCTGGCAGCCCTAGACCCTGCACAAGTTGCCCCAGGACCAAAAGGAGCAGCTAACCCCACCCCACAACCCTACTCACACACAAGCTATTGAGAGTGTGACAGTTAAACAACATGATGCAGCTGCTTCAGAGGAGGAAATGTGTGGTCACCCCTTGAGCTGTCTTCACAATACAATATTCTGCAAGAAATACCATCCATATTCAAACAAGTATTTAGGCACTCAAGCCTGCTAAGATCATTGAGTGCTTCCATACTCCTGAACCCTCAAGTAGTCTTAAAAAGAAAAGGGTCTTGTTATCCCTGGCTTGTTTTCTTATTACTTTATGTGGGGAATGAAGTAAACAGAATGTGCTAGACATACATTTTATAATGACAATGCCTCCTTTGGGTTCTAGCTACCTCATTCTCAACAGCTATGAAAGTCTGTGGACCCTTGGTTTTATCTTTGCAAATTATTCTTTTGCGTTGAAATTAGGTCTTCATCTATCCAAACACAGAAGATAATGCAGAACGGTGTTTGAGGCATGGCATACTTTCAGAGCAGGCTGCAGAATGGAAGGCAGGCAGAAAAGATAAACAGACTACAAAGCCCTCTCACTTTCCAATACTTGATTGACTAATACAAAGCTGCAAGTTCCAATCACACAGTTAACAGTGTCTTACTCTGAAGAAATGGATTCTAGAAAAAAAAATTGTAGGCAATTATGTAACAGGGCCAGCTCCCTATTGAATATTCATTCCAGCTTTTCCTTACTTACCCATCTTGGTTTTGATGATGGCCATATGCTCAGCTAAAATACTTGGTTCTTCCAACTCCTTCCAGCTAGGAATGGCCATGTGACATAGTTCTAGCTAATGACGCAGAAGCTGGGGGCTTCTGGGAAAGCTTTCTCCTTTTTGATATAGGTGCTACCCCTAGGGGCAGCTAGCATGAGTAGGAAAGCTAATATACTGTAAGGATGGAGAAGAGAAAGTTAGAAACAGCCGGGGTCCCACAATAACACAAGTGAGTAGCTATGCCAGCCATAAATTACCTATCATGTGAGACAGTAAGTCCCTATTAGTCAGGTTTCCTGTTAATTACAGCTGAACATAATCCTAACCCATTCAAAATGGTATCATCTTACATATGGCTCTTTATACTTAACAACACAGTTTCCCACTTGATCCTCCTAACAGAACTATGAAGGAAGGTAGACAAACTTCATTTCCACAGGCCATAGTTTGCCACCCCTGTACTAAAGGATAAGTGACTTACTCAGAGTCTGACAACGAATACATATCAACGAGACTCTGAGCTGCCTTCCAAGATATACAACTGGCTATCAATGGAGAATGGTAATTTCCTATATCTTTCCCCGTATTGACCTTATGTGTCCTAATGGATGACACCAAATGAAATGAAAATGTTCTAAACGACAAATGAAAATGTTCCAAACAACTGCATGACTAGGAAACAACAGTAGGAATAGTTTTGTTTTTTAATGCAAATCAAGAGTTAGAAAGACATTCATCTTCAATTCTAGCTAGAGTTAGCAAAGTTAGGCTAAGCTGGGCAGCACAAGCACAGCTACAAGCACAGCTTCAGAAACGATCACAGAGCACTGCCACATAAGAGCACATTTTATCTTTTAACCAGTTTTTATCTGATGAGGAAACAAAAGGGGCTAAAATACATACAGCCTTTTCTTCTTGACTTCCTGCTTTAGACTTTTTGACTTCCTGAACTATTACAGTTCTAACAAATTGCTCAGTGGTCCAAAGTTTCATTATTTGTTCTTAGAAGCTATCTAAAAATTGGTAGAAGTCTAAAGTTACAGTCATTTCTATCCATAAAATCTTCAAAGGCACTTCACTGCTCTTAGGATAAAGTCCAAAATCCCAAGGCCAGCTGTGAGGCTCTCCCAGCTCCGGCTCCAGGCTTGGGTGTGCCTCCAGGCTCAGCTGCTCCCCCAGCTGCTTTCTACCTGCAGTTCTGGCCAACTCCTGGTCATCCTCCAGTCCTCAGGTTAGATGTCACTTCCTCAGAGAGGTCCCCAACCACCAGGAGCTGAGCTAAGCTCAGCCTACTAACAGGCCCTGGTACCCCGCATTTCCCCTTCCCTCACATTTACCTCACTTTTTCTCTGCAACACCACCTTGCTTGACTAGAAATTCTGTGAGGGGAAGAACCAAGCCCATCTTGGGAGCCTAATTTGCTGAATGAATGAGTAAATGTTAGATGGCACACACTCTAAATTCCCAAACTTACAGTCCCCAAACCAAAGGAAGAGAACCAAATATGGTTTCAGATGCTTTCTCTGGCTCCCTAGCCATCACATTTTGGCTTAAAAGAAGGAAGGATAAGTGTTATAGGGAGACTACAGGGCTAGGTGCTACTTCTTTGCCCTCCTTTCACTTTAACATCTCTGAGTCTTTGCTAGAGAAAAGTACTTTGTGTTCTCAGAATAAAGTATCTTCTGTGCCAAAGGCATTGGCTATCCCCTACAGGGTTTCAAAATGTTCCAAATGACTTAGATACTGAGTTGTAGAGCTTCTTTTGATGAAAAGCACGATAACAGTGGCTTTTTAAAAAACTCAGTCAACAATGACTAAGAATCCTGAACTAAACATAAAGGGGACATAAACTTGAAAATGAAGGCATCACCTCAGTGCTTGTTAAGAGTACCAAGACAGCCACGAAAATGACTTGAGAACTCTCACAGGAGAACATATCAACTGGTACAAAGTATATATAGTAACTTTTCACTGACCAGAGGGTTAACCTGGTGAAAAATACTGTGATGAGTAAAACCAAGATTCGCAAATTTGGAGAAGAAAAACTAAAGTCTAGGAAGGCGTTTGTTTCTGGAACAAATAAGTTGCATATGTACCAACACCATCCTTAGTGTGACAGGGAACTCAGATGTAGCCCTGTGTACTGCTGACCAGAGGGTCCCAAGGGTTTAAAGATGTGCAGACTATACCTCTTTATGAAAGAGTTAGAACTAACCCTGACTGGCTTAAATTTTAATGTGCACTCTTTTGTGTCCTTAAAAAATGCTACTATAATGGCCTGGCCTTTTTAGGCCTTGCTGCAGGGCTCAGAAGCCTGTTTCTTTTTGGGCCTCTTCTCCCTGTAAGAAGTTAGGGGTGGTCATAAAAACAATCCCAGCCCAATAGTCTCTGCAGGGGTGGGATGGTCAGCAAATAATTGTTGACCTGTTCTTTCCAGTGGGCTCTATACAGCCAGTCATGAGACATTCATGGGGTTTTAATTTTTGATACTCAAATATTAAACCACATTATCTCCACACTGCAAATGGCCAGGGTTTGATTACCATGAGTTATGCAAATGCCACGAATCCAGAAGAGAATGAAATCAGTGCTTGAGGGTTAAAGTCTTCCTATGAAACACTAGAGAATCACAAGTAGAATGTTTTGAGAATACCTTCCCAGTGTATGCAAACACCTGTCAACCCTAGCAAGTCTGCCCAAACATGAATATGCAGGCATAAGTACTTCATCTTCAGGTGTGGTAGAGAGCAGGCTGGCCCTGCAGTCAGAACTGGAGTTATAACACCACAACTAACTATGTGTTGACCTCAGTCGTATCATCATTTCCATATGCTTGGCACTGGCCTTGCCTGACTCCAAGGTCATCATTGGGCTTGAATGTGATTCATACATGGAAGCACTTGGTAACTATGGAATGCTGCCTTCTTATAAGGGCTCATCACTATTATTTTCTTTCTGAATTCATTTTCATTCACTGCTAAGTTGACCTGTTGTGTCAAATGGCTATACACAAAGAAGTAACACAGGTCTACTCCATTTCTTACTTACCTGTGTTATCTCTGGCTACAAGACCCTTAGGAAAATCCCCAGGAGTTGGGGAGGTCCTGCTGTCCCACTTGACCATGTCGAGATTGTTGCAATATTCCCATCTCTTCTGCTGAAGCTCCTGTAACCAGTAAGTCATGAGTTGACGATTAGGAGCCTAGAAAGAGGGAGGGGAAAAACATGTTATGTCCACCAATAAAACGAAGAGTTTAAAAAATATTACGTTTCATGAGTACAGACTGTACAGCTTGCCACATGAAAGGGAGAGTTAAGATGAAAAGATCGAGAAAATTTTAGTTACAAGATCAGTAGTGTTTGCTCACTACAAGTTGGGTCAAGCAAATAGCAATTCTAACACAAAAAATTTAACCAAATTAATAGGAAATCTTTTTAAATTCTAAAATTAGAGAATGAAACAGTATAACATTTTCTTCAAAAAGTTTTAAGGGTCAGGCGCAGTGGCTCATGCCTGTAATCCTAGCACTCTGGCAGGCTGAAGCGGGAAGATGGCTTGAGGTCAGGATTTTGAGGCCAGCCTGAGCAAGAGCAAGACCCCATCTCTACAAAAAATACAAAAATTAGCCAGGCATGGTGGCGGGTGCCTGTAGTCCCAGCTACTCGGGAGGCTGAGGCAGGAGGATCATTTGAGCCTAGGAATTTGAGGTTGCAGTGAGCTATGATGATGCCACTGCATTCTACCCAGGACAACAGAGTGAGACTCTGTCTCAAAAAAAAGAAAAAAAAAAAATTTTAGGAAGGTTTGACAATTCTGCTGCTCTTTCACTCTGAGCACCGACAAATTCTATCTCAAGAAATCAATTCTTACATAGGTATGGATGATAGCCTTGCCAAATCATATCAAATAATGATATTTAAACACTGTTAGCATCTAAAAGAGTGGACAAAGAAACTGCAGATTAAAAACTAGATGGCACACCTAATTAGAATGACTAATATTTTAAAAAGTTGACAATACCAAGTGCTAACAAGGGTGTAGAGCCAACTAGAACTTTCATAAGCTGCTGCTGGGATATAATATGGCACAGCTGCTTTAGAAAACAGTCTGGCAGTTCCTCATAAAGTTAAATGTATACTTATCAAGTGACCTGGCAACCCCACTCCTACATATTCACCCGAGGAATAAAAACATACATTCACACAAAAACCTGTGTGCAAATGTTTATAGAGGCTTTATTCACAATCACCAAAAAATGAAAGCAACACAAAATGAACTTCAACTGATGAAAGAATAAACAAACTGTGGCACATCCATACAATGGAATACTATTCAGAGTATAAAGGGGAAAACTATTGATTCACACAACATGGATGAATACTAAATACATACTGCTAAGTGAAAGAAGCCAGACCCACACCACATGATTCCACTTACGTGACATTCTGAAAAGGCAAAATTTTAAGGACAGAAAACAAATATGTGGTTGCCAGGGCTTCGGGGTGAGGGGAGCAGCCAACTACAAAGGAGCAGCCCAAGAGAATTGTCGGGTGATGGTACTGTTCTGTATCATGACTCTGGTGGTAGATTCATGATTCTATGCATTTGTCCAAACTCATAGAACTGTATACAGCAGAGTGAATTTCATCTAAAAAAAAAAAAAAAATCAACCAAGGGAGGGGGGTGGTGGGAGCTGCAGCAGACCAAAAACAATGAACCTAGCTATATACAAACTAGACAGCCGGTATGGGTCATAGGTCTCCAGGCCATGGCATGATTATGGGAACCTCATCAATGCTGGCATCCAGTGACGTGGGCAGACATCAGATACAGTGGTTCCTAGGATCAGAGGCAATGGAGAAAACCGTTCTGCAGGCCTGACAGCAAGTGACAGGCCTAGAGACCAAACTGCTACCATCTACACGCAAAGGATAACCTCCAGGTGCTGTGGCTACAACCTGGGGTCTTTCTAGCAACACTCGCACACCAGGCTCCAAGTAAAGAAAACACTTCATTACAGGATCTTTGGGTATTTTACAGAAAATTCTTCCAACTATCAGCCAAGCCACCATTTCATCCATTCATTCAACCAACATTGACTGAGTGCCCATCAGGTACCTGGAATTGGGGCTTGGCCTAGTAAAAAAGGCAGGAAAAACAAACCAGTACTTTCCATAATGCATTCAGTGCTATGACAGAAGACAGGCAGGTGAGGAGGGGCTGGCTGACTGGACAGCACTGCAGAAGGACACCTAGCCAAGCAGGGGCGGTGTGGTGAGGGGCAAGGCACTCAAAATTTAGGACTCCTGCCACTTGGGGGTTCAAAAGCTTCAAAGTATTGGCTTAGTATCTATCTTCTCCAATAAAACTTCAAGATGTCTCCACTTCTCTAGCATCTAGCACTGTGCCAGGCACATAGTAGGTCAGTATTTGTTGAATAAATAAGCCAAGGAATAAATGAATGAGTAATTAGGACATGATACAGTAGCTGCTTGGTCTTAAAGGGGAAGCAGGTGGCAGCTAGAGAAAAAGGGAGTAGGGGTTCCAGGGAAAGGAGTGTTTGCAAACACCCACAGGCCAGACAGCGTGAGTGAGGGGAGGCTGAAGGGGACCCCAAGTGAGGCTGGGAGTGGCAGGGACCAGGCCCCAAAGGGACTTGTGTGCCTTCCTAAAGAAATGGGATGGGATAGGGAACTTAGCAGGGCAATGACATGATTAGACAACGTCACTGCTGGTGAAAATGGTGAGGGGGGAAGGGAGGCACAGGGTTTGGGCAGGAGAAGGAGATTACTGAGGACCAGAGCCCACTTGAGAGAACCATGAATGTCGGCCTGGAGTGTGGGTTGGTCACAGGGTGGATGGCAGGGGCTTGGCGTGGCCCTGGAGCTCAGCAAAGAGAACACAAGCACTCCCACAAGAGGGAATAGGAGAGCCACTAGGAAAGTCAAGGACTGGCAGGCACAACCACAGCCCAAAGCCCAAAGACGGAAAGAGAGAGACCCAGGAAGCGAAATGACTTGTCCAGGTCGAACAGGTAGTCAACACTGAGACCCCAGTCTGCCAACCCCCAGCCCAGAGGGAAGTACGTGTTTGGGTGGGGGGAGTACGTGTGTTCTGGTCCTCCCACCGGCTCCCCGGCCTGCTTGGCTCCTCCATCCCCGACCCAGGGAGAAGACCAGAATAGATGTGGTCCGAGCACCCTAGGAGCCTTCTGCTCAAGCCAGGGAGGTGCCTGGACACTTGCTCTACTGCCTCTCCTCCAGCCTGCACATGCCGCTGTTTCTATTCATGCCCAGGAGCAACAGGCTACTCAGAGCACCTGGCACACATTCACCAGGTCAGATCAGTCATCAACCTCTCTAGCTGTTTCCTGCAATGCAGGCACCATGAAAAATCTGCTCTTTATAAGAAAACCTTTTCCCTTTCAATCTTCAAGTATTAAATCTCATTGGGGAACAATTAGTAACCTCTTAGTCATCTCTCACTAAATTCCTAGGGCAAAAAAACTTTTAGAACCCATGCTTTCAATGTCTGACATATTATCATGTTGTTGAAATCTGGTCAAGGCAGGAAAACCTACCTCAAAATACTGATTAACTGGGTTGGTTTCCTTGCAAAAAAATCTAGAAATCACTAGAAGAATCTTGACTTCAACCCGCAATTAGCTAGTAAAAGGCTGCTGGGAGCTGTTTGCAATGGGTCTGGGGACATGTGCTTTGGGAGGCAGAAAAGCCCCAAAAGACCTTTTCCTTAGAGAGCTGAAACCCAAAGACAGAAGCACACACAGAATCTAAGACAGGGCGCAACTAAAAGCAAAGCACAGCGAAATCAGCAGAAATCCAGAAAGCCTCTGTGTTTTCCACCTGGTATCTTTTTAACAGAGAACTGAATTGAGATTTGGCCTTGTTTGGTCCTTATTAGATGTGTGATCACAAACATACATCTTCATCACCCGAGTCCTAGTAAAATTAGTCTAGATTTGCTCTGTCCAACACAGTAGCCACTAGCCACACGTGGCTATTGAGCACATGAAATGTGGTCAGTGCCACATGATGAAATCTTTTAGATACCCTGAATTAAATAAAATATATTATTAAATTTAATTTCACCTGTTTAACGTGGCTATTTGAAAAATTTAAAGTATGTATGTGGCTCACAATGTACCTTTATTGAATAGTGCTGGTCTACATCTTGATGGCAAATAGATTCCACTTTAAGAGTCAAGGCTGGCAGGAGAGCCAGCTTGGTGGGGAACAATGCCTTGGGATTATAACGTAGACCAAGGGCATGGGGTCCACAGGGGGTTGTGGGGCAGCCAACGCCATTCCCCTTCCACAGCACTTTGAGACTCAAGATAACTTCTCTCTTCTTTAAATAGAAGAGGTATCTCCACACCTCCAACCACCCCACACTCTGTTAATGTCCAAGGAGAGGCCAACATGCTTTAAGGACCCAAACATCCACTGGTCTGGCTGATGGCTCACAGTGCCTTTATTGCCCCTTCCCAAAGTGGGGCAAGTAGGATCCTTGAACAATCTTCTTCACAGACAGCACCTTGATGAGTCTATCACCAGGAATTCCCTCCACTGAGCCTCAGCTCAGCTGGTGACAATGAGCCAGTCTGCACTGAGGCTCACCACCACCACCACACAGTATTCACCAAGCACCCTCCAGCTGGGGGGTGAGGAGCACTACTGGGGAGATTAGTTATCTGTCCCCACTCCTCAGACTGGCCATTTAAAATGCTGTGGTCCCAAGCTCTGGAGAGCCAGACAGCCATTCCAATCACGCTACAAGGAACAGTGACAAGGCAAAGCTCCACAGCTCAGCAGAGAATTGAGAGCCATTGCCAGGCAAGCATCTGGCAGGAGGCCTGATGTCAGCATCTGCTGTCTGACAGCTCACCAGGCCATAGCCTGAGTCTCCCATAACCCCAGTTTCTCCAACTCCTGCTCATCCTTCAAAGCCCAGTGCAAATGCCACCTCTTCAGAGGAGGCTTCCCTGCCACGGTTATGCATTTTCTCTCTATCCTCTGAATGGAGAGCTCACAGCACCTTGCAGCCCAGGTAACCTTCCCACAGTTATGGGGCCACTCCCTGTGTGTTCCTCACTAATCTAAGTTCCTTGAAGGCAGAGGCCAGACCTGCTGGTCTCAGTGTGATCCAAGATGCCTAGCACACTGCCTTGAATATAGTTAAGCGCCCAAATATCTGACTCATTCTCTCCTTATGTTCAGTTGTTGCTAAGGCCTCAAAACTGCCAAAATCCCACTTCAAATATGGCACTGATCCCAATCTAAAAGACCAAGCCAAACCTCTTGGAAAGCCATTTTGGTTGTCTCCTACACAACCGCATGAAGGTCCTGGGAGAGGGAGAGGGGCAGAGAAGGACTGGGTGGGCACAACCCTGACACAGCAGCCATCTGCTGCTTTTGGGTGCCATGCCATGAGGTGACAGTTCAGAGAATAAGAGCTGGCCATAACCTCATTCTGCTGGAGGTGGGAATGCAGTCCTTGATAGCTGGCTGGGAAGTACCATGTGATGCCCCAGCTGCTCCCACAAACCTTTGTCCCCAGGTCTCCAGTAGCCCAAAACCCAGAAGCCCACTCTTGTCTGAGATGACCCTTGCCACCTTGTCCCTTCTCATGGGCCCCAGGAACTCCCTCCCCAACCCCACCCCTCAACTTGGTGCTCAGACAAGTCCCACTATTGGGACTAAGTCATATGACTACAAGTTAACTGATTTCAACACACATGTATTAAGGGTCCCCTGTCAGCAGGAGGTGCATTACCTGGGGGAGAGGGGCTGCAGTAGCAATCTGGCAGCATATACAGGGAGTCAGGCCTCATTATCAACTAGTGCCCACTAAACAATACATTTATCTAAGCTGTTATATTCCCTGGGTTTCTGACCCTTTGGTAAAAAATCTCCACCTATCAAAATTTAGTACGTTTTAGAAGCTATAATAATGCTCATGTCCTTTGACCTGCAATCCCATCCCTGGGAATCAAGCTAAAGTAATCCAAAAGAAGAAAAGGAGAAAATACCATGTACATAAAATGTTTATTCATTCACTTGACAACAAATGTTTATTAAGAGCCTAACTTGGGCCAAGTCCAGTGGTTAGCAGCAGGGGTACAGAATTGGATGAGTCCTGCTGAATTCCTACCTCTGAGACCTTCCCAGGAAGCAAGCATTTCTCTTTATGCCAACAATAAACAGTGAGAAACACGTTCACAATTACAGTCAATATAAAATGCCTAGGTATACAATTAAGAAATCCTTATGCATTGTATAAACTTTTAAAGAATCTAGTCAAAATTCCAAAAGTTCTTCAAAGCATGGCAAAGAGATCATAAAATGTGTCTAAAGTTTAATCTTTGAAAATTCTAAAAAAAATAAATAAGGGGTAGGGGCTTTGCCCTATCAAATAGTTAAAAATATTATAAAGCCACAATCAGTACTGTACTGCCAAAATATAGTGCCAAGTATATATTAAAATATTTATTCAGCACTGCAGATCAAACCAGTGGGAAAAGTATTAATTATTAAATAATAGCATTAGGATAACTAGTCAAATATCTGAAAAAAATTTATGACCTAGCTGAAAAACCTATCATAATAAAAAATAAATTCTAGTTTGAGTCAAGATTTAATCAATTAATGAATTTAATAAAAACCATTAAATGAATGAATTTAATAAATTAATGATTTTCATAAAAAGCATTAAATTACTAGAAGAAAATTCCTATACAATTAAAATTAAGTTTCTGTCTCTTTCTGCCTCTTATAACAAGAGTTGTGTAGATTTCCACCAAATTTTAAAGGTACAGTAGGGAAGATCCAACTTAAAATCAAGCAATGTGGCACAGTGAAAATTCACATGGGAAAGTTTTAGCAGAGATCTCCAGAACAGCTAAAATTGAAGTACAATCAGCGGCCACAAGACTAAACAAATGCCATGTGCATCATGATGCTGTGGACAAGGAAAACAAACCACTCTTTTAAGACTGAGTCCAAAATTGAAAACTAGAAAGACAGATACTTCAAGCTGTAAGCCCTGAGCTGCTTCTCCCACGGGCAACTCAGGGAGCTGGCTGCAGGCTGAGTAACCGCAGGGAGTCACCAATTAATGTTAGGACACAAGAAACTGCTGTCCTAACATTTCTCTTCTCTTGAAAGGCCTTTCTAAACCCACAAAGAAAGCAAGGAAAGAAAATGCCTGTGTGTCTAAAAACACTGTAAATAAAATTTAAAAACAACGACAAACTGAGAAAGAGACTAAACCCCTTCCAAGTCACTGTGCATAGTGTGGGGTTTCACACCACTACAGCTTTGCAGGGCTCTTCACTGGGCCTGGGCTGAGGGAAGTCCTGTTTGCCTGGTGAGCTCCTATTCATCTTTATTTTTTTAAAAATCATATTTCACACTTTTATTTCAAATAATAATAACCCCCATTTGTTGTGGAAAATTTGGAAAACACAGAAAAACAAAGAAGAAAATAAAACGAACACAACTGCATCACCAGAAATAACCTCTATTAACACTTTGGTGTACTTCCTTCCAAACATTTTTCTACCCATAAATATGTATAAAATTTTCTTTAATTAGCCGAGTGTGGTGGTGTGCACCTGTAGTCCCAGCTACTTGAGAGGCTGAGGTAGGAGGATCACTTGAGCCCAGGAGTTTGAGGTTGGAGTGAGCTAGGCTGATGCCACGGCACTCTAGCCTGGGCTAGACTCTGTCTCAAAAAAAAAAAAAAAAAAAAAAAAAATTTTTTTTCTTTATAAAACTGGAATAAAATTATAGGCTCTTCCATAATCTATAATGTAAATTATTAATATTAGACATCATCAATTAAACAATTATTATGTGCCAGACACCATGCTTTCACTTTATACACACTGTCATTTAACCCTCATAACAATCTCCCAAAATAGTATCATCTACTTGCCCATGGACCTGGAGCCTAACTGCCTGGGTTCAAATCCCAGCTTTGCCACTTGCTAATTGTGTCAGGCAAGCTACTTAACTTGTCCAGGCCTCAGATTCCTTGTTGGTAAAATTGAAATAATAATAGGAACCTACTTCATGCTGGTGTTATGAGGATCAAATGAGTTAACACGTGTTAAGCTTAGAAGAGTGCTCAGCACACAGTAAGTACTCATTATCAACTATCCGTATTGTCACAATTACCCAAGATCTCACAGCCACTTGGCACAGTCAAAATTCAAACCTGGGTGTGTTACTTGCTATCAAGGGGAAGGATGGGACTGCATATCCAAGACAAAATCCATCCTCTCAGCAGTTCAGCAGGAATCAGAAGTTCCTCTATGTTTTTTCTCAAATACTGAAATGCTGATGACCTCAACCAACAGCAAAGTTCAATTGAAAACCCTGTATTGACCGGGCGCAGTGGCTCATGCCTGTAGTCCTAGCACTTTGGGAAGCCAAGGTGGGAGGACTGCTTTAGGCCAGGAGCTCAAGACCAACCTGAGCAAGAGCAAGACCTCGTCTCTACAAAAAATAGAAAAATTAGCCTGGTGTGGTGGTGCCTGTAGTACCAGAGGCAGGAGGATCGCTTGAGCCTAGGAGTGTGAGGTTTGCAATGAGCTATGATAATGACACTGCACTCTATCCTGGGCGACAGAATGAGACCCTGTGGAAAGGAGAGGAGAGAAGAGGAGAGGGGAGGAGAGGAGAGGAAAGGGGAGGGGAGGAGGGGAGGGGAGAAAAGGACAGAACACCCTGTATTGGCTTCAGGGGCAAAGACAACTCCCACACCACAGGCCAGTCCCCACATCAGTGCAGAAGGCTAAAAACATCAAATCTAGAGGGGTCAGCACAGTATCACTGCCAGAGAGCATGACCATCAGTCTTTCAGGTGCTTCCTGCTGGCTGCTCTAGTCACAATTCTGCTCTAAGGACATTTCTTAAAAATAGATTGCTGTGAGCAGTAACACCACCACACATAAACAAATAGGGAGAGGAGAAAAACAGTTCTCCAGCTTAACAGAATCACCAGGTCTCTTATTCCTAAGAACTTCCCTTGTCGGTCTCTCAGATTCATGCTCCCTGAGTCTCCTAATTCATCCACCCCGGGCTCTGCAACAGCCCCCTACCCAGACTTGCTGTCCTCAGTCCCCCATCTCTAAACCCTCTCCTGACACCTAGCCCATGAAGTCATCTGTATCATACGCTTAAAACTCTCTGATGGCTTCCAAGTGCCAAGCAATTTGGCGTGGTAACCTGTCCCAGACTGCCTAATACTCTGTAAGAGTATAACCTTTTTCCCACACAACAAGCCCACCAAAGCCAGTTCTGCTTCCACAATCCCTGCGCCCACTGCACTAATACCTCCCTAACAAAATCCTACTTGCTCAAGAGCCAGTTCAAACATCTCATCTACAAGGCCATCTGACATCCCTTACAGAACCAATCACTCACTCCTCCACCGTGCTACATATGGTGACATACCACCTTAGTCCCCCACTTAGGGGTGCCAACTCCGGGTTCCTCCCCAAAGGGTCAAGTCCTACCATGTTTACAAACCGGAAGAATGACATGACCAATGGTCACGAAGGAGCCACAGAAAAAAGAATATACATACAGATGGGTTAAGTTTGCACACCTCACAGAAAACAATTTAAACTATACAGATAGTTTTATGCACCCATATTTCTTAAAAGAATGCAATGGCTGCTCATAATGAAGGAATCTTTGTCTCGGAAACTTAAGGAAGGATATCTGGATTTATAAGAAATGTCTAAGGTAATTTCTTCCACAAGCAATAGAAAGCACAAGACCATTGTAAGCAGCCCAATAATACAATACAAAATTCAGATGGAAAACAGACTACAACCCCAAATCTGATAAATAGCTTTAGGTTCCAAATTTTCTCCTGAGTGTTTCAAAATCATGAGCCTGGAAACAATCTCAAGGGATCTGGCCCTACCAACGGAAAAAAAAAAATGTATTTTTTTCTCTGGGAAGGTTTTGAATATCTTCTGTTTCAGCCCAGCAACAGAGACTAAAAAGGCAAATACAGGATCCCCTGGCTCCTTTGGAAATGGAATGCAGTTTCACAAACCTCTATTCCTCTAGTGAACACGATAAATTCTCATCTTGTACCTTTTAAAATGTGATCTTAAAATTAGCATTTTCATATATCTTATCAAAATAATCACATGTCTTATTAAAATAATTCTAACTCCTTTTCAAAGGCTGAGCAAAAACCTAGAGCCCACAATCGATTTCCCTGAATAGTCTGAGTGGAGTGGCAGCCATTCCCTGGGAAGTGCCTGCTCCCCATCCACACTGGGAGGCAGCAGTCTGAGCTTTGCCATCGCTGATACTCAAGCATCCCCCTTTTAATAAGCAAACACCTTGAGAGAAAATTCATTTCTTAAACCCATCTTCTGTTACTCTGTTATTCATTTAACAGAGATGAACAACTAAGAGAAGTTGACTGGGGGAAGAGAGCCTACAAATAGAACAAAGAAAAGCAAATGTGAGTTCATAGGGAAAGGGGGCAATGAAGACAACCAGGCTTGTGAGGGGCCTGGCTGCATTGAAGCCTCTCACAGCCCAGGCCGCCCTCCCGGGCTGGGCGACAGATTTCATCAAGACGGGCAAGGCCAAGGCCATTCTCGGAGCCTGCTTTTCCCTACAGGAAATGTCAAAATGCTTTCTGTTTCAGAGAGAAAGGGAGCACGTGGCCTCCAAGTGACCACAGGGCTACATTCCTATGGCTCCCTATCAGCTCTGCCATTGCACAATACCGGAGAGCCAGGAAGAGCTCAGGATAAATAAAAACTCTCACAGCCACAGCCAGTGTCCTACTGGACAGCCCTGCTCCACCTCTGCCCACAATGGCTTCCACACCCCACGCAACACTGCATTATTCTGGTTTGATGTTTTTCTAACTACAACTAGGACACAGGAATGACTTTCTTAATATGAACTTTTAGGAACTGAGTTTACAAGGGGCAGGTTCCCGGGCTCCACCCATCAGAGATTTGGGGGGAAGGGGAACCTGGTACCAGGAATCTGCCTAGCCTTTCAGTGAATTTACAGGAGTGTTTGGGAACCACGTTGATTTCTAACAGTCTTTTAAAGTAGAGTCAGTGTCTCAAGAGAGTATCAGATGGTTCTCCTATATCATTCTATTACCTACCCGTCTCTGGGTGAAAGCTGGGGGCTCTGAAAGTACTTACCAGTTATTTGGTGGTAGCAATCAGTAAAATTCACCCTCTCAGAACCACCTGAAGATACCAAGTGAAAACCGTTACCCTCCGGGAACTTCTGTCTGAATGCCCATGGAGGAACCCTAGCATGTGGTATCTGCCAGCCACTAAGATCAGCACAGGAGACAGAAACCGCAGAGCCTATGGAGAATTGGGCCAAAAACCATTGCTCTGGAGCATAGAAACTCAGAATGCAAAGAAGATACACAGCTGTAAACCACAGAGTGTCAACCTAAGGATAAAGGGCTCACACTTCACTGGTCTCCACCCACGCAGATTAGTTATTTCTAGTCCACTTAGAAAGCCATCATCAAACAAGGCCAGTCTTTTCTTCACAGCCAAGTAGTCACTCATGCTGTGAAGGAGACCACTGTTTCTCAAAGAGAGGCCACAGATTTCTGTGGCAGAAGGGCAAGGATGCTGGATAAAAATGCAGATTCCTGAGACCCACCCTGGCCTATCAACCAAATCAGAATCTCTAGGGGAGGAATCCCACAATCTGCATTTTCACAGGACCCAGGAGGCTTCTTTCCCACACTGAAGATGAGAACCACAGTTCTGAGGGAGATGCTTCCCTTGGAAAGACAGAAATCAAAAAAGTCTTAACAGCATGTCACCTCTGGGACAGTATGTACGAGAGAGCTGTATAAACCGTGAAGCTTAAAAACTGGTTCCCTTCTGAGGCTAGAGGGCATGACTTACAGAGCAGGAAGAGCACATACAGCCAACTGCCAAGGACCTGTTTTTCCCTGGTGAACCAAAGGGAAAACCAAAGCCACCTTCCAAGAGAAGCCTTCTGAAGATGGATGCACCAGGCCTCGTCTCTGCCAGGGGAGCATCATTAATGTTTCCTATCAAGTCAACCCACACTGGAAGTTTACAACCTACGCTGTTAATTTCCAACCTTCATGAGACTAAACTTCTTAAATCTGTGCCCCAACATAAAATAGTTAAATGTATGATTTGAGTATTTGTATACAACAACTAAAAAGAGAATATGCCTAATTTCCTACTAATGGATTAAGATGGATATATGAAGCAAGCATCGTCAAACTGCTGGGCTTAAAAAAGTAAAATATTGTTCACGTGTCTGAAGAAGGGTTTAGTACCAGAGTTGCCACTAACTAGCTGTGAGACTCAGTTTCCTCACTGGATCATGCTGGGGCAAGGCAGGCAGATCTCCGAGGGCCTTCTCCAATTCTGACTTTGGGATAATGACCCTCAGAGCAAAAACACCAAATGACTTCCTCCAGCTCACAGGGCCAACTAATGACAATGCCCTAATCACACCACAGAATAGGCCCAGGACAAGCTCCCTAAGGCCAGAGGCAGCTAGATGCCAACAGCCTCAACAAAGCCTGTTAGGCAAACGGCTAGCTGCACTCATTTAGAAAGTTGGGCCACCTTCTCTGCAAGCACAGCCTCCCCTGAACATTAGACAGCTGGAGAGGGAAATGAATACTGGGCTTGCTGCCTAGAAATAATTCCTATAATCTAAGATCAACATCTCCGATAACACTGGCCTGCCCACCTCCAGTCCACCGCCAGGCCTGCCATGCAACACTTGGATGGACAAGTTCTCGCCTGGGGGCAGTCTGCTCAAGGAAAGTCTGCTCCTTCAGTAGCACTGGCCCAGGAAAGGGGCAGAGAAGAGAAGCCCAAAGGATCTCAGCTCCCCAATCCCCCCTTCTCACACCGGATTCCAGTTCTCCCACACAAACTCTGCAAAAGTTAAGAAAATGGCCAAGTGTTCAAAATCATTAACAGATAGTGATGCTCATCTTACTGGGAACACATCTTGCTGACCCAAGAGGGACTAAGTCTGAGCAGCTACACAACTATACCAAAATTTACCAACTCCCCTGCCCCATCTTCTCCAGGGAGTTTTTTCTTGATAATCAGTCATACAGATCCTTTCCAGTTCTGTCATGCTCACAGAAATTATTACACAAACCACAGATTTCTGGCCCTGGGCCACATCCAAATTAGTATTTTATATACAGATGTCCCCTCCCCATCATTTACTATGGAGAGGTGCCAGACCTCTCCCAGAATCAAAAAATTTGCAGACATTTGATATTTACTTT
The DNA here is from genome assembly GCA_023783475.1 of Daubentonia madagascariensis. Classification (NCBI taxonomy): domain Eukaryota; kingdom Metazoa; phylum Chordata; class Mammalia; order Primates; family Daubentoniidae; genus Daubentonia; species Daubentonia madagascariensis. Next base: position 7,892,514 of record JAKFHU010000144.1, on the reverse strand, counting down.
CCAATGCTGAATACTACAGACAAATATGGTCTCTCTCCAAAGTCGTTTTCAAAGTTCTTACAATTCTTTGATTATACTAGGTGCTAAGCTATTTTTAAAGTCTAGTTTTAAAGTCTAGTTTCAATGGAAAATTGTCCCTGCTGTATCTGTAGCAAGAGGCATAGTGTTTGAATATGGTGGACACTCAAAAATACTTGCTAAATAAATGGACACTGCAAATCTCCCTTTGCCCATGAAATAAGAACACCCCCCACCCCCACCCCCCACACAGCAAAAGGGGATGAGGGTTTGGAGCATTCATTTAGCCAACAAGTATATGATGAACATCTAATAGATGCCTGGCATTTCTCTAAGCACTAAAACTACAGTGGTAAACTACAAAGAAAATATCCCTGCCTTTATGGAGTTTCTGCTCTAGTCGAACACAACATCAGATGCTCAAAGACTAGATCAGGGAGCAAAACCATCTTGAATCTCCTGTTGATTCAGGGCTCCCTGTGCTGCCTGGTGAGCTACTGCTTATTGGATGATCATAAAAACTACAGTCTCCAGGGACTCTCTCAGCTTCTTGCCCCTGGGAAGGCCTCACACATACAAGCACCAGGGTGTTTACCATTCCAGGTAGAGTATTTAACAGAACACTAGTTAGAAGCACCACTATTCCACGGTTCACCATTTCCATATTGCATTTACTCTGTGAAAGCAAACAAAACCCAGCTGAGGACTGTTCTAACAGGATTTAGATAAACACCCACTCAGACGTCCCTACATCAGAACCAAAAATTCCTAATCAAAACTCCTTTCCCTCCCCCAATCTGAGAGTCATTTCTATAATATCAGGGTTCTTTTCCTTCTTTGAGGGGGAGAAGCTGGTACAACTCTACCACGAATGCATTTGACCCCTCCCTCCATTTATCAAGAAATATTAGTTATCTCCAAAGGGGAAGGAAATTAACAATGCTCATATGAGCAAAGTAAGTGGACATGAGGTAAGTCAATAAGGTAGCCACAAGGCCAGGCATGGGAGCTCATGCCAGTAATCCTAGCACTTTGGGAGGCAGAGGCCCGAGGTCTTAAGGTCAGGAGTTCAAGACCAGCCTAAGCAAGAGTGAGACCCCGTTTCTAAAAAAAATAGAAAAATTAGCCGGGCATGGTGGCATGTGCCTGTAGTCCCAGTTACTCAGGAGGCTGAGACAGGAGGATCGCTTGAGCCCAGGAGCTTGAGGTTGCAGTGAGGTATGATGACACCACTGCACTCTAGACCAGACAACAGAATGAGACTTTGTCTCAAAAAAAAAATAAAATAAAATAAGGTAGCCATTAGGAATGCTTCAGGAAAGGAAGTCCACCAGGGTAGGGCAGGCCCCAGCCACATACAACCCCCAAAGCCAGCTTCACAGACAAAAGCACTCCCCACTCAGAAAAAATGGTGCTCAAGAAGCAATTATTCGAGATATCTTCAACTTTGCATTTATCTATTTTTAGGCCTATTTGCCAGTGTGCAACATATAAATACTTGAGCCCTTCATACACAGACAAGATAATCCTCCAACACAGTTAAATAATACTAGGCATGACCAAACCATCAGTGCTATGGTCTGAATGTTTGTGACCCACCAAAATTTGTATGTTGAAACCTAATCCCCAATGTGACAGTATTCAGAGGTGAAGGCTTTGGGGAAGTGATTAAGTCATGAGGGCACAGCCCTCAGAAATGATATTAGTGCCCTTATAAAAGAGGCCAGAGGAAGCTTCTTTGCTCCCTTCTACCACGTGAGGACACAGCCAAAAGGCACCATCTCTAAAGTAGAGAGTGAGACTTCACCAGACACCAAATCTGCTGGTGCCTTGATCTTGGACTTCCCAACCTCCAGAACTGTAAGAAATAAATTTCTGTTGTCTATAAACTACCCAATCTATGGTATTTTGTTATAGCAGCCCAGATGGACTAACACAATCAGTGCGGGAGAGGAAAAAAACAAAACAAAATTATTTGTCAAACCCTGCTTACAACTCTTCACTGACTCTATGGCTCTTAAGACAAAGATCAAAATCCTGCCCTAACCCCAAGGCCTGCACAGAGGCCAGGCCTGCCTTTTCCAATGTCTATGCCCCCTTTATCCCTATCTGCTATCTAGCACTCCTTGAGTCCCACATACAACCAGACTTCCATCCTAAGGGCCTCTGCTTATACCATTTCCTTTCCCTACAACACTCTACTTCTCTCTCCCCACTCCCCCCCAGTTAACACCAACTCATCCTTTACATCTCAGCTCAAAAGTCACTTCCTAGGGAGGTCTTTTCTAGCCCTCCCCCTCCCCCAAACTAGACCTAGATCACCTATTATACATGCATTGCATCTCTTTCCTTTCAAACCTCCTAGCACTGGTTGGTGTTGCTACATTTTTATTAATGTCTGTCTCTCCACTATACTGAAAGCTCCACAAGGATAGGAATTGTGTTTGTCTTGTTCAGTCTACATCCTCAGTGCCTAAGCACACACAGTGAGTGAGTGAATAAATGAATGAATGAGAAGTTCCTGAGCCCTTCCTAAAACACAAGAGTCAATGAACTGTAGTGCAAGGGTCATATCCAGCCCACTGCCTATTTCTGTACAGCCTTCAAGCCAAGAATGGTTTTAACACTTTTAAACGCTTGAAAAAAATCAAAAGAAAAATATTTTGTGAAATGTGTGAATTACATGTAATTCAAATTTCAGGGTCCATAAATAAAAATTAGAACACAGCTGTACTAATTCTATGATTGTTTCTGTACTACAACAGCAGAGTAATGACAGAGATGGTATGGTCTGCAAAACCTAAAATATTTACTTTATGGCCCTTTACATTGAAAGTTTGCCCCTGCTATCACAGTGTCCTCAGAGTCCTGACCGTAGGCATGAAATACAAGAGACCTGAAAATACAGGGGCTGCCTGTAATCTCCCTCCTCTAGGGAAGGGTGAGTCATAACCCTCTTTTGGATTCCTAACGCCTGTTATATTCGGTGGGCATTCACTGAATGGCTGCCACCTTCACGACATGAGGCAAGAATGGCATTTAACATATCCGTACATTTGGGGGTTCTGGCTGATCACTTCTAAAGGGTTGGATCTCATACCAAAACCAATGCTTACTGGGTGACCACCTTCTATTAATTCATTCAACAAATGTCTACCTGGGTGCCTTGTCTTAGTTCACGCTGCTATAACAAAAATACCATAGACTAGGTGGCTTAAACAACAGAAATTTATTTCTCAGTTCTGAAGGCTAAGACATCCAAAATCAAGGTGCTGGCCAATTCAGTTCCTGTTAAGGGCCCTCTTCCTGGTTTGCAGAGAGATGCCTTTTTGCTGTATCCTCAAAGATGGAGAGAGAGATCACCTCTCTGGGGCCTCTTTTATAAGGCACTAATCCCATTCATGAAGGCTTTGCCCTCATGACCTAATTACTTCCCAAAGGCCCCCACTTCCACATACCATCACATTAGGAGTAAGAGCTTCAGCATATAAATTTTGCAGAGACACAAACATTCAGTCTACTGGATAGCATGCCTACTTTGTGCCAGACACTGTTCTGGGAGCTGAGGATACACAGAGCTATCTCCTCAGGGAGCTCACCCTCTGGCGGGCAGGAAATAGCATGGAAACTCCCCTATAATGAGGATGGTGTGAGAGGCAGTGGGAGATGGAAAGCCACCATGATATCACAAGCATGATACTGTGCTTGCCTTTAAAGAGCTTACTAATTGGGAAGCCATGAAAAGTTACACCCCATAACTTAAAGAGTTAAATAATGCCTCAAGACTCCTGAGCAGATGCCCCAGGGCAGAATGGCTTAGCAGAACCCTATAGCAAGGAAGGTTGGTTCACCACATCTATTTTGTCCTGAACATGCTATGATTACCCAAGCTAACAAATGTTCGTCATTAAGCTAAGAGCAGTTTCAACACCAGAGAATGTGCATCCTTCCCACAAACGTGGGTTAAGAATAGGGATGCATAGCTGTTCAGTTATGTGTACCAATACACATGTCCATTTGAGCACCAAATGCCTAGAAGAGAGGGAGCGGAGGGAGGGGAATTCACACGCCAACAATCCGATGATGATCCTTGCTCCAGAGACTACAGAAATCCAGAGGAACAGCAGGGTTTTCAAGCTTTACCCTCAGTCAGTCACATGCTCTCCTCCCCCTAAGGGCCTCAGATCCCAGCAAAGCTATGTGAGAAGCCTTCAGCACCCCTACACACACACACAGCATCAGTCTCTGCCAGATCCTGGCAGCAGTTTCCAAATGTCCAGTAAAATGTACTATACGACCTGGTGAAGAATTAGGCAGTAAAATGTTCCTGATGCTTACTTAATGTGTGAAAAGGACAGACATCAAATGCAGTAAAAGAAAGAATCACTATACCTTATCTAATCCAAAACGATTGCTGTCCAAAGTCAAAAAAGGTAGACTTGTCAGAACAGACAATACAAGTTAGATACTTCACGTTTTGGACACTCACTGTTCCCAGAGCCTCTACTTTCAAAGAGGGTCTCCATCTAGCTTCATGCTCTCAGGCAAATCACATCCCCTCTCTGGCCTCATCTGTAAAATAAGGCACTAAACCAGATCCCTGAGTTTAGGACAGACTTTACCAAGAAATTCCAGTATCAGCTTTCATTAAGACTCAAGCAGTAAAACATTTTGGAAAAGCCCAACAAAACCACAGCTTCTCCAGAGAAGGCTGAAAGATGTTTTAAAACAAGAAACATATGATGACAAAATAAGCAAATTGCTGATTTTTCTTTACTTTTTAACCCATCTGTCAAAAGAAATGGTATCTGTAAAATTATATCCAACTGACTGAAGTTTGAACAGGGCTAAATCCTCACTAACCTATTATACAATCCTTGGAAATCAGGGGCTCCGCTATGGCTGGGCTGCCCCAAAGTGAAGTGTTAAAGCTTATGGGAATCAGTTCTTAGATTGGAAAGGTGAAAAGGAAGATAAATTGCTAATTTCTACTTGTACCACCATAAAATTTTTACTCCTACAGCTTAAAAATAATTACTGTACACTGAAATTTATCTCTTAAAACACACCCTTACTCTGAAACCCTGCTCCCTTGAAAGCACTGCCTGTGCTTCCATTGTTTGTATATAGCCAGCACTTGGTCCCAGATATTCTGTCTTATTCTGTAACCATTTTACATACTAAAATATTCCTGCATAGTCAGTAACCCACAGGAAAATGTATTTTCTTTTTTTAAAGAAATATTCTGAATATACAAAAAATGGATACCATAATGTAACAAACACTGATGCACCTATCACCCAGTTCAAGAAAGAAAACACTGCAAAACAGTGGAAGCCCCAAGGTACCCATTCCCAGTCATATCCTCTCTCTTCCTGTCAGAGGTAACCACCACCCAGAATGCAGGGCTCTTCACCCATGCAGCTCTCTCTCCCCCTACCCAGCATTTATCCTTAAAATCTGTAGTACTGTTTCACATGATCTTCTTAATCTTCACATAAATGGTATCATTCTGAACATAAGCATGCTGTAACTTTTTATGTTTGTAAGAGTAATCCACATTGACACATATAGTACTAGTTCCTTTATATTCACTACTGCATAATATTCCATTATCTGAATATACCATATATTTGGCCAAAGACACTGCTTGATGTTTCACATGGCTGCCATGTAGTGCCTACTATGTGCCAGCCATCTTCCATAACATTTTCCAGAATTCTTACAGTGACCCAGTGAGGAAGGTACGATTCCCACTAGACCAAAATGGAAACTGGGACAGAGACGTGCTGTAACTTGCCCAACACATGTGAGCTGCAGACTCTGGCTGCAAGTTCAAGTCCATCCAAGTCTAAAGCCACATTCCTGACATTACACCTTGTAGCCCAACTTATGTAAATACGTCCATTATTCAAATTTTTTAAATGAAAAACCTGATAGAGGGCTCTAAAGTCATCTGAAAAAATCTGAAAAAGGACACTCTATTTTCTTTGTTAATAAGCAGTTCCACAGAAAATTCATCTGACATAGGGACAGCCCATGTGTACACTGAGGACAAGCCTCTGCCTTTAGCAAAAGTCTCTCGCTGGGGTCATTCTCAAGTTTATACAGACACTTTCTAAGCAATCCCAAGTAGAACTGCAACCCTGCTTGGCTTCCTTCGGAGAAACAGGCTGTCTGCACCCACTTAGAGATGGGATAGAGGAGCCCAAAAGAACATGGGAATCAGACCCTGCTCGAATTGGCAACAGCTGAGTCAACAAAGTTCTATGGATTACTCTGGAGAAGCAGCTTCAGCTGCTATCGGCTCTGGAGGTCTCAGAGAACAGTCCCGTGCTCACAAGGCCAGGCGCTTGCCCACTGTGCTCTCCACTTGGCCGGCTCTGAAAGTGCTTTCATACATCCCAGCCCAGCCCTGCTGCTCTGGAGAAAGCCCAGCTTGCATGCAATACGGAAGAGAAGCTAGAAAAAGGAGTGAGGGTGGAGACTCAGGAACCAGGCAGGGAGCAAAGCCGGAGAGAAGCAGCCCAGCTCCAGGCCTGGGCCCAGACCCCTCCAGGTGCTCAAAGCAGAAGGGCTCCTAGGAGATGATGGAGTCTAGGCCCCTAGGCAGTCCCAAAAACAGGGGAGGCCTCTCGGCACCAAAACTCTTGATTCTACTCCCTTGTTTCTACACTGTATCTCCCACATTGTGTGTCTCTGTTGGAAGAATAAGGAAGCCTCAAATAAGCAAGGCATAACTGGTTGAAGCAACCCTGTCCCACCACTCCCAGCCAAAACAAAGAGCAAGAAAACAGGCTCTGCCACTTACTGGCTGTGTGACCTTGGCTAAAGCATCCCTGACCACTCTGGTGGGGACTGTAGTGGATTATCCCTAAGAACCCTGCCATCTCTGGCTCTGTCTGTCTACAGCATTAAAAGCACTAACATTTACTGAGTAGTTTGGAGTATAATTCATTTAATCCCAACCTGCCTATGAGGTAGCTACTACTGCTATACCCATTTTACAGAAAAGGCAGCTGAAGCACAAAAAGGTTAGATAATGTACCCAAGGTCACAGGCAGAGTTATAAAGGAGGCCCTGGGGGTAGAAGCCTACGGTTATGGATGCCCAGGAGGGTTGCGCAGCACATCCAGGGGATAGTAGGGATGGGGGGGACAAGAGAGAGGGGCCCAAGGGAAGGCACAGAGGGAGATAATGGGTCAAAGTGTCTGGGAAAGGGAGCCGAGAACGCGCAGCCCCAGTCACACTGGCCTAAATCCAGGTAAAGGGCATGGGACAGAAATGAGGACGGAACTGGGGAAGAAGTGGGGAAAGGAAAGCAGACCAGGGCAGGATGTGAGGAGGCCCTGAAGAAAGGAGGGCGGACGGGGAATGTCCGCAGGCTAAGCGAGGGCAGCCGACCGAAGGGCGTGCGGGCGGCGCGGGGCGCGCGCGGTCCCACCTTGAGCACCGTCACGGCTCCCGCGCTGTGCACCTGGAAGTGCGCGGGCGGCTCGGCGCCCGGCTCCGCCGCCTCGTCGGGGCCCTGGTAGCTGAAGCAGGCGTCCGCGATGTCCAGGTGGCCGAGGGGCAGCGCGTCCTGCGGGCTCTTGAAGTAGTAGAGGTAGCAGCGGCGCGCGTCGAACACGAACCAGCGGCTGCGGTAGCCGCGCAGCGGGCCCTTGCCCGACAGCTTCTGCAGGTACCCGCACAGCCGCGCCGGCTCCCGCCCGGCACCCGCCCCGGGCTCCGCGGCCGCCCCCGGCGCCGCGCCCTCCCCGCCGCCCGCCGCTCCGCACGGCCCGCGGGCGCGCAAGGCAGCCTGGGACATGTAGTCCCGCCCCGCCCACCCGCCTGGCGGCCGAGGCCCCCGCAGCGCCCGAGAGGCAAGGGTTGCCTGCGCCCCAGTTGCCTTCCTGTGACCTGGGCTCCAAGTCCCCGCCCTGCTTGGGGGAAGCAATGATCTATTTGTTAATGAGTGTGGGTACACTGGAGTGTGCATTTCTCAAAACCCATCAGAGTGTCCACTTAAAACTGCATTTCACTGTCTGTACCTCAGTACCTCAATGTAAAACTTGATTTTTAAACCTCCACCCTACCGGAGTCATAGGCTAGTATTGTAAAAACGAAAGAGCCTGTTGCCTGGTGCTGAGTGGGTGCCCAGAAAATATTTGTACAACTGATGAATGAAAGCCAAAGCATTTCTCGCCTCTCTAGACCTCAGTTTGTTCATCGAATTCAGCACGTATTTATTGAACGCTTTCTGTATGCCAGGTACGGTTCTGTGTGCCAGGCACTGGTGGATACAGCAGTGAACAAGCCAGTCATTTCCCTGCCTTCGTGGAGAGTATATTCTAGTAAGGGAAGGAGATAATACATACAAAAAAGCAGATGAATATGATATATGCTATGCTGTATAAATGCTGTGATGACATTTAAATGATTACCACTTAAGATAGCACTTATAACTTACCAATGCTTTATGGATTAGTTCACTTGAACTCTTACAGCAACCTCAAAAGGCAAACGCTATTGTTTTGTAATAAAGTGAAGTGAGAGGATGGGGTGATGGTGGGGAGGGGTGGCAAGCTGCTCGCACAGGGTGGTCAGGGAGGCTGGTCTGAGCCTGTGGCATTGAGCACAGACCTGGGGGATGTGAGGGACGGGGCAACAAGAGACTGGAGCAAAGCATTCCAGGCAGAGGGAACAGTGAGTGTAAAAGCTCGCTTTATTCAAAGAAGAAAGGCCCAGGTAGGAAACCAAGCTTTCTGAGCTGGACAGGGACACCAAATTAGACTGCCTGTTTGCAGCCACACAGGTAGGAGGGCAAGCTCTGGGGCCTCACCCAGCCAGCCAGCCCTATACAGGCCCAGTGGTAGCCACCACAGGAGCATCCCTTTCCTGGGGCCTGTCAGAGGTCTGGCCAGGGTGGCCACAGCCAGGGTGCCACCCACCTTGGCCTTCTTAGGCTCTCTTTGAGCATAATCAGCACAGTGTTAGGGACTGAGCTCTGAAGTCAGACTGTTGAAATTTGTCTCCCAGCTCTGCCGCTTACCAGAGATGTGACCTTGGGCAAGTTATTTAACCTGTCTGAGCCTCAGTCTCTTCATTTATAAAATAAGGATAATACAAGGAGCTATCTTGTGCTGTTGTTTTTGTAAGGGTTACATGAGAAACGCATGTGAAAGTACTTTGCACGGTGCCTCATACATAGTAAGTGAACAGTACGTTATCAGCAATTATTATTAATATCATTATTATTCTTGTACAGTTAACATTGATGTCTTCCTCATCAGTCAGCAGATTCTGAGAGGGGGATCTAGCAGGCAGACCAGTCCCCACACAAGGGAGGCCAGAGGCTGTGGTGCTGCAGGACTGGGAGGAGCTGTTCTTGGGAGTGAGGGGACTAAGTTCAATTTGGGCCCGGCCATGTGGGTAAGAGGGGCTGTGACTAATTGGCTTATGGAGGAGGCAGCCAGGGTGGGGTATGACCTTGAAATACTGTGGAAAGGGGAAGAGCTGGGAGAATTGGGTCTGCACAGCTGTGGTACTGGGAGGCTGTGGGGCAGGGCAGAGTAGCCCACCTCTCTCCTCAGCTCTATCAGTAAGTTGTGAGAAAGTAGGGTGGCCATGGCCTGTGGTCCCAGAGGACAGAACCAAGCCTCACAGGGTGTCACATGGAGGCAGATGTCTGCTAGGCACGGGAGGCATCCTTCCCTGGATGCCTTCCATGGAAGGCAGATGTCTGCTAGGTAGAGGTAGTGAGATCCCTTCCCTGGAGTCAGAGTCTGGGCTGGCCGGCTGGGCGTGGCAGATGGTACTAGACAAGGGACTTCAACAGCCCTTCCTGGAGCTGGTGTCTGTGCTTCTCAGTGGGCAAGCTAGACTTCAGCCTGACCCTCCTACACCAGAGCCCCCACTCCCTCCCTGGTCACCCACCATAGAGGGGCTGGGGCCATTGTAAAATGCTTGTAGGCCCCTGCCCTCTTCGTTTTAGAGGTCACACCTCACATAGTATCAACCATATTAAAATGCCTCCACATCCCATGGTAAACACATACATAATTTTTGCTATAAAAATGAAGGAATATCCATAATCCATAATTATGCCCTTGATATTACTGGACTATGAGTTATTCATTTTAATTTATGATTGGCTATGATTTCTTGGCAATCATCATGTCTACGTAAGGATTCTGAGAAAAACCCACCCTACAAATTGTTTCTAAGGATAATGTCATTTTTATGATTACTATGAAGTTGCCATAATGTTATACTTTGTAGACATTTAATGAAACGTTTATTAATTTTTGGTTTTGCTCTTTTTCTTGGGTTTTGGAGTCAATACATTTTTGTTAGGCCACAGACATTTCATAGGTCCCTTGAAAGCAGGCAAGTCCAGGTGCCGAGTCTATTATAATATAATGGTATCCTAAGGGATAAACTGGCCTGGCCCCTGCCTGGCTCTGGCCAGGCCCAGAATGTGGCCCTCTGAGGAGGAGGCTAAGAAGCCACAGGCCCTGGGTCCCCAATGAAAGTGGAAAAATATGGAGGCCTCAAATCCAATGCCAATAGAAACATCTCAGGAGGGGCCCCTGCAGGGCTCTGAGTCACTGCCTACCTGAGTGAGCCATGGGAAGTGGCCCAAGGCTCCCTAGAGCCTCCAGAATTGACCCCAACGCCCTCTTGACCCTCCATACCTCCCCCAGGCCCCTCTATCCCGCCAGCTCTCTGAAGGCCACTCTGAAATGCTGGTTGTTTCATGAACAAACCCTTTACCCCCTCATTCCTGGGGCCATACGCTGAAGGGAACTAGGCAAGGGGGCTTTATCTCATTCTCTTAGCTCCTCCCCCATCTTCAATCTGGAAAGTTTTTATAGTTTGTGTAAGTAAATGCAGGTTCAGTTTCCCCCCAAGGCCCTCCTACATGGAAATTTAGGAGTCTCTGGTGGCTCCTAATTCCTTGGAACTTTCTTAAATGGTTTGTTGACATTTGCAGTCCCTGAGTCCCCTTAGGTTAAACATCAACGTCCTGTCATCAGGGTCCAGCTTTACACAGGCTGTGCACCTCCCCTGTGTCTAGTACAGGTATGCTTGGTGTCAGAGGGTCTGCCCTGCATGCCCATGTAAGCCTCCGCCTCCTCGAGCCTTCCAGGAACCCAGTGACCAGAGGGAAGCAGCCAATCCAGGAGGAAGTAGCTGCTGTTTACTGAAAAGGGGAAATTTGGGCAGTGAACTTGCTCCCACATGGCCAGCCTCTGGGCAAACCCCAGGGGAACACAGAGCCAGTGACTCACTCTAGGCCAGTTTCCCCAGAGGGGGGCAGGGTGCGCCCAGAGGCCTCTGAAGGAACACCCACTACACACTGCCTTCCTGTCTGTCAGACCCCAGGGAGACAGAGCTGGCCAAGAAGCTGATCTGCCACAGGAGGAGCTCACAGTCCTGTGGGAGGCCCAGAGAGGAAAACAGCCTTACCACCTGCATGCTGTGTGACCTTGGGCATATCCCTGCCCTTTGTGGGCTGCAGTTTCCCACCTGTACAACAAGGGGATGGATGCCAAGTGATCACCAAGGGCCCACCCCTGCCCTGCTCGGAAACATAACAGTGGCATGAGACACAGCTGTGAGGGCCTGTGGTCATTCTTTCCACAGCTCCCTAGGCCAGTGGAGGCTCTGCTCTTTCAAGTCTCCCTGCTCAAAGCCCCCCTGGTTTTCCAGCCATCACAACCAAGCTGTCCCTTCCCCTCAGGGCTCCACTCCATCTTTGGGATTGGCTGCCCACTGTAGTTAGTGCGAGCATGACCACTTTGGGGTAGCATTTTGCATTATCCCTGGGCCCAGCTGGAGAAGCTGCCCTAACCACCACCACCACAAGGCATAAATGGAGGCCTTCTGTCCCTGAGGCAGAGAGAAGCAGAGATGGTTCAGTTACTTGGGAGTGAGAAACACAAGGCAATCCTGGTAGGGCCTTGCTACACCCAGAGCACATCTGAAGGAAGTTGGCCTAATGGGGAGGGGATTAGAGGTAGGGGGTAGAGGAGGCTGGGGGACTGGAGCAATGCCGTCCTCAGAGCAGAGGCTGTTTTGCCCAGAGGGAACAGCTCCCACAGGGAGATTCCAGACCACGGAGGGGGCTATCCATGCACATCCGCATGGCTCTGAAAGGGGGTGCCCTGCACCACCATGCCTTCTGCCCTGATGGGGGGTTGGCATGGGGACTGGGCAGGGGTAGGGAGGTGGGGGGGAGTTTCAAAAAAAGGAAGGGGCTATGTGACCTTGGGCTGATCACCCAGCCTCCCTGTGCCTCAGCTTCCTCATCTGCACAATGGGGCATAATTATTATATCTACCTCCTAGAGCTATTGCGAGGCTTAAATGAGCTAATAAATGCAAAACACTTGACACAGTCCCTGGCACACAGTGAGTCTCCATATGGTGGCTAATTCATTCCACAGACATCCCAGCCCCTGCTCGTCCCCTCTGGCTGGTATTGGGTGGTGCTGAGAATGCACAGCAGGACTGAGCCTGGTGCCTGCTGCAAGAGGCTCTCAGACTCGGCAGGTAGGTAAGCCTCAGAGAGTAGAGCCCACCAGGGGAGCACCGGGCTCTCAGACCTTCTTGGATCATGGACTCTGGCTTCCAGTAGGCTTCATTTCCCTACCAAATTGGCAGGCAAATCTGCACACCTCGTGATTCTCTTTCTGAGAGGGAAGGCATCTATCTGAGGGGCTGGCCTAGCTCCCAGCTCTGGGGCCAGGGGACTAGGGTTTGGATGGGTAGAGGCCTCAGTGTCCCTGGGAGCTGATGGAGGGCAGAAGGTGGGTAGGGGCTGGATGGCAGGCAAGCAAGGCCAGTCCGGGAGTTAGGCAGAGCCACATTGCCCAGGGAGCAGTGAGGACTGGACCCCAGGGAAGAAATGGGCTGCAGCTGCAGAGGCCCTATGTCCTTCCTGTTCACTGCCTTGTTTCCAGAGCCCAGCACCATGCCCAGGACACCATGGTCCCTTCTGCCTTCACCACTGCCCCACTTCCTAGAAGCCCTCATGCTGCCCCTTCCCAGCACCTCACACTCAACCAAACCTGATCTCAGATACTTCCTCCCATCTCACACAAGCACTAGGGACTGAAACCCCCTCTGAGGCCCAGTCTGGGAGACAGAGGCATTTTAACCGAAAGCTTGAAGGGATGCTGTTCTGATGGTGGAAGATCAGGCATCCTTCTGGTTGAGTGAAGGGGTCTACAAGCGGAGTTTAAAGTGTCCTTATGCAAGCAAAGCAATAAGAAGGGAAGACCCCAGAAGGCAGTCAGGATACATGATGATGGGCAGAGAAAAGATCCAGAAAAAACAGATACTGGAGTGGGGGGAATGTTTTTAAATTTGTTTTCTCTTTTGAAATGTGAATATATGGACTAGTTATTAATTTTGAATCAATGCATTTTTGAAGTACTTAACAGAATTTGGGTAGCAGGGAAGACAGCTGGAGCAAAGGTGTGAAAGGTGGAGGTGGCATGTGTTTAGGGAGTCAGGATGGGGTACCAGGTTCTTGTCTTGGCTCTGCCAGGGACATACTCATTGTCTTGGACAGGCCATTTCCAGTCCTGAGTCTCCATTTCCCTGTCTTTACAATAGGAACAAACGGGGACAGTAATACTACCTTGTATGCCTGCTATAAAGATAAAAGGAAATCATATATGCATGTATTTGAAGTGCTTGGTACATGGGAGGGGCTCAAAAAATCATTAGAGATCTGCTGTGGGCCTCTGTTTTCCCAGCTGTAAAGTGAGGGGAGGGGAGATATGAGGGGCAACCCCAGGGGCCCCAGCTGTCCAAGCTGCCAGGTACTCCAGGCCTACCCACCTGGGCCCCATAATGGCCATCTGGCCTCCAAAAGACTGTAGTAAAAGGGTTCTCAAGAGATGGTCCTCAGCCCCTCATCTTCGAGCAGCCTATGTTTGGTGGGAGGAGGCTGTGGGGGACCTCTCTGGATATAGCCACCCCACTGCCACACTCGAAAGTGGCCTTGAGGGGCCAAAAGAGTCACAGTAAAATTGGTGACCTTTCTGAACGAGAGTCAGCCCCCTCCCCTGGTTTTTCTTGCATGCTGGGGGCCCCAAAATGACTAACCTTGAAAATATTATCTATTCGTTTATTCATTCATATAATTAATGAATATGAAATTTTTCTGTGAATAATGAAATTTTCATTATTCACAGAAAAATTAGCTGGGTGTTGTGGCACGTGCCTGTAGTCCCAGATGGCTTCAGCCCAGGAGTCTGAGGTTGCATTGAGCTATGATGACGCCACTGTACTCTACCCAGGGTGACAGAGTGACAGTCTGTCTCAAAAAAAAAAAAGAAAGGGTAGAAAATAAGAATATATTATAATACATATATATTTGGATATGCATAAAGAAACCCAGGAAGGACATTCAAGAAACAAGTAATGGTGGTTACCTGTGGGAGTGAGATGGGGTCAGGAACTGGGTGGATGGGGCTTAATGCTTGGAGGGAGAATATTTTTACTGATATCTTTTTATGTTTTGTCTATGTAAAAACCAAGTGGATGTATCATCTATTTGAATAATCATTTAAAATATACCCACTGGGCATCTACCTCGGCCAAGCCCTGTTCCAGGCACAGAACACAGTGGAAAACGAGGCAGACAATTTGAGAAAAAAGAAATAGGATTGTCCATTCTCCACTCCCCAGTATTATGGAAGAAATTCATGCCTACAAACGGAATAACTTAGGGCTACGAAAGTGTAGTGTTCATAGACTAAAACAAGCACATGATGAGCATTTACTGAAAAGCCCACTTTGGCATTCTACCCGGGAGACTGGCTGCCAGCAGCACTTGGCAATGTACATAGTTGCCACTGCACAGGCTCAAGAAAGGAGAAGCGAGAGAGACAGTCCTAGGTTTGGCCACGCTCAGTGGGCCTCAGTCAAAATGGCTGGAGAGACACTATCTCTGAGCATGTTCCCGGAGCAACCTCAGCCTGCTTCCTGAGAGGGCAAGCCAGGCTGAACACTTCAGGAGATTGTCATTTGCTGGATAATCCATTACCATCTATTTGTCCTATAGGAAAAGGCCCTTGAGAGAGGAGAACCCAGGACAGGGAAGTTTTGATAGGGCCAGGGACATCGAATTCTAGGGACTTCCCAGTCCAGGGATGACTTGCCGTTGGGGTGTGAATCATAATTGCCAGCTAACATTTATTGCATGTGCACCTGTGCCTCCCAGTCACTGCACTGTGTGGATCAGCTCACAGAATCACCAAACCCTCCCAGGTAGGTACTTTTTCTCCCTTTTATTTTTATAGATGAAGAAACCGAGACACAGTGAAGTCACAGAGCCAGCAAATGGGGGAGCTCCAGAGCCTGAAGTCTCTTAATCCCTCTCCCTACACTTCCGGGTCCCCAGGGTAGAGAAGGAGGGCAGGACTACTCCAGTGTCCTCTCTATGCCCAGCACCCAGCACCCAGTAGGTGACCACAAGTATTGAACTGAACAATGGCATGCAGAACACTGTCAGGGACAACATTTTCCTCCCCCAGTTCTTCACGGAGCTCACCTGATCTCCCCAAACCTGGGCCTTACCCCTGCTCAGCACCACGTTTTCTCTGAGTATACATAGAGACTCCCCTTATTTACCTGACTTCGGAATCTTTGCCTCTGGCCCGCAGCCATCCTGGGCTCTGCCTCTTCTTGTACACAAAGCCTTTGTCTTCTTATGAAAATGATCAGGTTCTGCCCATGAAAGTATCCAGCCTAAAAGGAAGGTGGAGAGAGAATGCCTCATGGAAAATTATAGAAACGCATTTCTTTGTATTTGAATACTTCCAGGGCCTCGCTTTGGCAGCAAACCAACTCTGGCTTGGACCCCAGCATCCTTAGCCTTTTTGTGCCATGGACCTTTTTGGTATCTGATGAAGCCTGTGGACTTCTCAGAATATATTTTTTAAGTGTACAAAATAAAATACATAGAAGCATAATGGAAATAAATTATATTTTAAAAAGGTTTATCAAAATATTTGTGATGTAGTAACACGATGTGCTTCTTTACTGGCATGTGAAATAAGAAGATCCAGCATTGGGTCTAATTACCATAATTTTAATGAGCAAAATGATATCTCAAGATACCTGCAACAGCTGTGATGTAATATGAAAATATCTGTGATTTCTGTGGATGACAAAGTAACAGGTGCTGCTAGCACTAATGAGGTTTGTTCCCAGCATCCACCACAAAAGGCAAGGCTGAATTTCAGTTCAAAGTTGGGGAAAAGTAAAGATGTAATCTCTCTCCTCCTCCGCCTTTCCCATTTTAGGGAGTTCCAGTCTTTGTCGGCTCTGGCCTGGGATTTCTGTTCTGACCCCATAACATCCCTGACTTTACGTCTGTGCTGGGGAAGACCCATTAGCAAGTGCGCAAATGACGATGGTTCCCTCCTGATGTCCCACTGTCAGGGCTGGGAATTAATTGTTTATAAAAATGACGTTCCCAGTAGCTGACCCTCTGAGAACACTTACTAGGTGCCTATGTGCTTGTCCTTGCACAGACAGCATTCCTTGCAGTATTTCAGCCCATCCCCATGTGAGGTAAATGCTGTTACCCTTTCACAAATGTGGAAAACACAGCTCAGAGATGGAGAGTGAGCTGCCCAGGTCGAGGTCACAGGTTTGCTTCATGCCTTGCCTGTCCTCTAAGCCATATGCATCACACACCTACCTCCAGGCATTTTTATCTTGATTTGAGATGGCTCATGATGAAGTCGCAGTGATAATAATAATGATCATAGTTACCACCGGGGCAGATCCTCCGTACTTCAGAGTCTTTGCATCATCACCATCACCATCATCATCAAGCTACTGGCTAATCCGAGTCACTTACGTTATTCCAAACACTGCTCTAAGAGCTTAACTCACTTCACCTCCTTAGCAACAGGTCATGTGGTCATGTTATTGTCCCCATTTCAAAGATGAAGACAGTGAAGCCAGCAAGCCAGAAAAGTTAGGTCCTTTGATTAAGGTCACATAGCTAGTAAACTGGAATTTGAACCAAGGGAATCTGGCTGTAACACCCTCATTTTCTTTTTATTTCTTCTTCCTTTTTTTTTTCCTTTCTGTTTTTTTGGGGTTTTTTTGCTCTTACCTCTATAAGACAGCTTTGAACATCTTCTTTTTTTTTTTAAATAAACTGTTTTATTGAAAATGGTGCATAAAAACCATGAGTGCGGAGCCCAGTGGATTTTCACACAGTGAGCACACTTACTCATCCAACCTGCAACCCAGATCAAGAAATAGAATGTTGTCAGCACCCAGCAGCGCCTCACCCCTGTCTCAGTCCCAAGGGAAACGCTATCCTAACTTTTATCGCCATTGATTAGCTCTGCCTATTTTTGCATTTATATAATAATAAATGTTCCCTCATTCCTAACCATTATGCTATCTCACTTAGTCCTCATAATGACCCCAGAGTCTAGAAAGTAGCTTCTTATTATTCCCACTTTACAGATGAGGAACTTGGGGTATCTGCAACAACTTAGTAATGTCCCTGAGACCCCATGCCAATGTGCAATGGAAGCGGGATTCTGACCCAGATCCTTGGGGCTGGCTGTTTGTGACATCTGCTGCCTTCCTGTCAGCCCAGCCTGGATTTCTGCTATGAAACTCGGAAGCACATTAGAGATTCAGACATGTCTGCATGAACAAATGGTGCCATTGCCCTAACTGTTCCACAACTTTCTATCTGAGGCCTATCCTAGGCCTTCTGGGGCTGTGGTCCCCAAGCCCCAGGCCACTGACTGGTACTGGTCCGTGGCCTGTTAGGAACTGGGACACACAGCAGGAGGTGAGCAGTGGGTGAGTGAACAAAGCTTCATCTGTATTTACAGCTGCTCCCAGTGGCTCACATCAGGCCTGAGCTCCGCCTCCTGTCAGATCAGCAGCAGCATTAGATTCTCATAGAAGCATGAACCCTCCTGTAAACTGCGCATGCGAGGGATCTAGGTTGCACACTTCTCATGAGAATCTAAAGCTTGATGATCTGAGGTGGAACTGAGGTGGTGAT
The DNA here is from genome assembly GCA_023783475.1 of Daubentonia madagascariensis. Taxonomy (NCBI): domain Eukaryota; kingdom Metazoa; phylum Chordata; class Mammalia; order Primates; family Daubentoniidae; genus Daubentonia; species Daubentonia madagascariensis. Next base: position 7,874,445 of record JAKFHU010000144.1, on the reverse strand, counting down.
GCTGGCACTGGGGAGCAGCTGCAAATACAGATTATCATTAGCAGAGAGGTTTGACTGCACAGAGACCATAATAAATCAATTGCTTGCAGACTCATATCAAAACCTATCAGTGAGTGGCAAGTGACAATTAAGCTGCATCTGGTGGCAGGCTTTAAGTCAGAATCCAACACTTATTTTAGTCCACGAGTGGCCTGCCCATTATTTTATTTGCCACTTCCATCTGCGCCTCTTTCCTGCACTGCACACTTGTCTCAGTCACAGTTTTAGTAAGCCCACAAGCTAACCCTAGCAAAAATGGGTAAAAGACAAACGTCGCCGGAGAGCTTCTTTGAAAAGGGGGAAAGACCCAATGATGAGACAGCAGAAGACTAAGACTGCCAATAAAATGAAAGCTACATTTAAAAGAAAATATCAAGAGTCCTACTTAAATTATGGGTTCATTGCCAACAGGTGATCCACATTCTCCAAGCCCACTTTGTGTAATATGTGGCGACTGGCTATCCACCAAAGCCATGAAACCTTCAAAACTGCTTGGCCACATGGAGACCAAGCACCCTGCATTAAAAGACAAGCCTTTGGAGTTTTTCAAAAGAAAAAAACGTGAATACAAAGAACAGAAGCAATTATGGAAGGCCACCACTTCATCAAATGTGTCTGCACTGAGAGCATCATTCTTAGTGGCTAACCGCATTGACTGCTAAAGCTAAGAAGCCCTTTATTATTAGTGAAGAGTTGATCCTGCCTACTACTAAGGACATTTGACCTGAACTTTCAGGAAAGGCTGCAGTTCAAAAAGTGCCACGTGTTCTTCTTTTGGCTAGCACCGTAACTAGATGAATTGATGAAATAGCAGAGGATATTGAGGCACAATTGTTAGAGAGGATTAATGAGTCACCATGCTATGCAATCCAGGTTGGCAAGTCTACTGATGTTGACAACAAGGCAACAGTGCTTGTTTTTGTGTGATATATTTATCAGGAGGATGTGCGCGAGGATATGTTATGTGCACTTTTGTTGACAACCAACACCACAGCTGCAGAACTATTCAAGTCTTTGAATGATTACATATCAGGAAAACTGAATTGGTCATTTTGTGTCGGTATATGCACGGACGGAGCAGCTGCCATGACTGGCAGGCTTTCTGGTTTCACTACTCGGGTCAAGGAGGTTGCTTCTGAATGTAAGTCTGCACACTGTGTCATCCATAGAGAAATGCTGGCCAGCCGAAAAAATGTCACCTGAACTAAACAATGTTTTGCAGGATGTGATTAAAATGATCAACCACATTAAAGTACATGCCCTTAACTCATGTCTGTCCGCACAGCTCTGTGAGGAGATGGACACAGAGCACACACGTCTTCTCTTATACACAGAAGTGAGATGGCTTTCTAAAGGCAGATCCTGGCCAGAGTTTTTGAGTTATGAGAGCCACTCCAGAGATTCCTTTTAGAAAAACAGTCACCACTGGCAGCACATTTCAGTGACACAGAATGGGTCGCAAAACTTGCTTACTTGTGTGATATATTCAACCTGCTCAAATAACTCAGTCTGCCACTTCAGGGGAGAACAACTGTGTTCAAGTCAGCAGATAAAGTGGCTGCATTCAAAGCCAAACTGGGATTACAGGGACGACGAGTGAACATTGGGATGTTTGACATGTTTCAAACACTAGCAGAGATTTTGAAAGAGACTGAGCCAGGGCCTTCATTCTCCCATCTGGCGCATGATCACCTATCTCAGCTTTCAAAAGAGTCTGAGCATCACTTCCCAACCACAAAAGACCCCGAACTGGGAAGGAATGGATCCGAGACCCATTTGTGAATAAGCCAGGTGGATCGACTTTGTCTGTGCTAGAAGAGGATCAACTGCTTGAGCTCGCAAATGACACTGGCCTTAAAAGTATGTTGGAGACAACTTCAAATCTCCATACGTTCTAGATTAAAGTCAAGGTGGGATATCCTGAGATTGCCACAGAAGCACTGAAAAGCCTACTTCCATTTCCAACATCCTGTCTTTGTGAAGCAGGGTTTTCTGCAGTGCCAGCAACCAAAATGAGATTACAGAGTAGATGGACATAAGCAACACACTTGGGGTGTCACTGTCTCCCATCACCCCCAGATGGGATCGTCTAGTTGCAGTAAAACAAGCTCAGGGCCCCCACTGATTCTGCATCATGGTGATTTGTATAATTATTTCATTATATATTACAATGTAATAATAATCGAAATAAAGTGCACAATAAATGTAATGCACTTGAACCATCCTGAAACCATTCCCCCCACCCCCGTCCATGGAAAAATTGTTTCCCATTAAACCAGTCCCTTATGCCAAAAAGGTTGGGGACCACTGTTCTAGGGGACCCATCTACTCCAAAATTCCCCCTCTGTTGCTACCACATGAGCTTCTGGTTGTTCTTTGGAATCTGCAGCAAAGTCCTACCTCATAGTCTTGCTTTCCCCTCTGCTGAAGACAGCATCTATGTCCCCAGGCACCTGCTTGGCTTCCTCTTTCATTGTTCCAGTGTCAACTCCTGGGCAAGGCTGACCCCAACCCCTGACCCTCTATCTGAATAAAGAGGCCTATGTGCTATCGTCTTCCTCTCCCTTTTTCTTGGAGTGCTTATTACAGTTGACACTATGTTCTACACATATATTTATTTATTGTCTGTCTCCCTCCACTAGAATGTATGTGCCATGAGGGCAAAGTTCACTGTTTTATGCCCAGGGCCTAGATTTACATGGCTTAAGGCAGGCACACAATACCTCTTGAGTGTAAGGGGGTATTAATCAGCACAGAAATTCTCCACCAAAATACGAATAGCCTCTATGAGGGAAGGATACATAGAATTTAAATCCACTGCTTTGCTATCAGGGGCAGTGTTGTGGACTTTAGCCAGGGTCTGGTCTTTAGCTGTGTCAGAGTTGGGAGGTTGGGAGGGAAGAGGCCAAACCCAGTGAGGCAGCTCATCTGCTGGGTGGGAAGCCAGGGCCTTCCCTACCCACCTCAGGCCACCCCAGTGACCCTCCCCACAATGTCTCCAGCCAGCCAAGGTGCCCACACCAAAGCAGCAGAGAGGAGAACCAGTCACCAGCCCAGAGGTGACAATTGGGCTGCTGTGTGCTGTGGGCAGCTGGGTAGGGCATGGGCTTAGGCAAATGAGCTGGAGCACACACAGATATAGAGGCCGGCTGGGCTCTCCACTTCAGTGCTCACCAGGATGGAGGGCAGCCTAAAGCCACTCAAACTGGGGAGGGGGCCTAACGGGGTGGGGGACAGCCACGCCCTGGCTGAGCTCCAGGAGCTGGCCCTGAAGTGGTTCATGGAGACGCAGGCCCCCTTCATTCTGCAGAATGGTGCTCTGCCCCCCTGGTTTCACGGATTCATCACCCGCAAGTAAGACTGCCCCTATCCACATGCCCCACATGGCCCATAGCCCCTTGGGGTTGAGAAAATGGCCTGGTGACTGTGGATATGACTGGTTCCTGCCCTTTCCTTGGGCTAAGCAGGACCCCTGGGAGGTGGTGGGTGGGCGAACAGACTGAGGAGTGCTATGTCCTCTGGTGGTGGCTTCTGTGGGCAGGGTGGGGGAGGGCAATGGCCCCTACTCTGGTACAAGTTGAGGGTGGATGGGGCTGCCAGCCTGCCAGAGGACAGAAAGAGGGCCAGGCCCTGACTTGATGAGTAACTTGGGGACTATATCATTTATCACCCAAACCGGAACACTATTAGTAACTAAGGGCTATCTCAGGGAAACCTGGACATATGGTTATCCTAGGAATAAAGGCCAAGATACAGGATTTGGCTTTCTGATTGGGCTGAATCTCCAAGCTGCCAAAGCACTAGATGAAAGAATGACAAATCCAGCCAGTGATCACGCCCTGGCACAGCACCTGCTTACAGCCAGGGCCAGCTTTATGAGCATTGACTTGTGCAACTGCACAGGGCCCTGCGCTCAGAAGGGCCTTGCACCTGGCTTAATGCTCTGCTATCACTGCCTTGGAATTCTTAATAATTTTTGAACAAGGGGCCCCACGTTTTCATTTAGCACCAGGCCCTGCAAATTATGTAACTGGTTTTACATAGAGCAAGCACTCAGTAAGTGTTTGGCAAGTAAGTTGGTGAGGGAATATGTATCTGGTCTGTGTACTGCCAAACCAGAAGACAGTTGGAATTTTCCACCGTGCCTCCAAAATACTTGGCACCATGCAGAAATATCCATAGCTGCCTGGAGTTGAAAGAGACATGAAGTGGAGTGAGTCCCTGTGAGCTCTATTGTGACCAGGCTTCAGGCTTCAGACACAACAGCATCTCCGCCCTGCAGAAATTTTTATCTAGTGCACATCCTGCACAACTGTACACAGTGGTCCTGAGGGAAGGACCCCCACCCCCAACCAAAAAATCTCCAGCTGTATGGATTTATTCTTGCTATACAGCCATCCAGATGGAGAGTAGGTAGCCAGGGTCAGTGGCTAGGTGTGCCTGCTGGTGAGGCTGCAGTGGGGAGTGGTGGGTGCTTGTGGCCTTAGAATCCCAACCCACCCCCAGACTGGGTCTTGAACTTGTTCAACTGGGCCTGGACAGACCACAGACTGAGCCCTGATGGCCATAGACCCAGCCAAAGGACTGTGAGAGTCTTCTATAAGGGGTTGGAGGTTTGGGACCCCAGGGCACAGCCTGCAGGGACTCTGAGGCAGGCCTAAATCAGGCCGTTCCTGCTGCTGTTAGGGCACAGGCCCCAGCTAACAGCATGTCCTCTGCCCAGGCAGACAGAACAGCTACTCAGGGACAAAGCTCTTGGTTCCTTCCTCATCCGCCTCAGTGACCGGGCCACTGGCTACATCTTGTCCTACAGGTAAGAGGGGAAGCCCTCTGCAAGGGGGCAAGCCAGCTCAGGCTCCCATAACCCAGCCTTGCAGATTAGCATAGAGGCCCCACCAGCCCACACCACCTGGTTCTCCCTGGGCCCTGACTCCCTCTCTGCCTCATTCACCCACCACGTGCTCAACAGACGCATCCTGAGCAGCACTGGCCACATGCTAGACATGAAGCCACAGCCTTCAAAGGGGGTGAGTAGGACCAGGGGAGAACATCCTCCCAATAGGAGGCTGGGGAAGGCTTCACAGAGGTGAACTTTGAGCCCAGGAGAGAAGGAGGAATATAATTTTCTAGGCAGAAAGGAGGGTGTGGTTGGGGGGTTAGGAGGGCACTTCCGGTAGGTGGAACTGCATGTGAAAAGTACAGAGGCATCAAAGGCAAGGGGGTTGGGGGAGCTGCAAGTCGCTGGGTGTAGCAGCCACGTGGTTCCTATGGAGGAATGTGGGGGCGGGGGTGGGGGGGGCAGGTCAGGCCGGCCTTGGATGCCTGGCTGTCCATAGACCATGGAAGGTGATCTGGCAGACTTAACATTTTGCAAGGATCCTTCAGGCAGCCTAGGGAGGGAAGCCTGGAAGTCAGAGGCTGGAGGTGTGGGGGCAATAGGGACCTGTGCAATTGGCTGGAGGTGAGATGATGAGGTCTGGGCTAGGGCAGGGCAGTGGGGATAGAGAGGAGGAGACAAAGTGACTAAGACAAAGGCAGAGATGATGTCAGATCCCGTCCCAAGAGTAGGTTGGGCGGGGGAAGGCAGAGGAAGGGAGAAGGCTCCCCTAAGTAGGGAGGGAGGCCAGGGCTCCAGACTAAACTTCAAAGGCTTCAGATTCTGATCCAAAATTATCACCTACTCAGACTGTCCCATTTCAAATCTTGACCTTGAGCAAGTTACTTTGCTTCTCTGTTCCTCCATTTTCTCATCTGTAAAATGGGAATATTATAGTATCTACTTCATAGGATTGTTGAAAGGAATTCAAACAATGTTCATAGGATTGTATCAGTTGATATATTCTAAAGTGCTTGGCACAGTGCATGAAGCATAGAAAGGACCAAATAAATGTTGGTCATTGTTAAAATATTTTTAATCTATGTGCCAGACACTGTGCTAGACACTTTGAAATATACTAACTCAGCAGTTTTCAAATATCTTTTCAGTTTCAGGGTTTTGGGGATTTTGTTTGTTTGTTTTTTGGTTTTGTTTTGTTCTTTCCCAGACGAGATCTTAGGCAGAAGGCCAACTTATAAAACAGACCAAAGTGGGGCTGCTTAAAGATATACAAAAAGACAAATGGAACAGCATAGAGTCCCAAAACAGTCCCACATGTTTGGTTACCTGATTTACAACAGAGGCAGTACTGCAATTCTGTGGGGGAGAGGACTGTTTTTTCAATAATTGGCGTGGGAGTAATTGGATATTCAATTGGAAAAAAATGACCACTACCTCATGCCAAAAATTAATTAATTCTAGATGGATCATAGATCTGAGAGAATAAAGCAAAACAATAACATTTCCAGAAGAAAACAGAAAAACATTTTCATAGGTAAATGAAAGTGCCTTTGAAAATGGGATAGGCAAAGATTTCTTAACCAGAACACAAAAAGCACCAATCATGAAAGAAAAGATTGATAAATTTGATTTCCTCATAATAAAAAATGTTTGTTAATCAAAAGATACCATTAACACACCTGTAATCCTAGCACTCTGGGAGGCCCAGGTGGGAAGATCGCATGAGGCCAGGAGTTTGAGACCAGCCTGAGCAAGAGCTAGACTCGTCTCTACAAAAATAGATAAATTAGCCAGGCATGATGGCATGTGCCTGTAGTCCCAGCCACTCAGGAGGCTGAGGCAGGAGGATTGCTTGAGCCCAGGAGTTTGAAGTTGCAGTGAGCTATGGTGACACCACTGCACTCTAGCCTGAGAGACGGAGTGAGACCCTGTTTCAGAAAAAAAAAAAAAGATACCATTAAGAGAAGAAGAGGTCAAGACACAGTCTTAGAGAAGTTATATATCACTATACATATATTTTAAAAAAGACTCGTATCCTGAATATATGAAGAACTCCTACAAATAAATAAGACAAACACAGTTCAATAAATAAAAGCAAAAGACTCGAGCAGACACTTCACCAAAAAGAAATATTCAAAATGCCCATAAGCATATGAGAATGTGTTCAGCATCCTTAATCATAACAGAAACACAAACTAAAGCCACAATGAATGGCTAAAATGGAAAGACAGATGACACCAAATATTTGTTAAGGATGTGGAGCAACTGGAGCTCTCACACACTGCAACAATTTTAGAAAACAATTTGGCATAATCTACTAACACAAAACATAGGTGTATCCTTGACCCATCGATTCTACTCCTTGGTATATTCTCAACATGGATGAGTACATATATTCCCCAAAAGACATGTGCAAGAATGTTCACAGCAGCTTTATATATAACAGCTCAAACCCAGAAATAACCTAAATGTCCATCAACAGAATAAATTGTGGATTTTTTTCATTAAATGGAATACTACCTATAAATGAGAAAAAATGAAACTAATTATACATGGACATGAATCAATCTCAAAGATGTAATGTTGAGTCAAAGAAGCTGGACACAAAAGAGAAATAGTGTATAATTTCATTTACATGAAGTTCCCTAATGGGCAAAACTAATCTATGGAGATAGGGACAAGAATGATGGGTGCCTTTGCAGGGCATAGATGGGAAGGGAGCACAGGGTGGTCTTCTGGGGGCTGGAAAGTTTTCATATCTTGATCTGAGTAGTAGTTACACAGAAGGGTTCATATGTGGGAATGCATTAAGTTGCATATTTATGATGTGTGCACTTCACTGTGCGTAAGTTATTCTTCTAGAAAAAAGGAAAATGAAAAGGGTGGGACCTCACAGGCTGCAGTGGGGGTGGGAGCTGGAACTCCATCGTTTGCAGCAGGGTGGGGATTAGGGTGAGGCTGTTGTAAAGGTGCAGGGTTGAATCCTGTCTTTATTTAAAACGTTGATATTTTGTTCATCATGGGGTTTTTTTTGCATTCATTTTGATTTTCTGAAATATTGCATTATTAGTTATCTTGATGTCTTTTTTGGTGCCCCTTTAAATTTCACACCCAAGATGAGTGCCTCACTTGCCTCACCCTAGTCCTGGCTCAGCCCTCCCTGACTCCACCAGAGCAGGCTTAGAAACTTCCCACAACCTCAGGGTCCCATGGTTTGAAAAACTCTCCCCTAGCTTCCTGAGGAACACACCATGGCTCCAAGTAGGACAGGGTGGCCCCAGGTCAAGTGAGTCTGTACTGGACCTAGAGTTGAGACCCCTTTTCTATACGCAGGCATAGAGCTTGGGCCCTGTGCCAAGGCTGGGCTGCCTGTGACCAGCAGCTCCAGACCACAAACACTTGTGTTGCAGGGGCAGTGATCGCTGCCGGCATTTTGTCATCAACCAGCTCCCAAACCGGCGCTACTTCATCTCAGGGGACACCCATAGCCATAGCACTCTGGCTGAACTCGTGTGCCATTACCAGGAAATGCAGCTTGAGCCCTTTGGGGAGACGCTGGCTGCTGCCTGCCCCCGGGTAGGCACCTCCCTTCCCCAGGGTGAGGGTGGTGGGGTAGGGTGCCCAGGCCTGGGGTGTCCATCACTCCAGCACATGCCCCTTCTTGCCCTCCCTATTTACTATCATCCAGGGGCAATTAGTGTGGGGTCATGGTCCCTATTTGAAAAGGGGAGACTGTGGCAGCATCTTACCCGAGGTCAGGGACCTGGTGGGAATGTTTCAGTCCCTTGCCAGCAGTCTCTGGTAGGCAGCTGGAGGCTATCTGGGGATATATGACCACATGCCTGCTGTGTCCCCACTGCCCCCAGCCAGAGGACAATGATCTGTATGATGCCATCACACTGGGCCTCCACCAGACCAGCCTGGGCCTGGAAAATCCACGTGCCACGGCATGTCCTGCAGCGGTCCCAGACAAGGTTGCCAGCCCCCACCCCTCTCCAAAGCCCCCAGTCTCCTTCCTCCATGAACTGAAGAACCTGGATGTGAGTCCCTGGAGCTCCGAGGAGGAAAGTGTGGAGGTGAGGAGGATTCTGGGCTGCTCAGAGTCAGGGTTGCTAGACTAGGGGTGTGGGTGCCGGGCCCTGAGAGGCCATGCTGGCCACTCCCTTCAGGCTGCAGAGGGTGAGCCAGGCCCAGACAGGTGCAGGCCCAGCTTGGGATCACTCTGTGGTTCAACCGTGTCATGGCCTGCCTGTGGCCAGCTGAATTTGGTTCAAGCCTTGGCTTGGCCATTTTCTAGCCACGTGGCTTTGGGCAAGTCATGTAATCTCTCTGAGCCTCAGTTTACCCTTCCTGAGGTTCTTGTGGGCCTTGAATGAGAAAATGGATATGAAATGCCTGAAAATTCCTTAGTAAACTCTAGAGTGGGATGCCTGGGAGTCAATACTTTATTCTTCTCCACAGCACCCCACGGGAGGGACTCAGAGAGATTTTTCTTAATGTATATCAGATCACAGCATGCCAAGGGCTTCTCCTTATGTTTAAAATAAAATCTAAAATCTTCACCAGGGTCCACAAGAGCCTCCCTGGTTGCCCTGCTACGTCTCCCCCTCCCTCCCTCTTCTCTGGCCTCATTGGCCTTCTAGATCTTCCTTGAACACACCAAGCTTGCTCCCACCTCAGGGCCTTTGCACTGGCTCTGCCCTCTGCCTGGACTGCTCTTCCTTCCCGATGTCTGCATGGCTCACACTCTCGTTGCATTCCTTCTCTTCTTCAATGTTACCTCCTCAGAAAGGCCACCTAAGCTACAGAAAATCCCCTTTCCTACCTGTCATTCTCTCATCCCACTGCCCTTCTTTCTTCTTCATAGCCCTGATTGCACCCTGACACTACATTACCTTGTGGCATAGTAGTCTATCACCCAGTACATCAAACCATGTTATACGATGGTATAACAGAGCACTGTTGCCCACCTCCCAGATTAGAATGTAGACTCCCAAGAGTTGGTCTTGCTCACCACTGAGTGCTTGGCACCTAGGACAGTGATGGCACAGTTAGTGTGCACTAAGTATTTGTTGAATGAATACACGAGTGATGGGCTTGGAGCTGGCCATTCTAAAGAGGGATAGAGTAGTGAGTGGGTGGGTTCGGGGACTCTGAGGACCAGTGGATCACACTGGAGGTGGGAGAAATAGGGCAAGGTGAGCTTGGGTGGAAGGTAGAGCTGGTGACCCAAGGCCTTGAATGCCAAGGTAAAGATTGTACTTAGAGTCCTAAAGCATGAGAGTTGGTGGGAACCCTGAACGTCATGGATCCAACCCTTGCATGTACAAGCAGGTAAACTGTGGCCAAGCCAGCGGACCTCAGCTTATCTGACAGAGCTCAGTTTACCTGAGGGCATCTTAGCGATGGGGTGCCCTTTAAGAGGTTCTCTCTGTCCTTCTCTCTCCAGGCTCCCATCAGAGTGCCCCCCCTCCCTGATAGGAGGGCCTCCCTCCTGGACGAGTCTCTCTGAGGCCCCTGTGACATCATCTATGCAGACCTAAGGAAGATGAAGCAGGCGCAGCTAGGACTGGGCACAGAGGTGTCCGGCAGGCATAGGCCAGTTCCAGCTGGCAGCCAGGCCTACTTCCCAGGCAGAGAGGCCCAGAGGAGACTCTCGGATGGAGACCAGAATAGGCCTGACGGCCTGGGGCCTGCCCTGTCTGGAGTGAGCTCAGACCAGGGCCCTGCTGGGTCTCCCACTTCCCGGGGGCTCCTTGAGCCCCCCAGTTCTGACTCCCTGGGATCCCTGACTGTTACCTGGAGGCAGGAGTTTCTGAAGCTGAGCCACGGGGCTCAGCCCTGCCTCCAGGGCAGCTCTGCAGAGACCTATGAGCTTGTCAGGACAGTAGGGCTCCTACCAGAGGCCAGGGATGCACAAGACCAAGGAGGCAGTACCTACGAGCAGATCCCAGCCTTCTGGGGTGGCCCAGCCAGGCCCTCACATCCTGGGGCCAGTCCCACATACAGCAAACTGTCGGGGCCCATGGACTGGGGCTACGAGAGGATCTTGGGGACCCCAGGGCTCCCAGAGCCTGGGAACACTTATGAGCAAATCCCAGCAGCCAAGAGCAAGGAGACTAGACGGACACACAAGGTGAGCTCCATGGGTGGGGTGGGGCGGCTGCCGGCCCTTAGGGAGCACCTAGTGGTAGGAGGGGACCTGTGGCCCTCAGGCATGGGCAGGTCAGGTCACCACCACTGCCTAGGAGTGCCCAGAACCTTCCAGCCCTAACATATGCCTGGAGGTGGTGGTGGGGGGCAGCTGCTGGATTTGGGTGGAAGATAGGGCTTCCAACCCTTCCAAGGATATCCTCTGCAGCAGACCAAGGCTCCCCTCCCCTTCCTCTCAGCCACTGCAGGGGTCTCAGAGCCTCTGAGAGGTGGAGAGGGGGCCCTCAGCCCTAGTTATGGATAAGGCGCTCCCTAGCCTTCTGGCTTTGGGCAAGACAGTTTTCTCCCAGTTTCCCCACAACTAGGGATGCCAGATTTAGCAAGCTAAAATACAGGACATCTAATTAACTTTGAATTTCAGACAAACAACAAATACTTTCTTCGTGTCTCTCAAATACTGCAATTATTCCTTGTTTATCTGAAATTCAAATTTAACTGGGCATCTGTATTCTTATTTGGCACCCCTCCCCAGGACCTCCACTTCCTCATCTGTAAAACGGGCTGATCATCTGGTTGTGTCCAAGGGTGGCTGCCCAGAGGATAACGCTAGATGTCCTCTCATGCTCAGGACATAGCCCAGAGATGGCTCCTGGTGAACAGAGCTGTTACTTCTGAGGATTTCTGATAAGGAAGGAGAAGTGGGGATGAGGATGGCAGAGGGAAGTGGGAAGGAGGGGGACTGGGCCAGGGTTCCTAGGGAGGCACAGGACCCCTGCTGAGCTCTCAGTCCCAGCCACACTGTGCCCTATACCTACAGACCATGAGACCGGAGAGTCCCCTCGCCATGGGCATAGCCCATCTCGGGCACACCCAGACCTCCTCCCCAGCCTGCACAGCGACACCCCGAGCTCCCAGCGGGAAGGCCTTCCCGGGAAGCACTGCCAGCTCCTCCCTCAGGGCAGGGCTGTGCCCACACGCCAAGCACAGTAGCCTCCGAGATCCTGACTGTCCCAGGACAACAGACCTGGGCAGTGGACGGTCCTAAAAACCTCAGAAGACACATCCTATGTCTGTTCTTCCCCTGCTGCTGTCCCACATCCTCTCCCGTCCCTGCTGGTACACCCCACCCCCACCCTGCCTCGGACACCTGTGCATCCTGAGGCCCCCAGCTGGGGAGACCAGGGCATTCCAGGGAGGTAAGATGGGGCTCACCTTTATCGTCCACCCCTTTCTATACTCCTCCTTCCCCTTGCTCTCTTCAGCTGGAAGAGGGCAAACCCTTCAACCAAACTTGGAGGGCTGAAGGTGGAATTTCAGGCACTCGTGAGCTAGAATTTCAGGCTTATGGGAGCAACCATCAATATTCCAGCCTGGCCTCGTTTCCCGGGCCTGGGCTCCCAACCCCAGGTCAATGATGGGCCCTCTGAGCCTGGGCCTTGCCTTCCCTGTCCAGGGACGCCAGGCCCAGTATCTCCTCCCTCCTTGCAGCCTGACAAGCTCCGGAGGCTCTTCTTCACAGACAAGAAGCACAAATTCTGAGGAGGGCCTCATACCCAGCAGCCCCCCAGTGGGGTTCCTGGTAGCCCGGCCATAGCAGGGGTTACTGCAAAACCCTCAGCTCACCTGAAGGCACCCCTTGGACCCTCAGACACAACCAGCCTGCTATGGAACCAGGCTCAGAGACTCAGCCTAGGCACCTGCCTGGAGAGGACCTTCCAACCGCCCGTAGCTCCTGGCTGTGTCCTGCTTCCCTGGTGCCTCTCATCCACGAAGAGGAGGGAATCAAGGCCGAGAGGAGTGGGGACTGGCCGAAGGCGGTCAGCACCCCCACTTCCCAGATGAGCATGCTCAGGCCCCAGCTGATTGATTGAGCCTACCTCCCACCCTGAACACTTACCGAGCATGCAGCAGGCCTTGTGCGAGGACAGACATTTTCCTAACTGGCTGAGTGACATCATGCAATTGCTATCGAGAACAAAACCAGTTCCCCTCCTTGTGGCCCCACAGCAAAAAGGAGAGTGGACCAGGAGCCACATCCTCTGCTTCTGCCCTGTGGGGATCGGAGCAAGAAGCCAGGAAGTGGCAGCAAGCGCCCAGCCTCAGAGGTGATGGCTCTGACCCTGGGGCAGGCTGGGCTCCCGGGGACCAGCCCCTCAGCTCCCCTCTGCCCCCTGCCTTCATCCCAGCCTCACTGTGCAAGCTGGGCAGATCCTAAGCCAGCCCCTTTGTGCTGCAGAAGAGGAAACTGAGGCCCACAGAGGAGCAGCAACCTGTTTGGGGCCACACAGCTGGTCAGGGCTGGAGCAGACACCCCTCAGTGAGGCAGGCTCAAGCCAGGCTGGCTGCCTAGGATGACTGCTGCACCCTATCTGGAGCCAGCCAGTGGGCACTTGATGGCCATCCCTATGTAGACCAGGTCACCCTCATCTGCCCTTTACCTCTCTGGCCAGTCATGACCTTTAGGGGTGGCTCTCAGACCCTGCCCACAAGACCCAGTCCCAACCCGGTATGGCCCTGCCCTTCAAGGAGCCCTCAGGGCCTTGCCTAAGCCCCAGCTTTGGACGCAGGGTACTCAGGCCTCTGCTGCTGCCCCTCAGGTCAGGCTGGCTCTTCCTGGTCTCCTTCCCTCAGGACCCTCCCTGTTTTCACCCACATGACCCCTCTGCCCCATAAGGGTGAGCAATTGGCCTGCTGCTCCCCAATGCCCCCAGGCACAGGAGGCAGAAAACAGAACTGGCCACCCCAGAGAGAACACCACAGGCGCCCTCCTCCCCACCCTGACCCCGGGCAGAGTTGGCTCAGGTCACATCTGTGTGAAACTTATTCTTAGTGGCCACCCAGCTATGCAGCTTCTCCATCTGAAACACAGGCCTGCGAGAGTCCCTCCCTCTTCAGGGGTTGTAAGGTTTGAGAGTAGAGCAGCCAGCCCTGTGCCTGACACGTGGTTAGCACTTTGTAAGTGCTGACCAGAATCACTACGGTTATGAGGGAAATGGAAATTCTTGCCCAACGCCCTCTGTGTGGCTCACTGGAAGATGTGAGGCACGGATGTGTCTTCGTCCCAAAAGCACGAGCACTGAAATCAAAGTTAGTGCCTGAAGTGGCAGGGCAACGCTTAACTCTAAGAGGTGACACACCAGTTGTGGGATTTCAAGGACCAGGAGCAAAGGTACCAACATCGAACATTTTCTAACATTGGCAGACACAGAAAGTGCGGGGACACGAAAGTGTTTTACTACCAGGAGTTCATAGATCTGTGGACAGCACACACCAGTGAAGATTCCATGGCACTGGGGAGGGCGGGCAGGTGGTGCTCATGACTGCAAGGCAGAGAGACAGGGACAGAACCCTTGGACCCACTGCTCACACAGCTTCACATTGGGAAGCGGGGTGGGGAGAGGGGAACAGGCAGTGGGTGGGGCGCAGCCCAGCCTTGAGTTGTGGGAAAAGATTGCATAGCTCATTAAAACTCTGATCATTTTTTTTTTGCACTCTGCCCTGGGCGACTGTGGTGTCTGCCCAGCACTTGGACAAGTGAGACCCCACCACCTCCTGTTAGGTTTCCTGCCTTCCCCTCCAGGGGGGACATTTCTGGATGGGGAAAGGACTAGGGTATGTGGGAGGTTGGGGAGGGCCAGTAGAAGAGCTATGGGTCCAGGGGCCAGACCACAGGGGCCCCTGGGGAGGGTCCTACTCCTCACACACCCCTTCCCTGGTTAAGGTTCTTTTGCTGAAAGGGCCACAGGAAATGTGAACCCCAGAGGCCACAGCTCCTTTCCCGGGGAGCCTGGAGGCCACACCTGTGTAGACCACAGGGCTAGATGGAAGGTGGGCTTCCGGGCCCCTGCAGCCTCAGCAGTGTCCTCAGATCCGGATGTGGAAAGTGCTAGAAAGAGAGAAAGGGCAAGAGAGGGTGAGAGGCCCTGGGCTGAAAGGCTCCTCAGGGAAAAGCAAACCAGGCCCCTGGCCCAGCCCTGGACAGTCCCTTTGGGGATCCTGCACAGAGGGTGCAATTAATCAATGCTGAGGGAAGGAACACTTGGAGGAGCAGCTGTCCCCAGGGAGTCCAGACCCCAGTCATTACCTAAGGGCCCCCTCAGGAGATTCTGGCCCTGTAGGGGACAAGGGCCAGTCATACATCAAGGGGAGCTGGGCCTTGAATGTGCTTCCTGGCCTACACACACTGCTCCTGAACGGTGAATGATAGGGGCCTTGCCCATGGGGGTCCCACGAAGCCGGCTGCCTGGTTGCAGGCCTGCCCCAGCCCAGCCCCTGGGGTGGCGGCACCTGAGGAAGTCAGGGGCCTTGGCGATCATGTCCTCGAAGTCTGCGAAGCCCAGCTTGCCATCACCATCCAGGTCAGCCTCCTCGATGACCTTGTCGCACACGAGCACCACCTCGTCCTCGTCCAGCTCCGACTTGGTAAGCTTGGCCAGCGTCAGCTCCAGGTCCTCCTTGCAGATGAAGTTGTCAGTGTTGAAGTCTGTGGGGCGGGTGGTTGGATGGGTTTAAGCCAGTGCCGGGTCCACCCACGGATGCCAAGGGGTCCTGCCCTGCATTACCTCTTCCTCCCAGCCAGTCATGCTGACACATCCACCAGCCTCTGACATCCCCAAAGCATCTCTGTGCACACTCTGGGGATACTGGATCCTTGTCCCCAGCTGACACACCCACAGTCACAGCACCCACAAAAACCTACAATGAATGTGTGCCTACAACGACATCCTGAAACAGTTCAAAAAGTCCAAATCTGAGGCTCGCTGGGAACTCTGGCCTCAGGCCAATTAGCCCTTCTGGCCGTAACCCACAGTGGACCCTGTATTCCCTCTAGACTTCTAGAGCTAAGGAAACCAAGGCCCAGAAAGGCCATGTGATTGAATCAAGGAGCAGGGATTCTGATTAGGGCCGATTTGACTCTAAGACCTGAATCTTCTAAACTACACCACATTGCCTCAGGCAGGCTCTGAGTCAGACCCGATGGGTCAGGAGGCTCAGAAGGCCTTTAAAGAGAGGCCCCACAGCTAGCCTTTGTGCATCTGGAGCAGGGAACATGGCTTGATTGTACTTGGCAAAAGGTACCACTGCCCCAAAGCACAGCAAAGTGGTTCAGGGAATGAGCCACGTGTATATAGCCTCATCATGGTGAACTCCTCAACTCTCTTCTTACCATTTTCAACCCAACTACCAGATGCTTGCACATGCCCTTTCTTCTGCCTGGGGTGCCCTTCCCAGCAAACTCTTGGTTACCCTTCAAGTCTCAGCTCAAATGTCACCTGCCAGTAGGGGGGCTTTCTTGACTTTTCTAGAGGGGGCTTTCTCCCCCTCACTGAGCTCCTCCTGCTCACTAGGCAAACTCTGACATTAACATAATGATAAAGACCATAACTGCTAATATAAACATTATGTGCTTTTTCTCATTTAAATTTTAAAACAAGCCTATCAGGTGGTACAACTAGAATCCCCACTATACAAACGGAGAAACAGAGAGGTGGCGAGGACAAGTAACCTGTCTGACCACATTCCTGGTCAGTGTTGGACACTAGAGCCCAAGCTCTTGGTGGGTCCCCTTATACTGTCCATCTCTGCACTTGCCTGTGAATGACTCCCGGGCAGGCACCAGGTGGGATTCATCTCTGCCCTTGGAGTGGGACACAGTAGGCTCTCTGGAAAGATATGCTGGCTGGCTAGCTGGCTGGCTAGATCCCTGTGACCATTTTACATGAGGAAACTGAGGCCCAGAGGGCAGTGATCCTTGCTACAGATGAGACCCCAAGACCCCAGGGCAGCAAGGGAGCCACAGTTCTCCCTTCTCTTGTTCCTGAGCCTGCCCGGTCCACATACTCTGCACTTCCCCCCTCACACAGACAACAGCCCTCCCCAGGAGCAATGCCATGGGGTCTGAGACTAGGGGGATGTAGGGTAGAATTTGAGAAGCTCTTTATGTGAACCACATGGACATAGTTTGTGGAGGGTAGACAGGTACTGTCTTTCCCATACGCAAGCACAATGTGGGTATATAGTTGTAAGCCAGAGTCCTCTCTGAAATAAACATGACACCTAGAAAAGAAAAAGACAGCCCTGACAGGCCCTGTTGCCTTGAGATCCACTGGCTGATCAAAGGCGCTGAGGACAGGAGGCTTGCCCTTGACTCCTCTGGTTCAGGATGAGTCCCAGGCCCTTCCTGGGCCTCAGTGTCCCCATGTGGGGACAGTCTGAGGATCTGACACCCGTGCCCAGGGCCTGTCAGGCCAGCGCAGTGGGTGAGCTCTGTGGGTGTGACATTTTCTCCCTCGGCTGTAGGACCATCATGATTCCTGGTTCATGAGCGCCTGCTCCCTCTGGTGGCAGCTGAGACGGTGGGACGGAGGGCTGGGCTGGGGGAAACAAGGCAGCCCTGCCTCTGGCAGCACTGGGGGCCTCAGGGAGCTGGCTTCCCAGCCCACCTCACCATCACACTGAGTCCTCCTCTCTGGCTCCTCCATTTCACACCTCAAAGCTACCGAGGAATCTTTCTAGAACACAGAGCTGCCCTTCCCCACCTGAAACCCTGCAGTGGCCCCGGGTACCCTGAGCACTAGGTCCAAACCCCTTGGTGGGCTCCTCACAGCCTGGCCCCTGTCCAGACTCACACAGCCCCTGCCCCACAGGTGCACACCTCTCCTTATCAAGCCCAGCACTTCCTCGATCCTTCAGTCTTCACGGGCCACTCCCTCTGCCAGGTCTGCCCACCCCCACGTCTCCAATCTGCAAGCCTCCACTGGTCCTCCCAGGCCCTGCCTAAATGCCACCACCTGTGAGTCCTCTCATACCAACCACCCCACCCGAGCTGGGTGTGTCCTTCCCTCCTCTGCTCTCAGGGCCCCACAAATGTCTCTCGGGCACTCTTTGTCCCCCTTGGCCACCCCGCTGGACAGGCACTCTTCAGAGACATTTCAGCCTCGTTGTTCTTGTGTCCCCAGCATCCCCCAGGATGGCCTGATGGACCCTAATGCCCTCAGCATCATGGCCACGCCCCCACTCCCTTGTTACCGTAGATCTTGAAGGCGTAGTTTGCTTTGAGCTCCCGGGGGGCTGACTCGCAGAGTACAGAAAACATGTCCACAAAGTCGTTGAATGTGAGGTTCCCCTCACCATCCTCAGAAAAAGCCTCCACGATCCTTTCTTTGAAGGGATTTTCCTGAAGAAAACAATCACAGCAGTCACCATGGGTGCAGGGTAAGCAGGAGGTCCCCAGAGCCAGACTGCTCACAGCTCACATGACCTTGGATGAGTGGCCTAATCCCTCTTGAGCCTCTGTTTCCCCATCTGTAAAATGGGAATAATAGTGCCTACTTAATTGGGTCGTGAGAGGATTAAATGAGTTAAAGTATGGAAGGTGATGGCACATATAAGAGCTCAGCAAGTGTTCTGTTGGGTCACATCACACCATTAACATGAGTACATCAAGGTGAGCACAGCCAACATGTACTACCTTATCTAAGGCAGGAGCACGGATTGGTCTCATTGCTCAGAGAAGCACACAGAGGCTCTACCTCAATGTGTAGGGCTCTGTCCCTAGCAAGAAGAGACAACAGCCCAGGGCATGGGCAACCCTCAGCTCAGGCCATGTCAGGTCAGGATCATGGCAGGAAGAGGTAGGGCCCCAAAGGGTGGGATAACTGGACTAAGGCAAGCAGCAAGAGCCGTTTAGGCTCCAGGCCTGTGATCACTCTGCTCCTACCAGTTCCCCAATTCTCCTAGACCACCTTGGGTGCTGTCTCCCCTGGGGAGCTGTACACTGACTCTTTCCTCTGGCCCCACATCACTTGGGGCCCACCTCTCCTGCAGTCCCCCCACCCTGGCTGACTAGCACTTGGCCGGCCCCATTCAGGGCCAAACCCAGGCCAGCACAGGAGACTCAGAGACAAACCACGTAACTCCTGCCCATGAGTGCCTCGCACCCTCTGGTGACCCTCTGAGCCTGGTCTAGAGCCCCTCTCCAGGCCAGGCTGGGTGCTTATCAACAGCTGAGCCCAGGGCTCACTGTCTCTCAGGACTGAGGCCACAACCAGGGTGCAGGGCTCAAGTGGATGCCATGTGGCACTCTGACCCCACCTTCTAGCCACACAGCCCAGGCCTGGCGAGGGGCTATTTGCAAAGTCCTACAGCAATGGGGAGTTGTGCCTCAAATGTCTTTTGTTGTTGGAGTGCACTTTACATATTATGGGTAAGGAATTCATGAAATGAAACATTCAAATATATACGTGCTCTGAGGAACAGCAGCATCAGCCTCATGCGGGAACTTGTTAGAAAAACAATCTTGACCCTACCCCAGACGTACTGAGCCTGAATCGGCATTTTGACAAAATCCCCAGGGGATTTGTGTGTACGTGACAGTATGAGAAGTGATGCTGCGGATGCTGACCTCAGTGAGAAGCCACGACCAGACAAGAGAGAGACAGAAAAGTCACCTAAAAAGGCAGGCACAGGTCTGCCAAGGACAGCAGGTTGAGGCCACTTAAAAGGACAAGTGGGAGAGCATGGGCCAGCAGTCAGGCAGAGGGGCACTGATATGCAACACCCTTACTGAGCCCCACACACATAGCTCATTTACTCACAGAGTGCAGATAAGGAAACTGAGGCACAGAGAGGTTCAGCAATCTGCTCAGGGCTGGACAGCCACAAAGGGTGCAGCCAGGTTCAGCCACTGCAGCTTGTCCAGAGGCACAGATCCCCTGGCCCCTGGCCCCTGGCCCCCCACCCTGCCCGCAGCAGAGGCCTCCCACGAACCCGGAGCTCCGGCATCTGGATGATGAGGCTCATCGGCACATGGACAATAGGGCTCTTCCTGTAGTCCATTGGGACAAGGTTGGGGGCCAGCTCGTAGAACCGTGCATGGAGCCTTCAAGGGAAGCAGAGAAAAAGCACTGGGGGGGCACCACCCCCGAACCCCTGGCAACCAATGCCATCCTGCCTGGGCCTCTGCCTGTGCAGACCCACCTCAGCCAGGACCAGGTGAGGGGCCCATGGGAGGCCATCTGCTCTGCCCACAGTGGGTGGGGCTTGGGAGGGGGGTGGGTTCTGCCCAGACCCCTGTGCTGATAACTGATTGTGTCCAGGCCCTCCCTGTTTCCAGACACACACCCCACTACCACCCCACCCCCATCCTCCACCCCTGGGGCCTGCAATCAGATCTTTTCATTCTTTCCCCTTTGGGCTTTCATAGGGTCTTCTATGTTCCAGGCACTGTGCTAAGCACCTTATTTAATCCTCCCCCATCACTGTGCAGACGGCTCAGCACCCCTGTTTACAGCTCAGCAAACTGAGGCTGAAAAGATTACGAGTGCTGTGTCCAGGGTCACAGTCGGAACCCAGGCCTGGCAGTCCAGAACAGAAACACTCAGCCACCCTCCTCCTCCACTCCTGAGGTCCCTGAAAGCCCCGCCCCACCACCCCCAACCCAGGCCAAGGGTTGGGTCTCTGGAAGTGCTCTCAGCAGCCCTCACATCCTTGGGAAGCCCCTGTGAACAGGCCACCCACACCTCTCTCCAGCTGGGGGCCATCGGGACCCAGCCCGCTGCCTGGGCCTGGCCCTCCTCGCTGATGGGTCAGATCCTCAGCTCCTGTCTCATCTTCCTGACACAGGCTCATCTCCACGTGCTGCGTGGACCCTCAAGGCTGTGAGGCATCCTGACAATGTCTCTCTTGGAAGCCCCCTCCCTCTCCCCATTACTCAGTACTCCTTTGTCCTGTGTCCCTGTGTCCAGGTCCTGCCATCCCGGAGAATAGCCCTCCATCCCAAGACAGGCACAAAGTGTGTTCAGATGAAACTGTGTCCATGAAATGCTGCCAGAGGAGGGGACAAGTGTAAGAGGCATTGCCTAGGGGTCAGGGCAGGTTAGCTGCCTGAGGTGAGGCCCCAGATGCTGGAGACTGGATCACGGTATGATCCTGCATCCCCTGGGCCCGGGCCTGCCCTCCTACCCCCAAGGCCAGATCAACCCACATCTTCTTCTAAGTGGCTAGACCCAGTGACATAGCCCCAAGGCCCACCCTTTGCAAGGCCTTCAGCACACCCCCCAAACCCCCCTCAGGTCCCATGAATTCCTGGGGTCCTGCTGCCTAGCCCTCCCTAGCAGGGCACTTGACTACTTACCCAGCCCACACAGATAATAACACCAGCTACCATTTAGCAAGTAAGTGCTCACTCTGTGCCAGGCCCGGGGCTAATCCTCTGGGTGGATTACTTTGCTCACTTTAATCCCCAAACCACCCTGAGAGGTAGATATCAGTCTCCCATTTTTCAGGTGGGGAAACAGGCTCAAGGGTTAAGTGCCTGCCCCAGCTTACACAGCCAGTGAGCAGTGGGGACAGGACTTGAACCCAGGACCTCAGGTTTCTAACCGTTTGGCTCCTCCCTGCAGATCAAGCCACCCTAGTGAGCACATCATCACTTGGTTCAGAGCCCGTCCAGGGCAAATGAAAAGCAAGATGCCACAGGCCCACTTTCCCAGTCACAGATCCTGTAAAAGGGCTTGAAATCACAAGGAAGCACCATGGCTTGGAGACACAGCTAGAAGGGGAAAAAGCCCCAAAACCTGTCCTTTGGATGGGAGTGGGGCAGCAGACGTCAGGGTGGCAGGATCAAGCTGGGACTGTCCACAAGAGGGCACTTGAGGACTTTCTTTGCTCCTATTTCCTGTGTTGAAAATTTTGCCCTTTTTTACACTTTCCCTAAATACGGAACCACGACTTATGTTTCACAACATGCATCTGGTTACATGTACTTTTGACAGAGCCACTGTGTTTCCAACTGTTACATTTCCCATGTAACCTTGACCCCTACCCACCTGTTGGGTGTGATGTTGGGGTGTTTCTGGCATTGGCTTACACCTACAAAGTTATACAGTGTGGCTGCAGCAGGAGCCTGGAGTCAGGCTGAGGTAGGAGCCCAGCCTACACCTCTCACTAGCAGTGTGGCCTTGGGTAAGTGGGTTAACCCATCGGAGAATAAATTTCCCTATCAGAAAAGTGGGGACTATCCTACTTACTGTTCTCACACTTGTGAGGATTAAATAGGATGATGTTAATAAAACCACCTGGTCTTCAGCTGGTAGCTTTTAGCATGCTGCCTGCCATGGCAGGGGCTCCCTGGTATGGGTGGACTTGGGAGAGGGGTTATGGGTGCCTGGCGGGGTTGAGGAGGTGTCTTCTTGGTGGGGGGAAGGGCCAACTTCTGTCCTGGTATACAGATCTGTTCTGAAATGATGACTAAAGTGATGGAATTTTTTTTTTAAGGAAAATAATCCAAGGAGAATTGAAAAACTCAAATCACTGTGGGAGAAACACTAAAAATTGTCAAAGAACTACATCTCTGCCACCCCTCCCTACAATAAAGGGCACTGAGTTCAAGATTTATATATTAGTTTTAACATCCAGGACCAGAAATAATACTTATGCTACTTGAACTGCTCCAGAGCATGGGGCAAAAAAAGTAAAAGCCTCCCAGTCTATTTTAGAAAGTTAGTAAGAACCTTGATACCAGAACCCAATAGGTAGCATTCAGAATGGACCAATGGCACTTACACATACAGATGCAAAAGTCTTATAAAATACCATACTAGTAAATTAAGTCCAACGGTATTTAAAAGTAATATGTTAGGACCAAGTAGGACTTATTCCAGAATGCAAGGATGGTTCAATGTTTGGAAATCTGTGACTATACGTCATACTACTAGGCAAAATTTTTTTGATCTCTTTGATAGATACATTTATGACTATATGGTTGTATGGATACAGAAAAATATCTGAAAAGTAATATACCACATGTTTACACTGATGGTCCCTGTGAAGTGGGAGTGGGAATGGATGATAAAAGGGAGGCTGACTTTTATTTATTACTTTACCTACTTCTCAATTGTTTGAATTTTAAAAAGTATTAATAAACAAAAAGCATTTTAGAAGTATGTATTATTTTGTCAATAAAAAACTAAAAATTCTTAGTAAAGGAAACAAATTCTTAGTAAAATAGAAACAAAATGGTATCTCTTTATCTCAACCCATATGCAACATCGTATTTAAGTGATAAAATACTGGAGATATACACATAAATGTGGGATGCCTACAAACACCATCATTATATAACATATCTTCCCAGGAGCACTAGCCCTTCAGGTCTGTGGGCTAGGATTCAATCATCTGAGGATTAAAAATATTTGGGGGAAAAAATTGCATCTGTACTGAACATGTACAGACTTTAAAAGTTATTTTCTCTTTTTTTATTGATGCCTTTGTAAAGGATATGTACAGACTTTTTTCCTTCTCGTTATTCCCTAAATAATGCAGTATAACAACTCTTTTCATAGCATTTACATTTTATCAGGTATTATAAGTAATCTAGAGATGATTTAAGTATACGGGAGGATGTGCATAGGTTATATGCAAATACTACACCATTTTACATCGGGACTTGAGCATCCTCGGTTTTTGGAATCCTCTGGAGGTCCTGGAACCAATCCTCCACAGATACTAATGGACAAGTGTAATAAGTTAAGATAATAAAATAGTACATTTAAATATTGGGGGCTGGGCACAGTGGCCCATGCCTGTAATCCCAGTGCTTTGGGAGGCCGAGGCAGGAGGACTGCTTGAGCCCAGGAGTTTGAGATCAGCCTGGACAACTAAGCAAAACCCCATCTCTACAGAAAAAAATTAATAAAAAATAAATTAACCAGGCGTGGTGGCACATGTCTGTAGTCCTAGCTACACAGGAGCTAGGTGGGAGGATCACTTGAACTCAGGAGTTCAAGGTTACAGTGAGCTATATTGCACCACTGCACTCCAGCCTGGGTGACAGAGTGAGACCCTGTCTCTAAAAAAAAAAAATCTTGGAAAGGAGGAGGCAAGTTATCGTTTGTTGGAAGACCAAAAATAATCAGCTTAAAAAACTACTTGATAACAGAGGTGCATGTGCACAGAGGGACAACCATGTGGAGATGCAGCAAGAGTCAGCCATCTGCAAGCAAAGGAGAGCCCTCAGAGCAAACCAGCCCTGCTGGCACCTTGATCCTGGACTGTCAGCCTCCTGAACTGAGAGAAAAATAATGATTTGTTGTTTAAGCCACCCAGTCTGTTCTATTTTGTTATGACAGCCCTAGCAAACCAGTTCGGTACTGATATCAGTATTTGATGTAGTTCTTCCTGTGTTTGGTCAAAAGGTTTTTCATTTCTTTCAGATTTATTACCTTTAACTAAAAGCATACCATGTGGCAAGATGAAAAAGAACACATCCAAAGAAGGCAATGTTCTTGCTTTGGTCCAGGAAATTATTTGGGCTTCTTAACATTCTTTGTTCAGTCTGGGGCTGGCATCTCATATCATTGCGCAGAGAAAGGGGAATCAGAGATTATTCTCCTGGTGAGCTGGCATGCAGAATTATATTCCTTGTCCTCAGATATCTCAATACATTTTTCTTTGGTTCATAGTTTCACAGGAACATATGGTTTCTGTGTATGGATCACCACCCAAAACAGCCCCTCATTTGTTCTTATTTCTCTCTTTACTGAAGTTCCTACAGGTCTCACTATTTCCAGTACAATAAAAAATACATTGTACTTTTTAAGTTTTTTTTTTTTTTTGAGACTGAGGCTCACTCTGTCGCCCGGGCTAGAGTGCTGTGGCATCATCACAGCTCACGGCAACCTCAAATTCCTGGGCTCAAGTGATCCTCCTGCCTCAGCCTCCCGAGTAGCTGGAACTATAGGCAAGCACCACCACGCCCGGCTAATTTTTTCTATTTTTAGTAGAGATGGGGTCTCACTCTTGCTCAGGCTGGTCTTGAACTCCTGACCTCAAGCAATCCTCCAGGTCTCGGCCTCCCAGAGTGCTAGGATTACAGGCGTGAGCCACCGCGCCCGGCCCAATATATCATATTTTTAAAAAAATATATTTGAATTATAAAGCACTCAGAAGCTTTTCTATATATATCAGCATTAGTCTATTCAAAAATATGATTTAAAATATCTAATCCACAATTTAAAAGAACCAAAAAACCAAAAACAACTAAGTACAAAATTAGTACAAAATGTACTAATTGTAAAGTATGAAGAAAACCATGAAACTTTACCAAAGGATATAAAATATTTTAGGTAGCTAGATAACTATAGCATATTTATGATTAGATAGACTTAATACTGTAATGATAAGAACCCTCTCTCCATTTTTCTGTAAAATTAATATAATCCTAATCAAAATCTGCAAAGAATCTATTATGGGAACTTGCCAGCCTGATCCAAAAATTTGTACTGAAGAATAAATGTAGAATAGTGGGGGGGGAAATCTGAAAAAAGAGAAGCTGGGGAAACATTTGCCCTATCAGATATTAAAAGTTTAAAGCTATAAGTACAACAGTACAAAACAGACATTGTCATTGACCAGGAAGACTAATGGAAGAGGTAGACCCAAACATAGACAAGAATTAGCCCATGATAAACAGTATTTAAAATCAGCGGGAAAAAGATGGATCTTCCTGAAAGTCACAGACCAGTGGTCCACATCCATGCCTGGCTTTCACATAGTATTTTTAAATAATTAAATTAAATTAAAATTTAGAATTTACTTGCCAGCATTTATAAATTAAAAGATTTTACATTATAAATCTGGATTTCCTGATTAAGCTGGGCCTGGATTCCCCAAGGCAACCACCAGCTGGAGCTAAGGAGCAGCTGTTTCTGCAGGTACCAGTTCTAAAGAGTGGCCACCAGACTGGACAGCTTCATTTATTTACAGTGCACATTGGGCCCTACAGGCAGCTGGGTTTCAGACACATGGGTTATTACAACAGCAGTGTGGGCAAAAATCAAAAGTCTTAAAAATGTCCACACCTTTGATCTGGAAATCTCTTAGAAATTTACCCTAAGGAAATAATCCCAGATGCGTGCAGTTATGTGATAGTGCCACAAGGATATTCACTGCAGTACTAATTAAAATGGTGAAAAGTTGGAAACCTAAATGTCCAACTAAATGAATTAAGGCACATCCATTAAACGCAGCCACTTAAAATATTATAGAATATCTATTAATATTGAAAGTTGTCACAAGATGTTAAGTGAAAAAAGCAGAATGCACACCATGATCCCATTTTTAAAAAGCTTGAATACATTTATATACCTAGGACAAGACCGAAAGGAAGGCTGGTCACTAAAATGTTACCAGGTGATTATCTTGGGTGGTGAGGTGGTAGTAAGACAATTTTGTTTTTCTTTTTTCTTATCTTTTTTTTTTTATTTTTAAAAGTTGAGCAGCTGAGCATGATGGCTCATGCCTGTAATCCCAGCATTTTGGGAGGCCGAGGCAAGAGGATTGCTTGAGCCCAGGAGTTCAAGACCAGCCTGGGCAACATAACGAGACCCCATCTCTATTAAAAAAAAGTCATAAGAAAAAAAAAGTCATAATAAAATAACATAAAATTTACCATATTAACCATTAAAAATTTTTTAAAATTGCAGTAAAATGCACATGACATAAAATTTACCATCCTAACCATTTTTAAGGGTATAGTTCAGAGGCATTAAGTACATTCACATTTTTGCACAACCATCACCACCATCTACCTCCAGAAATGGAAAACAGAAACTCTGTATCCATTAAACAGTAATTCCCTATTTTCCCATCTTCCCAGCCCCTGGCAACTACCATTCTACTTTCTGTCTCTATGGATTTGGCTACTCTAGGTACCTCATATAAATGGAATCATACAGTGTTTGTCTTTTTGTGACTGGCTTATTTCACTTAGCATAATGTCCTCAAGGTTCATCCATGTTGTAGCATGTGTCAGACTTTCCTTCTTTTCCTGAATAATATTCCATCATATGCACGTACCACATTTTGTTTATCCATTATCCGCTGATGGACACTTGGGTGGCTTCCATCTTTTGACTATTGTGAATAATGCTGCTAGGAACACGGATATACAAATATCTCTTCAAGACCCTGCATTCAACTCTTTTGGGTATATCCCCAGAAGTAGAATTGCTGGATCATATGGTAATTTTATTTTTAATTTTTTGAGGATGTACCATACTATTTTCCATAGCTTTCTTATCTATTTTTACAACATGCCTAAGGAAAAACAATTTTAAGCATATTACAAAACAACATGATCTGACTTTTTTGATAAACACATACAAAAGAAAATACTGGCACAAGATATATCAAAAGATTAACAGTCATTATTTCTGGATGGTAGGATTATAGGTTAATTTTTTTGTCTTCTCTTAACTGGCTTCGTTCATTCTAATTTTTCTACAGTCACCATGTACATGTTTAATAAAAAATAAAAAGTAATTAAAATAGATTACACAAAGTTTTTAAAAGGTTAAGAAAATAAACAATAAAGTAACAAGTAGGCAAACACCTTGGGGTGCTGGCTGGGTGAGCCTCGGGGCACAAGGACTCCTGTCCCATTTATCCAGGACCACACCCTAATTGGGGGGCGAGGGGAGTTGAAGTGCTGAGCATGGACCTATAGAAAACAAGGTGGCTGAATGGGGTGGGTGGCCCAGTGAGGTGGGCTGCCCACTCGGCCTCAGTGTGGAGTGGAAGAGCAGTGTCTGGGGAGCAATTGGATCTACCTGGGTGGGGCAGGGTGGAAGGAAGGAGGGGAGAACCTGAAGTGGGATTATTAGTGACTCAGTATCATTTCCCCAAGGCTGCCAGAGAGCTGGGCCCCAAGCTGCAAAGGAAAACCTCCTGCTCAAGTTTCCTCTTCGCCATCTGGTCAATACTCAGGGTGCAGCTTACCAAGAAAACCATCCAGGTGGGGGTGGGGGTAGTGGCACTGAAAGGCCCTTGGGAGGAGGGCAGAGCAGCCAGGGGCCTGGGTCTGGCCAGCCTGGCTCTGCTGCTGACCTGCCCTCTCTGGGCTCCAGGCCTAAGGGGGTGCCGCCTGGACCTGAGATGTGAACAGTGGAGAGGGCTCATCTGGCAAGTCACGCTGGCCTCCACTGGAGCCCAGAGAGAAGGCCGGGGAAAAAGGAAGGAGCTGAAACTGGAATCATGGTATTGTGGCCATACTTGGTCCCTCCGGGGACAGGTAGTCCCACACCCGGCCTTGTCTTATACCCTTCCCTGAGGGTGGACAGGAGGGCAACAAAACTCTAAGCAGCCCTTTGTTGTGTTTAACAAGACTATCATCTGGCCCTCCAAGCCACAGGGGCCTTGTGAGAAAACAGCTCCAGTGGGCACTGTCATCCCAATGCTGGAGACATGGCATGAGACACAGAAGATGCTATACCATGGGGACTAGATCCCAGGGAGACTTTGTCCTCTTCCTCTCCCCACATGACCATTTGGCAAACAAAGCAACAGGTCCAGTCCCTTGGGTCCCCAGTGAGTGCTAATCCAGAGATGGAGCCTCAATGAACCAGTAACAGAGCAGGCAGAGGGGGCTTAGGAAGGGGTGTCCAGCTGCCTGGAGGGGTCCTTTACCCCTTTTAGGACCTCAGGCATGGCCTCTGCTCTAGTGTTGGGCTATAGAGCCTGGTGCTGGTACACCAAAGTGTGCAGAGTTGGGCAGGCCAGACCTGTGGGGAGCCAGGACAGCCCTCCCCAAGCCCTCTCACCTGCCTGGAGTCCCTCATTTGCCAAGGGGCCAGGGACACCCCTAAAGGCCTATCATATCAGATCCAATTCCTGGCCTGGCCTTTGAGCTACTCTCCCCACTTCCCCTGACAGGCAACCTTGCTGCTCTCAGCAAGAACACTGGAGGCTGGAGGTCGGGGGAAGCAGGCCTGTGTCCTTGTCCCTGCTGCTTCCCAGCCTGGAATGTTCTCCCCTGGCCAACCCTATCCATCCTTCACCTACATTTCTTCAACTACTCACTGGTGGCTAACAGGTACCATGCCCAATGTCAGTCCTGCCTGAGGGCAAGTCCGGGGGGGAGTTGAGCACCTGAGCCCATCAGCCCACTGAGTCCCTAACAGGCTGTAGGAACAGCTGGGTGAGCACTGGCGTGGCAGGGAGTCAGGCGGCCTCACAAAGGAGATTACCCCAGAGTTGGGTCTGGAAGGATGCAGAGCAATGTTGGGGGCAGAGGAGAGGAGGAAGGGCACTCTAGGCAGTGTGGACAGCCAGTGCAAAGGCTGGGGGGCAAGGGGCTTTTGTTGCCAGGATGGAAATAGTTGTGGGCCTCAGAAGACAAGCAGCCTGGGCTTGGTATCTACAAGGTGGGGGACAGGGCTGGTGGAGCTCCCTGGTGAGGCTTAAACGAGGACTAATGCCAAGAACTCTGAAAGGTAAGAGGTGCACAAGAACGCCAGGGGTGACAGCTATGTTAGCACAGTTCTGAGAGCCATCCTGTCCAAATGAGGACCTCATCTGTCACATCTCTCAAGCTACAGACCAAATCTCACTTACCAAACACCACACCTGGTATTAGTGCCTCTCAGCAACGCTATGAGGATAGGTATCATTATCCCCATTTTACAGAAGACACTGAGGCTTGGGGACGGTCAAACACTTGCCCAGGGCCACAGAGCTGGGAAGTGGGAGTAGAGCCTGGGTCTACTGATGCCAGGCCTCTCTGAATGGTGGAAGTGGGGTGTCCCTTGCCCACTCAGGGGACAGGTTGCAATGGCAGCCTGGGCAGAGAGGAAAGGCCGAGGGGCACTGCCTGTCTGAGCAGAGTAGTCTGGGCAGTGAACAAACTGCAGCACAGCTCTAGTCCCAGCCTGTCCATCGATCTCCAGGGAAAGTGATCCTGAGACTTTGCTGGCTTTTAGTGCCACCTGATAGCCCAGGCAGAGGGGCCTGGCAAGGCCCGTGAGACAAGTTTCCTGGCATTCTGTGATTCCTGCTCACCGTCTGGTCCTGGGGATCTGAGGCTGCCAGTCCCCTTTGTCTTTCTTATCCATGTCTACCCCCCAATCCCCAAGGAGAGGGGCTGTCCTGGGAAGGAAGGAGACCCCTGATGAACAGCTCAGGGTGGTGGGCATGCCCTGACTTTTAGACACCCAGGAGTGGAAAGACATCAAATCTGGAGCCAAAGGCCCTTAGGGGCCCCCCAGTCTAACAGGCAGGGGCTCTCTGCCATAGCAGCCCCAGGATGCAGTGAAACAGCAAGGGACCTGCAGTCAGAGGCCAGGTCTTCAATCCTTGGCTGTGTGACTTCGGCTAAGTTGCTAAGCCCTGTCTGCAAAATGGGGTTAAAAGTGTTCTTTTGTTACAAGGTCACAGTGAGGTTTAACTAAAAAAAAAAATGTGCCTGAAACCACCCACCCCAGAGTGCAACATGCAGTAAGTAAATGCTCGATTCCTGGCAGAAGGATCTGGGCCCTGGGAGGAGTGGGAAGTTCTCAAATCTACACAGCAGCCCAGGGGTGGAACTGAGGCCTGCATTTGGCTCCTGACGGAGGCCGACGCTCTTCCCCAGCTCCAGCTAGCACAGCCAGCCCACATGGGGTACCCCAGCCCCCACAGGGTGAACAAGAAGCCACACTTACTTGAGGATGTCCTTCTTGTTGAAGAAGGTGCAGTCCTGTTGAGGGAAGCACAGGCACATAGTCGGTCATGCAGGTCCCGGGCTCCTTTCTTCCTCAGAGCCCTCGATGCCACAGGGCCTCACGGGAGCAGCCCCAGACTGGGGCAGGAGAGGCTCTGCTGCCCCTCCCCATCCCCGCTGGCTGGGAGTGGCTGATTCTAGTGGGCCCAGGAAATGCAGCCTGAAGGCTTTGTCCGCCCTGGGCTGGGCCTGGGGAGCTAAGTGCAGCAAAGATGCATACACTAGGGGCACACACTTAGAAGGGAGATGGAGAGCTCACAGATGGATATGGCTGATTGGAGGGCCAGTGAGACACCCTGTGGGATAACAGGGGAGGTGGCTGGGAGACAACTCCAGAGTGAGGACCCACAGGTCCCTGCATTGCGCAGCTGCTGGGGGCACCATCCACACTGCAGCCCTGAGAATGGTGCTCATGGGTCGTGCAGTATGCATCCCAGGTGGCCGCAGGCTGCAGCCCCATGCTCAGAGACCAAGAGTTCCAGGCACATAGATCAGGGAAGCATCAGCGTGTACCTGGTGTCTGAGTCACAGGAATAGATAAGCCCACACAGGGAAGGGAGTGGAGAGGCCCTGGGTGCAGGGAGGTGGAGGATGGGCAGGGAGGAGCCAGTGGTGAGGGTGGAGGCTGCTGGGGGCCCCCAGGTGGGCATTCCTCAGGAAGGGGCAACACTCAGTTCCTGACCCCTCATCTCAGAGGTCCTGTTTATGGCTTGGCCTGCCCAAGGAGTCAACCCCGGGAGTCTGTGAGGATGGCTGCTGTGCCAGGCCTCGGTAAGCAGCATGGAGATGAAAAGGACCCAGTGCTTAGTAAAGTGCCCCAGCTGTGAGGGGCTTTTATGCTTCTTCCTGCTGTTTGGCTCCTCCATCTTTGCCCATCATTCCGGCATGAAGGAAGAAGGCCTCGTAGGCTCTGCAAAGCCCAGAGCCCACGGGGCCTCATGGGGCCAAATGCTGACCAGAGCTGCCTCTGACGAGGGGCGAATGGCCACAGCCCAGGCTTGCAGACAGCCAGGCTTGTCCTGGACGAGACTAGAAGCTGCTGGCCACCAGGACAATTGGACTGCGTGTTGAAGAGGGCCAAAGAGGATGCCCACAGGATGCACACAACATCTAGGGTTTCCTCTGGGTGCCTCAGGGGAGCTGAAGAAGGGAGAGTTGGTAGGAATTTCCAGGCCCCATTTGGCCCAACAAGTCTGTGCTTCTAAGTCACCTGCTGCTGGAGTTAGACTAAGGACCCATGCTGCCTTGCCCTTCTTGGAAACACAGGGGCTTCTCCTGGGGGGCTAGACTTTGCTATTGGCAGTGGCTCCTCTATAGAAGCTAGGAAAGGCTCAGGCTGGGGAAGCAGCCCTCCACTCCCCACCCAGCACGGACAGAAAACTCCTTGCCTAGCAGGCCTAAAACTCAGGCTGGGGACCATGTGGGCTGATTCCTCAGCAGACCCCAGAAACCTGGAGCAGGCAGCGAAGGCAGCCTGGCTGAGCCTTCCAGGTACAGACTTCCCTCCACCCCAGGGCTGTTTCCACAGTCTGAAGGGGCCCCGTAGAAGGGCCAGGGCTCTCCCAACTAGCTTGGAGGGGCTGTCAAGAGAACTGGGAATGAGGAGAGGTCCTGGCTCCTACTCTCTTCTCCCCAGTCTGTCCTTTTCCCCCTCCCTTCTGCTGTCTCCTACCCGCTGGGTTGGAAAGGAAGTACACAGGTCCTGACCTGAGGGTTCTACTTGCAAAAGATACAAAAACTTCCCACATAACCCTGTGGCCTTACCACAGTTACTTACAGCTCTACATCAATGGTCCTTAAGGTGTGGTTCCTAAACCAGCAGCATCAGCCTCACTGGGAACTTGGTGGAAATGCAGATTCTCAGGTTCTACTCCAGATCTACTGAATTATTATAGGAACTCTAGGGGTAGGGCCCAGGAACATGCATTTTAAAAAACCCTCCCAGTGATGCTGACATATGCTAAAGTGTGAGGACGTCTGCTCTAGAGCAGAATCACCAGGGGAGCTATTTAAAATACCCTCGCCCCCCCACCTCTCAGCAGACCCCTGACCAATTAAATAGGAATCCCTGAGGGCGGATCCAGGCATCAGTGGTTTTCAAAACCACTCAGGGCCAGGAACAGTGGCTCATGCCTGTAATCCCAGCACTTTGGGAGGCTAAGGCGGGAGTATCACTTGAGCTCAGGAGTTCGACACCAGCCTGGGCAACACAGTGAGACCCTGTCTCTACAAAAAATGTAAAAATTAGCCAGGTCTGGTAGCACACACCTGTAGTCCCACCTACTTGGGAGGCTGAGGTAGGAGGATTGCTTGAGCCCAGGAATTCAAGGTTACAGTGAGGTATGATCAGGCCACTGCAGTCAGGCTTGGGCAACAGAGCAAGACTCTGTCTCTAAAAAACTTAAAAATGTAAAAATTAAAAAAAAAAAACAACAAGCTACTCAAGTGGTTCCAATGTGCAGCCCAGGCTGAGAACCACATCACAGCCAATATACGATCACCATGCACTTGGCACTTGGGGCTCTGAATATCCAATTTTGTTCAATCCTCATTACTAGCCTATGAGACAGGCATCATCTCCCTATTTTATAGATGGGAAAACTGAGACTCAGCAAAGTTGAATCGCTTGCCCTAAGTTGCACATGCAGCCCAGGAGGGCTGGGAGTGGAACTCAGGCCTGTAAGCTTCTTGACCACTGCCCATGACTACAGAGTTGTAGTCTTACCTGTGACTACGGTACGCCAACCACTCCATGTCCCGCATCTCCTATGTATTCCTATACCTGGCACACTGTGGAATAAGTGGCCAGATGTTTCCATGTATACCTTCTCTGACATTTACTTTATCTTCTCAATGGCTGTAGAATATCTCACTGAAGGCACTGCCTCTGCTTAGCCTAAACTTTCACCTCTTTCTAAACATTTAGTAACAGCTGTTTCTTGGTGTCAACATTACTGACAAAGCTGCCACACCTGCTTATCAACTGATGTTTTGCTTTTTCTTCTGTTGACTTGTTTCCCTGGGACTCATCCCAGGCAGGCAGCTCACAGGGGATGAATATGGCAGGCGTCCTTAAAAGCTTCTCAGGGCTCTGAGTAGCCTGGCAATGTGGCAGGGAAAAAGGTCTGGTAGTCAGATTCAAATTCTAGTCTTGCTTCAGACCCTGAGGCTAGTCCTTCTCCTTTCTGAGCCTCAGTTTCTGCATCTACAAAATGGAAATAGCACCTCTCTGAAAGGGACAGTGTGAGGAGCAAATGAGATATGGCGCAGGAGTCTATATGCCACAGCTGATGGTAGTTCTCTCCCCCTTTAGTGCAACAGCTCCACCCACTACCCCACACTCCAAAGGCATCTCCCCAAAGTCTGCAGCTGCCCCACTCTGGATTTACCAAATGAAGAGCCCACCTGCCCCTACACACTCAGCTGCCCAGGGAGCTACAGCCACATGTCTGCAGGAATCCTTCCTTCTACTCCTCTGAGGGCAAACAACCCTATCACTGCTTGGTGTCTGACAGTTCATAGGGACATAGGGACAGGTGTTCAGGCAAAGGTCCCAGCTCATGTCAGGGTCATGAGGAGTGGGAGGGAGGAAGGGAGGGAGGAGGCCTAGCCCCGAAGAGATAGGCCGTCAGGACTTTGGGAGCAGAAAACAGGATAGGCTGGGCTTTTACAGTAGAAGCCCAGATGTTTTTCCAGTTAAGGCTTGAAGTCTGCCTCAAAGTCTATACTCACTCTATTCTCCCACCTGAAGTGCCCTCTCCTCCCTCTCCAGCATGGCCAAATCCTTTCCATTCTCCAAAGCTCAACTCAAGGGCTACTTGCTCCATGCCTCCCATCTCTTACACACCTGGCCTGCCTGTGCCAGTGGTCAGGAGCCGAGCCACAAGCCTCCCAGCTGGAGTAGAAGCAGCTCTCCATCCAGCTCTGCCAGCTCGGGCCTCAGTACTGCCCAGCTGCCCACGGCTCACGGTCAGGCTCCAGAGCGATCTCAGTAGATCCCCACGAGAGCCCTGTGGCATGAGCATACCTGGGTTAGTAGTTATTCCCATTTTAGAGGTGGGGACACTGAGGCCCAGAAGGGGACAGTGGCTTGCTAAGTCCCACAGCCTCAACTGCCCAGCTGACTTGAATTTAGGACTTCAGAATCCTTGTCTGGCATCCTTTGCCCTTCTAGAGCCACACCTTAACAAGTATTTGCCCATTCATTCATCCGACAACATCCTCCAAGTGCCTCCTCTGTGCCAGGGCAGGGGCCACACAGGAAGGGATGGAGTGTAAAGAGACAGTGGCATGCCCAGAGGGACAAGGGATGTGTATGTACTGTGGGCTCACTGAGTACTCCCAGCTGAATGGATTGGGGGGAAGAAGTCAGGGAGCCCTTCCCAAAGAGGTGAGGCCTGGCCTGGGTAGAAAGATGAGCCAGACTAGGTTAGCAAAGAGGTGAGGGGAAGGCACCAGAAGAACAAGGCCAGAGGTGAGGGCGTGCCTGGCTAGAGGCCCTTCGGTGTGCTTGGAAATTAGGGTGCAAAGGGGAAGAGAGCAAGAAATGAGGCTGGAGGCTGGCTGAGCCCAGATTAGGCTGGGATGAGCCTGGACTCCACTCAGGCTGTTATCTCAAGACCCTGTGGAATTACTGGGAGAGGAGGGGGTCATACCTGCGTTTTAGAAAGTTCCCTCCTATCCTTTGACCCTGCGTCGCTGCTGCTGTTCCAGTGTCCATATCCGATGGACAACTGCCTAGGGTCTCCCACGGCAATAGGGGATTGGGCGGTACACAGACCATGCAGTTCTTTGTCCATGGATTATTCTTATAGAAAAAAATTATTTTGCAATAGTGATGAACGTTGTGTCTATAGAAAGAAACAGGAAGAGTGGAAGGAAGGATGGGAGAAAGGGGAAAAGGGAGAAAGGGAGAAAGGGAGGGAGGAAAGAAGGAAGAGAGAGAGGAAGAGTGAGAGACCGAGGGACTGTGGCAGAAGAGTGTGGGTGGCTGGAGGGGGACAGACGGGAGGGCGAGGAAGGAGGTAGTGAGACCTGCAGTTCGCATGAGATTGGGGAGGCCTGGCCCAGGGCCCTGGCTGTGGGGATAGTGGAGGGGATCTCCAGGGGAGACACAAAAGAGGTTGTCGCAGGACTTGCTCTTAACTGACAACATGGGCCGAGGGAGGGCTGACAGTTGGAATGGCTGGAGGAGCAGCAGTGGGTTCTGGGGAAGGCCGTGAGCGTTGTTGGGGTTTGAGGGGTCGGCGGGATGGATGTGCAATGCAGAGGAGTGCTCTGGGCAGAAGCTTGAATGTTGAGAATCACTAGCATCTGGGAACCAGGGAACCCTGCCTTGGGAAGGGAAGACTGCCAGGCTGAGAAGTCCTGTGAAACCCTAGGGGTCACTTGGGGGAGGGGGTGCTGTAATTCAGGGCCACCCCCGCCCGGCCCTGGCAGGTACGTGGCTGGCTGGAGAGATGTGGGGCTCTCAGGTTTCACAGCTCTCATTTCTCCCACCCTGCCTGGTGGGGTCTAGCCGGGC
The DNA here is from genome assembly GCA_023783475.1 of Daubentonia madagascariensis. NCBI lineage: Eukaryota > Metazoa > Chordata > Mammalia > Primates > Daubentoniidae > Daubentonia > Daubentonia madagascariensis. The sequence continues at coordinate 7,838,355 of JAKFHU010000144.1, read as the reverse complement.
TCTGGCAAAGAATCAGAACCCAACACTGGGACTGGCTCCAACAGGTAACCCAATGCCAGGCTGGTCTGGGAGGGAACCCAGGCTCCCCACCCCCATGAAGCTACTCTTCACTTCTGGGCATGTTTTGCCTGCTTGCCTGCCCCCACCTCCAAGCCTTTATCCAAGCTGTCCCCTCCACCTGGAATGCCTCCTTCTGGGCTGGGCAAAATCCTGCCTATCTTCCAAGGGCCTGTTCAAGTGCTGCACTGTTTCTGAACCTTCCAGTCAAAGCAGAAACACCCCTTCCCTGCTGGCTTCCCACTGCCCACTGTGCCCTCGCCTAGAAGGCACTCCACCACCTGCCTCTGTCAAGGTCCACACTGGAGGTGAGAGTCTGTCTCACTAGACCATGAGTGCCTTGGGGACAAAGAGAACATACGGCCCAGCCTGGCCCACTCCTAACTAAAGGAGTGAGCCTTGTTTTCAAGATTCAAATTCCTGTGTGAGCCCTGATTGGCCAGGGTACCAAATGGCTCCTCAGCCTCTGCCCTCTTCTGTAAAATGGGGCTAATAATCCATCTCACTATGATAATCGAATGAGTTGATGTCTACAGGGCATGAACTACAGCACCTGGAACACAGCATGTGCTCCACACACGTGGGTCCCCTCTGCCTTCCCAGGGCCTCACACAGGGAGCTGAGAAATCCATGTTATTGACAACCAGGGCTTCCAGGAAGAGAAAGGGCCTTTGTTTTACCTTCACCCACATCAGAGGACCACACTTCAAGCCTGCTTTCCTTCATAACCACAATGAGTACTCATAAAGGCAACAGGCATCCAGGGAGACCCTGCTGGTGTTCTTCTCTCCCAGTGACACAGGTGACAACACAGTCCTCCTCCCTCTACCTGGGGGAGTCAGGGAAGGGCATCAGAGTTAGGCCTTGAAGGATGAGAGAGATCACCTGGAGGGAGGGGGGAGGGCATCTCAGGCCCAGGACACAGCGTGGGCAAAGGCAGGGAGGGAGGAAAGAGCCTGGCGAGTAGGGGGAACTGCAGACCATTCTGAGGTGGCTGCAGTGCAGAGGGCAGGGCAGGGACCTGGGGAGACTGAGGCTGCAGAGGTGAGCTGGGCAGCTGGCCAAGGCTCTGGGCAAGCCAGGGTGTTGGGCTTCATCCTGCAACCACAGAGAAATTTTTATATGGGTGGGAGGGCATTGGGATGCCAGATCTGGACAGCTGGTTCTGGAGGCAGGGAAACCTAGAAGGGTCTAAGCCGGGGGCTGCTGGAGAGGTAGCCATGTAAGGCTGGGACCTGACTTGCCTTCTTGCTCCAGTTATTTCCATGCTGGGGTCGGAGGGAGAGACCTCAACAAATAAACAAGACACCCCCAATTTAAGACTGCATTTGGAGACTGATGCACCCACTCCCAGCCCAGATAGGACCTCAACTCTCATTTCTGCTTTTCAGAGACTTGCTCTCCTGGGCTATTTCCTGAGACTGGGGGGCGGGGAGGAGGGAAGGGCGGTCCTGGTCCAGCCCAATTTACTGACTCCCCATCTCCGTGCCAGGGTGGGCGTTGGGATGGGTGGCTGGGGAGGGGTTCAGGTCCAGTCTGGGGCGGGGAGTAAGAAGACTGGGTAGCTGGAGCGAGGTGCGCCTGAGGGAATCCTCCAACAGGAAAGCGCTCTCATTCTCCAGGTGGGGAAACTGAGGCACGGCGAGGGGGAGTCATCAGCCCAAGGTCACGCTGCGAGCTGAAGGCAGAGGCAGGGTTTGAACCCCGTGACCTGGCTTTCGGGAGGCCTCGGCAAGCGACGGGAAAAAGCGCGAGGGGTGGAGGGGCGCCGCTTCGGGCGCTGGGGAGCGCCAGCTCACCTGGTAGTTGTCCAGCTGCTCTTCGGTGAAGATGGTCTGCTTGTTCCCCATGGTGGCCGCCGCGCTGTCGCTCGCCCACCCGGGCGCCGCCTCCCATCAGCAGCCGCCGGACCCCGGAGCCGGCGCCCCGCGCCCGCGGGCCTCGCCACCCCGCGGCGGGCAGCGTCTCCCGGCTGCCGGACCGCCGCCCCGCCCCGCCCGGCAGCTCGCCCAGAGCGGCGCGCGGGAGTCTCGGAGGCGGGGACGCGGACCCCAAGCGCCGGCGACCCCGCCCCGGGGCGGGAAGAGGGGCGGGTGCCCGGCTCCGCGGCCGCAGCGCGCCCAGGGCCCGCCAGGGGGCGTCCTGGCCGCGGGAGGCGCTGTCCCGCACGCCTGGTACCCGTGTCCGCGCCCGCGCGCGCGGGGCTAACCGAGACTTCCGGCCGCGGGAGGCCAGGTCGCGCGGGGTGTGGGTGCGGGCCTGGGAAGATCCCTTCGAGGGTGCAGTGGGGCGAGTGGCGTGATCGTGGCGCCCTTGTCCCGGGGCGGCGGGCGGCGGCGAGGAACGGGCGGAGAGCCTTGGACTGTGAGTGCGGGCATCTGGCCAGGGCCCAGCTCTGCCATCGTCTCGCGTCGCCACCTTGCGCAAGCTCTCCTCCTGGGCCCCGTCCCTCCGGGGAGAAAGGGGGGTCAGTCTAGCTGACCGCTAAGGCCCTGCCCGGCCAGCCCCCGGGAAGCCTGTGTGACCTTTGACTGCGGCCTGGGCAGGGCATCTCTGGCCCTCTGGGAGCCTTAGGGAGCAGGACAGGATTTGCCTGGCTTTCTTTGAGTCCTTGGATACAGACGTGAGATTTGAGAGCATTTAAAGGGCTTGACTGTGTCTGGAGAAGTGTGACAAAAGCCAGGACGTTTTCTGGGGCTTTGTAAGGGAGGCAAGACTTTACCTCTGCCTTGCGAGGGTCTCTGGCAATGCCTGTGAATTAATTTGGCATAAAACAGACTAACACGAGAACAGCACAAAGATTTGTCTAATACAAGTTTGACGTGACATGGAAGCCCTCATAAGGAAATGAAGACCCAAAGAACTGACAAAACCTAAATACTTTTATACTATGTTGAACAAAGAGAGGCAATTGTGGAAAAGTAACTAAAATATATGGGGATGCTAAAGGAAGGTAAGAATCATTGTGACAAGGTCTGTTTGCACAGAATTCTCTATATCTCACCCTCTTGTCCTTGATGATAAGAATGTTTCTTTTCTCCTGGTATAGGGATGGCAGCTCTCACAAAGGAATTTCATCTCTTGTTTTTAAGGGAAAAAAAGGGGTATCATTAGAGTGTCCTTCTTGCATCTGCTGTTTTTCAAGTGCCTTTAACTCAACATAGTCAATATGCCAGAGTGGCATATTTTGGGGTGGTATGTTCAGAACTCCTTCACCATCCACCAAATGGAGCAAATGGAGCCACCGCTGGGTACCTTTTAGCGGTCCAGCCCGTACAGGTGTTACTTCTAACCTCAGGACAGCTGATTCTGTAGGTGTTATGTCCATTTTACAGGCAAAGAAACAGGCTGAGAGAGGTTCAATAACTTGTCCAGGGTTCCACAGCTGCGGAGTGACAGAACCTGGGCTGGACCCAGGCACTGGCTCAACCCACTATTCCACACCTGCCAGTGGACTTTGATGAGGTCAGGACTTTATGCTTTAAAATACATGGTTTGTTTCTTCAGGATAGTGGTTCTGAAACCACTTGGGAGGATGCACCCTCAGAGTTTCTGATTTAGTGGGTCTGGGGTGGCCAAGAAAGTGAGTATCTAACAAGTTCCCAGGTGATGCTGGTGCTGCTACCACACTTTAAAAATCATTGCTTAGGCTGAAGGTTGTGGGTTCTGATGGGAACAGGGGTCCAAGTTTGGCAGGTGATCCCTGGTGCTTTTATACCTGTTTGGGGTTTTCCAACTTGATTTTGCTGCCCTCTGGTGAGAACAGTTGCCATCAGCTAAACAGATATGCCACCTGTTGAAATCACAAGGGTCCTCAGAGGCACAATCAATTGCTATTGGATGGGCAGAAAGCAACTAATTAGCCGAGGGGATTGTTGATCAGCCTTTAGACGCCACCTCACTGTCTTTCATTCATTGTGGACACGTGAATGCAATAGGGTCCTCAGTATTGGGGAAAAAAGGCAGGATATGTCTTCAGAAATTCAGAGAATGTGGAATTTTAGAGCAGAGATAGGCACCTTTTAAAGATTTAATCTGTACTTCCCCTTTCTCCCATGTTAGAGTTGGGGAAACTGAAGCCCTTTCCAAACCACATAATCGCTATTACAAAAGTTTTCCTTCTTCCCATCTTAGCTTCTACATTGCCCATGGACAGGCCAGAATTCTGTATGTTCAGATCCTGCTCTGTTATATTCTTGTATAATTGCTAACATACTGCTTCTTTACATACCAGGTGTTCCAGGTAGAAAAGCCAGAACCTGTACAAAGAGGACTGTGCTTTCAGTCCTGGGGAACGCTTCCTCTCACAGAAAATAAGTAGAGGCAACCCACCTGACTAGAACATTTTCTTGAAAAATCCTCTTTGATCACTATTGTCATTGCCGTAATTGAAGCTCTCTCTCTTGAACAGTGCTGTGAGGAGGGGCAGATATACAATTCCCATATTACAGATGAGAAACCCCAGGCTCAGAAAGGCAAAGGGACTTGCATAATGGCATGAAAAGTGGCAAAGCAAAGCTCTAACCTTATTCTCTGATTCCAAATCCTGTGCTTTAGACTTTTATGCCCCATCTGTGCAAGGGCAGAGGCTTGGACAGCATTTTACATGTCTGGAACACCACTTATTTGACTAATGGACAATTATTTCAGCCATCCATTTTGCTATTGAACAGACCCTCCACTGCTGGAATGGCATCAAGACAGTTGAAGCCCTTGTGGAAGGGCCTTTGGAGTATGGGTTTCTGGATAAAGTCCCTACTGCTTCTAGAGCAGCAGTTCTCAAATTGTGGTCTTGGGTGTCCTACTGTCCCTGGGATCTTTTCGGAGGGTCTTCGAAGTGAACACTATTTTCATAATAATACTGAGACATTGTTTGCCTTTTTTACTCTCATTTTCTCACGAGTTTAGAGTGGAGATTTCCAGAAGTTACATATGTGTGATATTGCAACAGGTTGAACGAGGAAACAAATATGAGAATGCAGCAGGTCTCCTGTTAAGCCAGGCTGTAAAGACATTTGCAAGCATGTAAAACAGGGCTACTGTTCTCACTAAATATTTTTTGTCTTTGAATATATCATTATTTTTCATGAAAATGTATTAGCTAATATATAATGGGTTTATTGTTATTTTTAAATGTTTCATACATATTTTAAACATCTTAGTTTAATTTCTGATATGGTAAATATCATAGATATAATCTCTATTAGCAAAATTTGGGATCTTTAATAATTTTTAAGAGTGAAAAATAGTACTGAAACCAAAAAGTTTGAGAATCATTGCTCCATGGTATGGCAAAAAACATTTTTTTAAAAACACTTAACCCTTATGGTCATAGCATCACCATAAACACATTAGTAATGCATTGCACTATGACATGATGACACCTAGTGTAACATCACTAGGTGGCCGGAATTTTTCAGCTCCATTACAATCTTATGAGACCACCATCGTCTGTAGTCCGTTGTTGACTGAAATGTCGTTATGTAACATATGACTGTATTTTCTTATTCTGGACGTTTTATATAAATGGAATCAGGCAATATATACGCTTTTGTAACTGATTTCTTTCACTCAGCATGTTTTCAAGATTCATCCATGTTGTAGCTGTATCAGTACTCCATTCCTTTTTATTGCTTAATAATATTTCATTGTATGGATATACCGTAATTTATTTATCCATTCATCAATTAATGGACATATAGGTTGTTTTAATTTGGGGCTATTACGAATAATGCTGCTATGAATATTCATATATGAGTTTTTGTGTGGATTTATGTATTTATTTCTTTTGGATATACAGCTAGGAGGGAATTGCTGGATCATGCTAACTCTGTGTTTAACCTTTTGAGGAAATGCCCAACTGTTTTCCAAAGTGGCTGCACCATTTTGCATTCCCACCAGCAGTGTATGAGGATTCCAATTTCTTTACATCTTCTCCAACATTTGTTATCTGTCTTTTTAGAAGGTGTGAAATGGTATCTCCTATGGTTTTGATTTTCGTTTTCCTGATGTCTAATGATAAGCCTTTTTTGACCACGCTATTTTAAATGACAGCCATTCCTCTCTACTCTCCATGGCCCTTTCCTGCTTTATTTTTCTACCTACTTATCACCACCTGACATACCATGTGTATTTCATTTGTTTATTTATTGTCTGTCTCCTCCCCCAGAGAGTAAACTCCATGGGGGCACAGATTTTTGTCTTTTCTGTCCTCTGCTCTATTCTCAACGCCTATAGAAGCTCTGTGCAATGGAAATATAACACAAGCCACATTTATAATCTTAAACTTTTTAGTAGCCACATATTAAAAAGTACAAAAAAGGTGAAATTAATTTTAATGATAGTTTTATTTAACCAGATGTATCTAAAACATCATCATTTCAACAAGTAATCAATATAAAATATTAATAAGGAGCCATTTTACATTCTTTTGTTCAGACTAAGTCTTTTGAATTTGGTATGCATTTTATATTAAGCACACATCTCAATTTGAACTAACCACATTTCACGTGCTCAATAGTTGGCTAGTGTGCTTCAATATTGAACAACACAGCCTAGAACATTCATTTGATGACTGTATGAATGACTCCCTCTTAGAGACAGGTCACTGCCCTGGGGACAAGGAGGACTTTCATAAAGATACTTACATGTGGTCTTGGGTATAAGTGATAAGCCTGGGCTTGGGTTTCTAATCCCAACTTGCTCACTGTGACCTTGGGCAAGTCATTGTCCCTCTCTGAGCATCCACTTCCCACTTCTTTAGCTGGGAAATAATCTTTATGGTCCTTCTCAAGCTTTCAGTATCAGAGAGGAAGGTGGAGTGTCTGTGGGGGTGAAAATAGCACCCCAAATGCCTTAGATCTCCACAGTTTTTAAGAGCAGGTTGCTTTCACCCTGGCTGAGAAGAGCTCTTAATCACACAGAAGGGTGATTCCAAAAGACCTCCGGCAGAACTCCAGTGAGATGGGGTTTCTGTGGCTGTAGAGAGGCCCTGGCATCATGACTTATGCAAAAGGAACCAAAGAATCTGTCTGGGCAATATCAATGCCTCTGAAGAATCCATTCTAATGTGAACTGCCTTCCAGAGTTATCTCTGTGGCTCTCCCAGGTGACTGTGGGTTCCTCAAAGGCAGACCCTGAATGATTAGATATTCATTTCTGTGTTTGGAGAATTGTTTGGAAGTCTGTGTTGAAAGGATTCTGATTTAATTCATTCCACTGCATCTTTCTGATTAACCCAGGAGAATAGGGGAATCAGCAGGTTTTTTACCATTACATCAGCTTCTGCTTGCTCAAGCATTTTTAATGTCATAAGGTGTCACTTATATTAATCATAGAATCTTCAGAACACTCTGCAGGGTGTTAAGTCCGTTTTACAGGTGAGGGAATGGAAGTTCAAGTTCACACACTTAGAGAGTCTCAAAAGAATGAAAATGGGGACCCACGTTTGCCTGAGGACCTTCCACTATTGTCCTGGCACCTTTACTGAGAATGGGCATTATCCCTTTGAAAGTAACAATGAGTTCCTCTGTCCACCCCAGAGACTGTGGGAATAGTCTTTCAAGTGTTCACTCCAATAACCTTGCAGCCTGAGGCTCAGCTAGTCTAGGAAGAGTGATGGGCTGGAAATCATTATCTACTTTGAGGGAGGCTTTATCACTGTTTATATAGTGTCCTCTGAACTTGACCTGTGGACTCAGACAGATAGAGCAAAACACATGTCAGATGGTACCCCATTACCTCCCCAGTACAGAGTCCAAGTGGCTTACTATGATAGGCATGTGAGGGTCTGGACCCTGCCTTTCTCCAGCCTCTTCCCACCTGGCCCTTTGCTTTCCAGTCCTTGGTTTCCTCACATGCTATATGATTGTCATTCACCTCCATGCTTTTACTCATGCTGTCCCTTCTGCCCTTGGCACCCCCTTTATTTCCCTGCTTTATGTCCGGAAAATTGGCCTCCCTTATGTCTTGTCTCCTTGTAACAATCTCTGCTCTAAGCCCCATGTTACTCTGTCTCCTTGCCCCTAGTTCCTGGGGTACCCCAGGCTTAGAGCACCTGCATACCTGAAGTCCATGTTGCAGCACATGTTACAGTGGATTGGGATCAACTGTTTGAACATTTGCCTTCTAGACAAGTGTTCTTATGGAAGGGATACTGCACCGTAAGGAATATTTTGAACGGTATAGGGTGTTTTGTGGATGCAATGACAAAGGGTGCTATTTCCATTTAGTGGATGGGGGCTGGCATGCTGGGTGGCCTGCAATGCTGGGACAGTCCTGCCCAGTGAAGAATGTTTCATGTCCTGCAGGACTTTGCGAAGTTCAACCAGATACTCACATAGGTGACAAACTTGTTTATAATGATCTGAGTTTGGACCTAACTCTTTTTTACAAATAAACTCAGTACTTTTTGCATGATTTTAACATATGCTGAATTTTCCAGGAATGCAAATACTGTGTAAATTAAGGGAAGACTAAACTTGACTTTGTTCAAAACTTTAGCAAGGGTTGATCACCATTTTGGAAAATCACGTTAGTGATGGCAACATGATTTGTGACTGAGAAAGAAGAAATTAACCCAGATGCCTACTGGCAACTGAGAATTTGCTTGACCATGGTATGAGTCCCCATGTAGTACACCTATATTCGTCTGCATTTGTGGATGTCACCACCACTGTGGTTCATAGTCTATTATAATTTACTTTTTTAGCTCTTATTTTTAAATGCCAGAGCCAGGCACAGTGGCTCACACCTGTAATCCCAGTGACTTAGGAGGCTGAGGCGAGAGTATCACTTGAGGCCCGGAGTTTGAAACAAGCTTGGGCAGCATAGCGAGACACTGTCTCTATAAAAGATTTTTTAAAAAAATTATTGTGGGGCACAGTGGCTCCTGCCTGTAATCCTAGCACTTTAGGAGGCCGAAGTGGGAGGATTGCTTGAGGTCAGGAGTTCGAGACCAGCCTGAGCAAGTGTGAGACTGCATCTCTACAAAAAATACAAAAATTAGCCAGCCACGGTGGCACGTGCCTGTAGTCCCAGCTACTTGGGAGGCTGAGGCAGGAGGATCGCTTGAGCCCAGGAGTTTGAGGTTGCAGTGAGCTATGATGACAACACTGTACTCTAGCCCGGGCAACAGAGCGAGACCCTGTCTCCAAAAAAAAAAAAAAAAAAAAAAATTAGCCGGGTGTGGTGATGCAAAACTATAGTCCCAAGCTGCTCGGGAGGCTGAGGCAGGAGGATCACTTGAGCCTAGGAGCTTGAGGTTACACTGAACTATGATTGGGCCACTGCACCTGAGCAATAGAGTGAGACCCTGTCTCAAAAAAGATATATATCTAAAATAAAAAGGGTGGCCTGAATATTCTCTTACCTCTCTTAAATCCAAATGTATTTGTTATAAGTATGTATAAACATGGGGCTGCTTCATTATGTCTTTTACAGTATTAGACCTGAGCATTTACTTATTGAAACATTATTTTATATAGTACTCCTTTTATTTCTCTTTCCTATTACAGTTGCAGCATTATATTGATTTTGTTTTTTCATTATGTGTTTAAGTGGGCTGAATCCATGAATTTCATTTCAGGATGGTAAAGAAGATATTCAAAATATTTGCTATAAAAAGGGGGCATCTGACAGCACTGAGAACCACTCTAAAGTTCAAGAGGCAGGGACTTCACCTCCCCTGTGTCACTACCTTCTCCCCTGTGCCTGGCATAGGGCCTGGAATATAGTAAATGCACGGAGAATCTTTTTGAATGAATGATGGATTGAGGATGATATCCTGGGTTTAGGTTTGGGCAACCAACTAGCTAGGTGATAGGGCCCCTTCACCAAGATGGGAACACAGGAGAGAAGGCAGTTATGGGGGAAAGTGATGAATTCGGTTTTCAGGGTGAAAGTTTGGAGAGCCTTGGACCTTCCAGGTGGAGTGGCCTGAGGAACAGTGACTCTGCAGGCCCCAATTTCTCTCTAAATGCCATGGGAGAGTAGGAAGTGCAAAGTCACAGTAGCGATTCATCTCTTTGGTCAGTAAACACTGCCAAGTCTCTCTGTGTGGGATGAACAGACCAGTGGGGGCTGCCCCCGAGGGGCTCACGATATAGGGGTGTGTCTCCTCCTTTGGTGATTTGGGTACCTGCTCAGACCTTCAGAAGGTAGGGGCTCTTCCAAGGTGAAAGATGGGGCTCTTTCATCTCTGGCCTTCACGGCTTCCAGCCCGAGCCTGACACAGTGGGTGCTCAGCAGCGATTGCTGGAGGGACCCACACAGCAAAACCCGACCATGGAAACACGAGGATTCAGGGCAACTTTCTGTGAGCTGAAGTCACTGCAGTGGGGCAGTTGGGAGCAAGTTTGCCCAGGGCCCAGCTCCTTCCCACTAGGCTCTGTTGTGCCTCCACAGTGGCAAGCCCCATGGGTGGCCTCCTGTTTACTAACAGGGAGGTGTGGCAAAGGGAAAAGTCTCTGGACTAAAGATTCCTCTCAGGCATCTCTTCACTCCTCCAGGCAAGGGGACAATTCCTGGCTTTAATTTCATCTGGGGTGTGTATGTGTGCACGCGCGTTAGGCAATACATACGCTGCTAGAAAGTCAAGGTCAAGGTACAAGGATTCAGAATTACTTCTATGCATGTGTAAAATTGGTGGGGAAAAAAAAAAGGATTCAGAATTACTGAGCAGAGGGCAGAACTGGAACCTGAAACAGGCACCTAAAAGGTACAAAGATTTTTTTAGAACACACAGTTTTTATCGCACAAGTAACATTTCAGGAATAATAAAGGAAATAAAAAAGCAAAGCACAGGTTCATAGCAGCATTACTCGTAATAGCCAAAAAGTGCAAATAACTCAGATGTCCATCACCTGATGAGTGAATAAATAAAATGTGGTGTGTCCATGCAATGGAATATAGCTCGACAATAATGAGGAATGAAGTACTGACCCATGCCATGCCATGCATAAGTCTTGAAAACATTATGCTAAGTGAAAGGAGCCGGTCACAAAAGACCACATATTGTATGGTTCCATATGTATGAAATGCCCAGAGTAGGCAAGTACATAGAGACATAAAGTAGATTGGTGGTTGCCAGGGACTGGGGAGAGGGGATAGGGAGTGGCTGAGGGATGAAGCCATATGGAACAGCATTCCCAGCATTGGGAACAGCAAGTGCAAAGCCCTGAGGTGGGAAAAAGTGTGGCCTGATCAAAGAGGCAGGTATACCTCAAGGGGGACAGTGGTGGGAGATGAAGTCTGAGCAGGGGTTGCAGGACTGTTTAGGGCCTTATGGACCACTGTCAGGGCATTGGCTTTTACTTGGAGAGAGACAGGATGCCACTGGCAGTTCTGAGCACAGGAGAGTATATTTATCTTACGTTTTAACAGGATCCCTCTGGCAGGAGATAAGGGCTGAGGGTAGAGGCAGGGAAGCCAGTTTGGAGGCTACTACATTGGTTCAGGCAAGAGATGACTTTAACTTGGACCTGGATGGCAGCAGTGGAGGTGGGGAGAAGTGTCCAATTTTGGATCCATTTTGAAAATGGAGCCGATCTTCAAGCATTTGGCCTGAGTGACTAGGAGGCTGGAGTTAGATTTTAGGGCGTGGAGGAAGACTATGGGAGGGAGCAGGTTCCTTTCTATTCCTTGTTCACATACAGAAAAAAGTCATAGCAGAGCATAGATAACATTTTAAATTTTGATGTTCTTTTCTGAACATTAAACCATAAATATTTACCAAGATGCTGAAGTCCTCATAATGATTACTTTTGAGGGCTGTGCAGTAGTCCATTCAATTCATTTACCCTAAATTACATAACGATTTCCTCTGTTAATCATTTAGACTTTTTAAGTTTCAAAATTATAGATAATCCTATTGTGAATATCTTTGTGTTGATGGCTTTTTTTCTTTCTGGATTTTTTTGGAAGAGATTAATTCTGAGGAATGGATTTACTAGGTGAAAGAGTAAGAACACTTAGTGGCTCCTGAGACACATTGCTGAAGTGTTTTCCAAAATGATCGTGGCAATTTTATAAGTTGCCAGCCAAAATTTAGAGTGTAGTAGTTTCACGATAAATTGAACAGTATCGGGCATTAGCATATTATTAATATTTTCTAATAAAAGGGGTAAAAAAGTAATTTTTTAAAATGCATGAATTTGATTACTGTTAAGGTTGAACATTTTTTTCAGTTTCTTTGTGTTTCTTTGGCTGTAAATTGATTGTTCAGGTCCTTTGCCCATTTATTTACTAAAGTCCTAATGTCTTCCTTACCAATCTGTGGATCTTTTCCTAAAATGAAGATGGGGATGAACCCTTTGCCAATCAAATTTTTAATGAAAATAATATTTTAAATAAACTAGGGAAACTCTGTTGAAATGAATTTGTGTTCCTTTTGTTTAAAAAAAAAGCATTTGGTGTGTAAATAATTATATTCTATTTTGCTGATTTATTCATTTAAAAATTGCTATTTTTGGCTGGACATGGTGGCTCATGCCTGTAATCCCAGCACTTTGGGAGGCTGAGGTGGGAGGATCACTTGAGGCCAGGAGTTTGAGACTAGCCTGGGCAACATAGCACGATCCCAGTCTCTACAAAAAAAAAAAAAAATTAGCTGGGTGTGGTGGCACGCACCTGTAGTCCTAGCTACTCAGGAGGCTGAGGCAGGAGGATCATTTGAGCCTAGGAGTTTGAGGCTATAGTGAGCTATGACTGCACTACTGTACTCTGCCCTGGGCAACACAGTGACACTCTGTCTCTGAAAAAATAAAAAAATTGCTATCTTTTTTTTTTCTCTTTTAAATAGGCACAGAATCAATGCATAAAAATTGCTATCTTGATTACAAATTTTTTTTTCTTAGAGTAAAGTACATCTGGATTGGATAGTGCTTGTAGTCACAGATGAGGGTGCATCTTCTAGATCCTTCTGAGTGGCAAAATTTTCCCACTATAATCCAAACATACCCTGCTGATAGTATCTCTGGGCATTATACAGTGCAAGGGTCAAGGACAAAAGGTTTGTCCAGAGGAGACACCTGCATCTTGAAGGAGCTCTAGAACGTGTGTAAGGAATAGTGACTCGGGCCTCTGGAGCCTGAGGGCTGACCCAGAGAACAGATCTCAGCTCAGACTGAGGTCACTTTGGTCTCTCCCACCATGTTCCTCTGGCTGCTGATATTTTACCTCTTCAAGGACTGATTCAAATGCCATCTACCTTTTGGCTCCATAAACAAACACAAAATGACCTCCCTATATATGTTTTCCCTGTAGCTTTTATTTTTTTTGAGACAGGGTCTCTCTGTCACCTGGGCTAGAGTGCAGTGGTGTCATCTTTGCTCACTGCAACCTCAAACTCCTGGGCTTAAGCAATCCTCCTGCCTCAGCCTCCCAAGTAGCTGGGACTACAGGCACACGCCACCACGCCCAGCTAATTTTTCTATTTTTTGTAGAGATGGGGGTCTTGCTCTTGTTCAGGCTGGTTTCGAACTCCTGACCTCAAAGGATCCTCCCACCTTGGCCTCCCGAAGTGCTAGGTTTACAGGTGTGTGCCACCCAGCCCCCTGTAGCTTTCTTATTGTAACTTTCTTATGCTTTGGATTCCCAGGCCAGTAGGGCTCTACAACCAGGAGAAGAACTTTATGATCTTTGTGTTTAGCTAACCTTTTTACCTTTTGAGTTGTTTTCCAGAAACAATGGATTCTTTGCAGGATAACAATGCTGAGACTCACCATTTATCACTAACTTGTGATTTCTTTTTTTTGGAGGGACAGGGTCTCACTCTGTTGCTCAGGTTAGAGTGTAGTGATGTCGTCATAGCTCACTGCAACCTTGAATTCCTGGGTTCAAGTGATCCTCCTGTCTCAGCACCCCTGAGTACGTCGGACTATAGGCATGTACCACTATGCCTGGATAATTTTTTAAAAAAATTTTATACAGATGGAGTCTCACTATGTTTCTTAGGCTGGTCTTGAACTCCTAGCCTCAATGGATCCTCCTGCCTTGGCCTCCCAAAGTGTAGGTAGGATTATGAGTGTGAGCCACCGAGCCCAGCCTAACTTGTGATTTCTGGATTAGACTCCTACACCTATTGATTTCAGCACAACCTGCCACATTGCATGTAGCTGCCTTCCTGAACCTCTTATAAAAATCCCTACCCTCAGTTGGTCAGGGTGATGGATTTGAGGCAGTTCTCCGGTCTTCCAGCTGATGTCATCGATAATAAATTCCCTTTCTCCCTTGGCAATCCTCATTGTCTCAGTAATTGACTTCCTGTGTGGCGACTTACTGGACCTAGGCAAGGACCCCCTTGTGGGTTCTGTAACAACTGTACCTCAGTTTTCTTATAGGGTTGCTGTGAAGATTAAACGGAGATTGGACAGTTAATGTTTATTTTATAATCAACTGAGCAGCAAGAATTCTTAGTGTACTACTCTCTGTTCCAGAAATAAAAACATAAGAGATCATTTCTGGGCTTGAGGAATATCTTCTCAGTGGCACATGGCAGGAGAGAATATGAATAGATTTCCAAGAGAGGTGGGAGCCAAGTGCTAGGGGCTCTGAGTGGAGAGAGAGGACACATGGGTGGGCCTTGGGGGTTTCCCCAAGGAATCAACATCTGAGCTGAGTTGATTCACTTGTCCTCTTGACAAGTGGCTGGAATTTCAACGGTAGAAATGGGGCAAAAGGGCATTCAGGTTGAGGGAATGGCATGAGCACAGGCGCAGAGGGCTAAAATATGGGAGCATCTGGGAGCTAGCCAGTAGCCCTAGTTGGCTGGAGCTACAGGTCTTTGGGGCTGGAAGGAGTGGTGGGAAATAAAGCTGAAAAAAACAGTGGTGTGAGAGAAGAATGCAAGGGAGAGCCAGACTGAGCTCCATCAGAGCTGTGCTTGAAGGGGAGGGAGCACTGTAGGGAGAAAGGACGGGGGGTGGGGGCAGGTTGGCAGGTGAGGAGGCTGTTGTAAGAGTCTGGGCACGAGGTGGTCAGGCCTGAAGGAGGACAGAGGTGACAGTGGGGACGGAAGGACTGTGGCAGAACACTTCAGGGTGACACTGCCAGGGCCTGATGAGGGGAAGGGCCCCAACAGGAAGAGGTTGATGAGAGCCCTCCTTCCTGACAAGGCCACAGACTTAGCTGCAGTTTATCATTTTATTTCATGAAAGCCCTTGGCATCACTTCTCCACTGCACTCAGCTTGGAGGTGGGCAGCTCCTCTCTGGATAGAGCCCTTTCCAGGGTGGGGTGGGGGAGACCGGATCTAAATCAGCCAATCTCCCCTGGCACCCAGCTAGGGTTCTGACGGTCAGTAAGAGCTCAGGACAGTTTGTGATTGATAGGGAGAGGATGAGGGGGAAGGTGAGTATGGATGTTATTTCCTCAGAGAAGCCTTCCTTGGCCTCCAGGTTAGGTTTGAATCAGGTTGCCTGATTTTGCCTTGCGGTAGCTCCTTGCTCTTTTCGCTTCTTCTTGGCACAACAGTTTTAATGACATATGTGTGTGATACTTGATTGATGCCTGTCTTTCCTACTGGTCCATAAGCCCCCACACTTAGAACAGTGCCTGGGACCTAGTTGGCACTCAAAAGTATTTGTAGAGCTACAAAGACAGATCAGTAGTTGCCTGGGACTGAGGATGGGAGCAGGATTGAAAATGGGCACGGGGAACATTTCCGTGAACATTTTCGTATGTTCAAAAACTGGATTGTGGTAATGGTTTTGTACTGTTTACATTTACTAAAAATTATCCAGCTGTACACTTATAGTGAGTGAATTTTATGATATATAACTTATACCTCAATAAAGGTGTTAAAAAATAAAAATTGGATTCAGTAATGCCAGATCAAAATTTTTTAAAAATCAGTATTTGTGGAATGAGAAAATTGTGTCGTCTTCTATAGCATTGTAAACTCCGTGAGAAGCGCTATATCCCCCAAATCTAGAAAATTAATTGGCACCTTGCAGGCGCGGAACAATCGTCTTAACCAAACAGTGAATCAATGAATGGAGAGGTAGGACGCTTCCCGGAGATCCCGGCCAGGCAGCTTCCGGGTTGCCGCTGGGCGCTCAGCTCCGCCAGTCACAGTGAGACGAGCCCGGCGATTGGCCAGCGGAGGCGGTGGCCCGCGGGGGCGGGCTTCCAGGGGGCGTGGTCACGCGGGGGCAGGCTCCGGGGGCGGGCCGGGCGCTTGCGCTTACAGGCGCAGCTGTCGCCGGGGTGAGAGGAGGGGACGCGATGGCCGGGCCCGCGTGGATCTCCAAGGTGAGCGCTGGCAGGCCGGCGTGTGGCGGGCGGCTCGGGCCGGGGAGCAGGCCGCGTGCTGGACGGGGCCAGGTGCGCGGGCCCGGTGGGGAGGCAGCGGCGCGCGGCCCGCGGGGACAGTTTGGGAGCCGGTCCTGGCCGCCCATGCGCCGCACTCCGTGGCGTGCACGCAATGTAGGATCCCTGTCCCGGGACTGCCGCGCCTGAGGCGGGGACGGCGTCAAGGTCGAGGCGGGGGGCGCCGGCTCTGCTCCTAGTGAGACCCGAGCTACCATCCGCATCCGCCCGGGCCAAAGGCCAGGCCTCGCGCCGAGCTGGGGAAGGTCCCGGGAGCCTCCGCCCCGGCTCTGCCATCCGGGCCGCTCCCGAGGCTTCGGCCCTGCTGCCGTGCTGATCGCGGGGACAGACCCCCCCCCGGACCGCTCGGGCCTCTGCTCCGCTGTCTGGTCCCTTGACCGGGTAATCGCAGGGACCGCGGGCACGGGCGTTGGGCTTGGGAGGATTTCCCAGGTGAGGGAATCCCGGGGCCCCTTTTCCTGCCAGATTTTTTTCTCTTGGAGCTCTTCTCAGTCTGACCTCTGGTGCTCTTGTAGCTATTTTCCCTTCAAAGGAATAGGGCGTCTTACACCTTGGAATTAACCATCCGAACCCTCTGGAGAGGGAGACCAGCAGCGCCTTCCTTTTTCCTTGTATTGGTGGGAATCCTGCGATCTGAAGAGCTTTAGCTCTCCTCGACAGCTCAAATGACTGGAGCTGGAAAGGGTTTCAGATCATCTTTGCAATTTCTTGGTTTCTCAGAGGAGCTAACCTATGCCTGTAGACCAACTTGTTCAAGGTCACACAGGAGGTCGGTGTCGGAGCTGGGAGAGGAACCTAAGTGTCTTGGTTCCCAGTTCTCAGTTCCATTCTGCCTGCTCTATGGCCAAGGTCCCATAGCAAATTATGGGTACAGAGGAAAATGGGCCTCAGGTCTCCTGTTGCTATAATCTACCATAAATAAATTTTTTCTATAAAGTTTGATACTACTTTTCTCCTTTGTTTTCAGTTTAAAGAGAGGTCCAGAGATGCACTTTTATTTAGTGAAAAGATCTCTATACTGGAATTTAGGAGTCTTAAGTTTAAATCCTGGCAATGCCACTGATTATCTGTGTGACCCTGAGCATCTCTAATCTGCAGTATGCCCATCTCTATACTTGTGCCACAGAATTGTTTGAGTATTAAATAAAATAATGTGTGTGGGCTGGATGCAGTATCCCATGCCTGTAATCTTAGCACTTTGGTAGGCTGAGGCAAGAGGATCACTTGAGCCCAGAAGTTTGAGACCAGCCTGGGCAACATAGTGAGACCCCGTCTCTAAAAAAAAAAGAAAAAAAAATTAGCTGGTGTGGTGGCGTGCACTTGTAATCCCAGCGCTTTGGAAGGCCGAGGCAGGAGGATCACTTGAGCCCAGGAATGTATGTGAAAGCACCTAGTGTGTACAGAAGGAATACAAAAATCTGAAGCTTTCTTAGCTATCAATATATTTATCTTTGTGGTTATCAAGCAGGCAGTGATTCTTGAGCATCAATAACTGGATTTTTTGCTCGGTAACTAGATTCTACTTTGTCACCCTCTTCAGACCAGATTTGCTTAAGATAGTAACTATGTCACATTTGCTCCTAAAGGTAAAGCAACTTCTGTGTCACTGTGAAAACAGAAGTCAATCCTTTAATCACTGAGCTTACACTTAACACCTAATTCATTTTTGGTAGGTACATTAAGCCTTCAGAATGAGGGACTAAAGCAACACTGTTAATGAATGTGCTGGTAAATTTATTTTGCCTTTAGTGTGTTCTACAAGAAAAAAACACCTTATAGTAGGTGTTCAAAAAGGGTTGGGTTGTGGAATCAGAAGATGAGGTTCTCTTCTGACATGGACTCGCTGTGTGACCCTAGGCAGAGTCATTTGACTTCTGGGCCAGTTTCTCACTTTAGAGGTTGGAGCAGAAGGTGCCTCAGAGGCTGACCCCAGGATGGTGGGGGTGCTGAGCCAGATGCCAGTTTCAATCAGAGCAGTTCTCCTATTGGGTTTCCATTTAAGGTTTTATTTGTGGGGTGGAGGGAAGGACCTGCAGCTTTGAAAAGTTTTTCACATAGAGAAAATAATGAGTTTCTAAAGACTTCCGGCTCTAAAATACTATAATTATAACGAGCCAGTTCCCCCTCAGCAAGCATGTCTGCCATACATCCAACACTATGTTTATATGTTTTTAAGTTGGAGTCTGAAGGTAAAAAGGGAAATGAGGAACTATGGATTAAGATGGTCCAGGACCTGAAGTCAGAAGTTCAGGGTTTTGGTCCAGGCTCTGTATGAGCCTGTCTTCAGTTTCCTTATCTGAAAAAGGCCGCTAATATCTATCTATCCAGGTTTTGTAGAAATAAAATGATATGATATATGTATAAGTATATTATAAAGTACAAGACAGTCTGTGCTTTAAAGAATTTTACTTTAAGTTCTGGGTCATTCTGATGACTTAGATGCAGTACTACTTTATTCTAAGGTTGTGGAGGAGAGATGACAAATATGGAAAAAACTGGTTGTTAAAGAAAATCATTGCAGGTATTAAGGCTGTTTGCTGGGGTGGAAACTCTTCAGATACAGATACAATTGAGGCTGGACTCAGTTTTTTCAAAAAATTTCGAGTACCTACTATGAGCCAGGCACTGTTCTAGGCACTGGAGATACAACAGTGAACAAAACATAAAATCCCTGCACTCCTGGGTTTGCATTTTAAATCATTTGTTTTGGTCAGGTCTTCTGTCACAAGGACATGAGCCTGTTTTGTGTGAATGTCTTTTCTTTCTTTTGAGGGGGGGCGGTTAGGAGAAGAACTCATGTCAATTTTATACTCTGCTTGTCACATGTAGCCTTTAAATGGCCTCCCTTCCATAGCCCACTTGCTGGTGGATGAATCATGTCCCAGCATTAAGATTTTGGCCAATGGTTTTGGCATAGAGTGTTCTTTTGGGTCTGGCCCTGTCTTTTATTTTCAGTCCAGAGACGTGACTGTAAATACCAGAAGATTAGAGAGCACAATCTGTTCATATCTTTCTTGGCTGTTGGTTGGTATCTCATCACTAGTAGTAGCCACTATTACAGCAAAGGCTCAGGCCCCAAAAAGGAAGACAGACAGGATATAACAGATGTATCTTTATCTTTGCTCATGTATCTAGCATGAGAAAAAGTTACCTTTAAAATTTTAATGAATATTAATACTTTTGGTCTATGTACCCAATTTTTTTATGTTATTATGATGTAATATGACTTTAATGTAGTATGAGTTTGTACCAATTCTCAAGAGCTGAGTTATTAAAGTTCAAAATAACCTTTTAAAATTTATACTTCTGGTGTATGATAGTGTTCATTGGGGAAAAAATGTACCAATGATAATATCTTGGGGTGGTGGGATTATTATATAATTTTTATTTTATTTTTTATGTCTTTACTCGGTCCCAGCAAACTAACGATAATGACCATGTTACCTATATTATCAGAAGAAATAATTTATTTAAAATCTTTATTCTGTATAGCACAGGCATGAAATGGTATTAAATGAACTTTCTTAGATTTTAGTATAAAGGGTAATTTCTTAATATTCATGGGAGAAGAATAGACATAAATGTATCACTGAAGGAGCACTGGACTAGGAGTCAGAAGACCTGGATTCTGGTTTTCATTTTGCCTGTTACTCACTGTGGGACCTTATGCAAATCCTTACTCTTTGGGCCCAATGTCTCCCCTCATAAAATAAATGAGTTGTGCTCTGGATTTCATAAGGACCCTCCTGGCTCTAAAATTAGTGATTATTTTCTTAGAGTGTGTGTTACCCCCAAATTCATCTGGTAGTCAAGAATGTTGATGTAAAACCTTCCAGATCATCTGAGAAAAATCCAACGTTTGAGCTAAAAAAGTATCTTTTGTTCCACATCTTTTGTTTGACAACTCATATTCATAAAATGGACTTTGAAAATATATACTACTTAAATTCTCAGATCAAAAGTAAAAAACTGAATATTTAGGTTTTCAAATCTGAGATAACTTGCCACATTGAGTTAATATGTGAGAAAAGTATTCCTGGAAAGTTCGTGAATATATCTGTGCAGATTTGGAGCATTATCAGCCATCACCATGGTTTCATCTTTATGTCCACTGTTTAGTGTATGTGGTTTAATTCTGTGCATGACATTTCTCTGTTGATATTAATATAGGTCTCTCGGCTGCTGGGGGCATTCCACAACCCAAAACAGGTGACCAGAGGTTTTGCTGGTGGTGTGAGTATAATTATGTCTTTTATTTTTTCCTTTTAGAAGTTTCTCAAGAAAGATGCTCTAATACATTTATTATGTAGCATTTTATCTCCATTTATTTAAAACTAGGGAAAATTGGCCTTAGTTATAATGTGTATTGAAATTATTGGCTAACATGCACAAATCTATTAGATCACTTGCATCTGTAAAAGAATTATATTACAGCTGGCTATGTAAACTTGTCACATTAATATCTTGAAGGAGCCTTTTTAAAAATAGGTAGAAATTACCCTTGAGTCTGTTATTTTATTTCACAATCTCATTTTGGTGAGACAGTTTTTTCCAAAACTAGTACAAGTTGAGAGAAAATTGTTGAGAAGCTTCAAAGCCTGCTTTGCATTTTTATTTTGTGAGCTTCCCTAAAAACAGTAGATTGATTGCCAATTAGGAATGCCTCAAACATCTATAAGCCCTGTAGGCTTATACTTTCCTTATACAGTCTTTATAGACTATCACATTAGTGGATCATCTATTGCTCATTAAATCTGCTGCTTTTAGAATTCCCAGCATTGGATTTCTGTGCTTTAAAAGCTGATACCACATTTTTGGAACATTCTAAGACTGTGGGTCAGTGACTTCCTATTTGTTTTTATTTTACCCCCTTTCTATGGCAATCTGCTTTGGATTTCATAATTCCTATACTCCCATGTAACATCTTAGGCCATGAGGGATTTATTAGCCCATAGTACATTTTTTCCCCATTTACTTTCCGTACTCTGGAAGAAAAGTAGATTTTCTGGTGGCTTGTTGACATTTATTATTACATGTTGGGAGAACAGGAAGAAGTAGCCAAAGGGTTCTTTTGGCTCTGCTTATGCAAAAAATGGGGAATAAGGCTTACACTTCAAACGCAAGGATGGCAAAGCTAGCATTTCAAACGCATTCCTAAAGGTGATGAGACGATCATTGCTCTCTGCTATGATTTAATTTTTAGGCTATTCATTAAAAAAATATTAGCCTGATGGAGGGGATTATTTTTGAAGAAATAAAAGGAGATACTAATTTTTAAAAAGATTTCTTCAGTTGTGCAGAAAAATTCAGAAATAATTAGTCTACCTGCCCAAGGGATATCATCGGAAGGGAGAGGACCAGGAAACTTGAATTAGTGATTTTTAAAAAGTGTAGCTCAAGCAACTGGAACTAAAAAAGGCCAGGAGCCATTGTCTGGGCCAAACCCCTAGGTGGAAGAAAGTCCCCAAATAATAAAATGTATAGTTCCCAAATGGAGAGAGGTTCTGAATATTATCTTACCTCATTTAAATCCTCTGATCTTTTCCGCTTGCCTATTTTTATTTCTGTGTTTGAAATGCTGGTTTCATTTTGCCTTAAGCCTTTGGAAGAAATCATTGATATTATATTATAAATGTACTTTCTGTCATTCTAAATGTAACTCAGGCTTTGCAGGTATGATCACCTGTTCTTACAAATCAACTTAACTGAACTTATTTAGATTACTCTTATCTTTAAGGAGTCAATTTTATAGAGGAACAAAGAAAAATGAGGGTTCTGTCTTGATGTGAAGTCAGATTTTCTCTGAGTACCAAAGCAGACCCCAGTGATATTCTCGAAATGTATCTGAAGTGTTTTATAAGACTGAAGAAGTTGCACGAGAAACTTTTTAGGATCAAATGGAAAGGAAAGCACTTGCCTTCGTGAGAAACCTTCTACATTTTAGTGAGAGAACATTGTTAACATTTTTTGCTCTCTTTGCCTATAACGATTTGAATTAATTGGTCTCTTTATAGCTTCCCTGAAAAGAAATATTAGTTGGGAAGTCTACTTGGTAGTCTAATTTATTTTTGTTTTATGTAAAGAGCATCATTTGAGCTCTTTTTAAACCTCTGAACTCAGGTAAAGAGTAGAATTGTGGAGTCTTTTATCTGTGGATTCCTGTCTCCCCTTTGATGATCCTGGGGGAGGTGTGTCTGTTTTCTTAATAGCATTTGAATCTTTTTGAGACACCCCATAAAGTGGATTTCTCTGTCAATAATATTCTTTTTTTTAAACCTTCAAAAATAAATTCTTACTGTCTTCTTTGATGATTTCTTATATTCAGGTTCAGACAGTAACTTTAATTCCAGGAGATGGTATTGGCCCAGAAATTTCAGCTGCAGTTATGAAGATTTTTGATGCTGCCAAAGTAAGTGGGCTTAAAAAAATATGTTTAATAATAATTCCTTGAAAAGCTTTCTTAGCCAGTTGGATTCTGTGAACTCTTAGGATGAATTATACTCATTTCTGTAAAAGTTGGTAAGGTCTGTTGTTAATATCCACAGATTGTCACTTTAACAGTGTGTGTGTCTCAGTGCTGTTTACTACTGCCATTGTTTAAGCTATTACATTGACATCAGTTACATATAAAGTAATCAAAGTAGTACTGCAGAGTTTGTGGATCTTTAAGCCTTGCCTGGGTTTAGGATATTTTAAACCCTTCCAAATCACCTGTCTACCTCATTGTACCTTTTTGCAAAAAAAGAATAGAATCAAGCATCTATGTAGGAGCTTTTGAAAGAATCTTTTTTAAAAAAAAAATTCTAATGTGTTATCAAGAATGAGGTGTTATTACTTCTAACAGCCCAGCCTTCAATATAGGTAGAAATTTTAAGACATTTTTGTTTTTGGGATTTAGGGCACTTGGCCTTTGTTTGACACGATGCTTTGTTGTTGTTATTTACAGCTGCTAGGTGAAATAACATGTAAGATTAAATTAGTGATGGTTATTATATCAACAGCTATAAGTTGAAGAGTGAAATTTATTTTAACTACATGAACATTTTTTTTTCTGTGTGAGTTTCTAATTGAAACTCCTACAGAGGAGATGATGTTTGTCAAGTGGCAAATTCTGCACGTGAACTGCAGTATGATTGCTCACTCAGTTTTATGCTCCTTGTGAATAGGACCGTGTCTTACTCTATGCTTCTGTTCCTAGGACATACTCAGTCAGTGTGCTGGCTATCAGATGTGTGTGTATACACATGAAGGATATAGGTAGAAAGAAAGGGGACACTAGTTTATACCTTAAACTGGTACCTTCATAGGTTATGTAATATTTTTTTTGAATAGCTTTATTGTGATATAATTCACATACCATATAATTCACTCATTTGAAGTGTACATTTCCATTCAGTGGTTTTTAGTGCATTCACAGAGTTATGCGGTCATCACTGCAATCTAATTTTAGAATATTTTCATCATCCAGAAAGAAACTCCATACCCCCCAGCAGTCCCCGCCCATTCCTCCTCCCACCCCACCCCTCATCCTTTTGCCTGCCCGGCTCTAGACAACCAACCACTCATCTCCTTTCTGTCTCTATAGACTTGCCTGTTCTGGGCATTTCACATGAATGGAATCTTACACTATATGGTCTTTTGTGATTGGCTTCCTTCACTTAGCATGTTTTCAAGGTTCATCCGTGTATCCGTACTGTGTAATGTTTTCTATGAACCATATTTCTCTACTCCTTATGATATTCTAATTATAACCACCTTACGAGTCTTTGTGAAAAAACTAAGTGGACAGGAGGTGGCTAGGAGTGATGACTGGTGAGGGTAATATGGAGAGTCCCTCTGGGCATGCTGGAGAATGACCTCTTTCTTGCATGCAAGGAACTTTCTGGACCTTCAGTGTATGTGTTTTTACCAGTCGCATCCAAAGTTGAAGAAGTTTGTTTATCATGATAGTATGAATGTCAGTCTCACTTAAGTCTTTCCAGCTCACTGTGCTCTGTGGTGTGGCATCTAGGCACCTATTCAGTGGGAGGAGCGGAATGTCACAGCCATTCAAGGACCGGGAGGAAAGTGGATGATCCCTTCAGAAGCCAAAGAGTCCATGGATAAGAACAAGATGGGCTTGAAAGGTAGCACTGGAGGGGAGAAGATGGTTATGATTGATTTCTGCCACAGGTGCTATATTTTTGAAAGTTTATGCACTGAAGCTAAATAAGGCTTCTAGGGTGATGGTGAGGATTAGATAATGTCAAGCACATGATACGATGCTTGGTCCTCAGGAACTTCTCAAAATGAGAAATGCAGTTAATTTTCCAGAAAGCTTCCATGACGAAATTTTCCTCTTTCATTTGAATCTGATGGAGAGGATGAAGTTAGAGACGGACTACATTTTGCAAGGTAGCCCAGGTGGGTTAGTAGGTCACACATGAGACCAGATGCATTCTGTTGTCATCTGGGTATTCTTCTTTATTACAGGCCCTTTAAAGACCCCAATAGCAGCTGGTCACCCATCTATGAATTTATTGCTGCGTAAAACATTTGACCTTTATGCGAATGTCCGACCATGTGTCTCAATCGAAGGCTATAAAACCCCTTACACCGATGTAAATATTGTCACCATTCGAGAGAACACGGAAGGAGAATACAGTGGAATTGAGCATGTGGTATGTTCACCTTAGATACTTTTTTATTCCTAGTTGGGCTGCTTTCTGTGCAGTTGGGACAGTCGTTCAAACCCCCAGTGGAAAATATCTCCCAAAGACAGATCAGTTTTACCTCTGCGAGGAGTTGTGGGTATTTGTCTTGGTGCTGAGTCTGTGGCCAACGGGGCTCAAATGGATGCCAGGAGGAATAGGGCATGGTGGTTCAGGACACAGGCTTGGGAACGTGCTTTCTGGATTTTGAACCCCCCACTTCACAAGTGTACTCTTGGGCCGGCGACCATCCCTGCACCTCAGTTTTCCTTACCTGTGCATAATACCTTATAATACCTACCCCATAGGGCTAGGGTTAACATAAACCCCATTGATGTACTGTGTGGGTGATGCCATCCATGCTAGCTGGTACTATGCAAGCATGCCACAAATGACACCGTCTGCACACTGCCAGCTGTCTCAAACCGAGTTGTCGCCATACCCTTTCCAGTGAGGCGGTTCTTCCAATCTCTTTCAGATCGTTGACGGAGTCGTGCAGAGTATCAAGCTCATCACTGAGGCAGCAAGCAAGCGCATCGCTGAGTTTGCCTTTGAGTATGCCCGGAACAATCACCGGAGTAATGTCACGGCTGTGCACAAAGCCAACATCATGTGAGTACCTGCGGGGGCCGGCGGCCTGCCTTGCTCTGCTGCAGGGAGAGCAGTGACGGAGCCTCCCTTTCTTCTCGCCAGCTCGCTCACTGATTCCTGATATCTCTGGGAAAGAACGTGTAACAATCAGAGTCTGGCATTTCTCTTCTGTCGTAATCTCCTTACTACACCTCACTGGGTGCATGACAGGAGCAAATGAGGATGGGGCAGGAATTCAGGTCCTGGAAATTTAAGGAGGGACTGAGGGTTATCAGAGAGGAAGCTGGAGACTCTGGGTCCCCAGATGCTGTGGCCAGTTAGTGGAGGCCACGCAGTTTATGTTTTAGAATTGGAATAGTGGGAGTGTTTCTGAAGTGGCCACATGCTCAGAGGCTTAAAATAGTCAGTGCTAATGGTGCTAATACTACCTGATGTGTTATATTATAGTGGTTCAAATTCTCCTCATCCACAGTCTATTAAAGGCCATCTCTGAATACATAAAGTAACAGTTTTCCTAACCTAAGAAAAGTGTTGAACATGCAAAATACTAAAACTATTTAAATTAAGTTAACCTTTTAAAGCAATTTTAATAATATTAATCTATATTTCTTATTTCTTGCTAGATAACACCATAAAAATATAGTCTTTTCTATTATGATCAAACTGTTTTCATGCTTTTACCCTTTTGTGCTTCAAGAAGGATCCCAAAACATTTTCAACTTGCAGTTTATTAACTGCCTAAGAAATAATTTTACTGTAATTGACATCAGGCATCTTGGCTTCTGGAACTTAAATTTCTTGAACTTACTTTACTTCTTTGATTTGATTCTTTGCTTTCTGCAAGTCTTTGTTTTCAGCAGTTTTTATCTGATTAAATACAGGCGGATGTCAGATGGGCTTTTTCTACAAAAATGCAGGGAAGTTGCAGAAAACTGTAAAGATATTAAATTTAATGAGATGTACCTTGATACAGTATGTTTGAATGTAAGTATATATTCACTTATCTGCTATTTTTTATGGTGAATAGTGTGTGTGTGTGGTATGCAGTTTTTGGTTGCTAAATACACAAATGTGTTCCTTGTAGATGGTACAAGATCCTTCCCAATTTGATGTTCTCGTTATGCCAAATTTGTATGGAGACATCCTTAGGTGAGTCTGACTGCACCCTTTTTACTTTAGCCTATGGTTTATTTATAAACATTCCTAAAATAAATTATAGCTTTAAATTTTCAATCAAGTATGATAAAATATAGCATATTTATTATATGAGTTGAATTCTAACAATTCAGGTGGTGATATCAATGATTACATGTTGAGTGGGTTGTTCCTTCATTTATTTGCAAATCAATGCTGGGCTATTTCTCCCTATGATCATTAGTTCACTCTTCTCATTTTTCAGATGTTTTATTGATTGCTTGATTAATTTCAGTGTTTTGTATAGCTAAGTAGGTGGATGGTAATTTATACAATTTTTTTGTAACTTTTGACGTAATTTCAGACTAAAAGAAAAGCTGTAAGAATGGTATAAAGAATTTCCTTGTACTCAGCACCCAGATTCCCCAGATGTTAGCGTTTCACCGCGTTTACTTTGTTGCTTCTCCCACTCTCTTTCTTTTCCTTTTCCTTCCCTTCCTTCCTCCTCCCTTCCTCTTCCTCCTCCTCCTTCTTTGTCTGCCTCTGTCTCTCTCTCTCCCCACTGCCCCCCCAACATAAGATGTTGGCCAGATGGTGATTTTCTAAGCCTATCATTCCTTCTACCTTTATTAGTTGGCAGTCTACTGTAAGGATAAGCTTTTTCTTCTCATTTATTTATTTGTTTACTTATTTATCCCTATCAATATGGGCGCATGGTTTTCTATTTTATTCAGTGGTATATTGATAACTGTTATCATTTATACTGATGCTCAAGTTGTCCCAACTTGGCCAGTGGGATCCCTTCACTGTGTCTCCTGTGTCCTTTTGACACGGCCCTTCATTCTTTGAGCCTTGCCTTGCTTTCTGGCCCAGTATGATGCTCCAACCTCGTCTGTATTTTCCTAACCTTAGCCCTGGAATCTGCCATTTCTGCAAGGAACCCTGGATCCTTTTAGTGGAGAATGGTATTTAAAAACTAAAATCTGGGTGCTAGGTGAGATGTTTTATTTCTCAAAACATCCTTTGAAATGTTTTTCTGTCCCTAGTGACCTGTGTGCAGGACTGATTGGCGGTCTTGGTGTGACACCAAGTGGCAACATTGGAGCCAATGGGGTTGCGATCTTTGAGTCGGTAAGGACCCTGACACCTAAAGTGGAATTTGGGTCAGAAAAGCATGAGAACTCAGGAGGAGTTATCTGTATAAATATGTTTTAACTCTTGAGTTTTTCAAATTGTGAAAAGAAAATGATGCTTTGTTTGTTTTTTTATATAAGCGTGGTTTGTTCCTTCATTTCCCTCCAGATATTTCTTTATTATGTATCCTTCCTTCCTCACTAAGATATTTTACCAAAAATTGACTGGAAAAGATTGTTGGTCCATATTTTTATACTTCTCCTAGGCTTCGTTTCTAAAATCTGTGTCAGATGAACTGCACACAGTAGCTTTCAGTAAATATTTTTTCATGGTGAGGAAAGATAATTAAGACCCTAGCTTGCCCAGAAGAGAGCTGTTAGTTCTTGTCTCCCTCCTGATGATGCAACTTTTCCCGATGGCATAGGTTCATGGGACTGCCCCGGACATCGCAGGCAAGGACATGGCCAATCCCACGGCCCTCCTGCTCAGTGCTGTGATGATGCTGCGCCACATGGGACTTTTTGACCACGCTGCAAGAATCGAGGCTGCCTGTTTTGCTACAATTAAGGATGGGAAGGTAACAGTAATCTTGACTTCCTTGTGCTGGGTAAAATGCATTTCTTCCATGTGTTTTATCTGTGTGACGGGGACAGATAATAGTTCTCAAGAGAGCTGCAGGATTTAATATTGAGCAAGGATTCTTACTGTGGGCTCCCTGGTTGAACTGGATATGCATGTACATGTGTGCATTTTCTGAGGTGAGGATCAAATGTCTTATCCAAAAAAGCTTAAGAAGCACTGACATAGAGACATCAGTGGGCAGTGGAAAAATCAGTGGTTTGGGAGCCAGAGTAAGGTGCAGGCCCCGTTATCCTGTTGTTAGCTGTGTGATCTTGGCCAAGTTCATTAAGTTTTATAGGCAGCTTTTTCCTCCTCACAACAGATATCTATTGAATGTACATTATAAGGTGTGAAGAAAATAATAAAATGATGAATAAGATAAGGTCCTGGGCCTCAAGGAGCTTGGAATCTAGTGGCAGATACAGATGTGGATGTGTCTATAGTACAATATTCTTTTATGTTATACTGTCTGCATTTATAATACAAAAGCAATACAGAAGTTGTATAAAAGTAATAATGATGGCTAATATTAATTGAATACTTACATGATTTTAAGTTCTTTTTAGAGATATATATACACATATTATATATATCATCTTAGCAGATCTTTCCTACTACTCTGTGAAGTAGATACTATAATTAATCCCGTTTTATCGATGAGGAAATGGGCACAGAGAGATTAAGTAATTTGTCCAAGGTCTCGTAGCTCCTAATGGCAAAGTTGGTGTTCACAGTCAGCGTGGCTCTTACCCAACAGGCTTCACTGCCTCCGTGAGTAGTTGTGGCCCACGAAAAGTGCGTGGCGAGTGGTTCTGAAAGTGGGAGGGGGGCAGAGGGGTAATGGCTTCACAAGTCTGGGCCTCAAAGACTGATCACTAATTTGAGGTCCTTTTTTTTTTAAATTGTGGTAAAATATATGTAATGTACAATTTACCATTTTAGCCATTTTTAGGTATACAGTAATATTAAGTATATTCACATTATCATGTAACCATCACCACCAGTCCTTTCCAGACCTTTCTCATTTTCCCAGACTGGAACTCTGCACCCATCAAACAACTCCCCCTTCCACCTCCTCCCAGCCTTGGCAGCCACCATTCTACTTTCTATCTCCATGAATTTGACTGTTCTAGGTGTCTCATCTAAGTGGAGTCAACAGTATTTGTTCTTTGCGTCTGGCTTATTTCACTGAGCATAATGTCTTCAAAGTTGGGCCCTTCTTTTTAAAAAAAAATTCTGTAATTTGAAATGACATCTTATGGCCAAAATGCAAGACATCTAGGCTTGTTTTTAACAGCCTCATAGTTACATTAGAGGGCATAAGATTTTGTTTTTTATTCTGAAGCTACGCTTGGAAAGTTATACTCTGGAGCCCAGCAGAGAGGTACCTGAATTACACAGTGGGCCCTTTTAATTGTGTAGGATGGGAAAATAAAGACAGTTAAATATATTGAGATCTGTTTGCAGTAAAGAGAGGATAAACTGGTAGAATAGATTGGTTGTATGGGTGACTTTCTTTCCTAAAGAGGGAGGTTTAAGAATTAGTGATTTAATTCTTTGGTATTTGGTATTTGTTTCCCAGCCTCCAAAAATAGATCAGAGTCTTAAGTTTTTTAACCTTTAAAAATTCTCCAAGGACTTTATGAAACCTCTGGTTTAGATTTGCTTTCATTTAAATGTCCATAATCAGCCAATATTTCTTAGGGTCTATTGTATGAACAAGGAGAAAGTTTTGGAAAACTTCCCTGCTTCTCATTGCGTCGAGAACACCTTGTTCTTTTCAGAGTGTTTTTATGTGCACTGTCTTACTGGATTTTCCTAGTCCTCGTGGGGTGGGCAGATGGTGGTGGGGTGGCACCTCACTTGGAAATGAGGAAGTAAATGAAAGTCAGAGCAGCCAAGTAACTTGCTCAGCTGGCATCTCATTGAGGGTTTTAAATAAATTAACCTTGGTTTAGTTTAGTGTGTGAATACATTTTCATTTTTCCTTTTTCCGTTTCTCAGAGCTTAACAAAAGATTTGGGAGGCAACGCAAAATGCTCAGACTTCACAGAGGAAATTTGTCGCCGAGTAAAGGATTTAGATTAACGCTTCTCGTCAGTCACTCCAAATGGACACCACATAAACCTCTGTTTAGAATACCTACCATTATGTATGCGTTTGGTTTGCTTATTTCTTGACAGAGTACGTTTTTAGATCTGGCCTTTTCTTAACAAAATCTGTGCAAAGGATGCAGGTGATGTCCATAGGCCTGCTTTCAGAGGACTTTTTCCAAGTGCTTGTTTTATTTATTAAATGTCTATCCGCTAAACATTTTTTTATGAACTCTAAGTGATCTGTATCATTTGCCATTCTTAACCATTTTACACTTTAGTTAAAATAGTTTTTCCTCAGCTGTAAATATCATGATACAGAATTAATAAGAAAAAACATCTAACTTTTTAAAGAAAAACCCTATTTTCCTTGGTTTATGAAAAACATAATGGAAATAAAATAGGATATCATTGACATGATAGCACAAGATGACATTCTTATAAAACTAAACGGGCACAGAAGAAATTTCCTGGGAAAGTGCAAATCGAAAACAGTGAATGTATTATATTTCCGAGTGTTATGGAAAACAGAGACAGATTTGTCCTTTACATGAATTACTGAGTATGAATAAAAACTCCAGATCCAAGAAAATATAATGAGAGATGTAATTTTTGTTAATAAGATATAGGTAATATATTGGGTACAAAGACACAAATGCATTGTATGTTCAATTATTTTGTTATCGTGAGATTTTAATATTCTTTGCAAGAGCTTTTCATAAAGCAAAGGAGCAGTACCTCCTTTTCATTGGACACGTTTTAAGCATCATGAGTTTTCACAGCACCTCAGCCCCTGTACTGATGCTCTGAGTCAGGCCAAAGGAGCTGACTGTGTTGTTCGTTTATTCTTGCAAGTTGCTGTCTGGAAATGGACCACGCTCCAGCTGGTACTGCTGGGTGTGATCCTGCTGAAGGACCTGATCACATGTATTTTGGCTGCAATTGAGGAACTTGGGATGCTGGCTTTTTATTTTATATTTCAGTGACTGCCCCTTTAGCGCCCCAAAGCACCAAATCACTGCCCTCCGCCTCAGCTATACCACTACAAAATGACATTGCAGAGACCGGAGCTGACTCAGCCCAAGTTGATTCACAAATTATGCCACCTCGGGGCTTGGGCTTGGGCTTGGGCTTGGGCTCAGTTTTTGACCTTCAGAGGCACCTCCTGCCCACTCTTCCCTCCCCTCTGCTGCAGCATGATTTTTCTTAATCTTTGGATACTAAGTCACTATTTTCATGAACGGTTACCTCTTGGCCCCGCACCAAAGGCAACTCGTAGCCCTTGTGTAACACTGCAAACCGGTGGCTTTGCATAGTGTACCCAGGTCTCAAGGGGATTTCTTAATAATGACAAATATCCCCGTCTGGGTCATTTTAAGCTTATAACGAGACTTACAATCTTTTATGTATTTTACTTTGTTTAAGCTGCTGCTTCCTCTGTTTTATTGGATTGTGCTAATTATCAGTGGTTCTTGGGTTCAAAATAATAAAGAATTCCAAAACTGATTGAGGTGAATGCTTTTTCTACCTGTTTTCTTTCGTTCATCCTGGCTCAGCTTGCTGCTAAGAATGGCTGCTTCTGGTATTCAGAGTGGAAGGGGTGGCCTGGTGGCAACAGGCTAACACCAGAGCTGGCTGCTTTTACTAGAATGCTCCACTTGACCCCATCCTACACCTTTGTTTATTCCAGGGCACTAATGGTCACTGATATGCCCACTGCACACAGTCCTGTGGGTTAAATGCCCTCTACTCTCTGGACTGGTCCTGTCTGCTCAATTGACAAAAAAATCAGGTCTTTGTTGACAGTTCTGTTAAAAGGTTTAATGTTCAAATTACACATTAAATAGAATCAAATAGGGAGCAGCAGTTTTATTAAGCATGAGGTCAGTTGGCACATGCATGGTGGAGGAGTGCCTGATGTTGAGATAATGGAGTCGGCAGTGTCCAGCGAGATTCCGAAGTAAGTCAGGCCGTTAGGTGGGTTATAACTGTTTGCTTTCCCTGCAGCACACACTAGCAATACCAGCCATCTCCCCCACCTCCCTCCACAGCCTGCTGCTGGCTGACCCATTAGGGGAGCTAGCAGCTTGTTAATCTACCTGGAACTAAGGCCAAAAATTATCTGCCCTTTAGTTCTGGAAGGTGAGTTGATCTCATTTGTCACCTGAACAAAAAGCAGTGCTTAAATAGAATTAAAACTACCCACATGTGAAGCTTCTCAGAATGGTCAGCTATTGTTGGCATAAGACCTGGCAAACGTAGATGCCAGTGCCATACCCTCACCTGGAGACCTAACAGACTTGCCAGAAGAGTGCCCGTGCCCAGACTGAAGAGATCTGGGGCTCAGGAAGACGCTTGGAAGGCCTGCCAGCTATCCTGGAGGAACATCAAGCATGGCCCCTGGTTACATTTGCTCCTCTTAGTAAAAAGAGTCAATGATATCTTTGTACTTCTCCAAAACTGTGAGCCGCTTCAATTTCATTGTGGGACCTAAAAGAGACAATGGAAGAAATGAGTGAGGCCCAGGCTCTGAGAACTCTGAGGAGGTTTGTGGTAAAGGTGCAGATCTGGTAAGTCCTGTAACTGAAGTGAAGCTGGACGATTAGGACAGACAGTAGCCAGCCTCCAAGACAGGGAGCCCTCCTGGTATTCACGCCCCTTGTGTAGTCCCCTCCCACGCCGTGCCATCATTGGTCTGTGTGGCCCATAGAGTATAGAGGAAGTGGTGGTGTGTTACTCCTGAGAGTAGGTTATAAAAGAATGCTGTTTCTTTCACATACATAGTAAAGTGGTATAAGCCACGTCCACCTTGTCCTTGACCTGCGGTCATTCTTGATCCTTCATCCATTTTCTATTCTGCCCCTTGAATGAATAAATGATTCAAGCAATCAAAAATAAAAAAAGACTACAGTTTCTGTCTTGGGCTCCCTCCTGGATTATTCTGGGGTAAGCCAGCTGCCATGTTGTTGAGAGGACACACAGGCCGCCTATGGAGAGGTCCACTGGCCAAGAACTGAGGTCTCGGGCCAACAGCCAGTGAGGAGCTGAGGCCTGCCCACAGCCACGTGAGTGAGCGTGGAGGTGGCCCTCCAGCTCCAGGTGCCTGCTGCCCCAGCCCACATCGACTGCAACCTGATGGGAGACCCTGAGCCAGAACCACCACCTCAGCCGCCCCTGGGTTCCCGACCCACAGAAATGTAGATAATAAATGTTTTAAGCTGCTATGTTTAGGGATAATTTGTTACATAGCGATAGATAATTAATACATCATCTCTTCATTTTTGTGAAAGTTCATACAATGTTGGACATTATGCCTTTTTTTGTGTGTGTTTTTTTTTTTTAAGAGTAGGGGTCTCATGCTGTTGCCCAGGCTGGAGTGCAATGGTGTGATTACAGCTCACTGCAGCCTCACACTGCTGGGCTCAAGTGATCCTCCTGCCTCAGCCTCCCAAGTAGCTGGGACTATAGGCGTGCACCACCACACCTGGCTAATTTTTTAATTTTTTGTAGAAACGATGTCTCACTATGTTTCCCAGGCTGGTCTCAAACTCCTGGCCTCAAGAGATCCTCCGGCCTCAGCCTCCCAAAGTGCTGGGGTTACAGGTGTGAGCATCCGCGCCCAGCTAACATTATGCTTTTTTGATGGATTGTGATGGGGCAGGGGAAAGCCCCAGTTAGGGGGAGCCTCTGCCATGGTCTTTATGAAAGATTTTCCCCAAATCTTTTCTTGCCCTTGGTTTCCTCCCTCTAAAGCAAGGTTGAAAGGGCTTTGATTTGAGGTCTTGGGTAGCTTAAAGTCATTTTTGTGCCTAACTCATTCTTGACTGTGTAACTGGAAACTTCAGAATCAAAGTCATTTCTATTAACTCCTTAGAGAGGACACCTTCTGTCTGATTGTGCATTCAGTGTTTTGGCACCAGACAACCAAGCTCAAGGTCTCTGATTGCACCTCAGCATTACTGTAGATAGTTGCATCTGGGTTTAGCCTTGATGGGTTTGAGGGAATCTCACCAGAGCAGCCATTTCCACCTCCACATTCCATGAGCACCCCAAGATGCTACAGCCAAGAGCAACCTCAACCAGACAGCTAAGGCTGCACCAGAGTCCTTTTCTGGTCCTGTGGGCTGTGGTCCAGAATGGCCTCATCCCCTTACCTGTCACATGAGCTGACTTACTAAAGATTACTGTAATCTCACCCCTAGAACCAGGTGACTCCAGCCCAAACACTAGCAGGGCCCTGGTGTTCGCCTGATAGGTCCACTGGTTTTAGGGGAAAATGATCCCTTAGTAAAGGCAAAGTTAACTGTCTTATGTTCAAATTAGTAAGTTGTAGCACGTATACTTTCGACAAGCTCCGCACAACCACAAGCCCATGTACCAAGCAATCAATGTGCTCCCACAGAAAGGAGATGGGTGTCTCCCAAAGCCCTGTCTGTGACCTTCACTTTGCCATGGCTGCTTCAGAACAGGCACCTCCCAGGCCCTGCCATGGCCTCTGCCTTCCTGCACAGCCCCTGGAATAGTGAAAAGAAAAAAACCTACCAAATTCTCCACCCGAAATGGAGAAGTCCCTCTCGAGAATGGCCCACTTCTGGATGTGGTAGGGTCGGGCTGCCGCGTTCATGTTGACCCTCTGGATCCCCTCCTCGATGGCCTGATACACAGCTTCATCCTTCTTCCCCACAATCTCGGACACTGTGGTGGCTTTGCTGCCCACCCTCTGGCAGAACTCCACTGCTTGTTCGGTCAGATTATCAGTCGGGTCAGAGGTGTCTGGGTCCAGGGTGCACTGAAAAGCCAGAGATCAGATGAGGACCAAGCCTTGCCCTGCAAGATGCAAGCCCTGGTCTTAGAGAAGGTCTTCCTGCTGCTGATGGCAAGGGTGTGAATCACATGAGCTCTGTTTCAAAGAGATGGTTCTAGAATGAGTAAGGTGCTACTGTGTTGAGCTCCGTGGTGTGGCGAAAGGAGCAGTGGTCTGAGAACTAGAAGACCTTAGTTGTGAAGTCATCATCTTTAGCACACCCCGTAACTCCTGCCTGTCTGCTCCCCTGGAGGCAGGAGTACCTGCGAAGGCGAGGGGCAGGGGGCAGCAGCACTTTGTGAACTGGCATGTACTGGGAACATGTCAAGGATCATCACAGCTGCACACTGGGGGCAAAGGGAATATCCATGTGCTACAGCTGCCCCCACAGTGCAGGCAGCACTGACTGCACTTAATCCAGAATAAAGCCATGAGATCCAGGTGTGCCCTGGGCTGAACATGGCTTCTGCCGGGCCAGACTCACAATCCTCCACCCCACACTGCTCCTCTAGAGCCAGAGTACCCTGGACACACCTTCAAGGTCAGCAGCATGGACAGGAACTTCCTCTGGTCCCCGATCAGCATGGCATTGCTGACGATGGGCAGCTCCATTTTCACGGCCTCCTCAATGGGCACAGGGGGCACGTTCTCTCCACCGGCTGTGATGATTAGTTCTGGGGAGGCAAGGCCAGGCCCCTGGCACAGGCTGTAGTCCCAGTGCCCCGGCTGAACCATGACCCAAGCCTCAGCCACAGCCCGGGAGCCCAGAACAGCAGGCAGCACTGCCGGAGGCTCCCCGTCTCTGGGAGCCAAGATGTGGTGACAGGCCCCCAAAGCACCTCACACCTGCTGGGGATGGTGGCCATCCCCACAGGACAAATGCTCACCCAGGGCTCCTCCTCCTCTGTTCACCATCTGAGACTTTGCCTGCTCAGACATCTCATCTATGGCCCCCTTCTGCCAGCCCCAGTTCCTCGATGGACCTCCCACTCTGTCCCCCGATAGCCTGTGTTGTTTCCCCTCCCTGCCTTTGCTGAATAATCACCATCACCGTCACTGACACAGCACTCACCACCGTGCTAAGTGCTTTACATACAGTAACTTGTTTAATCCTCACGATAATCCCATAAAGAAACAGGCACTTATCATTTTGCAGATGAAGAAACTGAGGCACAGAGAGGTTCAGTAACTTGTGCAAGCTCACATGATAGTAAGTGGCAGAGCTAAGATTTTCAATCCAGTCCAGTTCCAGAACCCATGCTCTTACCCGCCCTGCTGTGGTGCCTCTCACCTTGCTTGTCTGTCCCACTGGGATGCCCCCTCCCCTTTGTTCCCTCCTTCCCACAGACTGCCTGTTCTTCTAGGACCAGCTCACTTGCCTCCTTCGAGAAGCCTTCTTTACCTCTTCCAGTCCACACTGCCTTTCCTTCCTCTGAGCTTTTCTCATAGCGTCCACCTACCCGTTCACTGGGTTATCCTTTCATTCAAACGTTTACTGACTGTCCCTGTGTACATGCCAGGTGCTGGGCACTCAGTGCACTGGTCTGCTGTTCTCTGAATGATGGCTTACTTCCAGGCTAGATGGTCAGAAATTTAATAAAATAAATGAAAAAAAAATTTTTTTTTGAGAGACAGTCTCGCTCTGTCACCTGGGCTAGAGTGTCAGAAGAACACTCTATGGCCTCAGCCTAGCTCACTGCAACCTCAAACTCCTGGGCTCAAGTGATCCTCCTGCCTCAGCCTCCCAAGCAGCTTGGACTACAGGTGTACGCCAACATGCCCAGCTAATTTTTCTATTTTTTGTAGAGACAAGGTCTCCCTGTGTTGCTCAGGCTGGTCTCGAACTCGGCCTCAAGTGATCTTCCTGCCTCAGCCTCCCAAAGTGCTGGGATTATAGGCATGAGCCATCATGGCAGCCATAAATAAAATTTTAAGAAATTCTATACTAAAAACTATATAATACATTATTGAGAGAAATTTAAAAGGACCTAAGTAAATGGAGGGATGGATATACCATGCTTATGGATTGGAAGACTTAATGTTGTAAAGATGTACATCCTCCAAATTAATCTATAGATTCAATGAAATCCAAACAAAAATTCCAGCCAAGTTTTTGAGGCAATTGATACAATGATTCTAAAATTCATAGTGAAATGCAAATGGCCAAGAATAGCCAAGGTCATCTTGAAGATGAAGACCAAGCCTGTAGGACTTACACGAGCATGTATCTAGCTCTATCATAAAGCTACAGAAATTAAGACACTGGGGTATTGGTGTAAGGATAGGCAAATAGACTAACGGAATAGAATAGAGTCCAAGAATAGACCTCTCATAGACAGTCACTTCACGAATGATACAGGTGGCACTGCAAAGCAATGAGGAAAGGATGGTTTTTTCTATAAGTGACGCTGGGTCACTTGGATATGTATTTGGAGAAAAGGTATCTGGACCTTTACCTCTTACCATACTAGTTCTAAGAGGGGGGCCAACTCTGGCTGAACTTTGTTTTTGGCTGCTATCCTTCCCTGTGCTGGTATGCTGGTCCCCTCACTTGCCATTACAAAGGAGAACACTAGGCGGCGCCCGCATACACCCAAGCTGCCCCCTGTCACTCCCTGAGCCGAGGTCTTACCCGAGAGTACCGGCCAAGGCTCACTGGCCTGCACATCCCGGGGCCCGGACGGCGCCGGGACCTCCTGTCCCTCCATGGAGCGTCCGAGCCTCCGTGGCCATCACTGGGAACCTGGGCACAGTCGCACACCTGCCTGAGTGATTTCCAGAAAGTCGTTTACCCACTCACTGAGCTTCATTTTCCCCTGGGAAACCCAGGTGCCTGATTCCCACGTGGGTGCTGTGGGTATTACACCCACTTGGGCAAAGTAAGCAAAGCATCTTCCCACGGAGGAATCCACAACTTTATTTCCCTGTCTGTGCAGGCAACTTCTTGAAGTCTTATGTTTTATTTTTAATTTTATATCCAATTTGCGTTCTATTATTCATATCCGTGTTTGTATATAAAAACACATATTTATGCCCTTGAATCTTCCAGAAAGACTTGCCTTGTTTCTCTAGGGGGTTTGAATCCTAGCTTCATCATTTACTCGCTGGATGACCTTAGGCAAGTTACTTAGCCTCTCTGGATGTCCTCATTCGTGAGTAATATCAGCCCTTGCCCGCCGGGAAAGTAGAGTAAGTAAAAACGACGTCAGTAAAGGTGTGAGACACTGGCAGCAGGTATAAATAGCGGTGGGAGTAGAATTCCTCCCGTGCCCCACCAGGGCCTCAAACCCCCACCAGCAGGCCGGGGCACTCACCTTTGAGGCGCCCTGTGATATAGAGGAAGCCATCAGCATCCAAGCGGCCAGCGTCGCCTGTGTGCAGCCAGCCGTCCTCGTCGATGGCCTCACATGTCTTGTCTTCCATGTTCAGGTAGCCCATAAAGATGGTGCGGCCCCACAGGCAGATCTCACCGATGCCCTCTGCATCCTGGTTCACCAGCTTCACCCGGCAGCCTGGCACCACTTTGCCCGAGCTGGCCGTGAGGGGGTGGGGAGGTGTGGTCAGAGGGGGTGGAGATCTCCAAGCCCAGCATCAGCCCCCGCTGGGGAGCTGGGTTCCCTAGGCTCAGTCTTTACTGATGACTAGAAGGTGTCCCCTCTTAGGGTTTTTGCATTTTAATAGGGGACTTAGAGCTGAAAGGTAGGGCTAATTAAAGGGTTTTAGGTGAGTGGATGAACGAAGGAATGAAGGACTGAAATGGGAATGGTAGAACCTGTAGCATGTGAGAAGCTGGCAGGGAGGGGAGGTACTTAAGCACAACAGATGATCCTTCAAATCACTCCCAGGGCTGACTGCCCTCCCCACCCACTGGACGCTGGCCCGCTTCCCCCACTCCCACCCCAACTAGCCCTGGGCCATCAGCTGTCCTGGAACACCCTCTAATACACCCCACCCTACTGGAAGGATGGGACAGAGGAAAATCGCCCCATCAGGAGTCAGGGGACCCCTAGGCTGTTCAGGCTGTTTTCAACTACAGATTCACATGACGGGGTGGCAGAGACCACCCTCACCAAGATACAGGGTTGGCACCCAGGGGCCCCACAAGCCAGTGGCCAGATCTCTGGGACCCAATCAGTGTGCAAAGAGGCGAGGGTCCCCAGGGCACACAGCAGGGGGGCGCAGGTGGCGTCAGCAAGGGTGTGTGGGTGTGCACACGTGAGGCAGCCTCGGGCCCCACCTGTAGAGTCTGTAGTTGCAGGGGCTGGACATGAAGTGGGGGCCTGAGGTCTCACTGAGGCCATAGCCCGCGTACAAGCGAATGTTGAGGCCCAGGAAGAAGTGCTGTGTCTCTGCGGTCATGGGCGCCGCTCCGTAGAAGTTCTTCTGACACTTGGCAAAGCCCAGTGCCTGGCGGACCTTGGCTAGCACCAGATAATCTGCCAGTCTGGTTGTGAAGGGCTTCAGGTCACTGGTGGGAGAGGGAGAATGGTCCATGGAAGAAAACACACACACACACACATTAAAAGAATGGGTATTCAGTGGGTACACATGGGCAAGACCATTCCAGTTGTCTATTCTGATTGGTTGGGGCCAATGCTGAATACATTGTTAAATATTTTGAATATTGGACCTGCCCATGAATATGCATGCAAATGTAGGTGTGCATGTGATGCATGTAGGTGTGCATGTGATGCACGTAGGTGTGCAAGTGATGTGCGTCATTGTGTGCAAGTATGTCTTGAGCCAGGAAGTTAGACAAGCAGGTTTAGCTGTGTACAGGTGCACAGGCAACACAGATGCATGCCAATTTGCATGTGCAATAACACACGTGTGCAGAGATTTGAAGTATATATTCATGGACACACATGTGTAAAGGTGTATGATCCCATGGAAGCCACAAATGTTTTGTTCATGCATATTCACCTTTCACATCTGTGCAAATGAAGCTGTGGGTACACAGATGTGTACGCGTCTCATGAAACATACTGTTTCACAGACACACTGGTAATGGAAACTACTTCTAAATTGAAACTAGGTTAGATTTATGTCACGGATCCTCCCACAGTGCTGTGTGGGAACTTAAAAAGCAATCAAAAGGGTGTGGGGGAGAGATCCAAGTGGCTGCTTAGGATGCTGGAAAGGCTGAAGAGGCTAAGTCCCACATCACTGTGGCCCCTTCTCTGGCCACCTACTGAAGTCAGGAGACCTCAGGAGACTGTGGCAGAAGCTGCTCCCAGGGAGGTGACTTCTACCTCAGAGGAAGCAAGTCAGTCCTCCCAGTTAGAACCCAAAGATGGAGTAACTGTCCTCAGCAAGGTCTGGGAGGAGAGTAGCATAAGTCTAGCCATTGACTGGGCCTCTGCACAGGGGTCCCAGAACTGACGGGCCAGTGGAACCAGGGCAAGCCTGGCCTGTCAGATCCGTCGTGTGTACTGGGTGTAACCCAGCCCTGCTGCCTCCCTAGGCCTGCTGCCCCTGGGCCCTCTGTACCTGGCAGGGCAGGTGAGGTTCTGCTCCAAAGTCACCGACATGGCCCACAGCAGCATCTTGCGCCGGATGAAGCCAGACTGAGCTGCCACCTCCTGGATCCGCTCCATCATCTTCTCCCACACCCGCGGCACCCCCATGTGGGATGTGGGCTCCACCTCCCGCAGTGTGTTAACCAGACTCCCCTGTTCACCGCGGGGAGAGGCAAGCCTGCTGGTTCAGGGCCCGCTGGGGTCCAGCAGCACCCCCCACCAGAGTCAGGTGTGCACACACCTCACAGGCATGCCTGTGCACAGATGCTCAGACGGGCGCGCGCGCGCGCGCGTGTGCGCACACACACACACACACACACACTTGTGTGTGACGGGCAGCACATACTGTCGGCTCAATGGCCGTTTCCTCGCTCTTCTCTGCTAATAGAACCCTGGTGGCACTCAGATATCAGGTGGCCAATGCTTCGGAAGCACCTCAGTCTCTTCCCAGCCCTGAGCATGGTGACTCTTCTAACTCAAACATGATAATCCCATTCCCTAAGCAGCATTTGGTTTAGGAACACACATGACACTGTTTGGGCTACTGAGATGCAGGACGGGGGAAGACCACTAGGGGGTTTCTTGGAAAGTTTTTCTTACAGTTAAAATAAGGATCCAAAGAATAGGTGTAGTCTACGAGGCTGGGATGCAGGGAGGGACTATGGCCACCTTGTAACCATCTTGTGATCCTACTCTGAGGACGCCCATTCTTGAGGGCGTTGCAAACCCAGCAAACCACGCTGACTTGACTTTATGTAATGTCATCAGTTTCCCTTCTTGTTTGGCCATTTGAGCTAGGCTGTGCGAATTGCACCTGAGAGAATTCTGACTGATAAATGCACAGAAAACCAGCACACACATGAATGCATACATAAGGCCCACAGACATGAGTACACACTTGGAATGAGCACACACGGGGCCCTTGCACACAGACTGGGAAAGACACACGGCAGAGAGGCAGACCGACCTTCAGGGCGTCAGGCTCGGCAAAGCAGACCTGGGCCCCCCACTGGATGCCCGTCCACAAGTCATAGATTTGGGCAGCAATATGGCTGAGGGGCAGGTAGCTGACCACCACCTCCTGTTGGACTTCTGCTGGCTGGATGTCACCGGCCTGGCTGCCATACCGTGCTGTCCACGTGATCTGGAGGACAGGCAGATGGGCCCCAGCAGTGTCCACAAGTCAGCCGTGGCAGTACTCACAACTGTGGTCACCCTGGGAGCTTGAGCCTTCTTCTTTGGGGATCCCCAGAGTGAGTACCCCTCTGGCATCTCTGTAGGCCCAGTAAACCCCCAGGACAGGCCCCACCCCCCTCCTCCCGCTCCCCTTTGCTGGCTCAGTCTGGACCACAGACTGATGGGCTGTTGTGCTTATCCCAGCTTCCTGAGCCGAGGGGCCAGAGGAGCTTCCCCAGGGGCTGTTGGGGTAGGGCCACAGCCAGATCCACCCACAGCAACCCCTGCCCTGGGCATCTGTCCTACATTGTCTTGACTCAGCATCACGCCCTTGGGGGTCCCAGTGGTGCCCGACGTGTAGACCAGCACGCAGCACTGGTTGGGCTGCTGGGCATTGATGATGGCACCCAGGGCCTCCTCGGGCACTTCATTCCCCAGCTCCATGAATTCCTCCATCTGTGGCCAGGTGGGGGAAAATAGGCCATCTGGGTTAGCAGGGTGGGACCAGACAGGCCCCACTGGGCTCCCAGGGCCCCACTGACCATACCGTGTACACGTTGGCCATCTTCTTTGGAGGAGGTTCTCTATATATCACTACTGCCTTTAGATGTGGCAAATGTTTCCAGATCTGCAGTGATGGGAAAAATGAATTGGTTTCAGTGAGAAAATTGTCACCTCCTGAAAAGAACTGCCCATCTCCTGGTGTTAGTCTGCTTGGCAGGCACTTTGTGGCAAAGGTCTCTGGATTCTGCATCTCTGACCTTTGACCCCAGTAGGACAATTAGCCACCCTTCATGAAAAGGTGGGAGCAGCAGAGGTAGGGATAGGCAAGGGGCAGGGAATGACCTCCTGCCAAAGGAAAACCACCAAATGACCTGGGGCTTGGCTGAACAAACTATGATCCAGCCACACAGCAGAGTAGTACCATGTCACTGTAGATGAGACAGGGACAAGAGAGAGGGACAGAGTTCTACATACCGATATAGAGTGAGTGGTTTCTAGAATATAATATTAAGTGAAAAAAGGAATGTGTACAATATGCATATAGTATGCTAACTTTGTGTAAAAAAGGCATACAATGTGAATGTATGTAAATATATGCATATATATGCAGGCATGTATTTATTTATATTTACAAAAAGGAATCCTGAAAGGTTAAACCAAAAACTGATTAAATTGACTATAGGCAGAGAAAGGGACTAAAGGTTAGAAGAAAGGGATGGAAGCAAAAATTCTTTGAGTAGATCATATAATTTTGACTTTTGAATCACATATATGTTATCATCATTTGAAAAATAAAGTTGTATGAAAAAGAAAAAAGATTTTTGAAAACTTGAAAAAAATCTGAAAGAAATAAATTAGACTTTATACCAAGTTGGTGTTACATAAACACACAAAGAATTGCATCAAGGGATTTTATAACGGTACACTTTGGTTCTTCTTTCTTAGTGACACATACTCCAGGGGCAGAAAGGAATTCCAAACTTCCTTCAGCAGTCTTATTGTTAGGCCTAATATTCATACTACTCTTTTAACGTTACTTGATGTGTATTATAGGATTAGGTTAATATTACTAGGAACTAAGATTTTAAGGTAAGATAAAAGAAATGCAAGAAATCCAACAAATCAAAGAAAGTAAGCTAAAACCCCACAAGGTATCATTTGAATCAGAAATATCAGTGTGAACTTGCGATTTTTTGTTAAAATACATATTGCTGAGACTTCTCATTCTGGCCACAAGGAAGTAACACTTACCCTCCCACTGTAAATACTAGGAGACTGGACAAAACATATAAAACAATTGATTTCAGACACTGGACTACAGACAGCTCAGGACTGTCATCCCTGAGAGAGGGCAAATGAATCAGATGAGCCTCTGAGTGCCCCAGGTTTCTTCCCACAGGCAATTCCTGTGCTATGGCAGAGAGAGAGAGACAGAGAGACAGACAGACAGAGAAACAGAGAGAGAGAATACAGAACTCAGTTGTCTCACTGAGTTGAGGTAACAAAGATCAGCGCTTAGGAAACTGAGGTGGTAGAATTTGTGGGACAGAATACCAGAGAAGAGAGACCTATGTAGAGAAATAGAGAAAGAGTTCTAGACATCCTTTTAGGGGTCCTGTTGAGTCTTGGCTGAATATCCACCTGCATATGCACAGGGTGAAACTCCATGAAGCTGGAGGAAGATCAAGGACTGGGGCTGGAAGTAGAACAAGAGCTCCTATAGGAATTGCTCCCACGTCCTTCAGCCAGCCTGGGCGCACCTCAGGAGGCATTAAGCAGAGACCAGAAGCTTCAAGTCTTAGCAGGGGGGCTAAATTAGCCTTATAACAAAGGCTATTCAGACATGCCCTAAAAGCCTCAAACACAGCCTCAAAATGAAGTTCAGAGAGAAAAAAAAACTGGAAGAAAATTATCTGTGGGACAATATCAACAAATATGAGCTGGGGGCAGTGGTGCACCCCTGTAATTCCAGCTATTTGGGAGGCT
Organism: Daubentonia madagascariensis; assembly: GCA_023783475.1. NCBI lineage: Eukaryota > Metazoa > Chordata > Mammalia > Primates > Daubentoniidae > Daubentonia > Daubentonia madagascariensis. Next base: position 7,793,718 of record JAKFHU010000144.1, on the reverse strand, counting down.
GAGGTGGGAGGATCACTTGAGGCCAGGAGTCTGAGACCAGCCTTGGCTGCATAGTGAGACTCCCATCTCAAAAAACAAACAAACAACCCCCCCAAAAAAAACACAACAATATGTAATTGGATTAAAAATTGAAAAAAATGTTTGGGAAATTTCCAAATTTAAATTGGTGGATTAAAACTATAAATCTACAAATTCAAGAATCTCAGTAAATTTCAAGCAGGCTAAATACAAAGAAAACCACCCCAAGACACACAACATAACCAAATTGCTGAAAAGCAGTGATGAAGAAAAAACCTTAAAAGCAGCCAGAGAAATAAGACACATTATATGGGGAGGAGCAAAGATAAGACATCATAGACTTCTTGTCAGAAGCTATGCACATGGAAAACATTGGAATGGAATCTTTAAAGTGCTGAAAGAAACAAAGAAACCCCGTGAACCCAGAATTCTAAACCAGCTGAAATACCTTTTAAAAAATGAACACAAAAATAAATACTTTTTCAGACAAAGAGAAGCTGAGAGAATGTGTTACCATCAGACCTATACTATAAGAAATGTTGAAGAAAGTTCTTAAGGCAAAAGGAAGATGATATCAGATGAAAATTTGGATCTAGCCAGGTGTGGTGGCTTATGCCTGTAATTCAGCATTTTGGGAGGCCAAGGCAGGAGGATTGCTTCAGCCAGGAGTTCAAGACCAGTCTTGGCAATATAGCAAGACTCCATCTCTACAAAAAATAGAAAAATTAACTGGGCATGGTGGTTCATGCCTGTAGTTCCAGATGAGGGACTTCCCAGCCTCCTAAGTAGCTGGGACTATAGGCACGTACCACCATGCCTGGCTAATTTATTTTTATTTTTTCAGGAGGTTGAGGCAGGAGGATTGCCTGAGCCCAGAAAGTTGAGGCTGCAGTGAGCTATGATCTTGTCACTGCACTCCAGCCTGGGTAATAGGATGAGACTCTGTCTCTAAAAATAAACAAACAGGCCGGGTGTGGTGGCTCACTCCTGTAGTCCTAGCACTTTGGGAGGCCAAGATGAGAGGATCACTTGAGGCCAGGAGTTCAAGACCAGCCTAAGCAACATATCAGGACCCTGTCTCTACAAAAAAAATCTAAAAATAAATTAGCTGGGCATGGTGATGCACACCTGTAGTCCCAGCTACTTGGGAGGCTGAGGCAAGAGGATTGCTTGAGCCCTCCTAGGAGTTCGAGGTTGCACTAAGCTATGATCGCACCGCCGCACTCCAGCCTGAGCAGACAGACTGAGACCCTATCTCTAAAAAAAAATAAGTAAAATAAAGATAAAAACAAACAAATGAAACAAAACCAAAAACTTGGATCTGCATAAAGGAAGGCAGAGTGTCAGAAATGGCAAAAATGTGGGTAAATATGAAAGGCATTCTTTCCTTCTTTTAAAATTCTTTTGAAAGACAATTTGACTATTTAAAACAAGAGTAATAACAATGTGCCATGGGGTTTATGACCTCTATAGAGGTAAAATGGGTGACCACAGCACAAAGGATGGGAGGGGAATGGCTGTGTACTGCTGCGTGGCTCCACATTGCGTGTGAGTGGTCCGGTGTTTGAGACAGATTGTGGTAAGTTAAAGATGCAAACAGGAGAGTCTAGGGCAAACCCTGATATAGTGACAAAGCATAGCTAACAAGCCTGCGGAGATCAAACACAATACCAAGACAAAACAAAACAAACTCAACCCAAAATAAGTCAAGAAGGAGGAGAAAATGAATAAAGAACAGACGGGACAAACAGGAAACAAATAGTCAAATAGTGGATTTGTAGACAGTTTTGTCAGATTGGATAAAAGGGCAAGACTCAGATATATGCTGTCTATGAGAAACTCACTTTAATATAAAGACACAGGTTAAAAGTAAAAGAATACAAAAATATATACATGCAAACATTAATCATAAGAAATCTGGAGTGGCTATATTAAGTTGAGGCAAAATAGATTTGGAGCAATAACTATTACCAGGAATCAGGAGGAGCATTTCTTAATGATAAAGGATTAATTAATCAAGAGAACATAATAGTCTAAAAATATGTATATGCCTAATAACAGTGCTCCAAAATACATGAAGCAAAAACTGATACAACTGAAAGAAAAAAGTAGATAAGTCCACAATAATAATTGGAGATTTTAACACTCCTTTTCTCAGTATTTGATAGAACAAGTAGACAGAAAATCAGTAGGGACATAGAAGATTTAAACCACATTATAATACTACCAACAAACTTGACATAATTCACATTTATAAAACATTCCGCCCAACAACTGCAGAATATGCATTCTTTCAAATATACATGGAACATTCACTGAAATCAACCACTATTCTATCTATCACACCTGATCTGTACAAACAGGTACCAAAGAGCCCCAGATGATGAGGGAAAGTTCTTCTTTGGAGAAGAATTCTAGCCAATGAATTAGAAAATCAACATTTTTCTACCTCTCATAAAATAACTAATTCAGACAAAGATCATCAATGGATGCTAAAACCATTAGGAGAAATGTTGACCGGGAAGTTCACAATGGAGGAGCAGGGGATCCCCACCTGAATCCACTGATGACTACTATCATCACAGAGAGTGGTACCACCTGCCATTACGAGCCTCTTAAGGTAGTGCACTATGAAATACACAGGACCACTTACAAAGTGTTCGTGCCCAAAAAGGTTTAACCTGAAATGCGTCAAGTCTTTAGATCTAACAGGAAATACAGGGGTTAGAGGAACAAGTTCAACGACAGCAAGAGGAAGCAGTCAGACAAATCCAGAACATGAGAACTTGTTCAAGATGGCTGACCTAGTTTCTGCGGAGTGTCTGTGGCAGAGGTTCTCACACTTGAATATGTGTCAGAATCACCAGAGGGCTTGTTAAACACTGGGTGTTGGGCCCCACACCCTGAGTTTCTGATTCAGCAGGACTGGGGTGGGGCCTGAGAATTTGCATTTCTAACAAGTTCCCAGGTAATTCTAATTCAGGAACCATGCTGGTCTATGGCAGGGCTTTGTTCTGAATTAGAAGACACTTAAGAGACACTAGTCACATGCAACATGTGGGCCTGGTTTAGATCCTGATTCAAATAAACGAACCATACAATGACATTGTGGGCATAGAGACAGAAAGTAGAATGGTGGTTGCTAGGAGGGAATGAGGAGTTATTGTTTAATTCGTACAGAGTTGCAGTTCTGCAAGATGAAAAAGTTCTGGAGATGGATGGTGGTGGTGGTTGCACAATGTGATTGCACTTAACACCACTGTACGCTTAAAAATGGTTAAATGGCCAGGCACAGTGGCTCACGCCTGTAATTTTAACACTCAGGAGGCAGGAGGATTGCTTGAGGCCAGGAGTTCAAGACCATCCTCAGCAAGAGCAAGACCCCATCTCTACAAAAAATTAGCTGGGCATGGTGGTCCCAGCTACTAGGGAGGCTGAGGCAGGAGGATCGCTTGAGCCCAGGAGTTGGAGGTTGCAGTGAGCTGTGTTGACACCACTGCACTCTAGCCCAGATGACAGAGCGAGACTCTGTCTCCAAAAAAAACAAAAGGTTAAATGGCAAATTTTATGTTATATGTATTTTACCACAATTGGAAAAATGACATTGTGTATTTACTAGATGGTATGAAAGAATTCTTTTACTTTTGCTAGATGTGATAAAGTTACAGGGATTATTTGAGAAAGATTTCACATTTTTTAGAGATGCACATTGAAGTATCCAGGGAATGAAATGACATGATGTCAGAGATTTGCCTTCAAATACTGCGGCAAAAAGGTGAATAGAAGCAGCAAGTATGATGAAAACACATTGTTAGTTATCAAATCTGATGATAGATGTATGGGGATTCTCTCTATTTTTGTTTGTTTTGAAAACTTTCATAATACACATTTTATTTAAAACAATGACCTAGGGTGGTCATTTCCTAACTCTGGGCCTCAGTTTCTTTAGCTGCAAAATGGGGATGGGGGTGGCATTTGGATTAGATCCGCAACCTATGCAAGGGACCTCCCTGAGGGGCCTGGCAAAATCTACCAGGGGGCTTTGTAAGTTCTCCAGCCCTCCCCAGCCCAGATTCTGATATGAGCGAGAATGTTGGGGACCATCTGACTCCCTTGAGGGAGGCCGAGGAGAAGGGCTGACTACTGGGAACTGGGCAGCTCAGGCCCTTGCCAGCTTGGCTTTCATGAAAATCTTAACCTATCTAGGCCTCAGGCCGAAGCCGGCCTGGGGGAACCTGGGTCAGCTCTTGGCCTGGGCTTAGGGAGCAGGGCTCAGGAACTGAGCAGCTCTTGGCTGGGACAATGACCCATTTGCCTCTGAGCCACTGAGGTCTACGAAGCCTCCAAACTGAGTAAATCAGGGCCACATCAAGTGCTAGGCTGCCTGGGCAGGCCAGTAGTGGGACATCCCTACTAAGGGCTGGTGGGGAGAGGGAGGAGGAGGCACTGAGGACTCGGGCTCTCCTTGGTCTCCCGAGCAATTCATTTTAGGCTGCGTAATTTGCACCTGTGTGTCCTCCCACAGTCTCAAGCATTTGTCCAAGTCAGAAAGAATGGAGACGTTCAGGATGAGAGATCCTGAAAACACAGCTTCAAAAGTGCCGAGACAGAAAAGGACCCCATAAGGAGGCAAGATGAGCCCCTCATCAGTAAAGTGAGCTCATTTGATTCCATTCATAGTAAAACAAAAGTAGGCCCAAAGTGCCTGTGAAAAAGAGTTTTCAAAATAACCCTAAAATGGCATAAAAGAGGGTGCACTCACATGGATTAGAGCAAACCCTCCAAGGGGTGTGGAACCCAAGTCTGGAACCAACCAGCCAAGTGCAAAATGCAAATGTGGGGCCCCTTGTTCAAATCTTTTTAAGAATTTTAAGACGTGACAACAGAGCATTGAACTAAGCTTGTGCCCTGTGTGGGGTGCCATGTCCCACGGGCCATGTCCCACAAAGCCAGCCCTGCCTGAGGGGTATTGACCCATTTCCCCACCTAGACTCTAGTGGGGGTCCCTCCATCCCCTCCCACAATGGTTCTGGACTCCAAGGGCTATAAGGAGCAGGGCACAGCTGTCCATTTCTTTCTTGTCCTCACAGGGAACCCTGAGCCCCTCCCCAAGGAGGAGGGCATGTGCTATGGCTCAGTTGCTGCACTGTGGTATTCAGAGCAGGCCTGGCACCTTGTAAGCTCTCTATGAATAATGCCCTGGGCAGAGATGTTTCTACACGGTTTCTCTCACAAATGGTTCTTAGGGTTCCCCATAAGGACCTGCAGTACAAAGGGTCTGACCTGAGTCTCTCTACTGCCCTTGTAAGGGAGAGGACTTTGAGTAAGCCATACTTCACCTCTCTGGCCCTTGGCTTCCTTGCCTGTAAAATGGGGCGATAAGACCCATCTCTCAGGCTGCTGAGAGACACAGGACGCACGGTGGAGTTAGTACTCCATGAACAGCACCTACACACTGTTATTGCCACTAGGCTGTAGCGCCGCATCCTAGGACCCTCCTTGTCCACTCTGGTTCTGTTTCTTCGTGCCACGTGAAGAGGGGGAGGTGTTGGGGGATGCCTTTGCCAGTCCCTCCAAGCTCTAAAAGTTCCCTAAGTTTTAAAAAGAACCCCTTTCTTTCTTCTCTTGCAAGTCAAGACTTAAACAACATAACTGCTTAAAAGCATTTATGTGGTGCTGCTATGGGATGAATTTTGTCCCCCCAAAAAGATATGCTAAAGTCCTAACCCCAGGACCTCAGAATTTGACCTTATTTGAAGACAGGGTCTTTACAGAGGTAATCAAGTTCAAATGAAGTCATTGGGTTGGGCCCTAATTCAATATGCCCAGCGTCCTTATAAAAAGGGGAAATTTGGTCATAAAAACATGCCAGAGAAGGCAGCGTGAAGATACACAGGGAGAACACTGTGCGAAGTTGAAGGCAGAGATCTGGGTGATGCATCTACAGGCCCAGGCCAAGGAACATAAAGATTGCCAGCAACCCCCAGAAGCCACACAGTGAGTGGTACTTTGTTCCAGCAGCTTTGGCAAAGTAATACAAATGCCCATCAAGGGCCAGGCACTGGGCTAAGAATTACCCTCACAACAGTCCCCTGAGGTGGCCACTGTTGCCATCACCATCCCCCTCCAAGCCACTCTGAATTTGAGCTCTGGCAGTCCAGCCCCAGAGCCTGTGTGTTTGACCACTTCCCTACGCCACCCTTCAGGTCAAACCCTGTCAAGAGACCTTTGTGCATCTAGCCTGGGCAGCTCTGAGGTCTTCCCAGGGTCTCTTTTCATTTTCCTGTGAGCCAGAAGTTCTTGGCCTGGGCTGGTCACAGCCTCACTTACTCTGATTTGGGGATGCTTCCAAGAGATTCTGCCTCGGGGGTCTGGGCTGCAGCCTGGGCTGGCCCCAAGGATTCTGATATGGCCCTGTTGGGATCCACTGGCCCAAGCTTGCTATTATCTTTCAGTCTAAAGGAAACTTCTTCACGAGAGACGAGGGAAGGCACCTGTTATGGCCCCTCTGGGGATCCAGGTCCCACAGTCCTGGAAGGTTGGAGACTATTTGTCCTGCCCTCAAGTACAGAAGAGGAGGCTGAGGCACAGGTGGCATCTTCAGAATCACAGGCAAGCCAACAAGTCGATCCCAGGGGCCTCCTTTGGGATGCGGGGAGCCCTGGAGCACCTCGTGGGCTGTTGGGTCCAGCTGGGACACAGAAGTGTCACCAGGCCACCACACCCCAGCATGGTGCATGTGGGGACACAGCCAGTCAGGGGTGGGCCTTTAAGGAATCAGGAGGCATCATCAATGCTCCAGAAAAGACCCCACTGGCTCAAGAGGCACTTCTGAGCCCCTGTTCCCTGCCTACTGCCTCTCACCTGGCTCAACCCCCACCCTGTGGCAGCCTCACCCCCCACCCCCGCTCCCTACGAGGACTTGAGTGCAAAAGGTGTCGGGGCCCTGAGCCACCCACCTGCACCCCTTCCACCGGCAGAGGACCCAATCCCCACAGCTCTTGCTCCCCCTTAGGGGAGACCCTGTGCTGAAGAGAAAGCACGGGAGGCAGCAGGCTGGACAGAAGTCCTAGTTCAAGGCCCTATCACCCACTTCTTAGATGACCAGAGGTACACCCTTCGAGCCTCAGCTTCCTGACCTGTCAAAGGGGTGGGCAACCACTGCCTGCCTTGCTCAGTGTGTGCGTGTGTGCACGGGGCAGCTGTGGACAATGAGAGGAGACTGTGCACGGGAGGGTGGGAAGGTCCTGTGCGAGTTGGGGGGGAGGTCCATGAGGACACCCCACCTCTGACCCCACTCCTCCTGCCCCTTTCCCCAAACCTTCAGGATCTTTTCCAGCTGCTTCTGCGTGTCGACCACGATGATGTTGGCGCGGCAGTCATGGGCGATGTACCGGCAGGCCTCAGGGGAGCTGGTCGTGTAGATGCCGGTGACGATGCCACTGCAGGAGACCCCGGAGGATTTGTGTCAGGGCAGGTGCAGAGGGGCCACCCCTCACCCCCATTGCGCACACCTGCAGCCCCAGCCCCAGAGAGCTCCCGAACAGGTAGGGCCCCCATGCCATCTCAGCACAGCTGCCCCGGCAGAGAGGGGGCAAAGGCAGGTCTGCGAGAAGGCCCCAGGGAAGAGGAGGAATGCTGGGGACTGAGTGGGGGCCTCTAAAAAGAGATAACGACCCTCTCCTACTCTCTGCCCTCCATCAGCCCACTGGGGGCCCTGCCCCCAGCCCAGCCACTCACCCTGCAAACACCGTGCCCACTGCCGAGAAGAACCACTCCGGGGAGTTGAAGCCGAGGATGGCTACGCTGTGGGCACGCTCCAGGCCGAGCTCCAGGCCAAAGGCAGACAGGCCAGGTCAGCCGGGCAGGGAAGAGGCCTCTCACGCCCTGCATGCCCAGCTCCAGGCTGCAGGGGACCCTCCCCTACCAGGACCCACCCAGAGAATCCCTTAGGGTGTCAGTCACTCAGTAGCCCTTGCTGCCCCTGCAGAGCCTCCCCAGGGAGCCCGGCCCCTCAGCCCAGTGCACTGGGCATCCCAGCCCACCTTGAGCGTGACAGCACATGACAAGCTTGTGTCAAGTGCCCGGCACATGGTAAGGGTTCAATAAATATAAAATCCTCAGTATAGGGCCCAGCACATAGTGTTAGCTCAGTGAATGGGGGTGGCATTTACAGGTATTGTTACCAAGGGCCTTGCCCAGTGGGGAGTTGGGGAGGAGGCCTGTAAGGGCCCCTGAGCTGGAAGGTGGGTCTGGGGAGGGGAAAGGCCATGCCTGGCGGGGCCCCCTCACCTTTAAGAAGCTCTTGGCAGCTCGGCGGGCGAGCAGGTAGTACTGGGAGTAGGAGATGTGCTCCCACTTGTCCTGGCGCTTGAAGCCCAGAGCGCTGAGGTCCCCATATTTGTCCAGGGCCTCATAGAACATCCGATGCACAGTGTAGGGAAGCTGTGGGCAGCTATGGTCTATGCGCAGGCGCACCCGCCCATCGGCCCGAGTCGTCCACAGCGCCTCCTCTGCATGGGGAGACCACAGCTTGGATCATGTCAGCCCAGGGTTGTCCCCAGGGGATCCAGGTCCTGCCCTGGGCAGAGTTCCCAGCCCTGCAGGTGCTGACAGTGCCTTGGGCACTGGGCCATGGGGCTGGCAGGCAAGCCAGAAAGTGGGGTAGGCTGGGAGGCTGCCTGGAGGAGGAGGTCTGACTCAGCTTGACGGATGAACAAAGCTTAGGGATGCAGCAAGGAAGAGGGGAGGGAAGAGCTGGAGGAGACTTGGAGGCCCTAGAGACACTGAAGCCCTTAGACCTGGTCCTGCTTTTATCCCAGCTGGAATTTGTCTCTGGAGGTTAGGCAGTGGAGCTTGGTCAGATCCCCAGATGCCTTCAGGGTTTCCGCCCTTCCTCTGCCTCCTGTGAATGGATTGGGGACAGACCCAATCGAAGAGAAGGTCAAAGCATCAAAGACAGTGACCCTCCCAAGGATCTGGAGGAAACTGAAAACCAGCAGACTCTGATCTCCAGTCCCAAGAAATAACATCAACAACAGTCTTTGTTTATTCTCCCTCACACAAGGTATCTCATTTAGTCTTCACAGCATGGGTTTGGATAGCCCTATTTCACAGATGGGGCAGCTGCAGCTCAGAGAGGTTCAGACTTTTTCCCAAGGTCACACATCAGGGAAGTTCAGAGTCAGGATTTGAACTCAAGTTGTCTGATGTCACAGCTTACGCTTGGGACACTGGCCAGGGATCCACCTGGCCTTTAAGGCTTACTTTGTGTGTAGTGGGTAGGGACAGAGACTTACCACTTAGTACGTGAGACCTGGGGCAAGCCACTGAACACTGAGTCTGTTTCCTCAGGGAAAGATGAGGATTCAGTTCTCAGGGTGGATATGAGGATCAAAAGAAATGATGTATATGAACGAGCCTTGGCCTATAGCTGGTGCTCAATAAATGCATATTTTCCTTCTTTCTCCCTTTTCCAAGTTCTCCAAATTGTTTGCAAAGGAAGCTTGGAAGAGTAGTCTGGACCCTTTGGACACCATGGGGCCTCCTTCCCCTGGGGCGAAGGTGGTCATTCTAAGATGACTGGGGGGCGGGGTTTGGTGGGGAGTGAGGCTGGCCAGGACAAGTAGGGTTGTACTGCCACCTGCTGGCCAGACCCACCTCATCTGTTGTCTCGTCACTGGTCCTTCTCTGAAACGCGCAGATGGACTAGATGGCCTTATTCCTCCCCTTTGACACTCTTAGGTTGCACGTGGACTCTGAGGTTGGCAGAAGGGGGTGAAGATCCTGGGGCTGGGACAGGAAAGTCCCTTCCTCCCCGTGTGGAGGGCCAGGGCTGGGGGATGAGAGCACGTATCCAGGCCCAAACAGGAGAAGGGAAGAGACGAGGCAGGGGACATGGCAGCCTACAGGAAATGCCGGCTCGGACAGGACAGGGTGCCAGAGAGAAGGTCTTATGTATTGGCGGAGGCCAAGACCATGCTGGCTGGCATCCACCCACCGCACCCAGGATGGACGCCCCTGCCACCAGTTGTGCTGGAGCCCAGTGCTCTCGGGTGGAGGCATGAACCGAGGGCTGCCGAGCCCCCGCTCCATTCACTCCTCAGGCTTCTCCAAGCCTTGCCCCCATGTCCTGGGACGCCAGCCTGGCACACGCCGCCACTGATCCACCTCTCCAGAGCTCCCAATCCCTGCATTTTGCTAAAGTCCATGCCCAGAGCAGAAAGTCAGGTACACCTGGGTTCAAAACCTCGATTATGTCACTGCCTGCTGAGTGACCTGACAAGTCATTCTCCTCAGATCTGCATTCTAATCATCTGCAAGTGTGAGGGGTCGGTGAGGTCGTGGGGATACTGGAGCCCAGTGGGGATACAGCGCTGGTGGGAAAGTGAGAAGGTACAGCCACATTGGAAAAGAGTTTAGCAGTTTCTTAAAGCATTAAATGTGAATTTACCATACAAGCCAGGAACTCCACTCTTAGGTATCTCCCCAAGAGAAATGAACACACATCCCCACAAAGACTTGAAGACTTGTACATGGATGTTCTTAGCAGCATTTATAATAATCAAAAAGTGGAAACAAACCAAATGTCCATTGACTGGTGAATGAAAAACAAATTGTGATCTATCCGTGTAATGAAACACTATTCTGCTCCTAAAGGGAATGAAGTACTAATACAGGCTATAACATGAACGAAACTCAAAAACACGTTCCGTGAAAGAAGCCAGATGCAAAAGACCACAGATCATGTGATTCCAGTTATATGAAGTATCCAGAAAAGGCAGAAAAGATAGCAAGCAGATTTGTGGTTGCCTGGGGCGAGAGGTGGGACTGGAGGGTGCCCACAAAATGGGCACAAGGGATCTTTTCGGGGTGACAGAAAAGTTCTAAAATTGGATTGTGGTGATGTTTGTGCAACTCTGTAAATTAGCTAAAAGTCATTGAATTGTGCACTTAAAATGGGTAAATTCTATGGCATATAAATAATACCTTAATAAAGCTGATTTTACAAAAAATGGGAGGAAGAACGTTGACCTCCCAAAGTGGTGCAAGGATGCTATGTGATGCCCCTATAGCATGCCCAGGGCTGGCCTGACAGCAGCTGCTCAGGGGTTGCTAGTTCTCTTCCCACCCCCGCACAGATTCCCGCCCCTCCCCCCCAATCCTGGGCCTGGACTGGAAAAGGTGGGTGTGTCCTGTGGGCGCTTGTGGAAGCTCCTGCTTATCTGCACTCACCCATTCTCCCAGGTTGCCAAGAAGAGCAGAGGTAAGTCTGTGTGATCTGTTGCTACAGCTTCCCTCAAGCCAAAAGTTTTAACTTGAACATTTATAATCTCTTTTTTAACGACGAAAATATGCATAGTTGTTCTAAGAAATACGAAACACTTTAGAAGTCTATGCTGTAAAAAGTGACAGGCCCTCCTTATACAAATATACATACAAGGAGTTACATTTTATTTTGTTGTTGTGGCCATTGCTTTTTATAAAAAAAAGGGGAGGGAGATCATGTTATTAGTATATTAATCAAGGGTAGCAAATCCCAAATGCCCATGGGACCAGGTGGGTAACATATCAGCATCATAATAAATAATGTATAATAATAAATAATAAATTAAGGAAGTGCCCAGGATTTGCAAGTGAAACCCAGAATATATATAGTCTTCCTTCCCACAGAGAAATAGGCTCCCTCTCACTTTCCTTGAGACACATGGCGCTCGGAGTGCACCTTTGTTTCTCTGCTTTTGATGGAGACATGGAACAGTACAATATTTCTCTATTATTAAGAAAAGCTACAAAGTCCCACAGATCTGTTGTACAACATGGTGACTATGGTTAATAACAATGTATTGTATTCTTGAAAATTGTTAACAGTAGATTTTGTGTTCTCACCACAAAAAATAATACGTGAAGTTGTGCATGTGTTAATTAGCTCCATTTAGCCATTCCACAATGTCTATGTATTTCAAAACAACATGTCGTACACAATGAATATATACAAATTAATTTTTTAAAAAAAGAAAAGCTACAATACAAGGGCAATGATAATCGTATGGGTTCTGGCCGCAGCGTCAGGGAGGCAGCAGGGAGGGGTGGGAGCCAGGGGGTGGGAAAGTGCATCCTTATCCAAATGGGCGGCTGCTCCTGCCTCTAGGATTGGTGCCCAGTAGGAATGGAGACTGACAGTTACCAGAAAGCTGGGTGTTTATGTTTAAAAACATATTATGTGGACCAAATCAAACACAGCCATTAGCCAAGGCATGAATCTTTAACTTTAGTAGCACTAATAAGTCTCTCTCATCGTGTGTGCATGTTTCGTGACTGCACAATGCTGCATTGCCTGTCATATCATAGTTTACTTGACCAGTTCCCTATTGAAGGACACTCTCATGATTTCTAGCTTTCAGCCCTCGTTGTAGGCTTTCCAGGGGATAGATTTCTAGAAGTAGGTTTACTGGATCAGAAAAAAAATAAGTGTTTAAAACCTTGATGGACATTTTGGACAGAATTCCTCAACTAATTTCTCCTTTCCCATTCACTACATGGCTCTGCCTTTTTCCTGTTTTTTTCTCTCGTGGTGCCTATGCCTTTGTGTTGGGTCCTCTCACATCCTTCTTGGCAGGAGGAAAGAAGGAATGGGAAGAGAAGACGGTTGGTAGGTCTGCAAGGTCAGTCTCCTCTAGCCCAGCTGTTTCATGATGGGGAGAAGAGAACTGGCCCTGGAGGACCCTATGCCCCTTAGGAAGGGCAACAAGGCCCACTAGCTGGCAGCAGGGCCTGACCCTTTCTCTCCACAGGCTTAGCTGAGCCAGCAGGATCTGTCTGAGCCCCTCCACCAGCCAGGAGAGAAGACCCTGGTGGGAAAGGGGCCTGCCCCACCCACCCTGAGGCCCTGATCATCTCCTGTCTACTGAGCACCCGCCATGTGCCAGCGGGGCTGTGTGCCATCTTTTTCTTTGCCCATCACCTCCTCGCTAAAGCTCCAAGACCAGGGAAGCTGAGTGACACTCAGGCAAAGCTGAGCATCGGAACAAGGATCCAAACCCACACAGCCCGATGCCCAAGTCCATGCTGTTCCCATCGGGCATATGGCCTCTCAAAGTGGGCTTCAAGGCAGACCTGGGCACTGTATCTCTCTGGGGAAGGACCATCATGCCTCCCTCCCAAGTCTTGGGTTGGGGCTCAGGCTGGTTGACCTTGGGCAGCCATGACCTCCAGCCACTGGCCTTTTCCCACAGTCCTGAGGCTCCCAGAGTGACCTTTCTAAACCCAGATCGGACCTGCTCAAAAGCCTCTGACGGCTCTCATTGACCACATCTACACATGGCTTCTAAGGCAGACCCTCCCCAAAGGGGCTCACTTACCTTTCCCAGCCTCAACACACACACCCTTTCTCACAGCCAACCAGAACTGCTCCCCGTTTCCCTTGGTTCCCTGCCTGTGTGCCTTTGCCCATGCCGTGACTCTGCCTGGAATGCCCTTCCCTCCATCACACAACCATACTGTGCTACATTTCAAGGCCCATGTGCCACCTCCTCACTGAAGACTTCTGTGCCTGAGCCTAATTGTGGGTTGAGTCAGGGTCAGGGCTGCCTCTCCCACCAGACTGGAGGCTCTTGAAACAGCAGCCTGGCCCAAAGCAGAGGCCAGTGGGCCTTTGGGGAAGAAAAAGTTGGCCTCCATCCCATCCCAATCCCAGGAGGGATGGACTGAGTGACTGCGTGCATGTCTGGGGAACCCAGGCCTTTGTCTCTCCCCACCTCATCCTTGTCCCCAGGATGGCTTGATGATGAGGCAGGACATGTTGCCCCCAAGTGCAGAGCAAGATGGGCCCACAGAGCAGGTGCTGCCCAAGTGGGACACATCAGGCTGCATCCCCAACCCTACATCCCTGAGAGCTCCAGGTAGGGCCCAGCAAGGCCCTGCCCTGCCTAGGGTCCTCTCAGCCTCTGGGGCCAGCTGCCGAGTCCACTTCTGGACTTTAGAGCAGAAAGATGGCCCATCTCCCAGCCTGTGGTGCCAATCCTCCCCACTCTTCCCACACACGTGTGTTCCCGCCTCTGGGCCTCTGCTCACACTGTGCCCTCTTCCAGCCCCCATCTCTGTCGGAGAAGGGGAAATTTCTGGACAACAAGTTAGAAGGCCTGGGCTTGGCTTTTAGCTACTGGTGAGGTGTGCAAAATGTATGGCAGATTAGGCAGAAGGTGTCCCTTCCCACAGGTGCTGAGCCTTGGACATTGGCTCTATGACCCTGACCACATGAATGAGACTAGGGCTCCAAGCCCTGGCCAGGGGCCCTCGAGGTTACTGCACAGGAGCACTGCCCAGGAGGGTCACTCCTTATAAGTGGTGGCAGATAATTAGAGCCTTTCTCCTGCAGAGCTTAGAGATGACTTACAGAGATGCAAATGGCCAAGCTGAGATGGCGGGTGGTTAGAAGTCACAGCATAGTGAGCAGATGGGGAGAAGCAGGTGGGGGCAGCAGGGCAGAGAGGAGCTGAGTCTGAGAGATGCTGGTTGTCACGCATAGGGAACTGTGGAGGTCCACTTCTTCCCATTCCCCACTGGCCTATTCCTAAGGTTCTTTTCTTCCCTGCTGGTCCTCATGTGACCCTCATCTCCTGACGCTGTCTGAACTCACCTACCAACCTCCCTCCTTCCTTGGGTTTCTCCTAAAGAGAAAGAACCTGAAGCAGCAAAGTTATGGCCAGGCAAACAGGCAATGTCCACTGTTGGGAAGGTGCATGTGCAATGTGGAACGTGAATCGGTACAACTTTCCCATGGGCAACTGGCAGTATAGGAGGTCTGTCCAGAAAGTATCCAGCCATGTAATATGAAAAATGTAATAGAAAATGGCTGGATTCTTTCTGGACAGACCTCGTACATCAAAGGGCTTACAAAAGGAGCATCCTTTGACCCATCAATTACACTTTTAGGAAGTTACTCATGGGAAACAATCACATACAGCAAGAATGTGGAGATAGATATCTTTAGAGCTCTTTTTTTATTAGCAAAGTCACTGGAAACAACACAGATGTCCAGTAGGGGACTAGTCAAGTTCATTATGGTAGAGCCATATCATGGATTCCTATGTAGCCATTAAAATATTTAATAATGTGAGAAAATGTTTGCAGAATAACATCAAGTGAAAAAAGGAGCAAATAAAAGTGCAAATAAAAATGCACAGAGATGATGTTACTGCACTAGAGCTGGGGCAACAGAGCAAGACTCTGTCTCAAAAAAAAAATGACAGACAAAACTGAAAAGATCTACATCAACATATTATTAAAAGACTTAGCACATTGTGGGTGCTCAAGACATCTCTCTCTATCCTTTCTAACTAGGAAAGTTGAACATCCTAGTTAGAAACTTCTGAGCTTCTGGTGCAAGCACTGGATTTGCAGTAAGTATTTGCCAAAAGAACAAATCAAATTAAGCATATGATGCCTATGGCTGCATCAGGAACATAGGCAGACCTCAGCCTGGTGGGTCATCCTTGAGGAGTGGGGGCAGGGAGTTCCCACATATAGCATGCCAGAGGTAGAGGGTGCTTTTACAGATGAGGAAACTGAGTCCCAGAGGGGGCAGGGATGGCAAGTTAGGGCCAAAGTCGGGACAAGACCTCAGTTGGTCCTGTAGCTGGGGTGGGGGTTGCTTAGTGAATGGGGTGCAGGCTTGAGGGTCTTTTCCCTCGGGGATGGTGTTGGGGTGCAGGAGGGTATGCCTGAGTCCCCTGACTCTGCCACAGGGTGGGCTGCTTAGGACAAAGCAGGAGGGAGGGATGTGAGCAGGGCCCATGTCTGCTTGGCACCTTTCAGCCAGCCTCTCTGTGGATAGTCCCCTGTGGGTAGGAGACACTTAAGAAATCAGGTTGAGTTCCCAGTCCTTACAGTAGTCCCCATGACCCATTTCAAAGTTCAACAGAGGTACAATCATCAGCTCTGTCCCATGTTCAAACTAAGATCACTGCTGCAATAACAGCCAAGAACATGGCCAGGACCCAATAGTGGTCCCATCACCCAGCAAGGCACCCAGATCCCAACCAGAGCTGACTCCAAAATGCAAGCAGACTAGATCTACAGTGCAGCGGAGAACCCAGCTAGCGGCAGCCTGCAGCCATCCGCCAGCGCCAGCACGCAGCCCTCCAAGAGCCAAGTCAGCTGAGCGCTGCGGGTCTGGGGGTGGGCTGTCTGGGCCCAGCTTGCACTTTCTGCCGCCTCCCTCTCCCTCCATCTCCCCCTCTGTTGCCAATCCTCTCGCCTGACCCTGGCCTGTGTCTTATCAATCCACCCATTATGCTGGGGGTGGGTGGCTGGGCAGGCAGGGAGCTGTGTTCTCTGGGGTTCTGGAATAAAGGCATCTGAACAGCAGAGGAAGTCACTCAATTAGCTGGGAAGGAGAAAAACACAAGCAGAGAGTGTGAAGACTGGGGTGTTTTCTGTAGTCTGTGGGAAAGGCTGTAGGAACAAAGCTTATTGTGCAGATGGAGGGCCACACTGGTCCTGAGGAAAAGGTGGTCCTCAGGCCTGGGACAGCTCTCTCTCCAAGACATCCCCTCAGGGCACCGGACCCGCAGCCTCTCCTCCAACGTCCAGTCAGGGACCAGCTCCAGGAGGGCCCCTCTCCACACAGGACCCTGTGCTGAGGGCCAACTCTATGCCAGGCACTCTGGGTATACAGGTGAGGGAGAGGCCAACTTGGCCTCAGAACGTGATGAGAGATAAGGGCAAGGCCTAGGACAGAACAGCCTGTTAGTACCTTGGCAAAGTGGTGCAGAGCACACCTGCCAAAGGGCGGTTGATTTCTGCTCCTCTGAGCCTGAGGGAAGAGGGCCCCTGCAGCTGCCAGCCACTCCCCAGCCTTCCCACTGGACGGTCAAGAGCTCTGAGTTCTGGCCACTACAACACAGTGACCCTGGGCAGACCCCTGCCCTCCCCGGGCCTCAGTTTCCCCGTCTGATTTACAGTTGGGATGGACAAAATTATCTCTATAAGCCCCCCATGGTCATTGTTTTAGCTTTTTTGTCCTGCCCCAAGGATTCCACTTGTCTAGGCCTGAACCACTGGTGTGAGGGAGCTGAGAGGCGCTCTCCCTGCCCCTGTAGTGGGTGTGCTCACAGACACACAGGAGACCCTGGCTGGGCCTCCACCTGCTGCAGAGAAGTCAGGTCTGCGAAAGGATGTGGGCATCCTACCCTGCAGCCCCAGGGCTGACCTGCACCCCATAGCAGGGTCCCAAGAGGGGACAGGGGACAGTGGGTAGGGACCCCCAAGCAGAGTCTGAGGAATGAATGTCCAGGCAGGGGTTGGCGAGTGCCTTTACCCCTGCAGAAAAGATTTCTCTAGGGACCCCCAGAGGCGCCCCTTGTTTTGGCTGGCAGTGCTGGGATTACCACCTGTTCCCATTTCATAGATGAGGAGACATCCACGCTCATTTTTTCTCACCCTCAGGGAGCATTTCCTACCTTCCCCCAGCCATACCAGAGGATGAAGTGACAGCAGGTCCCCTGCCTCCCACTGTCCCTTGGGCCTCTTCCTGCTCCCCAGCCTCAGGCTGTGAGCTCCCTGGGACAAGGACAGTACCCAGCCTCTCTCTCACTCCCTAGCTCACACTCCAGCCTAAAACACCACCCGCGTCCTTGGAACATTTGGCAAGGGTGGGAGCAAGGGAGGCCCAGCAAATCCTTTGACCCACGAAAGTCCTCTCTGGGCTGGAGACCAAGCTGGGCTGAGCACCCAGCTTCTCTGTCTTTAGTGAACAGCTCCCCAGTGGGTGTGGGAGTCTCCTGGAGAAAGTGGGTGGGGGAAGGTAGGACCAGCCCCAGCCAGCACCTCCACCAGCTCCGTGCCCGGCAGCTGCCCTCCCCTTCTCTGTGGTCTCCGTGCTGCCCTTCTCCAGCTGGGGTTCATGCTCAGTCTAGAAAGGGCTAGAAAGAAATGTGTCTACTAGGCCCAGCACAAGGCTGCCTTTGTGTGGTGGTCAGATTCCAGCAGCTCTGTGTCCTGACTTGGTGGGGCTGTTCCCTGGGAGTACAGCCATCTGGGCAGCTCGGAGCCCTCAAGCTTCTTGGGAACTCAAGGAAAGCCGGGAGCCTCCGAGGGCTCCAGGGTGAACCTGATTCCTACATGCAAGACCCCAGGAGCTCCTCAGAGGGGCTGCCAGCTCGACAGTTAGGTGGAGGGGAAGCAGGGGCTGGCCAGACCTGGAGGGAACCAGACTGTGCACGACGCTATCTGGGTCCCAAAGAGGCAGCATGGCCAGTTAAGAGTTCCACCTCTTGCTAGCTGTGTAACTCTGAGAAAATAACTAAATGTCTCTGAGCTCCATTTCCTCCATCAAATGGTAATGATAAATATGGCTTCTCCACTGCTGCTATGGTGATAAAGCGAAGGAATACAAGAAAGTTCCTTAGCACAGGGCGTAGCACAGGGCAGATGTTCAGTAAGTTTGCTCTTTTTCTTAAGGGGGCAGCTGTGTGGAGGAGGCCTTTGAGCCCCCTCATAATCCCGCGATCCCCTCCCCAAGAGTCTTTGGTATGGACAGTTGCCCTTTCTCAATCTCAGGGAAAGGGAAGCTTCCAGACCCCTCCTAACCTGTGACAGCCGCAGTCCCCTCCCTCGTACTCAGTCTAGAGCCCAGGGGCCCTGGAACTTCTGGGGAGAAGAAGATGAAGAATTCCAAACCCCGGCTCAAGGCCCGGCACGCAGAGGACACACAACCCATGTTGAATCTGGATCCCACTGTGGCTCCCTTCCAGAGCCTCCCCTCCACCCCCAGGACAGCAGGGACTACACGAGACGGGGCTAGGCAGAGCGTGGCCCACCAGCCAGGCCTGTGAGAGCCAATGAAGCCTGCTCAACACTGCCCTGGGCAGAGCTTAGGGGACCTATGCCCTGGTACCTGCCAATAGCATGGTGCCAAGAGGCCCCTTGGCCCCTCCCAGACTATCCCTTCCTCCTCATCACCAGTCCTAGAAGCTGAGCTCCCAAGGGCAGATCACTCAGCCCAGACCCAGGTCCAGAGGGAGCTTAAGGTTCTGAAGGCAGCTAGAGGTCCTCTTCATCCATGAAGCCCACCCTGATCCCTGGTTCCCAGACAGTAGGCCCTCCTTCCTCAGCCTGCCCATGCCCTTTACCAAGGGCCTGTCTGCCCTCAGGCGGGGGGTTCTTTGAGGGCAGGAAAGAAGACTGTCCCATCCCAGTATCCCCAACAGCCCGGCACACAGGATGGAGGGGCCTGGTACATGCCCAGCCTGGCTGTCCCTGGCAGCTTCCCAAAGTCCCAATAAACTAGACCATGACAGCCTTGCCATCTCCCCTGCAGTTGCCTGCCCAGTCCCCACCCCTCCACTAAATCGAGTGCCCTCCCCCTTTGCCCCCTCTTGACTCCTGGCAGCTCAGGTGGCCCTGTTGCAGCCCCCTATGATGGGACCGTGTCTGGGAACCCCTACTCTGCTTGTTTAAAACCTGCCCATTCTGTGTGCCCTACTGCCACGGGGCTGCCAGATGACAGAATTCAGATTAAGCAGTTGAGGGCCACAGGGCTGGGGATTGCTTGTTCCTCCTTGGGGATGCCAGATGCTTTTCTGGGGCTCCGGGGGACGGGGAGCTTCCCCCACATTGGCTGCCTTCCTGTCCCCTGAACTGCAGGGATACCAACGCCGTCAGCCACGTCCAGGCCTTCCCGAGCTGCAGGGCTTCGCTGTGCTCAAGTTCCAATGCTGACACCAGCTCTTTGAGCTCCCCAGAGAAGGGAGTATAAAGTCTGGGGCATCTGAGCCTGAACGAGCTGGTGGGACCTGCCCGAGGTGGCATGGCAATTCAGCGAGCTGCCCTGGCTCCCGGGAGGATGAACGTGGGAGGCCACCTAGGCGGGGCTGGCCCCCTTCCTGGCCTCTCTCTGGAGCCTTTCAAACCATTCTCAGAGACCAGTTGGTCCCCTCCCTGGCCCAGTTCTTTCCCCTTTACCTCTGAAGAGGGGCACGAGAGGCACCGGCCACCCCTGGAAAGCACCTCACCCCACCACTCAGGCCAGCTCCCTGCCAAGGCCACCTGAGACACTCAGCCTGGAAGAGGGGCGGCTTGTCCCAGCCCGGGGGAGGGGATTGGCATTTGATCTCCAAGGAGCCAGGTGGCCTGGGGACTGGAATGCCTGGAGCCCTGGCTGTGTGTCTTCCCTCATCACACCTCTTTAGGCCTCAGTTTCCTCACTGAACACAGGCACGGCGCCCTTTGCCCTGCCTCCTGCCACCTCGCCCATGACCATGCCGTGACAGTGTAGAGAGCTGGGCTCTGTTCCCGTCCTCTGGGTCCCAGGAAACCCCAAGGGAAGAAGACTCAGAACAAAGGCCCAATGTGGCCTCCTCCCTCCTCCTGTCCCCTGGTTCCGGCCTTGTCACGCTGCCGGTTCAGGGGCCCTTGGAAATGGCCTCTTCTGCCCCTTCCTCCCCAGCTAGTCCCACTTAAAATCTATCACCTACTCCTCAAAACCCATAAGCCCTAACCACGAGGAAAACAGACAGACCCAGATGCAAGGCCATTCTACTGAATACACCACCAGTTCAAACACCACCATGCAACATTCACCTCGCCCTCTCCTCCCCGCAGCGCCCACCCAGACGCCCGGGGGAGTGGGGTGGTCCTGGGGATGGTAGCCTGCCTGCCCCAAGAGGAGCCTGCAGCTGGGAAAAGTCCCATGGGGAAGACCAGCAACTCAGGGAAGCGCCCACGAGAGGCGACCCAGGCCTGTGACAACAGTGTATGGTCCCAAGGACAGCACCGATTCCAATCTCGGGAGGCTGGGCACTATTGTTTCCTTTTTGTTTTTTAACTTCTGTTGTTGCTACAATGTTGTGCAGCCAATAAAAATGAACAAAAGCTGTATTATTATTATTAACATTGCGATGACTCTTCAGAGTAAATGATAACTCTGCCTTCTTTAAGGCACAATTATCTGAAGGTGAAGGTCAATAAAAGAGCAGCCCCAGATGAGGTCATAGCTGGCTCCCTGACTCTGGCCTCTCTCCTTCCCAACCTTCTTGAAAAAGAAATCTCCTCCTCATCACCTTCTATCATGCCTGGCCCTGATGGTGGCCATGGTGACCAGGAGGGAAGGGGCTCGACAGGGTCCCTGAGAGTGTGTAGACCAGCAGGATCTCCACCCGCTCCTCCCCCGAGGCTCTGGGCTCTGTGCCCCACCAGCACACCAGCACAGAGTAGCTCCCCAGCCCCCTCCGCCCCCCGCCCAGCAGCCCCCAGCTGGCTCACCTGGATAATCCAACCCGGCATCCTCTGCCTTCTCTGGGGCCAAGAGCTGGAGAGCATGGCTTAGGGACTCTTTGGAGAGCGTCTGCCCATCAGTCAGGGAGCTGGCCAGGGACCAGAGAAAACATTCATTAGAACGTGATTCTGGCCCAGCACACATCTCAGCACCCCAGGGTGAGACTGCCATCTAGGCCTCCTGCAGACTCTCAGGGGCCATCCACAGAGGGGCCCCCAGCAGGAGTCAGGGGACAAGACCTCAGTGGTTGCAGGGGCTGACCCTGCCCCAACCCCAGCCTCTCCCTGCAGGTTCTGAGGGCTCAGCAGAAAGAGAAATCAGGTCCTGCTGTGCTCTAATTTGCTGTGTGACTGTGTGCAAGTTCATGCCTGTCTCTGGGTCTCAGTGTCCCCATCTGGACAAGGACAGGGTTGGGGTCTGGCGTTGGAGGATTCTGAGTACCACCCCTGCAGAGAGCCAGTTTTCATGGTTGGGAGGAGCCCCCACTCCTCACCCCTCACCCACCAGTCCTCAGCCATGCTTAGAAACTCAGAATGGAGCTGTGGGTATTCCTAGGGCTCTCAGGGGTCCTAAGCAGGCCCCCAGATGAGGGCTCCCCCCTTCCACAGTGCCTGTGGGTGTACCCATGTCTGTTCACCCGATGGACAGAATAGGCATGGGGCCAAGGAGACGTGGGGCTCAGGGCTCACCCCGGCTCAGATCCCCCTTGCTTCCCAGACTTGGTGACCCTGGATGAAGGGTCTTCTCTTCCGGCCAGCCCAGGGGTTACCAGGTCTCCATTATCATCTCAGCCTGACTGCCCCTCAGCACCATTTTTCCTCAGGGTTCCCCTGGCCAGACCTCAACTTCTTGGGTGGCTGAGCAGATGCATTTCAGTACACACCTCAGGATAGTGCAGGGCTGCAGGATTACATAACCCAGAGACACCTTTCACAGTCACCAGCTATGTAAAAAGCGCCCACTGGAGTGGCTCAGTGTGCAACCTGTGCAGCTGGTCATGGCAGCCCTGAGGGTAGGACCCTGGCTCCAGGGAGTCCTGTCTGTCTGTCAGGGTGGGGCTAGCCCCATCCCTGCCCAGTCCCCAGGAAGCTGAGCCGATTACCTGCTTCTCACATTCAGCCTTACTCCTTGCCGGTACTGCAGGTTCCGAACAAAACTAAGTTTGTGAACACACCCAGGCCCACTCGGCGGCACTCCGCTTAAGAACCTGAGATCAGTTTTAAAGCAAAAGACATCAGGAGGTTACGAAGGGAGGCGGATGAGGAGAAGGGGGCTGGGTGGGGAGCTGAGCTGGCCCCTTCTTGGGAACTTTGTGAGCAAGTCCTGGGCCATGCGGCTGGAGCAGCCCTTCTGTTGCTTTGGCAACGTGCTCCAGGGAGATTGCGGAAGGACTAAAAAGATGACACAGCGTGGTTCTGCGTGAGGCCTACTGTCCCAGGCAGAGGGAAACAGAGGTTCCTGAACGCCGTGGAATTTGTCCTGCTGACTTTGGCTCAAGAGCTACAGCCGTTCTTCCCTGTGGTTGCCAGGTAGAAGCTGCCTCCACTCTGGGACAAAGAAGACTGTAATGTTACCAGTTGGCCCCTGAGCTCTGGGCTCAGGCAATCGGCGGGGGAATGGGGGGACGTGTACAAAACCAGGCTCAGGGTCCTGCACTGTGATTGTCCGGGGGCGGGGACCGCGAACCTGGCTAACGTCCACACTCCATCTCAGCCTGTGTCCTTAAAAGACAGGGCTGACGGCAGGGCAAACCCGGTGCTTAGAGGGGATCAGCCTTTGAAATCACCAGCTGCTCAGCCACCCCCACGTTAGGCAAGGCTGTCCTTGGCTGTAATCTCCCACCACCTTAACTACCGCCTCACTGACAAGTCTGTTTTCAAATCCCCACCATCAAAAGGTATAGGCTGCATTTCTCCCCCCCAATAAACTTTGTGTAAACTGGTTCTGGTTTTAAAATAGCTAAACAAAGCATAAATGAAAAGACAGCCACCTAAGGAAGCCGAGGGCCAAGCGTATTCATCATGATTAGAACCTTCTGTTTATAGGGAGGATGAGGCTGTTGGAAGCACCTTCTTCCTGTGGATGGACAGGACACCTTTTCCTTGTCCAGCACCCATTGCAGTATCAAGTTTCTTGTTGTTCAGACACTGTTCTAGTCCAGTAACCCTGTGCTCTCCTCCTCCCTTTCCTCAGTGAGAGGGTGGGCCCTGGCCATCTGCCAGTCCTTGGTTT
Organism: Daubentonia madagascariensis; assembly: GCA_023783475.1. Taxonomy (NCBI): domain Eukaryota; kingdom Metazoa; phylum Chordata; class Mammalia; order Primates; family Daubentoniidae; genus Daubentonia; species Daubentonia madagascariensis. The sequence goes on along the minus strand of JAKFHU010000144.1, from coordinate 7,770,191 downwards.
GACAGGGACACTTCACTTATCCTTGTGGCTGGCCCACAGAGGGGCTTATTCAACTCTCTATGCCCTCTGCTTACAGATTTTTGGGTACCTGATTAAAAGAATGTCAAAACCTAAATTTCCAAATGAGTGAAGCTTGCTCATTGCCTTGCTAGGGCCGTTGAGATTTAGTTCCTTTAAGGAGATGTCATCTGAAATAGAATATGCTAAGCCTCCCTGTAACTTTTTCCTGCTCACTCAGGGTTATAACTAGTAACAGACTTTACCGGCCTGGCTTGTAACACAGAAGAGAGTTAAACTGCACTATAGCGAGGGCTGTCTGCCCCTCCCCGATGTGGCCGCTGCCTTACACCTTGTTGATGTTGTTGTTGGTAACGGTTGTTTTTTAGTTTTTAATTGTTTCCTACATTACTAGCAGTGACTTCTTGCCACTGTCAGTGTGCTGGCTTCTAGCAACTCATCTCCCTACTACTTTGCCATTTCTTTCTGTGGTGGAATAGAAAACAAAACATCCAAGCTTGTTAGAATTGTAGGGCCAATCAGAGATGTTCCAAAATGGAACCTATCATGTTTTGCTCAAAGAAAGGTTCTTGAGGTTTGGGGAGCAAACCCTACTCTGTTTCAACTCCTGAAAAGCTTTTTGGGCCTTTTTGATTCTTGCTGTTATTCTGGGAAAGACAGGTGGCCGGCGAATGATCCCAGCAGGTGAGGTGATAGTACTGTCATTGTGATCACAATGAGCCTGTCGAGGGTGATTAAATTATTATTCCCGTCATTCTGGAAAATTATACTTGTCCTGGAATGCAGTACTCCAGAAGTTGGCAGAAGTCCCAGAGGTGGAAGTCACCTAACATAATAGAATGACAATAATGGTGGGAGAATGGCCAGGGGAGGCTGACTTGCTTCTGTCCACATTTCAGATTCCCAGGAAGAAGAATACCCTAAAAGGGCCTTCGTCTTGATGAGGGCAAGGATCCGTCCTCACCCTTGGCTCACATAAGTACACTATAAGCACATTGCCTCGCTCCCGTTCACAAGACACACACACACACATTTACTGGCACCTACCCAGTAGCATGGGAGCAAGAATACAAAAGGCATGTTTGAGCAAACATGACATGAGGTGTGTGGGGCCAGAGGAGCCTGCGAGAGCCTGCACTGTACCTTTCTCTGAAATATCACTTGGTCGGTCTTACCAGAGACCTTGACAGACAGAGGTTCAAATGGGAACCATTTGAGCACAGAGCCTCCCAGGCCTCCTTAAACTCCCCCTTCAGGAAGCCCTCCTAGATTTTCCCAACACCCTCTTACCCTCATGGCCCTGGGACACTCAGGTTTGGGCTTTGAAGGCCACACATGGCTTGGGAATCTCCTTGAGAGCGGAGGTCACCCCCGAATCAGCTTTGTCCTCTGGCCATGAGTGTTCAACACTGGAGCTCAGTCAATGTTGGTTGGACCTAACCTTTCTCAAGTTGTCACTATGTGTGTGACACATAAATCGAGGACAGCCCTCATTTCCCATGTGAACCCCCCATGAATGAGGATCCATTTCCTATTTATTTCTGTTGCTCTTTCTTCCCATTTAGCCCTCAGCAGCCAGGCCACTGTTCTGTATGCAGTAGGTACTCACTGAATGCTTTCTAGAAACAGCATAGCACTGAAGCTCACCAGAGTCTGCCTGCCTGGGTTCAACTCACTTTACTAGCTGTGTGACTATGGCAAAGTCGCTGTACCTCTCTGAACCTCAGTTTTCTGCCTTGATCCTATGGCTATTGTGAGGAGAAAATGATATACGAAAAGTGCTTAGTGCACAGTCAGCTCTCATCACTATTATGGGCAGGTTCTCATGGATCTTTTGGGGAGCAAGAAGAAGAAGATCCTTGGGTGAGATTGGGAAGCTGACTGAGTGGGGTGAAAACCCTAAACCCAAGTCCGCAGGTCCAGGTGCTGTGCCAACTACTCTCCCTGGGAGACAGGGTGGGGGCCCGGAGGTGGGAGGAAGGTGAGATCCTTGTTCCTTACACGGTCCTCAGGATGGAGCTGGCAGACCTGAGCAGAAGCACCTTTGGCATGGTACTTGAGGGGCGGCTGCACCCCAAGAGCTCACCCGGGACAGGGCAAGAATCTCAGAGAACGTGTCACGGCGTCCCCCCGGGAGAGCCACAGCAGGCCCAGCAAGGCCCAGCTCCACCAAACCGCCCTGCAACAGAGACACAGCGTGAGTCACGGCCCCGCAGCCTGGCTGGGTGAGGGGACAGTTGCCCTCCTTCCCGGGCCTGACTCAGCAGTTCCTGGGGCTGGGCACCTGACTGTAATTTGCTGCCCTGTAAGCCCACACCCTCAGATGGAACAGGGAACAACACACACCTCACAGGAGGTGGCTGCCTTGGGGCTCTGGTCTCTATTCCCCAGGGCCAGTCGCTCACCAGGATGAGCAAATAAATAAAATTTTCAGGACTCCTGCTTTGCAAAGACTTCTGACCACCCTCACTACCCTCCTTATAACTCATTGTGGTTCTTACCTCTCTCTGTCCAGGGGAGCAGTCAAAGAAGAACTATCTCCCAGAAGGATGGAGAATGTTCTCAGTGGAGGGTGTTGCCTAAATATTTCCCCATATTCTAAAAACCCCAAACAGGGAGAAGAGCAGTGCCTCCTCCAAACCCACAATTCTGGCCACACAGCCTGGTGCTCCCTGTGCACAGCCTGGTGCTCCCAATAACAACAATATCATCTGCAACGCTGATTCCGTGATTCTGTGATTGCCCTGAATGGCAGACCCCACGCCCCTGCTTCCCTTTAGTCTGCATGGACTGCCTCATCTCCAAGATCAGGGCTCTGACAGCTCCCTCCTGACTCCCAATTCCTGCCCAAAGACCCCCACAGAGGACTCATGGCAGAGGATATGCCTAGCGGGGCCTGGCTGCCCCAGGGTGCTCACCTTCCTCCTTCTTGCAACTGGCAGGTGCAGGGCTCAGCACCCCCTCTGCTCCTACAGCCAAGGCATGGTACGTATGGGAGCCAGTGCTTGTGGGTGCCCCAGGTTCCGGGCGATGCGGCAGTGGGGCTGGGCATGAGTGGGGACCCGCCCCAGCCTGCCCCAGGGCTGCCAGTGAGGTGCAGCCCCAGATACCTCTGACCTACATGGCACAGGCCCCAGCTGCCCACCTGCGTGGCTTTTACATAACAGGGCGGGTGACAGGAGAGACACCTGCCGGTGCAGGTAGGACAGGCTGTCTGTTGGCTGTCATCCTTCCCAGAGCCTTGAGAGATATTTCTCCCGCCACTGGGCGCCAGGGTTAGGTGGGAAGTTTGATTTTTCTATTGTCTTTTGTTTTTTACTTTTCTTTACTAAGCGTGCATACTATGTCAAGTGTTTTATGTACTTGGCTCCTTGCATCCTCTCCATGGCCCTGCAATGTAAATTTTACTCATAGTGGCATTTTCCAGAAGAGGCAATGGAGGCCCAGAGAGCTCTGGACTTGTTCAGTGTTACTTGGCCAGCAAGAGGCAGAGCCAGCATTTTAAACCCAGGTCTACAGCTGGCTCTGAAGCCAGGACACCATGTTCTCTAGGTTTACCCATTATTTGCATCATAAAACTCAGCCAACCACTCCATCTCCTCCCCATCCCACCTCTGGAGAGCCCCTGTTCCATGGTAATAAATATCCCTGAACTTTGTCCTCTGCCTTCTAGTGTTCCCCCCACCCTACCTTCTCCACCACCCCACCTTCTCCACCACCCCAAGGACTAGCATGTTTTGACAGCAGCATCTTCCTGTTCTCTGGAGAGCCCCTCCCTACCCACCATGCTGTCTTGCCTCCCCCTCCCGCCCTCCAGAGCTCTCTCGGGTCCTCAGTGGTGCTCTGCCCACCTCTCAGCCCCTCCTCTCTGGGGAGCTCACTCATCCCCTTCACCTTTAATTATCACCTGCAAGCTGAGCTGTGACTCCCAAATCCCAAGCTGCCTCTGGCGTGAGTAGGGGTTGGATGAAGCGAAAAAATGGAGGCAGCCCTAGCTGGTGTTAGGGGTACATTTTAAGCCCCAATTTTAAGGCCAAGGGGCAAGGCACTGAAGGCAATGGGGATAGGGGTTTATTTGAAGGCCCTCTCCCTAGGCAGGTAGCAAACGACTGTCAGATTGCTACACTAAGCTGGTAGGTCAATGCCAGCACCCCAGCTTCAAGAGAATTCTGCCCTTCACCAAAGTCCACCTCCATAAAGGCCTCTTTTCCCAGCGGCCCTTGCCCATTGCTTGTCCTGAGCCCCCGATGGGAAAGGAGCCCCTTTGAGAACTTGCTGGAAGCCCTCCCCTCGCCCCTCGCTCAGTGCACTTCTGCACCCAGATGCTTTCTTGCTATTTCAGGTTCCCATGGAACTTCAGAAGCCCATGCTATAATATATTAACAACCCCAACCCTAGTGAACCCCAGAAAGGAATTCAGACCTCTTTCCTGTCCTAAGAGCTAAAGATGGAATTGTTGCTCTCCTCACCCCACTGTCCTGGTGAAGACTGAGCAGTGATGTTAAAGATTGGAGTTGGCACTGGTGCTTGACGTGGTTGGGGGATGGCAGGAGAAATGCCCCCCACTTCAAGGCTAGCAGGAACCCCATGCCCAGATCTCTTGGCCCTGTGGGCAGCTCCATGGCCACTCTGGATATAGAGTTTCCAAACTGATGAGGTTTGAAAACCTCAACAGTTAGAAAGCCAGCACACGGCTCACTCCAGGGTCAGGAGGGCTTGGGAAATATGTAATCTTCCCTTTCCATCCTTTTGCAAAACCCACCAGCTGACCTGCCCTGGCAGAGCCTCCTCCTCTGGGAAGCCCTCTGGGAGGAGCCTGGCGATCATGCTTCTTTCTGGAGCTGCCCTGGCTGATCTCCTCTCAGGGCACTTAGTATTTAGAGTCCGGGTATTGCTTTTTTAAAAAGCATAACTGTCTGCCATGAAATAAAATTATTAATTAAATCCTCATTCCCAGAGTTGGAAATGATCTCTCCCTACCCCAGTGACTGACTGTTTCACAAGGATCCTCCTTCCATCTATGCATACTGATTTAGCACCTCCTTTGTGCCAGACGCTGGCATGGGTCGTGGGGGTGGGGGTGAGCAAAATGGACGTGGCCCCTGCCTCAAAGGCTTAGAGATGATGGGACAAATGGTCAATTAACAAAGAGGCATTTGCTGTGGGGCAGCCGGGCCCAGGCTTGGGGAGGGGGTACAATGAAGTTAAAGGGACAGAGTTAGTAAGGAGTGAAGGTCTGACTACTCCATGTGAGGCAGAAGGCAGGTGCCCCAGGCAATGGGGCAGTTGGGGAGGCTGGTACAGACAGGAGCCAAGGCCCAGGTGACAGACCCAGGCTGTGGGCCATCCCCAGCCTTGGTCCCCCAGCTCACAGGGGTGGGGCCTTGGGCTGAGGCAGAGATCTGCTCAAGACCCGTATGCTTTCAGAAAGGGTGAGGGCAGGGCAGGGGTGGTTTAAGACATGTCCCCCCAGAATCCACCAGAAGGAACATATTTGGAGCAGATACCCAGAGCCTTTGACTGATTGAAGCTCCCAGTCCAAGGCTGACAGGAATGTGTTTGCTAAGAGGCCTCCGCCCCGGAAAGGCTCATCCTAGCCTCACCCTGGCTCCTGCCTTGGTGGGTGGGGCAGTACAGCCAACCAGCTCACTTTTAACCCAATTGGCAGTGCCCAGAGCAGCTTGCTGTATGGAAATAAACATGTCAGACATCAAGTCCCACGGCAAAGATCCGAAAGAGTCTGCAAGCAGCCTGGTCATACCCAAGACAAAATTCTCTGGGCACTGGGACATCTGGCTTCTTACCCAGGTTCTGCCTCTGTTGTGTGACCTTGGGCAAGTCCCTGGTTCTCTCTGGGACTCCATTTCCTCAGATGTCACAGATAAAGGGCCTTCCAATGTTCTATTTGCGATTGGTCATCTCAGGGTCTAGGCTAGAATTCTGCTATACCAGGTAGGGACAAGTCTACAAGGTTGGTGGTTGCCAGGCTCCCAGGCCTGAGGGGGTGGAGGAAAACCAGAAAGGAATAATATTAATAATAGTACTAGCTAGTAACTAACATGTACCCAGCACTTACTGTGTGCCAGGCAATGTTCTACGCACCTCACGTGTATATTAACATGTCCAATCCTCATAACAGCCCAATGAGATACTATCACCAACCTCACTTTACAGATGAGGAAACTGAGGTACAGAGAGATTACAGAAATTGCCCAAGGTCTTTTTGTTAGCAGAGTCAGGATATAAACTCAGGAAGTGGGCTCCAGAGTTATGCTCTTAACCAACGAGCCACACCCAGTAGTCTCAGGCCTTTTGGGTGATTGGGGTGGGGCAGGACAGGAACAAGGAGGGGGAGCTACAGAGAGTGAGGCATCTCAGGGTCCTCTAAACCCCTTTTCCCACCAGTCATCATCAGACACTTTTGAAAGATGTTGTATATAAGCAGCATGCATATATTAAATCATAATGAAGGCATTTTCTTATATTGTATTGATGACAAACACAGAGAACTGCCAAATGGTGGTTTTGATCATCATGGGGAAGGCAGTATAAAGCTGAGAGCTGACACAGTTCCAGCCCCAAGCAAAGCCTACTAGAAAATCACCATCTCCCCGTTGCTCACCATTTTTATTTGAAGTATCACAAATGTGACTTTGGGCACACTCCTTCTCCTATTAGGGCTTCAGTTACCCCATCTGTAAAATGAGGTGGTGGTGGATGGGATGGTCTCCATGTCCTAACTCTGATGACAGGTGATTCTCCTCCTTTCTCCTAGGGAGATGAGAAGAAGGGTGAACACTGCCTATTCCTCAGGCTCCAGAGGAACTTCATGGAGTGGGGGTGGGGTGAAGCCGGGAGGAGGCTTCCACCAATGGGAGCATTGTGTCCTGCAGTGGGCCGAGACTGGCTCACAGACTTGGTCCTTTCCCTGGACGAGTCCAGTGTTTAAAGAGGAAGAGGAAGAACAGAAACACACACATGACCTGTACATGTGAAAGGCATCTCTGCACATGGTAGGCAAAGGGGTCACACATGGGAGCACAGAGCAGCAGGAGACTGGTCTTCTGGGGCACTTTATTTCACTTTGGCACTTAGTATGTGCCAGACACTGTTCCAGTTGCTTTATAAGAAGACTTTGAGATGGCTCTAGCCTCAGTCAGCAGCTGCCATGTCATGAGGATACTCAAGCAGCTTATAGAGAGGCCCACTGGTGAAGAACTAAGATCTCTAGTCAACAGCACAGTGATAAGTTGAAAATGTTCCCTCAAAGTTATCCACATCCTAATTTCTGAAACCTGTTAATATTACCTTATATGGAAAAAAAAAAAGGATTTTGCAGATGTGAGTAAGGATCTTGAAACAGGGAGATTATCTTGTGTTATCCAAGTGGGTCCTAAATACAATCACATGTATTCTTACAAGAGAAAGCAGAGAGAGATTCGAAATACATAGAAGAGAAGACAACATGACCACAAAGGCAGAGACTGGAGTGACACAAATACAAGCCAAGTGTGGGATGCTGGTAGCACCAGAGGCTGGAAGAATCAAGGAACAGATTCTTCCCTAGAGCCTCTGGAGGAAGCACAGTACTACTGACACCTTGATTTTAGTCCAGTGAAACTAATTTTGAACTTCTAACCCTCCAGAACTGTGGAAGAATAAATTTCTGTTGTCTTAAGCTGCCAAGTTTGTAGTAATTTTTTACAGTGGCAATGGGAAACTAATACACCATTAAGGAATAGAGGCCTGCCAACAACTTCATGAGTGAGGTTGAAAGCAGGTCCTCCTACTACAGATGGCTGTCACCCTGGCTGACATCTTGACTGTAACCTCATGAGAGATCCTGAGTCAGAATGACTAAGCCAAGTTCCTCCTGAACTACTGGCTCATAGAAACCGTGAACAACAATAAACAACTGTTGTTGGTGGAAGGTACTATGTTTTTAAGTGATTTGTTAAGCAACAATAGATAATTAGAACACCTTCATCACAAGAAATATTATAGAAATTTATTCAGGCTGAAGGGACTTGTACCAGATAGAAACATGAATCTTCAGGAAGGAATGAAGATCACTGGAGATGTTAAATATATTGGGAACAAGGTGAGGATGTCCACTCTTACTATCTCTATTCAACATTACATTGAAGGTCCTAGACAATGCAATAAGGCAAGAATTAAAAGGACAAATGACTGGAAAGGAAGAAGTAAAACTGTATTAATAGATAACAAAATTGTGTACATAAAAATCCTAGGGGAATCTACAAAAAAAAGCACTAAAACTAATAAGTGAATTTAGTAAGGTCACAGGATATAAGGTCAGTATTTAAAAACCAATTGTATTTATACTAACAAAAAATGAATGAAAAATGTAACTAAAAATAGAACTTATATGCCAAAAAAACATAAAATTTTTTGGAATGAATTTAAGAAAAAATGTGCAAGACATCTACACTGAAAACTACAAACCATAGTTGAGAGATATCAAAAACCTAAATAAATGGAAATACATACCACATTCATGGATAAGAAGATTCATCTGAATTTGAAATACAGGTCAATTGATTCCCAGTCAAAACTTTGTAGTCCTTTTTGTAGAAATTGACAAGATGATTCTAAATTTTACATGGAAATACAAAGGATCTAGTATATTAGTAATCTATTGTTACATAACAAATATCTCAAAATGTAGCAACTTAAAAAAACAAACATTTATTATCTCACAGTTTCTGTGGGTTGGGAGTATAGGTGTGGCCTAGCTTGGGCTCAAAGTCTTTCACGCGCTTACAGTCAAACTGTCAGTCAGGGCTGAAGGCTCACTGGGGGAGGATGTGCTTCCAAGCTCACTCATGTGGTTGTTGGCAGGATTCAGTTCCTTGAGGTTGTTGGACTGAGGGCCTCCATTCCTCTCTGGATGTTGGCCAGAGGTCTCCCTCAGGTCCTTGTCATGTGGGCCTCTCTCTCAGAGCGAGCAAGTGAGAAAATGAGAGAGAACAATCAAAATGAAAGAAACAGTCTTTTTGTAAACTAATCTCTGAAGTAAAATCCCCTCACTTTTGCCATATTCTATTATCAGAAATGAATCACTAGATCTAGCTCACATTCTAGAGTAGGGGATTACTCAAGAATCCAGAAGGCACGAATCACTGAGGAGCATCTGAGAGGTTGCCTGCTGTACCTAGGATAGCCAAAACTATCTTGGGGGGAAAAACAATCCACAGAGTTGGAGGACCAACATTACCTGATTTCAAGACTTAGTATAAAGCTATAGTAATGAAGACAGTACGGTATTGATATAAAGACAGAAAAATAGGTCACAGGAAGAAAATCCAGAAATAGGCCCATACATATGTGGTAAATTTTTGACAAAGAAGCCAAGGCAATTTAATGTGGGAAAAAACTATTTTCAACAAATGACACTTGAATAACTGGATAAATATGTGGAAAAAAAGAAAATATTAATTCAAGATGGATCATAGACCTAAATGTAAAAGCTGAAACTATAAAGCTTCTAGTAGAACACATGGGAAAATATGTTTATGACCTTGGAATATCAAAGATTTCTTAGAGAGGGCACAATAGCATTAACCATAGAAGAAAAAACTAGGTAAATTGGACTTGATTAAATAAAAAATGTTTGCTCATCAAAAGACACCATTGAGAAAATGAAGATAAACCACAAACTGGGAGAAAATATTTGCAAGACATTTATCTGTTCTCAAGTGTCCCTCACAGGCTCTCTTGCAAGGAGCCGGGTTTGTCTGGGGAGGGCTGAGACGCAGGAATCTCTCATAGGACTTTCTTCCACCACCACTGTCCCTAGATGAAACTGTGCCTTTGCAGGGATGAAGAAGAGGTAGGTAGCAAGTTCCCCTTCCCTGGAGGTATTCAAGTCAGAGTAGATTGATAATATGTAAATGTTGTAACAGAGTGGATTGGACTTAGTGGCCTAAAAACCCCCCACTGGCCTGGGAGTCTGCCATCTATTGGCTCACCTGGGGACAGAATGAGTTAGCTGTGGGCCCAGCATCCTGACTGCAGGCCATCTTGAGCTCTGTAGCCCCTGGCTGGACCCAGAGCTGGCCTGGTCTGAGCTGCATCCTGAAATCATTCGGATCTGTATTCAGATATCTGGGACCAGGGTTAGTTTGCCCTAGGGACTCACACTTCTCACAGATATGTCCTACCCTGTGTTCTGGGGCTTTTGACACCAGTACCTTGACTTCCGGTGGCTCTTATGATATAGTCCCAAATCTGCCCTGTTCTCACTGGCCTTTTAGTCTCTTGTACACTACAAGCTCCTTCCCTCCTCAGGTACATGCTGTGCCTGTTTCCTAGAAAGCTCTTCCCCTAATCAATTCCTATTCATGTCTCATGTCTCATGTCACAATCTAAACGCTGTTTTCTCAGGGAAGTCTTCCCTGATCCCCAAGACTAAGGCAGATCTCTGTTATATTCCTTCCATAATTTTTAAAAAATTACCAACATTAAAAAAACATTTTTTATTGTGGTAAAATATATACAACATAAAATTTGCCATTTTAACCATTTTAAAATATATAATTCAGTGGTATTGATTATGTTCCCTCCATATTGTTTTTATTCCTTCATGGCACCTGTCACAATTACATTTTAACAAATAATTGTATAATTATTTGTTAATGTCTAACTTCCCTGCATGCATGTGAACTTCTTAAGGCAGGGACTTGTTTTGTTTTCTATGATATTCTCTAGTGCTTAGTACAGTGCTTCAATATTCAACAATGAATAATTTTGAATAAGTGAATGTATTCTTATGAAAACAGAAAAAAACAATAAAGAAACCAAAACGTGAAGGGAAAAAAACAACTGTGTTTCTATATCATAGGGAAGTGGGCAGTGTGAGTGGAAAAGAGTTTCAGAACTAGAAGGCCCTGGAGATCCCATATTCTTAAGGACACCTGTACCTTCTTAGTAACATTCACATTATGATTGTTCTTCAGTGGAGGCTAGCACACTCCAGAGATGAAGAGCTCACTCCCTGTCATCCTTGGAAAGGTTTGTCTGTGAGAACAGCCTTGCTCGTGGGGCTTATAGCAGCCTCCTGTGACTGTCCCACATCGCTGGCTCTTAGGGGACTCCTTTCTGTACTCAGTCTTTGGGCAGACAGTGCTGGGAGAAGCAGCTGGGAACCCAGGGTGAGGGTGGTTAATTCAGAGCTTGCCATCCTTCCCTGCCAGACAGGACCCCCGGGGCTCCTGTCTCCTGGCCTCCTGCCTCCAGCCCACCCCTAGTCCAGCCTGTATTCATCACTGGCCTATTCATCTTCCCAAAACCAGGCTCTGCCCAGGCTTCTGCTGCTCCCACACCTCCCGGGGCCCCCCTCTGCCTCCTCTTCTGGCCCTGGCTGCCCACATGCCCGGCTGCCCCTGGTCTGACCTCATCAGCCTGTCTAGACCCTGGAGTCAGTCTGGCCCCAACCTGACCAGTCTGATGGCCACCTGTAATTCCTCCTCAACCACACTTTGGTCAGCACAGTGCCCCCTGCCTGCCACCCTGGGCCTCTACAACCTTTCAAATCCAGGATGAACTGGCCCCTTCTCAGGTTCCTTCCAAGCCCTTCCTCCATAATAGGCTTCTTCAGGCTCAGGGACACTGGTGCTTCTTCTGGACAGAGGGCTTAACAGGGCCAGGCTCCAGGCCCCGGGCATGCTCAGTGGGTACCCTTGATGGATGGCGTGTTAAAGGGCACAGAATACAAGCAGCCAGAGCAGTGCTAGACCGGTCCCCTCCTGGCCCTGGCCTGGCTGCATCCTCCAGACACCTGCCCATACCACTGAGCTCCAGCCCTGCAACTGGCGTGGCACGAAAAGGAATTCGTATGGGTCAGGCCAGGGTGCAAGCTCTCCTCCGGCTCTCAGCCTACCCCTTCCTCCACCTCCAGTCTCGCCTCTGCAAGACTGGTGGGGAGAGCTAAGTCTCCCTCAGGCTACTGGAGGAAGTCAGGCTCGCCTTTGGCCACAAGGTCAGGGCAGGTAGGCAGACTTGAGATAGAGCTCTTCCCAGCTGGAGTTGGCCTGGAGGGGCAGAGAAGCGGAAAGGTGGCATTGCAGTAGCAGCAGCAGCAAAAGCTATATCTCTGATTTTAGGACAATGTTTAACAGGGGCTCAAACTTCTTTCCTCACAGCTACTCTGCAAGGCTGACAGAGAAGGTTTATTTTCCCATTTGACAGATGGGGAAACTGAGGCTCAGAGAGGGCGTCTTGCCCAGTATCACAGAGTAGGTCAGGAGCAGAGCTGGACTGGAACCCAAGGCATGTGCCTCCCAGCCTGCTGCTAAGCGAGTTCCAGGGTGTTGCTGTGAGGATTACTATGCTCATGATGTATAATCTTGCGCTTTTGAAAGCATTCTCATACACATAGTTGATATAGTTCACCTAACTTTTCTATAATGTCGATGAAGTTCAGGCATTTTATCTTCATTTGCACAGAGGATGATGTTAGGCTCAGAGAGGTTAAACAACTTATCCAAAGTCACTCAAAAAGAAAGTAATGGAACTGATACTCCAATTCTGGGTTTTCAGCCCTTCTCTTGTCCCACAGGGCCTATTTACCCTTCCACGAGGGAGTCCTTCCCTGCACCAGGCTGGGTGGGGCTCTTGCCCCAGGTGTGGCCACCTCCCTTCAGTGATGTCTGCACAACAGTCCCAGTGCTCCGTGAGCCTCGCTGGACACCCGGGACCCTCTGCCACCCCTTCTTGCCATGGACTTCCATAAACACTGGGATCCTGAGTGCCACTTGGCCCCTCACTCACAAGGGTGGCAAACCTTGGGATCCAGCAGACCTTGTTTTTTGTTTTCAGTGGCCCTTCTGGCTCTGGCTGCCCTCCTGCCAGGCTGCCCCTAGTCTGGCCACATTTTGAGGCATGCCTATGAGCACCTCATGGGGGCAGGCATGCCCGGCCCTCCTGCCTTCTGAGCCTGTGGTTCAGGCAGGAGGGGAGGTGGCGGGACAGAGGTGCCCAGAGCAGATCCTGGATGTGTCCCTGGGTGAGGAAGTCAGTGGGCTTTCCTCCAGGGTGTGCGGCCTGCGTCCAGGGAGGGGCAGGCCCTCTCGCTCTTGGAAGGCCTGTGGGTGAGGAGCCCCTGCTTCTGGGAGGACCGGAGATCACTCTGGCTTAGCAGGGTCCCGGGAGCCTTGTGTCTCCAAGGAGCTTTAGCATTGCTCCCTTTCTCGTCCATCTTCCTTCCTCAACCCTCCCGTCAGAACAGTGGCCACATTCTCTGTAGCTCAAACACCACAAAATGGCAATTTCTCCCCCCATTACCACAGACCCTGGCATTTAGGCCCTGTCCTCCCCCGTGCTACGCTCCAGCCTCCCAGACCTCTCCCTCCCTGAACTTCCTGCCTTGCACCATCAGGCTGTTCCCCCACCTGTGGCTTTGTCTCCACTCTGACTACCAAGGCCCCCCAATCACCCAGGGTCCTTCTCAAGGGCCCCCAGTTAGAAGCCTCTCCCCTCCTCCCCTTGGCCTCTGCCCCTCCTGGGCATGGGTCACCCAGATGTCTGGGGCCTGGAGCTCTGTGTGGTGGCCTTCTCCCTGCCTCCTGGCTGGAGAGTCTGGGCTGGGACTGGGTCCCTTCTTCCCAGGACCCCCCACTCCTCAGATGGGCAGGGCCGGGGCCAGAGTGAGCATGAGTGAATGCCTGACAAATTGAATCTGCTTCCTCTGAATCAGAGATTAGTCAGATATACACAGTGGAAGGGCTTTAGGGAAACTTCAGCCACTGCACTCATGTACAGACAGGGAAGCTACAGCCCAGAGAAGGCCAGGGACTTGCCAAGGTCACACAGCAAGCTGGAGCCAAAACCTCTAGCTCTCTCTGAACTTGTCTGTCATTGACCCCCCCATGCCAAGGTCCCCTGAGGAGACAGGGAAACAATCTTATTGACTGAAAAATTCTTCCTCCATCCAACTGCAGCCTGCAACTCACACTCCTGGGTTGTGACTCATTCTTCAGTCGAGCCTCTTGTGGCCACACATGGGAGCAGACACACAAAGTAGCACTCCAAATGACAAGTTCTTATTCCATCTTAGAGATCACCCAGACCCTTCCCTTCATTTCCCAGGCAAAGAAACTGAGGCTCCGAGACAGAAACATCTTGCCCACGTTCACACGGTGGAGTCAAGTCTAGACGTCAGCCCACAGGCTCAGTGTGCAGAGACCTGACCACGGACTTACCTGGCTTTTGAGTTTTCTTGGGTGGTCCCCACGATCGTGTCTTGTCGGCTGTCCTGTGGGACTTCTCTGCTGTCCAGCATGCTGGGGTCCCTGTGGGGGCAGCCGTATTCAGGTCCAGAACTGCGTGGCATCTGCCTTGGGCATCTGCCGAAGAGCAAAGAGCACTCGCCTGGTCACCCACAGTGAGAGGCTGGCCTTGAGTGGGGAGTGGGGGCAGGCAGGGGGAGTGACTAGAGTGACCCAAAGAAGCCCATTTCCTCTCTATTTTTAGAAGCAAAAAAAAAAAAAAAACCTCTCCTCAGCGGTGAAGTTGCTCAGAATTAAAACTTTCCTTTTCTTTGTGGTTTTGTTTCACTCAGGATGAGGAGAATTTCAATGAAGCCAGTGTTCTTTTTAATGCAAATTCGCTCTGGTTCTCTCAGGAGGTTTGGCCAATGGGTTCCAAGCTTCTGGGCCCCCAGAAAATCTCCTCACTGGCTTTAAAATGCCACAGTGGAGCAAAAGGGGTTCTCAGCACAAACCCAGCCCCAGACCCTGAGGTGGCTGCTCACTGCTCACGCTGCCTACACTCTGCAACTTTGACCTACTGTTGGCTGAACACGGCCCTCAGGGAGGGCGTCCACCCATGCAGTCCCGCCTCCCCCAGGCCCTGTGCTGGGGGCTGGAGGCCTGGGCAGGGCCCATAGCTCCGGCTCTCAAGGGCAGGAACGAAAGAGACATTTCCAACACTGAGGACTATGATATAGTTCATAGACGCATTTGCACTGAAGAGACATGATAGAGGAGACCTGGGAACGTGACTGTCCGGGGACACCTAAACAGAAGCATGGATCTATACCCTCAGCTAAAGGAAAGAGGTGTGTTAATGGTGGGTTTTCAGGCAGCCATAAAGAGATGTGGGAAATACATAAAGGACAGGGGTTGTCCCTGAATACCAGAAATCTCCCCTTTAAGACTAACTGTGCATTTATTCCCTAGGGCTGCTGTAACAAAGTACCACAAACTGGATGGCTTGAAACAACAGAAATGTATTCTCTTACAGTTCTGGAGGCCAGAATTCCAAGATCAAGATGTGAGCAAGGCCATATTCCCTCCGAAAGCTCTAGGGAAGACTCTTTCTTTGCCTTTCTCCTAGCTTCTTGTAGCCACTGGCAATCCGTTGTGTTCCTTGGCTTGCAGCTGCATCACTCCAGCCTCTGCCTCCCTCGTCACATGGCTATCTTCCCTCTGTGTGTCTGCCTTAGTCCATTTTTGTTGCTATCTTCAGACTCAGTAATCTATAAAGAAAATAAATTTATTTCTTACAGGTCTGGAGGATGGAAAGTCCAATATGAAGGTGCTGGCATCTGGTGAGGGCCTTCTTGCTGTGTCATAACATAGTGGAGGGCATCGCATGGTGAGAAGGCAAAAATGTGCGTGTTTGCTCAGGTCTCTCTTCTTATAAAGCCTCCAGTCCCATCATGGAGGCCCCACCCTGATGACCTTATCTAATCCTAATTACCTCCCAAAGGCCCCACCTCTAATCAACATATGAATTTGGGGATTAAGTTTCCAACACATGAAACTTGGGGGACACATTCAAACCATAGTAGTCTATGCCCCTATTTTCTCTTCTTATAAGGATACCAGTCATTGGACTAGGGCCTAGCCTAATCCCATATGACCTCATCTTAACCAATTATTAATACATCTGCAAAGACCCTAATTCCAAATGAGGTCACATTCTGAGGCTCTGGGTGGACATGAATTTGGGGGGACACTATTGCATGCAGTACACATTGTGTACAGGAGGTGTTGGTGGGGATTCCTAGGAGACATGCCCAAGATGGGGAAGTGGGTCCAGCTGGGTCACAGGTGATGTTGCCCTGACTGGTGGAGGCAGGTAACTGAGAAAAAGCGGGGCTGTCTCCTAGCAAATTCAGGACACAGGTCCCTGAGAACTGCCTCCCCAATACTGTTTAAGGTACACTGGGCAGGGGGCCTGGGGGCTGTCTTCAAGGCCTGAATCTTCCACTGCCCCCCTCCCCTGTGACCTTAGGCAGATCTCTGTCCTCTATAGGGCTTAGTTTTAACTGTTTGGATCATGAGGGCCAAAGTGGCTGCCAGCCCCAACTGGACACGAGAAGGAGACGGGGAGAGCTTTGCTCGTGGGCTGACTGATGTGCCAAGTGGGATGATACCATAAGTAATAAGTCAGTGCATCCCCCACAAGGGGAAACTGAATCAAAGGAAAAGACATCAAATTCTCAGCTTTTCAGTTCAAAAGCCTTGGGCAAGATGAAAGCCTGGGGAGGTTTGGAAAGATGTGTGATGAGGCGGGACAAGTTCTTCCTCCCCCAGTCCCTCCTCTCCTCTCCCCATCCCTCAGAGCCTCAAGGCTCCCGGGAACTGCAAAGGGCACGAGAGAGCAGAGGGAAGAAGGAACTCGGGGAGGGTCTTGAGAAGATCTGCTCTGGTCAGATCTCCCAGATCTGCGGGTAATGGGGACCTGAGGTCACCCAAGAAAGCGACGAGGCCCTAGAGTGCCCAGCGCAGGCCACGGGGGAGAGATGGCTCCGGGCAGCCCCCTGCCGCAGAGCAGGCGGTGAACCGAGGGTCTGGGGACCACGTGAGGAGGAGCCCATGGGCTGGTGAAAGAGGCCGATGGGAACACAGATACCCGGCAGTCAGCGGGGTTGACCCCACCAGGACCGAAGGTGCATCTCAACAGAAGCCTGAGGCTGGGATGCTGTGTTGAAAAGGACAAGGACCGGTGGAGTCTGATTCAGCTTAGCTTTTAAAATGGTTCATTTACATTCTGAAAAGCAAATACAATCAGCACGCCAGTTATTCTCTGTTTGCCCCCAGATTCTCTCTCCCCTCTCTCCTCCGGCTCTGTCCCCAGAGCCGACCTGTGTGAGTGTCACTCAGGCTCCTGGCCTCGGACCTCTGGTTGAGTGAGGCCAATGCGGGCCGTGGCAGGAGAGCAGAGGGTGGATAGAAAGAGAGGCTGGGGGTGTCATTCCTCCTGCCCCTCCCCTGCTGGCCACACCTTTAGCAGCATCTCCTGTGGGCAGCCCCTCTCAGCCGGCTCTGCTTTGGGTGGGACAGCTCCTCCCTGGCTGCTACAGGCTGAGGGAGCTTCTAGCTCCTGCTGTTGCCTCGCCATCCCTTGCGGCTCCCTTAGCACTGTCCTCACCTCTCTAACTGCCCCTTCAGTAAACTCTTCCCCTGTCCCTTTTGAGCAGACCATCTCTTTCTTGCGGAACCCTGACTGATATAGCAGAGCGTGCAAAATGCACACAGAGGACTGACTGTTCAATGGGGACAGGGTCTCCTTTGGGGGTGATGACAGTGTGTTGAAACTAGATAGAGGTGATAGTTGCACAACACTGTGAATATACTAAATGCCACTGAATTGTATACTTTAAAATGATGAATTTCACCTCAACAAAAGAAAAAATTTTTAAAAGGTACAAAGGGCTTCACAGTGAAAAGTAAAGTTTCCTCCTACTCTCTGCCCTCTCCTGTCCCTCACCCATTTCTTCTTCTCAGAGCCACCACTGTTAAGTTTCTTTTTGCATCATTCTAGAAACATCCTGGGCATATACAAACGGCAACACATGGCACACACAGTTTTCTACCTTGCTTCTTACACTTGACAATATTCCCTGGAGAACTTTTCATATTGTTGCCTGGGGAGCTTCCTGGGTCTATTTTTGGTATGCAGGTATTGCATTCCAAGGGAGGGCTGCCCGGTGACGCATTTAACCAGTTCCATGTGATGAACATTTAGGTTGTTTTCAGTCTTTTGTTGTTACACACAAAGCTGCAACAAATAATCTTAGTCCTGCACTGTTGCCACTTGAGCTAGTTTATCTCTAGGATAAATTCTAGAACTTCAAATTTAAAACTTGAAAATGACACAGTTTTGTGAAATGGACAGATTAAATGTTCTATCATTAGGAGGAAGGGGAGAGAGCTGTAAAGATTTTTTTCCCCAATGAGTTACAGAAAATAAAGTTGCAGTTTTGTGCACCTAAGTTTGTTGACTGTGGAAATTTGTATCTGCTGCATGTGTAAGGGCCAAAGGCTTCTGCACCAGCTGGAGGGCTCTCCTCTCTGCTCTGGCTGCATCCGGGAAGGGTGGAGTGGGGAGGGCTTGCTAGCTGGAAGCAGGATGTCTCCAGGATGCTCCAGGACCCCGTGCAGTTTGGTAAGATGGGGCTCAGCCGAGATAAGGTTCTTCAGAGAGACAGCCCAATGGATGATGTAGATCTTCTTACCTGGAGTCTGGGGACCCCGTGAAATCACAGGTGACTTGTATCCGTGTCCATTTGTTTGCATTTTTCTAGGGAAAGGGTGCTGGCTCTTTGTAGATCCTCTCAGATGTCTGTATCTGACAGTGAGGAACCAGAGGAACAGTGGAAAACCTCAAGCTTTGGAGTTACACAGACCTGTGTTCAATCTTGTCTCTTCTGCTTATGAGCTGAGTGCCCTTGAACAAGGGATTCCACCTCTCTGAGCTTGAGTTTTGTCATAATGAGGGTGGGTGAGTAATAACCACTTCTTGGAGTTGTGGGTGAGGAACGATCCAAACCAGCACGGAGCCAGCAGCTGGAAGGGGTGTCCTTGTGACACTGTTGCATCCTGCTGTTGCACCACCTGGGTTTCTGTGGACTTCTCTGCCTCCTTGCCTGTCCCTGACACTCTGAGGGGACCACTCAGGTCCATACTAAGGCAGAAACAGTGATGCCCAGAAATTGCTGACCAGAATGGGACAATGCAAACAGGCACGCGGAGCCCGTTTCCCTCTCCCAGAGATCAGCTGAGGAGGGGCTTGGGAAAGAAGAGAGAAGGCAGGAGGGAAAGTTGAAGGGAGAATGAGGACACATGGGCTTCAGGAAGAGGGAGAGTCCTCGAAATGGGAGGGAAGGGGGCCAGAAGGGACTCAGAGGACAGCAAGTGCTGAGGGTGGGGCCCCTGCCAACAATTGGCCGTGGTTGACCAGCTATCATAGTCCTGAACCTGTGTGAGCCGCCTGGAGCAGACTGGGATCCAGGACCCCCGTACAAGGATGAGGCCACGAAGGACCTGCTAGAACCAAAGTCAGAGAGCACATTGCTTCTCTGCCAGAACCTTCCAAAGGCTTCCCTTCTCAGAATAAAAACCGAAGTCCTTACACTGGGCCAGAGGCCCTCTGTGATCTGGCCCCACCATCTTCCGCCCTCATCTCCTACAACTCTGCCTTCCCCACCCCAGCCACACTGGCTTCCTGCTGTGGGCTGGGCTGTTGTACTGGCTGTTCCCTTGGCCTGAAACACACATTCCCCACATACAGGCCAACTCTCTCCCTCACCTCTCCCAGCCTTTACTCAAATGTTGCCTTCCCAGTGAGGCCTTCTCTGACCACCCAATCCAAACCCACACCTCACCCAGCGCCCCCACCCACTTTCTGTTTAGTTTTCTCCATTGCCCGTACCAACATCTCGTTCTAACACGTTGCGTGTCTTGCCGTTCACGTATCTGTCCACTAGAGTGAACGCTCCTTGAGGGCAGGGATTTTGTCTCTTTTGTTCCTTTCCTATCCACAGTACTCCAAAACAGTGCCTGGCATAGAATAGGTGCTTCATAAACATGAGTCAAACGAATGACCCGTTACCTATGAGCATAGAAGTGGTGTAGTCATGGACCCTGCCCACTATGGCTCCTTTTGGAAACAGGTCCTGGGTGTCTCCCAGCAAAAAGGGGGACTTCATGTAATAGGTGCTATGACTGAACTGATGCCTCAACCCGAAGGTATGCTGTTCAGTTAATAAGAAAAAAAAGGTGATTAGAAACACCAAGAAAAACAACCTGCAAAAATAAGTCATGGCACAAATATGAATGTGGCATGGCTGTAAACAATCAATCAATTGTAAGAAAAATGAGTCTGCATGTCCTCACTGGACACATTGTTTCTTGCATAGCCTGGGTCTGTGGCACTGGCCTATAGGGAAGGAAATATCATGGTAGCATGCTGCTTGACTCAGTAGTAGATGATATTTACTGTCATAGAAGTGATTGCTGTGCTCACTGGTTTGAGAATCAAGACCACTGTTTCCCAATCCATTTCTTAACCACCTTCATGATTTTTGCCATATCTGCACTCCTCTTATAGTGTATATCATTTAATATTTTTCTTCACCTCGATTCACTTTTTAAATTTATTTATTTATTTAAAGACAGGGTCTCACTCTGTCACTCAGGCTGAAGTGCAGTGGCAAAATCACAGCTCACTGCAGCCTCCAACTCCTGGGCTCAAGCGATCTTCCCGCCTCAGCCTCCCGCATAGCTGGGACTACAGGCGCATGCCACCATGTCTGGCTTCACTTTTAGAATTTAAAAATGGACTCTAGCTTTATCTTAAGCAATCATATCTGTGAAACCACAAACTGAAGGACTCATATATATATACATGTACACATATATATTTCTTAATGCATATTGACATTAATGTGAAACTATTTTTAAAATGTCCATGTACCACCTTTAACAGTATCACAGGACACGTTTGGAATCTACTGCAGTATAGAAAAAGCTCTGAAAACTTCATTTTGTTTTCATTAAAGAATGTAAATGTTATTAATTTAATCCTAACAGTGCCAAAGTAAAGGCATGGCTGTGGGAGGGTGGGAGGTGGATGGGAGGGGGGTTGCTCAAATCCTCGTCATACACCAAGGGCAGTTGAGATGCTGTGAAAAGTGGATGGAACAAGAGCTAGAGGTATCCATATGCTGGTTAAAGGTACAGAAGCAAATAATGGAGCCAAACTTTAGAGTATAATTATCAAACATTGGAAGGAGGCAGGGAGGGATCTAAGTGTAATGAACTAAATCATCGTACTTAGTGTCATTTATAGTGGATAAATCAAAATGTAGAGACAAGCATATGCTTTAAACTTGTGGAGCTCCCACAGGAAAGAGGCATTAAGGGCAGAATTTTTTTTTTTCCTATTGGAGATACCGGCTCCATAAGAAATGGGGTTTTGTTGTGTGTTTTGTTTTAAAAATGTGCCCCCGGGGCTTGGGTGGGAGGAGCATTGCTGTATATTTTCAGCATCAGCTATTCTGGGCTATTTTTTTGTTATCATGTGTATGTATTACTAGGATACAATTTTTTTTTCTTTCTAAATTTCAAAATACTGCGCGGATACTCCCCGGCTGGAGGCCCCGCAGCGCTCTCTGCGCGCAGGAGGAGCGGAAGAACGGGTCTCTGCTGACCCCTGCCGGCCACAGCGCCTCCCACCTGCCCTAGTGTCCCCAGAACCTGGGATCTTGCCGCCGCCACCTCCAGCCCCAGAAACAGCCTTCTGCCCCTCCCCCGCCCCCAGGACAGCTCCGTCAGCCACCGCAGTGCGCCCCGGACATCGGGTCTCAGGGCCCGGCTGCGAGGCTCCTGTGCTCCTGAGGGCGCTGAGGCCCTGGGCGGCGTTTGTGTCCTCTCGGGACCCCTGTCTACATCGCATGGGTAGGGTTTGGGTACCGGGATCAGAGCTGAATTTCCTCCAGCTCTAGATAGAACCCAGCGATTTCAGAGGGTCAAACTCCTGTCCCAGGGACTCAGATTCTCGGAGGACTAGGCTACCGGGCAGAGCTGTCCTGCGAGCAGGGCCATGAGGCCGTGGCGCATAGAGGATTCTAACGCGTGGGGACACAGCTGGGAGAGGGCGACGGGGACCACTGAGGTCAGTCCCTCTGGAGGAAGAAGTTAGGGAAGAAAAGAAGGAAGGAAGCAAACCCAGATGCCTGCCCAACCTCTGCGGAGGAGCCACCTTCTTTTCTCACCTGGAAAGACCTGGCTCCAGGCCCACGTGACCTGCATTCTCAGGCTCTGGACCATGCAGGGCAGAGGTTAAGCATACTGGTGTTTGAATTAGCTATACGACCGAAGCCAAGTCACCCCACCTCTCTGAGTCTCAGTTTCCTCATCTGTAAAATGGGGACTCCTGATCCCCTAACTGAAACAGGCTCAGGCAATCAGGATGAGATGACTCGTTAGAGCCAAGACAGGGTTAACAAGCAAGTATGGAGGGTAGGGGGTGGTCTGCCACCTGGACGGCCGCCTCTCCGCCCCCTGTCAGCCTCACGGCGCGCTGTACGCTGGCTCCCTCCTGTGGAGACACAGGGGAGAGGACGGAGACAGCACAAAGTTCCGTCCCTTTCTCCCCTCAGCGGAGTGGCCCAAAGTGCAGAGCACAGGAGCTATCTGGGTGTCCTACGTGACATAGCAAAGAGCTCTGTTTTCTTGCGCAATGGTGGAAGCTCAGAAATTCACTCATGACCTTGCACTTGCCGGCTCCCTTTTCTGCCTCACGTCCTTTTTTCCTCACTCTTGTGCCCTAGGATTGCACTTCCAACAAAGCCTTAGGACATAAGCTTTGCCCTGGACTCTTGTTTTCTAGGGAGCTGGGGATAAGATAGCTGCTTACAAGCTGTGTGACCTTGGATACATGACTTAACCTCTCTGTGCTTCAGTTTTCTCATCTGAAGTGGAGTCATCGTAATTCCTATCCTATGGGACTGTAGTGAGTTAAATACACAGAAGGCAGTCGGAGCAGTGTGTAAGCATTCAATAAAAGTTCACATTTGTTACTTTTAGTACACTGGGGCCAGAGAAAGCTCTGGGCAGAGGCAGGTCACCGAGGGAAGAATGGATGTTTGAACAACTTTCTCTGGGGCTGTCATCAATGACAAAGGCTTGGGGTGGAGGGCGCTTGTTGCTGCCCAGGCTGCACCCCCCTGGAGCTGGCTGCCCCTGAAGTTGGGGGAGCGGCCTGGGGCAGGGGAAGGAACACTGGACTGGGAGTCAGCAGGACTTGGTTCCAGCCTGCATGACCCTGGGGGAGGCCTCTGCATCTCAGAACCTCAGTTTCCTCACCTGTGAAATGACCACATTGATTGAACAAAACCCCAGTGAGCGCTGACCCCAGGCAATGTCTGTGAATGTCAGACCTGGAAGGGCTTAGAGACACTCCCTCCAGCCCTTCGCCTTCATTTTACAGGCGAGGAAGCTGAGGCCCAGAGAGAGGAAGTAGCGTGGGCAGGGTGAGGGAAAGGGCTTGTGGTGTTGGATAGGGACAGAGTGGTGTGTTGGGGGGAGGATGAATATAAGTTCCTCTCTCTGAGACTAAGAGCTGGCCTGGGAATATCTTCCTCTGGCACAGACTCCCAGCATCAGGGATCCTGAAAGGGGGTGTCTGCTCCGAGTCTGGGGACTCTCCAGCCTCTGCCTGGGCCAGTGGGTGTGGCTGGGAATGGGGAACCCTGGCTGAGCCCTGGCACATGGCCAGGCAGTCAGCAGCCAGGGCTGAGGCAGGCTGGGGCAGATCAGCTCTGCTCATGGTGGGGGCTGAACATCCAAGCATGGAGAACTTGCTGCCCTGCTCAAACCCCATGTCCTACTTAATGACAAACTTCTAAGGCCAGGCCGTAAGGGGTGAGGGAAACATCTTTAGCTGAGCCAGGCGGGACCCTCTCAGATTCTAGTGGACCTTTTGCCCCCCACCCCCTGCTCCTTGATGTCCAGAGAGCACTAGTTGGGAAGAAAGGAAGTGTCTGGGTGAGTCCACACTCAGGAGTGAGTGGCTGCTTCCTGACCTTCCAAAACAAGAGAGGGGAGGGGAAGGAGGTGATACTGGTACCAACGTGCCCAGAGCTGTGCCAGCCATTCACACCCAAGGTTTCATGAGTGGCTCATGGCAGTGCTGCCAGGAGGCATTAGCATAACCCCCCTTGTACAAATGGGGACATTCTGAGGGGCTGAGACATGCCAAGGTCCCCCAGCAAGCCAGTTACAGACATGGGACTAGAACCCAGGTGGGCTGACATCTGACCCAGGAGTCCACTGCCAGTGCCAAGGGCCTCCTGGGCTGTGGGGCAGGAGCTCAGAGGAGGGTTCTGCAGCCAACGGATGATGAGTGTGTGGTGGTTGCATCGACCCAGAGAATGGGGCCTTTCCTGCTTGTTCTCAAGGAGCCTGGAGGAACTCACAGTGCAGGGCACAGTGACAGCTGCACACATTGGTGCTCTTCTCTGTAATGTTGCCCAAGACTCTAAAAAAACATTTTTTCTCTTTTTCCAAATAGGAATCTAATCACTTCAATAGACCACTCTTGCATGGTAGGACTTCAGGGGCTGCATTTTTTATGATGTTCTCTCTTAGGCAGAATCCAGACAGACCTTGCCCCCACTCCCCAAGAAGGTAGAGCGAAGCCCCTATCAAAGACAGGGGAAGAGCTGCCCATCCTGGCTGGTGGGGAACAGGTGGGGTTAGCCTTTATCGGCCCTTTTTGGGGATCTCTGGGTCACAGAAGAGTCACCTCAGGGACCTTCTCAGCATCTATAACTGACTTTCCTTGGGGCTTTACCACCATTTGCAAAGACCATTCACACTGCAGGGCCATGGGAAGCTGAAGAATGTGTTGTAAAGGGAGAGGGGTGGGGAGAGTCCTCGGGTTGCTACCTTTGCGGGGTGGGCCCAGAAAGAGAGGGCAGACACCCCACTGCCTTCTCCCACTGTCTTCCCATGCTTATCCCTCCCCTGCCCCAGGAAGACTTTCCAGATACCCCTACATTCTCTGACTTCCTCATATAGTCCGTGGAGACTTCCCCACCACCACTTTCAGCTAAACTGGCACTTCTGCTCAACCTGGGGCCATGCAAGCCTGGTTTTCCTGCTGGCGCCATGGTCTGACAACACTCAGGTAGATGAGCACAAATAAATGTAACCATGTATCCATCCCTCCGTCCACCCATCCCTCCATCCCTCCAACACAAATTTAACAAGTACCTATGATTGTGCAGGGGACACCGTGGGGACACCAGGATGAGTAACACTGGTCTACTTATGTGGAGTTTCAGCCAGCTAGCAATCAAGCATTAGACATCAACAATGATAGGAACAGTACCGTTTTGTAAAATAAGCTTTTATTGTATACCAGGCTCTGTGCTAAAGCATTTTATGCACATTCTCTCATTTAATCCTCATACAACCTTATCAAACCCTTATTATTATTATTATATAGATAAGGACACTAAGATACATAGACATTAATTTGCCACATGGGCAGCAAATGACAGAGCCAGGCTTTGCATCCCAGCAATGCCACGTGTCAGAGCCACCAGCCATGTATGGGACTGAGGAGAGGAGGCCACTCTCACTGGGGGTGCCAGGAGTGGTTTCCTGGTGTAGGTGACTTGTCAGTGGGGCCTGGATTGGAGGCACTGAGTCTTGGGCCATGAGAATTTCAGGAGCAAAGGTAGAAAAATGCAAGGCATGTGGAGTGACCAAGGAGGAGTGTGCAGGCCAGAAGTGGAGGGTGTAGATATGCACTGAGTGGAGGGAAATGCAATTTCATAGGTTTGAGGCCCTGCTGCCAGGCTAAGGGTTTGGGGCTTGTGGTAGGCAGAATTATGGCCCCAAAGATGTCCATGTCCTAATACCTGAAACCTGTGACTATGTTAGCTTACATGGCAAAAGAGATGTTGCAGGTGTGACTAAGTTAAGGATTTTGAGATGGGAAGAGTATCCTGGATTTTCAGGTGAGCCCGATGTAATCAATCATGAGTACTTATAAGAGGGAGGCAGGAGGGTCAGAGTGAGAGAAGATGTGATGGGGGAGGGGCCAAAATGGTGGACTAGAAGCAGCCTGCACATGCCACTCTCTGCGGGAGGGTCCCTCCACCACAGCAGGCCTCAGGTCTGATTCAGGGAGCTGACTGAAGACTGTGCAGCAGCATTGCTCCAGAGAGAAGGCACAGTGTGGTTCCGCTGGCTTATGAATCCTGGGCACTGTGGCTGGCACAATTTTGGGGTCCCATCCCCAGAGTGTTGCATCTACTGGGACTCATATCTGTTGCTGCCACCTTCCCATCACCCCTGTTGAGTTGGGGAGGGAGTGCAGAGGCCAGGCACTCTCATGCACCCCATGGGCAGGTGCTGCATGCCCCCACTGTCACTGGAGGACCAAGGCAGAGCAGACACCCATGGACCCAGCGCCTGCTGCCAATGCCTGGGTGGCCCCACCCAGCCACAACTTCCACGGGACCTGGGTGGAGCATTCACCTGTGGCTCCCAGCACCACCCCCAGCCACCACCTGGGTAGTGCTGCCACTAATGAACCTGGACATGGCGAATGCCTATGCCCACTGCATGCAGACCACCTGCTGCACACGTGCTGCATGACTGCTGCCTGCCACATGCCCACCATGCACTCGCCCACCTGTGACAACCACCACAGGGGAACAGGGAGACACAGAAGAGCAGCAGTGTTAAAGGCTCACAGTGCATCTGCCCCTCTCCTCCCTGGTCAAGCTTCTAGAGTAGGACTCAAGCATGCAGCCCAGGGACCTCTCCATCTCTTCACTGAGCAACAGGGGTCCCAGCAGAGGAGGACGGGCGCACTACAAAGCTATCTGTTGTGAGCTGAGAGAAGAGGTACCAGATGAGAAGGGACCAGCATAAGAACTCTGGCAACATGAAAAAAACAGGCTGTTTTGACACCCCCAAAGCATCACACTAGTTCTCCAGCAATGGACACCAACCAAAAGGAAATTGTAATGTTGGGTGTGGAATTCAGAGTATGGATCACAAGTAAGATCAATGGAATTGATATGAAAGTTGAAAACCAACACAAACAAACCAAAAAAAAATTCAGGACATAAATGAAAAACTCACTAAGGAGATAGATAATATAAGAAAAAATAGAACTTCTAGAAATGCAAGTCATTTAGGGAATTTCAAAATACAGTGGAAAGTTTTAACAACAGACTAGACCAAGCAGAAGAAAGAATTTCAGAGCTTGAAGACAAGGCTTTCGAATTAACCCAGTCAGTCAAAAATGAAGAAGAATGAACAATCTCTCCAAGAAATATGGGACTATGTAAAGTGAACAAATATAAGAATCATAGGTATCCCTGAGGGAGAAGAAGAAGCATCAAAAAGCATGGAAAACCTATTTGAGGGAATAATGGAGGAAAACTTCCCTAGTATTGGTAGAGATATAGACATCCAGATACAAGAAGGTCAGCAAATACCTGGAAGATTCAAGGTGAATAGGACATCACCAAGGCACATAATCATCAGTCTGGCCAAAGTAAAAGTGAAGGAGAAAATCCTATAAGCTGTGAGACAAAAGCATCAAGTAACTTACAAAGGGAAACCCATCCCAGCCCTGAGTGCTACATCTACCCAGAGGTCAGATCCATTGCTGCTGCCTCCACAAGACTAATGGGCAGACTTCTCAGCAGAAACCTTACAAGCCAGAAGGGATTAGAGTTCCATTTTTAGTCTTCTTAAACAGAATAACTGCCAGCCAAGGATTTTGCATCCTGCAAAACTAAGTTTTATAAATGAAGGAAAATAAAGTCTTTCCCAAACAAGCAGACACTAAGGGAATTTGTCACCACTAGACCTGCCCTACAAGAAATGCTTAAAAGTGCTCTATACATGGAACAAAACAATCAATACCCACCAGTGTAAAAACACCCAAAAGTTAAAACTCACAGTTCTTACAAAACAGTAACATAACAGAGAAAACAAAGCAATTAGGTAATAATCAACATCATGACCAGAACAGTATCTCACATATCAATAATAACATTGAATGTAAATTGTCTTATTGCCCCACTTAAAAGATATAGACTGGCTGAATGGATAAAAAAACACAGCCCACGAGTATGAAAAGAGATTCATCATTTGAACATAATGCTAAGAGAAGTCTCCTTTGGATACCCCCAAATACTGACTGGCATCTACAATAGAATGTAGATAGGAACTATGTACCTCCTCAAATAGCCTTGTAGCAAATACTAGATCATCAGAATAATTTAAAAAAAAATAGCCCAAATATATGCTGTCTCCAAGAAACACATTTAACTCACAAAGATTCTCATAGACTCAAGGTTATAGGTGGAAAAAATATTCCACTCAAATGTAAATCAAAAGCAAGCAGGAGTACTATTCTCATATCAGATAAAATAGACTTTAAATCAACAATGGTAAAAAAAAAAAAAAGACAAAGATAGTCATCATATAATGATAAGGTATCAATTCAACAAGAAGATATAACAATTCTAAATATATATGCACCACACACGACCTCCCAGATTCATAAAACAAATTCTACCAGATCTAAGGAAAAAAATAACAGCAACATCATGATAGCCAGGAACTTCAACACCACTACAGAACCAGACAGATCATCAAGGTAAGAAACCAACAAAGATACACTGCACTTAAACAGACCTCTAGAACAAATGGATCTAACAGGTATTTACAGAACATTCTACTCAAAAACTTCAGAATATACATTCTTCTCATCAGCACATAAGGCGTTTTGCAAAATAGAGCATATGTTAGGCCACAAAACAAGTCTCAGTGAATTTTAAAAAATTGAAATCATACCGTATATCTTCTCAGACCACAGTGTAAAACTAGAAATCAGGTCCAAGAGGATCTCTCAAAACTACACAAATACATGAAAATTAAACAACCTGTTGCTGAATGATCCTTGGGTCAATTATGAAATCATGATGGAAATAAAAAACTTTTTTGAATTGAACAACAAAGGTGACACAAGCTTCTAAAATCTCTGGGATACAGAAGAAGTAGTGCTAAGTTCATAGCCTTAAATGCCTACATCAAAAAGACAGAAAGATCACAAATTCATAACCTAATGTCACAACTCAGGGAACTAAAAAAAGAAGAACAAACCAAACCCAAAGCTAGCAGAAGAAAAGAAATAACAAAGATCAAGAGTAGAACCAAACAAAATGGAAACCAAAAAAGCAATACAGAGGATCAATGAAACAAAAAGTTGGTTCTTTGAGGCTGGGGATGGAGGCTCATACCTGTAATCCTAGCACTTTGGCAGGCTGAGGCAGGAGGATCATTTGAGCCCAGGAGTTTGAGACCAGTCTGAGCAACATAGCAAGACCTCATCTCTAAAAATAAATAAATAAATGAATAAATTTTTTAAAAGTTGTTTCTTTGAAAAGATAAACAAAATCAATAGACCACTAGCTAGATTAACCAGAAATAAAAGAGAAAGGATTCAGATAAGCTCAAACAGAAATGAAAAAGGAGACATTATAACTGATACCACAGAAATACAAAATATTATCTAAGATTACTATGAAAACCTCTACACACATGAACTAGAAAATATAGAGGAAATAGATAAATTTTTGGAAACACACAACCTCCCAAGCTTGAATCAGAAAGAAATAGGAATCTTGAACAGACCAATAGTGAGTAGTGGGATTAAAACAGTAATAAAAAATCTCCCAGCAGAAAAAATCCCAGGACCAGATGGATTCACAGCTGAATTCTACCAGACCTACAAAGAAGAACTGGCACTGATTCTACTGAAACTGTTCCACAACATCAAGAAGGAGGGACTCCTCCCTAATTCATTCTATGAAGCCAGTATCACCCTGATACCAAAGCCAGGAAAGGACACATACAAAAAAAGAAAACTACAGACCAATATCCCTAATGAACACAGATGCAAAAATTCTCAACAAAATACTAGCAAACTGAATCCAACAGCACGTCACAAAGATAATTCGCCATGATCAAGTGGGTTTCATCCCAGGGATGCAAGGATGGTTCAATATACACAAATCAATAAATGTGATTCACCACATAAACGGAATTAAAAACAAAAACCATATGATCATCTCAATAGATGCAGAAAAAGCATTCAATAAAATCCAGCATCCCTTCATGATAAAAACCCTCAACAAATGAGGCATAGAAGGAAGATACCTCAAAATAATAAAAGCCATATATGACAAACCCACAGCCATCGTCATACTGAATGTGGAAAAGTTGAAAATATTACCCCTAAGAACTGGAACAAGACAAGGATGACCACTGTCAGCACTTCTATTCAACATAGTATTGGAAGTCCTAGCCAGAGCAGTCAGGAAAGAGCAAGAAATAAAGGGCATCCAAACTGGGAAAGAGGAGGTCAAACTATCCCCATTTACTGACAATATGATCTTATATTTAGAAAACCCTAAAGACTCCCCCAAAAGACTCCCAGAATTGACAAATAAATTCAGTAAAGTCTCAGATTACAAAATTAATGTACATAAATCAGTAGCTAAGAGTCAAATCAAGAACTCAATACCATTTACAATAGCTGCAAAGAAAATAAAATACCTAGGAATATATTTAACCAAGGAGGTGAAAGATCTCTACAAGGAGAATTACAAAACACTGATGAAAGAAATCATAGATGACACAGACAAATGGGAAAACATCCCATGCTCGTGGATTGGAAGAATCAACATTGTTAAAATGTCCATACTACCCAAAGTGATTTACAGATTCAGTGCAATTCCCATCAAAGGCCAACATCATTTTTCACAGACCCAGAAAAAACAATCCTAAACTTCATATGGAACCAAAAAAGAGCCCAAATAGCCAAAGCAATCCTAAGCAAGAGGAACAAATCTGGAGGCATCATATTACCTGACTTCAAATTATACTTCAAGGCTGTAGTAATCAACACAGCATGGTTCTGGTGTAAAGGTAGACACATAGAACAATGGAACAGAATAAACAATCCAGAGATAAAGCTATACACCTACAACCAGCTGATTTTCAACAAATCAGACAAAAACATACACTGGGGAAAGGACACCCTATTCAATAAATGGTGCCGGGAAAATTGGATAGCTATAAGCAGAAGAATGAAACTGGATCCCTATCTCTCACCATATACAAAAATTAAGTCAAGATGAATTAAAGACTTAAATTAAAGACCTGAAACAGTAACAATTCTACAAGAAAATGTAGGAAAAACTCTTCTGGACATTGGCCTAGGCAAAGAATTTATGACTAAGACCCTAAAAGCACATACAGCAGCAACAAAAATAAATAAATGGGATTTAATTAAACTAAAAAGTTTCTGCACAGCCAAGGAAATAATTGACAGAGTAATTAGACAATCTACAGAATGGGAGAAAATATTCACAAACTATGTATCTGACAAAGGACTAATATCCAGACTCTACAAAGAACTCAAATCAGCAAGAAAAAAAACGAAATAACCCCATCAAAAAGTGGGCAAAAGACATGAACACATTGTTTCAAAAGAAGATAGACAAATGGCCAACAAACATCAGAGAAATGCAAATTAAAACCACAGTGAAGTACCACCTTACCCCTGTCAGAATGATCATTATTAAAACTTAAAAAACAATAGATGTTGGTGCAGGTGTGCTGAAAAGGGAACACTTACACACTGTTGGTGGGAATGTAAACTAGTACAACCTTTATGGAAAACAGTATGTATATTCCTCAAAGAACTAAAAGTAGACCTACCATTTGATCCACAAGCCCACTATCTACCTAAAGGAAAAGAAATTATTTTACAAAAAAGACACCTGCACCCAAATGTTTATTGCAACACAATTCACAATCGCAAAGATATGGAACCAACCTAAGTTCCCATCAACTGATGAATGGATATAGAAAATGTGGTGTATATATACCATGGAGTACTGCTCAGCCATGGAAAAGAATGGAATAGTGTCTTTTGCAGCAACTTGGGGTGGCACTGGATGGGACTGGAGACCATTATCCTAAGTGAAATATCGCAGGAATAGAAAACCAAATACCACATGTTCTCACTTATAAGTGTGAGCTAAACGAGGGATATATATGGTCATAAAGTAATGTAATGAACATTGAAAACTAAGAATGGGGGAGGGTGGGAGGGGCGTGAGGGATAAAAATCTACCTATCAGGTACAATGTATGCTATTCTGGTGATGGATACAGTGAAAGCCCTGACTTCAGCATTATACATCCATGTAACAAACACTTGTACCCCCTAAATCTATTGAAAAAAAAATGTGATGATGGATGCAGAGTTAGAGGGAGAGACTTGAAGATGCTACACTGGTGGCTTTGGAGATGGAGGAGGGAGCCATGAGCCAAGGAATGCAGGTGGATTCTAGAAGCTGGAAAAGACAAGGAAATGGATTATTCCCTACAGCCTCCAGAAGGCATGCAGCCCTGCAAACATCTTGATTTTAGCCCAGGCAGACCCACTTTGGATTTCTGACCTGTATGATAATAAGTGTATGTAGTCTGGGGCCACTAAGTATGTGGTCATTTGTTAGAACAGCCACAGGAAACTAATATAGGGCTCTTACCTGAGTACCATGCAGGTGCTGGGGTCACAAGCAACATTGTCCAATTGGCATTTCAGAAAGCTGGATTCAATTCCACAAACATTTACCAAGTACCTTCTACATACTTGGCACTCACACTAGGCCATGGGGAATTAGTGGCAAAAGAGAGATGAAGCCCCTGCCCTGGGTGGGGCTACAGTGTCATTGGAGGTCACTCCAGCTGCTGCATTGGATTACAGGCCAGTGCAACATGAGTAGATTACCACTAACTGGTGGCCTGAACAGAACCAGTTCCCAGCTGGCAGCTGCAGGGCCTTTGTTTAATTGAGAAGGGACTTATCTGCAGGGCTCGGAGCAGAGTGCTTCTCAACAGATATGCTGAGCCAGCCCTGCAGCCACTTGGCTATAGTAAATTTGTGCCATGGCTGCCCCCTGCCCTTTCTCAGCAGGACAGTCTGAGAGTCTTGTGGGCAACAAGGGGTGGGGGGCCACCAGGGATTTCTCAAAGCACAGAGCAGTAGTCTCCACTGTGGGGGGAGTGTGCTGGGAGAAGGCAAGAGGGGCATTGAAGTGCCCCCTCAACCCACACAGCAATTCCACTCCCAGGGGTATGTCTATTAATAAGAGAAATGTGAACATACTTGTGCCAAAAGACATGCGGTAGCACTATAACTACCCCAAACTGGAAACAACCCAATGTCCACCAACAGTAGAATGGATGGTTAAAGTGTGGTATATTCCTACGATGGAATACTAAACGGCAACAAGAATGAATGAACTATTGCTAAACCCAGCAACATTGATAATTCTCGCCAACTTGATGTTGAGCAAAAGAAGCCAGACACAGAAGAATACCTATTTACATAGTTCTGTTTATATAATGTTCACAAAGAGGCAAAACGAATCTCCATGCTGGATGTCAGGATAGGGGTTCCCCTGGGGTGACTGGGAGATGGCATGGGGGCTTCTGGAGTGCTGGTGATGTTCTCTTTCTAATTCCGGGCAGGGGTTAAATAGGCGTGTTCACTTTGTGATAATTCACTCACTTATGGTTTGTGCATTTTATATGTGTATATTGTATTACAATAAGTTTATTTTTAAAATTATTAGTGACTATACTGTAGTGCTTGGGGGTATTTTGGTGGCTATGTGATGTAGAGGACATTGAC
This sequence comes from Daubentonia madagascariensis, assembly GCA_023783475.1. Taxonomy (NCBI): domain Eukaryota; kingdom Metazoa; phylum Chordata; class Mammalia; order Primates; family Daubentoniidae; genus Daubentonia; species Daubentonia madagascariensis. The sequence continues at coordinate 7,736,613 of JAKFHU010000144.1, read as the reverse complement.
TTGCAGTTAGAAGGCCCAGGTTCTAGCTTTAACCTGCCTGAACTAAGATGCTGTGTGACCCTGGGCAAGCTGTGACCCCTCTTTGGGTCCCAGTTTCCTTCACCCAAAAATTGGAAGAGAGGGTGTGTGTGTGGATTATATGATTTTTGCCGGAACTCAGCAGAATGCTGGATTATAGCTAACCTAAATCTTTATTTTAAAAAAAGAAAGAAAGGAAGAAAGAACCCAAAACTTTGTTCAAACGGTAGATGTTTTCCTGTTTCCTCGTTAGAGTGGTCATGCGATGGTTTGACTCTGTTACTAATGGCCCAGGTATTTGACCTTGGCCACACAGACAGGTGTGTGGTGGACTGGAAAGAACATGGTGGGCTTTGGGATCATTCAGTCTGGGTTAGAGTTCTGGCAGGGTTCCCATTTTAGTTGTGTGTGAACTTGGGTGAGTTATTAATACTTAACCTCCCTGAGTCTCAGTTTCCTCACTAGTAAAATGAGGGCAACTGTGCCCACTCTACTGGGCAGGTGTGAAGATTAAGTGAAAAGTGCCCCCAGCTGTTGGTAGGTGGAAAGTCTAGGAGAGCAGGCCTCTCCTTTACAGGTCGGAGAGACCTTGCCATGGGAGCCTCACCAGCAGGGACTCAGGCTGCCACTGCCCTGAGGCCAGAGAGGTGGGGGCTTAGGAAAAGATCACAGAGCGATAGGGCTGCTCTGTGGCAGAGAGCGGCATGGGCTAGTGGCCAGGAGGCCTGTCATCACGCCCAGTGCCTTGTGGACCTGCTAATAGCAGGTGCCAGGGGAGTCTTGCTGAGCTGAACTGGAGTTTCAGCCTTTCACACTGTGCTCAGCTCTGGGTCCCACGCTGTAAGGGGTTGTTGACAAACTCTGAGGAGGGGTCCAGAATGGGAAATGGGGAAAGATCTTGACACATGAGAGTCAGCTGGAGAAACTGCTGGAATTCGGGCAGTGTAGCTCACAGAAGACTTAAGGGGCCTGGGGTCATTGCTTGTGCAAATCCAATGAGCTCTCTGAATTTCCTGGCCTTTTGTGTGGAGACTCTTTCTCAGAGAATCCAAACCTGCTTATTTTTAAAGTTGTATTTTCTAATTATATAATGTATATACACTTATGCAAAAAATTTGAAACACATATAAAAGCAAAATAAGAAAATAAAACTGAGTCATCATTTCATCATCTGGAGATTGCTATTGCTAGCATTTTTTGTGTATATCCTTCTAATTTATATCATGATTACCAGATATATTTTATGCATCAGGGTTCCTGGTTGCAGGTAACAGAAACTGGCTCTGGTTATCTATATTAGTTAAGGCATAATTAGCTGCTATATTAAGAAAATCCCAAAATAACAATAGCTTTATACAACACAAATTTATTTCTTGCTCAGATAAAGCCCCAAAAAGCTGTTCCTGCTGGGTAGAAGAGCATGGGGGTAGCTCTGGTTCACAGAGGCCAAAGGTGTGCCTTCCCGCCCCCATTTAATACATGACATCCTAGATTACCAACCAGCATGCAGCCAGCAGACAGAGGAAGAGAGAATGTGGAGGATCGTGCCGGAGGATTTTTGTGGGCCTGAAGTTGTGTCCATACCGTTCCTCCACTTTCCATTGGCCAGAATTCAGTCACACGGCCACACCTAGGAGGCTGGGGCAGCAGGCTCGAGACTGAGCAGGCTCCAAAGAGCTCCAGGGAGCCAAGAAGCAGGAAGCAATAAACATGGCAACCACCTCCTAACCAGGCTGGGCCTGCCACTGTCACCCTCACCCCCACCATGGCTGCTAAGAACTGCCTCCAATTCTTCCTTGGCTCCTGGTGTCACTCTATTGGGATCCAATGTTCTAGAAGAGAGTGTCTCTCTGACTGATGATGCCCTCATCCCTGGCTACACCAGGGCCAGGAGAGGCTGGGTCTGGCCCCTTAACCTTGACACAGGGAGGCAGGCTCTTCCTTCTGCTGGGCTCCCCCCCACTCCCTCTACAGGGCAAACAATTTTCTTTTTCTTCCAGTTTTATTTTGGTAGACCTGACAAATACATACAAATTGTATATATTTAGGGTATATAATGTGATGATTTGATATAGGTATACATTGTGAAGTGATTACCATAATCAAGCTAATTAACACATCCATCACCTCACATAGTTACTTTTGTGTGTGTGTGGTGAGAACACTCAAGATCTACTCTCTTAGCAAATCCCAAGTATACAACACACTATTGTTAACTATAGTACTTTGTACCCTTTGACCAGCATCTCCCCTTTCCCACCCCTGGCAACTACCACTCCACTCTCTGCTTCTGTGAGTTTGACTTTTTTAGATTCCACATATGAGTGAGATCATGCAGCGTTTGTCAATAGCGACAAAAAGACAATTTTCTGAGCAGCTATTGAGAAAGCAGATTGGTGCTAGATAGTCAAAGTAACATTTTTTTATATTATCTCACCATACTGTGTTATTAGGCCTGGGACCCTGCCCTGTCTTGTCCCGTGTTGCCCCCACCCACCTGTGCACTGCGTGGCCATGGCTGCCCCAGGGTTTCTACAGCAATGGAGAGAGAAGTCGGAATGTCTGGTAAATGGAATTGCCCAGGAGCCTCATGGAAAGGAGCCATGTGGAGTCCAAGACAGCTCAAAGCAGCAGCGTCTCCCTAAAGTGTCTGAGTTAAGCCCCCAAATACACAAGACTCTTCCCCAGCCCTCCCCATCATTGAAGCAACCCGTAGCCAATAAACAGCAAAGAGAGGGCTAGGGAGGAGAATGCCTACAGACACAAATTTCAACGTGGAGGTGTCTTGTCTTTAGGAGACCTCACTCCATGATTGCCCAGGTCCTTGACACACCACAATCAATGTTTGGAAAAATAAGTGCACAAAAACAGGCTCAACATTGTTGGTTTTCAGGGAAATACAAATTAAAACCATGCATCACAACTGCACATTCACCAGAAATGGCTAAAATTAAAAAGACAGATAATCCCTAGAGTTGCCAACAATACAGAGCGACTGGAACTCATATACATTGCTGGTAGAAGTATACAATGGTATGATCATTTTGCAAAACTGCTTAGCAGTTGTGAAATAATAAGAAAAATACATATTGGTCTCTACTGCTGGTCCTTGGCATACAGCTACTAAAACTCTGGTAATTTCCTGAGCAATAGGGGTGCTAGGAAATCTTCTGTTCTAATATTTGGTCTTTGACCTGGATTCCTAACACAGAGCTCCCTTGGAATTTCCTGGGTGACTGGAGTGTCTTTTGTTCTAGCAGGGTGACTGTTGGTGGGTTCCTGAATAGCCACAAGGTGGGGGCTGGTTGCCAGGGAAACCAACCATGTGATTAAAGGGTTGGAACTTTCACAGCTCCTCCCACTTCCCACCCCCACCACCTATGAGGGGAGAGGGGCTGAAGATTGAGTCAATCACCAGTGGCCAATGATGTAATCAAGCATGCCTGTGTAACAGAACCTCTATAAAAATTCAAATGGACAGGGTTCAGATGCGCTTCCGGACAGCTGAATACTTGGAGGTTCCTGTAGGGTGGTACACTCAGAGAAGGCGTGGGAGCTCCGAGCCCCTTCCCACATATCTAGCCCTGTGTCTCTCTTCCATCTGGCTGCTCAACTGCATCTTTTGTAGTATCCTTTATAATAAACCAGTAAATATAAGTAAAGTGTTTCCCGGAGTTCTGTGAGCTGCTCTAGTAAATTAATCAAACCCAAAGAAGCAGTTGTGGGAACCCCAATTTATAGCCTATCAGTGAGGAGCACAGGTCACAACCTGTGCTTGCAATTGGCAGCTAAAGTGGGGGGCAGTCTTGTGGGACTGAACTGTGGGATCTGATGCTATCTCCAGGTAGACAGTGTCAGAACTGAATTGAATCGGAGGACGTACAGCTGATGTCCACTGCAAAATTGCTTGCTTGGTTGTTGGGGAGAAACCCCCACACAGCAGTTAAACAGACTCCTATTCTATGACCCTGTAAATCCACTCCCAGGTATTTACTGATGAGAAATGAAACTACATGTTCACACAAAAATTTGTACAAGCAGCTTTATTCATGATAGACTACAGCATGACACGAAACAACCCAAATGTCCATCCTCAGAATAATGGGTAAACAAATCATGGTATGTTCATACAATACAATACTTGTCATCAATACAAATGAACTACTGATATGGCTATGGATAAGTCTCAAAACTGTATGGTGAGCAAAAGTAGACAGACTAAGAGAATACATACTATGTGGTCCCATTTACATGGAGTTCAAGAACAGGCAAACTCAGTCAGTGATGACAGAACTCAGAATAATGAGGAAATTTTCTGGGGTGATGGAAGTATCCTCTATTTTGATCCAAGCGGTGGTCACACGGGCATACACATGTGTAAAAAGTCATTGAGCAGTCCACTTAAGTTTTGTGCAATTTACTATGTGTGATTTATACTTTACTAAAGTACTATGACAATTTAAAAATTAAAAAGGGTGGCCCCTTTACAGGTTACAATGGCCCCTTTCAGCTGAATACTCAGCTTTTCCCAGGTCTGGCCCCTGGCTTCTGGGTGAGTAGGGAGATTTCCTCTTTCTTTCTGGATGCTGGGGGTGGGACTTGGATGCAAGGTGAGGACATCTGTTACCTGGTCCCTGCTGGCTCTGATGGCCTCCCCTGAGAGGCCTGCAGCAAGTGAGCATGGAGCGTTCTCTCTCACTACTGCACAGGTCCCTTATTGACTCAGCTGCTTCTCAGTCCTCGCTGGCAAAAACTGGTATCACGTCACTATCTTAATTTGCATTTCTTTGATTAGTAGTGAGGTTGAACTTCTAAAATACGGTTACTGGCCATTTTCATTTCTTTATTTAGAGCCCAACATTTTCTAGGGCTTTGTTCCACAAACAACTTGTCAGCTAACCAGAAAGGAAAGATATATTTCTGCCCGGCAAGCATTGCTAAAGGATATATATTTTTAAATTTTTTGCAGCAAGAGTCTGTTCTTTCTTCTGTGTTTCCCCCAGGAGGGAGTCTCTTCTTAAGGGATTTTTTTTTTTTGTAACAACAATGATAGTAACAACAATAAATGGAACTAGCTGCTCATCAAGACTAGGTAAAATTGGCTGAACTGCCTCAATTTGACAGCCTGTAGCACTCCAAAGCTCTCCCTACAATTCTGTGCCTTCCGAGAGGCTGAGGATCCCATATCTTCCTCCATCCATATCTGCTCTACTCTGTGCGCGCGCGCGCACGCGCACACACACACACCCCCAGCACCAAACATTTGTGAGTTTAGCAGACTGAAGATGGGTTGGGGTGGAGGTGGGGATGGAGGAGGGCTGACAGCCCTGCCTCAATTCAAGCCCCTCTGCGTTCCGCAAGCTCTTCTCTCTTCTCTCTCCCTCCTTGCTTCACATTTTTCTCCCTCCTCCAAGTATAAGAAATTCCTTTTTGGTGTGATGCCCAGAAATTTTGCCATCACCTTTTAAGGCCCTGACCTTAGAATCTCAAACACCTCTCTAAACTGCTTATCAATGTATTTTTCCAAAGATAGTTCCCATTCTAAGAACAACGCAATTGCAGCTACTTAGATGCACACTTTAAAATGTTACTTCACCATCATCATGATAGAATTACAGTGTGTGACTCTGAACGGATTGCAGGCTTGTTCTCCCAACCTCCCGAGCTGGTGAACAGCACTGCGCTACTCTGACAGTGCAAATAGGGCTCTGAGCGGGACTTGGAGCCAAGAACGGTGAGCTGGGTTCAGACCATAGAGAAAATTCAATACCAGGGAAAGGACTCGGATTTGATTACTCTATTCGGGGATCCATCAAAGGTTCTAGAGTGGGTTTGTGACTTGAACAGAAGTGGGCTTCTGCAAATTTTCTAATCTGGCTGCTGCATAAGCAGCTGGGATGGAAGGAGAGTGATTGGAGGGGGAGGCAGAGAATTGTGAGGGCTTGTCTTAAAGCAGAGGACAGGTCTGGGAGACTCAGGGAACATTCACACCTTTTTGTAATAGGGAAGGGGAGAGGAAGAGGTGAGATGCCTTGAGGTTTGAGCCTGAATATCTGAGGGTGAAGTCAACTCTCCTTTCTGGTGTGGAATAGTCTGTAGTTTGCCACGCACCATACTTAACACAGGCCATTACTGCTGAGCTAGAACTGGCCAAGGTTATGGAAAGATCTGAAGAAACCATTAAGTGTAGCTTTTACTAGACACACACACAGGACATCCTAGAACACTGGCACCATTAAGGTAAATGTCTCAGCCCAACTCCCCTGGAGAAGGGAAAGGTTTTTCAGTCTTCCATCCTGTTTGCCTTTTTGTATTTCCAAACACAATACATGTATGGAGCTTTTTGTATCAAATAACAACAATGGCCAATATTTATTGAATGCTGTGCCAAGTACCAAGGGTTTTTTATTGTATAATTTATATTACTGTGTGTGTATATATATATATATATATGCATGTATGTATAAATATATCTACATAATCTTACATATTCCTCACAACCCTATGACATAGGTACTCTTTTACAGATAAGAAACTGAAACAGAGAAGTTAGGTAACTTACCCAAGGTCACACAGCTAGGAAGTGGCAGAGTCAGTAGCACAACCAAAGTGCTGATGGGTTTATTGTCTGGAAAAAATGAAACTAGGAGACAGCAGACCAGGCCTGTGCCCCCAGTTTAGCTGCTGACTAAACTGAGCAGGTCACCTTTTAAACATATACTCCCTCATGAGGACTCTTTTGGGAGTAATGGATATGTTCATATCTTGATTAAGGTGATGGTTTCATGGGTCTATATGTATATAAAAACTGATCAAATGGTGGGTACACGTGGTCACAAACAGACATAAAGGACATTGGAAACCAAGAAGGGGGGAAGGTGGGAGGAGGGTGAGGGATAAAAACTTATCAAGCACAATGAACACTGTCCTGGTGGCACACACTGAAAGCCCTAACTTCAGCATTATACAGTGTATACATGTAACAAAAACATCTGTACCCCCTTAATATTTTGAAATTTAAAAAAATTTGAACCATGTGCATTTTCTATGTTACCTATTCAAAATATTAAATTTAAAAGTTAAAGTGGTAAAAAAAAACCCTGATCAAATAGTACACATTAAATATGTGCAATTTACTTATGTTGACTATACCTCAATAAAGCTGTTTTTAAAAGCTGATAGTAATCATATGATGGAATTAAAATATTTGTAATATTTCTGCAGTAACTCTCATTTATCTTAAATGACTCCATTACAGTGTTCAAACATGATACATAAAATGCACAGTTCAACATTTCTGAATCTAAGTATCACTTTGAGAATTTTGCTATGCCTCAGAAGAGCCACATGTTTCCAAATTAAAACTGAGAGCTACAATGGCCCAAGAAATGTTTTATAATCTGGCATTACTCAAAATAGAACAGAAAGTATGCAAAGATGCTGTTTATAACAACATAGTGATTTTGCTGAAATAAAGTAAAAAAAATAAATTTTATGAAATATATAACAATTTTTTTTTTAAAAAAGTGCATCCCCCAGCTTAAAGCCCTTTAAAGGCTTCCTGCCACCCTAAGGATACAATCCAACTCTGCCCTAAGGGCCACACCCCTGCTCCATCTCTGTTCCAGAAACACTGGTTCCTTTTTGGTTCTTGAAGAGGCCAAGGTCTTTCATGCCTTGGGGCCTTCACACATACTGTGGCCTGTGCCTGGAACTTTGTACCTCTAGCCCTTCTTGGCCAGCTTCTTCGCAACCTCCAGGACTCACTTGAAGTTCATGTCCCCCAATATACCTCCCTGACCACCCAGAATTCAAGAGGATACTTTTCCTTCATGGCTCCCATCACTACGCACAGCTGGAGTTTTATTTCTCGACTTGTCCTAGCCCTCCGTGTAGGCGAGAATGGGGTCTGTTTCCCAGTGTGCTCCAAAGCCTCTCACAGTGCTGGGACACAAAAGGCACTTTACTAACACGCTGCAAGGATGGATGGATGCCTTCTCTCTGGACTCTGGGACCTCACAAGATGGGTTCCCCGATGAGAAGACCTCAGAATTTTGTCTGCAAAGTCCAAATATGCGGCAGGATGACCACTCCCTCAGTTGCTTAGTTCTTTCTCCCCCAAACAGAGGCACCCCCAACCTCTGGTGGCAGCAGCTCTGGGTGAAGGCTGAGTTCCAGGACGGAATGGCCTCTCAGAGACCAGGCCCTAACCCAGAAACATATCTGAGCTTGGGTTTTATCTGCTCAAGCAAGGTGGCCATGGTTAACTGTTTCAGTATGAGGTCTTACAAAATTCTAGGGGTTGGAGTGCTAGTGAAAGCAGCCCATGCTGGAGGTCACCCAGAGTGGTTAGATTCGGGTATTCAGGCACGGCAAGTCTGTGAACTCCTCAAGGGCAGGCACAACCATAATCTAGTGCTGTATTGTCAATTCCCAGCACAGAGCCAGCAGGTGCACACTAACCCTGTGATGAAATCAATAAATTCCTTTTTGTGAGCATGTGCTCCCTGCACACGGTAAGCCCTTTACACTTTGTCTCTATCCATCTTTACAATAACCCTGTGCAATAGACGTTCTTATCCTCATTTAACAGAGGAGGAAACAGAGGTTTAAAAAGAGGTAATTTGCCCAGTGTCACACAGCCAGCAAGAGGCAGGGCCGCTCCAAGACGACACCCCTCGAGATATTGAAACAATGGCCTGGAATGACAACTGCTATCTTGGGGGCCAATAAACTAACATCCTCTCATTGGAGAAGCCCAGTGTCCTCTGCTCAAAATACCGGCCCCACCATTCCCGGCCTCTCTGCTGCCCACACACTGACCCCCCCGCTCCTTCTCACTGCTCTGGCCTTTCATGGTCTCAGCTCCTCTCTACCTTCTGGGTTCTCCACTTGCCTCTCTGATGGCTGTTCTCCCTACTTCCAATTCCTAAAGGCAGGTGCCCCCCAAGGCTTCTCCTTGGTGCTTTCTTCCTGCTCCTACACCCTCTCTCTGGGCCAGCCTCTTAAATCTGCATGTCCAGCTCAGATCCCTCCCAGGAGGTCCAGACCCACCCGGCCCCTGATGGCTGCTGCTGGTTACTCCTCCCAAAATGCAGGTACTGCTCTGAGACCTTCAATGGCTCCCCAGGGTCCATCAGAGGAGGAGAAAACTCTTCCCCAAGGCACCCAGGCTCCAGTACATCTGCTTCCCTCCCAATTCAGAGCCTTCATCCATCTGTGCTCTCGGCCTTTATTCTGCTGTCCCTCCAGCATGGCTCCCCTCCCTACCTCTGCTCAAGGGATCTCTAACTTCTAGTCTACAGCACATGCCCCTCCTCCATGAAGTCCTTCTCCTTGGAGAACCTACCCCAGGATTCCCTGGGCAAAAGCTATTTTCGTGCTTGCTCTGATTCTCCTTCCACCACAGGTCAGAGAAGGAGTCTGGCACTGGGAGTCAGGGGATGATGCCCACTCTATACCTACTGGTTTGACCTCTTTGTCTAAGACACTCCCCACCTGCAAAATGAGGTGGTAGATTTGGATCAGCATTTCCCAAATTTCAGTCATTCAAGTATCAGCAGTACCACTGGTACAGTCTTACGCTTAACTATTTATCTACTCTTTTTAAAAAAATATAAATAAAAAGGAAACTTTATATTGATTTCCATGACTGGAAAACCAATGTCACTTGTAATAAAGGTTGCAATAAATAAAAGGTAATCATGAAAATGAACACATAACTGATAAAGTAAAAAATGTCTGTGTAATGCCTCAAATCCTCCCATGTACAGCTCTGGGAAACCATCTAGATTGTTAAAGGCTTTGTCAAAGATAAACAAAGCTGGACACTAGTTAAAATGGTAAGGACAAAATTTAATCAGTAATAACTACTGCAACAGAGAAAAGAGTCTAGCATGAACTGAACTCAACTTTGATTTGTACAAAAGTAACTGGCCATTTTGAAGGGAGGATGGCAAAACAGGGAAATGGACAAGCAGGGGTTCAACAGAACCAGGGAAGTGAAAAATTAAAAATTGCTAGTCAGCGTAAATGAGATCAGGCCAGCTGTGTCTGCTAGCTGGCAACTACTGAAGTTAGGATTCTATCCTCCCACAGAGACTGGGAGACAGGCTCTACCTTCAGGTGTTGGATGAAACAAACGGTACATTTTTGGGGCAGCCTTGAGTTTTCTCAGGCAGGCACTCTAAGGGGGGTTAGGGTCATCTCAGGGATTGGCCTTGAGCTGGTAGAAACTATGTTGGTGTTTGTTCAGTCTTTATAAGCCTAGGTTGAGGCCTAGTCAAGAAGAGGCTCGAGTTTGGTCAAAAAAGAATCTTTGTCAGCTTTTTTAGCTTAGACAGAAGTAAAAAAAAAAAATTCATCAACATGTGTTGAGACTATGTATCAGGTGCTTCACAAGATTATAAGGTAGGTACTATTAATATCATCCCCATTAAAAGGTTGAGGAAACCGAGGCTCAGAAAGGTTGTCACCTGCTCAAGGTCACACAGCCAGAAGGAGTAGTGCTGAGATTTGAACCTAGGTTTCACCGGTTCCAGAATCAGCTGTTATCCAGAGTCCACAGCCCCATTCTATGCCTCTAGGCTCTGACCACCTTTAAGCCATCCCTCTCCCCTCATGCCCATCCTACTAATGTCGCTGGTCCAGAGTACTAGACCTGGGCAAGTATGTGGTGCTGGGCAGTGGGTCTCAGCTCTGGCTGCACATTGCAACCACCTGGGGAGCTTTAAATATACCCATGCTTGGGTCCCACCCCCAGAAGCTCTAAAGTAACTGGTCTGGGGTACAGCCCGGTCACAGGGATTGTTACAAGCTTCCAGGTGGTCCCTATGAGGAGCCAGGTTTGATGCCCACTGTACTAGGAGCCTTTGCAGTTACCACCTCATTTGATCCTTACAAGGGCTCTGTGAGAAAGGCAGGCAGAGGGCAATGACCATGTCCTGCTGATGAACAAACAAGCTCAGAGAGGGAAAGGCTCACATAATTAATAAGATCTGGATACAGAATCCAAAATTTCTGACCTCCAGCTCTGAGTTCTCTGCCCAAAGGTTCTGCCCTACAGGGCACAATTCAGAGGGTGGGAAAAAAGCAATGTCCCCAAGAACAGAGATGAGCAGCTTAAAATTTCTCTTGGACAGTAAAAGTAATTTCTCACCCCCACTGAACACGTGGAGGAGGGGGTAAGTGCCTGCTCCAGCCATAGGACCCAAAACAAGGCCAAGGGATCCCAGGAAGGTGAGTAGTGGCCCGCCCTTCTTGACAAAGCATTCCACAGGCAGAAACCAAGGCCAGGCTAGGGGAGAGGGGCCTGCACTTCTCTGATAGCAAGGCCTGCCTTCCACGCCCATTTTTCTGCAGCCAGTTGTGATCTCGGCTCAAGGTGCACCCGCCACGAGCTGGGAGTAGCCTAGGAAAGTCGGGGACCTATTACTGTACCCTCCCAGGCAGCGTCCTGGGCGACCCAACGCGGTTAGGGTCCAGCCACGGGACCCCATTATGTGCCCAACACTGGGCCTGCTAGCCTGGTCCAGCCCTGGTAGTTCGCTCAATGATGATGAGCGGAGGGGAGGGGGGCGGTTTCCCACCTCTGGGAGAAGAGGGGGCACTGCCTACCCTTGGGAGATTTGGGGGTACGCTGCTGCTCAAATCGGACGGGCGTCACTGCCCACATCTGGGGGACTTCACTGCTCACTCTTGGGGGACTTAAGTGGTTCCCAGTGGTGGGCAGTAGAGAGGTCACTGTCCACACCTCGGGCTAGCGAACCCCCCCCCCCATCGACACATCTGGAAGGGCTTAGGTTCACCCCAGCCTTGAAGATGCCACGGGGAGCACCGACAGCTGCAGGCCCTCGGAAACCGGGGCCCCACCGCGGCCGAGGGCCCCTACCCACTCCAAACCCCTCAAAAATGCCACAATCCGAGGCAGGCCTTAGGGCGCATCCTGGCTGTGACCGAACAGAGGACGGCCACACCCCCGGGGAGAGGCCGGGTGGGGACCGCGGGACGCGGCTCTCGCAGACCAACCCCTCTGCGCAGAGTTCCCGCCGACGCTGCCCTCCAGGCCACCCTACCCGCGAGCCAGCAGGCTCCACGGACCCTCGGAAGGGCAAGGGGGCGGCCTCGGGGCGGCGGGACTGTCGTCGGAGGGCGCCCTCCACGCCGAAGCCACCTTCTAAGGCCCCCGAGATGGCCCGAGGCGGCGGTCAGAACTGGAGCTCCGGGGAGTCGGACGGGCAGCCGGAGGAGCAGGCGCCCGAGGAGACCGGGTGAGCTGGCGGGGCACGGCCGGGCGTCGGAGGTCTGGGCCGCGAACCCGCCGCCGCGCGCCAGCCGGGCACGCCAGGGCGCCGCCGGAACCTCCGCGAAGGTTCTAGGCCTCTGTGGCGTCACTGTCTCCTTGCGGAACCTTCCGCCGGCGCCGAATAAAACCCGCTGCGGAGGAGGCGGCGGCTCGAGTGCGGCGGTGCCAGGCGTGGAGGTCGGCCCGGCGCGGGCGAGCGGGAGGCGGCCCTGGGCGGCGGCCGTGGCCGTGGCCGTGGCCGGCACCGTGACCGTGACGCGCGGGCGGGCGGCGGGGGCGCGGGCCAGGGGGGGCGTCCGGGGCGCGCTGACCGGGCTCGCCCGCCCCGCCCCGCAGAGACAAGATGGTGAAGGAGACCCAGTATTATGACATCCTGGGGGTGAAGCCCAGCGCCTCCCCGGAGGAGATCAAGAAGGCCTATCGGAAGCTGGCGCTCAAGTACCACCCGGACAAGAACCCGGATGAGGGCGAGAAGGTGCGGGGCGGCGCGGGCCGGCTGTGACTTACTCAGCCCGGGGGGGACCGGGGCTGTGAATTATTGAAGGCGGCGGGGAACCGGAGCCGCGTTTGTTCCGGAGACCGTCGCCAGGCGCCGCCCGCAGCGGGGCCGGGCCGGGCGGGGGGTGGCGGGAGGCCGAGGGGCGCAGCGCGGCGCGGCCGGTGGAGGGCTCTTCGCCGAGCCCCGGCCTCGCCCGTGGAGGATGCGTGTGGTGCCCCTCGTGAGTCCCTGCGTAGCCCATTCATTCCTCCATTCGTCCCACAAGTGTTTGTGGAGCCCCCGCCGTGTGTGCCGGTTGCCGGGGAGGCGCTGGGACTGAACCGTGGGAGCCCAGTTCTCATAGGGTTTGTGGGCATTACTGTGGGAGAGGCAGCCAGCAAATCGGGAAACAGAGGCATACGCGACCAGGAGTTGTGCACTTGTTGGGAACGACCGGCTCATGTTCCCTGTTGATGCATAAGCCCTAGGCATGAGTTTCTTTAATCTGAGCTAGTACCTTGGGTAAACCCGGTGTCCCTCTTGAGAATGACGGACTGGATTTGGTCTGTGTGCCTGCTTTCTACCTGATACACCTGTCAGACATTGAATAATCGCATTTTCTTTATTAAACAGGGACATGGACATCTGAAACCTGACACATCAATATATGCATATTCCAGGTTTTCTGTGACAGATGACCACAGTTGATCATAAGTACCAATAATAGGCTGAAAATGCTTTGCATAATAGGGACCTAAATTAAACTTTTTCATCCTGTTTACAGAAACAGTCTGCTTTTTATCCCTGAAAAGGCTGATGGCCCACCGGAATAGGTGACTTAAAGGATCAGGTAGTGCAAGGAAAGCTTGTCAGCCGGCCTGCCCATTTCCTCCCTTCACTTCTTGCCATTTTCTTATAAAACTTCAGTTGTTTCAGATGGGTCTTGGAATGTGGGGCCATTGTAGTAGCCGATAGCAATGACACCTTGGACCACTTTTGAAGCCACCAATTGATCACCTGTGAAAAGGACTAGCAAATCAAAATACTGGTCTGCATTAGTTATTCCAAGCTGAGAAGGCTACTTTAGGAAGTTTGGCTGGGTGGCAACAGTGATAGAATATTTATATTTAGCTACATGTGCCGAATGTGGCTGTCACAAGTTTAAAATGCTTTCGTGTAAGACCATTTGCCTGTTACTCACTTGCGTTCTTTCTCATCTATATTTAGGTGGCTTACTGTAGCTTTTAAAGTCTCTGGCTTTTTACACGGTATTGGTGATTCACAGATTTCCTCCCTAAATTCATTGTGGTGTTTCTGACAATCCCTTTAAGGAGAGCTTCTAGAATTCCAATTTCACATTTCAGCAGGCTGGATAAAGGCAACATGTGGGAAACATTGTTTCCACCTTGTTTTCGGGTCAAATCTGGTAGCACTCACCAAGAGTGAGTTCATGACCCTGTGCATACAGTTTGAGATGAATGTGGTTTTGGTGTTCTTAAACTTTTATTAAAAAAAAAAAATTAGACTTGCCCCATACTACATGTGTGTAGGTTTCACCCTCCATATACCTGTCTGGGCAGGTTGTTTGGTTTGTTTTAAACTAGTATTTATTTATAGCTAGGCACTGAGTTAGTGTCACATAAATGAGCTCTTGGCAATGAGATCTGGCAGGCCCCTCTCCGTTTGGGGGACTTCTGTGATGTGCCCACTGCCAGGAATACTTTCCCCTTCCTACCATCAATGAAGGGGATAAAATCCTTTAGTTCAGTTCTCAGCTAAAACATCTTCCAGGAGGCTGCCTCTGAGCCATAGACTGAACCACTGGCCCAATACTCATCCTACTTTAATGGTGTTACTTGTTTGATACCCACATTCCCTGCTGTGGTGTATGCAGGGAAGGGACTATGCCCCCATGGCCATTTATGTGCTTTGTGTCTAGCTGTGCAGAGTAGGTACTAAAATATTTGTTGGCTGGCTAAGTGAATGAATAGCAATGTCATGAGAAGAAATGCGCTTTAAGAAATTCTATATAGGAGGAGGAGAGAGCCCAATAAAGGCACACATTGGAAGGGAGATTGCAGTGAAGGGGGGATTGGGAGGTCAGTGGAAATTTGGATTGGAAATCAAAGGGGGTAGGAGACGGGGGACTCGGTTTGTAGAAACTCAGCTGTAAGTTCCCCAGAGAGGGCTTATTCATTCATTCATTCACCATATAACTCCTCTTCTGGTCCCACTGTGTGCTGGGTGCACTGTGTAGGCTGTGTGTGTGTGTGTGTGTGTAGTGCTTTTCCGCTTTATCTGTCACAAGTGGAACCTTTTTATTTTTTTTCTCCTAAGTTTGTCACTGTATTATTAATGTCTCTTCAAAAATAGATTATGTCAGTCCTTTTCCCCCCTTCCTCCAGGACAACTGAGAAGGCCGTTGGGGTGTTGGTCTTTGTTTTCTGCCCTGTTGTCCTGTGTTGCTAAGCATTGGGGCAGCCTGTGTGTGTTGTCAGGTGCTGTGTATGGAGTCTGTACTTATCTGTGGCTGGTTTTTTGCAAGACATATGGGTGGTGGGTAGCAAGTCAGCAAGATAGTCCCTTTCGGGGGCAGTGATAGGGGGCATATTCTTGGCTGTTACCCCATGACCATGAGTTTGGTCTTTTGGTCGATTTCATTGGAACTTTTAGGTTGAATAATAGATTTTCAAGTTAAAAAATAATAAAGGACAGTGTAACAGTCCAGAAAATTTCAGAATACAGGGGAAAACCCACCAAGTACATGTCATCGTAACCACTCTGTGCTTCTTTCCAAGCTTTTCCTGGGATGATCATACGTGGTCATCCTGGTACAATTTTTTTCTCTCTCTCCACTTAATTTTATCATAAGTACTTTCCAGGTTGTTACATAGTCTTCAGCCATTTTTTCCCAGCTGTATAGCAATCCTATTAAGGTTCTGTGGCAAATGATCACACTCTGAAAGGCAAGCTAGTCAGAGCACTCATCTCCAACTGGGAGAAAGGGATCCAGGCAGGGAGTTGGAGTGCTGGGACCCCAGAGGTGGGGTGGACCCACTATTGGTAGTTGGAGCCCCCATCCCATGTAAGATCTGGACTCTGACTGAATGTCCCAAGTGATAGGGTATTCCTTTTTGATTCCTAGATTAATTCTGTTAAGTCCAAGGGTCTTGTGAGCATCTAGGGTATTTGGTGAGTGTTTCTAGTAGACATTCCCATTAAGCATATTTACCTAGTCTCTGACCTGCAGACAGGCCCAGAAACACTCTAGGGACAGCCTGGCCTAGTTGCTTTCTGATCTTCCATACCAGCCACCCAATCTCTGCACCTCATTTTTTCTGCTAAGGAAAGGAGTAATAGTGAATGATATCTACTTCTTTGCAGAAATGGTATGAGAATTAACATATCAAGAGATCTAGCTGCCTTGTGTATGATGTTGATTTTTTTAAGCCTTTATTTTTAAATTGTCCAGTTTTTTGTTAGCTATTATTTAGTAGCTGTTATTTACTAGTTATTTATTAGATCTCAATCAGGGATATGTAGAACAAGGGAATACCTAGTATCTGTCAATTTCCGTCTTTGTGGCACTTTTTCTGTATATTTTATGAAGCCAGCTGCATTATAGGATGTTTATGTGTACATCTGTCTCTCAGACTAAACTGAGTCTTCACAGAGCCAAGATGCTACCTCATTTATTTATTTCTGAATTCCCAGAATCAAGCCATTTATCCAACAAATAATTACCAAATGCCTTCTATGTGTCAGACACAGTTCTAAGCTCAGGGAGACAACGGTGGGCAAGACTCCCTGTCCTCGTGGAGCTTACGTTGCAGTGGGGGATACAGCATAAGAAATAGATGATACAGCATGTTAGAAGGTGCTTAATGCCGTGGAGAAAAATGAAGCAGGGCGGGGGGTGGGAGGGTCCGGGGATGGGCTTGCAGTTTTAAAGCTGGACCATTGGGGAGGCCTCCCTGAAAAGGTAGACTTTGAGCAAAGGCTTGAAAGAGGTGAGTGGGGAGCCCATACCAGGTCGAGGCACTTCTGAGGCACATGCTGCAGTGTGGACAAACAGCAAGGAGGCTGGAGTGGCTGGCGCGGAATTGGTGGTGAGGGAGGGGTGCAGGAGGGGGCTTGTGGATGAGAGTCAGGTCTGGCTTGTAGGGGTGTTGGCAGAGAGTCCATGCAGTTAGCAGGCTCAGATGGAGAACGGGCTGAAAGCTGGGGTGAGGAGGGAAGAGGGAGGCTAGGGAGGAGGTTACTGCAGTAGTCTAGTCCACAGATGGGGGCTTCAGCCAGGGCAGATGCGGTGGTGGTGAGAGGGAAGGGATTTTGTATATTTTAGTGTTCTGATTTTATTTTAAATACTCCATGTACCTACAGAAAAGATGAGAGTGGTACAATAAATGCCTGCATGTCCTTCACCTAGCTCCATCATTTGTAAATAATTGTAAATAAGTTCTCGTGTTTGCTTTGTCTATTATTATTATTTACTATTACTATTTGCTAAAGCTTTTGAGAGTAAGTTGCATCTGTCATAACAATTCAGCCCCAAATACTATAACATATTTGTCTTAGGAACAAGGGCATCCTTGTATATAACCATAGTGCAGTTATCAAAATCAAGTAGTTTAACATTGAGGAAAAGATTCACATTTGTCCAGTTGTTCCAATAATGTCCTTTGTAGTCATTTTTCCTCCCGGTGCCAGATCCCATCCAGGATCACACATTGCATTTAGTTTTCCTGTCTTTTAGTTTTGCAGAATGTCACTCACTTTGGGTTTTCTGATTCTTTTTTTACAATTGGATTCCAGTGGTACATTTCTGGCAGGAACACTATGCATGGGATATTATGCCTGTCTTAGGGTACTAGAGATGCAAATGTGAGGGTAGCACCAACAGGATTTGTTGACAGGTGAGATGGGCGTTGCCAGTGACTGAGATATGGGGAATCCTGGGAGAAGTGCAGGACTTTGGAGGGAAGTCAGGAGTAGAGGTTTGCACATAGTATCTGGCGTGAGGGTGGGTGCTCACAGGTGCCTGTAGTTGAATTTCATGCTCGTAAACCAGTAAAGTGATTCCCATGGGCTGGAAAGCCACTGTTAGCACCCGGAGTCCTGGGCTTATCTGGTTATAGAAAAGCCCTGGCATGGTCTCATTGCATCCTAGCTGGGCTTCACATCTGTCTGGTGCAGCCAGAGTAGGGAAAAACTTTCCCTCTCTGCCGCTTTCTCTCCCTTACTCTTGCAGTGTCCTTGCCACCAGTCCTTTAATGGTGTTTGCCTTCTGTTTCCCAGTTTACAAAGGAAGTAGATGGAAAATTCAGGTTCCAGATAGGGGATATATAGCCTGGCTAGTTTGAGGAATTGGGTGCAGAATACCTCTGTTATTGTTTTATTCATATTCTTATGGTGGGTTTGCTTAATAAAATGGCTCAAACCTCCTCTCTCTCTCTTTTTTTTAAAATCTCTCTCTCTCTTCTTTTCTTTTAAAGTTTAAACTCATATCCCAGGCATATGAAGTGCTTTCAGATCCAAAGAAAAGGGACATTTATGACCAGGGCGGAGAACAGGCAATTAAAGAAGGAGGCTCAGGTGGTCCCAGCTTCTCTTCACCCATGGACATCTTTGACATGTTCTTTGGTGGTGGAGGACGGATGGCTAGAGAGAGAAGAGGTAAATGCTTTTAAAGAAATATAAGCAAGTTGTATAGTTGCCACAATTGTACTTGTTGTTGGAATCGGGATGGATCATGCTTTAAAAAGGTACAATTGTCGTGTTTGGGGTTCATTAACTTTAAATAGCTCAACACTTGTCTAGTATCCGGGCCATCTGGAATCTTTTAGTGTACTCAGTAATTATCTGACACCCTCCAAACACCACATATGCAGGAGCGAGTGGGGTGGGGGAAGGAGGAAGGTCAAGCTCATCTTGCCCTCTTCCTCTGTTGCTGGGGTCAGCACCTGAGTGTCCTGGGGGACGCAAATGGCGCCTCCTGTGGTTGTCAGAGATCCCTTTACCAAGAGTGCTTCTCCCTCTCCTGCCCGCCCTCCTTTTGTGGCTCTTCGTCTCCCCTGACCTGGGCCAGGGCCTGTGGGTCTCTAATTCTGGCTGGCACTCTGCCGTGTTCAGGATGGCCTCGTTTTCCCAGCCTGCTCAGGGGATTTTCTAGGTAACAAAATTTACCTCTTTATGTTTTAAAATCTTTGTAAAGTAAACTACCTGCCTTTCTTTTCAGCATGCATTATGATTCATCTCCAGGAGGTGAATGAGGAACTTAGCCCTTAGCTGAATGGCCCCAGGCCACTGTTTTGAGTTCTGGGGTTTCTACATCTTCTTGCCAGGCTTTGGGCTGTCACCTCTGTTATCAGTAGTCTCTAATAGGCTAGCTCCCTTCCTCCTTGTCCAGTTTACTGTTGACAAGCTGTTTTGGATCTTGAAACCAGATAGATAACCAGGCTTATTACAATTCTGGATAAAGTTAGAAGAAATAAGCTGTGCATTGGGTTTAAGAAGTGTGGTTTTGATCCATGAGAGGCCCCTGGATACATGAAGCTGTACTTGTTCTCACATTATAATTGACTTTGAGCTTTAAAAAGCTTGGGTGTCAATTCTGTGAACACAATGTGCTGAGAATCACAAAGTGTTTATTAGGGAAAAATCCTTCCCCTGTCCTCTGGGTGTATTGCCTGCTCATGTAATTGATGGCGTGGACCTGATTAAAACTTTGGGTATTCTCTTGCCCAGCTCTCTCACTGCCTTGAGATGAAAACTTCATGCACTTAATGAAGTCATCTCTCAGAGTTGACAGCCAATAAACCAGGACACCTTGTCTCAGTGACCGCGAGAGTTCCACGGGCAGCAGGGAGCATCTTGGTGCTGTCAGTCCTGACAGGCTGGCATAAGCTGCAGCAAACACACTCCCGCTCTTAATAGATGCCCACCATCCTGAATGCAGAAGCAAGATTTTGGCAGAGGAAAGAATTCCCACTTGGCCGCAAATTACAAAAGGGCTCAGAAAGTAAAGTACTTTATGCCCAAGGAAGAGTTTCAGTGAAAGGTCCAGACACATTCATCTATGAGAAAGGTCTCCTTTCATGGGGAGAACTTAGTAAACCAGTTGCATTGGTTAACACTACCTTAGGGTTGTCAATTAGTGATATCCTTGTCCTCAGACTGTCTCAGAAAATAAAGGTGGAAAGTCTTTTTGCTGACCTCTATAAATGATTGAATAATTAGCTGATAGCTAGAGAGGGTGTTAGTTCTCGTTATTGGCAGAGGGCCAGAGGGCAGGCTGGTGTGATAGAAGCATTGCTTCCCGAAAGGATGGGAATGAATGACCCTGGCACAGCTTTCGGTCTTTGGAGACTTCATATAACTAAGGGTCATATGGGTGGTATTTAATACAGTGGTATATGTGATTCAATATTACTAATTGTTTTTTTTTCTCCCTTGGTAAGGCAAGAATGTTGTACATCAGTTGTCTGTAACTCTTGAAGACTTATATAATGGAGTCACAAAGAAATTGGCCCTCCAGAAAAATGTAATTTGTGAGAAATGTGAAGGTAAAAAATTAATTTTTTGATGAATCTCACAGTTCTGATCCTTCAGATTTGGAAACAAGTCTGCTGGTTTTACAGTTCAGAGAAAAATAATTCTTCTTCAAATGTAAGGGTCAAGCAGAGATTGCAAACAGGTGGCCTAAGGGCCAGATCTGTTTGCCTGAATGTTTTCTTTGGGCTGCACCTCTATTCAATATGTTGACAATTATTTTAAAAATTTAAAATTCAAGACAGTTCACCTAATCTAGGAGTTGGCAAACTTTTTCTGTAAAGGGCTAGATAGTAAATATTTTAGGCCATGTAGTCTGTTGTAACTACTCAATTCTACAGTCACAATACATAAATTAATGGACATGCCTGTGTTCCAGTAAAGCTTTATTTATAAAACCAGGCAATCTGGCCATAGTCTTCTGACCCCTGACTGAAATGTAAATGTAATTAGCATAACTTTTTAAAATCTGAGTTTTCAAGAAAAGTCAGATCTGGTGACCCCAGCCTCACATTGTCTCACAGAGAATCGGCTGAGCTGGGCAGGAACCACTATTGACAGAGCTTGTGGTCTCTAGATCTCCATGGCACCAGCTTCCTCATTACCTGTGGGCTTGGTTGTTTATCCACCCTGGGGTGGAAGAAAACACATTTGATCAAGCTAAAGTAATAAATTTGGGTTGGTGCAGCCAAAAACACAAATGTTTGAGATCAGATGTTAACATCTGGATATTATCTCCTTGGCCAGCCTCATCCAGGCTCTTACACATTTTTTTTCCTGATTGTAAGTAGAATTCCAAACTCAATGTCCAGTGTAACGATTCACTATCCTGCTGTGGCATCCAGCGGGGACAGGAGTCAGGGAGAGCACAGCTCTCACTGCTGCTGTCCTCCACCGCCCGCAGGCATTGGTGGGAAGAAGGGATCGGTGGAAAAGTGCCCGCTGTGCAAGGGGCGGGGGATGCAGATCCACATCCAGCAGATCGGGCCAGGCATGGTACAGCAGATCCAGACCGTGTGCGTCGAGTGCAAGGGCCAGGGTGAGCGCATCAACCCCAAGGACCGCTGTGAGAGCTGCAGTGGCGCCAAGGTGATCCGCGAGAAGAAGATTATCGAGGTACATGTTGAAAAAGGTGAGGCTGCGCATATCTAGTGCTCTGCACTGGCTGGAAATGCTACTCGGGTGCTAATCGTGGGACACTCAGGTTAGGGATCAGGGCAGTGAGCTGTATCACAGCATGTATTAGGGTGTGCCATGAACTCCTGTTTCCAGGTCATCTTCTCTTGACCCTCCCTTGCCTTATTTCCATTCCATATCACCTGTCAAAGCTTTCTTGCTGAGGTCTGCTTCCTTGAGATTTCAAACCACCTCTTTTAAGGTTTTCTAATGCTGTAAAAGTCTTACTTAGCTTCAATTTTGGTCAGTTGTTCTCTCCTGACATTCTCAAACCATTCCTTTGGAGTCTTTTGGAGAGTTCTTCCTAATAGCTTTTATTGCTCGTTGGCCAAAAGAGCTTGTCTAAGCCTTTGTAGCTGCCTGTTCCTTTTGTCCATGTTTCCCCTCTGCTGCATCACATTCTCCCAAATACAGCACCTTCCCTGGCTGTTCATTTTGCCTGACGCCATCATTTTAAGGCCCTTTTCCATCTCAGCTGTTCTCCAAGTATTCCCTGATTATTTTGTAGCTTTCTAATCCGGTGAATATATCCTATATCAGAGAGGAGACCAAAAGGAAAAGAATCAACACCCAGAAGAACACAGGTGTTGTTAAAGGACTTCTCATTCAAACATGCCTGAACCCTGTGCCTGTGCATGCACACCAACCGATCAGAAAAGGACAGGGCTAGCTGTCCTGTCCCCATGAGTCCCCAGAGCCACACCCTGTGTGCACTGGGATGTGGGTGGTGACCTCATGCTCACACTGTGGCATCACACGGCCTGGGGCAGGGAGTGCAGTGTGAACCTGGGATGTGGAGGTCCATTTGCCCTGTCCCTGTGCTCACTTGTCTCAGGCCTTGTGTTGTGCCAAGGGGAGCGGGAGCTCTTTCCTCGGTGATCATCCCAGCCACCTCTCCCCGCCTCGTGTGTGCAGGAGGTTGGGAGGTTTGGTGAATAGAGAACCCCCAAAGGACTCTGTGTTCTTTCTTTAAAAGCTTTGAGCAAGTATGGTTTGTATAAAGAATGGCTAATCCGAGGGGGTGATGTTTCACAGGTATGAAAGATGGGCAAAAGATACTGTTTCACGGAGAAGGCGATCAGGAGCCTGAGCTGGAGCCTGGTGATGTCATAATTGTGCTTGATCAGAAGGATCATAGTGTCTTTCAGAGACGAGGCCATGACTTAATCATGAAAATGAAAATTCAGCTTTCTGAAGCTCTTTGTGGCTTCAAGAAGACGATAAAAACCCTGGATGATCGCATTCTTGTTATTACATCCAAATCAGGTAATGTTTCAAATGTGTGTTTCCACTGAGGCTGTTCTGTATGTTTGCCATAATGATTCTGGCAAGTTAGCCTAGTTTTTTAAAATTGATACATAATTTGTGTAAGAAATTTACATATTTATGGGGTACTGTGATTTTTTTTTTATGTACACAGAATGGGTAATGATCAAGTCAGGGTTATTGGAGGTATCCATCACCTTGAGCATTTATTATTTCTATGTGTTGGGAATAGCCTAATTTCACATTTCAGGTTGACTTCTGTTAAACAAGTTATTGTGACTTGATTTTTCTCTAAATTTAAAGATGTCACTAATGACTCCAAATAATTTTATGAATTTCTTTTATATTTTCTTAGGAAAAAAAAATTCAGAGGGAAAAGGGGGAGGGGGGCCTCTGGCGAAAAAAAAATTCAGAGTTGGGGGAAAAGCCTCAAATAAGAATCTTGGGGGTCTAAAATTCTAGCTGGAATCTGCCAACTCAACTTAAATTTTAAAAATTTATTTTTATGTAGTAAAACATAGCTGATAATAGGTAATGTTTTTCTATCAGATGGTGATCTGTGCTGGTCCATCCACATGTTCCTCTAGCCTCTATGTTGTCGATTACCCATGAGAAGAGATGTTTTAAGATACACCTGAAAATAAAAGATATTGTATGTCAGCTTATCCTTGGAGGCTTCCACAGGAACTGGAGGTCCACACACACCCATGGGTGCCAGTGGGAGCTGCCTCGGGGCTGCAAGGGTTCCCGAGGGCCTGAGCTCAGCCTCCCAGCCCTGTATAGACACACCAGGGAAGTCAGCTCCCAGGAGGGCTAGTAGTGTTCACTGCAGTCGGGGTCCATGTGGGCACCAGAGCACCTGCCTAGAAGGGGCTGAGAAGGGAGAGGCCATGCTAGGTACCCTGACTTGCAGCTGCTTCTGGATAACACTGAAGTCAGCTGTACATATCAAAGATGGTCTGGACAGGTGTGGTGGTAGCCAAGCCACCCAGGCAGCTGCTGCTGTAGTCCCCTTGCTGTTCACAGGGCTGGGGAGTAGCTTTTCCTAGGCCATCTGAAGTTTGGGGCCACAGGGGCAGGTTCAAGCCTGGGGCAGGTAGCCAGCCGATAAGGCTGCATGGGGCAGCAGCAGCTGGTGATAAGGCTCTGAAGTCCAGCGGGGCGAGTAAGGCCCATGCCTGCCTGGGCAGCTTCCAATACTTTTGCTGCCTCCGTGCCATGTCTCTCTCTGCCCTCCCCTCCTCGCCGCCTTCTCTTTCTCTGTCACTTTCCTCTCTTTGATTCTTTCTGGTTCCTCCTTTTCTGAGGATAATATGAAATAGAGTGATATGTCCAAGCCTTGATCAGAGTTTGTGGGGTTTTTTAAAAACTTTTTATTTGGAAACAATTTCAAACATACAGAAAGTTGTAAAAATAGCTGGGTGTGGTGGTGTGCGCCTATAACCCCACCTACTTGGGAGGCCACAGTGGGAGGATCGCTTGAGGCCAGGAGTTTGAGTGCTGCCTGGGTAACATAGCAAGACCCCATCTAGAAACAAATGAACAAAAAAGTTGTACAGATAGAAATAGTCCAACGCCCACCCGTGTATGACTTGCCTATTGTTAACATTTTATCCCATTTGTCTTTTCATTTGCTGTGTGTGTGTGTGTGTGTATACACATACTTAATCAAGGATTGGGGGAAGGCACTGCCGTATGATGCAAAATTTGCAGGAAAATTTAAAATGAAACACCTTTCTTTAGGCTCCGTTCCATAGACCTCCCAGGGTGCCCATTTCCTTCCCTCACTTGAAGAGGAAAGTTTGAGGATCCCAGTTTACACAAAGCCCTAGGCCACTGGTTGTGAGCAGGTGCACGCCCAACACCCCGGCATTGTGTCCAAGACCCCTGACATTGTCACAGCCCAGTTTCTAGCCCTCCCGAGAGCCGGGGCTGGGCAGCAGCCGTGTGTAACTTATTTGGGAAAGCCCGTCTTTGGCCAGGGGTGGCTGATTTGAGGTCCTGTGTCAGCGTGGCAGATCTCCCTGGCACAGGGCCTGCCGTTGGGACTGGTGGCAGCGCTCCTCGCCACCTCAGCTGACCCGCCCAGGAGCCTGGGAGCCGAGGACAGCGGGAGGGTAGTGAGGGAGGAGCCCAGAGGGAAGGGAGTGGCAACCTCTGAGAAACCCAGTTCCTTCCCCAGTTGGAAGGAAGGGCCGAGCATCCAGAAAACCTGCTGCCGGAGACTTCTTTGGGGTTGCCTTTTTTTGCGGTTTTTCCCTCATGCTTTTTCTTTGTTCTCATTTATCTTTTTTTGTATCCTCTCTTCTGCCTTTCACCCCTCCTTTCTTGTTTTGGCTTATTTCTTGTTTCTCCATTTCCTCTTCTCCCTCGCCCTCCTTTCTTCTGCTGTTGCAGCGCCTTCCTCCCCGAGCCCCTTAGGCTGTCTGGAGCATTGCTGAGGATCAGATTAATGACAAAAGTGACTTAGCAGCCACACAGGGTGTGATGCCTGCTGCTTGCCGGCAGAGATTACTTCCTGGAAGGGCCTGACTCGTGGTCTCCCTTCTCTCTCCGCAGTCCCCGTGCTTGCTCTCCCAGCTCCCGGCAGGCCCGAAGCAGGAGTGTGGGAGTTGGGCTTGAGAGCAGTGCTGGTGACACCTGATGGGGACGGGGAGACAGAAAAATTAATCATGTGTTGCTTAACAGTGGGGATGCCATCTGAGAAATGCATCATTAGGCGATGTCGTCGTTGTGTGAGCATCATAGACTGTGTTCACACAAACCTAGATGGTGTAGTCTACTACACACCTAGGCCGTGTGGCATGGCCTGTTGCTCCTAACCTGGATGGCAAGTTACTGTGCTGAATACCGTAGGCAGTTATAACACATGGTAAGTATTTGTGTATCTAAACATATCTAAACATAGAAAAGGTACAGTAAAAATATGGTATTATAATCTTAAGGGACCACCGTCATACATGCAGTCCATTGTTGACTGAGATGTTACACGGTGCATGACTGTATTTAAAAAAAAAACCAACAAACCAAGGACACAAAAAGCGCAGCAGCCAGGGGCCGATTAGCTAAGGGGCCACCATCCTGCCCCACAATAGGCACTGAGGCCACGTCTGAGTCACAGCCCTGCCCATGTATGACCCCCAAGGATGGAGAGTCATAGGCACACTTTATTTTTAAAACCTTGTATGACGTACTTTTAAAGATTTCCTCTTGAAGAGAGATGTCAGTTTCTGAAGAGTCCCCTTATGGGAGGGGCTGCTGAATAAATTAGTGTTTGGCTCCCTCTTCATCCCCCCACCCTCATTTTTTCTGAACATTTCTTTACTTCTTTGTCCATTTTCATCACTGAGCTAAAGAACATACTTTTTCAGAAACATTTTATCCTTTTCCTTTTCCATGCTTGGAGGGAAATCCCATTTTTAGACTTGCGGGAGACCCTCAGAGCTCTGGGGGTCTAAACAAAAATCATGCAGCTGTAAGACCCCGTGGGTGCAAGCCAGGAGCCCAACTCCAGCTCAGCAGTCTACACGAGGTACTTTGTAACCATGAAGGAGACTGCCAGTGGCCAGAGCCACCTTGTGAGCTCCCTACCTGGGAACCTGGCTGTCACCTACAGGGGACCAAAAGCCAGTTTTCATGCCAGGTGGTGGGGGCTGGTTGGACTTCTTTGAGGCAGCCTCTTCCTGCTCCGGGCTTTGCTTGTCCCCCTCATGGTAGAAGAGGCAGGCTGACAGGTGTATTGGCCCCATTTTATGTAGGCTTGGGTGTTGTAACTTCCAGTTCACTTTTTTAAAACCTGCCTAACAATAGAGACTTCAGCATGCTGCCTCCTTGACACACTGCTGGAGCCCAGAGCATGGGCCAAAGTCCCATCCCCACCCCTCACCCAGACAGTAGCTGACAGGGATAACTTGGATTGGCACCAGCTTTCCAGTCAGGTGCTATGTTAGCCCTTCTTTTGCCTGCTGCCCCAGGGGCGCTAGGGCTCGCCTCCAGCTCTTCCAAAAGGGAGACTGCCCTCTGTTTTCCTGTTTCATAACTAAACCCCTTCTATGGCAGGTGAGGTGATAAAGCACGGGGACCTGAAATGTGTGCGGAACGAAGGAATGCCCATCTACAAAGCCCCCCTGGAAAAAGGGACTCTGATCATACAATTTTTAGTAAGTTCACTGCATTTCCTTCTCATGGAACATATTATTAAATGCCTTAATCGAAAGGGGAAAAAACAACTACTTTTCCCATCTCACCTTTTACAGGTAATCTTTCCCGAAAAACACTGGCTTTCTCCAGAAAAGCTTCCTCAGCTGGAAGCGCTGCTCCCTCCTCGACAGAAAGTGAGGATTACAGATGACATGGATCAGGTGGAGCTGAAGGAGTTTAATCCCAGTGAGCAGAACTGGCGCCAGCACGGGGAGGCCTATGAGGAGGACGACGACGGGCCCCGGGCCGGAGTGCAGTGCCAGACGGCATGACATGGCACACGGTACAGCACGGCCCCGCCGGACTAGCACATGATGAATGTAAAGTTGGCACAATGAAAATGGCATCGCTTTAATGGCCTCGTGTTTGGGGTGTCCTGTGTATGTGTTCAGCATTCAATTGCTGAGTGTCTTTTTGGGTTTTCTTTTGGTTGTAACTTAAGTTATAGCTTAATTTATATTTAAATGTTTTAAGTGTAAATCACCTCTAGTCTGCATATGGAATCTGTTCATTTACATTTTCAAGATATGCTTTTGAGATGCCAGTGACCAACACTTTGTGCTTCTCCTGGCTTTGCCATAATTCAGTTCCACCAATAAAGCACAGCCCGGATAGCAGCACTTAGCCCCCTAGCGAACCCCAAGGCACAAAGTGGGCGTCCTGGCCCATCTCTAAGTCTGTGGTTTCTCTCCCCTCCCTCCCTCCCTCGGCAGAGTTAGTAGGGCATGATCTCAGGGCTGCTAATATGACATTTCTGAATCTAGGTTCTAGATCCTCTTAAAGAATAAAAGCACATCTGTGGATCGGACTTGGCTTCACGTGCCTGGTTAGCACGCCCATAGTTGCAGGGCCAACTTAGTCCCTATTGTTCTGTGCCCTTCAGTGGTTGGAATGGGCTGTGAGTGTATCTGAGCATCTCTTGCAAGTCTTCTGAACCTTCCAAGCCCTGTGGTGAGGACAAACCAGTGGTTTTATAAATGATATGCTGATACAACTGTTTGCCTGTGACTCCCGCACCTTGTTCTTTGTGGTTTTATGTTGACAACCTTTGCAGTGCTCTCCCACCAAAGTGCTTACTTGTAAAGACTAAACCCTCCCATGCACCCAGCAGCCTCAGTGCAGCAACAGAAGCCAAGAGAGAATGTGGTTTGGCTCTATGGCTACAGCCAGCTCCTCCTCTGACCAGTGTCCTGGGTGACTTGAGGATCTGGAAAGGCGTAGAACTTCTCAGTGTTTTCCACCTCATTCTCCCAGGTTCAGCTCCCTTCCAAAGGATCGTTCCTCTCATTGCACAGCCATATTACAAAGGGCTTCCTGCTCAAGTGATGTTTTGGTGAGAACTGCACTAACCGAGTTCTACTGTGGACTACAGTTTGTATGGACTACCACTGTAAATTATAGCTCGTTTGGATGGATATTAGTCATTATTTTATCCCTGGCAGGTAGACTACAATTTGAACTTAGGGTTACCTCAACCTTTAGCCATTACTGCTTCTTTCTTTCCCACAAGTTGTGAAAAACTGCTGCCATCTAAGCTGCTGGGTTAAAGCAGAAGCCACCTGTCCAATCTACCCTTATTTGGTTATATGCTACCTAGAGTTTGACTCAGACCAGGGACCTCCCCTAGGAGGGGCAAAGGGCAGATCAGACCATGGCAGGTAGGGTGAGCCAGTTGGATGGACCAGGTTCCCATAGAACATTGCCAGCTAATGGGGCACCTGTCCCCGCTTTGAACATTGGTCAGGATAGATATAAAACCGATTCTTCCAATTAAGACTACTAAAATTCAATTTATAAATGGACCACAACTCCAGGGTGTTGTTTCTGTGCTATGACTTCCTTCCTAATAAATCATTGCTAAAGAACTTTTGTTTAGTTGGTGATGGAACAAAATTACATTCAGCTCCTTCTCATGTAAGAGGAATTTGGAGGGTGTTGCTTAATTTTATTCCACCTGTACATTTGTCACCTTAAAATTAAAATTGAGCTGGTATGAGAGACAAGTGACTTTGCTTTTTCTTTCTTTTTTTGAGAGCTCGAATAAACAGTGTTAAGTGCCAGTTTGCCTCACATTGGTTGATATAATGGAATGAAGTTTATACCTCATGAAGCTTTGTTTTGGGGGTATGGAGTGAATGCAAACATCAGGTAGTGGTAACTGCTATGACACAAGGAATGGGAAAGAGCAGAAGGGAATAGGGGAAGGCGGCCTGTACCTGAGCAGCTACCTGAACACAGCGAGGGGCAGACCTCCGAAGGTCTGAGGGAGGAACACTCCAGGCAGAGGAAATGGCAATAGGGGGGTGAGCAAGGCAGAGGCAGGAGAGAAGCAGAGGGCTGTAATAGAGCGTGGGCTCTATGCTGAGGGTGATGGGTGGTTTGGGGAAAAGCACAAGATCTGACTCACAAGCATATGATGTTATGATCAATGAAAAGCAACAAGCTTCTGAGTGTTAACTACTTACACCTTTTCCATTAATATGCAGACCGAGTCTTAAGGGAGCTGCTGAGAGAAAACTCTGAGGTACGGGTACTCTGGGATAACTGAGGCAGGGCTGGAGTTTAACCAGTAGGTGCAGGCTTGAGCCTAGGCATTGTTAAGGCAGCAAGAACAGCAGCCTGCACTCCAGCACCCACTCAGGGAGTTAGACACCTTTCTGAAATTCATGGGTTAAAAGGGAGGGCGTGGAAACAGAAGGATGCCCGGATAGACAGGACTACAGAATGTTCCTATCCAGTCAAACATACTGTTTCCTCCAAGACCCCATTCTGAAATAGATTAGCTTCTTTACCACGGCTTCCGGGAGCTTGCTGCTGTATCTTGCCACGTGAGTCCCCTGGAAGAGCGAGCCTGTATTTCTAAGCTGGAAAGTTCAGTAAGTGCCTGGATCTCTTCATCTCTCAGGCAGAGATTCACTGTTATTTAACAATGCCAATTCCTCTCACTGTTCTACCGGTAATAGGGTAAGTGAAAAAAGAAGCATGTTCAAGAATACAGGTTTTTGCATTAAGAACACTTTATTTACGTTAAAGTATGAACACCATTTCCAATAAAACATGAAAAGATTTATATTGTATCTACAAAATTTAAGTCTTCGCTACAATAAATGCTATATTTCTTTTAAACAAGCCTAAAAAGGTAAGGAATGTCATGATCAATCTGTACATTCTCTTTGCAGCATGGGCCTGGAAGACTCTGATGTCTAAACTGGACAATCATAGATGTGAATTTCCTGGTCATCTCCAACAGACACAATTTTTGAGCCATTTCCATTGTATTTTACTCCCCAGACCTGTAAATTTAAAAAAAGTTCTAAAAATGCCTTCATTCTCTATAAAGAATGTTTATGAAATGAAATCCTTACTCTCATTATTCTCAATCTAGAAAAACACTCCCGAGTTGAGGATGTTCTTGTACTTTCTAAATCAGTGAGGATGGAGCCATGTCTTTAACCAAGCATCTTCCATTATTGCTATGTAATCATCATTCCCACACTCCAAAGAATTTCATTTTTAAATACTGTACTAAATCAAGATATCTACAACTCTTTCAAAGATTCAGAATCCAGAGAGTAGCCTAATACCAGGAAGATGGAACCCATAGGGACCAACATTATGCTTCTAGGAAGAAAAAGGCCCCACAACTACCCTGAGGTCACTGCCTACAGGGAATTGTAAATTGTGCTCCTCAGTCAGTAATTCTCACTCTATATTAGAGTTATGGAGCCTGCCTTGCCCCAGGAGCTAGACAACATGGTATTGCAGACCATCGATTTTATTTGCTACGTGTTGAATTAACAGATTCACATGTCCTACCCAGACAGAATTGATGTGTTTGGAGTTTCTCTAATCAGCAATAACTTCCTGATTATTAGGAGGTGATTCTGGGTGGTCAGCCTGTCATCCTAACCCTAAGACCAGTGTTTAGCTCTGATTTTAGTGTTGTAATTGGGCCACTTGATGGCCTCACTTCCACGTTAAACATCTTCCTCTGAAACAGCACCACAATGACCCACACACACAAGACAACACAGCCAGTCAGGACTTACTCCCTGAGTAAAATGTTTAACACATTAACTGCCATGTAAGTTGTATTTAACTCACACTAATTTTGAGCCCGGAGCCTCGTGAAGCAAAACCTGGGCAAAAGCCTGCAATTGGTTCGTGAAAATCTTACTTGTTGATGTTCTTATTGTTACAGTTAATATTGACAAATTCATTTTAAAAACGTGGATTAAATGAATAGAAGTCAATTTCATTTTTC
The DNA here is from genome assembly GCA_023783475.1 of Daubentonia madagascariensis. Taxonomy (NCBI): domain Eukaryota; kingdom Metazoa; phylum Chordata; class Mammalia; order Primates; family Daubentoniidae; genus Daubentonia; species Daubentonia madagascariensis. The sequence continues at coordinate 7,705,356 of JAKFHU010000144.1, read as the reverse complement.
ATTAAATTAGAAAGGATTGTTTTGTTTTCTAAGTTTTTATTCTATTTTCATAATAAAACACCGTGGCCCCAAGGAAAAGTTTTTTTTTTTTTCTAGCGTGGCAGTCTATGTGTTAAATCCAGGAGTGGAATATCAAGATTCAACCCCCTCAATTTTATTGGCAACAATTTAAGATTAAATGTAAAAAAAGCATGAACAATTATGTTAGTTAACTTTAAGCTGCATTTGAAATAGGAGAAATCTATAGGATCATCTAAAAGCATTTAAAATATATTATTCATAAAAGCCAATTTTATACTGCCAGGGACATTTTACTTATATTCTTTATACTCAGTCCCCCAAGACCCCTGCTACTCAGAGTGGTTGGGACCAGCAGCCCTGGCCTCACCTGAGAGCTTGTTAGAAATGCAGAGTCTCAGACCCCAAGCTAGGCCCACTCAATCAGGATCTGCATTTTAACCAGACTCCCATGGGATTCATATGCACATTAAAGGTGGAGAAGTATTACACTAGAACACCTTTACCATTTTGTATTCACCCTGGCAAAGATAAAGACTCCTGTGAGAACAGTCTCCTTTTAAAGATTGAAACAAACGTCATCAACATCACTTAAGCCAAACAACTCCAGCTTGTACTATATTTAAAAAAAAAAAAAAAAATCACATCACTTCTTTGGACAGTTCCAAAAACGACAAGTGATGACTGTGTTTAAGCAAGGGAAGCTCCTGAAGAGGAAGGTCCTTACTGAGCCCACCATGGTCAGGCAGCACCCAGAAGAGAGCCCCAGGCATGCCACAAGCACCAGCTGCAGCGATTTCCAAAGGCATTTAAAGGCTGTGTGGCTAACACCATGTCTTCTGGCCTGTGTGGGGATATGCTTCACGGGTTGCTAGGCTGCGAGCATGTCCCAGCCTCTGCACCCCAGACTGTGCACAGGAACCCTGGCTAGGAGGACATCCGAACACTTAGGGCGGCTCAGACCCAGGGGTCTACCATTCTCAACAGATCAAGCAACAAGGTTAGGAAAACTGTTTTGGCATAGTGGTCAGACAATGTCAGCAATCTAAAAACAAAGAAATTTAAATGTTAATTATGCCATACCTGATCCTGATGATCAAAGAAGGTGTGAACACAAGTCCTCGTTCCAACATCCCAAACTTTTACACTTTTGTCAGATGAACTATTTTAAAAAGTGAACATTAGTATCAGAAAACAGTTTTCAGACAGGTTTGAAGTTGGAAGAAATCTGACCAAAAAACTCACAGTTCTTCACTGACTTACATTCTTCTAACTTCAGAGGCCTCCCCCCTTGGTACAGATGGCCAGAATATCAGCATCGTTGGGTGGCTTTCCCAAGGCAGCCATGTCCCTGACACTCTGAACTGGCCTTCATATTAGGTGCTCTCACCAGGAGTCTTGGACACATCTACCTATTTCTGAATGGGAGGGAGGCCTGCTAAATCTTCAAAATAAAGGCTCTCAGGAGGCCTCTGTAAACCACTGTGCAGTGCCTTTAAGCTGCCACCTCGTGTTTCTCAACCGTGCTGGCCATCCTGGGCCTGAATACTGGGGTCTATAAGTGCAACATTTTGCAAAGAGATTTACATAATTTAAGTTATTGTTGGTACACAGGTATACCTTAGAGTAACTTCAGATAGAAGCCTAGATTTGTAAGGAAAAACTAAGAGAATAACCATTCAAAGGAATTCACCTTTGTTCTGGCTAAGGTCAACTAACTTCACTAAATAAAAAATTTAAAAACTGCCAAAAACAAAGACTACCTAAATAAAAAAGGGTCATACAATCTTCAAATTTTAAGGCAATTCATACAGAAAGACCATCTTCATCATCCCAGCATTTTAGAAACTTAAGAATCATAAGTACCTGGAAACAAAGTGAGTGTCATCAGGACAAAATGCAACATTCAGCACCCAGGAGGCATGGCCACTCAGCGTGCCAGCCAAGTTGGCATGTTGTCTGAAATGGGAAAGGTTCAAACAAAATGGAAATGTTAGTTTTTAGAATATAATCACTGAAGTGGAAAGTATATTATTAACTCTGTTCATATAATTTGACCAAATCTGCTATCCTTATAATGCCCACATTACTATATCAAAAATTCCCTTTTCAATGAAGTGGCATCATACATTATAGAAAAAATTATTTTTATAGTGGCATTAACTCGAACTGTGTTGATGCCACCAAGAGCCAAGAATAAGATCCCTAACAGAGAACTTAAAAGCTCAAAATAAATAAAGAACCACACTATAGAGGCTCAGCAAGCCAACCCCTAAGATGAGGAAACTGAGAACCAGCAGGGGTGAGTAAACCATTTTAGGAGAGTGGCAGGTTCAGATCCCGCCTGTACCAGCAACCTTTCCATATAGGGCCAGTGCCTCATGTCCAAGGAAAGCGACTCTGACGGATGCGGCTTGGATAGACCATTTTAACCTAATCAATAAAAAGACAGGTCTACTTACTACAGCCATTTTCACTTTTTTAATAAAAGTGAAACCAAATCACCTACGGCAAGAGAATAACCCTAAGACCTAAGTGAGGTCAGCAGTTTTACCCCTGAAAACAGACCCCAGCAGAATAGAGCAGACCTCAGTTAAGTGTTCGGAAGGACAGGCTCAGTGGGATGCAGTGGGACTATGAGAGGGTAAAATGTCCTAGGTCTTCACTCAGTACCATCACCTTGGGCAAATCATCACCTCAGCCTGGGTTCCTCATGTGCAAAATGGGGACACTAATCTGTGCTGCTACCTCACTGGTTGTTGGGAGGATCAATAAAATGGTGGCAATGAAAGTCATAAAATAAAGTTGGATACATAAAGAATTGCTACATTTATACTGGCTCTGCTACCAGCAAGCAAGTACAACTCTAGAGAGACATCTTACCGTCTGGACCCTAGCACCCTCATTCAGCCCTAATTCCAAAAGCTGTAGTTCTAATTCCATGTCTATTTGACAACATTTTGCCATCCAAAAGCTGCCAGAAGTAGGCTAGAAGGAGCAGGGCTCCTAATCCCAAGTTTAAACTCCCAAAAAACTCTCACAGGCTCCTGAAAAGACATGCATACAAATGATCAAGTTGTGGTATGTGAAGGTAGAGGCAGTCCCAGCCCACACGGCTGGGGATGGAGGGTGTGATGTATGCACACGGTGGAAAAGAATGCCACGTTCACAAGCAATGAACCAGAGGCATGCCTGGCAGGGAGAGCTGGTCACAGCACTGAGTCACAGTATCAAGGACACGTATCAAACACATTATAGGGGCTATCTCGGGGGAAATAGGAATAGGGGCTGAGAATGATGGGGAAAATAAGAAGAGAAAGGGGCCTGCACAGGCTCAAAATGATAGAGAGCTGCAAACTGAAGAGAATGGTTAACTCACTTCTATACTGGCAGTACCAACAACCAAAATGCTCCCCCATCTAGGCCTGCAGTGCGGTGGTTTATAAACGGACAGCTCCCTAACTAGGGCAGAGGAGTGTCTGCTGGAATACCCCCACTCCTAGAAAATGTATGTTCTAATTTTTTACTGTCACCTGGGGCCAACCACAGCCCATAGCTTCATTTCTTCACCTGTATACTACTTACCTACCCCCAAAGAATTTAATATCAGTGAGCCCACAAAAAAACAGGCTGCCTGACAAAAAGTAGCAAATATATGATCCTACCAGGGAACCCATGCATGTCTTCCTCCACGCAGCCCTGAGGACACACACTAATCTCAAAGACAGGGGCGCTGAATGATGGAGGATGGCCTGGGGAGACAAGGGTATCTGATGTGACCTGAGCACAAGCCTTTACTAGATCCAGGACAGGGTGCAGCACACCCCCTAGGGCTCCTTCTAACAAAAAGGGGGACAAAAATGGGCATTGGTAGTGAGATGCCTTTAATCTCACCAAGGTACTTACACATCATAGATCTTGATGTAGCCATCATCTGAAGCAGTGACAAGGAGCTGAGAGTCCGGGGAAAAGGTCAAGGAGCGAATGGGCATGGCATGGCCTGAAATTCAAAAGGCCCTTGTTAATCTGGCAAACCACTGTCTCCTCATATGGCTTCCTACTGACTATGCCCCTTTTAATGACCACGAGTCACTGAGTTGGACTGCCCAGGTGCTTCAGTCAGGAAAGGGAGGGTACTAACTGGGCCCTTCCTCTCACTGTTCTAGAAACATCCACATAACTCCAGCTTCTCCTCCTGAAGCCATTACTCCTATTATCCTTCCCTGACCTCAGCATATATTGCTTTAAAAAACTCATCTTCTACAAATATGGCCAAACATGGAAATATGCATTGCTTCTGAATGTAAGGGTGAACAAATAAGATGCTATTTCTCTACCAAATCTTTTATTGTAGGGTAAACGATAGGAGGTAACATATTCACTTGGTTAGAATTCAAAACAGTATAGAAGCATATGTAATAAAGTCTCCTCCTACCCTACCCCTGTTCTTTAGCTACCCAGTCCTCATTCCCAGAGGCCACTGGTGTGGAGGCCAGGCATAATACTTTCATCTACCTTCAAATTATCAAAAAAAAAAAGTTGTTGTTTTCTAATCACAAAGTTCTTTAGAACCAAAAATGACAGAAATGAGACATTCATATAGCTAGAATATATTAACACATAAATAAAAGGTAAGTTTGTTCACCAAAACAAGCATTTAATACTGTTACAAGAATATCATCTAGGTTAAAACTATAGTGACAAGACTAAAACCTGGACACATTTCAGTTTTCCAACTGAGATTTATAATATTTTGCAAATCTAATGCTAATTTTCCATTTAACAGCATTTTAATGAAAGAATAATTCTTCCTTTGTGGTCTGAAAACCAGTTTGCAAAAACATGATGATGAGCTCTACCTTCCAACGTATGCAGAAGTTTTCCAGTTGCAATATCAAAAATATTGATGATTCCGTCTATGGCTCCACTGGCCAGATATTTCCCATCAGGACTCTGTTCAGAGAACATAGAAAAAATGGGCACTTTGAGACTCTTATGTTGTTAAGCTATCCCTACCAAACACAAGCAAATCTCTTGCTGGCTACAGGTCTAACCAGCTGGCTGGCAAACCACATCAGCAAGACAGTAGCTGCTCAAGCAGACCAATGCAGAAGCTGTGCCAACGACTACAACAGGATGAAAGGGTAAACTGAAACAATCAGAAAGAGAAAAGAGAGCAATGTTTCCTTACATATGCAATACTAAGAATGAATTTTCCTCTAGTGTCCAACGAATATTCCTTTTTCCCACTTTCCACACCAAAAATGTTCACTTTCCCCACATGGGTTCCTGTGGCCAGATACTGGGAATCAGGAGAAAAGGCCAAAGTCCAGGCATCCACTAAACAGAAAAATGAAGGAAAAAAATATGGTGAGAAAAGATTTGATTTTAATTTTAAAAACTAAAGTTTTACCAAAAGATACATTTTCTTTCAATCGAAGAAACAGTGTCCTGATTCAGAAAACTATGTTGTAAAGATGCTAGTTCTTTACCAGGTTTAAATTTAGTTTAAGGGCTTCTCAAATTTTTAATAAAAATAGGACAATACCAAGTGTTAGTAAGGATATGGAGAAACCAGAACCCTCATACACTGGTGGGAATGTAAAATGGTATACCCACTTTGAAAACCAGTTTAACAGTTTCTTAAGTGAAAACACACACTTAACCATAATACCCAGCAATTCCACTCCTAGGTAGTTACCCAAAAGAAATGAAAACATATGTCCACACAAAGACTGGTATACTCTTGCTCATTCATAGCAGCTTTATTCATAATAGCCCCAAACTGGAAACAATCCAAATGTCCATCAACTGGTGAATGAACAAAATGTGGTACATCCTTACAGTGGACTATTATTCAGCAATAAAATGGAACAAAACCATGCTACAACATGTATGAACCTCAAAAACATTATACTAAAGAAAGAATAAGACAAATATAATCCCACTTATATGAAATTTTTCAAAAAGACAAAGCTATAGAGATAGAAAGCAATGGTTACCTGAGGCTGAGATTAGGAGCAGGGATTGACTACAAGTGGGCATGAGGGAAACTTTTGAGGCATGGATGTATTCTAAAACTGAATTTGGGTGATGGTTGCACAACTGTAGAAATCTACTCAATTAACTGTATTTTTAAATAGGTGATTTCATAGTGCAAGTATAGAAGTGAAATTTTACCTCAACTAAACTATAAATAAATGATGCACCAGAAATACTCTTACATGAAACTATAATATGAGAAAGTATTTATCACAATTTAACTGAATAAGGAACTGTTTAAAAAAATCAATTGGTTTTTAAGTTACACCACACATCTTAGTTAATTTCAAGAGTTCTATCCAAATGTTATTTATGCACCATAGTGCTTCCTTTGGCCAGAACATCAGGGTCTCCAGTCTCAAGTGCAGCATGGGTAAGCACAAGTACTGTATATGTCCATCTGGACCACTGATGGTATTGGGTCTGAGCCTAGAGGCCAAGGAACAATCTTCTAGTTTCCACTATCTGCCTGGGTTGCTCTTCCCAAGCCTACTCTTACATGGGAACACTCCCGAAGTCCTGGCCCCTCTCACACCTGCCCAGGAACGGTGCTTAAGGGACAGAAGAATAGGGTCCTTCCTAAGTCACCTTCCTCATTCCTGGGACAGGGCTCAGAGATCAAGACTGTTGGCCTCCCCTGCCCTTCTTAGCTCATGGGACAGTGAAGGAGGAGTGGCCTCTATGAGCTTTTTCATGGTAGACAAGGGCTCTAGCACTTCTTGAAAATGTTCACACACATATTCTAAGTAATAATAAGTCGTTTAACTCTATCACTTTACTGAGGAAATGTTTTAAAATGAAATTTACTTCAAAAGTGCTCAGTTAACCAACAAGACATAAAAAAGCTTTTATCAACCTTCCAAAGAGCTGCTTTTAAATATCTTTATTCCTAATTCCTAAATGACAGTAGCATTTATTCTAACAGGATTATGTTTTCTTATCCCTATTATAATTAGCCATTTACATGATTAATATTTAGCAGAAAACCCAATTTTTAAATTTTTTTTGAGACAGAGTCTTGCTCTCTCACCTGGGCTAGAGTGCAATGGCGTCATCACAGCTCACTGCAACCTCTAACTCCTGGGCTCAAGCAATTGTCCTGTGTCAAGCCTCCCAAGTAACTGGGACTACAGGCACATATCACTATGCCTGGCTAATTTTTCTATTTTTTGTGGAGACAGGGTCTCACTCTTGTTCAGGCTGGTCTTGAACTCCTGGCTTCAAGCAGTCCTCCCACCTCAGGCTCCCAGAATGCTAGGATTACAGGCATGAGCCACCTCGCCTGGCCAGAAAACCTGATCTTTACTCCTCAAAGTTTAATAAAATACTTCTAACTTATTTTTACATTTCCCTATGAATTGTTCTGCAATATAGAACTTTTAGTACCAAATGTCCTTATGCTCAAAATAGAAGGAACAATTTTTCTTCCTCAATTAAACCTCGCAATCTAAGATTTTAATATTTGCATAACAAATATTTATTTTAATCAGTTCTACCTCATCATTAAAAAAGTTGTTTTTCTTTACCTTTGGGGATCTTGGACCACCTGACATGGAGAGGCCTCATATTCCCACCTTTGTCCTTCTTCATGGTCAGCTGCTGGAAAGCTATGGCTTGGCTGAGCTGCCAAGTGCAGGATCTTCCCCTTCATCTTCACTTTCTTCCACTTCCTCACTTTCTTCCCCAGGATCTGGGACTTTCTCTCTTCTCTTTTTCTCTTCCTTTTGCGGTAGTTCACATTCTCCGTGCATATTTGCAAGACCCATGTAACTTAAGTGTCCATTTCCCCTACATCCACTAGACCTAGACTCATCAAAGGAGTTTTACCCTCAAAAGAATTCAGTTGCTCTTCAGCAGCCAATGGCAATGCTTGCTTTTGTTACTCAACCAAATAACTACTGTTTAATGGCCTGGTCTAGTTTTGTGCAGAGTCCTATCCAAAAAGGAAATAAATCCAATCCATTTATTCTTCTCAGTATCTTTTTCTTTCATAATAGTGAACTTTACAACCTTGCACACTTGGAGAACATCCAGTATAAGGTACTGCTTGTTAGGGAAGGCAAGCTGGTAGACATGCTATCCTTTTACATGGAACCAATCCAGCACTCATTTCTTCAGCTATTGTGTGCCCAGGGCCACAACAACCATGCAGTGACCAAAGTGTTATGGGTCCTTGGGAGGGCTTAGGTGTCTAAGATGAAAAGGCAGCAAGAGATCTGCCTCTTCCTCCTCTCTTCTTAAGATGTTCTTTATATACTAGAGTCTTAACAGACTTTGCAGGATGGTTTGGGGGCCCAAGTCCTCTATAAGTAATGTAAACAGGGTAAGGGCACATGCAAAGACAACCATCCAGGGAGTCAGAGCATGTAAGTAGCTTTTCCCTAATACACATCCCCGCCTACACACTCTGAAAACTGTGAGTCAATGTATCCAAAATATAGACTGGGCATGAATATTCTTTAAAAAGTGCCAGTAGTAAGAATCATAGACAAGGAATACTGCTTCTGAGGGGAAATGCACTCAGTTTTCAGACAACCCAATATAGAAATAGCCTAGAGTGGCTACCAAGCATAACTGGTGGGAGGCAAATCCAGCCGGGGTGTCAATCAAGGGAATTATGTTAATGAAACACCTAAGCAGCTCTTCCATAATCAACCCACAAAGGGGTGTGCCACAGAAACACCAGGCTATCTGACCCTCTAGCAGTCACACCCATTCTGGCAGAACAGGCTCTGCTGGTGTAGTCATTTATAAGTAAATATGAGGCTCAAAAGAGCCCTGAAATGGCGTGCTGCTTGTTCCACGTTAATCTAGCCCACTTACATCAAATTCCATCACCTCCATGATGTTTATCAAGGCTAGTGGACAAGATTATGCTGTCCTACAGTACTTAAAAAAAAAAAAAATCAATGAATTTGTTTCTTTAAAAGTTTCCTATCTATCACATACTAGAAATCAGACCCTTTAAGCATAATTAGTAGAGATTACCATGATACAGATACATGAGGACACAGTGCTTTATGCTCTAAGCTTCTATGAGGCAGTGAATATATCAATTCAGAATATATGGCAAATAGAGAACCTCTGGACCATCCAAATATAGGTCCACAATTCCAAACCAGCAATTCTGAAATCCAAAAAGCTCTGAAAACTATGAGTTTTTCCATAGGTTTTTCTATCAAAATTCATTTGGCAGCAAAACTTGACCTGAACTGACATAGGCTATTTATACCCTTTATTTATCACACTTAGTATAAATATTTGTGTTTCGTTGCACAGACATTAGTGTTTGATTAGAGTGCTGTTCCAGCCCCATTGAAGGTATTATGTAATATACAGTTCATGCACCCGTATCACCCCTTTCAAATCCAAAAAATTCTGAACTGTAAAATATATCTATCCCTAAGGGTTTTGGAAAAGGGATCATAAACCTCTATTTTCTCCCCTAAAAGTAAAACTCTTACCAGGTCCTGCATCTATAGACTTTATCTGTTTGCCGTTTTCCAAGTCCCAGAGCCGAATATGAGCATCAAGAGAACTGGATGCAGCAATGGGCAGGGTGTGGCTGATGTCCACAGACACCACCCCCAGCTGATGTCCCTCCAGACTCCACTGTAGGTCCAGCCTCTCATCACGCCTTCAACAGGGGACAGAGAAATGGATTTCTTCACACACAACACACTATACCTGGCATCTGAAATTCTGGGTCCCTGTGACTATGCATTACTAACGGTCTATGAAATACAGAATCAGAGAAGAATTGATGAGCTATAGAACAGCAAATGCTGCCAAGTTTTTACTTTGGGATTTTTTTATATTACCATATTGCTATTGCTTTCTTGCCTACAAAAAAAGTTAACACTTCCCTGATTGCAACTTGAGAACCCAGCAGCAAAACTCTTGCCCCCAATTTTCCAAGTCTATATGTTAAGGAAGAGGTGCTCACCATTTCCAGACCTTCACCAGGTCATCCAGGGATCCTGTGACCACTGTCTCTGAGTTTTCCTTCTTGTTTGTCCCCCAGGCAACTGACCAAATGGCATCATCATGGGCTAGAATGGAAAATGCTTCATTTATAAAGTTTTCATGCATGCAACTTCCAAATTTAATGTGGTAAAATGAAGCTGAAATATTGTTCAACAATTGTGAGGTAACATCCACTTGTATCTGCTTTACTATTTTACAAAGCACTTTCTCATACGGCTTTTACTGGAACTGTGGGGGCACATATGAAAACTGGATGTTCTGAATAAGCACATGTTTACCAGGTGGGAAGGCAGTACCAGAATAAGCCAGGTCTTCAGACTCCAAATTCAACATCCTTTCCTTTAGCATGCTGTCTGCATTAAGCAATCTGGAATGGCTATCACTTGGATAAAACAAGTAAAACCAGTGGGGAACATCCCTTTCCTCCCAAAAAAGACCTAAGTTTGATAAGAGATACACCTTAGAGATCTTTGGAAACCAGCAGGCAGTTCAACTGTAACAGCACAGGTCTAAAAACAAATACCTAATATAGTCTCTATACATAAGTTGCCTTTTACCAAAAGTACCTTTGTCATGCTTACTGGGCCAGTTATTATATTAAAACAACCCTACAAAGAAGGTACTATTAATATCATCCTCATTTTACAGACAAGGAATCAGAGGCTTAGAGAAGCCTAGTAGCTCACCCAAATTCACAAAGCTAAGAAGGGGTACAGCTAGGATTCAAATCCAATCTCTCAACTAACCTTAAATCTAAGTTTGCAAGCTGCTTGTTTGGTGGGCCATGCTGTTGGGTCTGCAGACCTGGTGTGCTTATAAAAATGTGACAAGTGTACATGGAGGCTTTATCTATGCCTGACAGCAATTATCCAGGGCTACCTTTCCAAAATATGAATATAAGGGCATTAAACTTAAACAGTTCTGAGTTATTACATACAGAGTCATGGCTTCAATTATAATTCCACCTGACCCAAGCCTGCTAACTTGCCACCTGGATGCCATTAGCTACATAGAAGGTAGTTGACTGGCATGCCTATTTAGCTTACTAGTCACCTATAGTAGCTAACTTGGAAGAATGCTTTTGACCTAAACTTCAGACGAAGTAAATGTCGCCTACTTAGAGTACAAGAGCTTTTATTAGGCATTCCACAAATTCCTCAGGCCCTTCCTAACTCATCTAGGCTATGGTGAAAAAATGAGATGTGTGAGTAGTTCATGTATAAACACTACTCTTGTTGTAAGTGGACAACCCTATGTAAAGACCCCAAAGCAAGTTCTGAGTTCAGGCCCATGCTCAAGTTCACCTCCCCAGATGAGCTGGTATTAACAGAGTTCTGAGGCTCAAAGCATTTCCTTCTTCCACCTTGGCACCTGGGAAGTTCAGTTATATCTTCCTCAGGTGGGAAAGCTTTCCTCTCCAGTCTATCACATGGCTCCTGTTGCTCCTTCGTATTAATAGTTAGTTGTTCAGGTTTTTTGTTGTTTGTTTTTAAGTATATTTGTTTTTGGCTGCCTCAGCCAATCTTCTGGAAAGTGAGTATACTTGGAACTGCATGTCTAGTCAGCATTACAAAAATCTTAAAGAAACCAGGGACAACACAGTTTTTCAGAGATGAATTTGTTTGAATAGGCAGACTACTTACCTTGCTCTTGTTTGAAGAGAATACTGTACTAAAAAGGAACAGAAGCCACATTAAACCAATGGTCAGATTTCAGACATCCCACATCCCCTCTCTACAGTATTCCTTCCCGCAAGAAGATATGGTCATATAGTGTTAGCTACTTCCTCTGCTGTCACCCTGACCATCCTACAAGTTCCTTGATTCCCATTTATGCAAGATTTATACAGTCATACAAGAAAAAAATTCTTAAAGAAACTGATACTTTCTCCTTCTTCCCTACTACTACCCACCCCCAACAAGAGACTAATAAATTATGTTTTCTTTTTCTGCTCTGATCACCAGGAAGCTCGTGGTCCAGTTTGTAGCTTAATTTTTGCAGTTGTATAAGACTACACAGCCTGCATAATAACCCGTTAACTTTGTCCTAATCTTATTACATTTTATTTTATTTGTTGTTGTAGAGACAGGGTCTCACTATGTTACCCAGGTCTTGAACTCCTGGCCTCAAGTGATCCTCCCCCCTCAGCCTCCCAAAGTGCTGGGATTACAGGCATGAACCACTGTGCCTGGCCCTAATCTTGCTATAAAGATATGTTTCTCCTGTTCTATCTCCTGTTCTTATCTTTTCTTTGTTTTTGTGTATAAAGTCTTTTAAGCTTCCTTAATCCCTCTCTAAACTGTGGTAAAGACTTATATAAACTAATCCTCCTCTTAGTGTTATGCATTTTACTAGTGCTACCTAACCCTGTGGTGACCAGGTGTCCATGGTCACCTAGCTCTTTAGGAGCAGAGCAAGAATTAGACTCTAGTTTCTTGACTATATACCCAGACAACCTACTGGACTTGAACTTGCCAGAGACCAGATGATGTTTTCCCCCAACACAAGCCTTACCTGGTTGGTCATTTCCTTAACCAAGGATGAAGGGCAAAAGGCCAGACAGTTCTGTGGAAACAACACCAGGGTTTCAGTAAGGAGGTGTCATCAGGACAGAGGGGGCTACAGGAGGTTTCCCTTGACCAAGAAAATAAGGCAACCCTTTGTTATGGAGTTGTTCTGACACCTTTCTATAGATCAGTTCCTGGGGCCCCCTTCACAAGCCCTACCTGGTAGTGTGTTCTTCTTTCCCCCTTTGAACCTAAGGACTCAACTAACACCTATCCCCATCCCATAATTTCTTTTCCCCAAGTCTGACTGCAGAGAGTGACCAGTCTCTCTGTCCCTTGCTGCTCTTTAGAGAAACAAAACCACAGCCCCTTTTAATTTTAAATATTATTTACTAAAAACTCAACAAACAACATGGAGGAGCCCAAAGATAGCAGAGTTCTTACTTTATATACAGAGTTCTCAACCAAAAATGCCTTTAAGAGATAGTAGGCATGTAAATAAGAGCAGGGGCTGGAAGGAGACACATGTCTCCCAAAAGGCATCAAAGTCTTCAAGGACTTAGCTCAGCTAAACATAGACCTAACTTACTTTAAAAATAGATTTAATTTCTCAGGCTACATTAAGGGTTCTTATTTTTTCTGTGTGCCACAGACCCCTTTAGCAGCCATTTAAAGCCTATAAATCCCTTCTCAGAATATCCTTAAATACAGAAAATACACAGGATTAGAAAGGAAACCAAGTATAATGGATTCTCATTATTCACAGCAGTTATGTTCTATAAAGTTGCCATGAACATCAACTTATCAAATAGTGAACGATCACTTTTCAGGGAAACACAGAGGTTCCTGAAAGCAACTGATCAATACATAAACCATATTTTATGTTTGTTTCTGTTTAAAAGCACATTACTGAATATACATTAGTAATTCATTAATATTGAACTCATGCCTAAACAAAGCTTACCTAACACACATATTTTCTCTGTAAGACACATCACAGCCTTCTTGCACTTAGGAACACTATTCAACACTTCAGCACTATGCTTGGGGGCTATCTTAAACAGTGGAATCACCAACAAAAACCACAAAAATGCAAAAAGTGTGGCACTAAAGACTGCAAAAGGACACAGTATGAGAGCTGAAAAAAGAAGGCAGAGTGTTGCCTTGTTTGACCTCAGCTGAGAACATGCATGTCAGGAGACTTAAATTTTTCACCACCTTGCACATGTCCTGCAAAGACCACAAAAGCACTACAAGTATTGATTTTGGGGCTACAAATAAATTTTAGTGAGTAGGTGAATTCACAAATACAGAATCCACAAATAATGAGGACAGATTGTATGTTTAAATATAATTTTATCAAAATACAAAATCTAAATTTGTGATAGCATGTGCTTATTAACACTATTATATAAGATCTAGCATCAAATCTAATAACTACCATAATTTCAAAGTTGTAATGAGCTTAAACAATATCCTGAAATATTAAAATATCTGTAATTTCTATTCATAACAAAGTCACATTGCTCATACTGTGGTTTGGTGCCTATATTCATAATTTAAGAAAATGCTAAATTTCAGTTAGAGGTTAGGGAATACAAGGATGCAGTTTTTCTTCTCATCAAAGTTTATGGTCCCCCAATTCGACCCACGGGCAGTTTAATGACCATACATTTAAGGCATCCAAGTTCCAGTTACTTGCTTTAAATTTGCAAACCTAAAAAACTGCCGAAGGTTTTCCAAGAAATCAGAAAATCAAAGAAACAAATGATTTCTAAATAATCCTTGCCTATAAAGATGTCACTCAGGTTGTAGTGTTTCATTCATTTGTGACCCAACAACAGGGTTCTGCCCAGGGTAGGAAAGACAGGAAGAAGCTCAAGTCCGTTTTGCTAACATAAACGGCATTCAACCTCTGCTTAAGCAGAGTCCTCTGCCTTGTGAAGCACAGGCTTGTCCTCTTCCCTGCCAATCTGGGCCTCACATTCAGCAACAGAGAGAAACAAAAAAAAATTAGGAAGGCTTGCAAGAAGCCAACTTTCAAAAAGCCAGTCTCCCCAAAACAAGTGTGTGATTCTATCAATGAGCGTACATTTGAGAATGTACTATGAATCAGGTCCTGTTTTAAGTACTACACATAGATTAGATCACTGAACCCTCATAACCCCATTTAGTAGGTACAGTAGTCCTCCCTTATCCGAGGTTTCACTTTCCACGGTTTCAGTTACCAGAGGTCAACCGTGGTCCAAAAATAAATGAGTATAGTACAATAAGACATTTTGAGAGAGAGAGACCACATTCACATAACTTTCATTACAGTATATTGTCATAATTGTTCTATTTTATTATTACATGTTTTCAATCTCTTACTGTGTCTGAATACAGTAGAATCAGATACTCTGAGTGAAAGATCACATTCACATAACTTTTATTACAATATGTTATCATTGTTCCATTTTATCATTGTTATTGATATCTTACTGTGCCTAACTTATACATTAAACTTTAGCATAGATATGTATGTACCGTATAGGAAAAAACACGGTACAGATGCTCCTGGATTTCCAATGGGGCTACTTCCCAATAAACCCATGTACAGTTTTAAAATTGTAAGTCGAACCATCTTAAGTCAGGGACCTTCTTTATACATAGGGTTCAGTTCTATCGGAGGTTTTATACATCCACTGGGGGTCTTGAAACGCATACCTTGTGGATAAGAGCAACTACTGTATTCTTATTATCAACTCCACTTTCCTGGTAAGAAAACAGGTTTACAGAGGTTAAGGAAGCTTCCCCAAGGTTAGTCTGACGCTAGAAAGCAGATACAAGCTATACTACAGGCCACTTAGATACATTACCTCTTACTCCAGTCTCTTATCTCATGAAGTTAATTTCATAGGTAAGAAACCTCAGAGCCCTTTTTTGCCACCTCCTCTTTTTAGAAAACTTTTCCCTAATTTTCCCAGGCAGAATTCATTGCTCGCTCCTCAGTGTTTCCAACGAACACTACAGATGCCTGTATTAAAACACTCAGGCAAGTCAATAACCCACAATATTACGTGGTACTTTAAGGGAACCAAGCCTCTGCGTACACCTGTCCAGTGACGGGGAGCTCGCTACCTAAGGAGACAGCGTGGCCCACTACCGGAAAACTTCGGTTAAGACAGTCTTCCCCTCCACGGAAAAATGACCTGCCCCGCAGAGAACCCAGCCTTAAGCTGGGGGCTGCACAGAACATTCTCAGGATGCACAAGGCCACCTACAGGCCTTCCCTCTCCCCTCAGGCCCGGTACACTGAGGGGCAGCCAGGGTAAATGGAGTCACGGAAGCCACCCTTGGGCTCTGCGGCTTGGAGCATCCCCGAACAAACCCGCTTACAGGCAGCCTCGGGCCCACCCTCGCTCACCCGCCCTCTGGCCCCAGCCGTCAGCGGCCCCAACACCATCCCCAACGGCCGTGCGTTGCAACTCACCCGGGAACCGCCAGGCTGCAGGTCGGACACGGGGCCGGGAGCGACTGCGACGCGCGGAGATGAGCTAACGAAGGGGCGGGGCATCTTGTCTGACCCCGCCCCCAGGGCCCCGGCGCCAGCGGCAGCGCCCTCTGTCGTCGCGGGGCAGCAGCGGAGAAGGGTGGGCGGGGAGAGGAGGGAAGAAGCCCCGCCCTGCGCGTTCCGCCGGCCGCGGGGCCGCTGGAAACTTGCTCCCGGAAGCGCAGCGTTTTAGCTTCCGGCAACTGCGGCTTTAGGTGCTTGGGTTCCAGTGTTTTTGTACTTTGCGATTGGAGTGACTCTGATGTCTTCTAGGGTTCTGTTGCTAAAAAAGAAGTGGAATCGAGCTTTGTCTTTCAATCTGCAAGTCACTACCCATTAGTGTGACGGATATCAACTTAGTAGGTCATGACCAGCATTTTTAAACAATGAGATGGAAAGGAGGAGGCCCGTGCCCCATCCTAGGGAGGCTGCCCGACCACTCCTGCTTGCTGGTCGCGGCCCAGGTCTTTCTCTGGAAAGGAGAGAAGAGATGTTTTGGGGAGCGGAATGTCTGGGGCGGTCCCTGAAGCGTTAAAACCTGTTTCAGCTAGTCATGGGCAAGAGTACAGCTTCTGATTAAAACGGGTTTAGAAGTTCAAAAAGATTATAATAGAGGGTAATAGTAGTAAAGTATGGTCTCAGTGAATGGAAATCCCTGAAGTATCTACTCCCCCCACCCCGTTTTCTGGTAGTTAACGTTACACAGGATCCAGTTTACTAGGACCATCTTGAGGTGTATGATGATTTCAGAAGACTGTTAGACCACTTACAACTGGATAAAGTTTATCTTTGGGGGCTTTTTGAGGGGGTGCGTGGCCCAGAAATTGGCCAAATACATCCACAAATCTCCCAGGGCCCATTCTCTGGTCCTCAGTAATTCCCTCAGCGACACCTCTGTCCAGGGAAACTTCATCCAGCCCCAGTGGATCCCCTGCGTGTCTCTGACTTAGAAAGTTTGGATCCAAGAGAGCAAACTAAAAGACTGAATTGTCAAAATTCTTATGTTGCACCTCCTAGGAATCAAAATGTCTTTGTAACCATTCTGGATCTATCTGACCAGAGGGCATATGCCCCTGGAGCTAAGGAAGAACGTACAACAGGGAGCTCTTCTTCAAACTGGAGGCAATTCTCCTTATATTGACCTAAGTGCTGAGTGGACCCTGGTCTTCAGGCACATTCCACAGACCTAAATACACAGAAACTGACCCTGCATTGGCTGGGACCCCAGTTCCAGAAGTGCAAAAAGGACTTAACATTAGTCCTTCAAAGCAATGACTTTTAGTAGTGAAATAATGAGTAATCTGCTGCCTTCCTGTACAACTAGTTACCTTGGCTTTGGCCAATCTGCCCCTTTGTTTTTGCTGGTGAAGTTTGTGGGTTTCTGTGGGTTTGGGAAGTAGACTGATTAGTATGTGGCCACTCCCAAACCAAGATGATTGGGCCACTTTTACTTCAACTTTTAGTGTTTAAATATACAGAAGTATTTTTGAAAGACTCCCACTTTAAGAATGGTGAAATTTTGGCTATCAAAAGTGCTCAAATGGCCAGGGTCAGTGGCTCACACCTGTAATCCTAGCCCTCTGGGAGGCCGAGGTGGGAGGATCACTTGAACTCAGGAGTTGGAGGTTGCAGTGAGCTATGATGATGCCACTGCACTCTAGCTGGGACAACAGAGCGAGACTCTGTCTCAAAAAAAAAAGTGCTCAAAACTATATGAATAAGTGAATTTTAATTATGTGGTTTAGGTTTATGTGGGTTTTTTTCTTTTCTGCACATTAATGGTAAATATTCCACCTCCAGATTATTCTAAAAGCACACTGATCACTTTTATGCCTTTTATCTGTTATCTGAATACTAAGGCTTTCCCACGTCTGATTACTTGCTTCCAAATATACTACTATTAATTTCCAATTGAAGCAAGTCATTTTGGGTAAAAATTCAATTAACCATCTCAAACAAAAAGAAATAGATTAAGAAAAATAGACTAGAAGATGTAAGAGTACATTATGCATAGTAAAATTACATCCTGTTTCATAAAAACTGTTTCACCTATGCAGGTACTAGGTCACAAAGGAAAATCTATTTCTTGCTGTGAGTCATGGCCAAAAAGTTTGAAAATCATGGTAATAAAGGCTTTCCAAAGTCTTTCAAGTTCTATAATTCTATAATTATGATAAGAACTCCAAGTCATTTATTCAAAAAGGATGTATTAAGCACCTGCTTTCACCCCTCTGCCCCCAGAGGGCCAGGCATATGCAATCATTGGCGTTGGGACTATGAAGCCGGGTTAATTGGCCTTTTTTGTGCCATTGATGTCTTTGGCATCTGATAAAGCCTATGAATCCTGTCTCTAATGTGGGGTTTTTTTTTTTTTTGGAAGAAAAACTTTAACTGCTATTGCATAAAAACATCGATATGAAGTAGAAATTGGTTTCAATAACATTAGTAGAGAATATGTTCTAGAAAGTGGAGGTAGCTGGATGTAAAATTCTGGCAGCAGTTTAATAGAACAGTCTCAGATGTTTAGTTAGGTTGAGGCCAACACCTAATGAGGATGAAAGCCTTGTCTGTGGGGAATTTTGAACAATACCTGGAGAAATATTACACTATGCATAAACCAAATTGAATTTTTTTCACAAGAGCTGTAAAGTTTCATATAGTAAAAGGTTTTTTCTACATGCACTTCAATTTCACATTATGAGTGGTGTAGAAGACTTAAACGCAGAAGAGAACATTCATGCAAGATATCCAACTCCTTGATATAATAATGCATATGATACAAAATTATACTATCATTACATCCAGGGCCTTCTGCAACTACCAGGTAGTGGTTATGGAAAGCTTGGCCCTCAGTATCAACATCTAGAAAGCAGCCACCACCTTCTATGTATATTCTCTTTTTGAATTTTTTCTTCATTTTTCTTAATCAGCTCTGCTGTTGTTGCTGCTTCTTAGCAAAATTGGTAAAAACAAAATTGTAATCATTGATGCATCACCCAGAGTATCCCAGAATTCCTGCCTTGGAATCTTCCCAGCTTCTCTCCAGTGTGCTTTTAAGAGTTGCAAAACTACCGAGGGCATCTGGGCTGCTGCTGGCAGCATCCTTCCTGAATCCGAGCTCTCACCCAAAGGCCATGAGGTCACCGAAAAGCTGGGTGGGGTAGAATAATGTTTTTAAATGCATAAAACAAACAACACAGGATTACAAAGGAAACCAATCACATCAAAATATTCATGAAATAGTTATATATGTACTTCTTAATGTAGCAGGTCGAATACCTTCTGTAATTTCAAAGTAGCAATGAGCATAAACAATATTTTGAATTCTCTGCAACAGCTGCAATGTGATAGGAAAATATCTGTGATTCGTATTGATGAAAAAGTCACAGGTACTGCTTATAATTCTGGATTTATTATGTATATAATTAAAGAAAATATTAAATTCCAGCTAGAGGTTAAGGAAAATAAAGACATAATTACTTTCCAATCAAAGTTCACAGATCCCTCAAATTGCAGAGCAAGTCTAGAAAGACTTGCCACTGTAACTGCATGCCATTTAAATATCTATAATAAGAGTTGTGGTCATGCAAGTCAGGAAAGAATGAAAAATTTTAGAATAAAATCAACTAAAATTCCAAGCTAATGGTGGAGTGACTCAGATGTTTGGCCTGCCTGCCCTGAAAAGTTCTATAAACCATAAGGAGGCCAAGGTTGGGAGGCCTACCCTAAAACTGCACCCCACAGGGATACAGTTGTTCTTAGAGAGTGGTTCACTGCCTTTCCAACTAGTCCTGGATAGAGCAGACCCACATTGTCCCGGGGCTTACCCCTATACTTGTCCTGTCCACTCAGAGTCACAGGTCCAAGCATTTCAGAAGGCGAAGGAGCCTCACAGGTCTATCCCATGGCTCTCTTCCTCTATACAACCCCACCATGGGGCCATCCAGCCTCTGCTTGAATACCTCCAGGGACAAGGAGCTCACTACCTCCTTTGGAGGAAGGGCTGCCTCTGCTCCAGTTCCAGGAAGGCTTAGTTGACTTCCTAGGAAAGACATGAGTCAGCAGGTATGGAGTGGGCTGCAGGTGAATGTCCTGCTTTCTGCTCAGCATAGGCAGAAGGAGAAGGAACTCCACAGGCCACATCTGCCCTGTGTAGAGCTATCAAGGTCCTCCAACATAGACTCTCTGTGATCCTCCTCAGAACCCCATCTGGCAAAGTCTGATGTCAGGGACCCCACTCCACCTTCCTGATGCTCATCCCCGGTGCCCTCCTTGGCCCCACAGCTGACACCCCACTCTCCTTCTTCCTGTTCTCCCTGCGCCCTCCCTTCCTGCAGGCTGCAGCATCTCATGTGGTCCCCTGCCCTTCTATGGATGCCACCCCTCACTCTACCCCCAAGTTTCCTTTTATTTGATCAGGTAGCACCCCCTTCTCTCCTCCATGCCCCCACACACAGGCCCCCAGGCCCTTTTTGTTTTCACGTTGGACACATAGGGGTTAAACAACTTGGGCTCTGGAGCCAGAATGCCTGTGTTCAATCTTGGCTGCTCCACCCCTAGCTCTGGTAAATGATGTAACCTCACTGGACCCTCTCTAAAATGGGGATAATGATAGAACTTTCCTTTTAGGGCTGATATAAAGATTAAAAGAATTAATATATGTAAAATGCTTAGAATAGTGCCTGGCACAAAGAAAACACTCAGCAAATGCCAGCTGTTGTTACTCTTACAATTGTTATTCTAGGAAGCTCCAATCATACCGCCCACCTTTAGGGAAGGCCCTGAAAGCCCCCAGGTCTCTTTCCTTCACTAGTTTGCTGGACAGCTAAGGGTATTTGCATCTTTGAAGCTTATAGCCACAACTTCCAGATTTCAACCAGCAATCAGACACTCTGGGCATTTCCTCACAAAGAATCTTCTAGAAAGCTATGCTCCTCCTTCTCTAAGGCAGTGAACCGACATACCTGGAACACTGGTGCTAATGCAGCAGAGTGGGGATTAACCCTATTTTACACAGAGAAGGAAATTGACCCTAAGGGAGGCAAAGTGACTTCTCCAGGGTCACTCAGCCAGCAAGACATAGTAAGGAGGGAAACCCAAGCTGGATCAGGGAATGGCTATTTCTTTTTTCCCTCCTAATTCCACAGTATTAGAGGAGGGGAAGGTGGGGAGCAGGAGGTCACAGGAAGGAAAGGGGTGCTGAGAAGGTGAAGGCAGGACTGTTAAGGGGCCAGAGGCGGGAGTCTGAGTCCAAATCCAAACCCACACGGATGCATTACTCCTTTCTCCAGCTGGTCCAGGGAGACTGAACCAGAGAACCTCCCGGAACTGGCTTCCTACCTTGCAGCCATGGACCCTTGGCAGTCCCAGTCTGGGGAATTCAGGCCACTGCAGTGGAACTACCAGCCAGGGGCTTTACCCTGACTGGCCAGAGGGTGGCAGTCACTGCCTCTGCATGGCCTGCTGAAGGATGGAATAGCAGGTACTGGCCTTCCTGGCTCCTCAGACCCCAGAGGCAGTGAGTTTCTGCTGCTGAATCATTATGAGACCCAGAGTAATGGGCTGTCAGACCTCAGTGTCCTCACTTTGAAAACGAAGTTCATCATACCATGGCCTTAATGCTTAGTGGTTTTCAAAGTGTGGTTCCCAGACCAGCAGCATCAGTATCAGCTGGAAACTTGTTCAAAATGCAAAATTCTCAGGCTCCATCCCACACCTACTGAACAAGAAATCCTGGGGTAGGGCCAGCAATCTTTGTTTTAACAAGCACGCCAAGGAGATTATGATGCAGGCCAGTGCGTGAGAGCCACTGTTTTCCGTGAAATGAGGAGGAGGAGGGCAGCCACGTGCTACCAAGGATTGGTGCTCAGCCCCCGAGATGGTGCAGTCGTTCCCAGCCAGTCTGAAGTGAGGAGGATGCAAACTTCACATCCTTTGGGCACCCTGGAGATGGAGCTGGGGGATTCCCACCTGTAATCCCCGCAGGTCCTGGCAGAGAGAGCCCCAAGGGAGTTACAGCAGAAGGTAGGAGCAGGGAAGAGAGAGCCCTAGGAGGGGCAGCTGAGGCCTCCCACCCTCTGCACACACCTGGCTGGGGGGCTGCAGCCTGGGGGACTGACTTTCCTTGCATCTAGCAACTGTTCAGGGTGGGGTTTCAGTTCTATTCTATTCACCAGCTGCCAACCAGGGTTTGGCAGTCACCTCTTGCCCTTGGCTGCTCTGTCAGTGTCCACTGACAGGGCATATACGGGGCCAGGCTGGGGATACTTAAAGCAATCAGATGGAATCCCTGCCTGCAAGGAGCTCACAGTGACTCTTTCTCACCAGGACTCTAGGCCATATTCAATGGAGATCGACTGTCCAGTTGGAAGAGCCCTAGCCCATCTGATTCTCCCTACTTAAGCTGTCTAGGTATTGGATATTCCTATTGTATAGAATAGTTGGCACAGAGAGAGCACATGGTTAATCTAGAGCACCCAGTAAAGCTGTGGCAGAGTGGGGACTAGAACCCAGGCCCCTCGAGTACCCATGCAGGTTGTCTCTGAGCAGACTGTGGGCGTGGCCCAGAGACAGGATGGGCGAGTCCAGGGCCTGAGCCCCTCCTCCACGGCCTGCCGTGCCCACATCCTTTGAAAATGGGCAGGAGCCAGGAGTGGACTCACCCCACACCAGGGGACTGAGTCACACTCCTAGGGGAAACAAAGTGCAGCTGGAGGGAATCAGGCCCTGTGCGGGGACAGGGGACAGGGACTGGACAGGCCCAGTGGTGCATGAAATTCTGTAGCTGGGGACCACACCATGACTTTCTGGACATTGTTGGCATTTACCTACTGACACAGGAAGTAGCAAAGTCAGGCTGCAAAAACAGGCTGCCAAAGATGTTGAGAGTGTAGGAGGTGAGCCAAGGAGCCAGACTGATGGGTCTGCCAGGAGGAGGCTGCAGGCCCCTGAAGGGTGGCAGGAAAGGGGTGTGGAAGCTGTGAGCCAGTGCCACAGTCTACAACGAATGAGATACGAGAGATTGGTAGGTGAGCATGAGGAAGGTGGAGGAGGTGTGTCTTGGTCTGTTTTGTGTTGCTATAACAGAATACCTGAGACTAGGTAATTTATAAAGAAGAGAAATTTATCTCCTCACAGTTCTGGAGGCTGGGAAGTCCAAGATCAAGGTGCCAGCATCTGGTGAGGGCCTTTTTGCTGTGTCATCCCATGGCAGAGGGCAGAAGGCCAAGGGGAGGGGGGAAGAGAGAGAGAAAGAGGCCAAACTTGACCTTTTATAAGGAACCCACTCCCACTATAACGGCATTAATCCATTCATGACGGTGGAGCCCTCATGGCCTAATCACCTCTTAACGTCCCACCTCTTAACATCATTGCATTGGGGATTAAGTTTCATGAACTTTGGGGGACTCATTCAAACTATAGCAGGGGGTCTACCTGGGTGGTGGGAGTCTCACAGGAGCAGAGGGAAGAGAACCAGGCGTCCAGTGGTGTGCTGGTAAATGTTTGACAACAGGCTCTTCAGGGAAAAAAATCTAAACCTGGGTTATAGCATTTGCTGATTTCCACAGTGTAAATACAGCTCCCGGGGGCCATTTCAAGCCACTGACATGAAGCTACCGACCTGTATGTGCAAACTGCTCTAGTAAGCTGGTATGCACCGGCTCCAGCACACCCCTGAATGGTTCTGACATATCGCTGGGGGTGTTGCTCTTGGCCCAGAGTGCATGGGGTATGCATACCCTGCAGTGTCCACTCCAGAGGCTGCCAGGAAGTGGTGTCCTCTGGGGAGAGCTAGGTGCAGTGACAGCAGGATTAGAGTGAGGGACTGTGAAAGAGCTGAAAATATAGGGATTTTTATTTACAAAGTTAGGGGGAGTCAGAGGATTGAGAGCCAGGTAGGGATGGCAGGACTTCAGGGAGGTGCTGACCAGAGGGGCCTGGACTTGGGAAGCCAGGGGGCAAAAGGAGCTCTGGCAAGAGAACTCACTGCTTTGTGGCTTCCGATGGAAATTGGAAATCCCTTACTGGCACAGGTTAAGCACAGAGCCTCTTGCCAGGATGAACAGGTGCTAGCATCAAGCCGGAAAGCTTGGGAAAGCACCAGGATGCTGTATCAAATGCACTTCTGAAGAACAAAGGGAATTCAAGATGCCAAAGGCAGCTTTAGAACAGCCTCATGCAAAGCTCCTTCCCCCAGGGCCCTTAACTCGGAGAGAGGGAGCTGAGGTTCAGGAGTCTAAAGTGCCTCCTGGTAAGGGAGCTAACATCTCCAGCTGAAAGCACTTCTTTTACTCTTGACTGCTACTATGCTAAAATTACTAGCGGAAGAAGGAAAGCATGCAGCGACCTTGCTGTGAAGTTACACCAAAAGTGCCCCAGGAGGCCGAGAGGCATAGTGGCCAAAACACGGAACATTACATCTGGAGCTTATAATTCCTACTTCTGAGCACTGACTGCGTGCCAGGCAGGAGGCTGGGCAAGTCACCCAAGTGGCCTCATTTAACCATCCCTGGCTCTGAAAGGGAAAATCTCCAGCCTGCCTCTGCCCGAACCCTCTCTGGGCCTCAGTTTCCACAGCTGTCTGTCCAGTGAGGCCATCGGCTCTGGGGCTTTGTCCAGTTTTGACCTTCTGATCCACCTCAGCTGTTCTTCTCACTGGCTTGTCATGTTGGCTGTGAGCTGCCTGTGGCACACGCAATTGCACTGTGTTCTTTACTGTGTAGAACACTTTTTGTGCATCTCTTCACACCTTCTTAGCCTCTCCTCTTAGTCCAGCCACTACCCTGGGATTAGCCCAAGTGTGAGTTGATGGCACCTCCCCTCCTCCAAATCTCTACCTCTACCTTCCTGCCCTGGGGACCGCCCCACATCCACCCAGAAGGATCATTGCCTGTGAGGCAGTTTGACCAATGGGGGATTTGAAGCCACAGCGTAAGTGCTTCCCCTTTTGTCCCTGAGGGACAGTTCTGCAACACCTGCCACAGGCCCCCTAGCACTGGTGGCCAACTCAACAATACATCCGTGATTTGGCTTTTTCTTCTTCCTTTGTTTCACTCTTTGTTTTCACTCCTGTTTCCTGGGATCACATTCCTAAATAAGCTCCCTGCTTGGGCTCTTTGTCTCAGGCTCTGCTTTGGGGGGAATCCAGGCTGAGACAGTTTCCAAGGGCCAATGACTGCAAATAATCTAATGTTTTGATAAAGTGGGCCCATTTTTTGCATGCTGATGAAGTTCTCACTCCCTTGCCGTCAGAGATGCTTTCTTGAGGGGTAAGAAGGCATGTGGAATGGGAACACTCTAAAGAGCCTTGCCCTTCCCTGGAGAGGCGGTGTTTGAAGGCCTGGAACCCGGGCACCTGTTGGAAGCTTGGAGATCAGTGGGGAGCCTGTGCTACCTGGGTTGGGGTGTCTGTGGAAACTCAGCACATTGGTGTGTGGGGGCGGGTAGCAGCTATCAAGGGCGTCCTGGGCCTGCAGAACTGAGTTGTTCTCTGAACAAAGCTCTAAATGTAAAGATACTGACCCAGGTCCCCAATGGACCTTCATTCCAGGCTTCAGCCACATCAGCGGGGAACAAGGGGCCCTCAACCTGCTCTGAGCACTTGGTCAGTAAGGCAGTCGTGTCCCACTGAGGTCCCAGAGGAGAGGCAGTATCTGGGGTGAGATGAGGAGGTCATGCTCCATGAAATGGCTAAAAAATAATAGCATCTTTGGCCTGCAGAGACCTGGGACATGGCTTTGGGGTGGGTGCCAAACCTCCTCAGCAGACCTCTGCAGGGCAATGCTGGTTGGAGGGGGCGCATGTGGGCTCTGACCTCAAGCCAGGCCAGGCCCTAGGGACAGGTCCCCAAGAGGTGCCTGGACCCACAGGGAGAAGGGTTTTTCTCACAGGCAAAACCATTCCACAGGGGTAGGGTCTGCCTTGGAGGTATGAGCCTCCCATCCTGAGTGTACAAACCATAGCTGAACAGCCAAATGCAGGGCAGTCAGAGTGTGGTACCCCAGTACCACAGGGTAGTGTCCCAGCCACCCCCTTACCACCACTCTGCAGTGACTTTAAAATTGCTCCTGTTGGCCGGGCATGGTGGCTCACACCTGTAATCCTAGCACTTTGGGAGGCCGAGGTGGGAGGATCACTTGAGGCCAGGAGTTCAAGACCAACCTAAGCAACATAGCAAGACCCCATTTCTACAAAAAGTAGAAAAATTAGCCGGGTATGGTGGTGCGTGCCCATAGTCCCAGCTACACAGGAGGCTGAGGCAGGAGGATTACTTGATTCCAGAAGTTTGAGGTTGTAGTGAGCTATGATGATGCCACTGCACTCCAGCCAGGGCAAAAGATAGAGACCCTGCCCCCCCCCCCAAAAAAAATTTGCTCCTGTTGTTGGGAGGGCTGCAAAAGACTGAAAGAGCCTTAGAACCAGGATGGGCTCCGGCACTGGACTCCTTCACCCTCCAACATCCACCCAACCCACATCAGGAGCTCGCCTGGTATCCCTCCCCTCTCAGCAACCAGATCTTGGGGGCTTCTGCTGCACACAGCTGAAAGATCTAGACAAAGTGGGTTTTGGGGGCTGCGATCTGGAGTGAGGCCCTCCCCTCTGGCCTCAATTGCTCACGCTACTTACAATCTGGCCCCTGTCCCTTCCTGCACTGCCCCCTCCTTTGTGAGTCTCCAAATCCAGGTGGGCATTGAATGCCCTGCCCAGGCCATGCCAGGAATCCTTCTCTGAGGCCCCTAAGCTGTCTCAGCCTGAAGCACTTCATGGGCTGCTTTCATGTTCCTCCCACAGGCCTTGGAGTGGAAATTGACAAAGCCACTCTGAAAGGAAGGAGGGAGGAAGGGATTGCCAGGAGTAGATGACAGACCGGCAGGGCCTCTGGGTGCCAAAGGGGCTGAGCCTCAGGAAGGGTACCCAGCCCCATGGCATAGCTCCAGGACACGTGTAACTAGAAAGGGACTCTGAGGAGCAGGGCAGAGCAGGCTGCGCTCTTGGCCCAGGGCTGTTGAAATTTCCATGACAATCAGGTTAAGGCCACTGGCAGGGCTAACCCTGTAGAAAGGGGCCGGGAGATAGAGGTTCACAAGGGGAATGGAGGGTCTTCAGCAAGACCTGCTAGAGGTGGCCAGGGAGCTCAGAACCATTCCCTTCCGCACTGGGCCTCTCTCAACTCTGGACCCACCCTGACCTGCCCTCCCTGGCTGGACCTGGTCCTCTGGAATTCTCTCCCTCCCTGTTCTCTGGTCCTCTCTCTCCTTGTCCCTAAGCCAGAAGAGTGCCCAGAGGCCAGTACTAACCTATTTGGCTATTGGAACTTCAGTTTTCTCATCTGTAAAATGAAGATAATTTCTTCTTGGGGTTGTTATGAAGATTAAATTAATAGGATAAGGACTCTGCAGCACCTAGTACAGTGCTCTGCTCATGGAAAGTGCTTCATAAACAGAAGCTATTAGTGGTAGGCTCATCGGTTCCTGTTTTGAATCTTTTATTTTGCCACAAGGCAAGAGCTAAAGAGAGGACAGGGCTCACCTGAGATCCCCCAGAGGGTTGATGGCAGAGTGGGGATGTGACCTGTGGTCCCTGGTGCCCACTCCCGTGCATAGCCCTCTCTTCCACTAGTGCCCTGCTGGGGCTTTCAGCAAAGAGTGAGTGGCCAGGTAGGGCTTCCCAGCTGCCAGTACTCCTTCCATACTTTCTCTCACCCTGCCTGTCTGCTCTGCATCTGCATTTAAAAAGGGCCTGTGGTGTTTTCACCATGGGAGAGTCCAGGCCCAGGGCTGGCTCTGTGGGAGGACAGGGGCCTGGCTGGGCAGTCACAGCTCTCTGCAGCACCCAGGGGCTTGGCCACAAGAGAGAGGGAAAGGGCTTGGTGGGGTAGTCAGGAGACCTGGGTTCCAGCCTCCACTCCACCACCTATGTGCCATGTGCTTAGAACACATCGCAACTTTCTCTGGGATCCAATTTCCTTTATCACACATACATGGGACCCTCTACAGTGGCCAGGGTCTCAGTCAGCACAGAAGGGCACTGAGCTCTGCCCGGGCAGGACACAATTCTGTCCTCCCAGAAAATGACAGCTTCTTGGGCCAGGCCTCTGGGGATGGGGGTCTCTACCTCCGAGAGTCCCTTGTCAATTAATTTGGCAGCTCCGTGTTCAGGGGCAAGTGGTCTTTGAGAGACATAATGTATCCATGTCAGAAATGAGTTATGGGATTCTCCGTGGGGCTATGATCATGCCTCCCCCTCCAAACCATCCCCCTCTTGAGGCTTGTTTTGTCATCCGGTCCCTGTGTTTGCATGTGTCATTGCCCAGCCACCCCCTGGTCAGCAGTGGCCACAGGGGACTCATTGGGGGCACATTATCGACCACTGGTGGTGAAGGATGGTGGAGGGGCAGGCCCATCTGCACACACATTAGGCCCTTTGTCTCTGGTCTCCGTGGGGAAGATGAATGAGGCCTGTCCTGGGCCTCCACTGCCTGGGGACATCAGGGGCCCAGAGCAGACCTTGGGCCGGGTGTTGGGTGGAAGGTGGCCTGTGCCCGCGTCTTTAGACAGAACAAGATCAAACAGGCTTAATCAGAGACAGCTGAAAGGAGGCAGTAGGACAGAGGAGTCCCAGAAAGCCATGCAAGTCAGGTGTGGTTCCTGCTTGACCTGTGCGAGCGAGCGTTTCCCTGTTAAAACTGATGCTTGGTCTTATGGGGCTGGGGTTCCATTTGCATTGCGTAAATGCAGGCTGACAGAGTTCTCAGACTAGCTGATTCAAACACCTCACTCTACAGTGGGGAAGCCCAGGCCTGAGAAAGCCAGGAACTTGCCCAAGGTCACTTCCGGAATCAGCAACAGGGCTAGGACAAGAACCAATGTGGTGAACTTCCACAGACACCCCCACCCTATTTGGCACAGATCCAACTAAACATACCCTCAATGACTCTGAGACAAGGTGCAGTTTCCTGAGGGCAAGAAAGGGCCAAATGGAGCTCTTGCCATTTCTGGATTTTTAGGGGTTGAGCCTGAGGCTGGGCTGGCCTCCAGGTGTGGAAGGCTGTCTTCTTTCAGGGGGTTAGGCAGGGCCAGCAGCACAACAAGGTGTGATATGGAGGACCCACATTTGGAGGAGTTGCTCTAAGGCTGCCCCAGGAAGCCTCCTACTATATGGGTGAACATATCACTCAGCAACTCATCAACCTTCTGTGGCTTCCCATGGCCACAGGGCACAGTCCTAACTCTGAGGCCCTTTGTGGTCAGCTTCTGCCCACTTCCCACATCCATCTCCAGAAGGCAGCCCAGTCTAAGTGGCATCAACTATGGGGAGCCATGGACTCTCATGGCAGACTGCTCCTAGTGCCACCATGCTGGGTGACTCTGCTCTGCCTGATTTTGAAGATCACCATGTCCATATCTCTCCTTCAATGAATTATATGTTCCATGCCTGATCTGGGTCCCCAGTCCTGACACCCAGCCCAGCATAGGAGCTCAGTGAATGAATGAAGGAATGAATGAAATGACTAGAGGCCCCACTCTTTGGGAAAGCGTTTTGGGTATACCCTACCCTCTGCCCCAGCAATCCCACTCCTAGGACAGTTCCTTAAGGAAATAGTCCCAAAACAGAAGGAAAAAACCTTCAGAAACACAGATGCTCATTGTGGTGACCTCATATTATTTAAAAATGGGCAAATTCTGGTCGGGCACGGTGGCTCACACCTGTAATCCCAGCACTTTGGGAGGCAGAGGTGGGAGGATTGCTTGAGCCTAGGAGTTTGAGGCTACAGTGAGCTATGATTGTGCCACTGCATTCCAGCCTGGGAGACAGAGGGAGACCCTGTCTCTAAAAATAATTTTGTTTTTAAATGGGCAAATCCTAAATGTCCAATATAAGGAGACTGTGTTAAGTAAATTGGTATACATCCATATGATGGCATTGTCTACACCAAAGACTCTGAGGCTGGTAGGAAAGGGGAGGAGACTTACATATTTAATTCCAGAATGTTGGTGTATTATATAAGTGCATTATGTTTGAAGCGCCACCTTTTTATGCACTGCATTTCTACATACGCACGGATGATACATTCCTGTATCTGTTCTGTTCTATCAATTTGTCTGTTTACTTCTATGCCAATTACCGTGGTTTTAAAATACCAAAGCTTTAAGATAATTTTTTATATCTGGTGGGACAATTTCCTCCTCTTTATTCTTCCTTTTCATAAGTGTCTTGGTTATCCTTGTATATTTATTCGTCAATATAAATTTTAGAGCCAATCTGTCAAATACGAAAAATCTTGTTAGTACTTTGATTGGGTTTGAATTTAATTTATAGAGTATTTTGGGAGAGAATGGAAAGCTTTATGATATTGAATCATCCCATTGTATTATTTTTGAAAATTAAAAAAAGTAAAGTGAATATCATCCAGCAGCATGAAAACTGCTTATGCTGGAAAAGTAAGAAAAAATAATATGGTTCATAATTGTATGTTACCATGTGATCCCCCCATAACAGATGTGGAGGAGGAAATGGCAGGAAATATACAAATGCAAACAGTGGATTGTTTTTCTTTACTCCATTTTCTATGAAATATTCTAATTCTTAAAATATATGCATAGGTCTTTAAAAAGAGGGATATTGACAAACCGGAACTTATCCCCCAAAGGGAGACCAGCATGAGGAAGGAACTCAAATGTGTCCTATCAGGAAAGTCTGGGGGGCCTGGAGGCAGGAACCTTGGGGAGTAGGTGGCATGGGCCACTCAACTTCTCTCTGATCATGTCTGTGTTGGAGCCGTGGGCCCAGGCTGGAGGCCCCCCAAGGCAGAGCTGAGTAGGAGAAGATGGTTGAAGAAGGGCTTCCCCACCGGCTGTGCCCTGGCCCTCAGTGGCTTGGGCTGCCTGGGGCATCCCTGGGGGTGGGGCAGAGTACACACATGATAGAAGGGTCTACCCTAGGTGCCCAGATCCAGCCCAGCCTGGGAATCTGTGACTCTCAGTCTCCAGACACTAAGCTGAGGAACCCCTCTGTGTTCGTGTGACTTACTACCTGGGAGTGGACTGCCCATTATAGGGTCTCTGGTGAGTACTGCTGAGGGCTGGTGTGGGGCTGGGGAAAAGAGGTCCAGGCACATAAACTTAGAAAACAGCTCACCAACCCAAAGCCACATCTATACAAGAGCAAACAAAGCCCCATCCGGGTGACTGAACCACAGACAACTGGGCAAAGGAAACAGCCCATCAATTACTGATCTCTTCCATTCCCCTCCAGAAAGTTGGCAATACCTACATCTGGATTCCAAGAGCCCTTCACAAAGCACACACAAAGACTTGTAGCCTGGGACATGAACCTGTCAGGTCAGACCAGCCTGGCCTGTTTTTAAAAGTGAGCCCAGTGTGTGAAGAGCAAGGAAATAGGCATTTTCAGGTCAACAATCCTGTGTCTTGAAGGTGGGCAGTGCTGGCAGTTCCCATCCATTGTCTTACCTAACTTTATAAACACCCAACCAAGGAATGGGTTTCGCAGTCATATAGAGGAGGATGACCAATGCTGAGCATCCGTGAGAGGTGAAGGGACTTGCCCAAAGCCACAAAGCAGGGGAGCAATGCAGCCCACATCAAACCCAGGTCTATCTCCATAGTTCCACCAACAGAGTCCATCCCCTACCCCATAGCTTTGTGGTTCTGAAATGGTTGAAATAATAAAGAAATTTCCCAGACAGACTTTTCCTTCTCCCACCTGCCCCCACACAAAGGGTAATGCCTCCAGGAGAACTGTGTCAGCTGTCAGGACGATGGATGTGTCAATGCGGGGAGACAAGATGGATGGGCCATCGTTAATGAGTTAAGGAGTCTGATCCCCTCACAGGCTGGGGATGGATGACTCTAATGACCACCGGGCCAGGCATCCCTGAAGAGGCAGCCCAACCACTGCTATTCTTCATTTGTGCCCCCCAAAATATCTGTGGCAGGGAAGCCCCTACCCTCCTTAGAAGACCCACTCCCCATCTCTGAGGCATCCATGTCAGTTAGGAACAGAGGCATCAGAGTTTCATCAGGAACATGCCCAAGGCAGACTCAATAATGGAGGGGAAAGGGGAAAGGCAGGCAAAGGCCTCCATAGCCTGGTATGAGTCACCTAGGCCCAGAAGAACCTCCCGTTTGGGTGAAGGCAGGAACTCCACCCTCAACACCTCCCTCACCTTGTAAAGCCAGCTACTGCCCCACAGAATTTCCTGGGATCTTACTTCTGCTTCTCCACTGTGGGGAAGGAAAGTAGGATGCAGAGCCTGATCAAAGGCCTCAGACAAAGGCCCCTGCCCAACCCCCAGGGGAGGGAGATGGATAAGGAGCCGGCTAAGCTGTTTGGATCCCAGGGCATCCCACTGGACTCCAAGAAGCTGCATTGATTGGGCCAGGTTCCACATGCAGGTACCTCCAGCCATCACCTGTCCCTTCACCTCCCCACTCGTCCCTTCCACTTTGTCTGCCAGGGCCCCTTGGCGCCCGGCCTGGAGGAGTAGGGCAGACAAAGGTCTAGGGAAGGAGAGAAGAGTGCAGCCCCTAGACCAGGTGCTGCATGGATGTGCACACGTGTGGGCCAGCTGGAGAACCTGCCTGGAAAACCCTTTCATGCATTGACATCACTCATGCCCACTCTGTACCACGCCCTGGGCTAGGCCCTGGATGTGGAGATGAGCAAGACTTGGTCCCTGACCCAGTGCTGCTCTCAGACCAGGGGAAAGACAGGTGTGTACATACATAAGTTGAGCCCTCTGAGGGCCATATGACAAGGGCGGGGGCAGAGGTGAGGGCCGGAGGACCAAGGATGCTCCTGGAGTTGGGGACATGTGACAAAGGGGAGCACAGTGCAAAGCAAAAGCAGCATACAAGGGCATGTGGTTTCCAGGGGTGGCCATGGAAGGAGATGAGGCAAAGTGGAATGGAGAAACTCAGGTCGTGAAGGCCTTTTAGGCCAGGGAGAGGACCCGATTCTGAAGGTGGGGCACTGCAGAAGGCAGGGGAGGCCACGGTCAAGTCTGTGAACCATGAGTGCAGACTCACTTGGAGACTGGGAGACCCGGGGGAGGCTGTGGCGATAGCCCTGGAGAGCAGCAGCTGCTGCAAATCCTGTGAGGACAGGGAAGTCTTGTCCCCTGCCATGTCCTCATGGCCTGTTCATGTGTGTTGGATGGATGGATGCCCCACAAGATCAGCCCTGCCTGAGTTGTAAGGGAGGTACAGGGGCAGCTTGGGGCAGTCCTCCATGGTAGACTCCCAAAACTGAGAATGTGCCCAGATAGCCCAGTTGCTTTTGTTTCCCACCACACGCCCACCAACCACCACTGCAAGACACCTCCTCCCCCACCTGCCCTGGAACCCACTTACATTCCTGGCCTGCACCACGTCTTAGGGAAGAAGTGCCCTTCCTCGGTTGCCTGTGGTGATAACCACCAGGCAAATGCAGGAACAGAGCCGAAAGAATAAAATAGTTCATTTCCAAACTCTGTTGCAGAAAAAGCCCCTAGCTGAGAGTCAGCAGATCCATAGTCCATCCCAGCTCTGACTGTGCTTCTAGGCAAATCCCTTTCCCTCTCAGGGCCTCAGTTTCCCCACCTGTGCAGTGAGAGAGTTAAGCCCTCTCAGCCCTGACCGCTGTGTTCCATTTCTTAAATGTGCGTAGAACTTTATAGTTTCCCCAGCATCCCATCACCCTGTGGGCTGAGGAGAATAGTGTTACCATGTCCACGTGTAGATGTTAAAACTGGGGCCTGATGACCTACCCAAGGTCAGCAAGGACACTGGCCACAGAGACTCCAAACAACCCAGGCTCCTGCTCCCCCATCCCATGCCTTTCCCTCAGAGCCACCACAGGTGCCTTGTTCACGCTGGTGGGAAGGTGCTCAGTGATTGTCCAGTTTTCTTGTGTGTGTCTCTAAGTGGGGGGTAGGGGGACAGGGAGGAGTCATGCCTTGGGGTCATTCCCTGTGAACAACTGTCCTGAGTCAGTCCTCTATCCTGGGGGGCCCTCCTCAAAGGCCCATTAACTAACTGCCAGGCCTGTGTTCCAAATGCAAGGTGAAAGTGTGGCCTCTGATTTGCACCCTGGGTGCTGTGGAAGGGAAGGTGGGCTGTTTGCAGACCCAACACCTCGCAGAAGATGCTGAGTCCTGGATAGGCATGCTGCGGGGACATCAGGGTTAAGCTGCCAGGCTGCTGGGTCTGCCTGAGAGATCCTGGCAGGCTGAGGGGGGGCGGGCAGTGCTCAGCTGAGGTAACAATATGGCCCATGAATCATATTTACAAACACTCCAGCGAGCAGGAGAGGGACACTAATTAAATATTCACATCCTGTGGGACCTCGGGGAGCTGTGAAGAAGAGGACATGATCGCAGCTCAGCAGGAAGCTCGGTGCTGCCGGAATGTGGGGCGGCCATCCATCTCGTTCAGTGGCCTGGCAGGTCTTATTACAATGATTAATTTTCAAGTTATCAGCACTAATGCAATCACCATCATAGGCCAGGACAACCGTCCTCATCACTCACAGCCCAGGCTAGGGCAGCCTCCAGAGGAAGAGGGGACACAGAGCTTGTCAATGGGGGGAAGAGGGAGAGGCAAGCCCATGCCCCAGCTCTCACACTCAAAGGCTTTCCTGAGCTGGGGCCATTTGGTCTGAGGACCCAGCCTGGTGGAGGCCAGAGGCCTGGGGCCCCTCAGGTGGGGCTTTTGGGGCTCACCCAGCTGTCTCATTGATCGAGAGAGAGAATGGATTCCCCCGGACATCTGGGAAGGCTGGGGCAGCTGTCCTGCGCATCCGCCCCGGGGAGGAGCCAGCTTAGTCTTCTGCAGGAGCCCAGGGGCTTCTATAGACCACACGCCCCACATTCGTCAACCTCGATTAAGGATTAAGGAGGGCCTTGGGGAGCTGGGGGCTTCTTTGGCCACTGCAGCATTGTCCTGGAGATGCCAGGCCTGGAGATGAGGGGGAAGGAGGTGGGTGTTACTCCCCTCTGAAAAACCATTAATCCTGAAATGGTGATTGAGCACCCGTGACGAGCCGGCTTTGTGCTGCGTCCTGCACGTGCCGCACAAGGGGCAGCAAGAGGTGATTGATCAGGGACGAATGAGTGTCTCTTTCTTTATGGACTTTCAAAGGCACCATTTGGCATCCTGAGCAGGACGATCGATGAGAGGCAGCTGATCCCCCTGTGGCCACCTCCAGGCAGAAGGTGGATGTGCAGCCGTGGTCAGAGCCCACGTGGGGGACGTTTGGAGGGCCTCCCTGTCATGTGCCCTGCACCATTAGCAAGGATCAGGGTATCTGCCATTGCAGGCGCTTCCCAGTGCAGGGCTGCGGGCCATCAATTTACCTTCTCCTTCTGCACTGAAAGGGAAGCTGGAACAGTTGCCATGTTTTCTGATAAATTATAGCCACCCGTTCCCCAGCCTTGCAGCCCGAAGGATCCCAGAACTTGTATAAATCAGACTAATGAAAGCCGAGGCTGTCATTTTCAAGAGCAGGCATTCATTCAGTAAACCTTTATGGAGTGCCCGCTAGGTGCCCGGGCCTGTGCTGAGCACCGGGGATGTGGAGACAAATCAGACATAGTATCAACCTGCAACAGGCCCACAGGCCACTGGGGCAGGCAGTACACACCAGGCAGACCCCCACCAAAGGGTACGATGAGGTGGCTTGGTAGAAGGAGTCTGGACTTCCAGCTCCATCACCTCCAAGCTGTGTGGCCTTGGGCCAGTGCCTTAGCTTCTCTGAGCTTTAGTTCCTTCATCTGAGAAGCAGCCATGAGAACACCTACCTCACTGGATGTTTTTAAGAATTAAATGACAATGCAGCCCAGTGCCTGACACTTGGGGGACTCAATGAATGGAGAGTTCTCTCTCCCCCCTGCTCCCCCACCCACTGTGGTGATAAGCCACCCAGGGCTGTGGGAGGACAGAGGCAGAAATGCTCACTCTTGGGGGGGTGGCTTCACAGAGCAGGTGATGTTGAGGTAAATCTTCAAGAACAGAAGGGTTAGTGGCAAGTGGGGATGGGGGAGAGACGGGGAAAAGCTGGAGAGACTGAGAAAGAACTCATGAAAGGTGGACGGAGGGTGCTGAGAGGGAAGAGCTGGGAAGTGGAGAGGGGTCTGCAGCACGCGGCATCGCAGAGCACAGAGCACAGAGATAGAGCAGCAGGGTTGCATGAGAGTTTCCGAGGTTGCACTAACTATGTGGAGGATGGATGGGGACCACAAATAGTCTATTGCAATGGTCCTGGGCTGGGGCCAGGCCTGAGGCCTAAGTGAGGGTAGAAAGGGGCTGGATTCAGAAGACGCATCGGTGGGCACTGGGGATGGAGAGGAAAGGGCGCTGAGCCACAGCTTGACCACAGCAGGGACACCCGGAGAGGCCCAGAGTCTGTTCTGGAGAACACATGCCCCCTAAGATACAAGCTCACAGGCAGAGAGACTCACAGACATACACAAAGACACCCTCACAGAGAGATCATTCCAGAGTATGCAGATACAAACACGTAGAGATTGACAGACAGAGGCACACATAGACATGCAGAGAGGCACATGACAGACGTACCCGGCTGGTATGCATAGAGGCACACACTCGGAGTAAATGCATACAGAGCACACATCCACAGTTTGCAGACATACACAAGAAAACACAGAGGAAGCATACATGTAAGAGAATCATGAAACGTGTATATCCAGATAGACTACTTGGGAAAGAGGGCAACCAACTTGTCCCAGTTTTCCCAGGACTTTCTCATTTTACCACTGAAAAGTCCCATGTCCTGGGAACCCACCTCAGTCCCAGACAAACTGGGACAGTTGGTCACCATAACTCAGAGACACACAGACATACAGAGAGCACCAACACACAGGCCTCTGCACATACAAAAATGTGGATGTACTTGGGTAGACACAGTCTCACACACGCAGAGCAGACAGGCAGACATACCTACTGTATCCCACCCAGAGACCAAACTCACACAGACACATACCCAGATACCGACACCAAAAGGTTGACACACACATACCCACAGAGCAAAAGAAATGCCCAAATTCAAACCACTAAAACAAACAAAGGGCAAGCAAATTCTAGAAAGAACAAAAGCAGCCTGTTGAATCAGTGGGCTAACAGGATGTGGTCCTTGTTTAGATGTTAAAAATACTCGGGGCAGTGGAAGAATAGGAGTGAGCAGACCATAGCAAGAGCACAGGGCAAGCTGTCAGGGGCCCCGTGGCCAGGATGTCCTCCTAGCAAGGGCATCTTCCCCAACCCAGCTCCACTGGTTAATGTAACAGTTCGTGGCCAGGTCCACAGGAGGGTGTCCTGAACCTGACTTACTCCCATGAAGATGACAACCCCTTCCGTCCTCACAGGGCCAGGGATGGGATTAAGTGAGCACAAGTGTGTGAAGCACCACCAGGCATAACGTCAGGCACACAGAACATTATGTTCAATGCATTAGAGCTACTATGACACAGGTCTACAACCCCTTTTCTAAAATTCCAAAATCCCGAACATTCTGAAAATGAAACATTTCTTCCTACCAGGAGGCAAAACCAGACCAGAACTGACATGAGGCTGTTTATTTTTTATCCAATTTCATGTGACTATTCATGTGTTTCTCTGTGGTAATAGCAAGGTGTTTGATTATGGAGTATGTTAGTTTTGAAAATACATGGGGCCCCGAGGGATTTGAATGAGGAACTATGGACCTGTATGTACATATGTACATTCACATGTGTACATTCACATTCAGGTAGATGGTAGGTATGTATGTAGTGATATGTGTGTGCATGACTGTATAACATAGGCATCACCCTTAACAGTACACCAAGCAGGAAAATCTGTCCAACAGAGGCACTGCCTTTAACGGTATACTTTTACATATATTATTTCTTGTGATCCTCCCAGAACCATAGGAGGCCAACAGATATCAATATTTTTCCCAATTCACAGATGTGGAACCAAGGCTCAGAGAGGTTAAGTGTCTGGCCCAAGGTCACAAAGCTAGATAATGAGGAACTGGGTCACAATCCTTGGTCCCCAGAATGCCAGAGTCCATGTTCTTTCCTTTATACTCCCTTACTCCCTACTTTCTCAACTACTTAGTGGAAAACATTGGTGGAAGTTAATGGAAGGCAACTTCAACCTCAAGTCCAACATTTGAGCCCTGAAAGCTCCAGCTAATGATCATTGACTAATGACCACAGCACTAATGAGGGGGAGGATTATTAAATTTGGGAGCAGGGTCCTACCTCTGTTTCCTCTGCTGGTCCCTTCCTGGTTTCCAAGAAGGAATAGTTTCCCTTCAGCCTTCATTAGAACCATCTGGGCCTCAGAGTCAGCTGCAGCCTGTTTGCCTTTCCTGAAGTTCATCAGAATTGAATACATCTTGAATTTCACAATAGGGACCCAAAGTTAGCCCAGTGGTTTCAGGCTATGACCCCTTTAATAATGGCACACATGAAAGCAGTTTCCAGGTCCCAGGGGACAGACTATACTACTGACTTTGAGCAACAAAGTGTCCCAGAGGGGGACCCAAACACCCACTCACAGGTCCCAGCTCTGCCAAGGATAGTCATGGGATCTTGGGTAAGTCACTTTACACATTTGGGCATTGAGTACAATTTCCAAGTCTCTCCCAGAAATTAAATGCCACAGTCTAAGGACTAGAACCTTTCTCAATCACCTGCATGCGGCTCTGACCATGCCTTTCACTGGTCAGGGGTCATCTGCACAGTCCCTTCCCCAGACAGCCTGAGTCATTTGGGGGCCTCTGCCTGGACCCACTAGTTCTAGTGTTGCTATTAATATTTGCAATAAAAGTTTTCTGATGGGAAGGGGAATTTGTGTAAATACCTATAGTAGACCAGCAGTTCCCAGATGAGGCTGTGCATTACAATCACCTGGGAAGCTTTTCAAACTCTGATGTCCAAGCCACACCCTAGAATAATTTTATCGTAGTCTCTGGAGAAGTCACCCAGGCATTAGTAGTCACAGTGAGGCAGACAGGCAGGGTAAGTGGCAGAATCTCCACCTCCATGGCCTCAGAGGCCAGCCAAGGGGAGCTTGCAGTGGGGTGGGGAGGAGGCCTAGAGGGCACCCACAACTAGCATTCACTAATGGCTTGCCAAGGGTTGTGTATTGGTTTGCTAGGGCTGTGTAACAAATCACCAGTACCTGGGTGGCTTAAGCAACAGAAATTGTTGTCTCACAGTTCTGGAGGCCAGAAGTCCAAAATCAAAGTGTCAGCAGGATTGGTGCCTCCTGAGGACTGTGAGGGAAGGACCTGTTCCAGGCCTCTCTCCTTGGCTTGTACATGGCCATCCTCTCTCTGTGTCTGTTCTACCATCTTTATGAGTGTTTTTGCTTCCAAATTTCTCCTTCATATAAGGACACCAGTCATATTGGATTAGGTCACCCCAATGACTTCATTTTAACTTGATTACCTCTGTAAAGAGCCTGCCTCCAAATAAGGTCACATTCTGAGGTACTGGGGGTTAGGACTTCAACATATGAATTTGCAGGGACAAAATTCAAGCCATAACAAGTTGTCATACAGGAAGTTAGCCTCAAGTTACCAGATTGTTTGAGTTTTCGAGAGGAGCCAGAAATCTGGATTGACCTGAAATCTGATTTTTCAACATTGGCGATATATACCACTTTAGAAAAACACTGCGTGGACCTCATGCAATCCACCTGCATGCAATGTCCGTACCTGGGCTGCTCACCTTCCCTGCCCCATAGCAGTCATGCCCCGCGACAGGCTGCAGCACCCTCTAGCAGGTGTGGCAACCTCCCCAGGTGCCTCCTTGCTGCCCCTGCAGGTCAGCTCCCAGCTGTCAGCTTGCCCACTTCCCCACTGTACCCTAGGATCCAGACTCCCTCCATCCCTTGCATCCCCCTGCCTTTCCAACTACCACATCTGTGTTCTGGCTTTTCCCTCGGTCTGAAATGTTCACCCAGAGAACTCTAAGCCTTCAAGCTTTGGCTCAAGGGTCATCCCTTCTCTGAAGTCTTCCTGGGCTGCCCTTGGCACAGTCATTCCTTCCTTCCTGCTCCTAGACCTTTCAGATCACTCCTCCATCATTGTGCCTGCTATAGGGTAACGATTAGAGCTTGCTTACTGCTCTGCCTTCCCTTTTTCCCTCTGTTCTGTGGCATCATGGAAGTTGGAACCAGCCTCACTTATTAGCTCTTAGGAGGCTCAGACCCTGGATTGAGACAATTGTGGATTCAAATCCTGGCTCTGACTATTACTCCTCTGTGACCTTGGGCAGGTCAATTTACCTCTGACTCAGTTTCTAAATCTGTAAAATGGATGTAATAACAAAATCCGTAGGGTTATTTGATGATTGCAATGCCTGGAACATAGTAGGTACTCAATAAATGTTTGCTGAATGAGTGAAACAGTCACTCAAAGGAGAAGCCAGAGCTCCCATCTGGGCTGGTGGACAGGCCAGGAGTGAGTTGAGCATGGATTCTAATGGCTGACCTACTGTACGGCCCTTCGTTTTCATACTTATTTATTCATTTTACCTTTTGAAGCAGGTATGGTTGGTGTTTTCATTTCCACTTGACACAGAGGAAACTAAGGCTCTCTGTGGTCGTGACTTATTGAGTTGTACAGCCCCTCAGCAGTAATCCAGGACTGAAGCCCAGGTCGACAGAGAAATGGATCAGCCACAGCCCTTTCTCCTGCCAATGGTTTTAAGTAGAGTTGTCCTTGTTAGCATTCAGGTGGCCAGACATCCAGGCCCCAGAGACCTCCCATGAGCCCAAGACCCCTGGGGCTGACAGGCAGGGGATGAGGACTTCCCCCGACTCTACTGTATGGCCTGGGTCCAGGCACCCCCTCTCTGGGCCTCCAGGTCCCCATCTATAAAATAAACCAGCAGAGAGGGGTGGTCAGAGCATAAATCTGGGGCTAGCCTGCCTGGGTTTACCTCCCAGCTCTGTCTCTTACTAGCTGAGTGACCTTGGCCACGGTGCTTCATCTCGCACGCTTCAGTGTCCTCATCCATAAATAAGTATCCACCTCATAGGACAGTGGTAAAGAATGAATGACCACTCATGAAGCACTTACCACAGTGCCTGGCAGACAGTAAAAGTGCCGTAAGTGCTAGCTACTTGTATGCCTTCTACTAGGGGACTCCATGGTCCCTAGGACCCTTTCAATCCTGCTGCCTGCCCTCTGACTCCTAGTCCAGTGCTCCTTCCACTCCATTAACCCAGAAGAAACCCACCACACAGGGCAAGTGCAGCCCGAATGCCATTCTTCCCCAGGAATCCAGCTCTTCTTTGTCCTGTTTTGCTGACTCCCAAATTGTCCTGGGCATGGTGGCCCCTGCCCTCACTACAGAGAGCTGCCCCGAAGACCCCCACTGGGACCCTCTTCAGAGCCCCAGCTTTTGGGGACTGAACTCTGACCCCCATTCTTCCTGCATGAATTCAGCCTGCCTAAGGGCATGGGGCCAGGCCAGTGGGCCCCTGGGGGGCTGAGGTTCTGGCGTGCCTCCAGGCAAAAGTAGCAAAGCTCAGCAGAAATGTCCCAGACAGGGACTCAGGTCAGTGGCCTGGGAGGAGCTGGCAATGTGGGGTCTGCAGAGGCAGGAGCCAAACTCGCCAGCCCGGGAACAAAGGGGTCTTGGAGAGAAGGCCCAGGCCCGAGCTCCTGCCCCTGAGAAATTCATATCAGCAGGGGAAACACCAGGAATTGGCCACACACCACAGGCAACTGCAGCCAGCTGAGGACACCCTTTATGGGGGGTGAGGAGGAGAAGTAGCCTGGACTGGGATCCTTGGATCCTAAGGTGAGGTCACCTGACTCCGAGGGGAGTCCCTTCTACAGAGAACTCCTTGTAGATGGTCCCCCATCGGACCTCAGAGCCCTGCTCAGCTCCCGTCCTCTGCCTCTGCTGTTCCTCCACCCAGAATGCCCTTTCCCCTTTGTCTGCCTGGCAAATTCCTGTTCATCCTTCCGAGCCCTGCTTAAGCTTAATGTTGTATTCTCTGGGACGTTAGATACCCTCTCCTGAGCTCCTAAACTGCCTCCCCTTGTCCCCTTCATAGCAATTACCACATTGTCCCAGTCTTAATCTTGCTGTATCTATCTTCCCTACCAGCCTGTGAGTTCCCGTTCTTGGGCCATGTCCTTTCACCTCATCTTAAAGATGGCTTCATCACTATCCTAAACTGCAGTGTCTTGATCTCTGACCATGCTCCCCTGCCTGCCCCAGCATGCCAGTCCTTCAACCTCACAGCATGCCCAGGCCTGCAAGCCCCTCCACCTACTACTCCCTGTCCTGGCTCCACTTCCCTCCCTCTTCTGCCCAGACCCCCTGCCTTCACCTCACCCTTTCTTGCCCCCACTGTCAGTTACTCTCCTCTTCTCTGTCTCTGCACCAGTTCACACACCCACCATTCCATCCCTTATGTGCTGGGGTCCCAGAGCAGCTGCAGAAACGCACATTCCACTGTGAGAGCTAGAACCAGCCCCAGTCCTGCTCTGACCTCCCTGGAGCCCAGCCTGGAGGCCAGCATCATTTCTATGCATCCTGA
This sequence comes from Daubentonia madagascariensis, assembly GCA_023783475.1. Classification (NCBI taxonomy): domain Eukaryota; kingdom Metazoa; phylum Chordata; class Mammalia; order Primates; family Daubentoniidae; genus Daubentonia; species Daubentonia madagascariensis. The sequence goes on along the minus strand of JAKFHU010000144.1, from coordinate 7,662,700 downwards.
GTCGCCTCTCCTATTGCCAGAAGGGGCTCTTCCAAGGCTTCGCCAAGAGCCCCACCTTGCAAGCTTCCCCTCATTCTTTGCAGAAGACTCATCTCCTACTTCACAGGGAAAGGAGAGGACATAGACAGCAAATCCCATAACTTTTGGCTCCCTTGCCTGGAAGGCAGATGCCTCCACCCAGTGCTCTGGGTTTCCTCCCACCCTTCCCACCTCTACTTCCTGTGTCTATCTTCTATTTTTCCCACATCTACCTTCTACCTTTTCTTTAATTTCTGCTAACAGCCTATAAATATGTTCAAATCTCTTCTATCCAAAATGCAGGGTTGGGTATAGTGGTTCATGCCTGTAATCCCAGCATTTTGAGAGGCCGAGGCAGGATTGCTTGAGACCAGGAGGTCGAGACCAGCCTGGGCAACATAGCGAGACCCCGTCTCTACAAAAAAATAAAATAAAAAAATAGCTGGGCATGGTGGTATGAACATGTAGTCCCAGCTACTCAGGAGGCTGAGGCAGGAGGATCGCTTGAGCCCAGGAGTTTGAGGTTGCAATGAGCTACGGTCAGGCTACTACACTCCTAAAAACTAAAAAAACCTATAACAACAAAATGCAAACAAACAACACTCTGAATATCCCTTTAGTGCTACCTCCTCTCAAAACTTTTAATCAATCTCTTCCTTCCCCTACATAGTCATGCTTTTCAAAAGACTTGTGTGCATTTTCTGATTCCAATTTCATTCTTTCTTTTCCAAACTCCACCCCTTGCAGCCTGCCTTCAGACTCCACCACCTCCTCAAAGTGTTCTGGCCACAGCCACCAAGACTGTCTTGCTGCTCATCCAGGGGACATTTGGTGGCCCTCACCTCCGTGAACCTCTCTGGAGCAGTTGTTACTGTTGGCCCATTCCTCCTTTTAAAAAGTGCTGTGCCTCTTGGCTGGAAGGACATCACCCTCTGGTTTTCCTCTTCCTTCCCTCCTCCTCCCTTTGTATCTGGCCTGCTCCATCTGCCCCCTAAGTCCTGAGATTCTCCGAGCTCCTTCCTTGGCCTTTTGCTCCTCTCTTTCTGTGTTCAGTGCCTGTGCATCTCACCCACACTCATGTCTTCAACCACTCGCTGGACACAGGCAATTTCCACACCCCTGTCGTCAGCTCAGACCTCTCTCCTGAACTCCAGGACCACACTTCCCACTGCCACTGGATCCCAGACACCCCAGACAACTCAAACACAACACCTCCCGAACAGAAGTCATCTCCCACCCATGTGCTCCCTGTAGCAGCAAATGAGACCACCGAGTGCACCACCCAGAAATCTGGGAGTCACTCTGGCCTCTTGCTCCCACCTTCCCCACCCCTACCAGTCATGTAAGATTGTAGGGCCAACCTAGCTGCATAAGGAGAATCACCTGGAAAATTTGCCAAACAGTTTCCTGGGCCCTACCCCTGACTTACAGAATCCAAATCTCCAGGGCTGGGGCCTAGGAACCTGAATTTCTACAAAGCTCCCCAGGCTGCTGAGATTCCTGGCTTGAATCACAGATTGGCATTAGGGAACCACTACTCTCTAACCCATCCCCTTCCCCTGTCCACTGCCAAAACCACTGCTGGTTGCCTAGTTCAGGACAACAGCCTCTTCCTTGTACCCCTGGCAATATGCTCACCCCTGCTGACCTATTCTCTGTACTGCAGCAGTGGCAACCTTCCAAAACACACAATAGGATCATGGCTCACCTCTGCTTAAATCCCTTCTTAAATCCAGCGTAAAATGGAAATGCAGGACCCCCTGTTCAAAAATTATTAAAAAGCCCTTCCGGCTTGCACTCCAACCATGCTGAAAGACAAGTGTTCCCCAAACACACAGCCCTGTTTGACTAGTCCTGTCCCTGTATGTGTTCTTTCTGATTGTCCCGCCTCACTGCCTCAGCCCCGCGGGATCCACTCTTAAGGCTCAACCGAGGCTGGGCTAAACACCTGCCACTCAGGCACTATGACCCCATGTAGTGATCACAGAGTTTCTAGGTTTCTCCCCCAGTTAAACAGCAAACCCTCAAGACAGGACCTGATCTTGATCAGTCACTATCCCCAGAGCAACACCTGGTTCCTGGCTCACAGAGGTGGTCAGCAAGGGTTAGTGAACAGAAGGGTAGAAGAAGAGAAGGAAAGAGAAATACTACAATGGGGGTATTTTTGCTGCCTCCTGGCTTTGGGGTTCCTGCCCTCCCTTTTCCTTGTGACACCTGATGAGATCTTGGGCATCTGAGAAGTCCTGGCTGCTCCTGTCTGCCCTGGCCACCTCTGAACTTCCATTAACAAGTGGGCTCACAAGGACTCTGGGACAACTTCACACCCTACTGCTGAACTGGCTGTGCCCTACTCCTTCCCGGATCCCACCTCCTCCCTTGCTTTGTGCCTGGACAACAGCACCACTGTCCTCCTATCATGGCAGCCCCAACCTGGGGGGTGGACTCTTCACCTGGCCCTGCTCATCCTCTCTATGACCCCCTCCCCCTCCTTTCTTTTTCCCTCCCTTCCTCTTTGTCCACCCAGTGCCTTTGTAGCAAGACCAGCTGGTCACCTTTATGCCTCATCCACAGCCCTCTGACTATGCTCACGGGCTTTCCCTGGGCAATAAACTGTGGCACTGGCTCCCAACCTTGCTGCCCTCCTCCAGCCTCCTGCCACAGCCCTTAAGATGGCTGAAGCTTCGTTGGGTAGGAGTGCTGGATGGGGGCGCAGGTCTGCATTAGCTGGATGGCACCCCTTTCTTGCCCCTTCACTGTAGAGGCACCAGGCCCTCTGTGAAGTGGGCATGATTCTATGGCAGCTCCATCCGCTGCCTCCCACATCCAGGACAGCACTTAATTTGCAAATCCTAAAATGAAAATGCAAAAACTATTGTTCAAAAACTATTAAGAAGTCTAAGCTAGCAATATGAAGCTAGCAGAGCATTCCTGCTTTTCCATTTTCCAGTCCAACAACCAGGCCCTTCTAAGCCTATGTGGCTGCACAGACCACACGTCTACAAAGCCAGCTCTGCCCATGCCTCTTTCCAGCTGGCAATGGCCACTCTCTCCTTTCCTGTCCTCAACTGCTTTCTTAGGCAGCTCCTCAGGGCCTCCCAGCAAAAACGCAGCACCAGCCACCTCCAGAAGTCCAGGGCCCTGTCCAGTAGGCACTCAGCACAGAGTCCCCCAGGCCGTCAGGGAATCTTCACCCCCACACTGCCTCTGAGTTGCCGAACGCTTACATCTTTCTCAAATCAAAGCATAGTTATTGAGCCCCACCTGGCTGAGCCTCAGGAAGGGATGACAAGTTGATAAACAACCACTGCCCTCTAGGAGTTCAGTTTATAGAAGAGTTAAGACTTGAACAAGAGCAGGAACAAAGAAGGATCCCGTGAATTCAGAGAAAATAATCACCATTGATTACGACACTGAATTTCACAAAAGAGACAACATAAAGATGGGCTTTGGTGAATGGGCAAGATTTTATTGACCTGATGAGGAAAAGGACATTCAAGGGAGAGGGCACAGCATGGGCAAAGGCTTAGAGATAGGAAGATGCATGGCAGGTTCTAGAATCCTGAGTTGTGCAGTCTGGCTGAGGCATTCAGATGGTGAAATAGTGGGAAAAGTCTGCAAGGAAAATTTGGAGTCTGCAGTGAAAGAGCCATAAGAGCCGAAGTGAAGTGTTGGTACTCCCCAAGTGGACACACTGAGGAGGCTCTAGGTATGGTACATGTTTGGGAGCAAAGTGAGAAGGGAGGAGACATCCTCAGTGGGACCCTCCCAGAATAGTGCAGGAAAGCCTCACTATTCTGCAAAACAGGCCGCACCTACCTGGTTTCTGGAGTTCATTCAGTCCACCTCTCCCAACCCGACCAGCAGTCTGTCCAGAGCCCCCAGCAAAGGGGCGTCTCCTGCCCTACCGAGGCTCTGTGCCCAGCTTCCAAACAGCAGTGCCCAGGCTGGTGTTGATGGGGAATGGGGCTTTCCCACCATGCGCTCCCATTGGTCCTGGGGTGTGGTGGTGGGGCCTTGCGGGGTGCAGAATAGGATCGCAGACTGGGAAGGGAGGGGACTGGCTGGGCACACCCAGAAGGCACGACTAGGGGTGAAAAAAGAGTGGCTCCCATCCCCGATGGCCCCACTACCACCTTAACTTTGAATTATGGATGGTTTCAAACATATACAAAAGTAGAGAGAATGGTATAATGACAACCCAAGTCCCCACCGCCCAGCTAGAACAGTTATCCCCTCCTGGCCAATCTTGTTTCATCTAACCCTCTCCTACCACCCATTTTAAAGCAGGATGTGCATGGCCTGGGGGTGGCGGAGGTGCCCCCAGTTGGCGAGCGGGTGCCAGGCCTGCACCACTGAGGCCAGAGCGCCGAGGGCTGGAGTGGGGGCGCGGTTGGGCGGGGAGTTGAGCGCACACTGGGTAGGGGCCGCGGGGGGCGGGGGCGGGGCCGGCGGGGCGGGGCCGGAGCCCGGCGGGGTGGGGGGCGCTCTCCGGGTGACTCAAGGCGCGCAGCGCTGGGCGCAGAGCGCCAGTCTCCGCCTTGGAAGCTCAGAGTGTGCCCGCTGCGCCGCCACTGTCCGTGCCTGCCGCCGCCTTCCCGCCGCCGCCGCCGCCACCACCATGCCCAACTTTGCCGGCACCTGGAAGATGCGCAGCAGCGAGAATTTCGACGAGCTACTCAAGGCGCTAGGTAAGCTGGTGCGGAGCGCGCGCCCCGACAGGGAGAAGCGGCCCGGAGGTGCCCCGGTCCCGGAGGTGCCCCGGTCCCGGAGGGTGCGGACGTTGGGGGAGCCCCAGGCAGGAGGGAGTCCTCGGAACGATAGATCGCCGGGTCTCCTAGGCGCACCCAGTCTCGGAGCAGCGAGTAGAGCCTGGGACCCACGCGTTCAGCGAACGCTTGCTGGATGTTTGGCGTCTTCCTCGACGGCTCGGCCTTTATCTCGTGCTAGATCATAGCGAGGAGAGATTACTGGAGGGCAAGGAGGGTCAGGGACTTTAAATTTGGGGACTCAATTTGAGACCAGGCTCTGCCACGAATTCATTGCAACTTGGGGAAGCCACTTATCCTCTCTGAGCCTCAGTTTCTCATCTCGAAAACCAGCGCGAGGGCAGAGTGGGTGAATCTATTTTAAGGCCCCTGTCTAAAGTCAGAGGGTATGAGTATGGGAAGTGCCCGACCTGATCCATAGACAACAGGCCGGTGGCAACGCCCTGTGACTTGAGCCTGTGGTGCACCCTGTGCAGGTGTGAACGCCATGCTGAGGAAAGTGGCCGTGGCTGCTGCCTCCAAGCCGCACGTGGAGATCCGCCAGGATGGGGATCAGTTCTACATCAAGACATCCACCACGGTGCGCACCACTGAGATCAACTTCAAGGTCGGAGAAGGCTTTGAGGAGGAGACAGTGGACGGACGCAAGTGCAGGGTGAGGCTCTGGAGCCCGTGCAGCGTTCCCGGGTCCCCGCTCCCTGCACATGGCCCACTGCAGTGGGAGGAACCTATGTCTCCCTTTGCAGCCTGTGGCGCGCTTTCCTTGCAGGGTGTGTGCACAGGCTGTTTGCAGAGAGGGTTTGTGCAACCTGGCTGCCCTGGGCTCGGGAGAAAGCCCTATCCCCGTTCCATCTTAACCTCATCCCTAAGCCACTTCCCCATATGCTAACAGCCGGCGGGTCCTGCGTTGCGCCGCGTTCCTTGCTGTGGCTTTTGCAGCGGTTTGCTGCGCCTAGTGCAGACGGCGCGGCAGGAGAAGGTTGCAGGGGCCGCCGAATTCTCTCGCCGCGCCGCTGCCACGTTTCCTGTCGCAGGTGGAGCGGCAGCTCTTGGTTCCCGCCCCCCCCCCCGGTCCCTGGGCCGCCTGGGAACGCTCTGGATCCAGTTTCAGCAGTCCCGATGGCCCCTCAGCCTGGTTCCTTACGGGAACGGCGGAATCTTTCCAAAAGCAACGCAGGTTCTGGTAGGGAAAATGGACTAAGTGCCCTCTCTTAGTCCTCAAGGGCAAGAGTTTTTTATTTCTCCGTACATCGGCCCCAGGGATGAACGAATGGACTGAAACAAGGGGTTGTACATTCCTTTTTTGCATGGGCAAAAATTGCGTTTGATTAAGCAGATGGAAAAATAATCGCTGCTGCTACCACTTATTTTAAAAGTGACAGAAAGTCTCCCTCCCTTTCTCCAGTGTTTAAAAAAAGAAAAGATCATAACATTCCAGAGAGTGGTAAGTTGTTTCTTTCACCTTTCCTGAGGAGAGCGGTACCTAGTCTTATCTCAGAGTGGGACTCTCTGGGGAAACAGCCCCCCAGGAGCAGGCTGACCCAGGAAGCAATCTTTGGCCCCCAGAATTGTCATAGCCTGAAAATCATGTCCTGGCTTGGAGCTAAGTGGGATCCCAGGCCCAAGTCACGGCATTGTTTGCAAAAACAAAAGAGCAGGACAAGCATAGTTAGAGTGAAGGACTGGGAGCCTAAAAAAGAAGGTTTGGCAATGGGCAGGGCTCAGTTTGGGGACATCCAACAGTGACTACTGCCAAGGAGGGTAATTCTGATTAAAGAAAAACAACTGAAGGTTCACACAACAGTCTGGAGAGTGGGGCTTTATTTATTCCGTTCCTCCCAACCCTTGCCTAATGAATGTGTCCCATGTGTAACTTAAAAAGTGATTATGTGCACATTCAGTACTGGGCCACCCCCCAGCCCAGCTGTACCACGTTTTGCTTTGTGCAGACACTGGGGAAGACTGCAGGGAATCCCTCCTTGCACATCCCACCTCCAGCAGCATGAAGACCCTTCAGATTGTTTTGTTTTGTTTTGTTTTGTTTTGTTTTCAAAAATTTTTCTAGAGGGATATAACCTGGAAAGTGGAAGCATTTTAATCCTCAGAGCCAGAAACACCCCGGCTATTATAGTCGGGGTACACTGCATCTGATGAGTGCAAACCGAAAGGACATTCTTATCCCAAGATGTATGCAGGGCATCACGTTCCCAGTCTGCTGATGACAGATGTGGCTACAAACATGGTGCCTTAACTCTTCTAAAACTTGGTGGTTCTGATGTGAAGGTTCTTGCCTTTAAAATCCAAATTGTTTGAAGGGGTAGTCTGTTTTTACATAAGTGAATCATTGCATGCTCTAAATTTTATTCCGAGAGATGTAAAGCATGCCTAAGGCTTTGCTGCTTCGGGGGGTGTGTGTGTGTGAGAGAGAGAGAGAGAGAGAGATACAAGGTGTATTTATACCCCATAAAATCCGTGACTAGCACTCTGAATTTGGGCTTTATAAAGCTCAGCAGAGAAGATTCTGTGGCCTGCTGACAGGGACCATGTGTTGCTTCTCTGCACAGCAGTTATTCTCCGGTGCTCATTGTTGTCTCTGCTCCTGCTGCTGAGACTGTAATTAATGTCACTAATGGTTTTCCTGCCCACAGAGTTTAGCCACTTGGGAGAATGAGAACAAGATACACTGCACACAAACTCTTCTTGAAGGGGAAGGCCCCAAAACCTACTGGACCCGCGAGCTGGCCAATGACGAGCTTATCCTGGTGAGACCCCTTTGACCCTGAAACAATCCTGACGTTCCCCAGATGGTGCCCGAGGGGGGCCACACAAACATGTTGTCCTCACTCGTCCATTTAGAGAAAGACGCCATGTGCCCTGGATTAAAATTTGAGCAGAAAACCTGAGATGACAGTTTAGGTCAGAGGAAATCATTGCTGAATGGTTGGCAGGAAAGGGGAGTGGCTCTGAGGGCAGAATAGGGGCTAGAGACAGGCTGGGGTGCCTGCCACTATCCACATGGCTACATCCCAGCAGCGGTGACATGATTTTAGCCAACTTTCCCTCCAGCCGGGCTCGGAATGCCTGGGCTCTGTGAGATCCCCGGGCTCACACTGCAGAAGGGATTTTTTTTCCCTCTCGTTCCCCGTTTTGCTGTCTGGGAAAGGTTTCAGAAATCTTTATCACTAAGTCAGCGCTCACAGCCTTAGAGAACATTTTTACCCCTGATTTACAAACTCCAATGGCCTTCAGGAGCCAGGCAACTAATGCTAATTTGGGAAGTGTCTGAGTATAACACAATGTGGGGGGATAAGCCCCTTTAGAACTGGAAAAGGTGGACTCTTCCTTAAAATTATTCAGACTGAAACATTTTAAACACACTCCGCTAAGCCAAACAAAACTTACCTGGTGAGACCAAGTGAGAAACCCGTATAGTTCAATCACACACCCCTCCCCTTTTGTTAGGTAGAGGAGAAAAGGAAGACGGGGAAGGCAGGACAACCCCCATACCACTCTCCCTTTGTGTTGCAGAACTGACCAAGCTTTCCTGGCAACTGTCTTTTTAGAAAAGGGGAAAGCTCTTTTGGGTAGCTGGGAAATTATATCCTTTGTTCTCCATCAGGCATTTTGTTAACATCTGCCCCATTTTAGCAAATGTCACCCTGAAATGTTGGGAATAGGAGACAGTGAGTAAGATGTGCTAGCAAAGGGCTCCCTGTGTGACCTGGGCAACCTCTTCCCCTCCCAAGCTCCTTCCCCGGCTATAAAATGAGAGGTTGAGCTGAGGTCTGATCCCTGAGGTCCCTCTCAGCCCTGAAATTACATGTTTATTCTGCAAGAAGACCCTAAATTGAGCTTTCTCTATTACTTGAAGTGAAGCTGCTTGATCTCCTTCTCCTCTTGTCCTTCCCTGGGATGATTTAACATACTTTCTCCTTTCATAGAGAAAGGACTGGCTTAATTTGCAACCTGGTTCATGTTGTTTCCAGGGAAGGGATATTTGATGGGGTTGGAGAAGCAATTTGAGCCTGAGGCATGGAAATTTAGGGGAAAAGGTACATGTGGTTTACTGGTACCAGAGACAGAAAAGAGAGATGATTTTAGAGTTCTTGAGTATAGCTGAGGGTTAAATAGGATCGGTTTGCTCTGAGAAAGTGTGATTTTATTAACCTCTGTGGTATACGAGCAGCCAGAGTCACAGGCCAAATTCTGCTAGATGGACTCCACCTCTTCCAAATCCCCCACTCCCCTCGTCCACAGTTCCACCCGAGTATCCTTCCCTGGCTCAGCAATCATATATACAAGCCTCAGAGGGAGCATGAATTCTTGGCATTTGGGATCTGAAATGTGGGCTTTTGTTTCAAGGGTTATTATCATTAATAAATCTAAAACATAGGGAGATGCAGTCTCCATATAACAAGAGGCAAATTATTCTAGTTAAGTTGAAATAAGCTCTCCCAGCGCCAATAGTAAATTGCCCTCAGGCTGTAAGTTGCCTTCCTTTGAAAACTGAGTATACTCCCTCAAACCACTCTGGAATATTCTACAGAGAATTTCTTTCGGGAACCTCTAAGCATAGTTTGCAGACTGAGAAGGCCACTTCAAACGTTGTTGGAAATGTGGCGATTTCTTCTCATGTCACGAGGTCCATTTGTTAGCCTGGGAGAGCTGTCATATAGCTAGAATAGGTACTGCAGGGTAAAGAGTCAAATCCCCAAACTCTGGCATTCCATTTGACAGTCCATGGCTGTAGAGCTCAAAGAGTTCTGGAAAACTAACATGGTCCTAAGGGGTCCAGACAGCTGAGAGGTGGATTTATGGTGGGAATTCCACTCCCCACACACCCCCAGCACACAGAATCACTGGCATTTCTCATTAATAGGGAAAGAGGAGAGGACAAAGGAGGTGTCCAGAAGCAGGGATAGCTGTGCCAGTCTGGTCAGGAGACCCCTACTATGAAAAGAAGCTAGTGATGAACATTTGCTTCCTCAATAATCACTAAGGACTAGGAGTATTTCCTTGGAACACATGTTTTAGCAAATGTTCTCTGAGAGCATCTCATGACCTACTAAGTGTTCTAGGGGTAAGAATATGAAGATACTAGGGTAGCTAAACTTTTAGTCCAGGGGTTTTAACTGCTCTTGAATCTCAGTCCACTTTGAGAATCTGAAAGAGAAAGACCCTCCAGCAGATAAATGCACATCTGCAAACAAGCATACCACATCAGGTCTATAGACTGGGGAATTTTTGTTTTTTGGTTTTGTCTTTTTAACATACATACTGTTTTCCCTGTTCTGTCTGTGAGAGGCCCAGGAGAGCAGGCCTGTGAGTAATTGCTAGTTTGGGGAAAGTTGAGACAGCTTACTTATGGGCAATATCATTTCAGGGGCCAGAAGAAAAAACATCCTCCTCCATCTGTGGACTGACGGGGCAAACAAACAAACAAAGAGCCATAGAATTTTAGCTGGAAAGAGCTTTTAGGATCACCTCTCCTCCCCTCAACAATAGCCCCTGCCTGCCCCTTCCCTGAACAGGCCAAGAGAGGAAGACACTTGCCTAAACTTACCCAGCTGTGAGTTGCAGAGCTAGGTCTAGATGCCAACGCTGTGCTTTTGCAGCTGAGACCAATTTTCTAGATTGCAGGTGACTTGAGTATTACTTAGACAACATTTCAGGCTGTCTCCCAGGCTAGATGGCTGCTTCCTGCAAAGCAATTCTATTCTTTCTTCAAAGCAATCCCAGCTGGCTGGTCAGCACTGGACACCATGGCTCCAGCTGCCCAAGCCCCTTGCTCTCTTGAAGACATTGAAAAGAAACAGAACCACTTCAGAAATGTCCAAAATGGCATTCTGCCTCTTTCAGTTTAATTTCAAAACCAAAGCTCCTGGCATTTCTTATGTCAGCATTCACAGGTTCCAGAAGCAAAGGAAAACTGTATATAACAAAATTCTATACTCCAGTTGCCTCTCTGCCAATAGGAAGCTTAAGGGGGAAAAATAAAAAGAAACTCTTTTCACTTAACATGAGCACACAGCACAGGAAATTGAATGTCTGTTACAAAGAGTTTTTAACAGGGCAGTAAGTGGCCTTATTAGTGATATGCTTTAAACATTTTTGCACAGGCATCTGCGCTGATTGGTTTTCCTTTTCTCCTCTGCAGACGTTTGGCGCCGATGACGTGGTCTGCACGAGAATTTATGTTCGGGAGTGAAGGCAGCCGGCTTGCTCCTACTTTCGGGAAGGGATGCAGGCTCTCCCAAGGAATATGTCATAGGTCTGAGCTGCCGGTGGACCCCATGCCCCTATCAATATTAGATGATCCCATTTTCCCCGTAACAATGTTGTAGTGTGCCCCACCCTCCACCCCCAGGCCTCTGTGCCCCTTGTACCCCTGGCGCTCCACAGTTTGGCATTTGCACGCTTTTCTCAGTCATTAAACTGGTTGGACCCATCTCAAGACTTTTCTCTTTTTTGGACTGCCTCTTCAGTTTCAACATGAGAGTTGTTGTGTACCTGCTGTCCCTAGCACTGTGTTGGTCAGGGTGGTGCTCTCAGCTTCGGCCTGCTGGCCTCGGTGTAGCACTTTGATTGTGCATCAGCAGCTGCAAGCTGGGCTCCTACAGACTGGCTGGATCCAGACTGCAGGTCCAGGTGTGATTGGACCTCACACCTCAATTTTTAAATTGAATTGGTTGTTCCCAGCAGGAAAAAGAGGGCATTTGGGGAGGGCAATTGTTTTGGTGGTTCCCAGCAGGAAAGAGAGGGTACATGAGGGAGAGCTCATAACTAAGGTGCTATTTACACGGGCAGGGTGAAGAGGACCGACAAAGGATGGGGAAGTATCCAGAAACTAGCAATGGGGGAGTCAATACCATCCTTAGGCCTGAAGATGGGAAGGAGGGGTCACCAGACCATGAGAGCTATAGCCTGGGAGAGGGGCCACCACGCAGGACATAGAGGAACGTAGCCACTGCCAAAACCATGGCCCCAGTGTGTGTGGGCAGTGTGGGGGGAAGCTTGGCTTGGAACGAGGGGATAAATGTCCTGACCTCCCACCTTTCAGCCTCTATCTACCTATTCTGCCCATTGGCCAAATCCAACTGGAATGTAGAGGGCTAGGGAGAGGGAGCTGTTCACTGGGGTCAGCCTCCCAGGGCGTAGCTGGGCGGAGAATGGATCTGAATGTGTAAGTAAATAATAACCCACACAGCTGCCAACTTTTAAATTTAAAAATCAGTAGATTCCACATAACCTGAATTTTTACATCCTTAAAAGAAAAATTGGGAACATCTGGCATCCCTGGACCTACATTCCCACAGGCTGACAATTGGCTGGGCAGCTTCCCCCTTTTTAAATGGCACTTGTACCCTCTGCCTCTACATGGACCATACCCTTGCCACGCCCTCATTTACATTGTCTGCCTGGCTTCTCTCCTTGCCATCCTAGACACATCCTAGACGCATCCTAGTTCTTGGCAAAGCTGGGTCAGAGTTGGCTGACCAACAGTGTTTGGGCATGAATGAGGCCAGAAGAGCTCACACTCTGGTAGGCCAGATGCCTAAGGCCCAGGTGCTACCACCTGAGTGTGAATGAGAACACGGTTTACCTGAATCCTCACAACACCTCCCCTACTTTGCTCATGGAGGTACCTCAGTCCCTGCTCAAAGACTCTATTGCCCACCTCTGGAACTCTGAGGACAGGGATCTCTTGCAGGATCCGGAATGCATCTCACATCCTGAGCCTGCTTGTTAGGGCTCTGGGGACTGCCTCTGCTGTGATGCCCCTCACGAAAGCACCAGTGGCTCTGCCTACAGCACTGCTGCCCACAGTCCCAAAGCCACTGGGCCCTGATGCGTCAGAACAGGGCTGGATTCTGGGCCAGAGTCAGGAGAAAGCCTGACACTAGGCCAGCGGTCCCCCACCTTTTTGGCACCAAAGACCAGTTTCATGGAAGACAATTTTTCCACGGACCTGGGTGGGGGGATGGTTTTGGGATGATTCAAGCGCATTACATTTATTATGTAGTCAAACCTCTCTGCTAATGATAATCTGTTTTTTTTTTTCTTTTATAGTTCATTAGTCTTTTTTTTTTTTTAATTTATTTTTTTAATTTCAGAATATCATGGGGGTACAACACTTTGGCCATACATATTGCCCCTGTTCTGCCCGTGTCAGAGCCACAATCGTGGTCATCTCCCAAACTGTGCTCCCCACTGCTAATGATAATCTGTATTTGCAGCAACTCCCCAGCGCCAGCATCACTGCCTCAGCTCCACCTCAGATCATCAGGCATTAGATTCTCATAAGGAGTGCACAACCTAGATCCCTCGCATGCACAATTTATAGTAGGGTTCACGCTCCTATGAGAATCTAATGACCCTGCTGATTTGACAGGAGGCAGAGATCAGACAGTGATGCAAGGCAATGGGGAGCGATGCTAGGCAATGGGGAGCAGCTGTAAATACAGATGAAGCTTCGCTCGCTTGCCTGCCACTCACCTCTTGCTGTGCTGCCTGGTTCCTAACAGGCCATGGACTGGTACCAGTCCACGGCCCTGGGGTTGGGGACCACAGCATTAGGTCATACTTTGTTCCCTGGGCTCTGAGACATCTCTGCTTGTGCCCCAAGCCTCTCAAAGCCCCTTATGAAAACAGCTCCTTCAACTTCTAGCTCTACCCCAGTCCTCTGGGGCCCGTGGGTGCAGGCACCATACCATCTCCTCCTTTATGCTTGTTGCTCCTCTCTGGGGCTGGACTGCTCATCAGAAACAGCCAAGTCCACACTCAGTGCCCTACAAAACACAGAGTTTCTTGTGGCAGAGAGTGTGGTGCTGGAGGAGTTGCCCCATAGCTTCTTGGAGGAGGGGGCTGGAGTGGGGCCTCTAAGGGTGGGGAGGACCTGGATTGGCATGCAGTGGGGAGAGAGGCAACATGGAGAGCCCACCTGACTGTGAATGTGCTGGACTAGCAAGTGTGAGGACTGAGCTGGCCACACAAGAGAAAGTGTGCAAGGCAGGTCATGCCAGGTGGATGAGGGCTGGGAAGTCTGGACTCTGCCCCATGGGTACTGAGTGTCCAGTCCACTGGGGATGGACTGAGTGGGGCCTCAGACATCTTGGTCTACAACCTTTCCTAACTCCTGCTGCTGCCTGTCTTCTCCACATCTAGATTTGTTCCATAAGGGCACTGCCCTGCCATACTGTGGTGGTCTTGTACAACAGGACGTGGCCCTGTTGAAGGGAGGATGAAGCCCCTTCTCTTTTCCTGACTCTGGGAATTAGGTAATTTCTATCATGTGCTTTTATATATGTGACATGTTACATGGGACATGTGTTTCCTTCATATCAGCCTTCACAGAGGATGAAGTATAGAGCAGACTGAAGGAGGCTACCAGCTGTAACCTTCATTGCCCTGCCTGACAGCCACCAGGCATGGGTGAGGACATTTGGATGACGAGATGAGGTGACAGTACCAGTAGTTCACCTAGAACATCAGCTGCAGCCTGGTTCTCTTGAATCCTATTCCTTCTGCATTTTCCAGATAAAAGGCACAGTATTTCTCATTCCCTTGTGTAACACCTCTCATGAGGCATTAGTGTTCTGCAGAACCCAGTTTGGGAATTGCAGCTATAATCTTAAACCCTAAAATATTTGTGTGCATACACACACTGCATAAGGTTACTCTGTTCGCCTTTGTTCCCTTTATTTTCTGCCCAAGATGATGCCAAACAACATTCAAATGCTGCCAACACCACGTTCAGCTATCTGAGGATGACATCTTTCATCTCTTCCTTTGTATTCACAAGTCTGAGCAGTTTTTGACCAATACTTTTGTGGCAGGGGATGCAGATGGGGACAGTAGACTTGGAATCATTTGTCTGCAACTCAGCACCAAACTCTGAGGACAACTGCTTCAAAGAGAGAGTTGATGGGCAGTTGTCCCATCCAATCAAATCTCTCTTACCTCATTGGAGGCACAGTCCATTCTGTGGTAGGAAGATTAAGCATAATTTCTGGGCAAAGAGCAAATTCTCACAAGGATTCTACAAACATTACATGTTATATTTGTTACAATTGGGTAATTTATCTTTCTGGGAAAGTTACCTACAGGACTTGAAGGAATTTACTTAGTGAAAAAAATAGATGACAGTCAATTTTTTAACTCCATTTGTTTCCATAAGAGAGGAAAACTCATCAATTATGGTGAGGATGGGGGTTGGGTCCGTAAAGTGGAATTTGACCAAGGTCTGTCGGAATGGCCATAGTCAGGGGAAGTGGGATTTGGGGATTCTAGCATAAAAAATACATTGGCTTCAGAAACAATGTGTAGGAAAAATTTATTGAGTTATGAACTCTTGCAAAGAACATAATGAAAAGTGAAAATGCTGAGAAAGTTTGGGAAACAATCCAATTCTCAGAAATACATGAAACAAAATTAGGGTTTTTTTTTTCTCTCTTCCCTTCTATCAGGAATAGGTTCAGAAAAATGTTATTAAGTTCCCTTTACCACCTTTTTCTTTCCCTCTGATGATCGTAGTGATATGGTTTGATGCAAAGAGCATGCCAGGAGACCAGGGTTATAAATCCCGCTGTGCCACTAACTTGCTCTGTGAACCTCGCAACCTCTTTCTGGGCCTCCCAGTGCCCATCCACACAAAGCAGAGGTAGTCAAACATGGACAGAGGCTGGGTTGGCTGCATATGAGTCACCAGGGACAGCCTAAATGTTCACCAACAGGAAAATGGTTAAGTCAACCACAACATGCCACACCATGGAATTCTCTGCAACTGTTGAGCATAATGAGGTAGACGTATATACTGATACGGAAAAATGTCTAAGCTGTATTAAGTTTTTTTAAAAAGTGAGTGATGATCCAGTTTAATGAGAAAAATGAAAACTATATGTTTAGCTCTTTCCAGGGGGAAAAAACCAAAAACCAAAACCCTAGAAGACATACACCAAACCATTAATAGTGGTTACCTCTGAGGAGAGACCATTTTATTCTCTTTATTTCTGTATTGTTGGAATTCATTTATAATGAGCGTGTATTACTTTTGTAATTTAAAATTCTCATTTAAAAAGTAAGAGATTCTGATGCTCTAGGTTTGGATTGGAGCCCAGGAATCTGAACTTCTTTGTATTCCCCAGGTGATTTCTAATAAAACCACTGAACCAATGGTCACAAAGTTCTCTTCCAGCTCTAACACTCTATGACCCCACGAAGTTTACCTGACTCATGAATTTGGAAAAAGGAAAAGGACCAAATACGAGAAAAGGAAATAGCAAGAAGGAAGGCACAATACTGGAAGCATAAATAATTCCAAGGTGGATGGTTCTGTACAATGTCTGGTGGCCCTTTACACGTGTATCCCGTGTGAGATGTACACTGGGGCATAGGCAAGGCAGGTATTATCAGTATCTCCATTTACAGACGGGGCATTGAGGTTCAGATAGGTTAAGTCCTTTGGGTAAGTCACCCAGTTTGTAAATGGCAGAGCTGGGATTACAACCCCAGGCTGTCTGACTCTAAAGCCAATGTGCTTTCCACCTCGTCAGCCATTAGGGACATGAAATATTTTCCTTACTATGATCATCAAGGATTGCGTTTATGGTTTAATGGTACCAAGCAACTTTTCATAGAAAAGGAGGGAGGGAGAAAGCATAACATTAACTGAAATTTAATAAGGGCTTACTCTGTTCCAGGTCCTGTGCTGAGCACTTTTCGTACATTATCACTTTAATCCTACAGTTGGCCAACTCGGTAGGTACTATTTTCACTCCCACTTTACAGGTGATAAAACTGAGGCTCAGAGAGGTTAAATAATTTACCCAAAGTGAATAAAAGTTAGTACTGGGATTTAACCCAGGTCTTCTATCTGAAGAAAAGAAGCAGAGAAAGAGGAGGGAAGAGGGAAGAAAGTGGCGGAGAAGGGAGTGTGCTCCTCTGGTCTCCACAGGGCTCCTGTTTCTTAGGGTTGTCATCACCCCACATGGCAAGGGCTCCTGGGGCCCTTCAGAAGGAAAGCTCAACCTTACTGCCCAGCCCAGCACTGCTGGGCTGCCGGCCAGCCTCCTTCCCATAGTATATTTCCTTTGCCTGCGTTGACAGGTATCCAGTTTCACCAAAGGCTCCAAGCTCCCAGATCTGGTTTTAATCAGGAGCTAGAGCTGAGCCCTAGGGCAATTGCCTGGCAGCTCAGTGAGGCCCAGATGGAACCTAGCTACCATCTCTTCCTCTGAGGCCTCCTGGAGAAGGACTTGATCTCTGGAGCCCAGCCTTGGGTGGTGGCCCTGTGGGTGCACCATTCAAGGCCCCATCCTTTGAGCAGTGTCTCCAGAGGCTGGTAGAGGTGAGATAGAAGATGCGCAGATCAGGCCTATAGCTTCTCATTACAGATGTGCAGGGCTCACATTCCTCCCTACTTGTCGTCTGCAGGCAAAGCTGGGAGAGAGGCTGGGGCAGCAAGGAGAACAATTTCTTCTCTTCCCACCTACAGAACAGATCCTACCTATACATCTCCTCCACCTGGCCTGGGAGGGCAGCTTGGGCACACTCCCTGTCCTTGTGGAACCTGTCTTAGGCCAGACAGGGAGACAGACAAGGAATCACAACTGGACGACCATGACCAAGGCAGCAGCCATAATTGTGTTGGTGCATGGGGAACTTGAGATTCATCCCGGCTAGCTCATGGAAGAGTAGGCATTTGAACTAGGACTTGAAGGATGCAGGGGTCGTTTTCCAGGTAGTGCTGAAGCACGAGGGAAAGGAAAGTGTGGTAGACCTTGCAAAGCCTGGCATTAGTCCATATGGCCACCTTTGTGTGAATTAGAAAAAGGGACCTCTTCTGGGCAGAGATGGAAGTTACCCTATCACCCCTTTGTACAGTGCACAAATTGTGCAACTGTACTAGTGGACCTGGGACTGTGACAGAGCCTGCCGTTCACATTTTTCTTTCCTCTTCTGGTAACAAAATCCCCATTTCTTGAAATAAAGTGATTCTCTGTGGTTAGTGTGGGGCCAACCTCTACCAGGGGTCAGCCCTGATTCAGTCATAGCTAATCAGAGGACTACAGCTTCATGGCCATGGTGATCAGTTCTGGGAAGGGCATGTGATCCAAACTGGGCCAATCAGAACCCGCTTTGGGACTGTAGCCAGGACATCCAGGGAGAAGGTACTCTCTTTTGCCTGGGTTTGCTGGCTATGAGGATTAGGTAAGCCTCGAGCTGTGGGGCCATCATTGTTACTTTGGGGAGTCTCTGCCTGAAAATGAAGCCTACAGGAAAAAAAACGCAGATGAGAAACTGAGAGAAAGAGAATTCTGATATTGTTTACACTCCAGGATTTGCTCCTGGAACATTCTCGTTACTAGAACCAACAATTTCGCTTTTTTGTTTAATTTAGTCTGAGTTTTTATGCCTACAATCGAGAGGACTAAACATTATGGAAAGAATTGCCAGGATTCAAGCCAACGGACACAGAATCTTTAGAGTTTTGAAAAACCAGACCAAAAAAGCTTTGGCCTGGCCTCAGGGGTTTCTAAATGAAGAGCTGGAGATGAGACCATGGGCGTGGGTCTGGCTGGTCTCCACTCGAAGCCATTCCCAGGTGGCATCTCCCTTCATGCTCACCACAGCCTCAGGAGCTAGGTGGGGCCAGGCCACTGGAATGTGGATTTGCCACTCAGCCTCTGATCCGGATAAGCCTTTGGCTGAGAGGCTGGTGTCTGAGCTCTGGGGCACAGCAGGGTCTGGGTCCTTGCACTCCGGGAAGGATCAGCCAGAGATGGCTGTCTGGTGAGTTGGCAGGAAGAGTCGTGTTTGCTGAGCTCCTGGGTAGTTTGATGGGACTTACTACATATCAGGCAATCCACTCTTGTGCCCCTGGGCCTTTGCATATGCTGATCCCCCTCAGCCTAGGATGCCTTCCCCATTTTGTCTATCTGGCAAACTTCTACTCTGCCTTCAAAATGCAGCTCAAGGGTTACCTCTTCTGGTAAACATTCTGTGCCAGTTTTAAAACACGGCTGCAAGTGTTTTGTCTCTTCTCTCATCAAGAGATGAATTCTATGTCCTCATCCCTTGAATGACTACTATGACCAATAGAGTATGTCGGAAGTGATGCTGCATGTCCTCTGAGGCTAAGTCCTAAAAGGGCATGCAACTTCTGCCTTGTTCACTGGGAACACTCACTCTACAACCCCTGAGACACCATATAAAAAGTTCAACTACCCTGAGATCAGCAGGCTGGAGAGGCCACAAGTAGGCACTTTGGTCGACAGTTCCAGCTAAGCCCATTCTTCAGCCAGCCCAGCCCAGATGCCCAACTCTTCAAGTCACCTCCAGCAAGTATAGTCACCCCAGCTGAAGTCCCAGGCACCATAGAGCAGGGAGGATACAGCCCTGCACTTCCCTGTCCAAATTCCTGAGTCATAGAATCTGCAGGCACGCATGGCCATTTTATGCCACTAAGTCTGGGGGCAAGAAATAATTGGAACACAATCCTTGACGACTCTGGGAGATCATCAATGCTTCTTCCTTTATTTGGATTTTTTTCCCGGGGTTCCTCATGCATTGCCCCAGCAGAGCCCTGGCCACACTGATTGTCTCACTACATGCCTATCCCCTCTGCTGGATGATGAAGTCCTGGGGAAATAGGGGGCCTGGAGCTGTGTCTCCTTCGTCTCCAAATTTTCAGCACAGGAGCTGGCACTTAGCAGACATTAGCAGATGAGAGAGAGAGAGAGAGACAGAGAGAGAGAAAATGAAAATGGCTTGGCAGGCCCAGCTGTTACAGGTAACAAGATAGGAACAGCCAAGTGAGTGGCTGCTGGATCCTATGGGGGCTGACACAAGACAGAGGGAACACTCTAGGCTAGAGGTCACAGTGAAGCCCACAGCAAGAATGACCTGAAATTAAGCCACTGGGGTAAATGACAGCCTCTGGCTCCTTCCATCAGTACCAACCATGGACAAGAGACTGGAGAGGCATTGAGCCCACCCAAGGGCCAAATAGCCTCCACTATGTAGAGAAGAGAGCTCTGGGACCAGGAGTCAGGCCTGGGACACTTGCCTGGGACATTCATTTTAGAAACAAAGGGACAACCTGCCCTATTGGGTATATTTAAACCATCGTGTTGTGGGGGGCAGGTATCAGGGAGCTGAGCAGAGCCCCAGATGTGCAAACAGAAGTTCATCTGGGCTGGGCACGGTGGTCACACCTGTAATCCCAGGCCAGGAGTTCGAGACCAGCCTGAGAGACATAGTGAGACCTCATCTTTACAAAATATTTAAAAATTAGCCGGGAGTGGCAGCACATGCCTGTAGTCCCAGCTACTTGAGAGGCTGAGGCAGAAGGACCGCTTGAGCACAGGAGTTCGAGACTACAGTGAGCTATGATCACTCCACTGCACTCCAGCCTGGAGGACCCTGTTTCTTTAAAAAAAAAAGATGTTCATCTGCCAGAGAACCCAGATAGCCCGTCTTTGAGGAGCAAGATGCTGAAGCTGAGAGGGCGTTGCCCTTTCTTCTTTCCTTAGGAAAATTGTTCAGAATTGATGGAAATAGCTGGGAAAGCATTCATGGAAATGTTAATAGCAGGGAAAGTTAACTTCAATTCGCTGTCTTGGAGTTAGGAGGGAAGATTGCATGCCAAGCGAATCTGGATCTGGATTCCAGGGCAAAAGGATCCATGGATGCAGAGCCCACCTCCCAGGCCTGCCAGGGGGTCTCTGGCACAGCCCCCAGACTTTTGTAGAGAGGTCAGCATTCTTGTCTGAGCCTCAAGTAACCCTGTGAGGTTTCAGGATGAGGAGTGAGAATTAAGATACTTAAGAGCCGAGTGCATTGGCGGGAGCCTGTAGCCCCAGCTAGTTGGGAGGCTGAGGCAGGAGGATCATTTGAGCCCAGGAGTTCAAGACCAGCCTGGGCAACATAGTGAGACCCTGCCTCAAAAAAAAAGCTACTTAAAAAGAACAAAGAAGTGGGTTCATATTTGTTGAGACTCCCTATGTGCCAGATGCTTTACAGTCATTGACAACTTTAAACCTCAAAACAACCTTTTAGATATGTAGGAAAATCCTACCTTATAGCCAAGAAGACTGAGGCTCAGAGAGTTGTAGTAAGGAATTGCTACAGTCTCATTTGGGACCCTCTAAGGGACAAGGGAGGCAACATGAAAGGTCAGAGTCCCTTGGGCTGATGCCTTTGTGACTCTTGGTGGCCTGGTCCCTGTCTGCACAGTGAGAGGGCTGGACTGATCCCACCCAGATCCAGGTTGAATTCCACCTCTGTCACTCACTGGCAGCGTGACCTTGGGCAAGTTAATGATCCTGTGCCTCAGCTTTCTCTTCATAGAGTTCAACAGGGTTAATTTTCAACTAGAAGAGGTGGCCCCACCACTTCTTCCACTGCCCAATCTCTTTATAGAGTTACAGAACTTGTCACTTGAGGGCAGAGCCCAGGGCCCCACGTCTTCCTCCCTAGTGGGCATCTGGGGCTTTTGCCATTGGCAGCCAGCGTGTGCTGTTTCCTGGGGGTGGGGACGGGGGAGCCAGGGCCCTACTTCAGAGCAGCAACCCCTTCAGGAGGTGGTACTCTGGGCGCCCTGGCAGGCACAGCGGCTCTGGGCTGCGAGCTGAGGCCTTCCGGCATGCAGCTTTCTAAGTGGCCACAGATGTGGTGTGAGATCATCCAGCAGGCCAGCTGCCTACGAGGAAAACATCCTCCCCACTCCAGCTCCGAGCTCTGCCGGCCCTCTGCCTTCTGTCTGGGCCGTGCTTCCTCTCCTCCAGGACGAGGCAGTCAAAGGAGGATTTGAAGAGGACACTTGTGAAAAGCACACACAGAAAAAATGCTGTGCTGTCTTTGAGGGTGTTATTATAGGGAATTTTGCTGGCATTTTGTTTCCAGGCAGATGTTTTCCAATGGAAAAAGATATAACAGCTTTGCCCTTACCAATGTACTAAATATGAATGTTAGGCAAACATTTCAAATAGGCAATATATGCTCATGGTACAAAATTTAAAAGTACCAAAGGGAACACAATACAAACTTGGTCTCCCTCCTAGTCCCCAACTCCTAGAGACTAGCACCATTACTATTTCTTATGTGGCCTCCAGGAGATATTCTGTGCATTTTATAAGCATATATTTATTATGCTAGTCACTATTATGCTAGCCCGCAATCCACACCTCTTCCTTCTTTTCTCTGTATTCCAGGAGGCCAACCCCTTACAGGCTACTGTTTCCCAGGGTCCTGGGTCAGTTCATGGGTCTACTTGGCATCTCAGGTCATGCATCACATGCCTAACCAATTTCCTGAATTAAATCCTCTGTCTGAAAAACCTTGAGTGGTTTCTGTTTTTCTACTAGGACTGACTGATTCCCTCTTTTTAAAAGCTCTTGGTTAGCTGAAAACTTCCATCAATTCACATGTATCTTTTCTTTTTTTTTTTCACCTAAATTGTGGCATGTTGTACATGCTTCTGAGTCTTCCTTTTTTTGCTTCCTGATATGCCTTGGAAGGTTTCTTTTCTTTTTTTTTTAAAGTACCAATATAGAAAGCCACCTCTTTTTTTTAATGGTTACATAGGATTCCTTTGTACATACTACAGTTTATCCAACCAGTCCCCATTGATGAACATCTAGGCTGTTTCCAGGTTTTTGCCTGGAATAATTTATAAATAATTTCTTGGTGAATATCCTTGTACATGTGTCATTTCCCCATATGGAGGGTTATATGTAGGAAAATACCTGGAAGGGGAAATGCTAAGTAGGTACATTTATAATTTTGATAGATATTGCCAACTTATAGCACCACGAGCAATGTGTGAATGTAAGCAGGCCCAGCTGAGAGATTTGTGGGAGGCTGGACTGTATCCCTTTTGCAACTAGAGCATCCCCAGTGCCAAGCAGGTGGAAGACTCTCAATAAATATTTGTTGAATGAAATTTGTTTGTTTTGAGACAGGGTCTCACTCTGTTGCCCAGGCTAGAGTGCAGTAGCATCATCATAGTTCACTGCAACCTCAAAGCCTCAGCCTTCTAAGCAGTAGAGACTGCAGGCACGTGCTACCATACCCAGCTAATTTTTCTATTTTTTGTAGAGACAGGGTCTCACTATGTGACTCAGGTTGGTCTCTAACTCCTAGCCTCAAGTGATCCTCCCTCCTTGGCCTCCCAAAGTGCTGGGATTACAGGCATGAGCCACTGTGCCCAGGCTTGAATGAAATTTAAAAATGGGGAGGGGCCATGGCCAAGGCTAAATCAGCAGCCTCCTGGCTCTACTGCTGACTGGTTGAACAGCCTTGAACAAGTCCCTTGGACTCCATGACCTCAGAGCCCTCTCCAGCTCTGACTGCCTGGGATCAAGGGCTTCCAAACTAGGCAGGGCATCCGAATCATTGGGAGAATTTTTAAAATGACAGACGCTGGACTCCAAGCAGGGGTTTACCTGCAACAGGTCTGCAGTGGGAGCCTGTGGTAGACTCTGTGAGCACCACCCAGACCCCCCTCAGGAATGAATGACATTCTCCCCTAGCTGCTGGGAGTGCTGCTGGCAGGAAGCCCCCCACTGGCAGCCAGTACTGTACCTCAACTAGACACAGTAGCCTCACCCAAGGTCAGATCCCTCCCCTGGGGTGACTGCATCTAATGACTAAGCAACATGGGGTATAAAGGCCTGGCCCCCTCACCGGAAGTCAGAACAACTCTGAAGGGTCCTCCCTTCTTCAGAACTCTGCATAGGGTCAGCTGAGGCCTCTGTTGAGGCTGCATCTTCTTCCTCTGTCCAATCCTGCTTCCTACTCTTCCCTTCCTCAAGTGTAGATCCCCAAAGCACTTACCAATAAACCCTCTGAGCTCTAAAGTCTGCTTTCCAGAGAGCCTGGCCTGTGACAGGGCCCTAGCATCTATATTGTCAACAAACATTCCCCTCCTAGGTGTTATAACTTGAGGCCTCCTGCCTTCTGTGAAGGTTACTTTGGATGCAGGAAATCTTAACATTTTTACTTTTTTGGTACCATGAATTCTTTCTCAGAATAATGTTTTCAAATATAATAAATATATGGAATTACAAAGGAAACAAATTATATTGAGATATGGTTATCAAAACATTTTTTGAATTGTGAAATAGTAATATATGTTTATCAACCCATCAATTAAGATCCAGCAGTGTGTCTAAAAACTACCATAATTTTGAAATAGTGAGGAATGTAAACCATATGATACCTGTAACAATCGTAATGTGATACGAAAATAGCAGTGATTTTTGTTGGGACAGAATCCCAAGTGCTGCTAACACTCTGGGGGTTTGTTGTCTGCATTCATAATGGAAGGAAATGCTAAATTTCAGTTAGAGAGTAGGGAAAATAAAGATATCCTTTTTTATTGCAACCCATCCCAGTCTCCAGACCCCCTGAATTCCGTCTGTGAGCCCCTGCTCCAGTGGGTGCCCTGCTCTAGTGGGTTCCTTTGTCTAGTGGGTGTTCGCACCAAAAATCTCCAGGTGGGCTCTATTGCCAGCCTGCGGGTAGGAGGTTTTCAAACCAAGGGTGAGTGGGATGTCCAGGGCTTCTCTAGTCTCTGCCCTTCAGTGGGAGCAGGCAGAGGAAGCTGAGCCTAGGGCATTGCTGAGCAGTGCAGTGGAACCCACACCCGCCTTGGCCAAACCCTGGCCTCCCGGTTAGAGCAGGTTTCCAGTTACACCAAAAAAGGCACCAAATTGTTTTCCAAGTCCTCCAACAAGGCTGCCTGTTCCTCCTGTCAGCAGGGGTTGAACTTCATCTACTTTTGGCCCTGATGCTTCATGAAAGGCCAGCCAGCTCCCCTCCTGGTGGGACATCCCTCAGTCTGGACCCACAGCAAATGCACCTGCCTGTTAAATTAAGGGCAAAATCCACTCAGGGCATGTTAATTCCCTCACACCTTTGAATAAGTAATTGTGATTCATCTGCTCTGAAGCCTATAGTGTGGAAACAGATGTAATCATGCTGGGGTAGGGGGAGTATGATATTTGCTGAGTGTCTTAGAGGCAGGATCAGAAGAGGAGAAGAAAGTGGGACTGCTGAGGAGGGCTGGGAGAGATGTGGGAAGTGGGTAGCTTTATTAAGGAGGAGCTTCCCAATTCTGGGCTGTTGATAGCAGGTGAGAAGATGAAAACTTTGCCCACTAAAATCCAAGCCCCATTACCTACCCCAGGACCACCTTGCACTGAGTGATGTCAAGAAAGGAGCACTTCTATGTGCAGCCCCATCACCTACTAGCCAGGTGACATTGCAAATCATTCATGTCTTGTAGCCTCAGTTTTCTCATCTCTAAAATGAGACAATAATATCAACTTGGCCAGTCTCACTGGGTTGTTGTCAGGATTGAGTGAGAACACATGGAGAATGCTTTGAGGATTTGTAAACACTGAGCTCTGGTGAAGTGAGTTCACATATAGAGTGGAGGATGTGGATGCAACTGGAAGAGCAGGGCTGCAGTGTACAGATGTGCAGGTTGTTCACTGTTCAAGGGAGTCCAGCCTCCCTGTTCTGCTTGCCTCATATCCAGCCTCTACCCCGCTAGCCAAGCCATTTGCCCTGGCACAGGGCTGTGGAAGGCAGGCCTTTTTATAATGCTCACTGTGTCCCTACTTGCCCTTGCACACCCAGGCCACATTCATGTCTGCCTGTTCTCTAATGGGCTTTTGTGAAGCTCTTGTAGGGAGACATAACTGCAACAATCTTAACTAGTTTCTATTATCTATGAATATAATAAACAATAGATAGATTTTTTTCTAACAACTTAATACAACAGTAAATGAAGCTTCAGCCCAGAGGGCAGACTGCTACTGAAGAGAGGTGGCGGTGACCTGGCTGGGTGACAGGTAGATGTTCATGCTTGCTCTGTGGACCACTTACAGGCAGCCAAGTCATCCAGAGATACCTCTAAATTCTCCATCCTGACTCCTTGAATCCCAACTATATTACTGTTTTCAGGATAAAAACCTAGTTTTGGAGGTTTACAAAACTTTCACTTTCTCTCTCCGATCCCCTACACTGAGAACGTGTCAGTCCCCTATGGTTACAAGGGATGTGGGATGAGGGGAGCAGTCAGCTCTCCGCAAAGAGTGATGCCTTGGATCCCAGAGGCTGAGGGAAATGGTCACTCCGGTAGGCTGAAAAATGCCTCCAAAAATGTCCACACCCTCGTCCCCAGAACGTATGACTGTTACCTTATATGGCAAAAGGGACTTTGAAGATGAGATTTCATTAAGGATCTTGAGATGGAGAAATTATCCTGGATTATCTGGGTGGGTCCAATATAACCACAAGGGTCCTTACAAGAGGGAGAGACAGGAGATCAAAGTGGGTGGTAGAAGAAGGCCATGTGGCCACGAAGGCAGAGACTGGAGTGATGCAGCCATGAGCATAAGAATGCTGGCTGCAACCCAAAGCTGGAAGAGGCAGGAACAGATTCTCCCCTGGAGACTGCAGAAGGAGATGGACCCGCCAACACCTTGATTTTAGCCTTGTAAGACTTATTTCAGACTTCCAAATTCTAGGACTGTAAGAGAATAAATTTGTATTGTTTCAAGCCACTAACTGTGTTGTAATCTGTTACAGCAGTTAGAGGGAACTAATACATTGATAAACCTTGTACTGTTTACCATTGCACCTCATGATCTAAAAGGCCCAATATTGAGCAGGTATGATTTCAGAACACCCAGATTGCCCCTACACCAAATCTTCATTGTCAGTGTAGGAAATTCTACCATCGGGGCTAACTGTAATAATGGCTTTTTTTTTTTTTTAAAGAGATGGAGTCTCACTGTGTTGCCCAGGCTGGAGTGCAATAGCTATTTACAAGCACAATCATAACGCACTACAGCCTCGAACTCCTGGCTTCAACTGATCCTCCTGCCTTAGCCTCTCAACCTCCCGCCTCAGCCTCCCAAGTAGCTGGGACTACAGGCACACGCCACAGCACCTGGCAATGTTGGCTAACATTTAATGAGTGCTTGCCACGTGCCAAGCTTGTGGTAAGTGTTTTAACATAAAGGCTGTCTCCCTTTAGAAGAGAGGTTCTCAGCTCTGAATGTTAATTAGAATTCTCTTAGAGTATTAAAAAAACAGGCAGCAGAGCCTCACCCCAGACTTTCTGTATCAGAATACCAGATAGAGAACCTGGGTCTCTGTATATTTTAAGTGCCCCACAGATGATGCTAATGTGCGCCAAAGGTTGTGTCAAAGTGTGATTTTCAAAAACTTAAAACACGCAACTCTCGCACAAACACAGAGTGAACACATGTCAAAGATTTGTTTAACTCGTGAATGAGCGGACCCAGCAGGATGGCAAAGCTGGTTCAAAGGAGGACACTGGACACTGAAGTATTTATAATCAGTGAAAGAAAGAAAGCAGGATTAAGATTGCTAAATAACATACAAGACTGTTTAATGTCCTAGGGAACAACCAAACCACAACCTTGGGGTTCATTCTTTTTGGAGTATTAGAAATCATTTGCAACTTATCAATTTTCTACACTTCACATCAAGTTTTACAAAGTCTAGGCCCTAATCAATGGTAGAAAGTAAATCAGACAAACTACAGAGACTTCTAAAAGGCACACAGTAATTTTTTTGCCTTATTTCCAAGTTTTGGATAATTTCTCTGCATCAGGGCAAGTGGTGGTCCCTGTTAAAATGCAAGTGCCCCTGGCCCAGGAATACTTCCCACTGACTTTAGGAGTCCATTCATGACTTTGTTAGTTCAATATGCGTTCCTTGAGCACCTGCTGTGTGCGTGGCCCTGTGGGGGGTATGGAGATGAGTAGGACATTATTGTTGCCCTCACACATCCAGTGTGCAGAAGGAGAAGGGCACGTGCACAGATAATCCACGCACGAGGCAGCAAGCTAAGGGCCTTAAGAAGGTCTGTACATAGTAAAGTGCCCTGGGATTTAATGGAGGAAAATAGCACTTCTGATTTGAGAGATGGAGGAAAGATCTGTGGGAGGAGAAGGTGCCAGTCGAGCTAGGCTTCAAGGATGGTAAGATTTCTATAGGAGAAGAAGGGATGAAAAGCATTCCAGGGAGAGGGAACAACATGAGCAAAGGCTCAGAGACAGGAAAGCAGCAAACATGTTTAGAGGAATAGTGAGCAGTTTAATTTGATGACGCAAAGAACTGCTTAGGAGGTTAGTGAGAGAGAGGGAAGTTCGGACAAGTAGTCAAAGATGGGATCAGAGAGTAGCTTGAATGCCACATTAAGGGATCTTGACTTCAGTTGAAAACCAACAACCATCCTTGGTTTGGGGACAGACGTGGGCATGTTTAGCTGGTGGAGAAGGGAGTGGGTGGGAGTACAGGGTGTGGACAGAAGAGTCCCCATGCCTCACGACAAGAGTTTTGAACGTCTTGGTTTGGGGGAGGGGCAGCTCTGAGTGTGACCTGACTCCTCATTTGGATTCTGCCTCTCCCTCACGCAAATGGAAGCCCTCAGGCTTTACCCCTTTGAAATTCACCCCCTATTTTGGGACCAGCAGAGGCAGGGGCGGAGAAGGGCCTGGGCCATGTTGCAATAGGGTGTTTGGGAAGGGAGGCCCCTTCCTCTGGAGCTTCAAAGTGCTGCCTGCTCTGAACTCTGCCCCCAGGGGGAAGGGCCCAGGACCAGGTCCCCGAGGGGCCATCGCCCCATCGCCCTACTGGGGCTTCTTCTTCATGTAAGATGCACTGCTCTGCCAGCCTTGCCCTCCTTGTCAAACTACCCTGGTGCAGGGCATGGCATCTGAGAATGCCAATCTTGCGGTGAGATAAGCCGAGTTCAAATCCTGTCTCTAGCATTTTCCTGCCATGTAACTTCAACAGCCTGAGTCTCCATTTCTCAGCTGTAAAATGGGGGTACGAATAGTGTCTCCCTCCTCAGGTCGATGTGGGATTATGTGAGTTGATACATGAAAACATCCAACACCAAGCCTGGCACACAGTATGTGCTCAGGCATGGGGGTAGGGGTGTGAAAAATAAGCCCCACCTGCTCCTGGAAGTCTTCTTTGCAATCTCAGCCAGGAAAGAGGACAACTGGGTTTCAGTCTTTTTGGCAGAGAGGAAGCCACTGTTTCACCTTGGCAAGTCCCTGTCCCTTGGGGGACTTTAACTTTCTCCTCTAGGAAATGTTGAGGCGTGAGTGAGTGGTGTGGCTCGGGCCAGATGTTCTCGGGGCCTTTTGAGCCACGGAGTTCATTTTATTCATGCCTGCATGCCTCTGTCCCCTCAATGAATGTTTATGGAGCCCCTGCTATTGCCAGGCACTGTGCTTGGCAATGGCACACAGCAAGGAACAAGGAGGATGTGGTCTTTACCCAGAAGGGTCCAGCCAAGGCCACTTCCCAGGACCACTGGGCAGGCCTAGCCATGGGCACATATTGCAGGTTCTCAGGAAATGGGCACTCAGCGCTGTGCCAGGCCCAGTACCAGGTGGCACAGTTGGGGTAGGGAGTCAGGGAACACATATAAGGGTCCACAGTGGTGTGGGAATATGGAAGAGAG
This sequence comes from Daubentonia madagascariensis, assembly GCA_023783475.1. Taxonomy (NCBI): domain Eukaryota; kingdom Metazoa; phylum Chordata; class Mammalia; order Primates; family Daubentoniidae; genus Daubentonia; species Daubentonia madagascariensis. Next base: position 7,633,396 of record JAKFHU010000144.1, on the reverse strand, counting down.
AACCACATTTGGGTTTGGATGGGTCAGGGAAGCCTTCACCGAACTGAGCCCCTGAAGAACGGGTAGTTTTCCAGTGGGAGAGGGAAAGGCAGAGGTAACAGCAGACACAAAGTCTTGGAGGTGTTCCCTGAATGGGAGGATCTGGAGAGTGGTAAATAGAGAGGTAGGCGGAGAACTTTGAATGGCCCATGTGGTGGAATTTGGACTTTATCCTGCAGACTATGAGGATAGAGATATTTAAGAAGGAGTGTCAGGTGACCATGTTTATACTTGCAGACGGTCACTCTGGCTGAAGTGTGGAGGATGGGTTGGCCGAGGCAGGAATAGAGGCAGGGGCAGCTGAGGCCAACACAGAGGGAACAGGATGAGACAATGGGTGCCCACACCATGGACTGGGGGTGGGGGTGGGAGGAGGGCTGGTTTAGATATGGGCTGGGGGAGTCCAGGCGGCCTCCAGGATGCTGGCTGGTGCACAGGGTGACTGGTGGGGCTGGTCTCCGAGGTAGGGGAGAGGAAGAGGAGCAGGTTGGGGTGGGAGCATGGAAATGATGGGTATGTATAGAACATGGAGACTGGGAACACAGATCTCAGGAAGAGAGGCCCCACAGGCAGCTGGTTACCTGGGCCTGAAGAGGAGCAGGGGAGTTGAGTACGTGAGCATTGACAGCAGACAGGTGTGAGTGGAAGCCACAGCACAGGAAGGCCGCTTTGAATGAGAACGGAAGACTGAAGCAGGACTCCAAGGGCCCCCAACACTTTAACAACCTATTTTCTTCTGATTATGAGAGGAATACACACTCATTGCAAAAAATGTGCCCAGCGTTTTGGCATCTCTCTCTGTTGGCAAAGAAATTATTTATTCATTCAATACACTATTTGAGGGCCTACTGTATGCTAGGCATGATGTGGTCGTTCTTTTTTTTCCCCAACTTTATTGGGGTATAATTTACATATCATAAAATTTATCAACAAGTGTACAATTCAATGATTTTTAGTAAATTTATTGAGTTGTATAGCCATCACCATAACCAGTTTCAGAACATTTTTATCACCCCAGTAAGATCCCTCATGCCCATTTATGGTTAATCTCTCTTCCCATACCGAGCCCACGTAGCCATTAGTCTATTCTGTCTCTATAGATATGGCTAAGCTTCATTCTGACTGATCTCCCCAACTACCCAATTTTAGTTACACCTCACAGTGGCAGCCCTTCTTGGGGTCCCTCAGGGCTTCCTCGTGCTTTAAGCATCCACAGCAATCCTTGGCCCTTTAACACCCCAATGCCAACAACCCAATCCAATATCCCATTGACCCCATGCCATCATCACCAACCCAACCAATAGCCAAGGCCAACAGCCCAAATCTACACCTCCATCTCATGACCAGCACACCGCATTGTCCCATCACCAACAGCTCTCCCAAGAGCTAGCTGGTCCGTTGCTACCAGCTGCTTTTCTGAATGCCTGCTAGCTCAGCTCTGTCCCGTTCTTTTGTCTCCATGCCACTCCATTCCTTGACAGCCCCTCACCACCAAGAAGCATCCAAGGAGCCGAGGGAGAACCACAGCTGAAAGACCTCTCAGCCAAAGACCCAGGCAGGCCCTCCAATGCAAAGGGACCCAGCTGGAAGGGAAGTAATTCCTTCTTTCTCCACAGACATCCAACCCCCAACTATTACAGTTCAAGTTTGACCCTAAACCTCAAATAGGCACTCAAAACTGCCAACCAAACCTATCCCATTGGCCTAGGGAATCTACTTTTCCACTCCCTGAATGACCACCTCATATAGTCTTTCTTCTTGAATCTCTAATACCTTCACCCACGCACACAGCCACCCCTCAGATAAAGGTCATCCGTTCATCTGTCCTCACTCCTGTCTGAGGTCAACCCAATCTGGGCCCCTTTCAGAATCTTGCTCTTGCATCATCCTGTCTCCTCCCTGCATTGCCCATCGCCCCCTCTCTGCAGGACCACTCTCACAGTGCGTAAACATCCTTTTAAGAAACCTTTCCTTGGCCCCACACCAACCCATCTCTTTTCCTTTTCCCAGCAAGACCTCTCCAAAGAGTTTTTTGTCTATATGTGATGTCCCCCACTCTTCTGTTTTACTGCCCATTCTTTCCTCAACCCATTGTGGCATTTTGAGTAGGTGCTTGTAACATGGCTCAGAAGAATACATAGTGAAAAGTAAGGTTTCCCCCCTTGGAGGCATTCGATGTTACTCATTTCTTGGTATCCTTCCATATATAATACTTCCATCCACTCTACTTGGGCTTTTATCTCCACCCCGACTCTGAAAAGGCCCTACTCAGAGTCACCAGTGACCTGTACCAGCCCAGGGCCACAGATCACTTCCCTGTCTTCATCTTACTCAAACTCTTAGCAGCATCTGAGACCATTTCCACTAGCTTCTCCCCCACCCTCTCTGGCCATTGTTCCTCGTCTCTTTCGCTGGCTCCTCCTCCTCCATCAATTCCCTAAAGGGTAGTGTGCCCCAGGGCTTAGTCTCTTTTCTTATCCCTCCCTAGGTGTTCTCTGTTCTCAGTCCCATAGCTTCAAAGACTTTCTACGTGCTGACTGCCCCCACATTTTAAATATCTACAACCCCTGTCTTTTTCCAAGAGCTGCAAACTCTTCCTAAATGTTATTCCTCTTGGATATCTAAATGGCATCTCAAATTTATAGAAACACTGATTTTCTCCTCCTAAATGATACCACCATTCACCCATTTGCTCAGACAACTGAGCTCAACTCTTGCAAAAACATCCAATCCATCAGAAAGATCCATCAGCTCCCTTTTAGGATATATCCTAAAACCAGCCTCTTCTTACATGTCCACACTGCCCCCCACCCAAGCCACTGTCATCTCTCGCCTGGAATACAATAGCCTCTTCTCGCGATTGTCAGGGTTCTTTCTCCACAGGGCAGCCAGAGTGAGCTTTGACAATACCACTCCTCTCTGCTGGAGTCACAGCCTTCCAGTGTTTCCCACTTTGCTTAGGGAAAAAAACTGCCATCTTGCCATGGCCCTGCATGTCCTACCCGCTCTCCCCTCCCCCTGCCTCATCTCACTCCCTCCCCCTACTTTACTGCAGTTCGGTGTGACATATGCTCTAGGGCCCTTGGGAGTCCTCCTGGGAATGCCCTTCCCCTAGACCTTCAGGGGCTGCCTCCTTCTCACTACCTCTCAGACTCAGTGACACAACTTCCTGTAAGAAGCTGTCCCTGACCACTGCCAAGCTTCTCCACGAGTTTTATCTTCTTTACAGCCCTTCCCAGTCCCTGAAATTATTTGTGTACGTGTGTATGCCCCACTGGAATGCTAGCTCCTCCAGGACAAGATCTCTGATTTGTTTCATAGTTTTTATCCCCAGCACCTAGAACAATGCCTGGCACTTAGTAGGAGCTCAATCGATGCCTGCTGATTGACTCCTGAAATGAAAGAGCAAGCTTACAAGGATAACGTCTGTCTGTAAGGGCCAGGAACCCTTCCTGGTATAATCAGAATCATCTGTGGTCTCTCTAGAGTTAAAAAAAAAGTTCTCAAACACAGGCCTCCCCATCAATCCCACCCCACTAACCTGAGACTTGACAGGGTCAGAAACTCCTTCCTCCACCATCCTCACACCCAAAAGCCCAGTCCAATTGTTGTTCAGCTACATCGTACCACACTCCTTAGCCCCTTCCTCCCCTCCCTTCCCCCCCACATTTCCCCTGTGGCGTCAAGGGGAGACAAGGCTTCACATCGGACCCAGAAGTGGGAAGGGCTTGCGTACTAACTTATCTCCCTACAGGGAGATGTAAAATTTGCCCATAAATAAAACGTTTTATTATTTAGCTTGAACTTTAAATTTCATCGGTATGTAGCATGTGTTTCATTATACGTACCAGACACTAACATATATTTAAAAATGAAATTCTGGAATGTTGTCCTGGCTTGCAGAATTCTAGCAAAGAGATTCTAGTAAGGTCTTGGAGAGATGCTCCAGACCTCGCCTTCCGCAATGCCCCTGGTAATCGCCATTTTTACATTCATACAGCATTCATTTGTGGGTGATTGAACAAGTTGCATTAGAAGTGGCAAAGATGCTCTCATTGTGTGTCTAGCTGCTTCTATACTGCTGCTTCCAATCTGCTGCAGGCTGGAAAATAAAATACTGTAGCCAAAGCTGTTGGAATTGTGCCCAAAGTAAGCATGGTTATGCCCTAAATGAGTGCAAGGAGGTTCTACGGGAAAGGTACAGAGACTTGTGGTAGCTATTCCCTGTTTGCTAGCCCTTTTTTGGTATGTATGTATGTATGTATGTATGTGTGTGTTTATTTATTTATTTATTTCACCTCCTGTTCCTTTGTTCTTGGCTGTGCTCCAGAGAAACGCTTCTCAAATGTTAATGTGCATACGAATCACCCGGGGATCTTGTTAAAATGAATCTGATTCAATAGGTCTGTGGTACAGCTTAGTTCTTTTAAGCTCTGCGGTGATGCCATCAGACCACACTTTGAGTAGCAAAACTCTAGAACTGCAGTGTCCAACATGATAGACGCTAACCACATGCGGCTATTTAAATTAAACTTAATTACAATTAAATGAAATTTAAAAATTCAGTTCCTCAGTCGCACTAGCCACATTTCATGTGCTCAATAGCCACATGTAGCTAGCCGGTTGCTGTTGTATCAACTGCTCAGAGATAGAACATTCCCATCATGGCAGAAAGGTCTACAGGACAGCGCTGCTGTACAGAGCTGGAGCGATTGGAAATATAACCCCCAAAGTGTGACATGGTACTGTTCCTGCCTCCCTGGAGGGGCTAAGGGCAGACAAAACTCCACTTGACAGCACATGCATAAGCACAATGTATCTTTATGTCCAGACAAAGTCCTCAGTCTTACATTGCATTTTTCCTCCCCCTCATGCCCAGACCCTTCACCATAGGTGCATCTTGGTCAGTAAAGACCACAGCTGTCATTTCTGGGACGTGTAGAAGACATGAAACAGCCACTTCCTTGCTGCCTCTTTGTCTACTTCCTGGTGACTCGGTGCAGGGGGAATGTTTACAACCGGCATCCCACAGTCGCCTCCCCTCCCCCTCTGTATTTGTTAAAGGGTCTGGAATGTGGCTGGGGAGCTTTGCAGGGGAAAGTCCAAGGAACCTGAGGCCCTTTGTCTGCTGCTTCCACTTCTCTGAGCATCTTCATTCCACAAGGAGGGAGAGAGAAGGGAAATGGCCAAAGCATGGAGTTGATTCTGCACACATTGGAGCAATAAAGAAATGAGACCCAGCTCCCTCCTCTTAAACTGATTCCAGCAATTGCTGCAACAATTCACAGCAAAAAGTTCTCCAGCTGGGGAAAGAGGGAGGGTGGAGAGACATTTTGTAAGAATGCCTTTCATGTGAACTGTCATTTTCCCAGTAATTCTGTGAACCAGGACCTGGGGCGATTTCCGAAAGTGCAGTTGGTGTGCATGTGGCCATCTCTAGAAATCACATAAGGGAGAGGCACATAACTGGGGGGCCCAGGAAATGCCTGCTTCACCACCCTCAGAGTTCATGGCCCAGCAGGGCTGGAAGGCATTGTTGCCCCCATCTAGAGCAGTGAAGGGCTGGCCTGGAGAGAACCCAGGCAGCTTCCTTTCTTAGGCAATGGCTGCTAATTCATATGGAAAAAACAACCCTTATGTCCATAAACCTACATACAAGGCTGATGCCATCCATCCCAAATAATCAGATTAATCCTTCAAGGAGCCAATAGATATGTAGCTAGCAACACAAGCAGAAAGACCACGGCAGTGTGAGTCGGAAGAACTGAAATCAAAATCTGCCTCTGGCTCTTACCACCATGTGACTTTGAGCAAGTCTCTTTTCTTATCTGGGCCTCTGCTTACTTATCTGTAAAAGGAGGATAATGTCTATTTTTCAGGTTATTCGGCATTTGGTATACAGTACCAGGTGCTCAGTGAATGTTGATGTAACCATTCCATACTTACTAGGTGCTGGGCACTGGGCAAGGCAGTGGGGGAGATGGTGATATGGTCCCTGTCCTCACGAAGTTGACTGTATGGAGAGTGAGATAGACACTAAGCAAAGATTCTCATGAAAATGTGTAAAATGACAACAGTGACAGATGCAACAAAGAGAGCTACAAAAGGTAATGAGAATCTGTAATGAACTGACCTAGTTAGGGAGGCTGACTTCCCTAAGTATGATGATTCAGCTGAGAGCTCAGAAGTGACAGAGGTCAAGTAGGCAAAGAAGGGAGGGAAGAACATTCTAGGCTTAAGGAACAGCATGTGCAAAGGTCCTGTGGCAGGAGAGTGCTTGGAAGTTTACGAGGGATGGAAAGAGGGTCAGTATGGCTAGATGGCAGAGAGTCAGGAGACACATGGAGGGAAGAGAGACTGGGAGGGGAGTTGAAGGGGCCTAGCACTGTGCTAGGTTGTGAACGTCAAACCAATTATAATCACCTCTGACCTCAAGAAGACTACAGTCTGCTGAAACAGGAGGATAACAGGTGAAGTTTCCTTTCCATATTTTCTGGTGTATCAAATCTATTATTGCATCTTGGGCCATGACCTGTAAGAAATTAAGATGGTGTCAAACTTGTCCAGTTGAAATTTCTAAGACACTCGCCTCTTACGCACATACTTAGTCTGTCTGGTATCGGACCCAGCTTCCCAAGGAGGTCCAGGGCTGGTTATGGGAGAATGAATCCAGTCTGACTTGGAATGTCCCTTTTCTGCAAAATGCCCTGCCCTCTCCACATTGACCACCAGGCCTCTTGAAAGAGAAGCTGGAATGTTCATATAAATCACATCCATTTGCCTTCCGACTACACAAATGGTTTGCATTAGGGGACCGTGGTCCTTTTCTGCCTTCATTCCTGCCAGATGAGGGTAGAGCTGCAGGCATAATAGGATGAATGAGTGGGGTGACTGACGCCTCCAGTCAATTGGAGGGAGCCTTCGCTGGAGTCAGTGAGAAGTGCCCAACCTCACCCATTCAGAATGGCTCAACCCAAGAACCAGAAACCCTTGACCAGAGAAGAGGAAGCCATAGTCCCAACAGTGGGTGTATCTTTCTTTTTATCCTAGATGTGGTGGCTATTTCTTGACATGCTCCACGGCATGTGGCCTAATGTGGGTGACTGCGGGAGCAGCAGCGACCATAGCAGGAGGAGTAGTACTTCAGTACCAAGTGGTTATCTTAACAGGACTGAATTGCAGCCCACACACCCTTCATCAATCTATGACTGAACTAAATTTCACTGGTAAGCCCCATTCCAGAAGGTAGTAGAAATTTAATCATAGTCAATTCGGGATTTCCCCTTCCTGTTTTATTTGGGATTGTACCCAAGTCCTGGGGAGGTTTATGGAGAAACAAAGGGGGAGGGGAGATGTTTAGAGTTAAGAATCTGTTAAGAGAACAGATTCTGGAGCCACATTATCTGGGTTCAAATCCCAGCCATGCTTCTTACTGGCCCTGGGACCTTGGCTAAGTTATTTGTCCTCATAAAAGCTTTAATTTCCTCATCTGTGAAATGGGGAGAAAAATAGTGCCTACCTTACTGGGTTGTTGTGAGGACTAAATGAGTTGGTGCTTTAGAATAAATGTTATATATGATAAATATTTGCTCCTCTTAATATGGAGGTTTGACATTGTTTTCCTCCCCCATTCTTGGTGGCCTGGCCTCTCTGGGTTCCCAGGAGAGAGTGTTCACATCCAGGCCATTCTTGAGCACACAGGACCACGAGGCGGCGCCAGCATCAAGCAGGACCCAGGGAGCCTGGGGAAGGCTCTCTGGGATCCTAGTTGGCCTGGACACCCCACAGCGACCCTGTCTTCCCCTCTTCACATTGGGCACTTGACCTGGAAGGGTACAGAACACAGAGTCCTTCCAATGGGCCCAGCATCCACAGTCTTTATTTTCTTCTGTCTCCTCTCCTACCTCCCACCTACCTCCTCTCCTACCTCCTCTCCTCCTTGTTTCTCCTTTGGGGAGTTGAGAGCCCCATCTTCAACTCATCCTCATCTCTCAGCCCACAAATATCTCCAGAGCCTTGGCATCCATGACTTAAAAGCCAAAATGCTGGGAGTTGGGCAAACAGGGCCCAGTTAAGATGTCAAATGCTTTCTTTCCACACTGTACTGTCACCATACTGGGGACTCAGCACAGGGTTAATGTCAGGTGGCGGGAAGAACAGTATTAGCGCTGGAGGCCTGCTGCTACAATGTGGGGCCAGCACCATGCTACACCCTGCTACGCACCAATGAGAGCTGCAAAGCCCTCTGGGTCAAAGGCTCCTGAGAATCCCTGTATCAGTGCATCAGGAAGTATGCTCTCAGACAACTGGCCCAGCCGACAACTGCCCCAGCCAACCACTGCCCCCAGGTGCACCGGGCACCCCAGGCACTCTGCCAGCTGCTGATGCTGGCTAGCATTGAGAGTGCTTCCTGCAAACCAGCCCAATCAAGCTGTTTCTAATTACACAATAGCATTCACCCTGGCAAAGAGAGGACCAGCTTTATACATCCTTCTAGAGCCAGTTTCCATGGAGATCTACTTGTCTCCCAGCCATGCTTTCCTCCTTGCTGGGCCTTGAACACACCAAGCTTGCAACCACCCCAGGGCCTTTGTACTTGCTGTTCCTTCAATTCAGAAGACAGCTCTTCCCCCGATACCCACATGGATGGCTCTTTCACCTTCCTCAGGTTGCTGATCAATGGCCATCTTATCAGTGAGACCTTCCCTGATATCCCATTTTAAATTGCCATCCCACCCTCCTCCTTCTCCACTCTCTTCCCTAGCTTATTTTTCTCGAAGGCATTTACCACTATGTATCCTTTGTTGTTTATCTTCTTTCTCTCTATTCCGTGAGGGCAGGGACTTTGTCTTGTTCACTGCTCTACGAGGAGAGGAGGAAATGAAAGAGACTCCGGGAGCTGCCTGCCTTCTCTTTGTGGCACATACAAAGTAACAACGCCCAGGCAGGTGAGTGACTGGCAGCTGCTCAGCAGAGGAAGGCATCTCTTCTGGTTAATTTCTAATGAACTCGTTCCCTGAGCACATCCTGCTTTTCCCAGGGTTTTCCCACATATTGCCAGTAATTCCCTCCTTTTCATCTCCAGCTGAGGAGACTCTACCCTCATCCTTCAGGCACAGCTCCTGGCCTTCTCCAGGAAGCCTTCCCGGGTACCCCGGTTGGGAGTGATCCTTGCCTCCTACAAACTCCCAGTTCACTTTTTTTTTTTTTTTTTTTGGCCTTGTAAAGGCACTTACAAGAGTCTGCCTTGTATGTAGTTGTTTCTGTACTGGGCCTTGTGCAACGCCAGGGCAGGGGCTGCATTTTTCCCATCCTAATATCCCTGTTTGCACCAGCCCCCAAGAAGGGAGTGGAAGTATGGAAACAGAATCTCTTCGGCCTCAGCCTTCCCTGTCCCCTCAAAAACGTCCATTTATACCTGAGAGCTGAGAGAGAAAGGAGGGGCTCAGTGATCGACTATTGACCAATACATAAAAGGATGAAAGGAGCCGTGACTGTCCCCACCCTCTCTGTCTATTATTCATTCCTGAAGGGCAGGAATAGTATGTGGTCATTCTCTGGACTCCCCCCCAGTACCTGCCCCTTGTAGGAAGCGTTCAGTCCCTCTTCATGGAAGGAAATAGGGAAGGAATGGTAGAACAAGATGTGTAGACACATTTCGAGTTCAATTCTGATGTTGTGAACAAGTTGGAAAATAGTTCTTCCCTGATGAGCCCCCTCTTTTGCGCCATAGCTCCCACCCCTCAATGGGAGGGTTAGGCCCAAGTCAAATGCTCCACCCTCAAGCCCTGCGAGGCTGGCAGGGCCACAGCAGGTGCACCCAGAGGGTGAGACCACAGCCCTCAAAGGAGACGCCATCACGGCCAACATTAACAAGGAAAGGACGGGGAGGGGGTAACCAGTGAGACCCCTGTATACTGGTCACTGTGCTGAGTACTTTACTCACTTAACTCCCGAGACTGTCCCTGTGAGGTGGTGGGAACTGTGTTCCTTACTTTACAGATGAGGCAACTGTGGTTCAGACAGGTTAAGTCACTTGCCCAATGTCACATAGCTAGAAAGTGATGGAGTTGTGATTCAGATCCAGGCCGGTCTGATACCAAGCCTTTGCCCTTCCAGTGTGCTGGACTCAGGGAAAATGGCCTGGAAATAGTTGAAACAGGAGCTGTCATACAGGTGAGAGAGTACGCTAGGAGCTATAGCAAGGAAGAGAGAGAAAACTGCATCTCTGAGGCCAAAGGTTCTTAGCCACAGAGGTATGGCTACCAGTCCTCAGGCTGTCATTTAATTGCCACAGGCAGTGCCCTGAAAAGGCTGCTCTTTTCTGCTCTGACTATAAACACAGATTCTCCAGGCAGAAAAGGCCAGCTTGTAAGACAGAAAATTTCACAGAGACAAGGCTTGCAGGGAAAGGTCAGAGGAATTGCCCCCAGGTTCCTCAAGGGAGACAGAGGAGTTCAGGGTACTTGGCAACAACATACCAGCCCTGGGCATCTAGAGGGCACTGGCCAGGGTGAGGATCAAGGGAGCAGGCAGGGCTGGGGCCGTGGGAGCCTGCCAGAGTCCAGCCTCATCTTGGGCCAGGCCGGAAACCAGTCCTGTTAAACAAAGCATTACACAACCATTTCGTTAACTGCCTCAATCCAGAAGGTCAAATTAACTCAATGCAGCCTCTGCGAGACTCCGTTGGAAGGGATGGGAGAGGGCTGACTCCTGAATTCCGGGGCCTTGTGTCCATGTTGATTTAATTAGCTCCATGATTTCTGCTTCCCTTGGGTGTAGCCTTACATGCCAGGCCCCTGGCAGATGCCTGTTTCCCCTAGAGGAGCCAAGAAAAGAGGGGGGACCCAGGGCAGTGAGCCAGGATTCAGACAGGACTGGACCACTTGCCCAGGACCACCAGGGCAGGGAGGCTGGGGTTGACAGAGCAGTGATACAAAGACCAAGGCTGGAGATGCCATGTTAGGGCTCAGGCCGAAAGGACCAGGAGAGGCTGTAGGTGAGGAAATGAGGCTAGCAAGCGTTGCTTCTCTGCCTTTTGCTGAGATGAAGTGAGGCTAACAAGCTGCAGGGTGTGAGGCAAGTCAGGGCAACCAGTTCAAGACAGAGGCCATAAGGAACACAAAGGTGTCATTGGCCAAGTTGGGGCGTTGCCAGCTATAGATATGACAGACTAGAGGTGCTCAGCAGGACTGAATTGTGGCAAGTGGTTAGGAGTGCAGAACTCAAGGAGAAGTCACAGAACTCAAGGAGTAATAATAAAGGTAATGCTGGGTGTGATGGCTCATGCCTGTAATCCTAGCTACTTGGGAGGCTGAGGCAGGAGGATCACTGGAAGCCAGGAGTTTGAGGCCAGCCTGGGCAACATAGGGAGACTCTGACTCTAAATAATAATAATAATAATAATAATGATAAAAAATGTAATGGGAAGTTTGGGAAACTAAAACAATGGTTCCCAAAGTGTAGTTCTGGGATCAGCAGCATTGTATCACCTGATAACATCTTAGAAATGCAAATTATCAGGCCCAATCCTAGGCCTCAGAAACTCTGGGGGTAGGGCCCAGCACTCTGTTTTAACAAGGCCTGCCAGGAATCCTGATGCATGGTAAAGTTTGAGCACCACTTGGCTACTCAAAGTGTGGTTTGTCCATGGACCAGCACTATCAGATTATTAGAAATGCAGAATCTCAGGCCTAGCCCCAGACCTACTGAGTCTGCAGTTTAACAAGATCCTAGAGGGTTCCCATGTACCTTACATTTTGACAAGGGCTACACCTGAGCTGGGATTGTTTGATCTGAGTGTGGATGGGTCTGTGTCAAAGGCCAGGGACAAACAGACACAGAAGACAATGGGGAAATAGGCCATACAATTTCAGGCATAGGAAAGGGCTGTCTTCAGTTCTTCACAAATCCAGACTGCTCCCAGAAAATGTCACCAAGAAAAATAATGGCTTCACTGAGCCTGCAAACGTGCCCAACGTAGACTTTGTGCAGAAAGCAGATTGCAAAGGCAACAAGACAAACAGCCCAACGGGTGCTATTCATATTCCACAGGAGACAGCTGGAGCCCCTGAGATGCAGGCAGGCTCCCAACCCTCCGTGATGTGGATGGAGATGATTTAAGCAGCAGCAGCAGAGGGTGGCTGCAAGCAAGGGTAAAGCCCGCTGAGACACTCCCGAGAAGACAAAGCTGCTGAAACAGGAGGCTGGACCTGTAGTCGCTGCTCAGAATGACCCAGGGTACTCATTCTTTCCAGGGACAACAGCAGGGCAGCATTGATGCACGACAGGAGGGGAGCTGCCTCCAAGGCTCTAGGGCCGAACGGGAATGGCCGTACACTCATGACACCAGAAAAAGTGCTTTCCTTCCCCACCTTCCTGTCGGCTTCCTGGTGTTTGTGATTCTACCACACTAGTCTTTCCATTCCCCTTAATAATAGCTGCTAATTAATATTTAGTAGGGGTTTACTATGTGCCAGGCTCTGGGTACGTACCTTGTATGTGCTTTTTTCATTTAATCCTTTCAACAATTCTACTAGGAAGGTATTAATATTTTAGGTATTCACTAATATTTGGGAATTTACTAAATACTAATAAGCACTTATGAATTTACAGATGGAGAAATTGAAAGTAGAAGTTAAGTTGCTTTCCAAAAAGTCAGCTAGATAGAAAGGTGGTATTGAGGAAGAGTCCAGACATCCTAGCCCCGGGCTCTCCACCAAACCTCTGTGTCTTTGTTCCTCATAGTGTGGTCCTTGGACCAGCAGCCTCAGCATCATTTGGGAGTTTGTGTGATACAAGAATCTCAGGTCCTGTCCAGACTTACAAAATCAGTCTCAGCAGTTTTAGCAAGATCCCCCAGAATCAGTATGCACATTGCAGTTTGAGAAACGTGCCTGGTTATAAGTGCTTCCTTCCCTTGCAAGGATGAAAATCCCTCTTGTATGAGGAACACAGCTGATATCACTCAGACACACTTCAACAGGAATGAGTTTCAGATCCTCTCTGGGGAGCAGGATGTTAGGAACCCAGCGGGGGCCACCAGGTTGTTGAGGGGCACAAGGGAGTGCGAGAAATAGAGAGAAAAGGAAAAGTGTGTGCCTTTGTAACTGCCATCATCAGAAACAGGTTGGCCTAGAAATGAGCCATTCCAAGGTGAAGCACTGTCTTATTTTTTTTCCCTGCATGTTGCAGGGTCTGGAGAACAGACAGCCTGTGCAGACACCAGTGAGAAAGAGCTATAGGAAGGCATTTCCAGGTTTCACTTCCTCTGGGCCTCAGCATCCTTACCTGGGTGAAGGTAATAATTCTGCCCGTCTACATCACAGGACTGCCAGGGTGGTAAAGTGTTTGCAAAGTTCAGAGCAGGACCCAAGTCTAGGGTGAAATCCTTATTATTAAGTGGGTCAGGGACTTGGTCTCCCCTCTGCCCTGCAAAGCCACTTTATAGAAGTCCTTGCTGAAAGGCCAGATCCTGGTGGTCCCTCTGCTCCCAAGCCTGCTTGACACATCTCTCCCACTGCCATCCTGCCCCACCCCCCACCCCGCCTCTGCTGTCCTGCAGCTCCTCACACTAGCCCGGGTGCACTCTGGGGCCTGCTGTCTTGCCTTCTGATCACAGTGCTAGAAGGGTTCTGCTCATTTATGATTCTGCTCTTTCTAATGCAACATGGTGCTTTCAAGGCTTTTGAGGATCATGCCTTATGTCTTTCATGGTCACTGAATCACAGGTTGGATTCTAAAGGGACCCAAGAGATCAGTGTAAACTATGTTTGAGAGTTCAGCCTCATCAGGGCGTAAGTCCCATGTCACTATTTATCAGCCATGTGATTCGGGTGAGTTTCTTAACCTCTCTCTGACTCAGTTTTCTCATTTGCGAAGTGGGAATAATAATAGTCCCTAATTTACAGGATTACTGGGAATATTGAATAAAATACCAAATTAAATAAATACTAACTTGTTAAATTAAATACTTAGTGACTACTTGCATTTTGTTGATGCCCAACATAGTTAGCTATTATTAAACCATATTTCAAAGACTATAAGATACATCAATTGTAAGACAAATCCCTGACTTCAGAGATGTTAAAATGTATCATTCATTCAACAGAAAAGAGGTTCTAAAGCCAAAGATGTTTGAGAAACACCAACTTTCTTTCCTGTGAGATGTCTCAGAACCTTTTTTGTGTGCGTCAAGTGTCTATTAATCATTCAAACGTTCACAGGTCAGAACCTTGAGTGTAGACATAGCCTCTCTTCTCTCTGCCACCTAATGACACACATTCGACACAGCAGCCACATCTGTAATGCCTCTGGGGCAGTTCAGGACCTCTAAATGTTGTCTTTCAGTGTGATCTTCAGGGTAGGTATCACATTCAGTGTTTCCCGAACTAAGTAGATAATGGAACTCCTTTTTCATAGAATATCTTTTTTTTAATTAAAAAAAATTTTTTTAGAGGTGGGGTCTCACTCTGTTGTCCAGGCTGGAGTACAGTGGCATGATCATAGCTCACTGCAACCTCAAACTTCTGGGCTCAAGCGATCCTCAAACCTCAGCCTCCCAAAGTGCAGGGATTACGGGCATGAGTCACTGCACCCAGCCTTTCATGGAATATCTTGCAAGTTCTGTGGAGTACAGTTTTGGAAGTACTAAATCTAGTCCAATGCTCTAATTTCATAGATGGGGAAACTGAGGCCCAGAGAGAGGAGGAGACTTCCTGAAGTTACTCAGCTGGTTAAGTGGTGACAACTAGGCCTCTGAAGAGCCAAACTGGAGGCCCTGCCACTAAACCACATTGCTTCCCACGTAACCTGTTACCTCCAGCACTTGATAGTTTTACGAGACCTTCCAAGTCCTGATGTGTGCTGCTCCTCACAGTAACCTCCAGAGACCCTGAGGGAAGGAATCGTCCCTGTCGTACAGATATAGTTGCCAGCATGCTGAGTGATAGGTTAGGGTAGAACCCAGACCTGATTCCTGGGCTTCCTGCTGTGTTTTCATGACACCCTAAAGACTGTAGATCTGAGGTGAGGAGGTACATGACCCAGAGGGAGCAGGTTAGCCGGGACAGTTTGGAAGGCCTGGGTGTCCTAGTACAGAAGGGGGCCGAAAAAGGCAGTCCTCACCTTCTGAAGCAGCCTTGCTAGGCCTGATGGAAAGAGATGTAGACCATCCCCCAGCTGCCCTACCAACTCTTGGTCAAGCACTGGGATGGGGGAAGTACTAGAGCTGTGTTCAAGGCCTCTCCTTTCATACCTGCCCACATGGCAGAGCCTCGTGGAACAGAGGGTGGACCTGCAGGTTCGATGTTATTGCATCGCTGAGGAACATCCACAGGGAGCCGCTGGGCAAACTTCAGATCACATTTATGAAATCCACTGGCAGTTAATTTGATGACCGCTTTGTTTTAAGAGCAGTTTGTGTTTCATTGGCTAAGGTGAATTACTATGAGGAGTTGTTCAGCAATTCATCAACTTTTAAACCTCTATATGTTTGTGGTCAAACCTGACCGTTCTCACAGACTGAATGACTCTGAACCTTTTCCCCTCTGAGACACATGTGATGGACGATGTTTATTCACATGTCTGACCCACCCGCAATGGGAAGAGACTCCCTCACATTGGCAAAAATTTTAAAGAATATCGAGTGTTGGTAAGGATGTAGAAAAGGCTAGCTTTTATACATTGCTGATGAAAGTATAAATTGATATAGACCCAACAGAGAACAATTTGGCAGCGTCTGATGAAATGGAACGTTTAATTTCAATTACATTCCCTATGAACCTGCAATTCCATCTTTAAGTACATGCCCAGGAGAAGTTCAGTGTGTGCACAAGCAAACATGTCCAAGAACGTTCGCTGTATTTTTTGGTAATCCTGCAAAACTGGAAACAACTCAGATGTCTACTAGTAGAAAAATGGCTAGGTAAAACATGGTATCATCATACAATGAAATATTTCACAGCAGTTAAAGGAAATGAATTAAAGCTACATATATATATCATTATGGATCAATCTCAAAATATACTGTTGAGTGAAAAAAGAAAGTTACTGTATAATACAAAATTAAAATCCTATTTATATAAGTTTTCAAATAGAAAAAGCAGTTCTTCTGCTGGGTGCGGTGGCTCACGCCTATGATCCTAGCACTCTGGGAGGCCGAGGCGGGAGGATAGCGTGAGCTCAGGAGTTTGAGACCAGCCTGAGCAAGAGCAAGAGCAAGACCCCAACTGTATGAAAAATAGAAAAGTTAGCCAGGCCTAGTGGTGCGCGCCTGTAGTCCCAGCCACTCAGGAGGCTGAGGCAGGAGGATCGCTTGAGCTCAGGGGTTTGAGGTTGCAGGGAGCTGTGATGACGCCACTGCACTCTACCCAGAGCGACAGAGTGAGACTCTGTCTCAAAAAGAAAAAAAAAAAAGAAGAAAAGAAAAAGCAGTTCTATGTATTTATCACAGATGAATATGAATTTATAAAGGTAAAAGCGTAAGGAACAGACTGAAAGGATATATACTATATTCATGATAGCGGTTGTCCCCGAGAAGGGGGAAAAGGGGAGTGGGATGGCTCTGAAGGACAAAGGGGACATGACTTGCTCCCTGAAAGAGAGGGTATTGTGTCAGACGCAGCTGATGCATCTCCCAGATTCTCTCAGCCTCACCTGTCTCCTGAACCCCCGGCCACTGGCTCTGCCTCTGCCTCAGCCACTGCTGCAGCAGATAACTCTCTGCAGGCCTATGTGGTTGCCCCTGGGGCTGACCAGCCACACGGCCAGAGTCTTGGGTTCTTCCCGTCATTTCTGGACTTGAATGAAACACTCCGCAGCAGGGCCTGAGAGCTGGCTTCCGCAGTGGCTGCGCAAAGGGGTCAGGTACAATGCAGTGGTTCTCAACTGGAGTGATTTTCCCCCAGGGACATGTGGCAATACCTAGAGATATTTTTGGCTGCTACACCTTGGTAACAGGTGCTACTGTCATCTAGTGGGTACAGGTCAGGGATGCTGCTAAACATCCTACAATGCACAGGACAGTCCCCTACAACAAAGATTCATCTGGCCCAGTAGTGGGCCAAGATTCATTAGTGCCAAGATTGAGAAATCCTGGTGTAGTAGTTAACAAGACTCTAGAAACAAACTAGGTGTGTGGTCTCAGGCAAGTTACTTCACCTCTCTGTGTTTCAGCTTCCTCATCTGTAAAATGATTATAATAATTATATCTACATCATATGGTTATTGTGAGGATTAAATGTGTTAATAATTTATGTAAAGTGTTTATGTCAATGAATGGCACTTAGAGAATGTTAGGTAAGTATAATAATAAGAGGAGTAGTAGCAACTTTGCCATGAAGAGTAATAATGTTATGTGCACATATGGAAGTAACATTCATTGGGTGTCGGGCAGGTGGGAGGGGTGAGGAGGTGTTGGGTAAATTCACACCTAATGGGTGTGGTGCACACTTTCTGGGGGACGGGCATGCTTGTAGTTCTGACTTGGGTGGTGCAAAGGCAATATATGTAACCAAAGTGTTTGTACCCCCGTAATATTCTGAAATAAAAAAAAATAATAAAAAAAGAGTAATAATGAATACCCTAATTTTTTAAGCAAGCCACTCATAAACTTCAAACCTTTAATTATTGCTAGTTACAAATGTCTCACAACATACTTTACAATTGATTTTAACACATCGGTAATATCATGTTTTATTATTCAAAAATGCACACTTTGACATTTTCACATTTTGACATCTCTGAACTCAGGGTGCATCTTACAATCATGGCTGGCATGTGGCCATCATATAGCTGTCACTCTCTGCACACATGCATGAAACCTTGGGGATGAGTATCAGTGGCTCGGAAGGAAAACCTACAGGTGGTAGGGAAGATGCCTTTTAAGAAATCGTCCATCACTCACAGTGTTGATGGCTCAGAGGATGATATTATGTGGAAAATATGCTCATTAATGATGCTGAATCAAAAAGTGATTCAAAAGAGTGGTACTCTTCTGAAGTGAATTAATTTTCTTTCTTACGTATGTATAAACATGATATTATCAAACACTGATGTCCAAGTAAGTCTGAGAGCTCTTTCATAAGTATTGCACATGACAAAAATTCTACATAAGAAAGCCTTGTGCCATAGTTTAATTGACAATGTTTTTTTCTTTTTCTAAGTGGTACACAAAATAATGGTGCCTCTTGCAACTGATAACATCACATATTTGATGCAACATGTGTAACCATATTCACCACCATTTCCTGAATCCTTATAGTGTGCTAATTGGTCTATGTGTTATCTCACTTAATCCTCTCAACAGCCCTATAATGTATTTACTAATATTGTTCATACTTTGTTGATGAACAAACTGAGACTCAGAGAAGTGAAGTGATTTGCCCAACAGCTGATACACAACGCTCAAACTTAAACCCAGTTTATTTGGACTCCAAAGCCTTGGTGCTCAGCCTTTGCATGTGGTTCAGAACTATAGTCAAAGCTTGCATCCTTTTTTTCCAGGGGCTGGCAACCTAAAGCATGGACAGTAATGACAAACAGCAGCTGAGACAATGTTCAGCAATGCATGGGCCAGTCTTTCCTCACCACTGCCTCCTCCACTTCTCAGCACCACCAGACTTGTCCCAGCATAGCTTGCCTGCCCAGTCCCATGACAGAATATAGCCAGAACTGTGATGGACATGGAGTGCCACATTTGAGAGACTGACAGCCTCTGAGTTTCCCTAAGGAAATAAAGTTCATGTGCTGTGACAGCTGAGAGGGGCTTAAAAGGATGGAGATGTTTTATAAGCTTTGGGTAAAAATCCATGTGTTCCCAGCTGAACCCACACATTTGGAATTTTTTGTTCATCCCTTTATAGTATGGTTTTGTCTCTGCGGATTCCAACAAATTGTGAAGCAAAACACGGTCATTTTAGCCAAACATCCAAATGTAATGTATTCAACAGCATCATCAATGTGCAAATCATAACAGCCCAATTAAATTATGAAGCCCAGCGGATGTATCGCATTAGTGTCATCAAGACTTAAATCCAGTCCACTGCCTCCTCTCCGGCAGTGTGGGCCTTCCCAGGTCTCCCTGCAATGTGGGTAGGTGCATAAAGCATATTGGCTGGTTGTGAGCGTTGTGGGGCGATGGTGAGCATCGCTCTGGGAGTTAAGAGACCTGTGTTCAAGTCTTAAAGTGTGTGCGACCTTGAGTAAGTCACTTGACTATATATGCCTCACTTTCCCCTCCTTTAAAATGTGTGCCCCAGATTCTAAAACTAAATGGGAACTCTCATTGACTCACTCCCTTAACCCTGTGAAATCTGGTTTTCATTCTCATCATCTTTCAGGGCCTCTGGGCAAGTTCCTGTTTCTCTCAACGAGGATAACTAGTTCCACCTGCCTTTGCAATTTGTTCCTGGGAGAAGGAAAGCCTCTTGATGAGGCTGGCCTGCCTTGCATATGTTGGACAAATGCTTGAAATATGGACCTCCCCTCCCCCCACTTCCCCCAGCACTCAGGACTGAACGAGGGCGTGGAGAAGTGCCGCTGCCTGTGTTTTGGGGAGTGGGAGTTTTGTTTTTCCTTTGCTTTGCTACTCACTCATGCTGACGAGCAATGAAAAGATTGGGGTCTAGATGGTCTTGGATTATTTTCCTGCCCTATTCTCCCAGCCAGCTCATGGCAGTTGGCAACTCTATCCACTCACTGCACAGAGACCAGAGATGGGAAAGGGATTTTCTCAATGTCTCACAGCAACTGATGTCGAGCTGGGTTGTGAGTCCTGGTTGTGTGGGTCCTGGATTCCTGATTGGAATCCAGCAAGTCAGAGTGAGGAAGTCAGAAGATTATGGGCTATGGACTCAAACCAACCTGGATGTAAACCCAGCATGGCCACTGGCTCATTGTGTCTCTCCTCTGCTTCCTCATCTTTAGAATTGATGATAATAATCATCATCTCATGGAATTGTGAACATTAAACAGGATGCATAGAGCTCATACCATCTTGGGCTTAAAACGAGTAAAGACAATATCTGGGGCCTTAATGGAGATAAAGAGGGAGTGTTACTGCCTGGTACAAACTGGGAATTTGTGCTAAGGCAAGATACCAAGCAGGACAGTATTCCTACTTGAGGGACCATATAATTCTTCCCATCATTTACGCTGGGGGTGAGGAACCTGCAGCCTTAAGGCCACATGTGGCCTTCTGGGTCCTTAAGTGTGGGCTTTTGACTGAATCCAAATTTTACAGAACAAATTCTTTTGTTTTTATTAATACATTTTTGTTTGTCTTTTTAATTTTAATTTTATTTTTTAAATGAACGTATTTAAAATACCAAAGAATAAAATAAGTTTCAGTGAAATAATCCTCCCAGATTGGCTGGCACAATTAGAATATTAGTAAGCCATAAGGGCTAAATTGACGGCTGCTATGCTCATGATTTAGTTCTAACTTCCCCTACCTGACTGGCACCACTACCCCATGAGGCTGGTTGGCGAGAGTTTATGGGTGTCGAGTATGCCAGTCTGTTGCCAGATTTTGACAATGGTGCACTGTGTTTCTGTTTGAGGTGGAATTTGTGAATAGTTGCACAGCTCGACAGTATTTTTTAATTCTGTCTGCTTAACAGCCCATCGTGTCAAAGAAGACCAAGAGAACGCTAAAGGAAGAAAACATTTTTTAAATGAGGATTGGGAATTGCAATATTATCTTGTTTCTGCTAAAGATAAGATGATTTGCTTGCTTTGTGATGCTGCAATATCAACATTAAAGAAATTCAATGCTCATCAGCATTATAACACTCATAAGGACCACAATATTTTAAATTAGAGGGAGAGGTGCAAAAGGTTGTATTGCAGAAATTAGAAGAAGAAAAACAAAAGTGAAGACAATTCTTTCAAGCAGCAATAAGACCTGGAAATAATGCCACTAAAGCAACTTATAAAGTAGTTTAAATACTCAGGAAAAAAGGGAAGCCATTCAGTGATGTAGACATTGTGAAAGAATGCATTGTGGAAGTTGTAGGATGCTTAAACCCTGATAACATTTCAAAGTACAAACTGCCTCTTTCAGGGAGAACCTTAACTGATTGGCAGCATGAATTAGCCTTCAACTTAACAGAACAACTTCATGCAATACTTGAAAAGGAAAATATATATTATTCAATTGCTTTGGATGAATCAACTGATATTACTGACTTGGCACAGGTTTTACACCTCATTTAAGTCATAACAGAAGATTTTCTTTGCTACGAAGAGTTACTCGCTTTGGGCACTCTTGAGAACAGAACATGGGGAATAGATATCTTCAACAACTTTCAGGATAAATGTTGTAAAGTTGGACTGAATTTGGTAAATTTAGTGAGTGTGTGTACAGATGGTGCACCTTCCAAGACAGGAAAACATGAAAGGTTTATTGCACAGATAAAGTATTAACAGATCCAGATGATCTCATTTCTTTTCATTGTATCTTGCATTAGCAAAATCTCTGTGCTAAAGGTACTACTTTAAGTGACACTTTGCAACAAGTTATAAGTATTGTTAACTATATTCATGCAAATGCAACATGGCATGGTCAGTTTTGTAACATGCTAAAGTTAAATAATAAGGTATTCAGTGTGGATTTGCCATATCATTCTAAGGTGCATTGGCTATTGCAGGGACAGGCTTTAGCCAAAATTTTATCTCTGTGAGAACAGATAATTAAATTTTATGAAGAACAGAATCAGCAAAATGAATTATTGAAAGAAGATTTCTATAGGAATGCAGCATTTTTGTGTGATATCATGTCAAATCAAAATGACTTGAATATTTCTTTGCAAGGTAAAACTAAGTCGATATATGATATGTGGCAAAAAATCCAAGCATTTCAAAAAAAGCTATCTTTTTTCAAAACACTTCTTCAAAAGGAAATTTCAGGTGAACATTTTCCCCAGTTAGCAAAGGTTATTGATAAGCAGGTTGATACATGCTAATCATTTGAAGAATACACAGCCATTATAGACCTATTAAATGGAGACTACAATGAAAGATTCACTGACTTTGAGAATCTTGACATCACACTCAAATTAGCATTTCAGTCTCACCTAGTTGGTATCACCAAGGCACCTAAAGAACTACAGATGGAATTGATTGAGCTCTCAGTAAATGATATTTTAAAGTCATTGTTTGATGCTAAGAAAGATCCAATTGAAATATGGAAAAATGCAGAATACCTACACCTTTGGCAACAAGCCCAAAAAACGTTTTCTTGCTTTTCAACCACTTATTGCTGCGAATCTACATTCTCCTACCTAACTCAAATCAAGACGCCCTTAAGGTCACAAATGACTGATACCCATCTAGAGGATCAACTGAAACTGCGGACCTCCATGCTGCAACCAAATATTCAAATGCTTCCCAACAAAAAGCAGACACAACAAAGTCATTAAAAGGTCAGCTAACTTTAAAATTAACAAATAGTTTTCATTTTTTGAAATTATTAAGTACATAGTAGTTAGATTTTTACAAAATAATGTACATTTTTAAGTATACCTAATTAAAGTTTCTTGAATGCAGCTTTATTTGATTACAGCTAAATTAATGTGGCCTTCCAACACGAAAAAGTTCCTTACCCCTAATTTAAGCACATGACAAGATTTGGAGTCTCACTTGTTAAAGGGGGAAATGTGAATCAAAACTACCCTGGGTATCATATGTCAATTACACCTCAATAAAGCTGATTGTTAAAACACTACCTTGAGATTGGTCAAGATCAAAAAACCTGATAACAGATGGTTATCAGAGGGGGTAGGGTAGTGGGAGTATCCAGTAGTACAACCTCTGTGGAAGGCATTGGCAAGATTCACAAAAATTAGTCATATACATGCCAGGGGTAGTCAGTTGTGAATTTCTGGCCCTCAGGCGCAGCAACCACCCTGGATCCAGTCAGCTGTGGCCAGGAGGGTAGGGCAGAGGTTGGGGATGTGGGTCAGGTGATGTGAAGCATTTTTAGTTCCTCGAGGGGAAACAGTCTGTGCCACTAGAGTTGAGGAGGGGGGTGGGGGTGGGGGTGGAGGAGTGTCTGGGGGCCAGGGCACAGGCTTGGAGCCAACAGACCTGTACATTCAATCCACCTCTACCACCCGCTAGCCACTTTGCTTCTTTTCCCCATCTGTAGACTGAAGATGATACTACCTGCCATGAAGTATTGATGTGAGGATGAACTGGAATCCACACGTGGCCCCTGGCTCAGTGTCTAGTGCACGGCCAGTGAGTAGCCATTTATCCATTTATCCACTTATTGCTTTTCCTACCTGCTATGCTAATGTTTGCATCACCCTCAAATTCATATGTTGAAACCTAATCACCAATGCAAGGATATAAGAGGTGGGGCCTATAGGAGGTGATCAGACCATAAGGGCAGGGCCCTCATGAATGGGATTAGTGCCCTTCTAAAAGAGGCCCCAGAGAGCTGCCTTGTTCCTTCCACCATGTGAGGACACAGCGAGAAGATGCCGTCCATGAACAGAAAGTGGGCCATCACCAGACACCGAATGTGCCAGCACCTTGATGTTGGACTTTCCAGCCTCCAGAACTGTGAGAAATAAATTTCTGTTGTTTAAGCTACCTAATTCATGGTACTTTGTTACAACAGCCCCAAAGGACTAAGACACTATCTTTGTCCCTTCACCTCTCCCCAGGCCCATTTTAGTCGGGACCAACACACTACCACATCACACCCCAGCAGCTCCTCACACCCCAGCAGCTCCTCACACCCCAGCAGCTTCTAAGAGCAAACCTTAGACAATAGCAGACCCAGGAGGCAATTTCTCACATTCTCACCTGTTCTGCCCCTCCATCCTTCCTTCCCTCCTTCCTACTTTTGTCCCTTCCTCCCTCCCTTTTTTCCTTCCTTCATTTCTTCCTGACTTCCTCTTTTCCTCCCTTCCTTCCCCCTCCCAGGTTCTGAATGCCTGGTACACTGAGTTAACTTAATCCTTGCCTTAGGGTCCTGAATTTCCCCACTTCCTGACATGCCCCCCCCCAGGCCAAGGCAGCTCGCCAGCTGGCTAGGGCTTACCTTACTCCTCTGCTGTTGGCTCCTCTCCTTCCCTGACTGTGGGGACTCCCCCAAACACACACTTTATGAGAGATGGGGACTCAGACACTGTCTCTACTAGTCATATTATTAATGGCAGTGCACTTAAAAAAAACTTCTATTTTAAAATTCTTGTAACCTGTGACTTCAAGTGAAATGATGTATAAGGAAACCAATTTTGCCAAGGCTAATAGATATAAACAAGAGTTTAAGTTCCTATGGTATATTTCTGGTCACAAAATAATCACCACATTTCTAAATAAAGACCCTAAACACTTCTAATATTAAACATTGAAATAAGCCAGGTGCAGTGGCTAACGCCTGTAATCTCAGCACTTTGGGAGGCCGAGATAGGAAGAGCCCTTGAGGCCAGGAGTTTGAGACTAGCCTGGGCAAAATAGCAAGACTCCATCTCTACAAAAAATTTTAAAAATTAGCTAAGTGTGGTGGCATGTGCCAGTAGTTCTAGCTACCTGGGAGGCTGAGGTGGGAGGATCACTTGAGCCCAGGAGTTTGAGGTTGCAGTGAGCTATGATGACACCACTACACTCCAGCCTGGGCAACCTTGTCTCTTAAAAAAGAAAAAAAAAAGCCTATTTGGGGGTTGTCGACAGAAAAGAAGCCGAACTCTGTAAAACAATTTTAAAGGGGTTTATTCTGAGCCAGATTTGAGGACCATAACCCGGAGCCACACGCAAGAAGCCTTGAGCAAGTGGACTCGCTATGGTTGGGTTACAGTTTGGTTTTATACATTTTAGGGAGACAGGGGTTACAGGTAAAGTCATAAATCAATACATGGAAGGCAGACATTGGTTTGGTCAGAAAAGGCGGGCCATCTCGAAGGTGGGGGGGCTTACAGGTTATAGGTGGGTTTAAAGACTCCTTGACTTGTAATTGGTTAAAAAATGAAGCTTTGTCTAAAGGCTTGGAATGTTTTAGATAAAAGGCAAGTCACCGGACATAATTTGTTGTGTAAAGTGGGGATCTGCAGGTTTGTCTTGCATAACCTTAGGCCTGTTGATGAGTTACAAAGGATATCTCCAAGAAGGGAGGGGGGCATGGTGAGGCATGTCTGACCTCCTCCTCCTGGCAGACAATTTAGTTTTAGGATATCCTCTTGGCCAGGAGGGGGTCCATTCAGTCAGCCTGTGGCGGGGGGAGGCTTTTATTTAATTTTAGTTCACAGGGTTCATACCTTGCTGTTGCAAATATTCTGCTCTATCTAACCCCGTGGAAGTCCTGGTCTTTCCCTCCTCCAGGACTCTGTGCACTCGTTGGTATTGCCCAGAAAGTACTCTTTATCAGCCAGAGACTCAGCCTAGCTTAAGCTAAAGTGGAATTTGCTGGAAAGACAGTGGGCTGCACCAGAATCTGTGAGAAGTCTGGGGAGCAGAGCAGGAGCTAGGACAAGGACCAGGGAATCCTACACTCCTTGGCCAGGTCATCAGGATGCCCACAGTAGGGAATGAATGCCTGCTGCTCGCTTTGTTTTGGTTTTTTCCTGTCCTTTACCATCTCTTTGCAAAGCATCTCCACGTCACCCCAGACAGAAATGGCGTTATCCTCCTCTGGCCCACCGCTACAGCCCTTCCCAACTAGAATGTAGTTTCTTGGGGTCAAGCTCTCAGTCTTTGTATAGTCCATAATATTTACTCAAGGTAGGAAACCAAGAAGTATTGTGAATGACTAAATCCTGCCTCCAGAGGCAGTTAATTTTTTTTTAATCAAATTCTTTGACATTCTTACATAACAAAACTGAGAACAAAAATACCCTTTTTCATTTCATTTTTGACTCCTCTTCTTAATGGGAATGTCAAAGCAGTCAGTAAGTGAATTAGGCTTTTGAAATCACTGACAAAGCTTTTAAGGAGCCCATGAACTTGCAAATAACAGCTACAGAAGGTTTTAATTAACATGATGTGAAAAAAAGTCACTTGACCTCTAGGTGCCCTTCTTTAAAAAGTGGGATAATGAGGCTGGCCTCCTGCCTAGCTCACTGAGGTACTGTGTTCATTAATGAGGCAGGTGGTGGCAAGGTGCTGGGATCCCTTTGGACAAAAGGAGGAAAAAGCTCTCCAAATACAAACTGTCATAATGATGGTTTTAGCCAAAGATCCCATTATATCTAGACTCCCCCTGGTGACCAATTTAGCACACTGAATAGAATACATTTTGAATTAATTGGTTTCTACAGCCTCTCAGTAGCCTGGGAGTTGCAGATTAGCTGTGGTTTTTACCTTTGCTAAGACACCGTGAATATACTCTTCCCTCAGTGGGAGACAAGGAATAGTAGCCCCTGCCATCTCTTTAATGCCAAACTCTCTCTGCCTTTACTTTGATGCCTGGCTCATCTGAATAGTTTTTCATTTGGAAGCCAGGGCTTTTGGTGCTGCTGAGCACAGTTTTGGGAACATCACCATCACCATCCTCAGATCTCTGAAGGGCATTTAACACATTGACTGCCATGTGATTTGTATTTAACTCAGGCTAGTTTTGAGCCCGGGGCCTTGTGAAGCAAACCTGCAGTTGGTTCGTGAAAATCTTACTTGTTGATGTTCTCATTGTTACAATTAATATTGAAAATTTAATTCTAAAAATATGGATTGTGTTGCATATAACTCACGCACAGAAAACAATAAAAAATAACAAATTAGAAAGGATCATTTTGTTTTAATAAAACACTGTGGCCCAGGGAAAAAAATTTTTTTTTCTAGTGTGGCAGTGAATTAGGATGTGAATGTGTTAAATGGAAACAGGGGTCGTCCTTCTGTTTGGTCCCAGAAAGCAAAGCTGGGACAGGTGAGAGCCAGGTGAGCACAGGTTTCAGCTGAACATAAAAGAAAACTTTTTTCATAGACAGACCGTCACACATTGGAATAGGCATCTTCTGGGGGTAGTGAGCCCTGCCACCAAAGACAGAACCTGTGTTGGTCAGTGTTCTTGGTTTGTAGACATCTGAATCTACTCCAGTTAATTGTAACAAATATGAGTTTATGATGGTGAATTTGTGCAGCCCCTGCAGTTCAGAAAGGTGAGTTGCTCCACAGTATTTATTACAGAATTCCTGACTTTTAGGGCTTGGAGAGATCTTAGAGAGTAGACAAGTTCAGCCTTTGAAGACAGATGGCCTTGGGTTGTCCAAGTAAGAGCCAACATCACAGCTGGTTGGAGACAAAATCCATGTATACAAACATCTGCCTCAGTGCTCTGTCCACCTGCCTCACTATATCCCTCTGAACTTCTGACAGACATTCTAGGGAAGGAATTCCTGCATTTTTTGGGAGACTAGACCACATTTACTCAGTGTCCAGGTATCCATGATATTTCTCCAAGAGGAAGACATTATGGGATTTGGAAAACTGCCTCTGGCTTAGGCTGACCTGGGTCAAATCCTGACTCTGCCGCATATTATCTGGGTGGCCTTGGGCAAGTCACTTACCCTCTGAGCTTTGGTTTCCTCTTGAGCAATATGAGTAACCATAAGGCCTGTTTTAATGGGTTTTTGTAAAGAATGAAAAGTCGAAAGCGCCTGGCACATAGTAAGTGCTCAATAAATGTTAGTCCTAGTGTTCCCAACTCTTTGGCATTCAGTCAACAAACAGTTATATTTCTGTGCAACACAAAAGTTGCACAAAACCTTTAATATTTCCTAGAAGAGTAAGAGAATGTAAGGATTCCTCAGAATACTCCATGGAAACGTAACCCTTGAGTTGTCACATAAGCCTGCAAACATCTTCAGGGCCACTCTTACATTGGCAGTTTTTCAGGCCCCAGTATAAGCTATATCTAAGGTAAGAGTTACTGGGAAAGTCTATCCATTAAGAAGTCGACAGGAGGCCCATTAGGACCTGTTGCAGGAACACACATTGGCTTAAGACTGTTCCTAAGGGATATGATTTGGAGCTGAACTGAAAAAAACCCATCAATTTAGGACAGTTTGATGCTTCCCACAGGGAACACGAACTCTCCAGATCCTGTGGTCTCTCTTATTCTTTCCAAGGGCAACTGGTGAGGCTCATAAAAGAGGTCTGCCCCAGGAATCACCAGGAAGCTGGGTCTCACCTGCCCTCTTCTCCTTCATCCTCTCTGGTGAGTCGCTTCCTCTCTCTGGGCCACAGTTGCTTCATCTGACAAAAAGAGGTCAGAACACTGTTGCATCTGGGAACCAGCTCCCAGCTTCCTCCCAGTGCTCAGATCTGGTTTGAAGGCTTCTTGGTGGGCTCAGGAGATAGTTTGCAAAGCTCTCTATCTATGCAGAGCAGCTGTTCATCCCAACGGAGTCATAATTCCCAATGATCTCACACAAGATACACAACAGAGTCACATCTTATACAGGGGTAGGTTCTAAAGTGAACACTTAAAGTGAAATTCCCACTTAGTCAAAATGATCCTTGAAAATCCTCTAGGATACCTATATATCCTTTATATTGCATGATAACATTATCTTTCAGTAAGATCAATACAGCCAGCTCTTCCTCCAGTCTGGGACAGATAGCAGCTTCTTCAGCTGAGCACCAAATACAGAAGTAGGCTTGTATTTGGGGGCTGTCCTTTATGAAAAATAGAAAATGTTCAACACTAAAGACATACCCAGTTCTGGGAGATAGATGCTCACATTATGAAGGATTGCACTCCACTGAGGGGAGAGGGGCTATGCAGGCAAAACCAAGAACAGGTCACGGATCTTTGACACAAGGAGCAGACAGAAGGTGTAGGGCAGGGCTCTGAAAAGTCAAAGGCCAGTGGTTGGGGGAGGGGATGGAGATGGAGCTGGGGTGAAGCAGTGGTGCAGAAGGGTCCTCAGTAGCCCTGCCAAAGCCTTCCAACCCAACCTCCCTTCTGCTCAGAAGTGCCTGGCCTGAAAGGGCCCTGCCCTGGGTCTGCAAGGAGAGCTGTCAGGAAGGCTCAGATAATGATGTTATCTATGTCGAGAAGATTGGGAAGACTTCAGGACAAGGAAGGGCTGCACAGGGTGATGGATGGGTGGGTTTGCCTAGCCAGAGAGGATGGAGGTGGTGTCTGGCATGGGAGATGAGTCGGGGGCAAGGGTAGAGCAGCAGGAGGTGGGGAAGCTCAAGACCTGTTAGATGGCTAGGCTAGATGACACATAAGATCCAGGAAGGTGAGACATTGACAAGAATGGAAACAGGTGGCCCTGAGCCAGATACCAGAGAGCTCAAATACCAGCCTAGTGAGTTTGGACTTTGGCCTTTTGTGAATGGACTGGGGGTTTTGAACAGGAAATCAAAGTTATAATCAAAGTTGGTACCTCTGCAAGTCCAGCAGGGCTGTGGGGTAGAGATGGAGTACCAATCGGGAGGCCAGGGGTAATCCAGACCCAAATGGGGTGATGGTGAGGGCATGGAAAGGGAGAATATAGGAGAAGGATGTGACATGCTCTGAGCTAAGGGACCTGACAGCCAAAGTTCAGTTCCTTCCTTGCATCACTATGTCGATCTCCCAGAGTTCTTTCTGAACGTCAGGACCAAGTCATCACATTTTCAGAGACAAAGCTTCTTGTTTGAACAATGCACAAAGGTATTCCAGGTCCTAAAACTAAGAGAGCAAAAGCATGAGGTTACATGACATCTGGCCCAGGAATGAGACGTCTTCCCTAGAGCTGTGGGGCTCTCTGCTGCATGGCTTTAAGGAGCCTCAGCTTTTGCTGCTGCTTGAATAATTTTCTGCCATCACTGCTGCCAACACTGTAGGCACACCCTCAATCAGAAAAAAACCTTTCCAATTTGAAAATGTAAGTGCTCATTTAAGTGAAGTCACAAAGGTGAATGTGACCAGAATCAACAGAGGTATCCTTGCCTCTGATGTTCTCCACCCGAGGTTCAGAGAAACAAGTCTGTCTTTGAGCTTCCCTGCAGGGTTACTTGATTCATGCATCTTTTCAACAAATGCTTACTGAACACCTACTGTGTGCCACTTCTGGGCACAGGGGATATAACAGTGAACAAAGCAACCAAGTTCCTGCCCTTGTGGAGCCTACATTCTAGTAGAAGATAGACAAAAAACAAATGAATTCAATGTACAACATGTTAGATCATTATAAGTGCTACAGAGAGGAATAAAGCAGGATAATCTGTATAAGGAATGCTGGGGTTTGTCATATATTTTGGGTGCTCAGGGAAGACCTCACTGAGCTGGGCAAATTGGAGCGAGACCCGGAGAAAGTAGAGGAGCATGTGGATATCTGGGAGGAGTGTTCTGGGCAGAGGGAACCTGCAAAGGCCTAAAGAAGAGATCGCACTTGGTGTTAAAGGAACAGCAAAAAGCAAGGAGTGACTAGTGCAGAGCAAGCAAGGGGGATGTAGGCGAGGAGGTCAGAAAGGAGAGCAGATCATGTCAGGCCTTGGAGGCCACAGTGAGAACTTTGGCTTTTACACCATGCGAGATGAGAGCCAGTGTGGAATTCTGAGCAGAGGATGATGTGAGCTGGCTTCCGCTTTAACAGCATCCCTCTGGTTGTTGTGTTGAGACTAGTTAGGAGGTTGCTGCAATAACCCAGGGCGGAGATGACAGTGGCTCGGACTAGGATGATATATCTTATCAGTGGGGGAAGAGTGAAAGTTTGTACAAGACAGACCCAGGGCACCTGGGAAAGTCAGATTTTAACCTTATGGACTTTATATGAATGGCATCTAAAGCATGTGCTCATCCTCAGGCTGACCCTTCTAGTCCAGTCCCAGCTCCGAAGGCCATTCTGAAAGAAGAATTACTACAATGTTTTGAGTAGGGGCAGCCTCATTTGGAATAGATATCTAGCCTAGTAGAATGTCTGCTTTGAAAGGGCCATTTGGGTGTCTTAAGTATAAAAAAAATTCGTTGTTATTACCATGCTTGAGGGTAGAGTGGAAACCTCATTCCCTTATTGTTCCCTCAGTGTTTCATTAACCACTGGTGACAGGGCCAGACACTGCTTACTGTCTCTATTTATACCACTTCAAGAGACAATGCCTCATGCTGCTGCCCCCCAGAGGCGACTACGCCTAACAGCAGCCCAAGCTGTAACTCCTGAACTTCACCTGTCATTTTCTGGGCACAAACCATTTGGCTTGGCCTGCAAAACAGCATGGAAGAGCCCTCAGAAAACTGAGATGAGAGGAGTGGTTCTAAGAGGATTCAGCTTGTAACCAAACCCAGGCCATTGGCCTGCGTCCCCAAAAGGAATGTAGGACCAGTGGCCCAGAATCTGGCTTCCCACTCCTGCTCTGCCATTATGTCACTGCATAATTCACCATGGGAATTTCAGCAAGCCCTATGCCCATACATAAAGCCATTAAACTAGATAATTTCTTGTCTTCCCTTCTTGCTCTGACGTCTTAAAATGTTTATGAAATCTGTAAATTAAATGGAACATGGCTTTCACATCATCCCAAGTTCCTTTTATATTTCTGCACCCTTCTTCTCTCTCTCCCCAGACATCCCTCCTGCCACCCAGGCACTGTCCTCTGGCCATCTGGGAAACCACAATGCAAGGCCTCTTCTAGGCCTAACTTCCCTGCTGGTGCCCCACGTTTTAGACCTTTTTTCTTTTGCTCTCATCAAAACTGACTTTTCCTAGTTCCACCAGCCAATGAGTGCTAATGAAGGATTATATTTTTCCACATCTCTGAACCTCGGTTTTCTTGTCTGTGCAACAGGGCTAATAACAACATTTATCTTCAAGGTTTTTGTGAGGATTGCAAATAGTTTATGCAACCCATCTGGGCAACATCTGAGGTATCCAATAAATGGCAGATTGTTTTTAAATGGATTCAGCTCAGAAATCATTTTCTCTAAGAAACCTTCTTTGATTTCCTCCAAGTGGGGTTAAATGTTCTTCGTCTGTGCTTCAAAGTCTATGGGAATGATTCATTGGATGCTAGATACACGTCTATACCAGAATAGACCCCTGCTGTAGGCAGAATAATTCCCCCACCTCTCCAAAGATGTCCACATCCTAATCCCTGGAACCTGTGAAAATGTTATGTTACATGGCAAGAGGGACCTAAGGCTTAGGATGGAATTAAACTTGCTAATCAGCCGACCTTGAGATGGGAAGATTATCCTGCATTATCTGAGTGGACCCAATGTGATAACAAGCTTCCTTATTAGTGAAAGAGAGAGGCAGGAGAGCCAGAGATCTAGATGTGAAGACAGAGACAGAGGTCCAAGTGACACCATTGCTGGCATTGAAGATAGAAAAGAGCCACCCGCCAAGGAATGGGACATTTTGATCCATGTGTACAATGTGTAATGATCAAATCAGGGTATTTAGGGTATTCGTCACCTCAAACATTTATCATTTTTTGTGTTGGGGACATTCCAAATCTTCTCTTCTAGCTATTTTGAGATATACAATAAATTATTGTTAACTATAGTCACCCTACTGTGCTATCAAACACTAGAACTTATACCTTCTATCTAACTGTATTTTTGTGCCCCTTAACCAACCTCTCTTATCTCCCCCATCCTTCCCAGCCTCTGGCAACCATCATTCTACTCTCTACCTCCGTGAGATCCACTCTTTGAGCTCCCACAAATGAATAAGAGCATGTGATATTTGTCTCTCTGTGCCTGGCTTATTTCACTTAACATCATGTCCTCCAGTTTCATCCATGTTGCTGTGAATGAGAGAATTTCATTCTTTTTTATAGCTGAATAATATTCCATTGTGTGGATATACCACATTTTCTTTATTCATTCATTTGTTGATGGACACTTAGGTTGATTCCATATCTTGGCTATTATGAATAGTGCTGCAATAAACATGGGAGCGCAGACATCTCTTCAATATACAGATTTCCTTTCTTTTGGATATATACCTAGCAGTAGGATTGCTTGATCACATAGTAGATCTAGTTTTAGTTTTTGAAGAACCTCTATACTGTTTTCCATTGTGGCTATACTAATTTACACTCCCACCAATAGTATACGAGGGTTCCCCTTTCTTCATATCCTCACCAGCATGTGTTATTTTTTGTCTTTTTTATAATAGCTGTTTTAACTGGGATAAGATGATATCTTATTGTGGTTTTGGTTTGCATTTCCCTGATGATTAGTGATGTTGAGCATTTTTTCATATACCCGTTAAACATTTATATGTCTTCTTTTGTGAAATGTCTATCCAGATCATTTGCCCATTTTTAAATCAGATTTTTTATTTTTTTGCTATTGAGTTGTTTGAGTTTCTTATATATTCTGGTTACTAATTTTTTGTCAGATAGATAGTTTGCAAATATTTTCTCCCACTCTGTAGGTTGTTTTTTCACTCTGTTGATTGTTTCCTTTGCTGTGCAGAAGCCTTTTAGCTTGATATAATCTCATTTGTCTATTTTTGCTTTTGTTGCCTGTGTTTTTGAGATCTTACCCAAAAAATCTTTGCCCAGGCCAATGTTCTGAAGCATTTCCCCAATGTTTTCTTCTAGTAGTGAGATGGAGCAGGGACTCCTCTTAGAGGCCTGCTGGACACTCCCCCCCCTACAACCATGGAAATAAACATCCCCCTTGAATCCCTTCAGGGGAAGTTCTGGGCACCTAGGTAGTCTTGAAAAGTGAATGGGCAACCTGATGAGCAGAAAGATAGTAATAACAACGGCCCTCTAAGCAACAAGAGGTGTTTTGG
The DNA here is from genome assembly GCA_023783475.1 of Daubentonia madagascariensis. NCBI lineage: Eukaryota > Metazoa > Chordata > Mammalia > Primates > Daubentoniidae > Daubentonia > Daubentonia madagascariensis. Next base: position 7,599,671 of record JAKFHU010000144.1, on the reverse strand, counting down.
TTCCCTATGGAAACAAAAAAGATGGCATCTTAACATATATTTTTGAGTTGTTTTTCAGAAATTCCCACCAGATAGAAAATGTAAATAAGAGGGAACTGAAGAATTGAACTCTGACCACCATTCTCTGTTCTAAATTTCTCCCTGAGGGGCCTGGAGAGAGTCATACCCATCTTAACATTCCTTTCCACTAATCCAAGAATCTCTGAATCCACCACCTATGACCCGTAGACCCCCACTTCAGGATATCCTGCCTTTTGGGGCCAGGCCAATGTATAACCTCCATGTATTGATTTACAATTTTGCCTGTGACTTCTGCTTTCCTGAAACATATCCCTGCCTTTTAAAACCTTTGCTTGTAAGCCTTCAGGGAGTTTGGGCTTAAGCTGTAGCTGCCTGTTTCTTGCATGGTGCCATGCAATAAATATGCCTCTTATTCCCTCTGTAACTCTTGGCTTCAGTGTCTGGCAAGCAGACCCACTTTGGTTCAGTAACAGTAGTTTCATAGTTTCAGGTCTTACATTTAAATCTTTTGATTTTGATTTGATTTTTGAATAAGGTGAGAGATAGGGGTCTAGTTTCATTCTTCTGCATATGGATATCCAGTTTTCTGGGCATCATTTATTGAGAAGACTGTCCCTTCCCCCAATGTATGTTCTTGACACCTTTGTCAAAAATTAGTTGGGTATATAAATTCATGGATTTATTTCTGGCTTCTCTATTCTGTTCCATTGGTCTATGTATCTGTTTTTAATGCCAGTACCACACTGCTTTGGTTACTATAGCTTTGTAGCATATTTTGAAGTCAGGTAATGTGATGCCTCCAGCTTTGTTCTTTTTGCTCAGGATTACTTTGGCTGTACAGGGTCTTTTATAGTTCCATATGAATTTTAGGATTGTTTTTTCTATTTACGTGAAGAATATCATCAGTATTTTGAAAGGGAGAGATCTTTAAACTAAATTTGTTGTAATTTTGTCTTTTGACACTATAAAGTAGGACGAGTGTTCTGATAAGCTGAACAGAGGAGGATGGCTTTATAGGCAGAAAAGGACTGAAGAAAGCAGAAACAGAACAAAAAGCAGATTGGTTGTTTCAAAGTTACATTCCTTGTAAAGGTTGAAGCAAAGGGGACTCCCTTATCATGCCTGCTAAAACCAGTCTGTTTGGGAATTTAGCTATTTCTCTCTCTTAATTTCTTGCAAGGTCAGGTAAACAATTGGGTTTCGGCTTGGTGGCATGGAACTTCAGCATGAATAACTCCATTCTGGTTTGGTCCGTTAGGTATAGTGCAGGAGCTCCGTCCAAACCAATGGCTTCCTATAAATTTTATTTAACACCATGAAAGGAGTTTGTTGGCTCACATAACTGAAAAAAATCCCAAAGGAAGTTCTTGTAGAGAACAGGTAAGGCTTGATTTGGAAGCTAAAGGATGATACCCAGGATCCAGAATTTCTCTATCTCTTGTCTCTGTCTTCTACAATCTTGGCTTTAATCTCAGGTACCACACAGTGGGGCTCATAGCTCCAAACTCACCACTATGGTGGTAAAATGGCTGCAGCAGTTCCAGATGTCACACCTCACTCCCACAATTTATAGAGGAAATAAGAATGGCTCCCTTTCTCAGAAGGCCCAGCAAGTCTTGCTGTGATCTGTTGCTTCTAATTAGGTTATAGCCCTAATTTCTGATCCAAATACTGGGTCCAATGGTGGGCCTGTGAATGGGAATTGCAGAAGGGTTGAATTGCCCAAGAGAAATTCAGAGTAATTTGGTCAGGAGAAACAGGAAATGGATATCAAATGTCCTCAAAGATCCTGACCACGAAGTTTATGAGTTCAAATACTACTGCTTCTCAGTAACATCTTTTCTGACTTTTCCTACACATCATCATTGTCTGTTTACCTCTCAGTGCCCCCTACACACACCCCAGACTGGGGGACAAGCCTGGAGCCATCCTAATCTCCTCTGCATCCCCAGTCCTTAGCATAGGGCCTAGCTGAGATGAGCCATCAGAGAAACATCTGTTGTTCAATGGGAACTGCTCTTTCCTGGCGGGTAAACCATTGACAAAGCTGATCAAGCTCCACCTTTCTCTGATTCTGTAAGGAAGCTGCCCTGATGCCCATGCAGCTGGCTAAGTATTTCTGAGAAAATATAAGTACTTCACTTAGTATAAGCAGTGGCTTGCATTTAGTTTGAGTTGGATATTGTATTTAAGGCAGTTTGAATTGGATGTTTCTTTTTTATTTTATTTTTTCTTACCATACACTAAAGACCTCATGTTAGGTAGACAGTTAGGGACCTCTGGCCCTTCCTGGGGACAAGGCGGGTGACTGCCATACCTGGGGGAGGAGGGAACACCCTATGAATCTGCCAATCAGAACTTGGCATGCCAACCGCAAATGAGTGCAGAGGACTCTCTAGCTCATGGGCCAAGCAGCATAGGTACAATAAATAGAGTCTGGAAAGGGAGCTAGAACAACCAGCTTTCAGAGAGGCTCATGGAAGATCCACATGTGCGGTAAGACTCAGGTCATATAACTCCCAACTGTCCATCAAAGTGGTTCCATGGTGACGTCTGAACCATGGGGAGGTCCCTATCTGGACACTATAAAACAAGACCCAGACCATAACCAAGGTCTCTTTTGCTACAACAAGGGGTCCAGTCGTCATCTGTGGTGTGTGTATCTTGCTCTGTAAACCTATATCTTGCTCTTGCTCTATAGTCTTATCTTGTTCCCCCTCAATAAACTTCACCTCATGCTTGCCTTACTTTGGTGTGTTTGGTCACTCCTCGGCCAAGAGCACACCAAGAATCAAGAACATAGAACAAGATTGCCAAACCCAACACTCAGAGAGATGTTTCTTTTACCTGGAGCTAAAAACATCCTAACTGATACAATGCCTTCTAGGGGTGTATTCAGAATGTAAATGAGATAGTACATGTAAAGTACTTAACAAGGTTTCATAGGTGTTTGCTATTATTATTCTTATTATCATTTATACTAACACTATTTATAAGCTTCTCAAGGGCAGGTCTCATCCTTCTCACTGCTCTGGAATGTAATAGATAATACTCAAATAGTGGTTGAACCAAACCAAAGTGTCCAGGCCACCACTTTACAAGAGTCAAGTTTCCATCGATCGAATTTTGAAATTCAAGTCAGATTTTTCAATTCACTAGTATAGCTTGCTATTTACAGATTTCCTATAGAAAATTATTTTTGAAAGATGAATCATTTCATAGTTCAAGTTACTTATGTCTAACTTTCCTGTTGTACAGATTTGGAAATTCTTATATGCAGGATCAGGTTTCATTCATCCATCAGTTCACTCATCCATTCACTTACTCAACAAAACTTTCTGGAGCAATTGTCATATGCCAGACAGTGTGCTAGGAGATAGGGAGATAGAGAGATAGAGTAAAAACTTAGTCCTTGCGTTCAGGGAGTTCACGGTTTAGTGAATGAACAGACAAAGAATTACAGCATGGTGAGCTAAGTGCTGTAAGAGGAAAGCATGGTGGGTTTGAGGGCAAGAAAGAGGATCCCAGGGTTGCGGTGGAGAGGAGTGAATAGGAGCAGAAAGCTTCATAAGAGGAGCTTCTGTTCCTGGGGGACAACTAGAAGTTAGCTGGTCAATGTGCAAAAGCTTGAGGTAGTATGAAGCTTCATTCTGTATGGGTGCAGTATTAGGTAAAAACAGGGTTTGAGTCAAGAGGTAATTCTGGAGAATAGGTGAGGATCAGGCCCCAAAAGCCCTCAAATGTTGGGCTGGGAAGTTCAGGTTTCATTTTGAAGGTGGTGAGGGAGACTTTGAAGGATTCTAGGCAAATGTGATCAGATTTGCCTTTCAGAAAGAATATCCTGGTGGGGTTGTAAAGGGTGATTGGAGCAATGATGAGAGGGTGGGGGAGGCAAGCCTGAAGCAGGGAGACCAGTTAGCCAGTTAGGAAATGTCTATTCGGTTGAACCATGTAAAATCACCATTTTTTTTTTGGTCAAAAATGGTCAAATGTCATCAATTTCATATGGTTCAACCTAACACAATGGTCCATGTAAGAAATGACCAGAACCCAAACTAAGGCAGCAGTAGAGGAGATAAACCAAGAGATATTTAGGAATTCTAATTTGATAGGACATCATAGTTTCTTTCATGAGAGGGACAAAGGAGAGGGCATATGCCTAAAAGTGGAAATATACAACTACAGACTATATAAAATCATTCTTGAACCTAGAAGATTTACTTCAACTGATTCATTTTACAGCTGAGGTGTGACAGATTCATTCACTTGGGTATGGCCACATAGCAAACTTAGGGCTGCACTGGGACTGAAACCCAGGTCTCCTGACTGCTATGCTGCACAATTTTCACTTGGGTATTCCGAGAAGAGATTTGTATTAGTTTCCTAGGGCTGCCATAACAAACTACTTCAAACTGGGTAGCTTAAACGACCGAAATTTATTGTCTCACAGTTCTGGAGGCTAGAGGTCAGAAATTAAGGTGTTGGCAGAGTTGATTCCTTCTGAAGGCTGTGGGAAGAATCAGTTCCAGGCCTCTCTTCTTGGCTTGTAGATCCATCCCCTTGATCTCTGCCTTCATGGTCCCAGAGTGTTCTCCCTGTGCATGTGTCTGTTTCTTCCCTCTGTGTGTCTATGTGCCTGTCTTCTTGTAAGGACACCAGTCATTGGATTAGGACCAACCCACTCCAGTATGACCTCACCTTAACTAATTACATCTGCAGTGACTATATTTCTATATAAAGTCACATACAATTTTGGGGAACACAATTTGACCCATAACAGTAGTTTTGAAATTTATGCTTTCATGTCATTTTAGTGATGGTAATTCTGTCTTTTCCCTTTGAAAAGGGAAGTAGGGTCTGAGGAATAAGTGTCTTTTCTATTTATTTTATATCTTATCACAGTTCCCAGGACAGTGTTCTGCACAGTAAGCCTGCATCAACATTCTTAACCATCTGCTGGCAATAGATAGGGATTTCAGTGAGTTTATAAAAATTTTAATGTATGGTTTACTCTTATGGGTGAAAAGTAAAAACTCTTATCTGCATTCCTCTTGACTAGATGGACAGAACACACAGTTACCTGCTTTGGGTATACAATAGTTCCCTTTGATTTTATATGTCAGGGGCCAACTGTTCTTATGTTACCCCATGATCAGGCTCAGCAGTGGCTTCAAAGGTGAGCCACAGAATGGCAGGCATATTTGTTTATCATGGTTTTGATTTTTTAAGATATGACATTTATTTTGGAACTATCAATAACCAAACAAGCTTTCTCTGTGTAAGTCTAAAACATGGATTGAAAGAATATGACAACACTCAGGGCTTAGCTACTGAGAGGTCATGCTAAGAAGATTAAGAAAGGCCGTGGGAGCCTCCAACCTCACCCCTACAATAACTGAGACCACATCTAGCCATGGAGCTGTGGATGGGTGAAAACAAGGGCCCTAGAGTCCTGAGGATGTGGGCTTAAAATCCTGTGCTGATTTTAGGTTAAGAGATGGCTCAGCTACTGAACTAAGTGAAATCAGGTGCCTCCTGATAGGATGCACTTTTTAGGGCATCACTATCACCATTAGACCCAACATCACTTATGTAGCATTCCCACCAAAAATGCATAAACCAAATTTAATCATGAAGAAACAATCAGGCAAGCCCAAATTAAAGAACATTCTGCAAAACAATGGGCTAATACTCTTTAAAAATGTCAATACCATAAAAGAAAATGAAAAGCTAAGGAACTGTTCTGGATTATAGGAGACTAAACAGACATGACATCTAAATGCAAAGCTTGATCCTGGTTTGGATTCCGGATTGGGAGTAAAGTTTCTAGAAAGGACAGTATTGGGACAATTAACAAAATTTGAATATGGATTGTAAATTGTATCAATGTTTGAATATGGATTACTCATAAAATTTGATGATTAAATTCATAAAATTTGAATATGAATTGTATTGATACGATACAACTGATTGTATCGTATCAATATTAAGTTTCCTGAATTTGATCATTACACTGTGGTTATGTAAAAGATTGTCTTTGTTGTTAGGAGATACATGATGAAGTATTTAGTGCTGAAAGGTCATAATCTCTGAAATTTACTCTGAAATAGTTCAGGAAAAAGAATAAGAAATAGTGAGGATCTTATTATGCAATATGTAGTATATATAGAGAGATAAAGCAAATGTGGCAAAATATTAACAATAAATAAATAAATCTAGGTAAAGTGTATAAGAAGAAGGTTTATTGTAATTATCTTGCAATTCTTCTGTATCTTTGAATTTTTTTCCAAAATAAAAAGTTTAATTAAAAAAGAAGAGACGAACCAGCCTGGACATTGCCCAGGACACTGATCTAAAGGGGTACTAAAATCTCACTGGAAATGTAACTTGAACAAAAATGTATTGTGAAAACATACTGTATGATTCCATTTGTGTAACATTCAAAATGGAGAACAGATTAGTAGTTACCAGGGCATAGCGGATGAGGAAGTGGCAGCCTAGGAGGAAAGTAGATGTGGTTACAAAAGTGCAACATAAAGGGTCCTTGGAAATGTTCTGTATCTTGACTGTGGTGGTAGTCATACAAATCTATACATGTGAACTGAATACAAGTGCGCACACACACACAACAAAGGAGTGCATGTAAAATTGCTGAAATCTGAAGAAAGTGGAATGATTCTATCAATGTCAATTTCCTCATTTTGATATCGTACTATGTTACCTGGGGGAAGTCTGGGTGAAGAAAATATGGGATTTCCATTATTTAATACAACTGCCTGTAAATCTACAATTATCACAAAATAAAAAGGTTTAAAAATGGAAGAATTTTATGGCATGTGAATTAAATCTCAATAAAACTGTCTAAAAAAAAGCAATGAGTCCAGCCACAAGGGGACACATCATGATCAATCTAAAACAGTGCTTCTCAATGGAAGCAGAACATTGAGAAAATGGTAGGGTATTTTTGGTTGTCACCATTGTGCAGGCACTTTCGGCATTTAAGGGATGTTAGATTGCCCGTGATCCACAGCACAGAATTGCACAACAAATAATCAAACAAGATTCCCCCACTAAACATACTGTCAGATATTCAGGTAGGTAAACATATATACAAACTTAAAAACAACAATGAAATATAATCATCTGAGCCTAGAATTTAGCCCCATTTACAAACAAAAACAAAAGCAATTTGTGTATGGTTTTAATATACACTGAATTTTCCAGGAATATCATTATTGTGTAAAAAGAGGAAGGGTTGTATTTTATCTTGTTTAGAACTTTTCCAAGAGTTATTCACCATTTCAGAAAATCAATCAACAGTGACAACAGTCCGGTATTTGAGTCACCAACGTAATATATTTTGATTAGTCTTCATTTGAGCTTGCCATTCATGATACATGTATATATTACATGTGCCTTTCTTTTACATATATGCATTCATGATATACATTTATGCATGCTATATAAGTATGTATTTGGTCCTTATTTTGAAATGTCAGATATAAATAAAGTGTTGACCATACCCAGTTGAATATTATCTTATGTTCTGCAAAACCAAACTCATTCATTATAAGTAGATGCAAACATCTGACTACTCAATTATGTCATCTAATGTAGACTTGCCTGTACATCTACATATTGTGATATATATTATTTTCTAATAAATTACTGTCCTATTTTTTTCCTTTATATTACAGTGAGGGCATAATATGGATTATTTTATTGTATGTAGGTTATATTACCTATGAATCTCATGCCAGCATAGTAAAGGGGACATTACAAAATATAGAAAGGTGAATAAATAAAGGAAATATATTGGGGTTTGGGTTGACAGGGCTTGAGTCAATGATTAAAGGAAGAGGGTGAAGGAGTCAAAGATAATGTGTTGGGTTCTGGCTTGGGCAACAGGGTAGATTGTAGTGCCATTTAGTGATGCCAGCAATACAAAAGGAATGGTGGGTTGGAGGGGGGAGAATGATGAATTTAGTTTTGAAGATTTTGAGTCTGAGGTGCCTGTGGGATTTTTAGAGGCATCCAACAGGTACTAGGATATAAACTTCTGGGCTTAGGAGATGGGCTCGAGTTACAGGTAAACTGGGAAGGATCAACATATTAACTAATAACTGAAGCCAAAGAAGGTGAGATGGCCCAGGGAAAATGGAGAGTGAGAGGAGGCCCAAGGCCAGAGCCCTGGTGTACACTTCATGCCCAGTACATTTTAGGGCTGGGCAGAGGAAGGAACCAGGCAGAGGAGACCGAGGTGGGGCAACCTTTAGAGAAAGAAGTAAAAAAAAGAAAAAAGTAGAGTTTTAGGTCACAGAAGCTGATGGACGAGTGTTTTTCAACAAGGGGAAAGAACAAGTAGAGTAAGGATTGAGAAATGTGAGATTAGCAAGTGGAGTTATGGCTGACCTTGGTAGAACTCCGGGGGTGGAAGCCAAACTAGAAGAGGGATAAAGAGTGGGAGAAGGGCGAGTGCAAACCACTCTTTCTAGGAAGTTGGCTGCCAACAGGAGGTAAGGTGGCAGGTGGAGAAGAATGCAGGGACCGGAGGTGCTGAAGCGGAAGGATGGAGAAGCTTAAGCATGATTAGCTGCTACTGGGAAGAAGTCATCAGAAAGGGAGAGACTGAAGCTGCGGGAGTGTAAGGAAAAATTAATGCATTCAACAATTAGTTGAGCGCCTCCTACGTGCCGGATTGTCAGCCACCTTCTCTAGGGAACACACATGTGGGCTACCCACTTATGACAAGCTAATGCAAGGCTTTATCGTCAGGGGAAAGCGGTTCTTCTTAAGCTGTTTTTCCTAGGAGTTCCGATTCCGACTCCCATTCCGCAACCCACACACCGCTCGACCTGAGAACCCCAACTGGGCACTTGAGGCCACAACTCAATAAAGGCCATGCTAGTGACGCCAACCCTGGAGCCTCCCCGGCGCTCCGCCCCTGCTCGCGAGAACAGCGGCAGCAGCCCAAAGAGTCGTCTTCAGGCTAGCTCCGCCCCTTCTTTCTTTGTTTTCATGTCCGAAGATCTCGCGGGGGTTGGGCGACAAATCCCGCGAGTGCAGATCCGGGGCCTGCTCTGCAGCTCTCGCGGTGTTTGCGCGAGACCGCTTCCTTCCTTCCTCTCTTGCCAGTCCGCCTGTCTTCCTCCCCCTCCTCCCCGCCGGGCCTTCCCCTCCTTCCCCGCTGGCCCCCTCCCCGCAGGGATAATATGGTCTCCGGCGATGGACGCCCCAAGTGCAGGTCAGTTTCGGGCCGCCGACTTGGGTCCGGCAGCTGGAAACGCGCGCTGTCTGGGCGCCGTGTTCCTTTCCTCCCTCGCCTAGAGTCGCCCGGCGGGTGCCGGGGGCCCTCAGGGCTCGTGTTGTACTCCCCTTGGGGCCTGCCTGCTGGGCCGCGCTCTGCGCCGAGGCCTTGGAAGCCGGGTCTCCCTATCCTACCTCCCAGAGCGACCCCAGCAGGGCCGTCCGCTTCGTTGCTGGCCTTGACCCGCACCCATCTCACCCTTGTGGCCGCTGCTTGCTGCCAGCGGCTTCCGGGCCCCGGTCAGTAACACTAGGGGCAGAGAGAGGCCCACCATCTTCTGCACCCCGCCCCCCATTTGTGGGAGATGCGGGTGGGGGCCAGCGTTTCCTTGCTTGGGTGTCACGCAGCTCGTTGTTTATTCCACTGTGCAGCCTCGAGTCTCTCCGTCTCTCTTTGCCTCTGGAAGCCGAAAGAGGGGCAGTGAAGGTTGTACGTTGATCAGCCAGTTCCCTGACTATTTATTGCAGCTGAGTCTTCTCTCAGTCCACCTCTCTCTACAAAAAAAAAAAAAAAAACAGAGAGAGCGAGAGAAACACTTTTCATTCTGAAAGTAGGCTATGCTTCTCTCTTCTCATCATTTTGGACGAAGGCCCTAACAATTTTGAGGGTCCTGTCCACCCACCGCAATGAGTCTGCACAAAAGATCTTTTCAGCCTCCAGGCTGCCTCCCGGCCACTTCCCCCAGGAACGTTAGGAGCTGGGGCACATTCAGATGAGACCCCTGGGTCTTTGACTTTGTAGTTCAGCTTAAATTCGTGCAAAACCGGAAGGCCATGTCTCTTTTAGGGGAGAATATGCTAATTTACCTAGATAGTTTGTTCTTTTTTATCTTCAGTCTCAAGACCTATTAAGGTTTTACTTGAGAAGTTTTTGGTTTGGTTTGGCTTTCATTTTGTCTATGTCGTTGAATGCTCTGTAAAAATTCGTCTTTTTATTATTATTTTTTAATCAATCCCTCTAACGTAACTGGAGTTCTCAAATTGTTCTGTCTGTACTTGTGCAATTTTCAGGACAGTGTCTTTCCAAAAAATCCCTATACTTTATTTAAATCATTCTTATTGTTACTTTCCAGGTATTCTTTGTTAACACATTTCAGGAGTAAATTATCTTACCAGTTTTTACTTGCCAAATTAGAGCTAGCCTATCCAATATGGTGGATACTAGCCATGTATGACTTTAAATTAATTAAATAAAATTAAAAATTTATTTCCTCAGTTGCTGTAGCCACATTTCAAGTGGTGGGTAGCCACATGTGGCTAATGCCTACCTAATTGGACAGCGCAAACATGGAACATTTCTGCCATTGTAGAAAATTCTGTTGGACAAAGCTAGTTTCCAGGTGTTTTCATTTTGAATAAGATACTTTGTAGCTGTGTTTAATGACAGTGTAATTTTTTTTCAGGATACGCCTTTGAGTACCTTATTGAAACATTAAATGACAGTTCACATAAGAAGTTCTTCAATGTATCTAAACTTGGAGGCACCAAATATGGTAATGTTGCTTTACATTTTCTTGGGTTTGTTGAGTTTCTAATCATTAAAATGCATCTGTCAAGCTGAGCTGAAGAAATTTAAATTTATTTGCACCATGTTGTAACAGGAACACCTACACATTATCTCTACCATTTTAAAAATGCTTGGGACAACTTTTGTATGAGGAAGATGTAAGCCTATGCCTTAACTTCTCATTTAAAAATCTAAATTAAACAATGATTTTTTTCCCCCAAAGAAACTGCTAATGTAACTTTTAGAAAAACCTGACTGATGATATTTTACACCAATTAAATGTATGTTTTACTTTTTCAAATGAACAGTGCCCACATTTTTTCTTTATGCCATCCTTTGAATAGGAATCATCAACAGGGCCCACTGATTTGAATTGTACTCTAGTACTGAGCATGGTTTGCCCTGAACTGACACCAACTTTTAAGTCACCTTTACTGGTTCAAAGCACACCAACACTTGGCAGACATTTGCACCTGCCTAACCAGCGTCAAACCGTTCACTGTGGTCTCTCAAAAGAGTGAACTTGGCTGATGGCATTGGATGGAAGTCTTTACTTTACTGACAGTTGAGTAACTTTCTCAGCCAGGCCAATGAAAGGAAGACCTGTTTGGAATACTGATTATTCCTTGTGAACTTTTCAGTGAAAAGATAAATCAAATGCCAAATCTACTGTAGCCACTTCTGGGGGGAGCTTTTCTTTAATCTTGATTTTTTTTTCCTTCTTACATTATTTAATTAAGAGGGTTGTTCTTGTAATTTTTCTGTAGATTTTGATGAATTTAAATATTCTAGACTGCCATGTGCTGTGAGATTTAGATATTTTGGAGTATCTTAGAAAATCCCCATCTTAGATTTAGGTTGCCATTTAAAAATAAACAGTTTGCCAAAATAAGAGCAATATCCTTTACCTTGCATGTTTAGTTGCAATGATTTGTCTTGATATGTTTAAGAGAGGTTGGTCATTTTCTTAAAGATGTATGTCTTTCACATTTATCCCTTAACTGATTATGAGTTTGCATTAATTTTGAAAAGGAAACAGCTAAATTCATTGTGTACAAGAAAGGTCTTTTATTTTCCTTTTACTTCTCAAAATAATCTACTAATGTGTGGAAGTTTTTTAACCCAAATTTTGTAGCTTAAAAAATTAAAAGAGCATATATAATGATATTTTAAAAATTGATTATAAATACTTTGTGAATAATTTGTAGAAGTGTACTTACTTGAAGATGGCCTTTATTTCCCAGATTTAGGGAATCAGTAGGAGACTATCAAAAACAATTATAAAATGCATTAAAAGGGAAAAATTAATATAAAAGTTAAATTATCTCTGATGGAAAATAATCTTTCATGGACATCTGCACTTACAACTGTACAGAGTATATCAGTACATAAACATAACACCAGAGTTTTTATAACCATGATAAATGCCATAATAGAATACCTGTAAATATAAATGCTTTCAAAACAGAAATTTGGTTTTTATTTCTGTGGGGTCAATACCCAAGTGTTTTCAGAGTGGTCATTATGAGAGGTTTATTAATCATAACTTAAGTAATTTCATAGTAATTAAGAGGGAATAAAATTTGAAAGAAGAATTGACTTTGAAAGAAAGGAGCAACTTGGGTAGAAAATATTTGCCTTGTTTAGCATCAGAACAAAAAATCCTTATTGCATTTTGGAGGGACCAGATTGAGTTACCTCTCAGATATATGCTTACAAGGAGACATTGCTTTGGTGGTCACCAAGGTTCAGGGCCACTGTCTTTTTGGCCCCCATTCCACATTCTGATGCCTGCCAGGTTGAGAATCACTGCTGTCATGAGTAACTGTTAATGAAAGGAATGTGTTCTATCCCTCATATATGTTGGAGAGGAAAGATAGTTGAGAAGCACTGTTCTAAGGTCCACGCTAACTGTATCAGGAATGCCTACAGCTACAAAGAACTGAAAACCTGCTGTCCAGTGACATTAACAAATAGGGGCTTATTTTTCTCACAAAACTAGAAATCTGGAGGCAGGCAGACTGGGACTGTGTAGCACCAATCTCAGCAAGGATCCAGGCTCTTCTTTCTTTTCCTTTTGTTTTTATTCTTTTGGTTGCAGAATAGCTGCTGCATCTCCAGGCATTATGTCTATGTTCCAAGCAGCTGGAAAGACAAAACAGAAAGAAAAGCCCTCCCTAGGGACTTTTGGCTCTGTGACCAAAGTATCAGTGGCCACCATTAGCTTCAAAAAGGCTGAAAGATGAAGTACAGTAGTCCCCCCCTTATCTGCAGGCAATGTATTCCAAGACCCCCAGAGGATACCTGAAACTGTGGATAGCACTGAACTTTATTGTATACTATGTTTTTTCCTATACATACATACCTATGATAAAGTTTAATTTGTAAATTAGGCACAGTAAGAGATTAACAACAATAGCTAATAATAGCATAGAATAATTATAACAATTTGCTGTAATAAAAGTTATGTGAATGTAATCTCTTCCAAAATACCTTATTGTGCTGTACTGCAGATAACTGAAACCATGGAAGGCCAAACTGGCATACAAGGAGGGGGACTACTGTATTTTAGCTTTACAGCTTTTATAGAGGAGAAAGGAAAGGGAGAAGTGGTTGGGAGTGATTGGTGAGTGAACCAGCCTAGACTATCTGCCTCACCAATCTAATACCCTCTCTTATTCTGTCTTTAGATAGAGGGCAACACAAATTATTGGACTTCTGCTTTTTTACTGCTATTTTTGTCTTTTTGCTTCCCAAATTTATACCCAAGTTATCTTTATGGAAGTGGACACATCTTAGGCATTGATTATGTTTTGGTCTTATAAGATTTCAGTTGTGTGGATTGCTTTTTAATGTGCTGGAGCTACCTGTCTGGCACTCCAGTGCACTGACTAGTGACTTGGAGATTTTGAGTGACTCTTTTAAGTAGATCTCTGAATTTGAAACTATAGCTGTTGTTCAAGGAGAGGAGAAATCACTGTTGCCTGGAATCGTCAGAGACTGCTTTCTGAAGGGACTGAGACTTGAATTGCTATTAAGCAGAGGGCATGATGGAGGACAGGCAACACCAGAGAATTAGAACGAACAGCATAATGGAAACATGAATGAGTATGTTGAGTGAAGGGGAAACGGTGAAGAAACTTGCCTGGCTAGAGTGAAAAGTTTATTTTAAAGAGTAGCTATTATTGAGCAATAAGGCCTTGGACTGGTATAAGGCCCCGGGCCCTATTCTTTATCTCAGGTCATCTCGTTCACCCTTTCTTTTTTCTTTTCTGAGTGCTTGCTTTTTTTTTAACTGCGTTACCACTCAGTCCTACAATAGAGCCAGGACTTGGTGTCCAAATTCTACCTTGCAGCCTCTGAAAGAAAATCTGTATTTAATTTTTTAGTAGAGTTTTTATTGTTTATAAGAATCACAGAAAGGTAAGAACGTTGCAGACAGTACAGACACAGTCTTATTTTTATGTTTATATACAAATATATATAAATGTGCCACTTTTAACAAAAATACAGTATATATTGTTTTGTAACCTTTTTTTTTCACTTAATATATCATGAACATCTTTCCATGTCATTGAATACAACTATCCCTTGCTATCTGAATCTATTTGGTGTCTGAGTCAGGGAGCATGAGTTTGGGTAGAAAAGGATATCTGTACTTTTTACAGCTTCTAATGGCTGCACAATATTGCCAGTATGAATGCAACATGGTTTAGTTAACAGACCTTTGAATATGGGGATTGTTAACTTTTCTCTATTTACAAATAAAGCCGCTATATGTGCTATTTAAATTTTTGTGCAAGCTTATCATTATATAGAATTGTTGGGTTGAAAATGTGCTATTCCCTCCACCTTCATCATATACTTTTATTTTTATACTTTTACTATATACTTAATCTGTTCCAGTCTTTACTCCTGGACTATAAGGGACAAAAACTCACTCAAGTAAAAAAGATGTTGCAGTTTCCAGACATCCAAAAAAAACAGAAGAAAACATAGGCAGGCCTCATGGGGACTGGAATTTCTAAGCCAGAGGCGGTTTCTTTTGGAATCTCTTCTCCAGTCTTCATCTCTACAGCTCACTTTACTTACTCATATAATGCCCAAGATGGCCACTGCTGACCATTTGTATGTTATGACTAGATTACCAACTAGTTAAGACTGTACTTATAGGTGACTTTTTCACCTATTGTTTTAACCTATTTTGATTGCACTTGTCAGGTGTCTATTGCTGGTCCAGTTATCTTGTTGAAAGGGACACAAATTTTCTAATCTTGTCTCTTCCATGAACTCTGGAAAGGGCTGTGGGTTGGCTAAGCAATGAAGTAATTTGTTTTAACTTTCTGAGGATTACCTTTACCTAACATAATCCTACTATTCCATGTACAATCATGCTGTCACCACCCCTCCACATTTTTGTTCAAGGGTCTCTTGGTTTCTACTCTCCATTTATTGCCAATTTCTGTTCTAGATGAGGCCCTTTTGATTGCAGGGTACAGACATCCACTAGCTCAAATAAAGAAAGATTTATTGCAATGATACAGAGCTCCCAGGCCAATGAAATGTGGCTGTCTCTCAAGAGAATGACAGTGGGCTAGAATTAGGAAGCTCTTTATTTTTTCCTCTCAGGGGCTTTAGATTTCTGCTCCCCGCCCCGCCACTCTTTTGCTCCCCCCATTTCATTGCAGACAGGCCTCCTCTACCTACTCACTTTATGCGTGGTCCCAAATGGCAACTTCAGTCCCTAGCTTAGCTCATAACACCTTTCTGGTTCAGTCTTTCTGTGTCCTGATTATAAATTTCTGAGAGATGAATCTGATTGTCCCAGTGTCTCTTTTCTCACTAGGCTATTAGTTATTGACCTGCCAAAGGATTAGCTCTTGATTCAGTGCTGTAGCCAAGGAGGCAGTAGGACACTGAGAACTGTCCATTCCATGGGTAGTAGTTTGGAGAGGCATTATGAAGTACATCTATTGTGTTATGTTAGCAAATAGTGCCAGTGTACATGATTACCAGTATTGAATGAGGGGAGTATGTGCTTCTGCACCTTCATCAATAATATATATTATTTTTCTTGTTTTCTCAACCTTTGTCAGTGAATGAAGAAAAAAAATCTTAAGCAGTATCTGTCTTCTCTTTTTCTGCCTCCTTTGACTCTCAATGGCAGTGTATTTTAAGAAGAAAAAAAATAAGGTCAGAGTTTCTTTATTGGAAATCAATCCTATCCAGCTTGGTTCTGGTTAGAAACAAAAACAATACCTTGACTCTAGTCAGACATGGGCATGAGTTAATCCTGTTGCCAGGTCTACTAGGATTTCAGGGCCTTCTGGAACAGTTTCCTAATCTTTTCTCCAGGCCTTTGGCCTTGAGCAGGGTTTTTAGATTCACCCTGTAGCTATGCTAGCTGGTTCTTGCCCTAGTCCCCTGTCCCTCTTTCCCAGTCTGGACTCCAAAGATATCATCTCTTTGGGGCTTTTGGCAGGTCCTGAGTACATATGGCTCCAGTCTTTGAGTGTTTCCCCCTTCAGTCTGGTGTGTTTCTCTTTCATATTTAGTTACCAGAAGCCTGCTTACTAGCCAGTTGTTAATACTGATATTCCCTATGGGTGATTTCTTCATCTACTGTTTAAACCTGGAATTTTCCATTTTTACAAATAACAAAACCCTTTTACTTCACTGCATTGCTTCATGGTAGGCAGGAAGATAGTTTTAAATCTACTTTATACAGATGAGGAAAATGAGGTTAAAAATCTAAGTAATTTGCCTGAGGTCACAACATATCTTCTAAGTGAGGAAACTTAGTCTTAGACCCATATCTTCTGATTTCAAGACCAACACTTTTTCTCCCCAATACCATTGTTTCCCAGCTTAGTAATGTCAGTAATAAAACTGCTAGTATTTATTGAGCACATATTTACTGTATCCAGTTCTGTAAATTCTGTTATTACGCACTTGGCCAAGGTCCCACTGCTAAGAACCATTACCTACTAAATGGTCGAAGAGAAACATGAACAAAAATCTGTGATTCCAAAGCTTATGCTTATAAAAACCTATTACAGCAGGAGTTGCAAGCTCATGCTTACAGGGACCAGAGCGGCAACATAAATGAGTGAAATGGCTCTTGTGGGAACTGTGTGGCAAACAGGAGAACACATGCCCTATACAAAAAGGTAGGTGCCTACTAAGTTCCAGCAGAAGTGTGAGGTTGGTATTGTAAAATTCTCTGATTTTTATCTTGAGAAGCCAAAAATTGGGATTTTCATGTGAAAAAAACCTCTGGTTTTTAAATGTTGGCAATTAAAATTTTAAATGTTGAAACTCGGCAGAAAAAAACAAAACATGTCTTCAGAGCAGCAGTTTGTGACCCCTATACTGAGAGATAGACTGTATTACCTGATCTTAGTAGCACCAATGTAGCCTTGAATAGTAGGGTCTGCAGTGTTGGGAGCCTGGGTATGCCTTTCATCAGCTGCCTCCCATATAAAATAGTAGACCTCAGCATCTTTTTAGAGACTGAACCACCTGTTCTGTCTTCCACTAAGTAATTGATCAAAAAGGATATCTATTGTTATCAGGTCCTTTCAGAAGTGTGATAACACAAATTATCATATTTAACCAGTTTAAGTTACCAGCGTCTTGGTTCCCACGTTTCTTTTTATTACCTTTCCTTAAAGGATTAGCTTTCTGAATTCACAGAATTCTAGAAATTGCTGATTAAAAGAGGCAGAAGTAATCCAGTCCATTTTTCTACTTGTTGCGTGAATCTCTCAACAACAGTGTTTAATTCATTTAGCTAACATTTATTGAGTACTTGCATGTTTCTGGCAAATGAAAGATGGCTAAGATAGCATCTTTGTGCTAAAGAAAGCATGCAGTTTAGTAATGGTGACATACGTGGAAAATGTGTGAAGTACAGTGCTTTAGTATGTTGTAGCAGTCTGGGACCAGTCAGGAGATAGAAACCACATAAGAGGTTAAACAGACGAAGTGTGATATAAATAATTATTAACTATGATAAAAGAGTTATTATAAGATGTCAGGAAATTGTATATGATACCATAGGGCTAAGCTAGAATGCCTAAGAAGGACAAACTTGGAAGGCGTTCAGAGCTCATTGGAGAAGGTGTGGTTTGGCCCACAATATAGCAGAGAAGCATGCTGGTTTTGGCCAGATTGGAGCTGGTCTGTAGTTGCTGGGCAGGCAGTAGGCCACCCTCTGGAGTGCAGGCAGGGGATCAGGCAACCAGTGGTGTGGGTGTGCATTGGGAGAGTAGGTGCTGGTAGGGGGCAAGAGCCCTTCAGAGCTCATGGACCACGTGGAGGCTTGCAGAAGGAGCAGCAGCTCATGTGTGACCCTCAAAGCGCCTTGCGGATGGAATCCAGGCGCTGGTAGGGCAGTGGGCCTTCTGTGTGGAAGTGTCTCAGTCCAGGTACTGGCACAGGCAGGAGGCCTTCAGAGCTTGCAGCCACATAGGGGCTCTGGTTTCCATGTTGAGAGGGCTGTGATGATATTAACAAATGTGTATGTATCTTTATATATACCTTTAAAATACAATATATTATGTAATGTGTCCACACTTGGAAGTTCTATGTAACTCAGTCAACCTTTATTTCTCAAAGACCAGTGAATGTAACGAGCAGACCAAAAGAACTGATAATGAACAGACAAGCTTACTTTATTCGTTTTTGAGAAACTTTCTGCCAAATACCCACATTTGAATAACCATAGTTGGTCAGTTCTTTCAAGTGAAAACAGTGTTTTTTGAAAAAGTGGCTATTTTGGCTTGCAACTTGAACAATTGTACAAGTATTTTTCCTCAAGCAATCATTGTACTTTGATATTGAGCAGAAATGCTTTATACATACATTTCATTTTATCACACAGAATTTAAGGAAGACTTCAGCAGTTGAGATTTAATAAAATTAACAGTTTTTCTGCTTCATCAAAGACATTCTTAAGTGAAACGATATTTGTTGATATAAACATATGAAGGCCAGCTTGGTGGCATTCGTCAGTCCCAGTACCAGAAGTTGAGCGGGAGATCACTTGAGCCCAGGTTGCAAGTCCAGCCTGGGCAACATAGCAAGACCCCCATCTCTTAAAAAAACAGAAACAGAGTATGAGTACTACAGGTTGAATATCTCTAACCTGAAAATTCAAAATCTGAAACTTCTTGAACACCGATGGGATGCTCAAAGGAAATTCTCATTAGAGCATTTTGGATTTTGGATTTTTGGATTAGGGATACTCAGCCTCTAGTATAATTTAGTGTCGTGGCCTCGAGTCCTGCTAAAACATCAGCAGTTTTACTTACCATTGCTTCTCAACCATCAGTGCAAATGTCAAAATTCTAAAAAAAAAAAAGCAAATAGTATCTCAATTGACCTCACAGATCAAGGGGTTTGCAGGGCCCCCTAGGTGTCCTGGAACCACATTTTAAAATCCACTGCTGTGGGGCAGGTATGGGGTTGGAAAGACCACCTGGTGAACCTAGGTGAGAGATGATATAATGGTGGTCTGGACTAGATTTAGGGTGGTGGTGATAGAAGACAAATTAAAAAGATGTGGGAGAGTGGTGTCAGGGAAGATGCCTAGATCTTTTGGCATAAGCATCTGGACATATGGTGGTGCTATTGACTGTGCTAGGGAACAGAAGAGGAGATGGTGATAAGGGGCCAGAGCAGAGGGAAAATCACTGAGTTCAGTTTAGATACTAGTGAATTTGGGAACATACCAGATTTTAAGTAAAGATGTTCAGGAGGCAATTAGGCGTATGGTTTTGGAACTCCGAATACAGATCTGGGCTATAGAAAAATATTTTGGGATTATTGGTGTAAAGATAGTCATAATTGAAGCCATAGGAGCAGTTAAACCCTTTAGGGGAAACAGAATAAGAAAAGAAGTGAGCCTAGATAAGAACTCTGAGGAATTTCTACATTTAAAGATCAGGTAAAGGAGTAGCAGTTAACAAGGAAAACAAAACAGGGCTACTAGAAAGTGTTAAGAACTATGAAGAATCTAAAATTTTATTCTCCTTGTAAATTAACAAGGTAGCTTGACATAGTTTCATGGATATTGGCAGAAGGCACATGACTCCTGGAACAAAGACAATGGACAGTTTATTACCCACAGCAAAGTGTTATCTTTAGTATCAGCCTTTGTGTTGGTTTCCCAACTCCAGTTTCTATAGGGTGATGTTGAAGAGGGCCAAGTAACACCTGCACACACAGTGATTGTGTTACAGAGAAGGAACTGTGGCTTAGGAGACCCAAATCTTTTATAATGAGTAGTAAGCATGCCTGCTCTTTGCCCCAGAGGGAGACACTATCTTATCTTCCAAGACTATTCACTATATAGACATCTTTGAAAGTATAGTCTGGAACAAAGGTAGTCGTTGCCTCTGTTCACAAGTCATGTAGAAATGTGAGATGGGAGAAATGTGAGATGGGAGAAATGGAAAATTGTCTTCCAACAACATGTTAGGAAGAAAACTGCAGTATTTCAAGAAGGAGGAAATTATTAGCTCTGTTCAATATTTCTGAGAGGATATTGGGACTATAGCTAGACCTGCATTGTTGGTGTTTTAAGGATAGAATTCAGATCGGAGTAGGCTGAGGAGTGAATGGAAGGTAGAAAAGTGGACGCTGGGAATACAGGTAATTCCTTTGAAAATCTTGGTTGAGAATTTGAAGAAAGCAGTACTTGGAAGCTCTTGTTGTTAAACTGGGGCTAGTGGCTGTTTAAATGTTGATGGGGGAATCCAGTTGAAGGGTAGATTGCAAAAAAAGGAGGCAGGAAATAATCAATGATTCATGGATCCTAAAATGGTCAGCGGGAGTGGGATATAGAGCTCCTACAGAAAAGTTGACATTTAGTAGGAGGAGTTCCACAGCTCATTTAACTGGGGAAAGGGTGACTCCAGAGGTGGCAAGACTTGTGAAAATTGTTGGAGGAAGTTGAGGTAGGAACTGTTAGCTTCTGTTTATCTATGAGGTAGGAAGTGGGGCTAGGTCCTGTAGGAGGTAAATAGAGATTAAATTTTAAGGAGAGGGGATGAAGATAGGAATCGTTGTGGAGTGGGGGAAAATAAGTAGATCAGAGAAACAAAGTAGGATGTCTAGGTGAACAGCAAGGATCCAACTGAGGTTATAATTATGTATTTATATTGGTACTAGTTTCCCTGGGTTGATGTTTTAGGTTCCCCGCTCCCGCTTTCCTCCCTCTTCACATACTGCCACCATTAAAACCACAATGATTGTCTACCATTTCAACTAGAATGGGTATTAAATAAAAGACAGACAATAACAAATGTTGGGGAGGATTTGGAGAAATGGGAACCGGCATACATTGCTGGTGGGAATGAAAAATAGTGCAGCCACTTTGGGAAACAGTTTGGCAGTTTCTTAAAAAGTTAAACATAAATGTACCATATGACCCCACAGTTCCATTCTTAGGTACCTACCTAAGAGAAATGAAAAGATCAGCAAACAAATGACCTTAGTAGCATTATTCATAATAGCTGAAAGTTGAAAACAACCTAAATGTCCTGCAGTGAGTGAATGGATAGACAAAATTTGGTATACAATGGAATACTATTCAGCAATAAAAAGAAGTTAACTATTGGTACATACTACAACATGGATGAACCTTAAAAGCATGCTTAGTGAAAAAAAGCCAGACACAAGAGACCTTATTGTATGATTTCATTTATATGGAATATCTAGAAAAGGCAGAGTAGATTAGTGGTTTCCTGAGGTTGGAGAGGAGGGGGATGTGGATTAACAGTAAATGGGCATGAGAGATCTCTTGGGGTGATGAAAATGTTCTAAAACTGATTTATGGTGCTGATTCCACAACTTGGTAAATTTACTAAAAAAAATCCCTAAATTGTATACTTGGAAAGGGTAAATTATAAGATGTGAAATATACCTCACTAGAGTTATTTTTTAAAAAGAGAACAGTTCTTGAGTAGGAAAGTGATGTGGATGGACCAACCAAAAAAAACAAACAAACCAGAATTGGTGTTTTCTTGGGCAGATGGGATAAAAGAACAAAGAGGCACGTAAGTGTAGGGTTTGGGGAAGTGAGAGATTGAACCATCTAGAACCTAACTGCATAAGCAGAGAAAGCATGGACAGGCAGGTGCTGATGGGTAAGGGAGAAAGTAAGTTGATGTGGTGAGAGTAGGGATCAGAAAGCTTTGGAAGTTGAGGGAACTTTTAAGATGGTATAGTTGGAGCATGAGAGCATGTGGAGGTCGGACTGGGAGAATAAGGAGGAAGAAAGAGATTAAAGGCCTTCCTGAATTCTGTACCTGTTCCAGAGTGGGGGTGTAGAATTAATGTTGCCAAAAAACAAACCAGAGCATGTGTCCATTTCTCCACATCTGCTAGTTTACTCTCTACTGTTGTAGCTCTTCTACTGGAGTATCTACGTATAGGTTTAATTTAAGGATTAAGTGAGATAATGTATGTAAATCACCCTAAATAAATAACTGCAGATGGTATTGTTAGAAAAGTTGAGGAAGAAAGTCATATTAGTTATTTATTGCTGCATAACAAATTAAACCAAAAGCTTTGTGGCTTAAAGCAGCAGTAAACATTTATTATCTCTCAGAGTTTCTGTAGGTCAGGAATTTGAGAAGGACTTAGCCGAATTATTCTGGGTCAGGCCCTTTTACAAGGTTATAGCCAAGTGTTGGTTGGGGCTACAGTCATCTGACTAAGGTGGAAGGATCTGCTTCTAAGGAAGGGCTCACTCACATGTCTGGCAGGATGGTGCTCCCTGATGGAGAGACCTCAGTTCTTCTCTGTGTGGGCCTCTCCTCAGAGCTGCTTGATTATCTCATAACAGGCTGCTGGCTTCTCTCAGAGAAAGTAATCTGAGAAAGGAAGGCTGAAGCCAACGTACTTTTATAGCCTAGCCATGAAAGTCATACACTGTCATCTCTGCTACTCTGTTGATCACACAAACAGAACTGATTTGGTACGGATTACATGACAACATGAATACCACAAGGCAAGGATTATTGATATCATCTTGGAGATTGGCTACTACAGGGAGAAATAAATAAATTTTGTTTTTGTTTTTGTTTTGAGAGGGGGTGGTTATTTATTTGCATCTTTCTTTGCAGTAGGCCTCTAGTCATTATTATGAATTTAGACAAATTTGTGATAGTTAGTGCTTCTTAATGACAAAATGTCCAGTTAACATTTGTGATTAGTTTTTTCTCATAGTACTCTTATTTGACGGTTGCTTTTTAATTTTCAGATGATAGTTAAAAACCCCCACCAAGATTATAACCAAAACAGTATACCCAATTTCTACTCCCCAGAGAATACTGTCTCAACTTCCTTGACTGTTTCTTCTAGTAATTTCCTTCATATTATTAAATAGCCGTGCTTATACTACTGTTTCTTGATTTTTCAATTTTAGACTTCAGTAACTTTGTATTGTGGAAAATAAGAATTTGGCAATTCTACATATATCTCATATATATGGATATATGTAGAGGTCCCAACCAACACTTGGCTATAACCTCTTAAAAGGCCCTGAGCCAGAATTTTGATGGCTCATCATAATTTTTGATGAACTCAATATTCTGTGTTTATATTATTATCACTGTAAATATTCTCAGCCAATCTGTGTAGTAGGTGGTGGCTGCATTTCATTTCTCATACAGTTTTTGTATTTTTCCTGGAATTAATGGGTTGTCTTTTTTTGTTTGCTTAGTTTTCTGTGTCCTTACCAATAATTCATCTCCAAATGTTCCAAAAGAACTAAATTCCTCCTGCTATAATCAGGTAATCTATCAGTTAATTTCTTTTCTTCTCCATGTGGGACGACTACACTGTGGCTTGCACAGCCGTTGTCCTAGAAGAGTCTCTTTGTTCTCTCTCCTATGTTGGAGACTTTCCTAGATTCCATGGTTTTCTATTTTTTGTTTACTCTCTTGTTTTATAGGGCATATCCTCCAGTAGTGTCCTAAGAAAGGGTGCCTGGGAAGTAAATTTTTCAGACCTTGCATGATTAATTGATAGCTTGCCTGTGTATAAATTTCTAGGTTGGAAATTATTTTCTTTTGTTTTTTTTTTGAGACAAGATCTTATTGTTTAGCCCAGTCTGGAATACAGTGGCCTCATCATAGCTCACTGCAACCTCAAACTCCTGAGCTCAAGTGATCCTCCCACCTTGGCCTCCAGGCAGTAACCAAATTGGGTCAACACATGGCATTTGGTTATGTCTCTCAAGTCTCTCTTAATTTGTAGTAGTCCTCCTCTCCCCTTTTTCCATGCCATTTTTATGTTGAAGAAACCAGGTTCTTCATCTTTGTAGAATGTGCCATATTCTGGATTTGACTGATTGCTTCTTTGAGGTTTCATTTTACTGTTCCACTATCCCTCATATTTCCTGTTAACTGGAAGTTAGAGCTACAAGTTTGATTAGATTCAGGTTTATTTATTTATTTGTTTTTGCAAGAACACTTCCTGGTTGGTGCATGTATTTCTTGTTTCATCAAGAGGTAGATAATATCTTTAATGTCTCATTTTTGGTGATGCTAAGTGGGCATAAGTGTTATCGGCTTGATCTATCCCTTAGAAGTTTCCCATCCACATATAACCTAATGATTTTAACATTCATTTATGATCATTGTCTGGATCCATTATTCAATTAGGTGTTATACATTGGTGGCTTTTCAAATTATATCATTTCTTCACTATAATTCTTCTATAACAAAGAACTTTCTCTTAACTATTTGGCTACTTGAAGTCAGGAAAGACCATGTTATTGATTGATTTTCCCCCCCATCTTTATTTGTCAGTTTTCAGAGTAATGAGTTGGTGCCCTAGCAGCTTCCATTGGTGATCGATAAAGGGTTTTTTTAAAGAGTCATTATGAATGAAGGGCTATTTATATTTTTGATATATTTCAGTAAATTGTAGTCATTATTCATTTGGATGCTCAGATTGATCCATTAGTGTCCACATTAGTCTTTGATAACTTCTTTAGTTTCTGACACAAGATGTTGCAGGCTGATCTTACACATATCCTTCTCCAGACTGAATTGGCTCTTTCTCCAAGAAACTGGGGGTTTTTTTTTTGTTTTTTTGTTTGTTTGTTTGTTTTAATGGCAAATAGTATTTAGAAACAGCAAGCTGAGTTACTTGGGGGTTCATTACTATTGGGATATCACAGTTCTAGGCATTTTCAGTGGACAGAGCTAGGAAATGCATATTTTTTAGAAAAAGAAAAATAAACCGTGAGTTCATGCCTAATGTTTCCAATTGAAATGTAAGGATTTAAAAAAAAATTTAGCTACTCTGGTTTTTTTTTCAGGTTTTTAAAATAACTTTTATTTTTTAAAAGTTAATATATTCACTATAGGAAACTGAAAAATACAAGAAGCAAAGAACAAAGTCATCCACAATCGTAAGCAATTTGACGTGTCCTTCTAGGTCCTGTGTGTATGTATATACACAACATCCAATTTTATGTAATAGAGGTCATACAGTATGTATTATGCTTTTCGTACATTATGAATATTTACCAATTCAAAATCCCAAAGCTATATGAGTATTTTGGTAACCAAGAATACACTACACCAACTCAGTCTGTTAGAAAAAAATGTAATCCTCCCTTTCTTGGGGACAAAAATTTCATAGAAGACAAAAATGGCAACAGGCTTCTAGATAAAAGTCTTGGCAGAGTTATGTTTAAAATACTGCATTCCCTTAATGCTCAATTTAAAATGAGACATAAAGCAACAGAGTACACTAAGTATAATGTTTCTTAGAGAAATTATTATCAAATCTATACTTTTAAAATATTAGCAAGTTATGTTTCCATTGAATTACTTAATGTATTCCTGTAGTAGAGCCAAAAGAAATGTACATACAGCAATGGCTATCAAAATATAAATATGAACACATGTACATATATCTCTCCCTTTATCCTTCCTCTACCCATCTGCTGCCAACCTAATGAACTAGTCCTGATATACACTGCTCAGAGGTGGTTTAACAATTTCATGTCCAAGATGCACCTTTTCTATCCATTATAACAAAAAGATGTTCACAAATTGGCTGATTCACTAGCTCCACTTTTTATCATACATTGTTACCTCAGGACATCTATAAAGCTTAGCTGTTACAAAATAAGGAATGAACTTTGTCCACAATAAACACAGATACTTTACCAAAAATGCACATATAGATCTATGGTTATAGTATAAACCATAAAATATGGTTTATAGTATAAACGATAGTATAAAGTATAGTATAAGGAGATACTAGCAAAGAGCCCTACCCTTCACCCTTCCTCTTCTCCCTCTTCCATCGTTCCAGTGACTTAAGTACAAGACTACATCTGGCTCCAAGAGGTGAATCAACAAAGGTCATTCCCAGAAAACAGTCCTTCCTAAGAACTAACAAAAGGACATTTATAAAGGGATTGTTTTACTACCTGTACTTTTAACAAACTTTGGGCATTATGACTTGCTTATCCTTTAATACACAGCAGTATTAACTAAAATGCACATGTATAACAATGGTTAGACAGTCTGAACTAATGTAACTCATGGGCACAGAACCCTTCTCTGCATGCTTCCTCCTCTGCCCCACCCAGTGAACAGTTAGCTGTATTCTCCAAGACTTCATTCAAGTTTAACAATTCCAAATGAAACCTTCCCAAAATGCAACCACTGCTATGAAATAACAAAAAATACTTAAAGAATGTTACTTTAGCCCTCATTAGCTATTCTGATTTTATATTTATATATCATTACTCTTGAAAACTTTGGTTCCCAACCATAGTAACAAAAGTACTTATTTGCTTTCTTCTTCTTATACATATCGCAATTTCAAAATAACAGTACTAATGACTAAATGCAGTTTGCTTTCTTTGTGGTTCTTTTTGTCATTAATATATATCCCACTAAGGAGGTATAGTCAGAATATTATATGGGATATATACTAAGTTTTTCAGTTTACCCTTTCATTGTTTCTTTTTATTTAAAAAAATGTGGTTATATATTTTTTAATTATGTATTTAATATATAATATATTTAAAAATTATCTTTAATATGTAATTTTAAAGCAGTATAGTTAATATATTTTGTCTGTGTGTGTGTATATATATATTTTTTAACCCCCTTTCTTACAGGAAAGATAGTGTACTATAAACACTGTTTTGCCCTGCTTTTTCTCTTAATGATATATTCTGGAGGTCACTCCTTACAGCTAGAACTCTTCAATCCTTTAAACAGCTGCATAGTAATCCATTGTGTAGATTACCATGATTTATTCAATCGAACCCCATTCTAATTTAGTCTTCCCTTTAAATTCTAAGGAAGCACTTACGTGGCAAAATCTAGTGTGGGAATTTACTATGATTGAAAGTTTAAAAATACTGAAATCACTTTCTCTACTGTATCCTTAAACTGGTAATCAAGAGTGAATGAAAGTTTTCATGAAATGAATTTTACTCACCCAAGCATTCCGATTTATTTTTAAAACTTTAACCATTCTTGATGGACATCTTTTAAATTTATTACAAACTTTTATACAGTTTAACCATTTTTTGCTATACAAAAGGATGTCTTCATTATTGTATTTAATTCTAATATTCTGTGCTTTTCAGTTTTTCTGTGAATTTCTTGAATGTGTCAAGTATTTATTTGTCATGGTTATAGTCTGATATTCCCAATTAATTTGTATGAAGGTTTTTATTTCTGTTTTTTCAGGGCCTTGGGCTCATATATAGGAAACTTGATATTAACAAAAAGCCTGATGTTAACACGAACGGTTTTATACTCCATGTTTATTAGACTAAAAAGTGAATTTTTAAAATTGAGAAAACAAGGCATATTTGTCTTTAACTTTTTACTGTTGTCCCTTATTAATCGTAATATTTTCTCTTGAATCAGATGTTCTGCCTTACTCAATACGGGTCCTGTTGGAAGCTGCTGTACGAAATTGTGATGACTTTTTAATGAAAAAGGAAGATGTTATGAACATTTTAGACTGGAAAACCAAACAAAGCAATGTTGAAGTGCCCTTTTTCCCTGCCCGTGTTCTTCTTCAAGATTTTACGTGAGTAATAGATTTATTTTTCATGAATGAATTTTCAGTGTTTCCTTTTTAAAATTTAGACTCCCTGATGATGGCTCTGTTGTTTTTAATTTTGAGGGTTACTTTATAAATTGAAAAAATTGCCCCTTCTAAACTGAAGCAAGTCATTAAAAATTAGGTACCTGTTTCTTATACTATTTATTCAAAAACTGCTTTTGCTTAACTGCCTGCTTATGATCTCTACATAGCCCATAGGTTTCTCAAACTTAATATGTCCAAAATTTGCTTTCTTGATTGTCTACTTCACCTCACCTATTTCTTTTCTTGGAGAGAGGGTAGCAGGGAGAGATTGTTATTGTTATTCATAATAACAGCCAACATGTATTATAGATTTACACTGTGCCCTGGCTCTAACTTACTAGCTGCATGAACCTAGGCATGTTACTTAATTTCCTTGTGCCTTGGTTTCCTCATTTGTAAAATGGTACCAGCCTTACAGTCATGAGGGTAGAATTCATTCATGTGTGTAATGCCCTTATAATGGTGCGTGAAACATATGTGCTGTAGGAGTGTTGGTTGTTATTTTGTTTACATATTGTTTTTTCACTGGTAGACTCCTTACTGAAACTGTAGAGGCACAGAGAGGTCGAATAGTTTATCCAAGGTCGCACAGCTTGGAATGGTAAAGCCAGAACTCAATCCAGGCGGTCTGGCACCAAAGTTGTGCTATTAACTAACATGTCATCCTTCTTTAATAATGGAACATGCAAGGCACTAATCACATGATCAGTCACCTTTCCAAATAAATTCCATACTATCCCCATTTCCAGAAAAAGGACTCAAGGCACAGAAAGATGCATGACTTGCCCAAAGTTACCCAGCTAGAATCTGTGTTAGGGAACCAAATTCCTCTCCCCATTCCATGGCCTGGGCCACGTCACCTCACCTATTTATTTCTGAGTCTTCTTTATCATAGTAAATGGCACCATAGTTTCCCATTTGTTTAGGCCCCAAATCTAGGAGTTTGCCTTGATTCTTCTTTTTCTTTAAATACCCTGTAACCAGTCTGTCAGTAAGTTTTGTCAGTTTACCATCTGTACCACTGTCGTCCTGGTTTTAGCCCCATTCTCTCTTACCTGGACTATAACTGCAATCATTTCTTAACTGCAGTAGTTTCTTATCCTTTCTTTTACATTTGGAATCAATAGTCTCTTCTTTACACAGTAGGTGGAGTGACTTGGTTAAAAATGTTTAATCAGGTAATATCATTCCTCCATGCACCAGTTGACATCCATTATACTTAGAATAAAATCCAAGTTTTTACCATAGCCTGAAAGACTGTCTGATCTGGGTGTCCAGGGGTTATTTATTGGAAGAGTTAACCTTGAGCTGAGTTTGGAAGGAAGTATAGGAGTTGGCTAGAACATCCCGTTTACACACCCACCCAAGCCTGGTTTGTGTGCCACTGCTCTGTATACTCTCTATATGCTGCTATTATATTAATAGTACTTACGATACCATTCTGCAAACTTTATCTTCCCTACAAATTCCTTGAGAACCAGAACTATCTCTTACTTGGCCTTGTACCATTGGTGTCTAGCACATTGAAGGCATTTGGTAAATGCTTATTATATAGTTGGCTGGATATATGGGTGGATGAATGTAAAATGTCAAAAGCTACTGTGGATAGATAGCTTTGGGGTAACAAGGCACTGGGGGAAAGGGGCTGGAGCTAGGGAAAAGGGAAGGGGGGGCATCAAGAAATATAAGACAGAAGAAAGAATTCCACAGACAATTCCCTTGAAGTTCACGTATGCCTCCAAAAATCATCTTTGATTTTTGGCACATCTGCTCTTGAGCACTCAAGTTGTCATAATATTTAATGTTAATTCTCATTAAACCAAGATGCATCTAATTTTGGATAATGTAAGTACATTATTAAAAATGAATGAATGTAAACTAAAAAAGGGATACTTTTTAAATATAAAAATGAATAAGTACATGTTAATCTTTTATTAAGCATATATAAAAATAATTAGAACTATAATTTGATCATTCTTTATTTTTTAGTGGAATACCGGCAATGGTGGATTTTGCTGCTATGAGAGAGGCAGTGAAAACTCTTGGAGGTGATCCTAAGAAAGTCCATCCTGCCTGTCCAACAGATCTTACAGTTGACCATTCTTTACAAATTGACTTCAGTAAATGGTACTTCAATACAGATATTCATAGCCATGCAAGTTAACTGGTCTGGTAACCAACCCACTGGAAGTGTATAGAGGGAAAGGAGTAGAGATAATTAATGCCAGAGTAAAGTGTGCTATATTTAGTATTGACTAGCATATAAAAGGAAAAACTGGTGAAAAGTTTATGGATTGGTGACTTTTTTTTGTACACAGTCTGAGTTTAAAGTTATTTTCACATTTGTGTATTTCTACTGCCATTTTTGATAGAAATATATAAGCCTAGAGCCTGTTTTTTGGAGTGAACATCTGGATTCAGTCTTTGTTTCATTTTTGTTTTTTAACCTATTTACCTTTCACAGAGAATGATGTCAGACATGAATGTCTTTAATTAAATGGTGATTGAAAACACTGAGCTCACTAAAGCTCTATTTTCCTTCCACTGAAATAAGTTTATTATATTTATAAGGCTCTTTTGACCAAGATCATCCTAGAGAAGACGTATTTCTATTATCATACCAGCTTTCTTTTACATTCCCTAGAGTAGTGGAAAGACTGCAATTTATTGCAACCATGAGAGATTTTGCCCTCTAGATTAAACTGCAGCTCTGAGCTTATTTTAAGTTGTTAGGTGGGGAAAAAAATCTATTTTGGTACTTGCTAAAAGTTAGTTAAATTGGTATAGAATATATGAAAATGATTTTATTGGACACTTAGAATTATGTTTTCATCTATATAAATGTTAATTACCTGTTTCTATTTTTTTATAATCTAAGATTTGCTTTTGAAACCTGAGTTAAATGATATATTAACCTCTGAATGTCATTTAGTTACTTCCAGATAGCATTGCTAGTATATATTTTTTTGAAGAGCTAAATTTCTGTCACTTTTAAATTGCTTTATTTTGTTTCCTTTTTGGAATGATAGTGCAATACAGAATGCGCCAAATCCTGGAGGTGGTGACCTGCAGAAAGCAGGAAAGCTCTCTCCACTTAAAGTGCAGCCTAAGAAGCTTCCCTGCAGAGGCCAGACTACCTGCCGAGGATCGTGTGATTCTGGAGAACTAGGCCGAAACTCAGGAACATTTTCTTCACAGATTGAGAATACACCCATCCTGTGTCCTTTTCATTTGCAACCAGTGCCTGAGTATGAGATTGTTTTTGTTAATATTTATTGGTGCCAGGTTATTTTTCAGTTAAGGAAATCACATTTATTCTCCTTTCCACCCAATTCCTATTACATTACCTTCATACTTATGTACTGGATTGCATTTTTATATGTATTTCCTATTTTACTGAAAGAAGCAAATTTAATTAACATGGTAGTCTCTAAATACTATTCTCTATTTCTGTTCCTTAGGAAGCAAACCTTTCTTAAGATTTATCTGTAAATATATTTCATTTTTATGACTAATGTAGGTAGAAAAATGGGGTTTCATTTTAAACTGTGAATATTTCAGTGCATTTGTACCATTTATATGCTCACTAGTTAGTCATTCATATTTCTTTTGTGAATTCCCTATATATTTTAGTTTTGTTTTTTTTTTTTCCTATTGGGGGTTTCTGTATCTTGAATTCTGTCTTGAGTTCTGTGTCTTGACTTTTTATATGCTATAAAGTTTCCAGTCTTATTTTTAAGAGAGTTATGTTCTTTATCCCATTGTTAATAGACTGTCAATTTTTTTTAATTTAGTAAAAAATGACCTATACTTTAGGTTTAAAAAATTTAGCACATTTAAGATTTAGAGTAGCTGAGAATAATATCCACTCTTATTTATCATTAAATTCCAAATAATACATTATTTCCTTTGTCTCTGAACTAGATTTTTCTAGTTCTAAAATTTGGGGCTCAGTATTTTTATAAAGCCTCAGGTTGTAGTGACCTCATCATGTGTTCTTCCTTTCTAAGAATTTAGATGGTCTGTGAGTCCTTTATAATTGGCCGAGTGTGAAGTGCTTAGTGGTATATTTTTATTTCTAAAAATCCAATCAGGTGTGACAGATTGGTCCCCTCAATTTTGACTCTAAATTACAAAGTATTAAGATAGGTTATATTGTAGTCCCTGGCTATATGAAAATAGTAACTCTTTTGTGTTCTTTAATGCATCAATGAAGTATTAATTATAGACTTAAACGAGAAATTGGCACTTGAAATTACTGCTTGATTTCAAGTCAGGTTATGAGCTAATATATGTTTGTATGATACTTTGTAGCCGTAAGTGCTATGGAAAGGTAGAATAACTGGAGTGGCTCTAGAAAGCTATGTTCCCTGAGGTCCTGAGAAAAATCTCAGTAAGATGTGCTTCAGTTCAAAAGATCACTCAGCCATGAATTATTAAAGCAATCTTTGTTTAAAAAAAAAAAAAAGTTGACAATTAAACGACTATAATTATCTGGACCCTGGAGGACATGTATAATTTAAGTTACATTGACATTCTACTTGACACTTAATCACCAGCTGACAGGTGAATTAAACAACTTAAAACTGTTAGAAATAATTTTTTAAAAATATCCCTTAGATAAAAATAGTTTCCTAAAATTGGTACTATGTTTATTGCTTAGAGGTGAGTTGTTTTTGTCTCTTAGTTTAAATAATTCATGTAAAATATATTTATAATCCATGTAAAGTAAACTACTTATACATAAAAAAGAGCCTTTCATTTGGGGTGAGATAAATAAAAGATTTTTGGCAGAAGCTCTTTTTAAACTATAAAATGATGTTGAAATGTTGTCAGTCAACACTCATCTCGTTTAACTGGCACAATAGCCAGGTGGGGAGAAATGTACATTTTTATTGTTGAATAAGCTACTACCCTGCTTTTTTCTTGCATTGGAAAACCCAACAAAGCTTACCATTTTATTTTTATTATGATTTTGTACAATTGTGTGCACTGGTGTGAACATGGCTTTCTTATACTCAGTAAAATAATAACTCCTCTCTATAGCTTTCTAATGTGTTATTTAAAGCAGAACTTGTTGAAAAAGAAAAATCCTGAGAAGTCTAGTAAATTGTTCTTCCAAGAATTTTAAGAATATGTTTGTGTATATATACACACATAAGAATGATGGCTTAGAAACAAGGTAAGTCTTCTTTTGTAATACGTATATTTAATGCCAGCTCTTCTTTCTTTTAGACCTGAAACAGTGTTAAAAAATCAAGAAGTAGAATTTGGCAGAAATCGAGAGAGGCTTCAATTTTTCAAGGTATAAATGATTCAGGGAAATTTTTGTATTGGAATTTATAAAATGTTGATAGGTACAATTTTTATATCTTTAGTGGTGTTTAAAGGCTTTATCGTAGTAGAACCCTTTTGTTCCTTCAAATAAAATCTTATTGGAAACCCTAGTGTATAAAAAAAGATGAAAACAGTGGCTCTAGTATAAGAGAGCTTGGAGGGAGGGCCTTGTACATTGGGCCTTTCTTCCCATCCCTGAGAATCCTTGGAACGCGGTTGGCTACTACCATTTATGTGGACTATTTGAACATTTTTATTTGGTGTAACTTTTTTTTTTTTTTTTTTGAGACAGAGTCTCGCTCTGTCACCCCTGCTAGAGTGCTGTGGTGTCGGCCTAGCTCACAGCAACTTCAAACTCCTGGGCTCAAGCAATCCTCTTGCCTCAGCCTCCCAAGTGGCTGGGACTGCAGGCACATGCCACCACACCTGGGTAATTTTTTCTGTTTTTAGTTGCCTGGGTAATTTTTTCTATTTTTAGTAGAGACGGGGTCTCGCTCTTGGTTCAGGCTGGTCTCGAACTCCTGACCTCAAGTGATCCTCCCTCCTCAGCCTCCCAGAGTGCCAGGATTAAAGGCGTGAGCCACCACGCCCAGCCTAACTTTGTTTTAATAGTCTGCAAAACAAATATATTTAGGTTTGGTATCTGTATGCTTGTTTTTAAGTATGCGATGTGAACTTTAATTTACTGTATTGAACATTGTTTAAAATATTTTTGGTGTCAATATTTATTTATATCTTGTGAGCACAAATTCATATATGCTAACATTTGTATTTCTTAAATTTAAACAAAATGCAGTGGAGTTCAAGAGTTTTTAAGAATGTAGCTGTAATCCCTCCTGGAACTGGAATGGCTCATCAAGTAAACTTAGAATATTTGTCAAGAGTGGTTTTTGAAGAAGAGGACCTCCTCTTTCCAGACAGTGTAGTTGGCACAGATTCACATATAACCATGGTGAATGGCTTGGGAATTCTGGGGTGGGGTAAGTAAATGACTAAATATATTTAATTTCTTTTGGGGTGAGTATGTCAAGAACATTGTAAAAGAACATAAGTAGTGGGTCTTTATGGCTTCTTTGAGGCTCCATTTTTTTCATCTATAACAGCAGCAACAACAAAATCTTAATTCAAGGGTTTGTGAGCAGTGTGGTAAAAGAGGATTCATGGATAGAAATTTGCACAGTGCCCAGCACAGCACTACCATTTGTGAAGTAATTGAGTGATGATGATGTCTACAAAGGTTATTCCTTTGTTTAAAGTCCTTCCCAGGCTTCTCCTGGCCTTCTTTATAAATACAAATTCCTTAGCATTTTGTATGTTCCTTAGCCTTTCACAACCTGATACCCCTTGGCCACTCACACACACCCGTCTTAGAGGCTAGCCATTTATTTACCTGAGTGAGCTTTGCATAGGCTCTTCCTTCTGGCAGAATGCATTCTACTGACCATCCCTTTTATTGTTGAAATGTGGTTACTGTTAACGCCTTCAAGACTAACCTCAGGTGTCTTCTGAAAGACTTAACTCCCCTCACTGAGTTAAATGTACCCCCACTCAGTACTTATTCTTTATGGGGTGTTATAATTGTTAATTTTTTTTTGGTCTTTTTTGTTAGACTGAGCTGCTTGAGGTTGACAGGGACTAGGTTCTATTCATATCTGTATCTTGAGCAGAATACAGTGCCTAGCATAATAAATACTCACTAAATGTTTACTGAATTTAATATAAAGGTAAAATATTAGTTTTTTTCAACCATGCAAGTAGAGTCATCCTTTTGAAAAGACTTGGGTTCAATGTCCGCATTAATAGCAATGTAACAATTCTGTGTAAGGTACAATGTAAGATAAGCTTGTGAAACACCTAGAGTGTAGATGTTAAAGAGATAAATTATCTTTAAATATACTGTGCTAATATACCTGTCTATTACTTTAGGGGTTGGAGGCATTGAAACAGAAGCAGTCATGCTTGGTCTGCCAGTTTCTCTTACTTTACCAGAGGTGGTTGGATGTGAGTTAACTGGGTCATCAAATGCTTTTGTTACATCCATAGATGTTGTTCTTGGCATTACAAAGGTAAGTTAAAGTTGTGGTAGCTGTATGACTTAGTGGACATTATTTTTATATAAGTGGAGGAGCCCCATGAAAGCAAGGATTTTGGTTCATCACTGCATCCTCAGGTCTCTGACATTATTAGCCATGTCGTCATAGTTATCATCATAGTAATAACAGCAAACATAACAATTACTTTGTACTATTAAGTGTAGAAAAATTTGTTGTGTCATTGTTCATTTGACATATGTCAGCTCATTTATTCCTCATAACAAGCCTGTGAGATAGGTGCTATTAACTGTCCTCATTTTAATTCTGAGAAAATTGGGACACAGGTTTGATGACTTAACCAGAAGGACATAGGGCTGAATAGTAAGTGAGGTTCTTGAGTCCATACTCTTAACCTTATTAATGCCATGTTACCTCAGTAAATACTTGTTGACTGAATGAATTTAAAAAATCAGTTTAGCAAAGGTTGATTCTGTCTCCTTTCATTGAATTATTTGCCCATTAGAAACCATTACTAGATAATGTTTTCAAAAATATAGACTGTAGAAATGTGATGTCAAATTTTTCTGTTGGCTGTTTTAACATTTCTTTGAAATATTATGTAGAAACCTTTTCTCTGAATTTTAAAAATATTGGCTGCATGCCTTTAATACATAGACTGAGCTTCTCAAGCATATCAATACATATGCTCAAGGGTTTCCTAGTGAACAGTAATTTGTAAGTCTCCATCCCAAATTTCTGGTTTTCACTAACTTTATTTTAATGATTAAGTCCCATTTTGTTCATTGAAAGTACCTGGAAAGTGTTCCACATAAAATTCCAGTTTGGATCCCAGCATCTCAGCATTTTTGGTTAAGATTATTGGTCTGAAGGCTTTCAGGGTATTCCACAGGGTAAGAAAATGATAATGCCTCCCTCAGCATTTGGTATTGATCCTTCTTCCCTAATTAGAAAAAAAAATTGGCATCTTAGAGAAATGATTGATTCAGTGTATGAATCAATTTAACTTTTTGTAAGATCAAAAAGTTAAATTGGGAATTGCAGGATTATTCCTAAAGGAAAAGGAATATCCCAGTATGTTTTTAGAGAAATCAGTTCTTTACTTCAGACATCCTGAAAATTAATGCTGCTCTTTAGACTTCTCTCACAGTGTTTTTCCTTAACAATGTTACATATCTAATGTTTTTGACATTTTAGCTTACTGTTACAAAAAATTATGTATATTTATATTTATTGAATATATTATTGCTGCTTTATTGAGGTCCTTTTCTATTTGTGATCTTTATAGGATTAATCATGTATTGTTTTCCAACATGTAAATATTGTGGTACGTCATTAATTTGATGAAAGCAGCATTTGGCTTGGTTTATCTAATCTGTATGTGTCTTACCTTTACAAATATAACCATAAATATAAAGAAATGTCTTTCTTTAAGATTTGAGTATCTATATCTATAAAAAAGAGTTTAGATTTAAGTAATCCCTAGCACCTCTAAAGTGTTAGGACTTAATATTATTCATAGGTTGAGGGTAGTTTCACTCTTATTTACCTCCCTAGGCACTTTTCCTATACCAACCTGATACCATTGTTCAATTTAGAAAAGATTAGTAGCTGTTTGGGTTACTTGATAGTAACTAAGAAAAATGATTTTAAAAGGAAATAAGTTTGAAACAATGGTGTTAAAAATTCTACCAAAATGGAACTTACCTATAATCATTGTTGCTGTAAATATTTGGGCTAGTAGTTGTAATTTGAAGAATTTTTATAGCTAGTATATAATTTTTATTTAAATATACACTTTCATCAGTATATTAGTATTTCATTAAATCTAAGATGCCACCAATGGTTAAAAGCACCACTGTTTAATGTACTGCTAAGAAAGAAAAAGGACTGTCGGCTAAACAGACACACCATTGAGTTTAAGGTGTATCCTGATTTCGGAGGTACTAAAATGTGAATCATAGCCATCTTGAGCTTTCAGGCCCTTTTCTTTCCTTTTTTTCCCCCCTTTCTTTCTTTCTTTGAGGGGGAAGCAGTGGGGGGCCTCACTGTGTTACCCAGGCTGGAGTGCAGTGTTCCTGGGCTCAAGCAGTCCTCCTGCCTCAGCCTCCTGAGTAGCTGGGATTACAGGCACAAACCACCGCACCCGGCCTGGCCCTGATTAACAGTGACATTGGACCACTCTTCTGTTGGCTGTTTATCTTAAAATACCTGTGAAACCAGAATGAGTTGATGTTTCATAAGAGCGGTGAAGTATCTTATTCCTTCACCATCACTAATATTGGTTAAAAATTAGATTTTCTAGTTTTCAGGAAATCCATGCTAATCTTATTGCTGATTTTGTGTGCATTTCTGTGTGTCTTTTTATATAGCACCTCAGGCAAGTAGGAGTGGCTGGAAAGTTTGTTGAATTTTTTGGAAGTGGAGTTTCACAATTATCTATAGTTGATCGAACTACAATAGCAAACATGTGTCCAGAATATGGTGCTATCCTCAGCTTTTTCCCTGTTGACAATGTGACACTAAAACATTTAGAACATACAGGTAAGAAGATAAAAGATCATTAGAATAAATGTGTTACATTTCCAATTTATCTGCCTGACGATATTCTATAATAAATTAATACCTTATACATGTTATGTAATATTTGTGAAATTATCTTATTTTTAAACAATGGCCTTTCAACTGTATCAGATGTCTCTAAAGAGTGTTGTCTTCTCAAACCCTCGTTCCCTGTGACCTACTGACAGCAATTTAAAGGAATCATTCAGACCCATGATCCTCACTTCACTTTTTCCCCATAATGATGTTAGGGATCAGAGGTTGCAATTTAGTGGAAGTCAGCCTTGAGCATATTCACAGCTGTTCCCTTCCACATCAGGAGTAGAGGAGCTGTCAGACGAAAGGACTTGGGAATCCCAGTGCTATCTAAAGAACAAGAAGCACATAATTTTGCAAAAAGTAGCATGGGGCTGCAGGTTTCAAATCTTTTTGTAGCCTGATTAAGAACTTTGATCTTCTATTGATTGTTTAATTTAAAATAGAAAGTACCTGCAAAACTAGAATGTTTTGGTATTTCATAAGGCCAGTATTTGTTAAAAAGTAGGATCTCTTTTTTTTAATCTATTTCCTTTTGTGAAGTGATCATTGCTGAGTTACTTATGTCTAATCATAGATATTTTGGGGGGATATATTCTAGTATTTTTCACTTTGGGGGCAGATTATTGTAAGTTAATGAATCAAATGGCAAAATGGATAACTGGTTATGTGGAACCCTGGAGGGAATGGTCCCCATAAAATGCAAAACTTCTGGATTTTGGTTGGTAGAACATTCAAGAGAGAAATTGTTAGAGTTACCTCATTCTTTGCATATTTACCTGAGTTAAGGTATTAGTGATCTGTTACTATGTAACATATTATCCTAAAATGTAGTGGCTTATAAGAGCAATAATTATTGCCTCTCAGTTTCAGTGGGTCAGTGACTCAGACAGGGCACAGTGGGGACAGCTTGTCTCTGCTTCATGAAGCCTGGGGCCTCAATTGCAAGATTTCAAAGCTAGTACCTGGAATCCTGAAGGCTTGCTCCACTCACATGGCTGACAGTGAATGCAGGCTGTCAGCTAGGGACTTGGCTAGGGCTATCAGGCAAAACACCCACATGTGGCTTTCTCAGATGGTGGGTTCTCAAGGATAATGAGAGTGAAAGAGAAATGTAAATAAATATACAAGTAATACTTGTGTCTTGCTCATCACTGGAATTTAGGACCCTTTCCCCCAAAGATTTCAAAATTCTTACTGGATTTTGCTTTGTTCATCATTTTTCTAGGTTTTGACAAAGCCAAACTCGAGTCAATAGAAACATACCTTAAAGCTGTGAAATTGTTTCGAAATGACCAGAATTCTTCAGGAGAACCTGAATACTCCCAGGTATATGCAAATTAAGCCATCTAGTAGTAGTTAAGAGTATAAATTCTGGAGCCTGACCACCTAGGTTTGAATCCCAGCTCTAAGACTTATTAACTACATAACCTTGGGCAATTTATTTAGCCTTTCTGCCTCAGTTTCTTCATCTCTTAAATGTGACAATAATATATACATCATAGGATTCTTAGATTAAATACAAATTCATAGAACAGTTCCAGGTACATAGTAAGTACTTAATAAGGGTAGTTATTATTTAAGAAATGTATTTGTGGCCCAGTCATTTTATTTTATTTATTAATTTTACATAAATTTTTATTGTAGTGAATTTTGTAACATTTTATGAAGTCTGATTTTTTTAGAGTTTAAAATGTAATATTAACTCTTAATTCTTACTCTACTTTTTTCCTACTTTATGATGAGTACTATAATATCTCTCCCAAAATAATCAATTTTGATTATGTCTGTATCTGGTTTATGACTATATTTTGCAAAATTCCACTATTAAAGAGATACCCTGTTATGTGATCTTAAATGTTAGTTTTAAAATTGTTTTACAAGCTAAGCAAATATTTCTTATCTGTTGGAAATTTATATTGAAATAGGCAGCATTCACTTTCAGGAAAATCTTAATTTTAATACAATTCATTTTCTAGGAGTATGTCAAGGATCTATAATAACTTGGTGTTATGGGTTTGGTTAACTGTTAAGCGGTTTTTTGTGAGGAAATGTTTCCTTGCCCAGCTTTATTTTTCTTCATAGCCTGTTCCTACCTGACATTATCTGTTAATTGGTATACTTAAGTTTGTCTGTCTTTCCCTCACTAGAATACAAGTAAGCTCCATGAGGACAGGAACTTTGTTTTGTTTGGTATTGTATTACCAGCTCCTAGAACAGTGCCTGGCATATAGTAAATATTTAGTAAGCATGTTAGGTGAATACATGAATACATACAGGTATATTGAAGAGCTAGTATAGAACCATAGGAATTGAATTTGTGTGACACTTTAGTCAAATATTTTTAACTTCTCTGATCATTTTCTGATTGCTTTCACCTCTATTTGTTGAATCTAGTGCTTTGTCGACATTTTAAAAAGAGATTGGAAAGAATAAGAAAATTTAGATGGAAAAACTCGAGTGGTAGAATAAAATGAAATAAACTTGACTATTAAAAAAAACCTGACCATAAGAAATAAAACTAAAATCACCAGTGTGTGGATTTCAAGAGGAACTCCTTAAATGCATACTTAAGGGCAAAGACTAGGATCACCTGAATCCATTAAATGAAAGTATAAAAAAGGTAATTAGGATCAGTCAGAATAACCATGGCTATTAAATAATAATGAAAACCATATGAAGAGAAAATTTCAGATTGGCTATATCCACATAAAATTCACAAAGGAAATAGAAATAGCAGAAGAAATAAATAGAAGCCTAGTTGGGAAGTCAGATTTTAACAAAATACAATTTCTTAACCAAGGAATAAAAGCCTGGTCTGCAGGAGTCTGGCCAGCAATACCCTCTGGAACCAGGAAGAGAAACCTCTTTTTCTGTTGTGTCCCTCCAGCACCCTCTGTTGACCAGGCTTCACAACATGCAAGCTGACAAAGGAGAAATGCTTACTAACCATTTGCCTCCATGATCACAGAGCAGGAAAGGAAAGGTGAATTTGCTGCTCAGAGGCAATAAGTTGATAGCTGGCACAGGCATCTGCTTTATCAGTGGACATCTGTTAAGACAGTGTTTATCTGTGTGGGAAAAAACACACTTGGGAAACCACAGATTTTATGTAGAGAATACAATTAGTATTATGGTAGTTTGGTTATATACTGATCTGCTAGTCTTGCTTTTAGCAAATTTTCATGTTATATTTCATAAATTTAAATGAGCTTGTCTTAACATCCTTATTTTCACCATTAAAACAGATTGCATTAAAATAAATGAATATACTCGTTCTGCTTCAGAAAGTTACGCTTAAATTGGAATCTGTACTTAGGAATTCTGATTCCTTCTATTCCTCTTCTCTCTCATTTCCTAGGTGATCCAGATTAATCTGAATTCAATAGTTCCATCTGTCAGTGGTCCAAAAAGACCTCAGGATAGAGTTGCTGTGACAGATATGAAAAGTGATTTCCAGGCTTGCTTAAATGAAAAGGTAGGTTTCTTTATTGTTATCCTTATTTGTCAACATGCTTTGTGTTAAGTAATAAAGAATGAACAAGGTGACCCATAAACTCAATCCACTGCTATATTTTTATATATTATGGTACATACCAGCAGCCTCCTTATTTTCCTTCTGTCTGATATGCAAGTCAGTCATTTGGTGAGCTGTTGCCTCTTCCAGTGTGACAATCAGAGATCGTGTCTGTTTAAATTAATATTTAAACTAACTAAAATTAAATAAAATTTAAAATTGAGTTTCTCAGTCACAGTAGCCTCATTTCAAGTACTGAATAGAAACATGTGACTATGGCTCTTGTATTGGACAGCACAGATATTGAATACCTACATCATCACAGAAAGTTTTATTAGATAGCACTGTTCCAGTCTTTTGTGACTTCCTAGACTAAGAAAAAAACTACAACACTGTAATTACTCTCATAAAATTTGGTAAAATGTAACTGAGTAACAAGTGATCTCTTTGGCTTTTTGGGGTTTGTATTTTCTGTCTGAGAATCATGGCATCAGTCTTGTCACTTTCTGTGTTCTGTTATGAGAACCAGTAGTCAGCTTTCTTTTTAGAGCCTTTCTTTTTATGATTTCTTGACTCTTTATTTGGAAAATGTTAAACTTGTACAAAAAGAAAATAGTGTAATGAATTGCTATACAGCTGTCATCCAGCTTCAATAATTACCAACTCATAGCTTATTGTGTTTCATCTATACTGCATTCACACACATAGGATCATTTTGGAGCAAATCTTGAGGGCCATTTTTAATAGAAAAAAGTTTGTACCATCTCTTGAGAATTATTGTAAATAGGAATGAATAAAAGACAACAAAGCCAAGTAAGATCCGGATTCTGGGTAGTTGGCTCGACTCACTTGGAAGATGAAAGTTTTGCTTGTGAACACCACCAGACTCCTATTGTAACTATTCAAATTCATGCTTCAACTAAATTACAACTATTGAATGTTACAGGCCTTAAGCGTCACTCACAGTTGGAACTTTGAATGTTAAATCATCCGTGCCAAGTATCTGTTGTATTTTCTACCAGTTTTTTTTCCTATACCTATCCAGAATATTTAGTTTATATTTATGTACAAATTTGTATAGGTTGGATTTAAAGGCTTCCAAATTGCAGCTGAAAAACAAAATGATATCGTCTCTATTCATTATGAAGGAAGTGAATATAAGCTGTCTCATGGATCAGTGGTCATTGCTGC
The DNA here is from genome assembly GCA_023783475.1 of Daubentonia madagascariensis. Taxonomy (NCBI): domain Eukaryota; kingdom Metazoa; phylum Chordata; class Mammalia; order Primates; family Daubentoniidae; genus Daubentonia; species Daubentonia madagascariensis. The sequence goes on along the minus strand of JAKFHU010000144.1, from coordinate 7,556,992 downwards.
AGTTATCAGTTGTACCAATAATTGCAATCCATCTGTCATGCTTGCTGCAGGTAGGTTGTGGTTTATGGCCATACATTTTTTCCCCTAAATTATTATATGCTTTCTGTTTTATTCACTTTCTGTTTCTTAGGTTATGCATGAGTATCAATGTTTACCATTTGATATTCAGAGACTTTCTAAGATTTTTATTAGGTCTTAATGAGTTTGATTTATGTTACTAATTATGTTTTTATTACATAGAAGGTAATTTTTTTACTATAACTTACATGTCAATTAATTTTAGGTCATCTGCTTCTGTTAATTTAGAAGTGTATATAGTTAATTAGCAGGTATTTCTTGCTTATCTACTAGAAGTTAAGCATAACAGTATGCTAGATTGCATTGAGAGTTATAAAAGAAGTAAAAAATCATTGTATTGACAAGGATTATAAATGAAATCTATTTGTATACACATTACAGTTCATTAATTGTATAAAACCATGTACAGTAAGTGTTACATTGCCCTTAGTTTAGTGTGATTATGGCATTTAAAAATGGTTCATTTAGTGTTTACTATATATGTGCATCCTTATTTTCTGTTTCTGTGCATGATGTCATGATTATCAGCCTGTACCTTATTAATTTACAACATAAATTAACATAAAGGCTGTTATATTTACTATAATTTTTAATTTAAAATGAAGCAAATCGATAGATAAAATGGACAAAATAATGACAGTTAAATTTGTGAATTTGGACTTTTGTTCTAGTCTGAATTGGAGACCAATTAAATAAACCTTTTCTCACCTCCCACTTTAATATGAGTGAAAGAGGGAAAGAAACATTGCCATAATCATTGTTTGTTGACCACGCAGGTCTTTTGGCTAAAAAGGCTGTTGAAGCTGGTCTGCATGTTAAACCTTATATAAGAACAAGTTTATCTCCAGGCAGTGGGATGGTTACACATTACCTCAGTTCAAGTGGAGTATTACCATACCTTAGTAAGCTTGGGTAAGTGACAGTTATTATTTTTATTGGCATTGGTATTCAGTAGATATTGATGCTGCTTGTTGGGGCTTTTCATATACAAAGAGAAGATAGAAAAAATAAGCTTTAGTTGTATTTGTTACCTTGTTATTGTCACACAATCTTTGAGGCCTTATCACCCAGCAAATATTTATTGGGCACATCCAATGAGCAAGGTGCTGTGATCAGTTTAGAAAATAATGAAATCTTATAGGTTGTATTTATTGAGTAAATTGTCTTACTTGAGCTTTTGTGAGGTTTTTGGAGTCTGTAATACATAGCTTAAGTTGTCCCTGAACTTTGAAGAAAACAACTTGCGTATTTTTTATGTAATCAAAAAAAAAAGTGATGTTAGTTGTGTTTTCAGTGTATGTTTTGGATTATCTTACATATATCATCAATTCCTTTGCAAAACTGATAAATTTTAGATTATTTGCTTTTAGGACAGCATCTGAAAGTAATTTAGAGGATTATAACTCTAATTTTTTAGTTACATCATCTTGGAATCATTGTGAGAGACTCTTCTTGGGTTTAATTGGTTGAGAACTGAAAGATTGACTCCTATCAGGGTGCCCAATTACAGTGCCTTTTTTGGGTCCTTTGGTCAGATTATTATAGTCAGATCCTTTTGATACTTTACAGTTTAAACCATTTGGATGGAAGTCCAATATCAATTTTTAAAAAGGTCATCTTATAAAGTAGTATTTGAGGAATTTTCTTGTGTAGTATGATAGGTGCTGTTGACCTAACAGGGAATGTCCTATATATCAAGGCTCTGAAAGGTTTGTATTCACTACAAATAGCATGCCTGAGAGTTAGACTTGATTGCTAAAATGTTGTGAAATGAATATATTGATGAAGATTAATCCATATGTCATGAATATTCTTTTAAGTAATCTTATTGTAGTGATGAAAATAAAAGATAAGACTTGTCCTTTCTTTATAAATGTTGTGATGTGCTATCCAATCACATTTGTTTTTTGAAATGCAGGTTTGAAATAGTTGGCTATGGATGTTCAACATGTGTGGGAAATACAGCACCCTTATCAGAAGCAGTTTTAAGTGCAGTAAAACAGGTAAAATGTGTGGATCAGCAAGACATCTAAATGATTTTCTGAACTATGTTTTATTATTAAATTATAGAAAATATAATTGATGTATTTATATTTCCATAGTCTTTGTACCTCTTGGGAAGAGTAACTTGTGAATGTTAAAATGATTCAAAGAATCATTTCTAGACCGTTGAAATAATTCCTTAATAATATAAGGAATTCGTTTTTCGGGTTTTCTTTTTCTTTTTTTTCTAGTTTATTTGCAGGATTGATAGTTCTATATCTAAAAATTAGTAATGTATTTTTTGATTGTCTAGCCCTCAGGCTGTAATATTTAGCGTTGCTTATATATGATTATTCAAATTTGTACCATCTCTTGGATTGAATATATTTGTTTGTGTGTGTGTGTGTTTTTTTTCAGGGTGATTTGGTTACCTGTGGAGTTTTATCTGGAAACAAAAATTTTGAAGGTCGCCTTTGTGATTGTGTTCGTGCCAATTATCTTGCCTCTCCACCCTTAGTGGTAGCTTATGCCATAGCAGGCACAGTGAATATAGATTTCCAGACAGAGCCTTTAGGTATCTTTTCCTTTATGTATATGTATACCTGCACACACTTTTCCCCCAAGAAGTTGCTGTATTTTTTAAATGTTTCTTAGACCATCCATTCTTTGAATTATTTCAGGAAAACTTATGATAATGCATAGTTATTAATTTCTCTGTTAATATGAAGAAAATAAAATATGCAAGTAATTAGTTCTTCTAGCTGCTTAAGCCTGAAGCATCCTGTTGTTGCATAATTTACTTGGTTTCTATGGTATGTCTTTGAAAAGTTGTGAACATTTTGAGGGAGTTATTTTTATACTGAATATCATGTTCAAATTTTTTAATCAGGTACTGACCCTGCTGGCAAAAGCGTTTACTTGCATGACATTTGGCCTACTCGAGAAGAAGTTCATCAGGTAGAAGAAGAATATGTTATACTATCCATGTTTAAAACATTAAAAGAGAAAATAGAGGTAAGAATCTTACTTGTTTCTTTAATAGTTTAATCAAGTTGCAGTGTTTTTTTATTTCATGCATCTTGCTTTCTGAATAGAATAGAAATTAAAATTACATTATTTTGTATGCATAGGTTTTTTTAATGAGTAATAGTCATTTTATATCTGGAATCTATAATTACAAAGGCAATGGCTTAGAATATTACAGTTGATTTTATTTACTTATTGGAAGTGTATAGGAAGCACTTACATTTGGCATCCTGAATGTTGGTACACCTCATAGAAACTGCCCTTATTTGTCACTCCCATTCAGATGGTTCCAAATTTGAAAGAAATGAGAGCAATGAAATCTCACTCCCACCAATTTCCTAGCCATTTACTTCACCTCTGTAGAGTGAACCAGTGATATCTTAAGCATCTTTCCAGAGATGTTTTTATGCACATATAGGCAAATACGTATGTACCAACTTTTAAGAACAGAGAATATAAATATGAGGGCAGAAAAAGTACTTAGCAAGTATTTATTGAGTCCCTTCAAGGTGTTTGAAATACATCAGTGAACAAAACACAGAATTCTCATGGGGAAAGGCAGACAATGAACTGTAAAGAGAATAATTACGTAAATTATACAATATTTATTATTTATTAAAAAGTAGTAAGTACTATAGAAAAAATAGATGAGGGTGAAGAGGAACAATTGTGCAAAATTTGGGGAGCAGATTATAGTTTTATATAGGGTAGTTGAAAAGATGACATTTGAGCAAAGTTTTGAAGGAGGTGAATGAGTGAGCCATGTATCTAAACAAAGAGCAGGGCTTTCCAGGTAGCGGGAACAATCAAGGTAAAGGCCTTAAGGAGGGAACCTTACTGAGGGCAGTGTGACTAGAGCATAGTGAATAAGGATGATGGTAGGAAGTGATGTCAGAGAGAAGATGGAGGCCTAGTTCACCTAGGGAATTTTAGGCCATTATAAGAACAGTCTTGGCCAGGCATGGTGGCTCACACCTGTAATCTCAGCACTTTGAGAGGTTGGGGTGGGAGGATCGCTTGAGGTCAGGAGTTCAGACCAGCCTGGGCAAAATAGCAAGACCCCGTCTCTACAAAAAAAAATAAGAAAAATTAGCCAGGTATGGGGGTGTGTTCCTGTAGTCCCAGCTACTTGGGAGGCTGAGGCTGGAGGGTTGCTTGAGCCCAGGAGTTCAAGGCTGCAGTGAGCTATGATCGCACCACTGTTCTGCAACTGGGGCAACAGAGCAAGATCCTGTCTCTTAAAAAAAAAAAAAAAAACTTATACCCTGAGTGGGGTGAGAAGGGGAGCCATTAGAAGACCAGTTGCATCAGTCCAAGGTAAAAGATGTTGATGGGATGGACCATTGGGGTAGCAGTGGGAGTGTGAGAAATGGTGAGACTTTTGGATATGTTTGAAGGCAGTGATGTAGGACAAATATATTGAAAAAGAGTTTCTCCACGATGAAGTTCTTAAAATTAACAGCATACCCCACACGTGTTTAAAACTCTTTAGCAACATATATAAATCTTTCTAAATTCTTCAGCTTTTTGGACTCTATAAAGACTTTATGTTCTGTTTATATTGAAACTTATCTCTTAGGGTGTTCCTGAAGATCTGGTGTGCTGGAATTTGATGAATGGATCTTTAATTATTCTGTCCAAACATGTTATCGTTTTATAAAGTACACTATTTTAGCTTTCTTTCCAAATGGATTAGCCCTTTTTTTTTTCCATTCTGACCTACATACTATTTTATTCCCTTGATCATTTTTATAAGCCTCTTTTTCTGAGTTCTTTTATCATTCTTTTGATTCATCGACCAAAACCACATTCACAGATGGGAAATAAACGGTGGAATTCCTTAGAAGCACCAGATTCAGTTTTGTTTCCATGGGACTTAAAATCTACTTATATCAGATGTCCTTCATTTTTTGATAAACTTGTAAGTACTCTTTTACTATTTGATCTTTTAAAGATTGTCATAAACTAAGAGATCATGTAAATAATTAAATGCCTTGAACTTTTACCTTTTAGACCAAAGAGCCAGTTGCACTCCAGCCTATTGAAAATGCCCATGTCTTACTATATTTGGGAGACTCTGTCACGACAGATCATATATCACCTGCTGGAAGTATCGCTAGGAATAGTGCTGCCGCTAAGTATTTGACAAACAGAGGGTATGTGTACATGGCTTTAGGGTGTTTTTGTTTTATCTTCATTCTCACTGATTAAGAGGTTTCAACTGGTCATGTTCTTTTATCCAGTAAATACATGCCATCATAGGTGTGTGATTGTCATTGTATTTGACTTAAGCAAGAACCGGGGCTTACCTGTTGTACCTGTCTTTGCTTATAACTTTAGAAATTGAAATTGCTGTTTTAAATTGAGCCCTTATAGTCTATATAAACAACTAATTAGAAGTAAAATTTTTCTTTTCAGTGCTACTTCGTTGAAAAGTTAGCTTGGTTTGACCTACCAAATGAAGCCTGATCATTTGGTTCTAACCAGCTTCCTGTTATTGGAGTACAGAACCTAAATCTATATTTTATGGGCTATAAAATGTACATGCATGAGACTGGGATCAATGTGTATCAAACCAAAAGACAATGAATTTCTGCTTCTTGAACCTAAAATTTTACAGGAATAATAAATGTGAATGTAAAGGCTATTTATATTGAAAATATCTAAAACTAGGCAGATTTTATTTCATTTATACATGATTAATAATGTAGAATTGCTTTGTTATCAGTGGACTATTTTGACACCAGAGACAAAGTTTTGCAAAAGGCAGAAGTTGGAGTACTGCTGCCTGATTAGCTTTTGGATGCTTACTTGATGCTTGAACAATTCAAATGTGACAAGATTTTTCATTGAAATGTTTTATAAATATCAGTGCTATGTAGCTTGGTTTGACATGTGATAATATATAGCTTTACTAAGGATCCAACTTGAATTTGTTACTGCTCAAAGATGGGACATGTTGAGCATCAATAAGAATAGTAACTGGAAGGGATTGAAACATAACAAGTATATTTAAATTCATGAGTTCATAATGATACTAAAAGAAAAAACAAAAATCATCATATTAGTTACTTTTGGAAAATGATAGGGAACCAGCTTATTATTTTGAAAACTGATAAACAATCAAGTCTTTAACCAGTCTTTCTTCTATGGGATGTATTTCAGTATAACCAAATCGTTGATGAAGGAAAGTTTGTCTTTATAGAAGTTTTCCAACTAAAAAATGAAGAAGGAATGATTGAATTAGAGAATCACCATTTTACAGTCCCTAATGAAATCATCAGTCTAGACCATGATGATCATTCACTGATAATATTCCAGAAAAAGACAATTGAATATCATGTGCTTCCTGAGGGAAGTACATACAACCTATGAAACATTGTTGCCAAAAATTAAAAACTTGAGTCTTATCAAGCCACTGGATCTGACATCTGGTTTACAAGAAATACAGAAGACAGAAGAACATGTTAAATGATACCGTGGAGGTGCAGTAAATATGATCTATTATAGATATAGAAAGCTATCTAATAGATGACCTAATTTCTTCAGATAAAGTACAAAAGGGTGGGGAGGAGAGGGAACATATACAGTTGTCCCTTGGTATATTGTAGGGGGTTGGTTCCAAGACCATCCACGTATAGCCAAATCCGTGCATATTCAAGTCCTGTACTAGGTCCTGCAGAACTCACATATACAAAAAGTTAGCCCTCAGTATACATGAGTTTCTGCATCCCACAAATACTGTATTTTCGATCCACATTTGATTGAAAAAAATCCACATATAAGTCGACCCTCGCAGTTTAAACCTGTGTGTTCAAGGGTCAACTGTAGATTAAAAGAGACTTTAGATCAACTGAATGCATTTATGAACTGCATTTGAATCCTGATTTGAACAAAGCTACTTAAAAAATAATAGAATGGGGAAAAATCAGGGACATTTGAATATTGACTGGCTATCTGTTATGAAGAAATTATTGTGGGTTTTCTTTATATGTATACATAAAGATGGTGGGGTTTTTTTTTGTTTTTTTTTTTTTTTGTTTGTTTGTTTTTGTTTTGTTTTTAAGGCAGAGTTTTGTTCTGTTGCCCATGCTGGAGTGCAGTGGCTCACTGCAACCTCAAACTCTTGGGCTCAAGCAATCCTCCGGCCTCAGCCTGCTGAGTAACTGGGACTGCAGGTGAGGTGTGCACCACCATGCCCAGCTAATTTTTTCTGTTTTTGGTAGAGATGACTAGTGGGGTCTCACTCTTGCTCAGGCTAGTCTCGAACTCCTGACCTCAAGCGATCCTCCCACCTCAGCCTCCCAGAGTGCTAGGAGCCACTGCACCCCGCCCAAAGATGATACATTTTAAAGAGTTTATAGCAAGGCCAGGCACAGTGGCTCACACCTGTAATCCCAATTTGAGATCAGCCTGGGCAACATAGACCATGTGTCCCTGTTAAAAAGAGTTTATATCTTCAGAGAAACATGTTGAAATATATACAGTTATAATATGATATCTGAGTTTTGCTTCAAAATTATGTAATGGAGGTGACTGTAGAAGAAACAGAGTCCATGAGTTGATTATTACTGCTTGGTGGTAGGTATGTGGACATTCACTGATCTGTTGTTTTTACTTTTGTACATGCCTGAAATTTTCCCTAATAAAAAAATATTTTTTAATAAGTTCTACAACTCAATAATATGTGATTCATCTGGAATGAAAACTGACTTTCATAACTTTCTTGTAGCCTTACCCCTCGAGAATTCAACTCTTACGGAGCCCGAAGAGGTAATGATGCTGTGATGACAAGAGGTACTTTTGCAAATATCAAGCTTTTTAATAAGTTTATTGGAAAGCCAGCTCCCAAAACAATTCATTTTCCATCAGGACAGTCGGTAAGGATGTATACAAAGTGTTTAGGCAGTTGTTAACTGGATCAAAATTTTGTATTAAAGATTTTTGTGTTTGTTTTAATCTACAGCTAGATGTATTTGAGGCTGCAGAGCTGTACCAGAAAGAAGGTATCCCACTGATTATTTTAGCAGGAAAAAAATATGGTTCAGGAAACTCAAGAGACTGGGCTGCCAAAGGACCATATTTACTGGTATTGATTCTTAAAATTTATCATCGTAAGCTTGAAAGGGTTTTACATATTCCCTTTGGTCAGTAACATCCTGTCAAAGTTTATTTTGCTTATTTGGATTTTTTAAATGCTTATTTGAATCTCATATTCATAGGTTTTTTTCAGTGATCTTAGATAATATTTTGTACTCATCTAGTTGTTAGTTACGTTTTAATACTCTGAATTTGATTAAACCTACATTAGTCTTATGTGAAGAAGTTAGTATGCTAGAGGGAAAGGAGATTCTGTCTTAAACTATTACTTTATAATAATTGTTTATACCTACTGGTAGTTTTACTTGCCTTCTTTTCATTTAATTTTCTCTGATTTGCTCCATCAGGGTTAAGAGACTCAGAGGTAGTAGGCCAGGTTTCACCTCTCCCCTACTGTCACAGGAAGAGATTATGGTACCTGGCTGTTGGCCTGGAAGACATTTTTCCTGAGACTGTTTACTTGTTGCAGGGCAAATAGATCTGCTGGAGGGAATAGTCATGAGACATGTGCTTTCTGCTATATCATACTCACAAGCTCTTCTCTTTACAATTATAGCTATAAAAAGGCTGACCAAAACACAACCCCCATAGCATATCACGAAAACTTCATTCTTTTTTAATCTTTCATTTCTCCTTTAAAATGCAGATACTCAGAGAATTTATAGGAATAAACCAAATTCTCATCCTTCTGAGATATTAATTATAAGTATTAACTATAGGTATAGGTTCTTTTTATTCTGAAAATTTATTTAGTCTCTGCTTTTTATGTTGGAGGCTTTCCTCATATAATGGGTGATCCTTGGCTATCCATTTAGTTACACATTAAAAAACTGATTACAAGCTGTGGGTGGAGATTGGGTTTTATCAGTTTGTGGGTCTTACCATAGATGATTGGGTGATAAGCTATCTTTTTTCATTGAGAGAGCCCTGTATGTCATTATCTGTAAGTGTTTTCTCTGAGGCCATTCAGTTTCTTCAAGGGAATAGACTCATTCAGGGTACGGACTTCTACTTAATCCCCCATATTGCCAATCTGGTATTCTAACCCCAGCCTTCCCCTTGCCCAGTGTTCCTTAGTCTAGAAAATGCATTATCAGCAGGGGTGATGGCACTCCCAAGGAGCAAAAATTGATTCTTAGGTGGTTAAAAAAAAAATCTTATTCTTTTTATGTATAAAGTACAGATAAACATACAGTACATAAACAGATAAATAGTATGTGGTATTAAAATTTCAGAGGGAAAGGTGGGGAGGAAGATGTGATTAAGGAAAAATTGTCTTAAAAGGTGCCTTAGACAATAATGAAAAAAGTTACAAAACATAAGTCTAGAGCCTCTCTAGCTCATTTTCTCCAGAGAATAAACCTCTCCTCTTTTGAGCTGGAGATCTTACTGCTCTTTATGGACTTGACTTCTAACCAGTATTCCTAGTGTTCTGAGACCCTTATGCCTCTGAGTCTCAAGTTTTTCCTGGGTTTTATGTTGCAGATTGACTCAGACCTTATTGGTATCGCTCTAATTTCAATTTATCATTCTGTAGTTTCAACATGGTCTAAGTCAGTTACCAATCTTCTAAATATTTATAGAATTCTCTCATCCTATTCCCTTTGTTGCTGTGAGTTTATCCCTTACTTATTCCTTTGTTTCAGTGGCATTTCAAGAGTGTTGAAGAACACGTGTGTTAGATCTGCCATGTTTAAATAGAAATCCTCTTGAGCCCTATTTGAGGTCAAAGCAGCCACCCCCTTTATAGAGCTCTTACTATTTGGTAGGCAGGGGCAGTACTTAACCCTGGAGCAGCAGAGGGGGGTAGTCAGAATAACTTAGGAAACACCTTTAAAATCCAGAAAAATAATCTGTAAAAGGCTTTTGTAAATACTTTGATAGAACATTGATTCATATGAGGTATTAGATTAAAAGTGTTTATAGAAAGGCCAAAGTAGATTTTTTTCCCCTTTAAATGCTCTTTGAATCAACTTTTACAAGTGATTGGAGGAAATAAAATGCACATTTGTTACAGGGTGTAAAAGCTGTTTTGGCTGAAAGTTATGAAAAAATACACAAAGATCATTTGATTGGGATTGGCATAGCTCCGCTTCAGTTCCTTCCGGGAGAAAATGCAGATTCCTTGGGCCTCTCTGGCAGAGAAACATTTTCTTTAACATTTCCTCAAGAACTGTCTCCTGGGATTACATTAAATATTCAGGTATCTCTAAAATTCTCAAATACATGATTGTGCGTTCTGTACTCAAAGGAATGGTTATAAACCAAATAAGAAACAATTGCTGTAAGTTGTATTCTGATGTTACTTAGTGAACGTAAGTTGTACTTTAAGATGACTCTGTTTCTTATGTACTTAAACCTGTGTTAATATAGTTCATGTTCTCTGGGGAAAAGTAGAAAGAACTGAATGCTTAGTCCAGAAAAAAGACACTTGGGAGGGGTATCTTAACTTCCAGTAACATGTGTCAACTTCCTTTTTCTAGTTTTCAACTCTTGCTGATCTAATTTTAACCGAGGTGTATACACCACTCCAAAGAGAAGGCAAAGTTGAGCATTCAGGGTTAGAACAACACAGATTTTATGACTGAGAAAATAAAGGAAAAGAGTAGGAGTTATGATGTACAATGAATACTTGGTGTAAAATGAATATAACTTCCACAATTAACATCAAAATCTAAATGCTTTGATTTAGTGTTCTAGGTAGCATACTTGTTTAGAATTAGGGATGAAAATAACTGTTTTTCTACCTAGCTATGAAGCCCATGGTCAGGTATCTCAGATGTTTTCAAGCAGCAGAAGGGTTTCAGGCAGTCAGAATATATGAAATTAGAACCAGGAAAATCAGACTGTGGGCAAGTATAATCATTAAATATGAAGACAAATGTTCTTAACTACTGAGTAACACTTGGAAGATTTTATCACTCATATAAGATGTTTTTGTTTGTTTAAAGACAAGCACTGGAAAAGTATTCAGCGTGATTGCTTCGTTTGAAAATGATGTGGAAATAACGTTGTACAAACATGGAGGATTATTAAACTTTGTGGCACGAAAATTCTCATAGTATCTACTCACCATGGATACTTCCCATAACTGGTAACTGCAAAGCCTTTTGTGCTGGACCCAGGAATCCTTACCATGGAGCTGCAGATAGTCCCAGTATGCTCACGTATCTCATCCATGGATGTAAATGATTATGAATCAACGTAGTGACTGAAATGAAATCTTCTTGATTTTAAATAATATACGAATGGTGCTATTAACATTGCTAAAATCAACGTGTGAAGTGTGTTGTGGAAGAGACCTGTAAGTATGGGGGGGGGATATTTTATCAGACCATTTTGTAAATAAAGGCGGAATTTGAACTTGTGTTGAAGATTCTTATATGAGTAACCTTCCTGAAGTTGTTTGTTTAGTTTTGCACCTATAAAACTGTGTACTACTGTTTGTTGGTTAAGAGTAGCAGATTGAAATATAAGAAGCCAGATTAAGACTCTAAAATTATGGATGTTGGAATCTGATTTATAAATGGACTTTTATTCCTTTTCAGAATTTAGCTGGACACATTTGGCATTCTTAGTTTGTCATATAAACCAGGTTTATCCTCAGTTTCAGTCTAACTACAAGGGATAAAACCTGCTCCAGATCACAGTCATTCTGTCCAATCCAGCCAAGGTTTCCTCCACGTCTGAAGATGGACCATGGCAGAATACAACTGACTGTGTGGTACCATGTATTAGCAATGGAAATAATGTATCACATATGGTGCAGCCCTTAATTTTTCAGTAATTTGCCACTGTGACCCTCTGGCAAGCTTCAAATAGCATTATATTAATTGGGTTAGATTATTTTGCTTACCCTATGTGATACTATAATTTCCTGTAACCTAATATTTTAGATATTATTAACCGAAATTCCAAGCTCATCTTATAGTTGATAAAGAGAACTCATTTAGTCATTAAACTCTAAACTGATTTCCTCTAGACTTTTAAATTATCCCCCCTTAATTATATAGGTGCTCAACTCTAAGCATTTTTTAAATGTTGCTGTTTCTTAATTAAATTGATTGCCTGTCATTTTGAATCATTATTTTACCTGGGATGCATGATTCTATTAATTTTGTTGTGTTACTGTTTTAACCAAAGCTGACCGTAAGGATAAAACATTTAATTTGTTGCTGTCTGAGTACCATATATTCTCAATATGTGTCTGTCCACCACATCAAATGTTCTATTAAAAAGACGTTTGACAACTTTAAAAAAAAAAGTTGAATAATTAATTCCAGAAGGTTCTATACCTTTTTAAAATTAAGAAATTAAACTTAGCAGGCTAAAGTTTAATTGTAGTGATTTTTTTTTTAATGTAACGGACTTTTTATGACCTAGTTAAGTTACTGCAATTCAGAATTAGCTCACATTGCAGAGTAAAGAATTACTTGTTTTAAGCTAAAATGCTGAAACTACCAAACCAGTGGATGAAGACCACTGAGAACTTTGCACATAATCATAACAATCTTTTGAAGTATTTTGCAAATATGTGTTTAGACAATAAGATGGACTAGAGTTTGACAAAACAATTTCCCCTTTATTTAAATTTTTTATAAATATTTTCTTCAGTACTTTCAAGTGATACTGTGTTCTTGATATATGCTGTATATCTGTCAGTGCATGTATTTTTAATTTACATGAAAATATGAGTTAGGGGTGGAGAACTTACAAATTTAATGTTAAAATACCTGTTAATGCGCTTTGAAAAAAAATGGTAATTCCAGATGGTGGGGGGGGGAAATCTGTGTTATTTTGAAGGCATACTATATATATAGTCTATGGACAGAGGCACAGGCATTAATCATAAACAGCTGATCCAGGAGATGATGATAAAGCCAGCTAGCTATGAATTAAACATTTCCAGTCTACCTTGTCCAGTAGTAATATAAGTAAATCTTGTATTTCAGGAACAGAATCAAGGTTCTCATAATTTTTTGTTTATATACAATGAACCAAAAGCTTGATAAAGCATGGTTTTAAATTGGGAAAGAGTCATGGATGTATATTCCAATGTGTATACCTTATAATTTTACTTCTAGCCAAATAGTGTGTTTGCAGAAATCTGGCATCTGTTGGTTGTTATTGTCTTGCTTATCTCCTTTGTTGACTATATCAGGACAATTTTGTGTTACCCAAAAAAATACAAATGTTGTGAAAAGGAAGTGTAATAGGCACACAAAAAAAGCAAATCCGTGTTGCAAGCTTAGAGTACAATTTCAAAGGTCATTACCAACAGCAGCATTTAAAAAAATCTTTTAAAAACATTATGCTACATGTCATTGCCATTTTCATACCTTTGACCTTTGCTACTCCTATAAAATAAAATCAGTGAAAATGTCATCCAGCCACTGAATTGCCATTATTATACCTAAGAAGTTTATAAGATGATAGTTGTCATTATTTCCTGTTTTATCTCCATGCTGACACTTGAATGGAAGGTATCAAAATCCCTCTAGTCAGATTGCTCAGTTTTTTGTTGATAATCAAACTGCAGTTGTACTAAAGGAAAGTAAAGCTAAGACCTCCATCAGAATCACAGTTTATTGCATATATGGTAACAATGTTGTGTGCATTTGCCTTCTCTCAGTGACGAGTGACAGGATGAGGAGAAATTATTTGACATTTTTCTATGGTTGATTAAAAAACACCTTTCTTTTGCCTTTAGGTTTAGAAGATAATAAGATACTGGATGTTGACCCTATCTTAGTTTGATTTGGAGTAATAAAGAGAGGAGAAGGGTATGGACTTTGGCTTTTTCAGTGGTTTTTTTTTTCCCCCTAAAGGGTGGTAGTGTCAATGTTTATATCAATTTTACACATAATATGTGGCTATGAAACCATATATCTCAAGTAACTACAAATCATTGTCTATTATTTAAAGCCAACAAAACAGTGTAACAGTTTTAAGTTCAATAATGTTAAGTATTGTATAGAAATATATTGGAGGCAAGTTCAGTTGATGACAATTGTGTATATGTTACTGATGCTGTAAATTATTTTTAATAAAGAAAATTGTATTATCACACTTGACTCTTGTTATATTTTGTGGTAATTGAAAAGAAAACACCATGACTTAAAAAGAAATGGGATGCTATCCAGAAATATCTCTTCAAACATGTTATCTAAATGTTTAGGCATTAGTTATTCCTAATAATGACTGCCAAGATGTGGACCATAGTCATTCTCATCCTTATATCTAGCAATTCCTTTCTATTCTGGGGCTAGTGAGAATGAAAACCAAGGTAAAGGCTTGAAATAGGATAGCTTTAAAAACAATAATAAAGGTGAGTGCGATTTAGGGTCATTCCAACAGATACTTAGATTCACGGCATCACATTTTAGAATTGAAAAGACTAATCTCTCACCCAAAGCAGGATCCCTTGTACAAATAACATCTCCTAACTGGGGAGCCTTATCTTGAAAATTCAAGAGATTTCTTGAATACTCCGTACTGTGCTAGGCAACCCATCGTATTGACTGAAATTTTGTTAGTTAAAAGGCTTTTGTGGCGCACACCTGTAATCTCAGCCACTTGGGAGGCTGAGGCAGGAGAAATAGCTTGAGTCCAGGAGTTCCAGGCTGTAGTATGCTACAATTGCACCTGTGCATAGCACTGTACTCCAGCCTGGACAGCATAGCAAAACCTCTCACAAAAAAAAGTATTTCGAGCTGAAGTCTGCCTCCTTGTAGCTTATATGTATCTCTCCACTGATTTTGGTTCTCCCTAATCTGCCTCTTAACTTTTGTACAACTAAGCATTAAATACATATTTATTGAATAGGGCCTTTCACAAATTGCACTGTAAATAACCACCTTTTATTATGGAGGTAGTTTGTGTTAAAGTGAACATTTAGGACAGAATTGGAAGTCTGCTATGAATTATGTATTACAGGAGGAAATGGCCTTTTCTTGATGATGCAGGATGGAGGTTTTAAGTATTCTTGTGCCTCTATACTGCAGGACCAGGCTAATGGGGCTGCCTGCTTCATTAGTGCTCATAAAGCAAGTCATCTGGAGCTGGGAGCCAGGACCACAGGTCTCTACCCTAAAGGAACGTTTTGTAAATATGGCCAGTTCCCCACTTATCTGAAAAGGGAAATCCTTTCTCCGATTCTTAATAGCAAACTAAGTAAGTGATTAAGGTCCATTTATTAAACTTTAAACTTTGGCATTCATAAACCATAATTGGCATATTATTAAAGTCTTCTAAGGATTCCAATTTAGTATTATAAATTTGCATTACAAAAGCTAATACCAACGTAAGCACTGCTGATAGTTTGAATATCCAGTCTTTGAGGAAACAGAGCATCGTCAGTGTTGCGTTTAGTTGGTTTAATTTTCACTTGGATGCCAGTTTTGCTTTTTAATTATACGTTAACTTCAACTTAGTTGTTTTGATGTGAGTTATTTGGCTGATAAGTTTTCCAAAATATTTAAAAACTACAAAGCCTGTATTCAGTATACTTGAAAAATGTATCTATTGCAAAAGCAGATGTATATGTAATCCCCACAAAATCTGCTTGTATAATGACACTTGTGTTGTCATGGAATCTTCTAATTTTTGCATGGTGTTAGCATTGAATTTTAAACAACCTGTAGTAAGTAGTTTAAGGAAGTATCATAAAACTACTGGGCTATTACGTGTTTTGGTTTTTTTGTTTGTTTGTTTTGAGACAGAGTCTTGCTCTGTCGCCCAGGTTAGAGTGCAGTGGCGTCGTCATAGCTCACTGTAACCTCAAACTCCCAGGCTCAAGCAATTCTCCTGCCTCAGCCTCCCAAGTAGGTAGGACTATAGGTGCGCACCACCACACCTGGCTAATTTTTCTATTTTTTGTAGAGACAGGGTTTCGCTCTTGTTCAGGCTGATCTTGAACTCCTGCCTCAAGCAATTCTCCCACCTTGGCCAAGCTATTATGTTTTATAGGACATTGTTTTATAATATAAAATCATGTGTATAATCTCACTGCAAATTTTTAATTTTGTTTCACTCCAGTTTTTGATCACAGCTCTCTTTGAGAGCCACTACTTAAGGTGTCCCAGTAGCCAGGTGGAGAAGAAAGACTACAAAAATGACAACCTTTTTACCCCTAGAGATGAGGTCTTGCTACGTTGCCCAGGCTGGTCTTGAACTCCTAAGTATGATCCTTCCGCCTCAACCTCCTGAGTAGCTGGCACTACAGGTGCCTGCCACCATGCCCAGCTTAACATGACATTTCTTGTCTTAGATTGGTGCAACTTTTTTATCATGCACCAATGGGCATTTTGAAGAACAAGTATTTGTCGCCTCAATCTGAAGAGCCTGAGTGCCTGCCACCCACTAAATGACCGTATAGCTTTGTCAATTACAATTTAAAATGCCAAAAGTTTATTATGAAAGATTTGCTTAAGAGCAGAGAGTGTCTATTAATGAACAAAGCATATCGAATATGCTTATCTTAAAATAAGAGTGCAAGGGATTTAGTATGGATTCTTTCAAAAAGGGGTTGTATTAGTGAAAGCAATTCTTCATTTCCAAATTTCTACCAAGTTCATTATCCATTCCTATTCTAAAGAAGCGTATGTAAAAGACCATCAGCCTGGAACAGTGAAAGTAATCAATTATTCCATGCCTGATGACAAGTAGTAAAGGGCCAACATGGGATCAACTTGTTAAGTGAAAATTCAGAATATTCTTGAGGAACACAAGGAATGGAGACATTAGTATCCCTGTGGTGCAAAATCAAGCAAAATTCTTTTGAACTAAGAAGAAACCATATCTAAGAGGACCCTGGCCTCCCTAAAAGAGCTGCTCCTTGGAGTTTGGGAATCAAGTCAATCAGACCTATTAGAGAACAAGATGTGCTAATTTTGACCAGAAGAAAGGTAAGTTACAAGATCAGCAAAAACAAAATAGAGGCCAAGTTGCAGGCATGAGTGGACCGGTGTCCAGAACTCTTTACCCCTCCAATAGACAGAGTGCTCTGACTTATCAGAGAAGTCCAGCTTGGCTGGAGAAGGGCATCAAGCTACTTAACAGAGCTTTGTGCCCTTGACAATTAAAATCATCCAACTAATCTGGCTGTCATCCCATGAATCCCATGCAGCATTCTGAAAAATCATGTGGTTTCTGCAGACTTTCCTGCAGGGAGAGAATCCCCTGATTGCACTACCTAAATAAGGATTCTGACCCAATTACCAGTTCTGTTTCTCAATGTAAATGACTCATTCATTACATAAAACCTGAACTGTGGTGACCTCAGCCCCCTGGGAAACCTGCTGGGGCAGCCTTCACTACCCCTCTACCATCTATTATATTGAATTAAATGGCTTAGGAAAAGAGTAGAAAGTTCTGTTGCTGCGGCAAGAGGCTAAGCTGGGAATTGGGTGACCAGGGTCTGTTTGAGCCTCTGTGCCCCCTAGGCTTCAGTTCCCCGTCAGTAGAAGGAGTGTGTAGGCCTATTCGACAAATAAGACCCTTATGGGTTCTAACATTCCAGTATCCAGAGAAAGCGAGATCGCGTGCTGACCGCCGCCAGGCCTGACTGTCAGGACCTCCAATCAGGACCTTTGCAGTTCCTCAGGCTGGGATGGGCTCGAGTCTACCTCGGGCCGCGCTTTTCGAAGGCGGCCTCCAACATATGTACTTTCAGCCAAAGGAGTAGGGACAGCGAGAAAAGAAAAACGAGGACGTGGGTCCTACCGACACACTCTGAATGCCGAAAGTAGTGGCACGCGTTTCCTCCACGACTACGTGGACTGAGCAGAACCGCGCGCCTGAAAGCCTGTTAAATGGCTACTCACTGCGGGGCGGGGCGGAACCTCAGAGAGCCAATCAGAAGCAAGAAGTCCAGTTAGTGAAAAGATAGCCGGATTCTGACTGGGGCACTCACCCAGAGAAGGCGGAGGCGGGATTGCAGAAAGCCAATCAGAAGCCTGACCTCAATTTCTGTCCTCAGCCTCCTGGGCGGGGCCGGGAAAAGCCCTGCTCTGCCTGGCTGCGCCCCGCCTTCCAGTAGTCTGCGCTGACTGGGCGGTGAGAGGTCTGGAGGAGCCAATCAGAAGTCAGGGCTCGCGGGGCTCGGAGGAGGGGCGGGCCGAGGCGCTGCTGCTGCCGCACGACCTCGTAGCGCGAGTGCCGGGCCACTGCCAGAGTACCCGGCTGCTGGGGAGCGGGATCCGCCCCGGGACGTCGGGTCGTTGTTGGTGAGCCGAGGT
Organism: Daubentonia madagascariensis; assembly: GCA_023783475.1. Classification (NCBI taxonomy): domain Eukaryota; kingdom Metazoa; phylum Chordata; class Mammalia; order Primates; family Daubentoniidae; genus Daubentonia; species Daubentonia madagascariensis. The sequence goes on along the minus strand of JAKFHU010000144.1, from coordinate 7,538,567 downwards.
GGGGAAAGCAGAGGCGAGCCCCTGATCCCCCCAGTGGGGGGAGGGACCCCCCGAGAACAGGGAGGCTCTATGCGAGTTTGGAGCCTGGAGTCCGTCAGACTCGCTGCGTGAGTGATGGGCAAGTCACCCTCCCCAGAAGGGCTGGGCTGAGATCCCAGAATGAAAGCGTGGCATCCGAGGAGCTGTCGGGCCCAGCCCTCCCGAGATCTGTGTGGAGACCCTGGCAGAGGGAAGGTGTGGCGCCTGGCACTCGGGGCCAGGTATCCGGTGGGCACAATTTCTAAGGCTCCGCTAGACCTCACTGACACAATAACGTGTGAACCTGACTTGTGTCCTCCTCCTTCCTTATTTTCCTGCCTCTTGGGTCAGCAACCCCTTTGCAGCCCGCTCGCTCACCCCACTTTTTCCTTCACCCAGCAGGTAGACCCTTAGAGCACCCTAGGGTGCATTTGTCCTTGAAAACTAGACAGATTTGCCCCCACCCTTACTGTTTCGTCTAATCCCCCTTACGTCGTGACACTTCGTGAGCCTCGGAGCTGGGAGTGAAGGCAACACTTGGTTCATTATTTAGTACTAAATAAGGGACCGAGCTAAATGCTGGGAATACAGGGATTTACTGGGTACAATTCCTTGGAAGGACACAGCAAAAGGGGGTGCAGGAGAGAAGAAAGGTAGATTTGGAAGACATGCTAAGGTAGAATTTGCTAGATTTTGTAACACTTTGAGAGTGAAGAACAGGAAAGAATCAAGAATGACTCCATTTCTCCATGTCTGGTATACCTTGCACAAAGTGCAGAGTTTAAGGTCCAGCCCCCTGGTTGTCAGGAAATGCGTTGGAGATTCTGCTCCATCAAACCTTGTGTTTGGATAAGTTTCTTCTAGGGCTTTTGTTTTTTTTTTCTCATTCCTAAGTAGATTGATTGGCGCGATATACTAACCAACACTATAGATTTGAATCCGACTCCCTACTACCACATCATTGTATGAATTTTGGTTAAGACAGACTATCTATCCATTGTTCAATTTTCTTTGTATCCTTTTTCATAAAAGGAGTTAGCTTGACTCACAATTTAGGCAATGATTTGGAGCTTTACAAAGAAGAAGGCAATTTTAAGCCAAAAATTAAGATTGAAGTATAGATTATTAGAGCTAGAAGGATTTAGGGATATCTAGTCCACTCTCTTAGAGGAACATGACAGTCCAAGTTCAGGGTAGGATGACAAAGCTGGCTAAATATGTCTTATTTCTGTCAGCACAGCAACTTTTATTATATCAGGCTGTCTTTTGATGGCCAGAGCTGCCAACATTGCTTTGCACTGCTGTAGAAAACAGGGCTCTCCAAACAGAGGCTTAACAAGCCCCATTCAAGGATGCTATAGGAACATCTTGTGGACTGGAAAGGAGATTGGCCTTCACCGATTGCCTCTAAGGTTCCTTCCAACTTTAAGAACTTATTCATATCAAATTCAGAATTATTCTGACATCTTTAATGCTTTGGGAGTTGGAAAATTACTCCAGAATTTCATCTTGGAGTTAATGCTTCAGTTCATATTACACCAGTTTACATATCTCCAGAAGGAATGTTAAAATTCCATGTGAAGTCTTAAGCCCAAATACAGTGTGACAGGATATACTGGTTCCCAGGTTTCAGGTGCAAAGATTGTTATGAAACCCCATTTAGGCTTTGTCACAATATCTTTAGTGAACAAAATCTGAACAGCTTAACTTGCTTCTGAAAACAAAGACACTGATTAGAAAGTAAACATGAGAAGTGACGGTCAAGAATGCAATAACTATAACAGGTGGCGGAAACCAGCCAGGGGCACAAGGGGCTATGCAAGTTTAGAGGCTGGAGAAATCACTTCGGGTAGGAGGATCAGGGAAGGCTATGAGGAGCGGCACGGGGGTCGTCAGCATTTGAGGTTTACACCCTTATCATCGCTGGAGTCATCAGGCTGTAGTCCTGGGGCTGAGGCAGGGAGGGGGTCATATAAGAGAGCCCTGGTACACCTCCCTGAATTTTATTCCCTTCCTCACACTGGAGTAACTTGCACTTTTGCTGTGATCGAGCCAAAGATATTAGACATTAACAGGCATTTGGCCTGATTTTGGGAGCTTCAAGAAAGTGCTAAGATCCACCCTTCCTTGTCTCAGCCAGTCTCTCAGAAGGGCTCTTTTTTTTTTTTTAAGGTAAACTTTACATTCAGCAGGAGTCACCGATCTTAGTTTACTTAGAATTTAAGTGAAGTTGTGACAAATGTATATGCCTGTGTAACCAAAGCCTAATCAAGATATCAAACGTTTTCCTCCCAGAAAGTTCTCTCGTGCCCCTCCCTGTGAGAGGCAACGGCTCTTTCGATTTCTGTCAACCAAAGGTAACCATTTGTGAGATTCTTTTTATATAACACTGCATCCCCTGAGCAGCAATCAAAATCATACCTTAAAATGCAACTCCCCCCCAAGATGTTATCAGTTATTTACAACTTAGTATGTAGGAAGGATTAAACTAAAACTATTTTGGGAAAAGAGGGAGGTAAGAATGTAAGGACCTTAAATATTTGGTTCCTGAAGGATGTTTAGAAGGCCTACATTGTCTTTCATTTATAACTGGATACTCAGGAAACATGCCAGGTATGTGGAGCAGAAGGTGGAATTACCACGTGAAAGAAAACAGTGCCCTCCACTCAGTCTACCCAAATCAAAAAACTCAATTCAAATCCATCTTCTCAGGAATATCTTTCCTTAGGCTGTAGTAATTTCTCTCCCTTCTCTATGTCATAGTGTTGGCAGATATTAATTTCAATGGTCACAAACTCAAGTGTAACTTTATTTTTTTTTTGAAATTGATCTTAATTTTTATTTCAAGCCCCTATTCCTCTTAGCAGTAGAAAACATATTCTTTACAAATTAAGGTCAACTCAGTCACTTCAGTGTTATTTCAGTCATTTCAGGTTTATATTTAAGTCAAGGCTTTCTTTCACATTAAGCCAGTTTATTACTTACTGCCTTATAACTTCTTGTTTTGAGCCATTTTTAAATTTTTTGTTGTTTAGAATATCTGTGACTGTGAGTTAACTTTTCAGATGTTACAGAGCCCTCAGACCTCATCTCCCACAGTGCCTCACACAATACTTTGCACATCAGTCCACATTTTTATATTTGAAATATACATGATAAGCTACATGGTGATCCTTATAATTTTACAAAACCATGACTAGAGAATCACTGTATTTGAATTTATCTTTTAACCCAAGACTGATGGTAATATAGTCAAAAGGACATAATCATGAATTAGGAGTCTGGAGAGCTGAGTTCTTACTGTAACTAAGTATATAACTTTGGGCAAGTCACTTAACTTCTTAGGACCTAAACTTCCCCTGTAAAGTTGATGGGGAGGAAGAGGGATTGGACAAGATGATACCAAGGTACTTTCCTGGTCTGTGTTCTGTCCCTGGGAACATACCTTCAGTTTGGGAGGTAAGTTCAAAAATGATTTATGGTGGCCAGGCACAGTAGCTCACACCTGTAATCCCAGCATTTTGGGAGGCCAAAGCAGGAAGACCACTTGAGGCCAGGAGTTTGAGACCAGCCTGGGCAACATGGCAAGATCCTGTCTCTACAAAAAGTAAGAAAAATCAGCCGGGTATGGTGGTGCACACCTGTAGTCCCAGCTACTTGGGAGGCTGAGGCAGGAGGATCACTTGAGCCCAGGAGTTTGGGACTGCAGTGAGCTATGATTGCACCACTGCACTTCAACCTGGGTAACAGAGTGAGACCCTCTTCCAAAAAAAAAAATTTATAGTACATGGATTTTTATTCACCTGCCAAAACAGCTGCTTTGTGATCTTATTTACTGATTTTTTTTTAACTTTCGGAGTGAAAACTAATAATCAAAAGAAATACAGAACCAGTATAGAGAAACATTATTGGTCTATCTTGAGAAAAAATCATTTAAATAAATATATTCATTATATGTCCCCTTTTTGGTTTGTTTTTTTATTCCCCTAGACATGTCAAGTAGAGATGATCAACAATCACAGGCTCTTGCCAAACCCACGTTCAGTGAGGTACAAGCTTCTGCATTAGTGGAATCACTATTTGGGTTAAAAGTTTCCAACATCCAGCCACTTCCTAGCTATGATGACCAAAACTTTTATGTATACACTTCGAGAACCAAAGACAGTACAGACGGCCCGACTGAATATGTCCTCAAAATCAGCAACACTGAGGCTAGCAAAAATCCAGACCTGATTGAAGTGCAGAGCCACATCATCATGTTTCTGAAAGCAGCTGGGTTTCCAACCGCCTCTGTGTGTCGAACTAAAGGAAACAACACAACTTCTCTCGTGTCTGTAGGTAAGAGATGACCCACTTGCCAATCGGTCGCCTACCCATGTACATTACTGCATTTGGGCTACAATTAGAGATATCAATGACAGGTTTATAATTCCAAATGCAGATGTGGTTATTTTTTCAGTGCTTGGGAGAAGCCACAGCAACACTCAAGTGGAGATTGGGCTTCTGATTCAGAAGTGGTTAGAACCGAATCTGGTGTAAGTTTCTGCTTTGAAAGGCCCTGATAAATAGGAACTAAGGGGACTTGTGGAAATCAGGGGAACATTTTTTGTTTTTTTTTAACCAGAAAAATAATTAAATATTTTATTCCTCGACCAGCTGTATATTCTGGTGCTATGATATAGTAGAAAAAACACAAGACTAGAAATCAGGAATTTTAGATCCCAGCTCTGTCATTACTCTGTATGTATAACCTTGGGCACTTAAATTCCTAAGGCTACGGTTCTCATCAGTGAGATGGTCCCTTTCACCTCTAAATGCTAAAATGCTAAGATATACCTAATTCAGTTGTCTAAGCAGTACCCTAAAATCAATTTATTAGAATTTTATTAAAGGTTTGAAATCTTGACTGTGTTTATCTCTCTTAATTGTTCATCCATACCTTCTTACGTTGCATTGCTTCAAACACCTGAGGCCCATTATGGTCTCAGAGGAGTGGTTATTGTTCTGCGTTGCAAATGCAGGCTGTACCCCAATTTGCCCCTGAAGAAGTTGTGATTCTGGAAGTCGTTTCTTCATATCTCACTGTCCTCAATTGTAAACTTATGAAAGAGTGTGTGTTTCTGCGTTCATTTACCATAGTGGGTAATTTCTGTGTAGAGCTAAGGCCGGCAGAGTTGGGGCTATAATTTTGGTATGTAAATGGCCAATTCCAATGTTCTTAAGGTTTTCTATTCTACCTGCTTGCTTCATCCGCTCAGCCCTACCTCATAGAATCCTGCCAAGTTGTTTTAGGTTAGCACATTTTTTTCTCTTGTTCTGTAATTTCTGTTCTTTTCAATAATAATTACATAGGCAGAATAGCTTCTAATTCCTTTTTTTCAAGAATAGTTGACAGGATATGTCATTCCATCCATCTAGATAGTGGCTCTGAAATCAAAAGCTACTTGGTGAGGCTGCTGACTTACCTCCCAGGAAGACCCATAGCTGAGTTTCCCGTCAGCCCCCAGCTATTGTATGAAATTGGAAGGCTAGCTGCCAAATTGGATAAGACCCTGGAGGTAAGATTTGGGGTTTCATTTTGTTTAGAAGGGATTTTTGTTTGTTATTTTATTTTTTAAATAAACTCAGAATCAGATTCTCTTTTTATATCTAGTGCTTCTTAAGGTGTGTTATGAAGGGAATGGGGTCCTAGGTGCATAAATTTTATGACAGTAAGGCTACCTTCTGCCCAGGTCTCTACTTTACTGGCATATTGGCAAAATTACCTAATTTTTAGAAATTTATGATATTTCTTATGCTGCTCACTGAAAACAGTCTATATTCACAAACTGAAACTTGAAGTTTTCATCCAGATGAGGAGTAATCAGCTGGAGCTCTGTGCACTGGAGCAATAGCTAAGTTGCAAATGGGTTAAAATGACTTGTGTTAAAGGATGTTTTTGTCCTATAGAAATAAATCGTATATGACAGGTATTTTTTCACACCCACCCATAAAACATCTTCATTTATTCAACAAACATTGACTAAGTACCTTTTATGTGCCAAGCACTGGGAGAATAGTAAGACATAGACCCTGTCCTAGAATGTGTTCCAGGGGGACAGATAAATGCTTTAAAAAGTAATTACAGGTCTGGGCACTGTGGCTCATGCCTGTAATCCCAGCACTTTGGGCGGCCAATGCAAGAGGATTGCTTGAGCCCAGGAGTTCGAGACCAGCCTGGGCAACAGAGCGAGACCCCATTTCTACAAAAAATTTAAAAAATTAACCAGGTATGGTAGTGCAAACCTATAGTTCCAGTTACTTGGGAAGCAAAGGCGGGAGGATCTCTTAAGCCCAAGTGTTTGAGGCTGCAGTGAGCTATGATTGTGCCACTGCACTTCAGCCTGGGCAACAGAGTGAGACCCTGTCAAAAAAAAAAAATTACAGTTTGTATGAGTAAAACACTTGTAATCACTCATTAAATTCTGTCAGTTCTACCTCTCAGATGTCTCTATATTCCATCTCCTTCTCTCCATTCCTGCCACAACAGGTAGCTTCCCTGAAGTACCACTGTAGCCTCCCTGCACCTAGTTTTTTTTTCTCCAATTTATTCTTTATACTAGTCAAAAGTGACTTCTGAAAATTACACATCTGACCATGTCAATTCCATAATTAAAACCTTTCACTGGTTTCCAGATAAAGTCCAGATAAAGTTCTCAGCTTTCCAGATAAAGTCCTCAGTGTGGTGAACAAGCCCCTGCATGGCCGTGTCCCTGCCTCCCTCCCCAGGCAGCATGTCTCCCTTTTCATACATTTCTCACCAGCAATATAGAACTTCTTGTAGTCCCCTGAATGTGCCATTCTGTTTTATGCCTTTGCATATGCCATTATCTCAACCAGTAATCCCTTTTCCCCTGCTTCATAAGACTCCTACTTATCCCTCAGCACACAGCTCACCCGTCACCTCCTCTGTGAGATCTTCCTTGACCCTTTCTCTTCCCACACTGCAAAGAGATGATCACTTCCTTCTCCTTGCTACTTCTGAACCTTATTGATCTTTCTATCACTGTATTTACTGTACTATGTTCTGGTTATCTATTGCTTTGTACAAAATCATACCCAAATTTACTGGCTTAAAACAATAATGACTTATTTCTCATGATTCTGTGGGTTGACCAAGCCACTCTTTTCTAGTTGGTGTTGATCAGGGTCACTCATGCAGCTAGATTCCACTAGGAGCTTGACTGGGGTGCTCCAGTTCACCCCCAGTAGCCTCTTCTCCTCATGTGGTCCTCATGTGTCCTCCAGGATGGCTGAACATCCTTACAATATGGCTGCTGACTTCCGAGAGAGACTTCCAAGAGGATAAGCCCCAATATACAAATGTTTATCCAGCCCCTCCTGGAATCACGATACCTAATATACCATTGGCCACTAGTTAACTGGGAGAAGCTACACAAGGGAATGACCACAATGGCATTATAGATATTTGTTGCATATCTGAGCTTCCTGTTACATATGGTTTATAAGAAACAGTGAGCTTCTTAAGGACAGTGTCTACATCTTATTATCTATCATCTTTAATCTTTGGTATCTAGCAGTGTCAAACACACACATAGGAGGGCTTCATTAAAAAAAAGTAACATCTGGGTTGGTTCTTAAAAGTTAGGAATCTATCAGGTAGAGAAAAGGAGGAAGGGCATTCCAGCCAAAGGAAAGAGCATGTGAAAAATCATTGCAGTACAATATCCATGTTCCAGAACCTCCGAATAATTCATAATAGGGATTATACTTGAAAGAGGCAGGGGATAAATTTGAAAATGTAGGGCAGAGTCAGATTATAAAATACATTAACATGTATGATGCTGAGGAGTTTAGATTTTGTCTTACAGGCAGTAAGGGGCCTTGGAAGGTTTTCAATAGGCAAAGATTTCTAATTTATATCACTCTAATTTATAACCTATCTGCCATTATGGTGGATAGATTGGCAGACAGCCAGACTGGAGGCAGGGAATACGTCTAGGAAGCTAACGCAGCAAATGCAGTAGTCAGGTCAAAGCTGACTGAGGGCTTGAACCAAGAAAAGATTCAAAATATATTTAGGAGGCAGAGCATCTAGACTTGGTGGTTGATTTAATGTTAAGCTTATAGGAGAGGGGAGAGTTGAGCAAGAGATGGCTTCTAACCTGTTCCTGCTGGGACACAACCCCATTCTGAAGTAGATAAGGTACTCCCTGGTGTCATTCATGGGAAAAAGCCTTTCTAGCCAGGAACTGAAGCAAGGAACTGGAGGAACGGGCAGGGGGAGAGATCAGAGAGGGAGTCCAGGGAGTGTTGAGCGCTGTGCAAGCTAAGGCTTCCTGCTGTACAGGGAGCATCTCAGCCTCTTCTCACTGCACACTGTGCTCCTCCAGCGGCTGCTGCGTCAGCCTGCCTGCTTCCACTCCTTGCTCTGTCCACAGTTTCTTTTATATCTGGCTGGAGCTGTGTTTTTTTTTTTTTTCTTTTTCTTTTTTATTAACTAATAAACATGGTAGAATGGCCAGAGCTTTAGAGAGAGAAGTAAAGTAGAGCCTTAACAGGAGTTGGGTGAGAGATGGGACACTTTAACAATAAGATTTAGGAGATTTTCAAATCTCTTCAGTGCCAGAGATTTGATATTTATAGTCTCCTGGGAATGAGTAAAAAAATTCTTTGCTGCTTTATATTGCAGTCTTTATATTTGAAGTGTGTTTCTTGTAGGAAGCATATATTTGGGTCTTGCTTTTTTATCCAAGCCCATTTGGGGTGCTTAGACCATTTACAATTTAATGTGATTATTGATACAGTTATCATCTTGCTGTTTGTTTTCTATTTGTCTCATCTGTTCATTGTTCTCTAATTTCCTTTTTTTCCCCTGCCTTCTTTTGGTTTGAGTATTTTTTATGATTTTATTTAATCTTCTTTGTTGGCTTAACTCTGTTTCATTATTTTAGTGGTTACTTTAGGGTTTATAGAATACATCTTTAACCTATCACAGTCTACCTTCAAGTATACTGTACCACTTCATGTATAGTACATGAACCTTACAATTGTATACTTCTGTTTCTGCCTCCCTGGCCTTTATGCTGTTATTGTCATATATTTTACTTTTGTTATAAGCCCCACAATATAATGTTATTATTTTTGTTTAAACATTTGGTTATCTTTAAAGAAATTGAAATAATAAGAAAAAATGATACATTGCCCATGTAATTACCTTTTCCAGTGTTCTTCACTCTATGTAGATGCATATTTCTATTAGGTATCATTTCTTTCTACCTGAAGGACTTCCTTTAACATTTCTTATAGTATGGGTCTGCAGGTGATGAATTTTTTCAGCTTGTGTATGTCTGAAAAAGTCTTTGTTTCACTTTCATTTTCTTTTAAGAGACAGGGTCTCACTATGTTGCCCAGACAGACTTGAACTCCTGGGTCCAAGCATTCCTCCTGCCTCAGCCTCCCAAGTGACTGGGACTACAGGTGTTCACCACCACACCCAGCTCACTTTCCTTTTTAAAAGATATTTTCATTGAGGGTAAACTTCTAGGTCAACAATCTTTTTATTTTAGTGCTTTAAAGACATTGTTCTACTTTCTTTGCATCATTTCTGACAAGAAATCTGCTGTAAGAGTGTTCCTCTGAACTTAACATGTCTTGTGTATGTGTGGTTGCTTCTAGGATTTTCTCTTTATCTCTAGTTTTGACCAGTTTGGTTATGGTGTGAATTTGTATAGTTTTCTTCATGTTTCTTATGCTTGGTATTCACTGAGCTTCCTTGAGTGGAAGTTAAGTTACTTGGAAGCAGTTTGATCGTTTTGGGCCTTGCTTTTAACACTTGATAGGTGAGACCAGGGCTGCCTTTAGTCTAGGGACAATTATTCTCCACTACTAATGCAAGACCCTTCTGAGTTCTCTACCAAATGTCCTATGAACTATGAGGTTCTCCAGTCTGGTTGGTAGGAAAAGCCCTATTTCCAGCCAAGTACTGTTTCCTCTAATCCTTTCAGGTGTTTTTTTCTCCCCTAGCTTTGAGTAGTGCCCTCCTATTCATACATGATCGTACACCAATCTGCCAAATTCTCAAGGAGGACACACTGCAGATCTCTGGAGTTCTCTCTCTCTGCAGCTCTCTGATCTCTGGTAATCTGTCCTGTAAACGCTAGCCACCTTGGCCTCTCTGGACTCTCAGCTCTACCTCTTCAACTCAGAGAGTTCACTAGGCTCTGCCTGGGTCTGCCCTCTTTGCACTGTGTCCTCTCTCAAAGCAGTAAACTTATCTTGTTTGCTTTCCATCTCTCAAGGATCACTGTCCTTCATTGCCTAATGTCTAATAACTTGAAAGCCAGTGTTAACTTTTTCAGGCAGGAGGATAAACCTGTTCCCTGTTACTCCCTCTTGACCAAAAATTGAAGTCCATGTTGCAGTCAAAATAGTATTCATTTATCCTTTTATCCCCAAATAGAAACAATATAACCTTCTCTTCTGATTAAAAAACCCTTCCATGATTCATTATTTAAATAAAACCAGATGCAAATACAAAGAAAAATTAAAAGTACCAGTAATCCCATCTTCCAGAGATGACACTCACTAAACCATTTATTTCATGAGTCCAGGGCCACACTACCCCACAGCCCCTGGGGCATACTTGGTGCTCAGTAAGTGTTGACAAACTGACAAATCTTTTCCTATGCTAATCACCATTTCACATTGCACTGTATTCATTTATTAAACAAATATTTATTGAGCCATGCAAGGTTTTGCCTGGTAAACATATTAAGCATTTCAGTTGAAACAGTTTTCAGTCAAGTTTGAGCAAATCCATTTGTGGATATTTGTTAAAATGCTCATTTGTGAACATTAATATAATTTGGATTTAAATAGACCATTCTAATGTATTTTTAGGAAGTTTTCTTCACATATTAATTTTATTTGTTATAGAAAAACCTTTGAACTCTTTGTGGTGCTCAGTAAAGTCTCTCTACCTTCCTCAGAATTAAACCTACTAAATGAGCTATTTAAATGATTGTCTGTTACATAACAGAGTTCTTTTTTTTAATCATTAACCATTCCTTCTACCCTATTTGTGGGCTTCATTTGTATGTCAATTGCCACTGAACCTTCAGCTTTTCTTGCTATATTCTGAAAAGGCAAAAACAGTTTTCAGAGGGAGACAGCACCACATCATTGCTGGCAGTAAGTTCTGCTGTGCAGTTAGCCACTTGCTGCTCTGCTGTGCAACTTATTTTAAGCTGTCTTACAGAGGACAGGGGAGCTCTAGAGGGAACCAAGAAAGGCTTTTCTCACTTGGTATTGCAAAGCACTTTACCATGCATTATTCCCATAGCTCATCCCCTCACCTAACCTTACCCCATACCTTTGGGTAAATTATTAGTTTTCCTATAAGTACTAGGTGGGGTGGGGAACCTATACCCTCAAGGCCACATGTGGCCCTCCAGATCCCCAAGTGTGACCCCTCAACTGAATCCAAACTTCACAGAACAAATCCCTTTATTAAAAGGATTTGTTCTGTAAAATTTGGATTCAGTCAAAAGGCTGCACTCAAGAATCAGAAGGCCACATGTGGCCTCAAGGCCACAGGTTCCCCACCACTTCTGTAGGCATGGTAGAGGTAATGACTGCTCTGCTGGGGATGTGGTTAGGCCACTGAAGCTTCTAGCAGCTGGGCAGGCTTAGGGCATCCAGAATAGACAGGAGCTCTGGGGATTGTAGGGGCCAGAACTGAGGTGTTCACAAGTGAAGGGACCAACTAGTCCATACTGGAATTTGGTTGCTGCTTGGTCCACAGATGGGCTGGAAGTCAAACTCAGAAAATTCATTTAACTTTGAGGGAAGGCTTGTGAATATGATTGTTTTCAGGCTTTGTACTAGAGGAAGTGAGGTGCGTGGGAAATGGGAGCTGGGGTGAGGGGTAGAGTGTAAAAAGTTAGCAAGAGGGGGGCTGAGATAGACTAATAAATAGCACCGTTTAAACTATCAGCATTCAGTTTGGTGTAGCAAGGAGCCAAAAGGATAGAAAAGCCAGAAAAGTCAGGCAGATCAGGTGCAACATCAATATTTAACAAACATTTATTGAGTACCTGTATATATGAGGTCTTTATTTCATGTCTTCATTCCACAAATGACTGCAAGGTTGGTATTAATATCTCGATTTTACTGTTAAAGGAAGGAAGATCTGAGATGTTAAGTGGCCTGCTTATAAGTGGTAGAGCCAGTTGAAACCCAGATCTGTCTGAGTCAACTCCAGTGTTCTTTCCATTACTCCATACTAGAGCGAACTGTTCTTCTGCGGGTACCTGGGCTAATAGAGTCATCATTCCAGAAGTGACTTGGAGCCTTCCCTGAATAGACTGTTGCTCCACTGGAAACCCAACAAGAGTGTTATATTTCACTTTCTTTAAAAATAAAAGTAAAATCCGGGTACAGTGGCTCACACCTGTAATCCCAGCACTTTGGGAGGCTGAGGCAAGAGGATCGCTTGAGGCCAGAAGTTCAAGACCTGCCTGGGCAACATAGCGAGACCTCATCGCTTAAAAAAAAAATTTTTTTTTAAATTAGCCAGGCAAGGTGGCTTATATCTGTAGTCCTAGCTTCTCGGGAGGCTGAGGCAGGAGGATTGCTTGAGCCCAGGAGTTCAAGGCTGCAGTGAGCTATGATTGTGCCACTGCACTCCAGTCTGGGCAACAGAGTGAGACCCTGTCTCTAAAAAATAAAAATAGGCCAGGCGTGGTGGCTCACACCTATAATCCTAGCATTCTGGGAGGCCAAGGTGGGAGGATTGCTTGAGGTCAGGAATTCAAGATCAGCCTGAGCAAGAGTGAGACCCTGTCTCTACCAAAAATAGAAAAAATTAGCCGGGCATGGTGGTGCACGCCTGTGGTCCCAGCTACTCAGGAGCCTGAGGCAGAAGGATCGCTTGAGCCCAGGAGATTGAGGTTGCAGTGAGCTATGATGATGCCACTGTACTCCAGCCTGGGTGACAGAGCAAGACCCTGTCTCAAAAAATAAACGTAAAAATAAAAATAAAAATAAAACAATATTGAAAGGTGTAAAATGAAAAATTTTTTTCTCTCCACCATCATCTCCATTCCTAGTCACAATCCCACTCTGCAGAAGTACCAGCTCCTAACAGTGTTTTCAGTGCTTGCTATGCAGAGTATTTTTGTGATCCTCAGTGGCATTTAACACACAAGATGGTAAGGAGATTCAAAAGCTTGTCAAAAGCTTGAGGAATCGTTGAAGGAACTAGAAAGGTTTCACACATCGACTGCCATGCCAGAAAAAAAATGTTTTTGCTTGGGGCCATGGTGTTTTATTACAAAAATAGAATAAAGGCTTTGAAAACAGAACGATCCTTTCTAATTTAATGAAAAATTTGTTATTGTTTATTGTTTTCTGTGCGTGAGTTACATGCGACTTGAAAAACAGTTCTCCCAGCTCCCAGGGTGAAAAGACATGTAAGTTACATATGCTTCACGAGGCCCCGGGCTCAAAACTAGCGTGAGTTAAATACAACTCACATGGCAGTTAATGTGTTAATCTGCAGAAGAGAAGACTCTGAGGGAACAGGAGTGCTGTCTTCAAAAATTTGGAGGACTAATCCTGTTCCAGATGGTGCTGTTCAAACAGCGGCTACATGACCACGTAGCAAGGATATGCTAGTGATAACACAAGCATCAGGGGACGGTCGTCAAACTTCAGGCCGTGATAATGGGTGTTGAAATCAATTTAGAGGATCATTTAGAGGAACTTTTTTTTTTTTTAAGAAATAGAATACAATATAAAACACCAGAATATGTCACATGTAATGGTCCAAGTACTGTTTACTGAGATTTTTTTCTTTATTTTTATTTATTTATTTATTTATTTTTTGAGACAGAGTCTCACTCTGTCACCCGGGCTAGAGTGCAGTGGCATCATGATAGCTCACTGCAACCCCCAACTCCTGGGCTCAAGCGATTCTCCTGCCTCAGTCTCCCGAGTAGATGGGACTACAGGTGCGTGCCCTGACGCCTGGCTAGTTTTTCTATTTTCTATAGAGACGGGATCTCGCTCTTGCTCAGGCTGATCTCAAACTCCTGGTCTGAAGTAGTCTTCCCGCCTTGGCCTCCCAGAATACTAGGATTACCGGCAAGAGCCACCACACCCAGCTGAGACTTTTTTCCTTTATATGTGTGTGTGCCTATATACTGGGTTGTGATGTGTGTGTGTGTGTATTTTTTTTTTTTTAAGATATAGGGTCTCACTCTGTCACCCAGCCTAGAGTACAGTGGCACGATCATAACTCACTGCAGCCTCAAACTCCTGGGCTCAGGCAATCCTCCCACCTCAGCCTCCCAAGTAGCTGGGACTACAGGTACCCATCACCATGCCCAGCTAATTTTCTCATTTTTTGTAGAGTCAGGGTCTCGCTATGTTGCTCAGGCTGGTCTTGAACTCCTGGGCTCAAGCAATCCTCCCACCTCGGCCTCCCAAAGTGTTTGAATTACAGGCGTGAGCCACGCGCCCAACCTGTAATGTATATATTTCTTACTGCAAGTCATGGTCAAAAAAATTGAAAGATACTTCATTGGGTGACCACCAAGGCAGCTTCTAGCACTCACAGAAGACCCATGTCCTCCCTCAGTTCCATAGTAACAAGTCATTATCCCTCAAGCGGTCTAAAGGCCCTTCCAATTCCAGAACTTTTAATTCTAGGAACATCCATTTATTCAGCAAATTTTGCATGAGCAGTGCCTTCGACATACCAGGCACCGTTCTAGGTGTGGGGGTACAATAGTGAACAAAACAGGCAAAAAATAAAGCCCTTGCCCCTCATGCAGCTTATATTCTACTGAGGATAGACAGTAAAATAACCAAGTGAATCATGGCAAATGTTAGACAGCAGTAAGTGCTAAGTAGAAAAAATAAGCAGAGAAGAGGGACACAAAATACTAGAGAAAGGGTTGAAATTCTGGATGGAGTGGGCAGGAGGTTCTCACAGAAAAGGTGTTTTGTAAGTAAAGACCTAGTGGAAATGAGGGCATGTAGATACCTGGGGAAGAGCATCCTGGAAGGAGGAAACAGCAAATGCAAAAGGTCATGAGGTAGGAACATGCCTGGCATGTTCCTTGAACAGCTGGGAGACCAGTGCGGTTGGAGTAGAGTGAGCAAACGTAGCAGAAGATGAAGTCAGAGAGGTAACAAGGGGCGGGTCAGATCATGTGGGTGAGAACAGAGTTCTTTAGAGCTGCCTCTAATTCCTCTGTAAGCTGTGGATATCTTCACACAATTGTGAGGATCAAGTGAGATGGAAATGTGCTCCCCAGACTATGAGGTCCTGTACAAATATGAAGGTCTTACAATTTTTTGTGGATTAATGTAAATGGGGCAAGTCAATGACCATAAGAGAATGCCAGCTCTCTCCCTCAGGCACTCCCAGGCCACTTTGGAGCAGGTGAGTCTTCTGGCACACAGCAGATCTCTCAGTAGTGGTTGCTCTAACTGTCAAGAAGCTAAGAGTTTCTTGCTTTTCATTTAGAAATTCCATCACCCAAAGTTAAGTACTCTTCATCGGGAGAACTTCATCTGGAATCTAAAAAATGTTCCTGTTCTGGAGAAATATCTGTATGCCTTGGGCCAGAATCAAAGTCGAGAGATTGTTGAGCAGGTCATTCAGCTGTTCAAGGAGGAAGTAATGATCAAATTCAGTCATTTTCGAGAATGTGAGTATTCCCCCAATCAAATATGTATTTTTCTTAATAGTTAAATTATCCAAATTTCATACTATCAGAAAAGAGTGGCGGTACAACTTAGCTTTATCAAATCTTAAAACTTTACCATTTTTGTTCCTGTTATTTTATAAATAATATCTTATTTTTCTTAAAATTGCTGTATTTGAAGCCTCCCTTAGCTTTACATGATTCCGCTTATCTCTTCCCTCCTATTAAATAAACTTGCATACTACATATGTATGATTTATAAATGTTTTACAGTAGTGTTTTGCATTTTTCAAACCTTATATCAATGGCATCACATGGTGTATTATCATTCTGCAACCTGCTTTTTAAATTCAGCATGTTTTTCAGATTGATGTATATTAATATATGTAGTTCTAGTTTATTTAGTTTATTAGTTTTAACTGCTGAATAGTATTCCATGGTATGAATATACCAAAATTTATTTGAACATACCTTAAGTTTTCAGTCCTTTCTCTTGTTGATGGAATTTTAGGTTGCTTCCCATTTTTTTGCTACATAAATGATGCTGCAGTGAACACTGTAGTACATATCTCCTCGTGTATGCAGATAAGAGTTTCTCTAGGGTATATATCTAGATGTAACTAGCCTTTGCACCCAGCATTAAGTACTGGTTAAAGGGCTAATAATTTAGTTGCATTTCTTGCAAGGGCTAGGACAGGCAGTATGTGTCTTTTTTGCTGTTTGCTTACTTTGTGTAAACACAATGTAAGGTTGTAGCATGAAAACAGAGTTGATTTTTCTTTCCCCTTAAACTTGTTTTTCACCAGTCTTCTTCATCTCATTAAAATGGTATCCACCATTCACCTAATTCCAAACAGTTTTCAAAAATCATTGTGTGAATTTATACTGCCACTAGCAGAGTATAAAAGTTTTCACCCTAGGTATTGTCACACTTTTAAAAATTTCGTCAATCTGATTTGTGTGTAATGGTTTCTCATTGTGGTTTTAAAATACATTTCCCTATTTATTGGCCATTTGGATATACTCTTGTGAAGTGCCCATTCAAGTCTTTTGCCTGCTTTTCTTTCTTTTTTTTTTTGAGACAGAGTCTCACTCTGTCGCCCAGGCTAGAGTGCTGTGGCGTCATCATAGCTCACTGCAACCTCAAACTCCTGGGCTCAAGCGATCCTCCTCCCTCAGCCTCCTGAGTAGCTGGGACTACACGCGCGCACACCACGCCTGGAAAATTTTTCTATTTTTTTGTAGAGACGGGGTCTCGCTCCTGCTCAGGCTGGTGTCAAGCAATCCTCCCGACTCAACCTTCCAAAGTGCGAGGATTCTAGGCATGAGCCATCTCGCTGGCCACTTTTCTTCTTTTTTTCTAATATTTGCATTTAAGGTTAAAAATTTTAACTCTAGGTATAGCTCTAGTTGCATCTCACAAGGGTATTTTTTTTGCTGGGGGGTAAGAAGCAGTCTGGCTTAAGAGTTTATTAAAAATCCACTCCATCATGAGACTTATTATTTATTAAAGAATATATGTTATTGAAAATCTTTTATAAATTGAAGATAAAATAGCCTATTCTGCTTTTACACCTTTATTGAGATGTAATTTACATACTATGCCATTCACCCATTTAAATTGTACAATTCGATGTTTTGTAGTATATTCACAGGGTTGTGTAATCATCACCATAATCTAATTTTAGAACATTTCATCTCCTCACAAAGAAACCCTGTACCCATTAGCAGTCAATCCTATTGTTCTTAAAGTACAAAATGTAGAAGTAAATTTTTGTTAGGCCCATTTTCTGTTCCAGTAGAGAGAAAATATTAGATTTCTCCTCACTCTTTCATTATTGTTTCAGTTTGCTTTATACTATTAAGATCAGCTGTTCTGGCATCATTGCTAGGGCTTCTTTGCAACAGTTTACCTTGAGTGTCCTCTGAGATTCTTAATCTTAATTGCCTACCATTTGAAGTACTTTATGTGAGAACATGGCTATTAACATCTTTAATATAAGATGCACACCCCAAGTACTGATATGTAGTTTTTCATTTTCATGTAGTTCAAAATATTTTGTAATTTACCTTAAGATTTCTTCTTTTCACCCATGGGTATTTAGTAGTATAAATCCTTTTCCCCAAAATAGGATGAACTTTTTAGTTATCTTTTCATTGATTTCTACTGTAATTACATTGTGGTCAGAGAACATACTCTATATCGTGCTATTTAATTGGATTTTCTTCAGTGAAGGAAACGTTCTATATCAGTGTTGTCCAATACAGCCACCACTATGTGGCTAGTGACTACTTGAAATGTGGCTAGTGCAACTAAGGAATGGGATTTTCAATTTTATTTAATCTTAATTAATTTAAATGGCCACATATGGCTAGTGGCTACCATACTGGAAAGAGTAGCTCTATATGATTCCAGTCTTTTGAATTTACTTTATGACACAGCATTTGGTAAGTGTTAATAAATGGTCCATATGAGTTCAAAAAGAAAGTGTATTCTGAACTTCTTGGGTAAGGAGTTATATATATGGCCATTAGATTAAGTTTGTTAATCATGTTGTTTAAATTTTCGGTATCTTTCACTAATATTTTTGTCTGTTTGTTCTAACAATTACTAAGTAAAGTCCATTTTAAATCTCCCACTATGATTGTGGATTGTCTATTTCTTGCTTATATTTCTGTCAAATTTTGCTTTATATATTTTGAGTCAATTGTATGATATATCCCAATTTCAGAAATGTATAGTTTAAAATCTATGATTTACAGTAATGTTCATTGCTTCTGTGTGCCACTCAGTGAGCTACATTACTTAAGCATGATTTATGTAATCCTTATCATACAGAAGAAATCTGTATTATATTTAGATGTTAAAATTCTGTACTTTATATTAATATTATGTACTTATTAGAAAGTATGTGAGTTTCACTGCTTGTGAACATGCCCATTTTGTCCTAATCTTTAGTGGCTTAAATCAGTGCTTTTCAAACTATCCATTGTAAAAGACAAGTTTGGGATTTTTTTTCCCCAACCCATTATAGCCTGGCACATGGCCCTACCATACGTGATTAATTCACAGCTCATGCCACATGTGAGTAACCATGCAAGTTTGACAAAACTCAAACTGGTCTACTCTCTGTTCAATGCAACAAGGCCACTGATCATATTCTTGGATGTCAAATTGCCATAAAATCCTCTAAACACTCTCAATTTCTGTTCTTAACTCACACAGACTTGTAACATTTTATAGACCAACACCAGCCACAGACCCCACTTTGAGTAGTATTGACTTAAAATATCGCCACCTATTCTAGTAATCAAAAAACTGGGGAAATTCAGAATTACCTTGTCATCAGAAAATTTTTTTGGAAAACCTAGGTGAAAATAAAGGCACATCTGGTCCATTCTAGAACTCCTTGCCTCTTATAATAATATGATTATGTTTATATTCTTTTGAAACATTTCTGGTACTGAGCAGTACTCCTTTTCAGTTTACTCTTCCAGTAGCCAAAATCAGGTATTTGCAATGACTGCAATCTCCGTCTTCTGGCCTTGTATTTATGAGAAGCAAAAGCAAAAGCAACAGCAGAAAACCAAAATTAACTGCTTTTATTCTTTTCAGAGGAAATTATTTTATTTCAAGAAAAATATGGTTTGGCCCTTTATCTCTGACTGCTCATCAAATTATTTGAATGGCCTTGCCTAAGAAAGAGCATGGAAAAAGAATGAATTGGGATATTAAATAACTGTTTTTACATGATTTTTCTACTTTCAGGTATCAATCATGGAGATCTTAACGACCATAACATTTTAATAGAGTCCAGCAAGTCAGCCTGTGGAGATGGTGAATATCAAGTGTCTGGGATTTTAGACTTTGATGACATGAGCTATGGCTACTATGTATTTGAAGTGGCAATCACCATCATGTACATGATGATTGAAAGCAAGAATCCTATACAAGTAGGAGGTCATGTCCTTGCAGGGTTTGAAAGTATAATCCCACTGACAGCTGTAGAGAGGGGTGCTTTGTTTCTACTTGTATGCAGTCGTTTTTGTCAGTCACTTGTCATAGCTGCATACTCTTGCCAGCTACACCCAGAGAACAAAGACTATCTCATGATTACTGCAAAAACTGGATGGAAGCACTTACAGCAAATGTTTGATATGGGCCGGAAAGCTGTAGAAGAAATCTGGTTTGAAACTGCCAAGTCCTATGAATCTGGGATCTCCACGTAACTAGATAAAAGTCCACATTAACTTGGGTAATTAAAAACCCAATAGGACCAAACCAAAGGATTTTCCTGCATAGTTAAAAATGAATTGATGGAACAGATCAGTTCCAAATATGACAAAGCACATGATACCTCTAAGGTCTTCAAGCAATCTCATGACCATTTTTTAAACTTAAGAAAGTACTGCACAAGCAAGCATGTCTTTCTGTGGGTCTTGCTTGCCTTGTGTATAAAACACATACAGTGATATTTTTAAGCAGATAATCTCTAGGTCTATTTGCCCTGAGATCAATGACTTTTTTAAACTTTGAAAGGAATATATATGTATAAATATATTCACATATTTTAAATAATTGGACATAACATACAGACCTAGCTAACATTTCACCAGTTCTATGAAACCTTCTCTGATCTCTTCTTTCTCTAGAATCCCATTGTACTATGTCTTTTTCATGGCATATCACTTTGCATAACGGATCATGGTTGTGCAGGGCATCTGGCCTGAGAGCTATTTGAGGGCAGAGACCATGTAAAAATTATTTTTGTCTCATCCCTTCTTCTCACACCTGCTATAGTGTCTTTCCCACAGAGAAGTCTTTAAAAATATTTGCAGAATGAATGTATGCAGGAAGAAAGGTTGGAGAAGGCACACACTAAGATGCCATAGAAGGAAACACAGAAGGTGTTCTTTGAGAAAATTTTTTAGCTTGTTTGAAAGAGTAGTTGAAACTGGAAGTCCAGAGATAGATGCTGGAAGACACTGGAACTGCAAGGAAGCAGATAAAGACATCCAAGCAGGGCTGCTAACCTCTGAGCCACCTAAATATAATGGTTAGTTTTCAGACTGATACCGGGAATGTCCCTAAGCAGATATTTTAAAATTCTCTATAATTTATGTTTCTTTTTGTATGACCATATAGTAGATTGGGTAAACTGGAGCTCACTATGTACTTGGCTTACATTATACCACTGCATTTCCTTCGCTGATTTCTCCTCATGTCTCCTTTACTGTGATTTAGTAAATGGCTGTTTACTTATTCTTATAGTTTTAACTATTCATTTTCTACAGATGACTCAAGTCTAGAACCCTGGCCATTCAAACCCCCTCTCAGTAGTTCTCTCCTTCTATATATATATGAATAGGCATTGATTCTCTACCTATCTGCCTGCCTACCTACCTATTTGTACTTCTCAAAATAAGTGTTTCTCTGAATTTTCTTATATCATTCATTTTTAACTTCACAGTCTCCATTTCCTTATCTGTAAAATTGGGGTAATGGTAGTACCTATCTCATAGAGTTAGTTGTGAGGATTTCACAAGAGAATAATGCCAGTACTTAGCACAATGCTTGGCACATAGTTGGGACTCGATAAATACTTACTAAACAAATCAACCATATTCCAGGTTACCCAAACTCAAAGTATTGGAGTAATTTTTTGCTTACCTCTCTCATATTCAATCACTGAGCCCTACTGGTTTTTAGAATCATAGAATTTTAGGAATCTCTGTCTTTCTGCCTTTTAAATATAATATATAATAACAGCCAACATTTATTGAGCACTAAGTATTTTACACACATTATCTCATTTAATCTTCACAACACACCCATGAGGGAAGTACTATTATGATTAATCCCCATTTTCAGATAAGGAAATAGAGGCTTAAAAAGTAGACTTAATTTAATTAAAGAGAGCCATTGCTTAAATCAGGTCTTTCTGATGCAGACCATGCTGTTAACCACTACAGGGTCCCATACTACTTCCTCTTCCTCTCCCCTCCCCTTCTGTCCCCCCTACACACACACACACACACACACACACACACACACGTACGTACATTAGGAGGAGCAAATGAGATCACTCACGTGAAAGCACTTATGCTTCTCAAATTTAAAAAACTGTGGTTTTTATCTAGCTTGACCATTCAGGAAACTGGGGACGAGAGAAGTAGAGTGAAACTTGGGTTTCACTCCCAACCCAGTGTTCATCCTCTTCTATGATGAAACTCTTGTTTGCTTCTACTAACATGGATTCCCTTTCACTCAATTCCTATTGCAAATATTGCTGACCACTATTTCAAAATTTAAATACATGCTGCATTGCATTGATATTTTACTATTTGGTATTTGTTCTAGTTTATCGTCCATCAATCAGTTCCATGTATTTTATAAACTCTTGGGTGGTTGTGATAGTTAATTTTAGGTGTCAGCTTGACCGGGTTAGGGGATACCCATGACTGGATTAAAGGATACCCAGATAGCTGGTAAAGCATTATTTCTGAGTATGTCTGTGAGTATGTTTCCAGAAGAGATTGGCATTGAATCAGCAGACTGAGTAAGGAAGATTCCCCCCTCACCAATGTGGGTGGGCATCATCCAGTCCATTGCGGGCCCAGATAGACAAAAAGGCAGAGGAAAGATGATTTCAATCTCTTTCCTGGGGCTGGGACATCTTCTCTTGCCCTCGACATCAGAACTCCAGGTTCTCAGCCTTTGGAGTCCATCAGCTCCCCTAGTTCTCCAGCTTGCAGACAGGATATTGTGGGACTTCTTGGCCTCCATAATTTATTTCCATAATAAATCCACTTCTATCTATCTGTCCATCTATCTATCCATCCATCCATCCATTCTATTGGTTCTTTTTCTCTGGAGAACCCTGACTTAATACAGTGCATAAATTGAATATTTATTTCATATAACCTTCAGGACCTAGCACCATGCCAGGCCCCTAGCAGACCCAAGAAAGATCTGTTGAATAAATGAACACATTTCTACTACAAGTGCCAAGTCCTGGGCCTTTCTACCAATGAGGAGAAAAGCCAGTTCTAGATTTAGGAATCAATACCATATGTCTGCCAAAGACTCTTTGCTCTTGCAAGTGTCTTTTTCTGTCCAGACTGTTATCCTCTCTGGACTACAACAGAACATTACTTTCTGGTCTTCTTAGTCTCCCTAACCTACATACTTCATATTAGAGGCAGATAAAAATTCTGGTTACATATATTGCTGTGTGACAATTTAAACAAAAAATTAGTGGCTTAAAACTTAAAACAATCATTTATGGTTTCTGTGGGTCACGAATTCAGATAGGTCTTGGGACAGCTTGTCTTTGCTCGACAATGCCTGGGGCCTCAGCTAGGAAGACTTGAAGGCAGGGGGAGATTTGGTGCCTGTGAGAGACTCAATCACCGGGGACTTGAATCACCTGGAGGAATCTTCACTCACTTGACAGGTGGCACTAGGACCTCATTTAGGCTGTTGGCCAAACACCTCTCCATATGGTCTTTGCTTCCTCACAGCATAATGCCTGGGTTCTGAGAATGACCATCCCAAGCGGACAAGACAGAACTGTATCACCTTTTATGACCTAGTCTTGGAAGCCACATGATACCACTTCCATTGTAGTCACAGGATCACCCAGATTCAGGGTAAGGGGACATAGAATCTTTCAATGGGAAGCATCAGTGGCACATTGTTGGAGGAATTTATCAGATGGGATACTTTGAGGGCTCATCATCCTAAAACATCACTTTAATCCTCTCATTACTGACCAAAAAAAAAAAAAAAATTCTGGCATTGAGGGCACTCTACAATTTGGCCTCAAATGCCTTTCTTCCTTTACTTCCTATATTATCTCCTCCATTCAGGCCAGACTGAACTGTCACCCAAACTTGTCAAACTCATTCTTCTGCTCTTTTATCTCAACTGATCCCACCTCTTTTGACTTAAGAAATCCTACCTCTCACTTAAAACTCAACGATTGCTGAATTCTGCAGAATGAACTAAGATGGCAGGCAGGGGCCCTCAAAGATGCCATAAGTTACAACACCTGAGGATGCTTTTAGAGCACCACCTGAGCGTGGCCCTTTGCCACCTTGCCTTGACTCACCTCCTTGTGTGCTTGGAAAGCAGAGATGACAGGAGAGACCTCAAAATGCAACTCATTTCCAAGCTATCTCCTTTTCAAAGCCCAGATCCCCCAATAATACTAGGTTGGTCTGGGAAATCCTTTCTGACATAGTGAAAAGCAGAAGAGGAGACCAGGGAGAGAAAGTTCTCCCAAAAGTGTGAACCCTATCATAATTTACACGGCCAAAAATGCATGCACCGGCAGTAAATATGGAAGATTCAAGAAGGGCGATGATAAGAAGAGGCAGGACGAAGGGTAAAGTCTGGCATAGTTGGGGTCATTTTGGGGAACAGGGCAGGAATGATAAGCAATTAACAGGCCGGTGCACACTACTGCTCTCCTAGGTCTATATGAACAGTAGTGAAGAGAAAGTGAAAGAGCGCAAAGTGTAGGAGAAGAAAATGAGCTATACAGTAATTCCACTTTCTGCTTGGCTAGGGTCTTCCTGTCCTCCTCCCCGTGGTATGGACCCTCCACTGGCTGAGGACCCCAGCCCGAGGCGCCGCGCCCCTACTGCCCAGCTCCTACGAGGGCAATCGGCGCCCGCCCCGCCCCCAGGAGGACTTCCGCATCCTCGGTCGCCCCGCCCCCGGTGGTTCTGCGCACGCGCGGGGGCCATATTAGCAGCGGATATTCCGGTGTTGCTGGTGGTTTTTCTCCAGCGGAGAGAAGGGCTCCGCGTATATCTCGACTCTTCAGGGTCTTCCCTCCGGTGAGCCTTGCCTCCTACGGGCCCGCGGGAGCTTGGCCGCTCTCCCCGGGGCGGGGGTCCGTAAACGTCGAGACAGCCGGTCCCGGCCTGCAGGCGCCGCCGAGGAGCCGTGGGCATCATGACTCTGCACCCGCCTCCTCAGTGGCGGACCGGCCGCCGGGACTGGCCCCTGTCGGCCTTCCCGGTGTCCAGCCTGGACCGTAGGGCCAGGGCCGGGCGAGCGCGCTGGGCATGGGGGGGCCGGTGGGCAGGACCGCGGAGTCGGGGCGGCTTTGTCCCGGTGGTTCGGTACGTGAAAGTTAGCGCTGCTGGCGGTGCAGGTGAACTCAAAATCGTGCGGCGTCAGGCGTGGAGACCACGGAAAGTTGTGTTTACGCGCGAATGAAACTCCCCTTGGCAGGTCTCTTTTGTGTTCTCCATGCTTTTCTGCTCAGGGCCATCCTTGCCTTGCGCTTGCCTGTTGGAACTGTCTCGTAACTGGCTGCCCTCCCTTCAGCTTCTCACCAGCCTGAGTGATCTTTCTAAATGCCGGTCACTTCCTGTGGCCCTTGGGCTCAGAATCATTCCGCGAAGCCCCATCGACTAAGAGATAAAATTCAGTTTTTGTCTGGGCACGCAGGCCCTCCAGCTTACTTTTACAGTCTTGATTTCCTATATTCTAGTATCTGGGAATATGGGCTTTGGACTCTGAGGCACTTCTACTAAATCACGCTGAGCCCCTGGTGGTGTCTTTTGCAGGACTGGAAATGATGATGCCCAAGGTTACTGCCCCCACCAAGTTCAGGACCCTTTATCACTCTCTGGGGAAGGCCTAAGCCTCTTAGCTTGGCATTCAAAGCTCTAAATGATTTGGATACTGGCTTAACTCTATGACTTCTTTATATTCTTTTTTTAAACTTGAGCAGTTTGTCTCTTGCCCACTAAGCTATCTTGCCCCAGTACCCTTTACTCCCACTTTCTGCTCTGTCTGGACTGTCCTTCCTTCCTTTCTTCCCCTGTTCTTCATTTTAGACCTGAGGGTCTGAGCCTCATTTCTGCTTCTCCTATCTCTAATTTACTCTCATTTTCTGTATCTCTCTTTCCACCCCACCCTCAGTGCCTCTTTCCATAATCTATGTCTGTCTCTCTCACCTAGACTTGCCAGACTAGTATAAACTCCTCAGGACAGGGATTGGTTTTACCCATCTTGGTATATTCCAGCATCTAGCATAGTTCCTGGCACTTAGCAGGTGCAGCATAAATGTTAGCTGAATAAAAGGAGTGAATAAAACAGATTTGTAAAGTCAGGAAATGCTTTCTAAATTGTGAATTTTATTTTAATGATGATCCAATTTTCTTTTTACAGGAATTACCTAAAGTTCAGAAAACATGGTGAGTTAATACACATGCCAATAAACTGTTGCCTGATATATACAGTATTGCTTGTACTCCACTTAAGGACTTGCATGAGAAATTGAAATGGAAGGAAAGAAATGGAGTGGTGTCTTCTTCCTTCTCAGTTTCCTCTCACACACTGAGCTTTGTGTACCAGGATAGGTTTTATAAGATGATTTGTGGGCTTACTTTCAGAGGGTAGGAATCACTTGTGTGTTTTTCCTTTGCAGTCTCGAAGATATGACTCCAGGACCACTATATTTTCTCCAGAAGGTAAAATAGAAATTGTTTAATCTGCCTCAAGTAAAAATTCTTTTAAAGTGTTAGACTTTTATGGAAAAAAA
Organism: Daubentonia madagascariensis; assembly: GCA_023783475.1. NCBI lineage: Eukaryota > Metazoa > Chordata > Mammalia > Primates > Daubentoniidae > Daubentonia > Daubentonia madagascariensis. The sequence continues at coordinate 7,512,265 of JAKFHU010000144.1, read as the reverse complement.
TCTGCAAACTTTTCTTGTAGTTGCAGTGTTCATCCTTTTTGTACTTTGAATTAATTGTGGTCACCGTGCATCACGGAAGAGTAAAAGTAGGGCTCTTGTTTGTAGTCTGTTAGTGTTGTTGCTGATTTCTCTTGGACCAGTGGTGCAAGAGTACAGAGGAGAGTCTTGGCTTCTCACTGCTTGTGTTTTGTAGGTCGCTTATACCAAGTTGAATATGCCATGGAAGCTATTGGACATGCAGGCACCTGTTTGGGAATTTTAGCAAACGATGGTGTTTTGCTTGCAGCAGAGAGACGCAACATCCACAAGCTTCTTGATGAAGTCTTTTTTTCCGAAAAAATTTATAAACTCAATGAGTAAGTGAGATTTTAGGAAAGAGTTTTTTTTAATATCTCACTTTCTCACGTAAGTGGGATCTGCATAATTTGGGGGGCTCTTCCATTTGACATGGTAGAATTGAAGTGAACAGTTTACTGTGTTTTTACTTGTGAAAACTTGTGCTTTTCACTTACTTTGCTTGAAATCTCCTTGAGGCCCAGTACCATGTATTATTCCTTTTAAGTGCAGGGCCAAACAGTTGATGGAGAAACAGCATTGTGTAGTGACAAAAGTATAGACTTAGTAGTCACACGGCTTGAGGTTCAAGTCCAGGCACCACCCATACAGGCTTTGTGACCTTGCACTAATCATTTAACTTCATTGGGCCTCAGAACCTCCTAGAATGGTTTTTGGCAGTTTAATGAAATAAAATGAATGAAATAAAATAGCACAGTGTCTGGCATATAGCAGGCCCTCAAAGTATTGTGTAGAATAGCTACTCAGGAATTTTGTTGAATTATACTGAATCTTACCAAAGAACAGGTCTCTTGGAGGTCTGGAAACAGTTTAGCCAAAGCCCTGTATGCTTTGTGAGATTTCTGTTATATTTGGGTATTCAGAACTTTGCATGTAGTGGAAAGCTGGCTGTGCTAGTTAGAGACTTTCCCTTCTGTGGTGGACCTCTTAAATGCAAGTTATCAGGGCCTTTTGATAAACTTGTCCAAGGTAGTGTTGTCCTTTCACGGAGCCACTGTTGGATCCACTCAGCAGCTTACAGGTTTGGCTGGGCATAGTCACAGCAAGTATCTAGGCTGTTAGTAGAGCCAGGGCAGCCCTCAGAAAACAGGCCAAAAACCCAAAATGTACCCCTAGTAGGTGGCTAGCCCTGGACTTCGAGGCAGGCTTGTAAATTGCCCTGCCCTTGTCCCCTCTCCATCCTCACCCCCATCAAGCCAGGGCTTAGGAGACTACCCAAGAGCATGGGGTAGTCTGTCCAGCAAAACCTTTTTGTTCTTTGTTGCTGAATCTTCTTGATTTACTTTAGCTTCTTGGTTGTAATTCTCTTGCCCTTTTCACAGGTGGTGATGATAAATACATCTGTTGAAAAACTTAAGATTGCATTTGTTTATCTTTCATGTTGAATGACATCAAGTAAATGTCTCCTACAAAGATAAAACTTCTGTAGTTTTTTTCCTGAAGGGTGTAGCAGCTGTGAAGCAAGCATGGTGAATTTCTGATAGAACTTGGTGCTTTTTAATACTTGTAAATGCCCCTTGCAAGCATCTTCCCTGCTCTCAGATCAATATCTTTCTTTTCTTCAAGGGACATGGCTTGCAGTGTGGCAGGCATAACTTCCGATGCTAATGTTCTGACTAATGAACTGAGGCTCATTGCTCAAAGGTATGATCATAAATAGCATAACTGATGGAGAAATTAGATGTTTCTAAGGATAACTCACCTTTGCAAAGACTGAAGTCATTAAAAGTCTATTAATTGAAAATTACAGGTTTTTTTTAACCAAACTTACAAAATATTGTTTACCATAAGGATATTAGGATGTAGACATATTTCCTCCCCCCACCTTCCTTTTCAAATACAAGTGACTGTTAGGTTGTCCCCATGGCATAGATTTCTTTTCAGAGGGTATTTTCCTTAGAGTATATCTGTGTTTTAGAGAAAACTGTTAATACGCCCATCTCTTTCTCCTAGGTATTTATTACAGTATCAGGAGCCAATTCCTTGTGAGCAGTTGGTTACAGCACTGTGTGATATCAAACAAGCTTATACACAGTTTGGAGGTACTGAATTTTTGAAGATTTTATTCCAAAAGTTAAAACATTTTATAAGTAATAACCTTTTGAGACAGTAAAACAAAATTGAAAATTAAATAAGCACTTTCCTTTTTTAAATTGATACATATTATTTTACATATTTATGGGGTACATATGATATTTTGTTACATGCACAGAATGTGCAATGATCAATTCAGGGTGTTTGAGTATCTATCACTGAGTATCATTTCTGTGTGTTAGGAACATTTCAAGTTCTCTCTTCTAGCTAGTTTAAAATATATAATACATTGTTGCTGTATTATAACTGTAGTCACCCTACTCTGCTGGAACATTAGAACTTAGATCTTCTATCTAACTATGTTTGTACCCATTAAACAACCTCACTTCAACCCCCTCTCTCACCTACACAGAGCCAGCCTCTGGCATCTATCATTCTGTTCTCTAGCTCCATGAGATCAAATTTTATAGCTCCCACATGAGTGAGAACATGCAGTATTTGTCTTTCTGTGACTGGTTTATTTCACTTAAGATAATGACCTCTAGTTCCATCCACGTTGCTGCAAATGACATTTCCATTCTTTTTATGGCCGAATAGTATTCCATTGTGTATATATACCACATTTTCTTTATCCGTTTGTCCATTGATGGACACGTAGGTTGGTTCCGTATCTTTGCCATTGTGAATAGTGTTGTGATAAACATGTGCGTGCAGATATCTCTTTGATATACTGATTTCTTTTACTTTGGATAAATATCCAGTAGTGGGATTACTGGATTGTATGATAGTTTTATTTTTAGTTTTTTTAAAGAAATCTCCGTACTGTTTTCCATAATGCCTACACTAATTTACATTCCCACCAACAGTGTATGAGTTCCCTTTTCTCTGCATCTGGTTTTTTTTGTCTTTTTAATAATAGCTATTTTAATTGGGGTAAGATGATGTCTCATTGTGGTTTTGATTTGCATTTCCCTGATAAGTGATGTTGAACATTTTTTCATATACCTGATTTTTTTAATTAAATTTTTTAAATTGACAAGTAATTGTAAATATTCATGGGAGCATAGTGAGGTTTCAGTACACACAATGTGTACTGATCAGATCAGGGTAATTAGAATATCCACCATCTCAAACATTTATCATTTCTTTGTGTTGGGAACATTCAATATCCTCCTTCTAGCTATTTGAACTATATATTATTAGCCATAGTCATTCTGCAGTGCTGTAGAACACTAGAACGTCATACATTCTTGCTTCGTGAATGAACCTGTTTCCACCATGTATAAGTTTTATTAATAGGATGTTGAAAATAACTATAGGATTATTATTTTGAATATATAGGATATCCAAAATAACATTTTCAAATCTAGAAACAGATTGCTTTTTACATGATAATGAGATTCAGCACTGGTCCTCTGTCTTTATTTTCTCTCCTGGCTGTGTCCAAATTCTAGAAACAAAAGTGGAATTTGTAATCGAGCTTATCTATGGTAGCCAGAACAAAAAGCAGTTTATGAATGCTTAGCTTCACAGAAAAGGGCTTAGCCACATTCACTGAACTCAAGTAACTATACTATAGTGATACTAAATTTAAATTGTTGATATGTTTGGCTTTTTTTTCTTTGTTAAAGGAAAACGTCCCTTTGGTGTTTCATTGCTATACATTGGCTGGGATAAGCACTATGGCTTTCAGCTCTATCAGAGTGACCCTAGTGGAAATTATGGGGGATGGAAAGCCACATGCATTGGAAATAATAGTGCTGTGAGTATTTTTGTGGTGCTATAAAATCTAGCAGAAGGTCTAATGACTACCATAATTTTAAAGTAGTGGTGAATGTAAACAGTATTTTAAGTTAGCCACAGCAACCTTAATATGATATGAAAATATCTGTGATTTCTGTTGGTGACAAGGTTGGAGGTACTGCTACTATACTGGGTTTGTTAACTGTATTTGTAATTAAATGCCAATTTTCAATTAGAAGTTGTGAAATTAGAAGTTGTAGTTTTGTTTCACATCCTAGTTCACAGACCCCCGGAATTCTACGACAGATCCCTTGGGGGACTGAGGACCCCAGGTTAAAGACTGCCTTCATAGAGCGTTAGTACCCCCCCTTCTCATCCCATCTTGTGTCTACCCTCCCTACCATCACAATTGTTTATACTGGTTGTAATGCCAATAATAATAATTCAGGCATTATTCTTCCAGACCAATTCATATTACAAAAAAATGCAAAAACCTAAAGGAAATTCTCTATGTTGATTCTTTATGTTTTATAGGCAGCTGTGTCAATGTTGAAACAAGACTACAAAGAAGGAGAAATGACTTTGAAGTCAGCACTTGCTTTAGCTATCAAAGTGCTAAATAAGACCATGGATGTTAGTAAATTATCTGCTGAAAAAGGTAATTCATGTGCTTTCCTCTAATTTGTTCAATTGAGTGAGGGGAATTAACTGAGCAAGTACTGTGTTAGGTCTTTAACGTGTTATTTTAGTTCATTGAAACAGCAACCTTAGGAGTTAGGTGGCATTATATACCTGTTTCCTAAATGAAGACACGGGGGCTTAATGAGGTTAAGTGACTTGACCAAGATCAACATTGGTAAGTTGTGGAGCCACAGTCCCACACTATATTCCAACCTTAAGGACTTGAGCCTGAATGTTCTCAATACTCCTAGAGATCCTGTACCAGGCTACTTTTAGTTAACAATTACTTTATCAAGACTTCATGCCAATGAGATCTATGATTGCATGTATGTATGATAAAGTATATGTATGTAGTTATATATTTTTACGTAGGTATGATATGCTTTATCAGAAATACAGCATTTGCATGTGTTGTGGTACCCTTTCCTATTTTTCTGAATATATTAATCTCTTATGTAAAGCTCATGTTAATAATTCTAAACACTGTATTCAACTTAAGTTATATGACTACATAAAACAGTGTTTCTAAATGTTTTTCAAAAATTGTGGTAAGTTAATGTACTGATTTAGTTTAGGATAATTTAGCTCCTGATGTTCCATAGAAAATGCCATTAACTTGCAGGTTGCCCTCTGTTGTCTACTTTTACCTAATTCCAAGGAGGCGCACTACTCAATTTCCCCTACACAAAAATTCCTTCCCCTTTAGATATCGGTCTTCTTTTCTTGTCCATAGCCATGGAAGCTGCTTTTCATGCATTTGTTTTGAAAATCCATAAAAAGATGTTATTACTGGTTGAAGATTCTGGGTGAGTCTTCAGAGGTTCCAACAAGGAAATTGTGGTTGCTTCTAGTCAGCACAGCTAATAGCAGAACAGTTAGAGCAATTGGCTGATTGTCCTTTTTCTGGGGCAGTGACAAAATGGCTGCTAAGAAATTGGGATGGGTGAGGAGAAGGAAGATATTTAACTAAAAATGGTAATGAAAATGTTACAACATCAGGGCAGCATGGTGCTTGGTGGTAGTGGTGGCAGTGCTGTGGGCCAGAGCCCAAGGCTGCAGCCCTATCAGCAGATACTCACTGCTTGACAGCAGAGGAGGGGAACCAAGTTATACTTGGCCTTAAAGCAGCAGGATGGTCAGAATTAAGTGAGAGAGATGGCATCTGCAAAGAGTTCTTCAAAAATTTTAATCAGGCATTTGGCTTTATGTCCCAAGTTGCCCTATAAGCAGAGAAGATGAATCATCACCCAGAATGATTCAGTGTGTACAAGGTCCAGAAAACTCTCACCTTGCATGACTCTGGTGGACTGACCAAAACAGATGTGAAGTTTATTGAAAAAGAAGCTGCTTCTGTGATTTCTCCCAAAATTCAGTAAAATCTTATACACAGCAGCAATTTTGAAGGCAATTTGCTTGAACAAGTTAAGTTGTAAACTTAGTTCACCTTTATGTACTACATTTTGTAAAAATCAGTGTTTAAATACAAAATGATTTAAACTTGAAAGAAAAAATTATAAAATTGAAGGTGTTTTCTTCCATGAATATCCATGAATCATATTAAGCATAAAACATGGGCAAGTGATGAACTAAGGCTCAAATGATGTGAGGAAAGCAGGCTATGAGTGCCTGTTAAGTTTAGTTTGCTAAGTATGCCTGCCTGTAATACAAATGTATGTGTTTGTTTTTAGTGGAAATTGCCACACTAACAAGAGAGAATGGGAAGACGGTAATCAGAGTTCTCAAACAAAAGGAAGTGGAACAGTTGATCAAAAAACATGAGGAAGAAGAAGCTAAAGCTGAGCGTGAGAAAAAAGAAAAAGAACAGAAAGAAAAGGATAAATAGAAGACAAAATCAGGGATTTTATAACTCCTTTGGGGCACTGTTTCAGTGTAAAAGATATCCTACTCTTCCACACTGAGAAGGCTTTGACCTTTTTTAACTTGTGCAGTGGGGAAATGGGACATTACATACTGAATTGGGTCCTTGTCATTTTTGTCCAGTTGAATACTTTATTGTAATGATGATTACTCTTCATGGCCATCTTAATCTCCCACATCCCCTTTTTTGGAATAAAACTTGGAAAGAATGGAAATGGTGACGGAAAATATTCTCTGTAATAGTAATTGTTAAATATATGAGGATCGATAGGGCTATTGTTTTCTTTTCATGGTTTGTGTGTACTGTGGCTTACACTCCTTTCACGAAGGTGGGCACATTCCTCAGGCTGGCCAGATTACCTGGCTCTGTCTCCAGGGTTTGGTTTAAAAATGAACACGTGGGCTGAGCAAATCCAGGGTTGGTGTATGGGTGTGAGGAAAGAATGCCGAGGGTCCTGCAGCCAGGACTGAGGCTGCCCACAGTTGGCAGCCCAAGCCACACGGAAGATGATGTGCAGGAGAAATTAAGGCCACAGAGGTAAGAACAGTTGAATTTTGGCTGAAGGGAGCTTCATTGCTGGGCTTTGCTCAACCCGAGTTTACTTAGGTTTCTGTGACTTTGTGATGGGAGTGATACAGAGCAGTGCTACTTAAAGCATGATCCATGATGCTTCAGCATCACCTGGGAATTTGCTAGAAATGCAAATTCTGGCATCCCATCCCATACCTGCTGAATTAAAATCTCTGAGGATGGACCCCAGTTATCTGTTTTAACAAGCTCTGCATGTGATTCTTGTGAACACTCAAGTTTGAGAAGCTTTTGTTGTATGTTAAAATCACCTGGGAAGCTTTTAAAACTTGTACCCAGGCTGTACTCCATATCAATTAATTCGGCCTTTGGGGTGGAACCCAGGCATTAGCATTTCTTAAAAACTCAGGTAATTGCATTGGCAGCCTGGAGGAGAACCAGTGCACTGAGCCATACTTAACCCTTCTTTCAGCTGTTGTCGAACAATGAAATACAGGATCCCAGCCTAATCCTTCATAAATTCTCTTAAGGAATAGTAGTTCCTTGCAGTTTTCTGTGTAGGTTAAGGTTTGTCCAAGCCCCTTTTATAGTGCTTTTTTGAAACTTCTAAATTATTTTCACCCTAATTTGTACAGTTGGTCCTCATTTTTGGTAGTTACTTCCTAAAAAACCACAAACACTGAATTAGCAAATAATGAACTATTGTGCCTAGGGAAAGTACTGGGTTAGGTTCCTATGAGCCACTGGTCACAACATTTCCATCAACTGATCAGTACATAACCTGTTTTATGTGTGTTTCTACTTAGAGACACCTTATTAATATATATTGTTGATTCATTAACATAGAATTCACCAACGGCACTATTCCTGAACATATTTTCTCCATGAGGCCCTTTGTAGCCGCCTTGTGCTTAGGAACACTTTCTAAAAACCACTTCAGCACTTGTTTGAGGGCCATTTTAAAGAATAAAATAACCAATAAAAAGCACAAAAATGCAAAAAATATGGCATAAGATAGACCATAAGGACACTTATTTACAGTATGAGAACTGAAACAAGGCAGAGTGTTGCCTTGTTCTATGTAAACTGCTCAAAATTTTCACTGCTCTCTGCACGTCTGCAAATGTCTGAAAGCACTGCCAGTATTGAATTGGGGTTTCCGAGTACATTTTAGCAAGGATGCAAATTCACAAATACAGGGAAACTGCGAGTAATGAGGATGGACTCTATATCTTAGAATAACCCTCTTTCAGTCTTACTACTCCCAAAAGTAGTGGTAGATGGAGAAGTAAGCCAGTAAGTCCTGCTGACTCAATCTAGAATTTATTCAGAATCCAACCACTTCCCACTGGAGGGACACTGGTTCAAGACACCATTTTCTCTCTCTCTCTCTCTCTCCCCCCCTCCCCCACCCCGCCCGCCCTTTTCTATCACATGGCCTCTGTACTTACCAATCCCCCTGCCTTGGGAATGCTCTTCCCCTGGGTACCTATACTGCCCACTCCCTCGTCTCCTCCAGGTTTCCGCTTGAGTGTCACCTTATTTAGCTTCTTCTATAAAGGAGCAAGCTACTCCCCCACACAGTCACATTCTCTGTCCTCCAAACCCTGCTGAGTTTTTCTCCATAGCAGTCAGCACCAGCTAGCATATTTGTTTATTGCCTTTCTCCCCCACTGGAATATAAGCTTCCAGAGCAGGGACTTTGTTTTTATTCAATAGCTGTGTCCCAGTACCTAGAACAGAAACTGGCACATGTTAGGCAACAAATATTGATGAATGAATAAATACTGACCCTTGATGTGCTGGAGTAAAATCCTAAAAAATACCCTTTCCATCCAGGTCAGCAGAACTGGTGGGTTTTCATTATCTTGACCACCCCTTCAACAATTCCTAAAGTTACAACAACTTCTTTAAAGGCTGTAATGGATAAGAGAGCCCAGTGGATTTTACCACTAAGTATTCAGAACTTTACCCTAACAATAGAAGAATTTCAACATATTCACCCTTTGGTTGAAATAAATTCATATTGTGGGGAAAAACAAAAGGTGTGGGGTGAGGCGAAGGTGAAGCGAAGGCTACTCTGTAACTGGGTTTTTTCCCCTGCTCTAGAGCTGATTGTCTAGATTCTCACCCAGCCCCATTTTCCTCTGCTTTGTGGCATATTTAAACCAGGTTGCAGGGCTCTCTAGTTTCCAGGATGTTGCCTGATGCATCCCAAATGTAGCCTCAGCAATACTCATCTGAACAGGGGCCCTTCACCAGTAGCAAAACTCATCTGGGCAAAACTCGTGGGTTCTCATAGGGGCACTACCAGCTCAGATGCACCTTGGTATAAATAAATATAAAATGAAAGAGAGCTAAGTTTTAAATCTGAAGTCAAAACTTTAAAAAATCAAAATCTTGAGTTGATTTCATTTTGGTGAGCTTTCAAATCATGTTTTAAATAAATCGTGAAAAAAAATCATGTGTTCATGGTATAATTTTACTTCTAGTGTTTTTCTTAATCAGAAAATAAGGAAGACTCTGGAATTTCTACAGTCTAGCGCTTTGAAAGTTCCATGACAGAATTTGTTTTAGCAGTGAAAAAATATTCCAAACTTTGAAAAACAAGACCAGAGAGTAGATTCATTTCTTTATTGAACACTTACCATGTTCCTAGTAATTTTAGGTGATGGGAATACATGGATGAGTAAGACATATCCTCGCTCTTAACTTGCAGTCTTACAGGAAAGGCAGGGCTATGATGAACTACTTAGTACCATGGAGGAGCGCTAGCCTTCAGATGGCTGTGTACTGGAGGCTAGGGAGTAAATGCAGAAGAAGCCACATTTGCGAGAAATGAAGCTGGATGAGTAAGTGAACCCTTGCTAAATAAATTAGAGGAGTGGATAATTGAAGCAGAGATTCCAAACCATATTAATTAGAGAAGCAGCCCCATCTTTTATTTTATCCTCACTCCCTAAAAGAACTATCTGGCAGATTGCAAATCATACATGGAAATGAAATATATTTAATTTTGATTTTTTTCATGCTTTTGTGGATCAGAATTTCACAATATCCCTTGGTTGAAGTGGGAATAATCTAGGAACAATTAAATTGGCAATCAATGAATTGACAATGGGTAAGCTTCACATATTTATGGGAATCCAGTAGCTGAGCAGAGTTAAGAGCACAGCTTGTTGGGGGAGTGATAAGAGAGGAGGTCAGAAATGTACACTAGGATGAGAAGACAGCTTTGCAGGTCTTGGAGTTTGTACTCCATACAATGCAGAGGCTGCTGAGATTTTTGAATGAATGAGAAAAACTATTGCTCTAACTCGTTTAAAACAATGATTCTGGGAGTCCAGAAGATGACTTCCCAGGAGGGAAGAGACAGAAAGCAGGGAGATGTTAGGAGGCTACTGAAATAGGCGAGGAAGGATGCGGCACTAAGACTGTGGTGAAGGGAACAGAAAGGAGGGAAGCTGCCATGGAGTGAGGGATGAGAGAGAAAGAGTAAGGATGACGACGGCATCAAGTTCAGTAGTTACAATCTGATCTAAAAAGGCGTTCAGTGAACATGATGAACTACTCTTAAAATTTCCTAATGTCTTTTTTGTTATTGTTATAACCTGAACCCAGTAGAGATAATACGCCTAGTTGGGAAGAACTCTATAAACAACATTGCACATCACACATTGGGGTAAAACCATGTTGAATGATTTTTTTTCCTTTTTCTTCCAGATATTGTTCATTTGTGTTCTGGTGTGCAGTGTCTGTTCATTTCCTTTGCCCAATTTCCTATCAGAGTATTTAACTTTCTGAAAATTCATTTATGAGCTCTTTTTTTTTTTAGACAGTCTCACTCTGTCACCTCAGGTAGAGTGTGGTGGTGTCATCAGCTCACTGCAACCTTAAACTCCTGGGCTCAAGCGATCCTCCTGCCTCAGCCTCCCGAGTAGCTGGGACTACAGGTGTCCACCACCATGCCCCGCTAATTTTTCTGTTTTTGGTTTTGGTAGAGACAGGGTCTCACTCTTGCTCAGGCTGGACTCGAACTTCTGATCTCAAGAGATCCCCTGCCTCGGCCTCCCAGGGTGCTGGGATTACAGGCGTGAGCCACCACGCCCGGCCCCATTTATGAGCTCTTTTAAGGATAGCTTAAGGGACAAAGTAATCTATGTTACAAATGTTTTCCTATTTTACCACTTGCATTTTTATTTTGTTTTTGGTGTTAATATATTGAAGGGTTTTTTTGTGTTTATGTAAGCAAAGCTATCAATCATTTACAGTTCTTGTTGTTAGTATAATACATAGAAAAATATTACCCATGCCAAAATATATGAACATTATTCTGGTAAATTTGTGGTTTTATCACCTTTATAATACACAATTTAAATATGTAATTGTTAATTTATATAACACAGTATTTAAACTAATTATGTAACTTTACTTCCATTGTTCAGACTGATTGGGGACTGTTTATTCTTGAGTTAACTCCGAATTACATGAAATGAGATATTTACGTTTCTTCATTGATCTATTAATTTATTTTTATTATTTTTGGTAACAGCCTTATTGAGATATAATTCACATTCCATACAATTCACTCATTTAGAGCATACATTTCAATGGCTTTTAGTATATTCAGAATTGGGCCATCATCACCATAATCGGCTTCAGAACATTTTCATCACCCGAAAAAGAAACCCCATACCCCTAAAAAAAAAAAAAACCGAAAAACCGTACTCCTTAGCCATTACTCCCAAGTCGCTGCCCAGCCCTAGGCAACTGCTAATTTAATTTCTGTCTTTACAGATTTGCCTATTCTGGACATGTCACATAAATGGGATTATACAATATGCGGTCTTTTGTGGTTGGCTTCTTTCACTTATTATGTTTTCAAGGCTCATCCATGTTGTAGCCTGTGTCAGTAATTCATTTGTTTGTTTACTAGATTAGACATATAATAGCATAGAGTCATTATTACTATTCCATTGTATGGTTATACTACATTTTGTTTATCCATTCATCAGTTGATGGACATTTGGGTGTTTTCCACTTTTTGGCTATTATGAATAGTGCTGCTATGAACATTTGTGTACAAGTTTTTGTATGGATTATGTTTTCATTTACTTTGGGTATATACCTAGAAGTTTAGAATTTTGGGGTCATATCTTGGTTTATTTTTAATCCATCTTTATGCCGTACATTCATATTAGTGATATAGATTTTTAAAAGTGTCTACTTTCCCCTATTTTCTCCTGTAAGAGCCCAGTAAAAATGGGAATCGGGTTGACTATTTGAGTAAATGTATATGAATTTGTTATCACTGAAGTAGGTCTCACAGTTGGAGAGGATTTTCGCTTCCTTTCATCTTGGCAGGAAGAATGTTTTCTCTAAATTCCTTTATACCTAACAGTAGGAGAGGCCAAGTCTTTGATTCTGTACTGAAGAGCCTTATATAATAACATTCTCTGAAAAATTAAGAATCACAGCAAATGGGAGAATCCAGGGTAAATTGTCCTCTGAGTCCTGAGCAATCTAATAACTTACTTTTTCTGATTACAAAAGCCATGCATGATTACTTTGGAAAATACACAATGAATAAAATAAAAATCTCTCATATCTTGCCCAGAGTTAGCCACTATTAACTTATCTCAGTGGCCCAGTTTAGATGCTGCAAAAGTATACTGGTAACCTTCAGCAAATTATAGGCAAGCTATTTCAAAATACTCTTAAAGGAGAATCTTTCAAATATTTTTTCCTTCTCATTGCTTTTCTAAAGTATTTTGTAGCCTTAGAAAGTGCTGTTTCTCTATCAACAGAGCAGAAGCTATCATTTGTTGAGTAAATAGTATGTATCAGTTACTTTATAAATTTAGCGTTAATTCTCACAACCACCTTGTAAACCAGGGATTGTAACTATAGCACTCGGTTATTGAGGGCCTACTCTGCTCAGTGATTTGGAGGCAATCTTTCTATTGTGTAATTGGGAAAACCACAGCTCAGAAAAGGCAAGTGACCTGTACCAAGTCACACAGCTCCAGGGCCACCTTTCCATGTGGGACATCGCTATCATTCCTTGCCTGGACTTCTGTAACAGCCTCCCTCTCTTGACCCCTCCAACCTCTTCTCCCCTTTACTGCTAGAATGATCTTCTTAATACGCAAATCAGAGCACATGAGCACATCTTAAACCTTGCATAGGTTTCCCCTCAGAGAACTCCCCACATTTACTGTGTCAGGCCATTAATCAAACTATAATTTTTTAGATACTGTGATGTTTATCAACTTTTAAAAAATTTGTATTTGTTGAGATTTTTTCATTCTAAGTAAATATTCAATTTCATACCAAATTTCATATTCTTTTGCTTAAAGAGGACCCCCCCATCTGCCCAGATAATATAGTCATCAATATAAACCTGAGTCAGCCCTGCTTTCCATTCCCTTCATTCTGACCTATAGCTGCACCTTACCCTATGCCCTCATCTTGTCTGTACCTGATTCCTCTCTGTTCCTCTTGCACGTCAAGCTCTTTTCTACCTTAGGGTCTTTACCAGATCATCCCTCTATCTGGAATGCTCTTCCCCTGCAGTCTGCAGGACTGGCATTTTCTCCATCTCTGGTCCTAACTCTGGTCAACTTGTCTGAAAGGCATTTTCTGACCACCCCATGTAAAGTAAAACTCCCCACCCCCACTCCATCACTTTCTATTTATTCCTCAACGGTTCTTATCAAATTCTGAAATTATCTTGTTTACCTTTCTATTGTCTGCCTTCCTGTCCTAGCCAGTAAGTTCCACAAAGGCGGGACCATTTATCTATCTTGCTCACTACATCATCCCTAGAATTTAGCATATACAGTCATTGACTCTCAAATATTTGTTGAATGGATGAATGAATGACCATCCAGGATTCAAACTCATGTTTATTTGACTCCAAAGATTAAAGACTGTGTACTTCCCAATATGCCAAGAACTTTCTGTATTTCCCAATCTCTTACCCCACATGAATTGAAAAGATCATGTGTGCATTAGAAACAAACAATTTCAACTCTGGTTCACCAACGACTGAGAAGATCAGCTATAAACCAGGATCAAAATATTCTCTTCCATGTGGATGACTTCCAGTATTCTTTAGCTTTCAAAAAATTCAAAACACCTAAAATTAATCAGGCATGTAATAGAAGAGCATGGAAAGATTGTGTCTTGTGTGAGACAGCTGTGGAAATGGAAATTACCAAATGATTTCCAATTTTAAGAGATTTGGATCAGGTGGTTTAGGATTCTAATTAGGCTAAAGATAATCAATTCTCTGGATCAATGCCATACATAACTAGCCTTCAGAGGGAGCTTTTTGTATTGCTAAGAGGTTGCTCATCTGGTCCTTGTTTCTCATCCATATAGAGACCTTGACATCAATTAGTATTCATGAGAAATGAAGCTGGATGAGTAAGTGAACCCTTGCTAAATAAATTAGAGGAGTGGATAATTAGAGCAGAGATTCCAAACCATATTAGAGAAGCAGCCCCATCTTTTATTTTATCCTCACTCCCTAAAAGAACTATCTGGCATTTTGCAAATTATACATGGAAATGAAATATATTTAATTTTGATTTTTTTCGTGCTTTTGTGGATCAGAATTTCATAATATCCCTTGGTTGAAATGGAATAATCTAGGAACAATTAAATTGGCAATCAATGAATTAAATTCTATGATGGCAGTTCTCCTGCTGAGTAGCCACAAATATCTGGAGCATTTGTGGCCTATACCTGCAGTATGATTTTTATGATTTGTACTTTGGACTCATTTTGGTACATGTAGCAGTGTCTATAAATACCTATCACGTCCAGAATAGAAAGCCTGAGGGAGAGATACGGGCTATATATATTTGGTAAAAACATTTAAATTCTATCTTTTGCACAGAATTAAATATTTGCAATTGTATCTTGTAGATATTAAATTAAGGGCATAAGTTTCTTTTTAAAATTTATAACAGTATACCATCTATGAAGAACAGATCATTTAACACAATATATATTTATATATTCCTAATAAGTTGTAGCATGCAAATATTGAACTTTTGCATATTAAATAGTTGCTAATCTGCTGATGGATTTTATCTGCAGAAATTCATATTTGTCTTAAAAGGAAAAATTCTTTCGTAATGTGATTCATCACTCCCAGATTTAAAAGCTTTCAACATTTAGGGGACTTGTGATATTGTACTGCACTTTCTGAAGGTAGAAAACAATATCTTCTTTTTTAACAAGAGCTGATATTTCTCCAGTATACATTATAATTTACTCTGTTTTGTAGCTGAATTGCCATTTCCTCATTCACTTGTGTTTTTCCATTGGTAATTGGGTCTGTAACATTGTGGCATATATATGCTGTTATTAAATTCTATTGGGACAGCTCAGTTTTATATATGGTTCATATTTTTGGGATGTTTGATTTTATGCACTACTATTTAGAATTATTACAATCTAATAAAAATATGGCCAATTAATTTTCTTTCTTAACACTCTCTACATTCAAATATGTCTGTACTTTTACATTTTGATTGTGGCCATTGAAATAGCCCTTGGAAGAGATCTTTTCTTTCTACATCATTTCAGTTGAAGAATTGAATTTTAATATCCTATCAATACTAGCTTTTTTCCTTTAATCTGTGAAATTGCATTTAATTTCAGCAGGGAAATTGACAGCATCAATTTTTATCTTTAATTAACTTTGCAGTTTGGCTTTCATCTTAAAGGCTCACAGCAGAATTTATCACCAAGCCATAATGGAAGTGCTGAATGGGAGATTCGGAGAAACTGCCTAGCTCTGAATTTAGCTCCGTTGACCCCATTATAAAAAAGAAAACTGAACAACACTGATGTAAAAGACAACTCATTAGGTCATACCACTCACAGATGACAATGTTTATTTTTGATTCCTGCTATTTATTTGGCCTTCTAATTCCCTCTCCGCACACTCTCTTTTAATTCCAAAGCACCAACTGCCCTTTGCTTAAGGGTTTTGAAAGTACGAGAGCATACCAGAGAATAATTGCCACACAAATAATGATAGCTACCATCTATGGAATACTTGGGGCACTGTGCTAAGGGTTTTACAAACTTTACCTCCTGCAAGGCAGGTTTTATGGCACCATTTTAAAGATTAGTAATAAGGCTTAAAGACAGAGATTGAGTTTAGTTTAGTGAATGGTTAAGTCTTTGAAGTCAGGTGACCTGGGTTTGAATCCCTGGTCACCATTTTCTAGTTCACTAGCTCTGAAATCTTGGGCAGACGAGTTCATATTCAGTTATTCACCCAACAAACATTTTGAGCATCTACCATGTGCTCAATAAACTGGGCAGACACAGCTGCTGCCTGTCTGGAGCTAGTTATCCATAACGGGAATCAGACACTAACACACTATAAAGCATGCAATTACAAATTGTAACAAATATGGTGAAGGGAGGGAACAGGTGACAGTGATAGTGACAAGAGAGGAGTTGAAGGGCCCAACTTAGATAGGTTGGTTTCACATAAGAGGTGACAAGCCCAGTGCTGAAGGAGGAGTAGGAGTTAGGCTAAGCAGGGGAAGAGGTTAGGTGGGGGAAGATTAGTCTCTGCAGAGGGAACAGCACATGTGAAGGCTCTTGGACAGGACCGGGCTTGGTGGTTCTGGGGACTGGAGAGGCCAGTGTGGCTGGAATTTAGTGTGCAAGGTGTGCTTGATGTGGAGTTTGTGAGGGCAGCAGGGGCCACTCTTAGAATCATGGCAAGGACTTGGACTTGGGATTTGGTTTTGTTTTGTTTTGGTTTGGTTTGGTTTTTTTGAGACAGAGTCTTGATCTGTTACCCCAGCTAGAGTGCAGTGGTGTCATCATAGCTCACTGCAACCTCAAACTCCTGGGCTCAAGTGATCCTCCTGCTTCAGCCTCCCAAGTAGCTGGGACTACAGGCAAGCCACCATGCCCGGCTAATTTTTTCTATTTTTTGTAGAGACGGGGTCTCCCTCTTGTTCAGGCTGGTCTCCTGACCTCAAGGGATCCTCCTGCCTTGGCCTCCCAGAGTGCTAGGATTACAGGAGTGAGCCACCGCACCTGGCCTGGTTTCTGTTTTAAGATGACCACTGAGGCTGACATCTGCAGAGTATGTTGGAGGGTGCAGGGAAGGAGACCCAGTTGAGAGGCTGGGGCAGTAGTCTAAGCTAGAGATGAATTTGAATAGAGTAGGAGTGGAGAGGAGAAGTAGGATATGGATTCAAGATAAATTCAAGATAAATAGCACCTAAGGTTGAATTAGACTTGGTAAGCAAAGCAGAGGGAGGAACTTCTCAGGTTTCTAGCTTGAGTAATTAGTTGGATGGTGGTACCATTGACGGAGATGGGAAGACCAAGAGGTTAAAATGGTTTGGGACATATTAAGTGACATGCCCAAGTGACAATGATGTCCAGTGCACAGTCAGATACACTAGAGCTCAGAGGTGAGATCAGTACCTGAGTATGAATCTGGTTGTTGTCAGTATATGGATGGTATTTAAAGCCGGGGAGATGGGTAAGATCACCGAGGGAGGGGGTATACAGAGATAGGAGAAAAGGTCCCAGATTTGAGCCTGTGGAATTCCCCACATGCAGAGCCCAGTGGAAGAGGAGGAACCTGCCAAGAGAACTGAGAAAGGGTTGGCCAAAACAAAACAAGGGTAATCAAAGTACTGCCCTTATAATATTGAGATTAAATGAGCTGGTAAATTAAAAAGTGCTTAACTTATTACATTCCCCGTTACTTAACAGGGCTCATATGATAATTATTAGATTCTACTTTCTATGGCAAGGTACTGACTGGCTAGTGGGTATTATAAAGATGAATGAGACAAAGACCCTAGGCTGAGAAGCTCATTATCTAGTAGAGGACATAAGAGAAATAGACAAAGAGAAGGCAAGTGCCATTTGAAATGGGCCTTGAAGAAAGGGTGGGTTTAGATATTCAGAGAAGGGGAGAAGGAGCAGGACAAGTGAAGACAGTAAAATGTAACGCATTTTATTTATTTATGTATTTATTTATTTAAGGCTAGTCAAGTGAAGTATAATAAAAATTCCACAATCGTCAGAGGAAAATGTGGTGTCTGGGATGCAAAAACTATATGACAGTCCCTTTAGTTAAGTCTCAGATAGTTGTTAGATGCTACTCCAGGGGAATTTTGTAGGTGGTAGCTGCAGCAACAGCAGCAATTTTCACTGTCATTTGATCAGCCAGTGTCTCCTAGCAGTGTGAAGATGCCCGTTATCAGAGTCAGGTGCAGCCACCACATCCAGCAACCATGAGCAGTTGGTATATCCTGCTAGAGAAGAACTCATCCAAGATACATACATTATAGTCTATGATTATTTGCTTGGATTTTAAAGTGCCCAACAAATGACACACTTTGCCTCTCACTTAATAACAAAAACTAATAGTGTTTTTCACAGATTATGTAAATAACCATCGTTCTCATGGTTATTGATATAACACTCTGGGGAGGCCTAGGAGTTCCAATTATGCTTGCTGTGACTGTGCTAACAACCATTTAATTCTAGCTCTGCCATTGACAGTTACTGTGACCTTTAGCAGATATTCAACTCCCCTGTTTCAAATCACTTAACTGTAAAAGCAGCACACTTTAAAGTCATCCAAATACTGTTAGGATGAATTGTGTAAGTGTCTATAAGCCCCATAAATTCTTCAGAGCAAAATATAAATTTGCAGTGAAAGGATGAGAGATACTGTCTTTCATTCCTGTGCAGAAGTGTAACCAGTGACCAACCTGGTTATCATCTGATGACTCCTTTGCTGTGGCGCCTTTCATTAAGTCCTGCTTAAGCAGACTGGCTTCATTGGATATTGTTTCCATTTTCCTGGTTGTACTTGGGCCTAAGAAAAAAGTCTTAATTGAATTTTGCTGTTCAGATTCTTTGCAACCAGGTTTAGATCTTCACAGATTTACCGAGCATGGAGCTTGGAGTGAAATTCCTGTTCACAATGAGCCTTAGAGGTGTCAACTCCATAAAGCTTTTTGTGAAGAGTCAGTGGCATGTTCTGCCACTGAAGTTTAAAGATAATTCGCCTGAATCCCTTCAGCCAAATGAAGCTTTCTAATCAATTATGAACAGAGGGGATGAAATATAGAGCCTAGAGGGGATTCCAGCAGTCAGCATCAATCTCCACGGAAGTCACTAAGTGTCTGTGACAGACGTAGTCACTAATATTTACAAATGTTAATTGACGGCAACACGGAGGGCATTGCACACGTTTGAGGCAGTTGCATATCACCCACCCATTTCCGTGGGTGGCTTGAATGAGTGTCAGAGCTGTACTTTTCCGAGTCCTCTAGTTTATCCATCTCGTTTTAAGGACGAGGAAACAAACCCATAAAGGAAGGGTGATTTGCCCAGGGTCGCCTCGCTGGTCCAGAATACAGGTCTCCTTCTGGGGGTCACTTGGCCCCCACAACAGCCCAATAAGGCAGACAGGCTGCGTCTGGTACCCTCCTGGTAAGGAAGAATTTAGTGAGTAGCGGGGCCGAGTGAAGAGCGCCGCAGCCTGGAGCTTCGAGCAAGCCCCCTACCACTGTTATTTTGTCTCAGCCTCCTGCTTGTGTCTTTCGAAGCTTTGATCACCACTCGGAATCACGTTATTTACATTTGCCGGTTTTCTGCCTGCTGGGAGCGGTCTGTCCATCTGCTTTCCCTTTTGGTGCTGAGCACAGAGCAGACATCAATTAATGGTTGTTATCCTAGGTATGCAGTGATTTGGCCAAGGTCACCCCGTGGTTGGAAAAGGACGCGCCTGCGATTCCAGCCTCGAGCTATCCCCTTCCTCCTGGGACTCTGCTCCAGGGTCGCACCCGCCTGAAATGGGAACTACCGGCTGGGCCGGTGGGGTGGGGCGGGGCCAGGCGTGGGAAAGGCGAAGCTAGGAGCAGACAGCTTGGGTTAGAGGTGGGGCCGGAGAGAAGACCGGGCGGGGCGGAGGCGGGGCTACGGGTGGACGGGGCGTGGCCAGAGGGGCAGAGGCGGGGCTTGGGCGGGACCAGAGGTGAGGAGGGGCGGAGCCAGGAGCCTCAAGCCTCCTCGCGCGCGGAG
This sequence comes from Daubentonia madagascariensis, assembly GCA_023783475.1. Classification (NCBI taxonomy): domain Eukaryota; kingdom Metazoa; phylum Chordata; class Mammalia; order Primates; family Daubentoniidae; genus Daubentonia; species Daubentonia madagascariensis. Next base: position 7,492,227 of record JAKFHU010000144.1, on the reverse strand, counting down.
CCTGCCCCAAGCCGCGAGGGTGAGGTGGCTGCACCTGCCGGAGCTGAGGAGCGGCGCGGCCCCTCGGTTGCGCCTGCCCTCCCTTCGCTCCGGCCCACACTCGGAGCCGCATCCCCCAAGAGCCCGCGTTCCCCACGCGGCCGTCGCGAGGCGGCTGCCCGCGTTCCCGCGCGGGCCCGGGGCGATGGCGGCGCGGCGCTTGGGGTCCCGCCGGCTCCGCGTCCTCCTCCTCCTGGTTCAGCTGGTCGCGGGGCGCTGCAGTGCGGCCGGCGCGGGGGGCAGCGCGCCCGGAGGTGAGCCTGGGCGGCGCGGGGCGGTGCGGGGCGCGGGGCTTCGGGCAGCGCTGAAAACCTTGTTGCGAGGGCGGTTATTGTTTTTTCTCCTGGGGGTTTGGAGTGAAGTTTCAGTTGAAATGCCCAGATCTGTTCATTTAAATGCAGAGAGAAGGCTCCTTTTTAGTTTTGTTTTGTTTCATGACCTGCATCGCTGGAGACCGCTAGGTTCGTATATACTTCGATACAACTTTTTCAATAAAACATGCCATTGTTGTCCTGCAGGGTTTTCCTTTCGTGCTTTCAGCTGGGCTTCCCACTTTGTGCTTATTCACGGGGTATGGAGACTGTGGGTTTAATACTAGGGATTGAGACTTGATCTTTTACCTCCTGTCCCCCTTTGCTCCCCCATCCGCACGCCCACCGCCCCACGCAGCATTTGAAACTTTCCTTTTGCCCGAAGATGAAATATGGTTGCTGTGGAATGCTAGGCAGCCCACTTCCCTGGCTTGTGAGTTAATCGTTTGCATCCAAAGTTCTTCACCAGCTCCTTCAGAGCACGGCTTTTTACTGTTTATCAAGATGTTTTGGACCAGAATAGAAACAAAAGAAAATGCTTAGCACTTGTTCAAATTTCAAGTGCTTTAGGACATTTTAGAGTCAGCCCTCTCAATACCTTGAAGAAAAGTACTAACATTTATGGAGCACCTATGGTGTGTGATCTAAACATAGAGAAGATAAGAATTTTTAAGCAAGATATAACAAGTTCTCTGCATCTGTATTTTAGTTTTTATGAGTTTCTTAAATAGAGGAAACATTGTTTGGATATAAGAAGAACCTTTTGCCTTTCCTTTGTAAAGGTTTTTAAACTATGTTTCCTGATTTTAGGAAGTCATAACTTTGAAGACTAGAATTATTTATTGCAAGATATATTGCTTAATAAATAATTCTAGTCTTCAAAGTTAGTAATGTAGAGTGAAGAGAAATAGGGTGGAGGGCGATTTAAACAAGGAAAATCCTGTGCAGAAAGAGTTATAATTTAACAGAAAGAAAGTAATGTGATTTTGGAGCCAGACAAACCTGGATTCACATAATGGCTCTGGTGTATCCCACCTTGGACAAACTTCTCTCTGCTGGCTTCCTTCTTTGAAAAATGGGGATATATTGCTTACCTTTCAGAGTCATTTTCAGGATTAAATAATACATATAAAATGCCACGCACAGTGCCTGGCACTCTAGAAAATGGTGGTTCCCTACCTCTTCTGTGAAACTGGAACTTTAAAAATCTTTTTTATCTACTTTAATATAAAACATTGTAGCCAAGTACATTTAATGGTGTAATGAGCTATCTCTCTTCATGCATGGCTATCAGTGTTACAACCAGAGTTGATTATTTCCTGCCTTCTGCCCTTATACTGAGTGAATCTCCCTCTTACAGTGACCATCTGGTTGTATTACTTTTATGTTTTCTTTTCTGTTTGTCCCATGTGAGCTCCTTAAGAACTGTGATTCTTACCCTGTTTATCTTTGTATCCCCAAGACTTACCTTATTGTAGGAGCCCAGTGAATGTTTGTGGAATGGATGAATGGAACAATATCATCTCTCTGGATATTAGCTTCCTCACCTGTAAGGTGAGAGGTCATTAAAGGCTCTCCCTTCCACCTCTAAAATTCTAAGATTCTGTATGCTCTTAGTAAATGATCATCTTGAAGAACAAAGTGATACTGGATGGATGATGTAATTGCACACTTGCTCCTAAATGTTAATATGCTTTTGTGTACAACTGCCTTTGAATGTGGGTGGCTGAAAGTATTGTGCAGTCAGAAGACCTGCCACTAACTGGCTGTGTTTCCTTGGGTGTATTACTTGACCTTTGCTGATTTTTTAAAATGAAAGGGTGGTAGTAGATGTTTTTTAAGTCCTTTCAACTATAATTACTTTTATGTTTACATTTTATTGTTTTCATATGCATCTTAGATTCTTTTTTTTTTCTTTTAATTTATTTTTTTAATTTCAGAATATCATGGGGGTACAACACTTTGGCCATACACATTGCCCCTGCTGTGCCCGTGTCAGAGCCACAATCGTGGTCATCTCCCAAACTGTGCTCCCCATATCAATTCAGTGAGAGTTTTTCACATCCCTTCCACCCTCCTCCCACCCGCCCGCCCTCAGATGAATGTTATTGCCCTGTGTGATGTAAGTGTTCATCAGTTAGTACCAGTTTGATGGTGAGTACCAGTGGTGCTTGTTTTTCCAATCCTGTGACACTTCGCTTCGAAGAATGGGTTCTAGCTCCAACCAGGATAATACCAGATGTGTTAATTCACTGTTGTTCCTTATTGCTGAGTAATACTCCATGGTATACATATACCACATTTTATTGATCCACTCGTGTATTGATGGGCACCTTGGTTGTTTCAAAAATATGGAACGCTTCACGAATTTGCATGTCATCCTTGCGCAGGGGCCATGCTAATCTTCTCTGTATCATTCCAATTTTAGTATATGTGCTGCTGAAGCGAGCACCATCTTAGATTCTTAATAATAACCTTTCTTTATGGTTTTCTGTGAGTCAGTCCCCAGGAAAAGAGATTGTCTAGGCAGCCAGCAGCCATACCTGTTTGGCTGAGGGAAGGTCATGGAGCTGTGGAAAGTGGTTCAGAAGGCAATTTTGTCTGTATTAAAGTATAATTAACTATTACATTAAGATAATGTAAGACTTTAAACTGACCTAACTGTGATTAGGATGGTGATTTATGGAAATTAGATAGTCATTACTCAGTTATGTTTCTTAGCTGTGTGACATTTTAAATGGTTGAAACTTTATTTTTAGTATATGTAGTGGCTGAGTTCTTCATTCAAAGGAAAATAAAATAACTCAGAAAATGAGAGCTACAAAAGATTTTTTCTTCTCACCTTTAGTCATTTCATTAACATTTTTAGAAGTTAACAGAAATACACCCATAGTGGCTGTCAGCTCTACATTTGTTATCTATATGCATGTCCTTTGATAAACTTTTTACAACATTTAATCTGAAATTTAAAGTTATTTTGTTTCCTAGCAAATACTAAATATGCTCTTTGAACTAGAATGTGAGCAACTGAAAGGTAGGGTTTTATTTTTCTGATACATTGCAGATATACCTGAGTTTATTAAGGTAGCCTATTGATGGAACTCTGAGGTTTTCAATCAATTGTCAGAATAGGTTTTTTTCAACCTATAATCTACAAATTAGATCTCGCAAGTAATTTTTTAAAATTAGGATATGAGTTTTTATTTCAATAGTTTCAGTACAGAAGTTTTTTCTTCTAATAGCATTATTTTTCTTCCCAAAGAATTGAAATCAAATTCTTTCAGATAGTTTAAATTCAATGTTAAGACTGGGCATGGTGGCTCACGCCTGCAATCCTAGCACTCTGGGAGGCGGAGCTCAGGAGTTCAAGACCAGCCTGAGCAAGGCCGAGACCCCATCTTTATTTAAAAATAAATAAATAAATAAATAAATAAATTCAATATTAAGCAACCTTGTTGACAATGAGAGTTGTTAAATGTTGAAATAGTTCTTGAAAAAAGTTTAGAATTTATTTTTATAGAAATCTGCTCTACAGAATAGCATTGGTATAGTTTAATAATGACAATATGATAGAATTATTTTTAATGGTCCTTTTTTATACTATGATGATAATGTTAATTTAGATGTTTTGTTTCCATTTTGGGGGAACATAATATTGTTTCTACTGCATTTAATTCAGTGACCTCATGCTCCTTTCTTCTAAAGTGGAAGTATAGAACATAGCCTTTTACCAATAAAAATAGAAGTTAAATATGAATATTTGAATTCTGACAAAAAAGACAATATGAACTTTGGGATTTTACTTCTATTTGGTTTTATTTTTATTTCTTTTTATTTTATAGTCAACAGTATATTTGGAATTGGGCAAAACTCTTTCCTCTAGGTCAGGGTTTCTCAACCTCTGAAATTTTGGACTGGGTAATTCTTTGTTGTTGGAGAAGGGGGTGTCCTGTGCTTTGTAGGCTGTTTACCAAGTCCCCTGGCCTCTATCCCTGAGATGCCAGTAGCACCCACTGAAAAATGTCTCCAGACACTGTCAAATGTGCCCTGGAGGACAAAATTGTTCACCACATTCCCTACCACTTGAGAATCGCTGGTCTAGGTCTTATTGACAAAGGCTTTTCAAACTTTTAATGTACACAGGAATCCCCTGGGAATGGAGGTCAAAGGCATGGCCTAAGATTCTGTGTTTCTAACAAGCTCCCAGGTAATGTGGATGTTGTTGGTCACAGTACCACAGTTAAGTAGCAAGGTTGTAGACAATTCCCTATTCATATCAATTGGGTGAATTCTCAAGGGTATCTGATGAAAGTAATTATGGAAATAGTGAATTTACAATGAATTGTAGCCCAAACAGCATAAGACCAATGGAAACTAAGAAAATAGCATTATCCTGCTGTCCTAACAAAGCAGCTGTCTTCACTTTTCTGTATTTCCTTCCAGTTCATACTATTCATTCATAATTGGACAGTTCTAAGAAGGAAATTGGTAAGAGTTTTATCAGGGTCATACAGGCTATAGCGAGCAACTTCATGTGTCATTAGGTGTTTTACTTCATAATACTCTAAAGGTACTAGCTCATAATACATATTTATTGCCTATTGAGAGATTTATAGCCCCAAATTAAGATACCGAACCCTGCATTTACTTGATCTGGTGATGCTGAAACTTTTTTTGTTTTTAAGTGTGAAGGTTGTCTCCTCTCCTCGAGAACTATTGACTGAACCTAATTTAATACTGCCTAAGGTCATTTTCTTACAGGAAGTGTTCTGAGAGTCAGGGCAAGATGTTAAATTAAGTTTACTAAAGCCTATCAGTTACAGTGTAACTTTATCCTATAATTCTGTGATAAAAATCGATATAAAATATAATGAAAATCCTGGAGGGAATAAAACATCCCTCTGTATTTTATCTGTAATACTTAAAGTAACGATTGGTAAGCACACTTATTTATCACATTGAAAATGTTGGATATAGAACACATATCCCCTTATTTTCACAATGGTTGATTATGTTCACTGCTTTATCTTGGAGTTGCTTAAAATAGCCCTCCTAGGACTGCTGCAATGAGGATTTTTAAAAAAGGAGTACAAGTCACTTTTTGATAACATAAAGATGCAAGGAGACTTAGAGGGGAAGATTAACTACTTTGGGGATGCCTTGATTATGAATTGGGGATGTGTAATATACAGCACTCTTACAAACCTTTTTAGATACATTATCTTATTTTCTTATGGCAGCCTGTGAAGAAGAAAAAGAGCGCATCCCCTTGACTCAGCAGTTCTACTTTTGAGAGTCAGTGCTATAGAAAGCTTTGCATAGGTATGGAAAAATAGATGTACAAGGTTGTTAATTACAACACTTTCCCATCGTAGCATTATTTGAAATAACCACATACTGAAGACTATATAAATGCCCATCAGTAGTGAAAGCTTAAAGTATGATACACCCATAATGTGGATCACTTCGCAGCTTATGAAGAAAGAATGGGGATGGATAGAGATCTACTGACATATAGTATTGAATAAAAAAAGCAAGTCGCAGAACTTAAAAAGAGGAAAACATTTTTCTTCCTCTGTGTGAATGTGGTAATTAAAAGTGTCTGCACATCAACCTTAACAATGGTTACCCCTGGAGGAAGAGAGAGGGGGAGGAGGAGAGGGAGAAAGGGGGAATTCTTACTTTTTTTTTTTTTTTGAGACAGGGTCTCACTCGGTTGCCTGGGCCAGAGTGCAGTGGCATCATATCTTACTGCAACCTTATTGCTTACTGCAGTATTATTGCTTACTTATTGCCTCAGCTTCCCAAGTAGCTGGGACTATAGGTGTGTGCCACCATGCCCAGCTAATTTTTTAAATTTTCTGTGCCACCATACCTGGATAATTTTAAAATTTTTTGTAGAGACAGGGTCTCACTGTGTTGCCCAGGCTGCTCTTGAATTCCTGGCCTCAAGCAATCCTCCCGCCTCAGCCTTCCAAAGTGCTGGGATTACAGGCATGAGCCACTGTGCCCAGCCAGAATTCTTATTCTTTATGAGCTTCTGGGTTTGAATTTCAACAATGATCATACATTACTTTTGCAATGAGAGAATTATTTTGAGGAAAAAAATAAATCTGGGTCCTAGTTCTACCTCTGCTACTTACTAGCTACTAATGTTAGAACAGTGGTTCTCAAAAAGGGGCAATTTTGCTCCCCCTCTCTGACATTTGGCAATATCTGGAGACATTTTTGGTTGTCACATGGAGGGGGGTGATATATCTAGTGGGTAGCCAGGGATGCTGCTAAACATCATACGGTGCACAAGACAGCCCCCCACAACAAAGAATTACCCAGCCCCAAATGTCAGTAGTGCCAAGTTGAGAAATCCTGTGTTAGACTTCAGGGCTGCAGCTGTGTTGAAATATATTTGTGCACTATACAATATCAGGGAGCTCCATTCTCACTATGTGATATACTTTGCATAGCCATAGAATTATAATTATATACTGAAGATAAATAAACATGCAAGTTTGTACCCCAGGAAGGCAGGCACCATGCCTTAATTTTCTGTTCTACCCATAGCACGTGGCACAGAGGCTGGCATAGCAGCCAGTCAACATTTGTTGAATTAATGAATTGAACTAGATATCACATGTTAGGCTATAGTAGACCCAAGGTGTAGCAGATGCTAAATATTTAAGAAGAATATATGGAAGAAATTTAAGATTATAGGAGATGTCTACTGATTAATTTTTATCTGCAAATTGGCAAAAGACTGCCAATATCTACATTTAGCTGCTGAGCAGATCAGTTGACTTTTTCCAGAACAATTACCTTTTGATAAGAAAATCATGATTCTTTATGGAAAACTGCCAGAAAAGGAAACTATCAAGTGTTCCTAAAATTGGTTTTTAAAATCCTTAGCTATCTTTTTGGCTACATACTATATTTAGTGAAGAAGACTTTAAAAAAATATCTTAGACACTACCCAACATAGTAGGATAATGTACTTTATTTCATTTGATCTGCACGATAGTGAGGCAGCTAAGTAGAGGTTATCCTTTTTATTAATTTTTTTTATTGTTTTATAATGAAAAAATTAAAACATACACAAAAGTGATCCAGTATAATGAATCGAGGAGTTCTTGTCATACGCGCTTAACAATTATTGACATTTTGCCAACATATGTCCTTATTTTATATAGATTAGAAAATTGTGGCATTTGGAGGTTAACAACTAATTAGTGGTGTCAAGTATCAAATGAAGGTTTTCAGCTTTGCAGTTTTGTGTCCTTTCCTCTTCATCATACTAAAATTAAGGAGCGAGGTTACATTGCTTTGAAAATAAATATGATTTCACTAAAAGACTTGATCATGAAATTTTTTTGATATCATTCTCTCCATTCCTCAAACTTGAGACAATTAGTGATATTCAGAGTTAAAACTGAGTTTATAAAATGAAAACATAAATCTTTCAAATGTAAATGATATCAGTGTACGCGTTTGTACTTTTGTTAGGTATTCAACTGTTTTTCTCTTGTACTTTTAACTACTCCAGAAGGATTATCCCATTAAATTTTTTTTGTTCTTATCCTATTTTTAGTGTGTTTCACTGCTTGGCTCCCTTTGTTTTTCTGAGATATGTGATTTATATGCTATTAGTAGGTTGATATAATTACTATTATTAGCTTTAAGGAACAGAGACTTGAGGAAAGCTTTATAGTGAACTGTCATTGCATTGTGTTGAGAGTGCCCAGTGTCACAAACAGTTTCTTCCTTTGTTTGCCTGGGACTGTCTAGAGACAACCTTTGTTGGGATATTGGGATATCAATAGCTCTACAGGCACTGAATGCTTTTGTTGCAAAATTTTTGTGTATTTGCTTATTAAGGTCTATCAGTTACTGTTATTTTAACAATCATTTGTGGAATAATGAGAATGACCCTGTGCTGGCATTTATGTGCATACTTTTAGCTAATCCTCACAATAACAATATAAGGTAGGTACTGTTTTATACCTATTTCACAGATGAAGAAACTGATATAGAAAGAAGTTGAGTAGTAACTTGCCCTCAGGTCACACAGTAAGCATTAGAGGCTAGATGGAACTCAACCTGTCTTCACATCCTGAGTTCTTAACCAGTATATTATATTGCCTCTCTTTATATTCAAATCTGAGTAAGACAAAGTCTCTAATTTCAGGAAGCTGAGTCTAGTGACTAATAATTCTTTTTTTTTTTTTTTCCTGTTATTTTTTTTTTTTTCACTCCATCTTTGCCAGGATTGGCTTTATTTTAATTTTTATTCATTTTATAGGTTACACACACGTTGCTTTAATTTGCATTTCTTTTTTTTTTTTCCTATTTTTTTTTAAATTTATTTTTTTAATTTCAGAATATCATGGGGGTACAACACTTTGGCCATACACATTGCCCCTGTTCTGCCCGTGTCAGAGCCACAATCGTGGTCGTCTCCCAAGCTGTGCTCCCCACATCCATTCAGTGAGAGTTTTTCCCATCCCTTCCACCCCCCTCCCGCCCGCCCGCCCTCAGATGAATGTTATTGCCCTGTGTGATGTAAGCGTTCATCAGTTAGTACCAGTTTGATGGTGGGTACCAGTGGTGCTTGTTTTTCCAATCCTGTGACACTTCGCTTCGAAGAATGGGTTCTAGCTCCAACCAGGATAATACCAGATGTGTTAATTCACTGTTGTTCCTTATTGCTGAGTAATACTCCATGGTATACATATACCACATTTTATTGATCCACTCGTGTATTGATGGGCACCTTGGTTGTTTCCACAACTTTGCAATTGTGAATTGTGCTGCTATAAACATTCGAGAGCAGATGTCTTTATTATAAAATGTCTTTTTTTCTTTTGGATAAATACCCAGTAGTGGGATTGCTGGGTCAAATGGTAATTCTACTTTTAATTCTTTGAGGTATCTCCATATTCTTTTCCATAGAGGTTGTACTAATTTGCAGTCCCACCAGCAGTGTATGAGTGTTCCTATCTGTCCACATCCCCGCCAACATTTGTTATTTGGGGATTTTTTGATATGAGCCAATCTCACTGGAGTTAAGTGATATCTCATTGTGGTTTTGATTTGCATTTCCCTGATGATTAGAGAAGTTGAGCACTTTTTTATATGTTTGCTGGCCATTATTCTGTCTTCTTTGGAAAAGTTTCTGTTCATGTCCTTTGCCCATTTTTTAATAGGGTTGTTTGATTTTTTCTTGTTGATTTTCCTAAGTTCTGTATAGATTCTGGTTATCAGCCCTTTATCAGAGGTGTAGCATGCAAATATTTTCTCCCATTCTGTAGGTTGTCTGTTCACTCTAGTGATAGTTTCCTTGGCTGTGCAGAAGCTTTTCAATTTGATCAGGTCCCATGTATTTATTTTTGTTGCTGCTGTGATTGCTTTGGGGGTCTTCTTCATAAATTCTTTGCCTAGGCCAATGTCCATAAGAGTTTTTCCAACGTTTTCTTCGAGAATTCTTATGGTTTCATGTCTTAGGTTTAGATCTGTTATCCATTGTGAATTGATTTTTGTGAGAGGTGAGAGGTGTGGGTCCACTTTCAGTCTTCTACATATGGCCATCCAGTTTTCCCAGCACCATTTGTTGAATAGGGAATCTTTTCCCCAGTGTACGTTTTTCTGGAATTTGTCAAAGATCAGGTGGCTGTATGAGGTTGGTTTTATATTTGGGTTCTCAGTCCTGTTCCATTGGTCTACGTGTCTGTTCTTGTGCCAATACCCATGCAGTTTTGGTTACTATAGCCTTGTAGTATAGTTTGAAGTCTGGTAGACAGATGCCTTCCAATTTGTTCTTTTTGCTTAAGATTGCTTTGGCTAGACGGGGTCTTCTCTGGTTCCACACGAAGCGTAGAATTATTTTTTCTAGATCGGCAAAAAATGATGTTGGTATTTTGATAGGGATTGCATTGATTCTGTAAATTAATTTAGGTAGCAAAGCCATTTTTACTATGTTGACTCTGCCTATCCAAGAGCATGGTAGGGCTTTCCATCTATTTACGTCCTCTGCAATTTCTTTTCTCAGTGTTTCATAATTCTCTCTATATAGGTCTTTGACCTCCTTAGTTAGATATGTTCCTAAATATTTAATTTTCTTTGTTGCTATTGCAAAAGGTATTGCATCTTTAATTTGTTTCTCGGCTTGATTGTTATTAGCATATATGAAGGCTATGGATTTGTGTGTATTAATTTTGTATCCTGAGACTTTGCTGAATTCATTTATCAATTCCAGTAATCTCTTGGTTGAATCTTTGGGGTTTTCTATGTATAATATCATATTGTCTGTGAATAGTGAAAGTTTGACCTCTTCTGCCCCCATCTGGACGCCCCTAATTCCTCTGTCTTGTCTAATTGCTGTGGCCAGGACTTCCAGCACTATGTTGAAAAGAAGTGGAGATAGTGGGCACCCTTGTCTGGTGCCAGTTTTAAGGGGGAATGCCTTCAATTTTTCCCCATTCAGTATGATATTGGCTGTGGGTTTATCGTATATGGCTTTAATAGTTTCTAGGAATGAGCCATCTATGCCTATATTGTTAAGAGTTCTTATCATAAAAGGATGCTGGATTTTGTCAAAAGCCTTTTCTGCATCTATTGAAAGGATCATATAATCTTTGTTCTTACTTTTATTTTTATGGTGGATTACATTTATAGATTTGCGTATGTTGAACCATCCCTGCATCTCGGGAATAAAGCCTACCTGATCGTGATGGATTATTTTTTTGATGTACATTTGAATTCGGTTTGCAAGGATTTTATTGAGAATTTTTGCATCTATATTCATAAGGGATATTGGTCTGTAGTTTTCTTTTTTTGTTGTGTCCTTTCCTGGCTTTGGTATCAAGGTGATATTGGCTTTGTAGAATGAGTTTGAGAGGATTCCATCCTTCTGGATATTTTCAAATAATTTCTGCAGTATAGGCACCAGTTCTTCTTTGTAGGCTTGGTAGAATTCAGGTGTGAACCCATCTGGTCCGGGACTTTTTTTTGTGGGTAGATTTTTATTACTGCTTCAATTTCGGTGCTTGATATTGGTCTGTTTAGAAATTCTGTTTCTTCCTGGTTGAGCCTGGGGAGGTAGTGTGTTTCTAAGAATTTGTCCATTTCCTCCACGTTTTCGTGTTTGTGGGCATAGAGATTTTTGTAGTATTCAAAGATGATGTTTTGTATTTCCACGGTATCAGTTGTGACTTCTCCTTTTTCATTTCTAATTGAGCTTATTAGAGTCCTTTCCTTTCTGCTTCTGGTCAACCTGGCAAGTGGCCTGTCTATTTTGTTTATCTTTTCGAAGAACCAACTTTTCGTTTCATTGATCTTCTGTATTGTTCTTTTGTTCTCGATTTCATTTAATTCTGCTCTGATTTTGGCTATTTCTTTTCTTCTGCTGGCTCTAGGATTGCTTTGCTCTTCCTTTTCCATTTCCTTAAGATGATTCATTAGTTTACTGATTTGTGACTTTTCTGTCTTTTGGATGTGGGAATTTATGGCGATAAGTTTTCCTCTCAGGACTGCTTTTGCTGTATCCCACAGATTTTGATAACTTGTGTCCCCATTATCGTTTAGTTCAAAGAATCTTTTGATTTCAATTTGAATCTCCTCCTTGACCCAATAATCTTTCAGCAATAGATTGTTTAGTTTCCACATTTTTGGAGGACGATGTGAGTTTCTGTTGGAATTGATTTCTAATTTTATTCCGCTGTGGTCTGAAAAGATACATGGTATGATTTCTATTTTTTTGAATTTGTTAGATCTGTTTTGTGGCCTAGGATGTGGTCAATTTTAGAGAAAGTTCCATGAGCTGATGAGAAGAATGTATATTCAGTGTTATTTGGGTGGAGTGTTCTGTAGATATCTGTTAGGCCCAAATGTTCTATAGTCCTGTTTAGGTCTTTTATTTCTCTATTTGTTTTTTGTTTGGAGGATCTGTCCAGTTCTGTCAGTGGGGTGTTGAAGTCCCCTGCTATTATGGCATTGCTGCTTATTATATTGTCTAGATCTAGCAGTATTTGCTTTATGTACCTGGGTGCTCCTGTGTTGGGTGCATAAATGTTTAGGATTGTTAAATCCTCTTGTGAGATTTTTCCCTTCACCACTATATAGTGTCCATTTTTGTCCTTCTTTACTTTTATTGCTTTAAAGTTTATGTCATCTGAAATGAGGATGGCTACTCCGGATTTCTTTTGGTTTCCATTAACCTGGAAAATTGTATTCCATCCTTTCACCTTGAGTCTGAATGCGTCTTTGTGTGTAAGGTGTGTTTCCTGAAGACAACAGATAACTTGGTTTGTATTTTTTAATCCATTCAGCCAGCCTATGTCTCTTTAATGGGCAGTTCAAGCCATTTACATTTATTGAGAGAATTGATATTTGGGGTAAATTTCTGATTATTCTGTTGGGTGGTATCTTTTGTTTTACCTCTTGCGTCATTGTGGAATCTGGTTTCTGGGGTTTTAGCTTTTGTGTAGTTTTACATAGGTGCGTGTCTGTTGCTCTGTTTAGTGTATAATGCAGGTCTAAGCATTTCTTGCAAGGCCGGTCTGGATTTCGCAAATTCTATCAGTGATTGCTTATCTGGAAAAGTCTTTATTTCTCCCTCATATAAGAAGCTTAGTTTGGCAGGATACAGAATTCTGGGTTGGCCTTTGTTTTGTTTTAGGAGATTGATGATGTCTCCCCATTCCCTTCTGGCTTGTAAGGTTTCAGCTGAGAAATCTGCAGTTAATCTGATCGGTTTCCCTTTGTAGGTTACGTGTTCTTTTCGTCTTACAGCTCTGAGGAGTGCCTCTTTTGTGTTTACTTTGGTCAGTCTAATAATTATGTGGCGTGGTGAATGCCTTTTCACATTGACTCTCCCAGGAGTCCTGTGTGCTTCTTGTACTTGGATGTCGAGATTTCTGGCTAAGCCATGGAAATTTTCCTCTATTATTCCTTCAAATAAATTTTCCAGCCCATGCAAATTTTCCTCCTCTCCCTCGGGGATACCTATAATCCTTATGTTTGGCCTCTTTACATAATCCCACATTTCTTGTATGCTTTTTTCCTGCCTCTTGTTTTTGTGTTCTTTCTCTTCGGCTGATTTATTTAGCGCATAGGAGCTGTCTTCTAGCTCTGAAATTCTTTCCTCTGCATGGTCCAGCCTATTCTTAAGGCTTTCCACTGTGTTTTGTAGATCCTTGAATGCTTCTTTCATTTCTAGGATTTCTATTTGATTTTTCCGTAATATTTCTATTTCTTTGGAGAATTTTTCATTCATTTCTTGCATTTTTCTTGTGGTTTCTTTGTGCTGGGATTCAATTTTCTCTTGAATTTCATTGAGCTTTCTTATAATCCATAAACAAAATTCCTCTTCTGTCATTCTACCCATTTCATTTGGGTTGGTATCCATTGCTGAGGAACTGATAATTTCTTTTGGGGGTGACTTTTCACTCTGATTTTTCATGTTCCCTGAGTTCTTTTGCTGGTTTTTTCTCATCTGGCCTCTTGGTCGAGAGCTGGGGGTGTTAGAGCTAGTTTATGGCCCTGTCACCAGGCTCACAATTATTGTTCCTTGGCAAAGCCAGGGAGAGAAGTAGTGGCCTGTATTGCCTTAGGTGTATTTTAGCAAGTTTGGTGGATCTTGAGTTAACTCTGACCTGTGGTCTTCTCCTCTTCCCAGTGGAGTGTGGTGAGAATGACCTCCCAGCTTGGGCTCTGAGCTAATGAATTGTACTTGAGGATATGAGTCCTCCGCTCCCTATTAGCTAGGTATTCTGTTATGTCCATGGCAGACTCTGATTCTCTAGTTGAGGTATGCGAAGGCCCCGTACTTTGGGAGGGGCCTTGTAGCTCCTAGGGGTTACTTTGACCCTGCTCCTCCTGAGGTGCAGGTAGAAACAAAATTTCTTTTGGCTGCAGTGTGAGAGCTGAGTTGGGAAAATTCTACACAGCTCAGAGGTTGCTCATCTAGCCACGTGTGTCTGCCCTTCTGATGTGCGTCTCCGCGTGATACTGGTTGATAGGGGGATCTCCAATTGTGCACCCCTTTTCCACCACTAGACCCCAAGGCAAGGCGGGTGGCCGTCTCTATCCCCAGCAGTCTCCACCGGGGGGATGTTCCCACGGGGAGGGGGGAGTAGTGGCCGCTGGAAGCGCTCTTGGGTGGCGCGAAATTCCCTATTGAAGTGGGCAGGATTATGGGGAGCTGCTCTGGTTCAGCCTGTGGCTCTTGAGGTATTTGGTTGTCATGGGAACCGGCAGTTATACCAAATGAGTCACTATAGCCAGCAACCTTCAAAATGAGCGATCTCTGGGGTACAGGAGGGCTGGGACCTGAAGGGGTGGGCACTAGGACCAGCACGTAGCAGACTTGTGGGAGGCCAGAGCCAGGGTAGCAGAACCAGATGGACGAGCCGCAAACTGTTTCCAATACCCAAAGATCCCGCCACTACAGTTCTGGGATCTGGTCCCACCTGGAACCCACGGATGCAGCTGACCCTGGCCACCAAAGGCAAAGCCTGTCTCGCCCCAGGGGCGGAGCTAGAGACGCGGCTCACGGCTCCGCGGGGGCGGCTGTAAAGATGGCGGCTGCCGCCAGCCTGGCGCACAGCCAGGCTCCGATCGCACCGGGAGCACAGTTTTTCTCCGCCGGCCGCAGCGGCAGTTGCTAGCAGCCTCTAAGGGCGTGTCCCGCTCTCCGTTAAACTCCTGGGCCCAGTCCCGCTGACTTCCAGTGGCGCAGTGCCAGTCTGCGGGTTCCCGCGCACTGTCCCGGGAAGCTGAATCTCCGCCCAGCGTGATCCCCAGCCCTGCGCGGTCTCTGTATACTGTAGCTGAGGGTTGCGTTTGGCTTTCATGATTACTCCAACTCCACAGCGTCTGTTGTCTTGTGCAACCGCCCTGCCCCAACTCTGGGATTGTCCCTGACTGCGTGTATGGGGAGGCGCGTAACCGCTTGGGGGGCAGGTCGCGCTGCGCCGACCTGGCGAGTGCGGCCTTCCTGCGCTCTGGGCTTTATTGTGCTCCGTGCGCCCTCCGATCTTTGTGAAAACTTTGTACCTGTTTTCTTGGGCCGGGCGTTCAGCGTTGTTTCTCTGTAATTCGCAATGCTGTTTTCAGAGTGAGCGGTCCGTGCTCGTAGGCAGCCGCTGGCGTTCTTCACCTCCTTCCCTGGGAGCGGTGCGGTGGTAGGACGCTATCAGATCGCCATTTTTCCGGAACCCGTGACTAATAATTCTTAAGAGCAAATGTGTATAGCTCTTGTGACAGTTGCTTCACAACCAATGATAAAATTCTGAATCATTAGAGACAAGTGGGAATTGGCAGATGGTACTGACTCATTTATTCATTCATGTATTTATTCATTCAATAAGCTAAGCACCTACTATGTGCCAGTATGTTGTTTGGTGCTGGGGATATAATGATGACTAAAACACAATACCTTATCAGAACTTATTAACATTAGTGTCACTAAAGTTGGCATACAACCCCCCACTGCTAAATTTGACTGGCTTAAAAAAAAATACCTGCTGCCATTAGTTTACACCGTAGCAGGGAAAACAGACTTACTTCAAGTATACCCAAGATTGTATAATTACAACCCAGATAAGGAACATGGTTCTATGCAGAGGAACCCAATAGCAACTTTGGGGACAGGGAAGAGTTCCTGAGGAAGTGTTGCCTTAGCTGAGATCTGATGGATGAGTGCGTTAGCCAGACAAAGAGGGAGGGAGAGCATCTCAGAGTGGGAGGAAGAGCATGAACCTTGTAGGAGGGGAATAGAGTGTGATGTGTTGAAGAAGCTGAACCAGTGTATCTGAAGCGGGTGGGGGAAGGCCACATCAAAAGAGGCTGGAGGAGACAGACCGGTAGCACTTTGGCCTTAAGGATTTTGGTCCGTCTTAAACAATGGACAGCTGCAGAAAGGTTTTAAGCAAGGGGATAACATCAGATCTGTGTTTTGAAAAGATTGCTTGGGTATCTGCACAGAGAACCAGTTGGTGGTGGTGGGGAACAGGATGGGCACACAGAAGATGGTTAGAGACCACTTACAGTAGTAGACTTGCTCTAGTCCCTATGGGAGATGCAGATGGCTTGTGCTAGGAGGGTGGCAGTGGGGGTGGTAAGAAGTGGATGGATTTGAGAAATATTTGGGAGTTAACAGTTTCCTAATGGATTGGATATAGGGATGAGAGAGAAGGTGACATCAAAGATTGTGGACTAGACATGATGGAACCACTCTCTGCAGTGGGAAACACAACAGGGGACCATTTAGGGGAAGATCATGAATTTGGTTTCATATATGTTGAGTCTGTGGTACCTTTAAGATATCCTTCTTTCATATATTAATAGATTATAAAATTATGGCATATAGAGGTTAACAGGTAATTAATGGTGCCAAGTATTCAAATTAAGGTTTTTAGCTTTGCTGTTCTTTCCTCTTCACCATAGTAAAATTAAGGAGCAAGGTTACATTTCTTTGAAAATAAATGTGGTTTCATTTAATTACTTGAATGCCAATTTTTTTCAGTAAGTGGGAAGTGGATATTCAGGTCAGGACTGAGAGGAGAGGTCTGCATTAGAGATACAAATCCATAAAAACTAGCTCTCTTTTTCCTTTAGCTTATTTTAGTTGCATCACCCTTGGGAATGATCCTTTGGGATTCTCTGTTATAAATAAATAGCTAGAGTAGAATTTCTAGAATCTCAATTGCTGAATGCAATTTTATAAGCCTCCTGAAAAATTTCTAAAAGTAATTGTTGGGTGCCTTTAAAAAAAAAAAAACCCTACCAAAGTAAGAGCTAGATGTGTTCATGCCAGTAGTTTCTGAAAGATTTTCCTTGGTTGGTGTTTCTGAAAATGTGTCCCAAGAACTACAAGAATCCCTGAGGTACATCAGGTGGTCTGAACAGGAATAATTTTTTTACATACAAGGTTAAGTTGATCACCAGTGGCCTACAGTTTAATCAATCATGCGTACGTAATGAAGTCTCCATAAAAACCCAAAATCACAGGTTTGGAGAGCTTCCAGATAGCTGAACACATGGAGGTTCCTGGAGGGTGGTGCACCCCGGGAGGGCATAGGAGCTCCCACCCTTTCCCATACCTCACACTATGCATCTCATCTGTATCCTTTATAATAAACTGGTAACGTCAAAAAAAATTCCATATGTGCTGAGACAATTGAATCTGCAAATATAATGAGTTCAGATATACTATCCAAAAAGGAAAGCAAAACAAAGAATATCTAAAAATCAAATTTTAACCTATCTGTAATCCATTCCCCATTACCTCAGGAGTTACTTTATTGTGAAACTTTGTCAAATAATAGCACCCTGAAAGTATTTATGTCATTTTCAAACAAAGGACAGTGGCCCCTCTGGTAAACCAGTTTTTTCCTACAATAAATATAACACTTTATGGTATAAAATTGATGCATTTTGTTGCTAAAGGCAGAGAAGAGAAAAAGATCCCAGAGACGATATTCAGAACAGAATGTATTCTATGCGGCAAGAATGGTTTCAAGACATGCTATTGGTAAGAAGCTTGTGAAACCAGGCACAAATTATTCTGCTTGAAGAGAAAGCAGAAGAGACTTAACAAAATTCTTGTCTTACATGGCAGTGTTAGATGTCACATGATATTAATAGCATGCATGTGGAAGTGCTGTTACTATCCCATGTGTGTTCTGGTATTTTGCTTTATGGTTAGACAAAACCACTAACAGAGCATGCCTTTTGGCTTGTGCATGGTGCGGGAGGTGTGCCTAATAGCATTTTATTTTTATCACTGAGAACTCCATATTATAGAATAAGGGATTTAAATTTTAGTTAGGATTACTTTGTGATCTCTGAAAGAGACTGGAAAAGGTACATCGAGAACAGTTCTGACTGAGCATCAACTATGTGGACAATGGGCAGGGTGTTGCTCTGCAAGTAAGTGGTTTGCAGTGAATGCCGGTCCACTCACTTTCATTCCCAGAGAAGAGTTGGTGGGGAACAGTGTGTGATCTTGGTTCATCGCTGAAGGAGATAGTAAAAAGTTGTGAATAAAATCAAGTCACAGGCACCAAGTATGTCCTTCAGCCCGCTATATGAAGAAATGGGCACTGTATATGACTCTGCTTTTCCACATTGAGATTTCCTGGCTCGCAAGAGGAAAGTGCACACAAGTTCTGAAACTCGTAGGGCTTGAAAGAAATGTTCCCTCACTGATAATGCCATTAAACCCAACTTCTCTGATTTCAAATGTCCTCAAGTAGCTTAGCTCATTGATACAGTCATTTCTTGAATAGACAGAAGTGATCTCCTGAGGGACAAGATGGGGTGATTTTTAGTTTTGAGAGTAAGACATCAGTGTGCCAAGATAATATTTTTGAAATATTAATGCCCCTTTTAAGGTTGTTTCTGGTATTTCCTTTACCCTTTGGCCCTTCTTGGTACGTGCTCAAGCTAGGTAGGTAGTTCTATGCTCATACTTCAGGGAAGGGATGTGATGTGACTGCAGAAAGTGGAGAAGAGGACATCATTTTTGCCTTTTTGAATTTCTGAGACCTGGACCATAGTGGGGAACAGAACTGACAGTGGAACTGGGTGTGAAGTGGTATCTCATTGTGGTTTCGATTTGCATTTTCTTAACAGCTAAACACCTAAAGGTGTTGAGCATCTTTTCACAAACTTATTGGCCATTCTTCTTTGTAGAAATGTCTATTCAAGTCTCTTGCCCATTTTAAAATTGGGTTGAGTCTTTTTGTTATTGATTTGTAATATTTTTTCTTTAAACATGCTGAAAGTTTGGGTGTAATAGTTCTTTATATATTCTAGATACAAATCCCCTATCAGATTCATGATTTGTAAATATTTTTCCTAGGTTCCCTCTTTTCTTTTCTTTTCTTTTCTTTTTAGAGAGAGTCTTGCTCTGTTGCCCAGGCTGGAGTGCAGTGGCATCATCATACCTCACTGCAACCTCAAACTCCTGGGCTCAAGCAATCCTTTTGCCTCAGCCTCCTGAGTAGCTGGGACTACAGACATGCGCCACCATGCCTGGCTAATTTTTCTATTTTTTGTAGAGATGGCGTCTCGCTCTTGCTCAGGCTGGTCCTGAATTCTTGGCCTCAAGCAATCCTCCTGCCTCGGTCTCCCAGAGTGCCAGGATTACAGGCATGAGCCACCATGCCCAGCTAGCTGTCAGCCTTATACTTAGCAATTTAGCAGTGCCAAAAAATTATTTATTTTGGATAGGATAAGCAAATGTTAACTATTCAAAACAACTTCTAAAAAAGAATTTTTCCATTTGATTTAGATTTGATTTAGTTTATTTAGAATTTAGCTTATATATAGTATCATGTATACTGTGTCAGTCTTTCCTACTGGACTGTAAATGTGCATGCTGTTTTGTTTACTAGTGTGTTCCCAGCACTTGCCTGGTATGAGGCACATGTCCAATAAATGTTTGTCAAATGAATGAATAAGCAAATGTCAGCATGGGCTAGAGCTCTCGGGGTGTGGCACTGATTAAGTTCTTCTAGAAAGTTGTCACAAGATGGAAGATGTTAGGGTG
Source organism: Daubentonia madagascariensis (assembly GCA_023783475.1). NCBI lineage: Eukaryota > Metazoa > Chordata > Mammalia > Primates > Daubentoniidae > Daubentonia > Daubentonia madagascariensis. The sequence goes on along the minus strand of JAKFHU010000144.1, from coordinate 7,472,331 downwards.
ACAAAAGCAGGAAGCCAAGGGGAGCTCTGGGGGTCTGCTGTTAATGAGCTCTGTAGCACTGGCCCTTCTGGTCATATATCCTCATTTGTCAAATGAAGGGATACATTGGATTGTCTCCTTTTAACATTCTGAGGTTTATGAGCAGCATAAACTTAAAACATTTAGAGCTAGCTAAAAAAGCATCACCGCTAAGTAGAATTTAAATGCACCATCAAGGTTTTGTGCTAAAATATTATTGACATTTGCACCTGTCATTTCTGTTAACTGTGCTAAGAAAATGGTATTTGTAGTATTGGGTATATTATGAAGGTATTCACAAAGCAGTATCTTAAAGGTTCTCATTAGGTAGAATGTTGGGATTAATTTATCATTTTATTTATGCCCTATCTACTTGCTTTCAAACAAGATTTGAGATGGCAATTCAGGCTAGTTTTTTTCACCCTAGGGCAAAAGGTCCTTAGATGCTACTGAAAGACATTTATTTTTATCTTTTAAACCTTAAATTTTTAGTATTTGAGAGACTATAAAATCTTTAAAATAGGACTAGAAGAGCAGAAATGGTTCAATAATGCTATTTTAACTTGAAGGTCCAAAATTAATGGCTTTTAAACATTAAGAATGACTCTCCAATGTATAATATTCTAAATGAATCTAAGTGTCTCCAGTGCTGTGCATTTCAGCATAAGGAGACTTTTATGGGAGGCACAACACAAACTCTGCAGTATTTTATAGATTAAACTAAGTATCTTAAACTACTCAGGGAAGTAGAACATAAACCCTTGAGGGTTATTTATGAAGAAACAGGCAGTAAAACAGAATCAAAGAATGGGTTTCCTGCAGCTTGAGTAACCAGATACTCTTTAATAGCTCCATATGGAAAACATGGTCTATCACTGTAAAAAGAGATTTTGTGAAAGTGCTAATTTTCTCTCAAACTATTTCTTTTAGGTTGGAGAAGGACCATCACTAGCTACTATAATTCCTAGGCACGTACTTGCTGATAAATAAGCCAGTGACATTTTTGTTTCAAGTAAATGTTTTTTCTTCATAAAATCATTAGTCTTGAATAAATGTCATGCTTGAATTTTATGCATTTCACATTTCCTTAAGTGATACCAGTCCAGACAACACTGAACATTTTCATTTCTTCAGAGAGGATTATTTAAGCTCTGTAGAAATATAAACATAACTGCGATCCACAAATTTAACTAGTTTTTGGCCATGATGTCTAAAACTTCTTAAATTTTGTCTTTTTTTTTTTTTAAAGACTTAGGCCCTAAAGCGTTTTTTTTTTCTTTTTGAAGAATGGAAAAAGTTTTCATTTTAGTATATTTAATGGCACCTTTTTCCTGATTTTTGGACAAGGAATCCCTCATCTTCATTTTACATCAGGCCCTGTGAATTATGTAGCCAGCCCTGTTCACATTCACACATAAATGTGTTCTTTTCTTACTGATCTTGAAATAAACCTTTCTTGACTCTGTCCTCTGCCAGCTACTGCTTCATTCCTTTATTCCATGTGTCAGCATAACCTCTTGAAAGAGGCGTTTCCTGCCTTTGCATTGTCTTAAACCTACTTCAATTTGTCTCTCATCTCTCCTTGTAAGTGGCTCTTGGCAAACACCATCAACCTTGTTGTTCATCCAATGCTCAATTCTCAGCTTCCTCTTAAAGGGCACATCAATAGATTGGGATGCTCAGTCCTTGCACATTTTCTTCATTTGGCTTCTAGGGCAACACACTCTCTTTGAGTTCCTCCTTCCTCATTCCCTAAAAGTAGGTTTATACAAATGAATAGTAAACAAAGGTATGACAAAGCTAAATAATTCATTCAATATTTATATATTTGTATATTAAATTATGCAAATTAAAGTATGGTTATTTTACATTTATAGTTGATAAATGAACTTTGCTTCAGTATATCAGTTTTCTAGGTTTGGAATTTTATGACAAGCAACACCCCCAGCCCTGGCAGTTTAAAAGTTTTTATTACTTAGATTTTAAATAACTGTATTAAGTACTGAGTGTTTCCCAAGGAACTCAGCGTATTTCCATAGTGAGTAATCTGATTTAACCAAGAGTTATATCTGAACCAGAATGTCCCTTATTTGATCAGAAATATTTGTATTAATATTTCATTTTTTAAAAAGCTGCATTAATAATAGCTTAAATTATAGTTTGGTTTGTTAATAATGCCAAACTTTGTTTTAAAATACAGGTATTTGATGGAAGAGAAGTCAATATACTAACTTTTAAAATTTTGTTATATAGGATTATCTGAACCATCCTTTATTGCAAAACATGAAGATAGTTTGTTTAAGGATTTATTTCAAAACTACGAAAGATGGGTTCGTCCTGTGGAAAACCTGAAGGACAAAATAAAAATAAAGTTTGGCCTTGCAATATCTCAATTAGTGGATGTGGTAAGTGTGCATGTTGTTACATACTCAGTTTCTCACAGATTTAGCGAGCACCTGTTATGTGCCCAGGCACTGTGTTAGGCACCAAGGATTACAAAGGTGAATGAGACACAGTCCTTTTCCTAAAGGAACTCACCAGGGAAAAATAATTATTATGCCACAAACATAGTAATAGACTGCGTTTATTTTATATTGTACAGTTTAGAAATTGTTTTGTCTCATTTGGTAATTATAATAAGTATATTTTTAACAAATTCAAAGATATTAAAACATTTTATATTGAAGTTTCTCCTTAAATGTGTTAAAAATATGATCAAAAAGTTTAAGAGAAAAAGTCCAAAAATAGAGTCATAGATTCTAAGGGCCAAAAAGTATCTCAAAAGGTCATTATCTCAGTATCACAATTAAAACGTTCCAGAGATTTTTCCATGTGACACTCACCAGGGAGAATAAGTTCCCTTGATAACTTGTTTTTATTGTCAAGAGATCCTTTCTATTTAAACTAAAAAGTTCACACTGATTTTTAAACTAGTTTCTTCTTGTTTTGATCATGTTAATCAACAATTATTTCCCTGCTGAGTTCCCAGAATAATCAAGAAGTATATATATATATACACACATATATATGTTTTAAAATAACATTTGTAGGTGTGGCTTTATGTTCTGATTACAGAAACAATGCATGACTTTTGTAGAGGATCTGGCAAGTGCAAAAAAAAAAACAAATAAGAAAACTTGACTGTGATTCTGCCACCCAGAAATAACTAATGTTATTAATTTGTTGGTTTTTTTGCTGGGTTTTTCTTTGTGTGTATGTTACAAAATTAGAATAATATTTTAGATATAATTTTGATTACTGCCTTTTCCCCTACTATTACATGATGAACATTTTCCTATGTCATTATGTAATCTTCAAATATAATTTTTAATAAGTACATGATACTACATTTATGATTTATTTAAACATCCTATTATTGGCAGAAGCGTGGTCCCAATTTTTCTGATTATAACTGACAATGATGATTATATTTATATGCAAATGTCTGAATTTCTCCTTTCCTTAAGAAAGGCAGTTAGTGAATCAAAGGATATACATTTTTTAAAGTCTGTTGATATGTCATCTAATTGCTCCCAGAAAGGTCAATGAATATATATGGACTCTGTGCTCAGTCCTTGGCTAGGTAATATGACAGATTTTAAATATAAATAAAAATAAGAAAGTAGAAATTAAAATAAGTGGGGTTTGCTCTCAAAGATCTTTCTAGTTGAGGCTATTGACACGTACATGGTACAGAACACTGTAGCACTAAACTGTGATGCCATAAAGAGCTGAGAATTCAGATCTTAATGATTGAGGTTATCAAAGAAGGCAGGATAGAGAAGGGGGCACTTGAGCTGGCCTTGTTGGAAGTGTAGGGTTTGATGTGTCAGAGAGAAAAGTACTTTAATAAAAAGGAGCAATGTGATCATAGGTGTGTAAGTGACACTAAGCCTTTTTGTGGAACTGTTCAGATCAAGAGTAATGTTGGAAACCCTGCTACGTGAGTGGTCTGACTGGGTGGCGGACGAGGTGAGGATTCCTGCAGGCCACTGTGCCTTGCTTCTGCCATTTCTTCTGTTTGGAGAGCTTTCCTACTGGCACAAGCCATTTATTCTTCGAGGCCACATTCATCAGACCCTTTGTGAAATCTTTCCAGACTCCCGAAGACAGTCTCTCTTCCATTCAGTTTTTTGCACTTTAATATCGTGCCTGTTACCCTGACTAGTACTCAGGGGCTCTGGCATGGCATCTTCAAAGCAGGGTGAGCTTTATTCCTTGTGTCTGTGCCAGAGCCCAGCACAGTGTCTGGCACACCGTAAATGCTGAACGAGCTCGAGATCCGACGGGCGACAGACACGGTAAGAGCGGCACTTGAGGCAGACCAGTAATAGACAGCGATGCACACGGCTTTCAGGAGTGAAAAAAGACGGGCAGTGTGAGAGGCGAGTCAGAAGACCACGCAGAAGCGGGAACAGGACTTGCCACTGTGGACGGCATCAAATTTTGAGGCCTAGGTGATTAGAATGGAAGAATACAGAAATTTGAAAGATAAAATTAGTTGTTATGGGAGTAGGGTAGTGGAGATCATTTCGATTGTGATTTGAGGTGTTCATTGGAAAGAAAATGTTTACTAGCCCTTGGGAAGTCAAGACCGGCTCTGAAGTGAGAGATGAAGCAGCTAGGAGGACAGTCTGGAACCGCCAGCCTGGGGCTATCGTTGCAAACTTTGAATTGATGGCTTTTTAGCAGTGGTGGGAAGAACAGGAGTCTGATCCTCGAGGAACATCCCTAGAAAGTGGTAGAAGGAAGGGCTAACCAAGCAGAGAAGTCGGGGAAGGGCTGCTTGTTCAGAGAAGAGCCCAGGAAATGAAATGTCAGCGATTATGAGCGGGAAAGAGGAACACAGTCAGGGAAGGAGGGCCGAGGGCCCTGGTGATTCAGAGTACAAAATTCACTGGATTGCTTCTCAGCTGTTTTATGTTCCTCTTTTCACTTAAAGTCTTTCCCCCTCAACCCTGTAATCATGTTTGGTGGCTCTTCCTTGGATTTTCCTCACATCCCTGCCTTATTTCCTACATGTTCTCTCATTTTGTTTTTTTAAATATCAGTTTTGGCTTGTTTTGATTTCATTTTTAAAATCAAAACTATTTTTTAAAAAACTATTACCCCTAAAACTTTTCTGCTATACTTAAATGTGTAGTTAACATTTCTCCATTTATCTGCGGTTTCCTCTTGGGTATCATCGTGCACTTGTCCTTACTCAATTTCATTTTCGTTACATCCTCCATTGTGCTGAGCGCATTACAGATGCTTGGGAGATACTTCAGTTCTCGTTACAGGTAATGGCGAACTGCCATATCTTTGGGGCCATTTGTGAACTTCTGGATTATTCTTTTATCTGTGGTTACTCTTGAAAATACAAAGTATCAACTGGGTCCAAACCTATGGAGCAAAATTTATGTGTGTGTTCACATTTTTCTAGGGAAGGGGTCCATAATTTTCACTAGATTCTCAAAGGTGACCACTGCCATACACCATCATAGGTAATATGCTTACCAGAACTTTCCTAACTGTAGCTGCCTCTGTTTAGAACTTTTGCCTCATAGGCATATTCTGCTGCAGGGACCAGCAGTTATTCTGGCTGGTGTGTGACTGCAGGTGGACGGTAGAGCTGGTGGGGTAAGGTTTAGATTTAGGAAATGTGAGTGCTAAGAGCAGTTCTACCACTAATTGGTCTTGTGACTTTAGGCAAGTTGCCTCACTGGGCCAGTTTCTAAATCTGCAGAACGAAGGGATTACAGTAGATAAAATCTCTAGGTCCTTTCCAACTCTATGTTTTAATCAAGGAAAATGGCTCTTTGGAACTGCAGCATAAGAGAGGTGGCTGTGCTGCGTTTCCCACTACTCATTCTTTCCACAGAGGGACCTCTCAAAGCTGCCTTCGTCCCTAGGGACGTGCTTCCTTCTGGTCTCTTCCTTTCTCCTGAGTCCTTCACCATGTGTTGGGAAGGGTTAGGGAGAGGGTAACCTCTATGTACCCGAGCTATTACACCCCCGTCCTCTCTCCCCAACTGCCTCATACTTCTGTGGGTCTCTGTGCTTAGCATTGTATCCTACACATAGTACATTTGTGGTTGGTGATTACGATGCTCTTTTACTGGCTCAGAGGGTTCCATGGTATTTCAGTAAAATTTAATGGAAGAAATCCTACTTTAATGAGGCCATGAGAATTTGGTAAAGGACTGGCATAGCAAAGACATGGCAGCAGAAAGGTGTAAGTACCAAGGACCCCTGGTTCTCTAGAAAAGTAGGTACTAAAAGCTTTATAGAATTGGCATTCAAGGCTGTGACCTCAATATTTTTTCTGTATAGTAGACCTACAGGGAGATTCAGATTCTGACTGCAAGAGGTAGTCCCTCAGGGATGCACAGAAATACTGTATCTCATGGATTCTAAGAGGTACACTTTTCCACATTTTAACACCTCTGAAATCAAGATGTGTCTGTACTTCATGGCAGCTTGCAATTCATTGGCAGCCTTCCCCTCCTCCCTTAGTGCTAGGCACATAAAATAATGCTGTGCTTGTATCTTAGATTGCATCTTACATTTGAGGAAATATAGTAGTTGAGACCACGAATGTTAAATCTAAAAATGCCAATAATGTGTTTTAGGGTGGTTTATCTGAAATACAGGGTATGTTGAAAGGAATAATGTGAAATTAGGCTGGAAAAAAGATCCTGCTTTTCTAAAGAACCAGATTATTGAAGAGAATGTGTGTACTACATGGTGAGGAATGTTTGTATAAAAATATGAAAATTCTTATTTAAAGAATTATTTCTGTGTTTGAAATAATCAACCTTATTTAATTTTTTTTAAAGGATGAGAAAAATCAGTTAATGACAACAAATGTCTGGTTGAAACAGGTATGTATAAAATTCAAACAGGCACCCAACTCGTGACTGGCACCAGTGTTTTTATTATAGGGCTTATAGCACAAAGGGACACGAATATGTGGTCTTCGTGGATTGGCAGCAGGATGCAGAACCATGATGGTAGATGGAGTTCTTGTATTTATTCAGCTAATGTTTTTTAAGTGCCTACTATGTGCCAGATGCTGTTCTGGGCACTAGGGATACAACAGTGAACAAAACAGACAGAAATCCCTGCCCTCAAGGAACTTCATTCTAGTGGGGGGGAAATAAACATGCAAGTTGCATATAGTACCTTAGAAGCTGACAAGCTTGGAGAAAAACACATTGGGAAAGAGGACAGGAGTGTCGGGGACTGTACTTAGCAACAGAGTGGTCAGAGAAAATGGCACTGAGAAGGTAACGTTTGAACAAAGACTTGGAGGAGAGGAAGCGAGCCATGTGGGTATCTGGGTGGGATCGTTCCAGGCAGAGGGACCTGCAAGTACAAAAGCCCTGAGGTTGGTGTGTGCCTAGTGTGTTTAAGGAGCAGCAAGGAGGCCAGTGTGACTAGAAGTGAGAAGGGAGCCACGGGGAGGGGTGTAGGAGATGGGGTCAGATAAGCAATGGGAGGCCAATGGCGTAGTGACTCATAGGCCACTGCAAGGATTTTTGACTTCTACTCTGAGATGGGAATGGGCAAGAACGTGTTGAATTATTTTTATATACACAGTCCCTTTTATACAAAGGATTTTTTTTTCTGGACCACTGTACATATGTCCTCAGTTGCTGTTGAGTTCTTCCCTTTGTTTGTTCTTTCTTTATCATTCCTAATTTTTAAACCTACTACTGTTCCCTAATCCCAAACTCCTAAAAGGCATGTATGCTTTTCTTGGGGTGCAACTCTTGACATGATCACAGAATTGTAACTGCATGGAGGTTAGACATAGACGTTTAAATATGTGGAATGTGTAATAAATCCAACTCCCCTTTGCATGGACCAGTCCAGCCAAATCAGGTAACAATACAGCTGGGAAAGAGAATATTTCCCTTGAACCTGAACATTAGGTGCCTAGGGTGTATCGAGTTGGTGGGAGAAGAGGTGCTGAGCAGAGCCATGAACACACACAGCTCTGGTCCTCACCTATGTCTCACAAGGACCATGGTGAGAGCCACTGTGTGAGGGGACAGGGTTATGCTCTGCTGCCCATAAGAAAGATGTGGAGGTGAGTTTTTTCTATTGGGGGTAGAGAAGATTTCATATCTAGAATTTCTAGGTATGACAAAAAGTATAATTTTCACTATTTTATTGAAATTGAGGCACATTTCTTTGTTTTAAAGGAATGGATAGATGTAAAATTAAGATGGAACCCTGACGACTATGGTGGAATAAAAGTTATACGTGTCCCTTCAGACTCTGTCTGGACACCAGACATCGTTTTGTTTGATAAGTAAGTTATTAATAAATTCTAAATGCCATTTTATATTTTGAAAAGAAAATACTTGTATTACTGTTAGGCGCTAGTAAGTTTCCTCCCTTCTGAAAACTGTTTAGCTATAAAATCAAATGACTTGCTCTTACGTTCTCTTGTCTCAGGACCCTGCGAATAGATTTCTGTGGATTCTCTCTCCCTTTTTTGGTGTATTATTATTATTATTATTATTATTATTTTTTGTCACCTGGGCTAGAGTACAGTAGCGTCATCATAGCTCACTGCAACCTCAAACTCCTGGGCTCAAGTGATCCTCCTGCCCCAGCCTCCCGAGTAGCTGGGACTATGGGCGCACACCACCACACCTGGCAAATTTTTCTATTTTTTGTAGAGAAAAGGTCTTGCTCTTGCTTAGGCTGGTCTTGAACTTCTGGCCTCAAGCAATCCTCCCACCTCAGGCTCCCAAAGTACTAAGATTATAGGCATGAGCCACTGCTCCCGGCCTGTATTGTTTTCTGATCATAAAAGTGTTCTCTGATTTCCAAAATTTGTAGAAGATTTGGGAAGTACAGAAAGGTGTACGAAAGTAGGGGGAAATCACCTATAATCAATCCCATTATCCCATCATTTAGAGGCAACCACTACTATTAGCTTTCACATATGGTGAACGTACTATGTGTCCGGCAATGTGCTAAGTGCCGTATATGCTTTATTTGATTCTCATATAACCTCATGTGCTGGGTGCAATTACATCTGTTTTACACATGAGGAAACGGAGGCCTAGAGTGGTTATCATACCTTGCCCGAGATCACACACCTCACATGTAGTAGGATAGGGGTACACACCAAGACAGCCTGACATCCCTATTTACCCTCTTATTTACTTGACTACATATTTGGCAGACTTCCAGTTTTTGTTTTTTTTTTTTTTGGTGTTTCTTAAATAGTTGAGGTCATATTTTATGTTGAAATGTGTGTCCTTATAATTTTGTTTAAATACTGTATGTCATTTTCCCATGAGGAGGAATGTTGGATTAATTATTAACTTATCTTTATACACATGCTACCTAGGTGTATTTTGAGGATGATTTTTTTTAACTTGAGGGAGAGGATAATTCTGGGTACCAGTTTCATTTTTTTTAAGGACCACTCCAGGGCAAATCTGGAAATTTGTGCTTATCCTAAAGCACTTTGTCTTATTTGCAAGAAGGCATTTGGCATGAGGACGAAAGCAAATGCTATGCAAAAATATCTTTAATCTTTTGAAACCTTTTACCTGCATGCTTCCCAAAACATAAGGGGTGAACAAAGCTTGTAAGGTAACATGATGCAGCTTCCTCAAGCATTTTACTCTAATTGAAAATATTTTTGTATTAAACATGGATATATTACAGAGCAGTATGCAAAAGCCACATGAATTTGAAGATAAAGAAGAACAGTATTTCAAAAAAATCTTATGTTGGTGGTATGGCTTCTTGCCAGACTTCTCCAGTATGGGAGTTCACTTGGTTGGAGAGTTTGAGAGGGACAGCTGCTTTTCAGGGCCACGCCGAGCTAGATGTTAATGGTCTTTTCTCATCAAAGTAGAAAGTGGCCAGTATTTGTGATCTGTGTAGGGAGTCTAAGAATGTGGATTCAGGCTCCGGCTCTGTGCACACCCACTTTATAAACAGCCTGATTCTATTGTGTGTGTAAAGTGAGGTATTTTCAACCACCAGAATCTCAGAAGTCTGTGAAGTATATATTTGTCAGTCCTGGAGTAGATGCAGACAAAGGGGTTCAGTTCCAGTAGAGTTAGATATTTAAGGAAGATTTCCCTAGAGCAGGTATATCTGAAGTGTAATTTTAAAATTATTTCATGTTATCAGTTATAGGCCTTTTTTTATATTGGGCTTGTAAAATGCGTTCTTGGGTTAACTTCTTCATTGTTATTATATGTGTGTGTATTTTAGTGCAGATGGGCGTTTTGAAGGGACCAGGACGAAAACAGTCGTCAGGTACAATGGCACTGTCACATGGACTCCACCAGCAAACTATAAAAGTTCCTGTACTATAGATGTCACATTTTTCCCATTTGATCTCCAAAACTGTTCCATGAAATTTGGTTCTTGGACTTATGATGGATCACAGGTTGATATAATTCTGGAGGACCAAGATGTAGACAAGAGAGATTTTTTTGATAATGGAGAATGGGAAATTGTGAGCGCAACGGGGAGCAAAGGAAACAGAACCGATAGCTGTTGCTGGTACCCATATGTCACCTACTCATTTGTAATTAAGCGTCTGCCTCTTTTTTATACCTTGTTCCTTATTATACCCTGTATTGGGCTCTCATTTTTAACTGTACTTGTGTTCTATCTTCCTTCGAATGAAGGTGAAAAGATTTGTCTCTGCACTTCAGTACTTGTCTCTTTGACTGTCTTCCTTCTGGTTATTGAAGAGATCATACCCTCTTCTTCAAAAGTCATACCTCTGATTGGAGAGTATCTGGTGTTTACCATGATTTTTGTGACTCTATCAATTATGGTAACCGTCTTCGCTATCAACATTCATCATCGTTCTTCCTCAACACACAATGCTATGGCACCTTGGGTCCGCAAGATATTTCTTCACAAGCTTCCCAAACTGCTCTGCATGAGAAGTCATGTAGATAGGTACTTCACTGAGAAAGAGGAAACCGGGAGTGGTAGTGGACCAAAATTTTCTAGGAACACATTGGAAGCTGCGCTTGATTCTATTCGCTACATTACAAGACACATCATGAAGGAGAATGATGTCCGTGAGGTCTGTGACATACTGTATGTACAAATGCAGATCTGCTCCAATTCTAAGTTCAGAAGTGACCTTAATTACTTTTGGCAGAGTAAACAGTATGACCCTTAATTAAGACTAAGCATTGATTGAGGGCCAGAATTGTTGACGTATTTTTCTATAAAAGATCGTTACTAAAGTTTGTTTCAGTTAAAACACCTGCAAAATGGGGCATCTACACAAATCTCACTTCTTTATTTCCCCCATCAGCATCTTGGATGACTCCAAAGAAAATTTAGTGTTGTGTATTCTAAGGGATAATAATCCTGCTATATGTTTTTTAGCTCTGACATCATGAACTGTTTTAATTTTTTCTTCAGTAACTTTCTGAATTCTGTGGTAATCTGCAGGCACAACTGCATTATAATGCAGTTATCAGAAGTTATTTTTTTAAAAAGCCTAATGTAGGCATTATAAATATAGCAAAGATATTTTTCAAGAATAAATCTTTTTGTTGATTTATAGGAGAATGCTGGGGAAATTAAAAGGAGTAGGGTATTCTTATGTTACATATTATACATTAAAGTGTTCATATGATGCTTAGTAATAGTGCCTACTATGCATAATCTGCTTAAAAACAAAATTTTGCTTAAAATTTTATTATAGAAAAATAACTCATTGGCTCTTTAAGGTTAATATTTAAAATATAAGAATTGACTATGAATACATTTGATTAATGTGATCATATTGGCCTGGGCTTTCTTTCAAAACATTTCTGTCTTGTCACTGTTCTTTATTTCTATTGTGTAATATTTTAAACCTATGACTATATAGTAATATTTTCATAATTGAATTTACTTTAAATGGTCCCATTAAAATTATGTGAATTCTAATTTCTAAAGCTTTTTTAAATGGAAAATTTTCTAGCAGGTATGGGAAGCAGATGGAGTGAATCTGGTAAAATAACAGCCTTCCCCCCAAAAGGGACATTTGATGTATACTTTTTAAAAACTTTTGGCCAGGCAAGGTGGCTTGCACCTGTAATCCTAGCACTCTGGGAGGCTGAGGCAGGAGGATTGTGTGAGATCAGGAGTTTGAGACCAGCTTGAGCAAGACTGAGACCTAATCTCTACTAAAAATAGAAAAAATTAGCTGGGCATGGTGGTGTGTGCCTGTAGTCCCAGCTACTCGGAAGGCTGAGGCAGGAGGATTGCCTGAGCCTAGGAGTCTGAGGTTGCAGTGAACTATGATGACGCCACTGCACTTTAGCCGGGTGACAGAGCAAGACTCTGTCTCTGGGAAAAAAAAAAAAAAAACTATCAAAATAAACCACTTATATTACAAAAGTTTATGTGTAAATAAACAAATTTGCTAGTGTCTTGAGGAGGCTATATTTGTAATAGACCATCAGGGTAGTATCTGTCCATGAACTGAGTACAGGGTCACTTACTGTTTAGAGGCAGAAACTGATTTGGCCTCTAACTCAGTGTGTTATTATCTTAAAATATGTACATAGTTTTTAATTAAGTATTTAATGTGTTTTTATTTTTTTCATAACAGGTTGTTGAAGATTGGAAATTCATAGCCCAGGTTCTCGATCGGATGTTTCTGTGGACTTTTCTTTTGGTTTCAATTGTTGGATCTCTTGGGCTTTTTGTTCCTGTTATTTATAAATGGGCAAATATAATAATACCGGTCCACATTGGAAATGCAAATAAGTGAAACCTCCCAAGGGGTTGAAGTATGAATGTAGTTACCCAACACACATGTATCTTATAGTACCTATAAAATAATGAAAATGTAAATAGTGTTTGAAATTTGATGCAAGCTTTAACAGAGTAATAGTTGCTAATATCAATTTATCTTAATAGATCATCCATTAGAACATCTGCCTGTATGACTGAAGTAGTAACTGACAGAATAACATTTGATCTTCTAAAAATAGCAGCAAATATTATCCAAACTGTACTGGTGAAAACGCTAATGTTTGTATCCTGGCAAATAATACTAATTTGTAATGAACAGTGAAGTTCATCTTTTGATTATGCTGGAAAATTCCAGATGTATTTGAAGACTGATTTTAAAACTTTTCCTGCATTTCATAAAGGTATACATTTTTAAACTCTTTCCTATAATCACTGAATAACAGCTGAACAGATAAATTATGCTATATATTTAGTATATAATATACTGCTATATTAAATAAGCTGACTACTCAATATAATAATGACTTAATTTGATGCTGCTTTTCTATAACCAACACTTTTAATAAATGAAAAATTGGAATTGGGAACTCCTTTATTCTTTAGAGGCTTAAACTGAATAACTATTTTTGTAGCTTACCTTCCACTGTAAAGTCATACAGCAGACAACAACTGTGGACATACAGTAGCATCTCCTTAACATTAATTTCAATCCCCTTGACTACATTTCCCATAATAGGGCCATCTTCTCTATAAATTGTGGTAGCTTCTCTTTATCTTTGATCTTAGAATAGTCCACTACAATTACATGAATCCCATTTTAAAAAACAACTAGGTCTAAATAATTCTATGAGAAAACCATCTTCTAAGATTAAAGATAGTATTATAATTTGCTATAAGCACATTGTTACGTACCTGTAATGTTTCAATTTTCTCTTTCATTCTGCCAATTACAATAGAATCTTAGAGTTCCAAGGGCCTTTAGATGAAGTCTTAGCCTATTACTAGTACAGTATATATTATTCAATACAGTATAATATATCACAGGTGAAACAGATAAATTTCGGCCAGGCATGGTGGCTCATGCCTGTAATCCTAGCACTTTGGGAGGTGGAGGGTGGGATGATTGCTTGAGGCCAGGAGTTTGAGGTTGCAGTGACCTATGGTGATGCACTGCACTCTAGCCCGGGGGACAGAGTGGACCCTCTCTCAAAAAAAAAAAAAATAAATTTCATCTCTAAATGTCCCTGATTCAGGTGTGATCAGGAAGAAAACACTGATAGAAATTGCATTCAATTTAGAACTCTTAGCTGTTGAGATAACAAATGCCTAATAAGTAACCCATCTAAATTCAAGTCAACACTCTTTGGAAGGCAGAGAGGACTCTAATTTGCATTTTATTGTAGGCAGGTATTTAATGCCTTTTGATGCGGGGAAAGCCTGGTTTGATGAATTTAAATAGCCTGTTAGCTTAGTTTGTATATATCCCTGATCCCTCTTATATTGCCATTACTGCTACTTAAGATTTTCATATATAAATAAATTTTATAGAACCTTCCTTTTGACTTACTGAAACATGAGTCATGGTGGGCTGCAATTTTGTCAGTCTTATTTTTGCACAGGAAAAACATAATGACTAGTGAGAAGATTCAACTGGTCTCTGAATCATCTGTCAGGGGTTATGTAGATTCAGAAGTCTAGTATGTGATACTCTTTCTTAATTTGTCTAAAGCAGTGTTTCCCAGCCAGGGGCAATATTGCCCAAGGGGACATTTAACAAAGTCTGGAGACACTTTTGGTTGTTACAACTGGTGAGGAAGGGGAGTATGTCATTGGCATCTAGTGGTTAGGGGCCAGGGTGCTGCTAAAGATCCTACAGTGCATATAACATCTCCCCGGTACCCCAACACATACTTTTATCCAGCCCAAAATGTCAAAAGTGCTAAGGTTGAGAAACACTTATAAAGATTCATGCTATGAACCTGAATGTTTGTGTCCCCACCCAAACATTCGTATGTTGAAACCTAACCCCCAATGTGATAGTATTAGAAAGCACGGTTGGGGGGAGCTGGCCATGTGTGATGACTCACATCCACAGTCCTAGTGCTTTGGGAGGCTGAGGCAGGAGGATCGCTTGAGGCCAGCCTGGGCAATATGGCAAGACCCTATATCTAAAAAAGAAAAAAAAAAAACTAGCCAGGTGTGGTGGCTCACGCCTGTGGTCTCAGCTACTGGGGAGGCCAAGCCAGGAGGAGGGTCCCTTGAGCCCAGGAGTTTGAGGTTACAGTGAGCTATGATCATACCACTGCACTCCAGCCTGGGCAACACAGCGAGACCCTGTCTCTTAAAAAAACAAACAGACCCCAGAGGGCTAGCTAGCCATTCAGCTAAGTGAGGACATAGCTAGAAGTGTCCTTGATAAGGAAAAGGACCCTCACCAGATACTGAATCTGCTGGCACCTTCATCTTGGACCTCCCAGCCTCTAAAACCGTGAAGAATAAATTTCTATTGTTTATAAGCCGCTCAGTTTAAGCCACCTTAGTTCATGAACTAAGACAGTTCAATAACAATGAATGAGTGACTAGGCATAATTTCTCATGGCATAATAATTTAGAATTATGCAAGAGAAAGAATTGAGGCCCTCTGAAAGGGAGGCATGGCCCTTAGATTCTTGCAAAACAATGAAGAATGAGAAATGCATGGTAAGAAATGGTAGTGATGGGGTATTGCTGAAATAGTATAAAACTTCAAGGAGATTATGGGCTAAATAAGATAAACCATTGGGAGATCTGTAGTGATACTGAGCTGAATACATTTTTATATTTCTGAACAGCAAGTTTTTTTAATCCAGTTATTTCTCAACAACTAAAAGAGGGAAGATTTTTACATGTTCCATAGCACAGCATACTACTTACCACTGTAGAAGAATTATATTTTGACATTTTTTTACCTTACCAAAAAGGTTAGTTAAATGTTCATTTACCCATAATAAATACTCTTGATATTTTTCTTGCATGATTTTTTTTTTTTGACAAAAATCAAGACAACTGGAAAATAAGTAAACCTTGAAATGCCAAAAAACTAAGCTGATAGGTAGCCTGAGAACAGAACGTATGTTACTATTAAGAAACAGCCCTCCTTCTTCCCCATACACAAGCCCCTCAGGCACACATGCAGCTTAGTACCTATGCATCTTCCCTGGCCATCAAGGGTTGCAGAAACAATCCTGCTGTCCCTAAAATGCACACCAGGATGAAAACCCACAGAAAAATACGATCAATCACCATGGCAACATACTTCCAATCATCTTGAATCTGCAAAACAAAAAAATTATAAAAGAGAAAAACATGAAGGGAAAGGCAAAGTGAATACATTTTCAATACTGAATATTTAATTAATATGTTACAGTGGTAGAAGAAGCCATTTTGTCTGCAATATGCAATAAACCTTTTTTTCTAATTGATATAGTCTGAGGAAATCTTCCATTCCCAAGTTTTTCCTTATACAGTAGAGAAGCATGTATAAAACAGTTGACATGTTAGCTGTTTTAAATCAGAAATTTCATAATGTATACATAATCTAATTTTTCTAAATTGAATTCCATTTTATAAAGCTTTTAAAATCACTTCTTATGTTCCCATGGTAGGATTCTGGGCCTTCATTAGAACGGCTAATATAATCCAACATCCTTTACCATTGTTTCAAAGTACTAGTTCTTATCCAGTTTTAAACATGAATTTCCTTTTAACATCTGTTCCAAAAACGAAATCAGCACATCAGGACAAGCCCATCCTTACTCTTTCTCTCCCACTGTCCCCTCCACAATGCCCAGCTGACCAAAAGTCATCTTCAGTTGTAAGGCCAAAGTATCATGAAATTCTGTATAGTTAAAGAGCAGGTTGAACATCAGAAATAATCGCTGACAATAAAGTAAAAGATGGAAGAAAGGGCAAGACTAATTGTATATAATATAGCCTCAATTTGGGCTTGAAATAGGAAGGGGAATTGTATGGTAATTATACTCCTAGACAATTCAGAAAGCAAAGAAACCATAATTGAATTGAGAGAGAGAGAACCCATGAATCAACTGATTTTGAAGCAATAATCACATAATAGACAGCATGTAATTTAGTAATTTAATTAAGTATTCTGAAATGGGACTGGGAGATGAGGATTTTATTTCATCAGTATGAGCTTGAGTAAATGTGTCCTCTTGGTGAAGCTAAGATGTCATAGGTAAAATTAGAATTATGATGCCATATTTGCCACAAGGTACTTTATTTGAATTCCTAAGACTGGTTTGTAAGTGCTTCAAATATACCATAGACTGTCCGATTCCCACCCACCACCTGCTGGCTAAACCTCCTAAGGCTCTAGGAGGCAGAGTGTGGAAAGCACAGACTTGAAGGCAAACTTTGATTATAATCTCAGCTCTGCTCCTTTCTAAGCTATGAGAATCTGGGTAAATGCTGTGACCTTCCTTAGCCTCAATTTCCTCATCTGTAAAATGGGGATAAGAACAATACTTACCTTAGAGGGTTGCTTCAGCAGAGTCCTTAATGAATAGTACCTATTGATATTAGTGTTGATTTTAAAAATGACCCGTATCCAATTATAAATCTCCATCTGGCAGCAACCCACAAATGGGTTGGCCCAGCAAAGAAAGGTGGGACTTGGTTCTTGCACACGAATATAGTGTTGCAAAAAGAGCTAGGTGGACAGGAATTTTACATCTAACTCTTCAAGTCTTTAAAGCACAATGACAGTGGCCATTCTTTGGAAACCTTGGAACTAATGAGTCACAGGTGGATGTGTTAGGCAAAATGGTGGACTAGCCTCACCCTGGAGCTGGCCCAGAAGCAAGAGAAGACTGTGCTTTAAAGACTCTCAGAAACCTGCGAAGGTGTGGCCTGGACAGTATTACAGGCAGGGTTGGGGCTTAGTGGAGGGGAGGGCTGGGGAGAGCTCTGGAGTAGCACTGTTTGCTCCCCTGCCACCTTGCTGCTTCAGCCTGCCCACTCCGGCCCAGAGATGCAGGTTCAGGGGCTGACCTGCAAGCCAAGCAGAGCCCGGCTGAAGGAAAGAGCAGAGAACAGAAGGTGCCCACTGACTGGTAGAGCCTGAGGCTTCTCTTCTCCCCTCCCCACATCAAGGACCCAACAACTTCTGGCCAGCAGAAGGGTCTTGGAGGAGATCAGGGCCAGATGGAGGGTAGTGAGACATCCCTTGAGGGGATGAAAAGGTCACTTGGAGGAGAGGCAGTACCTTGAAGGGTTATCTAGCCCAGTTTGTGGCTTTGTGGGACCGGGGTTTTAGCCCCTCCCCCAAACACAATTCAGCAAGGATGGCTGACTCCCCCAGGAAAAAGTGAGTTTACAGGCCACAAACACACCAATTTAGCTAAATGAAAGAAAATTCATGGAGCAGGTCAAGGATTTAAAATAAAACATGATATTCTCAGAGATAAGAGAATACTGGAAACAAGTAGGAACAAGCAATTTTACAGAAGAACCAAGTGGAAATAACAGGTATGAACGATAGAAAAGTAGCAATAAGAACTCAAGAGATGGGGTATCTGGCAGGGTAGATGCAGCTCAGGAAAGCAGCAGGAAGGTGAGAGGAGGGACTCTCCAGGGGGTGGTAGAAAGGAACGGAGATGGGAAGTGTGCAAGACAAGCTAAGAGAGGGGGAAGCTGTACGCAGACATGTTCAGGGCTGTGCAACAGGAGCTCAGGGAAAGAGAAAAAGGCAGGGGGATGGGGGGAAGGAACCTTTACAGGAATCAGAAGCTTGAATTCCCCCTGAATTAAAAAACTCGATGGGAACCTCAGAATGAAATGACTCATAAGAACGCCAAACAGATTAGGGGAGACCCCTACCTAGACACATTGTATTTGATGTCAGTGGATTTCTCTACAAATAGAAAATTCTAATAGCTTCTAGGCAGAATCCATTATTCACGAAGAATCAACCCTCAGACTAGCTTAAAACTTTTCAAAAGTGACACCGAGGCAAAAAGATTGTGGAGCAATATTTTTTAAGTATTTAAGAGAAAGAACTTCAACCCTAGCATTTTTGTATTCAGCTAAACTCTCCCCTAAAAGCGAGGGCACAACACATTTTTTTTTAGCTTTCCAAAGCCTCAGAGGTTTGCCCATAAGCGCTTTTGAGAAGGCATGCCAGTAAGGAGAGAAGTAAATCCAGGGGACGCTATAAGTTGTATGTGAAGCTTAAGTAAATTTAGTAAAGTTTCTTGTAGACTGAAAAAAGAAAGGAGTGGCCAAAACAAAAAAATCCATTCATAGAAATCCAGAACTAAAGCTCCAGCAACACCCAGTGTGGCCAAAGGTGGTGAGGAAGAACAGGGGAAGGAGTGGGTGGGTGTAAGACAGCGGTCCCCAACCTTTTTGGCACCAGGGACCGGTTTCATGGAAGACAATTTTTCCACAGACTGGGGGGGGGGAGATGGTTTCGGGATGATTCAAGTGCATTACATTTATTGTGTACTTTATTTCTATTATTATTACATTGTAATATACAATGACATAATTATACAACTCACCATAATGCAGAGTCAGTGGGAGCCCTGAGCTTGTTTTCCTGCAACTAGACGGTCCCACCTGAGGGTGATGGGAGACAGTGACACCCGAAGTGTGTTGCTTATGTCCAGTGTACTCCATAATCTCATTTTGGTTGCTGGCACTGCAGAAAACCCTGCTTCACAAAGATAGGATGTTGGAAATGGAAACAGGCTTTTCAGTGCTTTTGTGGCAATCTCAGGATATTCCGCCTTGACTTTAATCCAGAACGTGTGGAGATTTGAAGTTGTCTCCAACATACTTCTAAGGCCAGTGTCATTTGCGATCTCAAGCAGTTGATCCTCTTCTAGCATGGACAGAGTCGGTCCACCTGGCTTGTTCACAAATGGGTCATGGATCCATTCCTTCCCAGTTTGGGGGTCTTTTGTGGTTGGGAAGTAATGCTCAAACTCTTTTGAAAGCTGCGATAGGTGATCATGCACTAACTGGGAGAAAGAAGGCCCTGGCTCAGTCTTTCAAAATCTCTGCTAATGTTTGAGACATGTCAAAAATCCCAGCGTTCACTCGTCACCACCATAATTCCAGTCTGGCTTTGAATGCAGCCACTTTATCTGCCAACTTGAACACAGTTGCCATTCTCCCCTGAACTGACAGATTGAGTTCACTGAGCAGGTTGAATATGTCACACAAATAAGCAAGTTTTGCAACCCATTCTTTGTCACTGAAATGTGCTGCCAGTGGCGACTGTTTTTCTAAAAGAAATCTCTGGAGCATCTCTTGTAACTCAAAAACTCTGGCCAGTGATCCACCTTTAGAAAGCCATCTCACTTCTGTGTATAGGAGAAGACATGTATGTGTGCTCTGCATCCATCTCCTCGCAGAGCTACATGAACAGACGTGAATTAAGGGCATGTACTTTAATGTGGTTGATCATTTTAATCACATCCTGCGAAACGTTGTTTAGTTCAGGTGACATTTTTTGGCTAGCCAGCATTTCTCTATGGATGACAAAGCGTGTAGACTCACATTCAGAAGCAACCTCTTTGACCTGAGCAGTGAAACAAGAAAGCCATCCAGTTATGGCAGCCGCTCGATCTGTGCATATACTGACACAAAATGATCAATTCAGTTTTCCTGATATGTAATCATTCAAAGACTTGAATAGTTCTGCAGCTGTGGTGTTGATTGGCAACAAAAGCGCACATAACATATCCTCACGCACATCCTCCTGATAAATATATCACACAAAAACAAGCACTGTTGCTTTGTTGTCAACATTGGTAGAATTGTCAACCTGTATTGTGTACCATGGTGACTCATTAATCCTAACAATCGTGCCTCAGTATCCTCTGCTATTTCATCTATTCATCTAGTTATGGTGCTAGCTGAAAGAGGAACACATGCTGCCTTTTGAACTGCAGCCTCCCCTAAAAGTTCTCAGCAAATGTCCACAGCAGGCAGGATCAACTCTTCACCAATAGTAAAGGGCTTCTTAGCTTTAGCAATGCGGTCAGCCACTAAGAATGTCTCTCTCAGTACAGACATATTTGGTGAAGTGGTGGCCTTCAATAATTACTTGTTTTTCGCCTGCACATTTTTTCCTTTCAAAAACCTCCAAAGTCTTGTCTTTTAATGAAGGGTGCTTGGTCTCCATGTGGCAAAGCAGTTTTGAAGGTTTCATGGTTTCATTGGATAGCTGGTAGCCACATACTATACAAAGTGGGCTTGGAGAATGTGAATCACCTGTTGCAATGAACCTGTAATTTAAGTAGGACTCTTGGTATTTTCTTTGAAATGTAGTTTTAATTTTGTTGGCAGTCTTAGAGTCTTCTGCTATCTCATCAGTGGGTCTTTCCCCCTTTTCAAAGAAGCTCTCCAGTGATGTTTGTTTTTTGCTCATTTTTGCTAGGGTTAACTTGTGGGCTTATCAAAACTGTGACTGGGATAAATGTGCAGTGTGGGAAAGAGGCACGGACAGAAGTGGTAAATAAAATAATGGGCTGGCCACGCATGGACTAAAATGAGTGTCAGATTCTGACTTAAAGCCTGCCACCAGATATAGCTGATGTACAATTGAAGTACATCAACTCACTTGCCACTATAAAGCCTGCCACCAGATATAGCTTAATTGTCACTTGCCACTCACTGATAGGGTTTTGAAATGAGTCTGCAAGTAATTGATTTATTATGGTCTCTGTACAGTCAAGCCTCTCTGCTAATGATAATCAGTATTTGCAGCCACTCCCCAGTGCTAGCATCACCGCCTCAGCTCCACCTCAGATCATTAGGCATTAGATTCTCATAAAGAGCGTGCAACCTAGATCCTGTGCATGCAGAGTTTACAGTAGGGTTCGTGCTCCTATGAGAATCTAATGCTGCCACTGATCTGACAGGAGGCGGAGCTCAGGCAGTGATGCATCTCCTGCTGTGTGGCCTGGTTCCTAACAGGCCACAGACTGGTACTGGTCCACGGCCTGGGCGTTGGGGACCGCAGGTATAAGATACAGATACTGAGAAATATAAGAGACTGATTGACGGGAAAGGGAACTTGGGTATGGGTTTAAATCAGTCAGGAATAGCTACAGAAGAATAAATGTAGAACACATGCAGCACATTACTCATCTGACGTGGAAAAAATAAATGGAAAACATGAAATGACAGAAATTTAACCCAGATAAAACAGTAATTACAACACGTTAATTAATAAATCATTAACCAAAGGTCAGGCTCCTACTGGAATGAAAGAAATTTTATCTATATCTACATATCTCAACCAAACAGAAAATAAGTTGTCTCAATTATTAGCTGGAAAGATCATGGCTGTGTTTTGTGCCCACCTCCAACACCTAGAGAGCAACTTCTACAATGGAGCAACCACTGAGCCATCAGCCGTCAGAACTACTGTCAACAAAGAGCACTTCCACAGGTGAGCTCCCTAACTAGTTTTCTAATTAGGTGACCCAATCCTAGCCCTAACTCTGAACTTAGGGTATTATTGCTAATTAAACTCCTTACCAATAAGATCAAGTGTGAGCATAAGGGGATAATTAACGTGAACTTTAAAGAGAGAACAGCCAGGGCAGGCCAGACACTATTCGCCACCTTAGGACCCAGTGAGTGTGTCCAGGGACATTCACAGGCTCCTCGCACCCTCAGGAGATGGCTCTGGGAAAACAGCCTCAGCTTCTGTCTAGGCTCCTAGGAGCCAAGGACAGTTAAAACCAGCCAAGTTGGAGCCAGCCATGTAGGAAGTTAAAATATCTCTGGAAAACTGTGTCAGAGTGTCACTCAGTCAGAGGGAAAGAAGCAATCCTTCAGACAGCTCGACTCTATCCTGAGCACTGAGTGGGCACCTTTATTCTAATACTTGCTAGCCTCTTATAGACAGGTTGCAATCCAGTGGCTGCTGGCTAGATTTCTGCTTTCTCTGGGAAAACTGGAAGACCTGGCAATAATGGGCCGCGTTCCCATGTGGAAACAGATGACCAGAAGTGAGCAGTGGCTGCCCCTTGACATGGCCCATGTGCCACTAGTTTGCCACAGACTCCACCCCTCCCTATGGCTACATTCAGGCCAATGCACTAATTTACCTGCCTCATATTTAAGTTTGTGACCTCTCTTTTAATAAGAATTTTTTTAACGTGTCTGTCTCCATGTCTTGGACCCTTCTGAAACTCTAACACTTTGCATAGTGTCCAGCAGATAATTTTTGGGATAAAAGTAATTTCTAATAGCCTGACAAAGGCTAGAGTATGGGTACTTAGAACTCAACCTTTAGTAAAATCATTGTGAACTTAAATGATTATTTTAAAAATGAGTAAAGAAAGGACAGAAAATGTCTGCAAAAGTTACCAGTGTTAGACAAGAGATTTTCACTGATTATTTACTTAATACCCAACAATTGCTTCTACCGAATGCCTTTTTGGCTCAATTACTGCAATCAGGTGGAGGTTTTGTACTGTTATAGTCATGAGACATGCTCACAGTTGCTCAGGTGGGTGGAGGTGAGGAGACGAAGGCAGCTGTGGCTGTCTCCATCCTGTCTCTTACACTTTAGTATGCCATTCACAGCGGAATAAAAGAGGCTCCAGACATTCCTCATCAATATTAATTACCTACCCTGGATCAGGAGCTGAAACTATCTGGTAATTAGTTCTTCGCTAATAAACAACTTAAGGCAGAGCCACTTAATTTTAAAGGAGAGCTTCTTTATAAAATTGTGTGTGATCCTCATAATTTTGGTGGTATACAGAAAGTCATGGACAAGCCAGATATGACATTATTTAGTGTAAAACTTTCCTATTCTTAGTATTTGACATAAATTCTAAATTCTTAAGTTCAAGCAATTTTTGGAGAAAATAGAACTAAGTTCACCCAATTAAAAAGATGGGCAAGAGCTGGACACAGTGGCTCACGCCTGTAGCCCTAGCTACTCAGGAGGCCAAGGCGGGAGGACTGCTAGAGGCCAAGAGTTCAAGACCAGCTTGGGCAACTCAGCAAGACACCCCCCGCCCCCCCCCCAAAGCAAAACCACTCTCAAAAAAAAAAAAAAAGGGCAAAAGAATGTGATTGGATACTTAACAAAAGAAGATATCTAAATGGCCAATAAGCATATGAAAAAGAGCCCTAATAATTACTCAACAGGAAAGTGCTAATTAAAACAGCAGTGAAATACCACTTCACACATGTTGGTGAGGATGTGAAGCAACTGGAACTACTGGAAACATTGCCAGGGGAGTGTCAAATGGTTCAAACACTTTGGAAACCTTACAGTATCCACTAAAGTTAAAAATATCTCTCTCCAATGATCCAGCAATCCCACTCGTAGGTATATACCCGAGAGAAATGAGCATATATGAATGAGATATGAGTAAGGATATTATAGCAGCTTTACACGCAGTAGCTCCAAACTGCCCAACAATTAAAACAGACAGAAGGCAGTGTTACAGTCATATTATGGAATATTGCACATTAATAAAAAAGGAACAGCAACAACGATAAACCCCAAAGATACTATGTTGAATGAAAGAAGTCAGACACAGAAGAGTTTACACTATGTGAGTATATGAAGTTCAAGAACAGGTAAAACTAATTAACGTCAAAGAAGTCAGGATAGTGGTTATCGAGCGGGGAGGGAGACACTGACTGGGCAGGGTTACTGGGAAACTTTCTGGGGCACTGGGAATGTTCTATAGCTTTACCTGGATCACGGTTACATGCGTGTATACATAATGTAAAAATTCATTGAGATGTATACTTAAGAAGAAGCGTGCACTTTACTCCATGTAAATTATACCTCAAAGGAAACACACACACACACACAATTGGAAAGTAAAAATTAAAATGTAACATCAGCTAATTAATACTAACTGGAGAGGATCTGGCCTCATGCCCTTTCCCAGTCTATCTCCCAATCCACCCTCTCTTGGCATCAGGTGTTTTAATGGTCCAGACTGCTGGCAGCCCAGGGGCTAACTTCAGAGCACCATATACTAACAAGCTTTACCATCCCATTTTACAGATGAGAAAACAGGCTCAGAAAGGTGAGGTAACATATCCAAGGACATATAACTACAGGCTACAGATTCCAGAGTCTAATTTCTTAACCGCCACCCTATGTCTTGCCCCACAAGGAACCCATAAATGTTTGTTGAATGAATGAATGACCAGTGTAGTAATAGCTATATCCTTACCTCTTTGGCTTCATTCTGTGCTTTCATATTTTCAGCAATATACTTGACGCTTTGGATCGCTTCTTTGATTTCTGGTGATAAAGCAGAGAGGGACAGCACAGCATCAACAGATTCAGAACTGGAGCTTCTCGTGAGGTTGGCGCTGAAATTTGAGATTTTTATCCTGCGGTGGTGGCAGTAAACGCACATCCCATCCTGGCAGGGGTAGCCTTCCTTGCAGCCTTTGGACTCTGTGCGGCTGAAGCAATTCAGGTTCGAGAGCTCAGCACCGTAGTGGGGCCTTGGCTTTGGAGTGTTTCCCTCGTTGCTTGCCGGCCTGGTCATGAACATGACCCTGGGGAGCAAGTTCAGGAATATGGTCTTCACCCACGTGGGCATCGTGTGTGTGGTCGGGGTTCTGTAGTGCACGTTGAGCACGAAGACTGTGATGACGATGGACAATGTTACAAAAATCATGGTGAACAGGAGGTACTCTCCGATCAGGGGGATGACCAGCGAGGTGGAGGGGATGGTCTCAGTGATCACCAGGAGAAACACCGTCAAGGAGAGGAGGACGGAGATGCAGAGGGTCACCTTCTCGCCACAGTCAGATGGCAGGTAAAACACGAGCACGGTGAGGAAGGAGATGAGCAGGCAGGGGATGATGAGGTTGATGGTGTAGAACAAGGGCAGGCGCCGGATGTACAGTGAGTACGTGATGTCAGGGTAGATCTCCTCGCAGCAGTTGTACTTGATGTCGTGTTTGTAGCCCGGGGCTTTGATGATGGCCCACTCACCACTCTCCCAGTAGTCCTTGAGGTTCATGGAGGAGCCGATCAGGACCAGGTCGATTTTTGCCTTGTCATAGGACCAGGAACCAAACTTCATGGTGCAGTTTTGGTAATCAAACGGGAAGTAGGTCACGTCGATTTTGCATGAGCTCTTAAAGATGGCTGGAGGTATCCATGTCACTTCCCCTGTGTACTTGAGTAAGGCTTTGGTCTTGTCATCCACCTGGAAATCCCCAACAGCACTGCAAAGACAAAGAGGAGACGCAGCGACACGTGGTCACTACCGTATGGCCAGCTAGTCCAGCTTCTCACGGCAAGGCATGATTTGTAAAGCTGCAGAAAGTGACAGCTAGAAGTACCATAAAAGGTTACCCAGTTCACTTTCCTGTTTACCAAGGGAATACTGAGCCCCAGGCTCCCTTTCCCCCCACAATCTGAGGTACCTATCACCCCCTGGGGCATGTCACAGATTCATTCCATGCTGATATTTATAGACACACTCCCAAATCCTAGAAAAGGATTTTTTTCCCCTTTAATTAAAGAAATGGGATGAAAGTCGTCATCCTGGAGGCAGGAGTTTAGGCAGCCTTTGGGAATATTTGCCACCTGCTGTCCCTGAGGTTTGAACCTTGTGGTTTGGACCATTCCTCATTCAGTCTGCACTGGGCACCCAACATGTGCGTGAGACCAGACTGTGGGAGCCCACTGCCATTAAACTGAATCTTGTCAGATGGGTTTATTTCCAAACCCTACCCCTGGATCCTGATTCTACCATCCCCTACATTCCCCATTCTTCCCAGCACTGTTTGACAATGAACAATCGTGTCTTCTGCTTCCTTGTCTTTCAAATTCAGCATAACAGGTTTCTTCACCTTCTGTTTCCTCATCTGTCCCCATTTTCTCCCCATGTTTCTTCTCCTTTCCTTTTCCCTATGTGTGCCCTGACTTTCTTTTCACACAGAGATATATATGTTTCTTAGATTAGTCTTGTTGGCTTGTTCAACAGAAGATCTGCTGCTGATAAACTCAATACCCTCGAGTTTTGCATTTAGCATTCCATCCACAGTGGCCAGATGAGGTCATCTGACAGCAAGGCCAGCTGGTCCTCAGAACAACGTCCCTGCCCAGTGAAGCCTTCTTGACATTTCCTTAGATTAGCCCTATTGGGTGTCTTAGCATTCTGCATGTAAAGGCATTCATGTCCTTCGAAAGGGAGCAACCACCAGACCCCCTGCCTGTACCTGCAGAGCTGAAAAACAATTACAAAACCTACACATTTAGGGATATCCTTATGTTGCTGTTTCTGGATAGGAACCTGTGAAAACAGAAGGGGAATGTTCTGGTGCATGTCTTTTCTCCTTGCCAGTCTCTGGCCCTCTTGCCCTCATGTGCCTCGGTTGAGCAGGACAGTTGTTACACATGAAGGCTCAATGCCAAAGCCACTACCCACCTTCACTCTGGTCAGCTGGTTTGCCCCAAAGATGCCCTGCTGAGTTTATACGAATACATTCGTAGCCCACACGTCACTTCTACTGTGCCCTCAGTTCCCCACAAGGAGATTATTCCCAGCTTCAGGCTCCAGGAAGAAGGAAGAGGTATGAGGGCTGCCTGGAGGGGAGGAACCACGCAGCCCCCAAGTGGACTCAGCCCATGTTCAGCACCTGAGAGGCCCCGGGCGCTGCTGGGCTAAACAGAAGGTTGAAAAGACCCCCAGGAAGACAGAGGCCTCCTGAACAACATTCCTACAGCATCCCGGATCAACAAAATGTCAGAGCACTAAGGGATATTCAGAGCCCAGGGTCTAGTCCAAGGGGTGGCAAACTACGGCCCACGGGCCTGCTCCCTAGTTCTGTAAATTCTTACTGGAACAGAGCCACTCCCGTTTGTTGTCTATTGTCTCTGGCTACTTTTGAAGCTGCAAGGGCAGAGTTGAGTAGCTGTGACAGGGACAGTATGACCCACAAGGCCTAAAATATTTATTTTCTGGTTCTTTACAGAAAACATTTGCTGACCCCCTGCTCTAGTCCAATCCCTTCATTTTGCTGAAGAGGAAACTGAGGGTCAGAGAATGGGAATGATTTGCTCAAGGTCCCACAAAGAGTTTGTGGCAGAACCTTGGCCACTTAGAACTTGGGTCCCCAAGTGAGGAGACACAAAAATGTGTGTGTACCCAAAGGACGTACACCAGACATAATCCTAGCTTAGTTGCAGTGCTCATTTCTGGGTGTCCTGGTCACTGCAGCTGCTGCCCACAGAAACCCTTGGCTGTGTCTGCCCAGCTCAGAAGGCCTGTGTGTGCCCCGAACAGTGTCAACCGTCATATCTTTGCCACCAGGAGACAAAGAATGTGAAGACTCAGCTGGAGACCAGGATCTGACATGGCACCAGCCACATAAAGGGCACTTGGTAAATATTTGTTGACTGAATGAATGATCCCTGTAGGGAGCCCAAGAGATGGCTGGGAGGAAAGGATGACAGAGGCTGGAAGGGTCTGAGCAACTTAGCACCAAACCATATGAATTGATTAAAGAAAGGTCGGGGTGGGTACAAATCATTAGCTGAGGTGTCACTTTAACACAAGGGAAGCTAAAGAACATAAATGGGGTGAGGGTGGTGAGTAGTAGGAGAAAGATCATGATGGCATAGGTTTTTTAAATCTCTCTAAATTCACTCAGAAAAATAGGGCAACTAGGATAGCAAAAGAACAAACCTGACAACATCATCTACAGAGTTAGGTTACGGGGTATGCCACGAACCTCAGGATATGAGAGTGTGCGGTCAGACCAGCACCACCAGCAGGACCCGTGGGACCCACGTGGGATTAGCCACTGGGTAGAGGTAGCCGAGGAAAGGGAAAGGGGGGTTCTCGTGTCCTAAGAGGGCCAGACACAGAAATCTCCAAGAAGTGGCTGCTCCTCACAACAGAGGACCCCACTCTGCATTGAATCCTCAGCAAGGGAACAGTGGAACACACAGGGCTCTGCAGGTTCCACTTTGTGGGCAAGAATGAAAAAAGGCTGTGGGAATCCACCTAGGGTCTTCAGAGAAGTCAGGGCTGGTGTGGGCTCTCGAGGATCTCAAGAAATGCCTCTCAAAACCTCCCTTCCTAAAGGACAGGGACCCACTCAGAGAAAAGGCTGTTTATGGTAGGATCCAAACTGAACAGGGTAGGAAGCTGGGAATGAGAAGAGACAGGAGGTTCAGAAACTAGAGAAGTTGGTGCCCAGAGGCAGCAGCCTGTGGACTGTGGAGGGGGCCACCCAGAGAGGCCAGGCTTGTGTCACCTCAAGGTAACCATCTGAGGAGGGAACTGTCAAGCAGCCGCAACAAGACGACCTATCCTGTCCACCCCCATCTCCTCCAGGAACTTGTCCTAAAAGTACAGCAAAGGCCATCTATTCAAACTAGAGCAACAGAATCCCATACAAACATATTGTAAGAAAAATACAAGAACGAGTAACTGAATAGCACACAAATAGACACAACATAAAAACAGAGCCACAAAGCAGGTAAAGCTGGCAATAATCTGATATTATAAATAAAGCTGAAAGAAACTAAGAAATCTTTAGAAACTGTGAAAGAGCAGCATAAATCAGAAATAGAAAAGACAAATAATTTGGCTAAACAGGACGATGTATAAAGAACTGACAGAACATAGGACAGAATTAGGAAAAAGGAAGAAAAAATCATTTTAGAAACAAAGATGAAATTAAAAGAAACATAAGAACAAGCAGACACCATGGAAAGCATAGTCATGGAAATAGAAAACAGAAAGGAGAAAAAATTCTTTTAAAATCAAACAGAAAGAAAAAGAATTTGAGAGAACATAATATAGACAGAATATAGGCAAAGAAGTTCTAATATGAGTTCCTAGAGAGAAAAGAAAATGAAAGCAATGGAATGGAACAAATCTTAACAACTATAATTTTTAAAAAAATTTTCCTGGAATAAGAGAAGGCCTATTATGTACACAGTTCACAGTAAAACAACTAGACTTTAAAGACAAAGGGAAAAATCCTTTGGGTAGCCAAGCAAAAAGAACAATCCACTTATAAATAAGATGGCTAAACATTCCAATTTGCCCAGGAGAGCCCAGGTTTACATCTGTGGTCCTGGCATGCTTATTAATAGTGTCTCCTTTTGCTCTCAAAAGTCACTCTATTTTACAAGAAAAACAAAACTAGATTTGCATCAGATTTTGACAGCAACACTTTATACCAGAAGATAGTGAGGCAGCATTTTAAAGATTTTCATGGAAGGAAAACAGGAGGCAAGAATTTTATACCCAGCCGAGTGACCTAAAAGTATTCCCTAAAAAGGTTACAATGAGTTAATATCACAGGAGAAATTACAGTATAAGAAAAAAGATGTTTCCAGTGTTAAAATGAAAAGAAACCCTCAACAGAGAGCCAATCTTGAGCAATTTAAGTTCTAACTAGGAGAGAAATGATGAGTTGGATGATTTTCTATAAATGCTATTTTCAGCTTCAGATTCCAAGGAAATTCCTTATAATATCTGCTCTTCTCCATATCCAATTTGAAGCATTTCAGTACATCTCTCATTATTGTTAAAATCATACATCCCCAGCTGTTCACCCAAGACTGCCAGCAAGAAAACAGCAATAAAACCCAAAACATAAGATTAAAATTTTTGCCCATTTTCTTAATTCTAGCTTAGCAAAAATTCTCTACACCCTGCTCAGTTCCCCAAGAGCCTTTGGACCATGAGGTTTCTATGACAGCTCATAGAGAAAGGAAAAAATTCTGCAAACCAGTTAAGTTTATCTTGTTTCCCAGTTCTTTGAGTTTATAAATATAAATTACATAGAAGAAACATATTTATAAATGCTGTGTTTCCTTAGAAAAACAGTAAATAAAACAAGGACTATCTTTGGAGTAGAGACCCCCTTTTGTTTTTGCCAGGGACCAGGAAGTGGGATTTAGCAAAAAACACAGCTTCTCCAGTCCTAACACTAATCATAAAACCAACAGTACTAATACTAACAGTAAAACATACTAGTCTGTACTAATACAGCATAAAAACCTAAATGCAGAGTGCTTTTATTCACTAAAATCAGATTAGATTAATTTTATATGGAGTGTTTTCCTGAAAAATGTTTAATGGTTAAAACATTCTAACTCTAGAGACAAAGCACAGGTACAAAAATGGTATTTTTCAATACCTGGAGAACAAACTAGTACATACTGTCAAATACCAATTAAAATGTATATTAACCCAATAAAAGAGCTTAAATGTGGAAAGTGTCAGTTTTGTGTGGGTTTAGGGAAAAGAGATGGGTTTTGGAGGTGCCACGATGGGCAGGCTCAGACTGGCAGAGGAAGAACCTTTGCAAGAGAGAGAGAGAGAAGCTTCCCAAAACTGGTGGGAAGATGCACATTCTGGGTCCAGAGGAGACTGGAAGTGGCCTACTGTGAGGGACTGGCCTGTGAGCACCTTCCCTGGATGGCAGGAACCATCCACTCCCCTCTCCAGTCCTAGACTCACCCTGCTCAACTACAACTGGGACGCAGCCACCCAGATGGGCTGGGATCACAGACCCGGAAAACTCATCCTACTCTGCACGTGGGAACCCCACTTCACCTGCTGGGGGGGCCATCAATCCTTTCCCCAAGGCTCAGACCGTTTCCCGACAGCAGGTTTGGAGGGTACGCTCGTGCAGCAGGCTAACTGTCTGATGGCAGGCTTGCAGGTTTGCTGCTGGGGAGAGCAGAGAAGAGGTTCGAGGGCAGAGGTGGGCTGAGGGTGCCCAGCTGAGCCCCCCGATCACAGCGTCAGCCTCCCGCATCCACTGCTCACAGCAGCCCCAACGCCACGGTGGACTGCCAAGACCACCCCGGGCCTGGCTCTGCCACACGTTCACTGAGTGAAGTCACTGCGGGCCTCATTCCATACCTGAGAAATGTTGGGGACAGGCCAGATCAGTGATCCCCAAAGCAGGCTGGCCATCACAGCCCCCAGGACAGCTTTGTGAAAACACACATTCCTGGGCCCACCCCATACCCATTGACTGTTTCTGTGGCACAGGACCTGGGGACAAATATACAGATTTTTGTTGATAATGTAATATGTATTAACTTTAGAAAAGACAGTGAGAAACAATGAGAAAATATTTTAAATGCAGGCACCTATATTTTTAAAAAGCTCCTTGGTAACTGTGCCAGTCAGCAGGCTGGGAACCCTGGGACTACATGACTCAGGCTCACCTGGCTACGACCTTCTCCGACACCCTCATTCTCTTTCAAAGAAGAGAGTGAGGAGGGCACCGTTTACTCCCATTCCTGTCTGTGCACAGGCTGGTAATATGTTACATTCAAGGCCCTCCCCTGGCATCTCAGGCTCCCCCCACCACACGTTGGGGCTGATGCCCTGATCCTTCCAGCCTTACATCTCACAGTCCAGCCAATGAGGTCACTTTGGCTGCCCATGACATACTCTCTTGCCTCTCTGAGCCCTCCCCTGCTCCATCTCCCCTTCCTCAGACCCTACATGACCTTCAAGACCAGCTTCAAATGCCATTTCTTCCCTGAAGCTTTCCCAGATGCCCCTCCTCCACCCACACATGGCCCCCTTTGAAGCTGCTCTCTGTGGCTCACTGGCATCTCTGGTACTTGGTATATAGTCGTTGCTCAATAAGAACCTGCAGAATGAACAAATGAATGAAGCCATCTTGGAAAAGGCCCAAGGAAGGGCAGGCTGTAAGCACAGTGGGCCTAGGACCCAGAGCTGAGGCTGATGGCCCTAAGAGAATGTTGGCCACCCAGCACCTTACTTGTTATACAGCACAATGTCTGGCTTCCAGATCTTCTGTGCAGGGACACGCATGAACTCTGCCCCATCATAGTCAGAGGGGTTCCACTTCAGCTTGTAGTCATTCCAGATCTGGGGGGAGGAAGCAGGGAAGGAGAAGGAGACAGCAAAAAGACCAGCCTGGTTTTATTTCTCGACACCACACCCATTTTGGTGACTCCCCACCCCTGCTGCATGTCACAGAGCTACCTCTGTGCTGCAGGCCATGGAAGCCCAATTTCTTATACTGGTGCAGTGAGGGGAGAGAGTGCTGGGCTGAGTCTGCAGGTCACCTCCTGGCTCTAGAACAGACACTGCCTCCGTGACTGTGTGCAAGCCAGCCCCTCATCAGTCAAATAGGGAATATTAGTGCTTTCTCTGGTCAATTCTAGTGCCAGGTCCACGTCCATGCCTTAAGCTCCTGCTGTTTACATCCCATGAAATGGCTCTCTAGGAGCTTTTTCAGACAAGTCCACCACTAATTCCCAAGAAGGGGATGCGCTCCAATCATACACAGAACCCGTTCTACCTAGGTTAAACAAGGCTGGCCTCTGAAAGGTTCTGGGGGAAGGAGCCATGATCCCATCAGGGCCCAAGAAGTGTTTGGGTGCAGAGGCTGGGATGTCTGATCCTGAGCACCCGAGAGGAGAGAGGTGAGGCTGTGGCCACAGAGGGGGCATATGCCATTGAGCACTGGGTGGGGCACTGTGCCCATGTGGCTTTCCAGCCTTCTGGGGACAAAGGCTACATGCGCTGAGCGCTCAGCTGGCCAGGCTGGCAGAAGGGTCACCATCAGGCCAATGGGCCATTATGTCTCTCGGCAAGTCTGGACAAAGCCTCCCTGGGAGAACATGTGGAAGTCAATTTCATGGCCTCAATCAAAACAGAAAAATCCAGAGTCCCTACTCCCACCCTACCAACAATGACAACAGTATCTGATTCTGACTTAAGTGTGAGTTTTTGGCCAGAGGAAGGGACCTGGGCTCCAATCCCAGGCCAGTACCATTTTACTGTGTAACCATGAAGAAGGTTACAGTCTCCAGGCTGCAGTCTGTCCATCTGTGACTTGAGGGGCCAGGCCTTGTAGTCCTTTCAGGGGGACTGTAGAGCAGTGCATGTGACCCCAAACCCCTGAAGAGACATATCTGCCAGTCAGTGGACCCTGATCTGGGTCCATTGAAGCCTGGTCTCTGGGCCCTTCTTGGTTCGCCGACAGCAAATAAAGCAGTCACCACCAGGGGGCAGCAGTGCTTAGGGCCTGGCACTTACTTGCTTGAGCCACAGGTTGGTCTCCATGATCTGGTTCACTTCATCCTGGAAAGAGAAATTAAAGTAGACAGGTGAATTACAAAAACAAAGCTTGTTCTGGGAAAGGCTCCTCCAGAAGCCCTGTACCCCATGGCCATGGCTCATGGCCAGCACTCACCACCTTCACCAGCTGAGACATGGACACCTCAAAGTGGATGATGACTGGGTCAGACACGTTGGCCACAGGCCGGATGATCTCATTGTAATCTTCAAACAGTCGCTCAAACAGACGGTGCTCAGCCTCTGAGGCACTGGCCACTGAGGGAAGCAGCACTGTCAGTCCCTGTGGAAATTATTACTTATCCACCCCCGCCCCCCCGAACATCACCCATCTACAGTCTCTTCTCCTCCTACTGGGGGCACTCTTTGGAACCCCAGACTGTCAGGCTAGTCCTGCGCCCTTGAGTTACAGACTGGGAGACTGAGGTCCAAGAGGGACTGGATTCCACCAGGTCACACACATTCAGTGAGAAGCACAGTGGTCACCAGCCCGGGCTCTGAAGCTGGTGCAAATCCTGACAAACCACTATTGTGAGCGATGTGAGCTTAGGCAAGTGGCTTAACCTATCTGAACATCAGTTTCCTTATCTGTCAAAATAAAGATTATAAATGTATCCACCTCAAAGGGTTGTTACGAATGAAGTGCTTAGCTTGGGCTGGCATGTGGTAAGAGCTCAAGAACTATCCCTGCCTTTGTTGTTACTACAGGACAGGGGTGTGGTGCAAAGGCAGTCTGCCTAGGTATAGCCACTCTCTGCTTCCATGATGGAAAGATGACCAATTCACCCCCGGGGGCAGGGCCACCCAGGCCCAGGTGTTCTGTTTCCCAGCCTGTGGGAGACTGCAGCACAGGTCTGGGGCTCTCCTTCATCTCATCCAGGACCCTGGAGGGGTTTGGCCACCAGCCCTATTAGAAGCCAAGGCACCCACAGGGCTCCCACGATCTCAGAGAGCAGCTCACAGTTCTTGCTGGTGGTGTCTTCACATCCTGAATAAAGACTTCTCTGAAACCCTTGGGAACCCCCTTTGTTCATAAGCCACACCCCTGCATGGGTGAGGCATCTTGGGTCTGCTGTCTGCTGCTTCCCGCTTACTGATCTGGGGGTAACTGGTTGGGGAGGGAAATCCTTAGGGAAGTCTAATCCAACTTCTTCAGGTCCTGAAATGGGATTTTGCCTGCTCCCCCTCTACTCTTCCCCAGAATGAACACAGGGGCCCCAAGAGCCAGGTTGAGAGTGTAGTGGAGGCCGCAGCACTGAGGGGCCAAAACAGCGCTCTGAGCGCACAGACACACCGCGTTCACCCAACAGACTACCGGCCCGGGGCCTGCAGGAAACCCCTGCAGCCCTGCCAAGTCCCCCAGCCCTTGCTCTCCACCAGCCCTCCCAGGGCACCCGAAGAGCCTCCTAGCGGCTGGCGGGTCAGGGCCGGCTTCTCTCCACGGGCTTCTCTCGCACATTAACTGCCACGTGAGTTGTATTTAACTCACGCTAGTTTTGAGCCCGGGGCCTCGTGAAGCATATGTAACTCACACGTCTTTTCACCCCGGAAGCCTCGAGAACTATTTTTCAAGTCGCATATAACTCACACACAGAAAACAATAAACAATAACAAATTTTTCATTAAATTAGAAAGGATCGTTTTGTTTTTCAAATTTTTATTCTATTTTTGTAATAAAACGCCGTGGCCCCAAGGATAAAAATTTTTGTTTTCTAGTGTGGCAGTCAACGTGCTACAGACCGGGCGGGAGGCTGCAGGCGCGCTCCCAGTTGAGGGGTTCAAAGTAACCCCGCGGCCAGGAGCGCGGGGAGCCCCGGGCAGGAGGAAAGGCTGGCACGCCGCTCCGGCCCCAGCCCCAGCCCCGAAACGACCCTCCTCTCCCCCAGGTGGCCTTGGACGAGTCTTTAGCCCTCTCTGGCCACAGCTTCCCCATTTATGCGTCAAACAAGGAGGTGGGCAGGTTGCAGACGGTGCAACCGGAGGCCTGGGTGCGCCAGTTCGGCAACCAGTGAGCCGAGCAGGGCGACCGGCAGGGTGGGGACTCGAGTCCGTAACCTCCGCGCCCAGGATGAAAGGGCCGGGGCCGGGGCCGGAGCCCTCTCCGCGCCCGCTGGCACGAGCCCCACGACTCTCCGGGGCAGGGAGGGTGAACCTCCAGGGAGAAAGCCAGCCCCCACCCAACTCGCCGCCGGGCTGGAACGAGTCCACGCGGGCTCCGAGGCCCCGGCAACCGCGCCCCCGGCCTCGCTCCTCCGCGCCCCTTCTCTCCGCTTCCCCGCGCTGCGCTCTCGCCCGCAGCCCCTCGGACCCCGCGTCCCCGCTCGGTGCGCCCGTCCCTCCGGCCCCCTCACGCCCGCGCCCTTACCTGACAGCAGCAACAGCAGCAGCAGCAGCAGCAGCGGCGGCGGCGAGAGCGGGCAGGCGCCCATGGCTGGCCGCCCGGCTGGCCCGAAACCCCGCGCGGACGGGGCGGGCGGACCCGAAGGGCCGGGAGCGGGCGCGGCCGGCGCGGAGACTGCCTCCTCCCGCACGGCCCCGCGCAGACCGCACACTCGGTGCAGTGCGAGCCGGACGCACGGGGCCGCTCCGGGCTTCGCCGCCGCGGGGCTCTCAGCGCACTCCGACGCGCGGGAGGTCGGGACGCGCCCGGAGCGAAGCTTCGCGATCTCGGGCGTGGGCGGGGCGAACGCAGGGGTGCGTCGGGCCCTGGTCTGTCGTCTGTGCCGTCAGCTATATTTTTGGGCCCCCGGTAGTCCTACCGACGGCTCGGCGCCGGACCAGGACCAGACCCGAGCAGGTACTTTCACCACCGCCAGGAAGAAGAGGGGCCGAATCTCTGTCCCTGTCTTCCGGGGCGTGTGC
The DNA here is from genome assembly GCA_023783475.1 of Daubentonia madagascariensis. Taxonomy (NCBI): domain Eukaryota; kingdom Metazoa; phylum Chordata; class Mammalia; order Primates; family Daubentoniidae; genus Daubentonia; species Daubentonia madagascariensis. Next base: position 7,435,594 of record JAKFHU010000144.1, on the reverse strand, counting down.
AGCTCCCGCAGGGGGCTGGGATCACTAGACTGGGCGGTCGCTGTAGGAGAGGCTCTAACACACCCTCAAAAGACCTCCAGTATTTGACGCTATTAAGTAATTGTTAAATGTTTTAGACGTGATACCAGTATTTTTTTTTTTAAGTCCTTATAGTTTAGGGGGTTAGGGGGGTGGGTTGAATTCTGCTGAAACAATATCGGCCATGAATTGATAACTGTTGAGGCTCGGTGATTGTACCTGGAGGTTTGTTACACTATAGTAGTTTCTCTACTTTAGAATATGTTTGAAATATTCCTTAATAAGAAGTAAAAGAGAAGAAAAAGGAAACAACATTTAAAATGAGGCTTCATTTGCTCTTCTGACAAAGCAATTAGGGCACTAGGCTTCCCACTCCCGGCCCCTTGCAGAACCCTCCTGTCCCCCCAACGCCCACCATCTGTAACCCTGGGTGCCCCAGGAACAGTGCAGTGACCAGGCGGGGGCCCTGGGGGCCCTTGGCCTCTCTGACCACCCTGCACGGATAGGGGGGCACCTCCTGAAGGCTTCCTTGATGTCCTTTATCACAGGAGGAAGGAGTTTTGTGGTAAACTCCCCTCGTGGCATTCAGCAAATGTGAGTCGCCTTTATTATTTCCAGAATGGGCTGCTTACCCATGTTAAAACCAAACAAAAGGAGACAGTTTGCAGGACCCAACTTTCAGGCCCCCAATTAAAGCATTCTCATCCTCCTGGCAAAAAAGAAAAGTCCTTCATTTGTAAAATATTGCAAATCACACGTACAACAAAGGACTTGTATCCAGAATATATAAAGAACCCTCAAAACTCAACAGTAAGCATAGATGGGTATGAGGGATCTTATTAGAGTGATGCAGATGTTCTAAACCTGGATTATGGTGATAAACTCACTAAAACTCATGGAGTTGTACACTTAAAATGGGTGGAGTTTATGGTATGTAAACTGTACCTCAATAAAGTTGTTTAGGCCAGATGAGGTGACTCACACCTGTAATCCTAGCACTCTGGGAGGCTGAGGCGGGAAGATTGCATGAGCTCAGGAGTTTGAGACCAGCCTGAGTAAGAGCGAGACCCTGTCTCTACTAAAAATAGAAAAATTAGCTGGGTGTTGTGGGCACATGCCTGTAGTCCCAGCTACTCAGGAGGCTGAGGCAAGAGGATCGCTTGAGCCCAGGAGTTTGAGGTTGCAGTGAGCTATGATGATGACGCCACTGCACTCTACCCATGTGACAGACTGAGACTCTGTCTCAAAAAAAAGAAAAAAAAGTTGTTTATAAAACTCAATAGTAAGAAAACCAACAACCCAATTTAAAGAATAAGCAAGAGTTAAACAGACACTTTGCCAAAGAGGATATACAGAGGACAAAAGAGTACATGAAAAGATGTTCATTGCTAGCCATTCAGGAAATAATTAAAACCAGGATAATATACAATTTCACTTTTGCTAGAATAGCTAAAATAAAAAACAAAATGCTGTCAATACCAAGTGCAGACAGGGATGCAGAGCAACAGGATCTCTCACACTTTGGTGGGATTGCAAAATGGTACAGCCATTCCAGAAAACAGTTTCTTATAAAGTTAAACGTACACTTACCATATAACCCAGCAATCACACGCCTGAATATTTATCTAGATAAATGAAAACTTTTGCTCACACACAATCCTATACATGACTATTTATAGTAGCTCTATAAAAATTACCAAAAATCAGAAACAGCCTAAATGTGCTTCAATATCCATACAATAGAACACTGCTTAGCAATACAAAGGAACAAACTATTGATACCCTCAAAAACTCAGATGAATCTTAAAGGCATTATGCTGAATGAAAGGCTGGTCTCCAAAGGTGACATTCTGTATGATCCCATTTAAATGGCATTCTTGAAAAGATTGAGCTTTAGTGATGGAGAAAAGATACATGGTTGCCCTGCCGGCTAGGAGTAGAGGGAGGCTAGACTATAAAGGAATAGCAGCAGGGAGTTGTTTTGGGTGACAGATCTCTCCTGTATCCTGATTACAGTGGTGGTTACACAAATCTATTATATGTGTTAAAATTCATAGAACTATATGTTAAAAAGTCCATTTTCTTGTATAAGAATTTAAAAAATAGAATTATTTTAAAAATCCTCCTCTAGTCCACAAACATTTTGAGTGCCCGCTACGTGCAAGGCACTATACAAAAGTGGCAGGGAGCCAATCAGAGCATCTGTGAGGGAGACAAACCTGAATCTAGCCCTGATGTAGAAGTAGAGTGTGGCCAGCACTGTAGAGTCATGGAGGAGCAGGCCTTGCCTTTCAGGTGGGGGAACCAGGGACGCCTGCTCAGAGGAGGGGGCACCTGAGCTTGAAGGAGGAGTAGGAGCCATTCATTCATTTGATAAACATTTATTGAGCACCTACAGTGTGCCGAACTCCGTCCTAGGCCCTGGGGATACCACAGCGAACGTGAAGCAGCAGATCCCTGCTCTCATGGAGCACACACGCTAGTGGGTGAGCTGTGGATGGCAGACATGCCACCAAATAGGAGCTGCAGGTTCCGAGGAATGCTTGAGGAAGGTGCTGGGGTAACACAGTCGTGGGGAGGCTGCTTTAGAATGAAATGGTGATTAAGGAAGGCCTCTCGGAGGGGGTGTCATTGGAGCAAAGGAAGGATTGGACCAGGGCCCTGACTGATGCAGCCATGGAAAAGGCTTGGGAAGCACTGGGGAGGAAGGTTCAGGTGGAAGGTACAGCAAATGCAAAGGCACTGAGCTGGGAAGGGTCTTGAAGTGTGTGAGGGACTGGACAGGGACACATGGAAGGAGATGGGGGTGGAGAGGAAGGCCCAGATGCTGGCTCCATGCCTGGCACATAGTAGGTTCTGCCAGTATGCTCATCTTTATCTCTAGTGCCTGGTGCAGGGAAGGAAGATGAGCTGCAGTTAAACTGTTTGAAGCCCCCCTCCAGCTGGGGTTCCCTGGGATTCCTCCAAGGCATTCAGAGAGGATAGTCCAGGCCCCCCTTGCCTTTCCCCCGGCTGTGGCTAGCTTGATGGGGTTGATGGCCAGTGGTCACATATTTATTTAGGGCCTCATCAGCCATGGCCCAGAAGGAAGCAGCAAACTGCCCACCTGGCCACTCACATCCTCTCACCCCATAACCCGGGGGGGTCCTCAGACATGCTGGGCAGCCTAGGGCCCCTCAGAAGGTGTGTAGGTCTGGAAAAGAGGAGGTAGGAAGAGCCCCACGGTGCCCAGGACGCACACAAACACGAATACCCACAGGAACAGCCGGTCGACCACCATGGCCACGTACTTCCAGTCCTCAACGACCTGCAGGTAGACAGAGGGGCTGGTCACAGATGCCGAGCGCTGGAGTCCCTCCTTCCCCCGAGTCAGGGCTTCACTGTCTGGCCAGGGACCCCACAGGCCGCGGGCTTGGACTGAGTACCAGAGTGGCCAGATCTGAGTCCAGGGCTGGTCTCTCAGCTGGGCAACTCTCTGGGTGTCCTCCACCTGGATCCCTACCTGTCCCCCAAATCACATTGCAGGGCCACTGGGAACTTGGGCTGTACAGAAAAGTTAGGAATGTAAGGGGTCATTAATACCACATATTCTGATTTGAAAACCAAATCTAGTTATAAATACAGAGGAATGAGGCCTGAGGATTGTAAGGCCACTTCTCATTTTTATGCCAAACCCTCTGCCTGAGCTCGTTATGCCTAAAGGAAGATGTGGGGCCCACCTAGCTCAGCGGGAGCAGGGCAAAGGGGGCTTGCAGAACACCTGGAAATTCTGCTATTTAATTCACTCAGTTACATTCACAGCAGTGTCTGTGTCCTGTAATTAAGACCCAGTCTCCTCCTGCTGCATCATCTGGGTCTCTCTCTGTCTCTGTCATCTTCTCAGACCCGGCTATGGGCTGTGAGGTTGGCAGAGACCTGGCTGCCCTCCAGAGGTGCCACCACAGATGGGCCTGCCTCCTTTGCACTGGGGGAGATGCCAGAGAGAGGCCCATGTGCCCGGCATCCTGGCTTCCCTCCCCCATGGCTGTTTTCACACCCCCGGCCTGTCCGCTCACGCTGCATACATTCCCTGGTAGAGAGGGGCCAGATCAGAAGGCCCTGAAGATCAGCAGAGGCTCCGGAGCTGGAAATGTGGGCAGCAACAAGCAAGCTGACGTCAGTGACCCAATTTAGCAGGGCCTGTCAATGGTGTGTGTCTACCCTCCAGGATAATCCTGTGTCAAGCCAGCCCCCTCACCCCCAGCCAAACACGACTGGCACCTGTCCCTAAGATGCAGCAGGCACAGCACAGCTCCCCACACAGAGTGCTCCTTGGCTTTCTTCTTGACAGTCCTAATTTCAAACAGCTTTTTTTTTGGTGTGTGTGTGCTTTTCCCCTCTTTTTATATTTTTGTGCTATTTATAGTGGCCAGTTAATCAGTAGGGTGGGTGAAAATGCTGAAGATGAGAAATAGCATAGGCTAGCTCAGGGGCAGGCAGGCTCTGGAAGGGAAGAAAGCCTCTTTTCTCCAACTAGACATGAGACAGTCACTCAACCAATAAGTCCACCATGTGTTCAGTGCAGGGCAAGACACTGGGAAGGGCAAGAGAGTTTAAGGATGTCAGATGGATTGGGATACAGAGCTTGGCTCTGCTCTGCGTCTGCTGTGTGATGCCAGGCAAGTCAGTGAATCTCTCTGAGCCTCCCTTTCTCCATTGTAATATGGGGGTTTTAGTAAAAGCCACTTCACAGGTTTGCTGGGAAGGTTAGCAGTGATGTATGTCAGCTCCTGGTAGAGCACCTGATGTGTGGTTGGAGCTTAATGAACACTGGCGATTATAATAACAGTGGATCCTGCCTGGCTCCCTCCCTCAAGAGGCTTGTAATCAATTGAGGCAGAAACAGCAGGAGGCCCAAGAGTGCCGAGGGGGTGGTGAGGCCTTTAGAAGAGAGAGTTCAGGGTGGGTAGTGGCTCAGCCAGGGGTACAGGAGACCAGTGTTTCTCAACCTAGAACGTGCACACAAAACACCAGGGATCTGGCTAAAAATGCTGGGTCCCAGATTTCTCCCCTAGAGATCCTGGCTCAGTCAGAATGGGTGGCCCCAAAGCTACAGTTTGGAAAGTTGCCCAAGTGGTTCTCATTTAACCAGCAGGGCCTCAAGCTGCACATTAATGTGTAGGAGCCAATGAATTAGGTGATGCTGAGCTACTGAATGGTTTTAAACTAAAGAACAGCATGATCAAATTAATTTTTCAGAAAGTGAAATCTGAGTCGTGTACAGTTGTGCTTCTCAAACTGGAATGCACCCAGGAATCTCCTGGGGACCTTCTTGCTAAAATGCAGATTCTGAGTCCACAGGTCTTGGGTAGGGCCTGAGATTCTGCATTTATAACAAGTTCCCAGGTGATGCCATTGCTGCTGGTCCAAGGACTACACTCAGAAGAATATCTTGCGACCTATATTCCATTTGTTAGCAATTCTCTTCTTTCCTTTGCACAGGATAATTTTGGAGCTTTTCCAGCCTGCCCTTTTCTCTCCTGCTAACTAATGGAATGCCAGTGCTTCCCTTGAGGATGCAGCTAGTGAAAAGGTATCTCAGAAAGATAAGAACGAGGAGATGTCCTCTTTTGTCCAAGCAGCTGCAAAGGGGGAGACACCATGTTATGTCATAAAAACCTGTTCAAAGAATCTGATCTGCTAAAGTGTTGAAATGAGAACATTCACAAGAGTATGAAACTTGTTCTCCTGCCTGGTACAGAAATGTGTGTGAAAATTTCTGTCATTGTCACATTCTGTGTTCAGTTATTATAAAATTGTCCTTAGAAATGTTATTTGTTCAAAGGAGCCACCCAAACTCTAGCATTCATTGCTTTGTCCTGTAAACTTAACTTCTTTTTAAAAAATCTGTAATTCTAGCCATCCCACTTGATAATTTATGACCCTGGTGGCAATAATATTTTAATTGATGTTTCCATACTCCTGCAAGCATTTCACAAGTCTGAAGAGGATAGGGCAGATGCTCCCCCTCCCTGCACCCCTACTCAATGCCCCAGCCCACCAGGGTTCCCTAAAGGCTGCAGAGTCATTTCCTCTCTTCTCTGCCCCAGGGCTTTCTCCAGCACAAGGGTGCTTGCTCTGGCGAGCTGACATAACTCAGAAGTGCAGGGGAGTTAATGTCCTGGGGCTGCCCTCAACCCACAGGGGACGGGAACTGGTGGGTAAGTGGCCCAGCCTCCCTCCAGGGGGATGATTCTGAGGCTTGTTCCCATGGGTCCCCAGAGGGTCTGCAAGAGGACTGAGCCCCGGGAGCCCACAGTAGTATCCTGCTTACTAATGCCCTATGCTGGCTTTCCGCCTTTCCCTGTCTCACTCTCCCTCCTTCCTCACTGCGCTTCCCAGCATCACCTTTCAAATAAACTCCCTGCACCCAAGTCTCCATCTCATGGTCTGCTGTTGGGGAACCCAAAACACACGAAAAAAGGTCACTGGTACTTCTTCCCTCTCCCCCAGAGCATGAACCTATAATAAAGCTCATTTCAGTTTTAGATTCCTTATGCAAACAGAGTTTGAGAGTCCTTGTTTCCTATGAATTTGCCGCCGGAAGTGGGAAGGGAAGTGGGAAACGGGTGTTGACTATCTGAGCCCTTTCTGTTGGGCAGGTGGGCAGGGGCTGGGCTAGCGACTCACACTCTGGTCTTGATCGTCACTCTTCATGTGCTGGGCGATGAAGCTGACGCCCGCTAACGCCTCCTGCACCTCCTGTCGGACCCGCCCAGAGGACCTGAGCCGGAAATCCCTGGAGTCCGAGCCGGCTGGAGACTTGGGGGCCGCAGAGGCAGAGTTCACGAAGTACATGGCGTTCCCGTAGAGGTTGGAGGGGCTGGCAGGGCCCCCGGCAGAGGCAGCAGAGGCGGTGGCCTCGGTCTTCATCGGGCGCGACTGGCCGGGCTGGGGGGCCCTGGCCGGGCTGCTGTCGGGGCCAGGGCGCTTCATGAAGAGGAAGGCGGGCAGCTGGTGCAGGAAGCAGCGCTTGACCCAGGGCGCCATGGTGTGGGTGCTGGGCGAGCGGTGGTGCACGTTGAGCACGCAGACGCTGGTGACGATGGAGAAGGTGACCAGCACCATGGTGAACATGAGGTACTTGCCGATGAGCGGCACGTCGAGGGAGGTGGGCGGCACGATCTTGGAGATGAGCAGCAGGAAGACCGTGAGCGCCAGCAGCACGGAGATGCACAGCGTCATCTTCTCGCCGCAGTCGGACGGCAGGTAGAAGACGAGGATGGCCAGCGAGGTGATGAGCACGCAGGGGACGATGAGGTTGATGGTGTAGAAGAGTGGCTTGCGCTTGATGATGAAGTCGTAAGTCACGTCCACGTAGCTGGGGTCCTGGGGGTTCACCGTCCTTCGCCCGGGGAGGGCCACTATGTCCCACTCACCACTAGGAGTAAAGTCATCCATGCTGGCGGTGGGCGACGTAAGGACCATGTCGATCTCCGTGTGGTCGTAGGTCCAGGAGCGGAACTTGAGGGTGCAGTTCTGCTGGTCGAAGGGAAAGTGCTTCACCTCAATCTTGCAGGCGCTCTTATAGATGGCAGGGGGCAGCCACTGGATGCTGCCGTTGGAGCGCACCACCACATTGGTGTAGACAGACACCTCATAGGTCCCATCAGCGCTGGGGTGGGGGCCGTGCATGAAGAACATCATGAAACCGGTAGACAAGACCTGGCCCATCCTCAGAACTCACCAAAAAACCCTTTGGGATTATTTCCCACTAATCACCCTTCCCACCTCCCATGCGCTCACTGAAAGGGACCTGCTTTTCTCAGCGACTATGTGATAGAGAGAGAGCCCTACTGTGAAGCACCCTGAAAGCTTCACATGGAATGGCTCTTTAAGCCTCACAATAATCCAGTGAGGTAGGTTTTATTATTATCCCCATTTTACAGACGGGAAAGCCAAGGCCTGGAGGAGTTAAAGTGACTTCTTCAAGGTTAGAAAACTAGTAAGCAGTACAGCTGAGATTTGAACTCAGGTCTATGTGTCCCTAGACCACATACTCTTAATCATTTCGTGCTACTGTTGATATAATTATGACCCAAGAAGAGTCTCTTTAATTCCCTCCACCTACCTAAGATACTTATGCATAGTAAGTCAGTGCTACCAACAGCCAACACTGACAAAGCAACTGAGGCTCAAAAAGACAGTATGGAGGACAGAAAGAGCACTGGGTCAAGGTGACTCCCTATCTGGAACTGAGGGCACTGGGTCTGCTCATTTCTATTCCTCTTCCAGCTTGATGGCCTGGAAGTCTGGGTGAAGCACAGATGGGGCCCAGGGGTGGACTCAGGCCTGGATGACCCCTAGGGTCTGGGCCTGCTGCCCTGGCCTGGCTGTCGCCAGGCCTTGGCCAACCCCTGCCACTCACTTGTTGTAAAGCACAATGTCAGGCAACCAGATGCGCTTTGCAGGGATCCTCAGGATGTTCACACCCTCGTAGCGAGAGCTGTTCCAGGCCAGGCGGTAGTCAGTCCATTCCTGAAGAGATAGGCAATGCCCTGTCACGTGTAGGTCCATCACCACCAAAGGGCAGCCCTGGAGGAAACATCTGCAGGGCACTTACCTGTTTCAGCCAGACGTTGGTGGTCATGATCTGTTCTCGCTCATTCTGGGGAGGGAAACGGAGCTATCAGTTCACAGGGAAGGAGGAGCCCTTACAAATGGATCATGCTTTATCATACAAAAGGCTCTGAGCTCCAGGCCCATGTGATCAACTGCCACCCCAACATCTCTTGGATGACTCAAAGGTATTTCACCCCCAGCATGTCCAAGACAAAGCTCCCGACCTTCCCCCACATCTGGTCCTCCTTTGGCATTGCTGTCTCAGTGCATGGCGCCCCTAGCCATTGAGTTCCACAAGCCAGAAACCTGGGAATTGATCTGACACTCTGCTCTCAGACCCATCAGTAAGTTCTGTAGGTTGTATCTCCTACATGTGTCTCAAATTTGCCTGCTTCTCTCCATCTCTGCTGCCATCATCTGCCACCTGGACTGCTGCAGTAGCCCCCCAACTGGTCTTCCTGCTCTGCGCTAGCCTGCCTTTAGTCTGTTATCTACAGAGCAGCCAGGGGAATCCTTTTAAAATCTCATCCCCTGAGACTATGTCGCTCTGCTCAAACCCTCCACTGCTTCCCCATCTCATTCAAAGTAAAAGCCAAAGTCCCACCCAGGATCTACAAGGCCCTAATGATCTGCCCCCATCCCCCTCCCCATTAGCTCTATAACCTCATATCTCAACACTCTGCCATTTGCTCCTTCCAGTTCTGCTATGCTCTTTGCTTCTGCCCTTGCACACACTGTTCCCTTTTCCTAGAAATCCACCCAGATGGCTTCCCCCCTTTGTTCAAGTATCAGAAATGTCATCTTATCAGAGAAGTCTTCTTCAACCTTCCCACATAAAATAGCACCCCTGTGCCTTTCTCCCTTTCTCTTACCCTGCCTATTTCTCTTCACAGCACTTATCACCCCTGGCCGCCGTTTATCTATTTGTGTATTATCTGCTACTTCCCACTAGAATCTAAGGACCTTGATGAAAGAAGCCACCTAAAAGAGTACCTGGGAGGTGTCAGATACTCAATAAATATTTTCTGAATGAATACATGAATCCTACCATAATAATCCAGGCTACCATCATCCACCTCTCACCTGGACCACTGCAGGACCCTCCACACTAATGTATGTCCACTCTGCACACCACCACCACCACCACCATCACCACCACCACACACACACACACACACACACACACATTTATTCTTCCTATGCAGCCAGAATGAACTTTCCAAAGTTCCTGCCATTTCCCCCCTCAATTTTATCCCGGTTTAGGTCACTTCCTTGGTTTCCTTCACATATAGAATAAAAATATAACTCCTTCACAGGGTCTACAGGGCCTTGTCAACTTTCCCAGCCTCATTTCACCTCTCTGTGCCCTTTTATTCTGTGCTCCAGCCCCCAGGACCTTCTTTAGTTCTTTGAATGTGTCTTGTGCTTTCACTCTGTACTATTTTTCCTGTCTCCTCTTCATCAAGATAACTTCCAGCATCCTAATATCACCTTGGGAGTCACTTCCTCAAGGAACCTTTCCTGAATTCCCAACTAGGTAAGCATATCAGTAGGACAAGGTTGGGCTGCTGGTAATAGAGAGCCAGAGTAACACAGGCTTGGCTTAAATAAAGTAGAAGTTTACATCCCTCTCATGTAATAGTTTGGACATATATGGTGGTTCTGCTGTACAAAGTCCTTAGGTACCCAGGTTCCTTCCAACTTTGTTCTCTACCACACCTAGAGCATGGCCCTAATGTGCATGGTCCCATATGCCTGCTGGAGCCCCAATCATAACATCCACATTCCAGGATGTTGGGGGGAGAAAGAAGAGGAGGGAGAAGAAGGATACATGCCAATTATCTCATTTTGATTAGAATATTTAGGCCATTTACATTTAATGTAGTTGCTGATATATTTGGGCTTAAACCTACCATCTATCTATTTTCTGTTTGTTCCCTTATCTCTCTTTCCTTGATTTGCTTTGTATTAATTATTATTCCATTTCTCCCCATATTGACATGACTCTTCTTTTAGTAGTTACCCTAGGGGCTACAATATACATACCTGACTTTTTAGAATCTAATATAAATTATCATTTTTACCACTTCCAAAGCAAGACAAAGACTTTAGAACATTTCAACTCCATCTACCCGCTCCTGACTTTTGGGCTACTGTTATCGTGCATTTAATTCTACATATAGTTGAAACCTTGCAATATATTTTTATTGTTTTATAGTGTCAGTCAACTTAAAATCATCCATATACTTACCCTTTCTTTCATGCTTCACTCTTTCTTACATATCTATGTTTCCATCTGGGATCACTTTCCTTATGGTTAAAGAACCTCCTTTAGTATTTCCTTTAGTATTGGATCTCCTGGCATTAAATTCTCTATTTTTTTTGGTCTGAAAAAAGCTATTTCACCTTCATTTTTAAAGGATAGCTTCAAAATCCTTGTCTACTTCTAGGTTTGCAGGTTTTTTCTGTAGTACTTTTAAAAATGTCATTCTGTTTTCTGGCTTCCATTTTCCCTTAGTCTTACTGTTGTTCTTGGGGTTTTGTTTTTATTTTTATTTTTCCTTCTTTTTGTGGATGCTCTCAAGATTGTCTCTTTGTCTTTGGTTGTCAGGAGTCTGAGTATGATGTACTTGAGTGGTGCTCTTCTTTGTATTTATCACTCATGGAATTCATAGAGTCTCTTGAATCTGTAGCTTAATATCTTTGGTCAGTCTTGGAAGGTTCTTAGCCAATATCACTTCAAATATTTCTTCTGTCTTATTCTTTATCTTCCTTTTGGGATTCCAAATATACATGTTAGACCTTTTTTTAAAAAAACCATATACCATATTATCTCCTTTTCTGTATTTTTCATCCTTTTTTTCTTTCTGTGGTTTGTCTAGGTGTTTTCTATTGACCTCTCTTCCAGTCAACTAATTATCTCTTCTGCTGTGACCAATATACTATTAAATCTATCCAGTGAATTTTTTCCAATGAGTTTTAAATTTAAGTTTTTATATGTCTTAGTTTGGAATTTACCTTAGATTTTTTTTTTTTATAATGACCACTGTTCTGGAGAAATTCTGCATCATTATAATTTTCTTGAACATATTAATGTCAGTTATTTCCTTTTTAAGAAAATTTGTTTATTTTAAATTGTGGTAAAATACACTTAACATAAAATTTGCCATCTTAATGGCAGTTACTTTAAAGTCTATATCTGATGACTTTCATATCTGGATGATCTGTGTGTCTGTTTCTATTGCTTTTTTTCCTCTTGATCTTTTCTCATTTTCTTGTCTTATGGCATGCCTAGTGAATTTTTATCTGATTTTATCTTTCTCCAGAGAGAATTTACTTTGGCTTTATGGCAGGCAGTTAGAGTAGGAACAGATCACCTTAATCCAATCTGGGACTGAGCTGGTTCAAAGCAAGTTTTAGTTTTTGTGAGGCTGATCTATTTTCTATTCATTTTTACTCCTAGGGGTGGCCCTTCCAGGGTCCCCATTAAGGTCCCATTTCCTTAGTGGGACCCAAACTCCCGTTGTGCCATTTCAGCCCTGCGAGAGTGCCAAATGTTTAGCTAGGCTTCCCAGCCTCTTAGCTACCACTTAGTGCTCAGTGTTTTAGCTTCTTGGCCCTATACTGTTTACCAATCATCAAATGTGATGAAAAGCACCATAGACTGTCAAAGTCACCTCCTGGACCCTGGTCACTCAAGTCCTGGCTAAGGTCTCCAATTACCTTCAAACATATTTTTTTGGAGGTATTTTTAATCCAGCTTTTCTAATTGTTCTTGTGGAGAGGTTAGTCTGCAACAAGCTACTCTTCCATTACCAAAAGTTGAAAACCTTAATCTGTCTTTAAAAAAAAATGTTTAAGTTGAGGTATATAATTTGCATACAATGAAATGCACAACTCTTAAGTGTATAGTTTGACCAGTTTTAACAATTGTATTACCCATGTAACCCACCTCCTTTCAAAATATAGACCATTTCTATTATCCAGAAAGTTCACATATTCCTTAGTCCTGTCCCATACTCCCCTTTACTCCTCCAGCAGCTGCTGAATGTATCTGAGGACATTGGTATAGGACTCTGGCCCCCCCAAAAGAGCTGCTTCGAAAAGCCTACTTATCTTGCCCAGCATTAAATCTCTGCCTGCTCTCTAGAAATCTCCATTAAAAAATTTTTTTGTTTTAGAGATGACACCTCACAAGTGCGTCTGCCTAGTTAGAAATTTCCTTCTTTAAACTGGTTGTGCCTATGACCCTCCCTCCTCAAAAAACAAATAAACCTTGAAAAATAGAAGGAACACTCCCCACCAAAACCTAATATTTACTCTGTGCACAAGCTTTCAGGAATTTGACAGCTCACAGTGGTACGTGCAGGGGTGGGGGCTGGTGGCTGTGTCCCCTCCTCCTTCTGGTAGCCTCTATCACCCCACAGGGCCCATACAGCAGATCTGGCAGGGACAGCCTGAGCCTGGAAGCACAGCAGAGCCACCTGCCTGTTTACTCTCACCAGGGCGGCAGCTGCATAGCAGCAGCTGGGCTCACCCCATTAAGCAAGAAGCCCCCGTCTGGACAATAATGCTCAGACACCAGCTTGGGTGAGACCTGGCTGAAAGCCCTCATTCCTCCTCCAGTCCACCTGTGGAGGGAGATAGAGAGTACAAAGCTCTACATCCCTCCCCATTCTTGGGCTGTGCTTCCTCCTAGGGGAGGGAACCAGCCATTAATTTGGCCAAAGCCTTATTGAGGACTATAGATTTGAGGAACTGGGTTTGTGGGGGCCAATTGAGCTGGAGAAAGAAGCTGGGGACTAAGAAGGCAGTCACCTGGCCAGAGGAAGTTCAGCCCCCTTGGTTACCTCCTTCCCCATAGCTGGACACAGTGCCCTGCACTGTCCCCCTCTGAACGCTGCCCTCAGAGCTGCTTCTAGGGGCAGGGTTCTAACCCTGCAGGTAGGGACAGTTGGCCATGGTTCCCTCAGACACCCCCAAGTCAGAGACAGCAGAGGGGAGAAGGGAAATTCCCCGGCACCTCAGTCTTGCTCAGCACCACCTACCCCTCCCCCCCAGCCATGTAAACGCTGCGACCCATTCCTCCTTTACATTCCTGCAGCAACCATCCTCACTTGCCCAGACCCTCACCCACCTGCCCTGGTTCCGCTCCTACACCTGGGCCTCTGTACCCATTAATTCCCCCCACCTGGTTCTTATTTCCCCCAAAAATAGAGGGTATGTGAGGTCATCTGTTGAGCAGGCTGGGAAGACAATACGGTGGGGCTGTGCAGACAAGGAGGAGAAGCTCAGAGTTGTGTTGGAGACACAGCTGAGCAGAGTCTGTGGCAGCCCATTGGCTGCCTACCCAGTGGTCATCCTGCTCCCACCCTCCTTTCTTCTTTGTTAACAAAACCGTGACTTCATTAAATACTGGATACCCATGAACTTTGTGAGCCCTCCTCTGGCCCCCTTACCATGTATTGGTAAGTCTAAGCCAACTACAGTAATTTCATTCCTCTGGCCGATGACTCGTTAAGGCTTGGGTATGAGCCCTCTGGCCAATGAGATATAAGGGGTTGCCTAGAGGGCAGGTCTCTCGGAAAGTTTTCCTCATACTCAAAAAGGAACGCAAAAAAGGATTTGCCGTTTCCTGCCACGGACATTGTCATGTGAGGATTTTATGTTTGGAGCTGTGGCCGCCATCTTGTGATTGTGAGGAAAAAACAAGAGAATTACAGAGTCTTGATGTCATTGACAGCAACCAAGAATCCTGACATCATTGAATTACTGAACTAACCAACCCTGAAATTATTGGCCTGCTCACTTACATGATATAATATTGATACATGTCCTTAATGTTTTAGCTACTCTTAGTTGGATGTTCTATTATTTGAAGCCAAGGCATTTTAAGTGATATTGAGATCACGGATTTGCAGGTGGCTCCAAACTGTGGAGCTAGGATGCACAAAGTGGGTAGAACATCCCAGGCAAGGAGAACAGCATGTGCAAAGTCACAGATAGTATTTTTGGAATGAAAGAACCATCACTTAGAGGCAGGGTCAGGACCCTCAAAATTTACGCAAATTTCTTAATTTACGGATATGAAAAAAGGTCAGATGAACAACGTGGGACCTTGCCCAGAAACCTGGGCACTGCCAGAAGTAAAACTCCAGCTGCCTGAATCCCAGCTCTGCACACTGAATGGCCACCCCTTTCCCCGAGCCCTGGAAGGGGCACTGAAAACCCGGCCTGCCTCTCCTAAGCCTCAGCCACAGCTGCCCTCTGCACCTACCACGCTGATGAGCTGGGCCAGGGAGAGCTGCAGCTGGATGGAGATGAGTTGCGAGGAACTGGTGGCCGGGCGGATCAGGTTGTTGTAACGGGTTTTGTTCAGAAGGTCGTCCATCAGCTTCTCCTCAGCATTGGCTACACGGCAGTCCCCTGGGAAACACAGAGTCACACCTGCTGGGCCCTCTCCCAACTGACCGCCACTGCAGCTGATGGCGATGAAGGGGAGAGCAGAAAGGGCCAGGGAGCACAGGTGCCCTCAGGTAGAGCAGTTAAGGTGCTGGCAGGCCTGCCTCTCCTTGGGGACTTAAATCAAATACCTTTGAGACAGAGCTCAGCTCTCTCCTCCAGCGCCACACCCCTTCCTCCTCCTGTTCCTTCTAGCAATGAATGGCATCCCACACTCTAGACATCTAGTCCAAAAATTGGGCATCTCTTTCTAACCCCTCCCTTGGTTCATCCAAGTGGCCACCCAGTCTTGTCCATTTTACTTTCCAAGTCCCTTAGTCTGTCCTCTCATCTCCACTGCTATAGCCATGGCCCCAGCTCACCACCCCTGGGCAAATCAGGTAGCTTCCTTGTTGGTCTCCCACCCCCATTCTGCCCCTGTTGTCCATGTACCATACAGTGCCAGAGTGGTCTTTTTATAACAAACTGGACTGGGGCCCTTCCCTATCCACAACAAATGTTTTGGTTTGGCATTCAAGGCCCTTTGTCTGGGCACTGGCTCATGTTTCTCAATCTGATTTTCTCCCACATCTCTGTCTCTGCTGCAGGCATTCTATATCCAGGCCACACCCCACTGCTTGCCTTTCCCCACGTGGCCTTCACTGTCTCACTTCTTGGTCTTTGAACAGGTCTCTTTCTTCTGTCAGGATTGTCCCCAGACCTCCAGCCATCAAATATCTGAGTCTATCTTGTGCCAGGTGCTGTGCTATGTGCTTGGGATAATAGGAAGCAAAAAACCAGCAACAGTTCCTGCCAGCAGAGAGCTCACAGTGCAGGGGGGGAGCACTATTACGCAAATGTGTGTTGTATGCAAAACTGGATGCAAGGTGGTGCTTTCCATAAAAGGAAAACAGGACTGCAATGGGGGATTTTCTGGGCTCAGACTTACACCTACAGAGCACAAGGTCCCTCTGAGACACCAAATGAGGGGGTCCAGCTGGCAGTTAGCTCCTGGTCTGGAGCTTAAAGGAGAGGTCTTAGCTCACAGCCACGTTCAAGACCCAGCTTAAATGCAGCATCCTGCAGGGAAGCCCCCTAAGCTGCCACAATCCGAGATCTGCCCCTCTTCACATCCCAGGTCTCTTGCCAAGTGGTATTTGGGTCTCTGTCTCATCTCCCTCACATGTCTAGGAGTGAAGGTGAGGTTCAGGGACTTGAGCTCACGTACTCTGCTATCTTCAAGGAGAATATGTTAGGTATAGGTGTGGGTGGCACCTCAGAAAGAGGGAGACTCAGAGAAGAGTCAAGGACTCCTGAGCAAGAGAGCCCAGGAGCAGGAAAAGCGATGAGAGTGAGCAGAGGAAACACAGTTGGGACAGGACAGCAGGTGGGAGGATCAGGGAATAAGGGAGGCTGAAGAGGTAGGGGTGGGGATGCTGGCTGGCACGGGCTCACCAGGCTCAGAAGTCGGATTGCATCTTCCCCCAAGAACCAATTCACTGAGTCTTGCCAAAGTCCTCCCTCTTTGGGTGGGGCCAGAGGGCCTGGAGCAGGGATGCCCGATTGAGCAAGTCTGAGGTGGACTCTCAGGTGGGTGCTGGGCTGGACACATGGCTGTGGGGAGCAGCCACTACCCTGCCTATACCATGCACTTTCCAACTCGCTGCCTATCTGGAGCAGATGCAATATTTAGTGCCTTGTGAAAGATGCTCCTAGTGCACCTGCTGCCTGGTGTTCCTCCCCCAGACTGCCCCGGGCTCTTCAGAGGGGGGTCCTATGGATGCTTGGCCTAGATTCTGAGCCCTGCCTCATGTGCCCTGGACCCCCTCTCCCAGAGGCCAGGTACTTGCATACCCTGGAAGTCAGTCCATAGCCCTAGGCTACAACTGGGTCCTTCCACAGCCCTGCTTTAGTGTATCTATTGGGACTGACCCTTCGTTTCATAGAGAGGGATGTGTCTAGCCCAAGCCCATCCGGCACGTCTGGGGCAGCTCTGGGATCAAGTCTGCAGCTCCCAGCCTCCAACCCTGCAATACGGGGGGAGGCTGGATCCCACATCTCTGAAGTCCCAGGAGGCTGGTGCAGCTGGGTTCGCAAGAGTTCTTCAGGTCTGTTCCGCAGGCTGTGGGGGCTCATGTTCCAGCTCTGAGCCCACGTGATGTGTTCAGGTTGCTCACCTTTGGGCCTGTCCTACCTCTCAGGCATTCAGATGACCCCAAGGGACTGTTGTCCATGTTGAGGACCAGGTATGGGCTCCTGACTTAGAGGTTCCCAGATCCTTAGATCATTTGGCCCAACCTCTATTTCTCAGCTGGGGAAACAGCTGAGACAAAAGAGGGGAAGGAACTTTCTGAAGGACCCCCCAGTGAGTCAGTAGCAGAGCCAGGTCTAAGAGCCTCTTTCAGACAGAGGCCCTCCCCTGACCTCTGTGCCTTCTTTAGTGCCTCATTAACTTCCCCATAAGGAGACTGCCCTTGCAGAGGCCATAATTGGTGCTGTCCGGAGCGGGTGTGTGCCTGTAACTGCACCTGTTTGTACTTGTGAGTGTGGGGCAGGGACGAGGGGTGAGAATGAACAGTAGAGGTGCTGTGTCTGGGATGCATCCTCCTGCCCCCAAAAAGGGGGTGGGGGGAGCCCAGAACTGCACATGCTTAGGCTTTCCAATCTGCTGCTTAACGCCTTCGGGGCCTGCTGGGCTCAAAAGACAAGGAACAGGCCTTTCATCCCCAGCTGACAGGGGTGGCTCAGAATGGGTGGAAGCTTCTGGGACACAGTTGGGAATCACATCCCAGCCCATGGAGGGACAGAGTCAAACAGAGAGGCTGCCACTAGGGGTCAGTCATGATCCAATGATTCCAATGAGGAGTGGGCCCACCAGCCTCTGTCCAAGGTCTTGCCTTCCGAAGACTTCCCTGGAAAAACTGCTCCCCTGCAGAAAGGGGTTAACGATCTGAGAGGAAGCCATAGCTAGAATTCTAAACTGTGTCAGTGTGTGTCTAATTTGAAATAAGCATATCTAATCTAAAAATCTATATTGAAGATACCTATCATTTTGGAATATAAACTACAGAAAGTAATGGTCCACATAATCTTATTGGCAAGTGGGCATCCAGAAAGGCAGAGTGATTTTCAATTGGGGGGGGTGTGTCCTTAACTGAGGAAGGGAACACAAGATTTGTGTTTATTAAAAGGAAGCTATGGATTTTTTTTAAAAGTTGGGATTTTATCTTTTACAAAGAGCTCACAACAAACTATTAGTGCTTCTCCAGTCATGTGCATGAATCACCTGGATGCTTGTATAAATGCAAATTCCCAGGCTCCATTTCCAGAGATTGATTCTGTGAGCCTAGGGTGGGGCCCAGGAATCTTTACTAAGTGGTGCAGGCTGCCCCAGGACCACACCTAAGAAACACGGCAAGTGGCCCATACACACATCCGGGTCCCCAAGTATGTAGGCAGGGCATATCATCACCATAGACCAGATGGGGAAACTGAGGCCCAGAGAGGGCACAGGAATGGCACAGGGTCACCCAGCAAGTAGTAGCAGAGCCATGATATACACACTATGTATGGACACTGTCTTTGATGAGAGCTCCACTTCCCTAAAGCAACCTTGTATGACTCCACTCCTACCTCCTGTACCCTCTGTGGTGGGTCTCTGTCCAAGGAAGAAGTAACCCTGGTCCTCTAGGACAACTGGAGTCAGAAGAAAACCTTGGGCCAGAGTGTAGGAGCTGAAAGAGCCCTGGGCACTCAGGTGGGGAAACTGAGGCACAGAGAAGGCAATCCTCACCACATCTGAACTCTACCTGGAGAAGGGCTCATTGAGTCTGCCTTCTAGGTGTCAGAGACCGCAGGTTCCTAAGTAGCAGGCTCCACTTTACCAGCCCAGCCCTCAGCCAAGCTGGCTGTCCAGGCCCACCAACCCTCAGGGGTGGGTGACTAGAGGTGGTGGTGCCATAAAATGCGTTTCCTGGGAGATCCACCCCCAAAGTGCAAAACATTCCAAGGCTGATGATCTGGGCAAGCCCTTTTCCCGCTGGGCTAAGTTTCCCCATCTCTACAATAGCTATCTATGTTGGAGGCGACTTCTCTGAGGCTGAGCAGGTGCCTAGGCCGCCCAGGTTGCCGGCTACTCTGTGCTCACTCTTCAAGAAAGTCACGTCTTAGATGAGGAAGGAGCCTCGGCCCTGTCGGGGCATGAGTGCACCCCCTGCCTTTCTTGACGCTGGGGAAGACAGGGGCTGCCTGCAGAGCCAGTGCCCTACAGTCCCGCTGCCCCAGCCCAAAGACGCCACGGAGGGTGGCCCTGGCCCTCGCAGCAGCTCTAAGAGGCGGCCCCCATCCCAAACCTCTCAGACCCACCCACCCAGGCCCGCCCCTGCTGCCCCAGCGAGTGGGCTCAGCCCTACCCACGCCCCCATCTGGCCAGGACTACCTCGGGCTACTCGCCCGGGCGCACTGTACCCTCCCTTCCCTCCCACCTGTAGCCAGTCCCGCCCCGCTCAACCCAACCCAGGCGCCCCCTCCCCCTTCCCCGAAAAGAACTCACCGCGCCCGCAAAGGGCGACCAGGGAGAAAAGGACCAGGGATTGCACGCTCCTCATGGCGGGCGGGGGCCGGGGTGGCGGCCGCCGCGAGCTCAGCTGTCGGATCGCCCCGGCACTGGCGAGCCGCGAGCAGGCAGGGTGAGAGCTCGTCCTGGTCCCCCAGGTCTGATGGAGCGCTGGCGGCGGTCACTAGGACCCCGCGGAGAGCCCAGCCGAGCCCCGCGTGGGCTGCAGCTGTGAGCCCCGCCCACTCGGGGACGGGGCAGGGCCTGCTGCTCGGATCCGAAGACTGTGGGTCGTCGCCAGGTGGGGCCTCGGTACTTCCCGACCTGCTCAGGCCTCCCAACCACCTTCGAAGGGAGGCGGGCCGGACAGCGTCTGCACCCTTTGTACGGTTGGGGAGACTGAGGCCTCGAGGGCGGCAGACACTCGGGCAGAACCCCTCTACTGCTCAGGGGTGTGGATGTGCTCCGGCGTGGGTGCCTGCTGTCACCTCGAACTCAGGACTGGGGTGGGAGGGCCTTTAGGAAAATGAATGATCTCAAGTTCATAGCCATGGGGTTTGCTGAAAGAAAGGACACTGCGGGAATGAGCCAGCGGGAGGGGGCGCTGCTGTCTGCAGACGTTGCCAAGAGGGCACTTAGGAAACGTGTGTGGAATTTGGGAGGGTGAGATAGCTCAGGGTCCCCTAACCCTGCTTGGGGACTGAAGAAGGGAGCAGAGTTAAAGGGAGAGGATGGGCCAGAGTGGGCTGGCTGTGTCCTCCCCCTTGGGCCTGCTAACCTGGGCTGACCGTAGACAGCTCCGGTGACTCAAGAGAGCAAGCACACCCCTCCCCCAGCCGGGTGGTCCTCACCAAGTTTTGGAATCAGTACCGTTGCCTTGGGGGTTGGGAGATATCACAGGACAGGTGTCAGTGCCAGGGCATCCCCCTTCTGGACCTGGCTGGAACTGTTGCCTCAATTGGGGATCCAAAAGGGCCTCTGGCAGCTTCCTGTGGCCCATACACCCCCTCTCCCTCTCATTCCAGCCCCCACCTCTCCTGTGTGGGCCCCAACAGGCAAATCTAAGAACTGGAGGAAAGGTGGGAAGGGCAGGGTCTGGGGGAGAGGTCACCTAAAAAAGGTGACTTTGCCACCTTCTCTCCAGGACTCTCAGTCTTGCTTTCCTATTGCTTCCTCCAACATCTTTTTGCTGTAATCCAAACATGTTGACATATGGTCTTTTTTTAAAAAACGTTGAAAATGGAGCTGACTCCTTTGAGGATGGTTGCAGTTAAGGTTTGAGTTCATCTCTTTCTCCAACTCTTCCCGAAGGTAATGTGCAAAGTGAATAAAAAAGACATAGCCAGGCTGAAAAATACGATCATCATCTCCATGAACCAAAACCAGAAAAGAAATGCAAAACCGGGGGGGCCTGCTGGGCTTTGGAAGCCAAAGACAGTGGCAGGTCCTTTGGGATAAAAGACTCTTGGCTAGAAGCTGGGAGCTTGGGTGTACCCCAATCCTTGAAAGGATACTGGGAGGGGGGAGCCTGCTGCTGATCTGCGGTCTATAGCCTTGGCTTGATAGGATGTGTGTTATCTCCAGTGTCCCACAGGATGGGTGCGTGAACATGCCATGAAACCTGGAGGCAACTACAAAACTGTAAGAGCTAGGTAAGCAAAGCAGAGAGGGTAGGAAGAGAAGAAAGAGCCTACACTTGTGCCAGAAAGTAAGGGAAGTGCCTAGAGAATGATGGGAGGTGTCAAAGGGACACTGAAGCTACCTTAAAGGGACTCTACTGACCAAATCTGGGACAACTGGAGCATGAAGATAATAATAGTCGTGAATTATAACTCATTGAATAAAATTAGAAACTATGAGGCTATATTGAAGTAAATAAATGATTGTGTTTGATGATAAATGGGATACTTACATAGTTTCAAAGTACCTCACCCCAAAATATTTATTAATTATAAGGGGGAAAGGGGTTAACTTTACAGAAGCCTGATGGCAGATACGACCTGTGGTAGATTGAATAATGCTCCCCAAAGATGTCCATGTCCTAATCGTGGAACCTGGGAATGTTACTTAACATAACGAAAGGGATTTTGCAGATGTGATTAAGTTAAGGGTCTTGGGGTGGGGAGATTATCCTGGATTATCTGGGTGGGCCCAATGTAGTCACTGGGGTCCTTATCAGAGTGAGGCAAGAGATCAGAGTGGGAGAATGCGTGAGACGTGAACATGGAAACAGATTGCAGTGACATAGCTACAAGCCAAGGAATGCCAAGGCAGCCGCTAGAAGCTGGACGAGGCAAGGAATGAATTCTCTCTTGGAACCTCCAAAGGAACAAGCCCTGCCAATGCCTTGATTTTAGCCCCCTAAGACTGATTTTAGATTTTGAACTCCAGACTGTAAAAGAAAAAATTGTTTAAATTGTTTTAAGATACTATGTTTGTGGTAATTTGCCATAGCAGTAATAGGAAACTAATATACCACCTTAATCAAGTAGTCAAAATTAACATCACCAGAAATGGGACAAATCAAAATTATGTACCACCTGATAGGATACCATAAGAAGAACACAGAATCACTTCTGTGATATTCCAGCCAAAGACGTACGACTTGAGTCTAGTCATGAGCATACATCAGACAAACCCAGATAAAGAGATATTTTACAGGCTGGGGTGGTAGCTCACAGCTGTAATCCCAGAACTTTGGGAGGCCGAGGTGGGAGGATCTCTTGAGCCCAGGAGTCTGAGGTTGCAGTCAGCTATGATGATGCCACTGCACTCCAGCCAGGGTGACAGATTGAGATCCTGTCTCAAAAAAAAAAAAAAAGCAAAATGAGCCTACAAACCAAGATTTGAAAACATATATGAAGCAAGAAGGCTAATAAAGCCAATAAAATAATCAGTGAATTCACTCCAGATGAAATAAGTTTTTATAGAATTTTGACAAATACTTTTTAAATTAAAAGACAAAGAGGAAAATCTATCCAATTACTTATTGAGAATAGTGTAATCTTGGTACCAAACTGGAACAAGGACATGTGAAAAGAGTGTGTTATACACCAATCTGAATTATGGGTCTTTGTCATAGGGAGATAGCATGGAGTAGTGGTTAGTGCATGGCCTCTTGAGCCAGGCTATCTGGATTTATATTCAGGTGCTGCTACTTATTTTCTCTGTGACCTAAGGGAAGTGACTTGACTTCTCTGTGTCTTAATTTCCTCATATATAAAGGGGGGAAATAACCTTCACAATAAGCCTTCTATGATAAAATGGAATAATTCATGGAAAGTGCCTTAGGGGTGCCTAGAACATAGAAAACCCATATGTTAGCCATTATTAGTTAATATGAACAGATTCCAAAATTCTAAATAATATAATACCAAGTCGAATACAGCAGCGTACACACACAAAAAAAATGCAACATGACAAAGTAGGTTTTATTCCAACAATATAAGGGTGAGTCAACATCAGATAATTAGCTAATGTAATATACTACCTTAACAAATTGAATACTCGCTCAATGCAAACTATTAGCAAACTAGCTTCCTTAACCTATAGCAATTATCATACTTAATGGTAAAACTTTAGAAGCAATTTCCATCAAAGTCAAAACTTAGACAAGGGTACCTTCTATCATTGTTTCTATTCAACACAGCACTGGAGTTCTTAAGCAATGTGTTAGGTTAAACCATATGAATTGCCATTTTTTTTTTTTTAGGTCACAAGCTGCTCAACATGAGAAATTTATATGATTCAATCTACAATATAAAGAAATAAGGCCAGGTATGGTGGCTCACTCCTGTAATCCCAGCACTTTGGGAGGCCGAGGTGGGAGGATAGCTTGAGGTCAGGAGTTCGAGACCAGCCTGAGCAACTTAACAAGACCCCATCTCTACAAAAAATAGAAAACTTAGCTGGGCATGGTGGCTCGAGCCTGTAGTCCCAGCTACTTGGGAGACTGAGGTGGGAGGATTGCTTGGGCCCAGGAGCTTGAAGTTGCTGTGAGCTGTGATGACGCCACTGCACTCTAGCAACAAAGTGAGACCCTGTCTGAAAAGAAAAAAGAAGGAAAGAAAAGAAGGAAATAAAGAATTGGAAAGATAAATTACCTGTAGTATTTGCAGACCATATAATTGTCTACACAGAAAATCTAAGATAAATATATAGATACATTATTAAAACTAGTAAGAGGATTAGCAAGGTTGCTGAATTC
The DNA here is from genome assembly GCA_023783475.1 of Daubentonia madagascariensis. Taxonomy (NCBI): domain Eukaryota; kingdom Metazoa; phylum Chordata; class Mammalia; order Primates; family Daubentoniidae; genus Daubentonia; species Daubentonia madagascariensis. The sequence continues at coordinate 7,411,772 of JAKFHU010000144.1, read as the reverse complement.
AAGATTGACTTTTAAAAAACTATTAGCATTCCTATAGATCAGCAATAACCAATTAGAAAATGCAATAGGAGATTCATAATAGCAACAAAAACCTGATAATTTATCTAGGAAAGAATATACAAGACCTTTCATGAAGAATATTGCTATGGTCTGAATGTGTCCTGCAAAATTCATATGTTGAAATTTAATCACTAATATGGTAGTATTAAGAGGTGGGGCCTTTAGGAAGTGGTTAAGTCAGGAGGGTGAGCCCTCATGTTAGAGCCTTATAAAAGGGCTTGGAGGCCAGGCACAGTGGCTCACGCCTGTAGTCCTAACACTCTGGAAGGCCGATGTGGGAGCATCGCCTGAGCTCAGGAGTTTGAGACCAGCCTGAGCAAGAGCGAGAACAATTAGCCGGGCATGGTGGCACATGCCTGTAGTCCCAGCTACTGGGGGGGCTAAGGCAGGAGGATCACTTGAGCCCAGGAGTTTGAAGTTGCAGTGAGCTACGATGATGCCACTGTACTTTACCCAGGGTGACAGAGTCAGATTCTGTCTCAAAAAAAAAAAAAAAAAAAAAAAGACAGAGAAACCACAGATTAGAAGAAGATAATTGCAATTCATATAATCAACAAAGAATACATATTTAAGGAATTTCTATACATATTAGTATTTTAAAAAGTCAACCGACCAAAAAAAAAATTGGGCAAATGATATGAATTTGTAATTCATAGAAAAGGAGACCTAAATGGCCTGCAAACAGGAAAAAATGTTTAACCTCAATAGGAACAAGGGGAATGCAAATAGAAACCACAATGAGATACTACTTCATTTTATTTTGAAAGCCCTATAATAGCCAGTGCTAGTAAGGATGTGGATCCTGCTCATAAACTGCTGCTGGGGATGTAAATTAGCAGTTTGGGGAGAAATTGATGCTGCACTGTGAAGTCAAAGATTCTTGTGTCCGGTGCCCAGCTGTCCCACTTCTTGGTGTGTACCCTAGAGGTACTCACGCATTTACACAATGATGTTTCTAGTCGCCAGTGTGTAGCAGTGAAAATTGGAAACAACTTAGATGTCCATCAATGGGAACATGCAGGCATGAACTGTGGGATATTCATACAATGGACTATAACCTAGAGCAGGGACCGGTAAACTACCACCCATCCACCAAATCTGGCCTGTGGCCTATTTTTGTATAGCCTAGGAGCTGAGAAGAGTGGTTTTTACAATATTAAAAAGCTGTAAAAAACAAAACAAAACAGTAACAACAAACACAAAACAAAGATTATGCTACAGAGACCATGTCTGGCCTGCAAAGCCTAGAATATTTACTATCTGGCTTTTTACACAAAAAGTTTATTGACCCTTGATCTAGAGTCACATGTATTAACATAAATAAATCTTATTTAAAAGTAGTGTTAAGCAAAAAAGTAAGTTTTGAATAATATATACAAATCACACACAATATATAGCATATATGGACATATACATATTAGCTAATATTTAAAAACATGTTTAAAGATACCCACATAAGTAGCAGAACTATAAAAACTGCACAAGAGTGATAAACTCTAAATTCAGAGTACTGGTTACCTCTGGGGATGGGAAGAGGAAGAAGCTCAGGGAGAGGTTCTGGGGGTTTTATTTGTATCTAAAATGCTTTATTTCATAAAACAAGAAAAAATCTGAAGCAAATATAGCTAAATGTGAGTACATTCTGATAATGTTGGATAGTGGTACCCAGATGTTTGTTATATGAGTTCCTGTAGATTTATGTATGTTTGAAATATTTCATAATAAAAAATATTTTTTTAAAAAAGGAGTGCCTTTTGGTGAGTGTGCCAGGAGGATGATGGCTACAAACATGGGCGGGCGCCCTCCCTGCTCTATGCCTGGTCCCTCAGCTGGCCTAGCCTGGCCCCAGCTGCAGGCTGAGCAGTTGTCCACAGGCCAGATAGACAGGCGGACATCCTGGCCCTGGGCTCTGCCCATAACTGCCATGTGCCCTTTTTGCAGTTGCCTTGGCTGTGGGCGAGGCCAGCTGGCTCACCAGCTGAGGCCCAGGCTGCAGTGGTGCTGGCCAGAGAGGACAGAGTAGCGACCTTGGATCTGCCAAAATCCCCAGCAGGTGTCAGGGCCTGACTTCTCCGTCTGTAGGGTGAGATGGTGGATTTCATGGTCTCCCAGGGTTCATCCTTAGCCCATAATTCACGTGGTTCTGCTTCTTCCCTGGTTAAACCTTGACACTTCCTCCAAGGTGGGCTTAGATGGCAAGTGCTCTCTGGGCCCTGGGAACACAAGCAAGTGAGGATGCTCCCTCCCCAGGCAGCCTTCCCTTCTCTCCCCCAGCAGCTCCAGGGTGAGACTTGCTTCATTAGGCTTCTTAGCAGAATTATTTGTTAAAAGGGTCATGTCTGCTCCACCCTAGCCTGAAAGAGCTCCAGGGACAGGGTAGGGTCTTTGATCCTCATCTCTTAGGGCAGGTGGGGAGGAACCCACAATAAACCAGGCACCTCCTAGGTACTAGATCCTTCATTATTAATTCTCTCATTTTATCCTCCTAAGAAGTGATTGCCCACATCTTATAGTGGAGCTGGGGTTTGAACCCAGGACTACCAGCACCAAAACCCACAGGCCTCTTCACTTGCCCACAGCTGGGGCAGGAGGTAGAGCTGTCATTCTGGCCCATATCTGGCCTCTGTTGTGTCCTACAGCCCTTGCTCCCTGACCCTGCTGCTTTCTGCTTCCCCTGTCCTTTCTCCACCTGCCCCTCTCTCCTTGGGCACAGCTTGGCTCACTAAGATGCTCATCAGCATCTGGGACACACAGCAGCTGAGGCCACAGAGCCAGCCACACTGGTGGCTCTGTCAGTGGGGACATGGGTCAGGGAACAGGGCTGACTCAGATTCCCAGGCCTTAGGGAATACAGCCACCCAGCCTGAGGGGCATGAGACATGGAACAGCTAGTCCCCACCCTCTGGCCGGCCCCACCCCAGGCAGTTCCAAGGCCTCACCATCTGGGTTGGTGCCATCTCGGTGCCTGCTGCTAGCCTAAGGCCTCACTCAGTCTCAGAGCATCCTTCCCTGCCACGCAGCAGGTTGGAAAAAATTTTCTCTGTGATCCTTCCAGCCTCGAGACTCCACAGCTTTCCATCTGTGGGTGGAAGTTACGGCTGTAAGGTAGACAGACGAGGGCTCCCATCTTGGCTTTGCCACTTTGGAGCTACATGACTTTGGACTGGTTCCTTTCTCCTTTTCCTCACCTTAGTGCTGTCCTGATGCTTGAACAAGATAATGTGGTTTTGTAAAGCACATAGCACAGTGACTGGGCACTTAGTAAGTGCTCACGAGTGATGGCAGCAGTAGGAGTAGTTGTGGCACGGGAGAAGATGCAAGAACTTTTGGTCCAATTGACTTGGGTTCAAATCCTAGTTGGTGGGCAAGTTACCCCACCTTTCTGAGCCTTGGTTTTTCCATCTGTAAAGAGAGAGCGATAATTGTACCTCCCCCTCCCATAGGGTTGGTCTGAGGCTTAAATGGGATATGAATGTGAAAGGCTGGACAGATAGCACATTGCCCCTCCTTTCTCCTTCCTCCTGCCTCTTTTGTAACAGATGGGAATTCAGTAGGCACTTAATCCTTTCACAATAGGTGCACTATCCTTTCACAATATAATCACTGGAGTCATAACTAATGACGCGGACTTTCATCTGAGAGTTCTGAGGGAGGCAGGAAGGTGAGCTTTTCCAAAGGCTGGCTGTAAGTCCACAGTGTCCACCCTACCTTGTTCTGAATCACCTCCTCCATCCTTCCTGCTGATCAGAAGCATCTGGGCTTTCAGGCCTCATATCCAGGAAGCCTGCCCTGATTCCTCCCAATCTTTATGGTCTCATCTCTTGAGGGATCTCCTTACTCAGTATTTGATTCTGCATAGCTTGCCCTACCTGGCTCTCCAGCTGTCCCTTGGTACCCAGGCAAAGGCTGGCGGTGCTGGTGGAAAACCTGCTGTGTGTTTTTCTTCCCTTGTGTGATTGTGGCCACTGAGGAGATGTTCAGATCTCCCAGCTACAAGGAATGCAATTAGCTGCCTGCCCCCAGTGGCTAACATCTTCAGGCTTCGCCTCGGCTTTTGAGTAGAGGCCACTCTCTTCCTGGGCGGCCCCCAGACCAACAAGCAAGCACAGCAAGAGTCCTAGGGACCGACCACTTCTGCCCAACCCAGGATTCCAGAGTCCCCTGTTAGACTGGCTGAGACTTTGTGAGATCTGCATGGCAATCTGGTCGTCCCCTGCCCAACCCAGCTTCCTCCCCCTCTCATCTTTCACAGTCATTAGCCCTCCCCGAAAGCCTTCTTCCACTCCTAACTATACCACTGCAGCCTCTGCTGTCCAGAGGACTCAGCATTTCTAGCACCAGCACAGCTCCACGGAAGGAGTGGGCTGAAGTGGGACCCAGCATGGGATGCTGTACAGAGGAAGCTGGGGGGCTTCAAGGGGCTAAAAAGGGACCTGAGAACCTGTCCCAATTTCCCCTTTCACTTGTTCATGTGGCATGGAGATTCATGCCTGTGCCACGCCCTGTGCTTCAGAGATGGATGAAGCCAGGATCCCTGCTCTGGAAGAACTTGTAGGGGAGAGAGAAACAGATGAACGCTCTGCACCAGGGTTTCAGCACACCAAGGAGAAAGCCTCATACTCAAAGGGAATTGGGGTAATGTTGCTGGGTGCTCTACTTAAGGGGCTGATGATTTTAAAATCTGCCCTGGCAGGGCCTGATGTCCTTTTGATTCCTTTGTCAGAAGCCTTTACAATGAAGCATCTTAAATAATAACAATGACGACAACTAAGAACATTTATTCAGTGCTTCCCATCTGCTGGGCGCTACGCTAAGTGCGTCAGGTAAAGCCTCATTAGGAGAGACTGCCCGGGTTAGTCACAGAGTCAGGTTTCCTGGGTTTACAACCTGTTGCTCACTAGCTCTGTGACCTTGGACAGGCTACTTACCCTTTCAGTGCCTCATGTTTCTTATCTGTTAAGTAGGGAAATTGAGAGTATCTTTCTCACACGTGCTGTGAAAAATAAGCAATGTCGAATCCAGGAAGGCTGATTCCCGAGTCCAGACCCTGACCCCTAGACTGTCTGTAACCACGTCACTCATCTAAGGCCTGGTGAAAAGCTTTCCTAAAAAACTTTTTATTGAGATATACATATAGGAAAGTTCACAAATAATAAATGTTCAGCTCAATTAATTTTCACAAACTGAACATACCTGTGTAACCAGCATCTAGCTCAAGACCCAGAACATTACCAGTGCCCCAGAGGACCCTCTGCACTTCCAGTCACTACCCCCCAAATAGTCACTGTTCTAATTTCTAATGGTACGGATTAGTTTCACCTGTTTTTAAAAGTTTTTTTTCCTCCCAACTTTATGGAGGTATAATTGAAGTATAATAAACTGCAAATATTTAAAATGTACAATTTGATTAGTTTTGATATTTGTATTCACCCATGAAACCAAAATTCAGAGAGCAAACATTTCTATACTCCCCAAAAGTTTCTTTTTGCCCCTTGGTCATCAATCACTCCTTCCACCCCTGTCCCAGGCAACCATTGATCTACTTTCCATCTCTATAGATTAGTTCACACTTTCTAGAATTTTATATGAACAGAATTATACAGTCCATACCTTTTTTAAAATCGTTTTTTTTTTTTGGCCTCAGCACAGTGCTTTTGAAATTCATACATGTTGTTGCATATGTCAATAGTTTTCTTCCTTTTATTGCTGAATAGTATTCCATTGGATGGCTATTCCACAGTTCTTAATACATTCTGGATACAAGTCCTTTGTCTGATATACATGTGACAAATATTTGTCCAAGAACATGGCTTGCCTTTTCATTTTCTTAATGATGACTTTCAAAGAGCAATAGTTCTTTATTTTGATGAAGTGTACTTTATCAATTTTTATTTTATTCTTGCTTTTTATATCCTATCTTAGAAACCTTTGCCTATCCCAAGATTGTAAAGACATTCTCCTTTCTTTGGTCTAGAACTTCATAGTTTTAGGTTTTACATTTAGGTGTCTGATCCATTTTGAGTAAATTTTTGGATATGATGTGTGGTAAATATCAATGTTCATTTTTCCAGTGGATATCCAGTTGACCCAGCAAAATTATTGAAAAGACTTTCCTTCCCATTGAATTGCCTTAGCACCTTTTTGTCAAAAATCAACTGACCATATGTGTGTGGGTCTATTTCTAGACTATTCTGTTCCATTGATCTGTGTGTCTGTCTTTTAACAAATGGTCTTGATTACTATAGCTTTAAGTATGTCCTGAAATTGGGCAGGGTAAGTCCTCTAACTTTGTTCTTCTTTTCAAAAATTGCTTTAGTTATTCTAGGTCCTTTACATTTCTATATACATGTTAAAATCAGCTTTTCAAGTTCTAAAAAAAACCAAATCAACAATGCCTGCTGGAATTTTGATTGGATTACATTGAGTCTATAAATCAACTGGGGAAGAATTGCCACATTAGGCAATTTTGTATCTTCCAATCCAAAAACATGGCGTATCTCTCCATTTATTTCATTCTTCTAAAAAATTTTTTTAAAAGTTAGCTGGGCATGGTGGTGTGAGCCTGTAGTTCCACCTACTTAGGAGGCTGAGGCAGGAGGATCACTTAAGCCCAGGAGTTCAAGGCTGCAGTGAGCTATGATTGCACCACCGCACTCCAGCCTGGGTGATACGGCAAGATCCCATCTCTAAAAAACAAAACAAAATGAAAAAGCAAACCTATATCTTACCCAACTGCAAATGGCGACCTCCTCCCCCAGTTGCGCAATACCCAATAGGAATAGTAGTAAAGACTCAATAAATACTTATTGTATGGATAAGTGAATGAAGATTTGCAGCATAGAAAGTGAACTTATTCTATATAAATTTTGGAGAAAGTTAACTCCTTTGAGCTGGCTTGGGATGTCCCTTGCCTGCTCCCATAATGCTGGAGGCATCAAGATTTAAATACAGTTCCATGAGATTCTGTATACCAGAGCAGGTCTTTTCTCCTGTGTTAACCCTGTGACCTCACTGAGACCACAGCTACCAGCAGGAAGAGGGCGCGGCACTTTTGGTCCTGGGGACACATACGTTATATCATTATTTCTCACAATGACAGCCTCTTGTTTACTTCTATGTCACCTGTGCCTTGGCTCAGTCCTAGAACACAGGAGATAATACATGTGCAAAGGAAGGAATAAATAACTGAATGAGTGAATGAATGAAGCACCTCCATGGTCTAAGTACTATTACCGCCTTTTTTACAGATGAGGAAACCGAGGCTCAGAGAGACTGCCCAACTAGGAAGTGGCGACGCTTGGGTGCAAATTCAGTCCTCTTGGTTCCCAGACCAGTGATTCTGAAGAAGGCTGTGACAACCAAGTACAGATTTCACTTCATTTCCCTTCCAATAACAGTTCTTAAGTGCTTCCTGCAGGCCAGGATGAAGCTATTGGATGAAGCTATTAATGTCCTCTTGATAATACAGATGGTCAGCCACAAGATTTTGGGAAAAGAAAAAAAAGGCTTTCTCTTAGGGCCCTGATCTGGACCAATTCTTGGTCATCTAAAGCAGTGGGCCCCAAATAAAGATTCTCAGGACCTTTCCCCGCAAACTCTAATTGACCCATCTGAAGGTGATGCCTGAGAATCTATATTTTAACCACTGCTTTGGGTTGGTCTGGTGCACAGCCAGCCACGACAAACAGTCCAACAGGAAGGCTCCAGGCAGAAGCCTCATGAGGGTGAAGAATAAGCATCTTTATTCCTTGGTTCACAAACATTTACTGAGCACTTACTATATCACTGTTCCAGGTCCTAGGGATACAGTAGTGACCAAAACAAGGTCCTATTCTCATCATTCTATGGGTGGTGGGGACACAAGGGGGGAGACAATACCAAGTAAAGAAGTGTACAGAATACCTCTGTTTATCGTGAGTGCTCTGAGGAAAACAGAATGCAGTGACATGACACAGAGCGGTAAGGAAGGGGAGTCCAGCTTTCCAAGGAGGCAACATGTGAGCTGACACCCAAGTGTCCAGGAGCCAACTCTATGGAGATCTGGGGGAAGAGTATTCCAGGCAGAAGGAATAGAAGATGGCAAAGTTTTACAGAGGGACAGACTTGGCATGTGTGGCTGGTGTAGCATGAACAAGGGGGAGAGCAGTTGAATATGTGGTTAGACAGAGAGAGGAAGGCAGGAACCATATCATTTAAGGTCTGCCTGAGAAAGCTGAAGGCTGCCTGGAGAATTACTGTTTGTTCCAGCCAAACAGTTAATAGACACAGAGGCCCCTGAATCACCACCACCACCTCTTAGAGCAGTTACATTAGAAAGCCAGCACTTGCAAATCCTTTCTCTCCTCCTTCGAGAGGCAGCTCTTCCACCACCCATGCCCCTCCCTGCTCACTCATTCTCCCTTCAAAATGCCCAGTCACCTCTGCACAAATTGAAGTTGAGTTCATTTCCCTCCATCCTCTCTCCCATTGCAATCGTTATTACTGAATAAAGTCTGTCCTTACCAATTTAAATACCATTTGGTTTTATCATTGACACCACCCAGAACCTGTGAATGTGACCTTTTTTGGAATGGGGTCTTTGTAGACATATCTTGTTAAAATGTGGTTTGTAGACATAATCTTGTTAAAATGTGGTAAACCCTAATCCAATGACTAGTGTCCTTATAAGAATAAGGAAATAGAGTCAGAGACAGACACACAGGAAGAATAACGTGATGACAGAGGCAGAAATTTGAGTTATGCTGCCACCAGCAACCACCAGCAGCTAGGAGAGGCATGGAACAGATTCTTCTTCAGGACCTCAAAAAGGAACCAGTGCTCCCAAAAGCTTGATTTTGGACTTCCAGCCTCCAGAATTAACAGAGTATACATTTCTGTTGCTTTAAGCCACCCAGATGTGGTACTTTGTTACAACAGCTCTAGGAAACTTACACAGGGAAGTACAGGTTTTGTTGGCCACCATATGCATAGCACCTAGCACAGTGTTGGACACTCAATACTTGTCAAATGAAGTAATTAATAACTTGCTCCTTCTCATTCTGGACAGAAGCAAACATAACCTCCTGCTTTGAGAAAACACTTATTGAATTGTAGTAATTCATAATATTATCCTTTCTAGTAAACACCTATTGTGAGTATGACACTCTCCTAAGCATTTGACAAACATTACCTCTGTCTTCCCAACAAGTCTATGAGGTGGGCGTAGTTATTGCCATTTGACAGGTGAGTCAACTGAGGCCCACAGAGGGGCCCTATGTCACAGCCCCTGTACAGGGTGGTGGTATGACTGGGACCCAGATGTGTGTCATGCTGACCTTATGCTTGTCTCTCACTCCACACAGCAGTCAATGCAGAAAATAGTAAACCTGGTGTCTGACAGAAGCTTTGGTTCTTTCATTTTTCAGCTTTGCCCTGACCTGGGCTTAGGCCCTACTCCTGAGGTCAGGCTTGAGAGAGAGAGAGAGAGAGAGAGTTAGTTTGAGGGTTAAACCATTATCTCAGCTGTTGCTGCGAGGAGCTCCGGTGGTCCTGGCGCTCACCTCCCTTGCTCCTTTATAGCTTTGTGTGCACACGAATCACCTGTGGATTGGGTTAAAATGCAGATTCTGACTCAGCAGACCACAGTGGGGTCCAAGTTTCTAATTTCTAACAAGCCCCGGGTGATGGTGCTGCTGCGGTCCACCTGCCACACTTTATTGAGGGCTGAGGAGGTGGGAGTGGGTGGGGTAGGCTGAGGTTGGAATAGCTGTGCTGTGGTGTCTTTGGGGGACAGCTCATCCTGATTTCATTTATCTCTGTTAGGTTCTCCTTGTCTTTCTCTTCTACTCTTGTAAATTGTCATACTAACCTTCTCCACCCCCTCCCCCAATAGTATAAAGAAAGAACATGAGGACATCTGCATTCTTGTTCTCCTAGGGGAGCCCACCCAATCAGGACCCCAGGGTGCTCCCTCCCTCTCCCTGCAGCCCCAGTGACTCTAACTCCAGGTTCATGTGTTGGGATGGGCATGAGGGTGTGGTGAATCTGCAGCTGCTCCCCGACATGCCCATTCTAGGGGTGGGCAGGATGTGGGGAGAGGTGAGGAGAGGCCTTTCCTACTTCCTAGAACTTCTGGTCTGGCCCACAGGGCACAGGAGTTAATGATGGAGGGATGGCCTCTTCCTAATGGGCCTTTTAAGGCCTGCGGGCAGCCAGCAGGGCCAGAAACCCGCTGGATGCTTTGACCTTGGCTCATTATAAACATGTTCTAATGTGGGGCCTTGAAGCCAAAAGATAGGACCATTATCATTGCACAGGAAGTTATCTTCAAGTTAATTTATAAATTCCAATCAAGATCCTAAAGGAATTGTTTGGGAGAGTATGTTATTGAACTTGATAAATTCACTCTAAACATCGCTGGTATATGGGAGAGAAAAGCCAAGTAAATACTCTAAGAAAAAAAAAAGAATAATGCAAGGGGCTATAATACTTACAAAAGATGTACCAATGTAATGGAATGAAAGCCCAGATGTCCCAAGTATAATTTAAATATTTAGAACATGACAAAGGTGGCATTTCAAAATGGGTAGGAAATGAATAAATATGGCTGAAGAAAACTAAAGATTTGATCTTTCTACAAGCTGCATGCTAACATAAATTCCAAATGGGATAAAGAATTAAATGTAAAAAAGGATACCAAAAAGATAACAGAATAAAATAGAGGAAAATATTTATATAACGTCAATGAGGGGGAGGCCATTCTCTGTTTAACACCCTAAAGGGAAGACTGAAAATATGACTGCAAAAAGTTTTTGCACATCAAAAATATCATAAGCAAAATTAATAAACAAATGATAAACTGGTAGAATTCAACATATGTCTGACAAAATGTTAACATTGGTACAAATCAATAGGGAAAAAAACATATTCCCAATAGGAATGGGCACAGGGCACGGACATGTAATTTAAAAATAAGTAGAAACGACGAGTAAATATATGAAACCATTTCTAACCATAATAGTAATAAAAGAAATGCGACTAAAACCACAGGATACCTCTTTTTGCCTGCTGAACTGGCAGAGATCAGAAAGATACTGTAAAAATGACAGCCAGACAGGGGAGAGTTTGAGTAAACATTTATCTACTGCTGGGGCTGTAAATTGGTACAACTGTTCAGTAGGGCCAAAGTCCTAAAAAATTTCCATTTGTTTGCACCAGAATTCCATTTCTAGAAATGGATCCTAAAGAAATAATCAGATGTGCAAAATGAATGCATCAACATGTATGCATTGCAGTGGCACACATACATGGAAAATGGAAGCTGCCTACATGTGCACCCACGAATCCAAACACCTCTCTGCTCACCCATCAGTCACTGACGTCCTCCATCCAACATTTAAGGACAAGAACGCCTGGGCTTTAGGCTAAGGAGCCCCACCCCAGCCTTTCCCTGGCTTGAGCCTCACTGCGCCCCCTTGTGGTATGTAGGGCAGGGCCAGATTTAGCTCTTTCCAGGCAAGCAGGATGTCCCACCCAGGACCAGAGAAGGGAGGTAGCTGCCAGAGAAGGGAGGATTTGACTTTGCTTTGTGTCTTGGTGTCCAGAAGGAATAGAAAGCATTTCCTGTCTCCCTAAGGTTGTGCTTTTCTTTCTAAGACCTGGCTTCCCGCTGCTCTTGGGCCCTCAGAACCGCATGTGGTTGGGGCCACTCTCACCCCCTCAACCCATAGGAAGCCTCCTCTTAGCTCCAGCCACTGGGGCCTTCTTTCAACTCTCCAAACTCATCATGCTCCCTCTGGCCACACGGTCTTCGTAGATGTTCTCTTTGCCCCAAACCACTCCTGCCTCTCTCTCCTGCCTGATTACTTCTGAGTTGTCCCTGTATCAGGAAGACCTTCCTGGCCAAAGTTTCCATAGCCTCCTTTGTGCTGTGTATTCTGTTTGTGATTTTACATTAATTTATGCAAACATTTGGTTTCTGTCTCTCTCTTCCAAGATTCTCATCACCATGTGGCAGGACCCTGTCAGTTGCAGCCCCAGGATCCACAGGGTGCATAACTCATAGCAGGGCCTCAACACAGCCAACCCATGCCTCTTGGAAATTCTTTTTTTTATTTCTTTGATAACCCCATCCCCTTTGTTTTTCTCTGTCTTTTTTCCAGAATGTCAACTGGCTGGATGTTGAACTTCTTAACTCAGTTCTCTACGTATTTTATTTTTCCTCTCGTATTTTTCTTTTCCTTTTTGACATTTTGTTTGACATTCTGGAGATTCTGCCAACTTTATTTTCCAAACCATCTATTAAAAGCTTTATTTTGACAATCATATATTTAATTTTAAAAAGTTATTTCCTTTATATTTGTACACACATGTTCATAGTAGCACTATCCACAATAGCCAAAAGTTGGAAACAACCCAAGTGTCCATCCCCAGATGAATGGATAAGCAAAATGTGGTGCAAACATACAATGGAATATTATTCAGCCTTAAAAAGGAAAGAAATTCTGACACAGGCTACAACATGAGTGAAACTTGAAGACATTATGCTAAGTGAAATAAGCCAGTCACCAAAGGACAAATACTATATTTCACTCATATGAGGTACTTAGAGTAGTCAAATTCATGGCAGTAGAAAGTAGAATGGTGGTTGCTGGGCGCAGGGAGGAGGGGAGAGTGGGAGTTATTATTTAATGGGTGCAGAGTTTCAGTTTTGCAAGATGAAAAAAGTTCTGGGGATGATTGGTGATGATAGTTTTAGAACAATGTGAATGTACTCACTACCTTTGTACACTTAAACTGAACTGTATGTACATTTAAAAATGGTTAAAATGATAAATTTTATATGATGTATATTTTACCACAGTTTAAAAATATATATATATATATTTTTCGAATTGTTCCTTTTTTCTTAGCATCTTGTGTGTGTTTTAAGATGCAGTATTTTCTTGAGTTTTCCTGAGGATATAAATTCTTTCTGTCTTTCTTTTTTCTTTTATTCTCTGAATTTTCTCTGAAGACTTCCTTTTCTCCCTCTTCACAATGGAAGCTTTTCTCAAATGCCCGGGGCTACCTGGTGTCCTTTCATATTTAAACAGGCTGACCTGGGGCATGTAGGTGCCCGCGGGCAGAGCGCAGGGTGAGTGTGCGGTGAGAAGCAGTCATTACACCAGGGGTGTAAATGCTATCTACAGCGACTTCCACGAGGGTGCTGACCACCACACCAGCAGCACCCACTCTCACCCAGCAGTGCATTCAATTCGGTTTAGAGAGAATCTCCGATCTTTTTTTCCCTTGGGGTAAGTGCCCGGTTGCATCCATGACTTGGAAGGGGCATTAACTATCCACACCTTGGATCTTCATTTATTCTGCCTGTTCCAGCCCCACTTTTCACATTGCGCTCTGTGATACCTGCCCTGGAGCCCCGAGGCTCTTGGAGGCTCCACCAGCAGATGGGTCAGCCCCCCTGCACTCCAGCCCCTCTGCGTACTTTCTGGGTTTCTGCCCCCTCTAATCTATCCCACAGGTCTCTTAACTCCTTTTTATCTTCCAGAACCGTGATGAAACCACTTATCTGCTAATGACTTCCTTTTGTCCTCTTTGTTGTTATGGGCTTAGACTTTTTTTAAAATCGCTGATCCATTACTTGAATGGAAAGAGAGGAGGATGTGAATGTGCCTTCTCAGTCCCCATCTTGAATCGGACCCTGGTTGTCTTGAGACCTTATCCACCACTAGGCCAGTTGTCACAGGGGTGGGAGCGATGCCAATGTCAGTTTTGAGCCCTCGAATACCCAATCACCAGGCCACTCCATGAGGACGCCCCTGCAGATGCTGACTACACACGTCCCCACTCCACAGCTGTGTGACTGGCAGCTTCTCCAAGGTTCTTTATACCCGGATGAGGTCCCTGCCTCCTCACCTGGACTCCACCTGCAGCACCTCACCAGCCTCTACCTCCCCTCCATTTCTACAGCCACTGCCCTAACTCTGCTTCACTTTCCTGCCCCTCCTTCCTTAGCATACACTGCCATAGCCAGACCTTCCAAAAGCTCAGATCTGAGTGTGGTGCTTCTCTGCTTGAACTCTTCAGCTGACCTTTAGAGCCAGCAGGATCAAATCCGCCATCCTTAGTATGACATTCAAGGCCTTTTGTGAGCTGAACTCTGCCTGTGTCTCCAGCCTCATCTCTTTGTAGTTTCTCAGTGAGCCCTGCTCTTAGATGCCTCCCTGCTTTAGTTCATACTGGCCCCTTGCCTGGAATGCTCTTTTCCCCCCTTCTGTTCTGAGATGGTTCAAATCCATCTGTGGGGAAGGAACCCTTATGCCCCCACTCTTGTTGTTTCCTTGCATGGGGAGGGACATCCATAGGCGTAACACTCCTGGACTCCCATCTCCTGGCCACCCCCACCCTCCAGGAGCTCCACCGTTGCCTCATCCAGGCAGACTTTTGTGACTGCCCAGGTTGAGGGAGGTCCCTCCTCTGACCTCCTCAATCTCCTACACTTATCACACTGTGCAGTCTTTTTTTTTTAGTGATTACATGAATGCCTCTGGTGGGAGGAACCTAGCTGAAATTTGGGGAGTTCCTAGCATCTGGCACAGAATATCTCTGGATGCAACTGGGTGCGGTAGTGCACGCCTGTAATCCTAGCACTTTGGGAGGTCGAGGCAGAGGATTGCTTAAGGCCAGGAGTCTGAGACCAGCCTGGGCAACATAGTGAAAACAAAATGTCTCTACAAAAAGTAGAAAAAATTAGCCAGGCGTGGTGGTGTGCACCTGTAGTCCCAGCTACTCAGGAGGCTAAGGCAGGAGGATCGCTTGAGCCCAGGAGTTGGAGGTTGCAGTGAGCTATGATGGCACCACGGTACTCCAGCCCGGGCAACAGAGACAGACCCCATCTCCAAAAAAAAAAAACGAAGAGAATAGAAAGAAACCCAGAATCATAGATCCTACCCCAGACTTCAGAATACAGATTCAGAATTTTGGGGGTAGGGCCTAGGAATCTGCACATTAATAAGATCTCCACCGCTTTGGGGAAGTGGTTCTCAAAGTGAGGTCCATGAAACTCTGGAGGTCCCCCAAACCTTTTTAGGGGATCTATATGGTCCAAAGTTATTTTCATAATAGACTATGATGTTTGCCTTTAAAACTGACAATGAAAAAGCAATGGGAGTAGAGCTGCTAGTCCCTAACCCACAGCAAGGCAAGAGCACCAGATCCTTCCAGTGGTCATTGTATTCTTCACCATCACACACAGTAAAGGAAGCTCATGACTGCCCTTGATAAAGAAAAAAGAAAAAAAAATATTAGTTTTTTAAAATCTCAACCCCTGAGTTCATATCTTTTTAATAATCTGTGGAAGAAATGGGAAGTAGACATAAAGCACTCCTGCTTCATACCAAAATATGATGTCTGTCTTGAGGAAAGACATTTGTGCAGTCATCTGACTTGCAAACTGAACTAGTTGCATCTTTCATGAAACGTCATTTTTGCTTGAAATAATAGTGGACAAATTAGTTATTCAGAGTTGGGTATGTGGCCAGCATTTTCTCAAAAAGAACAGAGTAAGCTTGCCACTTGAAGGAAGTCGGCAGTACTTATTGGCAGTGGTAAAATTTGAGCTTTCAAGTGAAGATGAGAATTTTGGAAAACTTGTATCTGCTACCATGAGCCTAACATCTTTCCAATATTTATAGACTTTTCTGATGAGATCCGTGGTAATTTTAATGAATTTGATTTTTAAAAATATAGTGTGATAAAATGCATCAACATTTGAAAGATCTGCATAACTCAGAGAACCAGTATTATCCAAATGACCAATGCATGCTGTTACAAAATCATGCATAGGTAAAAGATCCATTCAAAGTTCAAGATAGACCAATGGATTTTAATGTGAGTACCAAAATTTCATTGATAGGATTTCTGGATCCACATAACAGCTAACCTTTAAGAAGTACCACTTGCTGAGTTTTGGTGTCGTATTTAGGAAAAATATCCACAATTATTTGAAAAGACTGTTAAAATATTCTTCCTTTTCCCCACACGGGCATTGGCTGTATCTGAGCTTGCTTCTCTGGGCTGTGTAAAATAGGACTAAATGCTGAGGGCCAACAGGTGGGGGGCACAGTCTGCTCTCTGGACTCAACAGATAAATACAAGGTGTCTGGGGCACCTGGAGCTCCAAATACTTAATACTTATCAGCCTCCACTGCAGCTGACATAAAGACGCACTTAGCAAGGGGTGTGTGCCGCTCCGGGGAGAAAATGAGGGTAATTGAAATTAACTTGGCTCCTGCCGTTTTTTTCCTCCTTTCCTAATCACCGGGAAATCTGCTGTGGGCTGAGCAGGAGGGCCAGAGGGCCAATGCCCCGGGGAGTCCAGGGCTCAATTAAGCTTCGGTAAATTGGATTTCTGGCCGGGAGGCCACGGGGCTGGGCTTGGCATTGAGGCATGAGCTGCCAAACGGTATTAGGCCAAGGGCTGGCCAGATGAGCCCAGCAGCTAATTCAATCTGGCTTCCCAGAAGCAAGGCTTGGAAGGCCAGAGCTGTGGGCCTGGAGAGCTGGGAGAGCAGAGTCCTGTGTGGCGCTGGGCCCACCCTGTGGCCGCCCCGGGGAGTCCTATGCCTGGCACCTGGCCTCTGCTGGCCATGCGCTAACAATCCTGACAGCCAGTGATGGATGGGTGGCAGTTAAGTGCGAGGGAAAAAGCCCAGCCTGGGCACTGGGGTTCAGGGATGTGGGTTCACACGGGTATAAGTTTGCTCTAGAAGTGAATTTGGGTGAGTCTCTCTGTCTCTCTTGGGTACCAACATTCTTGCTTCAATGGGCTGTCGTTGTCTATTAGAAAAAAACAGGAAGAGTCGGGAAACGCAGAATGGGAGAAAGACGGAAACAAACTGAAAGAAAGAGACAGTAGGAGATAAAGATACAGTGAGACAGAGACGGAGAGAAGCAGTGAGTCAGAAAGAGATACACAGAGCAGAAAAAAGAGACAGAAACAGCAAGGAGAGACATTTAGACAGAGCAAGACAGAAAGATATAGGTAAACTTAGAGAGAGAACAGAGAGAAAGAGACAGGGAGAGGAGCCTGAAGCCAAAATTTCACTACAAAACAGTATCTGCCCAAAGTGAGCGTTCTAAGGGGTAGAGGGGAGGGGAGAGACGGAGAAAGATGAGAGAGAGAGAGAGACCATAAAAGGTAGACATGTAGAGACAGAGCAGGCAGACAGGCAGAGCTCTCCAAAGGGTGGAGGCAGGTCAGAGAGCAGGGAAGGGCTGGAGTAGATGGAGCGGACTCCCTGGAGGAGGCAAGGTTTAAGGAGGTGAGATTTGGGTCCAGAAGGCTGAGTGGGATTCAGCCATAGTTGGGGAGTGGAAAGGTTGTGTATGTTCTTGAGGGCGCAGCTGGAGGCAAAGTCCTATGGCAGGAAAACAGCACAACCTTGACTTTTATGTTGCAATTTCATTACTTAGTAGTGACTGGCAACATCCAGAGCATTCTTTAAGAACTTGTTTTTTTCTTAATCAAGAATAGTTTCTGGCTGGGCACGGTGGCTCATGCCTGTAACACTAGCACTTTGGGAGGCTGAGGTGGGAGGATCGCTTGAGGCCAGGAGTTCAAAACCAGCCTGAGCAAGAGTGAGACCCCCATCTCTACAGAAAATAGAAAAATTAGCCGGGTGTGGTGGTGCGCACCTGTAGTCCCAGCTACTGGGGAGGCCGAGGCAGGAGGATCACTTGAGCCCAGGAGTTTGAGGCTGCAGTGAACTATGATGACACCACTAGACTCTGGCCTGGGTGACAGAGCAAAACTTTGTCTCAAAAAAAAAAAAAAGAGGTTGGTCCGAGTGCAGTGGTGTTTACAACTAATTGATCACAACCAGTTACAGATTCCTTTGTTCCTTCTCCACTCCCACTGCTTCACTTGACCAGAGAAAAAAAAAGAGAAAAAAAGAAAAGAAAAAAAAGAAAAAAAGAAGAGAAAAAAAAAAAAAAAAAAGAATAGTTCCTAACCCAGGCTTAAAAAACCAGTTCCCAAATGGTCGGAGAAGGCCCCACGTTTTCTCATTCTTAGAAAGAGAGGATGATGGGTTTTTCTCCACGCTGCTTATTGCTTTCTCCAACCTAGGGCACAGAATTCCAGGTTTTGAGCAGCTCCAGCAGCCTGGGCCGGCTGGGCAGTTGGCTTTAGCTGAGGCTGTCCTGCAAGCTCCCCAATCCTGACATGGAGTTCCTACACCAGATTCTTCCTGGGCCTCAGACATTACCCCTGCTGTCAGAACTACGATGGACAGACCAGGGCCAGCCTTGCTCAGTGTCCCTGAGGTCCTGATTTCTAGGTCCAGCCAGAGCCGGTCCTGAATGGCGTTAATCCTCCATCTTTTCCTGCCCAGCCCTTCCTCCCAGAGGTCACACGGTGGGAGTTCCTGTGTCCTGCTGTGTCCCACTCTCTGACACCCAAAATTTGTTGTGCATGCATATCCCTTCAGGCCTCTGGGACTAGGAGCCTAGAGAGACAGCTCACGTCAGGGGTCTCTGGCAGGCCGTCCATCCATTCCCACCCCCTCCCACCTGCTTCCTGTTCTCCTGTCCCACCCCACACTACTGCCCCAGGTGTCCCTCATCTGCACCAAACCAGGCACATCTCTTGACTATCCAGGAACTCATGGCGGGCAGAGACACAGAGAGAGTTTCAGAGCCTCGGCTTCCCTGCTGGACACAGCAAGCCAGAGAGAGAATGGGCAGACATGAGCAGAGGTTCCTGGTGCAGACTGCACATTGAAATCATGTGGGAACTTTGAAGGCCACCATGCCAGGATCCCATCCCCAGAGACTCTACTATAGTTGGTCTGGGGTATAGTCTGGACATCGGGATTTTTAAAAGCTCTCAGGAGATCTTAATGTGTATCCAGGATTAGGAACCAGTGGCCTCGAGCCAGTCCTGAGCCAGGAAGAGTCCACTTCACGCCTCACTTGATAGAGGCTCACAGACGGCCAGGCCCTCACAGCTGGAACGGGCAGAGTGACACAGGCCAGAGTTCCTCCAGCACCTCCTCCTGCTCCTCACCCTCTCCAACCCCAGGGGCAACTGCTCTTACCTTTGTCTATGTCCACTCTGGACGCTGAGATCCCAGGGCTTGAGTTCTGTATCCATCTTTTACCAATGACGTGTTCCTCTCTGACCCTCAGTCTCCTCAACTGTGATTTGGAGATAATAGTAACCTCCTTAAAGGGTTGGGGTGAGAATTAAATGAGTTAATATATGTTAAGGGCTTGTCATAATGCCTGGCATTTAGTAAGCACTCAAATGTTATCTGTTAGTACTGCTATTGCTGTGATTCTTACCACAAAGAGTAAACAAACAACAGGGTCTGCATGGCAATGTAGGGGAGTGGGGGAACACAATGACATATGTTGCTGGTTAACTGGTGTCCCCCCAAAAAGATATGTCTACTTTTTAACCCCCAGAACCTGTGAATGTGATGTTATTTGGAGAAAGGGTCCCCCCCAAAAAAAAGACAGAGAGAGACAGACAGAAAAGGGAAAAACACAAAAAGACCACGTGAAGACGGAGGCAGACATTGGAGTGATGCAGCCACAAGCCAAAGCCAAAGAACGTCTGGAACCCCTGCTGGAAGATGGAAGAGGCAAGGGAGAATTCTGCCATAGAGCCTTCCAAGGGAACATGGCCCTGCCAATACCTTTTTTTTTTAAAAGAGATGGGGTCTTGCTCTGTTGCCCAGGCTGCAGTGCAGTGGCAGGATTATAGCTCACTGCAGCCTCGAACTCTTGGGCTCAAGTGACACTCCCACCTCAGCCTCTTGAGTAGCTGGGACTACAGGTGCGCACCACCATACCTGGCTAATTTTTCTTATTTTCTATAGAGACGAGATCTTACTATGTTGCCCAGACTGGTCTCAAACTCCTGGGCTCAAGTGATCCTCCTGCCTCAGCCTTCCACAGTGCTGGGATTACAGGGGTGAGCCACCACACCTGGCCCCTGCTAACACCTTGATTTCAGACTTCTGGCCTCCAGAATTGTGAGCAAATTTCTGTTGTTTTAAGCCAATAAGTTTGCTTTTATTTGTTATAGCAGCCACAGGAAAACTACTACACCATCTCCAAAGCTAAATGTTGCTGGCTAAAAAATCCCTGGACCAGAACAGCTGACCCGCTAGCCACACTTTGGGGAAGTGGAGGGGTGGCTCAGTACTACCCTGAATTGGTGCTACAAGGGGGCTCAGGCCTGAGGACCTTCTGGGGGCCAGGCACTGGAGTAGGTGCCCCCATCACTGTGGAGGCCTCACCCACCTGCCTACTTGGCATTGTATGTGTCTCTTTGAGTCTCAGGGAGGAAACGCCCCCATGTGGCCAATTCCTCTGAGCTCAGGTCTGGCAAAGCCAGTAGCAGCCTCTGGAGTGAAGTGGATATTCAACCTCCCCTTCCCTCCGCTGCCCGGGACTTCAGGGCTCAGACCTCCAGAGCTAATGGCTAATGTAACTGGAAAAATTAGACTTCTCACTCTGTGGCCTCCTATCCCCAAATGGACTTGAGGAGAATGAGCTCCAATGGAGTCCTTTCTATGGGGTGTTTTCAAAGCTCCCCTGTGGTCAGCTGAGGGGGCACCATTAGGAAGCATGTGTCTGGGCAACAGGCCCCTGTCTGGTTCCGGGTAGGCCTAAGTGGGTCCGTGGAGGGCTCTGTGACCAGGGGCTCTGGATGGTGACCAGTAGCAGAGTGGTGACACCTGCAGGGCCAGCGAGAGGAAGGAGGGTCAGTCTGTAAGGGGGGTACTCACCCAAACCTCCTCATTCCTATTTTTACCATGAGAGGGAGCAGCTGCTTGGGTGACACCAAGGACAACTTTGTGAACATGAACACTTCACCTAAAAGGAAATCAGAGTTCACTGAGTCCAGTGGCCTCATTATACAGCAGAGAAAACTGAGGTCCAGAGAGAGGAGGGACTAAGGCTATAGCAAAGTATACTTTGATCAGTAGCTCAGCTGAGACCGGAACCCAGGTCCCCTGCCCACCTTGGGAGGTGTGTGTTTACAAAGCACAAACTTGGGATAAGGCTGTGCCCTACATGTGGGGTGGGGGTGGGGGTGAGTTCATTCATACAGCAGTCTGTGGATGACAGCTCTCGGTGCCAGTTTGGGCTACACCCTGTGGGGAGGACATTGGGCCTGCTGCCTCCTCTTGAGAGCTCAGTGCAAGAGGGGAAAGGACAACACAGGAGATGGGGGCCCAAGCACAATGGAGGTGGAGGAGGAGGTGGAGGAAGAGGAGCAGGAGGGATGGGCGCGGAGGGAGGTCACAGCTGAGTAGGGTCAAGGTCCTGGAGGACTGTTCCTTAACAGATGGGCAAGCATTGTTCTCTTGTAAGGACTTGCATTTCTGGCCCTTGGGGAACTGTTCTGGGCTCTTGCCATGCCTCAAACCACAGATCTAACATTAACCTGCAAGAGAACTCCAAGGAGGGTAAGTGTAAACTCCCAGTTCACAGTCGCTCACCCTGCAGGCTCTGGAGGTGACCTGAGGCCTCCGCATGCCCTGGAGCCCCCTCCTATACCCAGGGAGCACCACCAGGACCCGGGCACTCTGGGGCAGGTGCTCAGAGCCCCCACACGAGGCCCAGGACCAGCATCCTGCCTGACAACTGACTCGCTTTATGCAGAATATGGTTCTAGGCACTGTGGGGAGTTTAGTGAGGGGATTAAGAAAGAAAAAAATCTACCATTTTCCTGAGCTGAGACTATAAACCTGTGGGAAACTGCCTGATAGTAAAACCTTTAGAGAAAGCAGGTAAATGTATGCAAATCTTCATGGCCCAAGTAATTTTCTAATAAGGGGTGAAAACACAGCCAGTGGTTTGGGTGAGGAAGGAGGAGGCAGGCTTGAAGCCTTCAGGGAGGGGAGGGACCATGCCTGATGGTAAGGAGAGAGAGAGGTGTGGCTGGGAAGCACAGTGGTGAGCACCAGAGGCCTAGGGCCTGGAGCCCGCAGCCTGCTGCAGGCCTGTGACCTCCCTTAGAGCTGGAAGAAAGGCTTTGCTGCTCTCCACGTGAGCCAGATTTTCTTTTTTTTTGTTAATTGCCACATTGTAATTGCACATATTTATGGGGTACAATTTGATGTTTTGATATAGATATATGCTGTATAATGATCAAATCAGGGAGATAGCATACCCATCACCTCATGCATTTATCATTTCTTATACACAATGGAATGTTATTCAGACATAAAAAAGAATGAAATCCTGTCATTTGCAACAACATGATACACCTGGAGGACATCATGTTAAGTGAAATAAGCCAGGCACGCAAAGACCATGCCATATGACCTCAGTCATGTGTGGAATCTAGGAAAAAATGAGCCATTTTTGAACTCAGGAATCCCCTGAGCATTCAGTAGTACCCAGTTGAGTAAACTAGTTGTCACAGACCCTGTGGTTTGATCTGTGCTCCCTCTCCTTTCCTAGATGTTTTTCTGGAGCAACACCTTTATCATTTTGTTCTGTTTCTCAGCACATTATCATACTTGAATGGATCCTTGATCGTTCTGTATACTGTGTATATTCTCCCCTGCTTAGACTGGGAACGCTCCCAGCACAGGCCTGGAAAGGGAGGGAAAGAGGAGAGAAGGGAAGAAGCAAAACAAACTCCTGGAGTAAGACTGTTCCTTACAACAGGTTTTATGTATTTGAGTCGAGATTTTTTTTAATTGTGGTAAAATACACATAACATAAAATATACCATTTTAACCATTTTAAAGTGTGCAATTCAGTGGCATTAAGTACATTCACAATGCTATGCAACCATCATCACTATCTATCTAATTCCAGAACTTTTTCATCACCCCAAAAGAAAGCCCATAGCCGTGAAGCAGGCACCCCCCTCCACCCTTTAGGCACTGGCTGCCTCTAATCTGCTTTCTGTCTCTGTGGATTTGCCTGTGTGTCAAGAAGATGTTTTGATCTCTGTGTTCCACTTAAAACGCAAATAACCATAGGAGGACCCACAATTTACATTTTCAATTTCATTCATTTCAACAATACCCACCTCCATACTTTAGAAATTATTTAATCCCTTTGTGTTGTGGGGAAAACACTAGCCTGGAAGTTAGGAGACCTGGGTTCTACTCCTTCTGGCAGAAGCCATGTGATCTTGTGAAGGTCCCTGATTCTCTTTGGGCCTCAACCTCCCCATCTGGAGGCATGGGAGGTAGACTCAGCTAATAATCTCCAGGGCCCTGTGCACCACGGCAGAAGTCACTGACCTGGCAGAGTGTGGGGTGGGTGGGGCCTGGGCAGCAGGATGCCAGGAGGAAGCCAGGACTGGGGGCAGGAGAACACTGGTGAGGGCTCAGACTCGGCCTGCCTCACTCACTATTTGACTCTGGGCCTGCCCTGTCCACATTAGCTTCCTGGCTGGTCCAAAACCCCAGCTGGATTCTGCAGGCCAGACGTGTCAGGCCCTGTCATGATGCCTGCTCAGGGGTGAGCCTCCTGGAAACCTCAAGCAGTGGCCCTGGGCAGGCTGAGGCAGGACAGGGTAGGGCAGGCCTAGTGGGTACAGAAAGGGGCAGAGGTCAGGGCAGGGGCGGCTATGGAGTGGGATGCAAGGTCCTCAGCAGAAGCTCCCTGGGCCCTGCTTGCCCCATGCTTATGGGAGCTGGGTTCTGGGTTCCTCTGGGACTGGGACTCAGTGCTGCCCACGTAAACAGATATGTCAGGGAAGAAAATTATAACCAAATATTTCTAGTCACCTCCCTCCCTCCCTTCTGAAAAGAGGGGAAGGTGTCAATTGTCTATGGGTTCTTGGCTTCCTGGACATTATTGTGTAGTGAAGGGAGAAAGGTTGAGATGCAGAGTTGGAGAATCTAAGAGAGGCCACAGTGGTCCATTTGAGGAAAGAGGGGCAACCCCAGGAAGGGAGGGAAGTAGGGGGCTTCCCGGGGGGCTGAGAAAGGAAGGGCGGGATACAGAAAGACAGAGAACAGTTGGAGTTTTGGAGAGAGCAAGAGAAAAGAGCAACAGAGGTGTGGGAAATACTGGAAGGGCAGGGCTTGTGGAGAGAAATGTCTAGAGGAGATTTGGGAGATGTTTTGTTGTGTGATGTATTGTGAAAACCCCTCCTCCATATCCCTAAGAAACCACCACTGACGATTTTTGCTACAGTTCAGTGCTTTTGCAGTCAGATTGGGTTTTGTTTTTGTTTTTTTTTAAATAACGCATTGGTTTGGCTCCATTTGAATTAGTCAGACACAGACATCTTTAGCAGGTTTTGTCAGTGTTCCATTAGCTAAATATTAGGTTTCCTATTTTGTAGGCTGCCTTAAGCACTTAGGCCCTTCTGCAGTGAGGGAGCCTCAGAAATCACCTCTTTGGCCTGCAGCTCCATCTCCCCTAACCCTGGGGTCTCCTGTGTGGGTGACCCCATTCAGAAGATAATACAGGTTGAGCATCCCAAAGACAAAACTCCGAAATCCTAAATGCTCCAAAATCTGAAACATTTGGAGAGCTGACATGATGCTCAAAGGTCGGGTTCAAAGGACATGCTTATTGGAGCATTTTGGATTTCAGATTTTCAGATTTGGGATGCTAAGGTGGTAAATATAATTACAGATATTCCAATAGCTGAAAAAATCTGAAATCCAAAACACTTCTGATCCCAAGCATTTCAGATAAGGGATACTCAACCTGTAATTGAAATTGGGTCCTGACCTGCCAGCAGAGGCAGCCAGCCATCAACAGAGGCTCACAGCTCACCCATCCCAGCCCCTCACTCTCCTCGCTGGCTGGGCTCGTGCATCATCTCCCAACATCCCTCGCACCCGCTGGAAAATGGACATGATGCCTCTGCCCTGCCTTCCTGCATCTTGGGCCACTGTGACAATCACAGGGTTCCAGTCAGGGAAAGTGGAACAAGGTAGAAGTACTTGGTAAAAAATAGTCCCTCCATTGAGAAGATTCCAGCAGTGGTGCAGCGACGCTGGGAGGGTCTGTGACTGTGTCCACTCCTCCAGCCCTGGGCCCTGCCAGTGGTGGCCTCCTGGGGAGCTGACCAGCATAGCCCTCAGAGCGAGGGAGCTGTGGGTCCTTGGCCTGGTCCCAGTCCAGCCTCAGACTCTAGGTACCTGCTTCCCCTTCTTCACCATGGCCTCCCTGTGGCCTCAGACACATCTGTGAAATGAGGGTGGTGATGTCTTCTTCAGTGGATGGCTGGAAAGTCAGAGAGAATGGATGTAAAATGCTGAACACAAAACCCCAGGGCTGGTAGGTGCTCACTCAATAGAACCTTGAGTCCCAGTCCAGAACTCAGTGTACAAGAAATATCACAACCCTGGGATCTTAAATGCAACATTTGAGTTTCTGAAACTCAAGGTCCCTTTCTTGTGCAGTCAGGTGTGCCTCAGCCCTGTGGTCTTATACGAAGTCAGGGGGTTTGGGGTGCAAGGAGACATCTTGTCCTTGATCATTCTTCCACCCAGGTGGCCATTGAGACATCCATCTTTTCTGTCTGTCATTTCTGTTCTGTGGCAGGCCCAGGATCACCCTGGACACACCACGCCATTGCTGGTGGCAGCAGGAAATGCTATGTAAGAGAGTCGGGGGTTCTCCCTGCCTCTTGCGCCCCTCCCTCCGCTCTACCACATCCTCCCCCACAGCAGTGAAGTCCAGAGCTGCTACTGGCTGGAATGAGGGGGAAGGACAGGGAGGGGAGAAAACATGAGTTAATATCTCAAAACTTGCTCCTGTCACAATGACCTATATGTCTGAATATAAGTATTGCACTGAGCCATCCTGCCTTACCACAGCAGCAAGGCCATGGGTGAGAGAAAAGATTCATTTAGGATGAAATGAGCTCACAGTGGGAAGGGAGAGATGAGGAAGCTCTGGAGTAAAGTACTTCCCATTCCCCGGTGGGGACATGTGTATGGTCCTCTTCCTAATTACTTTGCGTGCTTTAAAGCCAATTAGCTGAAAACAGTAATGGGATTTCACAGCAGGGCTCCCCAGCCATATGGCTCAGAGCCTCCCTGGGTGCACTGGGGATGGCGTTCGGGAAGCTCAGGGAGTGACAGATGGGTTTGGTGACATTCAGAAAATTATGCAGACCTGCTCAGTCCTGGGCCTGGGGCCCTGATTCATGGCAGGCATTGGGAGGGCAGGGGCTGGGAGGGAGGACAGATGTGAATTAGTGATTACAAGAGTGTGTTCTGCCAGCTGGCTTTGGAGCTCAAGGGCCCTTTAAATAAAACAGAGAACAGATGTGTTTCCAGAGGGTTCTCCCACCCTGGGACTGCCAGGTGGAGGAGGAACTTCACTGGACTTGAGTCAGAAGATATAGAGTGGAACCTGCTCTGTCACTTTCCTGGGTGAATCACTTCCCTTTTCTGAGCCTCAGGTTCCTGTCTGTAAAATAGGATAAAACTGCCTCTCCTGTGTGGATTAAATGAGATCATGTGTATAAATTCACCTGGCCAGTGCCTTGTACAACATAAATGCTTAATATATTATACATTAGCAGGCCACTGTCTTCCTCACTGCCCTGGGCAAAATGAGAAACATACTGAAATAGAGACACCAGCATGGGGCAGTGGCAGGAAGGAGGAAACAATTACCCACCCCATCCCATACCCCCCAGGAGGGGCCCTGTGGGAGGAGGCATTGAAACAGGAGCCTGGAAAATGAGCAGGAAAAGAAAGGGGCAAAGCAGGCCCAGTGTCACCACAAGCAAAGGCTCCGAGACAGGAAAGTGTCATCTGGTTCTGAGAATGAGGCTCCTCGTGCGCTGGAAATGGGAATAGAATGACAAGCTGTGGGTCTTAGGTGTCCTGCAAAGAACTTAGACTTGATTCTGTAGGCCATGGGGAGCCATTGACGATTTTGAGGAGATGAATACCAGGATATGATCTGTGTGCTAGAAGCACAGATCTGCTGACACCGTGGAGGGAAAATTGGAGGGGCTGAGGCTGGAGCCAGAAAGGCCAATGCAGGTGACAGGGAATGGGAGGGCCAGGAGGGGAGAGCCAGGAGACGTAATGGATGTTGTGATGATGGAACTGACAGGTCTTGGTGAGCAGTGGCCATGAAAGATGGAGGTTGGGGGTGATCTAGGACAATGGCCAAGCAGCTGGTTAGGAAGTCTGGGGGGCTGGAGGGGCTGTTACAGAGATGGGAGATGGGATTAGGGGAGCAGCCGGCATGAGCAAGGTGATGAGTTTGGGCTTAGATGTGGTGAGTTTAAGGAAGCAGTGCCATCCAGGCAATTACCAACAGATATGGGGGTTTGAATCCCAGGGACTTCTTATAGGTACTTGTTTGAGGTTCCCCATCCTCCCCAAGCTCAGGGCACTGCTCTGCCTCCTCCGTCACACCGCAGGGCAAGTGTCCCTATTTATGGCCTGGGCACTGTGGCTCTGCTGTCCCGAGTCTTTGTATCCTCACCCTTCCAAGATCTCTGTGCTAGCTGCCGAGAGTGTCCCTCAGGATGGCTACCTGGCTTTGGCCCCCACACTCTGATTAAAAAACAATCTAACACAAAACCCTGCCCTTTCAAACCTCAATTTCCTCCTCATTTCCATTTTTTTAAAAAAACCTATTTAAGATCAATTAATCTGCGTTAATTGGACTCAAGATTAAAAAAATGGATTTTAGATTCTCATTCCCTCACTAAAAGTAGTAAGTGTTGGAGACGCACTGGACCTTTCAGACAGCTCATGAGGCTGGCAGGGATTTATTTAGGCTTCCTTAGTGACTGTGGAGAGAGCAAGCTGATGATCCTGGGAAAAGGCAAGTCACTGTTGTAACTTGGGTTTTTTTGAAAAGATACTGGAAATTACCACATTGGTGGCTGATTGAGAAATGAATTAATGTTGTAACCACACATTCATTCTTCTGAGATATAATCTAACCGTTCGATACCATCATTCATTCAACAAGCTCTTATCTGAGCAACTCCTGTGTGTCTAACATTTTGCCAGGCTTTGTGGACACCCATGTGATGACAGGATCCAGGTTGAGGCCGGACTTTGATGTACCTTGGTGGCACTGAGAGGACTTTACCATTTTGCCACGTGGGCCCTAGTCAATCACGGCATTGGCATACCTAGTCATCAGGCATGCATACCTGTGCTACTGATGTTAATGTAATCAAAGCAAAACCAATTTTCAATGCAAAGACAAGAAGCTTTTTCATGCATGGATGCTGTCTCTGGATGTGAGACCCGGAGCAGCTGCAGTCACTTTATGACTATGAGGAAAGCTGGACAGAAAGGAAAACAATTACACAAAAGAGAAAAGAGCCCTGGGAAGGCAAAGAAAGTGGAGCCAGAGCCCTGATCAAATTCTGTCTGACCAGATGCTAGACTCTATAGTTTGGCCAGCCTACACATTCCTCCTATTCAAATCAATTTGTGGCTGAAAGAATTCTAACTGAAATGGGCATGTATTATGTGCTTGCCATTTACATGACAAATTTAATTTAGTCCTCACAACAGCTTTTTAATGTAGAGATTGGCAGCCTCATTTTACAGATGAAAATACTGAAACCAGTGGTTAAGTGACTTTCTGAGGTCACCCTATAAGTAAGTGAGGGAGTTGGGGTTCTAGAAGTTTGACTACAAAACCTGTTGCCTGCTGTCTTGGCATGGGGAGAACTTCTTCAGATTCTTCTCTCTTTGGGAACTTCCTGGGACTGTTTTTCTGATTTTGTTTTTGGAACTAGAGAAGAGATCAATTTTCATGGCTGGGTTGACAAAGGTGTGTAGGAGGGCAGGCCATGTGATGCAGCCCACAGACCCTTGCAGATGGTTTGGGGAAGACTTGGGAAGGTGCGGAATTATGGAGCTAGGACCACAATTAGCTAGATCTCAAGAGGTAGGGGACCCAGCTGACATCTGGGCTCTGAGTAGAAAAATAGAAATCAAAGCCTTGCAGAGATAATGCCTGCACATTGTCCCGCAGGCAGGCTTTCTGTTATGATGAACCTGCTCATCTTTGCATATAGAGCAGGCTTGACATTTATACAGATTGATTCCAACTTGGCATTTTGACCAAAGGAACTATTAACCCCTTCCCTCCCCTCCTGGGGGAAAAACAGCTTGTGGGGCCTGACCGGCAGGTGACCCCATCAAGCTGTTCCAGCCCCTTTTCTGGCTCAACATCTGGCTGGGATCAGATGGCTTCGCCATGTGTCCAAAGAGTTATGGCCAACAGGAAGCACAGTTGCTCTCTCCTGGGCTCATTTTTCACCCTGGCTGGTTTGACTGGAGACGGAATCAAGCCTAAATCTCAATGTGCTGGGCTGGGGGAGGGGGCAGGCAGCCAGTGACAGGCCTCCGCACCTGGGCTCTTCAGTGAAACCTCCACACAATCTTTGGAAGCCAAACACAAGATTTAAAAGGGAAGAACTTAATTTTGTTGACAATTGCTTTATGATTCATTTAATAAAATGCTTTCCCTCTGTACAGAGTTATGTACCTGCTGTTTGTTGCTTCATCTGATCCTAGTTATAGCCCTGCAAGGGGACACGCATGTGTCATTATCCTGTTTTCACTCCAAGGATATCAAAGCCTAGCGAGGTCAAGCCAGTTGCCCCACCTGCACAGCTGGTCCGTGGTCAAGCCGATGGTTTTAGCCTCTGACAATCAAGTGCCCTTTCTACTATGCCACACTGTTTCATGCAAATTTACAGGGAAATGTAAAGAATATGCTGAACTTAAACTTTAACAACTTGCATCACCTGTCCCTTCCACTCCTGGAAGAACTGAAGGCATCCTCCCCATGCCAGCTCGCCCCCATAGATGCCTCTATCTTCGTGCTAGTCACTCTTTGCTCTCAGTGAACCCCGCTCCCCATCAGACTGTGAATGGGTCAAGGGTAGGGTGGTAATGGACTCACGTCTAGGCAGCATGATGTGGAGCAGTGTTCCTCCATGGGGCACTAATGACATTGGGGACTGAATAATTTTTCATTTTATAGACATTTAAATGACTGACGCTGCAGGATGTTTAGCATTCCCAGACCCTGGTTAAACTGCAGTAGTGCCTCCTCATTCCTTAGCACCACCTCCACAAAACACCCCCAGACATCCCCAAACCTCCCCGGCTGGTTGTGGGGACTGGGTGGAGAAGGGATGGGCAGCTCCACCCTGGTTGAGAACACAGGTTTGGGAAGAAGATGGCTGAGGGTTCAAACCTTGCCTCTGCTCTTCCTAGCAAAGTGAACTTGGAGGCCTGACTTCCTGATCCAGGACATTTACCCCAGAGAGCAGCCATGAAGATGAAATGACCTAATGGACCAAAAGCACAAAGCTCTCTGCCCACATAGATATTCTTATTAACTAATAAAAATAAAATGAAGTCCTGTCGCATTAAGAGTTGGCCCTACTGTGTGCACAGTAGGTGCTCAATACATGTGACTTCCTTCTTGTGCATTCTCAGCACCTACCTCAACAACCACATCAAAAATAACGAACACTTATCGGCTACTTATTGTGTATTGGGCAATGGGCAAAGAATTTGACACGTTACCCTATTTAATTCCCGCAACAACCCTAAGAGGTGGGTACAAAATTATTGTCCTCATTTTATAAATGAGGGAACTGAAAGCCATAGAGCAGAGGTTGGCAAACTGTGGCCTGTGGGCCAGATGTGGCCACTGCCTGTTTTTATTGGAACACAGCCACATTGGTTCATTTATATGTTGTCTGTAGCTGCTGCTTTCACATTGAGTAGTTGCTTGCAACAGAGACCATATATGGCCTGCAAAGCCTAAATTATTTCCTATCTGGCCCTTTGCAGAAAAAGTTTGCTGACCCTTGCTCAAGAAGGTTAATTTAGAAGGTTACGAAACTGGTGAATGGTGGAGCCAGGAGTCCACCTCAGTTCAGTTTGATTCCAAACCTCAGGTCTTAGACGCCACACATTCCCACTGGAGGGTGTAGATTTTCATTAAGGGGTCATCAGACAATGCAATTATACAACATAAATTTTTAAAATAGACTATGTTATGTATTTGGGATTTTTTATTGTGATAAAATATATGTAACATAAAATTTACCATTCAACTACTTTTAAGTGTACGGTTTAGTATCATTAAGTGCATTCATGGTGTTGTGCAACCATCACCACTATCCATTTCCAGAACTTTTTCATCACCCCCAGATAGAAACTCTGTACCCGTTAAACAGTAACTCACCATACCCTCTCCCCCAAGCACCTGGCAACCTCAATTCTAGATGCATTGTATAAGTGGAATCATACAGTATTTGTCTTTTTGTGTCTGTCTTGTTTCACTTAGCATAATGTTTTCAAGGCTTATCCATGTTGTAGGATATATCAGAATTTCATTCCTTTTTAAGGCTGAGTAATGTTCCATTGTATGTACTGTACAGATGCTCCTCGATTTATGATAGTTACACCCTGATAAACTCATCATAAATTGAAAATATCATGTCAAAAATGCATTAATACACCCAACTTACTGAACATCATAGCTTAGCCTAGTCTACCTCAAACATGCTCTGAACACTTACATTAGCCTACAGTTGGCCAAATCATCTAACGCAAAGCCTATTTTATAATAAAGTGTAGAATATCTCATGTAACTTACTGAATACTATACTGAAAGTGAAAACAGAATAATTGTTTGGATACCCAAAGTTTGGTTTCTACTAAATGCATATCACTTTTGCACCACTGTAAAGTCAAAAAATCATAAGCTGGGAACCATCTGTTTTGTTTTTGAATTGATAATATATGCACAGAGTATAAAATTCAAAAGATGCAAAAGAACCTAGAGTGAAGAGTAAATCTCTCTCTTATTTCTTCCTCTCTCTAGGCCTCAGCTCCTGTACCAAGAGACACCACTGTTACTGGATTCTTGTGTATCTTTTCTGAGTCTGTGCATACCCAGCACATATGGTTATATAATATTGGCAAATATATTTTCACACAAGCATGAGTAAACTAGGCGTATTATTCCTGCATCTTGCTGGTATTCTTAACAATATGTCTTGGAGACTGTTTTATAGCATTATATTTAGGGCTGCCTCTTTTTTCCCGTTTTTTTTTTTTTTTTTTTGGAGACAGAGTGTCACTCTGTCACCCCAGCTAGAGTGCAGTGGTGTCATCATAGCTCACTGCAACCTCAAACTCCTGGCCTCAAGCAATCCTCCTGCCTCAGCCTCCTGAGTAGCTGGGACTACAGCTGCTCACCACCACACCTGGCTATTTTTTATTTTTAGTAGAGACGGGTCTCGCTCTTGCTCAGGCTGGTCTCGAACTCCTGAGCTCAAGCGATCCTCCCACCTCGGCCTCCCAGAGTACTAGGATTGGAGGCGTGAGCCACGGCGCCTGGCCAGCCACCTCATTCTTTTTAACAAGTGTATATTATTCCACTGTATGACTGTATCATAATTTATTTATCTAGTCCCTGTAAGTGGACATGTAGGTTGTTTTTGATCTTTTTCAGTTATTAACAGTGCTGTGGTGAATATCCTTGTCCTATTTTTCAAATGAGTGTTTAAATTCATACACTAGACGACGGAAGGAAGCATTTCTCTTGCTCACCCCATTTTGAACTGCATTATTAGCGGAGATCGTGCTACCTGGAGAACCATATTTGGTTTGGAGGCTCAGAAGTGCCTGGATCCTACCCTGGTATAACTGCCCTCTCTTTCCCACCTGGACCCATGAGAGATGTAAGGCAAGGACCATTTCCTTGTTAGAGCAACTGAAACCCTAAGGCCGTGCTCCCTGGAGGACACTCCTTCCCCTATCCCAGGGTTTCTCTTTGACATTTTGGACTAGATAATGCTTTGCTATGGGGGCTGTCCTGTGCATTGCAGGATGTTTAGCAGCATCCCTGGCCTCTACCCACTAGAAGCCAGCAGCACCCTCCCTCTGGTTATGACAATGTTCCCTGGTTGAGACCCACTGCTCTAAGTCACTATGGACCTCAGAATTGTACCACCCACAGGCTGGTACAGGAGCAGGAGACTGAGGCACCAGGAGGGCTCTGGCCCAGAGTAGGAATGGAAGCAAGATGATGAGGCTCAGCCGACCACGGTCAGCCTGACCTATGAAGCAAGGCCCATGGAGTCGGAGGTGCCTGTGGATGTTATGCCCAAGTGCAGAGCCTTTCATAGTAGTGCCCCTGCCCACTGGTAAACATGGCCCCATGTCACCTTGGAATCTAGCCACACAGAGTGACCTCTTGCAGGAAGGATGGGGTGGGAAGCAGAGGGAGATCTTGAGGCTATGCTCATACATGCACAGAGAAAATTTGGTTAGTTATTGATGGTGTGAATCACCAAATCTGCCAAGGTTTAGAACACAAGAGCCAAAACCTTAGGGGGAAACTCAGAGATCATCAAGAGGGATCTCTGTCTTCCCAAGTCTTTGAGTTGCCTAGAGACTCTGTCTTACTTATCCCTGAGTGGTCACTGTCCAGTCAAAGTCCACTCAAGTGTCTGTCGTGGACTGAAGGAAGGAAGTTAACTTGCGGCAAGTTTCTCTCCATCAGCTCTGCTCTTCCTGCCCTAGTTTGCCCTTCAGGGCCTCTGGACCTTCCTCCTGGAGCCCATGGGTTTTGGCTCAGGGCTACTCTTAATGTGACCCAGTGGAAAGGGTTCCTCGCCCAGTCCTACTTGCCTTGCCATTTGCTATCGCTGTCCAACACCACTAGGCATCCTTGCGCTCAACCTTGGGAAGTGGGAAAATGAAAGTTAATAAGTTACAAAAATGCAATGTGGAGCTGTGTGGTGATATGACAGGAAGGAAGCGAGAGAAGAGAGTCTTAGTGTTGACAGAGCCCGAGAGGTCACGTTACTTCCTGTGACTATACGATATGAGTCAGAAATCTGGACTTGTGGCATTACTAAAGGTTTTAAGGAGCTGCTGTGCGAGAGGCCATCTGGGATAATAACATTAACGTTATGGGCAATATCAGCTAACCTCTATGTCCTAACCACTGTTCCAAGGTCTTTATATGCATTCCTTCATTCAACCCTCACAATCACCTCATGTGGAATAGATATTAATACTATTATCTCAATTTATAGTTGAAGAAATAGAGGCTCAGAGTGGTTGTGTAGTTTGCTCAAGGTCACACAGCTAGTAAGTAAGGAAGCTGTGATTTGGATCCTGACAATCTGAGTCTAGAGCCTTGACCACTACACTTTACTGCCTGGTTTATGTATTAGAATGTTTTCCTAGTCGATGGAGATAAGGGATGGTTATGATTTAGACAAACGTTGATGGATGATTTCTGTAATCTTAGTCCAACCCTTTACTCAATGTAAAAGTTGTCTCCATAGTTTTCCCCCAATAGGACTTTAGCCCTTTGCTGAATATCCCCAGGAATAGAGAACTCTCACTACCTCATTTTTATAAATCTCTAAGATTATTTATTGCTGTATAACATGCGATCCCAAAACTCTGTGGCTAAGACAATTATTCTTTCTCACTTTCTATGGGTTGACTGGACAGTCCTTCTGCCCCTGCTTGGGGTCACTCATGTGACTGCATTCACCTGGAAGTCTGGCTGGTATGTCTTGGTTCTCTCTTCTCCATGTGGCTTCTCCCTCACAAGGTGTCTCACCCTCCAGGGCCTCTGTGTGTCACCTCTCACTCTCTAACAGAATGGCCTGGGCTTCCTCCCGGTATGGCAGCTGTTTTCCAAGAGGAGGTTGTATCCTCTGCTTGTATCACACTTGCTAATATCTGATTGGCCATAGCAAGTCACACGACCAAGCCCAGAGTGGGAGTCCTTGAATACTGAGAGAGGTGGTTCGTAGTGGCCACCGATGGAACTTCCCACTGATGGCTTCCATCAGAATTTGGACAGCAAATATGGACTTTGCTTCCTTGTCAGAGTCCAGGGACAAGGCTGCTAGTGTTGGCATTTCTTTCCCATACTTCTCTGGGACCAGGCCATATTTGAATCCTTTATTGTCCCGTATGTCTTTAGTTTAATTAACCTGAACCACAGGTAATAGATAATCTACCCCCTTTTTGCCTTGGATGGTTGGTCTTCACTTTTCCCTGGGTTGGTTGGTAGGATTTCTGTAATTTCTTGTATTCATCTGACCTGTCAATGCTGGACATCATGAAGAAGGTAAATGTCACAAATAGAGGCCAGTGGAGGGCGGGGGCTCCCAGGAGAGGCATCATCCAGTGCGGGGTAAAGGTCACAACGTCAGGCTGAGGCCTTCTATTAATAACAGAGCCCCTGGTGGTCATGGTGGTGGGACAGGGGAGGACTGAAATCAGGATTATGAAATGTGGCTAAGATGTCCTCTGCAGCTCCGGGTGAGAGAGGTTCAAGTCCTGGGATGGCAACAAAATCTCCCAAAATCCAGCAAGCCAAGCAAATTTCTACTTTCTTGATGTTATGCCATAAAGATCACATCACAGCTTTTGAAAGGGGTGGGACAACAAAGATCACAGAATAAAGAATTAACCAAAGCACTGGCTTGTAGGGCTTGGCAGAAATTGAAGGTGTTTCCCTTCCCAGAGGACAGGACACCTCACCTCTTACGGCCTGAGGGAGTCCTCAGGGGCAGGGTCTGGGTAGGGGTAGGGGAGAAGCCTTCTACAGAACCAACTTTTCATGGATCTTTTTTGAGAGGACTGAATTAGGCACTCACATTTATTTCTGCCCTTTGCAGCCTTTTCACTGAGGCTAAATCATTTCTTAAAACCAATGTTATTTCCACTCCTTCCAAAAGGAGCTTTGTCATGTAAATTGGGTGCCTGCAATTGAATCCCATCATGACTCATTTAGTTCTAGGAAAGCTCCTGCCCTTAATCCTCTTCTCCCTCACAGCCTGGTGCCAGGAAGGGCCCCCAGACCCCCTCTCAAGTCTGGTGGTGTCCCTGTCACTGTCAGTCTCTCCTACCCCCTCACCTGCTGGCCCCTGGGGCCTTCTGAGTGATGGGGAGGGTTTGGCCCAGATCCTTCTGGGGAGGATGCCAGGAGATGCTTCCCTAGGTCAATCCCTGGGAAGGCCCCACTGCCTTCATTTCCTCATCCATCCATCCAGTTAATACTGTTTAGTGCTTCTCATAGGCCAGCATTCTGCTACACACTTCACTCTGTGAGCTCTGGCCATAGGCACTGTTATTAGTTCCTGTTTAAAGATGAGGAGATCAATGCTTAGAGGAATTAAATAACTTGTCTGACACCACATGGTTAATAAGCAACAACACTATACTGGAACCTGGAGTCTGAATCCAGCCAAGTGATTTCTAACACCAAGCTCGCACCCAGATCCACACTCAGAACAGAGGAAACCACATTGCAGTGAACACCAATGGCTTCCTGGAGGTGGTGTGTGGTCTGGGGCCAGGAGGGACCGGTTTGGGAGAGGGCCACTTATTGCTTGCTGATCTTTACCATCAGCAAGGCCGAACCCCGGCATGGTGAGCCAGGGAGGTAGGAGGCTGGTGGAAATTTTACCCCGTCATTAGTTTTTGAGCTCTTGCCACATGCCAGACACAGGCCCTGCCCCAGGAACCCCACATTGTACCAGCTGCCACCATGTGCTGTGGCCTGGGTCTCCACTGTGGTTTTATTAGCTCATGTACCCCTCTCTCTCTGGACACCCATCTGGGATGATCCTAGGGCCCCAGGTCAAGCTGTCCTCAGAATCTCCAAACTTCTGGGCCTCTGGTGCAGCAGGGCTGATACTGGACATGGTCCTCTCCCTTCCCCTGTTCCCAGTCCAGGCCGGGGATGCCTCCTATTCACCTGCATCTCCCCTGAGCTCAGCCAAACTCCAGCCCATGCCAAGTCACAGTTGGTTTTGTAGAAGGCTTCTCCCCCACCCCTACCCAGACCTTGCCCCTGAGGAGTCCTTCATCCCATAAGAGGTGAGGTGTCCACTTGTCTGGGAAGGGAAACAGCTTCGATTGCTGCCAAGCCCTACAAGCCAGTGCTTTGGTTAACTCCTTATTCTGTGATCTTTGTCACCCCACCCCTTTCAAGGGGCTTGCCCTGGAAAGCCCCGAATAATACATCGAAGTCCTTTTCCTCTCATGGATGAACCTGCTGAGCCATTGAGGGAGGGAGGATGGGAATGGCCCCTGCCACGGGAAGAATGTTAGAGGCTCCAATGGCCTTTCCCATCCCCTAGTGTGCATGGGGGTCCCCAGGGGCTTGAGGCCCAGAGGTCCACAGGGCCAG
This sequence comes from Daubentonia madagascariensis, assembly GCA_023783475.1. NCBI lineage: Eukaryota > Metazoa > Chordata > Mammalia > Primates > Daubentoniidae > Daubentonia > Daubentonia madagascariensis. Next base: position 7,374,533 of record JAKFHU010000144.1, on the reverse strand, counting down.
GTGACCCAATACATGGGTGAACTGAAGCAGATTTAGGGTAACTGCAAAACCAGTGCATCCCCCGAAAGAGAAAAGAAGGCAAAAGAGATTCAGCTTCTGAATATTTATTCAGACTTTGCAATTGGAAAATACAGGAAAAAAGCCATTTCATTTTCAGCATACATATAAATGTTGGTTGTATGGTTTATGACTTTGTTTTTATTTTGAAGTCCTCCCTTGGGAGAAGCACGAAAACATCTTCAGTGCTTAGACCAGTAAAGGTCAAAGTCCAGCCTGGAGATCCTGTCACAACCACAGAACCACAGAGGGGAACAGCTGGAAGGGCCTGCAGGGGTGCCTCTACTACCCACTCCCAGAGCTGCACAGGCTGGGTGACCCAGGTGGCCAATTCAGCTGCCCCCTCCTGATTCTGTGAAGAAAGTCTAAGAGAAGTGGAGGGCCAGAGGGCGAACAGGAGGAAGAGGAAAAGGGGGGAGGGGGAGGGGGGAGGAGGAGGAGCAGGGGGAGCAGGGGGAGGAGGGGAAGCGGGGAGAAGAGGGCCAGGCCTAAGAAACTTTTTGCCCCTCCTGGCACCCTGGCCCTTCCCCCAGACCTAACTGATCCTTCCCAGGTGCTATGCACTAAATGTTTGTATCCCTCATGATGGGATTCGTGCCCTTATAAGAAGAAACACAAGCAAGCTTCCTCTCTCTCTCTCTCTCTGCCATTTGAGGGTATAGCAAGAAGGTGTCCATGTGAGAAACCAAGAAAAGAGCCTTCACCAAAGCCCAACCATGCTGGCAGCCTGACTACAGACTTCCAGCCTCCAGAACTGTGGGAAATAAATTCCTGTTATTTAAGACACTGAGTCTGGGGCAATTTTTTATAGCAGCCTGAGCTGATTAAGGCACCAGGCCACCTATGTGGCTTGACTGCCTGCTCTCTCTCTGTGCTGTCCAGGCCCTGGGGAACTCAGTTCTCTGCCCATTTCTCTGGCTGCTCCTCCCCATGGTCTGCAGCCTCTGCTGCTCCTTAATCCACTGTACTTGGCCATCTCTTCCTCCTCCCTCTCCTCATACCCTCTGGGATGAGCTCATTTCCTCCTTTGATATCAATTACTATCTCTGACAGTGGGTCTCAACCTTGGCCAGACCCCAGAGACTCTGAGTAATTGGTCTGGGGCGCAGCCAGGGCAGAGAACACTCCGAAATCAACCAGGGCATTCTAGTATAGCCCACTGTGCAGTGAAGGGTTAGTTCAGCAGGCTGGGTCACTCAAACCCTGCACGTTCCAAGGAAAGAATTGGCCCTTGCCCACCTCTGGGGAGATCACTTCTGAGCCCTTGGAATATCCTGCCTACTAAGAGTGTTTTTGCATGCCTGAGGCCTTGGGCCTTCCTGTATCAATTTGACTTCTCTAGGGGCTGAAGACTGAGTAGCTGGGGCCAGTCACCCAGGAGCTGCATGCCTACATGACTGACCTCCAAGAAAAATCCTGGATACCAAGGCTTGGGTGAGCTTCCCTGGTTGACAACACGTAGCATGTGTTGTCACACATCATTGCTGAGAGAATTAATCATTGTCTGTGCAACTCCACTGGGAGAGGACAACTGGAACCTGGCACCTGGTTTCTCCTAGACTTTGTCCCATGCTCCTTTTGCTTTTGCTGATTTTAATCTGTATATCCTTTCACTGTAATAAACTGTAACCACAAGTATAATGGCTTTTCTAAGTCCTTTGAGTCCTTATAGCAAATCATCAAGCCTGTGGCTGGTCTTGGGGACCCCTGACACAACCATGGAGGCTGGGAACACCAGGCTATAGGATACACATTGCTGGGACCTCCAAAGACTCTGATTCGGTCGGCCTGGGCTGGGCCTGGGAACCTGTGTGGTTAATAAGTTCCCCCGGGGCCTGTGATAGGCAGCCGGGGTTGAGAAACATGCATTAATCGCTGGTGACTTCCAGTTAGAGTCTCATGCTCTGGTCTGCCCACTGGACATGTCCACTCAGATGGCCCATAGGCCCCTCACACGTGACAAGCCTACACGCCCCTCCATAGTGAATATAGGCTGTCACGGCTGCCTACCCCCCTCCTTACTCCCCAAAAGTCCTCCCAGCCATCTCCAGAGTCTCATCCCTTCCTTCTTCCCTTCATCTTTGCTTCATCCCCCACTTCCATTGCACTTGCCACACTGCAGCCAGATTGGAATCTGGGCCTGGCCTTTCCCTTGTGTGAAGGTGCTCAGTGGCTCCCTATGTCCATGTCTAGGCCAACTCTTGGTGGCATTTAGAGTCTTTCTTGGCCTTTCCAGCCTCCCTTCTCAACACGACACCTACAGTCCCCTCCAGCCTCGGGGGATTCCTTGCAGCCTCAGATAGGAGCCTCCTTCCACCTGCAAAGCCCTTTGCCTCCCTCCATGCCAGGGCACCTGTACATTCTTCTCTCAGGTTCCTCACCACCCTGCATTTTGGTTGCTCATTTTCCTGCCTCACCCCCTCTCAACCCCGGGCTGTGCCAGGGCCTGGCACCTTCCTACAAGTCCCTCGATAACTGTTTGCTCAATGAATGAATGGAGGAGAGTCTTGTTAATCTGTGTCTCCAGGGCCCAGCATCGTGCTTGGCACACAGTAGGATCAAATAAATGAGAGATGAAGGAATGAATTTTGCCCACCCCCAAGCCCTCCTCCTTCCTGTCATTCTCCTTTATCACTGAGAATCCATGATTCTGCTACCCAGGGGCACCTCTGCGGAAAGTCCCAGCTGCTTCCTGGTTGGTCTTTTTATCTCCAGCCCCAGCAGATAAGGAGCTGATAGCTCCCGGGGGGAGTTGAAGAAGATTATAAATTAGTGATAAGTATCTACATGGAGCTGAACTTCATTTGATCTTCCCTCAAGCCCAGAGAGTATGGTGACATTCTCCTCAATTTACAGATAAGAAAACTGAAGTTCAGAGAGGTTGAGTGTTTGCATATAGCAGCCTGGCAGCAGAGATACAATGGGAGGACAGACCTGCAGCCCAGATCTTTTTGCTCTCTCTTTCAGCCAAATACCAGGGACCTCAAAGGCCACAAAACGGATCTTGGTCTTTGGGTAGTTCAGTGCTACATTCACTTCACCAGCCTTTTCTTCCTAAACTGCTACTGACTGATCTCCAGCACTTGGTGAAAGGAACACAATTCTGTCACTGTGTAAAGGCAGAGACAAGCTCACAACTGGGAAAGGAACTAAATCTCTCCTTGGAGGAGGCCAGATAGGAGCTATCCCTTTTAGGCCCACCTAGATGTGCAAGGAGGGAGCCCCCAGACCACCTGCCACAGGCCAGCTGGGTTCCCTCTAGCCCCTGTATTTCCCCTTCTCCCCAGAGACCTTCCTCTGCCTGATAAAGGTCTAGCTCTTGGCAGGCATTCAAAGCCTTCTCTGATCCCATCATGACATGGGTCAGGCACATTCTAAATCTGCAGAATGTCATCCATGGGGCTGAAACCCACACAATATCTCGAGTGTTTGCCACAAGGACTGTGGGGCTTGATTTAGCCCATCTCCTTGGGAATATCTGAACCAAGAAATACAAATTGCCTTTCTGGCTGCCCAGGAGTAGTAGTCAGCAGGGTGGCATGGGCAGCACATGTTTTGGGAACTCCAAGATCTGGTCCTGCCTCCACCACTGTCTGGATGCCTTCCCTTCTCTTGGCCTCAGTTTTTCCTGCCAAATAAGAGGATTTGACCAGATCACTTCTAAGAACACTTCCTCCTCCAGAATGTACAAGTGAGTGCTCATCTCTCTTAGATGCTGCTCTATTAGATACAGCGGATCTGTGTCACCACTTTTCAACCCAAGGCTTTACCTTCAAGGGGCCATCCCTGGAGCTTCCATTGTAAAATTTTGGCATGGACCATTTAGTTTTGAATCATTTCCAAAGGTGAAATCCATCCCCCTGTCCTTGTGATTAGCAATACCAAATCTTTCTCTCTGGTTTGCAAATATGGCCATTTCCTGCCTCTCTGGGGAACATCTGCTCTGGTCAGACTGGCATCTTCATTGTCCCCAATACTACTTTGTGACCCACTTCTGAGATCTTTCTACCTCCCTCCTCTGCCTGCCCGGGTCCTCCCTAAGCCTAAAAGACTCCTCGTGGAAGACTTCCTTTATGATGGCTTCCAGGAGTAAGTCCTCTCTGATCTCCCATAGTCTTAATTATCTGTTTCACTATATCCATTCATTTATTCATTCATGTATCTGCTCAGGTTATTGAGCACCTATGGTGTGCTGGGTATTGTAGGGCATACAGAGCTGAACAGACAAGGTCTGTGCCCTGAAGGAGCTTCCAGTCTAGTTGAGGTAATGCAGCATGGATGTAACTCAAACGCAAAGTCAGTTATTTAAAAATGCCCAAGGTAAGTACACATAGAGGGCCAACATGGACAGGGAGAGATAATCTTCTTCCTGGGGACCTAGGATTTAAACCAGGTCCTTGAAGAATGGATATAATTTAGTGTCTTAGGCAGCTTGGGCTGCCATAACAAAATACAATAGACTGGGTGACTTAAACAACAGAAATTTACTTTCTCACAGTTCTGAAAGCTGGAATGTCTAAGATCAAGGTGTCAGCAGGGTCAGTGTCTGGTGAGAGCTCCCTCCTTGGACTACAGATGGCCACCTTCTCATTTTGTGTTCACATAGCCTTTCCTCAGTACATGTGCCTTCCTATAAGGCCACTTATCCTATCAGATTAGGACCCCTCCCTTTTGAGCTCATTTAACTTTAAATACCTCCTAAAAGCCCTGGATTGTATTTCCAAATACAATCATATAGGGGGTTAAAGCTTCAGTGTGTGCAGTTCGGGGAGACACAATTCAATCTATAGCATTTGGACTTGAGGAGAGGAAGGAAGAGAACATTCAAAGGAAGGTCACAGGGTAAGCAACAGTATGGAGGTGGGAAAGTCCAGCTTGTGTATAGGAAAAATTGGCCCAATTTGGCAGGGGCCAGGGGAGATGCTGTGGATTTGTGAGAGATGGGGCCACATCAGGAAGAGCCTTGAATGCCAGGCTGAGGCTGGAGACATTTCTGTAATATGGAAGATGCCATGAGGGGGTGGGGAGGATAACATGATGAAAAGGATATTTGGGAAGATGTATCTGGTATCAATGATGGGTGGGGGTAAGGAGCAAGCACAGCTGGAGGCCAGGAAACTGGACATATGGCCCAGAGTTCAGGCTTAGGCTGTTCAAAGGGGCTGTTTCCACATTGAATTCTAATGTGGATCATAGCATGGGGAGGGGATGATTTGGAAAATCAAAAACATGCCATTTTCCAGGTGAGCTCATCATCAGAGTCCCACAAGTAGAAGAGTTTGTCTGTCCCCATCCCCTGTCCCTAGAGGCTGTGACCCAGAGTGAGCTTTCATCCCACTGCAGCCAGAGGCATGGTAGGCCAGGGCCTGAGCAGGGCTTTACCTGTCCCCTCCCAGGAGCCTAATTTCTGCCTGGTCTGAGGCAAATGCCCTCAGCCTTGGCTTTAAAATCTGTTGGATCAGAAGATTGATGGGGGCTCTCTCGGCTTTGGACTTCTTTGATTCAGGGATCTAAAAATAGGTTTTTTTAGGCAGGTGGTGGATCAGCTCTGCTTGCTTACCTCTAAGAACTGGTTAGAATAACTCACAGAACTCACTGGAAGGTGTTATGCTGACAGTTATGGCTTATTACAGGGAAAGGATACAGATTAAAATTAGTCAGGAGTAGAAGAGCATAGGGCAGAGCCCAGGAGGGCACCACACATGGAGCTTCTGTTGTTCTCTCCCCATGCAATGAGAATGCATTACTCTCCCAGCACTGATGTGTGCCAGTACACATGGAATATTACTGGCCAGTGAATCTCCCTCAAGCCTCAGTGTTCAGAGTTTTTATTGGGACTCCATCACATAGGCATGGTGGATTGTCCACATGGCTAGTCTCAGTTTCCATTCCTTCCAGGGATGACCATAGTCCCCACCCTAAATCACATAGCTGGTTTTTATGGCATGGCTATCCCCCACCCTAAATCTCATTTTTAGACTAACCACCATGACCGAAGCAAAGATACTTCTATCAGGCATCACATGTTGGAGATTACCTTTCAGGAGCCTAGGACAAAGGCTAGACCTCTTTTTGGGCAAAGTTATATTTTTTACTATACAACATGTAATCATTCTCCTATCCTTTCTTTTTTATCTTCAAAATAACCATAATTGGTGCATAAGGATGACATTAGTGTTATCATTTTACATATGAGGGAACTGAGAGCCCCCAAAGGAAGATATTTGGGTGCCGTTGCAGTTTATCCTTGACTCATGGTGTAACACTCTTTCCACTCTCTGAGAACCCTGAGTCCTGAGAAGATGGAAGCAAAGTGTGTTCATGTGTGTGTGTTAGTGTGTGTTTGTGTGTATGACTATATGTCTATGAGTATGTGCAGGTATGTGTGTGTATGTCTCTGTGTGTGTATTTGTGTGTATGTCTGTGTGTCTACATGCATGTATATGTATGTGTGTGTGTGTGTGTGTACACACACACAGGGGGAGGGTTAAAGAGAAATAGAAAATTATCCTGGCATGGTGGTGTGCCCCTGTAGTTCTAGCTACTTGGGAGGCTGAGGCAGGAGGATCACTTGCACTGAGGAGTTTGAGACCAGCCTGGGCAACATAGTGGGACCCTGTTTCTAAAAAAGAAGAAGAAGAATAAGAGAGAAAATCTCAATGATTTTCTTACAAGTAGAAGAAAAAACCCGGGGCTGGGCATCAAGAGACATAAAGCACAGCACAATGAGGCAGAGAAATGTCTAATTAAAAACAAGTGACCAAGGATTAATTTGTTTATCTAGAAAGAAATACAGAACTTTAGCAGCAGAATAAAACTTGAAGATAATTTCATCTAGAACCCTGATAATTTTTGTGAGAAAATTGTTGATTACATGTGTTAATTGCCAAGGCTCATGTGACCCTGTGCAACAGATTTGGTGAGAAAAACCACCTTTCTTAAATTCACTATGCTACAAGTGGCATTGAACTCCTTCTCCACCACAATCTCACTAACCTGTCTCCAGCTTTCCAGATGATGAGATTTTATGATGAACTGTGCCTGTCTCTGAGCCCATCTCCTCTTATTGAGGAGAAAGAAAATGAGGCTTGCACATTACAACCCTGCCTGACAAAAGTCACAAGATAAGCAAATAAATATTATTTAAAACCAGGGAGTCCTATAATTTATTCATGAATGCCACACATTCTATATTAGATCTTCCATTTCAATTTAGCTGTATTCTTTGAAGCAAATTTATAAGACTTGAGTTATTCAGAAAATTCTCCCAGGCTAATAGAAGAAAATACTTCAAATCCATGAAGTATCATGCTACACAATGTGGTGTGGTGGGGAAGTGTGCAGGCTCTAAAACCAGAACACACAGGTTCAAATCCTGGCTCCACCATCTTGGAAAAGTTACTTGGCCTCTCTGTACCTCAATTTCCCCATCTGAAATGTGGAGATGACAATAATAGTGTCTATTTCAGAGTTGTTTTGAGGAAAATAATATATGTAAAGCACTTTGAACAGCAGTAAGTGATATATAAGTGTTTGCTATTGTTATTTTAACATTTCAGATTATAAATGTCTACTCTGTTGTCCAGATGACAAGCATCCCTAAGCTGATGACATAATGAGGAGCTTTCAGATTCCTTAATTTTCTATCAGCTTTGTGAGGAAAAAGTACCACACAAAGAAAAGCAAGCAAAGCAGGCATGAGAAGGAAACAGTTTAAGATTGGGAAGTTAAGATTTTGTCGTCTAAAAATTTCCTAAGCTCCATTGATAATGAAAACTTTTTAATATCAATCTAGCCAAAAAGGACCAGTAGGCCCCACAAGGCATTGCATTAGACATAAAAATAGAAGGGTAACAAATAAAATATGGAAAACTATACAACATAAAAAATAAGCAACTACAAGTACCCAAATGGCTAAATCTCACAGGATTATGTTGAATCCAGACACAAAAGAGCAGATACTATATGATTCCATTTATATGAAGTACAACAACAGGCAAAACTAATCTCTGGTGATAGAGGTCAGTATAGTGGTCGACTGTGAGGGGAATAGCAATGGAAAGGGTGCATGAGGAAGCCTTCTGGGGTGATGGAAACATTCTATATCTTGAGCTGGGTGGTGGTTATGTGGGTGTGTACATATGTGAAAAATATAGAGTTGTAACTTAAGGTTTATAGACCTTACTATATGTAAGATTCTATCTTAGTCCATTTGTGCTGCTATAACAAAATACCTGAGACTGGGTAATTTATAAAAAACAAATTTATTTCTCACAGTTCTGGAGGTTGGGAAGTCCAAGATCAAGGTGCTGGCAGGTTCATTGTTTGATGAGGGTTTGGTCTTTGATTCCAAGATGGTGCCTTGAACAGTGAGTCATGGTGCGGATGGGGAGGCGTGTGAGGAATGCTGTGTCCTCACATGGTGGAAGGGACAGAGGGGCAAAAAGGCAAAAGGGAGCTAGGTAGTTCCCTCAAGCCCTTTCATAAAGTTGCTAATCCCATTCATGAGGGCTCTGCCCTCATGACTTAATCACCTCCTAAAGGCCCACCTTTTAATACTATCACATTGGCGTTTAAGTTCTAAAATGAATTTTGGAGGAGACACAAACATTCAAACCATAGTAGATATATTTTACTAAAAAAGTAATAATAATAATGATGGAAAATCTTATGATGTAATGCTATTTTAAGATTTTTTTATATTTAGAGCCCAATTTTCCTCTTGCTTACACACATATTTGTGACCATGAGAGTCATTCTTAGCTGAGAAAAGTTTCAGTAAATTTTAAAAAATTTCTCACATCATCTATCTTATTCAGATAAAACCAAATTTCTAACTTAGATTTTAGGTTAAGACTGAAACCCACAGCCATTTGTAGTGATGTGTGAATGACAGAGAGAGATACATTAACTAGCAGAATCCAACCATAAAAATAAATTTAAGGGCACAATTCTCTACTAATGACTCCCCCAGACAAGTCCATTACTTGGACATCAATGAATCAGCTAAAAATGGAAGTGAGAAAAGTTTGAGCCCTTTTTTGCAATGGATGGATGTTTATGAGGCTATTAAGTGAAGAGGGTTCAGAAACAAGGGGACAAATGGCATGCTAATTTGGGGTTGAATGGAGTAATGGGCTGATCTTGGAAATATAAGAATCTTGCTTAATGGGACTTGTCTATTTGCAATTCAATAAACCAATATACTTAAATTCAAAGAGATAAAGGACATGAACACTCAGAACAAAATTACAGGAATAAATTTAGTGAAGAGGACTATAAGAGGCACAGAAGTTGAGATAAGGGTCACTGTTCCACGTCTGGCATCTTTAATTCTTGAGTCATGGGTATGGTAACCCAGGGAACAGAGTCTTCTGACTGGAAGCTAAAACCAGCCATCAGAGTGGGTTCAGAGAGACTCTGTTCAGACTCAAGAAGCGAAAGCAGATGTTGCATGGTTTAAAATATCCCGATTGCAAGGGCATCTTCAAAGACAATGGTGCTAGGGGAACGAGAGTGTTGCCTGTTTAAAAAGAAAAAAAAAAAATTAAAAGAATGAATGGAAACAAGGAAGAAAAAGTGACCGGAGGGTAGGGTGACCTATATATGTTCCGGTTTGCCAGGTGCAGATAAGGTTATGCCCGTTGTCCCGGCGCAGTTATTAATTCACTCTCCGAAGTATCTGAATTTGGATGATAAATCACATGGTCACCCTACCAAAGAGAGGAAATTAGTCAGAGGACCCATGTGCCGTTTTCAAATGATGTGCACTGCCCCGCAGCCGCGATCCCGGCCTCGCCCCTCCCCACCCCACTACCCCTGGCGTCTCCCGGAGGGCTGAGGAGGACCGCGCAGCTCCCGCGCTGCTCTGGTGCCACCTGCAGGTTTTGTGGGGGAAGTGCTTCCCCCTTAACCTGCAGACTTGGACTTGGCCGCAAGACTTTCAGAGCGTGCGAAGCTCGGGCTGTGGGGTGTGCTGGAATCCACAGTGAAGCCCGGGTTGTGGAAACAGACGAGTCTAGCCGTGACCGACAAAGCCAAGGCCCTCCTCCTTCTACCCACCCCTGTCCTGCCTCATTTTATAGAAGGGAAACTGAGGCCTAATTCAGATATTTCACTGGGTAGGACTGTAAGGCATACAGCTGGAGCCTCGCCGGTGCCATTCCCCTCGTCTCTGCCTTTCTCTGTCCTCAACAAATACATTAGGATAGTGGGAAAAGAAAAGAACTTAAATTTACTAAGTTCCCACTACGTGCTGGGCACAGAGTGGGCACTTTACATACATTATCTCCAGCCTCACGAATGGTGGGAAGTACGGGATTATACAACTGGGATATAGGATCAGAGTGGGCTAGTGACGTGCTTACAGTCCCTCAGCTAGAATTTGAACCCAGGGGTCCTTCACGCTAAAGGTGGTCCTCTTTTGGGGGCTTGGGCTTGAGCAATATTTGCAAAATGCAAGGAGCCCCGTGAAAATCTAATATTGATCCATATAAGGCTATATTGCAAACAAAAACATGGAATGTCTTTTTAGGGGGCTGGAATTACCTCAACTCTATGTAACATGGGAACTGTCCTGGGAAAACGAATGAAACATGACTATGAATGCAGTTTGGTAAACAAAATCTGTCAGAACTTAGGGCCTATGTGGGTCCTGGGTAGTGGAGATAAGAAACCATTGTGTGGGACATTTTCAAAGGTGTTCTTTGTAAAATGACTGGGGGCCTCAGTGCCCCGACCTTCTTCCCATCCCCAGGCAGTTTCGCCATCTGTCTTCATCCTACTGCCTGGCATCCTATCCATCAAACTGTTTGTGGATTTATGTCTTGATAAAATAAAAATCATGGTGTAAGTCATTTACCCCTTAATGAAAATCATCTCAGATTCCTTTTTCTTCTCACAACTTTTAGCTGAGGTTGGTTATGAGAGAGGATGGGGGGGGGTGGTCAAGTGCTCCTAGAGCTCTTACTGTTTCTTGACCAATCCCTGGCATAGTGTGAACGTCAATCTAAACGGAAAGCAAAGTAATAGAAAACAGCTTAGCTGTGCATTTTAGGACAAGTTCTGCCAGTGACTTGCCATGTGAGATTGAGCAAGTCGATTCACCTCTCTGAACTTCAGTGACCTCATCTGTAAGAGACTGGTCTGGACTAGTGATTTTCTTTAGTTTTTGTGATTGTTTTTTATTTTAACATTATATTTAACCCCCCCAGCTTTATTAAGCTGTAATTCACAAATAAAAATTGTATATATTTACAGTGCACCGTGTGATGTTTTGGTCTATGTGTACATTGTGAAATGACTAAATCAGGCTAATTAACATTTCCATCACCACACATACCTATGTTTTTTTGACACAAGGACATTTAAGATCTACTCTGTTAGAATAGTGGTTACTAGAGGCAGAGAAGGATGGGGGGAGAGGGGACTAGCTAAAGGTTGGTTAATAGATACAAAAGGACAGCTTGATAGGAGGAGAAGTTCTAATGTTCTCTAGCACTACAGAGTGACTATAATTAACAATTTATTGTACATGCCAGATAACTAGAAGAGTAGATTTTGTGTGCGCCCAACACAAAGACATGATAAATGTTTGAGGTGACGGATATCTAATTACCCTGATTTGATCATTACACATTGTATACGTGTATTGAAATATCATACTGTGTGCCCCGTTGTTTCCTGGAGGGCCTCTCTCCCACCTGCCCCCTCTATCCTTCTGCTCCAAACTGGACTGGTGCTCTCTCAGCCTGTGGCACAGCTAATATGCTGGGATTTCTCTGCAAAATCATAGAATTTCCTGCTGCCTCTTCTTGTGGATCTCCTGTTCCCTGGCCCCATGGCTTCTTTTTCCTTGGTTTACCCTCTGGTTTTGTTGAAATGCATCCTCCAGTGGCCTCCTAAGAAAGAGTTCTCAAATATTTGAAAATTTCATTATTCTAACCCAACTCCTGATTACTACTTTGGCTGGATATCACGCTCTACTTTGCGTGTCATTCCTGCTCGTATTTGGAATCATTGCTCTTTCTAGCTCCAGGTGTTGTCATGGAGAAGCCTGTGTCCTACTGAGTCCTGGTTCTTTATACTAAGTCTTGTTTTTGATCTCTGAAAATTTTTAGCATTTTATCTTTATCCTTGGTTTTCTGGAATTTCCCAATGATGTGTTTTTCTTCATTCACTGTTCTGGTCACTTGGTGGACTCTTGATTTAGAAAGTTATGCCCTGCTATTGTAGGAAACCACCTGCAGGTTCATGTGAGCTGGGTAATCCTATCCCTTTCTTCCAAGGACAGAGGTATCGAGGCCTTGGATGGGGGAGAAAGGAGACATGAGGTGAATTGAATAAACTTCCAGCACCCACTGAGCTCATGTACAGGGCTGGGTTCTGCCTGAGGACAAAAGATGGGGGTGAGACCCAGTTCCTGCCCAGTTCCATGGGTGGGGCTCAGGATACCCATGGTCCAGGAGACCCCTGTGTCCCAGGCTACGTTTACATGCACCTAGCATTCAGTGAGCCACAGGACAACTTAGGGGACGGTCAGCTCTGAAGAGTGGGGTAGGAGGGAGGTAAATAATTATGGGGTAAGGATTGGCCTTTGAGGGAAGGGGCAAAGGCAGAGCCATGACAGCACTGGTTGTGTACTAGGGGAAATGGGGAGAACTTCTATAGTTTTGTCTGCCCCCTTTTTCTGGCCACTGTACCCCTTTTTTTGCATGAATAGTATTTTTCCTCCCATAGGGACTGAATGTTTGTCCCTCCACCTAGTTCATATGTTAAAGCTCTTACCACCCCCACTTACCTACCCCAGTGTGGCTATATTTGGAGATGGGGCCTCTAAGGAAGTAATTAAGGTTAAATGAGATCATAGGGGTGGGGCTCTGATCCAATAGAATTAGTGTCCTTACAAGAAGAGACACCAGAGAGCTCACTCACTCTCTCTCCACACACATACAAAAAGGAGAGGTCATGTGAGCACACAACAATGTGGCAGCCACCTACAAGCCAAGTGATGAGGCCTCAGAATGAAATCTACCTTGCTAGCACCTTGATCTTGGACTTCCTAGCCTCCAGAACTGTGAGAAATACATATTTGTTGTTTAAGCCACCCAGTCTGTGGTATTTTGTTATGGCACTCTGAACTGACTAATACATCTTCCCACCCTCCTATAACCATATGACATTAGAGGGCTTGGCAGTTTTAGTACCCCAGCTACCCAGCCATGGGCTAGAAAGCCAACCCAGACCAGCCCAAGCAGAAACCTTCCTCTGGAATTTTCTGAATAGGAACTAATGGAGGGGAGCCCCTATCCTTTCTTGGTGGCAAAGCCAGGAAGATGGGAGCCTAATGCTACCAACAGCCTGATTCCAGCCTTGTGGGAAAGTTGCTCTGAGAGCACAAAGCTGATACACAGACTGAAGCCAAGACAGAGACCAGGGAAGGAGCCTATAAATCCTAACAGTGCTGGTGGCCTTGAGTTCAGGTATTCCTGAGGCCCAGCAGTTCCCTGCCCTGCCTGTGGCTAACTTACTGAGCCAATGAACTTCCCTTATTGCCTAAGCTAACTTGAGTGAGTTTTCTGTAACTCATCCCAAGAAAGCCCTGATTGCAATGGCAGGGCAGGGCTGGGCTGGCTGGGGTAGAAGACAGTGTGAGTGGAATCAGCTGTGACAAGGACATAGGAGGTACAGATATCACTTGGCCTCCATGAGGGTCTTCCTCCACCCTGACTATGAGCAGGGCTAGGCTCACAAGCTCAGGGGGTCAGAGTGAGGGATTTGGTCAGAGGTGCCATGCTCAGAGTCATCTTTCTATGGGCCAGACCCTTTGCCATCAAGGGCTTTGCCATCGGAGGTAGTTTTAGCCACATCTTGGGTTCACTTGATCAATCGCTGTTCTAGTTTCAGGTTCTTCAAACCACCCTTCCCCATTTGGGTGCTAGGAAGCCATGGACATCCTGGTCAGAAGCCCAGACCCCAAGCAGGGCTCTGCCAACCTGCCCAGAGTTCCAGAGGGCGGGACCTAGGGGTGGTTGGAGGAACCCAGCCTGGGCAGCCTTGACATGCACACCACTCTTGATCCATCTCCTGGAACTTTTCGTCCCTCAAGCTTGGGCCCCTGGTGGAACACAAGTGGTAAAGACAATGCCCATGCCCTTGACTAATTCTCTCACCAGAACTGGTTGTTACATTAAGCACCCTCATCCATTAAAACCAGACAGACCAAGGGTCACTTTCCTAATGGAGGGGTCTTCCTGTCCTATCTCATGCTCACAATGGAGCTTCCTCCTTCAGATGGCTCCTCCCTCAGGGAAGCCCTTTTGACCCGGCCTCTAGCCAAAACTGACCCCTCTGCCGGGCAGGCTCTAGAGTTACACTTGAGGGTGACAGGCCTCATCTGAAGATTTCTTACTGAAAATTGTCAGTTTCCTGCACAAGTACAGCCTGGCAGTTTACTTCAAATTCAACCCAGAAGGAGACTACTGATTCCATCTCAACTGCTCAGAAATTGGGCTGTGTAGAGCTTTAGTTTACTGGAAATTGAGCAGTCAGACACAGTGCAGATTGGCCCAGTAGATAATACCAGTACACGCACAGGGCGCCAGCCAAGACAGGGTGTGCACGTTTGTGTGTGCATACACAGCAGAAAATCTAGAAAAAAACTATTTTAATTTCAGCTGCCATGTAAGTTTCGTGTCATTTCCCCCCACAAAATGTATGACTTAGTCTTGTTTTGTTTTTGTTTTTGTTTTTTGTCTGTTTTTTTAGACAGGGTCTCACTCTGTCACCTGGGCTAGAGTGCAGTGGCATCATCATAGCTCACTGCAACCTCAAACTCCTGGGCTCAAGCGATCCTCCTGCCTCAGCCTCCCAAGTACCTGGGACTACAGGCACATGACACCACACCGGGCTAATTTTTCTATTTTTTTGTAGAGATGGGGGGTGGTCTTGCTCTTGCTGGTCTCGAACTCCTGGCTTCAAGCGATCCTCCTGCCTTGGCCTCCCAAAGTGTTAGGATTACAGGTGTGAGACACCATGCCTGGCCAAGTCTTGTTTTTATTTTGCATTACTTAAGAGAAGGGGGGATGGACAATTATTTTTTGCGGTGTCTTGGGCCTCTAAAGATCTTAATTAGGTCCTAAACTCAGGTTAGGCTGGGATCCTGGTCAGTGTAGCCCCAGACACAGATGTGAGAGACCTTTCTAAGATGACTCCAGACTGGGGCCCAGGAGAGGATGGTCTCAGGAGAGGAGCTGTGGCTCCCGATCTGCCTGCACACTGGGATCACCCGGAGAGCTTGGAAACACCCGAGAGATCTTGAGGCAATTGGTTGGGGGACAGCCTCGGCACCAGGGTTCTTCAAAGCTCGCCTCATGATTGCGATGGGCGACCAGGGTTAAGAACCACTGCCCTTTGCTGTCTCCACTCTGTGGCTGCCACAGTTTCCCCAGCCTTCCAGGTCCCCAGTGTAATCACCTCTCAGAACTACAGGAACTGAGAATTAGCCCTCCCACCTAGCCACTTTCTTCCCCTACTGGGGAATCCCTTTTAGCTACTGGACCTCTATAAACTTATCAGCCTGGGGATCGGGGGGCAGGATGGAGGCTCCTGGCAGACAGGAAAAAGTATGGACTTTGTAGTTACACAGACCTGAGTTCAAATCCTGACTCTGCATTTTGGAAAAGGATCTGAACCATGGCTGGCTTGCCTGCAGAGGGGGGTTATTCCTCCCAGCTGGCAGGATCTCTTTGAGGCTAAAATGAGAGAAAGCTGGGCAAGGCATGAGTTCCCTCTGCTCCACCTCTGTGACCGGGCCCTGTAGGATTTCCATGGCCCTCTGAGCTCTGAGCTTCAGTGCTCCTGCTCCTTCTCCCCCTCACTCTCTCTCTTCCATCCTTGCTAAGGCCCCTGCTTCTCTCCACAGGTGAACCACCCTTCCTCCGTGCCCAGGGGGTGATGGAAGTCTTCCCTGGCTGTGCCAGCACCTCGCTGACACCTCCTTTCTCTCCTGCATTCAACCATGACCAAGCCCAGCACAGTCTACTTCTCTCCCTCCCTGTTTCCACTACTAGGTCACAATCAGCTCTCACAGAGACATCCCCAGTAGCCTCCACTTTGGCTTCTTCTAACCACCCACTCTGGCATTACAGCTATATTCATCTTTAAAAACCCAATATCATTAAGTTGTTCTCTTGTTAAATCCTGCAATGGCCTTGACTCATCCCTGGCCTGTAGGATCTGGCCCCTGCCTGCCTCTGCAGCCCTCTCTTGCTTCTTTCCTCCTCTCTCACTCCTTCACTCACCTCAGATCCTTAAGGCTACCCTCCTTCCCACCTCAGGACCTTTGCACATGCTATTCTGTCTCCCAGAAACACTTCTCGTAGATAGATAGTGAACTCCTTCTCAAATATCCCTTGTTTGGGGCATTGACTACCCACCCACTCCATCAGATTAGGTCCCCTGCTACATGCTCTCATGTCTCCTTATACTTTTTCAATGAAATATAAATTTGATCATGTGATTTATGGCCATCTCCCCTACTAGGCAATAAGCTGCATGACATCAAGGGCCAGGCTGGTTTCCGTTCACCATTGTAACCCCAATGTTTAGCACTGTGTCTGCCACAGACTAGGGGCCATTTGGACCAAGTACGTAGGCTGTGTGGGCTTGGATCACCTGTGTAAGTGTGGATAAAATTTTTGCTGTCATTGAGGAGAAAGTGTAAAATAAAAATGGAGAAGCAGAATGACTGCTTCACCAGCACTGCCTGAGCGTCTGTGGACTGTGTCTAGTCAGAGCCCTTTATATGGGAAAGAAAGGACAAGAAATATGAATGGTCAGCTGTGGGGTCATACAGTGCCTGCCCTGTGCCACTCAGGCAGGCCAAGGGAGGGGCCTAGGGAGGGGAGGGCCTTGGGGAGGACTGCCAGTGAATCAGTCCCTTCCTGGCCCAGGACATGGCCTCTGCAGGTGTGGAAGGCTGCATTCCCCACCTTCACACTCAGCCAGCTGGGCGCTTCTAACTTGAACCAGTGTCACTTGTGGCATTTAGCGTGTAGAAGATGAATTCCTTAGTTGCCAGCTTGGAACCCCTGGCAAGAGGAGGTTCGAAGTCTGAGGAGGATGAGTGTTTCAGTGGAGATGTCTGGATAACTTTTAGGATAAGTATATCTCAAATACTGCATGGGACATACAAGAAATTATTTGCTGTTCATCTGACATTCTAATTTAACTGGACACCTGCACTTTTCTTTGCTAAATCTGGCAACTCTAAGCCTGGGGTTTGCTCTACTTCACCATGGTGCTGTTGTGCCCTACCTTTATTACACAGCACCAGGCTATCTGGTAGAAGGAGGAATAAAACAAGACCCTGCCCTCAAGGAACTCACAGTCTAGTGTAAGAGACAAGAATATGAACAGAGACCTCCAAAGCAAAGGCAAACTTCATTTCTGACAATTTGGGGGCCCTTGTTGGAATAGGGACAGCTTTAGAATTTAGAAGAGATCACAGATCATGGAACAGAATAGAAAGTCCAGAAATAAGCCTGAATTTTTACAAGAACATATATTAGCATGTGATACAGATGGTGTTAAGACTCCTGATAAAGGAAGGATTATTCAATAAATTATGTTAGAGCAATTAACTAACTACCTGGAAAAAATCAAGTTGGAATCATTACTGCTTTAAACCTCATACCAAAAATGAATTCCAGTTATTGTAAGGATGTTAAGAAATGAAACTCTAAACATACTAACAAACTAATAGAGAACAAAAAATAACTATTTATGTGATCTTGGGGATGATGAAGGACTTTGTAAGCATGATGCTCAGTACTGCACAGAAGGCATAAAGAAAAATTGTTTTATCTGCTGCAAAATTTGTTTTTTCAATTTGTCTCCTGTCTTTTAATTTGTTTTTCTGGTGTTTTGCAACATATAAAGTTTTGATTTTTATATAGTGAACTATATCAGTGTGGATATTCCCACTATATAGAAGTACTTTAATGGGAAAAAGATAAGCACAGTAATAGAAAAATGGGTCAAAGAAATGAATTGACAATTCAGAAAAGAAGAAATACAAATGGCCAATGAATAAAAAAAAATCTTTAATTTCATTAGTAATAATAAAAAAAAGAAGAAGTAAACTCAGTGTTAGTGAGGGTTTGGGAAAATGAGCCTTTCATACAATGCTGTCTAAATGTAACTTGGAGCAATTTTTCTAGAGGGCAATTTAACAATATGTATCAAACATCTTAAACCTGACTAGTAATTTCTAGTAATTTATTGTAAGAAAATAATGTTGTATATCAGCTATGACTTAACTAGGAAATATTTGTTACAATGTAGTTGATAATACTTTAAAAACTGAAAACATTATAAATGTCCACAAATAAGGTATTGTTGAGTGTGTTAAGCACCATTCCCATTGTGAAACACCATGTGCAGAAGAGCCCCACCTTGAAATTATAGGGTCTTCCTGCCCTTACCAGGCTTATAGTATCCCCCAATTTCCTATATTCCTCAAATTTGTAGTAAGGTATAAACAGTATACCTGTTGTTTTGAAAACAAAACAAAACAGTATATCTTATAAAAATATTTATTTCATTTTAAACGTTAAATGCAAAGTTTTCTTTTCTGGAAGATGTAGGCCAGCGAGCTAGAAGTAATACCTTATAATAGAATAGTTCTATAAAAATAGCTGCTGCCAAGTGGATTGAGAACATTTTATTCTCCTAAAAGGATTAAATATCTGCCACAAAAAATAAAAAGTCCCCCACGCCCACCCCCCAGTCTCATTGCTTACCCAGGGCTTTCCTTGGAAACGTCAAAATAAAATATACTTCTACCTAACCTTGAGGTTCTTAAAAATGGACGTGGGAGTGGCTTGACTCTGTGTAGCCTCAGGTGGCCCTGGGTGTATATCAGACAGGAAGGCCCAGAGTCTGGAGACCGACCTGGGGTTAAATGGCACAGCAACTTCTAGTGAGGCCACCTTGGACAAGTTACTTACTATCTCTGAGCCTCCATGTTCTCATCCATGAAATGGGTTTAATCACCCAGATTTGTTGAAATCATTAAAACAGAAAATACCTGCAAGGCAATAGCACCGTGCCTGCACATAGTTTGCTTGTCAGTTGCAGTCCCCTTCTGTCTGCTTGGACCCTCCAACTGTGGGGTCCCTAACTTTCATGTAATCACCAGCAGCAGTGTGTTCCCCAGGGAGGTTAGCCTTCATTTGTAGGTTTCTTTGCTCTATTTGGTACATCCCTTTTCCAGGGCACCCAAGCAAGGCTCGCTGGTTATGATACAGTCTCTGAGGAAGAGCCTTGGCCCGTAGGCTGAAGCCGTGGGCTCTGACTTTAAGCTTTGACTACCAAGATATGACCTATGGCCAGTCCCAGTCTGATCTGTGCTCCGCTTTCTTATGTCCAAAATGAAAAGGTTGGACCAGTTATCTCCAATGCTTTTCCTGTGGCTTTAAGATGAGGTATTTATTAATATTTCTTCTCACTTGGAAGAGGGGCTGGCAAAACCACTTAACTTTTAATTTGAGTCTAAGCATCTTGGCAGAGTTTGTTAAATGTCCTCACATGATTCAAGGAAGAAGATGATGCCCTGCCTGCCCCGGTGCCTCTTTCAGAGGTACAAGGCCTTTCCGTTATTTTGTGGCACTATAGATCCTTAGCTTCTGCTGCCTTTCTCCAGCTCTGTAAAAGCATCCTAATTAAGGTCACTTCCAGAAGGCATGAAATGTTCTTTAATTTTGTTTCCACAGCTATTTCCACACAGAACGTGGCCAGCTTACCTGTTCCTGCAATTTTGTCTCCATTTCATTTGCCTGACAATTTGGAGTTTGTAGGTTTTCTTAGAGAAATAATGCTCTGGTCATTTGGGTATGGGGTGGGGTGGGAGGTTATGAAGGAGGAGTCATCTCAGGCAATGAAGTGGAACCTGCTCCATGTTGACGAGACAACCTTGGAAGGGAGATGCTCTTGCTCGGTGACCAGCCACAGGATGGGTTATATCTGCCCCAGCTCTGGCAGTGTTGTAAAGCACTTCACAATGGGCTTTGTTTGGGGAGACGCCAGAGGAACTTCATAGAAGATGAAGAGGACGCTTTCTCCTCTGTGGAAGGCCTCAGCACCAGCAGCAGCAGCAGCTGGAAGGATGGAGAGTGAGGGAGAGGCCTGTAAGTCCCAGACAGAAAAATGTCTCTGGATGGGGCTGCATGATGGGGGTTGGATTCAGCTCATTAGAGCAATAGAGGCTGGGATTCTTGCCATGACAAGCATGTCTGGTTTATGTCAGAGCCCCAAAGGAAGGGCTGACTCAAAGGTAGTGGAAAAGGCACTGCACTGGAACTCAGGAGACATGAATGTGAGTTTTGTCTCTTGTGTGACCTTGGATAAGTCACTTCCTTTACTCTGTTTCTCCATATATACAAGTAGAGGGTTGGAGCAGATTAAGGGATGTCAACTAGGTTTCATCTCATGGGCTCTGATCAAGTGGCTGCTTAGAGAATTGTGTCATAAAGGATTCTGAGGTAGGCCAGGCTTACTGGGAAAATAGGTCATGATTGATTAGCAATGTCTGCCATGGGCATGGGTTTGGAGACTAGTGGCAAGTGTGCCAAGTATTTGCTATCTCTGGACAAGATGATCTCTACAGTTACTTTCAGTTCTAAAATATATTTTGTGACCCTGTAACATAAGCAGACCTGAACAAAGCCTTGTTAAACTAGCATCCTATAACAAAATGGGTCAGAATAAGTCAATTATCAAATTTATTTTTGGGGCCAGTTGCGGTGGCTCATGCGTGTAATTCTAGCAATTTGGGAGGCCAAGGCAGGAGGATTGCTTGAAGACAGGAGTCTGAGACCAGCCTGAGCAAGAGCGAGACCCTGTCTCTACAAAAAATAGAAAAATTAGCTGGGTGTGGTGGCATGTACCTGTAATCCCAGCTACTTGGGAGGCTGAGGCAGGAGGATCACTTGACCCCAGGAGTTTGAGGTTGCAGTGAGCTCTGATGATGCCACTGCACTCTAGCCCAGGAGACAGAGCAAGACCCTGTCTCAAAAAAAAAATTATTATGGATCAATTTTATTAAAAAATTAGAAACATTGAGTGTCCAACTTGCAACCAAATTCTCACTTGGATTTTTAATAAATTAGCATTTTGTTTAATTGTTTTAAAATCTAGCTTTTTAGAAGAGGCAAGTTTCTCTTTGCCTCTCCTGGGTGCCAGAAATTTGACTGAAATTGCCAGATGGGGATCTTTCTGGTCCAGACTTCTATCTCCAGCTTCTATCTGCAGTAATTTAAATCAGAACTTTATGAAAATGACAAAAGGAAAATGTTAGGGGAGATGTTTACATACTTACTGCAAATTTTAAAACAGTTTATAATTTTCTACAGAGAATTTTGGGGCTGAATGTTTTTCCCTTTTGGTGTAAAGAATTGGTTCATGATACACTCTCATCATTGGTATATGCAGGAGCATTTTAATACATCTGTTTGTTTGTTTGTTTTAAAAACATAATAAGCACTGTTTTTAAAGGAATTCACCACTCAAAATTAAAGTTAGGGCCTCGACAACAACTTACAGCTAGCTACATGGTACCTCCCCATGCCTCCCCATCTCCCTTCCCTTTGCTACTGGTAACCACTTTCCTGAATCTCAAGTTCCTTTTTTCTTTTTCCTTTTTTAATTGTAAAATATACATAACATGAAATTTACCATCACTGCTATTTTTAAGCGTGTAGTTCAGTAACGCTAAGTACATTCACATTGTTGTATAACCAATCTTCAGAACTCTTTTCATCTTGCAAAACTGAAACTCTACACCCATTAACCAACTCCTGTTTTCCCCTCCCCTCAACTGCTGGCAACCACCATTCTACTTCCTATTATTATGAGTTTGACTATTCTGGATACCTCAAATAAGTGGAATCATACAGTATTTCTCTTTCTGTGACTGGCTTATTTCACTTAGCATAATATCCTCAAGGTTCATCCATGTTAAATTTCCTTCCTTTTTAAGGCTGAATAATATTCCATTGTATGAATATACCACATTTTCTTTATCCAATCATCCGTCTATGAGCACTTGAATTGCTTCCACCTTTTGGCTGTTGCAAATAATGCTGCTATGAACTGTGTGTACAAATATCTCTCTTCCCCTTGAGTTCCTTTTGATACAGTTTTATTTTATCTTATCTTTATATAATCCTAAAGTATATATACATATTTTCTTTTTAGTTGTTTTCTAAGTTATGTAAAGTATGCTGTATGCATCCTTCTGTGAACTGCTTTTTTCACTTAGTATTGTATTGCTAAGATCCCCCCTTATTGTTATTTGTAGATGGTGTTCATTCTTTTTGACTGCTTGTGACTCCACCAGAGGATATAGATCCTGAGATCTCTTATGAACTGCTGCTAGAAGTGTAAATTGATATGACCACTTTGGAAAACAGTTTGGCTTCATCTCATAAGGTTGAATATTCACACACCTCCCAACCCAGCAATTCTATTCTACCTATGTGAAACAGGAGACATGTATAGAGAATGTTCCTAACAGCTCTGTTCACAATAGCAAAAATCTACTGCCCATCAACTGGAGAGTAGGTGACTAAATTGTGTTTTTCATGTCCTTTGATTTCCTGTAGTCATAGGATGCAAGTGGCTTTCCTATGGTTAGCTTGGGGAGAGGGGGATTCTCTCCAACCAAGTCTGCAGTGGCAGTTCTCTTTAGCCCTAGGGCAAGTGCTGCAGTCCAAAACAAGAGTAGAGAGAATGAGGTGCCCCACTGAGCAAATGCTGAGCATCTCTGGAGGTGAGGATAGGGGGAGGTTTGCACCTGTAGGAAATAGCCATCATACAGGTCAGTCTTTTCAAATGCCTTTGTCACTAGGTTCAATCCAAGGGAAATCCTCTCCCCAAAAAACTGTAAAGTTTATTGGGGCTACCATTTATGGAGCACCTACCATGTGCCTGATCATGTACTAATGTACTAATCACACGTATTATTTCACTTAATCCTCACCATCACCCTACAAGAGTGCCTGGTAGGGTGCTCCATACACGTAGCAATGTTATCACCTCCTTCGTAGGTGAGGAAACCAAGACTCAGCATAGTCAAACAACTTCTCAAAGGCCACACACCCCGAGAGTGGCTAAGCCAGGACTAATAACTAGGACTCCAAAGCCAGTGATCCAGTGAAAGAGAAAAATCTCTGAGGGCTCAGGCTAGCTTCCTCCCAATAAATCTTTCTTCCAATGTTCTAAAAACAATGACAGATCTATCTTTCATAAAGCAAACAACACTAGCATTCCCTTCATTTTAGAGAGGGGGGGAAAAAAGGTTAGCTAAGCTCCAGGGCATCCCATTTCTATCCTTCATATTTATAAGGCAACGGCTAGGGCTGCGACCCAGACCAAAAGAACCCTCCACAGCTGTCTCTGTGGGTCATGCTGTATCCATTAATGTAAAGATTTTCCACAGTGTGCTTACGGGCAAGTAGCATCACCCTCAGTCACAGGTTAAGGGCAGCTAGGCCTAGCCTGGTAGACACCATCGTGGGAGTCTGCCAAGCTTTTCAACTGGTTTATCCATTGTTTGTGTTCAAGGAAGCTCTTAGGAGAAGAGGGTGTGGGTGGGCAGAGTTCTGATCCGACGTCTCCCAATCTGGGCATAATCTCCTCCCCCAGTGTCAGGAATCAGAAACTCCATCCACAGACACAGGCTCGAGCCTCATCTCCTA
The DNA here is from genome assembly GCA_023783475.1 of Daubentonia madagascariensis. Lineage (NCBI taxonomy): Eukaryota > Metazoa > Chordata > Mammalia > Primates > Daubentoniidae > Daubentonia > Daubentonia madagascariensis. Next base: position 7,350,717 of record JAKFHU010000144.1, on the reverse strand, counting down.
TCCCTGTCTTTCAAGCAGGTGCCACCCTCTGCTCCTCTTCCACAGATAGCCTAGAGCTGCAGGCGGTCCCTTAGGATCTGCAGCCTTGGGCCTGCTTAATGTCCTCTCCAAAGAGCCATCTGGGTGACCAGCGGATGGCCAGCTTTGTCCTAACTCATTACTAGACCCCTGTTCCTTTTCCTGACCTTCAGAGATCCCTGCCTACCCTGGCCGTTTATTTTCCTTGTCTCAGTGCCCTCGTCTCTCATTCTTCCCCAGGTTGGATTGCTCGCTGCAGCCCACTGAAGCATGCTCTTCTCGACATAGACAGCTCTAGGCACGAGGTTGGTGCTCAAAAAAAAAAAAAAAAATAGGGCATTATGTCAATTTCATTAATCAACAGAAGTGGTGGCTCCACTGTGAAGTAAACTGGATACTGCTTGGGCCTCTGAGTTCAACAGCCTTGCTGGACAAGAGGCTTTGAACTAAAACATGAATATGCGCACACATGAGCCTCTCCTCATGCAATGAGAAAATGAGGATACTCAGTGGTGGTTCTTGAGCATTTTCCTGTCTCGTTAATGCACATGTAGTCAGCATGATGATAATCAGAGCTAATAATGGCTGAGGACTTTCCTGCGCCAGGCAGTGTGCTTAAAGTTTTCACAGAGCCTCTCTCATTTAATAATTTCTATTTTTCAGATCAAGAAACTGAGGCTTAAAGCTGTTAAGTATTTTACAGCTAGCAATGGGTTGAGTCAGCATTTGAACCCAGGCAGTCTAGCTCCAGGATCCTGTGCCCTTAGCTGTTTTACTATCCAGTGCCAGCTATACAAAACTAAAATGCACATATTTCCAACTATATGTGCAATCCATTGAGCTGGATATTAACTGAGAACAAATAAAAACTAATGACCTCTGAAAAACATAAAACGTGAGCAACATGACATCACTGCGAGAGACAAAACAACACATTGCTTTCTTGTGAATGTATTTTGCTGACAGACCATGAGCTAATAATCAGCCTGAACTCAGCAGTGCCCTGTTCCCTTAGGACGCACACACGCACACACACATTGAGTTGCTTGTTTGTGCCACCTGCAAGAACTCGGTAACCATCCTGGATTAATAGATGACAAGGCACTTCATAAGCAACACAGATCAACTGGAAAAGCAAATACAGTCAGAGACCAATAATAAAATAAGGCAGTTATCAATCACCAAAATTTCCAGAATGGGAGGGAATGTGGCAAAGACAGCAAATTTGTATCAGGTTGTTCAGAAGTACAAAAGGGGAGCCACCAGAAGAAGAAAACTTACTCCAGGCAGGTGTCCATCCCATTGGTTCTGTGATTCGAGCAGGGCCATAGAGTCAGGCTGGGACGTGAGTGTAGGTCTCCAACCCCTTGTGTTCTTGCTGTTATCGCATAAGCCAAGATGCAAAAATGGAAGTGAGAAAAACTTATCCAACACAGATGACAGGTTTGGGCATCTTAGGAGTGGGAGCAAAGACCAATATGGCATTGAGGAATAGCTGATTTGGAGGAGAGGAGTAGCCGTGGTTTTCGCGTTTGCTGGGCTCTCCATAGAGGAAACAGTGAGGAAGGCAGATGTTGGCTTTACCCCTGACCCCTGCCCCTGGTCTCCCTACTCTGGCTTGCTGCTCTGCCCCAGAATGTGATTAAGAGCACAGACGCTGGAGCCAGACCACCTGGGTTCAAATCCTAGTTCTTTTTACTACCAGTGGTGTGAGCTCGGGCTATTTCCCAACCTCTCTGTGCCTCAGTTTCTTCATCTATAAAGTGGGAATAATAACGGTATCTCTTTTGGGGTGTCGGGAATATTAAATGAATTAACGCATATTAAGAGCCTAGGACAGTGTGTGGCGCCAATACGCTTTCTCTAAGGCTTAGTTATTACTACAATCATCTCTGCTCCTTCCTGAATCCAAACTTTGCTTCGTCCTGCTTCCCCCTGCCCCACTGGCCTTTTGATTTAATCAAAACCTTCTTCTGTAGCATAAAACCTACACTGGCTTATTTTAGGATAAAGTCAAACTCCTTGCCTGAGGGTAAGATGTCCCACGGTCTGACCAGGCCCACCCGTCCTGCCTCACCTGCTTGCATTCTGTGTTCACATCATTCAGCTTTCATGCCTCTGCATGGGTTGTTCCCTCTGCTGTGACCCTTTCCCTGGCTCCCCACTGGCCTGTCTCCTGGCTAACTATTGTTCTTTCTTCATTACTCAGTTCGGATGTCACATTCCCTAGGAAGCCACTTCATCCCTGACCGCCCTGGCCCTGAATGCCCAGGCTGGGTTAGATGTGCCCCACATTAGACGTGTACTCCCCAGCACCCCAGTTTTCTTTCTGTCCTGGCACTGATTACACTGCCTCCTGATTGTCTATTTGCCTATTACCCCACAAAACAATTAGCACCTTGGGACACAAACTGTGGCTTTTATTTTGATCTCTGTGCCCTCCCAGATGTGCCTGCTATCCTGCATCCTGCCCTGTGTCCTGGAGGCTGACCTGTAAGGATTGCTTTTATAGGGTTCCCGGGGACCCTCTGGCTTCTGGTTGGTTTGGGCCAATGGAAGGGTGCCCCAGCGGGAGACTGGAGGGAGGGGAGTACAAGAGTCAGGATGTCTGTTTGTCCCTCTGTCCCTGAGAAGTAGCTGCAGGCTGGTTGCATCCCTCACCGAAGTTCCTGGCTCCTCTTCTGCAGCCAACTCCTCAAAAGCCCTCCTCAAACCATCTGTGGTGGAAAGCCAGTTTGTTTTATTTTACTTGAATCAAGTGCAGAATCATACTTTTATAAAATATAATAAAACATGAATTATTAAAAGATTAATTAGTAGAAAAATTAAAAAGCAATGACTTGCAAAATATGACCAGATTTTTATTACTAGATTTCAAGTCATAAAGTTATATTAAAAACAGATAATAAAAAAAACTAACATAGAGAACAAAAGAAGATAATTACAAAAACTATATATGTCACTCATTGAAAATCTACATACAGGTGATTAATATAGAGAATTATTGCTACATGCCTAAGTTCTTGTCATTCCATAATTGTATCTAAATCAAACATTATGAAGGATATAGTAATTGTCCATATTAAATGCCTACACATACTTTGAAAGAAAAATGTATATATCAATATTTTAAATTTTTAATGTGACAAACAACTTGATTTTTGCTTGTTAATTTATCTCATCTAGGTTGGATTGACAACATTGACACCCACACGGTATGATGTGTATGTAAACTGTTTCAACATTTAAAAAAATTACACTTACAGTAGAAAAATAAGTCTTAAAAAGTTACATTGACAGGCGTGGAAGAAGAGATTTTAAGCAATTTCAGCAGGTTCATAGTCATTTTTAACCTTTATACAAAATAAGGCAAGTGATGCTATGTTTTCAAAATTCATCTCCAATCCTTTATTCAGTAGTCAGCATGAACAGTTTATCCTATAAATCTGTAGTTCTGGATCTATCCATTTCCCATGTGCGGATCTTCTTTTGATGAAAAATAGAAGTGAAAATGCTCTAGCAAATTTGTTAGATGTTTGGTGTTAACTTTTAACATATGTATGACTGTCAGAATTATCACCAATTTCATTGATAATTGTTAAGTAATGGAACATGCTACCCCAATTTGTAGAAATTCTGTTCTCCAAGCTTGTATTACTTCCTTGCATGAAAGTATTAAGATTATTAAGATACTCAAGATATCAAACAAAAAAGCAGGTCTGGCTGTTCAATTCATAAACTGAAAAAGTTGGGACCAAATTGGTGACCTATCTTGCAGAAGCAGAAAGAGTTCATTCTATCATTCAAATTTCCTTGACAGAACTTTTCCCTTAGATAACCACCCTATGTCAGCATGTAATTACAGTTACTTATGATCAGCATTACACATTATCACATAATAAAGAAGATAATCTCAAATTGAACACATTAGCTAGCCTTTATGGAATTAACACTTTTTACCGTGTCACTGAGCACACCGAAAGTTTAGCTGACATTCATTCATTTGTTTGTTGTTTTATGGGGGACTGGGGCAGGGAGCATGACTTTCACAATGAAGGAAGCAGTGTGACTTACATTCTGGTGCAAGCTTCTTAATCTGAATAAGTATCCTAGAATGCTTTCCTGTCATTCCAGCTGCATTATCAGAACATATTCCTATGCAAACCTAAACTCCAAACAACATTTGCTGACACTGATCACCTACTTTGATATTACGGCAATGTTAAATTACTGTGAAATTCCACTTTTTTTTTTAAGGCAAGCGCAAGGTGAAGTTTATTGAGTAAAGTAAGATACGTTCACCACAGACAACAAACGGACCCCCTGTTGTAACGGGAGGGCATAAACACCTACTTTCAATTGTCATATGTATCTCACAGACTGGTAACAGTGTGCAGACCTGCACAGGTCTGCAAATCACACTTTAACATTGCTTTACCTGATTCTCTCTTATTCCAACTTCTGGTAATCAAGAAGTTGATAATCCCCTTATCTCTTTAAGTCTAGGGATGATAACAGCTTGGTTGCTACTAGCTCTAGGTCAGTGGTCCCCAACCTTTTTGGCACCAGGGACCGGTTTCATGGAAGACAGTTTTTCCACGGACTGGGATTGGGGGGGTAGGTGGCAGTCGGGGGGCGGTGGCAGAGCTCAGGCAGTGATGCAAGAGATGGGGAGCAGCTGTACATGTAAATACAGATGAAGCTTTGCTGGCTCACCTGCCACTCATCTCCTGCTCTGCGGCCCCCCAGTTCCTAAGTTTCATGGAAGACAATTTTTCTACAGGGGCAGGGGGTGCAGGGTGTGGGGGAGGTGGAGCTCAGGCGGTGATGTGCAGCCCGGTTCCTAACAGACCACAGATTTGTACCAGGCCGTGGCCGGGGGTTGGGGACTGCAGCTCTGGGTTACTGCACTGTTCCTTGTGGTTCCCCCACAACCTCACCTTTATAAATTGTTATTTTGTTAATAAACCTCTTCCTTGATTTATCCTAATCTAAGAGTACCTTCTGTTTTCTCTTGGGAAATATATTCTGATACAACCTCCTAAGGTAGCATCCTGCCCAGCACAAAGAAGATGAATAAATGACCAATACTGTTTTGGAGAAATAAGATAATGGTTTGCAGGAGGTTCAGAAAAAGAGAGGACCAAAGGCATGACATGAACTCATGCTTCTTCCTGACATGTCATTATCCCCTCCAGATCTGGAGTCCTAGGCCAGAACCACCATAAGCTTATAAAGTGCCTTTGTGCAAACTAGAAAAAGGTTCAGGCTCTGGAAGGATGTAGCCCGCAAAACACGTGGCTTGTACATGGAGTATGGGGAGGTTGTCAGCCCCCCAAATCAGGTGTTCTTTGCTTGAATAATGCACACAATCTTACGCAGCTGGTCTCCTCTAGGTAGAGCAAGCTGGCAAGTCACTCCATCTTAGAAAGGTGACCAATTAAGTATAATTCTCTGAGAAAGCATATTATGGCTCAGATTTTGTGGAAATGTGATATTTTTGTTTGCAGGGTGATCTTTTTCACAGAATTCCTCCTTAGCTTCCTGAATATGAGAAGAGAGTCCCTGCTAGCTTAGCTCGACTAGGTAGTATTGCAATCCAAGGGGGCCATAGGATCTTTGGGGACAAATGTTTTTTTCAGTTCTTCTGGATATGATTGTGCTTCCCCTGAGAGACGTTTAAGACCCCAAACTGCATGGTCTGTGACTAAGAATAGCCTGGAGGAGTAGGGAGGGGGTGGTAGGTATGAAGGAGCGCTTTCTAGCTGGAGCTGGCACCACTTGCACAGGGGGTGTACTGATCCCTGGGGTGGTGGGGATCAGGGAAGGAAGAGTTCAAGGGAACAGGGTGGGGAAACCAGACAGCTTGTCAGTGCCTTGTGATTCAGACCTTCCTGTTGTAGAGAAGTGATTTCGTTTGACATGAATTCCCGAATACCTGGACACACCCACATGCAAGCGGGCCCCAACCCATCCCAGAGCCCGTTGTGGATGAACTGAGGGTTTGTGCTGGCTTCTACCCTCACCACCATTCCCTGCCCCCACCTGAACAGCCTTTTCCCCAATGGAAGGACTGAGGGGAGCTTATGGGTATGGGCAACGTTCCAGAGACTTGCATTATATTGACCCTATGATTCTCAAGTCTGAGAGGGGGAAGTTGATTCAGGGGAACCAGTTTCCTGTCTTTGCTGGAAAGTTGACACACCTTAATTTCTCTCATTTCTTAATCTCTCAAACACATTGGCCAACTGTAAGTTTGGTGGTAATGACGGGGACATTTACTCCAAAATCAAACCACAAGTGGTGAGGTTGGGAGGACATGGGAAAGCTGAATCGGGAAGGCTGGGGAAGGATATTGCTCTTCTCTTCCAGAACTGAGGTCAACATAGAGACATCTTTTCACGTGGCACAGGGGTCATCCCTAGAAAGTAATCCTCACTGCATTTTGGAGACGAAAGAAATCTTGGAGACCATTATCCCTTTGTTTTAAAGACTGGGGCACTAAAGCCTAATGAAATGTATTATTGCTAAAGGTTACCGTGGAAATGGTGAAAGCAACGTTAGAACGCCGGTCTTTGTGCTAGTGTGGCTGCTGGTGCGATTTCTACTGCACTATGCTGCCTCTCAGGGTAGTTATCCTTTCCCTCACTTGTTCATTCTTTCATCAAATATGTGTTGAGCACTGTCATGTGCCGGGCACTGTGATATGTGCCAGATCTATAGCAGTGAACAAGGCAGATATCGTCCTCATGGAGCTTACGTGTATCGAGAAGACACATCGAACAAATAATTACACAAATAAACAATTACAAATGTGATGGACGCCAAGAAGAATAAGAGGGTGCTATTAGAGCTTATAAAAGCACACCTTACCTAGCCCAGGTAGCAGTGATGGTGCTGAGATCCAGGAAGGCTTCTCTGAGGAAGTGACATTTAAGCTGAGACTTGAGGGATGAGTAGAAGATAGTGAAGCAAAGGGCCTGGGGGATGGGAAGAGAAATCAAGGCAGAGGGAAAGAAATGTGCAAAGGTTCTGGGGCAGGAAAGAGATGGAACTTTGAAATAACCAAAAACAAACCTGTGGCCTAGTGAATAAATGGTCTAGGGGTTTAAAATGGTTTGGGAAGGTAGCAGAGTCAGACCACTCAGAGCCTCACAAGCTCTGGTCAGCATTCTGGACTTTATCCTAAGACAAGAGGGAAAAAACTGGAGGTTTTTTAAACATGGAAGTATTATGACTGATGTTTATAAGATCACTGAGAAGATTGCACTGGTGGGGAGCAAAGCGGATGCAGGCAGTTACTCAGGAGGCTATTGCAACAGCTCAGGTAGGAGAGGGTGGTAGCTTGGACCAGAGCAGGGCTAGTGGAGACGGGGAGAGATGAAGAAGACATCCACAGATATTTAGGAGGTAACTTCGTGCTAAGTGTGAGAAATGAGAAAGAGGGGAAGGATCCAGAGTAACTCTCAGCACTGGCATGAGATAGGAGGAAAGGGTGGTGCATGCCTGGGGCTGGGAAATGCTGCAGGAGGAGCAGGCCCAATGGAGAGACCAAGAGTTTGGACATGTTCAGTTTGAGGTGCCTGGGAGACAAAGGGAAGAAGATACAGAACAGGCAGTTGGATATGCAGGACGGCAGCGCAGAGTAGAAAGATGGGAGTAGAAAGATGGGGTTATGCATAGAGATGGTAACTGAAGCCATGGGAATGGAGGAGCTCATTTAGGGAGAAAGCCTAGGACAAGAAGAACAGAGATAAGTCAGGGAAGAAACCAAATTTATGCCATTGTGCAGAATAACGTACACCTAAGAACATATAACACCTTTACTTTAAAAATCTGTGCTGGTTTCAAACCTACCCTTCTATTCTTGGCTTGGGGTGCGGGGGCTACAGATCACATTTCTCCTTTGCCTACAGGATAGCAGGGGGTGCTTGAAGGAGACCAAAAGGCTAGAGAAAGAAGTGATTTGTTCTTTTCCTGTTTTTGCCTCCTGTTTTCATCAGCTTCATCACCCCAGCAGCAAGCCTTCATCCTGGTGGTGGCAGCTGGTTCCGGGAGCACAAGCAATTCCGCTTGCAGTATGTGTATACGCTCAGACCCAGGCTCGCCATGCTCCCCCACAAACATCAGCCTTGCTGCCCCGAATGCCAATACCTTCACCACCATGCTTACCTGATGATCATTCTCCCTGAGCCTGGCCTCCTCATCTTACTCACAACTCCAGGAGTGTAGTAGAAATTGGTAAAATGCCTGCACCCTAGCCACAGGAAGCCTGGAGATGCGAGTTCTGACTCCTACACAAGGAGGTGGGATTCCTCCTGTGGGAACTGAGAACCGCAAAGACCCTTGGCATGAACACTCCACTCAAACCCCTACACTACCAGATTCTACCAAACTTTAACATGGCTTCTGGCAGCCTGAGGTGGTGTCCCTGGGACAAATCAGTCCCGATTTGAGTTTTTGGCTGGAAAAGCTTGGGGTTGTCAAAAAAATGTACTATTTGTTCTAGCCGACACCTGAGCTAGGCCCTGACCTCCCTTCTTAGAGCATTTACTAAAAAGGGCTTATGATTGTGAATACTTTCTCTTTCTCTTTGAGATGTATATGTACCTCCCAAAACTCAGGAGTGTTTTTCTCAAGGTCCTGAAAGCCATTCCTTTGAAATGTAATCATCAAGAAGGATTGGACCTCTGTCTCTGGGCCTCAGTGGGAGGATAGAATTCTAGCTTTGACAATGGCCAGCTAGCAGACACAGCTGGCCTAATCTCATTTACGCTGACTGGCCCTTTGTAATTTTTCATTTAGTCCTGTTCCCTCCCCCTTCCTGCTCCCTCATTCTCCCTTCAAAATGCCCAGTCACCTCTGCACAGATCTCAATGGAGCTCAGCTCTTTCCCTTCTGTCAGTAGTTACTGAATAAAACCTGTTTTCAGCACTTTAACTAATATGTGGCTTCATTTATCTTTGACAGAACCTTCCCAAAAATAAAGAGATGATGACTGGCAGCCATGAACATGGCAAATATCAGAAATAAGGATTTAGTGGTTCCTTATTTTTGAAAATTACTTGCCTCTTTCCTGGAAGGATGCATGGAATAGTGCTAAAAGGCATAATCCAAAAAGAGTAATAAAATAAGGCTAAAAAGGAAAAATAAAAACAGTCCTGAGAGAAAGGGAGTGTATTGGTTAGGGTACAGGCTAAGCTGACATCACAAAGAGACCACAGAATGTATGTAATGTTTAAATTAGAAAGAAGTTTATTTCTTTCTTACATAACAGTCAAGAAATACATTCAAGAGCTGGAAGGGTGGCTCCTTCATCAGCACATGGCTTCCATCATTGAGTCCAGGTCACTGCTCTGGTCTTAGCTCCACCAGGAGGAAGGAGGAAGTGATTGGGGGGGCATAGGACGGTGCACGTCCTATCCTTTTAAAGGCAAGACTTGGAAGAGGTGCACATCGCTCCCAGGCATACCCCATTGTGCTTGTCTTAGCTATTTGGCCACACTTATCTGCAAGGGAAGTTGGAAAAGGTAAGTCTCTCAAGTCTCTGGTTAGGTGGCCGTATATCCAATGAAAACTCTTACTATGAAAGAGGATAGTGGCTGAGGTTGAGGGGAACCACAGATAAACCACAAATATCCAAAAGTAAGAGTCAAAGATTTGCCTGCCAACATTTGCAGCCCTTTATCACAGGGTGTGTTCGGCCATGCACAGTGAGAGCTGAAAGTGCCAGAGAGTGAATGCCCCCAGAAGCAGCCCGTAACCACTAATGAATGGGGAGTTGGTGAATAAACACATCAGCTTTCTCCCCCATGGTTGGGATAACTTTGACATATTCTATGATGTCCCCAGAGTTCCTTGGAGGGACTGAGCCACACTTGCCTACACGGTAAGCTGTTTAGCTTCCCTGTCTCATCTCCCCAGTCCTCTGTTAGTGTTTCCTGGGCTCACTTCCAAAATAAATTACTTGCACTATAATCTGTGTTGCAGAGTTTACTTCTAGAAGAACCCAACCTACTACCAGCTCTAGGCTTCCTGGAAATCCAGAGGGAAACTAAATAACATTATATTTAGAAAGTGGAAAGAAAATCAGTTCCTCAGTTGAGACAAAGTATTTCTTCCGCCCCTGCCCTTCCACACTCCATTCCAAAAAAGCACTACTTACCATCCTATTTTCACACTGTCTGATCTTTCGTGGTGTTCACATTTGTTCTGCCCTCAGGCCTATAAGCAACTTGACCCTTTATTCCCTTTAGAGCTAGCAAACTGCCTTGCACATACTTGAAACTAAGCAAATGTTTGAATGATGAAAATATGAACCCTGTCCAACACACCTCCTGACACACACAGAAACTGAAGCTCAGTTAGAAGATATGCCTGGCCACATGTTCCATGGAGAGTGACCGAGGGAGCCAGAAGCAGCCCCTAGCCCCCTGACCACTCCTCTGGTTTTCTACCACAAACACAGTCTCCTTCCAGGTTTTGTTTTCATCATCTCGGAGTGGAGCCCAAGGCTTTTAGCAGGAGAAGCATGTCTGTAAATGTTAAAAGTATCTGTGTCTTGAGTGAGCCAGGTCATCTTCCCCTTGGCCCATTAGGTCTGAAAGATTGTGCTTGTTATTACTTGATTTTTCGTATCTTGCAAGATGAGACCTAAATGTAATCAGGGAGATGACTATAGATTCTAGGTACTTAGTCTATTCAAAATCCTATAATGCAGTAATTGATCACGGCAAACCCCAAACCCAGAATCAAGTCTGTGTTTCCATAAATTCCTCCTGGAAACAGCACCACCTTGAAGCCCTGGAGTATAGGCAGGAGGAGGTCTTGATTCACGCTGCAGTTGCTCTGAAGAGAAGGACCACAGGCTAAGTGAAAGACCCAACAACAAATATGCCAAAGGAGAAAATGCCTATGTAAGACCTGTAACCTAAACCCAAAGCAAAAAAAGCCCTCACTCATCTTGATCTGGAGAGGAGGAATTCTTCCAGTGGAAGATAAAATTTTAAAAGTGTCAGTTGAATTGGCTGTTTGCCCTGGGCCCTGAAGTTCAGGTATTTGTAATTTGGCCTCTGAGCTGCATCTATTTTAGGTGTCTTTTTGTGATAGAAAAAAACAATAGCCACATATTTACTAGCCCTTTAAAATTTCTCTGCAAAATTCATTTATAATTTACCTTTCTCTACTTTAAATATCTATAAACCAATTTAAAATTATGTATTTATGCTAATTATATAAATAATATATGCTCAAAATAAATATTTTAGAAAACATAAATAGCCAGAAAATTGAAACCACCTGAAAAGTCACTACCAAAAAATGACCACTGTTGTCATTTCAGTGTATCCTTCCAGATATATACACAACCTTATTTAATGACTGTATGTTATTCCACTGCATGGATGTACCGAAACATGGTTCATCCAATTCTAAGACTCTGGGTCCTTTCTTGTCTTTCACTATTATAAAAAGAACTAGAATAAATATTTTAACCAAATCTTTATTTATTTCATCCATAAATATCTGTAAAAGATAAAGATCCTCATTTAAAAAACTTAATAGTAATAACAATACTATTGTCACACCTAAAAAATTAAACAATAATTCCATATTATTATCAAATATTTAATGTTCTAATTTCCCCAATTGCTTCATAACTACTGCTGCCTTCACTTTTGGTAACTAAATCTTGAGGTACATGCTTAATTAGTTTATTAAGGTAAATGCTTAGATTTGAAATTTTTGGGCCAAAAGTATGTTATACCTAGATCTAGAAAAAGCTGGATGTCCTCACTCAGTAGCCTTAAACATTCCAAAACAATGTTTTGTATGAATGTGACTATGGAAAGGATGAGGAGAAAATCTTTTATTTGAGGCTTTCATATGTTGGTGACAGAGGGGAAATAATGCTCTGAAAGGTTTCCTAGCGATTTACTCTAGTAGACTCCAGGGCAGCTGATTTCCCCCCACCCCCTGCAGCCCCCCAGTCCCTGGGTTCAGGAGGGCCTCCCACTGTATTGGCCAGCCTCTCTGGGGGAACATCCTCCCTTCTCAATAGCCCAGATGATATTCCTATGGGAGCGGGCATATCTCATTCAGCAATCAAGAATCTATTTATAGAACCATGGATCATTCTAAGAGGAAGATATGTATTCCAATCCAGTGAAGTTCCTATGCCTCCCTGCCCACTCAATGCTAATTTATTTGCTATTTTATATTTATCTATAATATTTACATTTACATAGAAGTAGCAGTGTAGTGGAAATAGACCTGGGTTAAAATTCTTTTTCAGTTATTTGTTGCATGATCCAATGCAAATTACTTCCCTTTTCTGAAACTCAAGTTATTTAGGGGCATAATGATAGTTTCCTAAGGTTGCTACAAAGATGAAGTAGTTTGGAACATAGTAGGTGCCCAGTAAATATGTGTTGAACAAGTAAATATTTGCTAACTAGAATCTTATATATATATTTTTTGAGCTAGAAGAAATCTTAGAACACACCTCTCTATTTTAGAAATGAGAAAACAGAGCTCAGAGAAAAAGTGAAATTTGGGGTTTTTTTTAGTCATTAATTTAACAAACATTTATTAAGCACTGAGTATGTGTTAGGCACTGATGATATGACAGTTAGTAACATCTGGTCACTACTCTCAAGGAGTAAGGAGGGATAGACGTATTTTAAAGAGAACTATACCAAATTATATGTGATATTATAGAATAATCTAGTGCTGTGCTATCCAATTTGGTAGCCGCCAGCCACATGTGGCTACTTAAATTTAAATTAATTAAAATTAAATAAAATTAAAATCAGTTTCTCAGTTACACTAACCACTTTTCAAGTGCTCCGTAACCAACATGGGGCTAGTAGTGGCAGGTGTAGAACTTTCCCATCATTGCAGAAAGTTCTATTGAACAGTGCTGCTTTAGAGCTTCTCCCCAGAATAACATTCATATGTGAATATACCTCAAATTCATACAATTTCAAGGTGTTTGCACCTTGATCTGAAAGCCCTTTACAATACAGGCAAGAGAGCAATGATGGGCATTGCTAACTAAAATGAAAATCAGAGATAGGAATTTTATTACAATCCAGAGTCCAAATTTGAGAAAATTTTAGGTTAGAAAACTTTCTGGCTTAGTTGGCTATAGTAGAATAATGAGTCACTTGGTCATTTCAACAAGGATGGGCTCAGTTTCCTGTGCCTCCTGGGTAGCCCTGTGGTTGTCTGGGCCTAGTGGCCACATGCTCATGTGTATACACTTTAGACAGGGAGAGGTCCTCACAACTTCCCTGAGATTTCAGTGAAACTACATCACTTCTCTCAAAATTTACTTGCAGTCTCTCTAACTAAGGATGTTATGTGGCTTTCACTTCCAGTAAGCTATATTCACTTAACAATCACTTTTTGGGTGCTTTCTATGTCCCAGGGACTGGGCTGTGTGCGACAGAATGAAGAGGATTAAGACAAGAAGTTTGTAATCTAGCAGAGGAAACAAATATGAAACCAACCAGTCATAACCAAGGCAGAATGAAATAAGTGTGTAACAGGCAAAGTGCCTGGGAAATTCAGAAAAAGGAGAGATTAAAATTCAATTTAGGGGACTAGGGAAGCCTTAATAAAGGAGATGGCATTTGGGCACAGCCTTAAAAGATATGTTGGAACAGAATAGCATGGAACATGCTATCATTGGGAATTCTTCCACATTCAAGTTCTTGAAGTCTGAAATTCTTCCACTGAACAGGCTGTGGCAGCTCTCACTCATTCTTTCACACTGAACCTGCTCTGACTTCCAGACTCTCAACCCCATCCTAGCTTTATGGTCCTTCGTGCACTTCTAGGTGAGACCCCATGATCAGAGTTTTCAACCAAATTTTGTCAGCACTCCCTTGTCCTCTGGCTTTTGTATTTATCTGTCTTGCCAATTCCCAAACTTGCCCTAATGAAATCAAGGTTATTCATTCAGTACGAGGTCTCTCATCAACCCTCCAGTTTAACTCAACCTTTCTTTGTGCCTTCCCCAATTTTCTCCCCCATCCCAATCCTCTGTGGAGGGGGATTCCTTTTGAGTAACTCTTCATCCCATTCTTTCCCTCTTCTCCAGGACCTAGTAGTACGCCTTTTCTCCTCTCCTGTATCTCAAGTTTTCATTGCCTATAAATGGCTCTCTCTTTAGCAGCAGATCCAGGGTCTGTAGAGCCTGAAGCTTATTCAATCCTGGGAGAGCCTCTTCAAGAAAAACAATACAAAATTACAAATACCAAATTAGGAACAAAAGTTAATATTTACTCAGAAGGGGCCTGTGTAAGTGTAAGGGGCTCTGAAGCTTACTTCATAGTAAGTCTACCTCTGTCCTATAATAAAAACCAAACCCAACCCAGAAGCTTCCCTTTGCTCTGCTATTGCAAACCATTGTTCCATTTCTCTTTCTCGTCACCCTGAAACTTTTCAAGGAAGTAGTCTATGTACACTCTCTTCACTTCCACATCACTTTGACCCTATGCCTACCACTCCATTGCAATGGTTTTCTTTAAAACACCGTTGGACTCCTAATCCCTAAAGCCCTTTTCTTGGTCCTGAACTTTCTTGTCCTTTCCACAAATAATTCAACACATGGGTCATCCTCTGACATCTTGAAATGACTCCTTTCCCCCTCATCTGCCAATGGTGAGCCCTCTTCAGGGTCCTTTCAACAGCCCAGGTTGTGACTCAATGGTTACTCCTATGCCATGGCTTCCACCATCACCCCTGTGTGGCTGACCCAGTTATATATCCCTTGGCCTGATTTTCCTTATAAACTTCAGGCCTAAAACACAAATTCTCTACCTGAAGTCCCATCAGCACATCAAATTCAACATCTTTTCCTGGCTGTGTCAATGTTATCACTCCCTCCCAGCCACCTGCTCTAGGAATTTCAAAGTGTTACTCTCCTTCTCTCCCCTCTTCATCTCTAAGATCTAGCAGTTCTACCTCAGAAATGTCCTTAGAATCAGTGTGATCCTTTCTATTCCCACTCCCACTTCAGAAAAACTTCTGTTTTTCTCTCTATTGACTTGGACTGATCCAAAGGCTGTTCAGTGTTTGGAACTGGGGAGCCTCAGAGCTGGGTGTGACTTGCCCCATTGAATTAATGGCAGGCCAGATCAAGAATCCGGGTTTCTTACTTCTTCTTGGTGGCAACTTCACACTTTTAAACCCACTGTAATCCATTTTGTACATTGTCAGATTAATTGTCTTAAAAGAACGACTCTCACTGAATGAAACTATTATAGTTCCTGCCATGGTATTTCAGAGCTCCAAAATCTGGTCACAAATAACATTTCAAATTCATCTTTCTCTTGGCCCCGTGCTGTATTGTATAACTGATTGGACTCTTGGATTTCCTCTGAACATGGCCACGCATGCATGCAAGTGATATGTGGAATGAATTTCCTCCTCCCTGACATGTAGTTCAGTAGTTTGGACCTCATATCACATATGATCTGCTGTTATCTTTACTGAGGTGTCTGTATTGGACATTGTGGAGACTCTCTGGCAGCCACTCGATCCCAGATGATTGGAATCCAGGGAGTAATCCCATCTATTTTTGATTGGTTTAGGGTGGGCATGGGACACATTTCTGGCCAATGACACATGAGGGAAGTCTACTGGGAAGATTCTTGGAAAGGTTCCCATGTCTTAGAAGGAGATATGGAAGAAAATGTCCTTTCTGACTCTGGATATTGTTACGTCTGGATGTGACCTGCAAGAACAGCTACAGCCACCTTGCTGTCAGCCTGACAAAGGAGATGGAAAGAATCTGGGCTCTTGATGATGATATTAAGTCTCAAATCAACCAATCCTGGAGCCTGTCCTGCCTTCAGACTTACTATTATGTGAAGTAATACATTTCCTTATTGTCAAAGGCACATTAAATCAGTTTTCTATTATTTGCAGCCTAAAGCATGAGGAAACAATGTTTTGTTTCCTATGCTAAACATTAAGCTTCTTGAATTTGGGGACTATATCTATGAATCTTTCTAGTCCTTTTAGGGCTTAGCATGCAGCAGGTGCTCAAAAAATGATTGTGGAATTAATATTTGTATATATTTCCGAGATATAACTAGTAAAAGCACTTGCAATTTAGAAAGCTCTTTATTTTCTCATAGAAACTTAGCGATAACAAAATAAAGCCTAGATAGATTAAATAACTTGTTTAGGGCATTTTACTTCTCAAAGTCATACCAAGTTTTGAACAGGTTGTTCCCTTTGTCTCAAATCCTTGTCTGAGACTGCCATGCCTATTAGGGTCCCAAGAGTACTGGTGACTGAAAGAAAAATAAAGTGGCAAGCCACTCCTGTGCTTAACCCAGCAACAATGCCAATACAGCATCCTAGTTATTTCTAGATTCAGAGCCCAGGACCAGAACCCTTTCTCCTTCCAGTCCCACCATATAGTGGTACCTCTAGTGCCAGTGCCTTGAATCCCCATAAGTACAAAATTTTATATGCAGAAGGACTTTTCCTGGAAGATGGATCATTGCTTTTCAGATTCTCAAAGGGGTTTGTAACCCCCTTAAAGTCTAAGAAGCACTATAACATGATATAATATTTCAGAAGGAAATGAAAATAAAAACTTAAAAAATGTTCCTCATTCAGTGGACTTAATGTCTCCCTGTTTTGTTCTGTATTTTGTCATCTAAGGGGGACCAGTAGATCACGCACCTTTCGTAGATCATGAAGCAGGAGACATTTAGGCACCAGGGCTAGGTATTTCTAGGTAAGACTGATGTAAAAGGAAAATGTGGGGCCCCTTGTTGAAAAATTAAGAATTTCAAGATGGCGATAGCAGAGCTTTCAACCATGTTCAGGGCCCTTTCTAAGCTAGGAGCCCTGTGCAACTACATAGGTTACATGCCTATGAAGCTGGTCCTGCACATTATTGCCTGCCCAATTATGTTGTATTCTTTGGACTGCTATGCAGCGCTTCATTTTGGGGCACCTAGAATGTGCCAGGGATTGTATTAAGTGCTGGGGATTCCAGATAAGAGCGAGCATTCAGTTCAGTAGTATTTGGTGTCTATTATGTAACAGATCTTGTTCTAGGTCCTGGGGATACAGCTCCGAATAAGACATCTGTATTGGGCAGAGATAATGAACAAATAAACAAGAAAAATGTCAGATAGTGCTAGGTGCTGAGCAAAAAGTTAGCACAGGATGATGTGATACAGGGTGATCGGGTGGCTATTTTAAATTGGGTGGTTAGGGAGGCCCTCTTTGAGATATTTGAGCTAATTAATACCTTAACGAAAATAGGGGCCAGCCCTGCCTCCATGGGGAGAGGAGAGGGTTATCTTAAGCTTGGGAAACAGGGCAAAAGGTCAAGGCAGAGGAGGGGGAGAGGGAGACGGAGAGACACTACATATACGGTGAATATGTATGGCACAGCGAACACAGGTGGTGGTTAAGGGAAGGATGAAAGCTTGGGAGATGGGAGGGAGCAGCCCTGCAAGGGCCAAAATCACCGTCCACGGCATATTGACAGCTAAACAGGGAGCAGCGAGTCCTTGCGGGAACCCAGGCTAGAGAAGTGGTGGCTCGAACTAGGGCGAGAGTAGCGGAGATAAAGCTAGGGCTGATTTGGGTCCCCAGTGCCGCCCGCGGCCCGCCCCCACCGCTTGGGTCAGGTGAGTGGGTGGCACGTTGAGGGCCACGCGGAGGATCCGCCCTAGGGGCCGGCGCAATAGGCCACGCACGTGTCTGGCCCCAGGCCGGGGAGCGGGGGCGCGCGGGGGTCTCCGGCTCCTCCGGGTGTTCTAGGACTCGGGCGCCAGCCGGCCCCGAGCCTCCAGTCCGCGGGTGCGAGGAGCAGAGCAGATGGGCCGGGAAAAGGGGGCTGGGTCACGGAGGGGAGGGGGCGGCCGGACGCGTGCGAGCGCTGGCCGCGTGCACGCGCCGGGACGGGGAGGGGATGGGGGCGGGGGGGGGCAGCCCTTTCCCAGGCGGTAGCGGGGGCGGTGTCGCTGTTGCCCTTTTAAGCCGCGGGGCCGCCGCCTCCTGCCGGTGGAGTCGGTTACAAAGGGTGTAGCCGCCTGGGCCACTACACGGCTGCCTGTGCCCCTCGCCATTTTCCGGCCGCGCACCGACGCGGATCGCGGCTGCGGGGAGAGGCGGAGCCGCGGGAGCGCGGCCCGGGCCGGCCCCGGCCGTGACGGCGGCTCCGGGCCGGGCTCCCCTTCCGCACCCCTCCCGCCGGAGATGAGGGGAAGATGTCCGTTTCAGGGCTCAAGGCCGAGCTGAAGTTCTTGGCGTCCATCTTCGACAAAAACCACGAGCGATTCCGCATCGTCAGCTGGAAGCTGGACGAGCTACATTGCCAGTTCCTGGTGCCTCCGCCGGCGTCCCCGGGCAGCCCGCACTCGCCGCCGCCGCCGCTGACACTCCACTGCAACATCACGGTGAGGCGCCCGGCCGCAGCCCCGTGGGGCCGGCGAGGGCGGAAAGGGGGCGCCCTGAGTCCCCGGACAAAGGGGAGCCTGCCCCGGAGGGACCCCCGGTTACCCGGGCGGGGCGGGCCCGCCCCTTTCTCCGGCTAGTGGCCCTGCCCAGGCCCCGCTGGGACTGCGCGAAGCTTGGGTGGGAGGAGGCGGAGGGCGCGTCTCTCCGGCTCTACGCGCGGGGCTGGCTTTGGGGATGTTGGCCCCTCTCGGCCCCCGTCGCCGCACCCCGAGGTGGGAGACCGCGGTGGCCGAGCCTCTCCGGGTCGCCATGGCCGTCCGCAGTTGGCCTGCTCCGGGGACCGCGGCTAGGCACGTCGGCTCCGGCTGTTGTTTGAGGCTAGGCGGGGAAGGCGAAAGGCCTTTAAGTTTTTTTGGGTTCCCCCCCAAGCCCTTAAGTTTTAATGCCTCATTTTTCAGTCAGGTTTCCCTTGTCCCTGCTTGTTCAGTTCTTTTTAAGTTTGTGTTTAAGGAAAAACTAACACTGAAGACACACTCATTTAAGGAAAAAAAGTTTCTAATGCAGCCTCTGGTGCTGTTTGAATTATCCCTTTCCCCCTCGCCTGGCTCCGCGCTAAAGTGTTCCCGAAAGGCGTGTGGTACCTTGGATGCGGCAGGTGGTGTTACGGGTGTATGTTTATGTAGCCCCTCCTGTGCGTAAGCCTTGAAAATTGATGGGTGGAAGGAGATACGTGCCCAAGTCTCCTGCCCAGAAAGACCATTTTATATTACAAAGCTGGAAAAACACTTTAAAAGCTAACTTTAATTTAAGCAGGAAAGCTCATTAGAAACTCCAAGGCTTGGTAATATAATTGAGGTATTAAGTAAGTTTCTTTATAAAAGTGTATCATGAGGCTATTCGTTGTGAAATTGAGAGCATTGCGAAAATAGAATATACCTTAGAAAACAGAATAAAATAGAAAATAGAATAAAAACTTCGAAAACAAAACGATCTTTTCTAATTTAATGAAACATTTAATGAAAAATGAAATTGACTTCTATTCATTTAATCCACGTTTTTAGAACTAATTTGTCGATATTAACTGTCACAATAAGAACATCAAGAAGTAAGATTTTCACCAACGAACTTCAGGGTTTTGCCCAGGTTTTGCTTCACGAGGCCCCGGGCTCAAAACTAGTGTGAGTTAAATACAACTCACATGGCAGTTAATGAGTTAAATAAAGCTAAAACCAATTCCCTGTCTTTAACTCCCTTTGGTTAAGTGCATGGGTACTCAAGAGCCTACAGTGGCAGGAGTTTGCAAAAGCCTTGATGTTATCATAATTGACCTTAAAATAGTTACCAGAATATCTGGGGAGAAGGTGTATATTTCCAAAAAAAGATAACAAAACCAAAAAACCACATTACAATCAAGTCTGTACTGAGGAGAGAATTCATTTATTTAGCATCTGAGTGTTCTGTTCTGGGCGCTGGTGTTGCAAAACTGCAGAGCAGTCCTTCCTTTCAGAAATCAGTCTTCTTGGGAGGGGGAGTTTTATGCAAAGTGTGACAGCTACTGTAGTATCATTATGAAAGCCAAAGGGAGCAACTAATTTTGACTGGGAGGTGCGCTTTAGAGAAGGCTTTGAGAAGAGGTGGAGAGGAGTTGGGCTTCCACAGGTGAGTACAGTTTTTGGAAGGCTGGCGGAAGGGCATTTTAGGTGGAGGAAACCCCACCCAAAAAAGACACCAAAGCTTGAAAAAATGTGGTTTGCTTAGGAGTAGACAATTTATGCTCAGACTTGAGAAGCCCAGGATACAAGCTGGTGAAGGTTTTCCAAGAATGGAAAAAAGGAAGTAGTAGTGAGCATGAAGTAGGTGATAATAAGGAGACTGGCCTAAATAGCTTGGAGGGTAATATTCTGGTAGAAGTTGAGGTATGGCCGGGAAAAGGTAGGGCTGGTTTAAATGACAGGAGACTGAACTTGTAGGCTGTGGGGAGCCACTAAGTTACTCAGATAAATTGGGAAAATGTGTCTGCCATCCAGGACTACGAGTGGTTCTCTCCAGTGGGTGGCATTAGGAAATGTGTGTGGTTTTGGTTATCCCAGTGGGGGTGGTGTGTGGGGGGGTGTTGCTGTGCTGGCATTTAGTGCTAGGGGTACGTGGATGCCAAACGTTTTGTAACATTCAGGCAGTCTGCCACAACAAACAAATATCCCACCTAAAATGCCAGCAGTGCCCCATTGAGAGCCATGTTGGAGGCTGATAGGGGTCTACTGCAGACAAAGACAATGAGTGATGACATGGATTAGGTAGGGGCAACAGAAACAGCAAGAAGTGAATTAGATACTTTGGGCAAAAGGAGGATTTGGTGAGGACTAGTATAATGGTACCGCTAGTAGAATTAAAAATTCTATTAAATTCTCTTTAAATTCTATTAAAATTGAGGTGGTAATGAATTATGACAGACATTATCAGAAGATAATTATCATGGTAGATGCTCAGTATGAATGTGCATTAACTTTTTATTATGGAAGAACACTAAACATACAAAAATGGAATAGTGTAGATAACCTCTATGTACCCACTCTCAATAATGATAAACTTTTGGCTAATCTCACCTCATCTGTACTCCACCTCGGATTATTTTGAAGCAAATTCCAGACATATCACTTTTTCTATAAATTTTCAGTATGTATCTCTAGAAGATAAAGACTCTTTTAAACATGGATGAGTGGCTTGTTCATGTTGATACCATTTGCTTAGAAAGGAAAGAGCAACGAAAATGCAGTTGGATTTCAAATGCCAGGAGCTGTCTACTGGGTTTGTGATTTGTTATTCTCTAAAAAGTTGTAGTTCAAAAAAAAAAGTCCTGACATGTTGGCTCTGGCCTGTAATCCCAACATTTTGGGAAACTGAGGTGGAAGGATCACTTGATCCTAGTGGTTTGAGGTTACAGTGAGCTATGATTTTGCCACAGCATTCCAGCCTGGGTGACAAAAGTAAGACCTTGTCTCAGGTGGGGGGTGGGGGAGGTAATGAGTTTGACCTATTCTTTAACTTTTCTTCTTTAGACTGCTCAGATACTTATTTAGCTCTTCTACATGCCAGGTCCTGTGTTCTTCATGCCCACCAAGAAGCATCCTTATACAGTTTCTGTAATGTTTGAATGAATAGTACTTCACTAGTTGTTTTACACACATGCATGCTAGTTCTGAATAATCCTCTGAAGATACTGTGCCCCCTTTTTCTTTCAGGCTTCTGTATCAGCTGTTTTTCCCACGTAGAATGTGTCCCTGACCCCTAACCCTTATCGTACCATCTATCTTTCGAAGTCTGACTATCTCTCAAGGCTCTTCTGGGACATATTCAGTTCATGCCAATATTTCCCCTTCTTCCCTTCTTTAGTCCTTCCTATTTCTGCTTTGGTTATGTTTTCTTGTACTGTATTCTGTTATGGTTTTGGGTGTTTGTCTTTTTTTAAAATAAAAAAAATTTTTTTAGAGATGGAGTCTCACTGTGTTGCCCAGGCTAGTCTCATACTCCTGGTCTCAAGTGGTCCTCGTGCCTTGGCTTCTCAAAGTGCTGGGATTACAGGTGTGAGCCACCACACCTGGCCTTACGTCTTTTTTTAAAGTTTTTTTTTTTTTATGGTGGCAAGGGAGAATATTCTTTAATTATGCTTTATGCTTTTCATCTTCCACTCTGTAAATGCTCAGTAAATATTTGTTTTATTGACTATATGGCCCCACTCTAGCTATATTCTGTTTGAACAAAAATCTTGACTGCCTTGTAAGTTAACTGCCAAGAGTTTGTAAAAATTGCAGAGATAATATCAAGGATGTGTTGTAGATAGTACAAAAAGGTTACTGAAGGCTTATAGGAAATCTGTAAATTGACTTCATATGAAAGGCAGTGTAAGAAGTAGGGAAAAAAACCCTCAAAACATAGTAGGTATTTTACTCTCTAGGCCAAGGGAATTGAGCTATTTCCCCACCCCTGTTTTATAAATTTGTCCTGATCTTAAATATGAAGGGAAAAGAGTGCTCTTTTTCAACCTCAAGGAGTCCTTTTTATTACTTGTCTTCTGTGAAGTCGTAATGTGAAAGATTGTCTGTTATACAAACTTAAATATGGTTTTATCATTTTCAGTAAACAGACGTAATTGCCAGTCAGTGCTAACATCCAGTTCTTATGATCACACCTAAAAGCAAAGCAGCTTGTTTTAATAACCTGTGCAGCCTATTGGAAGTTAGTATATGGCTTTCTTTTAGTCCTTTTGAAGTATTTAACCTAACTTGGCAACTCTATTACTCCTTTTATGGACTTCTTGGCATCTGGAGACCTCTTGGTAGGGAATTGCAGTTTTAGACTAAAAAATTTCCCCCAGGAAGTAAATTACGTGGTAAACAGATGAAACTTCATTTTTAATATTATTTGTATAGCATAAATCACTATTCTTTCTGCATGAGTGGCTGTTTGCTAGGCTACTTTTGGTGGAACATTTTTTTGGTTAGCTAATTAAATTTCTATTCATCATTGCCAAAAAGTCCCTTCCTCCAACAGCAAGATACTAAATTCAAAAATGTTGGAACTTTGAATCTAGGAGGAAGAGAGAGGTTTAGCTTTTACTTAGTAGTTAGGACTTTAAGCAAATCACTTCTTTTACTTTGTTTCTCTATAAAATAGGTGATACTTTTTGCCCTGCAAGAGAGCATATATAGGAAAGCTCTTTGGCAACCTATACTGTTCCCTACAAATAAAAAAGTGATGATGTCATTTGTGGCTGAATAACACTTTATTTTGAAAATGCTTTGTAACAGCTTTTCATGGGAAATGAGGCAATGCTGTTAACTTCATTTTTCATTTTTCTAGTCTTTACCTTGATAAAAAGTAGTCCAGCCAAAGTTGTACAAAGCAGATAATGAACAAATCTTGACTAAGGAACCTAAGACCTTTTCTTTGGTTTATCCTTGTGGGACAGATTACTTTTCCAAATTGAACTTATGGAGAAGCATTTGGAAATATCGGAACTGTCATGTTAAGCACCTAAGGAGGGAATCATTGTTTTCGTTTATCTGGCCAATTTATAATGTTTAATATAAGGTCAAATTCCTAGTGCTTGTCTATCCTCCCCCATCCCCATTTTTATGCCCTTCCTTGAAAGAAGCAGATATATGAAGAGGAGACTTAGGTTTCCCTTTTATGAAGGTTGTATCCCTTAGTAGCTTGATTTTGTTGTTGTTGTTGTTGTTGTTGTTGTTAAACTTACTTAGACCTGGAAAAGAGTAGTATTAGCTAAATGTCAGCTAATTGAGGGGTGGGGGAATTGAATTGAATTGAGATAGTCGCTGTGAAATGTAAAGCATTACTGGAGAGCCAGAGTGATAAAGCAGGAGTCCTGAGCCAGAGTGATAAAGCAGGAGTCCTTTTTTTTCCCCCAAGTCCTCTGTGACATTGTTATGTGAGCTCTTCTAGATCATTCTGAAAGACTCAGAACCAGGGAAACCATCCAGTGTGTTTCTGCAGCTTAGGTGGCTCAAATCCTCTTTAGCACCTTTGTTTTCTCTGCCTCAGTTCACTTAGAATGATGTTCTGAGTAGCTGTAATTTGCTCCCTGTCTTTGGATACTTAAGCATTTTTTAAAATCACAGGGTATGTATGTATTTTTCTTTTACCAAATGTTAGTGCTTTTACTTTGATTTTGTGGGTTCTGGGTTAGCTACTTGATTGTTTACTTGTAAAATGATTAGCAGGGAATAGTATATATTTATGTGTGTATATATATATTTTTAGTGTCTTTTATGTTGTCAGAGCACTTAGAATTTTATTAAGGTACCATATGGTAATTTTGTCGGTTTACGTCATTCTCCACCCCACATTTGTTGAACAGCAAAGTGTGAAAATAATGTGTCCTATAACTGTTCTCCAGAAGAATTACAACTGCTGTATCTCCGAACCGTCAACAAGAAGTATGTGCATCAGTTTTCAAAAAAGTATGAAATCCCTGGAGATAGCTGTGTCCTACCATTTGGAAAGATAGCAAAAACTGAGCATTCTGGCAGGCAGTTTTGCTGGCTGGTGCTTGAGATAGAGCCACACATTGGTCTCTTAATGGATTTATGTAGAAAAATAGAGAAAGTTATTTTTAAACAAGGCAAAAAATTCCCTTCTTAAAGCAGTGACAGGTAAAGAGGTTGGCTTGATTAACCTTGAGTTATGTTGCCCCATATTAGGACACTTTTATGGTGGGGATGGTAGTGATGGTGAACTTATTTGAAATTTGTCCACTTGCAGTAACTTTTGTGGTGACTGTCACAGACACCACCATCCTGCAAGCCTTAAAATCACTATAAAAGTAATACTAGAATGGGGTAAAAACAAAGGACCTGCATAATTAGATGCTTAGATAATTGTTCTGTATTTACTTAAGTCTTTAAAATTTTCATAACTGTGGTGAAAAAGAGCTGTGTTAGAACCAAACATTCTGTTAAGGAAAACTGCCTGAATTCATATTGGGATTTTTGAGCACCATGTAATGTTTAAAAACTGGCATATCACAGGTCATTTTAAAGAGCTATATTAAAAAAACTATCTTTTCAAGACAGAGAGATACAAAGCTTAGTTAACCTTATAAAAATTGCAAAGCTTGAAGTATATGAAAGACTGAAAATATTAATGCATAGGTTCAAGAATTGGTCGTTTTAGATGTCTTTCAAAATAGATTGTCTTTTAAATATTACACTGAACAAACCTTGAACCTGATGTAGAGTTTGTGAAGGTTAAGTTTCCAGGGGTGGTGGTGGAAATATATAATATAGAAAACAAGGCATTCTTATTGTAGGGAATTTAGAAACCAGGTAAGCAGAACTAGAAAAAATCACATATAATTCTACCACTCAGAAGACACCACTGTCAATTTTGTTATATATCTTTTTGGTCATCTCTTTTCTCCTATGCTTATATTTACTCCCTCTCCCTTTTTTTAAAAAAAGAAAATCAGATTATTTTGTAATCTTCTTTTTCACTCCGCAGTATTGTAGATCTGTGTCATAACGTACTCTCCTCTACAGTGGCTTTAGTTGTTGTATGACTGTACCATTTAGTCATGTCTCCTAGTACTGCACATATAGATGTGTTTTTTTTTTCTATCATAAATGATGCTTTGAATATCAATAGCTAGAGCTAAATACTTGTGCATGTAGGTGCTCTCCTTTGAAACCTTCCAAGAAGTGGGGGCTTTCAATTTTTATGGCTGAACTGGTTTCTAGAGATGGAATAAATTATATTGTATGGGAACTTTTTTTTTCTTCTAGGTACCAGCTTTCCAGCTTTTATCAGATTGGTAAAAATGTTAGTAAGTGTGCAGTGAAGTGGGCATTTTCACAGCCATGGCAGAAAGTATAATTATGACTTCTTAGAAAGTGATTTGGCTCCGTGTACTCTCCCTACTCCTGATTTAGGCAAGATGAATGCTGACTACCCCAGGTTGGCCAACATTATCCCTGTGACTCCAGGTCTCCCACAAAGAGAGCTCTAGCCTCTGGAAAGACCCAGATTTTCCTGGCTTAGCCCACCTGACAGATAACCACTGGGAGCGGGGTGGGCTGGTAGAATCCTTTGGTCAGGTTTTATGTCAAGGGAGGAAGGGAGAAGGATGGAGGTAGCAAAACGAGCCTCAGTGCAGCTACAAAGGGTAATACAGAATGATGAAGGGATGTTTCTTCCAAGGAAGAAATTCTAGGTGGGGGGGAAGCTGAAGGGGAAGGCAGCAGTTCTCAAAGTTTTTGGGGTCAGGGCTCCTTTATACTCTTAAAGATATATTGAGGGCCCAGGGAGCCTTTGCTCATTGATAGTTATCATTAGAAATTAGAAATATTTAAAACATTAATTCATTAAAAAACTTATTATATGTTATTATAGCTTTATGAAAAACAACCATATTTTCTAAACCCAAAGAATTCAGTGAGAATAGTAGCACAGTCTTACATTTTTTGCAAGTCTCTTTGATAGCTGGTCTAGCATTTGCTTCTGCATTCAATTTGTTGTGTGATATCTGGTTGAAATAATGTGAACAAAGTCCAGCCTCACAGATACCTGGTTGGAAAAAGGAGAAGTATTTTAATAGCCATTTTAGATAATTGTGGATATTCTTTTTTGATACTCCAAAACTTAGTCTTTCTTGAACTTCAAACGGATCTTTTACCCTTTGGAAAATATTGGTTCACTGAGATCTAAATGTTGATACATTTCTTTACATAATATCAAAACATATTCATATTGCCATCAATCCTATCAGAACTCTCTTGGGAAGATATCAGTTTCATGGCGGTGGGTACAAGTTTTCCAACGTTCTAATTTTTTGCTCAAAAGCGTGAATTTTATTATTGGCAATAGATACTGTCCTTTGTTTTCCTTGAAATGACAGACTCTCTTCATTCATTGTTGAGAAAACATCTGCTGAAAACCCAAATTGGATTAACCATTGTTAGTCATTCATCTTTGCAAGTAAAAATGGTGTTCCATTAAAATGGTTAGTTCACCTCAACTCAGTCACATAAGTGCTTTTTCTCAAGTAGTCTGTAGGAGTGCTTGTGTATACTTCTCATTTCATCACTGGCAATATTCAAGGATCGAGATTTAGAAAAATAATTTTTACTGCTGCGTCATAGACATTCTTAAGTGAAACTGACCCTTTTTTCTTCTTCCTTTTAAACACCTCAGTGTATGGTGGTGAAGAATACTATGACTACTAGTATTGGTGTTACTGCCTTTATTTGTGTTAAGGCACTCACAGTTTTACCCACCATTTTATCTGCACCATTAGTGCAAATGTCACCATCTTAGTATTCTTATAGAAATAGTTTGGACTTAGAGCTCTGAGTGCCCCACTTTGGGAACCATTGAAAGAGGTACTTAGACCTATTATATATCATATCTTCTCATGTTCAGGATTGAAAAATCATGTCTGAGATAGTAACTGATTCTAGTTAATTTTTTTGCAATTCTCTTAATATGGTTTTGAGGGGTTTCAGTCCAAAGCAACAATGCATATTTTATTTTGCTTATGCAGAAGTTTACTAGACAACACTGATCTATAGAATGAAGTCCTAAATCTAGTTTTTTTTTTTTAAGGCTAAAGAAAATACAAAACTAAAACATTAAAAATGGTCTAGATGGTATGTTCCCAAAGTAGGCTGAAGAATTTGAAGAGGAAAATGCAATACTCAGTAAGTGGTTTTCTTTAAGAACAGGATTAATTCTGAAGACAGTTTACCTTTTAGCCTGTAAAGAGATTTGGGACACAGTAAGGGTTAGAGAAATGAGAATAGACAAATAAACCATTACTGAGTAGATATACTAATACCATTAATGATGTCCTACTTCAATACAATTTCTTTTTCTTAATGTTTGGTAAAATGCCTTAAAAATATTCAGTTTCTGTGGCTTTAGCTATATTATAACTAAGATTATAGTTCTCAAAGCAATGCTTCTTTAAAACTGTGTGCAAAATTGTTTTCTATGACTTGAACCTAGTTTTTCAGCTAATATCTAATAATAATGGCTCTTCCCCAATTTATAATAGAAAACAGCACAAGTGAGCAAAGTAAATGTCTGTTAGTGCTGTGGTCCACAATCCCCGGGCTGTGGACTGGTACTGCTCCTTGGTCTGTTAGGAACTGGGCCGCACAGCAGGAGGTGAGCAGTGGGCGAGTGAGGGAAGCTTCATCTGTATTTACAGCTGCTCCCCATCGCTAGAATCACCACAAAAGTTCTGCCTCCTGTCAGATCAGCAGTGGCATTAGATTCTCATAGAAGCGAGAACCCTACTGTAAACTGCCCATGTGAGGGATCTGGGTTGTGTGCTCCTTATGAGAATCTAATGCCTGATGATCTGAGGTGGAGCTCAGGTGGTGATGCTGGCGCTGGGGAGTGGCTGCAAATACAGATTATCATTAGCAGAGAGGTTTGACTGCACAATAAATGTAATGTGCTTGAATCATCCCAAAACCATCACCCCTGCCCCAGTCCATGGATAAATTGTCTTCCATGAAACCGGTCCATGGTGCCAAAAAGGTTGGGGATTGCTGTATTAGTGGATGAAAGCACATAATGCTTAGTTCATTAACTTTCTAAAATCGACACACATAATTGTGTTTTAAAAAATACATATGTAGTAATAGCATTTCTTGGTAGTACTCAGTTTGTGTGATGGAATAAATATTGGATTTTATGGTGTTTGAATTAGTTATCTATTGCTCTGTAACAAATTTAGCAGCTTAAAACAACATTATCTCACAGTTTCTGTGGGTCAGGAATTTGTCTGCAGTTTTACCTTGGGTACACTGGCTCAGGGTCTCTTGCTGTGCAGTAAAGGTGGTGGTGGTGGCTGCAATCATCTCAAGGCTGGACAGGGAGAGAATCCATCTCCAAGCTCACTCACATAGTTGTTGGCAGGATTCATCTCTTCACAGGCTGTTGGACTGAGAACCTCACTTTCTAGCTGGCTATTGGTCAGAAGCCTTTTTCAATTCTTTGCCATGTGGGCCTCTCCATAGGGCAGCTTACCACGTGGCAGCCGGCTTCCATCAGAGAGAGCAATAGAAAGAGCAGGAGAGCATGTCTATAAGGCAGACATTATAGTCTTTTTGTAACCTAATCACAGAGGTGACATTCCATTACTTTTCCTGTATTCTGGTTGTTGGAGGTGTCAAGAGAGAAGAGGTCCAGGGGAGGGAATTTTACAAGGGTGTGAATACCAGGAGGTGAGGATTATTGGGGCCATTTTAGAGGCTGCCTGCCACAGTGCAAGAATGTCGTTGACTTCTGTGAGCTGTAGCACACAGACAATGGCTATGCAAGGAGAATGGTTGTCTCAACAGCCCAACTGCTACGGCAAGCGAAAGTGCTGTGGTAGCCCTATGTTACTGTTCATCTTGCCTTCTAACATCTGCTATATTTAAGAATTACTATTAACTTCATTTAAGAAATCTGTTCCTTTAGAAATTACATTCTGTCCTATATTCTGAGATGAAGATTTGTTAGGAAAAAGACAAAATTAAATGGGATAAATTTTAGAGCCAATTTTTTTAGTAGAGAAAAATCTCAAATTACTTCTGTAATTACAGTACTCAGAAAGTAAGCAGTGTAGTGAGTAGAGGATTTATAAAAATCATTTTTAGGATTTGTAATGTTTTAAAAACAATCCTTGGCTTTATTAAAAAAATGGAGAGTTAGATTTCCTCTAGATGAAGTTTAGAAGTGTAACTTTGTTACACTAAAAGGCAAACATAGTACAATTTAAATCTATAGACTGTACTTTATGGTTGGGATGTTTTTGTTTATTTTTAAATTTGTTTTTGCTTTTTGAGAGATTTATTACGATTCCAGATTTTAAAGCCCTTTAAAACTGTGAAAGCTGGAGAATTCAGGTCATGATAGACCTTCCCTTGTAAAGGAAAGAAGCCTATCTTCCTTGGTACTTGAATACCATTTTTTTCTGCTTTTGATGAAACATAACTTTTGCAGTGTGTTCTGTTTGTTTTAAATCATACTGCTTACTGGATAAAGTGCTTCTGTTGTTTTTGGACTTATGAATTATGTAACATGGAACAGGCAAGACTACACCATAAAACTTACAACTTTATGTTTTTTAAAAAATTCATGAAAAGAAATTTGTTTCTCCCCTCATGTATTTTAATGTGTTGCTTTTTTCCCCTGATAAATTTTACTTAAATCCATGGTAATCTTGCCATTTAGTGGTGGGTTTAATTGTTTATCTGTGTTAGGCTGTATGTAAATGTGTTTAACATAGATGTCTCTGTGACAGGAATCCTATCCATCTTCTTCACCCATATGGTTTGTGGACTCTGATGACCCAAATCTGACATCAGTTCTGGAACGTCTGGAAGATACTAAGAACAACAATTTGGTGAGAAAATAAGCCAAGCTACTTTCTTTTTTTTTTTTTTAGAATGAACATTTTATACAACACTTAAGTGTTAAGAGATATTATGATATAAAAAGCATGATTAATGATTATTTGATAATCTTAGAGGGGTTAAAGACCAGAGTATGTATGTGTTTTTTAAGTCCTTCAAATTCTGTTTCCTACCTGGTCTCTTTTTTTTTTTATTTCCCACGGGTATAGCCTTAATTTAGATGAGGCATTAAGGGTCTCTTTTCCCTGAACTCTAACTGTTAAACCAAGCATGCATTTTGGTAGAGAACACTCCACTAGCCAAGGTGGGAAGTGGAATAAGACCAAGGTAGGTGTGAAGGGAGATGATAGAATGACACCAGTACTAGTGTTAGGAAATTGGTCTTTCTTTCAAGGGTCTGTAAGTCTGTAGTAAAAGCCAAAAATATGCAAATAGAAAAATTTTTTTTTAATATGTAAAGAAATGTAACTTTCCATTTTACAAAAATTTTAAAAACCTTTTTTTAATTATAAAATCTTATAAGTGGTCATTGTGAGAAAACTAGTAAAATACAGAAAAGCAAAAAGAAGAAAATTAAAATCTCCCATAGTTTCTGTATGTAATGTAACCACTATTAACGTGATGGCTATTTTCTACTAGTATCTTTTTACTTTGCTAGTAAAATACGTATACTCTTATGCACATGGTTAAACAGTTGAGATCGCATTCTATACAGTTTTATATCCTTTAAAAAAGTTAACATTGTCATTGTATTTTCCCATAATGTCATAAAATTCTTATAGAATTTTAAAATTCAATCATCTTTATTTGCAGGTGACATGATTGTTTATCAAAAAAAAGTCCAAAAGAACCAGCTGAAAAAAAAATTTTAAGATGACTCGTTAAAAGCTCTTATTATATAAAAATCAATAGTTTTCCCAAATTTCAGCTATAATCAGATAAAAGATATGATGATAAAGTATTTTATTGACAATTACAATAAAAATTAAATACCCAGGAATAAACTTAGTTGTGCAGGGCTTGGATCAAGAAAACTACAAAATTTTGCTGAGTGGGATGAAAGACTTGAATATTACGTTCCTGGATGGGCAGACTCCATATTAAATCTCAGTTATCTTAATGTCTTCATATTAATTTATAAATAAAATGCAATTCTAGTATAAATCCCAGCAGATTTATTTTTGGAACTTGACAAATGACTCTAAAATTTGTTTAGAAGAATAAATAATAAAAAATAAAGTTAAGAAAAGGTAATAAGAAACTTGCCCAACCAGATGTTAAATAAGATATTGTGTTTCAGATTTGTACTTGCTGGAATAAAAAAAAAAGAAAAAAAAAGACATTGTGTACTGGCCCTGCACCAGACAAATAAAGGCAATAGAAGTTTAGAACCAGAGTCATGCAAATGAGAATTTAGAATAAAGTAAAGGTGGTATTTTAATTCAATAAAGAAAGGATAGATTATTCCATAAATAGTTTTGGGAGCACTGGCCATTTAACTCAGATTTTTGTCAAAATAAGTTATAGATTGTTTAAACACATCTATTCTTAAATTAAGAACAGAAGAACATCAATTTGAAGATATTTTAAGAATTAAGGCTGGTATGGAGACTCATGAAGGTAAGAGGTAAAAATTAAAAGCTAGACAGACATATGTTCACATCTCCAGCAGGGAGATGATGAAAAAGAGTGATAGACATAGCCCCATTACTGCTGTGTCCTTTTAGGAGGTTGCCTCTAAAGATCTAAAGACACCAGTTTTATAATGGCAGAAATGAGTCAAGTTATTTTTCAGTGTCTAAAATATTACATAAAAATGTTACTAAAGTTAAATGAAATAGGATGTAAAATTGGGCCTAATTTTATAAAAAGTAAATATATTTGCATGAAGGGAAAAACTTCACCTTCCACCTTTATCTCATAGCCTCTGCCAGTTTCTCATAGTCTAGTTTCTTGAGAAAATAAGCTATATTTCTTCATCTTTAATTCACTTAACTTATTATAATCTGGATTCTGCCTTCATTGTTGCACTAAAATTTATCTCCTAGTTGCCAAATCCAATGGCTCCTTTTTTAGTCCCAAAATTGACCCCTCTACAGCATTTTGATACTGTTGATTGTGTTCTCTTGTTGAAATATTTCTCTGTTCAACAAACATTTGTTACTTAATGTTCACCAGTAAAGAGTTGGTTAAATAAAAATTATGGCATAGAATTAAGGCATAGAATATTGTGTGTAATCTGGCCCCTTTTGTATACAATGTTGTAAAAAATGTATATCTATGCTTGTTTATACTTACTTTTTCCCCCTTGGGTGGATGGATACAGGAAACTGTTAATAGTAGAACACAGAAAAATTTTTTTAAAAAATTGATTGGCTTCTGTGCCAGGCTCTGTCATAAGTGGTGGGTATGAAAGACAAATAAGGCATGTCCCTTTCCTCTGGGAACTGATAATCTAATGGGACTTCTGTCAGATCACTGCTTCCTGTTTTTATCTTATCACCCTGCCTTGGTCTCCTCTGATCTTTTCTTCCTTGGACTGCCTCTTCTCTTTTCACTCTGTGCTTTCTCTGAGTAATCTATTCCCATTACTTAAGTCATGACCTATTTTCCAGCGATTCCTAAATCTGTGTCTCTAGCTAAAATTTATCTTGTCTATGTATTATATATGTTAAGGGAATATCACTTGGATGTGCCGTGAGTTTCCAAATAATGACATTTAAATTTATACTCATCTGCCTCCTAGCACTCCACCACCCCTATCATGTTTTCTCTCAGTAATTCTCTTTGTGATTGTGTATGGGACAAAATGCAATAATGAAACTAGTCACTCATGCCTGAATGTGGGAACTGTCATATAGTTCTTTTTTACACCACTGTTCCTGACCCCCTAAATTATCTAGTAAGTTTCTAAGAGCTGTCCATCTACCTTCTGAATATTTCTTGAATTCTTCCTTGTGATCTTAGTTTCTTCGCCCCGTCCCTCACTTTTTTTTTTTTTGGGCAAGAATATAAAATTGAAATTCCTAGGACATGTACTACCCTGTTTTTCTTGTTTGGTATGACTCCACCACACTGCTGCCTCTCCCACAGCACTCCTGTAGATCCTCCTGTGCCAGGGGTTGGAGTGTCCAGGTCTGTGTCCAGATCACCATGCCTCATCTTCATTATGTACTTAGCACAAAACAGCTTATTGGATGGATAACAAATCCACAGTGGGGCTTTGCTTCCTTTTAAGCATGAGGATTTTTGTTTGATACTAATTTACTGTTCAGCCTTCCTCATTTCCACTTGCTCCTTTGTCCACTTTGGAAAGGCTTTTTCTTTGCTTGTTAACCCGTTATAATCCTGTGTCTTCTTTCTTAGTCCCTCATAAACCTTATTCTTTCTCTTCATCTCTTTTCTTGGTCAGAGACACCTAGGAAACCATTCCTGACCAAGTGAAGTAAGTTGCCTTATTAGATCCCATTTGAGTCTACTAGGTATTGACTATTCTTCTTAAACGTAATTGATAAATTTATACATTGAAAACATTTTAAACAATGAAAAACATGTTTATGCACATAATTTACCTTGGTTACTTGCTTAAAGTAAATGTGCTTACAAAATAATCTGGGTTTAAAAATGGAAATTTGCAGTTATTCTTTGCAGTTGTCCTAGTGAATTATTTATTTTTTTAAGATACTTAAGATCTTAAGATACTTTAGAGCCTACTAATTGTCAAGTGTTTTCACAGGTTTCATTTAATCTTTACCATTCTGGAAAAGTTTTAATTTCTTTGTTTTACAGATGGGCAGACTCAAATTCAGGGAGTTAGATACCGTATCCAAGGTCATCTAGATTCCCAGGCTCTGTCTACTAGATCACATTTGCCTGTGTACTTTTAAATGAATATGACTGGAATATATAGTTCCATAAGCCATGTGTAACAACACTGTCTATGTTGTTTTATAGCCTTATTAATGCATTAATGTTCTCTTGTCTGAAGTTGTAAGAAGTTAGCAGCTAGAAATTGGACAATGTCTGGAACTCCCTTCTCTGCTTTTTTGTTGTCATTTTGCTAGGTATCAGTTGTAGGGATTATACCCCAAGCCATAGTAACTTTCTTATACTAGCAGCCCCTAAAAACATTTTAAAGACTGTTATTTTATCTGTAGGTTGTAGTTGAGCAGTAGCAAACTTTTTCATTTCCTCCTGGATTGATTGCAGTAGTCATAGCATTATTCATGTCTTCTAAGGGCTCTTTAACGTAATGCTTATTTACTGAAATGTGTTTTGTAGCTTCGTCAGCAATTGAAGTGGTTGATATGTGAACTCTGCAGATTATATAACCTTCCTAAGCACCTGGATGTTGAGATGCTAGATCAACCACTACCCACGGGTCAGGTAAAGTAAAAACTCTCTCATGCAAAAGTAAAACTAGGATGATTTTTCTTTTTATTATTCTACTTATTTAGAAGTTAGTTTTTGTGTTCCTGTTGAATTGTTTTGTTTGTTTTGTTTTAGGTACTGATACGATTTTTATTCTTTGGAGCTACTGGTATTTACTATGACAGGCAAACAATTGGTCCCCTCCCTACCACCACCTTTTTGTTGTTAACATTCCTGGTTTCCATAAATGTTCCTTGCTTCTTTGCTTATTTGCCTTTGCTTATTCAGTTACCTTCACCTGGAATGCCATCTCAAGTCTATCTGTGCTTCTTAAGGAGTAACCCAAGTGCAACAGAAATTTCCGCTAGCCCACCACCATCCCTAACTTCTCTGGATTTCTAGATTTACCTATTTAGGCATCAACTAATGACTTTTTACTACAATAAATGAGCTCGTATACCACCCACATACTCACCCACTTCCTCTTCCTAAAACATGATCTTTAGTCACATGAATAATCACCATTTATCATTGGGGCTTCGTAGTGTAGAGTCAAGTTTTCTATTATGATATTTCCTTTCTTGTGAACTTTTTGTTTTACGATGTCTCCCTTACGATTGTAATTCCTAGTTTAAAAAAAATTATGTTCTATCCCTCTCTGTGAGCTTTCCCTCTCTTCTACACCAATCTTGGCAGGTTCTCTGGGCTGGCTGTACAGCTGTCATCTTGAGGTTTTTCTTGTCTGTTCTCCTAGAGTAGATCCATTGTTTGCTGGATCTCATGGCATCTTTCTTGGCTTACTCTTTCTCATTTTGCCTGAGTACATCCTCAGGTAAAACACTAAGAAAGTGTGGAGTGGTACATTTTCTGAGTTCTAGCTTCTGAAAAAATATGGCCTAGAGTTTGGGTTTTGGAGCCAGACTGCCATGGGTTTGAATCTTGGTTCTGTTGCTTATTAGCTATATTCCCTTGGGCTAATTACCTAATCACTCTGTGCATCAATTTCCTGTTTGCTAGGCTTTTGGTTAATCTCTCTGTTTTCAGTCCTACCTGTCACTCTCAACTCTCTGGTGTACCTGCCATCTCAGGCTAGAGCCTCTCCAGGATGCTGTGGGACAAATTAGCTGCCTTATTATCAGTATCCCTTTGCACTTTTATTTGCTTTGCTCCATTAATTATCATTCCTTCATTTACTGTCATCTTCTAGTGTAGGTGAATTCTCTTTTCTGTTGGTAACTCCATTCCTTTTCTTGTTACTTTGTGTTTATACAATGTTTATTCTTCACTGTAATTCTAGTGGAGCCTCCGAAAAGAGAGAACATGGGAGAAATACGTTCTATGTTCAACTTTCCTTCTTTGGGATGTCTGCAACTTGTGTTTTTCACTTAATATCATGGACATAATGCATACAGATCTACCGTTTTTTCACGATTGTGCCTATAATTTTATGTGGGATATAACAGTTTGTGAAGTACATGACAGTTTCCTAATTTTGAGTCATCCTTGCATTCCCATAATAAACACTGTTAGAAGGATATGGTAATATTTTATTTTCAGATTTTTAACTTCTATATTAAGGAGATTGTAATATGGTTTTGCTTGTTTCATTCAGGCTCTTGTTTCATTTTAGTATCAGTGCTATGCAGGGCAATGACTTGGGAAGCTTTACTTCGTCTTTCTAAGATCCAGGACAGTTTAAACCAGTGATTTTCAGCCAGAGGTAATTTTTGCCTCCCATGGACATTTGGAAATATCTGGAGATGTTTTTGGTTGTCATAACTGGCTGTGGTGAGGGGTGCTATTGGCATTTCATGGGTAGAGGGGATGTTATTAAACATCCTACAACACACAGTAGAACTCCCCTCAACAAAGAATTATCTGGTCCAATATATTGCTATTGCTGAGGTTCAGAAACCCTGCTTTAAATAAATATCTGAACCTGATCCATTTTGGAGGATGAGTCTTTGACTATTTTTTCTATGTGTTGGTCTGTTCAGATTTTCCACTTCTTCAGTCGATTTTAGTAACTTCAGAACCTTTAAAAAAAAGATCACTTCATCTATACTTTTGAAGCTGTTGTAAAGATGGCAAAAATTCACTTTTTGAATTATCTTCATATGTGGTTATAACCTCTTTTTATTTCTAAAGTTGTTTTCTTTGTCTTGATTACTTGTCAGTGGCTCATCTGCTTTTATTATATTGGTCTTTTGAAATAACTTATTTTATTTTTTAAATCTGGTATGTTTTCTTTTTCTTTTTTGCTTATGTTTTAATTATTTACCCTTTTTTATTTTGCTTTTTCTAGTTTTGTGGATCAATGTAATTTAAGTTGCTTTTTTAACAAACATGTAAGGGTATACATTGCTTTGAGTGCTATTTGACTTTATTGCACAAGTTTTAAAATTTAGTATATTTTCCAAATAGTTTGTATTTCCTAAGTGGTTTTATTCCATCTTTTGTTCACATTACTCTTACTATTAAAACTTCTTATTGCGAAATATAACATGTATTGAAAATATGTAAAACATAAGTTTAGTGTAACACAGAGTGACTACCTGGGAACCACCACCTAGCTACCACCCAGAAATAGAACATTGTTAGCACTATAGAAACCTTCAGGCTCCTTCCAGATCATTGTCTCTCTGGATGCTAACCCTTTCCTTCCTTTTCTCTAGTTTTATCACTCATGTATGCATCCTTGAACAATATAGTTTAGTGTTGTCTGTTTTCGAGCATTCTATTAAGAGTCATACGATATGTATTTTTCATGGGTTTTTTTTCAACATTGTGTGTGAAATTCATATTGTGTGTAGCTGTAGTTCTTTTTCATTGCTGTATTTATTTCATTGTTTGACTATATCATAACATTTATCCATTTGACTTTATATAAACATTTGTGTTTTCAGTTTTTTGCTATTAGGAACAGTCTTCCTATGATCACTCTTTTTTTTTTTTAATTTTTTGATATACACAAGGAGGCAAATATGATGATTCTTGTCCATGTTTCATGGTACCCCCTGTGCAAGCATTTCTCTGGGGCACACACTTAGGAGTTGGATTACTGGGGCATGAGGATCAATTTCTTCTTTAACCAAGATTTATCTAGGAGATAAACTTTAAAAAACATTTTCAGGTAGCTTCTGGGTTATTTTTAGTTTGTCAGTATGGTCAGAGACTGTATAGCCTGTGACCTCTCAGCTACATTATCAGCAGTTGGTTAGACTTAACTATTGGTGTTACTGTTGTCTTTGTGTTTTTGTTTTGTTTTGTTTGTAGAGATGGGGTCTCACTCTGTTGCCCAGGCTGGTCTTGAACTCCTGGCCTCAAGTGATTTTTCCACCTCGGCCTCCCAAAGTGCTGGGATTACAGGCATTAGCCTCCGTGCCTGGCCTGTTGTCTTTGTTTATTCCTGTTATCTTGTATTTCATGGTCCCCGCTCCCTGCCCTCCAAGTATACCCTTGGATATCCTGGTTTTTTTCTTCCTAGAAGGGTTTGTGGGAATGTGTATGTGTTCCTTGAATACTTGCTGTTTTTTTCATTCAACAAATATCTGACTCTGTAAAAAGTACTCTGAGTTGGTATAGAGGATAAAGTAGTGAACAAACACAAATATGGTTCCTGTCCTGATGAAGCTAGATATAGGATTCTAAATAAGAATTATTTAAGAGACTCTAAATAATTGAGTCTCTTCCCAGTTCTTTATGCTTTTATCTTCTGGTATTTATTGTTACAAATGGAAAGTCTGATGCTTGTCTGATTCTTACTTCTTTCTGTATATTTTATTTTTTCCTGCTGGGAGTTAATGTGATTTTTCTTTAACTGTAATGTATGGGGTTTTACTTTTTAGTATTCCTTTGGGACATTCAGGGCCACTTAATATTCTAAAGTCTTTCTTTAGCTTGGCAACATTTGTCTCTTTTACTCCATTTTTTTCCTTCCATCCTCTGGATGAACACTAGATCTCTGTATCTTCCATGCCTCTTAACTATTCTCTTAATTCCATCTCTTCTGGTATTTTTCTCCATCTCCTCCTTCTCCTTGTTCTAAGGCAGTGTCACAATTTGGTCATGTTAATCGTAAATGCTTTGTTCAGTCAAGGCCATTGCGTTCTGGCCCTTCTACTGAGGTTTTTTTGTTTTTTTGAGGCAGAGGGGATCTTATTTTTGATTTCTCAGAACTGTCTTTTGCATATTAATCTGTTTTTATCTTGTGGATGCAATATCTTAATTACTGCTAAGTATTCCAATTAGATGTTTTAAAATATTCTATTTTCTTCATTAGTAATGTTTCAGGTTACTTGTTCTGCTTGTTCGACTTGGTTCCTTTCTTTCAGATATCTAGTTTTCTTCAACTATCTGGTGATACTTGGTTATCTGATCATTCATAGATGAGGTATGTCATTGATAAGTATCAATTGTTGATATGGGTGTCCTCACAATTGTCACTCTTCTCTGCTGTGGCCTCCCCCTCCTGGTTTGCAGACCTGTGCTCTTCCTGTGACATGAGGATGGGGAAGTGCTGGTAGGTGACTTCCAACTCCCAAGTAAAAGGAAGAGACAGAGTCTGTTATGAGATTTTGCTGCTGCGTTGAGTTATATTATCAATAAAAACATTTCATCTTTTCTCTTTGGTTCTGACACCCAAAGTAAGAGGCCATCAAGGTAGGCTTCCTATATAGGAGAGTGATCCTTACCAACTGTAGCTGGGGCAAGTACAGCAAAGAATGCGTAAAGTGGTCCTGACATTATCTGGATTGGGTTATGGCTTTTTCAAGACCAGCAGTCTGATTCCATCTGCTTTATGTCTTTTAACATTTCCCTATAGTTTTGGTTCACTGATGGTACCCTTCTTGTGTTTGTTGTTTTTCTAGTGCGGTGATGTTACTTTTTTTTTTAAATAAAATTCTTCTCTCATTTTAGTGGGGTTTTGGAAAGAAGGCCAGGCCACATCTTGAAATGAAATTCATCTTAGGATTTTACAACCCTTACTGGCTTTGTGTTTTGGTTAAATTATCCTTTTGGAGGGGGTCAGGGCTCAGCCTACTCATTTGTAAAATGAAGGATAAGGACTGGATTAATGGTCACAGACCTGGTTGCATGTCAGAATTACCTCAAATTGCTTTTTAAAAACAGATTCTCTAGGGTGGGCTTTGAAATTAGCATTTCAGAAATGATGTCTGTCATTGGGACTTTTAGGCTAGGTATATTCTTTAGATACCCAAAACAGTCTGATTGGGAATGTGCAAGTTACAGAAGTGAAAAGGGGGTGAATTGTAACATTTTGGGCGCTCTGCTTGCTTCATTTTATCATTCAGTTTCTAGGAGACAAATAATGTCTAAAGAGATACAGATTTAAAGCAAATATAAGTTTATTCTGCATGGGTATGTTAGCCCATGTGAAATTCTCCAGCTCACTAATCCAGAAGAGTTATAATATCCTCTGTGATAGTGGATTTTTTTTTTCCTTAAGAATTATGCCATCAGAGTATCTAAGAAGAGATGCTAGGATACTACTGAGATCTTTCTTGGTCTGATTTGATCTCTGGATCCTAGTTTCTTGATCTTTTAGATATTCTGGGTTTGAGCCTAAGCTGGCCTTTATGGTTAAAGATACATGTATGTACTGTGTCCTAGAGAACTATGCTCTGGCCTAGGAAACTTGTCTTTTTGAACTCTGCCAAAACTGGATATGAAGGCCTTTCCTGAGACTCCATTAAATTCATTTGTGAATGAGTGGTAAATTGTGTCTTGTAGAGAAGTATTCTATAGTAAATAACATGTTTTTTTAAAACAATTGGCTCTTTAGTGAAGTGGTGATTATTTCATTTTTAGTTTTGTAAAGTATCTGTTTTATGAAGTGTCTATTTATTAGAAAACATCTGACCTTTTAAAATATAAGGCAGCTGAATTTATGTAAAGATACAGGCTTTTCAAAGTTAAAAAGTTAGCTATTTTAAGTAATCAATAGGTTGGGATTTTTATTTTAAACAAAATAAGCCATTGAGCTTATATACATAGCCATATGAGTAAAATGTTTTCTTATTTTAAGTTA
This sequence comes from Daubentonia madagascariensis, assembly GCA_023783475.1. Classification (NCBI taxonomy): domain Eukaryota; kingdom Metazoa; phylum Chordata; class Mammalia; order Primates; family Daubentoniidae; genus Daubentonia; species Daubentonia madagascariensis. The sequence goes on along the minus strand of JAKFHU010000144.1, from coordinate 7,309,914 downwards.
GATTGTGTTTTAAAATTCTCAGTTTTGCTTTATATTTGCCTGATTGCCTTTGTTTATTCCTAAGCCATCTATTAAGTCGAATTGTTCACAATTGTTTCTTTTTTAAAAGCTGATCTTATTTGTCAAAGCTGGATTTAAAAATAAATGTTTTAATTTTAATAAGCTCTCTGTTAGTGGAACTGCAGTGACAGGTAAATAGTTTGTCTCTAAAGTTGTGGCACCAGTCTTCTGATGTACTCAGCCGGTTCTTATTTGTTCTCTGTAGCCCTGGGAAATTCTTTCTCTGTTTCAGAATGGGACAACGGAAGAAGTGACTTCAGAAGAAGAGGAAGAGGAAGAGATGGCTGAAGTAGGTATTTTATGTAAGAATAACATTTTATAAATATTTTCATTTTTGAAAATCTTAGTAATTCTCTAATGTGGAATAATCAAAAGCACTTTGTACTAAACTCTGGCATTACCTCTAACTCATGATATGCCTTTGAGTGGATTGTTTTATCTGAATTTCTTGGATTTGATTTCCTAGAAAATAAAATCTCTTAACATTTAGCACTAAAATTATATTTACATTTAATAGTAATCAGTACTTAACCTGTATTTGGTTATTTTTAGGAAGAGGAACTACTAAGTTTAAAAAGTGCTATATTTACATAAATGGTGAATTTGAGAACATTTCAAGAGCTACTTGCCAGGAACAATGAAACCATCTCTTGTTGAAAAATCATCTAAGAATTTTGTCTTAGTCCATTTATACTGCTATAACAGAATACCCAAGACTGGGTAATTTATAAAGAACAGAAGTTTGTTTTCTGATAGTTTTGGAGGTTGGGAAGTCCAGGAACAAGGTGTTGGCTATTTAGTGTCTGGTGAGGGCCTTCTTGTGCCCTCACATGGCAGAACCAGAAGGTCATGAAAGCAAGCTAGCCAAATGCTGTGTGAAGCCTCATTTATAAGATCCTTAAAATCTCATTAAAGAGGAAGGAGCCCTTGTGACCTAATCACCTCTTAAGGGCTCTGCCTCTTAATACCATCACACTGGCAGCACTTGAATTTTGGAGGGGACAAATTCAAACCATAGCAAATTTAGTAGAGCAAATTCCAAAGACATTGAATTTAGGCCAGTTAGTTGTCAGTCGTTGATATAATTTTAGAGTTTTTCAGGCTCTGAAGCTTTGCATTTAAATTCAAACTTTGGAATGAAGATCTGTCTCTGCATTGATCACATAGAAGGTATATGAATTCCACAGTCTTGATTTTAAAACATTTTTTCTGTTTTGGATCTTAGAATTAATTTAGGCTTTTACTTTATTTTCTTGATTTGAAAATTTTTAATCTAAAACATACTTCTAGAATGCTTCAGAACTGAAGTGGTAGTTGTAGGCTTGTTTTGTGTGTCTGGGAGTAAAATAGTTCTTAAAAGTGTCCAGTTAGAATGACTTTTTGGGGTAGAGAGTTTAATGTTTTCTTGCAGTTTAACTTAGGTGGAATATACCAAATGAAAACATTAAACTTTTTCCGTGGGTCCAGTGTACAACGAAGTAGATAATGTACTAAGAGTTTATGTGCCTTTCCTTTTTTCCTCGTAAGATAATAAACAAAGGACAGCAACATTTAGGGAAATCTAGAAAGGTAGGAGAGTGGACTTCGGAGATATCAGATTAGCATAGGTGAAAAGATATTCTAGGCTACGAAAATAACGTAATAGAAAAGGCCCAGAACGACCGTGGGCATGATGTGTTTGGGTTGCATTGGATGCTGTTCTTTTGGAAGAAGAAAGTTGATGTGTTGGAGTCATGGAAAGCAAGGTTGACTAGAAAAGGCAGATGGTTAAAAGTCTTGACTTAAAGACAAATGTTTCTATTTGGTGTGATTGTTGATAGGAAGGCCTTAAGCAGAGAATAGTGTGCTGAGAATATTGTTTTAGAAAGATAATGATGAATTCTGTTTGGGATGTGCTGATTAATCTTCAGGTGGAAAAGTTTTGTGGATGGGAATATGACTGAAGTTGAAGGTGTAGGAGGGGGAGATACAGGCTAAAGGTATTTGTGAGAATTCTGAAGAAAACAAGTGTAGAATGGAAGATTAGGGCTGAAAGGTGCACACTGGGGGAAGAGAGCTCTATGAAGTATACAGTCACGGGCAGAGTGTGAATAGGAATGAATGTCCTAAGGGTTGAAGAGGTGGTGTTCCCTGAAAGAGACCCATTGAGTCTGGATAGAAAGTGGTCATTAACCTGGTGTAGAAATCAGTAAATTAGTCTGCTTGAAAAAGTAGAGATAGTAAGTATAAACTGCTCCTTTAGAGGTTTTGGCAATTGAAATAAAGGAGAGGAGTAAGATAATTGAAAAAAGTTAGGATTAAAAGAATTCTGCACAGATTTGTATTTGTGTAAGAGCAGATGATATGGGGAGGGAGGGACCAGAATCATGTAATTAAAGATGTTGATTTAGAATTATTTAAATTCTTCTGACTTCTTTTCTAATTATAAAAATCAATATGCTTACTACAGAAAACTTGGAAAATAGGGAAAAGTATTAATGTCTCAGAGATAACTATTAACATTTTAGTACAAGTCCTTCTGGTCTTTTTCTATGCTTATTTTGGCATAATTGAGAGTCTGTATATTCTGTTTTGTATTCTGATTTTCATTTCAAAGTTTTTATTGATACAGAAGAAATAATTATGCTATATTGGTATTTTCATGGCCTCCTAGTATTCCATGGAATTGAGTTAACTTTTACTATTTTGTGTATTTTGTGTTGGTTTTTGTGGTTATAAGGTTGAAATAGGTATCTTTATGCCTAAATTTATGTTCATAATTTAGACTAGTTTCTTAGAACAGAATTCTAGAAATCGAGTATGAATAGTTAAGGTTCTTGATCCCTGCTGCTAAGCTGTTTCAAAAGTTCCTCTTAGTATGAGACTTAAAAGGTGGCTTATTTGGTAATAGTTACAACTTTGTAAAGCTATTAAATCTGCTTTACCCAGAGTCTAGCTTTTAAGTAAAATATAGGATATAAAAGGAGGGAGCCTTTTGAGTTGAATGTGAAGGCTTTTTCCTCTTCTCCATAGAATAGATGTATTCTCTCTTTCCTGTTTTCTGTTGAGTCAAGAATAATTTAACTTTTGCATAAGAAACTACTGAAGAAAAATAATTTGAATAAGGTAATATTTTTCTTCTTTTTGTAGGATATAGAAGACTTAGATCACTATGAGATGAAGGAAGAAGAGCCAATTAGTGGGAAAAAGTCAGAGGATGAAGGAATTGAAAAAGAAAATTTGGCAATATTAGAGAAAATTAGGAAGACTCAGAGGCAAGACCATTTAAATGTAAGTGTGTATACATATCTAGAGTATGGACTTCGGTGGTTAAGTAATAATTATAATTAACACTGCGCAGTTCATTAAGATGCCAATCTCAGCTGTCCTCTTCCTCCGTCCCTGCCTTGGTAGTAGATTCAGTCGTATGTTTTGTTGCCCTAGTTTACCTTTCTCATCTATTGATAGCCACTTTCTACCCTGTTCTTCTGCCCTTCATATCCTGGAACCACCTGCTGGTCCCTGTATGTGCCCGTTTCCAGCCTGTTGAAGCTGCTTTCTCTGCTTAGTCTCCTCCTGTGGGATCTGTATATTTAAATTCAGTCTCTCCTACAAAGTACATTTAAATTCTTCCTCCTCCATGAAGCCGACCCTTGGTCTGTCCTGTCTTGACCAAACCAAAAGTAATTTTTCTCTTTTGACTTAAATCTCTTTTATGTGAAGCAGCAGAGGAGTGTGAAATGAACACTGAGTTTGGTGACAAACACATCTTTTGTGGCTTCAGTTTCCTCAGCTCTAAAATGTGGACGATACGTACCTTTTGGGTGATTGCTGTGAAAAGAAATGAGAATGATGTGTGTGTAAAATGCCCAGACAGAACAGGGAAACGTCAGACGACAGTCTGCTGTCTGCTGTCACTCCCTACTTCCGTCCTTGTATCAGGGCTCTTATTCAACCCCCGAGGGCCAGTTACTTTGTTTTGGGCACAGGTTTTCAAACACGGGGAATGAATGGTTAGGCAAGTAGATGCCACGTGTTGAAAACAGGTAGATTAGTCTCCCTCCTTCATTCTTATTTAGTACATTAGTTTAATTGGCAAATCCTTTTTAATAGTGCAAAGAAATTTAGTCAAGCTCATATCTTGATTATTAAAAAAATTTGTGGCATCTGGATGAATGATACTTTACTGTGTCTTATGATTGATTCCGGTTTGTATGAATTGTAATCAAAACAGCTGTAAATGATTGAACACTTTCACATGATAGACACTATGCTAAGTACTTTATACTTTATACTTTCTCATTTAATCTTCATAGCCACTGTGTGAAATAGGTACTTTTCATATTTTATAGATATGAAAACTAGGGTTTAAACCAGTTCACGGTCACATAGCTAGGAAGTAACATCTTTGTAACTTGATTTTTTTTCTCCCCTCCTCAAAGTATAGGGCAACCTTTAAAATCTTAATTTTATATGATTAAAATTTCACACAATCAAAAAATAGTTCCATTCATATATAGTCTTAGGGTAAAATATTGGCTCATTTTCATCTTTAGAGAAGTCCCAACACTGAAAAGAACTGAAATCAATTGCATGCAGGCAAACATGTTTCTCAGTTTCTTAGTATGTGAACTAGACTGTCAGTGGAACATTCTTGCTTGTAGTCTTGTTAATGGAACTCTGTTTTAGTTAATGTGTCATGATGAGGGTCTTCTAGTATTATCAAAAGATGATGGGGTTTGGAATAGAGTCATACTGAATTCTGTGCTGTTGCAGAGTCCATGGTAGTCTGGACATGTTGGCTAGACTTTTTTTTCTTCTTCCAGATGATAAGAAATAGTAAATGAACCAGACTTGTCCCCAGTTTTATATTCTTCTTCAAACTTCATAATCCTCTATGTAATTGAACTTTTTTGACTTCTTAAAATGTTGGGTGGTGATCCATTTTTCCTGTAAACTTTTATATCAGGTTGAAATACCTTAAATCTTTAATTACTTGACTCAACAGACCCTGGTAAACAGTGAGTTTTATGTTTCAGGGTGCAGTGTCTGGGTCAGTGCAAGCTTCAGATAGACTTATGAAAGAGCTCAGGGACATATACAGATCACAGAGTTATAAAACAGGTAAGGACCTCTCGATCTCTGTTGTTCTGGTTCTTTTGTTCTTTTTTCTTTTCAGATAATGTCATTTCATATAACTGGAGAGAAATGGAAATGTTTATTAACTTTATTTTAAGGATGTGAAACTCAAATGTAATCAAGTTCCAAAAGATGTTGAGGGTAAAATAGGATGAGTTTACTTGTTTGGATTTTTAAAAAAAATTGTTTTTATACATATATCATAATTCTTTATCTTCTGGCCAAGGCATGAGTAATATTGCTTTGGAAAATAAGTAAGAGATATTATATTTCATTGTATAAACAAAGAACTATTGCCAAGTTATTTTTATGATTTCCCCCCCCTTTTTTGAAATCAACATAATCAGCTCTTATTGTAGAGGTAGTGTAGTTATAGTATTATTTTTTAAATAGGTTAAAAATGGGGTTTTTAAAATTTTCATTTCATTGTTTGACTTAAGGGTGTTCTTACCCAATAAGACTTCAATATCGTGGAACCTCTCTAACCTAGAGGTAAAAGTCTCTCATATTGTTACAGAGATTCTAACAGTGTTAAATAAGGGAAGGAGCCAAACTTTAACTTGTTTGAAGAGATAGTATTATAACCCATTCAGGAATCCTCAGAGTGATCAAATCAAAATCATTAGAACTTACATAAAAAAACAAAAACCTCTCTGCTTTACATAGAGTGCAAGATAAGCCAAACTTGTTTCTGAGTTATTAGAAGTTTGGGTATCCTTATAGTTTTTCTTTGTTTAGACTTAGACTTTGTTTCTAAAGAAATAGTTATTAGATTGTTAAAATGTGCTGTTTCTGAGGCTTAATAAGTAAAATAAGAAAGAAGAAGAAGAAAAAGAGGGGCCAGTTGTGGGATAAAGTATTTCATGGAATTAGTGAAACAATGGGAACTTAGAAACAAAGAAGGAAAAAAAACTTAGAAGTCTAAAAGCTTATCTGTAGAAACCTAATAGAGTACAAATATTTGAATACTGGTTTTATGTTTAAATGTTAAATAATCACTTGTTTTTCAGCATTATTTACAGTAGCAAAATTAATAACCAGATACTGGGTAGAATTAGTTAAATTACAGTTATATCCATAAAACAAATTACTACAGAGTTATTAGAAAGATTGTAGATTTATATAAACTAACTTGGAAAGATATCTCAGAAAGTTGAAGAAAGATTATAAAAAAAATATATAGAAAGATTCCATCTTTATAGAAATGTTAATATGTACATAGAAGAGAAGTCGTAGGTACATGTGATTTTGCATAATATTTTTTTTCCATTTACTCAGAGTTAATGGTAAGCAGTTTCTCAACTCATTAAAGAATGCTCTTAATTGCTTTGATTATCTGTTAAGGGAATAAGATACTCAGCTCTAGTGTTAAAATATTTACAATATAGCTTAGTTGTTCCGTGTTTTAATAGCAAAATTTCTAGCTTTTGTTGGATATTTATTGTATACATTTATACTAGAGTAGTTATATTAGCAAATGAAGAGTAATTAACATGCTGTATATATTAACAGGGATTTACTCAGTGGAACTCATAAATGACAGTTTATATGACTGGCATGTTAAACTGCAGAAGTAAGTGGTTTTTTTATGCTACCTCACTGTTTGCAATGACAGACTATCACAATGGAGTTTTTCCTCTTAAATTGATACCTTTATATATGGTTTGTACTTAAAACTTTAGACTTTGTTTCTATAGAAATAGTTCTTATATTGTTAAAATGTGCTGTTTCTGAGGCTTAATAAGTAAAATAAGAAAGAAGGAGGAGAAAAAGAGGGACCAGTTGTGGGAATAAAGTATTTCATGGAATTAGTGAAACAATGGGAACTTAGAAACAAGCGTGTTTTGTTAACTTGATGAGACTGTGATAAACAGTTTATATTTGAAATAAGGGATTTGAGTCAGACCTGTATATATATTAATAGAACAATTATAGACAAATTTAGATTTTATTAGTGATTTAACTTTTTGTAGTCTTCTTCATGACAAATTTCTCTCCTTTAACTCCTTGGCTAATAATACAAGTTTAGGAAAGCATACTAAAATTTTTTTTGAGTTCTTGAGAAAATTATATACGTATGACTGTTTCCTTTTAGAATCACTGCTAACTTTGATCCCCCTTATTAGAATAGGTTTAGAGTACTATGTGATCTTTTGGATATTTATTCCCAAGGCTATAGTGACCTGTTTTTCCTGGGGCTATAGAGCAGCTTTAGACGTTCTCTGTCTGGAACTTATCCTAGGGGCTCTGTTTTAGTTCTTGGACTGGTTCATTTTTGAGTTTAGTAAGAAAAATTCTCTAACTTTTTGTTTGAACTGTTTTTTGCTTTGTAATTCTTAGGGTTGACCCTGATAGTCCTTTGCACAGCGATCTTCAGATCTTAAAAGAAAAAGAAGGCATAGAATATATTTTGCTTAACTTCTCTTTTAAGGTAAGAAAGTAGTAATGGGACTCCATATACTTCTAATCGGAGTGTATATTTGTGCAGTGCTTTGGAAAATAATTTGGTATTATTTGGTAAAGTAAAAGATACCCTATGGTTCAGGAATTCTTGTAGACATGTATTCTGCAAGAAATGAGTACTTAGGTGCACCGGGAGAGTGTTCAGAGCAGCACTATCTATAATAGCCCCAAATAAAAAATAACCTGTGTTCATTTCAATGAAATGGAGAATTGCGGTATTCATAAAATGGATACAGTTATGTGCAACAAGATGGGTGAATCTTAAATACATTGTTGAGTAAAAGAAACCAGACTCCAAAACCTGTTCTGTATATTTTCATTTATACAGAGTTCAAAAATAGGTAAAACTAATATTGATTAGGACTTGCATTCTCAGTGTAGGCAATATCACCCCCAGAGGGATGAAAATTGGTCCTTGGAGTGAAATGTTAGCTATTAACAATGGTCTGATGCCCTCCAAAGGGCCAGAGAACAGAAACAGACATACAGTATATCTGTGGTGTTAAAATTCCAGGGGGCAGGGGGGATGGAATTAGGAAAAAGAATTTCTAAAAAGGCTTCTTAGTGGGGCAAAAATTAAAAGAGAGGCTGAGAAACACTAATTTATGGATTCATACTTGGGTGGGCAGTAAAACTATAAAGAAGAGCAAAGATGTGGTTACCATACAGGTTAGGATAAGGAGTCGATCTTGGTGGGAGTGAGGGAGTTGTAAGCTGAAAGGGACGTCTGCAGGCTTTTTGGATACAAACTGTAATCTGTTTTTTGACCAGGGTGGTGGTTACATGGGCACATACTTTATAGTAACTTGTTAAGGTGTACCTCTATATTTTATTCACTTTTCTAAATTTATGTGTTACATTTGATAAAGTATTTTTAAGATAACTAAAAATAGGCCGGGCATGGTGGCTCGCGCCTGTTGTAATCCTAGCACTCTGGGAGGCCGACACCAGAAGGATTGCTTGAGGTCAGGAGTTCAAGACTAGCCTGATCAAGAGCGAGACCCTGTCTCTACTAAAAATAGAAAAAATTAGCTGGGCGTGGTGGTGCTCACCTGTAGTCCCAGCTACTCAGGAGGCTGAGGCAGGAGGATTGCTTGAGCCCAGGAGTTTGAGGTTGCTGTGAGCTGTAATGATGCCACAGCACTCTAGCCCAGGCAACAGAGTGAGACTCAGTCTCAAAAAAAAAAAAAAAATACTAAAAATAAAGGTTAAAGAATAGCAATGGAATCTAGATAAAATGTTAATGATTTAATATGAAATCTAGATAAAGTGTAGTGGTTTAAAGTCTATGGATATGAGATATTTTGAAGGAAAACAAAGACATGAAAGAATACTTTATACTTACAAAGAATGGTTATAATTTTCAGAAAGTTTGTTTCCTCGTTCTTGTGCATGTGTGTTCTTGTTTGAGGATATATCTTATGATTGAACTTTCTTGAAATTGCCCAAATATCAGTATTTCCTCTCAGTTTTGTTATTGTAGGAACTATTATGGTTGTCAACTGGGTTGTCTCCCTAGAGTGTGAATCTGGTATATGATTACTGAAGTTGCTAATGACTGTGTTTTTAGTGATTCATATGGGGGAAAGAATGAAATGTCCAGGTCAAACAAAATAAACAAAAAACACCGTAAAAACTTGAGCCCAGGAGTTTGAGGTTCCAGTGAGCTGTGATCATGCCACTGTGCTCCAGCCTGGGTGACAGAGTGAGACCCTGTCTCTTTAAAAAACAAAAACAAAAACAACCTTATCAGTACCTTTGAAGCACCCTGTGTGCCCTTCCCCTGTCAATTCCTCCTTGGGAGGTATCTTTAAGGGAATATGAAATCTTGGCCAGGAAACTGGAGGACGTGTGACTGCAGGTAGTGTTTTCATTATTTTTTCCTACTCTAGGTAGAACTTCAGGGACGGGACGATCTGGGAGGTAAATGGCTGAAATTCTATTGGATTTGTGTTTCTGGACCATGGCTCCTGATACCAGAAAGAAGGGCCTTTTCTAGGGTTGGAGTATTTCTTAAGGGCCTGGGAAGAATGTGATTGCCTTGAGCTAACTGACCTTATGAAGAGGACCTTAAACTGAATTGCCAAGTTATTAGTGTTGGGATTCACAGACTTTGGAGGATAGCAGGTATGACTCAGAAAGAAAGGTTCACAGGAAGGAGCCAGAACAATATATATTTATGGCCTCAGATATCCACAGTGACAACTTGAGAGCCATGAATAATAAGAAAAATGGAACTTGAGATATCACACGAGGCTGGGAATGGGGGCAGGAGGGAATGGGACAGCAGCTTGGTAAATCCATTTTGCTATGCTTATAAGGAAGTGATTTTCTGACTTATCAGGCAACATCTGAATTATTGAATTGTAATGTGAGGTAGTTCTTTAAGAAGGGGTTCTTTAGGCAAATTTAGGCTCATTTAGAGACTAGTAGCCAGAGTTGGGAAGAGATTCTATTCCATGTCCTAATATAGCTGGTTAAATTGTGGTTTTGGAGAGAACAACGTGGGAGTTCATGTTAGCTTGTTTTCAACTATTTGAAGGACTGAGTATGTGGAAGCATTAGTTTGATTTGTTGTTGGTGAACACCGGGCATAAAACTAGAACTAATAAGTCAAATTATAAAGAGGCGATTTTCATTTCAATATAAGGAAGTGATTTGTAACTATTTAGAGCCATCTGGTGATGTAGTCTTTCAAAAAGGTAATGTTCTTCATCCTTAAGAATAGCTTAGAAGGCCAAGCTGTTAAATTGGAAATCAGCTAACTTAACTTTATGAGATTATTGTAAAGCCTGAGATTCTTAGTTTATATATACTAAGGTAACTCAAACTTCCATTTTAATAGTCATCCTCAACCACCCCCGTACCCCTGTTTTTTTTCCTGAAGAACTCCTTTTTATTTCTGTAAAATCTTGATTACTGAGTTGCAGGGTGCAGAGTTTATGGAGTAGAATCCCCAGGGTTTGATATAGAAGAGTTATTCAGAAGAACTGCTTAAAATGAAGGTAGTTCTCACATAATCAATTGATGTGAGGCTTTGTAGTCACTGATTTGGCATCACTGATTAAAGATCTAAATAATAGAAAATTAAATGAGGTGGTACTTTACCAAGCTTTGCATCTGTTCTTTTCATTATGTCTGTTAAATTGTAGATAAAAGGTGAGCTGTTTGTTTGAAAGTAGATTGTAACAACTGTCATTAAGTTGGTATTTCGTGTGGGTGGGTTTCTTCTTTTTCTAACTTGTAGTAGAAATCTAAGATTATCCACTTTAGCCATCAGAAATATGCATATCTTCCTGTTAGTAGGATTGAATTTTCATAGTTTTTATGTTTCTCAGAATCTTATTTGAGGGTAAGCAGAGGAAGGGAGTTAAAGTACTGAAATTATGCTGTTTATTCTTTCTCCCAGTTAAAACTGTATTTTTATGTTCCTTGGAAAAAACTGGATGAAACAAATGTTTGTTTAGATTCTTTACCCTCAAATTGGTTTTCTAAAAGGTATTCATTGTTTCCTTTAATCTCCTTTTGTTTGAACATAGAAATTGGGGGTAATTTCTCTTGGATTTCCTGGCATATCTTCATTAGAGGCAATGTGCCATTTCCCTGCCTGACTGCTGTAGGAAAGTGGGGGGCAGCCTTCTTGGCCTTCTCTCCTCTCCTAGCCATCAGGGGCTGACCTGTAACACTCTTGGCCACTTCAGCTATGGTCTTTGCTTCAGTTCATTAATGGAAAAGCTCTTATTCTTGTGGAAAACTTCAGTTTCCAGGACTGAGAATTTGAAAAAGAGAATTGTGCTTGGTTGCCTAAGAAGTAGCTGATGTTTCTTTTCTCTCATCTTCTAACTCATCTTCCTCTCTTCATATATTTTTATCAAGTCTGATGATCTTTGTCTTTAATTGGACCAATTAATTAGTCCATTGCATGTAATGTTATTTCATTGATATTGGGTTTAAATTTACCATCTTTAGGTGATTTCTATTTGTCATTCTTGCTCCCTGTTCTGTTTTTACTTTTGGATTTTTTTTTTATTACTCCAGATTCCCACCTCTATTAGTTTAGTAGTTTTCTTCATCTTTACTACCCTACAATTACAATATGTGTTCTTGACTTGTCAAAGTCTAATATAAATTTGTTAATTTATATGTTTTCCTTTTCCTTGTCAATGCAAGGATCTTACAACACTTTGAGTTCATGCACTCCCTGGCAAATATGTGCTGTTATTGTCATGCATTTTTGTTCTCTACTTATCTAAAACCCTACACATAATTATTATATAATTAGTCAATATCCTCTTAGATCTACATGCGTATTTGTTCTTCTCATGCTCTTTATTCTCCAAGTTTTCATCTAGGATCATCTTTCTCTTGCCTGAAAATGCCCTTTAGTTTTTCCTTTAGTGTGGGTCTGTGGATAGGAAAATACCTTTATTTTTATTTCATTTTTGCAGAGTATTTTCAGTGAGGATAGATTTCTAGGTTGGCAATTACTTTCTTTCAGTACCTTGAAGATCTCTTATCGTAGCCTCTACTTCCTCTTGAAGTATTTATGGTAGTTAAATCTTGTGAAGTCTTTGATCAGTTTTGGAAAATTCTTAGCAACCATATCTTCAAATATTGCTCTGTCCCATTCTTTTTTTTCCTTCCAGAACTCTGTATGTGATAAACCTTTTCCATATATTAACTTGTGTCTTATTTTCTGCATTTTTCACCCTTTTGTCTTTCTGCTATTTTCTAGTTTACTGAATCTCTCTAAATTTCTGCTGTGATTAAACTCATCCATTAAATTATTAATGTCAGAATTTCCATATGGTTCATTTCTATAATTTGCAGTTCTCTTCCAGGTTTTCCATCTTGTCTTGTCTTCTCTTGCACATACTCAGCAGAGTTATTTTAACTCTATTATCTTGCTCCCTTATGGTTTTGTCTCTTGTTTGTGCTGCTTGTTTTCTGATCATGTCATCTGTAAGTCTCATATGAGTGATTATTTTTAGTGATAGATGTTACATATGAAAAATTATAGAACTAATTTGAAGCCTTAGATAATATTCTTCTCTCTCCAGAGAGAGGATTTACATTTGGGTATTAGCAACCCAGGATCACCTCATTCAATCAGGAATTGAAATGACTTAAGCTGGACTTCATTGCCTCTTAGGGCAGTTTGCAGTTTGTCCTTCAGGGTCCCAACCTCAAGTGTGGGAGACTTACCAGGGCCTCTATTTGGTGGACCCTGAGCTCCAATTTTTATCTCCCTGTGGGTCTGTGACTTCTACTCAGCTTGTTTAACCTCTTATCTTTCTCTTCTGTAATTGTAAGAAAACCTAAGGGAAAAAAGGCCTGCTCTCTGAGGTTCCCTTTTTCTTTCTGCTCTTAGCCCTGTAATTGTTACATTTTGTCTACCTTTTCTAGTTCTCAGCCAGAAGATTGATCTAAATTACCTAGTCTATCATTGGAATGGTTCCTTTATATAGTTCTTTTGGAAGTGGAACACCTTCATATATTTCATAAGTTTACCAAAACAGTTCTGTTTGGGCCTGATCTTAACTTCATTTTTATTTGCTTTGGTTTTAACTTCATTTTGTTTTTTGGCACAATTTTATGACCCTCATTATCTCATAATAAATGTACATATTCTTTATAGACTCTTAAAATCTTCTAGATATAGTCTTAAGGATGTTCTTCAAATTAATTAAACTTATTTACTTTTTAGGATAACTTTCCATTTGATCCTCCATTTGTTCGAGTGGTGTTACCTGTTCTCTCAGGAGGGTAAGTTTAAGTGATTACTTTTTTTTTTTTTTTTTTTTTAAAAAACAGTGTGCAACAGAATCATTTGGAGAGCTAGTCCAGGGTTTTTAATTTAGATCTGGGGTGGGCCTGAACATTTATATTTCTAAGAAGTTCCCAGGTGAAGCTGATGCTGTTGGTCTGGGGCCCACATTCAGAACCATTGGTTATAAACCATTATATTGTTTATAGGTAGAGTTTTTAATGGTTCCTGTTTATATATATTTCACCGCAAAAAAGCCAAATATTTTTCAAATATAAATTGTGATTGAAGGCTTAGAGAAAGTTATTAGAGAGTGATTCCCACATAATTGTGATCCTAATTGGTAGTTATAGGTATGATCACAGGAAATCTCATGGGCCTGTGGAGCTGGCTATCTAATTCCTTCTAGAGGTAGTTGTTGCAGTTTGGTAGAATCAAATGGTAATTGTCATGCAGTTTTACTGAAGTTTGTATTGATGCTTTTTTGTGATTAGAAGTCTTACAATGGTGTGAAGAAGATCAGAATTTGTATTCAGGTTAGTTATGAAATGTTCTATAGATCCTTAATGTAGGAACAATTAAACTAATTTGAGAATTTTCAAACACTCAGCTGACTAATTCCATTTTGTGAAATAATCCACATTATGATTAAAATCTAAAAATATGCAGACCTTACTTTGATCATTTCTACGGTTGAGATAGTAATATTTATATTTAGGGTAAAAATATGGGTGACTACTTAAAAAGATTTCAGAACTTTCTGTAGAGGTAGTTTGCTCCTGCACTTATTTATGTTTGCTTTACATGCTTATTTCTGTGTTTTTTGGGCTGAAATCTTGTTAAGAATTGTTTCTGTATAGTCAGAATATGTATTAACTGTAGTGTTGATGCTACAGAATAGTTATTTGGGCATGGTGTCTATCTGTAAAGTTCAGGGTAAATTAAAAGCATGGTTTTAAAAAAAAGTTTAATATTACATATGGATGTGCTGAGCCCATTTTGAGCTCTGCAACACACTAAAGCAATATTGCTTTGCTTTTTTTTTTTTTTGAGACAGAGTCTCACTCTGTCACCCGGATACAGTACAGTGGTGTCATCGTAACTCACTGCCACCTCCAACTCCTGGGCTCAAGTGATCCTCCTGCCTCAGCCTCCCGTGTAGCTGTGATTATAGGCGCGTGCCACCACACCCGGCTAATTTTTCTATGTTTGGTAGAAATGGGGTCTCGCCTTTGCTCAGGCTGGTCTCAAACTCTTGACCTCAAGTGATCCTCCCACCTTGACCTCCCAGTGTGCTAGAATTACAGGTGTAAGCCACCACACCTGGCTAGTAATACTGCTTTTCAAGAGTTTGCTTACCTGGTACCTGCAGCCTAATCCTTTACCACATCTCCCAAAATATTAGTACAGTGATATATTAGATATATTAATATCTATATAATAGATATAGTAATAGATATTTATATATAGATATATTAATATATTATAGATATATAAATATATTGCATATATTATATATATTAATATATCTATATTAATAGATATTTGTTTTGAAAGGATTGCAGGATTTTGGGAAACCATGCTCAAACTATTCTTTGCCAAAGGACTTCTTGGAGTTTTAATGTGACTTTCCAAGGTGATGTTAAAAAGCTTTCCCAAATTTATTTAATTCATAATTTTTTACCCCACAGCATCTCAGGATGGTGTCCTCTGGTTTGCTCTTTGGGAAATGGCTACTCCCTTAGAAATCTTGAGTTCTGAGTGACTCCCATATGTTTTCTGCTGGTGAGCGAGAAAAGCTGAAGTAATGTGGATCAATGTTTGGGGTCTCTTTTTGACAGGCTGTTACAAAGTTGATCACAAGGGTGAGCGGAAGTCACAGGTTTATTGAGCATGAAACAAAGTTGTTGAGAATTGTGTAAAGTTTCATTTTGTTACTTTTAAGGCTTTCTTGGACTGTTCTGGATTAGGCAGTAAAAGTGCTATAAAAACTACTTCTCTTGTCATGAAGTCTCATGATCAGTTTTGGAAGCTGGAATGTTAGGTAACCCAGCCAAATAATTTACATATGCAGAATAAATTTAGGACTGAAAAATGATCGTTTTTTAACTTTTATGTCTCTTGCTCACAACACCAGCCGTTTACTAGCCACCAAGTCACAGTTCTTATGTTTTTCATTGTTTCATGTTAAAATATCTTTTTTTATGAAAACTTTGCTGATTGGGGAGAAGACATACTGTTGTGCTTTAGTTTTGTCCTTGTTCATAAAATCATGTTTACTCAAAATTCCCATAAACATGGGAAAGAAAGATTACTTTTTGTTCAAAATCTTATTCAAGAGAAAAAATAATCAAGGAAAGGATTTAGAAAAATTATGTAAATTAAAGATAAATGGATAAAAATATTTTGAAGCATTTTGAAATCTGATTATAAAATTGATCAACATAGGTTTTTCACATTTTGTTGTGAGAAATCCCAGGAATTTTAAGTTTGTGATCTTAAGTAGTTTACCTTCTAGTAGTAGAGAGAAATACATGAATTTATGAATAATTCCATTTGCAGTTTTAAAATCTGTTACATAGTTTCTCTTCATTGATTCTTTTTTGCCACAATGGGGTTATTATCCCCATTATTCAAATGAAAAATCTTGAGTAATAAGTCAGCTTGTGATTTATCCAAATTAAATCTTCTGACCCCTAATAAAGTGTTTTCCATTATACCAAATGCCAGCTATGTAAAAGGGGATTAAATGTACTCAGTACTCCATTGAATGTCAAATGTTAAGTCTGGATTTAAGTTCTCTGAGGTTTAAAGGAGCAAGGGGTTGCTCTGGCAATAGTGACCTGGGAGGACTTCATGAAGTAGGTGAGATCTCAGTTGGGCCTTGAAATATGAGTGCGGTTTGGTCAGCTGATGGAGGTTCAAGGAAAATTATTTACATTGGTAAAAAGTAAACACAATCACATATCTAGGAAAGAGTATGATGTATTCAAGTATACCAGACCAGTTTGAGCTCTAACACAAGGGGGGTAGGATTCATATAGAAGAGTTGTAAGAAATAGTGCTGACATGTCTTGTACTAACATAGCACCATGGACTGGTGACACCTCTCTCTTTTTTTTTTTTCCTTGTAAGCAAACTATTACTCCTGGGTATTGAATTCATCTTTCCATAACTGGTGCAGGAACAAAGGAACAACAGTAAAGAAAATGTTTTAGAAAGATAAATCTGGTGACAGTAGAAGAGACTATAAGACAAACTGTGTTCATGAAGCTCAGAAGGACATGCTGCTAGCTGACAGCCCATGCTGCTGTCCTGGAGTAAAGGTGCAGTAGTAATGAGAGTGAAAGGAGTGAAATGGAACAGCTCAATTGAGGCAGAGTCAAAATGACTTGGTCTTTATAGTCAACTATTAAGTGAGGAGGAAGAATTATTGGCTGACTTGGAGAACTAAAAAATGTAAAGTACTGATAAAACTCAGAACTTGCAATTTCAGAATTAGTGCAAAGCTTAAGTATTGTGTGATTCTGGATATAGCTTATTCAGCACTTTTTGTTCCATATATTTTTTATCCCATTTCTTCTAGTTACTACCCTATTTATTTCTTGACATAGGCAAATTTTTTTTTAACTAACAGCTTTATTGTGATATAATTCATATATTAATATGATAAAACTCACCCTTTTAATGTGTACAATCCAGTGGTTTTTAGTATATTTAGAGTTGTGCAACCATTATAATTACTTAATTTCAGAACATTTTTATCACCCCAAAAAGAAACCACATACCCATTAGCAGTCACTCCCTATACCCTGTCTCTCCCACCATTGATCCTGGTAACCACTAATCTACTTTTTGTCTTTCTAGATTTGCCTATCCTGGACATTTCATATAAATAGAATCATATAAAATGTGGCCTTTGTGACTGACTTCTTTTGCAATAATTATAAACTGAATGCCTAAAGTGGCTGAGCTTAGGATAGCATTTGCTATACAACTTTGGCAACTGAAATTTTTTAAGTTAAAATATTACTATGTTCATGTATGTGGCATATTATCCTTCTATAATTCTTAGATTATTAATGGTTTTTTTTGTTTGTTTTTTTGTTTTTCTGCCTGGCGCCCATGAACTGTCTCAATATTCAGCAGGAACTCTTTGTTTGGAGGCAAAGAGCAGTAACAGTTTGGAACACATATTGATAAAATGAGTGTAATTCAATACAGAAGTAGAATCAACCACTTCTTTTAGGTGTAAATGCTGCTGATAGTGTATATTAAGGAAAAGTTTACTTACCTCACTTTTTATGTAGATACTAGAACTACTTTTGCCTTGTGTTTAGACATCCAACGAACATTTGTGTAGGTATCATGTGCTTGTACAAATGCACTTTCTTTTGACCTGCAAATGCAAAAATTTCCTTTCTTCCCACCCAGTGAGGCTCTGTATTCCTCCATAGGAAGAGTGGGGTACTTAAAGAACAGTGGTGGTTGGATAATGGGTAACTTAGTGTGTATTGCATACCTCCTTCTCCTAAAACAAGTCCCTACCTACCTTTAGCTTTTCCAAAATGTGTAGATCAAGTATGGTGTTAACTCACTAACAGATTACTAGACTTTGAGCAGTTGTGGAACCAAAATCTAAATGAGAACCTAGATCTTCTAATTCTGTTAAATCAGCAAGTGCTCATTATGGTACAAGATAACTCTTTTAGCCCAGTGGGAGATTCACAGAACTGGAGATAGATTTGTTTCAGGAATACAAGGGAATATACAAAATATTTTTTAAAAAAATATCCCATGATTCCTCACCCAAATTAAATTTTTTGGAGTGTTTTTCTTTTAGGTTTTCTTTCCGTCCCATTAAACTTTCACTTTGAAAAGTCACAGCGTTTGGGCAAAGCAAGTAGGAGAGATACTTGATTGAATTCTCTAGGATGGGGGAGTTGAACAGTACTTTTTTCTCTTTTTTATTAGTGAATTATTTCACTATAACAATTACTGTTGTTAATGCTCTACAGTAGAATTTTTTAGATTCCTTAATTCACTGCAAAGTAATTTGATTTAGTCAACACGAGGATGTGTTTGGTTAGGTGGAATGGAAGATTTGCAGGCTAGAATGGTCTTGGCAGGTTTTGGGGGGTGGGGTGGAAATATGGCATTTTGAAGGAAGCAGAAGGAATCTCCGGCAAGGGAAAGGCGTGGGCAAAGCAAAGCCCCAGAGGACAAAACAGTTTGTGGTGGATTCTGTTCACATAGACCTAATCAGTGGTCTTAGCTTTTGTGTTTTCAAAATTACCACAATTTTTCTAATAAAATTATTATTCCCTTGATTTTATTTAATGTATTTTGAAGTTTCAAGTAACATTAAGGGAGGAATGAAATTATTTTGCTTAAGAAAGGGTTAAAAGGTTGAAGAATCTTGATCTAAATAATGATTTCCTAAAAGGTGATCTGGGAGATCCACAGGGATTGTCTTTGTTCAGAGAGCAGTCCTTAGGCCTGCAAAGAGAAATGAGTCCCAGGGAGGGGTTTCATGGTCAGAACCATTTGATTTTTGACAACAGAATGGATAAAAACTTAAAAGCATAAAATACCATGTAGATGTTCATTATTATGGATAGGGTAAAGTTGGTGCCATTGTCAGAGGAAAAACTCTTGGCTGTATAATATGATGGTAGAGAAAGTTTCAAATGCAAGGAACACTTGAATGCCATTTAAGAAAACTGGGTCTTCTGTCCCATTCTTTGGAATATTTAGGGCTAAGTTCTTAGTTTCTGATATCATAAAGTCTAAAAGTATTCTAAGAACCATTATTGTTTTAAGAATTGACTAGATATAGAGCAATGGCATTAAAATTTTTAAATTACCCATAGTCCTATATCCCTAACAGCTATTTTCATTTTTGCATGTTATCTTCTAATCTTTACTTGTGTACATACTTTCTAAGTAATGGTACTTTAAAAATTGCTTAAGAAGGAATATTGAGATCTAGAGAATTTTGTATGATTCCTTTTTTCTTTTAAAGGTATGTGTTGGGTGGAGGAGCATTATGTATGGAACTTCTCACAAAACAGGTGACTATTTTCTTATGGTATTCAGTTGTCAACCTCAATAGTGTTTTGATTATGCAATTAGATTCTAAGTAGAAAAGTTCTTATATAATGGCTCCCACTTTAAAAAATAGCATCTGCTTTTAATAATGAAAAAATTATTTAAGGTAAACCAGTAAAATGACATTGTACTTGGTGCTGAATCTATGCTAGGATAGGCATTAAGAGTGATGTTTATTTGAGGTTATAATTTGCTCATGTTAGGCCCTTAGAATGTAGGTTTGTTTTATTTTTTGTGAGATTCTGGAAATGGTCCAATTTTACTTTGTCCCCTTGACTACGAACTTCTTAAAACTGATTTGCTGTTGTTGAGTTGTTATATGCCATTTTGTTAGGCTTTCCCAAGTGGGAATGGGGAATAGTAATGTGTTTTAGAGATGTGTTTTCTTCTTCCTGTAGGGCTGGAGCAGTGCCTACTCAATAGAATCGGTCATCATGCAAATAAATGCCACCTTAGTCAAAGGCAAAGCCAGAGTACAGTTTGGAGCAAATAAGGTACTTTTATAAGAACTTTACATAAACTATAACATGTATTTTATGTTACCTTGTGAGGCTTCTTTCTGTGTTGACTTAATTCTTTTTGAGACAATTTCATTTTCATTTGGTTCTTGTTAGAGA
The DNA here is from genome assembly GCA_023783475.1 of Daubentonia madagascariensis. Taxonomy (NCBI): domain Eukaryota; kingdom Metazoa; phylum Chordata; class Mammalia; order Primates; family Daubentoniidae; genus Daubentonia; species Daubentonia madagascariensis. The sequence continues at coordinate 7,289,778 of JAKFHU010000144.1, read as the reverse complement.
AATGAATAGAAAACCATAAATGTAAGAAAATTAAAGATACACATTGATAATCAGTTATTTAGATTGATTTTATAATGACCTAGGATCACATCCTAGGTCACAAAACATGTCTCAACAAATTTAAAAAAAAATAGAAATTATACCGTGCATTTTCTCAGACAGTGGAATAAAATAATTAAAAATACACATTGATAAAATTAAAGATACGCATTGATAATCAATTATTCTGTCTTTGTTATATTTACAATAAACATGTAGCAGTTCTCATATCAGATACCATAGACTTCAAATCAACAAAAGTAAAGAAAGACAAAGATGGTCATTATATAATAGTAAAGGGAACAATTCAACAAGAAGACCTAACAATTCTAAATATTTACACACTGAACACAGGTGTGCTCAGATTCATAAAGCAAATCCTACTTGATATAAATAAAATGATAACCAGCAGCACCATAATAGCTGGGGACTTCAACACCCCTCTGACAGAACAGGACAGATCCTCCAAACAGAAAACAAACAATGGACTTAAACAGAACTCTAGAACAAATGGGCCTGACAGACATTTACAGAACATTCTACCCAAAAAACACTGAATATATGTTCTTCTCATCAGCTCATGGAACATTTTCTAAGATTGATCACATCCTAGGTCACAGATCCTAAGGTCAACAAATTAAAAAAAAAATAGAAATTATATCATGCATCTTCTCAGACCACAGTGGAATAAAATTAGAAATCAACTCCAACAGAAACAATTATCTCTCCACAAAGTTGTGGAAACTAAACAACCTACTGCTGAATGATAGTTGGGTCAAGGAGGAAATTAAAATGGAAATCAAAAGATTCTTTGAACTGAATGATAAAGGGGACACAAGTTATCAAAATCTGTGGGATACAGCTAAAGCAGTCCTGAGAGAAAAATTCATCGCCATAAATACCTACATCCAAAAGACAGATCACAAATCAACAATCTAATGAATCATTTCAAGGATCTGTAAAAGGAAGAGCAAACCGATCCCAAGCCCAGCAGAAGAAAAGAAATAACCAAGATCAGAGCAGAACTAAATGAAGTCGATAACAAAAGAACTACACAGAAGATTAATGAAAAATTTTGTTGGTTCTTTGAAAAGATAAACAAAATTGACAGGCCTCTTGCTAGATTAACCAAAAGCAGAAAAGAATGGACTCTTATTAAGCTCAATCAGGAATGAAAAAGGAGAAATTGCAACTGATACCACAGAAATATAAAATATCACCTCTGAATACTATAAAAATCCTCTATGTACAGTTTTAAATTTATTATTGGTATGTATAGCCCAAGTAAAAAAAATTATATTTTGAAGTTTTGCAAAATTGAGATCATGCTATAGTTAATTCCTAGTGAGCTTTTATGTGCTAGGCTCTAGTCTGAACTTTTTACTTATATTAACTCTGTCAACCCTCTTAATAACCTAAAAGGTCAGTGCTGTTATTGCCCTCATTTTGTAGATGGGGAAACTGATGCACACAGAGGTTAGGTAACTTGTCTAAGGACATGGGTAGCAGAGCAAGGATTGGGACCAGACAGTCTGGCTCACCTAGGCTTAGCCAGCAGGAGCTGAGAGCCAGCCATGGGGCAGAAGGATGTTGGTCAGGCTGGTTTTCTGTTCAGTTAACATGAAACACAGGGTGTAATGTCAACTCTAGGACATAGTCGTGAGAAAGCCTTCCAAAGCAGAGGTCTGTTATTGTGACTTCTAGCAGGAATTTGGGGTTTAAAGGCAAGTTTGTGCTCTGAGAAGCTTCCATTCACTATTATGGAGGGAATAGTCATTGAGTTATAGAGAAATTGTGGAGCACACAGCCCCTGGGGCAGCTGCTGACCTATTTCTTTAGTCAGGAAGGGCACTTATCTTTCTCCATTGCCCACAGACCTCCAGTGATTCACCTACAGAATCCCCTAGTCAGTGGTCACATTCAGGTGAGAGATCTGTTTTGTTTTTGTTCTTTCCTAGGCAGGAGGAAGCAAGTGGCTACCTACACTAAGCAGTCTAGTCTTCTATTTATAAATGAGCAAGCTTAGGGAGCCAAATCTGAGAACCTTGCATAACCCTGAGATTCTCCAGGGGGCTAAAATGGTCTCATGTCAGTTGTATCCACAGCTCTCATCAGAAGCAGACAGAGATACTTTTTGGAGGAAAGCATCTCTCATTAAGCTTGTAGGATTCCCAAAGATTAAAGTCAAGCAAATATGAATTTAGTCAAAGATCACAGCATTCAAGTATGCAACCCAACATATAGGAGAATTGGCAGAAATGATGAATAATAGACATGTATTCCCAAAGACTATATAGGTTTTAGAATTATCAGATACAGAACAGAAACATCAGACACTAGAATTGTGAGAAAATAGTTACACGTGAACTCTAATATAAAGAAAAAAGATGGAATTCATAAAATTGGGCAAGCAATAAGACCACCAGGAATTATGAGGACGATCTGAAAAACAATTAAATAGAACTTATAGAAGTAAAAAATATAATTGTTGAAATGAGAAACTCAGTAGATGGATTATACATCAGAAGAGAGAATTAACTGATGAGGCGATATCTTCAAAGAAGTAATTCAGAATGTTGCACAGAGAGACATGGGGATAGATAATATGGCACAAGTTGAAAGAGAGATGAGGTCCAAGATATGTCTTAGTGGAATCCCAGGAGGAAATACTAAAATTATATTAAAAAGTGAGAGAAATAGAAGTTGTAACAGTGACGGAAGCAAGTTCACCCCCATCCGTCATAACAAATGTAATTGAACTAAAATTACCAGTTAAACTGAATTAATAAAACAAAATCCAGGTATTTTTAAGGAGTGTATTTAAAGTATGAGGATACAAAAAGATTTACAGTTTTTTTTTTAATAAAGGGGGAATGGTGATAAAGATATGCATACATTAACTAAAAACAGGGTGATGTAGCTCTAGTATCTATTAAACAAAATAGGATTTTGGAACAGAGAGCATTAGTGAACTATTCAATGATAAAAGTCTCAGGAGAGACTATAGGAGTCTCTAGGAGACTATAGCAATTTTTGTGCTTTATGTACCTATCAAAATAGCCTCAAAATACAGAGAAAAACCTGCTAAAACCACAGGGAGAAATTGACAGGTCTACCACCGTAGTTGGAGATTTCAAGGTACTGTGCTTATGGTAAGTTAAACAGAATGTCAAAATATAGATTTGAGTAACCAATTAACAGGTATGGTCTAATGGATAAACATATAACTCTATACCCAATAATTAGATATTATATATCCTTCCTCAAGCATATATGGAATATAGGGGGAAAAATTCTTCATATAATGATCCATAAAGCAAGTCAGAAGATTTAAAAACAATTGGTACCAAATTAAATAATAATTTAAATATGATACAATTAAGATTAGAAGGAAGTACTGAAGAGACTAACAAAAACCTACATGAATTTGGAAATTAAACATACTTCTAAATCGTGGTTAAAAAAACAGGTGAAAATTTAAAAATACTTGGAATTGAACCATAATTAAAATACTAAACTTCTATTTATTCCTCACTCTTTCTCCGTCTCCCTCTGTCTCTATCTTGAGTATCCTCCCTCTCCCTCTCTATCTGAAACATTCGTGAAGCTAATCCTGTTCAATAAAGAAAACCTCAAATTCTGAAAAGTAGAAAAAGGACAGATGTCATTCTCTGATCCTAATGAAATAAAGTTGTAAGTTATAACAAAACCAGAAAACAAATGTTTCTTTGTGGAATTTTAAAATTCACTCAAATAGCCCTTTTAAGTCAAATGGGAATTTGAAATTAAAACTGCAGACTATCTAGAGATTGGCAATAATGCAGTCATTACTTATCATAAACTAAATGAGAGCTCAGAGGAATATTCACAGCCTTAAAATCCTTATTTAAAAAAAGATGAAAATGAATCAAGCCTCTAACTCAGAAAGGACAATCAAGTAACCTGAAGGAAAGCAGAATGGAGAAATTAATAAAGATACAAGCAGAAGTCAGTGAGTTAGAAAAATAGAAAGGGCTAAATCCCCAAGACAGTAAAGCCTCTGCAGAAACATTACCTTTAAACTGGACTTTGAATACCTTTCTATTGACAGTTGAGAATGGGGAAGGCTGACCTTTTCTCCTTGTGTCTTGGGTGGGTGGGCGGTAGGGTTGGGATGTGACTGCTTCACAGTCATTTGGGAGTTTCAGTGTATGTGTACCTTGTTATGTACAGTCTATTTCCAAATCTTTTATTTTTGTCCTTTCTGTGAAAATACTGAAAAAACTAGTTTTCATTAACTTTGAGAATAGTACTGCATGTTTTGTATGCTTTAGTTTTTTAGGTGCGTTATGGCAGGGCTTTGCTACTTTAAGGAACTCTTAGAAATTAAAAAAGACTATCCTGTAGAAAAATGGGAAAAGGATATAAAACCTATAGAAATAGAAATAAATGGCTCCTGAACATACGGAGACATGCTCACTGAATAATAGAAATGCTAATCAAAACCATACTGAGAGTCCATCTTTCACCTAGTATGTTGTCAAAAATCACAAAGGTTTGATGAAATACTGTTGGTGAGGCTGTATCTAGGTACTTTCATAGATGGCTGGTGGGAAAGCACATTTATCTAGTCCTATAGAGGGCATTTTAGCAATATCTCAAAATTACAAAGACATACAAGTCTTTTGACCCAGCAACTCCATTCTAGGACATTTTTACTAATACTTTGCAAATATGTGTACAGAGTTGCTCATTGCAACATTTGAATAGCAAAATATTGAAAACAACCTAATGTCCGCCAATACTGACTAAATATTTGAATATCCATACAATAGAAATATACCACTGTTTAAAAAGTGAAAAAGACAAAGCTTTCTGTATACTGGCATGGAACAAGCTCCAAAATATGGTAAGTAAGAAAAGAGGCAGAACAGTGTCTGTAGCATGCGACTGTTTGTTGGGGGGAAAGCAGGGGACAGTGGCTGATAACAATGGGCTATACATGAGTTTTCTTGTATAATCTTAAAGAAGGACATACAAGAAACTAGTAATAATGGTTAACTTGAGGGGAGGAAGGTGGATGAATGGGGGGAACTGGGTGGTTGGGGGACAGGTAGGAAGGAGAATTTTCACTTAGAATTTTTTAAAAAAATTTTTGATTCTTGTACTATGAATTTATTACTAAAAAAAGTTCTATGACAGTATATTAGATAGGTATGTACCACTGTGGTGAATACTCATGATATTAATATCTTAGTTGGAAGTTAAGATGTAGATCAATGGTACTTACGGTGACAAAATTAGTCCACTAGATTTGGCTCCTTAGAAAGATTCTGTGTTTTTACCAAAAGAGGACTCCTTTAGTAATGACTTGGTGCCAGTTATAGGCATTCTTTAGATTTCTACCTCAAATTGTCATTCATTTTGTATAGCCCTTGAAGTTTAATGTTTTCTTATCTGAAAAAAATATATATTTGGATAGAAGTTATGAGGAAGAGAGTTTGAGTTTTACTCATGTCCAAATAACATCCTTAACTTGATTCATCAGTATATGGAGAAGAACACTAGAACTAAAAAGCTTTGTACTTATCCAATGGTAGGAAGGCTTATAAAAATGAACTGTGAAGCTTGTAAATTTTTATTGGGGTACAATTTTGGTTTTATTCTTACAAAATTGTAAAGAATGATGAAATTGAGAAATGAGAGTATTAAATTAAAATTGTTTTTGAAATGGAAATATAATTCAGTTTCCTGTGTTCTTTCAAGCACAGCAGTGATACATTCATAAATTTATTATAATGATTTTCATCTAGTTTTGATTTGAAATGTTTAATTCTCTTTCAGAATCAATATAATCTAGCAAGAGCTCAACAGTCCTATAATTCCATTGTACAGATACATGAGAAAAATGGTATGTTTAATTCAATAAGTATGTATTGGCATTTATGAAGTTTTACATAATGTATTGATATTTATCCTGTTTTATTTTTCTGTTTTTGCTTTAATTTCTTGAAGTACTGTTACCATAGTGAAAAAAATTTAACTTGTGCTGCATTCAGAATCTCTTAATGAACCTTTAACATCACTGTGCTTCATTCACAAGCTTTGTATCTTAAGCTCTTGGCCTGGGTACCTCTGAGTCAGTCAAGATTTTCAAGGAGCTTAATGAATGACTCACTACACTAACTTGAAATCTATGGTATTAGGATGGGAAATGAGTTAAAGGCCACTCTTTAAAGGTGGAGTTCTTGTTATAACTGAGTAAGTGTAATCAAGATCATGACCAGCTTTTTCTGAAACATCTTCAGACTATATTTAATGACAATCTTGTACATTTATCTATTCAAGTAAGAATAGTTCTAATTTCAGTATACACTTGAGTATGAGTAGTAAATTAACAAAAAAGTTAAATCTTAAAATATCTTTCATAAACTTTATTGGCCTTTAAATTTTGTTTGTACCTTATTTATGATACACGTTTTGCGTTTTTTGTCTCTAACAGTGAGATTTTAAAAAACCAACTAAACTTGGAATTGGAATACCTATTGTCAAGTGCCAGTTTTGTCACTTACTGGGTCTAAGGTCCTGAGCAAGTTCCATTATCTTTCTAGCCTCGGTTTCCTCATCTCTCAAATTGACATAATGTCTGTCTTGCCAAACTTGTGAAGAAAAAGAGTAATGTGTATGCATAGCACTTTGTAACTAAGTGCTGATAATGAGGTATTCATTGGAACAGTGGTAGTGAAACTGCCTTATTGTGCAAAGTAAATAATAGGAAGTGAATTTTCTTTAAGGAGAGTATTTACAGTAAGGTGTTTTTAAAAAAACTTTTTGAGGGTATGTTGCCCTGGCTGGAGTGCAGTGGCTATTCACAGGTGTGATCATAGCTTAATGCCGTTTCCAACTCCTGGGCTCAAGCGATCCTCCCACCTCAGCCTCTGGAGTAGCAGGACTACACGTGCATGCCAGAGCCTGTAAAGTGTTCTTTACTTTGCTAGAAATGTGGCAGTTTGTGACTTAAGATTTGTGTTTTGTGTTCACTTTTATTTTAGTGACAAAGCAAACTTGTCACTTGTTCAGTGATTGCTTACTTCTGGAAATAGTATTCAAAACAGAATTTTCAAGCCAAAGAGGGAAATGATACAATTTGAAGACAGGGCCAGGTTTTCATAGTCATTTTTGGCATACTAAGTAGATACAAAGAAACCTGTATACTACTTCATAACTATATAGATGCTCTACAAATATTAGTATAGTCATACTGTTCCAATGTCAATTTTATACCAAACAATACTTAATCTAATTTGCCTTTCGACAGAGAGCTTAGATTTCTGTGGAGTCTGGGAAACAGTCACATTTTTTTCTTATCTCGCTTTTATTTTTTTCTTAAAGCAAACATTACAACCAGCATTCAAAAATATTTACAGAAAATTCTGTATTTGGGAGTATGTAAGCTTAGCCATGGCGAAAGAGCAATAGATTCAGAATTGGGAGAGATGGATTCTAGGTCTTTAAATTTTTAAATCTTATATTTAAAAAAAAATTGACAGATAAAATTGTATTTATTGTGTGTACAATATGGATGTTTTGAAGTATATATACTTTGTGGAATAGTTAAATCTAGCTAATTAATATATGCATCACCTCACATAGTTATTTTTGTGGTGAGACACTTTACATCCACTCTCTTAGCGTCTTTCAAGAATACAGTATACTGTTAACTATAGTTACCATGTCGTACAGTAGATTGAGGTGGAGTCTAGTTTGGCTTCTGCTACTTCTGATCTTAGGCATAGTCATTTAATCACTGTACCTGCTGCGATGGCTTCCTCATTGGTGAAATGACATCATTGTGCTGATGACAATCCAAGTTCATTCTAAAATGCCAGGGCTTTGTTTAGGGAATAGTTATTTTCAGTGAAGTTTACTTTCAAGTACAGAATAGAAATGGAATAAAATCTATCATGTAGTTTAATATTCCACACTGTAATCTTTAGTGTTGAAAATGCAAGTACAATTTATTCATAGAAAATAACTTTCTATTGTGAACATATTGATATGCAGTGTTATTGACCCAAGCATAAGTGTAATTTTTACAGTAGATTTAAACACCAAAATTATGAATAGAGACTGTAGTTAACATTAATAAATGCCAGTTCTCGTAGTTGTTTCAGGAATTATTTTAACCCTTTTTTTTTTTTTTTTGCATTCTGTTTCAGGCTGGTACACCCCTCCAAAGGAAGATGGCTAAATATGTTGACTGTCATACATTTGGACCAATGTTGCTTCAAAGAAAATCTTTCCAACATGCAGACACAAGCTTTGAGTGCCCCTATAACAGCAGTACCGAAGATGTTAGCTAATAGATATTTTAGTGGGTAATCTGTCAACTGACATCCAGTATAAGTTACAGCCTTTTCATTTTGCTCATTTTAGGTATCTTGGACCTGAGCAGTGGGGCCTTTACTGTATTTTTCCTGATAAATACATACACTGGCCATTCCTTATCATCTCTTTTTCTTGAAAAGTGAAATCTTTTAAGCAGACAAGTCAGCATCAGGTTACTGAAGATGCAACTTTAGGGTAATTTTCCTATATTGAGCCCATAGGTTACGAGGATTTGCAAGATATTGTTCTGTTTAGAGCCAGTAAAAGGTTAACTGATGTTCAATATTGGTTTAGAAAATTTCAGGTCTTCTAAATCACAGTAGCTCTTTCAGGTCTAAAATCATTTTATGATATTGCCAAAATAATGACAGGAAACTGACTCATTAAATTGTTAACTTTTTTTTTTTTTATGGCTATGTGAAGATATGAACTATTTCCTGAAGATATACTCTTAATTGAGTTGTATTTACTTTTAGGCAAAGCAATGCAAGGCTATGCCAATTAAGGCTTGTAAGTAGTACTTTCCACTGGGGCATCAGAGTCTTGCTGGGCTGAATCTCCTTGTTGGTTCAATATTTCTTATGAAGAAAAGCCACAGTATAGAACTTGAAGTTATTTAAAATACTAAGTCATTTTGCGTTTCCATTTTATTAACGGGATGTTGCAATCATTTGTAAACTAATAAACTTTATAAAGTGATTGGCACAAAGACAGACTACTCGAGCAAAAGCTGCACAGTTAAGTACAAGAAGATACCTAATTTGGAGACTCTTAAAATTTTTGCTATAGTCATTAAAATGGCTTTTACATTGAAAGACTAATAGGAACTCTGCATATGTTAATTCTTTTATAAAACCTGACTCAAATCAAGGTACTTTCCATTTTACTGCCTTACCTGAATCAGTCCTGTTTGGTTGGTAATCAATTTTTTTTATATACCCAAGTTTGATTTAAAAGTAAATTCTAGTTATTAAGCACTTTTAAAAGAAATCCAGAAGCACATTTTTCTGCACAAACCTGTTACAAAGTTCAAAAGTGTTTCTTATGCATTTGATTTAAGATTCAGTTTTTAACTTCGTAAACCACATCAGAGGGACTTGGCACTTCTGCATTATTGTGTGTGTTTAATTTCTTTTGATTCTATTTTGGTTGAGAGGGCAGTAGATACAAAGACTTTCTGGTATTCTTGTTCACTTGGTTACATTTGTATAAAGTTCTAATTGCCAGTTACTCAGATAACAAGTGACAAGGCAGAATTCTTCAAAGCATTAAAGTTCCTTAAACCTAAGGCTAAATCTTGAATACATTATTGAATTCTTTAATATCCTGATGGCTAGGTTGACAGCTGCACATTTGGCATGCTTTCTTTTTTGGATTATTTTTCATTGCAGATTTATTTGGCAATGTACAGTAAATTTTGTAAACTTGCATCAAGTTTATGAATAAAGAACCATTTAAAAATTATTTTGTCACTTTTCCCTCGTAAGAGATACTCTACTTCAGGTGTGTGTAGGCTCTATTGAGTTTCTGGAATAGGATATTTAAGAGGAGGGATTGAGTAAGGGGAGGCTTGAGAGGAAGAGAGGCAGATCGATCCAGTAGGGAACCTAGAGATGGTGTGTACACACTTGGCATACTCAGCTTTTCCTCAGCCTTTTTCCTCTTCACCCTCATTCTTTAATACAAATTCCAGAGCTACTTTCTTTGTGGCTATCCCTAGTTCCCCTGGTTACAATAATCTGCTCCCTCTTTAGCATACCCAGGGCCTCCTTGCATACAGTTGTCAGGTTCTCTCTCAGACAAGAAATACAGAGGTAGGACAACTGCAGGCACAGTACATCTGGGTTTTGCTCTGCTTCTTTGAGATTTTTCCATGTTGGTTTCATCTTTTGATTAAATGTTATGTGTGGATGTCTGCAACCTTACTTGGTCCAGAGGTGGATAATGGTCCTCTCTTCTAGTGTCTCCTCAGGAGGTGAGGGAATCTTTAGAAGCTCTACCCCACCAAGCACACTGCCTCCTCCTTTTCCTTGGCTAGAACAGGGGCCTGTGCCCACCCTGAAACCAGTGGCTGGTGAAAAGAATGAAACATCATGATTAGTTTGGACAAATGGTTCTCAAAGCAAGATTTGGGGAACCCTGGAGACCCCTGGGACCCTTTCCAGGAGGTTTGTATGGTCAAAACTATTTTTTATAATACTAAAACGTTTCCCATTTTCACTCATTCTCTCATGAGCGTACCATGGAGTTTTCCAGAGGCTACATGACGTGATACTGCAGATTAGAATTTAGCTGTCTATTAAGTCAGAATTTAGAGATTTGCAAAATGTAAAGTAACGTCTTACTATTCACTATTATGGGGAGGAGGATTGGGAAATAGTTATTTTCCATAAAAATGTTATTTTGTTAATGTGTAATGGATTTATTTTAAAATTAATACTAAGATATTTTAATTTTTAATAAGGTGAATATTGATAGACGTAACACACAAGCTCTGTGGTGGTGTCAGTAAGAGTGTAAAGGGGTCCTGAGGCCAAAATGAGAACCATTAATTTAGACTAACCAAGTTTACCCTCAAGAGCTGGGAATCAAATCAGGACTGTCTTAGCAAAGGAAGCGGCCGGAGGAACGGATGTTAGGTAGGGACGCAGCCGCGCCTGCTGCGCTTCCGTTCCTTCTGTCTGTGGTTCTCAACTTGAGCATCATCAGAATCACCGGCAAGTCTGTTAAAACATAGATTGCTGGGCCTCATCTCTGCTGTCTGATTCAGTAGGCCTGGAGTAAGGATTGAGAACGTGCCAGCACTTAAACTCCCAGGCGATTCTGATGGTACTGGTGTGGGACTGGTGCGCGGTTGGGGCGTCGTCTCACAGCAATTACCTCATTCAGCCACCTTAGAATGGCAGGTGCTATTTATGCCGTTTTACACTTTCAAAACTTGAAGGTTATAACGAGTTAACCAAGTTCACATGGTGTTGGATAAAGGCAGTGATTTTCACACACTAAAACAACTTTTTAAAAGCATGCTGTCCGTCCAAAAATTGGGCTTATGTTATTTAACAGGCATTGGGACTATAAAGACCAATAAATGCTACCTAGTGCCTGCCTTCACAGAACTCGTGAATTACAGAAAGATGTGAACTAAGAAAATACAGCGCGGCAAGTGCAGTGAGAGGCACAGCGGGAGGAGACTATATCTTGACTCGGGAGACCTCCTAGAAAGTCCCGGTACTACCGGGACCACAGCCGCCACTTCCAAACACACGCAGGCGCTCTAACACCGGCGCCGGAAACGGTCCCGGTCCCGCCCCCGCCCCCGCCGCAGCCCCGCCTCCCTGTCCGGTCGGAAGTGACGCAGGCGCCTGCTCAGTGCGCTCTGGCCGGCAAGCCTGTGCCGGCCGGGCCCGGTCCCTCTGGGCCGCCGTAGTGCTTGCTCCGGCGGGTCGGTGAGGAATGGAGCCGATGGGCGGTGGTGGAGACCGCTGCGGCTCCTCCTCCGCAGACCCACGAAGCACCTTCGTGTTGAGTAACCTAGCGGAGGTGGTGGAGCGTGTGCTCACTTTCCTGCCCGCCAAGGCGCTGCTGCGAGTGGCCGGGTGAGGAGAAAGGAGGCGGGAAGCTTACCTCGGGCATGTCCCGGGCTGGCGGGGTGGGCAGAGGCCTTCGGGACCCATTTGAGAGATCCAGCGTGTGCCCGGCTCCCTTGCCCTGCCTGAGCTGACCCCCAGCCGCGAGCTACTCCTGCCGAACTGCTCCCCGGTACTTTCCTGGGGGCGAAGTTCCCCCTAAGGTTTTCTCCGCATCTGGCGCTCCCTCCGAACCAGCGCCCTCTCCCGGGGACTTTGGATCCCGCAGGGATCTCCTGCTGCTACGCAACGGGTGGGGTCTCTGAGCCGCGGGAGAGATGAATGTCCGTTCGCAATATTCTGTGTATTTGCGTCCCCAGCGTGTGCCGCTTATGGAGGGAGTGTGCGCGCAGAGTGTTGCGGACCCATCGGAGTGTGACCTGGATCTCCGCAGGCCTGGCCGAGGCCGGCCACCTGCAGGGGCATTGCTTGGTTCGCGTGGTAGCAGAGGAGCTTGAGGCAAGTAAGGAGTGTCATGCAGTCACTTGCAGGATTGGTGGGTCAATCTTTGAGAACTATTTTTTTAATCCCAATTTTATCAATTTAGGGAATGTTTTCTCGTGCCATGAAAAGATTTTGTGAACATCGGATTTAGTGACTATGCTGTAAGGATGTGCCATGATTTATTTGGCTGTTCATCAAATGTTGAGTATTTTAAGTATCCAAATTTTCACTATTATAACAGTGCTGCTCAGAACCATCCCTTCATCTGCTTCCCTTGAAGCAAGTATTGTTGTCTCTGTCTTGCAGGGAAGGCAACTTGGTATGTCTCTCCATGTCACGTAACTAGAAAGCCAAGAACCAACACTTAAACCCAAATATTTCAACTCTTGGTCCTGTACTCTTTTGCTCCTCTGGGCCCCAATTTCAAAAGGGGGGACCAGTACCTGAGGAGGTGAAGACTTGGACTGTGGAGTCAGATGGGCAGCAGTCTGTAGCATCTCCCTGGGGAGTGGGAGGTAGCATTTTGAGAGTAAAGTGCCAGCCTGATGCTGTCACTCTTTGTACTTTAGTATGGCGTACAGACAAGCATCACCACAGTGCAGCCATCAAAATCTGGAAATTATCACCGATACGTTTCTGTTCTCTTGTCCTCAGATTCATTCTGATTTTGCCATTTGTCCCAGAAATGTTCTTCATAGGAAAAGGATTTTGTTCAGAATTGCGAGTTGCTTTAACTTGCAAGTCATGTTTCTTTAATCTCCTTTGATCTGGAACAGTTTCTCAAGTCTCCCTTGACTTTCCCAACCTTGACACTTATGAGAATTACAGGCCAGTAATTTTGTGGAACATTTATCAATTGGCCATGTCCAAGGTTTCTTACTAGATTCATATTGTTTATTTTTGGCAGGAATATCACAGAGGTGATGCTGTGCTCTTCTCATAGCATCCTTTCAGGTGGCATATGATTTCCATTTGTCCCGTTGCTGGTGATACTACGTTTGATTACTTGATTAAGGTGGTGACTACCAGGTGTATCTACATTAAAATTACTTTTCCACAGTAATTAATAAGTTTTGTGGAGAGATAGCTTGACACTGTGTCAATATCCTGTTTCAGTTTATTCATTTATTTATATCTGTACACACTCTCGGTCTCTTATTCAATGGGATATAATCAGTTACTATCAGTATTTATTTTGGTGCTCAGATTGCCCCCGATTTGGCTAGTGGGAGCCCCTTCACACTGGCATCAGTGTCTTGTAGAGATGACTTACTATCTTTGAGCACTTTCTTGCTTTCTGGCACAAGATGTTCTAAGCTTGTCTTGTGTTTTGCCTACTTTGGTCCTGGAATCAATCAGCCATTTCTCCAAGAAGCCCTGGTTCCTTTTAGTGGAGAATGGTATTTAGAAGCCAAAATCTGGACTCTCTGAGTGTACTCATTGCTGTTGAGAGATTTGCTGCTCCAAAGCTCAGTGGACAGAGCCAAGGAATATAAGTATGTAAATGCATGCGTGTATGTGTGTATACATAACACATTTACAACTATATTTCTATCTGTCAATATATCTGTGGAAACTGTGAGTTCACAGAGGTACATCCATTTCCAATCAAACATAGGATTCTTTCTAGTTTTGTCTCTGCTCATATTTGTATCTCCCTTTGGACATCTTGTCTCAGTATCTTTTGTGAGTTTACCTATATAGAATCTATTCTGAAACATTTCAGTAGTCCCTCAGATTATAATGGACCAACATTTTTTTCATCTAACCAACAAGTACTTGCTATATGCTAAGTACTTCATTCCATTCTCATAGTAAAAATCTTTGAAAATAACCAGCTAGACAGAAATATCTTCATCCTTTTCAGTTAATTCAGCTGCTTTGCCCTTGTCTGTAATTATAAGGTTTAGTGGAAAACAGATGAGTCTGAATGAGCCCAGCTCATAGGGGATATCAGGCACAAATACGAATAACTGGAATGTAAGGGAGTCTAGGAAAAGGTTTTGTAGTAGAAGAGGTGGCACTTAAGGTTTCTCTTGAGGGAAACAATTTTTTTTTTTTTAAGAGACAGGGTCTTGCTCTGTTCCCTGGGCTAGAGTGCAGTGGCATCATACCTCCCTGTAACCTCAAATTCCTGTGCTCAGGTGATCCTCCTGCCTCAGCCTCCCCATTAGCTTAGACTACAGGCATGTGCCACTATGCCTAGCTAATTTTTTTTTTTTTAACAATCTTAAATCAAGTTCCACAGGAAGAGAGCAACAGGAGAATGTATGTGTGTGGCTGTGTCTGGATAGTAGTGAGCTAGGAGCCCTAGAGGGGCTGGATGGCGAGGCTGGAGGTGAAGGCCTGGGTATTATTAACTTGCTGGGCAGTGAGGAAGGGGAGGGACGCAGGTGTCTGCCTTCCCTGTTGCTAGGATGTTTCTGTTACTGTGATGTCTGTTCAAATAAAGCAAGTGGCATCTTCTGCTGGTACTTGATGTTTTTGTTCTAAAAGCTTAAGTTATCATTATGAAAATGAACTTTCTGAGGCCTGGAATGAGTTCGACTTGAGGAAATAATAGGTGCTCAGTAAGTGAGCTGAAAATGAAAGCGTGTGAGTGAAAAGTGAACAAGAAGTGGATGGACTCAGAATGCCAACCCTGAGCTGAAGGAAGGTAGGGCGACAGCAGTTTGGACTAGGGAGATACTTTGAGGGACCACGTGAAAGCACTTACGGATTCGTGGGATCCAACTCCAATTTTTTTTTCTTTGCAGAATGTTCACATCTTACCACATACAGTTCTCTACATGGCTGATTCAGAAACTTTCATTAGTCTGGAAGAGTGTCGTGGCCATAAGAGAGGTAAATGTCAAAAGAAAAGGTTTGTTTTTCTTGTTTCCTTGTGTACCTTCTGCTTGGAGTTCAATATTGTGCTAGTCCTGAGAGTTACTGACTTTCTGAGGCTCTGGGACTGCGCCCTGTGATGTGCATGAATATCTGTCATTGAACCTTGCTTGACAAGCCCTTTGTGCTTCAGATTGATTTTTAAACCTTGTCGTACAGTTTAAACAAATTTTTTAGAAAGGTGTTTTTCTCATTTTGAAATACTTTAATCTTCCAAGCACTTCTTTTTATTATTAAAACAGGATGTATGACCTGGGCTCCTAAAGCCTTTTACTGTGTTGGAACATGGGGTCTCATTTACCAAAGTTATTTATAGAGATTGTACATTCTTGGCTTGCTAAGAGGAAAAGCAGACTAAGTATCCAAGATGGGCACACTGAGGCCCCGAGTTAGACTTAGATAATGGATTCTCATTGTCTAATTTGAATCTAGTTGGAGTCAAGTAGTTATTATGCTATATATCGACTGAACAGAAAGGTACAATAGCAAGTATAACATTTAGCTGCTAAATTTGGTGTTATTGGGGCAAAAGCAGTATATGGAACAAGGGGAAAGGCAAACTAGTGAGGCTAAAGGTCAGATTTGGAATTTAAAATGTAAAGCAGGGGCCAAAATGGGGAAAATGTTTGTTTTAATCAAAGATTTTAGACTTTTTTGTAAAGCATTCTGGTGTCAAATGACTTTTTTACATTATCAGATTTGACTTTAAATGGATGATATTTAATAATTTTGCTACTGTATTTTTGCAGCAAGGAAAAGAACTAGTATGGAAACAGCATTTGCCCTCGAAAAGCTATTCCCGAAACAATGCCAAGTCCTTGGGATTGTGACCCCAGGAATTGTAGGTGAGAGAAATTAGCAACTTCATGATTTACCCCTTGCATTAATGTTAGATCCTATAGATTGGTGAATTATTTGTAGCTTAAAAGCACATTTACATTGGTGGCCATCCAAAATACAATAAAGTTAGTCATATTTGCCATGGTATTATATTTGACTTTTATTAATGTTTAAGTTATTGTGGTTAGTATTTCAAATCTCAAGGCTACGTATGTAAACCAAATGTAACAAATACCCAGGAGCCAATCATAAGAGGGAAAAGATCTCATTCTGCCTCTATCCAAATTAGAAAGTATTCATGGGCATTTTCAGAGTTTGTCAGTTCAACCAGTCTTGTTTCTGGTTGGCAGGGGTGAGGTGGGACTGGGATTAGGAGCTAAAATGGACCTTATTAAGGAACTTCTGTTCCTCTGCTTGGCTATCACTGTTTGAAGTTTATAGTGTGAGGTTGTGCCATTTTCCATGTTTGATTGCTGTTGGTGAATTTTTGTTTATTTTTATTATTTTTGATTGTTTTCTATAGGTAATGGGGGGAGAGATTCTTTTGAGGCCGTAAGGGTGCAGTGGTTAAGGTACCTCGATTGGAATCCCATCTGTACCACTTGGTGTCTGTTTGACTTTGAGCAAGTTACCTAACTTCATGGGGCTTTAGTTTCCCCATCAGTGAAATGAGGATGATGATAGTGGTGCCTTCCTTGGAGGGTTGTGAAGCTTAAATGAATTAACACATGTAAAGCATTTAGAATAGAAATATACAGAAAACAATATGTTAAATGTTGGCTATTATTATTTTGTTTGTTCCACCTCAGTAGTGCTCCATAATTAGCATTTTTAATCTTCACTGAAAGACTTTTGATCTGAATTTAAGAGTCTTGTACAGTGAGGTACAAAGGATTTCAGGTGTTTAAAAATGAATATTATTTTTTCATTTTGCCTTAGCTTTGGTTTCTAAAAGGCTTAATACTTTTTTCAAAAAGAGTTTATTTCTTTTTTATACTAGTTATAATTTTTAAAATTTTTTATTCTGAAATATTATGGGGGTACAAATGTTGAGGTTATATATATTGCCTGTGCATTGACCAAGTCATAGCTACAAACGTGCTCGTCCCTAGACAGTGTGTACTGCACCCATTAGGTGTGAATTTACCATCCTCTTCTCCCCCCTACCCTGATCTTGCCCAACACCCTATGAATGCTACTTGCATATGTTAGTTATAATCATTTATTGTTAGAAAAGAAAAAGAAAAATTAGACGATACAAGTAAGCAAAAAAAAAGCACCTTTAAGCACCACAGAGTTGACCACTCTATTAATGTTGTGATGTTAATATATATTAATATATATAAAACCAGAATATGATTTTCTATAGATTTGTAACTGTATTAGTCTCCTAGGGCTACCATAACAAAATACCACAGATTGGGTGACTTAAACAACAGAAATTTATTTTCTCACAGTTTTGGAGCATGGAAGTCCAAGATTAGCATTGGTTTCCCTGAAGCTTGCAAACAGCGGCTTTCTCATTGTGTTCTCCCGTGACCCATTTCTTTATACATAAGCATGCCTGGTGTCTCTTCCTCTTCTTATAAGGACATTAGTACTGTTGAATTAGGGCCCCACCCAAATGACCTTATTTAATCTTAACTAGCTCTTTTATAAGGCCTTATCTCCAAATATAGTCACATAAGGGGGTTAGGGCTTCAACATACGAATTTGGGAGAGGGGACACAATTTAGTCTATAACATCTGTCTTTAAAATTCACAGCATATTACAAACATATTTCCATGTCAATAAATATACACCTGTCATCATTTTAATGGCTACATTCTATTATACAAATGTAACTTTTAATTTAAATACCAGTTTGGACATTTAAGTTTTTTCCTTTTATTTCCTACTAAGAATTCTGTGATAAAAGTACTTTTGTGTATATATACTTCGTGTGATTGTCAAATATTTTTAATGTAAATTTTAAAAAGTGAAATTGCTGTGAAAGTGTATTTAGTACCCATCAACTTTTTATTTTGGAAAACTCCAAATCTGTGGAAAAGTTGAAAGAATAATAGAATAGTATGGTAAACACCCATATATTCTTCATCTGGATTCACCACTTGAAAAAATTTTGCAACATTTGCCTTTTCTCAATTTGTTTATAAAAACATTTCTTTCTGAACCATTTGAAAGTTAAGTTGCAGACATAATGACACTACACCCTAAAATTGTCAAAACTGAAAAACTTTTCCTCAGATAGTGGCCCATTAGCTTGATGATTATCTTAGTGACCTGAATGGTAGTTATCTAGGTGGGACTGGCTAATTGACACTGTTAGCAAATTAAACTTCACTTTTTATTGAATCTATTCATGAAACTTTAACTTTTCCCCTAGTGACTCCAATGGGATCGGGTAGCAATCGACCTCAGGAAATAGAAATTGGAGAATCTGGTTTTGCTCTATTATTCCCTCAAATTGAAGGAATAAAAATACAGCCCTTTCATTTTATTAAGGATCCGAAGAACTTAACACTAGAAAGACATCAACTCACTGAAGTAGGTAAGTTATTATTACTTATCATTCATTACTCATTTTGTTGATTAATTTTGTTCTGTTTTAATTTCTGGCTGGTTGGTAGATATTAAGCTCCTTTGGGAGAATCTGAATTAAGTACACCTATTAGTGGAGATGTGGCTAATTCAAACTAGTGATTAACAGACTAGTACAGTAAATTTTTGTAGGATTGATTTACTTTTAAAATTATTTGACTTATATTAAAGCCTAAAAGAACTAGAGATGAAAAATTTTTCATCAATACTCTGTTGATTATAAACTTGTTTGTATTTAATTTGAATTTTGAAGGAGTTCTTGCTCTAATAGTTTCTTGTTTTGCCCTATTTTCATTTTTTGAAGCTAAAAAGTTTTTTTAAGCTTTTATTTCTTTTTTATACTAGTAATAAGCATTTATTGTAAAAGTTTGTAGAAGATGCAGGGGACTAATTAGAGAGATAGGAATAAGTATAGTAAACCAGGTAAGTGTTAGGAAAGGTATAAGTTAAGGCAGAATCTTTTAAGCAAGGGGTGCAGTAGGAAACATCTGACAGGAAGTGTGGATGGAGTCATGAGAGAGGAATTTGCAGAGATAAAGAGCTGGCTTAATGTTTCAGCTTTGATGGGAAAGCTTAATATAGTAAGCAACAGACTAGTTACCCAAGCAAAGCAGTGTTAAGTCCTTTTATCTACATCTGCAGATGAACTCATTGGACTTATTTAATTCATTAAAATAATCACTTAAAAAAATCACTGTTGGCATAAAAACAATTCAGTGGTATTACCTCATTTCTGCATAAATCAGCCAGCCTGTAGAGATAAGCCTCTGTTACTTGAAATGGCACTCAACTCAGCAGGAATAAGAAATTGCATAGCAGGCTGGGTATGATGGCTCACGCCCGTAATCCTAGAACTCTGGGAGGCTGAGGTGGTAGGATTGCTTGCGGTCAGGAGTTCGAGACCAGCCTGAGCAAGAGCGAGACCCCATCTCTACTAAAAATAGAAAAAATTAGCCGGGTGTGCTGGCGCGTGCCTGTAGTCCTAGCTACTTGGGAGGCTGCGGCAGGAGGATCGCTTGAGCCCAGGAGTTTGAGGTTGCAGTGAGCTATGATGACGCCACTGCACTGTAGCTGGGCAACAGAGTGAGACTCTGTCTGAGGGGGAAAAAAAACATATAGTAGGAAAGGGGAAATTTGTTTGGTTTACTGATGAGAAAAAAAAGGAGTATGCATATTGTACATATGTTAATTAGTTAGATATAACCATTCCACAATGTTTAGAGACTTTAAAACATCATGTTGTACATGATAAGTACAATTTTATCTGTCAAGTAAATAAATAAATAGAAGGTAGTCAGCCTTTAAAAAAAGAAATACAGGCTTGTAGCTGCCCTAGTTCTGCTACTTTCTGGCTCTCTAGTTGAGAGCAAGTTTTTAAACTTTTCTAAACCTCTGTTTTCTTCATCTATAAATTGGAAATAACTGATGGTTGTGAGGATTGAGTGAAACGACTTATGTAAAGCACTGAGCAACATGCCTTGTTCAGTGGGTGATAGACAGAAGGCTAGTGTTGGCCTCGTGGTCTGTGGAGGAATAGGCTAGAGGGAGCTCAAGAAGGGACATTGAGTGTAAAGGCAGTCAGAGGGTCTTAGGTGTCCTTATCAGCCCATTCAGAAGCAGCATGTCAGAGGAGCTCGCATATGTCTTTGCTTGTAGTGACAACGATGGCTAACATTTATGGAGGTATTGAATGCTGGGTACTATGCTATTTCTGATCTTCACCACAGCTTTGCCAGGTAGAATTTATGGAATATTATTGATGAGGAAATTAAACTCTGATGGGAATAGAGAGCCAAGGCTCTAAGGGTATGTAAATAGAGTTAGCTGAATTGTTAAAGCTACCCTAAATTCAGGATGCTAAACTTCCTTTAGTGAAAAGATCAGATAGTGCTTTTAAAACTGACTCAATGTTAACTGTAAAGGCAAAAAGAATTTTAGGAGCAAATGTAGCTATGGGGCCAGGGTCAGGTGAGTTTGTCAATATCATAACGAGACTTGAGATTGGAAGGCTAGCTGGAGCAAACCAAATCTTATTCAGAATTGGTCAGGTGGTTAGAAAATAGTAGGTCTGAAACTCAAAGGAGAAGTTGAAGTCAGACATGTTGGTTTGAGAGCCATTTGCACATTGCCTGGCAGTCTGTAAAAGTGTCAGCTGCCATTGAAGGCCTTGGAGTCAGTCAGTCCAGGGCAACTTAGCTCAGACTCTGGAAAGGATTACAGCAGCAAATTTAGTACAGGGAAGGAAGAAGACATATGACAAGGAGATGGCTATATACAGTTGGTTCATGATGTAGAAATCCTACATTATTTTTATTTAGTTTTATTAAAAGGTCTCACAGGGCTAGAAAAATTAATTGGGTGCTGATTCTGTCTCAGTGACATTCCAGGAAGGGTGTGAAAGATACTTACACACTCATGTGTTGCTTGACGATAGGGATGAGTTCTGAGAAATGCATTGTTAGGCGATGTCATTGTGTGAACATCATAGAATGTACTTATACAAACCTAGATGGCACAGCTTACTGCACACCTAGGCTATCCTGTATAGCCTGTTGCTCCTAGACTACAAACCTGTATAGCATGTTACTGTACTGAATACTGTAGGCAATTGTAACACAGTGGTATTTGTGTATCTGAACATATCTAAACCTTAGAAAATGTACACTAAAAATACCTTGTAAAAGATTTTAAAAAATGGTACATCTGTATAGGACACTTACCATGAGTGGAGCTTGCAGGACTAGAAGTTGCTCTGGGTGAGTTAGTGAGTGAGGGGTGAGTGAATGTGAAGGCCTAGGACATTACTGTATACTACTGTATAAACTCTGTATGCTTAGGCTACACTAAACTTATTTAAAAATTTTTCTTTCCTATAACTTTTTTACTTCATAAACTTTAAAAATTTTTTTAGCTTTTTAACTCTTTGTAATAAAATAACACTTAGCTTTAAAAACATACACTGTACAGCTGTACAGAATATCTATATCCTTAGTCTGTAAGCTTTTACCTACTTTCAAAATGTTTTACTTATTATTTTTACTTTTTAAGTTTTTTGTTATGAACTAAGATGCAAACACACACATTAGCCTAGGCCTATATAGGGTCAGGATCATCAATATCACTGTCTTCCACCTCTACATCTTGTCCCGCTGGAAGGTCTTCCAGGGCAATAACACACATGGAACTGTTATCTCCTATTACAACAGTGCCTTCCTCTGTAATACCTCCTGAAGGACCTGCCTGAGGCTGTTTTACAGTTGACCTTTTTTTTTGTAAGTAGAAGGAGTACATTCTAAAATAATGATAAAAAGTATAGTATAGTAAGTACATAAATCAGTAACATAGTTGCTTATTATCATTATCAAGTATGATGTGCTGTACATAATTGTGTATGCTATACTTTTTATATGACTGGCAGGGCAGTAGGTTTGTTTATAGCAGCATCACCACATACATTTGAGTAATGCATTGCACTACAACGTCACCAGGTGATAGGAATTTTTCAGCCCCATTATAATCTTATGGGACCACTGTTGTTGTATATGCAGTCCATCCTTGACCGAAGTGTCGTATGTGGTATATGACTATATAATCATAACCCAAGTGAGGGTGTGAGGTGTGCCATGAGGTGGTATGGTAGATTGCCACAGGGGTCCTGCCAGTGGGAGGCAAGTCAAGGAGGCTTCATGGAGCAGGTGGTGCTTAAACCCTTGAAGGATGAGAGGGCATATGAGAGAGAAGGATTTTACTCATCCTTATGAAAGGCTGAAAGAATAGAGAAACACAGGCACAGAGCTAGATAATCCTAGAGCATGTAGGGGAAAGAGTAAATAATTCAGTTTTGCAAGCAAAGAGTGTGTGAGGGGAATCATGAGAGCAAAGGAGGGGTGTGCTGAGGCCAGGCGAAAGAGTCTAGACGGTAAATGAGTACTGTTACTCAGAGGTGTATTGGGTGGCATGGATGCAGCCCTGTGTAGTGGGGGGATGCTGCAAGTGAGAGGCTGGTTAGGAGCCCTCTTTAAGAGTCTAGGCAAGAAATAACACCAGGGCATGAAGAGTAGGGAATTGATTGGAGGAAATTAGGAGGTGATTAGGCGTGGAGAAGGGAGAGTGGGGACTCAGTGATGATTCTTGAGTTTCGAGCAGAAATAAGGAACACTGGGACAGGAGAAACAGGACTGGGAGAAGAAATTGGGAACAATCAAACCCCGCTAGAGATGCTTGTTTTGGCTTTTAATTCACTGCTTCTCCTAAAGGTCATATGGCTAAACCTGATATGGCACTTCCCTGGGCAGTACCTCCTCTGTCCCCCTTGGAGCACGTTGGAAATCCTTGATGAGGTCCTGATACACAGCACTGGTTGAAGCTAGAATCCTAGTTTGTCAATTTACAAAAAAGAGCCAAAATCTTGAGCAGAACAAGCCATCCATTTTATGGTAAAATTGTTGTTACATTTGTTAGATCATGTTTGCATTATAGGGCCAAGTATAGGCATGAGAAAACTGAAAGGAGAAACAACCCCAGAATTATTCTGCTCTCTGAAGCTTTCTTATAGGGGTCCTTTCCTGGGCCACTTGCTATCAGCATCGTTGGCTTATTCCAAGGCATCATTTTCATCCTGTTCATGGCCTTCTGGAAATTGAAGATTTGCCTAGCTTGAGATAATAATTTCTTTTCTTTCACATGCTATTTTGTGTCCTAATTTTATGTGTAGTCGACCTTCCATATCTGTAGGTTTTGCATCCATGGATTCAACCAATTGCAGATCAAACATATTTGAGGGGGGGAAAAAGCATCTATACTAAACATGTACTTTTTGTGTGTCATTCCCTAAACAATACCATATAACAAGTATTTATATAGTATTTCTATTGTATTAGGTATTATAAATACTCTAGAGATGATTAAAAGTATACAGGAGGATATACATAGGCTTATATGCAAATGCTACACCATTTTATATCAGGAACTTGAACATCCACAGATTTTGGAATCTGAGGGAGGTCCTGGAACCAATCCCTTATGGATACTGAGGGAAGACTGTTTGTGTAAATTTGGACCATTGTCTCTTATGTGCCTAAGAAGATGTAGTAATCTAAAGTGGGCAAGGAATGAATGGTTGGAGGCTGTGACATGGGACATGCCTCCTACCCAGTCCCAGACTGCATTCCTGAACCAAATACTTGGAGCCACTCTTTTCTGTGTTCTTTAACATTGAAAGCATCCTGTTCATATTAGTATCCCTCAGGGGTTGGCAAAGTTTTTTGTAAAGGGCCAGATAGTAAATATTTTAGGTTTTGCCAGCCATATGGTCCCAGTTATATCTATTCACTTTGCTGTTGGAGCACGAAAGGAGCTATAGATAATACATAAATAATAGCTGTGTTCCAATAAAGCTTTATTTACAAAAGGAGGAATAGAAAGTGGGCCGAGTTTGGCCCATGGGCTGTAGTTTGCCTCCTCCTGCTTTACAGTGCTTAGCTACAGTGACTATAAGACCTCATATGAAAAGTTCACAAAAACAAAGAAGGGGCTAAATTCTCTCTTATGAAATTGGCAGTACCCCTGAAGACAGCGACCTTGTGTTTGATAATTACAGTTTTGCTAGACCTTGTGTGTAGGAGATGTCATAATCTGACCCAGCATCATAGCACATATAATTTTATACACACACACTTTGTTAAATTCTTTTTGGAGAAATCTTACCAAATATGGTACATTTTTAAAATAAGGCATAGGTGGTTCTAAGGTCTATGTGGTATCCTGTGTTAAAATTGGTCTCTGGAATGAAAAAAGAATACAAATGGGCAAACTTAATTTTTATGGAATAAAAGCAAAAAATACCTCAGCAGTTTCATAAAAAGCCAATGTTTATTCATTGAAAAACTGTCTGTTGCATGCCAGTCACTGCATGTGACACACTGCTACTGCTCCTGGAGCGTCCAGTCTAGCAGAGTAGGCCGTCTTTGAATAAACCATCACAGATGTGGTAAGCGGTACCAGGTAGAAGCACAGATGTGCTAGAAAACATATAATCAAGAGACTTAATCTAGTCTGGGGTGCTGGGAAAGTGACATTTTGACAGCCCTAAGAAGACATGAACAAGGCTTGAGAGACTTGGTCCCTCAGATGTGCAGTGGGGAGGAGTATTGCAGGTGGGCTTTACCTTCTTTCCAGGTTGCAGACCAAAAAAAAAAAAAAAAGAAAGCAGAGTAGCCAAGAGAAAAAAGGACAGGAAATAGAAAGGACATGATAACTCCCCTTCAGGATGTAAATATTGTGGATTCCCACAGCTCATTTGGGAAACATAAATACCAGTGTGTCTAACAGTAGTGAGAGCAGGGAAGAGGGGTGAAGTAAGGTGAAGCTGAAGAGGCAAGCGGGGGCCAGATCCCGCCTTGTAGGACATACCTAGGATGGGCAGTGGGAAGCCAGGTTTTGAAACGAAAGAGTAGCATCATTGGATAGGTCTTTTGAGAATACCATTCTGGCTGCGGTGTAGTGATCAGTTTGGAGGAATACAAGAGTGGATGCAGGATTAGCTTGATTTAGCCATTCAATAGGTGTGTATATATTTCAAAACACCATGTTGTACATGATAAATATATATATTTCTCATTTGTCAATTAATATAAATTACTTTTTTAAAAAATGGACACAGGAAACACAGGAGGCTGCTGTGGTTAAGGCAAGAGGATGTGGCAACTTGGGTTAGGGCAGCGGCCAGTGGAATTGAAACGTGGATGGATTCAAGATAAAGTGTGGAGGTGAATGGACAGGATGTGGTGACTGATGAAATGTTGGGTGTTGCAAATGAAGGAGGTGGCAGCAATGTCACCCAGGTTTCTGCCTATTGTAGCTGCACAGTACCACTGAGGTGAGGATAGACTAGAAGGCACAGGTTAGAGGAATCAGATTATTGGTTGCGTTTTGGACATGTTGAATTTGAGATGGGGATATGGATTAGACAGTTGAATGTATGGGTCTGGAGCTCTGGAGAGTGGTCTGGACCAAAGATACAAATTTGAGGATCATCAGGTAATTAATGGCAATTGAGGCCACAGCTTCAGTGATTTGAGGAGGAGGGGTGGGGCAGGAGGCTCAGTAGTGGGTGTTGATTGTCCAGGGTTGGTACTGATGTAGTATTATTGTAACATCCCTCCCTTGTGCTTATGTTGAAGACTTTATTGAGACTACTCAGTAAGGAGCTTCTTGAACCATTTCTTAACTTTTCTTTTAAACAGCTCATTTCTAAATACAGTCTTACATGCGACACCAACATAAAAATAAAGCAGATAAAAGCAGAGCTGCTTAGGTTGAAGGAAGTGCGTTAGGCCTAGGACCGAGATTGCTTAGTTCTCCCCCGCCTACCCCAGGGGCTTCTTTGGAAGCCTGTATCCACCAGGGCACAGTCTGAAAGCCACAGCTGCAGTAGTGGGGAGGAGCCTCCCTCCCTGACAGTGCTCTTGCACTTCTTCCTCTAAGGCTTCATGTAATCCAGTAAAGGTCCTCTAGTTCTCAGAGCAGTGCCTGGTGGCTCTATCTGTTCCTATCGCAGACAAGAGAGCTGGAGAAAGTAGCCTCAGCACTGCTGACTATTCATAAGGTGGGCTTGAGTTGAAGAGCCAGAGCCTCTTTCCTCCTTTGAGAATGCTTGAGGTGGTTAGTTGTATCAGTTGTCTCACACCTATGGTCCTTTCTCTCTTTCCCTTTTATAAATATATTCTTCTGACATTCTCCTAGAAGCTCAAATCTCTAACATTACCTGTTGGGGCATGGTGATTTTCAGTTTCAGTTTTATTTGCAGACATTCGCATTAGAAAAGCTCTCCCATTGGTTTTTATATTTTAGGGTCAAGAGAGGAAGCTCTGAAGAATCCAGTTGCATTTTGCTTTTGGAAGGAGAGGGGAGTGGGAAGTGTGTTATGTTTTCCATAGCTCAGCAGGCACCAATTCCTTTCTGGCAGCCAGTTCTGGGGTGTGTATTTAATTTTACTTATGTCTGATCTGGGTTAGGTCCTATAATATGGATATAATTTGCATGTTTAA
This sequence comes from Daubentonia madagascariensis, assembly GCA_023783475.1. Classification (NCBI taxonomy): domain Eukaryota; kingdom Metazoa; phylum Chordata; class Mammalia; order Primates; family Daubentoniidae; genus Daubentonia; species Daubentonia madagascariensis. The sequence goes on along the minus strand of JAKFHU010000144.1, from coordinate 7,262,926 downwards.
TATGAATTTTGAAAGCCATCGAATCCTTATAGACTTTCTAGGAGCTAAACAGTACATAATGTGTTTTTATGGGCATTAAATAAGTTAATTTCTGTAAAGTGCTTAGAATAGTGCCCAGCACAAGTGCTGTGTTTGTTGTGACACTGGTAATCTGGTGATCTAGCTTGTGGGTTGTTCAGGTCCTTTCTGCTTCCTGCTTTTTGGTCCTTTGATTACTCCTCTTGAATTCTACCAGCAACCAAGAGGGGTAAAAACAAGACTTTAATGATTTAAGTCAGATTCCAAAAAAATTTGAAGAAGGACAAACTTCTAAAATTATATGGAGATGTCATAAAGAATCTTGAGGGGTCATAAGCAGTGACCAGGTGTAAAGCAGAGAAAATCGGTGCTAAGGGATTGAACTTGCTCTGCTTTTTTGAAGTTGTCCAGCCCTTGAAAAAGCATAAGTGACAGGAAGGTGGTGTTAAAGAAAAAGTGATGCTGACACTTGTTAAAGACAATAAGGCCGACTTTATTCAGGGGGATTGCTACGATGTGGTTTTGCAGTAGGGGAGACAGATTGGACTCAATTCTGAATACAAACACAAGTAGGGATTTATAGCCAAGGAGCAGGATTGGGGGGGTTGGTAGATGAAAAATTCCTAAGAATTCTTTGCTAAGCTGACCTAACAGGATTCTTGCTAGGAAGAATAGTTTCATACCATTCTAAAACTAAAGACATTTCTTGGTAGACACCTGCAGTATTTAACTTGATTATAGTTACTAATCCTACATGGCAGGTCAATCTGTTCTGTTACCTGAGGTTGCATTTTGCAACCAGCTTATCATCTTGAAAGGTTCGCCAGGAGGTTACACTGTTTAAAGTGCCTTATAAAATGCTTTTCTGGGATTGTTTTTAATGGTTGAGGTAAGGTCCTGCTAATGTATCCATTTTTGAAAAATTCTAGAATGAAATTATTAATCATATTCTATGTCAAGTGGCCGAGAACATTGATGATTCTTTACCCATGAATTGGAGGGGACCTCAGAATCTTTGATGAAAAACTGGCACTGCCCCTCACCTTGTGTGGAGCTGAGTGATCCAATTCTCAGGCCATACGTATTTTAGTCCTTTCAATTTTAAGTGGCAAGGAGTTTGAGTTGTACCTTCCCGCTGTTATTTACCTGAAGCAACAGGTCTGTTGGTTAAATACAGAGCCTGCTCTATCAGGCAACCAGCCTTGGCTAAGGCAGGTTTGTTCTCTAAGTTGGGTTAGGGGAGAATGATTCTACTTTCTAGGGTTTGTGTATGTTGGGGGGGTGGTAGATTCCATTAGCTGAGAACAGTAGCACTGGAGAAGATGTTGGGTATGTGTCTGTTAAATGAATGAGGGTGGTGCCTTTAGAATATTCAGTTGAAAATGTTTAGTAGACAATTGTAAAAGAGCATCTGGAGCTTACGAAACAGTAAGAAAGGTAGAGATTTAGAAGTCTTTAGGTTTCTAAAACCTAAAGCCCTGAAAGTCAGGAGATAAGGGTTTTAATCTAGAGTCTGCCGTGATATTGTCCTGGTTTAGTCACTTCTCTGGAATTGGTAATCCTTGTTTGTAAATAAGATTGTTGATCTCACAGGCCTCTTTCAACTCTGAAAATTTGTTCTAAAAAGGAAAAAATATTCTCTCAAAATTTGCTGGGCTAGTCTATAGGAAAAAAAGACCCTGTCATAATGGTTTGGGGTGTATGGTGTCGTGAAAGTACTATTAATAATATTCTTTTCACTGTCCAAGTCAGTGATTTACTGTGTAGAGAATTAGAAATGAACCAGAGGCAGTTTCCCAGAATAAGTCATTATTTGGTGTTAGTTGGTCATTCACACATGTACACATATACCCCGTGTTTCTGTAAGTGAGCCTGGTAACCTTCACCTTAGGTCTGTCAAGATGGAAGTCATGTAGCTGAGTCAAATGGAAACACAAGTGTGGTTAGGTGTTGGATTTTTTTCCTACCCCAAAGCCACCTCTGGTAATGCTGGCAAATTTCAAATTGATAGTCTCTGAACAAGGTGCCAGAGGCTCAGGTGAAAGCCTGGGAGCTGTGGGCAGTGTGAGTACTGTTTCCATTAGACTCTGCTGCCCTTACTGGTAGCAGCTTTTAGTTCATATGCCACAGAATTGAACACTTTCCTGCTTTGGAAGGACTTCCAATGGCTAATCCACCTTCACTCCCATCCCCTTTCCTAGAGGAGGTGGATAAAGCCTGTATTTCAGTGATACAGTTTCCTAAGGCTGCTATAACAAAGTACCTGAAACTTGGTGTCTTCAAACAACAGAAATTTTATTCTGTCACTATTCAGGAGGCCAGAAGTCTGAAATCAAGGTGTCAACAGGGCTGCACTGCCTTGGGAGGCTCTAGGGGAGAATCTGTTCTTTGTCTCTTCCTGCTTCTGGTGGCCGTTGACATTCCTTACAGTTGCATTGCTCAAATTTCTGCTTCTGTGGTCACACTGCCTCCTCTTCTGTCTCTCTCCTTTGTATATCTCGTATTATAAGGACCCTTGTCGCTGGATTTAGAGCCCACCTGGATAAGCCGTATGATCTCATCTCAAGGTCCTTAATTACATCTGCAAAGATCCTTTTTCCAAATAAGGGCGTGTTCATAGGTTCTAGGGATTTGCTGTGGATATCTTTTGGGGGCCACCCATTCCTCCACTGCAGGTGGTTAGTGCCATTTCTCTCCACTCTTTTTTTTTTTTAAATCTTTAAATTCCCTTTGCAGCTATGCTGCTAACCCGCTCCGTGTAAACCGGTGTTCCTTTTTGTTCCAGGTGGTAGCCTGTGTGGAGCCAGCTTGTACCATGGGCCACGGAGGGTTGCTGCCCAGTACATAGCTGCTTCCTTATTTGTGTTGATTGTATTATTTTCAAATAGCCATTTCATTTTTTTATAGAAAAAAATTGTAGCTAAGATTTTTTGTATTAAAATTGGTAAAATATAGAAAATTTGACAGCTTAAGACACTAAATTGCACTTAACTAGGAGTGCAAGTCATTAACAGTAATATTTCATTTTGTAACATGTATAAAATAATTTCTGTTTTAAGGCTGTCTTTAATTTATTTATTTATTTAATTTATTTATTTCTCCACAGGTCTTTTAGATAACCCTGAACTTCGTGTGGTCCTTGTCTTTGGCTATAATTGCTGTAAAGTGGGAGCCAGTAATTATCTGCATCGAGTAGTCAGCACTTTTAGTGATATGAATATCATCTTGGCTGGAGGCCAGGTGGACAACCTGTCATCCCTGACTTCTGAAAAGTATGTCTGGTGTACTTCTCATTTCTTTTGTGGATGAACAGAAATGGTCTCAGGTTTTTGTTACTTTGGGTTTTTTTTAAAAAAACACATTTAAAGAATTGTTAAGGTAACAGTTCATTCCATTTTGCAGTAGACATTGGTTAAGGGGCTTACTCAACATAATTCTGCTTACAGTTGAAGAATTACATATTTACATATTGTCTTTTAACAACTTCCTAGTTGGATTCACATTCTCAAAATTGATTTTCAACATTGTCTGTTGGTCTTTCCTTTGACAGCTGTGGTACTCTGTGTGAACTCAATATGTCACTTCCTCTCTAGTTCTCTTTCCTCCTTTAAAAGACATACATGGTTAAAGTGGATCTTCATGGCAAAACTTCTCATAGCCTCTGATATGCTCAGTGCTTTGGAAATCTAGAAGAGGAATAATATTAACTGTGGCAGTTCTCAAATCTATTTGGTCACAAAACCTTTTTTCCACAAGCATCTTACAGGGCCTACTGGTATTCCTTGGCACACATTTTTGGAAATTCTGTACTAGATCTTTTGAAAGGCTTTTTCGAGCTCAAAAATTGTGGAATTTTGATTTTTGTTACTAAGGCTTTTGCTTTCAAAGATAAAAAATATTTGTTCTTCTATCTTGGGAGCTATTACTGCCTTTCCATTTTGAATGAAAGATGTGACATTTTGAGTTTGAACTAATTATATGGACATAAATATTATTTGTTTCCAAAAGCAGGAAAATGAGATCCCACCCAATCCCCAATACTTGTAAACACTAGTAATTGTTTCTCACTGTATGTATGTTTAATGTTTGGTTCCTAGAATGGTGACATGGGGACAGACTGTTGGAGATCAGTATCTGTAACAGCAGTGTAAATCATCCTAGTTAAAGTCTCTCTCCTGGTAGTAGTCTCTGTGGATCTGGGAAAGCAAACAGCTAAAGTCGAAGTCCCTAGACTGCCAGTGAGGAAGAAGGGAGAAAAGCCAAGTGCACTGAATTCCAGGGAGTAGGATATCAAACACTGGATTTCATGCATACATACACCTAATTCTTGGTATCTAAGGTGGTTTCCCCTCTTGCCTAATTTCTCCCATGTTTTTGTGATTACCTTTAAATTGTATACAGATAGGGCAGTGGTGACTTAACAGTTTACTTTTGAAATGCAGATATCTCACTTAGACTTATAACATCTGAGGTGCTAGCCTCACAGTGTTAGTGTGGCTATTTGTATATCATCTACTTTTTATACCTAATATGGGAAATATACGTACTAAAATCATTACTCCTTATGGGACACATTAATTTTAATATGGTGTTCATAGTGTATCAGTGGGTAAGGGAAGCTATTGAGTAATCTATTTTAATGGTGCCCATATAACCCAACCTACCTCAACCCCCAAAAAGACAGGTAAATATTTCTTTGAGGTAAGAGATTGACAACGTATATTAACAATTGTATACCAAAGAGGAAAAGTGATAAAAAAGCAGCAGAGGACTTTAGAAGATGGATTTTGCTCTTTACAAACTGGTTTTGCCACTAGTTAGCCTTATTATCTTCATCACGTAACCTATCTGAGTCTTAAGTTTCTCACTAACCCAGTGAATCTTGCCCATTTTATAGATTCAGGTGTTAGTAAACATGATAAAAATGTAATGTACTTACTTGTTACTCCCCCAATGGGTGCTCACTATATTATGCTTTATAACTTTTATCAACATTATATTTTCTTTTGTAAGGACCAAATATTTCACTTAAAAAATACCATGAAAATACAAAAAGAAAACATGAGTTTTTACCATCAGATTAAGCTGAATTCTAGGCTTAAAGCAATAAAGACAAAAAGCAAGGTAATCATATTTCCTAATGGACCAAACAAAGCTAAAACTTCTAGAGTTAATAGGTTTTTAAAATTACCCTCCATGATTATATTTTTAATACATCTTTTTCAGAATTTTGATAGCTAAGGGTGTGGGGGGAGATGCTAATGATATAAATAATACTAAAAAGCTTTATTTAATAATCTTTGTGTATATGAATTAGAAGGTTCCTTTTAAGGAAGTCAGGAAGGTAAGGATACTCTATACCTTCTAATGACCCAAGATGGGTTTCAGAAATCTTTGTGGATGTGCATTGCCCCTTTGTATTTGTGATTGAAAAAAAATAGTGGCTTACTTCTCTTGATCTGCCCTCTGCATTCTTTTAATGTATTTATTTTACTAGTTCGATTTTTAACCCTTATTATATTCCTCTTATGTGGGAGCATAAACCTCAGATTAACTATAGGCTGCTAAAAGGCAGCAGCCACCCATCAGTGTTTTTCTTTTAAATTTTTAATTTTGCTTCATGATATATTGCCGCTTTTCTCATTTAATTTTCCAGGAGTCCTCTGGATATTGATGCCACTGGTGTGGTTGGACTGTCATTTAGTGGACACCGAATCCAGAGTGCCACTGTGCTCCTCAGCGAGGATGTGAATGATGAGAAGACTGCTGAGGCTGCGATGCAGCGCCTCAAAGCGGCCAACATTCCAGAACAGAATACCATTGGCTTCATGTTTGCATGCGTTGGCAGGGGCTTTCAGTATTATAGAGCCAAGAGGAATGTTGAGGCTGATGCATTTAGAAAGTTTTTTCCTAGTGTTCCCTTATTTGGCTTCTTTGGAAATGGAGAGATTGGATGTGATCGGATAGTCACTGGGAACTTTATATTGAGGAAATGTAATGAGGTAAAGGATGAAGATCTGTTTCATAGCTACACAACAATAATGGCACTCATTCATCTGGGGTCATCTAAATAAAGCCATCTTTAAAGTGGCTTTCACAATATATATCTTTTCGGTTCTGCCTTTTCCAGAAAATAGAAACTTGGGATATGTGTATTTCAAACAAAAATACTTTAGGTATATCTGTTTTGTAGCTTTGATTGATGCTCTAAGATCACATTGGGGTAGTTTTTAATATATTAGATGAAAGACAACTTTGTATGTAACATAACACAGACCAAGAGTTGAGAGCTTTTGCATCTGGCATGAGCAAACTGATGATAGCTGTGTTGCACCAGATCCTATAGCTGCTGTGTACCGTGACTTTAAATAGTCTTCCTGCATCGGAAGATCAAAAGGGGGATTCATCAATAGGATGGAGATGTAAGACATTCCACAACTACCTCTTTGTATTGTTAGATGATCTTTTAGCAGAATCATGAAGACTTTTTTTCTCCCTTAATAAAGGAGAAAAATATACAGATGGCTTGAGAAATCTTTCTCTGCTTTTCAACTTTATGAATTTTTTCAGAAGTTGTAACAATATTATTACTGACTTTTTACTTATTTGGTAAAAATTAAAGAACTATTTTTGTTTTGGTACTCTAAATTTGTTCAGTCAGATAGATTGCCAAGACTAATCAGTATTTTATTATTTTATAAGTAAACATTTCCCTTTTTTCTTCAATAAAGAAATTGCAAGAGAAAATCTTTTTTTCACTTAGCTAATTGGCAGACCAGAGAATTATATCACTTTATTTTGGTTTTATACCAATAAAACATACCTGGGAAACTCATTCAGATAGTGTTGTACATTTCATTGCTTTTGGTGGGTGAACAAAGGAAGTAAACTAATGCATTATAAATGAAAACCGAGAATAGTAGGTATTTGTCAGCTAGTCAATGCTGTCTGTTCCCAATAGAATGATGTTCAAGTCTGAATTTCTAATTACACAAATATCTAAATGACAGATGTGCAGATAACACCAGTTTTCCCTCATTATCCATTCTTTCCTTTGCACATAATGATTGATAGAACCTTTGACTTTTTTCAGTTAGGCACATGCTTCCCAGAACAGAGACTACATTTACTAGTCACCGGTGTAGGTATGACTATGTTATGAGCAGAATATGAGGGGGAAATGATGTGTGCTCTTCAAAAGTCCATGACCTTTTTTTTTTTTTTGTGGCTCCTTTATCCTGTTGCTTGGAATGTGGATGTGGTAGTGAGCCATCCTAGACCCCTGCAGAGGAGGCAACACCCATTGTGGCAGAGAACCACAGATGGATACAGGGTCTTTGCACAACCTTGGTGAAACATTACCATTAAGTGGCCTGGACTACCTACCTCCAGACTGTTTTATAAGAGAGAAATTAACATTAGGCTTGCTTAAGCCACTGTTTGTTTGTTTTTCTCTTTTAGGTCTTTGTTGCAGGATATCTTTATATTAGCATATCCTACCTACTACAATATGATGTAACTAATGTATGCCACTTTTGTAATGGTCAGTGGTTTGTTCTAACAGTACAGTAGAAAACTTGCAAGGTAAGTAAAAATCAGATGTATTAACAGTCCTTTTCAGTTTTTATCACTTTTCTACTAATTTTTACCTCAAAAGATTTTTGTATTGCTATTTATATATATGATAAAAATACTTAAAACATTCCTTTATCTTAGGATTATTCTAAATCTTAGTTCCTGAGGAAAATCCAAAGAAATGTTTGTCAGAACTTTTAATCTGTGAATATTTATATTCAGCCATTGCTGTTTAGCTGTTAACTCTTCTATTATTTCACATTGGTATGCATTATCAAGTAGACAGTACCTCAAAATTCTAGTCCTTGAATGTGTTCATACAGCATTTAAGACAAACATTCTATAAACTTTTTTTGGCCCTGATATTAACCAGAGTTGGTTGAACAGTAGAGGAAAAGCAACTTTTAAAACTGAAAATATGAACAAAATGAGCCTGAGAATTGAATGGAGTATTTTACTTTTTCAAATTAATACTCACATGAAATATTTTGTTACTTCTCAAAAGAGAGTCTGCTGCAGGAGAATGTCATGCGATATTTGGCATTGTTATAGCTGAGTCTATGGAGCTTGTTATGAACAATAAAATCAGTTGGTTACATGGTTGCAACCTTAGTGCAGAGTAGAAAGGGGAGAAGTGACCAATAGAAACAACAATAGTACTAACAAAAGTCATCGTCCCTGCCTTTCAAAGGCCTCAAGGTTATGTGGAAGAATAGTAATGTCACCAAATTTAAAGCTCTATAACTAATTTATTATAATTTTGAAAGGCTTATCTTAAAAAAAAAAGGAGGCATTAAAGGAATAATTATTGTTTCAGCCAAAAACAAACTAAATTCCTAGACATGACAACCATTGTGGTCCTTTATGAAACAAAAAAATGATCACATGAAAAAAATTGAGGCAAGCACAAAAAGAGAAGTAAAGGTGTACCCTTAGCATACGCGTACTGAGTTGCTGGCCTTCTCTCAAGTGAAGATCAGATTACAGAATGGTTTATTTAATCAAGACATTCAAAAAACACTGATTTTCAAAGCAAAAGCATTTCGGGGGCTACAGTTTGCTTTGTAAAAGGCTCCATCAAGGAATATATTTCCATTCCCTTAGATCCAAGTAGAATGAAAGCTCTTAGCAGCCAAGTAGACATCTTAAGGAAGAGGGAAAGTAGACATTGGAATTAAGACCTAGAATAGATACACCCAGCAGAGTGATATAATGGGGGATCCAGTAAGCTGCTGCTTCACTACAGTTCTCTCGATTTTGCTTAAACCTGGATATCTCAACGTAGGAGGCCAAATAGATTTGTCACTGATTTATATTGTGAATTTAACAAAATGAACATGCAAAGAATTACAATAGAAATGAACTTTTACAAACCTGACAACTTTCATTTTTAAGAAAAAATAAACTTTTTTTTGCTTTTGTCATTTTATGCACACACAGTCTGACCCAAGTTTGTACTGCCGTAAATTCACTTTTAATGGGAACAGAAGACTCCAAATACTCTGGATGAGAGATCATGAGATTTTAGATGATTGCCTTGATTTTCAATTGTAGAAACTGGGTATGAGTTGGCTTAATGAAAATCCTAAAATCCTAAAATAATAAAGAAAATATAATAAGCATTAGTAATAACATCCTTGTTAAATGAACAAAATTAGTACCTATACTATGTAAAGAATGTGTTACCAGAAAGTTATTTTAATATTGACCCTATACAGGGTGGAATAGTCAAATATTTGCAAAACATGTTATTTTTGTTTTATGTATTTCACTTCTGCCCTTCGCCACAACTGAAGACAGGTTACAAGAACATATACTACTACAAAGTAGAAAACATTGGCAGAAGCCAATAGATATCATTTAATGTTTTGATACTGAAAGTGTATACAGCACCTTTTTTTTTTTTTTAATAGAAATGAGGTCTTACTATGTTGCCCAGGCTGGAGTGCAGTGGCACAATCATAGCTCACTGACTGCAGCCTCAAACTCCTAGGCTCAAGCAATCCTCCTGCCTTAGCCTCCCATGTAGCTAGAACTACAAGGGCACACCACCACACCTGCCTAATTTTTTTTATTTTTTGTAGAGACAGGGTCTTGCTGTGCTGCTCAGGCTGGTCTTGAACTTGTGGGCTCAAGCGATCCTCCTGCCTCGGCCTCCAAAAGTGCTGGGATTACAGGCATAAGCCACCATGCCTAGCCACACTTTCATTTCTTAAGCAGATTTTATAAAAGCTTTCGTTCTCTAGTGACTGTCATCACAGCCAGCAAAAAAAAAAAAAAAAGACAAGATTCATTAATTTAGAAGCAATTGAAAGAAAATATATTCATTAACATTGATGTTAAATGCAAATAAGCACATTGAGGAGAATTTTGAGACCATTGTCTTAACATTTTTCTAATTTTGACTAACCAGAATTCAAACACCATCCGTATAGTTAATAAACATATTCTACTCAAGGTCTTGTCATAATACTAGAATTACAGACAGAGTGATATAATGACAGGAATAAAACATAATTAACCTGAGTGATACCAGCAAAATGGTGGACTGAAGCTCCAGCTCGCTCTTGTTCCCCCATAGAAACACTTAAAATAACAAGCAGCAACTGTCTGAACCAACTTTGTGAGAGTGCTAGAAAACAATTAAAGGTTTTCGGCAACCAAGAGAATGTCCAATCAAGGAAAACTATCTTTAAAACAATAGGAAAGTTTTGTGATTTTTTTTTTTTTTTTTTTTTACTGGCTCTTGCCCCACCCTCTCCTTGGCATAGTGGCAATCTTATTCTTGAAGCAGCAGCAGGCCAGTTTCCAGTTCCCTCCCTTGAACTGGAGGAAGCAGAATAGACCTTATTTGCAAATTATTGTGTATGTTTTTTCTAATCTGTCTGGGGATGCCTGAAGGATTGACACAAAGTACTTGTCTTTGTTTTGCCTAACTGGAAAGGTGGGCACTTCTTTTAAAAGCTGCAAGGTCTCACAGATGCCTGTAGCAAGAGATTATGGGTGGAGACATAAAATAGAGCAGCTAAGGCCCAGAGGAGGAGCTGGGGTAAAACTTTGGGAAATTAGGACATTCAAAAGCAGTCCTATATACAAGGGAGAAAATGTCACACACATGCCCAGGGAAGACACTCAGAAAAGTTCTAGGATCTAAACCATCACCTTAGTCTGGTCCCTGAGATCAGCGCAAGCCTAATGAAGAGTTGGAGGATTTCCCTAGCGCAAAGTCAACCTGAAAAGGCTGGGAGAGCTCCTGTCATTCAAGGGAATTTCTGTCAAAATAGCTGAAAATGAGATTAAAAAAACAGACTTCAGTGATCACACACAAAAAAGGAACAGTCTTTTGTAAAAATAGTTTGGAAAAGTCTCAAAACAAATGGATGATAGCCTTTAACAGTCAAAAATAAACCAAGCAGAAAACCCTGAGAAAGGGGAGAATCTGATACCTAGAGTTACCATGTTATTATAGTGAAATGCCCAATTTTTAAGGAAAAAACCACAAGCCATGCAAAGGAACAGGGAGATAATGCCCATTCAAAGGATCAAAATTAATTGACAGACACTGTCCCTAAAAAAGCCCAGACATTAAACTTACTAGACAAAGACTAAGATAACTGTCTTAACACACTGCCACACTAGGGAAAAAAAAATTTCCTTGGGGCCACAGTATTTTATTACAAAAATAGAATAAAAACTTCAAAAACAAAACAATCCTTTCTAATTTAATGAAAAATGTATTTTTATTATTTTCTGTGCATGAGTTATACGCAACTTGAAAAATTGTTCTCACGACTTCCAAGGTGAAGAGATGTGTGAGTTGCCTATGCTTCACAAGGCCCTGAGCTCAAAACTACAACTTAGATACAACTCACATGGCAGTTAATGTGCTAACTATGCTTAAAGAGCTGAAGGAAGAAATGAACTAAGAATTAAATCAGGAAATGATAATTAACAAAATCAGAATCAACAAACAGGTAAGAATTATAAAAAAGAAACCAAAGAATTCTGGAAGAGGAAAATATAACAACAAATGAAATTTTCACTATAGGGGTTCAGCAGCAGATGTGAGCAGGGTGGAAAGGATCAGCAAACTTGAGGTAGGACAATTGAAAGCAGAAAGCACAGCAAATCAAGTCTCAATAGTTATTTTAAAAGATATATATCACACACAAAGAAGATACAAAGTATATTCTCAGGCCACAACAGGATGTAGTTAGAAATCAGTAACAAAAGGAAAACCAGAAAACTCACAAATCTGTGGAAATTAAGCAACACATTCCAAAACAACCAATGGGTCAAAGGAGAAATCACAGGGAAATTAAAAAGACGAACAGAAACACAAACACAACATATCAAAATTTATGGGATGCAGAGAAAACATTGCTAAGGTGGAAATTTATAGCCATAAATGCATACATTAAAAAACAAAAAAGATCTCAAATCAGTAACCTAACTTTACAACTTAAGGAGTGAGAAAAGGACTAAACCTAAAGCTAGCAAAAGGAAGGAAAAGAATATTAGAGCAGAGATAAAAAAAAATTAATAGAAAAACTAGGGAAAATGAATGGAACCATAGGTTCTTTAAAAAGATCAAAAAGTTGAAAAACGTATCACTAGATGGACTAAGAAAAAAAAGACTCAAGTTGCTAAAATAAATGAAAATGGGGAAAAATATGGATTCTACAAAAATGAAAAGGGTTATAAGAGTACTATGAACTATTGTACACCAACAAATTGTACCACTTAGATGAAATGAACAAATTCCTAGAAAGGCAAAATCTACCACTGCTAAACGTGAAGAAATAGAAAAATCTGAATAGACCTATAACTAGTCAGGAGATTGAATTAGTAATCAAAATTCTCCTGAAAAGGAAAAGCCCTAGACCTGATGGCTTCACCCGTGAATTCTACCATGCAGTTAAAGAAGAAATAACAGCAATCCTTCTCAAACTTTTCCCAAAAATTGAAGAGGAGGGACACTTCCTAACTCATTCTAAGAGGCTAGCATCACCTGGATACCAAAGCCAGGCAAAGATACTACAAGAAAAGAAAACTACAGACCAATATTCCTCATAAATATTGACTGAACAATCCTCACAAAATACTAGCAAATTGGATTCAGCAGCATATTAAAAGGATTTTACCATGACCAAGTGGAATTAATTCCTGGACTGCAAGGACTGTTCAACATACAAAAACCAATCAATACACCACATTAAGAGAATGAAGGGGAAAACCACATGATCATCTCAATTGATGCAGAAAAAGCATTTGACAAAATTCAGCATGCTCTTGTGATTAAAAACAACAAACAAATAGAAGGAAACTACATCAACATAATAAAAGCCATATATGAAATTCCCACAGTGGATTCACTCAATTGTGAAAGACTGAAAACTTTTCCTCTAAGGTCAAGACAAGGATGCCCACTTTTACCATTTCTATTCTACATAGTAGTGGAAGTTCTAGCCTGAGCAATTAGTCAAGGGAAAGAAACAAAAGGCATCCAAGTTGGAAAGTATGAAGTAGAAGTATCTCCATTCACAGATAATATGATCTTATATGTAGAAAGCCCTAGATTCCACACCACAAAAAGATCTAATATATGAATTCAGCAAAGTAGCAGGATACAAAGTCAACACACAAAAATCAGTTACATTCTATACACTAACAATGAACAATCTGAAAGGAAAATTACAAGAACAATTTAATTTACAGTAGCATCAAAAAGAATAAAATACCTAGGAATTAACAAAGGAGGTAAATGATTTGTACAATGAAAAGTACAAAACATTGTTGAAAGAAACTAAAGAACACATAAATAAATGGAAACACATCCTGTGTTCATGGACTGGAATATTTAATATTGTTAAGATGTTGGTACTACCCAAAGTGATTTACACATTCAATGCAACCCTATCAAAATCCCAATTACTTTTTTTTAAAAAATAGAAAAACCCATCCTAAAGTTTATATGGAATCTCAAGGGACCACAGATAGCCAAATTGATCTTGAAAAAGAAAAAGCTGGAGGACCCATACTTCCTGATTTCAAAACTTACTACAAAACTACAGTAAGAAAAAGCAGTGTGATTCTGGCATAAAGTCAGACATACACAGACCAATGGAATAGAATAGAGAGGCTAGAAATAAACTGTCTCACATGTAGTTAAATAATTTTTGAGAAAGGTACCAAGACCATTCAATGGGAAAAGGACAGTTTTTCCAACAAATGGTGATGGGAAAACTGGGAAGCCCCATGGTAAAGAATGAAGTTGGAACCTTACCCAAGCATGCAAAAATTAACTCAAAATGGATCAATGACCTAAATGTAAGAGCAAAAACTATAAAACTCTTAGAAGAAAATGGGGAAAGCTTCAGGATGTTGGATGTGGTGATGCTTTCTTGGATTTGAAACCAAATTCATAGGCAAAAAAAAAAAAATAGACAAACTGGACTTCATTAAAATTTTAAAATCTTGTGCATCAAAGGACACTATCAACAGAATAAAAAGGCAATCCATGGAATGGGAGAAAATATTTGCAATTCATATATCTGATAAGGGTTTAATCTCCAGAATACATACAAAACACCTAAAATGCAACCACCAAAAAACCTGATTAAAAAATGGCAAAAGACTTGAATAGACAGGTCTCTAAAGAAGACATACAGATGGGCAATGAGCACATAAAAAGGTGATGAAAAGATGCTCAATAAACAACAGGGATTCCCTGAACAATAGAGAAATGCAAATCAAAACCACAATGAGATGCCACTTCGTACCCATTAGGATGGCTATTATTAAAAAAAAAAAGCAAAAACAAAAAGAAAACAAGTGTTGGCAAGGATGTGGAGAAACTGGAACTCTTGTTCATTGCTGGTGGAAATAGAAAGTGGTGCAGATGCTGTAGAAAATAGTATGGCAGTTTTCAAGTTAAGTATAGAATTACCATTTGATCAGCAGTTCAAGTTCTGGGTATATACACAAAATGACTGAAAGCAGGAGCTTGAGGATAGATTTGTGTACCAATGTTCATAGCAGCATTATTCACAGTAGTCAAAAGTTGGAAACAATCCAAATATCCATCAACAGATGAATGGATAGACAAAATGTGGTATGTCTGTAACAATGGAATATTACTCGGCCATAAAAAGGAATGAAATTCTGATACATGCTACATCATGGATGAACCTTTAAGACATTATGTTAAGTGAAATAAATCACAAAAGGACAAATACTGTGTGATTCCATTTATGTGAGGTACCTAGAATACTGAAATTCATAGAGAAAATAGAACAATGGTTACTTTCTGTCAGGGGTTGGGGGCAGGAGTGAATGGGGATTTATTGTTTAAGGGGTACAGAGATTTAGTGTGGGATCATGGAAGAGTTCTGGAGATGCATCGTGGGGATGGTTCCTACGCAATGTGAATGTACTTAATGCCACTAAACTGTATACTTCAAAATGGTTAAAATTTAAATCTTACGTATATTTTACCACAATAAAATTTTTAGACCACTGAAAAGAAAAATATATGGCCTAGCTACTTTAAAAAAAGAGCTATCAAGCCACAAGACATAGAAGAATCTTAAATGCATATCACTAAGTGAAAGAAGCCAGTCTGAAAGGCTATGTACTATATGATTCCAAGTATATGACTGGAAAAAGCAAAGTTAGAGAGACAGTAAAGACATTAGTGTTTGCCAGAAGTTCAGTGGGAGAGAGGGAGGAATAAATACTAGTACAGGAGATGTCAAAATCCATAAAACTGCACAACAAAGAGGAACCATAATGTAAAATATAGACTTAAGCTAATAAGACTATGTCAGTACTGGTTCATTAATTTAAACAAACGTACCACACTAGTGCAAGATGTTTAATAGAGGAACTGGATGGGGAAGGAGAGCATATGGGAACTCAGTACTATCTACTCAGTTTTTCTGTAAATCTAAAACTTTTCGAAGAATAAAGTATTAATTAAAATTATGTGAGAGCTTTTCATTTTATATACTCTATCGCACTGTCTCACGCTCATATGTATTTTTTAAATAAGTGAATGATGGGTGAATGCATGAATGAATCAATGACACGAGTGACAGATTCAATTCTACGCAGCGTACACTGGGCTAGGCTGCGTAGAAAAGCCAATTTGCACGCCAGTCTTGAAGAGGACATGGTTCAGGGATGGGCTGTTAAATTCAGCCAGTGCTTGCTCTTCTGCCTCAACCATTTACCAGCTCCCAGACCTTTCCACTCTTCCAGACTGCTCCAAGACTTTATTTTCATACTTCCTTAAAGTCACTATTGCTTTTTTTCCTTTTCTTCTTTTTTTTTCCCCACTAACTTAGGTGGAAAAAAAATGGAGAAATTAAATTTTTCTGACCTAACCAATTCTTAATTTGCAACTGAAAAGATTCAAACTTCCCATTCTACAAAATCATGCACTAGAAATTACAGGTCTTATGAAGAAAACAGGTTTGGAACTTTGTAGCCTGTGTAGTAACAACAACAACCCAAAATTTCCACTGGTATTTGCACTGAGAATTAGTCCAGCTTTTGCAGTCTTAAACTTTCAAGTTTGTGTTTCTTCCTGTGAGATACAGATCCTTGAAATCAATCCCTTCTAATAGAAGCCATTTTTGTCAATATTAAAAATATGATATAGAGGTATCCTTCTTCATCAATCAATGCTATTTTCTAATTGCCAGGTGAAGTGTCTTCACAGCTTTTTCCTCTGTTCTTGCACCTTCTCGGATACCTTGACATAGCAAAAAGTGAGGTGGTTTATGAATCCACTAAACCAGTCACTCTTTGCATTAAAAGGATTTTCATCTTTTTTTCATGAAATCTTTATATATTCCTAAAGGTTTCTCTCTAGTTGTGAGAACATTTGTGCCTGATTGCTTCGATACATTAGCTTGCTGGGAAAAATAATTTTGAACGAACATGACTTCCACATTATACTGATATCATTCCTCTGTTTACCAATTGCATGTGAACTGATGTACATTACAGAAGCACATATATCTTGCAGAACAGACTGTTTTGTGGTACAGAAAACTTACACGAGTGTTTTATTTAGGAAATGAAGGGTTAAATTTTTAATTTCTTTTACCTTATGCTGTTTCATTTTCTGCCTTTGTAAAATAAAGGCAGTGATTTGGTTCACTTTGATGTTTCTTCAGTGTTCTCCATGACCTATGGAAAATAAGAACTGAGGTGTTTTCTCCATTGTGATTTTTTTAATACGCACACCTACCTACACATCTCTCTCATCGTATTCACATATATAAATGTGCCCCTTCTGTTTGTCATATGAAGAGTTGAGTATAGATCCAGATCTAAACCCTTACATGTAACAACAGCAACAGTCTCATCTAGGGCTTTAAAATAAGCATTTCATTTTGAATTTACTCACTGTGGTAGGCACTGGTATTGCTTGTCTCTACCAGGTTGATATCATACTGGACTGAACTGGCTCTCTGAAGGTGGCCCTTCCTGACAGTAAATAAGAAAGAAACACAAAAATAGAAAAATGGGTACTAGCAAAGCATGTCAGAAGACCTAGAAAGAAAGTTTAAACTTGAAAATTTGGAGGTTCATTTTCTTTCCACAATTTCCTGAAATTGTCAGGGATGCTTTAAAACTGCATCCCATTATTTAACAAATCCATCAGTGCAGGTGGGTCATCTGTGGGGACTTCAGAATGCTGATGATACCACCTAGTCTCTTCCCTTTAAGACAGCAAAGCTGTTATATCTTAGGGTAATTTTTTGTGCTTTATGTATTTATTTATTTATTTAAGATTCCCCCTTACATGTCAAGTGCTCTTTCTAAAGAGGTTAATTTCCGTTTTTAGTTGGGACCCTTACATTACATTGAGTGGCTTTAGTCAACTATTTTATTAAATGGCATTTAAAAATGTCATTTTGGACATTTTTAAGGTTTCATTCCATCAGTTTTTTTGGGTCATCTGATCAATTAATACAGGTTGTAATTTATGTGATCATGACAGATTTTTTTTAAACTACTTTAAACTGTTAGAATGTACCGTTGCTTTAGTTTTTTTCAGTATGTCAATATTCACAGTATTAGCTTACATTAATGAAAATGAAGTCAAAACCACTTTTACCATTGCAAAATGGTGTGTATTTTCTAAAAGCACACTGGCTTATACTCCTGAAACACTATTGATTCTAATTGCATTACTGGGGTATCATTCTGGACCTCATTCAAAGATGGCACTGGTTAGTTATTAATGTTCAAAAGTCCCTCAGTTTAAAGCAATTTCAACCATGAATGGACCAAAAACTATTATAACAGTTTCATTCTTGAAAGCACCACATTTCCAAGAGACAAATACATTTCACAGTGTCAGTATATAACAACATAAATCTTATGTCTAGATTCCATGAGCAATAGCTACTCATGTTATTTTTCAAATTCTGCTCTTGACATTATGACATCTCTGCTCACATATCTGCTTGCGTTGTTATTCAAAAAATGAAAAATATATGATTTCAAACACATTACAACTCTATCTGAAAATTATTCAAGGATGTTATTTTTGTAAGCATGTTAAGGATGCTATTTTTCTCACTGATTACATTTATATCCATTTTCCAAATATTTTAAAATGAAAATGTTAAAGCATACATACAAAAAGAGTGGATAAAAAATATACAGTTTAAAGATCAGCAATAAACACCTATGCACCCAGCACAAGATTAGAAATAGGCCATTAACATTTCCCAGAAGACCCATTCTGTGCCTTCTCTAATTGCTTCCCTCTTCCCTCCCACCAGAGGTAACTACTATCCAGCATTTTGTGCTAATCAGTGTTTGTCTTTTCTTTATACTTTTTACCACTTATATATACAACCCTAAACAACACATTTAGTTTTGCCTAGTTTTAGACTTTATATGAATTGAATCATGCTGTTATGTTTTTTTCTGTGACTTGCTTCTTTCACTCAAAATTATGTTTCTAAGACTCATCCAGGTTGATGTGTGCAGCTGTAGTTCATTTCTGTTCTTATGTATTATTCTTTAGTATGAACATAACTTATTTGTCTGTTTTACTGTTAATAGGTACTTGGGTAATTTCTAATTTTTTGCTATCATGATCAGTTCTACTATAAACTCCTGGCGCACATTTGTGAGAGTTTCTGTAAGGTATATACCCAGAAGTGAAATTACTGGGGTATAGAGCATGTACTTGTTCAACTTCACAAGGTATTTACAAACTGATTCCAAAGTGTTCAAAGCTGTTTCAGATTCTAAATTCTCATAACACTTTATATTGTCTGGTTGTTTTTTTAAAAAAATGTTCCCAATCTCATGAGATAATGGTTATCCCTCATAGTAGGTTTAATTTGCATTTCCCTGACTAATATGGTTGAATGTCTTTTCATATATATATTTACTAGACCTTTCGTATTCTAGAAATTCAATTATTTTTCCCATATGTGTCTACCTTTTTCTTAATGATTTATAGGAGTTGATATATTTGAGACATATATCGATAAGTCTATTTTCATGTGTTGCAAACATCTACCTCCAGTTTGTAGCTTGGCTTTTTTCTTTTTTTAATGGTGTCTTTTGATAACTAGAAGTTTTCAATTTTAATACAAATTTATCAGCCATTTCATTTGTGATCTTTGCCTCTTGATTCTTATTTCAGAAATCTATCCCTACTCTCAAGGATACAACAACATTCTTTAAATGTTCTTCTTTTAGTTTTCATTTTGCCTTTCATATTTAGGTATTTAATCTACCTGAACTGGATTTTGAGGTATGAAGCAAAGATCCAATTTTACTTTCTTCTATATGGATAAATATTAATGCCAACAGCACTTATTGAAAAGTCCATTATTTCCCCACTGCTCTGCAATACCATCTCTGCTGTATGTCAACCATTCACATATGCTGCTTGCTGTAGGTTTTTATCAGCACACTTTTTTTTCTTCCCTGGTAAGTGTCTTTATTGAGAAGGTTAAAAGATTTTCCTCCTTTAATCTATAAGTAAAATGAAATATATTAGTTAATATTTTAGTGTTACAATAACTGTGCATTCCTGGAATAAATCTAAGATCAGAGAGTTTTACTGGTGAGTTCAAAATACCAATTTGTTTTTTAACACATTGCTGGATTTGGTTGGTTAATCTTTAATCTTTTACATCTAGGTTAATGAATAAGATTGGCCCATAATTTTCTTTTTCATACTGTAATGGTTCATTTTATTTGTTAACTTGGCTGGCCATGGTGCCCAGATGTTTGGCCAAACATTATTATTGATGTTTCTGTGAAGGTGTTTTTTGGATGAGATTAACATTTAAATCTGTGGACTTTGGATGAGGTTCACCCATATTGTGGAAGGCAATCTGCTTTACTCAATCAGTTGAAGGCCTTAATAGATAAAGACTGGACTCCCTTGAGTAAAAAAGGAATTCTGCCAGCAGACAGCCATTGGACTAGAACTGCAACAGCAGCTCTTCCCTGGATCTCCGGCCTGCTGGCCCACCCTGCAGATTTTGGACTTGCCAGCCTTGGAATTGCTTGTGCCAATTCCTCAAAATAAATACCTCTTTTCTCTGTCTCTGTCTGTCTGTCTGTCTGTCTGTCTCTCTCTCTCTCTATATATATATATACATACACACACACACACACATCCTATTGGTTCTGTTTCTTTGGAGACTTACACACTAAAACATACTGTTATGAACTGAATTGTGTTCCCCCAAAATTCATATGTTGAAGCTCTAACCCCCAATGTGACTGTATTTGAAGACAGGGTCTTTAGGGAAGGTAATGAAGGTAAAATGAGGTCATAAGGGTTGGGCCCTAACGTGACAGGACTGGTGTCCTCATAAGAGGAGGAAGAGATCTTTCTCTCTCCACACATTCACTTATGAAATATTTTCACAAAATTAAAAAAAAATTGAAAAGCAAAACTAATGAATGAAAGTAATCTTAGTTGCATAGTATTGCTTCATGCAAGTCATTTTTTCTTTTCTCTCTCTTAAGAGTTACCAGTCTCCCCAAATTAATGGCCTGCTTATTTGTCTATCTCTCCAAATTGATTTAAATCTCTATGAAGTTAGGGAATACGTCTATCTTGTTCATTATTGTATTTTTTAGCACAATGCCTAGCACATGGTAGGCACTAAATAGTTAACCCTAGATACTAACCATATGTCTTAAACTTATATTTACAGTATTGCATACCTGTTTCTTTTCTTTCACATTCAAAATTTACTTTTAAATACACCTAACCCAAAAATTTAGGTGTTTTTGGCATGATTACTGTAGTGAGTGTGGGTCTACATTTGTATTTTAGAAGTCAAAGTAAATAATGATGACAGTAACAAAGACCAAATTAAGACTATTAAGATCCTTTCAAAAATGACATTAATTTAATAACAAAAACTATGTTTGAGAGATAATTCTAACATAAAACAGTATCTGGAAAAATATCTAGAACTGAAGGGCATATTAATTATTTAGTGGAACAACTACTTTATGTACTACCTTTTCCTTTTCAAAGCATGTTTCTATTTTGGTTACCTGCAAAGGAAGTAGAGGGCTCCAATGATAAGTGTTATTAGAAGAACAACCAACACCACGAAAGCTGCGAACAGGTTGCTTTTAGTTTGGATGCTGGAGCTTGGGAGAAAAACCTCTTCACAGCGAGCTCCTGTATAATTTTCAATGCACCTATAGAATAAAATTTTAGATAAAGAATTGCATTCTCTGTTCCATTAGCTAATTTAGAAAGAAAAAGGTTTCCAGGCTGTTATGAAGAAAAAAGACGACTAATATTTAGATTGTGAACACGGAATAGACATGCTTTCCTAAAATGCTAACGGAGCTAGTTACAATAAAACAAATTCAGTCTAATCTTTGCTATCTTCTTTTTCCAGTTTTCTAATTGCTTAGAAACTCCAGAGAAATTAGAGTATTCGATCTTATCTTCTAGATTTTCAGTGATGTAATTGTCCATACTTAAATTCATTTAAAATTAATTTTTTGTTGTATCTGGGGTACATGACAATCTAAATGCATTTTTTCTCAAAACTGCTAACTGGTTATTCCAACCCCATTTATTAAATAATCATTCCTTTACCCACTGTTTAACAGTGACTCCTTTAAAATATGTCAAATTTATGTAAGTAACAGCATTTCTTTCTGTTCTTCAGTGATCTACACATCTAATCTTGGGCCTTTACCATGCTGCTTCAATATTGTTACTTTATGTTTTAATATCTACTTCCTACCTTGTTATTTTTTTTATAATTTTTTTTATATTCTCATTTGCCAAACAAATATTTTAAAGCCAATTTTTTAGCTAAAACTATATGACAAAGAACCATAGTCTTTGGTATTACCAAACAGTTCCTTTTTCCCTGTTAATATGTCCAAAGGATTACAAAACACAGGGATTGATACAAATAAATGGGAATGATACTGTTTGGCACCAGATAAATTTCATTATTTTGTTGTTGCATTTAAAATAAAGAATATTTTAATATAAACTAATTTTGTTATAAAGCAACCCAAGAAGTTATGGAGTAAACTTGGAGAAAACTACACTTAGCAATAATTCTGTGTAAAAAAGTGTGTGTGTGTATGTGTGTGTATAAGCTGGTCTTACCAAATCATCTGATTTTAGGCTATTTTACCAAAAACTAGAAAGGCTGATTCTACTAAATTAATTCTCCTCACCTCTTTCCAGCTTAGGTGGGTATTTAGAAATTTTATCTCTATTTCTCTCACCTTAGACAAATAAGGATAAGGTTGCACATGAACTAATTACTAGCTTTGTCACTAATTAGTGATAGACTAATAAGGCATTGTACAAATAAATAAGAGGAAAGAACATCAAGATATAGCACAAGGGATCAATTTTACTTAAATGAGCATATGAAAGAAGTTTCATGAACTTCAAGCCCTACTCAATGTGAGGCAGTGGTGTGACTGGTGATAGCTTCCATTGGGGGTGTCAGTTTAAGCAAAGCAGCAGTCTAGATTCTCTCAAACTACCATAAAGATGGGGTTGAGGATACATAGAAAGGAAAGGTAAGGATAGAATATGAGTGGCAAACTAAAATGCAAGCAAAAATATTTTGGGAAAATCACAATTACCTAAAGTCAAAATATAAAATACCAAATTTTCCATAGTGTAAGTCAGTTAAATAAGCTAAGGAAAAAACAGATTAAATGAAAATAATTTGTTTCTCTCTCTTCTAGCTCCACCTCCTGCTTCCCCAGAGGAGAATAAATACACACACGCCCTCCCCCAGAAAGTCAACATAGAGACTGCCATCACAATCAATCCATACGCCATCATAAAATAAAGGAAAGGGACAGAATTCCACACAGTAAAAAAACAGGGTGCTAAATTTAGTTTTCAGAAGTAACTTTAACAAAAATAAAATAAAAACTCCTCTATAATTTCTCTATTTTTGTTTTTGAAAATTTAATTTAGTAACAATTATCTGTGACTGCTAAAAGTTTTTAAAGAAAAGTTTCAGCCATGAAAGAAATTCCCATCATAGTTTTAGAATAACCCTCAAGTGTTGAAATAATGTTAAAAATGGGGTTCAGTTTCCAGTCCAGAAAAAATAACTAGACTCTAAATAGATAAATCCTGAAATGAGAAATTATAATTCTTTTTGATAGGGAAGGTTTCTTTTTAAAAAGGCTTATTATAAGCTCATTACTCAGATTTCTTAAGGCTGTTCAAGTTTAGGTAAGCTTGAATTTCAAAGAAAAAAAGACAAACTAATTTGATATGACTAACCATAAATGTTTTCCTTCGACAATAAATACTTTTGAGTTAGAAGAGGTCAAAGGAATGGTATAAATATAAGCCTAGTGGTCAGATCAGGATTTAAGCTAACAGAAAAAGGCATATAAAGGAAACCAGTCAACACTAGGCATTCTATTGTCTTATAGCTGTGGGAAGGCAAATACGTGCTCTTGTTGGAGAGTAAAAACCTGATGACAACTTTAAGCAAAGTCAAGAAAAAACAATCTTATTATTAACTAGTCAAATCAGAATCTAGAGAAAGGCAAAGACAAATTTAAATATTATATTGTTATCTAAGAAATAGGATTGGTTAATCTAAAAATAAATTTTAAATTTTCAAATATTTATCATGCAAAAAAATAAATACCTCCTACCAATGACTGTGTTCAAGGATTCCACTTTTAAAGCTCTAGCTTATTTATGAAAATGTTATGACCTCGGTTATGACACAGATACCAAATTTCAGGCAAATATAATTAATCAACTCCTTTAAAGGTAAATAATGGTGAATTAAGGAGACAGGCAGCTGGTAGTACTAGTTGAAGCAAAATACAGAGGTTAAATGTTTCACCAGCATTTACGCAGAACTAAGTAGCTTTCAGTCTTTATGTAAGTAATGCTCTTGCTAAATTATTTCTGGACCTCACTTCTGCATATACTGCCAAGTAGCAAACAGTTGTGCCACCTAATGAGGTGAATACCAAGTACTAAGGGGTCACTCACAATTTCCTGGAATTGAAGATTAATGCTGGAATAGATACAAATGTTCTACTAGGTGAGAAATTCCAAAACTCAGAATCCAAGTTATACGTGTTGGTTTTCTGGCTGAATATTACTAACAATCTGACCCTAAATACAGAAGCTGTGTTTACTACGTTGGACATGAAATAAATTCATTAGATTCTACAGCATTCAAGTAAAGTTGTTAAAACATTTGAGACCTTTAGCATGAATAAAGAACCAAGTTTGTAGTCATGTAAACATTTAGCTTCAATTTAGCTTCAAGAAAGAATATTGGACTGTGAGCTGAAACAAACTGGTTCTTGATCCCATTCTCATGCTTGTTGGCTGTGTGATCTTGGGCAAGTCACTTTTAAGCTCTCTAAGACTCTGTAAAGTGAAAATAACACCACTTGCTTTAACTATTTCATAGGGCTGTTGTCAGAATCAAGTAAGACAACGTCTAAAAGTGCTTTGAACACTGAAACACACATTAAATTAAAACACACAAGTAAAATTGAAATGAAAGTAGTCAACTTACAAGGGCCATGTTTACATCTAATGTAAGACTATAGGGAAGAAAATGCCTAAGAAAAATTATAACTAGAAAAGACTAAGAGCATGGTGATCAATTAATGTGCTATTATTACTAAATATTTCTCAGAAATAAGAAATAAAGTTTATAATATAAGAGAGTTCATTAACCAAAGGGAGACTCACTGTCAATGCCACTTCACTTGGGCTGATCTATCCTGGAAAGAAAAAGTCTAATACTGGCAAACGCCAAAGTTGACTTCCACTTGATACTCTGTGGCAATCAAAGTTCAATCTGAAACTCATGAAAAATAAAAAAAAAAGAATCAAAAATAAAACTATTCAAAGTGTTCAAGAAAACAAACTGATAACATGGGCTTGGATCCCCTTAACAGTCCAGGGCCATATAACAACACATAAACGTAGCCAAAATCCTATGAAACTCCTACCAGATTTTTATAGGCCAAGAACTCAATTAGGGAAGACTGGCTCATGACCTTTGCCTCTCTTGTTAGCTAGTGCTATAAATGCAACTTCATTAAGCATTTATTAGATTCTTTCTAGTATCTAGAGATACTTAGCTAATAATATTCACTCTCACAAAAATTTTGTTGCTTAATGTCATATAGCACCATTAAAGACTAATTATTAGTTCTTCAAATGTATTAGTATCATTTAAGTCCAGTTAAAAAGTAATATCTCAGATTTTTAAAAAATTGGCTGTTACCCAGATAATTCATATGCTGAAATAGACTACATATTATATCTGAATATAAATGACAAAACACTCTGCATAGAGAATAATCCATATTTGTCCTTATTCATAGTTTCATTGTGAAGGACTATGATTTTTTGTCATTATTTATAGTTTCATTGTGAAGGACTATAATTTTTTAGGTTAAGGAAATCACTATGAAAATTTGAAACATTTTATTTACTAAAACTAACTAAAGCACAGTGAATGAAGAAGCATGTTAAACAAATGAGAGTAAGCAACAGTAATGTAAAAACATGACCTTCATTACTAAGTATGTACATCGGCTAGTTTTCTCCAATGAAGACTTTTTCGGAGAAATGCCCATAGAATGCTGCTTGGTTCATCACAGTACTAAGACAAAATTTTGTGATTTGTTTATTTTCTTAATGTTGTCTTCTTTCTCCATATTAACAAAATAAGTGACTTAAGTCTTTGTTCTCCCTATTTTGCCTGCCTCAAAAAACTGATCAGGGAAGAAATCTAAAACTGTTCTAAAAAATAAAGGCTATTGCATTTTTTAAAAATCAGAAGAAGTAAAACCACACAAAAAAAGTACATATATATATTTTTCATAGTTTATCATGTTATGATTATTAGAATAAAAAATATACATATACACTTGTATATATAAAGTATTTATACATAAAATTGGTATATGTCAGTTTTTCCTTTTAAGTAAAAAGGTAATAATTTCAGTAAACAAAATTATATTTAAATATTATAAATAATATGTTAATAGGCCTTTCAATTATGGAGGTTTTTCACTGTTCACATCTGGGTAAAACTTAAAGGGTTCATCAAGACCATAAACCAGGAACAACTGGAAAGACTTATGCTCTTAAATCACCAGACACTAAATTAAACCACAGTTCTAAATGGATGGTATTCATGCTGGCATCTTACCTTCCCAGGCTTCAGGTCTCAACAACCTTCTAATGCAGGGAAAATCTCATGCCCCAACTTGGAATAAGACAAAGAGAAGCCAGCATCAGTTCACTTCCTGACAAAAGAAGTTAAGTATTAGAGCTGGGCAACAGTCACAGTTGTCACTCTGCAGGGTATTCCTATGAAGAAAGTGAAATCTTACTGATGACATAATGGAATGTTTTTCAGCTGCCTTCCAAAGGAAGTCATGGATGATAAAGACAGTAATCAAAAGGATAACCAAAATTTGGAAGGAAGTGCATAATTTTATATAACTTCATTATGCAACAATAAGAAGAATAAGAAAATGAAGGAACATTAAAGTAGGGCATATGTTGCTTTTCACTGGCCCTTGGCTTCCTAGAACAGCAATTAGCTAACCTGAGTTAGTTCTGGAGAGAAGTTTCTACTCTTGGACAAGGGACACAAATCAGTAAGACAAACTCAGGTAGAAGAGAAATAGACCTAAGAGAGCAAGTATGCATATTTCCATGATTTCATAACCATATCCTGCCAATTGTGATAATAAGCACAGTGATCTGGCAAAATGTGAGGTTTAAAGATTTATCCTATTTTAAGTTTTGTTCTAAGCATGGTGAGGTCAAGAAAGACATATCAGCTGTTTCTGCTGAGAACACTAATAAAGAATATTTATCAGAAGTAAGGTTACTAAAATGAAAAGTGTTAACAAAATGCATAGCTAAATAGAGCAGCTGTTTTATGCATTTGCAACTGTTCTTCTATTATAAGCTTTGAGGCTGATATTTCCGTTCTTAAAGGTGTTCTAAAGATCAATCTAATTCCTGATCTTTAATAAAGCATATGGCACAGTACCAAAAGTCAAAGTAAAGAAGACTGTTCTAATTAATACCATCACAGAGGCATTCTGAACTTTTTTCCTATTGAACTACTACCTCCTACTAAATTTAGAGATGAAAAGGCAGAAGTCTTATCTACAAAGAATGCCAAGAACAAGCCTATCCTAACCAACTGAGCTTAAGAAAACCCTAAAATTTTCTGTGGTTAATAAAGCAACTCATAAAATCCTGACAATTCCTTTTGGAAACTGAGTTTAGTAAAACATACAGTGAGGTTCAGCAAAACTGCGGACAGACAGAAATACAATATACAATTAAATGAGACAATATGCCAAATGTAGAAGCCAAATAAATGTTGGTTTTCTTAAATTTTCCAGTTGTAAGTGATCCTCAACTTTAATCATTTTACTTTCATTTAACCAGCCTTTCATACATTACATGTTTGTACTCCTAAACTGCTTCTCTTAAATAAATTTCAGTGTTTATCACCTGACAAATGATGATTTCCACCTATCCAACAGTAGGACTGCCACTGTGTAGATAGGGGACAGAACTTGGTCTCGGCCAGGGCAGCAGGGATTCCCCCCCCTTGGTCTAAGCTTGTGGCTGTGTGGGCAAGTACTGTTTGGAAATGCCTCTCCGGGAGGGTCCTGATGAAACCAAAGCTTACTAAGTCACTCTGGGTATTATTCCAACAGATAATTCTTTGCCAAGTTAAACCTCCTCCTACCACATAAAGTTCCACCTCCACACTGTGCAAGGGGTGGCTCTGAAGTAATCCTCAGGATGGGTCACAAGATGCATGGAGGAAAGTGGGGCAGCAAGTAGAGGCTTCACCCAGTTAGTGATGCAAGGAAAGGTGAAGACAAACCCCTTTACCCCCTCTTGCTCCAAGAACCTAGAAAGTTCCAGTTGGAAGGTTGAACGAGTAGGAGCTGGCTGACCTTGTGTCTAAGTTGGCCAAGAAGGCAACCGCTGCTGCCTGGATTGTTCTCTAGTAAAAGACTGAAGTAGATAACAAAAAAAGATTACCAGGTATCCTGTCAAACGTACCTTTTTGGGTTATCTGATTCTATAAGGGCCTGTACTTTTCATTGTCTTGGAGCTATTTTACAACTCTGTAAACTGTAGAAAACTTACGCTAATTAAAATGAATTTTGTCAGGATAATACAAGAGATTGCCCTGTGGATACTGACTAATTTCATACCTATTTGTATATTCATTTCAACATGTCTGATTACCTATATATGTATGGGTGGTTTCAATTCTCCTTTGAGTCAGTTCTGACATCTATTGGTTCCCTCATTAATCAGTTCCTCATTAATTAATCAGTTAAATACATCTTGACATGTGTTCATTTTATATTCATATAAATATCAATTTTCCCTTTTATAAAAATTTATTTTTTTAACAGTTTTGAAGGTCATCCACTGACATGCACAATGGATTCATCTCACAGAGCTAGATAAACTGAGTTGCCAGAGAAATACACCTCCGCAATAGCTTATGCCCAGGCATGTCTTTTCCTGGCTCCCAGAGGTGAATTTCAAGCAGCAGCAGAACTTTAAATCTGCTGGCTCTGTTTCTCTAGCTTTTTCCCCTCTCTACTAATTTTATGGAGTTTTTGTTGTTGATTCATTTATGGCTGATAAGTTATTTCCCATTTGTAAGAGCAATGATAAGGACTTTGGTTTTATAGTTTGACCATCTAATGATGACAGAGACCTATCCTCTTTTGGGCAAGAGATGACAGAGAAGCTGGTTAAACTTTTTTTTAGAAAATTGTCTATTTGTCTTTTTTTTTTTTTAAAGCTCAAATCAATTAAAACGTTATGCCTTCTGGAAAGGAGAACACCTCTTTGACATTTGGACCAGAGATATTTTGTGTTTCTGTGCTTAGGTTTGTGCCAAATTTGGAGATATGAAGCTATAAGCTCTATCTCTATGTGTCTGAAATTCAGAAAGGCCTTTACCTCTCATTATGTGAGGGTGAAATGTCTTCCTAGCTACAGAAGATATTAAGAAATTATAATATAACATCTCTTACAGAAGCAATATTCTGATTGACTTATAGAGATAAATAAGCTCTTATATAAGTTGAATATTCCTAAAATTCCCAGAATAAGGAAGTTGAACTTCTAATGCCTTAATTGTGCTAAACAAAATTATTCTCACCAAAACAAAGAAACATTTAAAAAATCTAAGTTCATATTAATAAATCTTTGTTAAACAAGACTAGCCTAATAATTTTGGTTTAATAAAAATAGCTATATCTTTGATTTATCAATATTAAGTATAATACAAACATACATTTTACTCTACTTGGGTTTGTTTTCCTAACTTACACAGATTTACTGATCAAATAAGCTAACACTGCTCCTACATATTGTTAAAAATTATTAAAAAATGTAAAACTGTGTTCAACTAAATTGAATCATTATTCTGACATTTTATTTCAACCATAATTATGTAGTATTTATGTTTTATAATAGAATAATTTCCAAGGTAACTTAAAACCTTAGACTGATATTAAATTGAATGAATGTCATTAGAAACAATTTTTAAGAAAGAATACTGAAACAATCACTAAACATAATTTTATGTTTATACTTTTGTTTCTTATATAAAGATTATAGCTGTGGATCATGTTAATGAAGATATTTATTTTGCCACTTTAAGAAACTGTATAAAGGATGTTTGTGGCAGTAGAAAATTATAATGTGTGTTCATGACTTTTGAATGTCTACTTAATTAGGAGTGTATGATAGGCAGTTCTCAACTATCCACCCCCAGTTTTCTCTGTGAAATAGAAGTTAGTTACTTGGTTGAAAGTTATAATTGATATGAGTAATGAGACTATATTAGAAACGGTCATGACACAGAAATATAACTGTGTATGTACTTTTGTTTTTCAAGGAAAAAGTGTTTTGTTTGAAAGCAGCAGTTCTTAGGCTCTTTGGCCTCCAAACTGGAGGCCTCTAGGACTTATTGAGGACTCCAGAGAGTTTTTGTTTACATGAGGTAGAACTGCTGGTATCTACTATGTTGGAAATTGAAGCATAATTTATAAAAATATTTATTGATTTGAAAATAAGAATGATGAACACATAGCATGTTATAAATAACATCTTAGCATTATTATAAAAATGCTTTTTTGTTTTGTTTTGAGACAAGGTCTTGCTCTGTCACCCAGGCTAGAGTGCAGTGGCATCATCACAGCTCACTGTAACCTCAAACTCCTAGGCTCAAGCGATTCTCCTGCCTCAGTCTCCTGAGTAGTTGGGACTACAGGTGTCTGCCACCATGCCTGGGTAATTTTTATCTTTTTGTAGACACAGGGTCTCACTACGTTGCTCAGGCTAGTCTTGAACTCCTGACCTCAAGTGATCCTCCTGCTTCAGCTTCCCAAAATAAAAATGGTTTTAACCTAGTGGAACCCCTGACAGAGAACGAGGGATGACTAAAGTAAAGGGTCAGTTTGTTTCAGAATATAAAGAAGCATAATGAAGGACAGAACTTAAGTAAATTTCATTTTCTGTGTCTTATAATCTCTGAATCTGAAAAGAAGCTATGAAATGTGTTAAAACCTTAGCAAAGTTTTCTCAATGATGAGGGTATTGCTTTCTTAGTTTACTGATTAACACTTTCAGGTATAATATGAAAGTTTACTCTTTATCTTCCGTGTGATCTGCTTAGACACCAGTGATTCAGTATCTTACCAGAATATTTTTCTGTGCTTTATGTTTACTTTATTATGTCTTAGATTTGTCATTTCTTAAAAAACTAAAGCAAAAACAAACAAAAAAACCCTAAGGTTCTTTAAAATCATGTTACTTTCTATGTTTATTTTTAAATGTTTGTTGCCCCTTTGAATAAAAAGGTAACCAAGTATTGTTTCTCAGGCACCTACGATACTATCTTAATCGAGTGCCCAAATTTCCTCTGATAATTTTTTTTTTTTTTGAGACAGGCTCTCACTCTGTTGCCCAATTGGAACACAGTGGTGCTAACATAGCTCACTGCAACCTCTAACTCCTGGGCTCAAGTGATCCTCCTGGCTCAGTCTCCTGAGTAGCTAGGACTACAGATGTGCACCTCTATACCTGGCTAATTTTTTTTAGAGATGGGGTCTGTCTATGTTTCCCAGGCTGATCTTGAACTCCTGGCCTCAAGTGATCCTCCTGCCCTGGCTCCCAAAGTGCTGGGATTATAGGTGTGAGCCCTGTACCTGCCTTCCTCTGATAATTTTTTTGATTTTTACCTTCACCAAATTGGATCTTCAATACAAAAAAAATTAATAAAATAAAAATTTCAGGATATCTTTTATACCTAAAAGAGAACCCTTAAAAAATGACAAAAATGTTTGTCTTTACCTTACAAAAACAGGGATGATAGAAATAATTACAATAGTAATACATTGAAAAAAAAAATCTCCAGATGTTCCCAGAGATTTCTCAATGCCCTCTCTGTTCATAATATGTTTTTAATCTCCGGGAAAATACCAATCAAAACTCTTATGAAACAGTTATGTAATGTATTCCAATAGAGAATTTTGCCCTTCTCCATTCAGAAATTATTAGGCACAGAAATAAATTAACCACAGATGTTAAGTATCTGTCATCTATATAGTTTTTGTTTTAATCTGATACTTGTCAGAAGACTCTGCTTTAGGCTACAGGCCAGAGTTTATGCTCTTCCCCAAAAAGCTCAGTCCCAGAGCATCATGGAAAAGGAATAAACCAGGTACTGCAATCTTTATTTTTTCAATTTTTAAAAATTGTTACATAATAATTTTACATATTTATGGGGTACATGTGGCATTTTGATATATGCATACAATGATCAAATCTAGGTAGTTAGGATATCTGGCATTTTTATACATGCATACAATGATCATATCTGGGTAGTTAGGATATCTATCATTTATCATTTCTTTGTGTTGGGAACATTCCAAATCTTCTTTTCTAGCTATTTTGAAATATACAGTAAATTATTGCTAATTATAGTCACCCTACTTTGCCATCAAATACTTGAACTTATTCCTTCTATGTAACTATATTTTTGTACCTATTAACCAACTCCTCTTCTCACTCCTGCCTGTTACCTTTCCCAGCCTCTGGTAACCGCCATTCTACTCTCTACCTCCCTGAGCTCAATGTTTTTTAGCTCCCACATGTGAGTGAGAACACATGATATTTGTCTTTCTGCGCCGGTATTTCAGTTAACATAATGACGTCCAGTTCCATCCATATTGCTGTAAATGACAGGATTTCAGTTTTTATTATGGCTGAATATTCCATTGTGTACAGACACCACATTTGCTTTAGTCACTCACCTGTTCATGGATGCTTAAGTGGATTCC
The DNA here is from genome assembly GCA_023783475.1 of Daubentonia madagascariensis. NCBI lineage: Eukaryota > Metazoa > Chordata > Mammalia > Primates > Daubentoniidae > Daubentonia > Daubentonia madagascariensis. The sequence goes on along the minus strand of JAKFHU010000144.1, from coordinate 7,230,406 downwards.
ATATCTTGGCTGTTGTGAATAGCGCTGCAATAAATATGGGAGTCCACATATCTCTTTGATATACTGATTTCCTTTTTTTTTTTTTGGATATACACCCAAGCAGTAGGATTCCTGGATTACATGGTACATCTATTTTTAGTATTTTTCAGGAATCTCCATACTGTTTTCCATAGTGGCTGTACTAATTTACACACCTACCAACAATGCACAAGTGGTTCCCTTTCTCTACATTCTCATCTGCATCTATTATTTTTTGTCTTTTGGATTATAGCCATTTAACTGGGGTGAGATGATACCTTATTGTGGTTTTGATTTGCATTTCCCTGATGATAAGTGATGCTGAGTATTTTTTCATACATCTCTTGGCCATTTGCACGTCTTCTTTTGAGAAATGTCTATTCAGATCATTTGCCCATTTTTGGATCAGATTATTTGTTTTTTTGCTATTAAGTTGTTCCAGTTGGTCTGGTTATTAATCCCTGGTCAAATGGATAGTTTGCAAATATTTTCTCCCATTTTGTAGGTTATCTCTTTACTCTGTTGATTGTTTGTTTCCTCTGCTCTGCAGAATCATGTTAGCTTGATGTAATCCCATTTGTCTATTTTTGCTTTTGTTTTCCTGTGCTTTTGAGACCTCGCCCCGCCCCACAAAATCTTTGCTCAGACCAATGTCTGAAGCATTTCCCCAATGTTTTCTTTGGGGAACATTCAATGTTTCGTAGCTTCATGTTTTACATTTAAGTCTTTTTTTTTTTGTGACAGAGTCTTAATCTGTTGCCTTGGCTAGAGTGCAGTGGCGTCATCATAGCTCATTGCAACCTTAAACTCCTGCACTCAAGTGATCCTCTTGCCTCTGCCTCCCGAGTACCTGGGACTACAGGCACATGCCACCATGCCTGGCTAATTTTTCTATTTTTTGTACAGACGGGGTCTCGCTCTTGCTCAGGCTGTTCTCGAACTTCTGACCTCAAGTGATCCTCCCGCCTCGGCCTCCCAGAATGCTAGGATTACAGGCATGAGCCACTGCACCTGGCCACATTTAAATCTTTAATCCATTTTGATTTGATTTTTGTATATGGTGAGAGATAAGGTTCTAGTTTCAATTCTTCTGCATGTGGATATCCAGTTGCCGCAGCATTAGTCATTGAAGAGACTCTCCTTTACTCAATGTATGCTATTGGCACCTTTGTCAAAAATTAGTTGGCTGTAAATGTGTGGGTTTATTTCTGGGTTTTCTATTCTGTCACATTGGTCTATGTGTCTGTTTTTATGCCAGTACCATGCTGTTTTGGTTACTATAGCTTTGTAGTATATTGTGAAGTCAGGTAGTATGTGATGCTTTCAGCTTTGTTTGCTCAGAATTGCTTTGGCTATTTGGGGCCTTTTGTGGTTTCATACAAATTATAAAATTGTTTTTTTCTATTTCTGTAGAGAACATCATTGGTGTTTTGTTAATGATTGCATTGAATCTGTAGACTGCTTTGAATAGTATGGACATTTTAACATTAATAATTCTTCCAGTCCATTAGCATGGGATATCTTTCCTTTTTTTTTCTGGTCCTCTTCTATTTCTTTCAACAGTGCTTTATAGCAGCGGTCCCCAACCTTTTTTGGGCACCAGGGACTGGTTTTATGGAAGACAATTTTTCCACCAGACCTGGGGTGGAGGGGAGGCAGGGTAGGGAGGCAGGGCTCAGGCGGTGATGCATGGCTCTGTTTTCCTAACAAGCCATGGACCGGTACAAGGCCACAGCACAAGGGTTGGGGAACGCAGCTTTATAGTTTTCATTGTAAAGATCCTTCACTTCTTTGGTTAAATTTATTCCTAGGTATTTTATTTTTTTGTCATTATTGTAAACAGGATTGCTTTCTTGGTTTTTTTTTTTGTTTTTTTCAGATCCTTCACTGTTGTTACACAAAAATGCTACTAATTTTCATATGTTGATTTTTTTATCCTGCAACTCTACTGAATTCATTTATCACTTATAACAGTTTTTTTCATGAAGTCTTGAGGTTTTTCTAAATTTAAGATCATATTGCCTGTGCACAAGGATAATTTGACTTCTTCCTTTCCAATTTGTATGCCTTTTATTTCTTTCTCTTGCCAAATTGCTTTGGCTAGGACTTCTAGTACATGTGAATAAAAGTGGTAAGTGGACATCCTTGTCTTCTTCCAGATCTTTAAGGGTATCAGTTTTTCCCTGTTATGTATGATGTTACCTATGGGTTTGACATATATGGACTTTATTGTTTTGAGGTACGTTCCTTCTATACCTAGTTTGTTGTGAGTTTTTATCATGAATAGATGTTGAATTTTATTGAATACTTTTCAGCATCTATTGAAATGATCATATGCTTTTCTTGATTCTGTTAATGTGATATATCATGGTTATTGATTTACATATGTTGAACCATCCCTGCATCCCTGGGATGAATCCCATTTGACCATTGATAAATGACCTTTTTAATATGTTGTTGAACTCAACTGGATGGTATTTTGTTAAAGATTTTTGCACCTATGTTCATCAGAGATATTGGCCTGGTTTTCTGTTTTTTTGTTGTGTCCTTTTCTGGTTTTGGTATCAGGGTAATGCTGGCCTCACATAATAGAATGGATTTGAAAGTATTCCTTCCTCTTTAATTTTTTAGAATAGTTAGAGTTGAATTGGTATTAGTTCGTCATTAAATGTTTTGTTGCATTCATAAGTGAAGACTTCATCTGGGCTTTTCCTTGATGGAAGACTTGTTATTACTGCTTAAATCTCATTACTAGTTATTGGTCTGTTCAGGTTTCTATTTCTTCCTGGTTCAATCTTGGTAGGTTGTATGTGTCTAGGAATTTATCCACTTCTTCTAGGTTTTCCAATTTGTTGGCATATAGTTGTTCATAATAGTCTGTAATGATCCTTTGTATTTCTGTGGTATCAGTTGTAATGTCTCCTTTTTGGTCTCTGATTTTATTTGGGTCTTCTTCTCTTTTGTTCTTGATCCAGCTAAAGGTTTGTCAACCTTGTTCATCTTTTCAAAAAACCAACTTTTTGTTTCATTGAACTTCTGTATTTTTTAAAAATTTTCAATTTGATTTCTTTCTACTCAGATCTTTATTATTTCTTTCCTTCTACTAATTTTGGGGGCAGTTTCTTCTTGCTTTTCTAGTTCCTTGAGGTATATCATTAGGTTGTTTATTTGAAGTTTTTCTACTTTTTTAATGTAGGCATTGATTGTTATAAAATTTCACTCTTAAAACTGCTTTTCCTGTATCCCATAGATTTTTGGTATGTTATATTTTCATTTTTATTTGTCTCAAGGAATTTTTAAAATTTCTTTTTAATTTCCTCATTGACCCATGTTTAATTTCCATGAATTTGTACAGTTTCCAATGTTCCTTCTGCTATTGATTTCTAGTTTTATTCCATTGTGTTCAGAAAATATATCTGGTATGATTTCTATTTTTAAAAATTTCTTAAGACTTGTTTTGTAGCCTAATATATGGTCTACCCTGGAGAATGTTCCATGTATTGTTGAGAAAAATGGATAGTCTGCAGCTGCTGGATGGAATGTTCTGTAAATGACTGGTTAGGTCCATTTGGTCTAGAGTGCAGCTTAACTCCACTATTTTTGTTGATTTTCTCTCTGGATGATTGGTCCATTACTGAAAGTGGGGTGGTAAAGTCCCCCACTATTATTGTATTACAGTCAGTCTCTCCTTTTAGGTCTATCTGTCTTTTGTTACTGTTCTTGACTTAAAGTCTATTTTATCTGATATAAATATAGACGCTCCTGCTCTTTTTTGGTTTCCATGTGCATGGAATATCTGTCCATGCCTTCGCTCTCAGTTTGTGTATATCTTTATAGGTGAAGTACGTTTCATGTAGTAGGGTCTTGTTTTTTTAAATCCATTCATTCACTGTATGTTTTTTAATTGGAGAACTTAATCCATTTATATTCAAGGTTATTATTGATAGGTAAGGATTTACTACTGCCATTTTGTTAGTTGTTTTCTAGATCTTTTCTTCCTTCTTTCTTCTCTTACCGTCTTCCTTTGTGGTTAAGTGATTTTCTCTAGTAGCATGAATTCATTCTATGCTATTTATTCTATTAGAGATTATAGCTGTGTTGCTACCATGAGGATTACAAAAACCACCTTATAGTTATAATAGGTTATTTTAAACTGAAAATGACTTAAGTTTTTTTTTTTTTTTTTTTTTTTTAAGAGACACACTCTCACTCTGTCACCCAGGCTGGAGTGCAGTAACATGATCACAGCTCGCTGCAGCCTCAAACTCCCGAGCTCAAGCAGTCCTCAAACCTCAGCCACCCCAGTAGGTAACAATATAGGTGTGGGCCATCACACCCAGCTAATTCTTTTTCTCTTGTGTAGGAATGAGGTCTCACTATGTTTCCCAGGCTGGTCTCAAACTCCTGGCCTCAAGCAATCTTTCCACTTCAGTCTCCCAAGGTGCTGGGTGATAACAACTTAACTGCAATCACAATGAAAACAAACCCTACAACTTAACACCATGTCCCCCCCAGTTTAACTTATTGATGTTTCAATTTACATATTTTTATCTTGCCTATATCTCAACCAATTTTTGCAGTTACTGTTGTTTTTAACAGTTTTGTGTTTTAGTCTTTGTATTTAAGATATAAGTTGTTTACTTACCACAATTACAGTGTTAAAGTAGTCTGAATCTGTCTGTTTTCTTACTTTTACCAGTGAGTTTTGTATCTTCAGTGTTTTTGCTTGTTTTTTTGTTTTTGCTTTTTTTGAGACAGGGTCTTGCTCTATCTCCCAGGCTAGAGTGCAGTGGTGTCATCACAGCTCACTGCAACCTCAAACTCTTGGGCTCGAGTTATCTTCCTGCCTCAGCATTCCAAGTAGCTGGGACCATAAGTGCATGCCACCATGCCCAGCTAATTTTTCTTCTTCTTTTTCTTTTTTTTGTAGAGACAGGATCTCACTCTTGCTCAGGCTGGTCTCAAACTCCTGGCCTCAAGTGATCCACCCCCACCCCCCTTGGCCTTCCAGAGTGCTAGGATTACAGGTGTGAGCCACCACACCCAGCCCAGATGTTTTCTCATTTCATGTTAGCATCCATTTCTGTCAGTTTGAAGAACTCCCTTTAGCATTTCTTGTAAGACAGGTCTGGTGTTGATGAATTCCTTCAGCTTTTGTTTGGGAAAATCTCTCTCTTTCCTTCATGTTTGAAGGATAGCTTAGCTGGATACAGTATTCTTGGTTGGCAGGGTTTTTTTTTTTTTTTTTTTTTTTCCTTTAGCACTTTGAATATACCATCCCACTCTCTCCTAGCCTGCAGGGTTTTCTGCTGGAAGCCATACCGGGGCTCTGTTGAATGTGATATGTGAATGTGATATGCTTTGAGTATTCTTTTTTTGTCTTTGAGTTGAGCTTTCTGTACCTGGATGCTTTTTCTTTCCCCAGATTTAAGAAATGTTCAGCCATTATTTCCTTAAGTAGGTTTTCTAGGCCTTTTTCTCTCTCATCTCCTTCAGGAATTCTAATTATTTGGAGGTTAGTACACTTGATGGTGTCCCATAGTAGCCCTTCTTTCTTATTCTTTTTTTCTCTTTGTTCCTCTGATTGGGTAATTTCATATATTCTGTCTTCAAGTTTGCCAATTCTTTCCTCTATTTGATCAAATTGGCTATTGAAGCTGTCTAATGACTTTTTCTAGTCTTGTTATTATACTCTTTATTTCTAGGATTTATTTTTTGTTTTTGTGTGTGTATGGTTTTGTTGGTTTTTTTCTTTTTATTTCCTGTTTCTATTTTCATTGTCAAATTTCTCATTTTATTCCTGGATTGGTTTCACTGGTATTTTCTTGTGATTCCTTGAACTGCTTTAAGAGGATTGTTCTGAATTCTCCGTCAGACATTTCATAGATATTAAATTATTCTGCATCTATTACTGGAACATTGTTGGCTTCTTTTGGTGGTGTCATATTTCCCTAAGTTTCACAATCCTTGCATCTTTACATTGATGCCTGTGCATTTGAGGAGATGGCCACCTCTTGCAGTTTTTGCAGATGTTCTTTGGTGGTGTTGACATTTATCTATTTATTTCAATAGATTTAGGGGGTAAAAGTGCTTTTTGTTAAATGAATGAATTGTATAAGGCTGAAGTCAGGGATTTTAGTGTACCCATCACCAGAATAGTGTACATTGTACCTGACAGGTAGATTTTTATCCCTCATTCCCCTCCCTCCCTGCCTGTTCTTACTTTTCAATGTCCATTACACCACTTTATGATCACATACACCCTTCATTTAGCTCCCACTTATAAGTAAGAATATGTATTTGTTTTTCCATTCCTGAGATACTTCACTTAGGATAATGGTCACCAGTTCCATCCAAGTTGCTGCAAAGACATTACTTCATGTTTTTTGTTAAGGCTGAGTAGTACTCCATGGTATATACATACCACATTTTCTTTATCCATTCATCAGTTAATGGGCATTTAGATTGGTTTCATATCTTTGTGATTGTGAATTGTGCTGCAATAAACATTCGGATGCAGGTGTCATTTTTATAAAATGACTTCTTTTCATTTGGCTAGATACCTAGTAGTGGGATTGCTGGACCAGATGATAGGTCTACTTTTAGTTCTTTGAGGAATCTCCATACTATTTTCCATAGAGGTTGTACTAATTTGCATTCCCACCAACACTTTATAAGTGTTCCATTTTCAATGCATCTGTGCCAATATCTATTGTTTTTTTACTTTTAATAATTGTCATTCTGACAGGGATAAGGTGGTACCTCATTGTGGTTTTAATTTGCATTTCCCTGATAATTAGTGATGTTGAACATTTTTTCATGTTTCTTGGCCATTTGTCTACCTTCTTTTGAGAAAAACCTGTTCATGTCTTTTGCCCAATTTTTGATGGGGTTATTTGGGTTTTTTTCCTTGCTGGTTTGAGTTCTTTGTAGATTCTGTATATTAGTCCTTTCTCTGACATATAGTTTGAGAATATTTTCTCCCATTCTGGAGGTTGTCTATTCGCTCTGTTGACTATTTCCTTTGCTGTGCAGAAACTTTTTAGTTTAATTAGATGCCATTTATTTTTGTTGTTGCTGTAACAGCTTTTGGGGTCCTAGCCATAAATTCTTTGCCTAGTAGGCCAATGTCTAGAAGAGTTTTTCCTATGTCTTCTTCTAAAATTTTTATGGTTGCAAGTCTTACATTTAAGTCTTTAATCTGTCTTAATTTTTATATATGGTGACACAGGATTCCAGTTTCGTTCTTCCTCATGTGGCTATCCAAATTTCTCAGCACAATTTATTGAATAAGATGTCCTTTCCGAAGTGTATGTTTTTGTCTACTTTGTTGAAAATCAGTTGATTGTAGCTATATGGCCTTATTTCTGGACTCTCTATGCTGTTCCATTGGTCTATGTGTCTACCTTTATACCAGTACCATGCTGTTTGCTTACTATAGCCTTGTAGTATAATTTGAAGTCAGGTAATGTGATGACTTCAGATTTGTTCTTTTTACTTAGGATTGATTTGCTTATGTAGGCTCTTTTTTGGTTCCACATGAAGCTTAGGATTGTTTGTGCTACATCTGTGAAAAATGATGTTGGTATTTTGATGGGAATTGCACTGAATCTATAAATCACTTTGGGCAGTATGGACATTTTAACAATGTTGATTCTACCAATCCATGAGCATGGGCTGTTTTTCCATTTGGTTGTGTCATCTGTGATTTCTTTCACCAGTGTGTTGTAGTCCTCCTTGTAGAGATATTTCATCTCCTTAGTTGAGCATATACCTAGATATTATAATTTCTTTGCAGCTATTGTAAATGGTATAGTGTTCTTGATTAGAATCTTGGCTTGACTGTTATTTGTGTACAGAAATGCTACTGAATTGGGTACATTAATTTTGTACACAAATTGTAACTTTGTGTATGAAAATTGTACACAAAATGCAACCTGAGACTTTACTGAATTTATTTATCAATTCTAGGAGTCCTTTGGTGGAGTCCTTAGGGTTTTCTAGATACATGATCATATCACCAGCAAACAGGGATAATTTGACCTCCTCTTTCCTGATTTGGATGCCCTTACTTTCTTTCTGTTGCCTGATTGCTCTGGCTAGGACTTCCAGTACTATGTTGAATAGAAGTGCTGACAGTGGACTTCCTTGTCTGGTTTCAGTTCTTAAGGGGAATGCTTTCAACTTTTCCCCATTCAGTATGATGTTGGCTAAGAGTTTCTTACATATGACTTTTATTATTTTGAGGTATGTTCCTACTATGCCTAGTTTGTTTAGGGTTTTTATGATGAAGGGGTGTTGGATTTTTATTGAATACTTTTTCTGCATCTATTGAGATGATCATACGGTTTTTCTTTTTAATTCTGTTTATGTGGTGAATCACATTTTGTGCTTTGTGTAGGCTGCACCATACTTGCATCCCTGGGATGAAACCCATTTGATTATGGTGAATTATCTTTTTGATGTGCTGTTGCATTCTGTTTGCTGGTATTTTTTTTAGAGGATTTTTGCATCTAGGTTCATGAGGGATATTGGTCTGTAGTTTATTTTTTTGTTGTGTCCTTTCCTGGCTTAGTATCAAAGTGATACTGGCTTTGTAGAATGAGTTAGGGAGGATTCCCTCCTTCTTGATGTTATGGAACAGTTTCAGTAGAATAGATGCCAGTTCTTCTTTGTACATCTGGTAGAATTTGGCTGTGAATCCATCTGGTCCTGGGTTTTTTTTTTGTTGGGAGATTTTTTATTACTGTTTCAATCTCACTACTAGTTATTGGTCTGTTCAGGATTTCTAATTCTTCCTGATTCAAGCTTGGGAGGTGTGGGTTTCCAAAAATTTATCCATTTCCTCTAGATTTTCTAGTTCATGTGCATAGAGGTTTTCATAGTAGTCACAGATGATATTTTGTATTGCTGTGGTATCAGTTGTAATATCTCCTTTTTCATTTTTGATTGAGCTTATTTGAATCCTTTCTCTTCTATTTCTGGTTAATCTAGCTAGTAGTCTATCCCTTTTGTTTATCTTTTCAAAGAACCAACTTTTTGTTTTGTTGATCCTTTGTCCTTTGTATGTTTTTCCTTTATTTCAATTTCATTCAGTCCTGCTCTGAATTTTGTTATTTCTTTTCTTCTTTTCCTTATTCCTTGACGTGTGACATTAGGTTGTTAATTTGTGTTTTTCTTTTTTCTTTTTTTTTTTTTTTTGAGACAGGGTACTTGCTTTGTTGCCTGAGCTAAAGCGCAGTGGCATCATCACAGCTTACTGAAACCTCAAACTCTTGGGGTCATGTGATCCTCCTACCTCAGCCTCCTGAGTAGCTGGGACTCAAGTATGCACCACCATACCTGGCTAATTTTTCTATTTTTTGTAGAAACAGGGTCTTGCCATCTTGCTCAGTCTGGTCTTAAACTCCTGGCTTCAAGCAATCCTCCTGCCTTGGCCTCCCAAAATACTAGGATTATAAACATAAGCCACTGTGCCTGGCCTGTCTTTTTGATATAGGCATTTAAGCCTATGAAATTCCCTCTTCGCACTGCTTTTTCTGTATCCCAGAGATTTTGGGAGCTTGTGTCATCTTTGTCATTCAATTTGAAAAATTTTTAAATTTCCATCTTGATTTAATCATTGACCCAAGGATCATTCAGCAGCAGGATGTTTAATTCCCATTTATTTGAGTAGTTTTCAGAGTTCCTCTTGGAATTTATTTCCAGTTTTATTCTACTATGGTCTGAGAAGATATGTGGTATGATTCTGATTTTTCTAAATTTGCTGAGACTTCTTTTGTGGCCTAATATATGATCTAACTAGGAAAAAGTTCCATGTGTTGATGAGAAGAATGCATATTTTGCAGTTTTGGGGTAGAATCTTCTGTAAATGTCTGTTAGGTTCATTTGCTCTAGAGTCCCGTTTAAGTCCACTGTTTCTCTGTTGATTTTCTTCCTCAATCATCTGTCTAGTTCTGTCAGTGGAATGTTGAAGTCCCTGGCTGTTATGATGTTGCTGTCTATTTCTTTCCTTACATCTAGTAGGATTCATTTTATCAATCTGGGAGCTCCTGTGTTAGGTGCATATATAGTCAAGCTTATTATATCTTCTTATTGAATTGACCCTTTTATCATTATGTAATGACCATCTTTGTCTTTTTTACCATTGTTGATTTAAAGTCTATTTTATGTGACATGAGAATAGGTACTCCTGCTTGCTCTTTGTTTCCATTTGCATGGAATATTTTTTCCACCCTGTTACCTCAAGTCTATGAGAGTCTTTGAATTAAATGGGTTTCTTGGAGACAGCAAATATTTGGGTTGTGTGTGTGTGTGTGGTTTTTTTTTTTTTTTTTTTAAATCCATTCCGCCAGTGTACATCTTTTAAGTGGGGCATTAAGACTGTTTACATTCAATGCTGGTACTGATATGTGTGATACCATTCTGGTCATCATGTTTTACTTACCTACTTGGTTTGTTTTCTCCCTTGTGTTAATGTTTTAAAAGAGCTGTTGAGTTTTAGCTTTCAGGTCATTTTACACTGGTAGGTGTTGATTGTTCTGTTCCATGTATACAGCACTTTTAAGCATTTCTTGTAGGGCAAGTCTAGTGGTGACAAATTCCCTTAGTGTTTGCTCATGTGAGAAGGAATTTATTTCTCCTTCATTTATGAAACTTAGTTTTGCAGGATACAAAATTCTTGGCTGGCAGTTATTCTGTTTAAGAAGACTAAAACCTCCCATCCCCTCTGGCTTATAAGGTCTCTGCTGAGAAGTCTGCTGTTAGTCTGATGGGTTTTCCTCTGTAAGCAACTTGTTATTTTCACTTCCCAGCTTATAGGATTTTCTCCTTCACTTTTACTTTGCCCACACTGATGACTCAGTGCCTTGGTGAAGTCCTGCTTGCCATGAATCTTCCAGGTGTTTGATGATCTTGTATTTAGATGTCTAAATCTCTAGCAATATGAGGGAAGTTTTCCTTTATTAGTCCCTCAGATAGGTTTTCCATGCTTTTTGTTTTTTCTTCTTCTCCCTCAGAGATACCTATGATTCCTATATTCATTTGCTTTACATAGTCCTATATATTTCTTGGAGTGTTTCTTCATTCTTCTTCTTTTTTCTTCATTTTTGATTGGGTTAATTCAAAAGCCTTGTCTTCAAGCTCTGAAATTCTTTCTTCTGCTTGGTCTAGTCTGTTGTTAAAACTTTCTGCTATATTTTGAAATTCCTGGAATGATGGTTTCATTTCCAGAAGTTCTGTTATATTTTTCTTATGTTATCTATCTCTTCAGTGAATTTTTCACTCACGTTCTGAATTATTTTTTTTGTTTGTTTGTGTTGATTTTTAACTTTCTCATCAATCCCATTGATCTTACTTGCCATCCATATTCTGAATTCCATATCTGACATTTCAACAATTTCATCTTTGTTGGAGCCCATTGATGGAGGGCTCTTATGATCCTTTTGGGGTGTCAAGACAGCCATTTTTTCATGTTGCCAAATTTCTTAATCTGGTTTCCTTCTCATCTGGAATTACTACTCTCAGCTCAAAACAGATAGCTTTATAGTACACCTTTCTCCTCTGCTGGGACCTCTGTTGCTTAGTTAAGAGAGGGAGAGGTCCCTGGATGGTATGCTTGAGTCCTACTCTGGAAGAGTTACCAGGCAGGTGAGGGGCAGATGCCCTGTGAACCTTTCACACTGCTGCTCTCCTATGGCTCCCTGTTCCCCTGTGGTTGTCACAGGGCCACCATGGCAAGGCAAGCCTGTGGCAAGGTGGGCCCGCAACAGGCAGTCTGCCCAGGTCTGGTGGCGGTGACTGCGCAGGCATTCACCCTGTGCAGGTGTGTCCACAGTAGGGTTTTCCAGGCGGCAGCAGCAGCAGCAGCTGTGCTGCCTACAGGATGGGCAGCAGGCACTGAGGACCATGGGTATGTGTTCTTCCCAGGTCCTGCAGGAAATGTGGCTGGGCAAGGCCACCCAGGCTGTGGCAGCAGGCGCCAGATCCATGGGTGCCTGCTCTGCCTAGGTCCCCTGGCAGTGGTGAGGGTAGGCAGCATCTGCCCAAAGGGTACACCTGACTTCCCCGCTCCCTCTTCTACCTGGCAGGGGTGAGGGGGAGGTGGCAGCTATGGAGCTGACCCCTGGGTAGATGCAGCACTCTGGGTCTGGGACCTCAAAAGGTGCCAGCTGCAGTGCCTGGGGGTTGGAAGTCAGCTGTGCCTTCTCTCCAGATCAGTGCTGCTGCACAGCCTCCAGTCAGGTCTTTGTATCAGTCCACAGGCCTGCTGTGGTGGAGGGGCCCTCCCACAGCTCTGGTTGCAATGTCTGCATGGGAAGTGTGGAGCCCCAGGGCTCTCTCCTCTGTCCCTTCCCCACATGTGGGCTCCTTCCCTAGGTACCTCTGATCCTGTTTATTGGGTCGTCCCACTTCCCTCTCCACTTTAGGTGCCTCCCATCACCTCTCTGTTAATTCCTAATACTCTCTCTTAGGTGATTGATCTGAAGGAGAGTATCTATTCACCACTTTCAACCCTCTCCAAGAGAGTGGCATTGTGCAGGCTACTTCTAGTGCACTTCTTGGCCCCTCCTTAGACTTTTATTTCTTTGTAGTGGAACTTAAATGCTGCCCTGTTGTCACTTCTCATTCTAGGGAGGACTTATAGTGAGCACTGGAACTAAAAAACTACACTGGAACTCATTGCCCTGTGGTTGTTTTCCAGTCTGGGGATGACTTATAGTGAACACTGGAACTTAAACACTGTTCTGGAACTAAATCACTGCCCTTCCATTGTTTCCTCATCTGGGGAAGATTTATAGTGGAGACCAGATCTTAACCGCTGCCCTAGAACTATATTGTTGCCCTGCCATTTTTCCCAGTCTAGGGAACACTTTAGCAGGCACTGGGACTTATTCCCTACCTTTTAGTTGTTTCTGAGCCAGGAGAAGATTCCATGTGAGCACCTGGGCTTTGTGGAAAATCTGGCTAGAGATTTGAGCCTTCCCGTGGATTATGTCCCTGTGGTACTATGGTGCTAGGTACTGTCTTCAACTTGGTGTTCCCACGGATCAGAGCACTGAGTACTAGTGTGCCAGTTGCTGTGCTCAGTACCCTACTGTTTGTCTTCAATTCACCCCAGGTAGTCCAGCCCTCCTGGCACTCCCAATGGTTTCCATGGGACAGGACTGAAGTGGGTTTCCTGTGAAGATTCCTGGACTGATGGAGAGATTGAACATCCACCTCCAAGCTTTTCCTCTCACCTCAGCAACTATGGGCCTAGGAAAATTCTCTGTGAGTGGGGTTATGCTGGCTTAGGGGAGGGGCTGGCACTGTCTGAAATGACTATTGCTCTAAATGGTTGCAGTTTCTCTCAATTCTGTGGGACTAAGGGGTTTCTCTTCTTCGCCCCTGAGTCCTGGTGTAATTAGGGTGGTATTCTTGTTTCTACATAGATTCTAGTTGTCAGGGAAATGATGCTGGGGGATCTTCTATTCTGCCATCTTGCTGATATCACTCTAGAGACGGATACTGCAATCTTTTAATTCTTCAAAGGATAGAATCTTGGGTACAAGTTTCTGAGATGACATTGTTTATACAACTTTAATACAAAACCAATGGCCTAAGTGAGAATTTCCAGGATTCTTTATAGTTGAGAAACAGACAGCCTCATGACAGAAGACTGGTAACCCAAGATCACTAGGAACATAGGACTGAATGAACTGATAAAGGAAAATTTATTATGGCTATTTGTTTAGATTATTGTTAATATTTTAATGATCAATTTTTCTGGTATTAAAAAAATTCTTTGTCTTTCTTCTAAAGCTATCTATATCCCACAAAAATTTAGTAAACACTGCTTTCGTAAACTGAAAAAAACCTTTGAAATGATATCTGCTTCTCATTGAATATCCCCTGACTCTCAAATTCAGAAACTGAGTCCCCTTACTTTTCATGGTAATGTAGTTATTTGCACATGTTCAATAAGAATCTGTTCTCCTTTTTAAGATAAACTGGGCCAAACACTTGGGCAATCAAGGCCTTACCTAGACTGTCATATTTGAGAAGGATTTTCATTGAATTAGGTAAAACAAGCTACTTTTACAGAACTAAGGTTGACTTTACTTATGGATCCAATATCTACAAAGCACACTCAGTAAAACTGGCCTGGTGACTAGCTTATGGGCCCTAATTTTATAAATGATAAGGAAGTCACTTACTGGCAGGCCAGGAACCTTAGTAAATTTGGAGAATTTCAAGATAAGAGGAACTCACCTGAATTTGTAGGTACAGGTTAAATCTGGCAAAAAGAGTTTCTTAGGCTTGGTTTCTTTGCCTCAGGACAGCAAATAATAGATGCTTTTAAAACTTTATTCCAAGATTTATTATGAAAACTTTCAGGCAGAAGTTAATTTTGTTACTTTCACAGATGTTCAATACTAAATGGCTCAAATTAGCAAAAGCAACCTCAAGGTAACCTATGTATGTAATTAATACTCTTCCTGTACCTATATAAGGCTATACGAGCATTTTTTGCGATCAAGAATAATGTTTGAGATTAACATAATCACAAAGGAGAAGACTGCTGTGAAAAATCATGAAATACTTTGAAATAGCCAAAAAAAATTTTTTTAAAAGCTTACTAGGTGGCCTGTCCTTCTGGATTATCTGATTTCATAGGGGCCTGCATCCCTTCTCATCTTTAAGCTATTTTACAACTCTGTGAATTGTAGAAAAGGTACAGTAGTGCAAATGATTCCTTTCTGTAGAAATACAAATGAATTTTATCTGGTAGAATACAACTAATTGTTGACCTGTAGATATTGATCAGTTTCACATCAATTTGTAAATTCTTTTCAGCATCCTTGACTGTCTATGTATGTGTTTGTTGCTTGAATTCCCCTTTGCACTGGTTATAACATCTTACTGGATTCCTCACTAATTAATGAGTTAAATAAAATCTTTGACAGGTTCATTTATATTTGTATGAGATCATGCTTTTATCTTTTTAAAAAATTATCTTTTAACACCAGGAAGATTGATCCTAGGGTCCAGAGCCTGGAAAGATTCTTACATCTCAATTGGCTTGCCACCATAGAAGGAAATAGTAACTACACTATCATATTTGGGAATTTTATAATATTTTATAGGTCTCTAAGGTAACTTATGCCACCTTAACAACAACTTTTAGACAATGACCATCAAGCATGTTTTTAGAAACATACTATGCATGAAAAATAAAGGTAAGACAAAAGTCATGATAAAACAAATTACCCTGGATCAAAACTTTAACAGTAAAGATCATATTTTTGAAATTTTTTCTATATACCATCCTACCTTTAATGACTAAAAATATAAAATTAAAAATGTAATTTCTTTCAGAATCACAATAGTCCATGGGTTAATTTCTACAACTTGTTCATTGCATTGCAACAGGAAAATAATCTCAAAAATACTTTAAAAATAAGATGTCAAGCAATAAAACAACTAAAATTCCTTTTATCTTACAAAGAACTAAGTGATATGTTAGTAAAATCTATTTGGATTAGGCCTAACAAACTTAACAAATGGCAGCTTGATGAAATATAGGTAAAGGACTTCCTAATAGTGAGACAGTTGGAACCATAAGATTCTGCTTCTCCTCTCAATTCCCTTTCTGCAGAAAAAAGTTAAAATGCCAATATTTCTGGGAAAAGTAAGACATTAAGCTACACTGACATTTGTACCTCAATGTGAGATTTTCATAAAGAACAGAAAGAAAGAACAGTAGAAAGAGTGCATAGTATAAGGAAAAAAACGACAAAAAAGAGGCAAAAAAGATAAATTTCTGCTACTTCACAGTTGGTCCCTGATAACAAGTACCTTTCTCTTGGACTGTCATTAGAATATATGCTCCCCAGAGAAGTCTTAGGTACACAAAGGTAAGCCAGTGTGTGGTAGTAGAAAGGGCCAATAGCCTGAAATAAATTACTTAAACTTAGATTCTCATACCTACCCTAATTGGAATCTTGGGACAATCCAATGAGATAATGTATTTCAAAGCACTTGGTATATCAAGGTGCTCAATAATGTTTATGAACAAATAATCTGGTAAACTCTTGAATATAAGCTGTGGCCTGATTGCTTGCTGCTGCTTTCCTAATTGAAAGTCTGAGAAGGAAATACATAAATAAATGGAGAAAGGGATAATGCAGATTTTGACATACTAACCAAAAGTCTGGTTTGTATAATAGAGTTCTGAACTTTATGCATAAAACTGGAATAAATTATATATGTATAGAGTATCTGAATATAAAATGATACTATATACATAAAAATATATGAAGACATAATAAGTACTCAGTTTTCTGAAATTTCTTTAAAACGTTTTCGATAGTTACATATATTTTTAATGTGACTGGATATTTAAAACTTGTGCTATATTTTTTTCCTATTGTGTTAAGCCTCTCAGTTGAAGTTCAGAAACAATAGTATGCTTTATTCCAGACTATAAATTATAGCAAATTCTTATAACTAAAACGTAAGTCCATAACAGAAATGCTGACACCTGAATAATAGAACAGCTCAGCATAGCTATAGTTAGGCAGTAATAACATTAGCCTGCACTTATATCAGCAAAACTGTTCATTTTGTTCTTCTCTTATCTCCAAATTGAGTGGATTTTTCACTCCTTGTTTTTTTGTAATTGGGCTGTTTTAATGATGTTTATTTGAATATGTGGATTTTAAGAGGAAAAACACAAACAGATAATTTTATCTTGGTGCCACTTGGAAATAATATTTGTCAAGATCAAAACAGCTGAAATTAAAATCTGGTTTAAAGGTTATATTTTATTGAAAAGGTTACATTTCCTGTTTGACTCATGACTATATTAGATCAGACCAAAATACTGGCAAAAAAAAAGTTAACAATGACCATTCACTACCAACCCAACTATGTGATACATTTCATTTTCTAGGTATTATGTTAAGAGCTTAATTTATATAAGAGGTCAACAAAACTGAATATATTGCATTTTAATGTTTAGTTTTTGGTATTTCAAAATAAATTTACCAAATTATTTTTTCTTTCATCACATATTTTTCTGCCATCCTATGTATTTATTCCCATTCTCAATAACTTTAACTAATTTGTATTAAAACAAAATGAGAGAAACAACAAACAGCTCAGCTGAAATTGCACTGCAAAGGGTAATTTATGCTTCTTTCTTAGTATTAGCTTATAAATCTTATAGCTACCATGTGAAAGACTTTCAAAATTATTTTATTGATAAGAAAACTAATTTATAATTTTTTCCTGAAAAATGTTTGTGGGTATATGTAAAGTACCTAAAGTATTATCTGACTTTTATTGACTGTTTTGACTATTTTTCACCTGATAATCTTATAGCATGTTCAAAATACATATACAAGAAAGAATTTTGCTTCAAAAAGATCTACAGGCTATGCATAATGGCTCACACCTATAAACCCAGCACTTTGGGAGGCTGAGGCAGAAGGATTGCCTGAGGCCAAGAGTTCAAGACCAGCCTGAGCAACATAATGAGACCTCCTCTCTACAAAAAATAAAATAATTAGCTGGGCGTGGTGGCACACACCTGTAGTCCCAGCTACGCAGGAGGCTGACGCAGGAGGACTGCTCAAGCCCAGGAATTTGAGGTTGCAATGAGCTGTGACTGCACCACTGTACTCCAGCCTGGGCAAAAGAGTGAGACCCTGCCTTTTCCCCCCCAAAAAACCCAAAAAACACAATGTTCAGTAGTAAAACAAGTTAATTTCGGAACAAAAATAAACTCAAGCATCTCAAGGAATTTTTACAAAGCACACACGAAACTGTCAGCTTTTCTAAAATGTCTAGATTCCAGAAGATAGTAAGAGGGAAAATGGAGATTAGCGAAAGCAGAAATAGTGGGGATGGGTTGAAAAATACTGCACAAATTCAAAATAGATAAAATTTTTTCTTTAGGGAATTTTTTCACTGATGTTATTTGATACAGGTTGAGTATCCCTAATCCCAAAATTCAAAATCCAAAATAATTTTGGTCTCAAGCATTTTGGATAAGGGATACTCAATATGTATAATATAGCAAACCAATAGAAAGTATAAGGAAGGGTACACTCAACTATGAATGCAGGCATAATCTAAGGTATTTTCATGCAAAAGGGTAAAGTGTTTCAAGGTTTCCTCTGGCATCCTTTCACCTCACTTTCCAGTTTTCTGTTGCCATATGACACCCAGAGCTGAGTTTTCAAAGATACTTAGGACATCCTAGTGCAGAGATATCCAGGCAAGGTCCCATGTTCCAGATCACTATCTGCCCCCTACATCCCTCAGAGACTTCAGTCAGTTCTAATAAATTAATTTCTACTGCTAAGTAATACCTACTAATGACAACAGCATTAATCCTCTGAGGATCATTTGCATGTAACCCACCTCACAACTTACAGAAAAAATTTTAGTTATACAAGTCAAGGTCCTTATATATTTAGCTAGACTTGGATAATAATGACTATATTTATCCTACTACAGGGAAGTTCAGCAATTATCAAAAGAATTTAGACAGTCTCAAGGAAAATTTTATAGATAACTAAGACTTCTCAATTTAGATCACAGTTAGAAAAGAAGGAATATTGCATATTCTATCTTGAAAAGTTCACATCCATCCTTTAATCCTTACCAATGTTATACATGTTATTATTCGTTATTTAAACAGTCATGTACCACATAAGGATGTTTCAGTCAAGAACGGATGGCATACATGATGGTGGTCCCATAAGATTATAATGGAGCTGAAAAATTCCTATTGCCTGGTGATGTCTTGATGATCCTGATCCTATGTTAGGTGTAAGCTAATGTGTTTGTGTCTTAATTTTTAATAAAAAGTTTAAAAAGTAAAAAATATATAAAATTTTAAAAATAGAAAAAATCATAGATAAGGATATAAAGAAAGAAAATATTTTTTATATTTGTACAGTGTGTTTAGTGTTTTAAGCTAAATGTTGCTTAAAAGAGACAAGTTAAAAAATTTTAAAGTTTATAAAATAAATTGACAGTAAGCTAAGGTTAATTTACTATTGAAGACAGAAACTTTTTTTCATAAATTTAGTGAAGCCTAAGTGTACAGTGTTTATAAAGTCTACAGTAATACACAGTAATGTCCTAGGCCTTCACATGCACTCACCACCCACTCACTGACTCACCCAGAGCAACTTCCAATCCTGCAGCTCCATCCATGGTAAGTGGTCTATACAGATGTACCATTTTAATCTTTTATTCCATATTTTTACTGTACCTTTTCTACGTTTAAAAATGTTCATATACACAAATTCTTACCACTGTGTTACAATTGCCTACAGTATTCAGCACAGTAACATGCTGTACAGGTTTGTAGCCTAGAAGCAATAGGCTATACAGTATAGCATAGATATGTAGTAAGCTATACCATCTAGGTTTGTGTAAGTACACTGTATGATGTTAGCACAATGATAACATCACTTAACAATGCATTTCTCAGAATGTATTCCCATTAAGGGATGCATGACTATATGTGTATTTTTAGACAACAATGCTCCTTATGTTGAATAAAAGAGTGGGAATATGGCAGAAACTGCCAGATATCCCCTCAATTCCTGTTATCCTTTTTATCCTTTCTCTGTCCAATCACAAAATTCTTATCTAGGCACAGGGCTACAAAAACTAAAGACTGTACGTCTCAGTCCCACTTACAGTGAGGTACGGTCACGTGACTAGCTTCCAAACAACAGAGTTGAGGAAAGTGATGGGTGTAACTTCCAACTTCTAGAAAATACCCTTAAAAGGAGTAGAAATGTTTCCTTTTCCTCCTTATACTATTTGAAAAGATGCAATCTATAGATTCTAAAATATGTGTGAGAAATGTCAAAAGCAGCTGGGTTTGGGCAGAAGCCACAGAGTAAGAGCTCTAGGGACTATCAAGGCGGCCAGCGATGATAGATCTCAGTGCATACCATTAAAAGTGCTTCCTGAAGGTGAAGGGCTCATTTTGACTTGCAGGAACAAGGTTTCCTGTGTACAGTGGCCTGTGAAGGAACCAGGGAGTAGAAGAAGGAAGAAAGACATAAGTAATAAATGTGCAAGTGTGCTGGATCATAGAGGGAATTTGAACCTATGAGCCCTACTTGTGGAAGGCAGCTAGAAGACACACCTCAGCTAATAATGACACGATTGCAGAGGCATTGGCCAAAGGACAGGTGGCAAGAATATATGTAACAATAGAACAAAGATTAACACAAAGGAAGGAATGGGGTGACAAAACAGAATGAAAATGTCATATATCCTAACAAAGTAGAAATTCTACAATTTACAAAAATTGGGAAGGAAAGGGAGTAAAGAAAATGGAAGGTAGAGTGAAGACAGAGTTAAAGTATACATCAGCTGGTAGTCACAGCATATAATTTAATGACGTAATATCAAGCAGTATAAAAGGATAAGCACATTAAGGATTTTTAATAATAATATTATTGTCTAAAACTGAAGGGTAGAGGAGAGGCAGGGGAAAAGATACCTGCTCTTTTTCACCACTGTTCATAGTTGGGAACTAATAGATGCTATCCAAAGAATGGGAGAGGGTTTGAAAGATGACAACAAAAATAAAAATGACAGAACTAAGATCGAACATATATCATATCAATAAATATAAAGGAATTTCAAGGAAAAAGATGCTCATATTGGCTCATAACACAAAATTCAACTCTATGCTGCATTATGACATATATCTAGAATAAAGTGACTCAGAAAGGTAGAAAATGAAAGATTGGAGAAAGATTAAGATCAGGAACCATGATGTTAATATTAGACAAGGTAAAATTCAGGCCAAAAGCATTAAATTAGACAAAAAAAGCTACTTCATAATGCTAAAAGATCTAATGCACATGAAGATGTAGCAGTTATTAATATCACTATAGCAAATAACACAGCAGCAATAATCATTAAGTATAAACTATAGTAGATAAGGGAAAAGAGAAACACAATAGTAGACAACTTTATTTCTCATAGTCCATGATAAATAAAGTATAAAAATATATGTAAGAATATAGAACCAAATAACATAATTAAGAAAGATCTGACTGATGTATTAAATTCTTTACCCTAAAAAAAGAACAGTCCTTCTATATCAATGCCCAAGGAATAGTAAAAAATGACTAAATTTAGACCACTAAAAAAAAACAAAAACCAGAACCTTAGTAAATTCCAAAAAGGAAAAAAAACCTACAGATACTATTCTGATAACATTTCAGGAAAAAAAAAAAATAGAGATAAAAAACAAAAGTGAAAATAAAACATTTTCCACTGGAAATTCCTTGAGTCAGAGAGGAAATAAACAGCAGAATTGTAGCATTTGTTGAAAACAAGAAATATTAGCACCTATGGGATATGGCTAATGCAATCTTCATAGCAATGTTCATTAGTTCTAAATACTTATATTAATAAGAGAGAAAGAATGAAAACAAGTTAATAAGACATCTTGATTTAAAAGATTTTCAAAAGAATGTAATTCCAAGGTAAATTGAAAGAAAGAATTAATAAAGATAAAGGCAGAAATAAATGAGTTAGAAAACAGAAAAAAGAGTGAAACCAATACATAAATCCAAGAGGTGGTTCTCAGTAAAATAAAATGAAATAAACCTGGGAGAAAGCACATTGTGGTGGATTAAAGATGGCCACAATTTTTTTTGTCACTCCTCTCATTGAGTAGTGGGATCTATTTCCCCTCCCCTTGAATGTGAGTGGCCCTATGACTTGTTTTGACAAGTAGAATGTGGTAGATGATACTTCATAATTTTCAAAGTTAGGAATTAACAGATCTATAGCTTTCACCTTTGTCTATTGAAATACTCCCTTTTGGTCTCCAAGTATGAAGTCTAACTCTTCTCTTGGGAAAGAGATCTGAATCCATATTAGGTGTTTTAGACTCTGCCAAACACCCAGATGAACACAGCTCCATGAGTAACCCTTGACAATACCACAAGGAAAAGAACAACCCAGCATCACCCTGCTTAAATTCCTAATCCACAGAACTGATTGCTGTTTTAAGCCACTCCGTTTTAGGATAGCATTAGTTTAGGGATAAGGCAGAAAAAGAAGGTTGAGAGAGCCTGACTGCAGCCATTTTGACCGATACCAGACTCCAGCCACCATGAACAAAGAAGTCGCCAGAAATCTCTGGCCCAGGACCATCCAAGGATGGATAAATTACTAAGCTAGATGCCTTACAAACTGTGCTTGCCTTTCTGTGACAGCAAGTTATGATTAACCTTTACAGCCTGACCTCAAGACAATGTTGGTTACATACGGCTGTTCCCCAACAGGGTTTGTGAACATTTAAAAACGTTACCATTTCCCCATAAGGGGTTCCCCTCCTGCTTGTGGGAGAACCCCTACTCTTTCTGTGGAATAGGATCTGTTTGTTGTCTGTCTCACTCAATAAACTTCCTTGTCACTAGTTGGCTCGCTCTTCAATTCTTTCCTGCATGAAGCCAAGAACCCGCTTGGTGAGTTCAGGGGGTTTTCCTCCCTTCCTTGGGATATCCCCTACACATCAGTATGTTACACAGAAATAGATAATCCTAGAAGTAGGGTGTTGGTATAACTGAAAACCTAAAATGTGGGGCACTGGATTTTGGACCAAGCAGTAGGTAGAGACCTAAGGGGCAGTAAGGAGACGTTTATTACAGGCTGCAAGTACAGTGAGGAAATTGCTACTGGAGGCTGAATGTAGCCCCATGAGTTAGCCTAGATGACACTACGTGGAGCATAACTACCTGGGTGAGACCAGCCCAAATTCCTGTTGCACAGCATTATGAGCAAATAAAATGTTTTTTTAAGCTACTGATTTTTAGGGTTGCTTGTTATGCAAAATAGATAAGCAAGCTACAAAAATACAAGTGAAGACATGATAAAGGAAACTTTAATAGAAATAAAAAAGAAAGAAAAAAGAAAAAGAAAAGGAAACTTAACCACAAAAATATTTTAGAATATTTTTAAAAATCATTCTATTTGGGGCCAAGTGTGGTGGCTCATGCCTGTAATCCCAGCATTTTGGGAGCCCAAGGTGGGAGGATTGCTTGAGCCCACGAGACCAGCCTAGGCAACATAGGGAGACCCTGTCTCTACAAAAAAAATGAGAAAAATTAGCCAGGCATGGTGGCGCATGTCTGTAGACCCTGCTACTCGGGAGGCTATGGCAGGAGGATCACTTGAGCCCAGGAGCTCATGAGCCCTGCAGTTTGAAGCTGCAGTGAGCTATGACTGCACCACTGCACTCCAGCCTAGGAGATAGTGTGAGACTGTGTCTGCAAGAGAAAAAAAAAAGAGTACTAAGTGGGTTGTACTCCAGGAATACATGAATGGTTCAAAATCAGGAAATCTAACTATACAATGCATCCTGTAGATATTTAAAAAAAAAAAAAATGATCATGTCCATAGACTCTGAAAAGGCACTTGATAAAATTCAATCACCATTCTTGATTTAAAACAAAACTTGATGAATGTGAGAGGTTCCACTTCTGGGTATGACTTGCTTTTTGGGCTGAACCCAGAGGCTAGTGGGAAGTTCCATGGGAACTTTGCCTTTAAGACCCCCTCCTCTTTTGAGAGCCCACCCAAACCAGCCCATAAAAGCCCCAGAAACCCGCCTGTCTGGGGCTGACACCATTTGTTTGGACTCAGCCCATCTGTACACAGATGCCTTGATAAATCTCTTTCCATCTGCACCACCTCGACCGTGGCCTTGTGCGTTCCTCCCTTGGTGTTTCTAACATTGCTAAAATTCTATAGGATGACCCCCCCCACCCCTGCAGAAAACTATAAAGACCTGGACAAAATGAAAAGCAACTACCTGAAGGTCCTGGAGAGTGAACAGATAAAGACTGTGGAAGGGAGTTCATACTAGTTTGGAGGAAAGGAGACAGGGATATGCAAGTAAATTCCTGTTTCTGAGGCTTTTAGCCTGGGGCCAAGTACAAGCCAACTAGTGAGTACAGCAGCAGCGGGGGGCCTTGCGTGGAAAAACTTTTTCTGATATGGGGAACTAGAAAAAAGAGAAAATAAAGCTGTAACTGGCTCTATGAACAAATTTCAATGACCCCATATGTTTTTTTATAATCCTTTCCCTTAACTATTTGACCTTTTGAGTTGTTTCCCAGAAATGGTAGATTTTCTGCAAGACAAAGGAGTTGAGATTCTGAAGTCCTCTGGGCAGACTTCCTGCCCCAAGACTCACGTGCCCCCAAAGTGCTTAGCCCCCTGCTAACTGCACCACAACTTGCCCCAAGGCAGGTGACCCCTCCTTAAAAAGCCCAAGATCTCCTTTAGTGAGGGAGTCGGATTTGAGCTTCTCCATTCTCCCAATGAGACATCTTTCATATTAAAAAATTCCTTTCTTCCTTGGCAATCCTTGTTGTCTCAATAATTGGATCTTTGTGCTATGAGCAACTTGACCTAGGCTGAAATCCCCTTGTGGTTTCAACAGTGAAGCCATGAATGCTGAAAGAGTAGGAGAATCCTGGATGAGCATGAATCAGAGAAGATATCCCCAAACTCTGTCTACCCACATCTGACTAACACCTGAATTGTGCATGCTTAGAGTAGATTTAAAACAGGCCAGAGAAAAGCAAAATATCTCTGGAGCTGCCACACAAGAAACAGTGTTTATAGTAAAAGCTCAGCCAAAAAAATTGCTAACTAAACAAAGGAAACCACATTTATCAGAGAAAAATAATAGAATCATCCACAATTAACATTCATAGTGTCCTAGAAACAATCCAAAATCACCTAGCATACAAATAACCAAAAATATTGAACATTCTTAAGAGAAAATAAATTTAGTCCAAACCCAAGATGAACCCGATATTAGAACTAACAGACAAGAATTTAAGCCACTAATAAATATAACCATCCTTAATGAAGTAAAGCTGAACATATTTACAATGCATGAAAATATCAGCAAAGAAATGGGAAGTCTAAACAGAGATACAGAAACAGACACAAAAAAGGAAATCTAAGAACTGGGAAAAAACCCCTCAATAAGTAGAAATAGATACTTCCTTAGCATGACAAAATATATCTATCCCAGCCAAAAGTTATCATCAGATTTACTGGAAGTACTAAAGGCATTCCCACTAAAATCAAAACAAGTAAAAAATACCCACTGCTACATTATTTATTATTGTACTGAAGCTTCTAATAATGCTATTATACAAGATACAGAAATAAAAGGCAATTAGAAAAAGGTAAATAAAACTATTACTATTTATAGATGAGATGATTACACACCTTGAAAACCCAAGGGAATCAAATGAAAAACTGCTAGAAATAGTAACATAATTCAGTAAAATAGTGGGGGAAAATTAATACATAGAAATCACTAGCTTTCTTACATACAAACAATAATTAGAAGATAGAAAAGGCCCCAGTCACAACAAAAACAAAATGAGGAAATAACTAAGAAGAAGTTTAAGAAATATGTAAAAACTTTTAAAACATGTTCTAGGTTAGATAGATTCAACCTCATAAACATAAATTCTAAGTTAATTTATGAATATAAACGTTGCCCCAATATCTAAATACAGAAACCCATAAAAGTTCCTAAAGAAAACATAGGGGGAAGGGAAGAATAGGCAGAACACAGAGGACTTTAAGGGCAGTGAAAATACCATATCTGATACTATAATGGTGGATACATGTCATACATTTGTACAAACCCATAGAATGTACAACACCATGAGTGAACCCTAAACTATGGACTTTGGTGATTATGATGTGTTGATGCAGGGTCATCAACTGTTAACAAATGTACCATTCTGGTGGAGGATATTGATAATGGGGGAGGTCATGCATGTGTCAGGGTAGGGGATATATGGGAAATCTCTGTACCTTTCTCTCAATTTTGCTATGAACCTAACACTGCCCTAAAAAAATAAAGTCTTTTTTTTAAACAAAAAGAAAAAATATATCTAGATTCCATTATAACTCCCAAGTTTGATAATTTGCTAGGAAGACTCAATGAACTCAGCACATAGTTGTACCCATGGTAATGATTTATTACAGCAAAAAGATCAATAGCAAAAACTGCAAAAGGAAAAGACACAAGAGGTTAAGTCCAAAGGAAATCAGGTACAAGCTTCCAAGAGTCCTCTCCTAGTGGAGTCACATAGAACATGCCTAATTTCTCCAGTAATGAATTGTAACAACACATGTGAAGTGCTATCTACCAGGGAAGCTCATCAAAGACTCAGTGCCTGAGATTTTTAAGGAGAACTGGACATGTATGCATCCTCTGCCTTGTATATACTAAAATTCCAGACTCCCAAAATAAAAGCAGGTATTCAGCATAAACCACACTGCTTATACCAACAGTTTAGGGCACAGCAAAACACCCTTATCACTTAGGGAAAGTTTCACATAAGTATAGGGAACCAGCCAAGTTTCCAAACACCAATAAGGGCCAACTTTGCAAGTAGGCCTTTCTAAGAATAGCAGCCTAAGGCCTGCTATGTTAACTCTATTCTACAAATCTTGAATTTGGAAAGCCTAATTATAAGTCAACATCCAAAAGCTATGGAAGATTGATAAAATTAGATATGTAAAAATTTTTTTAAAAACTTATTCATGGCCAAAATTTACTAGGAACAAAATCACGTGACAAGTGGCAAACTAGGAAAGAATGTTTGCAACTCATATTTCAGTCAAAAGGATATCTTTTTGTAATATCCTTACTATACAAAAAGTTACTAAAATGGACACTAATAAGAATACAACTTAGTAGAAAAACTGGACAAAAACTGTTGACAGGAAAAGAAATATAAATGACTCAACCTCACCTATCATAAGATAAATGTGAATTAAAGCAACACTAAGTGAGATACCATTTCTCATATATCACATTAGTAAAAGTCCAAAGTTAGATAACATACCCTGCTAGGAAATGAGGCACTCTCATACGTAGTTGGTAGGAATTCAAATTCCTATTCAGGGCAATTCAGCAATACCTACCAATATTACAAATATGTTTACCCTTTGACCCAACCAAATTCTTGGAATTTACTTGCACCCTAAAAAATAACATACATATAAGGTTATATTCATTGTGGTATTATTTGCATTAGTTAAAGATGAGAACAACCCAAATGTCCATCAATAGGGTTAAATACACCATCTACATAAAATATAATACTACGAAGCTAAAATAAAGTACTCTCTGCACTGGCATGAAATGATCCCTAAAATGTATTATAAAGTGAAAAACCAAGGTAGAAAACAGTGTAAAAACTGATTAAAAAAAAAAAAAGATTTCAAGTTGGTATAGTCTTATATATGCATAAATATGTGTCAGAAAATAAGTAATAAACCTTTAAAATTGGTCACTTGTGAGAGTTGAGTAGAGAATAGACGCATCAAGGGAAAGGGTAGAAATAATTTTCACTGTATATGTTTTGTTATTGTTTGATTTTTGAACCATGTGCATTTATTACCAATTTTTAAAAATGTCAACAGCTTCTGTAACTAAAACTGAAGCAGTGGTAGGAGATGGTTGCTAAGGAATAATCTTAGCATGAGATAAGACTGTATCCCAAGTCTTTTATTTATTTCTTTGCTAGACAATGGTAGCCAGCTCAGAGGCAAAAATCAGATTAAGGATGTGGCCTTCTCAAACTAAGCCGATTATTTCAGATGGCCTTAGGGTAACTGCTGTTAAATTGGAAGGGAAGGGATGGATCAAGAATAGAGGACATTAATGTAAAAGATCTAAATCTTTAAGTTTAAAAATTATTTATATTAGATCTTTAGCTATGGTTGCTTGAATACGAAACTGAGTGGAAAAAGAGAGGGCTCTAGAGCCTAGGATATTTTTGAGTAAATTGCATTACCAAAGAAACCAAAAGTCTAGCCTGCAAAAGGCTGTTCAATCCTAAAGCAATCCCTAGGCCGTCAAGAGCAGGAAGTGAGCTATGAAAGTTTTACAGTCACCAAGAAAGACACACTTTTCAATGACTCAGATGTGACCTTGGAGAAAAATGATTATGGAAGATCATCCACCAAGACAGAGCCAGAGGCCATGGAGGTCAATGGACTTAAAAGCTCCTCCCAAAGGAGCTGCCAGAATGGCTAACCAAGGAACTTATTTCACTTCAGAGCAAGGGGTTTTCACAATTTTGGTTGAGGAGAATATGATTATTGTTATGGCCCAGCAACTATTTTATGTTTCTTATTTTTCCCAACTTGATTAGAATTATTCCATTCTTATTCCATCCTTGTATATTGGGTGGTGTTAATGGACTGAATGCTGTGTCACCTCAAAACTCAAATGGTGAATCCTAACCCCCAATGTGATGATATTAGGAGGTGGCACCTTTGGAAAGTGATTAGGTCATGAGAGTGGAGCCCTCATGATGAGATTAGTGTCCTTATAAGAGACAGAAGAGATTCACTTCCTCGCTCCCTCCCTCTCTCTCTCTTTGCCATGTATGTATACAGCAAGAAGGTGTCCATCTGTAAACCAGGAAGAGGGCCCTCACCACAAACCAAATCAGCTGGCACCTTGACCTTGGACTTCCCAGTCTCTAGAACTGTGAGAAATAAATTTCTGATGTTTAAGCCACCCAGTCTATGGTATTCTGACTAAGACACATGGGGTATGATAGTGGCTAATAATTTTTAGTTTATTGGTGGCTGGACCATGAGGAGCCAAATCTGAACCTGCTGAATAAAACTATAAATTGCCCAGAGATTCTGGACTTTAGATTGGATGGGAGTTTAGGCAAGAAGAATCTGAATACATATTTGGATGGTCTGTGGGAGACAGACCCAAAATCCATTTTCCTCTTACTAAGCAACAGAATCCACTGGAAATGGCTGCTCTAGAATATGGATAACCATTTCCATGTTCACTACTGCAGAGTCTGACACATATACCACCTCTTGGTAATTAGAAGAGCTATTCCAAGAGCACTCTAAGACTTGTTTCCAGCAAGGAGCCTTTAGGCTCATATTACATGGGCTCACAATAATCCTGGGTAACGTCATGAAGGCACTGGTATCTGTGATATTCAAATACTATCTCGATGCTTCAATAGTCAAAAGCAGGAAGACACGCCCCTTTTCTCCCTCTCTCTCCTGTAAGAAGGATAAAATAAACTTTTTACTTATATACATTAAAAAAAAAATCTGGAAGATGCACACAAATTTCTGATACACACAGTGGATGCCATACAGGAAGTGTGTTTGAATAGCTATAACAATATAGACAAGTGTCCTAGAGTTCTCAAAGTGTCTCCATTACCAAGAAGTTTCAGACGCTTGACATTTGAATATTGACATACCCTGGATATTAAGGCAGTTAAGAATATGAGCCAAGTTTTGTAACAATTTGTGAAGCCTGAGAAGCTAGGTGGGAGACGTTCTAGTTACAGTGTGTGTCAAAGAGGGTGCCAACCTCAAAGAGGTTGACTCTTACACAACTCCTTCTAACATTCTTAGCTTTGTGTTGAAACATTTCACAGATTTCATAGATAAAGTTGCTTAGTATGTGAAATATCCTGAGTGTCTTCACAGATAAACATAGGTCTTCGCTAAATAGAACCGCTTATTTTCTGTATGTTAAACTAGTAATCAACTCTGTACAAATGGTATAAAATGGATGATGCCAAGGAAGCAACCAGTGATATTAGCTCTGATCTGAATCAACAAGTCTACGTCCTTTTTTATATCAGGAGAAGACAGTTGGAAAGAGACAGTGGAAGTCAGTCTACAAAGAAGACCACATAGATCCTAGGGAAGAAACCAAAGACATGAATTTATCCCAGAAGGTGCCAAACATAGAATTCTACACCAATTTCTTAAGAGTATCGTTTCTGCTTCGACTCAAAGCAACGTGGATGTTTTGGACTGACAGGAACAACAGAGGACTTCTGCTCTCTTCATTCCTTTGTATAGATCAAAGTTTCCATCTGGTTTCAGTTTACTTTTGCTGATGAACTTCCTTTAACATTTCTTGTAGTGTGACCTAATAATGATGAATTCTGGGTTTAGAGTTTTGTTTTTTTTTTAATCACTATAAATATTTCCTTCCACTATCTTTTGGTCTCCATGATTTCTGATAAGAAATCAGCTGCCATTCCTATTGCTGTTTCCCTGTATGTAATATGTCACTTTCTCTGACTGCTTTCAAGATTTTCTTTATCTATTCCACCCCCAGCCATTTGACTATGATATGCCTAAGTCTGCTTGGTGTTTCTTGAGCTTAAATCTGCAAATTTGTCTTTCACTAAATTTGGGGCCATCATTCCTTTAAACATTGGTTTTTTTCCACTGCATTCTCTTTTCTCCTTCTGGGTTTCCAATTACAAGTACTTGAGCTTTTTTGTTTGACAAGTCACTAAGGGTTTTTAAAAAATTTTTTTATCTTTCATACAGATAACTGATCTATCTGTAAGTACTCTTTCTTCTGTCTTTTCCAGTCTGCTGTTAAGCCTATCCAGTAAATTTATTTCAGATATTGTATTTTTTAGTTCTAGAATTTCCATTTATTTTTCCATAAATCCTATTTCTCTGCTGGGGTTACCTATTTCCTCATTAATTACAAGCATATTTTCTGTTATGTCCTTGAGGATAAATCCTTGAGACTTATTAATAAAATCCTTGTATGCAAATTCTAACATCTGGGTTATCTCAGGGTAAGACTCCACTGATTTTCTTTACTCTCGAGTTTGGATCACATTTTTCTATCTTCTATGTCTAGTCATTTTGAATTCTATCTCTGACCTTGTGAGTGATATATGTTGTAGATTCTGCTATATTCCTCTCTATAGTATTGACTTTTGTTTAATCAGGATAACCTGGCTTAACTGAAACTCTAAACTCACCCTCTCCTACTATTGCAACAGCTAAAATATCTATTCACTTTTCTTAGCCTTAGCTGGGCTGTCTGGATTCCTCCCTATGCATACGAATTCAGAGCCAACCAGAGATTTGGACAGAGTTTATATAAAGAACTTGGGCTCCAACTCTGAGGCTCTCTTTAGGATGTTCTCCCCATCAGTTTCCAACTGTGGTGACTGCAAGTTACTACCAGTATTACCCACTCTATGTGGCACTGATTAGGGCCTGTCCTCAGGCAAAAAGCCATAAAAATGGGAAACTCACCCTGTGATATTCCCTTCTTCCAAGTGTCAACTCCCTTTCTGTTTCTGCCTACTTTTAGTCACTCTCTAGTGCCTTCAGACAGTATTTATGTTTGTACTGAGTTTTATCATTTTTATTTGTAAAAAGGAGGTATGTCTGATATGAGGTACTCCAGCTCTACATAAAGCAAGTGGTTTTAATCAGAACTTACACTGATAATGCTCAAGCATGAAAAGACCTTAAAGAACTTAAAATCTATGTACTTTCTCTAAGACTTTAGTAGAAGAATGGTGTATTAGGCCCAAGAATAATATTCCTGAAAGCCAAGGCCTAGAATGACACAAAGAAAAATGAGCAACACAACAATATGTTTGTAATACATCTCATATGTTTAGATTGTATATTAAGCACAAAATGGAGAACTGAAGTGATCTATAATACTCAGAATGAAAGAAAACAAGATTATTACAAATTGAATTATAATGTCCATTAATCAGAGCAGAAAAAAGCAAACTTCCTCTAAATAACGGAGACTGGGTAAATACATATTAACATATCTAAAGAAAGACCTGGCAATCTAGCAAGAAACCAGACAACAGTTCCTGACATAAAAAATCCCTTAGATGTAGCAAAGAAGAGATTCAATCACAAAATTGGAAAAAGTGCCAAATTCCTGTTTATAATCATTTATTTTTACAGTGAACAGTGCCTTGCTTAGCTCATTCACCTATACGATACTAGATCTCAACATTTTATCATTGCTACATCTGTTTGTAGTCTTGGTAGGAATCAGGTGAAATAGCTATATCAGAATGTGAAAATAAATAGATCAAACCTTGAATATTTCCAGTGAAATGTATTATGGGAATTGTATCATAAAGATCCACAAATATCAGTATTACACATCTCTACTTGATGGCCAGGATTAGCTCTATATTTGGAATTTTCATTTAACACATATTTGTTGAGATACTTTGTAAAAAGGATGAGGCAGGTGTAAAACAGGAAATTATTTTAATAGTATTTTTAAGGTCTTTTTCATGACCTTCCCCCCCATTTGAGTCTTTCCCACTCTAATACTAATACTCTATTAGACTAAGTTTCAGAGATTTCCAGACAAGCTGATTTGCTATAAACTTAATGAGAGAAGAAAAATATGTAAACTAAATAAGGACAAACACCAGTTC
Organism: Daubentonia madagascariensis; assembly: GCA_023783475.1. NCBI lineage: Eukaryota > Metazoa > Chordata > Mammalia > Primates > Daubentoniidae > Daubentonia > Daubentonia madagascariensis. The sequence continues at coordinate 7,198,064 of JAKFHU010000144.1, read as the reverse complement.
AGTAACATCTGTGTACAAGATTACAAATAACTTTTTATGAGATAATTTATCCCCTAATTTTCCCTAATGTGAGAAAATTTTGATTTTGGGGGGTACTAATTCAACTCAATGAATATTTTAAAATCTACTATATTACAAAGTTATTCTTGCTGGGCATGGTGGCTCACATCTGTAATCCCAGTAACTTGGGAGGCTGAAGCAGGAGGATTGCTTGAGCCTGGGAGTTCAAGATCAGGCTGGGCAACATAGCAAAACCTTGTCTCTAAAAATAAAAATAAAAATGAAAATGAAAATGAAAATAAAAATAAAAATAAAAATAAAAATTAGCCAAGCTTGGTGTCACACACTTGTAGTCCCACCTACTTGGGAGGCTGAACCAGGAGTTTGAGGCTGCAGTGAGCTATGAGTGTGCCACTGCACTCCAGACTGGGCAACAGAGGGAGACCCCATCTCTGAAAAAAAAAAACCCAAGTAAAAAAGGGACATTCGTCATAGAATTTCTTCTTTATTATTTCTTCTCTTACCCTTGTTTGCTTGGTATTAAATACTCCTATTTTTTAGTAATAATATTTCCAAATCCTTTTCCATATTGATTTTTCTTAATAATTCACTCAAGAAACATTTTTGAGTGCTTATTAAATTCCATGATATATATTAGATGGAAGAGATTCAAAGACAAATAAGAGAATGTTTCAGTCCCATGGAGCTTAGATTCTGTTAGGGAACAACATACACATAAAATCACTAAGTGCAATAAAGAGATAAAAGACAGAAATATGTCTGGGTACAATGTGGGCAATATTAACAGTCAACAAAATTAAAACTTGCCGCTATTAAAGGCAGGTCCTAAAATACTGGTGGCTTCATACAATAAAAGTTTATTTCTTGCTCATATTACAGTCTAATGCCCAATGCCAGTCAGGCAGTCCCTTCTCCATCTCTTGGCTCTGTGGAAAACATGGCCTCCCAGGGCACTAAGGCAGGAAAATTGAGGGCTGGAGTTTTTCAGATGGTTTTTGGGGACCAGACTTGGGAGTGCTTTGCATCCCTTTTGCCCATACCCTACTGTCCAGAACCCAATCACATCGACCCAATCTAACTGCAAGTGAGGCTGGAAAATGTAGAGGACCATGTAGACATTTATTGGACATTAATAGCCTCTGCTACAGGGCATAAAATGGAGAATTCCTAATTCTACCTGGAAAAGCTTCATAAAGGATATAAAGCTTGAGTTGGGTTTCAGACCACTCAACTTTAATCAAATTAACTCAAGATAATCAACAGAAAAAATTATTACAAATCATAAAAGAATTCAACAAAGTAGTTGAACAAAGTAGCATTCATTCATTCAACAGGTAATTATTGAGTGGCTACTCTATGCCTGTTCTAGATGCATGTAAAGTATCAGTGAACAAAACAGACAAAAATTTCTTTCTCTGTGGAGTTTATATTCTAGCTTGGGAAGAAAGAAAGTAAATTATATAGAATGTTATAGATGGTAAGAGATTTGGAGAAAAAAAGAGAGGGAATAGGAGAAGAGTGGGTTTTACTTTTTAAAGAATGATTTAGGAAGCCTAGTTGAGAAGTTAACAGGGAAGACTTGAAGGATGTGAAGGTATTAACCATGAGGATATCATGGGGGAAAGCATTCAACACAAAAGGAAGGTCCAGGGCAACACCTTAAGTTAGGAACTTTCCTGGCACAGGGAACAGCAAGGAGGTTAGTATGGCAGAAGGGCTGAAGTAGGTTGAGCAATGAGATAGTAGTAGGGTATGAGGTCAGAACAGTAACAGGAGGCCATATCATTAGGGTTTTATAGGCTACTAGCTTTTATCGGAGTGAGACAGAGAGTCATCGAAGGGTTTTAAGCATAGGAGTAACATATTTATTAAATTTATATATGAAAATTGACTTACATCCGTAACAAAAAATGAATCTATAGGAAAAAAAACTTCAGGATTGTGCAAAACATATATAAATAATGTTAAAAACACTCCTGAAGTACAAAAAAAGGATTTGAACAAATAGGAAGACATCAATCTCGGATAAGATGACTCAGCATCATAAGAAATAAATTTTCCTTAAGTGAATTTATCAATTTAATGTAATTTTTAAAAATCCACAGTTTTTTCTTCTGAACAGATAAACTGATTCTAAAGTTCATATGGAAAAAGAGCAAAGCAAGAACAGCCATTGGAGGGGAGGTGGGCAAAAACTAGACTTACCATATATTAAATTCACTATAAAGATTCAACAATGAAAAGAGATTGCTACTGGCAAGTGAATAAATGGACAGACCAAAGGAAAATAATAAAAGTTCTGGTAAGAATTCAAATACATATGGAACTTAGTATATAACAAAGTTGGCATCTCAAATCAGTGGGGGAATTCATTCATTCATTTAATAAATATTTATTGAGTACCTACTATGTTTCAGGTGCTTCTCTAGCAGTAAAAATATGTTAAAAATTTCTGCATTCATGGGGCTGACATTCTAATGGAATTATGATATAAAAACCAATAATGTTGGGAAGACTGGGCAGCTGCTATGGTTTGAATGTGTCTGCTCCAAAAATTCATGTTGAAATGTAATCCCCATTGTGTTGGTATAAAGAGGTGGAGGCCTTCTCCACACTCATGATGAATTTGTCCCCTATAAAAAGGCTAGAGGAAACTAGCTTAGGCCCTTTTTTGCTCTTCTACTCTTCTGCCATGTGAGGACAAAGTGTTCATCCCTTTTTGCCCTTCTTCCCTCCACCATGTGAGGACACACAGGGTTTGCTCTTCTGCCATGTGAGAAGGCCCACATCAGACACCAAATTCTGGTGCCTTGATCTTAGACTTCCCAGCCTCCATAACTATGAGAAAATAAATTTCTATTTTTTATATAAATTATCCAGTTTCAAGTACTTTGTTATAGCAGCACAAATGGACCAAGACAGTAGTCATATTGAAGAAGATAAATCTGGATCCATATCTTAAACCAAGTACTTAATCCAAATAGAATAAAAATTTAATTTTTTAAAAAGTACTTGAAATAAACATGAAAGAATTCCTTGTAACCTTGGAGTAGGAAAAGCTTGTCTAGTGTGACTCAAACTCTAAGAAGTTTTAAAAAAATTGATACATTTGACTGCAGTAAAACAAAACAAAAAACTAATGCATAGAAAAATAAACACCATAGGCTAGGCAAAAGGAAAAATAATAAACTATAAATAATTACCTGTAGTTAATATTATAGGCAAAAGGCTAATCTTCCTAATATAAATTCTAGAAATAAAAAGGAAATAATCCAATTATTAAAAATAAACAAATATGTAAGCAAATGCATTACCAAAAAAGATTTAAATTAGTATTCAAACAAATGAAATACGCCCAACCTTACTCATAATTAGGAAAATACAAATTAAAAGTACACTCAGATACTATGTTTTTATCTATCAGATTGAAAAAACTCCAGAAGTTTGACAATTCTGTTGCAAGGGTACGGAAATATACTGTTGGCAAGAGTTCAAAATAGTATTACAATCCTTATGGAGAGCAATTTGGCAATTTTTATTAAAGTTACAAATGCATTTACTTTTAACCCAGCAATCTTACTTCCAGGAATTTATTTCACAGATGTATAATTTCATACATGTGCAGATTTATTTATGAAGTTATTATTGCAGCACTGTGTGTGCAACAATATCCATCAATAGAGGCCTGGTTAAATAAAATATGGTACATTCACACAAATGGAATAGTTTCCAGCTGTAAAAAAGAATTAGGAAGCCATGTATTGAAATGAACAGATATCTAGGATATATTAAGCAAAAAGAACAAAGTACAGAATAGTTTATACAGCAACAGAAATAAAATGTCAAGTCCTAAATTTTTAGCCACATTAAAAAATAAAAAAGATGAAGTTATTTTTAGTGATATATTTTTAGTTCAATATACCCAAAATATTACCATTTAAACCTATAATCAATATGAAAATTACTAATGGGATAGTTTACATTGTTTTTTCATACTAAGTCTTCAGTATCCAAGGATTATTTTCATTGTACCTTTCCATTTAGTTCTCAGTCACACTAGCCATATGTGGCTCCTGGCTATCATACTGGACCATGCAAGTATAGAATGTTTGTTCTTTCATTCATTTGACAAATATTTATTGAATGACTATTATATATTAGGAACTATTCTAGTAAGAATGAGAGGTTAAAAATATGCATTTGTATTTCCTTGAATTTGCAAATAGAAGCCCTGGAAGTTTAGATGAGAGCCTATTGCTTTCATACAGTACACAGGAGAAAAAAAGTCAATAGAGACAGAAGTGAGAGAAATATATATCAACATATCTTCTGATTTCATTTTTTCTTTGAAAAATATGAACATATTATCTATTTTAAACTTGTTTGTAGGAACAGGCCTACAACAAACACATGACAGGTCTCCTCCTCCCAGCTAGGCTTTTACCAGATTTTGAACTTGTATAAAACAAGAGGCTATAAAGCTAAGTTCAAAAGCTCCAAAGGGCCTAACTTTCAGAGTGGAGAAAACAGAGACTTTACAGCCACTCAATCAAAAGCTGGGTTGGGCCAGAAAGGATGAATGAAATTTCCCATAGGAAAAAAAGAACAAAGGACAGATAGGACAAACAGAAAATAACAAGAAGAGGATAATGTTAAACACAGCTATTTCAAAAACTGCGAAATGCACATGGACTAATCACTAAACATATTTGATGCACAAAAGTGGTATAGAGGCAAAAACGTGTTAGATAGATTTAAACAGTTATAAGACACTTGCATTTTTCAGGAATAGTAAAAGTACTTATTGAGGGTAAACTGTAATAAATCAGGAGTGCACACTGTAATACCTAGGATAATTCTCAAAGAATAATATAGAAAAGTATAACTAAAAAGATAATAAAGAAAATAAAGTGGGAATAAAAAATATTTGGTTAGCCAACAAAAGGGCAGGCAAGAAGGAATACTAGAAGAAAAAATGCAGATGGGACAATGAGAAAACAGCAAGATGGTAGACTTAAACCCAGCTATATCATTAAACGCATTAAATGCACATGGACTAAACCGTCCAATTAAAAGAGACTATCACATTGAATAAAAAATACCTATCTCTATCCTGTTTACAAGAGCCACACTTTAAATATAAAGACACAGATAGGTTAAAAGAGGGTAGAAAGAGATAAGTCATGTAAAACACCAATAAAGCTACAGAGGTAGACATTAGGGCAAGAAGTAATACTAAAGATAAACAGGGGCATTTCATAATGATAAAAGGGTCAATTAAACAAGAGCACATAAAAACACTAAACTTACGGTCATGTAATAACTAACATAGCTTTAAAATGTATAAAGCAAAATTGATAGAACTAAATGGAGAAACAGGCAATCAATAATCATACTTAAAGATGTTAACATACATATCTAATTAAATGACAGAATAATCAGACAAAATATCAGTCTGGAAATAGAATATTTGAATAGCACTATAGAACACTACCAATCAGTTGCTCAATTTCAAATGCACATGGAACATTAACCAAAATAGATTACATGAAGGGTCACAGAGCCTCAGTAAATTTCAAAGGAGCAAAATTGTAAAGAGTATATTCTCTGACTGTAATGGAATCAAACATGAAACCAATGGCAAAATATAACCAAAAAAATCCACAAGTGTTTGAAAACTGAATGACATACTTTCATAGAAATAACCGATCAAAGAAAAAGTTCCAAAGGATATTAGCAAACATTTGAATTAAACAAAATGAAAATATGACATATTGAAATTGTGGGCTGCAACTAAATCAGTTCTCAGAGGGAAATTTATACCTTTAAAATTCTATATTAAAATATATAAAGATAAGGTAATGGAAATTATTGAGTCTGAGTAACAGAAAGAAAAAAGATTGAAGAAAAGTGAACAGCGCCTAAGGGACGGGTGGGATACCATCAAACGGGCAAACACACCCGTTGTGGGAGTTCCAGAAGGACAAGAGATAAAAGAGTAAAGAGAATATTTGAAGAAAAAACTGTTGAAAACTTCCCAAATTTGACAAAAGACATGAACATAAACATTCAGAAAGCTCAATGAATTCCAAGTAAGATGAACACTAAGAGACCCACACTGAGACACATTAAAATCAAACTTCTGAAAGCCAAACAGAATCCTGAAAGCAAAAGAGGTGACTCCTCACATACAAGGGATCCTCAATGAGATTATCAGTAGATTTCTCATCAAAAACTATGCAAGCCAGAAGGCAAAAGGCTGATAAATTCACAGTGCTAAAAGAAAAAAATTAAAACTATGAATCAAGAATCCTGTATCTGACAAAACTGTCCTTCAAAACTAAGAGGTTTTTGTTTGTTTATTTGTTTTTTTGAGATAGGGTCTCACTCTGTCACCCAGGCTGGAGTGCAGTGGCCTCATCATAGCTCACTGCAGCCTTGAACTCCTGGGCAAAACCAATCCTCCAGCCTCCGAAGTAGCTGGGATTACAGGTGTGTGCCACCGTGCGTGCCTAATTTTTGTATTTATTTATTTATTTATTTTTGTAGAGACAGGGTCTTGCTCTTGCTCAGACTGTTCTCAAACTTCTGGCCTCAAGTGATCCTCCCACCTTGGCCTTGCCAAGTATTAGGATTACAGGTGTGAGCCCCTGTGCCTGGCCAAAAACTAAGAGATTTTTTAAAAGACATTCCCACATAAACAAAAGCTGAGGGAGTTTGTTATCACTAGAACTGCCCTGCAAGAAATACTCAAGGGAGTCCTATGTGGCAAAATGAAAGGATACTAAACAGTAATTCAAAAACACAAAGAAATAAAGATATCCATAAAGATAAATACATGGACAATTAAAAAAACTAGTAGTATTGTAACAATGGTTTGTAACTCCAAATTTTGTCTTCTACATAATTTAAGGAACTAATGTATTTAGAATAATTATTAGTTTATGTTTTGTGGCATATAATGTACAAAAATGTAATTCTGTGACAATCCAAAAAAGCAGGGACAGAGTAATAAAGTAGCAGAGTTTTGTAAGTTATTGAAGTTAAGCTGGTATAAATTCAAATTGATGTGTTAATAACTTTAAGAGATTAAATGTAATCCCCCATGGTAACCACAAAGAAAACTGCTGTAGAATACACACAAAAGGAAATTTGAAAAGGAACTTAAATATTTTACTACAAAAAAATCAACTGAACACAAAAGACAGTAATACAGAAAATGAGAAACAAAAAAGCAGTAAGGCATATAGAAAACATACAGCAAAATGGTAGAAGTTCCTCCTTTTCAGTAATTAAATATAAATGAATTAAATTATCTAATCAAAAGGCAGATATTAGCAAAATGGATAAAAACACATGATGCAACTATATGCAAGTTGCTACAAGAGATATTTTAGATCCAAAGACACAAATATAGTTGACTCTTGAAAAATGTGGGGGTTAGAGGAATCAACCTCCATCCCCATGTAGTCAAAAATCTTTGTATAATTTTTGACTACCCCAAAACTTAACTACTAATAGCCTACTATTGACCAGAAGCCTTACCAATAACATAGTCAATTAATATATATTTTGTATGTTACCTGTATTACATACTATATTCTTTTGATAAAGTAACCCAGAGATAAGAAAATATTATTAAGAAAATCATAAAGAAGAGAAAATATATTTACTATTCATTAAGTGGAAGTGGATCACCATAAAGGTCTTCACCCTTGTCATCTTCACGTTGAGTAGGCTGAGAAGGAGGAGGAAGAGGAGTTGGCTGCTGTCTCATGAGTGGCAGAGGTAAAGAAGTAGGGGATGTTAGAAGAGGAGGCAGGAAAGGCAGGCACACTTGGTATAACTTTATGGAAATATCATAATTTCTGTGTGACTTTTGCTTTTTCGTTCCTCTAAAAATGTTTCTATATGGTACCAGTCCTCCTTCCACCATTTGTTTTAGTTTCAATGCCCATATCATAGAAAGGTCCATCTAGTAGTCTTGAATAATCAGAACCATTCTGCCAGATTGTCTAATGTCAATTTGTTTTCTGGCACTGCTTCTTCTATGTCTTCTTCCTCATCGTCTAGCACTGGTTTGGAAGCACTCATGTCCATCAAGCTGTCTTCTGTTCATGCCTCTGGTGTGATGTCTATTAGCTCTTGAATTTCTCCAAGATCCATATCTTGAAATGCTTCACCCCCCTACCCTTTTTGCCATATCCACATTCTGTTTCATGATTTCCTTGATTGGCTATGTTGTAAATCCTGTGAAGTTACACACAACATCTGGACACAGTTTTCTGTAGAGGGAATTGTAATCGGGCTTGATGGCTTCCACGGCTTTTTCCATAATGATGGCATCTTCAATGGTGTAATCTTTCCAGACTTTCAGGATGTTTTCTCTGTTGGGTTTCTCTTCCATAGCATTGACAATCCTTTCCATAGAGTGCCATGTGTAATGAGACTTAAAGGTCCTTATGACCCCCTGATTCAGAGACTGAATTAGGGATGTCGTGTTTGGGGACAAGTAGACTACATAGACACCTTTGGTGTTGAACTCATGGGTGGTCAGGGGCATTATCTAATATCAAAAGAACTTTAAAAGGCAGTACGTTACTGTCAAGATACTCCCTGACTTCAGGGACAAAGCATTGATGGAACCAATCCAGAAAAAGCATTCTCATAGTCCAGGCCTTCTTGCTGTACAACCAGAAGACTGGCAGCTCATGTTTATCTTTTTCCTTCAAGGCTCAGAGATTAGCAGCTTTATAGATAAGGGCAGTCCTGATCATAAACCCAACTGCATTTGCACAAGACTATAAATTGGCCTATCCCTTCCTGCCTTAAACCCTGGTGCTCACTTATCTTCCTTACTAATAAATGTCCTTTGTGCCATTTTTTTTCCAGAATAGGGCACTTTCCTCTGCATTAAAAACCTACTTAGGCAGATATCCTTTCTTTTCAATGATTTTCTTAATGGTATCTAGGAACTAGTCTGCTGCCTCTTGGTTAGCAGAACTTGCTTCTCTTATTATTTTGACATTTTTTAAGCCAAACTTCTACCCAAAATTATCAAATCATCCTTTGCTGGCATTAAATTCTCCATCTCTAGAGGCCTCACCTTCCTTTTCTTCAAACAAATACTAGTAAACTGAATTCAGTAGCATCTTAAAAGGATTGTATACCATGACTAAGTGGAATTTATTCCTAGAACATAAGGATATTTCAATATATGAAACTAGATGAATGTAATGCACCACATTAACAGAGTGAAGCTGGAAAAAACACATGATAATCTCAAATAATGCACAAAAAGCATTTGACAAAATTCAACACCTTTTCATGATAAAAACACTCAAACTAGGAATAGAAGGAAACTAAGTCATAATAATAGCCATATATGAAAAATCCACAGTGAACATCATACTCAATGGCAAAAGACTGAAAGCTTTTCCTTTAGGATCAGGAACAAGACAAGTATTCCCACTTTCACCACTTCTATCTAATACAGTATGGAAGTTCTAGCTAGAGCAAGTAGGCAAGAAAAAGAAATAAATTACATCCAAGTTGGTAAGTAAGAAGTACAATGATCTATTTGCAAGTGATATGATCTCATATGTAGACAATTCTCAAAGATTCCACAAAAAAACTGTTAGAGCTAACAAATGAATTCGGCAAAGTTGCAGGATACAAAGTCAACACACAAAAATCAGTTGCATTTCTATGCACTAACAATGAACAATCTGCAAAGAGAATTACAAGAACAATTCCACTTATGACAGCATCCAAAAGAATATACAGACATTAACTTAACCAAGGAGGTATACAACTTGTACAATGAAAACTACAAAACACTGCTGAAAGAAATTAAAGACTATATAAATAAATGAAAACACATCTCACGTCCATGGATTGGAAGATTTAATGTTGTTAAGATGTCAATACTATCCCCAAAGTGACCTACAGATTTAATGCAGTATCTATAAAAGCCCAGTGACTTTTTTCCCCCCAGAAATAGAAAAACCCATCCTAAGGAACCTCAAAGGATCCTGAATAGCCAAAACAATCTTGAAACAGAAGAACAAAAATGGAGAACTCATGCTTCTTGATTTTAAAACTTACTACAAATCTACAGTAATTAAAACAATGTGGTACTAGCACAAAAACAAACACATAGACCAATGGAGTAGATTAGAGAATCCAGAAATAAATCCTCACATATATGGTCAAATGATTTTTGACAAAGTGCCACAACCATTTAATGGAGAAAGGACAAGCTTTTCAACACACAGTGCTGGGAAAACTGGATATTCATATGCAAAAGAATAATATGACACCAAAGGCCTGTGTAAGAAAAGAAAAATTAGACAAACTGGACTTTGTCACAATTTTTATATTTTTTGCATCACAAGATACTATCAGAGCAAGAAGACAAACCGAAGAACAGGAGAAAATATTTGCAAATCATACATGTGATTAAAGATTAACATCCAGAATATATTGAGAACTCCTAAAATCAACAACAAAAAAAACCTAATTAAAAAATGAGCAAAGGAGTTGAATAGACATTTCTACAAAGAAGATACATAAATGGCCAATAAGCACATGAAAAGAGGCTGAACATCACTAATCATTAGGGAAATGCAAATCGAAACTATTAATACCACTTAATACCCCGTAGGATGGCTACTGTACTAAAAAAACCAAACAAACCCAGAAAATAAGGAGCATTGGTGAGACTGTGGATAATGTGGAACCCTTGTGCACTGTTGTTGGGAATGTCAAATGGTACACTGTTGTAGAAAATAGTATTGCAGTTCCTTAAAAAATTAAAAATAGAATTATCATATGATCCAGTAATTCCACTTCTGGGTATATATGCCAAAGAATTGAAAGCAGGGTCTCAAAGCCATATTTGTATATCATGTTCCTAGCAGCATTATTCACAATAGCAAAACGTGGAAGCAACCCAAATGTCCATCCATGGGTGACTAGATAAGCAAAATGTGGTATATACATATAATGGAATATTATTTGGCCTTAAAAAAGAAGGAAATTCTGGCATATGCTACAACATAAATGCATCTTGAGGATATATGCTAAGTGAAGTCAGACACAAAAATGTACTATATGATTTTACTTATATGAGATACTTAGATTAGTCAAAATCATAGAGACAAAAAGTAGAATGGTGGTTGCCACAGGCTTTGGGGAGGAGGATTGGGGAGTTATTGTTTAATGGGTATAGAGTTTCAATTTTACAAGATGAAAAGAGTTACGGAGACAGATGATGGTTGCACAACATTATGAATGTATTCAATAGTACCAAACAGTGCATTTAAAAATGGTTAAGATTGTAAATTTCATATGTATTTTAATTAGGAAAAAAGTAATCATATAAAGGTATCAGAAAAAATCCCCAAATATTTGGAAACTAAACAATATACTTCTGAATAACCTATGAATCAAAGAAATCAAAAGGGAAATCAGAAAGTAATTGTAACTGAATGAATATGAAAACACAACATATCAAAAATTATGGGATGCAAATAAAATAGTGCTTTTAGGAAAATTTATAGCACTAAATGCGTATTTAAGAAAGGAAAAAAGATCTCAAATCAATGACCTAAGCTGTTACCTTAAAAAACTGGAATAAAAGGCCAAATTAAATGCAAGTTAAACAGAAGGAAATAAAGATTAATAACCAATGAAATAGAAAACAAAAACACAAAAGAGAAATACTGTATCAATGAAACCAAAAGCTGGCTCTTTGAGAAGAACAATAAAATGCATAAACCTGTAGCCAAACTGCTGATGAGAAGATATAAATTATCAATTACAGAAATGAGAGAGGGGATATAATTACAGATCATACATACCTTAATAAGAAAATATGCCAATTATGAGTTTATTTCCTCTCAGCTCCAAACCCACTGTTCTTTGTCTTGCTTTGTAATAATGGAACTAGACTCTGTAAACACTCTCCTTTGCCAGCTGGCACAATCTTAGGCCTTTACAGTAGAAGGCACTGGAGATTTTCAGCTGGTTTTGCTGAAAATCTAATGCAAAAGTTCAGGCTTCAGAAAAAAGGAAGGTGTTTAATTTCTTGGCTTTGATACATTTATTTGGCTCTTACGATGTGGCAGCCAGTGAGAGGCTTTATATGGGAGACCGAGTAGCACACCCTCCCATCAGTCTCAGTGGCATTGCAGCAGGGAGCTTCCCAACAAGTTTTTTTTGGCAACCAAGGGAGTGGTTTCCAGCTCATCAGCTCTGGCCTAAGGTACCTCAGCAAACTTCTTCCCCATCCAGTAAGTCATAGCCTCACCCTCTTCAATAAGGGCTGAAGCTCAACATAGGAAGGTGGATGAAGTTTCTAAGTTTGTGGCAGCCCCTTCATCTGTTATTCCTGTATATTCTTTAGGTTTCACTATAGCCTTCAGTATACCGTGAAAGTAGTTAATCCCTTTTTACAAACTTAATTGATGATTATTTGCATTAAACATTCCCTGTGCAAATTACTATTTTGGATTCAGTCTCTTGACTGGAAGTGACTAAAACAGAATTGTTTCTGGGAGTGATGTCAGAAGATAGACGCTCAATGATAAGATTTGGGCTGCAGTGATGAACTCCTGTAGTCCCAGCTACTTGGGAGGCTGAGGTGGGAGGATTGCTTGAGCCCAGGAGTTTGAGGCTGGACTGGGCAATATAGTGAGACCCTGTCTCTAAATTTAAAAAAATTAAAAAAAAAAAAAAAGATTTGGGGGCTGATTTGGTCATGCCCTGGGGCTTAAGTGCAGAAATAAACTCTTTGACAATAGGAAACAGGATACTAGTAATCCATGGCATGTAGTGGCATGACAATTAATTGTGATGAAGTGCCAACTGAATCAAGTACCTTAGGAGCACTTGACTGTTATGGTAGTAATGATGCCCAAGGTGTGGGACAGATTGTCTGGAGTGATCTAGAGCGCTTGTAGAAAGAAAATAAAAGAAGCTCAAATCCTGGTCTGAGAACTAGAAACCTCCCATAACAGCCCTAAAATAATCCATTTCTTTTAGCCACAGGGCTGTTTTTGCTAAAATCTAGTATAAAATTTACTTGTTCATGCTTCTGAATTATAATACTTGGATTAAGTATTATACTACACTAGACCAATAATTAGGGTCAAATATATTAGTATGCTTCAGGTGTAATGTACACACTAGGACCCAAGAGGAGACAGCTTACATAGCTTACATACCAAAAGAATTACATAATTTTGTGTGTCTGTGTGTGTGTGTCTATCCTGGGGATACATGCTAGAGTGGATTCTACAGGTGTTAGACCAAGGAGAGACGAATTTATTGATTTAGGTACACTTACCAGAGATTCTGGATTTAATGTGTTAGAGTCACTCCCTGTTGTACAAGCTAACAGCTTACAATTATGATAGCTGGATTCATAGTCTTGCCAAGCTTATGTGAATATTAGGGAATTTATAGAGAATGAACCTTTAAAACCGGGAATGGGTATATCTGGTAGGCCAGATGAAATCAACAATCTCAAATTCCCAAGTTTCCCTGAGACTCCTCCAGTGGAATGAGCTGGACTTCCTGTGTCTGAGGAAATTAGCTTTCCTTTGCTTAAAAATCCCGCAATAACCTAACCTGGAGGAAATGCCTTACAAGGGGACACTCAGCCTCCTCAAAACTCACTAACATTACACTAGACCAATAACGAGGGTCAAATATATTAGTATGCCTCAGGAGCAATGTACACGCTAGGACCCAAGAGGAGACAGCTTACACAGCTTACATACCAAAAGAATTACATAATTTTCTGTGTGTGTGTGTGTGTGTGTGTGTGTGTGTCTATCCTGGGGATATGTGCTGGAGTGGATTCTACTGGTATTAGAATTTATTGATTTAGGTACACTTACCAGAGATTCTGGATTTAATGTGTTAGAGTCACTTCCTGTTGTACAAGCTAACAGCTTACTTATTTGGTTGACTGAAACTGGGATTCAGTGGCCTGTGTTTACTGAGACTGAAATGCTGGAGATTCCATGGAATGCTATAGAGCTGCGGTTCCTAACTCCTGGGCCATGGACCAGTACCAGTCCATGGCCTGTTAGGAATTGGGCCGCACAGCAAGTGGTGAGCGGTAGGCAAGTAAGCAAAGCTTCATCTGTATTTACAGCCACTTCCCATTGCTTGTATCACCGCCTGAGCTCCGCCTCCACCCTCCTCCAGGTCCGTGGAAAAACTGTCCTCCATGAAACTGGTCCCTGGTGCCAAAAAGGTTGGGGACCACTGCTATGGAGGAGGGAACATAAGGGCTTAGGACGATAGGAATGCTGGAGTGGATTTATCATGTGTTATGTGCATGCCCACCTCATCACATCATCTCCCAAGAAGGCCTAGAAGGCATTCCTGTCAGTATGGCATTAGTAAATACATTAGCAAGGGTATCACCTATATCTTTGAAAAGCTCTGTAGTTGCTTTCCTTTGTAGACCACATATCACCATGGGTGATACCACATGGGGTATCACATGACCATGTAACCTGAGCTTCCCATTGTGGACTGGGTGCTGTTTGACTCAACTAGCTATAAGTTTGAGTATGCATACTGTCAAGTGGAAATGACCTATAAGATCAAATACAGGCAAGTCTAGAAGGTATAAGTAAGTTACAGGAGCAGGTAGTTCAAACTCTGACTTTTGTTCCATTACCTCTTCTCAATCTATGCCTACAGCTTCCTGGGGAGTTCCTTATGACCAACTGACTAAGGAAGAAACTGTTCAAGCCTAGTTTATAAGTGGATCTGTAAAATATGCTTGTACCACCTGAAAGTGGACAGCTTCAGCATAACAGCCCTACTCAGGGATAACCCAAATGAGCAACTAATGAATGAAAATCCTCCTAGAGGGCAGAACTTTGATCAGTACATTGTCTGTCCACTTTATCTGGAGAGATGGCCAGAAGTATGGACCTATGGGCAGTTGCTCTACAGATATATACAGATCTAAGGGCAGTTGGTAACAATTTGGCTGGATGGTCAGGCATGGTAATAATAAGACTGGAAGATCAATGACAAGGAAACCTAGGGAAGAAGTAGGTGGATGGATGTTTCGGAATGGGCACAGACTGTGAAGATACCTGTGCCCAATGTGATTGCCCACCAAAAGACTTTCACTGCAGAGGAAGCTCTTACTAACCAGGTTATGTACTCTTAGCAATCAAAATAACACTTTTTCTGTCACCCTCTTTCTTTGGCTGCCCTAGTGCTTGCTCAATGGGTCCAGTAACAAAGTGGCCATGGTGGCAGAGGGAGGATATGAATGAGCTCAACAATGTGGACCTGTCTTTACCAGAGCTGACCTGGCTAATGCCACTACTGAGCGCCAAGTCTGCCAAGACAGAGACCAACACTGAGTCCCTGACATGGAACAATTTCCTGGGGGAACAGTCAGCCATTTGTGATAGGTTGATTACATTATACCTTTTTCCATCACAGAGGGAGGCAGAGATTTATTTCTCACTGGAATAGACACATTCTGAATATGGATTTACCTTTTCTGCTAATAATGCTCTACTAGCACCACCATCCATGGACTTACTCACCATCATGGTATTCTACATAACATTGCTTCTGATCATGGAACTAATTTCACAATCAAGGAGGAGAAGCTCTGAGCTCATGTCCATGGAATTAACTGATTTTACCACACATGCTCTCACTCAGAAGCATCTGGCCTAATTAAAGATAAAACGATGCCAGTTAAGAGACAACACCCCGAAAGGATGGGGCTCCATCTTACAGGATGCAATATATGCTTTGAATCAGAGATCATCACATGGTGCTGTCTCCTCCATAGTCAGAATACATGGGTCTGGGAATTAAGAGGAGGAATGGTAGTGGCTTCAGTCACTATTATACCTTTATAACCCATTTGCTGAATTTTTAATTCTCTCCAAACAATTTTGCCCTCCACACCTATAGAGTACAGAGATCACAGTCCCCAAGGGGCGAATGATTCCATCAGGGAACAAAACAATAAATTGAAAGATAAGATTCCTACCTGGTCATTTTGGGCACTTCATGCCACTAAACCAAAAGTAAGAAGAATTATTCTATTAGCTTAAATGGTTGATTCCGATTACCAAGACGAAATTGGGTTACTGTTATATAATAGGGGAAAGGAAGACTATACCTGAACCCAGGGAATTCTTTGGGGTGCCTCTTAATACTGTCAATATGTCTATTGCCAACAGTACAGGTTAATGGCAAATTATAGCAACCAAAAAGAAGCAGGAGTATTGAGGACTCAAACCTCTCAGGAAGGAAGGTTTCAGTCTATCTATCAGGTAAGAAACCTACTGAGGTTATGGTTGAAGACAAAGGAAATATGGAATGGGTAGCAGCAGAGGAAGCCATAGATACCATCTATGGTCTCATGACCAATTATTTACAAAAAGGACTGTAATACGTATTTTCTCTGCTTATTACGTGTATGTGTTCATTTGGATATATTAACCATTTCCTTCTTCCTCTTGCCGTTACTGGAGGTTAACCTGAGCAATTAGTGTTTATGCAACAGTGTATTCTGCCACACTACAATGAAGTTTGAGGAGTAATTAATATTACTATCTATGAAAACAATGACTTTTGGGACTGAATGCTTCTTCATTTGGGTAAGTGCAAGAATTTCTTTTGCGTAGAAGGTGCATACAGAAGGTGAGTAGCCAAAGGGGTAGACTACATCAGTTACCAATTTATCACCTCTCACCTCTAAATCTACCCTTCTTTGACCTAGTTTTGTGAAACTGTGGCTTGAACCTACAACATTTCTCCTTTACCAGTTTGCACAATGTTAGGCCATGTCAGTAAAGGGCACTGGAGGAACACTGTAAGAAGGGGCTTTTCTTCTTGTTCCCTTAAATATTGCTATATAACCTACAGGGCTAGATTAAAAATATCGTCCTAAGAGCATTGGAAAGCAATTATTTCCATAAAATAATATATGATTTAAAATATATCTGCCATTCAACTTCACTGAACCCTCAGTCACTGGGTTCCTTCCTTTTCTCTCAGTCTCCTTTTTGTTCCTCCCCTGCACCGCTTCACTTCCTTCAGGGTGTTTAACAACTCCAGAGTACACCATTCACATTACATAGAAGGTGCCGATCACACAGAATATCCTGCATTTGTGCAACATGGTGACCTTGCTTCATTCTCTATCCATTAGATAGAGAAACCATGGGGCATGGTTTCAACTACTCCTTAATTATTACTCTTAAAGTTTGAAATTTGGAAGAAACAGGGCACATTTTTAAACCTAGTGTGGGTTGCCAGCAAAGTTGGCCATTGTCTTTCATTGGTAATTTTTTGAAAATACACTAAAAATGCATCTAACCAAGGCACCATAGCAGGGTGACAACGCAGGTTTCCATTTTAATGAATCTCCAGGTTCCAATACTCGTAATTCTTTCTTTCAATTCGTTCAGTGCAGTATAACAGACACTTAGTATACAGACAAATATTAAGTGTACAGCTTGATGGACCAAGTAGTCTGACCACAACAAAATTAAATTAGATACAAAAGGATAACAAAAAACTCCATAGCTTAAAGAAGAAATCATAATGGAAAAATTTTAAAATTTAAAACCAAATAACAAACTATAAAATTTTTAGGATGAAGCAAATACATATTTGAAAATTTTTAACATTATTAAATGTACTTCTTATGATAAGCATTTTAGTTTCATTTTATAAATGCCATATCCCCTTAGAAAGAATTCAGAATGAATATAAGATTAAGTGAAACTTGGGAGTTGTATTCAAAGGCCATTTCTTTCTTCTTCCTAGCTATATAACCTTTGGCAAGTCATTTAATTTCTCATTTGCTTCTTATTTTTCTATTTTCTAAGGTCCCCCTGCCTCCTTTCTCTACTGCCTACGGTTTTTGAGAGAAGATTTAAAATGTAAATAAAGAACAGGATCAGCAACAAAATTTTGGGGGACAATGGAAATGTTCTATTAATACATCTTGATGTGGTGGTGGCAGTGACTTCACAGGTATAAACATTTGTCAAAATCAATTGTGCACTTTAAATGAATGTAATTTATCATATATAAATTATATCTCAGTAAATAGATTAAAAAAAAAAAACAAAGAACACTGTTGAGGCACACAGTGGTGTTAAGTAATGTTAGTTTGTTTCTCCATTCCCTTCCCTTTATATATTCACTTGAAAGGAAAAACACCTAGGCACTATTCCCTATAAGAAAATCCCTAAATACTTCCTGAGATAATTATGAGATTATTACTCTTGGCTTCCTCTTCTCCACACTAAATCCCAATATCTTTAACTTTCCCTATGAATTTTACTTTTCTATCCTTTTACATAGCAAGATCTTAAATTTAGATTGTATACCTCTCATTTCAGTTAAAGAACAAAAAATAGTAATTCACATACACTACAAAATATCTTAAATTTATGGGCCTCACTGGTACTACTATGTTGCTAACTCATGTACTAGAAGAGAATTATTATATACACTTAAATCCTATTTAATCAAACTCAGAGGAAGCCAGCTATACAATAACTATTTTGAAGTCTTATTGATCACTGGCTGTATCTATACTCCCAAAATGAATCATATTATTTTAAAACAAGGGTGGCTACAATACTTTTCTTTTTCATTTGCTACTACCATTAGAAAAACTTAACTC
The DNA here is from genome assembly GCA_023783475.1 of Daubentonia madagascariensis. Classification (NCBI taxonomy): domain Eukaryota; kingdom Metazoa; phylum Chordata; class Mammalia; order Primates; family Daubentoniidae; genus Daubentonia; species Daubentonia madagascariensis. Next base: position 7,179,337 of record JAKFHU010000144.1, on the reverse strand, counting down.
TTCATTTTCTTTTTAACATATCAAGTGTAAGTTGTGGTACCAACTCAGTTATCCTGTATTCATGTATTCTAAACTCAAAACAAAATATCTCACTGGGCTTTTGGCATTAGTGAATTCTCTAGCTGTTTTGCCAGTAATATTAAACATAGACTGCCTTCCCTAAATTGCTAAAATCAGAGAGCTCACTGAAATGGATTATTTCTAAGAAATCTGTCTAGGCTAGAAACTACAATTACCCATTTTCAAAATAAACACCTGATGAGTAAGATTTTTATTTGCTACTTTGTTTTTGTTTTGTTTTAAAAGCATAATTTTACCCTATGTAAATATGAAAACATACTTTTTCATCTTACATTTTTTGTTTACTTTTTAATCACTTCTCAAAGAAGTTAGTAGATGATAACAAATAAAATTACCCTCTCCCCCCACTCCATTTCACTCACCTACAAAACGGGCTGGGAATAGTAGGTATCACATAACAAATCCCCCCATTCAGGCAAAATGACCTGTGACCGGGACCACAGGGCTCTTCGTGATCTAAAACACATACATATATGAAATAGAGAAAGGCAATTAAAGTTTTTCTAATGCAACAAGGAATAGGAATAACTATCTTAGAATGAAATAGCAAGTCTAAAATTCAGAATTAAGAATTTTTTCTCAAAGTGAAAGACTTAATCTTATTCCTTATTTGATAGGAACTTCTATCCCTTTGAGGGAAAAATTTAATCCATCCTAAAGATATGACCATTAATTATAATGGATTTAGGAGCTATATAATAGAAATAAGGAATTTCTATATTAGTTAGATCAAAAGGTGATTAGGATCTTAGAATAAACAGGGCCTTTCTTATTTAGTACAGAGATTCTGCAGTGTTACTTAGAACTTCTATCAAGTGTTAAGTTTTATTTCGATTCTTATTTTTCCTATCGGGTATCAAATATATTAAAATCTGCAACTGTGGTAGAAAAAGATTTAGATAATTGAAATAATTTTTTATTTCCAAAATTATCTTTAAACATTCCTATATGACAGTCTTAATGTGAAAAGCCAAAAACAATCATATAAAGTTTTGATTTGCAAGGTGATTTTAGGTAATAGCTAGTAACTGTAAAGACATATCTAAAGTTCTAAAGTAAAATTATAAACCTAAGTCATACAGCCAAATCTTTCAGAATATTAAGAAAATAAACCTCCATTTATCTCTTGCTTTTTTCTCTCCCTCCTCTTTCTCCATCCTCACCTTCCTTATCTTTGACCTTTCCTTTATCTTTTTGCCTTCCCTTTCTCCCTTGGTACCTCTCCTCCCTTCCAGCCTCACCCTGACCCATTATCTTTTGAAAAAAAAAAAAAAAATCTCTTTCCTTTGACTTCTGGCCACCAAAGCCATTGTATAGAAAAAACTAGAAATAATAATAGAAGAATTCATTGAATCATTATACTACTAATTTATAATGAGAAAACAGCTGACTACTTTATCTTTCAGCCTTAAAGGGGGAATTATTTTGCTTTAAAATTGCACATTGTTAGTTCCTGATTGTTTCTGTCTAGGAAACGACCCAGAATCATCTAATGTGAAAAAGAAAATAACATTACTTCCATTAGGCCACCAATTTGGCATTTAAAAAAAAAGTATACGAAATTTAAAAAAATTATCTAGCATTTATTTGCCACTAAGATGTCAATACCCATTAAGATACAATTGCTATGAGTCAGATGTCTCCATAATTAGAATTTGAAATTTTAAAACTTTTTTACTTTAAATTGAGAAAAACCTACTTCAGCATCACATTAGAACAGTAATAAAAGTAAAAAAATGTAAGGAGGAAAACAGAACTATAGAGAATTTAACTGGTAAAGAAGAAAGTAAACTAACCAAAACTAATTTTCTAAGATTTTTTCCCTTTTACACAGTGCCATGCTTCATTATAATCAAAAAACTTTTAACAAGATTATACACATTTTCAGGAATAATTTGGCTAACAAATAAAATCTCAACTAACATTTAATTACATCAGCATCATGAGAGTCATCACATATGATTTTCCATTGAGGGTGCAATGTAACTTTATCACTATTAAAATTAATGTCCTTGTTTTTAACCAGATTATAATGAGATACCTCTCAACATCTGGTATTTTATCAGTCAAGAAAACTCTTCTAACCTGAATTACTATCTCTGAATCTATTTTTATTTTGGCTGATTTCTTGGTCTCACTCTGTTGTCCAGGCTAGAGTACAGTGGTGTGATCATAGCTCACTGCAACCTCGAACTCTCAGGCTCAAGCAATCCTCTTGCTTCAGCCTCCCAAGAAGCTGGGACTACAGGCCCACACCTCTACATCCAGCTAATTTTTAAAATTATTTTTTGTAGAGAAGAGGTCTCGCCATGTTGCCCAGGCTGGTCTCGAACTCCTGGCCTCCAGTGATCCTTCCACGTCAGCCTCCAAAGTGCTGGGGTTACAGGTGTGAGCCAGCATGCCCAACCACCGATTTCATTTATTTATTATTTGAGAAGTTGATTTCAGATATAGAATAAGCTAGAATTTGTCAGTTTATAAAAACCAATAAAACACATAAGTCTAAAATAAAATACTTTTATGTCATAAAGGAAGGGCTTTCAAAACCAAAATATTTCATATTTCTGGAATGATGTTAGATGGGAACAATATAGCCTTGTGTTAATATACATTTTTTGTTGTTCTATTGCTATGTGACACACATTGACAAAAGTATAAACTTACAAGAAATTACCTGTTGGCATCTTAATTTTTAAATAGTTTCATTCTTGGTCAAAAATTAAGGTTGAAAAACAGCACCTAAAACAGTTTAAAATTAATAACTTAGGAAAGATTATCTTCTTTTGCAGATTTTATAAAATGTCAAATATTCCAATAGTGATACTCTTACACATTGAAAATAACTAAGACATTTATATATCAGCAAAAAAGGTAGTTACAACATATTTTTTAGATACTTATTATATATCAATAAAAAATCTGAACAAATAAAACTAAAAGATCAACATTAAACAGTATACATGTACTAAATATAAATCATTGCCTGAATAATGTAATTTAATCTTAAATATCTCTCTGCAGAAAAGTCTAATAAGCTTTACCTTTAGTAAACATTATTAATATAATAGTGTACTGTGAGATTTTATATGAAAGATATGAGCCAGTAAATTAAACTGAATGACCTGAATTGACTTTTTGCTTTTTCATAAAGCCTATTTATAATCTGACTTTTACGTAGAATCGGTAACTTCAAATTTTTCAATTTATTGAAAACAGCCAAACAAATACTATAGAAAAATCTTTAATAGCATTTATAAATTTTTACATTTCTATAGAAACTTTAAAACTTTTATAAGAGCACTTTTAAGTTTCCTGTAGATTACACATTACATTTGCCAATCTATACATGCCTTTCTTTTAAAAAATGTCTGGTATCTGGCAAAGCAAACTAGCTAATGTGACATACTTATGTGTAAAGTTATTTGCTATAACAGAAACAAAGGACTTAAAACATATCTGAAGAGATGAAGCATTTATACTTATATTATGATTACAAGCTCTCAATTCTGTTCCTTAAAGGCCACCTACTCCTGACCTAAGCACAAAGACTTTGTTACAGAAATCTCAATCTACAACTTCCCATTAACACAGGTGTAATATCAAGGTCTTCTCCCAAAGCCAATAGTTCCTTCTTATACAGACAAGCAGAGGGGGGAGGGGAGGGAGACGGTGGGGATGAGAAAGACAAAGAAAGAAAGACATTACCTATTTGATTTCAGATAATCACTGGCTCATTCTGAGTTTCTTTTTTCCAAACAAATAGGACTTATCCTCAATAAAAACTTAAATTCACACGAAAAATAAATTTAGTTGGACATGCAGTGTTTCAAAAGTTTTTGAATACTGCAGACTACAGCAGCTGTGACTTGCATTTTATAACACGTCAAAAATCTGATTTATATGGTTGCAGTGTGCAGTGTGGGCGAGGTCAAGACCAACCAAGGTGTGCACAGAGGTCAGGCACTGGTGGAGGGAACCACCCCTTCAGTCTGCATGTTTAGAGTTGCAAATGGAGCAGAATTTTATTTAGAAAAGGATTTGTACTAAGCTGCACTCCCAAATCACTGTCCACGTTTTAAAGTTATGAAATAAACCACATTCTTTAGACTCCTTACTTATCTTTGCTTGTCTGAATAATTCACGAGTGTTGTGTAAGTTTGGGTTAAAGGAATTTTAATGTGGAGCTAATGGATAAGTGTTCCATGGATTTTTTTTTTAAAGAATTTTTAAAAATTTGTTTTATATGGTTTGTGTTTCCATACAAATGCCATAAAATTTATATATATAATGACTTGAACTTGTAAAACTGAAAGAAGGTAATAGTTATAATGGAATTTATAACACCATGTTCAATTTAAAATGAATATAATCAATGAACTTGACTAATTTGACTAATACTCATGAAAATATAACTACCTAAATACTATGGCAAAGTTATTACACATGCATTAAGGAGAGTTAAGTTTTAAAAATCATAAATGATTTTAAAATATTGACTAAAACTATAATTTTATTTAAATAAAGTACAGAGCTCTTCATCATATAATTATCTAAAGCATGCCAAGCATTTAGATAGTTATCTTTTCTAAAACTACAATTCAGATATTACTGTTTGATTAATGTAAAACATAGAAACTAATACATTTGTTTTGTTCTTTTAAGAAAATAAACTCATAATCATACACTATGAAAATAATTCTCTTCATTATTATGTATCATCTCCCACATTCAAAGGCAATTTTTATATAGCCATAACTATTATACCGGCATACCTCATCTTATTGTGCTTCATTTTATTGCACTTTGTGAATATTGTGGGTTTTTCCTTTTTTTGTTGTTAATAAATTGAAGGTTTGTGACAACCCTGAGTTGAGCAAGTCTATCAGCACCATTTTTCCAACAGCATGTGCTCACTTCCCGTCTCAGTGTCACAATCTGGTAATTCTTGAAATATTTCAAACTTATTCATTATTATTACATCTGGTGATCTGTGACCAGTGATCTTTGATGTTACTGTGCTAATTGTTTTAGGTGCCCATGAACCATGCCCATATAAGACAGTGAGCTTAATAATAAATGTTGTGTGTGTTCTCAATGCTTCACCTGACCGGCTGTCCCCCATCTCCCTTGTCCTCGGGCCTCCCTATTCCTTGAGACACAACAATATTGAAGTTAGGCCAATTAATAACCCTACAATGGCCTCTAAATGTTCAAGTGAAAGGAAGAATGACACGGTCTCTCACTTTAAATCAAAAGCTAGAAATAATTAAGCTTAGTGAGGAAGGCATATCAAAAGCTAAGATAGGCTAAAAGCTAGACTCCTTATGCCAAAGTTAGCCAAGTTGTGAATACAAAGGAAAAGTACTTGAAGATTAAAAGTGCTACTCCAGTAAACACATGAATGATAAGAAAGCAAAATAGCCTTATGTGCTTGCTGATATGGAGAAAGTTTCAGTGATCTGGATAGAAGGTCAAATCAGCTACAATAGTCCCTGTCCCTTAAGCCAAAGTCTAATCAAGAGCAAGCCCCTAACTCTTGTCAATTCTGTGAAGCCTGAGAGAGATGAGGAAGCTGTAGAAGAAAAGTTGGAAGCTAGCAGAGGTTGGTTCATGAGGTTTAAGGAAAGAAGCCATCTCTATAACATAAAAGTACAAGGTGAAGCAGTAAGTGCTAATGTAGAAGCTAAAGCAAGTTATCTAGAAGATCTAGCCAAGATCATTGATGAAGAAAGCAATGTAGACAAAAGAGCCCTCTGTTGGAAGAAGATGCCATCTAGGACTTTTATAGCTAGAGAGAAGCCAACGTCTGGCTTCAAAGCTTCAAAGGATAGGCTGACTATCTTGTTAGGGGTTAATGCAGCTGGTGACTTTAAGTTGAAGCCAATGCTCATTTACCATTTTGAAAATGAGCTCTAGGGCCCTTAAGAATTATGCTAAATTTATTCTGCTTGTGCTCTATAAATGGAACAACAAAGCCTGGATGACAGCACATCTGTTAACAGCACGGTTTACTGAATATTTTAAGCCCAGTGTTGAGCCTTACTGCTCATAAAAAAAGATTCCTTTCAAAATATTACTACTCATTAACAATGCACCTGGTCACCCAAGAGCTCTGATGGAGATGTACAAGGAGATGAATGTTGTTTTCATGCCTGCTAACACAATTATCCATTCTGCAGCCCATGGATCAAGGAGTAGTTTTGACTTTCAAGTCTTATTATTTAAGAAACACATTTTATAAGGCTATGGTTGCCATAGATTAGTGATTCCTCTAATGTATCTTGGCAAAGTAAATTGAAAACCTCCTGGAAAGAATTCACTATTTTAGATTTCATTACGAATTATCATGAGGAAGAGGTCAAAATATCAACATTAACAGGAGTTTAGAAGAAGTTGATTCCAACTCTCATAGATGACTTTGAGGGGTTCAAGTCTTCAGTGAAGGAAGTAACTGTAGGTGTGGTGAAAATATCAAGAGAAACAGAATTAGAAGTGGAGCCTGAAGATTTGACTGAATCGCCGCAATCTCATGATAAAACATTTACAAATGACAAGTTGTTTTTATGGATGAGCAAAACAAAGTGGTTTCCTGAGATGAAATCTATGCCTGGTGAAGATGCTATGAACATTGTTGAAATGACAACAAAGGATTTAGAATATTACATAAACCTAGTTGATAAGGCATCAGCAGGGTTTGAGAGGATTGATTCCAATTTTGAAAGAAGTTCTACTGTGGGTAAAATGCTATCAAACAGCACTGCATACTACACGCTTCCTTTCATGAAAGGAAGTGTCAATCGATACAGCAAACTTCATTATTGTCTTATTTTAAGAAATTGCCACAGTCACCCGAAGATTTGGCACACACCACCCTGATCAGTCAGCAGCCATCAACATCAAGGCAAGACCCTCCACCAGCAAAAAGACTACAACTCACACTGAAGGCTCAGATGATCTTTAGCATTTTTTAGCAAGAAAGTATTTTAAAATTAAGGTATGCACATTGTTTTTTAGACAAAATGCTATTGCATACTTAATAGACTACAGTATAATATAAACACAACTTTCATATGCCTTGGGAAACCAAAAACTTTGTGTGACTCACTTTATTGCAATATATGCTTTATTGTGGTATTTGCTCTATTGTGGTGTTCTGGAAGCAAACCTGCAATATCTCTGAGGTATACCTAACATACACACATATAAATTGTTTTAGCTTATAGTGTTTGAATTTTAAAATGATGTTTTTGCAAAAAAAAAAAAAAAATCAGTATCCTTTATTATCTTACTTGAACTATGGAACTATGATGCTGTCTACTAATATGATAATAACTACTAAATTGTGTATGGGAGATAACCCGTGACTTCATCCATGACATTCAAGATATATTTATTAAGACATATATCCTGACAGTTTGTATTGATTATTTTTTGCACAATGCAAATAAACAAATGACAGTTTCATGTGATTCAACCTAATATTCTCACAGACACATGTATATATCACCATATTTACACACGCAAAAAACCAAGGCTTAATTGTTGAGAATCAGGGAAAGATTCCAAGACAAAGTATTATTTGTGCTTAACCTTGAAGAATGAGTAAGACATTGTAAACAGAGATGAACATTCCACACAGAGGTAACAGCATGTTCAAAGGCACAGAAGAAGGAAGATTTAATGTATTCAAATAATTGAGGGTAAATCACAGTTCAGTATATGTGCAGTGTGTTGGGAGTGTGTGTGTGTGGGTTTATAGGAGGATGGGATGGTGGGGGAAAGAGTGGCAAGAATAGATAGTATAAAACAAGCAGGCTCCAAATTGTAGACTTTATCTTCAAGGCAATGGGAAGCCTTTGAAGGCTTTTTAGCAAAAGAGTGACATGATTACATCTGCATTTTAGAAAATTCATTTTGATGGCAGTGTGGAAAATAGATTGGAACCTGCTAAGGAAATGGTACCAGAGAAAGCAGTTTGGAGGCTATTTTAATAATCAATAATAGTGAAGAAATAAAGCAATAGGAATTAGAATAAAGGAGAGGGAAGGATAAAAACTTACCTATCGGGTACGATGAACACTATTCTGGTGATGGGCACGCTAAAAACCCAGACTTCAGCATTATACAATGTATCCATGTAACAAAAACATTTGTACCCCCTTAATATTTTGAATTTTTAAAAAATAAAAAAAAACCACCACATGGGGCTGGGTGCAGTGGCTCATGCCAGTAATCCCAGCACTTCAGGAGGAAAGTCAAGGCAGGAGGATCGCTTGAGCCCAGGAGTTCGAGGCCAGCTTAGCACCATAGCAAGAACCTGTCTCTAAAAGAAATTTTAAAAATTATCTGGGCCTGGTGGCATGTATGTGCAGTCCCAGCTAGTAGGGGGAGGCTGAGGCAGGAGGATCGCTTGAGCCCAGGAGTTTGAGGTGACAGTGAGTTATGACCACGACACTGCACTCCAGCCTGGGCAACAGAGCAAGACCCTGTCTCCAAAAAAAAATTAAAAAATTAAAAAAAGACAGGAGACAAGGGAAAAAAATAATTAAGAATGCTAATTTCTATAACTGGCATAGCAACCAGTAAACAATTAATACTGTATAATATTGGGGAAAAGAATTTTAAGGACTGTTCTAGCCTCCTGATGTTTTCCTTTTTTCTTTAGTTCTAGAGAAAACAAATAAAATACTTTGTGGTAGAAAACTTAAAAAAAAAAGAATAAAGGAGAAGGATAATTAAAAACTATTCTGTACAGCTACAGAATAGGTGAGCAAGGTAAGAAAGAAAAATCAAAGATAACCTTCAAGTATTGCTGAAATTAAACAAGTGAAAAAATAGCTATTAGGAACATGCAATATTAAAACCACAATGAGGTGATGTCAACAAGATGGCTGAATAGAGATGCCTGGCACTTGTCCTCCCCACAAAGAGGACAATGACCAAGGTGATGAGTAAACAGCTAAAATTTGACTGGGGTACAGAAGTGAGAGTACTGGAGTGCAGAAGTAAGAGCACAGGAGTATAGCAGGGAGAGGCACCTGTGCTGAAGCCCAGGAGGGCAACATGGAGGTACCTAGCCTCTTCAGTCCCATCTCCCCCATCTGGATCAGACTGTCCTGGAGACAGGAGGGACTTCCCCTTTTGGGGAAAAGGTAAGCAGAAGAACCCCACGAACCCCCACTGCCACCACAAATACCTACAGTCCTTACTATAGGAGAACCTCAAAGTCCTCTCAATCCCCGAGCCCAGTTTGGAGAGCTGCCAGGAATTCACACAGCCACACTGCTCCATGCTAGGAGCACAAGGTATGCACTTCCCACCTCCCACACACCCCCTGTGAGCCAAGCTGCTACAGCACGGTGCTATCTTGAGATTAGAGCTGCCTCTGGAGTCACGTCCCCCTCTGAGGGTCAATAGCCACCACACCTCTCTAGCAGTGGGGCACTATCTCATTCCACCAAGCCCACATGAGTGGATGAATACCACAACCCCAGAACCCCAGCACCTGGGTCCAAAATAAGCTATAGCTCTGGTCCTGCACAACAGGGAAACCTGCCCGCATTTCCAGCTACAGGAACAGTCTGGCAGTCCCACCCAGGGCAAATCCACTCGTCAGCCAGCCAAACTGCTACATGCCTTCCCTCATGCAGGAAGAGGTCCCTGAGCCACCAAGCAACTGAACACCCCCAGGCAGTTGAAGTGGCTTGTGCCCAAGACCTAAAAAAGGCCCCATGGTGCTCACCCCACTGTGGACACATTCTTGGCAGGCCCAAGGCCCTGTACTTACAATCAGGGCCTGAGAAATGGCCCTAGGGGCTGCCCATGGCAGGCATACCTGCAGGCCAACTGAACAGCTGTACTGGGAGTAAGTAACAGCCCTATGGATAACCCCCACCAGACACACACCCAGGCCAGCTGAGAAGCCATGCAGCCATGTCCTAGGCCTCAGAAACAGCCTGACAGGCTGCCCCTGGCCGGCATGCACCCAGGCCAGATGAGCAATCGTGTGCCCGTGCCCTTGGCTGGAGTAACAGCCCTATGATGCCCAATCCTAGTGAGCAAGACCCCAAGTTGGCTGACCCACCATGTGCACACATGTGCCCCTGACCTGAGAACAGCCCAGTGAGCTCACCCCCAGCAAAGCTGCACCACTACCACCACAAACTGGCAGTCTAGCCCACTGAGAGATTCGCAAACATCACTAGCATTGGTTATAGCTAAAGAAACTACACAGAGACTACACTACTGCATTCACATAGAACCAAAGCCAACGCACCCCACTGAACCACCACCCCAAGACCCATCTATATAAACAAGTCTTTCCAAATGAAAACTACTCCATAAAATTGGAAGAGGCTACTATTCCACCAGAGACATAGAAATCAACATAGAGACACATCAAACATGAAAAAGCAAGGAAATGTGACACCTCCAGAGAAATACAATAATTCTCCAGTAACAGATCCAATCATAAGGAAATACACAAAATGCCAGAAAAAGAAATCAAAATAATAATCTTAAGGAAACTCAGTGAGATACAAGAGATTACACATAGACAATTCAATGAAATCAGAAAACAATTCATGATTTGAATGAGAAATTCAACAAAAAGATATATTAAAAAGATCTAAACAGAAATCCTAAAGCTGAGGGATTCAATGAATTAAATAAATAATACAATTGAGAGCTTCACCAATAGACTAGACCAAGCAAAAGAAAGAATTTCTGAACTGGAAGAAGACAAAAAAAGAAAAAGGAATGAGAAAGATGACAGGATTTATGGGACACCATTAAGTGAACAAATATTTGCATTATGGGCATTCCAGAAGTTGAAGTGAAGGGAAAAGATGTAGAAAACATATTTAATGAAATAATAGTTGAAAACTTCCAAAGTCTCTAGAGAGAGATGGACATCCAGATCCAGGAAGCGAAAAGAACCCCAAACAAATAGGTACTCTCCAGGGCAAAATTATAGTCAAATTGTCAGAAGTCAAAGAGAAAGAAAGAATTCTAAAAACAGCAAAAGAAAAGTGTCAAGTCACATACAAAGGAATCCCCATTAGTCTAACAGCAGATTTCTCAGCAAAAATCTTACAGGCCAGTGGAGAATGGGATGATATATTTAAAGTTCTAAAAGGAAAAAGAAAAACCTGTCAGCCAAGAATATGATGCCCAGCAAAGCTATCCTTCAGAAACAAAGAAGAAATAAAATCTTTCACAGACAAGCAAAATCTAAGAGAACTCATCACCACTAGATGGGCCTTACGAGAAATGCTCAAGGGATTCTTACATTTGGAAGTAAAAAGATGATAAGCACCATCATGAAAACATGCAAAACTATTTAAAAAAACTCATGGGTAGAGCTGATAGACAAAGGAGAAAGAGAAAGGAATCAAACCGTATCACTACAGAAAACCACCCAACTGCAAAAATAAACAATAACAGAGGAAGTAAGGAACAAAGAATATACAAAACAACCAGAAATCAATAAAATGACAGTAGTAAGTCCTCATCTATCAATAACCTTGAATGTCAACAGACTAAATCCCCCATGTAAAAGAAACTGACTGACTGAATGGATTAAAAAAACAAGACCCAACTACATGCTGCCTACAAGAAATTCACCTCACCCATAAAGACACACATAGACTGAATATGAAGGGATGAAAAAAGATATTCTACACAATGAAGAAAGTGGGGAATACTACTCAGCCATAAAAAAGCATGAAATAATGTCTTTTGCCGCAACTTGGACGAACAGGAGGCCATTATCCTAAGTGACATAAATCAGGAATGGAAAAACGAATACCACATGTTCTCACTTATAAGTGGGAACTAAACTATGGTTATGCATGGTCATATAGAATGTCATAATGGACACCAGAGATTCAGAAGGGGAAGGAGGGAGGGGGGTAAGGGATGAAAAATTACCTATTGGGTATAATGTACACTATTCAGGTGACGGGTACACTAAAGGCCCAGACTTCACCACTATACAATTCATCCATGTAACAAAAAACCACATGCACCCTCCTACATTTATGGAAAAATAATTTAAAAGTTCCTCACAACCAAAAACCAAAAGTGAGCAAGAACAGCTATATTTACATCAGATAAAACAGACCAAATCAAAAGCTATAAAAAGAGACAAAGAAGGATATTACATAATAATAAAGGGATCAGTTCAGCAAGCAAATATAACAATTATAAATATATATATACACACTCGATGTCAGAGCTCTCAGCTATATAAAGCAAATAATATTAGATCTAAAGAGAGATAGCCCTCAATACAATAATAGCTGGGGATTTCAACACCATACTTTCAGCATTGGAAAGATTGTCTAGACAGAAAATCAACAAAGACACATCAAATTTAAACTGTACCATAAACCAAATGGACCTAATAGACATTTACAGAACATTTCACACACAAGTGCAGAATACAATACATACTCTTTTCATCAGCATACGGAACATTCTCCAAGATTGACCATATGTTAGGACACAAAACAAGTGTCAAAATTTTTTAAAGTTGAAATCATATCAAGTATTTTATCTGGCCACAATGGAATAAAAGTAGAAATAAATAACAAGAGGAACATTTGAAACTATACAAATACGTGGAAATTAAACAACATGTTCTGAACAAACAATGGATGAAGGATGAAATTAAGAATGAAATTTTTAAATTCCTTGAAACAAATGAAAACAGAAACACAACATACCAAAACCTATGGGACATAGCAAAAGCAGTAGTAAGAAGCAAGTTTATAGCAATAAATGCCTACATCAAAAAACTAGACAGATTCCAAATAAACAACTTAATGATATACCTCAAGGGACTAGAAAAAAACTAAGCCCAAAATCAGTAGAAGGAAAGAATAAAGATCAAAGCAGAAATAAACAAAATTGAGACTACAAAAACATACAAAAGATGAATAAAAAAGTTGGCTTTTTGAAAAGATGAATAAAATTGACAAACCATTAGCTAAACTAAGAAAAAAGAGAGATGACCCAAATAAATAAAATTAGAAACAAAAAAGGAGACATCACAATGAATACCATAGAAATACAAAGGATAATTAGAGACAACTATGAATAACTATACACCAATAAATTTGAAACCTAGAGGAAATGGGTAAATTCCTGGACACATACAACCAACAAAGATTTAACCAAGAAAAAAAAAGAAAACTTAAACAGATCAATAGCAAGTAATGAGATTGAATCAGTAATAAAAAGTCTCCCAACAAAGAAAAATCTAGGACCAGATGGCTTCACTGCTGAATTCTACTAAGCCTTTAAAAAAGAATTAATAGCAATTCTTCTCAAACTATTCCAAAAATTGAAGTGAAGGGAACTCTTCCTAACTCATTTTATGAGACCACCATAACCCTGATACCAAAACCAGACAAGGACACAATGATAAAAGGAAACTACAGGCCAAAAGGAAACTATAGGCCAATATCCCTGATGAATACAGATGCAAAAATCCTCAAAAAATACTATCAAAATTAATCAAATAATACATCAAAAAGATAAAACACCATGATCAAGTGGGATTTATTCCAGAAATGCAAGGATGGTTCAACATAAATCAATAAACATGATACACCATATCAACAGAATGAAGGACAAAAACCATATGATCATCTTGATAGATGCAGAAAAGCATCTGATAAAATTCAACATTCTTTATGACGACAACTCTCCATAACTTAAGTACAGAAGGAAAGTACCTTAACACAATAAAGGCCACATATAACAAACCCACAGCTAACATCATACTGAACAAGGAAAAGCTTAAAACTTTTCCTTTAAGAACTGGAACAATACAAGGATGGATCACTCTTACCACTCTTATTCAACATAGTACTGGAAGTCCCACCCAGAGAAATTAGAAAAGAGAAAGAAATAAAAGGCATCCATACTGCAAAAGAAGAAGTCAAATTGTCCTTGTTTGCAGACATGATCTTACATGCAGAAAAACCTGAAGACTCTACCAAAAAACTCTTAGAACTCAAATGAATTCAGTAAAGTCAGAAGATACAAAAATCAACATTAAAAAAATCAGCACTGTTTCTGTACACAAACAACAAACTAGCTAAAAAAGAAATCAAGATGGTAATCTCATTTAAAATAGCTACAAAACAAGTACCAGGAATAAATTTAACCAAGGAGGTGAAAGACCTCCACAAGAAAAACTATAAAACATTGAAGAAAGATATTGAGGAGGACATAAATGAATGGAAAAACATCCCATGCTCATGGATTGGAAGAATTAATACTGTTAAAACAACCATATTACCCAAAGCAATCTACAGATTCAATGCAATCCCTATTGAAATTCAAAGACATTATTCATAGAAATTTAAAAAAAATCTAAATATTTGTATGGAACCACAAAAGATTCCCAACAGCCAAAGCAATTCTGAGCAAAAAGAACAAAGCTGGGCCGGGCACAGTGGCTTACACCTGTAATTCTAGCACTTTGGGAGGCCAAGGCGGAAGGATTGCTTGAGGCCAGGAGTTCGAGACCAGCCTGAGCAAGAGTGACACCCTGTCTCTATGAAAAAAGAAAAATTAGCCAGGTGTGGTGGCACACCCACAGTCACAGCTAGTCAGGAGGCTAAGGCAGGAAGATCACTTGAGCCCAGGAGTTTGAGGTTGCAGTGAGCTATGATGATGCCACTGCACTCTACCCCAGGAGTGAGAGCAAGACCTTGTCTCAAAAAAACCCCACAAAGAACAAAGCTGGAGGCATCACCCTACCAGACTTCAAAATATACTACAAAGCTATAGTAACCAAAACGGCATGGTACAGGCATAAAAACAGACACATAGATCAATGGAACAGAATAGAGAACCCAGAAGTTAATCCACATATAGACAGCCAATTGATTTTTGACAAAGATACCAAGAACACTCGTTGGGGAAAGAACAGTCTCTTCAATAAATGGTGCTGATAAAACTGGATATCCACATGAAGAAGAATGAAGCTAGACTACCACCTCTCACCCAATACAAAAATCAACTCAAAATGGACCAAAGATCTAAATGCAAGACCCAAAATTGTAAAACTACTAAAAAAAAAACATAGAGGAAGCACTTCAGGACATTGGTCTGGGAAAAGATTCACAAATAAGACCTCAAAAGCACAGGCAACAAAAGCAAAAATAAACAAATGAGATTATATCAAATTAAAAAGCTTCTGCACAGCAAAGGAAACAGTGTGAAAAGACAACTTACAGAATGGGTGACAATATCTGCAAACTATTCATTAGACAGGGGATTAATGTCCAGAATACACAAGGAACTCAAACATCTCGACAGCAAAAAAAAAAATAAATAAATAAAAATAAAAATCCAGTTTAAAAATGGGCAAATACGGCCAAATGATCTGAACATACATTTCTCAACAGAAGACATAAAAATGGCCAACAGGTATATGAAGAAATGCTCAACATCACCAATCATCAGGGAAATGCAAATCAAAAATCACAATGAGGTATCATCTTACTCCAGCTGGGATGGCTATTACCAAAAAGACAAAAAATAAATTCTTGCAAGGATGAAGAGAAAAGAAAACTCTAATACACAGTTGGTGGGAATGTAAACTAGTATAGCCACTGTGGAGAACAGTATGGAGGTTCCTCAGAAAACTATAAATAGAACTACTGTGTGATCCAGCAATCCCACTACTGGGCATTTATCCAAAGGAAAGGAAATTAGTATATCAAAGAGACATCTGCACCCCCCCATGTTTACTGAAGCACTATTCACAATAGCCAAGATATGGAATGAATCTAGGTGTCCAACAACAGATGAATGGATAAAGAAAATGTAGTATATATACACAATGGAATACTATTCAGCCATAAACAAGAATGAAATCCTGTCATTTATGGCAACATGGATGGAACTGGAAGACATTATGTTAAGTGAAATAGCCAGGAACAGAAAGTTAAACACTGCATGTTCTCACTCATATGTGGAAAGTTAAAAAAAAAGTTTATCTCACAGAAGTAAAAAGCAGAAGAGAGGACACTAAAGGCTGGGAAGCAGGAGACAGGGAGAGATTTGTTAAAGGATACAACATTACAGCTAGATTAAGAGGAATAAGTTCTAGTGTTCTGTACCACTGTAGGATGACTACAGTTAACAATAATAGTTTCAAATAGCTAGAAGGAGGACATTGAATGTTCCCAACACAAAGAAATGATAAATTCACAGACCCATATGCAAACATTTAGAACAGCATTATTCATCATGGCCCCAAACTGGTAACAACCCAAACGTCCATCAACTGATAAATGGATAAATGAAATGTGATATAGCCATACAGTGGAATACTATTCAGTATAAAAAGGAATGAACTATTAGTACATGTTACAACATGAATGAACTTCAAAACATGCTAAGTGAAAGAAGCCAGTCACAAAAGAGCACATATTAACATTATATGATTCCATTTATATGAAACATCTAGAAAAGGCAGATCTATAGAGACAGAGATTAATGGTTGACTGGGGCTAGGAATGGAAAATGACTGCAAATGAGCCTGAGGAATCTTTTTTTTGAGAAGGAAAGAGAGATTAACTTGCCAGCAAATGAGGAGGATGGAGATTACTATATAAAAATGCCATCATCAATAATAAGCAGAAATACAGAGCTTTTAATGAGTGGGTTCTCAGCTTCAGGCAATTGCCATTCAGCTACTGTTGATGATTCTGATTGTCCCATCTCTAAGACAATCCCATGACCTCTGCCCAGGACCTCAGTCTGCCAAGTCCCCGAGGTCTGAGGTCGGCTGAGCTACCTCCTGCAGCACCAAGAACAAAAAACATTCCCCTGCCCTTCCCAACTGCTGGCCTGAGGCAGGGATGCAGGTCCTAGTTCTCAAAAAGGAGTGGGGGATATTTTAAAGAGACAGAAAATATTTTTGCCGTTTTTTTTTTTTCAGGCCATTCCTTCTGTTACATATTCCCCACTGTCAATATTACCCTTCCATATCTATGGGAGGAGGGGCGACTACTCTGTTACATATTCCCCCCTGTCAATTTTACCCTTCTATATCTATGGGAGGAGGGGTGACCTAGTCATCGAGCTACTTCCTGCTGAATTGGGGTAAGAGCACGAGGAATCTTTTTAGTGTGATGGAAATGTTCTAAAATTGGATTGTGGAAATGGTTGCACAACTCTGTAAATTCACTGAGTCAGTGAATTATACACTTAAAACAGGTGAATTTTATGGTATATAAATTACATTTTAATGAAACTGTTGAAAACAAAGAATTCATGAGAAACAGATTTCATGAGTAAGAGAATGATTTCCATTTTGGATATGTCAAACGTTGAGTGCTACTGGGACATGCATAAGGAGATGTCTGAAAATGTACATCGTGCATTCAAGAAAACAATCAGGTTAGAGATAGAAGGATTTGGGATTCAAAAGCCCACAGGTGGTAGTTGAAGCCACTTACGTGAATGAACTAGCTCAGAGTGTGTAGGTATTGTGCAGATTCCTGAAAAAAAAAAAAAAACATTTAAGAGCAGGGTGATTGGAGGAGGAGGGGCCTGTTAAATGATCAGAGAAATAACAAGAGAAAATGATCACAATCCCTCTTTGCAGAGGAAAGCTCTTCTTTACAGTTGTTGTTTTCAGTTTTTTGGTGTTTACATCCATAATTTAAAATGCTTACACCCTCTTTAGATTTATCACTGTAGACAACATCTAGTTTCCCAGCTATGAAAGACAAGGTTTTTGCTCTCTTACTCTACCCCTCTACCTCTTTAACCTTTCCTCATTTCAATGTTTAATAAGTTACTCTATATTTACTCTCTCGGTTACGTTTATAATTTTAAATAATATACCTTTATGTCTTAATGAACTTGGGTCAGTTCACAGACTGAGGACTCATCATGTAAAATAAGTAATTGTACCACTAACTTTCCTTCCACCTTTTCTCTCCCCTACCTTCTTCTTTGTTAGCTGTATCTTGACTCTTATATCATAAAGGTTTTTAAAATTTACATTCTGGTCTATAACTCTAATGAAATCTTTCATACTTTGTCTCTAAATTTTCTTCAAAATTTGAAAACCAATAAATAGTACCTTTATTATTATGACTATGTAAATATTATTCATGGCAGATCCATGTGGTCATGTGGTATGTAAGAATAACATTTCCTTTTCTTATTTCAGTATCATAGTATCTGGGCCACTTATAATATTCCCAGCAGCAAGATAAAATAGATTCTCTTTTCTTAAACTTTGTAAGTTGATTAAAGTCATGCCATTTTTTTTTTTCTTAAATGAGGTCTTGCTCTGTCGCCCAGGATGAAGTGCAGTGGTATGATCATAGCTCATTGCAACCTCAAACTCCTGGGCTCAAGGGATCCTTCTACCTCAATGTCCCAAAATGCTGGGATTACAGGTGTGAGCCACTGTGCCCAGCCCATTTTAATTTGTATTTACTTGTGCCATGTTTTTCTTGCATAACTTTTAGTTTTCCTATATTTTAGAGTTGTCTTCCTGTTTTGGAGGAAGTTGTCTTCCTTGCTTTATCATAACATTACAAATATTCAGCCTTTTAATCATACTATCTATTGCATACAGTCAGTCCCTATTTATTTTCTGGGATATTCCATCCAAAGCTCTCACCTACCTCCTACTCAAATTTGGACTGAATGTTCTTTAGAAGTACTACTGAATTCAGCTGTCATTCTAAAAATTCTAAAATGATCTTCTGGATCAATTCCAGTTTCTGAGATTCCATGTCTTCCATTTGGTTTACTCTTATTGTGCTGGAGTTGATTATCAACTAACTTCCTAAAACAGGATGCAGTAGAAACTTTGAGTTCCTGCATGACTAAAGACATTTTTCTTCTGCCTTCACATCTGAATGACAGTATTTGGTTGGTCATATTAATTTACATTAAAAACATTTTCCCTTCAATTTGGATGTTGCACTATTTTCTTTCAATATCCAGAGATAGAGATGAGAAGCCTGACGCCAGTCTAATCACTAAAACTTTGTAGGCTACCTGTTTGCTCTTCCCCCCCAAAGTATTTAAGATCTTCTATTTATGCTCAAGGTTCCAAATTTTATGAGAATGACATCTTAAAAAAATCTTCCTAAATAGTGCTGGACAGTCATTTGGGCTTTCTATCTTAAGGTCCATGTTCCTTAAACCTTGGGAAATTCATCTATTATTTCTTTTGAAAATTTATTTCCCTCTATTATAAAACTCCTATAATTTAGATGTTGGGTACCCTAGATTTGTTCCCTTTGCAACTATATTTTGTTACATTTTCCTTCTTTTTTTTAATCAATGTTCTGGGAGGTTTTTTCCAACTCTACCATTTATCCCCGCCATTGATTTTTTTTCCTAACTTTAGCAATTATATTTTTAAATCTGTAAAGAACTCTTTATTCTCTTATTATTCATTTGCCACAGCTGTTCTTGTTTTAGTGATGCAACAGTATCTCAAATCTTTCATAATATAACAGTTAGAAAATATCTTTAGGTTCTGTTTGGTTCTCTGCACTACATTTCTTCCTTCCAGGATCAGTTTTTACATTTGTTATCTTGGTCTTCTCTATTATGTTGCTTTTCCTCAAATATCTGATAAGCCCTGCTTATCTGTTCATATTTCTTGGTTGTTTATTCTTGGTTGATTATTCTAGGTAAGAGGTGTGGATTCCTCTGATGTTGTATAAGTAGATCTGTTTCCAAACAGACCTCACATCCTGAGAGGGAAGTAGGATTAGATGCTCTATGTACCTGGGTATAACATTTGACTGGCAGGTTTATTTTCAGGAAGAGCTAGTAAGGAATCAGCTAGCAGATGGTAAAGTTATCAGACGGCTAAATGATCTGGAGGACCTCTTCTAGAGCAGGGTGTAAGCAAATTACAGATCATAGGCCAGAGTGGGTTTTTGTATGACCTTTGAGCTAAGAATGTTTTTTACATTTTTAAAAGGTTGCAAAACAAACATTAAAAAATACAGAGGAATACATCACAAACTGCTATGGTTTGAATATTTGTGTCCCCTCCAAAATTCATGTTGAAACATAATCCCCAATGCAATAGGTATTAAGAGGTGGGACCCTTAGTAGGAAATTAGGTGATAAGGATTCCTCCCTGTATACACTGGTGACCCTTATAAAAGAGGCTTCACACAGAATTTGGCCTTTTTGCCCTCTGTCCCTTCTACCATGTGAGGTCACAGTGATTGCCACCTCCAGAGGATGCAGCAACAAGGTGCCACCTTGGAAGCAGAGAGCAACCATCACCAGACACTGAACCTACTGGCACCTTTATCTTAGACATCCCAGCCTCCAGAACTGTGAGAAATAAACTTCTATTGTTTATCTATTACCTAGTCTGTGGCCTTTTGTTATAGCATCACAAACTAACATAGAAATCATAACTTTATAAGGCCTAAAAATCTTAAAATATTTACCATCTGACACTTTATAGAAAGTTTGCTGCCCCTTGGTTCCAGAGCCAATAATCATGTTGGGACAAAATAAAAGAAAAATGAAACTTCCACCTAATAGATCACTTCAGTCTTATGACTAGTAACTGTGGTAAAACCAGTTTTTCTTTCATTTTGTCACTATCCACCCCCTGGACAATTTTGTAGAAAACAGATATAATTCAAGTTGCAGCTACACATTTGTTCTTCAACTATTTCAGTTAACCAGCCAGAAAATTCTTATGAAAGACAAATGTGAGCAAGAGAAAGTATTATGCATTTAAAAACTGTTAAGTTAACAAGAAGAAACTTTTGCATTTTTATAGAATGATGCAGCTAGTGTTAACTTCATATGGAGGGGGAAAAAAGCCATATTTTTATAGGATGGTGGAATCTTAGCATCCAATCACCCAAGGCTTTTATTCTCACTGCAAATTTGGTAAAAGAAAACAAAATCAATACTTTTTATAAAAATGAATACAAACCATCCATATAAAAATATTATGTCTAGATGGTGGAGAAGAATGGAGATGACTTGCATCATATTTTTTAAAAACAAAAAAAAAATGAAATCATTTTTACACAAAATTTGCTGTGAAAGACAACATGTATAACTACGTTTTCATTAAAGCTTGGCAATAAGAAATAAGAAGAAGTTTTATTAGACACATAAGTTAAAGTGATAGCTGAAATCCTACAACACCATTAATAGTAATAACACCTTTAATCTTGGGAGCTCAAATTCATTTCAACTTAAAACAAACCTCACTTTTAGAATATAGAAAAATGGCACATTTTACTAAATTAGAAAGTAAAATATCAAAAGCTTAGATCATTTCTACAAAGTACCACTTAAACATCTATGGGTATATTTTTCCTCCCTCTAAAGCAATGATTTCAAAGGAACACCATCCAAGCACTTTTGCTGTATCTTATTCATATATCTTTGATCTGGTTTAAATTACAATTTATTACTATAAGGAAGTAAAAAGTGATAAAGCTCAATCTATGAGAATAGGATTTGGGGTTAAGAACTAGAAAACTAGAAAAGTGTGTTTTGCTGTTGTAAGTATGCACTAGTTTCATGTCCTATTACTTTCAAGCCTATGCAACTGGTTCCTAAAACTGTCTCAGAGGGTCCTCAAGATTGAGAGACATGGCAGCACAATTAAAACAATGGGCTTTGGAGTCAGGCAGACCTGTGCTGGAAAAATAGCTCTATCACTTAAATTGTGCTATCTTAATTAAGCAAGTTGCTTAACCTTTCCAAGTAAGCCTCAGTTTTTCCGCCTGTAAAATGGAGATGATAATATTACCAACCTCTTATCTCTTTTAATACTAAAAAAAAAACAAACCTAATTTTGTAAAGCCCTTAGGATAGTTCTTGGATTATCATGAGTAATCAATAAATACTAGCTATTATAATATAATCTATAGTTAGTTTTATCTAGGTTATGCTATACCTAGAATAAGCATACCTAGGTGACCAAATTCTAGAGATTCAAGACAGTTGTAGTAGAGGAAGCTGGGTTTGACAGAAGATGACAGCACAGGGAAATCATCACTCAGCAGACCAGCTCGCTCATGTAATTCCAGTATGAAATGCCTCCAGAGTCTCCTGACTCTGTAGGTCTACAAGACTAAAATTAGGAAATGAAGCTATAGCCAAAGTCTTCATAAGACACACAACTCACCTAAATTGATCTAATGGATGGCTATTTGGCCTCTATCTTAGGTTTAGTTCCAAAGCCTAAATCTATAGATTCTACAAATTAACTTGAGATAATTAAAAGGATTAACTTGTTTCTGGATTTTTATGTATACTGCCTTCTTACTTCCTCATGCAATTTTTTCATCTGTTCTCATTCAGAGTAAAATCAAAATAAAATTGTACTTATATTCAACACTCTCCTCAATTAAATAGTCTAAATTTGTAAGAATTAACCCCTTGCAGAATCCATTGCCCAACTGGTGAGGATTAGGGAGCAAAGAGAAAGTATCAAAAGCAATTGAAAGACTTCACAATAGCAAAGACAGGAAAACAATCTAAGTGTTCATCAACAGATGAATGCATTACAAAAATGTGATACACACACACACACACACTCACACGAATATTATTCAGCCATAAAAATGAAGGAAATCCTACCATTTTGCAACAATATGGATGAACCTGGAGGATATTATGCTAAGTGAAATAAGCCAAACACAGAAAGCCAAATACTGTATGATCTCACTTATATGTAGAATCTAAAAAAGTCAAACTCATTAAAAGCAGAGAGTAGAATGGTGGTTGTCAGGAACAGAGGGGCGGGGGAATAGGGAGATGTAGGTCAAAGGGTACAAACTTTCAGTTATAAGATGAATAAGTTCTGGAGATCTAATGTACAACTTAGTAACTATAGTTAATAAAGTATTGAATACTTGAAATTTGCTAAGAGATCTTAAGTGTTCTCACCACATACACACAAAATTGGTAACTATATGATGTGTTAATTAGCTTGACTGTGGTAATCATTTCACAATGTAAATGTATATCAAACCATGTTGTACTCCTTAAATATATACAGTTTTTGTCAATTATACCTCAATAAAGCTGGGATTAAAGAGAAAGAATTCAACACTCCTCTATCAGTAATGGACAGAACCAACAGGCAAGAAGTCATTAAAAACGGTACCATCAATAAACTGGATATAATTGACATCTATGCAATACTTCATCCAACAACAGCAGATTACACGTTCTTCTAAGTTCACATGGAACATTCACCAAGATAGACCATATTCTAGGCCATAAGACACACTTCAACAAATTTAAAGGAATAGAAATCATATAGTGTATGCTCTCAAACCATGATGGAATTAAATAAGAAATCATTAACATAAAAATAGCTTTTAAAAAATCC
The DNA here is from genome assembly GCA_023783475.1 of Daubentonia madagascariensis. Taxonomy (NCBI): domain Eukaryota; kingdom Metazoa; phylum Chordata; class Mammalia; order Primates; family Daubentoniidae; genus Daubentonia; species Daubentonia madagascariensis. The sequence continues at coordinate 7,155,861 of JAKFHU010000144.1, read as the reverse complement.
CTCAAATACTTGGAGATTAAACATTACACAACAATAACACAACAACAATAAAACATGGGTCAAAGAAGAAATCTCAAGGAAAATTTAAAAATTTTTGAACTAAATAAAAATAAAATTACAATTTATCAAAATTTGTGGGATACTGTAAAAGCAGTGCTTACAAGGAAGGGAAATTTATAGCATTGAATGCACATATTACAAAAGAAGAAAGATCTAAAATCAATACTCAGAACTTCCACCTTAGGAACGTAGAAAAAGAACAAATTAAATCCAAACTAAGCAAAAGAAAAAAACAAGAGCAGAAATCAATAAAAGTGAAAATAGAAAATCAATAGAGAAAAAAAAAAATCAACAAAAGCAAAAGCTGATTCTTTGAAAATATCAAAAGAATTGATAAGTCTTCAGCCAGGTGATGAAAAAAGGAAAGAAGGCACAAATTACCAATATCAAAAATGAAAGAGGGGATACATCATTACAGATCCCACAGACATTAAAAGGATAATGAAGAAATATTATGAACTGTATGCCCACAAATTCAACAACCTGGACAAAATGGACCAATTTCTTGAAAGACACAATTTGCCAAAACTCACACCAGAAGAAACTGACAATCTGAATAGGTCTACATCTATTAAAAATTGAATCAATAATTAATAACCTTCCAAAACAGAAAGCGCAAGGCCCAGACTGATTCACTGGTGAATTCTACCAAACATTTAAGGAAGAAATGATACCAATTCTCCACAATCTCTTCCAGAAGATAGAAGTAGAGGGAATACTTTCTAATTCATTCTATAAGGCCAGCATTACTGTAATACAAATACCAGACAAAGACATTTCAAGAAAACTACAGTCCAACATCTCTCATGAACACAGATGTAAACACCCTCAATAAAATATTAGCAAATCCAACAATGTCTAAAAAAATTATATACCACAACCATGTGGGATTTTTGTCAGCTATGCAAGGCCAGTTCAACATGCTTAGATTAATTAATGTAATCCATCACATCAGAAGGCTATAGAAAAAAAAAAATCACATGATCATATCAATAAATGCAGAAAAAGCATTTGACCAAAATCCAACTTCATGATTTTTAAAAATCCAGCAAACTAGGAATAGAAGGGAACTTCCTCAATTTGATAAGGAACATCTACAAAAACTCTACAGCTAACATATACTTAGTAGTAAGAAACTAGAAGTTTTTCCACTAAGATCAGAAACAAGGCAAGGATGTCTCTTCTCACCACTCCTTTTCAACATCATACTGGAAATCCTAGCTAATGCAGTAAGACAAGAAAAGGAAATAAAAGGCTAGAGACTGGGAAGGAAGAATAAAACTGTATTTATTCACTGATGACATGATCATATGTAGATATTCTGAAAGAAGCAACCAAAAAATTCCTTCAACTAATAAACGATTATAGTAAGGTTGCAGGATATAAGACTAATATACAAAATTCAGTCATTTTCCTATATACCAGCAATGAATAAGTAGAATTTGAAATTAAAAACACAGTATCATTTACATTAGCACCCCAAATATGAAATACTTGGTATAAATCTAACAAAATATGTACAAGATCTATATGAGGAAAACTATACAATTCTGATGAAAGAAATCAAGGAAGAACTAGTAGAGAGATATTCTGTGTACATGGAAAGGAAGATTCAATATTGTCAGGATGTCAGTTGTTCCCAACTTTATCTATAGATTCAATGCGATCCTAATCAAAGTCTCAGCCAGTTAGTTTTGGAATATTAACAAACTGATTCTAAAGCTTATATGGAGAGGCAAAAGATCCAGAATAGCCAACACAATTTTGATGGAGAAAAACAAAGTCACAGGACTGGCACTACCCAACTTCAAAACTTACTATAAAGCCAATGTAATCAAGACAGTGTGGTATTGGTGAAAGAATACACAAACAGAACAACAGAACAGAATAGAAAGCCCAGAAATAGACCAATGCAAAAACAGTCAGCTGATCTTTCACAAAGGAGCAAAAGCAACACAATGGAGAAAAGAGAGTCTTTTCAACAAATGGTGCTGGAACAACTGGACCTCTACATGCAAACAAATGAATCTAGACACAGACCTTACATCCTTCAGAAAAATTAACTCAAAATGGATCACAGACATAAATGAAAAACGCAAAACTATAAACCTTCTAGAAGACAGCACTGGAGAAACTCTAGATGACCTTGCATTTGGTGATGACTTTTTAGATAAAACATCAAAGGCATGATCCATGAAAGAAAGAATTGAGCCCGGGTGCAGTGGCTCACACCTGTAATCCTAGCACTCTGGGAGGCCAAGGCAGGAGGATCACTTGAGGTCAGGAGTTCGAGACCAGCCTGAGCAAGAGCGAGACCCCATCTCTACTAAAAATAGAAAAAATTAGCCAGGCTCTGTAGCACACACCTGTAGTCACAGCTACCTGGGAGGCTGAGGCAGGAGGATTGCTTGAGCCCATGAGTTGGAGTTTGTAGTGAGCTATGATGACATCACTGCACTCTAGCCCAGGTGACAGAGTGAGACAAAGAAAAGAAAAGAAGAAGAGAGAAGAGAAGAGAAAAGAAATGCTAAGATAAGCTGGATTCACTAAAATTAAAAATTTCTGCTCTATGGAAAGACACTGTCAAGAGAATGAAAAGACATGACACAGACTGCAGAAAATGTTTGCAAAAAACATCTGAAAAAGGACTGTTATCCAAAATAAAAAAAACTCTTAAAATCCAACAATAAGAAAACCCAATTAAAAAATGGGCAAAAGTCTAAACAGACACCTCATCAAAGAAGATACATAGATTGTAAATAAGCACATGAACATATGCTCCACATCATATGTCATCAGGGAAATGCAAATTAAAACAATGAGATATCACCACACACCTAGTAGAATGGCCAAAATCCAAAACACTGACAACACCAAAAGCTGGTGGAGCAACAGGAACTCTCATTCATTCCTAGTGGAAATGCAAAATGGTACAGCCACTTTGGAAGACAGTTTGGCAGTTTCTTACAAAACTAAACATACTCATACCATATGATCCAGCAATGATCTTTGGTATTTACCCAAAGGAGTTGAAAACTCATGTCCACAAAAAAACCTATACATGGATGTTTACACAGTCCTATCCCTAATTGTCAAAACTTGAAAAATACTGAGATGTCCTTCAGTAGGTAAATGTATAAGTAAACTGTGGTATATACAGACATGGATTACTATTCAACACTAAAAAGAAATGCACTATCATTTCATGAAAAGACATGGAGGATCCTCAAATGCACATTACTAAGTGAAAGAAGCCAATCTGAAAACTCTACATAGTGTATGATTGCAACTATATGACATTCTGGAAAAGGCAGATCAGTTTTTAAAAAGACAGTAAGAAGATCAGTGGTTGCCAGGGGTTATAGGGGGAGGGAGGGAAGAATAGATAGAGCAAAGGATTTTTAGGGAAGTAAAACTATTTTGCATAATACTATAATGGTGGATACATGTCATTATACATTTGTCAAAACCCATAGAATGTACAACCATCAAGAGTGAATCCTAATGTAAACTATGGACTTTGAGAGATAATGATGTGTCAATGTGATACTGAAAGTAGAGGAGTCTATGAATGGGTAGAGGAAGGAGATATATGGGAACTCTCTGTACTTTCTATTCAATTTTGCTGAGAACCTAAAACTGCTCTAAAAAAATGAAGTCTATTTTTTAAAAAAGAAAAAAGCAATTGAACAGCAGGCCAGAACTGGAATGAGAGAGTTATCCCTTTTAAGCCAGTCTCTTCTTTCTCCAAAGCACACCTAATCTCTACCTTTCAAGAGGGCTAGAAATATCTGCAACTTTAAAAGGACAGATAATTTCTAGAATTCTTTCTTGGAGACTCTAAATTATACCAATAAAAACCTCAAGGATGAAACATTTAAAGATAGTGAGTAGCTCCCAGAATCTACATTTAGCCTACATTTAGAAGCACTAGGCTTATATCCTAAAACAATCCACAACCCAAAAACAGCATTCTGAATTCAATACTCTTACCAATTAGATATTAACAATTCAAAATATTACTAAAAATAAGCACTTATTAAGGCCTCATAATTCAGTACTTGAACTGGATTAAATTTTGACTACTGAAAGATTTTATTCTTACTATTCAAATTGAAGAATACTGTTTTACTATTCAATGGCACATATATAAGCAGAGATGCCAAAATAATGCAAATAACTGATCCAGAGTCATCCTTCTTAGGAAGAGATCAAATGAAGCGCCCTTGTTGATTATAGTTCAGAGGTACTATAAACCAAGGTTCAACTCTGTTTCTGTACATCTCTTCCTTGGAAATCTCACCCATTTCCATGACTTTAATTATTCTTCTATGGAGAAGACTCCCATTTTTTATTTACAGCCCTAATCATTCTCATAAGCTCCACCTTTGAACACTTCCACATAAGTGTCCCAGTGTTATCTTAATTTAAAAAAATAATTCAAACCAACAAATATTTACTGAGTTCCTACTTTGTTCCAGACAATAAAGGATACACAAAAGAAGTAAACACATTTTCTACTCTTAAGATTCATATGGTCTAGTTGATGAGAAACATGAAAAGATCAACAGAAAATGTATAGCCATGCAAAGTAGTTTATATATGCTGCACATATATGAATTACACAAGCTAATATAGTATTCTGCTACAACAATATTGAGAGGTTCCCAATTCCCCAGTTTACATTAATAAAAATAAAATCTCCAAAAATCTTTGCAGCCTTGTAAAAAGCAAAGATTTCTTAGAACATAAAAAGCGTGAACTATAAAAGAAAAAATTGATAAACTGGACCTGATCAAAATAAAAATTTTTGCTATTTGAAAGACACCATTATGATGATGAAATGGCAAGCTACAGATTGGGAGGAAATATTTCCTATACATATATCTGACAAAGGACTTGTATCCAACATTCATATAAAATGAACTCCTACACCCAATGAGGAGACAATTCAATTTAAAAATTGGCAAAAAATGTGAAGTCATTTTACCAAAGAAGATATATAAATGGTTAATAAGCACATGAAAAGATGCTCAACATCATTAGTTATCAGACAATGGCAACTTAAAACCACAATGAAATCTATACCCATATTAGAATGCCTAACATTTAAAAGGCTGACTATATCAAATGTTAGCGAGAATGTAGAACAACTATAACTCTTGTCAGTGCTAGTGGGAGTGTAAAGTGGTACAAAGAGTTTGGGAAACAGTGTGATAGTTTCTTACAAATTTAAGCAAACACCTACTGTGGTAGAAAGCCTTTAAGGTGGAGCCCTGTGAACTTCACTTCCTGATATTCACACCCTTGTATGACTGTCTCCCCTTGAGTATGAGCTGGACTTACTGACTCACTTCTACAGAACAGAATATGCCAGAAGTGATGGGATCCAAGACAAGATAATAAAGATGATGGCTTCCATCTTGGGTACTCTCTCCTCTCTTAGATTGTTCTACTCTGGGGGAAGCCAGATGCCATCTCATGAAGCAACCATGTGGCAAAGAATTGAGGCCTAACAGTAGCACATGAGTGAGCTTGCAGGTAGCTTCTCACCCAGGCAAGACTTAAGATGAGCACAGCCCCTAACACCTTCACTGGCCGTGAGCCAGAATTATCTGGCTAAGTCATTCCCAGATTCCTGACCTAAAGAAACTGTGAGATAATAAATTTTTGTTGTTGTCAGCCTTTGAGTATTTATTATACAGCAATAGATAACTAATGAACCTACCATATGACCCAGCAATTCCACTCCCATGTATTTACCCAAGAGAAATAAAAAACATGTTTACACAAAGATGTGTGCATGAATATTTGTAGTGGCATTATTCATAACAGCCTCTAACTGGAAAAACCCAAATGTCCATCAACAGGTGAATTAACAAATTGTGGTATATTTATACAATGAATACTACCACTGATAAAAAAGGACAGACAACTAAAACATACAACACAGATGAATCTCAAAAACAGTTAAGGTGAAAGGAGCCAACACAAAACGTTACATGCTGTTTGATTCTGTTTATGAAGTTCTAGAAAATGCAAACTAATCTATAGTAATAGATGGCAGATCAGTGGTTGCCTGGGGCTAGGGATAGAAGTTAAGGAATGACTGCAAAGGGGCACCAGAAAACTTTTGGGGGTGGTAAAAATGTTCTGTATCTGATTGTAGAAATGAATATATAGAGTTTATATATTTGTCAGAACTCATTAAACTGTATACTTAAAATGAGTATACTTTATGGTATGTGAATTATATCTCTATAAAGTTGATTTTAAAAAAGAAAATTTCCAGAATAAAAGAGTAAATAATTCCTTTCTATTCTGTCATGGTTAGACCAATGGTTCTCAAAACTTTACCATGCACCAGAATTACCTGAAGGGCCTGCTAAAGAAAAGACTCATGGGCCCTATCCCCAGAGCTTCTAATTCTGTAGGTCTGGTGTGGGGTCTAAGAATTTGCATTTGTAACAAGTTCCCAGGTGATGATGATGCTACTTAGTCTTGGTCCACACTTCGAGAATCACTAGATTAGACTACAGTTTGAGTGTTTGTGGTATTCTGTGCTGTATAATCTTTTAGGATTGAAACCAAAGCAGATCCAAAGAATACTACCAGGTTGATAACAAGAATAAAACTATTACAAGGAATTCACTGGGAGAAAAATGGAAATTGAATGACCTAGAGAAAAGATAAAAAGGAGAAACCTGATAACTTTCTTTACTTCCTACCCTAGAGGTTTTTTTTTTAAGTCTCTATAATAAATATGCTTTATTTCCTTAATTTAGACTATAATTTCCTGGAACAGAAATTGTATCTTATTTATCTTTGTATTCCTCCGGGTTAGATTTAGCACCATTGTCTTATTCATAGTAAGTGTTTTTTACTGTTGATAGTTGACTGCTAGAATGACTGGTAATTTCTTATGTTTTAACTAAAAAAAATTATGAGCTTTGATGAATTATCAAGGGTTTTTTTGAAAGGATATATCAGTCTTTCCATATTTTCTTTTAATTTATGTGAATAAGGCAGAATAATTATCACCACCTCAATCATTCATCTTCTTAAACATAAACAGAGATGTCTTATAAACTGTAAAATTAATTTTGTATGGAATGACCTGGAATTGCCCAAAAGAATGTACTGCCCAGTGCCACACCTTTAAACCTCATTATTACAGGTTCTACAAGTTTTTTTGGTTCACTTTCCAAACATGAGAAAAGAATGTTAATGGCTACTAGTCTTATCTCAAAAAGATAAAAATTCATCAACTGGAAAACTTCCTGAAATTTTTCAATGCTTGTGATGGTTATGCTTTTGCAATATCCAAAATGGATTACAGTCACAATAATAAGAAATTAAACAGAGAAAATTTCTGGTTTGAACATAGTGGCCTAAGTTGGATTTCTCTTTTCTTCCTAGAAAAAGCACACTGTCTTGATATGGTAAATTCTGAAATCAGGTAAGGTAAGTTTTCCAACTTTGTTCTTTTTAAAACTTGGATATTCTTGGTCCTTTGCCTTTCCATATGAATTCTAGAATTAGTTGTCAACTACCACTACAAAAAAATTACGTTGGGATATTGACAGGGAATGTGTTGAATCTATAGATCAAAACCTGTACATTGAAAAGAAACCCTTATATTGTTATTTTTGACAAAGATGTCAAGGCAATTCAATGAGGAAAAGATAGCCTTTCAACAAAAGGTGTTGGGATATTTGAATATCTATATGTACAAAATGAACTTAGACCTATACCTTATACTATACACAGAAATTAACTCAAAATAGATCACAGACCTAAATGTAAGAGCTAAAACTATAAAATTTCTAGAAGAAAATATAGGAGAAAATCTTTGTGACTTTGGGTTAGGCAAAAATTTCTTAGATATGACACCAAGAGTACAATCTATAAAAGAAAAAAATTGACAAATTAGACTTCAAAACTGAAAACTTTTTCTATTTAAAAAATACTATTCAAAATGAAAAGGCAAGTCATAGAATGGGAGGAAAATATTTGCAAATCATACATCTGATAAAAGATTTGTATCCAGAATATACAAAGAATTCTTACAACTCAAATAAAAAGACAACAAACAACCCAATTAAAGAATTGGCAAAAGATCTAAATAGACCTTTCATCAAAAAAGATATATAAATGACTAATAACCACATGAAAAGATGCTCAACATCATTTGTCATTAGGGAAACTGAAATTAAAACCATAATGAGATACCATTATAACCCTACTAGAATGGCATTATAGCCATTTTTGATTATAGAAAAATACTGATAATATAGTTTGGCAAGGATGTGGAGAAACTGAAAGCCTTATATACTGCTGGTGGAAATGTAAGATGGAACAACCACTTTGAAAAAGTATGGCAGTTTCTTAAAAATGTAAACATATATTTATCATACAACCCAGCAATTTTCCTCCTGGTAATCTACCTAAAAGAAATGAAAACATATGTCCACTCAAAGATCTGTACACAAATGTTTATAACAGATTTACTTTTTAAAATTTATACATTTTTTGGATAAACCAAAACTGGAAAAAAAAAAAAGTTGAACTAAAAACGTTGCATTAAAGTAATTTCTAAAGGACAAGTGGAAGAAACAAAAATGATTCTAGCTAAAAAGTCTGAGATGCAAGAAGGAATGAAGGCAAAGAAAGCAGTAAATATGGTGATAAATCTAAATAAACACTATGTAAAAATGATAATATCCTTTGGGTTTAATTATTATAAATACAGCCTAAAATAAATATAGCCTTAAATATAAATTTTCATGCTTAAAACAAAAGCATGAAAATTGGGAGGGGGTAAGTTAAAGTCCTTTTATTTTCTGGGATGAGAGGAAAAGTATTAACATTAAACTTTGATAAGTTAATAATGCACATTGTTACTTTCTAGGGTAATTACCAGCAGAATAGAAACAGTGTATAAGTCCCAACTAGCAGAGGTGGGAAACTGAATAATTTTTTGAAAATAATTCCAAAAGAAGGCAAAAGGAGAGAAAATAAATATGAAACCCCTAAGATAAAAAGTAAACAGCAAATACAACAGCATATTTAAACTCAAATTAGCTATCATAGTGGGTGTTGTTTACATTTTTTCTCAGTATAGAGAACAAGTCTACAAAAAAAATAAACAAAGGATATATTTTTTAACTACATGATAAACAAACTTGACCTCACGAACATATATAAAACAATGCTCCAACAACTAACTATACATTTTTTCAAACATACACAGAACATTTACAAAAAACATATCATTATTGAACAGTAAGTTTCAGAAAATTTCAAAGGACTGAAATCATGCAGAGTAAGTTCTCTGGCTATAGTGAGAATAAACTAGAAATAAATGGGTCAATGAAGAAATTAAAAATAGATTTTAGAAAATTTTAACTCAATTATAAAAATATCATATAGTAAAACTAGTGAATGAAACTAAAGCAGCATTTAGAGAGAAATTTATAGCCTTAAATCCATGTATTAGCGGAAAAAAGGCTTACAAATTAGCTAAACAACCAACTCGAAAAGTAAAATGGAAAGCACATATACAATTTAGAGAATCAAAGCCAAAAGTTAGTTCTTTGGAAAGTCTAAAAAAATTGAAAATACTTGTTGAGGCTGATCAAGAAAAAAATAAGAGAAATAGAAATAATCACTGTCTGTAAAAAAAAAAAAAAAAAAGGGGGGGTGGGAAATTATTACAGATCTTGCACATATTATAATAAGACTATTATGAACAAATTTATGAAAATTTAGATGAAACTGAACAATTTCTACAAAAAATAAGTTAAATTGATGCAAGAAGAAACAATCTGAATAGTTCTACAATCGTTAAAGAAATAAAAACAAATTAATAGAAAATCTTCCCATAAAGAAAATTCCAGGCCCAACAAGTTCTACCAAACATCCAAATAAGAAATAATTCAGGCCAGGCAAGGTGGCTCATGCCTGTAATCCCAGCGCTTTGGGAGGCTGAGGCAGGAGGATCACTGGAGGCCAGGAGTTTGAGACCAGCCTGGGCAACATAGTGAGATTCAGTCTCTACAAAAATAATCTTAAAAATTAGTCAGATGTGGTAGTGTGTGCCTATAGTCCCAGCTATGGGGAGGCTGAGGTGGGGAGATTGCTTGAGCCCAGGAGTTTGGGGCTGCACTGAGCTACGATGATGCTACTGTACTCCAACTTGGGTGAAAGAATGAGAGCCTATCTCCAAAAATAAAAAAAGAAGAGAGAAAAAGAGAAAGAATTCTAATTCCAATTTTATATTAATCCTTCCAGAAAATAGGAAAAAGGAAGGGAAATCCCCAACTCTTATGAGGCTAGTATAATGTTGATACCAAAATCTGACAAGGATGGTATTAACAACCATGTCTTCTATTTGCTCTATTCTGACGCTTTGACATCTTGGGTCCTTGCTGACCCTGGAGGGACTGGACCTCCCAAAGTTAACCAATTCCTAGAGATAGTAAACAACTCACCTGGAAGCACAGTTTTCAAATGCAAACCAACCAATCCAGTGCCTACACTCCCAACCACCTTCTCTATTGAGCTCTCACACTCTAGGCCACTGTCCATCTTGCCCTAATCACCCCAGGGCCAGGTACCAGACAACTAGGGACATTCCCTATGCTCAGAGCCTGTTGAAATTATTCAAACTAGCCACTCCTAAACCTGCTTACCCTGCCTTGCCACCTCCTTCCCACAGAAACCATAATAAAGGTTCTTATGTACATTTCCTTCTGTTCCCTCTGCCTCCTGACTGACACCAGTGCTTCCCCTTGTGGCCCTGTGTGGCACACCATGCCCCTTCTCTCTTGGGATCTCTGAGTATGATAAACCTCTTCCTTTAAGACAGTCATTTCTGCTGGGAGTGGTGGCAGGTGCCTGAAGCCCCAGCTACCTGGGAGGGTGAGGCAGGAGAATCGCTTGAGCCTAGGAGTTCAAGACCAGCCTGGGCAACATAGCTAGACTCTGTCTCTTAAAAAAAAAAAAAAAAAAAAGTCATTTCTGTGTCTGTGTGTCTTACCATATCTAATTAAAACAAATCCTGAATATCCTTAAAACAAGAAATAAAAATTATAGGACAATCTCACCATGAACATAGATGTAAAAATCTAATAAAAAATTACAAACTGAATCTATATGCAAATTGAATCTATCAGCATAGAAAAAGTATATTACTCATGACCAGATGGTTGTATAAAAGAAATGCAAGGTTAGTTTAACATTAGAAAAAATTCAATGTAATTGACTATTTTAACAGATTAAGGAGAGGCTATAAGATTTCGATAAAAAAAAAAAAAGCATTTGCTAAAAGTCAATAAACTTTCATGATTTTTAAAAAACCCCTTAAAGTAGAAATAAAAGGGGAACCATTTTAACTTGATAAAGGGTATATCTTTTAAAAATCCCTACTGTAAACATCTATTTAACAATGGTGTATTGAAAGCTTTCCCTTTGAGTTTGGGAATAAGGAAAGAGTGTTTTCTTTTACTTCCATATTTAACATTGTACTGGAGGTTATAGATACATAGTGAAGGAAGAAATATTTTAAAAAGCTTAGAACAGAGGAAACAAATTATTATTCATATATAATCACATGATAATCTAAAGATCAATTAAAATTGAGAGATTAGCACAATTCTAGGATATAAAGATCAATGTACAAAAATCAATTTTATTCTATATGCCAGTAACAAAAAGAGAGACAATGAAATTTAACAAAAAGACACACCAAAAAACATAGAATATCTTCAAGACCTTGGAGTTGGGAAAGATTTCTTAAACGGGACTCAGAACCACCATAAGGAACAACCATAAAGAAAAATTAATAACCTTTGTTCATTAAAAGACACTATAACAGAGCAAAAAAACAGCACAGAATGAAAGAAGAGATTTGCAGCACGGAAAACTGACAACATGAAAAATATCAAGTTCCTAGGAATAAGTTTAATAAAATATGCATAAGACCTTCGGAAAGAGAATTATAATATAAAATAAATGTAAAATAATTGCAAAGTTAAAGATTACCTAAATAAATGAAGGAATATACCATATTTATGGATTGGAAGACTAAACATTGTAAGAATGTCAAATCTCCCAAATTGATCTCTAGATTGAATGCAATGGCAATAAAAATACCAAGAGGTTATTTTTGTGGAACTGACAAGTTGATGATATGGAAATAAAAGGACTAACAATGGCCAAACCACTCTTAAAAATACAACAAAAAGAGAAGCCTTTTTTGATAAGATAAAGTCTTATTATGAAGCAATAATAATTTGGGCAGTATGGAATTGGTACAGGGTTAGACAAATAAGCCAATCAAGCAGAACAAAAAATCCAGAAACAAGCCCTTGCATATATAACAATGATAGCATTGTGAGCCATAGGAAAAGAAGAGTTTTTCAACAAATGGTGCTGAGAGTCAGACTTAGCATTCTAATAACGTTCAGTCATTGGCTTCAAGGATCTTGGGTAGTAGCTGTTGGCAGCCTGATCCCTGAACCGTGGTTTTGGCAATATGTTCTTGAAATCAGTTCCAGTACTAGTCAGTAGTTTCAACTGCGGCAATGACAGTGGCTCCTGTAGCAGGTTATTTATTAATAGTTTGGGTTTTTTTTTTTTAACTTTTTATTTTGAACTAACTTTGGACTTACAAAAAAAGAGTTGCAAAAATAGTACAAAGAGTACCTTTATCTCCCTCAACATGTTTTCCATAATGTTAACATCACATATAACCATAGTACAATGATCAAAAACAGGAAATTAGCATTGGTATACTATAATTAACTGAAATACTGACTTTATGTGAATTTCACCAATTCTTCCACTAATATTCTTTTTCTATGCCAGGATCCTATTCAGGATCCCACACTGCATTTAGTTGTTATTTTTGCTAAGTCCTCCAGTCTAGCAGGCCAGTTTGGCATTGTTGTCCTGGCACTCATTCCTTGATGGATAGCCTAGATCCTATTGCTCTATTTCTTCTAGAACTTTATAAGCATGTAATTTCTTGTATTAAATTTTTCTTCCTATTTAAAATAGCTAGATTTATCTTTGTTCCCTATAAATGAAGGCTGTCTAATACAGACAAGAAATACAGAAGCCATAAATGAAAAAGTATATATGTTTAACATAAAAATTAACTTTTATAAGGGAAAAGACTAATATAAACAGAGTCAAAAGAATAAAAAGATTAAAAAATTATTTGATGTTTATAACAGGCAAATTATTAATAGTTCTAGTATACAAAGAGCTGATAATTTAATAAGAAATAAATAACACAAAAATGGGTGAAACATAGGAAAATTTCACAGAAGAAATCTGAATGTCTAATAAACTTGAAAAGATGTTTATCTTCACTAACAGAGTCGGAGAAGAAATAAAAGCAACAATGAGATAATTTTTCATCAATTACCCAACAAAATTAAAAAGAATAGTACCTTCAGTGCTCAAAAATGGGCAGTATGGAAATGGTCACATGAATTCTGTGATGGTGGGAATGTGAATCACTATTCTAAAAGGCCTAGCAGAGAATAGCTGAACAGCTTTCAGAAGTTGCAGAGTTCTGGAGTAACACTGGAGTTCCTAGCCAAAGTGGAGAGACCTTGATTAATAACCTGCACATTGAAGGTTGAGATTCCATTAAGGCCAAGACTTAGGAGTCTGAGTCATGTCCTAAGAGTCAGGGTTGCATACTAGAAATAGATCTGTCCTGAGAAAGTCTCAAACCTAGATGAAAGGATTAAGGTGATCTACCAGTAATCTGATTGATGCCAGAACAAAACTCAGAACTCCTCAGTAGAGGATAACATAATCCAGAGTCTATAAAATACATCACTACCAATGTCAAGCATATATTCAAAATTATTACACATATAAAGCAGCTGGAAAATGTGACCTGTAGCCAAGAGAAAAAGCAGTCAATGAAATCAGACCACAGATGACCCAGATGTTAGAATTATCAGACAAGGGCTTTAAAGAACTATGATAAATATGTTAATTAATTTAGAGAAAATGATGGAAAGAAGACATGGAGTATTCGGCAGAGAAGTGGAAACTCTACATCAGATCAAATGGAATTTCTAGAACTAAAAAATATAACAGCTGAAATGTAGAGTTCACTGAATGGTCTAAACATAAGACTGGACACAGTAGATGAAAGGATCAGTGTACTTTAGCACAGGTCAATAGAAATTATCCAAATAGAAGCACAGAGGGTAAAAGAATGAAAAAAAAACATAGTATCCAAGTGTTGTGGGACAATAGTAAATGGTCTAACACATGTAATTGGAATTGCAGAAGAAGAGAAGGAGAATATGGCAAAAACAATATTTGAAGAGATAATGTTCAAATCATTTCCAACATTTCTGAGAGACATAAACCCAGAGATCCAAGGATTTCAGCAAACAAGAAAGACCATATCTAGACACATCACAAACTACTAAAAACCAAAGAAAGTGAAAAACCATAAAAGCAGTCAAAGAGAAAAAAGCAAGATCAATTACCTGCAGAGAAATAAGAACAATGGCTAATTTCTCATTGCAAACAAAGCCAGAATATAACAAAATGACATCTTTCAAGTGCTGAAAGAAAAAAATTCTTCCATTCTAGAATTCGGTAAAAACACTAAAGGGATGAAGGCAAAAATAAAGACACTTTAAAAACAAAAGTGAGAGAATTTGTAACTAATAGACCCACACTATAAAAATATACAAAAATAATTTCTTTAGGCTAAAAGTATAAATGATCCCATAATGAAGCCTGAATCCACAAGAAGGAATGAAGAACACTGTAAGTAGTAAATATATGGGTAAATGTAAAATTATTTTAACAAAAATAATAAAGGTGGATAATAGGGTTTATAATATAAGTAGATGTTCAATATGTATGGCAGCAATAACAAAGGATGGGATGGAGGAAAAGGAAATATACTATTGTAAAGTTCTTAAATTATACATGAAGTGGTAAAATAGTAATTCAAGGTTAATTGTGATAATATAAGGATGCTTATTGTTATCCCTGGAGCAACTACTAAAAAATGATATGGAGGCATAGCTAAAACACCAACAATGGTGATTGTCTTAGTCCATTTAGTGTTGCTATAAAGGAATACCTGAGGCTGGGTAATCTATAAAGAAAAGAGGTTTATTTGGCTCACAGTTCTATAGGCTGTATAAGAAGCATGGTGAGGGCTTCAGGCTGCTTCTACTCATGGTGGAAGGTGAAGGGGAGCCGGCATGTGCAGAGATCATATGGCGAGGGAGGATGCTAGAGAGAGGAAGCCAGGCTCTTTCTAACAACCAGCTCTTGTGGAAATTAACAGAGTAAGAACTCACCCCCCCCAACAAGGTAAGGCATTAATCTATTCATGAAGGATCCACCCCCTCAACACCTAAACACCTCCCATTAGGCCCCACCTCTAACACTAGGGATCAAGTTTCAACAAGAGATAAAACTATAGAAGAGATAAAATGGAATATGAAAGAATACTTGATTAATCAAAAGAAGGTAGAGAGTAGAAATAATAAAACTATAGAAGAGATAAAATGAAATATGAAAAATACTTGAAAATCAAAAGAAGGGAGAAAGCAGAAGCTATAAACCAAAAAACAGATGGGACAAATAGAAATCAAATAGGAAGATGGGAGACATAAGTCCTGTCATGTAAGTATATTAAATGTAAATGGACTAAATACTCCAAATAAAAGACATAAATGGTCAATAAAGAGAAAAAGAAAACACACAATTTATCAATAACAGGAATGAAAAAAGCAACATCACTACAGATGATTCAGACATTTTTAATAAGAGATTGTTATGAATTACTTCATGCATGACATTTGGTGACTCAGATGAAATAGACAAATTCCCATAAAAGCACAACATTCTCAAACTGGCATAAGGAGAAATAGAAATCTAAATAGCCCTTACATTTGTTAAGGAAATTGAGTCTCTAATTTAAAATCTTCCCACAAAGAAAACACCATGCCTGGATGGCTTCACTGGTGAATTCCACCAAACATTTCAGGAAAAAGAATGATAACAATCTTATACAAACTCTTTCAGAGAATAGAGAAAGAATGGATATTTCCCAACTCATTGTTTTGAGGCAAACATAAACCTGACACCAAAACCTGACAAGGAATTAAAGAAAATTATCATTAATCCTCATGTATGTGGACTAAAAAATCCAAAACAAAATATTAGCAGGTTGAATCTAATGATATAGTAAAAAGATAATATATCATGACCAGTGGGGTTTATCACAGTGATGCATAGTTGGTATAACATGTGAATGAACATGATTCACATTAACAAAACAAAGGAGAAAAATTATATTGTTTTCTCAGTAGGTGCAGAAAAGGCACGTGATAAAACTTCAACACCCCTTCATGAGAGAAAAAAATGCCATAAACTAGGGGGACCTTCCTTAAGCTTATAAAGAATATTTAGTAAAAACCTACAATTAATATCATACTTAATGCTGAAACATTAAAAGCTTTTTCCCTAAGATTAGAAACAAGGCAAAAATATTCAATTCCACTACTTCTATCACCATTATACTGAAAGTCTTAACTAGCACATTAGGACAATAAGAAGAAATATAAAATGTAAAAATTGGAAAGGAAAAAGTAAAGCTGTCATTATTCACAGATGAATGCCTCCAATAGGGAAAGAAAATGAGCATGTGTATACGTCATATATGATTTAAGAAAAGCCAGCAAACAGGGTAAACAAAAAGTAGACAGGAGAATCACCCAGCAAAAAGACTTTATATAATACGCATAGAGCCACCATCCTATTAACAATACATTCTCAAAAATAAGAGTAATTTAAACAAGAAAGAATCTCGACCTTTAAACTCTGTTTCAAACCTCTTTGACAGAGTGCTCAAATCTCAGAAATAGACCAGAAAGATTTTTCAGTTAGTTGGTTAAAAATACCCTTACCATACATTTAAGAATCTCCCACTTAGATGTTAACTTTGTTAGTCTTATGATAAATATTATTAGTTTTTTATCAGGCCTGACTCAGTGTGCATCAGGAAAGGAAAGCAAAATATTATGTACAAAGCCAGCAAGAGAATCACTGTAGAGACCAATACATCTCAATACCCCAAAAATCATTTCTTACACATTTAGATATGGTAATAACAGAATCTCCAGTTTCAGGACTTTTCAGATTATTTTTTAAAGCTTTTGGTTTTAGAATTTAATGTAAACAAAACAAAAAACCCTTCAGGCTAAAACACTTTTCTAGGAAAATTATTTAGATCACATCCTGTCAACATGTGAAAAAGTAACAAACAAAATTTTAAAAAGCTATCTTTCCTTGAAGGCCAAATATATTTTTTCTATAAACTATACCCACAAAAATATGTCTGTTCTTCTTAGCCTATTATTTTCCTTTAGCTGGTATTCAAGCATCTCTTTGTGATATAAAAAGCTTGCACACATGGCTATTACCACTAATTAATTTTCAGAAAGGCAAAAATAGAAAAGCAAAATCTTGAACCTCATATGGTTGAGTCAACAATTGGAATAAAAAAATTTTCTGAAATGATGAACAAAAACATTTAAAAGGACAAGTCGAAGAAAAAGTACATTTTCTGATATAAGGCATTTAGAGTAAAATATCACTTTGGAAATAACAAACATTTACTAGCAATTAATCATGGAGAACTGAGATATTATTCTATACAAAAGCCATGACTTTATATTGAACCCATTCTACAGGACTTAGCAATTTCTTTCTGTAGACTTACTTGGTTGCAAAAGTTTTTAGCATTTCTTACTGCATGGGAAACCAATGTTCAGATGTTCCATAATTATATTAAAGTGCAACGCTGAGCTATGCTGATATTCTATTCCTAAAAGTAAAATGTAAACTGGGTCATATATCGAGAAGATGCCTGTCAATAGTAACACTTAAATAGGGCAATTTTACATATGAATCAGCCCATTGTAAAACATTTTTTTAAAAAGTCTTTTCCTCACTTCATATAACCACTATTTACTAATAAGACATCATGGTTAAAAACAAACTGTCCCTGACACTGTAGCATATAAAAGAGACCTTTATAATGTATCAGTTTCGAATGCTTTGGGTTTTAAGTAACACATAACCCAGTTCATAATCACATAAACAAATACGGATTAATTTCTCTCACAAGACAAGAAATCTTTAACAGAGCAACTGCTAAAATTCTAAAGTTGGTTTACTAATCAATGGTGCCATCAATATTTTCAATATTTTTGTTCTACCATCCTTAGTATATTAACTTTTTATACTCATGTTTATTGCCTAATGGTTCCAAGATGGTCATTTCAGCTCCAAGCATCATATCTAAGGTCAAAGCAAGAAAAGGGGGTTACCCCAGACCTGTCTGACCCTTTTATCATAAAAAAGGAAAGCCTTCCATGAAGTCCCCCAGGAGACTCATGGAATAAAATTATATTACGTGACTACTGCAGCAATAAGAAAGGTTATAAAGTCTAATATTTAAGTTCTCTAATTTTTATGGTAGAGGTGAGGAATGGATATTGGATTGGCCAACCAACAGTGTCTGCCACAGTCCTTAACCCAATATGCATGTACACCCTTTCTTTCTATACATATTCATTAAACAGAACATATTCATACTCTCCTCAAGAAAGACAACCCTACTATCTCATCCAATTACTGCATCCAGCTTGAAGCAGAATCTCTGGGTGATTTTTCTATTTGCTCTATCAAGTCCAAATATGGCAACTCTGGTCTGACCATCTATATAACTAAAAGATAAGCTATCTGTCTCTAAACCAGCCCCCTCCCATAATGTAACTGTGAAAAAGAACGAACAGAGTAACCTCAATAAGAACTCCTATTCAGAAAAGGGGATAATGGAAAGCATACAGGGGTCAACAGTCCACAATACATACCATATCTTACTGGACAGAAATTTCTGATTCCCTGGCAAGCAATAAAGTAAACTCCTTGGTTAGTCAATATGGTAGGTCCTACTTTAAGTCTCAGGAGAATCTGCTTCATCATTGTCCTCTGTGGCTATATCTAAGGTAGGTTTTGAAATGGACGCCCTTCCTAGGGACTCCACAGCTTTTATAGCCTACTTCATATTGGTTTAACTTAGGGAGGTAGAGATGAGAATCGCTTGGAGAGTAAAAACAGTCACAACTAGCTGCCAGCTTTGTCATACAATTCCTTCAAAAGCATATCAAACTTCTGTTCTAGTTGCTTCAGATCAATTCCTTATGTGAATAACCATAGCTAAAAAACATTTCCAGATAATCTTTAGGCCTGGAGATTCTCATCTCTTTGCTGCTTATCTCTGAATTCATAATAGACTTGAGGTAATTCTAACAATAACCTTAGATGGGGAGGTACTACCATTAACCTCTGCAAAATTCCAAATTATGAGGCTCTTTGTCAATTTAGAGTGGAAACTAAAGGCAGAGTACCTCTATAGCAAAGCTGTATTTTCCCCACTCTGTGTTTTCATGCTGAGGAGTCCTAATTTGAGTTCACTCAACCCCTTCCATAGGATCCTACTGAAAAGTCACAAGAAGTAATGAATACATAACAATATTCCAAATTTTTCCTATTATTTCTCCTAATACTATAGCCTCAGTTTTCACAGAGTCAGCCTTCCATGGAACAGCAGGCACAAACTTGCTTTGCTATCATATATCAAGGGCTACGACTTTCCTTTCCTTATCTTTCTCCATAATGTCTGCAGGTAGGCAGTCCATGGCTGGAATTGCTGTTCAAACAATTCCCAGGTTCTTTCACTCCTCCTCCAAGGCCCTCAGCTTGTTGGAATCCCATTTACAGCCTCATGCTTGTCACCTCATGGTTGCAAGATGGCTGCTACAGCTCCACACTTCATGTATGCATTTAAGGAACAAAGAAAGGGGAACGAGGAGAGTACCAGTCACCTATGTCCTCTTTATCAGTAAAGCAAAAGCCCTCCCTGACTTCCCTTCAAAATCACTGGCAAATGGGAACGGGATTGTCACGACTAGCTTCAACTAGGCATGGTTTTTTGCTTGAAGCTGGGCACACTGCTACCCTAACAAAATGAAGGTAAGCAATGGGGAATGGATATTAGCATATCTGCCACATGTAGATATTTATAGTTTTAAGAAACCAATCTCTCTTTGGTGAAATTTCAGACACTATAACAGAAATGGGGGGAAAAAGCCCCTCAGTGTTATAGAAATATATTTTAGGTAAAGAAATCCCCACTCAAGCAAACACATTCTACTTAGGAGTCTATGCCCGAAATTAGCACCCTTTAGCAAGCAATTTTCCTTTTCGCAGACTCTTTCCTCCCTTCGATTCTGAACCCACAGATTCTCTAAAATACCCATGTTTATTAACAACTGTTTCTATGGCAGCAGAGCCCCTGGTTGGGGGGGGTGGGGGACAGGGATGGAGGCTATTTATAAATTAAAGATTAACAGTACATGCCAATAGCAGCTGTTATTGATGAAATACTTGTGGAATTTCTGAAATACATATTGAGGGGGAAAAAAATCCTGAAAAATATTTAAGGTGCCTGGTTGTTCACCAAGAAACCTCTTGATTATAATTTGGTTTCCCAACTAGGTCCACCCCCTGGAAGAAAGTACCCTGATCACCCTGGTTCAACTGGTTTATGTAACAGTTTTATCTCCTTATATATTAATAAATTTGCATTCTGGCATTACATATTAGGTTTAAGACTAATTTAATCAATAGTCTCTGGGACACTACTGATCAGATCAGGTTTCTAAGACCGCAAGACTGAAGGTCAGACCCTGGTAAATTCACTAAGGTTATACCATGCCCCGTGTGGTCTTTTGAATAACAGCAACTGGCCTGCCCCAGGCTATAGCTATAGCTCTTCAAATCACTTCAAATCACTGAGAGTATTGGCATGAACCTCTTTCTTTCCTTCCTCCCGCCCCCTCGCCACCCCTTCCCCAAGACAGGGTCTCCCTATGTTGCCCAGGCTGGTATCAAGCTCCTGGGCTCAAGTGATCCTCCTGCCTCAGCCTTTCAAGTAGCTGGGACTATAGTTATGCATCACCATGCCTGGCTAAACCTCTTTCTTTAAAATGTTTATAAAAGCAATAAATCAATTTTCATTCCGTGTAGCAGCTCACAAAAGCCACTTTATTTCATGTAAATTGTGCCACCTGTAAATATACTCAAGGCACCAATCCTTCAAAGTACAATAGTTTCCAATCAATCCTCAACTCACACTTTTCATATATAAAAAGGTATGTAGTGTAGGTATACAGTATAGAGGGCATGGGCTTTGGAGCCAGAAGGCTAGAGTGCAAATCCCAGTTCCACAGTACAATGTTCTACCCCATAATGGGTATGTGATATTGGGCAAAAATCATTCTGCCCAGTTTCCTCATCTATACGTGAGGTCTGGGGTAGGAGGGGACAGGATGATAGCACCTACTTCAAAGGGTTATCTGAGTATAAAATGAATTTATACATGTAAAATAGCTGGAACATAGGAAGGATTCATCAAGTGTTAGCTATCATTACTCTTAACTGGAAAAATTAGTGTCTGGTTGCATTCTATGCAAATGTAAAATGATTTGATAATAAAGATTCACTTTATATGCTAAACACAAAATAACACAAATTCCCCCAAATTAATAATTCATCAAGAATCACAGTTTCAAAGCTGTTTAGTGAGTGATGTATAAACTCTTTTAAGCTACCGCCACATGGCAATATCAAACTTTCCATCCTTTGCTGCCAGAAATAGTCTTGAATTATGCATGTCTCCTACAAAATGCTATAGCTCTGTATAGAAATGTAAAGGAGAGAAAAATCATCCTGCTCCCTACTCCACCACTCCCCTCAGTGCTGCCTCTCACATCTTGGTCTCCCTAGAGCTTTCCTATGTCCTTGAAGCCTAGAAACTCAGTCTACAATTAATACCCAAAGAGGATATGTCTCTGAACAATGTCCTAGGAAAACATCTCTGAAATAAGGGGGCCGGACCAATCAGCCTAGTTACTTTTCACATGTGTGTGCTCTTCTCAGGCCTGGAGTAATTATCATCCCCTCGATTTTCCTCGGTATACATAACTGGTGATCCTTAATATTTCCTTGCTTGCAAAGAAATGTTATCTTAATGGTCCTGATTTTCCTCTAACGTGTCTACTTTCCCTCCTACTCAAGTGTTTCTTTCCTTTTCATTTTATTTGCTAACCTCCATGAACACAAACCTCTTTTTTCTTTTGCCTCTGATTCTCACATCTTTACTCTCAAACCCTCCCAGCCACACTCACTGCACACCCAATTTTTCAACTTCTAATTCTTCTCCCTGTACCCCATCCTTCAACCATATCTACTAGAAAGTCCATTTCTTTGAAGACAAATTCTTTTTACTCTAAATTTTTTTTTCACTTCTGTGCAGTTCACCCTTATAAAAATCTGGTTCTCCTTTAGATCCCAAGGTGCCTTTTCCAATATAACCATTTAGTCCTTACTTTCTCCTTTTTCTCTGACTCAATGGAAAGAAGCGAGGAACAGTCTTTTCCTTGCTCTCACATGCTATTTTCAGATTATCATACTGTGGTCCACTTCTCATTGTTTGAAATCTCCACCTTATCCCACATTTCAGAGAACCATCCTCAACAATCCTATTTGAACACACTGTTCTATAAATTTGTCCTTCCATCCTTCTCTCTAGTCTTGGTAGAAGTGAGACATTAAGAGTCCACAATTTGATTTCTGTCAATGTTAATACATATGTACTTAGAGAGTGTTACACGAACCAGAAAAATTAAACATGTTAATGATGGTCATATGGTCAAAACAATGGAATATTTCTGCACTCATAAAATAACTTCATAGTTCTCCATAGTACTCTTAAAGTCAAGTTCTATAAGTTTATATATTCTATCATTAGAAACATATCATGTTAGCTACTGCCTTAGACATAAATCACCATCTGCTTTTCACAAGAAACTATAGCATCATAACGCTAAGAAGGCCTTATGATGGGTATGTAAGTTGAGCATATAAGCTATTCTTAGCAGATGATCACTGCTTAGAAGACCTTCTAGAAAGAAGATTCTACAATTTCCCAAGGTAAATAATTACAATCTTAAAAATTCTTAATTTCAAAATCTTTGATTTTTCTAATTTAAATTTATCCTGCTACTTTTCCCCTGTAGAGACTGGAAAAAGACAAGCACCATCCTCAGTATGACAGATCTCATCTACTTGAAAAGCATTATTGTCACCCCTGAGCCTTCATTTTTCTAACCTGAAAAACTTGGACTTTTCTCCAGACTCCTATTCTCCAAAACTTTCTTTAATTCTGGCAACATTTAATTCTTTTCATATTAATTTTTTTTTTTTTTTTGAGACAAGGTCTCACTATGTTGCCCAGGCTGGTCTTGAACTTCTGGGCTTAAGTGATCCTCCTGCCTCAGCTTCCCAAGTAGTTGGCACTACAGGCACACACCACCATGCCTGGCTCATATTAATTTTAAATCACAAAGACCAAATTTAGATTAGACCAATATAAAGCAATTTATTATTTTTAATTATTTCACACAAATAGTTAACATATCATTGAACATAGTTCTATACATATAGGCTTCTCAAACATTAGATTTGAGACTTAGAAAATTAAAAATTATAGAATTTTCCATATTGCAGATGCTACCCTTTTTGTCTCTAGTTAAATCAAATCAATGATCTAGGACTATAGTTAACAAATTATGGCTGCACATATAGCTCCAAAACATTAAAATAAATGAATGAATGAATAATTACTTACCTTATCTGTCCTCAGATGAAAACTTTTCTTCTAGATTGCACAGTAGAGAGGAAACTGCCTCTCTCTTTATGGTTCACTTCTATTTCTTCTGCTTTAATAGAAATTGTGGACACCAAAAAATAAAAATAAAAACAGAAAATATTTATGTAACAATTGTAGTAATGCATGAAGAGAAAGAAAGTAGAATATGTTTACAAATTTCATATGAACTTTTACTTAGTGATACCTCAAAGGACTTTATAATAAGAAGCAGAAGCTTCACTTTGTTAACATGTTTAATTTCTCCCTCTTCCTCAACCTTTAAGTCCCAGGAAAATAATCTGTTATTATTTCCAAATAAAAGGCTAGGATTTAGGTTAACAGGGAAATAGAATGTTATTAAGATTATTGGATGGGGGTAGGGAAAAGCCCTTTCATACCATACAAACAGATTTCTGAAGAAAGGCAAGGAATTATATTTTACTGTGAAAACTACTTTTTGTGTTATATCTCCCCCAAGAAAAAAATTTTACATGCATTATCATAGAGGCTTAATAAGGACTGTCATTTCAATAAGGTGGTAGTGTTCATGGGAAAGAAGGGAAACAGTGGTATATAATACGATCTATCTTCCACCTAAAAAGTTAATTTTCCCAAAGATCTTTTACTTTATATGGCACTAATAAGATCAAGAAAATGGCTCAGAACACCCTAATTATATAAAAGTGGCATAAACAAATACTATTATAAATTTTTATTCAAGCCAATTGTTAGAATGCAGCAATCAATTTTTCAGAACTTTATGGTCTTTCTATAGTCATACAAACAATGAACATAAAAGGTTTAAGAATAGTGTATTTTTACAACTACAAAACGTCAAAACTTTATCTACTTTCAGATTCAGTTATACTGGTTTCTTTATTTTTCTGGCTCACTTTGTTAGAAAAAAGTCAAATTTTCTTCTTTTTTTTTCCTCGCTTTAAGTCATAAGCTAGTCAAATTTTCTGTTTTACATAAAAATAATCATTAGAATCATAAAAATTTGCAGACCTTCTAGATGGAGTAAATTCAATCCTCTCTAGATCAGAGAAATTCCCTTAAATGCCTTACTCAAAGTTACAGAATGAATTATAGGTGGAACCCTGGAATCCAGAATGCTTTTCCCACTACTTAATGATTCCTCAACCTTTATTTAGGCACAACTTTGTGTATATATGCGAGGGAGCAAGGCACCAGGGCTGAACTTGAAGCCTTTGAATCAGACCCCAGGTTTGAATCTTGGTTCCTCCACTTACTACCTGTGCAATTTTGAGCAAGCTACTTAATCCCTCTGTGTCTCAGTTTCTTCCTCTGTAAAATGAGATTGATAATAACTATACCTTCCTAACAGGATTGCTGTGAAAAATTAATACATGTAAAGCACAAAGAATGGTGTCCGACACATCGTAAACATTCAGTAAATATTCAATTCAGTAAATGTCCAATTATAAGGATTCTATCAATAAACACATGGATATGTACTTGCTAGGTTTTAAACTAGCCTAATTATACTAGAATTGGAATATTGGCTCATCTTTGTGTTTTCAAATATATGCATATATAATTGCTGATATTCCAGTTTGGCACATGAATTGTGTAGCCAGAGGAATAGCTCCTCGTGGAGTACATGCAAAATCCCAAATATTAAAGAAATAATAAAACTCACTTAAAAATTGGATACCATTCACTTGACAATCATTTGGGCCCAGTGATGTACTCAGAATATCTGACACCCAGAGGAATCATTTATTAATACCCTCTCCTCTATGTCATAAAATTATTTTCAATAATGATCATGAAATAAAACAAAATAGTCAGGAAAGAAATTGACAGTGAAAATTCTTTAACTCCATTTATATATCAATACAAAATAAAATAAATATTATAATACAAAAATGGAAAATGTAATGGAATTAATGTTTTTGAAAAGAGGAAAAAACTTATGCCTACATACTGGCCTGTTTGCAGTACTAAATAACAACATCACATCTCCTATTTTCTTGATTTGTTCTTTAGTTTTGAAGTATTAACAATTAAAAAATAAAATTTCAAAGTTAAAGATATTATTTGAATTCCATTATTCAGAAGAATAATTTCAAGTATGAACTAAAATTTGTACTTGCCAACCAAAAATTTTACACCTCAAAGTGAAAACTTTGTTTTATTCCTAAATTTTACACACAAATAAAAACTCTAAGTGGTCACATAAATGACAGTGTTAAAGTAATCGAGTTCTGTTTCTTCATTCCTATAATCAATGTACTACCATTATTTATTAAGAATCTACTGTTTAAATGCAGGGATATGGACCAATGGGGTTGTAGACATGAACTGGGCCTGAAGTCTTGAATTACCCTGAACTTTTATGAATTTACTTGGAAACATAAACGATAGCTGAGTCCATGTTTATTGAAGACCAATTGTATAGGTGGGAATTCTCTAAATTAATTTCCATGTAGAATATAGTGTTTATTACAGGATAAATAATTAAAATATGCTAATTTGAAGTTTACATATGTATCACTAAAACAACAGAAACTACAGAAATCGTTTAGAACCTAAATCCATGAGAGATTTTTCACGGAGGACTATTTTACCATTGACATTGCTTAGAATTACTGGTACACAAAAATTACTGGTAATAAAAAGCAAATAGACTTTTAGTGGATTTATTATAGTTTAAGTTCTCTACAGGTTATTATTGCCTATACCCAAGGAGACTCCTCTTATTGCCCCACTCTTGTTATGCCACTGCTCAAGGTAAAATCTGCCCTTAAAGTACTATCCTTAAAGATGGGCTTGCTGCACTAAATATATTTAAACTACTTATGAGAAAACATTTTTTACAATTAATGTTTCTTAAGAGCCTACTACTGAGTGCCTGGTATTGTGCTTTGTATTGTATTCACATAGACTGTATGTACATGAATATTGCTAGTTACAAGTCAATCATATTTATTCATTAAAGTCATCTCAGTAGGATTTTTGAACCTGCTTTGTTAGTAGTTATTGTGTGTACTTAAATTTAAAATAAATATCACACAAAGTCAAACATATTCCATTTTTCAAGCTTTCACTGAGATTGGCTTTCTCCCTGAACATTCCAAATAAGTGAGGCTGTATTATGATTCAACATTTAGAAGATCTTTCAAAATGTTAATATTTACATAAAAATTAACAACTTAAGGACTTTGGGTGTTACTCAAATTTTCACAAATCATGTGGCACCAGATTCATATGTTCTATTTTTACAAGCAACTACCTCAAGAGAACAAAAGTTTTAACTCTGACATCAATCTTTTTCAGACATTCACAGGATCAACATAATCTCCAATCTGCCCTCCCATAATCTCCCAGCTGCAAACATGCAAAAATATTGTTTATGTGATCCTGGTACAATTGACAAAGGCAGTCTTTTTAACTAAAAGAAAATCTGACTTACCTCAAAAGTCATCTTTGTATGGGACATCATGCCAATTACAGCCACATTAGAAATGGTACACCTGGCAAGAAAGTGACACACAAGGCTTAAACCCACAATTCCACTCCCGCTTTATATAGTTCCCATGATTTCCTGTTGCTGGGAAGCTCCTTCACCCACAGAATTCCCTCTCATTAGTCACCTGCAGTCTACTGAAGCAGCACCTGTACTATTTATAGTTCTAGGATTCCCAACCACTCCTATCAATAAGAATCACCTGCAGCAGTTAAAAATAAAAATCACATGTCAATCCCTTGGAATTAGATTTCAAGGGGTTTGAGGTGTGGCTCCAGAATCTGATTTCTAAAAAGTGTTCCCAACTGATTCTTATAGGCCAGGCAAGTTTGAGAATAATGCTCCAAGTGAAAGTGAGGTCTGTGGTAGATCTTCACAGTGCTTCTAGACTGATCAGCCTCAAGGGCTAATCCTCCTCTTAGGCCTTTGGGCATTTGAAATCAAGAGCAGGACTGCACTCTGAGAATGCAGAATGACATCTTGTTTACGCCTGATTTAAGTTTTCAGCACCCTAAGGAACTACTTATCAAAGGGTGAAGGTTTTAGTTTGGGAATGGGTTCTGAAGTAGAACACCACAAGGAGGCAGCATAGAGCTGACAAATTATACGTGTTTGGGGATTTTTGACTTCACACTACAACGTAAAATGGCTGCACCTGCAATTTCCATGAACTCAGATTACCCAAAAAAGAAAAAAAAAATCACTCTTAAAAGACATAGGTAAAAGTTATTAGCATGTAATTTACAAACAGATTTCTCTAGAAGGTCTTTACCGACAGCATTGTAGGAAAAGAGTTCCTTTGAAGTAGCATGCACCTGAATTGAAAAGACTGTATTAGAATACAAAGATTCCAGGTAAATCAAACTGGTCTTCCAATTTCTCTCTGCAAGTTTCAAAATACCTGTTCTACTCTAATATTTAATTAGCATTGTAACTGTATGCTTTTCAATGGTTTTAATCAAATCTTAAGTAGAGTTCTTAGTACAAAGTGGGGAAAAAGTGGAGTGGATAACAACTTGGGCAAGCTATGCCAAGCCTTCTTCTAAATCAAGTGTACATAGTTGAAATGTTGCCACCATGTGTCAGAAAATTATACCTCCCATCTCATGCATCCTCATTAATTTTTCTTAACTATCCCCACTTTATCTTTTCCAGTCCACATTTCTTCCTTCTAGAAATGTAGAAGAAAAATTCTCCAGCAACCCAGGTAGCTTCTCCAAATACCACCTTCAAGGGCTTTTTTTCCTCTGAAATCCCACCATTAGAGATTAGAGTTGAGTAAGAAATGTTGAAAGGTGAGGGAGGGCCTGAAGAATTTTACTTTTTTCCCAGTTGTCCAAAATTAGATACTCCCTATCTAGATATTCCTGTGTCTAAGAAAAGTATAATCCAAGACCCTGGGGCAATTCCATGAGGTGGGTTTTGAAGTCTTTCAACTCTACAATTTCCATCATTTAACTAGAAAAGCTGAGGTTAGAGGAGGAGGCAAGAAAGACAAAGAACATTCCTGGGTCCCGAGGGGACCCAAACAAATAAAAACACTTTAGAAGAGGAATGATAACTGGAAATCAAGACTGACTGCAGAGCCAAAGGCCACCCGGGAACTTAGTGTCCTCGAAACGAGGGTTTCCAATCTTTTCGAGTATTTTAACATAAAAATGTCAAGACCCCATAAGAAAATGGCTATATCCTTAGCAAGAATTGATGAAGACAAATAAGCTACTATGAATCCAGAAGCTGCTTAAATGACTGTGCTCACAGCAGCACCTGCAGACATTAGAAAGAGTTGTACATTTTTGTGTGAGGACTTTCTTTTTTTAACCTACAGAGAATATTTGTGAATACATCCAGATTGCTCAGTGACTCCACTTACCCCACCCGCTAACTAGGAACCCTGGCCCTAGAATAAGCACACTCGACCGGGGCGATATCGCCTCCGAGGGGCGAGATCTTACTCCTTTTATGTATAAAGCACAGACACACAGTACCTAGGCAGATAAACGGCGCATCTGTGGTATTAGAATTTCATGCGTAAGGGGGATCGGGGGCGGGGGAGATGTGTGGGCTTAAGAGCGCGATAATGAAAAAACGAAAAAAAGGAAACGATGAGAAACACTGTCCCGCAAGGGGCCTGAGCCAAGGCCATCAGATGAATGTACTGACAGGTATTTTTCTCCCAGACAATAGACTAGGAGTCAAGGGTCTCTGATTCTGCTATGACCCTGGTCAGAAAGAGGTTCTTCCCCCTCAGAGGCCTCCAAAGGCAGAGGGCACTGCGTGCCGTTCGCTCCCTCACAGGACGCCCGTTCTGTGCAGATGAAACGAATAACCGGGAAAGAGCTCTGGAAACTGCAAAGCGCTGCACCAAAGCGACAGGAGGTTCCTATTCTTGGCCGCACGAAATCCCCCGGGTGGGGCCCTCCGCTTCCCCGAGGGGCCCGCTCGGCCCCCGCACTTGTTGCTTCTCTGCCCCGCCCGCCCCCACCTCAGATCTTCCCCTAGCGACCCCCTGCTCTCGCCACACGCACACACTCGGGCTCCCGACCCTGCCCCGCGACCTCCTCACCCACGCCGCAAAGCCCGCGCGCTGCGCTCCGGCCCGGCCACGGCGCCTGCCCGCCCCCTGCCCGGCTCCGACCGCCAGCCCCGGGCCGCGGACGCCGCCGTTTCCTAGACAGCCGCGCGGCCGCTCCGCAGCCTCCGGGGCGCGCGCGGCCGGCGGGAGGTGAGGGCGCAGGCGCGGGCCCGGGCGAGCGGCCGGCGCGAAGCCGCGCGCGCGCCCTCGAGCGCGGTGGGCGGAGGGGCAGAGGGGCGGAGGGAGCGGCGGGGCCGCGAGGGGGCGGGGGGGCGGAGAGGGGAGCCCCGGGAGCGCGAGCTGCGGCCGGCTCCGCTGCAGAGCCGAGAGAATCCCGAGCCCCGGCAGCAGGTATGTGTCCTCGCAGCTGGCCGCGGCCGGGGCTTTCCCTACCTCACTGCCTGAGTCCTGTGGCCGGGGCGGGGGTTGGGGGGCCGGTCAAGGTTTGCAGGGTGCGTGCCCGGGAGGGCTGGGATCTTGCCCCTGACCTTCATCCCCCTGGCTGGGGGAGCCAGGCGAGGGTGCGTGGGGTAGCCCGGGGCTTCCGCTCCAGCCTGGGGACCTGCTTCTTGTCACATGCTTCTTATTTATTTTTGCAAACTGCCCTGGTTCGGGTCCAGCCGCAGATGCCTTACCTCCCATTCTTTGCCTCCGTGTGCCATCTTGCATTTATTAATAAAGCATGCAAGCTGTGGCGGGGGGATGCTGCTGGGGGGAATCCCATTGCAGTATGGCAAGCGGGCGCCTATTTTCGGTTTTCAGACGTGGTATAGAGGTGGAAATCCCACACCCTAGGGATTTGTGGCTTGGTTGGTCGTGACCACTTCCTAGTGGGCTTCCCCCGTTTGTCGGGAGGTGCCCCAGTGGCAGGATAGGCTGTCTGGAAAGGATGGTGGGTTTTCACCGTCAGGCCAGAATCTCATTCAGGGGACAGGTGCAAGCTACAGCAGACAGTTCCCTGCTTGCTAACTTGCCAGGGAGGCTTAAACCTAGAAAATTGTCTCCCTTGATTGTCGAAGAGAAGGCCTTGAACAGAATCCCTGAGACTTGCATACTCAAACTCATTAAGGTTTTGCATTTGAAGATGATTAAAGCTAGCCACCTGTTGGAAGTCAGACCCCACGAAACCCCCCATAATCTAGCCCACCAATCCCTGTTTCACAGACACCAACTCTGAGATGGTGATAGGCCCATATGGGTTCCTTCTGTCTTTAATGCTGCTTGGCTTTTGTTTCTTTTAAAACAAAACCTACCTATGATTTGATGCCCCATATGTTATAGATTGAAATTATATGATTTGTTTATATTCCATACACCTATAACATCATATCCTAAAGACTGAATTTCTCTTTAGTATGTATGTCTATTTCCTGGATTTTCACCTTGTTTTAGCAATAGTTGGAAAAGTGAGATGTATATGACTGCTTACCTTCCCTCCCCCAGCCCCCAAAATTTTGTGGTGAAAAGAATTGTAAGATCTAGAAGCGTAGAATGAAAATGGTTATCACAAGATGCTGGGATATGACAGCTAGACTGTAATTGCTTCTAAAATATAGTCAGAGTGCCACATCTAATCGCAAGATGGACACATTTCTTAAATACTCATATGTACCAGGTACTGAGCTAAAAGCTATTTGTGCATCATCTGGTTTAATCCTCACAACAAACCTTTTATCTCCATTTTGAAGATGAAGAAGCTAAGACTTAGAAAGGTTAACTAACTTGCCCAAGGTCACACAGTCAGGGACAGGTTAAGGCTAAAAACTCAAGTGCATCAAATTACTGGGGGGAGGGGGGCTTGGGGGTAACCTTTAACCTGGGTGCTGCTGCTCCTTGTACCTTCTCGTTAAGATCAAGCTTATGCATGAGCACATTGGCTTGGGTCTGATTTTCCAATTCACAGATTCCACGCTAATTTTGTGGCTTTCCAATAAGAAAAACTGTTGTTTCGGAATGGGAATTTTTTGAGGTGGCACTGAGCCTATAAAAAATGAGGTCCAAGAGGTGCTTCCATTTCATCCTCCCACACAAGCAGTTAAGTTCAAAAAGTTGTTTCACTCCAGATTTAAACATATGAAATGTATATGTATCAAGTAGAATGAATCACTCCAATTTTCCATTATCACATCCCACCCTACCCTTCTTGCTGTGCTGCCCTGCACTCCATCTTCTGGTCTCCCTGCCAGTCATCAGAGCAGCATTGTCTATCACACTTGTGTGTGAGTGCCTTAATGGGGTGAAGGAATCTATACCAGCTGTGGACCATAACCCAGCCTCTCTATGATTGTAGCAATTACTCATTCAAAGTTCTTGGAATCTGTGCATTCAGCTATGGATGTATATTTAACATTTTTTCAAGTGCTTTATTATGATGCAGGTATTGGATTTTGTTACATATCCCTAGCAGTTCTCATGGACTTAGAAATTGCCGTAGTTGCGTCAGTGGAAAATTTACTTAGTGGGGCTACTAGCTTTTCTACTCAGGTCACATTGTTGAGATAATGGTGAGAAAGGTATAGGTGAATATAAGGAATCATTTGAAAAGTATATCCCTTGCAAATTACAGCTTTTAATTATAAATTGATCAATAATAGTAAGTAGGAAATATAAGACTATCTCTTGTAAATTCTAAAAGCTCTATTTTCTTTTTATTTTCTTTAACTGGTTTTAGAGCACCATGATGTTACCTTTTTCATTACACTGTGTTCTGTTGACAGTAAAGCAATTTGTATAGCATTCTTGCCTCGTGGAAAACATTCAGTTTTGGAAGAGCACATTCCCTGGTGCTTAGGGCAATGCTCAGATGGGATCTTTCTGCTCTGGGGATTTCCAGTCTATAATCAGTTAAGCTCAAGATGAGTCCTGGTGTTACTGGGGAAGAAGCAGAAAACAAAGAGAAGTGTTACTTGATTTCTGGGGAGGAAATGGTTTTTCCTATGGGGAGAATCACTGTCTTCTTCAGTCAGGAATTTCATAATGGAAAGGAGTTCAAGAAATGGACTAGTCTGCTGTCTTCCATTCAAGAAGGATTTCATTTAATGCAGAGCCGAGCACACTTTTTGGTGCAAAGGCCAATTCAGGGAATATTAAAATGTTTCTGGATGACATTTTTTTTTCTTGAAATATATTTAAACTTGAAAAAGCCACATGGGCAACTATGGATGCTTAAGCATTTTTTTATTCCCTTCACCAAGAGTTTTTGGGGGGTGGGGGAGGACTAAAAGTTTTCCAAGCTATATAACTGATATATCTTGTGGTGACTGATTATAATGCACACTTTAATACATTGTTGAATAAGACACTAGGAACTGGGATATTTGTCTTTCCTTGACTGACCTTGTAAGCTACTTATTTGTGAAATGTGGTTTTTCTTATAGTATCCCCTAATTTAGTATTCTTTAAAATGAGATTTTCAGTGTCAACAATCTTGAATGACAAAAGAAGTTCACAGCTTACTTTGAAATACTTGATTTTCATCAGTCTCTTTTTCACTCCTTGGCAGCTGTAGTAAGGGTTTTCATAATTATTTAGAAAGTGGTTCGATTTCTATCATTTTTCAAACAGAACCAGTTACAATTCACAGATGCTGGCCAAGCACACCAATCCCAGGACTTTTTCCTGTGGTCCAGATCTCATCTGAGAACCTAAAGCTCCCTTTGGCCCTTTTCACAACAGGCTGGCTTTGGGTGTGGGCATGGGATGAGATAGAGGCTATTCAGTGCTGGTGTGGGGCAGGACCAGGAGATCAGTTCTGCATCAACACTAGCCTGTATTGTGATTTCTGCCTGCGTATATAATATGTGCTCATTGTAAAATGCTCAAACACATAGAAGGTGGAAACTCAGTGGTCAAAATCTTTGATAATCTTACTCCTTAGCGATGACCACTATTAACAATTTGGTGTGGGGATTCCTCCAGATTTTTTAATGTGGAAACTAAAATGTTCCTGTTTGCCCACAGTACTGTACATAGATGCATACTGTTTTGCAATTTGTTTTCTTGCACTTGGTAATATATCTTAGACCTCTTGGAGGCCCTTGAATGGCATACTTCTAGACACCTTTTATTCAACCACAGTGGGAGCTAGATAAGAGGAGCCCTGTGACCAGGGGAAGAAGAAGGGAACCAATGCTTGGTGGGTAGGAAGCTGGCATGTGCTATGTCCTGTGATAGTCAATTTCACATTCCATATCCCTTTGCAATGACCTTTTGTGGTCAACTGTTCACAGATCAGAGGGGAGAACCCACAGTACATGGCATAAGGAGCAGAGCCGAGATTTGAGCCCAGGTCAGTGTAGCTCAAACTCTGAGCCACTTCCCTTTTACTACTCTGATGGCAGGATGAAGTATTCTCTGGCCTCCCATCCTATTCTGCTCCATCCACACAGCCTTCTTGCTGTTCCCCCTGCCTCAGGGCCTTAGTACTAGTGATTCCCTCTCCTGAAATGCTCTTCCCACAGATATCTTCATGGTTTGCTCCGTTACCTCCTTTAGGCTTTGCTCAAAGTCAAACACTGCTTTAAACCTAACCCCCTCCCACAGGCATTCCTATCCCTCCTCCCTGTCTTGCTTTTATTCACAGCACCTCCTAGCATACCATATTATTTAGTTTTTAAGTTTATTGTCCATCTTCCCCCTTGAATGAATGTTCTAGAGGACAGGCATTCTGTCTATTTTGTTCACTCCGCTAACCCTGGTGCTGTGGGAAAAGAACTGACAAGTAACTGTGGCATCCTTGAATCTTTCCAGTTTCCCACACTTCTTGTTTTCATCAGCCCTTACCATTCCCTGTAGTGAGCAGTGAAACCTCTAAAATGCAAAGGCTTTATGTGTTGTTTGGAAGAACAGTGAGGAAAGTGGAAAAGAATCAGGAGAGATCTATCCATTATACTCTTGAGCCAGTGTTGGGGAAAGAGGAGCCTCCCAGGTTGAGTCTACCTCTGTAAAGATGGAAAGAAAGTTGCCTCAAGGTTGGGGTGTATGATGAGGCAGCAAAAGGCACATGGGGAGATGGCCTGGGATAGAGATGAGACCCCTATGTGGGTTCCCCTCTATTTGGGGTGATAATGTTTTTAAGACTTCCTAAGCAGATTCTACACTCCTTCAACCAACCACCAACTTTCCCAATGGCCCGAGTTCCTAGAAAGGAAAAGGTCACTCACGCTGGCTATTCACAACACAGGCGGGTTAACCACTGCACTGCATGCATTAGCCTATTGCATTTTTTTAGACATTAAATACCTGTTGGTGTTGTCCCTGTTTAAGCCAGGGTCTGAGAGTTCATTGCCAAAACACTTACCTTGTGTGTCTGAGAAGCATCACAGCCTGAGATTCCTTTGGCCCAAGCAGTCCCAGACTCATATACATACATCCTTCCTACATCTATCGTTTCTAGTAGTTCTTGGGCTGCAGCAATGTCATAGGCAATTTGGGGACTGATTCAACCTTAGAACACTTTGGAATGGACTACACTGAGATGCTGAAGGGAGTTAATGGTTACAGGAAGAAGCCTTGGAGAAACTGCTCCTCTGCCAGAGAGAGGCCACTGCTGCAGGCAGTGGCTTCTCCTCCTCCTCCTCCTCTCCTCTTCCTGGATGGCTCTAATGGCTGCCCTAGGCAGTCTGAATTACCTGCCAGGAGAGGATTTCCCCTTCAAAAAACACAGACTCCCTAAAACTGCTTTTGATTTGTAATATTATATTATAGAAACTGCTTAGTAGCTAGGACAGAGGCTGATAACTCCAGTTTCCACAGCTCATTAAAACAAAGAATTTTAATACATATTTTTGCCCTTTGCAGCCCAGCGTTTTGGAAGTCCAGGCAGCTGTTCTGCGGATTTCAGTTTCAAGCCATAATGCATGCAATGCTTTCAGCTTCTCTACCTGGGCTCAAAATGAGTCCAGAGAGTTATTTCATCTATGATTCGCTTACACTATCCCAACCTAGTTACAGAATTGCCATTATGTCCAGCCAATACAATGTATAGGGTCAAATAACCTTCCCCCATAAATATCCTTTGAAATAGTTAAATCTTTGCATTTTACCTGAATTTAATGCAGTGTTTTTGAAAAACAATTTCTATGACACTTGCTAATTCTCCTTTAACCATGACTACTAAAATTTGTTAGTT
Source organism: Daubentonia madagascariensis (assembly GCA_023783475.1). Taxonomy (NCBI): domain Eukaryota; kingdom Metazoa; phylum Chordata; class Mammalia; order Primates; family Daubentoniidae; genus Daubentonia; species Daubentonia madagascariensis. Next base: position 7,119,761 of record JAKFHU010000144.1, on the reverse strand, counting down.
CTGCCCATCAAAACAAAAGAACGGGGTGAAATACATTGCAATTCCCCAAACAAAAAGAAGGTTCCATTGTTTTGGGACAGAGTCTTAAATGAAAAGCTTACAAATTTCTCTCTCTCTCTCTTTCAAATGAAAAGCTTACAAATTTCTCTCTCTCTCTCTCTCTCTCTCTCTCTCTCTCTCTCTCTCTCTCTCTCTCTCGCCTTCTTTTCACTGTCAGTTTCTACCCAGGGCTTTATCTGCCATCACTCCCCCTCTTGATGCCCTATAAGGAGCTCCTGTCCCCTCCCCTCTCCTGAAACAGAACTCTTAAAGGTCACTGGTGATTGCCTAATCACAAATCCAATGGGCATTTCTCAGATTTCGTTCCTGATGGCTCAGCAACATCTGACCCCATTGACTTCCTTGACTCCTTGAAATGCTCTCTGTTGGCAGCTCCTTCCTAACGGTGTTGGTATCTATCTGGTCTCTCCTCTGCTCTAATCCTTCCTGTTCTATTGAGAGGCAGTCCAGCAAAGTGGTTAACGATGTGAATCCTGGCTCTAGCACTGGCTACCTGTGTAACTTTGAGTAAGTTATTTAAACTCCCTGTGCTTCAGTTTCCTCATCAGTAAAATGGGGAGAAGAAGAGTAGCTACGTCATAGGGTTGTGTCAGGAAGAGGATTAAATGAGTGTGCCTAGTAAAGAGTAAGCACTCAACAAATATCACCTTTTATCATTATAACTTCCTGTTTAGATACCTTCAGAAGCTCCCTTGTATCTTCAGAATAAAACCCTTAACTCCTAACTCCTCACTCTGGCAATCAAGACCTCTATGATTTAGCTCCCTTTTAGTTTACTTACTGCCTTGACCCTTCCCAGTGTGGGCCCACTTCTGAGCCTTCATCCATGCAGTCCCCACTCGACCACCTTCACCCCTTCCTGCTCTTACCTGGCCAGGCTGGGGGAAAGAGTGCTGAGGGCTGCCCCTGCCCAGGAGGCATCAAGGGCAGACTGCCTTGTAATAGGAGACAGCCTCCCTTGGGCACAGAGCCTATCTCTCTCAGACAGAGTATAAATTACTTAAGGACACCAGCTGTGATTTATACTTTAAAAAATATCTTCCTTAGCATTTAGCACTGTACTTTACACATAGTGGGAATTTAACTCATATCTTTTAACTGCCAAAACATCATGGTTTTACTTGGTCCTTCCAAAATCCTTTTTTCTCCTAAATTGAAACCTGTATTGATCAGTCCTGGAACCTATGTAAGCTTGATCTGGGAAAATTGAGTCAACACCACAGGGAGAGTTAACCACCTCAGAACATTTTTGGAATGAGGAGGGCTATATAGAAATAATTAAAATAATGGGAGCACAGGGAATAATTTAATGCTTTTAAAAGTAGCTTGAAATCCTACCAACCTTTGAAGCTGTTAGGATTTTTTAAAGTGTTTGGAACTTTTTTTCTATCCTCATACTCTCTATCCTCAAAGTAAAATGAACTCTGAGGGTGTGAGTAGCAAGTCTGTCAACCCTGCAGACCTTGTTACAGGTGTGCTCCTGAGCTACTGTGTTCCAGTCCTGCTTGCTTTCTCCTTACTAACTGAGTGAAGAAGACATTGAAGTTGAATGAAAATCAAAGGAGGGGTTGCCTACTTTTTTTTTTAAAAGTTAACCCCATTACTGGCTTTCTGGGTTGGGATGACAAAGATGGCCTACATTTTCATGAGCATCTGCTATGTCCTAAGGTCATGAAAAGTCCTAGAATTGTGCTGCCAATATAACAACTTCCCTCTCTGTAACCCCAGAAGCCATCAAGGACCATGTTCTTTGCATGTTGAGATTCTATAGCAGAGTTTCTCAACCTCAGCATTATTGACAATAGGTAATTCTTTGTTGTGGGGGCTGTCCTGTGCATTGTAGAATGTTTAGCAGCATCCCTGGCGCCTACCCACTGCATGCCAATAGCACTACCACTTACCCCCCCCATACTTGTGACAAACAAAAATGTCTCCAGAAATTGCCAAATGTCCCTTGGGGTGCAGAATCACCCCCAGTGGAGAACCACTGCTATATAGGATCAATACAGAAAACTCAGAATCTTTCTAGTTTGTAGGATATAGAGCTCAGACAGTTTGGATCAAGCAAAGATGAAGATTATAGTATATGTGAAAGGTAAATTTGGCTTTGAACTTACTATCATAAAGAGGGAAAATTTAGTGTCTATAAACAATTATAGATTATATCATAAATAAGAAGATGTCAACAAAGTAGTAATAGAAATTCAGACCATCTTACTACTAAAGGTCTTGGGGCTGGCTGCAATAACACATTCTGGGACTGTTACAATCATCCTTGGGGTATTTTTTTTTTTTTTTTGGCATTGTATTTAAGTGCCCAAAATACTTTTAGGTCTTTGACAATAAATGTATTAAACCAAAAATAATTAACATTTTTGGAGAAATCTTAGTTGATTATGATTGGAGGAAATTATATTTGACCTGTGGTGGACCAGCTCTCCCTATCAGAGGCTGCTTGTGACCATAAAGCCACTCAGGTGCTTCAGGGATAAAGTAAGAATGACAAGGTACTTTGTGCTTTGGTGAAAGGCCACAATTGCTCACAATCTTCATGGCTGTTAGAAAATTTAGCTGTAGACTTGTGATTTAAACCCCACCTGCAATTGACAGTCACCATTATGTTCTTTCTAAATGCAGTAGCAGAAATTGCATGCCATACCCCAAGACTGAAAGTGACAGTTTATACATGCTTTGTGAAAAACTTTAAGGCTCCAACCTTGGGAGAAACCTGCTTTGGCCAAAGATGACCTTTGGCTTGTTAATTGCTTTAGGGAAGGGAAAGTATACACAGAAGATCCCCAAGATACTCCCTATCAATAGTCTAGAAGTAAGTCTTGTGCAGTTTTTTGAATCAAGGAGGCAAGGTAGAATTACTAATCCCATAGACAATTGTGAGCACCTTCAGTGTTCCGTGCTTGTGCTAACAAGTGGAAGCAACTCCAAAGATCATGTCCAGTGCTATGGACCGAAATATGTCCCCCTACAGATAAATATATGTTGAAGCCCTAACCCCTAATGTCTCAATATATCTGGAGATAGGGTCTTTAGGAGGTAATTAGGGTTTAAATGAGTTCTCTCTCTTACCCCCTTTCCCATGTGAGGACACAGGGAGGAGGTGGCCATCTGCAAGCCAGGAAGAGAACCCCTACTAGAACTTGACCATGCTGGCATCCTGATCTAGGACTTCTAGCCTCCAGAGCTGTGAGAAAATAAGTATCTGTTGTTTAAGCCACCCAATCTATGATATTTTGTTATGGCAGCCTGAGCTAACTAATGCATCCAGCATCCTCATTGTACAGATGAGGAAACTAGACCCAGAGAGGTTGATGACTTGCCCGAGGTCAAGCTACCGGTTAGTGTCAGACTGGAACATAGGGCCTGTGCTCCCTGACACCTAGTCCAATGTGCATTCCCCTTTCCACACTTTCTCAGGTTGTATAGCCCTCTTATTTATCATCTCCAGAACCCATGGCACATCACTTCTGTGAACATCAGGATCCTTATACTTGCCTTGTCCGTCTCAGGATTGCTGTGAAGATCAATGACACAGTACCAAAAAAATAGTATGAGTTTCCAAACTATAAAATATTTTACAGATATATCACACTCAACTTAGATTTGGCCTAGTAAGCAGGAATCTGCCTGCCTCTGAAAATTGTAAGTCAGCCATCTAGTCAAGTAGGTAGCTCTGTAAGGTAGCACTAGACTAGATAGTCTCAGGTGGGAGGGTTGGCCCTTGGCTTTAGGGAATGAGTCAGAGGACAGAGAAGGCAGGAGGGAGTAGGGCACCTGGTTCAGTGATGTACCATCTCAAGCACGGTAATTGTTCTTCTTTTTTGTTGAGTTGTAAAAGCTGTGGGTGATGTGAGTTTGCATAGCAAGAGGAATGTTCCTCTTATAAGGACAAAATATCAGAGCTGGAGGAGACCTTGAGAGCTTGTGGTACCAGCCAGGGTCTCTGGTAATAAGCAACAGAAACCTCCCCTGATGAACTTAAGCCATTACAACAGTTTATAAACTACAAAATATTGTACAAATGTAAATACCATTCTCAACTCAACTCGTATCGAGTTTATTGAAAAGTATATCAGGAAGGAATATGTTTATCTGAAAGTAAGAAAATCTGAAAAACATTGGCTGAAGTAGGTAGATAACTCATTTTCAATGTGTAGTAAGTCTTAAGGCAACAGTCCAGGGCTTGTCCTGCTGCTCAGGGATGCCATCAGAGGCTGAGGTTCTACTTAGCATTTTGCTCGTGGTCATGGGTGGCTGCTTCAGCGTCAGGCATTTCATCTATATTACAGTTAGGAAGGAGGAGGAAAGATGAAGGTGAAGCATGAAAGCCTTTTCCTCTCCAGGTTTTGCCTTCATAATGGGGGAAGGGACTTATTTATTTCATTAATCAGAACTGTCTCACATGACTACTTTTTAAAGTTAAGGAGTCTGGGAATTCGAGTATTTTGCTTTCTGGCCTCTAGAGTAGAGGGAGACAAGGAAGAAAGGGATTGAAATGGGCCTTGTGAGTCAAGCTAACATATTTATAACAGAAGAACATGGCATTTTTGTAGAATCATAAGATGTTAGAGAGCCAGCTCAGAAAATAAGGGTGGCCAGGCACAGCTAAAGAGCCCTGGGCACTGGACACTACTATACCATTCTGGGCTAACCACTCCCAGTCAACATTCACTGCCATAGCCCCTGGACTTCTCATTCCACCGAAGCTAGGCTTTTGCATTCTTACTAAGGATTCAAAGTCTGTGACTGAGCTCAGGTCCCATTTCCATGCTATAGCTACACGGCAGGGGTAGGGAGGGAGATTATATGCCCCCACCTCCTTGGGCTTCCATAATGGGGGAGAGGGGACCTTGCCAGCCACTTATCTTGGGATTCTTCCAAATAGGGAGGGTACTCTAATGCTAGACAGCCAAAAATAACAAACATATATCATCCCCCTATTTTCCAGATGGGATCCTGGGGCCTAGAAAGAAAAACATGCTTAGTCAGTGCCGCACAGTATGTGAAGGGCAGAGCCAGGATTTTGTCTTATCCTGATACACCCAGTCTGGTTGGTCCCAGGGAAGCAGCTGCTCTTAGAGTCTTTTCCTCAGAATTATTGACATTCTATAAAGTAAGGGGGTTTATCTTTGGAGGGAGCCCCTCCTTTTCCCAGAAGTTCATGTGTAGGTCCCTTTCTCCCCCAGGATCTTCCCAGCAGTTACTTCCTGTTTGTATAGTTTCAAGGCTTTCCAAAAGCAAGAAGTACCTCCTCCCTGCAAACGACATTCAGGATTCCTGTTGATGCTGAAGGGGCTATTTTGTAAAGATGTTAAGTGGTCAGTATTCCCACTTTCTGAAGAGGAGCAGCTAGGCACAGCCCCTCAAGACTTATAAAAAGGTTGATGAGCTGTTCTGGCCACCATTACCCCTCTACAGCCTGTGTGAAGAAAAGACTAGACATTCAAGGAAATTTGAGTCACTGTGCAGAGTGTGAGGGAGAGTACGATGGTTTGTCCTTACCTTTCCCAGTAGGGGCGAAGAGAGGGTTGTTTCCTCCTAGCCAAGAGAGAGTGCTCCAAGAGCGCCCCTCAGTTTGGTGCTCCTGACTCAGACCCTGTGGAGATTCCCATAAGGCCTCTTGAGAAACCATAGCTGCATCCCATGGAGTGTTCAGCATTTGGACACTTGCAACCTAGAGAATGCTATCAGCCAAGGAAGGTCTATAATCAAGTGTGATGACTTTTACCCCTTTACTCTACTCTTTGGCCACCCCCACCCCAGGCCCACCACTGACCTTGGAAAGCAAGAAGCAGTGGAGAACAGGGAGGAAAGAAAGAGCAGTCTCCATCCCCTTCCCTACTGTAAGACCTCCAGCTGTAGTCAGTCTAAGCCAGAATGAAGGGAGGAGCTTTGAACTGGGTGTGAGGTTGAAGACTTGATTTAGATGAGCTGAGATTTTTTTAAACACCTGAAAATTAGCCTTAATTGAGGTGGTTCTTGAAATTGTGAGTAACCAGAAATCTATGGAGTCTGTCAAAGTTGTCATCAAGGGGAGGGAAGAGAGAGCCAGGGTGACCAGTTTGAAGACAAAGATTGGAGAGAAATAAGGGTTATTTCTAGTTGTAACCACATTCAAACTGTTGCTAGATACTCTCCTTTTCCAAAGATGACATTCCAAGTTTTGAAAAGAAGCACTGAGACTAAGGCATCAAGATTTGGACCAGAGTCTAGTCCCAGCTCTTCCTCAAACTTGGAGTGTAACTTTGTACAAGTCACTTTACTTTTCTGGGTCCTGGCATCCTCTCCTGTCCAATGATGGGATTGGGCTTTGTAGTTTAGGAATCCCAGAATGATTTCTCTACTTCTCTGCACCGTGCACTGACTCAAAACAGCAGGACAAAATAATTCACACAGTGAGCTGGCTTTACAAATTTTACTTCAGTTATATTTGTTGGAAGAGTCAAGCATAGATGAATGGCATTTGGCAGGAGAAAACCTTAGTATATCTGAAACCCTTAATTATACACTGTAGGCAGTTTTGGAGCATTGGTCTCGTTAAACGCACCACATCATCAGAATCTCAGTATGAGATTTTCGATCTGCACAGTTTGTTCATCTGTGGCATGACTGGCCTGTGTCAGACAGGTAACATCCACATTTTCAACTGAGTCTGCATTTGAAAACCTGAACACTTCTATATTTAGATTAAAGGCCTCTTATGCTGTTCCTGTGGAGATGAGTCCATTGAAATTGACCACACTCAATAGTGGTGAGGCCTATAGCTGGTGACACATTTTATTTCCAGGTTTTATTTGTACTCAAATACTATTGCCACACTAAGTGTAAGATTTATACACACATGGCTTTTTATGTGTTTTTATTATATAAGTAATACATAAAAATCACAGATAAATTACATAATTTACATAATATATAAATTAGAAATACTTTTTTACAATAAGAAAGAAATCATCTATAATCCTACTACCTATAATTATCATTCACCTTTTGTGCCTATCCTTTCAGATTTGTTATGCATATATACATACCTGTATATGAATGATTTTTTTCTTTATTATTTTAATTGTGGTAAAATATATATAACATAAAAGTTACCATTTTAGCCATTTTTAAGTGTATATAGTTCAGTGGTATTAAGTACATTCACATTGTTGTGCAACCATCACCACCATCCATGCCCAGATTCTTTTCATCTTGCAAAACCTAACTATACCCATTAAACACAAAAACTCTACTTCCTTACAGCTTTGCACTCCCCCCCACACTTTGTTATTGATGTCTCAAATTATGTCTTTATGTTATATTTTATAATATGTTTTAATGTATTATATGTTCAGCTTAATAACTTGTTGAGGACAGCAAGGAGGCCTATATGAGAATGCTGAGGTTAAGGGGATGGGAAATAAAACTGGAAAGGGAGATTTTAGGGCCTTGTAGACCACGATGAGGATTTGGATTTCATAAAATTTACCAGGACACCTGTGGCGTGTTGAGGGCAGAGGAGTGACATGACTGAGTTTGTTTTAGAAGGGTCACTTGGCTGCTGTATGGAGACAGACTACAGGGGGTAGGGAAGGAGGCAGGAAGGCACTTAGGAGGCTGTTTGAGTAATCCAGGTGACAAGTGGGGTGGCTTGGACCAGGGTGCTGTCAGTGGAAGTGGGGACAAGTGGTTGGATTCTGGATATGTTTTGAAGGTAGAGCTGATAGTATTTGCTGATGGACTGGATGTGTGGTGGGAGAGAAAGAGAGAAGTCAAGATTAATTCAAGGCTTTTGGCCTGAACTGGAAGGATGAAATTGCCATTTATTTAATAGGTAGAGATGGAGGAGAAACAGATTTTAAGTGGGAGATAATAAAGAGTTCTGTTTCAATCATGTTACATTTTACAGTCTGTGAGACATCTAATTGAAGATGTCAAGTAGGCAGTTGGATATGCAAGTCTGGAGTTCAGGGGAGAAGATGAGGCTGGAGACGGAAATTGTAGAGACAACATACATGGATGACATTTTAAGCCATGAGATTGAATGAGCTCACCTAGGCCCTGGAAGAGAGGACAGATAGAGAAGAGAGGAGGTCTAAGTAATGAGCCCTGGGGCATGTCAACATTTGGAGGTCAAGAGGAAGAGGAGGACCCCGAGAAGGAAACTGAGAAGGAACATTCAGTGAAGGGAGAGGAAAACCAGATGGTACGGTCCTGAAAGCCAAGCAAATAAAAAATAAAGTGTTTCAAGAAGGGGCAGTGAGTGATTGGTGTTGTCTAATGTGACTATGAGGTTATAACATTTGGCAACATGAAGGTCATGGCTTATGTTTGAGATGAAGCTTCAGACACCAGGGTCTGTGTCTACTTGATGATACGACTAGTTGGGGACTCCTGAATCAGGCAATTCTCCTTCATTTTACTGCTTCATTAATTCAACTGACATTTATCAAATACTTGCTGTGTTCTTCATACTCTTCTAGGAACAGAGGGTGACCAAAATGAATCACACCACAGCCCTTGCCCTCTAAACAGGTTAGGAGTCCCAGACTTAGGTACATAGGATCTGACTTTCGTGATTCTTAGGGCTCTTTTCTCATATACTCACATACGCTTTTAAATTGGGGCTATAGTTTGTCTATACAGATTCTTCACCAAATCCTGTCATTGAGGAGAAAGCAGCTCCTCAAGCTGTCTAACTTTCCTTCCTGAAGATCTATACCTTATTTCTTGATAGCAAATCACCCCTCCTATTTCTTGTCTTACCAGTTACAGTTATGTAAGAAAACTTTCCCTTCTAGCTGAATGTTAAACGTCTCATCCCCTGGGAGACAGTCATCTAATTTTCTAAGTCAGTTGACCCAAAATGAATACTCTTTCTTCTCTTGGACCCTCCAAGCAAATGGGTGTTATTTTTCCTGCCACAGGATAAATAACAGTCTTCTTTTGGTGTGGACTCTGGTCTGTGCTTTGGCAATCACTAGCTCCCATTACATTTGTCAACCAACAATTATTTAACAAAATTTGAACAATATACTGTATTATATACATTGATTCTTATTTGAGAAAGAAAATCCCACTCAGGAAGAGTTGACCAAGTCCCAGGCAGGGCAAGAAGACCTTGAAGGAAGGCAAGATCATGAAAAGGTGTGGAAGGTAAGGAAATGTCATGGAGAGTTCCTGGGAAGATGGGGCATTAGGTGGACCTCATAAGGTAAAAAGGATTTGAATAGTTAGGGCAAAAGATAATCATGTGAGATTATGTGTTAGCATATATTATAAAGGTGCTGATTGTGATTACATTTATACTGACAGGCTGGCCTGAAGAGATGGATTCATTGTCAGAGGCAATTCACATTGAACCATGCGTCCCAATCTTGTGTTGAAGGGCCTGTGGTATAAAAGTTCTAAATTACCTTTAAGAGGGATGTTCATAGTGCATAGTAGCGGTGAGGTGCCTTAGAATTTATAAATAAGATTGCTTTGATTTATCTATTTACTTTCATTCATGTGTGAGGCACTGAAGACATATCAAGACAGATAAGGTCCCAGTCCTTAAAATCCACAAATGGTGGTGTGGCAAACCAAGAAATGGTCCTGCACAAGATATCCACATCAAATCCTTGGAACCTGTGAAGGTTGCCTTTTCTGGAAAAGGGTCTTTGCAAATGTGACTAAATTAAGGATCTTGAGATGAGATAATTCTGAATTATCAGATGGGCTGTAAATACCATCACAAGTGTCCTTACAGGGGAGAGGTAGAGGAAGATAAGACACAGAAGAGGAGGAGGTACCAGTCTGACCATGGAGACAGAGATTGGAATGATGTGACTACAAGCCAAGGAAAGCCTGTAGCAACCAGAAGGCTGGAAGAAGCAAGGAACGGATTGTCCGCTAGAGCCCTACTGACACCTTAATTTTGAACCTCTGACTTCCAGAACTGTGAGAGAAAAAGTTGTAGTTGTTTTAAGCCACCAGGTTTTTGGTGATTTGTTATAGCAGCCACAGGAAACTAATATAGTTGGTATTAGTTTTTGTGGGAATAAACAAATTGTAAATGTGGATTTGAAAAACCCAATATTTTAGTCAAGGTGATCTTCTTTGTAATCTTATGGAGGCAAATCCAGAACATAATTGTAATTTAGGATCAATTATTTAACACCTGTTTAGAGAAAAACTATGTGGGTGGAAGCAGGGCAGTTGGCCCCAGATACAGAGAAGGGAAGCCAGAGAACTATAAATTTTCAGCAAATGCTGCAGACTCTGACAGGCTGGGAGAGGTCACTGGGCTTCTCTGTGGCCTGGATTGAGTCCACTCAAAGTGCCCTGTGCCCTGTGTCTTGTTTTGATTCCATGCAACTTACAGCTGCCGATCAGCTTCCAGGTGTTCTGACTCTGGACCCCTGGTCGTGAATATGAGCATTTTGGATACTGCAAGAAAAGCTTTCTCTCTCTCACACACATACAGATGAATAAATTTGCAGCCTGATTTTTATTTCTCGTGAGTTTGATTAGCATGCCTTAGCTAATCATGCTAAGTTTGACTCAACCTTGAGACTGACAAAACTAGAGGCCACACCCTGATGCTTAGTAAATTTTCCAAGCTAAAGCCACACGATGAAGCTTTTTGATACACAGCCTTTGGGTCTTCCAGATACTATCTAATGTCACAATTGATCCCTCTGTGCTACCCCAGGAGACATCACACTTCTCCCTCAATTCAGAATCTGGGCAATGTATTTATTCAGCAATTTTTTCTTGGCATTTTCATATGGGGATGAACTGATTAACTGCCAGGGGCTGGAGAACTCCTTAACATGCCCCTTTAGGAAGAACAATCTTAGCTCCTGTATTAGTTTCCTGTGGCTGCTCTAACAAAGTACTACCACAAACTGGGTGGCTTAAAACAACAGATATTTAATTGCAAAGATGTGGAATCAACCCAAGTGCCCATCAATTCATGAGTGGATTAACAAAATGTGGTATATGTATACTGTGGAATACTATGCAGCCATGAAGAAGGATGAATTAAGGCCTTTTGCAACCATTTGGATGGAACTGGAGACCATTATCCTACATGAAGTATCTAAAGAAGGGAAAAACAAACACCACATGTACTCACTATTAAGTTGGAACTAACCGATGAGCACACATGTGCATAGAGAGAAGTAAAACTCAGCAGAAATCCAGCAGCGGGGAGGGGGAGGAGGGGGTAGGCAAAAACCTATCTAGTGGGTACAATGAACACTATCTGGGTGATGGGCACACATATAACCCTCACTCAAGCATAACAGAATCAATAGATACATGTAACCAAAAACATTTGTAGCCCCATAATATTTTGATATTAAAAAAGACTGTCAATATAAAAAAAATAAATAAAACAACAGAAATTTATTCTCTCACAGTTCTGGAGGATAGAAGTGCAAAAATCAAGGTGTCAGCAGGGCCACACTCTCCAAAGGGGAGATTTTCTGGGGGAAAATCCTTCCTTGCCTTTTTCAACAAAGCCAAGCATTCTTTGGCTTGTGCGGCATAAATCCAATCTCTGCCTATCTTCACATGGCCCTCCTGTCTATGCCTTGTCTTCCATTTCTTATAAGGACACTTGTTATTGGATTTAGGGCCCACCCTACTCTAATACGACCTCATGTTAACTTCCTCTGCAAAGATACTATTTCTAAATATGGTCACATTCTGAGGTTCTGGGTGGATGTGAATTTTGGAGGGACACAATTCAACCCACTACAGGTCCTAAGGTTGGAAAAGATGCCAATACTGGAGTGAATCTTGGACTTTTCTAAATAAATATAAGGTCAACTACAGCACAGACCAAATAGTTCTCAATCTGTAAATGCAAGAGCCAGAAGATAGCATAAAGAAGGTTGGTGATAATTGAGAGGCCACCCTATCTGTGTCAGCAGTGACACACAATGATGTCTCCTTTTAAGATCCCTAAAGGCACCATTCCAAACTGGGAACAACTACCTGCCCATTGAACTTTCCTGCCCTCCTCTAACTGAGATTACTCCAGCAGTACTGCTCTCTACAGATAGAGCTAGTTCCCACATCACCTGCCTTTCTTCACTGGTGTGGCCACCTGTCTCCTGGCCCAGGACCTTCACAGCTTTGTAGCTCTCCATGGACACTCTGGGGATTATTCCAAGGCTCCTCTTTCTACTGGGATAGGTTTCTCTTCTAAGGGCTGCCTCACCCATAATCACTCAGTTACTACCCACATTATTGCCATCTTGGCATTTGTGCACTGAGCTCAAAAGGTCCCAGGAAGGCAGTTCTCCATGTCACTCTTCTGTCATGCCATTGACTATGAACAAATCATTGACCTCATCTTTAGTTAGCTTAACCTGTGACACACTCTAGTGTATTGGTTTCTTTCTGATTCTTCCCTTTCCAATAAGAGGACAATGTATTCTATGCCAGAGTATTTACTTTCTGTGTTCCCAAACTGCCGCCTTATTTCTCAGTTCACTAATATGAAACCCTGGGGTTCATATTATGCAAATTAAACCTATCCTCTAGGCAAAAACTGCCTCTACCACCTTGCACTGTGCCTAGGCTCACTAATGATGACATTCCAGCCATATTGGAGCAAAATTTCTAACACCAGTGAGAAAGGAACCAAATGACTAGGCTCCCACATTGCCATGGCTCCTTGTGGTAGAGTCAGATGGACTTGGGTTCCAATTCTAGACCAGCTATTCACTGACAGTGTAGATCTGGGCAAGGTTCCTAAAATCCCTAAACCTAAGTGTCCATATCTGTAAATTGGGGCTAGAACCATATATTTCAAGTTATTCTGAAAATTTAGAGAGATGATGAACGTATGTGAAAGCTTCCATCACCACCAGTTGCACAGGCACCAGTGTGTAAATCTGCCCACTGTGATTGTGGGCACAATCCATGGCACGGCTGAGAAAGAGTCCCTATCTGACAGTACCGTGTGAAAAATGCCAGGAAGATGCCCCCTGGACCACGTGACTGTAATGATACCTCTCCCAACAGTAAGTGTTTTTTCTCTAGAGCTTTCCCCATTTTCCCACCCTTTTCTCTTACCTCAAAGGAAGAATCATTCTTCCTTTTCAAAACTAATGATCTTTTTATTCTTGATTCCATCCCTTCCCACCTATGTCAGAACTGTATTTACATATTTCATCTCTTTATCTTCTGTTGGCTGTATTTCCTCAAAAACTCAAGTTGTGCCTTTGCTCAACACTCTTCCAGCAACCCTGCAGCTCACTCAAGATACATGTAGTTTCTCTTTCCTTTAGCTATCAAACTTCTTGAACACTTGTAAAATTTATTCAACAGATGTATATTATGCCTGACCATGTGCTAAGGTACAATGACAAGCAGTGGGAAGCCACCAGGGTTGTTGACAGAGGATGATACCACCAGTTCTCCTAGGTCTCAAGCAAGGTAGTGACCAAATCCTTAGCTTCTGGTCTAGCTCCTGCCTAATTCTCCTCCCTCATGGTCTTTCTTTTCCTACCTCACCAGCTTAATTTCAGTTTCTTGAACAGTCCCATGTTCACATCCACCATAGGGAAGGAATACACTTCACCTAATTAATTCCTATGTCTCCTTTAGATCCCAGTTCAAGCATTATTTCCTTAGGGAAACCTTCCATGCCTTCACCCCATCCCATTTAGGTAAGATTCTTCTTTTACAGGAAGAGTCATCACTCCCTTTGTTCAGAATGCTTAGTTTCTCATTCTCTGTTTATGAATGTAATTACTTGACTGTCTAAGCTCCATGGGAGCAGGGACCATGACTGTTTTAACTCACCCTTCTGTGCACATCTCCTAGCACAGTGTCTGTCCGGTGGTGGGCCATTATCAAATAGTGGTAGCAGGAAGGGAGGGAGAGAGGGTGTCTTCCAGTAGCTGGTCAAGTAGAAAGAAGAAAATAATGTATTATAATGCTTTGAGCACAGTATTATGGAGTTATGTCCTGTATATTATGGGAACACAGAATAGCAGCAACTAACTCATGGCATGGGGTGGGGGGTGTGTGCAGATGTGAAGTAATCAGCAAACACCTCTGAAAAGATGAGTAGGCATTAGCTATGCAAATAAGGAAGAAAATGGCATTCTGGCAGAAGGAAGGGCTTATCCAAAGATATGGAGGAACTTCATGAGTTTAAGGAACTCAGTGAGGTTGGTATGACTGGAATGGAGGGAGCACATGGAGAAATAGCAAGAGATGAGGCTGGAAAATTGGGACATAGATCATGGAGAGCCTTGCCTGTTTCCTGTGGAATTTGAACGTATCTTGCAAGAGCCAGAGATGAATTTTAAATAGGGAAGTAGTATGATCAGATTTGCATTTTAAAATAACTTGTTTGGCCAACTAGAACTCTCATACATGGCTGGTGGTGGTATAAAATGGTATAACCACTTTGGAAAGCTGTTTGGCTGTTTCTTATAAGGTTAAACATATCACCTATACTACAAACTGGCAATTCTACTCCTAGATATTTACCTAAAAGAACTGAAAATGTATGTCCAAAAAAAGACTTATACAAAAATGTTTATAACAAGTTTTTTATAAGGGCAAAACTGGAAATAACTCAATTTTTCATCAACAGGTGAATAGAAAAACAAACTGTGGTATGTCCATACAGTTGGATACTACCCAGCAATGTAAAGGAGAAAACTACTAGTACATGCAATAACCTAAATGAATCTCACAGACGTTATGTTAAGCTAAAGAATCTAGACACAAAATAATCCATACCATATGATCTCATTTGTATACAGTTCAACAACAGCCACAACTAATATATGGTGATAGAAATCAGGACAGCAGTTGCCGCTGGGTGTCAGGAGCTTGACTGCAAAGAGTCACACAAGAGGAAACTTTCTGGGGGCGATGGAAATATTTTATATCTTGATTGGGTTGGTGGTTCTGTTCAAACTCATCAAACTGTTATAACATGTGTGTTTTATTGTATGTAAATTATGCATCAATTTTTTTAAAGTAGTGGAAAAAAGACTTCTTTGGAAGCAGTGTGGAAAATGCTGGAAGAGGGGATTGAGTCTGGACATAGAGAGATTATAATAATGAAGCTGAGAAATTTTAGGGCCAGAATTTAAGCAGTGACAGTGGGGTTTGAAAAAGAGGGAATGAATTTCTGAATTATTGAGTTCATAGAATTGATAAGACTTAAAAATGATTAGATAAGAGGAAAGGGATAAGAAAATTTGTGGTCATACCCTCTGGTAGTGTAGGTATAGTTGGTGAAAATTGGGAAGCAAGTTTTAGAGGGAGATGTTTGGTGGCAAGAGATGCACTGAGTTTCAGAAATGTTGAGGTTGTTGTATCTCTGGGGCACTACATGTCCAACAGGCAGAACTAACAACTACGGGTCTGAGGGTCAGGGAGAGTCCTGGCTGTGGATAAGGACGTGGGTCATCAGGAGTAGGCATCATTGAAATCATCATGAATGAGAGAGTGTATGGATTAAGCAGAGACAAAAGCTAAAAACAGAACCCTGGAAACCTTGACATTTAAAGGGCAGTAGAGAACAAGGAGCCCTTGAAGGAAACTGAGATGTTAAATGTCGCATCATAGAAGCCAAAGAAGGAGAAAGTGATTCAATACAGACAGGCCAATGTCAAATGCTGTAGGAGTCAGGTCAGAAAGAACTGCTTCCTCACCACTCCCTCTCTCCTAAGCCCCTCAAATCTCATCAACTTTCTTCTCAGGCTACTGGAATGTCTTACCCAAAGGTAGCCAGAGACCTCTAAGTCTCCAGATCCAGTGACTATTCACAGCCCCATCTTCTATAGCTCCCTGCGGCATTCAACCATCTCCTTCAAATTTTCTCCCCTAGGCCTTTGTAACTCTGTAGAGTCATGTTTGTTACCGTCATGGCACCCTCACCATGGCTCCTCCTCCTGCTCTGTGAACATAATCATTCCCTAAGGTCCTGTCCTCTTTTCTTCCCTCAACATCCACTGAACTGTCTTCGAGTAGTTAGACCTGTGCGAGGTGCTGATGATACCAATAACAGAGGCCTGGCTTCCCAGGGGTTGACAGCATAGCCATAGAGGAAGATGAAAAGAGATGGCAACAATACGGTACAATAAAAAGTTATTAGCAGGATACTCTGGGAGTGTAGAAGGAGCAACTGGGCCTGGAGAAGTTAGGAAAGAAACAGTAAGTAGAACTGCATAGAGGCATGAAAAGGATGGTATATGGGGCGGCGGGGGAGGATTCTCAGAAGTTTCTTGTAGCTGAATTGTAGAATGTGTGGGGTTGAAGGGTAAGGAAGGATTGGAAATAGAAACGTGGAGAAGTAAATTGCAAAATGGTGTGTATAATACCAACGAGTTTAAGCATTATTCTGTGAGCAGTAGGAAGCCAGCTAGGGTTTTAAATAGGGGAAAGCCATGGTCACGTTATTTTTTAGAGGATAACTAGCCGAATGAAGGATAGACAGGAGAGGCTGGGGGCCGAGGGGCCAGTTAGGAGGCTGTTTCAGTAATCCATGTGAGAAACAATGACAACCCAAATTAAGGTAGCAGTGAGAATAAAGAAGATGATGAAATTCCAGAGACATTTCTGACATAAATTTGAGAGGATTTGGCACCTGGTTGGTGGATATGAAAGATGGAAAAGTTGAGCTGACTTCACGGTTCTTAAATGGGGAGATTTGGGTGGATGGTGACTTTGTGAACTAAAATAAAAACCACAAGAGCAGAAACAGCCTTTGGTTGGAGGTAAAATAATGAATTAAGATTTGAGGAGACTAGTTTTGAAATTCTTATGGGACAGTTAGTGCTCTATTTCAACATATAGATGGTAGCTGAAACCATAGCACTAGATGAGCTATTTCAGGAAGCCCATGTAGAGAAAGACCATCAGTGGGCACAGATGGGACATCAGAGAATATCAGTATTGAAGGGCTGTGAAGAGGAGGCTAAACCTCAAAGGAAACCAGAAGAGAGAGAGAGGAAAAGAACAAAGCACAGAGTGTCCCAAGAACTGAGGGAATAGAGTTTTTAAGCATCATAGGATTATCAACAATATCAAATTCTACAGAAATAAGAAGGGTTACAAGTGTCCAGTGGCTGTGGGATCTAAAAAATATTTGAGCTCATAGAAGTAGAGAGCAGAATTATGGTTATTAGAAGCTGGGGGAGGGAGGGGAGGATAGGAAGAAGTTGGTTAATAGATACAAAACTACAGCTAGATAGGAGGAATGGGTTCTAGTGTTCTACAGCACTGTAGGGGAAAAAGGTTGACAGTAATTTATTGTATATTTTCAAAAGGCTAGAAGAGAGAGTTTTGAATGTTCACAACACAAATGATAAATGTTTTAGGAGATGGATATGCTAATTACCCTGATTTGATCATTACACATTGTATGCATGTATCAAAATATCACTCTGTACTCCATAAATATGTACAATTACGTGTCAACTAAAAAGGGAAAAAAGTGTCCACTGGGTTTGGTAATTAGGAGATCACTGGCTAACATATCAAGATCATTTTTATTGGAGGGCAATGGAAGCCATAGTGTTGAAGTAGGAGGAGAGTAAGTGGAGAAAGCTTAAGGCAAAATAAAATCATTTTCAGACATGCAAAGACTCAGAAAATTTCCTTTCCACATAATTTTACTGAAAAAAATTACTTGAGGATCTACTTCAGCAAAGATAAAAGGGCAACAAACAGAAAGACATGGGATCTGATTTAAAAAAAAAAAAATAGAGCCAGGCCAGGATGACAGTCGTGCAGCAGATCCACAGCGTAATGTGCCTTAAATTAACCATTTAACAGGAAAATGAGGGATCTTGATAATCTTACCATAAAATGGAGAAAACATGTATTTCTACTTTCTATAAGAAGAAAGGCAATGAGAAACCTCAGAAGGATAAAGAAAAACCAGTGGAAGAAGTCGTGGACCAAATATGAAGCAGGCTAAAATAAAGCATGATTTTGAGCAATATGATGAAAAAAAAAAATCTATATACTTGAACTTTCTCCATCCAGCAACATAAGTTTAGTGAAATAGCACTATATTCCTTTCTGTCATGATTTAATCACACCACCTGATTTTGTAGTACATATGATCATAATATTATATAAATGCAGATTACTGGTCTTCAAGTTTTAAATTCAATTTATGAGCAATTTTGCGAAGTATGCAGAACTTTGTGTAGTTTCAGAACAGAATCCAAATTATTTAAACCTTGACATGTAAAAAAGTATTAATATAGCTAATCAAAGTTGGAATGTTGAGAAGGATATTAATAATATAATAGTTAACATTTACTGAATCTGTACTATGTTCTAGTCACTATTCCAGGCCTTTCACAGGCTATTGAATTTATGACAATGCTATGCGTTAGGTGCTATTTTTATGCCCATTTTCCAGGTAAGGAAACTGAGGTATAGAGGGTCACACAGCTAGGAAACTGAAGTGTTGAGATTGGCACCCTGGCTGTCTGGTTCCAGAGCCACATATGCAATTTAAAATCTTCTAGTAGCACATTTTAAAAAAGTAAAGAGAGGCTGGAAGCGGTGGCTCACACCTGTAATCCTAGCGCTCTGGGGGGCCAAGGTGGGGGGATCACTTGAGGTTATGAGTTCAAGACCAGCCTGAGCAAGATCAAGACCCCATCTCTACAAAAAAATAGAAAAACTAGCTGGGCATGGTAGTGTGTGCCTGTAGTCCCAGCTACTCAGGAGGCTGAGGCAGGAGGATTGCTTGAGCCCAGGGGTTTGAGGTTGCAGTGAGCTGTGATGATGCCACTGCACTCTAGCTGGTGTGACAGAGCAAGACTCCGTCTCAAAAAAAAAAAAAAAGTAAAGAGAAACAGGTGAAACTAATTTCAATATCTTTTATTACTCTTTAACCAATATATCCAAAATATTACCATTTCAACATGTAATCAATATAAAAATTCTTAATGAGATGTTTTACATTCTTTTATTAGTACTAGGTCTTAAATGTCCAGTGTGTATTTTACACTTACAGCACATTTCAAATGAGCCAGCTACATTTCAAGTGCTCAGTAGCCACATGTGGCTAGTGGCCCTTTTACTAGAGTATGCAGCTCACTCAGGGCACATGGTAAATGTCTAATAAGTGACTACGTTGAGTACTTGCTTCTTGTGAGGTGCTTTATATTCACTTTCTAATCCTCACAGCACCCTTATGAAAGAGGAACTGTTATCCCCACTTTCCAGATGAGAAAACTGAGAGTTAAGAGGTTGTTTGCACCCAACTGGTAAATTACAAAGCTCACATTTGAACCCAGGTTTGAGCCCAAAGCCTGTCCTTAAAATAGAATGTTAGAGCTGGAAGGTTCTTTAGAAAATTATGCAAACTGTCAGCTCCATAAATATCACTTGTGTTCCCATCACCTAGTCACATGCCAGGCATGTCTCATGGGCTCAAATAGAGTATTTGAATGAATGAATCTGGTCTCACTTTATAGATGTGGAAATTGAGATCCAGAAAGGAAAGGAGAGCTTGCCTAGGTTACTCAAAAGAAGGAATTCTGTGGTAGAACTCACATTGCTGGTTCCCACTGCAATGCTCCATTCCATGTCCTTCTGTCATCAATTGATCAGCCCCAAGAAACCATAGGAGTTTGACACCTGAAACTTTCTTTGTATTTAGGGGAATGGATTTTAGCAGGCACCCTCTTCCCTGTGTCCTCACCCTCAGAACTTGCCATAAATCTTCCTTGTTAATGCCCCTTCTTTCTTCTTACTCTGGCTACCCAGCAACCTAAAGGGAGGCAGAGCAGCTGTGCCTGGCTACATGATGAGAGGAGTCCATGTCCCCAAGTGAAGCCTGCATAAATGGGCAAAGCTCACTGCATGTGGGCACCCACCCCAGTGTCTGTCTCAGGGTCATGCTCCATCATGACAACTCGAGCTATTTTCCTGGCTGGAGGGCAGCATGAATCTCCAAGAGGGTCACACTAACCTGCAGCCAGTGGCTCCCTGCCATGCCTGGACGCCTGTCACTGGAGCCTGGTTGCTGAGGCTCCCTGAGGCTTGTTCAGGGCCCAGGCAGTCAGCATCCTCCCAGGGAACTCCCAGCAGCTGCCTCCTGACAGGGTCACAAGAAATGTCATAGATTGTAGAAGCTTAGAACTGAAAGGGAATTTAAAGATCATGCATCCCAGTGCTTTTCAAACTGTAATGGCCTACAAATCTCCTGGGGATCATGTTAAGATACAGATTTCTGATTCACTAGGTCTGTGATGGGGTCTGAGAATGTGCATTTCTAACAAATTCCCAGGAGATGCCAATGCTACTACTGGCCCATAGACCATACTCTGAAAAGCAGGGATCTAAAAATCCATCCCTGTCAGCCTGTTGTTAGAGGTGAGGAAACTAAAGTGGAGGGGGGATTAATTAAAGTCACAGTACAAGTCTCCTAAGTAATAACTCTAGTACTAACTGTAGTTACTATCTGTAGAATTCTTTGGTACTTATTACAGACCACTTTATGTTAATATCCTCTTCTTCCAACTGAACTGTTGGAAGCAAGGATATATCTTATTCTCCTGTGTATCATCTCCCTTTGGTACCACCTGAGATGCCACTTGAGCTGTGGAAAGCACATTACCTGGGCCTGGGTCACCTGAGAGGGTCTTTACACCAGGTGCTCCTCAGATCAGAGGCACAGTTGGGAACCAGAAAGACCTCAGCAGGTACCAGACCTGAAAGGCAAGATGAGGATGGAAGAGGAAAGCCTATAGCAAGGTGTCCAGAGGTGTCATGTTGAGTCATTCTGTACTCAGTCCATGTATTGAGAGAAAAGGCTGCTGTGCCCAGGGCATAAGGAAGAGGCAGTGTGCCTGCTTTTCAAGCAAGGGACCAGGCCCAGCACGAGGTTCTTCTAAGGTCTCTAACATTTGTTGAATAAATGCACAAATAAAGGTCAAAAAAGACACAGCAGTAATAATTAAACATTCTAAAAGACTCCACATGCTCAGCAATGATTACACACTTCCTGGCATACTTCAAAAGTGGCAATAGCAGGTTTTTTCTATTTGAGTTAAAAATCAGTTTTTCTTTTGATGCTAGTAAGTTGGATTCTGTTCAGAGCACACACAGCTAAGTTCAAGCCCATAGATGTGGACTGCCAAACAGAGTTGCATAGTAAATGCTGGAGGTCAAAGATGGCCCAAGTCTATCTGTCTGCTGTAGTGCTTATTTCCCAAAGGTAAAAAACAAAAACAGTGATGAAAAGACAAGCCACAACCTTGGAGAAAATATTTGCAAAACACATTTCTGATAACAGATTTATGTCCAAAATATACAAAGAACCCTTAAAACTCAACAATAAGAAAACCAACAGCCCAATTAAAAAAGTGGACAAAAGATCTGAATAGACAATTCACCAGAGAAAATGTACAGATGAAAAATATGAAAAATATGAAAAGACACTCAACAATGTGTATCATCAAGGAAATGCAAGTTAAAACAACAATGGGATACCTACATGCCTATTAGAATGGTTAAAATCTGGAACACTGACAACACCAGATGCTGGCAAGGATGTGGAGCAACAGGAACTCTTATTCACTGCTGGTGGGAATACAAAATGGCACAGCCACTTTGGAAGACAGTTTGGTGGTTTCTTACAAAACTAAACATAGTCTCACCATATGATCCAGCTATCACAGTCCTTTGAATTTACCCAAATGAGTTGAAAACTGTGTCTGCACAAAAGCCTGCACATGGATGTTTATAGCAGCTTTATTCATAATTGCCAAAAACTGAAAGTAACCAAGATGTCCTTCAACAGACCAATGGATAAACAAACTATAGTACATCCATACAATGCAATATTGATCAGCAATAAAAAGACATCAGCTATCAAGCTATGAAGAGACATGAAGGAACTTTAAATGCATATAATTAAGTGAAAGAAGCCAATCTGAAAAGGCTACAATACTGTATGATTCTACCTATAAGACATTCTGGGAAAAGCAAAGCTATAAAGACAGAAAAAAGATCAGTGATTTCCAGGCATTGAGGAGGAATAAGGGAGAGATGAATAGGTGGAACAGAGGGGATTTTTAGGGCTAATAGTTTTACTATTCTGTATGATACTGTAATGGTGGACACATGACATGGATCTGTAAAAACCCATAGAACTGAACAAAGAGTGAACCCCAATATAAACTGTGGACTTTAATTAATAATCAATATTGATTCATCACTTTTAATAAGCATACTACACTAAGGCAACATGTTAATAATAGGGGAAACTAGGGAGCAGTGACGGGTGTATAGGGGAATGCTCTGTGCTTTCTGCTTATTTTTTCTGTAAACCTAAAACTGCCATAAAAAATAAAGTCTATTAATTTTTGTTAAATGTGCTACTGACTTCCAAGGGAAGATCAGTTGCTAGACAATTGCTTGACTGTCTTTCTCCTTAGACACAAAGATGACCTTGCACGTTTGCTGCTGGTGGCACCTCCACCCAGCTGTCCCCAACACAGCATTGGCTTGTTGAGAACTGTCTTTCGATTTGGGTGGGTAATTGAGGAATACTTTTTGAATGCAGGAAGCACACTCATGGGGCCATCCAAGGACGTTGCATTATTTTTCTGCCTTTAGAAAGCTATTGAACTAAATCTGGGAGACAGAAATGTACCTGAGAGATTTCTTATTAAATTTGCTGATTATGAACCCTGACCTTAAGGAGCTTACAGTCTAGAGTAGATGGTAATGAGCATAAACCACTATAACATAAGGTAGAAACATGATTCATACCCTAAGAGAGGTATAATTAAAGTGAGCAGGAGAGAAAGGAAGGGTAGCTTCTTCCCACTGTGCTTAAGTAGAAGTGATGACACTGGGCAAGAGAAGGTTGGATTAGAGAGCCACGTGTGAGTGGGGCTTGTGGAATAGGGGAATCCATGTTCCAAGCAGAGAGAATTCCATAAGCAGGAGGCAGAAAGGTGAAATAATTGTGTGTGTGCATGCACTGGGAACAGATAAGGTGGCTGGAGCACAGTGAATTAGAAGGATGAGGAATGGCTTAAGAGGTTGGGGCCAGACGGTGGAAGGCTCTGAATCCCTGGCCAAGGAATTGAGACTGTGTTTAGTAAGCTGTGGGAACCACTATGTGTTAGAGTGAGGGCATGAGCAGATCACAGCTGTGCTTCAAGAGTCATCAGTGGCAGCATATAGGATGTGTCTGAAGCATGAAGCCTGGAGGTAAGAACACCCATCAGGAGACTACTTCAAGGAAGTAACAAGAACCCAAACAGTTGGAAGCTGTCTCTTCTGCCTCTGAACTCCTACAGCCCTTTGTCTGTACCTCTCTTATGTAATTACCAAGTTTTACCTTAACTACAATTTTAAATTAAAAATAGTTTATTATAAAGGAAAATTTACAATCTAGAAAGATCTAAAGTAAACAATTACCTGTAATCCCACCACCCAGAAATAACTACTGTTAACATTACAGGATCTGTACTTTGAGATCTTTTTATGTATAAGTAATATTATATTGCTGCTGGTTTTGTTTTTTTATAAAAGTGGACAGTTTTAAAGCCTACTTTTTCAAATTACTTTATAATGGACATTTTTCCCTGTCAATTAATATATCCAGATTTTTTGTTGTTGGTTTTTGTTTTTTTTTCAGTTTTGTAAATTGTGGTAAAATGCACATACATGAAATTTACCATTATTCACATTTAGCACATTCACAGTGTTGTGCAATCATTACTACCATTTAGTTTCAGAACACTTTCATTACCCCAAAAGAAAACCCTGAACTCATTAAAGTAGTCACTCTCTCCTGCCAGTCCCTGGGAACCACCACTAATCTGCTTTCTGTCTCTATGGATTTATCTATTATAGATATTTCTTTCTTTCTTTCTTTTTTTTTTGAGACAGGGTCTCGGTCTGTCACCCGGGCTAGAGTGCAGTGGTGTCATCAGAGCTCACTGCTCAAATGCCTGGGCCCAAGTGATCCTCCTGCCTCAGCCTGCTGAGTAGCTGAGACTACAGGTGTACACCACCACACCCAGCTAATTTTTAAAATTTTTGTAGAGATGGGGTCTCGATCTGTTGCTCAGGCTGGTCTTGAACTCCTGGCCTCAAGTGATCCGCTTGCCTCAGCCTCCCAAAGTGCTGGGATTACAGGCATGAGCCACTGCGCCTGGCCTGGATATTTCTTATAAATGGAATTATACACCATGTGGCCTTTTGTGTCTGGCTTCTTTTGCTTAGTATAATGTTTTCAAGGTTCAACATATCTAAATATTTAGATGTTTTTAATGGAGCTATCCTTTGTCTTTTTGTTTTGTTTTGTTTTAATAAGATGCTCATGAACAAACACTACTGAGAGGTGCCTCCAGAATGCCACCCTCCTCCATCTAGCTGCTGTTAGTCATCTAGGACCTGGCCATCCAGACCTTTAGATGAATGGAAGGTGACAGAGGACCATCAAGTTACTGCTTCTCTCCAACATGCCCTGTCTTCTCTCCCTTCCTATCACCTGACATGACTGTGGGAAGGTGTCTTAGTGTTCCTAGTCACTTTCAGCACTTACGTTCATTTTCAGATGTTAACGTATGCTATCTAAATCAATACTTCAGTCTCTCATCCTGCCAACACAGCCCAGCCTACAGACAGCCCTTCTGCTCCTGCCCCACTCTCTCTGCTCAGCCTGGCTCTCGCAAGGTGCTTTTGTAAGTTCGTTAGAAACCCACCCCCATGTCCTGCCCACTCCCAATGCCCCTGGGGCGTAGGTTCCATGCCCCATTCCGCTGGACACTCTGCCTAACTTCTTAGAGCTGGTAAGGCACCTCTAGACTCCTTGCTGTTCAGTTTATATTCATTTTTATCTTCTCATGTTTTAAATATTCAGTATTAACAATAGCACTAGTCACTTTATTCAGTTCTATGACCCATATATTTCCATATTTCCCTATTATTGAAACCATCAGGGTCTTACACTTGATGCACAAATTTAATATGAGAGTGCTATAGTTTGGATATGGTTTGTTTGACCCCTCCAAACCTCATGTTGAAATTTGATCCCCAGTGTTGGAGGTGGGCCCTAATGGGAGGCATTTGGGTCATGGGGGTGGGTCCCTCATGAATAGATTAATGCCCTCCCTGGGGGAGTGAGTGAGGTCTCACTTTGTTAGTTCCCATGATAGTTGGTTGTTAAAAAGAACCTGGCACCTCCCTGTGCTCTCTTGCTTCCTCTCTCACCATGTGATCTCTGCAAACACCAGTTCCTCTTCCTCTTCCCCCATGAGTGGAAGCAGTCTGAGGCCCTCACCAGAAGTAGATGCTGGCACTATGCTGCTTGTACAGCCTGCAGAACTGTGAGCCAGATAAACTTCTTTTGTTTATAAACTACTCAGCCTCAGGCATTACTTCATAGCAACACAAATGGACTAAGACAGACCATGTCTGAGTTTTTTTCATTGACAAGCTGTTATTAAACTATCTACCTTATATTGATGGCTTCTTAGAGACAAGGACATCACATGCCATGCTACTTTGTCACATACCAGGATCAAATGAAATACTATAACAGTTCCTCAGGTGGATCAGTCATGTTGTCTACATTTGCACATGGCAAAGTGGGCTCTGACTGAGGGATTTGCCCAATTTCACAGTTGCCCAGTCTGGGACCATCTCCACACCTACCTCCCATGTAGTCTGCATTGCTTATTAAGAGAGCAAAGTGAATGTTTTGACCACTTTTGGTCTTGGAGTGGTTTCCTTATGTTTCCTGAGCCTGAATGCAAACCCTGGTGAGAATATCTCTGCAGTTTGTTTTGGATTAAAGTAGATAAGAAAGGGCCACTGAAGCCATAGGAATGGACTCAGGGCCAGGAACTTCCAGATATGAAGGATTTTCTGAGAGGAGATGAGCTGGGAATGGCAGTGGGTCCGAGGATCAGCAGAAGGAGAGGGGACTGAAATGAACTGAGGCCTGGAGGTGTTTGTAAAATTAAAGAGAACCTGATTGTGGTTCTTGAGGAGGAACATGAAAGTAAAGGTAATATGGGGTGGGACAGTTAGGTCAGTGTTTCTCGGGTGGAAACTCATGTTTCTGGCTGCCTTGATCAGAATCTCTTGGGTGGCCCAGGAATCTGCATTTTAAACAAGCTCTCCAGGTGGTTCTCAGGCCCACTGCAGATAGAGCCACTGGTAGATATCATTGGGCTCAAGGCCAGAAGGCTAATGCTCTCTTATTACCCCTGCCACTGACTGGATAAATGAACCAAGGCAAGGCCAAGTCACCGCATCCATGGGAAGAGCCACAGTCTTTTCTATCTTGTAGCCCACAATTACTTCCTCCTGCCTTAATCTTGTCACACCTTTTCTCTGTACCACTCAGCTGGCATTCATCTTAAGTCATTATTCACATCTTACTGCCTCAGATCCTCCATTCTGATGAGATTGAAAACTTGAGAGCAGGGATAGCCTTAGACTACTTTGCATCTTAGTGCCCAGCACCAAGCTTTACCCTTCCTAAGATCTCTGTAAATGCCTATTACCTGAGGAGTTCCTGACCAATAAAGTGGCATCAGTGATATAGAATCCTTAGCTTACTTTCCCTCCACTTTCTACCCTTTTGGAAGAAGTGATTTTGTTTAGAAGGAAGTGAGATCCTTCCAGATTTACATAGAGCATCATATAGTAGCATCATGTGGAGGCACAGCTCTGAGTTGGGAGGCTTCTATAAAGACCCGGGTTCTTCAAAGAGAGGTATTGGTGAGTGGCACTTCCCCAACTCCTCACTTACACCTGGCCCTGCCTGGTGTCAAGTGGCATTGTGCCACTAGTGTCAAGTGAGACATTGGCCAACCTTTTGACCCTTGTCATCATGCAAGGACCTGTGATCTATGAGAGGAGATTGACTTCCCTGGGAATGAGGACAGGAAGCCACAACAATGGAGAGGGTGAATCCAGGAAATTCTGGTGCCACCTTCTAAGAGTTTCTAGTAATGTTTTGGGCACTAACCCATGTATTGATATACTAGTTTTTAAAAGAAAATGACTCTAAAATTCTTCTCCTTTGATAATGACTTTTATCTAGTTGGTCATGAACTTGATCAAATTTAAGCCTGCCATGTTTCCATCCACTCTCTCTGCCAGCTTGTAAGTCCTGGGTGTGGGGAGAGCAAGGGCACTTGAGGAAACTCAAGGTTTAACCTCAAGGTTATGTGATTGGTTTAGTTATGGGGTTTAGGGTTTATGGCACAAGGAAGAAAATAGGATCTTCAGGGGATTGGCTGTTGCTGAAACAATTCATAGAAATATTGTGATAGGGTAGTTCCTAGGCTAAGTATTTTCTTTTGGGGTAAGGATATCTGTTACTATTTTTGGTTTTACCATTGCTCTCCATTTTTTTGATTTTCACTCCAGTGCTCCATGGGAAAGAAGGTATAATTAAAGTAAGTATTTGGACTTGTCTGGTCCACACTTTTAACAGTTTACAATTAATATTCTCCCTTCAGAGGGGAACTTTCCTACTTTGCTGTGGAGTGTGAATTGTTAAAGCCCTTTGGAAAGCAATATTGTTTTATTAAAATTTAAAAATACATACTCTTTAGCCCAGTAATGCCACTACTAGAAATCTATCCCATACAAATAAAATTACCAGTACATAATAAAATGTATACAGGGATGTTTATTGTAACATTTTTCACAGTGCCCAAAAAAATCTAAAAATGAACTGCATATCAACAGGGAAACTGTTAACCAAATTATGGTGCATGGAATATATTACTCAGCCATTAATAAAAAAATGAATTGGAGTTTTACTACCTGACTTGGGAGAGAGAGATTTCTACAAGATACTGTCAAGTGGGAAAAGCAAAAAGCAGATAAGTGTGAATATATATTTTTAAATAAAACAATGAAATGTTTACTTGTATATAATTTTATAAGCACAAA
Organism: Daubentonia madagascariensis; assembly: GCA_023783475.1. NCBI lineage: Eukaryota > Metazoa > Chordata > Mammalia > Primates > Daubentoniidae > Daubentonia > Daubentonia madagascariensis. The sequence continues at coordinate 7,091,768 of JAKFHU010000144.1, read as the reverse complement.
GAAAAGTAAGGAAAGATAATATACACAGGTTGTTAGCATTAGTGTGTGTGCGTGTGTGCAAGTGTATATTGGGAGAGTGCCACAGTGATGCAGGTAACATGGAGGAAGCAGGCAAAAAAGAAAAACAGACTCCACAAAAAACATGAAGTTTATGATAACCAATTTATATGACATTATATATATGAATATGTGTATATATATGATTTAAGAAATTAGAAAAAATATAAATCTTTATCTACTGACTGGAAAGAATGTCCATTATATATTGCTAAGTGATAAAAACAAATTCCAGGGTTGATCTTGTTAAACACAAACCCACAGAAAGTTGGCCTGTATATAAGAGTGCATGCTTGCATAATTCTGAGCAAGGATTTCTATACCTGGGTATCAACATAGAGACCTGAACTGAGAGTGGAGCAAGGAAGGAGAAGGGGTAAGATAGCGTCTGGAGAGTGGTTCAGCTTTTTAAAAATATTCATCTTTGTATTATTTTATGTGTTGCAGTGGACATTTGTCTAAAATGTATTAGTGACCTATTGCCACAATAATCCCACATAACAAACTACCCCCAAAAACTTGGTGGGCTTAAAAAACCAAACCTTTCTTTAACAGATGGCTGGAGGAGGAGGGGGGTTGTGCCTGCCAGTGTGAAGAATCATTAGTTACTTAATATTTATAAAGAAGTTTACAGCTTGCAAAACACTCCTTTGTAATGTTTCAATATTCTCACTTATTTGATTTAAATGTCTGTCTATGCATCTGTCACTAGCCCATGAGTTTCTTGAGTGCTGTGACCATGTCTTATTTATCTGATAATGTTTAGGATAGTTCCTGAAACGAACTTAATAGTTCCTGAAGGTGCTAATAAGTGACTGAAGAATGAATTTAAAAACAAACAAACTGGCTGGGTGAGGTGGCTCATGCCTGTAATCCTAGCACTTTGGGAGGCTGAGGAAGGAGGATTGTTTGAGGTCAGGAGCTCGAGACCAACCTGAGCAAGAGTGAGATCCTGTCTCTACAAAAAATAGAAAAATTAGCCAGGCGTCATGGCACGTGCCTGTAGTCCCAGGTACTCAGGAGGCTGAGGTAGGAGAATCTCTTGAGACTATGAGTTTGAGTTTGAGTTTGCAGTGAGCTATGATGACGCCACTACACTCCAGCCCATGTGACAGAATGAGACTCTGTCTCAAAAACAAACCAACCAACCAACCAACCAAAAAAAAAAAAACCCCACAAAAACAAAAACCCTTTATTTAGCTCATGAGTCTGTGAGTAAGTGATTTAGGCTGTGCACAGCTGGGTGGTTCTTCTGGTCTTGGCTGATCTCACTCACACATGCGGGGAGAGGGGGTGGGGGATTGGGGGGGTGTGGTGCAGCTGTCTGTGGCTGCTCTTGGCTGGGGTGACTCAGGCAACTACCATTCTTGAGCAGGCCAGCCTGGGCATGCTGTCATGGTGATGGGAAGGGGACAAGAGAGAGAGCAAGCTCAATCACATGAGAGCTTTCATGTTTGCTTACAATCTACTTGGACAAAGCAAGTCACATGGCAAAAGCAGCAACAGGGTGAAAGGGCAATGAAAAGTTGCATGACAAAGGGAGCACTGATACAAAGCAGGTAAAACAAAATGGGATCATTTTTACAGTCTTACCATATGTAGTATGAAATGTATTGAAGAAAGAGGACCAAAGAGTAGTTAGTCACTTGCCTGGTGTCATGTAGAATTCAGTAGCAAAGTTAATTATATCTGGTTTCCTAACATATTTTAGTTAATATCATGTAAAGCAAAAGATGGCTTTGGAGATTTGCAAAGTGTTTGAAAGGTGGCATTTACACAAGTTTTTGCTTGATCGAGGGGAGAGGGGAGGGTTAGAGGTGTCAGGGCAGCCATTGCAGCCCCAGCTCATTGGCGGTGGTTACCAAAATCATAGATATTTGAGTTCCTCAGAAGCTCTGCAGAATTCTGGAGGGAAAATGACATTAGGCTGGGATTGAAGAATGCTTACTGGGTGGCATTTTTCTCTGCCTAGGCCAGCCAGGGACGAGGAGCCAGTTGGATCCTTTGTCCCAGCAGGGTCACCTGGTATGTTCAACTTAGGGATGTATTTTTTAGGGAATGCAGGGAAGCTCAAAACTGGAAAAAAGATATTAAGGGGAAGGGAAGAATTATGACAATGGTCCTCTTGATTTTCTTCACAGAATACCTGAGTAATTATAGATGATTTGATCTGATTTTGTGTGATCTTGTTTTGTTTCCTGTACTTCATGAGACCAGTAGTGATTGACAGACTGCATTATTGACTAAGTGAAGATGACAAACAATAGAGAGTTAAAGGGGTCCACAAGAGACTTTGCTGCACCTAGAAAAGAAAGCCACTGTAGGCGCTCTGCCCACTTAGCAGATTTGCAGCTAAGAATTTTGCAACAGACTGGAGATTGGAGTGGAAGAACACTCAGGTGCATGATTGATTTTCTTCATTTTAGTTCCTCGTTAATGGAGCAAGGTATTAATGGGTCAAGGAAACAACAAGAATGACCTTGTGCTTTTGTAGAGAAGCCTTTCTCATCTAGCACAAAAAACACAGCCTTGTCCTCCTGGGGGTGTGGAACATCATGTCCATGAAAGGGGGTACAGCTCAGTGGCTTCTCCCTAGGAGTAAATTCCACAGTGGGCTTTATGATGTCAAAACTGAACCTCATACGTGTGCAGTACTGTCTCCAGATAAAAGAACCCCAAGGTTTTGTGAGAGCACATCCTTCAAATCTCCTGCCGGCCACTCACCAACATATAGCCAGTCTCATCTGGAGTCCCAAGAAGCTTATTCAGCCGAGCCTCAGAACTATATCAAAGTGTCCCAACCTGGTCTGGCATACAATTAGTTACTTAAGCAACAGCCCCTCCCTGCTTCTTCCTGGCTAAGAGAACCAAGATTATGTTCATAGAAACAATATGCCCAACCCCAAGGGATGAACCTTGACACATCTAGGCTCTCATAGCACTCCTAACCCCCTTGGCCAGCTGTCTATTTTCCCAGACTCCTTGACAGCCATGTGACCATGTGACCAAGCTCTGCCCAGGGAGACATCAGGAGATGTCTGGAGAGCTTAGAAAGATAATACCTGCTAAATAAAAGATCAGAGCCTTGTGAGGAAAAAGACTTTGATGCTTTCTTCTTGTTTGGGAGCTGGTGTGAGGATGTATAAGCTGGAGCTGCAGCAGCCATTCTACAACCACAAGGCAACAAGCATGAGGAATGCATCACACATGAGATGGGGGAATGGAAGGAGGAAAAGAGCTTGGGTTCTCTGGAACTGAAAACTCTAAAACATTGATGAAAGAAATTGTCAAAGACACAAATAAATGGAAAAATATCGTGTGTGGATTGGAATAATTCGTATTGTTAAAATGTCCTTACTACCCAAAGTGGTCTACAGATTGAATGCAATCCCTATCAAAATTCCAATGGCATTTTTCACAGAAATAGAAAAAATCCTAAAATTCATATGGAACCACAAAAGATCCAAAATAGCTCAAGCAATCTTGAACAAGAAGAACAAAGCTGGAGGTATCACACTTCCTGATTTTAAACTATATTACAAAGCTATTGTAATCAAAACAGCATGGTACCAGCATAGAAACAGACATAGACCAATGGACCAGAACAGAGAGCCCAGAAATCAATCCATGCATATATGGTCAACTAATTTTCAACAGAAGTGCCAAGAATACACAATGGGAAAGGACAGACTCTTCAATAAATGATGCTGGGAAAACTGAATATTCATGTACCCCCAAAAATGAAATTGGACCCTTATCTTACACCATACACAAAAATCAATTCAAAATGGATTAAAGACTTAAACGTAAGACCTTAAAACCATAAAACTCCTACAAGAAAACTCCTTGACATTGGTCTCAACAATGATATTTTGGATTTGACACCAAAAGTTCAGGCAACAAAAGCAAAAATAAACAAGTAGGAATGACATCGAACTAAAAAGTTTCTGCACAAAGGAAACAATCAATGAAATGAAAAAGCAACCTACAGAATGGGAGAAAATATTTGTAAACCATATATCCCATAAGGGGTTAATATCCAAAATACTTAAGGAGCTCATGCAACTCAATACCAAAAAAAACGGTCCAATTAAAAATGGGCAAAGGCCCTGAATAGACATTTCTTCAAAAAAGACATATGGCCAACAGGTTTATGGAAAGATGCTCAATATCACCAAATCATCAGGGAAATGCAAATAAAAACCATAATGAGATATCACCTCATACCTGTTAGGATGGCTGTTATCAAAAAGTCAAAAGATAACAGGTGTTGGCAAGGATGTGGAGAAAAGGGAACTCTGTACACGGTGGGAATGTAAATTGGTACTGCCATATGAAAAACAGTATGGAAGTTCCTCAAAAAATTCAAAATAAAACTACCGTATGATTCAGCAATCCCACTTTTGGGTATATGTCCAAAGGAAATAATAGCACTATCTGGAAGAGATACCTGCATTTCCATGTTAATTGCAGCATTATTCACAGTAGCCAAAATACGGAAACAACTTAAGTGTTCACTGACAGATGAATGGATAAAGAAAATGTGATACACACACACACACACACACACACACACAATGGAATAGTATTCAACCTTAAAAAAGAAGGATATTCTGCCATTTGCAACAAGATGAATGAAGCTTCTGGACATTATGCTTAAATAAGGCAGACACAGAAAGACAAATACTGCATGATGTCACATGTATGTGGAATCTTTAAAAAAAAAAAAACAATTGAATTCATAGTAACAGAGAGCAGAATGGTGGTTACCAGGGGTTGGGGGTGGGTAGTGAGGGAAAAGAGATTTTGATCAAAGGGTACAAACCTTCAGTTATAAGATGAGTAAGTACTGGAGACCTAATGTATAGCACAGTGACTAATAATGGTTAATAATAACATATTGTATACTTAAATTTGCTAAGAGAATAGATCTCTAGTGTTCTCACCACCACCAAACAAAAAGGTAATTATGTGAAGTGATAGATATGTTAATTAGCTCAATTGTAGTAATCATTTTGATACATATATCAAAACATCACATTTTATACCCCAAATATATATAATTTTATTTGTCACTGATACCTCCATAAAGCTGAGGAAAAAAAGAGCTTGGGTCCTTGGTGATATCTTTGAGCCACTGCTCCAGTCCTGGAATCATCTACCTCCAGTTCTCTTGTTATGAAAGATAATAAAAGTCTTCATTGCCTAAGTCGCTGTTAGGTATTCTCTGTTATTGCAAACAAAAGTTTGTGGTTTTTTTTTTTTTTTTTTGAAACACAGTCTTGCTCTGTCGCCCACTAGAGGCGCAGTGGGGTCATCATAGCTCACTGCAACCTCAGACTCCTGGGCTCAACTGATCCTCCTGCCTCAGCCTCCCCAGTAGCTGGGACTACAGGCATGTACCACCATGCCTAGCTAATTTTTCTATTTTTTGTAGAGACGAGGTCTCACTCTTGCTCAGGCTGGTCTCAAACTCCAGACCTCAAGCAATCCTCCTGCCTCAACCTCCCAAACAAAAGTATTTTTAATTGATGGACCTTATCTCTGGTTCTTCAGCCTGGCCAGAGTAGGTTAGGCTGATAACTCTACCATAGTAGTTTTGCAACCACTTAACTTCATCTGTAAAATAGGGATAAAAATACCTACTTTACCTCGAGCAAACTTTCTGACTCAGTAGATCAGAGTGTGGTCTGTGGATCAGCAGATCCGTCTCCCCTGGGAATTCATTAGCAATGTAAATTTTCAGGCCTCCGCTCCAGACATACTAAATTAGAAATTTCATGGGTGGGGCCAGCAAATCTGTGTTTTAATAAGCCCCCCCGGTGATTCTGGTACATGAGAAAGTTTGAGAACTACTGATATAAAGGGTCAAATAGAATGGCTGTCTGTCAGAAACAACTGGTGAACTTAAAACTTCTCAAATTTCACCTGCAGAGTTCTGATTCAGTATTTCTATAGTGTAGCCTATGAATTTATATTTCCCAAAGGGTCCCCAGGTGATTTGGAGTAAAACCAGGGTGGGAACCACTGAAATGGGTATGAAAACAGGTCATGTATGCCAAGGGGCTGTCACTCCAGTAAGGGGTGAGGAATAGAGCTGGGGACTGCTGAGAACAGGTGAGCTGAATTACGGCTTTTTTCACCTGGTAGATGAGGGAACTGACTACTTGACCATAGCAGCCTTTTTTAGCCCTAAAATTCCAAGAATGCCAGCTTAGGAAGGTTGAACTTTGCAGGTCTGGCTGGATCAAGCAAATATGATATTGGTAAATACACAGACTCATGAGTAACAAGTGGAAGAGACTGGAATTTTACTGAAGTCTAAAAAGCAGCCTTACTGTCTATCAGAGCCAGACTCAGTAAATCCAACACAGGTTTTCTCTTCTGCTTTTGTCAGGTTTATGAGACAGCAGGTTTGCACTTCAGATGTTCACTTCCAGAGCGCTAGACTACACCTGCTTCGTGCTAGGCTTGTGCTTTGAGGTTTGTTTGGAAAATATTATTTTTAAATAACATCCAGGCTTAGTGTTCTCATCTTCATAAGGGATTTTGCCTTCTAAAACATGCTGCTTGTTAAGGATCAAAACCTCCAGCAAAGCGGCCTGCTCACTGTCCATCTAAATATGATGTTACCCTCTTCCCTCCCTCATCTTTGCCCTTGTACTGGAGAGGACAGTCATTTCTTCCCCACTGCCCCATCTCCTTTCCAGGAAACTGCCACCACCTTTTCAGGGAATCTGCTTCCCTGCTAAGTGAATGAATCCCTGGTGCTGCTAAAATAACAACAAACACGTCATTGATCACTTTGGAAGATAAAAAGATGCCAATTAATTATTTTGAAAAACGATAAATAAAGGGGGGGATGTTAAGCATTCATCCTTCTTTCCCTGTATGAACTGTACCTTAAGCTAATCAAATAGTTGAGGAGGGAAAGTTTGTCTTCATAGAAGCTGATTAATGAAGGAATGATAAAATTAAAATATCACCATTTTGCAAACCCTAATGAATTAATGGATCTAGGAAATGATCATCAACGGCTGTTAATATAATAAAAAGAGGGACAAGAAGATGTTATGTGTCTCCTAATGGAAGTTACGACATCACCTATAAAGTCTTGCAAAAAAAGAATTGAACTTGAATCTGAGTAAAGGCTATAGACTAATTAAAATTTACAGGAAATATAGGAGACAGTGGACCGTATTAGAACACCACTAAAGGGCTACCACAATCTAGACCGTGGGAAATTCTGTGAGACAAATGACCCAGTTTTTCCAATAAATTGCATGGAAAAAATGAGATAGAGGGAGAAACTCTATAGATTAAATGAAACTCAGGAGTCATAACCAATCATAACGTGTGGACCTGTTTGGCTCCTAATTAACAAACCTTAATAAAATTACAGGGCAAATGGAGGAAATGTGAACAATGGCTGGATATTTTATGATATTGAGAAAATATTGTTGATTTGGGGGGAGATGATAGTTTTCTGGTTATATCTTTTCAAAGGAATCTTTCTCCTCCTTAGAGCTGTGTACTGAAACATTTACAGACAAATGAACTGACATCTGGGATTTATTTCAAAATAATCATGAGGGATGGGGAATGAGCAGGGATATAGAGAAAACAAGATTGTCCATGAACTGCTGAAGTTGGGTGGTGGGAAACTAGAGGTCCACTATGCAAGTCTCTACAATTGTATATATTTGAAATTTTCCTTCTAAAAAGTCAAATTTAAAATTTTTTTCATCATTTTCATTTCTATTTCTCCATATGTTTTATATTGGCCATGGTATATTAGTACAGTAACTCATGTTTATTTTAAAATATTTATAAATATAGATTTATCAATTATTACTTGTTCTTTACTACTAGAGGTATACAAAAAGTTTAGAGTTTTGTATGTTTTAAACTTGCCCACCCGGCCAGACTGGAAGGTCCATGCAAGCTAGGACCTTCCTATTGTATTCTCCACAGGGTTAATATCTTGTGTAGCATATAAAATACTCATTTGGGAATACAGCTTGTTAAAACACCATTCTGGAAGGAAATATTGCTCACCTGGCCTCCATTTGTGGCTACCTCAATCCTAACTTCATTGTCAATTGAGGTTAGACAATCCACATGATCAGTCTTAATACTGAGAAGACTTTAACTTGAGGCTTTATAAAGAGAACAAAAAAGATTAAGACTAATTAAATCTGTGTAATGGAGAATTTTGTAAAGTTTACTGTACAATTAATACACAATCCCAAATACTACAGAAGACAGTTGTGTTTTTAATGCTTAGACCCCCCCTTACTAAGGTATACTAAGGGAAGGAGAAACCCTTAATTAGTTGTGGTTACAAAACCTAGGTCCAGTTCTCCCTGGTGTTGTCCCCAGCCTTTGTCCCATGTTTTATTGCCCCACAAACATCTGGTGTGGAAATGGTTGGTATCTTCCTCTGTGGAAGCCCTTCTAATTTTACAGAGCTCTTCATCTCTCTCATTTCTAGTTACTCCAAGTTCAGACTTTCCCAGGATTTCCTCATGTTTCTTTAACTTGAGCTCTGTCTTTTCTTAATTATATAGAGCGTAAAGGAGCTTCCTCACTTTGCAAATTTACCATCCATCCTCATACCTCTCACCCCCGGGAGCAGTTTTCCTTTTGTGTGACTTGGCGTCCTCCCCCTTTGTCTCTCTAGTTCAACTTCCCCTCAGAACTGAGCGTTAGGATTAGGAGAGCGGGTTTTATCCTGCATTGATTTCTTGTAGGAGAAGCAGTTTGCAGTAGAATGCAACTTACAGAAGGATTGCCCCTTTGAGTAATCACCCTAATAACTTGTTCAAAATCACTCAGAACCTGGGTCTGTCTGTTTGTGTATTTTCTGCTAGGTTGTACTATCTCCCAGAAGACTTCTAGATGGTACTGTAGCATTGGTTGATAGAAAAGTATATTCTGTTTCCATAGCCCAAATTTTAAGAGGACAAATTATATTCAGCCATCCAAATACTTTGGGATATGCTCAGATTCAATAGACTGTACAATTTTAATTTATAAAAAATAATAATTATGATAATAAAAGCCAATATTTATATAGTACTTACTATGTGCCAGGGCACTGTTGTAAGTGTCTTACATGAATTACCTCATCTAGTTAGTTGTTATTATCCCCATTTTACAGATGGGGCAACTGAGGACAGAGGGTGTAAATAACTTACTCCAGGTCACAAAGCTAGTAAATGGGAGCAAGGTTCTAACCTTGGGCATTCTGGCTCCAGGGTCTGTCCTCCTAGCTTCACTGGTCTGCCACCTTTCTCATTAAGAGACCCAACTGAGAAAAGGAGAAGAGAAAAGCCTGGAAGAATGGAGAGACAGAACTACCAGAAAGGAAAGGGAAGTAAGAGGAAAAATATGTGGAAAACACTTAAGATTTTTGAGACAAACCTTATTTTTGAGGTTCTTAAGGCTGAGGTGTAAAGTTATACTGTTTTATGGGGTCACGGTAGTTTAGTAGGGAGAGCTGTAGATGAGAAGTCAGAAAACTTGAGGACTAACCTGGCTCTTCTGCCATCTCTGTGTGACACAGAAAGGTCACTTTGTCACTCTGGCTCTGTTTCTTCATCTTTTTTAGGAAGATGCCTATTGTTATCCCTGCATAGGGTCATTGTAAGAACCTATGCAACATGACTTTGAAGAAAAGTGCTAGATGGAAGAAAGTCCTAAAGACTCCCATTTTTGGATGAGCTTAGGAGGACTTTGGTTTGGCATCTGAAGGTAATAAGTTCCGATTTTTGTTTTAAGGGCACTATCTTTGTATGTGTCTTGTAGAACCCATGCTTGGAAATGCTGACAGCAGACTTCAGTACAGCTGAGCCCCGCTAGACACCAAGAAAACCCATGGCTCTGGTTGCATCCTTCAACATGACCAATCCACAGTAAGTAATTTTGGGAGCTTCTGTCTGGATCCAGAGCCGTTGCTCTAAATCTCCCATAAGATGAGGATCTTCTAATTTAGGCAACCACTACATGCATTTCCTTTAGCAGGATGCCACAGAAAAATGGGGAAACTGCTCAACAGCAAGCCTCAAGATAAGATTAGGAAGTGCTTAAGATAAAGTAACAAAATGGGAATTGCAAGGAAATTTAGCAGTCATGAGAGGGTTTCTAAAAGCAGACTTTATGAAACCAGGGGCAGAACTCTTAAGGGAGAATTGCTTTTATAATATTATATTTTATAATAGTTCCCCAAACCTAAGATGCCGTGTGGACCAACCACTTAATTTTACCAAGCACCTGCAAAGTAACCACTTATTTTGTGTTCTGCAACTGGTCAGTAAAAGTACTAAGATGAAAATAGCACTCCTTCTGTTATACCACACTGTTCCAGCCTCTTTAGCTACAGGCCTGGCTGCTCTGTCATCTGGAATGTGAATCCATTATCTATTGCCACAGTAATGCTGTGTAACAACCAACCATAGAACCTCAGTAGAACATAACAACAAGTGTTTACTGCTCACATGTCTGGTAAGTCAGCCAGATAGCTCTGCCGATCTTGGCCGTGATCACTTTTAAATGTGGGTGTTGGCTAGCTGTCAGCTGATTTAGGTGAGACTGGACTCTGCCTCCACTGTCTATCATCTTCCAGTAGGCTAGGCCAGTCACCTCCTAATGGTGATGTTGGAGGTGCAAGAGCACAAGCATAAATTCACAGTTCTTTTCATGCCTCTGCTGGTGTCAGGTCTACTAACATCCCATTAGCCAAAACAAGTCACGTGACTGAACGCAGAATCAAGGGTTGGGGAAGTAGACCTTTCCTTTTGATGGGAGGAACTGCAAAGTCACAAGGCAAAGGGTGTGGGCTCAAGGAGAGGCAAAGAATGAAGCCATTAATATGTTTTGTCTACCATACTGTTCTTCATATCCAAGACCAGGGTGTAGTTTCAGTACTTAGGCTATAAACTGTGGGATCTTCACTCCCACCAAAGGAGGCCTTGTCTCTATGCTGAGATGACCACGTGGCCAGAGATGGTGCTGTGCCACTATGACCACTGGCAGAAAGGGAATGGAAGGCGGGAAAGTTAGAAAGGCAGAAGTAGTTTGTTCCATGCTTCTCAGAGCTATATCCTGTTAGTTTCAGAAACTCACCCTCCATAAACAACTCAGAAAGTTCTATTTGTTCAATTCAGCAATCCACAGTTTCCTTGAGTAGTCCAGAAGAAAAGAGAACAAATTCAACCCAGCATCTACTTTTTGGAAAACATCTGGGGGAGCTGGGATTTCCCCCATAAACACCCACACTTTTATATCAATTGTTGAGAAACATAGAAGCCTCACATCCTATGACTTCCAATTAAAGATCTTGAGTCATTTTGTAAATGTCACTCAATGATGAGTACTATTATCTGTGCTTGACAAGTTACAAAAAGCAAAGGTTCAAATAAGGTATACAAAAGAGAATCAGGGCATTGGAAATTATTTGGTGAATTTGGGTAATCTAGGCAGCCAATCCGTGGCATTCAAATAAAAATCCCACTTTTCCCTCAATTATCAGATGATCCAAGCAAAAATAGGCAGATTCAGCTCTGAACTTCTGGATAACTGCCACTGTATATTATTGGTTAGATTTCAGTGGTTGTTGTAAAAGTTTAGAATTCAGAGCTCCCCACCCAAGTGTAGGGACTTGTAACTCCAGAGCTCCTTTGACTTTGTTCCATATTTCTCTTATCTACCTCAGATCATACAGTGAGAAGGAATGACCCTTAGGAAGCCTTATTTCACCTCCTCATGTTCCAATTGGACAAACTGAGGCCCAGGAGGAGCCCCACAGAAGTTGGCAGTCAAGCTGGCACCAGAGCCCAAGAACAGTTTACAGGAGACTGGGCTGCCACCTCAGTATTAAAACCTGGCCCCTCACTACCCTGGGCACTGACCCTCACTGTTCCCCCCAATATTTAATTTTTACTCTGTCTGTTCATACCATTTTCCTTTCTAACCCTCATTGATTGGCTAGAGGCACAAGACCCAGCCCCTCAGATTCTATAGGATAAGATAGGGCCAAGGACGTGTTGAAGAGATCAAAAATAGCACCCCAGGAAGTTAAAGCAAAACTGTCTAGTCCAGCATCTCTCAACAGGGTTGCTGTGGGTGTTTGGACAGGACAATTCAGTTCTTAGTTGTTAGACACATTGCAGGATGTGTGATGTCCCTGCCCTTACTTAAATGTCAATAGTGACCACCTATGGTCATTGTGGCAACCAAAAATGCCTCCACAAATTGCCAAATACCCGCTGGTAGGTTGGGAGGTGGCACTGCCCTGGCTGAGTTGCCCAGTAATGCCAGTGGAGTTGTCGGTTGTTTGCAGTGCCCACGGTGAGCCCGATGGTAGCATTGGAAGAGATTCACAACTCCTCAGGTATTTCATCATGTGACCCCCATTTCCTACTCCCAACCTTAAAAAGGCAGAAATGGGAGGACAAGTTCAAAGAGGAAGGGAGTGACAACCAGGGACAGCTGGCCCCCCTGTCCTCACTACCCCCAAGCCCACCAGGTCTCTCCAGGTCGGCTCTATAGTACATCCAGTTGTGAACAAAAACCTCTTTCAAAGTAACCCAGGAGACAAATTAAAAGAAATCAAGTCTAGTGACCCAGATCCTAAAAGTCTAAGCATTGGATTTGCTGGTTGGCAGAGTTATCCATCTTGGTGTTTTCTTCCCCTTAATGAAGGACCCTGCTCCTAAAACTCATATTTTCAGACCTGAGCAATTTCTCTTCCCATTCTTCCACTTTTTACTAACCAGGGAAGGAGATGGGACTGGTTAGGGCCTCAGTCCTGTCCTTGGGTGGCCAGCGGGGAAGAGTAGCAATCACGAGCTTCCCCAGCCCTCCACCAGCACAGCATAGATTCTGATACAAATCACTCCTCTCCTTGAGGAATGGAAAAAGTTTTGGTCTTAGGGGATAACTCTTCCTTGGTGTTCCTCCTCTCCAACTCAGGCCTGCCACAGAAGGAGGAATTTCTGAAGTTGAGATCATCTCCCAACAAGTAGACGAAGAAACCAAGAGCATTGCTCCCGTGCAGCTGGTGAACTTTGCCTATCGGGACTTGCCCCTGGCCGCTGTCGACCTCTCCACGGCAGGCTCGCAGCTGCTGTCAAATCTGGACGAAGATTACCAAAGAGAAGGGTAGGTACTGGGACCACTGAGCTAGCTAAGAAGTCTCTTGCATACCTCACAAGAAGCAGCAGCAGAGAATAGAGATGCTAAATAGTAAGAGACTAGAAATTCACATCAGGCCTCTCAGACTCTTTTTCTTTTCGGACTTTATTTCCTCAGAAAAAGGATCTGGGCACAGAAAATACCTGTCGCTGCTAAATAACCTTTTATGTGACATTTGCTTGAGACTCAGAGAGTCATAAAATTTTTTTTAGGACTGAAGTGCTCCTTAATGGCCCATCCCACCCCCTCTCTGTATGTTTGGGAAACAGGAGACCCACTGGGATTAGGGACTTGCCCAAGGTCACAAAGCCCATAGGTATGGACTTGAACTATACTTTCCCTTCATCAAGCTGACTCTCACTGGGAAGAGACCAGGAAGAACACACTCTGCCTGCAGTAACATGCTTAGTATGCAAGGGAATTTACTAGGATTCAGCTAGGAGCTTTGCAGACATTAGCTCCCTCCCTTTCTAGTGAGGATATGTGGGATATGTGAGTCCCTAATTCAAAAGGGTGGCCTTTATCTCCTTCTGCTTACCTTGTCAATCAGATTGGACAGCTTTGTTTCCCAATTCACTTCACCTTAGCCTGGTCTGTCTTATAAATGTACTTTCTGAAGGTGAATGGTAGAGTGTTAGAGCTGGGTGGAGCAGGGTAGACACAGCAGTTTGATGTTCTAGTTTTATGGTGGGGGGGGTGGAGGGGAGCTGAAGGCCAGAAAGGGGCAGGAACAGGTTCCAGGTTCACACAGCAAGTCAGACTTCAGACCCTACCAGGGCTCTCCCCAGCCCCACCCTGTGGCTCTTAGACACAGAATTGTAAACATTGGGAAGGACCTTAGGAGCCAGTTCTGGGTTACTTTCCTTTTCCAGGTGCCTGTAAACATTTTAGAACATGCTGGCTGCTTTGAATATAAAAATAGAGGCCAGGCATGGTGGCTCATGCCTGTAATCCCAGCGCTTTGGGAGCCTGAGGCAGAAGGATCACTGGAGTACAGGAGTTGGAGGCTGCAGTGAGCTATGATCACACCACTGCACTCCAGCCTGGGTGACAGAGCAAGACCCCATCTCTAAAAATAAAATAAAATAAAATAAAATAAAATAAAAAATGAAGGGTTGCCGGGTATTTTAGAAGCAAATGAGGAGCCTTAACTAATGCTAAATTTGCAGAGCTTGGATTCTTTGTGCTTGTTTCTTGAAGGGACTCCCTATTTCTCGAGATAAATTGCCTAACAATTGTGAAACCGAACACTTTCTTTTGCAGAAACTACACCTCAGTGGCTTTCTCTGAAAATACCATTTTTCCAAGTTTTGTGCACAGAGTCAGCAGGACATTGGGGAAAAAAGGATAGGCAAGCAGGTAGGAAGTAGCTAAGGGATGCCTGGCGTGGCAGCACTGTCCTGAGCTCTGTCATGGCAGAGAAGCTGCTTGAAGGCCAGGCTAAATCCTGAGGCCCCTGAGCCGGAGCCAGCTTCAGGCACATGGGAGCTGTGCGGTAGCTTAGAAGGGCCCCAACACTTGGCTTAATGCTCTGATGCTTAGAAGGGCCCCAACACTTGGCTTAATGCTCTGCTGCTGTGTCTTGAAGTTCTTAAGAAGCCTGGCATTTTCACTGGGCTCTGCGACTTACATTGCTGGTGGGTCCTTTTCTGAGCACCCAGTAAAGTCACTGTGTCACTGCACTCCGGTGGTCAAATGCAGTAGCTCAGCCTCCTAACAGGCCCTAGCTGTTCCCAAGGACTCATTTCCTGGCCTGGCCAGAGCCTGTTAGGCCTTTTTCAAACTTGGAGTCAGACAGTGTGGAGAGAAGTAGTAAAACCTCTGAGGATTCTTGTTTGAAGCGATGTCCACATCTGTCCCCTGTGGGTTATGGCACCACGGGTAGATCATGCTATGGGCATACCCCTTCCAGGTGTACACACTGTGGTATTCCCCCTCTCAGGTATACCATGATGTGCGTGTACTCCTTTCCAGGTGTACCCTGTGTACCACTGCCCAGCTGGAACTCCAAGGAGAAAGGTGACTGAGGCCTTGCTTTATCATTTAATTTGCTCCTGAATCCGCCTTTGCAAGGTTTCTTCTGATACAAATGAATACAAATGAAGTGCCTGAGAGGCAGAGAGGCCCTTGATTTGATTTGAAGCTCCAGGTGTGCCCAGGAAAGCTGTTCCTGTCGGGTAAATAGGAAGCAGCCGCCTGAAGGGATTTGCCTCGCTGCTGGAGTTCTCAGCTGGGGGGCCCAATTGGCAGCTAGAGGGCTTCCTGGAGGAAGGAAGAGCAGGCACCGGACAGGAGCCAGGGAAAAATGAAGCAAACAAAAACTACTTGTGAAGGGGGAGAAGCCTCTCTTCACTAGGCTTCTTGGCTCTTGCTGCATTTCCTGGGGTTTTCCCCAAATTTCCAACCTGGCCCTTTCTGAAGCAATGTAAAGCAAGAGGAGGAGGCCCGATTACAGTTCTGAGCTTGGTTTAAGCCTTGTCAGAACACCTCTTCCTACTAAGGGCAGTGTAATTTATAGGGATGAATCTTTTCTATAGGAAATGAAGATACCTCAGGGACCCCAGCGACAAAGTGCCCAGTGACTCAGCTGCCCTACCACCAACTTCTCTTGAGCTCAATGATATTTCAGTGCTTTCGGTTTCCCAGAATCTGAGACTGTTACAGCTGGACGAGACCTTACAAAGCATCTATTCTAAATATTCTCATAGAACACCAGGGCCCAGAGAGTGGAAGGAACTTGCCCAAGGTCACACAGTGGCAGAGAAAGGAACAGAGCCCCAGCTCCTTGCTCTTGATCCCAGCTAGCTCCACTGGGCTTCCATTTGTCACCTGTCCCTTTACAACGTCAGGATTGTGACTGTGGATCGCATACATTGCACATGTGATGTCACTGCTAGCTACCCTGCTGAATTCCTTTAACTTCTTAATGTGTTTTAAAAACATTTTTTTAAAGTGTGGTAAAATACACATAACAAAATTTATCATCTTAACCATTTTTAAGTGTACACATCAGTGGCATTAAGTACATTCACATTGTTATGTGACTATCACCATCATCCATCTCCAGAACTCTTCATCTTGCAAAATAGAAACTTTATACCTATTACAAAATAACTCAAGTCCCATTGCCCCCTCTCTCCAGCCCCTGGCAACTGCCATTCCACTTTGTGTCTTTCTGAATTTGACTGTCCTGGGTACCTCATATAAGTGAAATCATATAGTATTTGTCCTTTTATGGCTGGCTTATTTCACTTGGCATAATATCCTCAAGGTTCACCCATGTTGTAGCATATGTAAGAATTTCTTTCCTTTTTAAGGCTGAATAGCATTCCATTGTATGACTATATCCCATTTTGCTTATCCATTCATCTGTCAATGAACACGTGGGTTGCTTCCACATTTTAGCTATCATGAATAAAGCTGCTACGAACACGTATGTACAAATATCTCTTCGAGACCCTGCATTCAATGCTTTTGGGTATATACCCAGAAGTGGATTTGCTGGATCATATGTTAATTCTATTTTTAACTTTTTGAGGAACTGCCATACTGTTTTCCACAGCGGCTGCACCAATTTACCTTCCCTCCAACAGTGCACAAGTGTTCTAATTTCTCCATATCTTCACCAACACTTGTTATTTTCCATTTTTTTGACAGCAGCCATCCTTATGCGTGTGAGGTTGTTTGGTGTGCTTTTAAGTCCATTTCCATTTCCCTTTTGTCCAGGAAAGCCACATGAGGGAAGTAGGAAGGAGCAGTCACATTAACGTGCAGTAAGCCCACAGGCGCAGGTGGAGGAGCCCCAGCTTGGTTAGCCCTTGACTTGCCTGGAAGCCCTTTGTCCTCCTGGCCGTTCTGCCCAGCAGAGCCCAAACTGCAGCACTGTCTGCAGTCTCCCTGTTAGGTCGGAGCCGAGAGGAAGACACACAAGCCTGGGGGCATGGTAAAGTGCCGTTTATTTTGAGCACCAGGGTGCAGGTGGGTGGAAGCCAAAAAGAGTTTTATGGAAAGTTTGGGGAGGAGGAGTTCCGCCAGTTTCTGCCCTGCTCATCCCAGGCTTTGTAATTCAGAGTTATCTTTACAACCTCCGAGACTCCTCTGGAGCCTACAGCCTGCGGGGGGTCCTTGTCTGACTTCTCCATCTATGCCATTCCGGGGCAGACCCAACACTCCCCTCTTAACACTCCGCTCTTCACCTCTACGCTCAGGCTGCTGAGGGCTCAGGGAGGAGAGTCAGACACCTGTGCAGGTGGCGCCTCGCCGGACTCAAGGCCGCTAGCCTCAACTTGAGTTTCAGTTTTTCTGGCAGCCGTCCTCTGTGGTCCTGGCTAGTCCCCAGGTGGCCAGTTCTGGGTCCCTTTTCCCCAGATCCCGCTTGCCCTCAGCAGATAACCTCCTCCTTCCCTCAGAAAGTAGAAACAGTCCTGGATACAGTGTGCACTGCAACCCACCCCTCCCTTCTAGGGCCAGCCCCATCCCCTGAGCTCTGACTCCCTCCCCTCCCACCTTCTCAGAAACCTCGCTCCACAGTTCCATCACAGTTCCCTGTCTCATCCCGTGCTCAAGTCTCCCGTGCGTCCCGTCCCATTGGCTACCTCCATCTCTCCCTCTGCCTTTGCAGTCAGACTTCTTGAAAGCCTCGTCCACACTTCCATGTCCCCTCTGCCCCCTCCCAATCCACTGCTGTCTAGCTCCAGCCTCATCCACGCCCTGGAAACTGTTCTCCTCAAGGGCATCAACGACTTCCTTGTTGGGAAGATCCTTACGTTGTCCCCTGGCCAGCACTGGAGACCGTCAGCTACTCCCTCCTTCTCCAGGCTCCCTGTGTCTGCTGTTAGACCCACACTCTCCTCTGGCTGTTCCTTCAAGGTCTTTTAAAAATTGTTTCTCCTCTGCTTGCTCTTTAAATGTTGGGGTTCTTCATTTTCTTTCACTGTGCTAATTCTGCACACTGGGTAATTTCATCCATTCCCATATCTTAAATCAGTATGCTTCAACTGGTAACATTCAAAGTCATGTCTCTAGCCCAAATCTCTCTCTCAAACTCTCGACTCATATCTAGCTACTTCCTCGACATCTTCACAGGAATCCCAGACACACTTCAGAATCCTGACAAGTGTCTGGAATTATCTATTATTCTGCCTCTGAGTTGGCTGCATATTTGAAAGGAGAAATGTTTTTGTCTCCACCCAAGTCATTGCTAAAAATAACCTTTTCAGCATTCAAATCCAGCCTGAGGAGCCGTGACCTGCCCATCCTGGCCATCTCAAACCCAACATGCCCCAAACTGAACTGTCCTTTCTCAAAATGCATTTTCTATGGCCCCAACCAGTGGAACCTAGACATTGCCTGGCCTCACCAACCCATTACTACCAAAATGAGCCACATAGGCATTTTGGCTCATTTACAACCACCCTAAGACTCCTTCCTGCCACAACAGGAACCAGCAGTTTGCAAGACACCCCAAAGCTACATGAAGCCTGTCAGAGTCACCACTGGAATTTGTGTTCATCCTCATCCCTTACTCTGGTTCTTTCTTGTCCACATCCAGTGCCCATGAAGCTACTGCTGCCAGTGGTGTCCATTATGGAAAAGCTAGTGCTACGTCCAGGGGCTTCAGAAACCAAGAGCCCACACAGTGTGGGATCCATGTGGGGTGAGGAAGAAAAGCCACCCCTCTCACGCCTCCCAACTCTGTATCATGCTGTCGACGCACTTATGGCCACAGCTCTCGTCCTGTTTGCTTCTGGCCTTCAACACTCTATACTCAGGTCTCCAATTCAATCCAAGGGACTGCACTGGCACATTATGCCTGCTATGTCATCTTCCAATCCCTCCCTTCCTCTGTACCCTCCAAACCAAGTGCCTCCCTCCTTCAATAGTGATAACAAAAAAACCTCCATGCATGTCCACAGGGTGAACAGACACTCAGGGGAGGGGGAGAAGGGGGACAGAGGAGGTGGCTGAGCATGTCTGAGCCCCAGCTGAGCTGGCCACAGTGTCCTACTACATGGATAACCTGAGGGACCAGCTCAATTTCTTCTCCCTCATGCCTCATGTTCTGTCTTCCCCAAGTCCTATAAATTTCTACCTCCTTCATATCTCTTCACTACACCACTCTTCTCACAAAGGGGATAGGTAAGTCTATCAGCCAATTGCTTTGGACTGTGTGCAACAGAAAATCCATCTCAAACTCATTGGCCCACGTAACATGGAGTCCAGAGCTAGGGCAGCTTTGAGGTTGGTCTAGAAACTCACCAGTATCAACAAGGACCAGATTCCTTTCATCTCTCCACTCTGCTGTCAACAGTGCTGGCTTCATCCTGACACTGCAAGGTTCCCCTCGTAGCTTGTGAGAGAGCTCCTTGTGGTCATCAGGCTACATCCTTCCTCATTCACGTCTGGCAAGTAAGAATGGCTGCCCATCATTCTCTTGTGAGAGCAGCAAAGAACTTTCCCAGAAGCCTCCGGCAGCTCTCCCCTCATGTCTCATTGGCTAGAATTGGGGCACATGGCAAAGTACATGGGAAAATCCATAAGCCATCAGGCCTACCTCTTGAACTATTTAATTTCCCAAAATACATTGCTGTTACCTCGGTGGGACAGGGGTATTGTGGATATTAGAGAATCATTCACAATGTACCACAGCTTTCAAGAGAGCCAGCTCTCCATTCATAGCATTCAATCTAGAATCAGATCTTAATTTCATTCGGCCTTTCTAGACATTGTTTGGTTTGGGAAAAAACCTGCCCTCTTAGACTGTTTCTTCAATAACTTTGTCAATTGATGCTTTCATTCCAATGCAACTTGACCTGTGTCCATTGTCCTGGTGGACAATGCTGGGGCTTTGTGTTTGAATGTGCCGGAGCCCCTTGTTTCTTGTTCTTGTTCTTTGGCACTGGACATCACCCCATTCAACGGTGGGAAAGTGAGGTACAGAACTGCCTCCCAGTGAACTAACTGTTTACCTTTGGAAGAGGGACATTAAGTTTGCAGGAGGATAACTCATGGCTTATACTGGAAATTCTGTTTTCTCTTAACCAACTACAGTACATTAAAGACCTACTTGGTTTTCAGAGTCTAGGCAAGGTAAGAGGCCACAAATGATACAAAAAATTCAGAGAAGCTCAGAGTCTCCACCCTAGTGAGGCCTGCAGTCCTGTAGGAGATGATGGTGACAGCACATGTTTTGAAGGTGGTGCAAGGCAAGGGTCACCATCCCCATTTTACAAATGAGACCCTGTGGTCACATACAGAGAGAGAGTACTGCCCATGTTTTTGGTGAAAAGAGGATGCAGAGAGGGTCATGGGAGAGTAGATGGGATAATCTTTGTTAAAAATAAAAATAAAGTAAGAAATTAAAGATATTCAGTGTTTAGTAAGGTAATTATTTCTATCTTAGGGTTCTAAAAGGTCCAACCCAAGAGGTCAGGGCTGGACTCCCAGACAGGAGAAGCCTGGAGGAAGTTTGGGTCTTGGGTGGGCATAAAGGGTTGTTATTACTTGGAGATGAGACCAACAGCACATTTCTGCCAGAACTTCACACTCAGAGGAAAAAACATAATGGGGGCACAGGGATATTTTTTGAGATGTCAGGTTAGAAAAATAAGACACCCAATATAGCAAACATCTCTAAATAAGGACTGAAATAATTTTAGATATGCCAGAAGCAAAGACTGTAGACAAAGAAAAGGGAGGGGTAGGGACCTACCAAGCCATGGCCCAAAATACTCTTCTCTCTTTCCATACTACCTAGCTTGGGGACCACATCCTCCAGAAAGTCTTCTGTCTTCCCACCCCACCCAGGCTAGGGTCTCACCTCAGTGCACCCAAAGCCCTTTTCCCACCTCTGTCACCATGCCCAGGAGTGACACTGAGCTCTACTCCTCTCTTTAGGAGTCTGTCCCCCCAGTACTAGGCCAGGTGCTCCTTCAGGGCAGGGATCAGATCATTTGTGCCTAGAACAGAGGGGCCTTCCTGATGAAGGAATGACTTGAATGAATGAGTGAGTGAATGGGTGGGGCTGCATTAAGATAAGGATTCAAAGAGAAGGGGGAGCTCAGTTCTGTTTGAAGAGATTGGGAGCTGACCCTCAGGTCTCTGTGGAGTTGAGAAAGAGCCACAAGAGAGGAAACGGCTTCTTATGCCTCAGAAGTGAAGTCTGTGGTCTGTGGCTTGCCCAGCTCTGAGCATCCTTGCTACTTCCACGCCCCCTCCACAAAGTCATCCTAAAAGGAAGAAATCAGATTTGCCTCAGAACATGCCAGCTTCACTTAGTAAGATTTTAGCATCTTGTTAGCAGGAAAAGGCTTTTGGGGTTCTTTCAGGGTTAAAAGGCAGATTCATCCCTGCGTGACCGTGCAAGTACAGGGTCTGGAAATTCTGCATCTCATGGTTTATGAAATCTTTTGCATCATTTTTCCCCCAGGAGGGGAGAAAAAAAAAGGAGTTTCATTAATCCACTTTCTTGATGTCGGTAAGATTTGTCTATAATAAACACCACCCCTTTCTCTAGCATACCAGCTGTCCCTGGACCCCAAGGTGACCCTGAGACCCCTGAACCCCTTTATATTTTTAGTAGGCTCAGGCTTCCAGGAGGATTCTTGATGCCCCAACCAAGGATAAAGGTTTAATTCAGATCAAAAAATGTTTTCTGATAAGCACAGATTAGCCATATTCCCTGTAGCCCAGGAACCCCAAAGAATTTTCATTGATTAAGAAGGCAATAAATCACAGATATATTATTTCTCAGCAAAACATCCACCCATCCCCACCTACTCACGAGGCGCGGGTGACCACTAGATGGCGGCAGAGCGCCTCTGACCACCCGGGGTTGGGGTGGGGTGCCTGGAGCGAGGGGAGGAAAGTTAAAATCCAAGGCCTGGGCCTCCAAGGAAAGTGAGCGGAAATTATGGCGTCTGGGATGGAATGGGGCTCCCCAATCATCTGTGGAGGCACCTGTGATTCCGACTTTGGCCAAACAGAAGGAGGGAGACGGGGGGGGTTGTGGCTTGCCAAGTATAGTGACAGCTTCTCCCTCCTGGCCCTGAGCTCCTGCTACCACACCTTGCTATTTCCCAGAGTTGACATTTCCAAGGATGCAAGAAATCTGAGATTCTGGGACAAGCAAATGTCAGACTCTGGTGACCCCAGC
Source organism: Daubentonia madagascariensis (assembly GCA_023783475.1). Classification (NCBI taxonomy): domain Eukaryota; kingdom Metazoa; phylum Chordata; class Mammalia; order Primates; family Daubentoniidae; genus Daubentonia; species Daubentonia madagascariensis. Next base: position 7,069,360 of record JAKFHU010000144.1, on the reverse strand, counting down.
TACACACAGCCCTCTTCCCTCTCTCCTCCCCAAGGCAGCAGGGCTAACCTTTAACTCTGATTGCAGAACTGACGCTGCCTGCATGGAAACTTCATTTAGTTCCCCAAAGGGCTGGGAGAGTCACCTTTCACTTCCAACCTGAGAGTTCTTGTTTCATAAAGTGTGTTTATGTGCTCATATTTCTGAGTCTGTGTTCACTGCTGTGGCTTGCATCTTGGAATTGGGTACAGGCAACAAAGGGGACGCTTGGCAGTACTTTTCCTGTTCTCGTCCTCCCTGGGAGAGCGAGAAAAAAGCCCCACTAACCATTTCAGACATGTAGTAAAAGGGTGTCCCTGTGGGCAGTGGGTTGATAGTTCTCACAGGACAAGATTATGTGTCTCTTTGGAGAAGCCATACACATGTGAGCTCATTTCCCTCTCCTGACTTCCTTTCTCTATTTGTTTTGTTTTTAAAGTGGTCTAGGACTAGGAGCTCATTGCATCATCAGAGTTCACTTCTAAGGCTGTGGGCTCCATGAGGATGAAGGCCCTGTCCACCCTCGTGTGCCCAGCGCCAATACAGTGCCTGGCATTTAGTGGGCACATAATAACTATGTGTGGAATGGAATGAATGTTCAAACTTCCCATATTGAGATAATTAATCCCCATTCTAATGACCGTGTATGTAACTCATCATGATAGTAGATACACGTGGTAAGCACTGTATTACGGACTCTACATATGTTAGTATGTTTAATATTTTAAATCTTCACAACAACCCTGCAAGGCAGATCTCTCCATTTGGCAGATTAGGGAACTAAGGCTGAAAGATTGCACTCAATTCAGCCAACGGCGGGACTAGTTGCCACCAAAAGCCAAAACAGATGGAAGAGTCTGGCTTCCCCAGCACGACAACAGAGAAAAAAGGACTTGCCTTTTAAAACAACTAGATGAGTTAACATTTGTAAAGTTCTCAGAACAGCTCCTGTTGCATAGTACGTACGAGTGTTTTTTAAATAAAAATAAAGCCCATGTCAATGAGAGAAGTTAGATTTCAGTCGGCCTCATGGCTTTCTCTGACAATACTTTAATCATGTGGAATAAATTCAGTAAAGAAAAGTAAAGTGGGGCCCAGGATATTCTGCTGACCATTAAAACCACCACCAGGTCCAGCTGTGATACCCAGGTCACAGGTTTCTAGCATCATAGAATTGAAGCGAGGTGGGGCCTCAAACACCCAATCCTGGAGTTTTAACCTGGAACCTGGGTATCCTTAGATGATCCATCAGTGAAATTCAAGGAGCTCTTGTACCCCTTGAAACTTTATGCACAGGGTTGTGGTTTTGTGCATTTTTGGGGGGTAGGACTGTAGTTTTTATCCGTTGCTGGAGAGCTCTGCAGCCCAGAAAGGCTCTGAGCCACTTGTCTAGCAGTGCCTCCCTGAGGACAGAGTGAGAGCAGGTGGGGAAGCCCAGTGCCCTGGCAGGCTTCATTCTGGCCCCAGTACAAAGGTACTGGTCTAGAACTCTTCTAGACTCTTCTAGACACCCTCCCTCAGCTCCTTTCCTTGGGGACTTGGTTGAAAATCTCAATGTAGGGCTGACAGGAGCACCTGGTGTGGCTGCCTCTGGGGAAATAGGCTTTCTGTGGTCCACTGCCTCCTCTGGGGACACCATGATTCTCCACTGCCCATGAGCACCTATCAGGACAACTTGACAGTCTCCACGGTCTCCAAACTCTAGCTACTCACCTGCTCACACCCCAGGAGAATCAGTGCAGTCTCTCCCTGCCTCCATTGTGTGTCCTCCCAGCCATAGCCAGCCTGTCAGCCACAGCGGCCTGATCACACAGTGGGTTGTGGGGCTGGAGAGGCCAGGCCCCCCAGAAGCAAGCACAGCCCTCACCATCCCAGCGCCACATGGTTCTGCTCCACCTTCCAGAATAGGGCTGCTTCAGTGCCAGGCTTGGGAACGGTGCCTGATGGAGCAGTGACCTGAGCCACCTCCTTCCAGGCCTCCCCCGTGGCTTTACCTCACTCACATAAAGGATCCATCGAGAATTTGCCAAAGTTCATTTTCATACTCTAGAATTTATTCTCTCAAACTTTTATCTGAACACCTAAGAATACAAAGAGAAACAGCAAAGGTACCCAGCCTCCCCTCCCACCCCATGATTTCTCTGAGGCCTCGGGAGTGACTACCTCACGGCCAAATCTCACTCACCTGCCAGGAAATGCCATCTGGTTGTTGGTATTTGCAGACTTTGGCAGCCCAAGCCTGGGCCCCTGGAGCTGTCCGCTCCATGTTGCTGAGCCAAGATAGGAAATTGGGAGACGCTTGCCCTCTAGTGGCAATTCCAGGGACAACACCACCCTGAGAACAAGCCCTAGGGCCTTGATGGGCAGAATGCCGAAGAGATGGAAGGAAAGCACCTTCTCTAATTAAAGAGTCGATGCTCATATTTCCTTTGGCCCACTAAGCCCCTGGAATCATTACTTAACCACTCAGGGATCTTCTGAAACTGGACACATTCTATTTTGCTGCTTAAACACAGTCTCCTAGGAACGCCTGAGTCATTTGAATTTCAGGGGAAATTTTATTAGCAGCTTGGGGTTTCCAAACACAAGGTCAGCCAGGAAGCTTGCAGCTTCAGCCCAACCTCCCAGCCCCCCAACTACCCACCCTCGAGGGCTCTGTTCTGGAGCCCTGGGGTCCATGGTTGGGCAGCAGTGGTGCGTTCCTGCCTCCTGTCTCCACTCTTTACAAAGGAGCCCAAAACCCAGGTCTACTTGGACACTCCCCACCCTGCCACACACACACACATACACACAGTGTGTCTGCTTCACTGTCCCCTCAGTGCCCCGGAGCTGTCTCACCTCTCCTGCTCCCGGACTCCCTTTGCTGTTCCCCCTTCACCTTCTGAGATGCCCGTTACCTCTTACTGAGTCACCTAAAGCAGCAGCTCTCACCCAGATCACCTGGTGTCTCAGTGACACGCAGACTCTCATTCAGTGGGGATAGGGAAGGGCTGAGAGTCTGTATTTCTAACAAGCTTCCACGTGATGCTCATGCTGCTGGTCCACAGAGTCCGGAGTATCAAGAACCTAGGAAAGTGGTGTTCAGTCTTGATTGTACGTTGGAGTCATCTGAAAAGATTTAAAAACCCTGAGGCCCCAGTCCTACCCCAGAGGTTGTGGTTCAGGTGGCCTGGTGTATGGCCTGGGCATTAGAGTTCTCTTGGCTGTTCTAGTATGAAGCCTGGGTTGAGAGGCACTGACCTGGATGCAGATCCCACCCCCACCCCCACCCCTGCCTCCCTGCCCCACGGCAGCCAGTCCTCACCAGCTACCATATCCCCTGGCTACACCGCTTCCTTGACGGGTGGTCTTCACTCCTTCTGCTTCAGTCCACCCCCATGTGCATTGCCCTGGGGTCATGGGGGAGTCACACAGAGCATGATGCAAATGCCGCCCCCCAAGTTGTATAGCAAGGGGGCCTGCACAAACTCACTCCCAGACTGGCGTGGTGGAGGGGATGGTAGCTGAAGGCAGAGTGTGGATGCGGACAATTGAGCTGGCACAGGAGTGGAAGAACAGGCCCAGAGTAGTGAAGCACAAGGCTCGATTTTGAAGCTACCTGAGGTTCCTTGGGTGCTGTGTTGGCTGTGCTGAGGGCTGTGGCAATAGCAGCAGCATCTGCCCTAGGTGGTAAGTGGTTGGTAAGCTAGACCCGCTGCTGAAGGGGGAAGCCCTGTCCTCCTCCTGGCTCCTGTCATTCTGGTGTTTCTTATGCTGGAGGTACTTTGGGGGCTGAATAGAATTTTACCATAAACAGTCCCTATTTGGTGCACATTTCAACCAGGGCTGGATCGCTTTCCCCCCAGGCCTCACTCCCTTCAACTTTCTCAAATGTCACTTACTCAGCGAGGCCTACCTGACCACTTTATTTAAAATGTCAGCTCACCCCTTACCATCCTAATCCCTCCACCAGCTCTGTGTTTTTTCCTCTATAGTACTTATCACCTTATAGCTTATCATAACTTGTTATATTTATTGTTTTACTCTTTGTCTCCCACTAGAGCATAAACTACCCAAAAGCAGGGACTTTTGCCTCTTTCGATCACAGTGCCTGCCTAGCATGTGGTGGGTGGCCAGCATTCATTTAACTTCCAGACTTTCCCCCTGCCTTGTTTCTGAATCCTGCCATCTGCCTGGTTCTCTGCTTGGCTCTTCCCTGAGGCTGAAGAGTGTGCTCTGGTGTCAGGGCCAGGCCAGCAGTGGGCTAACTTCGGGCCACAGGTGACACCAGACACCTGCCTGCATCTCTTTCCCTTGGTTCAAGTCCCTAGACTTGGTCCCTCTGCAGTTTGCACCTATAGCTTCCCAGTAACCACCCCCTGGTCTGATTAGTAAGTTTCTCTAACAAAAAAAGGAAAGAAAAATCAGTATTTTAACGTTTTAAACAGCAATATAAAGTAGCATTTTCCTCCCTTGGAGGCAGGTCAAGATTTGAATCTCCGGTTTACAGGGAACTGAATATACAGAAATACTGCTCCTGAATGAAATGCTTTGCTTTGTTCCCTCTCCCTTGGGGACTCTCCTCTGGGGTGGAAGAAGTAGTCTCTTAGGGGCACACCCTACACTCTTCGGATGTACAAGGCACAGAAGTGAACAAATGCCTAGCTCCTTCCATGGAATGTGAAGGCGAGGCTTCCTGCTTGCCACTTGGATGTGCTGCCATCCAGGCACAGGACCTTGGCAGCTGCTCTTTTTTTTATAACTGCCAGAAGGTGCTTGACTCAGCTTTCAAATGACGATGACATGACTTCGGTTTTAGGGGCCACAGACAGTGGACTGGGTTTTAGGGAGGACGTGGAATTGGAGCTGGGTCTCTTTGGGCCCTGGAGAAGACAGTACTGCAGCAAGGGGGAGGAGTGAACAGGCAGCGTGGAAGGCAGGAGGGGGCACAAAACTTCCAGAAGTGCTGAGGCAGCTCAGAGGCTGGGCACTAAAGGAACTGGGTGGGGGTGGGGGATGAGAGGTGTGAAGAATGAAAATAGACTGGAGCGGAAGGGGAGGCAAGAATGTCACATTGTGGGAAAAGAGCAGGAATGTCACATTGTGGGAAAAGAAGCAGGGGGCGGAGGTGAGCAGGCAGGATGGATCAGAAGTGAGGAGGGCAGCCAAGTAATGGTATCTTAAAATTCAAAGGGTCTTTAATATCTAAAAGTACTACACAGCTGATTGCTCCTGTGGGCAACAGCCTTAAGCTTCTGTGGGTCTCCAACCAGGGGGGCCAGGGCTGTCCATCTGAGCACATGGGGGAGGCTTCCCAGTGAGGACAGGTGGCTTCTCATGCGCTTTCCTTCAGCTCAGCCTGGCTTCTCACCTGCATCCCAGGCTCTTGTGCATTTCTATGACCAAATCTCCTTGAGACCCCTGGGCTCTGAGTTTAGGGCTGCCAGATTTAGCAAATAAGAATACAAGACATCCAGTTAAATTTGAATTTCAGATAAACAACAGATTATTTTTTAGTATGGGTATATCCTGTGCAATGTTTGGGATATACTTATCCTAGAAAATTGTTGGTTGTTTACCTGAAATTTGAATTTAACTGCACATCTTGTATTTGATCTGGCAACCCTCCTGAGCTCCACATGGTTTCAGTTAGGGGTTTACCCTGTGGCCTCTTGCTTGTGTGTTGACTCATGTGAGCCTGCAAGAAAGTGGGAAGAAGTGGTTCTGCAATGGACTGTGAAATCCCTCTGCAATGGGCAATGAAGGCACTCATTGATGGCCTCACAATCTGGCCCCCACTGACCTTTCTCCTCTTGTTTTCTGCTTGTCCCTTAATGAGAAACCCTCTCTTCTGACCTGGTGGTTTCCTCATCCCTTGCCCACACTCTTGGACCATGTGGGGTTCACATCAGCCGTCTACACTGCTGCATCCCAAGTGACATCCCCACTTCCTCCTTCACCTGTTGAAATCCAGCCTCTCTTTCTGGGACCAGCTCCCCAAGTCTCGGGACTGAACACCAGTCTTTGCATTCCCCACAGAGCCGAGGGCAGGGCTGATCATTCCCATAGGTGTTAGAAAATATCCAGAAAGACTTGCATAAGCCCAATTTGCTGCCAGGTTTCTTGAAGATCTGTGAGCTTTGTCCTACCTTCCAGTGGCTGGGGACTCCTTCAAGCTTTCCCTGGATGAATTGTGAAGAAGAAATCTCTGCCTTAAAGCATTTGTGTTATTCTTTCAGCAAGAAGGGAGCACCTCAAGGCAGAGCTCTCCCTCCCAGCCCAGTGACACCCTTGGGATTTCCAGGAAGTGGGCTCTGGCCCTCCCTGCAGCAGGCTTCAGCAGAGTGACTCCCTCTGGATAAGAAGGACAGGGGGTGACTGCCAAGTGTTTGGGCCATCACATACTTTACCATCAGCATCATCAATCCATTTCAGCTACATTATACTTCACAGGTCAGATACAGCCTCTCATTTATCTTTCAATAACCCTATGAGTTAAAAAGTATTATCCCCATTTTACAGATGGGGATGTGGAAGCCCAGAGTGGTGAGGTGCCTTTGTACATGGTCCCAGGGTGGCTGAAGACAGAGCCAGAAGTAAGGACTCCCTGGCTAGTGCTATCTCAGCCACTGCAGGACGCCTGGTTCTTCCTCAGCAAGGGAGGGCAGGCAGGTCCAGCTCTTAACTAAACTGCCAAACCAGTTGAGGTTGGACCTCAGCACCCTAGCCCTGTACTCCCCATCCCCCTCACAGGCACCCCCTCTTGTGTTCCTGAGGGGAGTGAATGAAATACCCTGAGGGATCCACCCAGCTCTGAGATCCTGTGGCCCCTCCCCGCTTCCAAACCTACTCAGGAATGATTCTGTCCTCAGTGTCTTCATTTCTGCCTGTGAACATTCAAGGGTTTCCCAAAAGACAGTCCATGGAACACTAGTCTCACCAAATTCTTGCTCTGTGACAAAAGGGTGCCAAGGTCCAACAAGTTTGGGAGACCCTGATACCGTAATCCCCTTTGGAGCATGATGAGACATAATAGCATATTAAAGGCACTGAAATGTCCTGCAGAGAAAAATGTCCATTTGACTTTGTTCCAAAATTTCTGAAACTTACCCAACGATGGAATCTTTTGTATCAAGTAACAACTATTAATGTTCTATAGAACTAGTGTTCCATACAACCTACTTTGAAAAAGAGGGATTTTTGTTCGAATCTTTCTTTTTACAGCTGAAAATGGAAAATCCATTTTCTAATTCATCAAGCATTTATTAAAGGCAAATTGAGGTTCTCCTAAATGCCAGAGCCTGTCCTAGGTTCTGAAATACACAGAGATACAATAATAACAGCTCATTTTCATGTAGCACTTGCCGCACAGGCAGACTCTACTAATCTATGAGATGCTGGTTTTATGCCCATTTTAAAGATGAGGAGACTGAAGCACAGAGAGATGCTGTGAGTTGCCAAGATCAGCATATAAACCCAGCTCCATCTCTTAATGAGATGTCATTGCTCTTTATGATTCTACCCAGCGGCCTCTTGAAGAAGGTTGTATTTCATTGTGAAGCATAGAGCCAAGTGGAGCCCAGGAGGAGTGACGCTGGTCGGTTTGAGAGCAGGGTGTGGCTGGGACCTACCTCCTTGTCCCATCCCACCCTCAGTCCCCCTTCTCCCCACTTTTGTCCCCACAGGTCTAACTGGCTGAAGCCGTGCTGTGGGAAGAGAGCAGCCGTGTGGCAGGTATTTTTGCTCAGTGCAAGTCTCAACAGTTTCCTGGTAGCCTGTGTAATATTGGTGGTGATTCTCCTGACTCTGGAACTTCTAATAGATATAAAGCTTCTCCAGTGTGAGTAGCAAGAGAGATACATATGCAAATACGTATGATGTCAATATTCAATGTGCATCTGCAGCCATCAGGGGTCCCCAACCAGCAGATTGCTATCTGCCCCCAGCCAATGCTGATGCCGCTGCCACGCCCACTGCTGGCCCCATGGCTCACGGGAACTCCCGCTGGGGAGGAAATGCATCTGGCAGAGCCTCTCTCCATCTCCCCCAGCATCACTTTGCCCCTTTCCACCCACTGTGTCCTCTGCAGTCCCCTCCCCAGCATTCCATGATCAGAAACTGATGAAATAAAAAATGTTGGGGACCCCTGTATGCATTTCTTTCTTATTGTTCCCATTTGGAATTTTCCAGGTTGGAATTTTCTGTAGGTTAAAGAGAATTCCCATTTATGGAGGCATATCACCCTGTAGTAGCTAATAACGACAGCAACCATGACGATAGGATTCCTTGTATCTTTATCCAGCCATAAGTTGGCAGTGTTATTTATACACGTCGTGATAGTTTTGAAAGCACGTTTTCATACATTTAACCCTAATAGCAACCCTGTGTTGCTGTAACCTCCCACCACCTGCACTGCAGACACCAGTTCAAGCCGTGAAATGGGCAAGGCTGATATGATCCCATGTTATAGACAAGGCAAATTAAGATTTGGAGAAGTCAGAGACTTGCCCTAGGTAAGAAGTATTGGGGCTGGGACTTCAAGCAACCAGGCCATTTAACTGCTTGGCCAGTTCTCTTCCCACCATAGGTCCTCTTGGTGTTTGTCCTAGTTCCCCATTAAGCCTGATGCACGTGGCTTGTCCCTCTTCTGACTTGGATGTCCTATAGCAACATGGCTGTCAGGGTGGAGGGCCTGCTTCCTGCCCCTGACCCTTGTAGACCTGTGTCTGGTGCACTAGAGGCGCAGGGGCCAAGCGTTTTGACTCTTGGCTTGGATGAGTGAGTGGTTTCTGGGAGAGCTCCTGGTTCTCCACATTTCCCTGACTCAGAAGGTGGATCATTCAAGTTCAGTGGCCTCAGAGAGATCTCCCTTCCTGCCATTGGCAAAATCCAGGACTACATTCAGCCACCCCCAAACCCATTTAGTCATCTTGGGCTTGTTTTCTCAAACACCCCCAATCCTTTTCTGGATCCTCTATACTCAGGGTCTGTCAAAGCTCCCCCCAAGTCATGTTAGCCTTCTCTGTCTCTAAAAGAGGATGACAGTGAGCATAGAATTGCTTTTGTCTGATAAGCCTAGTTGGGTTTTATGCAGCTGGTGGCCCCTTGGTTCCAATTAAAGTATCTTCCTGCATAAAGTGACCGGTACTGGTTTTACACTCAACCTGTCTTCAATTAAACCGTGTTGTATACTTTCCCTCCCACTCATCCATACTGTCTGCTTTTTATGAGATCTGACCATAACGGACTCTTTTTTTCCCTGTGGTGGATTGTCCTCGGGGCCCTAGGCTGCTCAGGTTGTGACAAGGCATTGAGTAGAACTGAGAACCCAGCCGACACTGGAATTTTGCTTAAAATTAAGTATCCAGGAGATTGATTTTGGTGGGAGATCCAATAGCAGCTCATAAAAGGCATCTTAAATTCCATAAAATGCACAATCAGAGATTTATTGCTCTTCTAAAGCAAACCGTAAAAAAAGGCACAGGAATTCATTTGAGAGATAATGGGGAGAGATTTTATGTTTTCAGAATCATCTGGAGGTCTCTTCAGAGTCACCCAGGCCTCAGCCTCTTGGTCCCCACTGGTATGCATGTTGCCTGTCTCAGGGCTCATCTTCCATGGGTCATACTGGCCCAAAGCCAGGGGACTCTGGAGTCTCCCACCTGGAACCTGGTTTTGCAGCCTTCTTCCCCTTGGATGTGCACTCTGACCTGGTTTTTACCCACCCCCAGGGCTAACAGATCCCAGAGTGTTGGGAGAGGCTGTGGATTCCTCTCTTTCAGGCCAGCTATCCCCACTGCAGGCACTGGGCCTTTCCCTTTGGCCCTAGGGGATTCTGAGCACGCCAAGCAGGTCTGGGAGCAGCCCACTAGGGAGGCAGAGCAAGCGTGTTCTCCGCAGCATTCCTGCCCCTGCTCCGTCTCAGCCTTGCCCCCCTGTCCCAGGATGTCCCACCAGTATTTCTTTTAGGCCTGCCCTCCCTCTGGCCTCCCTCACCCCACTCTCCATCAAAGATCACCTGACCCTTGTCCTGGCCCCAGCACCCTGCTTTTGGCCGTGCTGGCTGATAAACTATGCCATGCTAGGGTTCAGAGGCTGGTTGGGGCTTCCTGTGTTTTAAAGGGGCCTTCCAGAGATAATGCCTTCACTCCAAGAATTGACTGTCGGAAGGTGGAGCGGGAATGTTCAGTGGCTGATGGCTCTCCCCCTGTCCCCCGCCCGGCCCTACTCACACTCCGGAAACTGGAAGGTGACTGGAGCAGTGTGGAAGACCCCAGCCCGCTGGCTCTGCTGCTTTCAGGGAAGAGGCTGACACCTCCGCCCCATGTCCATCTCCCTCTCCCAGTCCTGCTCCAGCCTTCTCTCTCTGAAACACCTGACCGACACCACCATCTCTGCCGCTCTGAGTTTTCAGAATGAAAAGTCAAAGTGAGCTTGCCTTGAGTTCCACTAACCGTACATGGTTCTTTAGGGGGTGAACTGTGGGGTAAATTTCTGAAAGACCGCCCTGCCTTGACTGAAGCTGCCTACCCAGGCACGAAAGCCACAGATGTCCTCATAAGCCCCCTCTGGAGGGCTCCTTTCCTGGAGTCTGGCTACAGCAAAAAGCCCACCAAAAACCAAGCAGGAACTCAGAGGTGGCCTGTGGGGAAGAAGGAGGCAGCCTCTTGGGCTAGAGGAAAGAACAGCATCACTGGCCCACCGACCTCCCACCACCTCCACTGCAGACACCAGTTCAAGCTGCCCTTGTTCTCTGATTTCCATCAGGTCTAAATACTCGTGCAAGCTGTCCCAGGGTCCCAGAGGTCTGCCTCCGTGCTGCAAAGCCCCCTCTACTGATGCACATAATTCCTTGCTCCTAAAATTGGCCCTTATTGTGTTTGTTGCAGTTTCCAGTGCATTCCAGTTTGCTGGCGTAATTCACTGGATCAGTCTGGTCATTCTCTCTGTGTTCTTCTCAGAGGTAGGTAAAGACTTGGGCCCTACAACCTCCTCTGTAAGGCAACTGCCGTCCTGGGGAAACCAAAGTTTACTTCTCTAAATATTGCCTAGTGTCTGGCCCTCTGCTAGCCCTTGAGGCTACAGAGAGAGAGACGCAGTACAGAGAGCTGAGTTCCGTGGTAGGAGAGGACACAGGGAGGAGCCACAGATGCACAGAGGAGCAGCTGCCCACCCACCCAGGGAGGTCTGGCCTGAGCAGGTGACCCTTGAGTGGAATCCCAGAGGATGAGCAGGTATTCTCCAGGTCAGGGGTGGGCGATGACATCTGTGTAGGTGAGACTGAGCATGACATAGTTGAGAGACAGCAAGCTGTTAGTGTGGCTGGTGAGGAGCAGGCAGGAGGTGCAGGTGAGGCCAGGGAGCCCGGGGATGGGGAGCAGTCTGGACACCATGGCCATGACCCTGGGCCCACAGTTGGCCTGAACTTTGCGGCTGAGGCATGCAGAGGGCAGAGAGGACAGGGTCACAGGACTGGCATTGAACTTCCGCTGGTCCTGCAGGAGGCATGGGATCTGACTGGGCCAAGAGACGTGCCCCCTCCGTGTGAGCAAAGGGGTATGTTTCTGAAGTGGTGGATCAGGGAGCACAGATGCCCGTCAGTGTTGCCGGAGGCAGCTGGTAAAGACCAAGTCCATCTCTCCATGTGTGAGGAAAGAGAGACAAAGCCAACTGGCAGCCCTAGGCCACTGGGTTTGGTGCAGGAGCTGAATATCTGGGAAACCAGGATTCCAGCACCAGTTTTTACATGGGGGTGAGTGACACTTCTTTTGAGTCCAGCACCAGTTTTTACATGGGGGTGAGTGACACTTCTTTTGAGCAGTTCCCAGGCTGTCACAATGGTACTTTGGCCTACATTTGGGCCTGCTGCCAGCAGGCTTTTTCCTGTCCAGTGGGCAGTAGGGGGGGGGGTCACTGAAGGACAGGAGAGTTTCATCTGGAAAACCAGTTTCTCCTAACAGAGCCGAGGACTGACCCAGTCAGCTGGTCACTGTCTCACTGCATCCATAGGTCCCCCCACCATAGGCATACATTAACCCATGCAGAGCCCCGGTGGGGCCTTTTAGCATGGTTCCACCAACACAGGGGGGAAAGGCAGAAATGAGTAAGGCACAGAACTTGCTGGGAGCACACAGGCAGAGCTCACACCCACGTGGGGCTGCTACACTGGAGGCGCAGGGCTCGGCACCCAGAGCACATTGGGGCTGTGAAGGGAGGAAGGATGCTGCAGAGAGGATTGGTACAGGCAGAGGCACAGGCATAGAGAATATTTTGTCACATGATCAGGGAACCCACAGAGCAGGAGTCCCAGGGTCCCCTTGTGGGCCAGCTCTCACCTAATGACTGTGTTGTCTCTCTCCCTAAAAATCAAGGGAGGGCTGAGCCTTAGGCCTTCAGTCCAGAATCTTGAGTCTGGGTGTGGGGTGTGGTAGGCTGGGCAGCAGGCATTCCAAGCACAGAACATTCTCTTCCCCACGCCTCAGCTCCTGCAGGCCATGGAGTTGGTTGGTGAGCCTGGGCCTGAGGCTCAGACCATAGGGGCAGATCCCAACACTGCCCTCCCAGGAAGTGTCCCAACCAGCTTGCTGAGACCACTGCCCTAGAGGTGCCTCAGCTTCCCAAAGCAGAGTCCTTGCTCCCCAGCTTGCTACCTCCGTGAGAGTCCTGCCCTCCCTGGCCCGTCGTCTCTGCTTGCCAGGATTCCCTCCCACAAATGCATGGGCCATGGCCAGATGTCTCCTTGATGCAAACCTTGGAAAATGTGCCATGTGTCTGTGACTGCCAACAAAAATGTTTAATCAGTTGCTGCGGTTCTTCCCTTCTATCCCTCTGCTTTGGTTTTATTGGCTTTTGCAGAATTTATTACCCAGCGTTAATTTGGCATTCCCTTCCTGTCACTGCCGGAGATGAACCACCTGAAACAGACTAGCCCCTGTGCACAGGAATCACAGCCTCAGAGTCCCTCCATGTCCACCCCTCAAAGCAGGAAGGAGCTGGGGCTTCCCACAGCTCAGCAGGGAGAGCTGGGTCTGCAGGGTCCTGGGGGAGAAGGGCTGGTTCCCTTACCTTGACCTTCTCAAAGATGGTGAGGGTGTGGAGCTGGACAGTGACATAGCAGGAGCCCTGCCTCCACCCAGGGCACCCTTCCCAGGGTGAACAGAGGGGCTGGTACACAGGGATCCAGTGACTGGGCAGCCCAGCTAGCAAGCGTGGGTTTCCACAGTCTCATGGAGTGCCCAGGAGAACCGAGAGTCAGAACCTGTTACTAGAATGGTCTCATAGAGGCCCCCTGCCCCTAGAGGGTTTGGGAACGTGTAGGGTATTTATGCCCTTCACAATTACTGGCATGCCCATTAGGGCCGGGGGAGCCCAATGTCCCTCAGCAGCAGATCAGGCCTGCATGTTATACTGGGATTTGCCCACCAATACCAGAAGTGTTCTTTTAAAATGAGGAGAGCAGCCTGAGCTTACACAGCCAGCTATGGCCAAAACTGGGCCCAGGGCTCTGGGCTCCTAATCTGGTCCCTGGCCACTGACTGCGTCCCTCTGTGGCCCTGGAGGGGGCAGGTTGGGAAGTGACCAGGAATCTGGGGGAAAGATCAGGGCCAGGAACTGACCAGAGACCCAGAACGACCTACGCTCTCTCCTCATCTGGGAGAAGTGAGTGTGCCCCCTTCACATCTGGCCTCTTCTTTCTTGGTAAAGGGACATGGCTGTGGGCGGGGCATCCCTCCAAGTGTCACTCCAAGCCTTCTGGGACTTAGTGAGTCCCAGTTCACTAGGCCTTAGTTCATGGGCAACTTCCACAAAGGTCAGACCCCAAGGGCCCCTGCTGCCCTGGAACCCTTGTCCTGAGCAATGTTCTACCCTCTTCTTAACTGAGTCTTAGGACAGCCCTGGGTGGGGGTGGGTAGGATGTTTTATGAGAGGTGTGAAAACCTGCCCAGGGCCTGCAAGAATGACAGGCTGGCCCAGGCACAGGCCTCTGGGTGGATGAGCAGTCCTCTGCCCCAGCCTTTGCCCATCCCAAAGCCCTGCAGGCTACTCCAGGAAAACAGGTTACTTTGTTCTGTGCAGGCCCCAGAGGACAGAGCTAGGCCCAAAGAAGGGGAGTGTGAGGCTGGACTGGGCTCAGTTTGAGGACATCTGTTCAAATAGGCCAAGCTGTTCCACAGTGAGACAGATGCTTCTCAAAGTGGTGAGAAGGGGCACCCCTCGGTCAGGCAGGCTGTGCAGGGGGCCCAATGTGAGAGTGGGTGCCCACTAGGCTTCCTGGGCCCTAATGTCCTAGGTCAGGCAGGGTCACTGCACTTCCATGTGGCCCTGCAGCACCAAGAACAAGCAGAACTTTTGGAATCCAGATAGAGAATTGTGCAAACAGTTTTTCCACAGTACAGCCCCACCCTTGGCTGAGACCAGGCCCAGCTGGCCACTTGGAACCAGGGAGCCCGCTGCTCCTCTTCCTGAGACCGCATGAGTTCTCAGGGCCTCCTGGCCAAGGTCAGGCCACCCCACAGCAGGGCCCTGTGCAGGCTGTGGGGCATTGGCCCCTTGCCTGGGGTGGGGAAAGGCCCAGGCAGTCCCTCCTCTTTCCCTAGGAGGGGAGAAAGCTGACCCATGGCTGCCCTTCTGGACAGAGCCTTAGGTGGTGGGGGGGGTTGCTGCTGCTGCGGCTTCTTCCCCTTCCTTCCTCCTCTTCCTCCTCCTCCTTCTAGTGAGGTGAAATTCTCATAATCCTTTTAAAGTGTACAGTTCAGTGGCATTTACTACATACACCATGTTATACAACTGTCACCTCTGTCTGGTTCCGAAGCATTCTCATCCCCTCACAAAGGACACCTCATACCCACTAGCAGTCACTCTCTACTCCCCCTTAGCCTCTATCCCTGCCAACTACTAATCTGCTTTTTGTCTATGAACTTAACCATTCTGGCTACTTCATGTGAAGAGACTCATACAATATGTGGTCTTTAGTGACTGGTGTCTTTCGCGTAGCACAATGTTTTCAAGGTGCATCCACATTGTAGCACAGGTCAGTACTTCCTTCCTTTTTATGTCTGAATGATACTCCATTATGGATATACCACATTTTGTTTATCCACTCATCAAGGCTTTTTTTAATATCAGCTATTGGCACCACCTCCTCCCAGAGGCAGCCTCTTGGAGTTGGCCCTGGCCTGCTGGTTTACCTGGGCCATTTGCCAAGTGACGTCGGTTGCTAAGCCAGACTGAGCCGGAGGCTCATCTTTCCACATCAGCAGCCACCCCAGGATTCGGGGTCTGTGAGGGGTTCTCCTGGTGAGCCTCAGTCATTGGGTAGAAGGCAAGAAGGTGGTGCTGTGCTTTACGCTCTGAGAGATGAAGGATGAACTTGCTTCCCCTCGGTGTGTGACGAGTACTCTGTAAGAGCGAGTCAGTTTGGCCACTAAGTCTCTGTGTGGCCTTGGGCAAGTCACTGCCCCTCTCTGTGCCTCACTTCCCCAGCATTAACATGAAAGAATTGGATCTGAGCTATGGGCTGCTTTCTTGTCCCTACCTGAGGTGGAGCCACTGCTCACACTTAAAGGTAGAGATTTTCCTCTCTCTTTCCTCTCCAAGTTTCAGAGAGGTATAGGGAAATCAGGGTTCCAGGCCATGTCACTTCTGACCCCACTGGTCCCATCCGTACAGTGTACAACAGCTGCTCCAATCACCCCGCCTGATAGGAGAAGCCTGATAGGGTCATGAGAGTGCTGTGGACAGACTCTGCTAGAGGAAGAAATGGGTACACCCCAGAGCAGCAGGCTTCTCGAAGGGTTGCCCTTGATTTGAGAAGGTTCAGTCCTGCCACTCCGCACCCCGTGCGACTGCTCTGCCTCTGTTTGGATTGGCAATACAGCAAGCCTGCAGTGACTCCTTGCTGATTTTTCACCACTGCTGGAAGCCCTTTATCCCAGAACCCCTCAGGTGGGCCTTCTTGGTGCTTGCATAGAGATTTTTAAAAATCAGTGCCATTGTGTAAGGTCATGCAGACGTCAAAAAGGGGTTCAACTCACACTATAGGTTTGTCATTTATTATGACACCTACCTGGAAGATAGCAGTCAAATGTCTAGTTTTTAAAAAATAGTGTAACAGTTTTCCATAGATAGAAGTGTCCTAGGGTAGGAGCACCTTTTTCCCATTTGTACAAAGGTGCCACATGAGCTAGTGGCGGCCCTGTTGAACTCTGTTCTTATTTTGAAAATGCTCAGGTGGGTGCTTTCTGCCTGGAAGGACTGTCCCACTGCTGCTGCAACCCGGAGTCCTTCCCTTCCTTCAAGGCTCAGCTCAGCTCCCCTCCTCACCTCTTTCAGGCAGCCTGTCTGCACCACCCCGGCCCTCACGGACCTCCCCTGCTCTCAGCTCCTGGGCCCACTGTTACTCCACTTCCCTGGGCACTGGTTTTGTCCCCAGCTCAGCTATGAGCAGGGGGACAGAGTCTTATTACATTCTTCTCTCTCGTCTTATCACCTGGCATACCAATGGCACCCACCACTGAAGAAGTAAATGAATGAAATGTGCTTGTGAGGAGTTATGCTTCAGAATCTCATTCCTACTTTTTCATTTGCCGTGACCTTGACAATGATCTTAGGGAGCTTGCAGGTCAGATATAAAGGTGAATTTTCTGAACAAGTTGGAATGATGCTTTAGACAGTGTCAAGCTCACTGTCAGTAGAGTCTGTAAGTGCAGGCTAGGTGGCCAACTCTTTGGGCTACAGGACCAGGGATTAAAGCATTGGAAGGGAGTTGGGCCGTGCAACATAACGCTGAAGGTCCTCCTTCCATCTCTGAGATTCTAGGAATAATCCCAGACCCGGGATATTCTACCCACCACAGCATTCTTGGCAACAACGGATCCAGGCAAGTGAGAAGAGCTGGGTTAATACTTCTGACTCCTGCAGGGGGGACCTACCAGAAGGAAAGCACATCCTCGCCAGCCCTTGGCCTCAGGAGCAGACGAACCTGATGCTGGCCCATCTGGGTTACACTGAGAGGGGCTGGGAGGCCACCAAGCAGACAATCTTGGTGACTTCTCATGCCTGATCTACACTAGGGTAAGCCCTGAGGCTCCATCTGACCACCCTGATGTAGGAAAAAATAGTCCTAATGTTTACAAGACTAATTTTGCCCATTGTAGAAAATTTACCGAAATAAAAAAAAATTACCCATATTCTTGTCACCCACAGATAATCACTACTAATTTGGTTTATGTCCAGTGAGCCTTCTCCATGCCTATGTATATACACACTTTTTCCTTGAGAAAAATGGGATCCTAGTGGACCTGATATTCTAGAACTTGCTTTCTTTTGCCCATTAATATTTTGTAAATGTTTTTGCATGTTATTATACAGTTGTCTCTTGGTGTCCACAGGGGATTGGATCCCGGACCCCTCATGGATACCAAAATCTGTGGATGCTCAAGTTCCTGATATAAAATGGCATAGTATTTGCATATAACCTACGCACATTCTCCTGTATACTTTAAATCATCTCTAGATTACTGGTAATACCCAATACAATGCCTACACATCACTTCAGTCCCATGGATTCAACGTAGTATGCAGCATGCGACAAAGTCAAGTTCTGCTTTTTGGACCTTTGTGGATTTTATTTCCCAAATACTTTCAATCTGTAGTTGGTCGAATCCACGGATGAGGAACCCACGGATATGGAGGGCCAATTGCATATTCTTTTACGACAACATATTTAGGAGCATTCTACCTAGTTATTTCTTATTAGGAAATAGCTCAAGCATACTGAAAACATAATGAATCATCTAAGGCACACCTGCATTCCTGCCCCCCAGCTTTGTCCAATCCTAACATTTTGGCAGTCTCCCCCCATTTTTAATGGCTGCGTCCATTGTGTCGATATCCCTAGTTTAACCCTCGTCTTGGATTTTTAAGAGGTTTCCAGTTTTCTGCTATTATAAACAGCATCGGCCTTGAAGACTCACCCCTTCCCAGCACCCCCCAGCATGGATTTAAAAGCAGCTTCCTGGAAGCAGGAAGGAAAATGGATTCTCAGCCAAACTTATAGGTGTTCCCGTGGCCCACAGCTCACAGCGATCATCCCCTCCCCGTGCTTCCTCAGGGAAACTGTCGGCGACCCCCACCCCTGCCTGCCCCTCTCATGCCCAAAATCCTCACCACCTCTGCCCTCACCTGGCACCACTCCCGGTGTCACCAGTTGCCGTGGCCTATCTTCTCACCTAAGTAGCCAGTTGTAGACCTGTGGTGTAGGGGAGGGACAGGCCTAACCTGCAGAGTCACACATGGTGCCCTGAGCCTCCTGGTTCAGCCTCTTGCTGCTGTGTGGTCCTGGGGAAGTCACTTAACTTCTCTGAGCATCAAGTTTCCTCATCTGTGAGAAGTTACAAATATCTTGTTTGTGATAAACAAGATAATGAGTATAAAGTTCCTGTATTAGGCTGTGTTCTCCAGAGAAACAAAACCAATAGGAGATACGTATACATGGAACTGGCTCACACACGCAGTTATGGAGGCTGAGAAGTCTCGGGTGATGACCCAGGGATTTCGTTGCTCTTTACAAACTCCAAAACGACCTCCTATTATCAGCCCCTTATCTCACCTGATGACTCCCTCGTGCGTTCCAGAGCTGTGCTGGCCAAGTCAGCTTTCTTTTCAGTGGTTTTTCTCTCTCAAAACTTAGGTTTTACCTTCTTTCACTCTGACAAGTCGCTTACTTTTTCTACATTCACTTTCTTTCCCCACATATTGAGGCTCAGGTGAAGATACCTTGTGATTTTATTCAAACTAGAGTTTACATTTCTCCTTATTTTCTTTGTTGCTTTGGAGTGATTTTTAGGAGGAGAAAGAGGTAGTTTGGACTTTTTTGCCTTGCTAGTTGATTTTTAAAAATAAATTTTTGAAACTTATGATATCAATATCTTATATGGTATAAAACCCAAATAAAAATGGCTTTGCTAATAATGCTTAGCAAATACTGTTTGTACATACTTGTTCTAAATGAATGTAAATTGACATAATTAACCTATCTCATTGACATTTTAAAAATCTTTTTTATTCTTTGAGAAAGATTGTCTTTTTTTATTCTAAAAGGCAAAGCACCGTTTTGGTGTCTTCATCTTATTTAAGAACAGTGCGGGTATTTGTATTTGTCACATAGCTATCAGAGTAAGCCAATTAACTAATTATAAAAAACTATGCTATCCTCTTGTCTGGCTGGCTCATAGAAGAGCTGAATTCAATCTATTTCCTTAGTATGTTTTTAATAAATCAAAACATTTTGTTAATGAATTTTGGGACTGACTAGTAAGGAAAATGAGACTGTGAACATTTAAATAGAGAATAGATTGAGTTGAATTTTTTATTAATTCACTATGAAATTTGTTTATCTTAAATTACTATGATTTAATGGGTATCTGTCAGGCTGTCAAGAGACAGATGATTTCCCTGCTATTGGTGAGCTTTTATTCCATTTACAGAGACAACATTTACACATGTGAAACAATAGAGGATCATATATTGAAACGTTAGACTGTACACTACATTTAGACAATACATTTAGGTCCCAGTCAGGGATTCTAGAAAGGTAACTTTGGAGAGCTGGTGAGAAAGAGATTGTACAGGCTTGGACTTATGACAAGCCTTAGAACAACTGGGGAGTCCTTGGAGGGTTCTAAGCAGGAGAGGGGCATGAGGAAGTTGGTGTTTTAGAGAAATCTAAATCTGGCAGCAGGTGCAGAGCAGGGGCTGGAGGTGGAGGGAAGACTGGAATTTGGAGGCCAGTCTCCAGAGGTGTGGCTCAGCTAAAAGAGGTGACAGGTTTTAACCAGAGAGGGGGGAGGGGGAATGGAGAAAAGGACAAGCTGCAGAGAGATTAAGCTGGACTTGGGAATTGATCTCTGTGGGGGGTGGGAAGGGGGTCTGGCTTAGTCAACCAGGGGGTGGCGATGCCCTTCGCTGAGCCAGAAACTGCTGCCCAGGAGAGAAATCTAAGCCAGAGGTGTGGACTTAGGGGGCTTCAGAGTATGGGCTGGTGGTTGAGCCAAGAGCGAGATTGTCCATGGAGGGAGGGAATTGAGGAGAGAAGAAATTGGAGTCCTGGGAAACAATTTCGCGGAGGAAGCGCAAGGCGACTGAAGTTGCAGGAGTGAGGAAAACCGGTGTGCATGCTGGAAACAAGAAGCAGCTTTGAGCAGCTGTCGGCACAAGGCTAGCGATTAGGGAGCAGAGTCTTTGTTTGCAATGCCTTGGAACAAGGTGAGAGTTTACTGGACATGGGGGTGAGGGATACATTTGCAGCACACATAGAGGCCTTTTTCACAACTTAAGGGAGTACTGGAAAAAGCATTGGCCTCTGGTATTTCAGTCCTTCTTTACGCAAGGTCTAGAACAATGCTTAGCACTGTGAGCATCAATGAATACTCCCCGTTTGATTCGACATTTGGTCATGCGTCCACCACCTTGTGCTCTACCCTATGGGCCTTGAACCCATTCTTTTAAAGTAGCTGGGAATCTGGTGCCAAAATGAACCCAGCACCAGGGAGACAGTGCAGCCAGTTTGCCTGTGAGCCCCAACCATCGCATTGGTGCATGGTGTGGCAGGGGGTTTACGGTTGGACCCCAAGAGCAACTGCCAATGGGCGAGGCAGTCGCTTGGGCTCCGTCACCTCCCCAGGGATTGAGGAGGGTTCAAGGAGGCTGTGGGCTAGCTCCTGTTTTGCCACCCTACCACCCAGGGGGCAACTCGTGTGCTGCCCTGCAATCACCCCTCCACTGGCACTTGTCACCTGGCAAACCTTTCTTTTACTCACCAGTTCAAGACTGGTGACAGTTTTCAGCCCCGGCAAATACTTCTCACATTTCTTTGTTTTGTCTTGTAGTTGGATCCTGGAATCAATGCCTTCCTCTTGCTGTTGTAGTTTAACCCCAGGGAAAACTTGCCCAAGAGCAGATCTGCTTCCTGAGGAAGCAGCAGGGGTCAGCCCTGAGTGCCTGGTACCCACACTGGGTATTCCCTAGGCCAGCCTCCTCCCCTGAGCCATGCACCACCCTGCACCCCCAAGCCCCAGGTGGGGTGTCTCAGAGCTGGGCTCTCACTCTGGCTTTGACCCTGACTCAGAGCCACCCTTCCCCTGTAGACGGGGAAGGGTGAGCCCTCTCCACAGCTGCCTTCTGCTGCTCTGTTCCCGTGGGCTGGGCGAGGAAGGAAAGGCTTCCAGAGGAGGTAGGTTTCAGCCAGGCCTCAGAGGATGGGTCCCATGTGGACAGGCCAGCAAGGAAGAAAGGCAGTTGGCCAGCATTCCAGCTGCTCCACTTGCTTACCTGGCACCACTTTGGCCCATAAAACCATTGAACTTCCATCCCCTCCTAGAGCACAGAGGCTTCCATGTGTGCTGCCTTGTCCGTCCTGCTCAGCGGTTGCTGGCTGAGTCTCCCACCTGACCAGCTCCCCTCCTCATCCCCCCCCACCCCCGCACCCCCTGGGCCACAGCCTTTTCAGCTAAGAAGAGTGTTGTTTTTAAAGAAGCATAATGATTCCTGTAGGTGAGGTCCCTAGAGGAGTCAAATTCACAAAGGCAGAGAGTAGAATGGTGGTTGCCAGGGGCTGGGAGGAGGGGAGAAGGGGAGTTATTGTTTTATGGGTAGAGTTTCAGTTTGGGAAGATGAAAAAGTTATAAAGATGGATGGTGGTGATGGTTGCACAATAGTGTGAATGTACTAGATGCCACTGAGCTGTGTACTTCAAAATGGTGAAGATGCTGTATTTTGCATTACGTGTATTTTACCACAATTTTAAAAGGAGAAGGAGGAGGAGCAGCAGCAGCAGAAATCATATTTGGACCAGGTCCTGTTCCCATCTGTCCTAGCCTGGACTTTTTGCTTTGGGAGGCCCAGAATTGGGATTTTGGGGGTGGATGTGGCTATTGAAGCATTTCAGAGGAGGCAAACACCAAGTTTCAACCTCAGCACAATTAGAGGGATTGGACAGCAACAAAAGAAACCAGGACAATATGTGGTGTTCTTACACAGCTTGAGTACACTATTCAGAGCCAGAAACCTCTGAGTCCAAATACTGACTTCATCACCGATTGCCTGTGTGATGTTGGGCAGCTTCCTTAACCTCTCTGACTCTCTCTGTAAGATGAGAATCACATGTGAAGAAGGCTGGCCCAGGGTCTGGCACTTATTGGCATCTACTAGATGGTAGATATAATTCTCATTAATAATTGGAGGAACTGTATCATGTAACCCACCTCTCTGGCAGAAGGAGAAACTGAGGCCCAGAGAGGGGAGTTGACTTTCCCAAGGCCACACAAACAGTCCATTATTGAGCTGTGACCTCAAGATATCTTGGACCCCTAACCAGATTTCTTCCCACCCCTGGGAGCTATCTTGCAGTCAAGCATGGGTCCATCAATCCAGAGATTGGGAAGCCATAAAGGAGTGGATATCAGGCCGCCACATGTTCCTCTCTGTACTCAAAGAAGGTGACATGATTGGCTACCACCAGCATCCACCTTCTCATCCCTTCACAGAAGTCAGGATCATTCTTTATAAGGAAGAGGTTGATTTCACCAGCCAAGCCTTTTTGTGGCATAAAAAGCATGGGTGATGATCCATGGACTTTAGGCAGCTTCACTGAGTTCAGCAGCCTGGTCTTATACTACAGGCATGTAGGAGAGGGGGCGCTTGGTGTGAATTACTATGAATTAAAGTCACCTTGGCTCAAGGAATGGCCTACAGATGAATGTACCAGGATCATATAAGACCAACTTTTAAGAAGCTTCTTTGGAGAAAGATGTAGTCTTGGTGAGGAAACCGCTCCTGAATGCAGTAGCATTTAGGAATTATTCATTTATGCATGTGTTTGTTCATTCATGGAAGAACACATTGGGTAAGCATGTAAGGTTGATGTGGTGGCTTGGGGCTGGTGGAGACCCAGCAGGCTTCTGTCTTGTTGTCTGGCCCTCCTTAGTTGAAGATGGCTCACCATCACACCTACACACCCACATTCTAGTCTTTGGGAAGAGGGAAAGAGGAGGAAGAGCCGAATGCATTTAAGGCCACAACCCAGAAGTTGTACCCAGTGCTTCTGCTCACCAGCCATTGGCCAGAATGTAGTCACATGGCCACTCCTGGACTCAAGGAAGACTGGGAAATGCAGTCTTTAGCTGGGTGGCCATGCGGAGGCTTCCATCAATGCAGAAGGAGAGAAGAGATTTGGGGTGTGGAGGGAGTCAACTGCAGCCTCTGCCATATGCAAAGACAAGGCAGTAGGAGAGATAGCTTGCATGTTTGAATATTTCTAAGTGGTTGGGGGCGTGAAGGGAGTGGGAGAAGAGGATGCAGGAGAGGGAGGCAGGGTCCTGAGCATCATTCCAAGGGATTTGGAATGCAATCTGTATGCACCCGGAGCTCTGAAGGGTTCTGAGCGAGGGCTGGCACAGATGGTACTGCGGGTGTCCAGGGATGGCACAAAGATGGGTGTAGGGGCAGAACCTACAGGCAGAGGGGCCACCAGGAGGCTCTGGAGCTGGGGCCCTGGCAGTGGGGATGGAGAGGGCGCGCGGGCTGAGTAATGCTAGGGAGGTGGTAGAGGCTTTTCCCTATTACCCAGCAAGGAAGCAGAGCTCTGGATTCTGAGCTCTGGAGCCTTCTCTGCTGGGGGAGGGGCTGGAGAACAGTAACCACTTTTCTCTTTCTCTCCTCAGACTGTTCTGCGGATTGTGGTGCTTGGGATCTGGGATTACATCGAAAACAAAATAGAGGTAAAGACCAGTGTCCACCCTCAAACCCCAACCCAACCATCCTGGAAGCTGGAAAATGTCACTATCCTATCCATCCCAGGGTGGGAGCCATGAAAAAAAGGCTGGCTCCTTCCCACAGTTGCGGGCAGGAGCCTCTTCCTCTGTGCACCTTGGGTGGGGTGAGGAGGGGGTGGGCGCTGGGGAGGGGCTGACTGAGATAGTTTCCAGCAAAGGGATGTTCTAAATCAATCTCCTTAAAGTTCTGCAAACTTTTAAAATTTATTTTTGAATCAATTTGAAAAGCTTTTGAAATGTGTTTTAAAACAAATAAATCCATCCTAGATGGAGAGCTGGGCAGGAAACTATAAAAGAGCTTCTCAGCCTGGGTTTCCACTCTGCTTCCCGTCCCCGGGGTGGGGCGCGGTGGGTGGGGTGGCGTGCAGGGGAGGCCTGGCTGTTGCTGGCAGCTTGTGCACAGGCCAAGGCAAGGCGGTCAGTGCCTGCTGCCCACTCCTTCCTCATGATATCTTAGCCTCTTTGGACTCAATGCTGGGAGCTGCCACAGAGGGTCTGGCCCATGAGAGGCTCGGATGGAGGCCAGGCTGGGGCAGGCAGATGGAGGTCAGGGCCCAAGGCTTAATAAACCATGTAGGCTAGACCCCTCCTCGCCTAGCCCTGCCCCCTGCAGGATCAGGGACTCTGCACTGGACAAAGATGAGATGTGGGCCCCGGGCTCCTGCTCCCCTAGGGAAGGAGGCACCCTGTGCCTGCCTTCAGCCCCTATCCTGCCAGTGCAGGATTCAGCCCAGCCTCTGCCCAGGGCCTGGGACACAGGCTTCAGGCCCCATCCTGAGAGGGGGCAAGACAGCCCAAGGCTGCCTGAACTAAGGGCTGGAGATGGGCTGAGGTCACTTGGAGGATAGAGGGTATTCAGAAGCACATCTAGGAGGTGGGAGACCCCTGAAGACTGAGGAAGGTCAGGAGGGGTGGCCAGGGATGGGGTGACCTTCTGACTGGGGCCCAGGCCCCTGGAGAAGTCAGCCAGCACCAGCTGCTTTGCCTGACTGGTCCCTGGCCCTGAGCGCTGAAATATGCCTCCTCCCACAGGTGTTTGACGGGGCTGTGATCATCCTGTCCTTGGCCCCGATGGTGGCATCCACCGTAGCCAACGGGCCCAGGAGCCCCTGGGACGCCATCAGCCTCATCATCATGCTCCGGATCTGGCGGGTGAAGAGGGTCATCGATGGTGAGTGGCCCGAAAGGGAACAGTGGGGCTAGAGGGGCCGCGGGGGCTGCTCTAGAAATAAGCCATTAACAGAGAGGAGAGAGACTGTGTGATGTGGGGACAGCCCCACCACAGCGAGGCGGAGGGTGAGACTGTTGGCGTGGAGAGAACCAAGCCTGTCCTGCTCATTCACAGTCACGTTCTCACTCACACTGCTCAGGTGTCACAGGCAGGCACACCCTGGAGGCCCCACTGCCCATTCAGAGCTCACACGTTCACTGTGATGCAGCTATTTGTGGTGCCTGGGTGGTCTCCACGTGAGCGCTTACAGCAGGGCCTGCCATCCTGGAAAGAGCAGCTTTTTACACGATGGGTGTCCGAGGCATGCCTGCTGCTGGCTCCCCCATGGCTACAGACTCCCCACTTGCTCTTTCCAGGTCATCCTGTTGGGGCCCTGCAGAGTCTGTCCCACCTTATGTCCACCAAGGACAAGCTGGGTGCCCCCAAGATTGTTGACCTGCAAACTATTAGAGAACATTTCTGTGGGAGCTGCTGGCTCGGGCTGGGTTTCGGCCCATGTTCTGCTCACCTTTAGTGACACACATTTCTATCTCTGGGTCTCCTTCCCAGACAGTCTGATCTGCTCCTTTGCCATCACCTTTGCTATCACCAGAGGAGAGATGGCCTCCCCACTCGCCACCCTCGCCTAGGGAGCTGTGCTCTGACATGGGTGGCTCATATGTTTCCAGAAGGTGGTGGCAGACCAGAGTGTGTCCCCCAGAGGAGGGAGGACTGGGTGGGGAGGGGATGGAAACCTCATCCCTGAAGAATGGTGCAGAGTCCTGGGGTCCCCCCAGAGTGACCAGGAGGGCGCATAGACGATGAGTCCCAAGCTTTTTTTTTTTCTTCTGCAAAATCTTACCCAATGTGCCATATAGATCTAGAGTGGAGCTCTTTAGTTGACTCAGAGTAAGGAGCCTGAGCCCACCTCCTTGCCCTTGCCCTTGCCCCCCAAGACACCCCTAAGGAACTGCCAGGCCTTCTGGAACACAGCTTTCAAACCACTGTGATAGATGCTAAGGTCTTTTCCAGCCCTGAATTCTGGTTGCAAATGATAGAAATTGTGGCCATGAGAAGACTCCAACAGCGTTCACCAACCAGGTACAGGCAGGTAGGGTGGCCTCCAGGGTCTCTTGTCCTCAGGGTGGGCACCCCTCCCTGGCCCCCATCTCCACATCCCACTCTGTGAACACTGGGCTTTGGTCCTAGTGTCCACACTGACGTCTCATCAGGGAGCCCCTAATGCAGAATCTTCATCAAACTGGAATGTGTTTGGGTCCAACTTTGGAAGCCTTTGGAGGCTGGGAAGGCTCTTGGAGATCATCTAGTCCACTCCCCTCATTTGACACATGGGGAAACTGAGGTCAAGAGGGATGAGGGTCACACAGTGAATCAGGCTCAGAACCAGAAGTGGAGCTGAGGACCCCTGAAGCCCACCCACACTCTTTTGGCTGTTCACGCCTCCCCCATCTGCTCGGGGCCCTGTTCTTGGCTCTGTCTATGAGAACATCCGCTCCCCTCAGGGCAGGAACAGCGCCTTCTGGCTCTTCCTGCCAGCTGTGGACAGCTGCACACTCTCACAGTAATGGGTTCTGACAGCCCCCATTGTGAAGGCTCTTCCCAGTTGTCCCCCCTTCTTCCTGACACATCAGGCATTGTTGTGCCACTGGGAGCCTCATGACAGAAAGGTGCTGGTGAACAGATGGGTGTTAATTTGCTACTCTCGCAGTGGGTGTGAACTGGCTTCAGCAGGGATCTGAGGCAGCAGCAGCTTGAGGCAGCCCCTGAGCCTGGAGATGGGTCCTGGGGACACATGGCCTGCCCTCAAGTCTGGAAGCAAACAGAAAATTCCTGATTTCCGTTTTCCGCATGATTCCTGCAATAGCCAGAGAACATCTGGAGGTGGGGAGGCTGTGGGTGGAGAGGGGACTTGGAGGGTGGGATGTGACAAGCTCTAGTACTCAGTGGCAAGAAGCGTGTGGCTGAGGTTTCTGAAGAGTCAGGAAGGGCTGGATTCTGAGAGGTGTGAGAAGAGTGTGAAGGGCAAGGCCAGGTCAAAGTCAGGAGTTGATACTGAGACTTCCAAGGAGCCCAGAGCACTACCAAGGGAGGGGTCCATGGAACTGCTGCTGACTGACAGATCCTGGGGCTCTCGTACTCAGAGTCCAGGTTTTCTTCTCTGGGTCTCACTATGTGTATCAATTATAAATAGGATCATCTGAGTAACACAGACCCAGAATAACAGTGTATTAAACAAAACAGAAGCTTATTTCTTTCACAAAAAAGTCCGCAGGTAGGTGGTCCAAAGCTGATATGGCACTCACTCTCTGTAGTCACGATCCCAGGTTCCTTCTACTTTGTTGCTCTGCTGTACTTAGCCTACTTTTCAAAGTCACCTCATGGTCCCAAATAGCTGCTCCAGTGCCAGCCATCACATCCTCATTATAGCCAATGGGAAGGAGGCAGGGAGTAAGAACATAAATCCCCAGCTGCCTTTTCTTGTTAAACATTTTTTTTTTTTTGAGACAGAGTCTTGCTCTGTCATCCAGTCTAGAGTGCCATGGTGTTAGCCTAGCTCACGGCAACCTCAAACTCCTGGGCTCAAGCGATCCTCCTACCTCAGCCTCCCAAGTAGCTGGGACTATAGGCATGCACCACCACACTCGGCTAATTTTTTCTATTTTTAATAAAGACAGAGTCTTGCTCTTGCTCAGGCTGGTCTCGAACTCCTGACCTCAAGCAATCCTCCCACCTTGGCCTCCCAGAGTGCTAGAATTACAGGCATGAGCCATTGCACCTGGCCCTTGTTAAACATCTTTATTGAGATATAATTCACATTTAAATCCACCCATTTAAAGTCCACAATTCATTGGTTTTTAGTGTATTCATAGAGTTGTGCAACCATCATCACCAAAATCTAAGTTTAGAGCATTTTCATCACTCCAAAAAGAAACCCCATACTCACCAGCAGTCACTTCCCATTCCCCCCTCAGCCCTAGGCAAATACTAATTTATTTTCCATCTCCATAGATTTGCCTATTCTGGACAATTCGTATAAATGGAATCATATGATATGTGGTCTTTTGTGTCTGGCTTCTTTCACTTAGCATAATGTTTTCAAGGTTCATCTGTGTTGTAGCACGTATAAGCACTTCATTCCTTTTAATTGTCAAATAGTATTCCATTGTATGGATAGACTACATTTTATTTATCTGGTCATCAGTTGTTGAATGTTTGTGTTGTTTACACTTTTTAGCTATTATGAGTAATGCCGCTATGAAGAGTCATGTCCAAGTTTTTGTGTAGAGGTATGTTTTCATTTCTCTTAGGTAGCTAGGAATGGAATTTCTGGGTCACATGGTCAATCTTTGTTTAACATATGCCAAACCATTTTCCAAAGTAGCTGCACCATTTTACATTCCTGCCAGCAATGTATGAGGGTTCCAATATTGCCACATCCTCACCAATCCCAGCTACTTTTAAAGGAAGGCTTCTGGAAGCTGCTGCATTCCACCTCCACTAGCATCCTGTTGTCCAGAAGGTGGTCTTATGGCCACCCATAGCTGCAGAGGAGGCTGGAAAATAGTCTTTATTCCAGGCAGCTGTGCACACAGCCCAAAAGTAAGGGCTCTGTCACTATGGAAAGGAGGAAAACAGCGACACAGTGTTTTGGACACTGTGAGTTAAGGTTGTAGCCCTCTTGTACTTTCTGGATGCTGTTGGGTGCCTGGTATGCACCCCCCACCCTCCGATCCTCAGGGAATGGACCTCAAACCTGCTGCTGGCTGAATGCTGGGCTAAGCCCTGCCACTGCCGAGGTCTTCACAGGGCTGTCTTTGTCTTCCAGCCTATGTCCTGCCAGTCAAAATGGAGATGGAGATGGTTATCCAGCAGTACGAGAAGGCCAAGGTCATCCAAGATGAGCAGCTGGAGAGACTGACGCAGATCTGTCAGGAGCAAGGGGTAACTCACTGCCACTGTCAGTTCTGTCCATTTCTGTCCAGGGCCTTGCTGGGGACACTGGTAGTGCGTAAAGCCATAGGATGCCAGAGCTGCAGGGGCCCCAGAGATCAAGGAGCTCCTCCAGCCCCTTGGGCCCATGGGGAACCTGAAGCCCAGAGAGGAGAACACATCTCCAAGGTTACTGGTGCCAGCCCAGCCAGGCCTGGACTCAGATTCCCAGGCCAGGTTCTTTTCATTGCCCCACAATGGCCCTTCAGCTCCCCAGCCTGAGCCTGCTGAGTCGCCAACTCAATCCATCAGTATCCTCAGAGAAGTGGTCTCTAAAGCACAGGACTAATTCTGTCTGCTGCAGGTTGCTGGCACCACTGTGTGCTTGTTGCCACTCAGGATACCCAGACACCCAAAGAGATGTTAGCAGTACTCTCTGCCCGCCAGGCACCGTGATAAAGGCTCGGAGACAGGTGGTGGGCCCTGCAAGGAAGGGCCCAGCGGAGCAAAGGGGGCAGGTGGCTGAGCCAGGTAGGGGCCCCGTCTGGAAATGTAGAGGCCTGAACTCAAGGCCCAGCCCCGCTGCTCTGTCCCCTGGGACTCCAGCCAAGTCCTGCCACCTCTCTGCCCTCAGCTCCTTCATCTGTAGAATGAGGGGGCTGCTCCCATAGAAGTGGGACAGAGGAGTTCAGAGGAGGGGACTGGGGTGCTCAGGAGGTTGTGGCAGCTGGATTCCACAGCAAGGCTGCAAAGCTCTGTAGAAACACAGCCTTAGGTGCAGGGAAGGTTCTGGTGCCAGGTTGTAAGGTGGGAATGCCACTGAGGGGACTAGCAAGGTGGTGGGAATGCGGGGGTGAGGGGTTGGACCAAATGACATGTGTGGTCGTTCCCATTCTACCCTTTGGGTTCTGGGAGAGGACAGGGCCACTGCCCCTGGCTCCATGAGCCAGAGAAGCTAAGCCTACGACTCTCAGTGCCCAGGGCCAACCTGGTGTGGAATGCCCACAGATCCATCTTGATGTGGGCACTGAGCCCTTCTGGCTCGCAGTGCAATGAGGATGGGCACCCCTGGGCTCCCCTCCTCCCCCATTGCTGGGTATTCAGGCACTCTCCAAGGGGGTCTCAGGGCTGCGATTTCACCTGTTATATGGGCCTGCCATGTGTCTGCCCGTCCTGTCAACCTCATGTCTCATGTGTCTGGTGCATAAACACTCTGATTGTGCCCGATGGAGTCACCTGTCATTCTGACAAATAGTGTGCCTTCCCACTTTGTGGGTTTTGGTCCCGCTGTGCCCCTTACATGAATCCCTGCTCCTCATAAGCTGTGCCTAGCTAATTCAAGTCCTGGCTTCTCTACAGAGCATGGTGCCCCCTCTCCCAGCAGTCTCTGCAACATCCCCAGCTCCGCGGCCCTCACTGGTGTGTTCACAGGGCCCTGGGCACTCGCTGCCATTGGCAGTGGTCACTTACACCCCGGGCCACTTCTCCCACTGAAATGGTCGCTCCCCAAGGGCGAGCCCTGTCCAACTCACATTCGTACCCTGGTCCCGTGGCCTGGACGTTGCAGGTCTTGGTAAACGTGTATTCAATGCATCTCTGAGTTTCTCAACCCCAACCTCTCATAGCTGGTGGGGGGGGAATCTGTGGAATGTCACCACAAAGCAATCCCAGGAAGTGTCCCCACAGGAACATGCCTGCAGCATCTTAAAAATCATCCCCTTGGAATGTCTGTCAGGGAACCAAATCTTTTTATCTACTTCGGGAACACCATGACCTTTTGTTTCAGCACAGATGCTTCTTACGTGCGAAAAGAGGGGCTGTCAGAGGACACGGCCCTCAGGAGCAGAGCACATTGTCCGAGGGTCCTGACAGTGGGCCGTCTATACGGAATCCTGGGCGGGGGACATAGACGTCCCCTCCCCGTGCAGCTGGCATCAGCCTCATTCATTGTCTCGCCTCTTCCTCTGGTCGGGCAGCACCCTCGAGTGCCTGCTTTGTGCTGGACTCGTGCTGGGCGCTGCGGACGCCACCCTGGACAGGCCCCCGCCTTCCTGGGGCTCTAGGTGACTCAGGGAGTTTGGCAGCCCATGAATAGACAACGGCAGTCTGGTGCAAGGCCTGCTGCACAAGGGCATGTCTGGGGGCTCTGCGTGCCAGGGTGGGGAAGGCCTTCCAGAGGAGCTGGCGCTGAGCAGGGCCACTTGGAGAAGGGCGCCAGGCAGAGGGAGCGGCGTGGGTCGTGGGGCTGGTGTGGTGCTGGGGGAGCTCGAGGCTGTTCAAAGTGTGAGCAGAGGGAGGCGGGGGAGGACATGGAGGCGGGCTTGGGAAGGGGCTCCGTGGCTGACCAGGGAGTTTGGGCTTTATCCTGTTGGGAAAGAGGAAACCAGGAGTGGTAGAAGCAGGAGTGGGGGGATCTGCTCAGATTTGAGTTTTCAACGGGTCCTACTGTCTGCTGTTGGAGTACAGATGGGAGAGGGTAGGGTGGAGACAGAAGACAGGGTAGAGAGGCTGTAGCAACCACCCAGGTAAGAGAAGCCTGGGTTTGGGCGGAGGAAGGGAGGAGAGGACAGTTCAGGGTGTCACCCAGAAACTGGCTGGAAGTCGATCAGGTAGTTCTCAGTCTACTGTCTAATAGGAAAACAAATGCTCTACTTCACTGCGGTTGGCAACGTGAAAAACATCAGCATAGGGCTGCATCTGCCCCTCATAAATTTACAGCCTCCCAGCCCAGCAGGGACATGCTGACCCTGCCACACGCCTCACCTCAGCAGCACATGTGCCACGTGGCCAGGAGAAAATCCTCATGGCAAATCCACCTCCCATGGTCTCCACCATGACCTCTGTCCTGAGACCCACAGGGACCCCAGGTTCCTGCCATTGTGGTTCAAGTCACTCCCCACGTGTGGCCTCCTTGCCGGGGGTCTCAGCTGGGGGGAGACTCCCTTGGATTCTGCACAGGAAAGAGCCAATAAATAAAGACAGATTCCCTCTAGGTAGTGACATCTGGAAAAGAGATGAAGAGAAACAAACCATTTTAATTTAAAAAACACCTGAAGCCTGTCATCTTAGTTAAGACAGCAAAAAGGGCCAGACGGGCTGGAATCCCAGTGGGGCCGCTGGGGAGTGTGGGGAGGGCGCCTGGCCAGAGCAGTGCTCTTGGGCTTCTGCAGAGAGACCAGGAAGGCTGCTCTCCCAAAGCTCAGGGTGCTCGCTCCACGGGGCAGAGCAGACACACACCTCATTTGTAGCAGTATGTTGAGACCAGGTCTGAGACTTAAGTGGGCAACAAACACCCTTAAAGAAAAGAGAGTGTAGGCCCATGGAATGTCAGGGACGGCCAGGCCCTTGGAGAGAGCTGCATGTGGAATGGTTGCGAACAGACTTTATTCTAAATACACTTTGAGCTGGCTTTGAACCCAGGTTTGTTTGTACTTAGAATAGACAAACCTGGGTTCAAAGCCAGCTTGGCCACTTACTGGCCTTGTGTGGCTTTGGGCACTTATGGGACCTCTATGGGCCCTGGTTTTCCTAATCTGAAAAATGGGGATAGTAGTAAAATCCTCGGAGGATGGTTGTGAGATTGCTTAGCCTAAAGCCTGGCGCGTGATAAGTAGTGGCGCAATAACTAACCCTCGCCCATCCGCCAGCCCAGCCCCTCCCCACCTGCCCCCCACACCCATTGAACAAATAAGAACCCTCTCCCAGGAGCTCGCAGCCGGTGCAGGGCCCTTCCAGCCGGGTGCAGATCCAGGCGTCCTAACTGTGAGCACTGTTATTTCCCAGCGCATCACAGTCTACCTCATTTTTCCTACTCATAGCACGTCTCAGCACTCCGTGAAAACGCTGATTGGATTATGCATGGGGTGTCTTAAACCACGGGCACAGACGTGGCTCCCCATCACCCCATTCCAGGCTATTCTAGTCATCTTTGTCACAAACCCTTGCTCTCTCTCCCTGCTTGAATTCTCAGAGTTTAATGGAGCAGTTTCCAAACTGAATTCACATATGCTGCCTGAAAAATTAACATTCACCAAAGTTCCAATGAAACATGTAGGGGCCCAGCTTAAATACAACACCTACTTTGCATTCCCCTTGCTCTCTCCCTGGGATGAGTTTGTATAACTATTTGCCATGACTTCACTCATCTTAGCTCTTTTTTTAAAACAAAATATTTTTTAGAACAGTTTTAGATTTATAATAGAGCTGCGAGGATAGTGTGGAGTCCCTATATACCTACATCTCGTTGCCCCTGTTGTTAACATCTGGCATTAGTGTCATCATTTGTTACCATGAATGAACCAATACTGATACATTATTCAGATTTCTTTCATTTTCATCTTTTATGTCCTTTATTTGCTCCGGGATCCCATCCACGACACAACATTACATTTAGTTGTCAGGTCTCCTGAGGCTCCTCTTGGCTGTGAAAACTTCTCAGACTTTGCTTGGTTTTTGATGACCTTGATCATTTTGAGGAGCACGGGGCAGGGATTTTACAGGATGCCCCTCTATTGATGTTTTTCTCATGGTAAGCCTGGGATTCTGGGTTTGGGGTAGGAAGATCACAGAGTTAAAGTGCTCATCACATCACATCAAGAGGCCTGACCATCAACGTGACTTATCACTGTAGATGTTGACCTTGATCACCTGCCTGAGGGCGTGTTTGTCAGGTTTCTCTGTTATAAAGTTACTCTCTTTCTTTTTCATGTTAGCTTTTTAAAAAAGACTATATTGCTTCTTACCGTGACCCTATGGAGACTCTTGGATGACCTTGTTTGCCAGTTTCTTGCATGAATACCTTATACCTTTCATCTTCTGTGCCACTTGGCAACTCATTTCTTACCACAGGCCATGCCCAAGGTGCCCCGGAACCACTTTATATTAGACATGAAAGGTCCCTTCAAGAGCAGCTGGTCCAATCCATGATTTGGCAGGTGGGGATCTGAGAAGGGAAGAGGTGTGTCGAGCATTGCACAGCAGTTGGGAGATTAGGATGAAAACAGAGGTCTCTTGTGGTTTGTTCCAGTGTTTTCTCTCCTGGACCACACTGGCCCTCTGGTTATGACAGGGAGATGGGATTCACTGCTTTCCTCGTTCCTCATCCTTGACAGATTCCGACCCGGGAAGGGAGCATAGAGGATCCTGGGAGGAGAAGAAGACACTCTGTTGGTCAGTCATACCTTTCCTAAGCCCTGGCCGGCCTTCTGCAGGCAGCTCCACCTGCCCACTGGTGTGAAGGAAGCAGTAGCCTCAGACCCCCAAATTCAATAATCCTTCAGCTGGAAAATCCTTTCCATTCACTTTTATTTTTTTCTGTCTGGATCCTGGCCAGACTTTTCTTAAGAGTTAGTCTCGCTGGCACACAGATGGATTCCAGAGGTGGGATGCCAGTGACTGTCCTTCAGAGAGATGGTGTGAACTTTTGTCTCTCTCTTTGTACTGGCTGCTTCAGAAATCAAAGCTATTTTGGATGCAGTGGTTAAATCAATGCAATGATACATTCTTCTGACTCGTCTTACAAAACCACTTCTGAGATTTTATGTACATCCATGCCCAGGATCTTGCTCTAATTCCAAAACATATTCTGAAGTCCCCATTATATTTTCCTTTTGCCCTTTAAGCTTTGTAACAACTTTTGGCACAAAACAGTACCATCTGACCTGGCCCATTGTTGAAGTTGGTTTCTCTTCTCTGCTGGGTCCTACAGGAAGCACAGAGGGAAGTTAAGTTCTCCTTCCTTAGCACCATTCACCCTGAGATCACTGGCAAAATACTGAGGGATATGGGTTTCAATCTAGGGTGGCTCGAGGTCCAGCCTCCAAGAAGGCCAGTGGAGCCTGGGAGCCCCTTAGGACAGCCTTAGACCTTGGGCAAACGTCAGTTCCTGAAAGAGGAGTCCCTTGTGGGGGCAGCTTGGAGGGGTGAGAACCCTTTCACACAGGGAGCTGGCAAGCTGGGTTCCAACTCCAGCTCCACCAACAACTAGCTGTCTCCCCCTTAATCCCTGAGCCTTGCTTCTCATTGGAAAAGGCAACAAAACTTACATCATATGGATGCTGTGAGGATCAAATTAAATGAAGTAATATATATAAAGTCTGGCCCACTGGAGGCTCTCAGTAAGTGTAACAAAGAGAGAGAGAGGGAGAGAGAATAATTCACGTGTATAATAGTGATCATTCACAAACTCACAGTCACGTTTTAGCTCATCTTGACTTTGATGGTGAAAGTTGATGGGCTAGGTACTGTTCGCCCCTTCACAGGCGGAAAGACTGAAGCTCAGAGAGGCTGTTCCTTGCCCAGGTCCTGCAGTTTGTCACGGAAGGGCTAGGAATGGAACCCAGGGCTTCAGTGTCCCTTTCCCTACACCAGAAACAGGGCATCTGCATGAGTCACAGCCAGTTAGGGCTAACACTAGCTGCTGCATCAAGTCCAGAAATCTTAGTGGCCTAATACAAGAAGAATATATTTGTCATTCCCATCATAGCCCAATGCAGTGGGTAGGGGGTAGAGGAACACTCTGTTTGTCACTTTGGCCTCCAGGCTTCTTCCATTGTGTGGCTTCTTCTTGTAAGTACTGTGAGTCTTACCCAGTCAGCCCGTGGGTAAGAAAGGGAGAGTGGAGAATTAGGCACAGCAGGTTTTTATTGGCCAGGACTAAAAGTGGTGACATTGCTTCTGCCCTCATTTTGTTGTCAAGATTCAGTTACACAGTCCCAGCTAAAGACACCAAATGCTGTCAGAAGTGGTCTGTGAGCCCAAGAAGAAGAGAAAACGGTTGCCTGCACAGTCACCTAATCCATAAAACAAGGCCAGTGGGCTCAAAACACTCCCCACCCTTCCCCACTTCCAATATAGCAGGAGGCATGGCCATACTTATCCAAGTCCTCCCTGGAGGAATGCATGTCTCCTTGGCCTCTTTTCTGAAGAAACAAGATGATAAGCTATAGGCATTTCTGATGGAGGAAGGCTGGGAGAAGGGAGCTGTCATCCACCCGTCCCCTCCCGCTTTCAGGTGCAGGAGCCAGAGCAGCCTCGGGAGATGGTGAGACACCTGACTGGGAGCCAGGGCCCATCTCCCCATCCAGGCCTCACTCTGGACCCTGTTGCTCCCCGGTGCTCAGCACCCCTGAGAGGATGCTGATGGCTCTGCAGAGGTCACTCACATTTAAGGCTGGGCTAGAAGCTCAGAGAAGGGGCTGAAGGGCAGAAATTGCAGGAAACTAGAGGAACGGGGTTCTACCCTGGCTCCCAGGATGGGGTTTGAGGCTGGCTCATTCCAGAGCTCCTTTGCTTCCTGCAGAGGCCACAAGCCCCCAGTTCAGCACAATAGCCTTTGTTACCTGGATTATTCACAGTCTCCACTGTGGGAAGTGAAGTTTTTTTAAACATGGGAAGTGATTTGTAAAACAGCCGATAGCTTTAATGACAAGCCTATTTAGCTGATAAAATTAGCCATCAGAAGAATAACTTATGTTATCCTTTTGCCATAATTTAAATTTATGGCCAACTACCAGTCATCTTCACAGTGATTGGAAAGGAGCCAAGGTCGATCTCAGCTTTACCCTGCTCCTAAATCATTAGTTTGCAACTGTCTCCTGATTTTTATTGTTACCAACAATGGCAAAACTAATGGAAATAAACATTGGATGCCATCCCAACAGCAGATGGGTTTGAAGGCAGGGCAGTCTGTGCAGACAGCACTAATAGGATGGAGCAAAATTATTGCTATTGCATTAGATCCATCGAGCTTCTGGCCAAAGTGTGCATTGATCAGGCCAAGGCCTGTGTCAATTGGACTCCACAACCAGACCATTAAAGGCAGAGAAGCGCTGGGTGTGCCTGCCCTGCCACCCCCAGTGGGTCTGCCCTGCCTGGGCATGCATTAAAAGCCCAGCCCTGATGGAAGGGGCCTGACTCACTCCAGTAATGCACGCTGAGGGCTTCCCTGTGGATCCCAGCTGACTTGTCAGGTTATCTGATTAGAAATACTTAGCTAATGACGTGCACTAAATGGGGCTATGAATGCACTTTAATTCTTCCCAAGCCTTGGGTTGGTATTTTTTTCCACTGGGCCAGTTTGCCAATAGAAAACCTTCTTCATCAAAGCCACCGTGCACCTTCTCCCCCAGAGGCCCAGCCCGCATGAGCCTTGGGGAGGCCGAGCGCTATGGTGTTTCTTCCTACTTGCCCTAAGCAGTTTGACTCTGAGGTGTCTAGGTGCGGGGGGAGGTTTTGTTTGTTTGTTTTTTATCCTGCTTAGAAGCTTCTGAGTTTCTAGAATTTGTGGGTTGATGTTTTTTGTTAGATTTGGAAAGTTCTTGGCCATGATTTATTTATTTATGCTTTTGTCCCAGTCTTACATTCTTGTCCTTCTGGAGTGCCAGTGTGCATGTGCCTTTGATCGTGCCTCATGTCTCTCTTACATCCTAATCTGCTCCCCCATTCTCGTTCTCTCTCTCTCTCTCTCTCTAAGTTTTGGTGTTTTTCTATAGATCTATCTTCAAGTTCAACAACCCTATTTCTACTATGTCCAGTCTGCTCTTAAACCCATCCAAGTACTCAGTTTTAGATATTATATTTTAAGGTTCTAAAAGTTCAATTTGATTCCTTTTATAGGTTCTATCTGCTGCAATACCACATTCGTTTTGTCCATCTTTCCCCCTATTGTCTTTAACATATTAATCATAGTTATTTTGAAGTCCTTATTTATTAACTCAAATATTTTCATAGGTCAGCTTCTATTAACTGCTTTATGTCTTGATAATTGATCACTTTTTCCTACTTATTTGCATGACTAATAATTCTCATCGTATGCTACACATTGTTGATGACACATTTTAGAGGTTCTGGATTATGTTATCTTTCTCTGAAGAGTTGGTCCTCTGGGAATGGGGCATTTTAGCAGGGAGCAGGGGATGGCCCTCAAGACAGCACCAAGCGTGAACTGGCACTTGTACTCTATTCCCTCCCAGCTAGGGTCCCAGAGCCAGTACAGAGCTTGTCATAGACTCAGAATTCAGCTAGTCCATTTGCCTTATTGGACACATAGTGAAACTGAGGTCCAGAGAGGAAAAGGAACTTACCCAAAGTCAGAGTGAGGGAGGGGTGATGGGCCTCCAGCCCTTGTGTTTTCCCCTGTGGGGACCTTGTGCTGCTCTCTCCTGGCCCCTGTTATCATCAAGGTGCCCTGTATTCTGTTTGGCTGAGTCACTCCCATCTTGCCCATGAGGCCGCAAGTTCCCTGACATAGGTCCCGGGGGCTAGAAGGCAGAGGTGCAGGCTCAGGCCCTGCTTTGCTTCTGACATACCCTGTGGTCCTAGCCTTTCCCTCCCCCTCCCCCAGCACAGAAGTCTCCCTCCCACCCCCGGGCCTCAGTTTACCCATCTAATTAATAAGGCCTTGCTGTGCTAGGACCCCTTGACAACCTTCCAGCTCACAGACAGAAGCACGTGTGGCCGTGTTAAGTACAGGAGGAATCAGGAGCCGGGCTCCGAGGGTCTCGCTGGCACATCCTGAGAAGCCCCTGGGCTGTCACAGCCAGTGACAGGGCTGAGAGCCATTTGGCCTGTCTGCAGTTTCCCTCTGAGGAATTAGTCATTCCTTCTCAGGGTGACACAGAGGGCATCCAGGTGCCTCACCCTATGGGTGTGAAGCTTGCCAAAATCTGTCCTCACGGCAGGTTGCCTTCTTCCTCACCCCCATTCCCATCCATGCCATGTGCTGCCACTGTCACGCCTCTTATCCTTCCTCTTATCTCTGTCTCCACTGTCTCCACCCCGGTCTGCACCTGGTCGTCTCTGGCATGGACTGCTGCAGTAGCCCCTCAGCTGGCATTCCCACATCCACCCTGGCCCCATCCAATCCATCCTCCATTCTGCACTCAGCACGGTCCTTTCAAAATGCTCACCTGGATCACCATACTGCCGTTTCCACCACTCCACCCTTCTGTTTGAAAGATTTAATGGTTTCTTTGGTTCTTTAAATAAAGGCTGACGACCTTAAAACATCTTGGCTACAGGGCTCTTCTGGGGTGGCCCCTGCTGACTTCCCCAGTCCTCCGTCTCTTATACACTCCATGCCCCCTCTGCCGCAGGTACCACCCAGGGTTAGCCCTCGTCTCTCAGAGGAGACTTGTTCCCTGTAGTGCAGCAGCCAGCCCCACTTGCTGGGGCCACCCAGAATTCACCTCCAAGCTGAGGAGGCATTTTCACGCCCAAACATATAACAGAACCCTAGCATGGCCCCCAACATGCTTTACCTGACTTCCTCCCGAATGTATGAATGGGAGAACTACCACATGTTGGAGTTCACATCTTTAGTTTAAAACTTATTTCTTTGTATGTGCCTATGTCTGCACATGTGGGCTTGGGGCTGGGCAAGCCCTGGCCTCCAGCTGTCTGGCCTGAATTCCAGTGGGACGCTCTTGGGCAACTCCGTATCAATTACAAGCCATCAATAATGCATCCCTTCAGAGTAGCCTAGGAAGCCATTAGCTGGGCCTGCAGGTCCAGAAGAGTGGCCTTGGAGAAAGTGGGCTGGGTGTACCCATGGGAAGTTTAGATCAGCCTGGGTGGGAGGGGCTCCCAGCCCCAGCAGAGCTTGGGAGGGTTGCTTCATGGGTCCTCAGTGACCTCTGAGACCTTGCTGCCAGAGGGGTGGCTCACACCCCCTCCCCTTGCACAAAAAGCCACCCTATAATGAGCCAGCCTCACTTTCTTACCTTCTAAGACCACCAGTCCAATTTGAGTGCTGGGTTGTCAAGGTCCAGGGTATAAGCCCAGTCTGAGCCCAGCATGAGGACTGAGTCTGGGACCAGGGCCAGGATTAGTGTGTAGCTAGCAGCCGGGCTCAGTCTTTGTCTTAGCTTTGGGCTAGGGTGGCGGCTCAGTCTGAAACCACAGAGTTGAACAAAACTAACTAGTTTCATGCATTTATTTATTCATTTATTCAACAATATTTACTGACTGCCTCTTGTGGCAACAAAACAGACAAGGTCCCTGCTCTAATGGAGATTATATTCTATTGGGGGTGGAGGATGGCAGTGGTGCACTGGAGCTCTCACTGGCCCATGAGAGCCGACTATGCACATTTCTTCTCAGTTCCCCGGAACATCTTGTTGGTAGCTTGAAATCAGCCATGGTGGGAATATTTACACCATAGAGATTAGTATACACTACAAATCAGCCCTTTTCTTTTCTTTTCTTTTCTACCAGCACACCACTGGGGGTGAGCAAGAGGTAAACTGATATGCAGTTCTTGAAGAAAATAGTGGAGTGACCACATATATTCCGGTGATCTCCTTCCCAAAACTCCACTAAAATATTAGACCAAAAAATCACAAATGCATAAGAAACTATCTCTTTAAGTCTTGTCCATCAGGACAAAGAGGATAGAGATTTCAGTGAATTTAGTCACACTTTGAGACTAGATGAGAAAGTGGTAACTGATCTAGCAGAGTGGAGAATTTTTAACTAAAGTATCTACAGAGGAGGACAGTGAAGGAAATGGGCTAATTCTCCCTTCAAAACCCCTGAGAGTCTGGGAGGAGGGGAGTGTAGTATGAAGCTGACAATGGGGAAGGGGGGTTGGCTAAGAGCCTGCACATGTAATATTTGAAATCCCTAGGCCCCCTTCCAAATGCTGCACAACCAAGAGAGTACACTCCCCCACCCTGCAAGCGTCTAGAGGTTCGTCCTCTGGAGAAACTGAACCAGAGAGCTCTGCATGTGGGCACAGGGTTAGGCAGGGGCCCTGGGGAAAGGTGTAGGGCTGAACTGAAAATGAGGATTAAGTGAAAGTCCTTCCCCCTAAAGATGGGACCCTCTGCCCTATTCCCCTGCCCTGCTCCCAGTACAGAGGAAAACAGGCAGGAAGCTGAAGAACTCTGTGGAAAACCTGTATGGTCCCAGAGACACACACATGGGGAGGTTGACACTGACACTGGGAGTTTGTCCAATGCCAGGTGGCTGCCTGGCTCCCTAGTGTTAGTGAATGCTTTTAGCTATGTGTGTTTTACTTTCATAAAAATAAAATTAATAAAACATTAAAATATATACACAAAAATATCAGAAAGTGGTAAATGCGACACAGAGAATTCAAATAGGCTGATGCGACTGAGTGCCTGGGGGGCTGCCTTAGGTGGGGAGTCAGGGACGGCTCCTCTGAGGAGGAGTTACTCGGTGATCTGGGACAGAGGGAGCAGCTGGAAAGTGGCCCTGAGACCAGCACACATTTGGTGTCTTTAAGGAAAAATGAGAAAGCTTGTGTCTCAGGGGCAGGTAATGGGAGAAATGAGATAAACTGGGCGGGGGGCACAACCAGATTGTGCACCTGCTTTGTAAGCCAAGGGTAAGGAGTTTGGGCTGTCTCCCAAGTGAGGTGGTAAACCATTGAGGTTTATGGACAGGGTTTGATTTTGGTTTGAGAGAGTCCCTCTGATTCCTGTAGGAGAGCAACGGCAGAGGGATACGGAAGCTCTGGCTGTCAGGTGGGAGCTGGTAGTGAGATGAAAACGCCTGAGAAGCAGGTTTGGAGAGACGGTGAAGACTCCCGTTTTGAGCAGGTTGAGTTTGCAACTCCCATGAACCACCTATTTGGTGCTGTCACGTAGGCAGTTGGAGGTGCGAGTCTGACATTCCAGGGAGGGATCCGGGCTGGAGATACGCGTCATAAGCAAGTGGGCCACCTCCTAGGTAGGGCTCCTGGACTTCGTTGGGCGCCCCCTCCCCGCTCCCCCTGTGCGGAAGCGGTGCGATGCGTGCCCGGGACACTAGGTGGCAGGGAAGGCCCTCCTTCCTGCGAGCCCACGGCCCTGCCCGTCGAGGGCAGACGCAGACTTCACCTTTGCGCAGATGTCCCAGGAAGGCCCCTGGGAACAGCCATCTCAGCCACTAGTCCAAAAGGCGTCTGGAAGCCTTCCCCAGCAAAAAAATAAACCAAAATAAAAATGTGTGCAGTTTTTACAAAGCCCTTATGAAGCAACCCAAGTCCGCAAAGAGATGAAAACCCCATTTTGCAGATAAGGAGACCGCGGCCTGGGGCGGTGAAGGGACTTGGCCAAGGCCACATGGCCAGGAAGCCGCAGGGCTGGCAGCGTCCACCACTCCTCCTAGCAGAGGCAAGTGGGTGTTGCTGGAAGACAAACGAGCTAGTGGATAGACCGGAAGGCGGTTGCCGCCCGATGGGCTCCCAAGGCTGGTGGCGCGGGCCCTAGGGGCTCCGGGGTTTCCTGTCCCCCATTAATCATCAGTGTAAGGCACCTGAATAAGGCTTTCATTTTGGCAAGCGCTCCTCGGGATCGTACACCTGGGCAAGCAGCTAGAGCGGAATTCAAAGCCAGGTTTCCCGGCTCCCCATCCGGTGGCCTTCCCGCAAACCGCTGTTGTGTTTCCTCTTACCGCCATCCGTGAGATGGGGCCAGTCTGCACGATACCTTGTGTCTCACGCTTTATTATTAGGAAAAGGCTCCGTAAACGTGAGACGCTCTTGCGATGTGTGGTGTTGGGAGGTTTCTGGGGAGCGCGCCCTCCAGCCCCTGGACGCGCAGCCCGCTCCTCCTTGCTCCGTATCCAGGAGCAGAACGCCCAGACGGCAAGCTGCGGGTCCCAGCCGGTCCCCGCGGCCCCGCAACTGATGGTCCCCTCTCCGTCCCGCAGTTTGAGATCCGGCAGCTGCGCGCGCACCTTGCGCAGCAGGACCTGGACCTGGCAGCCGAGCGGGAGGCGGCGCTGCAGGCCCCGCACGTGCTCAGCCAGCCGCGCAGCCGCTACAAGGTGGTGGAGGCCGGCACGTGGGACGAGGAGACGGAGGCCGAGGGCGTCGTGGAGAAGCTGCGGCCCTCGCAAGGTGAGCCTGTGATACCTACCCACCCCCCCGGGGCCCAACGGCCGGGAGAGCCCCCGTGCCTCTCCTGTCCCACCCCCCGGGCTCCGAGCAGAGGGGCTGGGGCTTGGGGTTCCCCCCCTGCGGTGCAGCGGCTCCTTGCAGGACTGCACCCCTCCTTGCCCATGATGGAGGAGCACCCTCAGATCAGCGACCTCAGGACTGCCTTTCAGAGCCCAGGCGAAAGCATTTACCCTGACTCAAACTAGACATGACTTGTACCCATTTCATGCCTGTGGCCCGCGGGTGTGCCTTGTGTGCATTACCTTCCCTGTCCTCACAGCAGCCAGCGGAGGAGGCGTGACTCCTATTTTATGGATGAAGAAACTGAGACCTAGGCAAGGTGTCCAAAGGCACATGGCTAACAAATGGCAGAGCCAGGTTTCAAGCTGGAGGTATGGGACTTTCCTACTGGACTGCCACCTACCAGCGCCCAGACAACAAGTCCAGGTCTGGGGCCAGCACAGCCCAGAACTTATGCCTTTCAGGTGGTAGCAAATTGATGGGATGGTGATGTTAGTGGAGGTGGGAACACCAGCCACAGCCCAGGGCAGGGTACTATGCAGAAGGGAGGTGTTTCTAGATTCAAATCCCAACTCTTCTGTCCGCCAGCTATGTGACCTCGGACAGGGGATTTAACCTTTCTGGGCCTTGGTTTTGCTAGCTGTCAAA
Source organism: Daubentonia madagascariensis (assembly GCA_023783475.1). Classification (NCBI taxonomy): domain Eukaryota; kingdom Metazoa; phylum Chordata; class Mammalia; order Primates; family Daubentoniidae; genus Daubentonia; species Daubentonia madagascariensis. The sequence continues at coordinate 7,025,817 of JAKFHU010000144.1, read as the reverse complement.
TGGGAAGGAACAGCACTAAGCCTTCCTCACAGTGTTGTTGTGTGGCTCAGAGGTTTAAAAGAATTGCATGAGGCCACACAGCCAGGAAATGATGGTGCTGGGCTTGGAACATGGACTGTGGAACCCCAAACTCCAGTTTGACCAAGGGGCTACTTCACCTTAGCATGCTGTGTCCCCTTCAAGGGCAGTGAGGACAGAACCAGGCAGGCGGAGCTGGTTTGGAGGCAAGAGGCCTGAGCTCCAGGCTCTGCCACTTCCCACCTTTTTAACTTGAGTCTTCAGTGTTCCATTCTGTAAAATGGACTCACAACTCCAGCTCTGTCTGCTTCACATGAAGTGTGATGAACCAATGGGTGTGAGAAAGCTCTGTAGGCTGTAAGACATGCAAGCAGGTTTTGGGGAATGAGGTGGTTGCTATTAGATCTTTTGTGAGATCTTCAGATTTTAGAATCATAGAGTTTGGGGACTAGAAGGAACTTTAGCTGATACGAGAAACCCATCTATAACTATCTGCCAATAGTCTGTGTGGCCTCAGCTCACCTTCCTCTAAGAATAGGTGCTTAATACCTCACCCAGCAGCCCACCCCACCTTCGCACGGCTCTGCCTGTAAGAAAATTCTTCCTCAGACTGCATGGAGGCCTACCCTCCTCCGCCCTGCATCCCACATCCCTCACCTGGCTGCAGTTTTCATGCACAGGTGAGTGCCCTCTCAGCTGAGACATCCTTTTAGAGACTGTTTTCTCCTCCAGGGACTGTCACCTGGATTCCCACAGCCAGTCCTCAGGGGCTGAGCTCTCCAAGTTCTTGCTATGCTGCCTGCTGCCTCCCTGAGCTCTCCAGCGGTCCCTCTCAGAGTGACATCCAGAACGGAATGCCGTGATTGGGGAGCTGCAAGCCCAGGGCAAAGTGCCAAGGGCCCACTCCTGCTCTTTTGTTCTTCACCCAGGACCCCCATGATGCAGTCTGAAGGCTCCCGAGCCTTGTGGTGGCCACTTGGCCTGAGCTCACAGCAGACCCAGGCCTCACATGTCCTGGCAACCCCTCCTTGGGCAATTGGCTTTTTGGGCCTCCATGCAGAGCTTTACATTCATCTGTGTTCAGCTATGGCTTGATTCCTGCCTTTATCCAGGGTTTGGTAGGTCCTGATTCACAACCCATCGTCAATTCCTGCTGGTTTTGCTCCTAAACGTGTCTGAAACATCCCCCTTCCTCATCTTCATTGCTCAGCCTTCATTGTCTCTGGACCTCACCTGGCTCCTCCTCAGCTTTGTCCCCACAGGTGCCCTCTGCAGTCTCCCCTCTCCCACTATACAGGGCTCTTTCCAAAATCTTTCATGTCACTCTTTGACTTACTGCCTTTACTGGTTCCTGTGTCCCTCAGGAAAAGGCCCAAGCCCCTTACAGTGGTGTATTAGTTTGCTAGTTAAGAGGGCCCCAGTCACATTGGATTAGGGGGTTACCCTGCTCCAGTATGACTTCATCATAGCTGATTACATCTGCAACCACCTTACTTCCAAACAAGATCACATTCTGAGGTACTAGGGCTTAAGGCTTCAACATATGGATTGTGGGGGGACACAATTATTCAACCCATAGCAGGTGGCATATAGGACCCCTGACAATCCTGCCCCCAGCTGCCTCCCTGGCCTAGTCTGCTCCCACCCATCTTGGCTCTCACTCTGGTGGATTGGAGCAGCCATTAGTTCTGTAAGTGTCCTCTCAGCCTCTGAGCCTTTCCCCGTGCTGTTGACTGGTGGTCTGGCCTGCCCGCCAGACTTCTCTTCATCCTTGAGCCTGCCACAGAGTGAGCTCCCAGATCACCAACCCTTCCCCACAACCTCACATAAACTCCCTCCAGGCCCTGATCCTGCCCAGCTGCCGTGAGCGTTTATGTGTGTCTCCCACCAGCCTTGTTAATCTCAGGGCCCCCACAAGCCAGGCCTCCCTGGCTCTCCACAGAACAAAGAAGGCCCTTGGACATCACTCATTCCCATGTGGGTCCCTGCGGCCCCGCGTCTTCTTTCAGAGCTCAGAGGCCATCTGGCAATACCCCTCTCCAGAAACCCTGCTCCTGGCTTTCAGGAGTGGAACTTGTGGAATCCACCTTCTTACTCTTTTTGAAAGTTCTTCTGAAAGGCAGGAACAACTTTTGCCCATTAAGTCTTGCTTCCCATGTATGAGAGGAGCTGGTTTACAGTCTCCTGGCCCATCCCAGATCTTCCTCCTTGATGGAGCTGAGTGAGCACCAGGTGCTCCTGCTCTGCTCTCCCTACATGAAGCCTCCTGGCTCTGCCCACAGCGGTGATGAGCTCCATGCTGCCCACCTGGGGCTTGGGCCTGCCCAGTACCTTTCTTTCTGCAGCTCTGAGCACTTCCAATACAGCCGCACTCTGCAGCACCTCTTTCATCAGGGTCTTGAGCTCTAGAGACAAAGCATGGCACTTGCCCTCAGCCAATGACCTACAGACCCTGGACACTGGATGCCACATTTGGGCCCACAGGGAGCCAAGATCTGGGCTTGTAGGGTCCACAACCAAACCAAGCCTTTAAACTAATCCCACACACTCTAGGAGTGCTGTGAAGCTCTGAGTCCCTGCCTGTCCGTCCTGTTCCTCCTCTCTCTGTATCACCCATAGTGGGCAACTTCCAGGAGGAGAGGACAGAGGGGCCAGAAGGGAGAAAGCTGGGGCAGAGTCGAAGGCCACTCGGGAAACTCGATTGGCCATGTGTTACTAGCTAGGGTGTCATGGGGGTTGCACTGTCCCCACTCACCCTCCTGGAAACTAGGGGGAGGGAGTGTCTGAACAAGGCGGGCTCAGGCCTCTCATAGAGGTGCCAAACATGCACCCTGGAAGCAGCTGCAAATGTCCCTTTGTGTAGCCCTGGAGTCCCACCTGCCCTCCTCTGTCTCCTCTGGGACATCCCCTGGTAGCTCCCAGCTCTCTGGATGCCGCCTGCCCCTCCCCCCCCATGCAGCCACCCACGCACAGCACAGCATGCCACAGCCAGTCCCAGAGCATCAACAGCAAGGCCAGTGCCTCCGAGGCAGAGGGCAGAGCATGGGGGCGGCGAGGGGCACGCGTGATTCACAGCCTCAAGTGGTCCAGGGACACAGGGCTTCCCCCAGCCCATCTCTCCTTGACCAGGAGCTGTGTCCAGGGAGAGATTTTCATGACATTAGGAATTATGGCTGGACAAGCTAGGGGCACTCTGGGCCACTCTGGAGGTTAAGAAGGGGCAGTGTTTGTTGCTAACTATGACCTTTAGGCCAGCAGAGCCTGAGGCCCACCTTGTGTGCAGTAGGGCACAGACAATCTGGGGATTAACCTGCAGACAGGAGCGATGAGTCACGGGGGAGGGGCAGCGTCTGGCTGGGTGGGGGGAGGGCGGCCTCAAGGGGGGTTGGGGGGGTAGCGGTGCCAGCTCAGCCCCAGCCCCACAAGGAGGAAGCTGCTCCGCAGTCTCAACAGTTGCCAGCCGGTCACAGACAACGCCAACCGGCTTCTGTTTAGACTTGCTCTAGCACAAATCATTTTTAAAACCTGGGCTGCAAAGTTCCAGGCTTTGGGGCCTGCCAAGTTCACGGTGCCCCTGTGTAGTCATTAATACTTCTCTCCTGAATTTATTAGTCTTGAAGCTCGCCCATAACTTATGAATTACAGCCCCTGGTGGGAGTGCCATGGATTTCACCATATATCACAGGGAACCTAAGTGTCCCCCAATGCTGCTGCAGCAGCATCCAGAGACACTGCCACAGAGGTGTTCCTGGCTAGCCTGCTCTGCACCTTCCCTCTGCCAAGCAGCAGTGGGGGTGGGAGCTGAGCTGGCACTGGGGTTTGCCCTTGGAGAGGAAAGAGCCTCTGCTGGCTTCCAGATGTGTGTGCCTAACCCAGGTGCTGGGGACCCCAGGAGCCCCAGGGCTGTAGGACTAGACATGGGAGAGCCTCATGCAAAGTAGCATTTGAAGCAACCAGAGGGACATGGTTTTAGGACTCAGGTCTGTGTTTGAATCTCAACTTGGCCTTGAATAAGTTACTTAACCTCTCTGATCAAAGCTGGCTTCACGGACACTTGACCTGTGTGGTAACAAAGGCCCTGAGCTTGGTTTAATGCTCTGCTGTCACCCTCTTGAAATTTTTAATACTTTTGAACAAGGGGCCTATAAATAACATAGCTGGTTCTGTCCATGAGCCCCAGTGTTCCCAACATGAGAATAGTAGCAGAATTCTTCACTGTGAAGGATTGGTCATTCAGTCATATGCTCAGCTCTCATGCCTGGTGTACAGTAGGTGCTTAGTGAAGATTAGTGTCCTCCCTTGTGGCTCTGTGGCTCCCTGGGGAAGGGGTGGAGGCTGGGAGGTCCCACAGGCCTTGATCAGGGCTGCCAAGCCATGGAGGAGCAAGTTGGGGTTTGGGAGCAAAAGCACCAAACTAGGAATCAGGACCCCCCAGGGTCATTGGGGCCTGGGTCTATACGGGATGTGGGGTTGGATGTGCCCTTGACCCTCGGCCTGGCCCAGCCCTGCCACCTCCAGCATGCCTGGCCCTGCCGACTCACTGCCCTCTCTCTCCACCTCTGCCTCCTGGGCAGGTCTGGAGCTCCGAGTAAGGGGCAAATCCCACATAATGAGCGTTGCCACTGCTGCACTTGAAGGGCTTTAGGAGGATTAGTCGGGTTAGGTTTTCAAAGTGCTCACACCCTAGGAAGAAAGGCACAGGGTAGCAGAGAGCAGCTGCCACGGAAACCACCTGAGACATTGGGGCCAGGGGTTCAGACAGGTGAGGGATGGCCCCGGGCTAGACATGCATTATCTCAGTGAATCTTTACAGCTCACCAGCAAAGTAGGTATTTTTATCCCTACTTTATGGGTGAGGAAGCTCAGAGTGGCTAAGGGATTTGCCTAAGACCACACAGCAAGTGGCCTGCAGAGCTGAGATTGGGGCCTGCATCTGCTCTGTTCTGACGCCTGTGTCTGTGTCCATTCTTTGTTCTGCCCCTCCACAGGCTACAGTACCTGGTTCAGTCCCCTCTGGGTTGCTTCCTACACGTCCCTAGGGCTTCTCAGGGCTGAATCAAAACAAACCCCAGGGGCTTTTCTTAGGTGGAAAGTGGGCAGCCCTGTGTGAGGCCAAGTGTGTGGGCTATTCCCAGCCACCATGAGGTCCAAGACAAGTCACCAGTCTCTCTGTAGGAAGTACCCAGGAGGGGAGCGAAGCCACATGCTGAGCAGCACAGAGCATCATGTCATGGCTCTGTGGCTCCCCAGGGAAGGGGTGGAGGATGGGAGGTCCTACAGGCCTCTGACCCTGCCACAGTCTTGTATCCAGTCTACCCTCATGGTGCCTGGCATATGCCAAACCTTGCACCAAATACCAAGGAGACTCAGTGAGTAAAATGTGGCTCCTGCCTTCAAAGGCTGTTGAGCCCCTCTGTGGGTGGGGACAGAACCCCAGCCCAAGTGGTCAGTTCTGGGAGAAGAGGATCCACAGGCTTGCAGGAGGCAGAGAGCAGGTGGGGCCGGTGTCAGCACTGCAGGCCTCACTCTCAGACTTGCGCCTTAAAGCTTACTCTGAGGCTCTGTGTGGGTCCAGGTCTGGAACAGAGGCTGGACAGGGCTCCAGTGGCCACCTGGGGACCCAGGCTCTGTGTCAGGCATGTCCCAGGAGTGAGTGCTCCCGTTCATTAAACCCACAGGCAGGACGACAGTCCAAAGGAGACACCAAGTGGCCCAACCTAAAGCTGAATGCAGGGCCATAGCAGAGGGGTCAGCGGTCCCTCGACTGGTCAGGTTGTTGGTAAGAAAGAGACACTGAGAAGTGACAGGGTCTCAGCCTGGGTGGGCAGGAGGAGAACCAACCACCGAGGTGGAGGATGAGGGAGGAGGACAGAAAACCGAGCTCTATTTTGGACATGTTGAGTCAGAGGTAGCTGGAGGCCATCCAGGAGAATTCCGGGGACGGTTGGCCAAACCAGTCAGAAGCTCAGGAGAGCTGTCTGGGCTGAAGGTCACCTGGCTTAGGTTATTTTCATCAATAGCTTGGATAAAGATGTGAGCATCCTCAGGTATGTAGTCAACACAGAGACAGGAGAGGGATCTAACACCTTAGCAGACTGAACCGGGATTCAGAATGCCTTCGGCAGCCTGCACCCCGGGGCCCAAACCAACAAGCCAACATTTTCCCAGGCTCATGAGCCCTGCTCGGGGGTTACCTGAGTACAGGGCGGTGAAGGCCTGTCCTGGCCCTGGCCCTGGCTCCTGCAGAGAAGACCTGGGTGTCTGTACTGGCCACTGCTGATGTGAGTCAGTTGCTAAGCACACTTGGAGGATGTTAGGCTGCATTAGGGGAATGGTCACACCTGATCTTGGGGAGACTCGTCTATTAAACAATGACAGCCTTTCAGGGCAGTGGTGAGGAGTAAAGGGGAGCCACATGTGAAGTGCTGACCCCTTGGTCTAGAGCTTTGACAGTAAATACTCAGTCCTTCCCTCCCTCCTTTCCTCCCAGCTGGTCACAGTTGGAGCCCATCGTGAGGCCTTCAGTGTGGAAAGGCAGGAGGGGTAGGGGGTGGACACAGCTTTCCAGGAGAAGAGACTTCTCAGGAGGGATGTGAGGGGCTTTGCAAGTGTTGGAAGGTCTGTCCTATAGCCTGTGAGTAGAAATGGGCTTCTCCTTGGTACTTTGCACACAGTAGGCACTTCTTGATTAAATTGGCTTGGAGATTGGCTGTTTGACCAAGCAGGCCCTGGCTGTGCTCCCTGGAGGCAGGGGCTCCTAGCTCAGTGCCCACAGAGGGTTAGACACACTGTGACCTGACTGAGTACAAGTGAGTGGGGAGCTGCCCAGCAGTTGATGGTCAGGGCTCCCTTTCCCAGAGGTGTGCTGGCCACGTGGGGAGAGCCCCTGGTTCCTACACAGGTGCTGGGGGGATGGTCCAGATGCCTCTGGTCCCTTCTCACTCCGCTGCAACTCTGTTACCTCTTGGAACTTCAGAGCCATCCAGCCTGGCCACATCACGATCTGTAAGAGCCTTACCAGCGCCCTCGTGGTACAGATGAAGAAACTGAGGCCCAGAGATGGGATGTGGCCTGCTCAAGCTCCCTGTCCAGTGGCAGCACTAGGACAAGAACCCAGGGCCTGGGACTTTCTTATTCACCCGGCCCCCTCCTGTGAGTGGCAGTTTTGGGATAAAGTTTCATGGCTCTGTGGATACTTTAGCTGAGCTCATGGTCCTGCCCATGTCACATGGACCTCTTGGAGGCCCTGCAGGTATGGTCTCAGGATAAAACCAAGATAACTGACCAGATCCTTCCTCCTGGTGCTCCTGCACCTCCAGCTTGCAGGGAGCAGCCACCCCCGGCTTCCCAGGGCTAGACAGTATTTACACTGTGCACATGAACAGCCGTGGAGAAGTGTGTTGTTGGCTGATCGTGGCGCAGGGCCTGGAGCCAGCCCGGCCCCTCCCTGAGCTCCATCGTTAGTGCAGATCACACCTCTGACTGCAGGCATTCAAAGATCAAAAGAGGCCAAAAAGGCTTTTAAGAGCCTGGCCTCTGTGAATGCTGCCACCCAGCCTCCCAGTGTCAGGGCAGGTTGGCTTCTGCAGCTCCCAGTGTGCCCCGGAGGGGCCTCAGAATGTTGGGCCTGGTCACCTGCAGACCGTGGCTCCTCAGAGAAGCCCCCACGGGTGCAGGCTCTGGGGACAGCCCTGGAGCACCTCCCCAGACGTCCACGAGAGGAAGGATGGCCCTGGTGGGTTGCAGACCTTCTGTGTGCCTGACCCCACTCCAGGAATGTGACACTCGTTAGCTCGTGTAATCTCCATCACAACTCTGGGGAGTAAGTATCATTCTCCCCATTTTACAGCCAAGGGCACAGGGGCTCAGAGAGGGCCACTAGCTAATATGTGGTGGAGCTGGGGTTTGAAATCATGTCTGATTCCACTACCCTCCCGTGACCCGGGGACCCAGTCTGACACACCTGCAAACAGCTGAGGGCCCTTATCCTGTCACTGTCCCAGCCATGCCAGGTCCCTTCTAGTTATCACCCGCCCCATCCCTCCCTCTGGCCCCTCAGGCACCTCCCACCCCCTCAGGGCCTGGGCAGTCTCTGGTCTCCCTGCCTGAAGTCTGACCCCTTCCAAACCACTCTCCCCACACCTTGGAAGTGACCTCTCCCAATCACACCTCACCACGTTCAAATCTTCCTGTGGCTCCTCACTGCCCTTGGGACAAGGCCAAGCTCCTTAGGAGGGCTTTTGGGGTCTCCTGTCACCTGCCTTTCCTCCCACTCTCAGACCACACTGAAAATCTTACCCCTCCTCTCTGTCCCTCCCCCCTCCTCTCAGGATGATGAACCAGTATTTCCTTAAGATCCCATCCCCATGTCGTCCCCCTTTATCTGGACAGCTCTTTACCTCCTGTCTCGTTATTTGTTCAATAACTACGTACTGAGCACCCAAAAATGTGTGCAGGAACCATTCAGGTGGTGGGGATCCCCAGCCCCCCAGGTCCGTTCCTGTACTGCACGGAAGACTGGAGTCCCCCGATGGACCAAGCCAGGGGGCTGTTGTCAATGGCTGACGTGTCAGCCCTGTGGCTGCTTGTGTATTCCTGCACGCGGGATTTCAAGGTTTCTGCACTGAGGGTGGTGTTTCCAGTGACCCTGAGAACCTCAGGTGGATTCAGCCTCAGGCCTTCCAGACAGGGAAAGCCCTTGAGAAGCTATTCTGCACCCCTCATCTCAGAGATGGGGGAAGCTGAGCACAGAGAAGGAAGGGCCCTGTCCAGGTCAGGCTCAAGGCAGAAGCTTCATCAGAACCTGGGTTCCCTGGTAGCCAGTGCAGTCCGGGCCCCAGGGCCGATGAGGCATGGTCACCAGGGAGATCTAGACGGCTTCTGTGAGACAGGTGCCTCTTCTCATGGCAATGGGGGCAGGGACTGGAGTATTGGGGGTGGAGCATGAACTTGCCACAGTCCCTGCCTCTTGGACTCTCTGACAAGCTGTCACTCACCCTTCTCTGTCCCCACCTCTGTAGAAGCCGCAGTAAAAGACGACATGAACAGCTACATCAGTCAGTACTACAATGGGCCCAGCAGTGGTAAGTCTGGGTCAGAGGCTGTTCTGCATGTACCAGAACCTCTGTGCAGCCCCACACATGACCCTAGCCACACCTAAACCCAAGCGTAGGGGCTCCTCGGCCTGGCTTCAGAGAGTAAGACATGCCCACTTCCCGGTGCCTGTGAACCACAACTGCAGGCAGAGCTCCAGGCTGAAACGCCTGAAGCTTCAGCTCCAGCAAACTCCAGCGCTGGAGCTAGGGGCACTCAGGGGCTGAGCCTGCCGGGGGCCCAGTGGGAGCGCTCTGTAGTCACCAATAAGAGCTGCATGTGGCACCCTCAAATGGGAAGGGGACTGGAATCCAGAACTCAAGGTGTCCTCAGTGTCCCCAACCTGAGGCTGAGGTGGCACAGCACCACCAGGCTTGAGACAACGGCAGGGTCGGGCCTCTCCTTGCTTCATATTTCATTCTTACGTTTGAAAAAGTCTCAGGGAAGCCTGGTGGTTTCTACTTATGGGAAAGATGGAATTTTAAAATAATACCTAGTCCTTCAGTGTCCTGTTTCTCTGTAGCTGATATCTTATGCCTTCAGTTTGGATTTCACAGCCCCCAGGTCCCTTTATGCTCTGTTGTAAAGCTAGAATATTACATTGGGCAAAGTGTGAATTTTTCCTTTTCCACAGTTTAGTCCCCAAGGCCTCTTCCCTCTTCTCTCCTCTCTTCAAGCCTTGTCCAATCTGCCAGTTCCAAAGACCACCATCTCCAGCCCAGGCCTCTAGCCCAGTCCACTCCCCCCATGACTTCGGGGAGAAACCTCCCCACCCCACACCCACTGTAGTTCAGCCTCTTGGTACATCTCACCTAGAGCAAAGAGCTTCTAAGTGTCCTCTGTCTGCCCCGAGATGCAGCCTAAGAGGCTAATCAGTCTGAGGGCCAGGCTCTGACCTCCCACGCCGGCCCATTTAAAACTCTGAAGAACTCCTCAGACCATGAGACCCAAGTTCCTTGTCCTGGCAAGGAATTTGGTGCTTCCTGAGTTAGGAAGGATGGGCTAGGGTATGCCCCCGTGGCAAATAACCCTGCACCTCTGTGGTTTAAACACAGGTCAGCTGGGGGCTCTGCTTCCAGTCATCATCGTTACTCCAGCACTGAGTGGACAGAGCAGCTGCCATCAATTCTAGAACATTGTTGGCTGTCAGGGCAAAGCACCAGCTGGCTCATAAAGCTTCCATCCAGATGTGCCACAGGTCACTTCTCATGGGTGACTGGCTAAAGCATGTCACATGTCCACACTTCAGTTCAAGATGGGGACGCATAATCCTCCCTCTGGGCAGGGTGGAGGGTATTGGAGAACTGGAACCAAGTTCTACCGAGGCCTCCCTCCACAAGGCACGCCCTCCCGCAGCCCTTCCACACTTACTGCCCACCACCCAGCGTGACTCCCACACCTGGTTCAGTTCAGACCCACCTTCTTCATGGTTCACTAAGGCATGGTAGAGGGTGAAGTGTGACCACGATCCCCTCCTTTCTTGCAGACAGCGGTGTCCCAGAGCCAGCTGTGTGCATGGTCACCACGGCTGCCATAGACATCCACCAGCCCAACATCTCCTCAGACCTCTTCTCACTCGATGTGCCCCTGAAGCTTGGTGGCAATGGTACCTGTGCTAGTGCTACCTCGGAGAGCGCCTCCCACTCCACGCGCAGCTCGGTCACCCGGGCCCAGAGTGACAGCAGCCAGACACTGGGCTCCTCCACGGACTGCAGCACCGCCCGCGGGGAACCTTCCTCTGAGCCTGGCCCCTCTCCCCTGCCACTGCTGCCGCCACCCCAGCAGCAGGTGGTGGAGGCCACAGTCCAGGACCTGCTGTCCTCCCTGTCAGAGGACCCGTGCCCATCCCAGAGGGCCTTGGACCCAGCCCCCCTCGCCCGGCCCAGCCCAGCGGGCTCGGCCCAAACCAGCCCTGAGCTGGAGCACAGGGTAAGTCTGTTCAACCAGAAGAACCAGGAGGGCTTCACTGTCTTTCAGATCAGGCCTGTTATCCACTTCCAGCCCGCTGCACCCGTGCTGGAGGAGAAGTTCAGATCTTTGGAATCCAAAGAGCAAAAGTTGCACAGGGTCCCTGAGGCCTAGAGCCTCCAGGTGGGGTGGGTGGGAGGAGGGGAGACAGCCATCTCAAAGCTCTCCTGGGACCCTGGAGGCCGCCAAGGGCCACATGCGGGGCCCAGGAGCCCGCCTGGCCTCCCTCAGGGTTCTGCCTGCCTCCAGGGAGGTGACGCCAGGCCAAGAGGCCACACGCCTCAGACCTCAAAGCCCAGAGCTGGCGCCTCCTCTCGCCCTGCACAGGGGAGGGTGGTGCTCGTGGCTGCATTTCCTTTTTAACCATTTTTACAAAAACCAGCCTGTGGCCCAGCTTCAGCAGGGTAAAGTGCGGGGGGCCCGCTCAGCCTCTTCCGTTGCCTTCGTTCCTGACGCCCACCCCGGACCCTCGGGAACAGCACTGTGAGCAGGGCCTGTCCAGCCCCACCCAAGCCGTCTTTCCCAGGAGTCCTGGGTGGAGCCGACACAATCACATGGAGACCGCCATCTGAGCCTACTTCCCTTGTCCCCATTCTCTCATTTCGGCATGAGCGTTTCGGAGTCTTTTCAGAACAAATCTAGTTTTCACCTTCACGGGACCTAAAGGGATGCATCTGGCAGTGGGGGTGGGGGGGTGGGGGTTGTGGGGGCAGGGGACAGCCATTTTCCAACCTTAGCTTTAATAATAAAAACCAGCTGCACTGAGACTTCCAGTTGGCAGAGGTTTTCCTTTGGTTGCTAGCCCAGGTGAAGTGTCTAGAGTGGCTCACTGGGGTCTCACTGGCCTGGTGCAAGCCCACCCAGGTAGCCCCGACCCCTTTCTGGGGCCCAAGGCTTTTACAGAGTGGAAGGAGCCCTGGCCCCGGGGCAGGAAGCTCTCACACTGCCTGGCTGTGTGACCCTGGACTGGTCCCTTCCCCTTCCCCTTCTCCCCACCAAAATAGAGCTCATAATTCTGCCTTCCTCCCTGATCCAGAGCCCCATCCCTCAGGGACCTCAAACTCTGCAGGTCCAAAGCCGAATTCAGCACTTTGCACACAGCCTGCCCTTCCTCCTGGGTTTCCAGCCAGGGCACCACCACCCACCCTGTTATGAATATGCACGGCATCATTGGCTCCCTCCTCATCCCTCATGAGCAGTCCTGGCCATTCTACCTTCCAAATTGCCCGTCCCCAGTCCCCGTCACAGCTTTGCTAAGGCCCAGGCCCCTGGCTGGGCTGGACTGCTGTAGCCTCCTCTTTGGCCCGGCCTCTGGTTTTGCCCTGCTCCAGTGCATCTTCCCAGGCCACTAAGCCTGATCTCCCTGCTTAAAAGCCTTCAAGGGGTTTTGTGTTTATGACCCTCATGTTTTCTTTTATATGGGGGGAGGGGAAGACTTTAATTTTTTAAGGGCGCCCACTGCCTCAAGAGAACGTGAGTGTGGCTGACAGCCTTTCTCTACCCCCCACGGCCCCTTTCCTCCCTGTCCTTTCTCCCCTCCTTCCTGGTCTGGGTTACTCTCACTGTGTGGGTGTCCCACCTGCCCTCACCAAGAGGCCAGGTGTCCTCCGGGTTCCTGTGGCCCCTTGGCCTCACCCTGACAGTGCAGCAGTCCCACGGTTGGGCCAGTGTCTGCTTCTCTGCCTGCCTCCCCTCCTGGTCCTCAAGAGCAGCTATCAGGCCTGAGTCCTGTTAGGACTCCAGAACCCTGCACAAGGCCACGGGCCTGGGCACAGAGCCTCTTGGGAAAGATGGCTGAATTGGAAGAAACGGAGGGAAATGACCATGTGCAGACAAAGTGCACCCTCCTGATTCATGGGGGAGAACAGCAGTTGTCAAAAAAGGTGTTAAAGTCACCTCCAATTGAGGTGTAATTAGAACACCTACCGAGGGGATGCTTGTGTAAAGGACAAGAGCAGCCATGCTCTGGCATCCTGGGTCACCAACAGCACAGTCACATCTTCTGTCACTGAGCACTCTGCTAAGCCCCTATACACGTGGGCTCCTTTAATCCTTTCAATGACCCTGCTAGGCAGGTATCACCAGCCCCATTTTACAGATGAAGAACCCTGAGGCTCAGAGAGGTTGAAGAAACTCCTGAGGTCAAACACTAGTAACAGAGGCCCTGAAACTGGAGCCCACATCTGCCTGGCACTGTGCTAGGTACTGGGCTGCCCAGGGTTTAGAGCTTTTGGAAGTAAAGTGGTCACTTGGCTTTTGCCACTTGGTGGGCTGGAGGGCATTACATGGTTCATAATCTGTAGGGCAGGAGCTGGTGGGGTCAGTAACTAGTGATCTCCATCTACTGGACTGGAAACAGCCTCCCTCCTCAGCCAGGCCCAGCTAGCTGACTGCCTGGCCCTCTCCACTGAGCTCCCGCGGCCCCAACTCTTGGGCTGGTGCTGCAGCTCCAACAGGCGAATGAACCTGGCCCGTGCCAGAGGGGAGCTGCTTGCCTTGGTGCTGGTCAGCACTGGTGTCTGCTGGGGACTCCTACTCCAGATAAGAACCACAGGCCAGGGAGGAAAACAATGGGGTAAGATGCCAGGCAAGTGGCTCCTGCTCTCTGCCTTACTTTCCCCTTCTAGGAAATGGGTCTACAGAAGAGCTCTGCTTTTTTTTGTTTGTTGTGTTTTGTTTTATAAGAGCTCCACTTTTTAAATGAATTGGAGTAGTTCCAAATTGCTGTGAGGTGAAATCCTGCTTGAGCACTCACTGTTGCCTACTTGTTGTGTCAGAACTGCTGCATGAGGAGATGGTGATGCAGCACAGTGGTAACAGGTAGCCCCTGCCTCTCTGAGTAGAGCCCACAAGAGTCACGGCAAGAGAGGGTACACACAGACAGAGGACGCTGCTTACCTACCTGGGGACACCTGAAGGCCGCACAGTGAGGAAACCTTTACAGGGGATTTAAAAAGAATACGTATACCAGAATCGGCCCTTCTATTTGTTGTGTGGGAGAGGAGAGCAATTTTTATGGGGTGGTTTCAACATTGAGCTACAAAATTGTCCCATTCTTGGAAAATGTAAGCAGGGAATTTTAGATTGTCTCCTTGACTTAAAGTCAGTCGTTAAACCATTTTTAAAAAACAGGAATGTCAGGTGAAGGTGGCGGGACAACAGTGCAAGCAGAGGAACAGCGGTGTGCTAGAAGAGGTCTGTTTGGGAACAGGGAGAAGTTCAGTGTTAGGAAGAGGATGGCGGGGGTTGGGGGTGGGTTGGGAGGTGGGGGGAGAGGTCACGTTGGGGGCAACCTAGAAAAAGACGGGTGGGGCTGGGCACTGCCAGGCCGAGAGGGATATTCATCCTTGAAGAGAGAAGGCGCTATGGAAGGGCTCTCGGCAGAGTCTTCTGGTAGTTGCAGAGGAATGGCCAGAGGGAGGGCCTGTGTCCAGAGGAGAAGGCACAAGGCTGCCCATGGGGGACAGGACGAAGGTGGCAGGTGGCTGAGACGCTGGGGAGACCTGACATGACTTGGCACCCCCCCGGATGTGGAGTGAAGGGGAGGGGAGCATTGGAGGGAAGAGAAGCTGTCAAGTCCAGTCTGGGTGCCTGAGACATGGTGGGAAGTCAGGTGGCCGTGCCTGGCACCAAGAGCATACAGAGAAGGACGCCAGAGACGGAGAGCATGGTGGTTCTTTCTTCCACCCAAGTGCCCTTCCTCTGGGTGGAGGGCGGAGGCCTCAGTCACAGCCCATCCCACCGCAGGTCCTTGGGCGGGTCCTCAAGGCCTGGAGTGCAGGAGATGGAGGTAAAAGCTTCAGCTTCACGGCTCCCCCGGGTGCCGTAGCCCAGAGTTATGGCGGGGGCAGCTGGGGGCCGTGGAGATGGAGCCCAGCGCTCTGGGAGGTTTGCAGCTCTGGGAATTGGCCCCCTGCTCTCCCGCCCTTTCAGAGAGCCCACTCTGGTGGCCCAGAGGAGCCATCTGGGCTCTCCTAGAAGGGAGGAGGGTCTGGTAACAGCTGCTGTCTCCTGCAAGCTAACAAGAGAGTGAAATCATAGTAATGGCTCCCATTTATTCACTTCCTGTTGTGGCAGGTGCTCTTCACAGGCCTCCTTTATCACAGAGCTGAAAAGTGGCCACTATCGTCCCCAATTTACAGAGGGGAAAATGGAGGCATAGAATGACTACTTAAATGACTTGCCCAAGGGCACACAGCTAACTGGTAAACTGTAGTGGCAGGATTCAAACCCAGGTCTGTCTTGGTTAGATGCCATGCTGGATATGGTGAAATGAGCTGCCCAGAATCAAATCAGGTGGCACCAGGAGAGCCAGAGATAGAAATCAGGACTCCAGCCCCCACGGCCCCTTCGGGCTCTGCAGCCCTGCAGCCCTGCAGCCCTCCTGCTCAGCCTTGCCGCAGCTCCTGCCAGAGGAGCCAGCCCCGTGGCCAGGGTGCCACCCTGACATGCCAGACCTGGCAGCAAGGACAGCAAGGCTCAGAGCCAGCAGTGCTGGTGGCCAGCCCACAGCTGGTTTAAGCCAGAGTCTTGCCTCCCCAGCCAGAAGCCCACCTGGGACTGGGGAGCTGTAAGGCCTTTTCTGAGTGGCAAAACTGGTCCCTCTCCAGCCAGCCCTGGGCAAGGCTGGCTTTTCAGGTCAAGTCCCACAGACTAGGGGGTGGTGGGGGGTCACAGATCCTGTATGGTTGGGGGCTAGTGGCCTGGAATTCTCTTCAGCATGGTGGGCGGCCATCTGACCCTCAAATCAGGAACTCCCTTCTCTCTCCAAGACAGCTCTTGACTGAAGCCAGAGTCAAGAGACCAAGGCTCCTCCTGTCCTGGTGCTGCCGCCAAGCTCCTCTCTGGTGCTGTTTGCTTATCTCTAAAGAGAAAAGACAGAGCTGGGGCCCTACTCTCTGGGAACTGCTGAGAGCCTCAGATGAGCTAGGTCCAAGGAAGCCTTCCTTTTACACACAAGCCAACAGTACACTCTGCCCCATGCAACGCTTGTGTAGAGCTGCTTAAAAAGGACACCCAACTCTGAGGGCTGAAACACCCAAACCCAGGCTGTGAACAGACATCTCAGTGCTGGAGAGAAGTCTTGTCATCCCATGCCCACCCCCCACCTCAGGTGCTGCTGTACATGCTACTGGGTATGTCAAAGCCTGAGCACCTGGATTCTCAGCCAAGCCCCGTTTCTGGTTTGCTACGTGGCTCCAAGCAAATCCTTGGACTTGCTTCCTCCCCCTGTACGATAGGAATGATAACTCCTGTGCCTTCCACCCCAAGAGGGTTGCTGGGATAGCTAATGCCATAGTGGAAGGGAATGCCCTTTGAGAATGTTTCAGGGGAGACACAAACAGAAGGCATCCTTATTAATAATAGGTGCCTGGGGTGTTTTGCTGCCAGCAGATGATCAGCACTTTGGGGGGGGGGGTGGCTGCCCAGGAGATACTCAGTTATTTTATTTGCAGCCACTGATAGTTTGGTGTAGGAGGGTGGTAGTGGGCTCTGCCCCAAGCCTCAAGCCAGCCCGGGCACTGTCTGCTCCTTTTCTGAGTTCAGCCCTGCTCTCACATCCCCATTTGTTCCCTTGTAAACAACGCCATAGAGTCACACTGTTAGGGAAGAGAGCACTGTTGTTCCTCAGACAGGAGGCACCTTACCTGCCCTCCTCTTCCTTTTCCAGTATTGCCAAAACCTTACATTTCCCCCACATGAACTAAGTGAAGAATTCGTAATTGTTTTGGATTTTTTTTTTTTTTTTTTTTTGCTCTACCTCTGAAAAGTTTGGTATTGTCTTCTGGTGAATAGTTAATTATCCAAAGAAAATGATGGAACATTTGCTGCTAAAATTTATAGCAAGCTACCAAAGAGACAGTGCCGGCATAATTTTATGCAGAGCCCCAGACTGCATCATACGGGAGCAGGCTGCCTATTCATCCTGAACAAGCAAATGAAATTGACTACCCTGGAGATCAATCAGGACATTAAACACTGTGATGGATGTGGCAGAACTCTTCAGTGTCTGAGATTTACAGGGTACCTTTCACCAAGTGCTCCAGGAGCCTCCCCAACATCAATTAGGCCTCATAACTAGGTAGGTCCACCTCTGCCTTTGCTGCTTAAAAAAGGCACATGGGCTTCTAGGACCTGGGCTATGCTAAATGCCACACAAGAAAGCCAATGTGCTGACTGGATCCAGATTGCAGTACAGAGATCCCTGCTTCCCTGAGCAAAGAGTGGCTCAGAATGGAGGAACATCAGGCTAGAAGGAGACTCAGGCACTGGGGTCCAACCCCTGTATTTTCCAGAGAATAAAGCTGAGTTTGTCACGTTCTTACTCCTGTGCTTTGTCCGTGCTGGCCTTCTGCCTGGGATGCACATCCCCGTTGGTTGATTTTGACTGTTCCTTCTGAACTCGGTGAGGCTGTGGCACCTTGCTCCACTCCACTTCTGCCCACCGCAGCCAGGCTGGATTAGGCACATACTCTGTGCTCCCATAGAGGAACTCAGGATATGGCATGTGGTTGGGAATAGACTCTGGACTAAGGTCACCTCTTACTAGCTATGAGTCCTTGGGCAAGTGTTTTAAGTTCTGTAGCCTTTAGTTTTGTCACTTGTTCAGTGTGGAATACCACACCTTGTAAGGTTGTGAGACTTGTAAGGGTGGGGAATTCGTATGCGGGATGAGAAAGAATTCTCACACAGTGATTAGAACACACAGAAGTAAAAGTTTATTCATTTTCCTGAGAAAGAAAGAACGAAAGAGAGAGAGAGAGAGAGAGAGAGAGAAGGAGGGAATGGCCACAGCACACAGAGGAAGGAAGGAAGTGCCAGGCAGCTGAGGGAAAGTTGCTTGCTGTTTTAAAGGGTAAAAATGGCTTTTTTCCCCCTCTGTTTCAGCAGACTGATAACAGAAGTGGCTGCGAGATGTCGGGGAGTTATTTATTTCTTTTTCTTTCTCTGTGAGGCTGGGTTATCTGAATCCTTGTAATCTGGTTTTTTGGCAGGAACTAAGACAGAGAGCTGGACCAGGGAGTTCACACCCCTACTGTGCGCTTAGGGCTTTTGAAGGCTAAGAATTCTTAGAGATAAGGAGTTAGGTCACAGGTGTTTTAATTAAAACAAAGGGTAGTTGTGCTGTGAGTTTATTTCCCTTACTTTCTGTTAGGTTATTTTCCTCTGTTAGATAGGTTAGTAGTAAGACTGCCTTTCAAGACTTAAATGAGATAATGTATGTAAAGGGCTCAGCACAACACCTTGGGCATAAAAAGCCCTCAAAAACAGTTATTTTTGTCTCTATCTACCTATGCTATATGAGATCTGCCAACACATTCATAGGTTAAAGGTTAAAGATATCTTGAAAGATTACCTATTTCAAGTTTCCATTTTATAGATGAAAATGAAACCTGAAAGGAGAGGGAAGGTGACTAGGGTGCCTTTGAGGCAATAACAGAAGGACAAGAACCCATGTGTACTAGTGACCAGCCCACTTGGTGGTCCCCAGGTCCCAGACCCAAATGTTCCCCATGCTGGGAAGGGAGCACAGCTGGAGGTGAGCACACAAAAAGGCAGCAGTCACCTGCCTTTAACCACACGACCAGTTGTGGGAGGTGAAGAAGGCAAAAGCCAGACTGGGAAAGCCTCACCAGGGCCTCCCTCTCACCAGACTCCAAACTGATGCCACAGAAAGTAAATGCCAGCTTACGCACAGGAAATCCCAAATTCCATTGCTGTTCCTTGCTTCTAATGACAAGCTTGCTGTTTTGAGGCCATGCAAACCGGAGGACAGAGTCCTGGAGGAGCTGGAAGATGCCGGGAGGCAGTTCAGTGCAGCGGAAAGGCCAAGCTCTCCAGGCCTGCAGTCAGTTTGCTGACTGCCTTTCTGGTCACTTCCCACTTCCACCTCTTCAACCAGAAGGCAGGAGCAATGACACCCACTTTGGAGATTATTGGATTAGTGAAGGCTATATAATGCACCTGACACATAATAAGTCCTTAATAAATAATTTATTTGCCAAAAATTCAGTTTCATTTGGTTCCAGTTCTACTACTTGCTTTGTGACCTAGGGCAAACTGCCTCTGAGAGTCTGATTTCTTGAATGTTTCCTACTCTTTACCCCACTGATGGGTAATGTACATGAAAGTACTTTATAAGCCAAGGGTCATCAGCAACTCTTCTTCATTTGGTCTCCCCAAGAAGCCTAAAAAACCTAAGGCTAGATGAAATTGTGGCAGTATATCACCCTACATGGACTTTTTACAAGGTTATTAGTCAAGCCTCCTTTAGCTCAGCAACAGCTAACCAAATCCATCTGTTACAATCAATGTGTTCTCTGGGTTTTCTAGCCTCTTCAGCCCACTTTTATGTAGACCCAAACAAAAACCCCTAGTGAGAGACAGCGTGAAATGCAACCAGGCTGATCATCCCTTTCGGAAAGAGCAAAAAGCACACTTAGGGCTGGGGTTTCCAGCCCTGCAGCCTCGCAGACACACCCAGACTCTAGCAGCAGTGGGGGCCCCCTGCTACCCTGGGAAGAAGAGCCCCACTATCTGCCAGCCTCTCCCATAGCACTGGACCCATTTTCAGTCTCCAGGGGCCCGTTCTTCAGCTAAAGAGCTTTCAGCCAAACCCATCCAAGGCATAAGGCCAGAGGATTCCTCCAACAGCCTCCTAATCACTTCCAACTTCTCTTCCTCCCTCCCTCCCTCCATGCTAAATATACCACCAGGTTAGGTTATTCCTCCAGGTTAGGGTAAGGGCCTTCCTAAAAGACTGTCAATGGCTCCCCACTGCTGGGGGTGCTTCTTAAGACTTGTTCAGGTAGCAGGGCCTCAGGATGTCACACAGCTCTTTGTGGAACACTCTTAAATATAGTGACACACTTAATTCTAACATACAAACAAGAAACAATTACCAACTAGCAGAAAGTATTTTTTTGGATTCAACAAAATCACCCCATATATCCACAAGACAAAACAAAAGCTGTGGAGGGTCAGTGGCTGTGTCCTCCTTTGTTAATATCCACTTGCTATTGTCTGTTCACTTTGGAATCTGTTCACATTCCCAAGAAGACAAGAGGTAGCAGCCACCAATGGTTTAGAAAGAAGTATTCAAGAAAGACTTAAGATTGGGAAATTTCTATTGATTAACTTTTCCTGCAAATCAGGAGAAGACTTCTATGGTATAGATTCACAGTACCATCCCCAGTCCAACTCCTGAAATGGCAGTGTTCCTTGAGGACAAAGTTTGAGAACCACTGATCTCTGGGGAAAAAGGCCTCCTCAGCTTGTCAGTCAATGTCCCCTACAATCTGGTCTCAGCTAACTACCACCCTCAACCCCACCCCCATGCCTGTGTTTCTGCCCCTCGCTGCCTCCTGCATCCACACGAGCTCTGATCTGTTTCCACTTCAGCCCCCACAGGCTGAGTACAAAGCCTCCAGCCCCTGAGTGGCCTTGGCTGGCCCATTGAGGAAGCCCTCTCTGAATATGCTGTCCCTGCTGAGTAC
This sequence comes from Daubentonia madagascariensis, assembly GCA_023783475.1. Classification (NCBI taxonomy): domain Eukaryota; kingdom Metazoa; phylum Chordata; class Mammalia; order Primates; family Daubentoniidae; genus Daubentonia; species Daubentonia madagascariensis. The sequence continues at coordinate 7,005,241 of JAKFHU010000144.1, read as the reverse complement.
CTGCTGTCTGCTTTTCCTCCTGTCTCATCTCATCTCATCTTTCCTGGTAGCTACACAATCCTTGAGGTAAGAGGCTGTACCTCCAACAGCCTGTAATCTCAGAATCCTACAGGATATTGTTCTTCCCATTAAGACCATGAGCTACTTTGGAGCAGTGGCTGGACCAGATTCTTCTAGGTCTTTGCTCCAGAGTCCACACAGCACAGCTGGTGAGCCAGAGAGCCCAGTGGGGAACATTCCCTGCAATAGTGCTGAGAGCACTTGGGACCTGGAGAAAAGCTGGATGCCGTCCCCTCAACTACTGACAAGCTGGGCCCAAGGCCCTCACTGCTCCTTCGGCCATCTGCAAGTGAGGAAGCTGTCTGCTTCAGCTTGTTCTTAGCTCTGCCCTCACAGGGCTGACTTTCTACATGCCTAATTCTGTCTTCTCAGGGACTCGGTGTTCTGCCAAAGCAGCCAGGCCACCAAGTTCTCAGAGGCTGTGTGAGGTTAACCAAAGATCTCAAAAGACTAGGGAAAAAGGCAGGAAACATGTACATACACAGTAAAGAAAGCCACCCCTAACACCTTTCCCCCATACTGCTTCCAGGGCTACTACTCCAGGTCCTAAGGCCAGACACAGGGGCAGAGTCAATAGGAACTGATGGTTTGATTTCTAATATAGGAGAGAAAAAGGGCATATTAAATCATAACTTCTGACATATCCAATTGTTTCAACAATCTGTCCTCACTAAACACGACTGACTTTTTAAGGTAAGCTCTAAGTGGGTACTCAGAGGGACTTCTGAGTTGAATAAAATCCTCCTGGACAGACTATCCCAAAACACCATCTCTCCTCAACCAGGGTCCTAAATATGCCCCGCCCACCAGCACAAAGCACTTAGTAGTCTTTACCTGAGGTTACTGTACAGTGAATTCCTGTCCCTTGAACCAGGGTGAGCAAGAATAACAACCTAGTGAAGTAACTGCTCTGGAGCCAGACTGCCTGGTTTCAAATCCTGACTCTCATTTATACGCTGTCTGAATTTGGGCAAGTCATGTAACCTCTTTGAGCCTCAGCTTCCTCATCTGTAAAGAGGAAAAATATCAATAATAGCATTTAACTTATGGTGTACTGTGAGTATTGAAGGGGTTTAATATGTGTAAAGTGCTAGAACAGTGCCTGGCATACAGTAAATGTAATTACTTAATGCTATGATGATGATGACTTCTGCCCAGTAAATACTGGTTAAGTGAACAGCTGCCTGGAGCTAGGGCAAGACAGCCATGACAGGAGGGAACAAAAGGCAGAAAGACCAATCAGTTCAACTCTGAGGCAAGGAATCATGCAAAGACACCACCTGGGATGCCCCTCCCTGAGCATACCTTCTACTGGGGGTGCCTCTGCAACTGTCACCTCTGCCATCTCTCCTGCCACCCAATAATGGCATCCAGTAGAGATGAGGGGTAGATGCAGAAGTCCTTGAGCAAAGTTAGCCCGCTTGGGAAGAGCCTCAAAGATAGCAACGAGATATAGGAATTACTTTCACAAGGGTGATTCAAGCCATGTGGCCTTGGGCAAGTCACAGTACCTTCTTCACTTATCTGTGCCTCAGTATCCCCATCTGTACAGCAAGGGGGCTGACTAGATGATCAATGGGCTCTGACATTCTAGGATTCTATGCTTCTAACACAGACATTACTTGCAAAGAGGTATCATTTTACTGCTCTCCTCTCATCTCATTAAAATAAGATTGAAATGCCAAAGACAACTTTTCTATTTTTTTGAGATGGGGCCTCGCTCTGTCACCCAGGCTACAGTGCAGGGGTGTGATCATATTTCACTGTGACCACCAACTCCTGGGTTCAAGGGATCCTCCTGCCTCAGCCTCCCTAGTAGCTGGGACTGTAGGTACATACCACCATACCCGGTTAATTTTTCTATTTTTTGTAGAGATGGGGTTTCACTCTTGCTCAGGCTGGTCTTGAACTCTGACCTCAAGCAATCTTCCCTCCTCGGCCTCCCAAAGTGCTGGAATTACAGGTGGGAGCCACCACACCCAGCCCAAAGACAACACTTTTTTTTTTTGAGACAGAGTCTCACTCTGTTGCTCTGGGTAGAGTGCAGTGGAGTCATCACAGCTCCCTGCAACCTCCAACTCCTGGGCTCAAGCAATCCTCCTGCCTCAGCCTCCCAGGTTAGCTAAGACTATAGGAGCGTACCATGACACCTGGTTAATTTTTCTATTTTTAGTAGAGACGGGGTCTTGCTTGCTCAGGCTAGAAAACACAACTTTTAAAAGTGTTTCTTCTGTGGTTTGCATAAGCTGGCTAGCAAAAAAAAAAAAATTAAAGAAAAGTGTTACATAGCAAGTGATTACGACACAAATCAAAAAGGGTCCAACTGGTCAGTTTAGGAAGGGCCCCAGGCTGGCCACACAAAGGGACTGTCTGGGGTCTCTGCCCATCCCTTCATTTATCACTGATCCAGGTCACTACTTCTACTTCTGCAGATCTGCTTCAGGAGGGCAGTTCGCTTCATTCTACTCACCTAACTACCCATGCCTTCCTGTGGGCCTGTTAAAAGCCTCACCAGCCTCTGTTCTTGGGCCTGCACCCACACAAGCTTGCAGCCCCTCGTGACACTCTGCACCTCAGCTGGAGCTGGGGCAGCTGAGTGAGAGCGCCAAGGGTGATCACACATTCTGCCAACTCATGGGCCTGGCTGCTTTCTAAGAGAGCCCAAAGGAAGCTATTAGGAGGGCAAAAGAACGGCCAGAGCTTTCTCTGAGCAGGACTTTAAACATTTATATAATATCAAACTATCTGTTTGCATAAGAGGCCATACTGTGTCTCAAAGCAGCTCCTCCTTCTCCACTCTCCCTTCTTTACCGACACAAAGTGCTATAAACTGACAAAACCTTAAAATGAAATGGAAAATTAAATTTAACTTAAACCAACTAAATACATTCAGCAGGGTCAGGTTTAAGTCAGGGCTGCTTTTGTCACGTTAGTTATGGTTTCCTGAAGACTGGAGTATGTTTAAGATATTCGTGCTTTGTAGCCATGCCTTTTTAGCTCTGCCTTTGCCAATCTAGTTCCCTTTTTCTATAAAATTTTCCCTTCAACAATTAAATTAGGTTGATGAGGCTGGTGGGAACAAACATGTTTACAATCTTGCCTAAAACTTAAAGCTCTCCATGAACAAGACAGGCAAAGAAAAAATAACAAATGAATTCTTACTCCCTTTTTTCAATTTTCTCTTTCTTTCAGAGGCTAGGCATATTTCTGATAGTAGTGTTTAAGCTATGGAAAGGCTTAATTACAGATTTTATTACATAATTAGAAAATTTCAAAAAATAATTGTTTGGAACCACAAATAATTAAAAAGAAACATAATAATAGTCCCATAAAAAAGCATTCTGGCACGTTTTATAAATTTTCCCTCAAATATGAAATATAGCTCTCCATGCTTTCCAATGATTGTTATAACACCCATGAAGTTCTACGATGCCAGCTGAATACTCTGACATAGTTTTTCTTCTTAAGATGTGATCATGATTCATTTTTTCTTCAATATCTCAGTCATTTCAGGAACTACCTGCAAATTTAAAAAAACAGTAATTAAGCAACTTGAGCCTTCACTCTGATATGGTCACAGCTGCTTAAGCAGTACACGGAGGCCAAAAGAAACAATGCAAATCACTGTTGAGGCACCAAGTGTCCCCTCTGCCCCACCCAGGAACTCCCTGCTCTCCCGTACTCTCCCACTGAGGAGAGAGCCAGACTGCCCAACACAAGGCTGGTGGGGCCTGAGCCCACTCACTGCCCAGGAGCCTTTCTGACACAACCGCAAACTTCAAGAAGGCATCATAGAAAACAGGAAGTCCATTTCTCCTTGTCTGGGCTGAGAGCAGTGTGTATTTTTTACCTTCATGTTTTCCCTGACATTCTTCCCACCCTTACTGCATTCCTGACTTTCCTTCAAAGTCCACACCAAAGCCTCTAACTTAGTCGCGACTCTGGTCAACCTCCTCTGGTATTGTTCTCTCATCGTCTATCCATTCACTCACCATTCACTTTACAAACATTTTGGTTGCTTTCTCAGCACGTTACTGTCATTTGGCACATAAAAATGTGCTGCATGCTGAACATTCAATATTATCGCTCTTTATTAAAATCAAGGCCTTGTGCTAATGCAGTGGTGCTGGTCAGCAGACCCAGTAAGAAATCACAGCAAGGGGAAACCGCCTGAGTTGGCTCCCATTTTAAAAAGGATTAATTATTAACCCTTAGTCTTGGCAGTTCAGTGGCTTCAACTGGAGCCTCCAGCGTAGAGCTACTTTGTGACTGCCTAGACAACAGAGGAGAGCTGTACGTGGGGGCTGCAGGGCATGTCACACAGACATTCTGAAAACTGGCCCAGCCACTTGTGTAAAATATCAGTTACCCAGTCTTCCAAGGGGCTGTCGGTGCCCTAGCTCACAAAGATCCCAGCTGAACTCACCACTGATGAATATAGCCTCTCAATTATTTAAGAAAGTTACATTTCCATTAGGTGGAAATAATGTGTTCGTACAAAATTTATTGAGGAAATTGTCAACATGTTGTTTCTTCCGAATGTCACTTTGTCTCCAGCCTATTAAAAGGCCCATGTTTACCACGGAGCCAGGAGGCAATAGCTCAGGGGTGGCATTAAGTGCTGGCACCACTTCTCCTAGCTTTCCTCAGTGGAGAGACCATGAGCTCATGCCAGCCACACTGATGACATGCTAACCGAACCTCCTGTGGGATGACCTGTGTGTTTCATGAAAAATAGGCTAGAGCCCACCTTCTTTCCCCATGAAGCAAAATATTAATTTGGTTTAGAATATATAATTTTTAAAAACCTTACGGAATGTCCTCCTACCACACTCCCCTTGAAAGGTATGAGAGGATTTTTTCTATCCATCATCTATATCTTTTTTATTAGACCAACCGCAGACTTTCCAAGCTTACCACACACTGCTTTATTTAGGGAAAAGAAAATGCTAACTCAGGTTCACTGAGTGTCTGATGGCCTGAGCATACTGAAAGATCTGGATCCTTGTTTCTGTTCTCTCTTAGATATTGCAGAGGCAGCTCCCTACTCAGTAAGACCAAATAAGGAGAAATTTAAGTTTTAAAAAAAAGACAATCTACTGATATAAATCACAATACAAGTATGTTTCACTCATTCACTTAGTACTTCCTCAGGGTAGTACTAAGGGAGACAGAAAAGTTCTCTTTCACTGTGAGACTAACAGAGGAGTTCAGGTGAGATGCCTGCCCACAAGGAGCTCTGCCTCCTAGTTGGTGAGAATAGACAGAGGCCTATGAACCACCCAATCAGAAATGTGTTCATCTTATACCGGAATGTAGGAGAATGAGAAGAATAGTATTAAATGCTACAAATGCAGAAGTTCTGGGGAAGAAAGATCAGTGTGGATTAGGAAAATCCACAACATCAACCTAGAGAAGAAAAGGATTCTGGGCAAAAAATAAGAAGGCAGACAGAGATAAACACTGCAGGTTCTGGAGATAGTAAATAGATTATAATGACTGTCATGAATAGCTGTGCTAGGGAGAAGAGAAGAAGAGGTTTAGAAAGATAGGTGGTATGCCAAGTCCATTCAATGGGGACAGAACAGTCTCTCAACAGATGGTGCTGGGACAAATAGATATCCACATGCAAAAGAAGTTGGACCTCTACTTCATACCATACACAAAAATTAATTCAAAATGGCTCAACAGCCTAAATATATGAGCTAAAACTCAATAAAACTCTTAGAAGAAAACATAAGGGTGAATCTTCACGACCTTAGATTTGGCGTTAGATTTTTAGATATGACACCAAAAGCACAAGCAACAACAAAAAAAGATAAATTGGACTTTATCAAAATTAAAAACTTTGTGCATCAAAGGATATTATTATATCAAAAAAGTGAAAAGATAACCTACAGAATAGGAGAAAATATTTGGAAAACGTATATCTGAGAAGTGTTTAGTATTGAGATGATATAAAGAACTCCTGCAAGTCAACCAAAAGACAAACAACCCAACTAAAAAATGGGCAAAGGACTGGGACAGACATTTCTCCAAAGAAGATATACAAATTGCCAATAAGCACATGAAAAGATGCTGAACATCATGAGCCATCAGGGAAATGCAAATCAAAACCACAAGGAGGTACCACTTCACACCCAATAGGATAGCTATAACCAAAAAGACACAATAACAAGTGTTAGTGAGCATATGGAGAAACTGGAGCCCTCACACATTTTTGGTGAAAATGTAAAATGTGACAGCCACTTTGTTTTTTTCTTTTTGAGACAGGGTCTCACTCTGTTGCTCAAGCTGGAGTGCGGTTGCCCAATCATAGCTCACTGCAGCCTCGAACTCCTGGGCTCAAGGGATCCTCCCACCTCAGCCTCCTAAAGTGCTAGGACTACAGGTGTGAGCCACCATGCCCAGCTGAGACAGCCACTTTGAAAACAGTCTGACAAGTCTTCAAAATGTTAAATATAGACTTACCATATGACCTAGCAATTCCAGTCCTAGACATATATCCAAAGAAATTAAAACATATGTCTGCAAAAAACCTTATACATGAATGTTCATAGCAGCATTATGCATAATAGCCAAAAAGGGGAAAAAACCAAAATGTCCATCTAATGATAAATGGACAAACAAAATGTGGCATATACATTCAATTGATAATATTTGGCAAGAAAAAGAAATAAAGTACTGACACATGCTACAACATGGATGAACCTTGAAAACCTTATGCTGAGTGAAAGAAGCCAGCTACAAAACACTGCATGTTACATGATTCCATTTCTATGAAATGTCCAGGATTGACAAATCTATAGAGACAGAAAGGAGATTAATGGTTGCCAGGAGCTGGGGGACAGGGAGGGAGCATAGAACAGGGAGTGAACACTAATAGGTATGGGGTTTCTTTTTGGTGTAATAAAAATGTTCTGGAATCAGACAGTGGCTGCATAACTAGGTGAAGATACTAAAAACCACTGAATTGTACATTTTAAGACAGTGAGTTTTATGGTATGTAAATTTTATCTCAGTAAAGCTGTTACATTAAAAAAAGCCACACTCAAGTGGTGCCCTATGTCCTGTCCCTCTAACTCTGATTTATAATATTAATATTTACCATTTATTGAGCACCTACTATGTACCTGGATGTAAGAAAATACAAACAGGTAGGCTAATATTTATCACACACCATACTAGGTGCAGTATAATCTCATTTAATCTTCATTACAACCTTTAAGGGAAGTAATATAATATTTATATTACTGATAAGGAAGCTGATGTTCAGAGAGATTACATAACTTGGCCAAGATAATTTAACTAGTATGTGGCCAAGACAGAATTTGAATTAAAGCTCTTAATCACTGTACTATATTATTTGTTTTATGGGGGAAAAAAACCTTGTCCTTTCTAACTCATGATTGTTGAAGGGTGAAGTGAAACAGTAAATATGAGAGAATAAAATATTATGCATATACACCTTTACTCCAGACATGGTTATATTTGGTGAATAAAATATCACCTAGGGAATTATTAGTCTAACAGCTATATATACATGTTATGCATGATACAGTTTGCAACTTAAAATTTTTATATAACAATTTAGTCTAAAAAAGTCCTTTTTGTACAGCTGTTATTTGACTTATTTCCTTTAGATCTTAATCCAAAATAGATAATGCTAGTTAATTCTCATTCATAATTTGTATAATTGTATTTTTAAATGTCATACTTTTAAATATTTGATTTTTAAAAAACAGGGAGTGGTGCCAGTGAGTAGTATATTCACCAAACCACCTTGTCTGCTTTTCTGTTAGAATTACTCTAATATTCATCTATAATATGCTCATTCTGATTTCAGCTGAGAAAATGATTTGCTGGGTATTGTCTAGGTTCCTAGAGTCTATCAAATGTGTAGTACTTTTTACTACCACTTATCCAAGGTAGAGTAGCAGTGGTGAGCCACCTGGCTATAGTACCTGATATGCTGAAGAGAACAGAATCAGGAGCCTGGCTTAGTTGTGCCCATAATCTGTTGAGTGACTGTCCCAGACCACATCTCTCTGGAATAGACAACTTAAAAAGAAGGTACCCGGCTTGTGTTATTCATGTAGTAACAAATGGGAGTCTGTACTATTTTTAATATTTTCACATTTAATTATAAATTTTTTCCCAAACTATATTTTTAAGGACTGATTAACGAGGGGAAGGATGCCCTACACTGAACCAGAGCAACAGCCCATCCCAGTCTCTACATGCAGTCTAAGCCATTACTCAGTAATCACTGAGCAGCTGAAGGAGCTCACGTCCATCTTCACTGAGCATACATACACATATACTTCTGAATACAAACGTGCTCTCAATGTGTACTCACTAGTTCATCCAGATCACATGCAGTGCTGGTGAATTTATGGTAATGGGCCAATCCTCTTGCTGTGGGGACCACCCTGGCTCTGTTCTCAGACTGCAGCCTCTTCACTGAAGCCCACAGCCCCTTGCTATGGTTTAATGTGAGGGGCTCCTCACTCCAGCAAACCCACTTCTCCTAGGCTCAGATGCTACCTCTGGAGTGTCAATTCATGCACGTGTGATTTCTGCACAGGGTAACCTAGAAGCTTGTAGGCAGGCCTAGGGGGAAAGAAGCAGCCAGGCCATGCATAAATTGTGACCTTAAAGGTCATGACTTTCAAATGTGCCAAATGAATATCAGGTGCTCATCACCTGTAATTCACTAAATTAATTAGTATCATTAAAAGTAATTTTTCTCATGGGAGGGCAAATATGGAGGTGATGGCAGGGTAGAAAGAACACTCAAAAGTGAAGAGTGTGGGGAGCGGGAAATAAGTGTTCTCCCTACACTTGTCATGTTAGGAAGGCCTTTAACCCTCAAACACAGCAAGCAGAGTATACTTGCTGAGTCCAACAAGCTGGACTAAAGTGCTCATTCTTCTCCTGAAAAGCTCTAGTATCCTTGGCAAATCCTTGAATAAGGAGGTTTGGTGTTAATTTCTTTAGGGTACCTGCCAAATTTGATTCTAGGTTACCTGAGTCATTTCACATTGTGTGTTAACTTAGCACGTGAGATGCCAAGAGCCATATGGATATTTTAAAGACAATTTGGACTTCTTCTTAAGGGGAAAGTTATAATACTCTATATAAACAATATGTATTTATTAGGGCAACTTAACTTTAAGTAGGTCAAAATTGTGTACATATATTAATAGCATATATACAGACAGACACACAAACACACAATGTTTTCTTTTAATAGCTTCATCCTTGACTGACTCTAAGAGGTTCTTGGATGACAATCTAGATAATAGCAATTTCTCTCAAGGCCAGTTTACCTTAAATAAATCTGCAACTATTCCATAATCTGCCACTTGGAAAATTGGAGCTTCTGGGTCTTTATTAATAGCCACAATTGTCTGTGGAACAAAAACAAAGAGTTTGACTTTTATAAAGAAAACATATCACACAGATTGATAGTTCTATTTTAATGCCTCTTACAACATATTAATATTCTTAAAATGTTTACCAAATAAGATTAATTTGATGCATCCGTGCCAATATTATAAATTTACTAGAAATTTCTGAGTTGGAATGTAATAAAATTATATCTCACCCACCACTAGCCCATCTCAGTATTAAACATTTAAAATCAGCTGGGTGTGGTAGCTCACGCCTGTAATCCCAGCACTTTGGGAGGCAGAGGTGGGAGGACTGCTTGAGGCCAGGAGTTGCAGACCAGCCTGAGTAACATAGTGAGACCTCCATCTCTACAAAAAAAATTTAAAAATCAGCTGGGTGTGATGGTACGTGCCTATAGTCCAAGCTACCTGGGAGGCTGAGCCAGGATTGCTTGAGCCCAGGAATTGGAGGTTGCAGTGAGCTATGATTGCGCACTGCACTCTAGCCCGGGCGACAGAGCAAGACCCTATCTTCTCAAGGAAAAAGGAAAAAAAAAAGGTATAAAATCATTATTTTTTTTAAAGTTCTTTTTTGACTTATGGGAAAAAAGTTCGATTTTAGATGAAAAAGTAACAAATCTATACCCAAATTCATAGCCTTTGTAGCTCAACTATTTTGTCCTCTATTCTCCATTCTATTTATTATTTAAAAATTTATTATCCTGGGTCTGTTCTGAGAATATCAAAACCAATTATCTTGTCGGCCTGTTATTAAAGGAGAACTTTAAAACAAAAAATTTTAAGTCCTTATGTATGTAGCAAATATATATAATATAAAAAGCAAATTACCATGTCTGTTATAAACTATCAAATGTTTCTCTTATCTCCTATAAAAAATATTCTTTTTTTTTTTTTTTTTGAGACAGAATCTTGCTCTGGCTAGAGTGCGGTGGTATTATCATAAATACAGGTGTGTGCCACCACGCCTAATTTTTTTTCTATTTTTAGTAGAGACGAGGGTCTTGCTCTTGCTCAGACTGGGCTTGAACTCCTGAGCTCAAACGATCCTCCCATCTCAGCCTCCCAGAGTGCTAGGATTACAGGTGTGAGCCACCATGCCCAGCCTAAAAATATTCTTAAATGTGAAAGGTAAAGAGATTATTAAGAGAATAAGGAGAAACGGTCACTCAAAATCATTCTTTTATTAATATCAGACTTATTTATATATCTATTGGTACTCCCCATAGATGCTTCTAACACCATTGCAATTAACGTAAAATCAGAGTTTGACTCTAATGTGGTATTTTCTTAATAGACAGTGGATTATGGTAATTCAAACTTCTAGAAGTAAATTTCTACCTGCCTATTACTGTATCTTATTAAAATGGCTGGTATTAAAAAAAAATTAAGTATTTTAATATAGCCTGACTTAAAATATAGGCTATATGACATCTGTGTAATTCCCTTAGAAGGGCTCCTAAAAGAGATGGGCAGAATATGCCAGAATATCTGAGACTGGAGCACAGTGTAATCCAGAGAACTGCCAATCCAGAGAAACATGCCACATATATTAAGATGCATGGTCAGAGACAATAAACAAGTTCCAAATATGAACCTCAAATCCAAAGGCACAAGGACAAACATTTTGAATCACAGGCATTGATTTGCATTGAGGTATTTCTCTTCTGGGGATGTGTAGCCTGCTTCACAGCTATAGCAGAGATGTATTTAATTAATGATGGTTAATGATTCTCCTGAAGGCCACGTAGTCAAACATTTGACAGTTTAATCATCTGAAAGCTTTTTCATCCCACTATCTAAAAGTTATTTTTTAAGAAAGAGCTCAGCTGTGAGCATGGAACCACTACAGTATTTAAGAAAAAACATGGGGGCTGGTTATAGTTTTTCAGATTACCAAAATAATATTCTTGAATTATCAACGGTAAATAACAATGATAACGTCTTCCTTGTACCTGAGCTCTCTTAACAGCTCCTTGTAAGTTCAAGCTCTTCCTCCTTACGGAGTTTTGAAATGCACAGATTGTATTCAACCATATTATTATGTATATAGTTCAAAAAGTACTTTCATTACATTAATTCATTTGAAATAACAATCCAATCTTGTATTAATTCAACTATACCACGATGCTAATTAAAATTGCAGCTTGTAGGCAATGCAACTGTCACATTTAAACCATTCCAATATCCCATTTTAGAACTTAACCAAAATTACAAATAAAGATCGCCTGTCTCCTACACAAGACAGTGACAACAGGGGCTAAGTCTTCTTTATTTAAGCATCCCCAACATCTAATACAAGAAATGTACTTACTAAATATTTGTTGACTAGATGCCGAGACAAAGGCTTAGTTGAAGCTTATTCTCATGGATTGCCCTCCAACACTGGTCTCCTTATTTCAACTGTTCCCTATTTGCTTTGACATACACTATCTACTCTGTCTCTCTCACAATCCAGCTCTATTGGCATGGGGTGAGAATTTTCACCAGGGTCTTCTTGACAAGCAGAATATTTTATCTTAGAGAAGCAGAATTCTATGTATATCTGAACTAGTCTTGCTAAAAATGTATTTTAAAGCTGGTGTTGGAATTTTTTTTTGTTTTTTTTTTTAATGTAGCAATCACATTTTCCCCACTGGCATTGCTGTTTTCATAGCTCAGTAAAGAAACCTGCCATCCAACTGTAAAATATGACTGGTTTTGGACCAATTCATTTAGAGCCTACGAAGAGGTAGTGCATGCATTTCTTCAAGTTAGAAGTTAAGCCTGTTAAAAGTTTTATTATCTTTTATATCAAGCTTCCATCTGAATGGATAAATGCAGGAGTGTCAGAGGCATCTCAGACTTCATGAAAGATAAGTTCATAATTCAAACTGTACAATGTTATGCATGAATAAATGTGTCATATTCCGAAATATATGTGCACAGAGTCATTACACAGGATTTCCAGATATAGTCCAAGTAGCACATTAAAATCAAGTGTTTCCTTTACTCACTGCATTTTTGACAATTACTGAGGTATTAAGGTGGCCCAATGTTCCAACCCAAAATGTGTCAGTCACACTTTGGTAACAACTCAGGAAGAGGGGCTCTACTGACATATGAGGGTAGGACTATTAGGGGACCAGGGTGAAGCAGACAGAAAGGGAATCGGGATCAGAACCTCATAAACAAGTTTTATGGTTAGAACCTCATCAAGTTGTTTAAGCCTCGAATTTTCTACCCGTAGATTGTCAGAGCTGAAGCGGACATTAGCAACTATCATCCAACACCCACGTTTGGCAGACAAACTGAGGTGCAGACAGGACATATTATGCATTCAGCTAGCAGTGGAGCTGCAACTCTGGTTTGGGCCTCTTTCCATGACACAGCACTGCCTCTCTGACCAACAGTACGTCTTAAGGCAGTGAACAGTAGCTTATATTTCTTTCAGTTCCCAGATCTATGTTAATGTGAAGAGTTCCTTTGTTAACTACATGGAAATATATAGTGAAACTCAAATTTCAAAATGTGAAAACTTTTCCTCTTAGCATCATTGTTGTGTACAATTACCTTGCTGTCTTTCATCCCAGCTAAATGTTGGATGGCTCCAGATATTCCAACAGCAATATAAAGTTCCTGAAATAAAAGACATCACATTATTGATATGTACTTATATAATACTTTCCAAAGTGTTTGCTGCTAGCCATTTAAGTCTTAGACAAAAGAATATGTTAACAGATGCAACATGTATTACTTAAACTATGCTTCCCTTTTTCCCTGATCTTCTTAATCTATGTTTCTCTTTTTCCTATGAATTCCTATTATAGTGGTGGTATATTAATAAATATTAGATAATGAGGATTACTGAGCATTTACTATGTGCCAGACACTGTGTTAAACATTTTATATCAAGTGTCTTAATCTCACAGTTACCTCTGAGGTAGCACTTTTCATCTGTGGCACTCACTTGAATATCACTGCACAACTCACATACATAGTATATACCCATTCACAATATACACACACTGTATATAATCACATAAACACATATACCCAGGCATATTAAAACAGATTTTGACTTAGTTGTTTGCCTTCTCACAAAGGGATATTTGTTAAAGTGGTAATTAGGATATATTTATTAAACTTAGTATTTTGAAAAATGAGAAATACAATTCAGTGTCAAGAGATTCTAAACACATACACATACATACACACAATTTCCCTGAATAAAAAATAACAAACTTTTTTTTTTTTGAGACAGAGTCTTACTCTGTCGCCCTGGCTAAAGTACAGTGGTGTCATCATAGCTCACTGCAACCTCCAACTGCTGTGCTCAAGTGATCGTCCTGCCTCAGCCTCCCTGGTAGCTGGGACTACAGGCACGCACCACCATGCCCGGCTAATTTTTTCTATTTTTAGTAGAGATGGGGTCTCACTCTTGCTCAGGCTGGTCTCGAACTCCTGAGCTCAAGTGATCCTCCCACCTCGGCCTTCCAGAGTGTTAGGATTACGGGCATGAGCCAGTGTGCCCGGCCATAACAAACTTCTTGAAAGGCATGAGCTGAACCTTTGTATTTCGAGAACCTAACGAAAAGGCCTCCATACCGTAGTTTCTCAGTAAACACTGAAGATGATATTTGCACCTCTTCTTGCCTCTCTGCCCTCAATAATTACAAAGGGAATGATGACTGACTACTGTTCTGTACCCTTATCTATAATTTTTAAAGTACCCATGTTTGAAAATTAAAACTATCATCATGGAAAACTGATTTAATAAGTGTTTAATTAAAGAGCTTAGCTGCTTCATTCTTCTACTAGGTATAATTAAAGCTTCAACTGAAAAACTTTTCCCACACATAAACTGAACTAACAAGTCCTGGCTTGGGTAGGAGGTGCACCCACCATGTAACCAGACTGACACTACAGTTTTGTCACAACTGACAGTAAAGTCTTTCCTCAATATGAATAATGTGTGGAAGCCATTGAAGGTGGCTCTGTCACACTTAGTTTTATTACAGGGCAGATACTTCAAAATCAATGACAGTGGCAGGTGGTCCGACCTTGTTTTCTGCACTGCTTATGATCTAATTTAACAACTACTAACTCCAAAATATGAGGATTTTTCAACTGAGATCTGGTAATAATGTTATTGCCTCCTAAAATTATGATTTTTCATAGCTTCTAACTGTACATGGCCACATACAAGTCAATTCCCTTCCTGGGGCCTCACTTTCTGTAACTGTAAACAGAAGAGGTACAGCCCCAGGATTGGTGCTTGTTTAAAAAACTCCCCAAGATACTCTAATGTACAGCCAGAGCTGAGAACCACTACAATAGGTGATCCCTCAGCCCTCTGGCAGTCTGAATCCTATAACTATCCAGCACATTGGTGGTCCATCCCTAGACCTTATCTTTAAAGGCATAAAGTGGCCAACTACTTCCAGAGCAGCAGGATACCACTGTGTGACCTGGAAAAGGAGTTAATTGTCTAAAGATGAGCTGAGTTTGTTTTCTGATTCAACTTTTTCTATAGTTATCAAAAGTCTAAAGATAAGTAAGAGCAATTTGGCTTAAAGAGACTATGTCTTAGTGTGGAGAACATACTGCAGAAAGTAAAATGTATGGGTGAGGATAAAAAAGCAATTGCTCCGTGATTCTATCTTGAATGTATCCAGTGTGTCAATTATGACCATACACAGTTGGACAATGCAATAAGGCCCTGGCATTATACTGTCTCCTCAGACATGGACACTCACATGAGTGAGAAACAAGCTTCTTTTCTTTGAGAAAGCACAACTATTTTCTATTTAAGATTTACAGGTAACTTCAAGTGATAATTTTAAGGTTATTTCAGTTTATTCTGACTAGCATTTCATTTATAAAGGGACATTCATTAAACTGTTAATCAAAATATACTTACTAAAGCTCACATTCAGGAAAACCAGGCCAACATATTTTAATGTAAAGATTTTTTTAAAAAACAAGTTTTTTAGCTAGGCAGACAGACAGATAGAAACTGTCTCACTAACCACCCTTCCAGGTATATTCTCAAAGCAAGCACTGGAAAAGATCAATGGTCCTATAAATGAGTCTTTCTGACATACATCCCTTCATTAAAATTCAACAAGTCTTAAAAGCTCCATTTGTATCATAAAATGCTAATAAAAATGTTGATTCACTCTGGCAGTAAATATAAATATAATATAAATGAAATTTGCTTTAAACACCCTGCCTCTCCCAAAATGAATTCCATTGACTTTAACCATAAATGTCACTAAGGAAATAACAGATTCTGGGCCAGAACAAACCAAAGACAGGTGCTCCACGGCCATTTCTCCCTTTCTGATCAGCATCAATAATCCAAATGGATCAACATGACCAACAGGACTTTATTCTATTGTCTTGCAAACATGCTTCTCTGAATAAACATAAAAGCATTGAAACAACAGCCCCAAACGAGGCCAGGGATTTTGGCTGCTGTACTGAGGCTCAGATAGCTCTCTCAGGCAGGAAGAGAGGCTTTTTTCTTCCTTTTTAAAAAACATGTACAGGCAATTAGACTAATATCCTAGTCTAATTCCTCATGGTTCAGAAAGCATTTTTGTATTCCAATAATAATAATTAGTATATACAAAACTCGTCACAGATGCTAATTTATGGAGCACTTCAGATACTGCTTCACAACATAACAAGACAATCCCTGCCCTGAGGCACTTTCCTTTTAAATCAGATATAAGATAATTTGGAGAGAAAAATGAGAGATGTTGGAAGGGAGAACAGCAATTAAGTGCTCAAATAGAGGTGGGATTAAAGAAAAGAACAGACACAGAAAGGAGGGATAGTCCTAGAAGCTTTAGAATCTAGAAGAGGGAAAGAACACATCAACCCACATGGCTGGTAGCAGTTTGGGTTGGTTACTGTGATGCAAGAATGGGGACTGTGGGAAGAAGTAAAGCCACAGGACAGGAAGAGGACCAGAGGTTATTCTGAAATATAAAGAAGGGATGGCACTTACTTTAACACAAACAAGGACTGGCAAAAGAAAACACAAATCCCTTTTTCTTTGCCAAAACCTAAAAAAAACTATAGCTATAGACTCATCCAAAGAACTTAGGGGCTAAGGTAGAAACCACTTTACAGTGGGCTGAGATGGAAACAGCAACAGCACTCAGAAACTGCTGCATCTGATGCGGTTTAACAGAGGCTTGTCAGGGGAATACATTGCTGTGGTTAAGAACTTAGGCGCTGAAGCCTCACTGCCTCGGTTCAAATCCCAGCTCTCCCAACTGATAGACACATGACCATGGGCCAGTTATTTAACCTCTCTATGCCTCAGTTTTACTCATCTGAAAAACTGGGATTTTAAGAACTCCTACTTCATAGGATACTACTGACGCTTCAGTCCTTAGCATAGTATCTGGTTTCCCAAGACACACTGGTATACATTCGTTGAGGTTTGTTCAAATATTGATTCCCTCAGCCCACTGGCTGCCAGGGTTCCTGGGGTGGTCTCAGGACTACCAGGTACAGCTGAACAGGCTGTACACTGAACAACTCTGGAGGGAGGCACCATTCACATCACAGTCCCTACAGACCTACATTCTTATTACAATAATTTTCCAACAGATGGCAGTAAAATAACTTGAAAAGAGGGTACTTTATAATTTGTAAAAAAGAGTTGTATGGACTAGTGGAAGTGCTGGGTGGCCAGAATTCCCTGTGGTACAAATATTATACTTCTCTAAGTATACCATAACAGCAAAGAGTTGAACAGTGCTAGTTAACTGATTTTACTGGTGCTGATATTATTGTTGTACTTTACAGGTAATACAAAGACAACTAATTCTGTCCTCTGTCCTCAAGAACCTCACAGTCTAACAATACAGGCTAAGGCAAAGTCATAAAAATCCGTAATCAAATAAAGGAAAACGGCAAAGAAGTGTGACAGAGCTCTGGTCTCTCATGCAATCCCTCACTTTCTGTACCTGCTACTGAGAAATGGAAACAGCTTTAGGAGCAGAAAGCAGATCTGGGAATATTCTTACCCTCTGCCAGGCAGGGGCCCACTTTTGTAATCTATCCCCATCTGCTCCTACTCCCTTAGTCCTTCAGACAAAACCAGCTTTTTAAAGCAGGTTTTAATGGTTCTGGCTTGGTGATAAAACTGCATGTCTGAGAAACAAAAGGATGATTGGAATGAAATCCTCATACTTTTACAGAAATCTAACTAACCTGTAGATTCAACATGGTCAGTGTTCTCCCGTGGATGATTATGTTTTAGCTACCTTCTTCAGAAAGTAAGTATATATTAACATTACTCCTGCTTTACCCAAACCTTGTGCTGAAAATCTAGAATTCTAAGACTGCTATCTGAGTCCTATTTCTCTAGAGTTTAGTGCAGAAGCTAAGGGGAAAGCTGTCCCCTACCTGCATGTTGTATTTTAGCCTACACTGTTAAGTCCAAAACAGAGATATTCCTTCAATATATCCATATAACTTGTAAGCCACATATTTAATTTTAAATTTTCTAGTAGCCACATTAAAAAGAAACGGATAAAACTAATTTTAATAATAATCTCATTTCAGACTAATCACATTTCAAGTGCCCAATAGCCACATATAGCTTAGTGGTTATCATGTTAGACAGCACACATCCAAAATTATCATAGAACAAACTAAAGAAGAGCCTTCCCTTCTCATAAACTCTTCTAGGGTACTATGGGCCATGGTTTGACAATAGATCTAGAGATAGAATAGCATTAGTCTTATGTGTCTGCTTTGCTGTATTGGCTCAGAACAAGACCATTTATAGCTTGTTTAAACCTATAAATGATTAAACAAGAGAGTAGCCAATAGAGAGAGTCACAAATAGAGAACGAAAATCCATCAATCTTCAGGTAGTGTGGCCCACTATCGGAAAACTAAAAGCACATGAAAACTACTGGTTTAATATAGTAAGTTTATAGTCTGAAAAGCAATTCTCCAACTATCAAATTTTGTTCTTTAGTAAGTTATATTTTTTTCTTTAAATTCTAGACAGACCTGAAAAAAATCTATCCTTAAAAACTCACAATTCTCAAAAAAAAGTACCTAAAATATGAGTCAAAAAATTGAAATGGAAACTTAAAAATACTTGGAACAAAATGCCAAAAAAGGTAGGTATATCAGAACATGTAGGATGCAGCTAAAGTGACACTCAGAAAGATATCTATAACCTTAAATACATATTAGAAAATAAGGATAGAAAATTAGTGAACTAAGATCTCAACTCAAGAAAGTTGAAAATTAGCAAGTTAAAAAAAATCACTATATTTATTTAATCACTGTTATAACTAAATAAATAAAATCAGAAAGAGCAGGGTTCAGATCCTGACTCTCCCACTTATCAATCTGTGTTTTTGGGCAAGTTATTCAGCTTCTCGAAGGCTCAATCTCTCATGTATAAAATGGAGATAAATACCTACAGCTAATAGTATTGTTGTGATGATGTGAACAACAAAATGCATATGTATTGCTCAAAATATGTTAAGATATTACTATAATGCTATCATTATTTCTAAAATTATCACTAAATCTTTAAATTAGAAGCCATTTTTAATGTGTTATGGCTCTCAATAGAACAGAAGATGGCAAATTATAAATTTCACTTTGAATTATTACTATCTATAGTCAAGGAAAGTTGTTACTAATGATATAATTCTTCTGGGGTAATGTATTGGGAAAATTTCTTTTCACTGATACCTTTAGTATCTTCTTTGCATTTAGTACTGGCTATAAAGTCAGAATTTCTGCCCAACTTCCTAGATAGTGTTTGCCTAGGAAGTTGGGGTAAATTTCTTCATAAATTTCTAACTTAATCTTAGTGCAGGGATACATATGCCAGATGCAGGTACCAAGACATATCAAGTTGGTCATACAAAAAAATACATATGAAGTTAAAATTACATGAGTTTATGATATAAACTCACAAATTCACTTTTTTTCTGGAATTGGAACAGTATTCTGCCTGTAGCAACTTTAGATCTGCTTTACTTTAAACAAAGTAGAATGGAGAAATTTAAACATTTACTTTTTTGTTTATATGACATATGAATATGAGTGGAGTGGTTAAATCTGGAGCATTCAGAGCAGAAAAATCAAGCCAATATTGCTTCCTCTCTAAAAAAAATCATGTTTTAAATTTCTTTTCTATCAAAAAACTCTCCTTTTTTAGATAGAGGTGGGGAAGGAACATGAAAAACTACATTTCTTTAAAGAAAAAAAGTTTTAAACCATCACATGAGTAGTCCTAACTAAACTAGAGTTCAGAGATCCAATGTTATGCACTCAAAAACAATACCCCTATGACTGCCTCAGCCAGGACAAGAGTTTTACAGAACAGCAAATGCTTTCTCAACCTTCTTTACTCAATAGAATACAGAGGCATAACCTTAAACAGCAACTATCACAGCTAAAACATAATACACATACACAGGACAAATGCCAGGTTAGGAGTTAAATGAATTTATCATAGCAAATAATGAATGTGTCTTAGAGAAGTAGATTAACTGAACTATATTTTCTAATTACTGCAAGCCTCCTGTTAATATTGCTATATTTCATCCTGCTGCTCATTTAAAAGGCCAAACTATTTCCTCTGTTTGCCAAATTGTGTTTAAGTCTCTTCTCTTTTTAGAAGAATCCCCAAAACGCAAAGCACAACTATCTGTGGCTTTTTCCTCAAACAGCTCTCTGCCTGTATTATGAAATTCTCAGGCAGGATTCTGGCTAAACAGAGCATTACATGAATGGCAGGTTTTACCCACACCCTTGGTTTGAAGCTGAATTTACGTCCCATCCGTCAGACAATGCCCCTGTAACTAAGACTAGCTTCTGTTTTATCAGAATTCAAGACAGCATACTAATCATCACAGTTACATGTATAATACTATCTATGATATGCCAGTAACTACACTATACTTTACACACATTATCTCACTTAACTATGGCAACAACTCTATAGAGTGGAAATTATTCCCATTTTATAGAAGAGAAAGCAGAGGCTCAGGCAAGCTTGCTGGGCTGTCCAAGGTTATGAACACCTAGTAAAAGGGAGGCTTCCCCCACCCCTAGCCTTATTGAAGTATATTTGACAAATAAAAATTGTATATATTTAAGGTATACAATTTAATGTTCTGATATACATATACAATGTGAAATGATTGCCATAATCGAGCTAATTAACACATCCATCACCTCATATAGTTACCCTTTTTTTGGTAGTGAGAACACTTAAGATTTACTCTCTTAACAAATTTCAAGTATACAATCCAGTATTACTAACTGTAGTCACCATTCTGTACAATAGATTCTGAGAACTTATTCATCCTGCATAACTGAAACTTTGTACCCTCTGACCAACATCTCCCCATTTCCCCCACCTCCCAGGCCTGGGCAACCACCATTCTACTCTCTTAAAAGGCAGGCTTCTTAACCTAAGTCCTTTGATTCTAAATTCAGCACTTTTTCTACTACACCATATTATGACTCAATATTGTTATAGTACTGGTAATATGCTTTAACTGAAGTTACCAGTCTGTTAAAACTCCAGTAAATACATTTATTTTAGAGAAAAATATCTAAAACAAGATGAGATCAGATGAACAGCTAAATTGTTTGCATATTAAAAAAAGCATTGTCAATTTTAGCTACCACTGGCTTTCAACCCATGTTACTAGAAGTATCAGTTTGTACATTAGCTCTGAGTTTCCTTATCATGAATAATGACATAAGCTACACTCTTTAGATTGAGTGCTCTATAAACCACTGCATGTCAATTAGAATGCCTCCAACGCAGACCTTCCACTCACATGCACCAGCTGTAAAGACATCAAAGAGACTGAGTCATAGAAGAGGCAGGACTCTGAAATTATTTCTGGTTTTTGATGTTTGTTTGTTTTAATTTATGTAACCTGTACTGCAAAATTTTCGACTAAAGATTTTGACTTGGCTTTCAATGAGGTCTGTATCTAGTTCCAAATAACTGTTAAAGGGAAATGTCTAGAAGCAAAGGCAAAAAATGCATTTGGAAGAAAAAACAGCAGTCCTCATGTAGCCTCTTAAGATTTTTCACATGAATGGACATTCCATGACTCTGTAGATGGACTTGGTTCTTTTCAGTCAAAGAATATGTAGTCAAAGATTCCTTGAAATTTTAAATTCATTCTTAGAAGTAAGTTCCTCCATATTGTTTTTACCAGCCCACTTTTTCTCCCAGGAAGTATAGGGAACCAAGCAAATGGCTTGTTCACAACTAACCTACTTGTAACATGCCCAAAGCAGATGGCAATTTATATCACTAGCATATGTTTCAATATGTAACTCACATTTTTTTTTTCAAAATGTAAGTTTAATAACCCAGTTGCTCAAAGTTAAAAGATTTTTTTAAACAAGGACATTAACTATATTGTGACGTGCAATTCAAAAGTTTAAATGTAAACCAGAAAAAGGGAAATTTCAGCCCTTGCCCTTTTAGCACTGTTTTTTAATTGCAGGTTTTGATTACATATAATGTATAGGACCTGAAACAAGTTTTTCTTAATATTTCCACATTAAAATATAATTTTAATATTTAACTATTTTGCAACTAAATGCTTTGCATTTACCTCATTAGCTTCTGTACTAATTCACAGATTTTCCATTGTGGGAAAATATACTTCGAGTATACCTGAAATGATGGAAATTATTTTATTCCATCTAAAATTATTCAGATGGTTAATTCATATTGAAATATTTGTGTATGTGACATCAAAATACTTGGAATATATAATCAAGTCTGTTACAAAGCTTTGCATTTTGGCAGATCAAATAAAAAGTTTATCTATCAAAATTTTTATCAGTAAGGTTCTCTAACTGATCCAAGTCAAAACTTACTAAATTCTACGTATCTATGTAGAATTTTGGAGTTGTAGGGAATCTTTGAAATTATCTATGCAATTTCTTTATTTGATCAATGAAAAAAATCAAGACCTCAGGAAACAGAGCTGGCACTAGAACCCACGTCCACTGACTTCTAAGTAGTATTCTTTCTACTCACCAAGCTACCTTTCCCAAATTACTAAGAGCTAGTAGGCCAATGTTTACACATAGCCTTTCTTGACATTTAATCTAAAATTATTAAGATAACTTCTAAGTCAAGGAGCTTATGAGAGCTACAAAACAACTAGAGGAAAACAGTTTGAAGGTTCCTCAAAAAGTTATACATAGAATTACCATATGACCCAGCAATTCCAATCCTATGTATATACGCCAAAGGATTGACAACAGGGACTCAAATGGATACTTGTATGTGAATGTTCATAGCAGCATTATTCATAACAGCCAAAAGGTGAAAATAAAACAACCCAAGTGTTCATCAACAGATGAATGGATGAATAAAATATTTACAGATTATTGGAATATTCATCCATAAAAAAGAATGAAGTTCTGATACATGCTACAACATGGATGAAATTTGAAAACATGCTAAATGAAATAAGTCAGTCACAACAAATGTTATTTGATTCTACTTATATGAAATATCTAGAATAGGCAAATTCATAGCAACAGAAAGTAGATTCACAATTACCAGGGCTGAGGTAGAGGGTAATGAGGAATTATTACTTAATGGGTACAGAGTTTCGGTTTGTGGTGATAAAAACTTTTGGAAACAGATAGTGGTGACGGTTGTACAACATTGTGAATGTAATTAATGTCACTTAATTGTACACTTAAAAATGGCTAAAATGGCAAATTTTATGTTATACTTTACAAAACAAAAGTCATTAGAAAGTTATCCCCTTGACAGAAATTTTCACATGATTTCCCATCTTCAAAAAACTTAATTCCAGAATCTTGTGGTTTTGATAATTATAAAAAATAGATAGTTAACATACATTAAAAAAAAATAATGGGAAACTGGGTACAAGATCTATAGGAATTTGCTATCTTCATAATTTTTCTTTAAATCTAAAATTGTTTTACAAAAGTTTATTTTTTAAAAAAAGCAACCTAAGTTGTGAAGTTCAGCCCAAGTTACGCAAAGACTTCTTGAAGCACCTTCTAAAGTTATCAGAATTGAAGTAGAACTAATAATATGGGGGAAAAGTCATGCCAGTAAGAAAATAATAAATTCACTATGCATCCAAACTAACTAGAGATCCTCCAAAGCAATCTCGCTGTAAGTAAATGGAATATATTCCCCCTGCCCCAAATACCATTTCCCAAATTCCCTTTCAGACTAAGATTGGTTAATATTACTATATAATTACACAAAGTTATTAAAATGTTCTTCTGCACATCTTAGTACTCATATCTTAGGCCTGAAGTAAACACAAGTATTAAATTACATATGCTAAATAAGCAATTATCCATTGAATAAACATTTCCTTCTAGTACAGCGTCTTCTGTTCTTTGATATTCATGTGCATATTTATACATGAGAAGATAAATTAGTTTTTATATGAAAGAACCAAAACTACAGTTAGAATAAGAATAGAAATTCAGAATAGTTTTATTCCTTTCAAGTTACCACACCAAGATAGCTACAACAAAGATTTGCTGTCTACTCTCATTGACTTTCATGCCAGCTATTAAATTAGATTCACTATCTACAAGACATGTCAATTTATCATCATCAGTGGCATGCTTTTAAAGTTACAGTATGTACGTAAAAAAGAATTGAATAGACTCTCTGAAACTTAAAATTTTTAACTTTATATAACAAAATTGTAATGGATAAAAAACTTCACTGATACTGGTCCTCTGGAATAAATGTTCAGAGAAATCAGTCTAATAAAAATTAGCTAAGAAAACAAACCAAAGATATAATTAGAACTCCTAATTTTTGACAATTAACTTTTTAACTATTGCACAACCAAACAATTTATACATCCAAACCACAGTTTACAAATTCTACAACTTCTCGGTTGTCATTTTAAGCTTCACTGTAAGGGCTTTGGTCATCCAGGCCGTGTAACTGCCTTTAAGAAGCATGCTCAGGGTGTTTTCTGGACTATAGGTCCATACAGCATTTCTTTTTGTCCTCTTGGGAATAGAACATCAATTGCTTTCAGCTAAATGCACTCACATATGAATATTTTAGTACAATTTAATGCTTCTATACCAACCCCAAAGGAACAGAGCATCAATTTGTGAACACAGTTCTCTTGGAGTTAAAAGCCAAGCTAGATAATGCAGTATGAAAGCAGTTGTCAATCTCCAGCTTTTTAGCAAGTTAGAAGGGCAGCTCATAAATTCAGTCCCAGCTGTATACAAATAACTCTATAAAGTTTGTTCCTGCACAGACTTTTCAACAATAGTGAATTTTCAAAAGAAAACCCAGAAACAAAATTTATTATGTTGGTAAATTCTCCCCAAACTGCTTATCATCTGGTAACTTTAAACTGAGTTCTATTCACTTACTCTCAGAATTATAAATGCACAGCTGGTCTGTAAGTAAAATACCAAAATATAGACAAAGTAAGAAGTTGCACTAAGTGTAAGAATACATTTCCCTGGCATTGGGTAACAGATTCTTAAATGATTACGAAATGCTTACATGTTTGGATGGTTAGGAAAATAAGGTCAGCATCATCAACAGTACTACTGGAAGGCCATCCAGAAATAAATATAAAATGGGAATTACCACCAAACATGCCAAGCCTTAAAAGGCCGTACTAATTAAATCCTAGTCATAGCATAAATCTGAAACTCTATTAAGCTTGATAAATATTAACATTAATGTGCTACCAAAATCCAACGATTTTGTCAAACATCAGTTAAAGAAATGAGAATTCAAGATCTGTTCACAATTTCAAAACAAAACAAAACAAAAAATTTCTTAGCAAACAAGGATTTACGACAGTAACTATAAAAATAGCTAACACACAGTACTTACTACATGCCAGGTGCAGTTTTAAGTGTTTTACATGTATTAACTCATTTAGCCATGTTTTACAAATATTAACTCCTTTAATCTTTAAAACTATGGTATGAAGTATGGACGATTATTACTACCACTAGACAGTTGAGAAAACTGTGGTACAAAGAGGTTAAGTGATTTGTCTGAAGTCACACAGCAAGCAAGTGGTAATGCTAACAGCTGAATCCAGGCAACCTGGCTGGACTCTTAACTGTTACAGGATATTGCCTATTGTAGGGAATTTTTTAAATCTGATAAAGGATATCCACCAAAAACAGACAGAAGACATTTACCTCTGGTAAAACACTGGAAGAATTTCCTTGAAAATAAGGGACAGGGATGTTTATCATCATCATTTATATTCAATAATGTCCAGGGAGCCATAGCTTACACAATAAAAAAGAAAATTAAACAGAAGGATGAAACAAAATTTCATTATTCCCAGAAAACATGACTATGTTTGTATAATACCCAAGAGAATCTACAGATAAATTAATAAGAGCAATATTAAAATACCAATTGCATTCCTATATATCTATATACCTTTATAACAAAAATTATAAAACTATCTAAATAAGTGGAGAAATAAAATCATGGTCATACAGAAGACCAAATACTGAAAAGATGTCAACTTTCTCCAAATTAATCTATACATCCAATGTTCCCCACTTGAAGAATTTTCGATATCTGAATATGTGTTACAATACATAGTATTTAAACCCAGGAGTCACTATTCAAATAAAAAAACTATCAGGAATGTGCATGACTGCACATTTAAGGTGTTTATGAATCTGGGAGAGACTGTCCAGTCTACTCAGTAGTTGTATTTCAGCTATTTTCCTGACAGGATCATATTTTGTGCTCATATTCTATAACCGCAAGCAAAGGGAACACAAAGAGACATGCAATTTGAGACTTCTTTCATCTCATTGCTTGATCTAAGCCTTCAGACAATGGTTCACAGCCATCTATTTCTGGACTCTCAGGAGCTGACAAGAGAAAACTGCCCACCACTTCTCTGGATCTGATAGTAAGCCCCTTTGCTAGATCCCTTCCACACACC
Source organism: Daubentonia madagascariensis (assembly GCA_023783475.1). Classification (NCBI taxonomy): domain Eukaryota; kingdom Metazoa; phylum Chordata; class Mammalia; order Primates; family Daubentoniidae; genus Daubentonia; species Daubentonia madagascariensis. The sequence goes on along the minus strand of JAKFHU010000144.1, from coordinate 6,978,783 downwards.
TTAACTCACCACTGAATCTTCTCCCATCTCTCACTACCAAATCTCACTCAGGCAACTCTTCAATCAATAAATTATCATTTTTAAATGGACTTAGTTATTAGCTAAGAGTTACCTGCATTAATCATATATCTTTAACTATTTTCTCATTGTTTATTTACATTATGGTACATGTTTGGAGCAGTATAGAAGAAATGTCTAATACTGTACAATTATCTCTGCATTCTATCCAAAAACATATCAACTAATAAGCTCAGTAAGTGTTAAATAACTAAGTGACTGGTATTTTAAATGCTTCATATTATACATAAATCTTATATAGGTGTTTAAGAAGGTTTCATAATTTGGGGAAAATTATTTGAGGTTTTGGAAAGACTGGGAACCAGTTATTAATTCTCCCATTTAAGATAATGAAATACAGACTTGGGTTCTCTGAAGCTTCAGTATCTACACAATTTCAGGAACAGACTAAATCTGGATAATGAGTTATACCTACATTTCCAATCAAAATCCCAGCTGTGGAGCTTGACAAAAGAATTCTAAAACTGCAGAGTAGAACAGAGAACTTAGAACAGCTAAGACAATTTTGGAGAAGAATTGCGAAGGGGGGTATTGCCAACCAGACAACTTTATTATAAAGCTTTCAGTGTAATATTGGTACAGTGATAAACAACTGACCAATAGGACAGAACAGAAAGCCTGGGAATAGACCCTTGCATATATGTAAACCTGATATGTAAGATGTGATGCCACAGATCAGTGGGGGAGAGAAGGAACGTGTAGTAAATAGTGCTGAGGTAACTGATTAGCTATGTGGGAGCAAAGCTGAATACTTACTTCATACCAAATACAAAAATCAAATTAAGCAGATTATAAACCAAAATGTAAAAAGCAAAACTTTAAAACTTTTAGGAAAAAATACAGGTAAATATCTTCATGACCCTATCTTAGGAGCTAGTTCTTAAACAAAACACAAAAAGAATATATCAAAAAGGAAAAAAAATTAGTTCAACCACACTAAAATTAAATGCTTTTGTCTATCAAGGTATGATTTTAAAAAATGGAAAAGACAGACATAAGCTGAAAGAAAATGTATGCAACACACATAACCATCAAAAGATTTGTATCCAGAATATATAAAGAAACTTCAAGAATTGATAAGAAAAAGATAAACAATTCAATAGAAAAATGGGCAAAAGATATGAACATGAAATATTCAGAGGGAAGAAAACCATAAATAGATATTTAGCATATGAAAAGATATCTCACTAGTAATCAGGGAAAAGTAGATAAAAAGCACAGTGAGATTTCATGTCTATCAGACTACCAAAACTTTTTAAATTGTGGTAAAATATATATAACATAAAATTTACCATTTTAATCATTTTTAAGTGTACAGTTCTGGGGCATTAAGTATATTCATCTTGTTGTGCAACCATCACCACCACCCATCTCCAGAACTACTATCCATCTCCAGAGCTCCCATCTATCTCCAGAACTGCAAAACTTTTTTAAAAACTGAAAATACCAAAGTTCAGAGAGCATGAGAACAAAGTTAACTTTTAAAACTGTTCGTAAACGTAAGCAAGCATAACCATTTTGGAAAACAATTTGTCAAAATCTGGTAAAGCTAAAGATTCCTTATAATTGAGCAATTTCACCCCAAGGCATATTTCTCTAGTAAAACACTAACATACAAGAAGACATATATAAGAAGCTTCATGGTAACATTATTTGTAAGCAAGAAATTATAGACTACCTAAATAAACATCCATTAATAGAAAAGTGGATAATGTGTGATAAATTCATATAATGGAATACCATACATCAATGAAAAAAATGCTGCTGGCATTAACATGGATAAGTCTCATAAATGTTAGATGAAAAAAAGGGTAAAGAACACATATACTACATAACTATTGATCAAAGTTTTAAAAATAATATATACAAACTAATACTATATATCAGTGTCCCCCAACTTTTTTGTATCATGGCACACAGAAAATACCATTTGTGTGGTATACGAGGGTAAACGAACAAGGCTGGTCTTAAAGTCTGTCACAAAGGCTGAGAGGATCAACCATCTGGCACACGTGTAAGTCTTTCATGGTACCCAAGTTGAAAAGCTCAGATATACACTGTTTAGGGATCTGTAGATAGGTAGTAAAAGTAAAAGCAAAATGTACTGAAATAATCATCATCAAATTTAGGGTAATAGTTATTTTTGAGGGGAGGAAAGGATATGTGTATTCAAGGAAGAGTACACAGGAGTTTTCAACTGTACTGTAATATTGTTTCTTAAATTTGTTGATGATAACGTAAGTGTTTACTATATTACTTCTATATAAATTTTACACATATTTATGTAAATTCATATATGAATTTTCAAATAAAAGAAAAGAATGGGAAGTAAATGGAATATAGCAAATGTATGCTACTTTTTCAAGTTTAGCCTAGCAAGAGAGGTGAAACAGATAGCAGCTATTGAGGAAAACAGGCTGCTGGGTACATGAAGGGGTTTGGTTTGTTTTCTTTTTTTGTTTTTGTTTGTTTGTTTAAGGTAATAGAAAAGGAGCTAGTAGAGAAGGAGAGACTCTGAACCCAGAGGATGGGGGTAACTAATGGAATACTGTCCCAAAGGAGGTAGGAAATGATAGGATACAGAGGACACGTAGACATATTAGCATTAAATAAGAAAGGCTCATCTCTTTCTTTGACGCATGTAGAAAAGCTGGATTTTTGTATTGTTTTGCTTTTGCAGAAAGTATAATAAATTTACTTGTGAAGTGCAAGGAAAGGTCAGTGTTTGAGAATAAGGGAATGATACTAAATAAGGAATTTTTAAAAGGGTGACAATTTAAAATAATGTAGTTGAAATACTAATAGAGGACAAAATCAGAATTTAGTTCAGGTAGATACATTTGTGGAGAACTATCTGGGGTATGCACTGCACCAATTTTCTGTGGACAGTTTTTATATTGTGCTCAAGGCTCTAATCATTCCGCAGAGGTACAATACAGACTCTTTCAGAAAAGTGAGAAAGAGAGAGAGCTGGGCTAGTAGCACTCTAGGTACACCACCCCACTTTAACTCTATTTTTTCCTATATTACATATAGGGCTTCCTGATAAAATTTCATGTGAAGAAAGGTTCTACAACTAAATCGCTGGTCTGAAATTTTACCCTAGAATAATTCTGAACAGTAGACACAAAATCAAATAATTCCTGCTTCTCATGGAAAGGCACTTAATGTTAGGCAATTCGTCTACATTGAGGGACATTCTAAAAAACAGTCCAATTAAAACACTGTCCTATTTATAGTAAAGGTACTGTTGAAGATGTCAATCAATAGTGTCTTCTTTATAAGGACTCAAGGGATATATATCTCTCTGATCTTGATACCAGGCCAAATGATACTTCCCATGTGCAATTAGTTTGTTTTTACCTTAGATACACTGTAAATCAGGGAACTGGTCTTGTTTCCCAGTATGAATTGGCTTCTAGAAAACCTAATGCCAAATTTGCAGCCCACATCCAGCAAATGAACAGGACCAAACAGAATCTTTTTTATTTAAAATCTCTTCCCTAGTTTCAACATATCCTTCCAGCCTTTGTTTACCTCCCACCTGAATTTTCTCAAGACCACTCAAGCTGCCAGCCACCACCAAGAAACATGCAGAATTTGGCTGCCATAGGTAGCGGGGTAGAGAGTAGAAGCCAGAGCACTGAGGAAACCCCAATCTGAGGTCCAGGTGCAGAGGACCTGCCTAAGACTGAGGCTAAATAAGAACCGAGAACCACCTCTTGTCACAACCGTGAAACTAAAGGCCAAAGAGATTGACAACCAAATGCAATATCTAACCCTAAACTGGATTCTGTATTAAGAAGGGAAAATATTATAATGAATATTATTAGACTGATAAAATTGAAATATTCCATTAGATTATGGAAAATTGGAATTGGAATACGAACTGACAAAATTGGGATATGTTATAAAACTGTACTTTGGTTATATAAGACAATATTTAGTCTATTCTTAGGAAATACACAGAGGTATTTAGGGGTAAAGGACCACGATGTTACTTACTGTCAAACAGTTCAGGAAAAAATGTATGCATCATACTTTTTTTAAGAGATGGGGTCTTGCTATGTTGCCCATGCTGGAGTGCAGTGGCTATTCACTGGCATGATCACAGCACACTACAGCCTTGAACTCCTGGCCTCAAGCAATCCTCCTGTTCTCAGCCTCCCAAGTAACTGGAATGTGCCACTGCACTCAGCATAAATTTTCAACTTTTTATAAGCATGAAATTATTTCTAAATAAAAAGTCAATTAAAAAATAAAGAGGAGCAGAAGTCTTTGCCACAACAGTAAGCTATGGATTGACTAGTGGTTTCTCATCACTAGGTCTGAATTCTTGCAGGGAGCATGAATCTAAAAGCATAGTAGGAATTGTTCCATAATCTTTCATATGCACGTGTAAATTACTGTGAATGGCAAAAAAGGCATTTAAAGGTATAACTAAATTCATAGCATCTTTTGGGTATTACATATTTTCTCAAATAACTGATCATAAAAGTAAAAAAATTATTTTGTGAGGCTAACAAAATTTGACATTATGTGTCCTCTTACTTGAAGAAGCAGGGAACTTTTTATTACTTATCGTCAGAAAGAACAGTGGTAATACTTTCCATAACTATTATAAAACAGGAAAAAAACAAAACATATGATTTTCAAATAATTATAAAGTAGAAAGGAAAGTGAATGGAAAACTAAATCAAATTATAAAAGATTCAAGAGGCTTCAATGGTAGGGAAAACAGACCCAAATTAAATAAGGATAAGTGAAAGTACTGTGTTCAGCTTTAAAAACAAAGAAATACTGCATTATTACTAGACAAGGGAGATCTGGTTTAACAGCAGGCAATTCAAGTGGGGTAAGGGGAGATTTTGGATGGCTACAAGTGTAAATCTTGCCAATAGTGGCACATAGTGCCAAAAACCTAATGCAATACTAAGTAGCGTTAATTAAGATATTTAGAGAGATAATAACCCAACTCTGCACGAGTCAGAGCACATGTGAAGTAATACATTCAATTCTAGGCCTCAGGACTCCTGCTTATGGCCCTGAAGGAATAGTTTGTATCAGACTAATCCTCCTGCCTAGAACAACTATAAAACCTGGTTAAAATACAGATAGCAACTATTTAAGTACATTGGAGATCAACCTTGAGAGCCAGAATTCTGTAGGGAAGGGAGGCACATTGAGATGAGCCTAGCATAAACCTCCAATTTTTCCCTTGGGGCATGTACAGATTCCCCATAGTGATAAAAGCCAATCAGAAATCAGGCACTTTGGATAGAAACCTGCAGTCTTGATGGTTGAGGAAACATACAAAAGTATTTGTGGCTGCTACACCAGCTAGAGAGTGAGAATAAAATTCCAGAGAGCAAAGAACCAGAGGGAGAACGACTAACTCTGCACATAAACTCCACTCAAAACTCTGGCTAACCTCTGCATTAGGCATGTATGAGGTGGACTCTAAGCTGCCTGGCTAACACTGAAAGAACAGAACAGAGGAGACAGAGTTTAGAGTTTTAGTTCAGCCAATTTAACTGCCTGCTAAAACAAAAAATATTCTTAATGGGAATATAACAGAATCCATAATCTCTACAATATGTTATTTAATGTCTCTACAATATATTCCAAAAGTACTGAAAAACCAATGGTTCTCAAAATATGGTCTAAATAACCCTGAGAGCCCCAAGATCTTTTCAGGGTTCTGCAAGGTAAAAACTATTTTCATAGTAACACTAAGATGTTATTTGCCCTTTTTTCTCTCATCTCTCACAGTGTACAGTGGAGTTTTCCAGAGGCTACATGACTTTTGAGGAAACCATTACTCTGATGGCTAACAGAATGTATGCATCTGTATTTTTATATTTCCTAAAATTTTTAAGGTAATAGGTTTTAGATATAAATATGCGTGTGCACAGAGATTAACTTAGTTTGTTCTCAGTACAGTACAGCAGTTTGTGCTCTTACAGTTATAACTGCTATCATTTCTATAACCTCATTATTGTCCAACAAATTAATATTTGAAATCCCAAAGATTTCCTGTGCTTGCAAGGAAATGCATCAAGAAGTATACTTTGTTGTCTTATATGGCAATAACATTTAAAAAGTTTTTTAAAACTTCTATACACTTTTAAATTTCCCTAAAACTATTACTTTAGATTTTGATAATATTTATACTAAAATAGAGAAGACCTGTTGCTCAACCACGGCTGCAACATCTATGTCTAAAGATGCTGAAAAGAGTGAAATTGATAACAGAGTTCTCTAACTTATGGAAAAGAGAAATCTACTCTAAAAAATACTGTGTAAAATTATAAATAAGAAATGAAATTATCTCTTGGCTTTATAGATGTTAATAATTTACCTTACTGTATCTTATGCAAGGGAAATTATGACCATTTTTAAAACAAACATTCAGAGTTCAGAGAAAACTAAATTGGATTTTATTTTATCATAGATGTAATGAGTTTAAAAGCCAAAAGCTATTTATTTCAGCTTTCCAAACTAGAAAAGAAAAAGTCACTGAAGCATCCTAAGTTTCATATTTCATTGGCTAAAGAAGTATAGTTGCTGAGAGACTAATAAAGGTGATATCGGTGAATGCCTGCTAGATGAAAATCAGTAAAAAAAAACTATGGCACTGCCACATTCAAATGGTACAGTAACTTGTTGAATAAAAGATTTAGTTGTAAACATGAATACTAAGTTAATATATCATCTAAAAGATGTACTTTTGCCTAACAGACACATCTGTAGAAATGGTTGGGTTGGCTGCTTTACTTATATTTGTCCAGTATCAACACCAACTAATCATTGAAGAATTCTTTTATGTGAGTGCTTGGCAACAAACACAAGTGGTACTAAAACAGTCAAAGTGTTAAATAACTTCTTTGAATCTCATGATTTATCCTGGACAAACCAAATTGACATTTGCACTGCTGATATGGAAATAGCAGTGGGTAAAACTGTTGCTGCCTTAGCATGAATCAAGGCAGTGGCACCAAACTGTACTAGTAGTTGCTGCATTTTTCATGGTCACATATTCAGTTTTTTTAAAAAAAAAAAAGCCAGTTTCACTTAAGAATGTCCTTGATGAAGCAATAAGAATTATTAATTTTATTAACTCTTGACCTTTGAGGACACATATCTTTAATATTCTGTGCGACAAATTGTGAAATATGCAGAAAACGCTTCCACTGCATACCAAAGCACAATAGGTTGTCTTGAGGGAAAGGATTTGTGTGATAGAGTAGCAAGCTGAATCAGCCACTTTTTCATGAAACACCATTTTTACTTCAAAGAAATGACAGGCATTTACATTTTGGGCAGATATTTTATTGAAAAGAAAGTGATCTTGTCCATTCTGAGAAAACAATTGAGAGTATTTGTTGTTAAGGATAAAATTTGATCTTTTAAATGAAAATCAGAATTCTAAAATACTTGTAGCCATGACTATGAGCTTTGAAGACTCTTCTAACGAGATTAGTGACAATACAGTCATGTGCCACATAACAGTGTTTTGGTCAACAATGGACCATGTAAATGAGGGTGGTCTCATAAGATTATAATGGAGCTGATAAATTCCTGTCACCTAATGACATCATAGCCATCATAGCCATCATAACATTGTAGCACGATGTATTACCTTTTTTATGTTTAGATATGTTTAGATACACAAATATTGACCATTGTGTTATAATTGCCTACAGTACTCAGTACCGTAACATGCTGTACAGGTTTAACTAGGAGCAATAGGCTACACCATATAGCCTAGGTGTGCAGTAGGCTATACCAGTTAGGTTTATGTAAGTACACTCTGTGATGTTCACACAATGATGATATTGCCTAATGACATTTTTCTCAGAATATATCTCCCTTGTTAAGTGACATATGACTGCATTAATGAATGCGATTTTTTGATATTGATAAATGTGTCAACATTTGGAAGATCTGCATAACTCAGTAAACAATTATTTTCTAAATGAGCAATGCATGGTATTACAAAATGGTAAATGATCCATTCAAAGTACAATATAGACCAGTGGGTTTTAATGTAAGAGTATGAAAAGTTCATTGATATGATTTCAGATTCCACACTGCAAATAATCTTTAAGAAAATACTATCTGTCAAGTTTTGGTATAGTGTAAGAGAAGAATATTCACAATTACCTTAAAAGGCTACTAAAATACTCCTGGATGGGTTTAAAAGAATATTAGAAATTATTAGACGAGTCAGTGACCTTGAAAATAGACCAAAAGAAGTTATCCAATTTGAAGAACAGAGAGAAAAAAAGATGAAAAAGAACTTCAGTAACCTGTGGAAGAATATCAAAACATCTAAATTATGTGTAACTGGAATCCTAGAATAAAAGTAGAGAAAAAAAATGAGGCAGAAAAAATAGTATAAAACTTCCCAAATGTGGTAAAAGGCATACATTTACAGATTTAAGAAGCTCACTGTCCCAAGCAGGATAAATGCAAAGAAACACACCCCCCTAGGTACATCATAATCAAACTTCTAAAAATTTAAAGAATAAATCTTGAAAGCAACAACAAAAAAATACATATAGAGAAACAATACAAATAATGGCCAAGTTCTCATTAGAAACAATGGAGACCAGAAGACAATGGAACAACATGTTCAAAGTGCTAGGGGGAAATCTACTTGAAGTTCTAAATCTAGAAAAATGTTTCAAGAATGAAGATGTAATAAAGATATTTTCAGATTGATAAAAACAGAATTCATTACCATTATACCAGTACTACAAAATATAAAGAAGTTCTCCAGACTGTAAGGAAATGATACAAGAGGAAACTCAAATCTTCAGACAGGATGAAGACTACCGAAATGGTAAATATGTGGGGATAAATATAAAAGGGTATCTTTTATTTGTATCTTAATTTCTTTAAAATACATATGAATGCTTAAAATAAAAATCATAACATTGTACTGTGAGGTATGTAGATATAACATAGATGACTATTACAGCATGAAGGTGAGAGATAAATGCAACCACAATTAATCTTTGAACAACACAGGTTTGAAGTGCAAAGGTCCACTTATACACAGATTTTCTTCTGCCTCTGCCACCCCAACAGAGCAAGACCAACCTCTCTTCTTCCTCCTCCTCCTCAGCCTACTCAACCTGAAGACAATGAGGATGAAGACCTTTATGATGATCCACTTCCACTTAATGAATAGTAAATGTATTTTCTCTTCCTTATGATTTTCTTAATAACATTTTTTCTCTCGTTTACATTATGATTAGCATACAGTATATAATACATATAACATACAAAATGTGTGTTAATCAACAATTTATGTTATTGGTAAGACTTCTGGTCAACAGTAGAATATTAGTAGTTAAGTTTGGGGGAAGTAAAAAGTTACACGTACATTTTCAACTGTGCAAGAGGTAAGCACCCCTAATCCTAATGTTGTTCAAGGATCAAGAGTATGTGGTTCCAAGGTTCTTAAGTTTTACATGAAACAGCACAACGTTAACTCTCTGTAGACTGTGAGAAGTTAACTATGTATATTGTAATCCCAATAGAAATCAATAAAAACAAAATAATGCAAAGAGATATAGTTAAAAATCCAATAAAGAAATTAAAATTTTCCAATTAGTCCAAAATAAGGCAGAAAAGGAGAAGCAGAGAAACAACAAAATAAACAAACAAAACAGATGGGATAAACAGGATACAAATAGCAAATGACAGAACTAAATCTGACCATAGCAATAATTATGAACTACTTTCATTTCCAGACAAGATGTAGTAACAGGAACTTGATGTATCCTCCTGACTGAAACAACTGAAAAACTGAACAAAATTTAAGAAACAATAGCTTTCTGATATTGGATATCAGGTAACACAGATCCCCAAAAGAGGAGAAACAAACAAGGTGAGCCCTGTGATTGCCCCAGCCTACCAACTTAAGCAAATTTCCAGGACACAGTACTGAGAGGGGAACCCAAGCAGAGCCTGGTGGTCTCTCTAAGTTTAGGAGATGAAGGTGAAAGTCTGAAAGGCCAAGGTGGCTAGAGTTACAGGGCAGAGTTCTGGAGAGGAGACAGCTCTACTAAGAGGGAGCACCAGAGAGATGCTTCCCCATCAAGTCTTTAACTGAGTACTTATTAGCACATGCGTATAAGTAAAATGCCCAATGCCAGGGAAAGAACCACCAAAAAAAAAAAAACACAGGGAGCAATCCCAAGGGTTCACACAGACCCAAAAGTAGTTCATATTCCCACCAACCAGAGTGGAAAATTGTGTAATTTGTGGGACATTATGCAGAGTACTCAGAAGGGTACTTTAGTAGCAGGGAAAAGTTAGCCCTAGATTAAAGGTTTGCTACTCTGTTCCCACATAACAAAGTTTAAAAGCAAAATCTGAAAGATTAAACTGTTTCCAAGTAACTTCCATTGTATCCCAAAACAAAGCTCAAGAATATTTGCAGGAATACAAAAATATCCAGCATCCAAGGTAAAATTTACAATGCTTGGCATCCAATAAAAAATTACCCAGGCATGCAAAGATGCAGTAAAATATGATCCATAATGAGAAGAAAATCCAATCAACATCAATCCCAAAATGACAAAGATGAAAGAATTAGCAAGGAGGGATATTATAAGTTATTGTAACCATATTCCAGACATCCAAGAAAGGAGTGCAAAGATTAAAAATGTTAGGTAGAAAAAAATGGAAGGTATAAAATGACCCAAATCAAACTTCTAGAGATTAAAAACTATAATATCTGAGATTAAAAATATACTGGATGGAATTAACAGATTAGACACTGCAGAAAAAAAGATTAGTGACTTGAAGATATGGCAAAAGAAACTACCCAAAATGAAACACAGAGAGGAAAAAAAAAAAACAGGAAAAAAATGGACAGAGCATTGGTGGGCTGTGGAACAACTTTAGGAGACCTAATATATGTGTAATTGGAGCAGAAAAACTATTTAACAAAATAATAATCAAAAATTTCCCAAATTTGATGAAAACTATAAATCCACAGATCTAAGAAGCTCAACAAACCCCAAGAACAGGAAATATGAAGGAAACTACAAGGCACATCATAATCCAATTGCTCAAAGAGTGATTAAGAGAAATTCTTAAAAGCAGACAGAGAAAAATATAAATGAACTAAAAGCTCTAGTAAAAAATAAGAGCTTGTCAGAATGTATTAAAAAAGCAGGACTCAACGATATGCTACCTACAAGAATACATTTTAAATATAAAGAGATACAGTGAAAGGGAAAGGACAGAAAAAGATAACACCATACAAACAGTAAGCATAAGAAATCTGAAGTGTCTTTATTAATATCAGACAAAGAAGACTTCAAGACAAAGAGTACTACCAAAGATAAAGGGGGATATCACATAAGGATAAAAGAATCAACTCATCAGGAAGACAGAACAATCATGAATGAGTGCCCAATAACAGAGTTTCAAAATACATCAAGCAGAAACTGACAAAACTCAAGTGAGAAATAGACAAATCCAGGTAGGTTTTTTTGGGTTTTTTTTTTGAGACAAGGTCTCACTCTGTTTCCCGGGATAGAGTGCAGTGGCATCATCGTAGCTCACTGCAACCTCAAACTCCCAGGCTCAAGTGATCCTCCTGCTTCAGCTTCCCGAAGAGCTGGGACTTCAGGCATGTACCACCACACCCACCTGATTTTTCTATTTTTTGTAGAGATGGGGTCTTGCTATTTCACTCAGTCTGGTCTCAAATTGCTGGCCTCAAGCAATTCTCCCGCTTTGGCCTCCAAAATTGCTAGGATTACAGGCATAAGCCACCATGCCCAGCCCACATAGTTTTTAACACCTTCTCCCAGTAACTGACAGAACTATAAGACAAAAAATTCAGTAAGGGCATAAAAGATGTAGAGTAGGGGTCAGCAAACTTTATCTACAAAGGGTTAGATAGTAAATATTTTCAGTTTTGTGGGCCGTAGAGTCTCTGTTGTAACTATTCAATTCTTCTGTTATAAAGTAAAAGCAGACATAGACAAATAAATATATTAATGAGAATGGCCGTATTCCAATAAAACTTTATGTACAAAAACAGACAGCAGTCCAGATTTGGCCTGTTGACCTAACATTCATAGAACATTACACCCAACAACTACAGAATACACATTCTTTTCGAGTACACATGGTATGTTCACCAAGATAGAGCATATACTAAACCATAAAATGTCTCAATAAATTAAGACTGAACTATTATAAGAGATATTTTCTGACCACAATAAAATTAAATTAGAAATCAATAACAGAAAGATATCTAGGAAAAAACTACAGATATCTAGAAATCAAACATTTCTAAATTAAAAAATACTTTGAAATGAATGATAAAGCTACAATATATCAAAATTTGTGGGCTATAGCCAAAGGAGTGCTTAGAGGAAAATCTATAGCTTTAATATTTGCATTTAAAAACAAGAAAAATATAAAAGTAATAAAATTCTACCTTAAGAGCAAGGTAAACCCAAGTAATTAGAAGGAAAGCAATAAAGAGCAAAAATCAATAAAATGAAAAACAGACAAATAATAGAAAAATTAACAAAGCTAAAAGTTGGTTCACTGTTGGTGTAGCTGCTTTGGAAAACAGTCTGGTAGTTCCTCTAAAAGTTAAACAAAGAGTTACGTTATGACCCAGCAATTCCATTCTTAGGTATATGCACAAGAGAAATGAAAACATGTCCACACAAAAACTTGTACACAAATGTTCATAGCATCATTATTCATAATAGCTAAGAAATGAAAACAACTTAAGTGTCCATCAAATAATGAATGGATAAACAAAATATGGCATATCCACACAATGGAATATTATTCAGCAATAAAAAGAAATGCCATGACATAAATGAACCTTGAAAATATCACGATAAATGAAAGAAGCCAGCCACAAAAGGCCAAATGTTGTATGATTTCATTTATATGAAATGTCTCCAATAGGCAAATCTACAGAGACAGAAAGTAGATCAGCAGTTGCCTAGGACAAGAGGAGTTGGGAAGAAAATAAGTATGGGCTTTCTTTTTGGAGTGATGAAAATGTTCTAAAACTGACTGAAGTGACAATTATGCAATTCTGTGAATACACTAAAAGCCACTGAATTAAACACTTTAAATGAATGAATTGTATGGTATGTGAATGTGAATTATATCTCAATAAAGCTCTTATTTTTTAAAGTTGGATCACTGAAAATATTTTTTTAATTTTTATAAACTCTTAGCTAGACTAATGAAGAGGAGAGAACAAAAAAAGACACAAACTAACAATATAAGAAATGAAAGAAGGTCTATCACTCCAGATCTTATAGACAATAAAAGAAAAATAAGGCAATATTATAAATAACTTTATCTAATATAATACATTTCTGACAACTTACAAGAAATGGATCAATTCCTTGAAACACACCACTTAGCAAAAGTGACTCAAAATAAAACAGAAAATTTGAATACCCCTAAATTTATTAAAGAAACTGAGTTAATTGTCAAATACTCCAACAAAGAAAACTCTAGGCCCAAATGGCTGTACTAATGAATTATATCAAACGTTTAAGGAAAAAGTAAAAACAAAAACACCAAGCTTATACAAACTCATTCAGAAAACAGAGCAGGAAGAAACACCTATACAAACTCATTCAGAAAACAGAGCAGGAAGAAACACCTTCCAACCATTTTATGAAGACAGCATAATGTTGACATCAAAACTACACAAACTTTTTTTTTTAAAAAGAAAGAAAAAGAAAAAGAAAATTACAGAATATCCTAATAAAGACAGACCCAAAAATTGTTAACAAAATATCAGTAAATCAAAAGCAGTAATATATTAAAAGGATAACATATATTTATAAACTAGAGTTTAATGTAGTAATTCAAGGTGGTTGATTTTTAACATTCAAAAATCAGTGTAATTCACCATATTAACAGAAAAACCATATAATCATTTCAATAGATGAAGAAAACATATGACAAAATTCAACACATATTTATGATTCAAAAACTCCCAGCAAATTAGGAACAAAAGGGAACTTTCTCAATTTGATACCATTAAGAAAATAAATAGGCAAGCCACAGATAGGGAGAAAATATTTGTAAAACGCCTAACCTGTACCAGAATATATAAAAAACTTCTATAACTCAATAATAACAAGCAATTCAATAAAAAAAAGGCAAAAGATTTAAACAGACACTTCATAAGGAAGATATTTGAACAGCCAATAATAACAGTGCCCATCATCATTAGATATCAGGGAAATGCAAATTAAAACCACAAAAAGGTACAACTACACATGCACCAGAATGGCTAAAACACCAAATGGTGAAAATGAGGAGCAACTGGAACCCACATACATAGTGGGAGCTGTAAAACTGTACAGCCACCTTGGGAAAATACTACCCAGAGAGGGATATCAGCATCCAAGCAGGGTGAGGAGGGTATCTATATAGGAGGGATGCTCAGTGCAGGATGTTGGAGACTGAGTGGGGCAAGGAGGGCACCTGTGCAGGGTAGAGTATTGGCAGGGTCCAGGTTTCTCACCACAGGGAAAAATAAGGAAAGGGAGAAAATTAGAATTAATCCTATGGTACAGGATTAGAATTGGCAATATCAGTCTACACACGTGGTTTTCAATTTATATAAACTGATATAGAAATATAGATGTACATGTGTTTGTATGTGTATAGAAATATGTATGTGTTTTTTTCACTGAGCAGTCTTAGGAGCAGTGACATCACAACAGCAATGGGCACAACTAATATTGAAATGCTGGCTTCTAAATCCTGTTATTCACTAAAAGGAACCAGGATTCCCTGGACCAGTGACTAATTCCAGGGCTGGGATGGAAAAAGTACAAAATGAGCCTGGAACATTTTGTCCTATCAGAAAGTAAGAAAGAGTTCAAAGAATGATGGGAACATGTGAAAAAGACACATGCTACCTTGAAGGGCCTCTCACTAGCCAAATGTGAGACAATATGTACATCAATAATAATAATAATAATAATAATGACTATAACAGATTTTCACCCATCACCCTGAGTCCATACTGATATAATAAATAAATAAATTGAAAGATTGAGGAAAATTGGAATATTTACATCATTTCAAAGTACCTCCTCATAAAATATTTATTAATTACAAAGGGAAAAGTAACTTTACAGTAGAGAAGCTGGCAGATATCACTTTAATCAAAGGATCAAAGTAAAAAACCAAGTGAAATTGTATACTACCTGACAGGATAAGATAACACTTCTGTGATATTCCTATTAAAGATACATAACCTAAATTGAATTGTGAGAAAACATTAGACAGACTGAAATTGAGGGACATTCTATAAAATAGCTGTCCTACAACCTTCAAAATTCCCTCATGAAGTGAAAATAAAACTGAGGAACTATTAAAATTGAAGAACACATGACAACCATATGCAATACTTCCTAAACCAGATCCTTTTTCTATAAAGGACATTATTGGAATAATAGGCAAAACCTGAATGGGGTCTGATGATTAAATGGTATTATGTATCAATGTTAATGTCCTGATTTTAAAAGTTATATTGTGGTTATTAGGAGAATCGTCCTATATAACGTATTTGGGGATGATGGGGCATCATATCAGCAATTTACTCTCAAATAGTCCACAAAAATAAAGGCGTTTTTTCTGTGCTTGTTAGTTTTCTATAAATTTCAGATTATTTCCAAACAAAGTTTTAGAGCCTTAAAAAAATACACACAAACACACACACACACACACACAAATATATACAGGTATATACATCCATGCCTAACTCCCAAATTAATGAATCAGAATTCTCTGGGGGGTTGTATAGAAATATGTGTTAAAGAAAGTCTTCAAAGCATTTAATGTATTTAATTTCCTTATGAAAAAATTTCAATAGTTCTATATTCATAAGAGTAATGTTGAATAACTGATTGTATGGCATTTATTTCCAATATAGGAAATAAATAGGAACAGATACCACCAGTCACTCCCTGTGACTCTGCTATTCTATTTAATAACCACAGTTTCCCCTTTAGTCAAAATAAATAAGTCTCTCTGCCGCTTCAGTATACATCTCTGAATTTCTTATAGAAGTATTTTTGATGAGGAAGGTTATAAATCTGCTGATCTTTTATGAATTTAGGCCTGCAGATGTCTACTCATATAAAATCAGACAAGTAAGACTTCCACAAAAAAAATGTGTGTGCCAGCCAGGTGTGGTGGCTGTAGTTCCAGCCACTTGAGAGGCTGAAGCGGAAGGATCTCCTGAGGCCAGGAGTTCAAGGCTGTAGTGTGCTATGTCCACACCCATGAACAGCCTCTGCACTCTAGCCTGGGCAACATAGCAAGACCTCATCTCTTTAAAATAAATGTGTCTCTGTGTATGCATGCACGCCAAACCTAATTAAATGCCATGGAAGCTGAAGCTCATCTGCTCAATAAATCTACTCTCACAGCCTGACTAATATGTTATGACAAGCAAACTGGTCAAATGGTATTGTGACTTAATTTATGAATAGTTTTAATACCTATTTTAAGTTTTGAGAACTTCTTATCTAACTTCAAATAAGCTGAATAACACAAAAGTATTAATTATAAGAAGAATGACTGATATACTGGACTTAAAATTAAAAGTTTCTGCTCATCAAAAGAAAATGAATAGGGAAGGCCTAGCACAGGAAAAAATATTCACAGTACTTATCTGACAAAGAATTTGTATGTAGGTTATATATAGAACTCCTACAAAGAGACAACACAAAGACAAATAACCCAAATTTTAAATGGGCAAAAGCCTTGAAATGTGACTACAGTATTTTGAAATTGAGTGAACATCTCATGAAATAGAGCACTGAGATATGAGATTTTTTTTTAATGGACATGACTTACTATTGTTTTGAAATAATAAAAAACAAATTTTGTTTTGAAATACATGAAAAACACATTTTCCTTCATATAATATAAATTTAAACTGGCTGGGAATCCTATCCACTAAAACCTTACATCACCTAAGAAATGTAGACAGTCATTATAAATTGTTAGTGACTCAACTTTGAAAAAAAATTTCCTGCTCTTCCTTTGTAAGTTTCGGACAGGTTTAACTAAAGAATATTTTAGTATCACTTACCTATGTGAATCAGCATTTTCTGAAATTCATGCTACTAGACAAAATACAGAAATAAACTAGGTGTTCAGGTAGATATAAGACTAAAACTGTCATTTCCAATTTCAAAATTCTGTGTTCATTAAATAGGTTCATTGTTCTTACAGATTGATTTTATATTTTAAAGTCTTTATGTCAAATAAATGTTATCAGTGTGGACTTACACAAAATCGACAATAATAAAAAGTTATTTTTGTAAGTTTTATACTTGATGTTGTGACATGACCTAATTTGACAAAGTATTCCACTGCTTTAAAATACCTGAAAAATAAGCTGGATTTAAGAACTGCTAAGCATTTTACTAAGACTAAACTCCACAAACCTTTTGAGCACATTCACCTGGGTAGTGGCTAACTGCTCAGGAACACTGAATAAGATATAAATCACTGAGATTATTGTTTAACAAATACATATAGTGCTTATCCCTATAGAATTCTGCATGGCATATTTTACTGCAATACTTACTGGTGCTACTATTTTTCCTGTCTGTCCAACTTGCATATCATTGGGAACAAAGCCAGCATCAACAGCAGCACGGGAAGCACCAACTAAGAAGAAAAAAATATTTGTCATCTTTTTCAAGCTCTATTATTCAGTTAGTTGGGATATTCAATAATAACTGTAAACAAAGACACTAATATAATACAGTTAAATACAGTTAGAAATTTATTATATAAGACTGAGCACAGTGGCATGGCTCACGCCTATAATCCCAGCAATTTGGGAAGCTAAAGTGGGAGGATCACTTGAGCCCAGGAGTTTGAGACCAGCCTAGGCAAGACAGTGAGACCCTGTCTCTCCAAAATATTTTTTAAAAATTAGCTGGGCATGGTGGTGCATGCCTGTAGGCCCAGCTATTCAGGAGGCTGAGGAAGGAGGATTGCTTGAGCCAAGAATTCGAGGCTGTAGTAAACTATAATCATGCTACCACACTCCAGCTGGGGCAACAGAGTGAGACCTTGTCTCTTAAAAAAAAAAAAAAAAAATTTATTTTATGAATGACTTACTTTTTAAAAAATCCCCATCACTGATTGAGAATTCTAAATACTAAGCACTAGTGCATTTTATACATAAAGCTTTAAGAAGTAATTTCTATTTATGCCCAAATATTTCAGATTTTAAATTGGGCTGAACTCTTCCACTTGCTTTATCAAAAAGGCATTCATAAAACCTACACTATAATCTGTTTAGGATGTCATTATATAATGCTTTTTTATGTAGTAACTTCACAATTTTGAAGAAAGGTACTATAATATCATTAGCTCTTGTGACCAGATAAAGAAAAGAGTTACATGTAATAAGATAAAGGTTTAACCAATATTTGCTATCTAATTAATAAACAAATAAAATTTTACTGGTTTTTCTATCCTCATTCAATAGGAGTGAGCCAACAAGGAGCGTTCTACTTGGAAATAAAACCACCCTTTCCCCAGCAAGAGTCAAGAATGAGCCTCAGGCCTCCTCATCTCCAGCTAGAGAGGATAAGAGGGAGCCAATGATGATACAACTTGCTACCTCTGACCACTCACAGCCTCACCATGACTATCTATCCTGAGTCAGCCAGGACTAATCACATCTTGTCCTTCACCCACGTCAGTCACTGCAAGAAGCCCCAGACTCAAAGGTTATCCTTCATAACCCATACACTGATCCCCATATGCTCTGTATGCTCTCTAATATGCACCCATCTTCCACTCCTCCTCAATTCCTGAACCCTTACCATATGATTTCTGGAACACAGAGACCAACACTAGCAAAACTCATATTAATGAAACTGAGGTTTTATTAAATAAATAAAACTGATGTTAAGTTGGCTCTGTCTGAAATTAACATAGCTACTCCTGCTTTCTTTTATTTGGTGTTAGCATGGTATATCTCTCTCTACCCATTTACTTTTAGTCTATATGAATTTTTTATATTTAAAGTGGGTTTCTTGTAGACAACATACAGTTGGGTCTTATGTTTTCATCCCCTCTGCCAACCTCTATCTTTTAATTCGTGCATTTAGACCACTGATGTTCATAGTAATAACTGACACAGTTGGATTCGTATCTACTATATCTGTTACTGTTTTCTATTTGTCACCCTTGTTCCTTGTTCCTATTTTTGTCTTCTACTGACTGAGCATTTTATGAGATTCCATTTTCTTTCTTTCCTTAGCTATCAGTTGTACTTCTTTTTTTACTTTTTTTAGTGGTTGTCCTAGACGTTGCAATATACGCTTACAACTAATCCAAGTCCACTTTCAAACAACACTATACCACTTCACAAGTGGTACAAGTACCATATAATGACAAGATAATCCCAATTTCTACCTCCTGGTCCTTATACTATTGCTGTCATTGGTTTCACTTATACATAAGATACGTACACATGAGTATATGTAGTTGAATACATTGTTATTATTATTATTTTGAACAAACTGCAAGATCAAAGACCTGTAAGATCAAAAGAGAATAAGAAAAATAAAACTTTTTATTTTACCTTCACTTATTCCTTCTCCAATGCTCTTCTTTGCTTTATGTACATCAGTTTTGACCTGTATCATTTCCTTCTCTCTAAATGAAGGGAAAAGTTCTTTTAACATTCTTGTAAGGTAAGTCTATAACAAATTCCCTCAATTTTTGTTTATCTGAGAAAGTCTTTATGTCTCTTTCACTTTTAAAGGATAATTTCGCAGGGTACAAAATGCTAGGTTGGTAGGTGTTTTCTCTCAACGCTTTAAACATTTTACTCCACTCTCTTCCTGCTTGTATGGTTTCTGAAGAGAGGTAAGATGTAATTCTCACCTTTGCTCTTCTATAGGTAAGGTGTTATTTTCCTCTGGCTTTTTTCAGAATTTTTTTCTTTATCTTTGATTTTCTGTAGTTTGAAAATTATATGCGAAGTTGTAGTTTTTTATTTTTCTGGCATTTATCCTGCTTGGTGTTCTCTGGGCTTCCTGGATCTGTAGTTTGGTATCTGACATTAATTTGGGGAAATTCTCAGTCATTGTTTCAAATACTGCTTCTGTTCCTTTCTCTCTCCTCCTTCTGGTGTTCCTGTTACACGTATGCTATACTTTTTGTAGTTGTTCCACTATTCTTGGATGTTCTATTCTGGCTTTTTTTTTTTTCTTTTTCTAGTCTTTTTTCTCTTTGCTTTTCATTTTTGACATTTCTCCTGAGCTCAGAGATTCTTTCCTCAGCCATGTCCAGTCCAGTAAGAAGTCCTTAAAAGGCATTCTTTGTTTCTGTTACCATGTTTCTGATCTCTAGCATTTCACTTTGGTTCTTTCTTGAAACTTCCATCTCTCTGCTTACATTGTCCATCTTGTATGTAGTCTACTTTATCATTAGAGCCCTTAGCATATTAATCACAGTTGTTTGAAATTTCCAGTCTGATAATTCCAACCAAATCTGGTTCTGATGCTTGCTCTGTCTCTTCAAACTGTCTTTTGCCTTTCAGCATGTCTTATTTTTTCTTGATAGCCAGACATACCAGGTAAAAGGAAGTGCTGTAAATAAGCCTTTAGTATCATAGTGGTAAGGTGTGGCAGGAGAGGAAGCATTCCAGACCTATGATTAGGTCTTGGTCTTTTATTGAGACTGTACCTCTAGATGGTAAACTTCATGCTTCCCCTTAAGTGGGACAGGATGGCTAGAGTGGGTTGTAGTTGGGTATTTCCCTTCTTCCATGCAGAAGGCTTGAGGGGGCTGGAGTTGGGTATTTCCCTTCCTCCAGGTCAGTTAGGCTCTGATAAAACCCCAGCAAGTTCGGCTCTGGTTAAATAGTTCCTCCTGAGGGCAACCTTGTTGAGAAGAACAGAATGTACTGGCATATTTCAAAATGGTTCCTTTTCACCTCCCCCCTGTTGGAAGCACACGATGATGTTTCTTTAATTTTCATTATGAAGACTTGGTTGAACCCCTGAAGGTAAAACTCACAAAAGTGTGGGGGCCCCATCGCTGGGTCCCCAGTGGAGCTTTTAAACACCAAGCCTCTATCAATTTTTCAATTGCGGTTCAAGTTTCCTTACCCCAGCACTGGTTCCTGTGGAAGTTGCTACTTTTGGGTTTCTGCTCCAATAAGTTGTGATTCTCTGTATTTGCCTGTTGGTCTCTCCAATTTAGGGGACAGTGGTTTGCCATGTGACCTCACTTCTCTTAAAGATCTAAGAAGGGTTGTTGATTCTTCAGTTTGTTCAGCGTTTTACTTGTTACTAGGACAGAATGGTGACTTCCAAGCTTCTTATACGCCAGACCAGAAACCAAAAGTCCTATATCCTAGTCTTGTCTTAATTCTTGAAGATTTCAACACCCTGGCTTCACAGTTCCTTGAACAACTCTCCTCCAGTGAGCTTGCCCTCCACCCTACCTCAGCCACACCCACAGTCATATCCCAGACCTTTCTGTTACCAATATTCCTTGATAATCTCAACTTCCAACGTCTCTCTCTGACCTGCTCTTCCCAGTTACTCCCTTTAGTACCCAACTCCAACAATCCTCTGATCCTACTATGATCTACAATTCTATACATTGTGCTGCTCTCCATTCATGTCCTCTCTTCTTTCTTTACTCACTTTAAATTCTATGATCAATCATTCTAATCACTCCTTTGCATATACCTTCAATTTCCTTGCCTTCCTCTTATATCATCACACTCATTCAGGAAAAACCTCCATCTCTGGCTAACTAATGAAGCAATCTCTCCACTTTTTCCATACCTCTCCTCCTGCAGTTCAGCATGACTGGAGAAAAACACCCAAACATACAGTCATGTTAACTGTGTTTTACTTTAAATAAATAGGCCTTAATGTTTCCTGGAAATCATTCTAAATTCCCCTCATCCTTTCATTATCTCACTCTTTCCTAAACTATAATTTCATATCTTTTCTTCTCTCCTCAAATTTCTTATACCTCATTAACATTCTCCATCTCAGCTGATGACTTTGCTTTTTATTCATTGAAAAAAACTGAAAGAATCAAGAGAACTTGCCAATGCTCCAACCAACACATCTACCCACCACCTGTAGCTATGTCCACATTCTTTCCTGTCCACTCAAGAACATCACTCCAGTAATTCTTCCCTCTTTCTCCTGCATGACTGATTTTTCCCTCTCTACTGGAGCATTCCCATCAGCATACTATTAACTGTCCCATCTTTATAAAGTCCCACTCCCCTTTTAGCTGTTTGTCCATTTATCTGCTCCCCTGTATAGCAAAATCCCTCTAAAGAGTTGTCTATATTCACTATCTCCAATTCCAGACCTCTCATTCTGTTTTCTAAAACATTTATTAAAATACAATACACATACAGAAATGTGCTGCTCAATAGCTTATCACAAAGTGAACACAGCCATGTCATCATTACCTAGGACCATTCTTTTGAACCCACTCCAATCAGGTTTTTGCCTCCAGTATTCCACTGAAACTGCTCAAAGTCACCAATGACCTCTAAGTAGTTAAATCCAATAGTCACTTTTCAGTCCTCATTGTCCTTGACCTATTAGCAGCATTTGACATAGTTGATCACTCTTTCCCTCAGTGAAACACTTCACTTGGGTTCCAAAACTTAGTCACTGTCCTGGTTTTCTTGTGTAACTTACCACTCCTTTTTAGCCTTCTATATCCTTTTCTCCCTTAGCTCTTAATCATAGAGTGTTTATGGCTTAGTCCTGGGACCTCTTTTATTTTTTCTTTAAAGAGACGGGGTCTCGCTATGTTTCACAAGCTGGAGTGCAGTGGTTATTCACAGGGACGATCATAGCACGCTACAGCCTCAAACTCCCGGGCTCAAGTGATCCTCCTGTCTCAGGCTCCCGAGTAGCTGGGACTATAGGCACGTGCCACCATGCCCAGCCTGGGACCTCTTTTTTTTATGTACATTCACTCCCTTGGTGATTTCATCCAGTCTCATGGCTTCAAATACCATCCAAATGCAACTGATTCCCAAATTTCTATCTCCAGTCCAAACTTCTCCAATGAACTCCATGTTCCTATACCAACTGCTTAACTGACATCTCTATTTGGATGTCTGTTATTAGAAATCTCAAAACTTAACATGCCCAAAACTGAACTCTTGATCTTACCCTGGAAACTGCTCCACTTAAGATCTTCCCCATCTTGGCTAAGGGCAACTCTATCCTACCAGTTGCCAGGACAAATACTTTCTCTCATAATCCAAATCCAATCTGTCAGGAAATCCTGATGGCTCTACCTTCAAATATATACCCCCAAACTGACCATTTCTCTCCACATCTACTGCTACTACCTCAGTCCAAACTACCAGTCTCTCTCACCTGGATGATTGAAATAGCCTCCTAATTCATCTCCCTGTTACTGTACTTATCACCCTACAGCTTATTTTCAAAACTGCAGCCAAAGTGATCCTTTAAAAATGTGTTAGATCATGTCATTCTTCTGCTCAAACCTTCCAATGGTTCCCCATTTCACTCAGAGAAAGGCAATCTCCGCACAATGTGCTACAAGGCCCTGTGTGATCTGGTTCCCTATGACCTCCCAATTTTCTCTCTTGCTACTTTCTCTTTTGCACTTTCCATTCCAACACTGGCCTCCTTGTTATTCATCAAATAGGCCAGACACATTCCTGCCTTAGCAGGCTCTTTGCACTTTACTGGTTCCTCTGCCTGAAACATTCTCCCTCAGATCTCCTCACGGCTCACTTCCTCATCATCTTTAAATCTTTGTTCAGACGTCTCCTTCTCATTAAGGCCTCCTCTGACTGCCTTTTTTAAAACTGTAATCCTCCCTCTCCAATATTCTTCCTGTTCTATTAGTCTCTGTAGCATTTACCACCCTCTAACATTATTTACTAATTTATTGTGTTTAGTGTCTGTGGTAGGCAGGAAAACAGCCCCTCCAAAGACATATTCACTTCCTAATTACCAGAACCTGTGAGTATTACTATGTGGCAGCAGATATAATACAAAGTTAAGGATCTTGAAAAGGAACTTAACCTGGATTATCTAATTTGGCCCTAAATGCCTTTACACGTATCCTTATAAGAGGAATGCAGAAGGAGATTTGATGTAGACACACAGAGAAGGTGACATGAAGACAGAGGCAGAGATTGGAGTGATATGACCACAAGCCCAGGAGTACTGGGGCAGCCACCAGAAGCTGAATAAGGAAAAGAAGAGACTACCTCCTAGAGCCCCCGGAGGGAGTACGGCCCTGCCAACACTTTGATTTTAACACACTTCTGGCCTCCAGAACTGAGAAAGAAAAACCTCCTGTTGCTTTAAGCCACCAAGTTTGTGGTAATTTATTACAGTAGCCAAAAGACACTAATACAAGGACTGCCTCATCCAAATAGAAACGTATTATAATTTCCACAGGAACAGAGATTTTTATTTATTTTGTTCACTGCTATTTTCTTAGCACCTAAAATAGTGTCTGCTGTATATAATAACAGACACTTGATAAATATTTGTTCAGTGAAAGAATGAATGAATGAAAAAAATCCTGAAACACCAACATCTGATTATAAAGTGTCAATGTCATGCCTTTATTCAGACAAAACTATTACTATTTCTATGGGTACACATATTATGTAATAGAAAAGCATTAAAAAAACCTATACACAAAACTCTCAAAAAGGAGAACGAGATAACAGAATTGGGACATTTTTGTAAAAAGAAGATACATTCATGCGGTAGTTGTATAATTAAAAGCCAATCAATTGTCTCAAAATTTTTTTATTTTTCAAAAAACATCATTCCATTCTTATCAATGCACTTTTAATAATAGGTTCTATCTTTCCTATATATAGTTAACTATAATTTTAAAATACCTTTTTAAAAATTTTTTTATATATGTATTTTTTCAAGGCTAGTCAAGTGAAGCAGCGGGAGTGAAGAAGGAAAAATAGGAATCTGTAACTAGTTGTGATCAATTAATTGTAAATACCACTGCACTCAGACCAGCCTTAAAATAGCTTTAAATGTATTTCTACTTGTGTGAGAGATTTATATTTATATTTATACCACCAAAAAAGAGGAAAAACCAGGGTATTCCTGAATCTGAAGTAAGCACTGAAGCTGACATTTCACTATTTTAAAAATGAGAAAAAAATCCAAAAAACTACTAGGATTTGGCAAAGATAAGAGTGCCACATAGATACTAAAAAAGTACTGGGAAACCCTATCTTCATTGAATGCTATACCATTTACTTGGAGGCCTAAGAAAAACTGTTTCAGAGAGAAAAACTGAAAACCACAGAAAGCAAAATAATTTTTGGCCTAGGGTGACACATACATAAATGAAATAATGAAGAAAAAAATATTTCCAACAAAAAAGGGAACATCTTTCTACCAAGGAAAAGAACTTTACCTGCAGCATGCAGTTGATCTGCCAAGTCATATAACAACTTAAAGTTCTCTCCACTCTTCAAACCCCGACCTCATTTAAAAAGATTAAAAAAACAAATTAAGCAAGCACAAACTCCATTCTATAAAAATTTTGCTATTTTGTATATTTGAGTAAATTTTTATAATACATAACTGCCATGTTAAGCACACCACCTCCTCTATAAAACCTTTCCTGACTTCTATTATACTCCTATACTTCTCCTACAAAGCATTCAACCCTACTGTAATTAATTAACTAGTTAACTAATGGTGTAATTAATCTTTAATATCAGGTTTCCCCACTAGAATAAAAACTCTTTAATTGCAGGATCCATATCTATCTTGGTCACTGCTATTATCCGCAGTATTTAGCAAAACTCTACAGACAGTAGATGCCCAATAAATATTCTCTGGATGACTAAATGAAGTTATTATTTGAATGGAAGTCATCCCACTAGACTTTAAACTCCTTGAGAGTAAGAACATTCTGCCTTTCATCTTTGTTTCTCTACCACTTTGCAACAGGCCTGTCATAGAACAGATAACCAATAAACATTTCTTGGAATAAATAAATCAGATATATGTTTTCAAAATAATAAATTATTTCTTCTCGATGCCACTTTGCTGTTTGAAAGCTTAAATATTTTGTTTGATGTTTAATTTGGAAAGATTTCAAAATCATAGCAGTCTTTATTTTTTCAAAAAGTCAGCAGGCTAAAAAAGGCATTTTATTTATTTTTTAATAAGGGGCATAATATGTGAAAAGAAGCGTGTCTTATGAAGTATTAACAGTTTCGATATTAAGTGAAGAAACTTTCAAAGAGTTATCCATAGAGACCTGGACAACTATGGAAATCTTTCAAAGCAGAATGAAGGGTGGGAATTATACACAAGATGGCCCCAAGATTCCAACCAGTTCTTTCTATAATTCAGAAGCCAACCATACGCTACAGAATAACATGGAAGTCCATCAGTAAGACAATGACTCCAGTGGCAAAGCTATGCACATGAGATTTATACTATGCTCCCCCTGGTGCCAGCAACTAGATGTGCAACAGAAAGCCCACATCGTGTATTATGCTCATAATTTCATTTTCCTGATTGGTAAAATGGGAATAATACTTGCAAAATCCCAACTTCCTACATTTGAAAAAAATCTGTGCTCTTCTAAAATAAATACAAATATTTATTTTAAAAAATCAAAGTATTTTAAGTTTACATCATCTTTTAAAATTAATATTCCACTTACCACCAGATACCACCACTTTGGCACCTGTTAGCTCTGGTCTATCGCTTTTTGTTAGTTTCTGGTCAAGCCACTCTGATATTCCCACTGATGAAGTACTTGATGCTGCATACATTGATAAGTACAATAAAGCAATGACTGTGATTTCAAGTTCTATAATGATTATTTTTAACAGAAACACACAAATACATAATTTCATGACATTTAAGTTTGTTAATTATTGTGAATTTTCTGTGCTCCTAATCTCATTATTTCTGTTGAAAGACTTAAGGGAACTAGATTCCAGTCTTCACCTCATTAGCTGTATGACTTTTGAGAAGTCATTTAATTCTCTGAGTCTATCTGTAAAAACTGAATAACCCTCTATTAGGTTCAGATAAGATACTGTATATGTCAAAGTGTAATACCCTCTATACATTTACTATTATTGCATTCTATTATAGTGAATCAAATATTGTAATAGGAAAACAGTGACGACAGTAAAAAACCTTAATGTCAAGATAATATATTAATCTTAATGAATCCTCTCTATTCCACTCCCTTGATCTACCAAAGCAGCTATCCTGCTTTCCTGTAACAAAGATGACATGAAAAAGACATAAATTATAAGTATTTCTTATTTTTGTACAAGCTTGGGAATATCGTTTAGATTGAACTTTCAAATATTGTGCATTAGGAATTTAAGCAGAGGTCATCTCTTATTATAATACAATCTATAAACTAAGAAAAATAAGAAACAAAAACAAAAAACTCCAAATGAACACTCACCATTTTCTGAACTAGCACTACCTCCACTTGTTGCCGCAGCTTCAAAAGATGTTCCTCGAACAGAAAGCACCTTCACTTTTTCATCACACTTCACTGTACACAAAGCATTTCCTGAAAGATACAATTTATTTTTAAAAAGCAACAAAACAGAGGTTTTGAATTTACTTCACAAAGACAAGGCAAGAAATAACTGAGAACTCATTGTTTTCTAACTTTACTAAGTATAAAAAAAAGAGGACCATAATGGTAAAGAAACATATCAATAGTTAATTTTAACCCTGGATGTGTTTAAATATAGGACAGGTGCTGACATGCCTGGAAGCAAGAAACTGGAACACATGGCCACACTAAGGAGGTACACTCTTCCTAAAAGGAAAATGAACAAAGCTTTCTTTTCCAAAATCAATATAAGCAGTAATGCAAAAATATGAGCTGCAACAACTTAATAAGAATGTAGCTACTATGGCCAGGTGTGGTGGCTTAGGC
The DNA here is from genome assembly GCA_023783475.1 of Daubentonia madagascariensis. NCBI lineage: Eukaryota > Metazoa > Chordata > Mammalia > Primates > Daubentoniidae > Daubentonia > Daubentonia madagascariensis. The sequence continues at coordinate 6,950,682 of JAKFHU010000144.1, read as the reverse complement.
CTGTATTCCTAGCACTTTGGGAAGTTGAGACGGGAGGATCACTTGAGGCCAGGAGTTTAAGACCGGCCTGAGCAACATAGTGATAGCTCATCTCCACAAAAATTTAAAAATTAGCCAGGCACGGCGGCACACACCTGTAGTCCCAGCTACTCAGGAGGCTGAGGCAGGAGGATTGCTTGAGCCCCTGAGTTTGAGGTTGCAGGAAGCTATGATGACACATGCCACTGTACTCTACGCTGAGTAACAGAGCAAGACACTGTCTCAAAAGGAAAAAAAAAAATGTAGCTACTATGCATGTTAAAGGAGAAATATACATGAAAACATGATAGGGCATCAAGAACAAGTACGGCCTGGGTGCGGTGGCTCACATCTGTAATCCTAGCACTCTGGGAGGCTGAGGTGGGAGGATCACTTGAGCTCAGGAGTTCAAGACCAGCCTGAACAAGAGTGAGACCCCATCTCTACTAAAAAGAGAAAAAATAGCTGGGCGTGGTGGTGCACGCCTGTAGTCTCATCTACTTGGAAGGCTGAGGCAGGAGGATCACATGAGCCCAGGAGTTTGAGGTTGCTGTGAACTAGGCTGATGCCACGGCACTCTACCCCGGGTGACAGAGTGAGACTCTGTCTCCAAAAAAAAAAAAAAAAAAAAGAACAAGTACAGATGTGCCAAGATTTTTAAAGGATTTGAGACATTTCTTATGGATTAGCAATCACATTAAGAGTGAACTAAGCTACGACCAAATATTTCCCCTCAAACATTACTGATGAAAGGTCTGATTTCAGAATTGACCATCTATATTGAAATAAACAACTTTAATCAGAAAGAACAAAGAGTTCACTGCCTTCTCCCACCCCACCAGAGACCAGTGTGCTTAGCAATAGATCAATCAGCTAAAGAGACACTGAAATGAATTTCTTAATGCAGATGGAAACGGAGTAGGAGAAGCAAAGAAGACTGAGAATACTATTTAAAAAAAAGTTTTACTTTTCTAGGTGCCACTTAAAAAATATATTGAATAGTGAATCTAATTTTTATTGACCACTGGAAAAATGTCACTCTGCAAACTGAATGACCAGGCAGGAAAGCACTGTGTTCAGGATCTATCAGAGAGAATGCCATGTCATGGGCCAGCAGCAATTCTAGACTAAGATTTTTCTCAGAAACCTTTAAGATGGTTCACTTAAAGCAACTATATGGCTTGTTTTAAAATTCTATCTTCAAGATTAATTTCTGCTTTTTACTAAAATTTAACATGCTGATTAATTATCTTCTTTGGGTACTCACCTGCATAAATAGTTCTCACAAATGTGTCAGGTGACTTGATTGCAATGATATCAGAAACTGGGGCAACATCAAGTTTGGCTGCTACTCTGGGCAAAAGGTTCTAAAAGCAAAATAAGCAGTGAGTTACACACATACACACTGAGGGATGGCTATAAACTATCAGCAATGACATCTTCCAAATGCAAATTCCATAGAAATCATAATTCAAATATTTTATATTTCACATGCATCTTTGGACATACTGCAACTTCAAGCACAGCCTTTTGAAAAGCCTTCGATATTAAGTGAGTGCCTACCATTACTCTATGTTAAGAGTTTCATGAGCTTCATAGTAATAAGCCATCTTAACTCAATACGTTGAATTATGTGATATGATATTTACTTTAATAAACATCAATTACTAGCGTGACAGTTTTAGATTATTGAATTTAGGTAAGAAAAGAGAAAAAAAATTTACAAAAGCGGTGAAATCCTGAAATACTGAAAAAGATACTTGTATATATTTACTCAATGTATATGAAAGAAAAAATTTCAAAGCAGACATTTCACCTGTTGTTTAAACTGATGTTGCATAAAAAAAATCAACACTAATCCGAAGAACAGGCTGTGTAGTATGTATAAAAAGAGCAACAAAAATAAATGATATGCTTTTACCTGTATATGCATATAACATCTCTGAAATAGATACATGTGCTAACTTTGTTCTCACTCTCAGGGATCCTTGGGAAAGTCACAATTCCTAGGTCTCAGTTACTTCATATCACAATGAGGGAAGAGAATCTCTACACTTCTAGGCTAAAGTTCTATGACTCTGGGCTCTAAAACAGAGGAGAGTCAGTTAGTGAAGACTGAATATCCATACTTTCTGGACTCAAGGTTCTTTTAGATAATGTAAATGTATTTCAAAAAATAAAATGTTGCTTTTTATTACACAAATAGGAAAGCTGAATTCTACACTACTTTCTACACAGAGTTTACTCCACGGCACCTCCTGAACTGATACTTCCTCTTGCTGGCACACTCTCAGCATAACATTATTCAAGTTCTTCTCCCCATTCTGCCCCCAAACTCTCTCTGTTCTCTAAGACTGCTCTCAGTGTTATCCTGTAATTACTCCTTCATTCTGCATCCTCCCACATGCATATGCAAGTATACTATATTAATTAGCACCAATGTGTTTTGTTTTAAAATAATTTTAATATACATACTATATAACCTTCAATTAGATTTATAAGCACCCCCAAGAGCAGAGGTTTTTTTTCTTCTATTTCTCTTGTGTCCCTACCCTGTATCTAATAAGTACTTCTACATAAGTTGATGCTAACAAGTGTTGACAGCCTGAGTCAATTTCCCTCCTGCTATATTCCCAATAGGAAAGGTTTTCTAATTTCCATTTTATTATTATCTACATTATATAGTAATTCTCTTTCAACCACGACAAAAGAATTACTGAAAAGTACCTTACTTTGTAAAACCACAATTAGAAAAAATTAAGATCCCACACAAAAAAAGGGTTTGGGTAAAAAATTCCATTAAATAGGCTGGGTATGGTGGCTCATGCCTGTAATCATAGCACTTTGGGAGGCCAAGGTGGGAGGATCACTTGAGGCCAGGAGTTTGAGACCAGCCTGGGCAACAGCGAGACCCCATCTTTACAAAAAATTAAAAAATTAGCTAGGTGTGGTGATGCACAGCTGTAGTCCCAGCTACCTGGAAGGCTGAGCCAGGAGGACCACTTGAGCCCAGGAGTTTGAGGTTGCAATGAGCTATGATTGCACCACTGCAGTCTAGCCTGGGCAACAGAGCAAGACTCTGTCTCCAAAAAAAAAAAAAAAAAATTCCATTAAATATAGTTCTAACTTGGTAAATAGGAGGTTTAGAAGATGCCTATTTTAAAAAACAAACCAGATTTGTCAGTATTAAAGCCTGCTTCAGTAATTAACTCTTTTCTTGAACTACCTTCTTTAACTATTCAGGAATTACTACTGTAATGCTGTTATCCGGATAAGCAGATTCTCTTACAAAGTCTATGTTATACAGACTGTGCCTCTTTTTAAAGTTTTAGAACTTCCCTAAATAGGTTAAAATCTAATGTCTTCTGTACTTTCATTATTCTTTGTTTTATTTTAGCATATCTTGAAAATAATTTACCATGGTGCTTAAAGGCATGTTTTTTTTTCTGGGTCTAGTCTTCCAGCTAAATGTTCTGAAAGGGTGGATGGTACACAGATATCTATCTCTTTAAAAAGATATACTACCCGGTAGGCTTGACCACATGGCTCTGGGAAGGATAAGCAATAACTATTGTGTTCTTTTCATGAAAAAAAAATGACAGATTTTAAAATTCAAGCATACCAGTATAAAAGTATATTATCCAAAAACCACAGTTGGTAAAGGACTGTCATAGAGCAAATTGTTTAGCTTCTCCTGATGGACTCTTTCTTATTCCAAACCCATTCACAGGCTGCAGGATCAGCTACTATTATGTGACCCTTATTCTGAAAACTCCCATCTGTTACAACACAGCAATTAAGTCCAGAGTACTAAAATCCCTACAATAATAAGACACAACAAACACCCTTTTCTTGGTCTAACAATCTTTTAGGTGAACTGTCATCACAGAAGCTCAAGACCCACGAAATATCTTAAATCATCCAACATAGAATCAAAACTCTCAGAGATGGAATAGTCCACAAAGATCTTTTCACCCATCAGATTAGGGGAAAAAATGTTAAGATATATAATACCAAGTGTCGGCAATTTAGCAATATGTATCAAAAATTTTAAAGCATATAGCCCAGCAAATTCACTTCTAGAATTCTATTCTAAATAAATTCCAGCACAAGTATACAAAGATATGCGTACAGGGATGTTTCCTAGCAGCAAAGTTTATAAATGCAAAAAATTAGAAACAAGCTAACTTTCCTTAGCTAAATATAGACTATTACGCAGCCATAAAAAAAGAGACAAGCCAGGCATGGTGGTGCATGCCTACAGTCCCAGCTACTTGGGAGGCTGAGGCCATACAATCACTTGAGCCCAGGAGTTCGAGGGTAGCCTAGGCAACATAGCAAGACCCCATTTCTAAAAATAAATAGATAGCTAGATAGGTAAAACTAAATTAACTAAGTTAAAAATAAAAATAAATTTAAAGAGACAGACATATTATAAACTAATATTTTCAAGTCATACTCTTAAGTAAAAGACACCAATCACAAAACAATTCATGCTATATTATCCCATTTTAGAAGTAAAAAATATATATTTGTACACAAATTATAATTTTAAAATCCACAGAAAGTACAATTGTTAACAGTTGTACTCCTGAAAACGTAAGAGTGAGATGGAAATCAGAAGGTAGGACTTTGATACCTTGCTCTACATACTGCTATACTGTATGCATCCTTTTTAATAACATTATTTGTGTACAACTTACTTTATAGTTTTTCAAAGTAAAAATAAAGACTAAAAACTATAGCTTATTAAAAATGAAATAAAAGAAAATGGAGCTAGGATAATACCCACAGCCACAGAGAAAGCAAGAAAGGTCCACTGACAAATTCCTTATCTTGTGCTCTCCTCACCCCTCCTCTTTAACTTCATGTAGGCTACCACCCATCTGATACCACATCCTTTCTTTAGACGTACCACAATGCACATGATCAATTTACAGCTTTCTTTACCCTAAGAATATCTTCAACCACCATACAGCCCTTTCCAAATTCCCTAAGTTGATAGAATTTGACCTTTCTAAATAACCATCAGTCACCCAAATAAATCATCTCTTAAGATGGGCTACTAATACAAATGACATTCTCACACACACACACACACACACACATGCACACAGAATTCAACATTGTTTTTAAACAAAAATAATTTAAAATAGCCTAAATAGAGTTTTCTCCACAACAAAATTGAAAACCTGAAAATGACATTTTAACAGAGATTATGATAAAATCTTGAAAGAATTTTAGAAAAACTACCACATTAATTCAGATAAATCAGGATTGGCTATCTAAACAAAGTATGTTGTACATTTTCGGCACAATGAAACCTAACCCTTTTAAGTAGTGACATTAGATTCCACATTCTCAGTCTTCTCACCTTTCCAAAGGCAGATGCTCCAGCACAGATGTGTGTGTAACTGAACTGCTTCTGAGTTGCCAAAATCAATGGTGTCAGTTCCTCTGAGAATTAAACACAATTGATAAAACACATTTCATAATATTTTCATCTTCATATATTCAAGCATAATTTAGACACTACATTTTTTCTTTTTTTTCCCCTCAGATTCAAATTTCTCTTTTTTTTTTTATTTCAGAATATTATGGAGGTATAACACTTTGGCTATATATATTGCCTATGCACTGCCCAAGTCAAAGCTACAATCGTGGACATCCCCCAAACTGTGCACCCTGCACCTATTAGGTGAGACTTTTCCCATTCCCTCCACCCCCACACCTGCCCCACCCCTGATGAATATTATTTCCATGTGTGACATAAGTATTGATCAGTTAGTACCAATTTGATGGTGAGTACCAGTGGTGCTTGTTTTTCCATTCTTGTGATACTTCGCTTCAAACAATGCGCTCTAGCTCCATCCAGGATAAAACCAGATGTGTTAAATCACTGTTGTTTTTTATTGCTGAGTAATACTCCATGGTATACGTATACCACATTTTCTTAATCCACTCGTGTATTGATGGGCACCTGGGTTGTTTCCACATCTTTGCAATTGTGAATTGTGCTGCTATAAACATCCGAGTGCAGATGTCTTTATTATAGAATGTCTTTTTTTTCCTGTGGGTAAATACCCAGTAGTGGGATTGCTGGATCAAATGGTAGTTCTACTTTTAGTTCTTTGAGGTATCTCCATATTACTTTCCATAGAGGTTGTACTAATTTGCACTCCCACCAGCAGTGTATGAGTGTTCCTGTCTGTCCACATCCCGCCAACTAGACACTACATTTTTTCCAGTGGAAATCCTCACCTGGAAGGAGGCCTTTGTATGCATCATGTTGAGCCACCAGAACTTTTGCTACACCTGCTACTTTACAGAGATCTTGTGTCACCTGTGATTAAAAGATACATTCCTAGTTATCTATCTATCAGATACATACAAATAGAGCCACCACTACAAATTTCAACAGAGCATAAAGTCTTAATGACTAACTGTAAAAATCATTCTTATTAGTAAAAGGGCTACTTAGAAATTTAAAAATATTCCCTAACGAAGAATATCTTATGCCAACTGATCTTACTTCCAATTGACCTTACATAGTCCTACTACATGGATTTCAACAAAAATTCCTGCTTTGAAAAAGAAAAGTACTAATTGACAAACCAAAATCAACATGGCTCTTTATTCAAATTTAGTTGTAAACTGTGCTTTTTACCTTTGGTTCATACAAGTGTTAAGTTCATCATTTTAGAAATAGTGAAAATGGGGTTCTCTTTCCCTCAGTAATAACACAGCAATACATTTTAGATTTAGGGTTTCCTAGAGGTAAAGAACAGGACTTAACCATCCTAGTTTACAGTCTATTGCACTTCACTTGGCAATAATAATTTCTGCTGATATTAAAATGAATAACCCTGGTCAATAGAGAAAACCTTATTTAACAGCCCATTGGCAACCACTGAGTTCCTGCCCATGTATATATATTTATCTATGACAAGCAAAATATTTTCTGTTTTAATTCCTCATTTTTCTTGTTTGGAATCAGGATGGGGTTCTGAGAAAGCTTTCTGACCACTCAGATTTTCTGTATATAGAAGGCTATTAGATTTCCCCTTTTTAAGTATCTTTAATACAGCATGACTACAGTATGGGTTTCTGCTTTAGCAGAGTCATGTCAGGCATACTGTTATCTTCTGTCTCCTCGTTTACCTCCACGCTGATTCACTGATAAGTGGGCATAAAAGGCTTTGCCTCCTGCCCCCCTCAGTAGACTGTAAGGTTGCAACAATATTCACTGAAGAAAAGATACAGTTCAAAAGTACCTCTGCTGAAATAAGTATTCACTGGCATACCATCTTATACCACAGAGGATATATCTGCATTTACTTTCTCTAACTTTAAAAGAATTTCCAATTAAAAAACCCAGCTAACTGCAAAGTAGCTGTATAGCAGCCTGGGATATAAAATGGGACAGAATTTTCCCATTGAAATTATCTTTTCCTTTATTGGCAAAAACTTCTGGCACTCCACAGAAGACTGACTTGCTGTTTACAATAAATAGCTAAAGAAAACAGTATAAAACTGAACTCTGCCTAGGCTATTAACAGTCTCTTTATACAGGTACTGGTTGTTTTTCTTTAAAATTAGAATGTGACATACAAGATTGCAACTGAGTAGAGATGACTTCTGTTTTTTCTTAAAATAGTGTTAATAAATTATAATTTAAAATATTTTTAAAGTAATATTACAATAATTATTTAAAATCACAGCAAAACAAACAAATCCAGAATTTGTATATATCTGAAGACAGAGCAACCAAGAAAGATAGTTTAGCCATATCATCATATGTTGTGGTTAATATCAACTGTATAAGATTCAATAGTTGTCAGCAAGAATTAGGTAACGAAATCCACATAAGTAATCCTAAACTGCTAGAATACATTCTTTTAAGATAATGGATTTTCATTTAAGAAATTAGACAAAGCAAGACCAGCATTCTGAACCTACACTGTCACATGCTCTGCATTGATTAGTAAATAAAAAATAAATAAAATCCTCTAAAAAGAAACATACTCTCTCCAGATTTATTCCTCCGTGAGGTTCAAGCGCCCAACTACACACTTGTGTGAGAGGGAACTGGTGGCTCACATTGTGGAAGCTTAACTGAAGCAATCATCTATACTTCAGCCCAGTGGCACAGACCCTGCAAATCATATTACAGCACCTTTCCAGGGGGTTAGTTTCCAAAGCTATCATCGTCTTGCTTCAACAACAACAAAAACCAAGAACATCTTTCGGTACTAGCTATAGTTTGGAAAGATTAATACTTACATTTGAATTCTTCTACCAATTAAAAATTAACACCCATAATACTTTGTCCAGATTTACCATTTCAGGAATTAAAAGCAATTAGCAGGTATATTCATCAGTTCAAAAACGGATCAGCTATTAACCTCTAAGAGGACTCAAATATTATCATTCTACTTGGTACCTGATGGCACATGATGGTGCCCGTGGAACTAAATCAAGTATTCTACCTCATTTCAAAAGATAAAATGCTTAGTGAGCAAACCTTTTAGTTCCTTTTTCACACATAGTAATGGTTGTGACACTGGCCATTTAATAAGGATTAGAGCCCAGTTTAGATTATAGTCCTCAGCATAATTCTTTGCTGCCATCTTTCCCTGTCTTTTGATGGAGATTATATTTGCTATGGCTGACCTTAAAAATTTCTCACCTTGTCACATTTGGTTCCAGCTACTAAGCAGGACACTTCACCTCCAAGACTTTTGGCTGCAGTGATGGTATTTAAAGTAATGGGTGCTAGGGAATCATTTGCATGCTCAGCTATTACCAGGGTACTCTGAAATCGCAGCAACGAAGCCTAAAAAGAGAAAAGGAAAAAAAAAAAAAAAGGAAAAGAATGTTATCCTAGGTTTTTTACTCTAATTGTTAAGCATGTATGCTTTAAAGAAAACTATTCTGTACACAATACTCAATTCCATAAATTTATGTATTAAAATACTCAATAGCAAAAATTGAGCTACTTGTGTCTATCACTGTACTACTAATATTCTTTTTTTTTTATGATTTTTTAAGTCAGATTTATTGAGGTATAGTTTACATATAATAAAGTTAATCCTTTTTAGGTATACAGCTTGATGATTTCTAACAAACATATACAGTAATAGAATCACTGCCACAATCTAAATATATAGAACATTTTCATCACCCTAAAATATTCCCTTGTGTCCCTTTGTAGAAAATCTACCCCCCTCCCAGTCCCTGGTAACCACTGATCTAATTTCTGTTGCTATAGTTTTGCCTCTTCCAGAATGTCATGTTTTTTATCTCCTTCTTTCACTTAGCATGATGCTTTTAAGATCCTTCCATGTTGTTGCATACATCAGTAGTTTGTTCCTTTATTACTGCTGAGTAGTGTTCCATTATAGGCCATAGATTACCACAGTTTAACTATTTGCTAGTTAGTGGACTTTTGAGTTGTTTTCAGTTTTAGGTTATTATATTATATAAAGTTGCTATACACATTCACATACTAGTCCTTGGATGAATATATGTTTTCCTTTCTCTTGGTAAGTAGAAGTGGGATCATTGCATCACGTCAGGTGTATGTTGAACTTTGTAAGAAATCAGCAAGCTGTTTTCCAAAGTGGCTATACCATATTACGCTCCTACCAGCAATGATGAATGTTCTGCCTGCCCCTAATCCTCTACAGCAGTTTGTACAGTTGGTTTTTTGTTTGTTTTAGCTATTCTAATAGGTGCATAATAGTGTCTCATCACAGTTTTAATTTGCATTTCCCTAATGACTATTTATATTGAACATTTTTTAATGTATTTATTTGCCATCTGAATCTCTTCTTTGGTGAAGTGACTATTTAAATCTTTTGCTGATTTTTTAAAAATTGGGATGCTTATCTTCTTACTATTGAGTTTTGAGTGTTCTTTGTATATTCTGGATGGAAGTCCTTTATCAGATATGTGTTTTGTAAATATCAGCTTCCAGTATGTGGGTTATCTTTTTACTTTCTTAATAGTGTCTTTCAAAAAGCAGATTTAAATTTTGATAAGGTCCAATTTATCATTTTTTTAATGGCTCATGTTTTTTTTTTTTTTTTTTTTTTTTTAGCTTAATCCATGGTTATGAAGATGTTCCCCTGTGTTTTATTCTAGAAGTTTTTTAGGTTTTACATTTAGGTCTATAATTCATTTTGAGTTAGTTTTTGTGTGAAGTGTGAGATATAAGTTAAGGTTTATTTTCCTTTGTGTGGATATATTGGCTTTGTTTTATAAGAGTTCTTATGCTTGGTGGCAAGAGTGGTATCTCAGAGGCAAAGTGATCTCTGGCTTAGAAGGCTCTTGTAGCTCTAGGCCCACACTGGCTGGCACCATTAAGTCCTGCTCATATCTTCATGCAGTAAATAGGAGCTGGAGAACTGCATGTGGGTCCTGCCTTTGCTCCTGCCTGTCCGGTTTGCCTGAGGTCCCAGGGTCAGTGGGAGGTCAAGTCAGGGTTCAATTGAAGGTTTTCCCTGGAGGATCTGGGGGTCCGCAGTCATCCTTCGTGAAACAAAGGTATCTAATCTTTTCCTTTCAGCTTTCTCAGTATTTCTCTACCCTTATAACTGAACTAAAATGAGTATCTAGGGAAACTCAGAAAGCAAACCCAAAAGCCTGGAAGAGAACAGTTAGCTTGCGGGCAATACACCTTGTTGATTGCTAGTGGAGATGTGTGCGCCTCTAGGTGGTTTCTGCAGCTGCTAGTGTGAGGCTGAATGGCTAAGGGGTCAGGGGCCAGGGGTCAGGGGTTATCTTGCTCTACTTCCCCAATGCCACCTTGATCAACCTGGAATTCACAAGAGACGGGTTACTTGCTCACTTATAGATCTCTTCCAGGCTCTCTTCTCAAAGCATGTCATTTGGGGGCATTATCTCTTCCAGATGTCCCTCCCTGTCTCCTTTCCAGCCAACTATACTTCATTACAGTGCTGATCCAGGTTATCTCACTTCTTGGGGAAAACTGGAGCTCACAAAGGCCACAGGAATATATGTATATATGAGAGAGGGAGGGCAAGAGATAAGGATATAACTCCAGGATATACATATATACACATATAGATGTGTGTATGTGTATGTATGTCTATATCTATATCTATGTCTGTGTCCCCAGCACCTAGCTACTAGTGCCCCATGCAATTCAGACCCTGTGGCAGAAATGTTTTCCTCTGACTCTTCCTTCCATCAACCTTCCTCCCCTCTTGTTGGTTTCTACATCATATCTAATCCCTACTAAGAAGCACCTCTCTCTCTGACTCTTTGTCTTTCTTTGTCTATCTCTTTCTTTTTCTCTCTCTTTCTTTCCTTTGATTCTCTGTGAGGTAAAGGGACAGAGAAGTCAAGGTCAGAGGTAAATTAGTTTAACATGAGGCAAGACTTGTTTCTCAGAATTCTTTCTCAAGAAAGAGTGGCTCGGCCAGAAAGGAGCTGAGTGGCGTTTTTCTGTCTTTGTTTTGTTACCCAGAGCCCAGGGCTTTAGTAACCTTAGAATTCTTTTGGAAATAGTTGTCCATCTCTTCATGAATTACTACAGCCCAAAAGTGGTCCAGCAGTTTCGACTAGATTCTGGGGGATTCAAGCATCTAAGGCTGAGGTGGAACCTCAGCTAACACAGGGTTATCCTGTGGGTATCTTGCATTCTCCTGCCTCACCCACTGGGCAAGCAGGACTAGTTTTTCTCAACTGAATGAATGATGTGAGGTCTTGATTGCAGCAGAAAATCTCTTGAGCTGGTCAAGACCCCTGCCACTTGTCTTTGTTACTGCATGTCCAGCCGCACATATTGGACATGCACCTGCTGTTTCAGGTATAGAAAATGCAAAAGGTGAGGAGATAAGGCAGAGCCTATGTGGCAATTTGTAGGGGAAACCCCTCAAACCCATCTTTGGTTCCATTGATTGTGGACCTCCCTTTTTTTTTTTTTTTGATTTATTTTTTTAATTTCAGAATATCATGGGGGTACAACACTTTGGCCATACACATTGCCCCTGTTCTGCCCGTGTCAGAGCCACAATCGTGGTCATCCCCCAAACTGTGCTCTCTGCATCCATTCAGTGAGAGTTTTTCCCATCCCTTCCACCCCCCTCACGCCTGCCCGCCTTCAGATGAATGTTATTGCCCTGTGTGATGTAAGTGTTCATCAGTTAGTACCAGTTTGATGGTGAGTACCAGTGGTGCTTGTTTTTCCAATCCTGTGACACTTCGCTTCGAAGAATGGGTTCTAGCTCCAACCAGGATAATACCAGATGTGTTAATTCACTGTTGTTCCTTATTGCTGAGTAATACTCCATGGTATACATATACCACATTTTATTGATCCACTCGTGTATTGATGGGCACCTGGGTTGTTTCTACATCTTTGCAATTGTGAATTGTGCTGCTATGAACATTCGAGAGCAGATGTCTTTATTATAAAATGTCTTTTTTTCCTTTGGATAAATACCCAGTAGTGGGATTGCTGGATCAAATGGTAATTCTACTTTTAATTCTTTGTGTACTACTAATATTCTTACCTAATAAAAACTGAAAATGCAAATTAGCTTTCTATTGTTAAAAAAAATTGTTTCAAAACAACTTTCCCACTAATCTATGTCTAATGAGAAACTGCTATATAGCTAAATTTAAAATCCTTAGAGAGAACATATTAATTACCTAAATAGGAAGTGGTCAAATTCTACTACCAATTACATCCAGTTACATACTATACTCCTACTAAGGAAAATAGTATATCCAGAAGCAATGGGTTTGAAATAAATTACTAAAGTGATTTCTATTGCTTCAGGGAAAATATATTTAATACCAAAATAATTGATAATGAAAATCTGTTTTTAAAATATGACACTAAACAGCAATTTTGCTGGGGTTTTGACTGTTCAAATATGCTACTAAATTTAAAAAAAAAAAAGAAACTTGCAGATAGTCTCTTGGAACCAACTAATATCCGGCCTACCTACTGCAGACTATCAAGAGACCCCCAATCATTCATGGTCATCTGGAATAATTTCAAACACCAGGAACACAAAGGATGAACAAGAATGGTCCCTACGTTCAAAGATTCCATAGGAAATAAGACTTGTTCATAAACAATTATAAGATAGAACAGTTTTTCAAATAGTGAAGAAATCCAAACTGTTGAAGGCTACAGATCATGAAGTACAGAGTCAGGTGGAGGAAAGGAAGGAAGTTTAGGTGTTCATGTCATGTGAAAAGATGAGGGGAATGGCACCACAGGCATGAGGAATGAAGAAAATTTTGGAATTGCCCTTGTGGAAAATGGCAATGAGAAATGAGAAAAAGAGGCACTGTGGATCAAATGGCATGGCTGTGTGGCTTAATTCAGCAATAATCTTAAACTCGAGTTGGAGTGATGAGAGCACAGTATGAAATTTACCCAGAGCTGGGAACTTATAAGTAAGGATATGAATGAAAGGAAGACTGGTATAGGGAATAATGCTGGTTATGTAATTACTATGCAGTTTTTATAAATTATGTTTTTTTCATTTACCATATTAATATTATAAATATCAATTGCTATATTCTAATATTTTTTACCTTTTTCTCAGCATAGTATATGGGCATACCAGTTTAACGAGTCTCTGCAGACATCTGGGTTATTAGCAATTTTTTAATTATAAACAATGAAAGAAGATCATCCTCATAGCTATATCTTCACACTCACCCACAGACAAGAGGTCCCTCTGGTCTTCCTCTGATTGGAACCAGGCCAGACTTTACTCTGGCTCCTTTCCTCCATAGGAGACAAAGCCAGATTCTATGCAACCCTCAACAAGATAGGGACCCTCCTTCCCCTAGACTATCTACCTCTACTTCATCCCCAACTTTCTCCACAGCCCTTTAAACCTCCTCTACTCCCAATGTACCCAATCCCACAGCTGGGGGTCAGAGGCCCCAGGGGTAGGAATACTTCCATACCCATACCACCCTGAGGGTGGGAGGAGGAAAAGGAGGACACCATTGTAGGATACGCCAGAGAAAGGAATCACTGCATTGTGTAGCAATGGATGACACTTCTTGTCCTTTTCCTCCCTTTTTTCACTCAAACGGAGCAAGGAAAGGGGAGAAAATGAGACTTTTGTTGCTGCCAAATCACGTACCTGTTTGTATAAATTTTTCTTTTTTACAAATAAAAATTTTCTCAAAAAAGGAGGTAAAGTTAAGATTAGAAATCTTTATGCACATCCTAAGATTCTTTTCTTATGATAAATCCCTAGAAGTGTTAGATCAAGAGATAGGCATACTTTTAAGGCTTCTGACAATGACTAAGACACACTGTAGTTCAGAAAAGTTGTAGCAATTTACAACAATTCACAATTCCTGGGGTGGAATGAGAGTTCTTAGAAAGCAAATATCATGCCTATTCATTTTTGTATCCCCAGAATCTAATACAATGTTTCTTTTCCAAGGTATATCACTAGAATTAATTATATGGTACTTTTTCTTTTTTAATCAGAAGAGCACCATATCTTGTAAAGGACTTTGTAATTAAGCCCCAATGGCATAATTTATGATTTAAATCACATTTCACAAGAATTGCCAGTAACAAACTATTTATCACCAATACATATCAGACACTATATTTTTGATTATGTTTCACACATCATTTACCATAAAAATTATGAGATTTCCATCACCATTTGAAGAATAAATCCAAGATTTGGTGGCAGAAGGCCCATATTTGCTGTAAATTACAGTTCCATCAAAAGATAAATTGAGTAGTTCTAAGGAATTGTCAAGCTTTTTAGAACTTCCAGTGGGAGATTGTATATTCTTTTTAGAAGACTGCTTAAAATTAGATTTGTAAGAATAAACAAGAACAAAAGAATATATTCAAGGATCCACTCAGTCCATCTATCTGATCAATTTTTACTAAGCATTATATACATCATAAAGGCACTCTATATTATTTTATTAATTGACTCCTTTGTAATTTTTAAAATATTAAGCTTCCTTCTAACTCAATGTTCTACCTTCCATTTCTCAGATACCACCTAGTGAGAAGTTAGAGCATTTAGGCATGGTTATGCAGCTTAATTCAGCAATAAAGGGTATACGGAGCCTAGAGCAGAATAAATTAGTCTGTGACCTTTAAAATGTTATTCCTTAATCTAGAGCCCAGTTTCCTCATCCACAAATTGAGGGGGATGAACTAGATCAGAGACTTTCAAACTACACTCCACAGAATGGTTACAGGAAGGCACCTCAGGAGTCACCACATAGGATAAGGTGGGGACCAGGCGTTTAGGGCTGCTAGAATGCCCCCCCAGCTATGCTTTAACCAAATTAACATTAACAGAGCACTGTACTAAGCAGTTCTATACATAGTATCTTATTTTAAACTCATAAAAATTCTATGATGGAGGTACTATTATTACCCGACTTCACAGACGAGAACAAGCTCAGCAGCTACATAGGTAGGGAACAGAGTCAGGTTACTCTAAGTCCAGGTAGTCTGACTCCAGAGTTTGAGTTCTTAATTTCCAGCTCACATCAAAGCACCACCATTTTTAACTATTTTATATATAGGTCATTCCTGTAAGACTTCATTTGGCAAAAATTCTCTTGCTTAAAAAAAAAAAAAATAGCGCTGGTCAAAAAGAAAAGAAAAACATGATCTCAAAGGCCTCTTTTCCAGCTCTAAAAGTTCCATAACTCTAAAATCCTATTTTAAGTAGAAGAGTGGTACAGAATATAACTAGAGAGTGAAAAAGTACATGTCTATTACTGAAAAGGTTTTAAAGAAAAAAATGTTTCATTTTATCTTATGACCCATTGCCTTTCTACACTTTAGGACCCTCTTTTAACAATAGTTATGGGAGGAAAAGGAGCCACATTCTTCAACATTTAAAGATAATTAGTGAAATACTTAATAAGGTAACTGTGCAGAAAGGAATCTCAATCTCTTCAAATATTGCTACTTAAATAAAAATTAATTAATGTAGGCCAGTGCCATCCATAAATTCTTGGTCACCAGCCCCACCTGAGCCCTCAAAACTGCCTAGCAATGCTACTATGACTTCCTTGTTGGCACGCTCACTCTCCAATAGCAACTACTTCAAATATCCTCTCCTGACATTTTTCAAACTGCCAACACACTCTGCCCCTCTCAGAACACAGCCTCACTTCCTACTTCACAATGAAAACTGAAGCCATCAGTGGAGACCTGCTTCCCCTTCCTGATATTCGACATAGAAACTCCTGTCTCTGCCCTATCACAATGGAAGCTGCTGTGGGCTCCTTCCTCCTGGGTCTGACCCCCTCATCTGGGCTCTAGATTTTACTCTCTCAAATCTACTCATAGACTGTTTCTGTAATCCCTACTCAGTAATGTCTCCAACCTCTCCCGTCTTCTGGTTCCTTCTCCTTAATATTTAAACATGTTTGAAGATCTCCCAATTTTCAACAATCCCCAAATTAAAAGGCCACTGCCCCACATTCCACTCTAGCTACCACCTTCTCTAATTCCTCATCTCCCATTCTCTCAGTTACTTGCATCTGGTTTCTGCCCACACCAAAATTACCAACAGACATTCTTCAGGCTTTATCTTACTTGTTCTCTCAGCAATGTTTGAAATTATTGACTACTTCCTTCTGACTTCCATGGCTTAATTTACTCCCTATATAAGAATGAGGCATATATATATATATCTCCAGTTGAAATCTTTCTTCTAAGTGCTAGACTTATAATGAGGTTACAGCTGCATATCTAAGTGCTTAACTTGCCTATCTCATCAAACACTTTCCAACCTAGCAAATTCAAACTGTGATCATCTTTCCCCTCTGTTCCTCCAGCCCCCTCCCATACTGCTTCTCCTCCAGACATCTTCAGGCGATGCACCACTCTCTACCAAGCTGACCAAACCATGATCTGAGAGTCATCTCTAGGTTTTCTCTCAACCCGCACATCCACCCAACCACTAAAGTCATAACAATTCTTCCTTCCAAATAGAGCTTCTCCTAAATCCATTCACTTCTCTCCATCATCTATCTCAATATCCTAGTGCAGGCCATTATCCTTCTCCAATATTACTCCAACAGTCTCCCAACACAACTTGTCTCTACCTACAATTTTGCTTCCCTCCAATCCATTTCTCTCAGTGATCTTTCCATGACACAAATCTAACATGTTATTCCCCTGCTTAAAACACTTCAATTGCTTCCTGCCCCCTTTGGATATGTCAAATTAGACTCCTTACAGTGGTTTACCAGGCATTTATTTTATGGCCTGATCTACCTCCCTAACCATACATCCCCCACTCCATTTATACCTTATTTTCAGATACTTGAAATTGCCCTGCTCTCTCAGACTTCCAGCCTTCCCATATATTGTTCCCTCTGCCTAGAGCAGTGGTCCCCAACCTTTTTGGCCCCATGGACCAGCTTCATGGAAGACAATTCTCCAATGGACTGGGGATGGGGTGTGGGGTGCCATGGGGTTGGGGGTGTGGTGCGCAGCTCTTTCCTAACTGGCCACGGACTGGTAATGGGCTGTGGCCTGGGGGTTGGGGACCGCAGGCCTAGAGAATCTCTTCCCCTATTACCCAATTAACTTCCAATAAATCATCCTTAGGTTTTCTGCTTAAAGCTTTCTGCTTAGCATAGTTGCAGTGGTAAAGAGTACAAGCTCTGAAGCCACCATGCCTAGGTTTGAATCCCACCTCCAACGTAACTTCTCTGTACCTCAGTTCTCTGATCATAAAATGAACTGAACGTTCTTTTTAAAAAATCTCTTCAAAAGAATGAGAAGTCAAGCCAAAACTGAGAATATTTGCAAAATACCTATCTTATAAAGGACTGTTATCCAAAATTTATGAAGAACTCTTCAAACTCAACAATAAGAAATGAACAACCTGATTAAAAAATGGGGAGGCTCTGAACAGACACCTCACCAAAGAAACTACTGGATGGCCAATAAGCATATGAAAAGGTGTTCAACATCGTATGTCACGAGGGAACTGCAAAGTAAAACACTGACTACACACCTATTAAAATGTCCAAAATGCAAAACATAGTACCAAATGCTAGTAAGGATGTGGAACAACATTCATCGCTGGTATGATGAATGTTGCAAAATGGTACAACCACTTTGGAAGACAGCTTGGCAGTTTCTTACAAAACTAAACGTACTGTTACCATACAATCCAGCAATTGCATTCCTTTGTATTTATCCAAATGAGTTGAAAACTTATGTCCACATAAAAACCTGCACACAGATGTCTACAGCAGCTTAATTCATAATTGCCAAAACCTGGAAGCAACCAAAATGTCCTTCAGTGTGTGAAAAGATAAATAAATATCCATACAATGGAATATTTTTCAGCAGTAAAAAGAAATGAGCTATCAAGCCATGAAAAGACATGGAAGAACCTTAAATGCATATTACTTAGTGAAAGAAACCAGTCTGAAAAGGCTACATGCTGTATGATTCCAATCATATGACATTCTGGAAAAGGCAGAGCTATGGAAATGGTAGAAAGATCAAGGAGTAGAATTGGGCAATGGGAGAAGTTGAACTGCAATACAGTCACAACAAAGATCTCAGCTGATCCCAAGGGAGCCCTGGAGCTGGCCTTTCAGGGTTGTCAGGAATTAAAACAAATAAGGCTGCAGATCTTCCTTTACACATTGTGTCCAGTTACTCCAGAACTACTTTTTCTTAATTTCCAGGGTCCCTTCAGCATGTTCCACCTTACTTTAGGCAGAATCCACATGAACTGTTAAGTTTTCTTTTTAAGTTTGAATAATCAAACTAATGTGACTGATGCTTTCATTTCTGTTTCTAGTTTAATCCTGAAAATAATGCCACATTAAAAAAGCAAAATACAGAGCTAATAAGAAGGCATACGATACGAACAAAATTAAAATGATAAACAAGTAATTTAAAACAGACAAAACTCAAAAATGAAGTGACGTTTTTATCTAAAGAAAATCCTTCACCTTTATTTATTACTTTATCATGCAATAACAATAGTTTAAAGCACCTCAGTTTGCAAAATAATTTCACAGATATCCTTTCAATGTTGTGCAGCGTCCTCACTAGATTAAACCTCTCCTTCATTATACGCTCCCAAACACCCTCTACTCATTCTTTCTGTAACATTGATCGCACTTAAAATAATATGTTCAATGTCTCTCTTCCTCTGTCTATTTGCACAAGGACAGGGACTAGGTCTGAATTGTTCTCCACTGTGAACTCAGTACCTATTTCTGTGCCTGGTACATAGCTGGCACTCAATGAATATTTAGTGACTAAGTGAAAAATTTTCCCAAAATAATAAAAAACTAAAAAGCAACTATCTCTATATCATTGATAACTTAATCACCTAAGCACATATAGGGTACATGAACAAGTATATAAACTCGTTAAATCACAAAAACAGATACTCCACCAAGCTTTTAGAGAACTTATCTAGACTACTGATTAGACTTGGTTCCAAAAAGTAAAATGTGACACATTTTCTTTCTCATACTAGCCACACACTTATATAAAGTTGATTAATAGTATACTTCTTGTATACTTGTGGGCAGGGTGTAAAGAGGTTATAATCTTCTTTGCACCCTTTCAGAGCCAAACTTCTTGAAAATAATATCCACAGACACCAATTCTACTGATTGACCTCCCTTTTTCTCCTTTATTCACGCCAAACTGGCTCTCACTTCCACCACAACACTGAATCCAGTCTCTTCAAAGTTACCGACAACTTTATTATAGCTAAGTCCAATGAACACATTTTGGTCCTTCTCTTATTCAACCTCAATAGTTCTGGTTTTTTGAGACAGTGTCTCATTATGTTGCCCAGGCTGGCCTAGAACTCCTGAGTTCAAGCAACCCTCCTGCCTCAGCCTCCCGAGTAGCTGGGTCTCACAAGTGCATGCCATCACACCTTGCTTCAACCTCAATAGTTTTTGACACTGCTTTTGCTTTTCAGTTTTTCAGAGTTCTGGCTGTGACTTTAACTGTATGTTCACAGAGAAAACCACCAGAGACGTTAGAAAAAGAAACAAAGCTGGAATCTAACTCCCTACTTCATTTACCCTTACAAATCTACTCATAATCTAAAGTATTACAGGAAGAATAATTTTAACCTCCACCTCCACCCCAACCCTCTTTGGAAACTAAGTTTTTTTATTTGTACAAATTTATGGGGTACATGTGCAATTTTATCACATGCATAGATGGTGTTGTGGTCAAGTCAGGGCTTTTAGAGGATCTACCATCCAATTAACGTACATTGTACCCATTACCTAATTTCTTATCATCCATCCCCCTTCCCACTCCCTCACCCTTCCGAGTCTCCATTTGCTATCATTCCACTCCCTACATCCATGTGTACACATTTTTTAGCAACCACTTATGAGTAAGAACACGAGATATTTGACTTTCTGTGCCTGGCTTGTTTCACTTAAATAAACCTTTTTTTGCTTCTTAACTCAAAAAAAAAAAAAAAAGGCAGGCGTAAGCTATAAAATCTTTCCAAGTCCTACTCAAAAGGATAAATAATATATAAAGTCACCTATCCCTATCTTAACATACATTTTGTAATAATAAAATGTACATTACATTTCTGTACTTAAACTTTAACCTCTTTAGTAATAAAATACAGCAGTTTTTAATCATGACTAGAGATCTCATGACATTGATTATAATATTAAAAATAG
The DNA here is from genome assembly GCA_023783475.1 of Daubentonia madagascariensis. Taxonomy (NCBI): domain Eukaryota; kingdom Metazoa; phylum Chordata; class Mammalia; order Primates; family Daubentoniidae; genus Daubentonia; species Daubentonia madagascariensis. Next base: position 6,929,958 of record JAKFHU010000144.1, on the reverse strand, counting down.
TTAATTTACTTCACTTTAAAAACAGACAAGACTCTTAGTAGACACATTGGCAGGCAGCATAATTTTACTGAATTCACCTTAATGAAATAAATTTCTTTTAGAACCACACCAAAGTTGGCACTCTTTCTTCTTTCAAAAGAAATCAAAACTTGCATGCAAATTACAGAGTTCAATCTCATTCATTAATGCTAGGCAGTGGACTCTGAAAAGTCATGTTCCTTCAGACCAGTTTCATAGCTTCTGAATACTGATTCTTTCCCGTCTGGCAGTAAACAGACTAACAATAACACTCAAATGACCTTGAAAGTGTTGCTTCATTCTCCACAGAAAATATTTTTTGGCATCTTCTTATTAGTCAACAAATTTCAAAAGCAAATTAATAAAATAACAATAATTCAGATTAATATCCCTGCAAGAATGTCAACTAATTGCAAATGCCTGCCTATTTTCTTCTTAGTGTGTTCTCTAGCTCCTTATTGTAGATATAAAAACTACCTTTGTTAACAGATGACTATGAGAATGCCCCCCCACCACAAAGATGAAGGACTTTGCTCAACAGCACAAATCAGTCAACACTGAAAGTGGAACTCAGATAACAGATGCAAGTCACTGAACGAACATTCTAACAGTTTTAGATAATCTTTTCCTTTTTTAAGGAATTGTGGCAAAAAACACATAAAATTTACCATCTTAACCATTTTTACAGTTTAGTAGTGCTAACTATATTCACATTGTGGTATTAACAGTTTAAAGTAATCTTTTAAATACAGTTCTTAACTTTATTTTTAAAAACATGTTTTTTGGAAGTGTATCTTCTTCCTAAATGTATTCATGGTTACCTACAGAACAAATTTTTTAAATTTCAAGAGTAGGGATGTCAGATTAGCTATTTTGACTCTATGACATCATAAATACATGTCAACAGGAGCCAGACTGAATGGGCTCCCACTTTACAAATATGAGACAACTTAAGCATAAAAATAAATAAAAGTAGTAACAGATTATAACCTACTAAATAAGAATTCATGACTCCATAAACACATAAAAAAGCAAGAAGGGAATATTCTTCCTTATAGAAGAATGCTAACTAGTAAATGTAGAAGGTATGATGGAATTAGAAAATCACCATTTTGCATCAAAGTAATTACTTCTCAGGCAAGAATCATCAACAGATGCTAAGACTAATGGGTAAAAGTTCGATGAGAAACAGAATTATATAGTCTCAATGTATCTTCCCAAAAATTAGTTAAAAATTACAAAGGGAGGAGGAGTAAGTTGGCAGCCCCTGGCAAACAACATTTTAGCCAAGTAACTAAAAGTTAACATCACCAATAATGGGCTAAACCAACATTATATGCCTCCTAATATGATGCACTGAGAACACATTATCACTTTTGCCACATTCCTACTAAGAATACATAACCTCTAATCATGAGGAAACACCAAACAAACCTAAATTGGGTGATGGTCAATAAAATAGGAGGCCTATACTCTTCAAAAATGTCAATGTCATCAAAGCTAAAGAAAGACTGAGGAACCTTCCTCACAAAGACTAAAGAGACATGAAAACTACACGTAAGGCATCTGGAGCACCTTAGAATAAGAGAAATTGCCATAAACAATAGTAATTAGACAACTGGCAAAATGCGAATGTCTGTAGATTAGAAAATAGCATTGTATCATTGTTAAACTTCCTGATTTTGCCAATTATAGAATGGTTAGAAAAGTGAACCTCCACAAAGGGCATGTTTGCAACTTACTTTCAAATGGTTCAGAAAGACAGCAATATGTATATATGTACAGAGATAAAGCAAATGTATCAAACTGTTAATAGGCGGTGAAATTCAGGGAAGGGTTTTGAGAATTCTTTGTACTATTCTTGCAACTTTTCTGTATGTCTGAAATTATTTCAAAATTTAAAAAGTTAAATATGTGTATATGTATCTATGTGTCCATTTTAGAAGTGTTCCTGATATTTCTTTTATGCTTGAAATTCAAATCTCTCAAACGTTCTTAAAGACTTTAAAGCAGCTACTCTACTTAAAATTTTAAAAATAAGTCAAGGTCAACGTCCTTGGAAACCACAATGAAGATTTGAAAATACTCTCTATGTATACTGGCCAACTGTGTGGATAAGAATTACTTAAACTAATCGTTCCACTTTTTCTGTTAGCTCTACAAAATCACTGAGTCCTAAATTCCCCACCACTACAATTATCATTTCACTTATGCCAAACTTGTAACCTGTCCACAAAACTGTCTTCCAACTGCTACATAGACAAGGATTCTTCTGCAAGTATGGCTCTGGTTCCTTGAATTTTCTCAAATTCATGACTTTAACTTGTTTATGTCTAGACCCCCTAAGAAGAAAAAAAAATCTCCCCTGAGAGAAAGACAGAACACTGACTTGAAGGATGTGGGTTTGAACTTTTTAGAGGAAGGGGGTCTGAGGACTTTTTATGGAACAAAGAGGAACAAACATAAGAAAAAAAGATGTCTACAGACATCTAGAAAGAACGTCAGCTATATCTCAGGAAGAAAAGTCTCAGTAGTGGGTGGGAAAACACATATGCACACGCACACAAAACTGTAGAAAAGGTACAAAACACCAGGAAAGTCTCTGACCCAAGTTTAGCAATCTTGTTTCTCATTTAACCTAAGTGTAAATCAGGAAATCTACAGAATCCACAATATATTTTATCACAGCATTAGGACAAAAATGTATCTGCTGTCAGTCCTTCTCACAACAGGAGAAATGTGGTTTGTCACTACTGAAACATCAAAAACGTACCACTATCAACAGTTCCCTGGCTATTTAACCTACAATCTGCTGGTTTAAAAGCAGGTCAGCCTGCGTTATAAAAAGACGCCTGCCTTTCAAAACTGGGTAAAGCTGTCAAATTGGATCATTGGCTTTACACATACACTGAAATTCAGCACTGCTCCATAAGCCAGAAAGCAGAGCGAATTTCCATAAGCACCCGCCCTCCCTCCCACCCACCCAACCCCCGCCCTTGACAGTGAGTACGTCCGAGCAGCCACAATGCGCCCAGTGAAAATGTTTAATTCTTCCAGAAATGCTGGCTTCCAGGAGGAATCCAGGTTTTAAACTCTCCCCGAGCGGGCATCCCCGCGGCGACATTTTGCTCGGGTGTGGAAGCAAGTGTGGAGGACCTGGCGGCCCGAAAGTGCCAAGAGTGAACTAGGAAAGGTGGGAAGTGGCTGGGGAGAGGGTGGGCGGGGAGGAGGGGCAGCAGAAGCGCGCGTTGGTACCCTGGTCACCTTTACCCCGACCTCTGACTTCTGCCCGGAGCTAGCGGCCCGAAAGGAGTCAAGGGCAGGCCCCAGACTTTTGGCCTGACCCCCAGGCCGGGATGAGCCGGCCGGCGCGAGGACTAGTCGGGTGTGTGGGAGCCGGTGACCTTCGCCATGACCCTCGTGGGGACGGCAAGTTGAGGCTGGACCGTCACCGGGCTCTCCCTCCCTGTCCGGACTCACCGCCCGCCAGAGCTGCCCCGGAGCCGCCGCTCGGAACATGGTCTCTGCTTCCGCTGCACGCTCGGCCTCAAGGTAGCCGAGAACCGGGCCAAGCAACTCCGCCTCTGCCAGTCACCCTAACGATCGCGAGACGCGCGGACGAGAACAGACGCCCCAGGCTGGGAGAGCGAGCCCGCGCTTCCCGCCTGCCATTGGGCGCTCGCGCAGCCAATGGAGACGGCGGGAAGTTAGGGGCTGGACTGGGGAGTGGGGCAAAGGTGAGGCTGCTCCCCAGGAGGCCTCGGGTGGCGCCCGCCTGTGCAGCTGCAGAGGCAAAGCCTGCGGACTGCTTGAGCTCCCGCTGTCTCCCAGCCCCAAACCCGCAACGTTGTTGAAGTGAACTTTCCAGCTGAGCTGAACTTTCCATCTTGGCTTCCCAGCCCTCTGGATGAAGCCCACCCCTGTCACTCCGTTCATTCTTTGGCCCACTCATTTATTCACAGGCTCAGCGCTACACCTGTTAATGTGCTTAACACTCTTCCAGGTGAGGGGAATATAATAAAAGGTTGCACGAGGTGTTGTCCTGCCCTTGGGAAACTTACGAGACTCTGTAGGAAACATACAAATAAATTTATCATTACTGTTGGGGGGGAGGGGTTCACCAAATTGGTGATAATAGAGCTGGAATCTAGAAGCAGGAACCGCGTGGGCACAAACAGCGGAGGAATATGGTGGGAAGATTGAAAGACAAGAGGCAGAACTCTGTGTGCTGCCTGCAGAAGGAGACAGAACAACTGGAGATAAGGCTTGGGCTCCACTGTGACCCTCTTCTCTCCCCACTCTACCTATACTAGGCAGTCCCACCCACACCTTGGCTTCAATGCCAAATCTCTCCTGACCCTTGAACCACATGTCCACTGCCTACTGGGCATCTCCTCAGAATGTCCCTGGACACCTCAAACCCGCTGGTCCTCAACTGACTCAGCGTTCTCCTCCAGATTTAATTCTCCTTTTGTATTCCGTTTTTCAGGGAATGCCTTCCGCCTCCACCCAGCTGCTCAAGCTGGAAACCTGGGAGTCATACTTGACTCTTTTCTCTCCCTTATTCGCTTCGCTATCCTATCAGTCACTAAGTCCTAGCAATTCCACATCCAAAACAGCCCCCAAATCCATCTACAGCTCTCTTCTACCCTGCTCTGTGTTTGGGTTGCCGAAGTCACCTCTTCACTGTTCTCCCAGCCTCCAGTCTTCACCCCACGATCCATTCCCCCTGCAGCCAAAGAGCTCTTTCAAAAGGGCAAACTGGTGATATCACTCACCTGTTTAATATACCTCCATGGCTCCCCGTTGTTTTTTAGGATAAAATCCAAACCCTTAAAAACAATGGTGAATTAACACATCTGGTATTATCCTGGGTGGAGCTAGAGCCCATTCTTCAAAGCAAAGTATCACAAGAATGGAGAAACAAGCACCACTGGTACTCACCATCAAATTGGTACTAACTGATCAATGCTTATGTCACACATGGAAATAATATTCAACGGAGGTCGGGCAGGTGGGGGGGGTGGAGGGGATGAGTAAACTTCACACCTAATGGGTGCAGGACACACTGTCTGGGGGATGTCCACGATTGCAGCTCTGACTCGGGCAGTGCATGGGCAATATATGTAACCAAAGTGTTTGTACACCCATAATATTCTGAAATTTAAAAATAAAAACAAAAACCTTAAAAAAAATCCAAACCCTTTAGCATGAATTCTAAGCCCTGTACAAGGTGATCCTTTCCCCCCTCACCCTCCAATGGCCATACAGAACTTCCTTTATTTCCTCCAATGCCGTGCTCCCTCTGCCTCCCCACTTTCTCTCTCTCCTCTCTCCCCTTTACTCCTTCAACTGGTTAATACTTATTCATTCTTGAAATTTCAGCTTGGATTTCCCTCCTCACACTAACTCCAAATTAGATACCTTTCCCATGTGCTTCTGTTTCCCCCTGTGCTTCCCCTGTCATAGCAATTGTCACATGGGTTGTAATGACCTGGTCACTTGTCTGACTAAGATCTGTAAGGATAGAGAGTATGTCCTACTTTTTAAATTTTGTGTCCACAACACATAGCACAGTTCTGGCCCATAGTAGGCATCCAATCAGTATTTTTTGGATGAATCAACAAATTAATAAATGACTTGCCAAAGAGTCTGGACTTTATCATAAAATTTTTAAGCAGGGGAGTGGTATGTTCAGAAATTGCCTTAATTCCCAATTCAGCAACAATCTACCTTTCCAGCCTTATTTAGTCTACCAACAAATACCATTGACTCTAACTTCAAAAGGTTCTGAAATCCAACAATTTCCACTAATTCCTCCACCACTACCACCTTCACTCAGGCCCCTATCATCTCTTGCCTGGATCATTGCAAAGCCTTCTAACTGGTCTTTCTGTTTCTACTCATGCTTCCAGAAGTCTCTTCTCCAAATAGCAGACTAATCGTGACCTCTACTCAAAGCCCTACAATGGCTCCCTCTCCTACCACTGCCCCCTCTCTCACTGTGCCCCGGACACATGGGCCTTCTTGCTGCTCCTTGAACATACCAAGCCTGCTCCTTTCTCAGGGCTCTGTGCTCTGGTTGTTCCCTCTGCCTGAAGTGCTCTTCCCTCCTTACCTGCATGGCTCACTTCCTCACCTCATTCAGGTCTCTGCTCAAAAACCACATTTTCCGAAAGGATGACCTTGGCCTCCCAACATAAAATAGCACCCCACCACACCCCACACTCCCGGGCTCCCCATCTCTTGTTCGATTTTTCTTCTTGGCATTTATCACCACATAACAGGATACACATGTTTCTTCCTTTGTCTATTACAGATCTCCCTGCACTGAAATATAAGTTCCGTGGAACAAAAACTTTGTGTGAACCAACAAGAACTTCAAGGGCCCTGTGCTCAGCTTTTGTTCTTCCTTCTGTCTGAAATTCCCTTCCCCACCAGACAGACCTCTAGTCCACCTTTTTTCTCTTTCTTTTTTTTTGAGATAGGGTCTTACTCTGTTGCCTGGGCTAGAGTGTGGTGGCATCATCATAGTTCACTGCAACCTCAAACTCCTGGGCTCAAGCGACCCTCCTGCCTCAGCCTCCTGAGTAGCTGGGACTACAGGAGTGCACCACAATGCCTGGCTAATTTTTTAATTTTTGTAGAGATGGGGGTCTCACTATGTTGCTCAGGCTGGTTTTGAACTCCTGGCCTCAAGCGATCCTCCAGCCTTGGCCTCCCAAAGTGCTGGGATTACAGGCAGGAACCATCATGCCTGGCTCCCCATCATCTGTTCTAAATTCCCCTCCCCTCAGCTAGTATCTCCATTGGTCTCCATGGCTTACCCAATGCCTTGCAAGCTGAAGATCTGAGCCCTTGACCGACCACCAAGCCCATCTCATGCAAGGGTTGCCACACTTGCCTGTTTATTGTCATAAGTGGGCAAAGGAGTACTAAGAAGCAACCAAGGGAATCACTCTTGGCCAAGATGATGATCCTCTTCCTGCCTTCGGGTCCTTGTGTACAAGGTGTCCAAAGTACCCAGGTGGCAGCTGTAGCTTATAGCTCAATGGGACTCTTGCTGTGCCCTCTGATGGAAGATTCCCCTCTAACCCTGCAGGGCCCAGAGTCACAGTACCATGTAACGGTCTTTGATTGAAGATATATGAACCCCATCCTCATAAAGTACTGGCTCCATGCTGGTGCTTCAAGTGGCCCTTCAGCAGGCCACTCCAATACCCCATCAGGCTGGCAGCATCGGGATGACACAGTCTCTGACTCGCTTAAGGAATCTTGTGATCATGAACTCATTTCTGTACTTCTACTGCAGTAAATTGGGTTCCTGGTCTGATGTGATATTATGTGGAATACTGTGATGGTGAATCAGATACTTGATAAGCCCTCAGATAGTGACACTGATTAAGGTCCTCTGGGCAGGAAAGGTAAACAGTACCCAGAATGTATGTGTTTCCCTGTCAGGATGAATCATGGCTCTTCCAGGATAGAAGGGGTTCAATGTAGTCAACTTGCTGCTGTGGGACCAGCTGGTCTCCTGGAGGAATAGTACCACTTCAGGGGCTCATTGGGCAGCAGCAGTGGCTCGATCAGCCTTTGTAAGTGGGAGCCCATGCTATTAGGCTCATACTGCCTCTCTCTCTGCCACTGTGGTCATTTTATGCATGTCCCCTTAGTGCCAACACTGGGTGGCTGATGACGGAGGCTGGCAAAGGTTATCTGACCAGATATTTTTGTCTTCTGGGTTACTTGGTGCCTCTTCAATAATAGATGCTTTCTGGTGAGTGTTAACATGTAATACAAAGATCTTCGTACTTTGCCCACTCCATATATGCATTGTCATGCCACTACCCCATACCTGCTTGTCCCGAATCTTCCAATCTTTCTTTTTCCAGGCCCCTGGCTAGCCAGGTGGGCCATTCATCACTGCCCCTGAGTTTATATATATTCCACACTTGGGGCACTGCTCTGTCCACACAAAGTGAATGACCAGGCACACCTCCTGAAGCTCTGCCCATGGAGAAGATTTTCCTTCCCCTTTATCTTTCAAGGCTGTCCCTAAGTGAGGGTAGAGTGCAACCGCCATCCATTTTCAGCCTGAACTCACATACTGAGCAGACCCTCCATCAACCAAATACGGGGTTTTTTTCCTTCTCTTGCCAGCTGATTATAAGGGATCCTATATGCAGCTGTACGTGTGCACTGAGGGAGAGGTGCTGGTGTAGCAGTGGTGACCGTGGGGTCTAGGCTGCCAGTTCAAGCAACTTGCCCATGTCCTTTGGTCCTACTTGTGCTCAGTCCCAGATGTAGCAGTTCCATCCTAGGATGGCTTGTTACTTGCCTGCCCGATATTATGATTTGGTGGGTTTGACAGAGTCCAGCTCAGGACGGGTAATTCCTTACCTGTGGTCTCTTGGTATCCGATGATCAGGCCCTGTAGCACAACAGGAGTTGTTTTTTTTTTTCTTTTCAAAAGGCACATAAATCTCTGCTGCAGATGGCATGGCCTTTCTCTAGTACTGTAGGCCTACATTGTGATTCACAGTGGATCTTGCCATAAACTCCACATAGCATCTTTTTCTACCACTGATAACTCTAATACCATCTCTGGGCGCACAAATGGCCAAGTAGCAGGACTGCCTGCACTGCAACCTGACCTGGTCTGAGCTCCACTTAAAGGTAGCAGCCTTTTATGTCACCTGGTATATGGGCTGGAGCAGTATTTCCAAATGTGGAATATAATGTGTCCAGAACCCAAAGAGGCCTATCAGGCATTATACTTTCTTCTTCATGGTGGGAGGTGCAAGACACAATAATTTATCCTTTTCTTTGGGTGGGATATCCTGGCATGCCCCAACTCTGGACCCCTAATCATCTTACTTATGTGGCAGGCCCCTGAATCTTTATAGGATTTATCTCCCATCCTCTGGAGTACATGTGTCAGTCTAAGACCTCTAATGTGCTAGCCACTTTTGTCCATCCAGCTGAATTAGTGTAACGTCATTGATGTAATAGATCAATGAGATGTTTTGCAATATGTCCAGATGGTCCAAATCTCTTCAGGCTGTATTGTGATAGATGCTGAAAGTTAACATAACCCTGAGGCAAAACTGTAAATGTATACTGTTGTTTGTTCCATGTGAATGTATACTGTTTCTGATCTTCTTTTCTCCTAAGGATAGCAAGGAACCCATTCACCAAATCAATGTTCACATTAACTGTACCTGAGTCTGTTAATCTACTCTAATAAAGATACAAAAACTGGGTGGTGGCTGCAATAGGGCTACTACTTATGTGGAGTGTGGTAGTCCACTGTCATCTTCCAGGTTTAATCTGGTTTCTGCAGGGACAATCCTGGTGAATTAAATGGGAAATTATCCTTGAAGGTTAGATTCTTGAAATTTGCTTCATTGCATGCTTTCAAGGAGGTCCTCTGGCTTTTACATGGTTCTCAATTACCTGTTAATCATTCCTACTCTTTTATAATTCTTTTCCTAGGGCATGGAGCCTAGCCATTGCCACCCAATGCCATTGTCCTTGTAGCTACTATTTCGCCCATATTTCTCAAATGCCTAGTACATTCCCTTCCACAGGCATAGCATCCCAATTTACCACTAGTGAAAGTTTTAACAATTGGACCACAACTTTATGCTAAGGGCTGTGTTCTAGCTACCAGCAGTGATGGGGTCCTCAGTGCCTGTCTGGCAAAGAGTAATACAGGTCCAAAGTCCCATCTTATCACCTGCTTTCTCAGACCACTCCTATGCTCTACTTCTCTTGGAAGCAGACTCTGAGACAAGTTCAGAGTACATGATGATTATTAGGGGGTGCCCTTAGAATCCACACCTGTGTGAGGGGATGAGTCAAGGTAGAATCTGGCAGAAAGAGAAGCTGGGCTGATATGCAGGCATGAACAATAATCCAGTAGAATGTGAATTATTCTGGTTTTTTTCTTTGTTTGTTTTTGAGATAGGGTCTTGCTCTGTTGCCCAGGCTAAAGTGCAGTGGCATCATCACAGCTCACTGCAACCTCAAACTCCTGGGCTCAAGTGATCCTCCTGCCTTAGCCTCCTGAGTAGCTGGGACTACAGGAATGCGCCACCACACCTGGCTAATTTTTTTACTTTTTGTAGAGACAGGGTCTCGCTGTCTTGCTCGGGCTGGTCTTGAACTCCTGGCCTCAAGTGATCCTCCAGCCTTGGCCTCCCAAAGTGCTGGGATTACAGGCATGTGCCACCATACCTGGCCCTGTTTTTTAATTAGGTGGCAGAGTATTGTGTTTACTATGAAAAACAGTGTGGCCATGCTAAAAGAATATGATATATGTTGACATTACAAACTAAGCACTCACCACAGTGTTCCCAACTCATAGGAGGACAACCATCAGAAAAATTAGAACATTTAAAATGGAATATATATTCTTAAATGAGATATTTAAAACAAATATCTCATTACATCAGAATTTCTTCATAAATGTAAAGAATGAAAACAAAGCTGCAACCAAAGTAAGTTTCTGAGTAGCTCATTTGTTAGTCAAAGAAGGAAAGCATTTACTAAGAGTGAGTTAATTAAGTTGTACTTGATTGCAGCAGCCGACAAAATATATCCTGAGAAAATTAACTTGTTTACTATTATGAGATTTTAGGAGAGAAAAGTTAAGGACATGGGGAACAATAGGAAGCAAGGCAAATGATTTCAAGTGGTTTTCCTCGGCATTTGGTGAGTTAACAGATGTTACCAATACCGCTCAGTGAGTATTGTTTATTCAAGGAATTAATGCCAAGCTTGAAATCCCTATAGAATTGGCCTCTGTGAATAGTCCGAATAGAACAACAGAATATTTTCAAAGAAGTTAAGGCAATACTAATTCAGTACAACCTGAAGTGGAATTTGCTAAGATGTGTTACAACTGATGGTGGTAAAAATATGTGTGGGACAAAAAAAGATCTCATTAGACAAATTTAAAAGCTTGGGAAAACGTAAGGTGTGTAAAGCCTAGAGCTAGTTATTTATCATATTATACATCAGCAGGTACTTTGTTGAAAATACTTTGAATCCATTTTGTGTTATTGTGTGACAGGGTCAATAGTGAACTTCATCACTCTCATGGACTATTGTCAGTTCCATGAATTTTTGTCAGAAATAGAAGCTGAATATTCTGACTTATCCTACTGCACAGCAATTTGATGGCTTAGCAGTGGTAAAGTTTTATTGCAAGGCCTAGATTGGAATTGTGCTCAGATGTTCATAGCAGCTTACTTTATCATAGCCCCAAATTGGAAATAACCCAAATGCCTATTAACTGGTGAATGAATTAACAAATTGTGGTCTATTATATTTCATTGTGTAACAATGAAAAAGCACATGCTACTGATAATGCAACAACATGGGTGAATCTCAAAAGCACTATGTTAAATGAAAGAAGGCAGAGACAAAACACATACAATTCCATCTATATGACGTTCTTAAAAGGCAAAACTATAGGGACAGGAAACAGACCAGTGGTTGCCTGGAGCTAGGGGTGAAGGGCAGGGATTGATGGCAAATGAGCATCAGAGAACTTTCTAGGGAGATGAAAATGTTCTGTATCATGATTATGTAATGGCTGTATACCTTTATCAAAACTCAACAAACTGTACATTTAAAGTGGGTGAATTTTATTATATGTAAATTTCACTTCAATAAAGCTGATTAAAACAAGTACACAAACACACACCTCAGGTCACCAGTTTGAAACCTCTGCTTACACAATTTACAACCAGGATGTTGATAGAAACATAAATTGAAACCTTTCACTTTGAAATCTGACCCACATCCTACATTCTATCCATCAGCAAATCCTGTTGACTGTAGCTTTCTGCTTCTACCTGAGTCCAAAACACCATCTTCTATGACTGGGATTATTGCTGCAGCCTCCTATTTGGTCTCTGAACCTCCTTTCTTGCCTTCATGATCTATATTCTTCAGAACAAATAGTGCCCCTCCTAAAACGTAAATCACATCACACCATCTCTGTTCAAAACCCTCCTATCACATTGGGGGGAAAATCCAAAGCTCTTGTCATGGCTTCAAATCCTAACTTGCTCTGGCCCCTGCCTGGCTCTCTAACTTATCTCCTCTCACAGTTCCTCAAATGCATAAGCGTGCTCCTGCCTTGGGGCCTCTGCACTTGCTACTCTCTCTGTTTGGGATGCTTTCCCTCCAGATCTTGCACATGGTTTGCTCCTACTCTTCATCCGGGTCTCAGCTTAAAAACTACCTCCTGGGATAGGTTTCTCCTGACCACCATATCTAGCTCCTTCCCCATTTTCCCCATTTCCTTACTATGTTTTATTTTTCAGAGCAAGGATTTTGTTCTATTCACTGTTGCATCCCTGGCACCCAGAACAATGTCTGGCACATGCGAGAATGCAATGCATACTTTGTGAATGAACAAATGAATCAATGGATGAACGAATGAGTATATTCACTATGAAGCCTTCCCGGACTGCCTGGCCTGCACGTCTCCCCTCTCTTCCCATCTTTCCTGCATTTACTGTTTTTGTTTGCTTGACTGATTGTTTTTAATAACCTTTATTGAGATATAATGCACATACCATACAGTTCACCTAAATACATTAAATAATGTATATAATCAATGATTTTTAGTATATTCACAGTTGTACAATCATCATCATAATCCATTTTAGAATACTTTTATCACCTCAGAAAGAAACCTCATACCCTTTAGCCATCACTCCTGAGCCTATCCCCTCCCAGCAAAGTATTGACAAGAATGTAGAGAAATTGGTACCCTCCTACATTGCTGGGGAGTACTCATAAATTGTGCAGCTGGTTTGGTAAACAGTCTGGCAGTTCTTCATAATGTTAAACATAGAGTTACCATATGGCCCAGCAATTCCACTCCTAGGCATATACCCAAGAGAATTAAAAAATATGTCCCACAAAAACATGTACACAAATGTAGCAGCATTGTGCATAATAGCCAAGAAATTAAAATAACCCAAATGTCTATCAACTGATGGATGAATGGATAAGCAAGATGTGGTCTCTCCATACAATAGAATATTATTCAGCAGTAAGAAGGTATGAAGTGCTGATACGTGCTACAACATAGATGAGCCCTGAAAATAGTATGCTAAGTAAAAGAAGCCAGTCAAAAACAACCACATATTGTATGATTCCGTTTACATGAAATGTCTAGAACAGGCAAATCTATAGAGACAGAAAGTAGCTCAGTGGTGCTTAGGGCTGAGAAGATGGAGAGGAGAGACGGGGAGTGACTGCTAATGGGTATGGACTTTCTTTTGGAGATGATGAAAATGTCCCCAAATTAATTGTGCTGATGGTTACCCAACTCTGTGAATATACTAAAAACCATTGAACTATACACTTTAAGTGGGTAAATTGCATAGTATGTGAATTTTATCTCAATAAAACTGGTAACACACATAATCCTATGAAGATGAGGGACATTATGATAAATCCTCTCATTTATATTGTCTTTTAAAAAAAGGTAAATCATTTGAAACGGCCAGTAATTTAACTGTTAATAGTTACAAATGTCTTGTAACACATATTAGACCAACGTGGACCCACCAGTGTTTCAGGGCTCCATGAGTAAGAGCCACCACTTTACACCTAATTTAACATGCTCAATGCCCTACGATTCTATTATCCATCTGTATGGCTCAAATTCACTACTTTCTATAGCTGCTCCAGACCTGAATGGGAGGAGAGGCTCAGGGATTTGTCTAGAAGCCAGGTTTGCACTGCAGACCCACTGTTTCAACTTAGCACTTAGAAGTTGTTGGTGATGGGACCCCAGGGCACTGCTTCTGGGTGGTCCCCTCCTCTGTTTCTAAACAGCCACATAGAAATGGGCCTGTATGCCTAAAACCTGCTTCGTATTTTCAAGGCTTGTCCATGTTTTCAATAAGGAATTATTTTGCAATGACATTCTGCCTTTCTAAATATAGCACATGAAAACGGACCTATCTTTTTAGCAATGTCTGCCAACAGGATTTCTTTCTTTGTGCTAAAAATACCCACAGATGATTTTAACTGTGCCACTTTCAGATTCTCCTTTCAGCTTATCTGTCCCCTCCCACATGTTGTCATTCTCTGTTTGAAAACCATGACCGTGAAACCTCGAACATTTATGGGTTATGCAAACAGCTTCCTGTGGTATATTTTAATAATTACTGCTCTTATTATTACCAGATGCTGAAATCCCAAATGATAACAGGGTGATAGACTTTAAGGGTAAGATTATTTTAGCAGGAGAAGTGTGATAATTTTGTTCCCCGAGAGATAGCAGGTGCTTGGGTTTGGATCCATTTTTTTCCCACGTTTAGCTGAGATGTTTTACGCAAGTTCCTTAGTCTCACTGAGTCCATTGGTAAAAGAGTAAAACTAATGCCTTCCTCAGAGGGTTTTGGTGAGAAATGTGTGTGATTATATATTGTATTAGTTATCTATTGCTGTGTAAAAAAATTACCTCCAAAATGTAGCAGTTTGAAACATTTATTATCTGACACAGTTTCTGAGGGTCAAGAACCATGGAGTGGCTTAGCTGGGTGGTTCTGGCTCAAGGTCTCTCATGAGGTTGCATTCAAAGCACTGGCCAGTGCTGACCACTCAAATGGCACTGGATGATCTGCTTCCGAGCTCACTCACGTGGCGGTTGGCAAGAGGCTTTGGTTCTTCACCATTTGGAACTCTCCACATGGCTTCTCTCAGAGGGACACATAGAGATAGAGATACACAGAGATAGAAAGACAGAGAGAGTGGGGTGGACAGTCCAAGATGGAAGCTGTAGTCTTTTATAACCTGAACTCAGCAGTGATTTACCATCATGACCACCATGTTCTACTGGTCACAGTAATCAACACTGGCACCATGTGGGAGATGACTACACAAGGGTGAAAATACCAGGAAGCAAGGATCAGTGGGGGCCGTCTTGGAGGCTGGCTAGCACCTACGTATAATAGAAAGCACCCAGCAAGGACACCTGGACACCATTAATTCAACAACCATTCATTGACCACTTACTATGAGTAGGCCCTCATCTCGGCCCTGGAGTATAGACATAGTACTTGCCCTGAAAAGCTTATATCCTAGAAGGTCATATAGGTGCTCAAGAAATAGAAGTTTTCTCCCTATGAGAAAGAAAACAAAAACTTCATAAAAGGAGTCCTTGCTAATTAAAGGCACAGCCATAATCTAAATAATTCCCACTGGGGAAAGTAGGGAATCTCCTCCCCCCCCACCCCCAAAATGTGACAATTACAAGTTGGAGGACTCTGCAGTTTTTAGCTTAGAAGCTGAGAATTTACGTTAAGAATCCCAGCTGAAATGAAGACAGCCATTATACTCGTCTATGAGAAAAAGATATACCAAGTAAATCGATGGTATTTACAGTCGTGCAAGGGGGGTTTTACTTGTTTTTCCAAACTGTTCTTTCGGACCTTTGCTGCATCTGTAGAATGCTAACAAATACGCTTCTAAATTCCTGGACTCCTTATCTTTGTGTGAAAGCAACTAAGGTGAGACCTCTATTTGGCAATGACTCATACACTTTGTTGATTTTGTTGACGTTTAATGTAAGGTACATATAGACATGTATGTACTACATAAAAAATCACCTTGAGTTTAAAATCTTCTATAATGTATTCTGACTTCTCCTGGTTGTCCCAAATAGTGAGAATAGTCCTTTATTGATATTTTACTTGTGCTAAAATATTCATATTTCAGGATCTTAGAGGAGACATGTATGATTCATAGGATTAATGGCAAAGGAATTTGCTTACATTATCAAATTAGCCTTGCATCTTGCTAGCCTTCATAATGCTGAAGTGAAGCTTGAGATTTATATATAAATATTGAAGTCTAAATCTGAGCTTAATAAAGCATACATAGCTTTCCAGTATACCCATGGACAGAAATGGACACCAGAACTTTCTCTGATGCTGAGGAGCCTTCTGGTGCCCAAGAGATACCAACTGAAGTTCTGCTGGATGTCTGTCTTTGCTTGGCTGGCCTTCTCAGGGCACCTGAAGACCATGTGGTTCAGTAGGTCTTGGCTGAGCTAGCTCCCCTCTGCCGGTTCTGCAGAGGATGCAGGGGAGGGGATTGATACCATCTCTGGTCTCATGGATTTAATGAAAGACACTTGTCCCAGAGTCTCCTCTTCCATAAGAAAGGCCAGGAATTATTAATATGTCTATCTTATTCATGGCTATATTCTCAGTGCTTAGAAAAGGGACTTCAAGGAATCTCTCTTAGGGAGTTTCTGAGAAGTAAATTGTCACTTGGCCCCCAGATGTCTTCATATTTACCTGCCATGAAACTGTAATGAGAGTCAGGGCTAAGCAGCATGGCCAGATCTTCCACGGTCTCCACACATGGTGCTCATTCCTGCCTCCCTGCCTTTGCTTGCCAGCTGCCTGCCGGGTGGTGCACCCTCCTCACTTCCAAGGCTTTACCCAGTGGTTCCTGGTCTATAGCCCAAGGTGAAGTTTTTACCATTTTTCAGCCAAATGAGAAAAATAAGAATGATATAATGTTTTTCACAAAGCTCAATGGAAAGAACTATTTTATTCCGAAACTAGGCTTTTCCTTCTTAGTGTTAACATGTTTCTTCTTGTAGGAAATGATGATAGTAGTTATAATTTGTTTAACATCTTGCTTGGCATCACAGAATAGTGGCAGTCCTGTGTGATACCCCCGTTGGTTTTTCTTGGTCCGTGAGTTCCAAAAGTCTGACAACCACTGTCATACAAGAGCAGTTCAATTCCCACCTCACTTGGGAGGCCTTCTGCAGTCACTCAGGGCTCACTCTTCCTATCTTTAAAAAGGGGTATTTTCACCCTGAAGTCATATGTAATGTAGGACAATTGGCAAATTATAAAGACCTGCAAAAAAGAAAGTAAACATTCCCTATAATCCCACTCTCTGAGACAATAAATTTAATAGTCTGTGAGATGGCCTTCTATTCTATTTCCTGAATTTATCATTTAACTTTTTAACAAAATTGGAGTTATATTTATTTATTTAACAAAATTTTGTACCAGCTCTTTGGTAACTTCATGGTATCCTTAGGATAATTTCCAGCAGAAAATTTGCTGTGCCAAAGAGATTAGAGTTTTAAGGCTCTGACAAATTTTGCAAACTGCTTTTCAGAATGTTATACTGTTTGATACTCCTTCCAACAGGTTAGGAGAGGGCCAGTTTTCACACACTTTGCCAACACTGGGAATTTTCAGGTTTTTCGTTTTGGGTTTTTTTTTTTTAATCTTTGCCGTTGTGTGAGACCAAAAATGGCAATTCATGATATTTTAATTGCTTTTCTCTGATTACTAATGTGGTGAACACACCCTCAGGTGACCCCCAGTGAGTCATGCCCTTGTCTAATACCCTCCCCTTGAATGCCTATATCTTGTTAGAAACAAGAATAGAATATGGCCAACGTGAAAAGATTTTGCAGATGTAATTAAAGTCCCTAATCAGTTGACTTTGAGTTAATCAAAAGGGAGATTATCCTAGGTGGGCCTTACCTCATGAGGTAAGCCCTTTCAAAGGGCTCCTTGAAGTTAAAAACTCATAGCAGTGGAAATTCTCTCTCTCTGCTGCTGGCTTTGAAGGAAAAAGTTGGCATGAAATGAAGCTGCAAGGAAATGAATTCCGCCACAAATCTGAAGGAGCTTGGAAGCAGATCCTTCCCTAGTTAAGCCTCCATCTGAGAACGTAGCCTGGCTGACACATTGACCTTAGCCTGTAATACCCCGGACAGAAAATCCACTTCAGCCATGCCTGGTGTTCTGACTTACAGAAACTGTGATCTAGTGAGTGGCTGTTGTTTTAAGCCACTGAGTTTGTGGTAATTTGTTATGCAGCATAAATGACTCATACAACTAACAAAACTATGATTTTTCTATGTATTATTGATCATATTTTTTTCTTCTTTACAGCCCATTTTTTCTATGAGCATTCATCATTTTCTCATGGACATTTGAGTTTTTAAGACATTAAGGCTTTTTTCAAGAGTATCAACCCCTTCATCTGTCATAAATAATAAACAGCCATTGCATTTTTATGTGTTCAAATCCATGTACATTTTTCATCTGGAGTCTGCCTTTGTTGTGCAACTTGGAAGGCCTATTCTGAGGTTACAGGGAGGGTCACATATAATTTCACCTAGTACCTTTGTGGTTTTATCATTACATTTGAATCTTTTTTTTTTTTTTTTAGAAACAGCGTCTAGCTCTGTTGTCTGGGCTGGAGTGCAGTGACACAATCATAGCTCACTGTAGCCTTGAACTCCTGAGCTCACATGATCCTCCTGCCTCAGCCTCCTGAGTAGCTGAGACTACAGGTGCATGCCACCACCCCCAGCAAATGTTTTTGTTTTTTGTAGATGAGGTCTCACTATGCTACCCAGGCTGGTCTCGAACTCTTGGGCTCAAGTGATCCTCCCACCTCAGCCTCCCAAAACCTCTGGGATTACAGGCATGAGCCACCACACGCAGCCGAGAACCAGTTCTTAAACATTTATCAGCACCCGCTGGTGAAGTGTATGTGCTGACTGGTCTAAGGCCAATAAGGAATTTCCGACTTCCTTGCCAGTAATTGGTTCAGGAATGGCAGATCTAAGCCAGTCTGGGACAATGGAACAGAAAAGAGGTTTTCCAGGGGATTCTGAAAAGAAGCCAGCTTCTCCAAGGAGGCATCCAGTCCCAGGCGTTTTGGCGGCTGTTTTGTGATCTTTGTGACCGTAAGAATCATCCTTAGGTGAAGCTGAGTCTGTGGACAGCACAGAAGGGAAATGGAAAAAAACCTGTTGATGACATTGCTGAGCCACCGGGTCTCCTAGCTCTCAGGTCCGCCCTACCTCTGTGCTTGTGGTTTGAGCCAGCCCATTTCTTGCTTATGCCACGTTTAGCTGGGCTTTCTTTTAGCCCAAAGCACTCTGCTGATAATTTGGGGATTGAATGAGAGGCACTAGTCCCAGTCAGCTCCCAGCACATAGTGGTTGCTCCGTAAATGACAGCACCTTTTCTTACCCTGTACTCTAACCGGGGGTGCTGCTTTGTGTCCAGGGCATGCCTGCATTCCAGCCTTTGCCCCCAGCACTCTCCCTCTTCACTCGCAGGCCACACTTGGCGCTTTCTCACCCTTTAAGACCCAGTTCAAATCCCCCCTTCTTCATGAAGCCCCTCCAGCTCCTGGGGAATTCTCCTCCGTGCCCAGCCTGGCCGAGCCTCACCACGTGTTGCCTTCTGTGCCTGCCTGTGCTGTCCTGACTCTGGGTTTCATCTTCTCAAGCAGAGTGACACCCCTGAGGGCCAGGCCATTCTCCCTGCAGCAGTCAGCTTCCTCTTCTGGGCCTCGCTCAACCTCTTGACTCCTGTAATGTTCAGTCGGTATTCGGTGAGGGACCTACAGGCCATTCATCTCTCCTCCCTCGTGCTTTTTATAAGCTGTGGGTGCCGACATTTAGTTGAGTAAGATTCCTACAACAGCAAGAGAAGCTTTATTGTTTTGTTTTGGAGGTCTTTACAAGTGTAAGGCGTGTCTAAAGCAGCTATAAATAATTTATATTGTCCATAACTCAAGCTGATCAAAATAGACCTCATCACGGTGATGCGGCAAAATCTGGTACAAGCTGCTTTTCTGTTGCCTCCAAACCAATTACACATTCAGAGCAGATGAAAATCTGACCGGATTCCCTCCTGAGCCGGACTAACGCCCCACGCACAATCACATTAATCGCAGTCTGTCCATGATTAGGCACTGGATAATCCCATCAGACAAGAGGTGACAACCCAGATTTTATTTAATATTATCTCATTTATTATCCATTTTTGGAACTTACTGATAACTCTAACCTCCAGTAGATGTTTTCCAGTGAAAGAGGATCTACTGTAGGTTCTTTTGAGAAAGTGTTGCTTGGGCTTTGGCTAGAGCTACACAATTGGTGTGGTTTTATTTTTCTTATTTTGTTGCAAGGTGGTGAATAGACAAAATAGGACAATAATCTGTGTCCTTGTTATGAGAAAAAACTCCACATATCTAGCTCCTTATGCATGTTGGAAATAAAAGACATCTTTACAAATCTTTAAAAGGACAGTAATAACTTTATTAAGAGACAGTCTTATGTTTGAGAACATATGATAAATTGGTTTTCATTCGTTTTAGCATCAGAAAGGCAAGCATCTATGATTGGTAAGGGGGCCCCAAAGTCTGCAAAACGTAAACCTGCACACATCTGTGCAGGACAGAGAAGCTTATTACGGTATTCAGTTTTCCTGCTGGGGAAATAAATAAAATAGGCATCATTAACGTTCAAGTCTGATTGTACTCTGACAGCTGACAGTTCCTCTAATTTGAATCTAGAAATTAGAATCTGCTGAAGGGAAATCCAGGGACCACGTGGAAATTATGTCACGGCAATTCTGATGCCAGGCTCATATTGTGCTGGAGTATTGGAGGACAGCAGAAAAACCTGGAGTCACTCCCACCCCAGGATGAAACAACTCACAAAGCAGGATTGTTCCCTGTAGTAGTGATGTCTGCATCACAACCCAGATGTATTTTTCAGTATCTTTAATGGTGAGTTATAAGTGAAGGATATTCTTTTCCTCTTTCCTCAGGATTACAAATAGAAATTCTTCCCTTCACCCCATGTGAATGGTTGAGATTAATTGATCATCCACCCACCCCCTCCCCCAAACCAGCCTTCCTCCTGCCCTGCCCATTTCTGGGGTGGAGGGAGGCACCAAGCGGAGTCCACATGCACACTATCTTCCTGCCAAGTCTCCTGCCCTCTCAACTCCTGTCCTTGTTCCCTCTGGCCTTGCTTGACTCATTCATGTGCTAATCTTTCCCTTTTATAGCTATGTTCCTGCCATCTTCCCGTCTACCTCTCTTCAGCACTACAACAGGAGGTTCCCCTTTGCCCAGAGAATCCCTTCAGAACTCCTCAGCCTGGCACTTAGGCTTCCCACTCTCACCCAAACTTCTCCCTCAGTCTTTTGTGCTTGTCCAGCCCCATGGGCTTTCCTCGGGGGGGTGCGGGGTCCTCCCCACCCCTGTGGCTTTGCTTGTGCCACTGCCCACGTTCATCCCTGACCCCGGCCTCTCCTAGCTGCTCGCATTTCCCCTGAAACGCACTTGACGCGATGGCTCACGTCTCCTCCCTTTGTCCGCCGGATCGTTCCCTCCTCCTAGCAGACTTTCCTGCTCCTTTTCTGTCTGGAAGACTCACACTCATCCTCCAGGGCTCACATGCATGCCACAGGCTCCAGGAAGCCTTTCCCACCACCCCACTCTGTGCTCCCTCCTTTGTTTCCTATTGCAGCCCCAAGTCACTGCTCACTGTGGCACGGTCCACAGTACCGAAGCCCACCTTCCCCACCCTCAGCTTCCCCTCCCTGCTGTGCTGCCCGCTTCAGTGCAGGCCACAGCCGGAAACCTGGCCCCCTGGGCAAGAGGCTGGCTTCTCTGCAGTCCTGGCTCGGTGAATCTATTCCCTCTGGAGCTCAGTTTCTCCCTCCTTTCTTCCCTCCCCTTCTTTCTCGCTTTGCCAGGGCCTGGATTTCAGCAAGGCGAGAGGTATTTCTAGAAGAAAATTGAAAACGAGAAGGCAGGCCCGGCGAGGTCGTGGCTGACAGGAACCAGGCAGGAATGCCACTGCCCTTGGCTGAAGTGCTCAGAACCACTCCCAGGCCACGCTAGCCAGCTCAGGTTCCCCCTTCTGGAAAGATGGGGAAAATGCAACTTTCCCAAAAGCCGCCAGGCATCTCTCTTGCCAACAACCCCCTCCCCTCCCGGGATCTAGGCTTTAGCAGGTTATCCCTGGGGCTACCTTCAGGATGTGATTTGAAAAGAAACAAAGGCTCCCATATGTGTGTGTATGTGTATGTATGTGTATATGTATGTGTGTATGTGTGTGTGTGTGTGTGTGTGTGTATACTTATAGACAAGGTCTTGCTATGTTGCCGAGGCTGAACTCCTGGGCTCACGCAATTCTCCTGCCTCAGCCTCCTGAGTAGTTGGGATGACAGGTGCACACTACCATGTCTGGCTTTTCCCATTTTTTAAAGAAAGGGTTCATTTTTCTCCTCCTTCTAGAATGACTCTATGTGGTCCTTTTATCTGCCTCCTGTAGGCTACCTCACCCCCATTATTCCCAAAGGACAAGAGTGCTATAGACTATGGGTTTGTTTGTTTGTTTTAATACAGAATGACCTTGACATACGTCCACGATAAGCAAAGTAACAAATAAACAAAACCATTCCCATCTGGATAGACTCAAGCACCACAAGTTCACAACTAGTCTCATGGACTGGTGTGGGCTGTGGGTTTGAGTCTCAGTTTCAGTCCTACCTCTTTACTAGTGGTATTAACTTGTGAAGGTTATCAGTTTATTTACTTCTCAGATGCTGAAAGATGATATTAGGACCTGCCTCAGTGCTTCAGAAGCAGGACCAGCTTCACGGAAATACAACCTGTGCGGTCACACAGGGCCCATGCTTGCTCTGATGCTCTGCCATTGCTGTCTTGAAATTCTTAATCATTTTTGAGCAAGGGGCCCTGCATTTTCATTTTGCACTGGGATCTGCAAATTATGTGGCCAATCCTGCTCAGGAGGTTGCTGGACACTTAAAATGAGACCTTATACGATTTCTTAGCCCAGGATCCAACCGGCAGCAAGTGCTCAGTAACTGTTAGGGAAGAGAGAAAGGGGCTCAGGGAGGAGGGAGAGGGGCCCAGCAGTGCCCGTGGGCACCTGTTTACTCCAGGGGAGCCTGCAGTAGGGTGGGGGGTCAGAGAGCACAGGGCTTGGATGTTGGGAGGCCTGGACTCTGACCCTGACTTGCCAAGTTTCTTCCCTCTCCCCAGGCCTTACTTGCTTCTTTGAAACATGGTTCCCCAGTCCCCACTGCAAAATCAAGCTCTCAGACGCCTATAGCAGGTGATGATGTGAATGCTAAGGCCCTCTTTGGTCTGTTCTATACAACATCTCCAACTGCCTTTGGAGGAGAGTACAGACCTGTGGAAATGGGGTGGAGGGGGTGAGAGGCTGGAGGGAGGAGCAAGGGGGGAGGCCTGGTCCAGTGGCTCAAGAAGGGGGGTGGAGTCTTGGCCCCTGGCAATGGCAGGATCCCATCCACAGGGACTCCGGCAGGAAGAGACCCGGCCTGGGTCTGGGGACCTGGCTACCAGCTCCATCTCTGTCACTTACATGCTGGGTAACAGGTCACCAGGCCTCTGTTTCCTTTCTGATATCCACAGTGGGGATTAATGCTCTTCCCACTAGCAACATGTCCTCTGTGCCGGGTGGACGTTGTGCTTTGTGAGTGAGTGGGAGACAGTATGGCGTAAGGATTCCGCAAGTCCTGGAGGCAGAGAGCCTCCTTCTAATCCTGGCTCCACCAGCTATGTAACCTGGGACAAACTACTTCACCTCTCCATGCCCACGTTTCCTCATCTGTGAAACAGATAGTTTCAATGGTAGCAACTCCTTCCTAGGATCGTTGCGAGGATAAGGGCAGTAGTGTACGTGGAGCACGTGGCCCCAAGTCAGAGTGTAGCACATTCGCCCGCTTGATGGCGAGACTGCAGGTGGAGGTTGGCCCAGCATTCCTCCCCACATCTGTGAGTCCATAAGAAACAGGAGACAAAACATCTCTGTCCTGGTGAAGGTGTCCCGAGTGGGTAAGCACAGGAAGGCAGTTGTCTTGGGGAAGGAAAAGTGTGTGTGTGGCCTGGAGAAGCTGCCTGGGCTCCCAAGTGGGGGTCTGAGCTTGCATGTGCCTCCTCTGCACCGCCAGGCCGGGGGAGGGTGACACCTCTCTGGGCTGCAGGTTCTTATCTGTCCAACAAAGATCTGGAAGAGAGAGTCTCCGGAGGCTCTTCCAGCCTTCTAGTTCTAGAAGGAAAGAAGGAAAAAAGGAAGGATGGGGAGGATTGATTAAACAAAACTATCAAATAATAAAGGTCAGTTTGTTTTTGGTGACCTGGCACATTTTGCCTATCTGCTTCTAGCCTCTGGCTCTCCCAGGCCTAGTGCTTCCCTGCTTTTTCTTGCAGGTCTTTTTTTTTTTTTCTTTTTTCTTTTGGTTTTATTTTGTTTTTGGTATTTAAAATATATTTTTATGAAAACACATTCTCACCATCTTTATTTATTTATTTATTTATTTATTTATTTTTTGAGTTAGGGTCTTGCTTTGTTGCCCAGGCTAGGGTGCAGTGGTGTCAGCCTAACTCACAGCAACCTCAAACTCCTGGGCTCAGGCGATCCTCCTGCCTCAGCCTCCCAGGTAGCTGGGACTACAGGCATGCACCACCGTGCCCGGCTAATTTCTCTACTTTTTGTAGAGATGGGGGTCTCACTCTTGTTCAGGCTGCTCTCGAACTCCTGGCCTCAAGTGATCCTCCCACCTTGGCCTCCCAGAGTGGTAGGATTATAGGCGTGAACCACCACACCCTCACCTGGCCTCAACATCTTTAAATAAAAACAATTTGTATTTTTAAATCTGAAGCTGCTCTGGCATTAGGACTTAATTGCTTTCTGCTCCACAGGTTTCATATGCCACTGCACTACTAATTCCCCAGCGCTCTTAAGGGATATGTTAGACGCGTCCTCCTCTGTTGGAAGTGCTTGTGGCAACTTCAGGGACCTGATTCTTATCAAATGTTTAACCACCTTCAGTTCTGCATTAACTGAAGGGATATTCTTGTGAACTTGAGGGGTATTTGCTTTTTCTCATCTTAGCATATTTATTATATCTTTTTTCCTAATATGGATGTCTTTTTGTAGTTTTTATTCTGGTAACAATATGCAGTTTATGAGGGTTCTGTGGATCCCCACCATAGTCTTCATGATCTGTGGATGAAAGCTGAAACACTTTGTCTGGAATTCTTGACTTGGTAAATTTATGGTGAATCCAATCTGTCACAGTCTGCTGCCTGCCTGAGGACCTCTGAACTACTGAGCACAAAATCCCTGTCATAAGTGCAGCCATTGTCTCTTTAGAGGCAGCACCTGATAAATATTCAGCCTGAACTTTCTCAAGTCCTGTTCTCAGGGTAGGAGCACCTGCCACTATGGTGTGAATGACCACCTGTTCTTTTCTTTCTCAAGGACCTCTGCATACTAAGCCTATCTTTTAGAAGAATTGCGAGCAGAGTTTTAGGCAGCAGTGATATGGTGAAGGAGATTTTAGGGAGAAAGAATCAGGGAGACTTCTCTGTGCTCCTGAAATCTCCCCAGGAGGAGGGTCATAGCTGGGGCTTGGTTTATGGGGTAATGCAGAGCTATGGTGCTCAAGCTGCTATTCCCCGTAAGAAGAGACTGCTCTAAAGCCCAGGAGACGAGGCACCTAGGTCTCCTGTATGCTGTGTCCTGGGGTTTGGAGAGCGAGTGGCCCCTGCCTTCCCAACAAGGGGACCCTGGGAGCAGCCAGGAGGCAGAGAGCCAGGGCAGGGCCAGATCAGTGGTGACCTGTGGCTGTGCCAGGCAAATATTCTCTTCTCCCATCTCAGCGCTGGTCTCCCAGGGGTGGCTGCGACCCAAAAGACACACATGGAAGGATCTTGAAACAGGTCCCTGGTTTTCCAGCTCCAGAGAGGAGAGAAGTGGGTGAGTGATGGAGCCATGCCCTTGTGGGTCTTCAATGGCACAGTGAAAAAAGCAAGGGAGGTGAAGCCAGACAGACCTGGTTTCAATGCCAGCTCTGACTTACCCTATAACCTGAGGCGATATTTCCCCTCTCTGAGCCTCAGTTTCCTAGGAGATTGAATGGGTCTAATACTACCCATCACATAGCATTACTGTAAAGACCTAATAGGCTAATAACAGGGGCTTTGCACATGATGGCACTGAACAAATATTTGTTCTTGACCTGACTTCCTGGCATCCCAGGACAGGCGACCATCTCCTATCCAGTCCTCCCTAGTACAGTCTCAAAGGACTGGTTTTTCTGGCCAGGAAGGAGGACTTTGGGCAGGAAAGGATTAAAGGTTGTGCCTGGGATTCCAGCCTGGAGCTGCCCCCTCTTAGCCAGCAGCCTGCACCCCTGAATTATTGATTTTCTGGCTCCTGGCCTGGCACAGGACCTAGAGGGTGCTGGGAGCCAGGCCTGGCCCAGGGGCTTCCCAAGAGGAAGGCCAACAGGCCAGGTGCACCTCCTGGCCCCACACTGGAGCATACACACTACACACCCTCTCCCAATTCCGAGACGGAGCTCTCACATTCACAGACATCGCCTGTACACAAAGTCTACACACAGACCACCCCATCTGCACAGCAGATGCACACAGAGCAAGCGCACATTGAAATACACAACAAAATTATCAGAGGACACACATAGAGACAAAATTAGACGCCCCCCCAGCCAGACAAACTCAGGCACAATGTGAATAGAGGCTCCTTACACAAAGGTACAGCCATAATGATAATTTTCATAATTCACATGTATTGAGCACTTACTATATACCAGGTATTGTTCTAAGCCTTTCCCAGAGAAGTTTATTTAATTTTACTTAGTAGAGACAGCTACTATTATTATACCCCATTTTATGGATGAGGAAACCTAGGGAAGGAGAATTAAAATAAGATGCCTGAGGTCACACAAGTGACCTGGTGCAGACACATGCACAGATACCCGTCTCCTCGTTTCTCTCCCCCTATTTATTTACATAGATACATTCATTCAGATGCAGCATTCTCCCAAATGGACCCGCACACACTCAGGGTAAGCGCTGTTTGGGGCACCAGTGGCCAAAGACGCAAGAAACGGCCTGTTGGCCGAGGGGTTGGTAAGCTGTGACAAAGAGCCACACCAGGGAGAAGACTAGACGTTCCAAAGGTGGAGGCGGTGGTCAAAAGCCTTATGCTATCGGACCGCTCGGCACAGCGCGTGGCGGGTGATGAACGTTCACCGGCTGCGCGGTGAACCACCACCGAGCGGTGCTTTTAGTCTGCAGTCAGCGCCCAGCCCCGGCTGTCTGCAGAGCCTCTCGCTGCGCCCTTGGCTGCACCCATTTCCCGGCGAACAGCGCGGAGCTTGAGGCCAACCAGCCACAGGTTTTAAGCAGAAGAGCCATCGCGCCCGACCGCGCCCTCAGGCCGATGGGCCTGCTGATCCGGGCCGGGATCCGGAATGCCGGTGGAGACACTATCCCTAGGCGTCCTCCCCACTCCCGAGCCCCGCCCACCCGCGCACTCAGTTCTTAGTACGCCTCTTAATGGGAAAACAGCAACAGACATCATGGTCGGATAAATGTAATTTATAATTCATGGGCCGGTCTTTGAATCCTTTCAAACAAAACCCACAGCGATTTCTTTGAAAGAAAGAATGCCTGGACTCTCTGCTCAGAAGTCGCAGATTTTCTAACGACTAACAAGCCGCTGCACAGAAAGTCTTGTAAATTACCCAGCGCATCACATTCGTTTGATTATTTGCGTTGCTGTTGGTTTGTGAAGTGAAGCAGAAGAGTTCGTAAAAATCTTTTCCTCTGGACGTGAGGCACACATTCGACCCAGCAGTATTCCTAGAAGGAGCTATGCTATTTGGGTGGGAAAAGGATGGGGGGAGTCCATGTCAAATTAAAAAAAAACCCACAAAAAAACCAGAAGAAGAAGGAAGGGAATGGGTAAGAAGGAGAAGCAGCAGCAGCAAGGACTGAATCAGGACCCGTTCCCGGTGAGCGTCTTTGGATTCTTCCTTCTGGCGCTACCCACCTAGTCTTGAAGTTTTCTACAGGCGGCGGGGGTGGGAAGTCTGAAAGGAGTTTATTTAAACCTATGTGGTCATTCTCTGACCTCTGTCTCTAGCTTGGACCCTAAGAACAAAGGCGCACGAAAGGAGAAAGGTGCTACCGACTGGACGAAGATGGTCACGTCCAAACGGATCTCCCTTTCCGCCAGCTCACTCGTCTCGAGAGTGGATTTTTAAGTTTTTATTTATAAAAGAAGGGCGCTTTTAAAGGAGAACCTCCCCCATCCCCCAGGTATCCATCACCCTGCTCCAGCGCGCCAGGGAAAATCGCTCCACAAGTCCCAGAGGAGGTTCAGAGTTGCCGCGGCCGCGGAGCCAGCTTGGCGGTGACGCAAGGTCCAGCCCGGATTGCCGGACCGGGGGTTGGAGAGAGGATCCTTGTAGATTTCGGGGGAGGGGGCTGCGCTCCATTGTTCACTCCGGGCCAATCAGGGTTTGCCCACTTCCAGCCAATCTCCCTTCATCCCCCGCCTTCCACCCAAGCCACCCCGCCCATCAGCCCCCAGGTCCCCATCACCTCCTCTGCATCCCCAGCGGTTCTGGGGAAGCTTCGTGACGCCACAGGTCCCGCCCCCAGCTCCGGCCCGGGGCGAGTGCGTGCTGACGTCATGCTGCGTGCGGGCCGGTGCGGAATCGCTCCTTCAACTCCGCCGGGCTGGAGGAGTTAGTTAGCAAAGAGCCGAGGCTGGGCGTGAGACCCTCGTCCTTCTGCCCCTGGCCGCACACTTTGCGCACATCTCTTTTCTGCATGGTGGATATTATTTTTCATTATCCTTTTCTGGGTGCTATGGGGGATCATTCCAAGAGTAAGTCTTCCTGTGTGTGTGTGTGTGTGGGTGTGTATGCGTGTGCTTAATATGCAAAATTTCTAATGCAGAAGAATGTTTAGCGGATTCTACAAGTGGCTTCTATTTGACAGGATACTTTAGAAGAGAAAAAATAAAACGAATGCGTTTTTCCTGCAGGACTGCTTATCCTTTGGAATTCCATTGTTTTATTTTATAAGTAAACACTATTTCTCAAGCCGGGTAGGCTGACTTCAGGCTACGAAATCTGCTTCTGTTTTGCGCAAAGGCAATTAGGTTTGAATTAGGGGTGTAGGTTTTTTTTGTTTGCTTGTCTTTTGGTCTTTCAAAGCTAGGACGATTTCTCTAGCCTGATCTGGGATAGTTAAACTAAGAAATGTCAGAGAGGATGAGCGGGGACTCTACCGAAAGCTTATGTGTCCGGGTTGGGGTAGGAGGGAGTCGCTGTGAGTGGGAGTGTGCGGGCGGAAATGCCGGGACAGCACCGTTCTGTATTGATGCCGAGGCGTCCGCAGTGCCTAGCTGTGTATTTACTTCCTTCTCACCTTCATGTTAGCGTTTGGTTACAAGATACGTCCATAAAATGACTGTGTTTAACGAATGTAATAGCAAAGATATTTGGGGGCGAGGGGAGAGACAGAAAGCCTTGACAAATTCAGAAGATTTTGGTTTTTTTCGTTTTCAATTGTCTGGACCTTTAGAAAGCTCATCTTCTTTCCTTGTGGTCGCAATTCTTGAAAGAGAGAGAGAGAGAGAGAGAGAGGAAGAGAGAGAGAGAGAGAGGGTTGGGTTGGGGCTGGAGGGGCCGAGGTGGGCCAGAGCCGGGGCAACCAGGCCTTACGCGGCCCTGCGCCCTTCCCCGGCAGAAAAGCCCGGGACCGCCATGTGCGTGGGCTGCGGGAGTCAGATCCACGACCAGTTTATCCTGCGGGTGTCGCCCGACCTCGAGTGGCACGCTGCCTGCCTCAAGTGCGCCGAGTGCAGCCAGTACCTGGACGAGACGTGCACGTGCTTCGTGAGAGACGGGAAGACCTACTGCAAGCGGGACTACGTCAGGTGAGGCCGGCGGAACCCGGCTTGGCTACACGAGTGGCGGGGGCTCGGGCATTGGGGCGCGTCGACGCACCCCTGCGCCACCCGGGGAGACGGCCGCCCCCACCGCGAACGCGTGCCGCAGCGCGCCTCTGGGCCTGGGAAGCCCCCGCAGCGGGTCCCGAAGCCTCCTAGTGGGCCACAAAGCGTCCTAGGAGCGCGTGCCAGTAGCGGCGAGGTTGGTGAGGGCGGCCACAGGCCCGGCGCTGACGCCGCCCGCGCCTTGGGCCCACAGGCTGTTCGGCATCAAGTGCGCCAAGTGCCAGGTGGGCTTCAGCAGCAGCGATCTGGTGATGCGGGCGCGGGACAGCGTGTACCACATCGAGTGCTTCCGCTGCTCGGTGTGCAGCCGCCAGCTGCTGCCTGGGGACGAGTTCTCGCTGCGGGAGCACGAGCTGCTCTGCCGCGCCGACCACGGCCTCCTGCTCGAGCGCGCTGCAGCCGGCAGCCCGCGCAGCCCCGGCCAGCTCCCCGGCGCCCGCGGCCTGCATCTGCCAGGTAAGCCGCGCGCCGGGGCCTGCGCCCGTGTGAGTGGTGTGTGCGTGCGTGCGTGCAGGGGCCTTGTGGCCCTAAGAAGTTGTCGCTTGTGTGTGGTTCCGTCTGCTGGGATAGTGTGTTTTTCCGTTTGAGTGCAGAACTGTGTGCTAAGAACGCAGCTGTGTGCTCGTGTGTGCGGGGAACAAATTGTGAGCGTATGAGTGTGTGAGCGTGGGGAATTGTTCTCCGTGACCAGGAATATGTGGGACACTGTGCTAGGAGCAGGAGGGTGAATGACAACAGGAAATCTTAAGTGGTGCCTGTCTGGGGGCTTGTATTCAGAATTTCTTCCATGAATATGTGTTACTGTCTTAGAGGAAAGATAGGTTTGCCTGGGGGTATGTACATAAGTAATACAGCTCCCAACTGGGAGCTGGGTGGGGGCTCCGCCAGCCTGGAGCACACTGGTAAAAATGGCTGTGAAAGCCAACAAGCCACCAAAGAGGTGTCTGTGTTTTGCCCAGTTTGGTGAACAACTTAGCCAAATTCTTCTGAGGGGTGAAGTATAAAGGCATAGTGGACTTTGATATCATTGAAAACATTTCATTAGGATGTTCTGTGTCCTAACCAGGAGTTGTCCAGGGGTGGGGTCTGAATGTGTAACCACAGGCAGGTAGGGGTGGTGAGAAATAGTGGTACCTCAGCCCCAGGCCAGCAGTTCCCCCCAGGTAGCCAGAGGCCTGCAGCACAGATCTCTAGACCAGGCTGAGCCTCTGGGTGCTGTGTGGCCCCCCAGCCCTCCTCTGCTCTCTGGATCTCCATTTTCTCCCTGTAGAATGAGGAAATTGGGCTGGATAGGCTATTTGTAAATACTTGTCCAGACCTAGGATTGCCTAGAGGGAGACGTAAATCTAAACAATTCATCATATATCTATGAGCGTGTGGACCAGGTTTGGATGGGGTTGTGAAACAGGCTGAAGGGGGTATTGAGTGCACCCCTGTCTCGGATCTCAGAGGGGCTCCCCTTTGTTTGTAACCGCCCATGGCCTGTAGGGATCAGGCACTGTTTCCCGGGGGTTGAGAGAACCCGAGGTCAAGCTAGGAGAGTGCGACCCGCTGCCACCCGCCCGGAGGTGGGGCGGCTACTGGACTGGGAAGCCTGGGGCCTTGAGGGGTCTGGAGACCGGGGGGCCGAGTCCTTGGGCGGGCTGGAGGGAGCCGTTCCAGGCCCTGAAGGCCGGTCCAAGCCCCAGGCGGCGTCTTCGCGACACACAGCTCGGCACCGTCCGAGCGCTCTGAACGAGGGGGAAGGGCCCTCGTAGGCCCCCGGGAGCGGGCTATAGGTCCCCCAGTCCCGGAGCAGCGCTGCGCCCTGGGTCCGCGTCGGGCTTTTTACCCCCCGGAGTCCGGGGCGCTCCTCCTTCCTCTTCCTCTGAAACTTCGACTTCTTCCGGAGGCCTTCGCTCGCCCCGCAGGGCCCAAGCGGGCTCTTCTAGGGTCCGGTGCGTGGAGGTGGCATAGCCCCCAGCGGCCACTCCTGTCCCGCAGCGGCCTATCGTGGAGCCGGAGCCCTGCTTGAGCTCCGGAGAGATTGCTGCGGGGCGGCCCGGCCCTGGAGCGAGCAAAAGGTCGCAAATGCACAGCTCCCTCCGGGTAAGGCGAACAGATGGAGAAAGAGACGAAAAGTAAAACGAAATAAACGGAATAGAAGAGAAACGAGATCGGGCCCGGGAGGGCTCGGCCGCCCAGAGGCTGGGCGCTGGGCGGGTGGGTGGTGGCCTTTCACTCACCTCTCGCCCCCACCCTGTCCTCGCAGAGCCGGGGGCGGCCCGGCAGCCCTCGCTGCGCCCGCACGTGCACAAGCAGACGGAGAAGACGACCCGCGTGCGGACTGTGCTGAACGAGAAGCAGCTGCACACCCTTCGGACCTGCTACGCCGCCAACCCGCGGCCCGACGCGCTCATGAAGGAGCAGCTGGTGGAGATGACAGGCCTGAGCCCGCGGGTCATCCGCGTCTGGTTCCAAAACAAACGCTGCAAGGACAAGAAGAAATCCATTCTTATGAAGCAGCTGCAGCAGCAGCAGCACAGCGACAAGACGGTGAGGGGCCGGGCGGCCGGAGGAGCCGGGCGGGTGGGGCTGCGTATCTGCGTGTCGTTTTCTGAGCGAGATCTGGGGAGATCGAGGGCTAACTGGACTGTCCAAATAGCGTGTGTGTGTACCTTCAGAGCAAGGCTTGCCTTGAGGTTTAAGGCTTCCTAATTATTTTGTATGAGGTCGGGTCTCCTCCTGGTCTGAGCGGCAGCCCGGAGGTGGGGGTCCCGGCGCAGGAGGAGCCCAGGGCGGCGTGGTTGTGTGCAGTGGCCGCAAGTCGGGCTGGCAGCTTGCGTCCTTCCCCTAGCATACCAGGCCTCGCCTTCCCTACCGGGTGGTTGGCTCTCAGCGCTGAGGCTGGCCTGTGGTGGCGGGTCTGCGGACCCCAACATACCCTCAGTGGAAGAGGAGGGCTCTTCCCAGTGTGCACCTTCCCCAAACCAACACAGGCCCCAAATCACACCCCAGTGCCTGGAGCCCCAGTCTCAAAACTGGCAGGAAAGGCAAGACCTAACTCGACTAACTCGAGCGCCCGCCTCCTTCTGCTTGTCCCACAGAGCCTCCAGGGACTGACCGGGACGCCCCTGGTGGCGGGAAGCCCCATCCGCCATGAGAGCGCCGTGCAGGGCAGCGCAGTCGAGGTACAGACGTACCAGCCGCCGTGGAAAGCGCTTAGCGAGTTCGCCCTCCAGAGTGACCTGGACCAACCCGCCTTCCAGCAGCTGGTGAGGCCCTGCCCTACCTGCCCGGACCTCAGGGCCCTGGGGGTTGAGGATTTAGCCACTTAACCAAGGCGGGAAGGAGGGGGCGCTTGCCTTGAGATGAGGGTAGGGGACAGTCCTGGGCAATCGGGGCGGGGGAGAGTGGCAGGGCCTGCAACTTTACCCTAAACCAAGGTCTCCCTGGATTAAAGTGAGCACAGGAGAGGTCGCAGGATTAATCAACCGCACCCCCGCCCTAATCCCCCTGCGTGCGCCTCGGGACCTGGCCTCCTTCTCTGCAGGGCTTGCTCTCAGCCGGCGGCCGGTCCCCAAGGGACATTCCCCGACTTGGAGCACGCGGCCCCGGAACACTAGCTCGGGTGCATCTTCACCCGCTCCTTCCTGGTGTCTCCGCCGCCCCAGGTCTCCTTCTCCGAGTCTGGCTCCCTAGGCAACTCCTCCGGCAGCGACGTGACCTCCCTCTCCTCGCAGCTCCCAGACACCCCCAACAGTATGGTGCCCAGTCCTGTGGAGACGTGAGGGGGACCCTTTCCTGCCGGCCCGCGGACCTCGCATGCTCCCTGCATGAGACTCACCCATGCTCAGGCCATTCCAGCTCCGAAAACTCTCTCGCCTATGTAATTATTATTATTGTTATTTAAAGAGAGAGGACCAAGAGAAACGGTCAGGACAGCCAAAAGCACCAGGACGCAAGCTGCTTTCACCAGACTGGAGACCCCTGCTCCGAGGACTTTTATGTTTTCAAAACCAGAATTTGGGATTTACTAGGGTTAGCTCTGCCCTCTCCTCTCCCGCGCTCGCCTGGCCGCGGCGGCTCCGTCTCTCCACGCCCCACCCGCGTACCCGCCTCGGCGTGGAGAACACGCGGGGCCAGTCCCGCGCCGGGCCAGCCCCGAGCTCGTCCACGCGGGCTCCTGCCCCAACCCCGCCCCGCGCTCCCAGGCCGCTTGGCCCCGGCTCTAGCGGGGAAATGAAGGGGACAACCCAAATGAGCAGACTCAACTCCCCAAAGCGCATGATTGCTGGAAAAAAGTAGAAAGGACTTTCCTTGAAAATGTTTTAAATTATCATTCGACGGAGGACAGTGTGTGAGCCTTTGCCGAACAAACGTAAGTTATTGTTATTTATTGTGAGAACAGCCAGTTCATAGTGGGACGAATATTTTGATCTTAATAAAAAATAATAACCGGTGCGATGCTGCTCCTGTGTGCTATTGGCGCAGCGGGAGGGCTGGACGAACGCGGGCTCTGGGACCGGGGTGGTGTCAACGAAAACAAGTCACCGCGGTCTCCGCCGGCTGCGCTCCGCCTGGGGTCCGCGGCGCGTGCTCGCGCCCGCTCCTCGCACTCGGCCGACCCGCGTGCTCCCGCGCGGCCGGGGGCGGGCCCGACGGGGATTGGGCGCCGCGCGGGGGGCGGGGCGGGGCCTGTGCGTCCGCGCTGCGCGTGAGCGCCGTGGCCCTCTGGGCAGCCGGCGCGCGCTCCCTGCCTGCGGCGCCCCGGGGCGCCTCCGGGCTGAGGCCTGCAGGCTTGTGGCGCGATCACGTTTGGGCGGGAAACCGGCAGGCTCTGGTAGCCGCTACGTGGCGGACTTCGGTCTGTGGTCAAGCTCGCGAGGGCGAGTCTCCTTCCCTCTCATTCTCGCCTAACCCCTGCGCGCCCCGCTCCTGGAACCGGCACCCCTTTCAGCCCAGCGCACTCGGGCGCCCCTAGCGCTGTTTTTGCCGTCGATCCGGGAGGCTCGAAACCCCGGGCGCCTTGCCCGCCACCTCTGGCCCTGCTGCTGAGCTGCAAGGCCGGCCCTCGGGCCCGGGGCGAACAGAGGGGCCGACCTCGGCCAGATCCGGCGGCCGTGACGGCTCATCCTCCGCGCTGTCCTTAGAGTGGATGCGCGACGTGATCAATCTCGTTGCATTTATTAATTCCCCCGTCTAGACAGAGGAGAAGGCCGGGCGGCTCCTTATCTGCATTTGGCATCACCTGCAAGCGATACACTGAAGGAGCCACAACAAGCCCCCGCTAGGATCGCGGCTGCCGGGAAAATAAGTCCACCCAGAACCAGTCTGGCGTGTCTTTGGTTTATTTTCTTTCCAGACCCGAAATGGAGGGGGCGGAGGTGGCCCGGGTGGGAGGGGGCTGGGAATGGCCCCTGGATATGCCGTGCCCAGGTCACTTGGTGTGACATTTCAAACCCCTGCGACTTGTTTTCTTGAAAACTGGCTTTAGTGATCGCAGGAAATAACCGAGAGATACTGAATCTCCAGTAGGCCCCCGGGCAAGCGCGCGCGCGCGCACACACACACACACAAAAACCGGGAGGCTCAGGTTTTACCCTTTACAAATATTTAACCCTTTGGCAGCCTGGGAGAGTTCTTTTCCAAGACCAGACCTCACTTAGTGGACTCAAGAAGCTACCAGACTACCAGTCAGTCCACCACTGTTGTAAGAATGTCTGGCATCGAGTTTTCGTTTCCTTGTCCCTCGAGTTAAATGACCCTAACTGGGTAGGGGATAGTTGCTGTCTTAGCTTAGACAGAGGCTGTTAAGGAAAATGTGTTCGAGGGGCAGCTGCAGTTGCTGGATGGAGGAGTAGGTGCCTTCCGTTAGAAAGCCGTGGCTGCTTGTATGGCCAGAGGCCACGGTGGGTGATCAGCAGAGTTTATGGCAGGATTCCTTCCCCCCCCCGCCCCCCCGCCCCCATTAGGTGATGGAAGGCTTGCTGGCAATTATTGGAAGAGAATGGGAGGAGGTGAGAAAATTGAACCACGTTTATATTTTACTTCCTGAAAGTTAAGGTGAGGCTAGCACAAATATTAAAGGGAACATTCCCTGTCTTGGAGATTTAGGAAATGGTGCTGCAAACTTAGAGATAAGGGAAGAGATATGCAGGGTTAATGAGGACCAGCTTTACCTCTCAAGTGCCCAGAAATGGCTTCAATAATCAGGTCGGGGTTCTTTGAGGCTTCATTCCCTTAACTTAGACCATTCCTTTCCAAACAGAAATATAGACTTCTCCTTTTACCTTCTTGGCTGGCCATTGGATAGAGGACTAAACTTCCGATAAATCTTACTTTCAAAAACTTCTGATTTATCCAGAATATTCAGTTTTCTTATTTTTTTATTGAAAAGGAAATAGGTTCTTGAATAAAGAATTTCATTAATGGTTGTTAATTAGCTCTGAATTTTTGCTTTTGACAGACTGCAATATTTTTATGCTACAGATGGAAACATCTACCTTTCTAATTAGTTATCTCTTCCCTCATGATCCATAGATCAAGAATCTAAATCCTTTTTTAATATTTGTATGTGTGTGTGTATCTTTTTTAATATTGGAAAATTACCCACATAAAAGTGGTCATTGTGTATTAAGATGCCTGCATCTCTCTGTATTAATGTATAAAATATTACAAGCTTTTCTCTCTTGTAGTTGCCAGCCACCCAAAGAGGTGCATGGTTTTCTATGTGGGTTTCCAGGGAAAGGGTTTAACTCTGAAGCCTTATTACAATGGTCCCTAGTGAGGTGTCAGATCTATGGTAATTAGTTACATTAATAAGTAGCAGTTTTACTGGTTCCCAGGTCATCTTTAAACATCTTCTGTAATACAGTAGGGATTTTCCTGTAAATTAAATTACCTGTAGCAATTACAAGTGTTGTATTTTATGCTTACTAAACTTTTGACATGAGATACCCAGTTGTGTAGTAAAAACTCAATTCAATAAAAGATGAATTGCCATAGATGGAAAATGGGAGTTATTTAGCTAGATTCACTTTAGAATAAGATTTTCTCAGAAGGCATATCTAATAATTTGGATAGCTCTATGTGACAGAGGCAGGAAAGAGATTCCCAGAGATGGAAAAGTTTATGGCTATTGTACCACAAAATTTAATACATATTGAAAGACTGCATAATTCTGGGAAATTCAGAGTCCCTGTGGCAGTATTCCCAACAAGCTTTAATATTTAATGGGTTGTGGAACAGAAATCAGGCTTTCTGTTTTGAATATGGAATAACTTAAAGTTCAATTTCGTCAGAGCTGCAAATACTGGGTTTAAATGAGAGGCTGCCTAAGATTGTTCTCTAGAAAATTTGAGATTCTGCCACTGCTGCCTAGGGGAGGGCATAGACTGCCACACATTTAGTTAGCTGTGCTTTCTCATAAGCGTGTTCACCAGAGAGAGTAAGAGAATTAGCTGAATAGCATGTTGGAGGGAAGAAACAATGGACAAAAAAGTGTTTGCAGAGAAGTTCCCAATGGAATTGTGATAAAAGCAGGAAATTCAGAGTTTATTAAGCTGATGTGAGGAAGATTACAGGCTTGTAAATATGGGTCTGATTGATGTGAAAGTAAACTTTCTGGAAAATACAGGGATTCAGCGCAACAATGAGGATTGTGTGACCAATTACAGACTAGCACCTTGTTGATGGGGACTGTGCACGAAGGATGCGGATAAACAGAGCTAAGTTGAAGGTAGTAATGAGAATAAGAAAGGGCACAAGGAAATACTCCATTGGGATCCAGATGTGGAGTTGGGTAGGGAGTGGCTCAAGGTATAGAGCACGTTTGGGGCCCCAGCAGCAATCCCGCTAGGGAGTCCCAGGTGAGTCCAGCCTTCCGCCATGGCCACGGTACCTCCACACCTCCAGGTCAAGGTCAGCCGCTGGCTGGAGAGTGGGTCAAGGAGTGAGCTCAGGGTGGCAGGAGCGCGGAAGGCTGAGAGTTTCTCCACTGGGAAACAGGATGTTCAAGTTAGGTATGGTTTGAGTATAGCAGACTGGAGATCCCAGGGTTTGGGCGTAGCGGGTGGGGAGGAGCAGGGAGAGGGAAGTGGAAGAATAGGGATGGTGAGGAGGAATTTCTTCCCAGCTTCCCGAGACCCAAGACTTCCGCGAGCGTGGCTAGGAGCCCTGGAAGAAATAACCCAGGTGGTTTTCCCACCTGCGCTGGGGAAGGAGGCTGAAGAGATGTTGGGGAGCCCGAGGTCCAGACCTCAGGCCAGGTTCAGGGTTCGAGGTCACAGCACCCCCCACTGCCAGTGTCTGGAGGGCGGGCGAGTCTCGGCACTGGGCAGGCTCCGACATCCTGTTGGGCGTCCGGGGTGACGCAGCCAGGAGAGCTCCCGGGTAAGCGAGCTGCCGCCTGGTGCAGGAAATTCGTCTGGGCAACAGCGTTGGGCTTACAAACGTCTTTGCTCCCGGGCCTCGGGCAGTTTTTCCCTATTTGACTCAAATTCTGGGCGCTAAAGCCCGGGAGAAATTGTTGCTTTTTCTCCGGCTGTGCCCAGTCGCACCGTCAGCTTCACAAACTGGACCCAGTGGAGGCCTTTCGCCCTCGCCCAGCGTGGTCCGCCTGCGGCCCCTGAGCCTCGGGAGACCCGGGATGCGGCCCTGGTCCCAAGGGAAAACCTGTGTGGTGGCATTGCGTCCCAGCAGATTGGAACGAGATGTGCCCGCGCTCACCTGGGCGTTGCGGTCTTCCCATCCCCTGAGAGTTTAGACATCGTAAAGCCCAGGGGAGTAGGAGCTTCAGTCACGCTGGGCCAGCCAGAGCGCGCATTAAACAAGGGAACTTGAGACCTCCGGAAAGCGCGCAGCTCGGGAGGCCCCGACGCGTCCCCGGCCCCAGCCCTTGCAGGCTGCGGGCTGGGTGGTTTGAGAGACAAACCCCCTCCCCTCCGGGACTAGGGGGGCAGTGAGACCATTCAATTAAATGTTTAATTGCGAATTCTGGTATGGTTTCTGGGAGGTTAATCACAGCTGTCTCAATTATTGATGGCTTTTTGGCAAATTTCCGACCAGATAAGAAGTATATTCTATTGTGAAGCGTCTTGCAGGAAATCTTATAAATATTTGAAGATTCCCTTCAACTACAAGGATCCTGCGCCCACGCCCCGGAAGCGCGGGGTCGGCGGGACTCCGGAACTCCTGTCCTGGAAGGGGCGCCCCGGACCGCCGCTAGTCGGGGAAGGAGCCTGCGGGCCACACCTGCCTCCGCCCCCGTCGGCCGGCTCGCCGCGCCCGCAGCAGCTCCAGCCGCCGTCCAGGGCCGGGGTTCGGGCGTCTCGGCCTCGGGGCGCGGCGCTCAGCAGGACAGCGCGGCTCGAGGTGTCTGCGCGCGCCGCGGCGGGCGGCGGGAGTCCTGGGTCCTGCGTCCCGGCGGCCGAGTCGCGACGCGAGGCGGGAGGGTTGCCCGGGAGCCGGTCCCGCAGGCTTTGGGGCCGGCGGTCCCCGCGCTCGAGCCTCGCGAGGTGGGTCCCCGGCCGGGCTGAACCAGGGAAGACGCTCGGGTCTCGCGGCGGTGGCGGCGGCACCGCCGGGCGCACAGGGAGTTCACCTTTTTTTTTTTTTTTAAAGCGGATCTTTTTATTTTCTCTCGATTTGCAAAGTAAAAATCAGCATATACATAACGCAGCAGCTCTATGAGGCTCCAAAAAGAAGTGTCCTGAACATTAGGTAGGTAAGTTTGCTTTTAAAAAAACAGGTAAAACTTACGTATTTTCCAGTCCCTCCCTCCAATGAGTCAAATACATTATCAGATCATTTTTTTTCCAACCAGATCTTTTTTCTTGGTAATGTTTGATCCTTATCTGACAGAAATTATTACCGATGTCACTTACTGAACGGCTTAGCACTGACCATCAGCTTAAGGTGGAGAAACGATGAGAACAAGATATGAAAAGGTCAATGTCTCCCCGGCAGACACTTGAGAGGTGCACAGGAACAGTTTAAAACTTTATTCAGAGCTACTGTGACCTTCTGTTTAACTTTTCCTTCAGTGTTGCTTCATTTCACAATCATTTGAGAAAATACTCTAGGTTGATTCATGCTGACCTTTTTAGAGCACTAATTTTTATTCAGGAGAATAATTTCTGTTCAGCAATGCCAAGGGAGGTCCTCAGTATTATCTGCTAGGAAAGTTCAGGCAGACCAACGAATACAATGCTCTAAATTCATTTCAAATAGTCCTCAAAACATATTATGTAATTAGAATGAAAAAGTGTTATAAACATCTTTACTCCAAACCTTAAAAAGGGAAATTTAGAGCAGGTAAACTTTAATTAAGTCTTTAATTAGGGTATTTCAGGAGTTGGAGTTAACATTTTTCTTTCGGATTTGTATTGCCTTAACATGAAAAGTCAACATTGAAAACAGAATAAGTTATTTTATTACAAGAATGAAACAGGCTTGCTGATTTTATGTCTAATTTCACCCATATTACAAATGCAAAGTGTACATTATCACAGGATGGAAGTTACCAAACTCCAAGATATTGTGCATA
Organism: Daubentonia madagascariensis; assembly: GCA_023783475.1. Taxonomy (NCBI): domain Eukaryota; kingdom Metazoa; phylum Chordata; class Mammalia; order Primates; family Daubentoniidae; genus Daubentonia; species Daubentonia madagascariensis. The sequence continues at coordinate 6,889,687 of JAKFHU010000144.1, read as the reverse complement.
AATGAAATAAACTCAACTTGCAAAATTAGAAAGTAGAACATTAAAGTATCTACAGTCATTATAAATAGTGTAAAGTATATACCATATCTACAGTGCAGGGGGAAAATATAAACATGTGAAAATGAATTTCTGAAGGAACAGTTATAACTTTTTTTTGAATGATTTAAAATATTAACAAGGGTATCAAATACAGAACCAACCAAAACATTTATTTTTTCTCTTTTTTCAAGAAAAACTGTCGAGCTTCTTCCCAGGCCCGTTGAGGAAATCTGTTAGCCAGCTCAAGATAGTCTTGGGAACCAAGACATTTCCCTGAGAGGAAAAAAAAAAAAAGTAGAAAAAAGTTTAAAAGAATTAAATTCTGTCTTTGAAGTTTAGGAAATTTATTTTGATATCTGAGTACAAAATGGAGATATATACTTCATATAAACCATGATACATTTTAGGTAAATAAGGTGACTGATCTCTCTATATTGATCTATCTATAGTATAAAATACATATTCAAACCACAATCCAGTTTGTGCTTCTAACATATTCAGACATTAATCCCTACATAAAACATTATGAAAAAAAGTTGTTTTTGGACTCCAGAATAAAAAAATAAGCAGAAGCCAGTGTAGGGGTGGGCACCTGTAGTCCCAGCTACTGGGGAGGCTGAGGCAGGAGGATGGCTTGAGCCCAGGAGTTGGAGGCTGCAGTGAGCTGTGATGGAGCCTGTAAATAGCCACTGCACCAGCCTGGGCAATAGATCTCTAAAAAAAAAAATGCATGGTGAACAAAATAAAGTAACAGTCACATATTCTGTCCTTAAGTTAGCCATGTTAGCCATGACATTTGTTGTCATCATCAACAAATGATGACATTTGTTTTCTGAAATAGTCTATTTAATTGAAAACATGAATTTAGTTTAAGTATAACTTTACAATTGTTCGAATCTGGCATTCAGTTGCCTGTCTAACAAAGCAGAGGGAACGGTTAGGAGCTTTACCAGCCAGTGATAAAGGCAAAGCAAACAGTCTCATGGCTGGACAGTCAGTAAGTAGTGGGTATTTGAAAACCCAAATTCCTCCTCAGCAGTAAGAATGTGGTGCTACCAGGAGCCATTTTTATACTTAGGGGTTTACCTGGGCAATGAACTAAAAATGTCTTGAGACATTTTATGAGGACTTCATCTAAGCAAAAGGAGAACAGATGTCCAAGGTGCAAACTGGCAACTTAGTGAGGCATCACCATTTAAAAAAAAAAAAAAGTAAGCATGTTATGAACTGTCACTAACATAGTGATGACCCTTTTTGAGCAAAGCAGAGACTACCTCCCCATTTGCTATTCTGTGGGGTAAACCTACTGTAACTGGGGAAAGCATGGAAATCAGAGAGAGTGGTCCCTAGGAAAAGAAAGACGGCTGGGACGTCCACAGGCCTCAGCCCACCAAATAGACAGGCAGCTCCTGAGACTGTGTCTTCCAGATATGCAGCAAATGGTGACTCATATTTGTAGTTAGGAGAAAGAGTAAGAAAAAAGAATGTCTATACTTCTTACTGGCCAAAAAAAACCACAAAAAACACTACAATTAAAAATAAATACATTAGAAGATTTTTCTAAGTATTTCCATCTGTCCAAAACTTTAAAAATTGTTTTGTAAGAAATAGTAAGAAATTATGATGATTTCTCCCAAGTATCCTCCAATAGCTTTTTTAAAAAAAAGGGCTGTCCCTGAGTCAGGGTAGAACTGAACTTGCACACTAATTCTGGCTTAGACAAATGGTACTATGATGCTGACTTGAGTTTCTGAAAAGTTGCATAGCTTTCTGTTTACTTTTCTGAGTACTTGAGTCAATAAAACATGACATTTTTTCATGATATTGTAACAGCTTTACTTATATTTTCCTCTGTGCACTTTTCGACACCTACCTGCCCACTATAGATGACTTTGTGTGTGTGTGTGTGTGTGTGTGTGTGTGACAGAGAGAGAGAGTCCAATGTAAACCCCACTCCAAATAAGGGCTTCTTGGTGGGTGTCCCAAAGGGTCCTGCTGAGAGTGGGCCTCTGAATGGCCACTTTAAAGACTATCAAACTAATGGAAGAATTGGGGAAAATCTGGATTAGGGTCTCATTAATCAGGGATGCTGTCACAACAGCCAGACAAAGAGCAACTTGTACTTTTCAATAACAGTCTGAGTAGCAGAGTATTTATAAAAGTAAAAATGCAGTTTAAAATTCTAAATCTCCAATTCTGATCACAGGAAACACCTCAGCAGGAACACTATAGGGAAAAAAAATTTGTAAATCTTTTGGCCTCTGGACTTTGCTAATTTGATGGCTTTTTCTCCATATAAAACCATTATTTTGAATAAAAAAGTTCAAGTATTTGAATTTAGGGGGAAAATATGGGCTACTATCATTAGTAACTTTATTCTGAACATGGATAAGGAACCAAACCTATGTGATTTCAGCATTTATGTGAGGAATGTAGGCCAATATTAATAATCTGATTGTCTCCTATTACAAGGTAGCTGTTTTGTAATTATTCACCATTTAATATATCTTGCATGAGGTGAGAATAATTACACAAAGATATTTTGTGCTTTTCTTTTACTTCCGTAGATTTCTCTGTATATTCTTATGTACTCATGCTTTATGACAAAATCAGTTTACTTATGAGAAATATACTTGGTATCTGAATCTGAAATATTTTAGGTAATGTACTAAATTGATTTCTTTAAAAGTTCCAGAGTAAAGGATAGAAAATATGTCCATTTGGCTAACAAACACATGAAACAATTTCAATAGAGACATACCTTTGGGCTGGTAAGACTGGTTATCTGCCTGACCTGGAGTCTGTGCAAAATCCTATGTAAGAAGAGAAAAATGTTTTTATACCAATGACATGAACAGAGAATTTCACTAAAGGCAGTTTTAAATACACGTCTGATTCATGTAACTACTTTGCATGAACAATTTGGAGCCCAAATATAAAAGCTGAAGAAACTGATGTTACATAATCCAGGTTCTTATAAATTTAAGCCAAATAGTGATGATTTAAATTTTGCTAAATATCACAAGAGGCCAGGTTGCTGCCTACTTTGGAAACTACAACTTTATTTTATATCTAATAAACTAAAATTTTAAGCTAAATTTACTATCTTAAAATATGAACAGATTTTTAACATTTTAAAAAGTACAAATATAAAAGCCCTTATGTATTCTGTACCTAAGTCTTAAAGTCTGGTAATTTCACTTTTAGGTGGAAAGTGAAAAATGTAGTATATGATGTGTAAATCTTCAGAAACCTATGACAAACCATCTGGTTTTTTTTTTTTTTGAGACAGGGTCTCACTCTGTTGCCGGGGCTAGAGTACAGTGCGTCATCATAGCTCACTGCAACCTCAAACTCCTAGGCTCAAGCGATCCTCCTGCCTCAGCCTCCCGAGTAGCTGGGACTGCCGTGTGCACCACCATACCTGGCTATGTTTTGTTTTTTTTTTAATATTTTGTAGAGACAGGGTCTCCTTATTTCCCAGGCTGGTCTCAAACTCCTGGGCTTAAGTCATCTTCCCGCCTTGGCCTTCCAAAGTGCTAAGATTACAAGTGTGAGCCACCAAGCCTGGCCTGAAAAGAACCATTTGATAAACTAAAATCCAATATATATTCCTTCCCCTGAGCACAATTATTTATAGAAAAAAACTTGATTTAACTCTACTAGTCTAACATGCTATCCCAAATAAGCAATATAAGAAATTTCAGTAACATTTACAAAATTTGTGTTAAATATGGATTTTTAAAGTAATAAATCCTTACTTTAGATTATGATATCATTTGTATCTTTATAAATTGTTTTCTAAGCAGTTGAAAATGTAAGGAACTAAGTTGGTACAGATACAAAATTGTTTTTGCTCAAGTATCACTGTCTTTGTTGAGGCCTCTCTGCTTAGGCCATACAAAGCTACACATCATCTCCCTGCAGTCCCCAGCCCCCTTTGCTGCCTTACTTTTCTCCACAGCACTGATCACCATCTGACATACTATTTGTTTTACTAATTTTTTTGTTTGACTCCTCCCCACTTTAATGAAAGATCTGTGAAGGCAGGAATTTTTACAAGTTTTATTCATTGCTGTATTCCCAGTGCCTAGAGCAGTGCCCAGCGTACCTTATACACTCAAAAATTACCTGTTGAATAAAAGGATGAGTAATTTGAATTTAAAAAGATTGTCTTAAAAATATCTATAATGTATTTTCTATTTAATTTAATCCTAAAGCTCTAAGAATATATGAAGAACCCTAAATGTTGATATGATGGTTATATGCTGTAAGAATTTATTAACATTTTAATTTAAGACAGTTTTTGAAAATCCATACTTGTAGATCTGAATATCTGACTTGAAAAATTTTCCAGAAAATGGAACCCAGACTCAAACAGAACAATTAAGCTAAAATAAAACTTTTCTAAACATGATTGATCTAGTTGTGTTTATTAGTTGATTATCTAATAGAGGATAGTTTAGAAAATGTAAACTACTAATTATTGTCTAAGGTGAAGCAGGCTTGGGGAACTCTTTAGCCATCCTCTATAGTTCTGGATACTATCATTCCCTTTTGACAGTGATAAATTTATTAAATATATTAGCCAAAATACAGAACAACAGTAATACAGAACTCTGCTTTCTGTTTCATTATTATGAAGGCCAGAAAGCACTGTGTATTAATCACATGTGTGTCACAGAGCAAAAAAACATTGATTTTATGGTGGAACATTTGAAAGAAAATGGGAGATTTTCAGCAAATAATGATCTACAATGACAAAAGAAAAGAAGTCACATGATTAGTCAGTAGTAAATGATAAAGAATGGTCGACTTGATTTTTCTATTGTCAGTTGACTGAGTTAATTTAGATATGGAAATATTACTTTGCTACAGCACTAATTCTGATTCTAGTCCTACAGAATTTAACTGAGATCAGAAAAATATAAGGCTGTACTTAAAAGTTTTAGATTTTTAAAAAAAGCAATATAACAGGTTTTAATTTTACACACATGTACATATGTATGGGAATCGTATTTTATTTAAAAATTTACAAATAAACTGGTTTTAATTGATCTTTCTTCAGCAATTATTATCTATTTCCTATAACTAGACTAAAAGCAAGATAAACGTGACAGTTAAAGCCTTAAAGAAGTCTGGCAGTCTTTTAAAAACATTTCCCGAGTGCAGGTTACCATTTCATTAACTGAAAAAATATCCTTTCCTTGAAATCTTCCAAATAAAAATTATTCAACATTCAACCCCAGTTCTATCAATGATTTTAGAAACTATCCTGATATTTTGGAAATTAATTCTTAAGCACAGAAATATGTGAAGTTTTTAAAAGGTGGTGTGGAAGGCAAAAATAAACAGCTGGCTCACTTTTACTTTTCAATCGCATTAGTTTACACATAAAGCCAGAAGAATTAGGCGTAATATAGAAGGTACCTGAATGAAAGTGGCCAGTAAAACACAGCTCATCTCTTGCTCCAGAATGATCTTGTTTTGACGGTTGTTGTAACAAGCAGCGATAAGCGAAGGGAACAGTACTTTGATCAGCCGTGGGTCACTGAAATACTGGAAGGGCAACTGGCAGAGCTTCTGCAGCACTGTGGGATGGCGGCCGGACTGCACGATCACCTGAAACAGAGGAGGAGCCCAGGTCAACCGCCAAAAAGCCTGGCCTGCCCCTCACCCTCCAGAACAGTGTTGGTTAGAGCCTTGGAGAACATGCTGAAGTTGTGTAAAGAAAAAGACTAACTTCTTACCAGAGCTTAATTTAAGTGATATGTGAAAAGAGCAGACAATAACAAAATCTCATTTCTCAACTTAAGGAAATGATTCTGAAAGTTCTGTAGCCATTTAAAAATTATAATCCATGATGAAGGGTGCAGCTGCCACAGGGAGAGGATGCCTGTGGAATGGATTCAGAATACGCACTGCTTTAACAAAGTGCTCCTCACACCCCCTTAAAGCAGAGTAGTCATATTCCCTAAAACCTACAAAGAGCTCACTCACGAGAAAGTGAAATACTCTCTTCCTATGGCCCTGTCCACTGCAGTCTTCCTAACCTAGCTCACTGAATATACTGAATGCAGATATATTTGGTATGTAGGCAAGTCCTAGAAAGAAAAAGGAATTGTTAGGGGAATGGGACAGTTTCAGCAAGTTCAGGCTCCAAAAGATCCTTCCTCCAATCCATACTTCTTATCTTTGTTTCCATCAGTGCCACTGAGTCTAAAAGGAGATTTGTTTAGATAAATGAGACTGTTGTCCTGAAGCAGTCTAGGTTTACAACTGTGTACATTTAAAGAAATAGAGTAATGCAATTAATGGGCTTGCAGGGAAGGCCTCCTAATTTACTCCCGAGGCCTACATGATAAACTAAGAAATGTCAAAATCAGATCTGTTTCAAGTAACCTTGATTAGACAGTTCTAATATGAAAGAGCTGGGTGACCCAAAGCCCACTTCATTGTATAGGAGGAAGCTCCTAGAAGGTTAGGAACACTGTAAAACCTAGGGTCAGGACTGTAAATTGTACTTGGAAAAACACAATTTTACAGGTACACACCCAGACAGGACTGCATTCAAATTAAAACCAGAAGGACAGAATGAAACAGCAGAGGCAGGAGAAACATAAATTACAGGGATTTACAAGTTTTCAAAGTACTTTTAACAATACTTTAAGAACACACTCTCACATGATAATGCAGTTCGGTTTAAGAACAAAATCAACAAAGTAATAGTTCACATATTTTTGTTCAATAGCTAAAATGACATCAAAAACCTTTAGAGAATGTTGATAGGGACTTGTTAATACCTTCAAATCCAGGAGGAATTTTAAAGACTCACACTGTGTGACAATTCCACACATGGCTATGTGCTGCCATTTCTGACACTGGCTGAGAAGAATATGCTCTACCATTTACTTTATTGATAAAGCATTTACTTAAATCTTTATTTTAATTATTAGCTACAAATTTTGTAACACAGCCAAATGGTCACCATGTTAGAATTTATGATGATATCATTATTAGAAATCTTTTTTTCCCTCTTGGGACAAAAATTAAGAACAAGTTTTTTCTTTGAAACTTCATTGTTAAAATGCTATTATTGGAAGATTTGCTAATTGAAAAGGTATTAAACTGGCCAGTCTGGCTGGCACAGGCACAATGTTAACTCAAAGACAACTCCTGGTTCCTGATAAATTAGCACAGCACATTGGAGCTTAACCAGAATTTACTCTGTTTGGACTCCTAAACCTCACTGGAGTGAAGCAGAGCCCCTTAGGGATCTGTCGGTCCTCTCAGGGAACAGAGAGCTGGCTATCAGTTGCCTATTTACAGAGTGAATTTATAGAGATCACCAACAATGTAGTGAGATGACATGCCAGAGGCCATTACTATTTAAGTCCCTAGAATGCAGAAGAGGCAAATGGATGTAGGCAGTTTGATTACCTTGGGCTAAGGAGTTCTACCCATAGGACCACCTGACAAGATTTAACCAGGTTACAGGTAAGGAGTCTATGAGGGCTAGTGAGACCTCCCCTTCTCACAGTGGCTTGGTTGTGAGCCGGAATGGGACATCTAGTCCACACTGTCCTTCAAACCATATTTCAGACATTGTGGGGAGATAGGATCAGGAGGTTCAGGAAGGAGCCAATCTGTAGCACTAAGACTTGGTGGGCTAATTCAGGTGGGTTTGTGGCACAGAGGGTGGCAGCTTTTGTCATGAGCACAGCTGAACAGTCTGCTGAATTAGGCTAAGCATTTCCCTTTGGGGCAGGGAAACAAGGCTGGGAATGCAAATAGCCTGACCCTGATGCTCACAGCCTTGAGTACCAGGAGTGAGTTGTCTGAAGGGCTTTTTTTTACAGGTGGTGGGATGAGGGCAGGGCTCAGTTTTATTTCATCCAGCCATTCACTCCTAGGCCTTAGGTGGTAAAATGTCACCTTGGACTGCTCAAACTATAGAAAGTCAGTAGAGTCATCATGGGACATGAGAGTCTTGCTGAATAAACAAAATGTGCATAATTGAGGGACATCTCAGATTTACAATATGGTGTTCTCTTTATTTGCCTTTCTACTGGCGCTGTAACTAAGTCAGTAAGTGCCATAGCCCTAGCTACTCAGGAGGCTGAGGCAGGAGGATCACTTCAGCCCAGGAGTTTGAGGCTGCAGTGAGCTATGATGGTGCCACTACATTTCAGCCTAGGCAACAGAGCGAGACCCTGTCTCAAAAAAAAAAAAAAATTGTTGGTCTGTTACCTTTGTCCAGACAAAGGGATGCCCATAAGTCCTAAGGTGTGCACCACCCCTGAGCCTGGCCAGGCCACCTGCCCCACCTTTTAGGGTGCACAGGCCAATACAAACATCAAGGGGCTTCTCACAGAGCCTCCTTCCAGAGCGCTGAACCAATGACAGGGAGTGGCCTAGCTGTAGATTTCTTTGGTGGCCACAGTCATCAGCTAGAGAGAGCTTAGCTCATCAGCTATTGAGCATATATGGCCTCAATAATGAGAAACAGCCTTTCAAATATGAGGTCCACCTGCAGATGCAGAGTAGGGCTCCAAGGGAATTTCCAGTAACTTTCAGATCCAAAGAAATTGAAATCGAACCTTGCTCCTAGATGTGATTCTAAAATAGGTGCTGTAGGAGATCTGGGTTCCTGCCTTTATTTGCCAACTAGCTGTGTGACCCTGGACAAATTGCTCAATTGCTCTGGGTTTTAAGGTGGTAAATTTTTAAAAAAGTAAACTTTTTATTGAGGTATAACACACATATACACACACCCCTACAGCTACCCACCCATCCCCCTTAGGTGAATAGCTCAATTTTCACAAAGTGAATATAACGGTGTCACCAAGTACCCAAATAAAGAACATGACCAAGTATGCTGGAGCTTTGAATATATTCTTTCTCACTGAAAACTAGATTCCTACATTTTGAACTTGAGACAAATCATTTAGAAACTCTTTGAATGTATAGAACACAAGAGAAAGTACTTCAAGTCTTCTCGGAGCCATCCTTGATCATTCTCTGGAGAGATCATGGGTGCACAGGCTCCTCTTTGGGTCTTCTAAGTAGAGGCTGGTGGACATAATTCCACAATCCCTGAAGAAGGGCATCTTTTACCCAAATGCCCTGGTGACCCACCACTTTTTTCTTTAGTATCATTGGTGAGGGGTTGGAGAGGGGAGAGAGGGAAAGACAGACTCTGTGACTACTCTCTTTTCTTTTTGAAACTATCAATGGTTTTGGAAATAGTGGCTTTAGAAAAAATAAAGTTGCCACAAAGAAATGATAAACGTTTATAGTAATGGATGTGGTATTTACCCTGATTTGATCATTATACAATGTATTCATGCACTGAAACATCACATTGTACCCCATAAATATGTACAATTATTATGTGTTGATTACAAATACAAATTAATTTAAAAAAAAAAGGAAACTGCATGCTGGCAATGGGTGCTATAGCATGATAGAAAGACAGGGCCAGGAGGATCTGGATGCTGGGAATAAAAAGGAGTCTGTTAAAAACAAAAAAAAGAATCTGGAGTAGATGAGTGGACATGCTGATTCTTTATTCCACTACTGATACCTGGCCACCCATTAGGCCTATGGCTCCAACCTTTGTGCTTGCCACCAAGTAAAATACAAGTTGGGTGCACTGAAAGAGAGTCAGAAGAGAGCTCTAACTTTAGCAGACGTTTACTGAGTGCCTCCCATGCCAAGTGCCATATTAATGCTACAGAGACACAAAGAGTATAAAGAAAGTCTTTTCCCTCAACACACAAGTGAAGATTCAACATGCTGGGGAGGGATCATGCTTTCGCTTTCAGGAAGATGAAGTATGTACAAAGATAACAATAATACAATGGAGTCTGGGGAAGATATGGTGCTAGGGGACCCCAATGGGAGGGAGAGATCGCTTCTCACTTAGGTGTATGTGGAAGGCTGCACTGAGGGGGTGGGTTGGACCTAGAACACTGGATCAGATCTGGGTACCTGGAAATTATAGGTGGAGGAATTTTTGGTGGAAGGAAGCAGCTCATAGATTCAATACCAGATTGTCTTAGTTGGCTTGGTATAACAAAATACCATAGACTGGGTGGCTTAAACAACAGAAATTTATTTCCCACAGTTCTGGAGGCTCCAAGTCTGAGATCAGCATGGTCGGGTTCTGGTGAGAACCTTCTTCTTGGTTTGCAGACGGCTACCTTCTCACTATGTGCTCACATGGTCTTTCCTTGGTGAGTGTATTTGTATAGAGAGAGCTCTCTCTTCTTCCTGCTATAAGGCCACCAATCCTATTGGATTAGGGCCCATTTAACCTTAATTACCTCTTAAAAACCCTATCTCCAAATACAATCACATTGGGGGTTAGGGCTGTAACATATGAATTTTGGGAGAACACAGTTCAGTCCATAGCACAACCCTAACTCATTCCTCATAGCCCTCAGCCAAAATGATGTTCCATTAGAAAGGCTACTATTGCTAACCAGGTTTAAGAGTTGAGTGGCTCTTCCTGGGCCAGTCATCTCTAAGTGGCCATAAGTCATGAAGCCATGGGCACAAGAGTGCTGGTGTTAGGTAGCCCTGGGCTCTAGGTCTGGGTCTGCCCCTCATTTGCTATGGTCACTTAACTAATTTGAGTCTTAGGATCTTTCTATAAAATGGGGGTAGATGTAGCCTTCAGGGTTTGGATAAGGATCCAATGAGACATTGCCTGAGACTATAAAGTATAAAACAATGTTACGAGTTTGGTTAGCTCACCAGTTCTGCTGCTCCAAGCTTCCTGCTGGATCAGACTTCCACACACTTGCAGGACCAGAAGCCCCTCCCACTGTGAGGCTTAATGAATGCCTTCCATCATCCTTCCCCCACGTCTCCATAAGGGCTACTCTTTGGAGCAGAGGGACTGGCAGAGGTAGGCCATGCTCTCTGGTTGGGACTCATCAGCAAGCTTCATGTCACCTGGGAAGCCATTACTACAGTCTCTCCATGGCCCTGTCTGCACAGGAGAGAGCTATGCAAACAGTGCTGGGGCTGCCAGCCAGGATCTTGTGGTGGTGGAGTAGGAAATGCATTCTGACAGCTCTGAAAAGAAAATCCCAGCACAAGCATGATCCAAGAAACACAGGTAAGTGGTACAGAGAAACAGAGGCTTAGCTTACTCTGTGTGTGTGCATTTTGAGGCTGTTGTGCTAGACTTGTTAATCTGAAAATAGAGCAGGAAGAGCCAAAGCTAATATGCTGGTGTTGTGGGCTCCTGATTCAGACCCAGGATGAGTTTCTCCTGAAACACTTAAGGAAACCCTTAAGCCCAGGAAGTCTTCCCAGGCAGCACAGCCAAAGACAGTCTTTCCTTTTCAACCCAAAGACATGGCAGCACCTATCACATATCCAAGTGTGTGTAGCTTAATTTCCAGTTCCAGAAGGGCAGGAACTGTGTCTTTTCCTATAGTGTCTTCCATTGCTCTGCTGGAGGGCTAGGCAGAGGAGGTCCTCAAAGTTACTGGAATGAATGAAACAATGTGGCAGAGGGTCCCCAGTTAACAAACTCATTGGTGCCTTGCCTTGGGGAAAAATCATACCGCATCTCTTTTCATGAGGTATAGATGCTATTTTCTGAATTCGAGACCTCAGTGATGTTTATATCATGTTGCCTTAGGTGTGCATATCTAGTACCTAAAGGGCAGATTTTGTGATAAGCTGTTTCCTATCCTAGAAGGAAGTTGGGATTGGGATCCCAAGGGTCCTGGGTACCAACTCAGGGACCCCTGGCCTGGTTATAAGGAGAGGTCTGGAAAAGATCCTCCCCCTTTTGTGAGTGTGAGCAACACTGGTGCCTCACTTAATATGAAGGAATTCAAGGTGTTCTAGGACACTGCCTTGCCAGAACCTCAGCAGCACCCAACATAGCAGAAAGCCTATCACTGGCAGAAACAGTACTCGATAGGCTATAAAGCCCTTCTACCTACGTTACCTGAGTCTCTAAACTCTGAGGTAGGTAGACAGGGATATATAATGGGGAAACTAATGCTCAGAAAGTTCGAGAGACTTGTCCTAGGTGCCCCACCTAGTCACTGGTAGAGCTGGGCTTAGAAAATTCCCACAACTCCGTGTGCTGGCTTCTTTCTCACCTCCCAGGCCCATCCAGGGCTATAAGACTCATGAGGCCGCCCCTTCCTGGGCAGAGGGGCTCTCTGTTGCCAGGCCTAAGCTCACTCCCATGACTGGCCACAAGCCAGCTTTTTGCATGACTTTGCCAGTTTAGATGAAGATGAGGATGACATACTGCCATTCTAAACAGACTAAAACAACCGTCACACAGAGATTAAACTAACACAAAAGGCCTTTCTTCAAAATCCTGTACTGTTCTTGGCTTGGTATCAAATAACCAGTTCTTGGCTATGTGCTGGGCTGTGCCAAGGGTTTGTCTCAAATTATCAGATGTAAGAACTTGAAAGAGAGGAAGGGTTGGTGCTGGGATAGACTCACAGGAATGAACCGTTGGAACATGTGACTCCAAAATGAGCACCATCTTACTGTGGCTGTGTAGTTGGCTGCCTTCCGGAGCAGCCTTGACAGGTTTTGAGGGCCTTGCAAACCTGGTCTTATATTTTTGAAACAAATACTATCATGTAAAATATATTTATAATATTAATACTTGGTATGATTTGTATAGTTTTACCCAAAAGTTAAGTTTAAAACAAACCAAAAAGGAAAGTGGAGGTAGGGTACTGAGTGGTCCTAAGTCTGGCAAGAGGCCTGGGGAGAGTTTGCACATTTCACATCTATACAATGATAACTATCACATTAATCCATAGGATTCCAAGGACAGTGGCTAGGAAAGCCCCTAGAGAGTTTATCATGTTATATAAATGTAATACATCCTGACTCTTCTCACCCAGAGGGATCCTTTCCTCCAACTGTGACCACTTGGAATGTAGCCAACAACCAGGAAAGGAGCAAGCAGGCCTCTGAACAGAGAGATTAGTGCATTCATCAAATATTTGCTGAGCACCTACTCTGGCCAAGCATGGGGCGAGGCACTGGGAATGGAGTACTGACCAAGTCAGAGACATCCCTGCCCTCACAGAGTGCCCAGTCTTTCCACAAAATCCATGCCAGTTATGCACAGGAAAGTTCTGCAAGCTCCAACTCAGTACCAATTCACATTTCAGATGTAAGTCTAATAAAAGTGGGCTTTCTGGCCTATAGTAGATTGGAATCAGCAAATTAGAAAGACTGCTGGATTAGGTAAACCGACAAGAGGAAGCATCATCAGCTGACACTAATAAGTGAAGGGGTGGGAATTAAAATTATTTCAAGCAGAAATGAGAATTCAAAAAGTTGCCTAGAACCATTTGGCATAAGAATAAGTATCTCCACCCTTTTTAGTTGGTCTTAAGAGCATTACTGTATTGTAGTATAGTATCTTATTAATTATAACCAATTACATTTACTTAGTTCGCTACACTTTAAAAACTTGCTTCCACATACAGGATAATCCTCATGTGCCTTAACACAGTAGTAGGAACTCATTTCTTAAGGCATCAAAAAATATATAATATATTCAGTATAATTTGTTTAAGAAGGCAAAAAACTGCATAATATTATAAACATGATCAGAAATAGTTAATTTTAAACACATATTGTGTTTCAAAAGTAAATTTGGTCATCTGCAAAATTCACTTATATGGGAATGGTTCATTTCCTGACCATACCAAAACCATGACGCTAAATTATAAAAACAAACTAGAAAAAGGTTCTGTAGTAGTTTCTTGCCATATATATATGGCAAGGACCCTCTTGTCATATTGCTCCTGGGCCTGAGCTCCAGGTGTGGCAAACTTGGCAAGAGCAATGTGGGCAGGGATGCTTGGCCTGTGCACTGGCCTAGTCTGGCCACTGCGGCTGTGGCGTCTTTAGCATTGTAGCAGGGCCAGTTTTGTGGAGAGGAATGCAACAACTATTATACTTTGTTTCTGCTCTGCTAGAAAAATATTCTTTGTTCCAATGATTTACAGACTCTCTTGGCTGTCTCTTTTAATGAATTTAGATGTCTAGACACCTATTTTTGCCCTTCTGTTGAGGACATCTTGTCTCTGACAAGAAAATTTAAAAAATTTTCTGTTTCATTTCCTTAAATGTGAGTTCTAGAGAGCTGGAGATTTTACTATAGGACACCATGGTCATATCTGTTGTGTATGTAGATTACTAGAAAATATATATTTTTTGTCCTCATCTGATATATATATTCTTTAATCTGATGCCTTAGGGATATGGTAGGAAGGGTGTAGAAGTGGCTTTAATATCTCAGGAGAAAAATTTGAAGAGTCTGTCCACATATATAATCTAATCAATCAGAGCAGAGAACAAAAGATTCCCTTGGCTAGCACTGCAAACAAATTCTTATCCTCCCAAACTTGCTTCTCCCATACGATGATTTCTAGGCTGAGATTAAATGCAGAGTTCTTGGCGGCCTTTGTGGGAGGTTGGCCCTTTAAGCACTAGCCTTCTTCCTGGTGGCTGGCCCCAGGGATTCACTGCTCTCTAACACCAGCAAAGTGTCAATGAGGAAGGATGAGAGAGAGGGAAGAAGCGAAGGAGGGAGGAAAGGAGCCAGAGTCATCAGGAGAAACTAAAGCCAAGTTGGGGGCTTGGCCTTTCATAGGCTTTGGAAACCAGGTGATCCTAGAGAAACAAGGGCTTTCCTCATGTAGTGAGGGGTCAATTACTGTCTTGCTGTGTCCCTCCAGGGAAACCGCACGAGAAGGCCTCTTACCAGCTGCTCTCTGCTTCAGCAGGCTGTGTAATGGGTGCTGCTAGCAGAGAGATGCAAAAGAGTCTTCTACGCAGGTCCCTTTCTCAAACATCATTCTACTTCTGCAGGGAATACAGTGCTTCAGAACCAGGGGCACTTGCTCACAGCTCTGGAGCTCCAGTGTGGAGTCCGATGCCCACCTAGCCATTCTCCATATACTGGAATGGACTTTGAGTTTGGCATATCATCCTCCTGCTCATACAGTTAGGGGCTCCTCATCTACTAGAGGATCAACCCCCAAGTTCTTAGCTAGCATATGGTCCCTCATGACTTGGGCCCTAACTGCCTCTTCAGTCTTAGCTCTTGTTCTTTCTCCTGTATCCTGAGCTCCAGTCAGAATGACCAGCTTGTAGCTCCCTGAACCTGCCAGGCCATTTTACATCTCAATTCCCTTGTTCATGTTCTTTCCTACGTCTAGAATGGCCTTCCTACCTTGCTACCCAGCAAGTATTCCACTTTCATGTATCAGTTCAAGTACCACCCCCACTGTGAAATAGTTTCAAGAGGAACTTCTAGCATAGATCCAGGTTTATTTATTGTCACCCTTGGCCCCCAGAACATCAGCAACGTGAGGGCAGGGACTTTGTCTGTTTTGCTTCCCACTGTATCCTTGGTGTCTTGAACAGTGCCCGGCACTCATTAAACATTTGTTGAAGGAATGAGTCTCAGCACTGACAGCATTGCCCCCAGGCTGTGGACTTCACAAGGACAAGGTCTGGGTTGTATTCATTTCTGCATCTCCCAGCACATGGTTTGTCACAGGGCGGGCATTTAGTAAAAGTTGATAAAGGAGAGAAGGAATGAGTGATGAATGCTCATATGGACACAAAGCTTATGATACTGGCATTTCCCCAAGAATAAGTCACCCTCCAGCTTTCTGTTCTATGTTAAAGCCTCTTTTTCCTTCTTTCATATTGTCTATTCTGTGAGCAGAAGAGTTACATTTTAAATGAAGCATGTTTTAAATTCTGTTCAAACACATCTTACAGCACAAGAAGGTTGGGCTAGATTTTCTCAAAGGCTTGGCTAACCCTTAAAGTCACAGGTTCTATAATTCGTCAGGGACAACACCCAAAAGTGCTGCTTCCATGTTAATTTACATTTGAGAAAGAACCCTGTCGATAGAGCACTTACCTCGGAAATTATATAGACTCCCGAATCATCATAAATTTGAGACACTACTTTATTTTGGATTTTCTGTGTATTTGCATTATCAGTGTCCCATTTACCACTGGGGGTGGGGGTAGGAGGATAGCTGGTCACAGAAAGCTGTGGATAATGTATAGGGGGCCTAGTTCCAGTGACCTAGAACAAGTCCTTCTCTCTTTGGCAATGAGGGGCGTTGCACCAGATGATCTCTGAAGGCCTGTGAACTTGCAGACATAATATAATCCTACACTATGAGCAGTTGCACACATATGCACCCTACCCTATGCTGCCCATACCTGCACAGGTACTACATTTAAATATGGTAAAAAGAGAGCTTTTTTTTTTTTCTTAAGGACAAATGAAAAAAGTCATCACATAAGATATGCCACCCCAAAATTCTCAACTAGTACATGTTCTGATTTTCTAATCCAGCTTATTTAGGAAAAGAGAACTGATCACTTACACATATACCACACAGAGTACTAGAAAGATTATGTCAATTACACACTAACAGGATATGTGTGTGGGGGAGGTAGATAGGGAGGTGGGTAGGTGGGTGGACAGCATTTAATAATGCCTTAACATGCAAATATTTCAAGTGGGTTTTGGACATTTCCTGTGAAAAGAACTGGGGACAAACTTTCCTCACCATGGAGCTTTTGGGTGGTATGAGAAGAGCAGGGTTAATAAATGCAGAACACAGGCTGATAGGTTTTCTAGTCATAATCTAACAGCAGCCAGAGAGCATGGATACATTCCATGGAACATTTATGGGCTCGCCAGCACTAGTCTATGACAATTTTATTTAATCATAAAAATATAATAGTCATCAAATCTTTTTGTAGTTTCAGTTTACTGCTTTCTCAAGTGAAATAAATGGTCTCTCAGATTTCTTCTGCTTTCATCTTTCTGCTCTAAGTATAGTAGGATAAGGTTCCAATTAAAGCCCATTAAATGTTCACATTGATTCATGTGAGCCATTTTCCAGTTTCTTTTTCTAACACAATCTTAGTGCACCTCTGAGTTATCTCTATGGTGTGTTTTCAGTTTAGCAGTTGCCTATACGGAAGAGAATTACTTGGGTGTGAGGTCTTCCCCACTCGTGCTTCTACAGCCCAAAGTGGTGAGTGGAGATTCTCCTTCACTGCCTTTCAGCCAAGCACATGTTTATCACCTGTCAGGTATGTCCAGCTGAACCAGGCATGCTTCTTGGGAAGGGGAGCTGGCAGCTGGCCAGAGCCAGACTGACCCTCCCAAGTCCCCTTGGTGGCTGTGTCAGAACAATGTGTTGAGTGGCAGACCAAAGACCCTGAGATTGAGGACCCTCTGAGCTTTCTCCAGTTTCTCAACAGATGGGGACACACGTTCTGACAGCAGAGATGGCCTATTTAAGGTGATATTAAGTGTCAGAGCTGACTGGAGGAGATACTCCAGGACTTTTCCCATTAAGAGCAGGGAATGTGGAGGCAGACAATGATAATTTCAACAATAATATCATGAGTTAACATTTGTTCTGCACTAGGGAATATGCTAATCACTAGGTGAATGATCTAATTTAATTTGCACAACAACCCCATGAGGTGTTATTAATATAACTCTTATTTTACAGATGGGGAAATAGGCACCAGGATTACAGAGGTACTAAGTGGTACAGCTGGGAACAGCACTCCAGAGTCCACATTCCTCTCATCAAGCTATAAAGGCACACTACCAATGCCTTAAAGCAGAGACCTGTCCAGGGAGTGCTGTCTTAACAGGACTCCAACACACCAGGTTCTCTGACTAGGTGTGTGCATCTGATGGTAGACTACAAGGTGCATGTTCCCAAAGGAATTACATGTGAAGAAATTTAAGAATATTTCAAAATGCCCTCAGGAAACTTGCTATTAAAATGAATGATATGGTGATTTTATATCTTTAAACATAGATTTTCCCATTGTATACTTTCTTAGAGTGAGACATATCTGTAAAAAAGTTTTTTTTGGATGGGAGGGGGATGCGGGATAAAAATTTACCTATTAGGTACAATGAACACTATTCTGGTGAAGGACACACTAAAAGCCCTGACTTCAGCATTTTACAATTCACCCACGTAACAAAAACACTTGTACCCCCTTAATATTTTGAAATTAAAACTTTTTAAAAAACCAACTCATAATAAGTCAGAGTAGATTTATTGTGATAATGTCACCAATTTGGTGAGCAAAGACCCCAAAGGCATCCACTGTCATAGCAAGAGTCAAATAAACTCAGGACCTGAATAATAAGGATTACATCTAATCTTCACAACAAGTCTAAGAATTAGAAGGCTTGTCTCTATGTTATAGCTGAGGAAAGCAACACCCACGAAAACCTACCCAAGGCCAAATACCACCTGAGCGAGAGGAGGGGCTGGCGTTTGAACCCAAGTCTGCCTCCAAAACTTTCCCTCACACATTGCTGTTTTCTCAAATACAGGATTTGACAAACCTTAAACACAGTAGTTTCCTTTGGATCTCAAAGCTACTGGCTCCAGCAAAAACAAAACTAAGACATTTCTTTTAGAAAAGGTTCAAAAATAAATAAATTATAGTGTCAAAGGAACGGCTCTTAACTTTTTAGCCAAAAGTCAGTTCAGGAGATTTGGTCAGCAAAATAAAAGTGCTATATCTTTCAAAATCTGGGGTCACTTTTAACCTTTTCTGTAGTATTATACAAAAGGAGAGACTTGTGTTATCTCAACATCTAATCATTCATTCAACACATATTTATTAGGTAAATGCTAGGTACCAGGCTGTGGCAGGCACGGGTGACAAAGACCTTGCTCTCAAGGTGCTTACATTTTAGTGGGGTAGGAAGACAAACAAAATAAATAAGACAGGCAAAATAAATAAATGTCAGGGTATAATAAATGTGTGAAGAAAAATAAAGCAGGGCAAAGGGAAAACAGTGACCATGGAGCTGATTCCTTATTTTAGATATTATACCACGGTCAGGGAAGGCTTCTCTAATAACATGACTTCTAAGAAGACACTTTTGGAAGTGAGCCCCTCAAACCATGCGGATTTCTGAAGGAAAAGTGTTCCAGGTAGTAGCAGCAAAGACAAAGGCTTGAGGTGAGAGAGATGCAAAGCGTGTTTAAGGCCAGTATGGCTACAGGGGAGCATTTATGATTACTGTAGTTAGAGATGAAAATGATTAAATTTATCTAAATTCTGGTCTGGCCATGACTTCCTGATTCATCTCAGAATTATATATTTATCCTCTATCAGAGCTGGAAGGGCCCTTCAGAGCACCCAACCTAACTCTTCTTATAGACAGGAAACTAAAGCTCAGAGAAGGGCAGTGATTTGTCCAGAGTCACACAGCTGTAAACCTGTAAAAAGGATCCAGCAATCCCGACTCCTGCACCAGTGTTTGTTCCATGGTGATGGGCTTTTCTGTGACTGATGAGGGTCTTATATAAAATTTCCTATCTCAGGAAAGGTGTTTTCTCTGTGATTACAAACTAAGTCTGTACAGTTTATCTCAGAATAATTTATTATAAAGGCCCCTCCATGACTAAAGACCAAGGCAAGCCCAGAAAAATTATATTTATCATCAGTTGTGAGTTAAACTTTGACAGAAGATTCCTTCTGGCCTCATTTTCTTCTGTATATTTGACACCCCAATAGAAGATTTTCACATG
Organism: Daubentonia madagascariensis; assembly: GCA_023783475.1. NCBI lineage: Eukaryota > Metazoa > Chordata > Mammalia > Primates > Daubentoniidae > Daubentonia > Daubentonia madagascariensis. The sequence goes on along the minus strand of JAKFHU010000144.1, from coordinate 6,870,014 downwards.
AGCAAAGGATAACTGAGTTCCGTGCATTCACCTGACCTGGCAGTAGCATTTGTCTCTGAACCTCGTTCAGAGAATCTGGGTTTGGGTATCCTGGAAATAGGGTGCTGAGGGTTTACTGCTTGGCTTCCCTCTGTGCAGCTGCTGCTGCTCTGAAGCAGGGCTCAGTCTTGGGATGGAGCTCAGAAGGGGATGATTAACTTCATGTCACCTTGTGGCTAAACTAAGCCCTCACAATGACCCTACTCAACCTCCTGGTCTCATGGCCACTGCTGAAGGAGCTTAGTGGATTCCCACCTTTTTATTTTAGACTTCTCAGAGACTTTATTATTTATTTATTTCAATAGATTTAGGGGGTACAAGTGGTTTTTTGTTACATGGATGAATTGTATAGTGGTGAGGTCAGGGCTTTTAGTGTACCCTTTATCCAAATAGTGTACACGGTACCCAATAGGTAATTTTTCATCCTTCACTGCCCCCCCGTTCTTCCCCCATCTGAGTCTCCAAAGTCCATTATACCACTCTGTATGACTATGTATACCTATTGTTTAGTTCCCACTTATAAGTGAGTATATGTGGTATTTGTTTTTCTGTTCCTGAGATACCTCACTTAGGATTAATGGCCTCCAGTTCCATCCAAATTGCTACAAAAGACATTATTTCATTCTTCTTTATGGCTGAGTAGTGCTCCATGGTATATAAATACCACATTTTCTTTATCCACTCATCAGTTGATGGGCACTTAGGTTGATTCCATAAATTTGCTATTGTGAATATGCAGGCATTCATTTTATTGCTGTGCAATAAACATATGAGTGCAGGTATCTTTTTTATATGACTTCTTTTCTTTTGGGTAGATATCCAGCAGTGAGATTGCTGGATTGAATGGCAGGTCTACTTTTAGTTCTTTGAAGAATTTCCATACTGTTTTCCATAGAGATTGTACTAATTTACATTCCCACCAACGGTGTATAAGCATTCTCTTTTCACTGCATCCATGCTAACACCTATTGTTTTTTGACTTTTTAATAATGGCCATTCTGATGGGGGTAAGGTGGTATCTCATTGCGGTTTTAATTTGCATTTCCCTGATGATTAGTGGTGTTGAACATTTTAAAATATGTTTGCTAGCCATTTGTATATCCCAGCTTTTTGTAGTTCAACTGAGATGAAGCTATGGCTATCTTTTAAAGTTAAAGTTGTGATGTTATATTTTATGACAGTTATGTTATTGCAGTGTTTTGAATCTGAGTTCCCTGAAAATGATAATCCGAGAAGACCAGTAAAGGAAGGATAGTTTATCTATATAATCCTGTTTCTTTTCAGATCACTATGCCATAATTATGAATTCAGGCTACTGTTAAGATTTCCAGGTAATCAGAAGTATTATCCAGTGCCATGAAGATGACGATAACAGGGCAAGCAGGGATGGCAACAGCTACCTTTCTTGATCATTTACTATGAGCCGGGCCCTATGTTGTCTCATTAATTCACATAACGACCTGGGAAGTAGTAGTATCATGATCTTCATTTCACAGATGAGGAAATTAAGGCTCAGTGTTTAGTGACTTTCCCAAGGTCACTAGGAAAGAGCTAGGAAAGAGCAGAATAGGGATTTCAAAGCCAGCTGACTTCAGAGCCTATGCTCTTAACTACGACTGCATCAGCCACAAGCAGAGGATCTGTGGAAATTACAGTCAGTCACAAATGAGGAAGCAATCCCCTGCAAAAGGGGAAGAATGGTCCTTTCTCAGTTGAGTGCAACAGTCTTAAGTTCTTGGTCTTTAAGTATTCAGTCTTGAGGGCTCAGTGCAGGCTCCTTGGGTTGGCTGCTGTCTACTCCAGTTGACATCCTGGCAGTGCAGCCACTTGGGCAAGCCAGGAGTCCTTTATGAACTCTCAGGTGGTTTGTACCTAGTATGAACATGTGGCACTTCAAACTACCCTTGTGTAGGAAAATTCACCAAAATGATGAGGGAAACAAATGCCATTTTTTATTTTGATTCTGTGAAGTTGGTGACTTCTGTGAAATTGGTGACTTTGTTCTGTGAAATTGCTAACTGACAGATTTCTCTATTCTCGCACTAGCCAGGTCACTCACTAGAAGTCTTAAAATAAATGTTTAGGCAGAAGTTATTTTTAATTAGGAATTTTTTGTTTTACTTTTTGGGAAAAAATACCACATTTTTATTTTGGTGCTGTAATATTAAGAGTAACTTGGTTCCAAAATGGCTATACTATTGAAATTCTTAGGTTCTTCCTTAGACATGATGCATTTCTATTTTATGAAACGACTGGTATCTGTCACACAAAGAAAGAAAATACAGAAAGCTGAATGCTTGTGTGACAGCTAAAGAATGAGTTGCCAACTGTGGGAGAACAGAAAGGCCTTAAGTGCTGGAGTTTCCACTCTGAGCCCACCATGGCAGCCTCCATTCATGGACTGGGATGGGGCTGGGGGTGTTTACCAAGTGGGTGTGACCTAGGATCATCTGCCTTTGAGAAAGACAATGAGTAAAGCAAGAATGTTTGAGCAGGAATTAGGTCACCTCTGAAAGTTCTAAAAGCTGGAATGGGATTCTGGAAAACTGCCATTCTTAATACACAACTGTGTCTCCTTCACTCCTAGATGGGATACAACTAGGAAACAGCTCCTATTTCTATGTACAGGGAAACGCCTGAGGTGAGTACAACAGATTCATTTTAGGAACCCTTAGTCAAATTAATGTTTGAGGTTTCTTACTAAGTCATCAAATTACAAAAGACCTGGAAAATGCATGCCACATAGCTAAGGCAGAACCTAATTTCAGGAGCCTCAATGTATAGCTTGCTTGCTTATTCTTATTTACTCAGAGGCATTCAGGAGCCTTTGGCACATGTGGTGTAGAGCAGATGGTTGCATGATCAGCAAAGACTTCACTACAGAGGAGCTAGACAGGGGAGGAGGGACCAAAGGGACACTTCCTATTACAAGAGACTCCATCTCTGATAGCTGGAATGTATGGGGCCTTTCCAAATGAAAAAGTCAGTTGCTAACTAAAATGAATATGCAAAGGTGCTTATTCCCAATATAGTAATATGCAGGCAGTCAAATCATCTGTCATTCGAGTTAATTTAATTATCAGACCACATTTAATTATCCAATACAAAATGTAAATAAGTGAAGGGCTGACAGCACATACTAATTATGTTCATTATAATAATTAAATGGCAAAGAATTTAAAGAGAGTCATGAAAGTGCCATAAAATACAGGGAAGTTTTTGATTAAAACAACATTTTAATTAGAAACTGCAACCCTATAGGAAACAGATGATTGGTTCCATCAAGGATGGGGCATTACTTTTATTATCCAGGTTTTTCTTCTGAAGTCATCTTTGGTGTCATGGGGCTCAATCCTTCCAGTTAATAGAATAAATGGTAACAAATAAAAAGTGCCAATCCTTTATGCAAAGCAGTTGCCTAATCAGACAACCTTACAACAGCAGGATTTCAGGATCCCCTTTCTTATAAAGACACAAGCTGTTTCCCCAGTAGGAAATCTAGGATCTCCAATGGACAAACTGGCTCTGCAAATTGACATGACTTATGACTAATGATATGGAAACCTTAAATGAATACAGCATCATAATTTCTATGAAATTCCTCTGATTTAGATAAAGTGGCATCAGGCTAGATAAATTCACTTTCAAAAGAATAGAAGCGAGGTGTAAACTCACTGAACGCCAATGGTGAGGCTGGGCTCTGCCGGTTCTTTCTTGGTAATTCCTTTTCCTTCTCTGAGCCTCAGTTTCTCCACCTACGATATGAGGGAGCTGGACTAGATATCTCCCAGAGCCCTTCTAGGATGAAGGCTCCATGAATCTGTGATTGAATCTGGGGTGAGTGCTTAAAACGGTACTTACCACATCCCCTTAGCAAATGCTCACTTAACAAATATCACTGGGTTTTGGTAGGGGAAGTAGAAAGGGAATTTAACAGAACTAGTTTTTAAAATGAAAACAAACAGTTAGCTTTTCAGTTATAGAAAACTTCCCAGCTCTACTGGGGTACGAGCAGTTATCACCTCAGCAAGCTCCAGGCTATTTCCCATACCCTGCTCTCACCTGCTTTGCAGACTGTGGTGTGGAGCCCAGCCATGCGCTGCTGAGCACAGCCTTCTGGTGCTGGTAAAACGACTGTGGCTGGAGAAGGCATCATAGAGCAAAGTCCCTGACATCTCACCTGTAAGAAGTCTCTGCTTATGAGTGTCTGTCAATAGATCCCCTCTATTAATATTGGGGGAGCCAAAGTATATCGAGCTTTTAAAGATAAGCTGCCACATATTGGGCAGGCAGCTCATTAAGCTGTCTGCTGCTGACAGAATCTGGAGTAGGGTGAAGAAGATCTGAAACACCACAAAATGGCTTGGAGTTCCCATGAGATCATGCTGGTCTATCTGTGGTTCCAGTCTCAGCCTTTAAAATGTCACAGACTCATGGAGCTCACAGGGGAAATCATCTAGTAAATCCACTTCCTTTTTATTTACTTTATTTTATTGTGTAAAATACAGATAACATATAATTTACCATTTCAACCATTTTTAACCCTACAATTCAGTGGCATTAAATATTCACAATATTGTGTAACTATCACCACTATCCAGAACCAACCTACTTCTTTGTATAGTCAGAGATGCTCAAGTCTGAAGAAGGGAAAGGGTTTATCTAAGATCACTTAGCTAGTGGCAGAGCTAAGGCTAGAACCCAGGCCTTCTATCTACTAAATCATGGTCCATTTGTACTCATAAAACATGTCCATTTACACCTTCACAGGATCTTTATGAGTCTCCCTGAAAGGCATACAGCTTCAAAGTCAGCATCCAGAGGGGCAGAATGGCAGCTTCTCAATGTACTGTCTTGGTGAATAGGCACCATCTTCTACATTCCTTACCCCTGTCCAAGATATAGTTCAGTGATCACCAGTGGACAGTGCCTATGACACATCTGACTTTCTTAAGCAATGTAAGATGATATGAAAAGCACACTGAGTTAGGCTTTGCAAGCCCTGGATTCTAGTTCTGATATTCCAGTGAAGCTCTTCCAGGGAGCTTCTTTCACCTCTTAGAACCTCAATTCCTCACCTGTGCTTATAGCCGCACTGAAGTGCTAATGAGGTTCAAGAGACAACAGATGGGAAGAATAGTAAAAAGAACACTACAAATTTAAGGGGTTATGCTTAGAAACTGCATCTCCATAAGGTACAGTGTCTCAGCTTTTTCCAATCACTATCTTTTCTGTTAGTTTCTTATTTTTTCTCTACTTTAAAAACATCATATTCTTTCTTCTCATAGTTTGTTGCATTTCAGCAACTGCCCCAGAGCTGAAATGACTTCTCTGATCTTCCCCCAAATCAGAAGTGGATGTCGAGTTTAGTATTCAATCCTTCTAGGAGGCAAGGTGCTGAAACACAAGGTCTGGTTTTTTTTACTTTTTAAATTTCTTCCTCAAAGTGAGCTCCCCTCTCAACAATGATCTCCAAACCCCACTGCATCCTCTTCTTCCCTAACTGACAAGTGATAGGGTCTCAGTCTCCTCTTCCTCCTTCTTGTATTGCCTAATGCTCTCTTCACCCATTTCATCTGCTTTTTTCTCATCCCTACATGCCCAAGGCATCACTTTCCCACTAGGTCGAAGTCAGGTCTTACATGCCATCTCCAAATACAAGTCCCCCGACTGCAATTCCCATTCACTCTGGTGAGCCCAGAGGTACCAAAAATGTGTGCTTTATCTAAAGGAGAGGTCTGTGATCCATTATCTGCAGAAAAACTCTCTGAAATCCCACAAAATTCTGGGTTCAGTAAGTTTATCATAACAGAGTTGGTTTAAGCAAAAAGTTTCAAACCATCACTAACATGGGATGCACTGAAAGAATCCAACTTTTTGCTACAGAACTGCACACAACAGAATATCACCACACGCACAGATCACTCACCTCTTTCAAATGCAGTAGACAGTGTCATGATATATAGTAAAGAATTTAAGTATGAAACATGAAATTTTTAGGTAAACCATGAATGTCCACACAAGATAAAGCCATGTAGCCATTAAAAATATTCACATGCCTGACAAAGACAAGGTGATAAAAAAAATTTCACAAATAGTGATTCTGATATAATGTTAAAAGAGCAGGACAAGAGCATTTGTACAGCACGACCTCGGCTATGTAAAATTACTCATAGAAAAGAGACTGGAAGGGAACCTTCCAAAATGTTAACAGTGGCTATCTCAGATGGTGAGATCAGGAATAACTGTGATTCCATTTTGTTCTTTATACTTGCCCTGTCTTTTTCACAATAAATAGGATCATTTTTTTATCAGAAAAATGAAAAACTTTTTAAAAGAAGATAAAATTCAATTTAGTAGGCTGAATGGATGCACATGAAGAAAAAAATCCACACGGAAGATTTCCCTCAACTCTCCTTCCCTGAGAAGCTTGTAAGAGACTCCTGAACCTGATGGACCTGGTCCACAGAAAGGACAAAGCACTCCACCTGGAAGTGTTTAGAGGAGGACATTGCCTGAGTGCTACTGTGGTGGGAGGGGAGAAAGCTGCTATGCATTCTCCTGTCTACAGAGTCTGCAAAAGGGGAACTTTTCTGTGTATGATACTTATTCTGTAGGGGTCCAGATTTTCTATATCTTAACTATGGAAATCTTTCTAAAATGGACTGCTTATTCCTCAACCTTCTTAAAGGGAATGCACTGAATATATACTTTGCCTCCGTGCTCACTCAGGGTCACCATTACAGGCATCAACAATCATCTTGGAAATAAAAAACAGGGCTTAGTGTGCTTTTGAACCCAGATAGCTGTGATTTCTTAGTTCTTGGGCCTGTCCTGTTTCTCCCTGTTAGGCCAGCAATTCCAGCTCTCAGTGTGCAGCTTCTTACCTTGTACTTGGACTCTGGCACCACAACCATCTCCTCTCCTCCTGCCCTGGTCTAGTTTGCTGCAGGCTGATAAACCTAGTCAGCACACTCGTTAGAGATTTGTCTTAAAAATTAGTAAGCTAAGAGTGAGGGTTAAGGGGTTTTTTAGAGGCCTTTTTCTTAGCTACAATCTATACAATTAAGGCTGTTGAGTAGGGGGCTTTAGAGAAATGAGGCTGTCAGGAATTATTATTTGATATGTTAGTTATGCCATGACTCTGGCTACAAAAATAAAGAGAAGCAAGGTACTTTATTATTATTATTTTTTACAAACTCTATAACAGATTTCCAACTTCTTAAAGCAGTAGAACCCTATTTATAAATGCAATCTTGCTAAGAAATCAGATAAGCAAAGAAGTTAAAAGCAAAACTACTCAAGTGACTCAGGGAGGAGAGGCCAAGTCCTGTTCTCTCAGCCTCTCATCCAACACCACCTAGAATCCTCTAAGCACGCAGGCAGAAGCCAAAAGCCAAGAACAGTTTCCTAGAGCACCAGACTCTAATACTATTTGCAAAGTGATCCAAATTGAAAGATGCAAGCCACCTTATCAAAACAAAAAAACTGATGGCTAAAGCATCAGGATCTATGTGGTAAGGGAATAGATGCTTCTGTGTGGTTGAAGAATATTTTATTAAAAGTATTTGAGTTTTATAGCTCTAAGAGGAGGCCCTAGTGCTAATCTAGTGCTGATCAAATCTCCTTGGAGAGAAGAAGCTAGAGACGTATCCCTGGAGCCTGGTTAAAGGGCTTCACACAGGACAGATGGGTTCCAGCAGGCTAGCCTGCCTTTTCTCACTCCGATACCTCACACTCTCAGCGCTGGGGGAGCAGTCTAAGGAACTTGCCAGGGCCTCTTACCTGGTTATCTGGGTGGTTGACAGTGAAGTAGCCCACACAGACGATGACCTCATGAAGGAGGCTTTCACAGGAGACTTGGCTGCAGTGACCCAGCAGGGAGCTGGCCATGTGCCGGAATGCAAGGGACAAGCCCTCTGCCCCTACAATAGACTGACAAAGACAAGGAGCAGTTAGAACGCCCCAGCCCAGGGACAGCCAGGGCCGCAAATCACAAAGACTGGGCCCTGTGCCCTTTCTGCCACGGTGCTGGAAAAACATATGACATTTCTACAGTACTATGCTTAACAGTTCAGTTCAGGGGTTCTTGCTCTAATAAATGACCATAATAAATGCAATGTTTAACCTGAAAAGGGACAGAGAATTGAGCACAGCAGACCAGATGCCTGTACCATGTGGATCAAGACATTATCTACCTAAAGCATAGTTATTTATTCCTTTTTTCTTTTTTTGGTGACAGGGTCTTGCTCTGTTCCCCATACTAAAGTGCAGTGGTATCATCACGGCTCACTGTAGCCTCCAATTCCTGGACTCAAGTGATCCTTCTGCCTCAGCCTGCCAAGTAGTTGGGACTACAGGCACATGCCACTATGCCTGGCTAATTTTTCTATTTTTTGTAGAGGCAGGGTCTCACTATGTTGCTTAGGCAGGTCTCAAACTCCTGGCTTTAAGCGATCCTCCTGCCTTGGACTACCAAAGTGCTGGGATTATAGGCGTGAGCTACCGTGCCCGGCCTCCATTTTTAATAGCTCAATTTTTCTCATTATACAAATATTCTTACTGTAGAAAATTTGGAAAAGTATAAAAGCACTAAAATTCACCTGTAAATCTATTACTTAGCTAATTTCTAAGAATTCTTTTTTCTTCTGAAGGAGAAAATATTTTCTTGTACACAGAAATAAATATATATTTCTAATTATTTATGTTCAAACAGAAAAGAAATATAAATAATAACTAGGTATTATTCAAGTAAATGGCTCTATAAACCAAAAGCTCCCAAAAGAATGTAAAAAAACAAAACAAAAAATCCCCCCAAAACTATGAAGCCCCTCAGCTATGAGGCTTCTGGGATCCTTTCTCCAGACAGGCAAAGGGCTGTTGGTGGTGGGCAACTCAGAAGGAGAGTTAGAGTCTGTCTGTGCAGCCTGAAGCTTCTATTTAATAAACATGTCAAACAGACAGAGCGACAGGAGGGCAAAGGGGACAGGCGAAGCCCACAGAATACACTCGCAGCCCACACTGGAATGAAGCACCCCTGCTGGCCTGTGGGAAAAGGCAGCATTTTAAGCTCATCTTTTGATTTGAAGTCTTGGTGGGCTTGAACCAGGTCTGATACGTTGCAGCTTGGAAGTTTCAATGAATTTACTTTACCTAACAGTGGGTAAAACAGAGTCCTTTTAGTGAGTATTGCTGAAATAAAATTACTGGTAAATTTTAAGAGTGCTTTCTGTCTGTTTCACAGCCCTGAAACAAAAATATGTTTTTCAAGCCCCAAAGAGACTTCAGGAGGGCTTTGCTCCTTTAAATCAAGTAGTGACACCTTCTCAGCTCAGCCCTTATTTAATTAGTTGAGTCCAGCATGCTATGACCCAGTGCCCTCTGTTTAACCTTCACTGATAAGAGCAGGTCAAAGGACATGTAAGCTTGAATATAAAAACTAAACCAATTTTTCAAGGAAACTATATTTCCTTTTTAGCCAGAATTAATTGCCAAGTTGGTACATTGATTTGTTTCTTGAGACCACCTTCAATTGTAAAAACTGTCAAAGTGTATACAATATACAATATCCCTGATCTCAAGGCCATCTGTGCCAATATGAATTCAGAGTGATATCAGACTCTTTGCTGAAGGGAGAAAAATATTTTGACAGCCTGATTAGTATACAATGAAATGGAACCTGCTAAGAAAGTAGTCTAATGGATAACCTTTTGTCACTATGACATGATGGGTTCTCACACAAAACAAGCACATGGGTTTGTGGCTTTGAAGGAGTGTGGAGGAGCGCTGGGAATGCTGCATTTAGCTCCTGACTTTCTGACTCAACATCTGTAAGATGGTTTGGGTAAATTCCTCATCTTCAGACACTGAGTCAGTTCACATTTCCGGAGTGCCTACTATGTGTTAGCTAGCACAGCACCTTCATATAATCATATTTAATCCTCAAATGGTCTTGTGAGGTAGGGGTTTTTAATCTCTATTTTACAGATGAGAAACTGAGTCTTAAGGGTTCAAATGACTTGTCTAAGGTCACATAATTTGAGGTGGTAGTGTGACGGCTCAAAGTCAGGTCAGTTTGACTCCAGATCCAGGGGTCTGATGAGGACACCTCTCTATAACAGCTCCGTATTCTTGTGATGCATTGGAACACAAACCATTAACGTGTCTTGTATCATCCTGTCTAATTCTTCAGCAGGTCAAGCTCTTTATCTCATTTCAGTTTTCTTCTTCAGTTCCTTTGAGCCTCCCAGGCAATTCATACATTATTTCTCAGATTTTTCTGAGGTCAGACCCATGCTGAGATGTACACCTTCCTTCTTTCCACCTAAAATCTCTTTTCCCGTCCTTTACATACATAGTTCCTAAAATCTTACTTTTGACACATAGGTTGTTTTGATGAACTAGACCAGGAGTTTCTCTGATCATATCTGTCATAAAAATAATACTTTTCTCCCAAACTCACCCATTGCTATACAGTGCAAATACTATGTATTTAATTTACTTGAGCATTATATACTTTGCAGACAGATGTGTTGTTTTAGCTGGTGAGGCTTATGCCTCCCTCCCCTTGAATCTGGAAGGCTTATGACTGAGTCAGTCAATAAAGTATGCTTGATTATCTTGACACGTAACTATATGACTCCTGAGGCTAAGTCATAAAAAGCCATGCAGCTTCGGTCTGGTTCTTTTGGAATAGTTGCTTTCTGGAAGCTTCCTTTTAGAACACTCCCACTCAGAAACCAGACACCATGATGTTTTGAGAAGACCAAGTCACATAGAGAAGCTGTATGTAGATGCTCTGGCCAATAGTCCTACGTGAACCTTGTCTTTGACTTATCCCAGATGTCAAATATGAGAGTGAAGAAGACTCCAGATAATTTCAGCTCCAAGCTGTAGCCCTGACATCATGGAGCCAGAGACAAGCCATCCTCACTGTGAGGAGCCTTGTCCAAATTCTATACTCACAGAATCTATGATCATAATAAAATGGTTGTTTGTTTACCCCACTAAGTTTATTTGTTTTTAAATGCCTAAAAGTAACTGGAAACAACATGCTAATAATTGGTAAGTGTATTAAAGGCATTGATGCTAAAAATTCTGGGCATTTAGGTCCCTTCACACGCTGATGAGGAGTTAGAGAGAAACATGTGCTGGATCATGGGCACCAAAAGGATGGCAGCCGGGTCCTTGCAATGTCAAATGAACGGGAGGAAGAGAAAGATCCCTGCAGGCTTTCCTGGCCCATGTTCTGGTTAAGGGTAAAAGGTACCTGGGAACTGTGGTTGGGGAGAGAATGAGAGAGAGTCATGGAAAGCTTGACTAATATAAAAGAAGATAGGAGAGGCAGAACAGAGATAAAAGAAGAAGAAAAAACAAGAAGGAAAGAATTAAAGAAATATAGAGTTGCATGTGAGATAGAGAAGAAAGAAGCAAAGGCGCTGGAGAACTGTGAGAACCCGCCAAGAAAGGACATTCCACTTCAGAGGCAGGACATTTGATTCTGAGAACAGCTGATCACTCTTGAGCCACCCTGGTGTTATTTTCTGCTGTTTCTGGCAAAAGTGGCTTGAGTAGGGGATAGTTTCAGGCTGCATATGGCAAAGATCTGGAGAGGAGAAATCTTGGTTTTTACTTTGGTTGGGCATGAAGGGTTCTAGAAATAAGCTTTTGATTTTTCTAACATTATTGGCCACCATGCCTAAAGGCCACTAGGGAGCAGGTCTGGTTGAAGTTCAGTGGTGCTCCATTATGAGTGAGGCTACAAAGGCTACCAGCTCACAGGAGGAGGGAGGGAACAGGGACCTGGAGCTCCCTGATACTCAGAGTGACTGACAGAATGACTGACTTAACCTAGATGTGGAGTACCCTGCAACAGTATAAATCCTGGTCAGAAGACCCAGGAAACTAGAAGCTAAGAAAGAGTTTTTAGATATTTGCTTTTTCATAATCTCTGGAAACAAAAGACTCCATATTCTGAGCACATAAAATTAGCGTCCATTGATTTTCAAGCTGCTTCCAGACAGAACCCAATGGGCTTGGGTTTTCATAAAACACAGATGTTATGTTCAACCCTGATGCAAGAACCACTGAAATTTTTTGGAGCAGATATCTCCCATTTTAGGTGTGGCTATAAACTTCCAGGGCTCTACATACTGTATAGCTAGATACCACCTACAGCTAGTTCAACTGCTTTGGAAACAACATTAAGGAAGTGATTTCTGTTCTTGTGATGGATAAACTAACTCTATAAAGTTGAAAGATACTAGATCCAATGATACAACTTACTAATTTCCTTTTTTGAACAGAATGACAGGAAGACATCAAAGAACTGCACATTTCGAATCAGCTACAAAACATAAGTGTTTCTTCCATCTCAGAATGGCAAAGATGACTATTTTCATACATTTGTATCTCTATAACCTTTTTCCCTCTGAGCAAAGCAATTCATCTAAATTATGGGTTCATCATCTGCCAAGTTTGTTCCTTTTATAACGAAATCACTTGACAGTTAATAAACTGAAAGAGAAAGTCTACTCCTTGGTGCTTGCTCTGTTCTAAAGGTTCAGTGTTTTTGAAAATTAAATTTCCTACATGAAAAAAAATCTGTTTCTAAGCTGACAGTCTGGTATTATAGCATAAAACAATTTTTCTTTCTTTAGCTATAAAAATGTAATTTATAGAGGTTTGCACATTTAACTATACATGCACTTTACATTGGACACAAATCAGTTAAATTATCCATAGAAAGTCATATCAATCAAAAAAATTTATCTAATTTTGGCTCTGTTTATATAAGAAACCATTACTTTCCTTAATATTTAAAAGTTGATGAGATGATAATGCCTTTATGTCAAGAATTCAAGACAAAAGATTTATAAGTGGCAGTGTGGCATAGGAGGAGCATAGTCTTTGGGGTCAGAGAATCATGGGTACTATTCCTGGCTCAGTGACGTGTAACCTTGAGCAAATTACTTAACTGCCAACTTCTCCATCTGTAAAATGGATATAATAATATTTTGCATGGTAGTTATGAGAATAAAGGAGAAAGCACATGAAGAGCATCTGATACAGTTCCCAGAAGATAGTAGCTTAATAAACGGTATATATTTAATAATTTAATTTTTTTGTAGTTTATTTCTTAGGCCCCAAGCCAGGAAAAGAACCTCATATCATATCTACACAAAAATATTAACTCTTGGTTGGTTAATATCAACACAAACCAAGGCTTGGTACCTGAAATGCAGGCAGATCAAGAGCTGCAAAGCTGTTGAAGAAACGCAAACTCTGAATGGCCACCTGGATCGTGTTTTGGGTGTAATTCTCCTTGGGACTGGTAGTACTGGGGTCCGAGATGGTACCATGGAAGAGAACACAGTAGAGCATGTGCAGAACTCCAGCCAGGTCTGTGGCTTGAAGAGCAGCTGTCAGCCCTGTGGGATCCTGACGATTATTGTCAAATATGCAGTATGACCTGAAAAAGAAACATTCAATTCTTTGAGAGAAATATACTTAAAGGATGTTAGCATTTTTATAGGTCAAATGCAACAAGAGAAGCAGACCGTTAAAAACAAACCATCTGAGTTGTGTAATAAGGTAACAAGAAACCTCAAGGAACAAATGCGGCCTTCCCCACCAAGTGCACTGTGGCTTGCCTTCTCTTCCCCCAGGAGATGAGGCTGCTGTAGCAGTGGCAACTGAGCACTGCACAGCCAGTGCTGAGACTGCCATCCACCCTCCCCATACTTTGCAGCCTAGGTAGCTCCACTTTGTTTAGTGCCTACATCTGGGCAGACTGGATAGTCTATGAGAGCTTTTGGGACTCAGAGATCAAAAACACCGTAGCTTCCTTTCTGGATACACAAAGGGAACCTTCTTAGGGGAGGCAGCTACCAGGAAAGCATGAAGCCTCAAAAAATCCAGTAATGTGTTGGTATACTGTGATAGGGAGACCCTTCAACTGCTTTTGGAGGCAGTGTTCCAACATCAACGAGTAATGGCAGGACATGTTGTGGGGCCCAGAGTCTCAAGAACAAGCAAGTGCTGGATTAGGTCTATAAAAAATCATTATGAAGTCAGCCTAGCAAACGTGGCAGGTAATGTTATGAATGAGCATGAAGAGACAATGGCAGTGGCAAATGAATTCCTCAAATCAACAGCAAAGCAGCAAAGGTTTGCTAAATCAACCACATTCCTGAACTTGCATAAACATGAAGCATCTAGTGACCAAGAGCAGGCAGTTATAGTAAACATGGTTGCCAAGCATTCATTTACCCTTTTTTTCCTAGAACCAGGACAGTGTGCTTCAGGTGGGGCCCCCTCCACATTTACTCTTGCCCAGGCCTAAAGTAAGCTGCACATTTTATTTCTCTGGCTGTTCAGCATGATTCAGGGATGGCACATATCACAATCAGAGTAAATGGGATGGAAGGAGATGCTTTTGCTGAGATGCTTGGGAAGAAGTCCTTTTTCTTCCACAGGGTTTGAATCTGAGAAGATGTAAGGTCTGGAGTGACTACAAGTCACTTGCTCTAACCACTACACAAACTCTCAGGTCTCTCAGTGATGTTCCAAGTGGGCCAGTGGCCTTTCTTCACGGGACTCAGCCTTTTCTCAGGAAGGGAAGTTACAATTTCACACTCAGTATCTTCCTTTAATCTGGTACAATCTGCATAATATTGAGCAGGAATGTGTTTATGTTTCTGGCATGGGATAATACCCTTCCCTAGTTTTTAACATTAATACAAGTTTTCTATTTTTTTTGCGGGGGGGGGTGTTGTTGTTTGCCATTCCTTTCAATTGGAACCTGGGATGGGAGAGAGGTGTTGAAGATCTATACTTACCTCATTATCTTGCCCAGAAGCGCTCAAGAGACGCCACTAATTAAATAAGAATTGGGAGGTGCAGGAGGGCAGGTTTCTAGTATCTTGTCTAGCTTTCCCAATTCATAACTTATTTTTTCCAAAGGGATCATTTTAATCACTTTAATTTGCTAGTTGCATCAAAGTAGAGTTTTATTCATAACCATGGTAAACATTTCCTGAATGTGCACTATTTCTGACATTGCTAAGAATGCAACCATGTGATATGACATCCTTATATACCTTGTTCTCTTCTCAAGAAAGAAGTGCTCTTATAAAATACTGTCATCTCATTTATACGGCAGGATCTGCTAAGTACATTCACATCTTTCACCTTATCTCTTTCTTATTACAGTTTTTCATGGTTGGTGGAGAAGGTATTATTCTCATTGTACACACGAAGCAATTGAGACCTACAGAGATAAGGTAAGATGTTTCAGGTCATACAAATTTGTTAGTGGCAAAAGCAGGGGTAATTTCCAGACCTTTTGACTTCTTTAAGGTCAGTGCTTTGTCCAAGGAGTAAAACATCCAGGCCAAAGAGGAGGTGACCTCTTCTTTTCTCTCTATGCCTTCTCTTAAATCGAATTTTGTGATATCAAAAACTGGTAAAATACATAGAGACTGTCATGCCATCTTGTATCATTGTGAAGACATCTTTGTCTTATAGGACTCAATAAAAATAAAAGTTTAAGAAAAGATATTTATTTGCTTACAGGTACATCTGAAACTTTACATAAACTTCTGTTAGCTAATGTCAGTTGGTCCTTACTTCCTTCCATTAAAGCTGAAAGAGTTAGGGGTCAGAACCTGACTAGAGACGTGAGTAGAGATTAATGTGTCTGAGCTTATTATATAGGTTCCAAAAAGAGGCCTGTGTTTGTTTAACACTGACTGCCTTTTAGAACCAATGGCAAGTCAGAAGACATTTCTCCCTAAAGCTCATTTCTAATAGGCTTTTAGAACCTTGGGTACAACTGACATCATTGCTGGTGACAACAGTTTTACTGCTCTGTGATTCAGAATGCTGCCTTCCCCCTTACTGCTTATGTTGCTTTTAAACTGATTATCAGTATATTCTAACGCAGATATTCAGTAATATAGCTTTATCATTTAAAACACTTTGTAGTACTTAATCTTTCTGAGCATTTATTAAATGACATGAATTCATTGCTATTTCCTCTTCCAAAGAATAAATGCAAAAAATCTAAAAAATAATAAAAAAATAAAAAAGTAAGTGAAGGTCAACAGAACAGCTCCTCCCCTGCACCATTGTTTAGGAAAACACTAATCTGAGAGATTATAAAACAATATGGCCCAGTCTTTTGCAAATATTCTCCTAATCAAATAAAAATGTTGACTGAGGAAAATCAACTAAGTAAGCATTCAAGAACTCAGATGCGGAAATGGTTCAAAATGCATATAATACTGCTTCATGGATAAGACCATTCACTTTAAAGTGAACTCAAAGAGTATACTGGGGGTAGAGGAGAGAGGGTTTGTCTGCCACACTTGGCTTCCACAGGACTAATACAGACTTGAAGGGACTTTAGAGAATGTTTACTTTTGATTTAGCCTCAAGTACAGATAATTTGTCCATGAACAGGCCACTGGCTCCTGTTGGTCTTAACTGTCAGTTATAATCACTTTAAGCCTAAATGTTTATAATAAAAAAGTAAAAGGCCTTATTCATATCAGGCATGGGTTATAAAGTTTTCTTTAAAAAATATACGGAAGATGTAAAAATCAGATCTGAAATTTTGTATACTATACTCTGAGATCTTCGTAATTTTACCAGATTTTAAGGTGTTTTTGTTTGGTCTCCAGGACTAGATATCTTAGTGGGATATTCATTTCTGTTCATTAAAAACTAGATTCAATTAGGAAAAATTAAAACTGGGCCATCAATATTCTTGCACAGTGCCTGAAAACCCTACTTTGCCTTAAGGGAGAGGATAGTGGGGCAAAACCAGTAGTGATTTGTGTAGGCATGAATCAAGTGCCATCCACTCCATCTTTGGTATTATAAACCACTTATATACCAGGCCTTAGTTGGCCTAAAAAAGCAGCTGTGACAGCTCCATACTCTATAATCCCTTTCCCCGTGTTTATTCCTGGTTTGTTTACTCTCACTTCCTTAGTCCCCAGATTTCTGGCTTGCTAACATCCACTCTGATCTCCTTCAGGGCTGGTGATCTAGACTGTTCTCCTAGCTTCTTTGGCTTTGTTCATGCCTTTAGTTCTGGAATCCCTGAGGCATCTTGTGAGAACATCCAATTTTAGCCCCTGAACCCACAGAACTGCACTGAAAAGGTCTGCACAGTGTTGGAATGGGTGGGATTAAGTTATCGTCTCTCCCAACGATGGAGGAGAACTTCACTGTTTAAGGAGGGGTGAATTATTTCTCAATAGTATTCCAGCTTTCAGCTCTTATGTCCTGGGATATTTCAGGAAAGCCAACCTGCATCCAGTGTTGGCATCATTCATCAGGCTTTGTGGTGAGCACAGAGGCATGATGCTCTGTCAGGTACTCTGTTTAAAAAGCCAAATTACCTGTGCTCCAGGAACAACGAGCACTCATGATATGCAAGGTCAAGGAAGACCAGGTCCCTGTTCTAAAAGAGGTTACAGTCTAATTAGGGACAGGTGAGTATATCAGTTTCCTATTGCTGCTGGACCAAATTACCATAAGGTAGTGGCTCCAAAAGATAGAAATTTATTATCTCACAGTTCTGGAGGCCAGAAATCCAAAATAGATCTCACTGGTCTATGTTCAAACAAGAGCTGTGTTCCTTCTGGAGGCTCTAGGGGAGAATCTGTTTCCTTCCTTTTTCCAGCTTCTAGAGTATGCCTGAATTCCTTAGCTTGTGACCTCTTAATCCATCTTCAAAGCCAGCAGCAGAGCATCTTCAAATCTCTCCCTAATGCTGACTTTCTGCTTCCCTCTTACTTATAAGGACCCTTATGATTACACTGGGCCCACCTGAATAATCCAGGATAATCTATTCATCTCAAATCCTCAGGCTCAGGACAGTCTTGGGAAAACTAGAGCTGAATGGATGAAAGGGCAGGGAGGAGCCTATAAGGCAAGAAGGCAGGCAGCTCTGGGGGACTGACAACAGGATATGCTCCTAGATCTTGGAACTGAAGGCTAGGGTTGTCCAATACCGCCTCTCAGATGGGACACTTCTGACCTTTCTAGCTTCAGTTTTCTCATACTGTAAACACCAAAAGGTCCATACTGACATACTGGTTTAGCTGATACTTTGGGCCTCTCTTATCTTTAGGATTTGGAAGTTAGGCTGAAGGGGCTCTGCCAGAGGCTATGCTGTGTTGCCAAGTAAAGGTAATTGCTTCTGCTGGGGAGTAATTGGGAGAAAAAAACTGTCATATCAGAGGCTACAGGATGACTCTAGTACTCCTAAATGATCTTTTTGGCTTACATCCTTGTCTCTCTAATCCATTCTTCATAGAGTAAACAGATGCTCTTTTTACTTTTTGAGCCACTCCTTGGTTTAAAATCCTCCAATGGTGTCCCATCACACTTAGAGTAGAACTCAGATTTCTAATCTTTCTGTCCTTATTTCCTGGCCCTTACTTCTCTGACTTCATCTCCGACCACTTTCTTTCTTATGCCTCGCTTTCCAGTATATCACCTTCTGTTTCTAGAACATACCCACCTCAGGGCCTTGCCATTCTTCTCAGCTACAGTACTCATCCCTCGGATCTTGATATGGTTGGCTCCTTCTTAGCTTCAGTGTCATCTCCCCAGAGAGGCCTCCCCTGACCACTCCATCTATAGAAGCCCCTGACCAAGTCACTCTGCTATATTACCATGCTTTATTTTCTCATGTCACTTGGCACTAGCTAAAATTATCTTATTTGTTTATTGGTTTATTGTCTTTTTCTCCTGTTAGACTGTAAGCTCCATAAGAGTGTTGTCTTGTTCACTCATGAAGCCTCAAAACCTTGACAAGTGTCTGGCATACAGCACAGACTCAAAAAATAGTAAAGAGTAAATATTTGCCAAAGAAGTGGAAGGAAGTAAGGGAGAATTGACCTTAGCAAGGCATGCCAAAGAAATGAATGCCTTGAATCTCTCCTTCTTAGAGAAAGAAGAACAAGAAATGTGGACAGCCCTTCCTCCTATGTTAAGAATAGGCCCAGGAAATGGGGTCCTGGCATAGGTCAATGGTGCACACTGGTATTTGCTAGCACTACCAATTAACACCTTTTTCCTGAGTTCTTATTTTGTTTTGTTTTAGGTGCCAGGTGCCTGAAGGGGAGCTGCTAGGATAGATTTCCCTAGGAAAATCTTTTAAAAACTATGTACATGGGGCAAGAGAACTAATGAACTGGAAATAGACAAGTATCAAGTAAGAGGTATAAATAGTATGTTCCATCTCATATTTCTGAGGCAAACATCCCTTTGGCTCAATCAGATAGGACTGGATTGGATTCTGGGAAAGAGAAGTCAAAGATGACTAAGGTTTGGGTCTTAAAATCTGGTCAGATGACTGGAATCCTGAGCAGAATAAGGTAGTCAGGAAGAACAGCCAACTTGGGTGAAAGCCAATGAGCTCAGGATCTGACATAAGAAATATAAGTTCCTGGTAGAAATTGCCAGTAGGAATTCCAAGAGGAGATGTCTACCAGGGCCTTGTTAGGAATATGGTTTGTGCCTTAATCTTACTTGCCCTGGCTTGATTTGCTTTTTCCTACTTATTTTCTTCTGTTCTAATTTTATCATTTTTTTAAAAATAAAAAATGTATATACTTCTGTAAGCTATCGTAAATCTTTTTGGAATAAGGTGGGATATAATAAATAGATGTATATATAAAAGAGAGCACCTTAGGCAAGGTCAGAGTGACAGATGTGTTAGTTCACGTTTGCCCCCGCCTTGTCCAACCCTGTGAAGGAAGAATCATCAAATTCACTTTTTTATGTGAGCAAATAGGCTTTGAAAAGCTAACAAACTTGCCGCAGGTCACAAAATGGGGAGAGCAGGAACTGAACTCCCATCTTTTCTGACTCCTCAACCTGTGCTCTTCAACACAACCCCACATGTGGGTTTTCCTTTTGGGATCCTGCTCTCCTCAAACTCCTAGAGCCAGTGGGAGTCTGACTGCAAGTGTATCCTGGACATATTCTGTTGCCCTAAGTCTAGTGAGCCTGGACATGTACTGATGGTCTTCCTTCATCATCCCCTATCCCCTATGAGAATGGTAAGCCAGTGGAGACTGCCCCTAAACTCTGGCCCTGTGGGCTGGGGCCAAGCCAGTTCCCTTTCTCTGGCATAAGGCCTAGCATATGGTGAGCACTCACTTTGAACTACACCAATGAAGTAGTCATCTTTCTGTCCCTTTGAGTCAACTAGCACTTTGTGTCAGGTGGAATGGATCTTTCAGAAGTCTTTATACTGGCACTTGCCCAGTTGTGAATAAAGAGACAGCCCAGAAGTTCCTACTTTTGCATTCTTCTCACTTTCCAGATCTGAAGGATATGGACAGTCACTCCTTTATCAGACCACTCTTTGGACAGTATGGGCAGGACTGTTGAATGCTTGTGGAGAGATAGCCCACATGGAACACTTAGCCCAGGGCACATAAAGGGTTCTCAGCAAATGTTACTTACCTTAATTCTACTTGCCTAGTCCTATTATATTCATTTCATTGCCTATTTCCCAATACCAGCAAGCCTTTTGTCCAAGGACAGTGACTAATGACAACAAAAGATTTAGAAGTAGGCTGACAGTACCAAACAAGAGACTGCAGAGAGAAGAAAAGAAAGCTAAGAACAGGGGACTGGGAACTCATTTATATTTAGGGTAGGTTGAAAAGTGGCAGACTATATTTTTAAAGCATAACCACAGCAATATTTCTGGTCCCACATGCTCTTCTAGAACCTTCATATTCCTCATCAAGAGGCAAAGTCTATTTCTCCTCTCTTTGAAGCTACATGGGACTTCATGACTGCCTTGTGAATAGAATGCAGTGCAAGTGATGCTGTGTGACTTCTGAGGCTATGTCATAAAGGTGATATGGTTTCCCCCTGCTCTCTCACTGCCAGGAGGCTTGCTCTTGGAACCCAGCCACCATGCTGTGAGGAAGCCCAAATTAGCCTATGAAGAGACCCCACATCAAAAGGCTCCCAGCTAATAGCAAGCATCAACTATAGACATGTGTGAACAATCACTCAGATGATTCCAACCTCCAGTCTTCAAGTCTTCTAAATGAGGTCCCAGACATTACAGAACAAAGATAACCCGTCCTCTCTGTACCTTGACAGAATTCCTGACCTGCAGAATCTGTGAGATTAGTAGATGGTTGTTTTATGCCACTAAGTTTTAGGGTAATTTGTTACACAGACATAGTACCTGGAAGAAAAACAAAGGAAAATATGAGGTAGGGTGAGACTAGGGGAGTTCAGGGAGAAGAGTGGGTTTATATTAACCTGTATGTTGCCAAGGAGCAAGTAGGCCTAGTACTAATAGGTAGCAGTAGGGAGATAGATTTTAGCTCAGTATAAGGAGAGACTTTTAAGCATCAAAAACTCAGCAGTGACAGAACACGCTGCTTTGTAAGTAACGAGTTCCCTGTCACTGGAGATACTGAAATAGAGATTGGCAGGGTTATTAAAAAGATTCAAACCTGAATGAAAGACTGGATAGGTGACTTTAAGGCTCCTTTCAGTCAACAGAACATGGCAGCAGATTAGATCTTGGGTACAAGGAGGAGAGATGAGACAGAGATGATGAGGTTTAGAGCTTGATGCCCGAGAGACTGGTGATACCATACATAAAAGAGCATCTATGAGAGGATTTTTCAAGACATTCTTCTTTCTATTCCTTTTGTCTCTGGCCTAGACAACTGTTAATGGCCCCTCTCAATTCTGCCTCCTAATACATTCTTCATGTGATGCCTGACTAATACTCCCAAAATATGGTTCTTGGCAGGCCCAATTTCCTGCTCAAAGGCATTTAATGACACTACTGCCACCACCACATCTCAGCAAATCTTTTATGTAGTTCACAAAGTCTTTTTTCATTTACTATCTCATTTGAACCTCATAACAATCTGGGAGACATTAAAATTACCATCATATACCTCTCAATTTCAGCTAAAGTACTCTATCCATTCTTCATATTTTTCTGCTTTGATGTCTTTGCTTATGCTATTTTCTTGGTCTACCTTTTTCTCAACTCTAAATGTTCCAATTCTTTCCATCTTTCAAGGCCCAGGTTAAATTTTAGATGTTCTAGAAAACAGCAAATCCGTACAAACAACTAAGAGTGATCTCTCCCTTCTCTGAACTCCATCAATGATGATGATGATAATAGTAGCCAACATTTGTTAAGCATTTATTATGTACCAGGCAGCATGCTAAGTGCTTTTGTTACCTTCTATCCTCTTTATCACTCTCTACCATGTGCCATGGATATTTGTATATGCATCTTCTTTCCCCTACTAGCTTACAAGGTCCTTGAGAACATAATCTATGTCTGAGTCATTTCTGCTTTCTCCCAAGCCTAGCACAGGGCCTGGCACAGAGCAAGTGCTACATAAATATTTGTTCAATGAATGAATGAATAGGCAGGCAGGCAGAGTTAAAGTTTACCTTTGCTTGAACAAATGGTTTTCAAGCATCTTTAAACACTTGAGAAGCACTCATTTATAACGGCATAATTAATGGGCTAAATCACAAATCATTCTTATCTTTTCATGGCACAGGTTTCCAGGACTTTGGCTAGAACACATTTTGTTAGTGTAGTCTGTGGATGTGAAAATGAAAAACACAAATACATATAACAACAAACTTCTTTTTGTGTAAAAATATTCTAGAATTCAGAATAATCTTCTCCAACCAATCAGAATCAGCCAGGTTTTACAAGCTCCTGTCTTCAGTGTAGTTGTAAGGATTGTAAACTCTTTTACTGTGGGTCCACTGCCTCCCAGCCCTCTTGCCATCATTCTAGCACAGTTATGAATACAGTAAATGATTGCTGATTAATTTAATGGCCTGTGTTGGTTGCAATTTATAATCACTCATTACTGTTCTGATCCTATTAGTTGTGCTAAGGAGTCAGCACCTTAAGGGGGACTCAGTAAGCCTCATCCAATTATGGCAGTTGAGTTGCTGCCCTGAGATTTGAAAACCATCCTTTTCTCTTTACTTCTTGTAGGAACAAGAAAGGAAAACTGATAATGGTAAAGGCCAAAGAAATAGGCATTTCTGAAAGGCCTATTACAAACTGTTGTATTTTGCTTAAGTGATTAAGAATTACAGTTGGTGAACAGTTCCCAAACTAAAATTCTGCAGTAGTCCTAACATAAAATCAATCTTTTCACCAGAGGATCACAATTTCAATTTTTACTTAAAGAAATACAAGTTCATTGTTCAAAACCAAACCTGGTACAAAAGTCATCGGCTAGTGCTTTTCTCCCCCACATTGAAACGAAGATTAACAGCACAAATTCTGACACCCAAATTGTCTTTCAGAAAACCTAGGTAAAAATTAGAAGATTAAGTGCACAAAAGGAGAGTAGAGCAAAGGCAGACCTGCAGTAATCACCATCACAAAGGCCAGGCCACCGCCAGACTGCAGAGTGTTTACTCAAAGTCTCATGTCTATCAATTAGTCTGCTTAATTATCTCTGGGTCTGCCAGTACAAGAGGCAATTTTTGAAGGCCTCTCTGGCTCCTCTTTCTTTTTTATTCCTGCTAGTCACAAAAGGGCTTTGAGGACAAGCCTTCCTTGACTCTCTGGCTCTGGCTGGCTTCTGGTAGCCAAAATAGGCATTATGTGAATTACTCCAATAAAGCAAAAACCACACTACTTTTCTTCTTAAGACACGCTGTAATCTAGAGCAGAACTCTATTTAATACATAAAACAAAATGCTTGAACAGGTCACTGTAGTTTATAGTTTAGAAATATAATTTCCATGAAGAAATGGGAAACAGTACGAAACAATCTATAAATATTAGAGGTAAACAAATCTGAAGGGGTAGAACAAACTCCATATATTCCTGTGGTCTGGTGGTGTTCAGGAAATGTTGGGAGACTGAAGGATGACAGTTTCTAGGTAAATTAAGCCAGGAACCACCTGAACCTTTTTTCTAAAATGATCTTTTTTTTTTTTTTTTAAACAAGTCCTACTAATAGAAATTTGCCAAGCAACTGAAGTTTGAGAAGGAAATTATATTGGTAAAAAATGGATTAAGAATTGTTAAAAACCACCAAGAGCAAATCATTGATTTACTTAAAATGCATATATTTACATAGAAACAATCATAGTTCATATATAATATATAAAATAAATATAAAATTGTTTTAAATTTTTATTAAAAATTTATTATATGTATAAAATATATAATAAATATAAAATAGACATGCCTAAGGATTATCCAAGTAGACCAAAGTCTATACACATTATGTATATGATAATCCTATATCATATATGATAATATTTCCACTATGAAAATCTGCTTATATTCCCTAATTTGGAGACTATACTGTCTACCACTCAAAATTTTCAGAAGCCTGGGAGTCATTCCAGATCCCTCACTTCCTTTCACCTCCCACATCTTCAGACCCTATGTTACCTCCCCTACATTTATTCCACTTCCTCTTAATGTATTTGCTCCTCTCTATTTGCATTGACCCTACAGGCCCTCAACATTTCTCACTTGGATCATGCAAGAGCCTCTTTACTAATCCTTCTGCCTCTAGGCTTATGCCATTCCAGTCATCTCTATACTTTTCAGGAGTGATGGTTCTACAACAGAAATTTGATCCTGTTACTCCTTCTTAAACAACTTCAGTGGCCTTCCACAGCTCTAGTCTAGCTCTTTTATCCCTTTGAGCCTCCCAAGAACTAACATTTACGGAGCTCGTTTAATACCTCCTCCTGCCACTCTCCACAGTCACCCTATTGTATGGCTACATAAAAATGAACATGATACAAAGTCTTGTATGTCCATATCTCTTGGTTTGGGTTGCCTCAAAAGCAGATTCTGAAACAACAATATGGATGCAAATAGATTATTTGTGAGGAAATAGGGAAGGGAGAAAAGCCGATTAAGGATGTGTTAATGAACAGGTTACTGCTGGCACCCTCTGAGAGACTACAGAATATACCTCAGAATTGTCCCACAGGGTTAGGAAAGCTAGGGTATTACCCACCAGTTTATTATTTGAGGTTCAGTCCTGGAGGTATTAACTCCCTTGTACTCTGGCAAATACCTCCTTGTCCAGAGAATATCCTTAGGTAGAGATACACAGGAAGCCATTGGTAGGTGACCTCCAGGTGAACCAAAGGCACCAATAACATCGGGTATACCATACAATGCACGTATTATGCCCTTTCTCTCAACTGAATTTTTCCCTCCACTTGTCCTGGATCCTTTTAATTCTGCCTATTGAATCTTTTTTTGACCTCCTTTGGGAGTGCTTTACTTCCTCTTCTGGGCACATTCTCTTCTTCAGTAGCTATTATGTTGTAACTATTACAAGTCTGACCTCACATTAGACTCTGGGCTCTCTGAGGACAGTGTCTTTCATACTTAGCTTGATGTCTGGCATAAAGCAGATGCTCAGTGAGTGTCTTCAGGGCAAGAGCATGACTGACTGTGAGTGTTAAATAGAAGAGGGCCCTGTTTTCCATGTATGTAACTGAGAAAATTTTCAAAGAAATGAAATTTGTGTTCCCACATTTTGTATAATATAAAGCTAAGTGTAGGAACACCAAGCTAGAAATCTTGGGTCCTAATTCAAGTCAGTTGCTTTCCCTGCAAAAATGAGTGACTGTGAATGACCTTTAGGTTTCTTTCAAGTTCCACAGATTTCAAGTGACTGAATCTGCATGTAAATGAAAGCTGAAGTCCACAAACTGTACAACAACCACATGTGGAAATACCTATATTTGTGACAAATTTCATGGATTCATGAAAAAAGCATAGTTGATGCAGACTTGAGATGCTGGCAGGTTTGTAATGCTGTATATACAAAAAGAGCCAGGAGCAAAAGGGGTCTCCTGAGTGAGAGGATACCTCCATGGAGGGGCCTGGCCATTGCAGAGGACTAGCTTGGCAGAATGGTGGCTTCCAAGCTGGCATGTGACACTGCACTGGATGGAGCCCTATTACTGTTGCCAGCCTCTGTGTAGTATGGTACTACCTGATTCTACTTAGATCACAGACTCACAAATAGTCACTTCCTGAGTTCTCATGTAATCCCTGGAAGGTAGGCTTTGTCTGCATTTCTTGATGGGAACAGACTAACTTGGAACACTAAATACAGGCCATGCTTAGCTTCCCTGACATCCCAGGCAGTCTTAATCTTACCAGAAATGTGACTGATAGTGAGGGACTGGGTAAGAGTAAGGAAGAATAGGGACGTTTAGGGGTCCTATGTATATAACAAAGTAAAAAATGTTGACGATGTTTATTTTAGAAAACAAATTCCCTTTTTTTTTTTGAGACAGAGTCTCACTCTGTTGCCCCGGCTAGAGTGCAAGGGCATCATCATAGCTCACTGCAACCTCAAACTCCTGGGCTAAAGCCATCCTCCTGCCTCAGTCTCCCGAGCAGCTGGGACTACAGGCACGTGCTACCACACCTGGCAAATTTTTCTATTTTCTGTAGAGATGGGGTCTCGCTCTTGCTCAGGCTGGTCTCGAACTCCTGACCTCAAGCGATCCTCCCACCTCGGCCTTCCAGAGTGCTAGGATTACAGGTGTGAACTACCACACCCGGCCCCCTCTCTTAAAATGTTCCATATATAGTCCCTGGTATTCTGTGTGCATTTAATATAGATAGATAATACTTCTTTAAGAAGCTAGACTTTAGAAATTTCAAAAAATTAGTTTTATTCTAGACAAATTCCTAAAAAATACATAATACATATAAGTGCTGTTTAGAATTTAATTCTAAGAAAATTATTTTACTGAACATCCTCTCTATGCCCCCTATGTCATATACCTTTCAGAAACACTGAGTCACTATTGTAAATGATTCTGATTTGGTGGGAGGGAGGGAAAGAAAAGAACACACAACGGTTTCTGCTGTCTTTCCTAGAGAATTATTGTTTTTGATGACAGTGCACAGGGTGGGATGGGGTAGAGTGGGGTGGTGGTGAGGGTCTGAATAACCAACCAGGCCAGTAGTAGTCACTGGCACATTGGCTTTAATCATGCCCATGGGTCATGCGTGACTTCAGGGAGCTATTGTATTTGGATGGCTCTCTTCCCTTATTCATGGAAGTACTTTGGAAGAAAGGACAGAGGGAAAATAAATAAACCTGGAAGACTATAATTAAAAGCACATGAACGATGGTCATGAGCACCATGAGGCTGTGCTGTGTCGTGCTGAAGGCCTGGCTTGATCTGGCCTAGGCTTTGTCACTGATTCACTGACTCAAGCAGAATCATTTGAGTCCTCCGGGTCTCAGTGGAAGAAGGACTAGATGACTTCTTAGGTCTCTTCCAGCAGGGATAGTCAAGTTTATGACACCAACAAGAAATACAGACTCTGGCAGGAACATGTGGCCCAGAAAATTAGAAATATAATATACATCTCAATATGGAAAGCCAATGACAGAGTAAGAACAAAGAGGAAAGGGGGCCAAGATGACCACTTGCATCCCTATGAAATGACCCAATGATAGGCAAAATTCAAGAGATGTTCCAAAAATTGAGTCTAGATTGAGATCAAGTAGAGGGCTTACCTTCCAGTGACAGCAAAGCACAGCGTGCACATTCCGTGTAAGAGTCTTGTGGCATGCTGCAGAAACATGGCCATCTTGGGATTCTCATCTACTGGGCCTTGCACGGAGAGGAAGCAGGCACATAGTTTGTCAATCAGACCTATGTTCACCACGTAGCTAGATGTGGGGGAGAAATGTATGTTATCAATCTGCATAGACCTCAACATCTTCACCTTCAATGACAAATCTTACCATACACAGGCCTGGATCCTCTCAACACAGGTTTAAGAAGCATCTCAAGTAACTATTTCCTTAGATTTAGTCCTGAATAATCAACTATTTCAGCAAGAATTTTTTCTCTCTTCTCTCTTTTAGTTATTCTGATATTACATTTCAAGAAAAATGAATAAAAATGATTATCCGATCATTTTTACTGGTGCAAGGAGTCTGACAATAGATGAAATGACTTATAATGACCTTTATGTTCTTAAAAAGCAGTTAGATAGAATGAACAATATTTGATAGCACAAGAAAGTGACTATAATCAACAATAAGTTAGGGTATACTTTAAAATAACTAAAAGAGTAGAACTGGAATGTTCCTAATATAAAGAAATAATAAATGCTTGAGGTGATGGATACCCGAATCACCCTGATTTGATTAATTCACATTGTATGCCTGTATCTAAACATCACATGTACCCTATAAAGATAAACAACTATTATGTACCCATAATAATTAAGAATTAAAAAATACAAGGGAGTCAAACTCATGAGAATGCAAGGAATTAGAAGATACAGTACAACAATTCAACCCAGATGCTCTTATAACAATTTAAACTGTTAATGCCAACTGTGGGTTCTCCATTTTTTAAAAACTCCATCACAATGGCAAGTATTTGTGTATCTAAACATAAAAACGTATATAAAAAATATAGTATTATAATCTCATGGGACCATTGTTGTATATGTGTATATATGTGTATATGTCATTGACCAAAAAGCACATGATTGTACTTATTTTTTTTTTTTTTGAGACAGAGTCTCACTCTGTTGCCCCAGCTAGAGTGCAGTGATGTGATCGTAACTCATTGTAACCTCAAACTCCTGGGCTCCCTACTGCCTTAGCCTCCGGAGCAGCTGGAACTACAGGCGCTCGCCACTGTGCCCAGCTAATTTATCTATTTTTAGTAGAGACAGGGTCTTGCTCTTGCTCAGGCTGGTCTCGAACTCCTGAGCTCAAGCAATCCTCCCGCCTTGGACTCCCAGAGTGTTAGGATTATAGGCTTGAGCCACTGCACCCGGCCCACATGATTGTACTTAGAGTCTTGGTATTCAGCTCCAAACCTTGACCTTCCCAGGTACACAAACCATTTTACTATTTTTACTTATGTTATTTCAAGTTGGGTTTCTAAAAGAGTTCTAACCATAGGAAGTGGAAAATTGTTTTTTCTGATTATAAAAGTAATACAGGCTCATTATAGAAATTTAAATAGTAAGCAAAAGATGAAAAAGAAGTGCAAAAAGTTGGCCATAATTTCACCTTTTAAAAACAATCACAGTTTGATAAATTTCCTTTCATTTGTTTCTACTTGATTCTTTCTCACATGATTGACATTATACTGAATTTCATTCAGCTGACTATTTTAAGCCCTTTCTGTGTCATGATATTATCTTTGTAAACATATTTTAAATCTTTAAAAATTATATTATTAATAGTTTTAACATAAACCAAAAATAGACGGAGTAGGATAACAAATCCCCATGCGTTCATCATACAGCCCTGATCACCATCAACCCATGGTCAATCCTACCACCATCCACACCCATTTTGCATGTTTAAGCAAATTTAAGGCATCAAATTATTTCATTTGAATGTTTCAGTTTGTATCTCTAACAAATAACGAGCTTAGGAAAACAACCACAATACCATTATTATATCTAAAAATCATAATAATTTCTTAATATCATCAAATAACTAGCATTCAAATTTTTAAATGTATCATAAATGTCTTAACATTTTTAATGGTTTTAAAAAAAATAGAATCCAAGTAAGAATCACACATTGTGACTAGTTAATATGTATTACATTCATTTTTAATCTTTAAGTTACCCCTCTATTTCTTTTTTTTACCCACCTTGAAAATTTGTTGATGAAACCTGGTTGTTTATTCTATACCCTGTCCTAGACATTGAATTTTGCTGATTATATCCCTGTGGTGTCACATAATCTTTTTTTTGAACTATGTATTTCTGGTAAAATGATCTAGTTCTAGAGGTTTGATTGGATACATAAACATCACTTTTTAATGGCTGAATATTCTACTAGTGGAATATTTATGGAACTTTTGGTTGTTTTCAATATTCACCATCATAAACCATGTTGTGCTAAACATTTTGTGTAAAAATCCTTGTCAGATTTCAGATTACTTTCCAGAAGTAGAATTACTGAGTCAAAGAGTACATATATTTTTAGGATTCTTGACATGGATAGCCACACTACATTCCACAAACGTTGAAACAATTTACAGTTCCACCAGTAGGGTATGAGAAAGCCCAATTCACTATGTGGGGACTGGTATTACCATCCCCATTTGACAGACAAGGAAACTGAGGCTCAAGGAGGGCAAAGCACTAGCCTAAGCAAGAGAGCTGGAACTAAGATCTTCTGACTCCTGATAAGAATGTTCTTTCCCCTAAATATGCTGCTTCTCTGCAGCATTTTTTGGGTCCTTACTGAGGTCTAAATTTTAAAAACAAGGATGTAAAATTATTTCTGAGACCACCCTGAGACTAATAGTGATCACAAAAAGCTTCAAAACTACCCAGTAAAGATGAAATGGCTTAAATGGGTTTCCTGTACTGGCCTTGAAATAGCCAGTAAGGAGGAAAGACTCCAAATAAGTGAAGAGATAAAAAACACAGAAAAAGCAAAGCAAACCAAAATGACCACTGTTGAGTAGGTGGTCCTTTCTGAGTGTGGTCTCCTTTGGTTACTGGGCCATCTATGGTGCCTACTGATGAGTCAGATTAATGTTTTTCTAAACTGTATGTGTCTTGAATAACTGCATGGTCAACCTTTAAAAGACTGCTTAAGAAGATGCTTAAACTAAATGGCTCTAAAGGTCAGTACAGAGAAATTCATTTTGCCAACTTCATAGTTTTGAGGAAGAATGTGGAATCTTCTAATGGATATTGGGATCAAGGGCAACATATCTTTACATTGCAACTGTTAGGTTGAAATTACAATGTTGAGACTGTTAAACCATATGCAGGATGAAAAGCTTTAATATAGAAAATCTCCTAGTCTTTTTGGAACATGCGTCCTGGGAAACACACTGCTATGAACATTCCAGTAAATGAGCCTCTCCATTTGCTTTACCATTTGAGATTTAAAATGAGTCCTTTTGTAGTTTTCTGCCATTGGAATTTACAAACTGAACGTGATATTTATGTATGTATGTATGTGTGCATATATATATATATATATAGTGATATATAAAGAGTTATTGCTGTTTCTTTGTCCACGCTTGTCCAGCTACCCACCCTCACACCCCAGCTGAAATAACTGCTTACCAAGGTTCTCTCCTTGAACTAGGTTTAGTAAACTTATGCAATTCCATGGTTTCAACTATCCTTGATATGTTAATAATTTCCAATTCTATCCCCAGGCCTACCTACTTCTTTTCTGAATTTCTTTCCTAAAGTTCTAGTTTATAAGTATTTCACTTTGGGAGTCCCAAAGTACTCCTATATCAATAAGTTCAAACAAAACCTCATTATCTCTTCTGAAATCTCCTCCTAATATTCTTGTCCAAGTGAATGTCACTATTCATTTCACAGTGATGCAAGAAATTTGGGAATAACTATTTGTAATGATTCATTCATCCCTTCAATTATTTCTAAGTGTGATGCTGATGCTAACCTTAAGGACTTCTTACCACAGAGGGTGACACATAATTTCTATAAACTATAATTAATTCTGTAATAGAGGTATGTTCAAAGTATTACTACAGTAATGCAGAAGGGCCTAATCTTGGCTCAATGGGTCATGGATAGCTTCTCAGAAGAGGTGGTATCTCAGATTTATAAATGAATTCCAATACACAAGGCCCAAGGCTGAGGTAGACAGAGGTTATTTCTACCTATAAATTAGTCCTGAATCTTTTTTGCTTCCATTGCAACCGTTACTGCTGTAGTTCAGCCAAGGTTATGTCTTCTCAAGCTAAGTTACTGCGTGATCTTAGAAAAGTGGCCTGTTTGAGTCTCAGCCTCCTTATCTCTGAAATAGGGATAATGATACCTACCTCACACAGTGAAGATGGTCCCTTCATATATGGCTAATTCATGTTTTCCTTCATTATAGAAGTGTTTTTCTATTCTTTCTTTGTATTTTTTCTGTTGCACTTCTCCTGTTTCCTTATTTGGTCAGACCAATTATTTAACATTTGAATTCTGTCTGTTTTCCACATCTCTTGTCTTCTTGCTAATCACATTTGTGATAATCTTTGTCCTTTCTCTCTGCTATTTTTGTGATTTTTTTCAACAAACTTCTTTCTGAGATATAAATTACAAATAATAAACGCACAAACCTTACGTGTTTGGTTTGACAAGTTTTGACAACTATATAAACCCACGTAATCATCAATCAAACAAGATACAGAATATACTCATAATCCCAGAAAGTTCCCTTGCTTTCTATTCAATCCCTTCCCACCTACATACAAATAAAATCATTCAAAATGTTCTCTTTTATATCTGCCTCCTTCTGCCAAGCTTAATGTTTTTGAGATTTATTCATATTGGTGCATGTGACAGTAATTCCCTTTTATTGTTGATTAGTATTCCACTGCATGAATATGGGTTGAAAATCTGAAATCCTCCAAAATCCCAAACTTTTTTTTTTTTTTTTTGAGACAGGGTCTTGCTCTGTTGCCTGGGCTAGGGTGCAGTGGCATTATCATAGCTCACTGCAGCCTCCAACTCCTGGGCTCAAGCGATCCTCCTGCCTCAGCCTCTGGAGTAGCTGGAACTACAGGTATGAGCCACTATGCCCGGCTAATTTTTTAATTTTTTGTAGAGACGGGGTCTCATCCCAGACTTTTTGACTGCTGACATGATGCTCAAGGGAAATGCTCATTGGAACATTTCAGATTTTGGATTTTTGGATTTGGGATGCTCAACCAGCAGGTATAATACAAATATTCCAAAATTTAACAAAATCAGAAATCTAAAAGATTATGGTCCCAAGTATTTCAGATAAGGGATACTCAACCTGCATGTCATGGTTTGTTTATCCCTTCTTCTGTTGATGGATGTATAGGTCATTTAAAGTTTTTGGTTATTATAAATAAGACTGCTATTAAAATTCATGGGAAAGTCTTTTTGTGGATATATGTTTTCATTTCTCTTGGGTAAATACCTAGGAGTAGAATTGTTGAGTCATAGGATAGATATGTTTAAACTTTACAAATTGCTAATCAGTTCTCTAAAGTGGCCATTCCATTTTATACTCTCAGCAGCAATGTTTCAGACCTCCAATTGTTCCATATCCTCACCTACATTTGGTATTATTAATCTTTTTTATTTTAGCCATTTTATTGGACTTGAAAGAGTATCTTGGTGTCATTTTATTTTGCAGTTCCCTGATAACTAATATACTGACCACTTTTCCATGTGTTAATTGGCTATTTGCATATGTTCTTTTGTGAAGTATTTGTATCCAAAAAGTCCCCATCCCATGATTGCAAAGATATACTCCTATTTTCTGCTAGAAGTCTATGGTCACAGCTTTTGTATTTAGATCTATGATCCATCTCAAATTAATGTGTATGGTGAGAGGTTAATTTTCTTCCATATGGACATCCAGTTGTTCCAGCACCATTCATTAAAAAGACTTTCCTTTCCCCATTGAATTAATTTGATCTTTTGATCAAAAATCAATTGACAAGAGGTTGCCAGGGGTTGGGGAGAAGGGAGGGATAAATAGGTTATATAATACTATAATGATGAATACATGTCATTATACGTTTATCAAAATCCATAGAATATACAACACCAAGAGTGAACCCTAATGTAAACTATGGACTTTGGGGTGATAATGACATCAATGTAGGTTCATTGATTGTAACAAATGTACCACTCTAATGTGGGTTGTTGATAGTGGGGGAGGTTGTATGTATGTGTGGGCAGGGGGTTTCTGGAAACATTCTGTAGTTTCCACTCAAAATTTTGCTGTGAACTTTTAAAGCTGCTATAAAAATAAACTATTTTTAAAAGAAAGCTTAATCAGCCTCCTCCAAAATTACTTGACTATATATATGTCTGGGTTTATCTCTGGGCTCTCAATTTTCTTTTGACCTATTGGTCTATTCTTACACCAATACCACACTGTGTTGATTCATGTAATTCTACTATAGTAAGTCTCAAAATCAGGCAAGTCCTCTTGACTTTATTATTCTTTTCCAAAATTGTTTTGGCTATTCTATATCTTTAACATTTCCATACATATTTTAGAACTGATTTGTAAATTTCCTTTAAAAGCCCACTGGGATTTTTCTGAGGATTGCATTGAATCTATAAATCAATTTGGGGAGAAATAATATTTTAACAATATTGAGTATTCTGATCCACAGATATATCTCCATTTATGTAGGCCTTTTAAAATTTCTCTCAATAATGTTTTATAGAGGTGTTACACCTCTTTCATGAGATTTCTTGGAGACGTTTGATATTTCCTGATGCTTTTATAAATGGCATTCTTTTTTAACTTTTAATTTCTAATTATTTGTTGTTATATAGAGCAATACAATTGATTTTTGCATAAGCTATATTTGTATATTCTAACTTTGCTAAAACCTTACTTATTAGTTCTAGTAGTTTTTTTTCTTGGTAGATTGCATAGTTTTCTATATATGCAATCGTGACTGCAAATAACAATAGTTTTATTTTTTCCTTTACAAACTTTATGCCTTTTATTTCTTTTTTTTCCTTCTCACTGAACTAGCTAGAACTTTCAGTACAATGCTGAAAAGAACTGGTGAAAGGAAACAGTCCTTGTGTATCCCTAATCCAAAGGAAAAATATTCAATGTTTTATCATTACATATGATTTAGCTATAAGTTTTTCCTACGTATTCCTAATTTGCTGGGTTATTTTCTAATATCATGAATGGATGTTATATTTTGTCAAATGCTTTTCTTGCATCTAATGAGATAATCATATAGTTTCCTTTTTGGGGGGTCAGTGTCAGGTGATAATCCTCCATGGTTCTCACATTTCTGCATACCTTGTGAGCAGATAAACTAATAGGTTTTGTTCTGGAAAATCTTTTCCAAAATGTTTGGGTAGGGAATGGTCTTAGAGATGGTGTCTTCCTTTAGAGCAAAGAGAAAGTTTTTTGACTGTTCAATATAACAAAGATAATGTCTACCTTCTGGGCAAAGGTTGAGCAGGTCTGCTTGTAGCCCATTATAAAAGATTGGGGTTTCCTAACCTTTGGGGTCTCCTCAGCTGTGATACAAACCCACTGCCATGTGCAGCATCCATCTGGGCCCACCCTGTGTTGTTCCTGTGGGACTTGGGGACAAGAAAACTAAACTGATGAGAACATAAAGCTCAAACTGCTTGCTATCTATGAGTAATATGGTTCTTTGTCTCTGACCCAGGAGTCTTGTGTCTTTTGCTAGCATCCATGAAACTGTGGCAGGCTAACTTGTTAGCATGCAAGAAGGGTAAAATCTCTGACCTTTTATGGTTCTTGGCAAGTTAATATGGTAATTTCTAAATGTTAAAAACTAACCTTGCCTTCCTAGAATAAACTCACTTGGTCATGATATATTATCCTTTTATAGTAAGCTTTTTAAAAAATATACAGGCTGGCAAGTATTCTCTCTTCTCCTTTGAGAGAGTCTGTTTGTGATCAGTATTATTTCTACCTTAAATGTTTAATAGAATTTACAGGTAAAGCCATCTTACCTGGAGTTTTCTTTGTAGGAAAATATTTTTAAAATAGACTTCTGTTTTGGTGGAAAAACAACTTACAGATTCAAACAGCTCAGCAAACCTCAAGTAGAATAAATACAAAGCGAACTGTACTTAAGCAGATTATTGTCAAATTGCTGAAACTCAAACATAAAGAAAAAATCTTGAAAGTAGCCCATGGAAAAAGGACATACAACCTACAGAGGACAAATGACATAAATAAAAGCTGATTTCTCATAAGAAATAATGGAAGCCAGAAGACAAAGGAATGATATCTTTAAAGTGCTTAAAGGAAAAAGATCTGTCAAGGATGGAAAAAGACCAAAGAGTAAATTTAAGACACCGGGTGTGGCATATTAATAATATTAAACAAACTAAACTTCAAAACAAGGAGTACTTAACACAAATAAAGAGAAATAATGCTAAAAGTCCATTTCATCTGAAAGATGCAACAGTTCTAAATATGTCTCTAATAATAGAGCTTCAAAATGCAGAAAGGAAAACCTAACTAATTAAATGGAGACAAATCTACAATCATAGTTGGACATTTTTAACACTCCTCTTTTAGTAACTGTTAGAACTAGAAAAAATTAAGAATACAGAATTATGTTGTCCAGCACAGTAGCCACTAGCTATATGTGTTTATTTAAACTCTAAATTAAGAAGTTAAATTTGGAAGGTAAAAATAAAGTGGGGGCCATACTTGTGTATTTTTGCATTTGCAAGGGGTGGTCATAAAGACATTTGGTTTATGAAAGTATTTTGGAGACTGAGAGATAGGATTTGGGGCATCTGTGTTTGAGGGACATAGATCTAGTTGGTATAGTATGGTTCTGGAGCCCATATCTGTGGTAGCGGTCTTTCCTGATCCTTGAGTCAAGCTAAGGCATTGAGCTACTAGACTGAATAGCACAAATGGTTCAACACAATTCTTGATTTTGATAGATATAGCAGCTCTTGATTTTGACAGATATCATTGCTCTTCAGTTTTGCAGTGTTGTTCTGAGATATTCCATGCAAGTAAAAACCAAAAGCAAGCAGGAGTAGCTATACTTTTAGCAGATAAAATAGAATTTAAGTAAAAAGAGACAAAGAAGGTTATTATATAATGATAAAGGGATCAATTCAACAAGAAGATGTTAACAATTGTAACCATATATGCACTCAACACTGACACACTCAGATATGTAAAGCAAATATTATTAAGCCTAAAGGGAGGCAATACAATATAGTAGGTAACTTCAACACCTCACTTTCAACAATGGATAGATCATCTAGACAGGAAATCAACAAAGGAACATCAGACTTAAACTGCACCATAGACCAAATGGACCTAACAGATATTTATAGAACATTCCATCTAACAACTGCAGAACATACACTCTCCTCAACTGCACATGGAACATTCTCCAAGACAGGTCATATATTAGGCCACAAAACAAGTCTTAACAAATTTAAGAAGACAGAGATTATATCAAGTATCTTTTCTGACCACAATGGTATAAAACTAGAAATCAACAAGAAAAACTTTGGAAACTTTACAAATACATGGAAATTAAACAACATGCTCCTTGACCAATGAAGAAATTAATCAATGAGGAAATTAAAAGGGAAATTAAAAAATTCCTTGAGACTACTGAGAATACAAACATATAATACCAAAAGCTGTGGGACAAAGCAAAAGCAGTCCTAAGAGGGAAGTTTATAGTAATAAACACCTACATCAAAAAAGAAGATAGACTTCTAATAACCTACTGATATACCTCAAGCAACTAAAAAACAAACAAACAAACAAACAAAAAAACCCCAAGAACAAACTAAACCCAAAATTGGTAGAAGGAAGGAAATAATAAAGCTCAGAGCAGAAACAAATGAAATAGAGCCTAAAAAAATTCAAAAGATCAACAAAATGAAGAGTTGATTTTTTGAAAAGATAAACAAAATAGACAAACCTTTTTAGACTAACTTAGAAAAAAGAGAGATCAGAAATGAAAAAGGAGACATTATAATTGACACCACAGAAATACAAAAGATCACAAGAGACTATTATCAACAACTATACACCAACAAATTTGATAACAGAGAAGATATGAATAAATTCCTGGACACATGCAACCTACCAAGATTAAGTTACAAAAAACAGAAAATCTGAATAGACTAATAACAAGTGAGGAAACTGAATCGGTGATAAAACGTTTTCCATCAAATAAAAGCCCAGGACCTGATGGTTTCACTGCTGAATTCTACCAAACATCTGAAGAAAATCTAATACATTTCTCAAAGTATTCCAGAAAATTGAAGAGGAAATACTTCCAAAGTCATTTACAAGGCCAGCATTACCCTGATTCCAAAACGGGACAAGAACACAAGAAAAAAAGAAAACTACAGGCCAATATACTTGATGAACACAGATGCAACACAAGATATTAGCAAACTAAATTCAACAGCATATTATAAAGGTCACTATGATCAAGTGGGATTCATCCCAGGGATGTAAGGACGGTTTAACATATGCAAATCAATAAATGTGATACACCACATTAACAGAAAGAAAGACCAAAATGGTATGATCATTTCAATAGATGCAGAAAAAGCATTTGATCAAATTCAACATTCTTTCATGATAAAAACAAGTTAGGTACAGAAGGTATGTACTTCAACACAATATAGGCCATATTATGACAAACTCACAGCTAACATACTGAACAGGGAAAAACTGACAACATTTCCTTTAAGATCATAAAGAAGACAAGGGTGTTCACTTTTACCACACCACTTCTATTCAACATGGTACTTGAAGTCCTCGCCATAATAATTACAAAAGAATAAGAAATAAAAGTCATCCAAATTGGAAAGCAGGAAGTCAAATTATCCCTGTTTGAAGATGATGTGATCTCACATATAGAAAACCCTGGCTGAGGAGCCAATGGGGTGAAGCTGCCATCTGTGGGATAATGACTGAATGCCTCTAAGTCAGAATACCGCCCAGGCACAATGATACAGCAGCGCTGCGGCGCCTCAGCTGGCCTAGGATAGCCGGTGGACACAAGGGTTTGTAAAAAGTAGAATAAAATTTTTATTTTATTTTATTTTTTTAAAATAAAAAAAAAGAAAACCCTAAAGGTTTCACCAAAGAGCTGTTAGAACTAATTAATGAATTCAGTAAATTAGCAGGATACAAAATCAAAACACAAAAATTGGTAACGTTTCTATACACTAGTAGTGAACTCCCTGAAAAAGAAATCAAGAAAACAATTCCATTAACAATAGCAATAATAAAAATAAGATACCTAGGAATAAACTTACCCAATGAAAAGCCTCTACAATGTAAACTATAAAACTTTGATGAAAGAAACTGAAGAAGGACACAAATAAATGGAAAGATATCCTGTGTTTATGGATTGGAAGAATTAATATTGTTAAAATAGCCAAACCACCCAAAGCAAGCTATAGATTCAATGCACTCTCTATCAAAATACCAATGATATTCTTCACAGAAATAGAAAAAACAATTCTAAAATTCATATAGAAGCACAAAATACCCCCAAATAGCCAAAGCAATACTGGACAAAAAGAACAAAGCTGGAGGCATCACACTACTTGACTTCAAAATATATTACAAAACTATAGTTATCAAAACAACATGGTACTGGTATAAAAACAGACACACACACCAACGGAACAGAATAGACAGCCCCGAAATAAATTCATGTACCTACAGCCAACTGATTTTTGACAAAGATGACAACAACGCACAATGGGGAAAGGACAGTCTTCAATAAATGGTGCTGGGAAAATTGGATATCCACATTCAGAAGAACGAGACTAGACCCTTGCCTCTTACCATATACAAAAATAAACTCAAAATGGATCAAAGACTTAAATGTAAAACCTAAAACTATGAAGCTATTATTAATGGAAGAAAACATAGAAATGCTTCATTACATGGGGCTGGCAAAGATTTTTAAAATAAGACCTCAAAAGCACAGGCAACAAAGCAAAACTAGACAAATGGGATTACATCAAAATAAAAAGCTTTTGCACAGCAAAAGAAACTATTAACAGAGTGAACAGACAACCTACCGAGTAGGAGAAAATAATCTGCAAAGTATACATCTGACAAGGGGTTAATATCCTTGTATTATATAAGAATATATAAGAAATTTAAATAACTCAGCAGCAAAAACACAAATAACCCAATTTAAATTTGAGCAAAAGATTTTCAATTATTTATTTATTTATTTATTTATTTACTTTTAGAGACAGGGTCTCACTATGTCACCCAGGGTAGAGTGGAGTGGCCATTCACAGGTATGATCATAGCTCACTGCAGCCCCAAGCTCCTGGGCTAGAGCAATCTACCCGTACCAGCCTTCTGAGTAGCTGGGACTACGGGCATGTGCTACCGTGCCTGGCTAAAATATCTTAATAGACACCTCTCAGAAGAAGACATACAAATGGCCAAAAGGTACCTGAAAAATGCTCAACATCACTAATCATCAAGAAAATTCAAATCAAAACCACAATAAGATACCAGCTCACTCTAGTTAGAATGGCTATTATCAAAAAGACAAAAGAAAACAAGTGTTGGCAAGGATGTGGAGAAAAGGGAACACTTACATACTGTTGTGTGATTGTAAACTAGTACTGTCAT
Source organism: Daubentonia madagascariensis (assembly GCA_023783475.1). Taxonomy (NCBI): domain Eukaryota; kingdom Metazoa; phylum Chordata; class Mammalia; order Primates; family Daubentoniidae; genus Daubentonia; species Daubentonia madagascariensis. The sequence continues at coordinate 6,829,776 of JAKFHU010000144.1, read as the reverse complement.
TATGGAAAACAGTATGAGAGTTCCTCAAAAAACTAAAAATAGAATTACCATGTGATCCAGTAATCCCACTACTGGTTATATATTGAAAGAAAATGAAATCAGTATGTCAAAGAGATAGGCCAGGCACCATGGCTCACACCTATAATCCTAGCACTCTGGGAGTCTGAGGCAAGAGGATTGGTTAAGCCCAGGAGTTTGAGGTTGCAGTGAGCTACAATGACGCCACTGCACTCTGCCCAGGGCGATAGAGTAAGACTGTCTCAAAAAAAAAAAAAAGAAAAAGAAAAAGAAAAAGAAGACATCTGCACTCTCATGTTTGCTACAGCAATATTCACAATAGCCAAGATATGGAATCAACCTAAGTGTCCAAAAATGGACGAATGGATAAAGAAAATGTGGTATACACACATAATGGAATACTATTCAGCCATAAAAAAGAATAAAATCCCATTATCTGTGGCAACACAAATGGACCTGGAGGTCACTGTATTAAGTGGAGTAGGCTAGGCACAGAAAGACAAATACAGATGGGCCAGGGGCGTTGGCTCATGCCTGTAATCCCAGCACTTTGGGAGGCCGAAGCAGGAGGATTGCTTGAGGCCAGGAGTTCGAGGAAGACAAATAACAGCATGATCTCACTCATACGTGGAATCTAAAAAAAAAAAAAAAAAAGTTGGTATAATAGAAGCAGAGAGTAGAACAGTGGTTTCCAGAGACTGGGGATGGGTGGGAGGAAGGAAGGATGAGAACTTGGTCAATGGGTACAAAGTTACAATTAGACAGGAGGGATAAGTTTTGGTGTCCTACTGCACTATAGTGTGACTATGGCTAACAGTAAAGTATTGTATATCACAAAATAGCTAGAAGACAGCCTTTTGAATGTTCTTACCACAAAGAAATTACAAATGCATAAGGTTATGGATATACTAACTACCCTGATTAGATCATTATATAACATATATATAGAAACATCAAATTATACCCCATAAATATGTACAATTACAGTGCGTCAACTAAAAAAATTTTTTAAAATTTGGATCTTTAATAGCTAAATGATATTAGCTGGGTATACTGTGAAAGGCCTTTTTATTTGTTTTTGTATCCCAGGACCTCGTGCAGTGTCTGGCACAAAATGAGTACAAGTGGTTATACTTGGAAAAATATTTCTGGTCAGGCATGGTGGCTCATGCCTGTAATCCCAGCACTTTGAGAGGCTGAGGCGGGAGGATCACTTGAGGCCAGGAGTTTGAGACCAGCCTGGACAACATAGCGAGACCCTATCTCTACAAAAAATAAAAAAATTAGCCAGGCATGTTGGCCCACTCCTGTAGTCCTCGCTACTCGAGAGGCTGAGGTAGGAGGATCACTTGAACCCAGAAAGGAGTTCTAGCCCAGATGACAGAGTGAGACCCTGTCTCTTAAATAAATAAAAATATATTGTCCAAGAATCCCTTACATGTAGAAACTTGACTGAACCAAGTAAAATAATAACAATAAATACTGTAACTATCTTATCTTTCTTAGATACCTTCCTCCCTCTCCTGTGACAGCTGAGGAGAAGGAAGGGACAGCTCTCAGGGTCTGCTCCTGTTCTACATCAGGGACAAAGGCTAGAGAACAACTCTAAAAACTGTACTGGAACCCTTTCCATTCAAATTCACAGTTGACAAAAGTGTCCAGGTGGTAACAGGGAGCAGAGTGAGATTTCTTGTCAGTTCATATCTGGGAAGGTGAGAAAGCAAGTATGGAAATGATTAAACATGCTTTGTTTGCTACACTAGGCAGACAGGAGATATGGCTTGTGGTTCAATACACAGGCATCATCAAGACAACTAACAATGCATTATCTGGAAGAAAACAATATTCACCACCAGTGGTTCAAATCGGAGAAAGATTAGCATGGGTTTGTGCTGAAGTGCTATGGTTGTCAATCATCCTTTTTAAGTCACATGAGTTATTTGGTTTGGCAGATTACCACTGCTATTTTTCACCCCAATACCTTCTTCCTTTAGGAAGGATTTGGTAACTATAATAATATATGTGAAAATGTATGTATTTTCTCCTGGAAGGCCCACTGGAATTGCAATGAAGCATTTGGCTGGGTCTTCCGCCTCATCACAGCTGAGGCATGTGGCTAAGTTGTCTGGAAGATGAGAATGCAGGGTTGCCGCATCACAGGGTAGCCCAAGGGAGAATGCCGGGACAGAATGGCATTCATCAGCAGAGAAGACTAAGTTCTACAATGACCAAAGGACATGGGGAATTGAATGGGATCAAGCAACTGAGAGAAAGGCCAGGGAGGGTAAAAGTCAAGTGCTGTAAGATAAATGGTTGTAGACCCAAAGGGCCTGGTGCTTTCTAGCAATAAATATACTTGGGGAAAGAGGGCAGGCAGATGGAAGGGATAAGTGAACAAAGTAATCAAGGGTAAGAAAGATACTGAATGAAACAACTGCTCCCAAGAAAGTACTACAAGAAAGCAGAAGAAATTTATGAACTGCAAAAGAAGCAAATGCAGAGGAGGGCATTCTCCCTCTCCTATTAACCTACTATAAGCTTCAGAGAGCAACAAATTGCATGGGTTTTGGGAGCCAGAGATCAGTGCAGACCACAGAAGAGTTGCTGATAGGTGGAATATGTATCTTATTAACACCAGATGGAACCCTGTTGGGAAATTAAATGTCCTACCTGATTCAAAATTCACGAGAGAAAATGAGTTCAGATGCCAAAGTAGGAGTAAATTTCCCTGGAGAAAAGGTGACCTTAGAAGGAAGCAGGGTTGACCCTTAACAGGTTTCAGAAACTGCCACATTTGCGTAGCAGAAAGAATACAGGTGTTGGGAGTCCAGCTAGACATGAGTTCCAGTCTCAGATCTCCTATCTACTTTTTATTTTATTTATTATACAACCTTGGGCAAAGCACTTAACTTCTCTGAGCAATTTCCTCACCTACAAAGTCTGAATTAGAAATTCTACACTTACAGGGCTGCAAAGCCTCTACTACAATAACTTACATGTAATGGCAACTCCATAAATGGTAGCTTTTATTGTTGTTTTAAGTTTGAACCAAATTTATAACCAGAGATGAACTGAGATAGGGGAATTCTCAGAAATTCCTTGAGTTGGAAAGAGTCAATATCAAGAAAGTTGTAAAAGCTCCAACATTACATATTCTAATATCACATATTTAAATATCAAGAATGACAGCTGAGCTCTAACTATATTGCTTTTCATTAAGAGAATTTTCTTTCTGTACAAAATGTGTTTTTAAAAAATCCATTGTGCTCTTCTGTGTTTTCTAAATTGTTTTTGTCATTGAGCACATATTACTTTTATAATTAGGAAAATGAACTTATTTTAAAAAGGTGGAAAAGAGACAGACAGACACACCATTTGCTGTTGCCAGAGAGCCTGAGCAACTCAGGTAAGAAAGTGGCAATGGAGTGAATATGATAAATCTGAGAAAAATTTACAAGGTATTCAAAATTCTCGAATGGGAATTTGTGGATAGTGTTGTGAGAACCACTGTCATCATGTGGGCCCTGAGATTTAAATTATTTTAATATAACTTTTTTAAACAAAAGAATAAAGTTTTAAGAAATCTAGCAATTTTACCTGATAAGGTCCTGAACTCGACTGTTAAAAGCATCACCTTGTGAGGGTTTGTTTTTCATTTCCTGTGTTGATATTTTTGGTGTAGCTGGCCGGCTGTTTCCATCTGGTCGATTGGCAATCAGGCAGCTAAAAACCACAGCACTGACTTTGAGAAGTCCAGTTGTCAAGCCTTCAAAAACTTGTTTATTTGTATTTCTTCCCAAAATAGCAGTATTTTTATCTGGAACATAAACCTAGATGAAAAAAAGTACAGTAAATGTGTTTCAATAAAACCACCAAAAACAGAGAAGATTTAGAACATTTCTGGAATCATAAATAATTTTGAAATTCTATAGGTGACAATCTAAAATGTTTAAGAGCGTCGGCTCTGAAGTCAGATTGCTAGTTCAAATCTCAGCTTTGCTCTCACTACCTGGGTGACCTTGGAGAAGGTTACTACTTCTAAACTCTAATTTTCTCTTCTATAAAAGAAGGATAATGACAGTACCTATGTCATAGAGTTCTTGTGAGGATTAAATGAGCTAATGCACATAAAATTCTTAGTACATGCATAGGCACGTAGTAAATATTCAATAAATATTTATTTAATTGGATAAATTATATTAAAAAATTATGAACTCAGAAAACAAACCAATTGATAAACTGACAGCATTGTTTCTTGTTAGAGTGAATTTTAAAAATACCTAATCTAAATTCCTCCATTAGGGTTAAATTTGCATTTCTTATTAAAAAATGGCAAAATAGTTCTTTTCCTAGTATATATGGTTACATTCAGCTCTCTTTATGTATAGTTTACAGGAAGTAATGTGGTCATTAAAAGTTGGGGCTTGGAGCCAGAAGCTGGGCTTGGATTCTGGCTCTGCAGCTATGTGACCTGAGACAAATTCCTTGCTTTCTGTATCTCTCTACCTTCCAGGACTACTATGAAGTTCAAATAAAAAGAATGGGAAAATATTTAGTAAACTATTACATTCCACAAATATACTTATTTAGTGACAACCAGCCTTTGCCTCATTTTCACTCTTTACCTGTACTAATTCTATCAAAGACAGAGGAATAAATGATTACTTGGATCCAAAAGGAGGATCGTTATAAACACAAGCAACTTATTGGCCAGAACTAATTACACAGTCCAACTCAACCACAAAGGATCCAGGAAATGTCATCCTATTATGTACTTGGAAAGAGAGAGAATCAGAATATTCAATACACAGCACTACCGACTGCATAGTAATATTGTTTTTTCCATTATGACTATGCAAGTATTCACAGCTAACCTGTTTAACAAATGATATTTACTTTCTGGTCCAAATTTATGGTTTCACTGAGATAACCATTTTTTTCATACTTGAATTTCCTAGTTATGTATCATTAATTCATTGTCAATCTTTCTGGTTATAATGAAGTTTCCTCTCAAGTTCAAACACATCAGGGATTGTCGATTCTTTTTCTTCCCCCAGTGGAGACATTCTTCCTGAAATCTGCCATCCTTCTGCTCTACTCTGGACTGGTTGCTCTCTAGGCCTACTATATAGCTCTCATTTAGAGATTGCCCTTCATCTTTATCCTAAAGATCCCTTTCATCTCTCCTCTGGGTTAGATGCCCTTATTTCTCCGATCCTGTTTTCCTTTTCTTCCTATGTAATTCTCTTATTTTGTTGTAGGATATATTCTAGCAAATTTTTTGAAATCTTGTGTGTCTGAAAATATCTTCATTTTATCCTTACACTTGACTGACAGTATGGCTGGATGTACAATTCTTGGTTGGAACCCATTTTCCTTTAGTTTTGAAAGACTGCTTCACTGTTTTCTACTTCAAACACTGCTGTTGAGAAGTCCACTCTAATTCCTGTTTTAGTACTTGCCCTGTGCATTCCTTCCTAGAAACTTAGGAACTTCTTATCCCTGATTTCCTGCGCCTTGGTATAAGGTCTTTCGTTTATTGCACAAAAACGCAGTGGTCTTTTCAATTTGAAAGTCATATATTTCATTTCTGGGAAAATTTCTTGCATTATTTCTTTGCTAATTTCCTCCCATTCATTTTCTCTGTTGGATTTTGAATCTGGACTCAGCCTCTAATTTTTTAAAAAATATTTTTTCTCTTGTTTTTCATCTTTTTGTGTTTTGTCCCAATTCTTTGGAGATTTCCTTAACTTTATTTTCCAGTCCTTCTACTGAGTTTTTCATTTCATCAATTATCTTTTTAATTTTTAAGAGCTCTTTTTTGGCTCCCTGTATGTTTTGTTTTTATAGTATCTTGTTTTTAGTTCACGGATACAGTATCTTCTCATCTCTGTGAAATTATACTTTTTAAAAAAATTTTCTTTTGTTTCTTGCATGGTCTCTGTTTCCTTTGAGTTCTTTCTCTGTACCTTAGGTTGAAGGCTTTCCCAAAATATGCGGTAATCTTGGGTTTTTTGTTCATTCTTAAGATTGATGAACAGATACATCAATCAGTGTACCACAATCTGGATCTAATCACAAGTTGGATACAAACTTCTGTGTGAGGGGCTTTAATTTGGGTGATTAGGCAGAGGCTCAGCTTTTCCATGGGGAGGAATCCCAACTTTCAATATTTATAGGTTTGTTCTCCTATATTTATAGGTTTGTTAATTTCATTATATGGAATGGAATCCTATATCCTCCTAACCCAGAGTGTAAAACATGGTACCTATTTTCTCAGAAGTTCATAGGAGAAGGGGGCTAGTGTCTCACTGTTCTGGGTTAGATCTTCACTGAATCATTCAGTCTTTGCATGGCTGTGCCTGGTATGCCCATGTCCTGAGTAACTTTGGTTCAAGCTAGTATCTTCTGTTAGGGTAGAGGAGGGGCAGTCATTTGGCTATATATGTAGCCGATGGGACCTAGGACACCTAAACTACCTCTTATTTAGACTTTCAACCAATCTTCCTCTTTTCAGCCCCACTTGTACCCTCATTTTCTCAGATAGTTGATAACTCTAATTCTTGAGCCTTCTGGAATTCTGTGGCATAAATTTTCTTCTGCCATACTTCTTCCTGCTAGTTTAGGCTTTAGCTTTTAGGCAATTGTCTTTCAATCATCTGCTTTCCAGATTAAAAAATACTTGCTTTCCTTTCCTTCCTGAGCTCTTTCTTTCAGGGTTTATGACTTTATCTATATACTAGAATGTTAGTGGGGCCTCCAGACAGAGAGAATGTAATTTATGTGTTCAGTTGGCCACATTTTAAAATTAACTCAATAAATCCTCTAAAGACACAACTTTCTCTTTTGCACACTACAGAAAGAATATGAGTAATACATTTCTGGGTAATGTCAGCATTCTTCATTCATCACACATTTTCATATTCCTTTTTTCCCTACAACCTTGTACTGCTTTTCATCATGAAGTATTCAAAATAAAATATTATGCTGTATATACGTGTGGTGTCTTTGGCAATCCTTCATTTATCTACAAGTATTTTATCCAGTGATTGCATCTTTTAAGGATACAGTTGAGAATCAAGAAGAAATAAAAAAGATTTCTGAGATACCAAAACTATTTAAATAATATCATTTATTTAATCACTTGCTCATCTAACATTTGAATACCTAACATATATGTGGCCAAGGGAGCAGAGTGATGCTCTGCTCATCCTCAGGCTTTCATTCAGACCCTGCAGACTCTGATTTTACAAAACTGTAATAAGTTGTGGCTTCTTGGTGTAAGAAGAGATAATATAAAGAAAAGTGACCATTTTAGAGGTAGGCAGCAGCAAAATGTGACACTAATTCTGGAAGCATAAGACAAGACAGATATAAGAATGCAAAAGGTATTGCAATGTGGGGACAGACTCACTCATCTTTATTTCCCATGAAATTATTTTTTACTACAAATCAGTGTTATAACAACTGCTAATTCTCAAAATGACAACCTTAAGATGTCAAGCGAAGGTTAAATTATGAGCCACACTTATGGGGGTGGGGAGGGAAGGATGAAAACAAATGTTTATTGGGTTTTTCCGCTATGCCACGTTCTTAAGTATTTTCCTTATATCATCTTATTTAATTTTTACAGACTAAGAAACCAAAGTTCAGAGATATCAAGCAACATGCCCAAGTTTCACAGCTAGTTATGGAAGAGCTAGGACTTGTACCTGATCTGTTAAAGACTCTAAATCCCATGTACTTTCCCTTATCCCACACTGACTCCCTCCCACTGGGTATCTCTTTTACTGAAGATTCTGGAGAAACTTTGTCTCTGGTGAAGAAGGTGAAAATTGGTCATGGGCCAAACATTGCCTTATTGATATCTCTTTCATTAAAAAACTATGAATTCCACAAGAGCTTTATTCTTGGCCAAAAGTGCAAAAAAATATTTAAGGGCTGTTGGGATAATTCTGGGTGAAATATACTAATCTTATTATTCAGAAACTATAAATGTGGTTTGGGGACCAAATGCCACTTCTTAACCTGCCCCAAGAAAATCAGCTCAATATAAAGTACATCAGATATATATTTCCACACTAGTCTTATATTTTCTGCCTATAGCCAACAACTTTTGATTTTCTATCTCATTGGGCCTTTTCATTTATTTATTTTTTTTAGAGATTGGGTCTTGTTCTGTAGCCCAGGCTGGAGTGCAGTGGTGAGATCACGGCTTACTGCAACCTCGAACGCCGGGACTCTAGCGATCCTCCTGCCTTAGACTCCTGAGTAGCTGGGACTACTGCTGCGTGTCACCATTCCCAGCTATTTTGTTTGTTTGTTTTTGTAGAGATGGGGTCTTGTTATGTTGCTCAAGCTGCTCTCAAACTCCTGGCCTCAAGCGATCCTCCTGCCTCAGCCTCCCAACATGCTGGGATTACAGGGATGAGCCACCCTGCCCAGCTCCCACTGGGGCTTTGTGCTTAATTTTATAAACACCATTTTGTCAGTTTCTCACCAAGTAAACACAAATTGAAAAACCTCTATAACAATGTAGCAGTGATACAAAGAATCCTTGTGGCCCTGCAGGAGCCAAGCCTCCCTTGTTAGGTTATTGGGGTGAATACTGGGATCTCAGACCTAGGTTGAAAGGCCTTTACTATACTGAGCAGTCCTTTACTTTTTCATCATGATCTCCTTTTTCTCCAACAGTCTCAATGAGCCTTACATCCCATTTAATCACCTCATTGTTTTTCACAGAAAACATTTTCATAGAAAATTTCATTTTTTTCTCTAATTCCCTCATTTAGTATTGGCCCTTTTACCGCTGAGAATAGTGTTCTTTTGCTTGCAACCTTTGGTAGAGTGTTTTTTGGTCTGTCTTCACAGGACATTATTTTATTCAAATGGTCTCAGAAATTCTCCTTGTCCCTTTATATAGATTTTTCTTTTGCTGGGTTTAAATTATTTTACAGCAATGTTTTAATAGAAACCAATGTTTCATCTAGGAAAGAATTTCAAAATCGCCAGAATTAAGGTAAGGAGGGGCTAATCTTCAGTGAGACAAAAAGGCTCTTTCTAGTCTTAAAAATGAGACTGGATAAAAGGAGCTTTAAGGAGAAGGTAGCTATACCGTAAAGGACATTCCGTTCAAAGCAGCACACCGCTGCTGTCTTTCATCTCGGTGGGCATCACTGGTACTTGCCAGAGGCAAAATAACTCATGAGCAACTTGCTCTTCTGGGGCAACTTTAATAGATGAGATACACACTTATGTGAGCTCTGATATCTGCTTATAGACCAACATTTGAGTTTGAACTTCCAGCACAGCTGTTGAGCCAAAGGCACACTGTAATTTGAGGGGCCTGTCCTTTAGGAAAGGTGTGTAAGCAATATCCTCGCATCCCCCCTGCCCTGCTCTACTGTACACTTGGCTTACCTGAGTCTGGAACACATTCCATACCGGGGTGGGTGGTCTGTGGAGGGCAGGGGAAGGTTTCCTTCCCAGTATGCAGCAGTGCTTGTAACTACCACCTGCTGGTGTATACCAATCCTGGCCTGGGAAAAGACAGAGCTATGTAGCTTTTGGCCCTTAATCTGTCACCCCTGAGGCAGAAATCTAAAGCCATACTCTCTTTTCGAATGGATGAAAGGCATTTCCTTTAGTATATTTCTTTAGAATATACTAGTGTGGTCATTACCTTATTCTTATAATAGCAGCAAATTACAAGGTGATTTCATGTACATAATCTTGTTGCAAATTTTCCCTTTCCCCTCAAAAGATATTTGGCCTTCTTAAAATCTGTAGATTTTTCACACAGTTTTAGATATAGAAAGAACCTTATAATCAAATCTTTTCATTTTATCTTTGGGGAAACCAAAGTCCAAAGGAGGAAGAGACTTTGCTGAGGATATAGAAACCATCAGGGCTGGAATAAGCACTGGTGCTGATTCTCTAAATCTACTCTAAAAAGAAACCCAATATTTATAGGATCAAACCCAGAAGCAAAATGAAATTAAAAGTCATTATCACTTTTAAAAGCCAAGCTCGTACTGTTTTTTTCCCACTACCTCCCATCACAAAGTGGTTTCAAATACTTGCTACATTCTTGTTTGCAATAAAGACAGACGATTTTATTAGTAGTATAAATCTGTTGTTCTGTAACAGGATTCTATGAGAGAGAAAATTAAATTGGTAATCAGTGGTAATTCTATACAACTAACTTGTAGTATTCTGAAGCTGGGTTTACATATTTTCCAAGCTGTACAGTGTGTTCACAATGGTCAGAATATGAATTAAGTTCACTGAGAACCAATAGGAGATTTAGAAAACTCCTGTCAAGACAGTGTCAGAGTATAGAAAAAAAGAAGGCAAAAATGTGGAAGGGCTCCAGCCGCAGACACAGATTCCTACACTGTTGGCATCATTTTATTTCCTATAGCTACACTGTCATTAAACATACAACAGTCTTTTTGCCATTGATAGTTTATAAAACACCTATGCCAATGTTACATTATGCATTAAAAACAGAACTGCTGAAAAGATATTTACCTCAATGATTTACTTGGCTTAAAAATATAAAAGGAAATTACATAGGAATGGCTAATAGTTTTTCAACATTATCTTTTCTTAAATTTTCCCCTTCTTTTTATCCCACAAACAGTATTATGACAATATTAAAGAAGACATTACAATTTATCCTAAATATCATTATCTTTTCTAACAAATTTATGCCTTTGAGTCTCTGTTTATATATTTTATGTAGCCAAAATCCTAACAAAATAAAATGTCAGCAAACTTTATAGCGTATGCCTTAATGGTCATGATGCTTAGAACAATCTTTGTTAAAAATGTTGAATTGTATCATTCCTGTTTACTGTAGCATTTATCACATGATGTTTTAAATGTCTCTTATCTGTCTTTCCTACTAGATTGTGAGCTACAATTTGTCTCTGTAATTCCAGTGCCTAAATATTTGTGCAATGAAACAATGAGTAGGTTCTAGAGGCATTGACAAGGCAGCTTTGGTGTTCTAAGAGCACTGTCCTGGGAGCTAGGAGGCCTGGGTCCCATTCTAGCTCAGCCACTAGTACCAGCATGACCTGTGTGTCTTCAGTTCCTCATCTATAAAATGAGGGCATTCAGCTTTCACTAATATTTATTAAGAGTCTACTTGAGTAAGATGGTGAGCTAGGTGCCTCTATATATATTTATTTCATTAAATGTTTATAGAAGCCCTCTAATATATCTATTATTTAACCCCATTATGCAAATGAAAAAACAGAGGCTGAGAAAGGTTAAGCACCTTACACAGTATCGTGAAGTCAGGACATCTGACTCCACGTTTGCTGATTTACCCCCAGCACCACTGTATATTTCTTGGTATGAGGCTGAACTGGTTAATCTCTGAGGCCTCTTTTAATTCTCAAATTCTATAATTCTGTAGGTCTTTATTTATGATCATGAAGTTATCCAAGTAACCTCTATCTGGAATATAGGCAAATCCCAGGAAATAACAAAAAACAGTGAAAAAGTAGGTGGAAGCAGGTATATTGATGCCAGTGAGAAAATAGTTAAGCAGTGAAAGTTGGAGTAAAAAAAAATAATAACACCACTGTTATACTAGAGGGAGGACCTTGAAGAACTGACAAAATCAGAGACTCTCAGAGTTGAAAAGCCCCATCCTGGTCATTATCTAGTTCATCCTCCCAAACAATGTAGGGGTTCCTTAATGTTGGTCTGACATTCTCAGCCACAGAGTGCTCACCAATCACTCACCAAGGCAGGCCTTTCCAATTTTAAGGAATTCTAATTATTTATTATGTTTAAGTCAATGTCGTTTTCCTTTCTCTAGTCCTATAGACCCCTGCCAATCCAGTGGTCATTGGCCTTTTCTTTCTTCTGTGTCAATCAGAACAGGGTCGTTTCCCTTTCCCGAGGAGAACCATTCAGAATTTCAAAACAGCTCTCACGCACATTGAGTCCCAGTTTCATCATTTGTTTCATTCATGGCATGGTTTCCAATCTGTTTACCCTCCAGGCTACTCTCTATTCTACAAGGGGACTATCACCCTCTTGTTCTGAACACCATTTAACTATATGATACAACTTTAGTTTTTTTCAGAAGTCATGTCACACTCCTGACATACTGAGTTCACAGTCATCTAAAACCTCTAGGTAAAGACCCTCTAGCCCTGAGTCTTTTCCACTGATGCAACAGAAAAGCTAGTTACCTCCACACCCTGCACCCGGTAGCTATTTTTTCGACTTAAATACCAGCCCACTGAGATCATTATCAGTCTTGATTCCATCATTCCAAAAATGGCCTATCCCTCGCAGTTTTATTCAAATTTGATATGCCTGCCTTCTATGCCTCTCACAGTCAGATTTCTATGAAAACAGGGCTTAAGCTCAAAGGCTCTGAATGCACACAGCCAACCACTGAAAACCCACACTGGGGCACATCTGACCAGAATAGCTTTCATTCTCTTTTGTAAACACAAACCATGCCATTTGTAAAATGGAAGCCACTGTGGCTAATAAGCTAGGTAGGCTGTGAAAAGGAGAGGGTGTGTGTGTGCATGTGCATGTGTTTGTACCCACACATGAAGGAATGGCAGATGATGGATATCTGTGAAGGCAAAACATCTGGCTTCCTATCACATCAGTGGGGAATTCCTAAATCAATTATTTAGCATTTTACAGCAAATAAAATCCGTTTTGCTTAAAGCTGCCATTCAAAATCCCATCAATAGAAAAATAACTCTTAACTACGAGGGGCTCCTCCCCTATAAACCTGGTCCTCTTCTGATTTTTCCTGTTTCAAAAAATGGCACTAACATCCTTCCAGGTGCAAAATCCTGAAACTTTGGCCTCATCCTCCTTGCCCTACATATCCAATTACCAAGTCCTATCAATTGTACATCCTAAATATTTCTCGACCCCTCCACTTCAATTGCCACGCTCATGGTCCCTGTGACTACAACTTCTATCCTAGACTATTGTGATAATCTTCTAATTGGTTTCTCTGCATTCATACTTGCACCTTCTAATCCACTTTGGTATGCACATCTGATCATATATGACATCTTTTACCATCCTCCTATATTTAGGATTAAAGTCCCAAATCCTTAATTTAACCTACAAAGTCCAGCACATTCTAGTCCCTAATTTACCTCACTAGTCTAAATTGACCCCCTTCACCTCTCACTCACAAGCATCTAGCTTCAATGGCCTTCCCTTGGTGCACTGAACTTCATAAGCTCCTCTCCACCTCAGGGTTCCCTCTGCCTAGATCAGCCCCTTGCCTCTACTTTTTGCCTTGTTAATACTCATCCTTTGGGATTCAGTTTAAACAGTACTTCTTCAGAGAAAATTTGGCCAGGTTCCTTTATGCTCTCCTGGTACCTTGTATTTCTTCTTTGTAGCATGTATCATGATAGATGAGTTCTAGCTGGATTAGTTTGTGTGAGTTTTTAAAAAAAATCTATTTAAAAATAATTACAGATTAATAGAAAATGACAAAAAAAGAGTACAGAGTGGTCCCATGTATGCTTCATTCACTTTTCTCCCAATAGTTACATTTTTTATAACTATAGTATAATATCAAGCCCAGGAAATTGACTCTGGTACAATGTATATGTATAGTGTTGTGCCATTTTATCACACATAAACTGGTGTAACCATCACCACGATCAAGATACAGAACTATTTTATCACCACAAAAATATCCCCTTTAATCACACATACCTCCCTCTCACCCTCATCCCTCACCCCTGGCAACCACTAATCTTTCCCATCTTTACATAAAATTTTGTTATTTTGATTATGTTATATAAATGGAATCACTCAGTATGAGACCTTTTGAGATTGGCTTTTTTCACTCAGCACGATGCCCTTGAGATCTACCCAAGCTGTTGCATGTATCAATAGTTTATTACTTTTTATTGCTGAAGAGTATTCCACAATATGGATATATTAAAGTTTAACCATTCTTCATTAAAAGACATTTTAGTTGTTCCCATTTTTGGCTATTATAAACAAAGTAGACCATTTATATTTAATATAGTTACTGATGTGTCAGAGCTTAAGTCCATCATTTTGTTTTTTGTTTATTGTTTTTGGTCTGCTCAGCTTCTTGAACCTACACATTTATATCTTTTGCCAAATTTGGGACCATTTCAGCTATTATTTCTTCAAATTCTTTTCCAGTCCTGTCCTCTTTCTCCTTTCCTTCTTCTGTGGGTCTGATGACATGAATGTTAGATCTTTTGTTATAGCCCTACCAGTCCTAGGCCTGTTCATTTTAAAAATTTTAGCCTATTTTCTCTGTTGTTCTTTAGACTGGGTAATTGGTTGTTCTAGCTTCAAATTCACTAATTCTTTCATCTTTTCTCTCAATTTGGTTGTTGAGCACATCCATTGACACTTAAAATTTTGGTTTATTATAGTTTTCAGTTGTAGTATTTTCATTTGGTTATTCTTTAATATTTTCTATTTCTTTGCTGGGACTTTCTATTTTTTCATTTGCTTTATGCATATTTGTAATTGCATGTTGAAGTATTTTTATGGTGGCTGCTTTAAAGTCCTTGTAAGATAACTGCAACATCTGTTGACTGCCTTTTCTCATTCAGGTTGAGAATTTCCTGGTTCTTGGTATGATGAGTAATTTTCTATTATATCCTGGAAATTTGGGGTATTATGTTATGAAACTCTGGATCTTATTTAAATCTTATGTTTTAGAAGGCCTCCTCTGACACTGTGCTGGTGGGGGGCAGGTAGTGCTACCTTATTACTATCAGGTAGGGGTGAAGGGTGCCTCTTTATTATTGGGTAAGGGTAGGAAATCAGGCTTCTGACTTAGTTCTCCACTGACATCACCACACAAAGGTGGCATGTTACTGCTCCTCACATGGCCTCCACAGGAGGGGGATGAGGCTTGTTATCACAGGAAGGTAATAAGTCCTAGCATCTCTTTTGGCCCCTTCTGACACTACACTGGTGAGGGGGACAGTAGAGTTTCACTATCTCTGGGTAGGGGTAGAAATTCAGGGTTCCAACATAGGCTCCACTGACCCTAGGGAGGGGGGCACTCATTATTGCTGGGTGGGGATTAAAATTTCAATTTCCCAATGGGCCTTCTCTGACAACACCATGGTGTGGAGGGAGGGGCATTGCATGACTGCTTAACCCCTTCTTGAGGCCTCTGATTGTTCCAAACACTAATACCCACTCTCACTACACAGGGATTCTTCTTATTGTAGAAATAGTAGTGGTAAAACAGGCAGTAGTGATAATAATAGTAGCAGCTAACATTTAGTGAGCACTTCATGTGACATCCATGCCATTCCATGCTAATAGCTTCATCCAGATCTTCTCAACCCCCCAAACATGCCCACAGAGCAGTAGTATTGTTATTCCTATTCTCAGACAAAAAAACTAGGGTTCAGAGAGGTTAAATTATGGCAGTGTAAGGATTTCAATCCAAGCAGTCTCACTGCTGAGCCTGAGTTTTTAACTATTATACTATACCGTAGTGAAAATTAATCAAGATGACATGTGAAAGTTCTCAAAAATTATAAAGCACTAAACAAGTGTGAGGGAATTTTTATTACCACTTTCCAGAGCACTTCAACAAGTGACCATGATTAGGTAAATGAAAATCCAGGGCCAGGCATGTGGCTCATGCCTGTAATCCAAATGCTTTGGGAGGCTGACGTGGGAGGATTGCTTGAGGCCAGGAGTTCAAGACCAGCCTGGGCAACACAGTGAGATCTTGTCTCTACAAAAAATAAAAAAATTAGCTGGGTGCGGTGGTGTGCTCCTACAGCCCTAGCTACTTGGGAGGCTGAGGTGCAAGGATCTCAGTTTGAGGCTGCAGTGACCTCTGATCGTACCACTGCCCTCCAGCCTCGTGATAGAGTGCAACTCTGTCTCTAAAAAAAAAAAAAAAAAAAGAAAGAAAAAAGAAAATCTAGGCTTCATCCAGTGCTAATGAATCATTAAACATTGTTTCCCATTGCAATAGCTACCCAAAAGGCTATGTTTCATACTCAGCAAAAGCTGTAAAAAACCTCTGAAGTTCTTTAGGGAAATACAAGTATACATTTTATCACAGGTTGTTTTACATTTTGCGTAGATAGGGAGGTAAATTTTCCTTGAATCTCCTTAGGCAAGTTAAGTAGAAACCCATGAGGAAAGATGTATTATGGATAATCACTGAGCTATGCTATCTACTTTACAGAACAGACTAATATTCTGGAGAAACTCCTTCAGTTTAAAGAAGTAGTTACATGCATATCAAAAATAGATAAATTCATATGAAAAAGAAAATGTATGTCATCCACATTTCACCTTGTGATATTGTGAAATACACATAGACAGTCCCCGACTTACTATGGTTCAACTTTCAGCTTTATGACAGTGTGAAAAGGACACACATTCAGTAGAAGCCATACTTCAGTTACCTATACAATTCACTGTTTTTTCACTTTCAGTAATATAGTCAATAAATTACATGAAATAGTCAACACCTCATTATAAAATAGGCTTTGTGTTAGATGATTTTTCCCAACTGCAAGCTAATCTCAGTGTTCTGACCACATTTAAGATAGGCTAGGCTAAGCTATGACGTTCCTTAGGTTAGGTGTACTAAGGACTGAAGGTTAAATCGATCACCAATGGCCAATGATTTAATCAATCTTGCCTATGCAATAAAGCCTCCACAAAAACCAATAGGTCAGGGTTTGGAGAGCTTCCAGATGGTAAAACAGGTGGAGGCTCCTGGAAGGTGGTACACCCAGGAAGGGCATGGAAGCTCTGTGCCCCTTCCCCCATACCTCTTCATCTACATCTTTTGTACTATCATTTATAATAAACCGGTACATGTAAGTGTTTCCCTGAGTTCTGTGAGCTACTCTAGAAAATTAATCAAATCCAAGGAAGGGGTTGTGGGAACTCCAATTTATATTAAATGGTTGGTCAGAAGCACAGGTAAAATAACCTGGGGCTTGTGATTGGCATCTGAAGTGGGGCATGGTCCTGTGGAAATGAATCCTAAACCTGGGGGATCTGATGCTAACTCCACGTAGATTGTGTCAGAATTGAATTGGAGGACGCTCAGCTAGTGGCTGCTGCTGAACGACTACTCGCCTGGTGTGTGGGGAAACCCTGCCCCCCACATCTGAGGTCACATAATTATTTTGCATAGATAAAGCTACACATTTATATCTTTTGCCAAATTTGGGACCATTTCAGCTATTATTTCTTCAAATTCTTTTCCAGTCCTGTCCTCTTTCTCCTTTCCTTCTTCCGTGGGTCTGATGACATGAATGTTAAATCTTTTGTCATAGCCCTATCAGTCTTAGGTCTGTTCATTTTAAAAATTTTAGTCTATTTTCTCTGTTGCTCTTTAGATTGGGTAATTGAGTCCCATTTAATTTAATTAAGTCCCATTTGTCTATTTTTATTTTTGATGCTTGTGCTTTTGAGGCCTTAGTCATGAATTCTTTGCCTTAGCATGATTCTATATGAGTGTACAGGAGAAAATGAGTTTGTTATTCCCATATTCTCAAACACTTATTTTGAAATGACAATATAATTCTCTGAACCACAAAACACATTGGCTTGCAACAATTTCTTTCATTCATCAAACATCTTTAATTTGTATAAATTTAAGGGGTACAAGTGCAATTTTATTACATGGATATATTACTTAGTGGTGAAGTTTGGATTTTTCGTGTATCCATCACTTGAATAATGTACATTGTACAAAGTAATTTCTCAACCCTCACCCCCTACCACCCTTCTGAGTCTCCAGTGTCTATCATTCCACCTTCTATGTCCATGTGTACACATTATTTAGCTCGCATTTATAAGTAGGAACATGTGGTACTTGACTTTCTGTTTCTGAGTTGTTTCACTTAAAGATTATAGCCTCCAGATCCATCCATGTCGCTGCAAAAAACATGATTTCATTCTTTTTTATGGCTGAATTCCATTGTATATGTATGTGTGCATGTGTGTGTATATACATCACAATTATATTATCCAATCACCCATTGATGGACACTTAGCTTGATTCTATATCTTTGCTATTGTGACTAGTGCTGCAATAAACATGAGTGCAGGTGTCTTTTTGATATGATTTCTTTTCGTTTGGGTAGATACCCAGTAGTGGGATTGCTGGATCAAATGGTAGTTCTATTTTTAGTTCTTTGAGAAATCCCCATACTGTTTTCCATAGAGGTTATACTAATTTACATTCCCACCAACAGTGTATAAGTGGTCCCTTTTCTCCACATCCTCATCAACATCAGTTATTTTTTGTCTTTTTAATAATAGCCATTCTGACTGGTGTAAGATGGTATCTCATTTTTTTTGGAGACAGAGTCTTGCTCTGTTGCCCTGGGTAGAGTGCAGTGATGTCATTATAGCTCACTGCAACCTCAAACTCCTGGGCTCAAGCGATCCTCCTGCCTCAGCCTCCTGAGTAGCTGAGACTACAGGTGTGTGCCACCAGACCTGGCTAATTTTTCTATATTTAGTAGGGACTGGGTCTCGCTCTTGCTCAGGCTGGTCTCGAACTCCTGACCTCAAGCAATTCTCCCGTCTTGGCCTCCCAGATCACTGTGGTTTTAATTTGCATTTCTCTGATGATTACTGATGTTGAGTATTTTTTCATATGCTTGTGACCATTTGTATGTCTTCTTTTGAGAAATGTCTAATTATGTCCTTTGCCCACTTTTTAATGGGGTTATTTTTGTTGTTGTTCTTTGAGTTCCTTGTAAATTCTGGAGATTACTCCCCTGTTGGTTGCACAGTTTGCAAATATTTTCTCCCATTCTGTAGGTTGTCTGTTTACCTGGTGGATTATTGCTTTTGCTGTACAGAAGCTTTTTACTTTAATTAAGTCCCATTTGTCTATTTTCATTTTTGCTGCTTGTGCTTTTGAGGCCTTAGTCATGAATTCTTTGCCTACACAAATGTCCAGAAGAGTTCTTCATAGATTTTCTTTTAGTATTCTGATAGTTTGAGATCTTACATTTAAGTCTTTAACCCATATTGAGTTGATTTTCACCAAACATTTTTGGAATACTATGTATGTCCTAGGCTCTGTGATAAACTCAAAGGGTGAAGATGTAAGACACACTCTTGCTCTCCAGAGTTCATAGGTAAGTAACCTGTAATTAGTATGTCAGGTGATAAATAAACTCATGGCCCTGTGAGGACTGGTGCAAGGAACAGTGCCTGGAGGAGGTAACCCATAACCTGAGTCTCACAGGAAGAAATAAACTTAGTTTGCTAGGGTGCGGTGGTATGGGGCAGTAACGAGGACACAAGAAGAAGGCATGAGAGTGTGTGGACATTCCGGAAGCTGCAGAAAGCCAGAACGGTGGGAAGCGAGACTATTAGATCACACATGGCCCCTTCACTAAGGGGTTTGGCTCTCAATTCTGCACGTGAGGGCTAAGCCAATGAAGGATTTTAAGCAAGGAGTGACATGAGTAGTTTTCATTTTTGAAAGATGACTCATCACAATGTGTAGGCTGTTATGAAAGGAGTTACAACTGAAGGTAGGGAAGGAGGCTTTTGTATTGCCAGAGTTGAAAGATAATGGGGAATGGAGAATAATCTAACTAATTGCATATTTGGGGGATGGAGAGGAAGAGGATTGAGGGGAGGCATGGTTTTAAAATAATTCCTAGGTTTCTGGCTTAGGTGGTAATGTTCTTTACCAGGATGGGAAATATAGGAAGAGAAGTCGATTTTGAGGGGAAGATATGCTGAGTTCTGGGCATGGTAAGTTTCATGTTCTGGGTATGAAGATGCTGACTTGGAATCCTCAGTGTATGGGCAACAGTTGAAACCAAACATAAAACTGTCTACGAAGACTATACAGTTTGGTGGTGGGTGGGAAAGGAGAGGAAAACTCAAAAGGGAATCCTGGGAAACATCAACATTTGCAAAATGGCCCCCTGGGAGGAAAAGCCCAGAGGCAAGATTTCCCACAAACCAAAGGAGGGGAGACTTTCAACTTGGAAACCACTGGTGATCTTGGTGAAAGCACGTTGAGTGGAATGGTGGAAGAAAAAGCCAAACTAGAGTGGGTGGACAGTGAATGTGTAGTGCAGAAGTAAAAAGAATGAATGCAGACAGCTGTTTAAGATGCGTGGTTGTGAAAGGAAGGAGTGATAAGTATGACCAGATGCCAGTGAGCTGTCATTTTCTTCTACTGGATAGCACCTAGAGACACTAACATAATAACCACTTGATGATGCTGGCACTTCACAAGTGATAGCTGAACTTTTGGCAAAGTTTGGACAAAAACATATGCAGGGATGAAACTACCAGAGAGAAATATATGAAAATGCTAGTCTTGGGATGGGTAATTTGATCTAACATAGAAGCCAGACTTACCAAGTTATTTATAGGTAGCAATAAATAGTTTTCAAAATTACATCATTTATTTGTTCTTCTAAAAAGACCTATCAAATACCTATTAAACTGTATGTGAAATGTATGATTTTAGAAAAAGTTTTGGTCTTACTCTTCCACAATATTCATCTGGGGAGCATATCCCCATAAGTGACATTTCTTACTGCACTTGGAGGATCTGAAATGAGGAGAGAGCATGCGCGATCTGAAAAAAAAAGTGTTCTACAGATTTTGGTCTGTATTCCACACCTTAGATGAGGGTCTTTGACCTAGAAAGCCACTCTAGGGAGGCAGTTCAGTTCAATTCAGTCAATGTTGGTTTAAGTGCCTCAATGTGCTCAACACAAGATGTGGCGGCAAAAGCACTGGGTTTTGGTATGGCTCCTCCACTAACTTTGTATGTGGACTTGTATGAATGATTTAACCTCTTTGAGTCTGCTCCCTCAACTGTAACTTGAAAGGACTGTACGAGAGAATCTTTAAAATTCTTTATATCTGTTGATATTCTCTGATTCTGTGATAAGTGAGTCCAAGGTTGCTGAATTAGCCCTTCTTTTCCCTTTGGTGAATTTCAAGAGCATGTGGAAAGTTTTCCTTCTATGCGTCTTGCTCTTGCACTTACTACCCTGTTCCCTCAAATCTCCCTCTGTCTAATTTCAACTTAGGTTTGGCTTCCAACACCACTTCTTCAATGAAGCTTTCTCCAACCTTCCTATTAAAGTAATCTTTCCCTCCTTTGGCCTCTCAGAACACCTGATCTTTACTTTGCTTATGACACTCTGTGCTTTAACATCCATGTCTTATTTATTCTACTAGACCAGAAGTTGGCAAACTTTTTTCTGTAAAGGGCCAGGTAGTAAATATTTTATGCTTTGCAGGCCATATAGTCTCTATCACAACTACTCAACTCTACTGTTGTAGGGAGAAAGCAGACATACATAAACAAATGCTGCATTCCAATAAAACTTTATTTACAAACAGGTGGTGGTTTGGCCTGTGGGTCCTAGTTTGCTAACCCCTGTGCTAGACTGTAAGCTTCTTGAGAGCAAGCTACACACTGTATTATCTCTGTGCTCCCTGTGATGCCTAGTATAACATATTTTTGCCTGAGGAAGGTACTCAAAACTGAATAAATTATGTTCACTTAAAATATAAGGAAAGAAAATCTATAGTCCTCTTGATGTTATTCACATCAAGACATGGAGTTAGGAAGGTTGCAATTTTGCTTAAAAGAATAGATATAAAAGCCTATGAAGATGATGTAGTCCTTAACTCCCCTCAATAATTCAATCATTGTCTTTACATTGCTGCATTTTGGAAAGAGTATTTTTCCCTTCTAAATCTAGGGCAATGAAGTATACTATTGAAGTATACCTTTACCTAGATTTACCAGTTGATAATATTTTGCCACATATGCAAGAGCACATTTAAAAAAAAATTTTATTATAAAATGCATCCATTTGAAGTGCACAGTTTGATGAATTTTGACAAATGTATGTACCTATGTAAGAACCATCATGATCAAGATACAGAACACTTTCATCATTCCCCAAAGTTTGCTTGTGCCCCTTTGAAATCAATGTCCCTTTCACCCCTGGGGCCATAGGCAATCACTGATCTGCTTTGTGTCATTATTGATGACTGCATTTTCTAATTTCAAATGACTGGAATAATACAGTAGGTAGACTTTTGAATCTGGCTTTCTTTTTTACTCTGAATAATCTTTCCATGAATTCTGAATAATTCTTCCATGTTGTTGAGTGTATCAATAGTTCATTTCTTTTTATTGCTAAGTATTATTCCATTGTATGACTATAACTCAATTTATCCATTCATCTGTTCATGGACATGTGTGTTGTTTAGGGATTTTAGTTATTTATGAACATGGTTGCTAAGACTATTCCTGGACAAGTATTTTTATGTGGAGAAATATTTTCATTTTTCTTGGATAAACAGCTAGGAGTGGGATTGCTGGAATAGAGGATAAGTGTAGGTTTATAAGAAACTGCAAAACTTAAAACATTTTTTTAAAATGTAGGAATTTGTTAAACTATATTGTCAAGGTTCAAGAGAAAGCAAGTTATTATTCCAGAAACACAACTACATACCAAAGTGTGGTCTATGTTAAGACTTTTGCCACAGTCAGAGGTGTTAATGAAACCTAATATTGCTGCTTTTTCCTCTCTAAACATACTGCTTTAACAGGTAAGAATGAACTGAGCAAGAGCAGAGGCCAACCATAAAGAATGCTTTTAGTCCATTTCCCACATCTCATAAAACCCCAAGAGGAGTGGGAAAGGGCATAGAAACAGGAACTTAGCTGTGTACATGATCGTTTTAATGTCTGGTGTTACTATTTTCTTTCTTTTGCTAGAAAAGCCAGAAGGCCTATTGCTTGATGCCTTGCTATGTCTAAAGACAAACATGACAACATTGGGGTGTAAGCTTCAGGAAGGCAGGCAGAGACTGGATTATTATAGCGTACTGGGAAAGGCATTCCAATTTCTACACCCCCCCATACCTGACTTACTTGTATTCTCTTTTCCTCTCCATATTATCTCCTTCCTCAATCCCCCTCTTCTGTCTCATTCTTCTCCTGGGTCCTGCTCTTGTCTTCCATTTAGAATCACTCTTCCATTTTCTCTCATCTCTCCATTTTCTGAGTATGTGTACACACATGCATGTGTATAACTCTTACCCTTGCTAGATTTAGGCTTCTGTTCCTAGTCTTTCCTCCTCCCAAATAGCAGCTACCAAGCCTTGTATCTCTAGACTTGTGAGACATAAAGGAATAGAATGATTCCACTGCGTGGTTGACTATGGATTCTGTGTCTTTCAGTTGCAGTAGTTTTTTCCCTGCAGCTGGACGCTGAACGTTCTGTCACAGCACACCTGGGATATTACAGATTTGCCACCTGGGTACTGAGATTGCCCATTTTCATGAATCTCTATATTAAATGACATCAGTGTTGTGTTCAAATTGGCACAAAATGTACACTGAATAGCTGTCATCACCTTTGAGGAATTTTCATAGTTAGAGTTTTAAAAATTCCTCTGCAAAGATTTTAAATGTATTTCAATTATATAGATATAGATACATAGTCTACTACGAAAGCTTCACTTTCCTTTCATAAGAACAATCATTTCTCCAGTAAGGAAACCTTTTCAAGTTCAAGGTCATATTTAAGCCCTAAGAAATAAGCCCTGTAATTTAAATTATTCCCAGTGTTTCAGCTATTGAGGTCAATGTACATAGCTGATGGAAATCACAAAACTCTTATCAACTCATTCCAGGTTTCTAAAACTTTTATATCTGTACTACTTTAAAATATCTGTGAGCGTTTTTTTGTGTGTGTATAACCTCAAATTTTAGAATAATTTCAAGTATAGTTCAAAGAACTTTTTTCCTGAACCTTGTGAGAATATATTACTCACATGATGCCCTATCACTACTGAATACTTTTGTATATTTCCAACAAATGGACGTCCTCCTACATTACAATACATTCATCAAAATCAGGAAATTAACACTGGTTCTTTATCACCATCTATACCTCAGAACCCATTCAAAATTCACCAGTTGTCCCATTAATGTCTTTTATAGCAAAAGGATCCAGTTCAGAATCATGCGGCATCTAATTGTCGTATCTCTTATTACTACCAGTCTAGAAAATTCCTCAGTGACTCCTTGAACTTTCATGATATTTATTTTTATTTATTTATTTTATTTCAGAATATTATTGGGGGTACAAATGTTTTGGTTACATGATTGCTTTTGTACTGCTTAAGACAAAGTTATAAGTGTGCCCATCATCCAGATAGTGTACATTGTACCTGTTAGGTATGATTTCACCCATCCCTGCCTCCCCCCTCCCACCTGCTTGATTTCCGTTGAGTTTTACTTCCATCTGTGCACATGAGTGCTGTTTGGTTAGTTACAATTTCATAGTGAGTACATGTGGTGTTTATTTTTCTATTCTTGCGATACTTCACTTAGGAGAACGGTCTCCAGTTCCACCCAGATTTTTATAAAAGGTATTAATTCATTTTTTATGGCTGAGTAGTACTTCATGGTATGCATATACCACATTTTATTAATCCACTCATAAATTGATGGGCACTTGGGTTGATTCCACATTTTTGTGATTATGAATTGTGCTATAATAAAGATTTGAGTGTGTGTCTTTTTCATAAAATGACTTTTTTTCCTTTGGGTAAATCCCTAGTAGTAGGATTGCTGGATCAAATGGTAGGTCTACTTTTAGTTCTTTGAGGAATCTCTGTAGTATTTTCCATAGAGGCTGTACTAGTTTGCAGTCCCACCAACAGCATGTAAGTGTTCCTTTCTCTCCGCATCCATGCCAGCATCTACTGTTTTGGAACTTTTTGATAAAAGCCATTCTCACTGGGGTTAGGTGATATCTCATTGTGTTTTTGATTTGCATTTCCCTGATGATTAGTGACGCTTAGCATTTTTTCATGTTTATTGGCCATTAGTCTATCTTCTTTTGAAAATCTTCTGTTCATGTCTTCTGCCCACTTTTTAATGGGGCTGTTTCATTTTTTCTTGTTAGTTTGCTTAAGTTCTTGGTAGATCACAGTTATTAGCCCTTTATCAGATGTATAGCATGTGAATATTTTCTCCCATTCTTTAGGTTGTCTATTTGCTCTGTTGATTGTTTCCTTGGCTGTGCAGAAGATTTTTAATTTAATCAAGTCCCATTTATTTATTTTTGTTGTTGCTGTGATTGCCATTGGGGTCTTCTTCATAAATTCTTTGCCTAGGCTGGTATCTAGAAGAGTTTTTCCAACATTTTCTTCTAGAATTCTTATGGTTTCAAGTCTTAGGTTTAAGTCTGTTGTCCATCTTGAATTAATTTCAGTGAATGGTGAGAGACATGTATCCTGTTTCAATCTTCTGCATGTGGCTATCCAGTTTCCCTAGCACCATTTATTGAATAGGGATTCTTTTCCCCAGTATATATTGTTGTCTGTTTTGTCAAAGATCAGATGGCAGTATGTGGATGGTTTTATATCTGGGTTCTCTGTTCTGTTCCATTGGTCTATGTCTCTATTTTTGTGCCAGTACCATGCTGTTTTGGTTACTATAACCTTGCAGTATAGCCTAAAGTCTGGTAGAATGATGCCTCCAGATCCGTTCCTTTGCTTAAGGTTGCTTTGGCTATTTGGGCTCTTTTCAGGTTCCAAATGAAGTGTAGAATTATTTTTTGTTGATCTGTGAAAAATGACTTTGGTATTTTGATGTGGATTGCATTGAATCTGTAAATCACTTTGGGTAGTATGGACATTTTAGTAATACCAATTTTGCCAATCCATGTGCATGATATGTTTTTCCATGTGTTTGCATCATCTGCAATTTCATTCCTCAGTGATTCATAGTTCTCTTTCTAGAGATCTTTCACCCCTTTAGTTAAATATATTCCTAGGTATTTTACTTTCTTTGTAGCTATTGTGAAAGGTACTGAGTCTTTGATTTAATTCTCAGCTTGACTGTTGTTGGTGTATAGGAATGCTACTGATTTGTGTGTATTGATTTTGTACCTGAGACTTTGCCAAATTTATTTGTCAATTCCAGGAGTCTCCTGGTGGAGTCCTTGGGGTTTTCTAGATATAAGATCATATCATCAGTAAAGAGCAAGAGTTTGGCCTCCTCTTTCTCCATTTGGATATCCTTAGTTTCCTTCTTTTGCCTGATTGCTCTGGCTAGGACTTCCAGCACTATGTTGAATAGAAGTGGTGACAGTGGGCATCCTTGTCTTGTTCCAGTTCTACGTGGAAATGCTTTCAACTTTTCCCCACTCAGTATGATGTTGCCTGTGGGTTTGTCGTATATGGCTTTTATAATTTTGAGATATGTTCCATCTATGCCTATTTTGTTGAGTTTTTATTATGAAAGGGTGCTGAATTTTGTTGAATGCTTTTTCTGCATAAATATTCAGGATTGTTATGTCTTCTTATTGAATTGCTCCTTTTACCATTATATAAATACCATCTTTGTCTGTCTTTACTATTGTTGATGTGAAGTCTATGTTATCTGATATGAGAATGGCTATACCTGCTTTCTTGTGATTTCCATTTGCATGGAATATTTTTTTCCATCCTTTCACTTTGAGTCTGAATGAGTTCTGTGGGTTAGATGTGTTTCCTGGAGACAGCAGACATTTGGCTTATATTTTTTTAATCCATTAATCCAGCCTATATCTCCTGAGTGGGGAATTCAACCTGTTCACATTTATTGAAAGAATTGGTAAGCGTGATGCATTTCTGTTTCTCCTCTTGGGTAGAACCTTATTGCTTTGTTTTACCTCTTGAGCTATTACTTTACATGGGCTCTGAGCTTTAGCTTTTGGGTGATTTTACACTGGTGGGTGTCTATTGTGCTTATCGATGTATAATGCAGATCTCAGTACTTTCTGCAGGGCCTGTCTGGTCTTAGCAAATTCCCTCAGCGCTTGCTTGTCTGAAAAAGTTTTTATTTCTCCCTCATATAAGAAACTTAGGTTTGCAGGATACAAAATTCTAGGCTGGCCGTTATTCTGTTTAGGAAGACTGAGGATGGGGCACCAATCCCTTCTGCCTTGTAAGGTCTTAGTTGAGAAGTCTGCAGTTAGCCTAATGAGTTTTCCTTTGTAAGTTACTTGATGTTTCACCTTATAGCTCACAGTAGTTCCTCCTTTGTGTTAACTTTTGCTAGTCTGATGACTATGTGTCATGGTGATTGGCTCTTTGCGATGAATCTCCCAGGTGTTCATTGAGCTTCTTGTACCTGGATATCTAAATTTCTAGCAAGACCAGGGAAGTTTTCCTCAACTGTTTCCTCAAATAGGTTTTCCAACCCTTGTGTGTTTTCTTCTTCACCCTCAGGGATGCCTGTGATTCTTATGTTTGGCCTCCTTACATAATCCCATATTTCCTGTAGGCTTTGCTCATTCCTCTTACTTCTCTGTTCTTTATCTTTGACTGACTTGTTTAATTCGAAGGTGTTGTCTTCAAGCTCTGAGGTTCTTTCTTCTGCCTGTTCTTAAAATTTTCCACTGTTTTTTTTATTTCCTTGAATGGATATTTCATTTCCAGAAGTTCTATTTTCTTCTTAAAAAATAATTTGAGAGGGAGGGGGAAAAAATGGCGGTGTGATAGGGTCCTCCCACCATACCGCTCCCAGGAAAGGAGGTGAAGAACGCCAGCGGCTGCCGGCGAACACGGACCGCTCACTCCAAAAACAGCATTGCGAATGACAGAGAAACAACGCCGAACGCCCAGCCCAAGAAAACAGGTACAAAATTTTCACAAAGATCGGAGGGCGCACGGAGCACAATAGAGCCCAGAGTGCGGGAAGGACTCACTCGCCAGGTCGGCGCAGGGCGACCTGTCCACCAAGCGGTTACGCGCCTCCCCATACACGCAGTCAGGGACAAGCCCAGAGTTGGGACAGAGCGGTTGCTCGGGCCGGCGAGTCCTGTGGAGAGGAGGAGGAAGTAGCCAGAGCCAGACACAACTCGCAGCTGCAATATACAGAGACTGCCGAGGGCTGGAGAGGAACTGGGCGGGGACCGAGATTCAGCTTCCCGGGACAGTGCGCGGGAACCCGCAGGCCGGCACTGCGCCACTAGAAGTCAGCGGGACTGGGCCCAGGAGTTTATCGGAGAGCGGGACGCGCCCTTAGGGTTGCTTACAACTACCGGCGGAGAAAAACTGCGCTCCCGGCGCGATCGGAGCCCAGCTGTGCGCCAGGCTGGCCGCGGCCGCCATCTTTACAGCCGCCCGCGCGGAGCCGTGAGCCGCGTCTCTAGCTCCGCCCCGCCCCGGCCCAGGGCTCATCCGCTGGGGCGAGACAGGCTTTGCCTGTGGTGGCCAGGGACAGCGGCATCCGTGGGTTCCAGGTGGGACGAGATCCCGGAACTGTAGAGGTGGGACCTTTGAGTATTGGAAACAGTTTGCAGCTCGTCCGTCTGGTTCTGCTACCCCGGCTCTGGCCTCCGACAACTCCGCTCCGTGCCGGTCCTAGTGCCCGCCCCTCAGGTCCCAGCCCTCCTGTACCCCAGAGATCGCTCATTTTGAAGGTTGCTGGCCATAGTGACTCATTTGGTATAACTGCCGGTTCCCATGACAACCAAATACCTCAAGAGCCACAGGCTGAACCAGAGCAGCTCCCCATAATCCTGCCCACTTCAATAGGGAATTTTGCGCCACCCAAGAGTGCTTCCAGCGGCCACTACACCCCCCTCCCCGTGGGAACACCCCCCCCCCACCCCGTGGAGACTGCTGGGGATAGAGACGGCCACCCGCCTCGCCTTGAGGTCTAGTGGTGGAAAAGGGGTACACAATTGGAGATCCCCCTATCAACCAGTTTCACGTGGAGACACACATCAGAAGGGCAGCCACACGTGGCTAGATGAGCAACCTCTGAGCTGTGTAGAATTTTCCCAACTCAGCTCTCACACTGCAGCCAAAGGAAATTGTGTTTCTACCAGAACCTCAGGAAGAGCAGGGTCAAAGTAACCCCTAGGAGCTACAAGACCCCTCCCAAAGCACAGGGCTTTCGCATACCCCAACTGGGGAATCAGAGTCTGCTACGGACATAACAGAATACCTAGCTAATAGGGAGCGGAGGACTCATATTCTCAAGTACAATCCATTAGCTCAGAGCCCAAGCTGGGAGGTCATTCTCACCACACTCCACTGGGAAGAGGAGAAGACCACAGGTCAGAGTTAACTCAAGATCCAACAAACTTGCTAAAATACACCTAAGGCAATACAGGCCACTACTTCTCTCCCTGGCTTTGCCAAGGAAAAATAATTGTGGGCCTGGTGACAGGGCCATAAACTAGCTCTAACACCCCCAGCTCTCGACCAAGAGACCAGATGAGAAAAAACCAGCGAAAGAACTCAGGGAACATGAAAAATCAGAGTGAAAAGTCACCCCCAAAAGAAATTATCAGTTCCTCAGCAATGGATACCAACCCAAATGAAATGGGTAGAATGACAGAAGAGGAATTTCGTTTATGGATTATAAGAAAGCTCAATGAAATTCAAGAGAAAATTGAATCCCAGCACAAAGAACCACAAGAAAAATGCAAGAAATGAATGAAAAATTCTCCAAAGAATAGAAATATTACGGAAAAATCAAATAGAAATCCTAGAAATGAAAGAAGCATTCAAGGATCTACAAAACACAGTGGAAAGCCTTAAGAATAGGCTGGACCATGCAGAGGAAAGAATTTCAGAGCTAGAAGACAGCTCCTATGCACTAAATAAATCAGCTGAAGAGAAAGAACACAAAAACAAGAGACAGGAAAAAAGCATACAAGAAATGTGGAATTATGTAAAGAGGCCAAACATAAGGATAATAGGTATCCCTGAGGGAGAGGAAGAAAATTTGCATGGGCTGGAAAATTTATTTGAAGGAATAATAGAGGAAAATTTCCATGGCTTAGCCAGAAATCTCGACATCCAAGTACAAGAAGCACACAGGACTCCTGGGAGAGTCAACGTGAAAAGGCATTCACCACGCCACATAATTATTAGACTGACCAAAGTAAACACAAAAGAGGCACTCCTCAGAGCTGTAAGACAAAAAAAGGAGGTAACCTACAAAGGGAAACCCATCAGATTAACTGCAGATTTCTCATCTGAAACCTTACAAGCCAGAAGGGAATGGGAGACATCATCAATCTCCTAAAACAAAACAAAGGTCAACCCAGAATTCTGTATCCTGCCAAACTAAGCTTCTTATATGAGGGAGAAATAAAGACCTTTCCAGATAAGCAATCACTGATAGAATTTGCGAAATCCAGACCGGCCTTGCAAGAAATGCTTAGACCTGCATTATACACTAACCAGCGCAACAGACACCCACCTATGTAAAATTATGCAAAGGCTAAAACCCCAGAAACCAGATTCCACAATGACGCAAGAGGTAAAACAAAAGATACCACCCAACAGAATAATCAGAAATTTACCCCAAATATCAATTCTCTCAATAAATGTAAATGGCTTGAACTGCCCATTGAAGAGACATAGGCTGGCTGAATGGATTAAAAAATACAAACCAAGTATCTGTTGTCTTCAGGAAACACACCTCACACACAAAGACGCATTCAGACTCAAGGTGAAAGGATGGAATACAATTTTTCAGGCTAATGGAAACCAAAAGAAATCTGGAGTAGCCATCCTCATTTCAGATGACATCAACTTTAAAGCAATAAAAGTAAAGAAGGACAAAAATGGACACTATATAGTGGTGAAGGGAAAAATTTCACAAGAGGATTTAACAATCCTAAACATTTATGCACCCAACACAGGAGCACCCAGGTACATAAAGCAAATGCTGCTAGATCTAGACAACATAATAAGCAGGAATGCCATAATTGCAGGGGACTTCAACACCCCACTGACGGAACTGGACAGATCCTCCAAACAAAAATTAAATAGAGAAATAAAAGACCTAAACAGGACTCTAGAACATTTGGGCCTAACAGATATCTACAGAACACTCCACCCAAATAACACTGAATATACATTCTTCTCATCAGCTCATGGAACTTTCTCTAAAATTGACCACATCCTAGGCCACAAAACAGATCTAAACAAATTCAAAAAAATAGAAATCATACCATGTATCTTTTCAGACCACAGCGGAATAAAATTAGATATCAATTCCAACAGAAACTCACATCTTCCTCCAAAAACTTGGAAACTAAACAATCTATTGATGAATGAGTATTGGGTCAAGGAGGAGATTCAAAATGAAATCAAAAGATTCTTCGAACTAAACGATAATGGGGACACAAGTTATCAAAATCTTGGGATACAGCAAAAGCAGTCCTGAGAGGAAAATTTATCGCCCTAAATTCCCACATCCAAAAGACAGAAAAGTCACAAATCAGTAAACTAATGAATCATCTTAAGGAAATGGAAAAGGAAGAGCAAAGCAATCCTAAAACCAGCAGAAGAAAAGAAATAACCAAAATTAGAGCAGAATTAAATGAAATCGAGAACAAAAGAACAATACAGAAGATCAATGAAACGAAAAGCTGGTTCTTTGAAAAGATAAACAAAATAGACAGGCCACTTGCCAGGTTGACCAGAAGCAGAAAGGAAAGGACTCTAATAAGCTCAATTAGAAATGAAAAGGAGAAGTCACAACTGATACCATGGAAATACAAAACATCATCTTTGAATACTACAAAAATCTCTATGCCCACAAACACGAAAACGTGGAGGAAATGGACAAATTCTTAGAAACACACTACCTCCCTAGGCTCAACCAGGAAGAAACTGAATTTCTAAACAGACCAATATCAAGCACCGAAATTGAAGCAGTAATAAAAATCTACCACAAAAAAAAGTCCCGGACCAGATGGGTTCCACCTAATTCTACCAAGCTACAAAGAGAACTGGTGCCTAACTGCAGAAATTATTTGAAAAATCCAGAAGGATGGAATCCTCCCAAACTCATTCTACGAAGCCAATATCACCTTGATACCAAAGCCAGGAAAGGACACAACAAAAAAGAAACTACAGACCAATATCCCTTATGAATATAGATGCAAAAATTCTCAATAAATCCTTGAAAACCGAATTCAAATGTACATCAAAAA
The DNA here is from genome assembly GCA_023783475.1 of Daubentonia madagascariensis. Classification (NCBI taxonomy): domain Eukaryota; kingdom Metazoa; phylum Chordata; class Mammalia; order Primates; family Daubentoniidae; genus Daubentonia; species Daubentonia madagascariensis. The sequence continues at coordinate 6,797,719 of JAKFHU010000144.1, read as the reverse complement.
ATAATCCATCATGATCAGGTGGGCTTTATTCCCGAGATGCAGGATGGTTCAACGTACGCAAATCTATAAATGTAATTCACCATATAAATAAAAGCAAGAACAAAGATTATATGATCCTTTCAATAGATGCAGAAAAGGCTTTTGACAAAATCCAACACCCTTTATGATAAGAACTCTTAACAATATAGGCATAGATGTCTCATTCCTAGAAACTATTAAAGCCATATACGATAAACCCACAGCCAATATCATACTGAATGTGGAAAAATTGAAGGCATTCCCCCTTAAAAACTGGCACCAGACAAGGGTGTCCACTATCTCCACTTCTTTTCAACATAGTGCTGGAAGTCCTGGCCACAGCAATTAGACAAGACAGAGGAATCAGGGGCGTCCAGATAGGGGCAGAAGAGGTCAAACTTTCACTATTCGCAGACGATATGATATATACATAGAAAACCCCAAAGATTCAACCAAGAGATTACTGGAATTGATAAATGAATTCAGCAAAGTCTCAGGATACAAAATTAATACACACAAATCCATAGCCTTCATATATGCTAATAACAATCAAGCCGAGAAACAAATTAAAGATGCTATACCTTTTGCAATAGCAACAAAGAAAATTAAATATTTAGGAATATATCTAACTAAGGAGATCAAAGACCTATATAGAGAGAATTATGAAACACTGAGAAAGGAAATTGCAGAGGATGTAAATAGATGGAAAACCTTACCATGCTCTTGGATAGGCAGAGTCAACATAGTAAAAATGGCTTTGCTACCTAAATTAATTTACAGAATCAATGCAATCCCTATCAAAATACCAACATCATTTTTTGCCGATCTAGAAAAAATAATTCTACGCTTCGTGTGGAACCAGAGAAGACCCGTCTAGCCAAAGCAATCTTAAGCAAAAAGAACAAATTGGGAGGCATCTGTCTACCAGACTTCAAACTATACTACAAGGCTATAGTAACCAAAACTGCATGGTATTGGCACAAGAACAGACATGTAGACCAATGGAACAGGACTGAGAACCCAAATATAAAACCAACCTCATACAGTCACCTGATCTTTGACAAATTCCAGAAAAACGTACACTGGGGAAAAGATTCCCTATTCAACAAATGGTGCTGGGAAAATTGGATGGCCATATGTAGAAGACTGAAAGTGGACCCACACCTCTCACCTCTCACAAAAATCAATTCACAATGGATAACAGATCTAAACCTAAGACATGAAACCATAAGAATTCTCGAAGAAAATGTTGGAAAAACTCTTATGGACATTGGCCTAGGCAAAGAATTTATGAAGAAGACCCCCAAAGCAATCACAGCAGCAACAAAAATAAATACATGGGACCTGATCAAATTGAAAAGCTTCTGCACAGCAAGGAAACTATCACTAGAGTGAACAGACAACCTACAGAATGGGAGAAAATATTTGCATGCTACACCTCTGATAAAGGGCTTATAACCAGAATCTATACAGAACTTAGGAAAATCAACAAGAAAAAATCAAACAACCAAAAATGGGCAAAGGACATGAACAAAAACTTTTCCAAAGAAGACAGAATGATGGCCAGCAAACATATAAAAAAGTGCTCAACTTCTCTAATCATCAGGGAAATGCAAATCAAAACCACAATGAGATATCACTTAACTCCAGTGAGATTGGCTCATATCAAAAAATCCCCAAATAACAAATGTTGGCGGGGATGTGGACAGGTAGGAACACTCATACACTGCTGGTGGGACTGCAAATTAGTACAACCTCTATGGAAAAGAATATGGAGATATCTCAAAGAATTAAAAGTAGAATTACCATTTGACCCAGCAATCCCACTACTGGGTATTTATCCAAAAGAAAAAAAGACATTTATAATAAAGACATCTGCTCTCGAATGTTCATAGCAGCACAATTCACAATTGCAAAGTTGTGGAAACAACCCAGGTGCCCATCAGTACACGAGTGGATCAATAAAATGTGGTATATGTATACCATGGAGTATTACTCAGCAATAAGGAACAATAGTGAATTAACACATCTGGTATTATCCTGGTCAGAGCTAGAACCCATTCTTCGAAGCGAAGTGTCACAGGATTGGAAAAACAAGCATCACTGGTACTCACCATCAAACTGGTACTAACTGATGAACACTTACATCACACAGGGCAATAACATTCATCAGAGGGCGGGCGGGCGGGAGGGGGGTGGAAGGGATGGGAAAAACTCTCACTGAATGGATGTGGGGAGCACAGTTTGGGAGACGACCACGATTGTGGCTCTGACACGGGCAGAACAGGGGCAATGTGTATGGCCAAAATGTTGTACCCCCATGATATTCTGAAATTAAAAAAAAAAACAAACAAAAATTTGATTTCTTTAGTGACTTTTTCATTCATTTCCTGTATTGTTTTTGTGGTTTCTTTGTGTTGGTTTTCCATTTTCTCTTGTATTTTGTTGAGCTCCCTTATAATCCAAATTTGGAATTTTTTATCTGACATTTTGATATTTTTGTTTTGGTTGGTATCCATTGGTAAAGAGTTGTTCTTTCCTCTTGGGGGTGTCCTTTCACTCTGTTTTTTCATACTTCTGGAGTTCTGTCACTGATTCCTTCTCATCTGGCCGTTTGGTGGAGTCCTGGGGGTACCGGGCCTGGGTCCCTGAAGATCAACCCCTGACTGTGCCAGGGAGAAGAGTCCTGGGCCTGAGTTGCCTAGGGGGTGTTCATGCAGGTTTGATGATCTCCTTGGGTTGCCTATGCCCTGCTATCTTCACCTCTTCCCAGCAGTGTGAATTGTGTTTGGTCCCCCAGCTTAATCTCTGATATGGTGGGTGGTACTTGTGAGTATGAATCAGCAAAGTCCTGTCGGCTTGAGTTGGAAGACACTATGATGAACCATAGAGTTGTCCTCCCTGTCATTGGTTGATGTTTGTGTGAAAGAGTCAGCTGCTGAAATGTTCTTTTGTACCTGTGGTGGACTCTGGTCCCCCAGGTGGAGTACTTGAGTGCCCCAAGCTTTAGGAGAGACCCTGTAGCTCCCAGGGAGCGAAATGGCCTCTCAAACTTCTTGGTTCAAGCTGCTCTCCCTGTTGTAATGAGTGGGGGGAGGGGCCACAGCACCTGGTCAGCAGGCACACCTGAGTGCAAGGTGTTTGGTTGCCATGAAACCAGGGGCTAGGCTATTCCTCTCTGAATGCCACCTGCTTATCCAATATGGTGGTTCTCCAGGGGGAGTGGGGATAGGCACACTCCCAGATCCCTGTTTCTCAGCACCCCACCACACTTTCCTGTCAGATATGTCTGTGCAGGCTTCCTTGCCACCCAAGTCCAGCTCCCAGAATTCTCCCCTGCATCCCCCTGCACCCCTTCTCGTGTCCAGTGGGCACCGGGAGCAGCTTGCTTATCTGAGCCACCAGTGTGCAACCCCGTGAAATGCTGGCAGGCAGGAAGTTCCCAAATTGTACACCCCATCCCACCACAAGTCCTCAAGGGAAGAGGAGCAGGCCCCACTCTCTGTGGAGACCTCAGCGTGGGATGCACGCCCACTTGAGAGCCATTCACAAACTTCTCTGCTCAAACTATGCTCACAGTTGTAATGGGTGGGGGAAGAGCTGTAGCTCCGAGTCAGCCCAAGCTCAGACTGCTTTCTCAGTTGTAGTGGATAGGGGAATGTAGGGGATGAAGTGTCTGGATGGGAGGAAAGTGGCACTCCTGCCTCTTGTGGCACTTTCCTAGGGGTAGCCCCTCACGGACTGCCCAAACTTCTGGGACCTGCTAGTTCACCCCACTATTCCTTATTTGCTGCCATGCTGGGCTCGCGGAGTGTGGAAAAGCATTCAGTAAACTTAGCGTCCTGCTGTTCACTGAAGGCACGTAGGAGGGGTGGGGAATCTTCCCTTACCCTTTCACTGGGCTGTGAGCCTCTCTGGGTTTGATCCCTGCCAATATTTTCTCCTCTTTATCTTCTTCCTTCTAAGCTTTGCAATTTTTCTCCATGGGGTCCCTAGCCATCTCTGTTGTCTCTCTCTGTGGTCCACACCTGAGCTGCGTGCAACTCTTCTCCCCTCTCCTCTATCCGATATCCTGCCTTCCCACCGGGACAGTCCGACAAGCAATGTCTCTAGTCAGCCATCTCCCACATTCCTTGCTTTCATGATTTTTAGACTTTTGAAAATTACAGGTTATTTTGAAGAATGTCCCACCATTTGTGTATGTTGGATGTTTCCTCATGATTAGATTCAGGTTATATATCTTTGGGAGAAAAATCACAGAAGCGATGCTGTGTTCTTTCCATTGCAGCCTATCAGGTGGCAGACAATTCTGATTTGTGTATTACTGATGATGTTTATTTCAATCACTTGGTAAGGTGACGGGTGCCAGGTTTTTTCACTAGAAAGTGACTCTTTCACTTTGCAATTAATAATGATTTTGAAGGGACATAACTATACTTTGAAACTAGGTAAATATTCTGTTCCTCATCAAACTTTCATTTTTCTTAGGAAATGGGTATGGCATAAGTATTTCTTAAACAAAATAAATATTTCTCTTTCCCTGGCAAAAAGTGGCAGAATGATACTTGGAGAAGGACTTGAGATACAGGTCTTTCTGCTTAAACTGACAGATCAATTACCATTTGCATCTATTTAAAACACAGGCCATTATTTTCCAGAATGTAAGTATTTTCTTTCCTCATATTTGAAACCTGAGAGATAAGCATGCATCTGTAGGGTAAAAGCTAAGGGTATGTCACCTCATCATTAACTTAGTATCCTTCATGAACTGATCCCTACTTATGTCTCCAGCCACAGCTCTCACCACTTAGCACTCAACCCTCTTCCCTTGCCTCTTATTTAGGCTGTAAGCTTTGCTAAGGCTGATTTTTTCTCTCATCTTTTCCCTAGATGATTGCATTACTTATCTTTCAGGTCTCAGTTTAGATATCCTCTAGGAACTTTTCTCTGACCCTTGAAAATCAGCACTTTGTCTTGACTCCTCTTAACCCTTAAAATATATTGTATTTGTCTGCTTGTATGAGCTATCCACTGGACTATAAATTCCAAGAAGACTGAAACAGTGGCTTTAATTTTTTAATTAAAATTTTAAGAATTTAAGTAGAACAATACCAATACATTTAATCTATTTTTGGTTCTTCTGCTGTGATTCCTTGCCTCCCAACCTAAGTAACCACTATCATGAATTTTATGTTTATCATTCCCTTGCTTAAAAAAAATTTTTATCACATATATTTGTGTCCTTAAATAATACAATGTTTAGTTTTGCTTGCTTTCACACTTTATAAAAATATTTCATTTTTTATTATTCACTGAATTTTATTTACTAGTATTTTTGGAATTTTGACATCTTGATTCAAAGAGAGATCAGCCTGTAATTTCTTTTTTTCTTGTACCATCCTTGTTTGGTTTTGTTATCAAGGTTATACTGGTCTCAAAGAATGAACTGTGAAGAAGTCACATATTTTCTCTTTCTGGAATAGTTTAAGGTTGAAATGATCTGTTCCTAAAATGTTTGCTAGAAGTTGGCTATAAAATCCTCTAGGCTTTGTGTTTTTTTTAATAGACAGATTTTAAATAACTAATTCAATTTCTTTAATGGTTAAAGAACTATTCAGGCTTTCTATTTCTTCTTGAGTTGGTTTGGTGACATATTTTTCTAGGAATTTGATTAAATACGTTTATGCTTTCAAATGCATTGGTAAAAAGTTGTTCAAAGTATTGTCTTAAATTTTTTAATTCCTCCTCAACCTGTAGTTAAATCTCCCTTTCATTCCTTATATTATTTGTGCCTCTTCTTTTTTCTTGATTAATCCAATTTATCCAATTTTCTTGATTAATTCCAATATAAATATTAAAGTTTTTTTTTTTATGGTTTTGCTCTAACTGCATCCCAAACATTTTGATATGCAGTATTTTCATTAATGTTCTTTCCCCCCCAGGCTTTACTGGGGTATAATCGGCAAATAAAAGTGGTATATATTTAAGGTGTACAACTTGATGTTATTTCATTATTGTTCCATTTTAAGTTTAAAAAATTTGTGAATTATTCTAGTACTACTGAATTATAAGTGTCTCTAAATTTCTAAATGTATATGGATTAATTTATCTTTTTGTTATTGATTTCTACCTTAACTGCATTATATTCAGAACATACTGATTGTAAAATACTTCTATTTAAAGCTACAAACTTCCCTGTAAACACTGCTTTTTAAAAATATGCTATATTTTTATTATTGTCCAGTCCAAAATATTTTCTAATTTCTTTTGTAATTTTGTAGATATATTATTGAGTTCTAATTTTATCCCACTGTGTTCAGAGAATATATTTTGCATGATCTCAAGCTCTTTAAATTTATGAAGATTTGTTTTGTTTTATAGCCCAGTATATAGTCTATTTTGACCATCCTACATATGCTAGAAAAGAATGTGTGTATTTTACAGTTGTTGGCTGTAGTAATCTATAAATATTAGGTCAAGGTGGTTGATAGTGTTATTGTTCATACCATCTATATCTTTACTGGTTTTGTTATTTTATCAGTTGCCGAGGAGGGCTGATAAACTATCTATGAGAAATTCCCATTAGGAAATTGTTTATTTCTCCCTTTAGCTCTGTCAATTTTTGCTTCATGTATTTTGCACGTCTGTTATTAGGTATATACACACTTATGATTGTTACATCTTCCGTTGATTTCATCTTTTATCAATATGCAATGCCTTTTTATATCTACTAATACAGTGATATTAAATTCTACTTCATTTGATATTAATATAGCTACTCCAGTCTTCTTGTGCTTACTATGTATGTCTTTTTTTATCCATTTACTTTTAACCTATGTTTGTAAAAGTTGTGTGTCTTTATATTTTAAATGCATTCCATGCAGATAGCATATAATTAGGTCTTCGTTTTTATCCATTCCAACAATTTCTGCTTTGTAACTGGACAGTCTTAAACATTTCATTAATGTAATTATTGATACATTGATTTTAGGCCTACTGTTTTATTATTTCTTTTCTATTTGTCCCCTCTGTGTTTTATTCTCCAGTTTCTCCTTTTCTTCCTTCTTTTGGAATATTTGGATATATTTTAGAATCCTATTTTAATATACCTATTGGCTTATAAGCTATTTTGCTAGTGGTTGCTCAGAGTGATTACAATATACAATCTTAACATCGCACAGTCTTCTTAAGTTGATATTGTAGGACTTTGTAAAATGTAGAAAGTTTGTAACCTTATGGGTTCATTTTCTGCCTTCCCAATCCTTTATATTATAGTTAGTATATACAGTATACCTTATATATGTTATATACATATTCTATAACCTTGTAAGACAAAGTTAGAATTTTTGCTTTAAACCATCACATATATTTTTTACAATTAAAAAAATAGAGGAAAACAATTTTCAATTTCCACTGTTCTTTATTTTTTCCTGAAGATAGGAATTTTCACTGGGTATCATTTTTCTTCAGCCTAAGGAATCTCCTTTAGCATTTCTAGTAGTACAGGTCTGTTGTCAACAAATTCTCTGAGGTATATATACATACATATATATATATATATTTATTTAATATGAAAATGTATTTATTTCACATTTATTCTTGAAGAATATTTTTGCTGGATATAGAATTCCAGGTTGATGTTTCTTTCTTCTTTCAGCATTTTAAAGATGGTCACTGTCTTCTGGCTCTGATGAGAAGTGTGACATTATTTGAATCATTATTTGCCTGTATGCAATGTGGCTACTTTCAAGATCTTCTCTTTACTTTTTTTTTTTTTTTTTAGCAGTTTGACTATGATTTGCCTAAGCATGATTTACTTTGTATTTAGCCTTCTTGGGGTTTTCTGAGCTTCTTCTTCTATTTTTGTTTCTGGGTCTTTTTTATTGATACATAATATGTGTACATTTTTATGGGGTATGTATGGTATATTGTTACAAGTACATACTGTGTAACGATCAAGTCAGGGTATCCATGACCTTGGGTAGTTGTCATTTCCATGTGTTGGGAACATTTCAAGTCCTGTCTTCTAGAAATTTTGAAATATATAGTACATTTATTGTTAACTATAGTTACCCTACTCTAGTATCAAACATTGGAACTTATTCCTTCTATTTAACTGTATGTTCATACCCATTAACCAACCTGTCTTTACCCACTCCCTTCATACTCTTCTCAGCCCCTGATAACTATCATTCTGCTCTCTACTTCCATGAGATCAACTTTTTTAGCTGCCACATATGAGTAAGAATATGGGATATTTGTCTCTGTGTGCCTGGCTTATTTTACTTAAAACAACAATCTCCAGTTCCATCCATGCTGCAGCACATGACAGGATTTCATTCTTTTTTATGGCTGCGTAATATGCCATTGTGTATATATACCACATTTTCTTTACCCATCCATCCACTGATGGACACTTAGGTTGATTGTGTAACTTTGCTACTATGAACAGTGCTGCAATAAACATGGGGGTGCAGGTATCCTCCCTTTGATATACTGATTTCTTTTCCTTTGGATAGATACCCAGTAGTGGGATGGCTAGATCATGTAGTAGTTCTATTTATAGTTTAAAAAAAAATCTCCATACTGTTTTCCATAGCGGCTATACTAATTTACATTCCCACCAACAGTGTATAAGAATTCCCCTTTCTCTACATCCTCACCAGCATCTGTTATTTTTTTGCTTTTTAAAAAATGTAGCCATTCTAACTGGGGTAAGATGATATCTCATTATGGTTTTGATTTGCATTTCCCTGATGATTAGTGATGTTGAGCATTTTTTTCATATACTTGACCATTTGCATGTCTTCTTTTGAGAATTGTCTATTCATGCCCTTTTCTCACTTTTCAATGGGATTATTATTATTATTTTTTTTTACTGTTAAGTTGTTTGAGTTCCTTGTATATTCTGGATATTAGTCCCTTGTCACATGAATAGCTTGCAAATATTTTCTACCATTCAACAGGTTGTCTCTTCATTCTGTTGACTGGTTCCTTTGCTGTGCACAAGCCTTTCAGTTTAATACAGTCCCATTTGTCTATTTTTGTTTTTGTTGCCTATGCTTTTGAGGTCTTAGCCATAAAATCTTTGCCTAGATGAATGTCCCATAGTGTTTCCCCTATATTTTCTTCTACAGTTTTATAGTTCCAGGTCTTATGTTTAGGTCTTTAAGCCATATTGAGTTGATTTTTATATATGGGGAGGGACAGGGGTCTAGTTTCATTGTTCTGCATATGGATATCCAGTTTTCCCAGACCATTCATTGAAGAGGGTCTCCATTCCTCAATGTATGTTCTTGGTGCCTTTGTTAAAAATCAGTTGGCTATAAATATGTGGATTTATATTGGGTTAAGCTTTTTTTTGTAGGTATTCTTTTCTATTGGTCTATGTGCCTATTTTTATAACAATACCACGATGTTTTGGTTACTATAGCTTTGTAATATATTTTGAAGTCAGGTAGTGTAATGCCTCCAGCTTTGCTCTTTTTGTTCAGGATTGCTTTGACTATTTGGGCTCTTTTTTTGTTCCATATGAATTTTAGGATTGCTTTTTCTGATTCTGTGAAAAATGACATTGGTATTTTGAATTGCACTGAATCTGTAGAATGCTTTGGGTAATATGGTTATTTTAATAATAATAATTTTTCCGGTCCATGAGCATGGGATGTCTTTCCATTTGTTTGTGTTCTCTTCAATTTCTTCCATCAGTATTTTGTAGTTTTCCTTGTAGAGGTCTTTTATCTCCTTAGTTAAATTTATTTCTAGGTATTTTATTTTATTTTAGTATAATAGCTATTGTAAATGAAATTGTCTTCTTGATTTCTTTTTCAGCTATTTCATTACTGGTGTATAGGAACACTTTTTATCTTGATTTTGTATCCTGAAACTCTACTGAATTCATTTATCAGATCTTTTATCAGAGTTTTTTTGGTGGAGTCTTTAGGTTTTTCTAAATATAAGATCATGTCATCTGCAAAGATGGGCAGTTTGACTTCCTTTTCTGAGCTTCTTGAATCTACATATTTACGTCTTTTGCCAAATGTGCAAAAATTTTAGCCATTATTTTTTCCAAAAAATTTTTTATGCCTCATTCTGTCTCTCTTCTTCTGGATATCCGTTGACATGTATGTTACATTGATATTGTCTTATAAGTCCCTGAGGCTCTGTTCCTTTTTATGTTCTCTCTCTCTGTTATTTAGGTTAATTTCTATTGATGTAACTTCAAGTTCAATGACCCATTCCTATGTCATCTCCAGCCTTCTGTTAAACCCATCCAGTAAATTGGTTTTAGAAAATTTAAACTTTTTTTGTAAATAATTTTAGACTTTCTCAGCTTTCCCTAATTTTAACATCCTACGTAACTATAGTACAATTAACAAAGCCAGAAAATTAACATTGATAGAAAACAATGAAACTAATCTATAGACCTTATAAAAATTTTGCCAGTTTCCCCACTAATGTTATTTTTTTGGGCCCAGGATCCAATTCAGGATCCCATATTGAATTTAGTTGTCCTCTTAGGTCTCCTCTAATCTATTTTTCAGTCTTCATATTTTGAATAGTTTTGGTCAGTTATTTTGTAGAATGTCCTTCAATTTATGTTTGTCTGATTTTTTCTCATAATTAGATGGTGGCTATGCATTTTTGGCAAGAATACCACAAAAATGATGTTGTGAGTTTCTAAGCATGTATTATCAGAGGGTGAATTATGTTGCTATGTCCTGGTGATGTTAGTTTTGATAACTTGGTTATCAAAGGAATGTCTCCCAAGTTTCTTCACTGTAAAGTTACTATTTTCCCCCTTTGTAAAAAAAGTAGCTAGTGGGGAATTGTTCTGAGATTATGCAAATATCCTGTTTCTCATCATATATTTGTCCACTAATTTTTGCATCCACTGATGATTCTCTACTATAATATTTATTATTTTGGTTTTTGTGTAATGGTGATTTTTCTATTTTTTACCATTCCCACTTATTTATTAATTCATATATTTTTAACTTCAATTATTGTCATTTTCAGTTCTAGAATTTCCATTTGGTTCTTTATGTTTCTTCTCTGATATTTCATATCTTTCATTCATTATCAGCATATTGTCCTTTATGTCATTGAGCTGAGTTATAAAGTTGTGTTAATATCCTAATTCTAACATCTGTGTCATCTCAGGATTGGCTTCTGTTCACTGTCTGAACTCTTGAGAGTAGGTCATATTTTCTTTTTCTTTGTATGTTGTGCAATCCTGAACACTGTGGATATTGTGTTGTAGAGAATACGGATTCTGTCATATTTCTCTGACAAGTGTTTTATTGTTTTTTTTTTTTAAAGTAGGCATTTGACTTTTTTGAACTGCAAAACTCTACAGGTGAATAGGAGCTCAAATCGCACTACAGTTCTTTTGTCTTTAGCTGAGGTATGTGGAGTCTGTCCCACACACATTTGGTACATTCAGGATCATTCAGATATTCATAAATAATTACAGGATACCCCTTTCTTGCTTTCTCATTCTGAATATACTCCTCACATTCTAACTGCCATCTTTCCCCTGAATTCTGTCCTCTGGTTCTTGAGGCCAGAAAAATTGTGGATTTTCTATTGGAGTACTAGCCAACCCATGTGGCACCAACTGTAGCCTGCCATCAGGCTAAAGGCCATAAAATCAGGAAACTCACCCAAAACTGTTCCCTTCTTCCAAGTATCTATTCCCATCATAATCTGTCTACTTTTCACTGGTCTCTAGTACATTTAGGCAGCGGTCCCCAACCTTTTTGGCACCAGGGACCGTTTTCATGGAAGACAATTTTTCCATAGACCAGGGAAGTGGGGAATGGTTTTGGGATTATTCAAGTGCATTACATTTATTACGTGCTTTATTTCTATTATTATTACATTGTAATATATAATGAAATAAGTATACAACTCACCATAGGTTGCGGGGCCCCTGCCTTTAGGTATTTGTTTTTACATACCTTACCCAGAGTTTATATTTGTTGTCTTCAGTAGGGTCGGTCTGATAGGAACTTATTCAGCCACATCTGAAGCAGAACTGGGTCATCTTCTATACTGATTCTTTAAAATTTGGTAAGACTTGCTTCATGGCTTAGTGTATAATTAATTCTTATAAATTTTCAATGTGTGTTTATAAAGAATGTATATTCTCTAACATTGGGCATAGGATTCTATGTGCATAAAACCAAGCTTGTTAACTATTTTATCGAAACTTTTTACATCTTTAATAATTTTGTTTGCTTTACCTGTCAATATTTGAAAGCAGTGTAATAAAATCTTCACTATGATGGAAAATGCATCAATTTCTCCCTCAAGTGGTCAATTAATGATTTTAGGTGATAATGATAATGATGATGATGATACTATTAATATTTCATATGACTGAAGTAGAAAGGCAATTAGAGTTATAACCTGACCCATATTCTTTTACTAGCTGAATTCTGAATGTAGCTTTGTGAATAAAGCTCCATACACACAACATCCCTTAACTGTTCTTACCAAATTTAAATTAGCAGTATAGAAAGTAATATAGTAGAAAGAATGCTAGGTTGGGAACTTAGGATACCTGAATTTTCATTCCAGTTATGTTGGTAACAGGCTATGGAACTTTGGCAAGTACCCCACCACACACATCTCCCATCCCTCTCCTCTTTTGAGGTCCATTGTCCTTATCTGTAAAACAAGTGGACTGAAATAGACCAGACACTATGAAGGTCTCCTCTCCAGTTCTGAAATTCTGTGTGTCAGTAAGATATATGGCATAGTAGACATAAACAGTTCACATTTTTGATGAAGGAAAAGGCAAGGTGTACTACAGGGGCTGAGCCAGTGTCACATAGTGAGGAAAGCAGGAAACAAGATGCAGCTGGCATCAGGAAGAGTACTGTCACCTGTAGTGTTGAAGGATTTTTGCTCCCATGTAATTGACTGTGGAGTCTATGTTCTGACTCCTCAGTATAAAGAAAACAATGTGGTGAATGGAGAGTTCCAGGCCTTGCTGCTATAATGAAAATCAAACAGGCACCAGGATGGCTCTGCACACGACTAAATGAAAAACGATCCCCTTGCTGTAAGGTTGCACTTATATTTCCTTTGTTTGTATCCAGGGCTTTCTTGTCACCTTCTGAAGAGCTCACCAACAGCCTCTTTGATTCAACAGTATCATATCAATTATTTAAGGTTTATACACAATTTTTCAATTAACAATCTCCTTGGCCAGAAAATACACACATAAAACTTATCAGCCTATTCTTTAAATATTTCATAAAGAACAGGTCACTATGCATTAAAAATAAGACTGCTAGTAAAATATTTAGTGCCTTTCAAACTGCAATGAAACATCAAGAAATTATAAATTTTTTAATTAGGTGATTTTTCAGCATATCCTACTTGAGTAATAATATTAAACACATATAAAGTTAAAGTCACAAAAATGTTGCTTTATTTCATTTGTCAACTTAATAAAGTGAGGACACATCAATTTAGCTTATAGGAAGGGAAGTCCTGGATAGGGACTCAGGAGACCAGGGTCCAGGTCATGGCTCTGTCACTAGGTAGCTATGTGATTCCTTTTCCACATCTCAATTTGCTCATCAGTGTATTAGACTATTTAGATCTTGTCCAACATTAAAAACCTATCAATCTATTTTCAAAGCACTCAGTAGTAATTTCACCGATCTTTTTTAATGGTAGAAAACATATAACATAAATGTACTCTGATCAATTTTTAAGTATATATTACAGTATTGTTAACTATATGCATATTGTTGTGAAATGGATCCCTAGAACTTTTTCATCTCACATGACTAAAACTATACTTACTAAACAACTCCCTGTTTCCCCTGCCCCTCAGTCCCTGACAATCACCATTCTACTTTCTGTTTCTATGAGTTTGATTATATTAGATACTTCATATAAGTGGAATCATACAGTATTTCTCTTTCTGTAATTGGCTTATTTCACTTATCAGAACATCATCAAGGTTCATTCACATTGTAACATATGACAGGATTCCTTCGTTTTTAGGGCTGAATAATATTCCATTGTATGTACAGTCATCACTCAGTATACACAGGGGATTTGTTCCAGGACTCTTCACAATACCCAAATCTGCCCATACTCAAGTCCCATAGCCAGTCCTGCAGAACTGCATATATAAAAAGTATGCCTTCTATATATGTGGGTTTCACATCCTGTGAATACTGTATTTTTGACCCATGTTTAGTTGAAAAAAATCTGCATATAAGTTCCATGCAGTTCAAACCTGTGTTACTGAACCCTTATCATGAAATTTTCAGTGCAGTTATTGTATTCTTTAGTTCCAACGTTTCTATTTGGTTCTTCTTTACACTTTCTATCTCTTTGTTGATATTCTCATTTTGATCATGCATTGCTATCTTGAACTTATGATAGTTATTTTGAATTCTTTGTCAGGCAAATCATATACCTTTGTTTCTTTAGGACTGGTTTCTGAAGATTTAGCTTGTTCTTTTGTTTGGGCCATGTTTCCCTGTTTCTTTGTGTATTTTGAAATTTTTGTTGGGTTCTGTGCATTTGAGAAAACAGCCACCTCTCCCAGTCCTTATGGACTGGCTTCATACAGGGGAAAACCCTCACTAATCAGCCTGGCTAGAGATTCTGGGAGCCTGTAAAACCTTTTAGGGGGATGCAACTTCTCTGGACTTATGTGTGCAATTTCTCAATTAGAAATGCTTGCTGCTTTCTTTTTCAAGAGATCATAATCTCTTGCTCTCTCTGGTGTCTGTCTGTAGTACCTCATGTTCTCTAGTTCTACAGCAGCAAGCCTCCCTGCTTTCTGTTTTCAGCAGCATCAAAAGTATGCTGGCCTCCTGGTCAGCACCCCAAGTCAGACAACATGTATAGCAATCTCTCAGGCAGCCCTCCAAAAACCTGGAACACTGGACACACACTCCAGTCTTCTCCCTCCCTCCCAAAAGAGAAGCTGAGAGTTGGGTGCCTTCTCCTGATCATGCCAAGATGCACTGGCCTCTATCTGTGGTAATGCAGGCCCTTTGGTGCTACAGCAAGCTGCTCCTCTGTTGTTAGGACTCAGTAGCCACCAGGAATGCAAACTATGCTGATTCTATCAGCAATTGAATCAGGTGAGACAGAAATCAGTCTCACAGGCAGCCCTCTGAAAAGCTGGAATGTGGGATGCATGTTCCATTGCCCCTCCCACCCCCACCCCAGGAGAAACTGTGAGCCAGGGCATTCTTTCTTGGCACTAAGCTGTGCTGACTTGCAGGAGGGGTGATTATAAGTAAAGTGAAATAGCTCTTCTTTACCCGTTTCAATGTGACTGTTCTTGGCTTTGAGATTGCCTGGGGTACTGCAACTTCTTAACTGGTTTCTGGAGTTCTCATAAAGGTATTTCGGTCCTTACATTGTTGTTAAGTCAGTGTCTCTGTGAGGGGAAAAGGGCTGGGAATTCCTATTCTTGCTCTTTTCACTGGTATTTTTATTGCCTTCCAATGTGTGTGTCTGCTCTTAAGGCTAAAGGCCCACTGTTCTGTGTACTGGAATGATCTAGGCACAGAGAAGATGCTTAACAATCACTTACTGAATGATGTAAGAAATTATTGTTAACGTATTTTAAAGCTTTCATGCTTTATGGAAGACAGTACATCTGTGTTAGCTTTAATTTCCAGGGGAAACCTGCATAAATGAATTGGTTTTACAGGGTTCCAAATAAACTTCCCAAGAGCTTATCTTAAAAAATCCTACTTTGCATCTATATTTCAAGGGGGGAAAAGCATGTACTTTTACAGAGTCACATCACTAATTTATCTTTTGTAAAAATTATAAACCCAGAATTGTAGAAGTTCCACTCATATTCAAGGTATAAGCAAAACCAACTTCTTCTCAAAAGCTCCCCCAATTCCTCAAGTTAGAATTTACTCATTCATTCATCAAATATTTAACAAGCACCTATTATGTGCTAGGTACTCTACTAGGTTGCTTGAGCTACTCTGTAGCTCTGATGATGTTACAGAACTTCTCATAGTCTTTAATATTTATGTATGCAATTTCTTCCCTCCTTAAATGTGCACTTCTAGAGTGAAGGAACTGTGTCCAGTTCACCTCTGTCACCCTGGCATTTGTACAGTGCTTTGCAAATAGTAATTAAAATGAAATACAATAGTGCTAAAACAAACTCTAAGCAGCTGGATTGGAAGAAAAATGTCTTCTAAACCATTTGGGTTTGCTCAAAAACCAGAAATGCTGAAGTATCTGATAATCAGGTGTTGTCTTATAAATAACACCAGAGCGCAATTAATTAGCTTCTTTTATGCTTTTTTCTATTCCTACTGGAAAATGTGTCAATGACTATTTTTAACCCCTTATTTAAAGGATACTAACAAGTTAGTGGTCCATATTTTAGTTACATGTATTGACAACCAGTTAGCAAGAAAAATGGGAATACATTTAAGTGAAATACACTTAAGTTATTTCCAGAAACATAAAAATCACCATCACCAACTACCGAAAACCAGGAAACACATCCTCTTCTGTTCACTGCCACAAACCCAGTCATAGCAACATTAGAACTGACAGCAGTAAAATAAAGAGCCCAAAAGGAACTTAAAAAACCAGGAAGTGCCATGTATAAGGAAAGGAGGGATAAAATATGTTTGGCAAACAAATGTCCCAGGATCCCAGTTCCAAACTGAGCAAAATTCACAGAGCATAATAAACACAGAATGTGGTCAAATCCATTGATTGAGAGATTAAAAGCTTTTCTGAGGGTCAAGAAACCTTGAGGTCACAAGCAAGCGGATATTATTCAAAGGAAACTAGGGCTTTCAAAGAAGAGGGAAATGATCAAGGTACTTACAGGCTCCTGGTACATGATTGGTGCTTAATAAATGATAGCTATTATGAGAAGCAAAGAACTAGCTCAAATGTCCCTCCTTTGTGACATCTCAGGCAGAATTAACTGAATACCTTTCCCTGTGCTCCCACAGCACTCTATACAGGCTGCCATCATACCATTTACTCCATGTGTTAGAGACTGAATGCTTGTGTTCCCCTCAAAATTTTTATGTTGAAATATAATCCCTAATGTGATGATATCTGGAGATGGGGCCTGTGGGAGGTAATTAGGTCACAAGGGTGGAGCCCTCATGAATGGGATTAGTGCCATTATAAAAAGAGGCAAGAGAGCTAGCTCACTCTCTTTCCACTGCGTGAGGATACAATGACAAGTCAGCAGTCTGCAACCCCGAAGGGGGCCCTCACCAGAACCTGACCATGATGGCATCCTTATCTTGAACTTCTGGCCTTCAGAACTGTGAGAAACAAATTTCTGTTGTTTATAAGCCACCCAGTCTATGGTATTATGTTAGAGCAGTTCAAACTAAGATAACAAGTCATTTATATGTCTGTTTCCTATCCAGGGATCCTGAGAGGTTGGAATCATATCCTATGCTTCTCTGTAACTGAAAATAGCAGGTTCCTAATCATTATTAAGTGAAAGAATAAATGAACTGCCCCACACGATTTCTCTCAATAAAAATAGTTTTTGACTAGAAAAGAATGAAGAGCCAAGATTGTTTTATGTAAGTCTTCTTGTTCATTTCTTCACATTTCAAATGCCATTCTCTTTCATTACTTATTCTGTTCAGAGTAATGTCTCCTCTTCCATTATCAACATTAGAATATGTTTCACAGAGTAAACTCTTCTAGATGATGCAGTATAGAATGGTGAGAGAGCAGGGGGTTTGATTTTTTTTCATTCTCACTTTGAAATAATTTTAAATCAACAAATATGTTGCAAAAATTGAGAGTTCCCTTCACCCAGTGTCCCCTACTGTTGACATCTTACAAAACCATAGTATAGTTATTGAAAGGAGGAAATTAACATTGAGCCAATAAAATTACTTATTCTATAGACCTTACTTGAATTTCCCAGTTTTCCCACTACTGTCCTTTTTCTGGTCTAGGATCCCAGATTACACTTAATTGTTATATCTTCTTAGTCTCCTCCATTCTACGACAGTTCCTCACTTTTTCCTTGTCTTTCACAACACTGAAATTTTTGAAAAGTATCAGTTGATTATTATGTAGAATGTCCCTCAATTTGGGTTTGACAGACCTAGGTTTGAATCTTGGTTCTGTGACTTAAATCTATATAGCCTTGGGTAAGTTAACATCTCTAGGACTCAAGTTTCTTCACCTGTGAAATGGAATAATAATATTGACTTTAAGAGGCTGTTTGAAAATTAAATTATGCAATATGCATTAAAATACTTGGGTACAAGGCCATATGACAAATGTTAAGTCTTTTGTGACATAATTTTATGCAAAAATGTCTTACCCATATTTTAGTGTCTTCTTTTGTAGATAAAACCATATATAATTTAGCCTTTGATTGATGACTCACTGTCATCACTACAAACAGCCATTGTTGTACTATGTAAAAGTTCTAGGTCCGTATTTTTGTTTGTTTTCTCTCGCTGCTGTCCCCTCTCAATGTCAGTATGTCTGCCTGTAAGGGCTTCATAATCCAGTTTCTAATTTTCAGCTTGTAAAGTGTAGAAATTCATTTATTCACTCAATTACATACTGAATCCACTAAGTGCCAGGCCCTGTGTTAGAATCTTGGAGATAGTAAAAGTTACTTTCTTTCCTCACCAGTTTTATGGCTAAGTGGGGAAAATGGACAAGTAAATAGTTAAACAATTCAATGTGATCAATTCTATGAGAGATGTAATGCCTAGGATCACTTAAGAAGTATACTTAACCTGGACTTCAGGAAAGAGTCAGGTTGGGGAAGATTTCATGAAGAAGGTGCCATTATGCCTCAGTTAAGGTCTATAAAACGTGTACGAATTAACCGGTTGGAGAATGAAAGATAGCAAAAGGCATATAGTTTAAGGAAGAGCTATTACATCCGTATGTTGAGTAAAAGTAAATGGGTTCTGAAAAATAAATCTCCTGTGTTATAAACTTGCAGCTTGAGAGTGATTTTGTGCCAATACCTCAGGGGCTTAGAAATTTCACCAGGAAACTTCTGGCGACTACAGTTGACAGACCTAAACTTTGGCTATTATACTGAGCTTACTTCTTCCAACATCTGTGAACTGAAGTAAAATTTAAGGCGACAATTGGCTGCTTGTTCCCATTTCAAAAGTATAACAGGTTTGCCCCTTTCTGACAGAGGAGTTTCCTTTTTTTAAAAAATCTAAATAGCCATCAAAAAGTCCTTTTTAAACTGACCCTTTTCACTTAACCTGGCAAGAGAGGGTCTGGGGCTTTCCCAACTTTCTTACCTTCTACAGCTCTCATTCCTGTGGCTTTAGAGGTTTGGCTTTGGGTCCAATTGATTCCAAAGCCCCGGTCTAACCATGTAAATGTGTGATCTTAGCAAGTGTTACAGTCTATCATCCATTAAATATTGGAAGTTAGAAGAATCCAATATGCAATTTTCAAATTATTAAATTTCTCCGCCAGTCCCTATTTTACTCTTCCAACCATCTTCACTTTGTTTTTTTTTTTTAAATCTGGAGAGTAAATAAGCTGAATTCTTTTAGTTTTTTCCATAGGGACTATTTCTCAAACCTTAACTGCTTCTAACTCAAAGCAATAATATTACATACCGCCAACTGGTCTATCAGGAGGTCCATTAAGAAGGTAATCTTGTTACTAAACAGAACATCAGTGCAGTTTTCTGAACAGTTATTGCAGGTGAGGTTGTAAACATTGATTGCATTGCAGAGAGACCTAAAAGAAAGAGAAAAACACCATTTGTAAAACCTCAGCAGCTCTTCTCCAAACAATTAAAAATACATACAATGAATGGTACAAAAACAACAGGCATAGGATGGAAGTCACTCTAAAAAACCAAGCCAAATACTACTAGGTGCAAGGCCCATCAGCTAGATATAAAAGCTTGTAATTTTCATCCAAAGCTTGGTGTTCATTGGTACCTAATACCTGTTGTTAATTTCTATTAGTTGTAGCTGCAGATAATGGAAACATACTTTTACCAGTCTATCTGATAATTTCTTAATACTCTAAGACTAGGTATCATCCAGGAACTCTGATTCTTCAAATAATACCCCGAAAAAGACTCTATCAAAGCTCCTGTTGCTAAATCTCCTGGTTCAGGATACAGGCAGATCACTGAAAAAGACAGCATTCGTGAGGAGAAACTGGAAGCTTTCCCAGTGAGACAAGATCCAGAGTTCTGGGGAGTGAACACCATACCTGCTTGGAAGCTGTGTGGACATGGAGCCAAAGTGGCTAAGCAGATGAGGACATCTTTCCTACAGGGTATAAAGTGGTCTGTGTGGGCCCAAACAATTTAAGATCAAATGGACCAAAGAAATGTTTTTCACTAAGGGATTAAAAAAATGATATGCCATTGTTCAAAAAAACTTTTGGAGCAACAAGCTCAATGGTTATGGCACTCTCTTGGGTGTTTTGAAGACTGTGACTAAAACCTGTGTTGCCTGAGTGATCAATGTTTATTTTGGCCTTACTAAAGCTCCTGCTTAAGTCCTAAGTAAAAATGTTTTAGTTTGGTCCCTTACAACCAATCCTCTAGGACAGTAGTTCTTAAGAGGGTGATCCACAGACCAGCAGCATCAATATCACCCAGGAACTTGTTAGAAATACAAATTCTCAAGCTCTACCTCAGACCTAAGTAAACAGAAACTGAAGGTGGGGTCAAGCAATCTGTGTTTTAACAAGTTCTGCAGGTAATTATAACGCATGTTCAAGTGAGACAACCACTGCTCTACTATAGGGGTTCTGTATCTTGACTAAGTATTAGAATCACCTATAGATCTTTAAAAGAAATACGCTTGCTTGGGTTCCTCCCCTGATGATGCTAGTTGGGGGATGTGTTGGCTCCTAACATCTGAATGTTTGAAAAGCTCTATGGGCAATTCTGATGTGCAGCCAGAGTTGAGAACCATAGGTCTAAGAATCACCATGTGCATATTCATTCATATAACAAATATCTAAGTTCCTATGATGTTCCAAGCACTGTGCTAGGTGGATAAGACAGACAAGCTCTCTGTCCTCTTGGAAACGATGCTCCAATGGGAGAGAGATGGTGAAGAGAGCCCCTGTTCTACTTGTAATCATCTATAATCATTTATCTGATGATTACAGAAGTACCTTGCTTCACATAATTGATAGGCTCCTGAAAAATGGGCACAGTACAGTATACAGGTTAAGAGTAGAGATACTGGAATAAGATAACACCTAGGTTAGAATCCCAGTTCTGCCATTCAAGATTTTAGCCAGTTACTAATTTAACATCTTAGTATCCATTCTCTCATCTATAAAACCAGAATAATAATACCTAAGCTTCATATGGTTGTCATGAGAATTAACTGAGATAACATAAGTAATCAGGACAGTGCCTGGCACATGATTAAGTACTTAATAAATGGTAGCCCTTATTAGGGCTATTAATGTTATTATTCTTAATGAATAAGATACAAATGAAATATTTAAAAATTAAATCAAATTAAAGCATGCTATAGATGTATATTTCCAGGATAATAAAGCACAGTGCTTCCCAAATTTTTTTATGGTATACTGGCATAAACGATAAAAAGACTCTAAATTGGCAGAAGCCAGGAGACTCACCTGTTCCCAGCCTCACCCAATCTCCCTGAGGACTGAACAGGAAAACCTTGGCCCACATGTAATACATTTATGACTCATTGGTTGGCGGCTTTATCTAATAAATCCTTCATAAATGTAAATCAGCATCATTTCATTTATTTGATAACATGTCTAAATTTTCAAAAGATTGCTTTTCTATTTGGTTCAAAGAATAACATGTATTTATGATCATAAGAATAATTTTAAAAAGAATTGTAATAAAACTGGGAAAGAGAAACACAAAGAAATAATAAAATACTATCAAGAGAAACTTGGTATTTGTACTTCCAGTCTTTTTCCTATTCTTATAAATATATATTTTTACCCCATTTTCCCATTTCTTAATAAATATGTATTACAATAATGAACAGTTCTCCATGACATCTAATAGTCTCATACAACACTGGTTTTTAATTTTTAGGAACAGCAGAATGCTTTCTTCAAATAAAATCTTGCTCAGAAGCTTAAACCATATAACAGATCAAATCAGAGGTGCTCCAGCTGAAGTAGGAGTGGGGGACTCAGGGCACTACCTTGCTCTTTTCTCTCAAAGAGCCTTGAAGGTTTCTTCAGAGGCCTGGGGGTGTGTTCCCTTGGAAAACATGAAAACTACTGAGCTAACATACAACTAAAATTTAACTTGGTAACTTTTTGAATAGGTGATGATGACCATAGTACAACATGTTACAAAAGGGGTATATGATGAAAAGCACCTCCCTCACAGTCATGTCCCCCATCCTCACCTTAGAAATCACGATTACTGGTTTACACATCCTTCCAGGGATAGTCTGCATATACAAACATTTTATTCCCCCCGACTCCCCCCCCCCGCCACCACAAACAGTATTGCACAAGATCTGGAGGTTGAAACAGAATCAAAGACATCTTTCCATGGTTCTTGGCTATTGCTGCTATTAAGCAAGGTTTGGAAACGTGAGGCTTTTCTGTAGCAGCATTCCAGGGTTCATTTTCCAGCTTCCTGGGTGTCAAGAACCAGTGGGGTAAGTTGTGCCAATCTCTGACCCGCAGCTGCAGGTCCCCACTCTGCCATTTCCTTGGTGTGAGAGAGAGTTGTGCGTGTGTGGCATTAGCTTATTTCCTTCCTAACTTGTGTTGGCCTCAGAGGGAGCAGCATCCCCTGTGGATCTGTTTAGTATTGTTTTTGGAGTCAATCCAGAAGTCTTCTTCCAGTAATTTTCTAAGTACCTAATGTCTTATTCTAAATTCATTTTCTGATTAAAATACTCAAACGGAAAAATATTGCATGATTTTTAAAGGCTGAATAGTGTCATTTTATAGATATAAAATTTACTTCAACCGATCTCTTACTATTGCTGTGTCCAAATTTTTAATGTTATAAATAAAGCTGTTTTAACACAGTCAGAATTCTTAGTTGCAAGCCATAGGGGGGAAAAAAGCTCTTGTTGCTTTAAATAGAAAGGAAATTAATTTACAGGCTATTGGGTATATCATAGAATTTGGAAAACTCAGGTGTAGGAGTTAGACTTTCAGGACTAACCCAAAGCACACACCACCCAACTGGTCTGCTGAAAAAAACTGGGCACCATATGTCACAGTCTGAACTGTGACTCTGGACACTAGATACAGCTGCCTCCAACTCTCAAAAAAAATAGAGCTGGGGATGTCCTTGCTTCTTTACTTTATTAGTTTCCGAATAGAAGTCTGCAGTAGGTATGTTGTGCCTTGGTCACATGCCTACATCCCAGACACAACGAAGAATGGTAAGTAAATGTCTGGCATTCTCAGGTTCTATAGTGGGAGAGCTATCTCATATGTTTGGGAAGTCTGCAAACGTAGGATGGTGGTTGAGATACTGTGCAGCTTAATAGTACAACCCATGTTTATAACAGTTGCTGAACAAATCATTCTGTATCACTTTGCCTGCTTCCTTAGAATAAATTTCCAGTAACGATAATTTGGCTAAAAGAATATGAACATTTTTAAGAAATTTTTTGTTTTTTTTAAAGACAGGGTCTCACTCTGTCGCGTAGGCTGGAGTGCAGTGGTGCAAACATAGCTTACTGCAGCCTTGAACTCCTGAGCTGAAGCAATCCTCCTGCCTCAGCCTCCTGAGTAGCTAGGACTACAGGAGCCTGCCACTATGCCTAGCTAATTTTTAAAATTTTTTGTAGAGATGGGGTCTCCCTATGTTGCCTAGGCTGGTCTCAAACTCCTGACCTCAAGCAATCCTCCCACCTCAGCCTCACAAAGTGCTGGGATTACACTGGCCATTTTTAAGGCTTTTAATAGACATTGTCAAACTCAAACTGCCCTCCAGAAAAAAAAATTACATCAATTTATAATCCCAGAAAGAGATTTTTCCATGCTTTTACCAACATTGGACAATCTCATTAGGACAAATCTTTACCAATTTGACAGCTAAATAAAATCAGTATTTTTAAATATTGTATTTCTTTTATTAGTAGTATGATTAAAGACTTTTTTTCAGTGTTTATTTGCCATGTCTGTTTATACTTTCTTGCATTATCACTGTGTACCTTCCACCCATTTTTCTATTGGGGTGTTTGTGTTTTTCTTATTGATTTATAAAGTTCTTTACTAATAATACAGATGTTAACTCTTTGATCATATTTTGTAAATAACATACCCAGTTTGTTGCTATCTAAATTTCTTTTCAGGTTTTTTTGATCATAAAGAACTTTTTAATTTTTATTTGATACAATCTGCCAAACTTTTCCTTCAGGACATCTGGGTTTTATGTCAGACTTAGAAGGGTCATTCTACTTCAAGATTATATAACTATTCTTTTAAATTTACTTCTGGTACTTTTTAAAATTTTGCATTTAAATCCACAATATGAAATTGATTTTGGGATACGGTACAATGTAGAGATTTACTTTTTTCCCCCCCAAAATAAAGTTGCTATTTATACCTATCTTTTGTTAATTTTTCTAGTTCACTCTTTTAAGATTTTATTGGAGGGTTTCATCTTTTAAAAATAATTTATAAAGATTCCCTCACTATAAATATGACAAAGAGTTAATGCATATTATTAATATTTTTTGCCCTTTCCCTTCTGCTTTTTGCTTACGCTATTTTAAAGGGATTTTGTATGCATTGAGGCTAAACAATTTCAGGTAATCTAATAACTTTTATTTGTTGTTTTCTTTTTTTCTGCCTTTCTTCTTATGCTTTAAAAGTCCTTTCTCACTCTCACTACGAGATGAGGTAACTATTCATTTGTATCACCTTCTAGCCATTTATATTTATTTTTTCTTGAATTATTACTGTGTGTGGTAATTTTATGATTTTATAATTCACTATCAATTCATTTAGAATTTATTTTGGTGTGTGGTGTGATACAGGAGCCTCAATTTATTTTTCCCCTGAAGAAGTTACTGAATAATCCATCCCTTGTCCACTGGTTTGAAATGCCACCTTTATCATAACTATATGCAGTATATATTTCCTGGTTTCCTAGTCCAATTGATAACTCTATCTTGTGTCAATTTTACATTGTTTTGTGTATAACAGCTTTATAGTAGAGATATTATATAAAATTATAGATCCCTAAAGGCTTTAAAAATATATATATGGGGGTATTACATTGAGAATAATGTATAGAGCATTATAGCTCTACAATTATATCCTATTTTCCCTTTGGTTTTGATCTATATTTTTTATGGTCTTGATTTTTAATTTTCATTTCTCTGTTTTATTCAACAGAATTTCTACTACTTGTTTCAAATCTTTTGTGTACTATCATGAGGCATAAATAAACATACACATAAAGCAAACAACACGTGGTATGAGATTATGTCCTAAGGCACTCTGTGCTTTTCATTAAAAAAAACAAAACCCTCATTTATTGGTAAAGTGTGGAATGTGCATCTATATAATCTTATGCTCACAAAACTCTCCCAAGAAATTTTCACAAAGAAACCACTTTCTGATGAGGAAAAAAAGCAAGGGGACCAAAAATCTCAGGGTCAGGAAAAACTTGTCCACTCAGTAAAACTTGTTTGAAAGACAACCCCTATTTGAAGAGCACCTGTCTTAGAAAGATCACTTGTTTGAACCCAGCCTGGGTGGTCTATCCAAGCTGCTTTCCCTGTAATTGTAAACTCAAATGACTAGAAGCACTTTTTAACATCAAACAGAAAGCATTTTGCAAGTATCTCCTGAGAAGACTTTAAAATCTCACTGTCCATTCTGTCAAAAGTACACCGTGGTTGAGGGGTTTGAGATACAGGCTTTCTGCTCCAAAATATCATGAATACATGAGTGAATTTTTGTGTCAGTTAAGTCCTCTCACTGAGAATGTTTCCTCTGAAAAACAGAGGATAGAAAAAGCATCATAAAACTGGATCTTTTGGCAGTAAGTACAGGAACATATTTACATACAAGAAGGACAGTAATAGAATATGAGTGTAGTACACACCTAAGACATTATGAAATAGTTAAGTAGAAAAGCTCCAGGTGGTTGCCACCTAGGAGAGTTTAACAATATGAAAGCACATAGTTTATATACCTAAGCATTTTGCAGTGGTTAAGACTTTTCAGAAAACACTGTTCACCAAAATCCATTGTTTTACACCAGTGTCATGAGAGCACCCATTTTAAAACAACTGCCCAGGGCAATTTCACAAAATATATGTGAGGGAGAATGAATGGCTTTAAGTTCTTGCACAGCAAAATTCTGTGCCAACTAGGAACAGCAAGTACTAGAATCACATAAATACAGTTGCAAAGAGAAACTTGGAATTTTCATCAATTATTGTTTTAGCCCTCATGTAAGAAAGGGATAGGCCTAATGTGGATAAATGTAGTAAAAGGATAGATTCTTACAAAACACAGAGGATAGTTAGGAATTGATGTAGAATTAGTGTGAGGAAAGAAGATAATCTAGACTGGACCAGAATACCCAGACCTGGAGTATTACCAATTCTTTAGGGAAGGAATGAATGTTACAACCAGCCCCAATGCATACTATAATTTACTGAATACCTTTAATAAATGGTATATAGTTTATATGCATTCAGTCATTCTCAAATTATGCTTTGTCTTTATAAAGCTCCAAACTAAAATAAATTCTTTAGATATTACTAAAAAGAATTATCTAAAACTAGGGAGATCCAACTTGGATAGAATTCTATTGCCTTAAATGAACCCATCAAGTGAGTGGCCCACTCACAGAATGAGATCTACAATCTAGGCCTGGCCCTGCAGGAGTGGCCTACCTGAAAGCTGCATGTGCCAATTCTAGAGGCTGAAAATTGAGACTTGGGTCAAACCACTGAAAACTATATTCTGTTACCTAACTAGACTAAGTTACTTCTAGGCAAGATTCTCATCTGATTCATCCTTTTTGGAGCCCTCATACTGTGCATCACAGAGACGTCTAATGAAGGGCCAACTGTCTTCCTTATTTCAAATAGAATATTCAAGAATGTGCAACTGTGGAATATCTTAATACATTAATTAACCACATTCTTCACTAGTATACTTTTAAAATGCTTATTTGAATTTGATCATAAACATTTATTCTCAGCCAATCTGGCTTATTCTCTACACCAACAAAATGTCTTATTTTTCATAGTCATCAGGAATAACTTCCAGACCCAACAGAGAAAATTGTGAAGTATCTAAAAGTTCTGAAGTGGATTTATAAAGCAAGAAAATTATTTTAAAACTTTAAAAATTAAATTGTGACTAAATTGCTTTATAAATTATGCTTGAAGACAAGATTAATACTTACTAAAGTTATTATATTAAGCTTTTCACTGTAAGCAGTTTTAAAAGGACATATAACTTAATTTACTGATTCTGTGTAAGAAAGAGCTGAATTATAATGGTATTATATGATTGTTCATTTAACTACTATTTGTTGGGAACCACTTATATCTCAGTACTATGCTAAGTGCAATAGGCAATAATGAAGAAAAATTAGATACCAGTTCTGACTTCAAGATGCATATATGCATATAGAGTATTTTTTTGTTAAAAAAACCTTTATTATGAAATAAAACATAGATACAGAAAACCACACAAAACAAATGCATAGTTAACTATTATAAGGAAAACGCCCTTAAAACCACCACCCAAGTCCAGAATTTTGCTACCAAGACGCCCCACACACATTTTTTCTCATCTCACATATAGCCTCTCCTTCCTCCCAAAGTAGCCACAATTCTGACATTTATAGTGACCACTTCCTTTATTATGCTTTTATCAGCTAAGTGTGTATCCATAGCTTAGTCTTAACCTACTTTTTACTATGTCTTTAAAAAATATGTTTTGACAAGCCTTTTAAATCTCTTTTAATCAGTAGATTTCCTCTTAATCCTTCTCTTTTCCTTATAATTTTTCTGACTGCACATACATGGTGAAGTTCAACATGTTCCTTTTTCCTTAGTATTTCCTGAAAATTGGCAGTTGGATCCAGAGGCTTGATCAGACTCAGAGGCTTGATCAGACTGATACAGTCACTTTGGAAGACAGTTTGGCAATTTCTTATGAAGCTAAACATAGTCACATCATATGATCCAGAATCACACTCCAATGTATTTACTCAAATGGGTTGAACAGTTATGTCCACATAAAAATCTGCACATGAATATTCATAGCAGCCTTATTCATAATTGCCAAAACTTAGAAGCAACTAAGATGTCCTTCAGTAGGTAAATGGATAAACTGTACACATTCATGCAATGGAATATTATTCAGCAATAAAAAGAAATGAGCTATCAAACCACAGAAAGACATGGAGGAACCTTAAATGCATATTGCTAAGTGAAAGAAGTCAGTCTGAAAAGACTATATACTGTATAAGACCACCTACATGACATTGTGGAGAAGGCAAAACTATATAGACAATAAAAAGATCAATGGCTGCTCGGGGTGAGGTCAGGGGGAGGGATGAATACGTGAAGCATGAGGAAATTTTTTGGGCAATGAAACTATTCTGTATGACACTACAATGGTAGATACACAACATTATGCACTTGCCAAAACCCACAGAACTGTACAACATAAATGAACCCTAATGTAACTATGGACTTTAGCTAATAACAATGTATCAATATTGGTTTATCAATTGTAAAAATACCACATCGATGCAAGACGCTAAGAATAGGAGAAACTGAGGGCAGGGTGGGAAGAGGGAACATATGGGAACTCTGTACTTTCTGCTCAATTTTTCTGTAAATATAAAACTACTCTAATAAATAAAATTCATTAATTAAAAAAACTCATGGATTTAGACATATTTGATGGGTTTTAATCCATTGCAATTCTTATTCATATCAAAGCTCAATTTGTGCCATCGTTGCTTCTTGGGCTCCTGATCCTTCGACTAGACAGTAGTAATCTTTGAGAACTTCACTCTACCTAGGATGACAAGAGGTTTCAGGCTCATTTCCTGGCCCAGACCGGGAATCAGCCTATAATCCAAAGAGCACTGGTTTATTTTAACAGGAAATAATACTTCAAACCCATAATCTGGCCTTTGGGATTCTCAATGCTATTGGGGTGGTCACTGTTTCTAGACCTTTAACATGAATAGATAGAGGAACCTCTCCCCATTACCACTCTCCCACCCCCAAGATAAAATAGCTATTTGAATTCATAATGATATTTCAGATTCAAATTCTGGAGTAAGGGATTTTTTTCTTTAATATCTTTTATATAACAGCTGTCTGTCCTTTCTTTCACATGGAGAATCCTGGTGCTCAAGAGCATAGGATGACAGAATTAGACTATCTATAATTACTCATTTGCTTTATGCTACATTACAACACACAACAGTTTCAGAATAACAATATTAATAATACCACCACCAATTATGATTACCGAAAACAGTTGAAAATGTTTTGGCATATGTCATACTCATTCTCCACTCCTAATTTGTTATCATTATACTAGCTACATTGTCAGAACATATAGTCATTTCTTACTATACTCTCTCCCTCTTAATCTCTAGTTTTAGTGCTATAAATAATTATATATTTTATGCTTACTATCAGTCCTTATGTCAATGTATCTGTAGTCATTTATTTGTCTGAAGCTTGTTCTCTAGTAGATTCATTAGGAAGAGCTTGTGGGACCAATATTCCCTGAGTTCTTGTATATTGCATCCTGATAAAAGTGTATCTGTGTCTTTGACAAGGGAATGTCGGTTCTGTTGGTTCTGTTGGATATAAAGTCCTAGGCACATTGTTTTTTTTCTAGAGTATATTAAAAATGATACCCCATTTTCTCCTGAAATAAAGCATTGCTATTTCTTTCCCTTATAAAACATGTGCACTTTTTGCTCTTTATGTATGTAATTCTTAAAGATGAAATACAACTTATACACAGCTAACATTTACCTTTTTTTTAGTGTATAATGTTTGGACAAATGCATTCAGTTGTGAAACCACTACCACGATAAAGATAGAGCAGTTCATTCACCTTCCAAATTCTCCCTGGGTGTGCCCTTTCTAGTCAATTCCTCTCTCAACTCCTGTTTTCTATTCCTATACTTTTGGCTTTTTCAGAATGTCATATAAATGAAATCATGCCATACATAGGCTTTGAGTCTGGCTTCTTTCACTTAGCACAATGCGTTTGCGATTCATCTATCTTGTTGCATATATCAACAGTCTGTTCCTTTTCTTAAAAAAATGTATTTATTTTATTGTGGTAAAAACACTTAACATGAGATCTACCCACAAGAGATTTTTAAGTATACAATACAATATTGTTAACACATTTTTAGGCACAGTGTTGCAGAGCAAATCTTTAGAACTTATTTATCTTGCATTACTGAAATGTCATGACTGTTGATTAGCAATTCCTTGTTTTCCCTTTTCCCCTGCTCCTGGCAACCACGGTTCTGTTCTCTGCTTCTATGAGTTTATTTAAGATACCCCATACAAACAAAATCATGCAGTATTTGTCCTTCTGTGACTAGCTTATTTCACTTAGGATAATGTCCTAAAGGTTCATCCACTTAGTCACATATTGCAGGATTTCCTTCTCTTTTTAAGTCTAAATAATGTTCCATTGTATGCCTATACCACATTTTATTTACCCACTCATCTGTCAATGGACATTTAGGTTGTTTCCACGTCTTCACTATTGTGAACAGTGCTATAATGAACATAGGAGTGCTAATATCTCTTTGACATCTTGATTTCAGTTCTTTTGGATAAATACCCAGAAGTGCGATTGCTGGATTATATCGTAGTTCTATTTGCAATTTTTCGAGGAACCTCCATACTGTTTTTCACAACGGCTGCACCATTTTGCATTCCAACTAACACAGTGTACAAAGGTTCCAATTTCTCTACATCTTTGCCAACATTTGGTTATCTTTTTTTTTTTTTTAAATAATGGCCATCCTAACAGGTGTGAGGTGATATTTCATTGTGGTTTTGATGTGCATTTCTCTAATGATTAGTAATATTGAACAACTTTTCATATACCTGTTGGTCATTTGTACATCTTCTTTGAAGAAATGTCTATTCAAGTCCTTTGTCCATTTTTCAATTGGGTTGTTAATCTTTCTGCTACTGAGTTGTAAGAGTTCCTTATATATTTTGAAATTAACCTGTTATCTAATACATGGCTTGCAAATATTTTCCCATTCTGTAGGTTGCTTTTTTACTCTGTTGACTGTTTCCTTTGATATGCAGAAGCTTTATCATTTAATGTAGTCCCACTTGTCTATTTTTGCTCTTGTTGCCTGTCCTTCTGGTATTACACCCATGAATTCATTGCCAAGATCAATGTTATAATGGTTTCCCCCTATGTTTTCTTTCAAGAATTTTAGAGTTTCCGGTCTTATGTTTAATTCTTTACTCAATTTTGGGTTGATTTTTGTGTATGGTGTAAGATAAGGGTCCAATTTCATTCTTTAGCATACGGATATCCAGTTTTCCCATAACCATTTGTTGAAGACTATCCTTTTCCCATTGTATATTCTTGGCAATCTTGTCAAAGATCAGTTGACTGTATATGCATGGATTTATTTCGGGACTCTATTCTGTTTCATTGGTCTATATGTCTGTCTTTATACCAGTACCACACTGTTTTAATTACTGTAGCTTTGTAATGTATTTTGAAGTCAGGAACTTGATGACTCCAGCTTTTTTCTTCATTCTCAAGATTGTTGTTACTTTTTATTGCTGAGTAGTATTTCATTGCATGGGTGTACCACAGCTTGTTAATTCATTTACCAGTTGAAGAGTATTTGGGTTGTTTCCAGTTTTGGGTAACTATGAATAAAGCTTCTATAAATATTCATTTATAGGTTTTTGTAAGAACATATATTTTTATTTCTTTGAGGTAACTATCTAGGCATGGGATTGCTGGGCCATTTTGTAAGTATATGTTTAACTTTCTGAGAAACTTACATGCTGTTTCCAAAGTGGCTGTACCATTTTGCATCCACAGAAGTGTACAGAAAGTTCCAACTTCTCTGTATGCTCACAGCACTTGGTATTACTGGTTTTATTTTTTAAGCAATTCTAATAGGTATATTGAAGTATCTCACTGTGGTTTTAATTTGCATTTCCTAATGATGTTGAACATCTTTTTATGTGCTTACATGCCATCTCTATATCTTCTTTGGTGAAGTCTCTACTCAAATATTTTGCACATTTATTGTCTTAGTCTGTGATGTGTCCACAGTATCTGAAACACTTCCTGGTCCACAGAACTCAAAAATATACCCTGACAGAATCAATAAATATAATAGTCTCTTCCTTTTCCAAAAGAGGTAAAGAAGTCATACTTCTCAGCTTAGAAAATATGTGGAAGGTTTATGACCTTTAAAATTTTAAAACAAGCAAAAACAGCTCTTACTTACAAACATAAATGATAGCATCATATCCATCTCCTAGTTCATCTCCACAGAAAGTAGAATGATTCTTAAATATATTATTGAGATAATGAATTTCAAATTATAAAACATAAAGTGCTTATAAACTGTTAACAGAAAAAAAATGTGCTATCTTATTACGTTTATAAACTTATTTATTGTGTCAAGGGAGAAAATTTTCCAATGGAGTCTCATTTTAATAATGTTCATTGGGTCTGTTGTATCAAATGGGTTTTAAATGTATCATACTGACAAGAACAAAATATATTAAATAGACGTAGAGAAAAATAGTATTTGACATGAAAAATGTATTTGTAAGAAGTCTTACAGGTGGTCTTGCATATATGGAATTATTTTTAATGTTACTGTTTTATTGATAAAATTACAAGATATTAAATCAGTACAAGTAGATAAACAAGTCTTGATTAATAAGAAAAAGTCGGTCTGATAGAGTCCTCCCACTGCACCGCTCCCAGGGAAGGAGGTGAAAAACGCCAGTGGCTACCTGTGAGCATGGACCGCTCACTCCGAAAACAGCATTGTGAATTACAGAGAAACAACGAGGAACGCCCAGCCCAAGAAAACAGGTACAAAATTTTCACAAAGATCGGAGAGCGCACAGAGTACAACAGAGCCCAGAGCGGCGGAAGGACGCGCTCACCAGGTCGGCACGGCACTACCTGCCCCCCAAGCGGTTACGCACCTCCCCATACACGCAGTCGGGGACAAGCCCAGAGTCGGGGCAAAGCTGTTGCTGGAGACAGCAGGCTCTGTGGAGAGGAAGCAATTGCGAGAGCCAAACAGAACTCTCAGCTGCAATATACAGGGACCGCTCAGGGCCGGGTAGGGACTGGGCGGAGATACAGCTTCCCGGGACAGTGCGCGGGAACCCGCAGGCCGGCACTGCACCACTAGAAGTCAGCGGGACTGGGCCCAGGAGTTTAATGGAGAGAGGGACACGCCCTTAGAGGTTGCTGGCAACTGCCGCCGGGACTGGTGGAGAAAAGCTGCGCTCCCTGGCGTGATCGGAGCCCTGCTGTGCACCAGGCTGGCAGCGGCAGCCATCTTTAAAGCCGCCGGCCCGGAGCTGTGAGCTGCGTCTCTAGCTCCGCCCCGCCCCGGCCCGGGGGCTCTTCCGCTGGGGTGAGACAGGCTTTGCCTTTGGTGGCCAGGGATAGCTGCAGCCGTGGGTTCCAGGTGGGACGAGATCCTGCAACTGTAGCGGCAGGACCTTTGTGTACCGGAAACAGTTTGCAGCTCATCCATCTGGTCCTGCTACCCTGGCTCTGGCCTCCGACAAGTCCGCTACATGCTGGTCCTAGTGCCCGCTCTTCAGGTCCCAGCCCTCCTGTACCCCAGAGATCGGTCTTTTTGAAGGTTGCTGGCTATAGTGACTCATTTGGTATAACTGCTGGTTCTCATGACAAACAAATACCTCAAGAGCCACAGGCTGAACCAGAGCAGCTCCCCATAACCCTGCCCACTGCATTAGGGAATTTCGTGCCATCCAAAAGCACTTCCAGTGGCCACTATTCCCCCCTCCCCGTGGGAACATCCCCCCAGTGGAGACTGCTGGGGATAGAGATGGCCACCCGCCTCGCCTTGGGGTCTAGTGGTGGAAAAGGGGTGCACAATAGGAGATCCCCCTATCAACCAGTATCACGCAGAGACGCACATCAGAAGGGCAGACACATGTGGCTAGATAAGCAACCTCTGAGCTGCGTAGAATTTTCCCAATTCAGCTCTCACACTGCAGCCAAAAGAAATTGTGTTTCTACCTGCACCTCAGGAGGAGCAGGGTCAAAGTAACCCCTAGGAGCTACAAGGCCCCTCCCAAAGCGCGGGGCTTTCACATACCCCAACTGGGGGATCAGAGTCTGCCACGAACATAACAGAATACCTACCTAATAGGGAGCTGTGGATTCATATCCTCAAGTACAATTCACTAGCTTAGAGCCCAAGCTGGTAGGTCATTCTCACCACACTCCACCGGGAAGAGGAGAAGAAAACAGGCCAGAGATAACTCAAGATCCACCAAACTTGGTAAAATCCACCTAAGGCAATACAGGCCACTACTTCTCTCCCTGGCTCTGCCAAGGAATGAAAATCATGGGCCTGGAGACAGGGCCATAAACTAGCCCTAACACCGCCAGCTCTCGACCAAGAGGGCCAGATGAGAAAAAACCAGCGAAAGAACTCAGGGAACATGAAAAATCAGAGTGAAAAGTCACCCCCAAAAGAAAACATCAGTTCCTCAGCAATGGATACCAACTCAAATGAAATGGGTAGAATGACAGAAGAGGAATTTCGTTTATGGATTATAAGAAAGCTCAATGAAATTCAAGAGAAAATTGAATTCCCAGCACAAAGAAACCACAAGAAAAATGTAAGAAATGAATGAAAAATTCTCCAAAGAAACAGAAATATTACAGAAAAATCTAATAGAAATCCTAGAAATGAAAGAAGCATTCAAGGATCTACAAAACACAGTGGAAAGCCTTAAGAATAGGCTGGACCATGCAGAGGAAAGAATTTCAGAGCTAGAAGACAGCTCCTATGTGCTAAATAAATCAGCCGAAGAGAAAGAACACAAAAACAAGAGGCAGGAAAAAAGCATACAAGAAATATGGGATTATGTAAAGAGGCCAAACATAAGGCTCATAGGCATCCCTGAGGGAGAGGGAGAAAATTTGCGTGGGCTGGAAAATCTGTTTGAAGGAGTAATAGAGGAAAATTTCCATGGCCTAGCCAGAAATCTCGATATCCAAGTACAAGAAGCACACAGGACTCCTGGGAGACTCAACGTGAAAAGGCATTCACCACGCCACATAATTATTAGACTGACCAAAGTAAACACAAAAGAGGCACTCCTCAGAGCTGTAAGACGAAGAGAGCAGGTAACCTATAAAAGGAAACCGATCAGATTAACTGCAGATTTCTCAGCTGAAACCTTACAAGCCAGAAGGGAATGGGGAGCCATCATCAGTCTCCTAAAAAAAACAAAGGCCAACCCAGAATTCTGTATCCTGCCAAACTAAGCTTCTTATATGAGGGAGAAATAAAGACTTTTCCAGACAAGCAATCACTGATAGAATTTGCGAAATCTAGACCGGACTTGCAAGAAGTGCTTAAATCTGCATTGTACACTAATCAGCACAACAGACACCCACCTATGTAAAACTACACAGAAGCGAAAACCCCAGAAACCAGATTCCACAATGACGCAAGAGGTAAAACAGAAGACACCACCCAATAGAATAATCAGAAATTTACCCCAAATATCAATTCTCTCAATAAATGTAAATGGCTTGAACTGCCCATTGAAGAGACATAGGCTGGCTGAATGGATTAAAAAATACAAGCCATGTATCTGTTGTCTTCAGGAAACACACCTTACACACAAAGACGCATTCAGACTCAAGGTGAAAGGATGGAATACAATTTTCCAGGCCAATGGAAACCAAAAGAAATCCGGAGTAGCCATCCTTATTTCAGATGATATAAACTTTAAAGCAACAAAAGTAAAGAAGGACAAAAATGGACACCACATAGTGGTGAAGGGAAAAATCTTACAAGAGGATTTAACAATCCCAAACATTTATGCACCCAACACAGGAGCGCCCAGGTACATAAAGCAAATACTGCTTGATCTAGACAACATAATAAACAGCAATGCCATAATAGCAGGGGACTTCAACTGACGGAACTGGACAGATCCTCCAAACAAAAAATAAACAAAGAAACAAAGGACCTAAACAGGACTCTAGAACATTTGGGCCTAACAGATATCTACAGAACACTCCACCCAAATAACACTGAATATACATTCTTCTCATCAGCTCATGGAACTTTCTCTAAAATTGACCACATCCTAGGCCACAAAACAGATCTAAACAAATTAAAAAAAAATAGAAATCATACCATGTATCTTTTTAGACCACAGCGGAATAAAATTAGAAATCAATTCCAACAGAAACTCACATCTTCATCCAAAAACATGGAAACTAAACAATCCGTTGCTGAATGACTATTTAGTCAAGGAGGAGATTCAAATGGAAATCAAAAGATTCTTCAAACGAAACAATAATGGGGACACAAGTTATCAAAATCTGTGGGATACAGCAAAAGCAGTCCTGAGAGGAAAACTTATCGCCTTAAATGCCCACATCCAAAAGACAGAAAGGTCACAAATCAGTAAACTAATGAATCATCTTAAGGAAATGGAAAAGGAAGAGCAAAGCAATCCTAAAGCCAACAGAAGAAAAGAAATTACCAAGATCAGAGCAGAATTAAATGAAATTGAGAACAAAAGAACAATACAGAAGATTAATAAAACGAAAAGTTGGTTCTTTGAAAAGATAAACAAAATAGACAGGCCACTTGCCAGGTTGACCAGAAGCAGAAAGGAAAGGACTCTAATAAACTCAATTAGAAATGAAAAAGGAGAGGTCACAACTGATACCATGGAAATACAAAACATCATCTTCAAATACTACAAAAATCTCTATGCCCACAAACACAAAAACGTGGAGGAAATAGACAAATTCTTAGAAACATACTACCTCCCTAGGCTCAACCAGGAAGAAACAGAATTTCCAAACAGACCAATATCAAGCA
The DNA here is from genome assembly GCA_023783475.1 of Daubentonia madagascariensis. Lineage (NCBI taxonomy): Eukaryota > Metazoa > Chordata > Mammalia > Primates > Daubentoniidae > Daubentonia > Daubentonia madagascariensis. Next base: position 6,760,593 of record JAKFHU010000144.1, on the reverse strand, counting down.
CCGTAATTGAAGCAGTAATAAAAAATCTTCCAGCAAAAAAAGTCCTGGACCAGATGGGTTCACACCTGAATTCTACCAAGCCTACAAAGAAGAACTGGTGCCTATACTGCAGAAATTATTTGAAAATATCCAGAAGGATGGAATCCTCCCAAACTCATTCTACGAAGCCAATATCACCTTGATACCAAAGCCAGGAAAGGACACAACAAGAAAAGAAAACTACAGACCAATATCCCTTATGAATATAGATGCAAAAATTCTCAATAAAATCCTTGCAAACCAAATTCAAATATACATCAAAAAAAATAATTCATCACGATCAGGTGGGCTTCATTCCTGAGATGCAGGGATGGTTCAACATATGCAAATCTATAAATGTAATTCACCATATAAATAAAAGCAAGAACAAAGATTATATGATCCTTTCAATAGATGAAGAAAAGGCTTTTGACAAAATCCAGCATCCTTTTATGATAAGAACTCTTAACAATATAGGCATCGATGGCTCATACCTCGAAACTATTAAAGCCATATATGATAAACCCACAGCCAATATCACACTGAATGGGGAAAAATTGAAAGCATTCCCCCTTAAAACAGGAACTAGACAAGGGTGTCCACTATCTCCACTTCTTTTCAACATAGTGCTGGAAGTCCTGGCCACAGCAATCAGACAAGACAGAGGAATCAGGGGCGTCCAGATGGGGAAACAAGAGGTCAAACTTTCACTATTCGCAGACGATATGATATTATACATAGAAAACCCCAAAGATTCAACCAAGAGATTACTGGAATTGATAAATGAATTCAGCTAAGTCTCAGGATACAAAATTAATACACACAAATCCATAGCCTTCATATATGCTAATAACAATCAAGCTGAGAAACAAATTAAAGATGCAATACCTTTCACAATAGCACCAAAGAAAATTAAATATTTAGGAACATATCTAACTAAGGAGGTCAAAGACCTATATAGAGAGAATTATGAAGCACTGAGAAAAGAAATTGCAGAGGATGTAAATAGATGGAAAACCCTACCATGCTCTTGGATAGGCAGAATCAACATAGTAAAACAATGATCCTTTCATCTATTGAAAGGATCATATAATCTTTGTTCTTGCTTTTATTTATATGGTGAATTACATTTATAGATTTGCATATGTTGAACTATCCCTGCATCTCAGGAATGAAGCCCACCTGATCGTGATGAATTATTTTTTTGATGTATATTTGAATTTGGTTTGCAAGGATTTTATTGAGAATTTTTGCATCTATATTCATAAGGGATATTGGTCTGTAGTTTTCTTTTCTTGTTGTGTAAAACAAGTAAAAATGTTTTACTGTGTAAAACATAGTAAAAATGGCTTTGCTACCTAAAGTGATTTAGGTAGCAAATGCAGTCCTATCAAAATACCAACATCATTTTTTGCTGATCTAGAAAAAATAATTCTACGCTTCGTGTGGAACCAGAGAAGACCCCGTCTAGCCAAAGCAATCTTAAGCAAAAAGAACAAATTGGGAGGCATCTATCTACCAGACTTCAAACTATACTACAAGGCTATAGTAACCAAAACTGCATGGTATTGGCACAAGAACAGAGACATAGACCAATGGAACAGGACTGAGAACCCAAATACAAAACCAACCTCATACAGTCACCTGATCTTTGACAAATTCCAGAAAAACGTACACTGGGGAAAAGATTCCCTATTCAATAAATGGTGCTGGGAAAACTGGATGGCCATGTGCAGAAGACTGAAACTAGACCCACACCTCTCACCTCTCACAAAAATCAACTCACAATGGATAACAGATCTAAACCTAAGACATGAAACCATAAGAATTCTCGAAGAAAACGTTGGAAAAACTCTTATGGACATTGGCCTAGGCAAAGAATTTATGAAGAAGACCCCCAAAGCAATCACAGCAGGAACAAAAATAAATACATGGGACCTGATCAAATTAAAAAGCTTCTGCACAGCCAAGGAAACTATCACTAGAGTGAGCAGACAACCTACAGAATGGGAGAAAATATTTGCATGCTACACCTCTGATAAAGGGCTGATAACCAGAATCTATACAGAACTTAGGAAAATCAAGAGGAAAAAAATCAAACAACCCTATGAAAAAACGGACAAAAGACACGAACAGAATCTTTTCCAAAGAAGACAGAATAATGGCCAGCAAACATATAAAAAAGTGCTCAACTTCTCTAATCATCAGGGAAATGCAAATCAAAACCACAATGAGATATCACTTAACTCCAGCGAGATTGGCTCATATCAAAAAATCCCCAAATAACAAATGTTGGTGGGGATGTGGACAGATAGGAACACTCATACACTGCTGGTGGGACTGCAAATTAGTACAACCTCTATGGAAAGTAATATGGAGATACCTCAAAGAATTAAAAGTAGAATTACCATTTGACCCAGCAATCCCACTACTGGATATTTACCCAAAGGAAAAAAAGACATTTTATAATAAAGACATCTGCTCGCAAATGTTTATAGCAGCACAATTCACAATTGCAAAGATGTGGAAACAACCCAGGTGCCCATTAATACACGAGTGGATTAATAAAATGTGGTATATGTATACCATGGAGTATTACTCAGCAATAAAAAACAATAGTGAATTAACACGTCTGGTATTGTCCTGGTTGGAGCTAGAGCCCATTCTTCGAAGCGAAGTGTCACAGGAATGGAAAAACAAGCACCACTGGTACTCACCATCAAATTGGTACTAACTGATCAACACTTACATCACATAGGGCAATAATATTCATCAGGGGGTGGGCAGGCGGGAGGGGGGTGGAGGGGATGGGAAAAACTCTCACTGAATGGACGCGGGGAGTACAGTTTGGGGGATGACCACGATTGTAGTTCTGACACGGGCAGTGCATGGGCAATATATAAATCCAAAGTGTTGTACCCCCATAATATTCTGAAATGAAAAAATAAAAATAAAAAAGAAATTAAAAGAAAAAGAAAAAGTCTTCTCAGCAAGAAACTTGGGGACAGAAGAGTGATGCAGACAATTTTAAAATTTAAAGAAAGTTTTAAAATCTCTGTAAAATGAAGAGATTTTTCAGTTTTGACATTGTTGTGACCACAGACAAAATTTGAGAGGGTTATTTTTTTGCAGTAGACAATTTAGATCAGAGTGTGAGTTGTGGATGAATGAGCAAAATTTCTCCCACTGGCACTGTGATGACTAGCGTAAACCCACACTGCTTTCCCTGTCTCCCTACTTTGTCCTTTCTGATGCTAGAACACTTAGAGTGGGCAGGGATAGTGGGGCGAGTCAACATACTGGAATAGCAAATCAGCTTAAGACAGGGTCTTTAAGGGATGCTAATAATGCTTTCAGACCAAACAATCTTCACTGTGGGGATGTTAATTATATGCACCGTACATTTGAGTTTGGATCAAATCTCAATATAATAATCACAAACGATTATTACACTCCACATCATATCATAAAATGTAACATTTTAATAACAACTAAATTAATTTTGAAATTAAACTATTTTCCTAATTATAATGATCCCTCAGAGTAAGGAATAAGAAATCTTCAACCATGTGTTATTTCAAGGGTTTTCTTTCATTGGTGAATTTGGTACAAATAGAACAGGCAATTTAATTGCTCCACAGAGACATATTCTAATTTTAGATGGGAAACCATATATATTTTAAGCACCAACCTAATTAGACTTTCTGCATTTCCTTAAATTAACCTCCAACTGAGAAAGTGTTATGTTTCAAAGATTACAACAATACATTGAAAAATGTAGGGTGAGCATCAAATTAGTACATTAATTTTAAACTCTAGTGCTAGTGCATTATTTTTACTGTTAACATAAATTTGTTAATAAAAAGACAGCTATGATTAGCAAATCTTTAGATATATTCTTAAGTAGGATCTGGTTATGTAATTTGAAATTCACAATTAAACATGTTGGCTCTGGAGAAGACCCCAGGTGGTTTGCAGTATTAAACAGCAGATTAAAGTTGACACAACTAATTTCTTTACTTTAATCTTATTAGTGGTACAACAGCTGTCAACTGTAACCATCTCTGCAAAGCCTTTGAGACATAAACAAAATGCCTCAATATGTCAAATGGAGAAGAGGAATTATCAATCACTACGGTTAATTAGCTTACAAAACAATTTTTTTACTTTTATTGTTTCCTGGGGAAAGTTATTCACTTTCAGTAAACCCTGATCTAAAAACAGATATTTAAAATTATATCAAAACAATCCTGACTAGAAATAAGAAATTATTTATTAACAATGAATTGTATTCTAAATTTCATCCCAGAGGCAAATAACATTTTATTAGTTCTTATTGAGGGCCTATGATGTGGTGAACACATGAGGTGGTACATGGGTTCCAATTCCATATCTTCATCTGTTCCTTATGGGAAGTAAATTATATGATAAGTTCACTCCATATTTGCCACCTAATTTGAGTTTTGAAAGGGTATATAAGGTACACAGAAATGTTGTATTTCTTTCTTTAGACTTCATTGCTAGATCTTTCCGAAACATTTTGTCCCATACATGCAAATAGCTACAAGTGGTTTTTGGTTCATCTTTCCCAATTTCTGTTAGATCAGTTCCTCTTCGGTCCCTAGCCTGCTAGCTAGGTGGGAAAAATGATTCCACAGATCATTTCCTATACTCACACCAATGAACCAGTACAAAAAGCCCTAAATCAAAAACCCAAAACCAACCAACCAAAGTAAAAACTAAACAAATAAACAAACAAAATAACAACAAACCCCAGCAACTCACAGGAATGCTGACAGTATTTTTTTAAATCAATGAAATGATATTTTATTTTTATTTAACTGGTGAAAGTTTTATGTTCACAATTCAGAAACAAAAGTATAGCCATCATCACCCTGTAAATACCAACTTTGTAAGAGATCCAATCAAGGATCAAACTTTGAACCAAATAGTACTTTCTACTTATAGCTTAAATAATTTAATTTTGTTTTGTTGTATAGCATAGAATATCTTACGGATTGATCTTATCTTCCCAACTGTGATGTAAGCTCTTTGAAGACAAAAATCATACATAGCACAGAAGAAATTCAATAAATACTTGCAGATTGATAATACCTCTCCTTGATGACACCATGCGGGCAGTAAGGTATAGAAGGAAGAACACCAGAATAGGTGATGCTCAGTCCTAGCTCAGACAAACTGATGAGGAGGGTAAATCATTTAGTCTCTTTAAATCTTAGTTTCTTCATTTATATAAATGTAATAATTTGGTGAAAACATGCCAAAAACTATGATTGTTAAATAAATGTAATCTACTTGATAGCTCTACATAGAAATCAAATGCCTTAATGTAAACTGGGTTACATTAAAAAAGTCTCATGCTGCTGTTTTTATCAGAAAATATGAACCCAATACCTACGAGGGCCATTTTTCCTTAACAAAAGTATAAGTTCACTCGTTAGTAGTAGTATTGGCACCACAGGTAAAAGGACAACCTGATCTGGAATTAAGTTTTGCATTTCTTACCGGTGAGAGAGAAGAATAAAAGATGATGGAATGCTCTGAAAATATGCATCTGATACTTGACAGTATGCCATGCTTTGGGGTAGATGGATATATGGACATACTTGTTGGTTTCCCTAAGAGGAACAAAACTGCAATTCCAAAAAAGCCCACCTGGAAATGATATAAACCAATGACTTTCTTCATTCTTTTAAGCACTGCAAAATGATTTCATTAATAAGGGATCATTTATCTTTTACAAATGCTGTATCTTTTTCTTTTAGCAGTTGAAACTGCACTGTTAAATCTAATAATAAAGGCATAATATAATAAAGCTTTATCTTTATAAATTTGAAAAATTTATTTTTTTATTTCAAAATATTAAGGGGGTACAAATGTTTTTGTTACATGGATACCTTATATAATGATTAAGTAGGGGAAAGCTTTATCTTACAGCTGTAGGGTTAAAGTTCTGAGCTGCATCATGCAGCCAGGATAGACACAGAGAGAGAGGAAAGGAGAGAGGGAGAGAAGGAGAGAGGGAGGGAGAAAAAGAGGTATATGTGATTTTAAGAGGTATACTGCTCTTAAAATCTCACCTCCTAAACATCTTAACCTCACCTTCAAAATAGGCAACTGGCTTCTAATTTCAGAAAAATAATTGGTGAAATGATTAAGTTCCTCATGAACAAACATTTTTTTATTAAGAAGTTGTACTATGGCCCATTATGCTCAAGTCCGAGAGAGCAGGGTCTGAAGAAATACGTGTTTCAGTTGGTTGTAAATACAAGACAATGCTCCTGGGTTTCAAGGGAAGTCCTAATTATAAAGGTAATGATGACCAATCTGAGACCCAAAGGCTCCCAAGAAAGTAATGCTTGAGAGCTATAAGGAATATGAGTAGTGCTGTTAGTTGTTCTCACAGAACTTATGTATTATTCTTAAACAACTATGCATAATGTATTTTCTTTTCTTTGATTCTAAGGATAAGTTCTTCACTCTAGATATGTTAATTTTACACATGTTTACCTTAGGGACAGCAAATTTAATGTACTTCAATTTCTGTATAGATTTTCCAAACTGAGGTTAGTAGAAAAAACAATTCAGCCAGTCCCAGCTTGTAGGAACAAGCATTTCATGTTTATAAAGAACTATACCCTAGAGAACTTGTAGAGCATACTTCCTTTCTTCACTCCTACTTTAAATGATGGGCATTCATTCATTCTTTCTTGATATAAAAGAATTCTGAAAAAACTATGAGGTCAGAAGGAAGGCTCTATAGCACAAATATTTTCAACACAATCTAATGTTAAAAGAATCTTTATTATTTGTATTTAAAAGTATCAGGCTCATTTGGTTGCAAGGAACAGAAAATAACTCAAAATATTCCAAGTAAAAAGAGTCATTTATTGTAAGTCTATTGGGAACTTTCACATGAATCCAGGAGAAAATGAATAACTATACCTCAGGAGGGCAGGAACAATGCCTGCTCTGTGGACTAAACCCGCTTTCATTTCCAGCCCCCTTCTCTCCCGTGAAGCAATTCTGGTCTCCTCTTTTTTTTCCCCCAAAACGGCCTTCCTTAGTCCTGCTAAACTTGGAGTGCCTAGAGCCCTGTGATGGCCAGCCCAGAAGTGACTCTACATGATTTTTCAAATTCAAATGTCCAAGAAAAAAAGACTTGAAGTTTTGCAACTTCCCAACTGCAAATTCCTGAGAGAGAAACTTGATTGGCCCAGTTTAACTTTTTCTACTAGATTATAACTCCTATATTGCTGGCCGTTTTATAGATTGGTTGCTCTTGAGTCAAATACCCTCTCTTTAGAGTTTAATCAGCTATGACCATTGAAGGAAGCTCATTAGGCATGATGCAATGCTTAGAACAAGGAGTAAGGAGTAAAGCAGGACACAACAAATAGGAAGTGAGCTGAAGTGATTATGGCAAGCCAAGAAGAGAGAAGAAAAGATAACAGGGAAGAAAGCTCACGGTGAATACTGTGAGAGCCTGGATTGTGTTGCAAATTGAAGATAAAGGCAAAGACTTAATAGAAGATGAACGCCAAAGAGAACAGCCAAGTGAGTCAAGAGAATTAATAAGCAAGCACATGAGGCCAGGCATCTCAGGAAACTAAGTTTATAGACATTTGATATGTAACAAAACATTCCTTTTTATGAAGAGTCTTGTGTATACTACCCGGGTGGCTGTTCCACAAAGGTAACACAGTAGGCTACTACTACTACTATTTAGAATTTAATACTTTTCATTTTCCATGACTGTAAGTTCCCCGAGGACAGGATCTATTTCAAACGGCTCCTAGGTGTGGCAATCCCAATCCCATACCCACAACTGATCCCAATTAGGGAAATGCTAGAAAATAGTTTCCCTAGGCATTAGGACTGGAAGTTCTAGATAATTTATCTGTTTCTGGAGGGTAAATGGGATATCTCTTTTCTACATAAGATGAACTACATCAGCCTCGGCACAAGACCAAGAGAAGGAAACAGAAGCCTTTGGGGACAAAGCCTCAACAGTCACAGGAGAGCAATTCTGAACATTCACTCTTTCAAAAGGGATGTCATGGCTCTCACAGGTTATAATCATACCCCAAATGTGATTGTTCCCAACCCTCATCTTGCAGTGGGCCACATACATGGTTGCTGGTGATTGTGAGGAATAAACAAGGTAATAATGTGCAGAGCTTCTAGCACAGTGCTTGACACTGAGGACATAATAAATGTTAGTTTCTGCCTCCTTACCAACTCAAAGGATCAAGTAAGTGCAATATTGCCAAGAGACTAAACTACATAAAGTAACAAGTTTTATTTTATTCTACTTTGGAGAATAAATTTGTGGTATCTTGTTGTAAATGATATTCCTACTGAGCAAAGCTCCACACTTCACATCATTCTAAATTTATTTTTTTATTATATTCAATAACTATTGCTTTACATGAGTAGGACTGATTTACCATAGGCAGATAAATGCATATACTATAAAAACTGTAAAAAAGTAACTTTACTAATTTGTTTGATATGAATAAATAGGTATACTTTATTAAAGCCATAGCAATAGGGCAGACCTGTTTTTTCTCATAGATTAAAATGGGGGCAATCTTATACCCACTAGTGTGCTCTAATTCTAAAACTGTGATAAGGATAAGAACCAAGAATACAGTTCTAGTTAGGCCATGAAACAAGTCTCAAAAAGTTCCAAGAAATGAAATCATATCAAGTATCTTTTCTGATCACATGGAATAAAACTAGAAATCAATAACAAGAGGAACTTGGGAAACTATAAAAATACATGGAAATTAAACAATATGCTCCTGAACGACCACTGGGTCAATGAAGAAATTAAGAAGGAAATGAAAAAATTTCTTGAAACAAATGAAAATGGAAACACAACATACCAAAACCTACAGGATACAACAAAAGCAGTACTAAGAGGGAAGTTTATAGCAATAAACACCCACATCAAAAAAGTAGAAAAACTTCAAATAAACTACCTAACAGTGCATCTTAAAGAATTAGAAAAGCAAGAGCAAACCAAACCCAAAACTAGTACAAAAAAAGAAATAATAAAGATCAGAGCAGAAATAAAGGAAATTGAGACTAAATAAAAATACAAAAGATCAATGAAATGAAAAGTTGTTTTTTAAAAAAAATAATCAAAATTGACAAACTTTTAGCCAGACTAAGAGAAAAAGAGAAAAGAACCAAATAAATAAAATTGAAGATGAAAAAGGGGAAATTATAACTGATACCACAGAAATTCAAAGGCTCATATCATTAGAGACCATTATGAGCAACTATATCCCAATAAATTGGAAAACCTAGAAGAAACGGATAAATTCCTAGATAAATACAACCTGGCAAGATTGAACCATGATGATATCCAAAACCTGAATAGACGAATAATAAGCAACATGACAGAAGCAGCAATAAAAAGTCTGATGGCTTCACTGCTGAATTATACCATTTAAAGAAGAACTTAATCCAACCCTACTCAAACTATTCCAAAGAACAGAGGAGGAGGGAATACTTCCAGACTCATTCTATGAGGTCATTATTATCCTAATACCAAAATCAAAGACACAACAAAAAAAGAAAACTACAGGCCAATATCTTTGATGCATATAGATGCAAAAATCCTCAACAAAATACTAGCAAACAGAATTCAACAACACATTAAAAAGATCATTTATCATGACCAAGTGAGATTCATCCCAGCGATGCAAGGATGGCTCGACATATGCGAATCAATAAATGTGATACACGTCATATCAACAGAATGAAGGACAAAAACCATATGATTTCAAAAGATGCCAAGAAAGCACTTGATAAAATTCAACATCCCTTCATGATAAAAACTCTCAAAAAACTGGGTATAGAAGGAACATACCTCAATACAATAAAAGCCATATATGGCAAACCCATAGCTGGTATCATACTGAACGGGCTGAAAGCCTTTCCTGTAAGATCTGGAATAAGACAAGGATGGCCACTTTCATCACCTTTATTCAATATAGTACTAGAAGTCCTAGCCAGAGCAATTAGACAAGAGAAAGAAATAAAGGGTATCAAACTGGAAAGAAAGAAGTCAAATTATCCTTGTTTGTAGACAATATGATCTTATATTTAGAAAAACCTAAAGACTCCACCAAAAAACTATTAGAACTGATAAACAAATTCAATAAAGTTGCAGGATACAAAACTAACACACAAAAATCAGTAGCTTTCTATATGGCAATTGCAAACAATCCGAAAAAGAAACCAAGAAAGTAATCCCATTTATAATTGCTGCAAATAAAAGAAAATATCTAGGAATAAACTTAATCAAAGAAGTGAAGGGTATCTACCATGAAAACTATCATACATTGAGGAAAGAAATTGAAGAGGACATAAAAAAAAGAAAAGATATTCCATGTTCATGGACTGGAAGAATCAATATTATTAAAATGTCCATACTACCCAAAGCAATCTACAGATTCAGTGTAATCCCTAACAAAATACCAATGACATTCTTCAGAGAAACAGAAAAAATAATCCCAAAATTTATATGGAACCACAAAAGAACCAGAATACCCAAAGTGATCCTGAGCAAAAAGAACAAAGCTGGAGGAATCACATTAACTGACTTCAAATCATACTAAAAGCTACAATAACCACAATAGCCTAGTACTGGCATAAAACCAGACACACAGACCAATGCAACAGAATAGAGAACCCAGAAAAAAATCCGTGTTTTTATAGTCAACTCATTTTTTACAAAGGTGCCGAAAACATACATTGGGGAAAGAACAGTCTCTTTAATAAATAGTACTGGGAAAATTGGGTATCCATATGCAGAAGAATGAAACTAAACCCTTACCTTTTACCACATACAAAAATCAACTCAAAATGGATTAAAGACTTAAATCTAAGACCTGAAACTATAAAAATACTAGAAGAAAACACTGGGGAAACACTCCAGGACATTGGCCTGGGCAAAGATTTCTTGAATAAGACCTCAAAATCACAGGCCACCAAAGCAAAATTGGACAAATGGGATCACGTCAAGCTAAAAAGCTTCAGCATAGCAAAGGAAACAATCAACAAAGTGAAGAGACAACTCAAAGAAAATATTTGCAAACTACTCATCTAATAAGGGATTAATAACCAGTATACACAAGGAGCTTAATCATCTCACCCCAGTTAACATGGCTTTTATCCAAAAGACAGGCAATACAAATGCTGGTGAGGATGTGGAGAAAGGGGAACCCTCATACATTGTTGATGGGAATGTAAATTAGTACAGCTACTATGGAGAACAGTAGGAGGTTCCTCAAAAAACTAAAAGGAGAACTACCATATGGTCTCACAATCCCACTGCTGGGTATATATCCAAAAGAATCAGCATATCAAAGAGATACTGCTCTCCCATGTTTATTGCAGTACTATTCATAATAGCCAAGACATGGAATCCACCTAAGTGTCCATCAATGGATGAACAGATAAAGAAAATGTGGTATATATACACAATGGTATATTATTCAGCCACAAAAAATGAAATCCTGTCATTTGCAACAACATGAATGGAACTGGAGGACATTATATTAAGTGAAATAAACCAGGCACAGAAAGACAAATATTGCATGTTCCCACTTATATGTGGGAGCTAAAAACAAAAAATTGAACTCATGGAGACAGAGAATAGAATGATGCTTACCAGAGGCTGAAAAAGATAGTGTGTGTGGGGGGTGGGGGGTTGGGATAAAGAGGAGATGGTTAATGGGTACAAAAATACAGTTAGAATGAATAAGATCTAGTTGTTGGTAGCATAATTGGGTGACTATAGTTAAGAACAATTTATTGTATATTTTAAAATAACTGAAAGAGTGAATTGGAATGTTCCTAACACAAAGAAATAATAAATGCTTGACGTGATAGATACCCCAATTACCCTGATTTGACCATTACACACTGTATGCCTGTATCAAAACATTACATGTTCCACATGAATATGTACAATTATGTGCCTATAATAATTAAAGATAAAAATGTATAGAAAAAAATTTAAAAATACCATAGGTACACACAAAAAGTAGATATAGTTCTAGCATTCTCTTTCGCCTTTTGAGTAGGCAATAGTCACAGATACATGACATGCTCACAAACTCACAGAAGTTTAAAGACAGAATAAAAAAACTATCGCCTAAAATCCATCTAACAGAGTGGTCAAAATCAGAAGGGCCATATTCGGCTAGGGTATAATCATACAGTAAGTCCACATGGTCAAGAATTTGCTGCAGTGTGCTCTTTCACTGCTTTACTTTAATCCCTTGGAGAGAGAATTCATTCATGTATTCAAATGATATTGACAATGTCATATGATTTAGAAATAATGTATTTACTATGTCTCTAATCCCCAGGAATTACAATCTAGTTGGGGAGATGATAGTACTACAAATGGAGTAACTGGCAAGATAATGCATAATAAAGTGCTAAACCGAACTATTCTCTAACCTGTTTGATATTTTTTCAATGCTTAGATGAAGACACATATGTTCTACAGATCAACTTTAGGGTTGGCACTGAGTTAAAGAAAATGAAACTAAATTAAAGGCCAAATCAGGATCCAAAAAGGATCTTGACAGACTGGGCTAAAATTTACCAGGATGAAGTTTGAATTTAGGGTGAAAGAACAAATGCCCATGTAAAATTAATAGATTATAGCTTCTTAGAAGCCAAAGTAACAAAGACTTAGGGATTGAAAGCTCGGTAATTAAGCAGTATAATATGGAATCAAAACAATAACCACAAAAAAACCATTGATAACAACTAAGTGCTTTCTTTGTGTAGGGACTTAAACACATGCACTTTAAATCCTAACAGTTCTATAAGGTAGGTATTAGTCTTAACATTTAACAAGTAATTTGGCCCAAGGTCTTACAGCTAATAAGTCAAAAGCATAGATTTAAGCCTGGATCTGACTCTAGAGCCTATACATTTTCCACTATACCATGCTGTCTGCTTTGCTTCATGGTAGTGAGTCTACTTCTATATAAAAAATTGTGTCCAGAGGGACAATGAAGAGATAAGCAAGGCTGACAGAGAAGAAATAGGCACCTGGTTAGTTCCCCCAATAGAACAACCTAAAGTAGATTAGGAAGTTTACTATTTGGTCCCTTTATTCTCTTTGAGTATCTGTGAGGAATTTGGAATGCCAAGTAAGCAAAGGCAACCTGGGGAAGACTCAGCCCAGTGACCCTTTTTGGTGGCTCAAGAGGTTTGCTGGCTTCCTTGTGAATTATGAACATCTACTGCTGCCTGGAAAGGGCTTGGAGATGTGAAGTGCCAGTGAGTACCACCTCTCACTTTTATTATCATTGTTACTATGTAAATGTACTATAAAAATACAACACAAAGTTTTGGCCACAGTGTCTAGTCATCTTATTTATATAGCATGGGGCATTCTTTATGCCCAAAGAAAATGACAAGCCGCCATTTATTTTCAAATATTAAAAGCTATGATAAACTATTATTAGTCTAAATTTTTAAAAGGCTACAATATGTCATTCATTCTTTTGTACTCGTTTTCTGCAATTAAAAGTTTGGAGGCAGAATAACATGTGGCTTGCTAAAAGCAGATACAACATAAAATGCAAATTGCCTTGTTTCAGGGTGATCTTTCTTGGCACCAAAAACAATTTTATTGGAACACATTTGTTAAGATGGTAGATTTTGGAACACCACATCCTGACTAAGCCCTCTCAATGATAACTTGAAAAGGATTAAAGCAGTTTTATGGGCTTTCCCTGGTTCTGACAAAAGCAAAACAACTCATTGAAGATTTGGAAAGGTTTCAAAAAGTTAAATTTCCAGAAGCAGGTATAATTTTCAATTTCACTTTAAAAAAAAAAGCTGCTAGAAGCAAATATTCACTCAAGGAAGTTACCTAGCAATAATTATAGGACAAAGCAAGCCATACAACTACTAAGGTACTAAATGGAGTGAAAAGAGATAAGGGCAGGATGGTGACAAAATGGGAGCAGGGAGCTGGTTTATCTATTCACATAGAGCTCAGGGCTGCAGAGGCAGTGACACATCATAGGAGTCCAGGTTTCAACATGGCAACTGTTTATTAGACAGTGGCTTAAACTTCCCAAATCCTTCACTGTTTATCACTCAGAAAAATTAAATAGGATATTCTAAATAGCATTTCTAGGTAAGAACCATGAAATGCCACAGGAGGCAGGAAACAGCATGAGCTAAGGTGGCAGAAGGTTCATGGAGTTGAGGGACGAGAACTCATCAGGGATGGAAAGGGAGGGTCTGGAGAGGTTGAGAGCAAAGGGAATACCCGGGGCCTATGGAAAGCCCAAGGCCAGGGCAGGAATTTGTGTAGGAAAGCAGCTGGAAGGAAAATGAGAAGGAGTATTTTTCTTAATTAAGCCACTGACTCATGCCCAACAGCGACACTATGCTTTGATTCTACATCTAATCTGAAATAGTTATGAAATTCCTCTTGCCCATCTCTGAGTAAACAGCATAACACTCTGACTGCTTTAATCCTTTAGTGCCGAGAAGTGAGGCTGTTTAGAAAGTAGAGTTATGATCTTGAGCCTATGCTCAGAAAAGGGGAATCTTAGAGTCAATGCTAGAGACCCACAGCCCTGGGTGCTGGCCTCATTCAGCAAGCAGTACCTATCATAGGAATCATAGGAATACCTATGCTTTCCTTTCCTTCATTAATCTCTACTTTAAGCCTAAAGTGAGATGAAGGAAGAAACTCTCAATCCTGGCCCTGTGGTCAGCTGGTGCTGACCAGATGAGGGGCACTGGTCTGGCCTCTCAGGATTCCAGGGCTCCTTTCCAAAGGGAGTGTGCTAATTCTTACTTAGGTCTTCTGAGGAACTGTGGAAACCTCTTCCGTTTCCCAAAGGAGAGGCACAGATAAGCAACAGAACAACATGCTCTTTGCCACAATGACAAAAATAGCTTTTGGCAAACATGCATTTAATCTTGGTTACTAGCCAGAAAACTCATGTCATGCATGTTGAAGCCTATCAGAAAACAAACAAATAAACAAAAAACCAAAAAAGAAACAAAACAAAAAACTCCAGGTGCATTTAAGATGAACAATATGAATTATTAAAAGTTATCAAAGCACTGTCCCAAAGAATCAAGTACCATTTCCTTTCTTATCTCAAATATTTATTATGTGTTTCATTCCTTCCTTCTTTCCTTCCTGACAATTAACATACAATGAATGATGACAAGATACCCAGCAACACCCTGAAAATGAAGTCCATTTTGCCAACTTTTCTGGGTTAGAAGAACCTCAATGCATGCTATAACTGTCTAATGTGGAGCTTTCTTTTTCTTTCCTTTTTTTGGAGACAGGGTTTCACTGTGCTCCTCGGGCTAGAGTGCAGTGGCGTCATCATAGCTCACTGCAACCTCAAACTCCTGGGCTCAAGCGATCCTCCTGCCTCAGCCTCCTGAGTAGCTGAAACTGTAGGTGCACACCACAATGCCTGGCTAACTTTTCTGTTTTAGTAAAGACGGGGTCTCCCTCTTGCTCAGGCTAGTCTTGAATTCCTGATCTCAAGCGATCCTCCTGCCTCAGCCTCCTAAAGTGCTAGGACCACAGGCGTGAGCTACTGCGCCCAGCCTAATGTGGAGGTTTCTGCTCCACAGAAAGATTCTGTGATGTAAAGAATACCTATGCTTTCCTTTCCTTCATTAATCTCTACTTTAACAGTAGAGCAAAGGAACCAAAATTAACTTTAGTGTCAAAAACTTTGTACTTAGAAATATCTCATGTCAAGTAGACAACACTGTCTTAAACCAGGCAAAACTACTTCTTAAAAACGCCCACTTAAACATTTATAAAACCCTATAGTTTCCGAAGAGCTCTCACATACATTATTTCAACTGATCCCCACAGTAGCACTGTGAGGTGAATATGATTATCTCTATTTTTCCAAATGAGGAAAGAAATGCAATGAGATTAAGGCATTTGCCCAAATTCTCCCAGCCAGTAACTGGCAGAGGAACCCAGCTTTGTCGGACTCCAAAGCCAATGCTATTTCTATTTTACCAAAAGGTCTCTCAGGAAAAAAGATAACATACTCTTGAAATTTTCTTCCTGCTGTATCCAATGGACGAATTAAGCATTCATTTTTACTGGGCTAAATATTAAAAAGTTTTCTCAGTGGTATAAATTAACTTTTATTAAAACTTCTCATTTCAACTCTATAAATAAGAGTCTCCACAAAACACCCAGAAATTGTGCATGTTACAAACCAGGAATACAATACTTCTGAAATAACACTGTCTGCTACTATATCCCAGGTGGACAGGGACTAAAGGGTGACTTAAGAGAATAGGGAAGTAGATATTAGGTCTAATGGTGCACAGGACCCTTATGACAAAGAGTAATTTACAGTTAGAGACCAAAGTGCAATTTGGTTCCCAGCAATCTGGCTGGGACTCTAGACTACGGCAGTCTAGGCCTCTGACTGCTCTTCCTGTACATTAGAGACTTCTTCAAATTTCACAGCTCAGGCCTTTGTTAATGTACTTACTCACCTCTTTTTTTACAGGCAACACAAAAAGTTGGCTTTCTGTTACTACAATTTATTTCTGTTCAATTTTTGTAAGCAGTTAGAACTGCCCAGGAGTTCATCAATTCTTGATTTAGGATTACAGCAGGTCATAGACCAAAGAGATTTCCTTTATAAGGCTTTTCAGGCTCAATTTGAGTTTTGTAAGTGAAGTTGAACACCTCTGTTTTTCTCCTTAATGGGGAGTGCAAGCTTTTGCTATTCGACCCTGAACACACATACAATTTTCATGTGGTCCCCCATATGGAAACCATAGGGCAGAAATGACCCACAAATGAAATGTAAAAGACAGATTAAGAAACTATACTTACTTAGGAGGAATTCGTGAAACTGTGTTCACATTTGTGGCTGGGACCACTATTTGAAGGATGTGTTCAAGGGCTGTTAATCCACCAGCAACATGAAATGCAATCTGATCTGCTACATTCTAGGCATAAATACAAATAGAAGTTAGCCCAATTTCCCAGACATAAAATTACAACCAAATGAAATATTTAGTTGTAGTCTGAAACATTCTGTTGGTTCAATTATTCTATAAATATTTGCTGAATGCTTACTCAGTGCTAGGAAATGTAGGTCAACAGGGTGAACATAGAAGACATAGTTGCTGTCCCTCGTGAAGCTTAAAATTTAGTGGATGGGACCAACAGTAATCATATAATTATAAATAAGATGATTTTAATTATGATAGTACCTTGAAGATAAAGAAAAGGGTCTCTATGAGAATAATGTGGGAACCAACTATTAAATATTAATATACATTGGGAAAGGGTCAGGATATGCTTCTCTGAGAAAGTTGAGGTTTTAAGACAGGCAAAAGAAAGGGAGAAGTGAAGAGACACTCCAGGCAGAGGGAAAAACCATTTTATATAGAAAATTTTAGCAATACTTATAAAAAACACATCATTTTGTAATCTTAATTAACACCTAACAAGATAAATTGACTTTCACAAAAATGTCTTCCACCAGAATGTTTTTCTTTAGCAATATAAGATAATCTAATATCTAACTATTTTAGTTGTATCTTTTTTTTTAAACACTTCAGCTATTTGGGAGAATATTAAGTAACCATTTTAGAACTAAATCTGTGATTATTTCTATACAATTTCTGAATTGTATACAATTCTTGTGTGAAGGAACTTCTCCAAGTTCTCTGCACTCCTCTGCATGGCGAGAGGAAGAGTGATTCTCTGCTACACTACATTAGTTTTTAAGCATAGGCACAATCACTGTATTATACATGTAAGCAATAGGATAACAACCTATCATGGCCTGAATTGTGTCCTCCCAAAATTCACATGTGGAAGTCCCCAACCCTCAGTACCTTAGAATGTAGCTGTATTTAGAGATAAAATCTTTAAAGAGGTGGTTAAGTTACAATGAAGTGAGGCTGTTAGAACACCAATATGACTGGTGTTCTTGTAGGAGGAGAAAGAGACACCAGGGATATGCCTGCACAGTAAAAAGGCCATGAGTGGACACAGCGAGAGGAGGCCACCTATGAGCCCAGGAGAGAGGCCTCAGGAGAAACCATACCTGCCCACACCTTGATCTTGGACTTCCAGCCTCTAAAACTGGGAAAATACCATTCTGTTGTTTAAGTAACCCAGTCTGTTGTACTTTGTTATGACAGCCTTAAGCAAACTAATACACGCCGTCCATTACAACACAACCTTACATTTCTTCTAGCATTTCTACATTTCACCAAGCCTTGAAACTTCTTTGAAATATGGAAGTTTTTTTTTTTTTCCTGGGGTGGGGGGTTAAGATATGAGTATACACAGACTCTCTCAAACATATTTGTCTGATTCTTTTGATGTTCTGAGTAATTATCAATTATTGGCTCTAATACATGTCTGGAGTTTGGCACTGTAATCATGTGCATATCTTAATCATTCAATTGTTCCTTCTTTTGTACACAATAAAATACACTTTGTGACTATAAGTTCATTGTGAAAGCTAGACAAGAACTCATTCTGTTAAGATTAAAATAATTTTGTTATTAATGGAAAAATGTTTCTTTGCAATAAAACAACCAGAAAACTGCAAAATCCAAGTGCTCAGTAATTTATTTAAAAATGTGATGCTGTTAACATTCCTTCTTCTTACGCTAGGATGTCAATATAATTAGAAAATAATAACAACCTTTGATATAATATACACAGAGAAAATTATACGAATCATAATTGTATAGCTAGATGAGTTCTAGCAAATTGAACGCACTCTGCAATGACTCCAAAATTAAAAAACAAAGCTTTATAGCATGACAGAGTATCCCTGGTACGCATCCTACTCACTATCTCTCCCTCTTCCCAAAATGTAAAGGCTATCCTGACTTCTAAAATCATGAATTCATTTTGCCTTCTTTTCAAACCCATAAAAATAGATTCATATTTTATATATCCCATTGTATCTAGCTTTTTTTGTTCAAATGTTTATTTCTAAATTTATCCATGTTGCTGCCTATAGCAGTATTTCATTCATTTTCCTTGCTGTATATTATTTCTTTGTTTGACTCTCTACATCCATTTATTTAAATGTTTCGCTGTTGATTGACATTTGGGTTGTTTCCACTTTGAAACTCTGGACAGTGCTGCTTTAAACATTTTTGTATATATATGACATATATGATATGCAGCTGTTGTGGGCATATACTTAGGAGTAGAACTACTAAGTCACAGAGTGGGCATAGGTTCAGTTTGAGTAGCTATGGCCAAACAGCTTTCTAAAATATTTGGAACAATTTGTGTACATGTTGCAGTATAGTGCTAATTTCAGTTATTTCACATTCTCACCAAAACATGGTTTTCACTTCAGTTATTCAAATGGGTGTGTACTGGCATTTTATTGAAGTTTTTATTTGTCATTTCCTAATGACCAGTGAAGTTAAACATCTTACGTTTATTGGCTAGTTCTAGTTAAAAAAATTTTTTTTATTGAGGTATACTTTACAATTGGGTGAAAGAGTCAGATCTTAAGTATACTGTTCAATCAAATTTGACAAATGCTTGTCAAGGCTCAACCATTTCCATCACCCCAGGAAATTTCCTCATGACCCTTTTGTAGTCAATCCCTCCTCCTTGAAGCAACCACTGATTTGATTTGTAGTACCATAAGTTAGTTTTGTCTACTGTAGAATTTCATATAAGTGAGATCTTAAAGTATGTTCGAACATTTTCTGCATTTACTTTGGCAATGACAGTTATCCCACCAGTAGTTTTACCAATGCCAGGCCTAGAGAAACATGGAAACATCTGAAGTGTAAGGAAAACAGTGGAGGGAGTCTGGTTCAAGATGGGGAAGTACGTCTAGCCAAAGCAATCTTAAGTAAAAAGAACAAATTGGGAGGCATCAATCTACCAGACTTCAAACTATACTACAAGGCTATAGTAACCAAAACAGCATGGTACTGGCACAAGAAGAGAGACATAGACCAATGGAACAGGACTGAGAACCCAGTTACAAAACCAACCTCATACTGTCATCTGATCTTTGACAAAGTAGACAGAAACATACACTGGGGGAAAATAATCCCTATTTATTAAATGGTGTGGGGAAAATTGGATAGCCACATGTAGAAGGCTGAAACTAGATCCAGACCTCTCACCTCTCACAAAAATCGACTCAAGATGGATAACAGACTTAAATCTATGGCATGAAACCGTAAGAATTCTAGAAGAAAAAGTTGGAAAAACCCTTATAGACATTGGCCTAGGCAAAGAATTTATGAAGAAGACCCCCAAAGCAATCACAGCAGCAAGAAAAATAAATAAATGGGACCTGATCAAATTAAAAAGCTTCTGCACAGCCAAGGAAACTATCACTAGAGTGAACAGATAACCTACAGAATGGGAGAAAATATTTGCATGCTACACATCTGATAAAGGGCTGATAATCAGAATCTATACAGAACTTAGGAAAATCAAGAGGAAAAAATCAAACAACCCCATTAAAAAGTGGGCAAAGGACATGAACAGAAACTTTTCAAAAGAAGACAGAATAATGGCCAACAAACATAAAAACTGCTCAACTTCTCTAATCATCAGGGAAATGCAAATCAAAACCACAATGAGATATCACTTAACTCCAGTGAGATTGGCTTATATCAAAAAATCGCAAAACAACAAAGGTTGGCATGGATGCAGAGAGATAGGAACCCTCACACACTGCTGGTGGGACTGCAAATTAATACAACCTGTATGGAAAGTAATATGGAGATACCTCAAACAACTAAAAGTAGAACTACCAGTTGATCCAGCAATCCCACTACTAGGTATTTACCCAAGGGAAAAAAAAGACATTCTGTAATAAAGACATCTGCACTCGAATGTTTATAGCTGCACAATTCACAGCTGCAAAGATGTGGAAACAACCCAAGTGCCCATCAATATACGAGTAGATTAATAAAATGTGGTATATATATACCATGGAGTGTTACTCAGCCATAAAAAACAATGGTGAATTAATACCTCTGGTATTATCCTGGAGGGAGGTAGAGCCCATTGTTTGAAGCAAAGTATCACAAGAATGGAAAAACAAGCATCACTGGTACTCACCATCAAATTGGTACTAACTGATCAATACTTATGGGCACACATGGAAGTAATATTTATCAGATGGAGGGGATGGGTAAACTCACACCTAATGGGCGTGGGATGCACTGTCTGGGGGATGGGTGTGATTATGGCTCTGACTTGGGTGGTGCATGGGCAATATATGTAACCAAAGTGTTTGTACCCCCATAATATTCTGAAAAAATAAAAAATAAATATTCTTAAAAATATTTTTTAAAAAAGATGGGGAAGTAAACATATATATACCCCTCCTTTCTTCTTATATGTAAAACAAACAGGAATTATGGATAAAATCTTTAAAAATATTAAAAATGCATAACCACATTAAAAAATAAATGAAACATCTCTGTGAAATGGGGATGGACAAACTCATAGTAATGCTTAAGGTAAGGGTCCAACTTTTAGTAGAGTCTCAAAAAAAATTTGCTCTTCTAGACTTTTCTCTTTTCCTAAGTTTTCACATTGATTTGGTCTCCAAGTTCTGATAACTGTACTTCTGTTATAGCTCTTGACTCTTGCCTCTTCTATCCATGCCTACTGTTACCATGTCAATTCAAGCACTCATGCTCTCTTGCTTGAGATATTGCAGCAACCTCCTGATTAGTATCTCTGGGTTCAGGCTTACCCCAACCAGTACATTCTCTAAGCATTGCTCCCCAAACTCTCTAGGTAAAAGCCAGGTTTTTGTTTTTAAAATTTTTACTCCGTTATAGGCTGATACTTTTGCGAAATACCATACAAACGAAGTGCTGAACAAATGGAAAATAAAAGATGTACTAGGTAGGAGCCCACATTTTAAAATATCAGATGCAACAGACATAAAATTACTCTGTCAATTCACTAAAACTTACTCTTGATTTGTGTATTTATCTCATTATGTTCTGGTAACAGTGGCCCTGCACGGGCCTGTGGACTCCATTTCAGTAGGCCTGCCCTGGATGCTTATATATGCAATGAGGAAATATTTTAAAGAGTAAATATGATCATGCCAATCTTTATTTAAAACACTCCAATGACTGCTTCCTCACTGTCTACAGAATGAGGCCCAAATACCTTAGAACTGCGGTCCCCAACCCCCAGGCCACGGACTGGTACCGGTCTGCCCTGAGCTCCACGCCCTGCCCCGTGGAAAAACTGTCTTCCATAAAACCAGTCCCTGGTGCCAAAAAGGTTGGGGACTACTGCCTTAGAACAATTCTTCAGAATCTGATCTCTCTCCAATAGCCTCCTCCCCGACATGCTCCTGCTTCTCAACGAAATTCCTATATGATCCCTATTCTTTCATGCCTCTGTGCTTTTGCATATACTGTTTCTTCCCAGAAGAGATGATCCTCTAGATTTTCATCTTTGTATCCCCACTAAACTCTGAGCTTGCTGACATCAGAGACCATGTCTGCTTCATCACCACATGCCCAACACTTAGCACAGGGGACTGCACTCAGTAAGTGCTCAATCAATGGTTGCTGAATGACGGTTTGAGAAGGAAGGCCAACAAAGATACTTTCACATGGTTTTAACTGTGAAAATGCAAATAGTTAATAATTTCTCTGGTATGATCCCAGGATGAAATCCTCCATTCTTGTTATTGCATTTGCCTCACAGAATAGTTCTTCATTGGAACTGAGTTTCATGACCAAAGAATGAGATTCAGTTTTTCAAGACTGAAGGACATGTTCACCTTGAACCTCCTTAACAACCATCAAGGGAGGAACTAAACTCTCCTCTCATATTCAATTTAGTGTAAAGCTTTTATGTATTGACATCTCTCAATTTAAAAACAATTTAGGTCATTAAATATGAAATGTCTGATTTCCTTAAGTACTAAGTTTCACAGTTGATATCTCTGATATTTCACTTTGACACTTCTTGTTTTATTTTTATTGTGAAGGTATATCCTCAGTCTTGCAAACACACGTTTTGGCTTGTGATTATCTTTCACAATTGTTTTAGAGCAATTTTTGTCAAACCATGGATAAGTCAAAAATTCACATTACTTTTGAATATGAGTTCCATCATAGAACCAATGCAGTGCAAACAGTTAAAAATATCAGTGAAGTGTTTGGGAAGGATGTGGCTAATGAACACACAGTATGTCGATGGTGTGAGAAGTTCCGTTCTGGTGATTTTAATCTTGAAAATGAGCCATGTGGGTGACCTGAAACCAAGGTGGATAATGATGAGCTGAAAGCTGTAGTGGAAGCAAATCCATCTCAACCTACACATGAATTAGCAGCAAGGTTTGATGTTACTATTCCAACAATACTGAACCATTTGAAACAAATCGGCAAGGTAAAGAAGCTGGATAGATGGGTTCCACACAAATTAAAGAAGCGCCAGAAGAGAAATTGTCTTGAAGCTTGCCTTTCTTTGCAGTCACGACATACAGGCGAACAATTTCTACACCATAACGTTATTATGTGATGAAAAATGAATTCTTTTTGACAATCGCAAGTGTTCAGCACAATGGTTGGATAAAGATGAAGTGACAACACACAGTCCAAAACCAAATATTCATCAAAAAAAGCTAATGGTGTCTGTTTGGTGGTCCAGCACTGGTATTATCCACTACAGCTTCATGAAACCTGGTCATTTGATTACAGCGGATGTCTACTGCACCCAATTGGACAAAATGATGAAGACAGTTGCGATTAAGCAGCTGAGATGGGCCAATAGAGACAGGCCAATCCTCTTGCAAGACAATACTTGAGCACATGTCGCATAAACAATGCTGCTCAAACTACAGCAGCTGGACTTGGAAAGTCTCTGTCATCCTCCAAATTCACCAGACCTTGCACCAATTGACAACTACTTCTTCCAGGCTTTGGACCACTTCTTGCAAGGAAAAATACGCAATTCTCAACAAGTTGTAAAAAATGCCTTTTGTGATCTCCACTCACTCTCCAGGCTTCTTTGTTATTGGCATAAACAAGCTACCATTAAGATGGCAAAAAAAAATGTGTCAATAGTTTAGGCACATACTTTTCTTAATTGTACTGTTTCTTGTTTGAGATATAATAAACTACACTTTTGATTCGAAATCAGACATTTCATATTAATATCTCAAGCAAAGCAGATGCACCAATTGATCAATCTGCCCACAGGGAAACAGAGCAGCACCACTGTTGTTCCTATAGACCTTTCCACAATGGGAAGGAACTGGGTCAACATTGCAGAAGTGGAGGGGAAAAGGACTGAGTAAAAGCAGACCATTTTAATGTATACATTTATGCCTTTAAAAAAAATCCTCAAAGCCTTTTATGCAGTGCCAACTACATGGATGTGACCTCTTAAAAAACTGAAGACACAGGCTCTAACAGACATTAAACAGGACAAAATAAGCCAATTTCAGGAAGATAAAGGCCATTCAAAACCAATTTTTTACTAATGCACTATTGAAAATTGAAGTTTTAAAGTTTTAATTTACCATTTATAGCTTTTCAAAAAAAAAAAAATAAAGCAGAGCCAACTGTGAAATAAAAAGTCTCACAAATCTCTCCCTGAAATTAGGGAAGGTTCTGGTTATATGTGCTTCTGGATTAGAAACGCAAGAAGCCACCTCCAAAGACTCTCCTCTATAGACATGACCAGATGGAAATACTGCTCAGTATCCTCCTAACTCCTCCTTCATGTTATATATCAAATCCTATTCATTCCATCATCTCTGCCCTACCTCACTGCCCCCTTCTATCTTGTCTGTATGCTCCTCAAGAGCAGCATCTGACTTGTCTTTGCAACCCCAGTCCTGGCACAGACCAGGAATGGTAAATACCTGATGAACGAGTGAATAAACAAAAGTATGAACAAATCAAAGGATTTATTTCAGACAGCAAAAATGGCCTGTGAGACATGATAGATTAACACAAGATAGAGGCATGTCAGTACACAGAGGAACATGGCTCACTAGATTCCATTCCCTGACAGTGCAGATGAACACCTTTCCCCCTCTCTATACATACAGATGGATGAAACAATCCTGTGATATCAGACATGACTTCTTCACCTCATGGCAAAGGAAAAATCAAGCTGGCTCAATAATGAACCACCCAAACGTTAAAATTAAGGAAAAAAAAAAGCGCCTCCTCAAGCATGTGGCATTGAACAATTTATATGCAAATCAAAAAAGGAAATAATTTTGACATAATAATATCCAGGTAGACTTAAAGGAAGCAGAAAGCTTCCCATCTCCTGTTCCTCTCTATTCCCACCAAACTAACTTCCTGTGCCAATTACCTGGCACCTCCCATACTCTGCTCTCTTTATACTTCTGGATGCCTTAATGCCACAGTAAGATTGAATGCTCCATTAAAACGTAAGCAAAGGACATGAATAGACATTTTTCAAAAGACATACAAATGGCCAACAAGCATATGAAAAAATGCTCAACATCACTAATCATCAAAGAAATGCAAATTAAAACCACAATGAGATATCATCTTACACCAGTCAGAATGGCTATTATTAAAAAGACAAAAAATAACTGATGTTGATGAGGATGTGGAGAAAAGGGACCACTTATACACTGTTGGTGGGAATGTAAATTAGTACAACCAACATGGAAAACAGTACGGGGATTTCTCAAAGAACTAAAAACAGAGCTACTATTTGATCTGGCAATCCTACTACTGGGTATCTACCTGAAGGAAACAAAATCATATCAAAAAGATACCTGCACTCATATGTTTATTGCAGTACTATTCACAGTAGCAAAGATATGGAATCAACATAGGTGTCCATAAATGGGTGATCGAATAAAGAAAATGCAGTATATATACACAATGGAATACTATTCAGCCATAAAAAAGAATGGAGTCATGTCTTTTGCAGCAACAAAATAATGGAACTGGATGCCATTATCTTAAGTGAAAAAATTCAGACACAGAAAGACAAATATGCATGTTCTCACTTGTAAGTAGGAGTTAAATATTGTGTACACATGGACATACAGCGTGGAATGATAGACAATGGAGACTTGGAAGGATGGATGGGTTGGGGGGTAGATGATGAGAAATTACTTAGTGGGTCAAATGTACATTATTCAAGTAATGGAAAACTAAAATCCCTGACTTCATTACTACACAATATATGTATGTAGCAAAATTATACTTTTATCCTATATATTTATACAAATAAAGAAAATTTAAAAAATTTTAACTCTAGTACTTGGAACAATGCCTGGCATAGTAGGTATTCACATAAGGGCATACATCAATGGTGGGGCAAAGATAGTTGCAGAGCATAAGCTCTACCTTGGTTGCTTTAGGCTGGAATATTGGCCACACATGGCCAGATCATTCGATTTTTTTCTAAGAGAGCAGTTATCTGGATTTTTTACATATGAAATCAAATTTCTAAATATAAAGTATGTTAAAACACTGTTTGGGTAGAACCAAACCTATATGCAGACTGATTTTGGCTTGCCAAGGAGCAATCAGATCTCCATTTTGATGAAAGTCTTTCTGTCCTATTCCTGTAGGTCTACTATATGACTAAGCTAAAGGGGAACTTGCATGGAAGGAGAAGTGCAGACAAAATGAAACCCCTTAGGATCTGTGGTGTTTTCTTCCCCCCTTAAAGAACCCATCTCCCCCTCCTATTTCCTTCTGTCCTACTGATATGCAAATTATATTTATGGTTATAACCTCAACCTCAGGCAGTCCTACAAGCACAATCATTGCTATAGTGCTTTGCAAAAAACAAAAAGTAAAAGAAAAAGAAAAAAAAATTAAGCCAAAACAAATACAGACTAGAATTTTTTATATTCTGAAAAGAAGCAGGTTTTAAAAGTAGTTTTATTACTTGTGACAAACTCTATACATAGAAAATTTGTACAACCTAAAATGATTATTTCCAAAGACTATCATCTATTTCAAGGTGGAACAGTTGGAACTTATTGAACCACAGTGGAAAAGACAACTACTTAGCTTAATTGGGGAAAGGGCTACTGTATACTTCCCATGGTAACTGTTTGTGGGTAAATGGACAAGGTCTGTCATCTATTTATGGACCTGTTTTATATGCTGCCCCAACCCTGTACCCATCATTTTGTTTTGTTTTTTGAATACACTTTTAAAAAAACCCCAAAAAACTAAGGTTGTAGAATTACAAAATTCTTTCAACCTTAGAACCTTAATGGTTTAACAAGGACAGAGAAAGCAAGATCCTAACTTCTGGGTAGAGAATTCTTTCCCCTCTATGTGAAAGGCCTTTACTGAAATGTGGATCAAGACTGCTACCCAAATTTTTTTTTTTTTTTGGCCAAGTTGTGCCTTTCCCTCTGGAACTGTAAGTGAACACAATAATAGTATCTGTTTACACTGTGAAGGGATATTGTTACAGAGAAGACACCAGTGGTTTTCTCACTGTTGAGGCAATAATGCCTTGTGAATGTATGATCTATGGAGAAACCCCTATAGTTGTATCTGCTGATGTTGTCCGTCTGTTAGAAAATAAATCATGACTGTACACACACACACATACAGGCTGGATGCTCTTCAAATACACCATCTTATACTTGTTCCTATCCTTCTCAGCATCCAGAAAAAGCAAGTACACTAAAAACGCTTAACCATAATTATTCTCTCCATCCAAACTGCCACCTTCTCAATTCATAATGTTCAAATGCTATCTCTCAGTCCTTTAAGACCAAGATCAAATGTTGCGTCTTCCATTAAGCCTTTCCTGATCCCCTCAACTAAAGTCAAAGCTCTCTGTACATTTAACTGTATTTCTTTTGTGGCCCTTATCACTTTCTACTTTACCTACAGTTATTTGTGTCCATGTATTAGACTGTAAAACTTAAATGTTCCTTTCTCTGTGTTCCTAACCAGAGTTAAGCCCAGGATGCATACACTGTAGGTACCAAGCAAAATTTTTTCAGTGACTGAAACTATCTCATTCTAGAAAGGTCAATTAGGTACCTTTCCTTCTCCCTTTCACCTTTTTTCCAAATACTCTGCATTCAGATATGTAAAACTGGAAAAAGCTTTCATAAAGAGCTTTATAATTCTGATTGGATAAAGAAAAAAAAATACCTCTAAAGATGAGATATGTGGCTTTCCTTATGTACCTGGCATAACACCTTAATAGCTCTGCCTTCCCCTGCTGTCTCCCACTGTGAGACTGACAACTGACTAATAGGATTATTGGCTCCATTCTAATAACCCAGCTTAGCTAAAGGCCAGCAAAAAATGACAGCCTCAATCTGAATTACATGGTCAAGGGATCCATTCAATTATTAACTAGAGTAACTGTTATTACCTCTCCCAATCAAAGAAGAGGCAGCTGTTAATCTCTGGTGGCCTGCAAAGGCTGATGGCCTTTGTACTTGACTTCTCTGTAGACAGTAATTATGTTCTTTGTGATCAGGGAGGAAGGCCTTCCTAGCCTTTTAGACAGAGGTGGCAGATGGAGAAAACTGTTTGCATGTTCATTAGCAGTATAGGCTAGATTTGTTCTGGGCATCTGTGGCACCTTAAGACATGTTTAGATATAATACAAGTAGTTTTGGCAAGTCCATAAATTTAGAACTCAGTAGCCCAATTTATAGAGATGACAGGATCCTTGAGTGAAATTTTTTATGGTTGTTTTTCCCCATATGCAAAACTTTCCTAACACTTAAAGGACATCATTTCCACTCCTCTACTATCATCACGTATTAATGTTAGTTTAAAAGCAGCAAGTATAATGAGCTCACATATTCCTTGTTCTGTGTTTGTTCCTTTATAAGCTTCCTAACTACTAGTTTCTTCATATTCCCATAATCTATATAAATATCTAGACTCAGCTTTTAAGCTGTAGGCACTAACACTGACAGGACTCGGGTTCTGGGGTCAAGGACATCACAAAAGCAAAATTATAACTTACGGGAATGTGGTGCCCAAAAGAGTGAAACCATAAGCTATAGTTTGAAGGCTTAGGTAATATAGTAAGTGGGGCTGATAGGCTGGAAAAGCTTTCTCAAGGTCAGAGGAACAATTCCTTTGTGATGCTAATTAGAATTTGGACCCTTTGGAAGGCTCTCCCAGAGGGAGGTGAATTGTGCCATTTCTGACCCATTTGGATGAAGGGAGGAGGAAGCAGGGTGAGTGAGAGGTGCTGATACAGTAACTAACTGAAGGGTAGAAGCAGGACAAAAGACCTGAGTGCTTTTCTCTTTCTTTTTAAGCTGTTATGAGATAGATGACCAAAGATTAGTATGTAGAATTCATTACTGCAATCCAACAAAACTCCCAATGAAGTTATTTTGATGATCTTTATCCTCAAGCTCTCCAAAGCTGCCAAGTGGCAGGCATTGGACCAGGCTCAGCATTCAAAGTCTAGTGAAAGAGAGACTTAAAAATAGATAAATGCGATACAGTGAGTTAAATGTTATAATGAGGGGATGTAGTGAGAGCTACATGTGCATAGAAGAAATGATTCCCTTGACTAGTTCTTTAGGACACAACTGGTGTCAACACAGACAGTTTTCTGAGCTATCATGTTCTCAAATGAAAAGACAGAGGACCCAAGTCAAGGATCTATATATGAACTTCCTTATACAACTCCTTTACTCCCACCTCTCCCAACTTCCAGGTCTACCTGCTGGTTTATAGGAGGACCTGAGAAGTCTTACCACAGCAGTTTCCTTCTTTCCTTGTCCCTGCACCTCAAGTGTCCTGGATGTTTTAAATTTTAAAGGCAAAAGAAATTTGGGATCATGAGACCAAAGAGAGTTTGCTTTGGGCAAGAGGGTTATGTGGACAAGAGCCAGTAACATGGACAAACTCTTCGGGGCCCATCAGCTCTAAGGAGACAGGACCTTAGAGCTCAGAGGCTGTTCTTCCGGGAGAGCACAAGGAAAGGGAGAGGAGTGTTCCTACGGTACTCTAATTTCACTCCATCATAACACTTATCCTTCTTTACTGATTTTTCTATTTATTTAATTATAAAGTAGATCAAACTGATTACAGTATCTATTTACTTTATTGCAAACTAGACTGTGAGCTCTCTAACAGCTGGGATTATGTTTATGTTGGGTCTAGCAAAAAGTACGCATTTAATAAATATTTGCTGAATCAAAGAATAAAGGCACAGTTTAATTTCTGGGGCTCTGACATCAGAAATTCCCTTAAGAGGAGAGAAAGCTGATCAATCCACAATGAGAAAGAAAAGGCTTAGAAATACCCATCTGCTTAGGAAAGTCAAGGTAAGGGTACAAGTAAGCTAGAAACTGTGGAAGAGGCTACTGGTACTTGTTTGTGCTGACGAGGAAAGGCAGGCAATGGTCTTAGGCCTGCCTGAACGGGACAAGCCCGGAAAGGACAGGCCAGAGATGTGAAGACCAACTGCAGGGCCTTTGCCAATCATCTTTACTTACAACCTTCCCTACTCATCTTGGAATCAGGTTTTTTTGCCCTATTCTCAGGGAAAGGAGTGATCCAGACCCTTAAGGAGGGAGGGGGAAAGCAATTTTAAGGAGTGAAAATAAACTTAAGGAGGGTATAGGAACCCAAATTTTGCTTTTCTCATAGTACCAACCTGGAGGGCTACTGAGAGCAACATTTCCAAGGCTTACCACGTGGCAGGCCCTGGGCTATTCTCTCATCCAAGCTCTTACAACAGTCCTGTCAAGCAGGACTCATCATCTCTGTTACACAGATAAGAACTGGTCTTACAGCAATCAGTTATTTGCTCAAGTTTACACAGCTAGAGGTGGCAGATCTGGGGAATGAGTCTAGGTTTATCTGACTTCTGAGTATGTGATGCGTTTACACCAAGAATGTGGTGGGAAAATTTATTGTATAGACATAGGTATGTGTTTGGCTTTCAGCACACTTATCACTAAATATCCCAAATTTGTAAAATCTTGGAATCAATACTGTTAGAAAAAAAATTTTAACTTTTTATTTTGAGATAATTTTAGATTTATAGAAGAGTTGCAAGGATAGCTGAGAGATCCTATATGCCTTTATCCAGCTTTCCTTCATATTAACATCATACATAAACATGGTACGTTTATCAAAACTAAGAAATTACATTAGTACTACACTGTTAACTAGCCTATAGACTTTATTTGGATTTTCCCAGTTTTTCCATTTATGTCCTTTTTCTGTTACAGGATTGAATCTAGAATACTACATTGCATTTAGCTCAATACCATTCTGAAGACAAGGTAAGGTTATTTTTAGCATTAGAGGAGGGATCCTGAGCTCTCTTATATTAGCATTCACTAGTAGCTAAAAGTAAAAAAAAATTCTTGAAATAATCCAGACTCAGGGAATGAAAAGGAATGTAAGTTTGACCATCACAAGTAAATAAAAAAGGAAATGAAAGCGCTAACTAGATTCTAAGGGACTGAAATATGAGCAGTTCTTTTAACTGGTGGTACAGTTCTTGAGACTTTCAGGAAATGGAAAGAAATGTGCACACAGCAGGAGGGAAGCAGGCCTTGGGTAAAGCAGGGAGGAAATTTGGGACCAGTGTTAGAAGAGACTCCAGGTGGCCCAAGATAGGTTCCCTGCACTTTTAGCCCCAACTGGCCTTCAATACTTTGGCAGCTAGGGCATCTTTCAAAACCCTTTCCTTCCTGGATGTCAAAGAACTGGAGCTCATCTCCGTAGGCTCTGCTTCCAACTTCAGCACAGATACTACTTCACAGTCTTTAGAGCAAGCCTCTCCCTTTGTGCCTATGATAAGATATTTACTGCAAGATTTTTTTTTTCAAGAAGCAGCTGCGTTAAAAGCCTTTTGGCGAGGCACAAGGAAAGTCAAGCCCAGCTGATTTTAGAAATGATCCTGCTAGCAAGCACTGGGTCTGCTTAATTTAGTCTAGAGGAAATGAAGGGAGGGAAATGGCCAGTGATAGGCAATGTCAGAGTTTCCTCAGATGGATTATCTGCAGCCTGCTCTCTGGTTTAGGCCCTCCTGTTCTCTAGCATTTAAAAGGTATATGGGAGAAACATAGGAGGCAAAAACATTGCAAAATGTGTTACTATAAGACTATCTGATACAAAATGTGGCAAGAAAGAAGGCAAAAATGAGCAGTCTTTCAGATTTTGGGGACTTCAAGGTACCCATGTTACCTTATACTTTGGTCATAGATGAAAACTGTTTAATAACGCTGAGCTTCTGTTCTCCATTATAATGTTGCAAACAATACTTTCTTATATGGAGAATACTGTGAAGGGCTTTTTCCAGAATATCTGGTTTTTCTTCTTGATTTTGCTAAGGCAAACATGATCAAATGTTTACTGAAGCATTAATACTGTCCCACTGAATTCTAACATGAGAGCTACTCTATGCTACTACTTTTAGTTAGTGAGAATAAGACCTTTACTAAAGGTGAACTAAAATGTTTAAAATTCTGCTTATTTAAGACAAACAAAACTCAGAGAAGTCAGTAAGCCGGGAGAATACCAGGCCATTACAGAATCTTATTTCTTTTTTAAAAGGCAATATAAATCCCTTTCTCTTTGCAAGGAACATTCTTAAGTTCATTTGAAGGAAAATTTGATAATCAGTTTGTATTTGCACCAAGCTTTTAATGTGGAGTCTAAAATAGATCCTAGCTTTATGTCAGCATACAAGTTCACATCCTCAAAATATGGGGAAATGAAGTTATATGGAAAAGAAATGTAAAGAGCCTTAAAAAAGACCTGTGCCTATGAAAATATTCATATGTAAACATTAAATGGCACACAATACCAGGAGGTCTTTTTTAACGAGGAAGGGGAGAGGTACGTATCTGAGAAGATAGGCAGAAATGATATACTGTATGCGGGGAATCATGTAAAAAGACCATTTAAGGTTGCTAACTTTGTGATATAAGGGACTGCAAAATAAGTCTTGCCCCAGTATGGTCTGTGGCGCGCAGTAGTAGGCCATACCATCTAGATTTGTCCAAGTACACTCTGTGATGTTCGCACAGAAAATCACCTAAGGACGCATTTCTCAGAATGTATCCCCATTGTTAAGCATCAAACAACTCAAATGGGTGTAGAGAAGAAGGCTATATTTACAAGCAAAAGAAACAGGACTGGCTACTGATTGGAGCAAAGAAGAAAGGAGAGTCAAATTACTGTCTTTTTATGTGTAAGGTTTAAAGGATACAAACTGGTCTGGTATAGGTTCAGAATCTCCTCCTTGAAAGTGATTAGAAAGAAAAAAACTCAACCAAAACAAGAAAAAAATAATAAAACTTCTCAAAAAAGTAATGTAGCATCATCAAAATATCAATTAACAATTAACCACAAAAAAAAAAAAAGAAAACAAAAAAAGAAAGAGCTTAGAATTCAGCTGAGTAAACTGGCATAAAAAGATTTTAATAATTTTCAAGGTAATGTCTAAGTGCTAAATGAGTATATGGCAGTCACAGGACCCAGGGCTCAAGCAGGGCAGAAAAGAGAGCTCTAAGTCCTTCCTTTTACAATGCCAAGCTAAAAACACTTTTAAAACATTTTAATCTTAATTATAACCATGGTAAGTAGAACAGTGATTATAGGGTATTTCTACCTAGGACTGAAATTTGGACAGATTATACTGCATTTGTCATTAATTAGCTGTCACTGTTCAGTAATATTAATTCCATGAAAAATATAAAGGAGTAAAATATGAAGGGGAGGAAGGAAGAAACAGAAAATATACCATTTTTTTATAGGAAAGGCAACTTTTCTTTCAATGGATGTCATATATATTGGTTGCTATGTACTCCAAACAAAAAAGCTTAATTTAATTTCTCCTTAATTTGAACTTCCAAGGACACCTGTGACATCACCATATAGGTGCCATTGTTCTGTAAGGATTTTGTAGATATTGATTTGACATTTCTTCTATGACACAGCAGCAGGGGCTACATCATAGTCCACTATGAACTGTACCAAAGCTGTAGAGTACCTGAAACAGTTCAAAGAGGAGGCTGGAATTTAATAATGATCCTTGTATGGCTACGTGCTCATGTTTTCTAAGTGCTAGACAGCATCCATAAACTCGGAGGCAGTGCATATTTAAGCTCTGTAAACTACTAACTACCCACAGAGATGACTACGTCCTTTCTCAGAATGTGCATTTAATTACTATTAAGTAAATCTATTTCTGACCTGTCATCTTTTCTCTAATCTGCTAAGAAATATAGTTAACAAATTTCAGATGGCCTGTGAGTGGCACTGCATAACAGTAAGTAGACTGCAGCAGATATGCAGATATGTTGCTCCCCTCTCCTTTTTTCTTTTTTTAAAGAATAATAAAACTTGATAGGAAGAACTAGGGCTGTTTCAAGATAAACTGGAGGGTCAAAACTGTTAAGTTAAAAATTTCTATACACATGTAGATACCTTATATACATAATTAGAATATATTTACATGAAGACATAAGTGAAAATCTTACATCTAAGTAAATTTACTTAGCTATTATAAGTTGTACTTTAAAAAATTAATTTTATATTTTATCCACAAAATTTGATTTGTTTTGGCTGATTAGATTTCCTTCCACAAATGTGAGGGAAGAAACTGTTCCTCATTCATCCTTACAATCCTAATATCTAACATAGTGCCTGCCACTGAATAGGCTGTTAATTAAAAATATATTGAATTAACAAATGAATTTTTTTTAAACTAATTAAATACCTTTCCATCTACAAAGGAATCAATCAGAAGGTTGCAGCCCCAAAATACATTAAATGCCAAAATGCATGTTTTAACTCAGGAGAACCATACTCTATACAGATTGCTCTGCCCGATAAACATGACACCAGAATTTAAAGTTGCAATGTATAACATATGTACAATGCATACATTATAACTATTTAGAAATATTATTTTTTAAAAGGCAGAATTAGAGTTCCAGCATTGCCAGTGCCTCTGTGTGGACTTACAGGATTTAGATAATACCATATTCTCATTTTTACTCCTCCAGCTCTGATGGTGGTGGTCGTGGGTGGGAACAGCTTCCCACAGTTATTAATCTCTAGGAACAATCACCTCTTCTTTTTGCTCCTCCAGTCTGTCCAATAATTTTTGTAATGAAATCCCTGTTTTAAGTACCCGTCTTTTTGAAATACCTAGAATAGTTACTATTTTCCTGCCTGAATACTGTCTAAGACACTAATTATCCCCTGTATCCCTACTTTAGTAGCTACTGTCTTATTTCCCACTGTTGCTTAACATTTTCATTCATTCATTCAACAAACATTTATCAAATGACTATTATGTTCTTATGTTAGGTGCAGGAGAGAGATAAAACAGACATGTTCATACCGTCACGCAGTTCACAGTCTAGCACTCTAGTCTGGTATAATTAGTTTCTGTTCATGAGTATATAAGGATTATAAACTCAGTGAAAAAGTATGATCATAAAATACTACTCAATTCTTTAATTTGAATGCTTTATCAGAAAAGACCTCCAAAATGAAACTTATTTCTTTAAGTTAACCAAACCATAAAAAGTAATTTTCATTAGTTAATAAATTGAAGTGATAAAGAAGAGTCAGCCCTTCATAGCTGTACTTCAGTAATCCATTCGTGCTCTGGATGTTACAATTAGGTATCACAAAAAACACATAAATGATATACCTTATACAAAGTATATACAAGGTGTATACAGAGGTTACACAAAGGATATACAAAGACTATCTCACAGAAGCTGTATAGACTCATCACAGATTTATCTAAGTCCCCATTTGAATTAGATAAGAAATCTATTAAATTTGTTTCTATGACACTTGATGTGAAGGTAGTAGACAAGTCTATAAAATCTGCTATAAAATGGACTCAGTAGTCTAACTGCACTGTGTCCCCAGACACTAGGTTACCAATTTGTTTATCACTGATCTTGACTATAAGGGTATTATGGTATTATTCGCAAATGTATTATACATTTTACTGCTTGTGTACAAAGAATTTAATTCAGAGAATGCTTTGTGCCAGAAAGAATTTAGTGTAAATTACACACATAAAAAATCTTATGTGTTTCTGACAAGTGATTTATATAACATTTCTATTCATCAAAATAGAATGTATTTATTAGATTACTTGTCATTTACATGGGGGTTTCTATTCTAAAAAATCCCAAATGCACTGTGACTAACTTTACTTTTCTTGTAACTGTCTAAATTTATGAAAAAGAACAATTCACGTCAAGAAGTAAGAGTTGAGTATACCTAATCCAAATTACAAGAGAAAGACAGATTCACCCAGTATGATTTATTCCAATTTGAATCCGGTAGAGAGATACCTCTCTAATCACTGTACAATGACTGATTCACTGGAAGTGAGTCACTTGCAAGATTGTCAATAAAGCAATAGTTCCTCTTCAAGCAATATATATGAATTTTTAAGTTTTGAAGAAAAAAAGAGTAAGGCCAGGTGCAGTGGCTCATGCCTGTAATCCCAGCACTCTGAGAGGCTGAGGCGGGAGGATTGCTTGAGCTCAGGAGCTTGAGACCAGCCTGAGCAAGAGCAAGACCCAGTCTCTACTAAAAATAGAAAACTTAGCAGGGCATGGTGGTGTGCACCTGCAGTCCCAGCTACTCAGGAGGCTGAGGCAGGAGGATCGCTTGAGCCCAGGAGTTTGAGGTTTCAGTGAGCTATGATGACGCCACTGCACTCTACCCGGGGCGACAGAGTGAGATTCTGTCTCAAAAACACAAAAAACAAAAAACAGTAAAATGATAATATTCAAATGACTGATTCTGGGGCTCGTCTGCACATATAGTTTGTAGCTAAAGATGTGAAAATATGGACTGTACAGAGAAATAGATGGTGAAAACACACATATATGCTTGCACAAAATGCAAACAAGATTTTTTATTAAGACAGGGTAGGAAAGAAGTATTTCAACCGTAACTGTAAATGTTAACAAAATGCTGTGGGGATGGGAGTATCAGGGGAGTGACGACTAAGGGGTGTGGAATTTCTTTCTGGGGTAACAACATGTTCTTAAAATTGATTGTGGTGATGGTTGTACAACTCTGTGAATGTACTAAAAGCCACTGAATTGTACACTTTAAATGGGTGAGCTGGATGGTATAAAATTACATCTAAATAAAGCTGTTAAAAATATTTACAAAATGGTATAATTAAAAAACACAACTTATTGAAATACTGGTTTTCTACATATTCCTCCCACAACTCCAAAAGATTGGTTACCTTAACTCTCATGCCGTATTAATGTCTTTAATAAAAGTGGTACACTGCTTTATGCAAACATGATACATCAAATTCAAATTAGAAGAACACTATTTTATAAAAATATTTTTCACTTTACAAAAAGGATTCACACTAAGTTAACCTAATTGAAGTTATAAAATCTTAATAATAGATCAGAAATATATATTTATGCAAAATGAGGAAAACTTGGAATCAGACAGAAGTCCCTGATTCTAGGATTGGACATGGATGGACACGTTTTTCTTTCTCAGAGTAGCCAATACATTTCCAATATCGTGGCTATAGAAGTACTGAGCTACTGGTTCCCAGGTCAGTCAATGATTGTCCTTTATGAAAATTTGATAGAAACTAACAATCAACAAAGAGATTCAGAATCTATGTGTAATGTGATAATATAAACAAACTTAAGGACCCAAATTCAAAAGGCCATTAAACTACATTTATTCACTCAGTAAACATTTTTGGGCATCCACTCAATGCCAGATATTGAGGTAGATCTGTATCAGAAAAACAGTTAAACAACTAACCATAATTCCATGGTAGATGCTGTAAAAGAAGTACAATCAGAGTGCTCTGAGAGCACAGCAGAGGAGTAATTACCGTGTATTTTTTAAAGAAAATGCATGTTTTATATTTGAAAAATCACTATTGCAGCATGTTGTCATGTATGCTAGGGAGGATGATATACTTTCCACTTCAATATCTTAGTGAAAAAAAAAGAGGTACATAAATCAACTATCAAAAATCCCAATTGTTGTGTGTAACCTTGGTGAATTCACTTAACCTTTCCCAGCTTAGTTTCCTCACATAAGCCATCAATTCCTGACTCTCATAAGACTGAAATGACTGTCAGTATTGAAATAAGACTCTTTTATGTTAAACTACGGTTTGAAGTTCCTTCAAAATATCAACACAATCAGCTATACACAAATCTTCCTTGTCTTAAGGCCCAATTACTCAAACACTTTACTTACTTTACCAGCAAATTTGTAAAAGTTTCATAGCTTTGCAAGACAACATGCAGTAACATATTATAAAACGCTTTGTTGTCATAGTAAAAAAAAAAAAACTCAGATATATGAACCAGCCATTCATGTAATATTTGTCTGTTGTGTATAGATGGTGCTGGTCTACCCTGTGGAAGATAGAGAGCCATAGAATGAGATGTTCTAAGAGGAGATAAAAGTGATAATAAGTACCTATAAGCTAAGGCAAAATTTCATACTTTTCTGAAGAGGGACATAGACAAAATGTTTGAGAGTTCATGGAAGAGTAAGATCATTACCCCTGGGAAGACAGTTCCATTTGTATTACTAGGTATTTATGGATGATTCCACTAGAAACAAGATCAATATATATCTAAGTGATTATTTTAAAATATTATTCACTTATTATTTATAACTTACTGCATAGTTACTTTTGCCTCTGTATTTTTATGATACTCAGAAATAGAAAATAAGGACAGTCCCAAATTCTGCTTAGAAAAGTTCATTCTGTACTTTTGGGGATGTTTAAGACAGCTGTTACAATTTCTGGAGTTTTTTTTTTAACCATTCCTGTAAAGACTTACCAATACATAAGGGTGTTTCTATGAAATGAAATAAGAATTGCAAGCTGATTTTAAAAGACCTCAGGAATAAATATGAATGCTAACTATAATATAGGTTTAAATGGAGGAAAGATCTAAGTGACTTGAACCATTCAAATAATCCATCATAGGCCCCTTAAATTGTGAAATATGAAACAAAATTACTGACCATATTGACTAAGCTAATATATGAATTATTTTTTGATAAAGTTAGATTTTCTATACGTATACTTAAAAAATATAGACATTCCTTGTCTGGGTGCCTATTTTAATTAGCCACTCTTAGAATTTTACCCTGTTAATGATTTTCAAGGATATATCAAGTAATTTTATCTTTGCCTTTATGATGTCATTGGCCTCATCTATGATTTATCTGACTTTGAATCCTTGTCCTAGAATACAAATTCACAATTATGAAATTATTCCTGTGTAGAAATTCTGATTCATAGCAACAGTAACCTATTGGAAATGTTCACTCTCCGAAACTCTTATTTTACCACATCTATCATAAGGCCCTAAGCATACTTTAACTCTCAAGTATATACCATCCTTCTATCTTATTGTGAACTAAAGCGTTAATTTTTCTTCCATTTTTTTAAATAAATAATAAAGTAGTTCTTTTTAAACATTGTCAATGGTTAATTAAATACAATGATATATTTTTATAACTTCTAGGCTTACCATTTTTACATATTTCATGCCTTCCCTCTGAATGCATTTTCTTCTTGCTGAAGTTTGTCTTTCAATTGCTCTTTTAGTGAGGGCCTATGGTACTTAGATTTCTTTGTCTTTGAATGTCTGAAAATGTCTTCATTTTGCCTTCATTCTTTTTTTTGTTTTTTTTGAGACAGGGTCTTGCTCTGTTGCCTGGGCTGGAGTGCAGTGGCGTCATTGCAGCTCACTGCAACCTCAAACTCCTGGGCTCAAGTGATCCTCCTGCCTCAGCCTCCCGAGTAGGTGGGACTACAGGCACATGCCACCACACCCAGCTAATTTTTTTTATTTTTTGTAGAGACAGGGTTTGCCTTCACTCTTGAATCATGTTTTACGGGGCATAAAATTCTAGGTGATAGTTATGCGTGTTGAATCTATTGCTCTATTGTTTTTTGGCACCTCTTACTCCTGAGAAGTTTGCTATCGGTCTAACTGTACTTTTACATAATCCGTCTCTACTCTAGTAGTTTGAAATATTTTTTATCTTTGATTTTCTGCAGTTTCACTATCATGTGAATTCATGCCTTTCTTCAATTCTTGAAAATTCTCAGGTGTTACATGTCAAATGTTGCTAACTCCACTTTTCTCTCCATTTTCTCCTTCTGGAACTCCAAATAAATATCTGTGGAGCCCCACAGTCCACACTTTATTACTCTTAACCATTCTTTCACACTTTTTATGTGTTCTTCTACTATGTTTTATATGTATTCCTTAATACTATCTCCCAAGCTATTAATTCTCTTCCTTCTTCCAGTCTAGATTTTATCCTGTTGAGTTTATTTTTAATTTCAAAAACTGTATTTTTATTGACTAGATTTAAGTTCTTGATTTCATTTCTGCCTATTTTTCATACTTTCCTATTGTTTTTAAATGGATGCTTTCATTTATCTCTTTGAGCGTATTAAATATATTTCTTCAAAAAAATTTTTTCAGATAGTTCTTTAAAATTAATTCCATCTATATTAAATTCTTATTCCAGTTCTGAAAATTATTTCATGGCTATCTTTCTTAACATTTGATTTATTCACGTTTATAATTTTGGTGTGCAGGCACACTTTGAGTGAGAGGTTTTTTGTTATATTCTCTCTTCCAATACTCACCAGCAGCTTCATAGTTGCTTTCCCTGGGCAGCCAGGGCTCCAGGTCACATAAATAGCAATTCAGTGGCTGGAATTCCAGCAGTGATGCTGGAGATAGTGCAGATTTAGTTACTGAACCAGCAGGTGGCTTGGTTCAATTCTTGGTTGTGAAGATATGTGCTCTTTTCTTCCCCAGGCTTGAAGCTTCCTATAAGCTATTGTGAAGAGCAGCAGGTTTTACTCCAACGTCCTTTCATGAGCGGAAAATACACAAGCACTGACCTTAGGCTGTGAACATGTCTGTGTATGGGGCATTTAGCCCCCTTTTAGTCCACAGGAGCCCAATCCTAGTCATTACAGTCTGCCTTTGGATCAGAAGTGCAACAGAATTATGGCTCCTGCCATTGTTACTATTTTGTGTTTCTATTCACTCTATTTCTGGTCCACAGAAATCCTAATTTTGTTCTTGGTCTGCCTATGTCCTCTTAGTTCTCTTTAAAATTTTTTTCTTTTCTTT
This sequence comes from Daubentonia madagascariensis, assembly GCA_023783475.1. Lineage (NCBI taxonomy): Eukaryota > Metazoa > Chordata > Mammalia > Primates > Daubentoniidae > Daubentonia > Daubentonia madagascariensis. The sequence goes on along the minus strand of JAKFHU010000144.1, from coordinate 6,719,350 downwards.
TTTATGTATTTGGAGCAGAAGGGATGTGTCCATGCATAAACTTACCGTGTCAACACAGCCCAAAGCTTTCCCCAACTATCTGGGTCTTTCCCATTGGCTTACATGACACTTCACTCTTTGATTTTCCCCACCACTCTAACATTAACCTTTGTTTTTGGAGGCTCTTTTCCCTTTGTCTTTAAATCAGGGGTCATCAAACTTTTATTTCTTAAAGGACCAGATAGTAAATATTTTAAGTTTTACAGGCCAAGAGGCAAAATCAAGGATATTATGTAAAACAGAACCATTAATAAATGTAAAAACCAATTTTAGTTGGTGGGCCATTAAAAAACAGGCAGTGGGTCAGATTTGGTCCATGGGCCGTAGTTTGCCAATCTCTGACTTAAATAATAATATTCTTCAGGTTTTTCCTCTTTTGTTCTATCTTCTTCACTCTACAGATTATCATCCATTTCTACTGTTTCCTTTATTATATCTAGACTGATGATCCCAAATCTGTATCTCCAGTCCAGGCTCCTCTTCTAAATCCCATACTTTCACAGATAACTTTCTACTAAGTATCTCACCACCATTTGGATGTTCCACAAGCATATCAACATGTCCAAAGCGGAATTTGTTATTTTTCTGTCTTACAAACCTGACCCTGAATGGCACTACCATCCATACTCCACATTTAGCTTCTTCCTTTCCCTTACTCCTCACAGCCAATACTGATTCTGTCTCTTAAATACTTTTCAAATATATCTATTTCTCATCCCTACCACTGTCAACTTGCTTCAGGCTGCCACCATTTTATTTAAATATTCAAAATAGCTCCTTAGAGGCCTTTCTGCTATAGACTTGCCCTCCAATTTGCTCACTGCATTGCAGCCTGGAAGATCTTTCCAAAATGCAGACTTAATCACTTCATTCCTTCCTTGAAATCCTTCATTGGATTCCCATTGTCTTTATCTGACCCTTCATTATCAGGTCATCTCTCTAGTCTCATTGCTTCCCACTCCCCATGCTTGCTATGCTCCAGTCATTATGAACAACTAAAGTATCACACTTTCTTCTGTGCTTCTCTGGGTCTTTGCAAGTGCTGTTCTCTCTGCTTGAAACACTCCGCTAAAACTTTCCTACTTATATCTGCCAAATTTTAGCTTCACTGTAACTTAAAAGTCTTCCTTGATATCCATCACTGGATTATGTGTGCTCTCACAGCACCTTGCACTTAACTTTTAATCATTGATTAATTCAACAAATACTTACTAAGCACAGACAAAAATCCCTACTTCTGCTAAAGTTATATTCTAGTTGGGGTAGAAAGTCATTAGCAATATAAATGAGCATATTAGATGGTGATGAGGACTGCAGAGAAAAATAGAGAAGAGGGTCTCTGGGCTGTGGAGGCAGAAAGAGTTGCAATTTTAAATAGGGTGGTAAGAGAAGGCCTCCTGAGAAGATGACATTTGAGTAAAGACCTGAAGGAAGTAAGGAATAAGCCATGCAGCTATCTGGAGGAACAGTTTTCAGGCAGAGAGAAGAGTACGTGCAAAGGTCCTAAGGCAGAAGAGTACTGACATATTTGAGGAATAACAAGGCCCATAAGGCTGAAGCAGAGAGAATGAGGAGAAAAAGCAGTGAGAGATGAGGTCAGAGATGTAAAGAGTGGGGCAAATTTTGAGCATTCTAGGCCATTGTAAGTACTGTAGTTTTTACTCCAAATATATTGAGGAGCCATTAGAGAGTTGTGAGTGGGAAAGTGATTTGATTTGACTTATAGATCACTCTGGGTGTTATATAGAGAGCAGACTGAAAGTAGCAAGAATAGAAGTAAGAAGACCTGTTATTATACAGCTTATTATATTGTATTTAAGCTGCCTCTTTACTTGTCTAAATTCAGCTATTAGACTGAAGTATCTTGTGAGTAGGGTCTGACACATAGTTTAGGCATTCATTTATATTGCTGAAAGGATGATCTACTTCCTAAGAATCTGTTTTGAACACAGTTTTCAGGAATGCAGGAACATGTTCTAATAAGAACATATTGCATAATAAAGATCGTTAGGCCTTTTACTGGAGAGATGAAATATCCTTCCAAAGTAACAGGCAGGATACATCACAATAAAGTCTTCATCCATCAACTAAATTATCTACATGCTATAATTTATCTTTATGTTTTAATGACCATGTGATTCCTTGGTTTTCAATGAGCAAATGAATCCTGCTCTCAGGCATCCAATTTACTTTTTGGTCATTGTACACTTTTGAAAGAGCAGTGGGCATTGTCACCTTTTAACCCATGTTCTGAACCTTTCAAGCTCAAATTATCTAAATGTGATCTGAGAATGAGAAAAATTTAAAGGTATCATGTACTGGCTTCCATTGTCCTGAATATCTGTTCCAAAGGCACTATGGCAAATGTATTAACCCCTATGTGATCATACTTAGGAGGGTCTTGTTCTTCCTATGGTTTTCCCAAACAACTGAATTTGATGAGTGTGTACCTGCACATGGTTTCTGAGTTTGCACCAGGGGAACTAGACAGCATCTGTTTCCTGTGAATGGGCTATGTCTCTGGAAATCATCACCATCATATATTAATTATGTACAGCACCACAAAACAATTTACAGTGCTGGGGAAGGAAAAAGGGAAAAGCAAGGAAGAAAGGGAGTGACAGAGGAAGAGATGGAAAAAAAATCCAGAAGACATATTTCTTATACTAAAAGAATTTTAAAGTTAAATGTATACATATATTTTTAATCCAAACCACAAAGAGATTAAAAATCAGTTTGGGACTATATAGATAAAAGGAATTATTTAATTGAATTTAATAAAAATTTAGGGTAGAAGTTTGTAAATCTTGGAATAAAAAAGTTGATTATAAATAAGTTAACCTCCAAGATTACTGATACTTCTCACGTAAAACCTGCCAGAAAAACCTACTGAAGTTGGTAGAGGAAATCGGAAGATCAAACCACTTGGGAAGAGACACTTGTTTTCCTTACTAGGCTGCAATCACATTCCCTACAAAAATACATCTGAGACTGAAACATGACTCTTATAATTGTGGCTTATGAGAATGTGGGAAGACAGTCCCCATGTTCTTTGATGAAGAAACTTGGGACAGTCACATCCAGATGCATGCTCGAGCAAGAGGCAGCAAGATAAAATACAAACTTGCTTTAGTCAATACATCATAGGAATTATCTGTGGACTCTGGCAACAAGCTATCTGTTTTCAAATCATAGTTCACCATTTATCTGCTGTGGGACCTTGGACAAGTACCTTAGTTTCCTCATTTGCAAAATGAGGATAATAAAAGCAACAGGGATGGTGTGAGGATTAAATGTGTCAATATCATCTTAAAAACCTAGAATGGTACCTGGCACACAATAAGTGTTCACTATGATTATTAGCCTGTACCTAATTAATGAAATTGCTCAGAGATGTTTTCCTTTATTTCCCAGTGTCTTCTGGCTCTGAGTAAAGCTAGCCTTCAGCAAATGGCCTATATACCAATATTTAGTAAAGCTAGTAAGTTGAATGACTGGATTGTGTCCATGCTCTTTCACTCAGCATATTCCTTGTCCCTTTGGTACCAGGTCATAGCAAAGAAGCACAGATCATCAAAATCCTCCCCCACCAACAATACATGTTTTCTCATTGATGGAGTGGATCAGAATATAAGGTCTCTCCTACCCTCCACCAGGTACCCTTGGTTTCCTTGTCCTCATCCCAACTCTTACTGGCCCATGAGCTTTCATCTAACTTCTGTAAGAGGATCTGCTCATATGAAAAATGGGGTAAAAAAGATTCTTTGGAAACCATGATATATTCTGCAAATATATGCGTTGGTATTATTAATATTATGGGGCTGGAGAAATGGTGTATCTACTCTGAGATTCCACCAACTTCTGATTCTGCTTGATGAAAACTTTTTAATCCATATTCTACTTTTCCTAATTGTGCTTTGAGGTAATCAAAGGGAGAAAAAAGACCCATTACATTCTGCTTGAATGATGTAGGCAGTGCCTTGAAATCCTCAATGCTTCTTTCTCTTCTTCAGTAAAATAATAACTTAAAACTCCCCATCTGCCATGACTGTACAACTCTTTCAGCAGGGAAGGAGCTTCCACAGTTTGATTCAGGAGCCTACCACAAAAAAACACACTAATTAAGTTTAAATAAGTCTTCCAGACAGTTCCACCAATAAATCAGTTTTGCTACTCTCACCTAACCGTAAGAGTCCAAGATTAGAGAGCTGGAAGAACCCTCAAAACTACTGCTTCAGAGATAATGAAAGTGAGGTTAAATAGTTTCGTCACTCCCCAGGATACACAACCAGGTAATGGCACACCTAGGACAAGAAGCTGAGGCTTATCATTTCTGTGGCAATGCCTTCCCTCATCACAGAGATGACTATATTGACAGTAAGATGAAATATGTGACTAATATTCACGCTCTGTTAAGATTATTTTTCCCATCATTTACTTTCTTCTTTCTTTACCATATTTTCTCTCTTTCAAGTCTGCAGGCTAATGCTGACTTTTCACTCATCAATTTCTCTATCACTCCTTCATTTTTTTCATGAAGAATTCTGAGGGCCTATACCGCTTACCACTGTCTTTACAGCATTAAGGATTAAATTAATCATAGATTTTTCTGAAGAAAATGCATCTTGAATATGGTCTTGAAAATAGCATACACAGATAAGTAGAGAAAACGGGGGCCTATTATAGAAGCAACATCACAAAGAAATATAGAAAGGATGGATAGTGTAGGCACAATGCAGATGCTGCAGCTTTGATCAGCAAGTGATGATGCCCTTGGGGAGGTGGGAAATGAAAGAACAAGCAAGGGTGGGCCATGAATGCTGGGGTTCTACTGCAGGAGAACGACATCCTAGATTATTCACTTAGTTAGCCCTACTATATACAAAACACTTTGGTTTGCACTAGTGAGACAAGGCTAAACAAAACAGTCCTTACCTTTTAAAAACTTATAGTTTAGTAGGTGAAACAAACAAGAAAATCAGTAATTATATTATGCAGTAGAAATGATAAATTATATTATACAACTATGACATAGTGGGGCAAGGATGTGAAATCAAATGGTGAACCTGGAGAAGGGTTTCTAAAGGTAGAGATTACTGAGATTGGTTTTGAAGAATAAGTAGGGGTTGGCTTTGGGGAGTGGGTGTTTCAGAGGAGGAAATGGTGTGTAGGCAGTCAGAAAGGAAATGTGCTGTTAAAAATTCAGTATATCAATATTTATATACAGTCACGTGCCACACAAATGTCATGTGCCGTGACATTTCAGTCAACAACTAACCAAATATACAATGGTGGTCTCGTAAGATTATAATACCGTATTTTTACCATATACCTTTTCTAGTAACAAGCCATACAGGTTTGTAGCCTAGGAACAACGGGCTATACCATATAGCCTAGGTGTGTAGTAGGTTTACCATCTAGGTCTATGTAAATTCACTCTGATGTTTGCACAAGGATGAAATTGCCTAAGGACATATTTCTCAGAACATATTTCCATTATTAAGCAATGCATGAGTGTACCTATGTATGATCTATGGACATTCCCTAAGTATTATTAAATTTGTTTAAATAATTTTCTCACCCCTGCTCAATGAATAATTGAGTAAACGCCTGAGATTGAGAAACAGTCTTTAACTGGCTGTAATAGTTGACGTGACCACTGTGCAAGTAAAGAGCCACTCCTCCTTTCTAAGAACTCCTCCTCTGGCAACCTGTCAGCACATTTTTCAGACCTAACTTTGTCAGAAGATGATAGGAAAGAATATCACCACAGAAAAGACATAAGATCTCACATCTCACTTTCGGAAGAGGGTTATTAACCAAAGTAGTAATATTACCGCTTCCACTGCTGGAATGGCTTCTTCTCATCCTTCAGCCATCATCATTGTAAAATACATTTTTTTTGGAAAAGACTAATTCAGAGCAATATATAGCAACTAATATAAAAATTCTGTGCTATTCATCTTATCATGATGCAATTGGTCACTATAGTGAGCAGGCCTGACAGTTTGCAGATTAGAATGTAAACACTAGGCTTGACTCAGTTATGTTGAGACCAACCATTTCTGACAGTCTCTACAACATGATAAACACCGTCTGTCTACAGTTCCCCTGTATTTGAAAGTTATGACAAACATTTTGCTGAAATGTAAACAACTGACATCATGACTGGTGAAGCAGTGGGCTGCAAATTTATCTAAAATCAAGAAAACAAAGATCTTGTTTGACACTAGATAAACCATTAGTGGTCACCAAGGGAGCAGCTTTGGGAGGTCATAAGTGTTGTCATCAGTCTTAAAAAAATATGCACCAAAGATATTGTTGCAACTTAACTGAGGCAAGAGTAAGTAATATGAGAGACAAAAGGATTAGAGCCAGTAGAAAAAGGGTAAAATTTTCTCTTTAAGGATAGTTTAAAATTAGAGCAGAATTTAAAAAATCTGTTAACCTTTACTTTTGATTTTTCAATGATTTTAAGTGAAAGAGAATGGAATAAAGTTTGTAACTCACTTTCTATAAAATTTAATGAAATTCTTTCATTTCCTCAATTCTGCGATAGATAATTGCTATTAGTCCTTTGCATAGTTTTTCTGTAAATTTATGCAAGTCCAATGAGATGAATAATTCTTTTGAACACTTTAAGCTATCTTTTAAATTAAGATGGCACTGCAAATCAACGTCTATTATTTTATAATTATAAATCATAAGGTTAAATTATGTTTATAAATTATAAGGTTAGAATACTGCTGGCTGAATTTTTACGTTAGTCTATAAATGTTTATAATTCCTACATCTTTATTCCTGGTGACATACACTTAGAGCTTAAAGATGACTTTTAACATGAAGAACGAATATATTAAATTTTTTATTTCTAAACATATAAAAAAGTGTTTAAAAATGGAATGGAAGTCACTTAAAGACATGGTAACAAATCTATTAAAAGTGAGAGACCAAAACCAAGGACTTGGCTTCTTCTAGTCCACAATAAATACTGATTAAATTATTTTATACATTTTATACAAGGCAATTCATAGTACACTATATAAAAAATTAAAATCTTAATTTTTTAATGGCTATCTTATGATCAATATTTAGTCATTCTGCCAATATTTTTAATATGTAAAATGCATAAAGATTGAAGAAGGTAGACGTTCCTACTAAGCAAATGAAAACAAAGAATCTATACTTTATCTTGATTATATCAGCTAAAATAAAAATGGACGTAGCTTTATTTATACTATACCATTAAAGTTTAAATCAAAACCACTAGATTCATTTTGTAAAACATGCAATTATAAAATCAAAGACAAAAACATGAATTTGTTTACCTAATCTAGTTCTTCCCACCGGTTAGTTCAGTATTGTTTTTCATAAAATATTAGTTATATGTCAAGCCTTCTACAGTTTCTTTTATACTGCCATGGCCATCCCTGAACATATCCAATACCAGGTAAAGAGGAGCACAACAATACTCTCTAGTCATAGCCTAGTTCTAACTTCTTGACCAAATCTACATGCCAGTTTCCATCTGCTTCTGTCCTTGTAGCTTTTTCTTCTGTTTCTGCCCTTCCTTTGCTCTTTGTACTGGTCAAGATGCTTAGCCCCATTTTTCCATCTAAGACCCTGGTTACACTAGAATAGCCTCAGGTAAGTACTTTGTCTCCCAGTTTGGTTCACCCTGGGACCATATTATTCTACCTTCTACCATCAAGTTTGTCCTGGCCTCAAAGTGTAGAAATGCACATCATGAATGGATTTGGCTTAAATTTCCAGTGTACAGGACAAAATCCCTATACTATTCATGATATGAAGGCAAGTTCATACCGTTCATAAATTATCTATTTATTGATATAGTTTAGTAATTTTATAGGCAAGAAAATCTTTCTAATGTATAGTCTATGAAGTTGTGCATTTTGGCCTATTTCTCACTCTATCCTCAAAGAAATTGAAATAGAGTATCGGGTCTTTTTACAAAAACCTTTATATACATAAACTCCATTAGTTTTTTCCTTAATCTTTTCATAGTTAGATGAATAATCTCATCCATGCATTAATTTTGTGGTTTCTTCATAAGTTTTTATTGAGTATCTAGTACTATGTCAGGCACTGGACTAGGTTCTAGGGACAAAGAGACAGAAGGATCCTCAAGGACTCAACAATCCTATAAGAAGACAAACGAGCAAATTAACTCTTCTGGTATAGCAATGGTTCTTAATCCTGGCTGCATCTCAGAATTACTGGTGGAGATTTTTATTTAGTTGATCTGTGGAGGCCCCAAAACATCCTTTTCTTTTTAATTTTATGATTAAAAAAATTCCAGCACAACAAAAAAAGGAGAGAATCACTCAGTGATCTGTATTTACATTTTTAAAATTCCAAAGTAGGGCCAGGTGTGGTGGCTCACACCTGTAATTCTAGCACTCTGGGAGGCCAAGGCAGGAGGACTGCTTGAGCTCAGGAGTTCAGGAACAACCTGGGCAAGAGCAAGACCCCGTGTCTACAGAAAAATTAGCCGGGTGCAGGGGTGCACGCCTCTAGTCCCAGCTACTCAGGAGGCTGAGGCAAGAGTATTGCTTAAGCCCAGAAGTTTGAGGTTGCAGTGCAGTGAGCTACAATGACACCACTGCCCTCTACCCAGGGTGACAGAGTGAGACTCTGTCTCAAAAAATTAAATTAAATTAAATTAAAAAATTCCAAAGTAATTCTAAAGCACAGAGTTGAGAACTGCTATAACACATTAATGGTAAGTGCTAAGAAAGAGATAGTAAACACGAATGGATAGGACTGCAAAAGAAGGGCAGCTTCCCCAGAGTGATGACAGACAGGGTGTGTGTGAATGTACAGGTATAGAAGGGGTGGTCTATTAGGGAAGGCTTCCAGAGGATGACACATAGCTGGTCTTTTAATAACGGAATTTCCAATCTTTTATTTTGCCACAGAGGTTTCCAATCAGAAAAATGGGGATCTACCATGGACATTACAAGCTCACCATTATCACTGCTACAGCCCCTTTTCCTGAAGTCTTCCTTTTCTTGGCTTGGTTAGGATTCCCAGTGGAGAGGGGACTACAGCCCTCTCTTTCTCTGCTCAGCTGAACAGCATTTTATACATGTTAGAGCTTTACCCTGATCTGGAGATCTCAAAAGACAAGAAAAGAATAAGAGTCTCCCACAAAAGGCTGGAGTACTGCAATATGTTTTGGTATAATTCCACTTCTAGAAATGTGTCCTACAGAAATACCCAAACAAGGACCCAGTAAGGTGTGTAAATCATAATTTCATTCAACCAACCTTGCCATTTATTAATACTAATATTTTTCCTTATAAAAAGGTGAGGAGCATAAGGTAAAATCAAGAATAGCTTTTCTTCCTCTGGATCTGCAATATCAAAAACATTGTCTTGGGAATGGGGTATGTGAGAATTCAAGCTAACCCATAATTATAAGGTTATCAAATGAAACATTTTTCAGAAACTATGGCTGTGAAAGTTGGTATGTGTCTCTGTCTTCCTGAACTACATTTGGATAGTACCTATAATAAAATGTATAGCTCAATGTAAAGAAAAACATAGGTCTTAACTTGGGCCTTGAAAACATGCTGGAGTCAGACACACTCAGTGGGTCTGCAGAAATGAATTTAACAATTATGATTACAGACTGATTAGTTTATTATGCCTATGACATAACCATATTATCATCCTCTGCTAAGAGTATAGGAAATTCCAATTTTAACCTGTACTGTCAAGGCCTTTACAAATTTGAAGCATCAGCACAGTTCATTCACATATTCCACAAACAGTTATGGAAAACTTATTTTACCTGGACTAGTCTCTAATCTGCAAGTACTGCTGGGCTGTAGAAATGCACTAAGATTTCGCTAACGAGATATACTTTTCATTCAGGCTCTAGGCTCTGCATAGTCTGCATGGGCTGCAGGGGTCTTGGTAAGAGTAGATCAGCTACTTATATAAGGGTCATCAGTTTATAAATCATCTCAAGACAAGTATAATGGAGGAGTCAAAAGACCTGAGTTCTGGTCTCAGTAGTCACAGAGTCTTAGGAGGGCTTGACTTTCGGGCTTAACCAACCATCTACTGATCCCAATTATATTGGCTAAGAAGGTTATCACTTTTTAACATTTCAGAAGGGTAATCTGGCTTTTTTTTTAAATCAAAATTTCAATGTCACATCTAGTAAATCTATCCTGGAAAATAAGCCCAAGTCTACAATGTTACAGTACGGATGCCTTAAAACTAAGCAAATAAACATACGTCCATAGACTAATATACAAATTATGTTTAATTTTGATTTGTGCTATATTAAGAATCAAACTTCTTATTCCGAAAAGCTAGAAGAAAATGTTTCTTAAAACCATCAAAAGAAGTATTATGATAATAAAGATTATTTTTCTTTTAAAAAGCTCTTATAAACCTAAATGTTCCCAAAATAGAGGATTAGCCAAATAAATTATAGTACCCTTATATGAACGAATATTGTGCGGTCCTAACATCATATTTGTGAAGAATAATGAGGAAATGTTTATATGTTACACATTGTACAACACACATTAAAAGAATAAAAGTAAAATGTTTTATTTTTAAATTATACATATTGAAATACACACACATCTTTAAAATATTTGTAGTTGCAATTTTAAAAGTCTTAAGTGGAAAGAAGCTGCTGTAGTCAACCTTATATTTTCTGAGGACAATTCAGTATCCATCCCAGGGCATTAGCAGAGGAAAATCAATGCAACCAACTCATACGTATTGGAGACTTGTATGGATTTGCTCCTTCTACCCTTCCCCCCACACAACGGTATATTTTTGTTCTCTTTAGGGAAATTCAATTAACAATATTAGTCTTCTACTCTGTCAGTGATGAACACCATCAAGATTCTCCTCACCACCCAAAGACATGTAAGATGGGCTTACTGATTCCTTGACTTGCTAGTTAACAGGAGAATTACTGCCCACTTCTATAAATGACTCTACATGCTTCTTATCATAAACACAGTGACAGCTCCTGAAATCAATCTTTCATGACCTTATTGATTAGGACACTTAGAAATAATGAGACTTCACTGGTGGCAGAGTAATGCCTAGAAAAAGAAAAAAAATACTCCAATGAGGGCTTGCCTATTAACACTACCAAATTTATCTTCCTATTGCCCTTTTCCTATTATACATTCACCTAGAAGCATATATGATAAAAAGTTAATAATCATTTTTGTGGTTCACATGCTTTTTCTTAACATTGCTGGTAACATTTTTAAAATTAACAAAATAAATTGATTTGAAAACAATTTTTGATCACTACCCTTCTAACCAGTAAGATGAGGATATAATTTCCGAATGAGGGGAATACCTGGGTTTTTCTCACAGTGACTATTTAGGAAAAACCTGGACATTCTAGAAGGGAAAAGCTTTGAAAGCTATTTCACTCACCTAAATATTTTCTGCTTATAAGATCGTATTTTAAAGCATATCAAATAATTTCAGAACTGTACAGAACCCTAGAAGATCTTCTAATTTGATCTACTTCTTATATTATAGATGAAGATATTAGTGCCCAGAGAAGGGAAGTGACTTGCCTAGGGTTATAGCTGAATAGAACTAGGATTAGAATCCAGAACTCTCAGATGAGTTCTGGGATAGATGATTTTACAATGTTCTTAAAGAGAGAGGAATAGGTAGAGCTTGGCTGGTTAAAGAAAAAGGAAGAATTTTGTTTCTTTTACTCTTTAGGTAAGTCTTGGGGTATCTAGGATATGGTTATGAAACATACCATGTTTTACTTAAAATGTGGGCTTGTATACATGTGGACCCTGTGTATGGTGTCAGGCATGTTACAGGTGCTCAATTAATATAGGCATACCTCTGCAGAATGTTCTCACGGTTAACATTTTCCTGGTAGAATGCCTCTTGGTTTTTAATATTCAGACTTCATAGAACATACTTATCTCTCAATACTAAGTTTTTCACTTGACAAGTATACAAAAAATTTATATATACTGATATATACCCCAAGTTAGTACATTTTAAACACAATGATATATATGTATAAGTTACATTTCAAATATAATTTGTTGAATGTCAGAATCACATGCAGACATTTTGAAAAATGCATTGAATGTCAACAAATGGGATATAATATGCTACTGCATACAAAGCAAAATATTAACAATCTTATTAATTATTTCAATGTTTTAAGCATTTTACATCCTAATATGCATGTCTGTTATATATACATTTTACTGTGTTTTAGTACAGTTTAGGAAATTGGTTGGGGGTTTAAGGTTGACATGTAATGCATTTTTTTCTCATTTAAAATAATAGGAAGTAGACTCCCATTAGCATTCTCACATAGAATGGATTCATTTCAGGAATGAATTACTGACAGCAGGAGAGAGATTTTCAGTGTACACACTGTGCTTGCAAATTCTGGGCATAGCACTGTGGTTTGCACTGTGGACAGGAACTGCATGTTCCCTCTAATTGCTGCCAATGCTGAAATCTAGAAACTAGAGATATCTGCTACCCTTACTGGAATGGATTCTTTGTAGTGTCTTCCTTCCTTACTTCCCTAGACTCTGATACAAAATCTGGCATGGATGGTTCTAATTGGAAGAACCTAGGTCATATGCCTGTGCCATAGCTGCAAGAAAGGCTGGAAAAAATAGTTTTTTTGGTTTATATCTTGGGAAAGCTTGTACTCATAAGGTAGAGAATTCCCTAATGCCATGAATGCTACAATTTACATCTCACGACCTTGGCTTAGGCAATGATTTCTTAGATACGACACCAAAACCAGAAGCAACCAAAGAAAAAACAGATAAATTTAATTTTATCAAAATTAAAACTTATATGCTTCAAAGATATCATCAAGAAAGTGAAAAGGCAACCCTGAGAATGGGAGAAAATATTTGCAGATCATATAAATCCTTGATAAGGGATTTATACATCTAGAACATATAAAGGACACTTACAACTCAATTTTTTAAAAAAAATCTAGTTTAAAAATAGGTAAAAAAAACTTGAATTAGAGATTTCTCCAAAGAAGATACATAAATGGCTAAAATGCATGTGAAAAGATGCTCAATATTATTAGTCATTAGGGAAATGTAAATCAAAACCACAACGAGATACCAATTCACACCCACTAGGATAGCTGTATTTAAAAAGACAGACAATAACAAGAATGTAGAGAAATTGGAATCTTCACACATTGCTAATGGGAACATGAAATGATATGGTCAGTTTGGAAAAGTCTGCCAGTTTCTTGAAAAGTTAAATACAGAATTACCATATAACTCAGCAATTTCACTCTTAGAAATGTACCCTGAACAAGACATATGTCCACACAAGAACATGTACATGAATGTTTACAGCAACAGTAACAGACAGTAGTGGAAACAACTCAAATGTCTATCAACAAAATAAAATGTGATATACAATGGAATACTACTGTATACATATGTTTGGAAAAACTCAAATTGTTTTTCCTTTGATCTCACCCCACTACAACAGACAACATAGAAGACTTCTGTGACCAAATGTGTGGGGATTTTCCCTCACCAACAAGCAAGCAACCAATTTTGCAGCAGACAGCAGCTGGGTGTCCTCTAATTCCCTTTTGACACTATCTACTTGGAGATGGCGACAGATCCCATAGGTTGAGGGTTCAGTCCCACAAGACTGCCTCTTCCTTCCCAAAAGTCACAAGTCCGGGCCTCCAGAACTTCTGACTAACAGGCTTCAAATTGGAATTCCCATGATACCCCCTTTGGGTTCTACTAATTTGCTAGAGCGGCTCACAGAACTCAGGGAAACACTTAGGTTTACCAGTTTATTGTAACGGATTTTACAAAGGATACAGATGAAGAGATGCATAGGATGAGGTATGAGGGAAGGGGTGCAGAACCTCCATGCCTTTCCTGGGCACTCAGCCTCCAGGAACCTCCATGTATTGAGCTATCCATCAGCTCTCCATGCCCTGTCCTTCTGGGTTTTTATGGAGGCTTCATTACATCGGCATGATTGATTACACCACTGGCCACAGATTATCAACTTAATCTTCAGCCCTTCTCCCTTCCCAGGAGGTCAGGGGATGGGTCTGAAAAGTCCCAACCCTCTAATCATGTGTTGGTCTTTCCTGTGACCAGCCCCATCCTGAAGCTACCCAAGGGGCAGCCATCAGTCTTTAGTTGACCATTAGCATACAAAAAGACAACACTTTGGAGTTTCTAAGGATTTTAGGAGTTGTATGCCAGGAAATAGGAGGGAGTCAAAGACCAAATACATGTTTCACAATATTACAACATACAATGGACTATTACTTGGCAATAAAAAGGGAACAGAGTACTGATACATGCTACAATGTGCATGAACCCTGAAATTTAAGCTAAGTAAAAGAAGCCAGTCACAAAAGACCACGTATTGAATGATTCCAAATATAGGAAATGTCCAGAATAGGCAAGTATATAGAGAGACAGAAAGTAGATTAGTGGTTGCCCAGGATGGAGAGGTTAGCAGGATTTACAAAATAATGGTTTTCTATCTTTATCATTCTTTCTGAATTTATTAACATCAATTACTTGGCTACCCTGAGATACTAGTTGTATGAGAAAGGCAGGATAGGCCAGGTACAGTGCCTATAATCCCACCACTTTGGGAGGCCTAAAGTAGGAGGACTGCTTGAGACCAGGAGTTTGAGACCAGCCTGGGCAACATAATGAGACCCCATCTCTACAAAAAAAAAAAAAAAAAAAAAAAAAAAAGGCAGGATAAATACTTGGTTTCTTCCCTTAATTTACCAATTTCAGAATAATGAGTTAGTGGGCTAACAACCTAGTGACCTTCAAAGAAGTCCAATGAGATGTTTTTCCCCCTTAGATTATCATTATGAATTCATGGATTTTTATGTATCTAATATGTTTGATGTACCACTATCGTCATTATTCTTTTTGATGCTCTAATGGTCATTGTGGGCAATGGCAGCCCCTTTAAGGTAGCTCTTGTGTTCTTTTGACAAGAAGTCAGCATTTGATAGCTTCCTTGCTAACTAACACAAGAAAATATCTCAAACTCATCTTGAATATTTTGTGCTAGAAATGCAGCTATTTCTCCAATGACCTTGGTTTGTTTTTTTTTTTAAAGAAAAGAATGATATTTAGGGACGACAATATGGGGGGCTAATTGCTACTATGTTGCCTTATAAAGGTATCTTCAATGCCTCTATATTATACAGGGTTAGAAAACAGACATTTTTTTAGAAAGTGAAAAAAGATACTATCAATTTCGTTCTGGCCATTGATAGAATAACTAAGACCAGGCTAAGCCCCCTGATGTAAACGAGAACACTGAATAAAGTATATGAAACAACTATATTCAGACAGTAACACAATAGGTACTTCAGGACTACGATATCTAGGAGAAGGGAAATAAATGATGTGAGCCCCACAATCACCTTGGCTCTTTGCAGACTATGGTGAAGGGAAACAGATGCAAAGCAAAGCATGATGGTGTCACTAAATTGAGGAGATAGAAATAAGAGTTTAGGAAAGTGGAGCTGGATAGAATATGTGGGACAGAATACCAAAAAAGAAGGAGCAATACAGAGAAATTAACTTCAGAAATTTGCATGGGGTCCCTTTAACTCTACTGCTGATACTAAGCCATGCATGTGTGGATGAAACTCCACAACATGAAGCAAAAAACTGAGGCAAAACAACAACAACAAATTCCCTGAGCTAACACAAGGCAGGGAGAAATTGGAATACTGATCAGCCAGGGTATATTTCTAGCTCAACATCCAGTACACACAGAAGAAACCCAAAAAGGGCTACACCTTAGTAGTAGGACCAAACTAGGCCTAGAGTAAATTTCCAAAGTAAGTCCCTAAATGGTAGAGCGCTACCTACCACCAGTGGATTTTCTCAAGAAAATCTCCACACCAAGATCCACTGCCACCCCAGGCTAACAGGAGCGTAAAGTACAAATAATGAAAATATAAGAAAGACCAAGATAGTTCATGTTACTGACTGCCATTCATTTTTAAATTAAAAATATTAATTATGAAATATTTCAAATATACACAAAAACACAGAGAATATTATAACCAAAATCTATATACCTACTTTCTGCATTTAACAAGTGTTATTTTTTCAACTGTGCTATATTTTTTTTAAAAGAGAAACAAACAATAAATAGGGTTAACCCTCCCACCCAATCCAATCTCCTACTCTTCTCAGAGGTAATAACTATCCTGAATTGGTATTTTTCCTATTGATATTTTTATACCTTTACCTAAAACACACACACTCTCTCTGCCCCCCCACAAAGAAGTATAGCATTTCTTTAAGTATTGTAAAATGTTACAAAAATGGTAGCATACTCTATATAGACTTCTGCAATTTGATCTTTTTGTTCACAATTGTGTCTACTAGTTTTTAAAGTAAATGTTTTAAGTATACATACAGAAAAACAGATAAATTTTAAGTACAAGCTTGATGACTTTTCACAAAGTAAATGTACTCTTTACCTCTATTCATTTTAACTGCCAGAACTTAAGTTCCATGACTTAAAAGAAATTGTCTTGTTTACCATCATATCCTCAGTACCTAGGAAAGTGTCTGGCATACAGTGGACAGTTCATTAATGTTCTTCAAATAAATGAATCAACGACCTGCTCTATAGTATTCTATTACATGACAATGCTGCAAATTTATCCATTCTCTTATTGTCATTCCCCCACTGATGAACATTTATTTAGGTTGTTTTAGGTTTGTTTGTTTTTGAGATGGGGTCTTGCTGTATCATCCAGGCTGATCACGAACTCTTGGACTCAAGCAATCCTACTGCCTCAGCCTCCCAAGTAGCTGGGACTACAGGCGCACACCACCATACCTGGCTAATAGAGACAGGGTCTTGCTATTTTGCCCAGGTTTGTCTTCAACTCCTGGCCTCAAGTGATACTCCCAGTTCAGCCTCCCAAAGTAGCTGGGATTACAGGAGTGAGCCACCACACCCATTTGGTGTTTTCAGTTTTCTATTAAAATGATGATGCAACACACATCCTTGTATAGATCTCACTGCATTCAGGTATAAAATTTTCTCCAAAGTATAAACCTAGAAATAGAAATTTGGGGGTCAAATAGGGAATGCACAGCTTCAACTTACCAGATCTTGCTCTTCAGAGAAGTGTCTCAATTTACACTCCCACCAGCAGTGTACAAGGGTTCCCATTCTTTGTATGTTTTCTAGCACTTAATATTTTGCATTTTCAATTTTTGCCAAAGAAGTGGGAGTGAAATGTAATCTTGTTTAAATTTACAGACCTCTGATTATTAATGAGGTTGAGCATCTTTCCAAGTATTTATTAGCCATTTGGATTTCTTTTTCTATGACTTCCTCCAGTTTTCTAATGAGTTGACTTTTTCTTATAGATTTGTAGGATAATTTTTATATATTTGTACTAGCCCATCTGCCAGTTATATATGCTACAAATATCTTCTTTACATTCTTTGGTATTTAACTTTGTTTATGCTGTATTATTTCTTGAAGAATTTTATTTTTTAGTTTAATGTGATCAATCACACTACCTTAATTATATATCATTTTGGAACCTTAAATTCTTTTCTACCTGATGTCATAAAGATATACTCTATTTCCTCTAAGTTTTAAAAGTTCTGCTTTTTCACATATAGGTCTTTAACTGGAATTAAATGGTCTGATTATTCACTCACTCACTCATTTACTTACTCTACTCATACATCCACTCATTGATTGATTGATATGGATAAATAATTGTCCCAGTTCCATTTACTGAAGGGTCCATCCTTTCCCCACTATTAAATATGCAACTTATGTCTCCTATCTCTATACATAGGCATGTGTACATGTAATGTTATTTATATACATATATATGTAAAACTCTTTCTGAGCTAATATTTTCTACTGATCTATTTGTCTATTTTATACTAATACTTTTAATTACTATAGCTTTTTAAAAAATGTCTTGTTTATTTCTTCTTCTTTAAAATTGGTTTGGTCATTCTCATTTGTTTTTCTAAACTTTTAGGATCATTTTTGTAATATTCCATGAAAAAGGCTATTGCAGTTCTGATTGAATTTTATTTATGGTTTAATTTGTGAAGATTTGACATCTTTATGGTATTGAGTCTACCCAACCATGAATATCATGTATCCCCATTTGTTTTTTCTTTCAATAAAGTTTTATAATTTTATTCATAAAAGTAATGTTTATTTTTTAAAAACATTCATTCCTAGGCATGTAATAGTTTTTGTTGCTATTAAGAATGACATTAAAGAAACTAGACCCCTATCTCACATTATATACAAAAAATCAACTCAAAATGGATTAAAGACTTAAATGTAAGACTTGAAACTATAAAATTACTAGAAGAAAGCATAGGGGAAATGCTTCATGATACTGGTTTAAACAAGAATTTTTTTGGATAAGAACTTAAAAGCACAGGTAACAAAAGAAAATACAGGCAAATGGCATTACACAAAACTCAAAAGCTTCTGCACGACAAAGGAAACAATCAAGAGAGTGAAGTGACAACCTACACAACAAAAGAAAATATCTGCAAACTACGCATCTGACAAGGGGTTAATATCTAGAATATATAAGGAAATCAACAGCAAAAAACCCAAGTGATCTGATTAAAAAATGGGCAAAAGATCTGAATTTCTTCAAAGAAGACATACAAATGCTCAACATCATGAATCATCAGGGAAATGCAAATAAAAACCACAATGAGATATTGCCTTACCCCAATTAGAATGGTTATTATTAAAAAGACAACAAAAAAACAAATGCTGGCATAGATGTGGAGAAATGGGAACCCTTATACACTGTTGGTGGGAATGTAAATTAGTACAGACATTATGGAAATCAGTATGAAGATTCCTCAAAAAATTAAAAATAGAACTACCATATATACGATCCAGGAATCCCACTACTGGGTGTTTATCCAGAGGAAATGAAATCAGTATGTCAAAGAGATATCTGTACTCCCATGTTTACTGCAGCACTATTCACAATAGCCAAAATATGGAATCAACCTAAGTGTCCATCAACAGATGGAGGGATAAAGAAAATGAGGTATATTCCATACACAATGGAATACTAGTCAGCCATAAAAAGAATGAAATCCTGTCATTTGTGACAAAATGGATGAACCTGGAGGACATTATGTTAAATGAAATAAGCTAGGCACAGAAAGACAAATACTGCATGATCTCACTCTCCCTCATTTGTGGAAACTAACAAAGATGATCTCATAGATGTACAGAGTAGACCAGTGGTTATCAAAAGTTGGGGAGGGTCGGGGAGATTAGGAGAGATTGGACAATGGGTACAAAATTACAGTTAGGTAGAAGGAAAAGTTCTGGTGTTCTATTTCATAGTAGGGTGACTATAGTTTACAGTATTCTGTATTTCAAAATTACTAGAAGAGAGAATATGGAATGTTCTCACCACAAAGAAATGACAAATGTTTGAGGTGACAGGTATGCTAA
Source organism: Daubentonia madagascariensis (assembly GCA_023783475.1). Classification (NCBI taxonomy): domain Eukaryota; kingdom Metazoa; phylum Chordata; class Mammalia; order Primates; family Daubentoniidae; genus Daubentonia; species Daubentonia madagascariensis. Next base: position 6,699,766 of record JAKFHU010000144.1, on the reverse strand, counting down.
ATACCCTGATTTGATCACTACACAATGTATACGTGTATCAAAAAATCACACTGTACCCTATAAATATGTACAAGTATTATATATATCAATTAAAAATAGACTAAAACTTTAAAAAAAGAATGACATCAAAGTTCTCTTCTTTTGTACTTTTCTAATCATTGGTCACTGGTGTCTAGGAATACAATTTATTTCAGTAAATGGATCCTGTAACTAGGAATGTTGCTTTGTTCTCTTTTTGGTTTTAAGAATTTGTGGATTGTCTTGGATTTTCAACGTAGACAAACACATTAACAGCAAATATAATTAACTTTCTTTCTTATCTTTTATTCAAGCATGCTGTTCAAAAATACTTAGCAAACATACCTAACAGGTATCAACCAATCAGGATGAAGCACTGGCTTTAAATGATTTACATGTATAGTGAATTTCTATAATTTTATGTTGCCTTGGCATCCATTTTGAATATAGGTTTAACTTTCTCATATCAGAAGCAGGCCTTAGTCACTACTGACCCCGTTTCTAGTTCTCTATCTCTTCCCAGTTTGTTAATGTGACTGATCAAGATATCTGCCTTATACTACCTCCTCCTGGTGACCACCTTCCTAAAGGACAGCTAGATAACCTACTTGATTCACCTCACTTCCCCCCACATCCTGCATGTACTGCACGGATATGCCACAGTGACCATCTCTCAGTCACAGCATGACTCCACAGAACTTGGCCTTGCTTGTTGTAAACCCACTGATAAGTACTCCCTATGGCAAACCTGCTCAGGTAATGCCCTGGACCCCAATAAAGCCTTTGGCCCTAGGCTGGGCAGGGTGGCTCACACCTGTAATCCCAGCACTCTGGGAGGCCCAGGCGAGAGGATTGCTTGAGCTTAGGAGTTCAAGACCAGCCTGAGCAACGAGACCCCGTCTCTACTATAAATAGAAAAAATTAGCCGGGCATGGGTGTGCCTGTAGTCCCAGCTCCTTGGGAGGCTAAGGCAGGAGTTTGAGGTTGCTGTGAGCTAGGCTGATGCCACTGCACTCTAGCCTGGGCAACAGGGCAAGACTGTCTCAGAAAAACCCCAAAAAACCAAAAAAACAAAAATGGCTTTGGCCCACTGGTCCTTCTCTCTCACTCCCTCTCTCTTGCTCCCTACTTCTAGTTGAGCATGTATGTCATGGATGGCTCCACCCTTTCCCATTGGCCCTGTGAGGCATGCTGCTCTCTTCTCTCTGGGATCTGTATATAATATATTCCTTCTAATATTTCATACGCTTTGATGTGTTGCCTCCTCGATATCCCACCTGACTGACACACCCAAACCTAAATCTCTTCCTGGGCAGGGCTGTCCTACAGTGTGGTTATCTTGGAAGAAATAACTTAGACACAGGTTAGACAAGTGCCACAAGAGCATCAGCCAGTATAAACAAGTTTCCTGTGAGAGGGACACCTGGTCATGGGTCGAACACTTAGGCATTAGGCCTACTACTAGGTTTAAGAAGTATCCTGTGTTTAGTTAAAGTTCATGTAAAGAAATAAATATATTAAAGAAAAAAAAAAAAAAGAAGTATCCTGTGAAAGGTACACTACAAACATTCATGACCATCCCCTGCAGTCCAGTCAGGGCAGGGCTAGAATTTACAGCCACTCTCCAGAGAGACCTCAAGACCAAATTAGAGGAAAATACAACAATATAGCTGTCCTGGTGCATGCCAGCCAATTCTTTTTTCTTGCTATATTGAGCTGGCCAGGACCTCCAGGACAGTACATCAGTGTTTCATCATTAAATATGTTTTTGTAGGTTTTTGGTGACCACCCTTTACCGGGCTCTTCTTAAAATTAGATCTTCAAAATTGTTAAAAATTAGGAATGAATGTTATATTTTAATTTACGCCTTTTCTGTTTCTGTTGATCATATAGTTTTTCTCCTTAAATTTTTAAAAATAATAATTTATATTAATTTATTTTTATATATTTTATCATCCTTTCATTCCTGTGATAAATACTACTTCATCACGTTGTTACTAAATTTTAATTATCACAATTCAATGAGTTATATATGTAATCCTATCCCTTTTCTCAAAGGAGGAAACTGAAGCTTACAAAGGTTAATTACCTGGCTGAACTCACAGAGCTAATACATGACTGATCTAGAATTTGAATTCTGGTCCGTAACTACAAAGCCTGTGCTTTTAACAGCTGCATTATATTGTGTCAACATCTGCTGACTGCCTACTGTTTACCAGGAGTTTAACATGCAATATTTAATTTAATAGTCACACAATTCTTTGGGATGTATCAACATCTTAGATTTTACTGATAAGGAAACTGAAGCCCAGAGAGATTAATTAACTTGCCCAGGGTCACACAACAATGAAACAGCAGGTTTTGGATCCATGCTTTCAAAATTGTTCTTATCTGCTTCCTTAACCACCTTCTCAATGATGGTCCAAGTCCAACCCACATCACAATTTTCAACAATCCTGTTTCTTCATAGTTCCTGGTAATGGAATAGAGGACAAGCCAGATGATTTAATTTATTCTAAGGTACAGTTTCTCCAACTATCCTTTTAAGACTCTGTAATGCCAAAGAAAAGTAAATTTCCAGGGATGGACGGTGGTGGTATACACCTAGCAACAGAAAGAAACATCTTTAAGGTTTCATGAGTATTTTATTTTAAAAATACAAAATATTTGCATTCTTTTCCATATAATCTATGTCTATTTTAACCAGAAAATAATGTTATATAGTATATATCATTGAGGAGGAAAGAGTTTTCTACTTGCTTTAGTTAACACATGAAGTATTTGCCATGGAGTCTACTAATTTAAAAGAACTGAGCTGAACTGAAGATAACTAACATCAAGTTCCATATATAGGCAATTTCTCGTTTTTTAGTGTCACTATTTCTGAGAACCCAGACTTATATAAATGTGGTTAAAAACAGCAAGTGTTTACTCATTGCATGAGGCAATTAATCACTAAGGTGAGTCCAAGAGCAGAATACAGCCAGAGAGGTAGCATGATGGAATACTGTCAGGCTACCATGGGCAGACACTTCAATAAGCACATCTCCTTACTGAGAAATGAAGTCACTTAACATCACTGAAAGTGTCTCTTATATAGTATTATTTATTTACTTTAAATTAAGATTAAATAATTCATTGTCCTACTTCTGGCTCTCAATCATTTTCATGACACTACTTGCCTAATGTAATAATTAACATGTCTTGTTAAAAATTTCTTTAAAAATTATTTTACCCAAAGTATTTTATAAACTACCTTTCTTCAAAAGATATTATTAAAATGGTCTTTTGCACAGGTATGGACAAAAAACTTAGCAGTGTAAAAAAATCTGTTAATTTTTTTCCTTGAAATGTTTGAATAAAACTGATACTTGAGTGCTATGTAATATTTTATCAAACAGCTTTGAGTAATATCCCTGAGCACTGTTTTAGGGAAAGTTGGTTAATCACAGTGTGTAGGCAATTCACCTTGCTAGATGAGTAGTGAACATGATTTTCGCATGTCATGCCTAGATTCTCTAAGCATGCCATAATCTCTCTGCTTCTAGGAAGAAATAAACAAATAACCACAAAAAAATAAGTATGGCTGAAATTTAGTTAAAAAGTCAACTCTAGTCTAATGGTCTACAGTTCTAGTCAATGAGGCTTCTTTTCTGAATGAGGACCTGTACCAGGCTGCGTTAGTAAAGACAGACCCTCATTCTCTTTTCAACTAAATCCTCTACATGTGTGATACTTTTTAAGTAGAAGATGACATACACTGTTTTCCAAGACTAGCAACATGGCTTCATATGGAACAGGTTGATCCTCAGTTACACAAACGGCTAACTTAATTGGAACAGCCATTTCCTAAAATTGTGATGTTATAGACTTTAATATTCTTCCATCTTGTTATGTATTTTGAAAACATGATTTAAAATGACACTAGCAGGACTTTCTCATTCAAAAATGACCAATAAGGAAATCAAGATAAGCCTCTTTCTGAAAACTAAAAAAGCTGAATAAAATATTTTTCTAATATTCTTAAAAGAATTAAAGCTATTAGATAGAGAAGAATTGCAAGTCAAAAATCCAGGAGAAAGTGAAAACCCAGAGACAAGACATACAGCCCTTAAAGCTGCTTTTGCTGATCCATGAGAAACATTTACAAAAATGATTCAAGGTAAACCATTCCCACCAAGACTCTGAAAGTTTCACCCTCATGATAAGCATGAAATAAACGGAAGTAAATCAGCCAATCTACATACTTGCAACCTGTATTCAGAACACCTGAATTCTAGGGAATCCTAGGCCTTGAACTTGGATTAAGATGGTTTCAGAAATAGTAGCAGTCTTAGTACCTTCTAAAAGTAAACAAAAATATTTCCAAAAGAAGGCAATATCATATTAAGTCGCAAATTATTCCTAAAAATTGTTCAAATACAATAATCAAAAAACAAGTCTCACTAAATTTTGAAAGACTAAAATCATACAAAGTATCTTTTTTGACCACAATTGAATAAAATTAGAAATCAATAACAGAAGGAAATCTGGAAAATTCACAAATACATGGAAATTAAACAACACACTCTTAAACAACCTATGGGTCAAAGAAATCAAAAGGATAATTAGAAAGTACTTTGAAATTAAAGAAAATGAAAGCACAATATAACAAAACTTATGGGATGCAGCAAAAGCAGGGCTCAGAGGGAAATTTATGGCTGTAAATACCTGCATTAAAAAGAGGAAAGATCTCAAATCAATAACTTTTACATCTTAAGGAATTAGAAAAAGAAGAGCAAACTAAACCTAAAGCTAACAGAAGGAGGAAATAATACTAGAGTGGAGACAGACAAAATAGAGAATAGAAAAACAATACAGAAAATCAAGGAAACAAAAAGTTACTTCTTTGAAAGGATCGACGAAATTGACAAACCTTTAGGTAGAATGATTAAGGAAAAAAGAGAAGATTCAAATTACTAATATCAGAAATGAAAGTAGGGATATTCCTACTAATCTTACAGAAATGAAAAGGATAAGAGAACACTATGATCAAGTATATACCAACAAATTAAACAAACTAGATGAAATGAATAAATTCCTAGAAACATGCAAGCTACCAAAATTTACTTAAGAAGAAATAGAAAACCTGAATAGATCTATAACAAGAGATTGAATCAGTAATCAAAAACGTCCCAACAAATAAAATCCCAGGACTAGATAGTTTCACAGGTAAATTCTACCAAATATTTAAAGAATAATAAACACCAATCCTTCTCAAACTCTTCCAAAAAACAGAGGAAGAGGGAATACTTCCTAACTCATTTTACGAGGCCAGTACTATCCTGATACTAAATTCAGACAAGAAAATTAAAGACCAGTACCCCTTATGAGTATAGATACAGTATCTCAATAAATACAATAATCAGCATGAATTAAAAAAAAATTAACAGGTGATACGGTTTGGATGTTTGGCCCCTCCAAATGTTGAAATTTGATCCCCAGTGTTGAATGTGGGGCCTGGTGGGAGGTGTTTTGGTCTGGGGGGCAGATCCCTCATGAATGGCTTGGTGCCCTCCCACGATAAAGAGTGAGTTCTTGCTTTATTAGTTCATGTGAGAGCTGGTTGTTTAAAGGAGCTTGGCACCACCTCCTCTTTCTCTCTTTGCTCCTTCTCTCCCCATATGACACATCTGCTCCCGCTTTGCCTTCCACCTTGACTGGAAACTCCCTGAAGCTCTCACCAGAAGCAGATGCTGGCCAATGCTTCTTGAACAGCCTGCTGAACTGTGAGCCAAATAAACCTCCTTCCTTTACAAATTACCCAGCCTCAGGCATTTCTTTATAGCAGCACTACATGGACGAATACAACAGGTTAAAAAGAAAACAAGACCCCATAAGAGAGAACTCATAAAAACAAAAGGCAATGTAAACACATATTCAAAGACATGAGATATTGGAATTACCAGACACAGATAAAATAATTATATTTTCTGTGTACAAATAAATAAAAGATAAGCTTGAAAATATCTGTAAAGAACAAGAAATTATGAAACAGGCTATAGCACTGAGGTCCCCAACCCCCGGGGCCTCTGACCCATACCAGTCCATGGCCTGTTAGGAACCGGGCCGCACAGCAGGAGGTGAGCAGCAGGCAAGCGAAGCTTCATCTGTATTTTCAGCCACTCCCCATCCCTCGAATCACTGCCTGAGCTCCACCTCCTGTCAGACCAGTAGCAGCATTAGATTCTCATAGGAGCATGAACCCTACTGTAAACTGCACATGTGAGGGATTTAGGTTACATGCTCCTTATGAAAATCTAAAGCCTGATGATCTGAGGTGGAGCTGAGACAGAGATGCTAGCTCTGGGGAGCAGCTGCAAATACAGATTATAATTAGCAGAGATGTTTGACTGCACAAAAAATGTAATGCACTTGAATTATCCCGAAACCATCCCCCCCCACCCCCAGTCCATGGAAAAATTGTCTTCCATAAAACTGGTCCCTGGTGCCAAAAAGGTTGGGGACTGCTACTACAGCAGATTTAAAAAAGAACGAATAGGCTTTCTAAACATGGAAAATAAAATACTGTGATTAAAATTAAGAATTAAATGGATTATTTTAGGAGTATATTAGGGACAACTGGAGAGAATAAAGTAGAAGTGATTAGGACTTAATATAAAGTTATAATACTTAGAAAATAAAAAGTATGTAAGCATAGGCTAAAAGAAAATGAAAACAGTACAAATGGAAAGAAAAGAGAAACCAGGACAAACCTATGTTTTACAAACCTTTGATTTATGATAGAGGAGATGCTGAGAAACAGTGAGGAAAACTGGGCTTTTCAATAAATGGTGTTCAAAAAAATTAAGCATCTAGATGGGGAAAAAATGAAATGAAATCTCTGCCTCACATTAAAAAGAAAAATTAATTCTAGATGGACAACAGACTAAAAGTAAAGAAAAACTATAAAATCTCAAGAATATAGGAAAAGATCTTCTTGACTTTGAGGAGGTACAGTATTTTAAAAGAAGAGCAAAAACTATTAACCATAAAGGACAAGATTGATAGATATGACAAGCTAAAATTAAGAACTTCTGTTCATCAAAAGAAACAAAGAGAGTAAAAAGACAGCTGAAAAATAGGAGATTTTTTTTTTTTTTTGAGACAGGGTCTTGCTCTGTTGCCTGGGCTAGAGTGCAGTGACGTCATCATAGCTCACTGCAACCTCAAACTCCCAGGCTCAAGCGATCCTCCTGCCTCAGCCTCCCAGGTAGCTGGGACTACAGGCGCATGTCACCACACCCAGTTAATTTTTCTATTTTTTGTAGAGATAGGGTCTTGCTATGCTGCCCAGGCTGGTCTCAAATTCCTGGCCAGCCTCAAGGGATCCTCCTGCCTGGGCCTCCCAAAGTGCTAGGATTACAAGTGTGAGCCACTGTGCCTGGCCCAGGAGTAGATATTTTTAATAAAATTGAACAGCCTACAACTGGTGTCCAGAACACACAGGGAATTCCTACAAATCGGTAGAAAAATGCATGTCACAAAAGAAGAAATTCAAATGTCCAGCAAATATGAAAAGATGCCCAAGTCTATCTGCCAACAGAGAAATGCACATTAAAACTACAGCAAGATATCACCACACACCTGCAAGATTAGCAAAAACTAAGAAGTTTCTTAATAGCATGTGTTGGAAAGGAAGGAAGCAACAGTAGTTTTATACACTGCTGACATGAGTGCAAATTGGTACAATTTCTTTGGAAAACTATTTAGCGTTATCAAGAAGAGTTAAAGCCATGCATATGCTATGACCCAGGAATTCTACTCCCTAGTGAAATTTTTGCACGTGAGTACCAGGATACATGATTAGGAGCACATTTTTCACAAAAACAACCCAAATGTCCATCAAAAGTGTAATGGTCACAAATCATTGTGGTAAATTTATACAATGGCATGCTATATAGCAATGAAAAAAAACTCTAAAACAATGTAAATTCTCAAAATCATAATTTTGATAGAAGCAAGACACCAAAATACAGACAGTAGGATTCCATCTGTATAAAGTTCAAAAATAGACATGTTTAAACTAACATATGTTGTTTAGGGATGGACCCTTCAGTGATAAAACCATAAAGAAAAGAAAGTGGCTTTCAAAAAAGTCAAATTAATAGGTCATCCTAAAATTAAGAGAAAGGGATATGATTAGCAAAATAAACAGGGGATAGGCAGGCTGGTTCTGGGACACTGGCAATGTTCTGTGGTAGTCACTGGGGTTTTTACCTTTATAGTTATTCATTATTCTCGCAAATGTGTCTTATGGAGATTTCTGTATATTCTATTACATAGGCAAGAGGTTTTCAAAAATAATTTAAAAAATAGTCCACAAAGAGTTAATTAACATAATCATAATAGAAAATACCATAAATTGTGTGGAAAATGTTCCTATAAACTAGCACTGTCAATATGTATCATCAAGTTTTTACAACAAATTTATTTGCTTTTAAAAGAGTACTTTTCACAAGAAAGCCACAATAAGTGATTCCAGATGAGAAGACTAAAGCAGTGTGTTTTTATCAAGGCAAGCCTCACCTTGTGAATCTGAAAAACAACACAAATTATTTTGGAATCATTACTGACAAACTGTATTTTTTTAAACTGAGGTGTAATTAACATGCAATAAAATGCACAGATACAGGTACTGAGTTTGATGCATTTTGATAACTGCATACACCTATGTAACCACCACCTAAAACAAAATACAGAACACTTCTATCACCCTAGAAAGTTCTTTATGCTCCTTTCCAGTCAATTTTTCTCCCCCCAATCACTTCCTTTCTTTCCATTGTTTCTTTTTAAAAAATACAAACCATATATAAACTAAATCTCTGTCAGATTCTTGAAATAACAACTAATTCCATTTTTCCTTATACTCGTCGTCTCCTAAGGCAAGGCAGCTGAAGGAGGTCTGAGAAACATTTTTATTTTACTTTGGGCTAAATGATATACTTGTCCCCTTCTGACAAAGCATGGGTGTCATGCTATATTAGGTTATTTATCAGCTGCTGTAAGGAAACAGCTACATAAGTTGAGAACATAGCAAGGGGATCAAAAGAAGAGATTTCTAGTATTGAATGCTTTCCAGTTCCTCTCAGCTGAAGAATTCCAGCTGAAAATAAGGGAAGAAAAACCAAACAAAAACAAAACCATGGGGTTTGGAGGATAGGCAGTGTCTAGCTGGACCTGAATGCAATTTTCTGAATACAATTAGGTTGAAAAAGTTCTCAAGGATTAGTGATTTATTTTCTCTCAGCCTAGGTGTGTGTTAAATAGCCACAACAGTTGGCAAAAAGAGGAAAAAAGGCGGGGAGGAGTTTCTACCTTTCTACCTCCCACAGGTATCTGTTAGTGGAATTTTACAAGATGAATTTCAAAAACATCAAAGCGTGGCAGGGTTTGCTATAGGTATTACAAAGTAAACTGTAATTTGACAACTCTCAATTCAGTTCAAATCATGAATGCTGCCAGCAATGCGGTTTGCTTATTCAGGTTCAAGAGATTCACAGCTGAATCTCTATTTAAATTTGGCAGGATTCTATAAAGTCAGGAAAGGCAACTGGACAAACTCCATGTCCAATCCATCTGCTTAAACTGTTTACTTATAGTAACAGCATACAAATGTCTCATGTTACTGATAAACCACAGAAAGCTTCTGGGATGCTGTTACTATCCAAACTTAAATGTAATGTTCATCATCACACAGTAATGAGAAAAGTCAATGCAAATACAAATCATGCGCTCAGTTGGACCAATTTAATACAATGGTCAGAATGAGGAAAATGCCTTTGCATATTCAAGAATGTATCAGAAACTCTTATTTGAAATAATTAAACATTTCTGCAACAAAAGGGACTTTTGTTTGGAACTATTTATTTTACCTTGATTTTTTAAAAGTAATTTTAGTATGAAACATAAATACACAGAAAATTCAGAAAAATTGGAAAAGATGTAAGTACAATTTAAAGAATAATTATAATTTGAACATTGTGTAACCACTATCCAGTCAAGAAAAAGACTAGAAGCACTCAAGAAGCCAGCTAGGTGACTCTTCCTGATCACACGTCCCACCCTCCTCTCTGAGTAATCACTATCCTTATTTTTGTGAGAAAAATTTTCTGTATTTTCTTTAGTTTTACCACCTATGTTTACATTCCAAAACAATATAGGTACTTTTGTCTTTTCTTGAACTTTATATAACTGGAATTGTAATGGTATATATGTTTTTTGGTGACTTATTTCTCTCAGTAAGCATTGTTTGAGATATATCCATGCTGTTACTCACAGCTGTGGTTCATTCATTTTCACTGCTGAATAATATTCCATTATATGAACATACCATAATTTGCATATCCAGTTGTTGATGGATACTTGGGCTATTTTCAATATTTGGTGATTATAAACATATACAAATGTTGCTATTGAACATCTGTATGCATGCTTCCTGGTGCATACATGTATTGTTTTCTGTAGGATATATACATCTAGAAGTGAAACATGATATGCATATCTATAACTTTAGTTGGTAACAGCAAACTGTTTTCTACATGATAGTACCAACCAATGTGATCACTAACAGTGTATGAGCATTCCCATTGCTCTAGATCTTCGCCAATATTTGGTTATTTTCAGTCTTTTTAATTTTTGTCATTTTGATAGGTGAATCACATTATCACAAGTTTTTAATTTGAATTATCCTGATTATTAAAGAGGTTGACTACCTTCACATTTATTTATTGGCTATTTGGACTTCTTCTTTTGGAATGCCTAGTCTCTTGACCATTTTGCTACTGAGTTTGTTTGTGTTTTTTCCTCACTAATTTGTAGGAATTTCTTATATTCTCTGGATGCCATGTCTTTGTTAATTACACATATAAAAATATTCTCCCATTCTGTTGCTTGTCTTTTTACTCTTTCCCTGGTGTCTTCTGATGAACAAAAGTTCCTATTTTTAATGTAGTCAAATTTATCAACTTTCCCTTTATTGCTAATGTCTTCTGTGTCCTTTTCTCGTTCAGGCAAAACCCCAAGGTCAGGAAGAGAATAGTCTATATTATCTCCTAAAAGTTTGTTTTTTCCTTTTATATTTGGGTCCATCTGAAATCAATTTTTTATGATGTGAAGTAGAGGTCAAGTTTCATTTTTTAAAAACAAGGATATTTAATAATTACAGCATCATTCGCTAAATAGAGCATACTTTCCCATAATGCTTTGTGGTGCCTCCTTTTTCCACATATACATAAATAACTGCCTCATATGTCATGGATCAAGCATATATATATATATATATATATACACACACACATATATATATATATGAATGAGCTGTTTATAAATTCAATTATGTTCCATTATTCTTTTTCTCCATTTTTGCTTCAACAGCACACTAACTTAATTACCGTGGTTTTATAAAAAGTGTTGATACCTGGCAGAGCAAATCCTCCCATATTACTCTTTTTCAACAGTGTTTTGGCCATTATTGATTCTTTGAAATTCCATGAAATTCCATATTTTAACTTTAGAAACTTCAACTTCCACAAAATACAGTGTTAGAATTTTAATTGGGATTTCCACTGAATCTACAAATAAGTTTGGAGAGAAAAGAAAAATATACTATAGTGAGTTTTCCAGTCCATAAACATGATAGATTTACTCTTAGATATTTAATATTTTGCTATTATAAATATAATTGATTTTTATATGGTGTCCTTGTATCAAGTAGCCTTGTTAACCTTATTAGTTCTAATATTTATTGGTAAATTATTGTGAATTTTCTATATTAACTTAAATCATTTGCTTAATAATGACTATATCAGTTTTTCTCTCAAAATCTTATCACTTTTATTTATTTTTTTCTACTAGTTAGAATCTCAAGTTTAATCAGAAGTGTTGATAGCAGGCATTCTCCTTTTGTTCCCAATTCCAAAGGAAAAGTTTTCAACATTTCACCAGTAAGTATGATTTTGATATACATTTTTTTTTGTAGATTCAATTTGTCAGATTAAGAAAATCTTATTCTATTCCTGGTTTACTATGAATCTTTATCATTAATTGATGCTAAATTTATCAAATGCTTTTGCTGCACCTTTTAGATGATCACTTTTTTTCTTTTATTCTGATATGACAGACGTGACTTTTTAATGTTAAACCAAACTTGAATATCTTGGGTAAGTCCAAATTTGTCACGATATATTAATCTTATTACATATTGCATGATTTAGTTTGCTAAAATTTTGTTTAGGAATTCTGAATCCAAGTTCATAAATGAGATTGGCTTATAATTTGGTTTTATTTAGTTTCACTATGATGTTTGTAGATGTGTATTTTTTTTTTATTTACCTTGCTTGGGCTTCATTGGATTTCTTAAATTTGTAGACTGATTTATAAGTTTTGGAAGCCTCTAAATGATAATCACTTCAAATACCATTTCTGCCCTATTCTCTTCTCTCCTCTGGGGCTCTCTAATTATACATAAGTTAGACATTTTCACTATATATTATATACCTCTTATACTCTTTTCTGTATTTTCCATATTTTTTTCTCTTCATGCTCCATCTGGATTCTTTCTTACGATTTATCTTCCAGTATACTGATTCTCTCTCTTTTTTTAAAATTCAAAACATTAAGGGGGTACAAATGTTTTTGTTACATGGATACCTTGTATAATGCTTAAGTCAGGGCTTTTGGTGTGTCTATCACCAGAATAGTATTCATTGTATCCAACAGGTAAGTTTTTATCCCACACCTCCACTTCTACCCTCCCTCTTTCTTGGTTTCCAATGTCCTGCATATCTGTCTTTGGTGATTCTCTCTTTAGCTGGTTTATTCTGTTTCCTCATCTATAGTTTTCTTAATTTTGATTATTAAAATGTTTAGTTCTCAAATTTCTATTTTCTCTCAAATGTGCTACATACCTTTAAAAAAATTAATACTTATATCCTTGAACATCGGAAGCATAGTTCTGTAGCCTCTGTAGGTCTATTTTTATTGATTTTTGTTCATGTAGTCTTGCCCCTTTGTATGCCTAATTACCTTACTGTGCCAAACACTGTATTTGAAAATTATTTTGTTGAAATAATTTGAGACTTCGGTTGCTATTATCTTGCTCCAGAGTAAATTTTCTATTTGTTTTTGTTAGGCATCTGGAGTACTAGCAATTCAAGAATATTTTAATCTTTTTACAGTGATTCGGATTTTCCCAGCTACCCAGATGATTTGACCCTGAGTTGTTATCTGTGCAATGACTGGTGTACTTCCTGTTACCCTCTCTCCATGTATAGTCCTTTAAGATTTCAAAGTAAAATATGAGTTTTTTTGTCACAGCCCCTATCATTGATAGTCCTAGATGCCATCATTTTTCCCCACCAGTTCCGCAAAAATGTCAAAAGTATATACTTAGCTTCTCATCTCCCTCTTTTAGATCACCAATGGTACCCAGACCAAAATGTCAAATTCCTAGATCTTGGCTCAGTAATTATTCACTACCTTGTTAGCAATTCAGTTCCAGTTTGATGTTTCTAGTTTTATTGTCAACAGCGGGAGGACAGTTCTGAATTACCTACTCTTGTCACTACTGCTAAGTCCATTCCTGTAGATATTTTCAAGCTTGCCTTTTACTTTTAAAAGAAAGCAAGCATAGTTTTATAATCTGTCACTGGTAATTACAAAGCCTTGCAGTTTTAGTTTCTGCTTGTTCTTATTCACCATTTATTTTTGTGCTTTTTTTTGATTTTTGGCTACTCGTCCTTGTAAAATTATTTAACAGAAATTATCTGAGGCCTTAGGATGAAGGTGTCTTCTTCCAGTGAGTATTTGCATTGCCTTCTGCCAGGTTCCTAAGGACACCACTAATCAATCTGAGACTACTTTAAACTCAATTCATCAATTCACAGATGATGTGAATGTGAGCTATAAATCTATGCCAGGGCTGGATTATAACTTTCACTGTGCCAAGGTACTTTCTTCATAGTTCTGGGGGTGAGGATTCATGGTTATGTGAAGGAAGAGGATGTTATGGTCTTATCTTTATGGAAGGAAAATCGGGAAAATCTATTAGACCTTATACCTTAGGCAGCCCTTAGGATTTTACTTTTGTCCCTTTACCCCATGAAACTTGCAAACCATAACACACATTTGCCAGTCTGGCAAATGCTTCTGGGAAAATTCAGTTATAAGTACACTTCCTAAATTCTGGCTTTTTTTCCCCTTTGGCCTGGTAATTCGTTAATTTCTTCTTAGCACTTTGATGCTTTTAAGAAAATTGCTTCCCACCCCCCTACCCCCACCGCCCCAGCATTTTCAGACGTTTTTGTTGGGAGAGTTGGTGCAAGTACCCTAGACCAAGATATGTCTGTAAACAGAAGTGGCTAAAGATTTGAAAAAGCATAACACATGCAACAAAGCTTACAAACTTTTTATTTCTGAATGGAATCAGAGAACCTAAAAAGCCAGAAAGTACCTGAGGTACCTGAGACACACGGTGAGTACTACAAAATGCAGGTCTCTTCAGTTTCCTGATCTCTTCCATTACAAAAGCGTTTCTGTACATCACAAGTTTAACCTATTAGCTTTAAAGTAGTTCTCAGAACATTAGAGAAATTATCTAAGGAAAAATTGTGTCAAAGCAATAAGAAAAAGCATCAGTGTTTTGAGGTCTAAATTAAGTTAATAAAGACCTCAAGACTCATCTGTCACCATTCCTCCGAGTGCTTGCCCAAGTTCCACCAGTCCTACCCTTGTCACTTCTAGGCTGTTTTCAAATCCTTCACTGGGTACTTGGCTTTGGCTCTAATGATTTTGTTACTGCAGGCAGTTTTCCAAACAAAAAGTAATGGTTATTTACAATTCCTAGACTAAAAATCATAAATATCATCAGCTGAATTACACTGAAATGTCAGTATAACTCTACAGAAGTCTTCATAAAGTGAGTGTGTCTTGGCTAGGTAAAAAGGATTTTAGTTATAAAACTAGCAAAAGGATCTTATTGTAGGTAAGTTTAAACTCTTAGGTGGTCCTGCAGTGTATACTCTGAGGACAGCTTTACAGCAAGGTTCCTGACACAGACCATTTAGACTGGGAGCCAGACATTTTTCTCCCTGAAATTATAAGGAATCAGTGGTATTCCAGTAAATTACCCCTTTGTGAATGAAATAATTTTACTTAGATTTTCATACTGAATACCCTTTTTATATCGATCATTCTACTTTTTCCTCAAAAATTCTGTGATTACTTCCATCTAAAACAATATTAATAAGATAAAGTGTGCACAGTGGTATCTTTAAGCAATTGCCTTTTAATTCAAAGTATAAGTACCCTCTATACTTTACAAAAAATAATCACTATATACCAATTTTGAAAAAAGAGTAGAGATTTTTTCCAAGGCACATCAAACCTCCAAATACTCCATCTGGCAAATGTCTGACAACTACCGGTTTCTAAACCTTTGACATCCTGAAAGGGGTGTGTTATACAGGAGAACTGACTCCTTAGAGCTCTGCCATGGTGCCACACTGCATATGCTGCTCTCAGTTCCTACAGAGGATTGTACTGTCTGATGCCAAAATGCAGCTGAGCACTATCTTGTAAAGCTGGCTATTCATCTGCCTGAGAACCTAGCCATTCCATTCCTGAGGCACATGCCCTAGGCTACAGCAGTGATTCTCAAAATATGGTCCTTGGACCAGCAGCATCAGCATCACTTGGGAACTTGTTAAAAACAAAAATTCTCAGGACCCACCCTAAACCTACTTAATCAGAAAACCAGGGTGGGGCCAGCAATCTGTGTTTAGGTGATTCTGATACAGACTATAGTCTGAGACTCCCTGCTTTAAAGAAATTCTTGTTCATTTACTCTGATACAAGAATGTTTGTGGGTAGGCTCACACACTCTCTTTCTGTCTCTCTCTCTCTCTCTCTCTCACACACACACCCCCATAGACACACACACATATACCCTGAAAAGTCCATTGTTGGGAAAATGGATAAAAAAATTGTAATATTATTACAATGAAGTACTTACTATCCAATAGAGAAAAGTAATGAAAAATAGCTCTATTTATAAAGTTAAATAAAACTCATAACCATAATTTTGACTGAAAAAACAATCGCAGAAGTCTATGGTATGATATTTTATGAAGGTCAAAACCAAGAAAAAATTAAAAACATTATTTAACAATACATTTATGTGATAAAGAAATAAAGCTCTTTTTAAAAAACAAAGAAATGATATACCTTTAATTCTGTAATGCATTCACCTCAGAGGGGGCAGGGATGGGGTAAGAAAGGATCACCTTGGGAACCACAAATGTACTGGTAACAGTCTAACTCTTACGTTGGGTGGTGAGTTCACAGTTGTTCATTGTATTTATACTATTTTTATTACCATATTCTTCTGAATAAATCAAATATTTTTACATAATAAATTTTAAACCCAGAAAACAACAATAATGCAGCCAATAAACAGAGATGGCCATTACCTTAAATGGAAAATTATAAACCATTGAATTATTATAAATTGTGTAATTTGTGAGGTTTATTCAGTTACAAAGAATTTTTAAAGACATGAGAACTATTTATGATTAAATTAGCCAGATAAAATAATATAAAAAATGTACAATAAAAGGATCAGAAGAAAATACAATAAAATGTTAATCATTGACATTAAAGTTTTATTTCTTCTCTGTATGTGTAACATTTTTCTATAGTGAATAATAAATACTTTTAAAATCATTAAGGATTTTTTAACTGTAATTGAGACATTTAATGGCTCTAAGTCATTAAAGAAAAGTGCCAAATCTCTTGGAAATGGGGAAATCAGTGTTTTGTAGAAATCTGGTTGTGATTTATGAGCTATATAATTGTAAGTTTTATATTTTCTGCCATAAAATCATATATTCTTATTATTAAGATTCCTGATTAAAGAATTTCATTTTGTTTGTGTGGGGAAAAACATGACTGAGAAAACCATCACCTAAAGAGTACTTCAATTAAAAAAACTGAAAACAGTTTTGATTAAGCAACTGAAAACAACTTAAAGGAACAAAAGTAAAAAACATCCATCAATTGTTGACTGGCTTTTGAAAACAAAGAAACGCATATAGTGAAATTCTGCCTTAATAGTCCTAGTTCTGTCATAGTGAGAAAGGACCACAAAGATTGAGGTTCAAAAGTCAGAGATTAGTTACATACCTCTTTTTCCAATATTCTAGTGATCTCACCTAGAGTCCGATCTAAAGCAGAAACCTTATTGTTTGCCCATGAGCCACTGTCTTGTACTTGTAGTTGTTTTAGAAGATCTTTGGCTAATCGCTGAAGCCTTTAGTTCAAAATGAAAGGAAAGAATGACATTAATGAATTAGACTATAACATTTCATTTTCCTAAACATTTTGAAACACAAGTTACATTCAGTATTGTATATGAAAATGATTCACAGAGCACCTGAGGAGAGGTTAAAAACAGACAACCCACAAAACTGGTATTACTTCATGTTCACTACCACCAATTTACTCCTCATGGTACACAACAGAACTAGAGGACAGTATGACCCATCCATAGGATTTGCCAGAACAATTGATACCATCAGTTTCTGTGACCCTTAAATTAGAAAAGAACTGGAGACAGGGGGAAGGTGAGAGGATGATGGCAGAGAAAATGAGTACAAGAACCTGAACAGGTTTTCACATTTTGATTTAAATCTTCAAGGTAGGCTTGGATATTACAAGCATTGTAAACTCTCAGAATGTTGAACTCCGTGTGTTCTAGTTTACAGGTAGTTTGGGGATTGCCTTCCAGTGCCAATGTCATTAGACAATAGAGTACTTGTTTGCTTTTCACAAAGAAATGCCATTTATTTCCTAGACTGTAAGGTTCTTCAGTTAGAGGACTGTGTGTAATATTTCTGCGTAGCCCTTACTTCAGTTTCATGCACCTCACTTTCTGAGCAGTCCTTCTCTCCTTTCCACTTATTTGCATGAGCATCCACCTATAGTTACTCACCAGATCTCTCCACTCTTCCCCTATATATCATCCCCCTGTTGTCTTACTTCAATTTTTATCTCTATTAGATTCCACAGGTCATCAGTAGAGTCATTTTCTTACAAACATCCTACATTCTCTCTCTGTTGTCCTGTGTGTTACTCCTATTAGACAAACCCCAGCAGTGGTAATAATGTTTGTTTAGCTCTTATTAAGAGCGAGGTACCATTCTCAGTGCCTTGCATGCATTAATTTATTTAGCCAGATTAATGAAAACAACTGCCAGTCTTTTCTCTTTCTGAACCTGAGAAAAAGTCATACCAAGGTATGACTACTGATTCAAGATCTTACTAAATCTCTCTAGTCTGCTCATTCTCTCACTCTCCACAAAGATTTGCTTCATATATTCCCCACTGTCTTCAAAATTTCACCTTTTCCTTTTTCTCTCTTGCTTTCATAAGATGATCTTTTACTTCATGGAGAAAATGGAAGCTATTGGAACAAAAAAAACCCCACACTTTCTGCCACAAAATCTACAAGCCTATTTGCAGTTCACCCATCCTCTCCTCTGTTTCTCTTATTACAATCAAGGAAGGACCATTCCTCCCATGTACGGCTAATCCCGCCACATAGGCTCTGTATACATGAGGTCCTTCTGGATCTCAATCCCTTCTGTTCTTCCTGCATCAGTGTCTCTGCAAATATTCTTCATTCCTTCCTTCAGAAATGCTTCTTCCACTTCCGTATTACCTAGAATATTCTTATTTATCCCTTAGTTCTTAGCACAAACATTACTTTCTCTGATTTGACTATTCCTTCAAAGTACTCATCACAAGTGAATTAAGTACTTAACTAACTAGTTGTTTAATGTGTGCTTCTCCCATGCAGAGCTTTGTAACAGAACTTTCTGCAATGATGGAAATGTTCTGTATTTGCACTGTACAACATGGTAGCTGCTAGCCACATGTGGCTATTGAGCACTTGAAATACAATTAGTGTGACTGAGGAACTGAATTTTAAATTATATTTAATTTTAATAATTTAAATTTCAATAGTCACATATAGCTAGAAGCTATTGTATTGGATAGTGCAGAAGCAGAGTATTAACTTCATCAGAGAGTGTCCTTGTCTACCTGTTTACTGCTTTATCGTTACCACATAACATGCCACTTATATGGAAGTGCACTCGAGAGATATTTAATGAACAGATGGTCTACAGGAGAAATTTTTCCTTTACGTTAATCTTAACAATATCTATAACCTCATAGGTTACAAAATACTTTCATGTACATTATCTTATTTAACCTTCTCAACAACATAGTCAGTTAATATTTTCCCTATTTGAAAAATGAAAAAACTAAGGCTCAGGGAAGTTAGGTGACTTTCCCAAGATCACACAGTTGGTAAAAGGTACTACTGAGACTCAAAATCTAAGCCTTTGATCTTCAAATCTCATACTTTTGTCTTCATACCATACCAGTCAATTTAAATAAGGAAATTTTATTCACAAATGAATAATTTCCTAGAATACAATTTCATCTAAAATTTATTTATGAAAAATTTAAAAATTTCTCAAAGAATACAACAGCAGATGCAGCTCAAAAGGTACTAATGAACTCTAGTGTAAGGCTAAGCTATCTACATGAAGTTTACTTTAAGTCAAAGAATTAATATAAACTCTAAAACCAGAAGTACTTGTGCTTGAATTCTGGCTCTAGCACATACAATGTGTATAAATCCTGGGTAAGTTATTTAACTTCTCTGAATCTTAGTTTCTTTATCGTAAAAGATGGGATGATATATATATTTTTCCTTTCAGAGTTTTTGAAGATTAGAAATAAGCAATATACCTTATCCCATGCACTAGACATTCAATAAATAGTGAACTATTATTACCATGCATTGACAGAAGGTCTTAATCTAAGAAAAGGAAAAAGGGAATATAAAAAATACAAAAACAGAATAATAGCAAGACATTTCTTTTCCCTTCTAATCAAATATGGGCTAGAGTCCCATCCGATTAAAGTTACTGACCTTATCATGCAGAAAAATATTGGCAGTGAGCTTCATTGTGATAGATAAGTAGCCACTTCAGCTTTTGGCTAAACTGCACACTATGTAACTAAATATCCAGCCATAGCAATGGATGCATATGCATCTAGCAGTATTCTTACCAAGAATGCTCACATTCCACTGAAAACCAGAAGTACTTAGGGAAGCACAAGGACCATTTTAATTCACACAATACGAGAGGCTTGTATTTCACCCTGAGGTAAATCAAATCTGGGATTCATATGAACCCACCTTTGCAAGGAAGAATGCCAAATCAAGGAAGGGGATGCTTTGGTAGCATGAGCTAAACCTCTACTGTATTCCCTGCCTCGACAGAAGTACCACAAATAGTGGACAAAAGTCCCTCTCAGTAAAAGAAGTACCAGATTTTTATTTATACTATAAATAATTATGGAATGTCACAGAAGTCAAGCTCTGAAAGCTATATTTTCCCTACAGTACAAGAACAGGAACTGCTTAGAGAGGGCAGTTTTTGAAAAAAAAAAAAATTTAACATTTAAAAAAAACACAGACACACAATTGTACATATTTATGGGGTGCACAGTGATGTTTCAATACATATAATGTGCTGTGATCAAATCAGGGTAATTAGCATACCCATCACCTCAAACATTTATCATTTGTGTAGGGAACATTCAACATCCTCCTTCCAGCTATTTGAAACTATGTAAGAAATTGTTAATTGGGTTACTTCTGGCAGATAATTTTTCTAGCATGAAAAGAAAAAGTGGAGGCTTCATAACGCCAAACCTAGAACATGAAAGTATCTGTCAGGTAAATGGCTTTGTGGAGAATGCTGTTAAGATCAGATATTTTCATCTTAAAATTTGAACAAATTCCAACAACTCTAAGCTCAAAATTGTCATTGGTAAATGTAAAATTAAAAGTATCTCTCTAAGGAACCCTAACTTTTATCATAGTAAAGCTTACTTAGTGGTGGGGTCCACTAGGATCATTTGGAAGTTTTGTATAAGTGTAAGAAAGGAGACTGGGTCTAATTTAGGAATTAATATTGTTCTTTACTGTGACAGATAAGAAGACATAAATACATTAAATTTTTTCTTTTCTTTCATCTTCCCTATTTAGAAGATACCCGGTCTAAATTTAGGGTTATTGGTTCCCTTTCTGTTTTTAAATAATATGCTTAAGCCTATATTTCTAAATACAAAATCTTAAGAAATCAAATAGTACCTTTTGATGTTCCCTCTATAAGATTAAAAAAAAAAAAAGTACATATATTTTTTCCTATAGCAGATACCTTTTGTTTTTACCTGACAGTATCCTTTCGTGTGGAAAAAGACTCCATCTTTCCCTTTTAGGGAACTACTCCATCCCCACACGTGGATGGACATGCTAGATGTGCTCAATGTTATCAGGTGTCCTGCTCCCAGGCCCTTACTCTCAGTGGAAAGGGCTAGGGAATGTGTGCATATTATTTTATAAATAAGCATATATTTAAATAAATATATATACACACATACACGTCTATATTTATCTATATATATTGGAAAATACATGTTAACTCTGATGCTTCCAATTCATCACCACAGGGTTTTTCTATTCTCCCTGGCTATATTTTTAACACTCTTCTGCAGCAGTGAGCAACCTGCCTTTTATGCTCCTTAATATATTTACTTATTTGACCAATCCCCTTCCATAATGTCTTAGCCATCTTTGTTTCTATATGTATATTGTTATCTCCCTGCTCAGACTCTGGCTCTCCATTACGGACTCTTTCACATTCCTCACCATACGTGAGTTTTGACACCCTTTGCTAGGTTCCCCCTTCACTTGGGCTCTGACAGGCCCTGCCAAAACACCTTTCCATAGAGAGGCCCTACTCATTATGCTCTGATTCTCCACACCAGGCCATGGTGCCCTATCCTATACAGAAGCCCCCTTCCTGCTGCTTAGGTTCTGAGTCTCCACACTGTGCCACACCTCTGCATAAATGCCCTTCTCACCCTACTCAGGCTCTGACATCCCTACTGTGCCACTGCTGTCTCCTGTTATGCTCCCCCACCCCCTGTGCAGATGGCTGCTTGGTGTTCCCTCACCTAATGGCCTTAGGACTAAATTTTTCAGGAAGGAGGACAGATAACTAGAGGGAGAGAGAAAGGATTATTTTCATTTATTAGCTGAAATAATTTTATAAACAGAAAGTTCTCTTCATTTACTATTATATTTGATTACCAAGTTCATACAGGAAAGGCAAGAAAAATTTGATTCTTTGCCTTTATTTACCAGTTTTCAAAATAATGAATTGATTTCCTATAATCCTCTGAAGGTAACCAAATAATTTTTTAAAATATTGTTAACTCATGTTTATTTATTTGATAGGTTTCAATCACTTGCAATTATTATCCTTTTTTAAGTTCATATTGTCCCATATTTGGACAGTAGGACACTCTTCAAGTTGGCTCCCAGCAGTCTTTGAGCACTTCCCTGCCCTCCAGTATGACAAGACATTCAGATCTGGAATTAGCTATTTCCCCAAGAAGCCCTTGTTTCTTTTAGTGAGAAATGATATCTCAAGCCTCAAATCAGTGAGCACTAGAGATGCTCACTGCTACTGAATTGGTCACTCTTTCCAGTCCTCTTCAATGATCAGAGCTAGGAAATAAATAAATGTGTATGTACACATGCATACGTATATATGTATGTATAAATGTGTGTGTTTATCACATATACAGTCACCCATCAGTATCCACGGACTGAGGATGGATTGGTTCCAGGACCCCCAACAGATACCAAAATCCATGGATGCTCAAGTCTCTGATATAAAATGGTGTAGTATTTGCATATAACCTATGTACTTCCTCCCGTATACTTTAAATCATCTCTAGATTACTTATAATACCTAATACAGTGTATATGCTAAGTAAATAGTTGTTATACCATGTTGCTTAGGGAATAATGACAAGAAAAAGAAGTGTGTACATGTTCAGCACAGATGCAACCATTTATTTTTTCCAAATATTTTTGATCTGTGGTTGGCTGAATCCACAGACACGGAACTCATGGATATGGAGGGCTGACTGCACACACACACACACACACAAGTATATACAACACTTTTTAAAAGATAAAATACTTTTTAAGTTCATATAATTCAAATTCAGTGGTACAGGAATTTTACCTAACCTCTACTATATTATTAATACATCTACCTCCTTTCTTCCAGACTGAGAATTAAAGTTCTCAGGGTCACAGGGACTGAGAGAATTCTAGTCTCTAAAATCTCCTTTACTTTATCCCATATTACATGTACAACAGTCTCAGAAGAACATTACTTATAGTCCCATCACCAATATAATTAGAGAATGGTTAATTTTTTGGCATATATTTTCCCCATTCTCCCTTATCTTTTTCTTACAGTGATACTATAAAATTATCTGAGATATAGCCATTGCATACATATTCTCTTCCTTCTGGCAGGCAATCAATATTAGTTCTACAAGAAATTATAACGTTTGTGTGTTCATCACCAGTCCTTTTTTTGATGTCTCTTCAGTCATTTTGATTGTCTAAAGTTCATTCTCTATTAGTTTTTTTAAAAACAGCCTTTATTTTTCCACAGAAGTTTTAAGTTCACAGCAATATTGAAGAGAAGATATTCTAGTGGTATTTAAGATCCTCAAGCAAAGAAAATGTGGGTCAACCGGCAAAACTGATTTCTGAAGACACAAAATTATGCAAGAGCAAGAACTAAGGGCATGTTGTTCACACAAACCCTTCCTGGGGAACCTACTTGAGAATGAGGTTCAGAAGGTTTTTTCAAATTGCTCCTCTACACTTTCTAGTGAAAACATGTTAGTTATTTTGGGGCTGTCCTTTCCCTATACCTATTAGCCCAGTTGCTTCTTTTTGCTTTCTGCCACACTGACGCCAACACCACGCAGGTCTCGTGGTGTTTGTTCTCATCTACTTGCTTTTGCATTTCATGGAGATACCCGGTAATGTGCTTTTGTTGTAAATGCTGCCATGGGTTTTTGGTTTTGTTAATCAATTATTTTATTCCTACTTGAGGATTTGAAGATATTGAAAAATGCCTCTGTAGCTATTGTGCCAAACTTACAGTTTAAAGGAATATCCTGGTTTCCCTGTGGGAAACAGACTATAGTAAGCAAGGACAGAAGCAGTAAGACTAATTAGGAGGCAGCTACAATAATCCAGATGAGAGATGATGGTAGGCTAGCCCAGAGTAGCTATTATGAAGGTATTGAATAGTGGTCAGATTGTGAATCTACCTTGAAGACACAGCCAACAGAATTTGCTGATGAATTGAAAGTGGAATGTGAAAAAAAGGATGACTCCAAAGATTTTAGCCTCAATGTAAAGGATGAACTTGCTATTTCTCAAGATAAACAAGATCATAAGGGGTAAAGTTTGGGACCACAGTTTAGGAGTTTGATTTTGGACATGTTCATATGAAGAGTCCAAATGAGCAGATAAACATCTAAGTGGAAATGCTGAATAGGAAGTTGGATATATGAGCCTGGAGTTCGAGGGAGAGGTCTGGATTGGAGATATAATTTTAAAATCCATCAGTGCCTAGATGTTTAAAGCCATGAAAGTAAATGAGATTACCAAGGGAGTAATTCTCTAATTGAACTCTTAGGACACAGGCATGCTAACATTAGAGGTCAAGGAGATGAGAAGGAACCAAGTGATACATACTGAAAAATCCAGAGAAAGTTGTGTTACATTAACTACCCCCAGTGAATTATGTCTTGGTAGCCGCGGACTTGCACAGTCTCTTCTATAGTGACTCTGGACTTGGCCAAGTGACTAGCTTTGGCCAATGGGACATAAGCAAATGTGATACAAGCAGAGGCTTCACAAGGGTTTATGCAGTGGAGTTTTTTCTATTTCCATGTACAAAAGATGTGGCTCACCTATTGGAGAAAGATGCTTATCCATAGCAAACACCAATTGTCAGGCAGGTGAGTGAGGCCATCTAGGCTCTCCAGCTCCTATAACAATAGATACAACAATAGATAACCAAACACAAGTGGTAACCCAGAAGCCAAGTGAAGAAAATATTTCAAGATGAGAAGGAGTGGATCAACTGCATTATATGTTTCTGAATGGCTGAACAAAATGAGAATGGAGAATATGGAGAGATGACCATTGGACTTAGCAACAAGGAGGTCACTAGACTCCTTGACAAGAGGTGTTTTGATGAAGTGGTAGAAAAGAAAGCTTGTTTAGGGTAAGATCAAGACAGAATGGAAAACTAGGAATTGGATAGCTATAAATAATCTGAGAAGTACTTGAGAATCACTAATTAATAGATTGACAGTTGGAGAGTTCTTAATGATCTCCAAAGTTTTACTTATTCTAAGTACAGTGTTGTTTTTTCCCATAAGTGATAGATAAAATTATTGCCTAAAATTGGGAAAAGAGTAGCAATTCTTAAACTTTCATAGTTTCTAATTTAAATAATAGTTCAGTTCAACACCAAATAAAGCATAAAATTTGGTAGAAATGATAGACAAGTAAATTTCAATTAGTCTTAATTATTTGCCACCCAGTTCAATTGTGGACTCTCACCCTAAACCTTCAAAATGACAGAAAAGACATCATAACATTAAATAATCACTCTAGAAAGGAAGAAAGATCACTCTCTATGGGGTAGAAACTATAATACAAGAAATCACTGAAAAACAGAAGTCAAATGAAATCAGATAGAAGGAAAACTACAGCTTAAATTGTATATAGAATGGGATTCTACAAATAATAGGAGTGGCTACAGTGCTGCTCCAAGTCCAGCGATGCCTGGTCCAAGGAGGAGGGGGCGGCCCTGGGGCAGCCAATGAGGTGACTAGTTGGAGAACTAATGCAAGGACTGGGGGAAAGATCCTTCCCTGCCACATCCCATCACCGTCATAGTGCCACACAGCAGAGAGATGAAATGAGAATCTCAAAGTTCTCAGTTAGAAAACATTTTAGAACCCAGAATTCTTTCCCCACAAAATGATCAATTAAGTATGAGAGAAAAATGAAAACATTTTCAAATATACAAGAACCAGAAAATTTACCAACCACAGATCCATTATTAAAGAATTATTAGTGGATGAACTAGATAAAAGTTAATCCATGAGAAAGAAGTGGGACATTAAAAAACACTGGAAAGCAAAGAAACCAGTAAAACTGAGAGTTAAACTCAGGAAAGTACTGATTATAAAAGAAAATTTAATAAAAATCTAGAAATAAAGTCCCATAGCATATCGACATGGGAAGCGATACAAAAATCAAAGTCTGCTAAGGCTCTTGTCCTATATATTGGCTAACTCTTATCTTTGATTGAAAAATATGAATATAAGTGGGTGATAAAAATTTAAAGGCAAGCATAAGTAGAATAAAAAATTAGATTTTTTCTAAATCATCAAAGAAAAAAATGAATAGCAGAAATTCCATCAGTCTTACAAAAGATAAGGAAAAAAAGCATGGTAAAGATAAAACGCAAAATAGGTTGGTAACAGAAAGTCCACATAGATCAGTGAACAGAACAAATGTGAAGGGCTCAAATTTATAATTCAGTTACTAAAAGACAGAGATACTAGGATTGAATAAAGAGCAAAATCTAGCTATATGCTAAGCACAAAAAACATAACGGAATCAAAATCAAACACAAAGACATATCTTTATGTGCCAAGCAAGGCATATGTCTTTTTATATACCTAGAAAATGCTAACAAAAAGATACTAAATATAGCAATATTAATACCAAACCAAAGCAGAATTCCTAGAGGCTATAATTCCAGGGCTATTTCATAATGATGAGAGAAACATTCCATCAAAAGATATAATAATCATAATCTTTATGCACATAACAAACAGATTTAAAATATATAAACCAAAACTTTAAAAAATATATGGAGTAAAAAAAAGGAAAGTTCTCGTGGCTTCTGATGAAGTAAGGAAAGCAGCCAATATTTACGGATGGCCCACAGTAACAAGACTCTTAATGCTGGGACTTGACCCTGCCCACTGGTTGTGATGAAGAGACCTACCTGAGGATGGCATGCACACTATATAATCTAGACCCAATAGATACTGAGGTGGGGAATTTTGATCACCCAGCAAGTTACAGAACAAGTATAATCAAAACAAGTAAGAAAATGCCTCAAAATCACACCACCAGAGGCTTAAACAAATGCTAGGGAAAAGGCAGAATGGGTGAAATGCTCAAAGTTTTTAGACGTGACGTGATAAAGAAATTACTGAATTTGATTGTGCTTACCTGTAAGTGACTAGATAGAATTTTATAAGTTGGAAATGGAGGCTTGAGATAGCAATTAAGTCCAATTTTTAACTAATGAAGAAAAATACAAATTCATACATTTGAATAAGAGGCTTATGAAAATTTGAGAAATGTAATTTTTCTAGTAATATCCTATTTGGGGGAAAGAGAACTGTCATAATTGTTGGTAGAAGTGCAAATATACCAGAAAAAATTTGCAAGGCTCTATTAAAATCAGAATGCATGTACATTTTGGTCCAAAAATTTCATCTGTAGCCAAGACTGGCAACATAATTTGCATGCTCCAGTGAAAAATGAAAATGCAGAGCCCCTTGTTCAAAATTATTAAGAATTTCAAGACCACAACAGTGGAGAATTAAACTAAGTATAGAATCCTTCTAAGTGCAGGGTTGCACACCCAGGAAGCTGACTTTGTTCTCTGTCCTGCAAAATTACTCACATATATGCAGAGTCATATATACAAACATGTATATTGCAGCATTGTTTGTAACAGCAACAACAAAAACAATAGACGAAAATCACATATGGGCAACAATAGAATTCTTGAATATATTACAGAATATTCAAACAATAGAATACTATGTATCAATATTAAATTTTAAAAGTACATAAAATAT
This sequence comes from Daubentonia madagascariensis, assembly GCA_023783475.1. NCBI lineage: Eukaryota > Metazoa > Chordata > Mammalia > Primates > Daubentoniidae > Daubentonia > Daubentonia madagascariensis. The sequence continues at coordinate 6,671,782 of JAKFHU010000144.1, read as the reverse complement.
TAAGAGTAAATAGCAAGTTGCCAATCAAAATGTATAGCATAATTCTCTTTTGTGAATAAATAAATTTCTATTAAGAGAGATAAAATATAGATATGGGGTTAGGTATAAGCATGACTGTATATATAAATAGGTAGTATTTAGGAACGAGATGATCTAAAATATTTTTTAAAATGCACCTTGGAAGAGGGGAAGATATTTTAGAAATAAAGAGACATTTCAACGTAATTGTTTAAAGCAGAGTTAGGCAAACTATAGCCCATGGCCAAAGATAGCACATTGCCTGTTTTTAAATAAACTTTTATGTGAGCATGGTCACACCAATTAATTTATGTATTCTCTGTGGCTCCCTTGTGCTGCAAAGACAGACAGTTGCTCAGCTGACCAATAAAACCTAAAATATGGACCCACATTTTAGGCCCACAAAGGCTAAACTATTTACCATCTGGTCCTTTCCAAAAAACATTTGCCAACCTCTGGTTTCAAGTGGTAATAAAATGGATGGGTAAGAAGCATAACTTTACCTGCTACATTTACTTGTTTTTCAAATAAAAAATAAAAACAACCCCCAAGTATATAAAGATCTGCAATTCCATAATAAACAATCAATTCACTAAAAATGGCAAAATATCTGAAAAGACATTTGCCATAGGAAGACATATGAATGGCCTATAAGTACATGAAAAGACACTCGATATCATTAGTCATGAGGGAAATTCCAAATAAAGTCACAAAATATCACTATACACCACCTGAATGTCTAAAACTAAAAAGACTGACAACATCAAATATTACCAAGGATGTGAAGCAACTTGGGAACTCTCGTGTATTATTGGTAGGAATGTAAAATGGTAATAATACTTTGGAAAAAAAGTCCTGTGGTTTCTCATGAACCTAAACATACACATATTACAGGACCTTGCACATCCGTACCCAGGTATTTACCCAAGAGAAATGAAAACTTACGTTCAAAATTTATTTTCAAAAACTCCAAACAGCTCACGTGTCCATCAGTAGGAGAAGGGATAAACAAACCAAGGCTATATTCACTCATAGGAACACTGCTCAGCAATAAATAGGAATGAACACAACAACATGGGTGAATCACAAAAACACGCTGAATGAAGGAAGGCTTACATTAAGTTATTAAGCATGGAATGTCTGATTTCCTTAAGTACTAAGCTTGACAGTTGATATCTCTGACATTTCACTTTGACACTTCTTTTTTTTTTTTTTTATTGCAAAGGTACATCCTCATTCTTTCAGACTCACATTTTGGCTTGTGATTATCTTTCAAATTTTTTTTTGAAGCAATTTTTGTGAAACCATGGATAAGTAAAAAATTCGTGTTATTTTTTAATATGAGTTCTGTCGTGGAATCAGTACAGCGCAGACAGTTGGAAATATCAACGAAGTGTTTGAGAAGGATGTGGCTAATGAACGCACAGTATGTTGATGGTTTCAGAAGTTCCATTCCGGTGATTTTAATCTTGAAAATGAGCCATGTGGGCAACCTCAGACCAAGGTAGATATTTATGAGCTGAAAGCTGTAGTAAGCAAATCCATCTCAGCCTATGTGTGAATTAGCAGCAAGGTTTGACGTTACTACTCCAACAATATTGGACCATTTGAAGCAAATCGGCCAGGTAAACAAGTTGAATAGATGGGTACTGCATGAATTAAACGAGCATCACAGGAGAAATTGTCTTGAAGCTTGCCTTTTTTTGCTGTCACGACATAAAAGCGAACCATTTCTACGCCATACTGTTATATGTGATGAAAAATGGATTCTTTTTGACAATTGCAAGCCTTCAGCACAATGGGTGGATAAAGATGAAGTGTCAAAACACAGTCCAAAACTGAATATTCATCAAAAAAAGCTAATGGTGTCTGTTTGGTGGTCCAGCACTGGTATTATCCACTACAGCTTCATGAAACCTGGTCAATTGAGTACAGTGGATGTCTACTGCAACCAATTGGATGAAATGATGAGGATGCTTACGATTAAGCAGCCAAGATTGGTCAACAGAGACAGGCCAATCCTCTTGCAAGACCACATGTCGCAAAAAAACAACGCTGCTCAAACTAAAGCAGCTGGACTTGGAAACTCTCTGTCATCCACCGTATTCACCAGACCTCGCACCAACTGACTACCACTTCTTCCAGGCTTTGGACCACTTCTTGCAAGGAAAAATATTCAATTGTCAACAAGCTTGGAAAATGCCTTTCATGATTTCATCGCCACTCACTCTCCAGGCTTCTTTACTGCTTGGCATAAGCAAGCTACCGTTAAGATGGCAAAACTGTGTCTACAGATTAGGCACATACTTCAAATAATTGTACTGCTTCTTGTTTAAGATATAATAAACTAAACCTTTGATTTGAAATGGGACATTTCATATTTAATGACCTAATATAAAAGAATACATACTATTTTATTACATTTATCTAAAGCTCCACAATAGGTGATTCTAATCTACAGTGAAAACATCAGAATAGTGGTTGCCTCTTGGGTGGGAGTGAGGGAATCAACCTGGAAAGACATATGAGAACTTTCTGGGATGATAATAATCTTCTGGACTTCGATAGGTGTTTGGGTTACACAAGTGTATGCATTTGTCAAAATTCATAAAATGGCACCCTTAAGATTTGCACATTACATTTAAATTTTACCTCAAAACAAAACAAGGGTAACCAAATAATGAACTCAAGTTAATATCATGTACACTGAGGTACTGGAGGGGGAGTACAATGATATATGCAATTTATTTGATGTATCAAAAATCTGATGGATTGATAATGGATAAAGGGAAGGAAAGATGGACAAATATGTCATAACTAAGTATATTAAATAGGTATAGTATAGTAAGTATAGTAAATAAGTAATTATAGAATTTATGTAGTGGGTATATACCTTTCCACTGTAAAATTCTTTCAAACTTTTTGAATTTTTGAAATTTTTCATAATAAAATGCTGGAAAAAATATAGAGAGATATCCATCATTATGATTATGTTACATACCACTTTGTATCAAACAGACAATAATATGCTTTTCAAAAAACAAGAAATAGTTACAATACTAATTGTATTAAGCAAGAAAACCCAATTTCCAAAGTCAGAAATCACTGAACAATATATAATTTTATATATAATAAATTTAACCAAAACTAATAGAAAAAATATACTTGGAAAGTGTTTGTAAAAATATTTCTAAATAATTCTTGGATTAAAAATAAAATCAGAATCAATTATGTGGAGATGCATGAAAACAAAACATTCTACATGAAAATATATCAGAGGAATGAAAAAATTAATGGAGTCAAAATAAAAATTAATAAAATAGAAAACAAAAATATCTAATCCATACACTCTAAAGCAATTTTTAGAAAGAACCAATAAAAAACAATCTCTGAAAAGATTACTCAAAAAAAAGAAAAAATCAATGGAAAAAATTTCCAATATTGGCAACAAAAACTAAAGAAAAATGTATTGAGAATTAAAGAAAATAAAATACAATATGTGTATGAAGATAATACACACTAAAAATTAAACTTTTTTTTAAAAAAGGAACAGAGTCAGAGCAGTAGAAAATATTCTAAGACAAGAATAATGGTGTTCTATAATGAATGAGTGATGGATGCTGTCAAATGCTTTTTCTCCTAATATGACCATGTGATTTTTTCTTCTTTAGCCTGGTTATGTGATAGATTACATTAACTGATTGCAGAATGTTGAACCATCCTTGCATACCTGGGATAATTCCCACTTGATCACGGTGGATAATTCTATTTGTATACTGTTGGATTTGGTTTTTAATACAGTATTTTGTTGAGGATTTTTGCATCTGTGTTCATGAAAGATATTGGTCTGTAGTTTTCTTCTAATGCCTCTGTCTTGTTTTGGAATTTGGTAATGCTGGCCACATAGAATGTTAGGCTATATTCCCTCTGCTTCTATCTTCTGAAAGAGATTGTAGAGAACTGATATCATTTCTTCCTTAAATGTTTGGTAGAAATAACCAGTGAACAAACAGATCTGGGTCTGGCACTTTCTGTTTTGGAAGGTTATTAATTGTTGATGAAATTTCTTTGATAGAGATAGGCCTATTCAGATTGTCTATTTTTTCTTATGTAAGTTTTGGCAGACTGTATCTTTCAAGGAATTGATTCATTCATTTAGGTTATAAAATTTGTGGGCAAAGAGTCATTCATAATATTGCTTTATTAATTCTTTAATGTCCATGGGATCTGTAGTGTTGTCCCCTCTTTTCTTTCTGGTATTAGTAATTTGTGTCTTCTTTCATATTCTCTAAACTACCTAGAGGTATATTGATCTTTTCAAAGCATCAGATTTTGGTTTTGTTGATTTTCTATGCTGATTTCCTATTTTCAGTATCATTGGTTTCTACTCTAATATTTAGTATTTCTTTTATTCTGCTTACTTTGGATTTAATTTGCTCTTTTTCTAGTTTCCTAAGATGGAAGCTTAGATTATTGATTTTAGATATTTTTATTTTCTAATATATACATTCAATGCTATCGGTTTTCCTCTGAGCAAGTTTTTTACTGTATCCCACAAATTTTGATAAGCAGTATTTTAATTTTCATTTAATTCAAAATATTTTTACATTTCTCTTCAGATTTTGTCTTTGAGCCATGTGTTATTTAGAAGTGTGTTATTTAATTTGCAAGTATTTGGGGATTTTCCACTATCTTTCTGTTACTTATTTCTAGTATAATTCCAAAGTGATCTAAGAATAGACATTGTATGATTTATACCCTTCTAAATTTGTTACGGCCCAGAATGTGATCTACCTTGATGAATGTTTCATGTAAACTTGAGAAGAATGTGTAATCTGCTGTTGCTGGATCAAGTAGTCTACAGATGTCAATTATATCCAGTTGACTGATGGTGCTGTTGAGTTCAACTATGTCCTTACTGATTCCCTGCCTAGTAAATCTACACATTTCTGACAGAGCGATGTTCAAGTCTCCAACTGTAATAGTGGATTCATCTATTTCTCATTGTAGTTCTATCAGTTTTTATCTCACATATTTTGACAATTGGTTGTTAGGTGCATATGTGTTAAGGATTGCTATGTCTTCTTGAAGAATTGACCCCTTTACCACTATGTAATAATACCCCTCTTTATCCCTGATAACTTTCCTTGGTCTGAAGTTTCCTGTGTCTGAAATTAATATAGCTACACTTGCTTTCTTTTGATTAGTATTAGCATGACATATCTTTCTCTATTTACTTTAAATCTATATGTGTCTTTATTTTTAAAGTGGGTTTTTGTAAACAGCATGCAGGTGGCTTTTGTTCTTTCTGAGATAGGGTCTCATTCTGTCACCTAGGCTGGAGCGCAGTGACACGATCATAGCTCACTGCAGCCTCAAACTCCTGGGCTAAAGGGATCCTCCTGCCTCAGACTCCTGAGTAGCTGGGATTATAGGCACATGCACAAGCCCCCATGCCCAGCTAACTTTTTTTCATTTTTTTAGAAACAAGGTCTTGCTATGTTTGCCTAGGCTGGTCTCAAACTCCTGGCCTCAAGCAATCCTCCCATCTCAGCATTACAAGTTGCTGGGATTACAGGTGCAAGCCACCATGCCTGGCTCAGTAATTACCTAAAGGTAAATGGATTAAATGTTCTAATCAAAAGATAGAGATTGCCAGAATGGATATAAAACCATGATCCAACTATATGCTGTTCAAAGAAACTCACTTGAGATCTGAAGACACAAACAGATTGAAAGTGAAAGTCTGGAAGAAGAAATCCCATGCAAATAGTAACTAAAAGAGAGGAAAAGTGGGTATACTAATATCAGACATAATAGACTTAAAATTAAAAAAGTTACAAGAGGCAAAGGAGGACATTATATATTAATAAAGAGTTCAACACAAGATGATATAATAATTATTAACATTTACATGCCTAATGACAGACCATCAAAAGATATGAAGCAAAAATTTCTAAATACTAATTGGAGACTTCAATACCCCACTCTCAATAATGGGTAGAGCAACCAGACAGATGATAAGTAAGGAAATAAAAGACTTGAACAACATAATAAACCAACTAACTTTAACAGACATACAGGACATTCTACTCAACAATAACAGAATACATATTCTTCTCAAGTGCATATGGGACATTTTCCAGGACAGACCATATATTAGCTCACAAATTAGGTCTTAGTAGATTTAAGAAGACAGGTATCACACAAATGTCTTCTCTGACACAACAGGATGAAGTTAGAAATTAGTAACAGAAAAAAAATAAACGTGGAAAATTCACAAATTTGTGGAAATTAAATAACACATTTTGAAACAATCAATGGATCAAAGAAGAAATCCCAAAGAAAATTAGAAAATATACTTAGAGACAAATGAAAATGAAAGCATAACATATCAAAACTTACAGGATACAGTGAAAGCTGTGCTAAGGAGGACACTGATAAATACATTAAAAAATAAGAAATATCTGAAATGAACAACCTAACTTTACAACTTAAGGAAGTAGAAAAAGAAGAATAATCTAAATCTAAAGCTAAAACCAAAGCTTTATTTTTTCCTTCAGAAGGAATAAGAAAGATTAGAGCAGAGATAAATGAAACATAAAATAGAAAAATAACAAAGAAAAATCAATACAACCAACAGGTGGTTCTTCCAAAAGATAAACAAAACTGACAAACCTTTAGCTAGACTGATTATGAAAAGACTCAAATTGCTAAAATTGGACATGAAACTGGAGACATTACTACTGATTCTACATAAATAAAAAGGATTCAAAGACAGCACTATGAATGACTATATGCCAACAAATCAGATAACCTACATAAAATGGACTACTTCCCAGAAATATAAAACATGCCAAAACCTAATCACCAGGAAATAGAAAATCTAATAGACCTGTAACAACTAAGTAGATTAAATTAGTAATCAAGATCTCTCATCAAAGAAAAGCCCTGGACTTGATGGCTTCACTGGTAAATTCTACCAAACATTTAAAGAAAACCTAATTCCAATCATTTTCTAACTTTTCCAAAAAATCAAAGAGAAGGGAATACTTCTTAACTTATTTTATGAGACCAGCATTATCAAAGCTACTCAAAAACATAACAAGAAAACTATAGACCAGTATCTCCTATGAATACTGATGTGAAAAATCCTCAACAAAATACTAGCAGAACATAACAACGTATTAAAAGGATTATATACCATGACCAAGTGGGATTTATTCCTGGAATGTAAGGGTGGTTCAAGTATATGAAACTCAACAAATGTAATACATCACATTAACAGAGTTAAGGGAAAAAAACCTCACAGGATATCAATTGATGCAGAAAAAGCATTTAACAAAATTCAACACCATTTCGTGATAAAAAGCACTCCACAAAGTAGGAACAGAAGGAAACTACCCTAAAATAATGAAAGCCATATATGAAAAACCCACAATGAACATCATACTCAATGGTGAAAGACTGAAAGCTTTTCTTCTAAGATCAGGAACAAGGCAATGATACCTGCTTTTATCACTTCTATTAAACACAGTAATGGAAATTCTAGCCAGAGCAATTAAGCAAGAAAAAAAATAAAAAGCATCCAAATTTGGAAAGAAGTAAAATTATCTCTGTTCTCAAATAATATGATCTTATATGTAGAAAATGTTAAAGATTCCACACACAAAAAAAATCTCTAATAACTAAAGAACAAATTCAACAAAGTAGCAGGATACAGAGTCAACACACAAAATCAGCTGCATTTATATATACTAACAATGAACTATCTGAAAAGGAAAGTAAGAAAACAACTCTATTAACAATAGCATCAAAAAGAATAAAACACTTAAAAATTAACATAATCAAGAAAGTGACAGACTTACAATGAAAACTAAAAAACATTGCTGAAAGAAACTAAAGAAGATATAAATAAATGGAAACACACCCCATGTTCATGGATTGAAGACTTAATATTGTTAAAATGTCCATACTACCCAAAGTGATCTATACATTCAATGAAATCCCTATAAAAAATCCCAATGATGTTTTCTGCAGAAATAGAAAAATCCATCCAGAAGTTCATATGGAATCTCAAGGGATCGCTGAATAGTCAAAACCATCTTGAAAAAGAACAAAGATGGGGACTCATACTTCCTGATTTCAAAACTTACTACACAAAGCAACAGTAAAACAGTATGGGACTGGCATGAAGACAGACATATAGACCAATGGAACAGAACACAGTGCCCATATATGCAAATACAGTCATCTGACTTTCTACAAGAATGCCAAGACCATTAAATGGAGAAAGGGTCGTCTTTTCAACAAATGGTAATGGGAAAACTGATTATCCACATGCAAAAGAAGGCAGTTGGACCCTTACCTAACACCATCTATAAAAATTAACTCAAAATAGATCAAAGACTTAAATGTAAGACCTAAAGCTATAAAACTCAGATGAAAACAAAGGGCAAAGGCTTCATAACAATGTATTTGCCAATTTCTTGGCAACAAGAGAAAAAATAGACAAATTGTACTCCATAAACATTTAAAAATTTTGAACATCAATAGACACTATGAACAAAGTAAAAAGGCAATCCAAGGAATGGGAGAAAATGTTTCCAAATAATATATCTGATAAGGGGTTAATATAGAAAATATATACAGAAAATTCCTAAAACTTAACAATAAAAAAAACCCCACTCAAAAATTGGCAAAGGATTTGAAGAGACATTTCTCCAAAGAACATATGCAAATGCCAAAAATTTCATGAAAAGATAATTGCTCAACATCACTAAAAATAAGGGAAATGTAAATCAAAAATAAAATAAGACACCACCTCATACCCATTTGGATAGCTACTATCAAAAAAGCAAAAGAAAACAACTGAGAATAAGGATGTGGAGAAATGGGAACTCTTGTGCACAGTTAATGAAAATGTAACAATGTAAAGCTACTAGATTTGCCATATGATCCAGCAAGTCCATTTCTGGGTATATACTGAAAAAAATCAAAAGCAGGGTCTCAAAGAGATATTTGTACACCCACGTTCACAGCAGCATTATTCACAACTGCTGAAATGTGGAAGCAATCCAACGTCTAAACAAAATATTATATATATTACGTACAATAGAATATTATTCAGCATAAAAAAAGGAAGGAAATTCTGACATATGCTGCAACATGGATAAAACTTGAGGACATCATGCAAGTGAAATAAGCCCATCACAAATAGATAAATACTGTATGATTACATTTATATGAGTTATCTAGAATAGTCAAAATCATGATGATAGAAAATAGAACAGTTGTTGCCTATTGCTAAGGAGAGGAAGAATGGGGAATTGTTATTTAATGGATATAGTTTCAATTTTGCAAGTTGAAGAATTCTAGAGATGGATGATAGCAATAGCTACACAACAATGTAAACGTACTTAATATCACTGAGCTGTAATGATAATGGATAAGATGGTAAATTTTATGTGATGTGTACTTTACCACAACTTTAAAAATTGAAAAAAAATTAAACTGAAGTTGGTAGCTGTCTGTGTCTCCTAACATAGTATAGAGCTATTGATGATTTAATTTGCTCTCCTTGTCGATAAATATAGTCTTTAGGAAGATGTATGCAAATTTGAATTTAGGTTGTTGCTATTACCCTTCTGGGCTTCTACTATTTTAATGTATAAAACTCATACTGTATGAGCATCAACAGTTTTTCAATCATCATAAGCATTACCTCACAGCATTGAGAAGTCTCTATAAACATAATTTTTAAAAATTCAATTATGTAGTTTTGAATTTCAAGAGTGAAATGAGAAATTGGGCACTTCTAATTTTTCTTTGCATTATCTGATCACATCCAGTATTTTTTGCTACTGATTGTTAATTTGCTCATGTTAATTTATAAGAGGTGTTTATATAAAACATTAGCTCTTTATAATTTTTTATAAATATTTCCACCGCTCTTTTTTTCTTTATGATATTTTGCCCAAGCATAAAGTTTTTATCTCTATATAGTCAAACTCATCAATCTTTTCTTCTCTAACTCCTGTGTGGAGAAGTTTTATTTAGAAGAGACTTTAACACTTCCTCTGTTTTCTTCTAGTGCTCTTAAAGTTTCATGATTTTATCTTTACATCCTTGACTCATTATCAATTTATTTCAGAGTAAGGAGTGAAAAGAGGATACATTAACATTTATTGGCTAATCTATCCTTTCCCTAAGGATTTGAATTTCACCTTTGTCATTGTATCAGTAATCTGTTGCCATGAATCAAACTACCTCAAAACTTAGTGTCTTAAAACAACCACTATCTGTTTGCTTCCTGTAGTTTGATCTGGACTCAGCTAGGTAATGCTTCTGTTTTCACCTAAGATAATCTACGTGGCAGGTGCAGTCACTTGACAGGTCAGCTAGGTGCTGACTAGTCTTGGATGGCTTTACTGTCTTGCCTGGAGTGCTCAGAAGTGACAGCCAGGACAACTGAGCCTGTCCCTTCATGTAATCACTCACCTGCAAGGGGGCTGACCCTGGCTTCCTTACATGGCAGTCAGAGAGGAGCCAGAAAGTGAGAGTGAGAACAGAAGCCTTAAGACCTGTGAGGCTAAGGCTTGGAAGTCACATATCACGTCTACAGCTTTCTACAGGTCAAAACAAGTCACAGGGCCAGAACAGTTTCAATAGGAAAGGAAATAGAGTCCACGTCTTGATAGGAGAAGCGGCAAAGTTATACTGCAAAGGGGTATGCCTCCAGGAAAGGCTCAACTTCTTCTGGCCATCTTTGCAAACACTGTACCACAGTCATATACTAAATTTCCTCAAGTATTTGGATCTATTTCTAGACTGTTTTTAAAAAATCTCTTCCAACAATTTGTATTTTTATTTGTGTGCCAGTGCACCTTTAAAATTTTATTAAATATCTGTTAGCTCAATCCGCCCTCATTTTTCTTCTTTAAAAATTTTTCCTGGAAATTTTCAGATTTCTTTTTCTATATGTTCTCTAGAATGATTTTAGCTCTATGAAAAAAAAGGTTGCTATTTGAGAGGGATTACATTTGGAGGAATACTTATAGAGAATTTCCTATCCTGTGTTTTCTATCCAAGAGTATGATTTGTCTATTTATACAGTCTTCTTTTATATCCCTTATTAGCATTTTGACTTTTTTATAGATCCTTACATTTCTTCTTGAGTTTATTCTTAAATATTTTACTTCTTTATTGCTATTGTAAGTAATATTTCTATTTTCTAACTGGTTATCACAAAGAAAAGCCATTAATTTTTGTATCCTGGATGTGCTATCATATAATTTCAGGCAAGTTACTCTCTGTAGAGCTTAGTTTCCCTAATTAACCTCATGGAGTTGTTGTGAGGAATGAAGTAAGCATACATAGAGTCTGGCCTAAGGTAATGGCTCAGTAAATGTTACCTATTATTAATATTATCATATTAATTTAGTAATCAGCCATCCTACTGAATTCATTTCTCTTGTTGTTTTTACTAGTTTTTCACTTGATGCTCTTGGGCTTTGTGACATATAGTATCATCATCATAATCTTGATAATTTTCTTATTTCTTTAATTTTTTATATATCTTTTTAATTGCAATGGCTAATACTTTCAGAATAATAGATAAAAGTAGTTATCTAGTGGGTATGTTATTTACAACAGGTAAGAATATTTCTACTGCAAATGTAAATAATAGCTATGTTAACATTCTGCAGCATATCTACATGAATAACTGGTTATAGATATTACCCAATTTGGGGCATTTAAGTTGTTTCTCGGCTTTTTCATTATTAAAAATAAAGTGAGACATTCATCTTTGCATATAAATATTTGGACACATTTTGCATTATTTCACTGAGCAGCCTGAAGTCTGAAGTGGACTTCCTAAAATGCTAATGCACACTACCTTTCAACAAGACTACACTAATCTGCACTCCCACAGTGTATGTAAATACTTTTCTCACTGCACCTCTACTGCCAGTATTTTTGAGAGAAGCAAAATGATGTTTTTGTTTAACTATTATTTAATTACATTTATACCCCAATGGTAGAGTCTAAATTCTCATTTAAATCTCCAATCTCATCGAAAATCTCATCAGAATTATCATTAAAGAATTCTAATTCTCTTTAAGGACTGGCTCTAGGAACAATTCTTAAAGAGATCTCCTCAGAACAAGCACCAGCAAAGCCTTGATTGCCAGAACCTGCTCTGTTAGAACAGGGTTTCTCAATCATGGCACTATTAACATTTTGGATGAGATGATTCTTTACTGTGGGGGGCTGTCTTGTACACTGAAGAATGTTTAGCAGAATCTCTGTCCTGTACCCACTTGATGCTCATGGCATCTTCTCCCCAAGTTGTGCTTATGAGAACTGTGCCCAGACATGGCCAAATTGGCAAAATCACTTCCAGTTGGATACAACTATGTTAAGAGAATGATGTTCTAGGGATCAGGAAAAAAGCCCCCGATCACAGGCATAATATGATGGTTCAGAAACACTTTTATTACAGACAGAAACCAAAGAAAAGGAAGATTAACATGTGGGATAAAATACTCACTTTGCTTTATAAGGTGAATCACAGCCAGAATTTTTGGTTTCTGTTAAACTCTCATATTCCTTAGCCCTGAAAAGAAAAAAATTTTATCACAATTAGTTATCTTGATGCTAATTTTTATAAAAAACACAAACCTTGGTTGTATTTTTCCTGTCCCAGGATAAAATCATGCTGTTAAAGTGACAAATCAGGAAGATTATTACATTAATTTTAACATTCTGATTTCTGAAATTGCTTCTTTAAAATTACTATAAATGCTACCATGAAAGATTGAAAAATACACATTTCTTCACAGGATGTAGAGCAGATTCATAAAAACACTTCTGCATTTAGAGACATGGCTCAGAATGGTTGTTATTTTTCAGAAATGTAAGAATCATGATAATTAAATTTGAAAGGCTATTAAATTTCTACAAGGTAGTTGAGGTGGCTGACTACCTATGTACCTCAAGAGGTATATAATGCAAAAATAAATACAGGTAAAGAATAATACAAAAAAGAGAATTGTCATTTAATTTTAGAAATAACTTAAAAGACCATGGAAATAACTTGACAAGACCCTCAAAGATTTGATTTGTTTTGTTTTTGTTTTTTACAGTAATTAAATACCAAAGGTCCAGAAAAATCCAAGCTAACACATCTCTGCCACTGTCTAAGCTTTAGCTTGCCAAACTAGTAGGTGACAGTCATCAGCAGGTCACCGATCTAAGACAGCTCTCACTACAGTAATTTGAATATTGACTTAATTTTTCCATTTTCCTTCTTGGAGGAATAAAAGAGGAAAATGCTAATTTAAATATTAATTGCTCATCTAAACGGTCCTAGTCTTAAAGAATTAGTCCAGTGACCTATGAAAAAATTAGCCACAACATGTACCATTGTAGACAGCAATGATAGGTGAAAAATAAACACTGTTTCATAAAAACCGTGAAAGATGCAAATTATAACAGACCTAATGAGGAAAAAGTAAACTACCAAAGGTTATGCTTAGGAACAAAGAAATACTAAAAATATAATAAAGCATGAAATTATGTATTGTTTCAACCTCAGTATGTTCACTGCTTTCAGCCAAAACATTAAGGCCTATCAAAATGGAGAAATAACCACCTGCTAGTTGCAAGTAATTGTGATCTCATCTGAAAGGTGGGAAAAGTAACCATTATGCAGAATTGAATATGTTCCAAGCATTGTGCCAGGTGTTACATATTCAATTATCTCATATGTACCTAAAACCTCTATGTGGTATTATCCCACTTTTCAAAGAAGATATTGAGGTTTAGGAAGATGCCTCTTACATTAAAATATACACAGGTGGGAGAGACTGAATCCATTCTCTCATTCATACACACATAACTAGAAATTCATCCAAAAAATTCTAACTTTTCCTGAAGTGGTAATTAACTTCTTTATCCTGATATGAGTCTTGTCTTGATTCACTTTTTGTAGAAGTTTTTTTTATTGACACAAATACTTATATTTATGGGGTGCATGTGATATTTTGTTACATGCATAGACTGTGTAATGATTAAGTCAGGGTATTTGGGGCATCAATCACCTTGAGTATTTATCATTTCAATGTGTTGGTAACATTTTAAGTCTTCTCTTCTAGCTATTTGATATGCAATACATTGTTGATAACTATAGTCATCCTACTCTGCTATACAGAACACTAGAACTTATTTACTCTATCTAACTGTATGTTTATACCTATTAATCAACCTCTATTTGTCTCCCCTCACACATACCCTTTCCAGCTTCTGATATCTATCATTCTCTACCTTCATGAGATAAGCTTTTTTAGCTCCCACACATAAGTGGGAACATGTGATATCTGTCTTTCTGTGCCTGGCTCATTTCACTTAGCATAATGACATCCAGTTCCACCCATGTTGCTGAAAATGAAAGGATTTCATTCTTTTTTATGGCTGAATAGTATTCCATTGTGTATATATACCACATTTTCTTTATCCATTCCTCTGGTGACAGACTCATAGGTTGATTCCATATCTTGGCTATTGTGAATAGTGTTGCAATAAGCATGCAAGTGCAGGTATCCCCTTGATACACTGATTTCTTTTCCTTTGGATAGATACCCAGTAGTGGGATTACTGGATCATATGGTAGTTCTATTTGTATTTTTGGAAAAATCTCCAGACTGTTTTCTATAGTGGCTCTACCAATTTATATTCCCATCAAAAGTCTTTAAGTTTTCCTTTTCCTCTGCATCCTCGCCAGCATCTGTTATTTTTAATTTTTTTAATAATAGCCATTCTTACTGAGGTAAGATGATAGCTCATTGTGCTTTTGATTTGCATTTCCCTGATGCTTAGTGATGTTGAGCATTTTTTCATATACCTATTGGCTATTTGTATGTCTTCTTTTGAGAAATGTCTATTCATGTCCATTTCCAACTTTTCAATGGTATTATTTGTTTTTTTACTGTTGAGTTCCTTATATATCTTGGATATTAAATCCCCTGTCAGATGAATAGCTCGCAAATATTTTCTCCCATTCAACAGGTTGTCTTTTCACTCTGTTGACTGTTTCCTTTGCTGTATAGAAACATTTTAGTTTAATGCAGTCTCATTTGTCTAATTTTTTTGTTTTTGTACTCTGTGCTTCTGAGGTTTTTGCCATAAAATCTTTTCGTAGAACAATGTCCCACAGTGTTTCTCCCTATGTTTTCTTCCAGTAGTTTTAAAATTTCAGGTCTTATATTTGGATCTTCAATCCATCTTGATGTGATTTTTGTATATGGTGAGAGGCAGGGGTCCAGTTTAATTCTTCTACATAAGATATCCAATTTTTCCAGCACTATTTATTGAAGAGGGTGTCCTTTCCCCAATGTGCATTGACACCTTTGTTGGAAATCAGAAATATGTGGATTTCTGAGTTCTCTATGCTGTTCCATTGGTCTATGTGCCTGTTTTTATACCAATACCATGCTGTTTTGGTTATTATAGCCTTGTAATATATTTTGAAGTCAGGTAGTATGATATCTCCAGCTTTGTTATTTTTGTACAGGTTCACTCTTGCTGTTCTGGCTCTTTTTTTGGGGGGTTCCATATAAATTTTGGGATTGTTTTGTCTATTTCTGTGAAAAATGATATTGGTATTTTGATAGAGATGGAAATGAATCTGTAGATTGCTTTGGTCAGAATGGTCATTTTGACAATATTAATTCTTCTGATCGATGAGCATGGGATGTCTTTCCATTTGTTTGTGTATACTTCGATTTCTTTCAGCTGTGTTTTATGTTTTCCTTGAAGAGGCCTTTCACCTCCTTGGATAAGTTTATTCCTAGCTATAGATCTTTTTGTAGCTTTTATAAGTGGTATTGCCTTCTTGATTTCTTTCTCAGCTAGCTCATTACTGGTATATAGAACCACTACTGATTTTTTTGTGTTGTTTTTGTATCCTGCAACTTTACTGAATTCCTTTATCATATCTAAGCATTTTGATGTAGTCTTTGGGGTTTTTTTGGTTATATTTGGCCTTTACTATATTGACATATGTTCCTTCAACGCCTACTTACTTGAGTGTTTTTATCATGAAGGGCTGTTGCATTTTATCAAATGCTTCTTCTGTGTCTATTGAGATGATCACATGGGTTTTGTCCTTCATTGTGTTGATGTGATATAACACATTTAATGATTTGTATATGTTGAACCATCCTTGTATCCCTGGGATAAATCCACTTCATCAATGCAGAACATAAGGAAAAATATAAGTTATGCTTAGGCAACATTGTACAGACCCGCTTGCCTGGTGCAAAAAATTAAAATATAGGATTAGTGAGATATAAGGCTGAAAGAATCCTTCCAGATATTCTATCACAATCAAAATCCTGATGATTTGCTTTTTTAGATAATTACCCACTTTAGTAAGATTTTGAATTTTATTAGTGTAGTGTTGTACACTGCATCCTCTCATTTTTAATCTCCATCTCATCTTGGTCATATTTCTTCTCAGTCATAATGTGGGATATTTATTTGCTCCATTTATTTTTCTGTTAACCTTTTCATAGGCTATTTTTACCAATCTGCTCAAAGAATTAGATCTCTATTTAATTAATTTTTATCTTTATAAAGATATAGTACATTGTAAATACCATATGTGTATTTGTTAAATAAGAATAAGTAAATAAATTTATCTTATTTTCCATGGAAGTGATGTGAATATTGTTCTAGTTCCTTGAGTTGCTTAGGTTCAACTGATAACAAAATCATTTAAAGCTAAAATTTCTTTCTGAGCAAAGCTTTGGCCACACCCTGTAAATTTCATGCTGTTACAAATTTCAAATAATCTGTAGTTTCTGTTTTGATTTATTCCCAAAAAACTCTTATTGCAAATGTTTTTATTTTTCGGCACCCTTGAGTCCAAAGAATTATTATAATTTTTTTGTCTTTATAATTTTTTCCATTTTTTGGTCAGCTCTATTGAGGTATAATTTCCATACAATAAAAAACTTTCAGTTTTAAATCTATAATTTAATGAATTTTCACAATTGTATACTCTAATGTAATCACAACCACAATCATGATATAAAATATTTTCACCACCCCACAAAGTTCTCTTATGTCTCTTGGTACTCAATCTCTTCCCCCACCCTCTTGGTCCTAGCAATCATTCATCTGCTTTCTACCACTATGAGACTTTCTAGAATATTAAATTACTAGAATCACACATTCTGTATTGTCTCTGGATTAATTCATTTAGCATAAAGCTTTTGAGATTCTTTTATATTGTTGAACATATCACTAATTTGCTTCTTTTTATTGATTAATGCTGTTCCACTGTTTGGATATACCACAATTTGTTTATCTATTCACCAGGTGGACATTTCACTTCTTTCCAGATTGGGACTATTATGAACAAAGATACTATGAACATTCACAGACAAGTCCTTGTGTGGGAAAATGTCTACACTGGAAAATATTCCATGGACGCTTGACAAGAATGTGTATTCTACTATTTTGGGGGTGGAATGTTGTGTAAAAAAAAAAAAAAAAAAATATATATATATATATATATAAAATGTTAGATATAGTTGGTTTACAGTGTTGTTCAAATCATTTATTTCCTTGATCTTCAATCTAGTTGTCCTACCCATTATTAAAAATGGGGTATTGATGTCTCCAACTATTACTGTTGACCTGCCTGTTTCTCCCTTTAATTCTGTCAGTTTTTGCTTCACATATTTTGGGGGTCCTGTTAGGAAAATACATGTTCATAACTGTTATTTCTTCTTAATGGATTCACCATTTTATCATTACCTAATATCTTTCTTTGTATATTGTGACAATTTTTGTCTTAAAGCCTGTGTTGTATGATATTAATATATAGCCACCACACCTATGTTACTTTTTTGGGGGGCACTCTTTGCATGGAATATCTGTTTCCATCCTTTCACATTAAACATCTTTAGGTCTTTATATGTGAAGTGAGTCTCTGGTAGACAGCATATAGATAGATAATATATTTTTAAAATTTATTCTGGAAATATGTGCCTTTTACTGGAGAGTTTAATGCCATTACTGATAAGGAAGGATTTGCTTCTGTCCTTTTGCTATTTTTTTCTATATGTTATAACTCCTTTGTCCCTCAATTCCTCCATTAGTCCTTCCTTTTGTGTTAAATAGATATTTTCTAGTGAACCATGTTTATTCCCTTCTCATTTCTTCTAGTACAGATACTTCAGTTATTTCCTTAGCAGTTGTCCTGGGGATTATAAGTAACATTCTAACAATCTAGTTAGAATTAATGCCAACTTAGTTTCAGCAGTACATAAAAACATTGCTCCCATATAGCTCTGTCACCCTTTTATGTTGTTATTACAAAGTACAACCTTACACATGTGTACCCATCAACATAGGCTTATAATTATTCTTTTATGCAGTTGTCTTTAAAATCAAGTAGAAAAAAAGAGGATCTACAAGCCAAAAATACCTTAATATTAACATATATTTTTCTACGTAGTTACTTTTACAATGTCCTCCTTTTTTGGGTATGGATTCAAGTTACTGGCTAGCATGTTTTCATTTCAGTCAAAAGTACTCTTTCTAAGAGTTTCTTGTAAGGCAGGTCTACTAGTGATAGGCTCTCCTACCTATTGTTTATCAGCGAATGTATTAATTTCTTTCATTTGTGAAGGACAGTTTTGCCAGATATAGAATTCTTGGTTGATAAAGTTTTTAAAAAATTTTTTCAGCATGCTGAATATGTCATCTCATAGCCAACTGGCCTCCATCATTTCTGATGAGAAATTAGCTGTTAATCATATTAAGGATCCCTTGTATAGGAAGCATTGCTTCTCTTTTGCTGCTCTCAAGATTCTCTTTGTCTTCTGACAGTTTGATTATAATGTGTTACGGTGTGGAGCTCTGAGTTTCTCCTAGTTAGGATTTCTTGAGCTTCTTGGATGTACAGATTCATATGTTTCATTAAATTTGAAAAATTTCAGTCATTATTTCTTCCAATATTCTTTGTTCTCCTTTCTGTATACTCCCCCTCAGGGATTCCCTTTATATATATATTATATTTGTATATTTGCTGGGGTCCCACAGATCTTTGAGGCTCTGTTCATTTTTCTTTTTTTTTTTTCTGAACAGAAGTTATTCAGAGTGGATAATCTCAATTGATCCATCTTCAAACTTGCTGATACTTTTTTGATTCTGCCTGCTGCAATTGGCTATTGAACCCTTCTAGTGAATTTTTCATTTCAATTATAATTGTCAACTCCAAGACTTCTATTTGTTCCTTTTTATAATTCTTATATCTTATTAATATTCTCTAATTAGTTAGACAATATTGTCATAGTTTTCTTTGTACAAGATTTCCTTTAGTTCTTTGGGGTATATTTTTATAACGTTGATTTAAAGTCTTTATCTAGTAAGTTCAATGACTGGCTTCCCAGGGAACAGTTTCTATTAATTTCTTTTTTCCTCTTTATGAGCCACATTTTCTTTTTCTTTGCATGCCTTGTAATTTTTAAAAACTAGGTATTTTGAAGATTATAACGTGGCAACTCTAGAAATCAGATTCTCTCCTTCCCCAGGTTTGTTTCTATGCTACTGTTGTACCTGTTATATATTTGTTTAGTGACTTTTCTATTTTAATTCTGTAAAGTTTGCATTGTTTGTCATGTATGCTTTGTTCCATTAGTTTCATGATTAGCTAGTGATTTGAGAGACTTCCTTAAACACTTGGAACCAAAAAGAAAAAAAAATCCCTATTTTTGCAGATGGGTTCTGTTTCTGTTTGTTAGGGGAGGGGGGATGTCTTCAAGACTCAGCCAGGCAGTTTACAACTCTGCCTTACCCTTCACTCCCTGTTTGCATAGAGCCTGAAGGTCAGGTAGAGATAACAGCTTAGAGCCTTCTTTTCTGAGCATGCATCCAGCCCTGGGCATTATGTGACCTACTAGATTTCTTGGCATATGTAGAACTTTTCAATGCTCTTATTCCCCAGAGATCTCTATCTCTCCAGCCTTTCTCCTTAAGCTTTGTTTATATTTATATGTTTATATTGTTTGTTCCAACTGTTTTCCCTTTCCCCAGACAATAGTGATTAATACATTTACCTTTAAATTTTTTCAAAAAATGTGGCCTACTCAGACCTAAGAGAATTCTGAGATAGGTGAGAAAAAGGCAAACCATCTGAACCAGTTATTCACAGATAGTTCAAAACAAAAAACTACAATTCCTTGAAAATAAGGTCTGTTCTGTTGCCCCCAGAACTAGATACCTGTACCAATGTAGGCTGTTGTCTTCAAGGCTGCTGCTGAGCTGGGGATCAGATCATGGTAAGACAAAATGCCACAAAAGTCTCTAAGATTCACCTGATTTTTCTTGATTAAGCATTTCCCTGATTGTAGTAACCTTCTGATTACTTTCTGGAGTTCCAAAAATGTTGATTCTCACTGTTTTCACCAGTAAACTCACTATTTTCATGGAGGTAAAAAAGTTTGTGAATCCCTACTGCACCATTTTCACTACATAATTCAGGATTTTTGATTTTTAAATGAAATCTTTATTTATATTTCTCATTACAACTAATACATTTAGCATTATTCCTGCCATTTTTTTAAAAAACAGCTTTGAGACATAATATATACACTATATAATTCATCTATTTAAAGTGTGTAATTCAATGTTTTTCAGTATATCCACAAAGCTGTGCAGCCATCACCACAACCTAACTTTAGAACATTTTTCTCCTCCCTGAATAAAACTGTGTAGCCATCTGTAGCCAATCCCCATTCTACTCCTCTTGCTCCCAGTCCCTACACACCACTAATCTATGTTCTATCTCTATAAATTTTCCTATACTGGATGTTTCATATAAATGGAATCATAAAATACATGGTCATTTGTGACTGGCTTCTTTCACTTAGCACAATGTTTTTGAGTTTCATTCACATTGTAGCACGTATCAGCACTTCATTCCTTCTTATTACTGAATAATATTCCATTGTAATGAATATACTACATTTTACTTACCCATTCAACATTTGGTAGACATTCGGGTTGTTTCCACTTTTTGGTTCTTATGAATAATGCTACTGTGAACATTCATGTGTAAGTTTTTGCTTGAACACTTGCTTTTAATTCTCTATGGTATATATCTAGGAGTGGAATTAGTGGTTCATATGGTAATTCTATGTTTAACTTTTTGAGGAACTACCAAACTGTTTTCCAAGCAGATGCACCATTTTACATTCCTGCTATCAACATATGAAGATTCCAATTTCTTCACATTCTTGTTATTGTCTTTTTAAATATACTCATCCTAGTTGGTGTAAAGTGGAATCTCATTATGGATTTCATTTGGATGTCCCTAATGACTAATTATGTTGAGCAACTTTTCATAAACATACTGCCCATTTATATATCTTCTTTGGAGAAATGTCTATTTAGATCCTTTGCTCATTTATTATTGAGTTGTCTTTTTATTTTTTAGCTGTAAGAATTCTTTATATATTCTGGATATAATTCTTTTATCAGCAATATCATTTACAAATACCTTCTCCCATTCTGTGGGTTGTCTTTTCATTTTCTTGATGGTATCTTTTGCAGCACAACTATTTTAATTTTGATTTAATCTAATTTATCTCTGTTCTTTTGTTGCTTACCATTTTATGATTTTTGTTAAGGTTTCCTTTTTCTATAATTTCATTTATTGATCAAATGTTCTATGCTTTTATCTTTATCTAAGTAAATTGCTCTCAACCAAGACTTCACAATCATAAAAACCATAAATAATAACAGTTTTATCTCTTTCTGATCCTTATATTCCCCCTCCCCCAACTTTACTGAATTGGTGACAATAACCAGTTTAACACAACATAGAAGTGGCAGTGGCAGATGGATCCTTGTCTTAAAAGGGAATGTTTTCAATAGTTCATCAGTAAGTATGATGTGGTCTCTAAGGTTTTAGTTGATACTTTTTATCAGATTCCCTCAATAATCTTATTCTACTAAGAGTTTTTCTCTTGAACAGATGTATTGCTTTTTCTAAATCTATTGAGAGAATCAGGATTTTTCTCCTTATCCTATTAATGTGATGG
This sequence comes from Daubentonia madagascariensis, assembly GCA_023783475.1. Classification (NCBI taxonomy): domain Eukaryota; kingdom Metazoa; phylum Chordata; class Mammalia; order Primates; family Daubentoniidae; genus Daubentonia; species Daubentonia madagascariensis. Next base: position 6,649,646 of record JAKFHU010000144.1, on the reverse strand, counting down.
ATTATTCTGATTCATTTTCAAATAGTCAACCAATCTTATGTTCTAATAAATGCAAAATGGGATTTTCTTTAAGGATATGTTAAGAATGACAAAATATAAGTTATTGCTATATTTTTAAAATATGGTCTTTTATGTATTTGGCTATATCCTTTAAAAATATTCCTAGTGCAGTTCTAAATTCTTACACAGCATTTCCTAAGTGACGAGCCTTTTACATGAATTGAGATAATCCTCATAATAAACCCATAAAAGTTAGGTAATCATTTTACAGATGAGGAAATAGCCACTGAGAGGTTAAGAAGCTTGCTCAAGGTTACATGACATAGGTGGATTAAAACCCAGCCTATTTAGATCTAGAGTCTAATAGAAAATACCTGTCTTGTTTTTGAAAACACAAAGTAAGTGTAAATGGGATGAAAAACAGGTGTCTTTTGCCAGAAGAGAGACACTTTACATGCTAACAAAGAGATTGATCTCATACCGGAAATTCCACTTTTAACAGAATTGAGTCAAACCTGAACCTAAATCATCTAAAGATACATTTTCCTTTCAAATTCTTGCTTAATTAAATACTATCAACACAACAGGAACTTGGCTACTTGGTCACCCAGTAGGAACAGGAAAAGAAGGCTTTGGGAGTCAAAGTAATTATCTCCCAGCACAAAACAACATTTGCTTTTCTGTAACAACAACTGGAATAAGACAATGATTCAGCATGATAAAACTGGAGAGTTAGGCAAGAAAGAAAGGGAAATGGATAGCTTTTTCTGAGTTGATCATCATCATTACTTTTTAAATTACTTTGTCTAAATGAAGAACAAGATGGTGTCATTGAACACGGACAGCAGAGACAGAAAGACTTGAATTTGACTCTATTAATAGCTATGAAGCCTTAATATTATTCTAAAATAAGCAGGATGATGTTAACTTCCCAGAATTATGATAAGGAATCAATGAAAACATGGTAGAAAAATGTTACCCAGAGAAGAACCAAATAAAGAACCACTGAAATCTTATAAAGACCAAATGCAATCTATAGTCACACATAAATGTATAAACATCATACAAAGACAATTATACTTGATACCTTGATTATCCACATTTTTCACAAAGTATCTATATTCTAATCTGTCCTAAATTTCATACACTTTACATTTTCGACTTTTAAAATAATTGTAACAGCAAAACCGGAGTCACGTTGCCGAGAGAAACACCAAGAGGTACATGAGGATGCAGAGAGATCAGGGTTATTAACGCCGGCGGGCTCAGAGGGGACCCTCCGCCAAATTCTGAGCACTCCTGGTCAGGGGGACTTGTCTTTTATACTTCAAGAGCAAGGATGTGGTACAGAGCAGCTTATACCAGGAAGTGTACACATAAGGAAGTTACTGTAATTTACAAGGTAGCTGCTGCAAGGGGGAGCTGTTTACAGGAGCATGAGCTGCAGGTGTTAGTCAATTTCAATTTCTTTCTTTATAACATCAGTTTCACAAACATTCCTGTGGGTGAGGTGATAAGCAGTCTTACAGAAGCAGATTAAGCAATTAACATACATAGGGCTATAGCTTGTCCGTTTCAGGGTAAAAGGTTTTTAGTGAATTTCTATTTTTCCCTCACATAATGATTATTTTAAAAGCTTACTGATAATTGCTTTTTCCACACACTTCAAGGTAGCTTCATTACAGATAATATTTAACAACTGGGAGATTATTCAGCAATTTAAAACTAGCAGAAAGTTGAAAGTACAACTGAAACATGAAGATTTGCCATTTTCCTTTCAATAGCTCAAAGTCTGAGCTAATAATCAGTCTTTTTCTCTCCTTTTCAAAAGTAAACCCTGAGTTCCACTTAACTTAAAGCTTTAAGGAAAATGACAAATCTTCATGTTTGGTATTATCTCTAATGGGAGAGTTCAGAGATTGTACTGAAAGAAGGTCTCCGAGAAGTCAATCTTTAAGCAGCCTCCTCAATGAAGTAAAGGACCAAATCCTGGGGAAATCTGGGGGAAGTTCAGACTAGGTAGAGGGAATATCAAGTACAAACACAATGAAGCACATTAAAGGCACAGAAGGGCTGCAAAGGAATAGGTATAGAAATATGCTTATTACATAATCATGCTACTCCATTAAAAATGCTATCTTGAAAGTCATTGATAATCTCCATAGTGCCAAACACAATGGCTTTTTCTCTGTATTCATTCTCCTTGATCTTTCTTCCACTATATTTTAGAGCTATCACTTCCTTTTCCAATTCTTCCTCTTCTTTGATTTGCATTTAATAATAGTTATCTATCCTCACTGTTGCAATTTTAATATTACAATACTGAATGCTAAATACATAACTGTAGCTTTCAGTCCAAATTTCAAACTCTTCAAGCATTTCACTTTTGAAAGTTCAAACCCCACCTTGTCCTCCGTATCTTTAAAACCAAACTTACTTTTACCATTCTACATCCACTCAAATATATTTGTCAATAGTACTTTGGACAAATATTATAAAATTACTTTTGAGTCTTCATTTTATTTTTTTAAATAATCAATATATCATCAAAAATATTACCACATTAAAACGTATCTTGATTACTTTCTTTCCTCATTATTTTTCCTACAGTACATTGTAATGTAAGGCTTTATCACTTCATGCATGAATTAGTAAAATAACCTCCTATTCACCCACGTTCTTAACCTTCTAATCTTACCAGCAAAGCACAGATGACGAATGTTCCCAAACTGTCAATTTCCTGACGTTATTCCCTTGGTTGTTTATAGTGGTTCTTTTCCAAGTGACCTGGTAACTAGCTAGCTAGCATTCAAAGGTCTCTATAATTTAACCCTGTTCTACTTCTTGAACTTTACATACTTTGACATTATCATCTACATTGTGTAAGTTTGGATTTGCAGACTCCAGTTCTGACACATTTTGAAAATTTTTTTCTTTCCTAAGAATTTTTTGAGACATTTTCACCAGCGAGGACACTGCCTCCAGGGGGCAGAAGAGCTTGCTTAATACCAACATACTCAAAAGGCAAGGTTAGGAGGAAATTATTTCTTTCAATGTTAAGATAAAAATAAATTTCAATTAAAAAGGATAAGTAGACATTGAACAGGTTTACAAATGGACACACTGTCTACAAGTTCCTCTGGAATGTCCCTTGGAGAACTCAAACTGATTCACAGTAGCCTCAGCTACATTATCTCTATCTGTGCCCCCTATTTCAGTCAAGGACATCAACATATAGCTACATGCTCTAGTGTCAGGGTCACCACCAATTTCTTCTTGTCTCCCTATCTCACATCAGGGCACTCACAGAATCTATTTCAGATTTGTTTCTCCAATCCATCTGCTCTAACACATGCCTGTGCCAAAGATGTTAGCATTTAATTTTGATCATTATTTAACTACTGTCCAATTACTTCATGTGAGGAAGTTTTTTAAAGTGTGGGCCTTTTAGAAAGTTACTGTCTTTCATTAGCCTGTTTTCCTTATTTGTAAAGATGAGAGAATAAAAACTAGCTAAATTTGTATGCCTCTTCTAGCTCTAAGATTCCATGATTCTAAATTCCTATAAATTTGTAGGCATATCAAGTTGTTAGGTACATTAGAAGCACATGAGAGCTTACTGAAATGTAGCTTCCTCACCTAAAACCAAGTGAACGGAATCAATAGGCTGAAGCCCAGGAACCTACCTTGTAAAAAGGATCCCAGGTGATTCTGACACAGGTGTTCTAACAACTACAGTTTGAAAATCACTATAATGTTTCATTTGATTCATATTAATAAAGCAACATAATAATTGTTATTCTTTGTGTTTTTTCTTATGTACTAAGCTAGCAGTCTTTAAAATATGATCTGGCCCTGGAGGTTGGAGAGTCTTTCAGAAGTATACAAGAACAAAACTTTTTCATTCTCCTTCTCTTACAAGCACACAGTAGAGTTGAGACCACGTGGTATGTAATATCAAAACAGACTGAATACAGAAGCAGATGTGAAAACTTAGCTGTCTTTATTCAGCCAGAAATTAAAGAAATTTGCAAAAATGTAAAATAACGTGACTCCTCACTAATGCTTTTTGTTTTGGAAAATAGTTATTTTTTTATAAAAATATGTTGTTCATGTGAACAAGCAATGGTTTTATTACTATTTCTAAATGACTTACTACATTTTTAAAAGAATTTCTCATTTTTCATTTCTAACATAATAAATATTAATAAATATACCAAGATAACAAAGGTGATTTGGAGTTCTCAGTAATTTTTACAAGTGTAAAAACCAAAAAGTCTGAGAACTGCTTTCACACTACACTTTGGAGTACTCAGTAATTTTTATGACTTTAAAAAGAAAAAAAAGTCTGAGAATTGCTTTACACATGTTATCAGAGCATATCATTTCCTGTCCCAAAAAGTTTCAGTGATTCCTTATAGTCCCCAGCATAAAACCTAAACTACTTACTGGCATCTGAGGACATTCTTACTTTAAAATTTTTGTAAATGCCTTGCTCCACTTTATTTTATTTATTTATTTTATTTATTTTTTAGACTCTCACTCTGTTGCCCCAGCTAGGGTGCAATGGTGTCATCACAGCTCACTGCAACCTCAAACTCCTGGGCTCAAGCAAACCTCCTGCCTCAGCCTCCAGAGTAGCTGGGACTACAGGTCCATGCCACCATGCCTGGCTAATTTTTCTATTTTTGTAGACACAGGGTCTTGCTGTTGCTCAACTCCTGCCCTCAAGTGATCCTCCTGCCTCCAGCTCCCAAAATGAGACAGGGAACCGACAGGTACTGCTTTGTATATGGCATCGCTGCAGGTGATGCCTTGGGCATTGCTTTGGGCATTGCTGCAGCATTACCTGAGTGGGGAAGTCTCAAAACAAAGTTTCAAATTGGCCTGATCAAAACAGAATGGATGCAGGGCAAGTTCCAACCAGTTACAACCGAGATGGTGGAGGAGTAGAGGGTGTCACCCTGATCCCGAGAAAACACCACCCTTTCTATGAATATTCCTCCCCTTTGTTAATTAAGCCTTAGCTTAAACAGAAAGGCAATAGCAACCAGGGGGCCGGTTCTCTTCTGCAGGGAGAATTTGCCTCTGCTCTGTCTATGGAACAGACTTTCTATGGTTTCTGAATAAATCATGCTTTCACTTTATACTGTTGGCTCACTCCTGAATTCTTTCTTGCATGAAGCCAAGGACCCACTTGGACTTCCAGTGGCTCATAGCATTGGTATTCACTTTCCTGTATCAAAAGTACTAGGATTACAGGCATGAGCCATAGCACCCAGCCTGCTTTGTTTTCTTTTTTTGTTACAAAAGTAACATAGCTCCATTAAGCAAAATATGCAAATATGTAAACAGAAGAAAAAAGTTTTCCTAATTTCATTGCCAAACATACCCCCCCACACACAAACAACCATACTTCTGTGTTCTCTTTTAGTCTTTTTCTCTGTGTACAGTATGAATTTTTAGCAGTAGTTTTAGTTACTCTATACAGTCAGCCCTCTGTACCCATGGTTCCAAATCTGTGGAATCAAACAACCAAGGATCAAAAATATCTGGGGAAAAAAATGGATGGTTGCATCTGTATTGCACATACATGTACTTGTTTTTCCTTGTCATTATTTACTAAACAATAAAGTATACAACTATTTACATAGTATGTACATTGTATCAGATATTAGAAGTTATCTAGAGACGATTTAAAGTGTAACGGGAGGATTGCATAGCTTATATGCAAATACTGTACCATTTTATATAAGGGACTTGAGCATCCCTGAATTTTAGTATCTGCAGAGGGTCCTAAAACAAGTCCCCTATGGATAACGAGATATTAATAACTGTATATAAAATTTGTGATGTATTCATTTTCATTTTATATATCATAAGCACTCGACCATATTAAACATTCTTCTAAAAACATTATGTACCATAATCTATTTGATCATCTCATTATTGGCTATCTAAACCATTATCCTAGTTTTTGCTCTTATGAAAACTAATACAGTGAACACTCACAGACTAAAAAATCTCTGTTTTAGAACAATATCTGAGGCTTAAGAGCTCAGTAAAGATAAGCCAGTTTTTTATGTTTGTATGTATTTATTTTTATTATCATCATTACTATTATAAGTAGTCTTTCCTGAGTACCCCAGTCATTCCTAACTTTATTCTCCCTCGAATTCACCCATTATTTATTGCACTTCTCTTTTGCTACTTTGGACATTCTGTCTCATAGAAAGGTTATTTATACATAATTTACCTATACATAATTTATATATTAAGAGAGCTTAATACACTGTAAACTTGAGAAAGTTAGAAATTATGTTCTATCCACTTTCATATGCTGATAATGTAAATATATAAACATGTTGAATGAATTCCTTAAGACCACAAAATAAACAACCAAATATAGAAAAGATGCATGAATTTTTGTTACAAATATTTAAAAATTACATTTAACATTAGGTTTCACCTCAAACTTATAATTCAGAATCCTGTAATATTTGTTAAACCTTATGACATTCCCTTGCTCTCCTCTGTTCAACTTAGGTCTGCATCTCCATGGTTAGGCTCTCTGGTCAATTCTGACACAAAGTTTAACACTATTTCAATTCTCAGATAAATACACATTCAAGATAGACTGTGTGTGTGTTTCTATAATGTATTTAAATTTATATCTAAATATCTACGAGGGATTGGTTCCAGGACCCTCATGGATACTGAAATCTGCAGATGCTCGAGTCCCTTATATAAAATGGCATAGTATAGTCGCCCCTCTGTGTCTTGTGGACTACATATGTGGAACCCATGAATACAGAGGGGTGACTGTAGATGCACACACATGCCTCATCCTCCCACTTCTCTCCTTGCTCCATTTCAGAACATCTTCTTGATAGTCAATTATTTTCACAGACATGCAGTCTGTTAGCCTAGTGATTACTACTGGACATTTAAGTTGATGTCCAAACTGCCAATACTAGGAGTCTTTCCCACCTAAATTCCAGAAGCAACCAAAGGGACTCCTTTCCCAGATAAAATCTGTCTGTCAAAGCTTTCAAGCAACCACGTGCACTCTCACAGTTCTTCGTCCATGTGTAGGTCATATAGGTCCCTACTAATTAGTTTTATAACACATACCCACAGTTTAAACCACATGTTAGTGCTAGCTTTGCCAGTAGACAGTTTCCCTCATCCTACCATTTGGAGAAAGACCAAATATCTCCAGTTTTAACTTATCCAGAGTCAGGTCCCAACAGCCTTATCTTTACTACCTACACCATGAAACGCGGAACAGACCATAATGCCTTGAGCCTGAATTCTGATTTATAACAATAATACTCATAGTTCTTTTCTCCCCTTTTAAAAGGTCAAAGAAATCTCAGTAATAAGAATCACAAAGCTCACAATCCAATCTCATCTAATTCGTCAAATGTTTATTGAAAACTTAGCATGTGCCAGCAGTAAAGTAGAAACAAAAATCCTCATGAAATTTATATTCTAGTAAGAGAAAGACAATGTGTAAACAAATAAATAGTTAAAATATATAGTATACAGTATATAGATGATGGAAAAAATAAAGTTGGGCAAAGGGAAGGTGGAGGTGGAGGTCATTATTTTTTTAAGGGCTTGGCAATTTTTACTTCCAGCCATGATGAAATAACTAGTATCATACTGTCCCTTCTGTTATAAACAACTATAAAAATTCTTAAATATATGAATTGACTGTTTTTCATGTATGGACAATTATCAGCACAGGACGTAATCCCTCAGAAAAAGTAAACAAATTTAGTAAATCCTATCACCTCAACTTTCTGCCTAAAGGCACTTTCCAGATAGATACATATAGTGGGAGGAAGGTAATCACAACAGAACATGTAAGTCTGTGCTAAAGAGACAGCTGGAATTTGTGGGGCAGAGTAACACAGTGAAGAGATGTGTGTAAGAGAGGTCTAGAAATCTTCAGAAAGGCCCTCTAGAGTCTTTGGCCATATTAATCTGTGAATGAGCATGGCAAAAATTCCAAATGTGGCGAAAGAACAAGTACCAAGGAACTAAAAGCTGAACAACTACTGGAGATTTCAAAAAGTTGGGAGATATCTGAATTTCAACTGTTATATTAGAGAATACTTATTGAGCACCCTAGTCATTCTGTAGATACTTCACAAAAGCCATACCTTAGGAAGAGGGCCAATGGAGCCCTAGAATTAAAGGTACTCTACATCCACCTAAAAAAGCTTAAAATCACACTTTGAAAGACTAAAGTGGACCCACAAGTAAAAAAAAAAAACAAAATGCACTAAAGAATAAAAGTCCACATTCGGTTAAGAAAAACAATAAAATCCAGACATGCCATGTAGCATTCCTATTGTCCAATATGTGCAAAAAATAAAATACTAATAACAAGATTACTATGCATAAAAAGCAGGAAATAGAACCCATTCTCAGGAGAAAAACCAGTCATAAAACAGAAAAGGGAATAACAGATGTAATGGACTTCAAATGAATTCATAAATACATTAAAGGAAGAAAAGGAAAACATGAACATAATAAATGAACAAATGAGAACTACAACTATAAAAAATAACCAAATGGGACTCCTAGAGATGAAAATACAACATATGTAATAAAAAAAACACTGGATGATTTTAACAGCAGATGAGATACAGCAGAAGAAAAGATCACACAGGGAAATGGAACTATCTAAAATGAAGTAAAGAGAAAAAAGGTTGACCTGTGGTATAATATCAAATGCTCTGTTTTAAGTACCACTGGAATCAGAAAAAAGAAGAGAAATAGACTGGGGCAGAAAAAAATTTTTGAAGAAAAAATGGCCAAAAATTTTCCAAATCTGGGAGAAAATACAAACTCACAGATTCAAGAAGCTAAATGAATACCAAGCAGAATAAACACAAAGAAAACCATGCTAAGGCACATAACAAAATAGCTTAAAACCATGGTATGAAAAAAAATACATGTTTATATAAAGCAGAAAAGGGGAAAAAAGAAATATTTATAGTAAAAAAGAAAAGAATGTATGCTCCCTTTTGGTCAGAAACAACACAAGCCATTAAGACAAGAGAACAACATATTTAAGTGCCGAAAGAAAAAAACTGTCATAACAGAATTCAACATCCACTGAAAATTTCATTCAAAAATTAAAGTCAAATATACCTTTTCAGGCAAAAAAATGCTGAGAAAACCTATTGCCAGAGACTTGAATTATAAAAACATAAAAAAGGAAGTTATTCAGGTGAAGGAAAATGATACTACATGAAAATTCAGAACTACATGAAGAAATGAAGAGCATAAGAAATGGTTTCTCAAATTTTTAAAAATATAATTGATTACAGCAAAAATAAAAATGATGTATTGTGGCATTTGTGACATATGAAGAAGTAAAATGTATGACAACAATAACATAAAAGAAGGAAGAAGATAAGATGGAAGTATACTATATTATTTCATGGTTCTAAAATTGTAATTGAAATATTCTATATTTAAAGGCATACTGTGATGTTTAAAAGATGGATATATAAAACTGAGGAAACACTAAAAATACATCAATAAAGGGGATAAAACAGAACACTAAAAAATACTCAGTCCAAAAAAAGGTAGGAGAGAAAAAAAGAAGCAAAGAACAGATAAACAGAAAACATACATCAAGATAACACACTTAAAACAATCATAGTAATAATTACATTAAATGTAAATTGATTAAAAACTCCAAATAAAAGACAAATTTTCAGACTGGATGAAAAAAGAAGACTCAATTATATGAAGATTATAATAGATGTACATTAAATAAAAAGAGACACAGTTATAGCTTAAAACAAAAAGGATGAAAAAAGACATTATGCAAAAAACTAATGGAAAAAAGTAGGAATGGTGATATTAATATTACACAAAACAGGCTTCAGGATAAGGAGTATTTCCAGATATGAAGAAAAACATTTCATAATAGTAATGGTATCAATTTGTCAAGAATATATAATAATACTAAATTTGTAGGTGTTCTAACAACAAAGCTTCATAATTTGAAGAAAAATTGGAAAAAACCTGAAGGGAGAAATGTTAAAAAACATAATAGAAGTTGGAAATGTCAATATTCTTTTTAAAGAAATTAACAGAACAATATCAGATAGACAATATTAGAGACAGAACATTACAGAAGACTTTAACAGTGTCTACCGCCTAGACCTAATTGACATCACAGAAACTACACCTATCACAAGCACAATATAAATGCTTTTCAAGTAAACAGCTAACATTGATCAAGATAGACCAGATGTTGGAAAATAAAATGAGTCTCACTAAATTTAGGACTTGAAATTACACACAGCATCTTCTCTGACCACAGGAAATTACATCAGCAATGAAAGACAAAGATATTCTGAAATATTTGAAAATTAAGCAACATTCTTTTAAGTAATCAATACGTCAAAGAAATGAAAAGTCAAATTGGAAAATATTTTGAATGGCATAAAAATAAAAACACAACATGTTAAAATATGTGAGGTATAGGTTAAATAGTGATTAGAGGGAAAGTGATAGCTCTAATTGCATATATTATAAAAGGAGAAAGGTTTCAAATCAATAATCTAAGAGGCCACCTTAAGAAATTAGGAGAAAAGAAAAAATAAATACAAAATAGAAAGAAAAAATAATAGTGAACATAAATAAGTAAAATAAAAAAATGAACAATGAAGAAAAAAATCAATGGCAGCAAAAATTCATTCTTTCAGTAGATTAATAAAATTGATAAATTCCTGGCCAGAGACCAAGAAAAAAAAAGAAAGAACACTGCAATTCAATTTACAGAAATAAAAGAGAGGATGTCACTATAGATCACACAGGAATTAAAAAAATAATAAGGGAATTTTGAAAAAATATACTTTATTTTTTAGAGCAGTTTTAGGTTCACAGCAAAACTGAGTGGAAGGTACAGAGATATTTCATATAGTCCCTGCCCTTGCACATGCACAGCCTCTTCTTTTATAAACATCCCTCACCAGAGAGGTAATTCATTACAAATGATAAACCTACACTGACACTTCATTATCACCCAAAGTCCATAGTTTACATTACAGTTCACAGTTGCTATTATACAGTCCATGAGTTTGGACAAATTTCTAATGACATATATCACCATTACCACATCATACAGAGTAGTTCCAATGGCCTAAAAATCCTCTGTGCTCTGTCTATTCATCTCTCCTCAGTCCCCCACCCATAACGCCTGGTAACCACTGATCTTTTTATTGTCTTCATAGTTTTGCCTTTTCAAGAATATAGTGTAGTTGGAATCATACAATATGCAGCCTTTTCAGGTTGGCTTCTTTCACTTAGTAATATGCATTTAATCTCCCTCCTATGTTTTTCATGGCTTCATAGCTCATTTCTTTTCATTGCTAAATGATATTCCACTGCCTGGATGTACCACAGTTTATTTGTCCACTCACCTACTGAAGGACATCTTGGTGGCTTCCAAGTTTTGGCAATGAGGAATAAAGATGCACACGCATGTACAGGTTTTTGTGTGGACATAAGTTTTCAGCTCATTTGGATAAGTATCAAGGAGTGTCACTGCTAGATTATATAGTAAAAATATGTTTACTTTGTACGAAACTGTCAGACTGTCTTACAAAGTGGCTATACCATTTTTAATTCCCACCAGCAATGAATGAGAGTTACTGTTGCTCCTCATCCTCACCAGCATTTGGTGTTCTCAGTGTTCTTGATTTTGGCCATTGTATTAGATGTGCAGTGGTATCTCATTGTTTTAAACTGCATTTTCTAATAACATATGATGTAGAGTATGGGGGCATCTTTTCATATGCTTATTTGCCATCCTTATTTCTTCATCTTCATTGGTTAGATGTCTACTAAGGTTATTTGGCCATGTGTGTATGTGTGTGTGTTTTTAAAGAGATGAGGTCTTGCTATGTCACCCATACTAGAGTTCAGTGGTACAATCATAGTTCACTGCAGCCTTGAACCCCTGGGCTGAAGCAATCCTTCTGCTTCAGCCTCCCAAGTAGCTGGGACTATAGGCACACATCACCACGCCCGGCTAATTTTTATTTTTATTTCTTGTAGAGACTGGGTATCACTATGTTGCCCACTCTGGTTTCGAACTCCCGGCCTCAAGTGATCCTCCTGCCTTGGAATCGCCAAGTGCTGGGATTACAGGCGTGTGCCTCCACATCTGGCCTTAGACCATTTTTTAATCAGGTGGTTAATCTTCTTATTGAGTTTTTATGAGTTCTTTCTCTATTTTTGATAACAGTCCTTTATCTGACATGTTTTTTTCAAATATTTTCTCCCACTCAGTGGCCTGTCTTTTCATTTCCTTAACAGTGAGCTTTACAGAGCAGAAAATTTTAATTTTAATCAAGTCCAGCTTATCAATTTTTTCTTTCATGAATCGTACCTATGGTGTTGTATCTAAAAACTCACCATTAAATTCAAGGTCATCTGAGTTTTCTCCTATGTTATTTTCTAAGGGTTTTAGTTTTATGTTTTAAATTTAGGCCTATGATCCTTTCAGAGTTAATTTATGTCAAAAGTATAAAGTCCACATCTACACTCATATTTTTACATGTGCATGTCCAGTTGTTCTAGCACCATTTGTTGAAAAGACATTTTGCTACACTGTTTTGTATTAGCTTCATTGTCAAAGACAATATTTATGTAGGTCTATTTCTGAGCTCTCTATTCTGTTTCATTGATCAATGTATGCATTCTTTTGCCAGTATCACACTGTCTTGATTACTGTAGCTTTGTAAGTCTTGAAATTGGGTAGCATCAGTTCTCCAACTTTATTCTTCATCTTCAATATTGTGGTGGCTATTCTGGGACTTTTGCCTCTGCATATAAACTTCAGGATCAGTTTGTTGATAACTACAAAATTACTTGCTCAGGTGTTGATTGGGATTGTACTGGATCTATAAATCAAGCTGGGAAGAACTGACAACTTGACAATACTGAGTTTTCTTATCCATGAACATGGAATATCTCTGCATTTACTGGAACCTCTTTGATTTCTTTCATCAGAGTTTTGTCATTTCCCTAATATATCTCTTGTACATATTTTGTTAGATACCTAAGTATTTCACTTTCTTGTGGTGGTAATGTAGATGCTATTGTGTTTTTAATTCCAAATTCCACTTGCTCATTGCTGGCATATAGGAAAGCAATTGACTTTTGTTTATTAAACTTGTATCCTGCAACCTTGCTATAATTGCTTATTAGTAGCATGAGATTTTTTTTTAATTCTTTCAGATTTCCTATGTAAATAATGTCATCTGCAAACAAGGACATTTTTGTTTCTTCCTTCCCCATGCGTATACCTTTTATTTCCTACTCCTGACTTAATACATTATGCAGGACTTGCAGTACAATGTTGAAAACATGTGATGAGAAGGGGCAAACTTGCCTATTTCCTCATCTTGGCGGGAAAGGGTCCAGTTTTTCACCACAGAGTATCATGTTAGGTGTACGTGTTCCACAGGTATTTTTTATGAAGTAGAGGAAGTTTACTTGTATTTACAGGTTACTGAAAGATTATCATGAACTGGTGTGTGGGATGTTGTCAAATGCTTATTCTGCATCTACAGCTCTGATCATGTAATTTTCCTTTTTTAGCCTGACATGATAGATTACATTAACTAATTTTAAAAATGGTGAACCAGCATTGTATATCTGGTATAAATTCCGATGGTTGTGATGTATAATTCTTTTTATACATATTGGATTTGATTAGCTAATATTTTGTTGAGGATTTTTGCATCTATGTTCATGAGATACTGGTTTGTACTTTTCTTCTAATGTTTCTGTCTGGTGTTGGTATTAGGGTAATGATGGTCTCAGAAAATGAATTAGGAAGTATTCCCTCTGCTCCTATCTTCTGAAAGATTGTAGAGAATTGGTATCATTTATCCCTTAAATGTTTGGTAGAATTCAGAAATAAACCCATCTGGGCCTGGTACTTTCTGTTTTGGAAGGTTATTAATAACTGATCCAGTTTCTTAAATAGATGTAAGCGTATTCAGATTGTCTATTTTTTCTTACGTGAATTTTGACAGATTGTGCCTTTCAAGGAATTGGTCCATTTCATCTAGGTTACCAAATTAAGGATATACAGTTGGAGTGCAGTGGCATGATCATAGCTCACTGTAACCTCAAACTCCTGGGCTCAAGCAATCCTTCTGCCTCTGACTCCCAAGGAGCGAGGACTACAGGTACACATTACCATGTCTACCTATTAATTTTTTTTTTCTAGAGACAGGGTCTCGCTATGTTGCCCAGGCTAGCCTCAAACTTCTGGCCTCAAGGGGTTGTGTTTCTATTTGTTTCTTTAATTCCTTTCAGCAAACTTTTGTAGTTTTCATTGTACAAGTCTATCACCTCCTTGGCTAAGTTAATGACTACGCATTTTATTCTTTTCAATGCTATTGTTAACAGAGTTGTTTTCTTAACATCCTTTTCAGATTGCTCATTGTTAGTGTATAGACATGCAACTGATTTTTGTGTGTTGACTCTGTATCCTGCTACTTTACTAAGTTTGGTTATTAGTTATAATAGTTTTTTTGAAATTTTTAGCATTTTCTACATATGAGTCTATCATCTGTGAACAGAAATCATTTCATTTCTTCCTTTCTAATTTAGATGCCTTTTATTACTTTTTTTTTGGTGCCTAATTGCTCCAACTAAAATTTCCAGTACACAAGTGGTGAAAGCAGGTATTATTGCCTTGTTCCTAATCATAAAGAAAGAGTTTTCAGGGTTCATCATTGACTATGATGTTCACTGTGGGTTTGTAATATATGACTTCGATCATTTTGAGTCCATTTCCTTCTATGCCTAGTTTGGTGAGTGTTTTTATCACAAAAGGGTGTTGAATTTTGTCAAACACTCTTTCTGCATCAATTGATACGATTGTGTAGTTTTTTCCTTAATTCTGTTCATGTGATCTATTATGTTCACTGAGATTCATATATTTGAACCATCCTTACATTCTAGGAATAAATCCCATGGTCATAGTGTAAGTCCTTTTAACGTGCTGCTGAATTCAGTCTGGTAGCATTTTGTTTCAGATTTGGTATCAATGTTCATAAGAGATACCAGTCTGTAGCTTTCTTTTTTAAATAGTGTCTTTGCCTGGCTTTTGGTATCAGGGTAATGTTGGTCTGAAAGAATGAGTTAGAAAGTGTTCTCTACTCTTTAATTTTTTGAAAGCATCTGAAAGCATGGACCAATACTGGTCCATGGCCTGTTGGGAACCAGGTCACACAGCAGGAGGTGAGTGCTAGGTGTGCAGCAGGGGTGGGGTTCAGAGGGCAGTGGGGGGAGAGCTAGTGAAGCGTCATCTGTATTTACACCTGTTCCCCATCACTCGCATCACTGCCTGAGCTCTACTTCCTGTCAGATCCAGCTGCAGCATTAAATTCTCATAGGAGCGCAAACCCTACTGTAAACTGCGCATGTGAGGGATCTAGGTTGCGTGCTCCTTATGAGAATCTAATGCCTGATGATGTGAGGTGGAGCTGAGGTGGTGATGCTAGTGCTGGGGAGTGGCTACAAATACAGATTATCGTTAGCAGAGAGGTTTGACTGCACGATAAATGTAGTGTGCTTGAATCATCCCGAAACCATCCCCCCTCAAGCCCCCTGCTGGTCTGTGGAAAAACTGTCTTCCGTGAAACCAGTCCCTGGTGCCAAAAAGGTTGTGGACCACTGTTGTAAGCCATTACTTCTTCAAATATTCTCTTTGACCCATTCTCTCTTCTATAACTCTCATAATGTGCAAGTGTGTCTACTTGATGGTGTCCCACAGATCCTTTAGGCTCTGTTCAGTTTTCTTCTTTTTTTTTTGTTCCTCAGAATCAATAATTTCCATTTTCTTATCTTGATGTTGATTCTGTCTTCTACCTTTGAATCCCTCCAGTGAATTTTTCATTTCAATTATTATTCTTTTCAGCTCCAGAATTTCTTTTTTTTTTCATTTTAGATTTTCTATATCTTTATTGATATTTCCTTTTTTAAAATACATCATTTCTTTGACATTGTCCACATCTTCCTTTAGTTCTTTGAACATCTTTATGACAGTTGTTAAAGTCTTTGTCTCATCTCCCATCAGCGAATTTTTCTTGACTTAATTTTTCCTCTGACTGTATTACACTTTTTTTCTTCGTATGCTTTGTGAGCTTTTTATTGAAAACTAGAAATTGGAATAGAATAATATAGCAACTCAGGAACTCGGATTTTCCCCCTTCCCCAGGGTTTTCTGGGGTTTTCTGTGGGTTTTTTTGCTTGTTTGTTTGTTTGGTTAATTGTTATAGGTTGTCTCTGTGGCAAGGATTGGCCTGAGGTATAGACTTAAGGTCTTCTCAGGTATTTTCTGAGCTTGTACCTTTCCCTGGCACATGCAGTCACTTTCTAAGTTTCCTTGTACTTACAACTTATTTTTGAATGTCCTAGTCTTTGATGGCTGACTCCTAAAAAGGAAAAAAGAGAAAAGTGCAAGGAGAGGGAAAAAAATAGGTCCACTCTTTAAATCCACTGTTAGTCACTTCTGCCAGATTGGGAAGGGCTTTCATCAAATGAGAGGTGGTTATGCAACAATGGCTGCATGCATCTTTGTCTCCACCTGTGTGATTATTAATAGCTATCAGTGATCCAAGCATAGAACCCCACATTTGGAGGACAAGGTCCTTTTTTTGCTAATTCTGGCTCCTACAAGTTATGTGCAAGGTGCTCCAGGAATACATGCATAGCTGTAAGCCATGGACTGAGTGTAGGGTACGGGTAGCTGCTACTGTAGTAAGAGCTAAAATTGATTGAAATTAACCCACGTTATTGTGTAACCCTACCAGCAAAAGTTACAAGACTTCAATAGACTCCAGGGTTCCCAAATAGTTCCATTAGATTCTGCCAATGTAATGATGTTTGCGTGGGGAGACAGATTCCTGGTTTTTCATATTCTGCCATCTTCCCAGAATCCTCTCATCTCTAGCATTTATTTTTGATTCTTTCTTAGAATTTCCATCTACTTAAATTTCATAATTTACATAACTTCTTTTTATATTGCCCATCTATTATTGCATGATGACTACTTTATCCATTACAGCCCTGAGCATATTAGATATAGTTGTTTTAAATTTCCAATATAATTCCAACATTCCTGCCATAGCTGAGTGTAGTTCTGATGTTTGCCCTGTCTCATTAAACTATGTTTTTTGCTTTTCTGTATGCCTTGTAATTTTTTCTTAATAGCCAGATACGATGAATTATATAAACAGAACTACTAGAAGTAGGGCATTAATAATGTGGTAACAGGGTATGGGCACAGAGGAGGTATTCTATAGTCCTATGATTATGTCTCAGTCTTTTGTTAAACAGTAAGCCTGTGGCTCTGAACTGTGAACTTCACAAGTGCTTCTTAGTCCCCTCACTTCAACTCTTTTAGATGGGATAGGATGGCCAGAGTGGGCTGGACTTGGGTATCTCCCCTTCTGTCATATGGAAAGATAGAGGGGCCTGGTTTGAATATTTCCCTTCCTCCATGTGAAAGGCTAGAAACAGCTAGACTTGAGTATTTCCTTTCCTTCAGGTCAGTTAGGGTCTGAAAAAACCCCAGCAAGTTAGGCTCTGGTAAAATAGTTTCTCCTCACGACAGAACTTTTTTAAGAAGGAAAGAATGCTGTGGTGTACTTCAAAATGGTTACTTCCCCCACCCCTTGGCTGGAAGCAGGAGGGGAATCTTCTCTGATATTCACTGTGAGAAACTTGAAACTCCTGGAGGTAAAACTCATAAAAGTGTGAGGATGCCTCCCCCCTTAAAGAGGCCCCCCTGGAGTTTTTGACTCTCAGACTAGTCCACACTGAGCCTTCTGCAATTCATAAATTATAGTTCCCATAGAAGTTTCTGCTCATGGGTTTCTGATCCAGTAAGTTGTGATTCTCTATATTTGCCTGTCCAATTTAGGGGGCAGTTGGTTTGTCCTGTGATCTCACTTCTCCTCTGGGTCTAAGAAGAGTTGTTGATTTTGTTCAGCTTTTTACTTATTGCTAGGATGGAGTGGTGACTTCCAATCTCCTTACAAGCTAGACCAGAAATGGGAAGTATAAGGGAATATACTCAACTTTATGCTAATAAATTCAACAACTTAGATGAAATGGATGATAAAACTGAAAGACACAAAATTACCAAAACTGAATAAGAAATAAAATATGACTTCACTGTGAATTATACATATATCATTTGAATAAGAAAAAAATCCCAATCCTATGCAAACTCTTTCAGAAAACAGAGGAGAAGGGAACAGTTCCCAACTTATGAAGCCAGCATTCCCTTGATCCAAAACGAAAGACATTATAAGGAAACTACAGGACAATATATACAATAAGCATAAATATAAAAATCCTCCATAAAAAGCAAACTAAATTCAACAATATACAGAAAACATAATACATCATGAACAATGGGGCTTATTTCAGAAATATAAGGTTGACTTAACAATCAAAAATCAAATCAAACTGTATACTTTAAATGGGTGAACTGTATAGGATGTGAACTATATCTCAATAAAGCTGTTATTTAAAAAAATCAATATGATGCACCACACTGATAAAATAAATGAACATTTCAATAGCTGCAGAAAAAGCAGTTGAGAACGTGGAACATCAATCTATGATTAAAAACTCTCAAAAAACTAAGAATAGAAGAAAGCTTACGCAGCCTGATAAAGGGCATCTACAAAAAAAACTACACTTAATATCATATCTTAATGGTGAAAAAGGAAGGTGCAAGGCAGTGTAATAAGATAATAAAAAGAAAGAAAAAGTATACAAATCAGAAAGTAACAAATATAACCATTCTTGTTCTCAGATATCATGTTCAGGTACATTAAAAATCTTATAATACGATGGAGAGAAAAATGGCGGTGTGATAGGGTCCTCCCACCGTACCGCTCCCAGGAAAGGAGGTGAAGAACGCCAGCGGCTCCCTGCGAGCACGGACCGCTCACTCCAAAAACAGCATTGCGAATTACAGAGAAACAACGCCGAACGCCCAGCCCAAGAAAACAGGTACAAAATTTTCACAAAGATCGGAGGGCGCACGGACCACAATAGAGCCCAGAGCGCGGGAAGGACGCGCTCGCCAGGTCGGCGCAGCGCGACCTGCCCCCCAAGTGGTTACGCACCTCCCCATACACGCAGTCGGGGACAAGCCCAGAGTTGGGACAGAGCGGTTGCTCGGGACGGCGAGCCCTGTGGAGAGGAGGAAGTAGCCAGAGCCAAACACAACTTGCAGCTACAATATACAGAGACTGCCGAGGGCTGGGGAGGAACTGGGCGGGGACCGAGATTCAGCTTCCCGGGACAGTGCGCGGGAACCCGCAGGCCGGCACTGCGCCACTAGAAGTCAGCGGGACTGGGCCCAGGAGTTTATCGGAGAGCGGGACACGCCCTTAGAGGTTGCTAACAACTACCGGCGGAGAAAAACTGCGCTCCCGGCGCGATCGGAGCCCGCCTGTGCGCCAGGCTGGCGGCGGCCACCATCTTTACAGCCGCCCGCGCGGAGCCGTGAGCCGCGTCTCTAGCTCCGCCCCGCCCCGGCCCGGGGCTCTTCTGCTGGGGCGAGACAGGCTTTGCCTGTGGTGGCCAGGGTCAGCTGCATCCGTGGGTTCCAGGTGGGACGAGATCCCGGAACTGTAGCGGCGGGACCTTTGAGTATTGGAAACAGTTTGCAGCTCGTCCATCTGGTTCTGCTACCCCGGCTCTGGCCTCCGACAACTCCTCTCCGTGCCGGTCCTAGTGCCCGCCCCTTCAGGTCCCAGCCCTCCTGTACCCCAGAGATCGCTCATTTTGAAGGTTGCTGGCTATAGTGACTCATTTGGTATAACTGCTGGTTCCCATGACAACCAAATACCTCAAGAGCCACAGGCTGAACCAGAGCAGCTCCCCATAATCCTGCCCACTTCAATAGGGAATATCGCGCCACCCAAGAGCGCTTCCAGCGGTCACTACTCCCCCCTCCCCGTGGGAACATCCCCCCGGTGGAGACTGCTGGGGATAGAGACGGCCACCCGCCTCGCCTTGAGGTCTAGTGGTGGAAAAGGGGTACACAATTGGAGATCCCCCTATCAACCAGTATCACGCGGAGTCACACATCAGAAGGGCAGCCACACGTGGCTAGATGAGCAACCTCTGAGCTGTGTAGAATTTTTCCAACTCAGCTCTCACACTGCAGCCAAAGGAAATTGTGTTTCTACCAGAACCTCAGGAGGAGCAGGGTCAAAGTAACCCCTAGGAGCTACAAGGTCCCTCCCAAAGCACAGGGCTTTTGCATACCCCAACTGGGGAATCAGAGTCTGCCACGGACATTACAGAATACCTAGCTAATAGGGAATGGAGGATTCATATCCTCAAGTACAATCCATTAGCTCAGAGCCCAAGCTGGGAGGTCATTCTCACCACACTCCACTGGGAAGAGGAGAAGACCACAGGTCAGAGTTAACGCAAGATTCAACAAACTTGCTAAAATACACCTAAGGCAATACAGGCCACTACTTCTCTCCCTGGCTTTGCCAAGGAACAATAATTGTGGGCCTGGTGACAGGGCCATAAACTAGCTCTAACACCCCCAGCTCTCGACCAAGAGGCCAGATGAGAAAAAACCAGCGAAAGAACTCAGGGAACATGAAAAATCAGAGTGAAAAGTCACCCCCAAAAGAAATTATCAGTTCCTCAGCAATGGATACCAACCCAAATGAAATGGGTAGAATGACAGAAGAGGAATTTCATTTATGGATTATAAGAAAGCTCAATGAAATTCAAGAGAAAATTGAATCCCAGCACAAAGAAACCACAAGAATAATGCAAGAAATGAATGAAAAATTCTCCAAAGAAATAGAAATATTATGGAAAAATCAAATAGAAATCCTAGAAATGAAAGAAGCATTCAAGGATCTACAAAACACAGTGGAAAGCCTTAAGAATAGGCTGGACCATGCAGAGGAAAGAATTTCAGAGCTAGAAGACAGCTCCTATGCGCTAAATAAATCAGCCGAAGAGAAAGAACACAAAAACAAGAGGCAGGAAAAAAGCATACAAGAAATGTGGGATTATGTAGAGAGGCCAAACATAAGGATAATAGGTATCCCTGAGGGAGAGGAAGAAAATTTGCATGGGCTGGAAAATTTATTTGAAGGAATAATAGAGGAAAATTTCCATGGCTTAGCCAGAAATCTCGACATCCAAGTACAAGGAAGCACACAGGACTCCTGGGAATTCACCACGCCACATAATTATTAGACTGACCAAAGTAAACACAAAAGAGGCACTCCTCAGAGCTGTAAGATGAAAAAATGAGGTAACCTACGAAGGGAAACCCATCAGATTAACTTCAGATTTCTCAGCTGAAACCTTACAAGCCAGAAGGGAATGGGGAGACATCATCAATCTCCTAAAACAAAACAAAGGTCAACCCAGAATTCTGTATCCTGCCAAACTAAGCTTCTTATATGAGGGAGAAATAAAGACCTTTCCAGATAAGCAATCACTGATAGAATTGGCGAAATCCAGACCGGCCTTGCAAGAAATGCTTAGACCCGCATTATACACTAAACAGAGCAACAGACACCCACCTATGTAAAACTATGCAAAGGCTAAAACCCCAGAAACCAGATTCCACAATGATGGAAGAGGTAAAACAAAAGATACCACCCAACAGAATAATCAGAAATTTACCCCAAATATCAATTCTCTCAATAAATGTAAATGGCTTGAACTGCCCATTGAAGAGACATAGGCTGGCTGAATGGATTAAAAAATACAAACCAAGTATCTGTTGTCTTCAGGAAACACACCTTACACACAAAGACGCATTCAGACTCAAGGTGAAAGGATGGAATACAATTTTTCAGGCTAATGGAAACCAAAAGAAATCCGGAGTAGCCATCCTCATTTCAGATGACATAAACTTTAAAGCAATAAAAGTAAAGAAGGACAAAAATGGACACTATATAGTGGTGAAGGGAAAAATTTCACAAGAGGATTTAACAATCCTAAACATTTATGCACCCAACACAGGAGCACCCAGGTACATAAAGCAAATGCTGCTAGATCTAGACAACATAATAAGCAGGAATGCCATAATTGCAGGGGACTTCAACACCCCACTGACGGAACTGGACAGATCCTCCAAAAAAAACAAATAGAGAAATAAAAGACCTAAACAGGACTCTAGAACATTTGGGCCTAACAGATATCTACAGAACACTCCACCCAAATAACAGTGAATATACATTCTTCTCATCAGCTCATGGAACTTTCTCTAAAATTGACCACATCCTAGGCCACAAAACATATCTAAACAAATTCAAAAAAATAGAAATCATACCATGTATCTTTTCAGACCACAGCGGAATAAAATTAGATATCAATTCCAACAGAAACTCACATCTTCCTCCAAAAACTTGGAAACTAAACAATCTATTGCTGAAAGATTATTGGGTCAAGGAGGAGATTCAAAATGAAATCAAAAGATTCTTCGAACTAAACGATAATGGGGACACAAGTTATCAAAATCTATGGGATACAGCAAAAGCAGTCCTGAGAGGAAAACTTATCGCCCTAAATTCCCACATCCAAAAGACAGAAAAGTCACAAATCAGTAAACTAATGAATCATCTTAAGGAAATGGAAGAGGAAGAGCAAAGCAATCCTAAAACCAGCAGAAGAAAAGAAATAACCAAAATTAGAGCAGAATTAAATGAAATCGAGAACAAAAGAACAATACAGAAGATCAATGAAACGAAAAGCTGGTTTTTCGAAAAGATCAACAAAATAGACAGGCCACTTGCCAGGTTGACCAGAAGCAGAAAGGAAAGGACTCTAATAAGCTCAATTAGAAATGAATAAGGAGAAGTCACAACGGATACCATGGAGATACAAAACATCATCTTTGAATACTACAAAAATCTCTATGCCCACAAACACGAAAACGTGGAGGAAATGGACAAATTCTTAGAAACACACTACCTCCCTAGGTTCAACCAGGAAGAAACAGAATTTCTAAACAGACCAATATCAAGCACCGAAATTGAAGCAGTAATTAAAAATCTACCCACAAAAAAAAGTCCTGGACCAGATGGGTTCACACCTGAATTCTACCAAGCCTACAAAGAAGAACTGGTGCCTATACTGCAGAAATTATTTGAAAATATCTAGAAGGATGGAATCCTCCCAAACTCATTCTACGAAGCCAATATCACCTTGATACCAAAGCCAGGAAAGGACACAACAAAAAAAGAAAACTACAGACCAATATCCCTTATGAATATAGATGCAAAAATTCTCAATAAAACCCTTGCAAACCGAATTCAAATGTACATCAAAAAAATAATCCACCATGATCAGGTGGGCTTCATTCCCGAGATGCAGGGATGGTTCAACATACGCAAATCTATAAATGTAATTCACCATATAAATAAAAGCAAGAACAAAGATTATATGATCCTTTCAATAGATGCAGAAAAGGCTTTTGACAAAATCCAGCACCCTTTTATGATAAGAACTCTTAACCATATAGGCATAGATGGCTCATTCCTAGAAACTATTAAAGCCATATACGATAAACCCACAGCCATATCATATGAATGGGGAAAAATTGAAGGCATTCCCCCTTAAAACTGCCACCAGACAAGGGTGCCCACTATCTCCACTTCTTTTCAACATAGTGCTGGAAGTCCTGGCCACAGCAATTAGACAAGACAGAGGAATCAGGGGCGTCCAGATGGGGGCAGAAGAGGTCAAACTTTCAGTATTCGCAGACGATATGATAGTATACATAGAAAACCCCAAAGATTCAACCAAGAGATTACTGGAATTGATAAATGAATTCAGCAAAGTCTCAGGATACAAAATTAATACACACAAATCCATAGCCTTCATATATGCTAATAACAGCCAAGCCGAGAAACAAATTAAAGATGCTATACCTTTCGCAATAGCAACAAAGAAAATTAAATATTTAGGAATATATCTAACTAAGGAGGTCAAAGACCTATATAGAGAGAATTATGAAACACTGAGAAAGGAAATTGCAGAGGATGTAAATAGATGGAAAGCCCTACCATGCTCTTGGATAGGCAGAGTCAACATAGTAAAAATGGCTTTGCTACCTAAACTAATTTACAGAATCAATGCAATCCCTATCAAAATACCAACATCATTTTTTGCCGATCTAGAAAAAATAATTCTACACTTCGTGTGGAACCAGAGAAGACCCCGTCTAGCCAAAGCAATCTTAAGCAAAAAGAACAAATTGGGAGGCTTCTGTCTACCAGACTTCAAACTATACTACAAGGCTATAGTAACCAAAACTGCATGGTATTGGCACAAGAACAGACACGTAGACCAATGGAACAGGACTGAGAACCCAAATATAAAACCAACCTCATACAGTCACCTGATCTTTGACAAATTCCAGAAAAACGTACACTGGGGAAAAGAATCCCTATTCAACAAATGGTGCTGGGAAAATTGGATGGCCATATGTAGAAGACTGAAACTAGACCCACACCTCTCACCTCTCACAAAAATCAATTCACAATGGATAACAGATCTAAACCTAAGACATGAAACCATAAGAATTCTCAAAGAAAACGTTGGAAAAACTCTTATGGACATTGGCCTAGGCAAAGAATTTATGAAGAAGACCCCCAAAGCAATCACAGCAGCAACAAAAATAAATACATGGGACCTGATCAAATTGAAAAGCTTCTGCACAGCCAAGGAAACTATCACTAGAGTGAACAGACAACCTACAGAATGGGAGAAAATATTTGCATGCTACACCTCTGATAAAGGGCTGATAACCAGAATCTATACAGAACTTAGGAAAATCAACAAGAAAAAATGAAATAACCCTATTAAAAAATGGGCAAAGGACATGAACAAAAACTTTTCCAAAGAAGACAGAATGATGGCCAGCAAACATATAAGAAAGTGCTCAACTTCTCTAATCATCAGGGAAATGCAAATCAAAACCACAATGAGATATCACTTAACTCCAGTGAGATTGGCTCATATCAAAAAATCCCCAAATAACAAATGTTGGCGGGGATGTGGACAGATAGGAACACTCATACACTGCTGGTGGGACTGCAAATTAGTACAACCTCTATGGAAAAGAATATGGAGACACCTCAAAGAATTAAAAGTAGAATTACCATTTGACCCAGCAATCCCACTACTGGGTATTTATCCAAAAGAAAAAAAGACTTTTTAATAAAGACATCTGCTCTCGAATGTTCATAGCAGCACAATTCACAATTGCAAAGTTGTGGAAACAACCCAGGTGCCCATCAATACACGAGTGGATCAATAAAATGTGGTATATGTATACCATGGAGTATTACTCAGCAATAAGGAACAAAGTGAATTAACACATCTGGTATTATCCTGGTTGGAGCTAGAACCCATTCTTCGAAGCGAAGTGTCACAGGATTGGAAAAACAAGCACCACTGGTACCCACCATCAAACTGGTACTAACTGATGAACGCTTACATCACACAGGGCAATAACATTCATCTGAGGGCGGGCGGGCGGGAGGGGGGTGGAAGGGATGGGAAAAACTCTCACTGAATGGATGTGGGGAGCACAGCTTGGGAGACGACCACGATTGTGGCTCTGACATGGGCAGAACAGGGGCAATGTGTATGGCCAAAGTGTTGTACCCCCATGATATTCTGAAATTAAAAAAATAAATTAAAAAAAAAAATCTTATAATACAAAAAAACTATTATAGCTGATAAGTCAATTTTGCAATGTCCCAGGATATAAAGTTAATATATAAAAATCAATCGTGTTTCTACATACTAGCAAGAAACATGTAAAAAATGAATATCATTCCAGTTGTAAGACTTACACACTGAAAATCACAAAACATTACTGAGAGAAATTTTATAAAGAAGCTTTAAAGTAATGCAGAGATATACCATAATTATGGACTGGAACACCCAATACTATCAGGATGTTAGTTCCTCCCAAGCTGACCTATAGATTCAGTGCAATCCTAACCAAAATCTCAACAGGCTTTTTTATTTTAGAAACTAAAAAACTGATCCTAATATTTATGTGAAAATGCAAATATCCTTAGATAATGAAAACAATCTCAAAAAAGAAAGTTGGAGGACTTCTACAACTTTCTTTCAAGACTTTCTATAAAGCTATGGTAATCAAGAGAGTTTGAAGATAAATTTACAATGGAATAGAACTGAACTGAGAGTCCAGAAATACATTCACTCTAATAGGGCTGATTTATATTTTTAAAATCAAGGTTTCAAAATAGAAAATTAGAGATCAATGGAATAGAATAGAGTCCAGGGCAGACTCACACACATAGGGTAAATATTTTTTTTAACCAAGGCTCTAAAATATTTAATAGTATAATGAGAAAGGAAAACCTTTTCAACAGATAGTGCCGGAATGACAGGCTATCTCTGAAAAAAAAATAAACCTGAATCTATACTTTATATCATATCCACTAATTTAGTTAAGATGGCTCTTAAGCCTAAATGCAAAAGTTAAATTACAAAGCTTCTAGAAAAAAATATGAGAGGGTATCTTCTTTTCTTTTTTTTTTAAAGAGACACTCTGTCACCCAGGCTATAGTTCAGTGGCCCAATCACAGCTCACTGTAACCTCCAACTCCTGGGCTCAAGCGATCCTCCTGCCTCAGCCTTCCAAATAGCTGGGACTACAGGCATGTGTCACCACGCCAGGCTAATTTTTAAATTTTTTGTAGAGACAGGGTCCTGCTATGTTGCCCAGGCTAGTCTCAAACTCCTGGCCTCAAAAAATCCTCCTGCCTTGGCCTCCCAAAGTGCTGGGATTATAGGCGTGAGCCACTGCACCCGGCCTGAGAGGGTATCTTTTGACTTTTGGGCAGGCAAAGATCTCTTAGACATAATCTAGAAAACACTAGATATAAAATAAAAATATTGATAAAATAGAAATCATCAAAATTAAAAACTTTTTCTTATCAAAAGTTATCCTTAAGAAAATGTATAGGTAAGCTCCAGACTGAGAGAAAAAAATTCTCAGTGCATATATCTGACAAAGAACTTATAGTCAGAATATATAAACAACTCAAAAATAAAATGACAACCCAATTTTTCAAATGGGCAAAAACCTTCAAGAGACACTTTATAAAGGAAGATACTGAATAGTTTAAAAGCACATGAAAAGATGCTCAATATGTAACATTAGTCACAAGGGAAATGCAAATTAGAACCACAATGAGATACTACTTCATTCCTACTAGAACTAGGCTAAATTTTTTTAAAGTAACAATATCAAGTATTGGCAAGATTGTAGAGCAACTGGGATTCTCACAGATTGCTGACGGGAGTATAAAATGGTACAATCACTATGGAGAACAGTTTGGCAATTCCACTTCTAGGTATTTACCTAAGAGAAATGAAAACATGCTCACCGAAAGACTTGATAGCTTTTTTTACAAATATCTCAAACTGGAAACTTAAACGTCTATCGATGTATGATTTGACAAAAAACTGTGGTATATCCACACAATGGCTATGTTCAGCAATAAAAAGGGAACAAATTACATACACACAACAACACAGATAAATCTTAAAAACAGTACACTTGACAAAAGCTAGCCTCAAAAGGGGGTGATTTCATTTGTATAAATTTCTAGAACAGGAAAAGGTAATCTACAATGATATAAAGTAGGTCAGTGGTTGCCAAGGGCTAGGGGTAGTGGGATACTGACTGCAAAGAGCCAAAAACAACTTTGTGAGGCAATGGAAATATTCTAAATTTTTATAGGGGTGTAGATTATCTGAGTATCTAGATTTGCCAAAATTCAACAAACTATACACTTAAGATCTTCACATTTCACTTAAATAAATCATACCTCAATAAAAAAGTCAATAGAAATAGTTATATATGCATAAAAAAGATATATATATACGTATATATATTTATATATATACATATATATACACACACACACACATATACACACACACCCCAAAATGTTAGTAATAGCAGAATTATAGGTATTTTTTCCTATGGTTATTTGTACTCTTAAAATTTTCTTCTAATAAACAAGTATTACTCATATAAAAAAAAACAAAGGAAGCTCTCAAAGAAGGCTTTATTGAAAAGGTGACAGTTGATTATAGACCTAAAGGAGGTGAGGAGGCCAGCTGTATGGATATATGTGAGAAGAACCTTCTAGGAAGAGAAACCTTCCAACTGTAAAAGCCTTGAGGTTTTAAGAAGAGAAGTAACATGCTCTGACTTGCATTTTAACAGGTTCACTCTGGCTGGAGTGTTTAGAATAGACAGGAGACTAGTCAGAGGGCTACCACAACAATGCAGGTGAGAGATGACAGAAGCTTGGACCAGGAGAAAGGAACACAGTGAAGTTAGAGAGAGATAGTCAAATCATGAATATATTTGAAAGCAAAGCTAATATTTGCAGTTAGATTGGATGTGAGGTATAGGAAAAAGAAAGAGGTCAAGGATGACTTCAAGGGTTTTGGCCTGAGCAACTAGAATAGAGTATCCATTTCCTGATACAGAGAAAACTATGAGATGAGGTAGGTTTTTAGGGTGGAGAGGAGAGATCAAGTTTGTTTAGGACATACTAAGTTTGAGTAAAAGTGAAGATATAAAATTGGTAGTCATTGGCAAGTAGAGGCATTTATAGCCACAGGACTAGATGAGCTCACCGAGGGAACGTATACATAAAGAAGAAGAGGTCCAAAGAAAAGGCTCTAAAGCATTCAAGTGTCAGGAGGTCAGCAAGTTCTTAGCATAAACTAGAACTGAAGGTCAGTAATACCCTCAAGTATACCGTGAAACTATTCTTAGAAACTTGGACTGACTTCAAAAACTAAAATCAAAAAAGTCTTTTCTATTTTTTGCTTAAATAAGCACTCTAAAGTTATCAGTGATTCTGTAAGACGAAATCGACACCTAGATTGATCACAATCTGAACACAGAAACTATGCACCATTCACCATTATGCCAGTCCCATATTTCTATAATCCCATGGATCAAGCTTCTCCATCTTTGAGACATTTGAGAATAAAAGTACAAGGACATAATCAGAATAGTTTCCCTCAAACAGCAAAGGATTATCTACTAAGGAAGAACTATCTTTGTGCCCTCGAACAAGGCTCATCAGTCATTAGACGACACTCAAAGCTTGTGAGGTAATGATGTACTACACAGCTGTCTGGTCTTCAGATGACACTTTGGAGGCTGATGATAAACTACAGGTCTGACAACTCACTTTCCATTTTAAGATATTTCTTGAACTTTCTCTTGTTGTGACAGGCAACCAAATTGATTAAACCTAGTCATGGGATTTGACACCACAGCCAGTAGATTTCTATTTGTTGATTGCTATTGATTTTCTTTGATACTTCATTTAAAAATCAATAGTTGGAAAGAAAAATAGGCTTGGTTTACGCATACTTAAACATACTATTGTATGCTGGAGGAGGCACAAGTTTGGCAGGGCTTTGGCATCCAATTATGAGAAGAGCTCTTAACAGGTGAAAGCAAGGGCTTTAGATCGATATGCAGTTTTCTTTCTCAATCAAGGAAAGTGGCTATAAATTAGGCTCATCAGTGTTATTTCCAGGGCTTTCTTGTAGCAAACAACTTTAAACTTTTTTTTTTTATCTTCTTTGGATTTACATTAAAAGATACATCACTAAGAGTTTTTCTTTTGTTTTGTTTTTAAGGATATTTGAGGTACCTGGAGTTCATCCGGGCTTTTATCTTTTTGGCTTTTTTTTTACTTTTTTGCCGCTCTTCTCCATCTTTCAAAGGTTCTGGTGGAGCTGCACTTTCAACCACAATATCAATAATATACTTCTTCAAGGAAAGATGCTCCTGCAAGATAAATAAATAAAATAATAAACACAATGATGTAAAAATAATACAGGATTGCTACAGACTGCAGTGAGTGTAAAAGATGATGAAACTAAAAGTAATTTCTATGAAATATTGGTTTCCACAATTGCTTTGGAAAGTGTTGTGGAGAAGTTGTTTTACTTGAGATTTTCATTCACATCACATCACTGACTTCATTCTGCTGCACATCAATTGTGCTAAATGCTATGGATACAAGGACATAATAATTCCTGGTAAAATATATACCCAAAACTTATAATACCAAGTAATTAGCCAATTAGAGATTTAGAGTGCTATTGGAGTTCAAAAGGAAAACAAGATCACTGTTTACTGTGGGCGAGGAGGGAAGAATTCAAGAAGGAAGTACCATGTCTGCTATCCCTTGAAGGAAGACAGAATTTGAACATATGGATACTGGGTATTGTGTGTGTGTGTTTGGGATGAGAGTGGGGTAGGGGGACAGGAAGGAGAAAGCAGAAGGTTATCTTAGAAAACACATCCCAGAGATAAAAAAGTGGAATGGGGATACTGGCAACAGAGGTTTGGTTTGGCTGGAGCACATAGAATTTGGCCCTACTTCCCTCCTTATCCATCTTAGAGTTTATGGCCTATCACTATAATCACTCTGTTGCATGCACCCACCTCCCCTGATCCTCTGTTCTTTCACACCTGCATGGCAAAATCCCAATCCTAAATCCAACTCTCTCCCTATTCTGTACTTGTATCTGGAGCAGATTAATGTGGCTATAATTACAAACCATGTTGCCTACTCCCACTTTAAATTTACGACATTACACCTCAAGTGGGTCTATCATTGCCAGGTAGTCAAGCAAACCTACAATAGTTAATCCACACACTCACCTTCCTAGAAATTAGTTTAGATCATCTCCTAAAATCTCCAATATGCCTTCTTCCCCTACCCTCATCTCTCAGTTCATGACCACGCTTATTTCACTGAGGAAAACAGCATTATTCAGAAGAGAATTTCCACACACTCCCACAGCCAAGTTTACCAACCACTCTGTACCTGTACCTATATACTTTCTTCCCTTCCCTTCTGTTATAATATATGAACACTCCTGTAAATATTAATACATAGGGCCATGTCCTCCAAATGTACACTGGATCCCCTTTCTTCTCCCCACTTATACAGTTATTTCTTCTCTTTTCTGCATTATCAATTTTTCCCTTTCTACTTAAATCATTTAGATTCTTTCTACTTAAACCATCGCAAAAGAATCCTTGTTTGTATGTCCCCTTCCAGCTTCTTCTGTACCAAGATTTATTGAAAGAAAACACATCTTCTCTGTCTCTACTTTCTTAACTTTCATTCTCTCTTGAACTCATTCTAGTCCAGTTTCTGCCCTTACCACCCTTACCACTCTACTAAGTATCCTTGTCAAGGTCACCAACACTGATGGCCAACTCTCAGTTCTTATCTGTTTCTTGCAACCTTAGTCCTATAGATCACTTCCTTCTCCCCAAGACTCTTTCTACACTAGGCTTCCAGACATCATAACGTCCTCCTAACTCACTGGCAGCTCCTTCTAAGTCTTCTTTGCTGGATCTTTTTCCTCTTCTTGACCTCCAAATGTTGGAGTATCCCAGAGCTATCCTTAGAACTTTCCTCTTCTTTATCCAAACTCACTCATCACATGTAGTAACTTAAAATATTATTTATACACAGACAATTCTCAAATTTTTATCTATAGGCCTGACCTCCATTCATCTACATAAAAATATCTCCTCAAAATCTCCACTTAGGTGGAGCATGTCCACAATTAGCATTTCCAAAATAACATGTGCATAACAAAATTCTTACACTCCCTGTATGCATAAAGTTGCTCTTCCCAGAGTGTTCTCTATTACAGTAAATAGTACCATCATTTGCATAACTGCAAATCATCAACAAATTCTATTAGTTCTCTTTTCAAATATATTCCAAATTCATCCCAAACTCAACCACTTCTCCCTACCATCATCACCTAGTCTAAGTCACTGTCAGCTCTCATTTCTATTACTGCAATAGCCTCTTAATTGGTCTTCCAGTTTCTAATTTGACCGCTAGGTCTTTTCTCTATAAAAGCAGTCAGTTATTTTTTGAAACATAAATCAAATCACATCATTCCTCTTATCAAAATTTGCCTTCTCATCACAGTTAAAATCCAAAGTCCTTACCTTACCATGGCCTACAGAGCCTTACATCATTGATCTCTCTGAACTCATCTACTACTACTCTCTCTTTTCTTAACTAAAAGTACACCCACAGTGGTCATCTTATTGTTCCTCACATTCATCAGAAAAACTGCCTGATAACTCTACATATCTTGTTCCCTTAGCCAAGAATATTCTCCTGTATATTTGCAAGATTTCAGCCAAAATGAAACTCTACCTTAAATAACACCCTCTATTATTCACTACCTCTTTATTGTCTGTTTTTCTTCATAGGACTTGCCTAACTAACATCATATATTCTTTTGCAGTTTCCTTCACTAGAATGTAAGTTTCACAAGGGTAATGACTTTGTTTTTTTCACTGATACTTCTGTGTCTAGAACTGTGCGTGGCATATGACAAGCACTCAATAAGCGTGTGTTAGATGAATGAATGAAAAGAAGGTAATGTAATAGTAGCCAATAATAGTAATTTGAGGGCTTATTATGCAACATACAATGAGCTAAGCACTTTATATAAAACTACTTATTTAGTCCTCAGAACTATACTTTAGAACATACTTAGAAGGTATGTATTTTTATTACCCCCATCTTAACTACGAGAAAAATGAAACAGAGTCAAATAACTTGCCCAAAGTTAGAAGGTTAGAATCATGACTGAGTGACTCTGCTCAGTCATCATAGTAAAGTGACAGAGCCCAAATTTAAACCCAGACAGTATGATTAGAGAGTCTACATTCTTGACTACTACCTTAGAGATATGACTAGAAATGGGTTTGGGCTATAGAATTGTACTCACTTTTCAAATCATCAACCTACCAAAAAAAAAAAAAATTAAGCCCATAGCCAAAGGAAAAAAATATCCTCTCATCTCTCACAAGTAGAAGCTTTTATTTTCTTTGATAAATTAGGCTTGTTATATACTATACAAGGGGAAGGGCGGGGAGTAGACTTGTGCACTGACATTAATGTTAACCTTTTTAAAATCTCAAAACTAAAAACAAACAAGAATATATTTTTGTTTGACTTAATGGTAACTTTTTTCTTAATATAAAATCCATACATGTTAATTATAGAAAGTATAGATTAAATTAAGATTAAAATCTCCTATAATTCTAATGCATAGAAAAAAATCACTAATATTTTGGTGTATATTCTTCCAGACATTTTTCCTTTGCACATATAGTTTTATTAAAATGAATTATAGCATTTACAATATTTTATAGCCTGTTTTTTCATTTAATATTATAAATATATATTCCTGCCATTAAATAATATTCTACAACACAACCTAGTGGATGTAAGGTATTCTATTTCCTGAATACACCTAATTTTACTAATGCCTTATTGTTAGTCATCTGGATAATTTTTAATTTTTCCAATATAATAAATAACAGTGCAACAAATATTCCTATAGTTAAAATTTTAAACACAAAGTCAATTATTCCCTTATGATCAAATCACAGAAATGAAAAACCTGGGTCATAGATTATACATATTTTAAGACTTTTAATAAATATCCCCAAATTGGACAACCAGAATGGGAATTAATTTATGTCCCCAGAAGTGGTCTGCCAGTACCTAGTGTTCCTGTTTTGTTTGTAAATCTGTTAATTTGTTAACTGAAAAATTAATACTAGTATATTTGATCATTTGTTTATATTTTATTTTCTGTGACTTAGAATGTATTTTTTGTCCAGCTTTCTACAGACACATTTCAAGTTTTTATATATTTGCTTCTAATGGTTTACATTATGCTCTTGCTTTTTCTAAGACAGAGATCACCTTGTGATGATAAAAAAGATATGTTGATGGGTGTGACAGGATAATTAACAGTCATTCTTCCATCAAAAGTGTGAAAGCTTTATATAGGAAGAAGGTTTTGACATGGTTTCTAAAGATGGAAAGCATGTAAAAAGAAGGTTTTCAACATTGAGGGAGTGGTTGAGTAAATTATGGTATATTTCTATGAGGAAGTATTAATCATTAAAATCCTTATAAAAGAGGATTCTGAGAAGATGGTGGCAGCAGAATTTTAGACTCTCTCTAAATCTCCATATATAAACATAAAGAGCAATTAATGTAGGAAAGCAAAACCTACAGAAAATATTTACAACAAAACTAGGTGACAAGATATTCCCATAATCTCCAAATACAAGTGAGTGAGGACAAACTACCAGCAGATCAGTGTCTTTGCAGGAGAAACCAGAAGGAAACAACAGGGTAAATAACGAATATAAGAAAAAAAGAACCCTAAAAAAAGGAACAGATATTCACTGGAGAGTTCAACAGGCCAATTTGAGAACAGTATCTAAAAGTGAGAGGGGTTCTGACCACTCCAATAGCAGGTGCATGAATGGTGCCTTCCTTAAGAAGGTCTAAACAGGCTAATGGGGGGCAGTCCAGATAATTCTGGAAACTGAGCCACCAGGGCTTCCTGCCAGTAGAGGGCCCTCACAGAAGAAACTGCTGGGAAAGGAATTTAAATTACACAAAGTAGGGAAAATAGAGACAAAGGAAAAAAAATGCCTAGATAAAAGCAGAACAGGGAAACAGAACCAGAAAGTTTCAGAAATCCACTATATTTTTCACAAAAACAAAATAAGAGGGATCTCTATGAAGTTAGAATAGCTACTCTAAATCACATCTCTTTCTAAAAGTTTCATAAGACTAAGTCCATGTAAAAAATAAACAGAAAAGTATCAAGGTTAAATGCCAGTTTTTAAAAGAAAAGAATACATAGAATAGAAACCCCACAAATAAAAAAAGCACAAAAAAGTATGCATAGATCAAAATGTAACCTTTTATTTCAAAATAAGCTCAAACACACAAAGAAAATGGTATAAGGCATGAGAGAACAACACAAATCACAATCTTAAAAACTTAAAAATTAAGTCATAAAACGCAAGGAAGATTACAAATGAAAAAAATCATTTAAGAAAGAAAAATAAAATAGAATACACATAAGAGCAAATAAATACAACAAATAATGCCTCAAACAAATAAAATGTGAATGAAAAGGAGAAAATTTAAAAAAAAAAGAAATACATATGATTTGAGAGTAAGTGGAAATACTGAAGATAGGCAAAGATGCGATAAACAGATAATAGGAATCCTTAAAAAAGAAAACCAAAGAGAACAAATATTAAAAACTTTAATTCAAGAAAACTTTCAGGAAAGACTATAATACTGGAACAGTATAACATATACCTGAAAATACTGACCCATAGTGGATATTACCAAGACATATCCTATTAAAATTTCTGGACTTTAATGAAAAAAGAAAAATTCTTTGTGTATTTAGGGGAAAAAAGCAAGTGACTTACAAGAAAAAAGTCAGATCATCATCAGCCTTTATGACGGCAACATTTTATGCCAGAAGATGTAATATATTCAAATATTTTCAAAGAAAGAAACACGAGCTAAGGATTTTATATCTAGTAAAGTTTACTTTCAAGTACAAAGAGCACAAATAAACTTTATCAACATAAAAAGAATCTCAGAGAATATTAGTCTCATAAGCCCTTCCTGAGGAATCTACTAAAGAACATGCCTCCGAAAACCAAAACGACCAGAGAGGCATGGACATAAGTACTAGTGGTGAACATTATACATATGCTTACTGAACTAAGACTAAATTGGAGACAAAAAGCTAAAGAATATAGCATATAATACCTGTATCTCAGATTTTTCATAGTATTACTATTTTAAAAAGATAAGAAGAAGGGGAGAACATAAGAAAAAACTGTTAAACTCTTCTCACTAATTACACTGGTGATGGTAATAATAGTAGTGTTATTCTAAGACTGTTGTATGTGTTATGTGGAATAAAGTATATGAGGTTTCAAAATAAAAAATATATCCTATCTTTCCCTGTACAAACAATTATATAGTTACTATATTATATAGATTTAATTCTGTCATCTCCTGTGTCCTTGAGAACCTGAATCATTGGTAGGGAAGAAAAGAGATACAGGATGCAATACAGAAGAGATTCAGTAAAACCCCTATAGTCCTGAATTTGAATTATAAAAATTCAAAAGACAATTATTTTAAAGTAAATTTTTAAAAAAATGTATATACACATGTATATGTATATGTGTGTATATCTATGGGTATATATGAATGTGTGTATACACACATAGATATATTATATACATCTCCTTTCTTAATTTCCTAATTCTGTTCACAATGACCAACCCATTAGCAATAAGCATTCCTGATTATGGTCCTCAAATATCATTTCTCAGTAAAAGTAACTGGGGCTTCTTACCAAAATGGCCGAACATGAGTCTAACATCTTTCCATACTGAGTAGGATGAAAACTATCAAATTTGACTAGACTCATAATCAAAAGGACTTGAGAACAAAGTTTAAGAGACTCCAACTGATCTTTGATGGCATAATTTGACTTGAGAACAAAGTTTAAAAGACTCCCACTGATGGCATAATTTGAGCTTCAAAAAGGAAGACTGCACATCATCAAAACATATTAGAAGTGTTTAAATCCATGAGTTCATAATTTACATATATATAAATTATACATATGTACACATACACATATATATCTCAATTAATCAGGCGCCTTTGGAGGATAATAGGAAACCAATTTATCATCTTGAAAACTAGTAAATAATCAAAAACGTATCCTGCCTTTCCTACATAAATACTCAGTAACCAAACAGTAGATGAGGAAACCATCTCTTTATAAATGTATTCCAAATAATAAATGAAAATGAAATGTAGAATTGAAATATCCCCATATCCACAAATTAATGGATTTAGGCACTGAGCATCCATAGCTAATACATCAATAACACGAAAAGAAAGACAATCAGACATTATGTTCATCCTGATAAAAGAACTCAATACCAATTATAGTTTTATCAAATGGATCAAACCTGAGTCTGATCAAGCCTCTAG
This sequence comes from Daubentonia madagascariensis, assembly GCA_023783475.1. Lineage (NCBI taxonomy): Eukaryota > Metazoa > Chordata > Mammalia > Primates > Daubentoniidae > Daubentonia > Daubentonia madagascariensis. The sequence continues at coordinate 6,612,585 of JAKFHU010000144.1, read as the reverse complement.
ATTCACCTGCCCATAGGGAGGAAATAGAGAGTACAGAGAAACATTGCACTGGACCAGACTCCACAGTGAAAGAGCTTTAGCAAGTCAATAATTCCTTCACTAGGGACTGAACTTCCCAGTCCTTCTTGTAGCTAGAGCTGGCCATGTGACTGACTATTTATCAATGGAAAATGAATGTATGCTCAGTGTTTTAAGGTCCGTTCACTCTCTTCCCCTTCTGCAAACTGGAACACAAAAGAGCTTGTAACACAGCTCTGATCATAAAGGGGAGGGCATACCTGAGGGGATGAGAAATATAGAAGATGGGTTGCTGAAAAACCATATGACATAAAGTCATCTTGATACTCTGGGCTGTTTACCTCAGAACTGTACTGTAGGAAATAAACTTATATGTTTTTAAAACCACTATATTTTTGGTGCCTTTACTATAGCAGCTTAGTCCTTTCCCTAATTAATGCAATTATGTAAATTATATGTGTAATAAATATATATCTTTGTGTATTTGTGTATAAATTTGTGTGTACCGAATGACTATAAGAAAATGAGGCAAAATATTAAGATTTTTCACTAGATGATTATGACAGGTTTTAAATTTCCTCCTTTATAATAAGCGTGTATCACTTTCAGAAGCAGAAAGAAAATCTCTATGAAAATACCCATCATGATGATGATCTCGGGGGACTTCCGGAAAAATGGCGATCTGATAGCGTCCTACCACCGCACCGCTCCCAGGGAAGGAGGTGAAGAACGCCAGCGGCTGCCTGTGAGCACGGACCGCTCACTCCGAAAACAGCATTGCGAATTACAGAGAAACAACGCTGAACGCCCAGCCCAAGAAAACAGGTACAAAATTTTCACAAAGATCGGAGGGCGCAGGGAGCACAATACAGCCCAGAGCGCGGGAAGGACGCGCTCACCAGATCCGTGCAGCGCGACCTGCCCCCCAAGCGGTTACGCGCCTCCCCATCCACTCAGTCAGGGACAATCCCAGAGTTGGGGCAGGGCGGTTGCACAAGACAACAGACGCTGTGGAGTTGGAGTAATCATGAAAGCCAAACGCAACCCTCAGCTACAGTATACAGAGACCGCGCAGGGCTGGGGATCACGCTGGGCGGAGATTCAGCTTCCCGGGACAGTGCGCGGGAACCCGCAGACCGGCATTGCGTCACTGGAAGTCAGCAGGACTGGGCCCAGAAGTTTAACGGGGAGCGGGACACGCCCTTAGAGGCTGCTAGCAACTGCCGCTGCGGCCGGCGGAGAAAAACTGCGCTCCCGGTGCGATCGGAGCCTGGCTGTGCGCCAGGCTGGCGGCAGCCGCCATCTTTACAACCGCCCCCGCGGAGCTGTGAGCCGTGTCTCTAGCTCCGCCACGCTCCGACCCGGGGCTCTTCTGCTGGGGCGAGACAGGCTCTGCCTTTGGTGGCCAGGGTCAGCTGCATCCGTGGGTTCCAGGTGGGACCAGATCCCAGAACTGTAGCGGCGGGATCTTTGGGTATTGGAAACAGTTTGCAGCTCGTCCATCTGGTCCTGCTACCCTGGCTCTTGCCTCCCACAAGTCTGTTACGTGCTGGTCCTAGTGCCCGCCCCTTCAGGTCCCAGCCCTCCTGTACCCCAGAGATCGCTCATTTTGAAGGTTGCTGGCTATAGTGACTCATTTGGTATAACTGCTGGTTCCCATGACAACCAAATACCTCAAGAGCCACAGGCTGAACCAGAGCAGCTCCCCATAATCCTGCCCACTTCAATAGGGAATATCGCGCCACCCAAGAGCGCTTCCAGCGGTCACTACTCCCCCCTCCCCGTGGGAACATCCCCCCGGTGGAGACTGCTGGGGATAGAGACGGCCACCCGCCTCGCCTTGGGGTCTAGTGGTGGAAAAGGGGTGCACAATTGGAGATACCCTATCAACCAGTATCACACGGAGACGCACATCAGAAGGGCAGCCACACGTGGCTAGATGAGCAACCTCTGAGCTGTGTAGAATTTTCCCAACTCAGCTCTCACACGGCAGCCAAAAGAAATTGTGTTTCTACCTGCACCTCAGGAGGAGCAGGGTCAAAGTAACCCCTAGGAGCTACAAGGCCCCTCCCAAAGCACGGGGCTTTCGCATACCCCAACTGGGGGATCAGAGTCTGCCACGGACATAACAGAATACCTAGCTAATAGGGAGCGGTGGACTCATATCCTCAAGTACAATTCATTAGCTTAGAGCCCAAGCTGGGAGGTCATTCTCACCACACTCCACTGGGAAGAGGAGAAGACCACAGGTCAGAGTTAACTCAAGATCCACCAAACTTGCTAAAATACACCTAAGGCAATACAGGCCACTACTTCTCTCCCTGGCTTTGCCAAGGAACAATAATTGTGGGCCTGGTGACAGGGTCATAAACTAGCTCTAACACTCCCAGCTCTCGACCAAGAGGCCAGATGAGAAAAAACCAGTGAAAGAACTCAGGGAACATGAAAAATCAGAGTGAAAAGTCACCCCCAAAAGAAATTATCAGTTCCTCAGCAATGGATACCAACCCAAATGAAATGGGTAGAATGACAGAAGAAGAATTTCGTTTATGGATTATAAGAAAGCTCAATGAAATTCAAGAGAAAATTGAATCCCAGCACAAAGAAACCACAAGAATAATGCAAGAAATGAATGAAAAATTCACCAAAGAAATAGAAATATTACAGAAAAATCAAATAGAAATCCTAGAAATGAAAGAAGCATTCAAGGATCTACAAAACACAGTGGAAAGCCTTAAGAATAGGCTGGACCATGCAGAGGAAAGAATTTCAGAGCTAGAAGACAGCTCCTATGCGCTAAATAAATCAGCCGAAGAGAAAGAACACAAAAACAAGAGGCAGGAAAAAAGCATACAAGAAATGTGGGATTATGCAAAGAGGCCAAACATAAGGATCATAGGTATCCCTGAGGGAGAGGAGGAAAATTTGCATGGGCTGGAAAATTTATTTGAATGAATAATAGAGGAAAATTTCCATGGCTTAGCCAGAAATCTCGATATCCAAGTACAAGAAGCACACAGGACTCCTGGGAGAGTCAATGTGAAAAGGCATTCACCACGCCACATAATTGTTACACTGACCAAAGTAAACACAAAAGAGGCACTCCTCAGAGCTGTAAGACGAAAAGAACACGTAACCTACAAAGGGAAACCCATCAGATTAACTTCAGATTTCTCAGCTGAAACCTTACAAGCCAGAAGGGAATGGGGAGACATCATCAATCTCCTAAAACAAAACAAAGGTCAACCCAGAATTCTGTATCCTGCCAAACTAAGCTTCTTATATGAGGGAGAAATAAAGACCTTTCCAGATAAGCAATCACTGATAGAATTGGCGAAATCCAGACCGGCCTTGCAAGAAATGCTTAGACCCGCATTATACACTAAACGGAGCCAACAGACACCCACCTATGTAAAACTATGCCAAAGCTAAAACCCCAGAAACCAGATTCCACAATGATGCAAGAGGTAAAACAAAAGATATCACCCAACAGAATAATCAGCAATTTACCCCAAGTATCAATTCTCTCAATAAATGTAAATGGCTTGAACTGCCCATTGAAGAGACATAGGCTGGTTGAATGGATTAAAAAACACAAACCAAGTATCTGTTGTCTTCAGGAAACACACCTTACACACAAAGACGCATTCAGACTCAAGGTGAAAGGATGGAATACAATTTTTCAGGCTAATGGAAACCAAAAGAAATCCAGAGTAGCCATCCTCATTTCAGATGACATAAACCTTAAAGCAATAAAAGTAAAGAAGGACAAAAATGGACACTATATAGTGGTGAAGGGAAAAATCTCACAAGAGATTTAACCATCCTAAACATTTATGCACCCAACACCGGAGCACCCAGGTACATAAAGCAAATGCTGCTAGATCTAGACAACATAATAAGCAGGAATGCCATAATTGCAGGGGACTTCAACACCCCACTGACGGAACTGGACAGATCCTCCAAACAAAAAAATAGAGAAATAAAAGACCTAAACAGGACTCTAGAACATTTGGGCCTAACAGATATCTACAGAACACTCCACCCAAATAACACTGAATATACATTCTTCTCATCAGCTCATGGAACTTTCTCTAAAATTGACCACATCCTAGGCAACAAAACAGATCTAAACAAATTCAAAAAAATAGAAATCATACCATGTATCTTTTCAGACCACAGCGGAATAAAATTAGAAATCAATTCCAACAGAAACTCACATCGTCCTCCAAAAATGTGGAAACTAAACAATCTATTGCTGAAAGATTATTGGGTCAAGGAGGAGATTCAAATTGAAATCAAAAGATTCTTTGAACTAAACGATAATGGGGACACAAGTTATCAAAATCTGTGGGATACAGCAAAAGCAGTCCTGAGGGGAAAACTTATCGCCATAAATTCCCACATCCAAAAGACAGAAAAGTCACAAATCAGTAAACTAACGAATCATCTTAAGGAAATGGAAAAGGAAGAGCAAAGCAATCCTAAAGCCAGCAGAAGAAAAGAAATAACCAAAATCAGAGCAGAATTAAATGAAATCAAGAACAAAAGAACAATACAGAAGATCAATGAAACAAAAAGTTGGTTCTTCGAAAAGATAAACAAAATAGACAGGCCACTTGCCAGGTTGACCAGAAGCAGAAAGGAAAGGACTCTAATAAGCTCAATTAGAAATGAAAAAGGAGAAGTCACAACTGATACCGTGGAAATACAAAACATCATCTTTGAATACTACAAAAATCTCTATGCCCACAAACACGAAAACGTGGAGGAAATGGACAAATTCTTAGAAACACACTACCTCCCTAGGTTCAACCAGGAAGAAACAGAATTTCTAAACAGACCATTATCAAGCACCGAAATGGAAGCAGTAATAAAAAATCTACCCACAAAAAAAAGTCCTGGACCAGATGGGTTCACACCTGAATTCTACCAAGCCTACAAAGAAGAACTGGTGCCTATACTGCAGAAATTATTTGAAAATATCCAGAAGGATGGAATCCTCCCAAACTCATTCTACGAAGCCAATATCACCTTGATACCAAAGCCAGGAAAGGACACAACAAAAAAAGAAAATTACAGACCAATATCCCTTATGAATATAGATGCAAAAATTCTCAATAAAATGCTTGCAAACTGAATTCAAATGTACATCAAAAAAATAATCCATCACGATCAGGTGGGCTTTATTCCCGAGATGCAGGGATGGTTCAACATACGCAAATCTATAAATGTAATTCACCATATAGATAAAAGCAAGAACAAAGATTATATGATCTTTTCAATAGATGCAGAAAAGGCTTTTGACAAAATCCAGCATCCTTTTATGATAAGAACTCTTAACAATATAGGCATAGATGGCTCATTCCTAGAAACTATTAAAGCCATATACGATAAACCCACAGCCAATATCATACTGAATGGGGAAAAATTGAAGGCATTCCCCCTTAAAACTGCCACCAGACAAGGGTGCCCACTATCTCCACTTCTTTTCAACATAGTGCTGGAAGTCCTGGCCACAGCAATTAGACAAGACAGAGGAATCAGGGGCGTCCAGATGGGGGCAGAAGAGGTCAAACTTTCACTATTCGCAGACGATATGATATTATACATAGAAAACCCCAAAGATTCAACCAAGAGATTACTGGAATTGATAAATGAATTCAGCAAAGTCTCAGGATACAAAATTAATACACACAAATCCATAGCCTTCATATATGCTAATAACAATCAAGCCGAGAAACAAATTAAAGATGCAATACCTTTTGCAATAGCAACAAAGAAAATTAAATATTTAGGAACCTATCTAACTAAGGAGGTCAAAGACCTATATAGAGAGAATTATGAAACACTGAGAAAAGAAATTGCAGAGGGCGTAAACAGATGGAAAGCCCTACCATGCTCTTGGATAGGCAGAGTCAACATAGTAAAAATGGCTTTGCTACCTAAATTAATTTACAGAATCAATGCAATCCCCATCAAAATACCAACATCATTTTTTGCCGATCTAGAAAAAATAATTCTACGCTTCGTGTGGAACCAGAGAAGACCCCGTCTAACCAAAGCAATCTTAAGCAAAAAGAACAAATTGGGAGGCATCTGTCTACCAGACTTCAAACTATACTACAAGGCTGTAGTAACCAAAACTGCATGGTATTGGCACAAGAACAGAGACGTAGACCAATGGAACAGGACTGAGAACCCAAATATAAAACCAACCTCATACAGTCACCTGATCTTTGACAAATTCCAGAGAAACGTACACTGGGGAAAAGATTCCCTATTCAACAAATGGTGCTGGGAAAACTGGATGGCCATATGTAGAAGACTGAAAGTGGACCCACACCTCTCACCTCTCACAAAAATCAAGTCACAATGGATAACAGATCTAAACCTAAGACATGAAACCATAAGAATTCTCGAAGAAAACGTTGGAAAAACTCTTATGGACGTTGGCCTAGGCAAAGAATTTATGAAGAAGACCCCCAAAGCAATCACAGCAGCAACAAAAATAAATACATGGGGCCTGATCAAATTAAAAAGCTTCTGCACAGCCAAGGAAACTATCACTAGAGTGAGCAGACAACCTACAGAATGGGAGAAAATATTTGCATGTTACACCTCTGATAAAGGGCTGATAACCAGAATCTATACAGAACTTAGGAAAATCAACAAGAAAAAATCAAACAACCCTATGAAAAAACGGGCAAAGGACACGAACAGAATCTTTTCCAAAGAAGACAGAATAATGGCCAGCAAACATATAAAAAAGTGCTCAACTTCTCTAATCATCAGGGAAATGCAAATCAAAACCACAATGGGATATCACTTAACTCCAGTGAGATTGGTTCATATCAAAAAATCCCCAAATAACAAATGTTGGCAGGGATGTGGACAGATAGGAACACTCATGCACTGCTGGTGGGACTGCAAATTAGTACAACCTCTATGGAAAAGAATATGGAGATACCTCAAAGAATTAAAAGTAGAATTACTGTTTGACCCAGCAATCCCACTACTGGGTATTTATCCAAAGGAAAAAAATACATTTTATAATAAAGACATCTGCTCTCGAATGTTCATAGCAGCACAATTCACAATTGCAAAGATATGGAAACAACCCAGGTGCCCATCAATACACGAGTGGATCAATAAAATGTGGTATATGTATACCATGGAGTATTACTCAGCAATAAGGAACAACAGTGAATTAACACATCTGGTATTATCCTGGTTGGAGCTAGAACCCATTCTTCGAAGCAAAGTGTCACAGGATTGGAAAAACAAGCACCACTGGTACTCACCATCAAACTGGTACTAACTGATGAACACTTACATCACACAGGGCAATAACATTCATCTGAAGGCGGGCGGGCGGGAGGGGGGTGGAAGGGATGGGAAAAACTCTCACTGAATGGATGTGGGGAGCACAGTTTGGGGGATGACCACGATTGTGGCTCTGACACGGGCAGAACAGGGGTAATGTGTGTGGCCAAAGTGTTGTAACCCCATGATATTCTGAAATTAAAAAAATAAATTAAAAGAGAAAAAAAAAAAAAAAAAGAAAATACCCATCATGAAATGATATCTGGAATTAACTTCAAAATAATATTGAGAGAGAATGGATGGAACATCAATGAGGCAAGATTTTGTCATTGTAGGTTTGGGTGATGAGTACATAGAGGTTCATCATACTATTCTGTCTACTATTATCTATGTTTTTAATTCACCGTAATAGCCAGTTTAAAAAATAGTCATTATGTAAGGAAAAATAGTATGTACACATGAATCTTAAAATTCCGTATCTGGTTTGCCAAAAGAATTAAATTAAATTACAATATTTCTATCTTTCAAGCATCTAAGAACTGAACTTAAAAAGAAAGTAACATGTTTGTGCACTATTCAAGTGGTGAAAACACGTATGAAGTTTGAAACTCATGGTAAGGATAGAGGAAAACAATCTTCTGCTGAAAAATAAAAATAATAAGGAGGTGCTTAATTGAAAGAAGTAGTTATATATTTGATCCAGTCACCTTCCTTGTCTGGTTCTCTTATGTCTGAGGCTATGGAACAGGGCAATAGTTAACTGCCAATTGCAGAATGATGCGTAACGTGAAACTTCTAAGTAACACTGCTGACAAAAAAGAGTGAGGCTCTGCTTTCTGGAACTAGTTTGAGATGAAAGTTCTAATGCCCTTCACCTCAATCCACAGCTAAATTTGCCATGATAGGAAGTCACCAGCAGGATCCATCTACTAACTGGTAAATTCTGAAATTAGTCTTGTTGCTCTAGGTCCAGAATCCAGTATACTGAAGCAATGCTTGGGCACCCACGTACCCTGGCATGCAGCACTCTCGCTCTAATCAACCCTCAGGGGTAGGTAGTCCATTTCATAAAATTGGGTTCCTTAATTATTTTCTTCTCCCTACTCACTGCTCTAGATTCCTATGATTTGAGCTCTGTCCTGAATCCTAGAACCCAACCTTTGGGTTTGGATCCTTGATGGGATCCTTTCTTAATACTCGCAACCCCTTGCCCACCCTGTACTAGCTAGGATGAGAAAAACACAGCAATCTTACCTCCTCTTGCTCCAAGTGTTGCTTGCTTCAAGTCATCTACAGCTTTAGCTATCAAAAATATGGGTTCTTTGGATACTGATATCCCTGCCACTGTTCTAAATAGTCACATTTCATAACAGTCTACCTTGCTAAACAACCAACTAGTCTAATATCCCAGTCCACTGAATATTTAATAAATTCTCAGTAAAAAAAAAGGTACTTTAAATAATTTTACATCTGCAAAACTACCATAAGGAAATAGAGAGGCATAAAAAGATTTGTCTATTAAGATCTTCACTGCAGTGAGATTTACAACAAAATATAAGCAGTAGGGAATTGATTACATAAATTATGACATGTACATTAAGATGATACTACACAGACTTGATTCATTTTAAGTAATATTATATTAAAATTTTCACTGTATAATGTTAAATTAAAAATTCAGGATTCAATTTATGCAATGCAGTTTATATATAAATAAGTGTGTAAGATTTATATATTTGTATATAAAGAGCAAAAAACAATTATATCAAAATGTTAACAGTAGGCACTACTTGTTTTTTCTGTTTCTGAAGTTTTCTACAATGAACATATATTAATACATATTTTAATTATTGTAAAATTAGTGCTATTAAGGAAATGCAAGGAAAAGCAAGCTCTTTAAAGAAGAGGGTCAATCTGCATAAGATTATAGTTGCTGCATGATTATTTGTTCTGTAAAATGAGCATCACTGAGTAAAAATATCCTCATCTTTTTATATTTACTCACAATTCTAATTATTAAGCCACAGGCACAAGTAAAAGCAAAATTAAACTCAATGAGACACAATAGCTGTGATTTACTTACTCATTTTCAAAATGTGAATCAATCAGGACCAAAAACCATCCCAAAAGGTCCTTGGAGCTCCTTCCTTCCTAATATAATTTTTAAAATACAATTTCTAGTCTCACGAATCCTGCTGAATTCAAGTCCTACTGTCCTATGAATAAACTTAGAAATCAATCTTAGTTGGCCATATTTGATAACATTAATTCTAAGTAAGCAGTAATGGGAGACACTGTTTTTCCTTTAGGTACAGAAAAGAAGGTTGATGTGGCAGAAACAACACTAAACTATGAGTCAAGAGATCCATACAAGATAAAGTCTGCAACTTATGACTGAGGGATTTCTCTGGGCCTCAGTTTCCTAACTAGTAAAATAAAGGGATTAGACAACTAATTCTAAAGCCCCCGCTTCTCTAATATTCTAAAAATCAATGTAAGAAGCCCAAAAGCTAATTAAGGGTGGCTAATTCTATACACACACAATAAAATTTAAGTCTAGCTTTTAAGTCACAACTGTGAATTCTTATTTAAACAACATTGCTATAATACGAAATACTAATAATGTATATAAGCAAACTAATAGCTATGCAGACATGATCTCATCAAAGTTTATACCCTTCTTATTCTTTTAATTACCTTTTATGGCATACTAGACCAAACTCTGGCCTTTCTAACATAATTTACTATATTAAATGAAATAATTCATACTGAGGTTTATGTCCTTGATACTCTATCAGATTCCTTATAAAGGTTCCCATATTTCCTTATTTTTAAAAAGAGACATGAAAAAACTGAACTATAGATAGGTTCACGATCTTTGAGAAAGAATGTAAAAGTTCTAAAAATAGGATAAGCAGAAAATTATAAATGACACAATATAGAATTTTATTAAATTGCCATTTTTAGAGTTCTCTTAAGTACTGCCTCAGAATAAACATATTTCATAAAATGTGGTACAAAGTAAATAATCTGCTTGCCACTATTTGAAAATATTATAATACAGAACTTAGAATTTTCAAGGATGTTATTCTTCCTACAACAAAAGGATTTAAATATCTGCTTTGGAAAAGGGGACCAAAGCATCATTACAATAATATAAATGTATTTTTATTTGAAAATCGAAAGTTTTTTTTTTAATTACTAGAAATCCAATGTCTTGCTTCACAGGCTTATTTCTCTCAAGTCAAAGTTTATTTTCAAGACCAGTGTAAATAACAAGTTAAAAATCTAAATACATAAGAAATTAATGCAAGGGTTTTCACATTTTGTTTGGAAAAACATTCTCTCAACCTCATTCTGTACTTTCTCAGTGAACTTTGGAATCTAAAATCCAATGATATTATTAGTTTATTGAAGAATCAACTTTTTTCTGAAATTCTTAAAAATATTATCAGGTATTCCATTCTCTTAAGCCTGCCTGGCACAACAAGTAAGATAAAATGGAGCCATTTTATAATACTCCTTCAAGCCCTCTACCAAAACTGGGAAGGGGTAGAGGATTAAGGGGCTGGAACTTGCATTTCTGTTTCTCTGGATGATGATAAGGGTGAGAAAAGTGATAGGTGAGGAAGATGTGAGAGGGCAGGAAAGAGATGAAGATGTCTGGGAAGGAAAGAAGAGAAGAAGGAAAACTGGGAGAACAAGAGGGAAGCAGATGAAAGAAGGGAGAAATGAAGGAATACTCACCTAAAAACACAAGATGGCATTTTTAGACAGTACTTTACCGTATATTTTGAATAGTAAACTCAGAGATACATCATACTGAAAATAATAAGTAACAGTTCTGGCTCAATTCACTAACATTTAATTCAGCACCTACTATATGACAAGAGCTTAAGCTAACTGCTTAAGTTAAAGAGCAACAATTTTCTGGCTATCGGAGTTTTACTCAGAATAAGACCAAAAGAATCTGTAGTAAACTATTCTTTTGATAGACATCACTCCTCAATAACACTATTCCAGCAGATTATCCTCCAGAAAGAGTTCAGAGGAACTCTTCAAAGCTAATTTGTAATTACTGATTTCTTAGATCGCATTAGCTATATCAAATAACATATTCATGGATATTATCCAAACACTATTCAAAAATGAAAACACCATACAGAAAATTAGTTAATTCATATTAAAATGAGTGTTTAAAGATTCAAGAAACTGTGTTATCAAAGGTAAGCTCACATGACATCATTTTTCTATGCTTCCCTGATGCCTGGCAGAGTATACAAGTAAGAGCTCAAGAAATGCTTAAAAAAATAAAAAGACTGAGTGTTTCCATTATATTAAAACAAAGCTTAATATTTTGTCCAACACTAAATTTGAGAAAATCTGAAATGCAGTACCCTTTATCAAAATGATGGCCTTTATGACAGCATCATTTTGAAAAATTAAACATATATGGCAATGACAACTTCTGAAACTAGATAGGCCATTTTAATTATACAAAAGATTCAACTCTGCTAAGGTCCCTTTCTACGGATGTAGGATACACTTATGTTTTTTATCAATTACAACCTATGTATTATATTGTTTGAAGTGACAGATGAGAAAAATGAAGCTAATGAAATACTGTGAAACAGACACCATGTAAAAGAGAAAAAAGCCATCTTCTGATAAGGATGATAGTCCACCATCTGTCCCCCTGCCACTCAGTGACAATTACAAATACTCCATCAGTTTTCTGGTAGGTGGAGATGATGAATGAGGCAAAGCCTTCTTTTGTAGATTCTGATGTTCCTTTCTGATCTAATCTGAGGTTTAACAGATGACTCAAAGAAAAGCCCAAAGTTCAACAAGCTTATTAATTTATCATGCTCTGAAGACAGAGAAAGGTCTGAGCTCAATACTGCAACAAGGAATCGTTCAGTCATATTGAACCAAGACTTGTAATGAAAGGTGTTTTCTCAGAATTCTCAGATTTCCAATACAGCAACTTGGATTACTACAGTCTTCAGCCTAAGAAATCATTTCAGTAGAATAACAATATCATCATACATCACAAATAACATCACCATTTCAGTCCAAGATCAAAGCGAAGATAATGCTCAAAGCCAGAAGTCTTTAGTTGTGAGTGGCTTCCACAGCCATGGGTGACAAGGGCTTGAGGGAGTCAGCAGATTCACATCATACTCAACAGCACTAGAGTAAGCATTCTCTGTAAATCTATTAACTTATAAATGTTTAAGAAAAGAATACATGCAAAAATATAATACATAGGTTAAAACTAAAAGGACAGAAAAATATATAGAACCCTAACACTAAAGAAAAGAAAGCTAGAGAGGGCTATGTTAATATAAGAAAAGGTAGATTTCACAGCAAAGAATATGACCAGGGATAAAGGTCTTTTCATAATAATAAAGAGATCAATTAATCAAGAATGTAATAATCCTTAGCATTTACACATCTAATAACACAGCTTTAAGCTATACAAAGCAAAATCTGATAAAACTGCCAAAAGAAACAGACAAATCCACTATTACAATCAGAGATTTCAATATCCCTCTCTCAATAATTAATAGAACAAGAAGACAGAAATTCTGCAAAGATATAGTAGATGAGGGAACTTCTGAGGTGATGGATATATTCACTATCTTGATAATGGTAATGGTTTCATGTGTGTATGCATATGCCAAAATTTTATTAAATTATATATTTAAAAATAAGCACAATAAATTCATGACAGTCATACCTCAAAGTTCATTAAAAATAACAAATTTCCCAAAAAACCTACTACTAACCCTAGAAATGAAATGTTATCCAATTTTCAAATTTCTTATAGTAAGACACACACTGTTAAGAAAAATAATAACAATGTGTAATATATTACAATATTGTAAAATACTGTGTCTATGCAAAAAAAAAATCAACTAAAAAGATAGATGCTATAAGACTAGTTTAAAAGAACAAAGTCCAGCCACAAGCAATTTATAAAAGACCCATCTAAAACCAAAGGGAAGGTAAAAATAAAGGGATAACAAATAATATTATTATTAAAAGAGAGGTATAACTGCAAATAAAGTAGGGAATTAAAAGATACAAGAATACTATCAATAACTGTATGAAACAGATTTGAAAATAATCAAAAAATAAATTTCCAGAAAACTCTAACTTAGCAGAAGAGACTCAAGGAGAAATAAAAGATTTTAATAGTCTAGTAATTATTAATGAAACTAAAGTGTTGTTTAAAAATCTTCCCACAGAGAAAAGACCAGGACGAGATAAGTTTTATAAGGAAGTTCTTCCAAAATTTCAAAGAAAACACAATCCTAGTGTTGTACAAATATTCCAGAAAATCGAAGAAAAAATATTTCCTAACTTACTGTATAAGCACAATTCTGCGCAAACCAGGCAAAAATGATACAAAAAAGGAAAATCATAAAACCACATCATTCATGAATTTAGATGGGACAACAGTGAACAAAATATTAGCAAATGGTGTAAAAAAATGACAATATACCACTAACAAATAAAGGTTACTCCAGCTTGCCAATAACAGTTCAATATTAGAAAATAAATAAATATAATTCACTACACTAAAAGATTAAACATAAATAAATAACAAACATACTTGGTAAATTAGAAATAGAAAGAAACTTCATTAACTGAAAAACACTATTTATTAAACATCTAGAATAAATATCATTTTAAATAAGAAAACATTAGAATCCTACTCCTTAAAGTCAGAAATGAGACAAATTCTCGCTATCGGTACATGTGTTCAACATTGTACCACAGATATGACCTAGCGTGATAAAAAAAGAAAAAGAAATGTGATGCATAAGTAATAGAAGGAAGCAATACAAATTTATTATTTGCAGATAACATGATTATTTACATAGAAACCCCTCAAAATAATCTATAGACAAGTTATTCAAAATGATAAAGTTTAGCAAGATAGCTTGATATACAAAATCACTTGCATTTCTACAGACCAGCAGCAAATCAGAAAGCAGATAAAAATACCACTAGGGGAAATTTAAAACTTTAATTATTAATAAATATTCTTAAAGACCTAAATAAAATGGAATAATATAGCATATTCACAAATAAGAAAAATATCAGGAATATATGAATTCTCCCCAAATGATCTGATTTAAAACAACTCCCAACAATCTGATTCTAAAATTTATAAGGAAGAGTAAAGGGACAACAAGCCAAGAGAAAGGACTTGTTCTACTACACACCAATGCTTATTAATTAAGATAATGTGGTAGTGGAGCAGACAAACTAGAATAGAATAGGGAACACAGAAACAGTTCATGCAAGTATGAAATGTTGTATACAAAAAAGGTGACATGTGAGATAAATAGTGAAAGAAGCATCCAATAAATGGGGTGATAAAAAATAACTAAGTGGATTAAAGATTTAAATGTCAAATATAAAACTTCAAAACATTTAATGGAAAATATGGATGAATAGCTCTTATAACTTAGGATAGGGAAATTTACAAAGCAGAACAAAAAAAGTACTGTCAATACAAGACAATACTGATAGTTTGCCTATGTTGAAATTAAGAATTTTTGCTAATAGAAACTACAAGAATATGAAAATACATAAAAAATTATATTTCCAATATATAAAACTAACAAAATATTACTAACAAATTTTATTTTAAAAGCCTAAAAATCAAAAGGAAAAGTAAAAACAATCCAATAAAAAAGCAGGGGGTTGGGGGGGGGGACACAGACATTTTACAGAAGAGGAAACACTTGCCTAAAACATGAAGAAACACATTACGTCTGTGGTCCCAACCCCTAGGGCCGTGGACCAGTACCGGTCCGTGGCCTGTTAGGAAAACAGGGCTGTGTGTCACCACCTGAGCTCCGCCTCCCCACCCTACCTCCCCCCACAACCCGCAGCACACCCCCCTCTCTGTCCATGGAAAATTTGTCTTTCATGAAACCAGTCCCTGGTGCCAAAAAGGTTGGGGACCGCTGCTTTACGCCATTATTGATCATGTAAATGAAAATCAAGCCTATAATAAAATACCATTTTGCACCCATTTGATTGGCAAATGTTAACTCAGACAATGCCAAGTATTGCGAAGAATATAAAGCTACAGGATTTCTTATTAAATATGTATCACTGGTAGAGTGCAGGTTGGTGCAACCAATTAGGAAAACCATATGGGATTATCTCCTAAAACCAAACATTTATATACCATACTATGCAGCACTCTACTCCTAGATATATACACAAGAAAAACTCTTACACATGTACAATTGTATGTATAGGAATGTTAATACCAGCACTGTTTACAACAGCAAAACGCTTTAAAACAAGACAAACACCAATCAACAGGACAGTAGATGAATAAATTGTGTATAATCACAAAACAAAATACTACAACCAAAACCAATGCTAAAGCCATACACAGTAATCTGGACAAATCTAAGCATTATAATATTGAGTGGGAAAAGCAAAAGTCCAAAAAAATTACATATAGAATGGTATTCTTTTTATAAAGCAGAAATCAACTAAAATAAAAGTATATATTTTAGAAATATGCCTATATGCAAAAAAATTTAAAAATAAACTATGAAGGGGAAAGAAGGGAAAGGAAGGACAAGGGAGCGGAGGACAGAGAAGGAGAAGAATACAAAAGGATATATTAACCAAAACTAGGTTTGCAATATTAATACCAGGAAAAATAATATTAAAAAAGAGAAGCATTAAATAAGAAAGAGGGATGTTTCTTATTATTAAAGAGTGAAATTCACCAGTAAGATAAAAGAGATGTAAATGGTTATTACCATGATGATAAATCTGTGGAATATATAAAGCAAAAATTGATTTTAAAAATATAAGGAGACATGAATAAATAATTATAATAGCATATTGGTAGTCTTTTCCATTTTTGAGAAAAGCACATAAATGAGCAAGAAGACAGATTTAAAAAGTAAGAATATTTGCATAATAATTAACAAATCTGATCTAACTCATGTTATATACACCCAAGGAGAGAAAACAGATTGTTCCTTAAAGTGAACCTATAAAAATCATAATCTCTGACCACAGTGCAACAAAAGTGAAAATTAAAAACCAAAGAATAGTCCTCATATTGGCAACACATATTCTAAAACTGCAGCAATACACAGAAAATTAGCCTGGCCTTTTTACAAGATGGTAGGCAAATCCATGAATCACTTCTCACTTTTAATTAAACACACACATATACTCATTAAAAAAAAAAAAAAAGGTATTGCCACCCCTTTAACCTATAACGATGGAAATACTTCTTAAAACATTAATGCCATTGATTTTTTAACTCACGTAGTTTTGAGTGGCTCAAAAGCAAGTACCATGTGGTCTACCTTGGAGCCTCATAACTATTTTTCAGTTGCATAACCCGAACATAAATTACAATTTTCTTTAATAGAAGTCTTTTCATTTTTTTTCAAAAAAACTGTGGTCCCATGGAAAAAAATTTTTTTCCTAGTGTGGCAGTCAATAAGTTAAAAAGAAAAAAAAAAAAGAAATTTAAACTGTTGTCAATTAAAAGGAAATATATGGCATAAAATACATATCTTAAAATAAGAACAAGTGAAAACAAAATAACCAACTGAAAAGGAGTAGAGGGAGAGAGTGAGAAAGACTGAAAAATAGGTAGAAAGAAGGAATGAATAAACCCAATTCTTTGAAAACAAAATTTAAAAAGATAACCATTGGTAAGTTAGATTAAGGCAAAAAGAGAGCATAAGTAAAATATTGAAATTAGACAATATAAAGCATATTTTAATTATTTTAAAGAGACTACTACGTACCTACACTTTTATTAAAACATTACAAAATCTAATCAAAATAGGTTATCTTCTTTACAAAAATGATTAATATTGACTTAAAGAGACCTGGAAAATCATAAAAGACAATAAATATAGAAGAAACTGGAGAGGGGGGCCAAGATGGTGGACTAGAAGCAGCCTGCACACACGGCTCTCACGGAGAGGATTGCAAGTGGCGATTAGATACTCATCTTCAGATCGATCTTCTAAGAGAGAGCATTGGGATTCAACAGAGATGACAGGAGGCTCCCAAAGTGAAGGAGGGGGAAGAGAGGCAACCTGCTCTGCAGGATCAGAGGTACATAAGGAAGGCACTCACATGTGGGGAAGGGACAGAGGAGAGAATCCCAGGTCTCCACACTTCCCCCATGGACACTGCTATCTGAGCTGAGGGAGGGACCCTCCACCACAGCAGGCCGTAGGACTGACATAGAGAGCTGACTGGAGACTATGCAGAGGCATTGCTCCAGAGAGAAGGCACAGCAGGGACTCATTGGCTTGCCAACTCTAGGTACTATGGCTCATACAATTTTGAGATCCCAGAGCGCTGCATCTACCCAGAGGTCAGATCACTTGCTACCGCCTCTTTGTTGCCCCTATAGGGCCGGGGAAGGAGCAGGGAGGCTGGGTGCTCTTGTGTGTCCCATGAGCAGGAGTCACGTACCCACCCCCCACCACCAGAGGAGCTATGTGGGGTGAACACTCAGGCTGACAAACCCACTGCCACCTGCGGACTTGGGTGGGGTTATGCTCAAGCTGCTGCAGGCCGACAAATATCACTCCTGTGGATCTGAATGGGGTAGCGTTCAAGCTGACCTGGCCAACAATTGCCACCACCCATGGAAGTGAGTAAGGCAACACTCAAGTGGGCACAGGATGACAATCACCACCATTGAAAGAACTAGGCAAGGCAATCACTCATTGTGCAGTGTGTGGACCACCTGTGACAACCACAGGGGAATGGTGAGATGGGAGACGCAGGAGAGCAGCAGTAATAAATGGTCACAGTGCATCCACCTCTCTCCTGCCAAATCAATGCTCCAGAGTAGCACTGAAGCTCACCATCCAGGGGCCTTCCTCTCTATTCACTGAGTAGAAGTGTTCTCAGGAGAGGAGAACAGGTACACAACAAACCTATCCGTCTTGAGCTTAGAGAATAGGTTTCAGATGAGAAGGAACCAGCATAAGAACTCTGGCAACATGAAAAAACAAGCTGTTTGAACAATCCCAAAGGATCACACTAGTTCTCAAGCAATGGACTCCAACCATAAGGAAATTGTCAAAATGTTAGATATTGAATGCAGATTATGGAAGGCAAGTTAGATCAATGGGATTGATTAGAAAGTTGAAAATCAAAACAAAGAAACCAAAAAAATAGTTCAGGTATGAATGAAAACTTCACTAAAGAGATAGATAATGTAAGAAAAGACATAACAGAACTTAAAGGAATGAAAGAGTCATTTAGGGAATTTCAAAAGACAGCAGAAAGTTTTATGACAGACTAGACCAAGCAAAGAAAGAATTTCAAAGCCTGAAGACAAGGCTTTTGAATTAACCCAGTCAGTCAAAAATGTAGGAAAAAGAATAATGAGTAATCACTCTTAGAAATATGGGACTATGTAAAGCAAGCTAACATAAGAATCATAGGTATACCCGAGGAGTTAGAAGAAAAACCAAAAAGCTTGGAAAACCTATTTGAGGGAATAATGGAGGAAAACTTCCCTGGTATCGCTAAAGATTTAGATATCCAGTATAAGATGGTCATTGAACAACTGGAAGAATTATAGCAAACAGGACATCACCAAGGCACACAGTCATCAGTCTGGCCAAAGTTAAAGTGAAGGAGAAAATCGTACAAGCTATGATATGAAAGCAAAAACTAACTTACAAAGGAAAACTCATCAGATTAACAGCAGACCTCTCAGTGGAGACCTTACAAGCCAAAAGGAATTGGGGTCCCATTTTTAGTCCTCTTAAGCAGAATAACTGCCAGCCAAGAATTTTGTATCCTGCAGAACTAAGTTTCATAAACGAAGGAGAAAAAAAGTCTTTCCCAGACAAGTAAACACTAAGGGAATGTGTCACCACTAGATCTATCTTAAAGGAAATGCTTTGAAGTGTTCTATACATGGAACAGAACAATTAATACTCACCAGTGTGAGAACACCCAAAAGGTAAAGCTTACAGCTCTTAGAAAACAATAACACAAAAGAGAAAACAAAGTAACTAAGAAGCATTCAAAATGATGTACAGAATGGTATCTCATATATCAATACTAACATTGAATATAAATTGTCGTAATGCTCCACTTAAAAGATATAGATTGGCTCAATGCGTGAAAAAACACAACCCAGATATATGCTGTCTTCAAGAAACCCATCTAACTCAGATGGATTCTCATTGACTCAAGGTAAAGGGATGGAAAAAAATATTCCATGAGAATGGAAACTAAAGGCGAGGAGAAGTAGTTATTCTCATATCAGATAAGACAGACTTTAAATCAACAGTGGTTTTAAAAAAGAAAGACAAAGAGGTGAATTATATAATGATAAAGGGAGCAATTCAGCAAGAAGATATAACAATACTAAATATATATGCACTAACACAGGAGCTCCCAGATTCATAAAACAAATTCTACTAGACCTAAGCAAAGAAATAAACAGCAGCATCATAACAGGAGGCAACTTCAACACTCCACTGACAGAAATTGGACAGATCATTAAGGCAGAAGATTGACAGACAAACAAATGCTGGATTAAATGGGACTCTAGAACCAATGGACATAACAGATATTTACAGAAAATTCTACCAAAAATAGCAGAATATACATTCTTCTCATCAGTATATGGGACATTTTCCAAGATAGCTCATACCTCAGGCCACAAAACAAGTCTCAGTAAATTCAGAAAAACTGAAATATCTTCTCAGAACACAGTGAAATAAAACTAGAAACCAACACTAAGAGGAACTCTCAAATCTACACAAAGTTATGGAGATTTAACAATCTTCTGATGAACAATCCTTGGGTCAATGACGAAATTAAGGTGGAAATCAAAAGATTTTTCAAAATGAACAACAAAGATGACACAAGCATCCAAAATCTATGGAATACTGAAAAAGCAATACTAAGGGGGGAAGTTAATAGCCTTAAATGCTTACATCAAAAAGACAGAAAAAACGCAAACCAACAACCTAATGTCACACCTAACAAACTAGCAAAAGAAGAACAAACCAAACTCAAAGCTGACAGAAGAAATAACAAAGCTCAGAGCAGAACTAAATGAAATGTAAACCAAAAAAACAATACAAAGGATCAATGAAACAAAAAGTTGGTTCTTTGAAAAGATAAACAAAATCAATAGAGCACTATCTAGATTAACCAGAAATAGATAATAAAGGATTGAAAAAGGGTACATAACAACTGATACCACAGAAATACAAAATATCAACTGTAACTACTATAAAAATGTCCACACACATAAACTAGAAAATCTAAAGGAAATGGATAAATTTTTGGAAACACACAACCTCCCAAGCTTGAATCATGAATAAATAGAAATCCTAAACAGACCAATAATGGGTGGCGAGATTGAAACATTAATTTTAAAAAACTTCCCTCCAAAAAAGCCCAGGATCAGACAGATTCATAGCCAATTCTACCAGACCTACAAAGAAGAATTGGCACCTATTCTACCAAAACCGTTCCACAACATCGAGGAGGCCTAACTCATTCTGCGAAGCCATTATCATCCTGATGCCAAAGCTAAGAATGGACACAACAAAAAAAGAAAACTATGGAATATGCCTCATGAATATAGATGCAAAAATCCTCAACAAAATACTAGCAAACCAAATCCAAGAGCACATCAAAAAGATAATTCATCACAATCAAGTGGGGTTTGTCCTAGGGATACAAGGATGGTTCAATATACGTAAATAAACAAATGTGATTCACAACATAAACAGAATTAAAAGCAAAGACTGCCTCAATAGATGCAGAAAAAGCATTCAATAAAATCCACCACCCCTTAATAATAAAAATCCTCAACACACTAGGCCTAGCAGGAACATACCTCAAAATAATAAAAACCATATATGACAAACCCACAGCCAACAACATACCGAATGGGGAAAAGTTGAAAGCATTGTCCTTAACAACTGAAACAAGACAAGGATGCCCACTGTCACCCCTTCTATTTAATATAGTACTGGAATTCCTAGCCAGAGCAATCAGGCAAGAGAAAGAAATAACGGGCATCCAAATTGGGAAATAGGAGGTCCAACTATCCCTATTTGCTGATGATATGATCTTATATCTAGAAAACCCTAAAGACTCCAACAAAAGACTCCTAGAAGTGATAAATAAGTTGAGTAAAGTCTCAGGTTATAAAATCAATGTACACAAATCAGTAGCATTTCTCTATACTAATAACAGTCAAGCTGAGTGTCAAATCAAGAACTCAGTATCATTTAAGATATCTGTAAAGAAAATAAAATACATAGGAATATATTTAACCAAAGAGGTGAAAGATCTCTACCAGGAGAACTACAAAACACTGATGAAAGAAATCATAGACGACACAAACAAAGCAAAAGAATTCCACGCTCATGGACTGGAAGAATCACCATTGTTAACATGTCCATACTGCCCAATGTGGTTTACAGACTCAACGCAACTTTCATGAAAATATCAATGTCATTTTTCACAGATCCAGAAAAATTAATCCTAAACTTTATATGGAACCAGAAAAGAGCCCGAATAGCCAAAGCAATCCTAAGCAAAAAGAACAAAATCTGGAGACATCACATTACCTGACTTCAAATTATAGTACAAGGCTATAGTAACCAAAACAACATGGTACTAGCATAAAAGTAGACACATGGACCAATGGAACAGAATAGAGAACCCAGAAATGAAACCATATAGCTACAACCAACTGATTTTTGACAGAGTAGACAAAAACACATACTGGGGAAGGATGCCCTGTTCAATAAACAGTGCTAGAAAACTGAATAGCCACATACAGATGAATGAAACTGGATCCCTATCTCTCACCATACACAAAAATTACCTCAAGATGGCTTAAAGACTTAAATGTAAGACCTGAAACCATAAAAATTATAGAAAAAAATGCAGGGAAAACTCTTATTGACATTGGCCTCGGCAAAGAATTTATGACTAAGATCCCAAAAGCAAATATAGCAACAACAAAAATAAATAAATGGGACTTAATTAAACTAAGAAGTTTCTGCACAGCAAAGGAAATAATCAACAGAGTAAATAGATAACCTACAGAATGGGAGAATATATTCACAAACTCTGCATCCAACAAGGGGCTAATATCCAGAAGAACTCAAACAAATCAACAAGACAAAAACAAATAACCCCAAAACTGGGTAAAAGACATGAACAGGTTTTTCTCAAAAGAATATAGACAAATGGCCAAGAAACATAAAAAAATATTCAACATCACTAATTATCAGGGATATGCACATTAAAACCACAGTAAGATACTACCTTACTCCTGTCACAATCACTATTATTAAAAAGTCAAAAAACAATAGATGTTAGTGTGGATGCAGTGAAAAGGGAACACTTAGAACTGTTGATGGGAATGTAAACTAGTACAAGCGCAATGGAAAACAGTATGGAAATTCCTGAAAGAATGAAAAGTAGACCCACCACCATTTGATCGAGCAATCCCACTACTGGGTATCAACACAAAGGAAAAGAAGTCATTACGCCAAAAAGACACCTCACCTCAATGTTTATCGTAGCACAACGTACAATTTGAAAGATATAGAACCATCCTAAGTTCCCATCAACTGATGAGTGGATAAAGGAAATGTGGTATATATATACCAGGGAGTACTACTCAACTGTAAAAATCAATGAAATAATGTCTTTTGCAGCAATTTGGATGAAACTGGAGACCATTATCCTAAGTGAAGTCTCTCAGGAATGGAAAAATACCACATGTTCTCACTTGTAAGTGGGAGCTAAACAAGGGATATACATGGTCATAAAGTGGTGTAATGGACATTGAAAACTAAGAAGGGGGAAGAGTGGTAGAAGGGGAAGAGATTAAAATCTACCTATCTGGTACAATGCACACTATTCTAGTGACAGGTACACTGAAAGCCCTGACATCAGCATAATACAATTCATCTATATAACAAAAAACACTTGAACCCCCTAAATGGAAGGCTGGGAGGAAGGAAGTAAGGAGAAACTGATATGAGGAACAAAAATCTCCCCCTAAACCAAGGTTAGACCCAAGGGCCTAGAAGCCGTGGCATCACAGTTAATAATGAGCACACCTTATACCTAGGTCTTGTTTTATAAATATCATTCTCAAAAAAAAAGAAAAAAAAAAAAAGATAGGGCTCCTTAGAGAAGTGGCTGAGTCTAGGGCTGGAACAGGAAAAATACAAGATGAGCCTGGTTCATACAAGATTACAAAATGCCAGAAAGGAGGTGCTCAAAAAACAAAATATTGGGGGCATGTCAAAAAGACACAGGAACCAACTAAAAGAGATCCTAATGACCAAAGCTGCAACAATATTGGCAACAAAATAACATAGTACTGGATTATAACAAAATAAAACATAAATATCCATGAGTCCAAACTGATATAAATGATTAAAGAAATAAACAGGGAAAACAGACAAATCTTCCTTAACAGAAGAATTACAGATAATTTATGTAGATATTCCTCCTCTGGAAGCTGAAGCTTAATTCCTCCTGCCCTGCCCCCTATCCTTTCATACTTGCTTCCAAAGTATGGAAAGGGGAAAACAGTGACTTTAAAGCAAAAAAAAAAAAAAAAAAAAAAAATGCCAACACTACTGGGATGAGAAGTGAGTTATAATTTTACGTACCTCCTGATATGACATAATGAACAGGAGATTTCACCTCTGTAGTATTCTTCCCCAAAATCTACAACTGCAGTGTAATCATGACAAAAAGAAACTACTACTCAAAACTGACAAGGCCATGAAAAACAAGACTGAGAAACTACCACAAACTAGAGGGTACTAAGGAGACATGGTGACTAAATGAAATATATAGTTCCTGGATAAGATCCTGAAATATTAATAGAAAAAGAACAGTAATGGAAATACTAATGAAATACAAATAAAGTCTGGAGTTTAGTTAAGTAATGTACCACTGATGGTTTATTAATTCCAACTAATGTAACTAATGTATCATGGTAATATAGAAATAATAGGGGAAGCTGCATAAAGGGTACATAGGAACTCTCTATACTATCTTTACAACTGTTTTGTAATTAAAATTATTCTAAATTAAAAGTATACTAAAAAAGAAAAAACAGCAGCTCTAGACAGTTTATAGGCGAGTCTACCAAATATTTTTTAAAAAGACTATTTGTGTGTTAGATAAACTCTTACAGAACAAAAAAAGGCTGGAATGAACCCTGATTTATTTATATGTCTATTATGAATTTCATATTAAATTTGGAAAATGAGAACAGAAAAAATAGAACTATAGACTGAGTTCACTTTGAAAAAAAGGATATAGATGAAAAAATTCTAAATGAAATAGTAACACATTGAATCCAAAATATCTTTCAAGTATAAGTATTTTCACCAGAATCAAAAGAAAAAAAATGGCTCTTGCTCTTGTTCTCACCACTACTTTTCAACATTATAATGAGGTCCTACCTAATGCAATAAAAACAAAAGTATATATAAAAAAGTAAAAATACTAGAAAATATCTCATAAACTGTCCTAATTTTCAGAAAAAATAAATAACTAGAAAATCCAAGAAAATCAACCAAAAAACTTTAAAAACTAATAAAAATGTTCAGTGGACAGATACAAGATCAATATACTGAAATGTACAGATCTATTCTACAGCATTAAAAACCAAATAAACTATATAATTGGGGGAAATTCCACTTAAAATAATTTTTTAATCCATAAATTATTTAAAAAACAAAATAAGTTTAGTAAGAAATTTTCAAGACTTAAATGAAGAAAACTATAAACTTTGGTAAATGACACACGTATATACACATAAATGTAAAACATGACTACACAAACATTCAAGTCCCTGGAAGGAAAGAATCAATATTTAAAAGATGTACCCATTCAGGTGGGTACAAAGATATTCATTTTCTTATTATTCTACAAATGGTATATATACATCCTAGGTACTCTTCTACACATATAATGAATTTTACCAAAATTTTTAAAAGTAGAAAAGATATACCACAAAGATGCTAAACAAATGAAACCTAGTAAATCTATATTACTATCAAACAAAATAGAATTTAAGTAAGAAAACTTTGGAAGTTAGATAGAATGTCCCAATCCATTTTGTGAATCTACCATGAGCTTAATTTTAAAAGTAGAAAGTGATTAGTTTTAATTTTAAAACTAGTTTTAAATTTAAGCTCATGATAGATTGACAAAAAACAGAAAACTATTTACCTACTGCATTACTCAAGCTAAAAAGAGTTACTTCACATAGTAAAAGGCTGAATTCATTAGGATGATATATAATTCTAAACTTGTATGCTGTTAATAATATAGCCTCAAAATAAATGAAGCAAACACTGACAGAGCAACAAGAAGAGAAAAATCTATCATCATACTGGGAAAATTTTAACCCCCTCAATCAGTAATTGAAAGAAGGAGCAGACAAAAATCAGCATGGGTATAGAATATTGCAATAGTATAATTAATATGCTTGATAGAATGAATAACTGAAGAATACACATTCTCTTCGGGCATATAGAACATTTACAAAACCTGACCATCTGTTATGCGAGACTGCAGAGACCACATTCTCTGATCTTATTGCAGTTAAGTTAGAAACCAATAGACAAAATTCCTATGTTTGGAAATTTTAAACCGGCCTTCTAAACAACCCATGCGTCAAAAAAATTATGGAAGAAATTAGAAAATATTTTAAAATGAATAATAATGAAAATACTTAGTATCAAACAGGACCTTAGAAATTAATATTTTAAGTACTTACATTAAGTACTGAAAACTAATAAGCCAAGTATTCACCTTAAGGAGCTAGAGAAAGAACAACAAAATAAATTCCAAGGATGAAGTAAAAAGGAAATAATGAAACAAAAAACTGATATTAATGAAGTAGAAAACAAGGAAGCAATGACAGATAGGATCAACAATACCAAACATCAAATTTTTGGAAATACAAACTTCTGATAAGAATGATCAAGAAAAAAATAAAGGCACAAATAATGTTAGAAATGAAAAAGGAGACACCATTATTAGGTAAAATTGAGATTGCTTTAAAAATCTAAAAGAATACTCTGAAAAATTTTTCGCCAAGAATTTTGAAAACTTTAGAAGAAAACAGACAATTTCCTAGAAAATGAAAATTTATCAAAACAGATGTAGTAAATCATAGAAAATCTAAATACACTCAAAGAAATAAATTACAATTTAAAATATGCCCAACCTATTTGGATGGCTATTAAAAACAGAAAATAACAAGTGTTAGCAAGGATGTAGAGAAAAGGGAACCCTAGTGCACTGTTGGTGGAAATGTAAAATGGTACAGCTGCTGTGGAAAATAGTGTATGGCATTCCTCAAAAAAAAAATCCACTTCTGAGTGGATTTTTCAATACCCAAAAGTATTGAAAACAAGGACTCAAATATTTGTATACTCAAGTCCACACAGCATTATTTGCAGTAACCAAAAGGTCAAAGCTACCCAACTGTCCACGGACAGATGAATGGCTAAACAAAATATGGTATATACAATGGAATACAACTGAATGCAATGGAATATTATTCAGCCCTAAAACGGAAGAAATTCATTCATACAACATGAATGAATCTTGAAGACATCATGTTGAGTGAAATAAGCCAGTCACAAAAGGACAAATACTGTATGATTCTACTTATATGAGGTTAATAGAGACAGAAATTAGAATAGTGGTTTCCAGGGACTGGAGGGAGGAGGGAATAGGGAATTATTGTTTAATCGGTACAGAGTTTCGGTTCTGCAAGATGAAAAGAATTCTGTGGATGGATGGTGGTGATGGCAACACAAAAATATGAATGAACTTAATGCCACTGAACTGTACACTTACTGATAAAAATGGTTAAGATGATAACTATAGCTTTGTATTATAGTTTGAAAGGAGGCAAGTGTGATGTCTCTGGCTTTGTTCTTCTTTCTCAAAAGATTGCTCTGAATTTTTAGGATCTTTTGTGGTTCCATACAAATTTTAGGATTGTTTTTCCTATTTCTGTGAAAATATCATTACATTTTTTATAGAGATTTCACTGAATCTGTAGATTGCTTTGGGTAGTATGAACACTTCAACAATATCAATTCTTCCAAATCTATGAATATACACTATTGTTCATTTATTTGTGTCTTCTTCAATTTCCTTCATCAATGTCTTATAGTTTTCCGTGAAAAGATCTTTCACTTCCTCGATTAAATTGATTCCTAAGTATTCTATTCTTTTTGATGCTATTGTAAACTGAAATTGTTTTCTTAATTTCTTTTTTGGACAGTTCATTATTACTGTATAAGAACACAACTGATTGTGGTAATCACCACACAATGTATACATACATACAGCAAATCATCACGTTGTACACTCTGAAAATATATAATTTTTATTTGTCAATTATACTTCAATAAAGCTGGAGAAATAGTTAAGATGGTAAATTTTAAGTTATGTGTATTCTACCACAAATAAAAGAAAAAAATTTTTCCCATAAAACATATACCAAGAACATATAATTTTATACACAAATTAAACAAAACCTTCAAGGAAAAGATAATTTCTATTTTACACAACATGTTCCCAGGAATAAAAAATATAGGAAAAACTAGCCAGTTTATATATGAAGCTAATATAATCTTGAGAAGGGAAAATCATAAAAAAGATATTTACCAAAAAAATTCATGTATTTTAAAAATCATGGCCAAATAAATTTAATATTAGGACAGCCATTAATGTCATATATCACACAAACAAATTAAAGGAAAAAAGCAATCTTTTTCTAATTAAATTTTACCCAAAAAATCCTTTTTACTTTAATTAAAGCAATTAAAGGAAAAAAAGCAATCCTAACATGGAGAAAAATTCAATAAAAATTAACTTATTTTTTAAGATCACATAAAATTAGGGATAAAACGGAACTTCCTTAACTTGATAAAAGATATTTATAAAAGCCCATAACGTGATTAAATTAAAACTGCAAATTAGAAAAGAATAGGGCAAAACAAACGGTTTTAATTTCATTCAGTTTAAAATGTCAAGGTACTGAACTAGCTACTGTGAGAAATCTAAGATCACTCAGGACTACAAATTTTACAGCCTGATTAACACAGCTGAAAATCTGTCAAGAGTCAACTATCCATCCCTTAATTCTGTTTGGGATCAATTCTACAACTCCGAAAAGTAAACTTAAATTTAAGAATATATGCACCTACCTGAACAAATCTCATCAAAGTGGCCCTAAATAGAATCCAGCATTTGCTCTTTTATCATAAAATCAAATGATATTGCAACAATTTAAAGGAATAGGGAATTAAGAGTGTAATTAGCCAAACTATCCAACTTTGCCATGACAACATTTTATGATACAGATGCACATACTTATTTAATTTTAACCTAGATTAAAAACACAATGGACAGGAAGACGAAGACTCCTGAGCAACATAGACACAATCTCCATTGCTCTATTACTTTCTTTATTTTTTAAAAATGTTTTTGCTCTTATCAAAGTTACTTTTGCACATAATTTAAGCAGTCAAGAATTTTTTAAAAAGTAGTTTCCTACTGCTCTCTTCACTTCTTTCTCCAATCCAGAGGCAACAGTTTTAGCTGGTTATTTTATCTTTTTTCTCTATTTTCCTTAATATATATTTTTATTACTATTTCTTCATTTTTCAGTTTTAGGATTATCTATTGACTTCATACTATGGAACATAATGATTTAGCTCTATTCACCTGGTCCCACCACCATACTTTTAATCACTCCATCCTTCCAAATATGAAAAAAAAAAAGTGGAAATTGGGAAAGACAAAAGACATTATGTAGTAAGATACCAACTTTTCCTCTCACCGTGGGGTTACATAAGCCACATTCATCCTCTGTTACACACAGATGCCACCTTAAGGACATAAGCAAGAAATGGGGCTGTCTTAGTCAGCTCAGGCTGCTATAAAAGAATACCATAGACTGGGTGGCTTAAACAGCAAACATTTATTTCTCACAGTTCTGGAGGCCGGGAAGTCTGAGATCAGGTTGGCAGCATGGTTGGGTTCTGGTGAGGACCCTCTTCCTGGATGTCTTCTTGCTGTATCCTCACATGCCAGGGAGAGAGAGAGGAAGAGCAAGCTCTCTGGTGACTCATTATAAGGGCACTAATCCAATCATGAGGGCTCCACCCTAATAACCTAATTACCTCCTAAAGTGTCCATCTCCAAATACCACCACATTGGGAATTAGGGTTTCAACATACGAATTTTGGGAGGATATAAACATTCAGTCCATAGCAGAGACCAAGTATTTTTATTCAAAAGAGGCTGACTACTAATTAAAGAAACTGCTTAAATCATTGGATCTAATGAAGGTTTAAAAAAAAACTGGTTACTTAAAAATTTTTCCTTGAACCAGTAAGAAATTAAAAATTGTTCCTTGAAACAATAAGCAGAAGTTAAAAGTTTTTCCTTGAACTAATAATGAAGACAACTAAAACAGCCACAGATACAAAGCTACATATTCTCTGCACATTCTAGTTACAATGTAAGTTTACCCAAGGAATTAAAATGTTAGAAGAAATATATAAATTAATAATCAGCTATATATGTACGTTCATTATATACTGAATACATACACATTTTCACACACACATCTACCTATAAAAATTTTCCCATACTATTAAAGAGAAAATGAAGTCAATGGAAGCTACATCTCAAAAGCGTAAGATGTTTTAAAATCATTTCTCAAATTGACTTAAACTTACTAACCCTATTGGGGTACTAGAGGGAAAAAAAACTGAGGATTTATTCTAAATGACTCTAGTTTGTTCATTTGACTTCATTTTCTGTTGAAAAGCAAACAAGATGTTTCCTAATGTGATTATGAAAAAGAGAATAAATACTTCTGCTTCTACAAACAAAGGTAAACAAGGTAAGGAAATACATGAGTCTATAAGGAATTATCTATTATTTCCCAGACTGTTATCAATTCTTGCCACTTCTTCTACCTCAAAGCCATGCACACCCTGGCCAAAGAGGTCAGCTTATATTTCACTGAATACAGTGATGTTTTTATGTTTTTGCTAATTCAAAATTTCTCTTTATTCTTTCAGTGACCTAGTTAGTATATTTTTTCCATGGAAAAATACTAATTTGATACTTATAAAATCACACTTGGTTGTAAACATCCAATAAATTATAGTTAATTTAAGATCCTTCATAAAGATCCTGTTCATAACTTTCAGGAATCAAATGAAAATTAACTATTATTTTCTCCATATTGAAGTACACAAGGTAACAAACAGAGCTTGTATAATTTACATGCTTATAAAATCAAGGAGTCTCACAAACAGAAATATATGGATTCAAAATTGAACAAAAACACCACTTTTTAACTCCATTCTCCATATGGGACTCAATGTATTTCATACAACTTTCACAAAAATACTATCAACTTCTTTAGATAGTGTGAAAATAGGACCACAAAGAAAACAAGTATTGAAACTAATACTTTATTATTTCTCTAGCAATGCATGTAAAAATTGAGGATAAAAAGTCAAACATACCTCAAACATCATTCTTTTTGTGAAGACTCAAGGAACACTAGAAAAATTCCCCAGTCAAATCACAATAAAAACAAAAAACAATAAAGCTTTCTTACACAGCAGCTACCTATTATGTTGAACAGGCTTAAAACAAAATGTGTCAAAGATCAAGAGTAAGTTATCTGAGATGTCAAGACCATAAGGTCAAAGGTACAATTTTATTAGGTCAGAGGTGATATAAATAAAATCTTACATGTCAAAAAAGAAGGGTCACAGACAAGGTGTATATAATATAAAGACATCAAAGTTGACAAGTAATAACTTTAAGTAGACCAAGTATGTTTACCATAGATACCTTCACTGATTAAAAATGAAAGTTCCATGTGAGAAATAGAAAATTGCCTTTCTATATCACATAATTCATATGCTACATTGCACACTTGTTTTCAGGAAGAAGGGGCTATAACCAAGAAAAACTACATGAATTAAGTAAGAAGTTTAAGAAAATTTAATTCATTCAAACTGAAATAGTACACAAAATGAACACATCAGTCACATCTCAAACCACAATGGCTAAACATCAGACTGCTACGACAGCTACAAAAATTAGATAATATTGCATGTTTTTCTTCCAAAGTGCATGAATCTCGTATTTCTTTCTCACCATTTCTCATTGAAATAAAAACACATAAAATTTATGTTTCAGTTTACGTAATAGCATACTTCAGAAAATTTTCAAATAATTTTTGTAAAGTAAATAATATATTTAGTTCTTTTATTAAGAGAACTTAATTATAAATATTTTTATAAATGAATTTCCTTTATAATGGCAATTTTTACATTATAATTAATTGAGGTAATTTAAGAATTTTTTCAAAGTAGAGCACACCTACACATGACTCTAGTTCTACAAAGCAAACTCCCCTATAATATTCTGAAATTAAAAAAAAAAAAAAAAAAAAAGAAACAGGATGCATTATTTCCACACTTACTAGCTCTCACGAAGAGGGTTAAGGGAGAAAATTATATCAATTGGTAAATATAGCAATAAACCCAGATTCCAAGAAGATAAATATTCATGAAGAAGAACAATTTATACTTATAATGTAAGGATGATATAACAAAAATTTATAACATAATTAATTGTGAGAATAAAGGAAAACATTTTATTATATAAATGTGGGCCACAAAAAAAAAAAAAAAACCAAAGCAAACTCAAGTAGAATGTGGGGGTAAATCAAGAAAGATTCAAGTAAAAAAAATCCCATATCACTCTCTCTTAAAATAGTCATACAATTTGAGTAAAAGGCAAAAAATTATTTGAGGTAAACTAAATAGATAATTAGTTCCATGTTCCATTTCACTTGTACAAAGGAGAAATTTAGAGGCCGACTCCAATGATACCCTTAAGCCACTCTGTATAACCTTTCAGTTGAATTCAACTCAACTCAATGGGCATTTATTAAAACCTTAACATGTGTCAAGTATTATATCAAACATTAATATACATGAATCAAACAATGGAGACTTTCAATTCCAGGTACAGTGAACTAACTTGTACTGGACTAATCTTCTAACTCCAAAAGCTGCACAAAATACACAAAATAACTATATGAAAGGATTAAAGAAGAGCCAACACAGCCAAGACTTGAAAGACTATGATCCCTAAAAGAAGGGAAGCATATGAAGTGAGGTCCACATTCACTCTGGATTCCTTACAGGTTTATGCCAATTTTTGGCACGGGAGGATAGTGCAAGCTGAAAGTGGCAGTCTCAGTGAGCTGAGAAGACAGAATTTGAATTTTAGAACTGTCCAAGTGGTTACAACTTGAGGGGCAAAATTCCTCAAAGGAAGAAATCAGAGAAGCAAGCCCAAATAACAGTGCACAATTTCCCCTCAAGCATTGGTCATATCCAGAAACCCAGTTGAAAACAGCAGATTCATTTCTTCTGCTTAGACAAAATTTATTAAGAAACCAACCACAGAATTTACCCCTGATTCCTGATGGCATCCAATCCAGAGCAAAGCCTCATTTCCTTCAATCTTCCCCCAAATCACCTAGCACAAGCCAAATTCTATAAGTCTTTTCAAATACTTTCTTATTGAAAAGCTCCACAACTCCCCACGGTATGTATTTTCTCACAAGTCAATAAACCCAATTTTATTCAACTATAGATGTGTTCCTGACAGTCTTTGCCTGGAGGACACTGACAAAAAGCTAAGAAAAATAATTAACTACAGTTTCGCATAAACAATAGGGATCAATCTCAAAGACTTAAGCATGAATGAAAGACATCAGACACAAAAAGTACACGTTGTGTGGTACCATTTATATGAGGTTCAAGAACAGGCAAGACTAAGTGATGGTGTGAAAAGTCAGAGAGTAATTACCTATTGGGGACATGAATGGGAAGGGACATAAGTGGAACCTTTGGGATACAAGAAATAATCCACACCATGATCTAGGTGGTTTTATACCACTGTATACATATGTAAAAATTTATTTCCTATATACTTGAAATTTATGTACTTTACTAATGTATCCCATACTTCAAAAATGAAAAGTTAAACATACACATGCACCTATACACAGGTACTGCCCTCAAAGAACCCACAACAATCTTTCCTGAACATCTGAAGAGATGCTTGACAAATACGAATTTCCCTTTCTTGAGTAGCTTTAGAAATTTTCTATTATAAATAGGACCAACATATTCATAGAGTATCTAGCTATGTCATCTAAATCTCAATAACAGTTACATGAAAAATACTTATAAACATACTTAAACAAATCTAAATTCCATGTGAACAATAATTATAAGTGAATAAGTTTGCTTCATTTCCCAAAATTTTTAAATGGTTTACTGATCCAAAATTATCCTATTATATAAAATTTATATTGTTGACTGTTTTCTAAGGAATCTGGTACATCACTAATTCTTTTTCTGTATTAGTAAAATATCAATTTTCCATAACATTTTCTTGCACAGAAATTATGTAAATAACAGCATTAAATTCTTGTTTCTATATTTCTTAAATTAATATGTATACTAAAATAATGATATATTTGTACACTACATTGTAGTAGTTATTAAGTGCTAAATATAGTCTTAAATAATCATAGAAATAATATATAAAAATAGAATTCTTTATAATAAAAGAGCATATACTAGGTACTCAATAAATAACTGTAAATGAACAAAAGTAAAGCTTACCACTTCTTCATCTGAAAGTTCACGCCCTTGGATGCTGCTATTTTCTCTCACAGTTTGCTGGTGTTTTTTCCCTTTTATGTGGCTAAAAAGATATACCTCTGAAGAGATCTAAAAGCATAAAATCAAAGCAATGTAATCAACTAACATTATATTTAATTTTAAATACTACACACTCAATCCAATATACTATATGTAAATTTAGATCACTCTAGTGTTTACATATTAGGCTTTAAAATATTTTCCTTAGAAAACAATTCTGAGAATCCTCTAGAAGACACACCAAAAAAGGCATGCCATTCATCACAGCCAGCCTAAAAGAAAATTATTACCTTTAAGTTTGAAGGTTCAAATCTCAGCACTGAAAATTTTGCTTTCCTTTTTAGTTCTAATACCCAAAAATATTGACTTGGGTATCATTAAGCAGGTAAACACTCACTTTAGTAGCAACTGCATTCTTTAGCACTTTCCACTGCTATTCCTAAATGCTAATACTATTTGTACTACTTATTTTTCATTCAAAATCATCCACAGCAAAAAGAAATCCATGGCACTTAGCAGATGCCTTAGCATGAGTTCTAAAGGACTAGAAGAATAAACTTCCATGGTTTCATAAATTTTAGTAATGAATTATAATATATCATCACAATATTGATAATGACAACCTACCAGGACATTGCAGAGAGAACACTGCTTCTTTCTTTCATAAGGGGTCAGTTTGGGGGCATAATCAGTATTTGCATGGCGCCCACTGCTTAACTCAGCAGCTTTTTCTTTTCTTTGTTCAATCTGTTCCATGTGCCTTCTAATGCTTTCATCATGCTGTAGATGAAGTCAAAGTGCAGGAATTGCAAAAATTATTCAAATTATACTGAGAACTTGGAAAAATAATATTTCCATTAAAACTTCTAAAATAATAGAAGAAAGTCTTATTTCCATGTTAACTTGCACACTAAAGACAAGGGTTTACATAAAGCCCTTTAACATCTTCTGCACACAAAGTAATGTTTCCAAAAGTGTACTCCATGGGATATTAATAGGTATTTTGTGGAAGAGGTTCCATGGTCAAATAAATTTAGAGAACAGTAAGTTAAAGCCAAACAGGTTTTTAACACAGAACTTTACAGAGCCTCTAGTATGTCACTGTGCTCTATGACTCAATAAACCTAGCTTACAATAAGCAGCATTTTACAAATTATTTGCCCACAACACACTTTTGAGAAGCACTTCCTTGAACACACTGTGCAAAACGTTAAGCCACAGGTAAAGCCCACACTTATCCACATAGCAGACAAGGCTCATCATGACACAAACCTCTATTAGTAATACCTACACCCCCACTTCATTTATACTACTCCAATGACTATCCCAGAAAGAAAAAAAAAAGCTATTTCAGACCCTTGTGCTCGTATATTATTTCATATGGCTGGAGTGGCATCATACCCACCTACCTATTCTACCCCACCAACGCATCCTTCTTTCAAGATCCAGCTCAGGAACTGTTCTTTAAAAATTACTTCCCTGAACTATGACACCCTTGTGTTAGACTACAAGCATCCTCCTCTGTGCTTCCACAGCACTCCACGTATACCTCTATGTATACGGAAATTATCTGCTTAAGATCTGAATCTCACACTAGATTATGAGTTTCTTGAAAATTGGAATCATGTCTTACTCATCTCTGCATCCCCTTGCCTACCACAAAGCTCAATAAATATTTGATGCATTAAATTTAAATGAATGATACATTTCTAGGACTATACAAATAGTAAAACATGGTCCTCTACCATAAGGTCTGCTATGCCTGTGAGGAGCTAGCATGTAAATAACTGATATAATGTGAAATATTCATACTGCTAGAGTCTGCCTATATGTTAACGGTAAAAATTTTTTAGAAAAAGTCAATTTTCTAATCTCCCAAGCTATAATTATGCAATTCATAAGCATTTAAATTAAGTGAGACAAATAAGAGACACCCTTTAGTTTACTTCTAAATGATTAAAACCTGTGAATATCAGAACCCTAGCAGTAACGCCTTTAAGTCATCAATGAATTGCTTAGTAAAAACAGGAAACATTAAACTTCCTTTAATTTTTTTCCTCAATGGCTCTCTCTACCTTATCAAAGTAAGTTTGGTTTCCAGATATTGAGTTAGAAATGGTTGTAAGCCAAATCATATAAGCCTTATTGTCCAAAGATTAAGAATATAAATTAATTCAATTTTTTGTTCTATAGATAAAGTTTTAATCTCACACACCATTGCAAACCCTATAACTTCAAATTAAAAATGTATAATATCCCTACCTTGAGCTGTATTTTTTTCTGTAGCTCTTCCATGGCTTCTTGCTGAGCAGCTGTGAGTGCTGCCAATCGTTCTTCCCTGTCTCTGTGAGAAGATAGGAAAAATCATAAACTCAGCTTTTTGAAGTAACAAGTCTCATGAGGTTTAAAACTACAATTAGAACACATAGGTTTATGTATTCTAAAGGGCCATTATATTAAAAATTATTATTTTCTGAGGATCTACTAAGTTCCAGGTATATTGCTCATTAAATATTTGGGAAGCAATAGAAAT
Organism: Daubentonia madagascariensis; assembly: GCA_023783475.1. NCBI lineage: Eukaryota > Metazoa > Chordata > Mammalia > Primates > Daubentoniidae > Daubentonia > Daubentonia madagascariensis. The sequence goes on along the minus strand of JAKFHU010000144.1, from coordinate 6,575,838 downwards.
TATTAGCTATGAAATGGGTTTCTGGATCCAGGCATAGGTTTAAATATTAGCTCTGAGATTGTCCTTTAAATATGGCATGTTGAAAACATACATTTATCTCTGTTCCCCCCCAAAAACCCACTAAAACTATAAGAAAGGAATCAAAAAGGCACAAACTCACAAAGACAAAGAGAATAGGAGAGGAAATAATCACAAATGATGGACACCAATATTTCAGAAACTGAAAAGCAATCCTGAGAAAGCTGAAATCTAAGCTTTCAGGGAGAAACTAATAAGCAAGGCAATTCTACCAGCAAAATTCCATAAAAGCTCTGAAACTGGAGAAACTATTCTCTTATGAAGGAAGGAATAAAGGTTGGGGATGAAAATAAGCAGACTGGTAAAGCCTTAAAAACAAGCAAATCTCCAAATCGCCTCCCCACTCCCAGAAGACTAGGAGATTACTCCCTAGGGGGTCTGAACAGACCAACCCTGTATTCACGACAGAAGGAGATGAGATAATATACCCAAAATAGGAAATTTAAGTGAATATCTACACACTGAAATGGTGAGACATTAATGGCCAGGTTTATATACCACTTCCCCAGGACCTCCAGGGAAAATTCCTCTCTTGGAGCAGCCCAAGAGAAAAGGCCAACAGACAGAAATTTGGGGGTGGGCCCTCCAAACAAACAGCCAGTTCTCTATAGGTCACCTGAGAGTGAGTTTCATTATACAGTAGGTCCTGCTAACAAAGTTAGAGCTCTCAAACAGCTTCTGAGTGCCTCATTCTTAAAAAGAATATAGAGCCAATGATTACCAGATATTTGTTAAAATCTTCTAACATGAAGACAGAGACCAAAACCAACACATGAAAGTGATGCAAAAGAAAAGAGAAAAATAAGCTGGGCATCATGGCTCATGCCTGTAATCCCAGCACTTTGGAAGGCCATGGTGGGAGGACCACTTGAGGCCAAGAGTTCTAGACCAGCCTGGGCAACAAAGCAAGACTCCATCTCTACAAAAAATAATTAAAAATTAGCTGGGTATGGTGGCACACGCCTGTAGTCCCAGCTACTCAGGAGGCTGAGGTGGGAGGACCGTTTGAACCTGGGAGGTTGAGATTGCAGTGAGCTATGTTAGCACCACTGCACTCCAGCCTGCATGACAGAGTGAGACCTTGTCTTTAAAAAAAAAAAAAAAAAGAAAAGAAAAGAAAAATATAAGAAGCAGAAGAAACTTTCAGAACAGCTATAATTAACATCTTCAGGGGAATAAGAAAATATGTTGTGCCCATGAAACAAGAACAGAATGCTATTTTTAAGAATGGAATAATCACAGAAAAGAGCATTTAAAAATATATGTAAAGAGAAAATTTTTTAAATCATTAAAAAATTTTAAAAATAAAACCAAAAAAGTCTTCTACCTAGTAGAATAAAAATTCATGAAAGTGGAAAACAGGTGAAAGGATAATAAAATTACAATATTAAATTCAGGAAGTCCAAGATCTGCTAATGAGGGATCTCAGAAAAAATACAATAGAGAAAAATGGGGTGGAGGAAATCAAATATTTAAAAAATAAAAAATATTTCACAAAACTAAAGGGCATGAGTTTCCAGAAAGAACTGACCATCACAATGAATATAAACATAGAGAAACATCATCTTGAAACTGAAATTCCAAGTCATTTGGTATAGAGGTTTCTGAGGATTAAAAACAAGTCATATATAAAGAAACAGGAACTATGAAAATGGACTTCTAAACAGCAACACTAAGAGCTAGAAGACAAAGGATGTCTTCAAAATTATGAGGGGAAATGATTTTCAATCTAGAATTCTATGCCTGATAATCTGGGAGGCAGAATAAGACATTTTCAGATTATTTGCACCATCTCAAAAAAAATTAGCTCCCATGAATGGTTTCTCTGCAAGCTACTCAGGAATATGCTCTAGTAAAATGAGAGTTTATTTAGAAAAAGGAAGAAATGTAAAGCCATAACAAACACCTCAATACAGAAGAGAGGTGAAAAGAAGTTCTAGGATAACAACTTTGCAACACACCTAAAGAACAGTCAATCCAGACTGAAGCCAAAGGACAGGAGAATTCAAAGGGATGTCTCCAAGAAGAAAATTAAATTGACAGAATGACTAATACGTTTTAAAATGTTCAGAAATTTTCAGTTCTCTTTTGAGTGTTTGGGAATGATTCGGTGACTGCTGCATAGGCAATCAATCAAATTAAAATGCAATTATTAAATCAGAGACAAAAGAAAGCTAAATGACAGAGGGAAATGTAACCAGATCACGGTATACTAAGCAGCTCAGGTGTAAGTAACAAACAGTTACAGAATAATGATTTAACTAAATCAAAGAAGAGGGAAGGGGAACTTGAGTATAAAGTAGGGATATGAGAGGAAATACTATTAATAAAACCTCATCTTTCTTTGTAGGAAATCAGATAATTTCTAGAACTGAAAATTCAAGAAATAACAAAATATGTATGTTATTTAGAAACATGGAAGTGAATATCAGACAGCTTAAAGATAGATGTCTTTGGCTTAATGAAGCTGAAGTAGTCTGTCCCATGAAAATGGTAATGGAAGATAGAGAAGTATGGGGCCAGGGAATGCCATTCTTCATTATAATATTAACATATTATTTGACTTCATAAATTACACAAATTTTGTTTTGATAAGAATGTTTTTAATTTAAAAAAACAACATTAGGGTTGGGGCTTTTAGCTATGGAATAGAAGAGACATCAATAAATCCTCTTCCAAAAAATGAAATAAAAAACAGGACAAAACTGTTAAAAACAAATATTTCAAAGGCTCTGAAAATCAAGCAAAGACAAACAATAAATTTAGAAGTATTTTTTAATGAAAAACTGCAGAGTTGCTAAAATATATCATCTAAAATGTCCATTTTTCAATTAAAAATTATGAGACATACAAAGAAGTATGACTATGCTTAGGAAAAAAAGCAATCAATTGAAACTGTCTCTGAATGAAGCCATATATTGAATTTAGCACACAAAGACTATTACATGGCTGAACAGCCATTATAAACATGTTTAGAGAATTCAAAGAAAGTATGCAAAGTAATTAGAAAAGAAACATATGATGACAATGGTTCAAACAGGGCATCTCAACAGAGACACAGAAACAGTTAAAAACAAACAAACAAACAAAAAACCCTTTCCAAGAAAAGGAACCAGGACTCCTTAAAAAACTGGCTGATCCTAAGGCTGGAACAACAACAAAAAAAAACCCACAAAATGAATATGGAGCACCTTGTTGTGTCAGAAAGTAAGGAAGTGTTCAGGGGGAAAAAAATGATTAAGTTAACGGTACACAACAGTCAACTGAGAGAGTTCCCAATGCCTAAAGCTGGAACAATTTGAGGAATAAAATAAATAACACACAGTACAGGATTATAACTCAAAGTATAAAATAAATATAAATAAGCTCATACTCATATAAAAAAGAATTTAATAAATAAATAAATGGAGAGGAATAAGCAAATGCCCTGTATAGAAGAACTCCAAATAATGTATGTAGGTAAGTACTCTTCTCTCACAGAGATAGAGAATAACTCCCCACCCCATAAGTGTGGGCTATGCTTAGGAGCCTGCTTCCAAAGAGAATAATAAAGGTAAATTTTACAAGTAACCATACAGTGGAGAAACCTGGCAAACATTATCTTGCCAGGTAATCAAAGTTTAACAACATCAGTGATAAGTCAAGTTAATAGCATAACCTTTAATACTGTATGTTAAAAATGGTACTTTACCTCTGTAATCTTCCTCCAAAAAAAGCATAGCCCCAATTTAACCATAAGAAAAACATCAGACAAATCCTAATTGAAGAACAGTCTATAAAATACCTGACTATTACTCTTCAAAAATGTCAAGGTCATCAAAACCATAGAAAGTCTCAGAAACATTCATACCTTAGAGGAGACTGAAGAGAAATGGCAATTAAATATCTGAAGAAATAATGACCAAACACTTGCCAAATTTGATGAAAAACACTAATATACAGAGTAGGATAAACATGAAGGGAACCCTAGACAAATCATACTCAAGCTGGTCAAAGACAAAAGAGAAAATCTTGAAAGCAGGAAGAAAAAAAACCCTCACCATATACAAGGGAAAACAATATGATTAATGGCTGACTTTTCATCAGAATTACAAAAGTCAGAAGATTCAAAGTACTGAAAGAAAAACCAAGAACTCTATATCTAGCAAAACTACTATTCAAAATGAAGGCAAACTAAAAATATTCCCAGATAAGCAAACAAGATCATTCACCAAAAGCCAAACTCCAAGAAATACTAAAGAAAGTCCACCTGGCTAAAAAGAAATGGCAGAGGGTAACTCAAATCCACAAAAAGAAATGAGTACACCAGAAATGATAAGTATGTGGGTAAATACAAAGGAATGTATAAACATATTTTCTCTTTTATTCTCCTAATTCTTTTAAAAATATAGGACTGAATAAAGAAATAATTATAACACTGTATTGTTCAGTTTATGACATACATACACTTAAGATATGTGACAATAGTAACAAGAGGAAGAGGACATAGAGCTATACTGGAACAAAGTTGCTCTATTTTACCAAAATTAATTTAGTTTTAATTTGAAATAGATTATAATAAGTCACAATGAATGCTGTAATCCAGAAAACAACCATTAGGAAAATAACTAAAACAATACAGTTTTTATTAATAAAAATCAATAGATTAAAATACCAAAAAAGTATTGGTTAATAAAAAAAGAAGGCAATAAGGGAGAACAAAAGACTGGAGACACATGTAAAACAAATATAAAAGTGGCAGACATGAATCCAATAATTATATCAAATGAGAATGGACTAAACATTCCAACTAAAAGGCAGAAATTAGCAGACCAGATAGAAAAGCAAAACCCAACTATATGCAATCTATAAGAGACATATTTGAGATAGAAAAACACAAATAGGATGAAAGTAAAAGAACAGAAGACGTATCGTGTAAATAGTGACTACAGCTATATGTAGGGAAAAAAACTGACTTTAAGATAAGAAATATTTTTTAAAACCCAAAAATAGTATTTCATAATGAAAGGGTCAATACCTCAGAAAGATATAACAATTATAAATTATATGCACCTAACAGCAAAGCACCAATACACATGAAGCCCAAAATGTCAAAACTGAAACAAGAAATGTACAAATCCAACTATTATATATGAAGATTTCAATAATCCTCTCTCAAGAAATGATAGAATTAGACAGAAAATCAGTAAGTATACAGAGGACTAGACAACATTATCAATTAACTTTATACAACTGACATTTAGAGAACACTCCATCCAACATCATAATACACATAACTTTCCAAGGGCACAAAGAACATTCTCTAGAACAGTTGACATCCAAGAACATAAAATAAATCTCAACACATGTAGAAGGACTGAAATCATACAAATCAACCACAAAAGATTTCATTACAAATCAACAACAGAAAGAAATTTGTAATATACCCAAATATTTGGAAACTAAATAACACACTTCTACATAACCCACGGCTCAAAGAAGAAATCATAAGAAATATTACGAAATACAGTTCTCCCTCAGTATCTGAGGGGCATTGGTTCCAGTACCCCCCTTGGATACCAATATCCGAAGATACTCAAGTCCTTTCTATAAAATGGTGTTGTATTTGCCTATAAGCTATGAACATCCTCTCATATACTTTAAGTCATCTCTAGATTACTTATAAAACCTGACACAATGTAAATGCTATGTGAATATTTGTTGTACTATATTGTTTTTTATTTCTATTATTTCATTTTTGTATTCTTATTTTTCATTGTATTTTTGTTCCAAATATTTCTGATCCATGGTTGATTTAATCTGCATATGTGGAACCCTTGGATACAAAGGGCCAAATGTATCTTGAATTGAATGAAAATGAAAACACAACTTATCAAAATTGATGAGATGTACTTAAAGATATGCTAAGAAAGAAATTTATACCTTTAAATGTTTAATTAGAAATGTGAAATATTTAAAAATCAATCAACTAAGCTTCAACCTCAAAGGAAGGAATGGCAAAGCTAATCAAACCCAAACTAAGCAGAAGGAAACAAATGATAAGCATCAAAGCAGAAATCAATGAAGCAGAAAACAGAAACACCATATAGAAACTCAATGAAACCAAAAGTTAGTTCTTTGGAAAAATCAACAAAATGTAAAAACCTTTAGCTAGACTAATAAAAAAGAGAAGAGACACAAATTACCAAAATTAAGAATGAAAAAGGGACATCACTATAGATCATACTCAAAATCTTTATAAGGTATATCTATGAACAACTTTATAGCAATAAATTAGACCACTTAGATAAAAAGGAAAATTTCCTAGAAAAATACAAATTATCAAAGCTGATTCTAGAAGAAATACAAAAATCTCAATACACTAATAGCAAATTAAAAAAAAAAAAAAACTTGGGGAGACCGCCAAGATGGCCAACTAGAGACACAGGTTGTCTGACTGTCCTGGTAGAAGAGTAGAGGATTGGACTGAGGAGAATGGAGAACAATTACTGCTCGGATGTGGACCATGGGGAGAGACAGCAGAGGAGTCTGGAGACCCCACTGAAAGGAGCTGCAAAGCTGAGAGTGAGGAGGATAGAGAAGAGAGATCGGTGGTGCAAATCAAATCCAGGGAGGCCCAGAGCCCAGTGAAAGGGTAAGGGGGCTCCCCTCCCCCACCTGGGTGCCTCTGCCGGCAGCAGGACGCAGGGCTCTCATCTCACTGGGCAGTGCCACAAGGAACCAGAGAGCTAGCATTCTTGCATCTGGACACCTCCCGCGCTGCACCTTCTCCATTCCTGGAATCCCAGAAAGTAATTTAGAGTCGAGCTGGCTTGTAGCCACAGCCCCTTCCCCCCCCCCGCCCCCCGCCACAGGAACCAGGAAAGTGCTCTGCACTGAGGGGACTGTCTCTCAGTGACAGGGACACATTCCCAGCCAAATCGCCTGGGAGAGTAGAGATGCTGTGGTGGTGCTGTGCAGGATGGCCTGCTGGTGGCTCGGCCAGGAAGGCAGAACCCAGGGCTTCCTGGACACCAGAGCGGTGCTGGGAGATCACAGCCCCTCCTCCACCATAGCAGGCCGCTGCAGCGCTCTGTGCTGAGAGGCCTGCTTCACAGCAGCGGGGGAACTTCCTGGCCGAGCCCAGGGGACAATGCAGTCTGAGATCTTCCTGCCCACAGGTGTCTGGCGGAATCACCCGCTGATGGCTCAGACAGGTGGGCCGAAACTGGTGCCCCCTGGTCGTGAGAGCAGGCGGGGAGACTTAGGGGAGAGGTCACGGTTCCAGGCTTGGGTGGCATGAAAGCCCTAGCGGCCATATCCAACAGGAGGGTATGGAGGGGCTCAGAAGAGCGGGGGTCTATGAGAACAACCCACCCTCCACCCCTGCTGGAGAACCACCATATTGGAGAAGGCTGTGGCACTGGAACTGAATTAGCTTAGCCCCTGGTTCCCATGGCAACCAAATGCCTCAGGCTCTCGGGCTGAACCAGAGCAGCAGCTGCTCCCACCACTCACCACAATAGGGAGTACAGCTTGATCCAAGAGACTCATGAGCCACCACTACTGCCCTGGTGGGAGCATGACCCTCACAGCAACCTCTGCAGATAGAGAGGCCTACCTCCCTCGCCTTGGGATCTAGTAGTGGAAAAAGGGTGCACAACTGGAGATCCCCCTACCCACCACTGTCACACAGAGACACACACCAGCAGATCAGACACACGAATTGTGGGGTAGCTCAAGAGCTGGTCTTGGGCAGAGAGAGAATGCACGTGGACTGACCACAGGGTAGAGTGCTGTGGAGTCCCAGGGAGGAAATAGGGAGGGTGCATGACCCACCCCACAGAGAAACCAGGCTAGTGGACAGGGACGGAAAAAGCCTGGCTTGGGGCCTTAGCATTCACATGATTAGGCCCCTCCCCTTAGAAGCAGCTCTCCAGATTTGTGGAGATTGACCTGAACTCCTTATCAGCAGCTTCCCCTAGCAGCCAGATAAGCAACCTCAAAGCCCCACTGAGGCTTAGCAAAGCAACTCAGGCTCTCATACTCCAGCCACGATCTGTGTTGCTCCTCCCCGCATCTCAGGGGGAGTAGGGACCAAGCAATCCCCCTGGGACTTACAGAGTCCCTCCTAAAGCTTGGGATATTCATGCACCCCATCTGGGGGACCAGAGCCTACCACGGGTACAAAAGCTTACCTCGGCAGCTGGCTCCTCCACGCAAACTACAATCAACAACAGGGAAACAAACCTATAGCTAACATAGTGTCTTCCAACTCAATCAATTAGGGAGCAGTGGATTCATACCCGTAAGTACAGTCCACCAGCTCGGAGATTAAGCTGGGGACAGAACTCACTACACTCTGTTGGGAAGAGGTGAAGACAACAGGTCAGAGGTAACATGAGATGTTCATCAAACGTGCGAAAACACCCCAAAGGCAACTCAGGACCAGCACTCCTCTCCCCAGCACTGTCAGAGATAGATCTTTGGGGACTTGGAGACAGGGTCATAAGCCAGTCCGAGCAGTCCCAGCTCTTGATTAAGAGGCCAGATGAGAAGGAATCAGCAAAAGAACTCTGGAAACATGAAAAATCAGAGTGAAAGGACACCCCCAAAAGAAATCAGTAACTACTTACCAATGGATACCAACCTAAATGAAATGGTTAAAATGACAGATGAAGAATTTGAAATATTGATTATAAGAAAGCTCAATAAAATACAAGAGAAAATAGAAATCCAACACAATGAAGCCCCCAAAACAATTCAGGAAATAAATGAAAAATTCTCTAAAGAAATTGAAGTATTAAAGAAAACCCAAACAGCAATTCTGTAAATGAAAAATTCATTCAAGGAATTATAAAACACAGTGGAAAGCCCTAAGAATAGGCTATATCAGGCAGAAGAAAGAATATCAGAGCTTAAAAATAGCACCTGTGAGCTAAACAAATCAGTCAAAGAGAAAGAAAAGAGAAATAAGAGGAACAAACAAAGCCTACAAGAAATGTGGGATTATGTAAAGAGGCCAGACATAGGAATCATAGGCATCCCTGAGGGTAAAGAAGAAAATACACAAGGGTTGGATAATTTATTTGAGGGAATAATTGAGGAAAATTTCCCCAGCCTTGCTAGAAATCTGGATATCCAAGTACAAGAAACACACAGGACCCCTGGGAGATTCGTCATAAAGAGGCAATCACCATGACACACAGTCATTAGGCTGGCCAAAGGAAACACAAAAGAGGCACTCCAATGAGCAGTAAGGTGAAAACAGCAGGTAACTTACAAAGCAAAACCTATCAGACTAACTGCAGACTTCTCAACTAAAACCTTACAAGCCAGAAGGGACTAGTAACCCATCCGCAGTCTTCTAAAACAGGATTATGGCCAACCTAGAATTTGTATCCTACAAAACTAAGTTTCATATATAAGGGAGAAATAAAGACTTTCTCAGACAAGCAATTGCTGAGGAAATTTGCAAAGACCAGACCTGCCCTGCAGGAAGTACTCAGACCTGCATTACATAGATCAGCACAAGAGACACTCACCAGTATAAAATCATCTTAAAGCTAAAGTTCAGAGCCCGGATACCACAATGGTTGAAGAAGTAAAACAAAGCAATAAGGGTCTACCCAACAGCATGAACAGAAATCCACTTCATGCACCAATTCTTTCAATAAATGTGAATGGCTTGAACTCTCCACTCAAGAGACATAGGCTGGCTGAATGGATAGAAAAATACAAGCCAACTATCTGTTGTCTGCTGGAAACATACCTAACCCACAAGGACTCACTTAGACTCAAGGTGAAAGGTTGGAAAACAATATTCCAGGCAAATGGAAACCAAAAGAAAGCTGGTGTAGCTGTTCTCATATCAGGTAATACAGACCTCACATCAACAAAAGGAAAGAAAGACAAAGATGGTCACTATATGATGATGAAGGGAACAATTCAACAAGAAGACTTAACAATCCTAAATATTTATGCACCTAACAGAGGAGCACCCAGATTCATAAAGCAAATCTTACTCGATCTAAACAAAATGATAAATGGCAGTGCCACAATAGCCAGGGACTTCAACAGCCCACTCACAGAACTGGACAGATCTTCCAAACATAAAATAAGCAAAGAAACAACGAACTTAAACAGAACACTAGAACAAATAGGCCTAACAGAGAGTTACAGAACATTTTACCCCAAAACTACTGAATACATGTTCTTCTCATCAGCTCATGGAAAATTCTCTAAGATTGATCACATCCTAGGCCACAAAACACATCTCAACAAATTTTAAAAAATAGAAATAATACCATGTATCCTCTGAGACTACAGTGGAAAAAAATTAGAAATCAATTCCAACAGAAACACACATCTCTACACAAAGTCATGGAAATTAAACAACCTATTGCTGAACGACAGTTGAGTCAGGAGGAGATAAAGATGGAAAGCAAAAGATTCTTCAAACTAAATAATAATGGGGTCACAAGTTATCAAAATCTGTGGGGTACAACAAAAGATGTCCTGAGAGGAAAACTCATAGCCTTAAATGCCTACATCCAAAAGACAGAAAAATCACAAGTCAACAATCCAATGAATTGTCTCAAGGAACTGGAAAAGGAAGAGCAAACCAATCCCAAACCAAGCAGAGGAAAAGAAATAACCAAGATCAGAGCAGAATGAAATCAAGAACAAAAGAATTATACAGAAGATTAATGAGAAAAAAAGTTGATTCTTTGGAAAGATAAACAAAATTGACAAGCCTCTTGCTAGATTAACCAGGAACAGAAAAGAAAGGAATCTAATAAGCTAAATCAGAAATGAAAAAGGAGAAATCACAACTGAAATCATGGAAATACAAAACATCATCTCTGAATACTAGCAAAATCTCTGTGATCATAAACTTGAAAACGTGGGGGAAATGCACAAATTCTTAAAAACACACAACCTTCCTAGGCTCAATCAGGAAGAAATACAACTCCTGAACAAGCCAATATCAAGCACCAAATTTGAAGGAGCAATAAAAAATCTTCCAACCAAAAAAAGTCCCAGACTAGACGGGACTTTTACCAAACCTACAAAGAAGAACTGGTATCTATACTGCAGAAATTATTCCATAACATTGAGAAGGAAGCAATCCTCTCCAATTCATTCTACGAAGCCAATGTCACCTTGATACCAAAGCCAGGAAAGAACACAATAAAAAAAGAAAACTACAGACCAGTATCCCTTATGAATATAAATGCAAAAATTATCAATAAAATCCTAGCAAACCAAATTCAGCTGCACATCAAAAAAATAATTCACCATGACCAAGTGGGCTTTGTCCCAGAGATGCAAGGATGGTTCAACATACGCAAATCTACAAATGTAATTCACCACATAAATAGAAGCAAAAACAAAGACCATATGATCCTCTGAATAAACGCAGAAAAAGCATTTGGCAAAATTCAGCACCCTCTTATGATAAGAAGGCTTAACAAAATAGGCACAGATGGGACATACCTCAAAATTATTAAAGCCATATATGACAAACTCACAATGAACGTCATACTGAATGGGGAAAAATCAAAAGCATTCCCACTTAGAACTGTAACCAAAGTTGCCCACTACCACCACTTCTATTCAACATAGTGCTGGAAGTCCTAGCCAGAGCAATCAGACAAGAGGAGGAAATTAAGGGTACCCAAATGGGGAAAGAAGAGGTGAAATTATCGCTCTTTGCTGATGATATGATCTTATATCTAGAAAACCCCAAAGATTCCACCAAGAGACTCCTGGAATTGATAAATAATTCAGCAAAGTCTCAGGTTACAAATCAATGTATTCAAATCAGTAGCTTTCATACACACAAAAATCAAGCTGAGAATCAAATCAAAGATTCAATAACTTTCACAATAGCAACAAAGAAAATAAAATACATTTGACTAAGGAGGTGAAAGACCGCTATAGGGAGAACTACAAAACACTGAGAAAAGAAATTGCAGAGGATGTAAACAGATGGAAGAGCATATCATGCTCATGGATCAGCAGAATCAACATTGTTAAAATGTCTATACTATCCAAAGTGATTTACAGATTCAATGCAATCTCCATTAAAATACCAATATTATTTTTCACAGATCTAGAAAAAATAGTTCTATGCTTCGTATGGAACCAGAAAAGACTCCGAACAGCCAATGCAACCTTACAGAATAAGAACAAATTGGGAGGCATCATTTTACCAGACTTCAAGCTATACTACAAGTCTACAGTAACCAAAACAGCATAGTACTGGCACAAGAACAGAGACACAGATATACAGATCACAACAGAGAACCCAGATATGAAACCATCCTCATATTTCCATATGATCTTAGACAAAGTAGACAAAAACATAACTGGGGTAAAGAATCCCTATTCAATAAACAGTGCTGGGAAAACTGGATAGCTACACGTAGAAGACTGAAACAGGATCCGCGCCTCTCACCACTCACAAAAATTAATTCACGACGGATAACACACTTAAACCTAAGGCCTGAAACTATAAGAATTCTAGAAGAAAATGTTGGAAAAACTCTTATAGATATTGTCCCAGGCAAAGAACTTATGAAGAAGACCCCAAAAGCAATCACAGCAACAATAAAAATAAATAAATGGGACCTGATCAAATTAAAAAGCTTCTGCACAGCCAGAGACACAATCAACAGAGTGAATAGGCAACCTACAGAATGGGAGAAAATATTTGCATGCTATACATCCAATAAAGGGCTCATAACCAGAATCTACAAAGAACTCAAACAAATCAGCAAGAAAAAAAATCAAACAACCCCATTCAAAAGTGGACAAAAGACATTAACAGAAACTTTTCAAATGAAGATAGACTAATGGCCAACAAACACATGAAAAAATATTCAATGTACCTAATCATCAGGGGAATGCAAATCAAAACCACAATAAGATATCACCTAACTCCAGTGAGGATGGCTTTTATCAAAAAGTGCCAAAACAACAAATGCTGGCATAGATGCAGAGAGAAAAGAACACTTATACACTGTTGGTGGGACTGCAAACTAGCACAACCTCTATGGAAAGTAGTATGAAGATGCCTCAAAGATCTAAAAGTAGTCCTACCATTTGATCCAGCAATGCCACTACTGGGTATTTACCCAAAGGAAAAAAAGACATTTTATAAAAAAAAATTTGCACTGTAATGTTTATAGCAGCACAATTCACAATTGCAAAGATGTGGAAACAACCCAAGGGCTCACCAATACATGAGTGGATTAATAAAATGTGGTATATGTATACCATGGAGTACTACTTAGCCGTTAAAAAAATGGTGATCTAGTATCTTTTGTAACAACTTGGATGGAACTGAAGACCATTCTTCTAAGTGAAGTATCTCAAGAATGGAAAAAGAAACATCACATATACTCAATACTAGATTGGAACTAATCGATCAACACTTATGTGCACATATAGAAGTAAAACTCCAGAAATCAAGTAGGTGGGGGGGGGCGAGGAGGGGATGGGTAAATTCACACCTAACAGGTACCATGCACACTATCTGGGTGAGGGGCACACTTATAACTTTGACTCAAACTATACACAAGCAAATTATGTAACCAAAATATGTGTACCCCCGTAATATTCTGAAATTAAAAAGAAAAAACACTTAATTAGTAATTTACAATCTTCCCACAAAGAAAAACCTAAGCCCTGAGGGCTTCACTGGTAAATTCTCCCAGACACTTAGCAAGAAATAATACTAATCCTACACAAATACGTTCTGGAAACAAAGCAAGAAAGAACACTTACCGTCACATTCTATGAGGCCAGTATTGCCGTAACACAAAATCAGAATGAAGACATCACAAGAAAACTACAGATAAATATCCCTCATGAACATGCCCTTAACAAGAATCCATCAACATATAAAATTTATTATACACCATGACCAAGTGGGGATAAACCTAGGAATGCAAGATTCCTTTAATATCCAAAATTGAATGTAATATACCATTATTAATAAAAGAAAGACTAAAACTCACAGTCATCTTTCTGGATGCACAAAAAGAAGCATTTCCCCAAATTCAAAGTCCATTCATGTTAAAAACTCTCAACAAACTAGAAATAGACGGAAACTCCCTCAACCTAGTAAAGGGAACTTATCAAAAACCTACAGCAAACATCATACATGATGGTGAAAGACTGACTGCATTCCCACTACCACTGAGAACAAAACAAGGATATCCAACATCTCAACTTCCATTCAACATTATTCAGAAGGATCTAGACAGTGCAATAGGGCAAGAAAAAGAAACTAAAGGTATCCACATTAGAAAGTAAGAATTAAACTTAATTCACAGATGCCATGAGCCTTTATGTAAAAGATACTAGGGAACCAAAACAAACAAACAAACAAAAAAAAAACCTACCAAAACTAACAGAGATGATCCCTGGCTTAGATCATTCAACTTAGATTTTTTGACTTTACGATGAGCATATTGGGATATAAACCCACTGTAAGTCAAGAAGTACCTTAATAAGTAAGCAAGTTTAACAAGGTCATAAAAAACAAGATTATAAAATGAAATATATAAAAAATCTACTGCATTTCTAAATACTGGCAAGAAAAATTCAAAAATGAAACAAAGAAAACAATTCCACTCACAATAGCTTCAAAAGAATGCTTAGGAATAAATTTAAGGAAAGGAGCATAAGACATATATGTGAAAAAACTACAAAACATCAGAAATTAAAGGAGATCTAAACAAACAGAGAGGAACATCTTATTCATGGATTGCAATACACAATATTGTAAAGATGGTAATTCTCCTTAGACTGATCTATAGATTCAATGCAATTCGTATCAAAATCCCTGCAGGCCTTCTTGCAGAAACTGGCAAGCTGACCCTAAAATTTACATGGAAACACAATTTTTTTAAAATTTCAGATTATTATGGGGGTACAACACTTTGGTTATATATATTGCCTATGCACTGCCCAAGTCAGAGCTACAATCGTGGACATCCCCCAAACTGTGCGCCCCGTACCCATTTGGTGAGAGTTTTCCCATCCCCTCTACCCGCCTCCTGCCTGCCCACCCCCTGATGAATATTATTTCCATGTGTGACGTAAGTATTGATCAGTTAGTACCAATTTGATGGTGAGTACCAGTGGTGCTTGTTTTTCCATTCTTGTGATACTTCGCTTTGAAGAATGGGCTCTAGCTCCATCCAGGATAATACCAGATGTGTTAATTCACCATTGTTTTTTATTGCTGAGTAAATACTCCACGGTATACATATACCACATTTTATTAATCCACTCATGTATTGACGGGCACCTGGGTTGTTTCCACATCTTTGCAATTGTGAATTGTGCTGCTATAAACATTCGTGTGCAGATGTCTTTATTACAGAATGTCTTTTTTTCCTTTGGGTAAATACCCAGTAGTGGGATTGCTGGATCAAATGGTAGTTCTACTTTTAGTTCTTTGAGGTATCTCCATATTACTTTCCATAGAGGTTGTACTAATGTGCAGTCCCACCAGCAGTGTATGAGTGTTCCTACCTGTCCGCATCCCTGCCAACATTTGTTGTTTTGGGACTTTTTGATATGAGCCAATCTCACTGGAGTTAAGTGATATCTCACTATGGTTTTGATTTGCATTTCCCTGATGATTACAGAAGTTGAGCAATTTTTTATGTTTGCTGGCCATTATTCTGTCTTTGAAAAAGACCAACAAATTTGGAGAACTTATGCTGATTTCAAAATATGCTATAAAGCTACAGTAATTAAAACAATGTCGTATTGACGTAAGAACAGACACACAGATATCAATATAACAGAACAGAGTCTAGATTCTATGGTCAATTGGTCTTTAACAGTTGGCAATGCAATTCAATGGAGAAAGGACAGACTTTTCAACAAATGATGCTGTGATCATTGGCTATCTATAAGTAAACAAATAAATTTAGATCTTTGTCTCATACAACATACAAAAGTTAGAAGGAATTACAGACCTAAATGTAAGTGCTCAAACTAACACATTTCTTAAAGAAAACACAGGAGAAACTCTTTGTGATTTTGGGTCCGACAAAGATTTCTTCAATATGACATAGAAAGCATTATACAGAAAATAAAAATTTGATATATTGAACTTCATCAAAATTTCAAACTTTTGTTTTGCAAAGACATTATTTAAAAAAGAAAAGACAAGCCATAGATTATAAGTCATATGCTTGACAAAGGATGTGTATCCAGATTATATAAAGAACATTTATAACTCAATAATAACAAAATGACTTAATTGAAAAATGGGCACAAGATGTGTGTAGACATTTCACCAAATCAGATATATGAATAGCAAATAAGCACATGGAAATTTTCTCAATATCACAAGTCATCAGAGAAATGCAAATTAAAATAATAATAAAATATGACCACACACACACACTAGAAAAGTATACATTTAAAAAACTGATCCACTAAGTTCTGTCAGGGAGTGTGAAGGAGCTGTAATTCTCATTTGCTGCTGGTGGGTAGGGAAAATGATACAATCACTTTGAAAAAACAGTTAATAGTTTCTTCAAAAGTTTAACATACATGTACTCTACAAACCAGCCATTCCTTTCCTAGTTATTTACCCAAGAGAAACGAAAGTATGTCTATGCAAAGATGCATACACAAACATCCATATCAGCTTTATCTGTAATAGCCAAAAAACTAGAAGTAACTCAAATGTCTATAAACAGGTAAATGAATAATAATTTGCAGTGTATATATACAAATACTACTCAGCAATTTTAAAAACAGAGCAAGCTATAGGTACACACAACATGGAAGAATCTCAAAGTAATCATGATGAGTAAAAAACAACAGACAAAAGAGAAAGTGAATCAGTGGCTATGTTGGGATGAGGGTGGAGGGAAGGAGAAGTGGATTACCAAGCAGCATGAAAAAATTTGGGAAGATGATGGATATATTCATTATCTTGATTGTGTTGATGGTTTCACAGGGGTTACATATGTCAAAACTCAAAAAATTGTACACTTTAATAAATGCAATCTTTTGTAAGTCAGTTATACTACAATAAAGTTGTGAAAAAAATTTTTAAGACTATCAATTTCAATTTTAAGCAAGGGTATGGAGCATCTGAATACTCAAACTGTCAGAAATGTAAATTGGTACAACTATATTACTAAAACAATTTGGCAGTGTCTACTAAAGTTGACTATTAGCATACCGTAGGCTCCAGCAATTCCATTCCTGGGCATAGATCCAATAACAAGGCAATAGCGTTAAAAATTAGGATAGTCATTACCACTGAGAAAGAAGAAATAGTGATTTGGAAGATACATAAAGTTTTTTTTTTGAGGTACTATTATGTCCTAATTCTTGAACAGGTTGGAGTTACATGGTTGTAACTCCATAATTCATCAAACTGTACACTTACAACTTTGTGTAATATTCTGTTTATATTATAATTCATGAAAATGTTTACTGTTTTAAAAAATACATGGTGACCTTACTTCCCAGGTTAAAACCATTAAAAATTAGTTATGTAAATCCAGCAATGATTTTTATCAGTAAATTACAATAATACATCAAAACTAAGCTGGGCTTATCCCAGGAATGCAAGCTTGAATTAACATTAAAAAATCAATCAACTAATTATCATATTACCAGATTTAAGGAGAAATTTTACAGGATTAATTCCATATAAACAGAACAAGCACTTGATGAAACTCAACTCTAATTCACGATTTTAAAAAATGCACAATCTAGGAATAAAAGGGAGCTTCCTTAACCTAATAAAGAACATCTACAAAACCTAAAATGGAGGACATCAGCAAGATAGCTGACTAGAAGCTCCTAGAGCACTTCCCTCCTACAAACAAAAACCAAAACAATGAATAAACAACTACATTTCCATCAAAATAACTAAAGAAGAGCTCCACAGAACATCAAAGAAGCAATAGTAATCCTGTAGTGCACAGAAACCCAAGATGTTAGCATAAAGAAGGGAAGAAAACACTTTGTCTCTGCCACTCCATCCCCCTAATAGGAATCAGTCTGGAACCAGGAGGAACTTATTCCAGCAGGGAAAAGGTAAGCAAGAAGACCTCAGTAGCCTCAACCACAGACACCTGCAGTCTTCGCTACTGGAAACTCCTGCAGTCCTCACAGGCTTTGAACCCAGATAAGGGAGCAACCCTGAGTCCACATGCTGATGGATGCATGAGAAGAAGCTGATGCAGTGCCCCACTCCCCATGGCCCATGCTGCTACTGCACTGTGACATCTTGGAACCAGAGCCACCGCTAGAGCGCATTCTGCTCTCGGGACCAGTAGCCACTGCACCCTTCCATCCTTGAGGCTTTGCCACCATTGTAATCCCACCCAGTACCAGCACACCATCCCTGAGCTGACCTACTCCTATATCCTACCCCTAGGGCCAAGCCACTGCAGAGGTGCTCCATGCCACCCCATTCTAGTTGTTGGTGTACCCCACCTTAGGACCGAGCTGAAGTGGCACCCTGCCCCACCAGGCACCTCAAGCCTCCGGCCCAGAGGAATAGTCACACCCCTCGCATCAGAGCACACATGGCACTCCACCCCCATAAAACCTCAGGCCTCTGGTGTACAGGAATAGTCAACGTCCCCCTGGCACCACAGGTGAGGCAGCACCTCACACCCACAGGGGCTGCGAGCCTCTGGCACACCAAAGCAGTTGCCCCTCAGCACCATAATTAATACAGTGCTCTGCCTCTCAGGGATCCAGAGACTACCAACCCATGTAACCACATCTTCTGGGACTAAGCAGACACAGCACCTTGCACTCAAGGAAATCAGAGCCTTGGCTGAGATGTGCCACTCCACCTGAACAGCAACAGTTCACCATCTACCTAGAAATGGACAAGTCCCACACAGTCCAAACTGCTTAGGCGCCCTATTTCCCTATTTCTCAAGGAAGTGGTCACTGTTGTACTGCTCACTGCCCCCCAGGGCCCAAGACACAGCTGCATCTTTGCCATTCCTGGGTCCTTGTTACTTCTGCACCTGGCCTCACAAAGCTTGGGCTACTGTTGTGTTCCACAATGCCATGGTCCAAGGTCACCACTGTGTGCTACTGTATCCCCCAGGGCCCAAGCTGTCATGGTGCCCTGTTGGTTCTAGGTCCCAAATTGCAGCTGTGCCCTACTCCCCAAGGCTTCAGCTTCTACAGCACCCTTTCTTCCCCAGAGCCATGCCAATGCTGTACCCTGCCCTCCAGGGTTAGAACCACAGCTACATCCCAATGCCCTGGGCCGAAGCTGCTGGGGTATGTACAATAGCAACAGACCCTGGCTTAGTGTGAGAAGCGCATATACTTTTGCCTTGGAAAGTGAACATGAGCCTCAAGTCTCAGGTACTACAGTAGTTTCACAAGACCCTGAGCCCGGGAACCTGGCTCCACACCTGCTCCAATCCCTGTTCCCTGGAACCCAGTGTCACTATGGCTACCTGTGGGCTGTGTCAGACCAGATACCAAGAGAGATCCCCCCAGCAAAGACTCCCCAAGAAAAGAACAGAAGGATCCCTAAAACCTTTGCCCTAATAACCTACACAGCCAATGTCACAAACTCCTGCAGCCTTGACAACTGAGGTACCTGCAGTAATCACCGACATTGATCACTACTAAAGAAGCTGCATGGCAACTACACCACTGTGCCCACACAGAACCACAACAACCGCACCCTGCCCAACCAGTACCCACAGGCCCACCTGCAGGTGAAAGTCCTCCCCTTCTCACTCTGTAAACTCTGGAAGAGATGACTACACTACTACATGCACAGACATCAAGGTAGGAACACAATAAACACGCAAAAGCAAGGAAATATGACACCACCAAAGGAATACAATAATTCTCCAGTAACTAAACCAAAGAAACAGAAATCTACAAATTGCCTGAAAAGAAATTCAAAATAATGATCTTAAAGAAACTTAGTTAGATACAAGAGAATACAAATAGACAACTCAATGAAATTAGGAAAATAATTCACTATCTGAATGAGAAATTCAACAAAGAGATATCATAAAAAAGATCCAAACAGAAATCTTGGAGATGAAGAATTTAATGGAATAAAAATTACAATAGAGGGCTACAACAGGAATCTAGATCAAGTAGAAGAAAGAATTTTGAAGACAAGTCTTTTGAAATGACTCAGAGAGAAAAAAAAGAAAAAAGAATGAAAAAGAGTAAAGACATCCTGTGGGACTTATGGGATACCATCAAGTGAATAAATATTTGCATTATGGGAACTGCAAAAGGAGAAGAGACAGAGAAAAGAAAAAAAGTTTATATAATAAAATAATTGCTGACAAGTTCCTAAGTCTTAGAAGAGATATGAACATACAAATGAATGAAGCTCAAAGATCTCCAAAGAGATACAACTCAAAGAGGTCCTCTCCAAGGCACATTATAATCAAACTATCAAAAGTGAAAGACAAAGAAAGAATTTTAAAAGCAGCAAGAGAAAAGTGTCAAGTCACATATGAGGGAATCTCCATTAGATTACCACTGGATTTCTCAGCAAAAACCTTGCAAGCCGAGAGAGAATGGGATGACATATTCAAAGTGCTGAAAGAAAAAAAAAATTCCAGCAACGAATACTATATCCAGGAAAATTGTCATTCAGAAATGAAGGGGAAATAAAGTCTTCCCCCAGCAAACAAAAGCTAAAGGAATTCATCACCACTAGACCTGCCTTGTAAAAAATGCTTAAGGGAGTTCTTTAAGAAGAAAGAAAATGATAATAATTACTATCATAAATACATATAAAAGTATAAAACTCACTGGTAGAGGTAAATACTTAGTCAAATTCAGAATACTACAAAACTACTAAGGGTGACACGTAATTCATAAATATCTATACTATGAAGGTTAAAGGTCAAAAATGGTCAAAAATAACTAAAGCTAAAATAAGTTGTTAAGGAATAGACAATATAAAAAGATTTTAAAACCTGTAATATCAAAAATATAAATTGGTCAGGTGTGGTGGCTCACACCTACAATTCCAGTGCTTTGGAAGACCAAGCTGGGAGGATCATTTGAGGCCAGCAGTTAAGATCAGCCTGGGCAACAGAGCGAGACCCCAGTCTATAAAAAAAATTTAAAAATTAGCCAGGTAGGGTACTGTGCACATGTAGTCCCTGGTCCTAGCTACTTGGGGAGTAGTGATGCAGGAGAATCACATGAGTTCAGGAGTTTGAGGCTGCAGTGAGCTATGACTGTACCACTGCACTCCAGCCTGGGTGACAGAGCAAGACCCTGTCTCAAACAAGAAAACAAACAAATAAAAAATACCCATAAATTGTGGGGATGGATGGTAAAAGTCTAGTTTTTGTATGTGACAGAAGTTAGTTGTTATCAGCTTAAAATAGTTGATTAGAAGATGTTTTATATAAGCCCCTCAGTAACCACAAAACAAAAAACTACAGCATATATACAAATGATAAAGAGAAAGGAGTGGAAGCTTAGCACTACATAAAATTATCAAATCACAAAGGTGAACAATAGAGGAAGAAAGTAACAAAGAAGCTCCAAGACAACCAGAAAACAAATTTTAAAATGGCCATAGTAAGTTCTTACCTGTCACTAATAATCTTGAATGCGAATGGATTAAATTCTCCAATTAAAAGGCAAAGAGTGGCTGAATGGATAAAAAACAAGATCCAACTACATGCTTCCTATAAGAGACCCACTTAAACTTTAAAGACACTTATAGGCTAAAGAGAAGGGATGGAAGAAGGTATTTTATGCAAATCATAACCAAAGAGAGCAGAGGTGCATATACTTATATCTGATGAAATAGACTTCACCTTAAAAATTGTCAACAGAGGAAAAAAATTCATGATAAGGGGTCAATTCATCATGAGGACATAACAATTGTAGATATATATACACCTAACACTTCAGCAACTAAAAATATAAAGTAAATATTAATGGATATGAAAGGAGAAATACATAGCAATATAATAATAGTAGGAGAGTTCAATACCCCACTGTCAACAATAGATAGATCAACAAGACAGAAAATTAATAAGGAAATAGTAGACTTGAATTGTACTTTTGACTAAATGGACTTAACAGACATATACAGAACTTTCCTTCCAACAGCAACAGAATACACATTTTTCTCTAGCACACATGGAACATTCTCCATGACAGACCACATGATAAACCATAAAACAAGTCTTGACAAATTCAAGAAGATTTAAATCAGAGCTAGTATTCTTTCATACCATGATGTTATGAAACTAGAAGTCAGTAACAGGAGGAATCTTGGAAAATCACAAAGATGTCACAATTAAATAACATGCTCCTGAACAACCAATGGGTCAAAGAAGAAATCAAAAGGAAATTTTAAAATATCTTGCGACAAATGAAAATGGAAACACAGAAAAGCACTTCAAGAAGAGAAGTTTATAGTAATAAATACCTACATTAAAAAGGAAGAAAGAGCCCTAATAGTCTAACATTACAGCTCAAGGAACTATAAAAAGGACAAACTAAACTGAAAATTAGCAGAAGGAAGAAAAGACTAGAAATCAGAACAGAAATAAATCAAATAGAGAACAGAAAGACCACATTAAGAGTCAATAAAACTAAGAGTTGGATTTTGAGAAAATAAAATCAACAAACTCTTAGCTAATCTAACTAAGGAAAAAAAGAGAAAAGACTCCAAGAAAAAAATCAAAAATGAAAGTAAAGAAATTATAACAGATGTCTCAGAAACAAAAATGATAATAATGGACCATTATAAACGATTATATGCCAAAAAAATTGGATAACCTAGAGAAAATGAATAAATTCCTAGAAAAATACATCCTGCCAAGATTGAGTAATTAAGAAATAGAAAGTCTAAACAGATCAATAATAACTAACAAGACAGAAGAAGTAATCCAAAGCCTCTCTGTAAAGAAAAGCCCAGGAACAGATTGCTACACAGCTGAATACTACCAAACATTCAAAGATGAGTTATACCAATAATTCTTAAACTCTTCCAAAAAATACAGCTATACTTCCAAACACATTTCATGAGGCCAGCATCACCTTAATACCAAAGCCAGACAAAGACATCACATGAAAAGAAAACTACAGGCAAATGTCTCTGATGAACACTGATGCAACAATCCTCAATAAAATATTAGCAAACCAAATCCAAAAATACTTCAGAAAGACTACATGATCATCAAAAAGATACATCACAACCAAATGGGATTGACATCTGGCAGGCAAAGTTGTTTTAACATATGCGAATCAATTAATGTGATACATCACATTAACAGAATGAAAGATAAAAACCACATGATAATACCCATTGATGCAGAAAAAGCACTGGACGAAGTTCAACATCCTTTCTTGAAAAAAACTCTCAAAAAATTTTAGGTATGAAGAAAAGCCCCTCAAAATAATAAAGGCAATTTATGAAAAACCCACAGCTAACATTTTAATCAAGGAAGAAAACCCAAAACTTTATCCATTAAAATCCAGTACAAGCCAAGGATGCCCACTCTCAGCACTTCTACTACACACAGTACTGAAGAACTACCAAAACCAATCAGACAAGAAAAAGATGTAACAGGAATCCAAATCGGAAAGGAAGCAGTAAAATTACCTCTTTTTGCAGATGACACAATCCTATATGTAAAAAACCTCAAAGATTTTATACAAACACACACATACACACACACACGCACACGCACACAAACACACAAAACTGTTGGAACTGGACAGGGGGTGGAGCAAGATGGCCAAATAGAAACCTCCAGTGATCGCCCCTCCCACAAACACCAAATTCAACAACTATCCACATAAGTAAGCACCTTCAAAAGAACCACAAATCAAGTGAGCGATCATACTACCTGGTTTTAACATTATACCAAGGAAAGAGGCACTGAAGAGGGCAGAAAAGACAATCTTCCATTGCCTATGCCACCCCTCCCCCATGCCCCAGCCAATGCTGTGCCAGCATGGGGAGTGCAGAGAGAACCTGTGTGCTGGGGGAGGGAGAGTGAAGTGATTGTGGGACTCCGCATTGAAACTCAGGGCTGCCCTGGCACAGGGGAACACAGCACAGGGTAGAATTCTCCCAGTGCCCACGGAGTGAGCATTTGCATCAGCCTGGCCAGAGAAAAATCCTCCACCCCAAAACTTGAGTTCCAGCTAGCCCCACCACCGGCTGACAAAAAGCATTCTGGGGCCTGGACTAAATTCATAAGTCAGTCAGGCCACAAAGGATGCATTCCTTGGGCAATTCCTGCAGCTGTCACACAGTGGACTTGGGGTACACATGGCCTAGTGAGACACCAGCAGTAGTGGCCAAGCTAGTACCTGTATCATCTCTCCCCGACCCCCAACTATGGGCAGTGCAGATCAGGGAGTCTCCTTCTATTTCAGGAAAGGAAAGGGAAAGTTCAGAGGACTTTTGTGTTGTAACTTGGGTACCAGCTCAGACACAGTAAAATAAAGTACCAAGCAGACTCCTAAAGCCACTAAGTCCAAGCCTTAGTTCCTGAAAGGCTTTTCTGGATCCAACTTGGGCCAGAAGGAAACATGCTACCCTGAAGGGAAGAACCCAGTCCTGGCAGGATTCACCACCTGCTGACTAAAGAGCCCTTCGGCTTTGAATGAACATCAGAGGTAGCCAGGCAACAGTCACCACAGGCATTGAGTGAGACTGGACTGGCTTCAGATGTGACCTGGTGCTGGTGGCCACAAGGGAATACACATGTCAATCCTCCCCTAACTCCAGCAGCCCAGACAAAGAGTGAGGGAAGAGAGAGAGAAAGACTTTGCCTGGTAATTCAGGGAATTCTCCCGTATCTTGCCCAAGTCCACCAAGGCAGTACCACCATGAGTCTGCAAGAGTCACAGCATTACTGGGCCTGGGGCACCACCAGCACTGATATGGCTGCAGTGACCAAAGACTTAGGTCACAACAATCAATTCCCTTTGAATATCTAGAAAGTCTTCTCAAGAAGAACGGGTTCAAACAAGCCGAGATCGCAAAGATTAAAATAAATACCTAACTCCTCAATGCTCAGACATCAAAGAACATCCACAAGCATCAGGAATACTCAGGAAAACATGACCTCACCAAACAAACTAAATAAGGTACCAGTGACCAATCCCAGAGTGATGGAGATATGTGACCTTTCAAACAAAGAATTAAAAATAGCTTCCCTGAAGAAGCTCAATGAACTTCAAGATAACACAGACAAAGAATTCAGAAGCCTACAGAGAAATTTAACAAAGAGACTGAAAATAATTTTAAAAATCAAGCAGAAAAGAACTCAACTGACAAACAGAAATGCTTCAGAGTCTGTCAACAGAGCAGAACTGACCAAGCAGAAGAAAGAATTAGTGAGCTTGAAGACAGGCTATTTAAAAATACAGAGTCAGAAGAGAAAAAAGAATAAAAAACAATGAAGCATACCTATAAGATCTAGAAAATAGCCTCAAAATGGCAAATCTAAGAGTTATTGGTCTTAAAGAGGAGGTAGAGAGAGAGATTTGGATAGAAAATTTATTCAAAGAAATAATAACAGATAACTTTCCAAACCAAGAGAAAGATTTCAATATTCAGGTACAAGAAGGTCATAGATGGCTGGGCGGGGTGGCTCACGCCTGTAATCCTAGCACTCTGGGAGGCTGAGGTGGGAGGATCACTTGAGGTCAGGACTTCAAGACCAGTTTGAGCAAGAGAGAGACCCTGTCTCTACAAAAAATAGAAAAAGTTAGCCAGGCATGGTGGTGGGAGCCTGTAGTCCCAGCTACTTGAGAGGCTGAGGCAGGAGGATTGCTTGAGTCCAGGAGTTTGAGGTTGCAGTGAGCTCTGGTGATGCCACTGCACTCTAGCTGGGCAACAGAGCGAAACTCTGTCTCAAGGAAAAAACAAAAGGTCATAGAACATCAAGCAGATTTAACCCAAACAAGATGATTTCAAGGCATTTAATAAGAAAACTCCCAAAGGTCACAGATAAAAAAAGGTCCAAAGGGAAGCAAGAAAAAATTAAAAAATAACATACAAAGAAGGTCCAATACATCTGCCAGCAGACTTCTCAGTGGAAACCTTACAGGCCAAGAGAGAGTGGCATGACATATTCAAAGTGCTGAAGGGAAAAAAACCTTAACCCTAGAATATTATATCCTGTAAAAACTATCTTTCAAACATGAAGGACAAATTAAGACTTTCCCAGACAAACAAAAGCTGAGGAATTTCATCAGCACCAGATCTGTTCTACAAGAATTGCTAAAAGGAGTTCGTCAACATGAAAGAAAAGGAAGTTAATGAACAATAAGAAATCATCTAAAGATATACAAGTCTCTGGTAACAGCAAGTACACAAATACAGAATACTCTATTGCTGTCACTGTGGTATGTAAACCACTTATATTTTGGGTAGGAAGACTAAAAGACAAACCTATCAAAAATAACTACGACAACTTTTTGAGAGAGAGAGAGTATAAAAAGATATGGATGGAAACAACAAAAAGTCAAAAAGTGGGAGGGGATGGAGTTAAAGTGTAGAATTTCTGTTAGATTTCTCTTTGCTTGTTTATTTGTTTGTAAGCAGAGTTGTCATGTGTTTAAAATAATTGGTTATAAAATGTTTTTTGCAAGCCTCATGGTAACTTCAAATCAAAAACCTTACAACACATACACAAAAAATAAAAAGCAAGAAATTAAAACATACTACCAGAGAAAATCACTTTTAACAAAGTAAGACAAGAAAGAAGGAAGAAAGAAAGAGAGGACCACAAAACAACCAGACATCAAATAACAACATGGCAGGAGTAAGTCCCTACCTATCAATAACAACACTGAATGTGAATGGACTAAACTCTCCAATCAAAAGACACAGAGTGGCTGAATGGATTAAAAAAACAAGAGCCAACTATATGTTGTCTTCAAGAAACCCACTTCACCTATAAAGACACAAACAGACTGAAAATAAAAGGATGGAAAAAAATATTCCTTGTAAATGAAAACCATAAAAGAGCAGGAGTAGCTATGCTTCTACACAAGATAGATTTCAAGACAAAAACTAGAAGAAATGTATAAATTCTTAGACACATACAACTGACCAAGATTGAAGCAGGAAGAAATCCAAAACCTGAATAAACCGATAACAAGTAATGAGATAGAAGCAGTAATAAAAAGTCTCCCATCAAAGAAAGGTCCAGGACCTGATGGCTTTCCTGCTTAATTCTACCAAGCATTCAAAGAACTAATACCAATCGTACTTGAAGTGAAACTTGATCCTTATCTCTTGCCATATACAAAAATAAAATCAAAATGGATTAAAGAGTTAAATATAAGATGTGAAACTATGAAACTACTAAAAGAAAACACTGAAGAAATGCTTCAGGACATTGGTCTGAGCAATGATTTCTTGAGTAATACCCTTAAAGCACAGGTAACCAAAGTGAAATTGGACAAATGGGATCACATCAAGCTAAAATGCTTCTTCACAGCAAAGGAAACAATCAACAAAAGGAAGAGACAACTCACATAATAGGAGAAAATATTTGCAAACGACCCATCTGACAAGGGATTAATAACCAGAATATATAAGCAACTCCAACAACTCAATAGGAAAAAATCAAATAATCCAATTCAAAAAATGGGCAAAGGATCTGAATAAACATTTCTCAAAAGAAGACATACAAATGGCCAACAGGAATATGAAACAATGCTCAACATCATTAATCATCAGAGAAATGCAAATCAAAACTACAATAAGATATCATCTTGCCCTAGTTAAAATGGCTTTTATTAAAAAGGCAATAACAAATGCTGGTGAGAATGTGGAGAAAGGGGAACCCTCATACACTGTTGGTGGGAATGTAAATTAGTACAACCACTCTGGAGAACAGCATGGAGGTTCCTCAAAAAACTAAAAATACAACTACCATATGACTTAGCAATCCCACTGCTGGTTACATATCCAAAGGAAGGGAAATCAGTATATGAAAAAGATACCTGCACTCCCATGCTTACTGCAGCACTATTCACACTAGCCCAGATTTGGAATCAACTTAAGTGTCCTTCAACAGATGAACGGATAAAGAAATTGTGGTATATATACATGATGGATTATTATATAGCCACAAAAAAAGAATGAAGTCCTGCCATTTGCAACAACATGGATGGAACTGGAGAACATTAAGTGAAATAAATAAGCCACGCACAGAAAGACAAATTTCACATGTTCTCACTCATATGTGCAAGCTAAATATTAAAAACAATTGATCTCATGGAGACAGAGAGTAGAATGACAGTTACTAGATGCTGGCAAGGGGAGCAGAGGATAACATGGGGATGGTTAATGGGTGAAAAATATAGTTAGATAGAATGAATAATATTTGATAGCACAACAAAGTGACTATGATCTACAACAAGTTAAGGTATACTTTAAAATAACTAAAAGAGCGGAAATGGAATGTTCCTAACACAAAGAAATGACAAATGCCTGAGGTAATGGCTATCCCAATTACCCTGATTTGATTAATCACATTGTATGCCTGTATGAAAACATCACATGTACCCTATAAAGATATACAACTATTATGTACCCATAATAATTAAAAAGAAAAAAGAAAAAAAAACTGTTGGAACTAATAAACAAATTCAGTAAAGTTGCAGAGTACAAAATCAACATATAAGACTCAGCAGCATTTATACATACAAATAACAATCTAATTGAAAAAAATCAAGAAAAGAATTCCATTTACAATAGTATGAAAAAAATAAAATACTTAGGAATAAATTTAACCAAGAAGGTGAAAGATCTGTATGCTAAAAACTATAAAACACTGATGAAAAAAATTGAAGACAACACAAATAAATGGAAAGATATCCTGTGCTCATGGATCAGAATAATTAACATTATTAAAATGTCCATACTGCCCAAAGCAATACAGTTAACCTTTAAACAACCAGGGGGATGGGGCACTAACTCCCTCCCACCCCACATGCAGTTGAAAAATTTGAGTATACCTTTTGACTCCTCCAAAACTTAATTATTAATAGCCTAATGTTGACTGGAAGCCTTACCTATAACATAAACAGCCAATTAACATATAAGTAGACTGTTACATACAAATATTTTATGCATTCATGACATATCTAACTTTTTCTTAATGTTTTTGATATTTCTAGGCTATATGGTTGGTCTGTAAGTTTTTTCAAATTGTCACAAATTGCCAAAAATTTTTCCAATATATTTATTGAAAATAATCTGCACATAAGTGGATCCGTGCAGTTCAAACAGATGTTGTTCAAGGGTCAACTGCATATAGATTCAACACAATCCCTATAAAAATTTCAGTGGCATTCTTCATAGAAATAGCAAAAACAATCCTAAACTCTGTATGGAAACATAAAAGACCCAGAAGAGCCAAAACAATCTTGAGCATAAAGAAAAAAGCTGGAGGCATCATCACACTTCCTAATTTTAAATTATATTACAAAGCTATAGTAATCAAAGCAGTATGGTACTGGCATAAAAACAGACACATAACCAGTGGAACAGAATAGAGAGCTCAAAAATAAATCTAAATATATACAGTCAACTAATTTTTGACAAAGGCACCAAGAAGACACAATGGAGAAGGACAGTTTCTTCAATAAATGGTCTTGGGAAAACTGGATTTCCATATGCAAAAGAATAAAACTAGACCCTTATTTTACACCATACCCAAAAATCAGGTCAAAATGGATAAAAGACCTAAATGTAAAACCAGAAACTATAAAACTCCTAGAAAAGAACATAGGGGAAAAGCTCATGTACATTGGGTGGCAATGATTTTTTTGGATATCACACCAAAAGCCCAGGTCACAAAAGCAAAAATAAAAAAATGAGACTATATCAAAGAAAAATCTTTTGCACAGCAAAGAAAATAATCAACAAAATGAAATGGCAGCCTACCAACTGGGAAAAAATATTTGCAAACCATGTATCTAATAAGAAGTTAATATCCAAAATATATAAAGAACTCATACAACTCGACAGTAGAAAAACAAATATCCCAATTAAAAAATGGGCAAAGGACCTGCATAGACACTTCTCCAAAGAAGACATAAAAATCATCAACAGGTATATGAAAAGGTGTTCAACACCACTAATCATCAGGGAAATGCAGATCAAAACCATTATTACATACCACCTCACACCTGTTGGGATGACTATTATCAAAAACTCAAAAAACGAATGTCAGCGAGGGTGTAGAGAAAAGGGAATTCTTATACATTGTTGGTGGGAATGTAGACTGGTATGGCCACTTGCAAAACAGTATGGAGGTTTCTAAAGAAATTAAAAAGAGAACTACCATATGACCCAGCAGCAACCTCTCTTCTCGGAATATACCCATAGGAAATGAAATCATTACCTCGTAAAGATATCTGCACTTCCATGTTCACTGCAGCATTATTCACAATAGCCAAGATATGAAAACAACTGAAGTGTCCATCAACGAAACAATGAATAAACAAACTGTGGTGTGCATGTGTGTGTACGTGTGTGTGTGTGTGTGTGTGTGTGTGTGTGTAGACAGATAAATATACAGGCAATGGAATACTATTTAGCCTTAAAAAGAACAGTATGTTGCCATTTGCTACAACATGGATGAGACCTGAGGACATTATGCTAAGTGAAATACACAAGACATAGAAAGAAAAACATTGAATGATTTCACTTATATGTGGAACTTTTAAAATTTTAATTATACAAAGATAGAGAACAAAACATTGGTTACCAGGGGCAGGGGTAGGGTGGGCAGAAACGGAGAAATGTATGTCTGGGGATACGAAGCAGCAGATACACAGGAAGAACAAGTCTAGAGATCTAATGTACAACAAGAGGACTATAAGCAATAAAATTGTACAGTATTTGGGATTTATGCTAAATGAGTACATTTTAGTTGCTCTTGCCACAAAAACAAAAACATGGGTAACTATGTGAGATGATGGATATGTTAATCTGCTTCACTATGGTAACCTTTTTACTATCTATATGTATCCTACAATATCATGCTGTATACCTTAAATACACATAATAGAATTTATTCTTAAAAAAAACTTAGGCAGATATACTTAATGGTTAATTGTGGAAGGCATTCCTTATAAGTAAGGTGCCCACTAACAAAATAAAAGGTATAAAAATTTGAAAGAAAAACTCCAAACTATCATTATTGGTAGATAATATGTTTGTTTATGTAGAAAATCCTAAAGAACCTAGGATTAATTATTAAAATTATTAAAAGACTTTATCAAAGTTGCTGGAAACAAAATCAATGGTATTTCTAAATACCAGCAACATGTAAGTCAAAAAAGCACTTAAAGAGATTCTATTTACAATAGTATAACAATATAAAATAATAACTAAAAAATTTCATAAAATGTGTACAAAAAATAAAATACTTAGGAATAAATGTAACCAAGGAGATGAAAAACATATACAATGAAAATTACAAAACATTGCTGAAAGAAACTGAAGACACAAATAAGTGGAAAGATATCATGTGTTCATGGAATGGAAGACTCAATACTGTCAAGATGTCCAAACTACCCAAAACAATCTACAGATCAATGCAATCCCTACCAAAATCCCAATGATGTTTTTTGCAGAAATGGAAAAAATGGGAAAATTCACACAAATCTCAAAGGGTCCTTGATTGCCAAAACAACCTTGAAAAAGAAGAACAAAGATAGAGGTCTCATATTTCCTGATTTCAAAACTTACTACAAAACTACAGTAATCAAAACAGTATGGGACTGGCATAAAGACAGACATACAGATCAATGGAATTGAACAGAGAGCCAAGAAATAAACCATTGCAAATACGGTCAAATAATTTTTGACAATGGTGCCGAGACTATTCAATGGGGAAAGGGTTCTCATAAACAAATAGTGATGAGAAAACTGGACAGCCACATGCAAAAGAATGAAGTTGAACCCTTACCTTACACCATATACAAAAATTACCTCAAGCTGTATCCAAGACCTAAACGTAAGACCTAAAACTATAAAACTCTTTGAAGAAAACCCAAGGACAAAACTTCATGACATTGGATTTGGCTATGACTTTTTACCAAAAGTAAAGGCAACAAAAGAAAAAAACTGATAAATTGGACTACATCAAAATTAAAAACTTTTGTGCATCAATGGACACTATCAATAGAATGAAATGTCACCCTACAGAATGGGAGAAAATATCTTAAAATCAAATATTTGATAAGGGATTAACATCCAGAATATATAAAAAACTCCTACAACGCAACAACAAGAAAATCACCTAAAAAATATGCAAAGGACTTGAATGGACATTTCTCCAAAAAGATATACAAATGACCAATAAGCACATGAAAAGATGCTTAATGTCACTAATCATTAGAGAAATGCAAACCAAAACCAGAATGGGATAGCACTTCACATCCTTTAGGATGGCTATTTAAAAAAAACAAACAAACGGAAATAACAAGCATTGGTGAGGATGTAGAGAAACTAGAACCCTTGTGCATTGCTGGTAAGAATGTAAAATGGTGCAGCTTCTATGGAAAACAATATGGCTTTCCTCAAAAAATTAAAAATAGAATTACAATATGATCCCAGCAATTCCACTTCTGGCTATATACCCAAAAGAATTAAAATCAAAGACTCAAACATATATTTATACACCCATGTTTACAGTAGCATTATCACAATAGCCAAAAGATAGCAGCAACCCACGTTTCCTTCAACAAATGAATGGATAAATAAAATGTGGTATTATATATACAATGAAATATTGCTCAGCCTTAAAAAGGAAGAAATTTTTGACACATGCTACAACATGGATTAAACTTGAAGACATTATGCTAAGTCACAAAAGGACAAATGCAGTATGATTCATCATATATGAGATCCCTAAAGCAGTCAAATTCATAAAATCAGAAAGTAGAATGGTGAATACCAGGGACAGGGTATGGGGGATGGAGGGGGTGGGGGAATGGGAAGTTGTTGCTTAGTCGATATAGAGTTTCAGTCCAGGAAGATGAAAAAGTTCTGGATACGGATGGTGGTGATGATTGCACAAAAATGTGAATGTGCTTAATGCCACTGAACTATAAACTTAAAAATGATTAAAATGGTAAAGTTTATGTTATATACATACTTTACCATAGTAAAAAAAATGCATTCAAAAACCTTTTATAGAAAAAAGTTATACACCTTATGTAAGGAAAAACATTTAGTAGCCTGCTCATAAATGAGACTATTCAATATTAAAAAAAATCAATCTCCCCATCTGCATTTATAGATTCAATGCAATTCCAATCAAAAATTTACAGTTTCTTTTTTAATATAGAATGGAGTAAGCTGATTCTAAAACTAAAATAGATGTGGAAAAGGGCCAAGACAGTCCTAATAAAAAATAAGGTGAGCAACAGTATCAAACACCAACGATTATTATTTAAAGCTTTGATAATTAAGGCAGAGGATGTTTTTTTCCTATGCCTCTGAATCTAAAACAAGTGATTAAAACTGTAAGGATGGCTAAAAGTCATTTATCATAATCAGAGTGGTAACATATTGAGCAGACTATTTCCATCAAAAGACCACTGCTGTGGCCCTTATGACCTAGCCTTTGATGGCTGGCCTCTTCCAAGTCTGTTCCCTCTAACCTCCTATCACTTATGCCCCCAATATCTTCCCAAAATTCCCTATTGCTTAAGCTAGCCAGAACCAAGTTCTATTTTTTTGAGCCAGATGTGGTGGTGTACACCTGCAGTCCCAGCTATTTGGGAGGCTGAGGTAGGAGGATCACTTGAGCCCAGGGATTTGAGACCAGCCTGGGCAACATGGCAAGACTCCATCTCAAAAAAATAAATAAATAAAAGGAATTCTATTTTTTCAATCAGGAAATTTTGAAATATCAAGTTTCTCATCCAAGAGAAAATTTCAAAATGTTTCCATGTGTAGATAATTCCAAAAAATCAAAATTTAGTACAGCAGTATTTGTGACTTTCTAAAAAATCTACATGACAGTAAATGACTTTAAGACCTGACTTGAATACTCATTCACTCAGTGCAAAATGTTCATCAGGATCAAAATCGAGATAGCAAATGAGGTACCTAGCTCTTTCCCGGGCTGCATCCTCACGGGCTTTTTCCTTTTCTTGCCTCTGTTGTTCAATTCGGGCTTCCTGTTCTTTCCTCTTCATCAACAATTCTTCTACACGGGCCTGCCGTTCTGCCTCGAGAGCTCTCTTGCGTTCCTAATGTTAGAAATATTTTTTAAAATATTAGAATTATGTTTAAAATAAAAATGATTAAAGCTGACATAGCTTTGACACAAACTTACATATTTAAGCCAAGTAGATACCTAGCCTACCTCTAGGGAAGCTGCTGCTTAAAATTTTAAGCCAACACTATGTTATACTTCTGTGGGAACTTAGTATGTATTTTCTGATTAATCACTTCTAAAGCCTTATGTTAATACATGGTTACAGAAATACCTGAACATGATGAAAAAAACATAGTTAACAGATTTTATTTCTGAACTAAGCTTTCATAATAGATTTAAACAAAGAAAGCTTGTGGGAAGGAGAAACAGGTAATATAATATAGCAGAGTGGGTATAAGAGTGGGCACTGGGTCAGATCCCTGGTTTTGTTTCCTGACCTCATTATTTACTAGCTGGGTGACTCTGGTCTAGTTAGTTACATTCTCTGTCTGTGCCTTAGTTTTCTGGAAGATAAATAATAATATGTATTTCTTAGGATGTTATAAAGAACAGATGAGATAATACATGGAAAGCACTTACCACAAGGCCTGGCATATAGAAAATTCTCAAAAATTAGTTATCATCGTCATCACCATTAAGCCAGAAGATATTAAAATAGGGTAAACTTCAACATGAAATATTGTGTCCTGTGTATATTTTTGCTAGTAGCAGTACTTTGCTAATTTTCACCATGTTACTAATATGTTCATCATGTAATTGATACATTTCTTTCAATACATCCCCATTCCCCAGGTAGCTCCTACAACCTCTCCCTGGCCCCTTTCCTATGACTAATGGAATATGCTGATCTAGGCTCCAGTACCTATTACTTACAGTACCTATTACAGTCTTGGGCAAGTCGCTTCACCTTAGAGAGTCTCAGTTTATTGAAAGATCTAAATTACTAATATAGGTAAGCACTCAGCATAGTGTTTAGCCATAGTAACGGCTCAGTAAGGGATAGCAGAAAAAAAATTAACAAAGCAGTTTCTGTTCCAAGAACACTGAACAGAGATTTGAACATTTCTAATAGTTAACTGAGCTCACAATGGTAACTTCATCTCCACAACAAGTTTTATCTACCCCAGAGAAAGAAAACCTTTTAAAAGTAGTAAGCCAAAAGGATCCCTATTTCTTTCTTTCTTTTTTCTGGGGGTCTGGAGGGGTGGGTGGACTGGGAATTGGAGGGAATGCACTGATTTCAAAAGGGCATATCTGGCAGAGTGCAGACTGTTGGAGTCATACAATTAAGTTTTAAATATATTCTTTTAATGTCTAGCATGCTATTCATGAACTGGTTGTAGCTATTTCTCATTACTAATCAAGAATAATATGCAGAAACTTGCTTAGCTATAGAAGATCTCAAAAATTTTTAAGACTAAAAACAATCAAATCTGGTATAGAAAATTTTCTCCATTAAAGAAAATACAAACAAAAATATTTTCTCTTATAGTCAAATTTACTTAAAGTTAAAAAAATCTATATTATGTCTGAAAACACGCTTCACAATAAAATGCAAAAGGCTTAGGCATTAAATATAAAGAATTAAAACAGAATTTGTCATTTCATATTTTATAAAAACAAAAGCTTGGGGAACATAATTCTAAAAATTATAAATACATATACTAATATTATATAAAAATTACTTTATGTATGTATAATATAGCCAAGCTGTTGACTCATAAACATAACATCAACTTGCTGATTGTTTTCATGGATATAAGACCTAATCCAACCCTGCACTAATAGAGATAATGGACTTCAAAAATTACCCAACCTCTTAGTTTCTGTTTTTAACAACTAGAAAAGAAAACTGGTGACCATACAGCTAATGAGTAAAATACTTAATTCAGCTAGCACTGCCTGATCTAAACTTTAAGTTCCCTAAAGATAAAAAACAAAACTTTGTACCCCACAAATTACCTTGCACAGGACAGGGATTCCTAAATACGTGTTTAGTAAGTGAAGTATGACTTTGCAAAATAACATGTATTATAAATCTATATGCCTACAAGTAAAGAATAGAAATATACATCAAAGGAATTAGAACTATAACTAACTCTTTAACTCTCAGAAGAACCTCTCAGTTTCCCAAAACCAGGGATGGCAGCCTAAGAAAGGATTCTGCAAACTTCTCTTTATACATACAATTCAAATGATTAGGGCAGAAGGACAAAAAAGAACTATCTTTAAAAAATTGAACTTAAAATTAACCAATCGAGAATATACATAACAATAATGGCAAACTGAGATATATGATGGCAGTACACATATTTCACCTAAAAGAAACAAGGATCACAACTTCCTTTTAACAGTTTATAGGAATGTTTCAAGTATAAAAATGAAGTAGATGGAATTCTATATTAGGTTAGGATCTTACTATTGTTCTTGTATTTATAGAATGCTTGGCTTCTGTGACTTACAAATCTAATAATGACCACACATTTTAAAATATTTTTAATTACATATATCAGTTATATACTACCAGTGGATTTTTCTAACATTGTCAGTATATTTCAATTGAACTATAAGTAGATATGCCCAAAATTTTTCATTGAAAATTAAATCCATAGGATAGTTTACATTTTTAAAAAGGAAAAAAATTCTGAAGGTCCAAAACAATTTTTAAAGTCTTGATTAATACAAGAAATTCCTTACTACTTTCAGCTTTTCTTTAAGCTTCAATGAATGTTCCAAATAGTGAAGCGAGAGTCATTTTTAAACTGAAGATAACTATTATATTTCAAATATTTGAATCTGCTAAATGCAAGAATCAAAGATATCCACTTAAAAATATACAATACTACTTATAGATTTTTCCTCAAGTCCCAGCTAAGAAGTCACCTTTTCCAGAGAACTTTCCCTGACAATTCTCCTCCAACCAAAAGAGCTAATTGTTTCCTTCTTTGTGGTACCACTGCAATTTGTACATACTTTAATTATACTCTTTCATATTAAACTGTAATTTTTTGTTTACCATAAAGACAAGGATCATGTCTTACTTATCTCCAAATTATTAATGCCTGATGACTGCTGAAAAGTAACACATAACTTAAAACTATAATTATTTTTATAAAATGGCCGTGATGTAAAGAAACAAACAGAAATAATGCTGAAGATTCAAACTAAAAATTCAAATATCATATCATTTACTCATTTAAAGGGTATAAGTTAATAAAGAATTAACTTATAAATTATAAAAATAAAAATCTTGCTGCTCCTTGGAGAGGGAAAGCTAAAGTTTCTCTAATAGGAGCATTCTGTATTTTTAAACATAAATTAGCTTAGCACTCATTAAAATAATACATTGCATTCAAATCAAATAGAGATCAGGGATAAATACGGGAATGCTTTCTAATGCCCACAAACAGCAAAAAGTAATCAATAAACTTAAAAATGTATTGGTATTTTAATTTACTAACACCAGTAACATAAAGAATCATGAAATATTAATAACACCCCTAATTTTTAACACAACAAAGCTTTTCATGATCTGCTCCCTATACATGCAGTGCTCCCTTATAACCCCTTCTGCATGAAATGCCCTCCCACACTGCCTCTTATCATTTGTACCTGTTTCATATTTTAAAACTTAATTAAAGTATCATCTCCTCCAGGAAATGCTTCCTGACTTCCTCATGTCCTCTCCACTCTCTATATAAGTAAGGTGTTCTCTTTTGTGCTACTGAAAATGCCTTTACTGTTGCACTTAATCCTAACGGGATAAGATTTGTTCATGTACGTGTATGTCTCCCCATTGAGAACAATGACATATATTTTTCATAGCCTTGAGCCTTGCACAACATACGACTTTTATTTTATTGTACTCAATAAAATGACCACTGAATGAATGAACAAATAAATATTAGTCATAATAAATACAGTATGTCTGCATTTATATTTGAGTATTGCAAAATTTGTTCTCTACATCAAAAAGGTCAGGTCTTAAAAGAGTCTATGGGTAAGGCATTTTACTAAGGGAGATCTGAAATAGATTATAAACAGCAGTACAGTTTATGCCCTAACCTTCTCTCCATCCTGAAAATGGTAGCTAACTTAGGGTTTGCTGCAGAGGTTAAAAATCTAAATAACTGAGGTATCTGATGATACTGCCCAATAAATTACAGGTGCTCCTTATCATAAGCACAAAGATTGCCCAGTTCTTTAAGGCCATATATACTGATTCAAAAAACAAACTTT
Organism: Daubentonia madagascariensis; assembly: GCA_023783475.1. Taxonomy (NCBI): domain Eukaryota; kingdom Metazoa; phylum Chordata; class Mammalia; order Primates; family Daubentoniidae; genus Daubentonia; species Daubentonia madagascariensis. Next base: position 6,537,286 of record JAKFHU010000144.1, on the reverse strand, counting down.
TTTCTGGGGGGAGAGGAGCATACTCTTGCCCAATCTAATTAGAAAAAAATAAATAACAATCTGTCCAGAGCAGTTTAATCATTCACCTGGTTGAGGCTAGAAAGTCTATTTCTATGGCTGCATTCTACTGATGAAAGAACTGATTTCTTATCTAAAGGAGTATACACTATCTTTTGGCAATCAGACCTGATGTTTCCAAAAACTGCTATATTAAACCATGTACCTTTGGGAACAAAGACTAGGTTTTACTCCCTTTTGGGTCCTCAGCATCTAGCTCAGAGCCTGAAATATGATATGTGCTCAATAAATGCTTACTGAATAAAATCTTACCTGCACAGCCTCATCACGTGCTTGCTTTTCTTCCTGTCTTCTCTGACGCTCTTCCTGTAACTCATTAAGCCTCTGCTCATACTCCTTCAATTTTGATAAAACATCGTGGCGTTTATTCTGGGCTTCAAGGGTATTAATAAAGGCAATTTCATTTACCTTTAATAAGAAACAAAGAAGCTGAGGTTCAAATCAAGTTAATTCCAGAGCACATCACAAAAATAAGAAATTTACCAATAGTCATTATACAATAACATAAATCAGTGGTAAGGCACAGAACAAAAAAAAATGAATGACTTATGGGTTTTTTCTTTCAATATTTACCCCAAATTGGATAATAATCCAGTACATATAACAAATCCATAGGCTGTAGTAAGAAGCCATTTAGAGGTCTGCCATTGAATATATTTTTAAGTTAAGAAACAATTTAAGATTATTATAGAGATCATCTTATATAAAGTTCTACTAAATACCATCATAATTTACAACTATACAAATTACACAAATATTTAAAAAGGCATATTCATGTTATTCTAATGAGTTTGAGAGGACAAAACTTAAACTAAACAAGTCATTTTTCTTTAACATATTGAATGAGTGACAATTAGGAACAAGGTACTCAACTCTACACTGCATTCTCCACTTCACATGTATTGATTCTTAACAGCCAAGTTTAGCTAGAGAGTACAGATTTTATGAGTAAAGTATAGCTAATGATGAAGCTCAAACATCAGTTGGGATCAAATCTCTCATTCATGAAAGCCAGAGGGAGAGTATGCTACAGTGAAAATGGCAGAGTAAAATAGAGAAGTGAACACTAGAGCTGACTCTCTTTGACAGAAGCAGAAACTCCAGGAATCCGTGATGAATGGAATAAAACCTATCTCAAGATATTTTATAAATCTCAGACAAGAAAGTTTGAATAGAATTCTAACTAAACTCTCTCAATCTCTACACCATGAGGCCACTTTTATAAGTAGATTAATCATATAATCATCTTTCAAACTGTACTGGAAGTAATGAAAGTACAAGACAAACAAGTATGTTCAAGTAAAATTTATTCAGACTATATCAGGACTCATATGTTAAGCATAATCAGAATGAAAGAAAAAGCAATGGCACCTAATGCATTAAGAAAAAAATAAAATAAAATAAAATAAAATAAAATTCAGAGGGAGTAGAGTACGTAAAAGTCAGATTTTTAAAAAAGCCAATCTGTGGGCTAAGTTGTAAAAGAGATTAAAGCAAATGTTTAGCAAAAAAAAAAAGAAAAGCCAATCTGGAAGAAAATATAACCTAAGAAACAGCAGAAAATTCCTTAGGCAAACTTAATAACACCGAAGAATTTAACAATAACATGAATTTAAAGACGCAAAGATGGTAAGACAACATTCAGTACCCCCCCCTTATCCACACAGGATACGTTCTAAGACCCCTAATGGAAAAGATCAGAACTTCCTCTTTCAGCCATGATGAAGTAACAGAGTGAAATTTACCCCGGTACCTTAAACAAATAAAAAAAATGAAGAAACATCCAAAATATATAAAATTCAATTAATGTAATATACCATATCAACAGAACAAAGAACAAAAACCACAGTGTTAATACAATAGATATAGAAAAAGCATTTGAAAAAATCTAACATCCCTTCATGATAAAAACACTCAACAAACGAGCCACTAAAACGAATGAACAAGTTCACACAAGATTATAGGACACAAGATCAATATACAAAAATTGACTGTATTTCTATAAACTAGCAATAATCCAAAAATGAAATTAAAATAACAATTCCATTTGTAATTGCATACAAAAGAATAAAATACTTAGGAATAATTTTAAACAAATGAGTGAAAGACTAGTATACTGAAAAATGACAAAACAATACTGAAAGAAATGTAAAAAGACTCAAATAAATGGCAATATATTCCATGTTCATGAACTGGAAGAGCTAATATTGTTAACATGGCAATACTACTCAAGGAGATACAAAGATTTAACACAATCCCTAAAAAATGCCAATAGGCTTTTTTGCAAATATACAAGACAAACATCAAATTCATAAGGAATTGCAAGGTACTCTGAATAGCTACATAATATTGGGGAAAAAATAACAAAAGTTGGAGGACTCACCGTTCTCATTCCAAAGCCTACTAAAAAGCTATAGTAGACAAAAAAGTGTGGTACTCCCATAAGGATAGACATAGAGACTGCTATAGTTTGGATGTTTGTCCCCTAAACCTCAAGTTTAAATTTGATCTCTAATAATGGAGGTAGAAGACCAATGGGAAGTGTTTGGGTCATGGATGGGGATCCCTCATGAGTAGATTAATGCCCTCCCTGTGAGGAGAGTGTGGGGGCAAGGAGGAGGTGAGTGCTCGCTCTATTAGTTCCTGGGAGAGTTCCCTGTGAGAGCTGGTTCCTGAAAGAGCTGGTTGTTTAAAACAGTATGGCATCTCCCTCCGCTCTCTTGCTCCCTCTCTCACCATGTGATCTACACATGCTGGTTCCCCTTTGCGTTCACCGTGAGTAGAAACAACCTGAGATACTCACCAGAAGCAGATGCTGGGACCATGCCTCTTGTACAGCCTGCAGAACCATGAGCCAAATAAACCTCTTTTCTTTATAAATAACCCTGTCTTAGGTATTCCTTTATAGCAACACAAACAGACTAAGATACAGACCAATGGAACGCAATGGAGATGATGTAAATAAAACTGTACCCTCATGGCTAATTGATTTTCAACAAGTATACCAAGACCATTCAATAGGGAAAGAATAGTCTCTTTAATAAATGGTGCTGGGACAAATAAATGTCCTTATGCAAAAGAACAAAGTTCAACTCCTACCTCATACCATATTTAAAAATTAACTCAAAATGTCTCCATGACCTAAATATAAAAGCAAAAACCATAAAACTCTTGGAAGAAAACAGAGAGGTAAATCTTTATGATCTTGGATTTGGCAATGATTTCTTAACACCAAAAGTACAAACAACAAAAGATAAATAAATTGGACTTTGTCAACATCAAAAACTTTTGTGAAAAGACCATTATCAAGAATGAACATTCTACAGAATGAAAAAAAAATTTGCAAATCATGTTTCATAAGGGTTTAGTATCCAGAATATATAAAGAACTCTATTATAACTGAACAAAAAGACAAACTGCCCAATTAAAAAGTGAGCAAAGGACTTTGAACAGACATTTTTCCAAAGAAGATATACAAATGGCCAATAAGTCCATGAAAAGATGTTTAACCTTATTAGTCATTAGGGAAAGGGACAAATTCCTTGAAAGAAACAAACAGTATAAATACCCCTATTTCAATTTAAAAAAAATTTTTGGTTGAATCCCTACCTCCCCTCACAAAGAAAACCCCAGACCCAAATACCTTCACTGGTGGATTCTACAAAAACATTAAATGAGAAACTGTACCAATTCTATACAAACAACTCTAGAAAACTGAAGATGATGGAACCTAGTTTTCACTTTACAAAGCCAACATATCCTGTTACCAAAACCAGAAAAAGACATTACAAGAAAAGAAAACTACAAAACAATAGCCCTCATGAACACTGATGCAAAAATTCTTAAAATTTTAGCAAATCAGAGTCACCAATATATAAAAATAATAATATATTGTGACCACATGAGGTTTATCCCAGAAATGCATGGTCAGTTTAATATTTGAAAACCAACTACTGAAATTCACCATTTTAAGGGTTTTTTTTTTTTAAATAAAAAGATTATCTTAAATGCCAAAAAAATCATTTGCCCAAATTCAAAGTCCATTCATGGTAAAAATTTTCAGTAAACTAAGAACACAATGGAATTTCCTCAATTTATAAAAAAAAAAATCTATGAAAATTCAATAGCTAATTTCATACTTAACAGTGAAAGAGTAAATGCTTTCCCCCTAAGACTGGGAATAAGACAATAATGTCTGCTCTCTCCACAACCAGTCAACACTGTACTAGTCCCAGCCATTGTAATGAAAGGAGATAAAAAATTAAAAACATAAACTAGAAAGGAGGAAAAAAAAACTAGACCTAATAAGTGAGTTTAGTAAGGCTGTAAGATACAAGGTAAATATACAGACATCAACTATATTGCTATATGTTAGCAACAAACAATTAGAAAAAAATTAAAACAAAATATCATGGAATATAACACAAAAATATGAACTACAGATAAATTTCACATTATACAAGCAAAGACAAATACCAAAAAAAAATTGAGATATACACCTTGCTCATGGACCAAAATACTCAATATCATTAAGATGTCGATGCTCCCCCAAATAAATCTATAAATTCAACGTAATCCCAATCAAAATCCAGGCAGGTGTTTCTAAACATTTTTCTATAGAAATTCAAAAGCTGATCCTATAAGTTATATAGAACTACAATGGATCTAAAATAGCCAAAATAGTTTTAAAAAAGAAAAAAGTTCAACTTATACCCCATGATTTCTAGACTTATTATATAAAGGTACAATGATCAAGATAAAATGGTATTAGTATGAAGACAGGCACAGAGATAAATGAAATGGAATAGAGTTAGAAAGAAACCCATACATTTATGGCCAATTGATTTCCAACAATGGTATTAAAGTAATTCAATGTAAAAAGGATAGTCATTTCAACAACTGGCTGGAACATTATATAGCCATACAAAAAAAAGTCAATCTCAACCCCTAACTCACATCACATACAAATACAAAACCTACAAAGACTAAATCACAAAAATAGAAAATACGAATAGACCTATAACTAGTAAAGGTATTCATCAGAAATCAAAAATCTCCTAAGAAAATCCCTGGGCCTAATGGCTTTATGAGCGAATTTTAGCAAGCATTTAAAGAAGAACTAGTATCAATCCTCCTCAACCTTTTCCAAGAAATTGAAGAGAATGGAATATGTTCTAACTTATTCTATGGGGTCAGCATTACCCTGATACCAAAACCAAAGACAGCCCACAGGAAAAAAAGAAATATACACCAATATCCTTTATAAACATCGATGCCAGAACCCTCAACAAAATAACAGCAAACCAAAATTGGCAACATATTGAAATGATTATACACCATGACCAAGCAGGATTTATTCCTCCAAGGCAAGGTTGGTTCATCATACGAAAATTGACCAAAGTAATACAACACGTGAACAGAATGAAGAGGGGAAAAACACACAATCTCAATTGATACAGAAAAAATTTGACAAAATTCAACATCCTTCATGATAAAAACAATCAACAAACTAGGAATACAAGAAAAGAAACTCAACATTATAAAAGCTGTATATGAAAAAACCTCAGCAAACATCATACTCAATGGTGAAATACTGAAAGCTTCTCTTTTAAGGTCAGAAACAAAATATGGATGCCCACTTTTACCACTTCTATTCAATATAGCACAGGAAATTCAAACCAGAACAATTATGCAAGGAAAAAAATAAAAGGCATCCACATTGGAAAAGAAGTAGTAAAATTATCTTTGTTCACAGATGATATGATCTTACACGTAGAAAGTACTACAGAGTCCACTAAAAAAATTCTGTTAGAAATAATATTCAGGAAAGTAGAACAATACAAAATCAACATACAAAAATCAATTGCATTTCTATACACTAACAATGAACAATTTGAAAGGGAGACTGTGAAAACAATTCCATTAACAATAGCATCAGGCCAGGCGTGATGGCTCACACCTGTAATCCCAGCACTTTGGGAAGCCAAGGCGAGAGATCACTTGAGGCCAGGAGTTCGACACCAGCCTGAGCAATATAGAAAAACCTCTACACAAAATAGAAAAATTAGCCAGGTGTTGTGGTGTGCACCTGTAGTGCCAGCTACTCAGGAGGTTGAGGCAGGAGGATCCCTTGAGCCCAGGAGTTTGAGGTTGCAGTGAGCTATAATGACACCACTGCATAATAGTCCGGGCAACACAGAGACACCCTATCTCAAACAAACAAACAATAGATTAAAAAACAATGCAATACTTAGAAATTAACCAAGGAGGATATACCTCTCAGCAATGAAACAGAAGGAATTACTGATACACACAACAGGATGAATGAAATCCAAAATAATTGTGCACAGTGAAAGAAGCCAGAGGAAAGAGTACATACTGTATGACTCCATGCATATAAAGTTCTAGAAAATACAAACATCCATAGTGATAGAAAGCAGATCAGCAACTGCATGGTAACAGAACTGGAAGAAGGAATAAATTACAGAGGAATTGTTTATTATGGTCACTGTACTAATAGTTTCAGGAATATATATACACATCAAAACTCATCAAATTGAATAGTTTACATACGTGCTGCTTATTCTCTGTCAATTATACTTCAATAGAGTTGAAAAAGAAATAATATATGGCTCAGGATTGTTGTAGAAATAAAGTAAAATATTGCACCTAGTAAGTTTTAAATAAGCCTGTAAAATGCTGTTATTCTGGAACAGAATAAACACTTGATAAACATTACCCTTTATTACTATTATATAACAATTAAAAAAAGCATGTGGGTAATTAATTCAATGTTTAAAGCACCTATAATATACCTTAGCTTCTTCCTCTTGTGCTTTTTTCACAATTGCTTGTAATTGCACCTCTCGTTTAAATTCGGCATGAAGTAATTTCTCTTCCATCATCCTGCGTCGTTGATCTAGTAATTCTTCCTTCCACTTCCGGACATCCTTCTCCTATGTACAGTGAATTATCACATCATTAATTTCAACAAACACAATCATTTACCAGAAGTACAAATGGGTAAATGGCTTATGAAATATAAAGTCTAAGCCTGGAAAGATCTGCAGGAGCATGACCAATGATTAAGGACACAGACTATAAAGCCAGACTACCTGAATTCATATTCTACACTGGCCACTTACTAGCTGTGTAATCTAGACAACTTTTTAAGCTTATGTCTCAGTTTCCCTATCTATAAATAGGGAATAAGAATAGTACCTAACTCATAGATTTATTTTGAAGATTGAGTTAATGCATTTTGCAAAACTCTTAGAATAGATTAGACATGACTCTACAGAAATATTTATCATCATTGTACTGCATCATGAGTACACTTAAAATGAAGATAGTGTATATTTCTTATCCTTATAAACCTTAATGTCTCTATAATATTACCCACATTCAAGAAAAATAAGTAATTTTATCCTAGAAACTAAAAGATGAAAAAAATCACATTATTTGCATAAGAAACATTCTCTGAAGATACAGAGAAGTTTTACCTACAGAATAAAGTTAGATATAATAACTGCTTTTAAATCCTTAAAACAATAGCAAACAGAAAAAGTAAAAGACTTGTTCTATGCTCCAGGAAATAAGACTCAGCACCAATGAAAATAAATTATAGAAAATCCAAGTTGGATCGATATGAGTAGAAAAAACCTAATATTTAAGTTGAACTTTATCTAAATAATTATGTGCTGAACCATCAAAAAAAAGTATGATGCAGAAACAGCACTGTACTAGGAGTCAGAGGACAGTTCCTTAAAGCCTAAGTTCTACAAATTACTGGTCGTGTGACACTCTGCCTCTCCTACATTGTTTTCACATCTGTAAAATGGGAATCGATACCTGCCCTGTGTACCCCACAGAGTTATTGTGGTGATCAGATGAGATCATATATGAAAACAATAACTTATCAATCAAATGGAAGGTGGAATTTTACCATTAAAATTAATTGAAGAGATACATACATTGATGAGAAATATAACCAGAGAAATTCTAAAGTTTTGTACACTTTCAATAATCTATGATTTATTTGCATAAATACTTATATTATATAATGAGAAAATATATTATGTAATTTTATTGGTATTAAAAAACATAGTAAGAGAAGAAATGTGGTTATGTTAGAGCATTTCACTTAAGCTAAAAATCAAATACATTAACTCTTGTAGAACCCCACAACACAGAGACTGCTCTTCACATCTAATCTATTCATTCTAAATAACAAATTCTTGAGATTCAGCTAAAATGAAAAATCACAGAATTTCTTCCAGTTCCAGTAACTTTACTATTTTAGTAAAGAGAATCTTGTGCTACCTAACTCATTTTTATAAATATTCAGATTATTTTGTCCAATTATCTCTCCCAAATTTAAACTACACATTAAAAGTAATGCAAATAATATGCTTAACCTATGCATATTTATGTTCCTTTCTAGTACCAGAAGGTAACAAAAGAGTTCACCTGTACCTACAACGTATTGGTCATACATCTTTTGTCACACTGTGTTAGGTGCTTGTAGTATGCACCCTCTGAAATGGTGCCCAATGATCTAAGCCACTAAGGTATTCAGATCCTTGTGTAATCTCCTCCCACACTGTGTCAGGACTGTGATCAAAAGAATACCGCAAAAGAGACGATATAAAAGACAGTGCAGCTGCCATTTTATCAACTCTCTTGTTCACTCTTTCTCTCTCTTGCCTCCCTCTCTCTCTGATTATTTTCTGTGGGAAACCACCGGCCATATCATGAAGACACTTGGGTTGTAGAAAGGCACACTTGGCAAGGAACTGAGGTTTCTAGCCAACAGCCAAAAAGGAACTGAAGCCTGCAAATAACTGCACAAGTGAGTTTGGAAGTGGCTCCTCCAGCCCCAGATGACTATTACCCTGAATGACAGCTTGACTAAAACCTCATCAGAGACCCAGAATCACTACGGAAGCCACTCCTGTTTCCTTTCACACAGAAACTGTGAGCTGATGTTTGCTGTTTTAAGCTTCAGTTAAGTTTTAAAGTCATTTGTAACACAGCATAGATAACTAACACAGTACTCATCTATGTCTGCCCCATGAAAGTAACAATAACAGTGACCATATATCGAGCAACATCCATCCTACCGCTATGCTACTGTTTTACATACTTGCCTTATTTAAGCATAACAACAGGCTAATATTCATACTTGCCATTTTTCAGATAAAGAAACTGAAATGCAATAATGTTAAGTAACTTGCCCAGTGTATCACAGCTTATTATATGATAAAATCAGGATTTGAACTAGGCTATCTCCAGAGCCCATGATATTTCTACTATACCACACTGATCAATAGTTACACTGCTCTAAATACACAAAGACTCTCTTCTGTAAATACAATTAGTACCTCACTTATTCAAACCTGATAATCTTTTTTTATTATTGTTAAAAATAATGTTTTTTTCTCTTTTAATCAGTTTATACCCCATTACATTAATAGATTTTCTAGTGAAAAAGACCTTCAAATTTAAAGAATACATCCAACTTGTGCCATGGTTTTTGGGGTTGTTTTTTGTTAACTATAGTCATGATGCTGTACATTCAATCAACAGAAATTATTCACCAGGCACAACTCAAACTTTGTACCCTTTGACCAATATCACTCCATCTCTTCCTCCCTTAACCCCTAGCATCCATCATTCTACTCTCTGCTTCTATGAATCTGACTATTTTAGATTCTATAAGTGGGATCATGTAGTTAGTATTTCTCTCTGTGTGTCTTATTTCTCTTAGTTTAATATCCTCTACGTCCATCCATGTTGTCACACATGGGAGAATTTCATTCTTTTTAAGGCTGGATAATATCCCATTATATATATGTATATATATATACAAACACATTCACAAACATACCACATTTTCGTTACCCATTGTCCATCAGCAGACCCTTAACACATTAACTGCCATGTGAGTTGTATTTAACTCACGCTAATTTTGAGCCCAGGGCCTTGTGAAGCATATGTAACTCACACGTCTCTTTACTTTGGGAGCCATGTGAACGATTTTTCAAGTTGTATATAACTCATGCACAGAAAACAATAAAAAATAAAAAATTTTTCATTAAATTAGAGAGGATCATTTTGTTTTCAAAGTTTTTATTCTATTTTCATAATAAAACACTGTGGCCCCATGGAAAAAAAATTTTTCTAGTATGGCAATGTGTTAAATTTTTTCCATATCTTAACTACTATGAATAATGCTATGGTGTGAGTGTAGATATCTCTACATGATCCTGATTTCAATTCCTTTGGGTTGCTGGATAATATGTAGGTTCTATCTAAATTTCTTGAGGAAACTCCGTATTTCTTACCATAATGGTTGAACTAATTTACATTCCCACCAGCAGCATACAAGGATTCCCTTTTCATTGCATCCTCCCCAACACTTGCCTTTTGTCATTTTGATAATACCCATCCTAACAGGTATGAGGTAATATCTCACTGTACTTCTGATTTGCATTTTCCTGATGATTACAGATGCTGAGCCTCTTTCCATATGCCTGTTAGCCATTTGAATTTCTCCTTTTGAGAAGTGTCTCTTTAGGTCCTTTGCCCATTTTTGAATCAAGTTGTTTTCTTGCTACTGAGCTGTGTGAGTTCTTTAAATATTTTTGATATCAACACTTTATCTGATAGATGTTTTGCAAGTATTTTTCCCATTCCATCGTTGTCCATCCATATTGTTGATTTTTTCATTTGCTGTGCAGAAGGTTTTTAATTTGATATAATCCCACTCGCTTATTTTTGCTCTTGTTGCCAGTGCTTTTGGTGTTATATTCTAAAAACTATCACTAAGGCCAATGTCAAAAAGGGTTTTCCCCATGTATTCTCCTAAAAGTTTTATGGTTTCAGGTCTTATGGTTAAATCCTTAACCCACTTTGACTTGATTTTTGTGTATGATATGAGATAAAAAATTTAATTTTTTTGCATGTGCATATCCAGTTTTCCCAATACCATTTGTTTAAAAGACTATGTTTTTCCCATTGTATGTTTTTGGCAGTCTTGTCAAACATCAGTTCCCCATAAATTCCATGGGTTTATTTCTGGGTTCTCTATTATGCTCCATTGGTCTGTGTGTATGTTTATGCCAGTGCCATACTGTTTTGATTACCATACCTTTGTAATAAAATGTGAAGTTAGAAAGTGTGGTGCCTCTGGCCTTTGTTCTTCTTGTTCAAGATTACTTGGGCTCTTCAGAGTCTTCCATGAATTTTAGGATTGTTTTTCAATTTCTGTAAAAAAAAAGCCATTGGTATTTTGATAGGGACTGCACTAAGTGAATCTGTAGATCACTTAGGGTAGTATGGACAATGTAACAATATTAATTGTTAATCCATGAACATTCCAGACCATGAACGTGGGATGTCTTTCCATTTATTTGTGTTTTTATTTTCTTTCATCAATATTTTATAATTTTCAGTGTACAAGTATTTCACCTCTCTAGTTAATTCCTATTTAATTTTTTTTCTTCCTCATATAAATAAAATTGTTTTCTTAATTTCTCTTTCAGACAGTTCATAGTAGTATATGGAAACCCCACCGATTTCTGCATGTTGATTTTGTATCTTGAAACTTTACTAAATTTATGTATCATTTCCACAATTTTTCTGGTGGAGTCTTTAAGGTTTTTTACATATGTGATCATGTTATCTGCAAGCAGAAATAATTTTAATTCTTCCATTACGATTTAAATGTGTTTTATTTCTTTTTCTTGCCTGACTGCTTTTGCTAGTACTTCTAGTATTATGCGGGATAGAAGTGATGAAAGTGGACATCTTCACCTTTTACCAAATCTTAGAGAAAAAGCTTTCAGTTTTTGCCCTTTAATTATGAAATTAGCTGTGAGTTTTTCACATAGGGCTGTCTTAATCTGTTTTGTGTTGCTATAACAAAATACTGGAGACTGGGTAATTTATAAAGAAAATTAATTTATTTATCATAGTTCTGGAGGCTGAAAGTCCAATATCAAGATGTCAGCTTCTGGTGAGGGGCTTCTTGCTGCATCATCCCATAGGCGATAGTGACAGAGTAAGAGAGGGAAAAATGGGAGGGCAGGGGATGCAAAAGGGAGCTGAACTCATCCTTTTATAAGGAACTCACTCCCATGATAATGGTATTAATCCATTCATGAGGGCAGAGCCCCTCATGGCCTAATCAGCTCTTAAAGGTCCCACCAGAAATTAAATTTCAAAATGTGTTTTGGAAGAGACAAACATTAAATCCATAGCAATGACCTTTATTGTGTTGGAAGAATTTCCTTCTATACTTATTATGTTTAGGGTTTATTTTTTCATGAAAGGATGTTAAACTTTGTAAAGTGTTTTTCCTGCCTCTATTGAGATAATCATGTGGTTTTTGTCTTTCATTATATTAATGTGGTATATCACATTTATTGATTTTCATATGTTTAACCATACTTGGATTCCAGGGGTAAATCCTACTTGATCATGGTGTATGATCCTGTTGATGTATTGTTGAATTTGGTTTGGTAGTATTCTAATGAGGATTTTCACATTTATATTCATCAGAAATACTGGCCTATAGTTCTCTTTTCTTGTGTTGTCTTTGTCTGGATTAGGAATCAGAGTAATGCTGGCCTCACAACACCAGTTTGGAAGTTGTAAGAGATTTAAAAAAAATTATTTTTTCTACTCTCACACACAACAAACACAGTAACAATTTTCATAACCAAAACACGTGTGAGGTTTTTCCCACACTGACCATTTCTCTGACACCAGTTGGCTGTTCTATAATTCAATTCAATTCTGACTTATCTACCTGGTCCCACAGGTTAAGGTCTAAGTCCCACAAGACGGCCCCCACATTTCAGATACCAATCACAAGCGCCAGGTTCTGACCTGAACTTCTGACGAACTGGCGATAAACTAGGGGTTCCCACAACTTCCTCCTCAAATTTGATTAATTTGCTAGAGTGGCCAACAAAACTCAAGGAACCACTTTACTTACTATTGCTGATTTATTACAAAAGAAATTTTAAAGGATACAAACCAACAGCCAGATGGAAAAGATGATCAACTCAACCACTTCACTTTTATGAAATAATAAGGAAAAAAAAAAAAAAAAATATATATATATATATATACACACACACACATATGTCTCTGCCCCTGACTCCAGATATAGTTCTTAAAACTCTTTAGATAGAAGCTATGAGAATCTTCTGTTTTAACATTTGGTCTTTAACTATACTTTCTGACACACAGCTTCTAAGATCTTTGTAATTTCTTGAGTGATAGGAGTGTCTGACATTGAGCTACTAAATAACTTATAATTTGCTGGGGGATAGGAGCATCTTCTGTTTTAATGAGGCTACTGTTCATGGTCTCCTGGATAGCCTCAGCATGGGTGCTGGTTGTTCAAGTCAGTTGTTTCCTTACTGATTTTCTACCTAGATGTTCTATCCATTATTGAAAGTGGGATACTGAAGTCTTCTACAGTTATTGTATTGCTATCAATTACTCCCTTCAAATCTGTCAATATTTGTTTTATATATTTAGGTGCTGTAATGATAGGTACAAATATATTAGGTCATTAAATACGAAATGTCTGATTTCAAATCAAAAGTATAGTTTATTATATCTCAAACAAGCAGTGCAATTAATCAAAGTATGTGCCTAAATTATCAACACAGTTTTGCCATCTCAACGGTAGCTTGTTTATACCAGCAGTGAAGAAGCCTGAAGAGTGAGTGGCGATGAAATCATGAAAGGCATTTTCCACAGCTTGTTGAGAATTGAATATTTTTCCTTGCAAGAAGTGGTCCAAAGCCTGGAAGAAGTGGTAGTCAGTTGGTGCAAGGTCTGGTGAATACAGTGGATGACAGAGAGTTTCCAAGTCCAGCTTCTGTAGTTTGAGCAGCATTATCCTTGTAACACATGATCAAGCATTGTCTTGCAAGAGGATTGGCCTGTCTCTATTGACCAATCTCAGCTGCTTAATTGCAAGCATCCTCATCAATTCATCCAACTGATGGCAGTAGACATCCTCTGTAATTGGTTGACCAGGCTTCAAGAAGCTGTAGTGGATAATACCACCACCAAACAGACACCATTTGTTTTTGATGAATATTCGGTTTTGGACTATATTTCGGCACTTCATCTTTACCCAGCCATTGTGCCAAATGCTTGCGTTTGTCAAAAAGAATCCACTTTTCATCACACATAACAATACGGTATAGAAAGGCTTCGCCTTTATGTCGTGACAGCAAAGAAAGACAAGCTTTGAGACAATTTCTCTTCTGATGCTCGTTTAATTCACGTGGAACCCATCTATCCAGCTTCTTTACCTTGCCGATTTGTTTCAAATGGTCCAATATTCTTGGAATAGTAACGTCAAACCTTGCTGCTAATTCACACGTAGGTTGAGATGGATTCGCTTCCACTATAGCTTTCAGGTCATCATTGTCCACCTTGGTCTCAGGTCACCCACGTGACTCATTTTCAAGATTAAAATCACCAGAATGGAACTTCTCAAACCATCAACACACTGTGCATTCATCAGCCACATCCTTCCCAAACACTTCATTGATATTTCGAGCTGTCTGTGCTGCATTGGTTCCACAATGGAACTCATATTCGAAAATAACACTAATTTTTTACTTATCCATGGTTTCACAAAAATTGCCCTAAAAAACAATTTGAAAAATAATCACAAGCCAAACCATACATTTGAAAGACTGAGGATGTACCTTCACAACAAACATAAAACAAGAAGCATCAAAGTGAAATGTCAGAGATATCAACTGTCAAATTTAGTACTTAAGGGACTCGAACATTTCATACTTAATAACCTAATATTTATAATTGTTATATCTTACTATTGAATTGACCCTTTTATCATTATTTAATGACCTTCTTTCTCTCTAGGGACAGTTTTGGACTTAAAATCTATTTTGTCTGATAAGAGTATAGCCACCTCTGCTTTCTTTTGTTTATAATTTCCACGGAAATCTTTTTTCCACTCCTTCACATTTACCCTACTATGAGTCTCTTATAGACAGCAAATGGCTAGGTATTGTTTCTTTTATTAATTCGGCCACTCTATGCCTTTTGACTGGGCATAGAGTTTAATACATTTACACTTAAAATAATTATTGATAGGTAAAGGACTTACTTTTCTCATTTTGTTACTTATTTTCTCTTTTGCTAGATTTTTGTTCTTCTCTTCCTCTACTGCTATCTTCTTTTGTTATTTGATTTTTTTACTGGTAATGGTTTGATTTGACTTCTTTCCCTTTACCTTTTGTGTATCTACAATAGATTTTGCCTTTGTGGTTATGATCATCTATTTTATTTTTTTTTATTTCAAAAAATACAGGGGGTACAAGTGTTTTTTGTTACAAAAATGAACTGCATCATGCTGAAGTCAGGGCTTTCAGTGTACCCATCACCAAAAAAAGTATATTGTACCTGATAGGTAGATTGTTATCCCTCCAACACCCTCCCCCCATTCTTAGTTTCCAGTGTCCATTATAACTCTTTATGATCATATATATCCCTCATTTAGCTCCCACTTACAAGTGACAACAAGTGGTATTTGTTTTTCCATTCCTGAGATACTTCACTTAGGATAAGGGTCTCCAGTTCCATTCAAGTTACTGCAAAAGCCATTATTTCATTACTTTTTTGTGGCTGAGTAGTACTCCATGGTGTGTGTGTGTGTGTGTTTGTGTGTATGAGATATATATATGTGTGTGTGTGTGTATATCTCATATATATACATATATATATCTCATATATATACACATATATATATCTCATACGTATACACATATATATCTCTCTCTCTCTCTCTCATATATATATACATATATCACATTTTCCTTATCCACTCATCAGTTCATGGGCATTTAGGTTGGTTCCACATCTTTCAAATTGTGAATTGTGCTGCAATAAACATTCAGGTGCAGGTGTCTTTTTGGTATAATGACTTCTTTTCCTTGGGTAGATACCCAGTAGGGGGATTGCCAGATCAAATTGTGGGTCTACTTTTAGTTCTTTCGGCAATCTCCATAGTGTTTTCCACAGCAATTTTACCAACAGTTGATAAGCATTCCCTTTTCACTATACCCACACCAACATCTATTGTTTTTTGACTTTTTAATAATAGCCATTCTGACAGGGGTAAGGTGGTATCTCATTGTGGTTTTAATTTTTATTTCCCTAATAATTAGTGACATTGAGCCTTTTTTCATATGTTCTGCCTCAATGATCTGTCCAGTTCTGTCAGTGAAGTATTAAAGTCCCTGGCTATTATGATCCTGCTGTTTATTTCTTTGTTTAGATCTAGTAGAATTTGTTTTATGAATCTGGGAGCTGTGTGTTAGATGTATATATATTTAGGATTGTTACATCTTCTTGCTGAATTGCTCCCTTTATCATTATATAATGACCATCTTTATCTTTTTTTACCATTGTTGATTTAAAGTATATTTTATCTGATATGAGAATAGCTACTTCTGCTCGCTTTTGGTTTCTACTCTCATAGAATATTTTTTTCCCATCCCTGGTGATCCCAGGATGATATCTGTGACTAGGTCTAGAGAACAAATAGTCTAGATTTTTGGTTTTTTCTGAGGCAGGGTCTCATTCTGTTGCCTAGGCTGGAGTGCAGTGACAACATCATAGCTCACTGCAACCTCAAACTCCTCGGCTCAAGCAATCCTCCTGCCTCAGCCTCCCGATAGGTGGGACTAAAGGCATGTGCCACCAAGCCCGGCTGATTTTTCTATTTTTTGTAGAGATGGGGTCTCACTCTTGCTCAGGCTGGTCTTGAATTCCTGACCTCAAATAATCCTCCCGCCTCAGCCTCCCAAAGTGCTAGGATCACAGGCGTGAGGACACTACACCTGGCCTTGGTTTAGACTTGTTTATCTTCAACCTATTTGGGGTTCTATGAGGTTGAGTCTGGATATCTATTTCCCTCTCTAGATTTGAGAAGTTTTTGGTTATCATTTCTTTAAAAAAGCTTTAAGCGCCTTTCAATCTTTGGGTTCTCTGATTCTTTCTTCTGCTTGACTGAGTCTACTATTGAAGCTTTCTATTGCAATTTTTAGTTTATTTATTGTACTCTTCAGCTTTAGAATTTGTTTGCTTTGTTTCTATGGCTTCTATCTCTTTCTTGAACATACCATTTGGTTATTGCACCGTTTTCTTGATTTTGTTAAATTATCTAACTGTGTTCTCTTATACCTCACTGACCTTCTATTACACAGGTTGTTTTGAATAGTTTCTCAAGCAATGCATGGATCTCTATTTGTTTGGGTTGCATACTGGAAATACATTGTGTTACCTAGGTGGTTTCATGTTTTCCTGATTTTTCTTGTTCCTTGTGTCCTGACATTGCTGTCTACACATTTGAGGAAGGAGTCACCTTGTTCAGACTTTATGGACTGGCTTCAGTAAGGAAAAGCAGTCACTTGGATGGTGGCACCAACTTGGGGGGAATGCAGGAAGAGCATATTGTTGCACTAGGCCTAGTGGAACACAGTGTGCCAAGTGCAGGGAAGCGTGACAGTTCCAGGTCTAAAAGTGTGTAGTGGCATGGCAACTCAGGGAGCTGGGATTGACAAAATCAGTAATTGTGGTCCTTGCCTACAAAAGCTGCAAGGTTTCTGTAGCAGCTGCGAAGCCTGCTGGGATCCTCAGTAGCACCTCTCTGTTAAGGACTGAGCACACCTGGAGAGGTGGGAACTGAGGCAGGTGGTGGCAGGTGCTGGGTGAAATTTGGCTGCAGGCACATGTGTGGCAACGGGGGCCAACACCAACGGCAGCCATGTGTTCGCATGGCTATTGGGCTGGCAGTATATGGACAGTATATTGACAACAACTGTGGGCCAGAACAGTAGCTTGCACCCCTGCCACAGACACACATTGGCCACAGGCACATGTACTGTATTAAAAACCAGAATCAACAGCAAGGACCAGAGGTGGCCACAGGCAGACATACACCACAAACATGATAATCTTAAGCTCAAAACCATCCCACCAGGTCATTTAGACAAGCCTCCCAAAGGAAACTCTCCAACAAAAATAACAGAAGACAAAGTACAGCTTCAATAATCCATGCCAACCCTGCAAAGTATCAATTTACTAGATAATTTGTGAATGACAAATTCTTTTTTTTTTTAGTTAATTCTACAATTCAGTAGCTAGAAATGCCTTATTTCCTAGCAAATTTAATTTTATGTTGTTTTAGCTTCTCTCAGACCAGATGAAAAAGTCTAGTTGAAAATAAGCCTACAAATTTAAGGCTATCATAATTTCCAGAAAAAAACCAAAAACCAACTCACCCTTTCTAATAATTTCTGAAGCTTTAATGTTTTCTCTTCACGTAACTTTTCCCTTAGCTGCTGTGCTTTCATTTGTTTTTCTTCATGTTTCTTCTTAGATTCTGCAATTGTTCTGTTAATACAAATAAATGAACAAGAGACACAAATGTTCACATGATTAGGCCAAAAGTAGTTTTCTTTGGTTTTCAAAATTCTTAAAACATACAAAACTAATTTTGGCCTAACATTTCTGGAAAGCATTTTCACTTGCAATGAATCTGAAATTGTCCTGAAGTAATGTGCCTAAACAGGTCTTGTAACAATTCTATTTAATAGTCAAGAGTGGCTGGTTTACCTCCCGCAAAACATTTCAGATTAATTTCCAAAGGCCAGACCTTTTACGAGATGGTGAAGAAAGTTTTTCATGCATGTGAATTCCATGCCCTGGAGGTCTAGCAGGTTCCTCTTCTACAATATCCCCCCAGGATGTATTTTGGCGCCAAGATTCACGAGCTGTTCAAATAAAAGAAAACCACTGTTATTGTTTAACCACATAGTTCTATAAAACCAACATTTAAGAACGAACTTTTAAAAGGCAACAGCATTCTCACTACAAATTATTTATTTTACACAGAAACTCTATGAAACAAGATAATCTGTTTTATCCCACTGTACCTACGTACCAAATACACACACACACACACACACACACACACACACAATACCTTCATAATCTGCAAGGACATCATTCCAGTCCATAGACATACCACAGAAAGATACACTCCCACTGCCCATACTGGCCTAAAATGTAATAAGGGAAATGGAAAAATAAATCTTTGAACACAATTATAACCTTAAAAATGAACTATACATCAAATTTTCATACCTGTTGTTAACAAATTTCATTTAATCAACAGCTGCAAACCAGAAAAAAGCTACATAGCTTATATAATCACAATAATTACCAAGTTAAAATACCACAGCCTATACATTTTACTAGCTTACTAGCCATTAACAGTAGAGACAAATGGAGTAAATTTAAAAAGAAATATACTGGACTTACACTATTACTACATAAACATTAACATAATACAAAGCACATATTAAAGAGGTCAAGATTATTTGTTGGGCATTAAAATTTAATAGAACAATATATAAAACATTTACAGTCACTTTTATTCTTTAACAAATTCCCATCATGAACATATATATCCTAAGCACTTAGTAACAGAAAGCAGTGTATCATTTGCTTTTTGTTAGTAAAACACAAAAAGTAAAATACCTTAGATTCTTCTTCACTCTCTACAAATTATAATCTGAGTAATGTTGAGTTTGTACTTTCTGTGAGACTCAATTTCCTGACTGGTAAAATGAGAATAACAACTTCCAACTTGTCAATTGCATCACATATGAAAATACTTAGGAATGGCAAAGTGCTAAAAAAAAGATTTGGTACTGTTTATCATGTAAGTCTAAATCATCCTGAGAATAATAATGATAATAATAATTGAGAATGGTTTTTAAATAAATAATTTTAAATAGGACTAGATGGGATTCTAAGTCTTTCTGGCCCTAATAATTTCATTTCTAAATAAAATTTTTAAACAATTATGTTAAAAATTCTAAAGGCTCACAGAAAAATCACTGTCGTTGTCAGTTTCAATGTTAATATCATTGTTTTCTTCAGCTTCAATTTCTCTAGTTAACTGTTCTTCTTCAGCAATAGCACTGGCAATGGCTTCTTCATTGGCCTTTTCTAGACGATCTGCTAGCTCTTCTTTTTTAGCAAGGACTTCTGCCATGGACTATAAAGTCAAAAACAAATAATAAGAAAAATCATCACTGGACTGGAAAGTTAAGTAATCATTCCTTTATGTTCTAAACATGAACTCAATGGTACACTTAAAATAGCACTGATCTAGAATCATAAAACCTGGGGTCCAATAAAGGCACAACTCTTACTTGCTGTGCGATTTAGAAATTTCTTAAAACCGAGAACCTATTTGGTAGTCCATAAAATGTAACAATAATCCATGACTTACCTTCTTCACCAAACCGCTATGTATAAGAAACTGTGAAGTTATATTAATAATAGGTATTATTAATGATAAAGTATAAATTTCATTTGAGTGCCAAAACTCAAAACATTACACAGCAAATATGCTCACTAAATATAAAACAAAAATAGTACACTATAAAGGGAAGATGGAAAGAATATATGCTGTAATGGTTGACGATACTTTCTGAACATATATATACCTCATTTAATATGCATTAGAAGTACTACAAATAATATGCATGAGAATCATTAATAAACCCCCATGAGAAACTAAATATGTGTACTATAAATCCTAAATTAAACAATGAAATAACAAAGAGTTATGGTTAATGAGCCAAGAAAAGAGATAAAATGAAATTATAAAAAACAAAAGAGGGAATGAAGAACACATGGGTGAAAGAGAAACAAATAGTAAGATGGTGGATTAAAACAAACCATGTCAATAATCACATTGTATGTAAATAGTCTAAACACCCCAATTAATAGGCACAGACTGTCAAATTGGATCAAAAACAAGACCAACCATATGCTTCTCATGAGAAATCTAATTTAAATATAGGAATACAAACAGATTACAAGTAAAAGAATTACATTTATCAAAAGAAAGCTGATGTATTAACATGAGACACAGATTTCAGAGCAAAAAATACCACCAAGTATAAAGAAGGTTAGTTCATAATAGCAAAAGGGTCAATTCATCAAGAAGACAAAACAATCCTAAATGTTTATGGACCTAATGAAGCTTCAAAATATATGATGCAAAAACCGATAGAAATGCAAAAGAAAATAAACATAATGAGAATGTAAAATGATGTGACCACTTCGCAAAACAGTCTGACAGTTCCTCAAAAAGTAACACATAGAGTTTACATGACCCAGCAATTTCACTTCTAGATATATATCCAGGAGAAATAAAAACGTGTGTCCATAAAAAACCTGTATGCAAATATTTAAAGCAGCATTATTAATAACAGCCAAACAGTGGGAACAGCCTAAATGTCCACCAACTGATGAAAGGATAAATCAAATATGGTATACCCACAGAGTGGAATACTACATGGTCATAAAAAGGAACGAAGTACTACAATAAGCTAAATATGGATGAACCTTTAAAACATGCTAAGTGAAAGAAGCCAGTCACAAATGACCACATATTTTATTCCATTTCTATGAAATGTCCAAAGTAGGCAAAACTATACAAACAGAAAGCAGATTAGTGGTTGTCTAGAGCTGGAAGGGTGGGGGTGGGGTGAAAGGGAGTGACTGCTAATGGGCACGGGGTTTCTATTTGAAGTGATGAAAGTGTTCTAAAACTGATTGTGGTGATGGTTGCACAACTCTATGAACTAAAAAACACTCAATAGTAAACTTTGGATGAAATGTATTATATACAAATTCTATCTAAATAAAATTTTTAAAAAAATAGATCCAGAAATGAAAATATGTTCACACAAATATGTGTACACAAATGTTCATGGCACTTTTATTCATAACAAAAAAACTAGAAGCAACTCAAATGTCTGTAGGCAACTGAATGAATAAACATATTGTGTTACATGCATACAACAGAATACTAGAGAAAAAACAATGAAAAAAATGAACTATTAGTACACACAACAACATGTATGAATATCAAAATAAATATGCTGAGTGAAAGAGCGAAGCAAAGATTACACAATTCAATTTATATAAAATTCTGAAAATGCAAACTAATATACAGTGAAATAAAGCAGAACAGTGTTTACCTGGGAAGTGGGTACAGGGAAGGGCAGAAAGGTGAGATTACAAAGGGGAAGGGGAATTCTTTTGGGAGCGATCAATATGTTTATTATCTTGATTATAATGACGGTTTCACAGGTGTAAACACAGACCAAAATTTATCACTTTGTATACTTTACATACGTAACATTTACTGAAAACCAATTATAACTCCAATAAAGGTATTAAAAAATACAAATACTTGACCCCCAGTTTAGATACGTGCTCTGGAGTAGAGCCTGAGCATTGGCATTTCTGTAAAGCTTCCCCTCTGCAAACATGCCCTCCACCCCACAACACACAAAGGTTGTCCCTGGGGAATAGAATGGGGTGGAGCAGTTTAGAGAAGAGATAATTTCTATACATCATAAGCTCTTCTCTATAAATCCAAAAACACTATAGAAATGAACTGTTGTCAATGTGCCACAAAACGTAACAAACAATAATAATTATTAATAAAATATAAATATTAAAGTTGAATATATTTAAGTTCACAGAAAGTAAGCTCTCATGTATACCTTCTCTACTTCCTCTCTCAATTTTATCTTTTCCAGAATGTAACATTTCTATTACTATCTGAAGACCTGAAAAGATTCTAACCCAGTAGTAGAGTTTTATAGATAAAACAGTGATTTAATCAACCTTATAAAACTTTAGCTATTTCACACAGTGAAATGCAAATAAATATCTGCATACATCATTTATGTTGAACATTTCCAAATTTTCACTAAAAATTGAAAACATTAGAAAGTCTAAAATATTAGACCATTGGAAGCTGGGTTTTATAACCCATTTTTATAACGTTGGCAAAAGTTGACCTTAAAAAGTTCTGACAGTCATTTTTTGCCAAAGTTTCTGTTAAATAAGTACAGATAATTTTTTTTTAACTTTAACCAGCTATGTGACAATACTGTAATGATAAAGAAAAGAAATAACAATTCTCTCATCACCATAGAATTCTCTATAATTCTCCACTTGGAAACTAAATAATAAGGTACTTCTCTAGAGCAACCTATAAAGTGTCTCTGTCAAAACAAACCAAAAAAAAAAAAATGTTTAAATCTTGGTTTAGTTAAAATTCCACTAAGAATGCACTAATATTCATATTTACAGCAGCACTTATTCTCTTTCAAGTATGTAAATTTGACCTTCAAAATAACCAAAAGATTTTATGATTCTACAAGCTTATATATGTAACCAAAATGAAAATGAGGCAAGAATTTTTAAGTAATTATTTCATGCTTATTTAAGTATGGGACCATTTTCCTCTTTTAAAATTTGATTCTTACAGAATCAAATTGCAAAATAAACAACTTAATATATGTAGCTATGAAAACAAAAAATATAAATATGACCAATTTTTACCCCATACATTAAACTCATTACTTATTTGACCATAATTATGTTCAATCTTTAAAAATGTTCATCATTAAAAGACACAAGATGAAGAACAAATTGTTCTACCTTAATAAAGGAATCTAAGTATTTGTTTTTCTAATTACTATAACCCTTATTTTCCCTTAAACAACCCATATCAAATTTCATCTATGTTACTATCTCTATGAGATGTGTAATTTTGCCTAATGTCATCTACTGAGAGCATCTTTCTGCATAAGGCATTATGTTTCAGAAGAAATTGTAGTATACAGTGGCCTTTTAAAAAGTAAAATTTACGTAATTTTTCTCAATTTTTAATACGTGCCTATTTCTTTGGAAAAGTTACTTTTTAAACAAAGTTAGCATGACCTATACTGGATTATGCCTAGGTCACATATCTTAATACTAAAATGAGCAGTAGGAAGAGATGGGCAGAAATAAGTAGTCATCCAAAAACATAAATCTATAAATAATCACAAATTAATGCATTCTTAGAGAATTTTGAATAGGGATGGTAAATTAATCTCATCTTAGAGACTAACTTCAAGTAAATGACAGTAGCTATCCAGAGTACTCTATTAAAAGGGTTTTTTAAACTAAGTCTAGCAGACACCATTTCCCATCTTTGAGAATACTAGATGTTGCATAGAAGACTTTACTGTTATTGGTTTAGATTCTTAATCCTGGGCTAAAGAGAATTTGATCAACATACAGAATTTGATTTACATACAGACTGAATGATTTTGAACAAGTTATTTAACTCTCACAGTCTCACTCTCTTCCTCTACAAAACAAGAAGAATCTTAACTATATCAAAAGATTACCATAAGCATAAAATGTTAAAATAACATATATAAAATGTTTTATAAAGTATAAAGTAATAAATAATACAAGTTGTTATTATTGGGGTTCATGCCTCTTAAATATATTTACTCAGAATTCTGATAAGTTGTTCTTACCAAGTTAGCAGCACTCACATTTGAAATATCTGAAGGGTCCATTTCGTTTTCTATCCTTGCTTTCTCTACTGGAAATTTGTCTTCATTTATTTGCATAGGAGGTGTGACAGCTTGCTGAGTAATTGAAACATATTCTGTATCAACGTGAAGAGCAAGTATTTCAGAAGTTCGCAGACAATTGTCTTGATTACTGCCAGAACTCTTGACATCATCCAATGTACTCACTGCAAACTAACAAAATACATTTATAGAATCAATCAGAGATAATAAAAAATATTCACCAACTATTCCACTCTAGAAGAGCTGGTTCTGATTAAACTATCAATTGTGAAGCAGTATTTAACTGGATGACAGATACTTCACTCATCTTTTTTGCATGTTTCCAGCGTAACAAAAGGAAAGAAACCATTAAGCAGCATAAATTTTACTTGCATGCTTACTATGTACTGGAAGTTGTCTGAAGTATTCTGAGAAATTAAGCAATATATATTGTAGTTATATTTTCTTTTAGTAGGCCAATTCCTGATGAGTATTTTATACCCCTCACAAAAGAAATCTAGTCACAAATATGATACTTTGTATTAGACTCATGTAACTAAAGGTATTTACATGATCTTTTGCAAAAACTGTCTAATATCAAATGAGGATATTCAGCATTTTCAAAAACATCTTCAGATCATTTTTTACCAAAATATATTTTGAGGGCATTTTACTCAAAAATATAAAACTTGTTTTCTTCAGATAATACTAACATGACCTCAGAGTATCTTCAATAATGATTAATATGGTATATGATACCAATTCTCAGATCTAAAACAGAAAAGCATAATCTAAGTGTGCAGATCTAAAGTGTACAGTGTCTCATTATGTGACAGCTATCCTTTAGATTTAGATATTCTCCCTACTCCCTTTTAGAAATAGGTAACATGTAACCAACAGAAATATGAAAACATTCTAAAAAAACAAACTTTGGCTTAGGCTAAACACATATTCATTTTTTTTTAAACTTTCTAATTTAGTAAATAGAATCAAGCCTTTATTTTCACTAACAGAGTAGAGAAAGAAAGGTACTGCATTTTCCAATTATACTTCAAGTTGAAAAACTAAAATCTAAAATTGTGAATTTAAAACTCACACTTCTTAAATAAACATTAGATAAACATTGCAGTGGCCATAAAACCCCCAGTTTGGTTAATTATTTACACACATATTAAACTTGGCCAAGTCTTGTAAACTACTTTAAAAATTCTTCCACTGGTCAAAACTGAAAATGTCCCAAAGTGTTGATTTTAGCATAAGCATTATTTAAATTGTATCACATTGTTTATATTGCTATCAACATTATTTATATGTCAGTCACCATGGTTTATAATCTTCTTGGCAATATTTATATTAGCATTACTGATGTGTATGATATAGTCAACCCTGTTTATTAAAAACTCAATATCATTTATATAACAAAATCAAAGCTAAACTATAAAGTAATGTTGAGAAAAGATATAAATATACTAATTCCATTTTTAGAATGACAGTGGAGAAAACAAATATTACCATCAGCTTGGCTACCATCTGCAGTGAACTTTTATACTGAAACATTTTAGCAATAGTATAATTATTCAAAAGTTCTATGAATGGGTTATTGCTGAAATCCCAATATCATATAAATTTATTCACTACACAAAATCAGCACAATTTTCATATTAAGTTACATTTTTTAGCTAAAACACATTAGCAAAAATGCTAGATGTGTGATATTTCTTCACTAAGTATCTTTAAAGTAGCTTACCTACATTAAAAAAAAATTTTATGAAGAAATTAATGGGACAACTGGAAAATTTTGAATATAGACTATAAATTTGATAATATTAAATATCAAATTCCCTGAATTTTATAATTACAATGTGGTTGGATAAAGAATATCTTTGTTCTTGATATATGCTCTAGTACTTAATGAATGGTTATGACATTTGCACATTACTCTCAAATGGTTAGCATATAATATGTGTGTGTGACATGTAGCAAGAGAAAAGAAAAAATGTGGCAAATGTTAATTTTTCACAGTAAAAAGTTTAAAATGAAATAGAAAAATAAGACATTCCAGCACACACATATCCCTTTGAAAAAGGCAGTGAAAGGATTTTCAGAATGTACTACCTGGGTTCTTTCAGCAAGAGGATGGTCACAGGAGTATAATAAGTCTTTGGGACGAGATTCTATAGTATTAGAAGGTCCATCTCCAACAAATTCACCTTTCTGTATGCTGTCATCAGGTAAAAGACATACATTTTCTTTATCACTGTCATCCTTTGACTTTAAGGCTTCTGTTGCTAACGAAACTTTTGGTATCACTGCTGTTGATCTAGAACGAACAGGCCTTCCTCTCTGAACAGTCTCCCATCCTTCAGCATCTTTCCGTTCTATGCAATTAAAAAAAGGCAATAAATCAAGCTTTCTTCAGATGATAAAAATATTTGGAAACCTGTGTAATAAAAACATTTTCCAATTTAATTCCCATTAAATATAACAAATGTACAAACATGACATTAGGTATTACGCAAGATTTATTTTTAGATATAAACACATATATGTATAATTATCCCTATTTCACAAATGACAAAACTGAAATTCAGATTAAGACTGACTTAAGGCTATATTGTCAATAGTAATAAATACTTAAATAGTATACTATGTGCAAACACTGTTCTAAGCTCTTTATATATAAAAACTCTTTTAATTTTCACAACAACCCTAGAAGATCAGTACTACCATCACCATCTTATCAATAAGGAAATTGAAACAAAAGAAGTTAAGTAATCTGCCTTAAGATCATACACCTAGTAAACATAAAGCCAAGATACAAGTCCAGGTGCATTGGTTCTGGTGTCCATGCTCCTAACGGCTATGTAAAAACTGTCTTCCCATCTTTCAGAATCCAAACATAGACCTACCTTCAAAGTCCAAGTTCTTTCCTCTATCCCAGAATTAATAACATATTGTCACTTAAATAAACTATTTCAATGATCATAAAATTATAGAATATTAATTGAAGGAACCCTAGAGGATCTAATCCAGTAATTCACCACATATACATGGAAACTGAGAGCCTATGTCCAAAATCACACAGCAAACTACCCTAAATTAAATAAGAATCCTCCTGTAAAACATTTCAAAATGTCACAACATGAAGTATATGTGTGTATAGTGGTATTTATAGCTTCAATTTTAAAACTTTATTGGCTAACTGTAGTCAAAACTAATACAAAGACTTGTAGTTCTGGCCAAGATGAAGTAACCCCACCTTCATCTCTAGCTCCTCCTTCTTACAACTAAGAACCCTGGACAATACATATCAAACAAACATGGGAACATTCTGAGAAATAGAAAAATAGAAAGAAGATGACAGACGGCCTTGGGACTTTGGGGACTGAAAAACAGCACATTGGTGAGTTCCCTGGGTTTCTTTATTACCTCCTATATATTCCAGTCAGAATGCTGTAAAAGCCTCCAACCCAGAAACACCAGCAGGCATAGACAAAATAAGCATCAAGAAAAGCCTGTTTTGCCAAGCCAATGGACAGAGAAAAGGGTGGCCTAATAGAAAATCTTTTTGGCAATAACCACTCTACTCCAGCCAAACACCAGTGGAAACCCCCTTCCCCACAGTTTCAGGAGGAGTGAACTGGGAGCTTAACTTCCATGTCCTGCTTTGCAGAAGCAGATGGTACTCCCATTCCCTTACTAAAGTAGTGTTGGCAGGGCCCAATGCTGAGCAGAGCCTCCTGTCACGTTTGGCATCAACAGCACAATGTGAGGTAGAACTAGTCAGCATTCTGCTCTCACTTATGCCCAATGTCAGCAGGGCCCTGTAGAAAGCTGAGCTTCTGCTACAACCAGCATCAATGAGGCAGAAAAAGTAGTGGGAGGCAGGTATTATGGCACTGGGATCCCTCTTTTCCTTACCCCAGATGTTAGCTAAGATCCCACCCCAACCTACAGTAACAAGGTGATATGAGTCGGTCCTTCCACTTCTCCCCATCTTAGTGTTACTGAGGCCAAGCAGGGAGCTGAGCATACACCACCAATAGGAGCCGAGGAGGTGATGGCAAGTTGGTTTGCCACCTTTGCTAGAAAGGTGTCATGCAGATCAAGAACAGTCTCAGGGACTAGTGAGACAATAATAAAAGAGCAAACATTTGTGTAACCAGAATTCCAGAAGGAGAGTACAGGACTGAAAGTATATTTGAAAAAATAACGGCTGAAAACTTCCCAAATTTAGTGAAAGAGATAAAACTAAAGATTCATGAAACTAAGTGAATTCTAAATAGGATAAACGCAAAAAAGTCCATGTTAAGATATATAATTAAATCTCTCAAAACTAAAGACAAAGAAAAAAATCATAATTAAACCACTTAAAACTAAAGACAAAAAAAAAATCTTGAAAGTAGAGAAAAAAGACTTATTACCTATAAACATCAATTTTTCTTTTTTTTTTTGAGAACGGGTCTCGCTCTGTCACCCAGGCTAGACTGCAGTGGCATCATCATAGCTCGCTCCAACCTCAAATTCCTGAGCTCAAGTGATTCCCCCTGCCTCAACCTCCCGAGTAGCTAGAACTACAGGCACGTGCCACCATGCCCCACTAATTTTTCTATTTTTTTTGTAGAGATGGGGTCTCACTTTTGCTTAGGCTGCTCTTGAACTCCTGGTCTCAAGCCATCCTCCCACCTCAGCCTCCCAAAGTGCTAGGATTTCAGGGATGAGCCACCTCACTGGCTGAGAAACATCAATTCTAATCATAGCAGGTTTTTCATTTGAAACAATAGAAGACAAGAGGAAGTGGCATATTTATAAAGGACTGAAAGAACCATCAATCGTGAATTTTTTATCCAGTGAAAATATCCTTCAGAATGCAAGGGAGATAAAAGCATTCTCTGATAAAGGAAAACTAACAGAATGTATCAGTAGCGAAACTAGCCTCAAAAAATCACTAACAAAGTTCCCAGAAGAGAAATGAAATAATAAAAGAAGGTTTGAAATGTCAAAAAGGAAAGAACAACAGAATGGGTAAAAACAAAGGTAAATACAGATGCTCCTCAACTTACAATCAGGTTACATCCCAATAAACTCATTGTAAGTTGAAAATATCATAAATCAAAAATGCATTTAATACATCTAACCTACAAAACATCATAGCTTACCCTAGCCTACCTTAAACATGCTCATAACACTTACATTAGCTTAACAGCTGGACAAAATCACCTACTACAACAAAGACTATTTTATAATAAAGTACTAATTATCTTATATAATTTATTGAATACTGTACTGACAGTGAAAAACACTTTCAATTGAATGGGTATGGTCATATGGGTACTCAAAGTACAGTTTCTATTGTATGCCTATCACTTTCCCACCATTATTAAGTTGAAAAATCGTTAAGTTGGGACCATCTGTATAATTAACTGTACTTCTCATGAGTTTCCCAAGACTGGCAAAGATAAAAAGAGAGAAGGCACAAATCACACCAGGAATAAAACAGGATTATCACTACAGATCATGAAGCCATAAAAAGTATGAGAAAGGAATACTTCAAATAACTTTATGCCAATACATTCAACAACATGTAACAAATGGATCAGTTCCACAAATACCACAAGCTACCAAAACTCAACCAAGATGAAAAAGACAATCTGAATAGCCCTGTAACTGGTAAAGAAACTGGATATAAAAATTAAAAGCTTCCCAAAGAGAACTCTCCAAGCCCAGATGGTTTCTCTGGCAAATTCTACTAAATATTTTTTAAAGGATTGATACTAGAGCCAGGCGCGGTGGCTCATGCCTGTAATCCTAGCACTTTGGAAAGCCGAGGTGGGAGGACTGCTTGAGACCAGGAGTTTAGCTTGAGCAAGAGCAAGACTCTGTCTCTACAAAAAACCAGAAACAACTGCAGTCCCAGCTACTCTAGAGACTGAGGCAGGAGGATTGTTTGAGCCCAGGAGTTTGAGGTTGCAGTGAGCAACGATGCCACTGCACTCTAGCCGGGGAAACAGAACAAGACCCTATCTCCAAAAAAAAGAAAAGGATTAATGCCAGTTTCATGAAAACTCTTCCAGCAAATAAAAGAGGAGGTTGCACATCTCAAGTTATCCTAAGCTACTCTTACCTTGATTAAAAAAAAAAAAAAAATCACATTGTTGTGCATTAAGATATGGGGGGAAAAATAAAAATTAAATTTAAAAAAAATTTTAACTCACACAAATACAGTATAAAATATTAAACTAAATACCAAAATTTCTCATGGACTTAAGGACAAAAATCCTCAACAAAATACGAGTGTATCAAATATAGCAATGTATAAGAAGAATTATAATCCATGACCAAGGGAGATTTATTTCAGGTATGCAAGCCCAGTTCACCATTCAAAAATCAATCAATGTAATCCACTACTGTCAGCAGACTTAATAAGAAAAATCATATGATCATATCAATTGATACAGAAAAAGTATTTCACAAAATCCAACATCCACTCACAATAAAAACTCTCATTAAACCATAAAAGAGGGGGAACTTACCTAATTTGATAAAGACATCCACAAAAAATCTACAGCTAACATTATACTTTATAGTGCAAGCCTGAATGCTTTCCCATAGATGTGGAACAAGGCAAGATGTCTCCTCTCGCCATACTTACTCAATATAGTACTGAAAGCTCTAGAGAGAGTGCAGAAAACAAAACAAAACAAAAAAAACCCAGAAAAAAAGACATACAGATAGCAATGGAAGAAATAAAATTGTCCCCATTTTTAAAGGACATGATTGTCTATTAGAAAATCCCAAGGAATATACAAAAAACTCCAAGAATTATTACATTACTTCAGTAAAGTTACAGAATACAAGACCAATTCTCAAAAAGTCCACTGCATTTCTATATACTAAAAATAAACATGTGGAAACTAAAACTAAAAACAATTTACAATTGCATCAAAGAAAATGAAATAGATATGTCGAACAAAAATGTATAGAATGTGTAACCTGAAAATTACAAAAGGCTGATGAAAGAAATAAAAGAAGACGTAAACAAATGGAGAGATATACCATGTTTATAGATCAGAAGATTCAGCATAGTAAAGATGCCAATTCTGCCTAAACTGATCTACAGTTGCATATATGTTCTATAAAAATCCAAGAAACATTTTTTGATGTAGATAAGCTTATTACAAAATTTATACAAAAAGACAAAGGAGCTAAAACAGCTAAAACAATTTTGAAAAAGAAAAATAAAGTGGAAGCAATCACTCTATCAATATTAAGGTTTACCACAGTTAGAATAATCAAGACACTGTAGAATTGATAGAACAGACATATAGTCAATGAAACAGAATATGGAACCCAGAAATATACCTACATATGTATGACCAGCTGATTTTTTATAAAATTACAAAAGCAATTCAATAGAGGAAGAAAAGAATTTTCAACAAATGGTGGTAGACCAAGTGGACATCCATAGGCAAAAAAATAAACCTTGACCTAAAACTCACACTTTATATAAAAATTAACTAAAAATGGATCACAGATTTAGTTGGAAAATGTAAAACTATAAAACTTTCAGGAAACACAAGAGAAAACCCCTCAGAACCTAGAGCTAGGAATGAGTTGACAACAAAGCATGATCCATAAAAGAAAAAGAGATCTAATCAATCACACTTCATTAAAATTGCAAACTTTGGCTGAGCAAAAGACCCTGTGAAGAAAAAGAAAAAGAAAAAGAAAAATAGCAGACTGGTAGAAAATATCCAGCAAAGTACTAGTATTTAGAATATACAGAGAACTCTCAAAACTCAACAGTAATATTACAAACAATCCAAGTAGAAAATGGTCAAAAAACATGCACAAACATTTCACTGAAGAGGATGTACAAACTGCAAATAAGCCCATAATGTTCAACATCATTAGTCAGTAGGGAAATGCAAATTAAAACAATAATGCATTTACCAGAATGGCTAAAATAAAATATTGTGATAACACCACATGTTAGTAAGGGTTGTGGGGGATGCTAGGTAAAGGGGTAATAGGTAAAAGGATATGGAATTTCTTTTTGAGATTAAAAAAGTGTTCTAAAATTGACTGTGGTGATGGTTGTACACATCTGTGAATATACTAAAAACCAATGAATTGTATACTTTAAATGGGTGAATTTTACAGTATCTGAATTGTAGCTCAATAAAGCTGGTATAGGAAATTAACAGGAAAAAGTAAGCCAATTTCTGAAGTTTATTTTTGTAAAACTGAAAATCTATACTACTATGAAAGGTAAATACTTTCTGTGTGTCTTAGACTAGTGTTTCATATCACCATGTGACTCACTAAGGATTAAAAATTTTACTTAAGGGAAAAAAAATACAAAATGCTCATTCCTATAACTGATATATTATTTCATTCTCCTATTTTATAAAATATAATACTGCATGTTCATATACTGTGTATTGTATTTATCTTAAAGATTATTAGACAGAAACTGTAATCCTTTACCTCATGGGTCTGGACTTTGAAATCTCTAAGAAAGAATATGTTTATATCTGCTCTATAGTTTTTAAAAACATTTTATTATGAAAGTTCTCAAATACAAAATACAGAGAAAATAGTATAAGAAACCCCATGTTCCAATCATCCAGCTTCAAGAATCATCAAGATTCTGCCATTCTTTTTTTTTTTTTTAACAGAGATGGGATCTTGCTGTATCGCCCAGGCTGGACTAAAACTCTTAGGTTCAAGCAAACCTCCAGCCTCAGCCTCCCAAGTAGCTAGGATTCCAGGCACACACCACCACACCTGGCTTCTGTCATTTTTTTTCATCAATTTCCCTTACACATTTTTTTTTATGAAATAATTTAAAGAAAATCCTAGATCTATCATTTCTCCTGTAAATATTCAGTATGTATTTTAATAGATAGGAATAATTTTTTAAAATATAATACCATTATGATACTCAATAAAATAATAATGCCTTAAGTCATGTATTATCTAATGTGTTCAATTTTCATCCATGTTTAACTTTATTAAAACTTAGTTCATAATAATAATATACATTTCTGCTTCACCCTTTAAAATTATATAATGCAAATTTAAAGAGAAATCATAAGATGAATCTTATAAAAATCACATATACCAAGAGAAAATAAACAATTATAAAATTAAGAAAGTTTAACAAAAGATTTTAGTTTCCAGTTAATTTAACTGGCTCACCCTTAAGAGCACTATGATTAATCACTTTACTTTTGAAAGGAAAGAAAAACACACCTCTTTGAAAGCTTCCTTACGAACACAAATACTGCTTATAACTTGGACCTAATCCATTAACCAATAAAAAGTCCAACACAAACATTATCTTGTAATTTTAAAAATTGAAATAATATTTGAAGCAAGTCAAAAGAGGAGTATATCAAAATAGAAACTATAACTTAGGTCTCTCAGAAACTGAGAAATTAGTTATATACAAATTACATTTTTAACAAACCTTCAGTAAAAACTATATTGAAAAATTATTCCCATAATAAAGAATGTTTAAGAACAGCAAATCAAGCAATTAAACTGTCAGAGAACGTCTACGTACTTAGAATAATGTTAGAAGTGTACAAAACTGAAAGTTATTTTTCATTTCATAGTTTTTACACTTGTACATTTTTTAAACTTTACAAATGCCATTAATAAAGTTGCTCGAAATTCAAGTCCATACAACCAATAATTGAAGAGCACCTAGAATAATCCCAACCTGACTGTAAAATACTATCTTTTTTTTAATCACTATATTTAATTCACTTATATTTTCATCAATGTTAAAGAGATAATATTGTTTTACTGTAATTTTGTTGTTCAGTTTTGATACTAAGGTTATGTTAGCATCATAAAACGAGATGATTTTTATCTTCAGGAAGAGTTTCTATAAGATTCATGTTTTTTTTTTATCTTAAATGTTTTGAAGAAATCATAGGTAAATTCTTAACCTAGAATTTTCTTTATAAAAAGATTTTTAATTACAAATTCACATTTTTAAAAAGTATTTAACATAAGTTCCTTCAAGTTCTTCTAATTCTTGCAATGCAAATCTTAAGTTGTGTTTTTCAAGGAATTTATCAATTTCTTCTATGTTTCTAAACTTAGTGTATAAAATTGCTTATAAAATCCTCTTATCTTTTTAATATGTGTGAGATCTCTAGCAACATCCTTGATTTAATTCCTGCTATTACATCTTGTGTCTTCTTTTACTTGATCAGTACTATATAACTAGAAGTGTATTAATTTTATTAATCTATTTGAAGAACCATTTTTTGGCTTTGTTGATTTTCTCTATTCTCACCTATATATTTTATTTCCTTCTACGTTCCTTGGGTTTAACTTCCTGTTCTTTTCTAACTTGGTGAGATGGACACAGAGTGGATTTTAGCTTTTCTTTTCTAATATGTACAACTGAGGCTAGAAATTATCCTCAAAGCATAGCTTTACCTTTATCTCACAATGTTCATTTTCATTCAGTTCAATTTTTCTAATTTTCATTATGATGTCTTCTCTGACTCCACAGGTTATTCAGAAGTATTTCCCAAAATTCCAAAAATTTGGGAATTATATAGCTATATTTTTGTAATTGATTTCTAACTTAATCCCACTGTGATCAGTGACAGAGAATCATTTAAATCACCTGAAGTTTTTTGAGACATGTCTAATGACCCAGCATGTTTCCATTTTGGTGAATGTTGTCCATGTGTCCTTGAATATGTATTTGAACTTAAAGTTCCAGCCATGACAAAGTAGCTTGTATCAAAATAGGCCCTCTTCCTGCCAGAAATAACTATAAAACTAGACAAAATATATAAATGAACTGTTTAACAGCATTGGAAAGCAACCAACATGGGCAAGTTTTGAGGAACTACAATTCCTGAGAAAAGGGAACGACAACATATCCACATTTCACCCTAGCACCTTCCCTGAAGATATGTGGAATTCAGTGCACAGGGGAAGTGAGTCCTAGCAGAAACCAGCCTTGCCAACAAGCTGAAACAGATATTGGAGTTCAGGGAATCTAAAGCAACTGGGATTTCAGGGGCAAAAATGTTGGGGTGGTTGGGGGTGGGAGAGGACTGCAGGGAAGTGAGCCAAAAAATCTGCATTCAATCTCCCCTTAAGACGTCTGACAACTGCTAAGCTTTGCATATACAGGGCAGGACTCCAAGAAACCTAGCAGAAAGCAGCAGTTGGAAAGCTAATGAGCTAAACAGATACTACAGCAACTGTACAGTGCTGAGGAAACAATAGTTAAAATTCAGGAATGTAGTGGCCTTGGCAAACACCCCAGCTTTTCATTTGAGACCCCAAAAGGAATAAGGACAAAATAAAATACATCAACCTTAATAAAATCTCACACCAAACCTTGAGAGGATTAGGGTGATCTGTTTGTTCTCTATCATCTTGCCAGATGAAAAAAACAGTCCCTTTAGAAGGAGGTTTGTAATCTTCAATACACGGTGTTAGATTGTGAGGCATGCTAAAACTAAAAAACAAGGTCAAATAACTGAAAACCTCCCAAAAATGTTTTTAAAGTAAACCCACAGGTATTTCAGATATTTTATTTATCAGGCACAGATGTTTTAAAATAGCTATGATAAATATATTCAAGAAAATATGGAAAGATGGAGACTACCAGCAGATATTGGAAGCTATATTTTAATGATCAAATGGAAATTCCAGAACTGATAAATAATGGAAATTATGAATTTAACAGACTGCCTTAATAGCCGATTGGACATACAGAGCAAAGAATTAGTGGACCAGAATACATATTAGTACAAATATCCAGATCAAAGCATTAAAACAATGAAAAAGAATATGCATTATTTGTTAGACATGTCAATTATTTCAAGTTCATTGATCAGGTTGTTGAGATATTCTGTATCTTTACTGAATTTTATCTACTTATACTGTCAGTTGTTGAGACAATTATGTTAAAGTTTCCAAGTATGAGTGTAGATTTCTCAGTATTTCCCTTCAGTTCTATGAATTTTTGCTTTATATATTTTGAAGTTATGTTAGATACATATAAATTTAGAATTATTATATCTTTCTATTGAATTTTATAAATTTTTCCCATTGAATTGACCCTTTAATTATTAAGAAATATCTCCCTTTAAAATGTTTCTTGCTTACTTTGTCTATTTTGTCTGATATTAAAGCACACTTGGTTTTGATTTGATTTTTTTTTTTTTTAAGAGACAGGGTCTCGCTCTGTCACCCAGGCTGGAGTGCAGTGGCCTGATCATAGCTCACTGTAACCCTGAATTCCTGGGCTCAAGTGACCCTCCTCCTGAGCCTCCCAAGTACCATGCCCAGCTAATTTTTAAATTATTTTTTTGTAAATATGGAGTCTCACTATGTTGCCCAGGCTAGTCTTGAACTCCTGACCTCAAGTGATCCTCCTGCCTCAGCCTTCCAAAGTGCTGGGATCACAGGCATGAATAGGGTATGCATAGAATATCTTTCCCATCCTTTTCTTTTGACTTTTCTATGTCTTCATATTGAAAGTATATCTCTTATATGAAAATATAGTTGGTCTTTGCTTTTAATGCAGTCTTATAATCTTTGAATTTATCACTGAATATTTAGACACTTTACCTATAATTAAGGGATTGATATATTTGAATTAACTTCTACCATCTTATAATTTATTTTTTATTTGTCCCCTCTGTTTTATGTTTCTCTTTTCTCTTTTCTTGTCTTCTTTTGGATTAACCAAATATTTTTATTATTCTATTTTCCCCTCTATGAAGTTATTAATTACACATTCTTTTACTCTTCTTAGTGGTTTCCTAGAGTTTACAACATGTATCCTTGATTTAATACAATCAAATACAAACAAATACTTTTGTAAACTCCCAGACTACAATAGGACCCTAGAACACATAAAT
The DNA here is from genome assembly GCA_023783475.1 of Daubentonia madagascariensis. Classification (NCBI taxonomy): domain Eukaryota; kingdom Metazoa; phylum Chordata; class Mammalia; order Primates; family Daubentoniidae; genus Daubentonia; species Daubentonia madagascariensis. The sequence goes on along the minus strand of JAKFHU010000144.1, from coordinate 6,499,776 downwards.
TCCATTTATTCCTATCTTATCTTTTGTATTATTGTCATAAATGTTCAATATACAAATATTTCAAATGCCAGAAGACACTGTTGCACACAGCCAATACGCATTTAATGTTACCCAAGTGTTTCTCCTTCTGGTGTTCTTTATTCCTTCACGCATTTTTGGGTTTCCATTTGGGATCATTTTCCTTCCACCTAAAAAACTCTCTGTGGTATTTCTTTTAGTGCAGGCATGCTGATTACAAATTTTCTCAACTTTTATTTCTCTGGACCAATCTTTAATTCACCTTCATTTTTAAGCACATTTTTGCTGGATATTGAAGTCCAGCTTATCATTTATTTTCTTTCAGCACCTTAAAGATGTTATTCCACTATCAACTGGCTCCCATAGTTTCTATTGTGAAGTCATCTATCAGCTTACTCTTGTTCCTTTGAAAATGGTGTCTTTTTTTCCCAATTACTTGTAAAGATTTTTCTTTCTTTAATCTTTAATAGTTTTATTGTATTTTATCTAGATGAGATTTGTTTTGTATTTTTCTTCCTTGGGGTTTAGAGTGCATCTTGAATCCGAGACTTGATGACTTTCAACGGTTTGAGGAAATTCTCAGTGATCATCACATCCAATTTTGCTTTTGCACCATTCATTCCACTCTTCCATGGACTCCATTTACAGAAGTGCCTCTTATATTCTTCTCTGCATTTTCCTCTTTTCTCTCCATAATTTAGCCTCAGTGTTTTCTACCATCCCCAGAATTAATTCAACCCTCAACTCTCCTAAAATTTAAATCTCTTAATATGTGCATTACATGTTTTAAGAAATTCATTCATCTTCCTGGATTCCTCTCTTACAGAGCACTGTGATCATCAAAAATCTGGACTGAGTGTGATGTATTGCACCTGTAATTCCAGCTACTCAGGAGTCTGAGGCAGAAGGATCACTTGAGTCTAGGAGTTGGGAGGTCACAGTGAGCTATGATCACGCCACTGCACTCCAGCCTGGGCATCAGAGTGAGACTCTGCCTCAAAAAGAAAAAAGAAAAAAAAAAAAAAAACTATACTGGTTGTTCTCTAGATCTAGTCACAACTATCATCATGAGATCACCATCATCGAGTTTTTACCTTTTCTTCTCTTCTGTGCTGGTTCTCTCCAATAGTGACTGGGTTCATTGAGGTAAAAAATTTTTGAAACCTTGCATATTGGAAAGTATCTTTAATCTACTCTCACTTTTAATGGATAATTTGGTTGGACATAGAATTTTAGACTAGAAATTACTTTCCTTCAGAATTTTGAAGACTGCGTGATCTTCTTATGGCTCCTAGTGATATTTTTGCAAAAGCAGGTGCCATTCTGATTCTCGGTCATTTGTATACAAACTTATTATTTTCTCTCTAATCATTTAAAGTATCTCATCTTCTGTAGTCCTCAGAAATTTCCCAACATGCTTTGGTGTCACTCTATTTTCATCCATTGGTATTGGGCACTTAATAGGTCCATCTGGTCTAGAAACTTATATTCTTTGGTTATAGGAAGTTTCCTGTAATTAGTTAACTCTTTCATAATTTCCCCTTCTTTTTTTTTTTTTTTCTTTTTAGGGACAGGGTCTCACTCTGTCACCCAGGCTACAGTGCAGTGGCACAATCATAGCCCACTGTAACCTTGAACTCCTGGCTCAGGTGATCCTCCTGCCTCAGCATCCCAAGTAGTTAGGACTACAGGTGCATGCCACCACACATTTGTTGTTTTTATAGGGACAGACTCGCTATGTTGTCCACACTGGTCTTGAACTCCTGGCTTTGAGCAATCCTCCCATCTCAGCTTCCCGAAGTTCTGGGATTACAGGCATGAGCCACTGTGCCTGGCCATTCTTTTATATCTCATTGTTTAATTTATGTTATCCAAATATTAGGCCCAAAACATAGCAACTTAAAACAGTAAACATTTTATTTCCACACACTTCTTTGAGTCAGAAATCTGAACAGTGCTCAGTGGAGTGGCTCATCTCTTTTCCACAGTGTCAGCTAGAATGGTTCAACTGAAGTCAAAGAGTATCCATGATGACTTCATCACATAACTGAAGGCTTGGTACTGGCTTTTGGCTGAGATACCTAGCTTCTCCTTCTTACGGCCTCTTTCTCTTCACATGGTCTCTCATTACTCAGTGGTCTATCCTAGGCTTCTTTAAATGTCATTGGGCTTCCAACAGGAGAAAATGGAAGCTGCAAGCCTTCTTAAGGCCTCAGCTGGGAAGTTACAGAACATCACTCTTGTCATATTCAACTGATAATATGAAGTCACAGGACCAACCAGAGATTCATGGGGTGAGTGACAGACTCTTCCACTTGACAGTGGCAGTGGCATGCAAGCAATGAAATGGGAGAAATTTCTTGGCACCCAACTTTGTAGAAAATCTACTAAAGTCCACAATCTGGCTTCAGACTGCCAAAGTCTCCTAAGACTGTCAATGACTCATCCAATTATAGTATTAGCCTTGAAGACCAGTATCTCACAATCTACATCAGATCTGAATGTGTTCCTTGAGTATGGATTTTCTTGATCTGGAAACCTGGAAGCTCAGTAGGAGAGAAGGCTGAAGGTGGAAGACCTCAACATTATCTTTATAGAGTCTTTCACTTAATCCCATGTTTTCAACACACTACTCCCATCTTTCAATGTGGCTGGCAGACCTCAGGTCAGACACCATCTTTTTTACCTTCTCTAGAGAATAAACCTCCAATATTCTCCTCGGGTGAGGGAGGTACAGCCATACTACCGTTCAGAGTTGAGGAAGAGGGAGATGGGGAGGATTTGGGAGACTAAATGCTTCTTAAAGTACCACCCCTACCTTTACCCTCCCTCACTTCAAGAGATACCTACTCCCATCAATTTTTGAACGTGATGGGAGTTTCATGAAATAAATTGGATTGCTTTTCAGTTTTGCCCCCTCTTTTTAGCTTAGGATTCAGCTAGCTTACTCAAATTTTGTCAGTTATCATTGGTCTTTCTCCTGCCCAACTTCAAAAAATTTGTTCATATCATCTCTTCTCCTGTCTCTTTTTCCTTAAGTTCAACTTTTGAATTCTTTTATACCATTTTAGCTGAGTTTGAGGAAGAGCAAATTAAATGCACATGGTCATTCTGTCATCTTTAACTAGAAATATTTTTTATAACACATAATTACAAACTTTGATAAGATACCTAGTGTTGTTATAAATTACTTGAAGTATATACCTGTGATGCTGTGAAATATCCCAGTGTCCTGGCATACAACTCCTAAAGCCCTTGAAATCTCCAAAGTGATAAGTATCTTTTTGTATGTTAATAAGTTGACTGGTGGCTGGTAGCCCCTAGGTAGCTTCAGGATGAGGGCTGGTCACTGAAAAGACCAAGGCAGTATTAGAAGGTTGGGACTTTCAGCCCCACCCCACCCTCACCTCCAAGGAGCGAAGGGTGGGGAGGGGCCAAAGGTTAGGTTGATCTTCAGTAGTTTAATCAATCATGCCTAGGTAGTGAAGCTTCTATAAAAACCCAAAAAAAGGCAAGGATTGGGAAGCATCCAGGTAGCTGAACACTTGAGAGATTCCTGGAGAGTGGTATGCCTGGAGGGTATGGAAGCTCTGCACCCTTTCCCATATACCTTGCCCGTAACTCACTGTGCATACCCATGCACTGAAACTCCAAAACTGAAGACCAAAGTGGTCCAAAACAAAATTTCCCAATTGTTGGGCTTTCTCAGGGTGGGAAATAGAAAAATGTATGGAACAGAATGGGGTAGATAAAGAACACAGACAAGGACCACATGGAGGATAAATAATAGCCACAGGGGTCTGGAGGTTCCTGAGGTTGCAAAGATAAAGCGGTTGTAAAGATAAGCGTGTTCCAGAGAGAATTCCCCCTCTGCATACTTTCATTCAAACCTTCTATAAAACTTGCCACTCTCCCCTTTGTCAGGGTGGACACTTTTTTCAGCCTCCACCCACCTGCACCAAGGTGCCCAAATAAATGGCGTTTTGCTATATCTCAGGCTTGAGTGTCTTCCTTTCAGCTCCAACCTAACACCAATACATTAATAAGGGTTTGTTTAAGCACTGTTATAATCAAGATCTATCATTTCATCTCAACTAAATGAGTTTTTCATGAATAATTTGAGAGTAATGCTTTAAACAAGGATATGTGCTAATACCATATTGCTTTATTTTATAATTTTGATTTTACAACACATTTCTCTCAGATTCTTTCAAGATACAGAAAGTAAGCTTTATGATTCCCTATTTTTCTACCTTTTCCTAGGAGGAAAAAGTTTTGCTACTGTCAATTTTCTACTACTCAGTCTGTATGAAGAAAACAGGGGTAAAAGTAAGGAATATTATTTAAAGTAAGCCAACAAAATTTACTGAGATCAAAATAGAAAAACAAAATAAAACATATCCACAAGGCAAAGATAGCAATGTCTTTGTTACATGCAATAAAACACTTCTTTCTGAACCAAAAGGCTCTGATGGGACCATCCACTGAAGAAAACAGAAAGCAGTTTCTGAAGTTCTCCTAAACTCATAACACAAACTCCATATTATTTATTATCATTCTAAAATCTCAGCCTCTATAGATGTATAAAAATCCACTCTGGATTACTATATAGAAAGATTTTATGAAGGAAATTCTTATGGGATAAATTCTTCGAGGTGGGCCCTCATAATAATACCCCTTCTATTTATTTGTGTTCCTTAATTATTCTGATGGATGTGTGAGCAAAGATAAACACAGAATATTATTTTGCAGTACCAAAATAATACTCAAGTTTTAAATAACTAAAATAGTAACATGCTACTTAAAAGTGTATTCTGCCTAGAGAATGGACTAGCCTATTTTTTTCTACTTTAAGTCAAAAGAATTCTAAAGGATCTTATAAATTAATTGACAAAAGACATCACTCTCCTTAAAGCTTACAAAGGGCAAATCTGAAACTATAACGATCTCCATAAGCTATCATTCAGTGCTGAAAAGTAATTATGCTCAGGCTTTAAGATTATTTTATGGTTTTAACTATGGTAAATTAATATCACAAAGATGGCACAAAAAGATGAATATATAACTCTATTAGGACCAATTTTTTAAAAATAAATAAATAAATATCTCTATATATCCACCAGTCTGCAACACAAAAAGGCTAATTCAAAGTCACTTGCCATTTCTGCGTGAAGGCTTCTGCACTATCATCGGTGGGCAAGCCTGGGCAGATGCTCCATCTGAAGAAGCAGTAGAGCCTGTATGATGAGCCTTCACCTTGTCAGCCCAACTGACACCTGTGGGAGCCAGATGAGGAGCTGCCACTGTGCCAGGTGAACCCCTATGAAGAAAAACAAGTACATTTAATAAATTAAATATGAAAGCAATAATTTTAAATATACTAAATATATTAAATATTTAAATTTTAAATTACTTGCATGTATGTACCCACATATATAGAATAACACACTGTCATGGCAATTTAAAGACAACTATATTCATAAATTTATGTTGATCTAATACTTCACTAATTTTACACACTATAACAGACACATTATGGGAATAAAGAAAATAAGTAAGGATAATAGAGACACCCTTGTTATTTGTTTAAAAGAAAAATTCACTTAAATTGGGAATCCTTTAAAAAATTATGCATAGGTACCTTAAAGTTTTTAGTTTCACTCATGTGCTTAATAAATGGGCATTAATTTGTCAATCTTGATATAGGTACTATTAAAACAGGCTTTTCCTTTGTACATATTTCTTTTTTTTTTTAGACAGGGTCTCATTCTGTTACCTGAGCTAGAATGCAGTGGTATCATCACAGCTCACTGCAACCTCAAACTCCTGGGCTCAAGCAATCCTCCTGCCTCAGCCTCCCGATAGGTGGGAATACAGGCACATACCACCACACCCAGCTGATTTTTTGTAGAAATGGGGTCTCACTATTGCCCAGGCTTGTCTCAAACTCCTAGCCTCAAGCAATTCTCCCACCTTGGCCTCCCAAAGTGCTAGGGTTATAGGCATGAGCCACCTTGCCTGGCCTGTGCACATTTCTTACATGAATCACAAGCATAATGCTTCACTGACAATATCCAATTGTGGTTCCTTTAAAGTGCAATGAAAATTCAGTGACTCCTATTAAACAATTTAATGCACAATTATCCTCAACTTTAATAATATTTTCCCCAAACTTTCATAGTTATCCTATCAACTCATTGGACAGCAACTTTAACAGTCCATATTTATCAAAGGTTCCCAAAAATTTTCCTAAAGTTTTCACAGGAACGGTGACTCTTTTTTCACTCATATTTCACTGGTTTACTTAATATTATGAGTTAAAATAATGAAAACAACTTGTATAAGCCAAGTTTGATAACTAACAACATATTAGGAGTAAACACATAACTCAACCAGCAACAGCAGAACTGAATAGATATACTAAAAGTAGCCTGAGAGTCACAATTGTTCAGCAAGCTGAAAGAAACAGTACGTTTTACAATGATAATGAAGATTGTCAATTAACCTAATGACATGGTTACACGGAGATCAGTACGAGAACTTTTACCACACATACATCAAAGGCTTCCAGAGTTAAAATATTCCAGAGTTAAAATAAACCATGCACTATACAATACTCTGAACCACAGATGAATGGAATACATTACAGAGCAAGTTCCCTTAAAATGGTGCTTGAACATACAAATATTTGTCTTTCTTTGCATATATATCTTTTCATCAATCTACTATGGTCCAATTCTTATATGGTTTCAAAGTCCATCAACCTTATCCAAAGGGAATACTATCTAATAACTACATAAATGAACTTGAAAGCAAAAGTTTGATCCTATTGAATAAACACTTAATCAGCTTTACGAAGTGCTGGGCACTCAGAATACAGAGATATGGCAAAGATCTTGCCTCAAAGAAGGTCCTAGTATAAGTGCAAAAAAATAAACATTAAAAAAATAAAAAACAATGCAAATGTAATAATAAAACTATATCCAAGGTTTAGGAGTAACAAGAGGTGCAAGCTGTTAACTCTGACATGGGGGCAAGGGAATGAGAATCAGTCAAGAAAAATCAGGTTTTAACAGAGGAAAGAAAATTGACCAAGCAAACTACTTAAAAACCCTTCCATTACATATCAAATGTTAAGTCTCACTCTAAAGAATTAGAGTCCAAATTTTGTCTTAAGAACAAATTTCCCCAGGTATATTTGTGGAAAACAAATGTGGCCATTTTTTTTTTTTAATATCACAACTATCAGAGGTGGCAGTAACATCTGAAGCAAACAAAGGGCTGACCACAAAATTTAAAAAGTTGGAGAATGAGATGTCCATAGGGGATTGTGAAAAGCTCCAACATATTTCTGGAAATCACAAAGGCCACATACATCTGCAGGCTATGTGCATATCCAGGAAAGATCTGAGAGGACCCTAATCTCTCACCTCTGACTGGCCTGGAGGCTCTGAGAAAGCGGGAAGTGACAACAAAGGCAAAGTTCTAAACTGCCAGAGCATTGAAAGTATGCCCCAGTAGACACACAGAACTAGGCAAGAATTAAGAGATTTATTGGCTCAAGACATTTAAAGACACCTCTGTCAAATCATTAGTTGAGGTTGATGAGTATGCATAGAATTTAGTGGCTACATACAACAAAGAATACAGACTTCACAAAATTAGTTCAAGAAAGTCATTAAAGTAACAACAAGAAACAGTCACAATAACAATCCTGGAGAGAGTAGCAATCTGATCTCCAGAGCTGTCATATTTTATTATTTAAAAGGCTACTTTTCAACAACAAAAAAATCACAAGATGTACAAATAAATAGGAAAGCACAGCTCATTTACAAGAAGAAGAGCAGTAACAGGAAGCCCAGACATTGGACTTACTAGACAAAGACTTTAAATCAGCTATTATAATGACATTTAAAGAACATCCAAGAACAAAAGGAAACCATGTCTAAAGAACTAAAGGGAAGTATGAGAATAAAGTTTCACCACATACAGAATAGCAATAAAGAGAAAGTAAATATAAAGAACGACACAGACATTCTGGAGTCGAAAAGTACAATAACTGAAATAAAAAATTCACCAGTAGGGCTCAACAACAGATTTGAGGTGGCAGAATAAAGTATCAGCAAACTTGAAGAAAGGTCAATTGAGATCATCTGGTCTGTGGAAGAGAAAGAAAAAATAACAAAGAAAGATGAACAGAGTCTCAAAAACCTGTGGAACACCATCAAGAGCACCAAAATATGTACTCTCCTTCTTCAGAGGAGAGAAGAGAGAGAAAGCAGAAAGAATATTTGAAGAAATAATGGGCAAAATCTTTCCAAATTTGATGAAAAACACTAATCTACACTTCCAAGACACTCAACAAACTCCAAGTAAGATATACTCAGATTCACACCTAGACACATCATAGTCACACAATCTAAAGCCAAACACAGAGAATCCTGAATGCATCAATGGAGAAGTGATGTATCACATTCAGCTGATTTCTCATCAGAAACCACAGAAGCCAGAAGGCAGTGAAGTGACATATTATATTCAAAGTGATCAAAGAAAAGGGTTGTCAACCAAGAATTCTATGTACTATAGAGAATTTAAGTAAAGGATAAATTAAAATATTCCTAGATAAGCAAAAACTGAGAAAATTTGTCAGTAGCAGACCTGCCCAACAAGAAATTCTAAAGGGAGACCTTCAGACTGAAATGAGAGGACTATAGACAGTAACTTGAATCCCAATGAAAAAATAAAGAGCACCAGGAGAGAACCAGAAAATGTAACTACACAGGTAAATATAAAAGACAATATAAGTGTAGTTTTTGTTTTTAACTCTTTTCTTCTCCTGATTAAAAAAACAACTGCATAAAACAATAATTATAAAACTGTGTTGATGAGCTTCTAATGTATAAAAGACGTACTTTGTATGACAATAACACAACATATGATATATTTAGATCTTTTCTTGCAAAAGAAATTGCTAGTTCATGTCATAAAATATTTAGCATGAAATTGTGAATGAGTTTTAGTCTTTAGATCACTAATTATGTTTGAATATATTACATTTCCTAAAAGCTAAACTTTAATCTTTTAGTTTTTTTTAACTTTTTATTCAGACAATTTCAAACATATACACAATGTAGGAAGACAGGTCCCTTGTTCAACCCAGCTCCTCCCCCTGTAGCTTGCAACTGTCAGGCAGAATGTACCAAGAATGCTACATCCTGAGATAAGAAGAACTGTCCAGAACAGCCTGGGCTTTGTCCTCATACCCCTAGAACAGAATGTCCTGCAACACTTGAACTCAGAAATCTAAATGACATCCAATGTATAAAACCCAGAGCAGAGTGTTTTTGGGGTCTTTCAGCTACCTTGAGAAGTGTGGCACATAAAAATGAGACTCCATCCACCTGGTTAGCTTTCCTGAGTCTTGGGGGACCAGTTTGCCACAGATCCTAGGCTTCTATTGATCCTTGCTGCCTATATGTGCACAGTAACATTGCTTTACTTGACTTGTACAAGTCAGAGTTTATCTGACCAGACTCATACTCTGGGAACTAGGCTTATATAAAACTTCCTTCAAGATCTAGGAACCTTAGCAGAAATTGGCAAAGTGTTTTGAGTCCTCCCCTGAGATTGCTAAACAACACACAGTGTTCCCCTCCCAGGGCTCGTTACCTGTGCACAGTATTCTGCTTAACATACAAACATATACATGGATATTTTTATACTACCATATTATCCACAGAGAACAATTTCCTGTAATTCAAGCCTTAGTAGGCTTTTTTGAGTTCATCTCACCCAAAATTTAAGCTTCGTCGAGCATTTGATGTTGCAGTTATTCTATCTGTTGATGGACTTGGAATCACATGACGTCCTGGAGACATCTTCTTTACTTCCCATGCCAATGATGTTGGTCTGCCAATTCAAGACATATACCAGATAAAATTAACAGAGAAGAGGGGGAAAAAACTAATCTTTTCTCTTGGTTGTTAGAGAGTGAAAACATACTCAGGTCACAACTCTTCCCACAGCATTGCTTACCAAAAAGTTACCATCCTACCAGCGAGAACTCACAGATGAAGCATGGCCAAGGATTTTCTACCCAAAGCAATACAGCAATAGTACTCTACTTATCTCAAAAGGATAATGGCGTTACAGAGACATGAGATAAACTACTTATGATTTACAAGCTGCCACATGCCCAGCTGAAAAACATTAAAAAGGCAGTGATACTAATTCAGTCTACTTGTGTCTGATGTTCTGGAAAAGTCTGTGAAACAACACACAGGAAAACATGAAGTCTCCTTCCTCTACCACTTAATCAACCATAAGAGAAGATGCATAAAGATTTCACTGCTCTTTCCTGGGAAAGCTAAGAAATATAACTTCTATTCCTTCTTCTCAACTGGCTCCACAACCAATCAGCTGACAGGGCATACAATATGCCCTCAAATCAGATCCCCATCACTCCCCTGGGTTTCCCTGCATCTTACTTTCCCATTCTCTGTCAATTTTGCCAACAGCTGGTATCTTCTCTTAAAAATTTCATTGGCAAAATGGTATTTCATTGTCTTTGTTTTTAAAATTATATGTGTTTATTATCATTACCAGTGAGACTGAACTTTTTTACCAGCCATTTGAATTTCTTCTTTTGGAATTTGCATGTGGTATCTTTGGCCCATTTTTTCCACTAGAATTTGCATCATTTTCTGACTCATTTGCAATAGTTTACTACTACTATTATATAAATCCATTGGCACTGGTGATGCAACTATTTTGCTTTTAATTTAACTTTTATTTTTTATACAGAAAGGCTTATTTTCTTTCTAGTAAATCAAGTGTATCAAAGTTTTTCCTTGTGGTATCTTCCTTTGTCTTACAAAGTCCTTTATATATATAAATATATATTTATCTGTATTTTCTTCTATAAAACTTATAATTTCAGTTTTTACATTTAAATCTAGCTGAAATGAATTTTGATGCATGATTTGAAGAATGTAAGATGGATAATACCATCTCTGGGCACTTAAGGTTGCTTTTCATATCTGGGAGCTGCTTCATGAGGCAAAAAGGAGAAATGCCAATAACTGTAAGGTAAAAAGAAATGCCTCAGTTAATCTTTTTGAATCATGGTGCCAGGACAGGGATGGTAACCACTCTGTTAAGCTTGGATTTGGCCTCTGAATCTTTCTCAATACAATCCTCAATGCAGCCACCCCTAGCAGATTGGATTTTGCAAGCATGAAAAAAAATCTAGTTACCTTTTTTTATGCATTAGTGTTTACATCATATACCCTTTTTGGATATAAGAAACAGAAACTCAATCAAGTTAAATAAAAAATGAAAAAGAAAATAAAGATTTATTGTAAGGATATAAACTGTGCAAGATAAAGGACATCCGAAGGGATATGGGGGGAGAGTAGGAGGCTAGAATCAAGGCTCCTGAAGATTAGACCTGGGATAGGCTTTAAAGCAACACCCTTAAGCTCTCAAAGACCACATGATTTCTGTCATCTCTGTTTCTCTCTGTAAATCTATTCCATTTTTTTTTCACACTGCTTTCCTCTGCTTATCTCCACAAGGGCAATACAGCCTCAAATTCCAAATCAGAATGATGATCTCTTACCTTAGTTCAACCCAATGAAGGAAAGCACCCACAGATCCAATCACCTATTACCAAAGGGTAGGAGTAAAATTGCCTGGTACAAAGATATTTAGGCCTGACTCACCCAGGGACTGTGGATGAAGCAGGCACCAAGAAAAAAATTTTTTTAAATCAAAACTTTCATTGTGAGAAACAAAAATGTTAAAAAGATCAATATCATAATAGTTTCCCTAGATCTGGTTTCCTAGGGATCCAGCCCTACTGGATTTGTCTCTTGCGATTCCTTCACCTTCTTGGTTCCCCCGTAAGGCTGACACATTAGTATGAGACAAAAGATGCCTTCTCTACTGGATAGTTTCACCCACCAAGATTGAAGCAAGGTTAAATCCAAGGGAAAGAGGCAGCATAGGCCTGTTCTGTCTGGGTAAAAAAGGCATCTTTGTAGCTCCATGTGACTTGACCCAGTTTACAAGGGTTCAGGTATTCCTTATAAGTCTAAACTAAACTAAATAACAAACTTCTTTTGCCTTTGTACATAACCAAAGTAATATTAAGTCCAGCTGATTATCTAGCTCTGGAATATTTCTCAACTCTCCCTACTGCCACTATTCATCATCTCTAAACTACACTGCTGTACCTCAACCTTCCCACACTGCAGCCAAAATGATCTTTTAAAAACACAAATCTGATACATTACTTCCTTACTTTAAAACCCTTTATCGGCTCAAAGTAAACTCTAAATTCTTTATCATGTCCACAGAGCTCTACATAATGTTTTTCTAGTCGTCCCTCTCTAGGCTCATCTCAGGCTTCTCTTTCCCTTGTTCTTTTCATTCATGTCCTGCTAAACTCTAAATTCCTTGACTACATTGTGTTCTCTTCTACCTCCAGGACATCACACAAACTGTTACTTCTATTTAGAATTACTCTTTTCTCTTTGGCTAGCTAACTCCTACTTGACAATTCTGTCTCAACTTCAATGTCACTTCTTCAGAGAAGTCTTGCTGGACTTAGCAACTGGTTGATGGTGCTTTTTCTTACATTCCCAGAGTAAATGTTATTTCTTCTTAGTGACATTTTACACACTTATACTTATTTAACATCCATCTTTCCTGCTAAAAATGCACTAAGTACATGCAGGTTGCTGTAACAAGATACCTTCAACTTGGTAATTTATAAGCAATAGATATTTATTTCTTACAGCTCTGGAGGCTGAGAAGACCAAGATCAAAGTGCCAGCAGATTCAATGTCTGGTGAAGGCCCCATTCCTCATAGACAGCACCTCCTAGCTGCATCCTCACATAGTGGAAGGGGAAAACAGCTCCCACCTCTTTGTATAAGGTCACTAATCCCATTATGAGGGCTCCACCCTCACGACTATCACCTTCTAAAAGCCTCACCTCTTAATACTACCCATTGGTTATTAAGCTTAACATAATTCCATTGGTTATTAAGTTTAACATACGAATTTTTGGGAGACACATTCCAACCACAGCATATACTGTACACACTTCATAAGGACAGGGACTACTGTCGACCTCCTTACCACAAAAGTCCCAGAGCCTGGCACATAGCACGCACATATTGTGTGCTGATTCCAAATGAATCTTTCTAAAGGAACTTTGACCTCTTCTTATTATCCTAATCAAAAAAATCATCAATTTTCCTCATTGCCTAGTACATTAAGAAAAAATACTACACCTTTCTCTACATTACTTTCGCTTCACACATGCCCTAAGTTTTCATAGCTGTTTAATTTATTCCCTTCATCTGAAAGGCTAACCACTTGGTAAAATCCATCACATCCGTTAAAAACAACTTCTGCATCCTCCATGAACTCTTTCCTGATCTGTCCTCCAAAAGAGATGCTCTTCTCTGAACCATAATAGTTTTTTGTACCAATAAGTTTTATTTTAACACATCCTTAGAATACAAATATCATGAGAGTAGTAAATGTGTCATATTCAGCAATTAAATTTCTGTACTGAATAAAGTGATAACACTGAATAATACCCACTGATAAATACCCAATAAATATTTGTTATTGAACTGAAGAAGAAATGCAGCACCCCATTTTTAGATTTTTACAAGTTTCAAGTCAATTTGAGGTTAAGTACATTGTCAATTTCAATGATTATTACTGCCGGCTGCTATAAATATTAACAACACAGCTCATTACCTGCTTTGAGCATCTGCCTTCTCTAGCTTTTCTTGAAGTTGAATCCAGTCAATCAATGCTTTGAAATCTCTCACATAGTTATCCAGCATCATTAGCACCTCCTAATTTAAACAAATAAAAAAAATTATATTCCATTCTCAGAATATAAAGTTTCAAGAAAAACCTTCATTAGAACAAAGCAAACAAAAGCAAGCAGGAGCAGCTATTCTCGTATCAGATAAAATAAACTTTAAATCAACTACAGTTAAAAAAAGTCAAAGATAGTCATTATATAATGATAAAGGGATCAATTTAACAAGAAAATATAATATTCCTAAATATATATGCACCTAATACCAGAGCTCCCATATTTATAAAACAAATACTATTAGACCTTAGAAATGAAATAAACAGCAAAATAATAATAGTGGGAGACTTCAACATTCCACTGACAAAACTAGACAGATCATCGAGGCAGAAAAATCAATAAGAAACATTAGACTTAAATGGAACTCTACAACAAATGGACTTAACAGACATTTACAGAACATTCTACCCCAAAACTACAGAATATACATTGTTCTCACCAGCACATGGAACATTTCCCAAGATAGAACATATGTCGGGCCACAAAACAATTATCAACAAATTGTAAAAAATCTAAATCATACTATATCTTGTCAGCCCACAGTGGAATAAAACTAGAAATCAATTCCAAGAGGAACTCTCAAAACTACACAAATACATAGAAGATAAACAACCTGCTGTTGAATGATCTTTGAGTCAACAATGAAATCAAGATGGAAATAAAAATTTTTTTGAATTGAATAACAATGGCAACACAAGCTACCAAATTCTCTGGGATACAGCAAAACAGTGCTAAGAGGGAAGTTCATAGCACTAAATGCCTACATCAAAAAGAGAGGAAGACCACAAATTAGCAACCTAATATCACACCTCAAGGAACTAGAAAAACAAGAATAAACCAAATCCAAAGCTAGCAAAAGACAAGAAATAACAAAGATCAGAGCAGAACTAAACGAAATTGAAAATAAAAATACAAAGGATCAATGAAACAAAAAGTTGGTTCTTTGAGAAGATAAACAAAATTGACAGACCACTATGTAGCTTAACCAAGAAGAGAGAGGATTCAAATAAGCTCAATCAGGAATGAAAAAGGTGGCATTACACTTGATACCACAAAAATACAAAAGATCATGAGACTACCATGAACACCTCTAAGCACACAAACTAGATCTAGAGGAAATGGATACATTTTTGAAAACACACAACCTCCCAAGCTTGAATCAGGATGAAACAGAAATCCTGTATAGACCAATAATGCCTAGCAAGATTCAATCAGTAACAAAAAAATCTCCCCCCAGAAAAATTCCCAGGACCAGACAAATTCACAGTCAAATTCTATCAGACCTACAAAGGAAAACTGGTATCTATCCTACTGAAACTGTTAGATAACATCGAGAAGGAAGAAATCCTCCCTAACTCATTCTACAAAGTCAGTATCACCCTGATACCAAAGCCAGAAAATGACACAACAAAAAAAGAAAACTACAGACCAATATCCCTCATGAACATAGATACAAAACTCCTTAATAAAATACTGGCAAACAAAATCCATTAGCACATCAAAAAATAGTAATAATAATTCACCACAATCAAGTGAGTTTCATCCCAGGGACACAAGTATGTTTCCATATACACAAATCAATAAATATAATTCAGCACATAAATAGAATTAAAACAAAAACCATATGATCATCTCAATAATGCAGACAAAGCATTTGATAAAATCCAGCATGTTTCAGGATAAAAATCCTCAACAACCTGGGCACAGAAGGAATATATCTAAAAATAATAAAAGCCATATATGAGAAACCCACACCCAACATCATACTGAATGTGGAAAACTTGAAAGCATTCTCCTTAAGAACCAAAACAACACAAGGATGCCCACCATCACCACTTCTATTCAACACAGTACTGGAAGCCCTAGCCAGAGCAGTCACGCAAAAGAAAGAAATAAAGGGCATCCAAATCAGAAAAACAGGAAGTCAAACTATTCCTGTTTGCTGATGATATGATCTTACATCTGGAAAACACTTAAAGACTCCTTCCAAAAGACTCCTAGAATTGATAAATTCAGTAAAGTCTCAGGTTACAAAATCAATGTACATAAATCAATAGCATTTCTATATACTAATAACAATCAAGCTGAGAGTCAAATTGAGAACTCAATACCATTTAAAATATCTGTAAAGAAAATAAAATACCTAGGAATATACTTAACCAAGTAGGTGAAATATCTTTACAAGGATAACTACAGAACACTGACAAAAGAAACCATAAATGACACAAACAAATGGAAAAGCATTCCATTGCTCATGGGTTAGGAGAACCAATATTGTTCAAATGTCAATACTACCCAAATAATCTATAGATTCAATGCAATCCCTATCAAAATACCAATGTCATCTTTCACAGGATTAGAAAAAACAACCCTAAAATTCATACAGCACGAAAAAGAACCCAAATACCCAAAGCAATCCAAAGCAAAACCAACAAATCTGGAAGTATTGCATTACCTGACTTCAAATTATACTATAAGGCAACAGAAGCCACAACAGCATGGTTCTTGTATAAAAGTAGACACACAGACCAATGGAACAGAATAGAGAACCCAGAAATAAAGCCAAATACCTACAACCAACTGATCACCAATAAAGTAAACAAAAGTATACAGTGGGGAAAGGACACCTTATTCAATAAATGGTGCTGGGAAATTGGATAGCCTCAAGCAGAAGAATGAACTTAGATCCCTATCTCTCACCATATACACAAATTAACTCAAGATGGAGTAAGACTTAAATGGAAGACCTGAAATCATAAAAATATTAGAATAAAACCTAGGAAACACTATCCTTAACATTGGCTTAGTTGAAGAATTGATGACTAAGACCCCAAAAGCAAATACAACAAAAACAAAAATAAATAAATCGGATAGAATTAAACTACAAAGTTTCTACACAGCAAAAGATATAATCAACAGAGTAAACAGACAACCTACAGAATGGGAGAAAATACTTGCAAGCTAGACATCCAACAAAGGCCTAATATCCAGAATCTATAAGGAACACAAACAAATCAGCAAGAAAAAAACAAACAACCCCATTAAAAAGTGGGCAAAAGACATGAACAGACATTTTTCAAAAGAAGAGAAAGAAATGGCCAACTAATATATGAAAAAATGCTCAACATCACTAATCATTAGGGAAATGCAAATTAAAACCACAATGAGATAACACCTTACCCCTGTCAGAATGACCATTACAGAACAGTCAATAAACAACAGATGCTGGTGCAGATGTGGTGAAAAGGGACCACTTATACACTGTTGGTAGGAATATAAATTAGTACAACCTCTAGGGAAAACAGTATGAAGATTTCTCAAAGAACTGAAAGTAGATCTACCATTTGATCCAGCAATCCCAGCACTGGGGGTCTAACCAAGGGAAAAGCAGTAATTTTATAAAAAAGATAATTGCATCCATATGTTTACCACAGTACAATTCACAATTGCAAAGACACAGAACCAACCTAAGTGCCCACAAACTGAAGAGTGGATAAGAGGATGTGGTATATACATACACACACACACACACACACACACACCAAGGAATACCACTACTCAGCCATCAGAAAGAATAAAATAATGTTTTTTGCAGCAACTTGTATGGAACTGGAGGCCATTATTCGAAGTGAAGTAACCCAGGAACAAAAAACCAAATAATTCATATTCTCACTTATAAGTGGGAGCTAAGCACTCGGTATGCATGGTCATACAGAGTGACTTAATGGACAATGGGCACTCAGAAGGGGGAGACTGGAAGGTGGGTGCAGGATGAAAAATTTTAAATTACATGCCTATTGGGTACAATGTACACTATTCAGGTGATGGGTATATTAAAAGCATAGACTTCTCCACTATGCAATTCAACCATGTAACAAAAACCATTTGTACTCCCTAAATCTATTTAAATAAAAATGAATAAATAAATAAATAAAAATGTAAACATGAACTTGTGTAATACTGGCATTTTGGGGGCTCAATTTTATTATTTTATTGAGATATAATTTACATACCATAAATTTCACCATTTCAAAGTATACAATTCAGTCATTTTTAGTATATGCAGAGTTGGGCAACTAATTCCAGAACACTATCATCACCCCAACAAGAAACCCCATACCCATTAGCAGTCACTCACCATTCTCCAGCCCTTAGCAACTACTAATCTACTTTCTATCTCTATGTATTGGCCTATTCTGGACATTTCATATAAACAGAATCATACAATATGAAGACTTTGTGTCTGCCTTCTTTTACTTAACAATGTTTTCAAGGTTCACCCGCCTGGTAGCATGTATCAGTACTTCAATCCTTTTTACAGCTGAATAACTGCATGAATAGACCATAGTTTGTTTATTCATTTATTAGTTGATAAATATTTGGGTTGTTTCCACTTTTTGCTTATTATGAATAATGTTGCTATGAACATTCATGTATAAGTTTTTCTATGAACACATTTTCAATTCTCTTGGGTATATACCTGAAGTTGATTTGCTAAGTCATTTGGTAACTCCAAGTTTAACTTAAACTACCAAACTTTTTTCCACAGCTGCTGTACCAGTTTACATTCCCATCTGCAATTTATGAGAATTCTATATTCTTCTCATCCTTGTCAACAATTGCTGTTTGCTGACTTTTTGATTCTAATCATCCTAATGAGAGTGAAGTGGTATCATTGTGGTTTTTATTTGTATTTCCCTAATGACTAATAATGCTGAGCGTGTTTTTATGTGCTTATTGGACATTTATATATGTTCTTAGGAGAAATATCTATTCAAATGCTTTGCCCATTTTTAAACTAAGTTATTTGTCCTTTTTATTGCTGAGCTGTAAAGTTCTTTATAAATGCTGGACAGATCACCTTCATATATTTGGCTTGCAAATATTTTCTCCCATTATGTGGATGATATTTCCACTTGACAGTATTCTTTAACACAAAAGTTTTTAATTCTGAAGTTCAATTTATCTATTTTTTCTCTGGTTACTTGTGCTTTGGGTATCACTTGTGTCCAAGGTCACAAAGATTTATACCTAGGCTTTCTCAGAGTTTTATGCTTTTAGCTCTTACATTTAGGTCTTTAATCTGTTTTAAGTTAATTTTTTGTATATTGTGTGAGGTAGGGATCCAAATTCATTCTTTGCATATAGATACTCAGTTATCTCAGCACCATTTTTTTTGAGACAAGAGTCTCACTCTGTTGCCTGGGCTAGAGTGCAGTGGCATCATCATAGCTCACTGCAACCTCAAACTCCTGGTCTCAAGCAATTCTCCTGTCTCAGCCTCCCTAGTAGCTGGGACTACAAGTACATGCCACTATGCCTGGCTAATTTTTCTATTTTTTGTGGAGATGGGGTCTTGCTCCTGCTCAGGCTGGTCCAAACTCCTGGCTTCGAGCAATCCTCCCATCTCGGCCTCCCAAAGTGCTAAGATTACAGGCATGAGCCACCACACCCAGCCTATTTTATTCTTTCAATGCTATTTTAACATAACTTCTTTTATAATTTCATTTTTTGATTGTTCATTGCCAGTATACAGGAATACAACTGATTGTTGTGTGTTGATCTTGCATCTACACCCTTGCTGAATTTGTTTATTAGCACTGATAATTGTGTGTGTGTTGTTTAGGGTTTTCTACTTATATAATACAATCATATCACCTGCAAATACAGTTTTACTACTTCTTTTCCATCTAAATGCCTTCTATTATGTTTTCTTGTCTAATTGCCCTGACTAGAACCTCTAGTATAATATGGAGTATAAGTGGTAAGAGGAGACATCATTGTTGTTCCTGATCTTAGAAGGGAATGCTTTCAGTCTTTCACCATTAAGCATGATATTAACTGTGGGTTTTTCACAGATACTCTTTATCGGGTTAAGGAATTTCCCTACTAAAAGTTTGTTGAATGTTTTTATCATGAAGGGTACTGGCTTTTTTCAAATGCTTATTCTGCATTGATTGGGATAATCTGTGGGTTTTTTCCCTTCATTCTATTAATACACTGATTGATTTTCATATGCTCACCCACTCTTACATTCCTGGGATAAATCCCACTGGGTTGAAGTATAAACCTTTTTAGGTGCTGCTAGATTTGGTTTGCTAGTACTTTGTTGAGAATTTTTACAGTTATCTTTATAAGGGATATTACTTTACCAGCCTTATTTTTAACTTCAATGTTTAGAAGAATTCACTAATGAAACTACTAAAGCTGGGAATTATTTGGGAGGGGTGGATATTTTTAAACTCAATAGTTACAAAATTATGTCGGTTTTCAAATTCTTCTTGTTTCAGTTTTGATTGATTTTCTAAGAATTAAACCTTTCATGTAAATTTTCACATTTGGGAAGGATTCTCAGTTTCTCCCTAAGGAGTGAAGAGTTTGGACCAAACATATATAATCCCAACTTCTATGATGCCCGCCAAAGAATTTGGCACCTAAATCACCTAGCTCTAAGTGCAGAAGGGACTCAGAATTCTGAGTCTCCCAAGATCACAGAGAACAAACAGGTGATTTTAAAAGGGTGTGTGAGCGCTTCCACAGCTGTCCCCCTGGGCTCAGGGAGGAGAGAAGGAGAAAAAATGCCTAGCTCCCAGTTTCTTCATGGAAAGGGTTTGTTTGCATACTTTCCCAAAAGCAGCCTGAGGGTTGGGCTTCTAACTAGCCTGCATCCGGAAGCCAATGGGACAGGTAAACAATAGACCTCCAGGAGCCTAAAGGAACTTATGGGCACCTCTACCCCTTCTCCCCCTACCTTGATCCAGCAATAAAAGCAGGTCTACAGATTCTCCCTGGAAGGAGTTTATGCATTCATTGAGTGCCCCAACTTTTACAGCTCCCACCTAAAGGAATGGCTCCTAAATCACCTAGCTCTGGGAACTGACCAGGCTCTGCATTTGTGAGTCTACCTAAACCACAGTGAGCAAAGAGGCAACTTTTAAACAGGTGGACTTCCAGTGGAAATTCTCTCAGGCTCAGCAATGACTAACAGACAAAAACTGTAGGCTCCCAGTTTCTCCCTAGAGGAGATTTACTGCACACCTAATGTCCTGACTTTTCTAGCTGCAACCTGTAGGACAGGCCATTAATTAGCCTGCATCTGAGAACTGAAAAAGCAGGCATTCAAGCAGTCCTCTGGGACCATAAATGTGCATATGGGCAGTCCCCATAACTCCTTCTGCTGGCTTGCTCCAGAGATAAAGCCAAGCTTCCAGCTAACCTACCTATCTCTGACAGCAGATGGAGCAGACATCTGCCAGGCCCCTGGGAGCAACAAAGAGCAAAGCAATGGGTTGAAAGAGTGTGTGGTCTGCACTAGAATACAGGCATTGCCACAGATCCTTCCCCAGCTTAGTGTAGACCAAGTAGAAGATAAACTTCAGCACCCAGTTTCTCCCTGAGGAAGAAGAAACTGGAACACACATTTAACACCCCAACTTTTGCAGCTGCTTCTTGAGAGACAGGCTTTTGTCTCACTTATCTCAGGGTACTAACAGGACTTGGCATACCCTAATCTGTGGGACATTAAGAAAAAAGACAGCAGTTTGGATAAGCACAAAGGTTTGAGAAGCACCTAGAATCTCTGACTGGACTAACTGGTAAGGTCCATCTCCTACACAAGGCCAGTCTGACATGACTGGGAAAGGCAATTGCCTTATCTAATGCACAGAAACCAACAAGAGGCAAAGAAAATGAAGAAACCAGTAAATACATTCCAAATAAAAGAATAAGATAGTCTGGGCATGGTGGCTCACTCCTGTAATCCTAGAACTTTGGAAGGCAGAGGAGGAAGGCTTGCTTGAGGCCAGCCAGGTGTGGTGGCACACATATGTAGTACTAGCTACTCAGGAGCCTGAGGTGGGAGGATTGCTAAAGCCCCAGGAGTTCAAGGTTATAGGGAGCTATTATTATGCTACTGTACTCCAGCCTAGGAGACAGAGCAAGACTCTGTCTCTTAAAAAGGAAAAAAAGAATAAGATAAACCTCCAGAAACTGACCCTAATGAAATGGAGACACATGCTTTACCCAGCAGAGAACTCAAAAGATGTTCGTCGAGGTCAGAAGAGTAATACATGAACAAACTGAAAATTTCAACAAAGAGATAGAAAACAGTAAAAGTACTAAACAGAAATCGAGCTAAAGAATACAATAACTGAACTGAAAATTTCAGTAGAGGGGTTAAATAGCAGACTAGATTAAGCAGAAGGATCTGTGAACTTGAACATGGGTCAATAGAAATCATCCAAGCTGAGGAACAAAAAGAAATAAAAATGAAAAAGAGTGAAGATAGCTTAGGAGACTTATGAAGCAGAATCAGTGGAACTATACATGCACTACTGGAGTTATAAAAGGAGAAGAGAAAGACAAAGGTGGAAAATTTATTCAAAGAAATAATGGCTAAAAACTTCCCAAACCTGGGGAAGGAAATAGAAATCCAGATCCAGGAAGACATGACATCAAATTAGATGAATCCAAAGATACCTACACACTGAGACACATTATGATCAAACTGTCAAATGTTAAAGACAAAGAAAGAATTTTGAAAGCAGCAAGACAAAAATGACTTATTACATGCAGGGGCCCCTCCAGTACTATCAGTGGAATTTTCAGCAGAAACGTTGCAGTCCGTAAGGGTTGGAATGATATATTCAAAGAACTGAATGAAAAAAAGGGTCAACCAAGAATATTATACTACACAAATCTGTCCTTCAAAAATGAAGAAATGATAAAGACTTTCAAAGACAGACAAAAGCCAAGGGAGTTAAACACCACTATATCTGATTTACAAGAAATACTAAAAAGAGTTCTTCACATTGAAACAAAAACACCAAACAGCAACACGAAAACATAAGGAAGTATGAAATTCATTGGAAATGGTAAATATATAAACAATAAAAATATTTTATGACTATCACTGTGATGGGTATATCAATTATAATCCTACTTTAAAAGATAAAAGACAAAAGTATTAAAAACAACCATAACTAAATTATGTTAATGGATACTTAATATAAATAGTTGTAAGTTGTGACATCAATACTATTTATAATGTGGGAAAAGGAGAGGTAAAAGCAGAGAAATCAAGTTGGTATTAGCTTAAAACGGACTGTTATAACTATAAGATATTTTATACAAACCCCTTGGTAATCACAAAGAAGATGCCTAAACAGGTTACACAAAGGAATTACAGGAAGAAATCAAAACCTAGCAATACAAAAAAAAAACAAAATCAAAAAACCAACACAAAACACAAAAGACAATAGAAAGCAGGAAAAAGAAGGAGTGGAGAACCACAAGACAAAGAGAAAACATTAATAAAAATGCAATAGTAAATCCTTCCTTATCAATAATTACTTCAAATGAAAATGAACTAAACTCCCTGGTAAAAAGAAACAATGTGACTGAATGGATTAAAAAACAAAACCTACTATATGCTGTGTACAAAAACTCCCTTAAAATTCAAGAATATTAAAAAAAGGCTGAATGTGGAAAAAAATGGAAGAAGATATTCCATGCAAATGGCAACCAAAAGAAAGCAGAAGTGGCTAAATTATAATAGGCAAAGTAGACTTTAAGTCAAAAACCGTCTCTAAAGACAAAGGAGATCATTATATAACAATAAAAGAGTCAACTCAACATGAAGATATAACACTTATAAAAAACTTATGAGCCCAACATCAGAGCACCTAAGAAATAAAGCAAATATTGACAGATCTGAATTGACAGCAATTCAATAACAGTAGAGGACATCAATATCCCACTTTCAATAACAGATAGAATTTCCAGACAGATCAATAAAGAAACACTACAGACCAAATGAACTTAACAGACATGTACAGAATTTTATGCCCAAAAGCAGAAGAATTCATATTCTTCTCAAGTGCACACAGAACATTCTCTAGGATAGATCACATGTTAGGTAACAAAACAAATCTTTACAAATTTAAAAAAGATCAAAATATTACCAAGTATATTTTCCAACCACAATGGAATAAAACTAAAAATCAATAATAGCTCAAAAAAAAAAAGGGAAAATTTACCAAAAAATATGAAAACTAAATAACACACTCTTGAACCACTGGGTCAAAAAATAAATTTTAAAACTTTTTAAAATATTTGAGACAAATAAAAACAAAAGACTATGTACTTACAAAAACATGGGATGCAGCAAAAGCAGGAAGTTTATAGCTATAAATGCCTACATTAAAGAAGAAGAAAGATCTGAAATAAACAACCTAAATTTACATCTCAAGAAACTAGGAAAAGAACAAACTAAATCCAAGGTCAGCAGAAAGAAGAAAATAAAGATCAGAATAGTAATAAATCAAATAGAGAACAGAAAAACATCAATAAAACTAAGAGTCGGCTGTTTAAAAAAAGTGACTAAAATCGAAAAAACATTACCTAAAGTAACTAAGTAAAAAAGAGAGAAGATTCATTAGAAATGAAAGAGGAGACATTACAGTAGATGCCTGAAAACAAAAAATATCATAAGGGAAAATTATGAACAATTATATGCCAACACATGGATAACCTAGAGAAAATGTATAAGTTCCTGGAAACACACAACATACCCGAACAGAATCAAGAAGAAATAAAAGGCCTAAACAAACCAATAACAAAGAGACTAAAGTAGTAATTAAAACCTTCCCAGAAAAGCAAAGCCTAGGACCAGATGTTTTCACAACTGAATTCTACCAAACATTCCAAAAAAAATTAATATCAAGCCTTCCTAAACTCTTCCAACAAAAAATAGAAGTAGAGGGAATACTTTCCATCCACAGATGAGGCCAGTGTCACCCTGATACCAAAGCCAGAAAAAGACACCGAAGAAAAAGAAAACTACAGCCTAATATCACTGATGAACATACATGCAAAAATCCTCAGCTAGCAAACCGAATTCAACAATACATCAAAAAGATTATACATCATAACCAAGTGAAATTAATCCCCAGGATGCAAGGACAGTTCAACATACTCAAATTAATGTGATGAAACACATTAACACAATGATAGGCAAAAAAAACCACAATCATCTCAATAGATGCAAAAAAAGCATTTAACAAAGTGCAACATCCTTTCATGAAAAAAAACTCTCAACAAAATAGGTATAAAATGAATTTTCCTCAACATAATAAAGACCATATATGAAAAACTCACAGGTAACATCATAATCAAGGGGGGAAAACTGAAAGCTTTTCTTCTAAGATTTGCTAAAAGGCAAGGATACCCACTCTGGCCACTTATAATCGACATAGTACTGAAAGTACCAGCAAGAGCAATCACATAAGAAAAAGAAATAAAAGGCATCCAAATTAAAAAGGAAGAAGTAAAATTATTCCTGTTTGCAGATGACATGAGCCTACATGTAGAAAAACCTAAAGACGCCACACACACATATACACACACGCAAAAAAACCGTTAGACCTTTTAAATGAATTCAGTAAACAGGATACAAAATAAGTGTGCAAAAATTAGTTACATTTCTTTACATCAATAACAATCTATCCTAAAAAGATATTTTTAAAAATCCCATTTATGATAGCATTAAAGAGAATAAAACACTTAAGAATAAATGTAACCAAGAAAGTAAAAGATCTGTACACTGGAAACTATCAAACATTGATGAAAGAAATTGAAAACACATAAATAAATAGAAAGATATCCCATGTTTGTGGATTGGAAAAACATTGTTAAATGTCCATACTATTCAAAGTGACATTCACATTCAATGCAATCCATATCAAAATTCTATTTGCATTTTTCACAGAAATAGAAAAAAATTCTAAAATTTGTACGGAACCATAAAAGACTCTGAATAGCCAAAACAATCTAGAGAAAGAAAAACAAAGTTGGAAGCATCACACTTCCTGATTTAAAATTATATTACACAGCGGTAGTATTCAAAACTGTATGGTACTGGCATAAAAACAGACACAAAGACCAATAAGACACAATAGAGAGCCCAGAAATAAACCCAACCATATACAGTCAACTAATTTTTCACAAGGCCACCAAGAAGACACAATGAAGAATGGATAGTCTTTTCAATAAACGGTGCTGGGAAAACTGAATAGCCACAGGCAAAAGAATGAAACTGTACTTTTATCTTGCACCATACACAAAAAGTCAAAATGGATTAAAGACCTAAACATAAGACCTGAAACTATAAAACTCCTAGAAGAAAACAAAGGGGAAAAGTCCTTTAATATTAACCTTAGCAATAGTTTGGTTTTTTTTGATATCACACCAAAAGCACTGACAAGAAAAGAAAAATATACAAGTTGGTCTATATGAAACTAAAAAGTTTCCATGTAATGAAGAAAATATTCAACAAAATGAAAAAGCAGCCTACAGACTGGGAAAAATATTTTCAAACCACACATATGATAAGGGGTTAACATCTAAAATATTTTAAAAACTCACACAACACAATAGCAAAAAAAACAAATAACTGATTAAAACATGAGCAAATGACCTGAAGAGGCATTTTTCCAAAGAAAACATAAAAATGGCCAACGTGCATACAAAAAAGTGCTCACTAATCATCAGGGAAATCCAAATAAAAACCACAATGAAATAACACTTCCCACCTGTTAGAATGGCTATTAGATAAGGGATAAGGAGTGTTGTCCAGGATATGGAGAAAAGAAAACCCTTATATTAATACATTATTGGTAGAAATGTGAATTGGTACAGGCATTATGAAAAATAGTATGAAATTTTCTTGAAAAACTAAAAATAGAACTACCATATGACCCAGCAATCCCTCTCTGGGTATATATACCCAAAAAATGAAATCAGCACCCCATAGAGATATAGAAGAACCTAAGGGTCTGTCATTGGATAAATGGATAAAGAAACTGTGGTGTGTACATATGTATATACATATATATACACATAAAGATATAGATATATAGAGATAGTCAATGGGGATATGCCGAGAAATGTGTTGTTAGGCAATTTCAGCATTGTGCAAAGATCACAGAGTAAACTTACACAAACCGAGATGGTAAATCCTACTACACACCTATGCTATATGGCATAGCCAATTGCTTCAAGGCTACAAAACTGTACAGCTTGTTACTGTACTGAATACTGTAGGCGATTATAACACATGGTAAGTATTTTTGTATCTAAACGTATCTAAACAAAGAAAATTAAAAAGTAAAAATAAGCTGTAAAGATTTTAAAAAGGGTACACCTGTAGCACTTACAATGAATGGAGCTTGCAGAACTAGAAGTTGCTCTGGGTGAGTTAGTGAGTGAGTAAATGTGAAGGCCTCGGACACTACCATACACTACTGCAGACTTTATAAACTCTGTACACTTAGGCTATGCTAAATTTATCTTTTTAAATGTTTGTTTTTTCAATAATAGCCTAACCTTAGCTTACTGTCACTTTTTCACTTTTACTTTATAAACCTAACTTTTTAACATTTTGACTCCATTGTAATAACAGCTTAAAACACAAACACATTGTATAGCTGCACAAATATATTCTTTCTTTATATCCTTATTCCATAAGCTTTTTCTTTAAATTTTTTTTTTTACTTTTTAACCTTTTTGTTCAAAATTAAGGTACAAACACATACATTAGCCTAGGCCTACACAGGGTCAGAATCTTTAATATCACTCTTACACCTCTACACAGATCCCTCTGGAAGGTCTTCAGAGGCACTAACATGCACAGAGCTGTCATCTCCTGTGATAACAATGCCTTCTTCTGGAATACCATGTGAAAGGACCTGCCTGAAGCTGTTTTACAGTTAACTTTTTTTTATAAGTAGAAGGCATACACTCTAAAATAACAATAAAAAGTATAGTAAATACATAAACCAGTAACATAGTTTATTATCATTATCAAGTATTATGTACTTTATATAACTGTACGTGCTACGCTTTTATACAACTGGCAATGCAGATTTGTTTAAACCAGCATCATCACAAACACATGAGAAATGCACTGCACTACAACATTATGATAGCTATGACATCACTAGGTGACAGAAATTTTTCAGCTCCATTATGATCTTAAGAAACTACCTTTGTATATGTGGTGTGTCATTGACTGAAATGTTGTTATGTAGTACATGACTGTACAATAAAATATTGTTCAGCCTTGAAAAAGAAGGAGATCCTGACATTTGCAACAATATGGATAAACCTGGAGGACGTTACATTAACTATAATAAGCCAGACATAGAAAAAATAACAGTGCATGATCTCTTTTATATAGAGAATCTTAAAAAAGTCAAATATATAGAAACAGAAGATCAGGGGTTATAAGGTGCAGGGTGAGGGAGGAAATGGGGTAATGTAGGTCAAAGGGTACAAACTTCTAATTATGTAGGATGAAAAAGTCTAGAGATCTAATGTACAGCATGAGGACTATAGTTAACAATGTATACTAAAAATTAGCTAAGAGAGTAGCTTTTGGTACTCTTACCATACACACACAGAAAGATAACTGTGAGGTGATGGATATTTTCATTTGCTTGACTGTAGTAATCATTTCACTACATATATGTATATCAAAACATATGTTGTATATCTTATATATAACAAATAAATACATATGTAAAGAAGCAAACAATACCATTTACATTAACATCCAAAAATACGAAATACTTAGGTATGAATCTAACAAAATATGTATAAGAGCTATATGAAGAAAATTACAAAACTCTGATGAAAACAATCAAAGAAAAACTACATAAGTGCAGAAATAGTCCACGTTCATAGATAGGAAGACTCAATATTGTCAAGATGTCAGTTCTTCCCAACTTGATTTATAGATTGAATGCAATCTCAATCAAAATCCCAGAAAGTTATTTTGTGGATATCAACAAACTGATTCTAATGTTTATATGCAGAAGCAAAAGACCTAGAATAGCCAACACAATATTGAAGATGAAGAACAAAGTTGGTGGACTGACAGTACCTGACTTCAAGATATACTATGCTATAGCAATCAAGACAAGTGGTACTAGGGAAAAAAGAGACAAATAGATCAATGGAACAATAGAGAGCCCAGAAATAGACCCACATAAATACAGTCAACTGAACTTTGACAAAGGAGCAAACACCTGGACATCCATGTGCAAAAAAAAAAAAAAAAAAGAATCTAAACACAGACCTTACAGCCTTTACAAAAATAAACTCAAAACGTATCATAGTCTTAGATGTAAAATGCAAAACTATAAAACTCCTGAAAGATGGGAAAAAACCTAGATGACCTTGGTTGGGTACAGTGATGACTTGTTAGGTACAACACCAAAGGCATGATCCATGAAAGAAAAAACTGATAAGCCGGACTTCATTAAAATTAAAAACTTCTGCTCTGCAAAAGACAATATCAAGACAATGAGAGGACAAGCCACAAACTGGGAGAAAATATCTGCAAAAGACACATGAGAGACTGTTATCCAAAATATACAAAGAGTTCTTAAAACTCAACAGTAAGAAAAAGAACAACCCAGTTAAAAAATGGGCCAAAGTCTTTAACAGACACTTCACCAAAGAAGATATACAGATGGCAAATAAGCATATGAAAAGATGCTCCATATCATAAGTCATCAGGAAAATGCAAATTAAAACAATGAGATACCATTATACACATACCTATTAGAATGACCAAAATCCAGAAAACTGACAATACCAAATGCTGATGAGGATGTAGAGCAAGAGGAACACTCATTTATTGCTGATAGGATGCACAATCATATAGCCACTTTAGAAGACAGTCTAGCAGTTTCATACAAAATTAAACATACTCTTGCCATATGATCCAGCAACCATACTCCTAGGTACCTACCCAAAGGAAATGAAAACTTACATCCACACAAAAACCTACATACAGATGTGTAAAGCAGCTTTATTCATAATTGCCAAAACCTGGAAGCCACCAAGATGTTCTTTGGTAGATGAACGGATAAACAAACTCTGGTACATCCAGACAATGGAATATTATTCACTGCTAAAAAGGAATGAGCTATCAAGTCCTGAAAAGACATGGAGGAACCTTAAAAGCTTATTATTAAGTGAAAGGACACAATCTGAAAAGACTACATACTGTATGATTCCAACTATATGACATTCTGGAAAAGGCAAAACTATGGAGACAATCAAAAGATCAGCGGTTGCCAGACATTGAGGGTAGAGGACTGGGGAGGGATGAATAGGTGGAGCACAAAAGATTTTTAGGGCAGTGAAAATACTCTGTATCATATTATAATGATAGATACATGTCATTATACATTTGTCCAAAATCATAGGATGTATAAGACTAAGAGCAAACAAGAGTCCAAATGTAAACTATAGACTTTGGGTGACAATGATGTGTCAATGTAGATTCATCAATTGTAACAAATGTACCACTGTGGTGGAGGATATTGATAATGCAGGAGGCTATGCATGTGTGGTAGCAGGGGATATATGGGAAATCTGTACTTTCCTCTCAATTTTGCTGTGAATCTAAAACTGCTCTAAAAAAATAAAGTCAGTTAAAAAAAAAAGAGAAGGAAACATGTTTGGAAAAGTTAATGCTTAAAAATTTACCAACATTTCTTATGCAATTGATACAAAGCTAAATACATCAAGGGCAACTCTGCATGATTTAAAACCAGTTTTCAGCAATATGATGGGTTATTTGCCTTCTGTTATCAAATGCAACATTTCCACTGACACTGAACTTCCAAAGATAAATTTAAAATTGACTGGATTTGACAGGGATTCACTTCCAAATGAACTTTACTAGGATAAACGGATCATCTGTGCCCACTGTACATATTCATGATGATTACCATTATTATACTCAAATTTTCTTCTTTAGATAATTCAAAATTATACTATTGTAACAGTTCATTCTACACATCTGGCAAAGATAATTGTTTGGTACTAATTAGTTATGTATCAAAAGGGAAATTTAAGTTTTATGTAAGAAAAGAGTGTAAAAGCACAGGCCACTGAGATCTACTCTATTTTTCAGGAAGAAGAAATTGATAAAGTGTGACTGTGTGTGTATGTATTGGTACATGAGCCAAAGTTGTCATTTAAATGCATAAGACAAAGAACTTTAAAGTGTATTCACTTTACCAGTCTCATACCACTCTCACCTTACCACAAAGACTTACCAGTCTCCCCTTACTATAAAGACAATTTTCTAATACTCTCAGAAAATGACCATAAGAAAATGCTGACCACTATAAGAATGATCATTTGTACTATAAATACATTACTTTTCCATAGCTAAGTCTTAGATCTCAACTTTGTAGTATCAGTCTCACTCAAAAACCTCAAAAACACTTTTCAGTTCTAAGTGTCTTTAAAGATATAGATACTCTTTGGAAATCAGACCCAAAACTAATAATAAACGTATGCCAAATTATTCACAAATGAAATATAGTACTGTGCTTATTTTAGTCATAAAAGTTACATTCTACTCTAAAAGATTCTTCTGAACAAAGAAGTATTGTTTATTTCCTTTCAAAGGTAATCCTTAGTGCCAAATCACTGGTAATAAAAGTCCTCTACAATCAGGAAAAAGACAAATCAGAAAATTTAGTTGGCTTCCTTCTCTCAATTCTACTAATATAACTTAAATTCTTTAATTAAATTCATTCGACTTAAATCACCTACATTAGGGCACGAAGATTTAATTCAGAATAATTTATTTCAGAAGTTTTCTACTGCTTTCTCTTTTTGCTAAAAAAAAAAAAAGGACAAAAATATAAGCAGCTATATTTCTGACAGTAGTTGGCACAGAGAAAGTACATTTGGTGGCTTAAACAGCCTATTTTACCAAATGTTTAGCTCAACGTTAACAAAAATGATCAGAGTGGTAACATGCTGCCGTAATCCGAGTCATGTTTTATGAACAAGGGAATACAAACAAGACAAGCAGCTGGAGCAACCTCATAGTCACTGATGCACATCTTTCTCCCTAAAGCTATGAAGGCCATTTTGTCAGGCAGGATGAAACAGAACAAAAGTGGCTCTGAAAGTAATGTTATAGGCATTCAGATAACTCCATATAGATGTACAGCTAAAATTACCAATTAGTTTACCAATTGGCTGCAACAGATTCGATTGGTTTGTAATTAATTCTAGTTACTGGGGCACAGAGCAGGAAAGTTGGCGCCATCCCTTTGTCCTCCTGACACACAATACTAGTGCACAGGCCCTTGGGCCCAGGACATCAATAACGCCCTCCAATTCAGCTATAGAAACGAGCACAGTGGGGTACTCCTGTCGTGATAAAGGGGTGGAAACATGCATCACACAAGGCGGCAGTGACAAAAGGGAACCTTTCCAAAAAAATGAGCTTTACCAAAATGCAAACAAGTTTTTAAAATCACTATTTTAAAGAACACCTGATCTGTTTTTTTTTAAAGCTACTACTGGAATAAATAGCTCAACAGGGAAATCATCTGAAAGCAAAATGTCAAGTAAACCACTTTCAAAACTGTCCAACTAATAATATCATTCACAATCATCCTCAATTCTCACTCATTCATTTCTTTTAAATGTGTCTCCTAAATTTTCAATATAATCTACCTGGGAAAATAATACATAATATATTCACTAACCAAAAACCTATAAATGAAAATCTGCTAAAAAAGGCCATTCTCTTTTATAATTTAACCCTTACCAGCATTTCTGCGGGTAAATAAAATTTGCAGTTTCCTTGGTAGTGATACAAATATTTTACTGCATTTGCTAACTAATTTTTATCTCAACTCATTTGCAAATTGGCTTAACTAGATGCTTTTCTCTTACGGTATTTTACACCATAAAGAAAAATAAGACACCTACTGCCACTAAGAAAGAATAAGTAGACGAAGATGCTAAGTTATATGGCTCAAAATCAACATACTCAAATTCAAATTCCCCACAGATATCTGCATGGTCACCTCCAAGCAACTACTTAGGCATTTCTTTTGCCTGGAATATTCTTCCAATACCAAATGATATGCTTATATTCAGGCTGAAGGGGCCTCAGCCCTCATCCAGTCCAACCTTTTCATTTATAAACACAAAAGTTGAATAAGGTTTAGTGATTTTTTTCCAAAATCACACAACTGGAATGACTATAATAGTCCCAAGAGATAAAAGTCCCATGAGATCTCCCATTCACCCTTCAAGGGCCAGCACAAATACCATATGCATAAACTCTTCTATGATCCTACAGCCAGAAGTCACCATCTCCTATGAGCATTATTAAGTGTAATGACTAATGTCAATGCATACGCAAAGCTCACAAATGCTATACAAATAAAAGTCCTTTCTCCTTCAAACCATATATATTTGTAATAGCACATCTCACTTTCTAAGTTACTGGTCCAAAAAAAAACCATGTTTTTCTTAAAATCGTCACCTTCATTGAGGCACAATGCATGGAGGATCAAAATGTATTTCAAAGACATGAATTGACTTTTGATCTTTTCTCCACAGCAATTAAATCTCAAATCACTTCAGTAACCCAGAATAACAATATAACAGAATTATAACCTTTGCTACTACACCTAATGGTCTGGGCACCAAGATGTTTTCTATGTTGCAGTCATTATCTGGTAAATTTCTATCATTTCAAATTTTTTAAAAAAATTTTTTAATTAAAAAAATATACTCTCTCAATAAAATTTGTAAATAACCCAAGATAAACCCCAAGATAAAATCCACAGAAGGAACAGTATGGATGTTCTCTCCTAAAAGCAAGCCTTTCAATTAAAAAAATAATAATAAAAATAAATTTTGAAAACTTTGGTATTTAAATCTGTATGACATGTTTCATCTAAAGCATTTTTGTTATACTTAATACATTTTTCAGGTTCATACACAGCACCCAAAACAGTACATGTTGTAATAAATATTTAATAAATATTTCTCAATAAAAGATAAGTGCACTTCAGTTCTAGTTCTTAACTCTGCTGCTAACTCATCATGTAATTTCAGGCATGTCACTTAGTTTTACAGTTTCCCATCAGTAAAATAAGAGGGCTGGATTCTGTGATTTCTAAGATGACATTCAGATCTCATGATTTATGATTCTATTTCACATTCTGCTTCATTTTTGTTTCTATTACAAACACATGCATGTTTTCATTCTTTTTTCTGACAAAGCTAAATTGTAATGTGTTTATTTTTATTTATCTAGTTTTTTAATGAGAAGTATTTTTAAAAATACTCTCTAATTACAAACAGGAAACAAGAATTGTACCTTTTATGGGAACTTCTCTATCGCCCAGGATCCTTTTGATACTTCAAAGACTCAATCAACTCCCTTAAATAATTTCATGATAAATCTTACACAAAGTTTTACTGTATTGTGAATAGAGCTGAATTGCAGGGTCAGCATTAGTGTGGCTATTAGAATATTTAAGTTTTTGAAGTACTTTTTATCCTATAACTGTCAAAAAGGTCCCATCTGAGGCAAATAATTTTAAAACAAAAACACCACTAATAAAAAAATCATTGCAGCTAGAGCCAAATAATGATTAAAATGACATAGTAAAAATAAACTAATTACCAAGGAAAGATTCTAGCAATACTATCACATATTTTGGGGGGTTCTTAAATTTTTACTAGAGTACCACAAACTAGGTTTTAAGATCCATTTATTATGTTTTTACTATATGTACCCAGAAGTGTGGCAGAAACAAAAATAGCAATTGACATGGTCTTCACTAAAGATGCTTCCAATTTTATCGAAAACACAAACCACCAAACAGTTCTATACAGTAAACAAATTATGATTAAATTGTTATGTAAATTCTCTTTAAGGAAGAACACTGCAGAAGATAACATGAATCTGAGAACAAATATATTACTATAAAATCTGTCTGTCTTGTACATGACTAGGAACTATTACACCTTTAAACTCAAGTTGTTCAATTTCATCTATTTAGTTATTATTTTATTGGAGGATATCTGGTACATTTATAAGTAAATTATGCCTCTGGGTCATATCTGCACTATCACTTTAATGCAATTACTGACAAACCAATATAAAGACCTCATTCCCATAATCAATAATTATAGCATTCCAACTAAACTGAAAGAATAGCTTTAAAAAATGTTTGCCTGAAACATTAGTGTATATAATGTATAAGTCAGAGGATTGCACAAATGAGCAGTAAGAGCTAATTATTATTTCTGATATTATCATTATTACCAATGCACTTGGTAATCCAATCTCACTGGCAGGACATCTTCATGGCTTACCTTTGCAAAGCATCACAAATGACTAGGTCTCTACTAAATACTAAAGAAAATAGTGAGCTAAGGAGGGAGGAATGTGGTGCAACTACATGATACTGCAGCTAGAGCTCACCTAAATTGTCTCATTCTCCTCTAAAGCAGAAAATAAAAAGCCTCTTGCCAAGAATACTGGGCAATGCCCCTGGGCATTCCTGGGATGCAATCCTTTTTGAAAATCTGCTTCCTAAAGATTTCTACCTCTCCCTCTTCCCCAAGAATACAGCTCAAACTCCTTGATTTGACCCCAGGGCACTCATAAATCCCTTTTACATGGTATTCACCCAAACATCAGAATTTGTTACTCAGTAAACATTATGAATTCAATCTTTACTTTTTTAATCTTTCTGCTTTGTTTTATTCAGTTATCATACTTTATGTTATATAGTTAATGTTTTATGGGAAACAGAAAGATAAAAGGTGCCCACTTCAATTGTGGCAGGAGTCATCTCAATAAGGGGCTTGAGTCTGAATTGCAACTGAGCAGGTTAATAGGAGTTGAGGCCTGCTGTTAGAAGACACAGAATAGTAGGTAACAGGGATTGAGCAAAACCTAGAGAGGGTTCACGGAGGGAATTATACCAGGTGAACAGGATTCAAGATGAGGCAGTCTCCAGACAGGCTGAAGCCATAAGCATGGTTAGAAAGAGAATGAGGATCTGGAGGTCTGACACCTTTCCACAATCAAGAATTGTGACCAGATTACTGGCACCATTGAGTGAAGCCTGGTAAAAATGACAGAGAAGGCAAAAGCAGAGGCATTTCTAATGGGCCTCATCACCTTGACAGGAGACTGGCTGACTAAGCCTTTTGTGGGATGGCTATCTAGGATAGCCCTTTCTAACTTTTCAGGGAGGAGGTCAAATTTCTAACTCTGTATCATTATCTCTCCATGATCCTTTCTCATCCATGTTAAGACAGCAGGGTTTAAGTAGAATAGAGTTTAAACCAGGATCTGTGGTTTATCTTTTTCAGGTCACAATCATCTTTAAGAATGTCATGAAAGTTATAGAACCTCCACTCAAAATAATATACATTAACAAAATAATTTTGCAATATCATCAGATTATTCACACACAAGGCTACAAATCCTAGGTTAAAAATCCTAATCTAGAGGCTGTGTAAAAAGGATCCTATTTAAATTCTTTTTTCAATCCTAGTATCTATTTTTTCCCATATTTTCTTGTCAGAAGCCTCTCAGTCCCTCAAATATATATCCCATCAATAGGAGAAAACACCTACACTCCAGAAACAGACGTTATGACATGGCCATGCCTAAAAACCATATTTGTTAGAAATCCCAAACAATATTTGTTCCCATAATAACAGGAAATTCAAATCAAAAGAGAGTTTTCAGGAAACTGAAATGACAGGTTCCTCTGATCCACAGTTACCTAATCCCAATAGGAAGATATTCTAATCCTTAGGACAGTAACATCCAAATTAATGTATATCCCTCTAGATTTCATCCAAAACTCATGTCTAAGAATAAAATGGGTAGAAACGTATAGCCAAATTACAATTATGCACCAAATGAATTTAAAAAAAGAAATAAGGTGGCACTGAATTTCACCCTCCAGTTACTATTCTTGCACCAAATTGACTTGAGCAAACATCCACTTCCCAACATACCACTTCCTCTCTTTCCATTTCCTCTCTTCGTCTGAAAACTATAGATGGCTGCTACTACGTTCAACAAAGTCTCAGAGCAGAGGTTATTTCATCCTGTTACCTTATCCCAGTACCCAAGTGAGAGACACTAAGTCATTTTTTAATAAACAAGTCTCCAGTTGGAATCCCAAAGCCTCATGAATTCTAGGCAGTACTAGAATTTGGGGTTTGGATTCTAAGGACTTGGCTCTCCCAAACTCTTCTGTAATGAGTATACAGGCAGCTTATAACAAGCCCAGAAAAGTCAACTAAGAGTATATAGTAGGAGGTTTTAAAAGTCAAAATGATGAGTATTCTAGATTCAGAAGCCTATGGAGACAGAACCAGTAAAAGCTTTACAGCAGGAAAGTAATATGATCAGAACTATAATTTAGAAAGATTGTCATTAAGAAGGACCATAAAAAGGAAAAAACTAGAGGGGAACATACCCAAAAGGACAAGAAGATAGTTCACCAGAGGGTCTTAAAAAGGCAGAGCCTGCCTTCCCTAAAACATCTGACGTCTCCCTTCAGCCCAGGCCCCTCCTGACCCACCCTGGGGGAGATTCACGGGTGCCCAGTGTCCTCAGCTCTGCCTGGTCACTTACTGGAGATACTAGGCCTAAGTGTCAGAAACCTTAGCACCAGAAACCATTCCCCTTTATTCTGGGTATCTTTCAAGGCATATCATCAGGAATTATTACAGTGTGAGCATGAAAGTATTTTCAT
The DNA here is from genome assembly GCA_023783475.1 of Daubentonia madagascariensis. Classification (NCBI taxonomy): domain Eukaryota; kingdom Metazoa; phylum Chordata; class Mammalia; order Primates; family Daubentoniidae; genus Daubentonia; species Daubentonia madagascariensis. The sequence continues at coordinate 6,462,219 of JAKFHU010000144.1, read as the reverse complement.
CCCAGCTTTGTTTGAAAATGAACAAACAAGCAACACTGAAGCATGATTCAATAATGTGTGGCTAGAATGGGATGGAAGGCTTTAACAACAATGCCATGATGCATAAGTGGTGATACACAACAGAAGCCTTGATCCATAAAATAATAAAGCAGATTATAGCTACAAAAAAAAAAAAAAGGCAATGTATAAGACACTAGGAAAAAGGGAAGGGGTTTGTGATTGGAAAAAACAATGCAAAAGATGAATGGATAGGAACTTTGCAGTCAACAAAGAAGAGAACACAGGTGACTAGGAAAACGGTGGTTTCATCAACAGAAATAAAGAAATCAGGAAGAAATAGTTTAAAAGTGAAAGTATAGTACAAAATGGTATGATGCCTACTTCTAGGAATTAGGCTATCATAACTAGGAACTCAGCCTAGTGCTATGGTTTGAATATTTGTTCTCTCCAAAACTCATGTTGAAATTTAAGCCCCAGTGAGGCCATACTGAGAGGTAAGGCCTTTAAGAAGTGATTGATCCATTCATGGGTTAATGGGTTATTTGATTAATGGATTACCATGGGAATGGGTTGGGTGACTTCATAAGAAGAGGAAGAGAGATCTGAGCTAGCATGCTCAGCCCCCTTGCCATGTGATGCCCTACGCTGCCTCAGGACTCTGCAGAGTCCCAACCAGCAAGAAGGCCCAAACAAGATATGGCTCTTCAACCTTGGACTTCTAAGCTTCCATTACTGTAAGAAATAAATTTCTTTTTTTAATAAATTACCCAGTTTCAAGTGTTCTAAGCAACAGCAAACAAACTAAGATAACCAGATAAGTCAAGTTTGAGTAGCCCAAAAGTAGTTATGACATGGAAATTGCAGTCTCAAGTTATTAAATTTTCAAGTTCGTCAAAAGAAAAAAATCTATGCTCTATCATACTGATGATAATGTATATGAAAACCAGGTATATGGAATAATAATTTGTCAACCCAAAGATCATCAGCTAAGTGTCATGTTAAATAGACTTAAAAATGGCAACTCATCTATCTCTACAACTTAAACGCTTATAAAACAATGCTTTAGGAAATGTTATATACATAGGAGAAATTAATTATTTAACCAATGAAACAGAAAAATATTATTGTAAGCATGAACACAAGCTAGAATAAGGCTACAAAGACCAGATTAGGTAGATATAGATAGAAGAAAAGTTAGCTATTCATGTAAGTCAATGGTGAGGTAACAGAATCTACTCCCGTAAATGCACAGGCGAACTCTTAGCCTGCTATCCCTGAGTTGAATCTCATGTTCTCTACAACAAATGTCAATACCTGGGCTAAGGGTAAAACAAGCAAATCAAACCAAAAAACAAGAGATTATAATATTAATATCAGACAAAATAGAATTCACAATGAAAAGCATTAAAGGACAAAAGGGTCATTTTTATACTGAGAAAATGTTAATCTCACAATGAAAATGTAACTCATATGATCCTTATACAACTAATAACAAGGCAGCAAAATGTACAAGGCAAAAAATTCTTAGAAATTCAAAGAGATGCTGAAGAAACTGCAGTATTATGGGAGACTTTAAAATATCTCAGTATCTGACAGATCGAGGAGATAAGAAACTAGTAAGTATTTGGAGGATTTAAATAATAACTTTAAAAATATAAATATAAACCTATCATTTTCTATCTACAGAGAATGCACCTTACCCACTCCCTCCACATCCAGGGAATATTTTTAAACACTTAGCTTCTCTATTTTCTCCCAGCAGGCTTCTCCTACAGTCATTTTCTTCCCCATCAGCCTAGGTTCCATTGCCCATTACTCCAACTACTCTCTTACCCTCTTCAACTCCTTTATTCCACTGAAATTCCAATGCATCTGCCTGAAGAATACCAACCCAAGATTAATCCATCCACCCACTATCTTCGTGCATTTTTAACATGTGACTGGCTGCTAAGGATCACTAGGAGGAGAGGGGAATCACATAATTGCAAAGACTGGTGTCACTCCAACTGTGTATGCATGGCTTCACACAGCCATTCAACATGTATTTTCTGAGCATTTACTATGTTCCATTTCCAGTAGTAAGCACTGAATATAGAGGGGTAAAAAAGACAATGTGGTTTCTGTCCTGATGGAGCTCAGCATCTAGCAAAGGAGGCAGATTTTAAACAATTAAATATACAAATATACAATTATTTAATTTCAACCATGATTTAATTTCAACCATGTTTCTAAGGAGAAGTATATGAGAGCATATTATAGCCTGAAACATCAGTTAGGCTCCCCCAAGAAAGTGACACTTAAACTGAAATCTAAATTATGAATAGGAGTTAGGTAAAAGGAATGAAGCAGGTAAGGGGGTATTGGGCAAGGAGAAGGAGTGAAGAGTGTTCTGGACAGAAAAATTAAAACATGGAAAGGACTGGAAACATGCCAGCACATAGTATGTTTGAGTAATTGAAAGAAGGTGGATTTAAATGAGGCGAAGGAGGAGAGAAAAATGATGTGAAATAAGCTATGCATGGATCAAGCCACTCAAGATCTGAGGGTCATGTTAAGAATTTTGATATTCAGAGTAAAGAAAAGCTCTTGAAGAGCTATAATCAAAGGAATGAAAGAGTTGTATTTGTAATTTTAAAAATATCATTCTGCCTGTAGTGTGGAGAATGGATTAGAAGGATGCAGGGAGTCCTGTTAGAAGCCTTCAGTTGTAATCCAAGCATTTTATAATATAATGGCAGCTTGGACTAGTATGGCAGCAGTGAAGAATGAGAGAAGTGAATGGATTGGAAAGATTTAAGAGGCAATTCTGAAAGGAGTTAATTCATTGGACAGTGGCTTCATGAGGTTGAAAGGAGGAACCAAGTATGTCTCCCAAGTTTCAAGCATGGACACCTGGATGCCATTCAGAAAAGAGAAACACATCTCCAGGTTTGGGTGGGAAGAAGATATCACGAACTTAGTTTTTTTATATGCCAATTTAAAATGTTATGAGATATCCACATGGAGATGCCAACTAGGCAAGTTGGACACACATGTCTGAAAATCAGAAGAGAGGTATAGGCTAGAGTTATAAATTTAAGAATCATCTGCAATGAGTGGTAAATTAAGCCACTGCCTGGAGAAAACCACAGAAAGTATAAAATAGAAAAGAAAGTGGCCTAAAATGAGCCCTAATGATCTCCCAACAGTTAAAGGTCAGGTGGAAAAGAAAAAGCCAATAAGGGGAATACAGAAGTTATAACCAACAAAGGAAGAGGAATACTAACAGAAGGCATTCCACAAAACCAAAGGAGAGAGTGCTATACGAAGAGAATGGTCAACAGTGTGGAACGCTGCTCAGAGATCATAAAAGGGACTGAAAAACATCCACTAGAGTTAGCAATACAGAGGTGACCAGCAACCTTCATAAGAGCTTAATAGAAGCTCTCATAGGATATGAAACCAGGTTGGAATGGACTAATGAGTACAGGGGAGAAAAGAAAATGGAGACAGCAAATATAGGAAATTCTTCCAAGAAACTTGGCTAAGAAGGGGGTGAAGAAAAAATGGGGGTGGAGGGAGTAGATGAAAGGATAATCACAAACAAGGAACTAGAAAGACCCCCCCACAAAGACGGTTGGGAGGGGTCTGTGGTTGCTTGGTTTTTTTGGAGAAAAGAGAAATAAACATGTTAAATGCTGATGAAAGAAGAAGCTAATAAGAAAAACTGAAGATACAAGAAAGAGAAGACTTTCTCAGCTGTGACCTTCAAAGCTGCCAGGCAATGCTGCGGTTTCTATAAGTCAGCCTTTCCCTTCTCTACTAGTTATTTTAGACCTTTCCATTCTCCTCAAATCTCCAATCCCATACCTCCTACTTTTCAAAAATAAAAAGGGCAAAGAACCATTAGATGGAATTTCAAATTCTTCCCACAAATTTCCACTTTGATCCCATCTGCTCTTGTTCCTCTTGAATGCCAGGTAGAAAAGGCTTTCTTTCAACTGCAGTCATTCTTGACTTCAGCAAGACTCCTACTCCTTCCATGGCTGTCAGGACATTACTATTCTCCTGGACTTCTTCCTACCTCTGTGATTATTCCTTCTTTGTCTCTAGGCCCATATTTCTCTTTGTCCATCTGTGACTCTCTTTTTTTTTCCAATTATAAAGTTTATTTCTTTTTATTGCATGTCATACATGCCAAAGCATTTTCTCACCTCTCATTTTGATCCTTACTTGACCTGTTGAATTGATAAGTTTTCAACTCATTCAGATACAAACATAGAATAATTTTATGCTTTCCCCCATAACTACTCAGCTGAATCCTAAACCTAAGTATGACCAGTGAAATTTCAAAATTTTTCAGTTACATTCAATCATCAAAGCATAGCTTTTAAATCCCATCTATGGACAACCTGCCTCATTAGCACAAGTGAGAATTACACAGCCTCTACCAGATACCTGTGGTGGGGAGGGACACGGCTTATTCTCACTGGGTCTCTCTTCCCTTCCTCCCCCGAGTTTCCCCTCCCACTCACCTACCTTCACAAACTTACGTCCTCTGCAGTAAGTGGCAGCTGTGGGAACAGAGCAATATTCTACTTACTACAGCTTGCCAGACATTAGTAATAGGTCTGCTACAGTCATCAGCCAATCCTCCAGAGGCTCAAGTGATGCCAACTGCCAACATAGTAAAGTGCTGCCAGGAGGAGATGTGTCCATGATCTTTCACTGATTCAGTATGAGGTCCCTGGCCTCTATTCATCTCTACAGTACATGGTGATTTCTGCACAGGTAGCATATGTGGTTCTCTAGGCAGTGTACAGGTTCACCCTGGCTCCCTCTGCCCAACTTCATCAGAGTTTTGCATATACTCACCTAGTCAAGTATTCCCACAGGAAGCCTCTATGACTCTAATATCTTCACTTATGTCTATGCTCCTTCCCTCACATAAACCATGAGATTCACTGGGGTTCTCTTTACTTGATCACTGAGAACTCCTTCCAAGGCATACTACCCCAGAGTCCCTTCAAGACCAGCTGGTATGGGCTACTCCAGCAAGCCTATTATGCTATGAAATCTCTAAGACAGATGTAGATACCAGTCTATGTATCCAAAGGTACCCCCCCACAAGCTTCCAGTGACAAATATCTAGTTCCTTGAGTTGAAATAGGAAACAGGAAAAGGAAAGTAAAATATGTTCCCAGCATGCTTTTCTCCAAACTCTCTCAACACATTTCAAAGACACTAAAGTAAGTCTGCATAGCAAATATTGAACCAGAGAAGATGCCAGTCTCCCCTTCCTGCAGTCACACCCACAACTTCACAACCAATTCTTTCAAGCCTTACTTCAAACTTTTGTGAGAATAAGTGCAGAGGATGGCCACCACTTCATTAACTGTGCAAACTCCAAAAGGCTATCTCCCCCAGCCCACCTTCTAGCCCACTCTGTAAGGGGGCAAGGAAAAGGTAGAGGTGATGCTTAGAGTATAGTTCTGCTGGAATGTCAGTTCTTAGCAACTCATGCAGTGAAATGGCTGATGTCATAACAGGAACATCTTCAAACTCAAAAAATGAGGAATTTACCCTCTTTTGATTACAGAGGTAGGATCTGGTCAGCAATCCTGTGCAAATAGGAAAGACACTTTTCACTATCATTCCATACTTAGCATGTGAATTACATAATACCAGTGCTATTAACTGCATTTTACATATGAGACACAGAACTGAACTATGGTTATTTAACTAAGGCTAAAACACAAAAATCATAAATAAGGATAAATCCTTCAGTGCATCAACAAAACAAAGGTTGAATCCACTTACAAAATGAGGAAAAATTCCTGGGTTATGTATCTCACCAAGTACTAACCAAATGAGATCATGGATGGCAGTGCCTTGATAATGAGAATAAAGTAAAACAAAAACAAAAAAGGATCACTAGTTACTATATACCCAACATGTACTCAAACCAAATGTTAAACTGTATCTTTTTACATCACCACCTGTAAGTCCTGGATGGGAAGAGGCCTCAAGTATGAAAATAACTTTTTTTTTTTTTGAGATAGGGTCTCACTCTGTCACCTAGGCTGAAGTACAGTGGCATAGTCACAGCTCACTGCAGTCTTGAACTCCTAAGCTCATGGGATCTTCCTGCCTCAACCTCTTCGGTAACTAGGACTATAGGTGTGAGCCACCACACCTGGCTAATTTTTTCAAAATTTTTTTGTAGAGATGGGGTCTCACAATATTGCCCAGGCTGGTCTTGAACTCCTGGCCTCAAGCAATCCTCCTGCACTGGACTCCCAAAGTGCTGGAATTACAGGCGTGAGTCACTGTACCTAGCCTGAAAATATTCATAACTCTTAAACTCCCATATTTTATTTCTCAGCATAAGCCTCTGAGCATCTTGGCACAATACAAAGAAAGGAAAACACATCTCTATTCCTCTTTGTCAAAACCCTCTCCATTCTTTTAATCTACAACTCATACAACAAATTTCTATTGCTATTAAGCTTTCACAAAGCTTTGGATGAATGAGTGACAGAACCAGAAATAAAAGCCATACTTTCTTACGGCCAATTCTAGCTTCCTCAAACACAGTGGTATCAGAAACAGGTGTTAAAAGTTTCCACTCATCACAAGGAGACATGACTGTAATTGATATCACTTCTCTAAAGAAGTACATGTTTTACAAACAAATTTGATTTCTTCAATCAGCCTTTTGTTATTTTTAATCATAAAACCAAAGAATCTGCTGATGTAATTGATCTCTAGGGCTAGCCTACAGGATACCTAGGCTACATGCTCAGTTTATAAAAGAAACTATATAACCCAAAACTGAGTCTAGTAGTGTTTTCTACCACAACAGGCTGACTCATTATACTCAAAGGATATGATTTTACTTAGAAATATTTTTCTTAAAACATAAGAAGTTTTTACATGCTGATAGTAACAATATTAATTTTAATAACCACACATGTGTTTGGATAGTTTCAACTACTGTTCATTTTGAAAACTGCTTTTGATAAATCTTATTTTTAAACTAGTCTAAAACCTATTTTGGCTATTTCCAATTTAAGAAGAAACACAGCTGCTGTCTCAACATGTAACTTTTCTATGACCCTTCATATATTTCAAAGGATAAATAATGAATTCCATGATTTTCAACCATGTTCACCATAAAAACAGCAGTTACCTCTTTAATATTTCTATGAAGATGTATCGCTCTGGTTTCTCTCAAAATAATTTTATTCAATAAAAAGTAAATAGTACATAGTTTGTATTTACTAAAAGGCCAGGCTTTTCAGTGAATTTTTAGAGACAGCTTACACTATGTGTCTGTTTAATATCCTATTACAAACACAAGGTTATCTAAAATTAGAAAACACACCTTACAGTGACATCCCAATCCCACCCAGGATTGTTTATGGTTAGCCATCAATCTCACTTTTTCCTGACCAAAGTGAATTAGGAGAGTGATAAGTATCTCAGTGGAAAATGAGCAATGTCTAATTAAAGACATTAAACATGAAACCAAAGAATGTGAAAATATCACTAGTGCCACCTACAGTACCAATGGAGGATGCAGATGATAAAGATTTTAAAAATAATCATGTGTGTGTCTGTGTCTGTGTAGCCAACACTTTGATTCCTTGCCCAGGTCTATGTATCAAGACAGCTTTCCACCAAGTCTTTCAAAGAATATAAAATACATAATTAGGTAATGAAAAAAAAAAGCACTCTTCAAAATCAAGAAAACCTGAAGCATAATGCTGATTTTAGTGTACAGATCAAAAGAACAATTTCTCATAAGAGGTAATGAAATGAAAAGCATACAGAATTTATTAAAACTAGACAAAGTGAGGTAAAGGTCAAGCCAGGTGTAGCAAAACTTGGAGAACCTAACTTCAAATGGATTACAAAGCCTCAAAGCAAACCTTACCTTACATTCCACCACACTCTGATCTGATTCACAAGTTACATAGATTTCATCTACTGCCCGGCGAAGATTGTCAAAAAGAAATGCCCAGTATCGAGCTCTTAGATCAATCTTCCGAGGGTGCCTTGTTTTAGTGGGACTTTTATCAAAGTGTTTATCTCCAGTTGTAGATGATGTTATTTTGCAGTCTACTGCAGTGCTCTGGTGAAATAAAATGAAACATGAAAAAATAAATAAATAAAAAAGCCTTCCATGGATTAGATGTTTGCATAAAGTACATTTTTCAATATATATATTAACCTAAAAATAAGACATTCTTCTTTTCCACTTACATCACACTTGAGTTCATCAAAACAAGTTTCTCACCTTAAACAAGAGGCAGATTCATAAAGTCAGTTTTTATTTCAGATATGACTTACTGAAGATTAAGATAATTTTAACAGTGAATAGACCATTAGCAAAAAGGAGCACTAAAGTTACTCATGATTTACTTGAACACATGTATGGCACATTTATATACATTCACAAATAATAAATAGCAATTTCAACATTTTGAAATTACTTGCAATTGCTTGCATATATTCTTTTCATTTAGAAATGCCATATACTACACCTATGCTCAGTTACTTAATTTTATCTTAAACTATTTTTCTGCTAAAATTACAATTTAATATAAAAATAGGAAATAATTTACTAGCAAACTGAAAGAATAAAACCAAGCACCAGCTACAGGCAGAGCAGACTCACCAAATAAATTCACTTTAGTGTTCACATGACCCATTCTTTCTTCAGTTGCTCATCCAGACTTTGAAAATACAGACTTATTATAATCTATAGCTTTACAGACTGCACCACAGAATCATTCCTCCAAAAACATGAGCATTCAGTTTACTGATATTAAGACCTAAATTTAAAACACGAACCTGAAGCTTCTCACTAGAAGTACAAAGGAACTATTAATACTTACCTCTACACAGCTACTTAAAACAAAAAAAAAACTAACCAACCTACTCCTACAGTTAGAGCAACAAACAATCCCATGCTTGTTTGTTTCTTTTTCTTCCCTGTTATCCGTTTTTTCTTTTTAATAGAAGAGCCCCAGAGTGAACAACGTCTGAAATAGAGGCTAGTACCCTCCCTGTTTTGTTTTAGGCATTGCCTTCAACATAACAGTGATTCCTATACTTCATAAATCTTTTATAGCCAATCTTTGCTTTATATAGCACCACCACTACCAAAAAGCAAGCAAACAAACCACACACACTCTCTCTCTCACTCTCTCTCTCTCTCTCTCAAGAGGTCTAGACGAAGCTGCTCATCCTCCCTCCATATCCCCCACCCAGACTATCATTGCCAGAATTAACAAATAAAAAACAGCAAATATTTTCTCCGACAGCACTGGTCTTGGCCCAAATCTCAATGAAGATGGGAAAAAGCTCTCTCTTTACCAACATTCAAGCAATACACTTTAAAGTAATCTCCAACAACCCACCACAAAACCTGTGTCGCAGTTGCTCTCCAAGATCTTTCCAGCCCTAAATGGTAAATGATTTAACTGCTATGGAAATACTCCCTGCTTGGGCTAAACAAACTCAAATTCCCATTCAACTAGCATCTGCCCCAGAGCAAAGCTTTCTTCTATTACTCTAATGATAACTATGACAATAATAATGAACAATTTACACAGGCGACCCTCCCTATCCCTGGGTTCTGAATTCATGGATTCTCAAAAATATTCAGAAAAAAAAGCATCTGTACTGAACTTGTAAACTATTTTTTTCCTGTCATTATTCCTAACACAATGTAACAAGTATTTACATAACATTTACACTGTATTAGGTATTATAAATAATCTAGAGATGAGTATATGGAAGGGTGTGTGCAGGTTATGTTATATACTAATACTATACCATTTTATAGAAGGGACTCGAGTATCCAAGGATTTTGTTATCCATGGAGGATTCTGGAACCAGTTCCCCATGGATACTGAGGAACAACTGTACATCACAGATCAATTTCACATCATCTCCTGACCCCATTCACACACTTTTTAAAGTATGTATTATTAGCTCCACTTTTCAGAGTAGAAAATTGAGGTTCAGAGGCTAAGTGACTTGTTCAATGTCATATAGCTACAGGAGACCATCTTCCAGTTAGAGCTCTACAATTACACTGTTGGCTTCTCATTACACTGCTGGCCAAGGCCCGATGCTGACAGCTCTTTATCAGATGTTCCATACCACCTCATTTCTCTTTCTATACACCATCCGAAGTTAAAATAAACTTGTAAAGTTTCTTGAATTATACCTCCTTTACAAAGTTTTTTCTACATTGATCTGCAAAGGACTAGTAGCTTCCTCTAAATCCATACTCTAATCTTATGGAATTCTTAAAAATACTGTCACTCACCTTCACCCATTTATGGATTTACTCTGTCATGTATCAATAAAATGTGTATATGATTCAAATACTTTATCATCCTTTCTTATAATGTAGACTGGGCAATACTGCTTCAGGGCTGAGATGTTTCAGTTGGTTACGATTGCTCTACTTAAGGCTTTTATTTATTTATTTTTTTATTTTTTTTTATTTTTTTTTTTAATTTCAGAATATCATGGAGGTACAACACTTTGGCCATACACATTGCCCCTGTTCTGCCCGTGTCAGAGCCACAATCGTGGTCATCCCCCAAACTGTGCTCTCTGCATCCATTCAGTGAGAGTTTTTCCCATCCCTTCCACCCCCCTCCCGCCCGCCCTCAGATGAATGTTATTGCCCTGTGTGATGTAAGTGTTCATCAGTTAGTACCAGTTTGATGGTGAGTACCAGTGGTGCTTGTTTTTCCAATCCTGTGACACTTTGCTTCGAAGAATGGGTTCTAGCTCCAACCAGGATAATACCAGATGTGTTAATTCACTGTTGTTCCTTATTGCTGAGTAATACTCCATGGTATACATATACCACATTTTATTGATCCACTCGTGTATTGATGGGCACCTGGGTTGTTTCCATATCTTTGCAATTGTGAATTGTGCTGCTATGAACATTCGAGAGCAGATGTCTTTATTATAAAATGTCTTTTTTTCCTTTGGATAAATACCCAGTAGTGGGATTGCTGGGTCAAACGGTAATTCTACTTTTAATTCTTTGAGGTATCTCCATATTCTTTTCCATACAGGTTGTACTAATTTGCAGTCCCACCAGCAGTGTATGAGTGTTCCTATCTGTCCACATCCCCGCCAACATTTGTTATTTGGGGATTTTTTGATATGAGCCAATCTCACTGGAGTTAAGTGATATCTCATTGTGGTTTTGATTTGCATTTCCCTGATGATTAGAGAAGTTGAGCACTTTTTTATATGTTTGCTGGCCATTATTCTGTCTTCTATGGAAAAGATTCTGTTCGTGTCCTTTGCCTATTTTTTAATAGGGTGTTTGATTTTTTCTTGTTGATTTTCCTAAGTTCTGTATAGATTCTGGTTATCAGCCCTTGTAGCATGCAAATATTTTCTCCCATTCTGTAGGCTGTCTGTTCACTCTAGTGATAGTTTCCTTCGCTGTGCAGAAGCTTTTCAATTTGATCAGGTCCCATGTATTTATTTTTGTTGCTGCTGTGATTGCTTTGGGGGTCTTCTTCATAAATTCTTTGCCTAGGCCAATGTCCATAAGAGCTTTTCCAACGTTTTCTTCGAGAATTCTTATGGTTTCATGTCTTAGGTTTAGATCTGTTATCCATTGTGACTTGATTTTTGTGAGAGGTGAGAGGTGTGGGTCCAGTTTCAGTCTTCTACATATGGCCATCCAGTTTTCCCAGCACCATTTGTTGAATAGGGAATCTTTTCCCCAGTGTACGTTTTTCTGGAATTTGTCAAAGATCAGGTGACTGTATGAGGTTGGTTTTATATTTGGGTTCTCAGTCCTGTTCCATTGGTCTATGTCTCTGTTCTTGTGCCAATACCATGCAGTTTTGGTTACTATAGCCTTGTAGTATAGTTTGAAGTCTGGTAGATAGATGCCTACCAATTTGTTCTTTTTGCTTAAGATTGCTTTGGCTAGACGGGGTCTTCTCTGGTTCCACACGAAGCGTAGAATTATTTTTTCTAGATCGGCAAAAATTGATGTTGGTATTTTGATAGGGATTGCATTGATTCTGTAAATTAATTTAGGTAGCAAAGCCATTTTTACTATGTTGACTCTGCCTATCCAAGAGCATGGTAGGGTTTTCCATCTATTTACATCCTCTGCAATTTCTTTTCTCAGTGTTTCATAATTCTCTCTATATAGGTCTTTGACGTCCTTAGTTAGATATGTTCCTAAATATTTAATTTTCTTTGCTGCTATTGTGAAAGGTATTGCATCTTTAATTTGTTTCTCGGCTTGATTGTTATTAGCATATATGAAGGCTATGGATTTGTGTGTATTAATTTTGTATCCTGAGACTTTGCTGAATCCATTTATCAATTCCAGTAATCTCTTGGTTGAATCTTTGGGGTTTTCTATGTATAATATCATATCGTCTGCGAATAGTGAAAGTTTGACCTCTTTTTTCCCCATCTGGACGCCCCTGATTCCTCTGTCTTGTCTGATTGCTCTGGCCAGGACTTCCAGCACTATGTTGAAAAGAAGTGGAGATAGTGGGCACCCTTGTCTAGTTCCTGTTTTAAGGGGGAATGCTTTCAATTTTTCCCCATTCAGTGTGATATTGGCTGTGGGTTTATCATATATGGCTTTAATAGTTTCGAGGTATGAGCCATCGATGCCTATATTGTTAAGAGTTCTTATCATAAAAGGATGCTGGATTTTGTCAAAAGCCTTTTCTTCATCTATTGAAAGGATCATATAATCTTTGTTCTTGCTTTTATTTATATGGTGAATTACATTTATAGATTTGCATATGTTGAACCATCCCTGCATCTCGGGAATGAAGCCCATCTGATCGTGATGAATTTTTTTTTTTGATGTATATTTGAATTTGGTTTGCAAGGATTTTATTGAGAATTTTTGCATCTATATTCATAAGGGATATTGGTCTGTAGTTTTCTTTTCTTGTTGTGTCCTTTCCTGGCTTTGGTATCAAGGTGATATTGGCTTCGTAGAATGAGTTTGGGAGGATTCCATCCTTCTGGATATTTTCAAATAATTTCTGCAGTATAGGCACCAGCTCTTCTTTGTAGGCTTGGCAGAATTCAGATGTGAACCCATCTGGTCCAGGACATTGTTTTGTGGGTAGATTTTTTATTACTGCTTCAATTTCGGTGCTTGATATTGGTCCGTTTAGAAATTCTGTTTCTTCCTGGTTGAACCTAGGGAGGTAGTGTGTTTCTAAGAATTTGTCCATTTCCTCCACGTTTTCGTGTTTGTGGGCATAGAGATTTTTGTAGTATTCAAAGATGATGTTTTGTATTTCCACAGTATCAGTTGTGACTTCTCCTTTTTCATTTCTAATTGAGCTTATTAGAGTCCTTTCCTTTCTGCTTCTGGTCAACCTGGCAAGTGGCCTGTCTATTTTGTTTATCTTTTCAAAGAACCAACTTTTCATTTCATTGATCCTCTGTATTGTTCTTTTGTTCTCCATTTCATTTAATTCTGCTCTGATTTTGGTTATTTCTTTTCTTCTGCTGGCTTTAGGATTGCTTTGCTCTTCCTTTTCCATTTCCTTAAGATGATTCGTTAGTTTACTGATTTGTGACTTTTCTGTCTTTTGGATGTGGGAATTTAGGGCGATAAGTTTTCCTCTCAGGACTGCTTTTGCTGTATCCCACAGATTTTGACAACTTGTGTCCCCATTATTGTTTAGTTCGAAGAATCTTTTGATTTCAATTTGAATCTCCTCCTTGACCCAATAGTCTTTCATCAATAGATTGTTTAGTTTCCAAGTTGTTGGAGGAAGATGTGAGTTTCTGTTGGAATTGATATCTAATTTTATTCCGCTGTGGTCTGAAAAGATACATGGTATGATTTCTATTTTTTTGAATTTGTTTAGATCTGTTTTGTGGCCTAGGATGTGGTCAAGTTTAGAGAATGTTCCATGAGCTGATGAGAAGAATGTATATTTAGTGTTATTTGGGTGGAGTGTTCTGTAGATATCTGTTAGGCCCAAATGTTCTCTAGTCCTGTTTAGGTCTTTTATTTCTCTATTTGTTTTTTGTTTGGAGGATCTGTCCAGTTCCGTCAGTGGGGTGTTGAAGTCTCCTGCTATTATGGCATTGCTGCTTATTATGTTGTCTAGATCTAGCAGTATTTGCTTTATGTACCTGGGTGCTCCTGTGTTGGGTGCATAAATGTTTAGGATTGTTAAATCCTCTTGTGAGATTTTTCCCTTCACCACTATATAGTGTCCATTTTTGTCCTTCTTTACTTTTATTGCTTTAAAGTTTATGTCATCTGAAATGAGGATGGCTACTCTGGATTTCTTTTGGTTTCCATTAGCCTGGAAAATTGTATTCCATCCTTTCACCTTGAGTCTGAATGCGTCTTTGTGTGTGAGGTGTGTTTCCTGAAGACAACAGATACTTGGTTTGTATTTTTTAATCCATTCAGCCAGCCTATGTCTCTTCAATGGGCAGTTCAAGCCATTTACATTTATTGAGAGAATTGATATTTGGGGTAAATTTCTGATTATTCTATTGGGTGGTGTCTTTTGTTTTACCTCTTGCGTCATTGTGGAATCTGGTTTCTGGGGTTTTAGCTTTTGCGTAGTTTTACATAGGTGGGTGTCTGTTGCTCTGTTTAGTGTATAATGCGGGTCTAAGCATTTCTTGCAAGGCCGGTCTGGATTTCGCAAATTCTATCAGTGATTGCTTATCTGGAAACGTCTTTATTTCTCCCTCATATAAGAAGCTTAGTTTGGCAGGATACAGAATTCTGGGTTGACCTTTGTTTTGTTTTAGGAGATTGATGATGTCTCCCCATTCCCTTCTGGCTTGTAAGGTTTCACCTGGGAAATCTGCAGTTAATCTGATTGGTTTCCCTTTGTAGGTTACTTGCTCTTTTCATCTTACAGCTCTGAGGAGTGCCTCTTTTGTGTTTACTTTGGTCAGTCTAATAATTATGTGGCATGGTGAATGCCTTTTCACGTTGACTCTCCCAGGAGTCCTGTGTGCTTCTTGTACTTGGATATCGAGATTTCTGGCTAACCATGGAAATTTTCCTCTATTATTCCTTCAAATAAATTTTCCAGCCCATGCGAATTTTCTTCCTCTCCCTCAGGGATACCTATGATCCTTATGTTTGGCCTCTTTACATAATCCCACATTTCTTGTATGCTTTTTTCCTGCCTCTTGTTTTTGTGTTCTTTCTCTTTGGCTGATTTATTTAGCACATAAGAGTTGTCTTCTAGCTCTGAAATTCTTTCCTCTGCATGGTCCAGCCTATTCTTAAGGCTTTCCACTGTGTTTTGTAGATCCTTGAATGCTTCTTTCATTTCTAGGATTTCTATTTGATTTTTCCGTAATATTTCTATTGTTTTGGTGAATTTTTCGTTCATTTCTTGCATTTTTCTTGTGGTTTCTTTGTGCTGGGATTCAATTTTCTCTTGAATTTCATTGAGCTTTCTTATAATCCATAAACGAAATTCCTCTTCTGTCATTCTACCCCTTTCATTTGGATTGGTATCCATTGCTGAGGAACTGATGGTTTCTTTTGGGGGTGACTTTTCACTCTGATTTTTCATGTTCCCTGAGTTCTATCGCTGGTTTTTTCTCATCTGGCCTCTTGGTCGAGAGCTGGGAGTGTTAGAGCTAGTTTATGACCCTGTCACCAGGCCCACAATTATTGTTCCTTGGCAAAGCCAGGGAGAGAAGTAGTGGCCTGTATTGCCTTAGGTGTATTTTAGCAAGTTTGGTGGATCTTGCGTTAACTCTGACCTGTGGTCTTCTCCTCTTCCCAGTGGAGTGTGGTGAGAATGACCTCCCAGCTTGGGCTCTAAGCTAATGAATTGTACTTGAGGATATGAGTCCACCGCTCCCTATTAGCTAGGTATTCTGTTATGTCCGTGGCAGACTCTGATCCCCCAGTTGGGGTATGCGAAAGCCCCGTGCTTTGGGAGGGGCCTTGTAGCTCCTAGGGGTTACTTTGACCCTGCTCCTCCTGAGGTGCAGGTAGAAACACAATTTCTTTTTGCTGCAGTGTGAGAGCTGAGTTGGGGAAATTCTACACAGCTCAGAGGTTGCTCATCTAGCCACATGTGCCTGCCCTTCTGATGTGTGTCTCCACGTGATACTGGTTGATAGGGGGATCTCCAGTTGTGCACCCCTTTTCCACCACTAGACCTCAAGGCGAGGCGGGTGGCCGTCTCTATCCCCAGCAGTCTCCCCCGGGGGGATGTTCTCACGGGGGGTGGGGGGAGTAGTGGCCGCTGGAAGCGCTCTTGGATGGCGCGTAATTCCCTATTGAAGTGGGCAGGATTATGGGGAGCTGCTCTGGTTCAGCCTGTGGCTCTTGAGGTATTTGGTTGTCATGAGAACCAGCAGTTATACCAAATGAGTCACTATAGCCAGCAACCTTCAAAATGACCGATCTCTGGGATACAGGAGGGCCGGGACCTAAAGGGCGGGCACTAGGACCAGCACGGAGCAGACTTGTCGGAGGCCAAAGCCGGGATAACAGGACCAGATGGACGAGCTGCCAACTGTTTCCAATACACCCAGGTCCTGCCCCTACAGTTCCGGGATCTCGTCCCACCTGGAACCCATGGATACAGCTGACCCTGGCCACCAAAGGCAAAGCCTGTCTCGCCCCAGCAGAAGAGCCCCGGGCCGGGGCGGGGCAGAGCTAGAGACGCGGCTCACAGCTCCCGGCAGGTGGCTGTAAAGATGGCGGCCGCCGCCAGCCTGGTGCACAGCCGGGCTCGGATCACGCCAGGAGTGCAGCTTTTCTCCGCTGGCCACGGCGGCGGCAGCTGCTAGCAACCTCTAAGGGCGTGTCCCGCTCTCCATTAAACTCCTGGGCCCAGTCCCGCTGACTTCCAGTGGCGCAGTGGCGGTCTGCGGGTTCCCGCGCACTGTCCCGGGAAAGCTGAATCTCTGCCCAGTACGATCCCCAGCCCTGCGCGGTCTCTGTATACTGCAGCTGAGGGTTGTGTTTGGCTTTTGTGATTACTCCAACTCCACAGCGTCTGTTGTCTTGTGCAACCGCCCTGCCCCAACTCTGGGCTTGTCCCTGACTGAGTGGATGGGGAGGTGCGTAACCGCTTGGGGGGTAGGTCGCGCTGTGCGGACCTGGTGAGCGCGTCCTTCCCACGCTCTGGGCTCTATGGTGCTCCGTGCGCCCTCCGATCTTTGTGAAAATTTTGTACCTGTTTTCTTGGGTTGGGCATTCCGCGTTGTTTCTCTGTAATTCGCAATGCTGTTTTCAGAGCGAGCGGTCCGTGCTCACATGTACCCGCTGGCGTTTTTCACCTCCTTCCCTGGGAGCAGAGCAGTGGGAGGATTCTATCACCCCGCCATTTTTCTCCGACCTACTTAAGGCTTTTATTTACAAAAATTCCAGAAGGGTAGAAGCTACAGCTAGGTAATTCCATTCCAAAGGCAATGTGCTATGCAAATTTGACATTTAGGCCGGACACAGTGGCTCACACATGTAATGCTAGCACTTTGGGAGGCCAAGGCAGGAGGATCTCTTGAGGCCAGGAATTTGAGACTAGCCTGTGCAACAGAGCAAGACCCCATCTCTACAAAAAATAGAAAAATTAGCCGGGTGTAGTGGCACACGCCTAAGTACCAGCTGCTTGGGAGGCTGAGGCTGGAGGACTGCTTGAGCCCAGGAGTTTGAGGTTGCAGTGAACTATGATAACACCACTGCACTCTAGCTCAGGCAACAGAACAAGATCCTGTCTCAAAAAAAAAAAAAAAAGACATTTGACAAAAACAGTAATATTTTATATTTGCATGCTTATTTATATTTTATAAAGGGTTTTTGACAACAGTATCATTTAATCATCAGAACTTGTAAAGATAGGAAAAATATTACTATTCCTGTTTTGTAGATGACAAAACTGAGACTCAGAAAGCTGAATTTCTTGACAAAGCCAAAAGACTGAATGACAGAACAGAAACTAGAACTCTGTCTTTCAATTTCTGCTCCAATGTTCACAAAGCATTTGGCATAGCTTCTAGCACACAATAAGTGCCCAAATAATGTTAAGTATCATTATAATGAGAAAGACAAAAAGGAGAAGAAATATGCTTATAGAAAAAAATGTGAATAAACTAATGGCAATAATTGCCAAATTTGTGAAGAAAGATAGAAGAGGCACATCAAATTGTAGAGGCTGATAAACCAGTAGAGAGTTTCAAAGTACAGGTCTCTACCTACTACTGATAAAAATATAGTAATAGCAGCAATAATATTAACTGCAGCAGCAGCAGCTAACATAAACGACATACTTGTATGTGCCAATCACCACATCAATTACAGAAGTACTTCACATACACTTACCCTTCATTTAATCTTTGAAGCAATTTTATATCATAGGTACTATGTATCAATTTTACAGAGGAGAAAACTGAGGTTTAACTAAATTAAATTAAGAGCCCAAGGTTTCACACTAAGTTAAGTGACAAAGCCAGGATTCTTATCCCACTGCTATGACTTACTACACCTAAATGTTTCCCAATACACTCAATAGAAGGCAAAGCAATTTACACTTGTGGGAAAAATTAGATGCAACTGAATTCCATGGAATAATAGCGTGTTAATCAATAACTTTTAGAAGGAAAAGACAGAAAGAAAAAAAAAGAAAGGGGAGGAAAGGGAAAGAAGGGAGGAAAAAATTGAGATTTCTGCCTCATCCCTCTATGAGGGGCTCACTGACTGTCCTGAGAATCTGAAGAATTCTATCCCCAGAAAAATGCACATGCATATAAGACTGAACGTATATTTTCTTGATGTTCACAGGCCCCACCTTATACTTTTACTATAATAAAACATTTCAAATAAAGGTGAAGTTCTCTTTGTCTCCCTCCCCCATCTCATTCCCTCACCCTGTTTCCAGAGGTATCTATCATGCATTTGGTACATATCCTTCCAGGCCACATTTCTTTTACTACATACATATGGAACCACAAGTAGGTATAGGGGAAAGATCAGTTCATTTTTGACAGTATAAGCTGAAGGTATCTATTAATATCTAAGTGGATATAAATATTAAGTAGGCAAATGAAATGAATATACAAGCCTGGAATTAAAGAAAGAAGTCTAGGCTAGAGATATAAATTTGGAAGTCAATGGCATACAAATGGTATTTGAAGCCAAGAAATTGGAGATTAAAAAGAAAGTGAAAGAAGACAGAGAAGAACAAGGATAAGCCCTGGGACACTCTAATGTGAACTGGTCTGAGGAAGAACCAGCAAGAGAGACCGAGAAGGAGCATTCAATAAAGAAATAGTATCCTGGAATGGAAGTGAAGAAAATGTATCAAGAACCAAGGGATCAAAAGTGTCAAATGCTGCTAACAGGTCAACTAAGATAAGGACCAAGACATGATCACTGGATTTAACAACACAAAGGTTACCACTAACCTTGTCAATAGCTCTTTCAGCAGAGCAAGGGGTACAAAAGCTTAATTGGGGTGGTTTCATTTAAAATGGAAGCTATAACAGCAAATTTGTATGCTGATGAGAATATTCCAGGAAAGGGGCCAAAATCAATGGTATAAGAAAGAGACAGTACAGTTACTAGAACAATGACCTTAAAGTGAAAAGGCATGGGGTATCTAGTATGCAAATGGAGAGAAGACTTAGGTATGAGCATGGTCTGTTCATCTATAGTGAGAAATGACAGACCACATGGGTCAAGATGGAGGTAAGCTGGTAGATGTGGTTGTGGGAGCAAGTGGAAGTTCTCTTCTGTTTGCTTCTACTTTCTCAGCGAAAGAGGAAACAAGGCCGTCCATCATCTGAGAGTGAGGATAGAGGAGGAAGTGTTGAAAGCTTGAAGAGAGATTAGACAATGTGAAATGAAATAGTCTAGAGGAATGGGAGAGTAAATAACTAGAGAATTGCAGTGGAACTTTGGGACAGTACCACCCACAAGGGGTTGGTGGTCATGAATGTAAAAAGAGCCTAGTCAACATGATCAATATTTTCCTCCAGCCATGTTCAAATGCATGAGATGCAGAGCAGAATACGCAGAAAGGTAGATTAAATCAGGACAGCTCTGTCAAGCACGCACTATCAAGGTAAGGCACAGGGTTGCAAGACAGTTGAGAGAACATGCAAGGAAGTAATCATAATGAAAAACAAAGCATAGAAACTCAGATGGATTTCCAGGGAAGTGCAGACGTATAGAGGACGAGGAACAGTGAAAGGGTAGTAGGATCAATAAATTATAAATTCCATGGGGTTAAGAATCATTGGATCAAGGGATCAGAGAAAGTAAGGTAGAAAGAGAGGACATGACAGGTAGAAGGCTGAGACTGAGATCCTGGAGGGGGAGCAGTTATTAGTAAGAACAAGGCAAGAGTCTGACCATGGAAATGAGGGAAAGACAAGATTGTTGGAGAGAGATCCAAGGAATTGACAGGACAGCAGTCAGGATAGCATGCAGCATACATGGAAGCAACACCTTCCAGGAAGGAAGAGAAGTGACCTGGATGTCTGTAAGTGACTACAACAAGAAGGGAGAGCAGTCTGGTGGCACATGTCTCATATCTGGGGAGTTTTAGGAGAAGAGAGGGAGAGCTGACTAAAATGCCAGTGAAGAATAAGCAGGAAACCAACCTACCTCTAGGACCAGAGGTAGGGGTGTTGTAGAGGAAAAGAACAACTACTGCAGTACTTTAAAAGACTGTGGAGGAAGTAGTGTCCTCAAAGGTGAGCTGGAATTTAGTTAGAACAAAAAGGCAATGTTCAGGAAAGAGAAGAATACAAGGGATTTTGCTGTTGATGAACCTAGTTCTAAAGGGCGAAGTGGTAATTGAGAGGCATTTCCCTGATTATTCCTGAAACTTAGCATCTATTCACAGGTTTTCAGGCTATTCAGGTTTTCCCCATTTTTTATTGGGTTAGTTATCTTTTTTCTGATTTTAGCTTATTATAAATTCTTGATACAATATATATTGTATCTTCTCCCAGTCTCTTTAACTTTGTTTATGCTGAGTTTTTTAGTGAAGGTTGAACATCTCTCCCTAAGCCAAAAATCTGAAAGTATTTGAGCACCAAAATACACACTGGTGCACTTCGGATTTCAGACTTTCAAATCAGGGATGTTCTATGATGCAAATATTCAAAAATCTGAAAAAATCTGAAATCTGAACATTTCTGATCCCAAGCATTTTGGATAAGAAATACTCAATCTGGACATAAATTTAATTTTGATACAGTACAACTTATCCATATCTTCCTTGCTGGGTTGTGCTTTTTTTCTTGTCTAGAAAAGCTTCCCTTAACTCAAGGCCATAAAAATATCCTTCTAGATAATTTCACATTTTTGTTTTCACAATTGGCCTTTAATCCATCAATATTTTTTGTGCATGTGAAATAACTTCATATTTTATTTCTATACAATTGCACTATAGTTAAAGAACATGTTCTCTCTTGTCTATTCTTAGAAACTTTTTGACACTACTGGGCATCTACCCAAAGGAAAAAAAGACGTTCCATAATAAAGACATCTGCACTCGAATGCTTACAGCAGCACAATTCACAATTGCAAAGATGTGGAAACAACCCAAGTGCCCATCAATACCTGAGTGGATTAATAAAATGTGGTATATGTATACCACGGAGTACTACTCAGCCACAAAAAAACAATGGGGAACTAACACCTCATGTGTTATCCTGGATGGAGCTGGAGCCCATCCTCCTAAGTGAAGTACCACAAGAATGGAAAAACAAGCACCACATATACTCACCATCAAATTGGTACTAATTGATCAACACTTATGTGCACATATAGAAGTAACATTCATCAGGTGTCGGGCAGGTGGGAGGGGGGAGGAGAGGATGGGTATATTTACACCTAATGGGTACACTGAGCACTGTCTGGGGAAGGGGCACGCTTGTAGCTCTGACTCAGGCAGTGCAAAGGCAATATACGTAACCTAAACATTTGTACCCCCATAATATTCTGAAATGAAAATAAATAAATAATAAAAACAATTTTTAAATAATAAAAAGAAATTTTTTGAGACTTCCTTTAAGACCTAATATATGGTCAACTTCTGCATATGTTCTATGCACACTATTTCTTGAGTGCCAAAAAAATGCACACACATATATCATATACACATTTATATTACATCAAGCATAATTGAATTCTTCATTCTTCCATATTCTTACAATTTTTTTTCCTGCTTATCAGTTTTTCAGTAAGGGATATTAACATTTCTCAATATAATTATGAAGGTTTTTTACCCTTGTAATTCTGTTAGCTTGAGCTTTAAATGTATTCCAAGCCTATGTTATTAGGTTCATAAAAGTTTAGGTCTGTTAAACTTCTTGGATGACTATTCTTTTTAGCATTATGTAATTTCCTCTTTATGTTATCAATGTTTTTCATGTTGAATTCCATGTGCTTTGATAAGAACACTGTCATACCACCTTTGGAGTTCATCTAGAATACTAAGTATTTGCCTGGATTTTTTCTATCCCTTTGTTTTAAACCTTTCCTTGAGGTTTTATTTTAATTTTCTCTTGTAAACAGCATATAGTTCAATTTGAGGTGAGAGGTTTAATTCAATCATCTGCCTTTTAATAGGTGAATTTAATCATTTTATATGTATTATGTTTGCTGACATACTTAGATCTGCCATTCTTTGGTGTTTTTTACTTAGCATTTTTCTTTCTTCTTTTTTTCCTTCTCTTTACTTGAATTCAATGTTTTTGTTCATTTTTTCTCTTTTCCTCTGCTTGCTTGGAAATTATGGCTGATATTTTTATTCTTTTAGTAACTAGCCCTAAACTTTTATATACTTACATTCATATTTTCCCAACAAAGACTTCTTCCCAAATAAGACAAGGATTTTATCATTCCAACTCTCCTCCAACCTCCCAGTCTGTACAGGCTGCTATGACAAAATACCACAAATTGGGTGGCTTATAAACAATAGAAATTTATTTCTCATAGTTCTGGAGGCTGGGAAGTCCAAGATCAAGGCACTGGTAGATTCAGTGTCTGGTTAAGGGCCCACTTCCTGGTTCATAGATGGCCAGCTTCTCACTGTGTCCTCACATGGCAGAAAGAACAGGGAGCTCACCTTGGTCTCTTTTATAAGGGCACTAATTCCATTCATGAGGCCTTTGCCTCTCACAGGCCTCACCCTCTAATACCATTACATTGGGGGTTAGAATTTCAACACAGAGTTTTGAGGAAGCATAAACATTCAGTCTATAGCACTCTCTACAATCCAGGTTCCCTGTTAATATTATCTAAAATTGTAATATCACCTTTCTGAATTTATTTCTGTCTTTTCAAAACCCCTCAATAGTTCATGAGGTTTACCAATATCCTTTACAGATATCTTTTTATTACGCTCCTTACTCCAGGCTTCCTTTTCTTCTTGCTGAAGTACATCTTTAACAGTTCTTTCATTAAGGGTCTGTAGACAGCAAACATTTAGTCTTTGTATATCTAAAAATGGCTTTATTTCACTCTTGCATTTGAATAATCATTTGGCTGGGAAGAGGAGTCTGGGTTAAAAGTTATTTTGGCTCATAATTTTGAAGATATTGCTCCATTGTTCTTTTGTTGATAATAAAGCTGATATTAAGCTGTCATTCCTTGTTTTGTTTAATTCCTGGTAATTTTAAATGTTTTTTTCTTAACCTTGACATTTTGCAGATTCTCTAGAATGTATCTAGGTATGACTCTATTTATATTTGTCCTGCTCAGCTCCACAGTTTATGCTCTGAAGCCCTTGAGTACTCAGAAAGCGAGGAAAATTTTCAACATGCCCAGTATTTATTTTCTAATTTCAGAAGTCTTAGAAGACATGTATTAGAAGTTGTCAACCTTAAATTTTCTTTCACATTTTCCATTTCTTTAGTTCCCTGAACTATGTTCTAAATCATCCTCAGTATTATCTTTGACTTACAAATTATTGATTTAACTAATCTCTTCGTCCAACATATCATTTATTGCATTAATTGCAGGTTTTCAAAATTTCTTTGACAACATACTCATTTCTAAGATTTCTAATTGGTTTGCTTTTATCTGTAAGTGTCCAAAATTAATATTTGCCTCTTTTATCTCATAATTTCTCCTTTTTGCTTTATAGCTATTCTTTCCTTTGGAGAATTTAAATTCATTTATTTGAAAGTCCTTTTTAGAAAAATGCCTTTTTTTCCCTCACCTCAGAAGTAAATTCTCTCATTTATGGAATGTATTGTGTATCATTTTATGACATCATTTTCCTCATGTACTTTGATATTTTACTTTGCAAACTTATTTTGAGTTTGAGTTTCTTGTATTTTCATTTTTTACCTTCCATACCTCACGCTATGTTTACTAGTTCTATGGTTACCTTCACCTGGCCCACTATGGTCCCACTTCCAGAGGTCTTTTTTTGTAGGCCTTAAAGCTCTCACTCTTCAATAATCTTCACCTATCAATAACAACCTTGAATGTAAATGGATTAAATTCCCCAACTAAAAGATACAGACTGGCTAAGTTGATTGAAAAACAGGACCCAATTTTATGCTGCCTATAAGAAACTCACTTCACTTATAAAGACAAACATAGACTGAAAGTGAAAAGATGGAAAAAGATCTCCCACACAAATAGAAACCAAAAGGCAGCACGAGCAACTATACATATATCAGATAAAACAGACTTTAAGTCAAAAACTATAAAAAGAGATAAAGATAATGATAAAGGGATAAATTCAATAAGAAGGCTATAATAACTATAAATATATATACACTCAACACCAGAGCATCCATATATAGAAAGCAAATGTTATTAGATCTAAAGGAAGAGCTACATTCCACAATTATAGCTGGGGACTTCAACACCCCACTCTCAGCACTGGACAGGTCATCTAGACAGAAAATTAACAAAGAAACATTGGATTTAAATTGCACTTCAGACCAAATGGAGCTAACAGATACATTTCATCCAACAGCTACAGATTACATGTTCTTTTCAACAGCATGTGAAACATTCTCAAGGACAGACCATATGATAGGCCACAAAACAAGTCTCAACAAATTTTTAAACCTGAAATAATATCTAGTATCTATTCTGACCACAATGGAATAAAACTAGGAATCAATAACAAGAGGAACTTTCGAAACTGTACAAATACACAGAAATTAAACAATATGCTCCTGAACAACCATTGGGGCAACGAAGAAATTAAGAAGAAAATTTAAAAATTTCTTGTAACAAATGAAAATGGAAACACAATATAACAAAACCTATGGGATATATCAATGGCAGCATTAAGAGGGAAGTTATAGAAATAAATATCCACATCAAAGAAGTAGAAAGATTTCAAATAAACACCCTAATGATGCATCTCAAAGAACTAGAAAAGCAAGAACCAAACCCAAAACTAGAATAAAGATCAGTACAGAAATAAACAAAATTGAAACTAAAAAAAAAAATAGCTCAACAAAACAAAGTTTGTTTTTTGAAAAGATAAGCAAAATTGACAAATCATTAGCTACACTAACCAAGAAAAAAAAAAGACCCTAATATAATCAGGAATGAAAAAGGAAACATTACAACTGATACCAGAGAAATACAAAGGATTATTAGAGATTATTATGAATAACTATATGCCAACAAACAGGAAAACCTAGTGGAAAAATTGGAAAAATGGATAAATTCCTGGACACATACAACCTACCAAAATTGAAACAAGAAAAAACAGAAAATCTGAACAGACCAGTTATGAGTAATGAGATTGAATCAATAATAAAAAATCTGCCATCAAAGAAAGTCCAGGACTGTATGGCTTCACTACTGAATTCTATCATATATTTAAAGAAGATCTAATACCAATTCTTCTCAAACTCTTCCAGAAAACTGAAGAGGAGAAAATTTATCCAAACTCATTCTACAAGGCCAGCATTATACTGATACTAAAGCCAGACAAGGATACAACAAAAAAAGAAAAAGAAAACATAGGCAAATATCCTTGATGAACATAGATGCAAAAATCTTCAACAAAATAAATACTAACAAACCAAATCTAGCACCACATTAAAAAGATCACTCACCATGATAAAGTAGGATTTATCCCAGGGATTCAAGGATGTTTTGACACACACAAAGCCATAAACATGATATATCATATCAACAGAATGAGGGACAAAAACCACATGATCATGTCAACAGACACAGAAAAAGCATTTGAATAAATTCAACATCCTTCCATGGTAAAACTCTCAACAAATTAAGTATAGAAGGAATGCACCTCAACAAAATAAAGGCCATATATAAAAAACCCACAGCTAACATACTGAACGCTTTTCCTCTAAGAACTGGAACGAGACAAGCATGCCCACTCTCACCACTCTTATTCAGCATAGTACTAGAAGTCCTAGCTAGAGCAATTAGGTAACAGAAAAAAAATAAAGGGCATCCAAATCTAGAAAGGAGGAAGTAAAACTGTCTCCATTAGCAGATGACATGATGTTATATATAGATAGCACTAAAAGCTCTACCAAAAAACTCTTAGAACCAATAAACAAATTAAATAAAGTTGAAGGATACAAAATCAACAAACAAAAATCAGTAGTACTTCTATATACAATAAGTAACTAGCTGAAAAAGAAATCAAGAAAACAATCCCATTTACATTAGCTACCAAAAAAATAAATAAAATACCTAGGAATAAATTTGTCAAGAAGGCAAAAGACCTCTACAAGAAAACTACAAAACACTTATGAAAGAAATTGAAGAAGACACAAACAAATGGAAAGACATCCCATGCTCATGGATTGGAAGAATTAATATTGTGAAAATGACCATACTACCAAAAGTGATCTACAGAGTCAATGCAATCCCAATCAAAATACCAAAGACATTCTCCACAGGAATATTAAAAACAATCCTAAAATTCATATAGAACCACAAAAAAAAACAGAATAACAAAAACAATCCTGAGCAAAAAGAACAAAGCTGAAGGCATCACACTATCTGACTTCAAAATATACTACAAAGTATATATAGTTACCAACACAGCATGGTACTGGTAAAGAAAAAAAAAAAAAAAAACCCAGACACATAGACCAATGAAACAGAATAGACAGCCCAGAAATAAATCCATGTATTTACAGCCAATTGATTTTTAACAAAGGTGCCAAGAACATCCATGGGGGTAAGAACAGTCTCTTCAATAAAAGGTGTTGGGAAAACTAGATATTCACATGCAAAAGAATGAAACTAGTCCCTTACTCTCACCATATACAAAAATCATCTCAAACTGTATTAAAGAATTAAATGTAAGACCTGAAACTAGGAAACTACTAGAAGAAAACATAAGGGAAACACTTCAGGACATTGGTCTGGGCAAAAGTTTTATGGATAAGCCCTCAAAAACACACAACAAAGGAAACAACAGAGTGAAGAGACAACCAACAGAATGGGAGAACATATTTGCCAATTATTCATCCAACAAGGACTTTTTAATATCCAGAATACACAAGGAACTCAACAGCAAAAAACCAAATAACCTGATTTAAAAATGGGCAAATGAGCTGAATAGGTATCTCTCAAAAGAAGACATACAAATAGCCAACAAGTATATGAAAAAATGCTTAGCATCACTAATCATCAGGAAAATGCAAATCAAAACTACAATGAGATATCATCTCACCCCAGTTAAAATGGCTTTTATCCAAAAGACAGGCAATAACAAATGCTGGAGAGGATGTGGAGAAAGGGGAACCCTCACACACTGTTGATGGGAATGTAAATTAGTACAGCCATCATGAAAAACAATATGGAGCTTCCTCAAAAAACTAAAAAAAGAACTACCATTTGATCCAACAATCCCACTACTAGGTATTTATCCACAGGAAAGAAAATAAGCATATTGAAGAGCTATCTACACCTACATGTTTATTTCAGCACTATTCACAATAGCCAAGATATGGATAAGTGTCCATCAACAGATGAATGGATAAAGGAAATGTGGTATATATACTCATACACAGGCTCAACAGAATACTACTCAGCCATAAAAAAGACGAAATCCTATCATTTACAATGACATGGATGAGCCTGGAGGACATTATGCTAAGAGAAGTAAGCCAGGCACAGAAAGATAAATACTGCATGTTTTCACTCATACATGGAAGCTAAAAAAATTGATCTCGTAGAAGTAGAGAGAATAGTGGTTACTAAAGACAGGGAAGGGTAAGAGGGAGGGGGATAATGAGAGCGGTTGCTTAATAGATATAGAATTATAGCTAGACAGAAATAGTAAGTTCTAGTGTTCTATAGCACTGACTATAATTAACAACTTACTATATATTTTCAAATAGCTAGAAAATCAGATTTTGAATGTTCCCAACATAAAGAAGTAATAAATGTTTGAAGTGATGCATATGTTAATTACCCTGAGATCAGTACACATTATGCACATGTATCAAAACATCACACGATACCCCATAAGTATATATAATTATTATGTGCCAATTAAAAATAATAATAAAAGCAGGAAAAAAAAAAAAAAGAATATGGCAGATCTAGTCCCGAACCAGAGGGCCACTCCTGAGTGGCTGTCTTAACTGCCTTCAGGTGTCAGTTATGATGGACCACAAACCCATGCAGGTTGTAGCTTTTATTGTCTCCTAGTGCAGAGCCCTGCAGGAGCCTAAAGTTTCACACCATAATCCTGGATCTGTTTCCCCACCACAAACAGGGCATTTCAGCCTCCCTTATGAACTGATCTTCTAGATGCTTCTGCCCATTTAGTTCATGTCCCCAATTCCACTTACCTGTCAATATACATATTTGCTTTCTTTCTGATCCACAGAGATGTTTATCTTATTTCTGAAAATATCCTTTATATTTTTTGTTTTTTAAAAAATATTTCATTATTGATGCCTCTGTGTTTGGGGAGGGAGGATCCTTTGTGAACTGACAATGGTATCTTGATCAGAAGTTCATGTTTTCCTTATATGAAGATTTTGGTTTACATAACACATAGTAGTATATTTAATATCAAACTAAAATAACATGTGAAAAGTTCAGAGAAAGTAACTACAGATTAAAAGGCTAACTTAATTATGCTAAACACTTTCAAAAAATAAGGTGGGCTGGGCACAGTGGCTCGTGCCTGTAATCCCAGCACTTTGGGAGGCCAAGGCAGGAGGATTGCTTGAGCCCAGGAGTTTGAAATCAGCCTGGGAAACACAGAGAGACTGTCTCTACAAAAGTTTTAAAAATTAAAAAAAAAACACCTATAATAATAAGGTAGGCTTGTGTTCTCCAAAATTTAGGAGAGCAATTTGAAATTTTTTTAGAGTCAATAAATCTTTACTACCCTGAAAACTAAAGGCATCATTACACAAAGAAAGAAAATCATAAAGGAACTCACAAAAATGTGTAGCAGCAGGGTTAAGAGCATAAACTGTGGAAACTGACAGCCTGGGTTCAAATCCTGGCTGTGTTACTTACTAGTAAGATGTAACTTCCCTCTGCCTCAGCTTCTTTTTGTAAGTGAGAATAATAATAATGCCTATATCAAAGGTTTGTTATGAGAACCAAATAAATTAATATTTGTCAAGTATTCAGTACAAGCTAGGCACACAATGATTACTATATAAACATTTGTAAATATAAAATATTACATTAAATTTTTACATTTAGATAAAATATACAATATTAAAATCCTAAAAAATTAGATTTTCATAATTTATAATATATTCAGGAACTAAAATTAAAAGTAAATAAGTAAAAAGTTGTATATGCTGTACCTGTTTAGTAGTTTTATGAGTGCCTTGAATTGTCCTTTTAGATTTTCCACCAGTTTGACATTTAGGTTTTCCTTCAAGATGACAAAAAATAAATAAATAGGTACATATACAGAATGACAAATAGATAATATAAAATAGAATTATAGGCAATTAGATAATATAAAACTAAACTATACAAATCATTCAGGCATACTAACACATAATCTCCTTCCAGAGAAAACAGAACAGTAGAGTCTATTCATGGTCAATATGAACTGATATAAAAAAAGTAAATTTCCAAAGTCCCAGAGACTGGTTTTATTGAACAGCTTTCTCAGAACAGGAATAAATCAACTCCTTAAAGAAGTCAGATACTTTGACAATTTAAAAACAAGGTCCAGTTACTGGTACTCCTCAACTTATATGTAAGTCTGGAAAAACTTCTCTAAATTAGAATTTTATTTCAACAATAAATACAAGACTATTTTTTACCATATAAAACCCTAATATTTCAATTAGTTTATCTGATTTATGAAATACAGAGTTTCATTTTGAAAAGGGAGGTTTTTCAGTTCTTCATATTTTTGCAGTCAGATACATTTTATTCACTTGTTCTTTTTTTTATAAGACAGACACTAACCACTGTTATATAAACACTTTATTCTTGACAGTAATTAAAAACAGGAATAAAATTCTATAATGTATAAAAGAATACTTTTCCTTTCTACAAAATAATTTTGGGGCTAGGTCCCCTAAACCAGTATAAGTGAAGCGACCCATAACACATGCATAACCACTACCAACTTATCTGCCATAAGTGAGACTCCCTCACTGTTCTACCAGGGATAAAGGCAGAGAACTCTACAACAACCTACACAGCCCTTCATTCATCCGTTTATTATATGGAACAATCTACCAGCAGGTTTTTTGGAATATTCAGCAGAAAAACCAGCTTGGAACAAGCACTAGCACCAATGTACCAGCAGGTTTTTTAGAATATCCAGCAGAAAAACCAGCTTAGAAACAGAAATAAAAAAAAGAAGAGAAGAAAACTTTCTAAAAACGAAATTATTATCCTCAGAAACATTTGAGAGTATATACTGTAGCCATAAAACAAGAACAAGCTGCTATTAAAAAAATAAAACATATAAGTGGCAAAGTTTTAACAGTATAAAATAATCCTTATCAAAACCTATAAATGTTAACATTCTTCTTTTGTCATCATTATTACAGATATTCAGAAAGTTCTAATTCTCTGTGCTTATAGTTTTATTATTTTGCAATAAGCACAAATAAAGCTTTAAAATTGTTCTGGTCAATTATTTATGTACTTATATGAAAAATCAGGTTATGTACAGATGTGTGATTTATTTTATTTTCTTTCCTTCTATGTTTTGTGAATAGAAGTGATATTAATAGAACACCTTTGGACTATTTTGTGTTCTGAATAACTTTTGGAAAATGGGAAAATAAAATTTTGTATAAAAATATTTATAATTCACAGTAACCATAAAACATTTTTATGTTTTATGTTTTTACTTTTGTAGTAAATAATGTTGATATGTATTTCTATCAAAGAAATAAAGCAATAGTAAGCTTCTTATGGAAAGACTAGCTGGTAAGAAGGTGAATTTCAAAAGATAAATTCAACTCTTCCTCTATTTGATAGACTTTGTGATTCAAAATAATTTCTCTCTAAAAATAGCTAGGAAGACTAAGGAAAAAAGCTACAGGGGAGGACTGGTTCAAGTAGTATTTTAAAATACTATAATGCCTCTATATTAAAATAGTGTGGTACTCACACATAAATTAGATAAACAGGCTAGTAGAATAGAATATAAGTCCATATGGAAATTCAATTTACAGAAAAGGAGGAATCTCAAATAACTGAGGCAAAGATAGACTTTATAGCAGTGATGCTGGGACAACTTGTTAGCTACAAGGAAAAAGATAAAATTAGATCCATTCCACACACTATATGTAAGAATAAATTACAACTGTATCAGAGTTCTAAATGTAAAAAAGATAAAATAAAGATTAAAAAATTTTAAATTTTAAATAAAATTAAATGTAAAAATCAATTAAAAAGAATAAAACATGGGTGAACTCTTGTTTAGCTTGAAACATCTTGTTGTATGAGGATACTCTCAAAGAATGATGAGAACACGTCCAAAGGAAATAGGAGCCAACTTAAAGTGTCTCCCATTAGACAAATCTAGAACAATTTGGGCACCAAAATATAGTAATGGATTATAATCCATTAAATACCATAAGAAGCCATGAGTCCACACAAATTTAAATTTACAAATATATATATATGTACATAAAAGTAAAGGGGAGAAGGGAAGGCTCTTCCTTATATTAGAAGGCCAACTAATGAATGTGGAAGGAATAGAGTTAGCAAATCACCATTTTGCAACCACCAGAGTAATAACTTAGTAAGTTAAGAATTATCAATGGAAGCTAAAACTAGTGGGTGGACTGTTTCAATAGAAACAATATTTATATAGCCTCAAACTGTCTTAACACAAATTACTCATTAATTACAAAGGAAAACACTAGTTACTTTACAATGGAGAAACTTCGCAGATATCACCGTAACCAACTGATTAAAGTTAACATCACTAATAATGAGATAAATAGATATCATGAGCCTCCTCTCATGCACTGAAAAGGACACAACATCATTTCTATAAAATTCCTACCAAAAATACACACTCGTATCTAATCACGAAAAGACATCAGACAAACCCACTTGTGAGGAATACTCTATAAGCCCTCAGAAAATTTCAAAGTGAGGTCTCCTTTAGCACACTCCAACCTCCTGTTTTCTGTATCCTGTCCAATCTTCCATATCCCCAGAAACATGGCTTCATACTGCCCCTAGTCATTAAAGGGAGAGGACTTAAGAGAGAAGATATCTTTTTCCTAGTTCAAATAATAATAATGAGATCTAAAGAAATCTCTTTTATTTTCTAAAACATTACATTAAATTGTACCTAACCATGGTAAATCACATGAATTTTTAAAACCTATTTTTTTATTTTTACAAGAATTAAAAGAAAAATATCTAAATCTCTTAAAACTTAAAACAAAAACCTAATGTGCCAGTCATAACAACATAAACCCAATTTCATTACTATCTGAAATAGCAAAACTAATTTTTATAAAACCATTTGCATATAAAAGAAATAAAAATTTATTTAATATATATTAATTTGCCCAAGAGTTCTAACTGTAAACAGTTTTCAGTCTGTCTACTATTTAGCACTAAATATATCCTTCTAATTTACAACAAAATATTAAACTATTTTTTTAATACATACCATCATCATCTTTGCTTTCTAGTGGAACACTCCAAGCTATTAGGTTTCTTGCTGTACGACCTTCCTCTGCAACTATTCTCCTTACTTTGTCATGACTATTGGAACGCTGGAATGAAGCCTGTGGAAAAGAGAATATTTATTAGATGATCAAATATTTGATTAGTCAAAATATGAATATATTTGACAAAGTCATTATTTCTCACATTTTCTCAGAAAGGAAACACTTAAAACTAATTTGGGATTTAAAAGATGGTTAAACAGAGAAAAGAAACTCATAAGTCTTTTTTAAGTCTAAAAAGAATGGATTTTACAACCTAAAAATAAACAAATTATTTTAAGAATAAATATAATATAAGGTTTGAAAAAGTATCCTAAAGAGCACAAACATCCATATTAGCAACCACCCCTTACATTATCAATAGGTCCAAGTGTGAAAGAGATCACTTTTTACAGACATGCTATATATTTCCACTGAAAGCTCTCTCATAAAATGTTTTGGAAAATCCTATTTCATTCCCTAGAGATAGTGCTAAAGTAAATCTCCTCCTGGTTAGTAGCACAATTTCATCTCGAAGTTATTGGGATTTAGATAATAATTCCTGTAACAGACACTTAAATTGCAAATTTTAAAACTTAAATTGCATACAATGTGTGTAATTTCTTGCCTGCTCTAGCCCCACCAAGCTAGTGTTGAAAACAACTCTAGCATACAGGTTCATCCCCACAAAGACCCTGGGTCAGTTGGGATCCAAGTCCAGTAAAATAAAGGAAATTGCTTCCCCATTAATGAATGCTATATGAAAATAGCCTGTTTTTATAAGCCAAGTGTCTATGAGAAGAAAGGGGTCCTAAAGCACCCATATGAGCATGAGGATGCAGCTTCCTTACCTAACCCTTAACTCCATGTGGGCAAATGCCTCTTTCTGAAACAAGTTCACCACTAGGCCCAGCCCAAAATCCAAGTCCAATCATTGGGTGCTTTCATGCCCTCTTCTAGTTCTCGCCAGCCTAGACTGTTAGCATTCCTGGAATCCTAAGGCAATAATGTATTCACTAGGCAATTTAGTATGTGTAAAGCATTGTGTAAGACACTGAGGAGAACAGAAAGAAATATAAGGTATTGTACTAATCCTCAAAGAGATAACAATCCAAATAAATGAACCAAACATGTAAGAGCAAAAAATAATACATGTATTAACCAGTATGATAGCTAGTCTCTAAAGATGTCCCCCTTCCCCCCAGTAAACCACACCTGCTGGTGTTCATGCCCTTGTGTAATCCACTCCCCTTGAATCTGGCTCTGACTTGCTTTTTGACCAATAAAATGAAGTGAAAGGGGCATGGCACAACTTCTGAGACTCAGTCACAAGAAGATTTGCAGCTTCCACTTAGGTGTCTTGGGACAGTCACTCTTAAAATCCACCTGTCATGCCATGAGAAGCTCAAGCCACAAATAGAGAGACCACACACACATAGGCAGCACTCTGACAATTCCCACCTGACAGACAGCATCCTCTGCCCACTGCATGTGTGAGCCATTTTGGACATTCCAAGCCAGCTGAGCCCCCGGATAACTGCTACTATCCCAGCACCCCAGCTGATACCACATCACAAGAACCACCAAATCAACTCACAGAACGAGATCATAGGAACTCTATGTATGCACATTAATCCCCAATATACACATCTGGATCTATTTGCATAGAGATATTAAAAAAACATGAGTTTATACTGATAACTCTGATTTCAATCGTACACCACAGGGTTCATTTTAGCCTTCCCCTTTCCTCATTTGAAGCTTCTTTCTCCAATAGTAAGAAACCCAGCTCTCATTATCTACAATATGTTTACTTATTTGTTAAATTCTTATGTATACATAAAGTAGCTTCAAAATTGCTAACCCATATCCCTGTGAGAAACACATTTACTTACTAGATTACAGCATTTCTGTACAGTTCTTGTCTTTAGCCTTACACTAAGTACTGTTTGTGAAAATCATTAAATTAGTTCTTCTCATCCTCACCCTGGAATATGTTACTATTTGCTTTCTGTTTTGGGTTCTCCCCACCTACTGGTTGATTTTAATTGCTTGTTTATTTGGGAAATATGTGAAGAAAAAGCAACACATTATTCTCAAATGGAGGAACTTAATAATGAGTAGTATGACTTCAGGGGAAGGAAAAAAGTCACTACAGTACACTGTAGAGCAGGGGTCAGCAAACTTTTTCTACAAAGGGTCAGATAATATTTTTTATTTTAGGCTTTGCAAGCCATACAGTCTCTGTGACAACTATTAAATTCTGCCCTTTTATGTGAAGTATCCATAGACAATATGTAAACAAGTAGGGGTGGCTGTGTGGTAAGAAGCTAATTGTGAGATAAATAGATACATATTACTTTTTATTTTGAAATAAATTCAAATTACAGAAAAGTTACAAATTAGCACAAAGAATACCCAAAATACCCTCACACTTTTTTTTTCCTGAAACATTTGAGAATAAATTGCAGTTATGCTACCTCTTGCCAGTAAATACTTCAATACGTATTTATATATGCAAGGACACTCTCCAAAAAACTGTACTACAACTATCAAAATCAGGAAATTATCACTGATACAGGATTATTATCTAAATTATAGCAAAATTTCACCAACTTCCCCACTAATGCCTTTGACAGTATAAAATAAAGTTGACAAAAGATGTAAGCCCAATTCTCCCAGAAGCTCTACAAACTCCAAACGGGATAAATACAAAGAAAACTACAACCAAGCACATCACAGAAAAACTGATGATAACCTGAAACAAGGAGAAAAATCTTAAGAGCATACAGAAGAAGGAAAAAAACAACTCATTACCTTTAAAGGAGCAGAAACAAGATTGACAGCCTTGCATTGTCCAAGAAGTGATAAAAGAATAATTTATAATAAACTCTAATAAATCGATAACTTACTGCCTATTCAGTGGAATAGTAGTGTCAAAACCCTGACCAAAAAGGGTTCAAAAGAAAATGCTGAGTAAGAAAACAGAGATAGTAAGTATAAAAAAACACTTTTTGAGTTTCATCATAAAGGAAAACAAAGAAAGAAATGAACAGAAGGATTTTTAAGATGAGTGATAGTACATCATATTTTCATGCTGATGAGAATGATCCAGTAGAGAAAGAAATTGTGTTATGTTGGGAAAGAGGGAATAATCATAGGTGCTAAATCCGTGAGTGACAGGAATTGGGTTTCCATACACAAATGAATGAATTAACCAACCAATTCAAACTGCTAGGAAAACAAAGACTGCTCTCTCCTACTCCAATACTCTGTGATGAGAGGCTAACCCAAAATTTTGTCTCCAGAATGTCTAACTTTTTACATCTTTAACATAAACACCTGTACTTACATTTCTTCATTCCTCTGACTTTAACCTGGGATATCCACGTGGCATCTAATCACCTGACTCATTAAGCTTTCACTGAAACTCATTAGTCTGTGACACTGTCCTAGCTCCATTCAGTGCCCTCTAAATTTGCAAAATTCTTGAATCACCTCTTCTCTACTTATTCCCACACTTTCCAATTAATATAACACCATAAAACCTCCTCTTTCAGCTTAAGTTCATCTCCCAATAAGTATTAGTTCTATCTAACTTATGTTGACATCTATCATTTAGGTTACCTAAGCATTGTTTTAACCAATAGTATCACTATTTCTTCCATACCAAATGAACAAGTTTAAATAGATGGCATACTCTCAGCTCTATTTAAGATAATTACCTTACACAATCATAGAAAATCCAGAGTCTTCATAAAGTAATAAGTTTCCAAGAACTAAAATGGTTAATTGCAAGATAGCAATGTTGCAGTAATGCTAGATGAAGAAAACTTCAAATCTAATATTCTTTACTTCTATGAACATTTCAGTTCTACCATAAATTTTACCAAGTTAGTTCTTTTGTACTTAGTAAACATACACAGGCACACATTCAAAGAAAGAGCCACCAGCTCAAGACTTCTGTTTTTATTCTTAGTTCCAATACTTTATACGCAAAAACATTGTAACTACTCATCTTACTACCACATTTGACTGAAAATCATTTTTCATTTTAAAGCACAGATGCTTTCTGTAATATATACTGAATGGACTCCTTTCAGTAAAAACCTATAAATTCTAATCATTTTTAATAATCTAATTCTTACACAAATGTCAGTAACAATTTAAATAAAATAGTTTTAAATATTTTAATCTAAGTATTAGGGTTTGAAATGCAGTAAGTGATTCTGAGATATTTCATAACATTATAGAAATAGTATTTTTCAAATACTATTTTTACATAAATTCTTTTCTTACAGGCGTCTTCAACAAAATATGTGTATTTTCATCCAAAGTCACAGTGTGCCATCTAGTGCTGTATGGAGACTTTACAGAGGCTTGTTCAAATACTTAATGTTTCAATTAAAAGCATAAAGGTCAGTCCTGAGTGAAAGTTTTTAATGCTCAAATCTTACAGTACATAATCTAAGAAAACAAGTGTTCAGAATGTTCACCAAAGAGGGTAGGTATTTCTGAGACTTGCTCTCAGATTGGGAAAAGAAACTTCTCTCTCTTAGGTTAAAAAAATCTAAATAATTTCTCTTTTAACAACTTTCACCATAATCTTGAAATGGTTATAAGCACTGTTTACTAAATTTTTATGTTTCTGCCTCTATAAAACTTTCTCCTTTAAACAAGTTCTTCAAAATCTATTCATATAATACTATTGCTTGCCCATAAAATGAAATTCCCGTATCATTTTTTAAATGGTTTTTAAGCTTTCTGGATAATTCAGTAAAGAACCTTTCTCTTAAATTTGCACTATTAAAGCCCTTCACATTTTGGGAAATACGAAGATAAGATTACCAGTCAATGAATACAAGGAATACATTAAATTCTAAAAATGGTTAACACTTGCATATATTTTTATAAACCACGAAACTTACCTGAGAAATCATGCAACTGGTACAATTTCTATAATATTACAGAACGATGAGCTGGAATCCTGTTCAGTAATTTATGATAACCTTGTCAGTTCTTACTGATATTTCACACCTTTCTAAAGGTAAAACCATACATAAACTGAGGCTGGTTTAACTATTATAAAGGGAAAAAAATTAACTTCTATCTTATATGAGCTACTCTATTTTACAGTCTCTATTATAGCTAACTAGCCTACACTCTAAATAATACATTGAATCTTATCAATTCTATCTCCTAAATATACCTTGAAAACATAAATTCACTACCACCACCCTAGGCTGAGTCATCATCATCTTAAGCCTAAATTACTAGAACAGCCTCTGTGACAGAGACTACCATATGTTCACCAAAACCATTTTCTTTTTCTCCTGTCACAAAGCTAGACAACACTTCCCAGTCTTCTTGCAGGTAGATGGCCATGTGACTAAGTTATGGGGGAAAATGGCCTTATTTTAAGGAAAAAAAAAGTCTCCTGCATCCTCATCTACACTCTCTCACTTCCCCCGCTTCCTGGCCAGATGCAGAGGATCCAGCAGGCACTAGACTCTCTAAAGAATGCTGGAATCAAAAGATGGAAGTAGATTTGGTCCCAGAATCACAAAGGCAAAGGTCACATGCTGAATACCTGCACTGAACTATTAAGTGAACAAGAAATACACTTCCAATCTGTTGGTTCCCCTTCTGATTATGAAGGACTAGGTAATTCAGACCAACCATCCAGTTGAGAAAAATTTTGCTGAACAAAAATTTTTTTTTAATATTTTAGGAGCACCAGAAAAAAGTGGAAGAAGTGACCAATTACAGGGCCAAGACTGGGGAAAAACAAAAATCTAGAGAAATGAATCCAGCAATCAGAACTGCTTTTCCCTCAAAGGTACCTGACAATTCCAAGAGAGGCAGCCAAGGCAGAGAAACTGAGCAAAATTTGACAGACAAAAAAGTATAGAGACAAAATTTGTCCAAGGCCACCCCAGGCTTTAGGTTAGGACCCAGAAGAGCTTCATCCCAGGAGTAAGGGTGAACCAGAAATAGATCAGCCCTAACAAACAAATAATTCAAACCAGTTTTGAATTATCTCAATCCCTGATTGGATTAGAATAAACTGCAACTGCCGGGTACCCCTAGCCATCTTCCAGAAACAAAGGTAAGTCTTCTAGGGAAGATCTTATCATTTTAGGCATCAAATTATCTGTTCAGTTATTCACATATAAGGTCCTACACCCAACCAAAAATTACCAGGCATACTAGAAAACAAGTCAAATGACTAAAAACCAAGAAAAATTATAGAAAATAGGTCTATACTCACACATGATCAAAATAATAGAATTATCAAAGATTTTAAGGTAACTCTAAGTAATATGACCTAGAAAATGAAAAGATTAAAATTTTCTGCAGAACTAGAAACCTAAAAAGAATCAAACAGAAATTATAAAATTGGAAAAGAAAAAACTTTAAAACTGAAATTAAGAACTCAATGAATGAATTTAACAAGAAATTAGTGAATTAGATTAGACTAAAATATCCAGAATGAAAACAGAAAATAAAAAATAGAAAACACAATAGACATAAGAAATACAAGGTCAAACACAGGAGCAAAAACTGAAGCCTGAGGAAAAGAGAAACAAAAATAAGATTAGAGCATATAAAGGCTAAAAACTTTCCAAAGCTAACAAAAGGAGATCATACCACAGAATCAAGAGGTACTATGAATAAAATTCTTACCTTTTTCAAAATTTTAAAAATTTTTTAGAAAATTTTAAATAAAAGGTAAAATAAAAAGACAAACACTAGACGTATTAGGGTAAAAACTACTGACAACCAAAAAAGAAAACCTTACAAGTAGTCACAAGTACCTTCACAGTAGTAACAATAAAACTCACAAGTGATTTCCTGTCAGAAATAATAAATGTAAGAAGTCAATAAAATAATACCTTCAAAGTACTAAAAGTAAATAACTGCCAATAGAAATATGTGAAAATATCCATTTAAAACCTAATAAAAAATGAAGACAACCAAAACAAACACTAACAACACAGTTACCTGAGGGATAGGGGGAGATGGGGTAAAGACGGGGATTAGTGATTAATCACCAAATCCAAGGAGATGTTAGCCTTAAAAGCTATAAATGCATTTTTTCCATTAAAAATGCATATTTTAAAAATTAAAAATAAAAGAGGAAAAAAAATGAGATTCTTATTCTTATGGATATTCTAGAAAAGACAAAATATTACTGAAGTTATGAGCTCAATAAATGGGTTTAACTGCAAATTAGACATAGCAGAAGAAAGGATTAGTGAGCTGGAAAATATAACAGTAGAAAATATCTGCATGAAAGTACAGAGGAAAATAAGAACATAAATACACAAAACAGAAAATAAGAGATATATGGGACACAGTGAAAAAGTCCTAAAAGGTGTAATTGGTGACCCTGAAGAAAAGAACAGAGAGACAGAAAAAATATTTTGAAAGGAAATGGCTTTAAAACTGACTAAAGATATTAGCCGAATTCTCCCAGAAGCCCTACAAACCCCCAAGCAGGATAAATACAAAGAAAACCACACTTAAGCACATCATAGAAAAACTGGTACTTTGAAGGGACTTTGGTGTAAAAAAAAAAAAAAAAGAAAAGAAAAACTGGTGAAAACCTGAAACAAAGAGAAAATCTTAAGAACATACCGAAAGGATAGAAACTCATTACCCTTAAAGGAATAACAATAAAACTCTCAGCTGATTTTCCAACAGAAACAATAAACACCAGTAAATACTGGAATATCTTTAAAATATTGAAAGAAAATCACTGCCTGCAAATCTAGATTATTTACCTGGCAAAATATCCTACAAAAATGAAGGCAAAATAAAAATATTTTCAGACACACAAACTCTAAGAAACTTTGTTACCAAATCAATTGGAAAACTAAAGGAAATTTTCTGATATAAAAGAAGAAAGTTAAATTTCTCTAAATGAATACTGTTCTATAGTTTGAATTTTGAACCATGTAAATGTTGGAGATAATATTAGAATGAAATTAAATTTTTAAAAAAAGAAATATCTAAAAATCAAAAAGAAGCTGAAGACAGTGGAAAAATTTTTTTCAAGATGCTAAGAGGAAAAAAAAAAAATCTGTCAACCTAGACTTCTATGCCCAGCAAGACCATTTTTCAAAATTAGTACAGGAAAAAAAAAAAAAGACATTTTCTGGCAAACAAAACAGAGTTTATGACCAAAAGACCCCCATTGTAGGAAATCCTCAGGATATAGCAGGCAGAAGGAAAATGACCCCAAATGACAGATATGAAAAATCAAAACCCTAGAACTGAGGGGGAATACAGAGTGGGGAGGGATGACGTAAGAAAAGAGCACATAGATAGATGTCCTCCTGCTCTTACACCCAGAAGAGGGAGCTCTTACCTGAGCCCCACACTTTAGAAGGATGCACCTATCAAAAACAACAAAACCCAAAGATAATCAGTAACTAATTGAATGAACAAGAATTAAGACAGAAGGACTCACAAACTATGTTCCACCAGGCTGACAACAAGGGGAGGAAAAGGAATGGGACAAATCACAGCCTCTGTGCTGGGAAAACCAAAGAAAGAATATCTACTTTTGTTTGAGATTGGCCACTCCAAATATCCCAAAGGAGGTATCTAGGCAGATTGGGTTTCCCATATAACTATATTCCCTCTTCAGTTTGAATAGTTTAAGAAGATACTTAGAATTGTCTGAAAATTTTGAGTTGGAAGAGTAAAGTGTAGGGAACAGGAACCTGTTTGCCCCGGCTGTCTAAGGACTTTCACTACATCAGTCCCCATCCCAGACTCAGGAACTACCCTGGCCCAACTTCCGCCCTGCCTGGCCCAGAAAGACCATGACTCCTTTAAGAGCTGTCTGGGCCCTGAGAAGGGAAGCAAGTCAGGCTGTTGGTAGAGATTATTTTGTAACTATTTAATACTAAGACATTTAAAAAGCTGGCTCCCATTTGTATTCCAGTTCTAGGTACCATTAAGTGTTAACGGCAAGCCTGGAGAGGAGCAAGGATTCCTGGGCTCTAAGGTTGAATAGCTATTCATTTTATTACTGGGCTTTACAACAATGTGTTCCACAGAGTATCTTGTATGCAACAAATATTATATTGAAAAATAAATGAAGGCCAGGCACAGTGGCTCACGCCTGTAACCAAAGCACTTTGAGAGGCTGAGGCAGGAGTATCACTTGATGCCATGAGTTCAAGACCTGGGCAACATAGCAAGACCCCATCTTTACAAAAATTTTTTAATTAGCTGGGTGTGGTGGCCCAGGCCTATAGTCCCACCTACTTGGGAAGCTGAGGCAAGAGGACTGCTTGAGCCCAGGAAGTCAAGGTTGCAGTGATTTATGATCGTGCCAATGCACTCCAGCCTGGGCAACAGAGTGAGACCCTGTCTCTAAATAAAAATTTTTAAAAATTAGCCAGGAATGGTGGCACATGCCTGTCCTAGCTACTAGGGAGGCTGAGGTAGGAGGATTGCTTGAGCCCATAAGTTGGAGGTTACACTGAGCTATAATCGTGCCACAGCACTCCAGCCTGGACATCAGAGCAAGACCCTGTCTCTAAATAAATGAAAAACAGAAGGAAGGGAGAAAAGAGGGAGGCCAAAAAACTAAGGTTTGTCTTTAAGGTAGCTTGATCACTTACCATCATTCTTTAATTCTCTTTTGTGCCAGGAAGATCATTTACCACATAATTCCATGGAATGTGACTCCTATAATAAAAAATATATATAGT
The DNA here is from genome assembly GCA_023783475.1 of Daubentonia madagascariensis. Classification (NCBI taxonomy): domain Eukaryota; kingdom Metazoa; phylum Chordata; class Mammalia; order Primates; family Daubentoniidae; genus Daubentonia; species Daubentonia madagascariensis. Next base: position 6,419,359 of record JAKFHU010000144.1, on the reverse strand, counting down.
CTTAGTCATAACATTATAAGAAAATCATATTTATTCATAAAAAGATACAAATCTCATCCCCACATTTATATTAAACAACAACAAAAATTGCTCTTATATATTGCCTGTTTGGATATGACACAGCTTGATTTAAATACTCCATGCTGAATAATACCTCAATACCCTCCAAAAAATAAAAATAAAGTGGAACAGAAACAGTGTTAACTACATAAAAAGTCTAGGATAGCCTAACCCAGAGGCTTCAAACTTTTTTTAATACAATCCACAAACACATACATACGCACATTTCATATCTTGACCCAGTTCACACATACATGTTTAACTGAAACAAAAGTTTCATAAGATAATATTTATCCCTGTTATGTGAGATGTACTCTAATATTTTCTTCTATCCTATTTCATTTTTTAATGCTGTTTTCACTGAATTTACTCACTAGGGAGTCCCAACTCATATGGAAAGCACTGTGTAACTTCTCAAAAATTTTCGTAAACTGAGATTTTATCATAATATCTTAATTACCAATTACATAAGGCTCTACATAGAACTGACCCTATCTTTTGAGGAACCTATTTAATGTGCCAAACTTATACTCAAAGAAATCCAAAGCAGAGAAACTAGATAGAACACAAACGGACAGGGAAATTGCTAGAAAAAATGACCTAACCCTGTAAGAAGAGTCAATAAACAAAGAAAAGAAAGCAGCAACTATAACCAAATCTCATTCTGGGACAAGAACCTAGGTCATTTATCCTCATTCAAGTAAATTTGCTCCTTTAAAATGTAGCACCTCAAATGTAAACATATGTCCATACAAAAACTTATACACAAATGTTCATAGCAGCATTATTCACAATAACCAAAAACTAGCAACAACCCAAATGTCCATCAACTGATGAATGGATAAATAAAATATGGTATATCCATACAATGGAATATTATTCAGCCATAAAAGAAAATAAAGTAAAAGGATTATGCTAAGTGAAAGAAGCATAAAAGACCACATATTGTATGATTCCATTTATGTAAAATGTCCAGAATAGTCAAATCCATGGTGTCAGAAAATAGATCAGTAGTTACCTAAGGCTAAGGGGTTGGGGGAAAATGAGAGTGACTACTAGTGAGTACAGGGTTTCTTTTGGAAGTGATGAAAATGTTCTACAATTTGTTATAGTGATGGTTGCACAAGTCTGTGAATATGCTAAAAACCATTTTTAAATGGGGGCATTGTATGGTATATGGAATTATATCTTAGTGAAGCTGTTATATATTTTAAAATGCAGTGCCGCTGCTCACAAACCTCCAATGCTTCTCCATCTCAATCAGAGTAAAAGCCGAAGTCCTCATAGTAGCCTACCATGCCCTAAATTTCCTAGCTCCACATACCTCTCCTCCCCAGCATTCATTCCACTCCAATCACACTGGCCTCTTTACGTTTCCCAATGTGGCAGACACATTCTAGCCTCGGGGCTTTACGCTTGTTGGACACACACCCCCATCTGCAACACTCACGATTCACTCATCTTTGCACAAATGTCATTTTCTCAGTGAGGCCTTCCCAAGTAATCTATTTAAAATCATAACCCTCCCAAACAAACAAAAGCTACAGGAGTTCATCACCACTAGTCCTGCCTCACAAAAATACTAAAGGGAGTTCTTCAACATTTTCGTAAGTTGAAACAGAAGGATGCTAACAACATGAAAACGCATGAAAATAAAACTCACCATAAAGGTAAGAATATAGTCAAATTCAGTATACTCTAATACCGTAATGGTGGTACAAAAATCACTTAACTCCAGTATAAAAGTATATAGTTATTATTTTTAATAACTATAACTGTAGTAATTTGATCTGGACACACAATATAAAAGATGTAATTTGTGATATTAACAACATAAAGTGGGGCAAGGAGAAGTTACTATGTAGAGTTTTCATATGTGGTCAGTTATCACCTTAAAATAGACTGTTACAACTGTAAGATGTTTTATGTAAGCCTCAAGGTAACCACAAAGAAAATACCTGTAGTAGACACACAAAAGAGAAAGAGAAAGAAATCAAAGAATACCACTATAAAGAATCATCAAATCACAAAGGAAGACAGGAAAAGAGGAAGAACAGGACAAGGGAACTACAAAACAGTCAGAAAACAATTAACAAAATGGTAATAGTTAAGTCCTTACCTATCAATAATTACATTAAAAGTAAATGATTAAATTTTCTGATCAAAAGACATACAGTGGCTGGATGGATATTGAAAAAACAAGATCCAACTATACGCTATCTACAGAGACTCACTTTAGCTTTAAGGATACATATAAGCTGAAAGTGAAGAGACAGAAAAAGATATTCCATGTAAATGGTAACCAAAAGAGAACAGGCACAGCCATACTTTTATCAGACAAAGTAGACTTTAAGTCAGAAACTGTCACAACAAGCCAGACACGGTGGCATGTGCCTGTAGTCATAGCTACAAGGAAGGCTGAGGAGGCAGGATCATTTGAGCCCAGGAGTATGAGGCCAGCATAACAAGACCTGTCTCTTTTTAAAAAAAAAAAAACTGTCACAACAAAGAAGGTCATTATATAATGATAAAGGGGCAATTCATCAAGAGGATATAACAAGTGTAAATACAAATGTACCCAACAGTGGCACACCTAAATATATAGAATATTAACAGCACTGAAGGGAAAAATAGACAGCAATACAATAACAGTAGAGGACTCCAATACCCCACATTCAACAAGGGATAGATTATCCAGACAGAAAATCAACAAGACAAAAGTGGACTTGAACATTACCATAGACCAAATGGACCTAAAAAACATGCAGAACATTGCATCAAACAGCAGAAGAATATACATTATTTTCAAACACACACAGAACATTCTCTAGGATGTGTCATATGTTAGGCCATAAAACAAGTCTTAAATTCAAGAAAATTTAAATGATATCAATTATCTTTCTGACCATAATGGTATGAAATTAGAAATCAGTAACAGGAAGAAAATTGGAAAATTCACAAATATGTGGAAATTAAACAACACACTCTGGGCCAAAGAAAAAATCAGAACAGAAATCAAAAATTATCTTGAGACAAATGAAAATGGAAACACAACACAGCAAAACTTATAAGATGCAGCAAAAGCAGTTCTAAGAGGGAAGTTTATAGCAATAAAAGCCTACATTAAGAAAGAAGAAAAACCTCACCCGGGTGCAGTGGCGTTGCCTGTAGTTCCACCGACCAGGGAGGCTGAGGCAGGAGCCCAGGAGTTCAAGGTTGAAGTGTGCTATAATCACGCCGGTAAATAGCCACTGCACTCCAGCCTAGACAGCACAGCAAGACCTCATCTCTTACAAAAAGAAAAAAGAAAAGGATGAAAGAAAGAAAAGAGAAAAAAAGAAAGATTTCGAATAAACAACCTAACTTTACACCTCAAGGAACAAGAAAAAAAACAAACTAAACCCAAAGTCAGCAGAAGGAAGGAAATAATAAAGAACAGAGCAGCAATCTATGAAATAGAGACTAGAAAAACAATAGAAAAGATCAATGAATCTAAGAGTTGGTTTTTTCAAAAAAAAATTTCAAACTGAATAACCTGTAGCTAAACTAAGAAAAAAGAGATAAGAGTCAAATAAACAAAATTATAAATGAAAAAGGAAACATTACAAGTGATACCACAGAAATACAATCATAAAAGACTACTATGAACAATTATATGCCAACAAATTAAATAACTTAGAAAAAACAGATAAATTCCTAGAAACATACAACCTATAAACATTGAATCATGAAGAAATAGGAAGTATGATCAGATCAATAAAAGTAAGATGACTGAATTAGTAATCAAAAAACTCTCAACAAAGAGCTCAGAACACTATGGCTTCACTGGTTAATTCTACCAAACATTTAAAGAAGAATTAATGCCAATTCCTTCCAAACTCTTCCCAAAAATTGAAGAGGAGGGAATATTTCCAAACTCATTCTACAAGGCCAGCATTGCCCTAATACCAAAGTCAGACATGGACACTACAAGAACAGAAAGTTACAGGCCAAAATCCCTGATGAACATATACTCAAAAATCCTCAACAAAATACTAGCAAACAAAATTCAACAGTATATTAAAAGTATCATATACTATGATCAAGTAGGAATTATCCCTGGGATGCCAGAATGTTCAACATACGCAAATCAATCAATGCGATACGTCACATTAACAGAATGAAGTAGAAAAAATCACATCATCTCAATAGATAGAAAAACAGCATCTAACAAAATTCAACATCCTTTCATGATAAAAACTCTAAACAAATTAGGTATATAAGGAACATACCTCAGCATAATAAAGGTCATATGTAACAAGCCCACAGCTTACATCATACTTAACAGTGAAAAGCTAAAGCTATTCCTCTAAGATCAAGAATAAGACAAGGACGCCCACTCTTACCAATTCTATTCAATATGGTACTAGAAGTCCTAGCAAGGGAAATCAGTCAAGAAAACGAAATAAGAAGCATCCAAATTGGAAAGAAAAAGAAGTAAAACTGTCTCTGTTTGCAGAGTACATGATCTTATATATAGAAAACTCCACCAAAAAACTGTTCAAACTAATAAATTAATTCAGTAAATTGCAGGATACAAAATCAACATACAAAAACCAGAAGCATATCTATATACTAACAACAAATTATCTGAAAAAGAAATCAAGAAAACAATCCTATTTTCAATAGCATCAGAAACAATAAAATACTTAGGAAAAAAATCTAATCAAGAAGGTGAAAGATTGATACACTGAAAACTATAAGACATTGACAAAAGAAACTGAAAACAACACAAATAAATAGGAAGATATCCCATGTTCACAGACTGGAAGAATTTACACTGTTAAAATATCCAGACTGCCCAAAGAGATCTACAGATTCAATGTAATCCCTATCAAAATTCCAATGATGTTTTTCACAGAAAAAGAAAAAACAAACCTAAAATTTGTATGGAGGCACAAAAGACCCAGAATAGTCAAAGAATCTTAAGCAAAAAGAACAAAACTGGAGGCATCACACTACATGATTTCAAGATATACTACAAAGTTATAGTAATCAAAACAACATCATACTGGTATTAAAACACACATAGAGACCAATAGAACAGAAGAGAAAGCCCAGAAATAAATCTATGCATTTACAGTCAACTGATCTACAACAAAGGTGCCAAGAACACATAATAGGGAAAGAACAGTCTCTTCAATAAATGGTGCTGGGAAAACTGAATATCCACATGCAGAAGAATGAAATTGGACCCTTATCTCACACCATATACAAGAATGAACTGAAAATAGGTTAAAGACTTAAATGTAAGACCTGAAACTGTAAGACTACTAGAAGAAAACATAGGGAAAAAGCTTCTCCACATTGGTCTAGGCAATGGTTTTTTTGGATATGACCCCAAAAGCATAGGCAACAAAAGCAAAAATAAACAAATGGGATTGCATCAAACTACAAAACTTCTGCACAGCAAAGGAAACAACAGAGTAAAGAGACAATCTATGGAACAGGAGAAAATACCTACAAACCATACCTCTTAGTTAATACCCAAAATATATAAGGAACTCAAACAACTCAATAGCAAGAAAACAAATAATCCAATTTAAAAAATGGGGAAAGGACCTGAGTAGATATTTCTCAAAGGAAGACATACAAATGATCAACAGGTATATGAAAAAATGCTCAATATCATTAAACATCAGGGAAATGCAAATTAAAACCACAATGAGATATCAACTCACACCTGTTAGGCTATTATCAAAAAAAGAAAACATATCAAGTGTTGGTGAGGATGTGGAGAAAAGAAAACACCTGCACACTGTTGGTGGGAGTGTAAATTAGTATAGCCATGATGGGAAACAGTATGGAGGTTCTTCAAAACATTAAAAATAGAACAACCATATAATCCAGCAATCCCACTTCTGAGTATATAACCAAAGGAAATGAAATCAGCATGTCAAAGAGATATCTGCACCCCCGTGTCCACTGCAGTATTCACAACAGCCAAGATATGGAATCAACCTGAGTGTCCGTCAATGGGTGAATGGATAAAGAAAATGTGATGTACACACACAAAATGGAATATTATTCAGCCTTTTAAAAGGAAGAAATCTTGTCATTTGTGAAAACACAGATGAATCTAGAGAACATTATGCTAAGTGAAATAAACCAGACACAGGAAAAACACTGTATTATCTCATTTATATGTGAAATCTAAAAAAAGTCAAACTCACAGAAGAATTGAATGGTAGTTGCCAGAGGATTAGGCGATGGGAGCACGAGGAGGCATTGGTTAAGTGATACAAAGTTTCAGTTAGGATAAATACATTCTAAAGATCTATTGTACAGCATGGAGACTATAGTTAATAATAATGTATTAAGAGTATTATTATACTTGAAAATTGCTAAGAGATTAGACTTTAAATGTTCTCACCACAAAAAATAAGTATGTGAGGTGACTGATATGTTGATTATCTCAGTTTAGTCATTTCACAACATATACATATATCAAAACAACATGTAGTATACCATAAATATGTACAATTATTATTTGTCAGTAATAACTTAATAAAGCTGGGGGGGATTTACGACCCATCTATCCTCACTCCCACCTCCAGCACTTCCCATCCACCTTCTTCTCTAGAGCACTTATCACTTTATGTTATTTACTTACTTGGTGTACTACCTGTTTCTCCCAAGAAGAATGTAAGCTCCTTAATGTTTGTTAGTTTTGTTACCACTGCAGCCCCAGACACAGGACAGTGCCTGGCATTAAGTACACATTAATTAAATATTTATTTACTAATGAGTGTAGCCCATGGTACATAATCTTTGCTCACCTTATTTCTTTTTTCCTACCCTCTACATATTCAAAGCCCACTAATTCTTTAAGGTCAGCTCAAAAGTCATCTTCATGAAGCCTACTATTAAATCCCCAGCTGACAGAGATCATTATCTGAACTCCCAGAGCACTTCATCTGTATCCTTTACCTCTAAAAAGTGGGGGAAAATGTGATATAGTGGAAAGAGTACATAGTCATTGGAGTCAGCCAAACCATTGGCTATATGATCTTGAGAAGTCACTTAACCTCTTCATATTCTCATCTATAAAAATGAAAGTTACATGTTTACCCAAGAAAAATAAAAACATATTTTTTACACAAAGACCGATATACAAAAACTCATAGCAGCCTTATTCATAATAACCACAAACTGGAAACAACCCAAATATCCATCAACAGAATACTTAATCAAATTATAGTATATCCATATAAAAAAATACTACTCAGCAACAGAAAGGAATGAACTACTGATACACAGGACAAAATGGATAAATATCACAGACATTATGCTCAGAAAAAGAAACAAACACAAAAGAGTATATACTGAATTATTCCATTTATGTGAAGTTACAGAACATGCAAAGCTAATCGTAGGAGAGAAATATCAAAAGACGGTTGCCTTGGTTGGAGGGAAATGGCTGGGAAGGGGCACAATGGAGCTTTCTGGGGAGACAGAAATGTTCTACATCTGAACTGTGGTAGTGGTTCACAGCTACATAGATAGTCTCCAACTTATAATGGTTCAACTTATGATTTTTTGACTGTACCATAGTGTAAAAGCGATATGAACTCAGTAGAAGTTCCAATTTTGAATTTTGATCTTTTCCCAGACTAGCAATACATGGTACATACTCTCAATGCTGGGCAGCAGCAGCAAGCCATGGCTCCTAGTCAGTAACATTGTTTACAAGGGTAAACAACTGATACTCTATAGGTCACTCTGTTGCCTGATGATTTTGCCCAACTGCAGGTGAATGTAAGTGTTCCGAGCATGTTTAAAGTAGGCAAGGCTAAGCTATGATGTTCAGTAAGTGTATTAAATGCATTCTGAAATTGTGATATTTTCAACTTACAATGGGTTTATCCAGATGTGCGTAACCCCATCATAAATTGAAGAGCATATTGAGTAGGTATCGCTTTCACACTATCGTAAAGTTGAAAAAAATCCTAAATCTAACCACTGTAAATCAGAGAAAGTCTGTATACTGAATTCACCATGGCACAGTGGGAAAGTGTGCACACCGATATGGGACTAAATCCCAATTTAACCACTGATTATAGTTTCTAATTATATAACTTTAGACAAGTCATTATCCCCTCAGAACCTCATTTTTCTCTAATATAAGAATAACATCTATTTCACAGAGTTAAATGGTAGAATGCCAGAGTTCAAATTTCTACCAGTTAACACAATATCTGACACATAGTAGGTAGCCCAATAATTTCTGAAATAATATATAAAACCTAGCACATAGTAAATGGTCGATAAATGTTATCCTCTTTTCCCTACCTTCCTCAGAAGAGGATTTTATTCTCTACTACATTTGAAGATCCTGAAGGACAAGATTAGTATCTGAATGATTTTCTCTTCCTCTCCACTTAACACAGTCCCTTACAAATGGTAGGCACTCAATAAAGATTTTGAATGAAAGGAAGGAAAACCGTTCGATGGCTCATTGGTTAAGCATTTTGGTCATTCCAGAATCAGTGAGGCTGTGTACTCTATTAGCCTTTCCAATAAAGACAGTTGTAAGGCTAGATACCAAAAACTTTTATAAGACAGACACAAAATTTTATGTGCCATATAATTAAAGCTGTGAAGGAAGGGGGAGGAATATCATATACACTTGAAAATACACAGGCAGCAATGTGTGATAAAAAGCATAAGCTCTGAAGTTAGACACAAATCCATATCCCAAGACTGCCATTTACAAACTACGCAAGTTATTTAACATTTTTGAACCTCAAGATTCACAACACTACAAAACAGGAGTAAAACTATCTACCCTGTACAGTGATTTTCAAAATCAAAGAAATTATATGTGAAGAACCTGATGGCACAGAACCAGCACTCAGTAGGTAATAACTGTATACCACAGAGATTGTGGGTAACTTTCTTCCTTGCTATTTGTCTGATTTTCTGAAATACAATTGCACTGCAATTACAACTTTTAAAAACTGTAATGATTTAAACTTAAAAGTACTTCCAAATTACAGATTAAACTTGGCTTTGACTTTAAAATTTTCAACCCAGCAATCACAAATTCTAATTACCAGGCCTTTTAGAAGGGGGGAAAAAAAGAAGAAGAAAGGTTCAAGACTGAATTATCTCTTAAGTCCTACCAGATACTGATTTATTCCAAATCCTTACCTCACTGACATCACTGTGTCTTGTGCACCTCTATTCAATTTCACACCTGACAGATTGTCTCTGCCTCTGAACTGAAGGTCAGTGGTACTTAAGATGCATGATTTTTTTCCTTAGATAAATTCAAAATAATTCTAGCTGCACTTAGACAAACAGGTACTACAATGTATAGATTAACAAACATAAGTAGGGGATGTGTGTTTCACAGTAGAGTATTTAAATATACATACCACAAAGGATTTCAAGGGAGCAATCTACTTAATGATATGAATAAAAAGCCAATAGGGAGAGAACAAGCAATAAGAACCCATGTCAGATTAAATACATAAATAGTATGTCAGCTTAAAAAGGTTATGTCCTTATTTCTCCACAAAAAAATATATGAATGGCTAATAACCATATGAAAAGATGTTGAAATCACTAGTGATTAGGGAAATACAAATTAAAACCACAATGAGATACAACTTCACACCCACCAAGATATCTAAAGTCAAAAAGACAGAAAATAAAAGTGTTGAAGATGTCAAGAAACTGGAATCCTCACACACTGCAGTGGGAAAGTAAAATGATACAGCTGGTTTGGCAAACAGTCTGGCAGTTCCTCAAAAAGTTAAAGATACAGTTACCAAATGGCCCAGCAATTCCACTCCTACGTATACTCAAGAGAAATGAAAACACAAGTCCACACAAAAACTTGTACAGGAATGTTCACAGCAGCATTATTCATGATAGCCAAAAAGCAGAAACAATCCAAATGTTAATTAACTGATAAATGGATAAATAAAATATGGTATATCTATACGATGAAATATTATTTGGCCATAAAAAGAAATTAAGTACTGATATATGCTACAACATGGATGAACCTTGAAAACATTATGTTAAATGAAAGAAGCCAAACACAAAAGACCACAAATTCTGTGATTCCATTTATGTGAAATGTCCTCAATAGGCAAATCCATAGATACAGAAAGTAGTTTTGTAGTTGGCTGGGGCAAGGGATGGGATGCGGAAGTGAGAAGGAAGGCCAGAATGGGAAATAACTGCTAATGGTTATGGGGTTTCATACTGGGGTATTGAAAATGTGCTAAAATTGATTGTGGTAATGGATGCACAACTCTATAAATACATTAAAAACCACTGAAGCCTACATTTAAAATGAGTGGATTTTATGGTATGTAAAATACACCTCAATAAAGCTGTTAAAAGAAGCAAACAAGCAATGTCCTAATCTAGAATTTCCAAAATTTTAATCATTCAGTTACTACCTTCATATTTGCTGTAACTATGTACTACCCATACTATTATTTATGTAACTTTTTAAAAATAGAACATTTTTACTCAAATAAAAGAAAATTTGTAATACTATCATATATGTAAAATCAGTTAATATAAAATAAATATGGATATGTCAAAATATTGACAGTGGTGCTCAAATAAATTAAATTTGAGAAACTCTGGGCTGCAGAAAAGCAATGGCCAAGCAGAAAATGGAGCACAAAAAAACAAGCAGAGAATCAACACCAGGACTGACTGAGCCCAGAGTGTCTGAACAAGCTTCTGCCTGTGATGAACTGAAGTCTTACTTATCTTATTCTGCCCTGCAGTCCCAGAATATCTGTGAAGACACCTGAGCAACTTAGAGATGGAAATGTGAAGATTGGCTCAAGTGCCAGGAAAGGCATACCTCTCTTTTCTTTATCTGAGTTTGAGTACACAGGTTGTAAAAGGGCAAGGAGTAAATTACAGATCCAAAGTAGTGAGAAGCCTACTCTAAAATATACAAGCCTACCTAGCTGCAGCCAGGACAGTACATCTATGAGTTGTCCACATATTTGCCAATAAGTTGTAGAAAAATTGAGGTTTGCAATCACAGTCCCTTCTCCAATGTTCTCAAAATCTATCACCCATGATTTTGCCTTTTCTGAAGTTTAAGAAAATCTGAGCATTTGCCTGAGTCTGGAACTTAATGTTGTAGGCATACTCAAAAACTATCAGTAATTTTTCATGTCTTTGCTACTTGGAAAACAAGTTTATTATGGTAAAAATGAGTGTTTTGAAGAGCAACATAGACATTTTATAATTCCAGATTATTTAATGAGGTTTTCAATTCTGATTACTTCTGTATATACTGCCATGAATACATCAACCAAGAGGCATTTATCTTCTCCCATGAACGTGGCATGCCCCGTTGAAAATATCAAAACTGTCTCTTTCCCAATGCTATATCAAAAGCAGGCCTAACATACGGTGATGTCTGAAATTTGCTTCAAAACAATTTGGTTGGGGGATAGCTTTTATGGGATAAGATTGTCCATGTATAGGTCACTGTTAAAATAGATTGCTACATAGCAGTTCACTATACTATTCCCTCTACTTCTGCATATGTTTTTAGAACAACATATAATGAACTTACTACTTTAAGAAGTTATCATTAAAAAGTAGGGAGGCTGAGGTGGGAGGATGGCTTGAGCCCAGGAGTTTAAAATTATAGTGAGCTATGATTGCACTACTGCACTCCAGCCTGGGTGACAGAGCAAGATCCTGCCTCTAAAATAAAACAAAGCAAAATTTTTTTTAGAAAGTAGTAATTATTTTAGCAAAATTTTATGAAATCTTCAGTGTTTCATATCACAGGAGAAAACATCTTTCCATAAATCATTTCCTTCTAATTTTTTAAGGCTGGCTTCACCATTGGACTGCAGACCTTTTCAAAGGTTAGCAGAAAACTGCTGACAAAATTTTATTAATGACTTATTTTAATTTTTGTTATACAAGCCATTTGCAGTTTTCACTTCTACAATTTCAGAAATACCAATTCTACAATAGTTATCAGATTGCATCATCAGACAGAATATTGTTAAACTTCCCACTAAATAACACTACCACTTTCTAAGTGTTTAAAGAACGTTCACATGTGATTCCCAAGGAATTTTTGTTTCTCTTTCAAAACTAGGTTGGACGGGCACAATGAATACTATCTGGGTAATGGGCACACTTATAGCCCTGATTCAAGCATTACAAAAGCGATCCATGTAACCAAAAACATTTGTGCCCCCCGTACTATTTTGAAATAAAAAGTACTATATTGACTCTGGCCAATTTACAGGCAATACTGTGGCCATGAATTTAGTCAACTCTATTAGCATGTAGGTACACAATTTTAAAAAATGAGCCACACAAATGATCTCTATACTCATAAGTATAGTTTATTAGCACTCATAAAAAACATGGAAGAGTTCTAGCCTTAATTAGACAGTTTTTTCCTTTTTTAATTAATCTAATTTTTATAGAGTTTTGATTTATAGATGGTAAAAATAGGGCATAACTTTTACTTATTGAACCAAGCTTTGGACTTTTTTGTTTGGTTTTGGTTTTTTGGTTTTTTGGGTTTTTGTGGGGATGGGTCAATTTTTAGCAGAACTTACCAATTTCATAGAAGAACAGATAATTTAATAGCTAATAACCAAAGAGAACTTTTAGTTATAATCTGCCAACTAATAAATATGGGATAACTACTGACAGATACTATGGGAATGAGATATCCAAAATGTATAGGATCACGCAAAAAGGTATTCTCTTTCTCATATACCTGTTTTAACCAATCGTAAATCACTAATCTGGGAAACTCATTTCATTATTCCGTTTCCTATATCATCTTCATTACCAACCCAATTAACATTTTTTAAATAATTAAATCCTGCTTATGTATGAAACAAATATTTACATAGCAAATATGACCTATCCATTTCACTATGCCCACCTGCATTCAATACTTCTGTTAATGCTGTAAAATATATATATATTTTTTTTTTTTTTTGGCCACTTTCTATAGAGAACCCACAGTTCAGTTTTATTCAGAGCAAAGAAAAAAGAAACTTTCAATCATACTAGAAAAAACTGAGCCACAGGTTTGGAATCTGTACTCAAACTACACATGCAATGAGGACAATATTCTGCTAATACAATTGATTTGCTGTTGCATTTGTCTACTGACTAGTCTCTGTACTTCTAGATTCACTTCCCCTCTTCCAAAGCTACTTTCACCAGAGTAATCTTTGACAATACACAGCTAGTTTTGCATTGTAAAAATGCAAGAACCCATATGCTAGTCATTACTATTGTCATCAATACTATATCATAAGTGCATTCCTTAATACAACCTACCTTATACCTTTATATCCTGGCATAAACAAACAATTCTGCTTAGAACATTCAGTCCGTCATAAACCCTACTTTGACTATCCAGACATCTCCTCATTTGCATCAATCAGTTTCAAGTCATAAAAACCTAACTAGTGATGACTTAACAATAAAGCCATTTAATAACATATAACAGGAGGCTGGAGGTAGTTATTTCCAACTTTGGTACAGTGGCTGAACAGTGTTATTAGGGGCCCAGAATCTGTAAATTTTACTACCCCACCATCTTCAACATGTTAGCTTTTCATTCTCATACTTTAGGCTCAAATTCATAAATAGGCTGCATTAATTCCAACCATCAGGTCCTTGGCCAATATTCCTAGTAGAAGAAAGGAACAAGGATAAAAGGCTATTTTTTGGTTACAAAAATCTTGGTCCCTTTATCCATGAAGCAAAATATTATCAAAAAACCATGTTCATTTGGCCATACTTAGAACCATGGATACCAGATCTACAAGGACACTTAGAGATAAAAACCTGGAAATAATGGGAATGTCATGACAAGTTTAGACAAATGATGATTCATCCCTTAGTGCAGTTTACATTGACACATTAAATCAAAAGAAGATTCCACAAACATGGAAAAAGGGGAAAATATTGATGCTGAGCAATTATCTTTCCCATATTTTGAAATTTTGATTTACCTACTACTTTTTAAATATAAATTTGAGTCTCTAAAAAAATAAGTTGGGTTGTGGTTGAGTATGAAGGAGAAAGGACAGAATCTCAAGTCTCTTCATCTTATTTATCTTTAAAACATTCCTGTAATGTAGTTAAATGAAGGCATTAATAATGCCTTGATATCAAATCAATCTTTTAGTGGTTCTTAACACATTGACAGCCATGTGAGTTATATTTAACTCAGGCTAGTTTTGAGCCAGGGGCCTCGTGAGGCAAAACCCTGCAGTTGGTTCGTGAAAATCTTACTTGTTGAAGTTCTTATTGTTACAATTAATATTGACAATTTAATTCTAAATCATGGATTGCACTGCATATACCTCACGCACAGAAAACAATAAAAAATAACAAATTAGAAAGGATCATTTTGTTTTAATAAAACACCATGACAACAGGGGAAAAAAAAATTTTCTAGTGTGGCAATGTGTTAAATGTCTATAAAGAACAAAGGACAAACATTTTTAAAGTCTGTGTTTAAAACACTATATCCTTTGGACCCCAGTCACCAAAATTATTCATTTATAAACACATTTGTATAGTAACACTGATTATGCTTCCACGGTTGTTTTACCTGAATGACCAGGTAGGTAACCATAGTGCTATGATCTGAATGTTTGTGTTCACCAAAATTCATATGTTGAAATCCTAGCTCCCAAGGTGATAGTATTAGGAGGTGGGGCCTTTGGGAGACGATCAGATTATATGGGCAAGGCCCACATGAATGGGATTAATGCTCTTATAAAAAAGGCCAGAGAGAGACCCCCCTCACCCCTTCCACTATGTGAGGACACAGCTAGGAGGTGCCATATATCAACCAGAAAGCAGGCCATCACTAAACACTGGTTCTGCTGACATCCTGATCTCGGACTTCCCACCCTCCAGAACTATGAGAAATAAATTTCTCTTGTTTATAAGCCACCCAGTCTAAGGTATTTTGTTATAGCAACCCAAGTGGACTAAGACACATAGAGAATTTTTAAAATGCAGCTCAAGGGAGTGGAGAGAAAGAAGGAAAGGAGCAAGCATTTGTTGAGGGCTTACCAGGGGTCAGGAGCAGTTCTAAATGCTTTACAGATAGATACCTCATTTATTGTTATCAATAAGTTTATGAGATGGAAATTACTCCTTTATATAGATAAGGAAATGAAGGCTCAGAAAAATTAATTTGCCAAAGGACAACTGGTGGAGCTGGGATTCAAACTCTGATCAGTCTGCCTTCAAAGTCATTAGATCATACTTCCTCCCACAAAGACAACTTTGCAAATATTAAAAATTGACTCTGATTAATTAAAAATATTAATTCCTTAGTGGATAGTATTCAAATCATTTCAATATGTGACATAAATCAATCTCCCAAAGAGTTTTGAGGAAAAGTCAATGTTAACAGAAAAAATACAAGAGACAGAGCACCAATATAGGCCAAAATAGGATAGTGGTCAGACAGCGTAATCCCAGATCTACCGTTCACCAGCTGGTGATCTAGAGCAAGTAATAACCTTTGTGAGCCTCAGTTTCCTCACTCATAAAATGAGCATCTCTCCCATCCTTCTACCTCAGATTGCTTAGGCGGATGAAAAGTTCATGTTGATGAAATCAGTCTTTAAAACAAACTGCAATACACGTAAGGAATCAGTATTTATTAAGTGAGTTAACTATAGCAAATAGCTATTTGCATGGAGAATAGCCTGGCACAAACAGAATGAGAAACACAGTCCACCAGCACCAGAAAGCCGCTCCGGGGCAGGCAGCCCCATCTCAGCGAGAGCCACTTGACAGCAGCAGGTGCCTCTTACAGGACCTATTTTCTGCCTGCTTTCTAACAATCCTGTCACTCACTGGAGCCTGTTCTTGACTCTAGCCTGGGTCCACCAATGGGACTGGAAAACAGAGTGAGGGAAAAGTGCGAAGCAGCTGCTGAGAAAAGAGCACTAACAGAAGCAGGAGGCTGGACCTTACTATGCCCAGGTGTGAAGTCTTGGTTAAACTCTTCACCCCTCCAGGCGTCAGCGTGTGCATTTGTCAGATGGAGCCCACTCCCGCACTGCTTCCGCGGCAGAGCTAAGACCAGAGTCACCGTGCAGGGAAAGCACCGTAAACCCAGCTGAGAATGAGAGGTGACGATGGCGATCACCTGTCAAATGAAGGGAGGGGAAGGAGGCTCCTCCGGAGGCCCCTTGCAGTTCTGACATTCCAGAAGCCTCGTCACGCGCGGCCACGGCCCCCCACACGCCATGAGGTGGTGGTGAGGCAGACCCCCACCCACCCCTCGGCCCGCGTGGTGCGCAGGGTCCCACGTCCCTCTCACCCCAGCTGAAACCGCAGGGCAGGCAGCCGCCCTCCAGGACAGGCCCGGAGCCTTCGCACCTCCACCCTGAAGGCCTCCTCAACCGACCCCTGGGCCCTCCCGAGGGACCGCGGCTCCCTTCCCCCAGCAGCGATCCCTGCCCCCTCCGCCCGCACTCCCAGGTGAGAGGAGGTGGGTGAAAGGGCATACTTCGCCGCCATTTTGTCCCCATGACCCCCACAACACATTCAGCGGGCCCCCGCCCCGGCCCGAACCCGCCCGGGTGTGCGCATTGCGCGCCCCTCGCGGACACTCACCCCCGGCCGCCCTACGCAGTTCGGAGCGGCTCAGAGCGTCCCGCCGGGAAAGGGGCGGGGCGGGGCGGCCTCGGAGGGGCGGGGCGGTGTCCCAGCGCACCACGTGACTCCCAGCGGCGGCCGCGCCGCTCCCCGCTCCGGGCCGCCCGCGCGCAGGCGCAACCAGGTTCGCGCCGTTGGACGGGGGAGGCCGGAGGAAGGGGCTGTGGGCTTGGTTCGCTGTCTGGGCGCGGCTGCTTCTCGGAAGCTGTTCTTTTCCTCAGACTGCTCCGGTATCGCTGCTTTTGGCCACACAGTCTCCTCTCTTGGAATCAATCTTTTCCCCTCGCCTCCTTATCGTCACAGTCAGTACGCAGATTAAGGACCTGGAGGTCCGCCTCACTAAAAAGTGTAGTTGAGAAGGCGCTTCGCGAAGGCACGTCCGGCCGCGCGAAGCACAGCTCAGCCTCCGCGGTAAAGCCTTGTTCCGCCCTAGTGTGCCACGCTGGGAAGGTTGAGGTTCAAAGACCTGGTAATGTTTAATCTACTTCAGAGACAGCATAAACACGTGATGAACCAAACGCTGTAGCGATATTTACATCACAGTGGTGAACAAAATAGAAAGACTCAACGCAGGCCATAATTATCAAATATTCCCCATCATTGTTCATCCAGCTGGAATACAGGCTCTTTACCCTTCCCTCTGCCTCGTTAGCCGCAGTGGGCGGGAAGTCTTGGAATCTAATGGAGTCTACCTCACAATTAGACTATAAGCGCCGTGAAGGCAGGAACCGTGTTGTTGGCTGTGTTCTGGCTGCTCTCCCCTCTTGCCTTCTTAGAAAATTAGCTCTTTCATTCATTTATAAAGCAAATATTTATTGAGCACCTGCCGTATGTTAGATGCTATTCTAGATGCTTGGAGTCAGCAAATGAACAAAATAGACAAAAATCCCTGAAAAAAAAAAAAACTCTTGACTTCTTGGAGCAGGGTGGAGGCAGACAATAAATAGTAAACTTAACAAATAAGTAAATTATATGATAAGGTGATAAGCACTACAGTAAACAAAATGAACAGGATAAGGGGGACGGAGTAGGGACCATACTACAATTTCACAAAAGGTGGTCAGGGCCTTAACTCCTCTTATCAATTATCTTCTCTTCCTTTCATTCCCATAAGCACGTAAGCAAGCTCAAGTCTCTCCCATCTTGAAATCTTCCCAACCCACCAGGCTCCACTTGAACCTCTGCTTTCTTTTTCCTCCTTTCAGACCTGCCCTTCACAGCTACATTTCTCCAATTATCTAAACATGGGTATCTCCAATTCCTCAACTATTCTCATGTCTGGACTTCCTGCGCTCTCATTTCTGGCCTACCACCCCGTGAAAACCATTCTTTCCAAAGTCACTAGAGGTTTCCCTACTGCAGATCCTGTGGACATTATCATCATGACCTAACTTAATTTCTCTGCATGACACTCTTTCTTTCCCTGCCTTCCATTTTTACTCTCTTGATCTCACTTCTCCATCTCTAACCACTCCATCTCCATGTATTTTGACATCTCCCCTTATTTCTCCCATCCCTTAAATGCTGGTATCCCACAGGGATAGGTGTAAACCCTCACTCTTTTTCCTTTTCCACTGGACATACTCTCCCTATGTGATTGCTGCCTCTTACATAACTTAATATCATTGTGTCCTTGATTTCTCCATATGTATCTCCAACCCTGATTGCTGCTCCTGAGATCCAGGTGCACATGGTTAAATACCTACTGGTCATCTCCACCTGCAATATTACCATTCCGTTCAGAAGTGGCTCTGAAAGAAATTGGTGAAAGGCAATCCTCTCAGTGGGGAAAACTTTGAGCATACATTGTACAAGGAGACATTGCCTGAGGTACAGATCTACTGTGGCTCATGGGCAGTGGGTAATGGTTTTACCTACTCCTCAGAGACTTGGAAAGAATAATATTAAAATATTGGTAACAAGGAAATCTGAGGAATAAGTATATGGATGGACCTCTAAAAATTGATGAATAGTATGAGGATTTATGTGACCCATGTGAATGCTTATCAAGGGGTATCCACTGAATAGGAAGCTATTATATAATATATATATATATATAATAGGTAGACAAAAAGAATCAGAGTAGACAACATCCACTCTGTGGATGTTGATCAGCTTCTTTATCCAGCAACGACAGCCCTTGTTCAGTGGGCCCATGTGTTATTAGCCATGGCAACAGGGACAAGGCTATCCATGGGATCAACAACATGGACTTCCTTCTCCAAGGCAGAAAGCCCAGCCTGCCAACAACAGAGGCCAACACTGAGCCCCTGATATGGTACCATTTCTTGGAACTCTGGGGACATGTTGATTATGTTGGACCTCTTCCATCATGGAGGGGCAGAGATTTGTATTTACTGGAATAGACACTTTTTCTTCCTTTCCCCATTCAAAATGGTTCTGCCAGCATTAACATCTATGGACTTATGGAATGTCATGATTCTGATTCATTATCTTGATATCACGTACAAGGTTGCTTGTCACCAAGGATCTCATTTGAAAGCAAGAGAAATGGTGGGCAGGTGTTTTGGAATTCACTAATATTATCACATATCCCATCATCTGAGAACAAGTGGCCTGGTAGATTGGTGGATTGGCCTACTGAACCCATAATTAAAGCACCACCTGTGAGACAACACCCTGTGAGATCAAGTGCTGTCCTACTGGATAGAGTGTGTGCTTTGAATCAGTGACCAACAGATGGTGCTATTTCTCCTACAGCCAAAATACCCAGGTTCTGCAAACTATTAAACCTAATGACCCACTGACAAAATTTAGTTTCCTTTCTCCACACCCTTAGATTCTTCTGGTTTACAGGTCTCTATTCCTGTCTTAGTTTGGGTTCTTGTCCTAAGACAAGTCTTGGGTGCAGATAGCTTATCTGGGAGGTGATCCCAGTAAGCACAAGCAAGAAAAGAAAAAAGTTAGAGAAGGGAGAAGAGCCAATAAGGTGTGTAATGATGACCACTGTGGACAACCAAAGCTCAATTTCACCAAGAACCCTCTGAAAAACAGTGTGGAACAAGCTTTAGAATTGTCCTTTGGGAGGATGGGAAAACAAAGTATATACCCACCAACTCCAATTCACAGGGCATTGACACCCTCACATTTCTGGACTGCATTTTCCTTTGGCAGAGTTCCACAGAAAGCCCACGTGTGGAGAAGAAGAGAGAAAGGAGAAAGCTTTCACTGTATTGGGAACTCCCTATTTCAGCTGTAGGTGAACTCAGGTGGCCCAAGGGGACATGGAGAGAGGCTTCTACCTCATCTGCTATAGTTCCCAAGGTAGGTACGCGTTCATCGTTAGGGTATATAATTATGGTCCCACTGAATGAGAAGTTGAAACTGCCACCTGACTATTTTGAGGTCTTCATGCCACTGAACCAACAGCCAGGGGAGGGGTTGCAATTCTGATCAGTCCCATTTAACAAGGGGACTTTGGATTGCTGCTACATAATGAGGGCAGGGAAGACCCTATCTAGAACCCAGGTGTAGTCACTGGGGCACCATTTTATTCTTCCGTTTCCAATAGAAAAGGTTAAAAGAAGAACCCAATAAAGATAAGACCCAATAAAGGCAAGATCGGTAAAGACTCAGATCCTTCAAGAATGAAGGTTTGAGTCACTAACCAGGTAAAGGATCACAACCAGCCCAAGTGTTGACTAAGGACAATGAAAGCATGGAATGAGCAGTAAAAGAAAGAAAGAAGTATCAGCTGTGTCCTTATGACCAGTTATAGAAATGACTATGACAGCTAAGCATATATTTGTTACACATATACTAATATTAACCAATTATTTCTCTTTTTCCCTTTCTTACCAATTTGCCTGAAAAAGGTCAATGGCATTTAATTATGTCAATCAGTTCATATGTCACCAGATCATGAGAAGAGAAGCCATGGTTTAATGGGGAAGACTGTGAATTCACTAAACATCTTGGACTTTAAGATGGCAATGATGACTAATCTCACCATGTTGAGGAGACCATGAGGACATCTTCATTTGTGTGAACTGTAGTTGTATCATGTTAGACAGAAGCATGAAGCTGTTATAATATACGAGGTAAATATATTTGAATAGAAAGTGTATGGACTGTTATTTGCCTGTTTGTTCTTGGATCCATTCCCTCATCTTTCTTCCCCTGCTCTGTTCCAGCTCTCAAGGAACCATATATCCCAGGATCCCTTGGCAAATGGCTTCCAGGTATATTTGGCCAATGGGAGGCCTTGACAGGACACTAGAAGATGAGAGGAAGGAAGCATCTCTCACTCCTTCCTCAGACAGCATCCCCACATCTCCAGCTCTCACTAAACAGTTCCTTCCTTCATGATCCAAGCCCCCTGCCAAGGCCTACCTCTTTGGTGGTGCCAATTTCAGCCCCTGGTAACACTACCTCCTCCTGTTGTCCCTCCATCACTGGAAGTGGTAGCACCTATGTAATGTTGCTAATCTGTGGTTTGTCTCATTGTCTAGTGTTTGACTTCTCAGCTCTCCTATCAACTTGTATAAGGAATACCCTCAATTAAAATCCCTCTGCTTTTCAGACCTAAGGTAGATTATGTTCTCTTGATGAACTTAACTGATATATAACCTAATGTTGATCCTGTGCCCAGTCTGGTTCCCTGGGGGTGTTAATTAACCCACTGGTGGCAGCCTTGGCACACTGACAAGAATCTGAGCCAGTAATCGTCATCTTGGTGGTGGATATAGGTAGAATGTAGTATCAGAGTAAAAGCTACAGCTGCTAAAATATGGGTTGGATATGAGGAATACATGGTTCAAGCTACCCTTGGCCTTTTTAATTTCACAACCCTCTAGATCTACACTATCCAATAAAGTAGTCACTAGCCGTATATGGCTACCAAGCAATTGAAATTTGGTTAGTCTGAATTGAGATTTGCACTAAGTGTAAATTACACATCGGATTTCAAATATGGAGTATGAGAAAAAGTGAAATATTATGTTAATAGTTTTTATATTGATTACATGTTCTTTTTACTTTTTAAAATGTGGCTACTAGAAAAATTATAATTACATATGTGGCTCGTATTATATTTCTATTGGACAGCACTGCTTTAGATGCCAAATGGCCTAAAAAAGTAGTAGAGATGGGTGATGAAAGGAACTGCGGTTGGCTGAATAATGGCCTCCAAAGATATCCAGGTCCCTGAAACGTGTAAATGTTATCTGGTAACAGGAAGTTTGCAGATGTGATTAATTTAAGGATTCTGAGATTGAGGAGAGTATCCCGGATTATCTAGGTGGACCTTAACTGTAAATCACAAGCAGGAGGCAGAGGGAGAACTGACAAAGAAGAAGGCAATGTGAGAACCGAAGCAAGATGCTACGTTACAAGCTTCAAATATGGAGGAAGGGGCCCTAGCCAAGGCACACACGGAATGCAACTGCAGAAGCTGGAAAAGGCGAGGAAACCGATTCTTCCCTGCAACTTCCAGAGGAATTTTGGCTCAGTGAAACTGATTTCAGACTTTCAACATCCAGAACTATAAGAAAATAAATGTGTGTTGTTTTTAAGTCATTAAGTTTGTTGTTTGTTACAGTAGCCATAGGAAACTAATAAAAGAACCAACATTTCTTTGTGCACTTTATGTACCTACACACTTTACATGTGTTACCTAATTTCATCCTCATAAGAACTCTATGACTAGGTATTTTGGAGGCAAGGAAACTAAGATATAAAGAGACCAAGAAATTGCTCCAGGTGTTACATTTAGTAAAAGGCAGAACCTGGATTCAAATCGAGGACCATGTGACTACTAAGCTCATGCTCTTTCCATTTTATTGCACACATCTCATCTTTCTGGGTCTTGGTTGCCCCACTTTTTTCCCATTACCCTTACCCTGGAAGTCACTGAGGTACCTGGCAAGTGAGTCAGAATGTTACTGCCACTTCCTGAGGAGGAAAGGTCCAAGTTGGCTACGTGACTGCCATTTTCTCAAGCAGAAAGCTGCTCAAAAGATCAGTGATTCTAGAGCAGTCAAGCAAGGTATACTTCATCCCATTCCCTGGGAGCACTAACAAACTGTAAGTATCCTCTGAATTTAATCTCACAGAGAAGAGCAGCCATGACCTCCATCCAAAGGGAGCATCTTGGTGTCAGGGAGGAATTGAGGATTGCACACAGGTGTCTAGCTTCAGCAGCTTCGCAAAGAGATGTCACTCTGGTGCCACTGTGGTGTATACTGTGAATTAACTCAACCTTCAATCTACAGGGTGTCTTCCTGTACTTCAAATGCTGGAGAGTTGAAAACTATGTTTTCTAGTCTCCTTTGCAACTGAGTTTCTGAATGCAAATTAGTCTCTGATAATGGGATGAACTCACGAAATATGACAAGCGTAAGTGAAGTGAAGGCAAAACCCATCTTTTTACCCTTTATGCTGTCTAGAAGAAAACTTGTGAAAACGTGAATTTTTTCTGCAGTGGGATTCCAGTGGCCATTTTCCAGTTTTCTGAGTGTTGAGAGGCAGTGCAGGCATCCGTGTTGGCAGTGGTCGCTTCAGTTTTTGTTTGTTTGCTTGTTTTGTTTTGTATTTTTAGAGACAAAGTCTTGCTCTGTCACTCAGGCTGGAGTGCAATGGTGAGATCATAGCTCACTGTAAACTCAAATACCTGGGCTCAAATGATCCTCCCACCTCCTGAGTAGCTGGACTACAGGCACATGCCATCATGCCTGGCTAATTTTTTTAACTTTTTTGTAGAGATGGGGTCTCACTATGTTCCCCAGGCTGGTCACAAACTCCTGGCCCCAAACAATCCTCCCACCTTTGCCTCCTGAGCTCTGGGATTACAGGCATGAGCCACCATGCCTGGCCACAGCTGTTTCTTGATCAGTTTCCTGCCCTCTGGATCAAAGCCATGGGAGTGTGTCTTGAATAGTTCAAATAATGACCTCAGAAGTAGGAATGTTTCTGATAGTGCAGTTCTGCATTTTTCTGAGAATCATTTCTAGTAGTACAGCCTCAATCTTGCCCTACTATCCCATCTAAGCATCAATTTCCTACAATAAATATCTTCCTGTAAAAAATACCTGGAGTGGTTTCTACTTTCTGCATTGCACTCTGACATTTCCTTCAACTGAAATAGGGAATATGACAAGTTCAACTTAGAATATATTTCATTTAATTTGCCACTAAAGTGTGCAGATCCAGTTCTTCAACAAATATTTAGTGAGTATCTACTATTTGTCAGATACTGATCTATCTAGTCAGTGAAACACCAGTGAAAAAGAGACATATCTACCCCTAAATGGCTTAATTCAAATAGGAGAGTAGATACACATAAGCAATCAAGAATAGAGAGTTATAAATACACTGGTAGGTAGAGTACACTGTGTTGTAAGGGTACATAAGAGAGTTGCCTAACCCAGACTTGGGGTCCTAAAACATATCCTGAAGGAAGTGATATCTATTTGAAACCTTGAATTAGTTGGAGTTCACAGAAGCTAACTCTGATTCATTTAAGCAGTAAAGAAATTTGTTTAAATGATATAGGAATTTGAATATATAGAGTATGGATTAGATAATATCATTGATATTGTGATATATCAATGTCACATATCCTAATTTAGATTATTTTATAGTGGTTATATAAGAGAATATCCTTGTTCTTACAGTATGCACACCAAAGTATTTAGAGGTACAGGACTATGATGCTTGCGACTTACTTTCAAATAAATAAAAGAGGGGTGTGTATTACAAGAATAGTCAAGAAACTCACATATTCCCTTTATTTAGATTTACCAATTGTTTACACTTTGCCCCATTTGCTTTATCATATTCTCTCTATATGTTTCCTTATATATATGGTTCCTTGACTATTTTTGCAATTTTGCTAAGTATGAAATTATATCAAATTTAAAAGTTGCAAACAAACCAAAAAAATGATATGGGGGTAATTCCTAGAATTGCCAGAAGGGCTGGAGAACAATTCTCAGTAATCAGGGCGATCCAGCCAGAATATATGCCCAAAATTCACTCACCATAATTGGTCCAGTGAAGGTAGCACTATTACCCAGGCAACTTGATCTTCCTGTAATGCAGCTGCTGTCTGAGAGCTCCTGGCAGTCCTCTTGTGGCTAACTACTGATTCAAAGAATTGGGAGATTGTTTCTGGTTAGTGGTGGGTCCTAGACCATATACCCACGCTTGAGCTACAAGGAAGGTGAGGAAAGTGAGTATACTCTGTTTTTAGCTTCTAGAGTGGGAGGCAGACTTTAAGTTGGGGAATTTTCCAAACATCAGAAAGAAAACAGATGCTAGATGAAAAAAAAATGACAATATTCACTAGAGTTCAATTCTTTGCTGCACATGCCCAACATTAACATAAACCCCTTTTCTCATACTTAAACCTCCAAAAGAAAAATTATTGTCAATTAACATAATGCAACCATTCCTTATAAAAGCAAAATGTGCTCATACCTTCTCTAAAAGGTACAATTACAAGACTGTAATTTGTATTTCTAACTTCCTTCCTCCACACCTATTTCATGTTCTCTTTGCCCAGAACAGCTGGCCAGACCTCATTATTTGATGGGATGACCCAAACCTTCATTCACAAGGGTCCTGAGCCCTTGATGGTCTTGTCCATGTAAGATTGTTCGAGTTCTCCATTCCCTTTACCAGTGGACATGGCAGTTCTAGAAGTCACCGCAAAGAGATCTGTGAGTCCCAACCATAGTCCTTTTAGCCCATGCTATTTATCAGCAACCGTATCTCCTCTTGAGAGTAAGGATTAATCATTCCAGCCAGCACCTTTTTTTGGCCTGTTTTCCTGGTAACATTAGGAACTTTAAGTATCCAAGTGGCTGTCTTGATTTCCAATTCAGTGGAGCTATAGCTGTGTTCCCTGACAGAAGCATCCCTCCCATGCATACCAAGACCTCTAAACAAGCACATCAAAGAATCACGGGGATGGAAAACAAAAAAATTGCCAGTTTGTGTTATGTGTGAAAAGCACACTTCCAACTTTCATCTTGGAACCTATACTTTTGCAATAGGAAAAAATATGACCATATATTGGTTGCTAACTTAAAGCATATAACACCTCTTGTAGAATAACACCCCAACCTTGGAAAGTCTCCCTGCTAGCATTATTCCTGAGTTTTCAATAGACCATCCTACCTCTCTATGTGACCACTGGTTTCTGAGCCATGTGGTTACTGGAGTAAATGATAAGGCCAGTAAATTCCATAGGCATCAGTTCATTGCTTTAATTCTTTCATCATAAAATGTATGTTCTTTGTTAGAGGCAATGTTACGTGGAATGCCATGATGGTGTATAAGATATTTAAGGACAATGGATGGTATCATGCTCAGAGGCATGGTGGGCAGGGATATTGAATCATGCCATCAGACAGCAATCATCCTAACACTCCTGTATATTCCACTTCAATTCTAGGCATCCCACTTTCCAACGCTCTAATTTTCATATAAGAGAAAGGCTACGAATTCAGTAAGTGCCTAAAATCAGCAACCCACAAGATCAAATTTTAAGTTTGGTTTTCAGCCACCTAAAAATGTAGTAAGTCCATGGTTTTCAGTCTACACTGTCAGAGACACTGCCCAACACAACTCACTGAAGGGTCCCACAGGCTAGTAGTGTGTGGGTTATGTTACTGAGCAGCAGTTGTTACCATAAATATCAGATTTGTTTAAAGAAAAAATATGTACAAAACAAAAGGTGAATTTAGTATGGAGTTCTAGAAAGCAAAAAATTATATACATAGAGTAAATTATTGGAAATAATTTCTCAGTTGACTCTTCCTCTAACTAAAAGTGTTGAAAATATCACACTTAAGTTCCCAAACAAGGCTGGGCATGGTGGCTCACGCCTGTAATCCCAACACTTTGGAAGGCAGAGGTGGGAGGATCGCTTGAGCCCAGGAGTTCAAGACCAGCCTGGGCAACAGCGAGACCCCCGTCTCTACAAAAAATTTTTTTGAAAAATTAGCCTGGCATGGTGGCACGTGCCTGTAGTCTCAGCTACTTGGGAGACTGAGGCAGGAGAATAGCTTGAGACCAGGAGTTTGAGGATGCAGTGAGCTATGATGATGCCACTAGCCTGGGCAACAGAGCGAGACCTTGTGTCAAAAAAAAAAAAAAAAATTCCTGAACATAGATCAGAACTGTAGATCACCTGCATTAACTAGCTACCACTCCAATCCTTCCAATGCCTGAAGAACCCTCTGTTTTGTCTTTACCAAGTGGTCAGCCAGCTTGTGTTTGGAAATCTAAGATGACAGGAAATTTAACCTAACCTGAGGCCACTCTTATGGCTAAAATTTCTTCTTTGTGTTAAATGGAATTTCTTCTCATTGTAACTTACACCCTTGAAACTAATTTCACATCTTTTTTTTTTTTTGAGACAGAGTCTCGCTCCATCACCAGAGCTAGGGTGCCCAGGTGTCAGCCTAGCTCACAGCAACCTCAAACTCCTATGCTCAAGTGATTCGCCTGCCTCAGCCTCCTGAGTAGCTGGAACTACAGGTGCATACCACCATGCCTGGCTAATTTTTTCTTTTTTTTTTTTTTTTTAGTAGAGACAGGGTCTCGCTCTTGCACAGGCTGGTCTTGAACTCCTGACCTCAAGCGATCCTCCTGACTCAGCCTCCCAGAGTGCTAGGATTATAGGCGTGAGCCACCGTGCCCGGCCTAATTTCACATCTTGAGGTATTTCATATTTCATTGTTAATGAAGTTTCTACAAACACAATCTTCTGTATAGAAAGTGATTCAAAGTCTATTAAAATGCCTTAAAAGTATAAATATGATTATGTATGCCATGATAATGTTGTAATCCAATGTTAATGATTTTTATAACAGTTGAAGTCCAGGAATTGTTTCCCACAATAATTTAGGGTTGTGTGGTCTTCTCACCTATTAAAAATCCATTGGATGAATGACTTCTTTCTTACTTTAGAGAAAGACGTGGGTGTGGGTAGTTTATTTGGGAGATGTCTTGAGTGGGTTTCAGAAACAGCCTGAGATTTGTGTGTATGTTATTTATCAAGGGTGCACTCAGGAGAGACAGATAAGAGAGGGAGGAAAGCAGGACAGCAAAGGAGGTATGCAAGAATGAGGTGTCAGGTGAAATCTAGCTTCAGCCACATCCTACAGAAAGCTCTGAAGTATGAAGTGCACTGCAGAGCCCATCTCGCCTTGGACAAAGGAATGGAATTTTTGTATTCCTGCTCCAATTAGTTATTAGTCATGGCTCAGGAAGTGCGAGGTTAGGGTTGCTCCCAGCAACCTCCAGCCCCAGAGTCTTCAAACATACAAGGGAAATCTTCCAGAGAAAGCTGCAGGCATGACCCATTACCCAAAGTACCTATGGAAGCTGGGCACTAAACACAACAACCAAACTGATGAAGGGGATCCTAGAAGTTCTGGGTAAGGCATCAACAATATCTGCAAAGGTCCACCTCTTGCACCATGCAGATCCATGCACTTTTCACATCAGGATTACTCCACCCGCTCACAGCTTCTCCAGGATTTTGGTCAGTCATAATTTCTGGTGAAACTTTAGACGGGAGGGTTTGTGAGATGAGTTATAGCCCCTGCTGCTGCAGTTGGACCCAAAGCCATCACTGATATTTATCATCTCTCTCCTCTACACCCAATCCACAATCCCCTCATCCTCAGGTAGTACTTCTGCTAGTCTAGGTGGTTTGTCTGGTGGGTTGACTCAGACTCTCATCTCTGACAAGCCTGAGCTCCTGATTTCCACGCCCTTATCAGTCTGTGGTTGCTGATTTTTTCCATTTACAGTTAAAACTGACTATGGGAGTACCACAAGACTCCTTACTGGATCACCCAAGTGCCAAATATATTTCTCCCTGCCCCAGTTATGTAGAGCAGCCCCTCCTCATGATGATCAGAGTCAGTTTTTATGCAAGATGGTAACTCCTTTCTACTAGCACAGGAACCCAAAGTGGCAAGGAGGCAGTCCTAGTAGTAAGTTTAGTGGGACTCTTCATTCACTGGTAGAAGTATCCACTTTCTGGAAATCAGGATCTCCAGAACCACAGGACCTAAAATTGTGAGAACAGGAAGAACAAATTCTGGGTTTCTGAGAGTGATAGTGAGTGAAGCCACTTCTATTTCCACTCTTTGGTTCTCAGACCCATTTGTTGTACTGACTGGGAACACAGCACCATTCAATGACTGTTGGTTTAAAGATAAAGAAGAGCAGAAACCCATCCTCACAAAATTCTTTACCAAGGCAAAATAGCATGCCGGGAGATGCTTTTCAAATGGTGTAGAGTTCTCTGCTACAGATCTCATGACCTTGCTGTGGAACCCAAGTGGTGTGTGCTGTGACTCTCCTACTGGGACATGCCAGATATTCCAGGTGGCATCTTTTTCTATTCTAAATAACTATAATACTGTAGAATCTTCCAGGATATATGTTCCTAATTGCAGGACTGCTCGTGCACAGTGGATCTGCTATAGAACTCTTTCTGGTTTTTGACCCGACTCAAAACTAGCAGCTTCCTGCATCTTCTGATAAATGTGTTGGATCAGTATTCCCAAGTGTGGAATATGCTGCCTCCAAAACCTGAAAAGGCCTACCAAGAATTGTGTTTATTCTTTTTTTATCTGTATATCTTTCTTGGTGGTAGATGGTACAAGATACAATAACTTATCTTTTACCTTGGATGGACTGCCTGACATGCCCAAGGCCACTGGACTCAGACTCCTAAAAACTTCATGGCTCCTGTATTTTTGTAGAATTTATCTTCCACACTCTGGACTGCATTGTCCTACCAAGATATCCAAAGCAGATGCCATTTCTTATCATCAGGTGTCGTTAACACTATATTGTCAGTATAGCAGTTCGATGTGATGGTCCATGGAATGTCCATATGATTTGGGTCCCTTTGGATTGAGGCAAGACTGTGAGTGTATACTGTCCTTCACTTTATGTGAAAGCAAACTGCTTCTGGTTCTAATTCCTGATGGGTAGTTAAAATAATGCATTCACCAAATCCATATCTTTATATCATATACCAGCAGCCATATTAATTTGTTCTAGTAAAGACAGTACATCTAGCACATTATCTACAATTGGGACTACTACTTGATTAAGTTTGCAGAAGTCCACTGCCATCTACTATGCTCCATTGAGTTTTTTTTTTTAATTTATTTTTTGCCAGGTACAGTGGCTCATACCTATAATTCTAGCACTTTGGGAGGCTGAGGCAGGAGGATTGCTTGAGCACAGAAGTTTGAGGTTGCAGTGAGCTATGATGATACCACTGTCCTCTAGCCCAGGCAACAGAGTGAGACCCTGCCTCAAAAAAAAAAAAATTTTTTTTTGGAGAGATATAGTTCATATACCATAAAATTCACCATTTTTAAATTTGACAAAATTTTTAATTTATTTTTCTTATTGTGGTAAAATACACATAACATAAAATTTACCATTTTAACCATTTTTAAGTGTACAATTCAGTATCATTAAGCATATTCACATTGTTGTGCCACATTACCACTCTCCATTTCCAAAATTTTTCATCATTCCAAACAGAAACTCTGTACCTATTAAACAATAACTACCGACCCCCCCAGCCCTATTCTATCTTTATTCTTTATTTTTACTTTCTCTGTCTATGAATTTCACTATTCTAGGTACTTCGTATAAGTGGAGCCATACAATATTTGTCTTTTTGTGTCTGGCTTATTTTACTTGGTATAATGTCTCAAAGATCATCCATGTTGTAGCATGTATCAGATTTTTATTTCTTTTCAAGGCTGAATAATATTCTATTTATGTATATACCACATTTTGTTTATCCATTCATTCATCTGTTGATGGACATTTGGACTGTTTCCACTTTGGGCTGTTACGAATAATGCTGCTATGAACATTTGAGTACAACCATTTATTTAGATTCCTGCTTTTAACTCTTTTGGGTATAGAAGTGGAATTGCTGAATCATATTATGGTAACTCCATGTTTAACTTTTTTAGGAACCGCCAAGCTATTTTCCACAGCAGTTGCACCATTTTATATTCCCACGAGCAATGCAAAAGGGTTCCAATTTCTCCACATCCTTACCAACAGTTGTTATTTTCTATTTTCTTGATAATAACCATCCCACTGAGTGTGAAATAGTATCTCATTGTAGTTTTGATTTGCATTTCCCTAATGATCAATAATGATGTTCAGCATCTTTTCATGTGCTTATTGGCCATTTGTATAACTTCTTTGGAGAAATGTCTATTTGAGTCCTCTGTTCATTTTTTAATTGGGTTGTTTTGATTTCTTTTTTGTAGAGTTGTAGGAATTCTTTATATATACTGGATATTAATCCCTTATCTGATATATGATTTGCAAATATTTTCTCCCATTCTGTGGGTTGTCTTTAATTTCTAGACAATGTTCTTTGATACACAGTTTTAAATTTTGGTGAAAGAAAATTTGTCTATTTTATTCTGTACTTGCCTGTGTTTTTGGTGCAATATCTAAGAAACTGTTGCCTAATCCAAGATCACAAAGATTTCGCCTGTTTTTTTTTTCAGAGTTTTATAGATTTGGCTCTTACATTTAGATCTTTGATCCATTTTGAGTTAATTTTTGTATATGGTGTGAGCTAGGGATCCAAATTCATTCTTTTAGGTAGATTCATTCATGTGGCTATCTACCTGCCCCAGCACTATTTGTTGAAAAGATTATCGTTTCCCCAGTAAGCGCTCTTGGCACCCTTGTCAAAAAATCAATTGACCATAGATGTACGACTTATTTCTGGACTCTCAATTCTAGTCAATTGATCTATATGTCTATTCTTATTCCAGTGCCATGTTGTCTTGATTATTGTAGATCCATTGGACTTTAGTAGGAGCCAAAATAGTAAGGAAAGAGTGTATGTAATAGGGACAATGACTCCTGCATCCTTTAAATCTTTGAGGGTGACACTAATTTCTGCTATTCTTTTCATAAGCATGTATAAGGGTTCTAGTTGCTCTAATTCATTCAATATTTTGGTCTTTTAAAGGTCAGCTATTCTGGTGAGTATGTAGTGATATCTCATTGTACCTTTAATTTGCATTTTCCTTTTGACTAATGAGGCTGATCACCTTTTCATACGCTTATTGGACATTACAGTGTCTTCTTTTCCTGAAGGATATTGTCTATCTTTTCTTATTGATTTGTGGGAGTTCAGTATATATTCTGACGGAATCTTTTGTCAATTATATGTATTGTAAATATGTTCTCCTACTCCTTGGCCACCTTTTTGCACTCTTAATAGTGTGTTTTGACATAGACATCCTTAATTTTTTTTTTAACAGAAGGAGTCTTACTATGTTGCCCAGGCTGGGGTGCAATGGCTACTCACAGGCAGGATCATAGCACACTACAGCCTCAAACTCCTGGGCTTAAGAGATCCTTCTGCCTCAGCCTCCCAAGTAGCTGGGACTACAGGTGTGTGCCACCACACCTGGCTAAACATTCCTAATCTTAATATTTTCAGTTTGTGAATCTTTTTATTTATGTCTTGTTTCATAATCATTGCCTATTCCAAGGCCATAAAGATGTTTTTCTATGTTGACTTCTATTTTCTAATAATGTTTTATTATTCTAATCATAACATTTAGATCTACAACCCACCTGGAATTTATTTGTGTGAAGTAGGGATCAGAGTTATTTTTTCCCCATGTGGTTATCTAATTGACTCAGTAACACTTACTGGAAAGACTATCTTTGTCATACTGTTCTAAAGTGCCAGCTTTGTCATAAATGAAGTGGGCCTATATGCATGGGTTTGTTTCTGGACACCGTTCAGAATGAACAGTGATACCACACTGATACCACACTGTTTTCATTACTGTAGCTGGGTAATAAATCCAAAATCCAGTCGTATAAATCCCCCCACATTGTTTTTCTTCAAGATTGAGTTGGTTATTTTGGGCACTTTTCATTCCCGTATGGATTTTAGAGTCATTTGTCAATTCCACAAAATGCTGGAACTTTGGTAGGGATTACATTGAATATATAGATCAACATGGAGAGAATTCACATCTTTACAATATTGACTCTTCTAACCCTTGAACATAGTCTATACTTTGGGGTTTTAAACGTCTTCTTTCATTTCTCTTTTAAAAGATAACTTAGTGGTATATTCTCACAGCCTTGTAACCAATTCTACAAACAGATTTCAATGACCCCGATATGTTTTTTTATAATCCTCTCCCTTAACTAACTACTTGACCTTTTGAGTTGTTTCTCAGAAATGGTGACTTTTCTGCAAGATAAAGGAGTTGAGATTCTGAAGTCTCCTGGGCAGACTTCCTGAAGCCAAGATTCACCATCCCTCAGTAACTGCACCAAGCACTAGATGCTTGTTAATTTCTCTGTTAATTTCAACACACCCTGCCAAAATGCCTGTAGCCCCTTGTTCATTTCCCCTCTTTAAATAGCAAAGACTCTAGTCCCAGAGATGGATTTGAGGCTGCTTCTTCCATTCTACTAACAAGGCACCTTAGTGTTAAAATTTCCTTTTTTCCTTGGCAATCCTCCTTGTCTCAGCAATTGGTCATTCTATGCGGGAAGCAACCAGACCTAGGCCGGAAACCCCCTTGCAGTTTTGATAAAAGCCTGGTAGGCAAAATTCCTTTAATACAAAACACTAACTTTCAAAACCACTTAAAATTTTCTGTGTAGAGAACTTGCACATCTTTTATCACTTAATGGTAGATATTTGATTTTTTAAAGACTATTGCAAATAGCATTGTTTTTAAATTTTGCTTTCTAACTTAGGTTCCTGGAATATAGAAATTAAATTGATTGTCCTTGTTTCCAGTAATATTGCCAAATTTACTTATTTAATTATAATAGATTACCTATGGATTCCTTTGGATTTTCTGTGTACAAAATAATGGCATTTGCAAATACTAACAGTTGTATTTCTTTCTTTCCAGTACTTATACCTTTTATTTCCCTTTATTGCCTTCTTGCACTAGCAAGAATTGTACCTTTAGTGCAATATTGAATAGCAGTGGAAATAGTGAGCATCCTTGTCTCTGTAGTAGTCCTAATGGGGAAGCTTTTAATATTTTACCTTTAGGTATATGGTTTTGTAGATATTTTTTCTCAGGTTAAGAAAGCATTGAAAGAAAATAACTGCCAACCTACAGTTTGATACACAGTGTAAATATACTTCAATATAAAGTTGATATAAAGATACTTCAAACAAACAAAAATGGAGACAATTAATCTGCAGCAGACCCACTCTAAAGGAAATACTAAAGGGAGTTCTTTAGGCAGAGAAAAAGATTCCAGGTAGAAGCACAGACATGCAGGTAAAAATGAAAAGCAATGAAAAGGGTAAATATGTGAGAAATTCTAAATGAATATTGGTTGTATGAAAATAATATCTGGTGGGTAATAATAACATCAGACAAGGTAGGTTTTATGACAAAATCTCTAATAAAGATAAAGAAAATACTTTGTAATCATAAAATATCAGCCTACTAGGAAGATATAACAATCATAAATCTGTATGTCCTGAATAACGTAGTCTCAAAATATATGACAAAAATTGACCAAACTTGAAGTAGAGAAATATACAACCATAGTGAGAGATTATGAAACATATCTCTCAGTAACTGATAATAAGAAGCAGACAAAATATCAGTATAGATATAAAAGATCTGCATTACACAATTAACAAATGTTACTAATTGACTTACATAGAAAATTGCAAGCATCTTCAGAATACAGATTTTTTTTCCCCATTGCACATGGCTGGGAACTCTTTCAAAGAAGGCATGGGCCGCAGGAGTATGAGGTCTGGCCTCTCTAGTAGAACAAACAATAGATACAATAATGTCTGTTTCCATGCCAGCTCTGTACATTCATGTTCTAATGCCACTATTAAGTGAGGGCCAGGTGGGAGTTTATTTAGCCAGAGCATGTGGGATCCCTCTCACTTTGGGAGTGAGTAGAATTTGAGAGTAGAGACCAGGAATTATATTTTGGAAAGGTCTCAAAGGTCTAGCTTGTTATACTCAATTCCAAAATAGATTGTATTTTTCCCAGAGGTCACATAAATCCATATGAAGCAGTATTTGGGGTGGGAGGTAGAGACATGCAACCAGGGAGGTAGAAGATGAGGAAAAGCATATTAGGCAAAAGTGAATTGATACAGAAAAACTCCTGAGATGGACAGGGGATTTTGCTGAGGATTTTTAGGGGATTCCTAGGCCTTCTAGGTCATTCTGGACTGTTTCTCTGCTTTTTTCCCCCCTTATTTTATTGATAGTAGTAGCTTCCTTTGTAGCCCATTTTTGCATAAAGGCATATCTGCCTGCTAGGGCTTAAATGTTTTTGTCCCCTCCAAAGTTCATGTTGAGCCTTTCAATCCCGGCGGGGGCAGCGCTGAGCCAGCAGTGCCCTCCCTCCGCTCTTCACGCCTGCTCTCTGCCACCATTAGGGAACAGGCCAAGGACTTCCTGGCCAGGGACATCACTGCGGCCATCTCCAAGACGGCCATGGCCCGGATGGATCAGGTCAAGCTGCTGCTGCAGATACAACATGCCAGCAAGCAGATCATGGCCCACAAGCAGTACAAGGGCATCATGGACTGCATCATCCCCAAGGAGCAGGGCATGTTGTCCTTCTAGAGGCCTACCTAGCCAAGGTCATCCGCTACTTTCCCACACAAGCCCTCAACTTTATCTTCAAGGATAGGACAAGCAGGTCTTGGAGAGGCAGGGGAGGGTAGACAAGCACACGCAGTTCTGGAGGTATTTTTCAGGCAACCTGGCCTCCCGAGGGGCAGCTGGGGCCATTTCCTGTTAGGTCTGGTGGAGGATAAACAGGTGGCAGGGAGATGGCTAAGGGCAGAGAGCTGAACCGAATTGTAGTAGAAACCAAATTGCAGCTAGGAACTGCTCCCTGGTAGGAACATACATAGTAAAAACTTCCTAGTAACCTTTAACTGACAGAGTTCATTACCATCTAATTAGCATAACATGGGTGGATCTTCATGGAGAATTCTAGAAAAGACACATGCGCAGAAAGGGAAACTGTTATATAACCTACCCTGTTATGTAACCTGTCTGTGATCTGTTATATAACCCCAGCCTGTCAATCACCCCTAAAGGCAGGAAACAGCAACCAATCCTGCCAGGGGAAAGGCGGGACAAACTAGTGGGCTTATAAAAGGCAACATGTGCTCAGCCTCCAGCATCTTTCTCCACTCCTGGAGACTGACCCATTCCATGCTCTCTGGAATGTATTTTCCCTTTGTGCAGCTTCCTTTACTTTCATTCTTTCTTTTATGTGATAAACTGTATTAAGTTGCTCTGTGTTTGTGATCACTCAGTCATCGGCTTGACTGGGTATCAGTACTCATTCTTGACACTGGGAACCGGGGGACCAGGGAACATCCACACAGACAAACCTAACACTCCTTCTGTTTCCTGTACCCACTGGATTTCACCAGAACCTGCTTGGCCGCCAATGTTGGGAGTTCAAGGGGCTGGGTGAAGATCACCAAACCCAACAGGATCTGGGGCCCGTATCAGGGCTTCAACATCTTGGTATAGGGCATTATCATCTACCGGGCAGCCTACTTAGGCATGTATGACACAGCTAAAGGCATGCTCCCCAACCCCAAGAACACCCATATGGTGGAGAGTTGGATGATAGCCCAGACCGTGATGGCTGTGGCTGGCATGGTCTCCTACCCCTTCGACGCTGTGCGGCAGCAGGTGATGATGCCTTCAGGGCATAAGGAGCTGACATCATGTACAAAGACACCCTCAATTGTTGGAGGAAGATCTTCAAAGATAAAGGCAAAGCCTTCTTCAAGGGCACGTGGTCCACTGTCCTGAGGGGGATGAAGGAGGCCTTCACGCTGGTCCTGTACCACAAGCTGAAGAAAATCATCTAAATGCATATGTCCCCTAACAGGAGAGTGGGACCAGGAGAGTCATGTAGAACACTTAATTGTCATGGACTATCGACCTTTGAGAGATTCCAATCATCTGTTGGCCAGATCACGTCTGTAGAGGGCTGGGGAAGGCTCTAGAAAAGGGGCTCATTGTGATCATGATGACCATTGGCAGCCGATTCTATATATTGATTACTGGGGGGAGGGAATCATGACATCACTGTGAGCCACTCAGACCCAGAATCCAGATACTCGTAGGACCCGCGTTGTGTTTAAGTATTTATTTAAAACAAAAGAATCATGTCTCCCATTTGTACTTAAGCACTAGCTCCTCTTTTGCACGGTCAAATATTTTCAATTATGTTCTATGTTGGGCATTCTGCTGCAAAACAACAAAAACAGGGCACTGAAAAAAAAATTCATGTTGAAACTTAATCTCTAATGAAACAGTATTAATAGGTGTGGCCTTTAGGAGGTGATTGAGTCATGAGGGCTCTGCTATCATGAATGGGATTATATACCCTTATAAAAGGGCTTGACAGAGGGAGTTTACCCCTTTTGCCCTTCTATCCCTTCTGCCATGTGAGGACACAGTGTTCCTCCCCTCCAGAGGATGCAGCAACAAGGTGCCGTCTTGGAAGCAGAGTGCAGCCCTCACCAGACATCAGTCCTACCCATGCCTTGATCTTGGACTTCCCAGCCTCCAGGGCTGTAAAAAATAAATTTCTGATCTTTATAAATTACCCAGGCTCAGGTATTTTGTTAGAACAACACAAATAGACTAAGACCCTACCTTTAAAAGTATATATATACTGTACACAGAAAAACTCTGGAGTGTTAAGCACCAATATTAATAGCGGTTATTTATGAGAACGAGGTTTGTGATATTTTTCCTTTTTGCTTATTGTATATACTGATTTTCCTAGAATAAACAAGTAAGCATGATAACTTGTGTAACTCCTTGTTTCTGCACTACATCGAAGTACAAACCTTTTTATTTATTTATGTTAAACAGAAACCAACCTCAAAAACCCACAGAACTGAGTTTGATCCTCAATCTGAAAAAAAACAAAGCCCAAATCACTCATATGTCCCTGAACACCATCTTATGATGGAGTTGCAAACAGAGCAACTGCATTTTTTCTTTGTCAGTCGGATCCTTGAACACGAAGGCTTGAATGCGTGGTGTGACCATAAAGCAATGCCTGAGGTTTTTTTTTTTCCCCACCTACAAACACCCCAGAACTTATAAATTCAGAGAGTGCTGTCTTTCAAAGTTGCTCTGCTTGTATAAATTTTGGATTTCCTCTCATGACATCGTCGTCAGAGCTGGTTTAGTAATGCCAAAGTAAATCAATTTCATCGTAATTCACGAGAAACTCTTGCTTAAGCCACAGTCTCACTCCTCTTTTTGATCCTTCCTTCACTGCCTTCTTTTAGCTAAGTATCACCCCTCTTTCTTAGTGTTCTTTATTTTTACTGCTATTGTGTTTGACTAAGGCTTCAAGGACCTATTGTTGCAAACCTGGTGAAAAGAGTGTGGGAAAGGGTTCTGAGGCATAATAAAGCCTGGGGCTTGGGGAACGGTACAGAGAGGGGGCTGGACAGTTTGAATGTGGGGCCCAAAGGTAAGGTGACCATATAATTTATCACCCCATTCTGGGATAATTTTGAGCGTGAAAGGGGCATGATCAATAATCATGCCAGGTCAACCAGGATGTATGGTCACCCTATGGGTATAGGGAGCAACTCAGGGAAGGCACTCTGACTACTGTCTGTCCACTTGGACTGCCTTTACGGCAAGAGATGCACCAGTGTAACTGGCCAAGGGCCATAAATGTGAATTGCTGGAAGTAGAGGATGGCTTCTATTTGAGGATGGAGCTATCATTACATTTGATCATTGGGACAGATCCATCTTTAATTTAGGGAAATCTCATTCAGTGAAAAACAGTTCCATTAAATTTCTTGGAAGTATTTCTAATAAGTTATTAAGATTTTATGACTACTTACTTTTGGATACTCCTTAGAAATGAAAACATTTTCTAGGTATTATGATACACCCACCCACCTACATATTTTCTGTTATCCTCTAAGATTCCACCATAACCCTGGAATTCTCACATTTCCTTCTCCCCTCAAAAGACTGACAAAAGATTAAACAACCAACAAAATCCCCCTAATTGCATGATCATTCAGTCTAAGTTGTTCTCCCATTCACTGCTGTATAGTCTATTCCTTTGTCTTGTGTTTTTCATCTGTGCAAAGCTGCAAACTCATTGAGTTTGCTGGCTTTTCCACTTAAGTTGTTTATTGTGCCAAATGTCATTCATTCCGGTGGAAATCAGCCTGTAACCCAAGTGTCCGCCCTATGTGTTAAGTGGGTATTGCTTTGTTTTTTAAGCCACTGTTGACACACATCTTACCAAACTCAAAAAGTAAGAAATCTACAAATTCCTTCTTTGAATAGTTTCAAAGTTAACTCTACTACCTATAAAATATACTTCTAGAAGAATGCCAGTATAGCTGAATTCATTCATTCCACAAAAATTTATTAAATTCCTTGTATTAGTAGGGGCACTAGAAGAAATCACATAGTTCCTGACCTCACGGCTCCCACAGCCTTGTAGTAATACCAACAGACAATTCTAAAAAACTCATTGAACTATACATTTAACATTTGTGCACTTTACTGTATGCAAATTATACCTCAATAAAAATGTAAATAAAACTAAATTTGCTACATGCAATGGGCTTTTATAGATCAAGAAAATTAATCTCTGGATTCTCATAACACTTTTTTTGACAGACTACTTATTTTATATACTTATTTTTCCCTGAGTAGAATGGATTAATTACAAGTAATGACACTGGACCAGTCATGCCTCTCTTGAGCATAGGTCTTTACTGTAATCTGCTTTCAAACAATCCTAACTAATAAAATGGTGGATTTTAAGAGATGAAGAGTTACTTACAGACTTCTTCAGGGGCTCTTAACTTTTTCTGCCACATGGATCCTTTTGAAACTCTGAGGAAAGCAAAGCTGTAGACCTCCCCAGAAATGTACATATGCACAAGCATTTTGGATTAACACACCACTGAAACCCATGCAGGGACCCACTTAGGAGCCCAAAGATCTCAAATTAAGATTCCCGGGAGCTCACCCAATCCTTTTCCTCAGCTGAAATAAATAGGCCCAGGGAGGGAAAACAGCCTGTTTAGGGACCAAAGGAAGACAGAACCCAGGCCTTCTGATGCTCAGCCATTTATGCTGTTTACCCCATTGCTTCTTTAGATACCATTAGATTCCCTCTGCCCCCAAACTGCCATCTGTGGAGGCCCTGAGTTTAGAACTTCCATATAACCTTCCATCCTACCCTTTTAATTGGAGTCA
The DNA here is from genome assembly GCA_023783475.1 of Daubentonia madagascariensis. NCBI lineage: Eukaryota > Metazoa > Chordata > Mammalia > Primates > Daubentoniidae > Daubentonia > Daubentonia madagascariensis. The sequence goes on along the minus strand of JAKFHU010000144.1, from coordinate 6,379,275 downwards.
CATCAGAAGCTGGTCAAAGTTTACCTTTCACTTATTGGGGAACAATAGGTATAAAGCTGAGTTCCATATATTAAATGGAGGCATTTATCTCTTTTTCCTTCCTTAGACTACCTCAAAACCCAGAACCGAAGTTAAAATTAAAACGATCCAGTGATAAAGTCTTTTCTTTCCTTTTCAGTTTGTTTGTTTTAATGAAATCAACTCTAAAATATTGCCTATATTTACACTCTGAAATTTAAAACTTTGTTCTTCATTGATCTTTATAACATTAGAAAGATTGTTTCCACATTAGGATGTGGTGGCTCACGCCTATAATCCTAGTATTCTGGGAGGCCCAGGCGGGTGGATTGCTTGAGGTCAGGAGTTTGAGACCAGCCTGAGCAAGAACAAGACCCCCGTCTCTACTAAAAATAGAAAAAATTAGCCGGTGATGGTGGCATGGCCTGTAGTCCCAGCTACTTGGGAAGCTGAGGCAGGAGGATCACTGGAGCCCAGGAGTTTGAAGCTGCAGTGAGCTATGATGCATGCCATTGCACTCTAGCCCAGGCGACACAGCAAGACTATGTCCCACCAAAAACAAGACTGAACTTATTCTTTGCTCTGGAAACCATTTAATGGTCCCTGACCAAACACAATAATATTCAAAACTGATCCAGCAAATGTGTGCAACTTGTGCCCACTCAGTTTTTCAGTTTAGAATAAGATTCTTGCTCCCAGTCCAAATAGACAATGTAAAAAGTGAAAGGGGGCCCAGAAAGCCTTTTCTTCTGTGTGAAAGCCCTGATCCTGAGTAGAGCAATTAATAAAGAAAAGGGTTCAAGCCGCAGCCTGCAAATTTCTTAGGGTTTAATGTGCTTAGGATAAGGTGGAGAAATTACACAGACCTGTGAATGGACGTGGAATAGAAGCCATGTGTATATACATTCTATCCATAAAGGTTTTGCTAGGTACTTGCTAAGTCATTCCTTCTGTGCAATCATCTTTCGCTTTTCTACCTGCCTGGATGCACGCTTACATTTATGGAACACTTCACTGTATGTGCCAGCTACTGCTCTAAACGCATTACATTATTTAATTTAATCCTCATAACAACTCTTTTAGTTTGTCTTATTACTATGCCCATTTTATAAACGAGCCAACAAGTTTTCAGGGGCGGAGAAACTTGGCCAAGGTAACATAAGTTGTAAATCGCGAAATTGAGCATCAGATACAAACATCTGGCTGTCCTTCCCGGGTTGGAACACCCTAGTCTGGAAAAATACATCCGCAGAGATACATTGAAGACTGGGAAGTATATACTGTTGGTCGGTTCCTCCGGCAAAGATTTTTCTAGATATTGCATTGTTTTCACCGAAATTTCCAGCCTCTCTCACTGATGGAAGCCAGAAGGGACACAGGGAATGGTGAGCAAGTTTCTGGTAGGAACAAGGCTGACAGGAAGAGATAGGGCGGGGAAGGGATGGGAGCGTGTCTTCCGAAGGGTGTCGCGCTTCGGCAGGGTGAAAGCGCGAGCGGTGTGCCCCGCTGTCCGCGGCTGCGGCCTGCCTCTCAGCACTCCAGGGCCTGCTGCGGACTGCCTCATCGCGGCGGCCCGCCCCCAGCGCCGCGCTGTCCAATCAGCAGCGCGACGTGGCGCTCCGCCCCTCTGCCGCGGCCACATAGGCTTAGGCCTGGGGCGCCTCCGCAGCGGAGTTGTGCGAGTTCCCGGCTGTGAGGGTTGGAGCTATAGCAGCGGCTGCAGCCGCCGCCGCAGCCGCCCCGTCCGCGGTCCGTCTGTCCCACCTCACGTACGCCGCGCCGCCTTTCTGTAGCGGCCCGCGGAGAGCCACCGCCGGCCTGGACCCCGGCTGCCTCCCTCCTCACGTCTCTCGGTGTCCTCGGTTGGCCGGAGCGATGCGGCTGGGCCCGGGGCCCGCGGCGCTGGGGCTGTTACTGCTGTGTGCCGCGGCGGCCGGCGCCGGCAAGGCCGAGGAGCTGCACTACCCGCAAGGCGAGCACCGCAGCGACTACGACCGCGACACGCTGCTGGGCGTGCAGGTGAGGCGGCCAGGCTGAGGGCTGGGGGGGCCTGGCCTCGCACCGCCAACGCCGCGGGCTTTGTCCCGGGACAAAGGGGGGCGGCCGGGCGAGGCCTGGCCAGGGCTGCCTGACAATGAGGGCCGGGCGGGGCAGCGCTCGCTCTCTGGGGCACCCCGGGCCTGTAAAGCCTGAGGATATAGCGCGGCCCGAGAGCTGGATCCCTTCTACTCTCTGGACACTAGGCGGGATCTTTGAGGGTGTGTAGGGCTTGGAGAGCAGGTGTGGGTCACCCCAAAACCTCTCGGCAAAGGAGGCTTCTAGTAGCCCCATTTTTCTCCACCATTTTGCCCCACTGATAGTAAAAGGACTCTCCTGTGTATCGTTCCCCCCACCCCCCGCCCCGAAGGAAGAAGTCGATGAATATGTTAAACTCGGCCACGAAGAACAGGAAAAAAGACTGCGGTCGATCATAAAGAAAATTGACTTGGACTCAGATGGCTTTCTCACTGAAAGTAAGGACTGTCCTACACAACTAACAATGGGGAAATCCTTTTGTAGGAAACAAACATTATAAGTAGGAGTTTCTGTTGAATGTAGATTGCTAGTGTTTCAACAAGTTGGTAAGTACTGTGAGGGGAAAAAAGGACATGCAGAGTAGATTTTATACCTGGAAATCTTTAGACATGGAATACCAAGTAAAACTCAGTGCTTTCTCCAGTTATACATAAACATCATTGACGCTGCAGGGTATGTGCAATCATACCTTGAGACACCCTCTTCCTCACGTGACTTTTGTCAGTGTCAACAGTATGATTCATTTTAGAGAAATATGCCCCCAAACCTTCTTAAAGCATTAAAGGATTTATTGCTCTTTTGATCTCTACTTCATTAGAATTTTAAGAATCTTCTTTTTATCAGCTAGTAGAAAAAGACCTGTTGCATGTGAAATATGTTTATTATAACATTATAACAAAATGTTAGAGCTGGTTGGGGCCTTAGGATCATTTTGTCCACCTCTTTGTGGAGATGTAAAAATGAAGCTCAGAGGGGTAAGTGTCTTTTACAAATAAGTGGCAAAACCGGGACTGGAATCCTGCTCTTAATTTAGTTTTTAATATGCTTAAGTTTAAAAAAGATCTGAGTGCTTGTAGGTATGTTCTCCAGTCAGAAATGAAATGCACAGACTATTAAAAGAATGTTCTAAATAAATTGCTGTGCAACTGTCTCTCCCCATCGTTTAATTCAAGTGATGAACCCTGTCAACATTCCAAGTTGATCTTCAAAAAAATTCAGAAGGTTATTACTGTGACTGTAAGTTAGCTATTTTGCTGTAACTCTCATTATTTAAATGCTGCTCAGCATCCAAGGAATGAAGTTGCTGGAGAGAATTGCAAACTGGTAAGTTTAAGATGTGCTGTCAATGAAGTATTCATATTGATGCCCTCAGGAATATTAAAGTTTTTTTCTGCTACTTAAACAATAATGACAACAAAACCTTTGGACTCCAGTTATTTAATGTAAGAATAGGTCCATCTTTGGTTACACTAGAATACACACAGAACAAGTTGATTTGGAAGACTAACCTGTCTGTCAGGGCCTATCTAAGTTAAAAAAATTTAATAGTAAGCTTTTTAAAAAATTTAAAGTTAGAAAGAAATTAGTCCAAATCTTTATTTTACAGATGAGAAAAAAGCTTGAGATGGTAATATACTCTCTGATGACAAAGCTGAAGTGTGAACCCATGTTTCCAATCCCTGTTCTGTTTTGTTTTCTACTATGCCACAAAGATCTCTTTAAATAAACTCGAAGAAAGACATGTGGTTTTTAAGGAAACCCTCATTCTACTCGAGGACCCCTAAGAGAATTTTGGTAATTTGCACTTTGAGGGCCAGAACTGGACTGAGAGTTTCCTAAGAGATGGCAAAATTCAGTAGGAGTTTAGGCTTGAAGCCTAACGTGTTTGAATCTGGACTGTGCTACTTATTAGCTATGAAGCCTTGGACCTTTCTGAATTTCATGTTGCTCAAGTGTAAAATAGTGATGATAATAATTGCCTTGTTTTAAAGATCAGAGACAACGTATATGGAGGATCTGATGATGTAGTAATTGATCAATACATGGTTGCCATAATGGTTATTGTTCTGCCCTTTGTTTTTCTATTCACCTGAGTGCTCCTAAACAAATAGAGGAGTACCACGCTTTAAACCAAATGGTATATTACCTTTAAATCAAGTGGTATACTCATGCTGTCCTCAGAAATATTCATGTTCTTAGCTCCCTTTTTTCCCCCTGTAATGCAGTATGGTAAATATTTCTGTGAATAGATTTTTAAAAATTGATCCAAAAGTGGACATTTGAGATTTAGAAACTTTCCCTATGCCTTCAGGTATCAAGTTAAGACAGATAGTTATTGTAAGAAGGGCATAAATTGCTACTCATAACTTTGTTAAAATTTTCTCCAGATGTTTTATGACATCTTTAAAGGTAATATACCGTAACAGTGCTTCCCAAACTTCAGTGTCTTGAATACCTTTTCACAATTTAGACCATATCTACTTACCCTCTATTTCCTTAATATAGCTTTGATTCAGTTCACATAAAATCTGTTTTAAAGGAAAACTTTATATTACCTTCATAAATGAAAAACACCATTTTTTCTAATATGTATTAAAATAAGTAGGTAGTTATTCAAACATTTGTGTGTCCTGAAAGATCTGTAGTAGTAAGCTGAAGTTATCGGCAATGTTTTGGATAATGTTAAAAAAGTAAAGTGTTATTTTGGCCTATTTGTAATTCACTCAACAAATACTTATGGAGCCAGGCACTTTGTAAGCATTTGGTGTATATCAGTGAACAAAACAGAGCCAAACTCTCTGTACTTGTGGAACTCACATTCTATTTAGATCACGTGTTGTAATATTTTTAGACTCTGAACAGCTCTCCCACCTCCTACCCCTATTTCTATTAATACTTCTAGGCCAATTTTTAGTCAGTATTTGCAAACATTGAAGATTTTGTCTTCTTTTAGAAAAGGTTTAGAAATCCTCACTCTTTTACATGTAAGAATTACTGTCACATTCATTTTGTTCTGGGAAATTCTCATAGGTGAACTCAGTTCATGGATTCAGATGTCTTTTAAGCATTATGCTATGCAAGAAGCGAAACAACAGTTTGTTGAATATGATAAAAACAATGATGGTAGTGTGACATGGGATGAATACAACATTCAGATGTATGATCGTGTGATTGACTTTGATGAGAACACTGCTCTGGATGATGCAGAAGAGGAGTCATTTAGGCAGGTGAGTACAGGTGCACAAGCTATTCCTTTTGATCATATCAGTTCACTTTACCTTCCCACATGAATGAGCACAAGAGGGCCTGAGGTCATAGACTGGATTGCCTTGTTTTCTAGACGATCACCTGTTCTACTTCAGTGGTCATTTTGATGGTTTCCTTTCTAGCCAAATTTAGGACTCTTATTCTGGATTGCCTAAATTATACTTGCATCTGTTTTTCTCAGCTGCATCATTTATTTGTCCTTATTTTCAGAGTTGCTTTTTTTATGTATTTTGAATATGTATCTCAATGATTTTTTTTAACATCATTGAACAGTCAGTTTTATATCCTATTTACTAAGAAGGCCATAGTAGCCCATTTCCATTTTTGAACACATAGTTTTATATAACTCACTTTTAAAAATTTTTAATTGTGGTAAAATACATACAGTCAGCCCTCTGTATGTATGGGTTCGAAATCTATGTGTTCAACAAACCTCAGATCAAAAGTATTTGGAAAAAAATTGCATCTGTACTCAATATGTATGTTCTTTTTTTCTTTTCATTATTCCTAAAACAATATAATATAACAAAATTGGTATTATAAGTAATCTAGAGATGATTTAAAGTATGCCGGAGGATGTGCTTAGGTTTACTATGCCATTTTATATCAAGGACTTGAGCATCCTTGGATCTTAATATCCTAGGAAGGTCTTGGAACCAGTCCTCATGGATATCAAGGGTGGACTATATAACAAATTTACCATTTTAACCAAATTAAAATATACAGTTCAGTAATTTTAAGTACATCCACATTGTTGTGCAGTCCACCTCCCAAACTCTTTTCATCTTGCAAAACTGAAACTCTATACTCATTAAATAATAACTCCCATTCCTTCCTCCCATTAGCCCCTGGCAACCACTTTTTTTTCTGTCTCTATGAATTTGACTACTCTAGGTACCTCATCTAGGTGGAATCATACAGTATTTGTCTTTTTGTGACTGGCTTATTTTACTTAATATCGTGTCCTTAGGTTTGTCCATGTTGTAACATGTGTCAGAATTTCCTTCCTTTTTAAGGCTGGATAATATTCTATTGTATGTACAGGTTGAGTATCCCTAATCCAAAAATCCAAAATCTAAAATGCTCAAAAATCCAAAGCTTTTTGAGCACTGACACGACACTCAAAGGAAATGGTGATTGGAGCATTTTGAATTTTGGTTTTTGAATTAGTGATACTCAGCTGGTAGTTATAATGCAAGTATTCCAAAATCCAAAAAAATCTAAAATCTAAAACACTCTGCTCCCAAGCATTTAGGATAAGGTATACTCAACCTGTATATACCAAATTTTGTTTGCCCATTCTTCTGTTGATGGACACTTGGGTTGCTTCATCCTTTTGGCTGTTGTGAACAATGCTGCTATGAACATGGTGTGCAAATCTCTTTGAGATCCTGCTTTCAATTCTTTTGGGTATATACCCAGAAGTGGGATTGCTGGATCATATGGCAATTCTATTTTTAATTTTGGAAGGAACCACAGTACTGTTTTGCGTAGTGGCCACACCATTTAAAATAACTGATTTTTGAAGATTTAATATCACTGTGAGTTTTATTATGTTTCATGGTTTAATTTGTTGAAATATATGCTTCTTAATTAAGCAGAGCTGAGGAAGACAATTTTTATTTAGGAATTAATATAAACTTTTCAAGACTTGTAGGAAGTCTGTTAAACTAAAAGTATATCAACACAAATGACTATAAGCTTGAGAAGTTGCTATTTCAAATATTTTTGTACTGCAAAGGTAATTTTAAACAGTTTACTATAGGAATTAACTTATCTTAAAAGCATCACTAGAGTCTGGAACTTCTCTAAAACCAAATCATGGTATGATATGACTTCTCTGCCAGGGAGCCACAGAGAAGTGAAATACAGTATTTTAAACTCTTACTAGAATTAGATTCTAATTATCTTTTTTTATTTTATTTTTTTCTATCACCCAAAAGATTTAATTACTATCCTATCAAAAAATAAGAAGTCTGTATTCTTGGGAGGGGGTGATATAATAGATGATGGTGTTGAGAAGAAGATCTTCACTTTGAAGAGATACATGACTCATTAATATAAACTTTTTATGAACAACTCTTTTAAAAGATGCCTGGTTTTAATGCTGTGTTCTCCTCCAGTTAGTACATGTTGATTATAAGACTCTACTTTTAAAAGAATGAGTTAGATGAATCAATAGCCTAATGGAATTGATGGATCCCTAAAATGAACATTTTTCAGTGGGAGTCCTACTGGTTATTCTTTGACCATCTATGAATATGTCTCTATCTTCGTGAAGTTCTAATCATACTTTTTTAGAATTTGAAAAAGTAACCTCCTGCATGGGCCTGTAGTCCCAACCACTCAGGAGGCTGAGGTGAGGGAATCCCTTAAGCCCAGGAGCTCCAGGCTAGCCTGGGCAACATAGTGAGACCTTACCTCTAAAAGAAAATAAAATAACCTCTTAAATTGATGTGGAGTATAAAGATGAACACAGAAACAATGTACATTATTCTTCAAAATAAAAAATAAAGAGTAATTATAATTGGAGTGTTCTAACACAAAGAAATGATAAGTGCTTCAGGTTATGGATACCCCAGTTACCCTGATTCAATCATTACACATTGTATGCTTGTATCAAAATATCTCATGTACCCCCAAAATATGTACAACTATTATGTATCCAAAATAATTAAAAATAAAAAAGTTTTTTAAAGTAAAAAATAATAGATGGGGAATAAGTCAGTCTCAGTCAAAGTTACAGACCAAACAGTTTACCATAAATAAAATAATTGTAAAAGTAATTGGATGTCTGAATAAAGTTATATTTTCCATATGGAGGTCTCTTACAAAACAGAAGTCAACCTGATACCTGAATTTTATCTTATATTTAATAAGTTTTCATGTAGAGAATAGAAACAACCTGATCCTTTCAGGCTTTGAAATGCCTGAAAAAGCATTTCTTTATAATACGTGAACAATTATAGTCAGCACTTTTAAGCAGGATAATTAAAGTTTGGGGGCCTATCTGGCAAAAGTTCAAGTGCTCTTTAGCTTCAGAAGTCAGCTGCTGAATGTGCATGTATAAGCAGTATTTATTTATGTAAGATATAACCTTGCTTGTGGCTCATCAGAATTTTTGAGACCTAGATTTTTGTTCTAGTATCACAGATCATGTATTTCCTCATGTAAAATTGTTAGTCTACCAAAAGATGGCAGTTTTGTTCCTCACAAGTTTCTGGTACAATATAAAAATAAGTGATTATGGTAATTTCTTTTTATTACTGTGTATAACACTTTCTACCCTTTACTAGAATTCAAGGTTTTTATACAGAAGGAAACAAAGAGTGTTGAGGCTTTATGAAATTGACCATCTTTTTTGTTGTTATTTTTTAGGAATTTGCTACTTTCAAAAAACAGTCCTTCTGTTTTTGGCTTTTTAAATTTAATATGAGCTACTCTTAAATTGTGTCCTTCAAATAGCTATGAAATGTGAACCAGAAGAAACTTTTTTTTTTTAAAGAAATCTCAGCTTGCTGAAAGAGATCCTTTATTTGCCTAGGCAAATTTGGCCAAATTTAGCTCCCTCTGTTGAAACATGGATCTTTTCGATCCAAATTGAAGGGTTCTTTCATAAGGAAATCTAAGCACTTGGTACTTTGAACAGTGGTTCATTCAAAAAGAACTTGATTGACTCAACAAAGTACCTCAAATTCTTGTCTGCTTTCCCCTCAGGTTAAACCTGAACATAAAATGCAAATTATTTGGTCTAGTTACTTAAAATTATGAAACATTAGGTTAAAGGAGCTATTTGGAAATAAGTTATTATTTTTTCTTTTCTGTCATGATTGGGTGAGTATAACTGGCTTGTGGAGTCTAGATGTTTATAAGACAAATTCTTTGGGGGAAGAGATGAGTTTCTCCACTGTAAATCAATAATTGTAAAAGAACTAGTATTTAGGTAAATGACTGTTACCTAACCTCTATTTTTCTAGGAAACTGAAAAGAGCATTTCTATTCAACATTGAAACACATAAATTAGAAGCTTCTAAAATATTTGAGATTGTGCTTTTTAAAAAATGTGCAATTTAATACACATCAGTTTATAGGAAGGAAAGCTATTCCCAGAAATTCTCAAAAATCGAAATTATGCAGGATTAGCAATATAGCACTATTGGTTTCCAAGGCTCTTGGTTACAGAATTACCTTTGAAAAATTTATCAAAAGCAGCCTTGTCCCTAATAGCTCCTGAATCATTTTACTACTTGAGCATACTAGAAAAAAAAAAGAAAATGAAGAAGAGGATGATGGGAGAGAAAGTGGAAAAGGATGTGTGTGTATTTGGCCTCATAACGGGATCCATTTAAACTTTTCATGTGTTTATGACTGAACATACAGAAGTAGCACTATGAAGAGCCTACTCGGAATAGGCTTCCAGATATTAGGTACTAATAGTATGAGATTCTCAACATGAGAGGGCTATTTTTCTGAAACATGACCATGTATTTTTGAAAAGTCATTTAGAAGATCAGAAACTTTTTTTTTTTTTTTTTTGGAGACAGAATCTCACTCTTGCCCAGGATAGAGTGCAGTGGTGTCATCATAGGTCACTGCAACCTCAAACTCCTGGGTTCAAGCAATCCTCTTGCCTCAGCCTCCCAAAATGCTAGGATTACAGGCACAAGCCACTGTGCTGGCCTCAGAAACAAGTTTTAAAAGCCCTGTCAAGATTTAATACATGGTATGAATTTATTGCTTTTTGGTCATTCAAAAAAGTATTGAGATTAATTATTAAGGAAGACTGTATAGTACTGTAGAAAGAACAAGGAGGACCCAAATTCAGTATTTTTTTAGCTATATTTCTGACTTTTCATCAAATTGTTTAATCTCAGTTTTTTCTATCAATAATGGTAATATATATCACTTATTAAATACTTAAGGTTTACTAATTGTGGGATAGGGATTCTCATCCCAGTTGCTAAATAGAGGTTTTTTAATCCCAATTTTATAGATGAGGAAAACAGAGAGGTTAAGCAATTTTCCCTGAGTACCACAGCTAGTAAGTGGCATTGCTGTAACTCAGATCTGGGTCTATATGACTCCAGAGCTTGTGTCTCTGAACTCTGTCTAATGTTTGTTATTATTTGCTCAACCTACCTTCAAAGGGATGATATGAAGATCAATGAGATAATGGATGAGAAAGTACTTTAAAATTCATAGTGTGTATTTTTCAAAGTGTTTTAAGTGATGTTATGGCACTAATGATACCTTTAAACATGTTCAAAATTTTTTAATTTTCAAAGCTTCATTTAAAGGACAAGAAGCGATTTGAAAAAGCTAACCAAGATTCAGATCCTGCTTTAAATCTTGAGGAATTTATTGCTTTTGAGCATCCTGAAGAAGTTTATTATATGACGGTAAGGAAGAAAATCTTAAGAAAATTATTGAGTAACCAAACCTTTAAAATCTGATTACTAAGTCATAAAAATGAATTGTGTAACAACCAGAATTTTAAGAGACAGGAAGATTCAGAATGACCCGAAATTATCCTCACTTAAGATTAGGAGTGGTAAGGAGGGTTTCTGGTGGTGGCGAGGTTGCTTATTGGGAGGGAGAAGGTGAAGGACTGAGTTTTTTAATTTCTGTACTATATATGAATAACTTCCTCTGGCTGTTTTCTCTCACTACTACACTACCTTTACTGCCTTACTTATCCTTTTGTAACTTTCAGACTTTTCTCAGGTTTTTCAATGTTAGTAACACTAGAACTTCTGTTTAATTTATGATATTGCTTATGAAAGCTTTTGGTCTGGAAAAACACATCATGTTTGGATCACTTTTCATAGAGTTGTGGGGATATGCAGCTGCTCATAACTACTAATGTTTTTGCAAATTTAGACATAATGAGTCCTCTTATCCCTTTAATACTTAAAAGAAGTACCAACTCTTCAAAACTTGTTGAATTCTAAGTTTAACTCAACATTGATTGAGTCCCTACTATGATTTGGCAAGCTTCTTTAGACCAGAAACGATCACACTGGGGGGGTAAAAATTAACGTAACAGATAGCAAAAAGGAGACTAAACATTTATATTGAGGTCTGTTGCATGGCATCAGCCTCCACCTGTGTGGCTTGGTTCCCTGGGTATTTCAGGAAGGGAATATGTAGCTCTTTGTTTCTTGGGTCATGGTTGGGACATGCTGCCTTGAATAACAAGCCTGCAGAAACATTTTTCTCCATAGCTCAGTGGCAAGACACTGCTGTTCTCTTGCCATTGTGAAGCTTCTAATTTCTCACTTGGCACCAGATACACAGCCTAGTTTAAGAACAGTGCTGGGCATGATTTAAGTGCCAAATTTAAGTTGGGACAAGCTAATTGAGCCCTAGAATGACAGGCAGAGGATGCTAGATCTAGATTCTCTGGAGAATAGGGAACAATTGAAGACCGAAGAAGGGAATGACCAGAAAAAGCAATGAAATAATTTAGGCATCATGTAATATGGCCCAGGATTACATAATGGCAATGGAATGAAATAGATTTGAGCAACATTTTGAAGAAAGCATAGTAATGTTGACTTACTAAATAAGTATTAAGGGAAGAGAAGGGTCAGAGATGACCCTGAGGTTTTGAACTTGTGTAACATTGATAAAGGTACCTTTGACAGAAATGGGGTATGTCAGAATGGCTCTACTTGATTGTGCTTTTTGTGCTGTGTTCGAGTTGATCGCAGCACATAAGATGTGTGACCATGAAGTGGTGTCTCATTCAGAGCAGCTCCCTTAATTCCTATTTACCTTAATTGTTTTTGTGTATCTCCTTTTCCCTTTAAGGGTATATTTGGTATAGGAAAAGGCAAGAGTACAAGATCAACTAAGTGATTCTGTGGATTAAAAGTCAGAATTTAACTTGATATTTTCACTCATGTAGTTCTAAAAATTCATTTAATCATGGCAGCATTATTGAAAAAGTCTGTTGTTTCCCAAGAGGATTATTTGAATGGAGGAATAATCATTTTGATCAGTGTTTCTTAACTTTTATTGGATCACAAACTCTCTTAAGAATATGATGTAAACTATGGACTCTTTCCCAGAAAAATTGCATGTAAAAAATTGAATTATAATTTTAGAGGATTCTCAGATACTCCCTCTAAAACTACTCTTTGGATCCTTAGGTTAGGATCCCAGTTTCTATATATGCGATCTGTAATATTTAATTTAAAAAAAAGAACTTGAAAAAAAATAGAAAAAAAATTGGAAGAGACATTAGCTTGGTTTAAAAAAAATTGCATTTAAGTGCTATTTCATACCGATATAGATAAAGCCCCTGGATTTGTCTAGAATTGGAGACTTTTGAGAATATATTTTCATTATAGTTGTGATGCTAGAATCTAGATTGAAAGGTGGTGTGAGGAGGCAGTGGGTAGTGAGGAAATGAGAATAGTAGGTGTAACCTGTGAGAGTCAGGGAAGAAGAAAAGAACCAGGACTGTAGTTAAAGAGTACCCCAAAGTCCTGGGGATTTGAATGTGCTTAAAGGCGTTAGAAGAAGGAGCTGAAGGAGAAGAGGCTGAAGGCTTGAGAGAGGCAGAAGCTAAGAGTGAAGGAAAGCACTCAGGAAGTGGTAAAAGTTTGGGATGGAGGAAGACAGTGAAGGGATTTGCCCTGGAGGAGAGAGAGCTTTAACTCAGATTGAAGAGAAGGATGAGAGGAATAGGCATAAAAATAGAGAAAATTAAGAGTGGGGGATGCAATGCTGGTAAACAGGGAAGCATTTCAGAAGACTTGTATTGTGTTTGGAAAAATAGGAGGGTCTTTGCCAAGAGAATGTTGGGGAGGGTTGCAGTGAGGTTCAAAGAAAGTGGAGGTGAAGATTTTAAAAAACAGCTGTAGAGAGCATGTTAAGGAAACTGAGGCAGAGGCAGACAGACTTCCAAGCTGCAGTGAGGGCCTACTGAAATGGCAAAAATTAATTTATAAGTATGAAGTTTATGTTTTTGTGTCTTCCTTTTTAGACATTATGGTTCTGGAGGAAAGAAGGAGAAAGTGATGTGGGTCTGATGTACAGGATGGGGATTGGCATAAGAAAAAGGCAGAAGAGGAGATAGGAAGGTGATGAGGGAAGTACTGAAGCAGCAGAGCAGGTCATCAAACTAGAAAGTGTTTACTCTTGTGGTCAGGGAAAAGGATTGGTTGTTTGGTAAGAAGCCTTGATAAGAGTGAGGAACAGATTTGGGGGCAGTTTGGGATGGATGAGGGGGTAGGTTTGGTGGAAGAGGAAGCAAGGAGGATGAGGTTTTATGGGGGGCTGTCACATTTCAAATCTGGAGGTAGGACAACAAATCTATGCAAAGTGACCTAAGGTAAGTGTTCTTTTAGGGTTGTTAATGGATTGGAGGGCAAATAGAGTTGTAGTAAGAGATGTCATTCTTGAGAGGGAGGGGATGTGCAGGAAATAGGAGCATGCGTTTCATGCTGAGGTTGTTTGGGAGAGTGAAAGTGGAGTTCTTCTAATATCAGAAGCTTAAGGATGTTGAATTTAAAGCTACTTAGTGTAATACTTGGGATTTTATTCTTGCTTCTAAATTCCAGTGTTTAGAAAGATTGTCCTGAAAGTATAGATGACTGAAATGATTATTCCCAAAGAAGTTCTGTAGTAGGATTGAATCAGATGGTGGTGGGATTCAAAATTTTGTGACTAATTTTTTTTTTTTTAATGAACATGCAATAGGAATTTGTCATTCAAGAAGCTTTAGAAGAACATGACAAAAATGGTGATGGATTTGTTAGTTTGGAAGAATTTCTTGGTGATTACAGGAGGGATCCAAGTAAGTTACCTGTGGGAATCTGGAAGGAGGAAAAACATGGAATTAAAGAAGAAAGAAATTAAATGACAGCCTTAGTCATTGAGAGTGCTCCTTGACAGGAAAATGTAACAAGAGGAACTGCGCCAGATTTCTCCTTGTTCTGCTAAGTTAACTGTAATACAAGTTCAACAAATGGATTTATAGTTTATCTGAGAATACTGTCTTGTTCACTTACGCTGTCATGTCTAGAGTCAAACATTTTTCTTCCTTTTCAAACAAATATAATGTAATTATCAATTCAAATGAGGAAGGAAGTAATGGTTGATATTTTTAAACAGAATCCTGTACCTTTGCATATATATCTTAAAAGAGCTGGTGTTATCCATCACATGATGTACATAAAAACGTTACCCAACTCACATTTGGGAAAACGAGATATCAGAACAAGTAGCAGCAGTTAAGAAAATTACTAGTTTGTGATAATATGCAATGATTTTAAAACTATGAGTTGTTTAGATTTAAATGTCACTTTTGAAAATTGCTATATTTATACTTATTTTCAGGACTTTTCAGTTAAGTAATTGTTTCATTGGGTTTCCTTTTTGTAGTAAACTTTAAATTCACTTCCTTTATTCTAGGGATATACCAAACTTCTTATTGGATATATATGATATTCTTGTGTATGTATATTTGTGTTTTTTTATATTAAGCTGCAAATGAAGATCCGGAATGGATACTTGTTGAGAAAGACAGATTCGTGAATGATTATGACAAAGATAATGATGGCAGGCTTGATCCCCAAGAGCTGTTATCTTGGGTGGTACCCAATAATCAGGGCATTGCACAAGAAGAGGTAAGTGTTACAGAATGACTATTTCTTCCCTACCCCCACCCCCCTCAAATTTGGTGCTATTAATAGGAAGAGAAGTTCAAAATCTTAAGCCAAAGAAAGAAGTAATGGAGTTATTTAGGATTGATGCATTGCTATGTTTTGAATTTGTGAACTGTTTTACTTGTCAGGAACATGAGGAAATTAAGATTGTATCATGTTTTAATTTGACAGTACAGTGAATAGAATAACAATTTGTATTTACCTGTAGGGGCTCCAAGTGGGTTATAATAATTTTGCTGTACCGTAATACATCCTGGAATGGATTTGACTGGAGAGGAGGCAGAACCCAGCAGAAATTAAGAAAGAGATAATGAGAAGAGCAGTAGACAGACCTAGTTACAATGTGTAATATTTTTAGATACTCAGACAATAATAGTACTTGCATACCTGGATGGTTTTGACAAGTCAAATCACATTAAATTGTGAATGTCTTGCTGAAAATACTTATTACACTTGATACCTTTTTATTTTGTTTTAAAGGCCCTTCATCTAATTGATGAAATGGATTTGGATGGTGACAAAAAGCTCTCTGAAGAAGAGATTCTGGAAAACCAGGACTTGTTTCTTACCAGTGAAGCCACAGATTATGGCAGACAGCTCCATGATGACTATTTCTATCATGATGAGCTTTAAATCCCTGAGTACGTCTGAGTAGAGTACTGGATCCTTTTATAATTTGTTACCAGCTTTACTTTTGTGATAAAATATTGATGTTGTATTTTACACTCTTAAGTCTTACCACAGGCAAAATTATCTTAATGTAGATTGTAATTTTGGCCTTTTAGAAGAAAAACAACAAAAACATGATACTTATTTCAAAACGTATTGAAGAAATAAAACATTAATATTGTTCCATATGACAACATAATCTTTTCTAAATACTCCATCTGTTTAGTACTGTATTGTGGAATATTTGAGTTCTATTTCTATACTTGAAAAAAATGGAGGATTTTAGAGATGCCTGAACAATGTTATTTAAGTAGTATGTGACTGAGCTATCAATTTTTGTTTTTGTTCTAAGTAGATTTAATTTGGGAACTGACAGAAAGGACAGTGTTTTTAGGTTTAGTATTTTGTTTTAAAACCTTTAAAGGAACCTTTAGAAGAACTTATACCTCACATATTAATGCTGAGAAGTTCTGCTTAATTTTAAAATGGTTTCTATAAAGGGTTTTATTGTATGAAATAGAACTTTATATTTTTGCATATGTATAGATAGTAATTATATTTAATGTATAGCATAATGTAATGGCATTATGGTGAGTGGAATTTGACATTGTCCAGAACCCTTTTCATTTTTGACTAACTAAACATGAAATGTCCTATCTTTTTATATGTTTGCTTTTCTTTAATGTTCCAGATAAACCTTAAATTTAGCACATTTTGTTGTATTATACATTATTTTGCCTCATCCATTCCTTTATTTGGGTAGTGAATGTTCTCAAGACTGTTAAATTATTCTTGCTGCATATTCTTATTTTGCTTTTTTAAAAAAAAAATAAAAATCATGTTATAATTGAATGTACACCTGACACATTTTAATTGCTCTTATAGCAAATGTGGTTGTGCTGTTTGGGGCTAGAGATAATCTTGAGAGCTATGCAGGTTGGAATTACCATTAGAGCTGGTTAGATATCAGCACTAGAGCTCAATATCAGTTATACTGAAATTAAAATCATACTTGATAAGCATTTCTTCATACCTAAGTGGACAATTTTAACCTCATTCAATGGAGATGAACTAATTCACCTTTGGTGGGGTTGGGGTAGGGAAAAATGAGGTAAGGAATTAATTTTTTTTTTTAGTTATGACCCACAGATAGTTTTTCTTTCTTTTTGTTTTTAAACTACTTTTATTTGTGAGTCAGCTGTGCATTCTGTTAATCATTATCCAGGCTAAAGTTGTCTCATACATAGCACACACAGTATACTAGGGGCTCAGCAAATACCTACAAGTATTTGAGAAGCCCTGAAGCTCTTTTCTGATAGAATTGCCTGCGCCTACATACCTTTCTACTGTACCATCTCTGTTGATGTGAGGTGTGATCGCAAATTGCAAACTTTCACACCTTAACGAGAGCTTGCCTACTCTGGTATCTAAAGGACATGGTTTTCATTGGCTATAGCAGTTTAAGAATTAAAGATCTACCATTATCACTCATCTGTCACTTGTCAGCTTCACAGAAGTTGGTATATTTGAAATAACCAGTTTAATTAGCATGTTAACTATTTGGTTTTTCTTGCTGGATTCTCCAAAATGTGTGCTAGAATTGTTAGATCATCAGATATGGATTTTATTTCCAATTCTTAGCAGAAATGCTCTTACTGATTTAAAAGTTAGCATTCTAAATTCAGCCTTGATATCATGCAGATGCAAGAATTTTGGTGATGTTATTAATGTTTGTCAATATCTCTACTACTTTCCATCCTAGCATAAAGAAAACTGTACTTCCTAGCCCTCTTGTAGGTTAACACTGGCTAGTTCTGACCAGTTAAACATGAGTGGAAGTAGTGTGTGTCACTCCCAGACTAGGTTAGTGACAAACCCCTTTCCTCTGCCATGGCATTGTGGAGGAGGCCTCAGCTGAAATGGTGGAGCCACAAGATCAAAGTGGCTTTGATTGCTGAGTGACCATATAGAGGTCAGCTGGATCCGCAGTGGACTTTATATGATAAAAAGTAAATCTTTATTATGTTAAAGCACTGAGATTTGGATGTGCTTTTTTGTTTTTAACTACAGCAGAGTCCAGCCTATTCTCACTGAATGAAGATTTAGCATTAAACAATTGGCTTTTTATAAGCTTGCAGAAAAAAAGAATCATCTGCTTGAACAGAGATTCCTTATCTTCTGCTAAGTCAAAATAGAAAACTTTATTTTTAAGGCTTTTATTTGGATTTTAATTTTAAATAAGCCTCTTTAAAAATAAAGCTTTTATTTCCATGTTAATGGAATTAGGATGGTTTGAATTTATTCTTGAGCAGAAGAGTTAAAATAATATGAAGCTTTATGAATTATTGGCTGATTTTGTCTGAAGGACCTAATCATGTCCATTATTTGACTTCAGGTACAACTTCAAAATGGAGAAGATGATGGGATTTTTACATATCAGCAATGGTAGAAATATCATTATACATTTGTCCAAACCCATAGAATGTACACCAAGAGTGAACCCTACTGTAAACTATGAACTCGGTGGTAATGATGTTAATGTAGGTTCACTGACTGTAACAAATGTAACGCTCACTCTGGATATTGATAGTGGGGGAGGTTGAGAGGGGTGGGGATTTTGGGAAATCTGTATACCTTCTGCTCAGTTTTGCTGTGAACATAAAACTGCTCTAAAAAATAAAATCTGTGTAAAAAACTAAAGGAAAGAACTAAGTAAGGCAAACATGACATGCTGGCTTTTACTCAATGAACTGGCTCCTTTTATGTTCACGTCACAATCTAGACAGTCATTTTCTGTTCCACCTATTCATCCCTCCCTCCTCCTTAACCCCTGGCAACTACTGATCTTTTTACTGTCTTTAAAATTTTTTATTGTGGTAACACTGAGAAAAGAAATTGCAGAGGATGTAAACAGATGGAAAACCCTACCATGCTCTTGGATAGGCAGAATCAACATTGTAAAAATGGCTTTGCTACCTAAAGTGATTTACAGAATCAATGCAGTCCCTATCAAAATGCCAACATCATTTTTCACTGATCTAGAAAAAATAATTCTACGCTTCGTGTAGAACCAGAGAAGACCCCATCTAGCCAAAGCAATCTTAAGCAAAAAGAACAAATTGGGAGGCATCTATCTACCAGACTTCAAACTATACTACAAGGCTATAGTAACCAAAACAGCATGGTATTGGCACAAGAACAGAGACGTAGACCAATGGAACAGGACTAAGAACTCAAACATAAAACCAACCTCATACAGTCACCTGATCTTTGACAAATTCCAGAAAAACGTACACTGGGGAAAAGATTCCCTATTCAATAAATGGTGCTGGGAAAACTGGATGGCCATATGTAGAAGACTGAAACTAGACCCACACCTCTCACCTCTCACAAAAATCAAGTCACAATGGATAACAGATCTAAACCTAAGACATGAAACCATAAGAATTCTCGAAGAAAACGTTGGAAAAACTCTTACGGACATTGGCCTAGGCAAAGAATTTATGAAGAAGACCCCCAAAGCAATCACAGCAGCAACAAAAATAAATACATGGGACCTGATCAAATTGAAAAGCTTCTGCACAGCCAAGGAAACTATCACTAGAGTGAACAGACAACCTACAGAATGGGAGAAAATATTTGCATGCTACACATCTGATAAAGGGCTGATAACCAGAATCTATACAGAACTTAGGAAAATCAACAAGAAAAAATCAAACAACCCTATTAAAAAATGGGCAAAGGACATGAACAGAAACTTTTCAAAAGAAGACAAAATAATGGCCAGCAAACATATAAAAAATTGCTCAACTTCTCTAATCATCAGGGAAATGCAAATCAAAACCACAATGAGATATCACTTAACTCCAGTGAGATTGGCTCATATCAAAAAATCCCCAAACAACAAATGTTGGTGGGGATGCAGACAGATAGGAACACTCATACACTGCTCTTGGGACTGCAAATTAGTACAACCTCTATGGAAAGTAATATGGAGATACCTCATAGAATTAAAAGTAGAATTACCATTTGACCCAGCATCCCACTCCTGGGTATTTACCCAAAGGAAAAAAAGACATTCTATAATAAAGACATCTGCATGCGAATGTTTATAGCAGCACAATTCACAATTGCAAAGATGTGGAAACAACCCAGGTGCCCATCAATACACGAGTGGATTAATAAAATGTGGTATACGTATACCATGGAGTATTACTCAGCAATAAAAAACAATGGTGAATTAACAAATCTGGTATTATCCTGGTTGGAGCTAGAGCCCATTCTTCGAAGCGAGGTGTCACAAGAATTGAAAAACAAGCACCACTGGTACTCACCATCAAATTGATACTAACTGATCAACACTTACATCACACAGGGCAATAATATTCATCAGGGGGTGGGCAGGCAGGAGGAGGGTGGAGGGGATGGGAAAACTCTCACTGAATGGATGCGGGGAGCACAGTTTGGGGGATGTCCACGATTGTAGCTCTGACACGGGCAGTGCATGGGCAATATATATAGCCAGAGTGTTGTACCCCTATAATATCCTGAAATTAAAAAAAAAATTTTATTGTGGTAAAATACATGTAAAATTTATCATCTTGACCATTTTTTAATTATACAATTCAGTGGTATTAAATACAGTTATAATGTTGTGCAACCATCACCACCATCTCCATAAACTCTTTTCATTTTGTAAAACTGAAACTATACCCATTAAACAATAACTCCCCATTCCCTCTTAACTGCAGAAACTGGCAACCACCATTCTAGTTTCTGTCTCTATGAATTTGACCACTCTAGGTACTTCATCTAAGTAGAATCATAAAGTATTTGTCTTTCTGTGACTGGCTTACTTCGCTTAGCATAGTATCCTCAAGGTTCACCCATGTTGTAACACATTGCAGAATTTCTTCCCTTTTTAAGGCTGAATAATATTTCATTGTTGGTATATATCACATTTTGCTTATCCATTCACCCATTGATGGACAGTTGGGTTGCTGCTACTTTTTAGTTATTGTGAATAGTGCTGCTATGAATATGGATGTACAAATATCTTCTTGAGATCCTGCTTTCAATTCTTTCAGGTATATACATAGAAGTGGAATTGCTGGATCACATGGTAATATTTTGAAGAACCACCATAGTGTTTTCCACAGCAGCTGTACCATTTTACATCTCTACCAATAGTGTGCAAGAGTTCCAGTTTCTCCACATCCTCACCAACACGTTATTTTCGGGGGGAGGGTGTTATAAATTTATTTTTATTTGTTTATTTTTTTAGAGACAGGGTCTTGTCTTGTTGCCTGGGCTGGAATGCAGTGGTGCAATCATAGCTCACTGCAGGCTTGAACTCCTGGGCTCAAGAGATCCTCCTGCCTCAGCCTACTGAGTAGCTGGGACTAGAGGTGCATACCCTCACACTAGCTAATTTGTGTGTGTGTGTGTGTGTGTGGAGATGGAGTGGTCTTGCTATTTTGCCTAGGCTGGTCTCAAACTCCTGGACTCAAATGATCCTCCCACCTTGGCCTCCCAAAGTGCTGGGATTACAGGTGTGAGCCACAGTGTCTGGCCCCATTTTCTGGTTTCTTAATAGTAACTATCCTAATGGGTGTGAGGTAGTATCTCATTATGACTTTGGTTTGCATTTTCCTAATGATTCTGTCTCTATAGTTTTGCATTTTCCAGAATATCATTTCTTTGCAATTTTAAATGTGAGTATAAATGTATGCTATTGTTTCTGAAAGGTTTTTGTATTACGATATCTCCTTTTAAGTGAAATATTTCTACTTAAGCTTATGAGATCTTTTTCACTTTGAAAAATAGTTTAGGAAAGCCACCTACAAAGTTTTTGAACAAGTACAACAACTAATTTGCCTCATTTTAACATTGAATTTTTGCCAAATAAATATTTGGCCAGATTTCCTGGCTGCTATAAAATTTTTTACAACCAGTAGCTCAACTACCTAAGGGCCTCCAGTGCAGCTACTAAAACAATTCTTTTATTTAGGAAAAAAAAAGACTCAATACAAGCACAGAGAAAAACAAGGAACATAAGATACCTAGAGTTTGCCCTATCTTTGTTTCAAATTAACCAGACAGTTCATGAGCTATAGAAAGCAAACCATTTGAGTTTATAAAACTATTTTTAAATGATTTAAGGGATTTTTAAAAATCACATAGCTTAATCATGGTTTTTACCTTTTTAAAAAAAAAACTTTTTTTAGGTATACACCAGTAGTCCCAGCTACTCAGGAGGTTGAGGCAGGAGGTTCCCCTGAGCCCAGGAGTTCAAGACCAGCCTGGGCAACATAGTCAGACCCCATCTCTAAAAATAATAATAATAATAATTTTTTAAAAAGAAATTGAACTAAGACTATTTAGGCAACTACAAATTTAAAAAAACAAATGAACAAACAAAAAATACCTTTTTGTTTCCTGTTCCACAGAGATATTTTTCTTCTCTTCTGAGACCAGGTTCCAATGAGCAGAAGGCATGACTATTTTGCTTCATTATCATACCATTAGCCATGGTTGGTAACAAAAGTAAAAAGACCATCCCATTACAATGATACACTAAAAGCATAAACTAAGATCTTTTTGTGCCAGCTGCTGGCCTGTCTGAATTAATGCTTTGTTGTTCCATCTACAACAAATGATGTCATCCAAGTAATTTATTTTGTACGAGTACTCTGTAATAAAAAACTTGATTAAAGTTAATTATGGACTGCCTTCATGGTGGGAGGGAAGGGAAGGTAGGCTAGGCTGAGGCAGAGCTATGACTAAGCTATTTACAGTTATTTTGTCTTACTGTCATATAGCAATTAGTCTTCAGTCTCTGCTCCTTCAGCCCTTCCATTTTATAATCCCAAACAACTAAGCAAAACTTTCCTAAACTCCCACCAAAGCAAAACAAAATTACTGGGAGCTTAGAGAAGGAAAGAGATAAGAATGATTTTCTTTGATGCTACCTTCCTTCTGTAAAATTTAAAGATGTAAGAAACATCTAATTTATTTATAAAATTTCATGTGGCAAAAAGAAAAAGTAAAAAGTTTATCTAGAAATCAATGTATTATCCTACATTAAAAAAAGAAAAAAGAAATATAAGCTTCTTGAGGGCTGTAGCTGTTTCTTCTTCACCATTGTATCTCCAATGCCTAGTATGTGATTAGGATACAGTAGATAGTTATTGAATGAATAACACTATTGGTGGAAATGATACAAGATGAGAGAGAGCTGACATAATACCAGTTTATTTCAGTGAATGTATTTTTTAATGTCTCTTAGGCTGTTCTTGCCTTGTGGTTTCTATATTCTTTATCTCTTTGGATATTTAAATATATTTATTTTAAAGTATCTTTGAGATTATTCTGTTGATTCTAGCAGTGATCCCATTTGTTAGTCCACTGACTCTCCCTCATGTGGTTTACAAATTTTGACTGCACCTTAGTGAGTTGTTTTCATGGGAATTGGATCTGTCCAAGGTTGTGGAAGTGTCCCTGTGTAGTATGATTTCTAGTTTGCCTCTGTGTTAAGCCCTGTGGGTTTTATCAGTTCTGGACAGGTTGAGCAGGAGCTGGATCCCCCATGTCAGGGGAAGTATGAAGTGGGGGAGGCCCTTATGAAGACCATTTGAGAACCTATATGGGTACAGTAGTCAAGACAGTGTGGTACTGGCATAAGAATAGGCATATAGATCAATGGAATAGAACTGAAAGTCCAGAAATAAAATCTCACATGTATAGACAAGGGTGTCAAGACAATTCAATGGGGAAAGGATAGTATCTTCAACAAATGGTGCTGAGACAACTGGATAGCCACATATAAGAGCATAAATCTGGACCCTTCTTCAAACCACATACAAACATTTACTCAAAATGGATCATAGCCCTAAATTTAAGAGCTAAAACTATAAAACTCTTACAAGAAAACACTGGAGCAAATCTTTGTGACCTTGGGTTTGGCAAGGTCTTCTTAGATAGGACACCAAAAGCACAAGTGACAAAACAAAAAATACATAGATTGGACTTCATCAAAATTAAAAACTTCTGTGCATCAAAGACACCATCAAGAAAGTGAAAAGATAACCAACAAAATGAGAGAAAATATTTGCAAATCACATACCTTATAAGTGATTTATATTTATATATCCAGAATATACAAAAAATTCTTACAACTCAATAATTAAAGTTAAATTATTAAAATATCAGTAAATTATATGAATAGACATTTATCCAAGAAGATGTACAAATGACCAATAAACACATGAAAAGATGCTCATTAGGGAAATGCAAATCAAAACCACAATGAAATACCAGTTCAGACCCATTAGGTGTGTGTATAATAAAAAAGGCAGACAATAACAAATGTTGGAGAGGATGTGGAGAAACTGGAACCCTCGGATAGGGATGGTGGGAATGGAACATAGTACAGCCAGTTTGGTAAACACAGTCTGCTGGTTTCTCAAAAGGTTAAGCATAGAGTTACCATATGACCAAGCAATTCCACTCCCAGGTGTATACCCGGGGGAAATGAAAACATATCCACACAAAAACTTGTACAAGAATATTCATAGCAACACTATCTGTAATAGCCACAAAAATTGGAATCAGTCTAAATGTTCATCAAATGATAAATGGATAAAATAAAATATGGCATATATCCATACAATGAAATGTTATTTGGCCATAAAAAGGAATGAAGTACTGACACATGATACAACATGAATTAATCTTAAAAACATTATGCTAAGTGAAAGCAGCCAGTCACAAAAGACCACATATTGTACAATTCCATTTATGTGAAATGTATACAGACAGAAAGTAGATTAGTTTTTGCCTAGGCCTAGGTAGGGGTATGGATAGTGTTGGCTAGTAAGTACCTGATTTCCTTTTGGGATGATGAAAATATTCTAAAATTAGATCGTGGTGATAGTTGCACAACTCTTCAAATACACTAAAAACCATTCAACTGTACACTTTAAATGGGTAAATTTTATGGTATGTGAATTATATCATAATAAGCCCATTTTAAAAAGAAAAACATAACTCATATGACCTCTGCACTGGAGAGCTGCTCCACAGAAGGCTTCACTAAATGGTCAGTGTGAGTCAATAATAATGACAACCACCTGAGAGAGTAGTGCATCCTCACAAAAGATGGCCACCCCCCCATCATTCCCCCATCGATGACCAGCAGATTACACAACTACCCCAGCCCCACTGCAATCCTCTGAAATTTAGTGCTCAGTGGTAGCACTCTTGGGGACCTTTTGAGAGCATTTAAAGAGCACAGTCAGGGATCCTAGGCATGCTGCAATTTATGAGACAATCCAGCACAAGAAATAATTGTCCCTTGTCCTGCATGGTTTTAGAATGCTCCCAGTAGATATTCATGTAGATGAAAGACCTGCTTGTGATCATCTAAGCCTAGAATCAAACTCTATTTTAAACTATTTTTTATATAGTTTTAAAAATGTACATGGCATTTCCAGAAATTCAGCTACTATGTAAATCAAAGGAAAAGAATGCTTTGTTCTATTTAGAACTTTTCCAAGAGTTGTTCACCATTCAGAAAACCAGGTCACAAATGACATTGCCACTGCCTTCTGCATTTGTCCCTAGCATTCACAGTGCAAACATCTGACTACAGTACTTTAACATGTCTTCTGGTATAGTCATGCCCGAGTATTTATATATTGAAATAATACTCTTTTAATAAAAATTACTTTCCTTTTGTTTATCCTTTCTATTCCAGTTAGAGCATTATACACAGCATAATCTGTGTATCAGTCAAGACCCCCCAAGAAACAAGTGGCGCTCTATCTGCAGAGGTTAGGGCAGGTGTAAGGGAAACAAGTGGGGTTGTGATGCACCCTGGGCCAAACAACAGCAGAAAATCTTTATTGCCCCTTGACCTGAAGGGGCCTGGGACAGGTATAGTGTTGGTGAAGCCGAGCCCCGCCCCCTTGAGCTGTGACCAAAGAGATATGCCAGTACAGTATGTATCTCAATGGGGCAGGGATTAAGTACCCTCATCTCTTCCCTCCTGCTGTTGCATCTCCTGTCAGTGTCTCCCATTGGCCTAAATACAATAGGAAACCAGAGAGCCAGGGAGGCCAGGCGATGCCACCTGTGCAGTAAGCCTCTCTGGGCCCAGAGTAGACCAGGCCATAGGAGGATAGAGAATAGATGGGGGAAGGGAGGCAACCAGTATATATTGGTCTTTTAAAATTTTTTTATGTAGGTAAGTTATTCTACCTATGAATTCAATTTCAAGATAGTAAAGCAAATGTTACAACATAACTATCACAACAAGGAAGCGTTGGGTCTGTTTAGGATTGACAATCACTGCCTAGAACCACCAGTGCCTCTAGGAAGGAAGAGAAATAGGTTTTGAATAGAGACTAGTTAAAAACAAAAAGACTGTGCCTTAAATACTGTGCCCTAATGCTGCTGTTCCCAACCCCCGGACATGTTAGGAACCTGGTGCACAGCAGCAGGTGGGCCAGCTGGAGCTTCATCTGTATTTGCAGCCCCTCCCCATCGCTTGCATCACCTCATAAGCTCCACCTCCTGTCAGATCAGCAGTGGCATTAGATTCTCATAGGAATACAAATCCTACTGTAAACTGCTCATGCAAGGGATCTAGGTTGCGTGCTCCTTATGAGAATCTAATGCCTGATGATCTGAGGTGGAGCTGAGGTGGTGATGCTGGCACTGGGGAGCAGCTGCAAATACAGATTATCATTAGCAGAGAGGTTTGACTGCACAATAAATGTAATGCGCTTGAATCATCCCGAAACCATCACCCCTGCCCCGGTCTGTGGAAAAATTGTCTTCCATGAAACCAGTTCCTGGTGCCAAAAAGTTGGGGACTGCTGCCCTAATTAATAAAGTAAGGCAGCTGTAGCCACAAAAATGACAAGCAGATTAAGGAATCTGACCTAAATATCCTTAAGGAACCTACCTCCCAGTGGGAAAGACAGGTTTAACCTAATCACTGTTAGGGGACAATTATTTCTCTTTTTTTTTTTTTTTTTTTGGAGACAGAGTCTTGCTCTGTCGCCCCAGGTAGAGTACAATAGCGTCATCATAGCTCACTGCAACCTCCAACTCCTGGGCTCAAGCGATCCTCCTGCCTCAGCCTCCCGAGTAGCTGGGACTACAGGCGCGTGCCTCTGCACCTGGCTAATTTTTCTATTTTCAGTAGAGACTGGGTCTTGCTCTTACTCAGGCTGGTCTCAAACGCCTGAGCTCAAGCAATTCTCCCGCCTCGGCTTCCCAGAGTGCTAGGATTACAGGCGTGAGCCACCGCGCCCAGCCAATTATTTCCTAATGTATCAGTTACACAGAATTGCTTGCATAATGTTAAGAAACAATAAAACATTCTGGACTTACTAATACACATACATTATATTTAATATTATTAAATCATGTACAATTACAGTCTTGGGAGAAAGATAGCATATCTTAAGAGGCTAATCCGGTTCTAGCAGACTGAAAAAATAATTCTTTTTC
This sequence comes from Daubentonia madagascariensis, assembly GCA_023783475.1. Lineage (NCBI taxonomy): Eukaryota > Metazoa > Chordata > Mammalia > Primates > Daubentoniidae > Daubentonia > Daubentonia madagascariensis. Next base: position 6,352,048 of record JAKFHU010000144.1, on the reverse strand, counting down.
TGGTTGTAGAAGTAAAACACAAAATGAATGAGGTAGCGTCCACCAGTAGGCCCAGCTCTGGCAATGACCACAGGCGTCCCCTCACTTCTCTGCTGTCGTTTGTTGCCCCTCTTTCCCGCTGCGCTTCCTACCCTTGCCCTGCATTTGCTGCCTAACTCACCCATAATAAATGGTATTTTTTCTTGGTTTGTTTCTCGTGCATACTGTAAGCTCCCTGAGGCAGGGACTGTGTTATTAACATCTTTCCTTTCCCTTCAGAATTATTTTGGGCTGGATAATTCTGTGGTGGGGGTAGGGGAGGGCTCTCCTGTGCCTAGTAGGATGCTTAGCAGCATTCCTGGCCTCCACTCATGAGATGCCAGGAGACCTTCCCCTTCAAGTCGTGACAAAAATGTTTCCAGACATTGCCTAAACATCCCAAGGTGGGGGGCAAAATCACCTCCTATTTAGAACCACTGGTCTAGTTGCGCTAAATTGCTTTAAGAGCCTGGTTTTGAAAGCCCATAATCTTGTTTTCTGTGTCTGCTCTCACAGGAAGCTGCAGAACAGTGTCTGGGGAAAGCACTAGGCTGGTGTCAGAAGTTCTGACCACCGACTTGGGCCCTCCCATAGCGGGACAATCCGGGGCAGCTCTCTCACCTTCCCTGAGTCTGTTTCCTCAGCAGAGGGCTAAGGAAGAGATCAAACCAGTGGATCCTTAAATTTCCTTCCAGCTCTGACATGTTGTCTTTGCCTGCTTTCCCCTAGCAACCAGTTGGAATTGGAGTGTATTTTATATTTGATACATTTATTGAAAGGAATTTTACATTTCCCAGTTAATTAAGAATAAGTTAATTAAATTGCTCTATGGTTGTGACTTTATTGATTCTCCACCTCTACCTCAATAAGTTTCTTGTACACGCTCCCCCAAGCCCCATCCTCCCAGGCGACAAACTAAAAGTAAGGCATAACATTGTTTTCATTCCTAAATTACATAACCCACTTCAGTGTGGAATATGATTTAAACAGACAGGAAGAAACACTGCCTTTTTATGAGAGGAATTTAAAAGTGGAGATGATGGATGTAACAATTTAACTTTCAAAGACAAAAAAAAGTCTGTAGGAATTTTAAAATGTAGATGTTACTTTTAAAAAGTGTAATGCTAGTATTAAGCAAACTTAAATGAGCAATTTCCAGTTTGGGGTGTTTCAAATGAATCTATGATCATGCAAAGAGATGCCTGCCTGTCTGCCTGCCTTCCCTCCTTTCTTCCTTCCCTCTCTCCTTCCTTCCTTCCAACATCATTTACTGAGCTCTTCATGGGTGAAACATTATGACAGGGCAGCCACATTGCCTATAGGTTACTCTGTGAATACAGCACCCTGGAGTTGTGCACATGGTGGCCCTGCCCCAGGATGCAAAAATGGGTAAGACTGATGCCTTGCCCTTTAAGAGCCAATAGTCAAATCAGAGGCACAGACCTGTACACACTATGTGTAAAGGAGGCAGGGTAGAGTCACTCACACCTCCAGTCAGTCCCAGTGAAGCCTTTCTCACTCTCCCAACCAGAAACCTTGGAATCCTTGACTCTTCTCCCATTTCGTTTCCCTCCAGCCACTTCTCACCACCCGCACTGCTCCTGCCTGGGTCATCTCTTGCCCACATTAATGCGATCGCCTCTTCCCCCACACTCCGCTTCCTCTGCTCTCTACAGGGCACCAGAGGATAGGACGTCCTCCCTGCTCTCCCATTTCACTCAGAGTGAAAGCCAAAGTCCTTACAACAGCTACCAGTTCCCACGGGATCATCTCCTACCATTTTCCCCTTCTTTACGCCTCTTCTCCACACTGGACACTGTTATAGTCCCTCAAACGCACCAGGCACACTCCTGCCTCAGGACTTTTGCGCCAGCTGTTCCCTCTCCCAAGGATGCTCTTCCCCAGATAGCCATGGGGTAGCTCCTGTACATCCTTCAGCTCTTGGTAACAGGTTGCCTTCTTCACGTAGCTGCCCTTGCCCACCCTATTTAACACGCAACCCACCACCTACATTCTGACTCCCCATCCCCTAAGCCCGGCTCTTATTTTTTTCTCATAGTACGTATCACCTTCAAACACATTATATAATTTACTTATAATATCTGTTTCTCTCCACTGGAATGTAAGAAGATCCAAGAGGGCAGAGTTCTTTGTTTTCTTCTTTCACGTTTTCCAAGCGCCTAGAACAGTGACTGGAACATAACAGCTGCTCCGAAAACACTTGTTGAATGAATGGATGGATAAACGAGTGAATGCGTGAAGCCTCCTGGCCTCCCGCTACAATTCCACACTCCTGTCCCAACACTTAATCACTTGATCTCCTACCTCTCCCATAAACTGTGAAGCCTGGCCTTGGGCAAGCTCCTTACCTTCTCTGTTTTATTATTGTTAAATGGAGTTGATGAGTTATGCATTTACCTAATAGGGCCATTGTGTGGATTAAATGAGTTCTTATCTGAAGAACAGCGCCTGGCACACAAAGTCCTCGGTTAAAGTTAGCTGTTATTATTGTTTGTTTGTTTGTTTTCTGAGAAAGGTCTAGCTAGCTATATTGCCCAGGCTGGCCTCAAACTCCTGGCCTCAAGCGACCCTCCCACCTCAGCCTCCTGAGTAGCTGGGACTACAGGGGAATGCCTGGCTGTATTATTGCTATTGTTAAAACTGTCGCCCAGGGCCAGCATAGGGGCTTAAGGTGTGCTGAGAGAAACAAAGGAATCAGCGCATGAGCTCCTGGCGGCTTGCCTGAGGAGCAACGGCCAGGAGGCAGGAGAGGGCTGGAACAGCAGGTCAACCGGCTGAACCCTGAGCAGGGGTGAGGCGAAGCTGGAAAGGCAGGTCAGACTGGGGATGGAGGCTCTGTGGCGCCCCCCTGAGGAGGAGTTTGGACTTGACCCTGTGGTCTACGGGAGAGGAACTGGTGGCCAGATCTGTGTTTTGACAAGTGTGTGGAGAACACATTATTAGCAAGATCAGAAGGGAAAGAGGAGGTGGGGAGATCAGTTAGGAGTGTGTAGACTCATCTGGAAGGGAACAGTGAGCCTTTGGGTAGGGCAACTGCAGTGGGAACAGATGGTGGAGACATTCTGGCGGCAGAATCACCAACAGGACTAGTCTGACATGTATCATTAAAAAGCAAACCCCGTATCTACTCTTTCAAAGCAAGCTCAGGAAGCCAATCTACTTTTTATGCTCTATCAGGTAGCAAAAATGATTAATACGAATTATATTGATCCTTACCTGCCGTTAACTTCTAAGTAAACTTTAATTTTTATTAACAGGCTCTTTTGGCTCATTATTCAAAAGAGAAGCAGACTATTTTTCTCATGGGAGAATGTTTCAACTAGAAAAAAAAAATAGAAGGAAATTCTTTCCTTGCTAGGTAATAATAGAGAGATGAAGCAAGCACAGCCAAAATACAATGTGAAGGAAAGTTCTGGAACCCACTGTCATTAAAAGAGTTCTCATCGAACATTAGTAGGTAATGTCTCAGTTTCTCTTAAACGTTAAAACAGAAAATACACACCTTCTGATCAAAGCCCATCTAAGTTCTGATAGGAGTTGATAATGGTTTGAAAATGTTGGCATTTCAAGATCTCAATAAAGTGACTTTCTAAGCAACAAAAGGGCAAGCCTTTGATAATCTGCAAAGTGAGATGAACTGACAGCTGGAGTTAAAATGCCAGAGATGAAGGCTCCTTTTCTACATATATTGGCCACCAATTGACAGCTCCGCCCCTTAAACTGAATTGCCTTCCCTCTTGGTCCAGGAAATTTCACAGTTTGTCGTCAGTCTTTGATGCTCAGGTGGTGTTAAATACTTTAAAACCAACAAAACCCCCAACTTCTAACACCTCATTGCCCATGACAGCCCAGCTCTGGCTTCTCTTCCTTACTGGAGTGCTCCAGAACTGCAAAAGTCGGGTGATTGTTATTGTTCTTTTAGAGTAGTTTGCATCCATTGGAAGCCACATCTCCTGGGAACTATAGTTCTCAGAATTTTGAAATTTGCCTTTTTTAGGTCCCCAGCTCATGTCTGCAGATGTTTAGCACACACGGGTGTTTTAAATGCATGGTGAGGGCATGACTGCTCGGTGTTGCCACCTCCAAGACAAAATGGCTGTTTTTTTGTCAATTCTTTCTTAGTGGCCAAAACTGGGTCCAGAGGAGAAGCTTCCTTCGCTCTTTGACATAAAATGTTCAGCAGGGCAAGGCTACCCGTGTCAGATGCTCTGCCTCCAGCCCTGTGGGACTGCGTTTGTGGGGAGATACTGTGGGCAGGGGCGGAGGTGCCCCAGGCAGAAGCCCGGAGTGTGCAGCCCCAGCACTTAGAAACACTTCCACTCTTTGAAACCTTGCTTTCCTTGGGGGTGTTTCTCCATGGTCATTTAATCCAGTGGTTCTCAAATTGTGGTCCCAAGACCAGTAGCATCAGCATCAGCATCTCTGGGGACCAGAATAGAAATGCAAATTCTCAGGCCTCACCCCAGACACCCTGAATCAGAAACTTCAGGGTGAGCCCAGAAATCTGCGTTTTAATGAGTCCAGGTGATTCTCACACACAGCAAACGGTCAGAACCATCGATTTAAATGTCCATTTCCATTGGCGTGGTTCATCAAACGGCTTTACTTTAGTCTTTATTCTTCGCTCCGCAATCCCGCACATCTGAAGCAGCCTCCTTGTAAGGCTGCTGTGACCCTGTCAGCCACAGCTCTGAGACAGGAGGGGAGGATGGAGGAGAGAGTGCTGCAGGAGCCCGAGGAGGAAATCTCAAACCCGCTGGGGCCTGCCTTGAATCTTCACACCTTTAAAAACGGTAAGAACTCACAACTGGGAAAGAAAAAAAATTACTGTAAATTTTACCATAAAGAGAAAACAACTGCTATTTTGAAACAGCAACAGAGCAAATTGAGATGATAGCCATAAAACCTTTTTGCTTCTGAAAAGAGAGTCCCTTTAGGGCAGGTAATTGTCTGTTAAATATTAAAGGAGCAGATCGAGGACCTGAGGACATTTAATGTGAAGAAGGGATGAGGTGGGAAGGATGAGGCTCTGGCTCAGGTGGCCATAGCCCTGTCATGGGGAAGAGGACCAGGACCAACGCAGAGAACCACAGAGAGGCATTTAGGCATTTGGGGGATCCTTTTGATAAGCAGAGCTGCCCAACAATGGGATGGCCTCTCAGGGGTGATAGGGAGCCTCCCGGCCCTGGAAGTATATAAGTCTGGAAGGCCATGTGACAGAGGAGCCATAGTAAAGGCAATTCTTGTACCAGGCAAGAAACTGCACTAAGGTCAATATTTTGCAGTCTTCAAAAAAACTGTTTAAGCAGAACTCTTTCTTCAAGTGAGATAATACACCATAGTACCTCAATTTATAAAATAATCAAAGTGGGTGGGTCTGGACTCTTTGGATATCCCTGGGATAGGGATCTTGGAGTCCACCCATGTGGCCTCTCCCTCTAGGACACCGCTTTGGAATATCCTAGGTGAGTACCAAAGTCCCTTCCGACGTGAGCTCCCCTGATTCTGTGGTTTTTTGACAACTTTTCAAACCAGAACTTCTACTCTCCCTCTTCCCCAGGCTTCTTCTGAGCTGCTCATGAGCTTTCTTGGATGTGGCATAACCAAGATGGCAATGTTTAAGGGGATGAGAAAAACCCAAGTGTGTGACCTGCTGCAGCCACACACCCCGCATGCCCCTCTCCAGGGATGACGTACAGTGAGGGCTTTCCATGCTGAAGCCAAGGATCACAGTGACAACAGAGGGCAGATTTGAGCTGACCTAAGCAGGTTGTGCCAGCATTTCGCCACCTTTGGTGCAGACAGGGCAAAAGGCAGGCAGGCCCCAAAGCCTGAGCCAATGGGTAGGATTGGTTTTGCCATGCTGTGGGAAACTCATCTTGAAGGTAGTCTGGAAGCCTGCCTGAGTCTGCCCTGGTGGGGTCTCGTAAGTGAACAAGGGGAGCTCCCCAACTCCAAAGGGGCCAAATGTGAGAAGGCCCACAGACCTGCCACAGAGAGCTGCCAGCTACAGCCCTCCCTTCTTTGCCCAACACTTGCTGGGTCTGAGTCTGTTTTTTTCCGAGAGAACCAGAGTTTTTGTCACAGAATTCTTGGACTACTTGAGTTTCTGGATTATATAGTCTTTTTTATTTTCCATAGCGATGATAGCTTTCGTCTCTCTCATAAACATCTAACTGGAGGAAAATGTTTTCCCTTCAGAAGGATACCAAAAAGAATAACACCAAGGAGATTGCATTACAGTGCAGCTGCTTCTCTGGTTGGCAAGAGGCACAGCTGTAACCTGAAGCTGTTTTTGTTTATTTAAAAGGAAAGACAATTATTCACTCATTCAACAAACATTCACTGAGCACACAGAGCTTCTGGGCTCCCGCTGGCATGCTGGCATTGGGGATATTAAGTCAGCCCCAGCTCTGGAGGTGCCATCAATTGAGGTCAAGATAGACGTAAAAAAACCACAGTCCAGACATCCGTGAATTGACGACGATTGGTTTAAACAGGCTGCTACATAGTTAGCCAGGTCAAGAAAAGAAGGACAACAAGCCTTCCCTGCAGAAAGCAGAGCATATGTAGGCAGCACTGAGTCAGGGAAGTATGGTGCTGTCCTCCTGGGTGGAGGGACACGGGAGGTGCTGGGGAGAGAAAGCCATCAGGTAGACCGATGCGTGGGCAGGGCAGGGTCTGGTGGGGAATGTCTGCTGAGCTAAGGAATTTGGATTTTATCCTACCAGTGATCAGAAGCCATTGATGGGAGAGTCGTGACCACATCAGTACTGTAGAAAGACTCCTCTGTGACATGATGACGATGTCTAGGATTTGCATCCAAATAAACTCAAACCAAAATACAAAAGGCAATTAATTGCAGGACTATTTGCAATGGGGAACAGCCCAAATGTCAATCAATAGTCATACCATGGTCAAATAAACTCTGGTATGGCCATGCAAAGAAGTACTAGGCAGCTGTAAAAAGGAATAAGGAATATCTCTATATCTGATATATTATTAAGTAAAAAAAGGAATGTGTGTGTAATATTTATCTAAGGAAGGCAGGGGTACAAATATATAAATATATACATGTATCTGCTTATATTTAAAAACAGACAAGCAATGGAAGGATAAACCACAGACCTCCTATGAAGTATTCTTGCCAAAAAATGCAACCCAAATCTAGATTCAGATGACAATTTACAGGAAATAGAGGGGACAGAAGAAAATATTAAAGGACACCCTGGGAATGGAATCAGTAACCTCTACACTTACTGAAGTGGGAATCTCTACAGGATAAATGATCTAGTTTCTTAAATAAATTGCAAAGAAAAAAAAGAGAGACATAAAGGAAACAGATAGTTAAAAGAAACCTAAGAGACATACCACTAATCACAACCTGTGGAACTTATTTATATCCAGATTCAAACAATCTAAAAAAAAAAAAAGGAAAGCATTTTGTGACAAATGAGAGACAATTGGAAATTTAAACCCTGGCTGAATATTTAATGATATTAAAAGTATTGTTAATTGGTTTTAGGTGTGATGTGGTTATGGGTTTTTTTCCCCCACGAGTTTGGAGAGGAGGAGAAACATCAGCATTTCTCAAAACTCTCTTAAAAATTCTCCTCCTTCACCAATCTCCTCTCTGCTTAGAATAAGCTTGTTATTCCACAGGGCCAAGGAATTTGAGGATGAAAAATAATTTGGGGGGCAAAATACACTGTGACTAGCATATACATTTACGTTCCCGCTTAGGTATACGATTCGTAAGTCAATTTATAAAATGTTCAAGTACCTTTAAAAAAGAGTACTGAATTATTGAAAATGCCACCGAAATACCTTCCAACTATGTGACTATGCCAAAGTTGCAAATTAAAAAGTACTTAACACAGGAGAGATGCTATACAATCATGCTGGTCTATGAAGTTAATGTCCAGATTTTACATAAAAATATGTTCCCCTAGTATCCTAAATGTAAGCAAAGTATTTTAATTCTTTTACATACAGGTGCCAGGGAGTCATGTGTTCATTTTATTAACACCAGAGGCAATAACCATGCTAAAAATGAGCATGCATCTATGCATGTATTTTTAAGGTACAGAAGTGGTGGTATGTTATAACAACTCATCTGGTTCCCTACTTTTTTCGCTAAGCACTTTGACTGTAAGATGTGTCCATGTTGCTGCGTGCACATGCAGTGCACTGGCCGTGTTTTGCTCATCTACTCCCCAGCCAGCAGACTCTCAGGCTGCCTCTCACTCACCCATCATAGGCACAGGAACAGAATTTCTGAGTCATAAGGCTGATATGAAGGTTTGAGTCTGGAAACCTGCTAGCACAGCAGATGCCAAAACCCCTTTCCTGTGCCTGAAAGAGACATTCTGGAAGTCTGAAGAGCAATAATGCCCCCCATCCTCCCTGCAGCTCCAGGCTTAACTCTCAGAATGGCAGGATTTGGGGTAGGAAGGTTAGAGTCGAGGAGCAGCCAGGCCCCACTCCTCTGCTCCAGGAGAGGTCATCCCGGCAGCCAGTTCAGAGGCCCAACATCTCCAAAGGACTTGCTCCAATGTCCCAAACACTGAGTTTGCCTCTTCTGCACAGCTCAGGGTAGGGGGCAGCCCCTTCTTATCCCAAGGCTGAGGAGGCCTGGGGCAGAGCAGGCAGAAGACTTGAGCAGGGACACCCTGGGATCAGGTGGTGCCCCCTTGATCTCTGCACCTGCCCCTGCACCTGGGGTGGGTCTGTGAGGAGTAGCTTTACTCACTGTTGGACAGAAGTCTCCATAGGAAGCTCAGGCTTCTTGCACTAAATAAAATTCAGAAGCACCCAAGTTGATTCTGGCACCAGGCTCTTCCAGCCCTGAGAGGGGGTTCTTGCTGATTTTTGCCGCCCCACCTCACTGGCCTCCAGGGGGTGCTGTTCCCCCAACATCCAAGGATCTGAGCCTGAACCAAGGGCAGCTCCCCGGCGACAGCTCCGTGGGGCTGGTGGGGATGGTAAGGACTCAGATTAAGGCTTGGGGAAGAATGAAGGGAAATTGGCTCAGGCAGAACCCAAACCTGGACAGTTTCTTTGGGGTATAGCTTGGCTGTCTCCCGCCTTGCTCCAGTAGCACCATCTTTCTCCCCTAGCTTCAAAAGTCCTTCCTACTCATCTAGGTCCTTCCAAATGCAGAACAAGAAAGACTGAGCTCTGCCCCTACCCTGCCTGGTCCTGAAGTTCCATCTCCTGCCTCCTTTCCCCGCTAGCAGAGAGCAGAGGCCTTCCTTGTTGGGACTCCTTGGTGGATCTATCCCAGGAAGATGCAACCACAACACAGCATATGTGGATGGGGGTGTAGGGAAGGGCTTTTCTTTGCCCCCTGGACCCTTGTTCCATGGGTATGACTCTGACAGTTAAGGACAGCCTGGGACAAGGCCAGTCAGATTAGGGCAGAAGAGTGGGGAGGTAAGTAGGAGTCCAGGAGGGTATTAGTACCTCTGGGGCTGCCTGGGAAGGGGGTGGTGGTAGACCCTTAGGAAATATTTAATAGCATGACCCCTGCCCAGGAAAGGGCACTCACTACGAGGGGGATATTTACTCATTCACCCCCACAGCTATGGTTTGAGCATCTCTTATGTGTCAGGCACTGTGCTCATTGCAGGATACTTTCATGAACATGTGATTGTGGGTCCTGCTGTCAAGGAGCTGACACTGGAGGGCAGAGGAGACAAACAGCAAGCTAGCAAATACATTATTATAAATTGCAATAAGAACAATGGGGGAAACCAGGAGGGTGCTGTGATAGAGAATGGTGGGGAGGAGGGAACTACTCGAGACATGGTGGTCCAGAAGGGAGGCATTGGGAAGGTATGCCTCCTGAGGCTGATACAGTGATTTATGGGATCCCTTTCCCTCTTCTACAGCATCCTCAGTTTCCTCCTCTGTCTTCCTGGAGTGGACATGTGACCCAGACCTAGCCAATCAGGGCACTCCACCCCACCCTGGTCACAGTGATTGGTTCGGAGATGGGCACATGACTCAAGTCAGGTCAAGGAGAGTTAGGCCGGAAACTGGCCACAACTTTGGACAAGAAGCATGTCCCTTTTTTCTGAGGAGGGGAAACTAGGGTGTAAACCTGGGACAGCCAGGGGTGGCACCATGGGAAGAGCCTGCCTAAGAATAGAGCCAACCCCAAGTAAAGCAGAGCTGAGAGAGGGAGAGAGAGGGAGAGATGTTGATCAAGCCCTAATGCCATTTTTGATTCCTAAATCTGCAGGAGGGGTAGGGAGGAGAAACATCAGCATTCCTCAAAACTCTCCTTAAAATCATCCTTCTTCACCAGTCTCCGCTCTGCCCCCAACTCTCTAGGAAGCTGGAGACAGTACAGGGCCTATTTGGAGCATGTCTTGGCAGGCCCTGCGTGAACAGGCAGACTCCTAACGCCTTTTTTCATCTTCACCTTTGGGCATCAGCCAAAGAGACAACAGAAAAGCCCCATTTAACATCCCATTACATGAGATGTAATGGCTGGCCCCTTTCTACAAATGAGGAACATGAGGCTCAGAGAGGTTAAATAACTTACCAAGAACACACAGCTGGTCAGAGATAGAGCTGAGTTCACACCCAGGTTTATATGGCTTCCAATCTCCCTCCCTCTTTCTACTACCTTTGGAGAGGCTGGAGTCTCAGCCCAGGGGGTGGTGTGGTCCAGCAGGCAGGGCCAACATGGAGGGGTGGGGGCAGGTGTAGGCCCACATGGAGGGCCAGGTGGCTCCTGGCATTGGAGCCATAAGTAGCTTGGCCTGGGGTCCAGGGTCCCAATTCCAGCTCTGACAGGCTGGTGGCAGGGCAGAGTCCCACATCCAGAGGAAGTGGCATTTATGGGGTCCCAAAGGTATAGGCCAGGGTCTAGGGACTGAGTGCTCCTCTGTGCCAGGTGCCATGCCAGGCACATAACCATGTTAATGTGCTTCATCCAGAGAGGAAGGCAACTTCCAGCCAGAGCTTGTGAGACCTGCTGCTGGCCACCTTCATATCCTCCTTTCTTGCATCAGGACTCTGACCCCCGGGATGGGGTGAGGCTGAGGCTGGCCAGCAGGGAGCCCCGGCTGCTGGAGCAGAGGAAGGCAGTGTCAGGAGCCAGCCCTCACCCCTCCCCTCTATCAGTCCTTCCCTTTCCATCGTCCTAGCCTGGCTCTGGCCCAGCATCCTTGTGCCTTTCCAGAATCCTCACCTCCTCCCTGCCTCCAGCTTTACCCTGCCCACCTGTCCACCAGGGCTGCCGTCGTTTCCCTGATTGGGCACTATTTTGCTGCCAAATCGATGGTCCTAAACCATGTTTTATAATGGCTGTCTTCATCTGAGAGGCTCTTTGAAGCTTCTTGGCCTGGCATTAAAGTGGTTCAAAATGTGGCCTACTCAACTTTTTCAGCTTTATTACTCCTTTCTCTCAGATGTGCATCCTGCTTGTGTGTCAAGCTGTGGCACTCATCCCTCTGCCACGCCTCTGCTCGGGCTGTCTCTCTGCCACCCCTGTACTCCCCTCTCCATCTGGCTGATAAAACAGCTCCCTCATTCAGCCAGTCAGCCTTGCCTTCAACAGGTGTGACAGGCGTCTCACTCTGCACTGGCCATTCCTGGGCAGCTTCTCGGGCCCTGCTGCTCTAACACCTCGTCCACTTGCATTGTGATCTCGGTAATCCTCATTTACTAACGCCTGCTTGAGACCTTATCCTTCTTCCCCTGCCCCTCTGAACTGTAACCCTTCAAGGGCAGAGTCTGTATTTTGCTCATTTGAGGGCCCCAAGGTGCCCTGCCCGGGGCAGGGGGTCAATGAATGTGTCACATGACTGGGACAAACACAGGCTCTGGGAGGAAAGCACTAAATAAAAGCTTGGGAGGCTAGAGCTTAGTCCCAGTTCTGCTACTTAACCTCTGGGTAGTCTGTGGAAAGTTACTGTCTTTCTCTGGGCTTCAGGATCCCCACCTGTAAAATAGGGCTACCATCCTTGTCCTGGCTACCTTGCTGGGCTAAGATGGGACACTGTGCAGGTGTGGGCTATTGTTACGATGGATTTCCCTGCAGGCAGGATGTGTACTGGGGGCAGGGGGAGATATTGTGTTTCTTGGAGCCTCTTAGCCATAAGAGCTGAGCAAAGCCAGCGTGAGGCTCCCCAGTGACCCTCAGATGCCAGCCTAGGGGGTTAAGGTGGGGGATGAGGGCCATGGCTGAGTAACACCATGTACACATGGCTATGTGAGGTGTGGGTGAGGTGCTCTTATGCCCTGGGCTTTCTGCCAGTGTCAAGGAGGGGCAGGAAATCTTCTCCAGTCTGTGGCCACCTGCAAGGGGTTGGATGGATATGGTCTCACTTGGCCAGCTTGCAGTCCTACATTCCCCAAGGTTCCAGGCTGCCTACAGTGACCCAGGGAGGGGGGGGGTATGAGTTGGGATGTTTCATCATTGCGGACTATTTGAGTGGAAATGAATAGCTGAGCCCTCTGAGGACCAGCAGCCTCCTTATCCAGAGAGGAAACCAAGGCTCACACAAGAGAAGGGACTTGCCAAGGTCACTTCTTCAGTCTTGTCTCTAAGACAAGAGTGTGGATTTCGGAGACAGGAGGTTTGAATTCCAGCTCTGCCACTTACTAGCTATAAGAGCTTGAGCAAATTACAACCCCTGAGGCTTAGTTTCTGCAAATGTTAATGGGGAATTACAATTCTAATATTTTATTCCCCTGAGGATTAGAGGAAATGATGTATATATAGAGCCTGTTCCTTCCTGGGTGGCTGTTCAAGCATCTGGCCCCATGTCCCTGGGCACAGGGGGATGGGGATGCTTACTCCAAGACATCCTAAATTGCTCAGGGGAAATGGCCTCCTGGTTCTCCAGTGACAAAGCTCCCAAAGGCTTTAGCAGAGAATCCTGGGGAGGGGAGGAGGGCAGAAAACAGAGGTGGCTTTGGGCCTGGGGCAGGAGATGGCAGGCTCTAAGATCCTCCCATCAGGATGCTCTGATTCCAAGGAAAAGAGTGGCCGGGGGGCCTGGTCCCAACCTTCCCGTCCCTTCCTTTTGTTTTTCTCATTCATGCCACAGGTGTGGATTGAGCAACCACTCAGGGCCAGATTCTGTCCTGGATGCTGCTCAATCAAGAGAACTAAGACCCCGTGGCTCCCCACCCTAAATGCCCAGAGTCCAGTGGGGAGAGAGAAAGCAAAGAGACACTATTGGAGGGGAAATTGCCACTGGAGTTGTGTGCAGGAAGCAGAGGGAACCCTGAGCAAGTAGAGCTGCTGAAGCCTCACACTTCCTTTTTTTATTAAATTGCAGAGCATGTTTTTATGGTTGAGACCTACCTGTATGTATAATTTTATAATCTGCTGGTTTTTCGCTTTTATTATTATTTTTAATTGACACATAATAACTGCACATATATATGCACAGTATGATATTTTGATACATGTATACAATATGTACTGATCAAGTCAGGGTAATTAGCACACCCATCACCTCAAAGATTTATCATTTCTTTGTGTCTGGAACATTCAAAATCTGCTCTTCTAGCTGTTTGAAAATATACTATAAATTGGTGTGAATTATAGTCAGCCTACAGTGTTATAGAATGCTAGACTTTATTCCTCCTAGCTAGTTATAATTTTGTATCTATTAACTAACCTCTCAATAACCCTCACCCCTTCCCCACCTCTAGTAACCACTATTCTGTCTACTGCTATGAGATCAACTTTTTTAGCTCCCACATGTGAGTGAGAACATGCGGTGTTTATCTTTCTGTGCTTGGTTTATTTCACTTCACATTGTGTCCTCCAGGCTCATCCATGTTGCCGCAAATGACAGGATTTCATTCTTTTTTATGGCTGAATAGTATTCTATTGTGTGTATATACCACATTTTCTTTATCCATTTATCTGCTGATGAATACTTAGGTTGATTCTGTATCTTGACTACAGTGAATAATGCTGCAATAAACATCGGAGTGCAGATATCTTTTTGACATACTGATTTCATTTCCTTTAAATCTATACCGAGCAGTAGGATTGTTGGATCACATGGTAATTCCATTTTTAGTTTTTGAGGAAGCTCCATACTGTTTTTCATAATGGCTGTACTAATTTACATTCCCACCAACAGTATATAAGGGTTCCCCTCTCTCCCCATCCTCACCATCATTTGTTATTTTTTGTCTTTTGGATAGCAGCCATTCTAACTGGGGTGGGATGATATTTCATTATGGTTTTGATTTGCATTTTCCTGATGATTAGTGATGTTAGGCATTTTTTCATGTACCTATTGGCCATTTGGATGTCTTCTTTTGAGAGATGTCTATTCAGCTCGTTTGCACATTTTTAAATCAGATTATTTGTGAGTTTTTTGCTGTTGTTTGAGTTCCTTGTATATTCTGGATATTAATTCATGTCGGATGAAGAGTTTGCAAGTATTTTTCTCCCATTCTACAGGGTGAAGCCTCAGCAATCCCCACCAACCCAGGCACATGTGTCCCTACACCGACCCAGCCAGGAGCCCTGCAGACAGTGGGGCAGAAAGCCAAAGCCAAGGCCAAGGCCCGGGACCAGAGATGGCAAACAAAGTGCTCTGTGGGCAGAACAGAGTGGCGAAGTGATTGCCAGCCTGCCCGGAAGAGGAGGAAAGAAGGAGACTTGGAAGGAGAGGGAGGAGAGAGAGGGCTGGTGGGGCGGGTGTGGGCACAGGAGAGGTCAAGACCAGAGGATGAGATCCAAAGGGAAGGGTTGGTTCAGTGCCAGGGCATAAGGTGAATCCAGCTACCAAGTGGCCAACTGCTGGCCTGAGGGCAGGAGTGGGTGCCAGGGGCCTCTGACAGGCCACCCAGCACCTGGTTCTGTGACTAGCTCCCTGTGTGACCCTGGACAAGAACCTCACTTTGCTGGGCACTGGTTTACTCATCTGCAGAAGTCCCTGGGTGTCCTTCCATCTCAGACATTCTTCAGCCTGGCAGTGAACTGAAGAGATAAATGTCCTCCCATCTGGCCCTCAGAGTAAGTTTAAATATCTATCCAGATAGTTTCTCTGCTGGAAACAGGAGACAAATACTGGTTTAGCTAAGTCTCTTAGAATAATGAGAAGCCTTTTCTGGAAGATTACTGGAACAAAATACAGAGGGAAGGGGCTTGCTTAGAGAGAGTAACCACAGCCAGAGCAGAGTAGACAGGGGGTGGTAGAGGGAGCAGAGGCAGGGGGAGTACAGATGTGGGAAGTACCAGGAGGGGAGCCCCAAGGCAGGGGTGAGGAGAGTTATGGGGCTGCAGTTTACATTGTGCCGGGATAAAGATTAGAAAACGGTTCTTGGCCGGGTGTGGTGGCTCACGCCTGTGATCCTAGCACTCTGGGAAGCCGAAGGGGGAGGATTGTTTGAGCTCAGGAGTTCAAGACCAGCCTAAACAAGAAGAGACCCCGTCTCTACTAAAAATAGAAAAATTAGCCAGGCACGTGCTGAAATCCCAGCTACTTGGGAGGCTGAGGTAGGAGGATCA
Organism: Daubentonia madagascariensis; assembly: GCA_023783475.1. NCBI lineage: Eukaryota > Metazoa > Chordata > Mammalia > Primates > Daubentoniidae > Daubentonia > Daubentonia madagascariensis. The sequence goes on along the minus strand of JAKFHU010000144.1, from coordinate 6,336,510 downwards.
CTTGAGCCCAGGAGTTTGAGGTTGCAGTGAGCTGTGATGATGCCACTGCACTCTACCCAGGACGACAGAGCGAGACTCTCTCTCAAAAAAAAAAGAAAGAAAGAAAATGGTTCTTGCTTTGGCTGAACCACACTGCTTGGCTAGAGGAATAAGGTCCAGTTTTCAGACCTCACTCATCCCCTTGGCAGGATACCCTTGTGTTGTAGGTTGGCTTCTACAGAAGCAGACACTGAGACAGCATTTGGGGCCCATGATGTGTATTGGGAATCCATACCTGTGAAAGGAAGTGCGGAAGTAGGCTTAGGCAGAGGGAAGTCAAACTGTGCTGCAGGCTCAGCAAATTCTCAGCTAAACCAGCATTGGAGCAAGTAGTGTTCATCGAAGTTGTCCAGCATCAGACCTAAATGGACAGGCCTTTATACTCCTGCCTCCATCAGTTGCCATATGTGGGCTACCCCAGGAAGGGCAAAACCTCAGAAAAGGTGGCCCTCTGCAGCTGAGGCAGGCTCTGAAGGAACTGACAGCTGGGACTATCTGCTGACCTCTCTCTCTGCAGCTGGGCAGCGGGTTCTTTCTTGAAGGGGGATCTGGGCCACATATCTCCATGTCTAGCACACTTTGGGCAGTGACCTACCTGCTTAACTGTATGCGACAGCCCTGTGGGAGAGCAGCTTTAGAGAATACAAACCTGTGTCTTGTCCAGACGCTTTGAAAAATGTGGATAGGGTGAAGAAAATTAAATAACAGTCTTTGTACCAAAGAAGTCCTGGTCAGGATAATCAGATTCTCTGAGCATGCTGGTTCCTGAGCCTAGCAGTTTTGAAATGTCTGGCTTTTCATAGCTTACCACTTCCCTCCTACCCCCTGCACTAGCTCCTAGGCCTGGTAATATGCTTTCTGCTGGGTGAAGGTGTCAGATCATTCTTAATTATGTTTAAAGCAAAGAACATCATTTCCCTTCTTTTCCTATTTCTGTGTAATTTGGCCATGAGACCTTGAAGTCAGGGAGTAAGGAGGCATCCCTAAAAAGAGACATGACTTCAGTCCTAAAGAGGAAGGACCACTGGGCTTCAAGGCCTTCAGTGTCCTGCTAGTGCCCTTAGCTTGAAGTCCAAACCCTCAGCCTGGCACATCATGCCTGCATGCGCTGGTCTGCTTCCTCCCAGCCTGGCACAGGGTGGGGACTCAGCAAGTGTCAATGGATGAATGAAAATGTTTCTTATTAATAGTGATAATAATAACAAAAGGACTCATGTTTCTCTAGACTCCACCAAACCATGGGCACTCATGAGGGCTCAGTATCAGCCACAAGCTAAAGTTGCTCGGCTCATTTGCTCATACAAAACCTTGACTCTCTCCTCAAAGTCTACTCCAAACAGTTTCTGGGAGACAAGAGGTAAATAATAATGACTTAAGAGCAAAAGCTCTGGACTCACCCTGGAAAGGAACCAGGGATCCTTGGAGAAAGGCTGATTCCAGAGTGGGGGACAGGGAACTTACAAGATGAGCCTGAAACATCTTGTGCAAGAAAGTGAGGAAGTGCTTAGTAAATAACGGGGCCATATCAGAAGGTAACAGAAGCCACCCCAAAGGGGTCACAACGGTCAAACCTGGAACAATTTGAGCATGATAATAAATAATAATAGTAATCGGATGAAATAGACATTCTGGAGTCCATACTAATATAAGTAAATGAATAAATAAATGAGAGAAGGGAACACTCTTCCTTACAGTCTAATAAATGGAGTTAGAAAATCATCAATAGGTGCTCAAACTAGTGCGTGAAGGTGCAATGAGGAACCGGATCTACATATTTACATAGCCTCACAGGACTTTCCCACAAAATACTTACCAATCACAAAGGGAAAACCAGTAGCGTTATGGTGAAGAAAACTGGTGGATATCACCGTAATCAAGTGATCAAAGTTAACATCACCAATAATGGGATGAACTGACATCATGTGCCTCCTGATATGATGCACTAAGAAGGACACAGCATCATGTATGTACTATTACTGCCAAAAACACACCATCTGAATCTAATCATGAGGAAAGAACTAGACACAAACCCAAATTGAGAGATATTCTATAAAATAACCAGCGTGCAATCTTGTAAAGTTTCAAGGTTATGAAAGTCAAGGAAAGGTTAGGGAACTGTCACAGATTGAAGGAGACCAGGAGAAAAAAATAGCTTTAAAGGACATTACAATTGATGGAATTACATTTGAATATGGTGTGCAAATTAGACAAGAGCATTGTATTGATGTTATATTTCTTAATTTTGTGAAATTTGTACTGTAGTTATATAAGAGAATTTCCTTGTTCTTAGGAAATATACATTTGAAGAATTTAGGGGTGAAAGGGTACCATGTCCCCATCTTACCCAACTAATATAAAAATATACATATATAAAAATGGGGAGAGAAACAGTAATAAAGCAATTGGGGTAAAATTTAAACAACCTGATGAATCTTGGTAAAGGGGACAGGAGTTCTTTGTACTCTTTAAGCTTAAAATTATATCAAAATAAAAATTTACATGGCAGGGTGCAGCGGTTCATGCCTGTAATCCCAGCACTTTGGGAGGCCAAGGTGGGAGGGTCACTTGAGACCAGGAGTTCAAGACCAGCCTGGGCAACATAGTGAGACTCCCATCTCTACAAAAAATAATTAGCCAGGCATGGTGGCGCACTTGTAGTCCCACCTACTCAGGAGGATGAGGCAGGAGGACCACTTGAGCTCAGGTGTTGGAGGTTGCAGTAAGCTATGAGGGCGCCACTGCACTTCAGCCTGGGCAACAAAGTGAGACCCTGTTTCTAAAAAAAAAAAAAAATTTACAAAAAAAAAAGAACACGAGAAAATGTGCCTCTTATAGACAGCCTGAGGAGGGTGCTTCCAGAATGGGGCTTGGGAGGGAGCTAGGGAGATGGGCGCCTGCACCCTGAGAATGTGGGGTCTCATGGTCTGATGAGAGTCTTGCTACTCTGGCTACCAGCCGCTCCTTGGCTTCTGCTATTTGAGTCTGGGGAATGAAGTTTTTCCAGGTGAGCCGTAGTGGACAGGGCCGTCAGCAGCAACACTGCCACGTGTAAGGGTGTAATCATTGCTGTGGCTGTGAGCCTCCTGTGGGTGGGACCTGGGCTAGGTGCCTTTTCATGTTACCAAACATTGGTGTAGGCACATTATAAACATCTTATTTAAGCTTTAGAACAACCTGTTAAATAGGTAGGCCCAGTGCCCCTGTTTTCCAGATGGAGAAGCTGAATCTCAGCAAGGTGAGGCTGGAACTCTTCTGAGCCAAGCCCACTGTTCGTACCCTCCCACCCGCTAAGCTCCGGCTTCTGGGACATGCTGGCCCTGGTCCTTGGCGTTGGCCCCTTTGCCTGCCTATGGCTGCCCCTCCTACCTCTGCTTATTGATTTTCTGGCCCAGCCAAGACTGAAGTCAAGGTGTCCTGCCACTGAATCGCAGGTGCTCAGTGATAATTAAACACCAACTGGGCTGAAATCGAGCTTCGCCTTACCATGAACAAGTCATTTTCCAACTAAATTAAAATTAACCCAACTGGAGAGAGGATGCTGAAAAAACATTTTGAAGCTCTTTTGAGAGGCAGCTGTCAAAATGGAAAAAACAAAACAAAATAAAACAGGCTAGAAAGGGTACGGGGTTGGGGCATTGGGGGATAGTCAGTAGGCCTAGCCTGGGACCTCATCTTCTGGGTTTTTTTAACAAAGTCCTACAGGGCTTCTGGTAGGTGCCCTGTGTGCCATTTGAGAACCTCCAGATGCCTCTGCCCTCTGGCCAGTGAGTTTGTGGCTGGCGATTCTTGGGACTCAGGAAGGACCCCTCTCTCACACTTGCTGGGCCTCAGTGTTCCAGTTAGTGTGCCAGCTGCCAACTGGCCACTTTGCACCTCTTTGATGTCTTTCAAGAAGCCTGACCAGCACTCTGACAACTGACAGTGCTTGGAAACTTGGAGTCACACTCTTGCAGCTGCATTTGAATAAATCTGAAAGTTTGTTCTCAACTCAGAAGAGACGTGTGAATGGGAAGAAGCCTAATTTTTTGCAACTGCTTTCAGGGGCAAACTGAAAACCAGAACCTATATCACATCCTGAAGGCCAGGGCCACACCCTCAGCCCCCACTGAGGACTCTGGGGCAAGGATGTTTCCCAGTGTCAAAGAAGCAGAGCCTGCAACCAAGAGCCACCTCCCTACCCCAGATGGCCCCCGGGCTCCGCACTTCCTCCTCCCCTGGGGACTTCCTTTCATTCTCCTTCCTCCTCATCCTGCTTCTGCCCAAGGCCCTGGCCCTCCAGCAGCACACTTTGGGGAGAAAAGACCCCGCCTAGCAATGGGACTCCAAAAAGTTAACTGACCTCTCTGGGCCTCAGTTTACTTATCTGTTGAATGGGGCCATAATGCCTCACATGGTTTTCGGGAAGTTTAAGTGAGACATAAGGCATGTGAAGTGCTCAGCACAGAGCCTGACTCAGTGAGACCCCAGTAGGCTACTCCTGTTATTCTGGACGTCCTTTCCCGTCTCACAGGTGAGCTCTTTCTCATTAATCAAGACCCAGCTCCCCTCCTGTGGGAGGACTTCCTGGGCCAGGCCCCTCTCTCTTCATGGACCAGAGCCTCTCTCTGTTTGCACATACTGCTGTCCACACTCAGCACATTCTCCCTTCCTGGGAAGGGCAGACTGGCAGAAGTGGTGCCTGGTTCATTTCCATGTTCCCAGACAGGAAGGCTCAGTAAATGCTGGTGGGTGCACTGCAGCGGGGCTTGTTCCATTCTGGGGTGGGGCAGGGCAGGGGGGGTTGACAGTGGGTGCCCTAGCACAGTGGACATGTGCCTCTGGCCACCTGGAGGGACCCTGCAGGCATTTCCCCCAGAAACAGTGGACCCCCACGGCTGGGTACTGGAATATCCCAATTCAGCCATGAGCTGAATGGATAGGCAACCTGACAGCACGGGAGCACCACGGCAGTGCACCCACCAAGGTCTCAATAGCCAACTCAATGCCCTTCTGGCCACAAGCTGGTGGCAGGTTGAGGGATGCTCCTCCAGGAAATTCTTCCCTCCAAGAGGGCACTGCACTTGGGGTTTAATGTTCTGAGATTGGTGTCTTGGAATTCTTAATAATATTACTGTTGAATTTGTGTTTCTCAAGTACAGACTGATGGGACAATAAAGCATGTACCAAGGGCTTAGAGTCTTGGCTCGTGTGGTCCTGCCTCCCACTGCCTCCCCTGGACTGGTGCCCAGCCTCTCCCTCCACTCCTGCCTAGTGACCACTGCCACACTCTGCCCCCAACAGTGACCTGGGTGCAGCCACGGGGACAGTCAGGGTTGAGGACTTGCCTGGTAGCATCTGAGGGTGGGGCCTGGCAGCACTGCCCATGCCCCAGGCTAACAACACCATGGCACATTCAGCAGGTGACTCAGGAGGGTGAGCCTCTTACTCACTGCTCATCCAGGTCCCTAGTGCATTCTGGCATGGAGCTTGCAACACCCTTGGGGGTTGCCTGTCCAGCGCTGGTTGGGGAGGCAGGTCCACGGGAAATGGCAATGCCTGGCTTGACGTCCCCACCCCCAGCAGGCGAGTGCAGGTCAGTGTGGTGGCTGGCAGGAGGAGAAACCCAGCAGTTGGTGGGTTTTACGTAGAACCCAGTGTGGGTAGAGGCTTGTCCCACAAATATTCCTATGCCCAAGAGAGTGTAACATTAAGTAGCAAACAAAAAACACCATTACAGGTTGAGAGAGAGACCGCAGAAAAGGAAAAGGTTTTATATTCTAGCGCCTTTAATGGCAATTTTTCCCCTGCTTTTTGGGTAAGAGGCCTCACATTTTTATTTCGTGCCAGCCCTGCAAATTATGCAGCTGATCCTGGCAGTGAGCAATCAGTGAGATCAAGCACGTAAAACTGCACCGGCCCTGGAGGTATTAATACTCCCCGGATGGTGGCTAGAATTATTGTTTTTGTTGTTTATGTGACTCCAAAGGATGGATGAAGGGGCTTCAGGAGCTAAGTCCTACTAGGTTGCTGGCTGTAGCAATAAATGTTATAACAACTGATTTTTGCATTTTATTCTTAATCCTTGGACCTACTATTTCTCGAATTCTTCAAGCACATGTGTTCAAATACCATGTAAAGCAGGCTGGGGAACTGCCTGGGTGGGGGACTCGGCACAGCCTGGCCTGAGGCACATTTGCCCAGACCTCAAGGCAGATTGTGTTTTGAAGCAGCTGGAACAGTCACTAAAAAGCTGTGATTTTCGGGACCAGATTCCCCTGCGGAGGGGGCTGGGCCTGGGTGCGGGTCAGGCTGGTGAGGGAGGGTGCGCAGACGGAGGGAGCCTTGTCCCACCCTGGTTCCCACACCCAGGCCTCATGTTATCTCTCAGTTATCACAACATCCTCTCTGGTCTCACCTCCTCCAAGCCACTCCCCGTGGAGAGGGACCTTTCTAGAACCTGTCAGTCAGTCTCTGGGCCCCTCAGGGCAGGGACCAAATCTGCCTCCCCTCTGGGCCCTAGTCCCAGCAGGGCCTGGCAGAAGTTGGTGTCCAACAGTGTCTGTGGCCTGGGCTGAAGAGAAGGTTGTGGTGGTCCTGGTGGTTGGCTCCCTGCATCCATGGCTGCCCAATCATGGCGTCCCATTCCCATGGCCAGCGATGGAGAACTATGAGCATGTGACCCACTTCTGGCCAATGAGACATGAGTGGAGGTCTCCTGGGGGCCTGGGCGGAAAGGGAGGTGGAGGGGCTTTGGAGAAAATGAGGCCCAAAGACAGGTATCGCTTTTCTTCCTCTCCACATGGCTGTCTCTGGAGTTGTAGACGAGGGCTGCTGCAGCTCCTTGGCCTCCAGCCCACAGAGGAAGAGAGTAAGTGGAGGAGAAACTCAGAGAAGCTGAGCTGGAGCCGTCATGCACCACAGCTGGAGGCTGCGCTGCCTCCAGACCCCTCGTGTGGGTGAAGATACACTTCCTCCGTACCTTCCTCTGTTTTATATTCCTTGTGGCCCAAACCATCCTCAATGGATGCAAATTACACAGTGACTGCAGGAGAGCACTCGCCAAGGCTGGACTCATCCCAATAGCTCCAAGCAGCCTCCCTGGGCTCAGTTTTTCCATCTATTGATTGGAGTGAGAGGTTCTGGAGGCAGAACCGGAGAAAGAAAGGATGAAACCCTTTTTAAATAGAGGGCTGTTGGTAAAAGACAACTGTGGAAGTTAAAAGTATGTGCTTTGTGACATACTTGTGACCTGGGACCAAAGCCCAGCCACTGCTCCCCCTTACTGGCTGTTACCTGGGTGAGTTGCATACACTCTTTAACCATTAGTTTGCTCATCTGTAAAGTGGGGGGAGTGATAGCCTAAGTGAGGTGGTCTGTGTAAAAAGCTTAATGATGCACCTGGCACTTGGTAAGGGCTCCAAAGCTGAACTGGCCGTCTGGTTGCCCAAACTTGGGAGCTGCAAACAGTAAGGGGGGAGGGGAGGGGAGGAGGAAGACCTCCCTAGCAGAGGACTTCAGAGTCTCTCCAGTTGTTCCTCACATTACTTCCTTCCCCATTTGCTCTGGCTCACACTCAGCATGGCCATCCTTCCAGGGCTGCCCTGGCTGGAGCAGCCCAATTGGGAAAGGAAGTCCTTGTGTGTGGGAGCCTTGAGGTTGGCCTTGAGGGGGGGGAGGATTTGCCCAGGTAAGGAAGATCGAGGACGGCATGCCAGAAAGGAGGCTGGGCACAGAGCAGCAAAGGTGTGGAGGTAGGAGTGGGAAGGTGCCTTTGGGGAGAGGAAAATGGCCTGGCTGGAGCAGAAGTTTATGGGAGGTGGTGGGAAGAACACCTAGAAAGGCAGGGCAGGGAGCTGGCTGTGAAGTTTCCTGCCAATAAGAGGGTAGGAGCATTCTATTAACAGAGCGTTTCTAGTCTGCCTCCAGAAACATCAGCCCATTTGATAGATGGAGAAACTGAGCTCAGGGAGGCTCAGTTTCATTGGAACTGGTAATACCATTGGGAGGAGAGGTGCAGTCTCAGAATATGAACTCTGGAGTTCCAGGTGATTTTACACCATAAGCTGTCTTCAGCTGCAAGTAACAGGAAACCTGGCTGGGGTGCCTTAAATGCTGAAGATGTTTATTAGCTCAAGTACGAGGATCCTGGAGGTAAGGGGCTTCAGGGGGCAGTCCTGTTTCTCTGCAGTTCTCCTGATGTGTTCCCTCTTGGGTGGCTATTCCAGAGGCCTGGGTGTGCCCCCCTCTCTAAACGCTGGGCGTGCGTAATGTTAATCTGGGAGCTTAGCTATGTCTTCTGCAGCAGCTCTCATCTGTCTCATCACCCAGGTCAGCTGTAAGGCAGACATTAGTGAGGGTGGTGATTTGTGGACAACCCCTGACTCATCCCTTTTCACCAGCCCATCCTGGGCTCAGGACTCCCTGCCAGCGTCTTCTGCTGAGCGGGTAGGCCTGGCTTCTCAGGGCTATGTCTGGGGCTCTTCCCAAGGTAGTACCAGACAGCCCCCAGCACCTGTCCTACAAAACTGGAAATTCCAGAAATATTCTTGACACTATCTCCTTTCCAAAGACGAGGAGTGGCAGATGGGGAAAGTGAGGCTCAGAGTGTTGGAGGGTCTATTAGGGTCCTTCAAGCTACTGAAGGGTGGGGCACAAACTAAACAAAAACTGGGGCCTCAGCCTGGATTTCCAAACCCCTACTTCTGTGCATTTATAATCTTGTTTGTCTCTTGGTCTAATCACATTCACTGAGCCTGAAGACTCCATCATCAGAGGGGGTTTCCCTGCCCCAAAGAGTGCCTAATCTGGAGACTTGTGGAGGCAGTGGCAGCAGCAGTGGTGGTGGGGCAGTGCCCATGAGGCCCCAGGCTCTTCTCCCTTGGCTAGTTACTTGGTCATCTCACCTCCGGGCTCCCGCAGTCCCCCAGAGCACAGCTGTGTCTGCCCCCAGACCATGAGCTCTTTGAGGGCAGGACCTGGTCCAGGGCACCACGTAGCCAGGGTTTGATGAATGATAGATGTCCCAGGCCTGGGCAAGCCCCTCTGGAATGGCTTGCTGGTGAGGGGTAGAAAGTCTAGCAACTCTGGGCCTAGCCTGGAGAGGGGCTGGGCTGGCGGGGGACGGCACCTGGGGCTCCTGGGCCTCTCCTTGCCCCCAGCATCAGTGGGCCTCAAGCTCCCTGTGTTTATGGCCTCTGAGAATAAACTGAGCCAGGGCATCGGGAAGGGCGAGCAGAGGCAGGCAGCAGGATGGCAGGTGGCAGGCGGGGCCGCACAGGGGAGCACGGCAGCTCTACTTCCTGTGGGCGAGGGCCCGGGTGCCTGACCCACAGAGGTTGCACAAACCTTCTGCGCAGGCCTCAGGCTGACTGCCCGCCTGGCACGAGCTCCAGCCTGCCTCTCCCACTGGCCACTGCCTCCCCCCGGGGCTGGCATCCCCACTCCCTGCCCCGGGTCCCAGACTGTGTCCTCCATCGCTGCAGGGCTGGCGAGGGGCCGGCGGGACACGAGGGCCCGCCCTCTCATCACTGAGCACTGCTCCTTCCTCATTTTGCTGATTCTCGCCCCAAACAAAACAGGTTGAGCCCTTTTCCTCCCATCGGCAGCTGGTCTCTGGCTTGCAGCTGCCTTCCTGCCTTCCGAGCCCTGCAGACAGCGGCGCCGCCAGGGAGGGGGGCCTGGGACGCTGCTCCTGGCGCCTGGCCCTCGGGCAGGCCTGTGGCAGGAGAGCGAGCCGTGCCGCCACAGACGCCTGAGGATGATGCCCCAGCTGCTGTTCAGAGATGCCTTTTGGGTGAGTGAGGATGGCGGGGGGCACTGAGCAAGTGGAATGGACCCAGCTACGCCGGGATTTCCAGTGGCAGTTGATGGGATGTGGCTCCGAGGGGGGAGTTTGCTTCTAAAAATAGTCGTTGACTTTTGGTCTTAACTGTCGTGGAGGTGGCTTGGCACCCCGTCCGGTCTGAGTTGGTAGCAAGGGGTACCGTGGGGAGGGGCCTCCTCTCTGCTCCTGGGGCTGCTTCCTCCCCTGGGAGACCTCTCCCCACAGCAGGAGCTTGTCAGGAGTGGCTATGTGGGTGGGGGCTTGAGGACACCTTGTGTGCCACAGATTTGGGGCCCAGACAAACTTGTGTTCAGATCTTAGCTCTGTGACTTACAGGCTGGGCAAGTCATTTTATGTCTCTGTGCCTCACTTTCTCCATCTATATAATGGAGATAAATAAAAATCGACATACCAACTGAATGGGAGCATTAAGCAAGGGGATCTAATGTGCTAAAGGCCCCTGGCATCTTGTTGGCACACCAAATGGCAATTCTCTTCCCTTCCCCAACACCTCATCCCTTGCAGACCTTAGGGGTCCTTCAAGGAGGCAGCCAGGCTGGGCACTTCCTTGCTTGCTTTCTTAAATTCAGCACAGGCATAAATCAAGTCATTTCCCCTATGAAATACGGGCACCCAGCCAGTGGTGGAGGGAAAGTGGCTTGGCCCGGGCCACATAGCTTGCAGCCCAGGTTGGGCCTCGGTCCCCTTGGCTTTTTTCCAGCTGTCCTTCAACCATCCCTCTGGTCCTTAAGCTCTGGCTGTCCCCAGGGCTCTTGGGGAAAAGCTAAGACCTCTCTGGTTAGAGCTGGAGAATGTAGCTGGCCCTCCCTGGGCCCTATCCTGGGGCTGCAGCCAGGAGGATGACAGCTAACGAGCCAGGTCTTCCTTCCCTTCTGGGCCAGCTCCACTTGGGGCCCATGGACAGCGTGTGAGTGGCCTGCTTCCCCTGCGCTGACTGCACAGTGGGCAGAGGACCCTGCCTGGGGAGGGCACCCTGTGCCTCTCTGGGCCTCAGTTTCCATCTCTAAAAAGAGGGGGTGGGACCAGCCCAGAGAAGCCAAAGGAGGCAGAGCTGGCTTGGCCCCTCCCGAGCACCAGGCACCAGGGTGCTCACAGCCCAGGCTGGCAGCCGGAACCCTGGGGGCAGACTGGAGGGGTGTGAGTCAGCACATCACTGCCCTGACTTGGAGTGCAAAGTTGAGGGAAGGACCAGAGTCTGGAAATCCAGGCTACTCTGCAGCCCAGGGCGGGCCAGGAGCCCCTGTTTTACCTCCAGGACCTCTGACCCAGCCCAGAGCTCCGAGACCTGCCTTCCCTAGTGCGCAGCTGAAGCAAGGAGCAGGATTTGGGCAGGGGGGTGGCATATAAGGGAGCAGGGTGTGGCAGCAGCAGCAGAAGCAAGCAACCAGCCCACCTGTGAAAGCTTCCCGAGTGGTATCCTGCCCACGCTCTGCACTTGCTGCACCCCTGAGCAGCTGTGGCCTTCATGGCCTCTGTGTGCCTACTCTCCTCCCTGCCTGGCTCCCTGGACCTGGGGTGAGGATACAGCTTCCCTAGGGAAAGCCAGTGCAGGAAAGGAAGAGAGGTGGCCAGTGGGAGCCTCTCACATTGAGCCTAGGCAGACACTCCAGAAGGTCACTGCAAGCATCCCCTGCCCCTGGGGCTCTGCATTGTAATACCACTCCCTAATGCCCAGCCAGTGCATGATAACAACTAACACTTACTGAGCACTAAAGATGTGCCAGGTGCTGTACTCATTTAATCCTCACAACACATGCTATTGTTATCCCTACTTTTCAGATGAGGAAATTGAAGCACAGAGAGCTTAAGGGACTTGCCCAAGGTCACACAGCTGGGATTAAACCTGGGAAGTGTGGCTTCAGTGCTTATGTCACCCAGTGTGTTGCATTATCCCTCTATGTACCTAGTATAACACTGGATCTTTGGGCTTCAGGATCCACATAGGGGAAATGGAGAAAAAAATTCTGTCTTATTACTTCCCAGAGGGGTAAGAAGATTGGACAAGGTGGATATAACAGTATTTTGAAGTTCAGTTTACAGACATATCTATAAAACAGAAAAGGCACACTACTCGGGCTGCAGTGGGTATGCTAAGAACAGCCCCGCCAGCTTGGCCCCTTATCCTGGTTTCCCCCCACCCCAGCCCAAGGCACTGCTTTTAAACCCTGCAGCCTGGCAGCACACTGGTTAGAGATGACTGGTCTTTAAATAGTGGAAAGAAACCTCTGAACTAGAAAGATCATGTTTAATATCGGAACCCTTAGTTACCTGGCAACCCCACCCGTCTGGAACACAGGTGGGAGCCAGCCCTGTTTCTGGCATTAGCTGACTGTAAGGAGACAGGCAAAAGTGGTTTCTGAGAAGCCAGCGATGATGTCCCTAAGAGCTTTCATTAAAGCTCGAATGCTTTACTCATAGGAGATGCCCCATAGCTCTTAGTCAGGGCCTATAAACTCTAATTTTACCCTCAATTTTAACAAGCTTAGTCATGGGGTTTTTTAACTTATAGAAGTAGTAATTACTAGGGGTCTGCACAGGACCTAATATATAGTTGGTGATGGGTAAATATTGGTGGATCTGGACTGTTAGAGGCAGTTTCATAGTTGGGTAAGTATGCCTGATTAGCAAGGTAACAGACAGAAAAATTAAAGCCAGATAGCCACAGAAGGAGTGGGACATTCAGCATGGGAGTAGACACAGTCCTGTCCCTCAGTAGGCCTGTATTTGCAGTTCTGTCAGTGTGGCCACACAGTGTTTTTTTTTATAGCTTGCTTTTATCTGTGGCGGAACATTCAGATGCCGGCTGCTGTGAGTGTGAGGTGGGGGTGGACTAGCCACAGTGGGAGGGAAGAGATAATTTGATTTCTGTGACATACACGCATGCTACAGAACATCACTGCTTTGCAGGAAGTTTGTGGCTGAGCCTAAAACTGAGACAAGATTTAGGCTGAGAATACCAGCTGTCCGAGCTGAGAGGGCCTTAGGTCCTATATAGCTTGCCCCAGCACTGAGTCTAAGGGGCTTGGAAGCCCAGAGAAGGGAGGGACCTTCCCCCACCCCCGGCTTGCCAATGGCTCTGCTCCCATCGGGCAGCCAAACTGTATAGCAAGGAACATCTGTCTGTATCTTCATCACAGGGCTGGTGAATAGGGTGCGTGTTAAGTACATATTTATAGAATACATGAGTGGACAGTGAATGTCTCCATGTCCACCTCCCTCTCCTTCATTTCACTTTAGTTGTATTCTACAAATATTTCCCGGGCAGGGTTCCCTACTAGCTGGTCCAAATTGGACCCCTGAGCTTCACCCTACATCTAATCATATGAATGAGACTGTCTTGCCCTTAAGGAGGTCGCAGTTCAGTACTGGAGCTGGAGGAATAACTGGGCCAGACAAGGGATGCCCTGCGAGGAGCACTGTCTGAGCTGCACCATCCGCATCCAGGCTTCGCCCCCTCACCCCTGCAACCTGTATATCCAATGGCCTTTGCAAAGATGTCATTGGATATTGTTTTAACAGGGAAAATCTAGTTCTGGACCAGGTTTTATTCAGATCCACATCCTAGCCCTTTTGGGTAGTTAAAAGGAAAAGTAAGGGCTTGGTGAGGTTGGGCTACACACACTACAGTGACCTTCTCCCACCATTTGGGTGGGAGCCACCAAGGGGGTGTGGGGAGGATAGCCCCGAACTTTCCCTCTGACATGTGGTCATCTCTCTCCTTTGAGGCTGGGCTCTAGCTTCATCTGGAAACCTCTGTGCCAAACTGGGAGGAGCTGGGCCTCTCCAAGCCCACTTAACATGTGACGGCACCACTGGTGGGCGGGGAGAGTGACTCACCATGTTCACACAGTGGGACTGAGCTGGCTGATCCGCCCCTTCCCCATGTGTCCACTCAGCTGCTGGTACCTCTTCCCCTTCCCAGTTCTGAGTTGCTGAGCTTCCCCATTTAGGAGGCTACAGAGAAGGGGAATGAGGAGCCCCACTTCAGCTGTCCCAAAGCTGCCTGTCCCCCTGGCCCGGCCCCCCAGTACCCATCTACTATGGCCCTAGGGCATCAGGAGAGGCTGACATTTGCTGGGCACCTGTTCTGTCCTGGGTACTTAGAGCTATGTATATACCTTCTAAAGAGACAGAATCAGTTAATGTAGGCAAGTGGGAAAATGGAGAAAAATAGGGGAAAAAGCACCTTTAGTCTCATCACACAACTGTTAATATTTTGCTGTTTCCATAAGATGGTTTTACATAGGTACAAGCATATTGGGTATACAATGTTGTATACCCAATGTCCTTCCCTTTTTTCTAGCATTTTAAATTGTGGTAAAATAATACACATAACATAAACTTTACCATCTTCACCATTTTTAAGTGTATAGTTCAGCGGTGTTAAGGCTGTTCACACTGTTGTGTGATCCGGTTTTTAGCGTAACTTCATTGTGAACACTTGTGGGTGTGGATGTTGGTTTCTCGTCTTCAGCAACATCACTGTTGATGACTGCGCAGCTCCTCGGCTTGTGGATTTGGTGGACATGCTAGGATTATTTGCCCAGTCCCCTAGTGTTGTACACTTAGGTTACTGCCAATTATTTACTATTCTGGACAATGACAGAATGGGTAGATCTTTGAATGTAAAGGTTTTTCACTTGACGATCATTTCCTTGGGTAGATTCCCAGAAGAGGAGGCATTTCTGGGTGAAAGGGTGGGGCAGTTCTCTGGCTGTTGGCACTAGTAGTCATTTTGGTATCTCTCACAGGTCTCTGGTTGGGCAGGAGCCTTTTTACGCAGGAAGGAGGAACCAGAGCGGGCTGGAAGGGACTGGGCCACGGGTAGGGCTGTGCTGGAAGCCAGAACCTGCTCAAACTTTGTGGGAGCATCGCAGCAGGCCAAGTGCCTGTGTCCTTAAAGGCTGAGAGGCCAGTGGCTGAGGAGTGGTCCTCTGAGCAACAGGGGCTTGTAGACAGCGTGGGAGGGGGAGGCCCTGCCATCCTGCCTTTGCTGCCACCAACTGACGACCTTCCTGGCAACTGCCTGGGCGCAGCTTTCAGAGGGAATGAGGACAATGTGCTCTCGGTATCGATTGGGAAAGCTCTTTAACACCTGGTGTTACGTGTAAAATGCGCAGAGCTGAGGACTATGTCTGGTGTGCGCCCTGTTGTGAAAAGCGGGGAAGTAAGGATTTATCCTGGTATAGGCTTGTGTCAGCAGGACCGCCTGGATGGATGCACAGGGAACTGATTGAAGCGGCTGCCTGCTGAGGGAATGAGAGAAAACAGACGGATGAGGGAGTGGGCTGAGTGGCTGTGAGTGTTTTTAGGATAGATGTTTTTATACGGTTTCATTTTTCAACCATATAAATGTATTAATTATTCAAAAATTAAATCAATTAAAAATGAAAAGGGGGACATTTATTTCAAGTTCCATGAAGATATTTTCTCTGAGTCACAGCTCCGTAAATCATCCCCAGAGGAGCAGCGACAGTGCTCGTTTGTTGAGTGACTATTATGTGCCAGGCACTGTGCTGTCCGCTCCACGTGTCCCCAGACCCCCCCTGCAAGGAAGGGTTTTGGTGTCTTCCTATCTCTGTGGTGGGAACTGAGGCAAAGGCCAGACCAAGGTCACATGTACGGGATAGGGCAGGGACTCCCACCGGGTCTACTGGACTCCGTTGCCCTCTGCCCCTGAATTCTGAGGAGATTGGCTAGTTTGTTCTCGGCTTAGTTATAATTCACGTAGGATGAAAGGATGGCCCCCTACACGTTAACATTGGTTTCTATGGGTTTGGAACTAGGGTGATTTTTCTCTCTATTCCCTGTCTAATTTTCTGCAAGTAAGTGCATAAGTCATTAAAAGAAAAATATTTTAAAACAAAACTAAGCAATTCCTGCTTTCAAGGCCAAGATGGTATTTTTAGGCCAAATTTGTGGTTTGATAGCATTACCACCTCCACATACTCTGTGCATACTTTGTGGTCCGTGGGCCCCCCAGGGATGGCAAACTTGGCCAGCCGCCTGACGTGGGCAGCCGCCTGAAGGTGTTAGAAGATTGCAGGGGTTTGTGGTCATGCTCACTCTGCTTTCGGGATGCCTGTGGCGTGCCCGCTTCTAGGATTTGCTGGCTGCAGTGTTCTGGGTTGATTCAGTGTTCTGAATTCAATTTTATTCTTGATGGAAAACAAGATCTACCTTTTGCTGACCTGCTTTGCACTCCAGTTCCCAGGAGCTCACATGATTTTCCTGGTTGCTCCTAGTGTCTACACAGAGCTGGGGCAGCCCCTGGCATGGAGAATGGGGCCTTGCTTTGGGCTTTGAAGGGTGGGTGAGGATTTGGGAGATGTCAGGAGGGCAGATGGCACTCCAGGTGGAAGTTACAGCATGGGCAAATATGTGAAAGGGGAAGTGGGCACAGTGGGTTTGGAGGACGGTTTTCTGGCCCAGAGCATTGTGCAAGGTGCCTGGTAGGAAGGAAAGACCTGAGTGGGTTGTGAAAAGTCTCTGCCCTAGATGCTAGCTGCCTCTTTACACCCTCTCTGGTGATGGCTGTTTCCTCTTGTGCAAAACAGCTGGGAGGCTGCAGGCTGTGGGCGGGATGCCCTCCCTCCTCACCCAGAACGTGGCTGACGCTGCAAACCACACGATGGAGGGGACTCGGGGTGGAAACTAAGACGGCCTCGGCTTTGAGCTAGACAGAGTGGTGCCCTGGGCCCTGGGCTGCCCACACCAGGTCTCCCCTCTGGACTGGCTCTGGAAGGTCCTTCCCTTACAGGCTCAGTCACTCCCTGTCCACCAGGTTCAGAAGGAAACAGCCTTCTTTAAAGCCTTACCTGTCCCTCAACCTCACTAGCTCAGTAGACTTGGAGAATCATTTCCCGTCTCTGAACCTCAGTTTCCTCATCTGTAGGGTGATGGGGTGATTCTCACCTAAAATAAGGGCTTTGAGGACAGGGAGGCTCAGGGCAGTGCTAAGGGACCACCTCTTCCTGCTCACCATCGTGAGTTAGCAGACCAGGAACAGGTCCCGAGGGACCCAGATTTATAATTGGATATGCCCCTATAGGCTGAGCCTTATATGTGGATCTTCCCATTTCCAGAACCATTGCGTATTACATTCCACCATCAGAGAGTCATTCCTCTGTTTTCAAGTAACAAGATGATCTATGTTATCTCACTTAATTCCAGCAACAGTCCTGTGAGGTTGATATTCTCATTCCTGTTTTACAGAGAGGAAACTGAGGTTCATGGAAGGGATGTGGACCTGGCGGATGCCACACAGGGGCCAGACGGGGCCTGGCTGCTACTTTCCCCAGGCCTGGTTCAGAGAGCCCTTTGCAGTTAATGGGAGGGTATGGTGGTTTGCTGAAGCCTGGCACCCTGGGCAATGTGTGACGGAGCAGGCAAGCAAGTGACACCCCTTCCTCTGGTGTTGACAGGCCACCCACCATTGGGCAACAGGAAGTGCCAGCTGGAGTCCCAGAGACTAGCAGCCAGTGTGGGGACACGGTGGCCAGATGGCACTCAGGGCTTCCTAGCTATGGAAACAGGAATGGGAAAACAGCTATACTTGGCAGGAAGAGAGGGGGTGATGGGCTGAGGCAGGAGCATGCTTGATACTTTCAGGGGACAACAAGGAGGCCTGTGTGGCTAAAGAGAGTGACTGGGGTGGAGAGTAGTCAGAGGTAAAGTCAGAATGGAGCAGGGAGCCAGATTTTGTAGGACTGTCATTCTCAAAAATCCCAATGCCCAGGCCACATCCAAGGCCATTTACATCCGAATTTCTGGGGGTGGGGCATGGGCAGCAGTCATTTTCAAAGCTCTCCAGTGCCTCCAATTCATGGCCAGGGCTGAGAACCATTGGTGTAGATAATTATGGTGATTAATTGCTATTGCTGATGATGAACATACATCTGGTTTTTACCATTTGTACGACCTCATTTGACTCACCTGAGTAGAGGTTAGAAGTTTTTATTTTTGTTTGGTGGTAAATATATGTAACATAAAATTGAGCGTTTTAACCATTTTTAAGTGTATAATTCAGAGGCATTAAGTACATTCAGTATTTCCTGATCTGTTTCACCAAACACAGAAATGGTGGTACCTATTAAACAATCATTTCCCACCCACATCCCCTATCCCCTATTCTACCTCTATTCTACTTTCTATCCCTATGGATTTGCCTGTTCTAGGTATCTCATATAAGGAGAATCATATAATATTTGTGCTTTTGTATCTGGCTTATTTCATTTAGCATAATGTCTTCAAGGCTCATCCATGTTGTAGCATGTGTCAGAATTTCCTTCCTTATGGCAAGATATTATTCCATTCTATGAATATACTTCATTTTGTACATCTGTTCATCCATTGATGGACACGTGGGCTGTTTCCTATTTTTGGCTATTGTGAATACTGCTGCTATGAACATTGGTGCACAAGTATCTGTTTGAATCCCTGCTTTTAATTCTTTTTGGTATGTACCTAGGAGTGGAATTGCTGGATCCTATGGTTAACTTTTTGAGTAATGGCCAAACTATTCCACAGCAGCTGCCCCATTTTACATTCCCATAAGCAATGCCAAAGGGTTCCAATTTCTCTACATCTTTGCCAACACTTGTTAATTTCTTTTTTTTTTTTTGATCATAGCCCTCCTAGAAGGCATGAAGTGGTATCTCACTGGGGTTTTGATTTGCATTTCCCTAATGACTAATGATGTTGAGTATCTTTTCTTGTGCTTATTGGCCATTTGAATATCTTCTTTGGAGAAATGTCCACTCAAGGTCTTTGCCCTATTTGAATTGGGTTATGTGTCTTTTTGTTGCTGACTTGTAGGAGTTCTTTATATATTCTGGATATTCATTCCTTATCAGGTGGCAAATAATTCTCCCATTCTGTGGATTGTCTTTTCACTCTCTTGACATTATCTTTTGATGCACCAAAGTTTTTCATTTTGATGAAATCCAATTTATCTATTTTTTGTTTTGTTGCCTATGCTTTTAATGTCATATCCAAGAAATCATTGCAAAATTCAATGTCATGAAGGTTTCCAACTATTTTCATTGTAGAGTTTTACAGCTTTCATTTTTACATTTTGGTCTTTGATTCATTTTAAGTTAATTTTTGTACATGGTGTAAGGTAGGGTTCAACTTCATTCTTTTGCATGTGGCTATCCAGTTTTCCCAGGACCATCTGTGGGAAAGACTGTCCTTTTCCCATTGAATGGTCTTGGCACCTTCTCAAAAATCAATTGACCACACATGTTAGGGTTTATTTCTGGGCTCACTATTCTATTCCAATGATCTATATGTATGTCCTTATGATATTACCACACTATTTTAATTACTGTCGCTTTGTCATAAGCTTAGAAATCATGAAGTGAGAGTCTTCCAACTTTATTCTTCTTTTTCAAGATTGTTTTGGCTATTCAGGGTCTCAGGTAGAGGTGCTTTTACTCTTCTTGTTTTATAGGTGAGGAAACTGAGGTCTGGGCCTTCCTGATGTTGCCCACCAGTCCATGACAAAGTCCCCATCACATTCCCACCCTGGGCACACCTGGGGAGATGCCTGCCTTAGAGGGCCCCTGGGTTGTGGGCTCCTCCCTGTGGCTGCCCTGCCTCCCAGCTTCCCAGGCAGGCCCTTGACCCCCAGCTTCCTTAAGGCCCCACCAGCTCTCGCTCTTCTTCAAGGAGGGCCTGGAGGAAAGGCCTGCAGGCTGGGTCACCGACCTCTTCACTGGGTCAGGGGGAGGTCCTGCAAAATGGATATCCACCCTGGCCTTGGCGTGCTTGGACCTGAGGGACCTCTGAAAATCAGGACTTCTGGCCCTGCATTTCACGGACTGCAGCCACAGAAACAGAAGGGGCTCCCTTCTTGGTCACCTCCTAAACATTTGCCCTTTGACTTGGACCAACTCTGAGCCCCACTCTCCCAGGCATGGGGACCCCAGATTGTGGGTAGTAGAAGGGCCCAGAAGGAAAGCTAGGGACGATCTGGGCAAGCAGGGCTGGGCGTGGGGGGTCAGCACAAGAGTCAGGATCGGTGTCCCTGGAGCTGCAGTGAATACTAAACACAGCCAGTGTGGGGGTCCGCACAGCACAGGGCAGCACAGGGAGTGGGTAGGGTGTTGGAGGTATCTGCGATGATGCTCACTTTGATGCAGAACAGGATGGAAATTAACCCTGGAACCAAAGAAACAGATGGTTCAGATGCCAGGGCTAGGGGAAGACCAGCTGAGACTAGGCCTTGGGTCAGGGCAGGAGCCACCATGAGGCTGCAGGAGTTTCCTCCCAGTCCTCAGATAACTCCCAACCCCCCAGGGAAGGAGCTTGCACTCTGGGGTCCAGCAGTCTTGGTTTGAGTCCTACTATTGCAGACTGAGAGCAAAACATCAAACAGTGAAAGGTCCCAGAGAGCAGAGGGTTCCCTCAGGCAGCCCAGCTCCCCAGGCCCAGGCATCTTACTGTTTAGAACCATATTTTCCCACAGTGTGGCTCTGTGCAACATGCACTGGCCGTATGGGGCAGGGCAAAGCAATTTTCCAGCCTCTAACACAGAACCCTTTACTTGGAGGACGCCGTCTTTGTCTCTCACTCTGACCTTAGAACCCAATGCCCTGCTTCGATTCTGCTACATTCACAGGGTGTCCCTGGTGAGTCCCTCAACTCTCTGAGCCTCTGGTTCCTTGTCTGTAAACACTGAAGTATTAAATTGACTTCTGTGGTGAGAGGACTGAGTCGTGGAGACGTGCGTGTTAAGGGCCTAGTAAGGACAGGGAGCCCCATGCGCAGACCCCGCTGTGGGTGCAGGAGCCCCACTAGCCCCAGGCCTGGAGGGCATCTCAGCTGGAGCCCAGGGTCAGCTCTGGGGCCCAGAACCTGCTGAAGCCAGTGGAAGAGCCCAAGGGGCCTCCAGAGGCTGCAGGGCTCTGTCCCTGCCTTCAGGGAGTGGCTGGGAGAGGAGTGGGCTCCCCTGAAGCTCTGGGGGCTCATCTCTGGCTCCTGAGCAAGCCCCAAGCCCAGGGGGAGGCTGCCAGTCCTTACACCTACAGCAATTCACAGCCACAAAGTGGGACTCCCTGCATCAGTCCTGTGAGGGTGCAGGTCCACATGTTCTCCCCAAATCAGAGATGAAAACATTGAGGCCCAGAGATTGGGAGCAACTAGTCCAGATAAGTGTCCCAGCTACGATTCAAACCCAGTTCCTCTTTTTTGTTTCCTTTCTTGAGTTACTTTTAGTTAATGTGTCCTCACCACCACGGCCATCACTTTTTAGGAGCTCATTAAGTGTCAGGGGCCCTTTGCTAGGCTCCTGCAGGTATCTAGTCCTCAGAGCCCCTGAAAGGGATAAGTTCATCCCGATTTTATAGAGGAGGGAATCTGTGCTCAGGAGGTTAGGAGACTTGCCCAACATTACAGTCTGTGTGTAGAACTGGCCAGAACCCAATGCCTGAACTGTTCCCATGCCCCACTGCGTGGATACCCTCTCAGGCCAGTGCTCCCCGGGACGTCCCCTGGCATGTGATGTGGGAGGGGTGAGGCCTGGGGAAGGGGTTGTGCAAGGACAATGCCTGGACCATTGGTGCCCAGCCCCAGTTGCTGGTTGGTCACTCACAGGCTGGAGCCTGTGCAGCAAGTAGCCCTTTGTGGGCAGCTATGGCAGGGCATGGACAGTACCTGTCCTTCCTGTGAAGACAGCCCAGCCCCCTCATGGCTTGCTCCAGAGGTAGTGTCTCCTACAGGGCTCAGGGTCTGGGGCGGCTCAGTTCCGTCCTTCCCTGCATCAACCACCCCCAGGGTCCCACTGCCTCCTTCCCTCCCCTGCCCTCTCCCTCTGCATCTGCCTCCTACATCACCTGCTGCTACATCCTGTGAGCCCCCAACTGCCAAATCAGCTTGGCAGGAGTGGTACAGAGCTGTGCGACCTGGGTAAGTCACTAACCTTGTTGGACCTCAGTTCCTTATCTGTAACATGAGGCAATAATAGCATGGCACTGATTTGACAGTGTTCTCTGAGGATTAGAGGTGATCGTGTAGCAAGGGTGCTGGCTTCATGCCCGTCTGCAGCCTACTAGGCACCCTACCCACCCGGCTCCTTCCCCTGAACCCAGAACCTGGCTCTGGTTCCCCTTAACCTCCTGGGAATGTCCTGCCCCCCATTCTGCATGACTTGGCTATGCTCTGCTTGGCCTCGTGCCACCTTTTCAGACACCTCCTCCATCTCCCCCCACATCTCTCTCTGCTGCCTTGAACCCAGCTTAGACAGCAACTTACAGCTCCAGCATCAGACTCGGGGTACCTAAGACTGAGGGCTCATCCCCACCCTGCCCCTGCTGGCCTGTGTTCTACAGGAGGAAGACGTGGGGGACTGAGCTGGCCCTGTAAGACCAGAGAGTGCAGGAGGGGAAATGGGCAGCACTTCACAGAATGGGGTAAGGGGAAGTAAGAGAGTA
The DNA here is from genome assembly GCA_023783475.1 of Daubentonia madagascariensis. Lineage (NCBI taxonomy): Eukaryota > Metazoa > Chordata > Mammalia > Primates > Daubentoniidae > Daubentonia > Daubentonia madagascariensis. Next base: position 6,314,214 of record JAKFHU010000144.1, on the reverse strand, counting down.
GAGACCTTTCCTTCCCCATGATTGAGGAGGCTGATCTAAAAGAACAAAGCTTTCAAGCCAGCCAGACCTTGGTCAAAAGCCAGGCACTCCCACACAACCAGAGAGAGTAACCACTCTCATCCTGGCTTTCCCCATCTTCACGGCAGGCAGACAATAGCCGCCTCGTGGCCAGTATGCTGAGAGAAGATGCCAAGCTCATTCCAGTGCTCATGTTGTCCCCACTCAGTGGGATCCCTGGGAGCTCCTGGAAGCTCACACGGCTCTGATGGAGCCGCTGGAAGCCACAGGGCACCCGTCAGCCACAGGCCTGCAGGATCCCAGCACAACGGAGCCCAGCCCTCTCAGGGCCCAGCCGCCAGGCTGCTCAGGTGAGGGGCCCAGTAAGGCTGGGGAGGCTGCCAGACTGGGACTCAGTGGGGAGCTGGGGCACTCGGGAAACTCATTTCTAATCTCAAGCTCCTGTCAGCCCAGCTCAACACAGACTAGCTCATCTAACCCATGAATATGCTTTTCTTCTTGGAAAAAATAAGTCTGTCTCTGCCTTCTTGGACCTCTCTCTCCAACACCTATTCTTGGCCATCTCAGAAAAGCTGTAAATCATGCCACATTTATCTGCTTATACATGGACCCCTCCAGTCCTTGGGTCAGGGGACTCCTAGACACCAAGCACCTACTTTAACACATCATCTGAGGCTCGAGCTCTCTCTGTGGAATCCCTGACCTGGGTGCTCTCCACCCATCACAGCAGCCTGCTTGCGTTTCATACCTGGGGCCATGTGGGCTCTTGGGAAACCCTTCCTTGTGTTGACCTGGAGTTGGCCTCCCTGTCTCTGCCCCCGTGAGTCCTGGCCTGGGCTTGGGGAAGCCAACAACCAATGCTCCCTCATTCCTGATGGCTCCACAGAGATCTGCAGGTGAGGCAGTGTTCCTCAACAGTTCTTCCATGGCTTTGGCTTGGGACCCGGTCCTTATCCACTGCTCCTCCAAGGTACTCTGGGCAAGCAACCACTTTGTTTACTGAAGTCTATGGTCATCCATCCATCCAAATCATACCTGAGTGTTTGGTCCATTGCCTTCCTCAATTTGCCAACCAGTAACGGTAGAGATGAGTCCCATTGTGGGGTAGTAACTGTGGGGCAGTGGAAAGTGCCTGGCTGCTACCCATGGACTCACCTTCCCTGAGCCTCAGTTTCCTTATCTACACAGTGGGGATAATACCTGCCTTAGATGACTGTTGTAAGATGTACGGGGGACAAATCTGTCTGGCTTATTTAAAGATGCTGGGTAAAGAGTTATTGAATCTGCAAGCAAATGGTCTGGTCCCTCCATGGGGCACCTCAGGAATCAGCAGTCACACAGCCACATCCTCTCGAGGGCCCCACTGAGGTGCTTCTCCAGCCCTTCAGCGTGTCTGCCGAGCATCGCTGTGCCCAGGCACTGGGTACTAGGGTCCGGCAGAGAACCGAACAGACCCACGTTCTGCCCTCACGGAGCCTGCTTTTCTGAGAGCTCGGCACTCACTCCCCCAGGTTTCCTAACAATCCTCATGGTTTGGTGTCTCAGCCCACAGAAGACAAGCAACAGGACACTAGTTGCTAGTAAACTCGTGATAGCAGCACGCTGGCTGCAGAAGTCCCTGCTGGTAAGCTGGCGTGAGGGGGAGAGGGCAGGAGCAGGCCCAGCACCCTGTGGCCCTGAGACAGTTGTCCAAAAGGGCTGGCATGATTTCAGGCTCCCGAAATTAGAGGAAGTGAGCCTCGTTTCCCTCTTCCATCTCTTCACCTGCCAATAAAAGATGGCTTTTAAAAAGGTTAAAGGCTGAGTGTAGTGGCCCCTGCCTATAGTCCCAGCACTTTGGGAGACCGAGACGGAGCCAGGAGTTGGAGGTTGCAGTGAGCTGTGATGACACCACTGCACTCTAGCCAAGGTGACAGAGCAAGACCCTGTCTCCAAAGAAAAAGAAAAAGAAAGAAAAAGAAAAATGGTTAAAAAAAAGTGAAGAGCCTGTCGACCCAAGAGCATGTCAGGCATTAGAAAGATTTGCAGAAATGGTGGGAAGCCTTTTACAAAATGGTATTTGAACTTGGTAGGGGGCAAGCAGAGACTTAATTTTTCTTTCTTCTACCTTCCAAACCCTCTGCTGGATCTCGTTCCCCCACCCTGGGCTCAGGCTAGAGCTTTTCCAGTCATTGTCAGCTATAACCCAATCCTGTCCAACCTAATATAAAAATTTCACTGTCATTCAATTTAAAGCTCCCTACCCCCCCAACTTTGCATGGGAAGCCTCTCATGGGGAAAGAGAACAGAGCTTGTTTCTTCCTTTGCAGTGTTGTACCCATACCCCACTGCCACCTTCTCGGGTCTCCATGGATGGGGAGGGGTGCAGGGCAGTGACTCTAAAGGGGAGAAATGTCTCACTTCCCTGGTGCTATTGTAACTGGTGATGGTGCCCCTAGGGGGCAGGTGTACATAGGTCAGTTCTTTCTCTGCCAGGCACCTGGGCAGGTTCCTTGGCCACCCCATCCCCCCAGAGTACCCATCCCTTGCAGGCAGCTACTTCTGGCCCCTCCCAGTTACACCCAACAGTCCCCCCACGTAGTTTCTCTTTGGGGCTCCTCTCCCCCTGCTGGGCCATTCTTATAGGCAGGGAGTTAGAAGGCAGCTCTTCCTGGCTACCTGCCACAGTCCCTACTTGGTTCCCAGGTAAAATTGTAGCACCAGTTCTTGGACTCGGCAGATGGGAACTGGCACCAGGCCTCTCCCCGCGAGGTTAGAGGCTTAGCTGTCCTCTGATATACTTTATATTCTGGAGTTCCATATAAGGGAGCATTTGAAAAAGGTTCTGCTCCCTTTTAAGTGGACCCTCTGGAGGGGGAAAATGGCTCATTTTTCCCAGCTGGCCATGTGGGGGAGGTGGCAGGAAGGGACAGGGCACAGGGAGCTACCACTTGAACTGCCACTGGGTGACAGACCCCGAGCTTGGGGCTTTGCAGAGAGGTGAAGTAATGGGAGGTTAAGAGCCAAGATCTTGGCCTGGGATATCAGAGTCCAGATCCCGGCTGTGCCCTGCAGGTCCCTGGGCAGGTTAGGTAACCTCTTTGGGTTCCATTTTCCTTGTCTGTAAAAGGGGGTATGATCCTTAGCTCAGTACCTGATTCAGGGGAAGCGCCGATCTCGTGTGCACTGTTCTCACCTGTGCATGTGAATTCATTTGCTTCTTGGATTAACTCTATGTGGCAAGAACTATTGGGCCCATTTTCATGGGGAAGGAACAGAGGCTGAGAAGGGCCAGGGTCAAGGCAGGTGAGAACCCACATCTAATCTGTCACACCCTTTCCAGCACCTCAGACAGGCCAGGACACGTTCTGACCCCAGACTGCCCTGATGGGGTTGTGCCCTGGAAGGACCTCCCACCCCCACTTCCTCAACAAGGAAATCAGGTCCCAAGAAGGAAAGTGGCTTGCTTCGGGCCCTAGTCTCTGTGGCCTAGCCTCTGCAGCCACCGAGAGTGATCTGGGCAGGAAAAGGAGGAAGTCGTGGTACGTATAGAAGCTGCTTCTCTACCCGACCAATGGGGGCATGGTGGGCCAAGGCCATCTCACGGGCCTGGAGCAGGGCTCACACCCATACCCACCCAGAGAAGGAAGCTGGGGGGCTGCCCCTAGGCAGGACAGCGCATCCAGACCTTCGCTGTGCTGCCTTGAGGCTGGGCAGGAATATACTTTCTCCTGCCCTCAGCTTTCCTGGGTACCTCCTCCTGGAGCCTTGGGGGAGGTAGCCTGGAACCCAGGGTGGCTGCACATAATGGATGACAAGGGCGGGGTCCCACATCTGGCTTGAGTGGGCGTCCCAGGGTAAGGGACTATGACTGCTTGCCACCTGGCACCCCTAGTGCAGGGTGGGTTGTCCCAGGTGCCACATGGCTGGACCATGGCCTCCCGGCACTTCTCTGACCCAGCCTGGGCACACGGCTGGCCTCTATGAATCTACAGAAACTGAATTACAGCCCAAAATACAGCTTTGATTTGAGGTGGAAAGAATTTGAGTAAACATTTTCAAGTGTTTTTTTTAATCATTTTTTGATATTTCAAAATGGAAAATGGTTATTGGACTGACTGCTATGTGACTGATGTAAGTATATGGCTTTGGGGACAGGCCGACCTGGATTCAAATCCCAAATTCTGCCCTTTACCACCAGTTGAGTGGCCTTGGGCAGTCACTTCCCCTCTTTGGGCTTCCTCATCGCCATCCTCACCCCCCCTTGATCTGTATCATGTTCAGTAATGGCTGTGATGTTCTTGGCGCAGTGTGTGTGGGTAGACTTAATAAATGGAGAATTCATAAAGGGCAAGTCCATGGCAAGGACTCAGATGACAGAGGCTGAGGGTGGACAGAAGAGGAGGTAAAAGGAGGGCAGGAGGCTATGGTGGGCCCTGTGGGGTGACTCTGGTGCTGGGTGGACCTGCACAACTGATTAATTGATAGAGTGATTGGTTTGTTCATTTCCTTAACAGCATCCTGAGCCCGACTCTCCCAGCTCTGAGCAATGAGTCAGGACTGAAGCCCTTGAGGAGGTGGCTGGGCTGGGGGTGGAGGAGGAGGATGCAGGCTGGGGGAAGGGGTGCAGGGCCGGGAGGCATCATGAGCAGCCCCTGGAGAGTCAAGCACTTCCTCAGAACAGCCTAGTCCTTGTGACTGTGGCTCACTCGGCCACAGCCCCTGCTAGCACCTCCGTGGCTCTGAGCAGGGGCTGAACAGCATTCTTGAGCCTGCGGCACTTTGGGGACTTGAGCTCCTAGGGACCTGGTCTGCGGGGCCCCTCGCTTCTTCCTGCCTCCTCCAGAATGGCTAATGTAGGTTTGATTTTACTTCTCTTTCTATGCCGGGGGCCTCAGTAAGGACAGAAGAAGGGTTCCCCTGGCAAGTCGGGGCTGCGTGTGGGGCTGGGCTACCGTTGGCATCTCCCTGCTCAGCGCCCTGCGTCTCTCCCAGACGCACTGTGGAAGGACAGTTCCCCTGAGAGTCCAGACTCTTGTCCTGGCTCTGTGGCCTCAGGCAAGCCCTTCCCTTTTCTGGGCCTCAGTTTCCCAAGGAGGGAGGGGCATTGGACAAGATGTTTCCTGGTTCTGGGGGTCTGTGGCATTTTGACCTGAACACTGGTGTCCAGCTCAGAATGACCCCTCAGAATGGGGAGGAGGCAGGGAGGCTGAGCCTCCAGATTTGTTTTTGTTCCCAGCTGCCACAGGCTCTGACATGGGGTTCCGGAGGGAGGGCGAAGGTTGAGGGGCAGGAAGCTGTGGTCTGCTGGCTGGTGAATGGACAAGTGGCTGCCCACGAAAGCCACAGAAATGCAAGTCTGGCCCAGCCTGGCCCGGTGACACCAGCCTGGACATGGAGGTGGATGTCAGCTCCAGGACAGGCTTGTAGGAGATTGGGGGACAACTTCCTCCTGCTGGGGCCCTGGGTGGCCATCCAGGGTCCAGACACTCTGCTTGTCACCCTGTGGGCAGCTGAGCCTGGGCCAGGTCCTCGTCAGGAATTTCCAGGGGTGCTTATGGAGCAGGGCACGGGCTTGGGGCCTGGAGAGTCCCGTGGGACGGTCCTTCCGAGTCTGCCGAGGGTGGGTTGGGGCGTGCGGCCAGTCGGGACAATCTATGTCATCCCCGCCCTTCCCCCTACGTCTCATTCTCCTTAGACCTTGAAGAACAACACCTTCTCTTTCTAGAACCTGGCTCAATGCCTCTTCCTGCAGGAAGCTTTTCTGATTGATTGTGGCTCCACCTCTGCTCCCCACACACCCATAAGGTGGCATAGAGGGGAGGTGTGGGGCAGGGGCAGGAGCACCAGGCTCTACCTGGGGGACAGGTTAAGTGTGTGTGACCTTAGAGAGCCCTACTGCTTCCCTGAGCTCAGGGGGATGGGGTGTGATGTGTGTGGTCAGGGAAGCTGTGGCTCCTTTCCCCAGTCTCTGAGGCTTTAAGGGGGTCTTTGGGGACAGAAAAGAAGACAGACTAGATGCCAAATCCCAGGGCCTGCCCTGGTCTGTGGTTGCCTGACAAGCTCTGCTCTCCCTTGCAGTAGCCCGTGGGCCCCAGGAGGGCTGGGAGTGGGCAGCCTGGCCTGGGACCTACTCCCTTGGCCTGGGGGTGTCCTGGGAGACCTCTGTCCCCTCTTATTCTTTGAATACTACCTTCCTCCCCCAAATTCCTGCACCAGCACCTCAGACACACACCCAGAATCCTCTTGTGTTCACTTACGTACCTGTCACCTATACAGATGTGGGGGGACCCCAGTGTGCCTGCCTGGCAGAATCCCAAGAGCTTGACCTTGAAGAGGGGAGATGGAGGCAGGAGAGAGGCTTGTCCTGGAGGTGGTTGGAGGGGTCCCTGCTGGGCTGTACTCAGTGCCACCGGCCGTGGCCCTCATGCATCCCTCTGTCCTGTGTCACAGTGCAGGGACTTCACGGCCCACACGGGCTATGAGGTCCTGCTGCAGCGGCTGCTGGATGGCAGGAAGATGTGCAAGGACATGGAGGAGCTGCTGAGGCAGAGGTGAGCAGGCCACTGGGACACAGGGCGGGGAGGCAGGCCACCTCCACTTGGCTCCTCAGGAAGTGGCCGAGGCCCCCATCTCAGCCAAGCTGCTGTCAGAGCACCCCCTGCTTTAAAAAGTCAGGAGTACCACTCCCCTGTTTTCCCCCAGACCTGGACCTCCTCCAAGTGGGCAAATCATTTGACATCCTTTCAGATGTGCCTGTATTTGGCCAACATTTATTTCCAGGAAGGGCTGGGGCTTAACTTTTTCAATGAGCCATGCCTGGCCCCCAAGGCTGAGGGGTGGACCCTCAGTTCTGCCACAGTTGTTTCAGGGACCCGCGGCCAGCAGAACTGCAGGAGACCCAGTGCCCACGCTTTGTTCTTCTTGCAGGGCCCAGGCAGAGGAGCGGTACGGGAAGGAGCTGGTGCAGATCGCCCGGAAGGCAGGCGGCCAGACAGAGATCAAGTAAGAGCTCCTGGGCTCTGGGGCTCACTCACCTCCTTTCAGGGCCTCTAGACAGGGTTTAGGGCTTCCTGACATCGGGCAGACTGGGCAGGGCCAGGGAGGATCTGGATTACTCACGGAGTTGGGGTGCTGGGAACCCCCCTTCGTGCCTGGTTACTGGGCATTCTAGGTGAGTCCAGGCTCTGTGTGGGGAGAAAAGTCAAGGGTCTGAGTGCTGGAAACGGTCTGAGCAGGGAGGCAGCACAGCCTGCACCTGCCTGGGTGGCCTCCACCCAAGTCCTGAGGGGCAGGTGACAGGCCCCTGCATTGGCTGCCTGAGCCCCCTGCAGCACTGGCATAGCCTGGGCTTCCAGGATGAAGCGGTAGCCAGACATGGGGGCCAGGAGGGGCCACACCTGGGTTCTGGTGCCAGCTCCCCACCTACCAGCTGTGCGACTTTGGCTGGCCACTGGCATGCTGTGTGCTTCCATTCCTTCCTCAGTGATGGGATAATACCACCTTCCTCAGAGGATTGAGTGGGTCCAGGGGCTTAGCTCAGGCCTGGCTCAGAGAAGAGGCAATCAGGGGAATTGCTATGATGACACACCTGGGGGTCTCCCTCCCTGGAGGTCTCTGTGCAGACTTCCAGGGCAGTGGGGAGAGAGATCGGGAGAGGGTGGCTGGTTTCAGGGCAGCTGAAGAACTTTGCAACAGTAGGTAGGGCTGCTTTGGGAAGGTACAAACTCTCCCCCGGTGAGGACAGAGCCAGACTGAGGGTCAGACAGGGCACTGGACTCCAAGCTCTGAAAGGGTTCTGAACAGTCCTCTTCCTACCTTGGGGCCCTGAGGCCTGCCCCTGCGCTGCTATAGTAACCCTTCCCTCCACCTGGTCCCCTGGAGGTCAAGCCTGTGGTGCCTCGGCTCTGCCCTAGAGAGAGGACCTGAGTATGCAACACTCTGTGGATCTTCTAAAGACACAGGGCACCCTGGCAGCTCCTGCTTCCAACCAGGAGCCAAAATGAAACAAACAACAAAAAGACACAAAACTACAGGAAGGGGTAGCAGAAAGCTTAAAAGTGGTGTCAGCCAGGGGAGATTAATGCCCAATGCCCAAAGGTGTGTGTGTTAGACCAAAATATATGCACATAGCCCAGGGAGTAAGGATGCATGAGCTCTAATCCCGGATCAGCCTTTGTGCGCTGTGTGACTGTGGGCAAGTTGCTTCACCTCTCTGAGTTTGTTCTCATCTGCCCACTCCAATGGGCTGTTGTGCAGATAAACAAGAACATGGTCTGAGGGCCTCCCGAGAGCAGGGCTCAGGGCTGGATGCAGGCTGGGCACAGAGGAGGGCTCAGGACATGGTAAGGAATGAACGGACGTCTCCTGGGGCCTGCCTTTGTCTTCCCCTGGGGACAGGCCCAGCGCTGTCCAGTGGCACTGAGGGGAGATGCCCAGGAAGGGGAGGTGTGGGCTGTGTGGGGCTTGGGGCTCACGACCCAAGAGGAGCCCCTTCCTGCCTCCCAGCCTCCAGGCCAGCTGGAAAACGAGAACTGTCCCAGAAAGACAGGGGAGCTGGTGGGGGAGGGTTCTGACAGTCAGAAGCAATGGCGGGAGGTGCAGGGGGGACACAAGGGGGCCAGGCTGGAGGGGCCCATGTGAGGCAAGCTCAGGGGGCTGTGAGTCACAGGGGATTTACAGCAGGGAAGGAGAAGCCACCAACAAAGAGAATAACATGCGGGTGGGGGGCTGGGTGGGCTGTGGGAAGGGGAAGGGACACCATATCTGGTTCCATTTTTAGAAACAGGAAGTGGCCAGGTGGAGGCTCTGGGTAGCCTTGATCCCCACCACGGCTGTGGAAGGCCTGACTAACTTACTATGTGACCCTGGAGGTCCTCCCCCCTCTGAGTCCTGGGTCCCTGCCTGTGAAAGGGGATGTCATCCCAAGGGGTGCTCTGGGCAGTCACCATGACAAGCAGAGAGTGCCAAGCCACAGGGATGCTCGGGAAGCAGTGGGGGTCTTCACAGTCTCCCAGGCCACACAGACCCCAGCCCTCTAGGCATCAGACACACAGGGTCACCTGCTTAGTCTTGGGATGAGAAGCCTGGCTGGGCATCCCAGACAATTTCCTTTGGGACCTGGCCCCAGGGTGGGCGGCGGGCTGGGGGTGGTAGGGTTGGGGGTGTGTGGAGACAGGGACTTAAGTGACCCCATAAATAGCCAGCGAGCACTGAAAGGGTGGGACCAGTCAGACTTTGGTGCCTAAAGATGCCACATTTCTGTCCTCCCCTCACCCCCAGAGCTGAGGCTGCCTCCTTGAAGGTCTGGGGCCAAGAAAGAGAGGGAATGTCCTGGGCCCTGTTGTGTTAGCCGCACTGTGATGGCCCGAAGGTGCCAGCCCTGGGAACCGGGGCTGGGGCAGGAAGGCCTGCAGCCCAGAGAAGAGCAGAGGGGGCCTGCAGTGATCATAGCCTGAGGTCCTGCCTGGCTGTCCCAGGCAGAGCCGGCAGCAGCATCTACGTGGCCCCCAAGGCCAAGCCAGGTTCGTAGGGATAAACAGTTCAAGGTGAGCACATACTGTCACTGTCAAGACTGTCCCAGGGACAGAGGTTGAATGTCCACCTGGCAGTGCTGTGGGTTCAGGCAGCTCCCAGCTTCCAGTCAGGGGCTGGGGAAAGGGCCAGGAGCTCCCAGAGGCTGATTCCTTATGGCCGCCCTGGGCCTGAGTCCATGGGCCAAGGAGGGTGGCCCATAGGTGGGTTTGGGGTTGAGAAAGCCTCAGTATTTATTGAGTGTTGAGTTTGTCACTCTGGGCTATGAGCCCAGGGACAATGGGGAGAAGAACCAGGCATTGTCCCTATCCTCACAGGCTCACAGTTCAGTGGTATGACAAACATCCAATGGGTCTGTCCAAGGCAACATCAGGGACAAGTGCTCAGAAGGGACAGAAAAGGATGCCAGGTCAAGATGCTGTAATGGTGTTGCCGCCCAACCAGTTTCATTTGCCCGCTGCCCAAGAAGAAGCCAATGCACCGAGACAGCAGGCGTTACAGCACAGAAAGAGTTTAATAATTTCACATAGTGCTAAGTGGGGAGATGGGAGAAATTTCTCAAATCTGCCTCCCTTAGAATTTGGCCAATTTGAGAAGTTTGGCAAAGACAGTTTGGCGTAGGCAATTAAGTCTGCTAATTGGCTGGGTTCGGGGTGGAACCATAGGGTTGTAGAAATTGTCTTCTTTGCTGACCAGGTTCTTAGGTGGGGGTCACAAGACCAGTTGAGTCAGTTCCTTGGTATGGGCCATCGGTCTGGGTGGGTCAGCCAGTTCCACTGGAATGCGGGACCTGGAAGATATCTCAGAAACTACCCCTAAGAATCTTTATGACCACCAGCTATGTGGCTCCAGAGTAGCAATTATAGAGAAGCAACCAGGAGACAGTGGCTAATTATTATTATTTTTAGCTAGGCCCTCACCACAGTTCTCACCTTGCACCCCTTATCCATTTGTAAAGGTGGTTTCAATTGGGATTAGCACGTGTAAAGCCCTGAGGCACAGAAGGAACCTGGCACATGGAAGGAACTAGGGGGTGGCCAGGTGACTGGGGGGAGGGGCAGAGAGTAGGGTTAACAGGGGGGAAGTGAGGGGAGGGGATGGTGCAGGTGGTGGGGTGGGGTGGCAGTAAGAGGCTGATGATAGCAAATAGAAGGTGGTGGCAAGGAGAGGGAGGGACAGAACCTAGGATGACCCCTGGGTTTCTGGCACATATAACTGGTGGACAGTGGCCTCTTGGCAGAGAAGGAACCCTGCAGGGGGAGCAGGTTTGTGGGGCAGATGCTGGGTCCAGTTTTGGAGGTACCTGTGAGCTGAGAGCCCCAGCTCTGGGAGGCGTCTGGGCGGGATGTGGTCCTGCAGCAGGAGCTGGCCCGAGGGTGGTGTGTCCGAGGGTTGGGAAGGGGAGAGGGGGCCACGCTGATCCTGGAGGGGCCCTAACCATGAACGGGGGTGGGGGGACCATGCCAAGAGGTGAGTGTGTAGGGAAGCAGACGGTTTGGAGGTATAATCGCTGGTGAGGAGTTAGAGAAGAGTCCCAGTCCTGCTGAGGGAGGGGGCGTCACCATGGCAGCCACCCCTCTCCTTCCTCTGTTAAGAAGCAGAGGCCTGGCCTTGACCAGGTCTCACCTGCCTCCACCTCTTACCAGCTGTGTGGCCATGGAGCAGTTTCTTCACCTCTCTGACCCTCATTTTTCTCATCTGTAAAATTGAGATAATAAGATACCCTCACTTGCAGAGTTGTGAAGATTAAGTAATTTGGGACAGCAGTTCTCATATTTGAAGGTACACCAGCAGCACCTGGAGGCTTGTTAAAACACGGAGGGCGCCCCCCACCCCCCAGTCCCCAGTCTCAGCTTCAGGAGGACTGGGGAGGAGCCTGAGAACCTGCATTTCTGACAGGCGCCCAGGTGCTGCTGCTGGTCTGTGGACCTCACTTTGAGGTCCATCAGGATCAAGGATGCAAGGGGCCTGGGGTTAACCAGGACTCCACAGCTCTCGCCCAGGCCTGGATCCTCGTGGGCCCTGCCGGGTTGCTGCTCCTCCTTGGCTCAACTGTCCAAATCCCCAGCTGTCCAGCGAGAGGAGGGAGGCCCCTGCGAAGCCTGCCTTGCGGAGATTTCGGCCAGGTGCAGGCGGTGGGCAGGAGCCTGCGCTGCCTCCGCCACCAGGGGCTGTTGGGACAGGCGTCATGCGGCCAGATGGCCACCAGGGGGCGGGCGAGCTGCTTTGCAGAGAGGCCGCGGGGAGCCCCAGGCCCAGAGCAGCAGCGGGAGGCGGCGGCGGCGGCAAGCCTGGCCACACCTGGCCTCAGTTTCCCTATCTGCCTCGATTGATTGCGGTTCCTCAGGCGTCCTCGAGAGCAGGGCACCACACCATCTTCCACCTCCTTGGTTAAGGGGATACAAATGCAGCGTCGCCCTCGGAGCCCATCTGTAACCACCACATGCCCATCTCTTTGCGCCCTCGGAGACTCCGCACCCGTGGGCCCAGGCCGGGGGCGCCGCGGGCACGGGCATCCCTCACATATGCTCCCGGGCATGAATCTGCTCCTCATGCCCTCAGGGCCGTGCTGAGGGGTGGGAAGGGAGCCCAGCCCTTCCGGCTGCTTGGCAGGGGACGCTGCTACCTGAAGGCGAGTCCAGTGGGGGGTTTCTGATAAGAGGGGGTACTCCTCAGCTCTTAGGTGGAGCACACTGGGGGGACAGCTCAGGTTGCAGGGGCCTGGGGGACCTGTGCAGATGTGTGCAGGGGAGGGTTGCACAACAACGGCAAACTTCATAAAGTGCCTACTTTGCACCAGGCCCTGATAGAGGTGGTTTATACATACAAACTCATTTAATCCTCACAACCTGTTTGTGCTATTATCCACATTTTACTGAAGGGAGATCTGAGACACAGAGAGGTGAAGTAACTTGCCCAAGGTCACACAGCGAGTGAGTGGCAGAGTGTGGATTGAATCCAGGCCACCTGGCTCCAGGGTCTGCTTCTAATCCATGTGGGGGTCCAGAACAGGGAGAAACCCCTGCCCAGGTCCTGCTGGATACTAGGCTGGGCTCCCACACCACCTCCCTTCTCCCCGGGACAGGGAGCTCACCCCTCTGAGAGGCCCCTGAGAGCCAATAGGCTGAGGAGAGGCGCACTCCCCACTCGGTCCTGTTGCTACCCAGGGACCCCTCTGCCTCATGGTGCCCATTACCCATCAGTATACAGGACTGGGTCCTGGGGGTTCCAGCACCTTGGCTCAGACCTCAACTCCGCTCATGGCTCTGAGGAACAGCCCCCTCAGTAAGGCTGCCACACAAAATACAGAATGCCCAGTTCAATTCGAATTTCAGATGAACAACAAATACTTTAAAAATGGAGGTATGTTCCTAATATTACATGGCGCATACTTATATTCAAAAAGTATTTGTTCATCTGAAATTCAAATTGGACTGGGTGTCTTGTATTTTTATTTGCGCAACCTGGCAACCCTACCCCTAGGTTGTCATCCCTTGCCTCCCATGCCCGGCGCCAGCCTTCTCCTTTCCCTCTCTCCCTGGAGCAGACAGTGTCTGCATCTCCTGCCTCCTGCCCCCTGCCCGCCCCTCCCGCCTCTCATCCAACTTCCTCCAAAAGTCCTCCAGGCCACCTGCTCAAAGCCAGGTCTGAACAATTTCCCTGTCCTGCTTCAGACTCATCCTGGGGGTGGCCGGTACCTGAAGAGGAGGAGAGAGGGCTGTGATTGTGGGAGAGGGTTTCAGGGTAGGCAGGGCGGGCCCTAAAGACAGCGCCCTCTCCTCTGAGAATGTGGCCAGGAGCGGAGGCGGGGGCATTGAATCCTGCCTCTTCTGCCACAGTGGAGAGGTTTGATTGCTTTATAATTCCAAAAAGAGAGCTTTGCCTTCCAGAAATCCCTGTTTCTGGCCCCAGTGGATGGTCACCGTTTGGCTAGAGGGTCCCTTGGGTCTAGAATGACTCATGGTCTTCCCACCAAAATAAAAGTACCTGGAGCCAGACAGGACTTCAGGTTCATGCTGTGCTCTCCTCCTGCTGACCCAGACCTTTCTGTTTTGCAGCTCTCTAAGGGCTTCCTTTGATTCATTGAAGCAGCGTAAGTACTGAGATCCCCCACCCTAAGCTGCAGGGTGACAAGATCTCCTGGGATGGAATTTGGCCAAGAGAGCAAGCTCAGGCTGTGGCCGGGCTTTGCACAGGAGCTGTGAGGCTGGCAGAGGGTTTGGGGGACAGAGGTGTGGGTGCTAGGCTGGTCCAGGAAGGGGGAGTTGTGGGTGGCTAAGGCCCATCAGGCCTGACATTGGGGACCAATATCCCCAGAAATGGAGAACGTGGGCAGCTCACACATCCAGCTGGCCCTGACCCTGCGTGAGGAGCTACGGAGCCTGGAGGAGTTCCGTGAGAGGCAGAAGGAGCAGAGGAAGAAGGTGAGGCAGGTGTTGGTTATGAGAGTGCAGCTCCCCCATGGCCCAGGTCTTGTCTGTCACTGTGGAGCTGGGGGACTAGCCCTCCTGGCAGAGCTGATGGAGGGTGGTAGGGAGAAGTGGGGGTACAGCACCCCAAGCTTGGGGGGTCGAGGGTGATCTGAAGGGGAGGGGAGTGTATGGCAAAGGCCTGGCTGCTGAAACCAGGGCATCAGCTCTCAGCCTGACAGCCCCACTGAGGGTGTTCCCCCTGAGCTGCCTCATGCCAGGGAAGAGGGAAAGACATTGGTCTTTTTGATTATCCTACTACAACACTCTGTAGAGGGTCAGTGGCAACTTGGGGGATCCAGAGGATGCAATCCGAGTTGGGAGGGGTTCACTGGAAACTGGTCCTGAGCCCAAGGACCAGGGCTGTCTGTCTTGGAGAAAGGCAGACTTGGGGCCAGTCACTGCAGGACTGCCCCAGGCTGAGGGGTCAGACACATTGCAGGGGACAGGAGTGTCAGGCACAGCTTAGCATGCAAGGGTTCTCTCACCAGTGTGTAGGGCATGGCTATCCCCAGATGGAGTGACTGTATGGAAAGGTCTCCATCATGGGAGGTGTGCAAGCAGAGGCTGAGGGATACTTGTCACAAGGCTGCAGGGCTAGGGTGGGGAGTGGGCTACCTCCCAAGCCTGAGGCTCTGACTGGCTCAGCACCTGGCCACTGGGAGGGTGGCAGGATGCAGGCTGGCCTGGCTGGTGGGCATGGGCCCGTGGGGACAGGGGCTCAGTGATGAGGGTGGTGCCCTGAATAGGGTGGGAGAGCCGGCACACAGAAATGCTTCTTGCTGGGGGGAAGGATCACTGTAAAGTGTCTGAAGAACTGAAGATGAGAAGAAACAACTGAGCTGTGAAGGGGAAGGAGGCTGCACCTCCTGGCTGGGGCCAGGCTGGGCCTGGGCGTCCTGGCCAAGCCACTTCCCTGCTCTGTGCCTTGGTTTCCCTCTCGCAGGATGGGACACTTATGTCCACCTCCCAAGCTTTGGGAACTCAGCCCAGAGCCAGACACCCCTCAGTCTTCACACACAGGGCTCCACACTGCTCCCTGGCTCTGATGGCAGAAACGTAGCGCAGCTGCACACCCTGTATGCCCATTCGGCCAGCTGGGGTCTCAGCCTCTCAAGATTCTAAATTTGGGTTCTTGAGCAGACAAAAAAGCCATCCCCAGGAGCCAGCCCCGCCTTGAGATGCTGAAACAGGTGACCTCTCTGAGCTGGAAGCTGCCCGCAGAGCACCTGCTGCAACAGGGAGGCCCTGGCCTGGCTATTCTGAGCTCTCCTGTGGCCAGAAGAGCTACAATGTCTGCAAAGGCTATTTTGGACAGACCAACTCCTTGGCCTAGTGACCAGGACTCTGCAGCCAGAGCGCTGTGATGGAGCGTGCAGCGAGCCTGTCTGGGCCTGTGTGTGTGTGCGTGCGCACAGGAGAGCAGGGGCACATGTGTGTACATGCCTATGAGCATGTGTCCTCGCCTGGCCCTGTGCACCTGCGTGTGTTTCAGTGTATGCCTGCGCCTCTGTGGGCTCCCAGCTGGCACAGGCCCCCGAGACCCCAGGCACAAACTGGCTCTAGCCCCAGTGCCAGGGGCATTTCTTTTCCAGTTCTCCTACCTTATAACCCAGTCTCGGTCCTGGCTATTTCACCCTCTCTCTCTGAACGAGAGGCCTGGGAGGTGGGGTGCGGTGGCCACTGTGCCCACATGTGGCGGAGGGTGTGATCATCTGTGCAAAGGGGCCCGTGGTTGTGCGCGGGTGAACGTAGGAGTGTGCGGTGTGTACCTGTGAGTGGCGTCTGTGGGTCTGCACAGGAAAGCCTGTGTGTGCGCGCTTCTGAGTGTTCATGGGGACTCTGCGTGCATGTGCCAGTGTGCACATGGTGTGTGAGCAACTGTGATGTGTGCAGAGGCTTGTGAATGAAGGATGAAGGGCTGTGTGTGTGCATGTGTGTAGGTGGGAATTCCCGGCCGGAGACCCTGGCCAGGATCTGTAGCAAGGACCTAATGCAAATACCCACGCCCTGGGCTTGTCTTTAGTCTTCCATTCTGAGTGTGACTGTGAAGGAACAGGCTCTGGGAGAGGAAAGGCATCCTGTCACCGCCCCCCCCCAGAGTCAGGAGGGGGTGCTGCGCCTCTTCCCAGGGACACCCCATCCTCTTGGCCTAGGGGAGTGTCCTGAGGCCGTGTCCCCCAGCTCAGAGCCTCGTGTCCCCTGCAGTATGAGGCTGTCATGGACCGTGTCCAGAAGAGCAAGCTGTCACTCTACAAGAAGACCATGGAGGTGAGTGCAAGGGTCTGGGATGGTCCCTCCTCAGGCGAGGTGCAACAGGGCTCATGGTGTGGTCTCTGACCGGGTGTCTGGGACAGGCTTGCCTCAGACCTCTGTCTAGCCACACCTCTGCACTGGGTGCCACAGCCCCAGGTGGATGGGCCCAGGTCCTGCCCTTGGGGGACTCCTGACTGAAGGACAGATGGACAGTCCCACACAGTGGTCCATGGGTGATCCACACTGTCAGCTGGGGATTCCAGGGGTAGAGGGAGGAGAGAGACGCTTTAGCTGTGTTCTGTGAGACACTGGGCGAGAAGGGGAAAGGCCTCGATGGAGGGGCAGCACGTGTAGAGGCTCAGCACTGTGAGGGGCATGGCATCGCCAAAGGCTACACCCCCAGAAGTCTGGGGCCTAGGGCAGGGCCACACTGGTGCCAGTGGGAAGGGGCCTGGGAGCAGCCACCACCCCTTCTCCAGCATTCTGGACTCCCAGATCTCTGTCCCTGGGGAGGACACCCCCACTCCAACCACAGCCCCCAACAGGGAAAAGGGAGTGGGCTCAGGGAGCCTCACTCTGGGGGACCACAGAGTAGGACTGTGCAACCCCCCAAGTCACGCCCCTCCACACCCCAGTCCAAGAAGACTTACGAACAGAAGTGCCGGGACGCAGACGATGCCGAGCAGGCCTTTGAGCGCGTTAGTGCCAATGGCCACCAGAAGCAGATGGAGAAGGTGAGTGGGACCACTGGGCCATGTGGTGTCACCCGGGGCTGGTGCAGGGAGGGGAGGCAGGAAAGGGGTGCTATAGACACCACCAGGCAAGGTCGGCATCTGGGACATGCTAGCTGCCCATCCCTCTCTGACCCTCGGTTTCTCCATCTGTGAAATGGGTTTCCTAGAATCTCAGGGCATGGACAGGCAGGGTCAGCCTGATCCCCTTTGCCATCTCCAGGCTGCACCCCAGGACCCAGTCCTCAGAGCAGGCCCATGGCCCAGTGCAATGAGAGCAGACGCTAACCCTCACACAACCCTTGCAGAGGGGCTCTGTAGGCCCATGTCACAGAGAAGAAAATGAGGCCCAGAGACAGTAAGTGACTTGCCCAAAGTCTCAGAGCTAGGGAGCAGTGGAGAAGGGACCCAAATCCAGGTGGTCCAGAGCCCAGGCTCTCAGGCTCTAGACTGCTGTGGCCTCTGGGCCAGGGTGGGGTGTCAGAGCTACCGGGGCCCGAGAACATGTGTCACCCACTGCACAGGCAGGAAAGCTGAGGCCCAGAGAGTATAAGAACATGAGGGTGAGTTGGGGGCAAGGCAGGGGCCAGAGCCCAAGTCCCAGCCAGTGGGTTCAGCAGTAGTCACAGGGGGCCAGGCCTGGCCCTGGTCCACATTTCTCCCTCTAAGTCCTGGCGTCTACTTTGCATATGTACCTGCATGGGTTGGAGGTTTCTGGTTTTTATGGGAACCAGCCTGTGGTCCTTCGCGGGGTGAGGTTGCTCATAAATGATGGAATTTGCCCACAGTCAGCTCCCGAGTGTCCCAGTGGGTGGCCAGGGAGGGTGTGACAGAGCCACTTCAAAATAGCCCCGGGTGTGGCTCCCAGGGGCAGGGGCTCAGTGCTGCTTTCCTTCTGTCTGCTCAGAGCCAGAACAAAGCCAAGCAGTGCAAGGACGCGGCCATGGAGGCAGGTACGTGGGCCCTTGGCTGCCTCCCCAGACCAGGGTGGTGACCTGGACAGTCCTCCCCACCACATGCCTCCCTCATCCTGTGACACCCCCCCACGTGACCACGCAGTCACAAGCACGCCATTCTCATGCCATACGTGCACAATTAGACACGTGTGTGCTCGCCTATTTGCTGAGGCTGTTCTTGGTACTTTGCATGTTTGATCCTGACAACAATCCTACGGGGTGGCTGTTATTATCCTCTCTTTAACAGATGAGGAAACTGAGGCACAAAAAGGTTAAGTACTTGCCCAAGGTTACACAGCCAATAGGTGGTGATGACTGCATTTGAACCCAGGCCATCTGGCTCCAGAGCCCAGGACTTGCATGGCCACATCCCTGGGAACCAGACGCCACGCATCTCTCTCTCTCACGTGCACACACACGGGCGCACGCTCACGAGCTTGGGCACGCATTTGCACACACAGTCTTCTTTGGGCCTCTATCCTTCACCTAATGCCAGAGTCCCCCCAGCATCCTTGTCCCTGCCGGCATCCCTCCCAGGACAGAGCGCTCACCCTCCTCCTTCCCTGGGAAGCCTCTCTCCCTTCTGCTCTGCCTCTCCCAGGACCTGGCTGCTCCCTAGGCTTGGCGACAGGTGACTCCCAGAGATCTGGGGACAGAGGTCACGATCCAAGCCTGCTGGGCTCCACCCTCCCCCAGTGCATGGCTACCCTCTCTGAGCCTGTTTCCCAACTGAGGGACAAGATGGCAAGAGGCCTGGGTTCTGAAATTGCATGAATGAGGCTCCATTCCAGCCCTTGGGCAGCTCGAAGCATAGTGAGGGAACTAAGATCACCCTGAAAAGAGCAGTACCGGAGTGGGTGGTCCTGACGGTCGTTCAGATGAGGCCCCACCAGCAGCCAGGGCAGGGCCCCCTGGGGAAGGTGTGGCTCCCAAGGCAGGGGGCCCCTCACGAGGGGGCACTGCCAGAGCAAAGGGGTGGAGGAGCTCGTGCCACAGGGGCCCTCCCTTAGGGCCACCTGTGCTTCCAGAGCGGGTGTACAGGCAAAACATCGAGCAGCTGGAGAAGGTGCGGGGCGAGTGGGAGCAGGAGCACCGGACCACCTGTGAGGTGAGTGACCTGGGTGTGGAGCCTCAGTTTCCCCAGATGCAAAACAGGAGACACCCATCCCTGCTGTAGCCGCTTCACGGGGGACAAGTGAGGCAGGGGCGGGTATCATTCATTCATCCATCCATCCGCCCACTCGCCAGGCCCTGGACTGGGTCCTGCCCCACGGTGCTCACGGCCCTGGCTTTGGGCACTGTTCAGCCTTTTTTGCTGAAACCAAACCTGAGACAAAACCCACAGCTTCTCTGGGCCCTGCTGATGGACAGGACCTGAGAGACAGGGCTCAGGACTCTGGACCCTGTGCTCCTCTCACTACCTCCTGCCTCCTGGCCTCTCCCAGGGTGTGGTGGGGCTGGAGGGAGCTGGGGGCAGGAATCCCCCAGGCAGCTCCCCTTCTCTCCCAGCAGCCTCAGGGTGGGCACAGAGGAGGAGGGGGTGGGGACCCACAGGGAGGTCTTTCCTTCAGACGTGGCTTTCAGCAAAGTGGGCCAGGCTGGTCAGCCCGGCTGAGCTATGTATGAGTGGGGCCCAGCCTGGCCTGGCTCTGCAGGCCGCTCCTCAGCTCTCACCTCTCTCCTGCCCCCAGGCCTTCCAGCTGCAGGAGTATGACCGGCTGACCATTCTCCGCAATGCCCTGTGGGTGCACTGCAACCAGCTCTCCATGCAGTGCGTCAAGGATGACGAGGTGGGCACTGAGGGCATTGGTGGGGGGTGGTGAGAAGAGGGCAGCCCCCAGGCAGCAGCATGCCCAGGTCCATCTGAGTCAGTCAACAAACACCAAGTCCTCTGCAGTCCAAGTTGGCCCTCGGGGTCTCAAGGCCTCAGCAGCTCAGCCTCTGCTCCCAGCGCCCCAGGACAGGGAGCGCAGTACTGCACAAGGCCACAGCTTCTCTGCCTGGAAGACTGTGCTTTTGTGGTTACCCTGGCATCTGCCTTCTCCTCTCCACTCACTCCAAAGCCACAGAGCACCAGCTCCCTCTGCCAGGGTAGGGAGGGTAGGTGGACACAGCCCCTCAGAGGTTGGCAGAGGGGCCAGAGGACCCTAGGTGGCTCTGCCCCAGGCCTGGTGCTTGCAGGAGCCTAGGCCTAGTCCCTCCTCTGCTCCCCCACATCTCCAGGTGTCCTAGTTCCTTCCCTATTAAGCCCAACCTGCCTGGCAGAGAGGGGCTGCCACCTTCCACCAGGGGCCCTGACCTCTGTTAATGCAGTCCCAGAGCCATTAGCTCTCTTGGGGCAGCCCTGACTCCCTAATGCCTGATACTTGCCTGACTCCTGCCCCATGGCCTGTGGGTATTTCATTTTTGTTGTTGTTAGTTTGTTTTTGCCCAAATGACTTGAGCCCAACTGCTGGCCTCCTTGTGGCAGTGGAAAGAGTGTGGGCTCTGGATCCAAAGTCCACTGCACTGCGTTCTTGTTCTGTGACCTTGGGCAAGTCACTTTGCTCCTGAGCTTCCTCATTTATAAAATGGGGAAAATAGTGTCTACCTGGAGGACAGGTGTGATTTAAGTCCCTTGCACAGGACCTTCTGCACGGAAGGTATTCAGGAAACAGGAAGCTGTCAGCCAGGGCTCTGACCCCTCAGGCAGGCCTGGGGCAGTTACACCCCAGGTCCCAAATTATAGGTGCTGAGATGTGCACGAAAAGCCTGTGAGGAGGCCGGTGGGGTGGGGACCACTGGCTGGAGTTCAGACCCAGAGGGGCAGGGCCTCGACAAGGGTAGGCATTGAGGTGCAGCCTGGCCCACATCCTCTGCTCCTTCCTGCCCCCAGCTCTACGAGGAAGTGCGGCTGACACTGGAAGGCTGCCGTGTGGACGCCGACATTGACAGCTTCATCCAGGCCAAGAGCACAGGCACAGAGCCCCCAGGTGAGGCCCGGCCTGCGGGTAGCGCAGCCTCTGGGTACAGGCCTGGCTGACCCTGCAAAGCCTGGCCCCAGGTTCTCCGAGCTTCAAGTGACAGGACAGGGCTCGGGTAGCTCGCAGCTCCCTTCTGGGTGGAGAAGTCTCGGCCAGACCCAGGGAAGGGTCAGGGACAGGGACACCTGGGTGGGTCCCTGTCCTGCTGCTTCCCTCAAGGCAAAAGACAGCAGAGCTAAGAGCACTACAGCACTCAGAAGAGGTGAGCATAAGAGGTCAGAGGTGGGGAACCTCACTCCCGTCTGTTTGGTCCCACTAAATCATGAGTGCAGAATATTCGGTCTGGTACCCACGATGGGATCTCTCGGGGGAGTAAAACAGGCACCTCCCCAACCACCAAGGCCAAGTAGGAAAGTGGACCCCCAGTCTGGGTCTCTGGGGAGGGACAGGTTGAGTGTTGGGGGCACAGGTCCTGCCTGCCCTGCCCTCAGCTGCCCTAGGCCTCACAGACTTGCTGTCCACAGCTCCAGTACCCTACCAGAACTACTACGACCGGGAGGTCACCCCATCATCCGGCAGCCCTGGCATACAACCGTCCTGCGGCATGATGAAAAGGTGAGGCACCCAGTGGACATCAGGCCGGGATGCAGGGACTGGGGCTGGGGCTGGAGGGCTGGGCCAGGGAGTGGGTCCAGCCCCTCCTCCTGCAAATGGCTCTTGCACACATATCTACAGAGCACCCACTGTGTGTCTGGTGTCCTGTTTTAGGTGCTGGGCACTCTGAGGAGACAAGATAGGCTGAATCCAGTCTTATGGAACCTTCAGCCCAAAGGGACCCAGGCATTAAACAAATGATCACACCCCAATTATTAACCAGTGACTGCTCTAAGCTCTGGGAGCTTAGAGGCCCCCATGCTGGCTTCCTTGTCCCTTAGGCCCTGCTGCTAGCCTGGGTTGGTGCCCTGGACTGTCTGGCTACAGTGGCAATGCTCTCCAGCTGGTGCAGGACCCAGGGCAGAGGAGCGGGAGCCCACAGCCAGTGCACGTGGAGAATTCTTCAGGCTTTTCCAGGGCCTGTTCCCTGGCCTGGCTACAGTCAAGTGCCAAGGTCCTAGTGCTGTGCCTCAATGTGTGACCTGGGCAAGTCACTCATGTTCTCTAGGGCCAGGGCCCCTGAGTGTTGGGGTCTGACTCAGAACCTAAGGACCCTCCCGGTTCAGGCCTTGGGTGATGATGTTGGCAGCCCATTGGGAGCACTGTAGCCTGCTCAGGGAGCCTCCAGTAGCCAGATCTTTGAGCAGGGCCACGTACCCTGTCTGTGAGCTTCTGTGGGTTTTATGTGGTACCTGTGCCCCACCACCATCCCTACCACTCCTGTCTCCAGCCAACCTCCAACAAAGAAGGCCCTACCTTTGGGAGGCAGGGGTCAGTGGGAGGGTGTCAAAGGAGCTCCTAGCCCTTCCAAGGACCAGCCCATTCCAAGGCCTCAGGAGCCCCTGGAGCCTCCCATCCCAGAAGGCAGAGGCTTATGGGAACCGTCCGCACTCAGAGAGGGGCACACACACCCCTCTGAGAATCTTGAGAACGCAGTGACCCCAGGAGGAGGCACATCCACACCCTAACAATGCTACAAAAAACTTGCAGGACTCAGGCATCCTGCACCCTGGTGAGGACCTGGATCTCAGCATAGGTGGTCACTTAAACAACTGGACAAAAGAGCTCACCTGGAATAGTGTCAAGAAAGGACAGAAAGGGGTGCCCCAAAGAGGATTAAAAAGAGAAAGGGGGCAGGGAGGGAGGCCTGGCTGCTGGATGATGGGGCAGCTAGAAACCAGGCAGGGTTGGGGAGAGGCAGAGGTCAGGGCTCAGGGGCTGGGAAGTGAGTGAAGGGGAGGCACTGGAGTTGGAAGTGGAGACGACTCCGGGGAAACGAGGCATGGGGCAGCACGATGACCCAAACCCTGCACCCATTTCCTCCGCCCCAGTCCTCTGCTCCTCTCATCGCCAGCCCCTGCTTGCTTTAACCTTACCCTCTGCTGCCTGAGGGGACTGGTGCATATATCTATCTGCATGGCCTGCGTAAACCTGTCTTGGCATCAGGCCTTCTCATGTGCTGGGTCCTCAAGTGTGTCCATGTGCTTCCACCCTGCGTGTGTGTGTACACTCCTGGGGCCTCAGCCCCCACCCCTCATATGGGAAAGGCACCTCGCGTGCCACCTTGCATCACAGGGCAGCCTCCTACAGGTCCCTGAGTCACAGCCCAGCCCCTTACCTGGCACTTGAGGTCCCTCGGGGTGTGGCCCAATCCCTATCCCAGTCCTGCCTCCCACACACCCCAAATTGGTCCTCTCCACTCCCCAAGCCCCACCTGCACTGTCCCTCCTCCGCATTAAGCACCCCCTCTCTCCTTCACTGGCAGCGCCCTGCACCCCAGTCTCTCCTCTCAAAGCTTCACTCATCTTGGGAGAACTTGTTCAACCCTCCCAGGAAGCTTCCCTGCGGCAGGGAAGCAGCGTCAGCCTCTACTTACTCAGCCCACGTGACTGTCTGCCTCGTCGGGTGCCCAGGTCTGCCTTGCACTAGGCAGACTTCCCAGCGTCTGCCTTATGCTTGTTCTGTTTTCTTCTTTATTCAGCAAACCCTCAAGACCCCAGCTCAGCGCAGGCCAGAGACAGGCATGGGGGCAAATTAGCCCAGCACTGCCTCCTGGAACTCACTTGTACAGACAGGGGCCGAGCTGGCTGGTCACTGAGGGCCCAGGCTGGTGAAGGCCCCAGGGGGCATGTGTGGGCTGAGCTTTAACAGAACTCATTTGCCTGTGGGGCAGCTGTTAGGACGAGCTGCAGTAGAGGTGGGAGGGTGAGGGAGCTGGGTGTTTTCCCATGAGGCTGCAGCATGGAGGTCTTAGAACCCCCCAAGGGCCCTGCAGGGAGCAGGTGCTGAGATGGGCTAGAGTGGGTGAGTGGCAGGGCGCAGCTGGGGAAGGAAGAGCCACTGGGAACACCCTTTGCGGAGCCCTCCTGCCTCAGGGGCACCCCATAAATCACATCCATGCCTGGAGGCTAGGGGTGGCCCCAGCCCTGGCAGAGAGGGCCCTGGAGCTCTGAGAGTTCTCCCTGCCTAGCCCCTCCCTTCCAGGAGGGTCCTGAGTATCATGTGAGGGGACTCACTCTCCTTCTTCCCTGCCCCCAGGTTCTCTGGGCTGCTGCATGGAAATCCCAAGACCTCATCGTTGGCAGCTCCTGCTGGTACCTGGGGGTGATGAGGGGGCCCCCAGATACACTGTGACCCCAGGGGGAAGGAGAGGACTCCTGAGTGGCACAAATGGTGTCTCGGAGGCCCCTAAAGGAGAAGGGTGTGCTCTCCAACAGCGAGTGGGGAGAGAGGGGGGGAAGAGGCAGGGCCAAGCATGGAGAAACTCTACCCCAACAGGACCTCCAGGGGCCAAGGTCCTTAGAAAGGGGAGGGGTCCAGGACTCACCCTGCTCTCAGCCCCCACAGAGACCTTGACCCCCACCCTCGAGCGGAATGAGGGTGTCTATGCAGCTGTGGCAGTGCAGGAGACGCAGGGAAACCCAGCCGCACCAGCCAAGGACTACCGTGCGCTCTACAACTACACAGCGCAGGTGAGGCCCTCGCTCTCCTCTCCTGCTCAGGAGGGTACATGTGTGCCTGAGAGTGTTGTACACATATAGGCAGCTGCACCTGGGAATGTGCTGGGCACCAGCACTAGAACAGCACCCAGTGCTTAGGAGGGACTCAACACGTGTGGAACGCATGTGCCTGTGCTGTCCTGAAGGCTGGGCACTGTGTGCTCGTGGGCACAGGTGCACATGTGCAGGCAGGCTGACAGTGCCTGGGGCTACCTGCAGGTAATGGTTTGAGGGTCAGCCTTGTTATTCTCCCTGGCTGTGGGTACAGAGACCAACCACAGCCAGAACAAGTCCTTCAGTTGTGCCAGGACTGATTTTCTGGTGTCCACAGGGAGAGGATACAGCAGGGCAGCCATAGGGTAGCTGCACCGAGATCCGTAGAGAGTCCAATCTGCTCCCTGCATTGAGGTGAGGGTGCATGGCTGGACCCCAGATCCACCTAGACTGAGGCAGAGCCCCCGCTAGGCAGAGCTAGGCTGGGCGTGGGCTGTGCTGACAAGGTCACTCCTCAGGGATGCCGACTCCCAAAGCCCTGGCAGGCAAGCCAGGCCAGGCAAATAACAGGGTGCTTGGGGTGCTCTAGTGACAACAGCTAGCTGAGGTTGGGGACCAGCAGAGAGAGAGGCTGTGTGGTGCACCTTGGAGAGAGTGCCCTGGGCTTAGGGTGTGGTGAGCAACCCTGAACCCTACCACGCCTGTCACTGTGTCCGGAGCAGAGCAGAAGAAGGGAGCAGGGGAAGAAACCCAGGTGGGGGAGGCCTATGATGACAAACTGAGGGCAAAAAGAGGCAAGTCCCTTGGGGCACCCCACAGCCTATACGTCTCCCAGGAGGTACGGCATGACTCAGCTGACTGCCTACCCTGGGAGACAAGAGACTGCTGGGGTGGGTGAGGGGATGCCAGACCAGAGCCCTCCCAGCAGGTCCCTCCAGCCTCGTGTACTTTTGATCTCTTGCCCAGAATCCCGATGAGCTGGACATCTCTGCAGGGGACATCCTGGAGGTCATCCTGGAAGGGGAGGATGGCTGGTGGACAGTAGAACGGAATGGGCAGCGTGGCTTCGTCCCTGGCTCCTACCTGGAGAAGCTCTGAGGAAAGGGCAGCAGCACCCACCACCTGCCCTGCCCGTGGAGCCAAGTAGTGTCCCCACCCACCCTGGCCTTGCTGGGGTCCAGCACTGAGCCTCCTCCAACCCCAGGATGGGATGGGTGCTGGCTGCTCCCCGAGGAGTCTCTCCCATAAGGAATAAAGGGTGCATTCTTTTTCCCCTTGTTCTGCTGGGTCCTTTTCTTTCTCCTCCCCTAGCGTCCAGGTGCTCAACTCAGAAGAGGCAAAGGAGTGAGGGCAGCAGCCTGGAGAGCAGAGATGCCCCCTCAGACATGGCTTCAGCTGTAGTCACTGAGGGCCCTGGGCCATCCCACGGTCTGCTGGGGACAGAGAAGAGGCCTGGCCCCAGTTGCTGGGAACTCCTAGACCGCCAAGGAGACACAGTCATACCTGGGCAAACAGGAGAAGGATGCAGGGGTAAGGGAGAGTGGGGACACCCAGTGAATATTCTGGGAATGAGCAAGCTCATTTTGGAATAGGAAACCAGTGATGGGTCTGTTGGAGCTGGAGGGGGCCATGGTGGAGTGTTCAGGAAGACAGGCTAGAGGCTTGTGGGTGCAAGTGGTCCTCATGGCCTTCCCCACCCAGCTGGGGCCTGAGGAATCCACTGCTGCCTGTGATACTCCCTCTTGAGCATGGCACCCCAGAAACGTAGGCACTTTCTAACCCCTCTGATACAAGGCAGACAGTGAGCAGGGTGTGGTTGGGGCCGAGAGACCTGGTGCAGGCTATCCAACACAGGATAGGATGGTGGCTTGTCTGGGAAGTGGCAACTGGGCAGAAGAGCAATTCTGGAAGAATGTAGGAAGTAGGATGGGACTTGGCAACTTATGGGATGTGAGACAAGGGTGGGAAGAGTGAAAAGGGAAGACGAGTGATTTCAGTGCTGAGCCTGGAAGATGGGCAGGTCTTCCCCAGGAAGAGGTGGAGGAGGGGTAGCAGCAAGGACAAAGCCTGAGCAAGGGCCCAGACAGGCGGGACAGCCAAGGAGGCTGACCACTCAGGTTAGGTCATGTGTGAGCAAGGAAGAGGAAAGAAAAGAGTGTAAAGTTAGGTATCAGTGCTTTATTTATTCCTTGAAAATGCCATGTCATCTTGATTGAGCATTCCATTCTACTGCAAAGATTTTTTTTAAAAAACCTTTGGCCTAGATATTTATCATCATCTTTGACAGGTGCTGCAGTGTCTGTGGGTTCTGGAAGGTGATGGGTAACGAGTGTTAGATAACAAAGCCTGTTCTCCAGTCATTCAGGCAGCCAGAGACTAGCACTGAAAGCAACTCTTGGGTCACGATTTATACCAGGGGGGCAAAAACCCACAAATGACTCTAAGTCAGATTCATTGCCTCTGCAGCTTTCTCCATTCTCCCATGCACCAGGTCACAACCTTGGCTGCTGGGAATCAACAGCATGGAAGGATGGCTTTCCCGGCAGAGGAGATGGTGCCAGATAAAGAGGGAGCTGGCCTATGTGTAATTGGGTGTATAAATAACTGCAGCCTCTTCTTGACAAGGGCCGCTCAATGACAGAACAGGAGAGAAAGCATAGCTTCTGAATCAGAACATCAGGGTACAAATCCAGGCTCATACTTCCCTGGGTGGTCTTAGGCAAGTCACAATTTCTCTGGGCCTCAGTTTCATCATCATTAAGATGGGTGCAATATGCCCCATGCAAGTTGTTATCCCCATAAAGTTCAAATTAGGTAACAGTTAAGTGCTAATTAAAAGCAAGGGATACCACTTTTAACAAAAGGCCACAACCTCCTAATCTTGGCCATAATCAACAGCAGCTTTGAGCTTAGCATAATCACCCTCAATCCCCATGCTCTCTGGGACAGCTGTGGTTGTCAGTGAGTCCTTCCCAATGGTGATGAGGAGAAGCAATTCACCATTTGGCCAAACTGGACACACACACCACCAGTGTCCAACACTTAATTCTGACCACTCTCCCACCATTCCTCAGCCAAGCAACCTCAACATAAGAGTTACCTGTTTAGTTTGGTTCGGCTGAACCTGGATGTCTATTTCCCCGTCCCGGCATGGGAACCAGCAGCCCAAGCCCAGAACAAGGTCATCACCAGCAAGTGGGCTCGATGTCCTCAGCATCCTCACGCGATTATCAGGACCATAGGGATGCGGCTTTCAAACTGTGCTCAGCAGAGTCCCCTCAGCACCCAAAGGGGAGGGGGGGGGGTCCTGCTCCATTTCAAGCTCTACTCATAGAATTTACATACTGGACTAGCAATGGTTCTCAACCCTGGCTGCTCAATGGAATTAGCTTTTAAAAATGCTGTTTTGGTCCTACCTTAGACAAACAGAAACCAAATCTCTGCAAGCTGAGCTTCCACATAAGTATTTCACATCTCCTCCTGGTGATTCTAATATGCAGCCAGGGTTGAGAACCACCTGGCTAATGGATTCTCCAGCTAAAAATTTTAAAAAGTTTGAAAACCCTATTCTTGTGGCACCATAGTGACTTATTTCAGACCATTAGTGCCCACTATATGCCAGATGCTAGAGATGCAAAGATAAATAAGGCTCTACCCTATAATTTCCCTATTTGTCTTACTCTCTTCATTGGATAAACTCAGGAGAGCAGGATCTGTGTATGAGTCAACTTCCCAACAACTAGCAACACACCCAGCACTATCCAGAAAGGTATTCAGTAGATAAACTTAGGTCTCTGCAAGGTCACCGTACAATACCCTCAGGAGATCTCAGAGACATGGCAATAAAAAGCCATGTAGAACACACACATTATTTTCAAGACCTACAAGGATGCTGGATATGAAATCAACATGTCCAAAAATAGGTGCTGCTACACACCAACAATAACCAAATAGGAAATGTATCAGGAAAATTATTCCATTCACATTAGCAACAGACATTAAGTTTCACAGAAAAATTTCCTAAGTAAACTCTGTTAAGATCTGAAAGAAGAAAACCCCAAAACCAATCAAACTGGGCAGAGGATAGAAACTGAAAATTCAGAAGATATAAATGGCTGAAACACCTTGAAAAACATCCTGGGCCTAGCTAAACAGTCAAATAAATACTTTCGTGACCAGCCTGAGAAATAGTGAGACCCCATCTCTACAAAAAAATAATAAAAAATTAGCTGGGCATGCTGGTGTGTGCCGTGCCTGCAGTCCTACCTACTTGGGAGGCTGAGGCAGGAGGATCGCTTGAGCCCAGGAGTTTGAGGTTAGAGTGATGCCACTGCACTCCAGCCTGGGTGACAAAGTGAAACCCTGTCTCAAATAAATAAATACATATTTTCATCTTTTGGATTGGAAGAAAAGATGAAAGCTGATCATACCCAAAGTGTAAACAAGGATGTAGGGAAACACACATTTTCATACACTGCTAGTGGGTATAAAAATTGATATAACCTTTCTGGAGAGCAACTGGATGTATCCATAACAATTTTTAAATGTGACTTTTGATCCAGAGCAAATCAACTACCAAGAATTCATCCTTGAGTCCATGCAAAAATGCATGACATGGGTGATGCAAATGCTCTGGAAACTCAGTAGAGGTGGTGGTTGCACAACACTGTGAATGCACTAAATGCCACTTGTTTACTTCAAAATGGAAAATTTCATGCCATGTGAATTTCACCTCAATAAAACTGTTTTAATTAAAAAAATTCTTAAATGACTGCCAGGATGTGTATGGAGGTGTTCACTAGAGCAAGGCTAGAGCCAGCCTGAAAGTCCATCCATTATACATTGGTTAATCATGGTGTAAATATATCCACATAGCTAACAAAAAGGAATGACAAATCCTACAGTCTGACATGAAAAGAGTACCATACTATGTCATGAAGAGAAAAACAGGACCTTGTAAAATAAAATTCATAACAGCAAAAAGCAAAACCGAAACATCACCAAGTCTGCTTCTGTATATGTAGAGACAAGGGTCTAGAAAGACACACACCACTGCTGAACTTGCTTCCCTGTGGGTACTTTGTTCTTTATAGATGTCTACACTGTTTACATTTTTTAAAGCACCAATTACCTTTGTTAAAAAAAAATTTTTTTTTAAAAAGACAGTATGACAAGCTCTGTCAACCGACAGGACGAGAAGCAAAGACATCCCAGTAGGAATGAACATACCTAGTGCCAGGGACTTGGGCTCCTCAAAGAAACACTAACTCCAGGGCTTGGACACGGAGGGTACATGATGAGCCTGGAACATCTTGTTATGACAGAAATTATGGAAGTGCTTCCGAAAAATGTAAGGACACAGGAGGAAACTTGAAGGGGCTCCCACTGGCCAAATCTGGAACTATTTAAGGAACTCTTCCCCCACCCCCAATGGACAATGATGAATATAGACTGTTGAAAAAAATGGGAACCCATCAGTCCATACTGGATGTAAGCGGATATATAAAAATGAGGGATTTACTAAGAAAATACAGAAAAATAAAAATAAAGATAAAAAAATAAATGAGGGAGAAGGCAGGGGGGCTGAGGGGCTAATGAGGAAGGTGTGCTGGGCTGGAAAACACCCTCTGGCAATCATCACCATAAAGACGGAATCGGGCCAGAATGTGCAGTATTTGCCAAACCTGGGGAGAAGTTTGGTGAGGAGGAAGATATTTACTTGGTCTTACAGTATATCTCTAGAGACTGCTTATTAGTCAGAAGGGAAAAAATAGTAACTATGCCATGGAGAAAGTGGACAACACCTTGAGTAGGTGTGCCAGGTATTAATTTATTGCCTCTTAGCTCCAAACTCACCTGTCCTTGCCCTTCCTTGTCACACTGAAGCAGGGACTCCGTAAACAACATTTCTCTTTTGCCAGCTGGCCGACGAGGGTGCTCTAAAGGGGAGAGCAAAGCTAGAGGAGGAAGGTCTTTTTGTTTCCTTCAGTCTGGCATGGCTCCCAGCAGCATTTTCCCCAGCAGCAGTTCTCTGCTCCTGTCTCTTGGCGGAGGGCACCTCCAGTGAGCTTACTGTTCAGCACAGGGCAGGCAGTATGTCCCTGTGGTAGCCACAGCTGTCCCCCGGAGGTCTCTCAGCCTTGGGGGAACCTCCTCTGAGTTTCCAAGTTCCTCGTCCTCTCTGTTCCCTTGCCCCTAGGGGGGGCAACTGTTTTCTGCTAAGCTGTTTTAAGCTCTCTTTTTACCCCTTTTAGTAGTTAACTACCTTTTACACAGTTAACATTCATATTAAAATTTTCTTGTTCACATTTTCTCCTCACTGGACCTAGGGATCAAAATTAACATCACCACACGGGGCAAAAAGACATTTTGTGCCTCCCGATGTGATGCCCCAAGAGGTCACAGGACACAGGTAGTGTTCCAGCCACCTGGAATGCAAAACCAAATCTAATCAAGAAGAAATATTAGATAAACCCAAAATGAGCAGCACCATTTAAAAGAAGGGACTGTATTCTTCCAAAATGTCAATGTAATGAGAGATAAAACTATGGAAGTGTTCCAGATTAGAGAAGACCAAAGAGACATGACAACTAAATATAATACCTGATCCTAGACTGGATCTAGAAGTACAGAAGAAAACAAATGCTATACAGGACATTATGAGGTCAATTGGAATATGATTGGTAGATTAAAGTATTTCATCAGTGTTAAATGTACTGAATTTGATTACTGTGGTTGTAGGAATATCTGTATTCTTAGTAAATACCCATGGCAGTACTGGGGTAAAAGGCCATGATGTATATGTACAGAGAGCGCGGGCGAGAGTACATACTTGAGAATACATATGACAAATCAAATGGGACAAAATGTTAACAGGCATATCTGGGTAAAGAATATTTGGGCCTTATATGTACAATTCTTATTCTTGTAACTTTTCTGTAGGTTTGAAATTATTTCCAAATAAAATTAATTTTTAAAAAAGGCTATAGAATATAGCAGTGGTTCTCAACTGTGGCTGTACCCTGGAAGCACCCTAGACCATTTCATCAGCTGAGACCCAGGAATCTGTAGTTCTCAAAGTTCCCCAGGTGCTTCCAATGTGCGGACAAGGGTGGGAAACGCTGGCACATTGGGAGAGCTCATTTATTAAATTTCAGACACGAGGAGCAGCTCTTCTGCCCTCTGAAGAATAAGCACTGGTGAACAGGGTCTCTGGGTAATGCAAACTCCTAGTCTCAGCTACATGTGGAATGGCAGAAGACTCTGGAGATGTTAAGCAGGTGGTTGAATTTGTATGGCCCTGGCCAACACGGACAAGATTCCCCTTCTCGTGGGTCCCAGGCAAGGGGACAAGGCATTTCCAGGATGACTATGCTAGGAATTAAACACAATTTAAAGCTGGCAGGAGCTAGAATGGTTTAACTGGCCCCAGAGCTACCTCCCCACCCCCATCTTTTTGGCTTCACCACTAACATGGCCAATCTGGGTCCAGCTGGCAAAGCAGAGGGGAGAAAGCTGCTCTCTCACCAGGCAAACAGAGAGGAATGAGTGAAGGAAGGGTATGCGGAATTATCCTCTCAGGCAAGTTCAAGGAGTGGACTATCAATTGGCGCATTTTCCCAAAGTAATTTGCTATTCTAGAGGCCTAATTCTGTCATGCAGAAAGAGTGGAGGGCAACCAATGTCCCAGTCCAAATATTACTCACCTCAGCTCCAACCTGTGACAGGGTAGCCATAGAATGGTATGTATCAGAAACTGGGGGAACGGGGCAGGAAGTGAAAGGTCACAAACATTCTTGCCCACTGTGCAACAGATAGGGACAAAAGGTGGGACGGGTCAGTGGCAACATTATCAAATGCTTTGTAGCTCTCTGAAATCATTTGGTAACTTCCACTTTGTGAACAGGAGTTAGTTTTTACTCCTCTCCTTTCCCACATCTTCTCCATTTTCAGGTAGGATGGACTTGCACAATATTCGAGCACCTCAAAATTGACGGGTCCAAACTGAACATGAGTTCATACTCCCCCCACCCCCTGAAGTGATCCCTAATTGCTCCCTACCTCTACGGCTGTTTCCTTAGTTGACTGAGTCAGAAACCTGGGACTCATCCTGGATTCATCCTTTCTTCTCCCTTCTCTGTGTACGCCATCCAATCAATCAATGATCAAATTCTGCCATTTTTTCCCCTCAAAACAGTCCAAGTCCACCCTTCACTACGTCTACCAACAGTGCACTACTTCATGCTTAAGCTCTCTCCCGAACTACTACATCAACCTAAGTGAAGTCTAGTCACGTCCCCCTCCAATCCATCTGCAGACTGCAGCCACACGGACTGTCTAGGACAGTCTTGCTTGCATCACTACCATGTTCAAACCCTTCAATAGCTGCCTCCATCTGCAAGTCAAGTCTGACCTCCACAGGATGTCCTATAAGACACTAGAGAACCTGGGCTTTGCCACTTCTCCAACTTCTTTTCCCAGGCTTGTATTTCAAGCTCCAGGCACAATGAGCTCCTTGTAGCTCCCTGCACACACAAACATTTCATACTCCTGTGTGCTCTCTTCAACAAAGCCTATCCAGTGTTCAGGCTTGGGTGTCTTCTCCAGGAAGTCACCCCTGACCTCTCTGGGCTCCTCCTTTGGCTCCCATTCTTTTATTACTACAATCACTGCACTGTATGAAAGTCATCTGCTCCTATATATGTCTCCTATACTAGAACTCCAAACTCCCTGAAGACAAGGATAGCTTAATCACCACATCCCTGGTGCCTTGTACACAGTAGATGCTCCATATTTGTAGAATATACTGAACTGAAAAGCATCTGTGGTTTTTTTGATTACCAAGGCCTTTAGAATTTGGCAACAGATATAATGAAAACACACGCAAATCATAATGAACTACAGACAGCACCAACATAAAAAACATTACACTGCTGCTCTGGAATTGAAATATCCCCCAAATAATTAAAAACTACATGTTGAGGGCTGATACAGAGTTTATTGAATTAGATTTTCCTATTTACAACTGAGATCACATCTACATACTATTTTGCTAGTCTACATGGGTACATTATTTCTAACAAATTTGACTTATGATGAATGGGCTCAATCACACAAAAACACACTCACACACTCACACTAATTGTTTTAAAACATTAGTGCATACATTATACTCCTCCTATAAAGCCAGCTTTAATTAAAAACCACTAGTTTCAAATACCAGTCTCTGATTTTGAAGATGAACCAAGATATACACCATATGATTCTAAAATCTATTTTAGCCATTTTGTACAGTTGCTATCTTATTGGACTACAGTATATATTTTTTAAAAAGAACACTGGTGGGGGCACCATCTGGTGTTAACCTTAACCAGATAGTTGGCTTCGTCCCCCTTCCCCCAAAAACCTTTGGCCAAGAGTTCTCCATTGTGAAGACTGAAAGGACTCAGTGATACTTCAGCATAAGTCCCATTACTGCTTGGAGGTAACAGAAGCAGGCCGACATCCTCCTTTAATTCTACCACACTATGTAACTCACAATTGGTTCTGAAATTAGAACATTTACCATCGTACTTAAAAACTTAGGGGCATGAAGAGTCAGCTAGAACAAGGGAAAAGAAAGTCACAGGTGGGTAGGTAAGTAGGTGGGTACATGAAAAGCCAAGCTGCTCCATCCAACACCGGTTCACGTGTGCTTTAACTAAATGAACTCAGGAGGCCAACAACAGCAGACCTGCTCGATTCACCTTCCAAATCAGAGCAAGACTAAAAAGCTCAGGCTTGAGTGCTCCACTATGCATAGGTTCCGCCAGTGATGAGGAGCTCGTAAGCAGGATCTCTACTCCTCCTGCACAACACGATGCATGCACACAGCATGCCCAGCAGCTGTTGGGAGAAAACAACAATGGGGGAAAAGGCTGAAAACTCTTTCATGGCAAGTGTGTATTTCTTTGCTGGCAATGGAGCTGTTTCAAAGTTCAATAACCTCAAATCATCAAAAAGGCAATAAAAATGACAGAAGAAATTTCTTATGAGTACATTATTTTCTAAGGAATTGTCTGGACACTAAGCTTCAGCTTCCCTGCCTTACACCCAGGAAATTTTTGTGAAACCAGCAGAGGAGGCTCTCTTACTGCCATCTCCACTATCAATCTAGAGCAGTATTGTTCAAAAGAACTTTCTGCAATGATGGGAACATCCTACAACTGTGCTATCAAATATGGTAGCCACTAGCCACATGTGGCTATCGAGCACTTGAAATGTAGCTAGTGGCTACCATACTGGACAGCAAAGGCCTAGGGAGTGGAATGATTGAGACTATGTGTATTTAATGGTGGTCTTTTCAGTCATCTGAATTTTGGAGAAATAGGTTTTACAACAATCCACAAAATTCAGTACATGACTAGCTTTATTGTGGAAAACCAATCCTGATGCCAAAAAATATAGTTTGAAGGTTTTTGTTTCTTTCACATTTACTGTTTTTGAAATCCAGGTTTGGTTCTGTGGTATTACATACATATTACTTTTTAAGGTCACTCTTCCTTCATCATTTTATTTTAATAAGTCCTACTCCCTCTGTGGTAGCATTTTGGAATAGTAATGAAGTCATGCCATGTTATTTTGGATAAGTAAAAGGCTTAAGCTGTATTAAAGATAAAACGATTCTAGAATTTTTGACCTACCATCTCACAAAATATAAACAGTAACCAAAGGGCTAAATAGGAGTAAGTTAATTTGCTGTTCTAACTTCTCATTGACAGCGAAAGACCTCAGTTATTTGATTTTAAAAGGCAAGGCCCTCTGTACATATGCGGTCAATCTAATTTCAGCAAAATGTACCCGATCCATAAACAGACTCTCAGAGTTTGAAGTGGAAGATTAACTACTACTAAGACACACATACAAGAAGAGGATATCCTCAATCTGAATTCTCCATGGTATAAAGTCACACATTCCAAATTCTGCCCTCAGATTGGCCTATATTCTACCCATTCAGGATACATATATCTGCTGCTCAAATCCATCAGTTTCATTACACCACCATTTGCTGAGTGCTTACTAGTGCAAAGCAACTTGAAGACATTTAAAAAGTGGATATTGTTTAAAGTTTACTAAACATCTTAAGCCAATTCTAGACATGTTTAGTACCCAATTCCTAGAGAAATACATTTGTGTTCACTGTACATCAAAACATTGTTAGAACAGCTATAAAATCAAACACAATTATGTTCCCAGGCAATGTTAAACTGAGCAATAAAAATGCTAAGCTCAGAAATTACTGATTTGCTAGGGGGGAAAAAAACTCTCTTCCCATCCCCACCTCCTCACATTCCTTTCAGTTGGTTAACTTCTACTGGAAGAGTCAGCATTCTCAAAATGAGATCTGAAACAAGTATTTCTTTTCTGATTCTTTTATTTCAATTAAATCAACTTGTATTGATTTTTAAAAAATTAAATAAGCTTGATAAAACCCTACTTATGCTTGGGAATGAATGACTCTGTTTAAGAACATTAAATTCTACACAATAACTTCTTATCCTCACCCCTAAGTATTATAGGCCCATTTCCAAAGTTTTGCTATGCTGATTATTGAAATTTTCCAACAATCGGGCCGGGCGCGGTGGCTCATGCCTGTACCTGTAATCCTAGCACTCTGGGAGGCCGAGGCAGGAGGATCACTTGAGCTCAGGAGTTCAAGACCAGCCTGAGCAAGAGTGAGACCCTGTCTCTAAAAAAGAAAAAAAAAAAAAAAAAAAAAATAGAAATTTTCCAACAATAGACTTGGAAATATTATACAAATGTTTTAGTTCCGATGTTATTTCTTGCAATGAAATGTTGCCCTGCAATATTCAAGTCAGGAGCACTAACCTTCACTTAGCCCACTCAGTTATATTTAATACCCAGCAACTGCAAAAACTGCAAAAAACGACAAGCAGTGATTAAAAAAACCTGACTGCCAAAGTAAAATGTTCTATGATACACTATGTTGGTGGTGGTGTGGGGAAATAGGTATTCTTATAAAAAAAAATAAGAATTCTTGCACATCAGAAACACCCTTTTCTGAGAAAAATTTGGAAACACCTATCAAAATTCATTCATACGTTCTGACCCCTCAATTTCATGGCTATAAATTTTTGCTAGAAATAGCCTTTGAACACGAATCCAGAGGATCTTCACTACTTGCATTTTTGTAATAGCAAGACTTACATAAATGCCCATTAATGTTGATTAAAGTATGCCCATTAAATGGAATGCTACACAGTTATGAAATAAAAAGGTAGGTCTATATCCAAAAGATACTGATTTGTTTTTAAGAAGCAGAGTACAAAAGGTTACAAACCATATGCTTCCATTTATATGACATTTTGAAATGACAAAATTTTAGAAATGGACAGATTATTGGTTGCCAGGGTTTGTGGGGAAGGAAGAGATACAGTTATAAGATGGTAACAGGAGGGATCCTCAGTGTTAAAACTATTCAGTACCTTGACTGTGGTGGTGGATACAAAAACATACACAGGTCATAAAATTGTATAGAACTGAACTCACACACAGAAATGGAAGATCTCAGTAAGACTGGTAGATTCTATCAATGCCAATATCCTGGTTGTGGTATTATACTATAGTTTTGCAAAAGGTTACCACCAAGGGAAGTTGGGCAAAGCATAGAAGGGATCTCCCAGTATTATTTCTTATAACTGCATGTGAATCTACAATTAACTCAGTTAAAACAAAAAGCAAGGTACAAAACTGCATCCTATTAGCTTCTATTTGCTTAAAAAAAAAAAATATATATATATATATCCACACACATTTGTATAAGCACAAACTACTTCTGGAAGGGTATATATGAAACTGATAGCAGTGGCTGCCTTTACAAAGGGGACTCAAGACCTGGAATCAAGACTAAGAGGGAGGCTTACCTTTGTCCAAATTTGTATCATTTTATATCATTTGAAAAACATTTTATCAAATGGGTATTGTCAATTTTAAAAAACTACCAAAGAGTTATCAATTGATTTTCCTCAAGTTAAAAAAAAAAATATATGAGCCACTCAAGAATTAGCTTCTTATACTTTGGTTAAAGTTTTTAAGTGTTTGGAATTTTTTAAAAAGAATGTCAGAACTAAGCTACTCAATCTTAATTACTATCTGAGCATCTGACCCAAAGTTCTATTTATTTATGTATTTTAACTTATTTTAATGAATAACTGGTAATCAAAAAGGAAGAGGAAGGAAAAAGCAGTCTCAGTCTCCTTCACAATTGGCACAAAGATGAGAAAAAAGCAACATGGCCTTGGGAAACAGTTCTCTACGAAAGTTTGCTCTTGATTACTCCATCCTGAGGACATGCCAACTTCAAGAGACTCCAAAGTAAGAACTGACACTTCCCATTTTCCCCACATTGCCTTTGCAGAAAGCCTTGCCCACAGCAGACACTTAAGAGCTTGACAAATCAAAACTTAGATTTTTGTCTATTACTATGACCAGACCCTCTAAATACAAAATTCACAATTGATTATTTGTTAATTTAACAGGCTGGCTACTCTCAAAGCAGCAAAACATCTTGCTGATTACTAAGGCATGTAGCAAAATTTTAAAACCTTCATTCTCTTATATTCAAAAATCCTATTATAACAATTAACTAGTATTTTTCAGATTTTTCTTTTGTGATCATTTTGGTTCTACCCAAACCCAGATTATTTAACTAGAGCAAAGGTCACCAAACATTTTCTTAAAGGGCTAAATATTTCAGGCTTTGCAAACTAGGAGACAAAAGTCAGTCTCTATAGTAACTACTCAACTCTGCCATTTTATCTCCGCATTTTATCCAGCTGAAGTGTTAATTAATTGCCAGGTTTCCTAACAGAATTTAGGGATTTAATCTTCTCAGTATCTTAATTTTTAGATATGGAATTGGAGGCAGAGTACAAACAGAGCCAGGGTTCAAGCTTTAGTTTTGCCACTCTCTGTGTGATGGTCACAAGTCATATTATCCTTGCTCCACCTAAATTTTGTGGCAAAACAAAGGGGACTGGGACTGGAGAATCTCCAAGCATCTTTCTATCTCTAAATTTCAGTATCAGGATTGATGTACAAGCACAAAAGCCCACTGATCTTTCAGTTATTTCTGCCTTTGTTCAGGTTTTCCACACCCAGGGCACCAATCCACATCAGATTCTGAATACCAAAATCTTAGAACATTTATAGGTTCTCTCAAAAAACACATTAGGGAAAATTCTTTTATTATTTCAAATGGATGTTTTTCTCTTAAAGCCAACTTTTTTTTATTTTCAAAACCATTAGGTTTTGAGTCTGTGAAAGCTCTGAATCCCTAACTTAGACTTGCTGAATTGAAAATGTCAAATCATAACCAGGTGCGGTGGCTCACGCCTGTAATCCTAGCACCCTGGAAGGCTGAGGCGGGAGGATTGCTTGAGCTCAGGAGTTCGAGACCACCCTGAGCAAGAGCAAGACCCTGTCTCTACTAAAAATAGAAAAATTAGCCAGGCATGGTGGCTCGTGCCTGTAGTCCCAGCTACTTGGGAGGCTGAGGCAAGAGGATCACTTGAGCCCAGGAGTCTGAGGTTGCAGTGAGCTATGATGCTGCCACTGCACTCTACCCAGGGTGACAGAGCGAGACTCTGTCTCAAAAAAAAAAAAAAAAGTCAAATCTTTATCACATATTACTTAAGTCAGGGTGATTTAAGTATAAAACTTAAATCAAGTATGGCAGGCATACTTAAAAGACTAGTTAAAATATTTATTAGTTCCCACTGAAATATATTTAATGAGGAAATATCTGCAGACAAATAAGCTTAACTAGATGAGGGACATAGCTAAAGCGATGACTTGCATCAGTCTTCCACACACATGCTACATATTTCATGACCACAAGCACCATACAATCCCAGAGCTGTTTTGCTGCATGCCAACATGTGCAGCTTTATTACCACATAAAATCATTAAGAATGCACAGATCAGAATTCTACTTGGGAAAAGAGACCTCCCTCATATTTCATTATTTTTAGCTAAATGAATGTGTTTGCATAGATAATCAAAATATGAAAGATATCCCTGCATATCACCAGATTACTGCTAGGTTGAGCCACAAAATAAATGCTTAGAAGAGCAAAGACCATCACAAATAAAGAGCTAGGCTTTTTAATGAATCATTTCAAGGCTGTTTGAATACCAACAAAGTAAACAATCACCCTTTTGCCATTTTAAAATGCACTTCCCAATAACACACTAGCTTCTGTTCAAATATACAAAGAGCAGGCAATCCAATCAACTTACATTTAAACTAATAATTCATTGGTTTTTATCTAACAATTATAAGATATATACACTTTCTTAAAAATAGATTCTCTAGGCCTGAAGCTTATTTCAAGAACTAAAAGAATACTCTAAGAACTAGATCTGATGCAAAGACTTTCCAATCATTTTCAAATAGCTATTCTCAGTTGTAAGACTCCTCTAAGACGTTCCCCTAACAGAATCTATAAGATATACTGTATATATCTGAGCAACTAGGAATGTGGAATAGCTGTGTTGGGTGGGAAAATGGCCATCTTTCTTATTTAATTGTTTTTAGGTGGGGGTGAAGGATAAGCGTGTGTGGTATTGGGGTGGGGGGTGAGGAGCTGGAAGCAAATAAAGTGAGAGGTGATTAAGCAATTACCAGTTACTTTGTACAAACTAGCTTGAACTAGCACATGAACTAGCACAAACTAGGAAGAAGACTGTTTTCACCAGTAAGAGTTGGGAAAACAGGTCCCCTCACCTACCAACAATGGCACAGCACACTTCCATATGTACCAAGTGATGTCACAGACTCCTTGATGGTTGTCAGTCTAAAATATTATAACTAAGTCCACAAATACAGAAGAGGCTAGGACCTTAGTTTTTACTGGAAGACCTTTCTTATAGAGCAATAAAATTGTTCCCTTTAGTGTAAGAGACTAGTGTTGTAATACCAGTTCTTGATTTAGATATACGAATATATGAAACCGTCAAGAACAGAAAAACAAGAACGGGAAGGAGAATAGTACACAAAAAGACTGAAATAAAGCTTTCCATTTCCAAACTGAAATAAAGCAGTACAATTTTTTAAAGTTCTGTCAAGTGCTATTAAAATACCTCCCAGGAATACACTATGACAACAGTTTGTTTATATTAATATTTTGAACAGGTCACTCTGTAATCAAGGCAAGAAAATCAGGCAAAGACTACCCTCTGGTTTCTTTAGACCATTCTGGGTCTAAGGCTAGAGATAAGAAATGGAAGATGTTGGAAACTGGTGGTGGCTAAACCTCAATCTCTTTCAAGTGACCTATACATACGAAAATTCACCGTATTTAGTGATCAAAACCATTCAGGGCTGACATCAGAGAACCAACTCATTCTGGTAACAACTCCTTAGCTAGCTGTGCTTACCTGAATAGCTGCAAATGCCAGCGCTGCCCAGATAACATGCATCATGATTTCTTGTAGCTTCTTCACAACTAAAGCCTCACACCCCTGTAACAAACATATAGTCATCCTCATTAGAAATCAATCCTTTTTTAAAGTGAAAGCTTCAGATTCACAGATTAGTACTCATTGACAGAAATGAAAATGACAGAAACTAAAAGACAGAAAAAAGATTACATGATTAAAGTAACTTACAGAGATGTAATTAAAGCAAAAGACAGTACATTTTAAAATAATTTACAGTAAAACAAATGGCATTCAAGACAAGCAAAAGGCGGTAGAAGAGAAGTTCCAGGTAGTGGCAAGACACAGTGAAAAACAGGTATCAGGGTAGACTCAACTTTTGCCCAAAAGACTCACCTCGGCATAGAGGTCAGAAGGGTGGGCCAGACTGCCATTACAGCTGCTGGCAGTCTCTCTGCAGCAGCTAAGAGGGACACTCTGGTTTTTGGTTTCTTTGAACCAATCTGTATTTTCCCAGTCTGAGTAATTGTGAATTCCACAACAGTGCAGCTAGAGGAGAAGAGAACAGATGGCTGAACTTTAAGGTTCCATGCACTATAAAGCTCTCAGATAAGCTACTCTAGACCAGTGATGTCCAACAGAACTTTCTACAATGATGAAAGGTCTGCACGGTCCAACAGGGTGGCCACTAGCCATATGAAGCTCTATTGAGCACTTAAATTTTGCCTACTGTGACTAAGGAACTGAATTTTAAATTTTAATTTAAATAGCCAGACATGGTTATAGTGGTTCTAGAATCTTTGCATGAAAAGCACATTGCCTATAAGGGGTAGTTTCAGCGAAGGAAAATCTTCATATCTTAAATGTTAATTATCTGGTTCCAAGTTAAATATTACTTTCAATGACAAAGTGTTTAAAATGTTTTATATGAAATGTCTGGGATTTGCTTTAAGACAATCGAGTAAAAAATACATGGGGTTAATAAATAAAACAAGATTGACAAAAAGTTTATAATTTTTGAGGCAGGGTTATGGGTACAAACATCTATTATACTATTCTTTCTACCTTCGTGTATATTTTAAATTGTCCATAATAATTTTGTTTAACAGTTTCTTGCCTTTTCTGATCTTTCTAAAGGTATACGTAAACCTCCCACCCACCCTAGAGTCCATCTGGACTCCTACCTTCCTGTGACACATACCTCTCTTCCATTATGACCCCTCTAAGTTCTTTGGCTGGGGGAGGGGATAGTCAGATGATAAAAAAAAAGTTTAAGATACTGCTTATCTGGCTAGATGATGTTGAAATAAACTTTTCAAGGGTGAAGAGTGGGGGAAAATATTGGACACATCAGGAGGATAACCATGGCTATGAAGGTACATGGCTAATTTACACAGTAATACCAGTTAGTTTAATGTTGACCCAATAGTGATTGGCCTTCAAAAACAAACTTGCCTCAAGAAAGCTCACCTGTCTCTGTACATAATCAATAGCTCGGCTAGCAGCATCAGGGTTGGTTCCATTGTAGGTCTTATACACTTTCTGAATGCTGCGATCAACCTCATTTTCCACCTGAATCAAAATAAAGAATTCAGTCCCTCAAAATTATTGGTAAAAGTAA
Organism: Daubentonia madagascariensis; assembly: GCA_023783475.1. Taxonomy (NCBI): domain Eukaryota; kingdom Metazoa; phylum Chordata; class Mammalia; order Primates; family Daubentoniidae; genus Daubentonia; species Daubentonia madagascariensis. The sequence continues at coordinate 6,271,600 of JAKFHU010000144.1, read as the reverse complement.
CCACTGGTTGAAGCTCCAGCTAAAATACCTAAATGTTTGCAAATTGCCAGATCTCTGTGAATTTCTTGTAAGAAAAAAAGTTTTCTCCCTTCCTGCCTTCATATAGATTTAAAGTGCCAGGTAAAAATTCAGACGTATCACATAGATTAAAGCATTCAAAGAGAAGATTGTGTGCAAGATAGCAGGCTAACAATGTATTCAAAAGAAAGAAAGAAAGAAGTTGAACCTTGGGACAGATGTCCTAAATTATAAATGGATACCTTCCTTTTTCAAATAAGTTTTCAATATGTTTCTCTGAAGACCTACTCATTTTCCTTTCCTAAATTGGGTATAAATAAAACAACTTTGAAGCCCCCATAAGATATTTTTGGGACAAATACCAACATTATTTCCATTTTACTTATTCAATGTTTAGAGTTGGCTAAATGTGCAAAAGTAATCAGCAGGTTAAAAAAAAATCAGTCCTTAGAAGTGGCACTTTACAAAAAAGCTGCTGTTCAACATATGTCAAAGAGGAGACAGGAAATAAACTTCATAACTTATACCACTGATGTGATAAGACTATAAAATTGATAACCAGAATATAGGCAGGGACACAATCCATTGCATTTTTTAGGCACAGTTGTATGGTGCCTTACGTATCAATGGTTTGAACATGAACTTGGAATATCACACCTTTGACTTAAAACTGTTAAGTTATAATGAGAGTGATTCCATTACGTCTTTATCACGGATCTAAAATTATACTGAAATTAATTAATTTAAAGTAGCTTAAATGGTACTATGGGTAGAAAGCAAAATCAGGCAAAATAGAAAGGAAGGAAACGGGAAAGAAAAGAAGAGGGAATGACTAAAAAAAGAAAGAGGGGCAGGAAGGCAGGGCTGGCAAAAGCTGCTTTGGTATTCTAAGTTGGTAGGACCCCTTGTTTCTCAGGACAGGTGTGGAAGGTAGGATCACAACTCACAATATCTTTTTCTATGTCCAGGACCAAGGTATTTTTGAAAGAGGCAAGGGAAAATGAAATCCTCAGTTTAGTTCTTCTAAAACAAAAATCAGAAAATTCAGGCTGGGTGTGGTGGCTCACACCTGTAATCCTAGCACTCTGGGAGGTCAAGGTGGGAGGATCACTTGAGCTCAGGAGTTTGAGACCACCCTGGGCAAAATATTGAGACTATGTCTCTACAAAAAAAAATATTTAAAAATTAGCCAGGCATGGTGATACATGCCTGTAGTCCCAGCTCCTTGGGAGGCTGAGGCAGGAGGATCGTTGAGCCCAGTAGTTTGAGGTTACAGTGAGCTATGATGATGCCACTGCACTCTACCCGGGGCGACAGAGCGAGACTCTGTCTTAAAAAAAAAAAAAAAAAAAAATCAGAAAATTTATATTCTTCTTCCTGCCCCCCCCCAATATAGGGAATCTACAGGCTGAGGAAATTTGAACAAACTTCTCAGCTGATTATTCATTTGCAGCCATAAATACCTATAATCAAGAACAACATAATTAAAACTGTGCTATATTAAATGAGACTAGAAGTTTTGATATGTAAATAATTGCTAATTAACTTTAGATATTGAAAGCATTGGCTAAACAAAAAAGGCAAAAGAAAATATTGACTTTGATAAGATAAATCTGTTCTATTTCAATTGAAAAACATAAATCACCCTTTAAAGCATTATGCGGATTATAGTAGACAACGTACCTTTGCTCTGTAAACGTATCCCAAAACGACTACGACAACTTCTGTGACAAAAACCAAGAGTAGGATGATGACAAACTGTAAGGAAACATTGTGAAAAATTAAATACAAATTTAAAAAAACTCTAAATACACATGGTAAAACAACAATTAGCAGAGATAACTGCTAGAAGTTTAAGACAAGTGCCAACTCTATTCCAGTTATAAGAGCCAAAGAGACTACAGAATTCCATGTTCAATTCAAGAAGAGAGTAACAGATTAAATACTCCCGCATGTTCTGATGACACATGCAGCCAGTGAAGTGCTAACTTACCGTGGCAAGTCCACAGCGGCTTTCCCGGATTGTGGCACAGCAGCCAATCAACCCAATAATGAAAAGCAGGGCTCCTACAGCTATGATCACCACGGCGGGAATGAGAGTGTACACATCTTCAAAGAAGTGGTCATAGTCATCGTAAGTGATGAAGACGTAAGCTCCCACATAGCATAAAATGCCAGCTGCCCCCTGTAGAGAACAAGGTCAGAGCATTGGTCTCTAAGACCTGCTGGTAAAAATTTCCTACTATCGCTTAGTCAGTTAAAATGAGAGTTCTCATCACTTTTAAATCTATTTGTAGACTTTTTTTAGTAAAGCTGAAAAGTCTCCTGTTTCATTATTAAGCACATTTCTTTACTACATAAAATTTAAAAGTTTTCCAAAGTTTACTTACTTTTCAATTACTGATGGTTCAGCTAGGACCAAGAAACCATGAATCAAAGAAATAACACAGATGACAACACCCCCCCCATTCCCCCCAAAGGCTTATTTGTAGCTCAACTACATGTCCAATACAGATCAGTAGAGTGGTGGTAGGTACAAGTGACAGAGCTAGGATTTGAACTCAGGCAGTTTGACTCCAGAATCTGCACTTCTAAATCTCTACCCCCTCGGGGAAAGAAAATATAATAATAACTAGTAAGCATGATACCTATTTCCCAAAAACTTGCTGTCCTAGAGACTGTGAAATAGTAAAGCCAGAGGGCTTAGTCACTAAAGAACATTACAAACACTTTGATCTCTTTATTCCTTAGAATGGCACTTCTCAAACTTTAATGTGAATAGGAATCACCTGAGGATCTTATTAAACTGCAGATTCTTATTCAGTAGGTCTGAGGTGGGGCCTGAGGTTCTGCATTTCTAACAAGTTCCTATGTGATGCTGCTGATGCAGCTGGTTCTTGGAGCACAGTTTGAGTAACAGGGTGTTAGAGATCTAAAGGGAAAGTGAATTCAGAAAGTCATGGAACAGGTATGCCTTATTTCAGCTGCTGTTGCAGGTACCCTTCTCTAGCTGCAGAGTTTTACAAACATTTTCTATCACTGTCAATTTTGCTATCATTGGGTACCAGCTCTGTGCTGACAGCCCAATGCCACTAGCTTATACGCAAATAAGCAAGTGCAGTGTCAGATTAACTGTTAAAACATTTAGTCTAATGAGTTATCATTTGTAGAACCCTTTGAGACTCCTAGAGGAAAAGAATTATTTCACCATCCTTTAAAATTTGACATATAAATCATCTTCAAACTAGCAAACAGTCTCCACAATGATAGTGGAAATATCATTAACTCCTCTAAACCCGAAAACTCAGTTCATTTCTTAAGACTATGAAATCCAGTAAACTTGGGCATCTTCAGTCTACTTTCTTACGCTAGGCTATTACAATCACTGTCAGGTCAGGAAAAAAAAGACTCCATTTATGTAAAGCTGGGAAAGTAACTTGATTTTTTTAATAACATGGACTTTTTAAAATGAGAAGACAACCAGAATAATTAAGGCAATTTTATAAAACACATTGTTGTTAAATTCTCTCTGGCTTCCAAGAGGCCCCACTGCAGGTTTTCTTCCTATTTCCCCAGCTGCTCACTTTCTCATTCTCTTTACGGACTCTTCCTTACCAGACTCTGAATTGTTAGTGATCTCCAGGGTTCTATGCTCAGCCTCATTCTTTACTCATTCTCTGGGCTCTTCATGGGCTATAGCAGCCATGGCTTCACTAGTCACTGTAGCTCACTACCTGAGCTGTCATCTCAAACCTACGTATTTCCATCTGCATTCCTGCTCACCCCATCTAATCTTCCCTTACATTCCTAGCACAGCAAAAGCCACCAGACATCTCACTTTTCTAGTCAAATACCTGAAGGTTACCCTATACTCTTTCGTTGTCCCACCTCTATATCCCATCAATCACCAAACTCCTTCAAGTTTACTTCCAAAACATTATTTGAATGCCTCAACTTCTCTTCAACTGCACTGCAGTGCTTCTGTCTTAATTTGGGCCTTATCATTGTTCACCCTAAATCTTACTTGTTGACTTCCTCTGCCCCTTAATATGTTCTTTATATTACCAGGGTTATTTTTGTTAAAAATATAAACCAGATCAAGGCTTAGCCTTGCTTAAAATCAGGATGCGGCAAGTAAGTCTCCTGATGAACCAAGCTCTTCCTCTTTGCTTTTAAGCTCAAGCTTCATTACCCCTCATACACCCCAAACAATATAAAACTGTTATACCCAAATGTACCACATCTCTCAGTTCTTTACCTCTGCTGTTCTTTCTGGAATGCTCTCTCTTCATCTGCCTGGGAACTCATTGCTCTTTAAGATGCAGCTTAAATCTCACCCCTTCCTTTTGGAAGCCATTCTTGACCATTTCAGGCTGGATTAGGTGCCCTTTGTCCACACATATGTTGCCCTGTGCATAGCTCTAACAGAGCATTTATTAAAACTGTTGCAGTTAACTATACACATCTCAATATTCCTTGAGGGCACAAATTGTACCCAACTGCCTTTCAGCCTTGTATCACTACCTATCACCTAAAACAGTGCTTGGCACATAGCAGATATCTATTAAAATTTATTGAGTACACTCCATTGTGTCCCTTCCCATGAAATCACCCTGCCATCTCTAACATAAGCTTTGGTTTGTATTTGCTTTGTTTCTCTTAGGCCCAATGTTTATATTTTTTAATTTCACAATTCATTATGATTTGGAAACTTAATCCAGCTTACTGAATTCTGATGGCCATTACATCTAGAATACATTAGTTTATAAATGGTTCTTTGAATACTTACCAAAGAGGGGAAAGAAAAAAAAATTAAGAAAAGAAATAAATGGTTTTCTATCATAAATATAAACACTGTACTTATAGCAACCACGCCTGTTCAAAGGTCCTCAGAGGTCAGTGACATATTTGCTTTTGGGGCATAGTTATGGAATGAAGGTGAGCATATGAAGGGGAAAAGAGGAGAAGCAGCTTAATTTTAATTTGGCTGCATTTATTACAGAAGTATGTGGCCTACTTAACACTTTTACCAAATACTACTTTTTCTTGACTACATATGCATGATATATATTCGCACCCAAGTATATACACATACATTTTGCTAAAGTAAATAGTATCAGTCCCCAAGCTGAATTAGAAACAATCCTAAACCAGCCCCGGTGGCTCATGCCTGTAACCTGAGCACTCTGTGAGGCCGAGGCGGAGGATCACTTGAGGCAGGAGTTCAAGATCAGCCTGGGCAAAATATTGAGACCCTGTCTCTACAAAAAAAAAATTTAAAAATTAGCCAGACATGGTGGTGCACACGTGTAGTCACAACTACTCGGGAGGCTGAGGCAGGAGCATTGCTTGAGCCTAGTAGTTTGAGGTTGCAGTGAGCTTCGATGACGCCACTGTACTCCACCCGGGGCAACAAAGTGAGACTCTGTCGCAAAGGAAAAAAAAAAAAAAAAAAAGAAAGAAAGAAAGAAAAAGAAAACAGAAGCAATCCTAAATATGAATTAATCAAATTTTGTCCAATTTGTTTTCACCAGTCATCTCTTTATCCTTTAGATTCTTAGCTCTTCTTACTCCAAAAGGCAATATTTATTTCTTAAAGGGCTTGAATCAAAATGAATTTCATCTTTGAGCTTCTAGTAAATTAGGTTTTAGCCTACTTAAATCTGAATGAAAACAAGATAAAAGTGGAGGATATATGTACTCAACAATTAATAGGCAGCATAGGGCACTGAAGAACTACTTGTATTTTAGATATAAAATGATGAGTTTTCAACCTATGAAACCATAGATTCCTATGAGACTCACATTTAGTGCTACTTGGAAATGGGCCAAGTGAAATGCTTCCTGTGCTGCTGCCCTTCCCCCAGACAGAGGTACTTGTCTGAAATTGAGACCACAAGAAGGCAGAAAAACAAACCACCACCACAGACTTACAACAAATGCAATAGAGGAGATGCCATTTGTAAAGCTGCTGCTTCTTTCCTGATAGACTCTAGAGCAGTTTCTTTTCCTAGGCTGCAAACCACTCAATATCCAATTCACACAGCAGGGATGAGAACATAATAGAGCTCTATTTGGCAACGTATAGTGGGAAGCAACTTAGCTGCACACACAAAAGCGGAAACAGCACTGACTGCTGATATCAAGACTATATAAATGGCCAGGCGCAGTGGCTCACGCCTGTAACCCTAGCACTCTGGGAGGCCAAGGCGGAAGGATCCCTTGAGCTCAGGAGTTTGAGACCAGCCTGAGCAAGAGGCAAGACCCCTGTCTCTACTAAAAATACAAAAATTAGCCAGGCATTGTGGCGTGTGCCTGTAGTCCCAACTACTTGGGAGGCTGAAGCAGGAGATCACTTGAGCCCTGGAGGTGAGGTTGCAATGGGCTACGATGATGCCACTGCATCCTATCCAGGGCGACAGAATGAGACTATGTCTCAAAAAAGAAAAAAAAAAAAAAAGGGAAACTGAACCTCACTTCTCCCCACTTAAAAAAAAAAAAGACCACATAAATCAAATTACGTGTAACTAGAGGCTGTGTTTCCTAAATTGAAAACAACTTCAAAACATTCTTTTAATGAAATATGTATACAGTGTTTCCATCTTAAGCTGTATAATAAACAATTTATAAAATGACACCAGTTACTCTGAAAATACAGAGTAGGTGTCCTAACAACAGCTCCAGACCTCAGAACAGCTATAAGCAACTGCTTTAATGACATCCAACCATTAGTATGAAAAACACCCCAAAGAACAGGAGAAACAGTGGAGTTTGTATGGTACATGGAGGGGAGGTCATGTAACTAGTTAGTAACTCCTAACTAGTACGTGTAGGGACTTTGTAGTCACTCAGATTTCTAATGTAGAAGCTGTGACTATTAGACAAGCTGAATAAAAGGTGAGCTCAGTTAAGTTCTTTTAAAGGGCTATGAGGGGACTGGGATCTATCAAAGGATCTGGGTTTCGCCAGCAAAGGAGCTGCAAAGGGTGGAGGGGAGGAGGCGGAGAGGGGAGGAGGGAGGTGCAATACAAGAGGAGATGAAATGTAGAACTTGGAAGCAGCTGAACTGCTTTAGTCACTGATGAGAAAATCGGAGCCTGTAAGGAGGATTCGTGCCAGGACAGTACACTAAAAATATTCACCCTTTCTACAAAGAAGTGAAAGGAAATTTAAAGGAAAGGCTAAGATCTGAACCTACAGAAAGAATAATTTTTTGAAAAACTGTTCTTTATCTTTTAATAAGCCTGTGTTCTAAATTAAGTCACAGAATTTTAAAACTTTAAGAGAGCCTGTGCTTCTCTACGACACCAAGCTGTTCCTCTAAAAAATAAAGCTATCTTTTTACAAAATTTTGGAAGTATATGAACGCCAAAAGCATGGCCCTCATTTTATTCTTTTACTCTCCTTCTACATATGCACAAATGTGGAGTCTCCTAAAGTAAGAAATTCCATACTTACATGAGATTGCTTTTTCTATAGTTTAGGAGTTGGTTTTTTGGGAAGGTGATTTTCAAATTCTCTATAAAAGAAACAGATAAGCTAATAAAATGCTAAAAACTACTAAATTCCTTCATTTCCATCAACCACAGTGTAACTTGCCACTGAAATACGGCAATATTAAAAATGAAACAGACTTGTTACAAACTGGGACATAAAGTAGCTCTGCTATCAAAGTGTGTCTATATGGAAATTTAGAAATGTGAAGGTGAAAGCATCCCACAGAACATGTGGGTGAAGTCAAAGCAAAGAATAGAACTGATTTTCCTACAGTGGTATGAAGTAGACATGGATGACTGATGTCTAGAACTGGCGAGAATCAGGACAACGCAAAGATGAGGGACCACCTGGACTTCATTCAGCTAAGAGCACATTGCCTGACAAGTTCTTGCTTGCCTGTGTGAACTGCTCCTTTGGAGTGATTTTGCCTCAAAGAATCAACTGGTAAAGTAGAAGTGACTGGAATGCTGGGAGAAAGAAAAACAGCCAAGAAGAGAAAGACTGGGCAAAAACTGTGTACTCTAGACTTTATAAGAAAGCATATTTTAAAAGCAGAGAGAGGGGAAAAATCGGCAGAAATCCATTTTATGGACACATTTTTTAACATTTATCTGGAGTTTCTTGCTCAGCCATATTAGTTTTTTATATACCTCACTTCTCCCTGCAAAGAATCACTGGTAATTTCATACAGTGCACTTCTGAAACCTCCCCAAAACCCTTGTGCCGTTGACAAGTGTCTTAAAATCATCTTAAATCTTTTTTTTTTTTTTTTTTTGAGACAGGGCCTTGCTCTGTTGCCCCAGCTACAGTGCAGTGGCATCATCACAGCTCACCGCAACCTCAAACTCCCAGGCTCAAGTGATTCTCCTTCCTCAGCCTCCCAAGTAAGTGGGACTACAGGCATGTACCACCACGCCGGCTAATTTTTCTATTTTTTGTAGAGACGGGGTCTCACTCTTGCTCAGGCTGGTCTCAAACTCCTGGCCTCAAGCAATCCTCCAGACTCAGCCTTCCAAAGTGCTAGGATTACAGGTGTGAGCCACAATGCCTGGTCCATCTTAAGTCTTTTAGCATTCTACTTACCATAATATTCTCTAGTCCAACCATGCTTTGTTTCAACTCTGACTTCCTCTGATAAAACAGTTCATGTCACTAAACACTAAACTCCTTTACTAAATCCACTGACTGCATATTTCATTTATTCTATCCACTTTCAAGGAAAAGACTATTCCAAAGACTTCAAATCCTCTTTCAGAAATTAAATCTACTCTTACCAAAAATTTCTGAAGCTATTAAAATATCATTTTCTACCTAACAAATTGGTCAATGATAAGGCTAAGCAGTATTCAAAGATGTGTGAGGGTATACAGAGAGAAGGGCCTTTAGACTGAAGGGAGTATAGATTAATACAGAATAATCTTTTTGGAAAGCAATCTGGCAACACGTATCAGCCTCAGCATTTATGCCTTTATATCTACTAATTCCACTTATAGCAACCTATCCTTAAGGAAATAAGTTAGATGGAAACAAATATTTGTGTAGAAAGTATGTTCATCAAAATGTTTCAACAAAATTGTAATAGCAAAAGCAAAAGCGTTGGTATCCAGAAGTATGTTTGTACTACAGCCCTAAAATATGTTGTTAAAGCATAATAATAAGTTTGTGGTGTGTTAGGGGAAAACCACAAATATATCACGTAACAGACATTTTAAAAACAAACCCAAATGTTAATATTGGTTGTCTCTTGGTGGTAGAATTATGGGTGACGTTAGTTTGTTTGGTTTTTTTAAATACTTTTTAGTGACTTCTTAGAAAAGCAAATTATTACTTGCATAATCAGAAAAATATCTAAAATTATGTCTGAAATGGAGACTTTGCTGTTCTCTCCCAAATGAATTAATTCCTAGATCTGTCTTTAACCACCAACCTAAAATAGGCATCTCTTCAACCCCAAATATTTTAGACATCTCTGCCAATCTCTCATATATCACTTTTCTCAGGTCTATGTGGCTTTGACTCACCCTTTAGATATTTTCTGATTGTCTAACACAATTCTGATTCTTTCAGTGCACATTATCTTCTTTTTTCCATAAATATCACCTTTCAAGAAAACAAGTTTTAAAAAATCCTACTTGAATTGGATTTGTAAAGTTTCGACGATACGCCACTTTTGCCACTGACATCACATCATAACTGCCATTATTCTTAAATAAGAAATATTTTAATCCTTTTAAACTGCTACTACTCTGAGGATATTCCAAAGGTCATGCTCCTCAATTCTGCTCTATTTTCACTTTTTCTGTATTTGGTTTTCATAATCATTGTTTATCCAGCTTTACAAAGTTGTTCTATTTAATCCAATTTATACCTACCAATTTATACCTACTGGTTGAAAGACCCAAAAGTTCAAGTGGCAAATGAAATTGGAGATCAACTAATTGCCACAGCCAAATTATTATAACAGCATGAAAAGTGACTGTTTTCAGACTGCAGGACTCCAGGGGTCATCTGAGAAGCATGGAATTGAAATATGCATTTTCTCTGAGACCCTCTGTTGCCCCACTCTACTCTGAGAAAAGAGTCAGTTATAACTATAGAAGCCTGGGGTACTTAACCTTTATAATACTAGAGTTTGTCCATGCTTGGGTTATGTGTACTCTAATCAGTAGTGGCAACAGTGTAAAATACAATATGTCAACATTTATATAAACATTCTTTAGATTAAAAACAAATATACAAATACAAATAATCTTTCTCATTTATTGACTCTGCCAAACTATTAAAAGGAAGGGGGTAAGGAAAAGGAAGAAGAGATAATATTTTTCAAGGAAAACTTGAGACCATCCATAACTATGGTTTTTGGGAGAAAGGTGCACCTAGAAATTATATTCAATGAAGAGTCTACCCCTCTCCCCATTAGCTGTCACACAGCAGGGACTATGTTTATACTCTCCGTATTTCTCAGAAACAGGAAAAGAACAGATATTCAACAAGCATTTCCTGAGTAAATGATTCTTAGGGTATACTTCTTAGGTGCAAGTACACATTTTATGGAATAAATTTTCTGTAAAAAAAACAAATCATAACTCAATTAGACCTTATGGAATGAAATTCATCAAAATATTTCAAAGCATGATAAATATCCTACAAAGCTAATAAAGAACCTATTCCTTAAACGCAACTAAAAAGAGCTCTCCTGCTGCTTCTAATTTCTAAATAATTACTAAGGGCCACAAGGCTCTTGGTCAGTGGACAGATGACTAAGAATGTACTAACACTGGAAATATTCATTTTCTTAACAAGGACAAATTAAGAAATACATTTCCTATTACATACCATGACTTGCTTACTGACAAAGTTAACTTTTCTTCTAGAGACCTGAAAAGCAACTATGAAAAAAAAAATGTTAGCTGACAGTGTGCTCCAATGACATATTCTTTGTCACAGCAGTCATTCATAATAGGAGAAATACAGGAGGTAGAAAAACAAATTCCATGATCAGATAAAGGATCCGGTTTAAAAGTATCATATTACTATTTGACTGTGTAAGATGTGCTGGAAAACACAAAGTGTGCACAAGATTTGTGAGGAGGAAAAAAAAACACTTGAAATATTTCATTATAAATTTTTATTTTTTAAACAAAAGAATGAAGGTATACATGCAAGTACATTCTTGCCTTAGGGCCCATCACCTGTTCCCTCAGTCTTGAATTCCCTCATCTCTTCCAAATTACCCCTGAATTGGCTCCTTCTTATACACCAGATTCTTTGCCAACCTAACGCAGCCACCCAATCACTCTATCACATCATCCTGTTTTAATTCCCTGCATAACACATCACTATTTGATATTTTTCTTGTTTATTTTTAATTGCTTGCCTTGCTCCACCAGAAAGTATGTAAGAGTAGGGATCTTCTCTTTTTCACCATTTATTGACAATATAAGCACAAAGTAGGTGCTCAAATATTGTTATATTTGTTTAACAAAGCAATTTTCATTAATTGTACACATTCACACAGGTTAAATGCAGTAAGTTTTTTTTAAGGTAGGGTGAATTTTAGAAGTTATATAGGGTTTTCAAATATGATTTATATATATATAGGGTATTTCATATGAGTGAATGATGATTAGTAAAGGTGCCACATTCCAAAGTTGTTTTTAAAGGCATTTATTTAAAAAGTGTTTGACTTTCTTGTGGTACTTCCCCGACTCCGTAGGTGTTTCAGTCTTACCATCACTGCTCATAACAGATGAAAAACAATGGCCTAAATAGATATTCAAGATTATAAATTCTACAAGCACGGATAAAGCTTTCTCTTACAGCCCCTGTAATGCCTAAGATAAATACGAGCAAAATAAATATTAGCCAATTAGTTTTTCTAATAGGGTAGAAGAAGTAAAGGTAATCTGTATAACATAGGACTTGATTAAGTAATCAATTAACTTATCAGAATGAAAACCTGATATTAGAAAGTACTGATTTATACTTGTTTTAGATGAAGCCTCCTGGTCAGATCAATTTAACTTACCAAGTTAAAAATCCTGCCTGAGCTGGGCAAGGTGACTCAAGCCTATAATCCTAGCACTCTGAGAGGCGGAGGTGGGAGGATCGCTTGAGGCAGGAGTTCAAGACCAGCCTGAGCAAGAGCAAGAGCAAGACCACATCTCTACTAAAAATAGAAAAATCAGCTGGGGCAGTGGCCCAGAGGCTGAGGCAGGAGGATTGCTTGAGCCCAGGAGTGTAAGGTTGCAATGAGCTGTGATCATGCCACTGCACTCTATCCCGGGAAAAAGAATGAGACCCTGTCTCAAAAAAAAAAAAAAAAAAAAAATCCTGCCTGACCTTGGTAGTCTATAGAACACACTAATGACTATTTATTACAATAGCCTTCAAATTTTAGTCATTTACCTCAAACACTCCTAACCTTCTTCAATAAATCATTATGGGTCTAGCACTAATACACTTATATTTAAAGCTACACCATTCCACAAAAACAAAGAGATCCAAGTTGTATACCTTTTCACTTATCCAAAACTATCTTTCAAGCTACAAGTCGTAATATTCTGGAATCTGGTAAGGAAATGTCTTAGTCTGTTTTCTGTTGTGTAGAATAGAATACCTGAAACTGGATACTTTATAAAGTAAGGGAATTTATTTCTTACAGCTATGGAGCTTAAGAAGTTTAAGGTCGGGGGCAGTATCTGGTGAGGGCCTTCTTGCTGGTAGGGACTCCACAGAGTCCTGAGGTGGCATAGGCCATCACAAGGTGAGAGGGTTGAGCATGCTAGCTCAGGTCTCTCTTCCTCTTATAAAGCCACCAGTCCCATTCCCGTGACAAGTCATTAATCCATCAATCCTCAAATGGATTAATCCTGCAGTCCCCAACCCCCAGGTGGTGGACCAGTACCAGTCTGTGGCCTGTTAGGAACCGGGCTACACAGCAGGAGGTGAGTAGTGGGCCAGTGAGTGAGGCTTCATCTGTACTTACAGCTGCTCCCCCCACCCCCCAATTCCCCTTGTCCCATGGAAAAATTGTCTTCCATGAAACCCGTCCCTGGTACCAAAAATGTTGGGGACCACTGGATTAATCCATTCATGAAGGGCAGAAGCCTCATGACCCAATCACCTTTTAAAGGCCCCACCTCTCAATTCTGCCACATTGGGCATTAAGTTTCAACATGAGTTTTGGAAGGGACAAACATTCAAGTCATAACAGGAACACTCTATTTTCCATTAAGACAACCTTCAGGATTTTAGAAATGATTGTCTCCCCTTCTAGTTTGTGCCTTTCCACAAAAACATTCTTAAACTGCATTGTCCAAAACTATCTATACCAAATCAATACTAACAATTTTGGCTGTCAGATCACTTAGTGTCTGAGTATTTCAGGTACCTATCTATTTCCATATCACAGCTCAATGAACGAACCGTCAAGTAAACCAGGAAATCAAGATATAAGAAGGTGTCGTTTAAAGATCTTGCCAAAGCAGGTCTGGCGTGGCTCGCGCCAGTAATCCTAGCACTCTGGGAGGCCAAGGCAGGAGGACTGCTTGAGGCCAGGACTTTTGAGACCAGCCTGAGCAAGATCAAGACCCCCATCTCTACAAAAAAATAGAAAAATTAGCCAGGCATGGTGGCGCGTGCCTGTAGTCCCAGCTACTTGGGAGGCTGAGGCAGGAGGATCACTTGAGCCCAGAGTTTGAGGTTGCAGTGAGCTATGATGACGCCACTGCAATCTAGCTGGGGCGACAGAGCAAGACTCTGTCTCAAAAAAAAAAAAAAGAAAAAGAAAAATCTTGCTAAAGTAATTAAACTTTATCACTTAACAACCAGACATTTGATAGTGAAAAGCCAGTGCAAAAGAGTTTAAAGTCTTTATTTACTAAAGTTGCCCAAGGGTACCTAGATAAACTTTTGATATGCTCTATATAGAGAATGTTTATTCCTACATCTCAAGGCATAAAAAAAGGAGGGAGGGGCTATTACATACGAATATACTTATTAGAATTGAAGAATGCATTACAAATTCCCAGGAAGAACCAGTTAACATTTTTTAATGTACTTACTTCCTCATAATGACTTAATTTTTTAAGCAAACAACTTTAAATGCTGGCACAATTTCTAATTTTAACAAAGTTAAAATCAGTATGTTTTAGAGAAGTGATTCTAACATAGCCTAACAAGTTTCTTCCTCTTTTCAAATCTTTTGAAATCACACCTTGCTCTAACACCACAGGCTCTAGAGTATGGGACAACCTGGGTTTGAACACAGGCTCTACCACACCTTGGGTGTGCTACTTTAACTCAGTAAACCTTAATGCCCTCATCTGTAAAATAAGCGTAATAATAAGTCCTGCTAGACGGGGTTGCTGTTGCTGTGAGGATACCCCACGTATTCAGCACAGTGCCTGGTAAGCACTCAATGGTAGTTATCACTACCATCATCATCAAATTCCAATCGTTTGTCCATAAACCAATAATTTGTTGAGAGACACACCTAATACTGTTTCCTCACTAGTTATGTTGCACTAGGGCCCAATTTTTTCCCCTGCACGTCTATTCAACTTCCTTATCACAGCTTACAAAAGTTTTACCATCTTACTAACCCACATAAAGGTATTTTTACTAAGCAGTATAACTTCAGTACTGGCAACAACCCACTATGAAGTTCAAAACAACCTTCTTCATTGGAGTAACAGCACACATAGTTACACAATACCCAAAGATTCATGAGCAATCACTTAGAATAAACTGATATATTCAAGTAAAAAAAAATTTGATTTAAAGAAAATGGCTAATGAATTTCCAATATTTTGTTACATTAACAACAATTCTAGTCCCTGAGCTTGAACAGCCTAGAATTCCCCCAATACATATTCTTCAAAATCAAATAGCTATGCCCATAAAATTACAAGGAACTGTAAAGAGTACAAAGCCATGCCTCTGCCTCTTAAGTATCTTACATCTAATAAAGTGTTTCTCATTTGGGGACTCCTGAAAATTATTTTTCCTTTTAAAAAGACCTGTAACTCAAATTAAAGTATGAGAAACACTGCTCTAATTGGAAAAGAAATCATGGAAATCCCAGTGTCACGTGGGTGATTTTGAACAGGTACTACCTCCCAGGCAGGACTCTTTCCCTCACACCATAAACACCCTCAAAGATTTTATGGCAATTCAAGTGTGTAGCAAGTGCCTTTTTATATATAACTATCCTTTTATGCTACAGCTGTTAGGATATGATAAGTTTCATCCCTTGTTGGGGGAAAAGGGGAGAAGGAAGGAAAGGATTCTTTCCAGAACAGGTGTGTGTATGTGTGGGAGGAAAGAACCCAGTGGGAACCAGTGAGGATGGACAGGAGGATATACATAAGTATGGTTAATGGGAATGTTCAAGGAGTGTTCTGAGAACAGCGGGCAGAGAAGACTATTCAGGACAAGCAAGTGTTTAAGGAAATGACAGGTTGAGGGAGGAAAGGTGACTTGGGACCAGACTGAGGACTTCAGATGCAATACCAGATGAAGGAGGTTGAATTATTCTACTGCTGCAACTTTTGTTTTTGTCGTTTTAAATAAAACAAAGTGATGTGATGGAGAAAATGCTTTAAAAGACTTATCCGGGTTCAAGGTCCAGATAGACTGGAGGGTGGACAGCTGACAGGAACAACACAGGTTATTATAAAAGTGAGATAAGGACCTGAACTAAGGTGGAATGGTTATAAACACTCCCTTTTCTGGGGTGTGCCCCCAAAAATTCATAAGCCACCTTTTATTGAAAGTGAACTCATCACTTTAAAAATCTTGTAACACTTGAATCATATTTAACCAAGGCTTATAACCTCAGGCTACCCACTCTCATGACCACAACAGACTGATTTTCTTAGTCAAAGGATTATTTGGCTTCTCGAGTTGAAATCCTTCAGTTTTTTGGAGTGGTGACCAGCCAACCAGTTCTCCATACACAAAGACCTCTAAGTCAAAAACTCTTGCCCCTGACTCGGTAGCGTCCCCACATATCTGCACTGCTGGCTCCCACGCCTCGAGACTGAGACCGACACTGGATCTTCGGGGCCCCTGACAAAAAAAGCGGAGCCTGACCCTTTGGGGAATATCCTATTTCGAGCCTGATGTCCTGAAAGAATCTGCAACGAGAGCTCTCCGTCCAGCAGGCTACTCCAGGGGGAGAGACTGGGGGCTCGGCCCAGCCTCGCAACCCAGAGCCCCTGGCACGGAGCCAGCCGGCCCGGGCGTCGGGCCCGAGCCCGAGCGCGGAGGCCGCCGGCTGCAGGCCACGGGCAGCTCCCGAGGACTTCCCTTCACTGTCCTGTCCTCCATGCCCGAGGCCCTCGCCAAGTCCTGGGAGGGACCTCGTGAAGAGGCCTCCGGGACCCGGCCCTCCCCATGCCTCAGCCGCAGGGCCCCGGCACCGACCCCTACTCCCCGCCGCCGCGGCCCCGCCGCCGCGGCCCCCGCAGCGCCTGCCCACGCCCAGCCCGGGCCCCCACGGGCGCCTGAGCCGAGGCCTCGCCCAGGCCCCGCCGCCGGCCCCGCTTACCCAGAAGATGAGGTTGAGAAAGACCAGCACGGTCTTGGAGGAGGTGATGCCGCACTGGCCCATGGTGCCGGATGCCCGCGGAGGCCCTGCTCGGCGAGCGGGGCTGCGCTCACCGAGCGAGGCGGCAATGGCGGCGGCGGCGGCGCCTCCCGCTGGGAACTACACAGCCTGCGCGACTGTCCCGCAGCCCCCGGCGCCGTCGCGCAACCCCGACCCCAGCAAGCACCTCGCTCCTCCGCGCAGCCGCCGCAGTCCCCCTCCGCCGGCCCTCGCGCCGCTCCCTGGCAACTGAGTTACGCCTCCCGCGGCCGCGACGGCCGCTTCAGCCAATCACGCCCACGGAGGCTGTGGTGAGGCCACGCCTGTTAAAGGAGCCGAAGCCTCAGCGCCTTTTCCTGGCCTCTGGCCGCCCTTGGATGTAGATAGCTCCTTAGGGAGGTTCTGGCGGACCAAACCAACTCCCCTCCTATTGAGTTACGTTTACTGTTCCAGCCTTATTGATGATTTAGAGCCCGCAGAGCGCTGTCTTTCTACCTAGCCCGTTCTCCCCTAGGAAGGTCAGAGACGCTAATCTTTCCCACTCCACGTAGAGATTTTCCTGACCAGGTAATACCTAGGCAGCACTGTTTGGGAGAAGTGCAGTGAACATCAACAAATGCTTTTGGAGAACTTACCAGACGCTAGGCTAGCTCTCAGAAGAGTCATCAGAAAAGAGAAAAGGCAGGTGATGGGGTTGGCAAGGCAGAGAGACATGTTTGTGTGGGTCAGTGATTGGGAGCAAGGTCTACTCCAGGGTAGTACATTTTGGACCAAGAATCACGATTACAGAAACATATTTTTACATTGCAACTTTTCACACTGTTCCCCCAATCTTGGATCCATCACAGCAGTTAACAATTATTGAGTGTTTACCTTGTGCGAGGAGGTTCTCTACGGCTATTTGTTCATTTAACCCGAACCACAACCTCACATGGAAGTTACTGTGGTTATCAGCCTCATTTGACTGATGGGTTAGTTGAGGCTTAGGTTAAGAAACTCCCCAGAGCCACACAGAGTAGGTGGTCTAGTGCAGAAATCACATTCTCAGCGACACACAAAGTTGCCTCTTTTCACTGTCTTTCCTGCCATTACAATCCTGCACTTCATCCTTGATTGGTCCCTTAAAGATACCCATTTACTTGCCCTTAATCATCTCATTCTCCCGCAATCTCCCCCCTCACCGCCTTCCCCAGGCGCTCTCAGCAATACTGTTCATCTCAGCATTCTATTCATTTGCACCAAGCAGCAGCAGCAGCCGTTTATTCACTCATCAAACTTTTGGCAAGTGCCACCTCTGTGCCTCATTGTTGTAGGTGGTGGATGTTCTACTGTGAGCAAGACAAATCCCTGCTCCTATGGCTTGCATTCTGGCAGAGGAGGCAGACCATAAAAAAATAGGCAAGTAGGTCTATGATACGATGTTGGGTACTGATAGAAAACAATTTAGAGGAAAGAAATAGGGAGTGATAAGGGAAGTTCTCTCTGAGGAGAGGACATTGGAAGGGAATGGAATGAAGCGAGGGAACAAGCCAAATGATCATTTGGAAGAACACCCCAGAGATGGGAATAGCATGTGCAAAGGCCTGGGCAGGAACGCGACCACTGTGCTGTAGGAAAAGGACCACCAAAGAGCCTGGTATGCTGGAGGTCAGTGGTGAACACAGAATGAAGTCAACAAAGTCAGCTCACAAGGGCCTCTTAAGCCATGTGTGATGGGAAGATACTGCAAGGCTTTGAGCAGGCCAGTGACACCATCTGATTTAAATTTTTAAAGTACCATTCTTGCCACACCATGTATGCCCTAATTAAAATTTAAAAAAAGAAAGAAATCACGGCTCTCAGGTATGATTCTTTTTGAGCATCTATCTCCTTGCTGACCCCTACCCTCTATAAATTTCTTTCTCTGCTTTACTCTTACTGCTTTTCCTCCTTTCCCAAAGCATCTCCTTTGCATTTTTTCATCCTCATCGCATCCCTTCCCATTTCCCTGAGGAGGCTCCATCCATTCATCATTCCCTGGCACCTGCACCTCCATCCTGTCCTTTACTTGTGCCTTCTCCTTTGGTGGGTCTCAGGCTACCCCCTACATTAGAATCACCTGGGCCGCATGGACAACCTCCATCAGATTCTGAGGTTGTGGGCCTCAGGGAATCAGTCATTTTTTTAAAAGCACCCCAGGTGATTCTAATATGCTGTCTGTTTGCAAACCACTGTTTTAAGCTTATAAACATGGTCTCATCTTTCCTATCCTAAAAAGAAAAATGTCTCACTTAATGCTGTGTTTTTATTTTCTCTTTCTTCACTCAGCCAAAATTCCTAAATCACCTCATCCAGTGCTTCTCAGACTTCACTGTGCACGAATCACCTGAAGATCTTGTTAAAATGCAGAGTCTAGGCAATGTGGATGCAGCTGGACCACTCTTTGTAGCAAGGAGCTAGACTTCTGGCCTTGACTCTTTTGCTTCCAACTCACCCTGTAACTCACTGCAATGTGGCATCACCCCAAAGGGCCACTGAAATTGCTCTTGCCAGTGTTACCAATGACTTATGTGTTACTCATCTCTGAGGCAGCATATGTCATGGTTAAGAGCACTGACTCAAGGACCAGATCCTAGGTTCAAAATGTAGCCCCACCACTTACTTGCTGGGTGCTTTCTCTGTGCTTCAGTCTCCTCATCTTAGGGAGAGGATGTTAATCAAAATATCTACCTTACATGGTTGCTGTGAGAATTAAGTGAGTTAATACACATAGAGCTGTCAGAAGAAGACCTGGCCCATAGTGCTCCATAATCATTGATGTTTGTCATTTGCAAGACCTAGTAGCCCTTGATTTTATTGACTTCTCCATACTTAAAGCTCTCCCCTCTATTACTTCTCTGTCTACCTCTCTAGCTGCACCTCTTCCTTGCACCCTTTGGATGTTGGTGTTTCCTGGAGTTTTGTCCTAGGTCTTTTGACTTTCTCAACCCACCTGGGCCATCTCACCCAGTACATTGGATTCAGTTGCTATCTAAGCACAGAAAGCTTCTGAACCTAGAGCTTCAGCCCAGGTCTTTGTCTCAATTTCCTATCCATATGTCTGACTGCCTGCTGCATTGGTCCAGGTGGGTTCATTTATTGATTCAACACATTTATTGGTTACATACTCTGTGCCTGACCCTATGCCAGATGCTGGGGTTATAGCAGCAAAATGGTTAGACCTAGGTGGGCTATGGCCCCAGGGAGCTTGCAATCCAGAGCAGAGATTCAACACTAATGATACATTTATTGATTTAACCGCAGTTGGGATAAGCAATACAAACGAGAGGCACAGGCTGCCATGAGAGTATAACAAGGACAAAGACCTTGTATGTGGGCAACTCTTATGTGCTCCAGACTCAGCATGTCCCAAACTGAACTCATCATTTCCCCTGAACCTGCCCCTCCTCTACCTGTGTTCCTTAGCTCCATAAATAGCACACCCAGCCTCTTACCCGGGCCAAGATGTGGGTATCATGGCCCATACCCTCCCTCACTGACCCCTCCTAACCACTGAGAGGCTCCTTCTTCCTGGAGAATTAGCCTTCTCAGGTCAGTCCTGGAACTCTAAATCCTACTGCTCAAGTAGGAATTGCTCCTATAAGAAAGAGAGCAACTAAGGGGGTGAAGCCCTTCCCCCAAAACACAGACTCACGCTGTATCCCACTGCATCTGACAGTGGCATACCTCTCTGGGGACGATGGAAGGATGGGGCACTTGTGCCTTCTCTTACAGAACCTTGGCTTATAACTTGCCCCAGTAGACTCTGTTCTTGAATCTGTACTGTGGGAAGTAAAATTCACTCTGATCCACGATGTGTGACACAAAGAATCTCTTACCAAAAAAGAAAAAGTTTA
Source organism: Daubentonia madagascariensis (assembly GCA_023783475.1). Taxonomy (NCBI): domain Eukaryota; kingdom Metazoa; phylum Chordata; class Mammalia; order Primates; family Daubentoniidae; genus Daubentonia; species Daubentonia madagascariensis. Next base: position 6,251,116 of record JAKFHU010000144.1, on the reverse strand, counting down.
TTTTTTTTTCCACTGTAAAAGCGATGCCTATTTGTGGTGATTCGTGTCTTCATTAGATCAACTCTGCAGCCTGATTTGGGACATTGCAAGTAATAATAATGATACCTGCTTGTAGTGGACATTTGTCTTTTTTGGGCTATCCCACCCACAGGTAGGAATACCCTACCTGTTTGGGAGGATCCCCATTGTATGAATTTTGGGGGACACCCAGTCCAGAGCCTAGCAGTCCTTCTCCCTGCACTCAGGCAGCTGGAACATGGGCACATTATGAATGTTGGCAAGTCAGATGATCCTGCCCAGAGATCTAGACCCTGATAGAGTGTCACAAAGACATAGGGACAGTAAGAGAGAATGTTTACACTGGCAGTGCAGACGTTGACAGTCCAGCAGTAGACACGGCTCTGAGTGCCTGGGCAGTAGTGCCAGCAGCAGTCTCCTAACCAAACTATCCCTATGGTTTGACCTTGGCTGAGCTTGCTCCTGCTGAACCTTCCTCAGCTTCCAGCGTTCTGAAAGATGCTGGAACTGCCTAATTTTCTTACAAGAAATCCCTTTCTGCTCAAGGTAACTGGAGTCCATTTCTGTTATTTATAATCAAGAATCCAATGATTTTTATAGAAAAATTGAAAAATTCCAAAAAGTAGAGGGAAGAAAAAAAATGTATTGCTTTACATCCAGGAAAAAATAACTATTAATGATTTCTCCCAGTCTTTTACTATGTACATATTTAAACATAATTGTAGTTATATCATAACATAAAGATTTATAACTAAACTAATTTTAAAATTGTCTGCTTTAAAAGGTGATATTTATTCTTTATAGAAAATTTGAGACTACAAAAAAAAAGCTACAACCCAGATATAACTTTTGTTAATTATTTGGTGTATTTCCTAAAAACTTGCATTTTTACATAACTGAGAATACACTGATTTTTCCAAATTTTTATGCATAGTTAACAAAGACACTTTAACAGTTCCTAGATAAAAGATGACATGAAGAGGTTCTAGGGAATGGATAATTTCTTCCATTTGCATAGTCTATTACTCTTTACCAATTAAAAAGCCTTAATAGATTCAGGGCTTTAAAGATACAGAAAATCATTATGCAAGCTTCTTGGCAGTGAAAATGCATATTGTGCTGCCCCTTACAACTCTGCTTTTACTGACAAAATACAGAAGACTTTTTGTTCAGCTATTTTCCTGGCACAGTGTTCCAAGCTCTTTAAAAGTTTGTCTATTATTGGCAAGTGTTCAAACACAATATGAGTCCTTATTGTTTTTCGCGTCATCAAACATGGCAAAGATGCCACATGAGTTGTGGAATGAATTATGTAGCTTGAGAAACACTTTTCCAGGAACTGGGGAAGAAGTAGAACAGACAGAAACAGCTGACAAGCTGATTCAGTGGAGTGACAAAGAGTGTGAGTCCTAGGACCAACCTGCTGAGATTTGACTCTTGGTTATTACCCATCAGGTGACCTTGTTTTGTGACCTTGGCTAAGTTACTTTAAACTCTATGGGTCTCAGTTTCCTCATCTGTAAAATGAGGAATAATATTCATTGATACTGTAGTCCCCCCTTATCCATGGAGGATATGTTCCAAGCCCCCCAGTGGATGCCTGAGACCGAGGATAGTACCAAACTCTCTAGACACTGTTTTTTCATCTGATTACCACTTAGAGGGCTACTAAGTGACTAATGGGCCAGTACACCGGACAAAAGGATGATTCACGACCCAGATGGGACAACGAGAGATTTCATCATGCTACTCAGAATGGCACACAATTGAAAACACAATTGTTTATTTCTGGAGTATTCCATTTAATATTTTCAGACTGTGGTTGAAACCTTGGAAAGCGAAATCATGGAGAAGAGGTTACAACTGTATTTTCTACAAAATGGGAGTAGTGGTAAGAATAATACCTATTTCATAGAGTACATTTAATCTGAGAGGATTAAATGAGTAAATAAACACAAAGACTCAGCTCTATTGCTGAGCAGCAGGAGCCACATGTGACACCGAATTCAACCAGGTCCCTGAGTTGGAGAAGCCTTGTAAGTCCTTTATGTTACAATTTTCCACTTCCCAAATTATTTCTTTTTCTAATTAAAATTTTTACTGAATTAAAACGTACATTCAGAAAAGTGCACAAATGTAAGTGCGTGGCTTAATTGTTACAAAGTGAAAGCAGTTGGGAAATCACCACCCGGATCAAGAAATAGAGGATGGCCACAGCCCAGAAATCTTCTCTCGTGGCTCCCCTCAGTCATCACCCTCCCAGCAAGAGTCACCACTATCCTCACTTCTAACACCAGAGCAGTGTTGCCTGTTTTTGAACTTTTTATAAATGAAATCATATGTATAAATGAATCATGAAGAATCATACTCTTCTGAGTTTAGCCTCTTTCACTTCCATAGCTTATGGAATTCAGCTATGTTCTTGCATGTAGCAGTAGTGTATTCATTCTCAGGAATATTCATATTCAATTGTATGATTCTGTTATGATGAATTTATGTATTTTGTAGTTGAGGGACATTTGAATTGTTTCCAGTTTTTAGGCTATTTAGAGTAGTGCTGCTATAAATATTCTTGAGTCTTCCAATCCATGAAGATGGTATATCCCTTCCTCCCTTTATTTAGATCTTCTTTAATTTTACTCAGTCATGTAGTATGTAGTCTTCAACATCTTTCATTATATGTATTCCTAGATATTTGTTGCTTCTTAAATATTATTGTAAATGGTCCCATATTTACTAATGGTCCCATATTCACTTTCTAATTCTTTGTAGCTGGTTAGTAGAAATACTACTGATTTTTGTACATACACAATATATTCAGCAACCTTGCTAAATTTTATTGATTTTATGGGTTTTTATGTAGATTTGCTTTTAGAGACAAGGTCTCACTATGTTGCCCAGGCTGGAGTGCAGTGGCTATTCACGAGTGTGATCATTGCTCATTGCAGCCTTAAACTCTTGGGCTCAAGTGAGCCTCCTGCCTCAGCCTCCTGAGTAGCTGGGACTACAGGTGTAAGGCACCATGTCTGGCTCTATTTGTAGATCTAAAAAAAATTTTTCTATGTATGTAATCATGTTGCCTAGGCATGATGACAGCTTTATTTCTTTCTTTCCAATACATAAGACATAGCCTTTTATTTCTTTTTCCTGCCCTTTTGCACTGGTTAAATCCAAGCACAATGTTGAATAGAAGTAATGATAGCAGGCCTTCTTGATTTATTCCCAATCTCTGAGGAAATCTTTTAATATTTCACCACTAAATATGATATTTGATATAGGACTTTGCAGATACCTTTATAAGATTATTAAAAATTTTTTCTCTTCCTTGTTTGCTAACATGTTTTATATTTTTAAATCATGAATAGGTATTGAATTTTATCAAATGCTTTTTCTGCATTTATTGAGATGATATGATTTCTTTTTTCTGTTCATTTGAGGAATTATGTTGATTTATTTTCTAATTCCTTTTCATTCCTAGAATAAATTGACTTGGTCATGATGTATTATCCCTTTTATGTATCAGTGCATTTAATTCACTAATATTTTCCTTCATATTTTTGCAACTATGTTTATGGGAAATATTAGCCTGTAATTTTCCTTTCTTTTAAAGTCCTTGTCAGGTTTTGGTATCGAGATTATGCTGGCCTCATAAAATGAGATGGGAAATGTTCTCCCTTTTTGTATCATCTGGAAGAATTTGTGTAAGATTAGAATCATTTCTTTCTTTAGTGTTTGGAATAATTCACTGGTAAACCCATATGACTTCAAGATTTCTTTGTAGGATGATTTTTTTAAATGAATCATTTTTAATAATTGATTAAAAAATATGAATAGTACCTATTTATATTTTCTATTGATTTTGGTATCAGTTTTGATAAATTGTGTTTTTTAATGAATTTTTTCATTTCATCTAAATTGGCAAATTTATTGGCATTCTGAGTGTAAAAAACACAAACTGTTTTTCCTCTGCTCTCACCCCAAAATAATCAAAACAGAAGACTTCTATGACCAAATGCATGTGCATGCATCCCCCTCGTACACTAAACAAGCCATCAATTCTGCAGTGGGAACCAGCTGGGTGTCCTCTAATTTACTTCAATTCCGACATCATCAATGTGGAGATAGCGTCAGATCCTACAGGTTAAGGGCTCCATCCCCAAGACTGCCCCCAACTTCCCACATCAGTCACAAGCCTCAGGTTGTTTTACCTGTGCTTCTGACCAACTGGCTATAAATCAGAGTTCACACCACCCCCTTGAGTTCTAGTTAATTTGCTAAGGGAGCTCACAGAACTCAGGGAAACATTTACATTTTCTGGCTTATTACAAAGGATATTACAAAGGATACAGATGAAGAGATGCATAGGGCAAGGCATGTGGGAAGGGGCATGGATCTTCCTTGCCCTCTTCAGGCACACCACCCTCCAGGAACCTCCACGTGTTCAGCTATCCCAGAAGCTCATACCAAACTCTGTCCTTTTGGGTTTTTATGGAGGCTTCACTACATAGGCATGATTGATTAAATCATTGGCCATTGGTGATCAACTTAACCTTCCATTCCTTGCCTCTCCCCAGAGGTTGGGGTATGGGGATGAAAGTCCCAACCCTCTAATCATGTGTTGGTTTCCTGTGACCAGCCCCCATCCCGAAGCTACCTAGGAGCTGCCAGCCACCAGACAATTAATTAATATATGAAAAGGCAATTATTAATTTAAAGATTCCAAGGATTTTAGGAATTGTATGCCAAGAGATGGGGACGAAGACAAAATACATATTTCACAATATCACAGGCATCCAATTTCTCATAGTATGTTTTTATTCTCATTACTATCTATAGGATATGTACTGATGTCCCCTTTATTCCTAGTATAGCTTTTATGACATCCCTTTTTCAGAGAAGTTTATCATTTTACTCATCATTTCAAAGAGTCAACTCTTGGCTTTGTTGGTTTTCTCTATTGTTTATTTTCCTATTTCATTCATTTTTGGTATTATCTTTATTTCCTTCCTTCTACTTTACTTGGGCTTAATTTGCTCTTCTTTTTCTAGCTTCTTGCTCCATCGAAAGTGGGGGTCCCTTATGTTGCACTTCTCAGATCCCTGCCATTCTACATCAATACAGTGTGTGAAAAACTACAACCCACATCATGCGTCATTACCAGACCTCCCTCTCCTTGAGACCCTTTACCATTCTGGCTATCAAGTCCCAGGCCTGGGGTCCCCTGCTTTCTCTCCTTTTGTTATTTTGGGATTGCAACCTCATCTAATTGTAGAAAGGTGCATGCAAGAAGGATAAGAATTTGAGGACACTGCTCTGAGTACCTCAAAAGGTAGCACCTCTACAGCAAAAGGGCAGCCGTTCTAGTTGTTAGATATATGGGGTCTCTGGATGGAAGGAGAAGTAAATGTATTTCTATCTTTATTTATGTGAGTGGATCGCTTTGTTTCCTAGTTGAAGCACAGGGAAGTGATTGTTTTCCCTTTCAGATTCTGGTAGTTGATTGTCAGTTGTGATTTTCCGAATTGTTTTGCATTTTCATGTGCTTCTTGTGAAAAGTGCAGAAGGCTGTAATAGGAGCTGCTCTCCAGACACCACTAGAACAAGACATCTCCTGGAACGACCTTTCTAAAATCTATGACCATGCCTTACCCTCACTTAAAGGACTGTGATAATTCTCATTGTTTACTGAATAGAGACCAAACTCCTAGCCTGGCTAAATGGCCCTTTGTAATGGCTGAGTTTCTGGCCATTCTGAACTGCTTATAGTTCCCCGAAACTATCTTATCCTCCCTCCCCTCTAGCCTTTAATATGTTACCCCCTTGGCCTGGAATGCCCTCGCTCACCCCTTTTCTCTCGAAGGACTGTTCATCCTTCAAGATTCAGCTTGAACATCACCTCCAGGAAGCCTTCCTGATGTCCCCCTCAAACTGGGTTAAATCCTCTTCCTGGGGCTCCCATGGCCCGCATACATTCCTCTATCAACCCACTTAGCACCTTGGTTTGTGATGGACTATGCCATGAGCTCCTTTAGAGAAAAAGGACTATTTCTTGTGCATTTCTTATCTGGTGCCCAGTTCACAGGATGGCCTCAGTAATGGTTTGTTGGTTGAATAATGTGGCTCCTTCCAAGCTAGGAGCACCTATTGGATGTGATTATGGTGACATTAAGGCCTCCATGCATATGAAGATGCTCATGCACTGCAAAGGCAAGGACAGCCCCATTTATTCCCATAAGACCCGATGTCCCCTGCTAGCTGTGCCCTCATGTGCACCTGTAGACAAATAGACAAGCATGGCTTCCTACTGCTCCCTTGTGTACGCAAATTGCTCCCTTCCATTGTCTGGGCCCAGCTCTGTCCAATAACCCAGGCTGCTGCACTGAGGGTAGAAAAGAGGCAGGGTGAAGACCCAGTGTGGACATAGCTCCTTTATACTATCAGAGCTGAGAGAGGGCTGTACCTACCCATGGAAGGAGCCTGGCCTGGGGGTTAGACTATCCTGGAATCAAACCCAGTCTCTGCACCCACTATGTGACCTTGTACAAGTTACTGAACCTCTCTGGGCCTCCATTTTCTCATCTGCAAAGTGAGGTTAACCATATGTAACTCGCAAGGTAGTTGTGAAAATGAAATGAGGCAACATAAATACCAGCGCAATGCCTGGCATATAATGGGTGTTCAAAAAATGCTTCGCAGTTACTACAGGGGATAGAGTTTCACAAAAAAATGCAACTGGTAGCCCCAAATTATCCTTGCTCAGGACAAGGGGATCCTTGAAGGCAGCGATGATGTCCTATTCTTATATGCGTCCCTAGGGCCCACAGACAGGGGGCTGTAGGGAGCATTCACTGATTGAAGGAACGCGTGGAGAAGGGGCCTCACCTTGTGCTAATCTGGTGGGGAAGACAGTGTGTGTGAATCCACACAGAGTGGTCACTCTTTTCAGGGACATAGACACGTTCAATGCCATCTCAGCTGAACTGCCTACCAAAGCAAATATTCCTCTTTGGGAAGATGTCCTGGCCCTAATTAATGGCCCGGTAACCTTGACAATATATCTAAAGCAAACAGACAAAGGTATGGAGGAGGAAGAGAAAAGAAAGACACTTTAGAGTTCCTTAAAAGAGGAGGTGACCAACAGTAAAACGTGTGTGAGACGCTGGAGCCAGGCTGAAGTCAAGAAAAGGCATTTTAGAGGCGTTTTGCAGCAGGAATAGGATTACAAAAGCGGAAGAATAGAATAAAGAAGCGTGAGAGGATAAAAGAGCAGATGGGAAATGTGGTTCCGAGAGGCAGGCCCATGCTGGGTACGAATCCACTGGGCACTGGGGATGGGGTGGGGGCAGAGAGGCAAAGTTCACTGCCCAGGGGCCAAGGAAGCCTGAGGATTGGGTTAAAAAGACTGAGGCAGCAGGTAAAGACCCCTTCACCACATCACCATTTTCCAGTGATTATTCCAGGGTCTAGGAGTCAAGACTTGGCTCCTTGAGAGGCTACGTGTCCACCAGAGCTCGGGGAGCGGGGAGCCAAACACAGCCTCCCCCATGGTCAGGGATGGGCAGAGGGAAAGGGAAGCTGCCTGTTCTGGGCCCACAGCTCTTGGCGCTGCTCTGACTGAGGCCTTGGGCAAGGGGGGCCCTCGGGAGCAGGGGCTGGAGGTGGGGACAGGCAGCAAGGAGGGAGGTACAAGGGAGGCTTTGACAGCTTTCATGTTTTCATGGCCACCAACTAAGCAGGTGGAGCAATTGCTGGGGAGAGAAAAATAAGCAGAGCAATCAGAGCTATCAGAGAATCAGTGAGTTCACAGGGAAGAACCAGGGGAAGCGAGGAGGGGCAGAGGCCAGCAGGCCTGTGGTAAGATAATGGTAACAGGCTTTTACCCCTGCTGTGGCCAAGCCCCAGGTCAGGCACTTCCTGACTCCTGCAGACACTGTTCGAAGCCTCCCCTCCTCCATTCTCCCCCTGCCCACCCCCCCCCCTCAGAGTGATCAGAAGCATCTCCACATACTGCTGCTCTTTTGTCTGACCTGAAGTCTCTGGGGCCCACCTCACTCTTTGGCAGGGTCAGCTGGCTTCCAATGAGTTGACCTAGAGCCTGTTGGCTCCAGGCTCCTCCCTCACGTCCCCTCTCTTTCTCCAGGGTTTTAGCCCCAAGGGGACTAGGGCCCTCGCATCTGATTTTTGCCCTTGTCCATGCACAAGCTAACTTTGGTGTCTCTTTCACCTCCCAGCCTCAGGAGAAGCCCCGCTCTCTCTCTGCACCATATGGCTTATAGTAGACTAGACTTCACACTTCTAAGAATTGCTGTTGAGAAGAAAAGAGACTTTGGGAATTTTGGAAATACTGAAATGTCCCAATAAAATCTGGCTTTTTAGCCTATGGTATCTCTATCGCAGGGAGCCCACAACATCATGATTTCAGTGGAATTTAAAATGCACCATTTCATGATATGAAAAGATCTCCAGAATTAAGTGAAAAAATACAAGGCACACTGTATGCTTACTTTGCAAGGAACATAAATATATGCTACCTCTGAGTAAGAAGGGGGGAGTAAGAAAATATATTGGTATTTGCTTCTATCTGCATCAAGAAATGGTAGAAAAGATACACAAGAAATGAATAAAAGTGGTTATCTAGTGAGGACTAAGGAGTAGGGTCTATGGGAACAGGGATGGGAACAAGACATCCCAATGTATCCCTTTTTGTTTTGTTTTGATTCGTGAACCATATAAATATTACCCATTATTTAAAAATAAAAATATATTAACCCTATAATGTCTAAATTGCATGGCACAAAAACCCTCTACTGGGACTCAGTGGGGAAGTGTGTGAATGTGAAGACACAGAAAAATGTCCAGGACCCAGGGACCACTAAGGCTCATGGGATTGGCAATCTTACAGGGCAGTGGCTGTCTCTGAGGCCTCCCAGTTCTTGTCCACACCTCTGCCAGCCGGCTCTGAGTGCATTTGCATCTGTCCAGGCTTGCCCCATCACTCAGGCATGCCACCTACTCCAGCCCCAGGCTTCGAGCTCCTGACTCTTCCCGCTTTGCTCAGACTGGATTGGCTGTCCTGGATCGGTGTCACCTAATCAGCTGTGGCCGTGGGGGCGTGGTTACTCTGCACAGACGGGGCTGCCTAAGGCCCTTCTCCCTCTTCGTGGGCTGTGGGTGGACAGTTTCAAAGCGGAGGAGTTTGGGCAGGAAGAAAATAATAGGCTTGCTTGGTCCAGGCTGTTGCTGGACGGGTCACTCACAGGTCAGGGCAAAGGTCCAGCCTGTAATGGGGGCCCCTAGCATGGGGGAGGAGATTGGAGGTTCTTGGGTTCCTTGGGTCAGGCATCTGTCCCAACTTGCTATGTGACCTGGCTTTCCCTCTCTGGGTCTCAGTTTCCCATTTGTGGAAAAGGGGATTGGGACTCGATAATACTCTGAGGTCCCTTCAGCCTCCAAAGAGGGACAGAGCAAAATGTAGGGAAAGAGCATTGAACTAGGAGTCCAGAGATCTGGTTTCACGTGCCTCTTCTCCCAGCCTTAATCAGGCCATGTGACCTCCATGAGCCTCAGTTTCCTCTACCAGAAAATGGGGATAACACTCCCTGCAGATGGCTATGAAAGTTAAATAAACTCATGTGCATAAAAGTGCCTTGTCGACTGTCCTGCAGGTGTAGGTATGAGGGGGTGATTAAAAGGCTGGCGCCTCTATGAAATGGGGACATAACTCCTTCCTGGGGGAAGGAAGGAGGGGGCAAATAAGGCAGCACAGCTCTGGTGCAGGGATTGCACCCCAGGCTGGGATACCAGAGAGCCAGGCTCTGTCGCCTGCCAACTGGGTGACCCTGGCCTAGGGTCCTTCCTCCCTGGGCCTCCACTTTTCCTCTGTAGGACGGGAATGACAATGCCTGCCTAACAGGGCTGTAGTGAGGACATGAGAGGGCAAGTGTGAGGGTTGTTGTGTGGAACTGTGGTGTGCTCTGTGGCGAGAGGAATGATTAATAGGACTGTTCCCCGTTCCCCAGCTCCCACTCTGGGAGCTCAAGCCAACGGAAGATATACTTTGATGTTAATTAAGCTCACTTACCCAGGCCCCATCCAAAGCCCTGGGAGGCATCCTAGCAATATATTTACCTAGTCATAATGTTTCTGTAAAACTTACAGAAGTAAGATGTTTCAACTACAATCAATTAAAATCATTATCTCTTCCAGTCCAACTTTTCTGTCATATTTCCACTCATGTTGGATGGTGTTGGATAGCCATGGGCAGTTTTGGAATCTGGCTAATGGGAAGTTGAGTTAAAGACACATTGACTTGGCTTAGTGGGATATATTTATGTAGTTAACAGTCACTTCTGTGTATAGTTAAATTATTGACAGCTGTTCTGGTTTAGGAATGGCTTCCAGGAATAATACTCCTATCCACCAATACCCACCATGCCGACTCACCAGTCATCATGACATGATGGTGCAGGGCCAGAGGCCATATTGGATGTGCCACTCCCAGCACTGGCAATTTGTGAAAGAGAAACAAGGTTTGAAATATTCAAAGCCAGAAGCTAGTCTGTGGAAAATTCTCCCACCATCAGAGCATAGGGCTTATTTCTCATGGATGGCCAGCCAAAATGGAAGTTCTTTCCTTTCAAGAGTATATTCAGTAATGCAGCATATACCATTATAAATGCACCACACACTTTGTTTCTCTTTAATGGGATTCATGCAAAATAAAATTTACCAGAATTTCAGTGTTTATAGGGCTTGAATGTTATAGCAGTCCTACAAACAATGAGTACTTTTGTGAGTGAAGTTGGATATTTTATGCATCCCAATATATGGAATCACATCTTGGTATAACTGATGCATCTTGTCCTGATGAGGTCTGGCCGTTCCGGATGAAATAGCACATGAAATTGCACCAACACAGCAAGACAGCCTAGAGAAACAAGTATTCCAGTGACATAACTCCCACACATACTCATCAATAAGTACAGTGTATGTAACATAAGAGTAATTTTATTACACAATTATGTAGCTCAAAGCAATGTAGTAGCAATTTTAGAATGCATCTGAATTGCTCTGGTTAATGAGCACCATCAATTCAGAGTATTTAAGATTGGTCCTTAACACAAGAAAACTTGAAACACCCCGAAACCTTACAGCTCATTTATAAAAGAAATTTGATAAAGGTTTGACAACAATCCCAAAAATGTATGACTTTACCAGTAGGTCATGAAGCTGAAAGAAACTTTTCCAAAACTATCACTAATAAAATAACAAATTGGTTAGCCACACTAGGGGAAGCAGTGAATTATCTCTGCTTTCTCTCTTTCTTATTTTCTCTCTTTTTTTTTTTTTCCTGAAACAGGGTCTCGCTCTGTCACACAGGCTAGAGTGCAGTGGTGCGATCATAGCTCACTGCAGCCTCAAACTCCTGGGCTCAAGGGATCCTCCTGCCTCACCCTCCCAAGTAGCTGGGAATACAGGCATGCACTAGCACGCCCAGTTATTTTTAAAATTTTTTGTAGAGACAGGGTCTTGCTGTGTTGCCCAGGCTGGTCTCGAATTCCTGGCCTCAAGTGATCTCCCTGCCTCAGCCTTCCAAGTGCTGAGACTACGGGCATGAGCCACCGTGCCTGGCCTCTGGTTTTATTTTACATTGAAAACGGGATTTTAAAAATTAAGTTTCCCTTAAGAATAAAGCTGATAAATAGGAAAGCAATTTTGTATCTGGCCATCTCAGTAAATTCTGGACTTTTTTTTATTGACACATAATAATTGTACATATTTATGGGGTACAATGTGATGTTTTGATACTTGTATATGTTGTGTAATGAACAAACCAAGGTAATTAGCATATCCATCACCTCAAACATTTATCATTTCTTTGCATCACAGTAAAATCTTCAATGTTTTCTATTTCTTTTCCTGTTGATTCTTTAGGAAGGCAAGCATGTCATCTGCAAATAGCTATGTGGTCTATTCTTTGCCAATACTTATACTTCTATACCAGCCAGAGGCTTTGTTTGCAAACAACAGAAACCAACTCTACTTCAGCTAAATTGGAAGGCTGTTGGGAGAATGTAGCTCTGGGCAGCCAAAATAACCAACAAGGTTCTACTATAGTTCAGCCTTCTTTCCATGCTTTTAGTGCCCGTCCGCTCTACCCCCAAAGCTGCAGCCTAACAAACTGAAAATATCATCACTCCTTCTCTCAGTTACTCTATACAACTTCAAGTCCAATATTTCTGGGTGAGGTCCATTCCTTCTCTAATTCTGTCCCAATCCTGTCTCGATATTTGCAAACAATATATATAATAATGGATTAAAGGGAAAAATAAGAGAAATTCATTAAAATATATAAATATATATATGGCACAGCAAGGAAGAAAATATAGGGTAGAAAATATAGGGTCTATAGCTTGGTTAGGATGTGTGACCTCCCTCTTCTACCATTTACTCCACATTTACTTTATATCTCAGCTGGCTGGGGTTCTTTACTAGTGGGGTGGCCTAGACCATTATTCCTGAGGGGTTTGAGCTCTGGTGCCCTTGCCTAAATAATTTTGTTGTATCTTCCCTCCATGTTGACCACTGCATATAGAAGGACTAGCAGGCAGGGCAGAGGGTTCCTGGGGTCAACCTCATTTCTTCATGCCCCCATTGTGATGACCTCCCCATTACCTTAGGCAGTCCCCATCAGCACTGTCCAATAGAACTTCCTGCAATGATGGAAATGTTCCATAGCTGTTCTGCCTAATATGGTAGCCAGTAGCCCCATGTGTATACTGACCACTTGAAATGTGGCTAGTGTGACTGAGGAACTGAACTTCAATTTTGTTTAATTCATACTAATAATAATAGCCACATGTGGCTAGCAGCTACAGCATTGGACAGCACAGGTCTAACATCAACCATTGCAGCCAACACCATGACGTCCCTATGGGCCTGTTCATCCAGGAGCATGGGGAGCCCATCATGGCTGGTTTTCAGTATTAATTTCCTATTTGGTGGAACCATTATGTGTCTCCAGATTGAAGCTTTACTCCCTTGGATATCAAAACCTCCAAAGCAGCAGATGTAGAGTTGTGGGAACAAGAAGCAAATTTTTTGAAAGGGGGTTATTTGGTCCAATACTGAAAGGCACCATTCCCATGTCCATGCCTTAGTGCCAAGACTGCTGTAAATTGATCACTATAAATTGGTTGCTGGTTGAGCTCAGATAACACATGTTGGAGGATGGTGTCCCAAACTCACCAGATGCTGTCTACCTGGGTGCTGTAACTGACCCTTCAACAATGCATTCTACTCTTCTACAAAGCCAGCTGCTCCTGAGTGTATAATAAGACCCTGTGAATCCCACGACCTTCAGCCCATTGCTTCACTTCTTTGAATGTAAAGCTGGTTCCTTGGGCAGAAACGGTGTTGTATGGTTTGCTATGACGGTGTGGAAGACATTTACTCAGTCCACTGATGGTGTTGATGGAAGCATGGTGGAGAGAGAATGCATATTCAACTCTGACGTAAGTATTTATTCCAATGAGGACAAACCACTGCCCCTCCATGATGGAAGGAGCCCAGTATAACTAACTTGCCATCAAATAGCTGACTGGTCCCCTCACTGTAGTATGATATCAGATTTGCAGAATTGGTCTCTATCGATGGAAATTAGACCCTTATCAGCTGCATTGGCTGCTTCAGCTTTGGAGAGGCTGTTAAGTCCTTACTTGAATTTAACAGAGTGGCCTCTGTTCCTGATTCCAAAACTACTTTATTTCTGAGTGGGCACAGGGGTGACTTGGGAAAGAGGCTTACAGACATCCATTCATCCACTGGGTGGGTCATCTTGTCCACTTGATTATTGAGAACTTCCTCCACAGTGAGGACATTTTGGAGAGCATCCACATAGTACACAAGTAGTCATTGCCCCTGAGTCAGTTCTGAGAGATCTATCCACATTCTCTTCCCCAGAGCACCCTGTCACCAATCTCCAACCTTGCTCTGGAGCCCCTAATTGTCCAGCCAAACAATTCACTGCTGTCCTTGAACTAGTGTAGCTCTATATCTCAGGCCATCTTGCATTCAGGGAAAGTGTTCAACAAGATGTAATGCTCTAAATTCTGCTCCTGAGAGGATTTCCCTTCCCCACTGTCTTTTGGGGCCACCCCTGAGTGGGACAGTAACACTGTAGCTGTCTACTTTTACTGGACCAGCTATGTGTAAATTCTGCTCAATTCTTTTCCTTCCCTGTTAAGGGGCGGTAGGAAACACCCCATGAAGCCACAGATGTAGATAGTAGTGGGGTGTGAGAGGAGGGCAGTACCACAGTATGTGAGATATCCCCACAGCTACGTTTGGGTGACAGGCCACTCATGTGCCCAGTTGAACATACACGGTGCTTCCAACTGCCAACAACTTCTCCCTCGGGGCAGTTTGTGCTCCAGCCTTTCTGCTTGCAATTATAATTCCAGTGTTTGTTTTGTGTGCCACCCTTCTGCCTCTTTCCATCATTATGTTCTACATAATTTAATAAGATTATAGGTGTCTTGAAAGTTTGTCAAATTTTGCTTCTAAATCATCTACGTATTTATGTGTTTTGATTGGTAGATCCTAAACAATCTTTTCAATTTCTTCTGTAGTTATAGGGCCACTCAGGTTTTCTACCCCTTATTGAGCCAACTTGGTAATTTACATGTTTCTGGAAATATATCCATTTTATCCATAATATAGATTTTATCTAAGTTTTCAAATTTTTGGCATTGTGTTATACATATTATTTTCTTATAGTCTATATAATCTCCTCCGTAACTGCAGTTATATCATCCCCTTTTGCCATTTCTAATGATACGTATTTGTGTTTTCTCTTTTCTCTTAGACTCAGCAGAGTCTATTCAATTCTACTTTATTTTTCTTTCTAAGTCATTAATTTATACATTTTCTTTATTTCTCTCTCTTGCTTTTCTGAGGATATTTTAATGTACCTCTCTAGCTTCTTGAATTGAATATTCAGGACATTTTTTTCCCCAGTAATTCTTACAGCTATCCACCTGAATGTAGGCTCTACAGAGAGAAAGTCTCTCTGTCTTTTGGTTATTGATTGATCCCCAGCACCTAAAGCAGTGCTGGCCTGTAACAGGCACTCAGAAAATATCTGTGGAATGAAAGAACGAGTTAGTGACTTTACACATAAGAGTTTTAAGACTATGACCACTGTGCTGAAGAAATCTTCAGTCTTATTATCTAGGTTTTGATATGAAATATTCTCATTGTTAATAATTTCATACAGTTTGTAATCTCAATTTTTATTATTTAATTTAACTTGAGCTATGAAGAGGAATGGTTGAAAGTTTATAAGTGGTTAGACTTGGGGTAAAAGGGCTATCTTTTTGTTGTTAATTTCTAGATTTTATTACATTGTAATCTGGAAATATGGCTCATATGATTTCTACTTTTTGGCTACTGAATTTTTTGTGGTCTGGTATGTGGTCAGTTTTTGTCATTGTTCCATGAGGATTTGAAAAGAAAACAGATTTGGGGACCATACATAAAGTGTGTTTAACTTTATATTCAAACCTTCTCTTTCCTCTACTCAATTTGATTCTGAAAAAGATGCTTTGATAAATTCTCCCACTAAGACTATGGCTTGGCTAAAGACCTTTCATTTTGCATCTTCTTGGTACACTGCATCTTTTATTTGGAAAAAAAAATGTCTTGTTTAATGCATCTTGCCTTGAATTCTACATTGTCTGATATAAGTATATCCTACCCTGCTTTCTTTTTGTCAGCATTTGCCTGGGATATCTTTGCCAGACCTTAAATGTTAATCTTTGTTGTTTTAAGTATTTTATGACTGGTGTATAGTCGGACTTGTGTGTGTGTATATGAGTGTATACAAGAATATGTGTGTGCATGCCCAATGTTAGGATCTTTATCTTTAAATGGAGGTATTTAACTAAGTCATGGTTATGCTGTAATGATGAAATGTTTGGTTTTCCTGCCATTTTATTTCATGTTTTTTGTTTGTTATTATTCATTTTTAACTAGGTTTTTCTAGTCTTTTTGGACTAGGTTTTTATATAATAGAAGGACAGTATGGAGACAGAGAAGTGAGTTCTGGTTTGGTCAGTGCCTGTGGGGACAGGAGTGACTTTATTTTCAAATGCTAATCCGCCCAACTAACCACAAGTCTGGGAATGCCTGCAAAATGTCTCGTTGATGATTACTCTTTATGTGGAAACACCTATTCATTGTCTCACCTTTCCCCCAAAACAACCCTTCATATTGCTGCACCATCACAGGCTGCGATGTAGCCACCTATACATTCCTTCTACAGCAACGTATACTTTTTCCCCAAGATATAAGCCCTGGGTCTAGGGGGGTTGTGGGGCAGAGATCTACCTGTCTGGCAGCCAGCCAAGGCTAAGCTTCTGCCTGTAAGTAGCCCTAATAAATCATCCTATACTGACAAACTAGAGTTTCCTGCCTCATTCTTTGGTTTCTCAGCTCCATTGGCATTTGGGGGTCACTTTGCATATACGGCCCTTTCACAGAACAGTGCCTTGTAATACTTCCTGTAGCAGACTGAATAATGGCCTCCAAGGATACCAGGCCCTAATCCCTTGAACCTGTGAATGGTACCTTAAATGGCAGACTATGCACATGTGGTTAAATTAAGGATCTTGAGATGGAAAAATTATGCTGGATTATCTGGGTGAGCCCTAAATGCCATCATAAGTGTTTTAATGAGAAAGCGGTTGGAGAAGATTTGACATACAGAGGAGAGGGCAATATGACCACTGAGGCAGAGATGGGAGTGACGCAGCCGCAAGCTAAGGAATGCAGGCAGCCACCCAAAGCTGGAAGAGGGAAGGAACAGATTGCCCCTTAAGCCTCCAGAGGGAGCCCTACACTGCCAACACCTTGATTTTGGCCCAGTAACCCTGATTTGGGACTTCTGGCCTCCAGAACTGCGAAAGAGTAAATTTCTGTTGTTTTCAGCTACCAAGTTGTGGTAATTTGTTACAGCAGCCACAGGAACTAATACACTTTCTAATCTACACTCTCCCCTGGGGGTGTGACTTTGCCCCAGAGAGCAGGACACCCACAGTCAAGACCCCAGAACGTCCCAGGTTTGTGTGTGGTGGTTCAGCTTCTCTTTAGCCACCAAGACCAGCCACTGCAGGGCTGCTAGTCACCCACCAGGCCACCATCCAGCTTCCTGCAAAGATGGTGACCTGCAGGTTCCCATTTTCAGCGCTCCCTCCCCAGCCAGGCCACAGGGTCAGGTGGTGTTCAGGAAGGTTCTGAAGCCCATCCAAACACTCTGACCTTGCTGTTCCAACAGAGGAGGCTGTGGTTTATATCCCTCCTGGTTCTCTGGGAGTATGGGGTCTCTCAGGATCCTCTCCTATCCAAATTTTTATGGCATTCATACATTATATTTTGCTGTAATGAGTGTCCTAGTTTCATGGAAAAGAGCATTTTTTTCTCCTGTTTCTCATTCTTCTTAAGGTTTTTCATTGGTTTCAGAGAGGAAAGAGGGGTCGAGACACCTTCACTCCACTGTTTATAACCACAAGTATCACTAGTTTGGAGTAGAATTTATTCCGTGGTTCATTAATTCTTAAGGTTTCATTTTGGCAGTCATGTTGGTAATTTCCAAGTTCTCTTTCTCTCTCACAGCAGCCTCTTCTGTCTAGTGTTATCTATGCAACATCCTCTTGAGTCTGGCAAGTCAGTCTGATTGCCTGTACTCACTCCTTTTCCGCGGAGGCCATTTCTTCTGATTCCTTTGCTTTGTCCTCTTTTGAGCTTCTTCTTCTTGTATATCTGGTGACTTATTGTTGTAGCTAATGTTTTTGTTTCTCCTAGTTATAAATGAAGGTCTATATCCTCATTCTCCAAAATAAATTTTGCAGAACACTAGTTCCATGGGATGTTAAAAAGGTTTACTTTTTAAAAGTTCAGTGGCTCAATTAGTGTGGAAAATGCTGAATTAAATCAAATTTGTAAAAGTTCCTTTAGAAGCAACTCCAAATTATGGTGAGGATGTGGAACAACAGTAACTCTCATACATTGCTTGGGAAAAACGTTTGGCAGTGTGCACACACCTACAAATTCCATTTCTAGGTATACCTGCCTAGGAAAAATGTGAAACATATGTTCACAAAAAGACTTGCACACAAGAATTCATAGAAGCTTTGTTCATAGCAAAAACTGGAAAAACCTAAATATTTACCAGTAGAAAAATGAACAAATTGTAATAAATATACTCTTAAGGTGGAATATCTCTCAGCAATAAAAAATAGCCAACTACTGACACATGTAACAACGTGGATAAATTTTACAGATATGCTGAGTGGAAGAAGTCAGACCCAAAGGAGCACATATTGTATGGGACTCCATTTATATGAAGCTTTAGAACAGGCAAAACTAATGCATTGTTATAGAAGTCATAAAGTGGTCTCCTATGGGGTTGGTGTGAGGGGAAAGAGGTATGAGAGAACTTTCTGGGGTGATGGAAATGTTCTACATCTTGATGCAAGTGTGGGTTGCATGGGTGTAATCATTTGTCAAAATTCACTGAACTGAACATTTAAGATCGGTAACTGCGTTGAATGCAAATTATACAATGAAAGTTACCGTAAGACTTCTCAGAGCCTTTAGAAAGCTAAGACCTATCAGGCATGTCGACAATGGGGCTGCAGCACACAGGGCTTCCTGACCTAATTTGGCCCTTGTTGGAGGGTGTGGGCAGGAAGTGCTCCCTTCCACAGGCATGAACTGGGAGCAAATGGCCATGTGGGGACAGGAGCCACAAGGTTCCTTGTACCTCAAGTCTGAGGTGTCATGGAGTACTGTTGGCATTGAGAGGCTGGGGCTGAGGTTGGGGTTGGGGGGGGTGGCAGGTCTCCATGCGTTGCTGTAGTAGTGCCGAGGCCATGCAGCCTACTTCCTACCACCTCCTCCTCCAGTGTCTGCTGATGGGACCTCAGGGTGTCCATGTGGGGCCTGAGCTGTGATAGCAATAGCAACAGGCTGTGGTAGGAGCTGCTGCTGCTGGGCCAAGACCCTTCCTTGCTGTTCCTCTGTGGTGACTGTGGGGTCCTACCCTCTCTGTCCTGTTCAGGCTGCCCAAACCCGCCACTGACTCAGCATGCAGTCCCAATCTAGTAAACCCAGGCTGGGTACAGTTCCTGAGGCACCCCCTGCCCCTTTGTTCAACCTGCTGCTCAGAGCTGGGGAGCTCCCTGGGCTCTAGTGGGGAAACCTGTCCCCAGGGTTGTCTGGGTGGGTCACAGGCCATGCAGTACCAATGGGTTTTTTTTGTTTTGATTGTTCTCATCTGCTTCTCAGATTCTAGGAACCCCTCAAAGTAACGCTTTAACAATGATATCCTTTTCTGTTTTCCAACACTGCTAGAGAGATATTCTTATTTTTCTCTTTTGTCAATGCAATTGGGGCACAGCAGGCAATTTATGAATGAATTGGGGTGACTGTGTGTGGATGAGAGTACGTGAGTGTGTGTGAGCATGTGAGTGTGAGTGTTTGTGAACCCCTGCGCAGCCTGAACCCAGGAAAGAGGCAGGGACTGGATGCGGGGCTTGGGGAGGAGGCAGGCAGCCAGGCAGGCAGTTGACAGTCTGCCCCATGAAAGGTCCTTGCTGCACGCAGGAATGACATTGCTGTGTGGTGGGGCTGACAGATGCTCCACGGGAGATTAGGAAATAAGTCTGCATCTCCCCTGGGCTCTGATACCATCAGCGGTTAAGAGGCCTGTCTGATTTCATTACAAATCTCCCATTCCCGGGGCTTAAAGCTCAGCCTGCAGGCTCACAGGTGTGGGAGGACAGTGGGCCACAGCAAGGGCATTTTGCTTTTAATTGCGGCCATTTATCTGGCACCAGCAGCTGGTCTATCCTGCTGGAGGAGGAGGAAGAAGGGGGGCAGGAAACCTATCAATTGGGGGCCAGTCGACCCTCCTGCTTTGCACTCTAGTGAGGGTGGGGAGGGAAAAGCTTCTCAATCCTGCTTTTCAGGGTCCACTTTCCTGGCCTCCTTGGGAAGGATCCAGGTTTGCTCCCTCCCTGGATTTTGTGGGAATCTCCTGGAGATGGTAGATGACCAGCTTCTGAGCCATGCTCCTCTTATTTCCCCAGGGACAGGGCCACCGTGGTGGGTAGTGGCACCTTGCCTGGTGCCAGCCCCTGCCCCAAAGTCAGGGCATGTCCCAGTGAGAAGGGCAGGGTGGGGATGCCCCAGGAGCCAAGGAAGCATTTGGAACAACCCAATAAGGGGAAGGGCAGAGTGGGCAGAGGTCCCAGAGCCAGATGGGGCAGAGCTAGAGAGAAGGCCAGCTGTGACCACAAAATGGGGGAGAGGGACCAGATAGTGTGTGTGTGGTGAAGAGGGTGAATTTCCTCCCATCTCTATCCACCCACAACCCTCAGCTGGAGCTACCTCCCAGAAGGCTCTGTCAGGCTTGGGGCAAGTCAAAGGCATAAGCCTTCCCTGGGAGCTCTCCAGCCTCAGACAAGCGCCCAGCAGCAGAGCAGGGCAGAGTCAAGGCAGATATGCACAGGAAGCACCCAAAGAACAGGTGGGGAGAAGCTCAATGGGGTTGGGGAGGAGGTGGGCTAGACTGAGGCCTTAAAGGGTGAACACAGTCTTGCCAGGCAGAGATAGGGTAGGTGTGTGGGTGGGGAAGGGTGTGCCTGTGGGGCTCCCAGCAAACCAGGGGTCTGTGGAGGGGAGAGGACCTACAGAAGAAAGGGGCTCTACAAGCAGTGAGCTTGATTCCTGGGTGGCAGGGCCTGGGGCCAATTTCTAGGGTTAGTGGCTGCCCCTGTGAAGACACTTTTCTGCATCCTTTGTCCTCAGACCCCCTGGGCCTTGAGAGACCCAGGAGCAAGGCATAGGCAACCATAATCACAGCAGCCATCAACTACTACGTGCCAGGAGTCCTACCCACGTGGCCCCCCTTGGGACCCCATGGCAGCCCTGGGGGGTGGGTTGTGGGGCTGATGCAGACCCAGTCAGTTCCTGAGGCCTGGAGAGGAAAGGGACTTGCCCAGGATCACACAGGGAGTCAGTGTGTTTGAACTAGGCCCTTCTGGCTATACTGTGGGGCCTTCAGGAAAGAAGCCCAGCCTGGGCTCCTCACCTCCTCCTAGTAGGCAGGGGGGCCCTAGGCATGGATGAGGAAGGAAAAAGCTGCCGTGGTCTGGGGCCTCATGCTCCTGGGGAGCTCAGTGCAGACACATCTTCTCTCAGAAGGCTCCCCAGACTGCCTTTACTACCCACAAGTCAAGGTAATATGCCTGGCCCCTCACACTGCCTTCTGTGTTGTATGGATCTGTCTGTTGTTACCCAGTTTACACAACCATCACTGTCAATATTCTGCAACCTCCTTGAGGACCTACCTCTACCCTCACACCTAGCCCAGGGTCAGGCTCATGTCAGTATTGGGTGACCCAAGCTGAATTTGTTACTAGTCAAAGATGCTGTGGAATGTAGGTGTTACTGTCCCAGAGCCACGCTGTGTGGCCTTGGGCATGCCCCTTCCTTCTCTGGGCTGTAGTTTCTGCATCTCTACAATGAGGAAGCTTCTGGGGTCTCTTGGCTTTTCTGAGTTTCAATAACTGCTCAAGGCCTGCCTGCTCCAGGAGTGGACAAAAAGCTTGACAGTCTCAGCTGCCTTGCAGACCACCTACCTCTCAGGTTAGCAGTGCCTGTGGGAACCAGCACCTTCATCTGCTAAGGTGACTGGTATCCTTGGGAGACAAAGGGATGTTTGCAAAACTTAAAACTTCTTTCTTTTCCCAAGAGAAATGGAGAAACCTCATTACACCAAGACAGGAGAACTGGGTTATGCCCCGATGATGCCAAGCAGAGGCTACCACTTGGCTCTGTGAGTGAAGCAGGTTATTAAATTTCAGATATAAGAAATAATCTGCTCCCTGCATTTGCCTGATCACTTTATTAGCACAAAAGATAAATTTAAACCACAGACTCATGGCAAAAAGAAATAAGTCCACATTCACCTCCTAATTAAACTGAGAGAAGCCAGCTAGATCCAAGGACACCCTGCCCACTCAATTAATTAACATTTATTACAATCAGAAAACAATCTAATTCAATTAAAATGTTTCCACAAAAGTAGTTTAATGACTTTCCCCAAAATAAAGTACATTCGACTGAAGCATTTATCATGCCAAGGCACAGTGTCATGAGGGGAGCTGAAATGGCCCCTCCAATGTGGACAGCATGCTCTGAGGAAGGCCGGAGGGGAGGGTCTGGGCTGAGCCCTTTGTCGATGGAAGGAAGCTATGCTTCTGGACACAGTGACCCTCTAATGAGCATCCAGCCCAGACCTGGAGGAGCTCCCAACAGCTGCTTTCATCCTCAGCCCCCACTTCCACCTGCAGGCAACCCCCCTCATCAGCTTACTGCCGTGCCTGGCACATCCCCCAGTACAGGGTCAAGATTGTGTAGGGAAGAAGGCAGTCTTGGATTCAGGGGCCTGGACCCATTTCTGCCTCTGATGTGCTATGTCACCTTGGGCAGGTAGGAGGTGTTCAAAGAAAGTACTGTTAACAGGCTTTCTGAAATTCAGCCAGGAGATATTTGGGAACCTGGAGAAACTGCCATTCAAAAGCTGCAAGCACCTTTCTGACTCTCATGTGGCAGAGATTTGAATTCACAGTGCCTTTGTTCAGGAAAAAAAAATCTCTTGATATGTCCTTAGTTATAAAAACAGAAAGCAAATACCCACTTGGAGTTTGCCTTTTTGACCTAACACTATTTGAGCACTTGCTTTTGCCAGGCAGTGGACTAAACACATTTGCTGGATTATGTCCTTTAACCCTGACAATGACCCTGTGAGGTAGGAATTCCCACTGAAACTAAGGCTCAGAGAGTGCCTGAGGACACACAGTTAGCTGGAGTTGAATCCTGGATCTAAACCCGGTCAGCCAGACTCGGGGCAGAGAGGCCCCTGGCAAGCTCAGAATAACTGCAGCTCCCTGGGTGAAGGGGTCCTCTGAGTCATTGGAGTTGGGTAGTCTGTTCTTTTGAAAAGTTCCCTAGTGACTCTGGCACTTTGACCTTGGAGATCTGAAATCTCTACACCCCACCTGGTCTACTGGGGTCAGCCCTTGCCTGACACCCCAACTTTCCATCCAATTCAATTGCACCAACATTGACTGAACTGTATACACTGTCACCAGCATTGAGTATAAGCTTTAAAAAAAAACTTTGTTAATTTGATAGGCAGAAAATGGGATGCCAACAATATGATCTTAGTTAAAAAAGAAAAAGGCAGAGTAAACAACACTCGCAGGATATACAGCAAATGTTAGTTGTCATTTCTGACGGTGACCTTGTGGGTCAATTTTATCTACCAAATTTTTTACCATAAACAGTTATTACTTTTATAATCAGAAAAGGCTATTAAAATGTTTTTTAGATATGCCATCTTAGTTTTGGTTTCTCTTATTTCTAGAAAGGTTGAACATTTGGATTCTTCTGTGACCTGTCTGTTCTCTTCCGTCTATTGGTGTTTTATATTCCTAATGATTTCTATCAGCCCTTTATAACTCAGGATTTTAACCCTATGTCTGTTATATTTGTTGAAATAGTTTTCCTGGTTCTTTACTTTTCAATTCTGTTTCTATGGTTTTCAGTGGACAAAGGTTTATCATCTTTAGTCAAATCTACTGATCCTTCCCCTTCAGATGCCTTCCATTGCCTTCTAGCTTAGAAAGTCCTTTCTCAAGAAAAGACAAAATAGGTATTGACTTAGCATTCTTTCTAGTTCTTATGGTTTCTTTTCCTCTTTTCTTTCTTTTGTGGCATGTAACTCTTTGTTTGATCTGTTTGGATTTATACTGGTTTACGGTATGCAGATTAATTTTTTTCCAAATAGCTAACCAATTGTACCAGTACAGTTTATTGGCTAAGACTTCCTTTCCTTCTCATATAGTGATGTCTTACTGATCCTATATTATATTTTAATAGATACTAGTTTCATACTAGATACTATTTTTAGGTTACCTATTCTGTTACATAGACCTAGTTTTTTTTGTACCTGTATCACACTATTTTATTGATCACAGCTTTTTCATATGCTCATCTATGCTTTCGATTTCAACAATTTCTGGGTTTCTTTCATCTATTCATACTTCTAAGTGACTCTGAGAAACATTTCGTAAAGTTTCTCTCACCAGAAAAAAAACCATTGAGATTTTAAATTCAAATTTTATTAAAATATTTGAGAAGATAACCTGATAGTTCAATCCATCTATGCATCTCCTTTTATAGTTCCCAGGACAGTGTTGTAGTTTCTCATATTTTGTTGTTTAGATGTCCCTATGAGTGTGTGACTGAATGCCCAGAGAAGTAAAAATAATAATAATAAAATTTATACGTATGTATGTTATAAAATACTATTTTTAGTGAGAGAAGCTGCCTTTTAAGGAGTACTATGTCTATGATATATTGTTAAGTGAGCAATTTGCAAAGTGTTGTGCATAGTAAGATCCCATTTTTGGAAGAAAGTGGAACACTACAGGCATATGTGTATGTCTTGTGTATATTTGCATAAGCATGGAGATAGGGGTTAAGGGCTTTACAACCACGATTACCATGGCAGAGTGGGATTGGAGGGGGTAGGGGAAGGGAAAGCAGATTATTAACCAGAAATTATAAAAAGAAAGGAAAAGAAAAAAAGGAAAAGAAGGTTGCCAGTTGCTTCTATGGCAGCTGGTGGCCACTTGGTTGTCTTTTTGGTTCCAGAAGCAGTCCTGGTAGGGAAGCTGTAAAGCAAACAGGTACCTGCTGGGCAGGTGGGGCTGGGGTTTACTTGTTTGATAAATTTAGCCCTTCCCCACCTATGGAGGCAAGTCTGCTCTGGGGCCTCTTGAGAGGATATGTCTGAAGAGCCAGAGCCAGTGCCCTGTGCCTGGCCAGCCTGCAGGAGCTCATGAAGGTCTGACAGGAAAGGGAGCCAGCCCTACCGGTGGAATCTGACAAATCTGACTGCTCCACCTGGCTGGTCCTTCTGGATCCACCCCTTTCTTTCCACCCACACTCTCTGCCCGTGTCAAGAAGCCTTCCTTGGGTATCCTAGTCTGTCATAGTGGGAGTGAACAGCCCATAGGGCCCAGGCCTATCCACTGGCACAAATACAGAACAACTGGACTCCTAAAGTGGTGGGGAGGAGAATTGGCTGCCAAGTCAGCCAGGCCTAGGTTTGAATCTCAGCCCTACCACTTACCAGCTGTGCAGCCTGGGGTAAGTTCCTTACCCACTCTGAGTTTCAATTTCCTCACCTGTGAAATGGGTGTCACAGGGCAGTAGTGGAGATCAAATGAGGTAATGTGTGGGAAAGCCTGGCCCAGGGCCTGGCCCACTGGAGGAGCAGCCAGAGGCAATTCTCTTCCTTCTCCCTCCCTGCTAGTGTGAGTCAGACACCGAGGACAACAGGCTGAGCAGCCAAAGCCAAGGCCTACCCCCCACCCCGCCCCCAGTGCTCAAGGGGAAGGAGGTGACTGCACAAAGGCACACACTCACAGGAGCTGATTTTGTGGGGCAAGTTGGTAATTTTAGATGGGTGAGGAAACGTGTTCAGCTGGAGTCACCCCAAAAGCTTCTTGGCTGAATGGGGCCCTGAAGAACAGGGAGAAAACGGATAGGACCAATGCAGGTGCAAAGAATCTCCACACGCGTCTGACAGGGCAGCAAGGAGGCTGGCCTGGAGAGTGGAGGCTGCTGTGGGGGTCTGGTCAGCAATAAGCACAAAGAGGTGGTGGGATATATGTTCTGTATTTGGGTTTTCTTCTCTGGGCACCAAGAAGCTACTGACAATGTGGGAACAACAGCCAGTGAGTGAGGGAAGACTGCCCTGAGCTCCACGAGCTGGGAGGTGCAGGCAGACTGCCTAAGGACAAATCCTAGTTCCCTTATTAAGGATTTGGGACAAACAAAACCTCTCTGGCTTGTTTTCTCATGGGTAAAATGGAGATACTTCACAGGACTGGGATGAAGATAAAATTAAGCAAGTCCATGGGAAACATCCCTGGGGCTGGCTTTCTAGATACAGACTCCTTTACCCTGTTAGACGAGCATATCCTCAGCTCTCCAATGCATTCAACATTGCCTCTCCACATTCTCCTTACCTAAGGTACATTTTGCCCCCCAGGGGGTTCCTTGATGCCTCTTTTAGACAGAGCCCTGGTGAGCCTGCCCCACCAGGCACACAGGCATTCTGAAGAGGAGATCCCCTTCTCAGGCTGGAATCTTCACCCACTCTGCAAGTCAGGATGCACAGGTCTGAACTTGCTTGGAAGTCAAGAAAGTGGGCAAAATCAGGGGTGTACAGATCCTGAGGGTGGCGCCCATGGGGCCCTGCCCCTCTGACTATCCCTTCAAGGCAATAGCCTTTCCTGCAGAAGCCACTCTTCCCAGCTATGACCAGCTTTATCCGACCAGCAAAACGCCTTTCTCCCTTCCCCAGCCTCCTTCTGAAGGCCTCAGGTACGCTCTGCTTCTTAACAACTCAGGCTAAAGCATTCGCACAAATCTTACCTCACTGACCCATCCTCCAGGCTTCTGGCCTAGGAGGGGATAGCAGGCAAGGCCCCATTCTACAGGTGAAGTGAGTGGAGTTCACAGAGGTTAAGAAATCTGTTCAAGATCCCTCCGAACCAGTTTTTGGCTTCCAGCAGCAGAGAATGGTTGTGGCTAGACCAGGGAGGAAAATAAAGGCAGGTACTGAGGGGGAGCCTGCCTGACCCTGATCTGTGTCTGGGGCTCCAGCACATGTGGGGCTAAATAGCATCCTTGGGGCCCAGAATGGGCTTCCAGAGGTCCTTGCCTTTGTCTTCAGGATGAATGCTTGGTCCTGCAGACGGACCTCTGGTTTCCAGGGAAGATGGTTCTTTCCAGACCCTGGCCTCATCCTCCAATCTGTTCCCTAGGCAGGCGCTTCTGCCCCTTGCACCTGTTGGGGTTCAGAAACCAATACCCCAAAATATGGCATTTTGACATGCTGGACTGACTGAAGAAGCCTCAAGGTCTCTCTGACCTTCTCCCCCAACCCTACTATAGGCTCTCCCAAAAAAGTTGCGGTTTCTTTATCTGCCTAAGATCAAGACCCACCAAGAAGAAAAATTGTTCTTTTCTCCTCTTCCCTGTAAGACCAGGAATGTGACCACACCTGAACAGACTCTTTAAGATGACAATGTCCCATCTCTCAGGCTCATTCAAATTCCAAAGAGAATTATTTACCAGTTAATTTTTGTTCCTCACCTATTCATCCTCCCTAGTAATCTTTTATTGTGCCTCCAAATAGAATTCCTCTTTTCCTTCTCCATATGAGCTTCTAAGCCCTGTTGGGGAGTTGAATATTCACTTTGAAATTTCCCGTGTATACATGTTAAAATAAAATTGTATGTCTTTTCTACTGTTAATCTATCTGCCACATGTCAGTGATTTTTCAGCGAACCTTTAGGGGGCCAAGGGCCTTTGCTCCCTACACTCCCTTCCCAGGTGGCACTCCCTGTCCCTCTGCTGGTCAAACTTGGGGCAGGGCTCCTGCTGGCTTTGCCCACCATTGGGCACCCAGCACATGGTACTCAATGAATGAAACAACAGAAGCAAAAAAGGCCTCCCCTCCTTCAAGGCTCTATGACCATTCCCCAGGAAGCTCTCCCCAGCTCCTACAGTTCTCCTGGTGTCCTTGCCGCACACAGGTGGCAGGAACAGGGTGGAAGAAAGAGCACTGGACTGGAAGTCACATAGATATAGTGTAACAGAGAAAATGGCCTGAAAAAGGGTAAAAATGTTTTCTGTCTCTTCAAAACTCCCTCACCCTAAAACCTACACCCTGCCTCAGGCCAGTGGTTGGGAGGGGCAGGGGAGTGTCATTTGTTCTTTGTGCCACAGGAGATGGCTTGAGGGAATTGCCCAGGAAGAGGTCACAAGATTGTTTTAGCCAAAGATGGGATTATGGGATTAATCAGAACCTGTAAAAGCTCTGTACTTCTGCTCACTGGCAGGACATTGGTACTTTGAGACAGGAGTCTGCCAACCTCCTCATTTGCCAGCAAATTAATAAACTCCTCTTTCTTCCTCCTCAAACCACTTGTCCTGGTTCTTCTGATGCAGCCTCAGGGACAAGTGCTAGACTTTCGGTAACATTAGGTTCAAATCCTGGCTTTGATTAGCTGAGTGAAAAAATGGGCCTAATTTTCCTCATCTGAAATTAAGGAAGAATGGAACCATCACATGGGGTGGAAGTGAGGATGAAGTGAGGTTGCGTGTGAAGTGCTTGCCTTGTGGGCTTGTTATTGTTAACACCCTCAATGAGCTGTAGCTTGAGGGCTCTCTGGAGCAGTGCCCAGGCCAGGATCACAGAGGGGCTTGAAGCTGAAGAAAAGGAAGAGTCAGCGGGGACAGCTGAGAAGATCAGACCCCCCCAGACCCTGAGGGGGGAAGGCCTCGACGCTCATGGTGGGCTCTGTCCTAAGCATCAGGTGGCATCAGTGGGGCAGGGCCAGGAAGGCTGGGGTGAGCTGGACAGCTGTGGCAGCTGGAGCCAGACTGGACCAAGATGGAGAGAGGCAGAGGGGTAACTCTGTCAAGCTACAGGGCTGGAGTGGTTTCAGATATACCCCTGGGTCTTCAGTGGAGAGTGGTGCTAGAAAAAGCACTTGGGTGAAAGGGAGAGAGAGTGGAAAGATGAACCACAGGCTTGGAGATTTTTGCTCTATTTTTGACTCCAGCTCAAATATGGGCTGGTGAACAATGGGTGGTGGTGGTGGAGACAGATCTAAGTCCCTCCCCACACCTCTGGCAGGTGAGTTACTTCTCTAGAGGCCCCTGGTCCCCACAGTTGTAGATTCCTTAGAAGTTCTCCCAGCCCCACTTGGATTCATAAGCCAAGGACCATTCAGCCTTCTGGTTGCTTCCATGCACCTTCCAGAGGGTAAGGGAGCAGTTGGGATATGTGTGTGTGCATGTGCATAGAGGGTTATCTGGGATCTGGTGGAAGTCGGGTTGTGTCTAGGCAGCCTGTTTCCTCTTAGAGGTTTGCAATTTGAGAGAATTGGATCTTGGCAACCAACTCCCTCTTGCCCCCTACCCAGTGTGAAATCCAATTTTTCGGTTTCAGCTGTAATTGCCTAGAGCTGCTCTTAACAACAACTTGTGATCTGCCAACTGCAGTTTTTGGCTCCTAAGGCACTAATGAAGTTCCATCCCTTAGCAGAGCGCAGGCTCACTTAAAGGGAAGCATAATTTGCTGAGCCTTGGAGAGGAGGCAAAGAGCTCCTGGAGCAGAGGGGGCACACTTACAACCTCAAGCACTGTAGAGCTCCCCATACCAATTCACTTCAGGCAGGAATGATTCTCTGTGGCTTGGGTTGAAAGAAGCCACTCTGCAGGCATGTGGCTACCAAGGCCCCATCCGTATGTCAGTGGTTCATCACCTCTGGATCCCAGATTCAGAGAAGGGTGGTCTCGCTGAGGACCCACTAATGGAATTCCCAGGAATGGGTCCCATGCTGGGTGAGGCAATGAGGGTGGGAATATGATTTCTCTCCAGGCTCTCCAGTTACACCAAAGGACAAAGTAATCCCACTGAAAAACAGAAACTCAATTTTTTCTGGCCTGTTCCACCTCACTGGAGTCTGGCAGGGCAACACTGAACTGGTCCCACTATCCACTTGCCTGTGACCTCTCAGAGTTCTGGGGTGGCCACTCATGCCAGCAGAACTTTAGACAGTGACTCAACCCTAGTGCACTCCGTCTCTGTGACCTCCCAGCCCTAACTGCTTGCGTCTTTCTTTGGTTCCTTTCCCCCAGAAGCCAAAGTGTTGTGCTGACAACTAGGAAGGGCAGTTCCCTAGGGTTTTCTCCAGCAAGTAGGCTAGAAAACTACAGCAGGCAGAGCCTGTGTTCCTGGGGATTGTCTAGTTGGTTTTGTTGCTGACCCTTTCTCCTGGGCCCAGGCAATACACAGAGAGCTTCTAGGTCCACACCAATATGGGATTTGCTCCTCAGCAACACAAAACTCCAGTCTGGCAACCACTTTTCTGGAATATACCTTAAAAACAATGTTTGCAATTTCCAGAGTGCTTGCTAGTAGAGAAGAGCAGAAACACTGGGTTGGAGACAGTGTCCACTGTAAGGGCTTTGGAGCTCTAAAATCTGGTCTAAATTTAGAATCTACATTTGCTCTTTTATCCACTCTCCTCTAGTAACATGGCAGCTGTTGTTACCACTGCTGACTCTTCCTGCTTAAGCCAGGTGGCCTCCTCTCTTTTGCTGAAGTGTCCACACATTGGCTTATCTGCATTTGTGAGGACCTGTGTGTGACCATATGCCTTAAGGAATACCAAAAGTAAGAGAGTTGTGCAGATGATGCTGTACAAGGCCCTGCCTCTGCTCATATCTGCACAGCTCTGTGATTTCCACTGAGGGTCAGCCAGAGCCAGCTAACCCAGCCTCTCAAATATGCAGTACAAACCCAGGAAGCCTGAAGGTGACTGGTCACCAGGGGGCAATCTCACACAGCAAAACCTGCAGCCTTCTGCAGTGTGGGGAAAAGCCGAATGCCTTCACTCTCTGGGGTCTATCAGGTTAGAGAGGGAATAAAGAGAAAATACAGTTCACGTCAACAGCAGACGAGGATCCAGAGTACAGAGCACAGTGGCTGAAAGCCATCATTTCCTGCCTTCCAGACAGACAGGGCACCCAGCCTGGGGGGCAAGAATAACCATGTCTGCAACCAAACCTTCCCCAGCATGTCTGTGTGGAAAAGTCGCTGAAAGGATAAGCGTTTGTCTGGTTTTTATTATATATTAAAATGAATTTATTTACACAGTAATGATGCCACAGAGTACACAGCAAAGTACCACAGCAAACCATAGGGTGGCGCCACTGGTGACAGAGGGGACATTTCATTGATAGATTTATACATACTTTATAAAATGTAAGTAGAGAGGTGAAGCTCCTGAAAAAGCAAGAAAAACAAGATTTTTAAATATAGGGAGTGTGGGCAGGGCCAAGGAGGATTAAGAAGAGACTGGAATGAGGACTGTTATGATTCAAATCACTGAGTAGGATGACATTTTACTTCTGCCTTGATCTCACTCCAAAATGTCCTGCATATCGTCAACAGAAAACCCCAACCTAGTGTGTTCTCACATGACACTTTAAAAACTGGTAAGGGAAGGGATAAGCAAATAGTATTTGGAGCAAGTTTCTGAAGCAGTGTGGTTTAACCTTTCAAAAATGCTACCCTGAAGCCATAGGGCTGGTTCAACATTCAAGTTATCATGAGTGCAGACACACATCCTATCCACATACTAACGGGCAAAGTGGATTTTCTGTACCACACAAATATTCATAGCAAAATATATGACTCCATACTTCTGCTAGGTTAAAAAATTTCCAACCTCTTTTGATTCCCTGAAACTTTCTTGATTTAAAAAAGACTATGGGGGTGGATGGGATGGGTGGAGATGAGAAGCTGGGCTAAACTCAGAGGCTCTGTGGGGTGGGACACGGTAATGGGACGTTCAGAATGCAGGCCCCTGCAGCCTGTCTGGGCGTGGAAAGATTCCAGCAGTGGCTTATGCAAAAACCTATTCTAATTTCAAACAGCTGCAGGGAGGGGGTGTTTAACAGCTGTATAGCACCTTGTACATTCTGGGCACTTACAAATATTAAATGACGGTGATGATGAATGGTAAACAACTCTGTAGGAAGGTTTATAAAACAAGTACAATTTGTTAAGAAATTTCCCAAGAATTCTTTAAACAAACCTATGAAAACTACCATATCTCTTTTAAAAAATTCCTGGCTTTCAGAATCATATGGATACGGTGTTCCCAAGCTGAGGTTTGCACATCAACCACAGTCATGTCAAGGGGAGACAGAAGAGTTCCTTCCTCCTTAAATATCGGGGAGCTTTGTATCTGCCCAGGGCTTTCATCATCATTACCCTCCTCCTCCTCATTTTTTTCTTTTAATATACAAAATGGACTTCTTAAAAAAATAGGTGCTTTTTGAGGATAGGATTTATTAGCCGAATACCTTGACATGGAATGTATGTGAATTCCCCTCCCATGGTATCTGTCACGACTCACCCTCATCATCTTAGAAGCATCAGGGTAAAAAGGCTTGATTTCTTTGGTATAATCTCTTCTCGGATCTTGCATTACAGCTCTTCTGGCTTCCCTGATGGCATCATTTTTGGTCCACGGAATCCCCTCTTTCGGCACTGCTGTCAGTATGGACAGCTGGACTTCAGTGCACACTTCAGCAAGAGCAGCACTTGGATTTGTCTCGGCACAGCACTTTGGGCCTTTGAGAATATGAGCTTCAATGAGGTAAAACTAATAACCTGGTTTCGTGGGCAGCCATCCCATTCACTCATCAGGCTGGATCAGATTTTTCAACCCTTATCAACTAGTGAGGGGAATGGAAAACATGCCAGAGTTGGCCCAGGGAGTCAAATTCCTGTCACCCCCCTCTCCAAATATGTTCATATTTTATTTATACATCTAGAATCATTTGAAATATAGTGCAGAATCCTGAATCTATCCCTATTCTGGGACTAGCCTGTATTTTTTTAGATCACTGCTGGTAAAATCTAGAGAAAAATCCTAATTGCAGGTTACCAGTAAACCAAAGTCAGGTTACTTCCTGGCACCAAAGTATTCATAACTCAAATTTGGGAAGCTGGGTGCAATCTTCCTATGCCCTACTATTTAGTAGGCCCCAAAGATCTTTCATGCAAATTTTATGATACTAGAAACTTTGAAATATAATTTTAAGTAGTTTTACACCCAGAAATGTCATTAATATTTCTAGAGGTTTAAATCTCTTGGTTTAGAGTTTTCCATGTTCACAAGTTCATTCTGAATTTGGAAGCAAAACTGGGCCCCACTTAATCTGACAATGGGAGGCTAGTCCAACTGTAAACACCCTAACAAATATATTCTACTTTTAGGCCCTAACATCAGTAGGTTAGGTAGGATGGGTGCTTGTGCTCCCCACCCCCCAATACCTCACCCAGTCCATCTTCTGAGGGCAAATCTTGAAAGTTCTTGCCATATTCCTGGCTTCCACTCCTAACTCAGCCTCGGGGTTGGTGGGTCTCATCCATGATTCTTACATTGTTGTTCCACAGGTTACAGTTGCTTTTTTTCTCATCCTGGTGTTATTCTTCGTGAATTAGCTTCTGGGCATCACACTAGTGTACGTATACCAAAAGGGCTTTCCTCAGCCTGCCTGGGAGGCTTCTTGAAGTCCTAGTCCTCTTTGTGGAATATTCACTGACTTCATTCCAAGAGTAGGTTACCATTCTAACTAAGGCACTCTGCTATACATTCAGTCTTGCTCTTGGCTACTCTAGCCATTGTCGTGTTTCTCCAGCACCCAAAAGTGTCACAGAGATTGTTCATGCTCGTGTGGCTTAAGGAAAGTTCCAATAGGAGCTTAATTGTTCAAATTTTCAATATAAATGGAAGAATCTATAATAAAAACTTCAATAGAAAAGAAAAAAATTTCCAATCAATATTGAAGGCAATAACGTGCTGTTACTTGAGAAAACTTAAAGTGCTATACTAGTCACAATCCAAAACTCATATATATATATATATATATATATATATATACATATAAAAAAATGGGTATGTGTGTGGGTGTATGTATCTGTGTCTACAGAAGGTAGGATTTCTTTCCAGTTGATGAATAAATTCAAAGTTCCTACTACAATTAAAATGAAAATGTAAAATATTTGTGATGTTAGACTGAATTTTTTATGGAAAAATATTGAGGACTATTTGATGTAGTACTTCTTGCCTAGAAAAACATTCCTCTATTCTGCTGTAACCTTTAACACCTCCTTCTCTCCCCACCTCACAGTCTTCAGCCATCACCCAGAGAATAATTAATCTAGCCACCTGTCTCTGGGACGCCTGAGGCCCTTCTCTGACTAGTTGGCATTCATCTTTCGCCCTTAACAAATTTGAATATAAAAACAGTCTAAACACATCCGATGTGAAGAGGTGCTTGGTTTACCAGTGCTATAAGATAATGGTAGTGGAGGTGTCCATGCTTATTATACTATAGAGTTAACACACTGACAGCCACACTAGAAAAAAAATTTTTTTTCCTTGGGGCCACAGTGTTTTATTACGAAAATAGAATAAAAACTTCGAAAACAAAATGATCCTTTGTAATTTAATGAAAAATTTGTTATTTTTTATTGTTTTTCTGTGCACGAGTTATATGCAACTTGAAAAATGGTTCACGTGGCTCCCAAGGTGAAGAGATATGTAAGTTACATATGCTTCACGAGGCCACGGGCTCAAAACTAGTGAGTTAAATACAACTCACACGGCAGTTAATGTGTTAAATGATGACTGGATCCAAGTCATAATAGAAAAAATAAAGGAAAAAAAGATACCTAGAGACACAACAAATAGAGAAACCAAGGAAAATTCTGCATTAAATATGTAACCTCATTAAATAGTCAACATTCAAATTTACAAGGGCAAGGCACCACGAGAGTGACATTGAGAAGGTATGTCTCTACATGCAAACCATTGGCGGGGGAGTTTAAGGGAATGCGCTGGCTGACACGGTCAGTGGTCTGTGTGCTGCCACTTCAGTGCGTAATCAGGTAAGGAGTTATGTGCACATGGGCTACGCTAAGATGAAGCAAACACCAACTTGCCAGGCGAGGTGCAGCCATGCCACAGGACACCAAGAGTGGACTGCTGGCCAGCAGCAGCAATGCCCACTCCATGGCCATTCCTAAGGGCAGAGCCCTGCACTCTGGCTAGAGGAGGCAAGCCTCTTTGTGGGCCAACCAGCCCTCTTTCCTGGGAGTCCTACACTGCTAGCCAGGGAGATAAAGACATCTTTCATGCAGAGCCTCACATACCCCATTCTCTTAAAAAAAAAACTAAGAGCACAATAAAATACATTCTTCTCCTTTCTTGATCCTCTTTGATATAGGTGAATCACATGAAAGGCTGGTAAAAATGTTAAAAGTTTAAAAATTTCCAAGGCCACTAATGTGCTAAGTAATACCGCACAATCAGTCTTGGCTTTAAGAAAACTCTGTGCTGGTAGATGAAGGGCCCCAGGGCTCCCTCACCAACTAGGTGCAGAGAACATGTCTGTCAACCCTGCCACAGGTTGCTCCCTCAGAGGCCTGGCCTCTACTTCCAGCACGCACGTGCACGCACACATGGGCACACAAGTATACACACATGCACACTGTTCGAGTGACTCTTCGGATTTCAAGGTTGAAGTAAACAGATACTCACAGTTTTGAATAAAATAAGCATGAGCATGCACACACACACGCACCACTGGAAGGAACGCTCATCTCTTAGCGCAAATATGTGCCAAGGAAAGAAGGGGAGGGTTTCTGTAGATCTCGCTTCAGGTGAAGTTGTAACATAAACACTGTAATATACAGCTAAAAAAAATACATACAAAAATTGCACATATATCCATAGGAGAAGAGCACAGGCTTCACACACGGTGAACAGCTCTCTCAGTTACCCGCCTCAGCAATCAAAATTCCCCAGAGCTGTCCTCTAGAGCCATTTTAGAGAGAGTCATAGGAGCAATGTGCCACTTACACTGGGAGGCAGTCTCTCTAGAAGAGGTCAACATTCTGAGGAGGTCTGCAGTCTCATCAGTGGCCTTCTGCCCCTCCCCTGCCTTATGGCTATCCCAACAGCCTGCTTCACTGTGCCCTCTAAGGAGATCTTAGAGCTCAACTGACAGCTATTTCATTGAGGGCTGCTGTTTACAGCACCTGGTAGACCAGTTAGCACTGGCTACTGATAGACAGGAGCTGGCCAATTACTGCTTGGGGGAAAACTGTGATCTGGGCACTGCCAGCCCTGGCTGCCAGTGCTGACAGTTTTGACAATAATCAAAGAATGGTACTTTAAACTCTGTTCCCTGATGGCCCCTAGAGAATTGCACATGCAAGAAAATCATTTTCTCATGTCCTACCAGCTATGTATAA
Source organism: Daubentonia madagascariensis (assembly GCA_023783475.1). Taxonomy (NCBI): domain Eukaryota; kingdom Metazoa; phylum Chordata; class Mammalia; order Primates; family Daubentoniidae; genus Daubentonia; species Daubentonia madagascariensis. The sequence continues at coordinate 6,215,043 of JAKFHU010000144.1, read as the reverse complement.
GCTCTGAACTGCACTCCACCCTGCTGAGGCATTGGTGACACCACCTCAGGTCAGCTCTGTAATGGGCCACAAGTGGCTGATAAAACCAAACTTCATTGGCAAGTGAGGACAGAGTAGAGGTGAAAGAGAACCAGGCAGTGGCAGCAGAGGGGAGACTATTAGGGCTGTCTTCCATGCGGTGCACACACTTATAGATAACAGAAATGAAAATACGTCTATGACCCAAGGGATAGGATCTCTCCTTTTCTTTCTACTACCTGCTGAAACAAAGGATGTAGGCCCTGGTAACAAAACTGGGCTGATGCTAAGAATGGCAGTTCTGCCTGGTAAGAGAGTCAGTTATTGATACGTTAAAGGAAGAAAGAGTCTACTGTGAGAGCTTACCAGATGATAATAGAAATTGGTTAAGTCTGTCTATTGCTAGTGAGAATAAATACTTCGTGCTAAAAAGACAGGTGATATTCAGAATTAGGGAGGAACTGGACAAAGCTCACTGACTCACTGAGTTCATACCAAAGGAACTGTCTCTTCAAGGACATGCATTCTCATTTTTTACCTGTATTTGTGGACTATTAGGATGAAAGGTGTTTCAGGGGAAGGCAACAGCACATTTGTGCAGTTGAATTTCTGTAAAGTTAAGACAGACTCAGCTTCACACTCGATTTGGAGCTGTGAATAACCTTTCTGAATGGACCCACTTGTTCATGGACAGGGACGGAAGGTTTGTCTCTCTTCTTTCCTTGAATTCTGTGTGAGTATTAGGAAGGGGAAGTGCGTGGGTGACATGAAGGTGAAAATGTAGTAAAAGCAGCATCCAGGACACATTAACGATGTTGCAGGATTTTCACAATACAACTGAGGGAGTCTGTGGTGGCAAAAGCCAAATACTGAGCACAAAGCCAGTCCTCAAGGCTGACCCCACCCTCCCTGTCCAGGGACTTCTCAGCAAACTTGATCATCAGCAGTGTTCGCTTGATGTCTAGCCAGTTTTGGAGCACGCTGTTCCTCTGCACTAGGCTGGCAGAGGTGGTGAAAGTCTGGAAAAGATCTTCCCGGGGGCCCCAGAGCAGACACTGGAGGATGCCTTTGGCATCTGAAATGAGGATCCGCTCAGAAGGGTTGGGATTCAGGAGGCAGCTGGCCAGCTGCTGCAGGCCCCGGGAGTAGGGGGAGCGGAGTGGGATGTGAGGCAGGTCTGCTCGTGTGTATTCCTTCTCCTTCAGCTCTGGGTTCTCATCAAAAGGGTTGGGCAGATGCAGCATCTCATAGATGAGGATGCCTGTCTGGAACTCATCACACTTTTTATACTGGGTAGCAGTTATGATCTCTGGGGCAAGGCGGGACTGGTCCCGGAGGATCTCGGGGTCCACCAGATGGCTCTTCTGCTTGGCCTGAGAGAAGTTGCTCACTATAAGCCTCGTGGGACAAGATGAGGTGGGGCTGGGCTCTGCAGGGCCAAGACCTTGGGCGGTTCCCCCGGGCTGGTAGTGGACAAGCAACAGGTTCTCCAGGCGTAGATCGCAGTGAGTGACATGGTAGGGTTTGAGGTGTTCAAGGCCAGAACACAGCTGTAAGAGCAGCAGACATACTTGCCTTTCATACAAATCAGGGCTTTTCCCATGCTGGGCCAGAGAGTCTCGCACAAAATCGGCCACAGTGAGATAGGGAACCTCTCTGGTGATGACCACAACATGGCTTCTCTGCTTCTTGCTCATGACTCCCTGGCTCTCTTTCTGGGATGACTCTACTTCAGAAGAGGGCTCTGGGTTTTTCCCATCAGTTTCTCCTTTTACTTCTTCTTTACTCACTTCCATTTCATCCTCTTCCTTTTCAGGGGCATCAGGATCCTCCCAGGGAAGCAGACGGTTGGGGACTTCAGCAAGGAAATGACCACAGTCCTGCTGGATGTTAAAATGGACAGCCAGACTTTGCCGGACAGCCAAACTGTGATAATACTGCTGAGATTCTTTAGCTTTGCTCTTACAGATCTGAAAGATGAAAGCAAATAACACAATTTAAAACTCACACTTTCATAACTATGCTTATGGTGTATCAAGGAGGAGTAACTGGAAGGTGACTGGTTAGGAACAAACGATTATATAGTGAAGGCTTTAGGAAGAACCTTGGTAGTCCCATGCTGGGTGACAGCAATAATGGTAGTCATCATCTCTCATGTCTGTCTACATGCCAGACTGTGCTGAGCACTTTATGTGTACCATCTCTAGTCCTCACACTAACCCTTCAGATTAGGCTGAGGATCTAAAAAAAAACGAAAAAAATGCCCAGGGTTCCCACTTTGCAAACCTAAGTCTGTTTAATGCCAAAGCTTGCTTTTTCCACTACAGCCTGCACCTCATCTAGAAAACAGAACAACAACAAAGTAATTTTTTACCTACTTTTTGTAGAGGTTTACAGCCCACACATACACAGCAGGCCAATAAATAGCTCATAAAGTAGACTAGAATATCTTATTTCATCACCCATCACCCTTTGGGTCAACTTCTCATTGGTCAGGAGAGTGACATACAATTGGCTGGGTAAACTGTGGGTTTTCCTACCTGTAATATCATTGTGATGGTCACAACTCTGGCACTCAGAGTTCACTGGCAGGGTAGGGCATAAAGGGTTGAAAGATTCATTGGTCTGACCTAGTCAGAGCAAACCAAACATTTCAATGGCAGAATTCTGAGTTTTATGCTTTAACAGGCCTCATTTAACGCCTGATATTCAGGCAATAAGACCTTTCAAAAAGCATTTTATAAAGTGGTGATGGATCAAGGAAGAGTTTTTTGATCAAAAACATGAGCCAAGTGTTCTACATATTGTAACAACTATTGTATTTCTAGCCTTAAAGGGTTATAAAAGCAAAAAGTAAGCAAAATCACCCCCAAATGGGTTATCCTCATGCTATAGAGAGGCTAACAATGGAAGACTCACTCTCTAACACTAGTTCACAGATCATTACAGCCTGGTCTAGAGTGTCCGCCATGGCCCTGGTAACTGAGGGATACATTCTCTACTCTTCCTCCTCAGCAGGAACATAGGGCCATAATTTACAGATATCAAAGCCTCCCAGCAACAAGCACTCTCTGTAGTATTTACACTGCCTGTTTATTACAATAATACAGAAAAGAAGCAAATTGTTAAAAAAGTATTTTCTAGTTATTTTTATTTAAAAAGAAAAATGTACCTTTTCTTAGGAGGATGCAGATGGGTCTCCAGTTCTGAGTAGCGACATGTTCTGATTTCCATTCAAATAGATATTTAGAAAAAAAAGAAGACCAAAGGCAAGGGAGTCTTGGGGGAGAACATTTCTCTCTCTCTCTCTCTCTCACTCTCTCATTTACTAAATTTATTACAGTTAAAGAGACCTGATTTCAGTGATCAGTGCCATGGAAATATCTATCTATCTGTCTGTCTATCTATCTATCTATCTAGATCTATCTATCTATCTAGTTTGAGGGTACTCTAAGCATTTCTTTTTCAAGCAAACTTCTGGTCTTGAAACAGATGTCCCCAGGCTGAGTTTAAGTTCAAGCACATATCTTTTAGAAAATATTATCTTTGGAAAGCTCTAAAAGTCTCATTATGTTCAGTGTAATATATAATCCTATATGTTCATCAATCATACCATGTATTCTTTCTATACTGGACTATAGGCAATATTTCAAATTTATGTGTCACCAAGTATTTAAAAATCCTATGCTAGTCATCATTTAGTTGTATGGGAATTGGATCCAACACATGGCACCATTAACACCATCCCCAGTTTTAATAATTTGCTCAATATCACATTGCCTGATGGAATGAAAGTTCAAGGGTCCCAACTGCTCAGTCTTTGAAAAGTCTATCAAATACTATACGAAGTTTAGCTGAATGAAACTGGATAGTTAAACTCTAGCTGTCATGTTGTAGAAAGAATACTCACCAAGGACTTATGAGGCCTGGGATTTATTTAGTCTTTCCATTAGCTAGGTAACCTTGGGCATCTGACTAATTTCCCTGGGTCTCAGTTTCCCTAATAAAGGAAACAATATAAAGAATACTGAAACCTACTTCACAGGGCAGTTGTGAGGATTAAATGGAATCAAGTACATAGACTACATCTGTAAACTACAAAGTTGTATAAATGTAACACTGATAACGACTGAAACAGTTAACACCTCTTGCAAATGTTAAAAGTGATGCAATCTTACAGAATCCTCATGTTTTTGAACAAAGAGAGCAAGACAGAAAAATATACCTTTCTTTTGAGTCCTGACAGCCACCTGCCATGGCAGTGAGGCTCTCTGAGCACAGGTTTGATAAAAGACAGGTAAAGAGGGACTAACATTCAACACCTCCAAGCCAGCATCAGTATGTTCTGATCCAAGATAGGAAAACCTAAGGCTAGAAGAGAGAACTGTTTGGCCAACTCTGTAGTTTTCACTATGCCAAGTCAGGCTGGAAAAAACTTGCCACCTTGTAGTTTAACAGTAGAGGCAGAGAAGATATTCTAATTGTATCTAGACAAACACATACACACACATTTTTATAAGGTCCTCCAGAGCTTAGTGAGCAGATAAGAACCTGGATACTACAACAAGAATTTATGTTTAGCTTCACAGATCAACTTGAGATAAAGGATCAAAGTGATTTACGAAGAAGAAATGATAAATTGTTCCACCATTTTGGATGCTCTGAAGGAAAATGGTCTGACTAGCTGAGTGGGCAGCACTTCCTTATCTCTTCATTTTATAATACATAGACAGGCTGAAGAATAATGGATCACTCTAGTTTTAAGGGCAAAGGCAAAAAGGAGAAGACTGGAGTGTAAAAGAGGAGAAAAAGAGGGATTTTAACTGGTTCATAACCATGAAAACAGTTACAACCTAAACACAGACCTATGGAGATTTCCATAATAGGATTTCACATGATGGGTATCTCATAAATCTTTATTATGGAGCCTGCAATGATGTTAATTTAGGTAGGAGTATTATATTATTCTATGTACCACATAGTAGCCATTTTTCAAATATTAATAACTTGACTCCTTTAGTTTTTTAAAAACCTCAAAATGATCTGACTTCAGATGATAAATTTCTAGTCCAAAAGTTATTTCAGAAAACAAGCCACTCTTTTCAGAACAAATGGACATGGTCATTCTGCCAGTTTTTTTCTTTTTTTCCTTCTCCCCTTACCCAGAATTTTCTCTATGAGGGATCAAAGTAACTTTTTCTTGGCCTCTCATTTTTATTTATCTTTCTTGAAAGGAATTCACATCGCTTCTTTATAAAGGGTAGCTGGCATGAACCAGAGGAATCTCAAGAAAGATTCATTACCCAAAAAGAATGATTTCTGCAGAACTCCTAGGCTCCTCAAAATTTTAAAATAGGAACAAAACTGGAGTGGAATGATCCCGTATCTTCATGTAAGATTCCTTTTCCTAATGGGAGAAAAGTCACCTCATATTTGTTTTGGCTATGTTTGGGAAAACCTACTTAAAATAATGCCAATTTTGGCAGATTCTGTGCTGTCTGCATTTTCTGAAAGGGAAGAAAAAATGCTACAAGAGCCTGAGCCACAGTGACACTAGAGGGAGCTGCAATATCAATATCCAGGAGTCATTTACTTGTAAGCTGCAGCAGGAGAACAAAACCAGGCTGGTGAAGGTTTAATCTTCTTGTAAAGTACACCACAGGGCCTCTTCCTGCATAAGTTTTTGGTTCTATGAAGGTGGCAATGCCAAATTCACGCAAAGGGAACTCTTCATGTGACGTGCATAAGCAGGAAGAGAAGCCTATACTGGGCACAGTGACTCTTGCCCACTTGCCCACTCAGGGCACACCTGCTTGAGCTACTTCTCCAAAGGAGTCAGAGGGACATCAAAAGAGACAGCCCGTCAGGTAGTAGGTACATATTCACCAATGTGAATAACATACTGTTGCAAAAACAGAGGCTTGAGGGGAAATTGGGTACTTGTCTAGGTTAATAAAGATCAGTGAAGACAGAGAGTAGGAAAGAGAAATATTGATTCACATCAGCTGAGCATTCGAACAAGTATCTGATGGTTCCCCAGCACTTCCTGTATTTAAGACACAGCATCCTGAAGCAATCTGATCAGATTCCCAGATACAGGGAGTGGAGACCCTTTAACCGCTGACAAATCATCTATTGGAAAATGGAAAAAAAAAAAAAAAACCCAAACCCCAACAACCATGCCTTCCAGAATCAGAGCCAAATTACCCTCTCCTGAGACCTCCTCAGATCCAGGTCAAAGCACATAACACCTACACAAGCCTGATCTTAGCAGAGAAACAGACCTTAGCAATGGTTCCTCAAGCACACCAGAAAAGTTTAATTCCAAGCATTCATTTCAGTTCAGGGGCTCATTTTCTGTGTTGCTCATGGCAACTGCTCTGCATACCTTTGAGGCAAATTTGCCATTATAAAGCATTTATGTTTGTAATAACCCCAACCTAGACAGCTAACTTCTAAAAAGCAGACTGTGGGGGGCTTTGACTGTAAAGCCCCATTAAAAGCAGCTGGGGAGGAGAAGATAGTGCTATGTGTCTAGCACTACTGACCCTTTCAGAATACCCACAATGCCTGAGACCTGTGAAGAGGACATGCATGTTGCTGCCCTTTCAACGACTGATATTCAGTTTAAGACAACAAAGGAGGATGTAGGGGGAAAAGGCAGACATTTGGTAAAATTAAATGGCAAGATTATGGAATTAATTAGTTGTTGAACGGCGTGGTATTACCCATTCTTTTTCACTTGACTCTTCTTCCCAAAGGTTCCTTGAAGTGCTGGTGTTCAGAGGGTCTCCTCTCCGTCCTCATTTTTCATTGACACATTCCCTTTGGCAAGCTTGCTCATGGCTTCAAGTATTTTGTATACACTGCTGACTTCCACGTGTACATTTACAGCCCACATTTGTCTCTGAGCTTTAGACTCATACATTCAATGGCCTACTTGATTTCTCCTTATCCGTGTCCCACCCCATAAATTCCTTAAACTCAACATAACTAAACCTGAACTCTTCTTCCCACCAAACCCGCTGCTCTCCCAGTATTCCCTCTCTTGGTGAATGGCTCTGTTATCTGTCCCAACATCTGAATGAGAAACCAAGTTCATTCTGATTTCTCTTACATCTTCACTACCTATGTCTAATCAATTACCAACTCCTATTGATTTTGTTCCTAAATAACTTTCAAATTATCCTCTTTTCTCCATCTCTATTGCTATCATCATCACTCGCCTGGACTACCACAAAAGCTTTCCTACTGGTCTTCCTGCCTTTCATGTGATTCCCTTCAAATACATTTTCCACATGGCCATAGAGCCATCTTTCAAAAAAAACATCTGCTATCTCTTGCCTATTAAACTTCCTAGAGGCTCCCCATTATCCTCGCAGGATAAAGTCCTGGTCTCACCTCACCTCACTTTCCAATCTTATTTCCCATCTCTTTTCCACTTGCTCTTACCATATTGAACTATCTGCAGCCGGCCCCCTACTCCTACCCTCCAGGTGTTCTGTTTGGGGGGCCTCTTCAACCCTCATCTGCCTGAGGGATTCCCACTTATCCTTTCAAAGCCCTTCTCAGGTGTTACTTCTGTCAGAGAGAGAAAGTGCTAAAGACTCTAAACCTCCTTTCTGTGTTACTTCTATATCTTGTACATGTCTCTATTATTGCAGTTGTCACACTTTTTGTCTATCTTAAGAGCAGATACTCAAATCTTTAGGGCCTAACACAGAGCAAGGCACATAACACATGTTCAATATGTCTAAAAAATTCTGAGAAAAGGCTACATCTGATCCAGTGTGGCCACAGGGTTTATTTACTCAGACCAGGTAGAATATATGAACAACTTTTATGAAACAGATGGAAGTTGGCAAGGTGATAGGTAGGGGGCAATGGCAGACAAATCTGAATAATAAATACACATGCATGACCTGCCTATGCAAATGAGTAAAATCTGATCAATGAGAGCTGTCTGCTGAGTCCAGGCTGCCCTGGAAGCTCACTGATTTTGCACAGCACAAAACTATACACAATGACATGGCTCTTTATCACTCTATTCAATTTTCTCTCCTTTTCTCTGAAGAAGGCAATAATTATAAAATACAGGACTCTTCAAAATTATTCTACATTGGCTTTTATTTTCCCATTACGGGCCCTGTGTGCCTTCAGCCTACTTCCAGTCTACCAGCAGGGAATCTTATTTCTACCTCACACTGTGCATTTGACCGTGCCTCAGTGAACCTTACGTGAGATGGATATCGTAGGAAATGAATTGTAGAGGGGAAAAAAATGAGAAACATTGAAGATCACACATATACCATATGTGCTACTTTGTGACATTACACAAAAGCACAACTGCAAGTGGGAGAGCTCCTGCAGAATGAAAACCTTTAACTTCTAAATTGATATCCGGTACTTGGTACAACCTCACTCTAAGAATACAGCCTGATCACTGATTGACCTCAATTCCTTAATCTGCCTAGGAGGAGTATTGCTTTACTTGCTGCTACAGAGCTAAGACCCACATATTCTCAATGCTGTTACAACTGTATTCAAAATAGACTAAGTGTTTAATGTATAAAATGCTGTCTGGGCCCAAAGTACTCAGGACTCCATTTTGTAGGATTTTGCTATGAGACCTGCCAGGTATGTCAGGTAATTTACAGCTTGAATTGCTGCAAAAATGTTCATGTGCCTGAGAAACCAATTTCGGAGCTCAGAAGAGAAATTCAAGAAGGCAACTATGTAAGATTTTATCATTTTATTTGTGACCTATACTCACCGAATCTTTTCATTCTCCTACTCAGCATGTGGATCAAAAGAAAATCACTTGTGTTCCTGGGCCAGTAATTTAGGTTGGCAGAATGTTGCCCTGGATGTTCACACTAGAGAAACTGAGGTACACAGAAGTTCAATAACCAGCTCAGGGTTCAGATTAAGAATTCAATTAATTTGAATTCCAACTTGTGATTCTCAACTATAGCCTCTCACCTCATTAATTAAAGCCATAGCTCCCTTTTCCCACTAGAAAATTCATCTTGATTCCAGGTTTACATGAGCACCCAAAACCTCTCCCTTCTAAACCAATTTTCATTTGAGACTCTTAGGCACTTCTGTATGCATTGAACCCTGAAACTAAATGTACACTAACCTAGGATGGCTATGAGTATGTGTAGCTGACTGCTGATCAATCACTTTCTGTGACATTTCAATGTTAGAAATATTTATGTTGAATTATGAAAGTGGAAGTGGTTTCTCCTCTAGTTTTTTCCTTACCACTAAGCCAGTAATTAATTGCCTGTGTATATAGTCTGAACTAGTTGTAAATTCCTACCAATCACAGCTATTCTTGTAATGCTTTTTCATTTAGTGTCTTGCTTTCTCAGCATCCACCCAAATGAGATAAACAAACATTCTGTTGTCAAAAATGCAATAAAAGATGCTGGTCTCCAAAGTTCACCTCTGTTTTATTATAAGTTTTTTTTTTTTTTTTTTTTGAGATAGGATTTTGCTCTGTCATCCAGGCTGGAGTGCAGTGGCATCATCATAGCTCACTGCAACCTCAAACTCTTGGGCTCAAGTGATACTCCTGCCTCAGCCTCCTGAGTAGCTAGAATTGCAGGTGCATACCACGATGCCTGACTAATTTTTCTATTTTTTGTAGAGATGGTGTCTCGTTCTTGCTCAGGCTAGTCTTGAATGAATTCCTGGCCTCAAGCAATCCTCCTGCCTTGGCCTCCCAAAGTGCTAGGATTACAGGCGTGAGCCACCGTGCCTGGCCTATTACAAGCTTTTAACAAGATTCTGGCATAGGTGGAAGAAATGAACCGGCCCCACAGTGGTAATAGGGAAGTGTACATCTTCACTGAATTTTGTATGCTCTAGCCTCGAGAACAAAACATGGACTACTTTAGAAGGAGAAGATGCCTACCACCCCAATTTTGGAACTGTTGGAAAAATAACTCAGAAATTTATACTTTTTGCCTATGTGAAATTTTTAGCATCCTCTTCAAAGTAACTCTATCCAAATTTTCTATGTGATCTTACATGGCAGCATTTGTTATAAAATGATCTCATGAGAGCAGTGAAAAAAAAGAAGTTCCAGTGAGACCAAGCCATAATTTTATCCACCTGTCCACCCTACTCCTAGACAACCCTGAGGCACAGTAGAGCCAGTTTGCTGACTCAGGCGTGATATAGTAGGAAAGGTTTTATCTAGAAGTCAGGAGGCAGCCTGCCACGAAGCTGATGTCCCTATGCAAAAGCGACTGTTTCTCTCTGGCCTCAGTTTCCTCCTGTGTAGAACAGTGGAGGCCCTTCTAAAATTGACTTTAGTCTACTGTGAAGATTATGTGTTTGGTTAGTGGCTATCCAGATTCTTTGAAACTGAGAAAAAGCAAGGTAGACTTTATTTAGAGAGCAGGGAAGTTAAGTTCATGTTTAAGTTTATGTTAAGTTCTATTTAAAGAGCAGGAAAGTTAAGTTAAGGGCTGGAGGTCAGCCAATATGCAGCCCACAGAGACAGACAATCCAGTCTGCTGGGTGGTGACTTGCCAAATGGTGATGTGAGGATAAAAGAAGACATGAGGCCAGGTGCCGTGGCTCACGCCTGTAATCCTAGCACTCTGGGAGGCCGTGGTGGGAGGATCACTTGAGGTTAAGAGTTCGAAACCAGCCTGAGCAAGAGCAAGACCCCATCTCTACTAAACACAGAAAAATTAGCCAGGCATCGTGGTGCACGCCTGTAGTCCCAACTACTTGGGAGGCTGAGGCAGGAGGATGGCTTGAGCCCAGGAGTTTGAGGTTGCAGTGAGCTATGATGATGCCACTGCACTCTACCTGGGGCAACAGAGCAAGATTTTGTCTCAAAAAACAAAAAAAAACAAAAACAAAAACAAAAAAGGAGGCTGTGTTCACTGCTTCCACAGCTTCCCCATTCCATTCTCCCTTTAACTTACTGCATCTGGGATCCAGCCCCACTATTACTGTAAGGCTTACCAGAGATTAAACTCTTGCCTTCTTCCGAGTCCTCATTCTGCTGAAGCCCTCTGCAAACTTGGACTCTGGCCTGTGGGGCCCTGCCCTTTGCTACTGCTTTTCCTACTGCTCCTGCTTTGGGTCACTTTGATGTGTGGGCCTTTTCCCACTTTGCAGGCTCTTCCACTACAATCTCATACATTCCCACAGTTTCAACTTAATCAAATCTACGACAGAACTAGGAAACTATATTTCTATGCTTGACCTCTCTTCTGAATACCAAACCCATATTTTTATCTGGCTACTGAGCTTATCTCAACTTTGCTGCTCCATTGGCATGTCCCATAGCCAGCTCATCTTTCTGGCTTTTCTGATTCATTATTTCAATTAATGGTATCACCATCCTCTTGGGGTTGTTCTGCCTTAAAATTTTAGCATCACTGCCCTCATTCTACATTCACCAGACATGGTCTACCACCTTCCTCAGTTCTTTTACCACCTGCCCCTTCTTTTCCTCTGCCCTATTTCAAGGTCATTAATATTTACCTGGACTATTGCAGTAGCATAATGACTAGCTTTCCTGCTTCCAGTCCTTCTGAACTCTTCCAAAGTTTTCTTCCAAATATCATAGTTTTCTTCCAAAATCATTCTTACGTTATTTCTCTGTTTAAAAATCCTTAGTGGCTTCCCATAAAACACAAAATAAAATCTAACCTCTTAAGATCATCATTCAAAATCTCTAAATTTGATCTCTAATCCCTCTATGTCTAATTTTCCATTACTCCCTCCATGCACTGTATTTGCCACAAAGAAGTGTAAAGTGGACACAAGAGGCCCTTTCTTATTGGCCCTGAGATAAGTGTTAATGACTTCTTTTATTCATTAATCTTCATTCATCTTTACATCGCCACATACCACTCTGAACTTCCATTATAATCTGTTTTTTCTTAAGAGTTATTTATGCCTTTGTCTTTCCCACTGGAATATAAGCTCCTTAAGGGCAAGGCCTTCGTCTTATTCAGATGTATTTCTGTAAACCACCAGAAATATCACAATGTTTTATATAGTAAATGTTTTTTAAAGGTCAAGAAATATTTATTGAACATCTACTATGTACATGATATTGTATTAGATGCCAAGGATATAAGGATTAATAAACCATGGTTCCTGCCATTGAGAAGGTCAGGTATAACAGTGGGGAGGTGAGGCATGTTCTTGGAATTATATCATGGTAGTACTGTTTAATTGTATAACTGTAGCATGACAGTGCAATTATAAATACAGTAGGTACAGTGTGGGTATACAGGAAGGAGCTGTCAGCATGTTCTCAGAAGATCAGAGAAAAAAATACACAAAGCTGGATTTTTTAGAAGAACACAGAGGCGGGCCGGGTGCCATGGCTCATGCCTGTAATCCTAGCCCTCTGGGAGGCGGAGACAGGAGGATCACTTGAGGTCAGGAGTTCGAGACCAGCCTGAGCAAGAATGAGACCCTGTTTCTACTAAAATTAGAAAAAATTAGCACTTTCTAGGTACATGAGAAAAAAGAATGGAGGAATAAATAACTACCATTTATTAAATGCTTAACTTTGTGCCAAATAATGCTCTGAGCACTATATACATCACTACGTATACATTAACTCCTGAGATTTTTAATAATGGCTTTAAAAAGAATGAAGTATTTTTTCCATTTTACAAATGAAGACACTGTACTTAGAAAAGGCAAGTAACTGGGCCAAGGTAGTACAGCTAATATGTAACTAAAGCACAAATCAAATTTAAATCCAGATCTGTCTGACTTAAAAGCCTAAATTCTTAACCACTTTGTCAAAAGTACTCAAATGTTATATATAGGAACTATGTGGGGGGGGTGCTTGCTACAAATGCAGTTTCCAAGGCCTTACTGCCAGGGATTCTGATTCTGTAGGTATGGAATGGGGCTGAGAAAATGACATTATGAAAACCCTCAGGTGATTCTGAAATAGGTCACCAGGAAATCACAATGCAGAAATTCTTTGTTGTATTATACTGCCTCCCAGGAGAAGAGCAGTCCAGACAGAGGAACCAGTGTGTGCAAAAGCCAGGTATCATGAAACAGGAGCTATTTATAATTTGTGCTAGAGGATGGGATGACAGAAATGAACAGCTAAGGATGCCTGCCTTTAAGAAGCTCAGGGTCAAATGATCCAAAATCTCTAATTCTTTAGTTTTTTTTCATTGAAAAGACATTATGACATCATTTTTTTTAACAAATCAAAATCACCTATAATTACCACCACTCTAACATAGAAATTATTTGAATATTACTATTTTGTAGGTCAATTTTTAAAAAGTAATGATCATACCATTTGGTATTCTGCTATTTTCATGTGACATATTACAAAAAATGTTTTTCATAATTTTATATAGTCTTCATAATTGCCATTTTAATGGCTGCAAACATTCCATTGGGTTGATGTGCCATAACTATTAAATTGTTTCCTTAATATCAGGCACTTAGTTTGTTTCCAATTTTTGGCAGTACTTAAATTCTTGAGGCTGTTAGTATTTTGTAGCTTTCTCTCATAATTTTAAGGAAAAAAAGATGCTTACATCTTTAAAGTAATGAGAAAGAAAATATCTAAGTGCAGAACCTATCTAAATATGCTCAGGCTAATGCCTAATATTAAAGAATAACAGTGAATAATCTATAGAATGTTGAGCAGTAATTTTCCATTATTGTTAATAACAATAATGCATTATTTTATTATATTTTATACGTACTTCATAGTTTATAAAAGCAGCTTTACTATATAAACACATGCATTACAACAATCTTATGAGGTAGGTAGGGCAGTTAGTATCCACTGATGTGAAAACCAAGAGAGGTTGCATGACTTGCTTAAAATTACACAGTGATAGATTCAGAACTTGGGCCCAGGTTAGCTGACTCCAAAACTCTTTATTTTGTACTGTGATGCCTTTTAGTTTAAGAGCAATACACATCATAAAGCTATTTATGTTGAATGAAGATTAGAAGAAATATGAAAGAGGAAACCCCTCAAATCCAGGAAAAGTCCTGAATTTTATAACAAAGACAAACATGACACTTGCTATGGACTGAATTGTGCCCCCCCATTTGTATACTGAAGCCCTAACCTCCAATGTTACTGTATTTTGAGATGGGGCCAACAAGGAGGTAATTAAGGTTAAATGAGATCATAAGAGTGGGGCCCTGATCTAACAGGATTAGTGTCCTTATAAGAAGAGAGGTGTGCACATGCTCTCTCTCTGTACCATGTGAGGACACAGTGAGAAGGCAGCTATCTTTAAGCCAAGAAGGCAGCCCTCACCAGAAACTGAATCAGCCAGAACCTTGATTTTGGGCTTTCCAGCCTCCAGAACTATGAGAATATAAATGTATATATATTTTTCTTTTTTTTGGAGACAGAGTCTTGCTCTGTTACCCCGGGTAGAGTGCAGTGGAGTCATTCTAGCTCACTGCAACCTCCAACTCCCGGGCTCAAGCGATCTCCTGCCTCAGCCTCCCAAGTAGCTGGGACTACAGGCACATGCCACTGTGCCTGGCTAATTTTTCTATTTGTAGTAGAGACGGCGTCTTGCTCTTGCTCAGGCTAGTCTGGCACTCCTGACCTCAAGTGATTCTCCTGCCTCAGTCTCCCAGAGTGCTAGGATGATAGGTATGAGCCACCGCACCTGGCCAATGTATATTGTTTAAGCCATTCCGTCTATGGTATTTTGTTATGGCACCTTGAGCAGACTAAGACTGAGATTTCGTTACTGAGATGTGGGGTGCCACTGTAAAAATACTTAAAAATGTAGAAGCTGCTTTGTAACTGGGTAGAGGCTGGAAGAGTTTTGAGATGCATGCTAGAAAAAGCCTAGATAACCACAAGCAGACAGTTGCTAGAAATATGGATGTTAAGGGCAATTCCAGTGAGGTCTCTGAAGGAAATGAGCAACATGTTATTTGAAACTGGAAGAAAGGTGATCCTTGTCATGAAGTGACAAAGAACTTGGCTGGACTGTGTTCTAGTGTTTTGCAGAAGACAGAACTTGCAAGAGATGAAATGGGATTTCCAGCTGAGAAAATTTCTAAGCAAAGTGTTGAAGGAGTGGCTTGGTTCCTCCTGACTGCTTATAGTAAATATGAAAGGAGAGAGAGGAATTGAAGAAGGAATTGTTGAGCAAATAGGAGCCAGAACTTGGAGATTTGTAAAATTCTCAGTCTATTCTATGCATATTGTAAAAAATGTGAAAGCTTATCTGAAAAGAACACCAAGGGTGTGGCTAAACAATCATTTCATTAAGAGAAAATGGGCCAGGCATGGTGGCTCACAACTGTAATTCTGGAACTTTGGGAGGTCAGTGCAGGAAGATTGCTTGAGGCCAGGAATTTGAGACCAGCCTGGGCAACATAGCGAGACCCTGTCTCTATTTAAAAAAAAAAAAAAGAAAATGGTGTGACTTATGGACTTAATCAGCCATCTCAGCAGAAACCAGGAATAGGGATGGGATTATACCAGCAAAGACAATACCAGTTTGAACTAAAAGAGGACAGACAAAGTGGGACAGAATGAAGGAAGGCTGCTAAACTTCTTGGATTCAATAGGAAAAGACCATACAGCTATTTGGCTGCTAACATGTACTATTCTTCAAGGAAAGGGAAGATGACTCTGAAGGTGACAGAGACATCGGGGCTGCTATTCTTAGCATAAGCCCAGCGGGTAAGGCTGTTCCATTCTTGGTTTCAAAGGGTGAGGCTGCCTCTCTAGATTTGGAGGGCCAGGAAGACTGCGACCAGTACTTCAGTAGTGGGGCTACCCTGCGGAATCATGGTGGTGATGCTGCCACCCCAGTGAGCCTGGAGGGCAGAGTATCCAAACAAAGAGGATTATTGTTGGACCTTAAGATTTAATAATATTTGACTTGCTAGGTTTTGAAATTGCTTGGGACTATCATTCCTTCCTTCTTTCCTTCTGATTTTCCCCCTTTGGAATGGGAACGTCTACCCCAGGTCTATTCACAGTTATATTTTGGAAACACACAATTTATCTGGTTTCACATGTTCATAGCTGGGGAGGAATTTCCCTCAGGGCAAATCATACCTTGAATCTCACCCATATCTGACTTCGATAATATTTAGATGAGACTTTGACCTCAGACTTCTGAGTTGATGGCAAAGTGAATGAGACTTTTGGAGCTGTTGGTATGTGTTTTGCATGTGATAAGGACATGAATTTGGGGGGGGGGCCTAAGGGCGGAATGGTATGGATTAAATTATATCGCCCACAAAATTCATATGTTGAAGCCCTAACTCCCAAAGTGAATGTATTTGGAGATAGGGCTTACAAAGAAGTAATTAATGTTAAAAGAGGTCATAAGGGTAGGGCCCTGATACAATAGGATTGGTGTCCATATAAGAAGAGATACCACAGCATGCATTCCCTTTCACTTTTTCTCCCTCCCTTCTTGCTATGTGAGGACACAGAGAGAAGGTGGTTGTCTGTAGACAACGAAGAGAGCCCTCACCAGAAACCAAATAAGCTGCAACCGTGGTCTGGGACTTTTCAGCCTCCAGAAACACAAGAAAATGAAGGTATGTTGTTTAAGCCATACAGTCTATGGTATTTTGTTATGGCAGCCCGAACAAACTAAGAAACCATACAAAGTAAAGATTTTAGTACTCTAAGACTGCAGTGGATTTTGTATTTAAGGAATAGGTGTAGTATCCTTTGCCTTTTAAATTGTTAAATTCTACCACTGATTTCCTTTTGCAACATTTTAAAGACCTTTTAGTCTCTTTAAGAGACAGTCACACCCATTAGAGTACTCTAAATTCAATTAGTATAAGAAGGGACATTTTAAGAAGACAAACAGAAAAAAGAGTTTTTGTGTGTGCCAACTGCTGATCTCTTTTGCTTATCTCTGCGAAGGTGGGGTTCACAGAGCCCTGGTAGTTTAGTAGTTTATTCCTCTAAGGTTGTACAATCAATTGGGCACTTCTGGAAACACAAGAGGGTCTTCAAAGAGACATTTATATTCAGCATTTAGCGTAAAACATTCTTTCCCAAACCTGCCAACAACCCCCAGTATATAGTCACTGGCCACCTGTTCTTTGGAGATTGCTTTTGCATCATTACAAGCAAAGAAATCAATACAAGACCATTGATTTGGGAAAGAGACAAGATTGCATGGCAATAATACATAAAGTTAGTCAAGCCCTACTTCTCACTTGTTTTGAAAGAACAGATAGTTCAATGCCCCTTTCTGAAATAGGTACTTATCCTGCACTGGTGATCTTGTAGCAATAAAGACCCAAGATAGATAAGTCACTATAACCCCAATTGATATAACAGCTCTCAAGTGCTACACAGAATCTCAAAATGCCTTGTTAGATTCAATAGTAACGTATTAACTCAAATCCAGATTCCCACTCTGCAGTTTACCCCTCAGTTTAATTTAAAAAGTGTGGGCTGGAGCACAGGGTCACTCTGCCAGTGCCACCAGACAGTCAAGAAGTGTAGGTGCTGCAACTGCAGAGAGCAGCTAGTTGAAGGTCTGTTCCAAACATATATCCTGTCTTGATAGACAGGTAAGGCCAATCTTTTATTTTATCCATTAATATACTAAGATACCATCTGGTCCTTCTAAGCCAAATTAACATGTAAAAGTCATTTAGATATGTTAATTGGTTTTGAACCAGTGAACAGAATCAGTAAAAAGGGAATGAGGGAATGGAGAACATTACCTTAAGTTTACATAGAGCTTTGTATTTTTCAAAACCCTTTCACATGCATTATCTCACATGATCCTCACCTCAATCCCATAAAGTAGATGGATTATCATTGTAAACATCTGAAAAAGGAGAAAATTGAGGCTCAAAGATTGTCACTCTCTTAAAGTAACGTAGGTAAGAAGCTAGTGGATAGTGAAAGAAATGAACACTTATCAGGGACATTTTGTTCTCTTTTAGTCAAACCACAGCCTCATAAGATGGGTACCATTATTGACAAAGCTACTGAGTGGCAGAGCTAGGATCGGAACCCAAATCTTTTGGACTTAAAAGTCCACGCCTTATTTATTACGATGATGAAACCTATTGCTTACTGTTACAGTGAATATAACTGGGCAAAAATTCTTGATATCAAGAGTTTTAGCTGTCTTGAAATAGTGGGTTGTCTGGAATGAGCAATACACATGTAAGAAATTAATAAGCAACATAATGGACAAAGTGCAATGATGAAGTCAGAGATATCTGTGTTTAAAACTACTGCTTGCCAACTGTGTGACCGTAAGCCAGTTAGCTTACGTCTCTGAGCCTTCATTTTCCTCATCTGTCAAATGGAGAAAAAGATCTTAACCTCATAAAGTTGATGTGAAGATTAAATTACATAACATAAAGTTCCTGGCATATCAACAAATATTAATTATCTTCCTCTATAAAAATGTTTCTCCAGAAACCTGAGGGGTTATACAGCAGGGGTAGACAAGAGTCTCTTATTTGGTAGAGAATAAAGACAGAAACGTGGAGTGAAAGGTACATAAAAGACATCATTTTTATAGGTAGTCTTTGCAAATAGCTGCAGCTCAAGGATTACCTACTTTAAGAATACTTCTTTGACTTCTAGAGTTTGGGTTAAGGTCCTTCCAAGCTCCCACAGAATTCTTGTTTACCTGTATCTTAGCACGCAGTATACTGTTGTAACTCTGTCTTTTTACATGTCTGTTTTCTCCTCTAAATAATAAATAAGCCCCCTGCTTATAATAGTATCTGGTGTAAGGTAGATACTCAGTAACTTGCAGAATGGAGGAATGGAAGAAAGAAAGGAGGAAGGAAGAATGGACCCATCCCGATAACAGAGTGTTGGTTAAAATTAAAATGAGATATGTAATATTTTCTTACCTTGACTGCATAGTTATTAAGTGGATCTTTTGCATATGAAGCAGTATAGTAAACTGCATCACCTGCCTCACAACATGGTTTGTCACTGGTTAGCCTAAAGTCTGACCAGCTGTCCACCCCAAAACGGAGCTGGTCTTTCTGCCCAGCCATGAACAGGTCTTCACATTTAATAGCCAGTTTCTTCAAGGCATCTGTATGAAGGCTTCGGATTTTACCCACAACTTCCTCCCGATTCTCAAGTCCTCGATAAAGTGCTTGTCTTTGTGGCTTCTGAATGCCTCGGACCTGCCTGCAAGAAGGACCACGCCGGCTGGACAAGGACTCCATGCTGTTGGAAAATCTGTCCTTAATACTGAGAGTGGTTAAGCTGGAGATGCTATTTGCTGCTGAGGGGACAGGTCTCTCCTTGTGCAGAGGTCTCTCCAAGGAATCGTAAGACTCAATGTCCAGTCCCTTGAGTTCATAACTGATAGAAGAACCAGCACTGCTGGCATCCCAGTTGGGGTCGATATCATAGGTGGGATTAGCCATGACACACAGACCACTTTCCATGGATTTCTGGAGGTCTTTGGAGATTGGCTCTGTATTGGCTCTTATGATCATCTTCTTTGGCAGTGGGGGTGGTGTGGGTTGGGAAGCATTAGGTGCTTCTTGGTCTGTTTTTCCCCCAAAGGCAATGGTATCATCCAAAGCTCCTTTGGGCTGCCGTGGATGCTTGGGAGGTATCATGGCTGCTCTAGATTGCCCTGTATTATTTTAAAAGAAAGAAAAAGAAAAGAGAATAATTAAGTAAAATTTTCAATCTCATTTCATAATTGAAACTTGAACAGAAATGAGTGAAGTAGCCATGGGAATGTAAGAATTAGTCAATGCCTTAATTCAAAATGGGAAAAGAAAACAACCAAAGAACAAATACCTAAACATTGAAGGTATAAGTCCAAGACTTGGTGGGAGCAACAAATGTGCATGATGTCTCAGCATTTCTTTGCCAGAGGAACAGGTCACGAGTTTGGGTGATGGTCTTTGTTTTCAAATAGGAATCCAGATTTTCCAGTCCTGTCCCCAAGAGTATGCTACATTCACCACACCAGAATACTAAGGAATGACAGACACTCAAATATATTTGCATTGTGACAGAGTAGAGATGATAGCATTGTCGATAAAGAAAAATACTTGGGAGCATTATTAAAAACAGAACTGAAACTAGCAATGGGACTATTAATGGCTCAGAAGATACTATTCTGTTCTTAGCACTTGTCATTTTATTTTTTTATTTATATCTATCTATCTATCTCACTTGTCATGCATATAGCATTTTCCAACACATGAATACAATTTCATAAGTCATGTTATTTTATTTCACTATGGATTCTGGCATTACTTAAACTGGTCTATGTATAAGATTTCTGTTACTATGGCAAGGGGAACAGTGTATATGAGCAGTCAACTGCTGTTCCAAGTAGTCCTTCACAAACTCTTATGTGATTCTGTTTTATTTTGGGGGGCATATACACTATGATTTGAGTGATGCTACTTTTGAATATCTTTTACAAGCCCTAGTTAGAGAACCACTTGTCTCTGCTTAGTTTCCAGCATTTATGCTTAGAAGAGGATAAAATACATGTGTGTGTTCGATTACACCTTCAAGACTTATTGTATAATAGTGAGGGGACATTATTTTTTAAAGACAGAGAAATATACCATGAAACTTCCATAAAAGTTACTAAAATTAGTCATGTTATTAAGATGAGGCTTGTGCTCAATGATCTCAGAGTTAGAGCATAATGCTCTGTTATGGGTTGAATTATATCCCCCAAAAATGTATGTTGAAGTCCTAACCCCTGGTACCTGTGAATGTGACCTTATTTGGAAATAAAGTCTTTGTAGATGTGATCAAGTTAAGATGAAGTCATTAGGGTAGGTCCTAATCCAATGACTGGTGTCTTTATAAGAAGAAAAAAACACTATGTGAAAACAGAGACACACAGGGAGAACACCATGATGATAGAGGTAGAGATTAGAGTGATATAGCTGCAGACCAAGGAATGCCAAGGATTGATGGCCACCACCAGACCCCAGGCAGAGGCAAGAAAGGATTCTACCCAATATCTCAGAGCATGGCCCTACTGATACCTTTCAGACTCTTAGCCTCCATTACAGTGAGAGAATCTATTTCTGTTATTTTAAGACACCTATTTAGGAAACTAATACGTGCTTCTACTGATGATCATACAGAGTGGAAGAAGGTACTTGATGGTTGTAAGGATGATAATGAATAGAGGTATTAAAATCATGTTCTTGTAGCAATGCCAACAGTAAGCACCAATATAAACTGTGACTGTAATAATAATATATGGTCATGCATCACATAACTATGGAATAAGTTCTGAGAAATGTGTCATGATGCAAACATTATAAAGTATACTTATATAAACCTAGATGGTATAGCCTACTATACACCCAGGCTATATGGTATAGCCCTATTGCTCCTAGGCTAGAAACCTGTACAGCGTGTTACTGTACTGAATACTATAGGCAGTTGTAAC
This sequence comes from Daubentonia madagascariensis, assembly GCA_023783475.1. Lineage (NCBI taxonomy): Eukaryota > Metazoa > Chordata > Mammalia > Primates > Daubentoniidae > Daubentonia > Daubentonia madagascariensis. The sequence goes on along the minus strand of JAKFHU010000144.1, from coordinate 6,193,606 downwards.
ACAATGGTTATTTGTATATCTAAACATAGAAAAGGTACAGTAAAAATAGAGTATGAAAGAAAAAAAATAGTAAACATGTATAGGGCACTTATCATGAATGGAGCTTGCAGGACTAGAAGTAGTTCTGGGTGAGTCAGTGAGTGAGTGGTAAATGAATGTGAGGACCTAGGACATTACTGTACACTATCGTAGTCTTTATAAACACTGTACACTTAGGCTACGCTAAATTTATTAAAAAATTTTTTCTTTCTTTAACAATAAATTAATCTTAGCTTACTGTAACTTTTTTACTCTATAAACCTTAAAAATTTTTAAACTTTTTGGCTCTTTTGCAATAACACTTAAGTTATTCCAAAAACACAAACACATTGTACAGCTGTTCAAAAAGATTTTCTTTCCTTATATCTTTATTCTATAAGCTTTTTTCTATATAAAAATTTTTAATTTTAATATTTTTACTTTTTAAACTTTTTTTTGTTAAAAACTGAGACACAAATACACACATTAGCCTAAGTCAGGACCATCAATATCACTGTCTTCCATCCTTCACAGCTTTTTCCACTGAAAGGTCTTCAGGGGCAATAACATACATTAAGCTGTCATCTCCTATGATAACAATGCTTTTTTCTAGAATACCTCCTCAAGGACCTGCCTGAGGCTGTTTTACAGTTAACTGTTTAAAAATAAGTATATGGAGTATACTGTAAAATAATGATAAAAAGTATAGTATAATAAATACATGTAACCAGTAACACAGTCTATTTTTATCACTATCAAGTATTACATACTGTACATAATTGTATGTGCTATACTTTTATACGACTAGCAGCACAGTAGGTTTGTTTATACCAGCATCACAACAAACACGTGAGTAGTGCATTGTGCTACATCATAATGGCTACATCACTAGGCAATAGGAATTTTTTAGCTCTGTGATAATCCTATGGTACCACTGTTGTATATGCAGTCTGTTATTGACCAAAACATCGTTATGTGCCACATGACTGTATTACATTTCCCATGCACGCAACTTTCTTCAACGATATCTAAGAGTTTATATAAACTACAACAATATATACAGTAAACCTAAGGACCTCCTTTCCTTACCAATGACCTGTAGCAATATTTTTACAAGGCATAGAACTACATTAAATATAAATAAACAAAAATAGGTATATATTAGAGAGAGCATGAGAGCAAGACAGAGAGAAAGAATATGAGAATGCTAAGCTCCAAGAGGGCCAGGGCTTTTGTTTTATTCATTGTTGTATCCTCTGTGCCAAGAACAGGGTCTGGATATTATAGGCACTCAATAAATATTTCTTGAATGACTGAACAAGTAAATATTTAGGGCTGAAAGAAAAAGTAGTAAAATTGTATAGGTACCTATAACAAGGAAAGAAATTGAATAAGTAATTTAAAAAATTCCCACAGAGAAAAACCCAGGACCAGATAGCTTCACTGATGAATTCTACCAAATGTTCAAAGAAGTATTAAAACCAATCCTTCACAAACTCTTCCAAAAAATAGAAGAGGTAGAGGGCACGCTTCCCAACTTGAATTCTATGGGGCTGATATTACCTAGATACCAAAATCAGACAAAGACATCACAAGAAAACTAGAGACTAATATCTCTTATGAATACAAATGCAAAAATCCATACAATATACTAGCAAACTGAATCCAGCAACATATAAAAAGGATTATATACCACAACAAGGTGGGATGTATCCCAGGGATGCAAGGTTGGTTTAACATCTGAAAATCAATCAATGTAATACGCCATGCTAACAGAATAAAGGGGAAAAAACTCACATGATCACTTCAAAATAGACACAGGAAAAGCATTTGATAAAATCCAACACCTTTTCATAAAAATAACACACAATAAACTATAAACAGAAGGGACATCTTCAACCTGATAAAGGGCATCTATGTAAAACCAAGAGCTAACATCATACTTAATGATAAAAGACTGGATTTTTCCCCCCGATACCAGGAACAAGATAAGGATTTCTATTCTTGCCATTTATATCCTACATTGTACTAGGGGTTCTAATCAGGGAAATTAGGAAAGAAAAAGAGATAAAAACATCCAGATTGGAAAGAGGAAGTAAAACTGTCTCTGTTCACATAATCTTACACACTGAGAAGCCTAAGGAATCCTCAAAAAAAAAAAAAAGATTAGAACTAATATACCACTTCAGCAAGGTTACAGGATACAAGATCAATGCACAAAAACCAATTGCATTTCTATATACTAGCCATGAACAATCCAAAAATAAAATTAAGAAAACAATTCTATTTATGGTATCAACAAAAAGAATAAAATATTTAGGATTAAATTTAACAAAACAAGTGCAAGACTTGTACACTGAAAACTACAAAATAGTGCTGAAAGACATTAAAGAAGACCTAAGTAAATGGAAAGACATTTTATGGCCATGGATCAGTGACTTAATATTGTTAAGATGGAAATACTCCCCAAATTGATCTACAGATTTGTAATCTCTTTCGAAATTCCAGCTGGCTTTCTTGCAGAATTTGGTAGGCTGATCCTAAAATTCATATGGAAATATAAGAGACCTAAAGTAGCTTAAAAAGGTCTTGAAAAAGAACAAAGTTGGAAAACTCACCCTTTTTGATTTCAAAACTTATAAAATTATAGTAACTAAGACTGTGGTACTGACATAAGAATAGAAATATATATGAATAGAATAGATTCGAGAGTCCAGAAACAAATTCTTGTATTTATGGTCAATTGTGACAAGGTTGCCAAGACAATTCAATGGGGAAAGAACAGTCTTTTCAACAAGTGGTGTGAGGAAAACTGGATATCCACAAGCAAAAGAATGAAATTGGACCCCCCACCTCATACTATATACATAAATTAACTAAAAATGTACCAAGAATTTAAATATAAGAGCTAAAACTAAAAAACTCTTAGAAAAAAACATAGGAATAAATCTTTGCAACCTTGGGTTAGGCAATGGTTTCTTAGATATGACACCTAAAGCACAAGTGATGGAAGAATAATAGACACATTGGAAGTCAATAAAATTAAAAACTTTTGTGCTTAAAAGACATCTTTAAGAAAGTGAAAAGACAACCTACAGAATGGGAGAAAAATGTCCAAATTATATATCTGATAAGACACCTGTATCCAGAATATATTAAGAACTCTTACAAAAAAGATAAATAACTCAAATAAAAATGGGCAAAAAAGATTTGCATAGACACTTCTCCAAAGAATACATAAGCACATGAAAAAATGTTCAACATCATCACTCCTCAGGTAAATGCAAACCAAAACCACAATGAGACCCCACTAGACATCCAATAGGCTAGCTATAATAAAAAACACAGACAAGTTTTGGTGAGGATGTGGAGAAATTCTGCTCATACATTGCTAGCAGGAATCCAAAATGGTGCAGCCACCTTGGAAAATATTTTGGTAGTTCCTCAAAAAGTCAAACATAAAGTGACCACATGACCCAGCATTTCCACTCCTAGGGACACATCCAAGAGAAATGAAAACATATGTCCACACAAAAACTTGTACACAAATGTTTATAGCAGCATTATTCACAATAGCCAAAAAGTAGAAACAACCCAAATGTCCATCACCTGTTGAATGAACAAAATGTGGTACAGCTATACAATTGAATATTATTCAGCCATAAAGAGAATGAAGTACTGATACATGCTACAACATGTGTAAGCCTTGAAAATTATGCCAACAGAAGCCAGTCACAAATGACCACATATTTTATAATTCCACTTAAATGAAATGTCCAGAAACATATAAAGGCATAGAGACAGAAAGTAGATTAGTGGTTGCCAGGGGCTGGGGGAAGGGGAGAATGGGGAGTGACTGCTAATGGATTTCTCTCTGGGGTGATAAAAATGTTTTGAAATTAGATAGTCGAGATGGTCGCAAAATTCTGAGAATATACTAAAACTCATTGAACTGTACACTCTAAGAGGGTGAATTTTATGGTATGTAAATTATATCTCAATAAAGCAAATCAACAGTCCATTCTTAGAAACCACCATAAATTCAGTTTTCAGTCACATCTTCCCATTCCTCTGTGCCCTTAACATCACCAAGGATATGGGGGCTTGGCACTTATTGAATGAATTCCTGTGGTGGTGAGGCCTTCTTCCTAGAGCTGCCCTAGCCGTATTTTCCTTGGCTAATGTGAAAAGTCAGACCATGGTTTATTTACAAGATGACAGAAGTACTCTTTGTAACAAATCCTCATTTTTCAGTTGCTGACCCAGACCTTTCAGTGATGAAGTGCCATGGAGAAGGTTAGAAGCAATGAATGGCACCAGCTCAGGCCCTTATCGGTCTTGCCTCACTACTGTGACAGTCTTCTGTTATCACTGGCTCCAGTTTTGCTTCCCTCACCACACTAGCCACTAGAGAGATCTTTTTCAAACACCAAAGCTGATCATGGCACTTCTCATTTAAATAAAATCCTGTCCTAAATATCAAGTCCAAATCTTCAAGCACAGCAAGCAATCCTTTTATGACCTGGCCCTGGTACACCCGTTCTCTTGTAGCATTTCCTCTTGTATCCTAAGTTACAGCTACCAAACTGCTTGCGGCTTCTCCAGCACTCTTGGCTACTTTATGCTTTCTTCGTGCTTTGTGTCTTTGGTCATGCTGATCTTCCACAAATAGTTTCCCACTCCTCTCATCTTTAAATATTCTGCCTGTGGGAAGTGTTTCTTACTCCCCTCCCCAAAGCTGACCTCTCTTTCCTTGGGACCTCAGAAATGTTCCTGCGAGCATTTCTAAGAACTTACAACACTTGACATGTGAATTCCCTACTGGTTTGCTCATTGAGGGCATGGACGGTGTCTCATTTGTATACCCAGGACCAAGCAAAGAATCTGGCTGAGAATTGAATGAGATAAATGAAAAACTAGAAACATGAACCTATTCTTGCCCATTCCAATGTGGGCCCTAGAAGAGGCTTTATGGGCTGCCATTTTCTACCCATTTCTCCAAATTAGCATAAACAAAAATAATCACAGACACAGGAGGAATGGAGAACTCCAAAAGAATTTTTTTTTTCTTTTATCATCTTAGAACTGACAACTGAGACAAGGTCTATCACCATCAGCAGCTCTTTAATGCTTATCAGAAGAGGTGGCTGATAATGCTACATTCTACCACTTACAAAATAAAGTTCAAACTCCTCAGTAAGTTGGTCAAGGCTCTATGTCTTATCACCACTATTTCTCAGTAAGCCTCCATATGAATCATTCACTTCCTGTTCTTTTAACATGATCCATTTTTTAATTTTTACCTTAGCAAAGGTGTTTTGTCCTTGGCCCAGCTCAAATGGCCCTTCTCCACTGAAGCCTTCCCTATTTTCTACTCCCCTACCTCAAATCAGAAGCCATTACTTCTTCCTCTGTGTTCTCTCATAACTTTCTGTTCTATTAGAGCATTTTTAGCCTTTTATAATGTGTGTGTGTATGTTTATTACATCCCCTCAGAACCTGGTATGGTGTGAGCCACACAGCAGGTGTGCAGTGGCTGCCAGACTGAGGGACAGAGAGAAAACAGAATCGGTCATCATTCCAAAATGGAAATGGACAGCCAAGGTAGCAAAGAAATAAAGATACGTAACAAGGCTTCTCTTCCCAAACAGCAGGATATGATCTCCTGGGAGCTAAGAAGATTTCCACATGAGAATCAGAAACTTATGTGTTCCAAATGAAACCACAAACATTCCACAGCCCATGCAAGTAGGTCAAGCTATTCTCCTAAAAGTGTTCTGTGTTTTTAGGTTTTTTTTTCCTCCAAGAAAGACACGTTCTCCTAACCGAATTCCATTCATTTGGGTCAATGTTTTAAAAGCTTGGTATCTTAGCTGTTTTTATTTTAAACTTTTAATCCTGTACATTCCTCTCAAGACTCTGGGGCCAGACACCAAGCTCAGCTTTCAGCAGGCCTGATATAACATCACATACTGTACATTTTTGTGGCATACCAGCTCTCTAAACATAAAAAAAAAATAGATTGTGTTCTAAATCTTGCCTTCCTATATGCTAAAAAAGTTCCTTTGCACAAATAGGTTTGACTAAACCATATTCAAAACTTACTTTCCTCTCTTTTTGAGCTTCCATACTCTACCTCTTTATTTTCTCCCCACTAAAAAATGTCTTCAGACTGACAGACAAGGCCCTGTATCATGTTCTGAATATGACTTGGTAATCATTACAGTCTTAGGGTGCTAGAGATTAAAGGTACTTAACAATAACCCATTTGGACAGCAGTAGTATGCTAATGACTACAATTAGTTCCTTATTCCAACAAAACAGGAATGGCATGATTTCCTGGTTTATCTGCCTCCTATCATCTCACAGGTAGCTCTCAGAATGATCTTTTAAAAATCCTGATTGTGCCTCTATTCAAAAAGTGGCTCTTCATTTCCTATAGGTAAAAGTTACACTCTTTGTGACCCTCTCCCAGACTCCTCCAGGCAGAAGCTTTCATTAAACCTTTAAATATCTGCATCACAGCAGCTATCACATGGCCTCCCCTAAGAATCCAGCCCCAAGTCTCTCTTTCCCAAAGACCGGGAGTCCTTGAAGGCCACATTAGTATTCCCAGCACCTAGCCTGGTACCAGAGAGATAGTTGGTTTTCAACAAATGTTTGCTGAATGAAAGTATTAAAGCCCAAATAAATGGAATATATCTTCCTACTTAAATTGTAATTTCAATCTTCATCCCTAATTTTTCCTCTAGGGCTCAAAACAAGTAATATAGATGAGAATGGAAAGGGAGAGGACAAAAGAAGAGATGACCATCTCCAAACTGGGAGATATGCACTAGAGTTTATAAATATGGATGCCACATACCACCACTGTGCACAGCCTTGTCAAATGACTAGGGTTTCTCACTGGCTGAACCTAGCCACTCACTGTATCATCCCCCACCAGCAGGCATCAGCAGTCTAGGAGGAAGGGTCCTAATTTACCTAGGCATTATTACTGTGCTGGGGCCTACCACAGTCAAATATACGCAATAACTGGCAAACCACAGGGGATATCAACTTCATGCCAAGCAATAAAACAAACCTGACCTCCAAAGACCTTTGGGTTTAGCCTCAAATAAACAGATACATAGACCACTTTAAAGAACGTCAGTGGTATAGCAGCTGACTCGATTTTTGTAAGGCCTCATTAGTGAAAACCTCTCCAAAAACAAAGATTATTTATTTGGGGGTAAATTATCTATGTAATTTGAATATTATATTCTGTCAACTAATTCCAGTATATGGAAAATTATTTTTAAAGGTGAGTGCAGCTAACTTAGGGACACAGTTTATGATTTCTTTTAAAATAGAAATAATTACAATTTTAGGAAGTGCAACAACTGCTAAAACAAATGTTCAAAGCTGTTGTCAACCTGTTTTTTTTTTTTTAAACATCCAGATAATCTAAAATTGTGCAATTCTTTAATCTTTGGTTGAAATCATTAAGTTGCAATGTGTGGAATGATGTCTGCTCAATAATTATTTGGTGAGTAAATGAATGAATAGTAATGTACTCTTCAGAATAATTCTTTCTTAAAAAAGCTGGCATTTATAATGACATTGTTCCATAATTACAATATCAAGGCCAGCAATGTAATGACATTCTTTTAAGTATATTCACCCCTTAAAATTTAACACTGACAATCAATATACTGCCAAAGGAAGTTCTGGAGACAGGAGACTTTTAAGCGTTTTCTTTCACTGTTTGAAGTTGCAGCCTTAAGGAGATGCTCAAAGTAAATAAAAAAATGTGGACAGCTTCTTGTGGGGACATACAAAAAGGAAACACAGGCATGGTTTATATAAATCCTTAATTAGGAAACCTGTGGATTAAGTCCTATATTAGAAAAAGAAAAGCCAGTTGGTTAATGGAGCATATAAACTGTGACTTGAAATTTTCCTACATGAACTTTCCTGAGCAGAGCCAGATTTCTGGTGATCTTCTGAGGAAAAATCCAAAAGTAATTTTTAGGTCATTCATTCGAACACATTCTTAGCACCTACTGTGTGTTTTAGATAATGTGCTAGGTTGTTGGGATACAGAAGGAGTAACAAGCCAAAAATCTGTTGAGTAAAGGGACACTTGATAGACCTTTCTAAAAAGCAATGTATAGAGTACCTGGTTACAAAGTGAATGAAGGAGAGCTAAAGTCACCAACTTATTTCCAACAGGGTAGAACTCATTACCTGCTCCTGATTTTATCAGGCTGATAAGGTAGTCAGATATGCCTCATAAAAAAACCAGTGATCTTTCTTCTAGACATTATGAGATAGACTTAAGACACATGGGGAAAATGTTGAAGATCTGATTAAAAAAACCATTCTGTCACTCTTTGGGAAATCATTTTGGGGACAGACACCCTGTAAAATTCAGTTTGCAATGGATTAAGGTGTTACAGATCAAAGTTACACATCAGTGATCTCATATGACCATCACTCAGAGTAAAATCATCACTATTCTAGGGGCAACCTTCTTAAGGAGTTATCAAGTTGCATAAAGACCAATATGATTTTTGTGCAAAATATAAGACAATATAAATCCCCCAAATAACCAATTCTTTAAAGCAGCGCTGTTCAATAGAATTTGTGTGACAACGAAAATGTTCTATATCTGCACTGTCCATTACAGAAGCTACTAGCTACGTGCAGCTATTGGGAACCTGAGTGAGACTGAGGAACTATATTTTTATTTTTATTTTAATGAATTTATATTTAAATAGCCAGATATGTATTGTATCGGTGGCTATTGTATTAGATAGTGCAGCTCTAAAATCTAATAATTAATTCAGTTATAAACATAATAAAGTTTGCTTTATTTATGCTAAGAACAAGAACAATGACACATGGATTAACCCTAGAGAGTGACCCTGTAAGGTAAAAAGAAAAATGTATGGGTCATATAAATCAGTAGCTTTTTGTGGGAATGGTTCAATCACAACAACTCTTGTTGCACCAGAGTAGAATAATGAGACTGTCTTGAGGGTGGAGGTCTAACAGGAGGTTCTGAAGGAGGGTAATCAATGCCTATTCCAGTTGGGTTTTAAAAAAAAAAAACTTATTAGTTTTCAGAACTATATAAGAAATGTGGGAATTATAAAACAAATCCAAACCATGTACCTTTAATTTACTATAATGGGCAGATCTTGAGGAACTGGATCTGCACAGTTATGTTACTTTTATTTGTCATCTCTCCTCTGGTCCCTGTTAGCCACCTTGGGGTCCTGTAGCTTGTTTTGTATTTCACACCTTTGGTCACTAGTTGTACAGATAGCCCACAATTTTTTCGATTTACATTCTGTTGTTTTGATTATTCAGTGCCACCTAAAAAACATTTTCAATCTTTTTCACTCTTTCCTACATTTCCTAGCTAGCACATCTAACATATTTAAAGGAGAAAGAAGAGTATATATACTTTTAGGGAGAAATAAAGGCACTTCACAACTATTAAGCACTTCTACGTACCAAGAACTTCTTTCTTCTGCCACCAGCTCTACAAGGCAGATGTTACTATTTCCTCATTTCAGATGTGGAAATTGAAGCTCAGAGATGTTAAATAGCCAGGCCACAATCTTGCAGGTGGGCAGTGACACATCTCTCTCACATCCCCTCCAACTGATCTTTTTCCTGCTAGATCACACTGCTTCCTAAGCCCACTTTACAATGTAATTTTCAGAAATAAATTCCATAGTAAAAATGAGTGTAACCTTGAACTTTCCTCCCTTAGTTTCTTCCATATCTGTTCATCCATCCTCTGCCTTATTTAAAAGGAAGGAAGGAAGAAAGGGAAGGAGGGAGGGAAGGAGGGAAGGAGGAGGGAGGAAGGAAGGAAGGGGGAGACAGCAAGCAAAGCAAGCAAAAGGTCTTTATGAAGTGGTTCTGGAATATTTATTTATTAATTTTATTTTATTTTATGTTTTAAGGCTAGTCAAGTGAAGCAGTGGGAGGTTCTGGAATATATGAAAGGATTTAAAGCTATTGCATTAAGAGGTTTTGTTGCCTTTCACTTTTTAAACACACCATTTTTTTAAAGTTACTGAGGCTTTAAATCATAAAAAATTACTCGAAGGGTAGTTTAAAACTACATGCAAATGATTTGTCGAAAGTATTAAAAAAGAAAAAGTTCCAAATGCCATTTAAAATACTTGTTCCATTAGGAAAAACAACAACACCAAAACAAAAATTAAAACAAAACAAAAAAACCTCAGCTTAGAACTTATGGAGTCAACCCTATCTATTACCTTTCCAAAAAAGCAACTAACCATGTATCATATCCTATGGAGTCAAGCATATAGTCACTAAAGCACTTAAGGAAAACTGGCCAACATTTTATGGGTATCACATACTTTTGAATGTAAACCAATATGTAGGAAGAAAGCTATCTTTCTGATACAGCATCCATAGCCTAGTATTTTTGCATACTAAGTAACTATAATTTTTTTTAAAAGTCTTAAATTTTGTGTCTGAAAGTAGATGACTTAAAAAAGAAGGGAGACAGTAGCAGCCTTTCAGTATTTCACAACAATTTAGTAATTAAGAGCATTATAGTCTAGTGGCTAAGACCGACTGGGTTCCAATCTTGGTTCAACTCTTACTGGTTGTGTGACTTTGGGCAAGGCACTCTGCCTCACTTTCCTTATCTGAAAAATAGGGATAATAATTCCTAATCTGGTTGTGAGGATTAAATGAGCTATTAATAATATATGTAAAGCACTTAAAATATTCACGGAGGCTATGCTTTATTTTTCCTACCAATCTTCATAACAGAGAAGACAATGAGATAAAATAATTAACTCTAACTAATGTTGGCTAATGGGAATTTTAAAAGAAGAGATGCCATAAGGTACTATACAATTAGTAAAAATTATTATATATTTTACTGAGGACATGATGAAAGAAATTTTGGTGTAGTCAGAACATCTAGATTGTAATTCCTGATATATTATGCTGTCTGAAGGAATATAGTAAGTAAACTAAATTTTTCATCTTCTAATATGCCTCATAAAATATAAAAGAATGGAAAAAGTCCATTAAACTGTTTGACTATGAAATCTATTCCAACTGGAAAATGGTATCCAAGATAGTTACTTGGGTAAAGTGTAGCTTGCTTTCCCTATTCCCAAATCATATAAGGCTTCTGGAACTTTAAATAGAAGTCTTTTTCCTTACAGAATATATTTTCAACTGCATGTGGGTTGTTATGATTGAGTTTTCTGAAGGGAGATATTAAAGTATTTCTCCTACAGTGTTACCTCAACCTTTTGACCTTCTTAAGGACTCTTTTATTCCCAAGTATACTAGTTGATCTTAGCATGATTTTTTCTTACAATAACCCCATGGAGGAAAAAGACAAAGAAGAAAGGAGTTGAGAAACTAGGTAGAAGAATGCTTCAATGACATACACCTCTGGTTTCCAAACAGGGTCTAAGGATTGGTCGGTAGTTCATAAGAATCTTGCTCGTGCTCTGCATGTAGCAGTCCATGCTAGTCACCGCTTTCCTGACTTCATGGAAGAAGAGCACTGAGAAATCCTTATACTGCCCCAGGCTTTGCTTTTCAGAAGGAAGGAAACTGTGTGACACTCAAGGGAGCTGGACAGATCAGAAGTCACTGAGCGTTCAAGGAAGAAGAGTGAAGATGATCAGAGAATTGAAGAATCTTTGCACTGGCAGGTAATTCAGCTCAACTTTCATTGCAGGGCAGCATTCTCCTTCACAGCATCTCTGAGATACAGCCTGTCAACCTCTGCCTAAATACCTTCAAAGACAGGGATCTTACTTCTTCAAGTCTGCTGATCCAAGCCAGAAATCTGGGATACATCATAGATTCTTCACATCATCCAACCTTGTATATTTTACCTCTTAAATATCTATCAAATCTGTCCACTGTACCCCTTCCATTATCTCAGTTGAGGGCTCCCCTTCTCATCCCTTTATGTGGTCCTGCAATAGTATTCTATCTACCAGATTTCCTGCCACCAAATAATCCATCCTCACATGGCAGCCTGCAGAGTGGATGTTCTAAAACACAAATCTAATCGTGTTATTCCTCTGCTTAAAACCCTTTGATGGTTCATTATCACAAATAGCAAAAAGTCTAAAGTTTTAGCCCGAAATACATGATATTGGCTAACTCTCTACTTCACAGTTTGGCAACACTAAATGCTTATAGTATCCACATGCACCAAGCTGTTTCACATCTCCACAGTTTTGCTCATAGTCTTGCCTTTGATTTGAATACTCTTTCTTCCCTCTGTCAACCAGATAAATCAGTTCAGGAATTATCTCCAGGAATGTATCTTTTGACACCTTCTCCTGTGTAATATCAAAAATACTCCATGCATGTTTCTATCACTGCATTATCATATTACACAGAAATCACTAACAAGTTCACCTCTTTTCCCCCAGGTGAGTCCTTCAAGGCAGGGACCATGTCAGCACCCTTAGCACATGGCAAGGGCTCATGGTAGCAGGTGTTTAATACATGCCTAGTAAACACCAGAACTTTTTTCTTATGTGAGTTAAAATTTATAACTCCAGGCTGGGCACAGAGGCTCATGCCTGTAATTCTAGCACTTTGGGAGGCTGAGGCAGGAGGATCGCTTGAGCCCAGGAGTTTGAGACCAGCCTGAGCAACATTCTCTACAAAAAATTTAAAAACTAGCTGGGTGTGGTGGTGCGCACCTGTAGTCCCAATTACTCAGGAGGCTGAGGCAGGAGGCTCACTTGAGCCTAGGAGTTTGACGTTGTAGTGAGCCACTTCACTCTAGCCCTGGCAACAGGGCAAGACTCAGTCTTAACAAAAAAAAAAGTATAACTCCAATGGCTAAACTTTTGCTTCATGGAGCAATAAAAACCATCTCTCCAGGAAAATAGAACATTTGGCTAGTACATAAAAAGGCAAAGTTTAAGTACTATTTATTTGACATTTGTACTTACCTAAGTTGCTGTATGTTGCACTACAGGGGTTGAGGTCCAGAGGATCTGAAATGCCTTCTTTTTCCTCTTCCCTTTCCAGTTCAGGTAGGGGCAATGCTGGTGTGACTGAAGGGCAGCCCACGCCATCTTGCTTCACAACAGGTTTTGGATCCCGAGGAGAAAAATCCTCCGTCACTTCATGGGTCACGTGACTGAAACAAATCAGACCACTTGTCACACTGGCATTCAAAGGTTCTGCTAAAATTTAGATTTATGGAAGGCATATACTTCCCACAAATGTAAATAACTGGTCCTATAGTCATAGCAATGAGTCATAAGCCCCAACATACTTGTCTAAACACAAGGCAGTACTTCATCCAGGCTGATACTTCTATTTACCTTGACTCATACATATTGAGAATCCAATTTGGTAAAGGAGGTATGGTAGGCTGAGAGGAAACTTGAGAATAACAGGCAAGGAGTGGAACAATTTTTTTAGGTAGTGATGGTGGTGGTAGAGGGAGCTGAATGCTTAAGGGATTATAGACTAATATACTCAAGTATTTAGTAAAGTATTTAGCATATTTACTATACTATATTATAGTACTCTAATACTATAGCAAATACCAAATACTTTACTATATAGTATTTACTTAGTATGCAGTATTTAGTATACACTAAAGTATTCACTAAAGTATTTAGTAAAGGTCAGAAATAAAGTTGAGATTAGACTATCTAATCAAGGAAGTTAAACTATTTTAATAGGTATACTGAGGCCTGTTCTCCTCTTGCCAGGAGAACAGAAGTATCAACCTTTGCCTATGTGCATGCAGCAGGGAAGGCAAATCGAAAAGAAAGTTCTACTTGCTGGTTAATCTCATCTATTAAAATGAGTTTGAAGCATCCTGCTGGCCACATACCAGTGTACGATCAATCTTGTTTTACTGTCACCTGCTTATTTGCTTTAACTACCTCTGCCCATCTTCTCCACTCCCCAATCTACCTGAACTGTGCCAATTCTGTTGCTATAAAGCACAAAGGGATGGAAAGTTTATTAAATGCTATTGGAGAAAACTGGCCTAGTTATAAAATCTCAGTGGGTCGGTCAATGAAATAAATTCAAAATCCGGCATCTTTAAAGATTTCTAGGTCTACTGAAAAGTGTTTCTAGACTATCACATAACTCGTCCCCTCTTCTTCCTGGTTTCTTTATGAAAAAAAGAAAGAAGGGAAGGAAACACACACTATTACATGTTACTTGTGGATTTTCAATTGGCAGTGAGACATGATGAAATTTACAAGTTTCTTTAAAAGAGGTACTTTGTTTGATTGTGTGTCATCAGAACATATATTACCTGTGGATTTAAGAGAGCAGATCTAAAGGAGAAGGAGTTCCTTCTTGTCAATCTTTCATTATGGAAATTGTGCCTGAGCCTGGACAGGAAAATAAGCCTTGACGTCTGCTGGATATACAACTTCAAAAATATTCTTTCAAAGCTGTCAGAGCCAGAGGTCTCTCTATACTGGGAGTGAGCAATGAGCTGGAAGTTCGTTAGGGGATCTGGCTCTTGGGGACAGTGGTAAGATGGGAAGGAATCACTCCTTTAGCACTCAAGAGGGTAATCTACGTAAAGGAGGCCTCATACAGTAAAGCATGCTGCCTCTTCTTGATGGGCTGCCCTTGGTCATCAACCTAAAAGAGGGACTCCATACCAAGCTGGTTTCTCATAATATGCAGCATCATAAAATCAAGGTAACAAAAGGCTCTACTTCCATGCATTAGCAAAGACAAAGCAAAGTGACACTTCCAAGACACTCTCAGGTACCACTTAATGTTGTTACAGATTGTATATCACTGAGTAGTTATCAACAAGATTTAGGAGAGGGAAAATGTTCTTTTCTGGGTAAAGTTAATATAAACCATTTCTAATTTCAAAGTAATCAATATAAAGTGATCGCAAAATATCATCCCCCCCTTGAGAGAAAAAAATGTTAAAGCTCCAGACATTTCTTATTCTAAAGCCAGCTTTAGAGGTTTGCTAAAAAGCTATTTCTTGGCTCCTCATCTCTGCAACCTTACTCTTGCCTTTTTTCTTTCTTTCCCCAATCTCCTGATTATTACTAAAATAAAGCCCTCCTTTCTATTTGTCAAAAAGGGGTGGTGATCATCAGAATCATGATTCCACCCTCACTTGTGTGTTTTCCTCCCAGGCAATGGACTGTTTACAACAAAGCTCAGCTACTGTGGGAACTACAGAAAGAGCTGCTGCTATTAACCTATGAGGAATTCTAAGGGCCTGTTCCACATACATACATGTAACATAGCTCTGTACTGTGAAGGGCTTCACAAAACAAAACATGGAGGCTAAAAAGCAAGAAATATTAAAGACTCACCCACTGTACTCACTAACACAATTCCCCATTAAAGGAAATTTTCACAGGGCCTTCTTGAGTCTGTTTATTACGTTCTGAAACTCTGATAAACCATGGATGAGTTCTGGAGAGCTACAAGTTGGGCAAACCATGAGAAGAGGCTTGAATTATGCACCTTAATATCACCCACTGCATCTTGACCTTTACCTTAGGGGTTTGGTCTGGGAAATGTGCCAAATTACCTTTGGGGAGCTAAGCAAAGTGAAAGCTAGTTTTATTAACTCCTTGAGGACCAAGGCAGCACAGCCTATATTCCAGATAAAGATCCGTTTTCATAAGCATATTTTACATAAGTACGCTGGTACATTAAATCACCAATTAAAATAATTGTCAACTATAAAGAACTATGCAAATAGATTTGATAAAAGTAAAATCACATGTATTTGCAAATGGACGCTAAAATATTTAATCTGCATTTACAGTGACAGCAGTCTCTAAAAGGAGTAAGAATTTTAAAAATGCATCAATGATATGTCATGTTTTAATGCTTGAGGGAAGAACAGCTCTTTGTATGATTAAAACGGTAAAGGAGAGAGAGGAGAAAAGAGAGACGTTCTGAGAGTTCAAGCTTAGATATGGTAACATGCTATGACCAAAAAATAAAGAATTGCGAAAAGCATCAGAGAAGGTTGATTTGGTCACTATGTATAAACAATACAGACAAATCATTTAGGAAGAAAGGAAAATCTTATGATTAATTTATCATTAGGCATATTACTTTAATAAGGGAATTTAATTTTTGACCATTGACTTGTTTCATATTTATACATAAAATCAGAAAACCCTCCCAAATACTAAAATGACATTTTACAAATACAGGCTTTATCTCTTAACAAAGAGTTTCACTACCATTTCATTGGGAAATGCTTAATGTAATGCAATGTAATCAGAACCTGGGTTCTGTTTCCCTATTACTTTGCTGTTCTGAACAAACTTGATGATAGCATTAGGAGGAAGTTAATGGAGACGATGAAAATTTCCCCCATTTCATCCATTAGACAGATGGTAAGAAATTCTTTAAAATGAAAATTAAAAGAAATATGTGAGAATTTCTCATACACTATATGTTAGCACTTCTTGAAATCACAAACAATGACCAGGATATCTAGACTTTTTTTTTTCAGGTTATTCAATGAATTTGATATTCATTACTATAAAACAGAACTATGAGGTGATAAATGGCCCACAAAGAGGACGTTACAGCTTTTACATTTCTGCTATTTAAATTCATGTTGAAACAGTCCCTAGACTTGTAATACAATGTGGAAAGTCTGTAATAACTATGGTGTTGATATCTAAGTCCCTGATCTTCAGGCTGGGTCAAACCCTGAGTTAACCTACTCTTTGTCCTGAACCTTCAGCATTCCTTCTGCTTTCATAATGGAAGGACAACACGCGTTTGTACTTTAAACTTTTCAACCAACTTTTAATTAATGACCAGTTTTTAATTGAGATTTGGTCAGATTTATGGTCTGACCTGACACTTAAGAAACCATGCCATAATCTCCACAAAGACAACTCATTTTCTGAACACGTAGAATGAATGTAAGGTGTTCAAAGGAAATAGTAACATTGTTATAGATTTGTCTGTCATAAAAACGAATGCCTTGGAAGGTTATATCTCATCAGTCTGCAATATTCATACATAATTCAAAGCTGCAGAAGCAATCTCCTATGGGAAGCTCACTTGGCTTACCCAGGTGGTAGGATTAATCATTACACCATCAAATGAAATAATCTTTTTTATTTTTTTCCTGGAAAATTCATTCAAGACAGATTTTTATAAAAATTCTGTTAAATGTCTGAATGTACTTTTTAAAAAGGCAAATCAAATTCCACATTCAAACAGATTACAGGCCTTTATGTATCCAAGTATTTCCACAATTTCAGTTCAACTCTATCTTCAAATTCAACCACCTTCATTCAGCTTCAGAAGGGACAGTAAATGAAATCAGACTTCTATAGAGACCATCTGCCTCTTGGGGCAAATGCTATTCTAATTTGCCAGCTCTCTTCAGCAGGTACATCTGTCTCTAGTTGCCCAAGACAGCCAATAAACAAATGTGTGATTTTTAAAACCTCCTTTTACCCCTAAAAATCAGACCAAGGCACATTAGAAACAAAATTTCATGGTTTTGTTACTGGTTTCCAGAGCTACATATTTCTGGGGTTGCTTGGGATGATGGACCTTTGCAGAAATGCAATCTACATCAACACATAAGGAGAGTTCAAAATTATCAAATCCCATACCTTTGTAAGCTATTGGAAAAAATAAAAAAACTCCATTTCTTTTTGTCTCTCTACCTCTAGGACCCCCTACCAATGTGGCATTTCTTAATCCTATCTTAGTTTCCAGGTCATCAACTTGATTTTGCTACACTTTCCAATCACTGGACATTCTCAGGTAGAAAAGTGTTGTGTCCACTGATCACTACACTGATTATCTAGTGTCTCCATTTTTCCACTAAGCCTTCTGTAGTCTTTAACTGAAAACGTCAAACTTCTTATCCTGAACCGAGATTAACCTTTAACTGAGATATGATGAGTTCCTACTAATATGTCTAACATAGTCTGGTCAAACAAAGGTAGCTCTTACTGGTGTGAATGAAGTGGCTAGGTCTTGGGATGGAGAAGACTGGCAACCACGTGCAAGGTCTTGAATAGAATCTAATTTTCTGACACTGCACAGATCCACTTTTTCTTTTTTTAAACAGACATGAATGGCAAATTAAAAGTGTCTTCAAGGCACCAGATTGCAAGACAGTGAAGCAGATAAAAACACAGGCCTCTGTAAATCACTGTCACCTTCATAATACTAAGAATTAGTTTCAAAATCCTATGAAATACAAAGTCAGAATGGCATCTGTGCAAATTAATAGAAAAGATAAATTAATTTTGGAAAAGAGCAATAAAGTATGATTGCTGTTGTCAATAACAGAGATATAGAAGTAGCTCCTCAGCATCACCATTTGGGTCTTGGTTCACTTCTGAAGAACGGGGTGAGATATTGATGTACATGTCCCGAAAAGGCAAGATATTAGAAGAAAATACCCATAGCCCTATTCAAGGGGACTGTCCCAGGGAGGATATGGAACAGCCTTTCTAGGGTGTCCTGGGCTTTTTCTGCATGCCCAGAAGCACTGGAGAAGCAAGTCAGTGCACCTTTTTCCACTTTCCTCTTATCTCCCTCTGCCCTTTGAGTCAGAGTAGGGAGATGCTGAGAAATGATTATGTACACTTAGCTCTCCAAAAATGTCACAGGCTCACTGAAATGGATGTAGGGTGGGAACGGGACCTAAAAGTACTCAGAACATACTCCTACTCAACACTGCACAAGCTGTGCACTTTTCCATTTAATTCACAAAAACACTTCAGGAGGTAGATGCAATTATTCTCATTTTACAGATGAGGAAACTGAGATTGAAAGAAATTAAGTCAATTGCCTAAAATTACATGGATACTTAGGTGACAGAGTTGGGATCAGAACCAACACTGTCTAACTCTAATGTCTGGGTTCTTTCCACCACACTAGTACCATCAGGCAAGCTTGGCATATTATAGAGACTCAACAATAAATGCTTAATTATGGAGATGAAGATGTAAAAGTGCTTTGAAAAGTATACAGTTACTACTGAAATTTGGGGTACTAATGATTACAGATGTGTTCTACTTTTGAAAAATCCTAAACAAATAAACCAAAAAATTCATCATTTACATCACAAAAAAAATTTCTTTAAATAGGAGCTGACTAGTATAGAATAACTGTGTTTACAGATATTTGGCTTCCTAGTAATAATCACCACCACCACTGCCTCTACATTTACATTTAAGCACTGTGCTTAAATATTTACTTTCTAACAATAACACTCTGAGTAAGGTTTATTATTCCCAATAGCAAATAATAATAGTAGCCAAAACTTATATAGTGTTTATTATGTGCCAGTTCTAAGCTATGTTTCTCAAAAGAAGCACTACTGACATTTTGGGCCAGATAATTCTTTGTTGTGGAGGGCTGTCCACATAGCAAGATAATACCAGCATTTCTTCCCTCTACCCACTAGGTATTGGAACTGCCCCTTGCCTACCCCCACTGTAACAATCAAAAATGTCTCCAGATATTGTCAAATGTGCCCTGGGGGGAAAATCTCTTCCCCCTTTCTAAATCCCTTATTTATATAAACTCATACAAGTCTCACAACAACCTACTAGGCAGGTTATTATCTGTGTTTTACAAATGAAGAAATTATAGCTCAGAAAGTTTATTTGCCTCAGATAACACAGCTAATAACTAGTGGAGCTGAGATTCAAACCCTGCAGTTTAGCTCTGAGTCTGTCCTCTAAACAGCTACATTATTCTGCCTCTCAGTTTGTAGATGAAAAAACTGGTAAGCAGAACTCAAGTAACTTGTCCAAGATGACATAGCTATTAAGTGCCAAAGGAAGGATCCAAACCCAAGTCTGGGCAACTTCAAAGTCTATGTTCTAAAATATTATGCCAATGGATACCAAACTTCAATATAACCAAGAATTTCCTGGGGAGCGTGTTAAAGATGCAGATTCTCAGCTCCCACCTCTAGGGATTGATTTAACAACTTTGGGGTATGGTCCAGGAATCTGCATTTACACACTCCAGGTGATTCTGATGCAGCTGGTCCTAGGACCACACCTTTTTTTTTTGAGACAGAGTCTTGCTCTGTTGCCCAGGCTAGAGTGCTGTGGCATCAGCCTAGCTCACAGCAACCTCAAACTCCTGGGCTCAAGCGATCCTCCTTCCTCAGCTTCCTGGGTAGCTGGGACTACAGGTACGCGCCACCATGCCTGGCTAATTTTTCTATTTTTAGTAGAGCCGGGGTCTTGCTCTTGCTCAGGCTGGTCTCAAACTCCTGACCTCAAGTGATCCTCCTGCCTTAGCCTCCCAGAGTGCTAGGACGACAGGAGTGAGCTCAGCCCTCCAGGACCACAGTTTCAGAAACTATTTTTCACTGCCTTTCTCTCCCAGAAAGAATAGGGCAATAAATATAGGAGCAAGGTGTGAAAAGTGAGTAGGAAAATTTTAAGTAAAGGAGCATGATTCCTCAGAAGTGACATAAGCAGTAAAGAGAAAATAAAATAATTTAAATAGTCACAGATGAGAAATTCATAATGGACTATTAAAAAGGTAGAAGGGGGGGTAACACTTTGGGACCATTCCTAACCTTCTGAGGTTTATTCTTAGAATACAATTACACACATTCCCAAAATGGTAGAAAATGAGGATTTGGCCTAGTATGACATTTATGATATTTGTTAGAAACCCTGACTGGCTGAAGATCACTCTGAAGGTATGGAATGGCATCTGCGACACCAGCATAAGGCAAGTCTTCCCACATGCAGCAATATCTCATCTTAGTTATTTTATGGACAGAGTACAGAGGTGAGCACAAAAGGCAGGCCCCGGCAACTGAAAAAGCTGCTACAAGAAGAGGAACCACAGTGCCCACACTTTCTACCCACCCTTCCAGGGGACTCTTCCTGAAATGCCACTTTTGTTCTGCCCTTCCTTTGTTCCACATCATCCATAGATGCTCGTGGCCATCTAGATTCTACCTGCAGGTCTCTAAGGCCCTTCACGATGAGGCTACAATGTATGTTTCCATCCTTATTCCAAACTTTCTGAGACACAGTCCTTCAGCTCCAGATAAGCCCCATTTATTCCAAACTCAGCCAGTCTTCAAAGACTATTCAAATCCTGTATTACCCATGATGTCTTACTATCCACAGGGACACTTCCTTCTCTGAATACCCATGGCAGGGGACTGAGGATTACAGCAAGCACTCAGTAAGTAGGTGTTAAATAAAAGCAGGTGACATCTGGGCAGCAAGGCACTAGAAAATGTCACCAAGATCTGGATCCACACTACTTCCAGCAGAATTTCTGCCTATACTAACATGGACTATGGGATTGGGACAGGTTCCAGTGTAGAAAGCAAGTGGGGATAGGGAAGTCTCTCCCCACTGGGAATTCAGAGGAACAGGACATCTTCCCAGATGCAGAGTGGAGCTTCAATCGTGCCAGCAGCATAGAAAGGCCCACTGGCTGACTGCTGAGGCTATTCCATTGCCTGAAAGTTAGGGGTGGGGGTAGGGGGCTGATCAGTGTGCCATAGCTATCATCACTTCCTTCCTTTTAGGCAAACCTTTCTCTTTGCTATTAACAAATCATCATTACAGAGGCACTATATGAGGATAACATGCTTGTCCTGGAATTAAACCTTTAAATATCACCTGATAACTTTAATCAGTACTCTATTGCAGTTATGTTAAATAATCACTGACTGAAACTGTGGCCTAGAGATCTGAAGGCAGGCCTAGAAATTAGAAACTCAAATTTAATTTCAACTCTGCCACCAATGCTACTCTGTCCATGTCTCCCATTATTCATCTGCAAAATGGGTGTAGTGACATTTATAGGAGTATGTATTAATTAGGACATTCACATAAAGTGCTTTTAAGAGAGTGAATAACTATGCCAGTGCTGAGTACTTTAGCACTACTTGACAGGTCAATGAATCAGTACACATCACTGTAGCCCTTATTGGTTACATGCATGCCTTCCTATGCTCAGGCTGACTTTAAAAGGCATGGCAGACACCAAAAGACTCAGCAATCACCACCAATAGTGCAACAAAAATAATTTAGGGGGACTAATGGTCTCTGAAGTTAGAGTCTGGCTCTGCCATCTACTTGCAGAGTGGCCCTGGGAATGTCAATGAAGCTCAGTGTCTCGAAGTCCTATAAAATAGGAAGAATGCAATGTCAGACTGTAGGGATAACTGAGACAAAGGGAATGAAAGTATTGTAAGAATTACATAATAAGTACTGGTATTTAACTTCAGATTCATTAGAGGGACAAGCAAACAACACTAACCCAAGTGGGGAATTGTCAGTTTGAATCTTCACTTTAGAACATTTTCATTATGAGACTGTAAGCAAGTCAGTTTACTTCTCTGGAGTTATATCATCTCCCAAAAGGAAAAGAAACATAAAGCTGTCTGAAGATCACCCCCATCACATTGCATATAAACACAACCATTCTGCATCATTCTGTGATTAGGATGAAGTAAGATATTTATTAGTTTTCTCTAAAACACGATTATTTAAAAATTCAACGGTAAGGACTTCATGAACTTATCTAAACTTTAGGAACAATATGTCAGCAAATGTAGATGTGATCTTTATAAATGCCGATAGTCCAGAAGCTTTTTTTAGAGCAAAAGAATATGTGATCAGGAGAGCAAGCAGCTATTTTCAGCTTCTGTCTCCAATTATTTTTTTTCTTTATGAGAAGTAGGAATTTGATCCTCAGAGCCCAGTTTGGTCCTAAGCATGAAAAGATGACTTTGATAGTATTCTCTTAGTAAAAAAGTAGAGATAATGTAAATTAAGATATAATTGGAGCACAAATATTAAAATAATTCAAGCTTCCAACTGAATTTTCCAGAGAGAAGGACATGCCATTTAACCATGGTTTAAGAAGTGTTGATATTTTAATTTTCCATACTACATGTGAATACACACATGTATATTAAGAGATGCAGACTCTGATTACCTTAGTGAGTACCAAACCTTTCTAGTGTTTGGCTGGAATGGCTACAGGCCACTAGCATGCCTGACAACCACACACAAATGTGATATTATAGCTGTTGGGTCTGCCCCAGAATGCATGCAGTAGATAAGTCAGACAAGGACACCCCCCACCCCAGGCTGCAGGCTCCAGAGACTCTGGAGGTTGTGAAGATAACTCTGAATTACAAAGGCTGGGATGGAGCCAGCAGAAACTGGCGGAACTCCCCCTCCCCAAACTTTCTATAAAACTCAACACCCTTCCCCTCCTCTGGGTGGACACCCTTTTCTGCCTCCACCCACCTGCACCCAGGTGCTCAAAATAAATGGCATTTTAACATGCCCCCAGGCTCTGGCTCCGACCTAACAATAGCTTAGTCCAGGGGTTAGCAAACTTTTTCTGTAAAAGGCCAGACAGTAAATATTTATTTAGGCTTTGTAGACCCTATGGTTTCTATTATTCAACCCTATTGTTGTAGTGTAAAAGCAGTCATAGACAACACGTAAAAGATGAGAGTGGCTATTTTCCAATACTACTTCATTTACAAAAACAGGTAACAGGTTGGATTTGAACACAGACTACAGTTTGCCAACTCTTGATCTATACCCTTGAACCCTGGAGTGGATTACAGGGCTCCCAGGATTGACTTCTGGATTGTTGAGGAGTATAGCTTAGCTATAAGGTCTCTGAGAAGATCGAAAAAGACTTGGAAGGGTAAAGGTTGATACAGATGAATAGCATTCCTAAGGGAGCAAAGGTATGCCAAATCTAATCTGCCTGTCCAAACCAGAAGTTGGCTGGGGTTTGGACAGAATCCCAGCTGTGCTAGACACAGCTGGATTCCTGAGATGGTTCTGGGAGTCCTAAAGAAACTGGACTTACATGGTATTCCAGAGTACACGTTGGGGGTCTTCATTAATTAGGAGCATGATGTTCAGGATTGGTGGCATTAGAAAGGTTAGCTAAAGATCAAGAGGTCATTCAGGCAGCAAATGATATACTTAACTTTGGCTGGAGTATTATAGTTATTTTCTTTATCATTAGATTAGATTTTTCTCAGTAGAAAAAAAATTTTTGAACTAAAAATTTTTAGTTTATTTTTTTAGAGACGGAGTCTTGCTATGTTGCCCAGGCTGGACTCAAGTCCTGGGCTCAAGCGATCCTCCTGCCTCAGCCTCCTGAGTAGCTGGGACTACAGGCACATGCTGCTGCACCTGGCTGAGTTAAAATTTTAAGGACATGTATGTGATTGGCAATAGATCTTGCTTACCAATTCAGAAAAAATTATTTACACGAGGGTGGGACTAAGTGCCTAAACTGGGCAATTTGTATTTGGTGGTATTCTTATACTCAGGGACATAATTTGGACATCGAACTTATGTTTGAAAATGAAACATGCAAATAAATATAATTTTAGTCAATACCAAGAGTTTACCACCACAGTTTATTGAAAAGACTACTAAAAGGGTATATATCAGGAAGAAGGAAATCGAACCCAGAAGGCAGGAGTGAAATGGAGAAGGAATAGTAAAAGTTATAAACATGGATAAATCTAAAATAAACAATGACATGATGGAGAGTGACAGGGCTGGGGGAGTTTCTTTAGATTGGGAGGTCAGTGAAGAATTATCTGAGGAGGTGACATTTAAATTGAGAACTGAATGACAAGGAACCAGCCATGCAAAGATCTGAAGGAAGCATTCCAAACAAAGAGTAGCTGATAAAAACGGCCTAAAGCAGGACTATGTTTGGCTTGTTTGAGGAACAGAAAGCAAGCTAGTATTTTGAGTAGTTCTTGAGCAAGGGGGTGAGTAGTGGCAGACAGGTTAAACAGGTAGGCAGAGGTCAAATTGTGTAGGGACTTCCTTCACTGTGGTCATACAATGGAATTTGCATTTTAAAAAGAGTACTTGGCTGTTTCAAAAAGACTAGATTACAAGGGGCAAGAGATTAGGCAGAAAGATCAATTAGGAAACTACTTTAGTAAATAGATGATAGATGATGGTAGTCTGAACCAGGGTGGTAGAAGCAAAGATGCAGAGAAGTAGATATATTTTGGATACATTTTGGAGGTTGAATAAACAGGGCTTGATATTTTAGATGTACGGGGTGAGGGGAAGAGAAGAATCAAGGATGACTCCTAGTTTTCTAGTTTGAGTAACAGCACGGATGGTGGGCTATTTACCAAGGGAAGACTTGGGATGGAACAGATTGGCAGGGAAAAATTAAGAGTTCTGTTTTGGACATGTTTCGTTTGAAATGCTTATTTGAAGTGGAGATATCGAGTGAAAAGTTCATGGGAATCATGAGGGAGAGGTCAGGGATGAAGATATTGGCGTCATCAGAATATTTATAGTATTTAAAATTTTGATACCAGATGATGTTTAGCCAGCCAGGGGTTAGCCATTAGGATTTAAAGAACCCTTTTTGGTATATGGTTATGATGGGGGGTGGGGGAGAAGCTTATCTTTTAGAGATACTGAAATATTTACAAGTAAAATGATACCTGGAATTTGCTTCAAAATAATGGGGAAAGTAGATAAGGGTATAGACAAAACAAGATTGGTCATAAATTGATAATTGTTGAAGTATGGTTTCTGTGGTAAATGGTGGTTTATTGTACTAATCTATCTGCTTTTGTATATGTTTAAAATTTTCTATCATAAGAAGTTTAAAATAAAATGAAAAAAAAAAAAGGACCGATTTTAAGATAGTCTCAAAAAGTAATCCTGTAATACTGATTCCAAGGTCAACGTTATAAACAAGGCACTCAGAAGGAAAGGAACTCAGAATAACTGCAGGTTCATGAGTAAGAGGGTAAGATTAAACCCAAGAGGGTAAGATTAAAAGGTAGACAAATGCCACATGTATAGGGCCTTCTTCAGGGTGGGGATATGACTGAATTTACATTTAAGAAAGAGCATGTGGCTATTCTCAGAATATTAAGATTAATATTCTGAGATATTAAGCAGGGGGCAAGATATTAAGCAAGGATGATCTTAAATTTTGGTTCCCTAAGCATAATTTTGCAGAGGTCAACTTCTATTGCCAAATATTATGCTAGGTGCTTTACAGATATTATCTATGTAGTCCTCAAAATATCTATAAGGTAGGTATTATGATTCCTATTGTATTGGTAGGGAAACTTTGCCTCAGAGTGATTAAGTCAAAAGTCACAACTACTCAGTGGTAAAGTCAGAATTCAAATCTTTGCCTCCAGTGCTGGTATTTTTCCCACTATGCCATTGTAATGTTATTCCCCATGTTATGGAGACCAACGAGTTGCAGAGATGGCAGGTAGGTAGGTATCATTCTAAAAATGACAGCTGAGAAATTCCCAACTGGCCACAAACAAGACTATCAAATTAATTTCTCTCTTTTTTTTTTTAAGACAGAGTCTTACTCTGTTGCCCGGGCTAGAGTGCAGTTGCATGATCACAGTCATCATAGCTCACTGCACCTCAAACTGCTGGGCTCAAGCAATTCTCCTGCCTTAGCCTGTAGCTGGGACTACAGACGTGCACCCGATACCCGGCTAATTTTTCTATTTTTAGCAGAGACAGGGTCTTGCTCTTGCTCAGGCTGGTCTTGAACTCCTGGCCTCAAGTGATCCTCCTGCCTTGGCCTCCTAGAGTGCTAGGATTACAGGTGTGAGCCACTGCACCTGGCCCCAAATTAATCCAAACTAGCCAGATAGAAATCTGGCTAATCCAAACTAGACAGATAAAAATGATGCCTATGTATACATTCCTGAACTAAAATTTGACCCACTCGTATCCCATCTTCTAGTACCTTTTCAATACTACTGCCAAAAAAAGATAATAATAAAAAAATTCATGTTACTTTCCTGCTTAAAAACTGTTCCGCTACAAAATCTATAAGGTAAAGGTCAAATATTTCAACATGTCATTCAAGGCTCTTCATAGTCTATTTCAGTACTTCTGAAACTTTTTGGTCTCAGGATTGTTTTACACTCTTAAAAACTGAGAACCACAAGGGCTCTTGTTTGTGTGGCTTATATCTATTGCCATATAGTTATTAATTCATTAAAAAAAAACTTTTTTGCAGCAACATGGATAGAACTGGAGGACATTAAGTGAATAAGCTGGGACTAGAAAGTTAAACACCGCCATGTTCTCACTCCTACGTGGAAGCTAAAAAGAAGTTGATCTCATAGAACAGCCGTCCCCAACCTTTTTGGCACTAGGGACCAGTTTCATGGAAGACAATTTTTCCACAGACCGATTTGGGTGGGGGGATGATTTGGGGATGGTTCAAATGCATTACATTTATTGTACAGTCAAACCTCTCAGCTAATGATAATCTGTATTTGCAGCAGCTCCCTAGTGCCAGCATCACCACCTCAGCTTCACCTCAGATCATCAGGCATTAGATTCTCATAAGGAGCACGCAACCTAGATCCTTCACATGCGCAGTTTACCGTAGGGTTCGTGCGCCTATGAGAATCTAATGCCACAGCTGATCTGACAGGAGGCGGAGCTTATGCAGTGATGCGAGCGATGGGGAGTATATACAGATGAAGCTTCGATGGCGCCTGCCTGCTGCTCACCCCTGTTGTGCGGCCTGGTTCCTAACAGGCCACGGACCAGTACCGGTGTGTGGCCTGGGGGGTTGGGGACCACAGTCACGGAAGTAAAATGTAGAACAGAGGACACTGGAGGCTGGGAAGGGTAGGGGGAATAGGGAGAGATTTGTTAAAGAATACAAAATTACAGGTAGATAGCAGGAATAAATCCCAGTGTTCTATAACACCGTAGGATGACTATAGTTAACAATAATATATAGTTTCAAATAGCTACAAGGAGGATATTGAATGTTCCCAATACAAAGAAATGACAAATGTTTGAGATGATGATTACCCTGATCTGATCACTATACATTATATGTATATATACACACATATATATGTATGTATATATACACATCACATCACTATGTACCCATAAATATGTACAATTATGTTATGTTATGTGTCAATTAAAAAATTTTAAAAAGTTAATATTTAAACTTTAAATATAAACCTAAAATATTTTTTCAAATCTCTTTAATATCTGGCTTAACAGAGGACAAAGTCTTATGTTTGCTTCTGCATTCAATCTGCTGTGATATGTTGCTTGATTAAAGAATATGAAAAATCTGGTCTCATCCACAATTATAGGTGAAAAGGGAGGAGTATTTTAGTAGCTTTTTAGATAACTGTGGATATTCTTCTTTGGCACTATACCAGAACTTGCCAAGTGGTAGTTTCTTACAGGTTAGTTGCAATGTGGAATCTGAAACCATTACCAACAAACTTTTTGTACTCAGTTACATTAAAATCCATTGTTCTATCTTGCAGTTTGAATGGATCTTTTATCCATGTATAATTCTGTACATGCATCATGTTATTTGGAAATCACTGGTTTACTGAGTTATACAGATTCTCCATATGTTGACATATTTCCTTATATAGTATTTTCAAAAACTGTTGCTAATTCCACCACCAATCTTATTAGAAAAATGTTTACTCAGGAAGCTGTTAAGGTCATGGTGGCAAATAAAAGCTTTAAAAAATTCTTAGTGTTGCTCAAAAGCTTGAATTTTATCACTGACAACAAATACAGTCAGTTGTCTTCCTTGAAGGAATAGGTTTGCTATGTTCATTCTTAAGAAATTATCTGCCAAATACTCAAGTTTGAATAGCCACAATTGGTCTGTCAGTTGTTCTTCTGAGGTGGCCTATGAAAGGGAGGGCTAGCTCAAACTTTGCAACTCAAACTATTTCACAAGTGTTTTTCTTTGAGACAACCATCATACTTTGGTATGCAGCAGAAGTACTCTATGTGTACTTCCCATTTCATCACACAGAATTTAAAAACAACATAAGCACTCAAGGGTTGAGATTTAATAAAATTTCAAGGACATTCTGAAGTAAAATTGGATTTTTTTACAATATGGTGCCATGGCTTTGATTTGTGCTAAGGTGCAAGTAGTTTCACCCACTACTGTTTTTGCACCATCAGTGCAAATGTCAACACAGTGAAAAAGACAAATGTCTTAGTATTATTATGAAAACAGTGACCTTTGCATGATCACTATTTGCCCTTACATGGTCCACACTTTAAGAACCACTGGACTATTTTTTAAATTAAATTAAAAAATTTTTTAAATGACAAATAATAATTATATATATTTTTGGGGTTCAATGTGATGTTTTGATATATGCATATGTCTTAGAAAGAATAAAGTCAATTAACATATCCATCACCTCACCTACTTATTTTATTGTGGTGAGAACATTTCAAATCTACTCTTTTAGCAATTTTGAAATATGTAATACATTATTATTAACTATAGTCACCATGCTGTACAATAGATCACTAAAACTTATTTCTCCTTTCTAACTGAAACTTTGTACCCTTTGACCAACATCTCCCCTCTCCTCATTCCCCACCCATCCTGTCCCCTAGCCTCTGGTAAATACCATTCTAGTCTCTCCTTCCATGAGTTCGAATTTTTTAGATCCACTGGACTATTCATTATCCTTTTCTAGCCATATATCCTACTTCTGTTTGCCATCATCCTCATCTCTGTAACTTTGCATATAATGTTCCTTTTGTCTGCAATGTCTTTTCAATCAGCTGGCAAATCCTTTTTGTCTTTTAAGATCTGGTTTGGATTTCATTCCTGAGAAGTTTGTGTTAAGCTGATTTAATCACTCTGTCTTTTGTGCTTCTGTATCGCTCTGCACATTGTTTTAAAATTTATCACACTGAGGGCAGAGGGGCTACTGACATTTTAAAGCACCCAATATGTGCCAGACCCTGTGCTAAGCTTTTTAGGTTTTCTAACTTAATTTTCAAATTAATTCTATGTAATAGGTACCATTATAGCCCTGTATAGGACCAGACAGAAAACCAAAACTGAAGTCAAACCCAGGCCCATTATTTCAGCATAATATTTCCTCCTGTTTGTTCCAGGGCCTATGACACAGTTAAGATATTCAATTTATATCTCCTGAACAGTCAAATAAATGAACTTAGTAACTATCTAATCCCATAATGAAAGGCTCTATAATGTCCTTCATCTTTTGGAGCCTGAGGTCTGGCCTTCAGTCCAGTATTTTTTCATTCTTCATTCCTTATATACAGTTGAAGTTTGAAATGTCCATTTACTTATTGAAAAACTATTTTCATTTCTTTCAGCGTGTGTTCCCAGCCATGGGATGGTAATTTAATGATCACACTGCCATCAAGCCTGAAACACAAATGTTGACATTTGATAGTAATATTTTTCCTCTCAAAGTTGCTTCAAGTAAATACCAATAGTGTATCCAAGTAAATGAGGTAATTATTAAAAAAGCAAATGGTGTATATTTTTCAATATGTACATTTATGTTTTAAACTTTTCAAATAGTTAAAAAAAACCTATTGACTACCTCTTTTTCTACTTAGTCTGGGACACTATGAAATGTCAAAGTCCGAATGTGCCTCAAAGAAAAACTTAATACCTCAATCACTGCTTTCTTAGATGACAGCATGGATCTTTAGAATGGTGGTGAGATCAGCTGTTCTAAAGTGTGGCCCGAGAACCAGCGGCATCAGCATCACCTGGGAACTTGTTAGAAGTGCAAATTATCAGGACCCACCCAAAACCTAGTGAATCAAAATCTCTGGGGCCCAACAATCATCTGTGTTTTAACAGCCCTCCAGATGATTGTGAAATGGTCAAACTTGAGAACAAATGGAGTCAATCAACTGTGTCATTTGGATTCACAGATCTTATGTATAAAAAATCGATAACTTTTTTTTTTTCCCATTGGGATGATATAACTTTTGGAAGATATGACTGGCCCAGGTATAACCAAATCTGTGAAAGTATAAGCTGTATAGCAAGGGGTCTGCCATGCCCAAGGTGTGGACTACCCTTAAGCGCACATACAGTGGCATGCAGCCAAAGGAGAGAGTTTCATTCCACAGAAAATAGGCCGAATAATTTCTTGGTTCTGCCTTCCAGGGTGTGGATAAATACACCACAGCCATACTTAATTAGGAGTAAAGCAATTTATTGAACTGTAAAAACTATCTGCCATTCCCTCCTAGGTAACTCCAACCATGTGCTGTTTAAATTGCCTCTTTTCTAAATAAAACAGTAACCTGCAATACATGCATTTTATTACTACTTAAGTACAACATTCTGTCATTGAGTACATTACCATGGAATACAACATTCAACTACCAATGACTAGCTTACTCTTTCTATGAATATATTACCACTATTCTAGTTGCTTTGTTATTACATGGATTTAAGGAAAACAGGGACTTGACAGCATTTTGACAATTATTTGGAGGTATATAAAAAGCTAATTTTAGTAAAGAATATACATAAAACTTCCCAGCATTTTTTTTCTAGGAAAAGTGGAGGCATTGTGTTCACTTCATCTTTTATTATATTTTTCTAAAGAAAAGCTGATGAGAGAATCTGCCCCATCAGATTTGCCGTGTTTTCAGGAGAGGTGGTCAGGCCAGGTAGAGAAGGTTTACTGTAAGTCAGGAGGGAGGACTCAGAATCAGATGAATGGAGTACTCAGGTCATATCCTTGTTTAAGAATAAAAAGGACAGGAAGTATAAAGAAATCATCCTATTTGTCACAAACTTTGATTTAAAAAAAGTTCCTTGTTTTTATTGGTAGTTAATTAATTTTGTTTATAATACAAATGAGAAAGAAAAACTTAGCCTTCCTAAACATAAATGTTTATGTGAATGATTACAAGTGAAAACATAACAATTTTGTTTGATCTGTGTCCATTAACAATGCAACATTACAGGAAGAATACAAACTTATAGTGAGACAGATTAAGGTTTGAATTCCAGTTCTGACAAGTACTAGCTTTGTGGCTCTGGCCAATTCTTAACTTCTCTGATTTTCAGTTTCCTCATCTGAAGAATATAGCCAATTTATAAGATTTTATTAGAATTTGAAATAAACATTTATCATAAGGCTTACACAGAGTAAGTGATCAATAAATACTTATTAAGGTATTAAAGAAAACTAATGTCTAGAGAACTGATGTGGGTATACAACCTCCCTAGCTGAACTGAGGATTATACCACTGGGTCTCAATCTCAATAACCAACTTCTCCCATTTCACCTACATGTTAAATAACTATAAACTGTGTGCTCTCTGCTCCTCATTTTTTCCAAAACACTTGGAAGGAAGACAGAAAGAGACAGCATTTAAAAACCACATATTCCTTTAAAATAAGTAATGCATATAGAGATAACACCTTGGTAAAAGCCAAAAAGAATTGCTTGAAGAATTTTATTTCGTTTACAGTGAGGGAAGAGTGTTATTTCATTTATAATGAGGTAAAGAACATTTATTCATTTGATCCTGTTTCTTCCTCACACTATCATAGCATTTCAAAACAACATATTATTTATTGCTATTAAGGTGTTATGGATTTGCTTTTCTATGTTAAACCCCTCTGCATTCACCAGAATGCAGTAGGCTACTTTAGCCAAAGATCCAGGGCTATAAACCTTGTTCAGTGCCATAAGATCACTTTAATACTATTCTAATCTTGGAATGCAGTTATAAAGATAGATGATAGCCACAGAGTGCTACTTACAAACAGAAATGGTTCTTATGCAATCTTAAAAGATATAAAAAACTTAGCACCTGAAAATGTATTTTAAAAAATTCCCATAGGCTGCCACTCTATTTTACATACCTGAGAATTTTTTTAGGAATCTGTGATGGAGAAGAATGACTCCTTTTCTTCTTCTCCTCTGAGTCCTGCAGTAATACATCCTCTGTTCTACCCTTCTCCGTGACTGCTGCCTGGTCTGCCCCAGCCTTGCTCTGATCCACATTGAGCTGGCCTTGGGCAGGGTCACACCTGTACATGAAGACAATGGCTGGTTTCTCACTGGACTCTCCTTTTGCCTCTGTGAACCAGTGATGCCGCTGAACTGGAGGAGGAGGCAGCATGTGGATGACTGTGCCATCTAGGCCCACCAGTTTCCCTTTCTCTCGCTCTTTCTCCTTGTCATCCTCTTCATCTGTTTTCCGACGGCGAAAGAAGCTTTTAAATGATATCCAGCGCTTAGGCTTTGCATCAGCTGCCCGCCTGCTACCTTCAGAATGCAAAACTGATTCAGCTTCTGTCGACCTGGCAGGGCTGGTTGGCTTGGTCCAGTTGGTGAAATGCCTCTGCAAAAGGTTACTTGCATGGTAAGGAGAGGAAGTAGAACGTGGTGGGGGAAAAGGGGGTGGTGGCTCACTTTGGAGGTTAGTCACTAATTTGGAGGGAGGGGAGGTGACTGGCTTTGTGAATGGATCTTTCTGTACTTTGGTGGTAGGACTTTCTGTGGTCTGAGGTGCTTCAGCCTCACCACTAGACTGAGATGTAAAGAGAGATTTGGGCCGGGCTGGTGTACTCTTCGGTGTACTTTTAGCATCACTGGCGTCTGGAGGAATGGCATAAAGCTCTTCCACACTGCAAACTTTAGGGCCAGATTGAGGTGTTTCCGGAGGAGACTGTGGGGGCTGGATGGAAGCCACAATCTGAGAAAGCACTGTGCTTGCTTTCTCCCTGGTGCTGCTGCTGCCACCACTGCCTACCATCTGAGACTCCTGAATGCCTTCTGTTTTGGCCATAGGCTCTTGAGTGGTTCTCTGCATCTTTGCTGGGGAGCTGTGGCTGGAACTATAGCTTCTCTGTGGTGAAGACTGACCTCTGCTGAGACAGTTGTTAAACTCCTGAACCTTCTGAGCCACTGAGCCCCGTTTACGCTCTGTGCTGTTTGAAACCCCTTTAGCTTGGGGACATTCAGTGGGTTTGCTAGTGGTGTTATCAGACACTTTGCTTTCAGTTTCTATTTCTTCATAAGTATGGCTTATTATACTTGTGGTTTTTTCCTTCATTGAGAGTTCTCCACTTGTTCCCAGAAAACTTTTGTAGATGGCTAGATTGTCATATGCATTTGGGTTGATAACAATGGGAACTTTGATAGCATTTTTGGAACTCCGAGCATAAGTTGGCTCATCATGAATGATAATTGGAAAAGGTGGCATACCAGCATTGTTGTAACTATTAAATTTTATTTCAGACAAATTAGGTGACTTAACAGGGATGGTTTTGGAGGAAATGTTTGTAGCTGTGGGTGAAGTAGGTGCTGATTTGTGACAGTTTTTCCTTGGAGGGACATTTGGTCCAGTTCTACCAGTAATTAATTCCACTTTAGGTATCTTTTGTCGTGGACTGGTGCTGGAAGTCCATACTTCCTGGTATCGGATTGCACTGGATTTTTGAAAATGGGCACTTATTTGTCCTGGTGTCAATGCAGGTGATGTCACTGGAGAGTTTGGAGTAGAAGATGAGCTTTTTGTCTTGGGGCTGTTAACAGGGCCCTCAAGGTGCTCACTGGCCATGGCTGCTGACACATCCACAACGGTATATGGCTTGCACAACGGCTGTTCCAGGTTCACAACTCGGTAGGGCTTTGCTTGCTCTTCTACAGGGATGAGGTTTATAGTCACTGCTTGCCCAGCAATATCTGTAGAGGTTTTACTTTCTTGCTTCTCAGTTTGTACAGCAATCTTGCCATCCTTCTCTTCTAATCGGAGAGCAAGGACTGCTTTGTGTGTCTCTGGAACTTTTATTGAGCTTTTGGAAACTTGTGATGAGTCCTTCTCCTCATTACCAGAGAGACTTTCATGATTGGGCTCAATTTCCTTCATGTCCTTAGAATCTCCCGGGTTAGATATCCCCCCACCACAAATCTTCTGGGATAAACTACTGGCTGTCTCAGATCGTGATTCTTCTGTTAAAGAGGAGTCTGGTGATGTGGAGTCAGATGACACCATGCTCTGAATGCTTCCTTGTCCATAAGAGACCACAGAATTTTCCTCATAACCATTCAGGATTTCATCATAGCTATCATCATAGTCTACAGCACAGATTCTCTGCAGAGACTTATTTCGCAGGGGGACGGTATTCCATTTTTTGTCCACAAAGAATCGAACAGGAGACAAAGTGTTTGCCCTAAAGTTGGCAAAGCGAGGTTGCCCTCTCATGCGAATCTCCATGGCCAGTAGCTCTTCGTCACTCTCATCCCAGCTCTCATGCTCCTCCTCCATGTTACTGAAAAGTACATCTTCCTCACTCTCTTCGCCACTAGAAAACTCTGGGTAACAGAACCGGCCCCCTTCATTACTGATCACTTCTGTGCTCGCACTCAGAATAACATGCTTGCCCTGAGTATCCTTTATGCCACCTATCATGCAACTTGGCGGAAGCTTTCTTTCCAATGATCGTTTATAGCAATCATTTATTCTTCCTAAGAATGTTTCTCTGGAGTTTGTTTCATTTCCTCTTAGCTGAGGAGTGGTATCCAAGCCTGCTATCTCCTTTAACACTTCAGTGAGTCCATTATTGTTATTTGATATCTTCTTTGCACTATCATTATTGCCATAAGGCTTAGGAACATGGCTAAATCCTTCAATATCATCTTCATTATTATTGTTGAGTGGTTTCTGACTCAAAGTAGTTCTGTTTCGGTTCCACCCTATGATGACAGGTTTGTTCTCACAGTGTTCTTGGATGCTAAGCTCACCACATACACTTTGCCCGTCTGCCACCATCATAGTGGGTTTCACAGCTATAGTGGGTTTTTTAGCCACAGGAGGCCGGAAATTTCCGGTGTTCCTGATGCGGTGGTTGTTACTGTGATTGGCATTAGTTTTCACATTGCCATGGGTGATGGGTGCCTTCTCAGGGTCTGGGGGGAGCTGGTGCAAGCTTTTAGGTTTAAAGCAATTCTTGCATTCACCAGGTTTCCAAACGTGTTCAGTAAAAGTGTTACAAGCAGACATTTTTAAAAATAGAACTTCACAGACAATGCTTTTCTTTCAGTGCATGACAAAATTTTCATCCATTAGTTTTCACCTCCCCTATGTGTTATAGCAATTCTTGTTCTTCTAAGTGTAATCAATCTGTAGGAGGAAAAAAAAAGAAAAAAAAATCTGAATGAAAAAGGCACTATAAGGCTTACCATTATGAGTGACTTGAAAAAACTAGCTCTATTCCTAAACTTTTCCTAAATTAAAAGATTGAGAGATAAACTAATTTGGATACTTCATAATCTCCCTTTAGCCAATCAGCATCTGGGAAAGTTAGCCTTTTAACATTAATTTTATGCATTCTTATCAAACCATATATAATCTTTGGCTTGGTGGCTCTGTGGCAATGAACTGTGACCTTCCCCTCCTGGAAATGCCTTTGATACTGCTCTTTTTGTTATCCACCAATCTCTCCAATACTTCTCAGTCCACTATAAGTTCCTCTTCTTCCACCCACCCTTGAAATTTTAGATAGTTCATAGACTCCTCAAACTGAATGCATTCAAAATGAAAACTCTGGCTACCCCTTTTCTAACTCCAAGAAACCTATTCTTCTAACCAGCCCTCCTCCACACCCCAGGCCACCTTCTTACTTTTTCTTTATCCTATATTTTAGTTACTGTCATCATCATCCACCTAGACAGCTAAGCCTCAACCTTCAGACCATTTTTGACACTTCTAACTCCAAATCTTACTAACTCCCTAAGTTAGTCTTGTCAATTTTATCTCATTACATTTTACTGGAACCCATTCTTGCCATTACCATACACTGCTAGTAGTTCAGATACTCACTATCTCTTACCTAGATTACGGCAAACGGCTGAAAACTGATCTCTATGCCTACAGTCTCACCCCATTCCAATCTGTCCTCTATACCCTTGCTACTCAAAGTGCGTTTCTCAGATAAGGAGTACCAGACTCACCTGAGAACTTGTTAGAAATGCAGTTATCTTAGGTCCATCCCTAGACCCACTGGATCAGATTTTGTATTTTAATGAGATTTTCAGGTGATTCCACTGTTCTATACATCTACCAGATTTAACTTTCTAAAATGCTAATATGATCATCTTATTAACCAGCTTAAAAACTATTTTGTAGCTCAATCTTACCTAATGCATTGGCTCCCAAATGTCAGTGTGCAGCCTGGGGGTTGCTAGCTAAATAAGAACCCCTTGGGGAACCACTGCCTACTCAATCTCTGGTGGAAGAACCCAGGAATCTGAATTTTTAACAAGTTCTCAGGGTATGCACAGTGAGGTGTTAGAACCTCTGAGGATCGAATCCAAGCCCCTTAGCCTTTCGTGATATGGTTCTTGCCCTTCTAGCCTTGTGTCTTGAAAATCAACTAGTCTTATCATACTCTAAATCCCACTGGGCTGCTCATTTCTTCTTGGTATTATCAAAGTCTTTTAGACACACCTCCATGAACAAGTGCTTTCATTTTTTAATTGTCTGTTTCCCCACTAGTTTTTGAGCTCCTTTAAGGCAAGGGCTATATCTTATTCATTTCTATATGTCTAGCATAAAGAGCTGAATAAACATTAGTTGATGAAATGTGCTGGTTTTAAGGTTTGTTTAAAACAACGAATCTCATGGCTCTCTCTTGTCTTAGGCACATAGCTGCAGACCTTCCCCCAGAACACCACTATAGTCCTACATTTCTACTTTGAATATTATAATAAAGTTGGCAGTAGGTGTGTAAGAACTATTTTAATAGCTGGAAAGTTTAACTTTATTCATGTACAACTACAGTGACATGATTCTTACTTTGGTCAGAAACCCAGCTTTTTGCCAACTTTCAATACGTTTCTATGGAATGAAAATATTTTCTTTAGCTAATATATACAGAGTGAAGTCCCTTATAAACAATACTTATAAAGCACTCTGCTTCAGTGGAAGAAGTACAGACTTTAGGACCAAAGAAGTTCACACAGAGAGCCCATTGACCGAATAAGGCTGAAATACGTTTGAAAACATTTATTTGCTCTTTCAGATATTCTAAAAGTTATATCCTTTAGTTGATAAAACCATTTCCTGCTAGTCTGAGAATTGAACCTTGTGAGTGAGAGGGGAAAAGTAGCATAAAATTAAGCTGAAAAGGAGAGTAGGGGCCAGATCATGCAGGGCCCTTTAGGCTTTTAAAGATTATACAGTTTATCCTAAGAGCAGTGGGAAGCCACTGAAGGGTTTTGAACAGGGGAAACAACATAATCCAATTTGCATTTTAAAAAGACAGCTCTGACCCAAAAAACATGAAATACTTAGCTATATAAATCTAACAAAATATGTGTAAAATCTAAAATCTACATATGAAAAATATAAAACACTGATGGATGGGGAGGGGCAGAAGAGAGGGGAAAGGTAAGCAAATTACAGCTTACAGGCCAAATCTAGCTTGTCCCTGTTTTTGTATACGGAGTTAAGGATGCTTTTTATATTTTTAAATGGTTGAAAAAAAATTCAAAAGCCGAATAATATTTTCTGACAAGTGAAAATTATATGAAATTCAAATTTCAGTGACCACAAATAAAGCTCTATTGGAACACTGGTCACACTCATTTGTTTACATATTGCCTATGGTGGCTTTTGTGCTACAATGGAGACATGAGTAGCTATGACAGAGACTGTATGTGGCACTCTTACTGCTTTGCAGTGCTTTTTGGCACTCTACAAATTGCAGGATTTCTACTGAAAAGACATTTTTCAAAGACAAAATATGTAAAATTTCATTATAGATATGCATTAATAGATAAATATTTGTAATTGATTTTACTGAGAGGAAACACTAACTTTGAACACTAATTAAGTAAAATGTTATTCTTCTCCTCAAGAAAGAATTCCATTCTTCTTACTAGTAGACCTGTCTTAACAAAATATTGTACTTAATTATATTTTGAATTTTATAATAAAATTATAGAAATTTATTTTTTCTGTTGTTATACAAGTACCTAAATAATATCTTTCACTTTGTCTTTTGCCTAAAAAACCTAAAATATTTACTATCTGGTCCTTTACAGAAAAAGTTTCCTGCCCCTCACATAGATCAGATCAGAATAGAGACTAGACTCCAGAAATAGACCCATATAAGTATAGTTAGCTCATTTTTGAAAAGAGTAAAAAAGATAGTATTTTCAACAAATGGTGTTGGAACAATTGCATACCTATAGGCAACAAAATAAGCCTCAATCTATACATCACACCATACGCAAAAGTTAACTTGAAATAGCTTATAGACCTAAGTATAAAATATAAAGCTATAAAACTTTTAGAAGAAAACATAAGACAAAATCTTTGCAACCTTAGGTTAGGCAAAGAGTTCTGAGATACAACACCAAAAGTATGATTTATAAAAGAACAAATTAATAAATTTGGACTTTATCAAAATTAAAAATGTTTGCTCTGCCAAAGATACCAATAAGAGAATGAAGACAAGCCACAGATAAGGAGAAATGTTTTGCAATGTACATATTTGAAAAAGGACTTTGTATCTAGAATATATAAAAAACTTTCAAAACTTAAAAAGAAAAAAGATTTGAGCAGACACTTCAAAGACATACAGATTGCATATAAACACATATGAAAGACTCAAAATATATCATTAGTCACACAGAAACGCAAATTAAAAGTATGAGCTACCACTACACGTTTATTAGAATGGTTAAAATAAAATTAAAATAAAAACAAAAACTGGTGCTAGTGAGGATGTTGAGCAATTGGAACTCTCATATATTGCTGGTGGGAAGACAAATGGTTCATGCACTTTGGAAAGCAGTTTGGCAGTTTATTATAAAGTTAATCATAAGCTTAACCTTGGAACACAGCAATCCCACTCTTAGGTATTTACCCAAGATAAATGAAAACTCTTGTTTACACTAAAACCGGTACATGAAGGTTTATAGTCAAAAACTAGAAACAATCCACATGTTGTATGGTGGTGGTTACATAGCCGCGTGCATTTTTCAAAACTCATTGAACTGTACACTAAAAAAGGTGAATTTTACTACATGTAAATTGAACTTCAATAAACCTGACTTAAAAACCAAAAGACAGCTCTGGGTGCTGTGTAGAGAATGAACTGGGGGAGAACAAGACAGGAGGCAAGGAGACTGCTTAAAAGGCTGATTTGGGCAAAGTAAGATCTGATGAGGACCTGGATTAGGATGTGAAGGCAGAGAAAGATAGATGCAGGAATGACTGGATTTTGGAGACAGTGAGAGGTATTGAGGTTTTGGGTTTATGTGTTCAAATGATTTGCGGGGCCATTTACTGAGATGACAACATTGGAGGAGGTGCAACTTTCGGAGGGAAGACTATGAATCCACATTTTGTCAGCCTGCATATAAGAGAGTAGACAGTTGAATTTAGGAGTCTGGAACACAGATGAAAATTCTGTGGTTCTCATCTGTTTGGGAATTAATAGTAGAGGAGTATCTATGCCAAAAAGAAAATAGAGAGTGAGCTCAGGAGGTAGCCTTGGTGGGTGAACCAGGGAGAAAAGGATAACTCCTCCTCCCAAAAAGTAACAGCCAGAGTGTGATGACACAAAAGCCAGAGGAGGAAATGTCATGAAGGAGGGAAAAGGCAACAATTTCAAATGCTGCTGAGAGGAGATGGAAAATGAAGACTTAAATGTGCCCAATGCAAGCTCATCAGTACCCTTAGCATGAACTATTTTGGTACAGTGGTGGGGAAGGAAACCAGACTGCAGTGAGTTAAAGAGTGAGGTGATAGAGCAACGATAGATAATTTTTGGAGACGTTTAGGTGGTAAGTGGAAGAACGAAAGAGCTGGGATGATGGGGGTCCAGAAAGGATTTCCTTATTTTAAGATGGGAGAAACTAGGTAATATTGAATGATAATACTGGGGAAAGACACAGGAGAATGAGAAAGGCTGAAAAGATAGGAAAAAGAGTGGATAGTCATAAACCTTAGAATGTTAAAACTGAGCAGGTTCCTAGTTCAGTCCTTCTGTTTTATGGACAAGGGAACTGAAGTCCAGAAGAGAAAGTGACTTTCCCAAGGCCACATAGTGAATGAGGGAGACCCAGAACTGGGACTCTAGGCTATAGCTAAAAATAATTTGTTTTTAGATTTTTTTTTTTTGTAGACATCTTTTTCTTTTGTTGTATATGCTCACTGTGGAAATTCAGAAAAGCATAAAGAAAATAGAAACCATGTGTAATCCTATTATTTAGAAGTGACTTCTATTAACAGTTTGGGGCAGTTCCTGTCAGTCACCAAGAAATTTTCTTAAAAAACATTCCCTGTGTACTTAGCACTATGCAGTACAAAAGAACACAAAAGAATAAGGCATCTTGGCCTAATATCTTGTTAACCAAGTTAAACTCACCCCTGATAAGAAATGGATTAAGTTTTCTCTTTGTTAAGTAGTATGGTATATTTTCTTTTTCCAAGACTAGTAGAAAAATAGTAAAAATAATTCCCTACTTTGAGTAAGTCAATTCACTCAAAAGATGGCTGTTGAGTTGATTAGCGACTATCACATTATCAATAGAATAGCCAAATGAGATCCACCAGGAGCACAGTTAGCTTATATCAGTGCTGTGTGCAGTAGAAACTCATCTTGGATTTGACATTGGTTTATAAGTTCTGTGTACATCTGTATTCATGCTGCTATAAAACCAAGAGATGAACCAAGCAAACACCTTTAGCAAGCACCAGATGGAGCTGCTGTCTAAGCCACAAAACCTTAAATATGAGGGCTTCATTTTAAACACTAATTATGTATGGAGACAAAGATGTACACTTAAAGACACTGTCAAAACTATTTTAACTTACAACAGGCTCATAGAGAGAGAAGCTGTACCAGATGCAGGTCTAGCCAAAGAGCAATCCTTGGGTTTTAATGCCTTTGTGAAATGACTTCAATAGCAATCAATAATAACTAGCAGCTTTCCTTGCACAACACAGACACTCCCCAAATGGGAAACTCTAGTCACCAAAGTTATGCCTGAGAAATAAGAAATGTGTTTCCTGAGGCACTTAAACAAGGAAATACAACAGTCTACGCTGGTGTCTTCTATTTATTTGCCAAAACAGGTCTGATACAGAGTACCCAGATGGAATGTTTGATAACAAAAGCTCATTTGCCTCCAAGTTCCTTATAATCTCAAAGCAAATCCTTCAGATGAAATGGTCTATGGGAGAGTTTAATGGCTGAAGCTGCCCCTAGAAGCTAGCCAGGGTTCCATGATCTAAAATCCTATTTCATATTTGACAGTTTTTAGGACCAAAGCCCTTCAGGCTATAGATGAAGCTATTCAAGAGTAGCCTATTCCACTTCAAGTCATGACAGCTTTGTAAGAACCTATTACTGTTTTTTACTCTCTCTACTGCTATGCAATGACAATAATTAGTTTGCTTCTAGTCCAACAATTTCAAGCAGGTTTGATACAAAAAAACACAAATCCACACTGGATTTCAATCTTGAAATAAACTGGTCGGCAAGAAAGCTGGAGCTCCTCAAGCTGGACGCGATTTCCGTCAGTGAAGAGGAATGTGTAGGTGGGATATTAAACACCATGTACAGAGCATTTCCTAAATGTACCCAAGGAGAATCTGTTAATAATAAAAGAGGATGGGAATGAACTGCTAAGCTCCTTCCCCAATCCTGTGACACCCCCCCCCAGGCCATTATGTCTCTCCATAAAGTCTGTCACATTGCCATGGAGGCAGAGGCAAGAATCCTCACTGCTGTACGTGAGCTTTTAAGGACTTTCTCAGTGAGGAACTATCACCTATATGTCATCTCACACATTAGTCCATCTCCAGGATGCTAGGATAAAATTTATAAGCCAATGTTCTCATTAGGTCTTTGTAATGGAAAGTGTGGGTCACTTATATAAAAAGGAAAGGAAAATGTGACAAGTATCTCCACGTCACTGTTCCCAACCTTTCCTTCTTCCAGAGTGAAAAATGCTGACCCGACACCTCGACCAGCTGCCAAAGTCTTTGGTATATGACTAAAAGGGTGGGGAGAGGAAGTGAAAGCAAAGCTGCAGGAAGAGGTTTTGCAAGAGATAAAACACAGCTTTAATTTGGTACACAAATGGAAATTCCGTGAGTAAAAGAAACTTTCTCAATTTGAGATCTGACCAAAAAAAAAAAAATCACTGTTCCTTGCTATCAAAAGAACAGGCAAGATCTTAAGACATGAGGTTCTCTTGTCTAAAGAAGAAACTAAAGTAAAACCTGCTTAATTTTGAAAACTTCACTAAAGCTCTATTGAAAGGCAGAAGCACATCCACTTTCAATTGTTCTAACCACAACAGTTTTTTTCTAACAATTTACTGTTCCTGTCACATGGTAGTCATCTCAGGATAAGAACTGTGCAACAGCAAATGCACTACTGCACAGCAGCACTGCTCAGTTCCCAATTCATGATTCTAAGTTCCAAAACGTTCCCTGAACCCACTTCAGACCCCTATTTAAGAAGGTATACATCAGAGAAGAGTTTAAAATGTCATCTAAACAGCCAAGGACTCCATAGTTTTATTTTGTTCACAAGCTATTTCTTCTGCTTGTAATAATGTATTTCCTTTAATGGTGTTTGATTTGGTGAAACCCTATTTACCCTTCAAGATCTAGTTTAAATTTTACATCTGTGATGAAGCTTTGCCTGACTCCCTAAATACCTTTATTATAATACGACATTGTATTGTAATTATATAGGTCCCTAGAAGGCAGGGCTATGTCTTTTTCAACTCTATATCTCTTGAATTCCTTGGGACATACTAGATACTAAATAAATGCTTGCTGAATAATAATAATAGTACCAGGCACTATTTGAAGCACTGCACCCATGAAAACTCTTAATTCTCACAAAAAACCTATGATATACATACTATTATTTGACCTATTTTACAGAAGAAACAGACTTGCCCAAGGTCACACAGCTAGTAATGGCAGGATCACAATGGATGAATGCATGCATGTATGCATAAGTGGTAGAGCTCAACTATCCATGGCTCTTGGAGGCTGATTTAGATATAAATATGGCATTACCTGAAAGGTGGTCCACTCAGCAGCAGCAGCAGCAGCACTGCCCACCATAGTGGAATTCCACCGTGAATGAAGAAGTGTTAGAAGTAGGCATACCCACGCCTTCCCCAATCAGCTGAGATGGGCAGGTCCATGTGCTCACTGCAGAACAAGCCAGGAATAAACTAACAGGCATACATTTACCTAGTGGGCTGCCCCACAGTTGTGTTTTTTGTGCTTCAGAGTGTTAAGGAAGTAATATTATGAGGTAAATTAAGCATGATCTTCTATCCAGTCCAGCCTGAGTTAGGAGCGACCCTGATTTGGAGAGGCCACTGAAGTGGCTGGCTGAGAGTGAGTGGGTGAGATGCTGCTAGAAGTTGCCATGCTGTGTTCCTCCTCTCCACTGCCCCCAACACCTCAGAGCCAGCTGACAAGTGAAGAAAACTGGACTGTAGGCTAAATCAGGGAGTCACAGCTGACTGACATTGAGAAGACAGGTCATCTCTGGTTTAAAAGAAAGGGAATAAGAAAGAGGGGAAATAAGGGCAGTGTAAGAATCAAAGGGAAGAAAAAAAGGGTTGTGGGGGAGGAAACTGGGAAGGAAAGAGTCTTAATAGTCAATTATTCTGAGAAAATCCCTCTTGAATGTTTATAGCAACATAATCAGAGGGAACAAGGTCATTTGTTACCACTCTTCACCATTCTTGGAAGCTTTACTGTCTTTTGTGACTTTACCTTTGGTATGAGGTATTATTTTTCCAATTAAACTAAATGTTACCTTCCCTAGCCACAGAAAAGAGT
This sequence comes from Daubentonia madagascariensis, assembly GCA_023783475.1. NCBI lineage: Eukaryota > Metazoa > Chordata > Mammalia > Primates > Daubentoniidae > Daubentonia > Daubentonia madagascariensis. The sequence goes on along the minus strand of JAKFHU010000144.1, from coordinate 6,148,883 downwards.
GAAGAATACAGAATGTAAAGCATTTATAATTTGGACTTTTAAAGGGAGAAAGTACTTCCAAACTAATGAAAGTCTGAATTATATAATACTTTGAAGAAATATAGATTTATTGCTTTCAAGGAAATACCATAATAAACTAGTCTTTCCTGGTAGACACATTTGGAGGATCTGTTATAATAAATAAATAAGAATTATTTTTATAATGGTTGTAAATACATAATGGCCTGAAAATGCATTAAAAGTGTATTTCTTGAACTGGGATCCAGGATGTATTTTTAAGGGTCTATGAGTTCTCCAAACGAGCTTAATATTGAACTGAAAGCAAAGTTTATATCATATCATTATATAACAATATTAACATTAATATATTAAAATAAATTGATATAAACATATGCTGGATCACTGCAGTAGCCACTTACTAACTAAGCACAGCAATGTGGTTTCCAGGTCTACAAATAACTTTGTGTTTCTAATTTGAGCTGGCACCAAGCACACTACTTTAATTGTAAGGAATAATGACAGAAGAAGAAGGATCACTTGATATGTAAATGATAGAGTCCCACCAAGTGAAGACCAAAATGACATCATGGTGCAATCACTGTGTGTTGTACCAATCTTGAGTTTTCAACATCCTAGAAAGAAATGTGGCATAAGAAGAGAGCCAATGGTAATGAAAGCTGCAAAGGAAACTGTGGGGTGGCAGGCAGCTCCGTACTCACATTGTAAGCAGCAATTTAGTTTCAGAAAAACATCATCTATCGTATTAAATTGCTGTTAATTTGCATTTCATTAGTTTTGTAGGGTTTTTTGTACTTACCTTTTAAATTTGTTTTGGTTTATAGCTAAATGAGAAATACAAGCGTAAGGAATTTATACCTAATTTTATGTCTGTTCATATTTAAGTAAAATTATAATAATGTATGTCAAAACTGAGAGACTGCAGTTACTTTTTTTTCAATTAAAAGGGGTCTATAAATTACTAAAGTTTGAAAAGTAATGCTTAAAACAATATTCTCTTATGTCAGGTAAGCATGCCTCTTGTGATCTTATTTACATTACTAATTTGCTAAGCATCTGTTAAAGGAGTATAATAACTATCTACCTTCACAGAGCTGTTGTGAAAATGAATTAAGATAAAACATATAAAGTACCTAACTCAGAGGCTGATTCATAGTAAGTACTTAATAAATACTAGTTCTTTCCTCCTTTATTAAATCTCTATATCCAGTGGAAGACAAGAAGGGAACGATCCTCTAATCCCCTCCACACATATCCATACCCCATCTTGACATACCAATTGGGTACTTGGGAATCTATTTCTATGGAAACACTGTTAACTATGCTGGTTAGGCTTCAATTATCATGGACAGTTTAATTGAAAGTTTCAGCTGGTTTGTAAACCTATTTACCACTTACTGCTTCTACAGGGAAAATATACCCCAAGTTCTGAGCAAGTGACTTACAAAGAAACTTTAACATTCCATCTTGGACTTGTGTTTTGCATCAGTTTCAAGAGATGCTGTCGGATTATATCAGGAAGGAGTTGCTGAGCAATAAGGTAATGTGATACTACTTGTGCTTTAAGAATTCAGGTGGGAGACCAGGCATGGTGGCTCATGCCTGTAATCCTAGCACCCTGGGAGGCCGAGGCGGGAGGATTGCTTGAGCTCGGGAGTTCGAGACCAGCCTGAGCAAGAGTGAGATCCCGTTTCTAAAAAAAAAATTAAAAAAAAAAAAAAAAAGAATTCAAGTGGGAGGCAAGGCGCGTGGCTCAGTCCTGTAATCCTAGCACTTTGGGAAGCCAAGGTTGGAGGATCGCTTGAGGCCAGTAGTTCAAGACCAGCCTGAGCAAAAACAAGACCCCTGTCTCTACGAAAAATAGAAAGATTAGCTGGGTGCGGTAGTGTGCCTATAGTCCCAGGTACTCAGGAGGCCAAGGCAGGAGGATCACTTGAGCATAGGAGTTTGAGGCTGCAGTGAGCTATGATGAGGCCACTGCACTCCAGCCTGGGTGACAGAGCAAGACCCTGTTTCAAAAAAAAAAGAATTCAAGTGGAAATGGAAAGAACACATAGACAGGAGGCAAGGTGAGAGACAATGTAGTTGGTTCAACTATTACAATACTGGCCAGATAAGGCTCTGAACTAATGCAGTGACAGTGGCAATTAACAGGCAGGGGCTGATTTGAGAGGCCAAATAGATAACATTTATCAACCAGTGGGACACTGAGGAAGAGTCACTGAAGACAACCCTGGGATCTGTACATCAAAACCCAGAATGATTTTCCCAGAGGCATACTGAAGTGTGGACAATCAAGCTAGCACCAATTATACTACCTTAACTGTAGAGAATGAGAAGGTTGATGTCTGAATAGAAATAGCAAACATATTCTAAAACCAAGCATGTGATTTAAAATTCTTCCCATTTAGAAATATCCATATCTTTAATTGCTTTTTTCTTGTATAAACTTGACTCTAAGCCTTAAGTGCAAAAGGTTTAGTGAGAGCAGTATAAAAGATGCAGGATGATGAAGCGGATGGGAGAGGAAATGAAAAAGGTAAAGTGACAATTCTCTAGTTAGCTTTATTTTTACTACAGAGTAAAGGCAGAAAAATAAAACTTGGGCTGAGAACTAACGTGATGGGGCCAGTGATCAACCATGAAAGATGAAAGATGGGAACTGTGGCCAGAGGATTCAAGCACTCCAGATGGGCATGAGCACATGCCAACATGTATCCACAGGGCTATTCTCAAGAAACAGAAGAAGCCTGGACTCTGGGGAGTCACTGGATATTAATACACAAGGAGACCAGTAATCTGATACAGAAAAAGCTAAATTATACCCAACAAAAATATGTTGTGTCTTCATTCTCTTCATCAGTGAATATCGCTGCCTGTGGTTTGTATCACTAGACTACTAAAGTGAGCCAAAGCCTCTCTGAATGGAAAGTGAGAGATAGGATGCCAGCCATTCCTGAAGAGGTGCTGGGCCCCTGACCCCTGTGGTTGCCAGAGCACTAGGTAGCATTTCCATTCCTATCATAACAACCCACCCATTAGGAGAACCCAGAGGCACAAATGGGTAACACTCAAGGCCATTACTAATTAGATATGTAAATTTACACAAGTTTCTCAAATTCTCTAGGTCTTATGGTCCTTATCTTCTTTTAAGCAAAAAATAATTTCTTTCTTTCTTTTTTTATTTTTTGAGACAAGAGTCTCACTCTTGCTCCGGGCAGAGTGCAGTGGCATCATCATAGCTCGCTGCAACCTCAAGCTCCTGGGCTCAGGTGATCCTCCTGACTCAGCCTCCCGAGTAGCTGGGACTACAGGTGCACACCACCACACTCAGCTAATTTTTCTATGTTTAGTAGAGATGGGGTTTTGCTCTTGTTCAGGCTGGTCTCAAACTCCTGAGCTCAAGCTATCCTCCCTCCTCAGCCTCCCAGAGTGCTAGCATTACAGATGTGAGCCACCACCCTTGGCTTAATTCTTTATATTATAAAAGTAATTAGAAAATAACAGTATACAACAAACTTCAAAATCTTACTTCTGGGTCTTTTTTGTTTACACAGATCAAGTTATACACACACACACACACACACAGAGCTGTATTTAACACAATGAACATACTGTTTGATAACATGGATACTTTAAAGTTGTTTCCAAAATTTACAATCTATTCAAAACATTATATAAATGTAAATTTGGGTTACAACACAATTTTGAATTATTCAAACAAATTTAATGAGACAAATGAAGTTGCAGAGTCCTTTAATAACAAACAAAAATATTTCTCACATATAATAAGAAACAACTCTTCTCTATGGAAATAGCTATCTGGCAAGATTACCTATTCAGGGTACAGCTGAAAACTAGAGAAAGTAGGAAAGTACCTTTTAGGGTTTCATTTATATACTCTTATTTTACACACAGTTTTTTTTTTTTTTTTTAAAAGAGACAGAGTCTCATTTTGTCACCCAGGCTGGAGTGCAGTGGTATGATCATAGATCACTACAGCCTCGAACTCCTGGGCTCAAGAGATCCTCCCACCTCAGCTTCCCAAGTAGCTAGGACTATAGGCCCATGCCACCATGCTTGACTAATTTTTAAAATATTTTTTTAGAGATGGGGTCTTGCTATGCTGCCCAAGCTGGTCTTGAACTCCTGGCCTCAAGCAATCCTCATGCCTTGCCCTCTCAAAGTGCTGGGCATGAGCCACTGCACCTGGCCACAAACTTAATTTGATCAACTCAAATTAGTTTTATTGATGTTATTTTGTATAGAAAAAAAGGTGAATTCTCTACTTATAATTTAATGAATTATAGCTGTCTCTCTCACAGTGCCCTATTTGTATATCCTCTATTCACTTTACTATGAACCAACTGAGACTGTAATGTTAATTTAAGTAGCAATATGTCCACTGCTCTTTAAAAAAAAAGTGCCCAAATGTCCTTTGTAAGATTATTCTTTTAAAAAGACTCTCTAACCATCTCTTCCATGATCTTGTTTATTCCCAAATATAAGGGTGGAATAACCTCCCAGAGTCTATACTTGTTGCTCCTGTCTTCTGAAATTCCAGACTTGAGCTTTCAGTTGCTTATCAGACCTCTCCAAACAGAACTAACTACATCTTTCCTCCAAAATACAATATGCTCAACCTTTTTCTGGGTACCATAACAGTGAATGGTATCACAACATTGGTAGACATTCAGGCTGGGTCAACTTTGATTCCTCTAGGTTCTTCTCATACTACATCCAATCAATTGCCAGGTCCTGTCTCCCCGATCTATCTTTTCCTTTTGACCCCCGCTAGCCACAACTTGAGTCCTGAGTTTCGTTGCTCATTGTCTGAAATACTGAGATAGTATATTGTTGTCTTCTAATTCCTCTAAAATATGGCTCTTTACCACTTCTTCATAAAACCATTAGTAGTTCTTAGTGGCTTATATAATACATTTGAACCCCTTTGAATAAAATGTAATGCTCTTTGTGATCTGCTACTGTCTTACCGCTTTTTAAAAAGCATCCATCATCTCCTAAACATCTACTCATATAACACCTGTTCAAAATTCTATAGATCTTTTGCTGCTACAGTCAAATATCAACTCCCCTGTGAAGTCTTCTATCCTCTTAGAATTAACTGCTCCCTTCTCCAAGTTCCCATCACATGGCATTTATGGCTATTTGTATATCCCCCTCCCCTCTCTCTGGTCTTAGCTCCTCAAATGCAGAAGACATTTCTTATTCAGTTTTGGCACTGTATGTTTCTTGAACAGCTGAATAAATGATGCTTTGCTATCTGGTTTCACAGACCAAAATAACTTAGAATGAGACAGCACTGTTCAGACAGAAGTGGCAAGTGAGAAGTGAACCTGACAGCAAAGGGGGAGAAAGAAAAATACAAAAATCAAATTTAAAAACTCAAAAAGCATTTCCATGTGGGAAAATAGCCTTATATCCCTTAAGGGCATCACCACATTTTAGAATAGCACTGTGATTGATGTTGACACCAATTATATAGCAAGATATCAAGAAAATGTTAAATTATGTTCAGTGTTCTGTGTTTAAGAATGGAAGAAAACAACTAAAGTGTGAAATGCATCTTGGAAAGATTTTCATACCACTGGTTTTATTTTTTTAAAATTTATTTGATTATAAAATAAAACCTCATTATAGCAAATTTTAAAAACAGAAACAGGTAGATGGAAGAAAAAGCACCCTAAATCTTAGTCTGCATTTAAAAAATAATTTAGGTCACATAAACAACAAATGATTATTCTAATTAAAAATATTTTAATGCTTAAAGAGCTCAAACCGCAGTTATCCGGAAACTTGGGCCAACTAGAATTCATTTTTTCAAAAGACAAAGAGAGTTAAGATTTTACTGTATCATTATATAAAGTTATTCACCCAACTCTCCTGTCTTGATGTGTGACTGGAAAATGATGGGGTGGGGAGGAGATGAGGAAGTGAGGAACAACAATAACAAAAAGATGAAAAATGGAGAGTGGAAGAAAAAGAAAGGAAACCAAAATAAACAAAAGGTGGGAGGACAATCAAGACACATGAGAGGAAGAATAGAAAAACAAAAAGAGAGAAAGTCTAATATGTGAGCAGACACATTCAGAAAAAGGACAGTTCTTTCATTTCCCCCTCTCTTGACTTCCTTTGTTCTAACTGACTTCAGGCTGATGTGTGTACCTGTAGATGCCCGCTGAATTCCAATGAAGTCCTCCTACATGTATACTTTATACCAACAAAATCCAGTTAAAAGGATTTTAATTGGTGTGCACCATTCCCTGCAATTTCAACATTTTAAAAATGAATAGTCTCACTAAGTACCAGATGGTGACATGTACTAATTAATCAGGCCTATTCAATGAATGAGCATATTAAAATGAATGCACCTATTAGACATGTGTTGCCAATGTTCCATCCTGAGGACACCTCCCCTTAAATGAGTGCCCATGGAAGGTGCAGATTTACTGTGCAATACTCACAAGTGTCTCCTGCAATTACTCGCAGCAGCAATACCATCACTCTTGTGTCTCCCTCTAGATCGCTCAATATTTCATGCTAAGCAGCCTGTGAGTCCTGCTATCCCTGTATAATCTTTTTAACCTTTGTAAGCAAGGGCCAGCTAAATATTGGGTCTACAGTGTTTCTACTAAAGAGAAGATCTTACAAACTTATCAAGATCATGTGTTAAATGGACAATGGGTGAGGGACAGATCAAATGAGGCTCTTGATCTAACTACCTTCCTCACCAATTTGTCTGTCAGTCAGTGAAAGCCTGAGCTTTGCTAGGTGAAGGAATAAAATAGTACAAACGGAAATCCTGCATGACAGGTTGCCATGCTCTGATTTTCCTCAAATATTGTTAGCATAGGAGAGAACGGTATGACCTATTGGTAGGTCTCAAAATACTACTAGGAACTCTTTTTTGAAAGTGAAAGAAATCCTAGAAGTCACTAGTTTTCTTAGCTCCTCATACTCATCATTCTTCTATTATATATTATCTTGGATCACCACAATTTCAAGTGTATTCCAATAGTAGAAAAGTTCCCAACTCTTTCTAGATATACTGAGAAACACTGGTCTCTGATTTGTTGAAAGCACTGAGAACTGAGTGACTAATTAGGTAAGGAGACAGCAGGGCACAAACAAAACATGGACTCTTGAGAAAAAAGGGGTGTTGTGAGACACGTATGTTATCTGGTACATAGCAAGCACTAACAAATGTTAGTTCTCTCCCCCACATAATAACAAATGGTAGGGAAAATTTTTGTTTGCTCATTAAAAAAAATCAACATGAAGGGAAATCTAATGGAAGAGAAGCCTAAACATGATTACCTTTGTAGAATGTGATTTTTTTGTATATTTTTAAAATTAAAAACAATAGCTTCTAAAATAGCTTACAAGAGGGAATTTTGAGAAATCTGTCCTTGTGATGTGTTGCAATGGTTATTACTTAAAATCAGAATATCACCTAAAAGAATCCTTAGGGGAGGATAAACCAATAATAGAAACAACTAAATTTGTAGTTACAGACCTGAAAAGCCTCCTTAATGGCAAGGGCTATTTTTATTTTATTGCTTTCCCTGGACTCTTGCCTAAAAACAAGAGGGGGAATTTATGCATTATTCAAACAGAATTTAATTAGTTTGGACATAATTGAAAGTCCAAAATAGCATGAACATTTTCATCAAGAGGTTGCTATGCAATGACTGAGTAATCTTTTGAAAATTTCTATTATCTTGGTCTAGTAATTTCTGGTAGATTTCTATTATTTTCAAAATTTTGGTTCTACCTTTTTTCTACCTTAAATAAAAGAATATTTTGATACAGTGTTCAGTATACAAGTAGGTTTTTGTAAGAGTTTCATGTTTTAAGACAAGACAAAACACAAAAGACAAGATATCAAAACCAGCTGTAATTGCTAGCCCAAACACTTAAAAAGAACCATGTTAGAAAACTAAGAACCCTGACTAAGTGAAGGGAAAGCAAGAATTTATAACAACTTAAGTAGACCAAGACAACTTTCAGACTACAGTAGACCCTTGAACAATACAGGTTTGAAACGCATGGATCCACTTATCCATGGATTGTTTTCAATAAATATATTGGAAATTTTGGGGGGAGATTTTCGACAATTTGAAGAAACTCGCAAACTGCATAGCCTAGAAATATCCAAAAAATTAAGAAAACATTAAGTATGTCATGAATGCATAAAATATGTAGACATTAGTCTATTTTATCATTTACTACAATAAAATATACACAAATCTATCATAAAAAGTTAAAATTTACGAAAACCTACACAAACACAGACTGTACATGGTGCCCTTTGCGGCTGAGAGAAGTGTAAACATTAAGATGCAGTATTAAATCATAACCGTATAAAATTAATCTTAGTACATACTGTACTACAGTAATACTTTTGTAGCCACCTCCTGTTACTATTGATGAGCTCAAGTGTTGTGAGTATCCACTTAGAATGCTGTGTGACATTAACTATATCCATGTGAGCAGTTTATCTCTCCAGTAAATTGTGTATAGCTAGTAAAAAGTGATCTCTTGTGGTTCTCGCCTATTTTTCATTGTGTTTAGTGCAATACTGTAAACCTTGAATAACACCATGGGGCCCATACAAAATGCCACTAGTGATGTTGCTCCCAAGAAGCAGAGAAAAGTCATGACATTACAAGAAAAAGTTGAATGACTTCATATGTACCATAGATTGAGGTCGGAAACTATGGTTGCCCATCATTGCAAGATAAATGAATCCAGCCTAAGGACCACTGCAGAAAAAAGAAAAGGAAATTCATGAAGTCAACAATGCAGCTATGACAGCAGGCATGAAAATCTTGCACTTTTTGTGAAATAACTATCTCGTATTAAAAACGCAGATTTTATTGGGTGCAAGATGGCTATAAGAAAGGCATACCTAGAGACTCTAATATGATTCAAGGAAGAGTGAAGTCATTACATTACAACTTAACGCAAAAGGAAGGAGAAGGATCTAAATCTGGAGAATTTAATGTCAGCAAAGGACGGTTTGATAATTTTAGAAAAAGGTCTGGCTTAAAAAAATGTCAAGATAAGAGGAGAAGCAGCTTCTGCTGGCCAAGAGGCAGCAGATGGACTCCCAGACGCCATTAAGAAAATCATTGAGGAGAAAAGTTTTTAGTGCAAATGAAAGTGCCCTATTCTGGAAAAAAAGAAATGCCACAAAGGGTATTTACTAATAAGGAAGAGAAGCAAGTATGGGGATTTAAGGTAGGAAAGGATAGCCTAACTCTACTGTTTTGTGCAAATGCAGTCAGGTTTATGATCAGGACTGCCTTTATCTATAAAGCTGCTAATCCCTGAGTCTTAAAGGATAAAGATAAACACCAGCTGCCAGTCTTTTGGTTGTACAACAAGAAGGCTTGGACAATGAGAACCCTTTTTCTGGATTAGTTCCATCAATTCTTTGTCCCTGAAGTCAGGAAGTACCCTGTCAGTAACGGACTGCTTTTTAAAGTTCATTTGATATTGGACAATGCCCCTGGCCACCCAGAACCCCATGAGTTCAACATTAGAGGTGATGAAGTGGTCTACTTGCCCCCAAATACAATGTCTCTAATTTAGCCTCTAGGTCAGGGGGTCATAAGGACCTTTAAGGCTCATTACACATGGTACCCTACGGAAAGAATTGTCAACGCTATGGAAGAGAACTCTGATAAAGGGAATATCATGAAAGTTAGGAAGAATTACACCATTCAATGGCATTGAAGGTGCCATTGTTGTTATAGAAAAAGCCATGAAAGCCATCAAGCCCCAAACAATAAATTCCTGCTAGAGAAAACTGTCCAGATGTTGTGCATGACTTCACAGGATTTACTATAGAGCCGGTGAAGGAAATAATTAAACAGATTGTAGACATGGCAAAAAAAGGTAGAGGGTAAAGGATTTCAAGATATGGAACTTGGAAAAATTCTAACCACACCAGAGGAATTAATAAAGGATGACTTGATGAAGATGAGTGCTTCTGAACCAGTGCCAGATGATGAGGAAGAAGAAATAGAAGTAGTGCCAGAAAACAAATTAACATTAGAAAATCTGGCAGAAGGGTTCTAATTATTCAAGGTTGCTTTTGACTTCTTTTATGACATAGACCCTTCTATGATACAGGCACTGAAACTAAAGCAAATGGTAAAAGGATTGGTACTGTATAGAAAAATTTTTAGAGAAATAAAAAAGCAAAAAAGTCAGACAGAAATTACAATACATTTTCACAAAGTTACACCAGTGTGCTTGCCTCTCCTGCTTCCCCTTCCACCTTCTCTACCTCTTCTGCCTCTGCCACCCCTGAGACAGCAACACAAACCTCAACATGAAAATGACAAGGATAAAGACCTTTATGATAATCCACTTTCACTTAATGAATAGTAAATGTATTTTCTCTTCCTTATGATTTTCTTAATAACATTTTCTTTTCTCTAGCTTACTTTATTGTAAGAATACAGTAAGAATACAACAATATATATACAAAATATGTGTTAATTGACTCTATGCTATCAATAAAGCTTCCAGTCAACCGTAGGCTATTAGTAGTTAACTTTTTGGGGAGTCAAAAGTTATACATGGATTTTTGACTGCATGGGGGCTTGATGCCCCAATCCCTGTGTTGTTAAAGGATTAACTGTATATCCTAAAATCTGCTACTCAAAGTACGGTCTGTGACCCAGACCCACTGAATCAGAATCTACGTCTTTGCAAGATACCCAGGTACTTTATAAGCATATTAAAGTCTAAGAAGCCCTCCACTAAAAAACAATAAGTTTTGTCTAACTGTAAACATGCACAGTAGCTTCAATTTTTATAATTTAAAAGTCTCCTCATGGCCAGATGCGGTGGCTCATGCCTGTAATCCTAGCCATGCGGGAGGCTTAGATGGGAGGATCGTTTGAGCCCAGAAGTTTGAGACCAGCCTGAGCAACATTCTCTACAAAAAATTTTAAAATTAGCTGGGTGCAGTGGCGCACGCCTGTAGTCCCAATCACCCGGGAGGCTGAAGCAGGAGGCTCGCTTGAGCCTAGGAGTTTGAGACTGCAGTGAGCTGGTGATGACTCCACTGCACTCTAGCCCGGGAGACAGAGCAAGACCCTGTCTCCAAAAAAAAAAAAAGTCCCCTTACAATTTGAAAACCACATTCTGGATCTGAAAGGCTTTTGTTTCTTCATTTATTTTGAAAGTCTGCTCATTTCAGAACTATTGGTCAGAAAATTAGGGGGCAGGAGATGTAACTGAATAAAGGGCATACTCAATAGAAACTTCAATGTTAATAGTTTATTGTTTCATGTTTGAAAGATCTTCCAGTAAGGTCAGATGTGTTTTGTGTCATTCTGCTTGGGATAGAAACGGTTCAATTTCTTATTTCTTTTTATACTTTTCCTTCTAGCCAACTTTAGATAGTTATATATAGAATCACACTTTCCTGTTGCTTACTGCTGAGGTAAAATATATTATTTTAAGAATTCCTTTACAAATACCATTAATTGTAAAGAGGTGCAGGATTTGGAGTTAGACAGGTCTGAGTTATCATATTAACTTCATTATTTCCTAATTCTACATCCTTAGGCTTCTGTTTCTTCATCTGTAAATTGGAGAAAATGGTGCCTACTTTATAGGGTTGCTAAGAGGATTAGATGAGATGACAAATATAAAATTTCCAGCACAGTGATGGTACTGCCTCGACTATCTAGATGCTAACAAATGTTTAGCATTTCCCCTCAGAATTACCTGTCTTACACTAAATGTATCAAGTTCAGTTCAAGAAACTCAAGATTACTATTACTGATTTCAGGGAACAGATTCTTAAAAGAGGCCACACCACTGTCTTTCCAAATGTAAGACCCATATATTAACCACAGATTTTACTGCATAAATTGATAAGCCTTTGTGTCTTAATACCACTGTTTCCCCATTTCCAGACATCACCTTTTTTTAAAAAAGAAATGATCATTTCAGTCTCCCTTTGATAAGTCAAGGTTCTTTCTAGTGTTGAAAATACTACATGGAGTCTAGCATATTCCAAATATTATCTTTTCATCTTTTTGGTATATTATCTGGAAAAAGCTAATTCAGAATCTGTTTTTATATTAATATATTCATGGCCACATTCCAAAGAATTTCAGTCACCTTGGATATAGCCTGCCACTTAGCTAGAGGCATAAATGACTAATTCAGAGTTGTATCTTAAAGACAGATGCAGAAATAGAATCTCCAATGCTGTGTCAGATGTCATACTTAGACCACACTGGCTTCCTCTGTGTATCTGATTCATCTACTTTTTGTCAAATTTTGTATTTAGACTCCAATATTGTTCCAAATCAAGCTTTAATATTAATGCAGTCTTCTAGTTAAAGCTGCCTATAATTTAAGGTGCTGTGCCCTTTTTCATGCAGTTACACATTTAGCTATTTACATCCTGTACGTTCAAGAAGCACCATGTTTTCTGTTTTTCTGCCTGGATTTGTAGGTTATTGATCAATTGTGCTCTTTGCAATTTAGCAAAAGATTATTTTTCAGACCCTTGAACAACAAGGGGGTTGGGGCATCAGCTCATCGTGCAGTCAAAAATCCATGTATAACTTTTGAGTCCCCAAAAACTTAACTATTAATAGCCTACTGTTGACTGTAAGCCTTACTGATAACTTTAACAGTTTATTAACACATATTTTATATATGTATTATACACAATATTCTTACAATAAAGTAAGCTAAAGAAAATGTTATTCAGAAAATTATAAGGAAGAGAAAATATATTTACTGTTCATTACATAAAAGTGGATCTTCATAAAGGTCTTTATCTTTGTCGTCTTCTGTCTTCCTGTTGAGGAGGCTGAGGAGGAGGAGCAAGAGGAGGGGTTGGTCTTGCTGTTTCAGGGGTGGCAGAGACAGAAGAGGTAGAGAGCTGGAAGGGGAGGCAGGAACACTCAGCATAATTTTTATTGAAAAAAATCTGTTGTTCAAGGGTCAACTGCATACAATATATGGGGTTGATGAAAATCTGGGAAACAGTAGCTATAAAAATTAAGAAATCATTTAAACTGTTCCTTGAATATGTAGCTAAAGCAGAATACAATGATGAAGTTTTATTCTTATACATAGCATAATCTATGGAATTAAAATCAAGAGCATGACCCAGAAAAATGAACACAATTTGACAAAGAACAAAGCTGGATGACTGACATTATCCAAATTCAAAAGACTTACTATAAAGCTACAGTAATCAAGACAACGTGGTATTGGCAAAAGAATAGACAAATAGATCAACGGAACAGAATAGAAAGCCCAGAAACAGATCCACACAAACAGTCGATTGATCTTTGACAAAGCAGCAAAGGCAATTCAATGGAGAAAGGATAGTCTTTTTCACAAATTGTACTGGAACAACTAGACATCTATCTATATATATATATCTCAACACAGACATTACACCCTTCACAAAAATTAACTCACAATGGATCAAATACCTAAATGTAAAACACAAAACAATAAAATTCCTAAGTTAACATAGGAAAAAAACTAGGTGATGTTGGGTTTGGCGATGACGTTTTAGATTTGACACCAAAGGCATGATCCATACATAAAGAACTGATACGTTGAACTTCATTAAAATTAAAAACTTCTGCTCTGCAAAAGATACTGTCATGAGAATTAGAACACAAGCCACATAGTGGTAGAAAATACTTGCAAAAGACATATGTGGAAAAGGACCAAAATATACAAAGAACACTTAACTCTCAACAAAACAAACAACTGGAAAACATATGCAAAAGATCTGAAGAAACAGGTAAAGAAGATATACAAATTGTAAATAAAAAGATGCACCACATCCTATGTCATTAGGAACATACAAATTAAAACAATAAGATACCACTACACACCTATTAAATGGCTAAGATCCAAAATATTGACAAAAACAAACGATGGCAAGGATGTGGAGCAACAGAAACTCTGATTCATTGTTTTTGGGAATGCAAAATGATACAGACACTCTGGAAGACAGGTTGGAAGTTTCTTGAAAAATTAAACATAACTCTTACTATACAATCCAGCATTTGTGATCTTGGTATTACTCAAAGGAGCTGAAAACTTATATCCAAACAAAATCTGCACACAAATGTTTATAGTAGTTTTCTTCATAATTGCCAAAACTTACAACCTAGGTGAATGGATAAATAAACTGTGGTACACCCATAATACAATGGAATATCACCCAGTGAAAAACATGAGTTATCAAGCCAAGAAAAGACATGGAAGAACCTTAGATGCACGTTATTAAGTGAAGGAAGCCAATCAATCTGAAAGGGCTACATACTGTATGATTCTAACTATATGGCATTTAAGAAAACACAAAACAGAATTTGGAGACAGTAAAAAGATCAGTGGTTGCCAGGGTTTGGGAGGAAAGGGAGAATGAACAGGTGGAGCAGAGGGGAATTTTAAGGCAGTGAAACTATTTTGTGTGATACTATAATGGTGGACACATTACACATTTGTCATAACCCATAGAATGTACAACACAAAGAGTAAACCCTAATGTAAACGACGGACTTTGTTCGATAATGTGTCAATGTTGGTTTACCAATTGTAACAAATATACCACACTAGTGTAGGAATGCTAATAGTGACAGAGGTTGTGCGTGCGTGCGTGGGTGTAGGAAGTATATGGGAAATCTCTGTATCTTCCTTTTAATTTTGCTGTGGACATAAAACTGCTCTAAGGAATAAAGTCTATGAATTTAAAAAAATCAAGAGCACACATATTTCTGATTCTTAACAAAAGACTTAATGGTTAACTATAAGCATGGAAAATTTCAATTATACTAGTAAAGCAGTAAAATAATTTGGGTTTATACAAGAAAGCAAAAGTATTCTTTTTAATTTAAATATTTAAAACAGATTTTATTTCCAAAGGGGTATTGACTGAGTAATTGACTAGGCAGAGGGGATCCATAACAGGGAGCCCCATGGATACTAGAGGGAAACGTGCAGGGTTGATGGAAGGTTTCTAACAAAGAGCACTATGTTTTCCATTTGTAGCTATGCTTTCAATTTTCCTTTCTTTTTTTTTTTATTTTTTATTTTTGAGACAGTCTCGCTCTGTCACCTGGGCTAGAGTGCCATAGTGTCAGCCTAGCTCCCAGCAACTTCAAACTCCTGGGCTCAAGTGATCCTCCTGCCTCAGCCTCCCAAGTAGCTGGGACTACAGGCATGCACGACCATACCTGGCTAATTTTTTCTATTTTTAGTAGAGACGGGGGGTCTCACTCTTGTTCAGGCTGGTCTTGGACTCCTGACCTCAAGAGATCCTCCTGCCTTGGCCTCCCAGAGTGCTAGTATTACAGGCGTGAGCCAACGTGCCCAGCCTCAATTTTCCTTTCAAGACTCTTACAATGCTCTTCCCTCAGCTCCAGGCTCAGTACAGGCCTGGGACCAGGTTGGGCTAAAAAGAGATCTATGCTACTCTGAAATAAGGGACAAAGCTCTGAGTGTGGCTCTTCCCTGAGACTTTAAACAGAGTTGGTCAGAAAATTCATTAAGCAAACTGTGCTATGCATCTGCCCATCTTCAATTTATTGCTTTTGTTCTTAAAGCTACTATTTACTGTGCTTCTAATACGATTATGTATGTCACATCTCTAGTTCATATAGTAACCTTGAGGGGCAGGAAGTATCATTTCAATAAATGATGAAATTGGGGATTAAAGATATTAAATTCTTTGCCCAATGATATACAGCTTTTGAGTAGTAAGCTGGGATTAGAACCCAAGTCTGACTCATTACGAAGTCCCACTCAACTTTATTAAATCATGCTGTTTCTATACTCCTTGATAACCACCACATGCCTACTCTAGTTTCTGATCTCAGCATATCCTATTCCACTCTGTACTTGGCCACTGTCTTGGCTAGAGTCACCAGTAGTAGCTCTAGGAAAGTTACATCTTCACTCTCAGTATTGTTTCCTTAAGACTTATATCAGTCAGGCCAGCAATTTCCTCTCAGGGTGAATATTATTCATCATTGTTAACTGTTATGTTCATCTTCTCTTCTACTTTTCTTAGCTAAGACACTTACATTAACTAGAAGAACTATGAAATCCTAGGCATGTAGTATAGGGAAAAGACATTGTCCTTTCTGCCCAAAGAGAAAAGCTAGGAAAATGACATAAAAATCAAACTGCTGTTTAGCATAAAACAATATAAATTGACGGATTATGAAATAGTTAAAGCCTAACATGCGAAATGTGTGAAAATACCTGGTTTTGGTAAGATAGAAACAACTGTGGAGAACTAACCTATCTGAAAAACTGAAAGAATGGCCTAAGAAAAAACAAGATGTCAAATATAGGAAATAATACCTGTCCTTTACCACCTCTGTAACTGCTTTGTATAGTAACTATAAAACATACAGTTTATCTAAGGGGTTCCTCTTAATTGCTATTCATTTTTGAAGGATTATCTCCTCTTCATTGTTACCATTTTTTGAAAATAAGGAAAGAGTTAAGTGTATACAGACTAAATAAATTTACAATATAGATTCAACTATTTACTGGCATAAATGAAAGACAGAAAATAAGTGTTGGAAAATGTTCTATAAAAAGAAATAAATTGAAACCAGATCAAAAAAAAAAGGCTAGTCTAAGATAACTTTTATCTCTCTCTTGTTAATATAAAATAAAAAATTATTTGTAACATGTAATAGGAGATATAGAAAGTCCAAAATTTCCATACATGTACTTTCATCTATTGAGTTTAAGCACTAGCAAATAGAGATTTTCAAAGTACCTGAATGAAGTCAAGACACTGTATCTATTTTATCCTGAGTTTATTTCTTTATCCTTCAGGAAAAAATGTCTTTTACACCAGAAACTATCAAACAAGCTAACAGATGGCAAGGGCATTGAATCAAGTCTAATTTGGGTTGAATTCAAGTTTGATTATCTGGAGACATGAAAGCAGTATACCTATATTAGCATCAAATGCCTAATACTGATAAAAATGGTATGGAAGTATGATCCAATAGAAAGCTTTCTGGGACTTAAGATCCCTTCAGACTAACTAGTTACAAAACTCTAGCAAAGTCACAGATTCCTTCTGCCTCAGGATCTTTTTTCTGCACAATGGGATGACAATAACTAGTCCTCCTTTCTACAACATGCTGACAGGAGAAAATGGAATATTTAAAAATTTTTTCTTCACTGGGTATGGTAGACAGAATAATAGACCCCCAAGGATATCCACATGCAAATCCCCAGAATCTGTGAAGTTGTTACCTTATATGGATTCTCCCTGAGAGCCTTCAGAAGGAATGCAGCCCTGCCAAAACCTTGACTCTAGCCCAGTGAAACTCATTTCAGATTTCTGACCTCCAGAACTCTAAGATAATAAATTCATATTGTTTTAAACCACTATGTTTGTGGCCATTTGTTATAGCAGCAATAAGAAACTAATACACTGAGTTCAATCTTAGCTCTGATACTTTCCCTGGGGATTAATAGCAACTACCAGATCAAATAGGATAGTTAAGTGCTACTGAGTAAGTGGTAAAAAAATGTTAGCTATCCTTATATTTATTTTTTATGTTATACTAAGGCAATATAATGCAATTATTTTTACAAAACCTACATTCAACTTATAGTTTTCATATACACAACAAATGTACATTAAAGTGTCTATCACTAAAGTTATTGGTAACATATCTACGTACAAGTTGTTGGTTTGTTCTCATAGATTATAAGGTTGATGTTTTTTTCGATCTCAAAGTTCCCAAAGGGAAGAAGCAATATATCTGTAATTTGTTTTAAACCCAGGTCATACCCAGTATAAAGTCAAGATTCTGCATTGATTTTGACCTTGCATTATTTCTTTGTCCTTCAGGAAAAAGTTTCTTTTAAACCAGAGAGCATGATGAACAAAGATGGAATTTAAAATAGGAAGACAGACCACTATAGTCCTACCTCTTTATTTTACTAATAAAGAAGAGAAATTCACAAGGAAGTTAAATGATTTGGTTAGTTACTAATATTCAGCCAGTTCATGTCAAGGATGGATTACCTCCAGGGTTTTCTACCTCTAGATCTGTGCTACTTTGTTATAGTAGGGGCCAGCAAAGTATGGCCCACTAGTAAAATCTGGTCTGTCACCTGTTTTTGTAAATAAAGTTTTATTAGAACACAGACACCCCCATCCATTTACATACTGTCTACTGCTGCTTTCATGGTATAAAAGGCAGAACTGAGTAGTTGCAACAGAGACTATGGCCTGCAAAGCCTCAAGTATTTAAGATTGGCCTTTAAACAGGAAGTTTGCTGTTTCTAGTGTTATAGAATATTCCTTCTCATGGCATAGAAGCTTAATTTATCTCACAAAATGTTTCAAAACAATAGATGTCTAAAATAAACTTTTAGCAAAGTTTTAAGAATGTTACACAAATAAAGGAACACTATGGCTTGATGTACCATATAATATTAAATGTGGATGAAATTCTGGGCAGTGTAGGTTCTATGGCTCCACTGAGATACCGTGGAGGTGAGTTCAATTATGGCTAAATAATGTTGATTTAATAACAGCAAAATTACTAATCTCAGCATACAAATGCCATGCAAAATAAAATACTGACTTACTATTTATATAATCATTATTCAATAGAAACTACTGTAAACATGTTTGATCATAATTTATATTCAAAATTAATCACTATTAAAAATAATGCAAGGCCGAGGCAGGAGGATCCCTTGAGGTCAGGAGTTCGAGACCAGCCTGAGCAAGAATGAGACCCCATCTCTACTAATATAGAAAAAATTAGGTGGGCATGGTGGCATATGTCTGTAGTCCCAGCTCCTTGGGAGGCTGAGGCAGGAGGATCGCTTGAACCCAGGAGTTGGAGGTTGCAGTGAGCTATAATGATGCCACTGTACTCTACCTGGGGCAACAGAGTGAGACTCTGTCTCAAAAAAAAAAATAGCAAAACACTGTTTCCTTCTTTAGTATTTTCTTTTTTGTATTTCTTTTTTTCCTTCTCTAGTATTTTCATAAAATATTTATTCATTGATATTTATTGACTTCTTCATACCAGCAGATTATATGCCTTTTTACAAGACTCATACCTGTTTTTTTATGATCAAGTATGGGAAAGACTTAATAATTATTAGGGTGAAGATGCCCTAGGAACTAAAATGTATAACCACTGAATTTTCAAAATAAACTTATGCAGAAAGATTTCTTGTTTCCATTTTTACAGATGAAGAAACAGACTCAGGGAAAAATGAACATTTCCTCCAAGGTTACACTATTAGAGCCATTAGGTGGCTGAGCTGGGACTTCAGCCCAGGCTTTTCAGTCTCCAAGGTTCTCTTTTCATTACTTTTCCCACTTTATAATGTCGTCAGATTCAATGATATCTTTGGTATATTTGGTATAGAACTGTGGCCCTCGGCTGACTATCTGTTCAAGTCCTTTGGATTTAAAGTTCTTTTTGAGAAAATAAAAAATTAGCCTTGCTTATAGGCACTTTCCATGGGGAAGTGGAATAGCTCTAATTTTGGGCAAAAAGATAAATCAGGCTCCTCAATTTTTTTTTTATAAATGTCAATTTTGCTATTTATTCAATTCTGTCATCTATCTAAAGCATATAGATCTCCTCTGGACTCAACAATACAGACATATCAGAGACTTATAAGAGACTTCACAAAAAATTGATTCAGTCCAGTTTTTTCTAAAAGTTTGCTTGCTCCTATTCAACAGAGGCCAAACAAGGGACATTTTGTTTATCTGTTCCCCTCACTAAACTCTATACTTGTATGGAGATCATCTGTAAGCCATAAACCAGGGCAATGTTATCTCAAAAGTCCTGTGAAAAGGTCAACAGTGAATTCAGATTTACTGTTATGAGCCTTCACTTTATAAAAAGTGATATGAGAAACATCTAATCAGAGAACATTTCTAGCTCTTTTGCAAAATCCCAGTCTGAGTTATTTGAATTATTATACCCAATGTCCCTTACATAAAGATCAATGTAATACCTCCTATAGTTCAGTCTTAGCAAAAATCAATTTTTCATTTATCAGGAATGAGAAACTTTTTAAAGGAACACACAAGCTTGGAATCTGAAAACAAAAAAAATTTTTTTAGAATAAAGGAAATTCTGGAAGATCACAATTACCTATTAGAATGTATTTCTAAAGCAGTACATTTGAAGTCAGAAAAGACTGAAATCCAATTAACTGGAACCCTTCCTTAAATGGAACGATGTTCTATCCAATGCTTCTCAGAAAAGAAAATAAATAACAAGACATTTAAAAATCAGGCTTGAGGGAACCAAGGAAAAATAAAAAATGGTCCCTACCTTCAAAGAAATTAAGCTAGTAGAGGAGTAGAAATATACAAATAAAATGACAGAACACAGAAAATGATAAGTAGTACCATAAAATTTACAGATAAAGAGTTCTGGGAGTTCAGAGAAATGAAACACGGCTTCCAGCAGAAAGAATAAAGGGAAAGTTATATAAATAGGTGGCATAAACCTGGGCTTAAATGATGGGCAGGCTTTATTTATTTTCCTTCTTGTTTATTAAGGTAGTGTTTACATACAATAAAAATCCACCAATTTAAGGGTGCAGTTTGAAATTTTTTCTCTATTTGAGGAGGACTGCCATCTTAATTTTTGAGTCCTCTGATGAATACAGTATATTGCTCCATTTATTTAGGTCTTCTTTAATTTCCCTTTGCAATGTTTTGTATTTATCAATGTATAAATCTTTAATATGCACATTTTTTGTTAAATTTATCCTAAATACTTTGTCTTCTGATGTATTATGAATTTTTTTTTAAAAAAAATTCATTTTCTAATTGTGTTGCTAGTATATAGAGGTAAATTGACTTTTATATGTTGACTGTATATAATGCAGTATCTAGTATCTTTTTAAAAAATTCCTTAGGGTTTTCTACATACATGATTGTGTCATCTGCAAATAAGGCCAGTTTTAATTCTTCCTTTCTAACCTTTATGCCTTTATATTTTTCCTTATTGCACTGGCTAAGTCTTCTAGAACAAGGTTTAATGAAAGTGGTGAATGTGGACATCTTTGCCTTGTTCCTGACCTTAGATAGAAAGTACTGAGCCATCATCATCAAATATAATGCTGCTGTGGGTTTTTTTGGGGGTAGATAACCTCAATTCGGTTGAGGAAGTTCCTTATAATGCTACTTTGATAAACATTTTTTATGACAGGGTACTAGATTTTATCAAATGTTTTCTCTGTATTTATTGGAATAATCATATGGTTTTTTTTGGTCTCCTATATTCTATTAAAATGGTGAATTATCAGATGATAGATTGTCAGATGTTAAACCAACCTTGCATCCCTGGGATAATTGTATTAATTTATTTATCGTTGGGTTTAATTAGCTAACATATTGTTAAAAAATTATGCATCTATTTTCATGAGGAATATTGGTCTGTAGTTCTCTTTTTTTGTATTTCTTTGTCCAGTTTTGGAATCAGGATTTTTTTTTTTTTAGAGATGGGATCTTGCTTATTGCCTAGGCTGGCGTGCAGTGGCTATTCACATGTGAGATCATTGTGCACTAAAGCTTCAAACTACTGGGCTCAAGCTATCCTCCTATGTAGCTGGGACTACAGGTGCATACCACCATGCCCAACTATATTTTGCATTATTTTTATAGTAGTTTTCTTAGGAATTACAATAGATATCTTTATGTTTTCACAGTCCATTTATAGTTAATAATGAACTATTTCATATAACATATAGGTTTGCAATCTAATAGGCCCATATGCCACGCCCCACATCATAAACCCCACAGGACAATGTCATAATTTTGACTTTTTAAAAATGGTCACATAGTCTATAAAGAAATTAAAACAAAAAGGTATATATATAAAAAGAAGTCCTTTACGTTTGCCCAGATATTTAGCATTTCTGATGTTTTTCATTCTTTACTAAAGATTCAAATTTCTATCTAGAATTATTTATCTTCAGCCTGAAGAAATTCCTTTAACATTTCTTGTGTTGCAGATATGCTGGTAGCAAATTTTCTTGGTTTTCTTGTATCTAAAAATGTCTTTATTTTGCCATCATTCTTGAACAATATTTTTGCTGGGTATAGAATCCTAGGTTGACAGTTAATTTTCTTTCAGATGCTATCCTACTCTCTTTTGTCCTCAATGGTTTCTGATGAGAAGTCAACCATTAATTAGATTGGTGTTCCTTTGTATGTTCCTTTGTCATTTGTCTCTTGTTGCTCTCAAGATTTGCTCTCTTTGTGGTTTTCAACACTGGGTCTCCAATACGGCTCAGCAAGGGCTTCCTTGTGTTTCTTTGGCCTGGTTTTGTTTAGCATTTTGTATTGGGAAATTTGGGAATTTTTCAACCATTAGTTTTTCAAATATTTTTTCTGTCCCATTCTTTCCTTCCTCTATTTCTGATATTCCAATTACACATACATTTGACCATTAAATATGATCTTTCTTAATCCATTTTCTGTTGCTCTAATAGAATACCACAAACTAGGTAATTTATTTATTTAAAAATTTTTTTTGGAGACAGGGTCTCGCTCTGTCGCCTAGGCTAGAGTGCAGTGGCATCGTCATAGCTCACTGCAACCTCAAACTCCTGGGCTCAAGTGATTGTCCTGCCTCGGCCTTCCAAAGTGCTAGGATTAGAGGTGTGAGCCATCATGCCCAGCCCTGTCTTGCACTTTAAATGAATCTTTTATGTGTGCATGATTTTATAACATCATGAATTTTTCATTTAGAAGATATTGATTGAGTTATGCAGATCTTCCAAAATTTGACACATTTCATTATACAATTTTTTTTTTTTTTAAATAGAGACAGGATCTTGCTCTGTCACCCAGGCAGGAGTGCAGTGGCACAATCATAGCTCACTGCTGCCTGGATCTCCTGGGCTCAAGTGATCCTCCTGCCTCAGCCTTCTGAGTAGCTGGGACTGCAGGCATGTGCCACCATGTCCAGCTATTTTTTCTATTTTTTTGTAGAGACAGGGTTTTGCTCTTTGCTCAGGCCAGTCTTGAACTCCTGGCCTCGAGCGATCCTCCCGCCTTGGCTTCCCAGAGTGCCAGGATTACAGGAGTGAGCCAACGTGCCTGGCCCACACTGGGAAATTTATAGAGAAAAGAAATTTATTTCTTACAGTTCTGGAGGCTGGAAAGTCCAAGGGCATGGTGCTGGCTTTTAATGAGGGCTTTAGTACCATGTCATAACATGGCAGAGGGCATCATATGGCAAGAGGGCAAGAGCATGCCAAACTGGCTTTTATAACAGACCTACTCTTCTGATAACTAACCCACTCCAGTAATAACCCATTTATCCATCAATCCATAAATGGATTAATGCATTCAAGAAGGCACAGCCCTCATGACCCAATCACCTCCTTAATACTGTTACATTGGGGATGAAGTTTCAACATGAATTCGGAGGTGACAAACATTCAAACCATAGCACCATCTAACAGATCTTTGAGGGTTTGTCCATTTCCCCCATCTCTAACCTTTTACTTTCTGTTTTCATCGTGGATAATTAATATTTATCTTTTTGAGATCACTTACTCTTTCTTCTGTCATGCTACTTAGTTAAGTTCATCCAGTGAATTCTTAGTTCACAAAGAATTTTCAGTTCTAGAATTTCCATTTGGTTCTTTTTTATTGTTTGTATTTCCCTGATAAGACTTTCCATTTCTCTGCTGAGATTTCCATGCAATAAATGTATGTTTTGTTTTACTTCATTGACAATAGCTATAATACCTATTTTAAAACCCTTGTTTGTTAATTCCAACACCTGGTTAATCTTGGAGTTGGGATCAATTGATCATCTTTTAATTGCGAATGTGTTCCCTTTTCTTGGTTCTTATTGAACACTTTCTGCATCTATTGAGATGATCATATGGTCTTTGACTTTTGCTTCTGTTTATGTGGTGAATCACATTTATTGATTTATGTATGTTGAATCATCTTTGCATCCCTGGGATGAAGCCCACTTGGTCATGGTGGATTATTTTTTTATGTGCTGTTGAATTTGGTTTGCTAGTATTTTGTTGAGGATTTTTGCATCTATATTCATAAGGGATATTGGTCTGTAGTTTTCTTTTTTTGTTGAGTCCTTTCCTGGCTTTGGTATCAGGGTGATACTGGCTTCATAGAATGAGTTAGGGAGGATTCCCTTCCTTTTCTTGGTTCTTTGTATATCAAGTAATTTTGGATTGTATCTTGAGTTGTGGAGATTATGAATTCTGTTATTTTTCTCTAGTGAATAGAGTTTTCTTTGTTTTAGCAGATAATTTTCTAGGCTAGGTTCTAACTACAAAATTTTTTGTCATGCAGTAGATGTTTTGTTTTTAGTTGTACTGGTCTGACTCTATTCTCAGAATATATGATTCAAAGGTCAGTTAGAGATATAGGTAGGCAAAAATCTGGGTATGTCCCATCTCACTCTTTCCCTTGCAGGCCACAATCTCTCCAGCATTCTCACTTTCCCAGTTTATCTGTTCTGGTTTACAAAACCGGAAAGGCTATAGGTTTTCACATGTGTGGCTTCGTTGCCACCTATTTTATACTGTAGAGACTACACTTAGTCCCTGGCTCCAAGTGAGTGTGGAGTTGATATATAAAGAGAAGTGTAGCACAGACAAGGCTATTCAAGGGAAGGTATGAAGGTAAGAAATCATATGAACAGTGAGTTGCAGTGAGATGGGAAAAAATGTTGTAATTTGAAGTTAGGATTAAATCATGTAAATTGTTGAATACCTCCAGACCTAGGAGTATGGCCAGTGAAATACATACTTTAGGCAGAAGGATAATACAATCATATCTATATTTTAAATGAGTATTAATCTATGTGCCCTATATAAAATTAACTGCAATATGGACAATTACTAGCAATAGGGAGACTAAGAAGGAGGCAGTTCCAGAAGTGCAGGTGGGAGGTAATGAGGTCTTAATAGGCTAGCGGCAGAGGGGATAAAAAGGAAGGAATGGAAATGAGATGATTCAGCAAATGATTGATGACCCTGAAATTCTTCAATAATCTGAATTATCACAAAAAATGTAAAATTTTACTGTTATTAGGCAGGGAGTGTACCCATTGTTTACTTAATAGTGAGGGCTATTATAAAAAGCAAATCAAGGTAAAACTATTTCTTTATGTATATGTCCGCCTGGTTCATTTGGTGAGCAACAGACAACTATAGACTGCGGTTATAGGTGGCTAGTATCAGATACCATACAGTAGGTGCTCTTTAATCAGGATATACCTGTATATGAGGGAAATTAAAATCAAGCTTACTTCCCAAGCCTACTCCTAGCAGAGTGTAAAGCTGCCATTAATGCGAACCTAATTATACAGTTGTCCATGCTATGGTCCCATCCATACTCTTATACACCAAAGGGCCGAGACTGTGAAGACTGGAAAAGAACTCAAATCTCTTTTTGACTGGGATACTACAAAAACAAAAATGACTTTCAAGCTATCATTACCACAAAGAATAAAACTTCCTTGAAAACAACATACAGCACTTAAAAAGTGTTACCTTCAAAGCACTTTAACCCTTATTAACTAATTAAGACTCTAAATTCAGTGGTTTTACTATAATTTTATACTACCCTAATTTTATATACTGAAATTCATTTATTAATAGGCCATACTTTAGTTGAATATTATTACAATTGTTTAATAATTTTTGACTCATGTGCAAATATTTTTTTCTTATATCTTGAGAAAAGCGTAGATAAACATTCCATTCCTTCTCCACAAAAAGAATAAACACATTCACAGATGTTAGCAATTTAAGTATGACAAAAGCAAAATATAACGGATTTTTGTTTTTCAAAGGGTGGGCAGGGGAGGAAGAAAAGATGGTCATCATTAACTAGTAGATAAAAGGGTAAAAGTAATACTCTTCAGTTAAAAGACTGTCCATTGAAATTCTTCATGAGAAATTTGGTAAAAGATGATGGAGATCTTGGTAAAATTGTTTTGTTTTAGAAAGTTAACAAAAATGTACTATGCACTGAGATTTGATTGATTTAGAAATTGCAACTTTTACTCAGAAGCTTCAAGGTAGCAGAAAAAAAATGGAATGCCTTTAAAAAGCTGCAATCCTGTTCAGCTTGTTACCACCTAGAATATGTTAAATAGGGAATATATCCTGTAGGACTGGAGCTGATAGGTATATGAGAAATTTACCTGAGACTTCTTAGTATTAATAAAAATAATTATGGTGTTGCTAATACACTATCTCACTACAGCTCATAGAAATTAAAATTAAAACAACAGTGAGGAACCAGTTAATCATCTATCATAGTGCTCTAAAATGAAAAAAAAAAAAGTCTACGCTAATTGGTGGTTAGGCTGTAGAATATTTTATACACTACTAAGGAAAGTACAAAAAAAAGTAAGTCTTCTCAAGGGTGATAAGGATCAAAACATGCTCCTCAAAATACAATGAAACAAAAGAGCAAACAAAGCACATTGAAAATTCACAAGTTCTTTGATCTTGTAATTAATTTCTAGGAATTTATCTTAAAGGAAGGCAATGATATGTTCAATGATTAATCTATATGCACAAATAAGTTTCTACAGATGTTCCTTACAGTATTATTTATGATAGGAAAATGTGAGATAACCCTAAATGTCTCATTATAGCAGATTGTTAACTTAAGACAATATAGCAATAGGAGAGAATACTATATAGTTATTGAAATGGAGATGATTACTTAATTGAAAAATGTTCATAAAATATTACTAGGTTTAAAAAGATTAAAAATTACATACAGAATAATCCTAGATTGCTGAAAACAATGCACATAAACCTAATAAAAAGACTGAAAGACTAAAAAATAAAATGTTAAGTGGAAATGTATGCTTTCCAAATTTTCTACTAGAAGCCTGTATTTCATTTCATATTTATTGCTTTCATAGTCAGACAAAAAATAACATTGAGTTACTAAAAAACAGTAGCATATGCCCTTTACCCACATGCAATGTACTCTAGCTATTCTAGATCTGATGGCTACATAAACCTTTTGCTCCATCATTGCAGTTCTGAATGAGCCTGGCAAAGATCATTTTGAATATCTATCACAGGGTCAGTCACTTGGGAGGGATTACATCAAATTGTTATGAGTTTGGGGACCCAAATGACTGCCCTGTTGCAGACTGATACTAAAGTAAGACTATGTGTGTCCTAGGCAAGATTTGTTCTCTAGAGGTGAGAGAGTAGTGCATTAACCAGGTTTTATATTAAATGTCTTCATCATTTGTGAGCAGCCAGATGGTTGGTAATATGTGTAGATATTTTGAAACATAGGCTGGCTGATTTCAATTAGCTTTGAAGTGAGACAAATGATAGTGAGGATCTGTATTGCTAAGCCCAGGGGTACTGAGAGAATATTTTCTTACAGATGAATACCCCATCAGCTAGAGTTCCCATTTATATAATATAGCTAATAGGTTATCCTGGAACACATGTGCTGTTGGAAGAATCTGTGTTATGAAGCACCTAACTGGGCAAACATTTTATGCCCACCATAAGAAAACCAGCTAATGTGAGAGAGAAAAAGGAATAAAAAGACCATTACGGCCTATATGCTTGTGTTTCAGAATGCACTAAGAAGTTTTGTGAAGGATTTTGGCTGCAAATAAAAATATTTCTATGATAACCTACAGGAGTTTGGGGCCTAATCAAAGGCTCTGTCTGAAAAGATTAGTAACTGAACAAATGTTGGCTTTCCTAGGCTTAGCAGGCAATGCCAATTTTATGTTATGCTCTTCAAGGTGCCAGCTGTGTTGTCCCTGATGATTCTCCTCTATACTATGCTCAAAAAAAGGATACAGCAAAAATGCCACTACTGGGGCATATCTTGGCCTCAAAAGTGCAGTTAAGTCAGGACAGAATAGAACTAATTTCCTTTTTCAAAATAAAGTTAAGGATCTAAATTTTAACCTTTTTTGAATCACAGGGGTTCTAACGAACATTCAGAAAAGTGATTTGACCTCAAGTCTCCCAAAGAAATCAAATGAAAGATTTTTTTAAAAAACATGAAGCAAAGCAGAAACATAAAAAAGTAAAAATAAAAACATAATTTTAACCTTTAATTTTCATAGAAAATAATTTATAAAATTTGTTTCTCCTTGTGAGCTACATTGCTAATGAAATCCTGACACTGAGAAAATGAAATAGCTTTTCATGTTTGTTTCATCCCATTCAGTTAAATGCCAACTATACTGTAGGTAGACAGTACACTATACAAAGTGTTTCATATACATTATTGCTAGTTATCCCAACGACCTTATGCATTTTACAGACTAAGGAATTTTCATTTTATTTTGATTTTACAGAGTAAGGAATTAAGAGTCAAAGAAATTGAGTAACTTGAATAAGGTCACACAGCCCAGGTCCTACTCCGAACTCATGCTCCTTCCACATACTGATAGCTAAATGGGAAAATCTTTGTTAATCAACTGATCTTAGTGATTTGACTTTTTTGCAAGCAGAAGCAATGAAAAGCTCTTCTGGGTCATACCACTATAGCCCTCTAGACAAACTCCAGACAAAGCTCTCCAGAAATCCAGGCAAAGTATCACATTTCCACTAACAAAGGGGCATGTCCTACAGAGGAAATTTTCTTTGCTATAGAAAGAACAAGCGTTATGAAATAGTTTGAAGTGGTAAAATAAAGAGCAAACAAAGCTAATCTTACAGCAAAAAGTCAAACACAGAGTAAGGAGACATGTGATACAAGTAACAAGGACAACTATTTAGACTTTTGCTACTCAAAATGCAGTCCACTAACCAGCAGCATTGGTAACACCTGTGAGCATGTTAGAAATGCAGTGTCTCAGGCCCCATTCCAGACCTATGAATCAGTCTGTGTTTTAGTACGTATGTGAAAGTTTGAGAAACAGTAATTTAAATTATAATTAAGCCAGTAGTCATTACAAGATGGCCAAAACTGGTCTAAAGAGGTAGAAATTAGCCTATAGCCAACAAAACCTCCAGTAACAACAGGTATTTTTATGCTTTTCCCTCATTTTATTAATAGTATAAATTGTGGATTGTAGTTTTTACTTCACTTGCTAACAGCACTTTTGCAGCAAACTTTGAAGTCACTACTCCACTATTTCATTCCTATCTGGTAAGAACTTAGTTTTACCTCACACTTTTCACTAACTCATTCTTAGCTTCCACCCAAGTATAAAGAGAAAAGCAGCAGCACATGCCTAGTCAGAGTTTTATCTGAGAGCAATAAGGGCCACGGGGATGTGTGGGGATGAAATGCATTTGTAAGCAAGGGCTGTCTTCACCCAAATTCAGGGTTTTTTTCCTTATGATTTAACTCTTGTAGCAAGCAATCTAGATATTACCCCACAAAACACAATTTTTTTTTGTGTTAACAAGTCTCTAATTCTGTGGCTAATAGAAAGAATTTATGGATTATTTTGTCAAGACAAAAGAATCTTGTGAAAATAACTTATTTCTCTTACATAGTGAGCCACTACTCAAGCAATTAAGGCTTGTGCAAAGAGTGGTAATGCATTTCATCATAGAGAGAATACTTAATTAAATTCATTAAGTAATTGTTGGTATTACCACTGTCCTGTTATATAATCTAAGACATAAAATCACTGATGGATCCCCCTCCTCACTGAAAACAGCACCTCTGCCAGATCGTTAAAAATGGCTTGCTGGAAATATCTGACCAGATGACAAGTTAATTTTAAAGGGAAAACAATAGCCTCATTTGAGAGATTTATTTTTGTTTGTTTTACTTATTTATTATTCACAGTTGTTAAGTTCATAAAATACACATATGGAATAACAATAAAGACTGTCTTTGAGTCAAAATCCATCCCTTTGGTTATATTTTAAGGGAATTCTCTCAAACCAATTTTAGTCAATTTCCTACTTTTTGTCAGGGTTGTTGTCTATCACTCATAGTAATTAAAAATATCTGAATCAAAATCCTCAAAAATAGCTTTTCGTGACTGGCCCAAGTCACAAAAGCTATTTTTTTCAAAATAGAGACAGGGGTCTTGATATGCTGCTCAGGCTGATCTCAAACTCCTGGCCTCAAGTGATTCTCCTGCCTCAGCCTCCCAAAGCGCTCAGATTACAGGTATGAGCCACCGTGCCTGGTCGTCTTTTCCTACTTTAACTTCAAGAACCTAACAAAACAAATTCAGAACAAGAGACTAAGACACTGTCTGCTTTCTAATTTCAGACTCTTCTACTTTATAACCTTGTAAACTTAACGTTCTTACGTTCAATAAAATGGACTGAGAAAAGATTGGTTCACACAGATAATATCATAATGCAGGAAAACAATTAGTGATAATATTCAATGTTCAAATTACAACAAAATTTTCTTATCTAATTTTTACTAATACACGTTTCTTTTGTCTGATGGTGCCTTCCTTCTGTGCTTTCTTTTCTCGTCCAACATGACTGTTGACCTTGCTTAAAAGAGGACTGATTTGTCTCTGACTTATCAGATGGTTAAAGTCTGCCTAATTTGAGTAAGCTCTACAAAACTGCTGTTATTGAAAGGTCAATTAGTTCTAAACAAAGGCATTCAGTTTAGTAAGTATCTCCTATAGAGATACTTCCTACAGGGATAAGCCAATATTTCCTATCGTGCTCTAGTGTACAAAGGGGTAAAGGAAGCTGTCAGTGAATGCACACACTATCAGTTGGAGACCCCAGAGTTTATAATTTCTGACAGCATTTATGGGAGATTTCCACTGAGCTGCTACATCAGCATTTTCTAGGATTTTGCTGAATTATGCCATTTGTAGGGAGAGAGGTGTTTAAAAACACATCCAATCTATCATGAAATCTGGATAATTTTTTTCTCCACAGTGGATTTTTGGTCTCGCCCATCTCTTTCCACTTCCACAGTTGCACCTTTCATGTCTAGATTGCTCTGGCAGTTCCCCAGCTGGTATCTTTGCCTCTAGGCCCTCCTACTCCATCCATATACAGTCACTAAAACATTTCTCAACTAATTTTATCATGTTACTTGCCTGTTCAACAATTTAAGCTAGCCCCCTATTTCTCAGCATATCAAACACAAATTTCTTAGCTTGGGTTTCAAAATCCTCCATACTTCAAATCAATGATTATCTCTACTTTACACATGAGAAAATGGAAGTACTTTGAAGTAACTTGCCCAGGGTCACACTCCTTAGAGGAGTTGGGATTTCAGCCCAGGCAGTCTGATTCCAGAGTTTATGCTCTCAAGCATCACACTACATTGTCCCTGTTAAGAGTCTGGTGTGTGACTGTTACCTTGAAATTGCATTGTATGTGTCTCCAGATATATCCCCAACTACATTATTGTGAGACAGTCCATTTCTTTTGTATGTTCACACAGAACCTATATATAGTAGAGACTTAATAATATATTTCATTGACTGGTGCTATACTAGAATGAATTTTCAGATAAACCATAATGCCAAGATTCCAACTACTTGGAGTCAAAGATCTCTGAAGATACGGGTGGTTAAAATTGTTTTCATCTATTTATATCTTCATTTGCTGTAGTTTCTACTTAAAAATAGTTGTGGCATTAAATTTTCCTAT
Source organism: Daubentonia madagascariensis (assembly GCA_023783475.1). Taxonomy (NCBI): domain Eukaryota; kingdom Metazoa; phylum Chordata; class Mammalia; order Primates; family Daubentoniidae; genus Daubentonia; species Daubentonia madagascariensis. The sequence continues at coordinate 6,117,209 of JAKFHU010000144.1, read as the reverse complement.
AAGGTACTCTAGTCTAGAAAAATGCAATGGTACAATCTGAGCAGAGGCTTATAAAAATATGTATATGTGTGTATAATTTATACATATGTGGCAATCCTAGAAATAAAAGAAGTAGAAAGGCTACATCAAGCACAATGTTTTATAATCTCTAGCACTCACAATGTTTAAATTTAAAATGCTCATTGTTTTCTATCTATGATGAAACCAAGAAAGTAAATAAAGGGAGAGCCCCTTCACTAAGAAGACATTGTGAATATACATTTCATGAGAGAACACAGCCAGCCATAGCCTTCTTAAATGGTAGGGAAAGTTCATGTAAATTAAATATTTATGCTTAGCATTATGCTCTAAGTATTTAATCAATCTTTAACCAAGGTAAAAAAAAAGAAATCAATACTTTCTTTTTAATTCCATAAGTTAGTGGCAACTGAAAATAAAAGTATGTGTAGGTAATGTTATACAGACAGGAAAAACCACTACCCTGAAACAGAACAGTAGCTCTCTTCTCCTTTTTCTTGTGGTTGTTTGCATTACATTGCCAGTTAAATATTCTGAAGATATTTCAAGAAAAAAAAACACCTATCTTTGATCTGAGATGTTTCAAAAGCAAATCTCAAACATTATCATTTACAAATCTACTGAGATTGACCACATAAGTATATGATGATCTAGCTGCTACTATAAAGAATTAGGCATTCATATGTTCTTTCATTGACAAAAACCCCATTGTTCTATGGTTTTGCAACTAGCAAGTTTATGTCCCAAATTCATGATATTCCAATATATCTGTTCTTAAAATAAGACAATGAATAACTTTGAAACTGGATCCAGAAATAATTAGCTACTCCAGAGGATGCTAGGGAAATTGAAAACCAAGATGCTACCCATTTTCTCTGCCACTATTTTCTGAGTAGTCCAAATATTAATATAAAATAGGAGGAAACTTCAAAGCCCAAAGAAAATCTGTCTAATGAAAAGATAGCTTGAGGAAGTTCTGCATAAATATTCTTTTGGATGCAGAAAAGAGCTATTGTGACAAATATCTCACTCTTTGTAAGTCAAGATGAATACAGACAATAACTCCATGCTACTAAAATAACAATAGTTACCACTTACTGTATGCCAAGCACTTTTCATCTACTATCTCTAATCCCCCCACTATCTGATAAAGTATTAACATCCCTGTTTCATGGACAAAGAAACTGAAGTTCAGAGAGATTAAGTAATTTGGTCAGAGACCTAGATCTGGGATCATACACCTAGATTGTGGCAGATCTGGACTTGGGAGTTAGGTCTATCTAACTCCATAGTCTATGTTCCTTTCTATTTTACTATACTGCAGTAGTTCTCAACCTTTAGAGCCTGTCACAATCATCTGGGATTGTTTTCAAAATACAGATGCATGAGTTGCATCTTTATAGAGCCTAAATCAGCATGTCTGAGATGGGGCTCAAGTATCTTTATTTTTAAGTAGTTCAGGTGCTTCTGATGTACATTAAAGGAAGAGAACTTGTACCTATTACTAGATTGGAAAAAGAAAAACAAGATAATCTAAAAGTAATTTCTTTGTTATTTTGTAATACTTGTTTTCAGCAAATTTACCTTTCTAATTACATGTTTTGTAGGCATCCATTAAATCATCCCATTTTTCATCAAGGAGGTTTGAGTAGTATAAGTGATACAGAGGCACACTGATTATAGAAAGATCATCAGATAGGGGATGGCCATTTTCTACCAATAATATGAAATATGGACAACATACAGACAGGAGAAGTAGAAGTAAAAGAAATATTGCTGTAATATATAATACAGTACATATTTTGGATTAGACAAAGAAGAATAAAACCACATAAATAAACAGAAAACAACAATTTAAAAGAGCTCTGGGCTTAATCTTCAGAATTTTACAATTTGTAGAAATGAGGCCCTAGGCAGTAATGGATAAATCGGCCCTGGTTTCAGGTTTTTTATTTGATGGTCTAAGCCAGATTTACTTTCCTCTAGGAGACTTGGTTCTGCCACAGGGGACTCTACATGTGGCTTCTCTATGATTCAGCCCTGAAAGCTCAGCATTTTATTATCTGGCTACTCCAGAGATTCTCATCCAGCAGCCAATCAGAATCTACTTCCTCATTCTGGACCAGGCAGTTCCTTAGAAAACTATTCCAAAAGAGTGTGGAGTACTCAATAGAGATCACCTGCCAAGCCTCTGGGAACAAAAATAAACTCCAGGATCCCAAATGAGATATACCTTTCTTAAGTCCTTTATACTACATTTAAAAGGAATATTAGGCAAAAGACTTAACTGAGGTGTACTACCTTTTGCAGTGTGGCTAGCTATCACCTACAGAGACATTCTTACTCTAAGGATACATATATGGATTTTCTGGACTAGATATAATTTTGTTTCTAGTACATTCACTGTGTGAAAAGGCTATATCATTCATAAAACGAAGGAAAGTGTAACTCTATTGTAACAAGAGAAAAAATAAAATAATATTAAATCTCCTCTGATATTTATCCACTTTAAGAAAACTGTCATGTTAAAGCAGCATTTACTATTCTCATAGCACTCATTCTGACTGGTTTTACTTTAGGGTCCCCATGTGTGAGTTTCAGCTCAAGTCCTATTCTCTCCAGTAACTCAACATTGATCGTTTCTCTCATTATCAGAGGTATTTGACTCCTCGCCATTTTTGTTGCATACATTCTTTTCCTTTAGCTGTTTCTGTTCATTAATTCAACAAGTATTATTTTGTGACTACTATGTGCCAGGTAGTATATGTATAATATATGTATATGGTATATACGAAGATTAGTAAAACAAGACAATGTTCTCAAAGAGCTAATTTCAAGCGAGGGGGAGAATAATATAAAATATACCAATATTTAAAACAGGGCAAAACATTGTAAGTGCTATTACAGGGTACTTATTGGGTGAAGGAGGTGCCTGGAAAGACATTATACAGGTGATAGCATTTGAGATGACTCTTAATTGAGGAAGGATTACTCAGAATTGGAAAGAAGGTAGAAGAGAAAAAGCATAGAAAAGACAGAGAAAGTGTGAATATATTTACAAAACAGCATGAAGCATGATTTGGTTTATAGCATGCAGTACTAGTATGAAGTGAAAAGGAAAATTAGGGGCATAATATAAACATTTAAAAGGAAGACTAAGACCTGAGACTTCATTTTGTATTTAGTTTCTATTCACTATAGGCCCAGCCCATTGTTGGTCATACACAATATTTGGCAACTGATTTAAGCTGTCAGAAAAAGCATCAACAATGTATACAATAATCCCAAGGCATCTGTCCAAAGGCATATAATAATTACAGTAAATCTACAATGATACAAGGTACTTGAAAAAAAGTCCCCAACCAAATTCATTATAAAATAGCTATAGTTAATTAAGAATAGATTTGGGCACAGTTGTGTGCTGGTCTTAAAAAAAAAAAAAAAAAAGAATAGATTTGGGGAAAGTTATTCTAACTTTTCTTGTAATAAAAATTCAGTAGTTTGAAAAATTATAATAGGCCCCACTAATTTCATGATGTTTCTTCAGTGAAGCTCAGAAATACAGTACATAAGTGAGTTTTAATAAAACAAAAAAAAGAATCTCTACTGGTTTAACCTACTCTGTCCACTTTTCATCAAGTCTTCCAAGACAGGTGCAAATTTAATAAAGGAAAACTGCAATGGCTTCCCAACCAAAGGGAAGGAGCTAAAATTAAAGACAAAGTTTTATTGAGAATAAGTTGCAATTGCATTATTAGGTATAACTTAGGGAATTAAAGATGGCATCTTCAGTTTTATAAATGGCCCAAATTCAACGGAAAGATCAGAATTTTGTGTTGAGAGTATAATTTTCTTTTTGGATATGGGCAAAATATTCAAATTAAAAAATATATATAGATTCAAATTGCCAAGAATAAACGAATAGTTAAATATTTAAGTAATATAATTGCATGAAAAATTTTAATGCATGCAGGTATAATGCAATAGCTATTCATTTAATAATACATTTTAAAAGATAAATTTATGAAAGAACAATTGGTATACTCATTTCCTCTGACCAGTAATCTATTCACTACTAAAGACTTGATGATCAATATCTTCTTACACAGTTATACAAATTCATTTTCTTACAAGCATTTTTGCCTGTGTTTAAATAGATCTACTGTGAAATTTGAACAAAAACAGGTATTTGCTCTAATACTACTATTATGACCCAAAGCTATTATAAATATTTCTTCAAGAGTGGGGCACAGCCCACAAGACTCATATTCACCTGGGACGCTTGCTTAAAATGCAGATGCTTACTCCAACAATTCCTGGATCTCACTGAGATATAAAATCATTGCCCTTATTATTTTAATCAGTTTTCTCACTTCCCTCTTTCCCCAGATTAAACTCCATGAACAATCATGTTTTCCATTTTGCAAACCCTCTCTTGCCTCTCCTTCCCCATCTCTACTAGCAAAATGCCATGCCAACCACCAGCTTACTCTAAGCCTGCTTCTGAGCAGATGAACAATGCCAGGGAAAAACCACACAACTGTGCCAACTGCACTCACTTAAAATTTATTACTACAAATCTCAAATGGGGACTTAACACTGTCAGACACAAAATCCAATCAGTTCTTTCTACATGTTTACTTTGCCATTTTAAGATAGCTGTTTCACAAATCTTATCTCCTCAAATCTCCAACATCCCTTCTCCAGGTCACTTACCACCGATAACTTGCTTCATTTTCAGTAGGAAAATAGATCCAACTGGATGAATTTTATCTCATCTTCCCACAAATTCTATCAACCTAACTGTATCTACTCTCACATACTTTGCCTTTTCTACCTTTACAATGAGGAAGTATTCATATTCTTCTTTAAGGCCAACCCTTCTATTTGTGGCCAGGATCTTATCCACTTGTGACTTCTCAAGGATTGTTCTTGCAATACCTCTTTTATCATCTGCATCATCAATTTCTCCATTCCAGATAATTCCCACTGTCATATAAATGTGCCATAATCCCATTCATCTTAAAAAACAAAACAACTTTCTCTTGTACTCATGTTTCCCTGTAAGTACCACTGCCTTTTCCCATTACCTTCCAAAGCAAAACTCCTTAAAAAGGACACCTTTCACTTTCTCCCCATCCATTCTCTCCTCAACCCACTCAATTCAGGTTTTTGTTCCCATCAATTCACTGAAACTCTGCTAATTAAGGTCACTAAGGCCTACATTTCCCCCAAGGCTAGTGGCCAATTCTCTGTTCTTACCTTATCAAATCTGATATTAGTTTTTCATATAGTTGATCACTCCATGCTTCCTAGAATACTTCCTTCTCTAGCTTCTGGGTTACCCCCCTTTTCTGGTTTTCTTCCTACCTCATTGGCCAGTTCCTTCTTAGCCTGTTTCATTGGCTACTTCAATACTATATAAATCCTTGCCTTCTTTCCCCCCTTCTTATTCTCTCTCCCTAAGTGATTTTATCCAGTCTCATGGCTTTGTAAATCATAATTTATATGCTTATTATTCTCAAATGTTATCTCCAGTCCATTTGTCATTTTTGAACATTGAAGGAGACTCTAGTCTCCTTTATATACCTGCCTTCTTGACGCCTCTACTTGGATTTCTAAGAGGCATCTCACCCTTAACAAGGTCAAAACAGAACTATCAGCATCAAGTCTCTCCACTTGCAAAGTTCTCCCATCCCAGTAAATGATACCATCATCCACCCACTTGCCCAAACAAAAACTAGGAGTCATTTTTTATTCTTTTTTCTCACTTTCAGACCTCTCTCCTCCAATTCAATCTATCAGTTAAATCTTGCCACTCTACCTCCAAAGTATCTCTCAAATTTAACCAGGTCAAGCTGAGAGTCCCTTTAATGTGCCTCATGCCAGGTTCAGTGTTGGGTCAACTCCATTTCCATGCCCCTGTCCTGGCCTTCTCGTGGACAATCCCACATTCACTTGCCTAGTTCAAGTCCTCATTTTCTCATTTAAACAACTACCTCAGCCACCTAACTGGTCTTCCTGCCTCAAATCTCTCCCTTTCAAAGTCACTCTTCACACTCTTATCAGTCACTGCTCAGAAACCTTTGTAGGGGCCTCAACATTCATGGAAGAAAACCTAACCCCTTTGTTAGGGTATTAAAAATCCTCTGTGATTTTAACATATCTTTTCAGTCCCATCTTTCAGCACATTCCCTTCAATCACCCACTAATCATGAAAGGCTACTTAACCATTCCCCAAGATGTGACACGTATCAATCTGCCTCTAAGTTTTGGCCCATGTTGTTACTTTACCCCAGCAACAATCATGGAGTACAAAGAACACTGCAGTGGTATTAGGTTCCGACCCTACCATCTGTCCTCTCTGATTTCTAATCCTTATAGGTTGAAAAAAAAAAAAAAAAGACAAACTACTAGCCTCAGGATTAAATAAAAATGTATTTGAGAGTTCTTTATAAATTCTAAAGGGTATACAAAATACTGCCAAATTCTTCTGTATAATGGCTCTACAATTTAAAAACCCCACCATTACTAAGAGAGTATCCATTTCTCCACCATCCTTGCTACCACTGAGCATATCAGCTTAAAAAAATTCTCTACCAATTCAGCAGATTAAAACAATTTTATTGTCCTTAAAAATTGCATTTCCCTATTAGTGAGGTTGAGCATCTTTCCCAATGTTTATTGGCTATTTTCTTTTCTATGGATTTCCTGTTCATATTTTGTCCATTTTCCTGTTTCTTCCTCCACTCTCCCCTCACTTTTCTTGTTATGGATATAAATGCTTTGTTTTATCCAATGAAAATCTCATTTAAAGTCTGGCACTTATTTTTTTAACTTATTTCAGGTGTCTTGTCATAAGGAAGTTTTTATTTTGATCTATCTAAACTCATTCATCATCCATTTTTTATAACTTTTGAGCTTGATATCTCTGCTAAGGTAGCCTTCCCTACCTCACGATCATAAACACTTTTCTTCTAACATTTACAAAGTGTTCCTTATGTTTAGATTTTTATTACCTTTAGAATGCATTTTTGTGAATGGTGTGAGAGATTTAATATATCTAAGTGCATGCCATTTATTGAATAGTCCACTCTTTAAATATTGATTTAAAATGCCACATTTATTGTACACTTAAATGTGACATATACACAGGTCTATCTCAGAATGTGTATTCTGTTCTATTGATCTGGTTGTCTTTCTCTATGCCAAAACCACACTGTTACATTTTATAGAATGTTTTTGGGGGGGCATTATTGAGATGATCGTTTAGTTTTCTCCTTTAATAACTAACAAAGTAAATTACACAAATAGATTTTATAATGCTAAACCATCCTTTCATTCCTGTGATAAATTCTATATAAATAATACATTGGTGAATTCAATTTGCTAATATTTTATTTATTTTATTTATTTAATCCTATCTTCACAAATGAGAAAGGCCTGTAGTTTTCTTCTTTTAATTTTTTCTATGTCCTTCTCTGGTTTTGGTATTATTACACTAGCATCATAAAATCAGTTGGGTACAGTACTATCTTTTCTATACATTATGCAAGTTTACATAAGTTTCTTTAAAACTTTCCTAGAACTCACCTGTAAAACCTGGGCCATTGTAAGTACAGAATTTTAAAGTTCTTTTCAGTTTCTTCTCATAATTATTAGTTAATTCAGAGCTTTCACCTTTCCTTATTATAATTTGAATAAGTCATATTTTTCTGAAAATTGCCCACTATGTCTAGGCTTTCACATTTATTAGTATAAACTTGTACATAAGATTTCTTATAATTTTACAACTCTCTGTATTTTTAGCTATGCTTCCTTTTTAATTTCCAATATTAATTAGTACATCTTTTTCAGACTTGCTAAGATATATCTATTTTATTGATCTTTTATCAATGAACATTGTTATTGGATTTCTGCTTTTATCTTTATTAACTTGGTCCTTTATTTTCTTTGAATTATTCTTTCATTCTTTTTAAAATCTTTAATGAAATTACTTATTTTATTTAATCACATAACTTAATTTTTATAAAATGAAACTTGTTTCCATAAAAAATGTAAGTAATACATAAAAATACAAAATAGTAAAAGCAAGAAACCAACAATCCCATTATCCAGAAACAAAAGTGTTAATATAATTTGAGTGTCATTGCACACATCTCTCTAAGCACACATAGAGCTGAATGGATGAAAAGATAGAATCAGAGAGATACTGAGATTACAGAAAATATTTTTTTAAAAATGGAATTATACTATGAATGCAATTATAAATATAAGTAGATTTACTTTGACATGAGTTAAACAGAAGAAACAAACAAGCAACACTGAATTACTTTTAGATACATGTTTCTTCACTAGAAAAGATTATAAATCCTAAAATATTTCTCTAAGTCAAAGTACAAAAGGTTATAAAAATGATTAAAATTTTATGTTTCTCTAATATTCTAAGAAATGCTTTAAAAACTATAAATTTCCTCTGAGTAAATTTTGACAACATCCCACAGGTTTTCATATGTAGGGCTCTTGGCATCATTCATTTCTAAAATGTTTATTAATTCCCATATTTACTTTATCTTATTCCTACAATTTAGAAGAGTTTTTTTTGGTTTGTTCTGAGACAGGGTCTTAGTCTGTCACCCGGGCTAGAGTGCAGTGGCATCATCATAGCTCACTGCAACCTCAAACTCCTGGGCTCAAGTGATCCTCCTGCCTCAGCCTCCCAAGTAGCTGGGAATATAGGCGCACACCACCACACTTCACTAATTTTTCTATTTTTTGTAGAGACAGGGTCTCGCTCTTGCTCAGGCTGGTCTTGAACTCCTGAGCTCAAGCGATTCTCCCACCTCAGCCTCCCAGAGTGCTAGGATTACAGGCGTGAGCCACCGTGCTTGGTCCATTTTTTAAATCTCCAGTTTTACCTTCTGTGTTCTATGAACATGGCTTGTATAATTTTGTCTTTTTAAAAATTTGTTTAGATTTTCTTGTGCCTTAATATATGCTCAATTTTTGTGAATGTTTCCTGTATGTTTGAAATAAATGTTTATGTCTATTACATCAAGCTTGTTAACTGCTCTATTCAAACTTCTATATATATTTATTTTGTTCCACTTTGTTCTGTCAGTTTCTAAAAGATGTGTGCTAAAATCTCCCACTATGATCTTGGCTTTATAAGTTTTAAAAACAAATTTTGGAGGATAACTTTGACTCAAACAGCACAAAAGCAATTTATGTAACCAAAATGTTTGTACCCCTGTAATATTCTGAAATTTTAAAAAAAGTAAAAAAAAAAAAACCCAACAAATTTCTATTAGTTTTCTGTACTATACATCAAAGCTATGTTGCTAAATAAACTCATATTGATAAAACAACCTACCAAGATAATAATGATATATCTTTTCATTTCTTTTAATTCAATGTTTTTTTTTTTTTGCTTTGGATTCTATTGCTACGTCTACTACTTTTTGTTATGATTTGCCCTATTATTCTTTTCTCCAATTTTCTAGTCTGTTTTATGTGCCTCTTATAAATAGCAAACATTTTTTCAAACTAAGGTTTGAAACTTAACTTTGTAGTTAAGTTTTGAATTTGGGAAGTGTGAGTCCAGCTTTTTCTTTTTTTAAGATTGTTTTGGTTATTCAGGGTCCCTTGAGTTTCTATATGAATTTTACAATCAGCTCATCAATTTCTGCATAAAGTACAACTGGAATAGGTGAATGTAACCATTTTATGTTGTGTTTCTATTTTTCACGCTTTATTGTAGCTTCTGTATTTTCTTTTCCTGCTATCTGCTAGATTAACTGTGTTTTCTATGTTCTATTTTTATTCTCCCTAATGTTTTGAAGTAAAATTTTCTGTTTCTTTTCTGCAGTAATTATGCTTACCATGAGTACTTGTATCTCTGAAAATTGTCAGTTTTATAATTTGGGCAGGTACTGAACTCTAGATACAAGATTATTTTCCCTGAGAATTTTGAAGATACTATTTCACTGGCCTTTTGCATCCAGTATTGTTAATGAAAAGTATGTTATCAATATAATTATAGAATTATTTCTGGTTACAACTCTATCTATCCTCAGTGCCTCTCAACTTGTCTTTTTTCTTCCTAATTCTTTGTCTTTCCTTTTGGACTGTTAACATCAAAAAGCTCTAAAGTTTTCTTTTTTAATGAATGCAATGTCATCCTGCATGTCTCTGAGGATAGTAATTATACTTACTCTAAAGTCCTGTTTTGTTTTCTTTATTAACTCTGATGCCTTGGATGTTAGTTCTTCCATTTGTACAGTTTGGTGCCCTCTTTCGTGATATTAGTGTTCTTTAAATATTTTGTGATTCTGGGTTGTGGGCTTATCTTTGTTTGGACTTTAGAGATAGACTGTTAGTCTGTGACTGATGTATGTGATTGCAGCAGCATGGTGGGGAGCAGAAGCAAAATATGCCACTGGGTAGTTAAAATGGATAGTTAGTATTCTGGGGGCTCCCTATCCTTTCTGGACGTTGAAAACATTGGGGGGTACTGCCTTAGATTTTAAAGCACCCACACTGCCTGTTTTTGCATCTTAGACAACAAGGAGAAATAAAGGTAGGGAGAGGTAAATTCACATATCTACTTGTCCAGCAGGGTAGACATAAAGCACCCCTATAGCAACTCATACCTTTTACAGTATTCTACTCCCACGCATATTTTAGCATACAGTTCTTATCTGCATTCCAATGTCATTTTTCAGGGGTTCTTCATGGCTTTTGGCCCATTTTGCTTTTTGTTTCCTATCACAGTTGTGTTTAATTGGTACTATATATTCTTGGATGGAGAGAGGAGGATTATTTTTAGGAGTGTGTAGTAGCAAAGGCAGCCTGCAGCATGTTCTCAGCGTACCATCTTGAACTGGAAGTTCCAAATAGATATGTTTTGGCAGAGATAAATGGACAATATTGTATTTACTTTTAAAGGAAAATGTGCTCTTTTACTATACTTTCTCTTCTATTGAAGTATGATCTCATAATAGCAAACACTGGGTGTTTATCCAGTAGTTTCTAACTCTAGATGCACATAACTGACCTGAGGAGCTGCTCAAACATCAAAATCTAACCCTAGAAATTCTATTTTAATTGGACTAGGGTGGGAAACACTGGTATAGTAGTAGAAAAGTTGCAGGTTTTGCAATCAGACAAATTTGAGTTCAAGTCACTGCTTACTAAACCCCGTGACTTTAGGCAAGAAACAACTTTTTGAGCCTTAGTTTCTTCAGCTGTAAATTGGATTTGCAAAATTGCGGTGAGGACTACAGATAACGTAAGAAGAGAGAATAACACCATGCACGGCAAATAGCTCTTCTAAAGTCATTTACATATAAGGAGAGAAAAACCATGACATTAAAAAGGAGATCAAGTAAAATAGGACATTCCTTCATATGTCAAAATCTTACAAACAATGACTAAAATTTAATTCCAAATGTCACAAAAGCTGACAATCATTACCAGATATTCCAAACTGAGTGGGACTATGGGATTTACAGTGTTTCTGTCACATTTTACTGTACTTCCTGGGCTCTTTTAGCATTCTTATTTCAAAGACCATTACGCCATCACAGGATTTTGATTTCGGAGCTATTCCTCAATTCTACATTTCCAAATATGAGAGTAAAAACAGTTAATAACTCGATTATGTGTTCCTGTTTGTCCTTGTTCAAATATTTTGTGAGAAATAGATGAGCACTTTTAAGTTGCAGGAAATAAGCAGAATAACTAGAAAGCTGTGGATCCCAGGAATTAAAGAAACTTCAGTGTCTCCCCTGTAGGAAAAAGTCCAATCCTAATTACAACCTGCTGGAGGCATCTCCATTTTCAGGGATGCTTAAATCACTAGCAAAACACAGTGATGCCCATTTGCTGAGAAGTAAATTTTCATAACTTTATCATTTGTATCATTCAGAAGCATTCATATGCCACTTGGCAAAACACAACTTGATAAGTAATATCAACTAAATTCTTTTAAAAGCTTTAACTCATTTCCAAATACAACCGTAATACTTCACTATTTCAACACTAGAGAAAAAATTTCTGTTTCTTTAAAAATGTTTGTGTTCATAAATTATTAACGATCATATACATTACATAATATGGCTTCATTTTTCAAAGTTTATTATAAAAGTAAATCCACAAGTGAAATAATAGTAAAATTGACAGTAACAATTTAGAGGCCTAACCAAACATTAAGAGGGCCCACTTATTGCTGAATCTAATAAATTTACATGGTAAGTTATCTGGCACTGATTTTCAATTTAAAAGAACCCCTCAAAAACAAATTCTGAGGCCAATAAGCACCTGGAAAAATGTTCAATGTCATTAGTCATCAGTGACATGCAAATTAAAATCCCAATAAGAAATCACTACATTCTTACAATGGCTAAAATGATAAAGTGTAACAATATCAAATGACGGGAAAGGATGTAGAGTAACCGGAACTCTCAAATATTAAGGATGGCAGTGAAAAACATGATAAAGGACATTTATCAAAATCTCAGAGCTAACATTATACTCAATGGTGAAAGACCGAAAGCTTTCTCCCTAACATGAGTAACAAGACAAAGATTCTCTTTTTACCACTTCTATTCAGTATGGTCCTGGATGTTCTAGCAGAGCAATTAGGCAAGAAAAATGTAAAAGGGCTCCAAATTAGAAAGGAGAAAGTAAAACTGTGTTTACTCATACATCATACAATCTTATAGATAGAAAATCCTAAAGAATGCACACACACACAAAACTTTAGAGTTAATAAAAGAGTTCAGCAGAGCTGCGGGACACAAGATCAACCAACATACAAAAACTAGTTAGGTTTCTTTTTTTTTTTTTAGACTCTGTCATCGTAGCTCACTGCAACCTCAAACTCCTGGGCTCAAGCAATCCTCCTGCCTCAACCTCCAGGGTAGCTGGGACTACAGGTGTGAGACCCCACACCAGGCTAATTTTTCTATTTTGAGTAAAGATGGGGTCTCACTCTTGCTCAACCTGGTCTTGAACTCCTGAGTTCAAGCAATCCTCCCACCTTGGCCTCTCAGAGTGCTAGAATTACAGGTGTGAGCTACCATGCCTGGCCATATAAAAAAACCAGTTAGGTTTCTTTACACTAACAATGAATAACTTGAAAAGGAAACTAAGAAAACAATTCCATCTACACTAGCACCAAAAAGATAAAAAATACTTAGGAATAAATTTAACCAAGGAGGTACAAGACTGTATGCTAAAACCTACAAAACATTAATGAAATAAATTTTAAAAAACCTAAATAAATGGAGAAACATTCCATGTTCATGGACTGGAAGACTTAATATTACTAAAGATGGCAATACTCTCCAAATTGATCTAATGAATCAATGCAATCCTTATCAAAATTCCAGTAGCTGTCTATTCAGAAATTGATGAGCCAACTGTAAAATTCATACAGAATCTTAAGGGACCCTGAATAACCAAAACAATAGTTAAAAAACAAAGAGTTGGACCCACACCCCAAAACTTAACTACAAAGCTATAGCAATCAAATCAGCATGGTAATGGCATAAAGATAGATATATGGGATAGAATTGAGGCTCCAGAAATAAACCTATACATCTATGGTCAGTTGAGTTTCAACAAGGGTGCCAAGACCATTCAATGGAAGAAAGAATAGTTTCTTCAACCAATAGTGGTGGGACAAAAAGATATTCACATGTTAAAGAACAAAGTTAGACTTCTTCCTCACATCACATACAAAAATTAACTCAAAATAGATCAAATTCCTAAATATAAACACTAAAAGTATAAAATTTTTAGAAGAAAATGTAGGAGAAAGCTTCATGACCTTGGATTTGGCAACAAATGCTTACATATGACACCAAAATACAAGCAACAAAAGAATAAAATAGATATCTGGAGTCCATAAAAATTAAAAACTTTGATGGATTAAGGGACACTATCAAGAAAGTGAAAAGACAACTTACAGAATGGGAGAAAATATTTGCAAATCATATATCTGAAAACAGATTAATATCCAGAATATATAAAGAACTCTTACAGCTCAACAACAAAAAGACAAACAACCCAAAGCAAATAGAAGAAAATAAAGCTAAAGTCAGAAACAACTAAAATGAAAAAAACCAGAAAACAATAAAGTCTAAAGCAGATTCTTTGAAAAGATTAATAAAATTGAAGATCTCTAGTGAGACTGACAAGAAAAGGAGAAGACACAAATTATCAATATCAGAAATGAAAGATGAGCTATCACTACAGATCCTGAAGACATTAAATAAAAAGGGAAAACTAGGAACAACTCTACACACTTAAATTTGACAAATTAGATAAAAAATCAATTCATTATAAATTGCAAACTACTAAAACTTGCACAAGATGGAATAGATAACATAGATAGCACTGTAGTTACGAAAGAGAGAGATTTTGTAGTTAAAAACCTTCCACGAGAGGTTCCAGTTTTCAATTCCACTTGTGAAGAGCTTGGAAGTTGCCATTCCTTTCCAACAACTAGTAAAATCAACAACTCTTAGATTTATAAGAGAAGTGAGTTCACATGGCAAAATACTATCCCCAAAATTGGAGAGGTAGATACAGAGAATCACAGCTATTTATATTGACACCTCTAAAAATGAAATACTTAGGCATAAATATAACAAAATATGCACACCATCAATATGAGGAAAACTACCAAAAACTCTGATGAAAGAAATCAAAGAACTAAACAAATGGAGGGATATTCCATGTTCATGGATAGAAAGACTCAATACTGTCAAGATGTGAGTTCTTCCCAACTTGATCTAAAAATTTGAGGCAATCACAATCAAAATCTCAGTAAGTTATATTGTGGATATTGATGAACTGATTCTCAAGTTTATATGGAGAGGCAAAAGATCCAGAATAGCCAATGCAATATTGAAAGAGAATAACAAAGTTGAAGACTGCCATTATCAGACTTTAGGACTTACTAAAAAGCTACAGCAATCAAGACAGTGTAATACTGGCAAAAGAATAGACAAATAGATCACTAGAACAAAATAGAAAGCCCAGAAATAGATTCACAAGTATAGTCAACTGATCTTTGAGAAAGGAGCAAAGGCAATACAATGGGGAAAATATACTGTTGTCAACAAACAGTGCTGGAACAACTGTATATTTACATGAAAAAAAAAAAAGGATCTAGACACAGACCTCACATCTTTCATAAAAATTAACTCAAAATGAATCACAGACATAAATGGAAAATGCAAAACAATAAGGCACTCAGAAGATAACACAGGAAAAAAATCTAGTTAACCTTGAGTTTGGTGATGACTTATCAGACATGGCACTAAATGCACAATCCATGAAACAAAGAACTAAGCTGGACTTCATTAAAATTAAAAACTTCTATTATGCGAAAAATACAGTGAAGAGAATGAGAACATGAGCCACATACTAGATGAAAATATTTGCAAAAGATATATATGAAAAAGGACTGTTATCCAAATTATACAAAGAACTCTTAACTCTGAGCAATAATAAAAAAACCTGATTAAAAAAGGGACCAAAGACAATATATAAATGGTAAATAAACATACTTAAAAGATGCCCCACATCATATACCATCAGGGAAATGCCAATTAAAACAATAAGATACCATTACACATATATTAGAATGGCCAAAATCCAGAACACTGAGAACACTCAATGCTAGTGAAGATGTGGAGCAACAGGCAATGCAAAATGGAACAGACAGTTTGGAAGACGATTCAGCAGTTTCTTAAAAAATTAAACAAACTCTTACCACACGATTCAAAAATCATATTCCTTGGTAGTTACCCAAAGGAGTTGAAAGCTTACATCTACACAAAAACTGTACGTAGATATTTATAGCAGCTTTATTCATAATTGCTAAAAATTGGAAGCAAATAAGATGTTTTTCAGTAGGTGAAAGGATAAATTAACTTTGGTACATCCAGACAATGAAATATTATTCAGCATGCAAAAGAATTGAGCTATCAAGCCATAAAAAGATGTGGAGGAAACTTAAATGCACAATACTAAGTTAAAAAAAAAAGGCCAATCTGAAAGGTACATACTGTATGATTTCAACTATATGCCATTTTCGAAAAGGTAAAACTATGGAGACAATAAAAAGATCAGTGGTTGCCAGGAATTGGGGGGAGAGGAAGATGAATAGGTGGTGCACAGAGGATTTTTAGGGCAGTAAAGATACTCTATATGATACAATGGTGAACACATGTCATTACACATTTGTCCAAACCCATAGAATGTATAACATTAAGAGGAAACCCCCAATATAAACTACAGACTTTGAGAGATTATGATGTGTCAGTGCAGGTCCATCAACTGTAACAAATATATAATACCAATCTGGTAGGGGATGTTGATGATGGGGGACACTATGCATGTGCAGAGGTAGAGGGTATATGGGAAATCTCTGTACCTTCCTTTTAATTTTGCTGTGAACCTGAAACTGTTCTAAAAAATGAAGCCTTAAAATTAAAAACCAACCAAAGAAATCAAGAAACCTTTCACATATACCCTCACAAAAAACCCTAGGACTAGATGGTTTCACTGGCAAATTCTACCAAACATTTAAAGAAAAAATAACACCAATTCTGGACAATCTATTCCAGAAAATAGAAGAGGAGGAAATATTTCCAATTCATTTTATGAGATCTGCTTTACCACGATGACAAAACCAGGCAAAACAGTACCAAAAAAAAAAAAAAATCAAAACTATACACCAATATCCCTCATAAACATAAACACAAAAGTACTCCCTCAAATGTTCCAGTAATATATAAAAAGACTATAAAATCACAACCCAGTGGGGTCCATCAAGGAATATAAGTAAACCTCAATATTAAAAAAAATCAACCAATGTAATTCACTATATTACCAGCGCAAAAAAGAAAATCCATATGATCATATCAATTGATATAGAAAATTTATTTGATAAAATTCAACATCCATTCATAATAAAAACTCTCAGCAAACTAGGAATAGAAGGGAACTTCAATATGATTAAAGGGCATCTACAAAAACCATCTAGCTAACATCATACTTAACAGTGAAAGCCTGACTGTTGCCACAAAAAAGGGAGCAAGACAAGGATGCCTATATTCTTATCATTTCTATTCTACATATTCTGAAAGTCTTAGTGCAATAAGGCAAGAAGAAATAAAAGGCATACAGATTGGAAAGGAAGAAATGAAATTGCACAAATTTGCATATGACATGATTGTATATGTGGAAAATCCCAAAGAATCTACAAAAAAACTCTTAGAATTAAGTGAGTATTTAAGATTGTAGGATACAAGGTCAATATACAAAAATCAATTGCATTTCTACATAGAAGCAATAAACTAATTGAAACCAAAATTTAAAAATATAAAAATACCTTTCAGATCAGCTCCAAACTTTAAAAAAATTAAAAAGAAATCATTGGGCATAAGTCTAAGAACACCAGGTATGGGAGCTGTATGCTGAGAACTATAAAATGCTAATAAAAGAAATCAAAGACCTAAATAAATGGAGAGATATCCTATGTTCATTGATTGGAAGATCTAACATGGTAAAGATGTCAATTTTCTTCAAACTGATCTATAGATTTAATACAATTCCAATCAAACTCCTGCTTTCTTTTGCAGGACAATATATCACAAATATTTTTCCATATCAATAAATATTCCTCTATAATACCAGTTCAAATAGCTACACAATCTTTCTTTTGCTGGATTCATACTAAAATTATTTATCCATTCCTTTGTACTTGATGTTTAAGTTCCAGTATTTCCAGTATTTCTCTGTTGTAAACAGGATTTAGTTAACATTCTCCTAATTCAGTCTTGGCATATATATTTATTTCCTTAAGATAAATTGTTGGAAGTACAATTTTTGGATCAAAGGGTATATTTTTTAAACTTTTGATATATATAGTCAAAATGCCCTAAAGTTCTTTTACCTTTAAATTTTGACTTAAAACTTATCTCCTCTGAAAAGCCTTCTCTGATTAGCCCTTTCCCACTGTTCAATCTGTACAGCTATTTGGTCTCATTAAATTACTGTTGCATTTATTGGACTATACAAGAATTACTGCTTTAATAAGACATTAAGCCTCTGCTATCTGCTCACAAAGTGCATGTCTTTGAGGAAATCTAAGAGAAAATATACTGGATAAACTGATGGGCTATGAAATGACTAACAAAGTTGGCATGAAAGAATAAAGTATCAAAGTTAAGGGGGTAACACCCTAATGTCCATAAAAGGAGCCTATTCTAATAGTTTTTAGATTATCCTATTGTTTCAGTTTGTGTGCCCATTAGAAGGCAGTAGCTGCAGGTAACATTTGCATCTTCTGTATTATCTTAGGAATTAGTTACTGAAAAAAGTTCAAGCTATGGAAAATTTTGTCAAATTCTCCATATCCTCAAAATCCATGTATGCCTTCTCTAGATTTCTAACATGCCCCACTTACAAAGGATGAAACTGAAGACAACTGATGTCTTCCAATAGAAAAGTATAATAATCACTCAGAAATACTGCCTTTGTGCCTTATTCCACTTGAGAAACAAAATGACATATATTAAATAAGAACATCTATTGAACTACGCATTTTCAGCATTTGACATCACTCACAATTAGCTAGTACCAATTAGCTAGGTCCAACATTGTGAACACATTTCAATTAAGAAAAAAAATTAGCTCTGTTAATTATAAAAGTCACGTAGTGACTGTGCTATTTTTAAGTAATTATTTGCTGAAAACTGCTCTCTCTAGTTTTACTTCTATGCCTCAAGTATATGATTTTAAAATATGCAGCCTGTGTATTGCCAGATTCATGCAAATATTAAGCAAATATACTAAAGCAGGAGCATATTTTACATAACCATATGTGTCAAACTAAATTTGGGCCAAGAAAGAGAATGCATGCAATTCATATCTGATTTAGATTTGACAAATACAGAGATATCATAAGCTCCTGTTTTGAATGCCTACATGTTTCCATGGCAACTGCATAAACATTTTCCTCATAACACACAGCCATCTTCATTCTTTACATCCCATTATTTATTTCTTTCCACCCTCAGGGGAAAGCCTAATTTATTCCCCAGGAAAAATCAATCAATGATTTTCTTAATCAGTAGCATTTGAAGAGTAGGTGGCACAGTTCTTTTTATGGAAAAGCAATTTCCACCAACATTCTTGCTGTGTGATACAAGACTGGGGGAGAATAAAAGTAGTACTTGCTTTAAGGAAAGTGTGAGTACAAATTGCAATGAATAATCCTTCGAGGACAGATGAGAATGTGCATTAGAAACCCACAGAAATTTGGCAAAAGCGATCATATACAACTCCTACTTTTCTTGTCCGTGTGTGGAGTATGATGAAGACTCCTTTATGAAAGAAAAATCTTTCATTCCTACAGAGTTTTGGTAGTCTTTGAAAAAATTCGTTTGCTAATTTCCTTGTGTGATAGAGATTGTATAGAATGGCTAGCAACTAGAGGCAAGAGAAAGATTACTCCACTTTAAAGTAGATCAAATGACAGCAAAAAGAAAGAATAAAAGGAAACCACATCAGGTTCCTTCACTTTGTCTATTCTTTGAGTCTGAGATAATTATTACAGATTCAAATGGCAGCAGATGGACAAGATCCCATGTTGGATTTTAGCTATCGAATTAACAACAATGTCTCAAAGTCCTCAAAGGGACAGTGGATCCATTAAGATTCTTCAGTGCTCAGAATACTCCAGAATTTAGTTCCCTTTTGCATTTAGAGCTTACGGGGCTAGCTAGGAAACCCCATTCAGGATGAGTGTAGGTATTTGCTGTTCCCTTCTCCAGGCTCTCCTAGCAGTACTGTGACAGCACTTATCAATGATGTTTCGTTATTGCTTACATATGTTCCCTCAAGGAAACTTTATAACACCCCTCCAATCTAACACAGTGTTTCATGAATTGGAGTGTGCTTAATAAGCTAGTGGAATAAACGAATCTTCATTCACAACGTATACACACTTCCTACAATACATAATGCTCCTCAGTCAAAAGACTTAACTGTCTTCCAATAATTTCCTCTCCCATTTTGATGTTTCATTTCTCTTCACAGTCTTATTTGTTTCTCTACAAAGTGAATCTCTTAACCATCTACTTTTGTTCATTGATTTCCAAGACCTAGTCAAGGTATAGGGCAAGTATCTTTTGTTTCTTTTTGTTTTGGGTTTTAAATGGATGTCTAACTCTTTCTGTACTTTGTTGAAAAGACTAATCTTTCTTCATTGGATTATCTCTGCACCTTTGTCAAAAATCAACTGAATGTGTGTGTGTGTGTGTGCATTTCTGGATTGTTTATTCTTTTCCAATGTAACTATCCTTTTAACAATAATATCCTATTTGATTACTATAGTTTTTTAGTAAGTCATGAATCAGGTAGTGTGAGTCCTCTAACTTTGTTCCTATCCAAAGTTGTTTTAGCTTTTCTAGTTCCTTTACCTTTCAAAAAAAAATTTAGCATCAGCTTGTCGACTAGCTACAAAAAAAATTCCTGCTAGAATTTTGATATGCATTTCATTTGATCTACAGAACAATTTGAGAGAACTGACATCTTAACAATATTGACTCTTTCAATAGTTGAACATAGTATCTCTATTGGGATCTTCTTTGATTTCTATCAGCCAGTGCTTTGTAGGTTTTCGGCACAGATGTTGCACATATTTTTTTGTTGTTTCTACCTAAGCATTTCATGTTTCATGATGTTATTGTAAAAAGTGTTTTTTTACAACTTCAATGTCCACTTATTATTGTTTATAGAAATATGATTGATTTTTATATAATGACTGAATCCTATGACTTTGCTAATTCACTTATTAGTTCTAGCAGATTTTTTTGGTAGATTCTCTGGAATTTTCTACAAAGGAAATGATTTCATTTGCAAATGTAGAGAGCTATTTCTTCCTGTTCAATCTGCATTCATTTCTTTTTTCTTGCCTTACTGAACTGGCTATGATATCCTTGCCTTATTTCCAAACTTAGGAAAAAGGCATTCAGTTTTTCATTCATTCATTCTTTTTTATTTATTTATTTTTTTCGAGACAGGATATTGCTCTGTTGCCCAGGCTAGAGTGCAGTGGTGTCATCATAGTTCATTGCAACCTCATAATCCTGGGCACAAGGAATCCTCCTGCCTCAGCCTCCCAAGTAGCCGGGACTACAGGCTCGTGCCACCACACCTGGCTAAGTTTTCTACTTTTTGTACAGATAGGGTCTCACTCTTGCTCAGGCTGGTCTCAAACTCCTGGCCTCAAGCAATCCTCCTGCCTTGGCCTCCCAAACTGCTGAGATTACAGGTGTGAGCCACTGCGCCCAGCTAGTTTTTCTTTTTTAGGTATAATGTTAGCTGTAGAATATTTATATTTGCCCTTTATCAAGTTGAGGAAATTCCTTCTATTCCTAGTTTTCTGAGATTTTTTATTATGAATTGATACAGTATCTAAACATTGAGATAATCATATGGCAAATGTCAATATGGCAAGTTGCACAGATTCATTCTGAAGATTAAAACAACCTTGTATTCTTGGGATAAAACCTACTTAATCACAATACATTATCATTTTTACATATTGCTGGTTTTGATTTGTGAATATTTCCTTCAGGATTTTTGTGTTTATGTCCGTAGTTTTCTTTCTTGTAATCTATTTAACTTGCTTTGATATCACGGTAATACTGACTTCATAATATGAGTTGGGAAGTGTCATCTTCTTTTATTTCCTGGCAGAGTTTGTATAGAATTGATATTATTTCTTTATTAAATATTTCCTTAATAGTACTTGCCAGTAAAGGCATATGGGCCTGGAGTTTTCTTTAGTGGGAAGTTTTCAATCCCAAATTCAATTTTTATAATACATATAGTACTATTCAGTTTATCTATTATTTTCTTGAGTAAGCTTTGCTAGTTTAGGTATATCAAGAAATTTTTCCACTTAAGGTTCTGAATTTATGGGCACAATGTTTTGTTCATGTCATTCTTTACTGTTCTTTTAATATTTGTAAGACCTGTAGTAATGTTCCCCCGTTCATTCTTGACAATAGTAATTCATGTCTTTTTCCTGCTTTTCTGATCAGTCTGGTTATTAATTTTATCATCTTCTCAAAGAACCACCTTTTGGTTTCGTTTATTTTCTCTACTGCTTTTTCTGTTTTCTATTTCAGTGATTTCTGTTCTTAATTCCTTCCTTAAGTTTGCTTTGACTTTAATTTGCTCAACTTTTTCTACTTTCTTAAGTAAAAGCTTATGTCTTTGAGACCCTTCCTCTTTTCTAATTAAGCATTTAATATATTAGAAATTTCCCACTGCTTCAGCAGCATCCCATAAACTTTGATATGTTGCAATTTCATTTTTATCCAACTAAAAATATTTTATAATTTCCCTCTGGAGTTCCTCTTTGACCCATGCATCATTAATAAGAGGGTTGCTTATTTGACAAATATTTAGGGACTTTTCAGATATTGTTCAGTTACTGTTTTACCACAATTGGTTTATCCATTCATCTGCTGATGGACACTTGGGTGTTTCCACCTTTTGGCTGCTATGAATAGTGCTGCTATGAACATTTTTATACAAATATTTGTTTGAGACCCTGTTTTCAGTTCTTTTGAGTATATACCTAGGAGTGGAACTGCTGGGTCATATGGTAATTCTATGTTTAACTTTTTGAGGAACCACCAAACCTTTTCACAGTGGCTGAAACATTTCACATTCCCACCAGCAACGTATGAAGGTTCTAATTTCTCTACATCCTTGCTAACATTTGGTTTGTTTTGTTTTTGTTATAGCCATCTTCATGGGGGTAAAATGCTTTCTCATTGTGAGAAAATTGAGAAAAGTGGCTGGCATTTTTTTTTTTAAACATCTGCCAGATGATTTTGAGAGGATGTGCATGAATGTCCAGGAATGCTGACACTTTTCTATTCTTGGCAGATGTGCAGTGGGGTGGAGGAGAAATACCAGTTCAGAAATCTATCTGGAAATAAAGATTCTGACTTTGCATTTCCCCCTTTGAATCTAAAAAATGGATGTGTGTCTTGTTTCCCTTTACGTAGTCCTCACATGAAACATACCTGTGCTTAAGCACAAGATATACAATGACCCATAATATAACATCAGAGTGTGCTATAGTACCAAAATGTTTTGTTTTCCTTCCCTTTGATATGCCAAATCAATGAAAGGAAACAAAAGCTGGGCCCAACTCAAAAAAGAATGACTTTCTTAGGGATCAAGTTTCCTTTCATTTTGATAATTTGGCATTTTTAGGTAAGTTTTCCTGTAATCATGTGCCAGAATTTTTAACCTTCAAAAGGTACAAGCCAGAATGATAATGCTAATTTTTTTTCTGCATTACTCAGCTGCTAGCACATGGGGACAATTACTTCAGAATTAAAGTACTAGTGAGGTGGGGAATAACTGGCTGGTCTATTATAAGAATTTTTGCATATTTCCAGTTTTTCACTCTTATAAGAATGTGGTGAGTGAATTTCCCTTTTCCCTTCTAGTAACAGAAACAAGGATATCTGCATTTATTATGCTTTTCAATCACCTCATATATTTCAACTGATTGTAATTAACTTAAAACATTTACTGCTAATTACAGTTGGCACAATGAATCAAAGGGTAAAAATGTGTTCTCAACACCCACATCAATCTTTTCCTTCACAATTGCTCCAGGAGTTTTGTGTGTTGACTTTGTATCGTGCTACCTTGTTGAATTCATTTATTAATTCTAGCAGGGTTTTTTGGTGACATCTTTGGGTTTTCTACATATAAAATTATATTGTCTATGAACAGAGGTAATTTTACCTCTTCCTTTCTAATTTAGCTGCCTTTTATTTCTATTTCTTGCCTAATTACTGATTCCTTTTGTGTATTATCTTATAGCTATTTTCTTTGTGGTAATCATGGATATTACAGTTAACATCCTAAAGTTATAGCACTCTAATTTGAATTTATACCATGTTAACTTCAATAACATACAAAAACTCTGCTCCTTTTATAGCTCAGTCCCTACCCCTCATTTGTTGATGTCACAAACTTACATCTTTATACACCATGTGCCCATATACATAAACTAATAATTCTTTTAAATATATTAGTCTCTTAAATTATGTGGAAAACAAAATGTGAAGTTACAAACCAAAGTTACTATAATACTAGTTTTTAGATTAATAATTTTTAAAAATGTAATATTCTCTTAAGTCATGCAGAAAACAAAAAGAGTTAACAGACCATTGCTACAATACTACTAGCTTTTATAATTGCCACTGTCTTTACCTTTATTGAGATTTTTTTTTTTTTTTGAGACAGGGTCTCTCCGTTGCCCAGGCTAGAATGCAGTGGCATCATCATAGCTCACTGCAACCTCAGACTCCTGGGCTCAAGTGATCCTCCTGCCCCAGCCTCCCAAGTAGCTGGGACCACAGGCATGCGCCACCACGCCTGGCTAATTTGTCTATTTTTTGTAGAGACGGGGTCTCACTCTTGCTCAGGCTGGTCTTAAACTCCTGGCCTCAAACAATCCTCCCACCTCAGCCTCCCAAAGTGCTAAGATTACAGGTATGAGCCACCACGCCTGGCCTGAGATCTTTATTTCTTTACGTGGCTTTGAGTTACTGTCTAATGTCCTTCATTTTGCCCTGCAGGACTCCCTAGAGCATTACTTGTAGGGCAGCTCTAGTTGTAATGAACTCCCTTAGGTTTTGTTCATCTGGGAATGCCTTAATTTCTCCCTCACTTTTGAAGAACAGTTTTAATAGATATAGGGTTCTTGGATGATAGTTTTTTTATTTTAGCACATTGACTACACCAGCCTCTGCCTTCTGGCCTCCAAAGTTTCTGATGATAAATCTGTTGAGTATACAGCTTAATTTTGTATTTTTTTCCCCACCCATATCTCCTATCTTTCTCTGTCTCCTATGTCTTTATCTCAAATAAAATGTGGGACCTGATGTTATCATCTTCAAGCAACTTTACGTGGTAGTAGGTTAAGTTATCTTTTTACAAAGCCAAGTTAAAGTTTTATAAATACATCTTTCTTTTATATTATACAATAACACTTTAAGAACATAATCAGAACACTCATAAATTGTTGACAAAATAAAATTGATGCTGCAAAAATAAAACCATAATATGTACCTCAAGGAAGCATAATTTTACAGAGCCACAGTGAAAATGCTGTTAATAATAAGACCATCTCCTTATATGCAACCAGGTAATGAAGAAGCAACTTCAATATGTTGTATTTAAGTCTTTGTAAACTAGAATAAACTCCTGGTTAAGAGCCCAGGCTGTGGAGTCAGATAGCTTGGCTCTACCTCTAACTAGCCACTTGATGTTGGACAATTTACTTCCTTAAGAATGAGTTTCCTCATATGTAAAATGGAAATATTTAATGATAGGACCTATGTCAAACACAGTTGTGAGGCTTAAGGATGATGCATATACCATACAATGAATGTTTGTGTCTCCCCTAAATTCTTATGTTAAAACCTAATCCCCGATGGTTGTTATTTGGAGGTGGGGCCTGTGGCAGGTGATTATGTCATGAGGACAGAGCCCTCATGCACGGGGTCAGTGCTCTTATAAAGTAGACCCCAGAGAGCTCACTTGCCCCTTCTGCTATGTGAGGACACGGAGAAAAGATACTCTCTATGACCCAGGAAGCAGGTCCACACCAGATACTACATATGCTGGCACCTTCA
The DNA here is from genome assembly GCA_023783475.1 of Daubentonia madagascariensis. Lineage (NCBI taxonomy): Eukaryota > Metazoa > Chordata > Mammalia > Primates > Daubentoniidae > Daubentonia > Daubentonia madagascariensis. The sequence continues at coordinate 6,091,428 of JAKFHU010000144.1, read as the reverse complement.
TCCTGGATTTCTGAGCCTCTAGAACTGTGAGAAATAAATTTCTGTTGTTTATAAGCCACCCACTTTAAGGAACTTTTACTATAGCAGCACAAATAGACTAAGACAGCATATTAAAAGCTAATTTCAATGCTTGGCATATGGTCTGTACTCAATATATATTACTATTATTTTAAATTAATTTTTGTCTGGGCAAATTACACATAGTTCTTTCCTACATAAGGAAAATTTTTCTAAATGAAGGTATTATAAAGGATGCTTTAAAGGCCTGTCTAGCTTTATGAGTTTAAGATTCTAGACAGATATCAAATTATTCAAAGTGGTCCTTTTGTCTGCAAGAATATACTCCCCACCTGCACGGGCTATAGTTTTCAGCTAATGAAATAAACTTAGATAAAACCAGGTGTTTGACTCAACCTTAGCATTACATAGCTAGAATCTCATCCTTTAAATTGTAGTTTCTTCAATGTGGCAATGATAGCCCAGGCCATTATAAATTTAAATTTCTAATTGAACAAATTAGAAATTCTGTGAATTGCACAGCTAGAAATCTAATTGCATTCCCTCTTCAAAGATCACAGATTTTGGATTTTGTAGATAATCAGCTTGGATGGGGCCAAAAAATATGTGAATGTAGATGGTCTTCTTTAATTTTATGTACCTTATGGATATGTTATATGACTTCTAAACTAGGAGGTGTGGGAGAATCAATGCAGTTCTCTTATTTTGTAGAGAGGTGAAGTTCTAATCTAATCTGTTCTTTGATAATATCATTACAGAGTTGCAATGAAAATGCAACTGAAAACAAATTCAGTAATGAAAAAAGTAGAAATTGATGATTAGAAAGTTATTGTGATACTATCTATGGATTGCAATGATCCTATCCACAGTTACCCAAAATCACTGGGGTGGATTTAAATGAAATTAGGAGTTTAATAAGGTATGGTAAAAATACCACAGTAAAGATTTTGACAATACCGTTTGTTTTTAGTTCTGTAATGAAACTGTGGTTATATAAGATTACAGAAGCAGATATAATCAAATGAGTAAACTTAGATCATTAATAGAGAAGACAGGGAAATTTGCTGGTTTTCTACGTATTCTCTCACTTGCTTAAGTAAACATTCAGCACTTTAATTTCTGCTGTTTCAAAAGGTGTTTTCCTCAACTATTTGATTTTTCTAAATGGTTAAGGACTACAAAGAATTTACTGGGTATTTAAAAGGGGATGAATGTGGCTACATGGCTATTGGTGACAAGGTCACAGAAAAGCTCCAATCATGCCATAAGTACAAGTTTAACCCATAATTGGAGAACTTTTTTTTTTTAAATCACTATTAAGATTTTTTTCTTGTAAAGGTTAATGTTAACACAGGGAAGAGTAATTAGAACATTCTTTGGTATATGATTTATCCTGGGTTATACTTATCAACTTGAATAATTTCCTTGAAACAGGACCTGTGTTCCTTAGACTCTTTAGGACTACTACATGATACTGTACTTGATTGACTTTTCATATCTCCTGTATTTTACAGCAAGGAACTAGTTTTAGTCAATTATATCCATTCACTACCAAGACATAGTAACTCAATGTAACAAATGATTATCCCTCAAAATCAAATTAGCAGACAGACATCCAATAAATACAAGTTATAATTGTTCACTAGAATGACAAAAAATTTGCAAATATTTGAATCTTTACAAATCATGCATTGAAATAATTTTGGCCTAAGATCAAGATTTAAGAACACTGATAAAGAATCTTAAGCCTTTATATAAGTGCTTTCCACTCTACTTGAAATCTAACAGTCCTTGCAATTTCACAAGAAGAAAAATTTTATAATCTTCAAATTCCTCTCTCCTTTTCTATTTTGGATCCTTGTGCCCTTTATAACTCTCAATTTCTGCAAGATAATTGCAAAATAATACCTTTTTTTTAAAAGATAGAGAGAAAGAGAGGCCAAGGAGAAAATAAACATTAAATAAAAATAAGATGTCAGATATAAAAGGGGAAAGATCAAGAGACCAGATGTCAAGTAAGGAAAATTAAAAAAAATAAGAAGAAATATAATTCAGAAAATAAGATCAAAAAACCTTTGTATCTGTGATAGAAACTACTACTAATGTTGCTTGGATTATTTCTATGAAAGGAAAAAATATTTGGTGAAGGATGGACCTATAAATATACTAGTATATGCCATTTTCTTTCTCAAATAAGTTTATATTTCTAAACTAAGACGTTTATAACTGGGAGAATAAACAACTCTTTAAGCAATCATTAAGAACCAAAGCCTGATTATGCTAAGTAAGCTATAAAATTATCAGCTTTATCTATAGTTTGGCATTTGTAAGGTAAACATGTGAACTTAAAAAGAAATCCTTTCAAGTCATCTAAAATTCTTTGTGGAAATGCAACGTGATAGGAGAATTCTGGTTACCATTTAAATCTGAAGAACTCCATCCATTCTGGTAACAAAGGTGGTTTTAGTGGTTAGCATTATATTCCTTTAAAACTTCAAAGTGCCTTGGGTGTTTCCAAGATAAATGTCCTTTCTTCCTTGCCTCTCATTCCTTAACTTATTTTTTGAAGACGGCAATGTTTACTGCAAGAGACAAAAAATAGAGCTAAACTGGAGAGTAATCTAGCTTCAAATATATTGGACATCTTTCTTTTCCTGGATATTCCTAATATCACCATCACTCAACAGTTATAATTCATCTAACTTATTTAAGGAATAACTGCCTTACTTAGGTGGAGACACAGATAGAACCTCATATACTCAAGAACTCCCCATGGTATACCTAACAACCAAGTAACTTACAAGAATCAAACGAGCACTGATGCACTTGAGATTTTCTAAGTCTTCATTTCATTGCCTTTGTAGACTTATTTAACATGTATGCATATTAATTGAATGAGAAATCATTAACCTCTACTTCACCTTTATAAAAATATAATTCTGAAAGTCACAATGTCTAAGTTTGGTATAACATCTGTGAAATATTAAAAGCAGCATCTCCAAATACAAATATTTCATTAGCCACTTGCAGTTTTACCTTAGGTTCAAGTATGAGATATATTTTGTTATTTGGTTTTAAAAATATCACCCAAAATTAAATAAATAAATTCCTATCTACTTCTTACTATTGGTCACCCATTACATGTATGTTTAAAACTGGCCCAACCTCCAATTTATTTTCTCTATAACACCAAATACAAGGACAATAACTAGAAAAGTTACATAGAAAACAAGATAAATGTGATTACTTTTAAATAATTCATGATTGTGCATACATATTATAAAAATCAAACCTTTCAATAAATTTTAAGACAATAGAAAAACATTTTAAAAAGGAAGTTTTTGTAAGTGTACCATCAAACATTATCTAAATTCAACACAGCTAGGTTATTCATGATGAAAACAACACTCAATGTTCTTACAGTACTTACAGCCATCACTTCATGTGGCACATAACAATGTTAAGCAGTATGTAGGAGACATATTACCAAGAAATATAGACACCACCAATATATTTTGAAGAAATGATGATGCCCAAGATCACATGTCCAGTCAATGACAAAATTACTTAGTCTTCATTTTAAGAGTACTGAGAGAAGAAAAATGTTATTTATGCCAATTTTATTTTTAAATTTGAATATGAAAAAAATTGAACATAGGGGTATAGAAGTATTGGTAACCTAGAAAAGTACATAGCAATAGAAGGAGAAATAAAGTAATTTCCCAAGGGTATTGGTAAAACTGAAATAAGAACCCAGATCTCCTTACTCTATTCTACTGTAGTGTTCTATTATTCTCTTATAATCTCTCCTTTCTTCTAAACCCCCCAAACTGTTTTTTTTGAATACTTGATTCTTGGACTTGTAGATGCGCCATCATAACATAGCCATTGAAAACATACACAAATGTTAAGTGGTAAAGAGACACAAATCGTGTTTAATTAAATCTCCACATTTCAAATGTGCGATATGCAGACAAGATAGAGTGGGTCTTATATTCTTATACAGTTTGAAAATCTCTGACTCTTAATTGGATAGTTTAGTCCATTTATTTTTAATGTAATTACTGAAATGATTGGGCTCAAAACAACCATTTTGTTGTTTGTTTTCTATTTCTGTTGTTGTCTGTTGCTTTTTTCCTGCTCCTATTCCACATTTTCCTCCCTTAATTTCAGTTAAATATTTTTCAATGCTTTATTTTAATTGTTCTATACCTCTTTGTAGGGGGAGAGGGTGACGCTCTAAGGATTACAGTACGCATCCTGAAATTATCACAGTCTATTTAAAGTTAACATTAAACATCATGGAAAGTGTAAGAACTTTGCAATGATATACAGTCAGCCTTCCATATCTGTGTGTTCTGCATCCATGGGTTCCACATCTGTGGGTTCAATTGTGGATCAAAAATATTCAAAAAATGAAACAAAAAATAATACAAATTAAAAAAAATACAGCATAACAACTATTTACATAGCATTTACGTTGTATTAGATATTATAAGTAATCTAGAGATGACTTAAAACACCATACACAGGAAGATATACATAGGTTATATGCAAATACTATGCTATTCTATATAAGGAACTTGAACATCCGTGGATTTTGGCATCCACAGGGGGTCCTGGAACCAATTCCCCACGGACACCAAGGGATGACTGTAATCTCATTTACTCTAATATCCTTTTTGCTAATGTGATCATATATTATACCTCTACATATGTTATAAAAGTGCAGAATAAAAAGGTTTGACTTTTGCTTTAAAAAGCCAGCTTTTTTTTAAATAAAGTAACAGAAGGAAAAAAAGGAAAAACCTTTTATATTTATCACTCTTCATGGTTTTCATTTTTTCGTGTAGAGTTTCTTCTATCTGATATCATTGCTCTTCAGCTTAAAAACTCTTAGTATTTCATACTGTACATTTGTTGACAATGAATTATCTAAGTTTTTGTTTATCTGAAATTGTCTTTATTTTACCTTCATTTTTGAATGATATTTTCATTAGATATAGAATTGACTTGAAAGTTGTTTCTTTTTTCTTTCTTACAACTCTTTAAAGATGTCATTCCATAGTTTTTTGTCTTCCATTATTCTGACAAGTCAGCTATCATTAATATTATTATTATCCTGTGTTTAATATCTCTTGTTTTCTGGCTGTTTTCAAGATCTTCTCTTTATCTTTGGTCTTCAGTACTATGACTATTATATGTCTAGGTTTAGTCTTTGTATTTATTCTGCTTGGAGTTCACTGAGCTTCTTGATTCTGTTAGTTTTTTGCCATATTTGAGAATTTTTTAGCCCTTATCTCTTAAAAAAGTTTTTTTCTGCCTCATTTTCTCTTTCCTATTCTTGGATTCCAATATATATAGGTTTAACTGCTTGCTCCCTCTGGGATTCCAATATACATAAGTTTCACTGGTTGTTATCCCACAAGTCACTGAGGATCTGTTCTTCTTTTTAAAAACCTTTTTTCTCTTTGTTCTTTAGGTAGAATAATCTCTATTGATCTGTCATCAAGTTCACTGGCCTTTCTTTTGCCATCTCTCATCTGCTGTTAAATGTATCCAGAGAACTTTTCATTTCAGGCATTATATTTTCTACAATTTCTAGGTTTTTTCTTTTCTTTTTTTAAATAGTCTCTACTTCTCTCTATGAAGATATTCTATATTTTAATTTACTAGCTCCCTTTTTCCTTTAAGTTCTTCACCATATTTATAATAGCTGATTTAAAGTTATTGTCTGCTGACTCCAACATCTGGACTGACTCTTTTTTCTCAGCTATAGGTAATCTTTTTCTGTTCCTTCACATGTTTAACAATTTGTTATTGTACACTAGACAATATGGATGATATACTGTAGACAATCTGGATTTTGTTATCTTCCTTTGAAAAGTGTTGATTTCTCTTCTAATAAGCAGTTAAAATATTGGCTGATCATCTTGAACTTGTGGATGCTTGGCTTCATACTTTGTTAGGGAGGGTATGTTTCAGTTTTGCCCCTAGTCCTAGAACAGATCCCTTAGGCCTTGAACATAGTCTTTACTCCTAAGGTAGTACCCTTCCGAGATTTCAGTGGAAACCCTGATGTGTTTTCAAAGTCCCCTAACTTGGTAGAACTTAAGCTCCAAACTTGATCAGAAATATCAGACAAAATAACTTGCCACTGTAGCTGTTATTTTCCACTAGGCTTTGTGGAGTTTCCTCTATACATGAAAAGTTATGAGTCAGCCAAGGAATTGAAAAGAAAATATATATGCAGATTTTGAGGCTCCCGCCTTTCTGGGGATTTCCACTATTGAATTCCAGAACAACTGGCACAACTTTTATGGGGTTGTACATTAGACAGTAGTAATCTATCAATGTTGAATTCCTGATTTTTATTATTCTATCCTAGTTATGTGCAAGAATGTCTTTGTTTATTGAAAATATACTCTAAATTATTTAGAGGTGATGTCAGCAATTTATTCTCAAATGATTCATAAAAAAATTACCTGTACTATTCTTGCAACTTGTTTATAAATTTAAAATTATTATAAAATAAATGGAAAAAATTAAATGTATCAATGACCCTATCACATTTAAAAAATGACTTCTGTGGAACTCTAATACAGCTAAATGCTTGAAGAAAAAGTAGGTCTATGGTGAAATAAATTTGGGCAAATTTACTCACTGTATTCCTTTCTTGAAAATTTACAATACATGTTAGCATATCAACTATTTCTACAAATCATACATCAGACATACTTTCATTTTTCATCCTGCCAACCAAACACATATAAATTATACACTTAGGATCTATTATGTGAAAGGCAGTGTTCTAAGTAGTAGATACAGAGAGAGAATGAGGTAAGATCTCTGCTCTCACAGAGTTTACATTCTAGTACAGAAAAACAGACAACTAAGTAAATAAACTAATTTCAGATGATAATAAATGTTCTCCAGAAAAATAAAATTGGGTGTTAGAAAGAGACTGGGAAGGTGAAGATGCTGTGTTAGGGTATCAATGAAAACCCTCTGAGGAGACGATCAAATTGAAACTGAATGAGCCAGACATGGAAAGATTTAGGAGAAGAATTTTCCTGACATAGAGCACACATGTAATAAGGTAGCAATGAGCTAAAATGCTCATGGAAGAAAAGTTTCCAAATTATCAACACAATGAAATAGCAATTTGTGAGAAAATTTTCTTGAGTACCACACCACCACCACCCCCTCCACCTCCCCCAAATTTGAAAACTGGCCTGATTTTAAGCCTATTTATTAACTATTCTTATGTAATGGCAACAATGAAGTAATAATTATTTAAAAATTTTAACTTCTTTATTAACAATGCAAATTTTCTTTGGGTTCTAACTTTCTATTAATTCATAGCTTCTGCCAAAACCAATCCTTATTTTTACTCTGTATTTGAAAACAAAGATTCTTCTCTCTCTGCATTGAGAAAGAAATAACTTGCTTTTCTGGGTTTTTTTTTCTGGACACTGTTCCAATGTGTTGGGAAAATATCATGAAGGCATGCAACCCTGAGTGTATGACTACATGCAACTATGTTCCTATTCATTCATGATGCAACAGTAGCATTCACTGAAACCTAGGCCCTTTCTTCCAGAACTTCCATGGCACTGGATTTTGGCTATTGGCAAAGTATAACTTCAATTATACATCTTAAGGAGGAAGGAAGGAAAATACACTTATGATTATAGAATATGAACTGAATAATAATTCTTCTGAATGAATTAACTTTATGGACACAGTACCAAACAGAATCATAGGGTGTATACGTAAATCCTGCTTCAGAGAGATACTAGAAAATAAATTCTGAGCATTCTAAGAGGAGACTAAGCAGTACACCAAGCCATATCAGGTAGAATAAAGAGAATATGCTTTGGAATATATTTTGTGTTCTAACTGGCTAGCAGTTAGGATTATGTGAAAGACTTTATAGAAGCACAGGTAAGGAAGAAAAGAAGCTTTAGTCTCAAGATTTTGAACTGAGAAAAAATTCCAGAATCTCATAAGTGGAGACAGCATGAAGTAAAAAATATTTAATAATATAAGGTGGGGGGACTTTCTGTTCGTTAAGTACCAGATATTTCTGTATTCAGATACAGAAATACTTGCTAATTTTGGGACATTAATAAGATAGACATAATGAAACAAAATAGGGAGGAAGGAATTTATCCTTGCATGATTAAAAAAAAAGCAAAGCTGCAAACTTGAAAGTAAGGTAAATTAGACACTAGCCCCAATTCTCCAATTGGCAAAGGAACCTCTGATACAATTGACACGATATAATCTCTCAAAGCCCTATAGGCTCAAACTTGTGTGATCTTATTTACTATGCTATTTAACTTGATAGCAGGGAATAGTTTCAGGAAAAAATATCACTTACAATTGAAATACAATGGTCTACAGGGAATCCTACAAGTTACTGTGGAGCTTTTCAATCATATAGAGCAGAGGCTGTCAAGCAATTTACCCATGGGCCAAATCTGACCTGCCACCAGTTTATGTATGACCTGAAAGGCAGGAATAGTTTTTACATTTTTAAACAGTTGGGAAAAAATAAAAAGGTTTTTTTTTTGAGACAGAGTCTCAAATTTTCCTATGTTTAGTAGAGACAGGGTCTTGCTCTTGCTCAGGCTGGTTGTGAAATCCTGACCTCAAGTGATCCTCACGTCTTGGCCTTCCAGAATGCTAGGATTACAGGCATGAGCCACCATGCCTGGCCCAAAAGAATATTTTAAGACATAAAAACTTTATGAAATTCAAATTTCATTGTCCATAAATAAAGTTTTCTCAGAACACAGCCAGCTCATTCATTAATGTATTGTCTATGGATGCTTTGGTACCATTAAAGGCAGAATTGAGTAGTTGTGACAAGAACTCTATGCCTAAAAAGTCTAAAATATGTACTATTTGGCCCTTTACAGCCATTTGCTAATTCCTGATATAAAGTATGTTTAACATGGCTATATTCTAAAATCATAGAATTTATATTTTAAAATATTAGATCAAATTAGTTCACTTTAGTCCTTACCCACTAGTATGTTCTTTCATGTTTCTAATGAAATGTTAAGTAATAATTTTATATTTAAAATTACTATACCATAATAGAGACAATTTCTTTATTCTCAAGAAATCCATTTTCCTGATTCATGAAATTTATTAGGTATGATATACCATTTTCTTCTGATCAGTTTCTGATTTAAAGTATGTAATGGGCTCTTTGAATTGAAAAATAAATAATAGTTCCCACAGTGGACACAAGCTCATTTATAATAATACAGAGGAAAAGTGAATGGAAGGTTAAATGTTAGGAAAAAAATAATTTCTTATGAGTGTCTAAATTTTGCAAAGGTGTTAGCCTTAAAGCTCATTTTAGAATAATTCACCTTCTATTTCTGACCATGTGAGAGTAAACAGGTCCAGAATGATCCTCCTGCTGTGAACAACTAGAACACAAGTATAAAATATAAGAAAGGACCATTTTCAGACACAGAAGTATAGGACTGTGATCCCCAAGAAAAACAAAATAAACAAGATGAGTCCTACCATCATGCAGGCTCTCAGCCAAGAAGAAATTTACCACCCCAATACAGGAGGGAAGAACCCAAAACAGAGCCTGGAAATCTTCTTGACTTGAGGAGACAGAGAAAAAAGTGAAGGGAGGCCAAGGGGGCTAGAATTGCGGGGCAGAACTCCAGAGAGAAGCAAATGAGTTGCAGTAATCTAAATAAGGGTTCCCTTGAGTGTTTAGCTAAATACAAACTTGTACATGAGAAGGGTAAAATTTCTTGAGACCAGGGAAGAACTTCTAAGGAGAGAAAGTTACCAGGGAGTTGTAACACAAAGATTCTCAGAGTTGACATAGGGCCAAGAATTCAACAAGTTCCTGCTAGCAAGAAGGGAGAAACATTACTGAATATACAAGGCAATCAATCAGCAGTGACCCAGAAGGGCCACACCACTGAAGTAGGGGGAAAGTAGCCCTAGAGTAAAAGCTACTCTAGATATGCCTAAAAGGAGCTTTCAAGCCTAAGAATGAGCAAATTAATATGCAACTAACAAAAATGCCTTTCAGTGCTGAGTGCACTCACATTTGTAATCCCAGTGCTTTGGGAGGCCAAAGCTGGAGGATCACTTGAGGCCAGGAGTTTGACACCAGCCTGGGCAATATAGCCCCATCTCTACAAAAAAAATTTTGAAAATTACCAGGCATGGTGGCACATGCCTGTAGTCCCAGCTACTCAGGAGACTGAAGTGGGAGGATCACTTGAGCCCAAGAGTTGGAGGCAGCAGTGAGTTATGATGGGACCAGTGCACTCCAGTCTACACAGGAGAGCAAGACCCTATCTCTAAAAGAAATTAAATTAAGTTAAATTAAATTAAAAAAAAAAAACAAAAATGCCTTTCAGGTAAAAGTCTTAATATTCTTTAAAGGGATACAACAAAATTAAAACTCAAGAATGTAAAATTCATAAATACTTCTCACTTAATAAAAAATTAGTGGACATACTAAGAAGCAGAAAATATGACCCATAACCAGAAAAATATCAGTCAATAGAAAGAAACCCAGAAATAACAGAAATGACAGAATTAGCAGGTAAAGACATTAAAAGGGCTATAATAACCTATGCTCTATATTCAAGGATGTAAATGAAAATAGGAATATAGTGGTGAGAGAAATGGATGATTTTCAAAAAGAACCAAAAAGAACTTCCACAGAAAAAAAAATACATATATATAAAATATTGAAATGAAAATTTCACTAGATAAGCAGCTTACACTGAATAACAAGAGATATGAATGAACTTGAAGACACAGCCAATGTAATTCATCCAAAATGAAACTCAGAGAGAAAAAAATGACTGTGAGACAATGGAAGAACACTGTTGAAAAGGTCTTACATTATATGAGAAGTGATATATTATGTAATAATAGATTGTAGTAAGTTAAAGAGGCATATTATAAATCATAGAGCAACCACAAAAATAAGCAAGTAGAACAAAGAATAAGCCAATGAGAAAATGAGCCACTAGAGGAGATTAAATGGAATCCAAAAGCACAATTAATTCAAAGGAAGGGTTAACAGAAAACAAATAGCAAGATAATAGATTTAAACCCAACCATACTAATAATATATTAAATGTAAATCTCATAAATATTCCAATTAAAAGACAGATAAAAAAGCAAGAACCAGGCTGGGCACAGTGACTCACACCTGTAAACCTCGCATTCTGGGAGTCTGAGGCGGGAAGATCACTTGAGGTCAGGAATTTGAGACCAGCCTGGGCAACAGCGAGACCCCGTCTCCACAAAAAAAATTTTTTTAAATTAGCCAGGGGTGGAGGCACATGCCCGTAGTCCCAGCTACTCCAGAGGCTGAAGCATCACTTGAGCCCTGGAGTTTGAAGTTGCACTGAGCTACAATGATGCCACTGCACTCTAGCCCAGGCAACAGAGTGAGACCCTGTGACAAATAAAAAAGCAAGAACCAAATATAGAATGTCTATAAGAATCCCACACTAAAAATAAGGAAATAGTTTAAAAGTAAAAGGATAGAAGATATGCCATGCAAACTGAAATCTTAAGAAAGCTGGTAGAGTTATATTTATATCAGACAAGGTAGAAGAGAAAACAAAGAATATTATCAGAGCTGATGAGGAGCATTTCATTATGATCAAGGGGTTAAATCATTTAGAAGATAGAACAATAGCAGATCTACAAAATACAGGAAGCAAAAACTGACAGAACTGAAGGGAGAAACAAATGCAACAACAGCTGGAGACATGAACACCCCTCTCACAGTAACTGAAAGAACAGATACAACAAAAATAGAGGAAAGATAAAAAAGACTGAAGCAGCACCCTCAAATGAATTGCGATTTATAGAACACTCCAACCCACAACAGCAAAATATAAACTTTTACAATGCCCATGAAACATTTACGAAAACAGTCAATCTCCTGAGCCAGGAATAAGTCTTACAAATTAAAAGAACTGAAACTATAGGGCAACTATAGTTAACAATAATTTATTGCATATTTCAAAATAACTAGATTTGGAATGTTCCCAACACAAAGAAATAGCAACGTTTGAGGTGAGATATCCCAATTACCTTGATTTGACCATTACACATTGTATGCTTGTACCAAAATACTACATGTACCCCCATAAATACGTACAACTATTATGTACCCATAAATTTTTTTTTAAAAAAAGGAACATGAAAATCCGAATGAATGACATAATTAAAATTATTTTGAAAATAAAGAACAAAGTTTGAATACTTACACTACCTGGCTTTTAGACTTATAACTAAGCTAGGGCAATTGAGACAGTTTGATTATGGCCTACAGATGAGCATAAAATTGGAATATAATAGAGAATCTAAAATTAAACCTACAAATATATGGTCAATTGATTTTCAATGAAGGTGTTAAGGTAATTCAATGTAGGGAAAAAATATTTTCAATAAATGGTGCTAGAACAACAGGATATTTATATGTAATGAAAAGAAACTTTGCCTTTACCTCATACCATATATTGAAACTAACTCCATATGCATCACAAACCTAAGAGTGAAAGGTAAACTATAAAACTTCAAGAAATAAACAGGGAAAAAAATTTTATGACCTTAGGATAAGGAGAAACCATTTTAAAAAAACCCACCTGATGAACTATATTTTATCCAAATTAAAAACTGCTGTTTTAAAAACATCATTATAAAAACTAAGTGGCAAGTAAGTACACAAAACAATTAAAACCATAATAAGACACTACCTCACACACACAGAAAGGATAAAATTAGAAAGACTGACAATTTCAAATATTGGCAATGATGTAGAGCTGTGGTGCCCATTTCTGTAGCTATTGTATTGGATGGTGCAGATATAGAACATTTTCAGCATTGCAGAATGTTTTTTAGGATGACACTAATGTTGAGCATCTGAAACACTCATAAATTGCTGGTAGGAATGAAAAATTTTATCAACATTTTTTAAAAGTTTGGCAGCTTCTTTTGAAGTAAAAAAAAAAAAATTTACCAAACAACCAAACAATTCCACTGCTAGGTATTTACTTAGCAGAGTTGGTGTCATCAGAGGCCCAGTAGGGAGCTAGAACTCCCACTCTTGTCCAGAACTAATAGGACTCTCCTGCCAGGTATCAATGAAAGCTGAGTAGAATCCTGCACTTACACCCCTACCTGACAGTAATGAGGCAACACAGTTTCCCTCTGCCAAGGGAGTATCAAAAGAGGGTTGCTAAAACAGAAGACTTAAAATGCCATGACCTAATATCCAAAATGTCCAGGTTTTGATCTAAAACCTCTCATCACACCAAGCATCAGGAAAACCAAAACTTGAATGAGAAAAGACTATCAATGGATGCCAACAACAAGATACCACAGATGTAAGAATTATCTCACAAAGATTTTAAAGCAGCCATCATAAAAATGCTTCAATGAGTAATTATTAATACATTGGAAACAAATGAAAAAATGGAAAGTCTGAGTAAGGATATAAAGTCTCAGCAAACAAAAAGAAGACATAAAGAATGAAATTACAGGACTGAAATTACAATAACTGAAATTAAAAAGTCAATGAATAGGCTCAACAATGCCCAGGCAGAATGGATGGGACAGAAGAATCAGTGAACTAAAAGATAAAACAATAGAGATTACCCAAACTGAACTGGAAGAAAACAGACTCAATAAAAATGAACAGAGTCTCAGGGACCTATGAAACTATAACAAAAGATCTAATATTCATATCATCAGAGTCTCAGAGAGGAGAAAAACAACAAGTCTGAAAAATTATTTGAATAAATATGGTTGAAAAGTCCCTAAATTTGGCAAAAGACACAAACCTACAGATTTTAAGAAGCTGAGTAAACCCTAAACAGTACAAACCCAAATAAATCCATGCCAAGTCATATCATAGTCAAACTTCTGAAAACTAAAAACAAAGAAATAATCCTGAAAGCAGCAAGAGAGAAACAACATCTTACCTAGAGGGAAAAAATAATTTAATGATGGTGGATTTCTCATTAAAAACCATGGAGGCCAGAAAGAATTGGCACAGTATTTTTCAGGCGCTAAAAGAAAGAGCTGTTAACCCAGAATTCTTTAATCAGCAAAAATATCCTTCAGAAATGAAGAAATAATAAAAATATTCATAGATAGAGAATTTGTTGCTAGCAGACCTGCCCTAAAACAATGGATGAAGAACTTTCCCTAAACAGAAGGAAATACAGCTGGGCGTGGTGGTATGCACTGTAGTCCCAGCTACTCAGGAGGCTGAGGTGAAAGGATTGCTTGAGCCCAGGAGTTTGAAGCTGCAGTGCGCCTATGATCATGTCTGTGAATAGCCACTGCACTTCAGCCTGGGCAACATAGTGAGATCCTATCTCTAAAAAAAATTTAAAAAGAAAAAAGAAAGGAAATGAAAAAAGATGGAATCTTGGAACATCAGGAAGAACAGCAGAAAAAGTAAAAATATGTATAAATACAATAGACTCCTGCTCCTCTTCAGTTTTTCAAATATGTTTGTTGAAGCAAAGATTATACTGATATGGTTCACAATGAATGTAAAGGAAATATTTAAAACTACTGCATACACATATAAAATATATATGTATACATGCATATAATATACACATATACATATATCAGAAGCATATAAAAATATGAAGACAAAGAGAGGATGAAGGGAGGTAAGGTTTCTACACTTAAGTGGTAAAATGTAGCAGTACCAGTAGTACTGTAGTACAGGAGACTGTGATATGTGACCTATATAACGTGGTATCTAGAGCAATGAACAAAAAGTCATACAAAGGGATACACTTTAAAACATTATAATATATCAACATGGAATTCTAAAAAGTATTTAAGTAACCCACAGGAAATCAGGGGAAAAAACTGGCATATCCATGCCATGAAAAACTTACTATATCAGCAATAAAAAGGAATGAATTCATAATACATACCACAACTTGGATGGATCTCAAGGGCACTATACTGAGTGAAAAAAGCCAATCTCAATGGTTATATACTGTGATTCCATTTATGTAACATTTTCAAAATGGCAAAATTATAGAGAAGGAGAAGAGATTAATGGTTGCCAGGGTGAGGTACGGTGGAGGGAAGTAGGTGTGCGTGTCACTATAAAGAGGTAGCATGATGGATATCATTGTGGTGATGGAATAATTCTGTATCTTCATTGTAGTGTTGGTGACATGAGTCTACACATGTGATAAAATGCCAAAGAACTATATACTCACTTTATATCAGTTTGAATTTCCTGGTTTTGATATTGCTGTATAGTTATAGAAGATGTAACTATTAATAATAGTGGAAACTGGGCAAATAGTATGCGAACTTCTCTGTGTTATGTTTGCAACTTCTCATGAATTTATAATTATTTCAAAGTAAAAAGTTTATAAAGTGAATTAAGTTTGTGAATTCTTTAAGACATCATTACCAGGGTCTCTATGATATTTATAAGTAAATTTTTTCTTTTTCTCTAAAAGAAAAAAAATCACAGCAGCATTATTTATAATAGCTAAAAACTAGAAACAAGAAGCCTATCTGAAAAGGCTTCATATTGTATGATCCCAACTATATGACATTCGGGAAAAGGTAAAATTATGGAGACAGTAAAAAGATCAGTGGGTTACCATGGGTTGGAGAAGGTGTAAGGATGAATAGGCAGAACAGAGAGGATTTTTAGGGCAGTGAAAATACTCTATACGATACTATAATGGTGGAGACATGTCACTATGTCCAAACGCATAGAATGTACAACACCAAAGTGAACCTTAATGCAAACCATGGACTTTGGGTGATTATGGTGTCTCAATGTAGGTTTATTAGTTGTAAAAATTGTACCACTCTGGTGGGGGATGTTGATAATGGAGAAAGCTATACACTTGTGGGGACAGCAGGTATATGGGTCATCTCTGCACCTTTCTCTCGATTTTGTTGTGAATCTAAAATTGCTCTAAAAAAGTTTTTTTTAAAAAATGGAAACAACCAAGTGTTCATTAACAGGTAAATAAATAAACTGTGAGGTAGTCATACAATGAAATACTATTCAGCAATTAAAAGAATGAACCATTATACCATGATTTGGTCATTACACATTGTATACATGTATCAAAATATCGTATATACTCCAAAAATATGTACAATAAAGAATGAACTACTAACACATACAACATGGATGAATCCCAAAAATATTAAGCTGAGAGAAAGAAGCTAGACTCAAAAGAGTACATACTGAGTAATTCCATTTATACAATAGTCTGGAATAGGCAAAACTATAGTGATGGAGTACAGATCAGTAGTTGGATGTATAGAGAGGTTTTGACCAAAAAGGGACAGCCTGAAGGAGTTTTCTAGGGCATAGGCCTATTTGTCTCGTTTGTAGTTGTAATTATATGAATCTGTACAAATGTTAAAGCTCACAAAACTTATTTAAAAAGTTAATTTTGCTGTATGTGACTTTTAAAAATTAACAAAATTAAAAATCATTTCCCATCACAAATTTTCAAATTCTGTATTCAATTATTTAATAGATAAGTAAACAGTATTCTACTCTTAGTTCTGTTACCACCTATATGACATGAGTAAGTAATTTAAACTTGCACCCTTGGATTCCCTTTGTAAAATAAAAGGGGACAATTAAACGATCTATGAAGCCTCTTCTTACTCTAAACCTGTTCCTATTCCATGCTTCTGTTATATTTTTATTATCTCACAATTAACAAGATACACAAAATAATTCTATGCACTCAAGTAGATTCTATAAACTTGCTTCAGACAGTATGTGCTGGCTTTCAATATTCCCATTATTGGTTTTATGTGATCTTTTTATGGGCTTTAAACATTTGACCTTATTTATTAGCTTTGAGCAGATGATCTTTAGATATCACTCTCCTCTGTTTGGAATAATCAGGCCTCTGACTATAAGGACTGTACAAGATTTCTATCCCATTCATCACACCAGACCTTCTCTATAGTCTGCTATGAAAAAGTCTTTGAATCACCATTCCTGCTAGCAAAATGATGCCTGTCATTATTAATTTTTATAGGACATGTAGTATTTACAATACTGCAGAAGAGAAAGCAAGTCATTTTTACTGAATTCACTTAATATGATCACATATACATATTTTTTTTTTTACCATGAAATCAAGTCTTTTCAATTTACTACTATAGAAGAGCTACAAACAAGCAACATTTCAGACCACCAAATCTTATATTGAAATGTTCTGTTTATATATAAGAATGAGCAAAGCTAGCAAGGAAGTTCATACAATTTTCAATTCAAATTTAATCTTCATAGAAAACCCTCATTGCAACTAATGACTTTTGGTTTAATTTTTTTTTCAGACAGGTTTTCATAAAAGAAATAAAAAGACCCAAGAGCAAGTATTACTTTAATAATACTCTCAATTTTATCCAGAATAATTTTTGAATACTTATAAAAATCATCCAATCTTCTTACTTTGAGAAATAAGAAAAATAAAGGTGGCACATATATATGTTAACAAACTACTCAATAAATATTTGGAATATTTATACTTGCTTGGTATTATTTTTCTCTGATAAATTCAAATAAATGAACAACTAGGCCAGGTGCGGTGGCTCACGCCTATAATCCTAGCACTCTGGGAGGCCAGGAGTTCGAGACCAGCCTGAGCAAGAGCAAGACCCCATTTCTATAAAAAATAGAACAATTAGCTGGGTGTGGTGGAGGCACCTGCAGTCCCAGCTACTCAGGAGGCTGAGGCAGGAGGACTGCTAAAGAGAACTTAAAACAGTTAATGCAAAAGGATACCCTAAAAAAAAAGCTAACCAAATTAAACCAACTTATAGACGCTATTTTTTGCTACTTCCTTACCTCTTTGTTTCTGCTATTTATACAGCTGTAGTTATTATTATTATTTTCATACATAAACATGTCCTATAAAAATTAATAAAAAAAAGAATAAGCATGAGAAGCTAAGCTTTATACAAAATTATTTCATTATTTCACTGCCTCTATTGATGTGTTTTCTTTGAGATTGCTATGGGCTATGATGACACCACTACACTCTAGCCTGGGCAACAGAGTGAGAGCCTGTCTCAAAAAAATAAGGGGGGGGCAACTAGAGATAGACTGATCTTAGAAATGCAGGCCAACAGATTTTGTAATTCTCCTTTAATACCTACATTTCTATTTTAAAAAATATGAATCAACCCATTTAATTCTTTCAAATACAATACTAAGATATAAAAATGCAGCCCTGGGCTATATTTAATCATTTAATTGTTAAGTAGCAATATACTTGAGAAAGGAAAACTAATCAATATTTTCTTATAACTCCATCACCATGTTAAACTTTAAAATAACTTGTTCAAGAAAGAGGCTATAAAAATAAAATTATTTCATTTCCTGGGTGTTTAGATTATACACACAAACACACACATATTCATATATACACATAAATCAACAGCTCCGTATTTTCCTTTGCCATCCTCAGATTTACTGAGCATGACATTAAAAAGGATCTGAGAGTTCCTCAAACTTCCATATATCTAAGAACTGATCTAATTTTTAGAAATTACCCTGGAACAGAAACCAGATTACACAGGAAGAAGGAAAAAAAATCTATGTTAATACTGAATCAATCTCTAGGCAAAGAACTTTACTTAATGCTACCAGATTTGTCAACAAGACTGGGAAGGTAAAGTTAGTGTTTCAACAACTTCTTTATTGAAATAAATACTTAAAAATTTTTAAAGTCTTTATGTATTAAAACCATGCCTTCTGAATCACAAGGCTATACACGTGTACAAAGGGAATGTTTTAGTATGAAGGGGACACCAGCCTGGAAGCCTGGCTGGCTTGCAGTTGACTCTAGAACAGGAATTCTTTACCCCTAAAGCCAAACAAGGGAAACTCACAAATCACAGGAAAAAACCCAGTCATCTTTAAAAACTCTAAACACTCAGCTAAATATCACAACTTTATTATGACCACTGAATCACAGCTAACCAATAAGAAGCTACAGTAGTCCTTAAAACTGACCATAGTCTGGGTAAGCAAGACACAATCTTATTATAATAGGTACAATTAATGAAACTGTTTATGTCAGGCATTTGAAGTTTCTAGGAAACTAGCTCCTGAGTTACCTCAAAACAAAACTAAAAACCAACTACCGTGAAGTATACTTCTCAATTTTTCCTTTAAAGCATCATAAAGCAGTGGCTAAAAATCCTTGCACATGATTTGAGGTCAGATACAAAGGTAAGAATTAAAAACTAACTCTATTCAAGAATGCATCAAATGTCATTTCCCTGAATTCCATGGATCTGTGATGGCGTGAGAATAGGTATGGGCTGAGAGGCAGGGCGTATGGAAAGAACATAGCAGTTGGACAAAGGAATTTTAAAAAGGACTCTTAAGAAATTCAGACTTCAGGAAGGACAAAATACATTTTTCTTCTCTAAGTCAAATCTTGTAAAGTTGCTTTCAAATTTTGTTCTATACCAACTCCATCCTTTACTGTTTTCCTTATTTGATTAGAAACATCTGGGAGATCCTTTCATTTATTGTATCTATAGAAGAGACGTTTATCGTCTTAAAGAAACTTTATTATAGAATAAGAAAAGATTTTGTTAATGATCAAGTTTTCATATCTACAGAGAAAGCACGACCTAGAATGTCAGTTCCTTTTAAAGAGGGACAATTTGGGGATCAATACTCTAAAAGAAAAATTGCTCACATCCATATATTAGGGTTTTTTTTTTTTTATTTTTTGAGACAGGGTCTCACTCTGTTGCCTGGGTTGGAGTGCAGTGGTGTCATCATAGATCACTGCAACCTCAAACTTCTGGGCTCAAGTGATTCTCCTGCCTCAGCCAGCCGAGTAGCTGAGACTACCGGCACCTGCCACCATGCCCAGGTAATTTTTTAAAAAAATTTTATAGAGATGGGGTCTTGCTATGTTGCTCAGGCTGGTCTCAAACTCCTGGCCTCAAGTGATCCTCTGCCCTCAGCCTCCCAAAGTGCTAGGATTACAGGCATGAGCCTTTGCTCCTGGCCCCATATACTAGTTTTAAGATAATTTTCTTTCCAATTAAAAAATATATATTGTTTATAGAAAGTTACCAAGGTAAAGAAATTTGTTGTTCTGCACAGTAAGATCACTGGCATAGAGACAGGCAATGTTTCTAAGCAATAGCACCACAATTGCAAAGTGGAAATATAAAAGAAAACACATCAATAGAGGCAGTGAAATAATGAAATAATTTTGTATAAAGCTTAGCTTCTCATGCTTATTCTTTTTTTTTTTTTTAGGGTATCCTTTTGCATTAACTGTTTTAAGTTCTCTTTAGCTCATCTACAATATATAAATTCTTATTATAAAGTATGATTTCCCCTTGAATTATTTTAGTAAGGATAAATCAAATCAATCAATATGCTATTGATAAACACAAGAATCCTAAAAGTCAATTATGCTTACTCCTAATCCAGGAAAAAATGAAAACCAAATTAAACCAACTTATAGATGCTATTTTTTGCTACTTCCTTACCTCTTTGTTTCTGCTATTTATACAGCTGTAGTTATTATTATTTTCATACTAGGAAACATTTGTTTCTTCTGCTTAGATTTGTTTCATAAATCACTAAATTCTCACTTTTTCCCACAATAGGACTTCATCCAAGGATGTAATTAATTCTACTAAAGCAAGAAAACATGGTAAACTTCAGGTTGAGAATCACAGAGTCACTTAGTCTCTAGGCCCAGCTATGTGACCGTGGACCAATTCAGTTTGGTCATGTGTACAATGAAGATGACAATATTTAACCTACAAGAGTGTGGTGAGGCTTCCATGAGATTAATGTACGTGAAAGATCTTTGAAATGTTTAAAGTGTCATACAAATGTAAGTGTCTCAGTTTCTTCATCTGTCATATGGGAGGATTCAATTAAGTGACCTCTAAAGACTTCTCATCTCCAAAAATTGATATTTACATTTGAAGCACATAAAAAAATCTACTGATAGGATAATTTTCTAACTGTAAGATCCTTAGGGAACAATGAACTCAACTTTCTCATCTTACAAAATGAGTGGGAAAGCAAGGTAAGAGACTTATAAAGCACACAATTCAGTAGGAAAGTTGGGAGTTGGAAGGACCCAGATCTGACTCCCACCTCAAAGGATATGTCGCTGTTCACTAATTTGTGAATTTTAAATTTCTCTTCACCATAGGATCATGAAGCTTAAACAATTACCTTTTCAAATTGGTTACAAAGAAAAGCATATTAAAAAGATGTAAATTTTATTTTGGTGAGATGATTCAACTGCTAATATTTGAATTAACAATGTTTACAAATGACACTAATAGCAAAAGGAGCTCAGACCAAACTGTCCAGCTATGTGTTTGATTTGTGTGATATTAAATTTTAAGTCAACAGGCATGATGTAAACTCTATTTAACTTTTCCCAATAAAGCGTTTTGATTCTGCTTTTGTTTCTTACTAGCTACGTGATCTTGGGCAATTTACTTATTTCTCTATTTTAAGGATGAAGGATAATACCAAGTATGTCACCTGGCTATTGTGAATTAAATTAGTTAGCTCATGTTAAATCCTTACAATAGTGTCTAGCACATAGTAAGCACTTACAAGTATTAGTTTTCCTTTCAATCTTCTAAACTTTAGGGGAATAGAGAATGCTTTCCCCTATTTTTACTTCATCAGAAAGCTTCCTTAAATGACATATATATGGGTCCTAGTCCTCAACTTCAGTGATCAGCAGCTGCACAACAACTAAACGTAAATAAAATCGGGTAAATGATGACATAAGGGAAGGCAAATGAGGTTTGGGGTCAACAGATCTGAGACTGAATCTCAGCTTGACTATCTAAGAGCTTTTAACTTTAAGCAAATCTCACAAAACTTCTCATCTTAAAGTGAGAATATTATCTAGCTTTTTAATCATTTTGTCTTTCATATTCATAGTTAGGTTGCAAATATTTTGAAAAGAGCATGTCTTATTCATGTTTGTCTCCTTTATCATGGCAAGGTTCAAAATTATTAGATTTGCTGCTGGAATAAGGCAGGATATTGCTAAGAGAGATTCAAAACCAGAATAAACATGTTACATTAAGGAAAGAAAAAGAACAAACCTGGTTTAACTGGCTCCAACTCTAGGCATAATGTGTTGCTTCCTTTTCTTTCCTTATAAATGGACCTCAAACATTCTTTTCCTACAGGAAGATGCAAAGTGGGGAATATATATTAGTGAAGGGCATTTGAATCATTCTTTAAAACTGAGCATTCTCCAATTCGTCATAAGGCAGAGTCAAACTTTTACTTATTTTATTTGGTAGACTTGTTTTTAAGCAATAAGATGATAAGAGGTGTTTTAGTTGGTTAATACAACAGAAAACATTATAGGCTTAATAGCCAAAAAATAAAATTATCCCTTAATATAAATAAATTTGTTCCTTACTTCAAAATATTACTTTCAAAGAACAGCAATACCTCTGTCAAAGACGAACTACTCAGGGATTGCATGAGCACTGTAGTTTATTATATTATGCAAAAATACTTCCGGTTTTTATAGTTCTTAACCTTTTCTAGGTGGAGGGTGAGTAGTAAGTTATACAAAACTGTGAGAATCTGAAAAAAGTTATGAATTGCATCTCCATAAAAATGCACATACATGCATATCTTGCACATTTTATCTTGCAATTTTAGTTGAGTCATGAAACCCAGTGTACCCTGTGGATCTCTAAAACCTGTTGGTAGACTCCAGCTGACCCTTGTCCTTGAGTTTTTAAAAATGAATGAATTTATAGAATTTTCAAATCTTAAGCAATTTAGGAATCATCTAATACAAACTGTTAATTAAAAAATAAAGAAACAGTGCCCCAGAGAGATGAAAAGGATTAAGTAAGGTCATACTGCACTCAGGAACAGACAGGTGCCCAACCACTACGCTAACCCACATGAGATTGACCATGCAGAATTTAATATAAATCGGTGCCTCTGAGTCAGAGTAATTCTCACAATGGAACCAGAATAGGAGACTTTAAAATGGTTTTTTGGTCTCAACATATACAAGATCACAAAAGAATGAATTTTGGAGTTATAAAGATGTGTGTAAACATTGATCAAGTCACTTAATCTTTCTTATCCTCAGGTTCTTCAAATATAAAATGAAAATACAGGAAATAATAAAACCTATCCTTCCAGGATTATTTTAAGGATAAAAGGAGACAACATAAATAAAGTATCTAACACAGTACATAGTAAGTGTTCATGAAATGATATGAATTTAAAAATATTTCTTGTCAAGTAATGGAATCAGATTAAATATGAAACAATATCTCAAAGTTAATGAAATGTTTTCCAGCTGAACAAAATAAGTGGCAAACTTAAACATTTATTATTTCTTATGCTACATAATGCTATATAATATCATACTATTCAAGATGTTACTGAGTTTACAAAAAGGATAAAGTTGTCTTCCTTTTAAGAGTAATTAGGCAGATACAGAGCTTTTTCCTTCTCAGTTTCCTTCTTGGGTTCCTTCTTCCCTTTTCCTCTTAGGATTCAGTGTTTTGTCCATTTCACACTCTACCCACATTCTCTGTGCTCCCACCAGGACTGGGAGGACCTTTAAATGAATTCCCCCAATCCTGACCTTTCACCTGAGCCTCAGACTCCTACATCCAGGTTATTTGCTGAATGTTTAAAAAGGAAAATTCCATAGACAAAAGTTCAGTATGTTCAAAACTGAGCTGTTCATCTTTCCTACAATCTGTTCCTTTTTTAAAGTCCCTGTCACAGTTAGCAGCATCACAGCCAATTAACCACTCAAGCAAAAACTTTCTCAATAATCTCATATTTCACCAATCATCTTCAAGTCTTATTGATTACTACTCTAAACACTTTCCAAGTCTATTTCCTCAACTCCATCCCTATTAACAGTATCCAAATCCAGATTATCTCTCAATATGACCAAATCAGTAATCTAACTCATCTGCCCCTCTCTACTCTTATCCTACCTCAAATTTATGTACATACTGCTGCCAAAATGATTGGTCTATAATGAAAATCTTGCCACATAAAGCACTGTCATACATCAAACCCTCATATGTCAAACCCTTCAATACCAACCTACCACTCACAGAATAAAATCCAAGTTCAATCACAGAATAAATGCCCAAGTATGATATAAAGTCCTCAATGACCTGGCTCATACCTATCTCTTCAGCTTCATTTCCCATTTCCCACTTCATTACATTATAGCCATACTAAACTATTTGTCAATCCCATGTATTCTCATGGTGTTCTCTTTGCCAATATATCCTTACCTGCCTTCCACACACGGGAAACTCTTACTTATTCTTCAAGATTCAGGTCTAGAATCACCTCCTCTGGAAACCCTGACCAAAGCATACTTCTCTACACCACCAACTGCACACATCATCACAACAAGCACTCAGGACATGTTTAATTGAATAAAAATGAAACTAAACAAAGAGATGACAAAGCAGCATACAATTTATACATATAAAGCTAGTGAGAAGGAAAACTAGACGATTTCAGAAAGTTTCTCTGGAGAAAAAGACTTGATTTGGGGGATACAAAGAGTAACCGTTCACAGATTGTTGAAAAGAGGAAATAAAAAGTATTTGAGTAAGTAAAACAGAGATGAAAATGAACACATTGAGAGAAGGCTAAGGAGACACTTGTATGGCAAGACTTGGAGAGACAGCAAAGTAAATATAAACTCACAAATGCAGCTATCCTTATAAAGAGCTTTAGATACCGCAACCAATAATTCACCAAAGACTTACAAACACTTTTCTCTGAAACTCGATGACACTACTCTGCACTTCCATTAGTGATATATTAGTTTAGAGAAATATTTTCACCTTTTAAATCAATCCCCTGTATTCTTAGGTTTAAGAAGGTATCCCCACTTAATTAGCATTTACTAAGGAACTTTACATAAAATTTTCAAATTCTAACATCTCTATTCGCATAATAGTTTCTTGAAATTGGAATAAGGTAACACTCTTTTTCAGTTAGGTCAAGGGCTGGTCAATCTTACAAAATAATCTTTAATATTAGAATATTAGGATGTTCCAAATCAGCAGGGAAAATGAAAATATAGTAAGCTTGATGTTCAATTCACAGAGAATTTCAGCTACAAATAATTTGCTTTCTGAATGCAGTATAATTAATGAGCACCAATCCTTAAACTTAAATATACTAATCATAATGCAAAAGAATAGATGTATGAGGTAGTTCCATATGAAGAGTGAAGATTAAGGTCATCTACCAAAAATAAGGTGAAAAAAATGCTGTCATAACTACTTTTAATGACATAAAATCTACTGGTTACAGTAAAGACAGAAGGCATTCACCCTAATATCTTAGTCAGAAGGCCAAATTGGTCAGAAGGGGATCAAGTCAGAAGCATAAGCAGCACAAATACAATCAGCTATCCCAAACTGGAGCATCTCTAAATGTAAGTATGTATCATTTTTAAACATTTAACTGAATAGCCATATAAGATAACACCCAAGGCACATCTTCTATACCAAAGAGAAGGTGATTAGAAAACAGATATATATATGGTAACAAGCACAGAATCACTTTGCAATGTAAAAGGCATTGCATGAGGTTGTATGTCTTCTTGTCCTTCAATCTGTAAACGCCATTCCCTGCTTTTGGGTTTGGAGACAGTAAAAAGTGAGCTACAAAGCTGAATGTTAATTTTTAACATAACACTAATGGTATGTCAGAAGGTATGGGTAATTCTCACTCTTGCATTATATCTGTCATTTTAAAACACCCCTACTGATATGAACCAACATTCATGAACGAAAAGTTAAAAAATGCTTTTGAGCTGTTGTATTCACGCAAACTGACAGATATGAATGCATACACACTAGTCTTCAAATATGAAATCTCCTCCCCATAAACACCATTATAAAATAAATTTCTCTAAGAGAAGAGGGACAGATAATGTTGCAAGCTTGCTAGAAAGAATAACATCAAGCATAAAATAAACTGATGACCCACCAATATGACACTGATGACCATGTTATGCTCAAGTGTGATATAGACAATCATTTAGATGCTGTCGGTTGGTATCACTTATATTTCTTCAATATTCCCTTTTATAAAAAAACCTTCTGACTTAGGGAATATAAATACATTTATTTTCACTAAGAGAGTTATACATTTCTTGTGATCATAATCTCAAGTATAAATTACGACTAATGCCTACACTGCACAAATGTAAGGATTATTTACAAAAGAGTAGCAGAATACACACACATGCACACACACAGTCAAGTCTTGTTATTTGTGGTAGTTATGTTCTATTAAATTGCCACAAAATTACTGAATTAGTGAATAGTGAGCCATTGCTTCTACAGGAAATAGGAAAGAGTGTTAGGTTTCTAGGAGCCTCTGGTCACAACATTTTTATCAACAGAGCAACATATAACCTTGTTTTATGCCTATTTCTGTTTTAAAATACCATGTTTAATATATATTGCTGATTCTTTAATACTGAACTCACATCCAGCAGCATAACTCGTGACTGAGAGCTTATTTAACACATGTATTTCCCCCATAGACATATCACAACCTTCTTGCTTTTAGGAATACTACACAGCACTTTAGCACAATATTTGGGGACCATTTAAAATAGGAAAATCACCAACAGAAAGCACAAAAAGTGTGGAAAATGTGGCATTAAGTAGACTGCAAAAAGGACACTTGCTTATAGTATGAGACTGAAACAAGAAGGCAGAGTATCACCTTGTCTGACCTCAGTTGAGAATGTGCATGTCAGGTAACTCAAAATTTTCACCACTCTGCGCATGTATACAAATGACTGTAAAAGCAGCACAAATACTGATTTGGGGGTTATGAATAAATTTTAGCAAGTAGGCTAATTTGCAAATATGCAATCCATGAATAATGAGGATCAATTGAGTATGTATATGTACGTATATACACACATAGATGTATACATTCATGTCTATATATATGCGTGTGTGACATATGACATATCTAGCAGGAAAGACAAATTGTAGAACTCTCTACTATGAGCTTCTCTTATGGTCCAGTTCTATATTTCCACTTGGTATACTGTATACCTCTACCTGAATGATCAGTACTTCAAACTTAAAAGACCAAGATCATCATATGCCCTTATCCCCAATCTGTCTTCTGTTATATAACTTATGCAATAATAGCATTACCACATCTACTCAACTCATTCTGTGACTGTCTCCCTTCTCTGCCTAATTCTAGCAGGCACCAAATTATGCTGATTCTTCTCCTGAAACATGTCTTAATGTTATCTCCCCCTGCTCAAGCCCACTACAGCCCACTATCACCAAATGCCCTTCTATTACTTGGACCACTGGCATAGTTTACTCTCTTCCCTCTCTATCTCATACTCCAAAATCACAGGCTATATTACTGTCACAGTTTTCTTTCTAAAACCCAAACCTAATCACACTCCTCACTTCCTGGTACCTATGTGATAAGCTTCAAATTTCTTGGCATGGTATGTCCATTCATGATATGACACCAAACCATCTCATTAGACTCATCTATTGACACTCGTACCTGATAAACTCTATAATCCAACCACAGTAATCTATTTCCCATTCTTTGGATATGCCACGCTTTTTAAAGGCCCTTTATATATTTCAGTGCTCCCACTAGGAATACTCTTTCTTTCCATTCTGTACTTGATCTTAAAGCCTCTGCTGATGTTACCTCCCCTCATCACTTTCCTGAGCCTCCACCTCAGGCCAAGGTAGTCACTCTTTTCCCCTCCACAGTATTTTCATACACTCCTATTAGAAAAATTCTTAAATTTAGTTATAAATACTAAGAGAAAATGCAAGAACATACAAGGTCAACTATGTATTGATTACAATTGTAGCAGAGTGATATGGATTCATTATACCATTGTTTACTCTAGTGTATGCTAAATTTCCATTATAACAAAGTAAAAACATCAAGAGAGAGAAGACATATTTATCTACAATTAACTGAAAATCTGATTTATGCGTGACATAAATAGGGCATTACTTTTTCCCCACACAAGATGTCCAGAGGCGGTTAGTCTAGGATTAATACAGAGGCTGAAGAGGATCATCAAGTCCAAGGTTCTATCTTTAAGCTCATTGTGTTGACTTGTTGCTTCAAAGCAGCTTGCTGTAGATGCAGGCATTATCTCTGTATTCATGGCAAGAAAAAGGACAATGCTAGTCACATTTACCCTCTAAACAGGAAAAACAAAAGGCTTTTTCTAGCGTCCTCAGCAAACTTGGTTTACATCACATTGTCTTGGGTAAGCCAACAATGATCTCCTTGAGGGCTGAAACTGTTTTTGTACTTTAGCAACCAATCCAGTACCTAGCACATGCAGGTACTTTGTATCTACCGAATATATGAGGAATAAAGCAAACTGTATTAGGTCATTAATTATGAAATGTCCGATTTCAAATCAGAAGTTTAGTTTATTGTATCTCAAACAAGAAGCAGTACGATTAATCAAAGTATGTGCCTATACTATCGACACAGTTTTGCCATCTTAACGGTAGCTTGCTTATGCCAGCAGTGAAGAAGCCTGGAGAGGGAGTGGCGATGAAATTGTGAAAGGCGTTTTCCATAGCTTGTTGAGAATGGAATATTTTTCCTTGCAAGAAGTGGCCAAAGCCTGGAAGAAGTGGTAGTCAGTTGGTGCAAGGTCTGGTGAATATGGTGGATGATAGAGAGTTTCCAACTCCAGCTGCTGTAGTTTGAGCAGCGTTGTTTTTTGCGACATGTAGTCTTGCAAGATGATGGACTGTCTCTATTGACCAATCTCGGCTGCTTAATCGCAAGCATCCTCATCATTTTGTCCAATTGGTTGCAGTAGACATCCGCTGTAATTGATTGACCAGGTTTCATGAAGCTGTAGTGGATAATACCAGCGCTAGACCACCAAACACATACCATTAGCTTTTTTTGATGAATATTCAGTTTTAGACTGTGTTTTGCCACTTCATCTTTAGCCAACCATTGTGCCAAACGCTTGCAATTGTGAAAAAGAATCCATTTTAAATCACATGTAACAATACAGTGCTGCCATTATGTTGTGACAGCAAAGAAAGGCAAGCTCTTCTGATGCTCATTTAATTCACGCAGTACCCATCTACCCAGCTTCTTTACCTTGCCCATTTGTTTCAAATGATCCAATATTGTTGGACTAGTAATATCAAGCCTTGCTGCTAATTCACGTGCACGTTGAGATGGATTCACTTCCACTACAGCTTTCAGCTTATCATTATCCACCTTGGTCTCAGGTCACCCACATGGCTCATTTTCAAGATTAAAATCACCAGAATGGAACTTCTCAAACCATCAACATACTGTGCGTTCATTAGCCACATCCTTCCCAAACATGTTGATAGTTCAAGCTGTCTGCGCTGTTCCACGACGGAACTCATATTCAAAAATAACATGAACTTTTGACTTATCCATGGTTTCACAAAAATTGCTCTAAAAAAAAATTTGAAAGATAATCACAAGCCAAATCCAGTGTTTGAAAGAATGAGGATGTACTTTCACAATTAAAAAAAAAACCAAAACAAGAAGTGTCAAAGTGAAATGTCAGAGATATTGACTGCAAACTTAGTACTTAAGGAAATCGGACATTCCATACTTAATAACCTATTAGTAAGTATAATAACACAAGAACTCTGCTTTCCTAATTTTCTTTTTTCTTTTAAATAATATAAAGAGTGTTTTAAAAATTGCCAGTGCTATGCAAATAAGGAATTATTCATATTATTGTTTGACATCTAATATCACGAGATAATACACTATTACTGCTCTCTACCAGACACAGCGTTAACAAGAAATCAAGAGACCTGAATTTTTGTCTAAGTAAAACATTCAATCTTGCTGAACCTCTGTTTATCTAAAAGATAATGCATATTTATTTCCCAGGGTTGTTCTGAGGATAAAGGAAAATATAAGCAATATGAATACACATTGAAATGTATAAAATGCTATAAACACAATGGCCCTGTTAAGTCCTGAAAGGAAACTTACAGTCTTATGTAGTATGCACAGAACATCTGGCACGCCAGTAATATGAATTAAAAATTAAATACCATCAATACCTCATATGGATGCTGGACATTAGACTATGGTTAGACGAGTTTTTGGACTTGGTCTTTGTTCTTTAATTGCTTTAGAAAACTAAATTAACTGTATCTTACAGTTATACCTCATTAAGGAAAAAATGCTTTATAAAGTAAAATTGGTGTTTCATTACAATTCTATGATACATACAATTTGAAAAGCAGGATATGAAAAACAAAATAAATGGGTTAACAGTGAACAGTTGACATCAAATCCCAATTCATCAATTAATAATTACTACCAATGAATGAACAGTACTGAAGTAGGCCAAGGTCCTAAAGTACTTCTAGGTTAAATCGAGTGATAAATAAAACAGTAGAAGCACTGAATATTAGTTTTCCTCTGGCTTTAATAACCTTGATTGAGCTTATAAAGAGGACCCCTCAGGGTGACCTTGTGGCTCATATGCACAAGGCCACACTGGTAGTCAGAACTATTTCTATAAATGATAACTTTGATGGTCTGTTCTCCAAGTTTTTATTAAGCTGTATATTTCTTCATCTAGAACAGTGTTATATTAAAATAAGCATGGTATATACAACATAAAACAGTAGCCAACACTAAGGAAGAGAAAAAAGACAAAACAAAAAATTCTCTACAGAATATTATAATGAGAACTGATGCATCTTCACTTTTACTGGGTCTGGAGACAATAGATTCTTTGAAAAACATGGTCTTCTTCTGTCAAGTCCATTTAATTAACTCTCACTTCTCAAACATTCAACTACTTTAACCTTATTAATAAAGCCTCCATCATATTCTGATTCATTTAAGCAGAAACTTTCCTCCGTGTGGGTTACCATGGAATTATTTAAATATTGAAAACTGACTCATCTTAATGCAAAACACTGCCTCATGACTGTAGGCTGGTAAATTCTAGCACAGCACTACATAAAGCATCATGAGGTCATAAACAGAACTGAAAAATTCCAAACAGTGGGTCAGACTTCTTATCTTGTAGTTATGTCAACAGGAGAAACACCTATTTCAATGAGTGGTCAAAATGTCCGAATGGTAAGAATGAGCTTATGTTTTATAGCTATATCCACCCAGTTTCAACTACATAGATTTTTTTTAAACAGGGGGAGAAAGAAGATTGTTTCTCTCCCTGTTTTATCTGCATACATAGCTTTATCAGCTAAAGCTTGAACAGTGAATATTTCTCCTACAAAGAAAATTTGGAGTACCTGGAATAAGCAATAAATTATTTGTCAATGTGTCAATGTTTATAAAATTAAAAGTTACAAGTGATATTTTACCATAAGGAGCTATTTTAAATATTTAACTTGCAGATGGAAGAGGAAAAATTTTAACTTGAAGATTCATTGTTCTTTGAAACATTCTTTATTTTCTGTCATTAAAAACTAAAAAGAGGGCGGAGAAAAGGGAGACCAAGAAAGCTGCTAGAGTTGAGTGAAAAGTAAGTGTGCTGCTAGGGAATGAATGAATGAAGGATGCCTTGTTTTCTTTGGCACATGAGTTATCTTTATCTAAAACGGTAGAGGACAACTTTATCTGATGGCAGATTACTGTTAACTATGATCTATGATAGCTCTTAGAAGACTTTATGTTCAAAGGGGCCTATGTTTTTTAAACTGAAAAATGAGGAAAACATTATAAAGAATGAAGAAATGAATATAGGGAGGGAAAAAGAAAAGGGAGAAAGGGACATGGACACACAGAACTTTGGCCCAAAGCACCAAGTATTACAGCATAGAGAATGCCCTAGGAGATCAACCACTGTCACATTATGACATCAAAGATCAAAATTCCAGTTTAGTCTAAAATGACCAAAATTGGACTTAATCAGAAGTAATCAACTGTAAAATATGTATATCTGAAAGGTCCAGACTATGCTCCACTGTTATTCCTGTTTAGGATATCAAATTGAATTTGCAAGAGTTTAGGTGATTTGTGTTTGCTAAAATTAGGTCTCAGGATACACACAGAATATGAAAATTTCCTATAGCAGCAGACTTCATGGATGCTCTGGGGAAGTACTACTGCCATTCACAGGAAAAAAGCGTACGTTTCACAGCAGCTACTTTAAAACCAACATTTTCACTCCTTCTAATAGTAAGAGAAGTAAAATATTCCAAATTCAAACTTACTCCAAGCTGAAAATAAAAAATATATCTTCTTATAAACCTGTGTTAGCAGTATAGCAAAGTATGTGTTACTAACACCTGTGACTGCCTCTTCCCTAAAGCACGCGTCAAACAGCTTGTCCTCGAGAATTCAATCACCCTGTCAACAGTGCCAGTCAAGCAGGTGAAAATATTTCTCATGGGGCAATTTCTCTTAAAGCAATAAGATGTTTCTATTTAAAATCTTTAGGCACACAATGAGGATAGGATGGGGAAAAAAAGAAACTTACTAGGTTTACATTTTAAAGGTCCCAACGATACCACTTTACAAACTACAAAATTCACTGGGTTCTAAAAATCCATGCTTTGTAAGTTGAAACCTCATAAACAATTATTAGTGGAAATCATTACAACAAATTGCATTAATAAAACAGGTATACCAAAAATTTCAATTACACCTGGTCCTCATTTTTCCGTCTGTGCTAAGTTTCACATAATTTTTTTTTTTTTTTTTGAGACAGAGTCTCACTCTGTTGTCCCAGGTGGAGTGCAGTGGCGTCATAGCTCAGTACAACCTCAAACTCCTGGGCTGAAGTGATCCTCCTGCCTCAGCCTCCCGAGTAGCTGGGACTACAGGCACGTGCCACCACGCCTGGCTAATTTTTCTATTATTTTTGTAGAAACAGAGCCTTGCTCTTGCTCGGGCTGGTCTCAAACTCCTAACCTCAAGCAATCCTCTCACCTCTGCACTCCTCTCGGAGTACTAGGATTACAGGCATGAGCCACCATGCCTGGCCCAGATAATTATTTGAAAGGAAAACAAATGGATTGAATTTAGATTATTAAGGAAAAAAGTGGCTGCTTGATATTTTAAAAAATCTGATAGTTGCTGATTTATTAAGAAACATTCAATGATTAAAGGTTACCAGCTTTTTCTCATCTATGCCTTTAAATAAAATCAAAATTTATGGCAGATTACAGATTTTCTTTGGGGTTCTGCAAAAAATTCTGCTTACCAATATCCTAATCACAAACCTGGACAATTACAGAATATTTAAATCGGTAATCTAACTGAAAATCACAAAGAATCCCTAGCAGAAAATTAAGCAGAGGAGTACTTGCTGCCTCTTCTCCTTTGGGCACTCCAATGATTGACCTCTTCAGATAAAGAAGTATTTCCCTTGGAAAACAGAAAAATTTCTCTGCCATTCCCTTTTCCACAGTTTACATTGTATTATTTTGCTATGTTTCAGCTCCTGTAAGAAAGCATTACATGACTTGAAACAACTGTCATTTCCTGTAACCAAGATATTTGTGCACCTGGATGAGCAGACTGCAGACAGATTTTAGATTTTCCAAGCTCAGATGTACCAATCTTCTCATAATATTGGCTTGGGTAGGATGGGGAAGATAACCTGAGCAAAAAGAAAATTGGTCGCAAGGGAGGAATTCTGCTATAAATAGAGTTTTTCTGGCAGCCTCTGGGAATCTAACAATACAAAAAAAAAATCTATGAGCTAGAAAGGATTTCTCCTATGAATTAAAAAAGCAAACGAGGCAATATACCATGTCAATCACTCTCTACTTTGCAACCAGCCACTCAAAGCATAATGGATCTAGTAAGAGTTTTTCAAATGGCAATAGATTTCGGGCAGTGATCTCTGCAGCTATGCTGTATGCTACATTTTTTAAATTGTGGCAAAAAATAATGAAATTGATCCTATTGTTTAAAGATTGGGTTCCCTCTCCTCTATGTGATTTCAATTCAAAATTAATGTGAGTACATCCCATTTATATCACATCCTAAATTCCCTACTGAGTAGACAATGAGAAATAATACAGGTAAGACATTTCCTTCTCTCTCAATGAGAAATTAATATGTCTTTTCAGATTATTCAACATTTATTTCATGGCAAATATTTATTGAATCTATCATGTTTCAGGCACTTTAAGTGATTCTTTAATCATTCAAAGCACATAAGCACTATATTTTTAAATCTTAAGGTACTGTTAATCACATGGTTTCTAAAGAGGTAGTTCTTATTTTTATTATGTTTTAGGGCTTTCAACTTTTAAATGAAGAAAACTCAGCCATTTTAAAATAGTTTAACATTTGTACTGTTATTATTTGTCAAATTCTACCTATCTTCAATTTTAGCTGAACAAAACTAATATGGAGCCAAGATATATATTCTTGGTTTAGTAGTGATTCTACATGTAACTAAAAACACAGAACATTTTTAGCAGTTTTTCTAGAATGAAAAATAAAAAGAAAATCACTGTATTTTAAGTTAAGTCATAGCAAATAATCTACCCTCCAATATTATTATAAATGAAAAATATCCTATAGCTTCTTTTGTTTGGTATCCTTAATTCCAACAATGAGGAGACCCAATAACTCAACACATTTCTTACCTAGCTGATCGCTTAATGGAATATAATGGATTAAGTGGTCCTTTAAAAATTATTCTTTCTAAAATTTTTAATTCAAACTAAAGAGTCCACATGCCTTGAGATGTCAAGGATCATATCAAACTTACAGAAAAGTTCAAGAATCTTTTTCCTGAACCATTTAAGTTGCTCACATTATGCCCCTTTACCCCTAAAACCTTAGGGTTTGTAACTCCTTCAATAAAAACATTCTCCCAAATAACCATGATACAACCATCAAAATCAACAAATTAACAATGATACATTATTACCCTGTAATCTATATGTCCCATTGAAATTTCACCAATTATCCCACTGATGTCTTTTGTAGCAAAGGGATCCAGTAGAGTATCATGGGTTGCATTTAATTGTTATGTTTGTGTAATCTCTTTGAACTGGAACAGTTCTTAAGTTTTTCTTTGATTTTCATAATATTTATACATTTGAAGGTTACAGGTTAGGTATCTTGTAGAAAGTCCCTAAATTTGGAATTCTCTGATGTTTCTTCAAAATTAGATTTCAGTTATGCATTTTTGGCAGAAGTATCATAGAAATGCTACTATGTTCCTCACATTGTTTCCTATCAGGTAATGCATGATTGTATTTTCTCATTACTATTAATAGTAACTTTTATCACCTGATTAAGGAGGTATTTGCCAGGTTCCCGCCTCTGTAAAATCCTCTCTTTGTCCTCCACCATTGGTAGATAATTTGTTAGCAGATTCTTTGAGACTACTCAAACAGTCCATTCCTTGTCAAACTTTTACCCATCAGTTTTAGCATCTACTGATATTTCATAGATAAAATGATTATACTACACTAGTTCTCAAATGGTGATTTTTTTCTAATTCCGTTATTCCTTTTCTTTTATCCATTAATTTATTATATCACTATGGACTCGTGAGTGCCTATTTTACTCAGTGAGCTATAATTTGATAATATGACTAGTTTGATGCTCAAACTGTTCAAGAATTGGTCACTGAGTGCCCCTTCAAGGTGGCTTCTGTATCCTTTAGACATAAGTCTCTTGCTCTTTGAGCTCTTCCTATCTGGTACAGGGAGATGTGTGCAGCACATCTTGTCCTATTCTTTCCCTACCCCAGCCCTATAATCAGCCATTTCTCCAAGAAGCCCTAGCACAAACACCTACCTTCCTAGGCCCCATCTCATGACTTTATTTTTGAGATAGGGCCTCAGTCTGTCAGCCAGACTGGGTGCAGTGGCATAATCATAG
Source organism: Daubentonia madagascariensis (assembly GCA_023783475.1). Classification (NCBI taxonomy): domain Eukaryota; kingdom Metazoa; phylum Chordata; class Mammalia; order Primates; family Daubentoniidae; genus Daubentonia; species Daubentonia madagascariensis. The sequence continues at coordinate 6,055,424 of JAKFHU010000144.1, read as the reverse complement.
TTCACCACAGCCTCGAACTCCTAGGCTCAAGTGATCCTCCTGCCTCAGCTTCCTGAGTAGCTAGAACTACAGAAATATACCACCATGCCTGGCTTTTTAAATTTTTTTGTAGAAACAGGGTCTCACTATGTTGCCCAGGCTGGTCTCAAACTCCTGGCCTCAAGTGATCCTCCCATTTCTGCCTCCCAAAGTGCTAGGATTACAGGCATGAGCCACCATGGCCAGCCATCATGACCATCATGACTTTTAGACTGAATTATTCAGGAAGAAAGGTAGTAAGAAAGCCAAAGGGCTACTTTGTTTAGAATGGGTAACTCGCACTAATTTCCTCTAGTTGAATAGGTCTGTTTTCCCAGTGGTCTCATCTGACTTGAATGGCAAGGCTGACTTCAGGCTCTGTTCAGGGAAGAGAGGAGTACTGATAATAGGCAGCCTTCCCCCAGTACATAAATGCCAAAGTAAGAAAACCCTTGCTTTCTGGTGGTGGAATATTCTGGATTCATTTTATTCATAGGAAAGGTACCTTTTCTTTTTCCTTTTTTAAAATATGCCTTTTATTTTAGAAGTTTTAGATATATAGACAAATTGTGAAGATAGTACAGAGAGTTCCAACGTGTCCCACACCCAGTTTCCCCTATTATTAACATCTTACATTAGTATCTTACCTTTGTCACAATTAATGAACTAATGTGAATATATTATTATTAAAGTCCATATTTTATTCAGATATCCTCAGTTTTTCCCTAACATCATTTCTGTGTTTCAGGATCTATCCAAGATATCACATTACATTTAGTCTCCCTAGGCTAGTCTTGGTTGTGAGAGTTTCTTAGACCTTCCTTGTTTTGGATGACTTTATTAGTTTTCTGTGGCTGCTGTAACAACATCCACAAAGTTGATGGCTTAGAAAAACAGAAATTTATTCTCATACTGTTCTAGAGGCCAGAAATCTAAAATAAATTTATCAGCAGGGCTATACTCCCTCAGAAGCCTCTAGGGGAGAATTAGTCCTTGACTCTTCTAGCTTTTGATGTTTATAAGCTTGGCTTGTGGCTGCATCATTCTAATCTTTGCCTCTGTCTTTGCATGGCCTTCTCTGTATCTGTATCTCTTCTGTGTCTCATAAGGACATTTCTCATTGGATTTAGAGCCCACCTAGATAATCCAGGATGATTGCCATCTCAAGATCCTTAACTTAAATATATCTGCAAAGACCCTTTTCCCAAACATTCACAGGTTCTGGAGGTTAGGATGTGGACATATCTTTGAGGGGAGTGTCATCATTCAGCCCACTGTATTGACCTTGACCGTTTTGAAGATTATTGGTCATATATTTTATAGAACTGTGAGTTATTTGATAAAGTATTTTGGAGAGGAAGACCACACAGGTAAAGTGTCATTTTCATCATATCACATCAAGGGTACATGACTTATCACTGTTGATGTTGACCTTGATCACCTTCTAAATTTTCTTCAATAAGTTTTATAGTTTTGTGTTTCACATTTAGGGATATGATCCATTTTGAGTTAATTATTGTATAAGTTGTAAGTTCTGTGTCTAGGTTCACTATTTTGCATATAGACATCTAATTGTTCCAGAACTATCTATTGAAAATACCATCTTTTCTCCAATTTGTTCTTCTGTTAAAAATCAGTTGACTGTATTTGTGTAGTTTTATTTTGGATTCTCTATTCTGTTCTATTAATCTGTGTCTATTCTTTCACCACTACTATAGTGTCTGGATTACTGTGGCCTTATAGTAAGCCTTGAAATTAGGTAGTGCGAGTACTTCAACTTTGTCCATTTTCTTCAATATTCTATTGGCGTTCCTTATAAGCTTTAGAATCAGTTTCTTGACATCTATAAAATAGTTTTTTGGGATTTTGATTGTATTAATCTGTAGATTGAACTGGAAAGAACTGACAACACAACAATATTGAGTCTTTCAATCCATGAACACAGAATATCTCTTCATTTCCTTAGATCTTCTTTGATCAGTGCTTTGTAGTTTTCTACCTATAGATCTTGTATATATTTTCTTAGATTTATACTTAAATATTTCATTTTGGGGGGGTGTTATTGTAAATGGTAATTTCTGAGATTAAAAAGTTTGAGGACTTTCATATGTAGATCACCTAACCTACTTGGACTTGAGGTTTCTTATCTGTACAATGTGTATAATGTATATAATCCCTGCACTTACTACTGTAAATGATTAAAAGATGAAATGACAATATATGGAAAAATTGTATATAAATTGGAAATCACTAAACAAATATAAGGGTCATTAAATCCATTATCCTCCATATAAGCGTGAAGAAACTAAACTCCAGAGAAATTAAGTCCCTTGACAAAATTTTATTAGGGGCATGGAAAAACTGAAAGTACACACAGGAGGAGTGAAGGATATTAAAGGAACAAAATTGGTCAGAGGGGAAGGTCCATAAAAAGAGGTAGAAATGTAGTTATAACAACAGTTTGGACTGAATTATACATATAATGAGGAGCCACTGAAAGTTCCTGCCCAGGACAAAGGAAGAGATAATTACTACAGAGTTTTCTGAAAATCAATCTGACTGGTAGATAGGGTGGAATAAAATAGAGAATGGGAAGGACACAAGGAGAACTGTACAGTCTCCCTGTGTATAGCTGTTCCTCAATCTGTGGGAGATTGGTTCCAGGACCCACTGCAAATACCCAAATCTGCAGATTTGGTATTTGCAAATACCCTTACATCAAATGGTATAGTATTTGCATATAACCTATGCATACCCTCCCATATACTTTAAATCATCTCTAGATTACATATAATACTTGTAACAATGTGAATGCTATGTAAATAGTTGTGATACTATATTTTTTATTTGTATTATGTTTTTTAAACAATATTTTTAATCCATGGTTGGTTGAATCCACAAATGCAGAACCCACAGATACAGAGGGCCTACTATAATAGATTAGGGTCCTGGAAAGAATTTTAGAAGAAGAAAAGAACTTAAATAATCTAATCTAACACCCTCATTTTATGTACACTGTAGGTTATTCTTACTAGCAAAGATTGGTACATATGGCACCACCTGCTTTGCTCTCCTTTTAATGGTAGTTAACGTGCACTTTTGCTTAGCCATTTCTCTTTTTGGTCCTGAATTTTTTTTGAGTATTTTAAGACAGGTGATGGAGGAAGAGTAACTAGTTAGGAAAAGTTTAAAGGAGTAAGAAAAGGAATCAATAAGACCTCTCAAACAGTTAAAGTCTAAACCCTTCCTTGGACTTAACTATGGAAATTCCGAGGATACCTTTTGTTCTTTTGCTCTTACAACATTTGCATTGTTTTTAAAAAATTATTTGGTTTATCTGCATACAACCTATTTCCTGGGTAAGGCAACCAGAAGAAAGCAGACAGCAGACACAGAATACTATCCTATGCCATTCAGAATTGAAGTGCATTTCTGGATGAAGAAAAAGAACAGTTATGATCATTTAAAATCCCAGGAAATGGCTGTGTGATAGAATTTGGCATTTACATTTTGAACTGTTTAATCATTCCTTTTACATACTGGCTGAAGATTTTGTCTCTCTGGCATTTTCTTGTCTTAGCTGCTTTCCTCTTTCATCCAGGGCTCAGTTTCAAGGTTGAAATACATTATGATAATCCCAGTCAACCAAAGGCATCCCAATTCCAAACTCTATAACTTCATGCTTTTCCCATCAATTTTACTTCAGTTAAAAGGCCAGTTAAAGGAAAAATGTATGAATAAATCTGAGCTTACAAATTCTATTGCCACCATTACCTCATAGGAGAAGTCTTTTTATTAAATTTGCCATCTTCACATTATATTATACATTATAAAGATGGCATGTACATAAACATCTATAAAAACAAAATTAAGTGACACCACTTTAGAAAGCTAAACTTCCTGAAGTAAAGGCTCCACATGCTTTACCTAAATAATTTATTGTCCATATTCTAATATTTTTATTACTTCATATTTCTTCAATTACTTCTCTCTCAAAGCCAATGAATAAAAATAACAAATGTAAATATAAATTATTTTTATTATTAAAACTACAACTCACAACTAACCTTCATACATTTTTCAACTAGAGCTTCAGGACAGAAACCATGACTAACAGCCAAGCCAAGTCCCAGGTCTGATGCTTACCATATCTGACATTAAGCATATCGCAGCTTATTTGGGCCTTAACTTCTTTGTATGTAAAATGAAGGGACTGAACACAACGATTGGTAAATTGTCATGAACAAGCATCAACAATCTAAACTTTTTAACTTCTAATGCTGACATTTTCACAAAGAACATAGAGTCCTTTTGAAAACATTACCAGGATAAAGAATCTATAGAGTCATAGCAGATCATGAAGGAAAGACTAGTATAAGCAATTAATAGATACAAACATTTGGTTTAATAAAATGTTAAAATCATAACAAAAGCCTTCCCTTAGATTCTATACTAACCAGCTTTCCTTTGCCTTGGCTCAAGAAACAGTTTATCTATAAAACCACTCCTGCTTCAAGAGGTCTTATGTTAACTACCTCTTCTAGGTTCCCACTGCATACGATTTCCTCTCTATCAAAGCATGTCAACCAGACTATGAATTCCTTCCTTATATGTCCTTGTAAGATGGGTCATATAGATGTCAACTGGATTGTGCGTTTTAGTTTTTGCATGCACTTCCCCATCTCAAAAGAAGGGGGACAATTTGGAAAGGGCCTGGCAAATAGTGAAAATACTAGAAAAAGGAACCTTGCTGTCTTTGATCCTGCTCTTAAATTTTGTGTAGATAAGGCTCGAATATTTAGTTTGTAAACTTTGAGGGGAAAGACTGACTCTTCTTATTTGGTTCCAGCCCTTATGATACTTAGCAAGTGTTAGGAATACACTAGCTGCTTACTAAATTTTGAATATGGAATGAATACAAGGTTAAAAATTTAAGGATTAACATGGCACAGTTTAACTTTTCAGATATACTAACAGGGATTCAGCAGAAGAAGTATATTTAAATGGCTATTTTAATATAAGCTTTCATCTGATAAATAGTTTGAAGTACTAGAAAGAGCACAGGCATAATCAGACACACCTGTGTAACTTAATCTCTCTGCGCCTTCATATCCTCATTCGTAAAACTGAAACCAACTTAAGTTTACAGGGTTGCTATAAAGATTAAACCTAATGTATGGAAAGCATCTATTAGCTCCCGCTCCACAGTAGGTACTTGATAAATATATGGCAATATTATGTGACTTATTCCTCACTATAACTTCAGACTTAATAGAGATAAAACCTTTTCCTCCTTGGTTCATTTTTAACATACCCTTCATTCATATTTAAGTCCCGCCTGATCACATTCCAGCTAATAAATTTCAGTTATGTATGTTTCTCCCAAATGTCAGCTTCACTACAAGTTCTATTAGGAGGAAAACCTTCCATACTTTAACAGTAGAGAAAAATCAGTTTTGATATTTCTTCGTTTTTCTGAAGTCCTAGAACAGTAATAATATTTATGACAATGAGCACTGAGTTTATGAAGCAGTAAATAGCTTTTGTGGCTGATTAAGCATCTCTGTTTTACTTCATACACTTTGGTAACATAGGCATTACCCCTTAATTCAATGCTTGTTTATGTTACACAAGGACCTTTCCTGGTCCTGTACCTTTCAACAAATGTTACAATGAGGGAGAAGAAAAAACAAGCTTAATTATTGGAGGAGATGCTGTTAGTACTGAAACTTCTGCCCAAGTTGGATCAACAAGATGACATCATACAAAAGTTTTACTGTTAAAATACAAAATCAAATCCAAAAAAAGAAAAAAATCCAGAAAAAGACATCGTTCGGATAGATATCAATTCCATTTGAAATGTCTGAGTTTCAGGAGTATAAATAAAACACAAACATCATGTAAAAGTAGCATATTCTTTTTCCAATTTTTGCTTGAAGTAAAATAATTAGGTATAAAGTCATTTTATAATTTTCACTTGATATTAATATTTTAGCACTTGAGTGGCTGAAGATCAGAAAGGCACAAGTTTGTGTTATCACCAAAGATGAATGTGTCTTCTCTCATTTATGGGGGTTTTATCCCAGAGTAAGATAAAGAAAAAGTTAAGGAAAAACCTTAAAAAACCCTGACAAATTATCCTCAGGGTTTTGAGGTTACAGAAAGTTCAGCTGCCACCACTACTTTTAACTCTAATTAAAGCAGCAAGTGGTAAATCTGCACTTCTGCACAGACAGGAGGAATGACACATAAGGCTGCCACAAGTTATAATTCATGACAGACATGCATTTTCCAGCAAGGAAAAAAACCCACCTTTACAGCTCCAGAAAAAGAACAATCTACATGTTGTGGTGGTAAAAAGTTGAATACACTGTATTTATAAAATTAAGCAGCTGATCACAGATTGCAAATGATAGTAATATGCAAATGTAATGGTGTAATAAAGTGAAGGAAGTGGTCACACATTAGATAAATCATCAACTATACCAGTTTCTATCACCCAACTATCCTCCATCCCCACCTCCTGTTTAATCCACCAAAAAAGCCTAGATAAACAGCTTTTTCTGATCTGTGAGTTAAAAACCAAATAGTATTTCATAGGTTCTCTCAACTAATTTGCTCTTATATATTTTTGATTTGCCTCAAAAATTATTAACTTGTTTTATATACAATCACTAATGGAAAAGGACATAGTGGTGAGTAATCCAAAACATTCAAACAATCAAAATTTTATATATTCAGGCTGGGTATGGTAGCTCATGCCTGTAATCCCAGCACTTTGGGAGGTGGAGATGGGAGGATTGCTTGAGGCCAGGAATTTGAGAGCAGCCTGGACAACATAGTGAGATCCCATCTCTACAAAAAATAAAAATAAAAAAATTTGTCAGGCATGGTGGTGTGTGCCTGTAGTCCCAGCTACTTGGGAGGCTGAGGGAAGAGAATCACTTGAGTCCACGAATTTGAGGTTACAATGAGCTATGATTGGACCACTGCACTCCAGCCTGGGTGACAGAGCAAGACCCTGTCTCTAAAAAAAAAAAATTTATATATTCAAATAGGATGAAAAATAACTTAAGCCATGATATATGAGGAACTGGGGCTATTCTTCCTGGAGAAAAACTGCTTAGGGAGGACACAGTAATAGTAGCTGTCTTAAATGTGTGAGTTGTCATTCCACAAATAGTGCTAAGAACTAAAGCCAGTGGATGAAAGTTGTAAGGAGGCAGGGTTCAGTTCACTATATGGATGACAATCTCTTATATATAGGTGGTAGAGAACACTCAGAAACTAAGTGACATTGAACGTGGGAGGTAAACTAAAACTCAATGACTCTAAAGTGTATTTCAACCCTTAAGTCTATGACTTTGTAATGTATGTTTAAACTTATGACCTAATCTGGATATTTTTCAGGAGTTCATGAAGTCATACAAAAGTTCTAACTGTAAGGTTTAGGTTTAGGGGTCCCTAAGTCATTCCTTTTACAAATCTCTTATGGTCCTAGCATGGTAATAGCACCACTTATGCAAAACTTAGATTACTCAGAACTTTTCTGAACAAAGTAAACAATTGCTCTCTCTGTATGTTTCTTACCAAAACACCAAAACAAAACAAAAAACCCAAAACCAAAACCAAAAAAAAAAAAAAAAACCACTAAAGAAACCAAAACTAAAATTGGAGAAAAAATGGCTTGGGCTGTAAAGAAGGTTTTGAGCAAAGGAATCTAGGGTACTGACTAAGAGCCATATTTAAGGAATTGACCAGGAAGTCCAGACAGGACAGGAATGTAATAGGATGAGTGAAATGAGCAGTCTTATACAAGTGAAGGTTTTTAGAAGGGTGAAAGTAGAAATGCTACTTTTAAAGATGGGGCTATAATCAGTGTTGAAATTAATGCAACTATATGCTCTTCAACTTGCTCAACTATAACAAGTTTATGCAAAAGATAAGGTAAGTAAAACTTATATAACAAAGGATTCTGACCTAGACCTGGCTTGGGGATAGCTTGAGGAAGTGCTGAGATGTGAAGGATGAATGCTTTAGACAGGACAATAACAATGTACAAAGGCCCTGAGATGAGAGGGAGCATGGTATGTTTAAATAACTAAAAGAAAACAAATGAAGCTTGAGAAGTAGGTAAGCAGGAACAAACCCATGCAGGATATTTTAGGTTTTAGTCTATAGCCTAAGATCCTTAGGAAACCAGAGACCATTTTTTAAACATAGGGCCATAATGATCAGATCTGAAGTTTGAAAAGATCATTGGATATTGGGTAAAAATAGATTTTACAAGTTCTCAAAGTAGGTACAGAAGAGACCATTTAAATAGGTTATTATGCTGGTAGCCTAGAAAAAAATGTTAATGAAAATGGAAAGTAGATGAATTCAAAAAGTATTTCCAATATGATTACTGCCAGAGTTATGTGATAACACAGGCTGAGTATAGGAATCTTTGAGAGGGATAGGTTGAGAATTCAGGAAAGTCTTCTGAAAGGCCAGCTTTGAGTCTTAAAGTACTAAAACCCATTGGGAATAGTAAGAATTTCAGGCTTAGAGGAATGTTCTAAGATAAATGATGACATATAAAACTAAAGACAGAATTTGTTAAATGTCTGGAATGAAATCAGGGATGTGCCTGGTGGGGTGCGGTGTGTGTGGGGACACTGCCATAAGATGGACCTGGATAGCCAGGCGGGGTCAGATGCTGAAGGGCTTTCAAGAGAAAAAATTTGAACTTTACACTAGAGACTATGCAGAGCCAATACATAATTTTACTGAAGAGAGAAACAAGATTTTAATCTGCCTTTTAGAAAGGCTGCTTAGCCAGTGGTGTGGGGAGAGATGAATACTGGGAGCAGGGAAACTAGGTTGAAGGGTTGTATGATCTATATGAGAGAAATTCATGAGGGTCAGAACTAGTGGGGGAACAGAAGAAATAAAAGAAAATGGGAAAAAAAAATTTTTGAGGTAGGAAAAACAGAGCTTGGTAACCAAGTGGATGTAGGGAGTTAGAGAAAAGGGACTAGGACTATTCTCAGGTTTCTGCTCTGGAACTAGGTAAATAGTGAAACCTTTTGCTGATACAGAGAATACAATAAGAGAAGTAGATTAAAGTAACAGATGACAGGTGACTGTGACCAAGTAAATGACAAATATTACTACATTTCATTTTTAATTATAATTACTCATATAATTATTCTATTCTGCACACCATTATTAAACCTGGGTTCAGAGAAAATAGGGGTAATACTGATACTACACGATTCTTTGTGCTCCATTTTATTGAGCCTTACACATGGCAGGTCCTCAACAAATATTTTGTAAATAAATGAATAATAATTCTGCCAACCAAGTTGATATCTGAATTGGCTAAGGCTATGTGCTGGGCTACAATTACAGAAAAGCCAAGTAACAACAGTTTAAACACACAAGAGTTTATTTTATTTCAGGCAACAAAAAGTCTGGAGTTGGTTTGACCGCAGGTCAGTAACGACATCACAAAACAAGGTTCCTTCTATTCCCTCCAATTTGTTTTCATAGTCATGCTAAACCTCTAGGCATCAATTCTATACTCCTGGCTGGAAGAAGGCTGAAGGCCTCAAGATATCTCCCCCCGAGTTTTGACTTTTGATTACAGAAAGAAAGCCCTTCCCAGCAGACTTGCACTTACACCTCTCTGGCAAGCACTGTGTCACAGGGTCAACCCTGGCTGAAAGATGTTTAAGGGAGAAGGAAGGGAAGGACAAGGTAGTTAGAAGTGGATGTTTAATGAGTCATTTGACACGGCAGAATTTATTTTGGTTTATTAGAAGTCTTAAAAAAAAAAAAAGGAGGAAAAACCAGAACTAGGAAAAGAATACTAAGAAAAAAATAAAAGAACATGTAGATCTTAGTTTCTAGCACCATTCTCCAATAAAAGGAAGCAGGGCTCCTTGGAAAAATGGCTTGATTTTGGGTTGTGACAGGAAATACTCAAGGAAAACCTGGAGTGTTTTGTAGTGTCAGGAAATAAGAAAATGCTTAAACACACACACACACACACACACACACACACATAACCTTGTTGATAACGTATATCAAGGGGACACAGGAGGCAACTGAAAGAGCTCCCAATGGCCAAAGCTGGAACAGTATGAGCAATAAAATAAAGTAGTATTGGATTAAAACCCAAAGTATAAAATAAGTCTCTATGAATTCATACCAATATAAATAATTAAATAAGAAAATGGGGGAGAACAGACAAATTTCCTAAGCAAAAGAATCAAATACTTTATTCACTTCCTCAGGAAGTGCAGCCCTATTTCCCCACTCTTTAAGTGTAGGCTGTGCAAAATGATTTCCTTTTAAAGAGTAGTGTATGGAAAGAGGGGGAAAGAATAACTTTATAGTCGGGAAACCTGACAAACACTACCTCAGCCAGGTGATCACACTTAACATCAACAGTGATAGGTCATACTGACAGCACCTACCCTTGATATGATGTGTTAAGAATGGCACTTTACCTCTGTGCTCTTCCTTGCAAAAACCCATACTCCAGTATAATCATGAGAGAAACTTTAGACAAATCCCAAAAGAGGGAAATTCTACAATACTGACCAGTACTTCTCAAAATTGTCAAGGACCCTGAAAATAAGGAATAGCTGAGAAACTGTCACAGCCAAGAGAAGTATAAGGAGACCGGAAAACTAAATGTATTGTGGCACTCTGGATGAGATTGTGGAACAGAAAAAAGATAGGTAAAAACTAAGGAAATTTGAAAAAACTACAGACTTTAGCTAATCATAATGTATCAATATAGGTTTATTCATTGTAACAAATGTACCACACTACTGTAAGACATTTATAAAAGGGGAAACTTTGTGTGTGCATGTGTGTTTTGGGGGCAGGGCATATGGGAACTCTGCACCAACTTCTCAATTTTTCTGTAAATCTAAAAATGCTCTTAAAAAGCCTGTTTTTAAAAATTCCATAGCTACCTTTAATGCCACCACAGCATTAACACTTTGAGATTATTTTATCACTTTTGTTGTCTTTTATGAACATGTGTATTCATATAGTCGACAGGTTTATAGTTTTTATTTAGTTAAATGATTAGTACATGTTCATTATAGAAAAATTAGAAAATACAGATTAATAAAAACAATTTCTACAATGCCACTACCCACAAATAAAGATGACTGCCATTTTGATACACAGCCTTTCAGCTGTGTATGTATATATCTATTCATCTGTATACTACTCCTTCTTACCCATTTCCTAATCTATACATAGACATGCTTAGATTTTACCTCAAAGTTATTTTCTCTGAGAACTCCTCCCAGGTTTACGAAGCAGGTTAAGTCCCTCGACAAGCACTTGGATAGCTCCCTGTACTGCTCTTTCTTAGTGCTTATCATATGTGTAATCAAATAATCAATTGAGAAATTAATTATTATTAACGTCTGTCTTCCCACTAAAATGTAAGCGTCATATATTATTCATCATAGTTTCCCCAGCATGGTGCCTTAAACACAGCAAGCATTCATTGAATCATAGCAGAATAAATGAATGAATACTACATGTATACAGTGAAAAAACTATACAGCTATTAACACCGTAAGTACAGTTACGGGAAAATGTTAAAGATAGCTTAGTGGAACAGATGCAAAACAATGTGCACAGCAAGTTCCCCCACCCCCTTTTTTTTTTTGAGACAGAGTCTCGCTCTGTTGCCCTGGCTAGAGTGCAGTGACGTCATCATAACCCACTGCAACCTCTAACTCCTGGGCTCAAGAGATCCTCCTGCTTCAGCCTCCCTAGTAGCTGGGACTACAGGTGTGTGCCACCACGCCCAGCTAATTTTTTCTATTTTTAGTAGAGACAGGGTCTAGCTCTTGCTCAGACTGGTCTCTAACTCCTGACCTCAAGCAATCCTCCCATCTCGGTCTCCAAGAGTGCTAGGATTACAGGCATGAGCCACTGCATCCAGCCCCATTTTTTGTTTCAATAACAACAAAAGCTTTATTTGTGCATAGAAAAACAAACAGAACATATAACAAACAGTTCATAATAGTTAACTTTGGGTGGGGAATTTCAGTAGGCTTTCACTTTCTAGTGTATGTATTTCTGTCAAGTTTTAATTTTTAATAAGTATGCATTATTTTTACAAACAAAACAAAGCTAAAGCATGTATTCATTATGGAAAAATTGGAAAATTTTTAATTTCTAAAAATTGGAAAATAAAGACAATTTTTTAAAAAACTTGTTATTGTCAATCTCATTACACTAGACACAACCACAGTTAACATTTCAGTATATTTCGTTTCAATTTGTACCATGCATGTTTATTTTTGTTTGACATGATGTAGAAAAATTTATATTTTGACTTTTATGTCTCATTTTAACCTGACAATCACCCTCTCAGGTAGACAACCCTTGGCCACAGAAGAAGTGGTACAAAGGGATTGAATGATGAGTATGTGGTCCCAGGGCTGGTTAAAAACAGAAGAAATGGCTAGGTGCGGTGGCTCATGCCTTTAATCCTATCACTTTGGGAGGCCAAGGTAGGAAGATTGCTTGAGACCAGGAGTTCAAGATCAGCCTGAGCAAGAAGGAGACCCTGTCTCTACAAAAGATAGAAAAATGAGCTGGGCATGATGCCACGTGCCCGTAGTCCCAGCTACTCTGGAGGCTGAGGCAGGAGGATTGCTTGAGCCCAGGAGTTTGACGTTGCAGTGAACTATGATGACACCACTGCACTCTAGCTGGGCGACAGAGCGAGACCCTGACTCAAAACAAAACAAAACAAAACAAACAAACAGAAGAAATGATCTTTTGTCCTTCATTCTGTTGATATGGTGTATCACATTGATTGATTTGCATATGCTGAGCCATCCTTGCATCCCTAGGATGAATCCCATTTGATCATGATAAATAATCTTTTTAATGTGCTGTTGAATTTGGTTTGCTAGTATTTTGTTGAGGATTTTTGCATCTATGTTCATCAGAGATATTGGCCTATAGTTTTCTCTTTTCATTATATCTTTGTCTAGTTTTGGTATCAGGGTGATACAGGCCTCATAGAATGAGTTTGGGAGTATTCCCTCCTCCTCCATTTTTTAGAATAGTTAAGTAGGATTGGTATTAGTTCTGCTTTGAATGTTTGGTAGAATTCAGCAGTGAAGCCATTGGGTCCTGGGCTTTTCTTTGATGGGAGACTTTATTACTACTTCTGTCTGGTTACTTGTTATTGGTTTATTCAGGTTTTAGATTTCTTCCTGGTTCAATCTTGGTAGGTTGTATGTGTCTAGGAATTTAACCATTTCTTCTAGATTTTCCAATTTATTTGTATGTAGTTGCTCATAGTAGTCTCTAATAATCCTTTGAGTTTCTGCAGTATCAGTTGTAATGTCTCCTTTTTCATCTCTGATTTTATTTATTTGGGTCTTCTCTCTTTTTTTCTTAGTGTGGCTAAAGGTATGTCAATTTTGTTTATCTTTTCAAAAAACTAACTTTTTTTTCATTGTCCCCTTTGTTTATTTGTTTTTTTGTTTGTTTCAATTTCATTTATTTCTGCTCTGATCTTTATCATTTCTTTTCTTGTACTAATTTTGGGTTCAGTCTGCTATGGTTTTTCCAGTTCTTTAAGATACATTGTTAGGTTGTTTATTTGAAGTTTTTCTACTTTTTTGATGTAGGTACTTATTGCTATAAACTTTCCTCTTAGTACTGATTTTTCTGTATCACATAGGTTTTGGTCTGTTGCATTTTCATTTTCATTGTTTCAAGAAACTTTTTAATGTCCTTCTTAACCTCTTCACTGACCCACTGGTCATTCTGGAGCATGCTATTTAATTTCCATGTGTTTGTATAGTTTCCAGTGTTTCTCTTGTTATTGATTTGTAGTTTTATTCCATTGTGGTCAGAGAAAATATTTGATATGATTTCAATTTTTTTTTAATTTTAAAGACTTGTTCTGTGGCTTAACATATGGTCTGTCCTTGAGAATGATCTATGAGCTGAGAAGAAGAATGTGTACTCTGCAGCTGTTGGATGAAACGTTCTGCAAATATCTGTTAGGTCTATTTGGTCTATAGTACAGATTAAGTCCAATGTTTCTTTGTTAATTTTCTGTCTGGATGATCTACCCAATGCGGAAAGTGGGGCACTGAGGTCTCCGACTATTAATGTATTGGGGTATATCTCTCTCTTTAGCTGTGATAATATTTGCTTTATATATCTGACTGCTCCAGTGTTGGATGCATATATATTTAGAATTGTTATATCTTCTTGCTGAATTGACCCCTTTATCATTATATAATGACCTTCTTTGTCTCTTTTTTCAGTTTTTGTCTTGAAATCTATTTTATCTGATAGAAATATAGCTACTCCTGCTCTTTTTTGGTTTCCATTTGGATGGAATATCTTTTTCCATGCCTTTATTTTCAGACTATATGTGTCTTTATAGGTGAAGTATTTCTTGGAGACAACATATAGTTGGCTCTTGTTTTTTAAATCCATTCAGCCACTCTATGTCTTTTGATTGGAGAGTTTAGTCCGTTTATGTTTAATGTTATTACTGATAGGTAAGGACTTACTTCTGCCATGTTGTTATTTGATTTCTGGTTGTTTTGTGGTCCTCTTTCTTCCTTATTTCCTTCCTGTCTTCCTTTGTGTAAAAGTGGTTTTCTCTCATAGTGTGTTTTACTTTCTTCCTTTTCATTTTTTATGTCTCTGTTGTAGGTTTTTCAATTTGATGTTACCATGAGGCTTCCAAAAAACATTTTATAACCAATTATTTTAAACAGATGACAACTTAACTCTGCTTACAAAAAATAAACAAACAAGCAAAGAGAAATCTAAAAGAAATTACATTTTAACTCCACCCCATCCCTCTGCTTTTTGACTTTTTGTTGTTTCCATTTATATCTTTTAATACTATCTAAAAAGTTAAAAAGTTGTTGTAGTTATTATTTTTGATAGGTTTGTCTTTTAGTCTTCCTACTCAAGCTACGAGTGATTTATACACCACAATTACAGTGGTGTATAATTGCTTTCAGTAAAGTTGCAGGATACAAAATCAACATACAAAAATCAATGACATTCTTCACAGAAATAGAAAAAATAATCCTAAAATTTGTATGGAAATACGAAGACCCAGAATAGTCAAAGCCATCCTGAGCAAAAAGAAAAAACTGGAAGAATCATATTACCTGACTTCAAATTGTACTACAGAGCTATAGTAACCAAAACAGCAGGGTACTAGCATAAAAACAGACACATAGACCAATGGAATAGAATAGAGAATCCAGAAATAAATCCACACATCTCTAGTGAACTTATTTTGGACAAAGGTGCCAAGAACATATGTTGGGGAAAGACAGTATCCTCGATAAATGGTGCTGGAAAAACTGGATATCCATATGCAGAAGAATGAAACTAGACCCTTATCTCTTGCCATATACAAAAGTTAAATAAAAGTGGATTAAAGACTTAAATCTAAGACCTGAAACTATGAAACTACTGAAAGAAAACATTGGGGAAATGCACCAGGATCTTGACCTGGGCAGTGATTCTTGAGTAATACTCCGAAAGCACAGGCAACCAAAGCAAAACTGAACAAATGGGATCACATCAAGTTAAAAAGCTTCTGCACAGCAAAGTAAACAATCAACAAAGTAAAGAGACAACCTACAGAATGGGAGAAAATATTTGCAAACTACCCATCTGACAAGGGATTAATAACTAGAATGGATAAGGAGATCAAACAACTCAATAGGAAAAAAAATCAAATAATCCAATTAAAAATGGGCAAAAGGTCTGAATAGACATTTCTCAAAAGAGAAACAAATGGCCAACAGGTATATGAAAAAAAATGCTCAACTTCATTACTCATCAGATAAATGCAAAAAAACTACAATGAGATATCATCTCACCCCAGTTAAAATGGCTTTTATCAAAAAGACATGCAATAATTAATGCTAGCAAGGATGAAGAGAAAGGGGAACCCTCATAAACTGTTGGAATGTAAATTAATGCAACTACTATGGAGAACAGTACGGAGGTTTCTCAAAGAACTAAAAATAGAACTACCATATGACCCAGTAATTCCACTGCTCAGTATACATTCAAAAGAAAGGAAATCAATATATCAAAAAGATATCTGCACTCCCATGTTTACTGCAGCACTATTCACAATAGCCAAGATTTGGAATTTACCTAAGTGTGTATCAACGGATGAATGGATAAAGAAAAATGTGGTACACAATGGAATATTATTTAGCCATAAAAAAGAATGAAATCCTGTCATTTGCAACAACATGGATGGAATTGGAGAACATTATGTTAAGTGAAATAAACCAAGCACAGAAAGACAAATCTTGCATATTCTCACTCTCGTGTGTCAGCTAAACATTAAAAAATTGATCTCGTGGAGACACAGAGCAGAATGATGGTTACCAGAGGTTGGGAAGGGTAGCAGGGGGGAGGGGATAATGTAGGCATGGTTAATGGGTGCAAAAATATAGTTAATTAGAATGAACAATATTTGATAGCACAACAAAGTGACTATAGTCAGCAATAAGCTATGGTATACTTTAAAATAACTAAAAGAGTGGAATTAGAATGTTCCTAACACAAAGAAATAATAAATGCTTGAGGTGATGGAAGGAAAAAAACAAAAAACCAGAAGAATGGGGTTTCTGCTCCTCATTAACCCTAACAGTTCAGCAACAAATTATCAAAGTTGAAAAATCATATGTACTGTTCTGTGTTAATAAGTGAATTCAAATTGAACAGCTCTACAAATTTAAATTAATTATTTTTATAATATTTCAAATGCTGTTCACATAGTTAGGCAAATATTTATTGTGGCCGTAAGAAGGAAAGATACCAGTAATGATAACAAATAGCATAACTATTGATAACAACCTGGATGGATCTTAACGGAATTATGTTGGGTGAAAAAAGCTCATTTCAAAGGCTATATAAAAATACTATATGATACAGCATTCTTGAAATGACAAAATTTCAGAAATAGAGAGCAGATTAGGGGTTGCCAGGGATTAGGAATGCAGTGGGGGAGGATTGAGGGTAATTGTAAATAGGGATCTTTATGGGTATGGAACAGTTCTGTATCTTGACTACTCTGGCAGTTAGACAAATCTACCCAGGTAATAAAACTGCATAACTACACACACACATACACACAACACAGAGAAATGCATGTAAAACCAGTGAAATCTGAATAAGGTTTGTGGATTACACTATTGTCAATTTTATGGTTTTGCTATTGTAATACAGTTTTATAATATGTTGTAATTGAGGGTAACTGGGTGAAAAGTAGACAGGACCTCTCTGGACTATTTAGGCAACTTCCTTTGAATATTTATTTCGTAATAAAAATTTTTTAAATGGGCAAAAGACAGGGTAAATAATACAAAAATCTCATAATTTATCCTTGCCAGAAACCCTTTATATTAGGGTTTCATGAATGTTCAATACACAGAGTAATAACTGGATGGGAAGGAAAATGATAGCACAGGGGAGAATTTCTAATAGAGCTGGCCAACAATAAAATGTGATCCTAGGCAGGCAGTGAGCTCCTCACTGGAAATATCTGAACAGACAGAATGATTTTCTGAAAAAGGATAGGGTAAGAATGACTCATATTAGTTTATAAGTGGGACTAACTACCTATTTTAAGTCTCCTTTATGAATTTAGCAAACATATGGCATAAGTAACACAAAACCCACTCCCTCCCTTTCCAACTTGTGATCATGTCAGACATTAATAGATGGTACCATTCCTTCCCAAATGTCCCCTACAAGCTTAGGAAATTGCCAACAGGTGCTTCAGGCAGCTACTAACCATCAGTCAGAGTTGGTATTTACCTTCCTAAACTACAAACCACCTAACAATATGGTCAATATTCTATAATTCTTCAAAGATGGCAAAACTATCAAACCCTAAATTCAAAAGTAAAGCTTTGCCAAACCTTGTACTAGAACCAAGAAGACAAATAACCTAACTGGTTCCAGAGAAGACTATCTCCAGCTGCAACAGTAATCATAATCACTATAATAATTTGAAATTTAATAGCTACTCTGATCTAATGAACTAATAGCACTTTATCACTCAAAATAAATTAGACTTACCTTTTAAAGTATTCTTACAGAAAAGGTGGAAAATTATTTTTAGTCTATAGCAGGTGAAATTCTGGCAAATGGAAGGTCAGCAATAATTTGCCCCAGACAGTTTTTTTTAAAAAAAACATAGCCAAGCACCACTTATAAAACTCAAGGCTTTGAATCTTTTGAGTGATCTACAAACATCTATAACTTGGAGCAAAACTGTTGAAGAAAATCTTGAATACAAGGAAAAATAAGTATATACTGAGTAACTAAAATAATTTTATCTGAAGTAATCAAAGAGTTAATCACTGATTTTGAAAGTTCCTAAATAAAAGAAAATAAAGGAAACCAAAACTGGCTGTAACTGCCAGACAAGAAACCTTTGTTGGATGCACAGAGGATTCTAGGACTAGCTCATGATAATAATGGAAAAGGGCACTTCAGCTAATAGACAGACCTAGAGCACAGAGATAAAAGGTTCTTTGAAGTGTTTTATTTTTTAGTATGTCTTAAAGAATAAGAAAGAACAATACCAACCACTTCAACTAGCCAATAATATGAAATAAAAATATTGGTTGTGGACCACTATTTTCTAATTTTGTGTACTGTCAATCACTCTCAAATAGTTCTACCCCACAAGGCTACTTGTTCTAATGTTATAGGCCTTCTAATACTAAATTTACAAATACATTCAATTACAGCAAAGCAAACAGATTTGCCATTTTGGGCAGTATCACTATGGATAATCTTTTAATCTTTCTTTGTTCACATTCCTCATTTGCAAAATGGGAAGCTGCTCCCAAAAGAAAATATCATTAAAGGGTCAACTACAAAGTAGGACCAACATGAGGTTTTATTATAAATAACAAAATGCCTTCTTTACAACAAAAATATTCTTGTGCTTTATAAAATACTTTGGTTTTTCTCTTGATAATCATCATTGAAATTGCTAATATATGTTGTAAAAGTAAAGAACTTTTCAAAGATTCTCCTAAGTAGGATTGGCTGCCTTCCTCAGTCATCCATGGCCTCATGATCTTAGTTTCTCTTTATTCCCTGGGGTCTCTGTTACCAAGAGAGATCCTGACCTTAGTCTTTTACTCCCTAGTGTCCTTGCTACCAAGAGAAATCCTGACACTAGTCTTTTTATTCCCGTGCCACTGCTACCAACAGAAATCACTTGGTACAGAATTCCATAATAAAATGTCTACCCTCACCTTACTGTAATTATTTGTATATATACCTGTCTACCCCACTGACCTCCTCAAGAATAAAACACTCTGTCTCATATATTTTATAACCCTAGTGTTTAGCGTGATGCCTGCACATAGTAGGCCCTGGGGAAATTTGAATTATCACTGCAAAACCCTCTAGAGAGGAACAATTCCACTGTTTATGAGAATTTTATTTCCAAGTTTTTCTAGACAAAATAAAATAGAATAGCAACACCAACGATTTGTGCTTTGCCTCTGCAGTTCACCGTTTTTCATACCTGAAAGTTAAATGACCTTATCTAGACCAGCTAATTGAGCCTTCTATTTCTTTGTGTCAAAGTTTAAGACTTTAGAGGCAGATAATGAGATTCTCAGGGCAGAAATAATGTCTTATTTATCTCTGTACTCCTAGTACCTGGTTATGGAATATAGGCTCAATAAAATTTTTGCTGAGTAAATGCATTACTAAATTGACCCACATTGTATTTTTCATACTGGCTAAAAATAATTTCTAATATTGGACCCATAATCCATGTAGAAAAATCCTGAAATATTTGTCCCAGTAATGTTTGTAATTTGGTAAGGAACAGGGATGTATCAAATTGAACTCAGTTCTTAGGTCCCATGTAGAATAAAATCTGAAGATAATATGGGGGTTGGGGGGAACCAGCTAGAGCATTTCTGAAAACCCTTCCCTTAGTGTGACCATACCAAATAGATGGTGCTGAGCTGTCAAGCACTTTTATATAGAGAGAATAAATGAGCAGTGATAGGGCCACTGAAAAGCCAGAAGCAGTTAACCTCCTTGTAAAGTCTGTATTTTCTTGGCAAATTAAAGTTCCCAAGAGGAAGGGCTACGTTTCTATTTTGGAACTGATTTTAAAGATGTTTGTGAGGTCTTTGGATATACTTTCCCTCAATAATATACAAAACCAAATTTTCTCAGCTTATATATTAAATGATGATTTTTCTAACTGGAATCTGAAAATCCAGCTGTGCCCTACCCACTGCTTTCTTATGCCTCTCCCTCTCAATGACTAAGATTCTTTGATATGAATTTAGGCCATCCTGAAATATAATCATCATATATTTTAGTTATGTAATATGAAGTTCAATTTGTACAATGGATTAAGATTTTTAAAAATAGCTACAAATATAAGGTAACCATATGAATATTACAGAGAACTGCTGGCATAAATTATAATTTTTTAAAAATAAACTATAACCAAAGACTAACTTCCATAGTTTAGAATCTAACACTACATAGTTTGAATTTGTTTACTAAACATTCTAAATTATAAGAGAAATCTGAACTCAAAATATTCTCCATAGACAATAAAATCTCCCCATTTGCTAAGCCATTTTAGCCATCTATTTTGAACATTTAACATCCCCCTTCTATTCCCGCCTCCCCCAACACATGGATTCATCTTTGGATTTTAGAGAACGACATAATGAAATCCAACATTGGGGATCTATTAACTTTGATAAAGGAGACCATCAATAACACACTTTCAACTACTCTTTTGTAATAACAAACCATAATACCCCAGGTCTTGATAATCTTTCAAGTAAATAAGTAAACATAGAAATTTTAAATTAGGAGAAATAAAAGAAGGGACACAAACTATCTCCAGTAGAAACAGAAATGCAGAATCATTTTAAAACAAAGTTATACCCAATTCATAAGAAAGAAAAATCTACATTTTCTCTTGCCATAAATGAAATGAAGGGCTAGAAAGCTCTAGGAGTCCCTTCTCCTTGTTTAAATCTGTACTTTCCATCCAATGACAGCATTCTTTGAATACAGGGAATATTTTTCTCAAATTTCCTGACTTCTAACCTAAGAGAAAAAGAAATCATTCTTGGCTCCTGGATCTAATAAACTGGCAATGTTGGAAGGACAACTCTCTAAGATGTTAAGATGTTTCTGAAATTTATGGTCTCTCATTTTCCCCCAACACAGAATCAATCTGGGTTTATATTCTTGATACTATTTTATTTAGGGAGTAGCTTGACATGTGGAATGTATATAAAAAATATACTGGTGATAAATGAGCTCATGCTATAGGCAGGCAGGTAGGTAGAAGAAAAGCTATTTCATGTACCATATTTTGAAAATCTTCAGAAATTAAGTTTGGTAAGGCAAAATAATCCCAGTAGAGTCTGCTATTATTTGCCTCAAGTAAACGTATTCAACTATATCCAAAAATACTTATTAGAATATAATATTTGACCATCATTTAAAGTAAGCTTTCAGAATATGCAAAGAAAATCTAAACATTTCTGATACAGCTCTTGGTTTTCCACAGTAATTAATACTACCATTGGACAAACTGTACTTTGAAAAGACTATAAATAAGTAACCTGGATTTTAGAAATAAGAAAATATTCAAAGATTTTCATACCAAAAAGTGTTCCCAGACAATTACCAACATGCTGGTAAATAGTATATTGATGTTTTAATGACTACAGAATCAAATATTTGGATGTTAGGTTAAACTGGTCCCTGCATTCATCAGATTATGGTTCTAAATTAAGTAAATCATTGTTGGGGCAAGGGTATATTTAAACTAAAGCCAGCCAGTTAAACAAAGAAATAGTGCAATGAATCATTGTCAATTCGTACGCCAACAAAATAAAAACTCAAACTTGGCTCTAATGTATTTTAAATATGCCTGTATTTTTTTTAACACTCATATTTCATGTAAATAAGGGGTAGATAATTATGAAACAAGTTCCTTTTTATAATTTATATATAAATATATGTGACACCTGACCAATATTAAGCATTAGTGGAACATTATGTCAATAATAATAACATATACTAAGACTTAATATTCCTTTTTAACAGAAAAGAAAAACTAGGTATAGATTATTGTTGGATTCTTTTATGTAAACCCTGAAAAACTAAAACACTATAGGAAATGTTTAAAAAAATCCATACATATGCTAGATTTTTCTTTTGATACAGTTAGAATCAATGAAAAGATTGTTTAAAGGGAAATGCAATGTTATTACAAAAGCCAAAGATAAAATGATTAAAATTAAGGAAGATACTCACACTTTGAAGTTTTAAGAATTAATTGATAAGCACATTGTAGAAGGAGGAGGGAAAAAAACCCACCTTGGTCAAAGCACCCTCAAACAGCAAGCAGCAGTGCACATTGACTCAAGGATGCTTCAACATCACAAATAACAGCAATAGGTCAACTCCCTCACAGTTTCCTGATGACCACTACTCTGCAGTCCCAATGGAGATGACTCTAATCTGATAATGGAGACTTCACTCTCTAAAAACATGGCAAAAGATCACTTTACAATATACCACATGGATTTTAATCCATTGATTGTCCCATCTGTAAGTAAACATTTTTAAAAAGCTTTCCTGATATGATCCTCAATTTCCTCTTCAATGAACAAAAAGTATATCTACCTTATACAGTTGTAGGGATTAGAGACAATGTATATAAAGCTTCTAGCACAGGGATTTTGCAGGCTATCTGGCACAATTACACATTTTGCATATACTATAAAACTATACAATAAACATCTTTAAAAAGAATGAAAAACAAGATCTCAATTGGAGATCTGATGTCATATAGACCAAATTTAGTAACAGATTCTTTTCATTCACCATTAATTAAAGTGCCTTTTATAAAAATCACATAAAACTATAACAAAATTAACAAAGGTTCTATTCAATAAAGAAGACAAATTTAAAATATAAAATGAGGGAAGTAGAAGGAAGTAATATTTACTGGCTGCTTACCACACACTAGGCATAATGCTAGAGACATATCACAAGAAATCTGTAATGTAGGTAGTTTTATTGATGTGGAAACTAAGGCTCTGACAGCTATTCAGTGACAGTGTTGGGATTCAACCCAGTCCATATGATGGCAAAGTCTATTTTCTTTCCACAGTGCCACACACAATTCATAGAAAAGTAATTTAAAAATTCAGAATTAAAGAATTCATTATAGACAAGACAGTTGTTTTTGAAGCAAAGGAATTATTTTCACTGAAACATTCAGGAAGCAACAATAAAAACATCAGTTCTGGATCACTGGAAAACTGAACTGAAAATCTACATGTCAGTTAAGTAAACAAAGAGCAAAAAGTCAAACACAGTAAAACATTTATTCACCACACAAGTTGCTTAGTCGGTATAGAAAAATACAGAAGGTATAGAAAGTTTTAGACTACAATTAAATTTCTTCAGAATTTAAAATGTAAGATAAGATATTTCTCTATTTTCATGAAAAAGAAACAAATCACATTTATTTTTAATGGACTAAGTACTGCCAACAAGCCATGGTGTAATTTTGCTGTTTATAGAACAAGTGCCACTACAAATTTGCAATTTACTTGTAAAGCGTGATTTGGAATCAAAATGCAAAGCAAAACAAAGTTTTATCTTGTCCTCTCCTCACATCACCTGGAGGTTCTCCTCAGAGCAAAAAGCCAGAATCTCCATTTTATAAGAGCAATATTAGAGGACTAAACACTGCCAATGAAAGCAACGTTTATTATTCTTGACTAATAGAACACTCAAGTTATGGCTATAGATAATGAAGGATTTTGTTTTGTTGATTTGTTGTTTAGGAACTCAATAAATTCCACATTGTCTATAGCCAAGTCTGAATTCCAGTCTGACTTTCTTTTGTCCCCTCTCTGCCAACTAGCATGCTCTGGACCACTAGATCTAAGTTAGGGTGAGTTGGTTTATAAGTGTCCTAATATTTGGTGTAATAAGCAAATCAGAAAGATAAGTCAGAGGAAAAAAATTAAAGTACATTCTAATGATACATACAAATGATTTTCAGGAAATGAACACAGTTCTCGTTCATTTGCAAGGATGATGTGGACATGACCATTCTGTTGAACTATATTGCAGTTTCTCATCACTGAGTTATTCTGCATTAGTGATGAGGTAAGAACAACAGGACACATAAGTCAAAAAGGTATCCTTACAGCAATGAATTTATCAATGATGTACTAAGTAGGTTTCTACAGTTTACAAAGGAAAACAAGGATGATAGGGAAAATGCTGAATACAATCTTTAGCTTGGAAAAAAATGTGTAATTTCCTTCCTCAATTTCACCAGTCAGTTAGCTAACACCTTGGTTCTAATTTAAAGGTTGGGCCTACTCACCCTCTGAATCACAAGACAGAGGGAATGCCTAACAATAAAAGGAAAAAAATATATAATTCTTAAAATTTAAAATGCATATAACACTTTGAAATCGGGAAAAAAAATACTGTAAAAGTAGAAAGTGCTTTTGTTTTTTTTTCCTGATTTTAAAATAATACAGAAAACTTGAAAAACACAGGTCTATATTAAAAAACCCACAAATCATCAGCAATCCTACTAGAGATAACTATTGACATGTCGATGTATGTATTTAATTATTTACTCAAGTAAGAGTTTGTGGGTATGAATTGCAAATCCAGAATTGAACCACTTATCACTGGTCCAAGCCCAATCTCTTGACAGAGTTATTAAAATAGCCTCTTAACTTATTTCCAAGCTTCTACCCCTGTTCCTTTCCAGTCTATTCTAGACCAAACAGCCAAAAAGATTTTTTAAAATATCAGTCATATGTCATTCCTCTGCTCAAAATCCTACAAAGGCTTCTTTCTCATCACAGAGTAAAGGTCAAAGTGCCTCCAATGGCCTACAAGGCCCCCCATTTTCATCCCTAACCTCCGCTTCTCTTACCCTATTTCCCACACACTCTCTCCACTGGTTTATCTGTGCCAGCTAAGCTGACCTTCATGCTCTTGCTGGAACACACACAGCTCCTTCCACCAGGATACGCTTCCCCCAGATATAAACACTGTTCTCTTTCTCCCTAGCTTTTTTCAGGTCTTTATTCAAATGTCATTTTTCAGAGACTTCCCTGATTCAACTTATATAAAGTAGCAATCTTTCCTTTTCCCCTCCCTCAGTACACCTTATCACCCTACTGTGTCGTATTTTTCCCCATAGCACTTATCATTAATTGACAAATTATTTATTTATTGTTCTGTCTCTACTAACTAGAATGAAAGTTCCAAGAAGGCAAAGAAAGGGCCTGTATTTTCCCCCTCAGTGCTATATCTCTTGGTCCTAGATCAATGCCTAGGTGCAGTAGGGACCAAATATTTGGAAGTGAATGGCTGAATAATTGCATGAGTAATTGGGATCAGAGTATATCCAAAGTTTATACTCAGCTTTTGATATTTACTATTATCTGGTAAAGTATTCCTAATTGTTACATAGCATTCCTTTATAGATATATACTATAGGTTGTTTCTAAATTCACTATATCAAATATTCTTATATATGCCATATATACTTTATACCTTGTATACACAGAATATCCTTGAATATATGCCTTCTTGCATAGCTCTGACGATTTCTCTCAGATAAATTATTTTAAGTGAAATTGTTGGATCAAAGGTATTTAGATCATGAATGCTTTTAATACATTTTCTAAACTGCTCTAGAGAATGGCTTCATCAATTTATTCTACCACTAGTAATATAAGCTTACATTTCTCCTCACTAACAATGGATATGTGGGTCCTTTTTTACCAAAACACAAGACATGATTTTTTTTCCCTGAACCAAAAAGGAATACATGGTCATCATATAATATTTGTGTTTAATTTGGTTTTTAAAAAATTTTTAAATAGAAAAGTTAGCAAGAAATATAGATTTTTATTAGTTAATGACAGTGATTGTTTTCAAGCACCCTCTCTTATGCTGGCATCATCATTTTAAAACAGCTTTACCAATTTGGTAGAATTTACAAGATACGGAATTTTGTTTAAAAGGTACCTCATTCTTGTTTTATTTTCAGTTTCTTTATTTACTAATGATATGGCAATGTTTTCCCACATTTACTGGTTGTTTCTTTGTTTTCCTTGACAAACTGCCCTATTCATAACTGCCCATTTTCCTATTCAGATATTCATTTTCTTACTGACTTAGAAGAGCCCCTCATGCATTAAAGGTATTAAATTTTTATCATGTGGCATAAATATTCTTTCACATTTGACTTTTAATATTTTTGATGGTATTTGACACATTTTTATGCACCCAAATCACTTTTTATAAGTGATTTCTTTGTTTAATTTTACAATTAAAAGCGCCCTCCTCTATACAACCAACATGCTATCAATGGTGGTTTCTGATTGGGTAGAATTCTGGGTATTTTTGCTTCTTTTGCTTATATATTTCTTTTCTCTACTAACTATGTATACTTATATAAGAAAAAAATTTTTCTCAAATGTTAAAAATAGGAAAGGATTTCTCCACTACTTGATTATATATTTGCACATATATTTCATTATTTTATCCATCTGAAATCTTAGCTTATTTAGTACAACTCTAGTTTTATATTCTTGCAATTTCTAAACCAATTTTCCTAGCACTGGTTGTTCACTAATTCATTGTTTCTCTCAAGGAATTGAAATGACATCACTATCAAACACTAATATGCCTTTTTTCAGGACTCTAGCTTGTTCCATTCTTAGTCATTATCATACTAAGTGATACTCAGTATCATACTGCATCATCATACAGTTTTAATTACTGCAGGCTTATAAAAATCTTCTAATACATGGTAGCACAATTCCAACTTCATAAATCTACTCACAAAAATTTTCTTTTAAACTTATTCTAGATCAATTTCAGACAAATTTTGTTAAATTCTCCTATTCCACCTCACCTCTGAATCAAAAAAATTAATTAGGATTTTCATTAGAACTGCATTAAATTCATAGATTTGGGAAGAAGCCATAAAATACTAAGTTTTCTTTATCAGAAATGTTTAATCTCTCTACTTAATCAAGTCTCTTTATGTTCTGCTGTAAAACTAAACTTTTAAAAAATAATTTCTGCCTTTTT
The DNA here is from genome assembly GCA_023783475.1 of Daubentonia madagascariensis. NCBI lineage: Eukaryota > Metazoa > Chordata > Mammalia > Primates > Daubentoniidae > Daubentonia > Daubentonia madagascariensis. The sequence goes on along the minus strand of JAKFHU010000144.1, from coordinate 6,028,184 downwards.
TTGTTGTTTCTTTCTAAATACTTACAAGATTTTTTTCCATTATAGTTTCTAACTAGGTATTGCTTGAATATTGAAAGAGTACTGATTTCAGTATATTTAGATTGTAACCAACTACATAACTTAATATTAATTCAAATAGGCTTTCAGGTAATTTTCTTAGATTTTTAGGTAGATAATCTGTGAACAATGGTAATTCTGTCTTCTCTTTTGTAGTGACTATACCCCACCACGCAATCTTTCTGGTCCTGGCACCCTTTTGTTCCAGGTTGAAGTCCTCCCATTTTGCTCACTTGCTACTTGTTATACCTGTTTATACCTGTTTCTGAAAAGTGGATATTTAGTGGGATTTATGCAACATCTCTTCCACTCACAACCCAGGCAGTCTCCTTTTCATGGGAGGATAATTTATGGGTTGGTTCTCTATGTCTTCATCAATTCAGTTCCTTTCATGCTGTCTGTAGCAGAAATGCCTCTAATTTTGAAAAGTCCAACAGGAAATGTTTTCATATTTCTCTTTGTATTAATTTTGGATCAGCAATGATTTCTTCTATTTTTTTTCAACAATGCATGTGCTTCATCTCTTTCTGATATTCCTACTATTTGTACATTTTATCTCCTGACTTATCTTCCTTCTGTCTTATTTTCTCATCATTTTCATTTCTCCATCTTTTGCCTTTATCATTTGGAAAAGATTTCACAAGTTTGTCCTTCTGCAGTGTCTAACTTGGTATAATGATGGACTGGTAGGATCCTGAATGGTTATAGTTAATAGGCTCAGGTACCTGTGTGTCTTAATTTTAGAAAGCAAGATAGGAAGAATAACAACGCCATGAGGAAGGCTGCCAAGAAAGATTACAGTAAGCGCCAACTTCTCAGAGACAAAGCAAAGGAAGAGGTCTCCCCAAGAGGCAGATGAGCACAAGTCCCGACCCACATGTCCTAAACTTACACAGCCCCAGAGGCAGAGAGTCAGTCTCACTCATGTTTGCATTCCAAGAACCATGATGAGCACAAAGAATCTAATCATTCACAGCTTGCAGAGCTAAACTGTCCATGTGGCTGGTGGACAGAGTTATTTGGCAATGAGGGCTCACCTTCATTTGACCAAAAAGCTCTTTATAGGGACCTTTAGTAGGAACCAAGGCAGCTTTTACATTCATGAGTCCCTTCTGAATGAAGGGTTGATAGTAACCTACTTTGGTTTTATGTTATTCATAGACAAATATTTTGGCATTTTGTTAATCATGTCTATAAAAAAGCAACTTTTCAGTTCAATTTGGTTGCCCAGTTGCTTACACAAAAAATAGACTCTGAATCTTCACGTACTGCTCAAAGGAATATAAACTGAGCAATCTGGCAACATTTAGTGAACTTAATAATGGACACTGAACAACCCACCAATCACATTCTTGACTATATACCTCCATAAGATAAAATAAAAATTATCATTGTAGCATTGTTAATGGTACATAAAGTTGAATACACTCAAGTGGCATCAGTAGGAGAGTATATAAACAAGATGGATACATAGTATACATGGATAAGATTATGCACATGACAGAATACTTTATAGCAATCAGAAGTAATGAACCAGAATTGCACACAGCAACAAGGATATATTGTTTAAATATAGGGCTGAATAGAAAAAAAAATAAAATAAAATGGGATGTACAACCCAAAGCTATCTGTTGAAATTATAAACATATATACAGGAAACACTATATATTTTCCAAAAATACACAAATATCCAAAGACATACATTAACTAGATTAGAGTAGGTGCTTATGGGAGGAAGAAAAATGAGTGAAGATAGGGAAATGAGTGGGAAAAAGACGCAATGAATCAAGAGGTCTGTTTAGCCCTCAGGACGCCAATAGTAAGAAGCATGATTATATTCTGCCTGTGCACCAAAAGTTTGGGAAACAGGGGAGTAAAAGAAGACCAAATAAACTCAACTGGGACAAGACAATATAGTCACAAAAGCTCCACTTGAAAAAAAAGAATGTTCTAAGTATGCTAAGACAAAATTAATACAGTTTATTTTTAAAGGAGCCAAGAATGATATTTATTTGAGAGAAGAAACCTTCAGTGAACATTTATTTAAAAACCAAGGAAGAAAAATCATTTAAAATTATAATCAATAATGTAAAGTAACTACATGTCCAAAGTGAGAATTTGATAACTTGTCTGAAATTAATAGGTCTGTAACATCATCCTGAGATTAATCTGAGTATACCATCCTGGAATATAAAGACCCTGAACATAAAATCCCAAACAGCACATAAAATATAGTCTGGCACAGAGATTCTACACCAAGTTAATTTTTAATTCACACCCTTACTTTAGACACTATGTTATAAAACCTTTACCATGGACTAATTCTTGTTAATGAGATGATATCTAAAACATGGCATCATGTAAAAAAAAAAATGAGCTCCAGAAAATTCAGTAGGAAAATAGTCATTTATCAGTAACCTTTTATTATTATAGCACAGTTACGAACACAGTCTCACTAGAAGGGGTGGGGAGACAAAATCTGGAACACATTTCATCCTTGAGAAGGACACAAGGGAGAAAGGCTACTTTAGCATTTCATGCAACAGAGCTGAGCAAGAAGAGCAAGGACTTAAAAATCAGTTCCCTTGGCATATTAGTCTGTTCTCATTACAACTGAATCTGTCAATGATGCTTTACAATATAATAGATTTTGGGGAGCGTTGACAGGAAAATAATCTGGATTGAAAGTACCATTACACAGTTTTCTGGAACCTATAATAAATGATCTTGAGGGAAAGGGGAGGTCATTATTTTTCAAATCTGTAAAACAGTAGAAATTCAAGCTTTTTTTTTCTTTTCTTTTTTTTTTTGCTATTGGACTCAAACTATACACCAGTCAAAAGACATAAAATGAGCAATGATAATCAGATTGGCAATGACAGGTTAGCACATAAAATTAACACAGCAGACAATGGGAGTAGCCTTCTCTCAAGACTGCAATCCTATATGGATTAATTTAGGCCACAGAAAATTCTGCAAAGATTCGACAGCTTCCACTTTTACTGGATGAAACTTGTTGCATTCATCAGCATAAATAATTAAGTTCACTTCCCATCCAAACAACATCAAGTCAATTTCCTCTTGCTGAGGGAGGAAGCTACAGCTTTACTTCCACCTTGAATTTTACATATCATTTGATTTAACCTATAAATGGTGTGCTCTTTTGGAAACTAATGCTTATAGCAAAGAAAATCTGCAACTTAAAAATAACCCCAGAAAGAAATCAATAAAAGGTACATTCTCCAACTAGCAGCATACTTTCAAAAATTAAGTCTTTCTAGCTTCTGTTGAGTATCCTTAACAGGGTAGCATGGAACACCACATTAATAATCTAATTTCAATTGTGTATACACTCTAAAAAACACCCACACACCAAAAAAAATTTCTAAAACAAAAAATAGCTCTTTAGAACCAATTTAGTAAACGTCTAAAAAACACATCCTATAATAAAATTTAAAGATACAATGTTTGAGGGTTGAAAAATTTAACCTTTAGGTCAGAACCAAACCATAGTAGATTCCAGAAAACCATGACATTTCTATCTATGCTAATATAAGAAACCATAATAAAATTAACACTTATAGTAAATTAATTCTTTAATATTAAATTGCTTTAGATTAAAATAAATATTCTTTCTTTGTGGTAAAAAAAAATCAATCCTCTAAATATGTATCAATATTGGTTCGTTAATTGTAACAAATGTACCATTATTCTGTTTTAACCACAAATGGGTATACTGCAATTCAATTCTGGCACTAACCACCCGGACTTAGTGTAGACTCCATAAGTTAAAAAACATGATCCCAAACAAGACTATCCTTATTTCAGATGCCAGGTGGACTTCCGGGGCCTCCTGCACTTCTGACCAATTGGCCACAAATTCAAAGGTTTCCATGATCCCCTCAGGTTCAATAATTTGCTAGAGTGACTCACAGAACTCAGGAAAGCACTATATTTACAATTATATATTTATTACAAAGACTATACATAGGGCAAGGTCTCAGAGGGTCCCAAATGTAGAGTTTCTGTGCCTTCTCCCCATGAGTCAGGGCACTCATCTTCCTAGCACATCAGTGTGTTCGGTTCACCAACCAAAAGCTCCACTAAGCTTTGATGTCCAGAGATTTTTTTTGGGTTTCATTACATAGGCATAACTGCTTAAAAAACCATTAGCCAGATGACTGAACTCAATCTCCAAGCCCCTACCTCCAGACTGGCCCAAAGTCCCAAACTTCTAATCACATGGTTCTTTCTAGTGACCAAACCCCATCCTGAAGCTATGTAGGGGCCCACTATGAGTCATCAGATTAACATAACAAAGCTACACCTACCAATCCAGAAATTCCAAGGGTTTTATTATATAATATCCATGTCAAGAACCTAAGACAAAAACAAGACAAATTCTTTATTATACCATAACCACACTAATGCAAGATGTTAATAATAGGACAAACTGTGTATGGGGGAGGGTATCTCTGTACTTTCTACAATTTTTCTAAAAATCTAAAACTGTTCTAAAAAAATGAAGTCAATTAATTTAAAAAAATAATAACACCTCAATGCAGCTACATTGATTAAGTCACATTGATTTAAAGACCTTAAGGGCTTTTATTAATCTTTATATCTCCTCAGCCCAGCAGCGTACAGAACACAAAGCAGCCATTTAATAAACAGTGATTGAATGACCGGCTTCATTTTTTATATTGTGGTAAAAAACACAACATAAAATCTTAATCATTTTTAAGTGTACAGTTCAGTAGTGTTAAGTATATTCACATTGTTGTGAAACACATCTCCAGAACTTTTTTATCATGCAAATCTGAAACTACACCTGTTAATTCCCCCTTTCCTCCTCCCCTCTAGCCCCTGTTAACTACCATTCTACTTTCTGTTTCTATGAATTTGACTGCTTTAGATGCGTCATATAAATGGAATCATATAATTTACATCTTTTTTGTGGCTGGCTTATGCCACTTAGCATAATGTCCTCAAGGTTCATCCATGTTGTAGCATGCAGCAGGATTCCCTTCTTTCCTTCTTAAGGCTAAATAATATTTCATTGTATAATATGTATATAACTCCTTTTGTTTATCCATTCATCTCTTGATTCACATCCGGGTAGCTTCCACCTCTTGGCTATTGTCAACAGTACTGCTATGAACATGGGTGTGCACATATGTCTTTGAGCATCTGCCTTCAATGCTTTTAGATACATAACCAGAAATGGGATTGTTGGATCATACAGTAATTTTATTTTTTGAAGAAATGCCACACTGTTTTCCACAGCAGCCGCAGCATTTTATATTCCCATCAACAAGGTACAAAGGTTCCAGTTTTGCCACATCCTTACCAATACTTGTTTTGTTTTCTTTTTTTTTTCCTGATAAAAGCCATCATAATGGGTGTAAAGTAGTATCTTGTCGTGGATTTGATTTGGATTTCCCTAATGATTAGTGATGTTGAACATCTTTTCACGTGCTTGTGACCATTTGTATCTTTGGAGAAATGTCTATTCAAATCCTTTGGCCACTTTTTAATTGAGTTATTTGGCGTTTTTGTAGTTGTTAAGTTGTAGGAATTCTTTATATATTCTAGATATCAATCTCTTATCAGATATATGATTTGCAAACATTTTCTCCCATTCCATAGGTTGCTTCACTCTGTTGATAGTGTCCTTTGATGCACAAAAGATTTTAATTTTAATTTTTCTTTTGTTACCTGTGCTTTGGTTGTAATATCTAAGAAATCATTACCAAATTCAATGCCATAAGGCTTTTCTCCTATGTTTTCTTGTAAGAGTTTTATAGTTTTAGCTCTTATGTTAAGTCTTTGATCCATGTTGAGTTAATTTTTGTATATAGTGTAAGGTAAGACTCCAGCTTCATTTTTTTGCATGTGGATATCCAGTTTCCCAACACCAGTTGTTGAAAACACTGTCCTTTCTCCACTGAATGGTCTTGCCACCCTTGCTGAAAATCATTTGACCATATATGCCAAGGTTTATTTCTGGGCTTTCTACTTTATTCCATTGGTCTTTATCTCTGTCTTTATGCCAGTACCACACTATTTTGATTACCATAGCTCTGTAGTAAGTTCTGAAATCAGGAAGTGTGAGACCTCCAACTTTGTTTTTCTTTTTCAACATTGTTTTGGCTATTTGCAATCCCTTGAGATTCTATATAAAATTTAGAATAGATGTTTCTGTTTCTGCAAAGAAGTCACTGTGATTTTGATAGGAATTGCAATGAATCTGTAGACTGCTTTGGGAAGTATTGACATTGTAACAATGTTATGTCTGCCAATCCATTAACACATCTGTTTCCATTTATTTATGTCTTTAATTTCTTTCAGCAGTGTTTTGTAGTTTTCAGTGTTTAAGTCTTTCACCTTCTTGGTTAATTTATTCATATGTATTTTATCCTTTTTGATGAAACTTTTTTCTTAATTTCCTTTTTGGATTACTCATCGCTAGCGTATAAAAATACAACTGACTTTTGTGCTGATTTTGTATTCAACAACTCTGCTGAATTTTTTTTATTAGTTCTAACAAATTTTTTGTGGAATCTTTAGGGTTTTCTACATATAAGATCATGTCATCTGAAACAGAGATAATTTTATTTCTTTCTTTCCAGTTTGGATACCTTTTATTTTCTTTTTCTAATTGCTCTGGCTAGGCCTTCCAATACCATGGTGAACGGAAGTGGCAAGAGTGGGCATCCTTGCCTTGTTCCAGATCTTAGAAGAAAAGCTTGCAGTTTTACACCATTGAGTAAGATGTTAGCTGTGGCTGTTCATATATAGCCTATGTTATGCTGAGGTAGTTTTCTTCTATTTCTAGGTTGTTTAATGTTCTTATAATGAAAGGGTATTAAATCTTACCAAATGCCTTTTCTGCATCAATTGAGATGATCATGTGGTTTTTGTCCTGCATTTGACAACTAGATAGCTTTTTAAGGCACATCTCATTCATTCAAAAACTAAATTAATGCCCTCATTTTGCATGGCGCTTCTCTTAATTCTTGTAACAAAACAATTAAAGCAGAATTTAATGACACAAACTCTGTGAGTTTTATGAAAGACCAGAAGTTCCAAAGGGACGAAAAGAAAGGAGTATTGATTAGAAGGTAACTTTCAGAGGGAGCACATTTCACAACTAGCTCAGACTGAGAACCACATCAAATAAAACCCACCAAAAGGAATCAAGGCAGACTACTACCACATTTGATATCATTAAGACATACATAAATATACAACCCAGTACTGGTATACTGTTAATATAAAAGTCCATTTATCAACAGTACAGTAGGGAAATTATAGTTAACAATAATTTACTATATATTTTGAAATAGAGGAGAATTGTAATGTTCCCAACACAAAGAAAAGATATGTTTGAGGTGATGAATAGCCCAATTACCCTGATTTGATCATTACACATTGTATACAGGTATCAAAATATTACATGTACCCCCAAAATATGTAAAACAGTTATATATCAATAAAAGATTTTAAAACTTTTTAATCCATTTAAATCCATTTTTTAAAGCCTGCATTTATACACCGATATGGCACATAAAAATGGTTATGGTCTATCATGGTCAAAAGGAATCCATATGGAGTGAATTAACAGCTGGGAAAATGAAATGGAAAAGAAATCAAGTAGCACTCATTCAAAAATGCCTGCCCCTTTCCACAGAGTTAATTGAAGGTGTACAGACTCAAGGACTATGCCATAAATCAAACCTCTGAGGGTCAAAATTATATTTTATAGAATTGTCACTTTCCTCACCAATACCAATAAATAAGTTATTAAATCTACCCTTTTGGCATAATAAAGTCCTTTCAATGGAACTAAAAGCGCCACAGTTTCAATGTCATCTCTTCTGAAAATTAATACCATTGCCCTGACTCTGAATTCAAATTGCAGCAGCAGATCATTATTCTGTTCTATTCTGTTGACACATTTTAACTCATTTTATAAACCTAGAATTTGTTTCTGTGCTATAATCCCAGAAAAAATGTTTATGAGAAGGCAATTTCATTTTGCTAGGTTGACATTGACAGTCCCTTGGGGGAGAGGCCAACTCAAGCAGGGCTGAAGCAGCTGTTAGGAGCCAATTTTCCTACCTGCTAATTGCTTTTGTGACTAGGTTGCACCAGTTCAGACACCCACCGGGCTGGCAAGCAGAAGATAGATGGAAACAGTCACATCTCCAGAGTTTGAGAATTAGAAGGTTTATCCCTTCCTTTGTAAGAATTTGATCAGGGGACAGAACAGCAAAGAAAGAGAAAAATGTCAAAAGTACATAAACATTAATTGTAAAAACATTAATTATACCTTCCTGACTACCAAAAAAAAAGGAAAAAGAATGAAAAGACATCTTTATAAATAGCCAGTAGAAAAGTATTAATTCATTTGGTCACTCAACAAATATTTACTGGAATGCCTATTTTGGCAGACACCGTTCTAGGTGCTGAGGATACAGCAGTAAACAAGACAGAATGTTTCTTGTGCCCATCAGAGGGGATGAAGGAGAAATAAATGCTATTAATTAGTGATTAGGTATTAAGAAGAAAACAAAACACAGCCATGTAATAAAGAATGATGGGGGAGCACTAATTTATAGTGAGTTGTCATTGAAGCAGGGACATTTAAGCTGAGACTTAAATGACAAGAAGGATCCAGCAAACCATTAGTCTAGGAGAAGACCATTCCTTGCAGAGGAACAAGTAGTAGAAGACCCTGAAGTTGGGAACTTGACATATTCATAGGACAGAAAAGAAGGCCAGTGTGGCTGGAGTTTTATGAATAAAGTTAAGAATGGCAGTAGATAAGATCTCAAAGTGCCACAGTCATTTCAAAGTCATCAGTTGAGAAGATAAAAATAAAACTATGACCAATGAACTATTCATGGGAATTCACTTTTGGACTAGTAAGGACCACCAGGAAACTTTCAATAGAAAAAAGGGAAACTTGAGTCAAGAAATGCTACAAGGTCAGAAGTTTCTGAATCATAAAGGATCAGCATTAGAGTCCTGGCTGAATCAGTGCTGTCAGTCACCCCAAAAGCAATAGCGTTGTAAGATCAATATGTAGGGTTGGTATGCCTGGGCAGGGGAATATCTGAGGATTATCATAGGAAATGTTAAAGTACAGCACTCATAAATGAACTCTAGACAGAAATGAATGTTTCTGGATGTATGTGTTCTAATCCTTGCCTCACCTACACATTTCAGATAGCCCAGAGACTCCTTAAAAAAATTTTTAACACAAACAACGGATACCATAAAACAACACCCTCCTAAAATAGAAATTTTTAGAAATCATAGAAAAATTTTTCATGTTTAAAACTCTGCCTAGAATTACAAAATAAATTAGGACTTTTTAAATGAGAAAAAAATAGTAAGTACATAGATCATGTTTTCCTTCTATAGCAAGCGCAAAATAGCCTTTAAGTTTAAAAGCATCTATAACATTAAATAAGGCTACATTTTAAAAATATATCTATTAAAAAATAATTAGTTCATCTTATTTGAAGGATAAACTATATTTCTCAGTGTCGAAAGATTTCTAGATATACTGTGCATGTTACAAAATGCTAATAAGACATTTTATAACGGTGCTATAATGTTAAAATTCCCAACTATGCTTACACCTACCAAATATATGCATTTTTCTACAAAAGCATTTTGGTAAGACTATTCATTTTAAGAAATAAGGAAGGGAAAACAATGGAGATCAAAAGCTTGCTTTAAATGAGGTATACAGCAATGTGTCTTCACTTAAGTGACATGCTTTTTTTTAAAAAAAAACATTGGCATCAGAGACCTGTACTGGAATCCCACTTCTAGTACTAATTAGTTCTACAACCTCCCTGAGCCTCAGTTTTCCTCATCAATAAAACGAAGCCAATACCACCTACCCTTACAAGATTGACAGGAATATTAAATAAAATAAAATAGGTTAAGATTGAAGGAATCCAGTCCTATTATTTGGTAATTACAATATAAGCAAAGGGAATGGGGACAAGCATATGATTTTTAAAAAAAAGGAAAATAATAAATCACAGCTTGTAAAAGCAGAACACTAAAATGTAACGATACTCCTCAAGTTGATTATACAAGCCAACTCCTTTGTTTTACCTATGAAGAAAAAAAAGCTTGGCGAGCTTAAGTGACCAGCCCAGAGTTAAAAAGCAGGCAGAAAAGGGGCTAAAATCTTGCTTAATTCTTAAATGTGGTATATATTTTATAGAGCATGTTCATGTATAAGATACATTTGATCTTCATAAGATAGTTAATTTGACTCATGAGAAAACCCAAGGTACCAAAGTCAGCCAGTTACTTAGCGATGGAACCATGATTAAAACCTATGACACTAAATACCGTGTCTCCTAAAACAGAAATTGAAAGCCTTTCTTGTTCATAATTTGACTAACACACACAAAAAAATGCTTTAGCAAGTAATCATTCTTTTATTAATTAATAATTATTTTTTAAAGTCATACTATAAAGACATAAATGTTTCCATGCCATATTTAACAGAATCAATCAGCTTAACACAAAAATGCTCATGAGTAATTTAGTTTCTAAAGATGAATTTTTTGACATATTTCCCAAACCTCAATTGATACTGGCTTAATACAAGGTAGGAAGAATTACTTTTATTCTGTTTGTTCATAGATTATTTCAATTGGATAGCTGGGTTAGTGAGTTGCTAAGTATTTTGTTACACTCAAGCAGTCCATTGTTTCTATCATAATGACTCTAATGTTCACATACTTAAAAATTAATCAATCCTTTAAATTGTCCTCTTTCAAACAGGATTTTCAAGCTAACCCTTCTGTAAATAGATCAATCAATTCTTGTATTTAAGTCAAGATGATTCATTTTCACAAAATAATTATGTTACAAATACTACATTATTATGCAGCTGAAGGGGCAGCCAGACTGGGAAACTGATTGATTAAAAGAAAAGGATTCAAGTGAAGATGAGCCAATTGAACAATACAGCATCAAAAAAATAGACACATTTACAATACATGTCTCTGAATGTCAATCAGAAAACACACATCTGCTTGATATCCCAAATTCTTGCATTAAAAAGGATCAAGCATTGCAGGAAGATTTCTAGGTTTAACAATAGAACACTGGACGGACAACAATGTAGGAAGAGCTCAGCTACCATGATGGTTTTCAGGTCATTTGTTCAAATATAGTAAGAGCATGCTCCCAAACAGGCCTCTGCCCAAAGGTACTTTCAAAGACGTGAAAGTGCAGGCCCAGATGCATAAAAGTTATCTCTGAGTTTTGCAACTAATAATTGGCAACATTCTTGTTGGGCTAATGAGAACACAAAAGAACCATAAATCAATATACAAATAAACAGCGACAACTCACACTAATTTCATATGAATGAGAGAGAAGAATCAATACATAATTTGGGTTGGGATCAAGCACTCTTGAGATAGTCATGGCCAGAGAGTATCGTCAAATTAACTGCTTAACTCAGTTCACAAGACTTCACTTGGGCTTGGCAAGGGTTGTCATTGTATAGGGCACAGCCTGAATGTAGCAAGTTACTCGTGAATTGAGACAGTGAACACAGCTTAAGGTTTGCTGCTTGTTTGTCTGCTGGGATTTTTTTTTAACTACATTTGAAAAAAAAATTGTGAATCTCTTTAATTTAGTGTTAAATTTATAGCATATTCTTTAGATAGGCAAAACAGTAAGTATATATGTGTGTTACTGAAAAAACAAGGTCCAGCTTTTGACAGAGTATCACTACAGTTCCCCTATAGCTCAATCCCCTACAGCTCCCTCAGTGATAGCCCTAAACAAGCCACAGAATCCAGAATGATCATACCGAAGTATCTTATGGATTAATAAAGACAGACCAATTCTGTACAGCCCATTCTGTTTTTTATTCAAATTACCTAAAATTGATAATTTGTAATTGGCTGTTAAGCAGCATAATTACTGGAATATTCCACTCCTCAATCTCCTTGGATATGCAGTTTACTGCTAACATGGTCCTCTATTTAGAACAATTCACACTTAAAGCATTCCATTAATTACACTCATCATTCAATACACATCTGTTGAGCACTTATTGTGTGCCAGGCAGTATTGACATTTGAAATACAATGCTGAATCACATTAGTCCTTGCCTTTGGAGGCAGAGGGCATGGCTTACAGACATACAAACATTACTTAATGAGACAAGTACCATAATAGAGATGTGTAAAAATCACAATGGAAATACACAAGGGAAGGACTTAATTCTTCCTGGGGAGGTGAAGAAAGGTTTGTCAGACACCTATATTTTAACTGAGTGTTAAAGGGTGAGTAGGAGTTTGGTAGATAAAGGTTGTTCATGAAGAGAGGGGATATGACAGACCAACAGCCTGTGCAAAGTTGTGAGGGTAGAAAATACTTGCTTGGCATGAGAACAACAGAGCTCAGGAATAGGTAAGGATGAAAAAGTAAGCACGACCAGGACAGGGCACAAAGGATCTTCAACAGGCCATGTTAGGAAGTTTGGACTTTATCTCAATGAAAATGTGAAGCACTGAAAGGTTTTGGGCAGGGGTGTGTGGTAACAGTTTGAATTTTAGAGAAATCTTTCTGGCCAAACAACAAAAGGGTAGACTGGAAAGAATAAAGTCTGGAGGCAATCAAGTCTGGTAGACCTATTAAAGGATTATTAAAATCACTACCACCCTTAGATCAAGGCAATAAGATTTGGCCCTCCTATGGCCACACTTCTCCCCTAAGAAGTGAGCAGTGCAGAGGACCAAACGAAAGTGTCTTACTAGGTCTCACCTCCAGAAACCACTTTTCACCTGTCTGAAATCCCAGAACTGCCAGCTCAAATGGCCGTCAGCCCACTTCCAGGACAGGTCCTCATGTAGGTGTGTATCACTAGCCCAAAGCGGAGATGCAAGGAAGCTGTTGAGGGGAGATGGGGGCTATGGAGAGAGCTTGGACATTTTGCCAATATTAAAGACATATCATTAAAATATATATATGATTATAAATTGAGAATGAGCAATTTCATACCATACTCATGTATAATTGAATATTTGTGCCTAGAAACCTAAGGTTGTTTATGATATATAGTTCTGACCTGAAATTTTTTAAATGTTAATGTTTCAAGAAGATTTGAAGTAATTCTTTTTTTTTTTTTTGGAGATAGAGTCTTGCTCTGTTGCCCCAGGTAGACTGCAGTGGCACCATCATAGCTCACGGCAACCTCAAACTCCTGGGCTCAAGCAATCTTCCTGCCTCAGCCTCCCAAGTAGCTGGGCCTATAGGCATGTGCCACAACACCCAGCTAATTTTTCTATGTTTAGCAGAGATGGGGTTTCACTCTTGCTCAGGCTGGTATCGAACTCCTGAGCTCAAGCAATCCTCCCACCTCGGCCTCCCAGAGTGCTAGGATTATAGGCATGAGCCACCGCACCCGGCCTGAAGTAATTCTTTACAGAAAAAATATTTTCCCTGTAAGATAGACACATACAAAAGTCAGGAGCCACTTTCCAGAAAGTCAAAACAATTTGAAAATAGATAAGCCAAGCAGGTGTTGATTACACCTTAGTTTATATATATATATATATATATATATATATATAAATATATATATTTTTTTTTTTTTAGTGAAGGATCAATGTGTGGACTAAAGGCAGATATTTGTTATACACAAATGAGCTATTGTATTGTACTGCTTTTCTCATTAGCATACAGAGATGCATTGCTCTCACATTAAATAAAGACTCAGTGAGCAAAACACTATAGCAAGCATCTGCTGGCTAATGACAAAGAAAACCATGGACCCTCTGAGGCCAATTTCCATCCAGCTGTAAGCATGGAAGCAGCAAACACATGCACTGCTTTTCAATATCAGCCCCAAATAACCATGAAAAAGAAGCTCCTCAGCTATTTTGTGGCAAAGGCATTCCAATTATCAATCATGTATGCTAAACAAGACATTTAGAAAAAGTTAACTCCTTAAATTGAGGCTGGCTTTTGCCTCCCTTGTAACCAACAGAATGTGGTAGAAGTGACATTGATTTCCAAGATGAGGTCAAGAAAAGCCATGCAGTTTCCAGGACTAGGTTTGGGGTGGTCACCACACACCAATAGTTGGTAGACAGAATTTGGTACCTGAAATTTGGGTGCTCACTTAACAGAAACCTAAAGCATGTGACACTGGTTTCAAGACTGAGTGGTAGGTGCAAACTGGAAGGGCCTGGAGACTCACTAGCAAAAGCCTGATGAGCCTTGCAGAGGCTACTGAAAAGGCATTGAAGGAGAGTGAGTAAAATGTTACCAGAAGCTGGAGGAAAAAAGACCCTTGTTATGAAGTGCCAGAAAATTTAGCAAAACTGTTGTCTCTGATAAAAAAAGATAAAAAGCAGAAAATGTTGGTAATGAACTATTATTTCTTCCTAAGGTAATCTCCAAGCAGAATGTTCAAAGTGTCAACTGGTTTATTTTACATGTATAGTATAAGGTGCAGAAATAGATGAACTAAAGAAGAAAGTATTTGTTTTCAAGCAGAATTTAGGGGAAATTTAAATAAGCCAGAAATTGCTGGGTTCAAAAATAAAACTATTTCTCATCCACAATTTCCCCCAGCAGAGAATGTTCAAAGTAAGAAAAGGTCTGAGGACCAAGATCAAATACAGGGTGCAGAAAAGGAAAATCTTGTCTCAAGGTGGAGATGAAGCCGAGGGTGTTACTGTGAAATCCTTTGTTGAGTTTTTCTCCTGGTTTCTCCTTCTTGATCTTCTTCTCAGTATCTTTTTCTGCACTTGGCATCTAAACCTAGATGTCCTCATGGATTTTATCCTCAATCCTGAGCGATTCCTTCTTCAATCACTCCCTAAAATCTATTAACCTCAAAATCCCTCTCAAGCTCCCACCTCTCCAAGAACTGCAGACAGATCTGTACATCTCCACTAGACTATCTCAAAGAAACCTCACTAAACATTTCAAAATCTCATCTCCCACCCCACAAGTTCCTTCCACGCCTGAACATGCACTAGAAATAAATTACACCACTACCCATTTAATTGCTCAATCTGAGAGTATCCCTGATTTCTCCCTCACCTCCCCCACCCTCGCATACCAATATCTAATCAGTCATCAATTTCTATAGATTCTACCTGCTAAACTTCTCTGGAGTCTACAAGTTATCTACTATCTGGACTACATGGCCTTCTAAGTGGTCTCTCTATTCCAAAATATCTTTCATACCACTCTCAAAACCATCTTAACATACTAGCCATTTTGATACCCCTTGCCTAAAATCCTCCAATAGCTGCCTATCAAAACCCTTTGACACAGCTTACAAGTAGGTACTTTGTGACATAGTCCTTCCCTACTAACTATCCCCACATACCATTTATTTCAACCACGCCAAAAAACACAGGACTTGTACCCACAGTGGTTATGAGTAAATACTTTTCTCTCTGCCTAGAATGCACTGTCTCTTGTTATGAATACTTAGTACTTTTTTGCATATTAATTTAATTCAACAATTATAGAGCACCTACTCTGTGGCAAATTTGTGCCAGGGCTAGGCATGCAAAAATAAATAAGACATAGGACCTGCCTCTCCTCTGGAAGCACACAGCCTAGAAAGAAAAAAAATAAGTACAACACAGTGATTTATAACGGAAGATAGCATGGTGTGACAGACTAATTCTTTGGAGGGGGCAGAGAGATATGACAGACAGTAAGCAAAACAACAGAATAAATACAGTATATTCTCCTATAGCAGCAAGTTTCCTTGATGTAAGAAATTTAAAATATTTTAATACTAATATACTTATTATTACAAATAGAATACAAATTTACATGAAAGATGCAATAAAAGACTCTTAAAAATCCATGGGCCGTTTTGGGCAAGAATGACTGTTCAGAGTTAGAATTTAAAGTAACATTACTAAGCAGAAGAGGAGCCACTTTAAGTCAGAGACCCTCTTATAATTGAGCAAATCACACTAACTAAAGGACCTTTGGGCTCTACCTATCCAAAAAGCCAACCCTTGTTCAGTTCAGTGAAGAGCCACTAAACAATCAGATTCTGTAGGACCCTTTGCTACAGCCAGTCCACACCTCTATAAAGCCTCTATAGTGGGCTTCATGAATTATTCTTGCCTACAGAAAAGTAAACTAGTTTTATCCAGTGGAATGCAAATAATAGATAATTGCCCAGGAGAAAGACCAGTTTTGCATCTACATATCTGAAAAATTTATTTCAGCATTCCTTTACTGCATATAAATGGGTAATTCTTTGAATTTTCCTTTGAAATGGTTTTAACATCTTACCAGTTTCCTCATTAATTAATGAGTTAAATAAGATAGTTGAAAATGTTCATTTTAGATCTGTAAGAGAGTCATGAGTCATAATTATGCTCACTCTGAAAAATTATCCTTTAACATCACAATTAGAATTCAACATTACCCATTTTTGATGAAAAAACTCTCAGCAAACAAGCAATAGATGGGGCTTCTTTAACCTGAGGATAACATTGTTCCTTTTTTTTTTTTCTTTTTTTTTGAGACAGAGTCTTGCTATGTCACTGTGTTGCCCAGGCAGATCTCAAACTTCTCAGCTCAAATGATCCTCTGCCTCAACCTTCCAAGTAGCTGGAACTAAGATAACACCATTCTTCATGATGAAAAACTGAAAACTTTCCCCTTAAAATCAGGAACAAGCCAAGGTTGTCTGTTTTCACCACTTCTATTCAATATTGTACTGGAGGTTCTAGTCAGTAAAATAAGGAACAGAAATTAGCAATACAGATTAATAGAAGTAAAACTGTCTTAACTTACACACACATCATAGGTACACGGGGAAAAAAAAACCACTAGAACTCTAGAACTAATAAAGGCCAATATACAATATTCTATTCTATTTTCACATACTAATAAAGAACAACTAGAAATGAAACACTAAAAAATGCATTATAATAGCATTAAAAAAAACATAGTACAAAATCTGTAAAATGAAAACTAAAAACATATAGCTCTGAGAAATTAAAGACAATCTAAGAAAATGAAGAGAGATACCATGTTCATAGATTTTTAAGATGTCTACTCTCTACAAATAGATCTGTGGAGTGAACACAGTACCAAGCAAAATTGTAAGAAGTTTGTTTTGTAGAAAATGAAAAGCTGATCCTAAAATGTATATGGAAAAGTTGATTCTAAAATTTATATGAAAACACAAAGGAATAGCCAGAACAAATCTTTAAAAAGAATAAAATTAGAGAACTTATACTGTCTGAGTTAAAAATTTATTAAAAAGCTACCATAATCAGGATAGTGTGGTACTGGCAAAAAGAAAAAATAAATCAATGGAACAGAAGACAGAACTGAGACTCACACAAATATATACAGTCAACTGGGTTTTGATAGTCATCAAAGCAATTTAATGAGGAAAAGGAAGTTTAACAAATGGTGCTACAGCAACTAGATATACATAGGAAAAATATGAGCCCTGACTCTAACTTCACATCATACACAAAAATTAATGTGAGATGGATCATACACCCAAACTTAAAAGCTAAAACAATAAACCTTCTAGAAAAAGACATAATCTTATCTTTCCAACCAGGGCCTAAAGATTTCTTAAATAGAACTCAAAAACATAAATAAATAGATAAAAGAAAAAAACTAATTGTAATTCATCAAAATTTTAAATTTCTGTTCATCCAAAGATACCATTAAGAAAATGAATAGGCAAAAATTATAAACTAGGAGAAAATATTCACAATACATATATCTAATATATGACTTATATCCAGAATGTATAAAGGACTCTTCTTAGTAAGTAAACAAATAACCTAATTTAAAAAATGACAGAAATCAGAATAGTGGTTCCCTCTGATGAGTGGTAAGAATATCAAGGAAGAAGTCTGAAGGAACTTAAGGGGTAATAAAATGTTCTAAATTTTTATAGGGGAGTGTACTACATGAGTATATGCATTCATCAAGTCTCATTGAACTAAGTATTTAAGATCTATGCATTTTATTCTAAACTTGAAAATTATTCCTCAACTTTTAAAAGTTTTTCTTAAAAGATCACAATATACAATACTTTAGATAATTCAGCAAAATTAAAAAGTCTGAAAATACCAAGTATTGGAGAGACCGTAAAACAACAGGATCTCTTATACATTAACAGTAGGAGGGTAAAGTTGTAAAATCCTTTTGGAAATAAGCTTTGTATTATCTTTTTAAGTTTAATATTCATTACCCTATGGCACAGTAATTACATTCATAGGTATACACCCAAGAGAATCTCTTGCACATATACAAGAGATTGACAAGAGTCATATATAGGAATGTTTCTTGCAGCACTGTTGAAAATAGCAAACACCTGAAAACAAGATTCATATCACTTAATCCCAGAAATAAATTGACCATGATATCTAAAGATATCACTTTCAAATATTTAAGTTGTCTTTAAGTTTTAAAAATAACCCAGTTTTAGTAAATGCATATTATAGTTTGTTCAATGTGTGTATACACAGAATAAATCCAAAATTAAGGCACAGAATTAAGGTACTATAATGATTTTATATTTTTAATAGGTAGAATTATTTATTCAACATGACTTTTATGGGAGTAATGATGAAACTCACTTAAATGTTGGTTACCTAAATTATACTATATCCATATACAAAATATCCTGCAACTGTAAACATGAATGAGGTAGATCTCTATGGACAGATCCCCAAGACATAGAAGTTAGAAAAGCAAAAAATTCTCACAGATTAAAACAAATTTCATATATATTTAGGTATATGTATATTTGCAAAAATAGTTTGAAAGTAAACTGCTAATGTTAGTTTCTTCTGAAAATAGGGACAGAGGATCTAAGGTGAAAGAAGACTTTTCATTGTACATACTTTTATACTGTCTGAATTTCTGCCCATGTACATGTTCTATTTTTTCAACAAAAAATAGAGGGAGAGGAGGAAGAGGCTTTCAAAAACTTTTTATATTTCTGGTAAGCAAGCTCTCCCATGCCCCACAGTGGTTATTCTAAATCTTTTATCACTCCCCTCAAATCCCATATCTCAGCTCTGTTGCCTCCTCCCACAACACTGTCAACCACAACATTGCCAAGCCAAAGACCATGCCTTCTATTTCAGAGGAAAGGAAAACTCCCTCTATTTCCTAATTCACACCCATAAATTTATCTCTAGCTGCATCTATGGGCACCTCCTTCCCTCAGAGGAAAGAAGCCACTCCAGGCAAATCTTGTATTTTACATGCAATCTCCCACTTCTGCAAGGAGTCTGTTCTCTGTTACTCCTCTCTCTTTACTTCCACAGTCTTGCTCTTACCTATTTCCTTCCCCCCACACCTCGGTATCTATGCATGTTCAAGCCTCTTCTATATTAAAAAGTATCCCACATTCCCCTCTACCTAGCACCCTAAACTCATTCTTTCCATTCACAGCTAAACTTCTCATAGAATAGTCTATACTCCTTGACAGTCTCTTCTTCATCTCCCATTCATTGCTCAACCTACCAGAGTCTGGCTGCCGTCTCCACTGCTACTAAAAAAAAACCCACTCACTCTTGCTAAGGTTACTAAAAGGCCAAACCAAAAGTCATTTTGTAAACCTTATTTTACTTGATCTCTACACTACTGATCACTGCCACCCTTCTTGAAGTGCTGTAATCCCTTTGTTTCTGTGATACTTCTCTCCCCTGGCTCTCCACTAAGCACCAGGATTCGAAAATGAACATGACAAAGTCCCTGACTTCAAGAAGCACAGATTATAAAATGAAATAAATATATACAAATAATCACAACACAGTGAAAAGGTACAAAGTGTGGTGGTAGCTTTGTGATCAACTCTATATGGGGAAGGGGCGAGCAATGTAGGAGGAGGAAACCAGCATGTACAAAGGCACATATATAAACCAGCATGGTTTGTATAGGGATTTTAATGGATAATGGTTGAGCACACAACTTCTGAAATCAAACAATCTGATTCTACCTATTTTATTGAGGATAAAATAACAGTCTTTACCTCATAGGACTGTTGTGAAGATTAAATGAAATGCTAAATATAAGACACTTAGCATAGGGCCTGGCATATAAAGAAAGATCTCAATAAATGTTATCTCACACACTTTCATGACAAAAACACTCTACAAACTAGGAATAAAAGAGAATTTCCTTAACCTGATAAAGGGCAGTTATGAAAAACCCACAGCTAATATCATAGTTAATGCTGAAAGACTGAATGCTTTCCCCCTAAGATCAGAAAAAAGATAAGGATGTCTGCATTCACCACTTCCATTCAATACTGTGCTAAAGGTTTTAGCCAGGGCAATTAGGCAAGGAAAAGATATAAAAGGCATCCAGATTGGAAAGGAAGAAGTAAAACTATGACTATTTGCAGATGACATGATCTTACATATTAAAAAATCCTAAGTAATCTATTAACAATGATTAGAATTAATGAGTTCAGCAAGGTTGCACGACACAATAATCAATTCTATTTCTACACACCAGCAATGAATAATCCAAAAATGAAATTAGAAAAACAATTTCATTGATAATACTATGAAAAAGAATAAAGTACTTAGGAATAAATTTAGCACAAGAACTATAAAACATATGCTGAAAATGACAAAACATCATTGAAAGAAATTTTAAAAGACCTAAATCAATGGAAAGACATCCAGTGTTCACAGATTGGAGGACTTACTATTGTAAAGTCCTCAAACTGATTCAAAGATTTATGATTCAGATTCAACACAAAATCCAGCTGGACCTTTTATAGAAATGGACAAGCTGGTCCAAAAATTTATATGGAAATGTAAGGGACCCAGAAGAGCCAAAAAAATTCTTAATCAAGTTGGGAGAACTCACACTTCCCAATTTCAAAACATACTACAAAACTACAGTAATCAAGACAATGTGGTACTAGCATAAGGACAGACATATAAATCAATAGAATAGAACCAAAAGTCCAGAAATAAACCCTTATATTTATAGTCAATTGGTATTCTTCAAGAGTGCCAAGATAATTCAGTGGTCTGGGACAAATGCATATCTACACACGAATGAAGTTGAACCCCTACATCACACCATTTACAAAAATTAACTTCAGATAGGTCATAAACCTAAATTTAAGAGCTAAAACAACAAAATGCTAAGCAGAAAATATGAGTAATTCTTCATGACTTTGAATTAGGCAACTGTTTCTTAAATTCAACACCAAAAACAAAAGCAACCAGAAAAAAGATAAAATTAAAAATTCTTGTGCTTCAAAGGACAATATCAAGAAAGTGAAGACTTTCTTTTCAAAAAAGAGAAAACATTTGCAAATCATGTATCTCATAAGGGACTTATACCCAGAATATATATGCATTTATACATAGTTGACCCTTGAACAACAAGGGTTTGAACTGCATGGGTCCACTTACATACGGACTTTTTTCAATCAAATGCCAATCAAAAACACAGTATTCACAGGATGTAATATCACCTATACGTAGGGCTGACTTTTCATGTATATGTAGGTTTGGCAGGACTGACTGGGGGACTTGAGTATGCACAAATTTTGGTATAAGAAGGGGCTTCTGAAACCAATCAGAGGACAACTATATTTATATTTAATGTAAATATATATTTATTATTATATGTAACATAAATATATACCAAATATATATGGAAAAATAACCTAATATTAAAATGGGCAAAAGATTTGAATAAATATTTCCCCAAAGAAAATGTTCAAATGGCCAAAAAGCACATGAAAAAATGTTCAACATAATTAGTCACTAGGAAAATCCA
Organism: Daubentonia madagascariensis; assembly: GCA_023783475.1. Classification (NCBI taxonomy): domain Eukaryota; kingdom Metazoa; phylum Chordata; class Mammalia; order Primates; family Daubentoniidae; genus Daubentonia; species Daubentonia madagascariensis. Next base: position 6,006,293 of record JAKFHU010000144.1, on the reverse strand, counting down.
GATCAAAATCACGAATACCATTTCACATCCACTGAAGTGGCTATAATAAAACAAAAAAAACCCAGACGATAACAAGTATTGGCAAGAATATGGAGAAATTAGAACCCTAATAGATTGCTTGTGGGAATGTAAAATGGTGTAATCTCTCCAGAAAATAGTTTGACAGTTCCACAAAATTTTAAATGTGGAGTTACTAAATACCCAGCAATTCTACTCTTAGGTATATACCCAAGAGAAATGAAAACATATGTCCATGCAAAAACTTATATACAAGTAAATGTTCATAGTAAACTATTCAAAATAGCCAAAAAGTGGAAACAACTCAATTGTCTCACAACTGATGAATGGATAAATAAAATATGACATATAGATATTGAGAAGCCCAGCTGCTGGCCAAAATAACCTATGTGTGACTTTTTTCAGCCCTACCATAAACAATTACAAAGGCTTTACCTGGCAAGCCTCATGGGGGAAAGCTGCCCTCCTCACACCAGACTTGGTGCACAGCCAATGCACTGTAGTCTCTAAAGGGAGGTGCAGTCAAGACTCAGGCCCCCCCTGGCTGGCTATGCTACTCAGCATGTTTGCCTTCCTACCCAGATGCCTTCATTCAGAAGTCTCTGTTTGTGGCCTTCAGCTGAGGCCTTTTCTCAAGTGCCTCTGTGGAAGGAGGCCTCCTAAACAGGAGGAAAACACCGAAGACACTTTCCTCCACTCTGACTCAGTACTTTTCCACTTCTGGCACATGTACCTTGCCCTCCAACCTACCCTGGATCCATAAATCTGCAGGAACCTTTTTTTGGGGGGCTCCCTCAGCATTGAGATAATCACTACTTCTGTGCTGATCCATCTGATGGGGGGAGCCTGCACTTTCTCAGATTTAGCCTCTTACTAATTCTAATTCAGCGAGTGATTAAAAGCCTTGACTGTTAGTTTTATTTTGGCTTATTGTTCTTAATCGGCCACCCAGGAAGCTCAGCTCTCTTTCTCTAGCTCAGCTCCTGATACAGACCACAAAATATTATTCAGCCATAAAATAGAATAAAGTACCGATACATGCCACAACATGGATGAACCTTAAAAACTCTGTGCTAAGTGAAAGAAATCAGTCAGAGAAGACCACATATTATATGATTCCATTTACATGAAATGTCCAGAATAGGTAAATCTGCAGACAGAGAAAGTAAATTAGAAGTTGACAGGGACTTAGGGGAGGGGGGAATGAGTTGTGACTGCTAATGAGTACTTTTAAGAGTGATGAAAATATTCCAAAATTAGATTGTGGTGTTGGTTGCACATCTCTGGAAATATAATAAAAACCACCGAATTGTATATTTTAAATAGGTTAATTTTACAGTATATAAATTATTTCTCAGTAAAGATATGATATGAATATACAATGTTAGTTCATATCATACCTAGAACACTAATGAGATGGAAAACAGGTAAAGAACAGATACTACTACTGTGGAAAGGAGTTTGTAAAATATCCTTAAGCAATGTAGATATGCTGAAGGATCCTGAGTAGCAGACTGACAAGTTGACATTTATCTTTTAGAAAAAAATACCCTGTTGACAAGGACAAAATGGCTTAGAGGGCAGCTGGACTCAAGGTGGAAAGACCAGATGAGAGATTTACAATGGTCCATTTAAAAAATTTAAAAAGTGAAGAGGACTTGAGCCAAGAAAGGCAAGAAACGGGAAAGGGGTATGATCCTACTTTTTGAGTGGAATGCTATCCACAAAAGCTTTCTATAAAAGGAAAGCTATCTATAGAAACCAACTATTAACGTACTGAATATATCCTTATTACACAAGCCCCCCAAACAGAAGTAACTACAGAAAGTAATTAAGGTCAAGAGAGTAGAGTGGTAGAAAGCTCTTAATAATTGTCCTATTAAAATAGTTAGCAATTGCTTTAATCTATTAACTAACCAAGGATTTGTCTTCAAGAATGTGAGATTATAATGCCAATATCATTCTCAAGTGTGTGTCAGAGAACAGTAGTGTGAATTCCATCTTTGAATGTAAAAGACAATGGAAAAATTCACTCAAAAGTATTTTATTGCTAGAACTAGCTTCATTTCTTTCAAAAGTCCTACAAACTAAAAGTAAGCATACTATATATGTGTAGCTTTATAATAAATATTTGCTTCCTATTAAAACACTCAGAGGACAAGACATTTGGTGTTACCTTAAATTTTTCAGAAACAATTATTTCTCATTATAAAATATATTTTAAAAGGCAAATGCATTCATAAAATATCTCACCTTAGGCTTTTAGGTAAACCACAAAGAAACGTCTACAGCATAAGTTCCAGTTTAGGTAGACACCTGAATTGAAAAACGAAAAAAAGAGATATGGTCAATATGACTAAATCTGAGTAGGAAATTTAATTCTTTCGATAGGAAAACCCTAACTTGATCATTTACCACCCAAATTTTTGTGTTCAAGTTATTCTTTAGAAATCTGTAGAATGTCAAGAATTAAGAACTTCTGTTGGGCTTTCTATTGTCTTTGATTATTTAATGTTGATGACAACTCTTGAAATTAAAAATTTATCAAAACATATACCACATTAATTAGGAGAAAAAAATCAATTTCCTTCACCAGCTCAATTCTTCAAAAGAAAGATATTTTCTGAAAGTTTACACTCCCTGTAATATCACCATCATGACTGCCTATTCTCTCAGAAAATACAGAATTTAAAAACCTGGAAACATAAAGGTAAACCAATAGCACAGGTTTATAAAGCCTAAGTAAAAGAGAAAATTAAATAAAACAAATGTTTAATAAATATGTAAAATGTTTCTCTACATTGGTAAAGAAAACCAAATTAAAATGATATATCATCTTTAATCAATGAAGTTAGAATTGTTTTTAAAATAAGATGATAGTCATTAGTGCTGTTCCAGTTCTCCTCCTTACAGACTCATAGTAGAAACGCTACTCACTGCCCTCTTTCAACCTACATGTGGCCACATAACTTGCTTTAGCCACTGAAATGTACATAGATGTGATGTGAAACACTCCTAGGCATAAGCTTTTGGGACTAACACACAACTGAAAGACCTACCTACTGCGGCAGTCATTACAGAAGCAAATGACCAGATGGAACTTCTCTGGTCAGACTGGTTCACTAAATCTCTCTAAAGAGGACAAAAACCCTGCTGACATGTGTTAGACATGTAGCATGAGCAAGAAATAAGCTTTGTTGTATTAAGCCACTGAAATTTTGGGGCTTGTTATTATAGCATAATCTAAGTTATACTGACAGCTACAAGTGATAATGTAATATAGTAATTAATACCTATATAATATTACAATAATGCAATATAACATGCCTCTTTGCACACTGCTTATGGGAGTGTAAATTGGTAAAATCTTCCCAGAAAGTGATATTGCAACATGCAACAAGAGCCTTAAAAAGTGCAAATCCTTTAACCCTGTACCTTCAAGCAATCTGTCCTAAATTACCAAAAGTTCAAACAGATTTATATCATAGCTCATTTATAACTTGTAAAGAGCTAGAAACAAACTAAATGTACAAATCATTTGTTAAATAGGTTACAATATTAAGCAATCACTAAAATTACCAAAAATCCTTAATGACTAATAGGGGAAATTGTGTAAAGGGCATACATGGGAACTCTCTCTACTATGTGCTATCAATACTATCAATTTCTTCAAGTATGCAATTCTAGAGTAGGTAAAACTAATCTATAGTGACAGAAAGCAGATCAGTTATTACAGGAGCCAAATGTTGTATGGAAGAATTAACTGTAAAGTGACTTAAGAGAAGCTTTTCAGAGTGATTGAAATGTTCTATATCTTGATTATGGTGGTTGTCAACAGGATGTAGACAGTCAAAACTTATCAAACTGTACTGCACACAAATCATATCTTACTAAAGTTGATTTTAAAAGTAAAATAAAAATGCTTAATGACAAGAAAATGCCCATCTCCTGGGTAATTTGAATTATGTAAAATACATACTTTGCATAGAAAACAGTAACAATACATAAAATGTTAATAGTACTTACTTTGCATAAAGATTATATAGGTTATTTTAATTTTTCCATTGGTTTTATACTTTCAAAATGCTCTAAATAAGTATGCATTTTTATGTTTATTTGGTGGTATTTTTTTGAAAACCACAGCTTGAAGCCTAGAATGAGTCTGATAATAATTCAATAATTTATTCATTCAACATTTATTGCAGGCCTCCATGTACAAACAGCATTCTAAGTGGTAAAGGAATGTTTCTACATTGGGCGTGTTTTCCCAAGGTTCAGCTAGATATGCCTTTCAAGTGATTGCTGTAGCCAGTGAATGTGCAAGCATCAATAATCATCTACAAATCACATCTGTTTATGGTCTTTACACTAGCAAATGACAGGTAGGTTGTGACTATGAGAACTATTTACATTAATGATTGTTTACCTAATCTTTCTGAAAATAAGCTTAGAACTTCTACAGTGTTTAATACTGAATATGTATCACATATTTTGAATGTACTATGTGTGAATGTGTTTATAATAATTATATGTACTGATAACTATTCACTTAAAAATTTTATGAATATTGAGCATTTATTTACTTAAAGGTTTAAAAGTTTTTACAACTGTAAAAATGGCTGAAGTGTTTAAAACTCTAAGAAAATGTAGAAAAATATAAATGAAACACAGAAAGCAATAAACATGACAATGAAGACAGCATTAAGCAAAGAGCAAGAAGTATTTGATTAATCAAATAGAAACAACAGATACATATAACTAACAAACTAATCAATGAGGAAGGATATAGCACAAAAATATTTGTTTTATTTGTGTTCAGCAGCAAGCGTAGAAATTCAAGATATGCATAACATCTCATGACAGAAAAATATGAAATACCTACTCTATTGCAGGGAATACATGTGAAGAAAAACAAGAAAAAACATGTAGGAGAATCTAATCCAGAAATGATTTTAAAACAATGAGCACTGAGATTAAATCACTAGTATATAATATGCTGCTTTCTCAAGTTTGACTTTTTGTATTCAAAAAGTATAAAATTATTCATAACTTACAATAAAATACAAAAAGGACATTACTTTACTAATAGCCATTGAGAAGTGCTAAAACAATGTGTGCTAATCAGGGTAGAGCTAATAAAGATGAGTAAAATAGTCTCAGACATCAGGGAGTTTTCAAGGCACTTAGAAATAGAGGACAAAATCTGAAACAAAATTATCAAGACTGCAGGAAAGAGAATGGAAAGTTCTCCGTAAGTGTTAGCTTCTCAACCCTTAGAAAATATAACCTATAAGTAGTCAATGAAAAGAGAGAAGAAAAGGGAGTATTCTAGGCAGTGGAAATGGAACGAGCAAAGGTACATAAGGGACAATTTGTTATGGCAGGGATTCTCACCGTCTTTTTGTTCTCCCTAGATTTGGCTCTAACCAAATGATGACATAGAGAATGCTCTGAATTTCTAAAGTCCTTTGCCCACCCATGACATTGAATAAGAAGTTACAAAAACCCATGATTTAATATGCTAATCAGATAATTAATATTTTAAGTAGACAGGTCTACTCCTGTATAAGTTTTCAGATAGCTTTTGTGAACATAAAAATAAAACACACCTGCAAAATCAAATATATAAATTCTGTGCATTTGAGACTTTATTCTGTTATTTTCATAACATTAAGCTTACCAAAAGGGCTGAAAGTTTTCACTTGTTGATTATTTTGGTTTCCTTTGTACTGAGTAATTTTATTCTATGGATAGCAACATTTGATATTCTGTTCACTCCAAACGTAGAGTGTAGTAGATGTTATCTAAATACTTGTTGAATTAATATTGGTATATGATATACATTTCACTGAAAATATTCCTCCTTTCTAATTATTCAGAGTATTAGCAAGTAGACAGAAGTAACATTAATTGAAAGTGTTATAAAAGTGAATCCATCAAAAAACTTAATTATTTCAAAACCATCTTTGAAGCAAATAATCTGTTCGCAAGTAATTCAAACCTTTATTGTAGTCTTTGTTGTAATACTACACACACACCCCCCACACACACACCAAGACAATCATTTTTACTGAATATATCCTGGGGGAGAAAAATCACATAATTTGATACCCAGAAAAATACCACTTGTTCACGTTTGTATTCCATACAAGTCTTGGCACATAGTGGGTTTTTTTTTCCTCAAATCATTCATTGAATTGAATAGTCATAGAGAAAATGTTTTCTCTGTTCTCCATATGATTTCACTATATTTCAAAGGTGTGAGTCATCAGCTCTGGCAATAAAAGCAGAATTTAACACCACTATGAAAGCTTGACATATTTCAAGAGCTCTCTGAAATGAGAAGAGATATCCATAGATGTGTTCCCTAATTACACAAGTATAAGATGATGCATTGTTTCGCTGTTGTCAATTTGCTATATTTAGATGGCTCTGAATTGAATTATTTGAGCATGTACAAATATAACCTTGAAGGGGTCCACATACTTGCTCCTGACAGTCTGGATACAAAAGCTGCTATTCAGATAAAAGATGACAGGCAACAGGAATCTGACAGGCCAGTAATTTACTGCATTTTCCACACATTTGAATTTGTAGGCCTCCATAGCCATTAAGCAAAATTAGTTTCATGATGTCAGCCAGAAAGCCTCATGGGCAACAGTTTTATGTCATTAAAAAAAACTACCATCCTCAATCTGTTTGAATCTATGTTTGCTCATTAGAAGCCTCTCAGTGAATCGGGAGCAAGGTTTTATTTGCACTCTTGTTCTATCAATGTTTAGTATAGCCCTGAACTATAACAAATTCCTATTCCCCCTTCTTTCCTCATGGCTAAAATAATTTAGATATAGTTGAAGAAACTAAGTATCAGAACTAAGTATAGCAGTTCTCTACCAAAAATGGAGCAATTTCAAAAACACAAATGTGATCTTAATATATATTTACCCAACTTCATCTTCTACTGCTCCTAGTTTTTAATCTTTGAATCCATTATGTTCTCTCATGCTCCTACGCCATTGTAAATGTTATTTTCCCCTCTGCTTGTTTAGAATCTCCTCCTCAAACCTGTCTGGAAAATTTCTACTTATTATACAAGTTTTACCTGGTTTTCCCAAAAAAGACTCATGCAATCCTTCCCCTATGCACCTCTTACATACTTACCTTAAGTACTTCTCCAACTGGGTTATAATTCTGTCTCTTACAGTCAGAGAACCATAAGCTCTCTGTGGGCAATGACTGATATTGGCAGAGCTGATACATACCAGCACAGTCTGAAGAGTTGTACTGAAGTACTGAAATACTTCCATGACGTAGTCTGGTAAAGTGTCACCACCCTAAATTCCACCAACCCTAAGGTGGCTGCTGATGGCCCAATCTCCCCACTACCACCATAACCTAGCGACTAAAGCAAGAAAGCCTGACACAGCATAAAGGATGGAGGGATCCTTCAAAACCTTAATCCAGCACTATGGCCATCTTGATTGGTTGGTGCCTGTGTTGTACTGACTGGTAAATATTAATACTTTGAATATCACCCCTGCCTTTTTGTATCCAAAGCACAGGACACTGCCTAGCTTATAGCAGAGCATTAATTCTTTGTCAAAATAATGAATGAAGACATACCAGTCCTATCAATGGCCCAAGGTCAATGGGCATGCTGTCAAAACTATGCAGACAATGATCAGACTGACAAGAAAAATCCTAGTCCTTAGATACTGGAGAGGAAAAATGGTCAAGTCTGCTTATTTTCTATGTTTGCCTTCAGCCTCTGATACAATAAATGCTTAACTTGATAATGTGGGGGAAAATCTTCAATGTGTTACTTTATAGAGCATATGATCTAAGTATTTTTTAATGTTTTTCAAACAAAGTTTAAAAGCAAAGTTCCCATAAGTCTCCATAACAATACCACAAACAGTGATCACTAAACTCTATCAGTGTCTCAGACAAGAAGATAGGTATCACTAAAGGATGAACACAAGTGATTAATTCAAATGGAGAGGAAAAGGCAAGAACGTGAAGCATCAGTTAATTAAAAATGGCATGTCTAATTACAGATTTTGCTAGGGGCTTCAGATGCTTCTAATTAGTTTTACTTGGTATATTAATTATAAATAGAACACCATGAGAGAATTTTCTAATCCCAAGAATTTACTGAGAATGGAAAATCAGAGTTTATTATCTTTATAATTTAATAATTAAATGTTCAATAATGTATAATTATTTTGGAAGTCATCAATAAAACATGTCACATTAAAATTGAGTTATTCAGAATATTACTAAGGTGGTGATAGAATCTTTAAAAAAAATCCACAAGGGAGCAAGTATGTGGCTGAAAGAAGGATGAATACATAGCTTTAATAACAAGAATTTTGGGCCAGGTGGCTCACGCCTGTAATCCTAGCACTCTGGGAGGCCGAGATGGGAGAATTGCTTGAGGTCAGGATTTTGAGACCAGCCTGAGCAAGACCGAGACCCCATCTCTACTAAGTATAGAAAAATTAGCCAGGCATCGTGGCACATGCCTCTAGTCCCAGCTACTAGGGAGGCTGAGGCAGGAGGATCACTTGAACCCAGGAGTTTGAGGTTGCAGTGAGCTATGACAACGCCACTGCACTCTACCTGGGGCAACAGAGTGAGACTTTGTCTCAAAAAAAAAAAAAAAAAAAAGAATTTTGAACTTATAAATGGTGATATAACAATCTTTTTAGGCTACTAACTTTCTGGTAGAAAAATCATCTTTCAGTCATGCTGTAGGGAATTTCAAAGAGCCATAGATTAAAATATTAAAAATAATGATGGAAGGGAAGAATAAGAATAGTAGCAAGAGAAGCTTATCTAATTTCAACACTGTCCCATTAATTTAACATCAATCTTTAGTAAAACAGTGCTGTGCTATATACTATGCTAATGAAAAATTCTAGAAGGTGACAAAATCTCAAACTAGAAGCATAATGTGTTTATTTAGGACAAATTAAGGAAGATGATGCTGACCTTTTATATTTATTAAACTAAAAAGTTAGAACAGAGGAGAAAAATAAAGACCTTAATATATTTTAATTTTAATATAAGCTTTTAAAGTCTCACTAACCTTTATTTAAAACAATTATGTAAATTATCTTGGTTATTAGCACTAACATATGAATTTAAACAGAAAATGTATGCAAAGAAAAGGTAAGTAATAGTAACAGTAGCTACCATTTATTGAATAACTATATACTATGCCAGACAGAATGCATGGTGTTTTACATAAATTCACAACCACCTCACTAGGCAGATACTACTATCCCTACCTTACTGATGACGAATTGATACTAGAAATAATCTTGCCAGTGTCAGCTAGTAAGTGGTAAAGATGCAAACCCATAGTTGACTACTCCACAGCTTCTGTGCTGGCCACTATACCCCACTGACTGACCAGATGGTCTCAATGGAATTAAAGTAAACCAATTTAGCACTGAAGTTCCATGGTATACTAGCTATTCTAAATGGATGAAATTAAGGCTATGATCCACTATTCCAATGAATGTGACCATCTGAATATCTAAGGAAAGCAATATAACTTAGTAATTATATTTCTGATCCTGATTTGAGAAATCAAGGATGTTGCTTAGTTAGCTTAAGGGCTTTCACAAAATTCTATCTTCATTAAACTCAACTTTGATGTCAATGATAAAAAAAAAAACGAAACACCTAGCCCTCTGGGAGGCCAAGGCAGGAGGATTGGTTGAGCTCAAGAGTTCGAGACAAGTCTGAGCAAGAGCGAGACCCGGTCTCTACTAAAAATAGAAAAATTAGCTGGGCATTGTGGCACGCACCTGTAGTCCCAGCTACTCCAGAGGCTGAGGCAGGCAGACTGCTTGAACCCAGGAGTTTGAGGTTGCAGTGAGCTATGATGATGCCATTGCACCACCCTACCTGGGGCGACAGAGAGAGACTGTGTCTCAAAACAAAAACAAAAACTAAACAGATGCAGAAATAGTAGAATTCAATCAGGACAGATACAAGTTAAAATACGTGGAATGATAAATGAGAGTTTGACTAAAATAAAAGTATTGAAAAATAACCTTTCTCCAACTTTTGTGAACACACACAACAAAAAAGAAAGTTTACTGTTCATTTTAAAAAGTCAAGCATCTTGAATCTCTCTCTTCCAAATAAATGAGCATAAATAAATTGATACGTAAAAAATCACTACACACCTAATAAAGGCACACAACAAGTGTATGACAAACAAGTTAATGACGTGGCTAAATGAAGATGAAAAGTGAAAATGGAGAAGAAAGTGAAAACTAAGGGAAGAGTTGACCTTTCTCTAAATTCCTTCTCACATAAATATGACTTGCTCTCACACTTCTAAGGAAGTTGGTTTAAAAAAAAAAAAAAGTACCTGCTCATGAAGGTCTTTATTAAAAACAAATGTCCTTCAGAAATATACCTTCCCTGGGAGAAATCTCCCCGTCATATTGTACCCAAAGAAATATCACCTCTCTCCTAAGAAAAGGTCTTACATCCAAAATAACATACTCCCTTATCCTGAACAGCCTCTTTCTGTAAATATTTTCAATCTCTCTACATCCCATAGCATATCTTGAGGAACAACCTTTCTTTTTCTACTGGTTTTCTAAATTGAATATTTTATTGTTTAATCAGCATAATAAAAAAATTTTAAGAGTTTATGATACACAGGAACCCTGACACAATAAGGATACCTTATAGAGCAAATATAATTCTCATTTTAAAAGCACAGGCATCCTTCACAAAGATGGAGCCATTTGAAAATAATTTTTTTAAGTGTTTTTTACCTGAGTTATTTTCCACTTTTTTATTCTAAAGAAACCATACCTTTAACAAAAACTGCAATGTTTAACTACAGTTATACATTGCTTATAACAGGAATACATTCTGAGAAATGCACTGTTAGGCAGTTTCATCCTTGTGTGAACATCACAGAGTGTACTTACACAAAACTGAATGGTATAACCTACTACACACCTAGGCTGTATGGTATAGCCTATTGCTCACAGGTTACAAACATGTATAGTATTTACTGTACTGAATACTGTAGGTGATTGTAACACAATAAGTATTTGTATATCTAAACATATCTAAACATAGAAAAGATACAGTAAAAATATGGTATTATAATCTCATGGGACCACCATCATATATGTGGCCCTTGTTGACTAAAACTTCTGTATACAGTACATGATTGTATTAACAACTCTTACCTTCTTCGTGAATGCCTGGAATAAACCTTCCACATATCATCTACTGTATCACCTGCTGATTCAAAAATCATCTTACAGCCCAACTCCTTTACTTGACCTAATAAAACTTACTGAGCTTTGACACATAAAGACCATACGTGGTATATTTTCTTCTAGCACAACAATGCGTAGGAGACTGGGCAAGCAAAGACCAAGGGTGACCTCCTTTCCCCATTATACCAAACAACTCTTCTATAATTTTAATATGCTATTATTTTGTACATGAGTTTAAAAAGAAAAACTTGCCTGCCTGTTATATTTCCTAAAACTACAAGCTTCTAAGGATTGCGCTGGTTCTGTACAGCAATAATACGTATATCCCATAAAAAGAAAGTAAGCAAGCAATCTGTAATTCTTATTTCACTTGTGAAAAGGCCAGCCATATAACAGTTTTATGAAGCATTTCATTTCCTTAGCTAACTATTATAAGATGATCTCCCTTTCTTTGACACATATGCACAGTGTAAGTCATAAGCAAAGGCTAAATGAAGTGGTCGTCAGAAATTCTTGCTTCTTATTGGGTATGGAATTCAATAGTACAGCTGCCAGGAATCTTGCTATTTCAAGCTATTATCTACGCATTACAAATCACATTTAATTAGAGCTGTTATTTGTTACACTTTGAAGTTACTGGAAAATAACAAAATCATTCCTTTTGCTGACATTCTAACACATTTTTAATTTACTATGCACTAAAAATTTGTAACAATAACATTTTATGTCTTAGTGTTTTTTGGAATGCCAATACCATTGCATACTTATTTGTTGAAATAATATAAATCCTTTTAAAAATCACAATGCCAATTCTCTTTGGCCCCAGAAAATAGACTTGTCAAAAACCCAACTGAAAAGCAAATAAATCAAGATACATTTGAAATGTTATTAAATGATCCTGAAGACCAAATCTGGGCCAAACTACAAAAAGACCCTCAATCTCTGCTACCGAGGAGAATTCATTGATTCATTCACATATCATTTACAGAAAAGAGGTAATCAGCATGTCCTTAGTCAAGGACAAACACGTTTGCTGAGATGAACTGTATAAATCCAAGGATTTTGCTCTGCCTCCACTCCCTGCATTTCCCTGGTCTGCAAGAAATCGTAGCTCAGCTGATACTCTTTAACTGATCTGTTTTTAAAGCACTATATTTGTTTAAATAGGACTTGTCTAAAAGCATTGCAGTCCTCTCCAGTGGGATTACAAATTATATTGGTAACAAATGTGTTCAGTTAGGTAACAAGAAAGAAGAAAAAGGAAACCTACAACAGTGCTGAAAATCCAAGGTAATACAAATATTTTCTCCAATGAAATAAAAGTAATTGAGTTCCATGTATTTTAAATGGAAACTCAAAGATTTGGGTGTGACCACAATAAGACCTTCCCATAAGGAGCAAAATTATCTAGCAGTCCTTCTGAGAGGTCTCTGAATTAAGCATTCCCCACGGAACTAAAAGTTGTAAGAGAATGTGAGTCACTTCTGAAGAGCTCATCAAAGAATAAAATGAAAAAGACTTCAAGTAATAAGGAGAAATTATCTCTAAAGAAACTATCTAGAAATACGTACATATCCCAAGTTGTATATAACTTAACAAAAATAATATTTAGCAAACACCCTCATACTTACAATTCTGTACTCTCTGGAAGGAATGACATATGTAGAGGGAAGCCATATTCTAACTGGACATAGTAGGCTGGAGTTCCCCATAATCCAGCACATACAGATCCAGGGGTTTACTGTGAATATTCTAGGAGTATATGTCTAGAGTCAGAACTGTTTACTGCCAACCCAGGAGACCATCCAACATTAGATCACACCTACGGACCCTTGAGAGGGTTGGTGATGTCCACGACCTTCATAAGAGATTTAATCAGCTTTGGAAAAGGGGCTAGAAACTCTCAGAAAAGGAAACTTTTCCATTTACAGCCTACAAAATATCAAAACTAAATGCTGTTTCACTACAATGGGACCTATTTTAACCAATCATATACAGATCTGTGAACTCACGCCATTCTATCCAAAATACTAGTTTTTAGTTCTTAATTAAGATAACCACAATTTACACCCCCTACTCTCACCCCTGCTCTTTTCTAGTACTAAAAGCTGGACTTTTCTTCCTCAACAATTACTCAGTGAATTTCTTTACTATATTTTCTTGCCTGGCAAATAAACAGCTTTGTTTTGTCTTGTTTTTTAGCTCCACTGGTCTTTGTTATATTCTTTGACATAGTGACTTTTCAACAATACTTTCATCCCCTTTTCCTCCACCAAAAGCAAATCAATACTGGCCTGGGAGTTAGTGTTGGTCAATAGCATGGTCTGCCCTAACAATCAGTAATACAGGCTGGGAAAGCTCATAGGTCTGACTGACTCATGATTAGTTCATGCCACTGGTGTACCTGAAAATCTGTCAGTCAATCAGAATCACCACTTCATCAAAAACAGTAACCCTGTGAGCATTCTGAATGGTGGTGCTGACCAGTGCAATGCTGGGAGGTAGGACATAACTAATCTTAAAAGGCAAGATCTCTTTTTATTCTTCTTTCTGCTTATCATGTACATGGGTCCACTGTCAAAGAGATAAGAGAAAATCAATTATTACATAACAACTGTTTGCCCCTCAAAGACAAGCATCCTCTTACTCTTCCAAATGGCAGATGGATAACTGTGTTGCTAGAAACCCTAGGACACTACTTTCACTAACCCAAGACTATCTACCCTTAATCTCACAATCTTTTATGAGGGACTTGTTCCTTAGGTAATTTCAGAGTGAAGAATATTTGCCAAGTAAAAAATTACTTATTTAGACAGTACAAATTAATCATATGATTTGCCTTATTAGATCAGCCGCAGTTTCTCAGCACATCCCATGCGCTCTTCTCTCTCCCTATTCACAGAGAATATCCCAGAAGTTCTGTGGAACCCAAACAGTAAAATGCTACCATGGATTTTTAGATAAGGGAGTAACATGATGAAAATCATGTTTTAAGGAGATTAATAACATGACAAAACAAGCTAGGACTATAGTTGGGAGACAATGGAACCAAGGAAACCAACTCTACATGAGATGATAATTGGTCCATAAATAATAAGGCAATGGCTCCAAGAATACTAAAGAAGAGGTGAATCTGACATTACCAACAAACCTCATCTTTTCTATTACAAATTCAGTTTATCCAGTAAGAAGGTGGATGCAATTATTTTCCTAATTTGCCTGAGGGAAGAAACAGAGCCTTAAGAGTTCACTTGTGAGGTATAAGGCCATCTTTTTCCATCCAGGTTACAGAGTGCCTGAAATTCAACCACCAGGAAATCATCTTTTTCAATTACAACACTCTACTCTCCCAGCATTGTCTCCCAAAATGCCCTAGAAGGAGCAATTTCAGAAGCACTCGTTTAGCCATTATTGCTGCTTTGATGGCAATTAGTTTGCCCACTTGCCTTCTCCAGGAGCACCCACCTTCACCCCATCCCCCCCCACAACCATACTCCCGGAACCCAACCTTGATAAAAAGACCAGGGCGAAAACAAGGATCTAAGAACCCAATTTTATCAGACTCAGAAGTGAGACTAAAAGAAATCAGATGCTTTGCCAAAATTAGGAATAAAACCAGAATCAGAGTTAAGAGTTTTAAACTCCCAGAGTTTTAAGATAACCTTCATTTTTTCTATACCTTTAGACACATTATACAAAATAAAAAATTCCTTATAGAATTTAAAAAACAAAATCACAGAAAAATTCCACACTATACTCCATCCTCTCCCTTTTTTTTTTTTTTTTTTTTTTTACTTTAGTGGGGCAAGAGTGGTTAACAGAAACAACTAATAAATCAAAGAGGAGAAGAACCCAAGCTTCCTTCAGAGGCTCCCTGCCACCATCAGGGCAAAGTTCCAACTCCATAGTCTGGTATAAAAGGTCCTTAATATTTGAAAAACAACAATCCTTTCTGACCCCATCCTTCACCAAACTACTTTCCTCTTCCTCATTCACCAATCATGTCTACTGAATGTCTATAGATCCCCAGTGTTTAATGTCCTCTCATACCACCATACCTTGGCTTATTCCATTTTTCTTCATAGAACACTCTTTCCCTGTGTCTTTGTGGCTACATTAAGCTCAAGTTCTTCTCTTAGAAATATCTCCTGATATCCTTCCTCTTGGACCCTATAATATTAATACATCCCTCCCTAGCCCACACCATGTCTAAATTAGGCTCCCTTCTTTATATACACCTCTAACAAACTTCTTAGAGGGTGTTGTCAATTCCAAAACTAGTGAGTACCTGCCACATTATAGATACTAAAACGATCACTGGTTCCCAGTTCTGTGTTATTCCTATAGCACAGCTGTTTTTCTTTCTCTTCTTCTTTTTCTTCTTCTGTTTTGTCTAAGAATCCTCAGTACTCTTACTATTAACTTGACAGTTTTAAGCACATGTGGAATGTGGCTACTAGCTTCTTAAAGGGGAAACCAACTGAGATTAAATACACAAAGAAGTTTTTCCATATAGGGCTCAATTGGTCAATCTAACCCAAAAAATGAACTTTTCTGACTATTCATAATGCTGCTAAAATAAAGGGGGGAAAAAAGAACTCTTAAAATGTTCATTGTATCTATTTGGAAAATGTATTCACATATCAGCTTCTGAATGATCAAGATGGTGAAATATGAAATCAGTTTATATCATTAGTTTAAATAGAGAATTAAATCCACACTGCAATAGAAAATCTGCCTTGAGAAGAAATTTCAGAGTTAAAACTTGCAACACGCAATATCATGTTCCCTAGATCTTTTTAGGTAGGATAACTGTTAAAGGATACATAAAAATCTGATAACCACGCTTTTCAGAACCTTGTTCAAAACTTTCCTACTAGGGATTCAGGTTGGGGGTTGCATGACATCCTCATGCCATTAATGTAAAAAACAAAAAGGAAGCTTTGAGCAAACACCATCCAAGACTACACCAGCTACAGCCTCAAACTGGCTGCAACCCTATATACAACACAGTTTTTACAACAATACTTACTAGGTTGAGGGATTCTACCAAATCAATGGTTCTAAGAAAAGCACAAAAATGTGATGTAACATAAAATACTCATATGGGTCTCGCTTTGCTTTTTAGAGTAACTTTGGTCACTTTTAGTAATTTTGGTTATTTTCTGTTTATTTCTTAAGTTTTAAGATGTAACAATTTTAAAATGTTTTCTAAGCCACTTGGGGCACCTTAACTCAGTTACTTCAGCTCTAAAATCAAACTACCCATTCACAGGAACATACTTAGAATTAAACATTGTAAAATAGATTGCAAATAAAAACACTAGTCAATTTGAATCAGAAGGATAAATTCTAATAAAAGAATGTACAACTCTACCTCAATAATAAAAATGTCAGTGAATTTAATACTAATTGTAATACAATGGGATTTCCCTTATTTACTTGAGGGAGGGTAGGGAAGGTAGAAAATAAATTACGTTATTCTAAAGATCAGAGTGAAAGAAAACAACCTAACTAGATTTGAAATATAGTACAAAAAAAATACAAACTCACAAACTATTATATTTTTGTCCTGTACCTTCAGTATTCCCCTGCTGCCAGCCACCTGTTTTAGATGTTCTCATGCAGAGAAAATAACAACAATGCCATTTTCCTTCCAAACACAATCAGGTTTTGGCAAACTTAAGTCAGTATGTCAGTTAAAAATAGAAATTCAACCAAAACTGTGATTTGGGAAATAACTACTTAAGTATTGAGTAGTTCCTACCTTGAATGGTACTGCATTTACCACTTATCATTTTTAAATGTACAAAGAAAACTCTAAAAATCTGCACATATTGCCAAATAATAGCTTCCAAATTAATAATACGTTATGCAAGACACTTTTAAGCATACACTGAGAGCAAAATTATGCCATTTTGGAAACAGAACTCCTAGTAAGAACAGTCCTTAGTAGTTGTGATATTTCCAACCACTTTTATTTTTATATAATCACTATTGTGACTCCTTTATAAGTTAGCACCCAACTTTGCCAGAAGCTTGAACAACTGTTTTCACCAACATGTGTGCCAACTGCCTTCTCTGGACCCTCCACCAGATCCATTTAGGGTTCTCAAACTAGGCCTGCATAAATAAAGTTTTATTTAAAGAGTCACAACCATTTGGTTACAAGTTGCCTAAGTTGCCTATAGCTGCTTTTGCTCTCTTTCAACAGAGTTGAGTAGTTGTGACAGAGACCATCTGGGTCTTTAAAGAAAAAGTCCACCAATCCCAGGAGTTTCTCAAAATAAACTGGATAAAATTACCCCTCGGTTGTCTTCACTGTTCATCTATGAAATGATAGTAATAGAGTGCTTACAGAATTTCTTAGAGCTTCTTATATGGAACTAACTTTTTAATATTTATACTACATGGAACCCATGTATACGATACTTTCCTAAAATACTGAACAAAGCACAGTTGACTCAGCAACTCAGGTGAAGCTAAAATCTTCTCAGACTCAAAATGTAGTATGTCTACACCCAGCACTACCCTAATTACTATAACTCAGCAGTAAGTATAGTATTGTCATAAGGAGGTTGAGTAATGACAGAAGCCTATTTGTGTACCATAGTTTCTGCTAAAGGATTTTCAAGTGAAAAAACAAAAGTGGCTAGAAGTGGTTAAAACAACTGTAGTTTAAAGCTTTGTAAATAGAAAACAATTGGTGTTATACTTTCAATGATGCTGTTTCACTGCAAAGCTATTTTTAAATTTTTCAAGTGAAAAATCCAAGGACTAAATTCCAGATTAAAATGTCAGATACCTAGATATTCAATAAATACCAAACGAATAAAGGGAGTTATGTGGATGTCAGGTTGTTATTGCAATTATTTTGTGTGTTACAATTTTTACTCCCCAAAGTTAAGGATATAGATCTGGCAGAGTCGTCCTTTTTCTAACCCAGCCCAGACTCCTCCCAAGACCACTGTCATAAGGAAGGCTATCTGAGGACTAGTTGCCAAGGCTGCCTCATTCTGCAGAGAAGATGGACCAAAAAAGTCACACTGTGTGAAAATAATTCATGAAAACCCCTGAAGCCTGAAAGGCACATCTATAAGAAAGAGTGAGAGGAGTCACATCATTTTATCATGGTGACAGCAGAGGCATTTATTTAGATGCTGAGCCCTTTGGTCTTCTAACACCAACTGCCTCCTGACTAGTTAATAGCACTTAGAATTTCCACAGGACTGGGCTTAGAGTAGTATATATGAAGAAGAAAGGAGGCTGGTTTTGAAATGAGTCAAATTGACCTAGTTTGAATCACGACTCTAGCACCCATATCATATGTGATCTTGGGCCAATTATTTAATCTGAGCATAAAAATGGTACTACTTTCATAGGATTATTATGAGCATTAAAGGAGCTATCATAGGAAGGTCTGATTCCTAGAATGTAAAAATAATTAATTATTAACAGCAGCTAAACATCCATAGAACTATAGGCCAGGCATATATTCCTCAGCATTTATTCCTCAGAAAACCTATTTGGCAGGTGCTATTATTATATGATAACTTGCCCAAGGTCACAAAATTAGCAAGTGGCAGAGCCAGATGTGGACCCAGGTAGTCCAGCTCCAGCATCCATGCTCTTAATTACCTCATTCAGTTATTATTAGAGTGGGTACACCAGGTATTCCTAAGAATGTCTCTATGTAAAGCACAGTGTTTAAAGCCTTCTTCATTAACATTTGAACCTTAATAGGTTTCTAGTTTGGAAATAATCCTGCTGTTGTTAAAATGCTGTTGGTAGCAAAAAGTGAATAACACTATGGTAATAAGTTCAATATCTGTTTAGGTCACTTAATTCAATCAGAGGAAAAAAAATTTCCAAAACTCCAAAACATTTAGGCTGGCTTTGTCCACACCCATCAGAAGAGGGACTAGGAAAACAGAAAGGGCTACGGAACAAACATCTCCTCTCCAAAAAAACAGCTCAGAAGGGATTTTGGTGGCATTCAATTAGAGACTCAGGTCTGGAAGGAACCCCAGTTTAACTCCCTTATTTTACAGAGTGGGAAATGAAGCCAAGAGAGAAGTGTGGCTTTCCCCAATGTCCCCCAGCTAGTGCATCCATCAAGTCAGACCATGTGCAAGAGGACTTTTCCACCACACCACTCTGTCTAAATGCCTATTGAACTGCAAACTCATGCCTCATTAATATATAACAATACCTCAATCGAAAGGCATGCATAGGTTGTTGCACAATATATTGGAAATCAGCAGATGGAGAGGGAGCCTCTTACCAAAGCTCTTTAAAGAATCTATTTAAATAAGACATAGTAAGCTTGTTAACTCTAAACAAAACGCAGACATATAAATTTGTAAACATTCCTAATGCTTTTCTGAACTGTTTCTGTATTCTCAACATAGAGTAAGTTTGCAACAGAAATTATCTCCCTCCTTCTAGTATTCTCCAATAGAAGGAAAACAAGCAAACAAACAAACATATCAACACACTTTTAAAATGGTAAATTACCAGATGCTTTACTACCCTCCCAAAAGACTGGATGTTCACTGCCCAGGAATAAACATAATTAGCTTGTTCCTAAAATAATTACAGAGGGTAAGAATACCCTCATAGTAGGTTACAAATATTTGCCTTTGAACATATCATACCTTTTGTTTAAGGCAAAACAGATGGATTTGTCGTTCAAATTGAAAACAATCACATAAGTCTGCGGTCCCCAACTCCTGGGCCACGGCCCCGTAACCATCTGTGGCCTGTTTGGAAACTGGCTGTGCATCACAGCCTGAGCTCTGCAACACCCCCACACTCCTTCACCCCACCCCCCCGGTCCATGGAAAAACTGTCTTCCATGAAACCAGTCCCTGGTACCAAAAAGGTTGGGGACCACTGACATAAGGAAAGTGATTTTATTACCTGTTAACAGCTGATGTTTTCAACTCCTTTTACACAAAATCTAATACATATGATCTCCTCTTTTAGCCAAACTGAGACTTATGGTTCCAATAGAGAGGTAACTCTCCAGTGACATACCTAGCAGCAAAACTAAGGTTAAATAACTAAATTAAGCAAAAATGAAAAGGCACTATCCAGGAAAATGTCTTTAAAAAAATTACTTCGAGATGCTTATGGAAATTCCCACAAAACAAGCAACAATTATCTTTTCCTCTATAGCAAAAAAATTTTTAAATAAAAAAAATAAAACAGTGGTAATGAAGAGAAAGGAACAAACTACACATTCCAAAGGAAGAACTACCAGACTTGGGTAGATATAAAGATGAAGGAGTCAATGAATCAAAATGGACTTCAGCATTTTGGTGTCTGGGCAACTGTGTAGAAATGGCCTCCCTGACAAACTCGGAAATTAGAGGACAACTAGTTGAGGGGAAGGATGGGGAGGTCACTTTTATCCTGTTGAAGTGAATGTTAGCAAGTGGATATATTTAGTATGTATAAGGATACAAAGCCGGATTATGGGTAAATTGAAGGTGCAGAATTTGAGCCTCTTGTGGGGGTTTAAATATGTGAAAAGCTAAAGCCTCAGAGTGACAGATATGACATGCTAACATGCAGCTAATGAAATTCATGTCTGAACTCTCAGTTTATTACAAACACTTCTTCAGACAGTTATTCAGTGTTTGCCTCCTTGCCCCATGCTTAAACATTCCAAATAAAAGACAGAAGCTTCACATTGGAATCTCATTTCTAGAAAGATATAATTTAATACTATGGTAACAAACTCCAGAAATCTGAATCTTCTCTCCCTGCATCAAAGAATACTTGTAATTAGCCTTCTCTGAACCATATCTACATTAAACTACCACTTAGCACATATATCTTTAACACTTCATCTTGATCAGTTTTCTGTTAAATACATGTAACATTTCTATTGCTACATTTTCCTTTCCACTGCTAATATTCTCTTTACTCTCTCTTCTAGATATATTAATAGTTTCAGTTTGAATTCTGAGTTTCCAAGTTCAAACTTCACACTACCAAAAAAAAAAAAAATCCTCCATCAGATAGGCCTCCTATGAATTGTTTCAATACCAGAGATGTGTGAATGATATTTTCTACTGTTTCCATCCATCTTCTATAGTGGGTCCACATTTATCAACTTAACTTTCTTTGCACCTTCTTTCTACCTGTTTGCCTTCTTTTGCCTATTCTTTTTATTTAGTCATATCATTTATAAGTTTTTCCAGGAAAAATTTTGACCCTAATTTTTTGATTCAACTTTCTAATTTTGAGCAAAAAGGAAAGAGCTATGGAATGAATTAACTGTGTGTGTCACTAAAGAGTTATGCAACCTTAGGCAAATTATTGAAACTTTCTGAGCCTTAGTTTCCTCATTTGTAAATGCGAGATAATACCACCTATCATGCAGGGATGTTGGGAAAGAAAGTAACAAACCTAGGATGATAACTGGAAAATAGTATTTGATAACTGGTAGTTACACATAAATTTTCTATGACATATTATGAAAGTAATTATCTCATAGGCCATTTCAGAACTTTGCTACCAAAAGTACTGGATGTACTTCCTAATTCTGCCCTCAATTCGAGGACAGAGTACAAACGACATTACTGCAGTTTCATTGGAGAAAGGCACCAAAGGGAGTGTATAATGGAAATCTGAGCTACAACATTTGGGCAGAGAGGCTGGAATACAAGGCCAAGAAAGCCCAACCTCAAGGTTTACTGTGTTCCAGCATCCCTGTATACCCTAGAAGGTAGTAAAATCTTGACTGCAATAGGCAGGTTTACAGTACATTTCAGGGAGCTGCTAATATTCCCTTTAGACTCACAGTTCCAAGCAGAAATGAGGATTAGTTAGTTTGTATTTCATTGCTGATTTGAAACATAGCATGACAATCATGATGATGATGACAATAGATATATTAACTTTAAAACTAATATTTGAGACTTATTACATACAAGACCTATGCTGAGTGTTTTGTTCTCATTATTAATCCTCATAGCAACCCTTTCATCCCATTTGACAAATGAAAAAAACTGAAGCTTGGCAGAACTGGGAATCAAATCCAGATAATAGTGTAAATTTCAAACATCCAAAACCGCAACAAGTTATGTGTGAAAAGTACATAGATACCTATATTCAGCACCAGAGCTATGGTAATCTGTGGGGAAGTGGAGATCATATTCACTCATAGTTAAAAATCAGAAAGCAGTGACATAGAAAGGCATCCCTGGGTACATTGGATTTTCAAAATTAAATTCATGACTTTCAAATTCACATGGCCTGCTTTGGGGCATTAATAAGTCTCCAGAACAAAGGTCTCCCCTGTTCCACCACCGTGCACGGAAGAGCATAAAATGAATGCAGCCATCATACACTCATACTGACTCCACCTCCAGGAGGCTATATAAATTCAGAACATCAGGCATTTGTGCTGTTCCTTTCTGGACATATTAAATAAAAATGTAAACAGGTATAATTCTATCCTGTACCAATATTAATCTATTGAAAACTGTACTATGTACCAACATTTTTAAGTCCTTTGCTTTTTAATCACAATGACACTATAAATTAGTAATTTTATTATTTAAAGATAAGGTAATGAGAACAAAAGTAATTTGCTGAAGATCACACATAAGGGAAATAGATTCCAACAAGGAGGTGTGGTTGCAGATTCCAGCTCTTAAACAGGACAATAAACTGAATATTGGCTTTCCCCAGGGCATGACCAAGTAGACAAGTGCCCTAGGAATTCCAGGAACTCCTTGCAAGATGCCACAACCAAAAATATAAGAACTTTTGTCTCTGTAGGATACACTCAAAAGGCTCCCTAGGACTGCAAAGGTTTACTGTCCTCACCAAGATTTCAGTTTAATGTCATAGAGACCTTGTATCCCAGTCCCACAGGCCCAGAAGACTTCATTTATGATTCTCCTTATCCCTGGGTACGCTCAGCAGTAAAAATCTTCTCAGTAACCCCAGCAAATGATACTGGTCATGAGGCAGCCCAGACCTGTAGTTCTACTGCTGGGCTACACAGAATAAACATAATTCACATAAAGAATAGGAATACAATCCCTTGCTCTGAAATAAGACCCACGCATTAAAGATTTACTCAGTCTTCTGGGTAGGGCTGTTCACATACCGTTCATTCAATAATATTTACTGTAAGTCTGCTATATACTAGGCACTATTCTAAGTGCTAGAATATACCTGTGAACAAGAGTTCCCACATTCATGAAGCTTAAATTCTAGTGGAACAGAAATATAAAGGTCAGTTTCAAATACAAGGTGAAAGAGTGCTGGTGCCATTCTAAATTCAGGGCAAAAAAAAAAGGAGGTATGAGGGAAAAGGGGCACTATTTACTCTGTATGGCATAAATGTTGGAACCTTTTTAACTACAGCTTGAGAATACCAGGCCAAACTATTGCACTGCTGCCAAAGCTGCTGCCAACTTGAAATGAAAAGCAATATGGTTGGATAGCGCAGTTTCTGGCTCAGGCTAAGATAACAATGCCCCACCTGCAAGTACCCAAAGGGAAAGTATAAAGGACAAAGATTCAGAAGCTTGGATCACTTACCTGTTTATAGTACCCCCTCCCCAAAAAGGAAAAAGAAATCCCTTTTAGCAGAGGACCCTAAATTCTGCCACCTCTTGAAACTGTTAGTATCAGTGTTCAAACTAATACAAGGAGAGAGGATAACAAACAACAACAAAAAAGTTAATGATTATAGGAAGAGAGTTCTTTTTCCAGTAGCATTTGGAAGCTGAGGGCAAAGATGGTTCACAGTCCTTTGCTCGGACAGAGCAGTCCACAAACCAAGAAATTGAACGCAGGAGGGAAGAACATCAGACACATACTAAAATCTATGTGGTTATTCACCCACATGTTCTCCAAAAGTGGTAATACCAGAATGTGAAGCATGATAACGCATTAGAGATACTTTAAACTCTTGGCCTACAAACTATCTCAATCCCAGAATGGCCAAATTAATACCAAAGTACAAAATTACAGTCCTGCATATACCCCTACAATTGCACTTGACATGTTAACACTGACTTTCTCTCACATATTCCTGTATTCCTCTCTCAGAATTGAGATACAGGAAGGCCCAGACTGCAATTCATTCATTTTTGTACACCTAGCATCTAGCATTAGGCCTGCCACAAAGCAGGCACTCAGAAAGTATTTCCTAAGCTGAAATAAAAACAAGCATCCTCAATATGGAAACAATAAAGATAGGAACCACCGGTGGAAGACACACTAAAAAACAGTCATTGTAGTTGTTCATTTTGAATGGTTTGGCCAAAGTCACCTAAGTAGCTTAGATAATAACTTAGATAATGTTAATCCACATGGAAAAAAAAATGACCACCACTTATAAAAGAAAGTAAAACATAAAAAGAGAACAAAACAACTCAAATTTCTGATAATTTATCAAAGAGTTTAACTGCTCAGAATTACAGATTTATTAATATCAATGCAAGTCAAGGCAATCTCTGTAGACTTAACTGCTGAGTTATTTTCAACTCATGGCCCAAAGATGGACATGCCTCATATATATGGCATTTATGTGCTCATTCATACATCTTCATGTCTGTGTCATACTAGACACAATGGGGTCTAGTATGGTACAGGGGATCTAACTTTGAACAGGAAAACATAGGGTTCCTACCCTCATGGATGGGCTTCCTTTCTGGTCTCATTCATCAAAGACGATCCATATAGCATAAATACAAGATGCTTTTAGCCATCCTGTCTCACTGCAGAAAAACTGGAATCATTTTTGTTCTTCCCAAAGTGGGAACTCAGTAATGCAACCATAACTCAGTTTCAATAGCATTAAATCATGTACCTAGAACAGTACAACATAATCAGGCATTTTTAAAAGAAATTAAAATAATCCAACTATGGATTAACTGATTTTTGCTTCCTCCCACACAGTTTTGATAAAGAATTTAATGTGTTCTATCTACTTAGAAAACACACTTGAAACCAAATGATTTCCATTTCCAAATTAAGATACTGCTAACCTTGTGCAGAATGGGTCAAGTGCTACAGCACTGTTTAAAATTCTTTTCAAAAATGGAATAAACAGGCAGGGCACAGTGGCTTACACCTGTAATCCTAGTACTTTGGGAGGCCAAGGTGGGAGGAATGCTTCAGGCCAAGAGTTTGAGACCAGCCTGAGGAACATAGCAAGACCCCATCTCTAAAAAATTTAAAACTTAGCCAGGCGTGGTGGCACACACCTGTAGTCCCAGCTACTCAGGAGGCTGAGGCAGGAGGATCACTTGAGCTCAGGAGTTTGAGGTTGCAGTGAGCTATAATGTTGCCACTGTACTCTAGCCCAAGTAACAGAGCGAGACACTGTCTTAAAAAAAAAAAAAAAGAAAGGAATAAACATAAACCGTGATAATTCTACACTATGGAATACTATGTAACAGTTAAAGAATGAGTTAGAACTATATAAGTACTGACATAGAAAGACATAAAGATGGTCCCCAAGGGTTCAACTTACAATTTTTTTTTACTTTACAATGGTGTGAAAGTGATACACATTCAGTAGAAACCACCCTTTTGAATTTTGAACTTCTCCCAGGCTAGCAACATCCTGTACCATAGTCTCTCACAATGCTGGGCAGTGGGAGGAGCCACAGCGCCCAGTCAGCAATAAGATCACTAAGGTAAACAACCAATACCCTACAGTGTACTGTGTTGCCAGATGATTTTGCCCAAGTGTTTGCCAAGCTAATGTAAGTGTCCTGAGCACATTTAAGGAAGGCTAAGCTAAGATATGATGTTCGGTAGATTAGATGTACTAAATGTATTTTCAACTTACAGTATTTTTAACTTACAATGGGTTTATTGGGACATAACCCCATTGTAAGTTGAGGAGGATCTGTATTTCATATTGGGGTGGGAGGTAGAATGCAGAAAAACATATGTAATGTGTTAAAAATACAGACACAAAATAAAACTATACACACATACACACATACACTACAAGGCCTGGAAAGATATCAAGCTGACCGCAATGATTACCGCTGGGAGGTAAATAGAGGGAGAGATACTGAAGAAAGAATTTGTCTTTTTCCATATCTTGGCGAATTCTTCTGAGATATTATCCATCTATCACTTGTTTAATTAAAAACATTTTTAAAGAAACTGTCTCTAAAACCAGATAAACAATCAAGATTTGGCATTTGGTCCTTAATATTCCAAACATTACAGAATAAACAATCTGGTTTATTGTTTATGTCAGAATAACTGACATAGCATTTAGCTCCAACAGAACACTTATATTATACAATAAATGGAATGAACTTAGGAATTTTAAATTCAAAAAAAGTAGGTCAGAAGAAAAGAATCTTATACTTTCAAAACTCACCTTCTAAGCTACTACAAATACATATAAACTGCTTTCATAATACCCTGTAACTCATTTATAATGTGTTTTATAGATTAATAGTTCACAATAATATCCTCAAACTGCCAACTACTAGCTCCAAAATAATCACCGTATAAACGAACAACTTTTTTTTCTTCTCTGGTTTTGCTATTGCATATTATTTCCTTTCCTCCTACAAGTTCAATTTGCTGGCAATTTAAGTAGTGATTCAATTTTAGCATTAAAAATTAAGAATATATTCTTCTTGCTCTCTCAACATTTTCCTAGAAATACCCAAGGACCAGACACCATGACAGTCAATCTGCACTAGTCACAATATAATTGTTAAGTGTATGAGAAGTACAGTACCTATGTAACTAAAATCACATTTCTTCTGTTTCTTAAAAAACTCAACACAAAAATTGTAGCTCATGTCTCAGGTAAATTCCCAAATCAGCTATTAACAAATCTTTCTATCTTCCACAGATTATAATTCTTTTGAACTTCATAAGTCAGGCACTGACATGAAAGTACCAAACATTAATGCAGAGCATATGTAGTCAAATGCATGAGCTACAATTACCAAATTGTATATATACATTAAAGGTGCCAGTTTTACTTTTCTAGGGAGCTTTTGCTGATTTGGATTGGAATTTTAAAGGGCTAATAATAAAAATTATTTAGAACTAGATTACCACAAGTAGTCATCAGGAACATCTTGCTTTAACCAATTATTATTAGTATTTTCTATGCTATGAATGAGCAGATACACGATATATAAGCTGCAGAATGAAAGAAAAAGGACACTATTTCAATTCTCTTTCCCTTGTGCCTGAGCACAACAAACAGCAGTAAAGTTCAGAGTGGAATAGAAACAAGCAGAGGATTTTCAGTAATAGAATTGCTTAAAAACACGTATCTAGCCATTAGGGAGAAAAGGAGATCAACAAGGGAAGAAAAGAAGCAAGTTCCCTCTTCTCTGCCTGTAAATGAGGCCAATCATTCCATTCAATCAATAAGTCACTCATTTTTCATTTGGCCAAGTGGTCTACATCGTCACTGCATATGTGTCCTTTAATAATACATGCTATATTTTCTCATACTAACAATTTTAATATTTACTGTCATGAGGAGAAAAAGAGAAAAAAAGTCAAGTTTAATCTGATTATCTTTCTGTCACCAAATATTGAAAGATACAGCTTTTGGGTAAAGGTAGAAGTAGGGGAATATAATAAAAACAGAAAACTATACCAACTGCTCCCAGAGTGTATCACTTAGTTAATGGTGTCCTATTACACTGATAACATTCAACTGCTTCCTAAAGTTCCTCATTCACTCCCAGGAAACAATAAAGCAGACTTTCACACTGCACATACTGTTTTACATGAGGCTTGCTTACTTCATTCAGGAGAGATAAAAGCAAACCACTTTATCAAAAAAAGTACCCTAACTAATGGGAAATATCCAAATATTCAATTGCTACTGATGACTCAGTCAGTGGGCAGTTACAGAAGCTCATAGCTGATGCTAGAAAAAGCTATAGTTTTCATGAAGATTACTTTGAAATACTGTTCTGGGTGGACATTATTTGTTCTTACATTATGATTTTGTTTTACTTTCACTCTAAGCATTTATATAGTGTTGCATCCTTTCCAGAGGAAAAAGATGGGGTTTCTCTCATCATTATAGAAACAAGAAAGCCTTTCTAATTTGGGCCCTTTTCTGGTTACTAGACCCACATTCTGGTAAATATTGCTACTTTGCCCCCACAATTTTAGCCTCCAATGAGCTTTTTCTTCCACTCAAATACTCATGATTTTTAACCTGATGAGGATTGGGTACATTGAAAGCAGCCAACTCTATCTCCCTATACCAACAAAAAGATTTTAACTGTTTACTCTAAACAGAAATAGAGACATTTAAGTGCTAAACATCTTTTAAATATAACACACTTTTAGAAATATATTTATTTATAGCCAATATCTGATGAATAAAATATTAATGGTAAGTAAAATTATAACCACTATAGGATATTCTACTTATTGGCTGTATGGGCAGATCAACAAGTCCTCATATTCCAGTAAAGTATTTAAATAAGAAACAGTAAAAATCAAGTACAGTAAACATAATAACAGCTTTCACTGGCATACTTAATTTAGAAAGTTCTTTTACATATATTCAGTCTTTGAATTCAACATTTATTGGGTTTCCATGTCAGACCCTATACTAAGTCCTTGTGAACATAAAGATAAATAATACACATCTCTTTAGTTTCCATTCATCTCATTTGATAATCAAAATCATATTTTAAAAGGACAGGATTATTTCCATCTTACAGAACAAAATAAAGCTTAGAGATATTAAGAAAACTTTGTCACATGACTACAGACTAAATTAAAAGCAAAGCTTATTCAATACTCTTCTATTATACATTCAGTTTATATCACTAACCTTAGGGATCTTTATGATCCCCACCACGTATTTCTTATAATGCCACAAATTCATTTTAAAAAGAAAAGAATTTTAATTGCTACTGTTTAAGTGTAATGATAAGGATTGTTATAAATGTGTGTATGTGTATCTATAACTTATATATGCATATGTAATATATGCATACTACATATATATGAATATATATGTAATATGTGTGTGTTTATTACTTGCTCCATAAAGGCATTCTCTCCAAGGAACAATAACACGTATTTGTCCTCAGGTCTTAAAACACAAGGTGTACTTACAAACTCTTAGTTAACCTAAAATCCTTGGAATGTGGCATTGATCTTATTGACTATTATGAGAGCTACTACAAGTAGTATACCCAGTAGGCCTTTAGACAACTACAAATTTAACTCTCTTGTATGACATGAAGTTTCATAAATATATAAATATGTAATTTTATTGAGGTAAAGGTTTAAAATATCATGAGACACCAAAATCAGTGCTCAGCATCCACAGTGTAACTTGGCTTTGCTGTTTTCTTCTCATATACCCCTCCAAAGTACCTGCAAAGTGATACTTTATTGCATGTTAGGGGGAAAATTATCTTCTAGGACTGTGCTAATAGTAGCCACACGTGGCAACTGAGCACTTGAAATGGGGCTAGTTTGAATTAAGATGTGCTTCAAGTGGAAAACATACACTGGATTTAGAAGACTTTGTAAGAAAAAAAAGAATGTAAAACATCTCAAAAAATGATTACATGTTGCAATAACATTTATACTGGATTAACAAAATATATCATTAAAATTAACTTCACCTGTTCCTTTGTACTTTTGAAAATGTGGCTACTAGAAAATTTTAAATTACATATGTGGCTTACATTATTTCTATTGGACAGCACTGCTGTAAAATATGCCCAAGAGAGTTGAGCATATTCTTTGAGACTATCAAGGGTCTACTCTACTAATATATCCTTTATGATTGCCAGTTCTCAATATATCAGAATGTGATCATGGAGCAGGGAGGAGGTAGGATTTTTTAATGATATGAGAAAAGTCCATGATGTATTTTCAGGAAAAAAAAAAAAAACCAGGCTATCAGATTGCTAAAAGGTGGAGCTGCTTCAAATATGCATTTAACTTATCAAATGTAATTTACCAATATAAAAAAAAATTCCTCTAAATGAAAAGCACCTCCTGCAGTGAGCATGAATCTGCTGTCTCCTTGGCCAGTCTCAGCTCCTGCAAGCCTCTCACAGTGTGACCAGTTTACTGCACTGATTATAACTGATACATACACTGTATCCCTACTGTATATACTATGAGGTCAATTAGATATTTTAAGATATACATACACACAAAAAGACTGGGTGAAAGGGCACTAAATTAAATTAGCATTAGATATCTCTGGATGGTAAAATGACAGATTTTCTCCTTTATACTTATTCTATATTTTTCTAATTTTTCTATGATAAAAATGAACTTTTTTCCTATTACAAAAGCTATTAATTTTTAAAGATGTATGGTATAATATGTAATAGCAAACTCCACTTCAGATCTTCTGCCAAAAAGGGAAGAGAAAATGAGAAGTCAGTCATTTTGTACAGCAGGACTCAGTTTCCTGGTCAGACAGCAAGTCCATAAAAACCCAGATCATGCAGGCCCATAGGAGATAAAAGAGGATCAGCATTCATACATTTGTAAAGCCCTGTAGTTGCCTTTTACAAAAGAATACAAAATATATCCTTTCCTAGATGACAAGATTTTTTGCCAGACATTTGGAATGCAAAACTGACAATAAAACCACAAGGTGCACTTGTAACAAGATTCAAATTTTATTTGTATATGTTTAATTTAAGAATGTGAAATAAAATCTAAGTCAATAATTAAAGAACTCAGTTCAATTCCCTAACTTAGAAACTACTGTATCTGTAAATTATTTCTATGCTGCTGA
This sequence comes from Daubentonia madagascariensis, assembly GCA_023783475.1. Classification (NCBI taxonomy): domain Eukaryota; kingdom Metazoa; phylum Chordata; class Mammalia; order Primates; family Daubentoniidae; genus Daubentonia; species Daubentonia madagascariensis. The sequence goes on along the minus strand of JAKFHU010000144.1, from coordinate 5,975,240 downwards.
TGGCGGGATTTACATATTCACTGATGCTATCATTCCACAAGCTGCATTTGTATGGAAAAGAGTATATAAGAAACCATTTAAATTTGCTCTTACACTGCATAGAAGAAAAAAGGTTATCAAACTACAAGTTTCTCCTCTCTCTCACTCATCACTCTTAGATTATACTAACTTCCTCATTGAATCTAGAAACCAACAAGCTCTTTCAACTTCAGGACCAATAGATGTATTAAGATCTGGCAATTTACTTGAAATATTTAGTTGTGAGGTTTAGAATTGTGGATGCAGCCAGTCCCCAAAAGGCAAATGATGAAAAATAGTCTAGGGATACTGCTGCAAAACAATTTTTCAAGTCAAGGAAAGAACTGGCATTAGGAAAATACTTTCTACTGCTTCTCCAATGCCTTAAATCTTCTTTCACACAAACTCCCACAATTACACCTACTTCGTACCCAAATAAAATCCATAAATAATGTTGCACACCTGAAAAAAAGGCAGTTTTTCAGCATTTGAAACATTCAACTCATTTTTCCAAAATATTTAAGAGTTATACCATGGCATTTTCCCTTGTAATAACAAAAGTAACTAAATCTACTTTGAAAACTAATGGGGGACCCTAACTCTAAACGATGAAAAGTGTTCCTATCACCCTAATGTGGATTAAAGTGTACATATACTAAAGAACTAAAATCTTTCATTTTTAAAAAATATTTCTGCCATCCTTTATATTATTTAACAAACATGATACTATGCCTCTAGTATCAAACATGATACTAGAGGCATTATTCTAAGTACATTTCAAATATTAGCTCATTAAAAACCCTCTGAAATAGGTGCTCTCATTATACCTACTTTATAGGTGAGAAAACTGAGGCACAGATAAAGAAAGTAGTTTTCCCAAGGTCACACAGCTAGTAAGTGGCAGAGATGAGATTTAACTCCAGGCAGTCTGGGTCCAGAATCCACTCTTAATCACCATGCTATGCTTGCCCTCAGAAAGTAATAAGCTCATGAAAGCCCAGTGTCTGGCTTATAGTTAAGCATTTAATAAAAATATGTTAAAGAAATAGAGAAAAAAATAGAGACGGCAAAAAGTAGAAAACCCCTTATTCATAGTCTCAATACACCACCATGAGTATACTGGTATACCTTCTGTCAGTGTTTTTTTCTTGTTCACAAAGGGGTTTCTTTTCCTTTAACATTCAGCATATATGACTTTTAAGACAATAGAAAACTTTAATGTTAAGATACTAGTCTCTCAGCATTTTCAGAATAACAGTTAAAATTAATTGAACGCTTGTATGTCAAACACTTTGCAGGACATATATTCTTAATTTCACCTCACAACCCTGTGAAGTAGGTACAAGTATTATCTCCATTTTATAAATGAGGAAACTGAAGCATAGTTAAGAAAGTAGCTTAAAGTCGCATGGCTACTAAGTAGCTGAGCCGATTCGAATTCAGGCAGTTCAACTTCTGAACTAGAATTCTTGCCTATTCCTGGAGGGTAGGTTTATGAGGTACTTGAAAGATAGTGGTCATGTTTTCACAGAGCAGTATTATTTGTTTGGCTTAGCCTAAAATGAGGATGTTACCGTACACATTTACTTTATTTTGCCCTAACTTTGACTTAGACAACTAAAGTTTTTAATATCTTAAGCTTTCTTGAACAAGCAAATATTCACGCTTTATTAATATTTTGTAAAGGTTAAGTATCATATGTAATTCCTTCATTCAACATACATTTGAGTATCCACTACTTGTAGGGACACTGCTAACAAGAGATAGTCTTTGCACTACTCTTTCCATTCAGCATATAAACATGCTCAGGTGTCTCGCAACTAATAAATACAACACACTGGTACATAAAAATGGATAAAGCTTTATCAACCATTCAGTGGTAGACCTGAGAATGGAATCCTGCAACTATGTGCCCCTATCCTACAAAGTAGATAAACCCCTTATTTTTCTTACAGTTCCTAAAGAGTGACTGACACCTAAATAATTACTAGATTGGTGCTATTTGCCTGCCTCATGCTCTACCACCACCTCTTATCAGCTGGCAATGAAAGCCTACTCATTTTTAGTGCAAAGGAGTTGAAATTAAAATGTTTTACTAAAAGCTTAGTTTACTAGGCTACACGTTTAAACTACTTTTAAAATTCCAAAATTGTATTTTGGGTTTGACTTTAATAACCAAATGATAAATGTGAATGTCTAGGACCATCTGTGAAAAAAGCAATTAAAAAAAAAAGATACTTTTAGAGAGAGAGAGAGAGACACATGCACATTCATGGAAAATGGTAAGGCCATCTATGCTTGATTTTACACAGAAACATCTGATTGTATGCAGTCTTAAGTAAAATCCTATCGATTGTGAAAAGGTGGCAGAGAGCCAAAAAGGTGGCAGAGAGCCAAAAGTTAAAAAGTCAAGCGCAGCAGGAACACTCCTAACCAGTTCACTGAGTGGCTTAATTGATGGCCAATGACCATAGGCACAATTAGCAACCCAAGACCTCATAATGAAAGGGGACAAGAGCAGAAACAACCTAAGAAACCAAGGTTAACATATGGAGAAACTTCTCCTGGTTGATAATTACTAGTGTGTGCATAAAACCTTGACAAGTTTCTTGACCAACACATGCCTACATCAGTGTTTAAATGTAGCTGGCACATGTCTGAGTTCATTGCTTCTCATATCCAAATTCTCTAACAAGCTTCACTAGTACTTTATAGCTTTACCATTATCTAGTATTTGCCTTCTACTGCTATTCTCCTTTTAAGTCTGTAATTTGTCTCATCCTACATTATAAATCTATGGAGGAAGGGAGCAATGGTAACCCCAAACACAGCTTAGTGTTTTGCAAATAATAGGTATTAAATAAATGTTCATTAATGATATGAAATCCACCTTATAAGCATATCCCAGCCCTTATCATTATGCAGAACTGCTCCACCTTATCTCTGACGGGAATGCCCCATGTGTCCAGTCCTTGAACCTCTTCTCTTCTCTAGCTACACTCACTTCTTGGGTGATCTAATCTACACTGACAACTCCTAAATGTATCCAGCCTGGACCATTTTTCTCTGAACTCTTGCTTCATATGTTCAATTGCTGACTTGACATCTCTATTAGCATGTCTATTAGAATCTCAAAAACTTAATTAGTCTGGAACAGAACCCCTGAACTCTCCCCAGAACTCTGCTCTGCTCTGTCCTGAAGTCTTCCGCATTTCTGTTAATGAAAACTCCATCCTTCTGGTTGCTCAAACCAAAAACTTTGGAGACTTTGGAGACTCCTCTCTTTTCACATTCCATATCCAATCTATCAGCAAACTCATTTGGATCAAAGCATATCCAATGAGAGTCACAGATATCAGTATGAGTACATTTCTATTTTTATATACAGAAATACAGATTATTTACATAATCATACATGGATACATGGATTAGTATACACACATATATTTCCTAGCTGTGTCCACGGAGAAAGCCGAGGAGCAGTGACACTCCAGTAGCAATGAGCACACCTAGCATCCAGATCTTGGCTTCAAAATACCATTCTCCAGTAAAAGGAACTGGTGCTCCTTACAGAAATGACTGATTATAGGGCTGGGCCAGGGGAAATATAAGATGAATCTGAAGCATCTAGTAGCGCCAGAGAGTAAAGAAGTGTGCATGCCCATACACACACAAAAAAAGAATAGAAGGGGGCCAAAAGGACATAGAAGTAAATCCAAAAGAGTTCCCTATGCCCAAAGTTGGAATAATTTGAGCAACAAAATAGATAATGATAGCATTGAATTATAACTATAAGAATAAAATAAATATCTATGGATTTGAACTGATATAAATGATTAGATAGATGAGAAGGGATAAACCTTCCTTACAGAAGAATTCCAGTTAATAAATGTAGAAAGAATGTGGAAAATAAAAAAGTACCTTCACAACACCATTGCAACAATTGCTGCAGTCAAGATCTACTAATGAATGCTAAAATTAGTAGGCAGAAACAGAACACTGGCAAAGCCTCAAAGTATCTCCCCCCAAATATTTACCAATTACTGCGGTGATTTTAATATATAAATCCATAACCCCAGTCTAATCATGTGAAAAACATCAGACAAACCTAAATTGAGAAACATTCTACAAAATACCTGACCAGTACTCTTTAAAAAGTGTCAAGGTCATAAAAGATAAGTAAAGACCAAGAAACTGTCATGCATTGGAAGAAACAAAGGAGACCTGACAACTAAAGCAATATTGTATCCTGGTTCGGAGAAAAGAATGGAAAAAGGATATTAGTAGAAAAACTGGTAAAATACAAATGAGGTCTGAAGGTTGGTTGAAGCACGATACCAATATTAAGGTCTTAGCTTGATAAATGTACCATGGTTATGTAAGATGTTAACATTAGAAGAATCTAGGTGAAGGGTATATAGCAGGAGTTCTTAATGGGAACAATTTTGCCCCCAGGGGCATTTGGCAATGTCTGGTGACATTTCTGATTGTCACAACTGGGGGGATGGTACAGGCATCTAGTGGATAGAGGCCAGGGATGCTGCTTAACATCCTATAATGTACAAGACATCCTCCACAACAAAGGATTATCCAGTCCAAAATGTCAATAGTGCTGCAGTTGAGAAACACTAGTATAAAGGAATTCTATGTACAATCTGTGCAACTCTTCTGTATATCTAAAAGTATTTCAAAATAAAAAGTTAAAAAATATCCAGATCCAATCACTTCTCACCAATTTCCTGGTCCAAGACACCACCATCCCCCAACTGGGTTTTTTAAGAGAGCCTCATAACTGGTCTTCTTACTTCTACTTTTAACCTCCTTAGACTACTTTCAACCCAGTAGCCATTGTGAAGTTTTTAAAAGCATAAACCTGATCAAGTCACTCCTTTGCCCAAAACCCTATAATGGTTCCCTTCTCACAAAGTAAAAACCTAAGTCCTTGGAATGGCCTACAGGCTCTACGTGATCTGAACCCAGTTATCCCTCTCACTTGACCTTGTTCTACTCTTCTCCTATTTACTCCAGTCCAGGCACACTGGCCTCCTAGAATTCTGGGAATACACCAAGCACACTTCTGCTTCAGGGCCTATGCAAAATGTTTTTTCTACTTAGTGTGCTCCCTTATCTCCTTCAAGTCTTTACTCTCACCAAGTCTGTCCCAGACACCATCTTTAAAAATGTACACACCTCTTGGCATTCCTGTCCCACTTACACAGCTTTATTTTTCTCTACAGCACCATTGCCTTGTAATATACTGTAACAATAACAGATTTTTGTCTCTGTTTGTAACAAACTGTAACCTCTGTAACCACTGTAACCTCTGCATCTCCAACAATGTCTGGCACATACTTGATGCTGAATAAACATTTGTTGAATGAATGATACATCTCTGAAATCCTAAATTAAATATCTCAGTGTCTTTCTACCACTTCCCATCATTACTGTATTTTCTATCTTATCCCCTGACTTAAGAAGAATTTGGTTTGGAAAAGAAAGAATGGGCTTTGAATCCTGGTTCCATCACTTGATAGTGTGTGTCTCTGGACATGTTATTTAACATCTCTAATCCTCAGTTTCATCTGAAGGAGAATAAGAAAGGGAAGAAAACAAGGATAATAGCACATGTAGAGTTAATGTTAGCACTGGAATAAGGTATTAAAGTGTCTAGCACAAAGTAGATACTCCATAAATAGGAGCTATTATTTTTACTCCCTCCTTACTAGCTAGCTCTTTAGCTTCACACTGACCTCTAGCCTTTTATACTCTTCATTTACTCCCAACTGGATCACCCCTTTGAGGCTTTCTGCTCATGATCCAGCTTGGACTCCACAGTTCTTCATTTAGAGTCACAATTCTCAATATCATTAATTCTCTCAACCAACTGTCCTTCCGGTATGTCTACCAGACACCTGCAAAGCAGCAGGTAACAGCCTGGGCTGTGGAATTGAACTACCAGAATTTAAACCCCAGCTGTTCATCTTACAAACAAGGAGAGTAACAGCAACAGTACATATCTCATAGGGTCCATGTGTTAAATATTAATAGTTGCTTCAGATATACTCAGACTAATCACTCATCACTAGAGAAAAATCAAACCACCGTGTAAACTGGTACCACTACAAATCCAAAGTCTACAACCTTGGATAAGTAAGTGCTCAATGTTGCCTAACAATCCTTCAATTTCCTAGTCATGTGTCCATTTGCCTTTTTCTCCCCATTCCCTTGGAAGCTGTTATAAAATCACATTCTTTTTAAGAACAGCTATTCCACCACCTTCCCTTCACTCTTAGTAGATGATCAAAAATGACAGAAGACAGTCATCAACTCCTTCTCCTTCCTGCCCCTGTCAGTTACAAACTTATTTACACTGCCACCCATCTGTATCTCCTTCCTTTCTGCTCCCTGGAAAAGTAAGACTATCTTCTACTCAAGGCCAACTGCTCTACCTATGCCTAGGATCCTATCCCTAACTATTGTCTCCAAATCCTTGCCTCCATCCACCATCCACCATCCACCATCCACTTCCCCAGCCCCCACCACACAAACACATATACTCTTCTTCAATTTCTTCTCTCCACTGGTTCTTTCCAGTCCCACATGAGCATGCCCAAGATTTTTTTTTTAAAGGTAAACTTCTCTAATTCCCCATCATCTCCCTCTACTTACACTCTTTCCTTCAGAGTCCTTTGTTGAAAACATTGTATCCCTCTCAATTAGCTACACTTCTAGCTGTCATTCACTCTTCAACCCTCTCCATGCATTACAATGTAGCTAACTGCTCTAGCTGAAGTTAAAAAAGACATCTTAATCACCAAGTCCCAGAGACTGTATTCAGTCCTTATCTTACTTGTCCTTTCCATGGCAGGATTCAGTGTTGACCACTCCTAGTCCTTGAAATATTCTCCCTCAGCTTCCATGACAAATCTCTCATAGTTCCCTTTTTTCATCTTTAGTCTGTCTGGCACAGACGGTTGGCTTCTCTTCAACTGCTTGCCCAAACCACCTAATAGCTCACAACAGATATGTGGGAATTGTCCTAAAGCTTAAATCTTGTACAATTCTATCATCTGATTATTTATCCTATCCTGTTGGTAATACTTACTAAATCTCTCATATAGCTACCCCCTTCTCTACATCCCTCATTATTTCTCACCAGGATAGCTTCCTAACTGGTCCTTGCTTTCAGTTTTGCCCCTCTCTAATCCAGCATTCACTTTACTGTCAAAATGATAGGTCTAAAACACAAATCTGATTCTATCACAGTATAGCTTAATTTTTTTTTTCCTTAGCTTGGTTTACAAGGCAATCAGTGATTTGGCTTCTTATCATTTCATCCTCCTGTTCTAAAGCTGCACTGTCTACTTGTGGCTACTGAGTATATGAATGAGGCTAGCCGAAAGTAAGATGTGCTATAAGTATAAATTACATACCAGATTCTGAAGATAGTATGAAAAAGGGAATGTCGAATACTCCAATATCACTTTTTATATTGACTGCATGTTGAAATAATATTTTGGATATATTAGATTAAATTACATTATTAAAATTAATTTCACATTTTACTTTTTAAAATGTGGTCACTAGAAAGTTTTAAATTATATATGTGACATTTGTGGACAGTGCTAGTATAAAATATACTTTCCCTCTTTCTGAACCTAGTTAACTCATAGCTATTATTCAAGATTAGCTCAGGTAACCCACTAAGATGCATTCCAAGACACCCCCTCCCTAAGGCTGAGTCAGCAACCCCGCCTCTACTTCCATCCACACGAACCTGTGCACACACCTGTCATACATCATATCATATTGTATTATAATTATTGGTAATCAGCTATCTTCTCTCAACTGTAAGCTCCTGGCAAAAGGATCTCATTCTGTGTATACTCACATCCTACCACCATGCCTGGCACTTAGAAGGCACTCAAATATTTGTCAAACAAATGTGAATGACCTATTCCTGAAGGTTACCAGAATTTCTAGTTCTCCAAGGAAAACAAACCAGCCATGAAGGAGCCTAGACTTTACCAAGAGTTCTAGTAATAAAAAGACTTAGGTGGAGGGTGGGGGAGTAGGAATCACAGTACAGAGATCAGCAAAGAAGAAAAAGTTCATAAACACCTGCCCTTACAGTGAAAATAGGGATTTGCAATATTGATATGGAGCCTTGAACTCACACTTGGCATGCCTTGGGCCACAGTTTGGTTCCTAAATTACTTAAACAACCCATTCAACAAAAGAGTATGATTTGGCAGGTTTCAGCACAAACAGCTAGAGCCCAGCACCTGTTCCACTTAAACAGCACATCAGTACAGTTAAAAACAACAACAAATCTCTCTCATGAAGCAAATGCTAATCTCATGATGCTTCACCATGGAGCAATTCAGAAGAGTTATTACACGAAATGTGCCAAAGCATGAATTTATGGCTGATGCTTATTTGGCAAATATGGTTGGCACTGTTAGATGTTGAAGAACATGTATGCAAATAAGCAAATAAAAGTTTTTAAGCTCCCAGACTTAAATATTTACATTACCATAAATGTACAAAGATAAATGTTTATATGCATACATATATAACAAATTCCAGGAACACATTTTTTAATGTGATTGTCAGAAAACAATTATGAAGTGGCATTATTTCTTTATGGGCCTCAGGGTAGAATCTTAAAAATAAATTCTGACAGAATGTTAATGGGGTACAAACATTATCATGGAAATTTCTCTGTACTATCACTGGATAAAATGAATAGCCATTGTATCATAATAGTTTAAAGCAATCTTATCTTTTCCTTTCACCAAAGCACTTCTCTTCCAACCCTAGAACCCAGCCAAACATAAATTTCAGCCCCTAAACAAGGAGTGAGGGGGAGGAGGACCACACATTAAAAAGCCTTAGAGAAAACAATTTGACATTTTTTCCCACATAATATAGTCATGTTAGAGTCTACAAAATAAAGACATGATAAAATATTTCCCCTTCTTCCTTCTGACAGCTATGGAAAGGGGATGTTTGTTTTTTCACATAGTTTGTGAGTTGGTCATAGCCAAAACTCACTAGCAATGGTATGAATTCTGCTTCCATTGCTAACTGTTAATCTCTGGGCTGAGGCGATAACTCTCATCTTTGAAGCCAAGAAAATGTACCATACCTGCCATTATAGTTTACTAAACAATTCACCAAAGAGAAGTACCAGGCACATCAGAAAGTAATTAGGGTAGTCAGTGAATTAAGCTATCTAGAAATGCTCTGAGATTACAGGAGAAGCCATCATGAAGTGAGCATCCAAGATTGCTCATAGAAAGTTTTACCCCTGTGGATAATTCATGTTTTTCACTTCCACACTGCAAAGAGCAAATATGGGTTCTCTGAGTACACACATTACCACATCACTTCATTTATTAGGAAAGAAAGGACGCTGTGGTTGAATAAAAATCAGTAGGTAGGCCCCAAAATAGAATCCTCAAGGCAATCCCAATTCAGGTGAAAAGCTGTTCATGTACATCATCCAGTGACCTAAAAATAGTCTTTTATGTAAGTCTCCAAGTATTTAATTCAACGTATAATCTTACCACATTCAACAGAGACAGAAGAGAAATGTATTAGGTTTTCTATAGCAAGGCCAATAAAGATGAAATCATAGTTTTCCTCTAACTCATCACTACCCCCTCAACGCCAGCCTTCCAATAACTCCATTCCACAGCTCTCAAATTCCTGAACTTGGATCTTAAAAAAACCTGATTGCAAAAAGTAACATTTAAAGGGCGGAGGGCTCCTTCCTGTTGCTCTCAGCAGTCTTTAACATAGTCAAAGGAGGAAAAAACGAAGTCAAGCTCTCAGACGGATGATGCATGCGATGAGGGGGGAGGGGGGAGACGCGGTTCAGACGGCAAGTCCCCACCAAGGGAGGAAAGAAAAGTTGCAAGAACGGATGAGTCAAAGGGCAAAGAAGAAACAAACTGACCAACCCAACCACGCAAAACCCCCAAACCACCAAGCAAGCCGGCACGTGAGGGGGCTCACCAGCCGCAGCGCGAAGTGAGCAGGCAGAGAGCCACCAGGTTTCGTCCTGGAACTGCTGGCGAGGATGAACCGGATCCTCCCCGGTTTGGGAGCGGGATGACCGTGTAGACTGCACAGGAGCGAGAGAAGCCCTTCCTGCCCCAGCCTCCCCGCGTCCAGGACCTCCAGGCTTCACTTTTCCCTGCAGCCTCCCAGCCGCGCCCGGGGGCGTCCCTCTCCGCCAGGTCCCAACTTTCCTTCCTCTGGGGGGCGCCGCGCTACCGGGGCCGCCGCCGCCTCCACCGAGGGAGGGGGCAGGGGCGGCGAGGGGCGCGATGGGGCGCGCGGCACCGGCAGGGCGCGGGGGTGGCCCGGGCACGAAAGCCAGCGCCGACCAGGACGCACCCGCCGCCCGAGCCCAAGCGGCGGCGCCGCCCCGCCGGGATTCCCCCGGGTCAGCGCACTCACCCCGCGGCGACCCTGGTCCCACAACCCCGCGCGTGAGGAGAAGGGAATGGAGGGGACGCGGGCAGCCCTGCCCCTGTTACCTGAGGGGCGTACACGCCACCGCGGTGACCACCACCACCGCCTGTCCTGTCCCCTTCCTGGTGACCTAAGCCACCGCCACCGAGCAACTGACACTGACTAACAACAACTAACTAACTACTCGCCGCCGCCGAGTCCACCGCGCGCTCCCGGCCGCTCACCGCCCGCCCGGCCCACCAGCCTGCCCGCCTCCTTCCAGCCCCGCGCGCCGCCCCTCCGCGCGCGCACTGGGCCGCCGCGCTCCTGGACGCCTGAGCACGCGCGCGCGCACGGGCCCTCGGCCCTCTCCCAGGCCTCCCTCAGCCCCCTCCCAGGCCTCCCTCAGCCCCGCGGGAGGAGTCGACGCGAGGCCCCTCCTCTCCGCGCTCCAACCTCCAGAGGACGAGACCTAGGGGGCGCCTGATTGGCTGCGGGGGGCGGGGCCAGAACAAGAGGGCGGGGACCTTGGGCCCGGGTGAGGGGAGATGTGGGCTCAATTCAACGCCAGAGGAAAAGGGCAAGGAAGTCTTGGTCTATTTGGATGCCGAGCCGTCGACTACGGAATATGCGTTTTCAAGGACTCCAGTATATAGTAATTACCAATTTAAGTCCTGCCACTTTCTGCGGGCCTTAGTAGTAAAAAAGAAAACTACATCTCCCAGAAACCTCCACGAAAATAGTCTCACCTTGCGTAATCACGTAGTCCTTCGCCGCATTGGGACAAAATAATCCCTTCATTTTTCTGAAGGTAATGAGAATAATATTTCATTTTTCTCCACACTGGAACAATTTTAAATGTTACTGCCAAAAGGGAAGTTACCTATGGGAAAGTGGCTAAGCGATTAGGTAAAGAGAAAGAAAGGACATCAAAATAAAGTGCTGCGGAGGAATTTTTGTCAAGCTGTGAGAGGACGAGTGCGAAGAGTGAAGGCGATTGAGAAGGGCTGAGGGAATTGTCCTCTGTGCAAGGGACTTTCTTTAGGTCCCAGGGCCCTGCCTGCCCCTGTCGTCAGCAGGTCAGTAAGCAAGGCGAGCTTGGGGGTGGCCACAGTCGAGATGCCCTTCACCCCTCGAAGATCATCCCTCTTTAACTGTTGTTGTTATTGGTTTGTCTCGGTTTGAGGCCGACTGAATGGGGGCGCCTCACTTCCGGTTGGGGGGGAGGCAGGCAGTCATGGGGGAGGGGGAAACATACTCACTTCCTGTAGAGGGGGAGGGTGATGGTTTGGGGGTGTCCAAACCATGTCTAGTGCCCGGGAGGGGTTGAGAAGGTGGTGCTTGGTACCATGCGCAGAGATCGCATCTTACAAGCTTTGGGACTGTGTTTTATGTGAAAAGTTAGGTTATTCCACCAAGTTATGCTAATCACTAGCCTCCAGTCAAATTATGTGAATTTTGTTTCCACGTGTAAGATGAAAAATTTACTCCCCAACAAAGTTTTCTTTATTGCTTTCTCAAAGAATTCGAACACCTTGTTAAAATTCTCTGCTCATCTCTACAAGACGACATATTTTGCTGAGACTCATGAATTGTCTACCTGCTCCCCTTCTCAGGTCCAACCTTGACTGAGTGAGGTATAGTGCTGTCTGCCTTGACATGCAACAGGAACTCTGTTGAGGAGGTGGTTTATTAGAGGATTGAATATTTTACATAGATTATGGGGCATTTTCATCTTATCAGAGTGAAAGTATCATACTGAAGTACTCAAATTTGATGTTACCTTACCTGATATAATTGGTATCTTAAATTCTTAGACCCACTGATTTTGGGCTACAGGTTTTGCCCTGGGCCTGAGAACAACTTCCTCAAGCCTTAGAAATTCTTACGTGCGGCTTACGTGTAGCATTTGTGAAAGTTGTATTTTAGTACATTTTTCCCTTTTTATGATTAAATTCAGCACTGATTTAAAAATAGTATCTGCTTTTTGTGGTTTTAAAGCATGGTGCAAGGGGTATGAGACTCAGCTCAGATTTTAAGTGGAGTGAAAAACTGGCTCACAAAGGACTGAGAATCAATAAGAAAGAACTTTCTGTTTTCCTGTGTTCTCAATTTTTTATAGAAAACTATATGTGAGGCGGTAATAAACACTCAACAATTTCGATTCCTTATCTTCTATTGTCAAGTAACACAATACTTGGGAAGGGTCTGTGTACTGAAGGAATCACTCTATTTGGAGCTTATTTTGTGAAATCTCAACAATTTTAGTGATTTTAGGATACCTATCAAGCAAACCTAAAACTAATGTCTTTCAAGAATTTTTAAAATGATACGGCCCATGTGTTTTTTCCTTTTGGGTTATTACATAATCTAGCCTCCAAATCTGCACTTATTAAGAAGCTGTTTGGTTTAGAGTTCATTAGAAAATCTGTTTTAAACCAAATGTTGCAGTAAAGAAAAAAAAATGTGTTTTAACCTTCTGTAGACATTTTTTAAAAAATCAGTCTAAGACCCTAAAATTAATTATGAGTTATTTTTTGAAAGACCACAAAGTTGCTGTAGTAGTTGACTGAAAAGGCAAGACATAATAATGCCCATGTTGTTATTAATAGAAGGTTAGGGATATGTAGACTGCCCCAAGTAAGTATTAATTAATTGGTTAAAGAGAAAATAGTCACTGTCTTCTATTTTAATGTAATATAGAAGAAAATATGATATGGTCACCTGACAAATTAACCTATAGTATTAGGAATTATTGAAGTATGGAAAGATTGTAGAACTAAATGAAAATGATGTTAAGATATTGATTGAGATACAGTACTGCCTTTTGGAAATTGTCTTTGAAAAGCAAAGGGGTTTATTAAATTGGTCTTTATGATATTCCATGGAAGAAATGTGGTATAATAGAAATAAGAAAAATTGCTGTAGCTGAAAGACTTGAGCACCTTGAAGAACTGTCTGTGTAGAAGAAAGCAGTATATAAAGTGCACATCTGAAAGAAGATGTTCTGCAATAAGTGGCATTTATTCATTGGTCCTATCAAAGAAGAAATATTAGAAAAGCTTGTGAAAGATAGAAAGGGAAAGTCCATGGAACTCGTTTTTATTCTTTGTAGAAGTGTTTCTGTGGAGTGGCTTGCTGTCTTCCAAAGGTTTTTTTTTTTCTCTTATGTCTTGCCTTTGTGCAGTTGTAAAGAATCACAAAGGTGTGTTCTAATAGAAACATAGTATTAAAATTAGAAAAATGAAGATTTTTGTAAGTATACTCTGTTACTTGTTTGAGTTAGTGAATGTGAGGTTTTCAATCCATTATTAGCCAACTACAATAAAGAAATTGCTTTTTTTTTTTTTTAGAGTACTTGGATTAGATAACCATTTGCTTTTCCAAAAGCAGTCATTGGATACACTGCTCACAGCAGTTTGAAATATTAAAACACTAGGTCAAAATTCTGGATTCCATCTCACTGAAATTTGATTATCCAACAGAGATGATATGAATAATGCAAAAGTGTCTCTTCATTCTTTTATCTACCTTTCTTTGTAAAATCAGGCTAATGTTTTACTACTATTTTGTTTGTTGTTTTAGTGGTGGTGGGTTTTTGTTGTTGTTGTTGCCTTGGGGTTGAGGGTTAAAGGAAGTATCCTAACAGCTTGAATGGTTTTTAAACTTATTGCTCTGCTGTCTTTATTTCAGAGCCTTCAAGGGTATTCATATGAGAATACCTCTTACATGACTTTTCATTATTTCAACAAAAGTTTAGAGTGCCTACTATGTGCCAGTTGCTGTTCTCAGGACTTCAAACAAATGTCCATATTCTCTTGGAGTCTACTCTCTAGTTTAGAAATTAAAACTGCAGTTTTGCTTCGTTGGTATTCCTAAATTAGATCTATGTTATGATCATTGTTCAAACTGAATCAAGAAGCCTTAGGGCCAAGTGCAGTGGCTCATGCCTGTAATCTCAACACTATGGGAGGCCAAGGTAGGAGGATTGCTTGAGGCCAAGAGTTCAAGAGCAGCCTAGGCAATGTAGCAAGACCCCATCTCTACAAAAAGTAAAAAGATCAGCCAGGTGTGGTGGCATACACCTTAGTCCCAGCTTCTTGAGAGCCTGAGGCAAGAGGATCACTTGAAGCCCAGGCATTTGAGGCTACAGTGAGCTATGGTCTCACCATTGCACTCCAGTCTGGGAGACAGAGTGAGACCCTGTCTCTTGAAAAACAAAAAGAAGCAGCAGCCCTAAACTTGATCTGTCTTGGTCTTGATCTCTAAGCCATTCTAAGCCCATATTTGAATGTTTCAGCCTGATTTTTTTCCAGACCAGACAAGCCCCTGTATTAAATATTCAACCCCTTTCTTTGACACACACATCATGATCCTACCATTCTAGCTTCCTTTGTACTGTAAAAACAAGTAAAAGTAAACAATGGGAAAAATAGGAGATCAGACAGGCCTGGATTCAAAACTGGCCTCTACATTTTGCTAGCTGAGCTTACTAGCCTCTTAACGTTGAGCAATTTACTTGAACTCTCTGAGCCTCGGTTTCCCTAGTTCTAAATGGGGTTGTTTGGTGAAACAAGGATATTATATGTAAATCTCCTGGCCTAGTGCCTGGTGCTAGGAGCTTAATAAATGCTATTATTTTACCCCTAACCTTGATTCGGCTATTCTGACTATTGGGATTTGCCCACAAGTCTGTTTTAAGCCTTACATATTCCCCAAACTATGGGATACAGTGCTAGGCTTATTGAGATTCTGCCTTCTCCCCCTATCAGCATGCTTACTTAGTGTTCAGATTTTATTTTTTTGTTCCTTGTGGCAAGGAGAAATCACTAATTTCTATGATTACTTTAGAAAATATATGATAGGAAAGTTTCAAGAAAAGATTACGGAATCACTAAAGTAATTTGAATTGTTATAGGAAGACTTTGAACTCACTCTCCTAAACCTATTTAAATACTAAACCTAACACTGATGACCCTTCACACTATGATCATACCTCTCATTACACATTATGCATTCCAAATGCAATGGTCTCTGGAAAAAAATTCTGTGCTCTACCCAGCCTTTCTATCTTTGCTCATGCTATCCTTTACCTAAAATACTTTATCTTTTCCTAAGAATCCCCATCTATCAAAATGCCACCTACTTTTTTTTTTTTTTTTTTTGAGACAGTCTCACTGTAATGCCCCAAGTAGAGTGCAGTGGCATCATCATAGCTCACTGCAACCTCAAACTCCTGGGCTCAAGTGATCCTCCTGCCTCAGCCTCCCAAGCAGCTGGGACTACAGGCACCTGCTACCACACCTGGCTAATTTTTTCTATTTGTGGTAGAGACGGGGTCTCGCTCTGCTCAGGCTGGTCTCAAACTCCTGAGCTCAAGCAATCCCCCCACCTCGGCCTCCCAGAGTGCTGGGATTGC
Source organism: Daubentonia madagascariensis (assembly GCA_023783475.1). Taxonomy (NCBI): domain Eukaryota; kingdom Metazoa; phylum Chordata; class Mammalia; order Primates; family Daubentoniidae; genus Daubentonia; species Daubentonia madagascariensis. The sequence continues at coordinate 5,959,339 of JAKFHU010000144.1, read as the reverse complement.
AGGTGTGAACCACGGCGCCCAGCTAAAATGCTACCTTGAAGAAGTAATTTCTGATGTCTGTCCTATTCTTTGTCCACTGTCCTAAACCGTATATGCTCTGTCCGTTAACCCCCTGGAGCATTTTGTACCTTTCTTAATGGCATTTAATATCCAGTGTTCCTGTTTTTGTTGTGTGTAAAGTTGATGTCCTTCCATAAAAGGCCACAAACTGTATCTTATTCCTCTCTGTGTCTGTTGTCATACCTGGCACAATGCCATTCACACCATGGATATTCAGTAAATATTTGTGCAGTTGAACTAGTACTTGGAGTATGATGAAACTAATCAATAACTTTTGTCCACTATTTATGCCCAGCATCAAGCACAGTGGCCAGCATACAGTAGACACTCAAGTATCTGTAGAATGAAAGAGCAAATAATAAGTCACCATTCTCTCATTTGTGAGCATCTTAGGGTGTCAGATAAGCATATATTAAACACCTACTGTATGATCAGAGCTATGAGAACTGATCCCTGCCTTCAATTTAACTGGAAAAAAATAAATTATAACTAACATGTATAGACTCTGAAGACTGTAGGTGTTTGAGTGGGAGTGGAGTGGGGAGGTCAATAGAGAGTTGTGCGCATTAGGGAGAGCTATCCCCCGCTACCTGAACTCAGAAACCAAATAGGTTTTGATATCAAGTATTTGGACAGTTAACTTGTTTTTCCACTCCTAGTTATATACTCAAGAGAACTGAAAACATATTCACACAAAAACTTATATACAGAAATGTTTATACCAGCATTATTCATAATAGGCGAAAAATAGAAACAAAGTCAAATGTCCATCAATTTATGAATGAATGAACAAAATATGACACAGCCATACATTAGAATATTATTTTGTATTAAATAAAGAATTAACAGACATCCTGTAATATGGATGGACCTTAAAAACATTACACTAAAGTGAAAGAAGCCAGACACAAAAGGCTACATCCTGTATGATTTCATTTATATGAGATGTCTAGAATAGGCAAATCCATAGAGACAAAGTACATTAGTGCATGGGCATGGGGAGTGACTGCTAATGGGTATAGGGTTTCTTTTGGAGGTGATGAAAGTATTCCAGAATTAGATAGTAGTGGTGGTTATACCACCTTGTATACTAAAATGCCTTATATACTAATATACAGTTGACCTTTGATCAGTATAGGGGTTGGGGGTGTGGACCCCATGCAGTTGAAAATCCATGTATCACATTTGGCTCCCCAAAAACTTAACTACTAATGGCCTACTGTTGACTGGAACCCTTCTGATAACATAAGCAATTAACACATATTTTGTATGTTGTATGTACTCTATTCTTACAACAAAGTAAGCTAGAGAAAAGAAAGTGTGTTATTAAGAAAATCATAAGGAAGAGAAAATATATTTACTATTCATTAAGTGGGAGTGGATCATCATAAAAGTTTTCATCCTCATCATCTTCCCATTGAGTAGGCGGAGAAGGAGGAACAGAGGGGGTTGGTCTTCCTGTCTCATGAGTAGTAGAGGCAGGATAAAATCTGCCTATAATTAGGCCTATGCAATTCAAACCCATGTTCAAGGGGTCAACTGTACTGAGAACCCTTGAATTGTATACTATAGGGGTAAGTTTTATGGTATGTGAATTATATCTAAAGAGAAAGAAGGAGAGAAAAATACTTAGACTTGAAGAGTAGAGAATTTTGGATGGGGCTAGAAGAGGGAAGCAAGAGATGGTAAAAACAAGGAAGTGATAATTCTTTCTCAGATCCTAGAGCAGGGGTGGGGAACTTTTTCATGTTGAAAGGCCACGTTCAAGAAATTTCAATTAGATATACTTAAAAATTCATTATTTTGTAAAAATCTAACTACGATCTACTTAATAATTTCAAAAAATGAAAACTGTTTGTTAATTTTAAAGTTAACTAAACTTTTGATGACTCTGTTGTGTCTCCTTTTTATTGGAAAGCATTTGAATATTTGGTTGCAGCATGGAGGTCCACGGTTTCAGTTGATCCTCTAGATGGGTATCAGTCATTTGTGACCTTAAGGGCATCTTGATGTGGGTTAGGTAGGAGAATGTAGATTCGCAGCAATAAGTGGTTGAAAAGCAAGAACGCATTTTTTGGGCATGTTGCCAAAGGTGTGGGTATTCTGCAAGTCAAACAATGACTTTAAAATGTCGTCTACTAAGAGCTCAGTCAATTCCATCTGTAGTTCTTTAGGTGCCTTGGTGATATCAACTAGGTGAGGCTGTAATGCTAATTTGAGTATGATGTCAAAATTCTCAAAGTCAGTGAATCTTTCATTGTATTCTCCAATTAATAGGTCTATAACAGCTGCGTATTCTTCAGATTATTCACATATATCATCCTGCTTATCAGTGACCTTTGCTGACTGGGGAATGTTCATCTGAAATTTCCTTTTGAAGAAGTGTTTTGAAAAAAGACAGCTTTTCCAAAATCCTTGGATTTTTTGCCACATATCATACATAGACTTAGTTTTACCTTGCAAAGAAATATTCAGGTCCTTTTGATTTGACATGATATCACACAGAAAATGCTGCATTCATTCCTATAGAAATCTTCTTTCAATAATTCACAGTGCTGATTCTGTTCTTCATAAGATTTAACTATCTGTTCTCACAGAGATAAAATTTTGGCTGACACCTGTCCCTGCAATAGCTAACACACTTTAGGATAATACAGCAAATCCACACTGAATACCTCATGGTTCAACTTTAGCATGTTACAAAACTGATGATGTCATGTTGCATTTGCATGATGCCATGTTGCATTTGCACGGATATAATTAACAATACTTATAACTTTTTGCAGAGTATCACTTAAAATAGTAGCTTTTGCACAGAGTTTTTGCTGATGCAAGATACAATGAAAAGAAATGAGCATCTGGATCTGTTAATACTTTTTAAAATTAATATCTCTGCAATAAACCCTTCATATTTTCCCATCATGGAAGGCACACCGTCTGTATGTACACTTTCTAAATTTATCAAATTCAGTCCAACTTCACGACATTTATCTTGAAAGCTGTTGAAGATATCTATTCCCCGTGTTCTGTTCACAAGAGTGCCCAAAGCAAGTAACTCTTCGTAGCAAAGAAAATCTGTTATGACCCGAATGAAGTATAAAACCTGTGCCGAGTCAGTAGTATCAGTTGATTCATCCAAAGCGATTGAATAATATGTATTTTCCTTTTGAAGTATTGCATGAAGTTCTGTTAAGTTAAAGGCTAATTCATGCTGCTGATCAGTTATGGTTCTCCTTGAAAGAGGCAGTTGTTTGTACTTGGAAATGTTAATCGGGGTCTAAGCATCCTACAACTTCAACAATGCATTCTTTCACAATTTCTACGTTACTGAATGGCTTCCCTTTTTTCCTGAGTATATAAGCTAGTTTTTAAGTTCAGTGGCATTATGTCCAGGTCTTATTGCTGCTTGAAAGAATTGTCTTTGCTTTTGCTTTACAACTTTGAATTTCTGCAATACAACGTTTCGCAGCTCTCCCTCTAATTTAAAATATTTGTGGTCCTTATGAGTGTTACAATGCTGATGGGCATTGAATTTCTTTAATGTTGATATTGCAGTATCACAAAGCAAGCAAATCATCTTATTTTTAGCAGAAACGAGATAATATTGCAATTCCCAATCCTCATTTAAAAATCTGTTTTCTTCCTTCAGTGTTCTCTTGGTCTTCGTCTGTTAAGCAGACAGAATTTAAAAATACCGTCAGGCTGTGTAACTATTCACAAATTCCACTTCAAACAGAAACACAGTGCATTGGTGCAAGTCAGGTGGAGGAAGTTAGAAGTAAATCATGAACATAGCAGCCGTCAGTTTAGCCCTTATGGCTTACTAATGTTCTAATTGTGCTGGGCAATCTGGGAGGATTATTTCATTGAAACTTATTTTATTCTTTGGTATTTTAAATACATTCATTTTAAAAATAAAATAAAAATATAAAAGACGAACAAAAATGTATTAATAAAAATAGAAGGATTTGTTCTGTAAAATTTGGATTCAGTCAAAAGGCCGCACTCAAGGACCTAGAAGGCCACATGTTGTCCACCCCTGTCCTAGAGGGAAATATAAGGTACAGGGCTAAAGGTATGTTAAGGATCAGGTGAGGATGGATTGGAGGATAGCTACTGGTTATATTTTGTCTTAATATAGTGGGCAGTGAGGTGAATGGTTAGGTTACAGAGGTGTTAACAAAGGAGAAATGCATCTTAGAATCTTGAAGGAAGCTTCAGATTTCTTAGGTCAAGGATGTGGTATGTGGTCCATTGGTTTCTATGTGAAGATCAACTGAGTTTAGAGGGTGAAATTTTCGTAAGGAGTCTAATAGCAACCAACATCAAGTTCCTGGAGAAGATGGGAGAAGAGAGACTAGACAAAGATATTAGAATTTGATTGTAAAACTATCCGCAGATAATGAAGATAGATAAATCTTAATTGGAAGGAACCAGGGGCAGTGATGTGAAGAAGAAAGTACAAATAAAGGTATTCATTTGAAGAAATATTTGAGTACCTTTAATGTACCAGGCACTATTAAATAAAATTATAGCTATTTTCCTTATTTGAATTATTTTCTTAAAGTCTTATGAGTGGGATTAATGGTTCTAGGAGAATGGGCATTTTATAGTTCTCGATACAATAGCTATATTTCCATAAAAGATGTACTAATTTTTGATGATACCAGCAGTACATGAGGGTGTCGTTTTCACCACAGTTTTACCAGCAAACTGTTTTGGCTGCCTGAATAGGCATAAAATTATTCTTCACTTTTTTTCCTGCCTTTAATATGGTAAGTGTTTCCATAACGGAACGTGCATCTGTTGGAACATGAAGGAATTCAGAGCCTCTATATTTGCTCCCCCACCTGAAATGGCTTCTTTAAAGGATATGGATTTGTAAGGACCCTAACAATGAAACCATCCTCTAAGTTCAGTCAGCTCAAAAAATACTGTTATTCAGTGGTGCTTGCCTTATTTTATAAACAATATTTATAATACATTGAAACGACATTTAGGCATAATTCCAATTACCATTTGACTAACATTTATTTAGTATTTTGCTAGGCACTTTCACAGGTTATCTTAATTCTAATAATTTGGCATTTTGTATATGAGAAAATTGAGGCTTAGAGAGATTGTTGCTTGCCCCGAATCACTTAACCAGTAAGTGGTAGAGGTAGGATTTGAATGCAGATTCTCAGGCCAGTGATCATTCTTACACTGCATGATCTCTCAGTATCACTGCTAAAATTTACTGAGAGATAATGGAAATTGGAAAAGAAATCTAAAATGGAACTTGGACAATCAGGCACTGACTTACCTATGTACATAATGAAGTAGTCAGCAGAGATGTTTGTTTGTTTATTTGTTTAATGAGGAGGCTGTAGTACATTGACAAAGAGAGGAAGAAGGTCTTGGTAGAGTTAAGCTCACATTTTCAAGGCCGTCTCTGTTTCTCTCTGATGATCAGATACATACTGCCCCAAAATCTATGATGGGAACAAAGTAGGAGGAGGAAGGCAGTGGTAGAAAAGCAACTGCCTTTGGGTGTACAGATTTCTGATTGTAGAAAGAGCAGACAAATGGTTTGGCCCTAAGAGAATCCCACAAAGTAACCTTTTAAAATAGTTAATTCAATTCTGACCTGCTAATGAGATTCCTAGCAAGATACTCATAACAAGATAAGATATTCAAAGCATAGCATGTGATAGCAAAAGAAGGGAGATTCCTTCATTTTTATTCAAATACCGTATACTCAAAAAACAAGTTTAATATCAGGAATATAAAACAAGAGAGCCATATTCTAATTCTGACTTTAGTTAGATAAAATATAATCCTAATTTGTAGATAAGGCAGTCAAGGCCCAAGATTACACACCCAATAAGTGACAGAATAGGCACTAGAGCATAGGCCTCCTGCTTTCCAGTACATTTTACTAAATTAACTAAATGAAAACAACAATCTATGTGGTTGTTTTGTAGTTTATATGTATAATTTTTTATAATTTAATGTTGTTATTAAAAGAGAGAATTTCTTTGTGTATCTTAAAACAACAATAATAAAGGTCCACATACCATATTGCTAAATGTTTGGTGATAGGTTAGAATAACAAGTGATACTGAAGATCAGGGTGACCCCTGATGTACCAGATAGACTCTCTGTAACCTACAACTAAATAATATTTTATCTGTGTGCAAGATTGCATTGATGGACGTGGGGGGACACAGATCTTTGAAAACTGTCATAGAAACCTTTTTCTTGAAAGATAATGAGGTCGACTTGTGTATGTATTTGTATTTAAGCATTTGAATTTTCAGCAAACCCAGTCCTACTCTTCTATCCCTTTGAGTGAAACTAATACCCCTGCTTCACAAGAAATAGTATCCAGCTACTCCATTTTTTCTTTTCTAGCCTTAAAATTCATATCTCCTTTCTCTTTCCCATCTCTACACATCCTTTATTGCTATACTCCATAGCTTTAATTCCTATTCTCTTGACACAAACCTTTCATTTTTGTTGCTGGCAGAATCGTAGTTACTAGAACTGTTTGGAGAAATAACATAGCTATTATATCAACAATAATAAAATGTTCATACTCTTGAGCCAATAATTCCACTCTTAGGACTTTATTCTGAGAAAATACTTCAAATAAGAAAAATAGTTAAAGGCACAAAATATTAATAGCACTGGTATCTATACTGTCTTAAAAAATGAAACCTTCTAAATATTCAACAGTAGAATAATGCTTAAGCAAATTATTACCTATCTACTCAGTAGGCTATTAGACATTAATTTTTCACAATAGCTTCTTTTAAAATACATTGAAGAATGTTTTTGCAAAGATGAAAAGGAAAAACATAAATCAAAAAACAAAATAGAAAACCTGATTTGATTAATGTATATTTTTGAAGCACTTATATTTTCTGTATATTAATAACTGACATTTATTGACCATTTAGTGGTGTTAGGAATGATACTAAAGCAATATTATAGAAACAGTATTGAGTAGTTATTTTTAAAAATAGTGCTCTAGAGTCAAATCCTAGCTTTATCACTCACTAGTATGTGATCTTGAAAAGGAAATGGGGGATAGTAATTATATCTACATTAAATTATTAAATCTATATAGAGTGCTTGGCACATAGTAAGCCCTCAATAAGTGTTTTTATTAGATGTCTTACAGATGTATCTCATTTAATCTTCACATCCTCATAATAACCTTATGAGATCGTATTCTTCTCATTTTACATAAGAGAAATTGAAACTCAGAATGTTTAAATACCTGGGTTAAATAACTTGCCAGAGTCACTCAGCTAATAAGCAGTAGAGTTTTGATTCAGAACCCAAACTGTGACTTCTACTTCTGACTCTTGAGAGACTAGGTTGCTGCAAACTAATGCTTTTGCTGAGAACATGAAAGGCCAGATTTAAAAAGAGAAGAATAGAAAAGTGAAGGCATCAGAGACCTGCTGAGGCAGCCAGGACTTAAGAAACCAAAATCGTATAACCAAAGGAACTTCAAAGAAGTGGGCTGATGTTCTGTGCTTCTCTTTTCCCCTGTAGGAATTTGCTAATTCTTAGAGCAGGACAAGAGGCTGGGAAACTTAGCAGAGGGTTTTTAAAACTTACTTTCCCCTCAAGATACTTGCTACATAGGGTCCCACACTATAAGAAAATTAATTTGTATTGCTTTAAGCCGATAGTTTTAGATAATTTGTTACAGCAGCAATATTACACTATTACAGAGACTTAGGGGGAATGATGAAAAAATCTAACATACATGTAATTTGAAGAGAGAAAATTAGGAGACAAAATTTTTGAAGAGATAGTGATTGAGAAATTTCCAAAACTGATAAAAGATATCAAGCCATGGATTTGAAAAGTGCAAGAAACCTCAAGCAGGATGAGTACCACACTTAGGCACTTCGTAGTAAAACTGCTGAAAGTAGCCAGAGGAAAAAAGACATATCATCTTCAAAGGAGCAATGATAAGACTGACATCTGAGGCCAGGTGCAGTGGCTCATGGAGGCCGAGTTGGGAGAATTGCTTGAGCTCAGGAGTTCAAGACCAGCCTGAGCAAGAGCAAGACCCATCTATTTTTAGTAAAAAATAGAAAAATTAGCCGGGTGTCCTGGCACATGCCTGTAGTCCCAGCTACTTGGGAGGCTGAGACAGGAGGCTTGCTTGAGCCCAGGAGTTTGAGGTTGCAGTGAGCTGTGATGACACCACTGCACTCTACTCAAGACAACAGATTGAGACTCTGTCTCAAAAAAAAAAGAAAAAAGACTGACATCTGACTTCTTAACAAAATAATGGGGGCCAGGAAACAAATGCAAACTTTTTTTTCTTTTACCTACTTGGATTTTTTTTTAATTCACAAAAATTATATATATTTATCATGTATAGCATGATGTTTTGAAATATGTATAAATTGTGGAATGGCTAAATCAAGCTAATTACATATGTATTACCTCACATACTTATTTTTTTGTTGAGAACACTTAACATCTACTCTCTTAGCAATTTTCAAGAATACAATATATTGTTATTAACTATCATCACAATGTGGTACAATAGATCTCTTGGACTTATTCCTTCTATCTAAATGAAATTTTGTAACCTTTGACCAACATGTCTCCAACCCCAGCCTAGCCCCTGGTAACCACCATTCTACTCTGTACTTCCATGAGTTCAGCCTTTTTAAACTCCACATATAAGTGAGATCATGCAGTATTTTTCTCCCTGTGCCTGCCTTATTTCACTTAACATAATATCCTCCAGGTTCATTCATTTTATTACAAATGACAGGATTTCCTTCTTTTTTTAAAGCTGAATAGTATTCCATTGCATGTGTATACCACATTTTCTGTATTCATTAAGCCACTGATGGACACTGAGGTTGATTCCATATCTTGGCTATTGTGAATAATACTGCAGTGAACATGGGAGTACAGATAGCTTTTCTACCTACTTATTTCATTTCCTTTGGCTGTATTCTCAGGGAATGCAACCTTTAAAGTGCTTAAAGAAAATAACTGCAGCCTGAGCAAGAGCAAGACCCTGTCTCTACAAAAAATAGAAAAATTAGCCCAGCATTGTGGCACACGCCTGTAGTCCAGGCTAGTCGGGAGGCTGAGGCAGGAGGATAGCTTGAACCCCCAGGAGTTTGAGGTTGCAGTGAACTATGGTGATACCACTGCACTCTAGCCCAGGCAACAGAATAAGACCCTGTCTCAAAAAAAAAAAAGAAAAGAAAAGAATTGCCAATCTATAAATCACAGTGGAAATTAGAGCACATTTGCAATGGAATGATAATGAAAACATACCTTATCAAAATATGTGTGAATCAGTTAAAGGTATACTTGGTGGGAAATTTACAGCCTTAAATGCATATATTAGAACAGAAAAAAGTCAAAAATCAGTGATCTAAATATCTATCTCAAGTTAGGAAAAGAACAGCAAATTAAACCCAAAATAAGTAGAAGAAAGGAATAATAAAAAGTAGAAATTAATAAAATAGAAAACAAATGTACAGTAGGAAATATTAATAAAGACAAAAGTTGGTTCTTCGAAAAGATTAGTAAAATGCATAGACCTCTAGCAATACTGATTAAGAAAAAAAGACAGCATAAATGACCAATATCAGGAATGAAAAGGGGACATTTCTTTACAGATTCTATAGATGTTAAAAAGGTAGGAAGATATTATGAACAACCTTATGCAGACAAATTTGATATTTTAGATGAAATGGACAAATTGTTAACACACTTTACCACAATTGGCATATGAAGAAATAGAATATCTGAATACTGTTTTGTCTGTTAAATAAATTAAATTCATTATTTAAAATTTTTCTACAAAGAAAACCAAGCCTAAATGACTTCACCAGTAAATTCTTACAAATATTTAAAGAAGAAATAACCCCAGTCTTACTCAGAGTCTTCCATAGTATACAACTTGTTTTATGAGATCAGCTAAACCTTGATGTCAAAACCTGGCAATTTACAGGCCATTCTCTTTCATGAACCTAAGTGTATTACTTGGGAATGTAGGAACTCTAACAGAATCTGTAGACAAACTATTAGAATTAATAAACAAACCTAGCAAGACCACTTGATGCAAAATCAATGTACAAAATCAATTATATACATACAGACAAGCAACAAAAAAATTAGAAAGTGAAATTTATAAAACACCACCAGTTACAATAGAATAAAAAAATCAAATGAAGTCTTGCAAGACCTTTAGACAGAAAACTATAAAACATTGAGAGGAATAAGATCTGATAATCTATAGTCATAGATTGGAAGACTCAACATTGTAAAGATGTCACTTCTTTCCAAATTGATCTATAGATTGAATGGAATGCCAGTAAAAATCCCAGATGATTTGTATATATGGTGGAAGGAAAGACTAACAAGTTGATTCTAAAATTCACATGGACGTGAAAAGGTGGTCAAGACAATCTCGAAGAATAACAAAGTTCAAAGACTTTCATTATGAGAAAACAGGATTTATGATAAGGCTACATCAATTTCAATGTTGGGGCAGGTGCGGTGGCTCACGCCCGTAACCCTAGCACTCTGGGAGACTGCTTGAGGCCAGGAGTTCGAGACCACCCCAAGCAAGAGTGAGACCCCCTCTCTACAAAAAATAGGAAAATTAGCTGGGCATGGTGGCTCGCCTGTAGTCCCAGCTACTCGGGAGGCTGACGCAGGCAAATTGCTTAAGTCCAGGAGTTTGAGATGGCAGTGAGCTATGATGATGCCACTGCACTCTACCCTGGGTGAAAGAGAGAGACTCTATCTCAAAAAAAAAAAAATAACATCATTATGAAAGTGAAAAGACCAGTCACAGAATGAGAGTACATGTTTGTGATACATGTATCCAATAAGGAACTCCTAGAAAGCAATAGAAAAAAATGACAATCAAATTTCATAGGAAAAAGATGACAATCAAATTTCATAAAGGACAAAATACTTGAAAAAGCAACCCACAAAAGAAACTATCCAAAGACTAGTATGTATCCAATGATCATATTTACATCAGATAAATACAAATTAAAACCACAGTGAGATACCACTACATACCCACTGAAATGGCTAAAATTTAAAAGACTGATAATATCAAGTATTGATGATGTGGAACAGCTGGAACTTGTATGCTTCTGGTAGGTGTGTAAATTATTACAATCATTTTGGAAGTCAGTTTGACTATATATTCTAAAAGATGACCATACAGATATCCTCTTAACCCAACTGTTCCTAGGTATACACCCAACAGAAATCTATACGTATGTTCACCAAAAGACAAAAACGAACAAGAATGTTCATAGTAGCATTATTCTTAATAGCCTAAATGTCCATCAAAGTAGAGTGGTTAAATAAATGCTTCTTGTAACAACGTGGTTGATCATCAAGCATAATATTGAGCAGAAGAAGCCAGATACAAATAGGTACATAGTGTATGAGCAAAGTTCAAAAACAAGCAAAATAAATCTATAGTGTTAGAAGTCATAGTGGTTGTTTTTATGGAGGTAGTGAATAGGAGGGGTCATAAGGTGGGGGACTTCTGGCTTGTAGTAATATTCTGTTTATCCTGATGGGGCTGCAGGTGATACAAATGTGTACACTTTGTGAAAAGTCATCAAGCTTATGTACTTAGAATTTTTGTAATTTTTTGTTTTAAGTTTAAGTTTACTTAAGCCCCTTTCTCCCCGAATGGCTTTAAAGACTATATTATTTCTCTAAACATCCCAACACACAAACCATGTAGGTGGTATGCTTCTTCTCCCACCACTCCATCAAAAGGGCTCTTGCTGGATCACTAATAAATTCCATATTGTCAAAAAACTTGGGCATCTTTCACATTCTCATTTAATGTCTCAGCAACATATGGGTGTATCTCTACCATATCTCCCTAGGTTATGCCTTACATTCATGATTTAAAATACTATCTGCCATACTTGCTGAAAACTCCTAAACTCCTATCTCCATCCCAGACTTCTCTTCTGAGTTCCTGTATACAGCATCCAACTTGATATTTTGTCTCAAAGGCATCGTAAAATGAACATGTCTAATCTTAAACTGGATCTTTTCCCTAATTCTGCATCTCCAATCTTCCCTATCTCCATAGATAGCATCTCAATCTACTAATTTCTCAATTAGAAAGCTTGGGATCATTCCTTGAGACCTCTTACTACCCCACCACCACACACCCCCCCCCCATCCAGGCCACTGCAAGGTTCTGTTGATTGTACCTCCTAAATATATTTCAAATCACATTCTTTGCTACATCTCCACTGTTGTTACCCTTTTCTAAGCCACCATAATGCTATGGTGGACTATTGCAGCAACTTCCCTACTGGCTTTTCATATCCATTCTTACACATTCTTACATATCCATTCTTTACATAGAAGTCAGAATGATCCTTTAAAAGCATAAATATTACATCATGCTCCTCCTTAAAATTTCTCCTTAAAATTGCTCAGAGGTTTACTCTTATACTCTGGGGAAAACCCAGATTTCTAACATAGCTCCAAATCTGTGCAGGATTTGGTTCCTGACTGCCTATCTTTGTTGCTCTCCTCCCTTGCTCATTTTTCTCCAACCCACTGGCCTTTCACTTCCTCCAAAGCACGAAGTTCTTTCTCACCTCAGGGCCAAATAAGCATGCAAAACACCTACTTAACATTCAGGTCTGAGTTTATGTGTTACTTCTTCAGAGAGGTCCCCTGTCTAATGACATCTATGATGTCTAAATGACATCTCCCACTGTTATTCTGTAGCTTCATAGCATTTTTCACAATTTTTAAGTTTGTTTATTGGTATATTTGCTCAGTGTCTTTCACCTCAAACTGTAATTTTTCATGGAGGGCAGAGACTATTTGTTCACAGTTGTAATGCTGGTGTCTTAACCATACACCTGGTACATATTATATTTGGAAATTATATGATGAATAAGAAAATCTATCATACCACCCTAGGTAAACTGTAGGTCAGGAACCATTTCATAGGTGTATCCTGTACCCTCAGAGCATGAAGGAGTTGCTTGTTTCCTCTGCTTTGGTCCTTTGTTTCTTCAAAATTACATTAATCATTGTAATGTCTGGAAATGGTTTTTGATGATTAGTCAGTCTTCTCAGTGCTAAGCTAAATCAGCAGTGTGGGCAGATTTTATTTAAGCATCCACAGAGGAATACACCTGCCCACATTTCTTAGATTGGGACTCTTGAAAAGTAGAGGCAAAGAGTTCTCAGGAGCAGTCTTGGCTAAAAACTTGTCTTCTTTTCTACAACTGCCATTTTGAAAAAAAAAAACATTAGGATCTTACAAAGGAAAGGTAGTCTAATTGCATTTGTTTACTACTGAGATTAAAAGTATTGTTTGTGTAGATATTGTTAGCTATTTTAGTCACATAAATATGCTATAATGCTACCATAGTAAGTATATGACATGTCTTTTAATCAGAATAAGGCAAAAAATGACCACATTTCACAATATTAATGTATTCATATATGTTTTATAAGATATACAGATCTATTATGATTTGATATTAGAAGATATTCTGCATTTTCTTAGATAGTTTGTGTTTGCTTTCTTCATTTTAGACCTAGTTCTTAATTAAATTATTATTTTTTAAAGCTAATTGTAGTAAAATGAGATGCAGTCCAACAATTTGAAACAGCTTTTAGGCTACTAGCATTTCTCAAAACCCATGAAAAAAATGCCTGTTTACTACCCATTTTAGACCAGATAAATTTCAAGGGGAAATGTTTTAGAGATTTATCATATTTCTTAATGTATGGTAAATGAAGTATTCTTGTTTATTCCTAAAGTCTAGATACCATACTTAGAAACTTCCTATAAACTGAAAAAACATGCTGAATATTTATATTCATATTAGCAGGCTTGGGACCCTGATGGGGAAGGGGGTGGAACAAGAAGAATGAAAATTTTGAATGCTTAGAAAAGGCCAAGTTTCTAACTTTAGTATTATTTATTCTACCTTTAGCAAAGTTGTTACTCTCTCTGAGTGAAATAATTTTTAAAGCTTCCTTTATTGATGGATATTTGCAGATTTACCAGAGTTTCATAACTATTCTCAGGTCAATAAAACTGGGAGCCCGTAAGAGTTTATACATGTCTGCTTCTGGATATGACTAAATAAGTTCCTAAATTTCATAATCCTCTGGTTACTACTGCAGGCTCTTTCTTTGGGTTTTTGAAATGTAGATCACTGACTCTAGGGTTAGTGAAAGAATATAAGGAATATTGAAGTTTTTTCTATAGTACTATACAAATACGGTACATTTTGGGTATAGAGAGGTTAAGGGAGATTTAATTACAGAGAACTCTGCCATATGTAAAAAGTCTTAAGCTAGTGGCCAGTTTAGGGACAATATTAAATAAATGTGATGAAGTGGTTTTTATGTTTATTTCTTAAAAGGGGAAAGAGCAGCTGTATTTTGTCAGAAAGACAATGTCAGCTGCTAGCCATTTATTTTGTAGTGAAATAAACTACTTGCAAAATTCTCACTGACAGATTTCTCCTTGGCGTTTAATTAAAATCTTTCTGTAGCAATACATGATACTGAGGGTAGCATATATTTATTTATTGTACCAAGAAAGACTTGGGTCAATTATATCTTTCTAGCTTTCAGCCTTATTAAGAATTATGTGTCTTCTCTTGTTTTCCCAGTTTTATCTAATAGTAACATCATTGGCAAAGAGTAGATGTATTTTTTACAATCTTTCTATACCTATGTCAGTGTGTGTGTGTGTGTGTGTGTGTGTGTGTGTGTGTATCTCATTAGCAAGCCAGCTGGATTGTATTCCCCTAAGGGGTAAATTTATAAGATATTTCATGCAAGAACAAATAGAGGGTACCAAAAATGTGAATGCAGTGTAAGAAGAACATTTAGTTGCTTTCAGTATATTGTTCCTAGGTATACACCCAACGAAACTTTTTATGTTCTGTTTCATTTAAACATGTTAAAATTCCTTTTTCAGCCTGAGCAAGAGGGAGACCTCATCTCTACAAAAAATAGGAAAAAATCAGCTAGGCGTGGTGGAGGCACCTGTAGTCCCAGCTACTCAGGAGGCTGAGGCAGGAGGATCGCTTGACCCCAGGAGTTGGAGGTTGCAGTAAGCTATGATGACGCCGCTGCACTCTAGCCTGGGCTACAGAGCGAGACTCTTGTCTCAAAAAAAAAAAAATTCCTTTTTCTGATCCCCAGAACTGGTTTAAGGGTGGTCATTCACTATTATGAGACCAAGTTTTGTTGTTTATTCTAATGATAAAATAATATCCTTGCTGTAAAACATTTAAAGGTTAAACATGCAAAACAAACGTAATGTTATGCTTTTAAACATAGAAGTTTAGAAAGAAAAAAATAGAAGTTACCTAAAGGCAGTAGGTAGCCCTTTGAATGATTTTAAACAAGGAAAGACATGCATAATTAAATTTGTATTTTACAAAGATCACTGGCAGCTGTGTGGAAGCAGATTGGAGCCAGGAAGGATAGGTAGGGGCTGTTAGAGTAATCAGGGCAAAAAAAAAAAAAAAGGCTTTAACTGAGACAGTAATAGTGAGAACTTAGAAGAGGCGACAGAATCACTGGGCTTGGTAAGGGACTGAATGTGATGGGAAGGGTTTTAGCCTGAGTGACAGGGTAGAGTACCCTCAACTGACATAGAGAACATGGGAAATGGAATAGATTTTGAGGAAAAGATTAGGGATTCAGTTTTACACGTGTTGAGTGTGAGTTGCCTGTGGTACACCAGAGGAAAATATCCTCTTAGCCATCTGAGATACAGGCCTAGAATTTAAAAGAGGTGGGTTTAGATGTCAGTGTAATGTTGAAACATGAAATTTAGAGACATTGCTAGGAAAACATGTAGAGCAAGAAGAGGACCAAAGGCTGAAGGAATGGCTAAATAGGCAAAAAAATAAGAGTGTGTTATACGGGAAGCAGTGGGAGAAGAGTTTGAAGAAGAAAAGAGTCATTTATAACATCGCATGCCAATTAGAAACCATAGAGGGTGAAGATTGATTAAAAAGTGTCCACTGAAATTAGCAGTGTGTAGGTTACTGGTATCTGAGTAGAGTCAGTAGAGTGAGTTAGGGATAGAACCCAGATTACTATAGGTTTCAGATTGAGTGAGTAGCAGCAATGTCTGGAATAATCTTTCAAGTAGCTTGGTTATAAAGAAAAGGTAAGTGAATGAGCCATTGCTAGAAGGAAGATATAAATTAATGGAGGGTTTTTTAATAAGTTAGTTTGTTTTTGTTCTTTTTTAGGACCAGTGTATGTTTATATCTGAAAGAAAAAGGAATAGTCATTGATGCAAAAGAGGTTAAAGTGATAGCAAGAGAACTAAAATCCTTGAAAAAGCTAGGAGGGTATTCAGAGCATGATGTCCTGTGGAGAAGACAGTTGTGTACACAAGAAATTATAGCACAAAGTGTTCAGATTTCCTGATACTAGAATTTAAATGCCAAGTGTTAAATGACAAAACAGAGAGGGGCAGTAGCTCTGAGGGAATTGAGAAAAGTTTGATAGTTTGATGTCAAATACTATATAAATTGAGTAGGATATTCTCTCGTATTTAGTTTCTAGTTTGTAAAGCAGTGCACCATTGAACAGTGTGGAGTATAAGCCTTCAGTTTAGTATTGCTGATGAGACTTTCTAGTTGTATGCAGGATTTCCCTGGTTCAGTCTGACATATGACCTTCATTGTCTTCAGGCATTTTATCAGTCCATATTTGATTTTATCAGTCCATATTTGCCAACTCCGTAGAATTTTTATGTTTTATGGCACCTTTTCTCTTGGAGAGCACAGCCATACAAGAACTTCTTTCTCAGATTACAGTAAATCACTACCATAAGTAAATTTTCCTCCTCATTTTTAGCACGTCTTCTGCCTCAAAATTTCCCGAGAATCGTGAAATGAATACATTTTACATTTGGAATCAAGATTTACTTGGTATAATTCATGTTGCAGATAATCTACCTGTAGATAATCTTGAGCTAATTCTGTCTCGATTATTGTTCTAGTCTGCAATAAAGAACAAAACAGTAAGAGTATGAGGTTGTAGCAGTAAAAGGGCAGTCTATAGATATGAAATGATAGTATGGACAAACTGTTAGGATTTGGCTTTTTAAACAGAAGGCCTGAATACTACTCGAACACATTTCATCTGTATGAAAAACATGTCACACAGCTCAGCGTTTGCATTTATCCCCTAAACTTTGAGTCTGGAGAGATTTTTGAATGCCTTAAAACACACAATTCCATGAATTCTTCACTTGGCTCTTTGAGGTTAGGGAAATGCTTTTCTATTTGCTCATGAAGTCCATTTTGATTTATTGCTTCAGGCATAACCAGTGCTTTCCATATATTCATCCTTATTGCATTGTATAGGTCAACGTAACCATTTCACTTGACTTATTTTTTGTCTAAGAAGTACCTTTCTCATCTTCTCGATCTAAACATGTAATGATAAGCATTCTCCAAATGCAAGTGAGCTACATATCTTTCATGAGGAATTCTGATATTCTAATGTATTAAGCATTGAGAGATTTCTCTTCCTGTTTTCATAAGCATACAGATGTGGCCAGCTATATACTGTAAATACTAATATACATTTAAAATTCATATTTTGAATAAAACTCTACAAGTTGGTTATATACTGAGGTTGAAAAGCATAACTTTAGAATCCTTTGGTTGAAAGAGGAAAAGTTCAGCAGAGATGTAGAGAAATAGGCATGTGAAAGAAACATGGACTAATAAAAATATAGAATCCTGGAATTTTTAGAGCTGAAGGGAATATCTGCAGTCATCAGATAAGTCTTGGGATAATGGAGGGGATATATGTAGAAGAGGGAGCACACTTGTTTTATATGTCCCCAAAAGATAGAATAAGAACCCAAGGATGGAAGCTCTTTGGGATAGGTTTTGGAGTTCATTATAAAGAAAAACTTTCTAATTGTCAAAGCTATTCAGTAGTAGGAGTAGACTTCCCAAGAGAGACATTCAGGTTGGGGGCTGAGCAAGCCCTGGGTGTATGTTTGGACCCAGTGACCTTTGTGAGGCCTTCTAATCTTGGAATTCTTATCTAAACCAATGTTTCTTTCTTTTCTTTTAACTCTTTTAAACTGTGATATATACAGTAAAGTGCAAAAATCCACAAATTCGTTGTACAGATCAATGTGTATATCTGCACCTGTGAATATTTCCATCACTTCAGGAGGCTCTCCCAGTCAGTACTCTCTCTCACCCCACCAGAGATAATCACTATTCTGATTTCTATCACTGTAGAAGTGTTTTACTTGCTATTAAACTTCATATAAATGGACTCAGAATATTTACTCTTGTGGGTCTGGCTTCTTTTGCTCATCATTAGGTCTTTGAGATTCATCAATGTTTCATATAGCAGTAGTTCAATCTGTATAGTATTCCACTGATTTCATAGTAGGAATATATCATAATATATCCATGCCATTGTTGATAGATACATGGGTTGGTTCCACTTCGAGGCTGTTGTTAACAAAGCTGCTATGAATATTGTCAGGCATGTCTTTTTTGAGCATTTGCAGTCATTTCTATAGGATATATCGCTAGGAATAGAGTTGCTAGTTCATAGGAGTATTTTAGCAGGGATAGCTAAACATTTTCCCAAAGTGACTGTGCCCGTTTAAATTCCCAGTAACAACATAAGAGAATTTCAGTTCCTTCTCATCATTGCCAACAATGTGTGTTGTCATTCTTTTCTATTATAGCCATGCTAGTGGGTGTATAGAAGTATCTCTTTTTCTGTAGTTATCATTTGGATAGCCTCTTTTATTTTGCATTTTGCCCCTTTTTAAAAATTGGGTTATTTATTTTTATTTTACTGATTTATAGGAGTTCTTTATATATTCTGAATATGAGTCTTTAGTGGATACATGGATTACAACTATTATTCCCTGGTCTATGGCTTTTTCACTCTTTTAACAGGGTCTTTTGATGAACAGATGTTCTTAAATTTAGTGAACTCCAATTTATCATTTTTCTCTTTTGTGGTTAGTGCTTTGTCCTCTTTAAGAAGTCTTTGCCTAGCCCAAGATCATGAAGATGTTTAGACCAATAATTCTTAAATTGTGGTACTAAACTAGATCATGGTGAACCTTCATTGTTTCACACACACAAAAAGAAGTAAATGGATAAATTGTATTGTTTTCTCTCATAATTTATTCTTAAACTTTGGGTATTAGCTGTGGAATAAGTAGGTAATGATGATACTAAATCTGAAATTTATTAACTGTGAAGATGTCAGTTGGGATAGGCTAGGTTATTTGTGGTCACTTAGGCAACCAGGCTGACATAAACTCTATTGTAATGCATACTTCCCCAAGCACTGTATTCAGGGGAGGGAAACATGGCAAATTGCTTATAGACTCAAATTTTCTGCCTAGAAGAATCATATGGCACTCATATCCATTGACCATATGAGTTACATGGGCCTTGCCTAATCTTAGAGGCAGTGAGGAGTGCAGTCCTACTATGTTCCTGAAAGGAGAATTAAAAATATTTATGAATAGCCATAGTAACTGTCGCAGTAAACGTGGGCAAGTTACTTAACCTCTCTGTGGATCAGTTTGTTCACCATAAAATAGGGGCTAGTGACAGCATCTACCTCATGGTGGTTGTGAGAATTAAGTGGGATGATACATGTAAAACTCTTAAGATAGTGCCTAGTTCTTAGTAAACAATAAAAGTTTGCTGCTATTACTGCTTTCATCATTGTCATTAGGCCCTTACTATGTAATGACACCATACTACCTGCTTCATTTACACAGATTTATTCTTCAAACAACTCCTATAATATGTACTATTAGTATTCTCATGTATAGATGAGAAAACTTTGGTTCAGAGATTTTTAACTAACTTGCGTAAGTTCCACAGCTAATAAATAAAAGACGAGATTTGAGTCTAGGCAGTCTGACTCCGGAGCCTTCAATATTAACTATGCCTCCCAGATAGCAAATAAATATTAACAAAAGAATTCAGAAATGTATGCCATGCTTAGAGAACTTCGTTTGTGTTTGTGTACATACATGTTTATAGTTGTGATTTTATTGAATTTTTAATATATTCCTATCTTCTGCTAGTTTGCAAATGTTTCTAGTTCGTATTATTAAATTAAATGTACTATTTCATGGTATTCTGTTTGTTCAGACACCTAAACAATTTAGAATTGATTTTGTTCTTCACTGACAGATGAAACTTAAGCAAGAGTGGTTTAGTGATCCCAGAAGCCACAGCTTAGTTGGTGGCATAGCTTGAACTCAGAATCAGATTTCCTGAGTTTAGTTCCGAGCACTTCCTAATGCCTCAGGTTGCCTACCTATAGTTTATGTTGCACATAATCCTTTACCAAAAATTTGAGGTGTTTTGTTTTTCTCCCCAGATTTTGAGTGAATTTGTTGTAGAAAACCACAATTGTGCTTTCTTCCTCATAGCTCACATTGCTACATCTTGACTGCAATTTATCAATTTTGTCTTTTAAATATTCTAACTTTACTAAACACTCGGGGCCAAGTTAGATATTTGGAGAGACTATGTAGCAAGAATAAATACCTCCAGAGAAGATGCTTCTATGGAAAAACATTGTAATGATGAGCTTAAGAGTACCAATAACTTTACTTTTTCATATAAGGCAATTTAGAGTCAAATTGCTGAAGGCAAAGAGATGACAGTAGAATCAGAGATGAATCAAGTTTGAGGTTTATCTTAACGTATATTAGTAAGAAGTAAAATAACAACTTATTTATCAAAAGCTTGTTACTTTTCCTACTAGTGACATAAGAAGTATGTCAATCAACCTCACATGTATTGTAGTTTTCAAAGTTAAACCTTTTAAGGAAATGCCAAGCTCATTGTCATGGACTTTTCCCCCATAATTAAATGGTATTTTTGTTTGATACTTTCAGTGATCTTCATGTGATTTTATCTGGAAAGTTAACAGTATATAAATTGAGTTAACCATGTATTTCTTACCAACAGTCAGAATTTCTCAATCTATTGCTGTAGAGTGAAGAAGGAATAAGGAAATCACAACACTTTTTTCCCCCTCATTATCAAAATATGTCAGTTATCTGTCGAGATGAACTTAATCTGTGCTGTGTGGTATTGCATTCATGGGGAAATATATTATTGTTTTAAGGGTACATGATGCTTTTCCCAGCCTCCTGTACTTTAAAGCATTAATTTCTGTGTTAAATACTGCTTTGTAAAACTAAATGCAGAACTTAAGTAAATTTTTAATACAGAATGTGAGATTTACGTCCTTGTACTCTCTCTCTCAGTTTACTCTTTCACCAATAGGCTATTGAGAAAGAGAGAAAATATATCACTAGAAATTATCTCTAAGGGATCTTTCAACAATAAGGTAGAAACTCCTCTAATCGTGCTTTTTTCTGGAAAGGGGAGTGAGGAGAATCTGGTCAAAGGGAATTTTAACTCTTTGTGTAGTCATATTTTTTTTAAAGAAAGTATTCATGTATTTAAAATTTAATTTTAAAACACCTGTGATTCTTATGATACTTTCTTCTTTCTTTAAAGTAAGATAACCATATTACTGAAAGTTGGGGAGTTAAAATAAACATTGGAAAGGAATTACTCATAATCTTGCCACCCTAATATGACTTCATTGAACATTTTGGTGTGTTTCCTTCCAGTCTTTTTTCTTACATATATGTTCTTTTAAAACACTTATAATCTGTATAATATACTTTTTCATAAATATTTCATTGAAAACTTTGTAACATAATTAATAAAAATAGCTTTTGCATTTTTTTATTGTTTGCAGAGCATGTGAAGAAATATATTATTTGATCCTTACGATATCCTTTTGAGATAAATAGAATAGGCGTTAGCCCCATTTTACATATGAGGGTATTGAAAGCAGATAATCATCGTACCTCTATTTGGTACTGGTAGACTTCTGATCATGACAGAATACTTGCTAATACAGGCAAGTGGGTGCATTTATTGTAGAAAGAAGAGCAAAACATATCATTCTGCAAATTCTTATTCCTTAAGAACTGGCCCTGCCTTACTGGATTTAGTGAACTTTTAAACAGCAATAGGCAGCTCTGAAAATACAGATTTTGTCAGATTTTGGTGGATAAACTAAGCTCAAAGAATCTTGAAGTGATTTAATTAGTCTGGTTACTCTTCTGTTAGAATTACAGCTAATATGGTTAAACTTGAGAGCTTGTTAGCTTCACCTGGAAAAAAAGGACATGAACTCAGTAGTTTATAAACCAGGAAGATTACATCTAACCACTTTCTGAATTGCCATGGTAAAGTGAGAGCCTGGAGGCTCTGTGTATGACAGTTAAAGCTTTATTATATTGAGTAGGTTATTAGGGGAGAAATGTTCCTAGGAGACTGGTCTTCTAGAGCTCTTAGTGTGTCAAATTTGAATTCTCTGCCTCTGTGGTAACTTTCTGAAGTTCTGAGCATTGTCAGCTTTAGGATTCAAAAGCAAAATATAGCACAATAGTTCTGAGTTTTAAAATTTCTTTCAGTTTAAACTGTTAAAGCACATTACAATTGAGCCTATTTGTTCTGTGAGGAAAACTAAATTTCATTTTAGTGTTCAAAGTAGTGAAGACCACTAACTGCTTTGCCTCCCTGTAACTAGTTTTCTTTCTGTCTTCAACTTTTGGCTAAGGAAATTCCCCTACTATCCAATGGCCACTTCTTTTCTTCTATGAATTCTTCCTAGGAAGAGAATGTAATTTGTAAATCAGTTGATTAAAATGAAGAACGCTTTTTGGGATCCATTTCCTTTTATTACACTATAGTTTTTATAAATGTCCTTAGATTTTCCTTCTCAAACATGTCATCCTTTACTTGCAGTCTTCATTGGCTTTTGAGAGGATAAAAGATTTAGGATTTATTGCCTGTGAAAGAATGAAACATTCTTACACCTCTTCTTTTCAGAGTCATATCATAGCTACAGGTTGGAGCTGAAGAAAGTAGTCTAGAATGTAAGAAAATAGAGGAGCAAGTGTTCCTTGAACCAGTAAGGACCCTTGCCCTGGAATTAACTATTGATTTTTTGTTTGGGTCCAGATACTAGGGACCTTTGTTGCTTCTGCTTTCTCGTGTAATCTTCCCTTATCTGTAGGGGATATGTTCCAGTGGATGCCTGAAACCACTGACAGTACTGAACCCTGTATAAACTACGCATGAATTCCCTTTTCCTTCTTCACAATTTCACAGATAGAAGATTCATTCTTACCATAGATCTTAGCAACCTCAGCATGTGATTTTTTTCCCTTAATTTGAGAACTTTCACCTTTTCACTTAAGGAAGCACTTTACAGCTTCTCTTTGGAATACCTGAATCACCAGCATCACTACTCTTGGGCTTTGGGATCATTATGAAGTAAAATAAGGGTTACCTGAACATAAGCACTGCGATACTGTGACAGTCTGTCTGATAACCCAGATGGCCACTGAATAACTAATGGGTGGGTAACATAGGCCATGAGGATACGCTAGATAATGGGAGGATTCACATCCTGGGTGGGACGGAGCGGGATGGCATGAGATTTCATCACACTACTCAGAATAGTGTGCAGTTTAAAACTTAAGAATTGTTTATTTCTGAAATTTTCCCTTGAATATTTTTGGACTGCAGTTGACCGCGGGTAACCGAAACTAGGAAAGCAAAAGCACAGATAAGGGGGCATACTGTATATTGTTTTCCTCAGACTCTGCCCTTGAATCATGTTGTTTTAGAACTATGTACCTTGCTATGAGTCTGGGTTTCCAAACAGGTAAGTGCTCTGAGCTAAGTGTTCCTTCTCAGTTGTTTATTCAGCTGCTGTTTTCTCTTTCCTTCAGATTTGCAATACATCTGTGAATTTATTATGATAATTAGCAATTAGCAGGTATCTTAGCTGGTTACCCCACCCATTCGATTCATTTGTATCTCTTCTGTGTTTTTCTCATATATTTAAATAAATAAATAAATACCTTTACACACATCAGTCACTACCTCCTTTCCACATAGTTTTTTAACTGTTTGCCATCTGTCCCCTACTAGATTGTGAATTGTAAAAGGACAAGTTCTTTTTTTTTTTTGGTTTACTTCTGTATCTTTGATGCCTAACACAGTGACATATGATAAACTGTGAAAAACATTATTTTTCAGCTTTTAAAAACTCATATCCCCTCTTGATAAACATAAATTCCCCCATTCTGATATACTGTCCATGTGAATCACTAAGAAGTGGGTGAAAAATATATATATATCTCTCTTTGCCAAGCAAGAACATTAACATTTTGTATAATTAAAACAAGCTTCGGTTTTTTCCCAAATGTAAAATTGAATGTCGTTGAAATACCTTTTCATATATCACATGGCCTCCTAGAGGGAGTACAGCTATATTGGCATACCCCATGCTGGCTCATACACACCCACCTTTTTACACCATAGTACACCAGTGTCCCAGGAAATTGGGGAAGAACTTTACACTAAGGATGTAATGCCAAGTTTTATTGGATTACTTTAACTGTTATTTCTGGCACTGGTCCAGAAGTTGTCTTACTTGAGCAATCATCTCCTTGTTTACTAATAATAAAAGCAGTGCTTAGATATTACATAGCCTGTGTAGGAAGGGCAACTTGGGACCACTGGACACCATGAAAAAGCCAAATAAGTGAACTGTGACCTCAAAAGGCAACACCCTGCTTGTGAAATGACAAATTTTACTGTGGCAGAGGCAGTACTTTTTATTTTCCCTGTGTTATCACTGTGCTGTACAAAAGCTGATACAAAATACTATTTCTAGATGTTTTGGTTTTGTGGGGTTTTTCCCCTCACAACACATTTTGTGTCTTAAGAGTAACAATTCTCCATCAAGGTTCCACGGAGGGGGTAAAAAGTCATGTACAGTGATCGAGCTGACTAGAAAGAAACATAAACTGTGCCCAGTTTCTTTTGATGATCTAGTACTTCTGTGATGTTTAAGAAAATATCTAGTTCAAGTTTCTAACACTTTTACTTCAAAAAATCATATACCATCACATAGGGAATTTGGGGGGGAGTCATAAATAAAGATGGAAGATTTATGCTTGTTTCTAACTCTGTCCTCTTCTTCCCACTACGTGTTTTTGTGAGAACAGTGTCTCTAAAACAAGGAAGATAACAGAATGTAAAATTCTGTAAAGCGAAGCTATACGTCGTCGCATCACACAATCTTGTTCACATAATGAAGGTGGTCAACAAATGTTTGTTGTTGAAATATAAACTATAGGCATTTGCATTATGTGGAGGCTGGATTATTTCTTTTGTAACAATGACAAAAAAAACCCCACTGTATTTAGCTTTAAAAAAATTGCAAGTTGTATATTGTCAGAACAGCCCACCCTTTATCACTAAACTGCTTATAAGTCAAGAGTTAAAGTATTTGAAGGTCACAGTTTAGAGATTCTATTCCTAATTTTTTTCAGTTATTTTGATCTTAAAAATTAGCTCTGCCTTCAAGTTATATTAAGAATCTGACCACTTCTCACCACCTCCGCTACTACCATTCTGATTCAAGCCACCATCTTTCAGCTGGATTATTGCAGTAGTTTCCCAAATCATTTCTTTGCTTTCCCCTTTTCCTCTCCACTCTTCAGCCTATTCTCAAAATAACAGCCACAGTGATCCTATAAAAATGTTAGATTCCATGCCTTATCTACTCAAAACCGTATAGTAGCTTCCCATCTCATACTAAAAGCCCAAATCCTTATACAAGCTATAAAGCCTTATATGGTCTGGTTGCCCAGTTAGCTCTCAGACCTCATCTACTACTTTGCCACTAGTTCAGTCCAGCCACATTTGCCACCTCCTTCAGTCACACTAAAACTCCTTTGCGCTAGTTGTTTCTTCTCCTTGGACTACCCTTTCCTCACATACATACATAGTTCTCTCTCTTCTCCTTCAGGTCTTTCTCCAAAGATTACCTCAATGAAGGCTTTCCTGGCCTCGGTATATAAAATTGGAGACATCTCCTTCCCTTGAATTCTTATCTTCCTAGCCTCTTTCCCTGCTCTGTTTTTTTTCTTAGTATTAATACTTACCACTGTGTATCATTATTCATTTTACTTTTTTGTCTCTCTGTTTTCCAGTACAATATGATCTCCATGAGGGCAGGGATTTTTGCCTATTGTGATCACTACTGTATCCCCAGTGCATGAAAAATGCTTAGGATGGTGGGTAATAAATATTTGTTGAATGAATATTTTCTCTATAATTTGGTTCCTAGACTAGCCTACCAACATTTCTTTAAAAATCAATAATAGGCCAGGCATGGTGGCTCATAACTGTAATCCTAACACTTTGGGAGGCCAAGGCAGGAGAATCACTTGAGGCCAAGAGTTCAAGACTGGCCTGAACAACATAGCAAGACCCATCTCTGCAAAAAGTAGAAAACTTGGCTGAGTGTGGTTGCGCATGCCTGTAGTCCCAGCTACTTGGGAAGCTAAGGCAGGAGGATTGCTCAAGCCTGGGAGTTTGAGGTTGCAGTGAGCTATGATGACACCATTGTACCCTAGCCCAGGCAACAGAGTAAGACCCTGTCTCCAAATAAATAAATAAATAATTTTTAAAATAAAAAATCAATAATAGTCATAGTTATAGGAGCCTGGGCTGAAGATTCTAGGAATAGAGCTACATTTTCCGCCCACCCCACCCAGCTCCCAGCCAAACACACATCTCCTTATGCCCTTCTCTTGAAGCAGCCTAAGCCTTATATTTTATACCCAAGTGCCTGCCCCATCCTATCCCTCCCCCAAAAACATAAGTACTTAATTACTCCCAAATTACCTCTTCTCTCCCCTCATCCTTTCCCCTCTCATCTCCCATGTAAAAAACTTAAGGTGAAAGAGTTCTTAACTGAATTTCACTTAACTGAACTCCAGTTAACTGCCTGGCAGGATTAGCCAGTGTTCTCATTCCTGCTGTGAAACATATTGATTGATGTCCACATTCTACTGATTGCTCTCAGCTAAAAGTTCGCAGCTGGTAGACTACTCTCCAGTAAGCCTTTGTGCTTTTACTCCCTCCAGTTACATTGTATGCATATCAAAGTCAGTTGTATTTATTCCCAAACCTGTTTATGCCAGTACTATGGTACAATAAATAATATAATTATAATGTATTAAATATATAATATAATATAGTATTTTTAAATGAATAAATGTTATTTTTGGGAGCAGTTTTAGGTTTACAGCAAAAATGAGCAGAAAGCACAGACACTTCCCATATACCTCCTGTCCCCACACATGCACAGTCTCCCTCACTGTCAACAGTGTTCTGCACCAGAATGGTACATTTGTTACAATCAGTGAACCCACACTGACACATCATCACAATAGTTTACGTTAGGGTTCACTGTTGGTTTTGGACATTCTATGGGTTTTGACAAATGCATAATGACATGAATCCACCATTTTATTATCATACAGAATAGTTTCACTGCCCTAAAAATCCTCTGTGTTCTACCTATTCATCCCACTCCCTACCCTGCAAACCCTGGCAACCACTCATCTTTTTACTGTCTCTATACTTTTGCCTTATTCAGAATGTCAAATAGATGGATTCACAGTATATAGGTTGAGTATCCCTTATCCAAAATGCTTGGGACCAAAAGTGTTGCAGGTTTCAGATTTTTTTGGATTTTGGAATATTTGCATATACATAATAAGATGGGGATGGGACCCAAGTCTAAACATAAAATTCATTATGTTTTATATATACCTTATTCATGTAGGTACTTTTATACAATATTTTTAATAATTGTATGTATAAAACAAGGTTTGTGTACGTTGAACCATCAGAAAGCAAAAGTGTCACTATCTCAGCCACACACGTGTATAATGTTTGGTTGTTTGGCATCACTATTATTCCTGACTGAATTTATATGCTACTGATAAGCAATCATTTTCTTATACTTATTCACACGTAAGTACCTAACAGTAGAAAATACCATTAATACAGTGAAAAAATAATGTGTTCAGAATAACTAAGCACAGGTATTAGTATCAGAATACCTATGTTAACTGTTAAACTACAGCAATAACAAACAATGGCAAGCTCAAACTCTGTTATGTGCCTGTGTTTTGACTGTGACCCATCATATGAGGTCAGGTACAGAATTTTCCACTTGAGGCATCAAGTTGGTGCTCAGAAAGTTTCAGATTTTGGAACATTTCAGATTTCCAGATTAGGGATGCTCAGCCCATACATATAACCTTTTCAGATTGGCTTCTTTCACATAGTAGTGCGTACTTAAGTTTCCTCCATGTCTTTTTATGGCTTGAGAACTCATTTCTTTTTAGCACTGGATAATATTCTATTATCTTGAAGTACCAGAGTTTATTTATCCACTCACCTTCTGAAGGATATCTTGGTTGTGCCCAAGTGTTGGCAATTATGAATAAACATCCATATGCAGGTTTTTGTGTAGACGTAAGTTTTTCATTCATTTGGGTAAATACTAAGAAGTGCAATTGCTGGATTGTATGGCAAGAGTATCTTTAGTTTTGTGAGAAACTGCCAAACTGTCTTTTAAAGCTGCGGTCCCCAATCCCCGGCTGCGGCCCAGTACTGGTCCATGGCCTGTTAGGAACTGGCGGCCTGAGCTCCACCTTCCCCCCCCCAACCCCCTCACCCCAACCCCGACCCCATGCCAAAAAGGTTGAGGACCACTGTATTAAAGTATCTATACCATTTTGCATTCCCCCCAACAATGAAGGAGAGTTCCTGTTGTTTCACATCTTGCCAGCATTTGGTAGTATCAGTGTTTTAGATTCTGGCCATTCTAATAGGTAAGTAGTGCTAGCCCCTTATTGTTTTAATTTGCAATTACAGTTGGCCCTCTGTATCCTTGGGTTCCATATCTGCAGATTCAATCAATCTGGGGTCAAAAATACAGTGTTTGGTGGATACCGGGCCGACTTTTCACATCCATGAGTTCTGCAAGGCCAATTATGGGACTTAAGCATCTTTGGATTTTGGTATCTTTGGGGGTCCTAGAACCAATCCCCCATGCATACCAAGGAACATCTGTACCTAATGGCATATGATGTTGAACATCTTTTCATATGCATAATTGCTATCTGTATATCTTCTTTGGTAAAGTGGTCTATTCAGGTCTTTGGCCCATTTTAAATTATTCATTTTCTTATTATTGAGTTTTAAGCATCCTTTGTATATTTTAGGTAACAGTTCTTTATCAGATGTGTCTTTTACAGATATTTTTCTCCCAGTATGTGGCTTATTTTCTCATTCTCTTGACACTGTCTTTCACAAAGCAAATTTTTTTGTTAATAGTTTTAATCCCAGCTTATCAATTACTTCTTTCATGGATCAGGCCTTTCTTGTCATATCTAAAATAACATCCACATACTTAAGGTCATCTAGGTTATCATATCCTGTATTATCATGGTATCATCTAGGAGTTTTATAGTTTTGTGGCTTACATTTAGGTGTGCCTTCATTTTCCTTTTAGTCAATAGTTTTCTTTTCACTTTTTTACACTGCCTAAAAATTTCAACAACTAGAAGATTGATCAGTTTAACTAGCAATCTCTTTGAGAACAAACTAGAAATTTTGAGTCAATTTCTGTGAAGGGTATAAGGTCTTTATCTAGATACATTTTTTTGCATGTAGATGTCCGGTTGTTCTAGCACCACTTGTTGAAAAAACTACGTTTGCTAAATTGTATTGCTTCTGTATTTGCTCCCTTGTCAAAGATCAGTTGGCTATATATATGTAGGTCTATTTCCGGGCTCTCTATTCTGTTCCATTAATCTATTTGCCTATTCTTTCACCAATAGTACACTGTCTTGATTACATGTAAGTGTCATGTAAGTCTTTAAGTCAGGTCCTCTAACTTTGCTCTTCTCCTTTAGTATTGAATTGGCTAAACTGAGTCTTTTGCTTCTTCATGTAAACTTTAGCATCTCTTTATCAATAGCCACAAAATAACTTGCTGGGATTTGATTTAGGTTGCATTGACTTGATAGATTATACAGCAAAGAACTGACATCTTGACAATATTGCATCTTCCTCTCCATGAACAGGGAATATCTCTCCATTCATTCAGTTCTTCTTTGATATCTTTCATCAGAGTTTTGTACTTTTCCTCATGTAGATTTTGTACATACTTTGTTAGCTTATACATAACAAAGTATTTCATTTTGGGGGTGCTAATATAAATTGTGAAATTTATAACATTTTTAATTTCAAATTCCACTTGTTTCATTGCTGGTGTATAGGAAAGCATTTGACTTTTGTATATTAACCTTGTCTCCTGCAACCTTGCTATTAATTGCTTATTAGTTCTGGAAGGGGTTTTTTGTTTGTTTGTTTTTTGGTTATTTTGGAGTTTTTTGGTCAGTTTTTTCAGATTTTCCACATAGACAATCATGTCATCTGCAAAGACAGTTTTATTTCTTCCTTTCCAATCTGTATTTTTTTTATTTCCTTTTCTTGTCTTATTGGATTAGGCTGGGACTTCCAGTACAATGTTGAAAAGCAGTGGTGACAGGGGATGTCCTTGCCTTGTTGTTGATCTTGGTAGGAAGGCTTCCCGTTTCTCACCATTAAGTATGATGTAACTGTAGGATTTTTGTAGATATTCTTTATCAAATTGAGGAAGTTCCCCTCTATTCCTAGTTTGCTCAGAGTTTTTATCATGAATGGGAGTTGATTTTTCTCAAATGCTTTTTCTGCATCTATTGATATGATCATGCAACCTTTTTTCTTTAGCATATTGACATAATAGATTACATTAATTGAATTGTAAATGTTACAGGAAAAAAATCCTAGAAAGATTCTTCACTGATTGTTTTCTAAGTATCTTTTGAATTCTTCTTATATTTAAAAGAATCTGAAACTAGAAAATATAGGCAGGTTATTATGGATGTGGAAAATGCAAGAAAATATTATAGAACTCCAATTAGTGGATGAATACTCAAAGGAAAGGCCTTGGACCTACATCGAAATGTTGGTGAATGGACAAATATAAATATATACGTTTTAAATTAAAATGTTTAAGATAAGTACATGGTTTTTTTCTGATTCCTCATTTTAATCAACTTTTTCAGTTAACCAGCAGCTAGTTGATTGTGTTGGCTAAGTGAACTTCTACTTTACTTCCTTCTGTGCAGCTGGATCTCTGATACTGGAAGGAGTCTGCCTGGTTGAGCTTCTGGGAGGTTTTTGCTTTCAAAGAGATTGTTAGTTAAACTAGTCAAATCTCTAGTTGATGAAATTTCTAGACAGTATCAAAAGTGAAAAGAAAAGTATTGACTAAAATGAAAAACTGTTGAGGGGAAAGATTCTGGGGATTCACTGAGAAGACCTGCCTTGTCTAAGAGTCTATCACAAAAGTCTCTCTTTCCTCTTTCTGCTTAGAGTGTCCTTCTCTTGTCCCCAACCATTCCTTTTTGCTTAACCTACTACTTCCTATTCTTGTTTTTTTGTTTGTCTGTTTTGTTTTGTTTTGTTTGAGGCAAGGTCTCTGTCACCTGGGCTAGAGTATAGTGACATCATCATAGCTCACTGCAACCTCAAACTCCTGGTCTCAAAGCAATCCTCCTGCCTCAGTCCGGGCAGCTGGGACTACAGGCGCACACCACCACACCTGACTAATTTTTCTATTTTTTGTAGAGACAGGGTCTCCCTTGTGCTCAGGCTGGTCTCAAACTCCTGGCCTCGAGCAGTCCTCCCACCTCTGCTTCCCAAATTGCTAGGATGACAGGCATGAGCCACCACACCCAGCCATACTTCCTATTCTTAAAAGAGATCCCAACTTTATATGCCTATAAAACAAGGCAGGTAATGTAAATAAGTGAAGTGAGCAGAGTGGAGATTGTAATGGAGACAGCTGTTACCCGGTGCCAACTGAATGTTGCCCTTTTTGGATATAGGTTAGATGTTAGCAGATTTTTTTTTTTTTAATAAAAGAATTTAGAGAAACTGGTTTTTTTAATAACTGCCCCATTTTTGTATATTGGCAACTTATTCAAATATTTTAAAAATACATTGCAAACTAAAAAAAGTGTACATGTTGAATTTGGCCTGTGGGCTTCCAGTTTACAGACTGTACTTTTTGAAGCATGGAAGTGCTTTTTCCTATCATAGTATTTGCATATATCCGTATTGCACTCAACATGTTTTGTTGTGATTATTTCTTTTTGTGTTTTTTTTTCTGTCTACTGGAAGTAAATTATACCTTGAGGGCAGGATCTGTGTGGACAACATATTATTCATATTTAAATCCCCAGCCCTAGTATAATGCCTGGCATTTGGTTGATGTTTGATAAGTGTTTGAGTGAATGAACAAGCAGGCACATTTGTGAGTTTTCCTTTGTTTACTGGGTGACAGATTGAAGTCACTTGAGTAAATCTTGAGCAAAACTGATGGTAAGATAAAATGCTTAGACAGGAATCTCTAGCCTAGCATAAATGGGAAGTTGAAAATTCCACTGCAGAATATATATCAATCAGCCATGTTCACTAAAGTTGACATGAAGGCTGACTCCATTGTTTGAAGACGGTCTCACTCCTTGCAAGTAGTAGTAAAGGAGAATGCATATATTGAGGATATACTTAGAGAATGCACTGAAGGTCCCCCAGATTCAGAGTTAATTCAGTTAAAAAATACATAGTGAGTGAGGTTGGCCATCTGCAGAAGTACCTGCCTGAGCAAGAAATAAATAATAATTGAATAACTGAAGAGCTTCCTTAAGTTGAGGGATAAGGTGTGGCCTTAAGCAAAGTCTGGTCATAATAGTATGATAAAGCAGTGAGATACATAATTGTATTTATTCATCAAATATATATTTAACAAATGCCCATGATAAGCCCAAAACCATGGTTGGGGCTGGGGGAATTTAAAGGTAAATAAATTCCCTGTTCCTGACCTAACAAAATGTATAGTTAAGTGTTAGAAAAGGTAAGTACGGTACAGTAAGTCAAATATGATGGGGATTTAGTGCAGGATGCTCTGATAGTGCTTAAGGGGGTGCCTGATACATTCTTGATTGATCCAAGAGAACATGCTGAAAGAAGACACATGTAAGACCAGGAGGATGAATAAGTATAATAATTAGCCAAACAAAAAGGACTGGGGTACTAAGGAAGTATTCCAACCAGAGACAACAGTTGGCAGTTATAGAGATGTAGAGGTAAGAGAATGTGGTACATTTGTAAGTAGAAAGCAATTTAGGGATGCCAAGGCAATTCAATGAGGAAAAAATAGTCTTTTCAACAGATGGTGCTGGGACAACTGGATATCCACATAAAAAAGAATGAATTTGGACCCCTACCTCATATCAATTAAAAAATCAACTCAAAAATGGATCAAAGATATAAATGTAAGAGCTAAAACTCTTAGAAGAACACATAGGGGTAAATCTTCACAACCTTGAATTAGATAATAATTTCTTAGATACGACACACAAAGCTAAGCAACCAAAGAAAAAAATAGATAATTTGGATTTCAAAATTAAAAACTTAATGTGCTTCAAAGAACACTATTAAAAAAGTGAAAAGGCAACCCAGAGAATGAGAGAAAAATATTTGCAAATAATATATCTGATAACGATCTAACATCCAGAATATAAAAAGAACTCTTACAACTTAACAATAAAAAGACAATTAACTCAATTAAAAAATGGGCAAAGGACTTGGACAGACAGCTGTCCAAAGAAAATATACTACACAAATGGCCAATATGCATATGAAAAGATGCTCAACATCATTACTCATCAGGGAAATGCATACCAAAATCACAATGAGATACCACTGCACATCTACTAGGATGGCTATAATAGAAAAGACCATAACAAGTTTGGTGAGGATGTGGAGAAATTGGAACCCTAATGCATTGCTAGTGGGAATGTAAAATGGTGCAAATGCTTTGAAAAAGTTTGATCGTTCCCCAAAATGTTAAACATGGAGTTCGAGCTCCATGTTTAGGTATATACCCAAGAGAATTGAGAACATATCCACAAAGAAACTTACACACAAATGTTCATAAGCAGCAGCTTTCACAATAGCCAAAAGATAGAAATAACCAGGTCTATCACCTGATAAATGTGTAATAACTGTACAATAGAATATTATTCAGCCATAAAAAGAAATGAAATACTGATACATACTACAATGTGATGAACCTTGAAAACTTTATGCTAAGTGAAAGTAGCCACCAAAAGGCCACATATTGTGTAATTCCATTTATATGAAATGTCCAGAATAGGTAAATTTATAAAGACAGAAAGTAGATTAATGGTTGCCCAGAATTAGGAGGAGAGGAGAATGGGGACTGACTGCTAATGGGGATTGGGTTTCTTTTTGGGGTGATGATTGAAATGTTCTAAAATTGGTTATGATGTTGGTTGCACAACCTTGTGAATATATGAAAACCCACCAAATTTAATTTAGTATGCCTTTAAAAAGCAATTTAGCATGCCTTCTGGTGTGAGTTGGGGTTAGGGAGTGTGAGGCTGAGTTGGAGGGTTTGGGTGAGTTAGGTTTGAATTACGTTGAAAAAGTTTGGCAGAGATGATGTGGCAGTTGGGAAGTATCTTAAGAACATGGAGAAGGATTGCTAAGAGCATTGGGGGGCCCAGTTGTGGTTGGATCCCATAACTTTATAGTAGCACTCTTTATTTTGTGATTTTTTTTTTCCACCATCTTGAGCCAAAACTCAGAGTTGATATACTTCTGGTTTATAGAAAGATAGCAAGGCAAGGGACTTGAGAGTGTTGGCAAAAGAACATTTGAAATGTAGCCGTGGAATCTAAGCTGGACAGAGAAGGGATACTCAAGGGGCACTGAATAGGGATTTGTGTGGTTAAAGGTCAGTTGTAATAGGAGTAATTAAGAGAGCTGAAATGATAGGAGATCATGTTCAGAGATTTTTGAATATGAGGTTAATATAACTAAGTGAACTGATTTTTAAAGGAACCAGGGATTTTGCATAAAGATTGTATAATAGTATGGAAAATGAGGAATGCAGAATCCTACCTCTCAACTCTGAAGTGCATGATTAGGGAGAGGGTGGTGGGGAAGGAGTATGATGCATCTCCATGAGAGGACTTAATGAAGTGGGGTTAACATATGTAAAGTAAGGGCACTTGAAAAGAGCCAACCCCAGAAAACATGTACAAATTATGCTTCCAGCACTGTCCAACACACTTGAAATAACATAGTCTCATTGGTGCGATTGTCTTTATTCTTGGGAAAATTTACTAGAACAATCTTAGTTGAGGAACATTTCTTAAGTTCCACCTAATTTCCTTTGTTCTGATCCTATATTGACCAAAGCAATGTTCTGATTATGATTTGACTCTCCATATTACTGCAGAGAGAGAATGTGTTCATTGGTCAATAAGTATCTAGTATGCTTAATATATTTCTCATTACAATTTCTATAATCACCATTAAAATATTTTAAATTGGCATTCTGTTTTATGCATCAGTTGTTTTTTTCAGTGAGTGGGGAGTGTTAGAGGGAATTTTAGGGTTTCCACAGCTAAGGTTCAGACCCTGATTCAAAGTGTAAGCCCAAGGAGATATCATTTTTGTGAGGCCTCCAGGTAGAAACCTTCACTGGATAAGTCCCCCCTACTAGGAAGCATCTGCACGATGAACCTATTTATGTAAACTGCAGTGGAAAACCAAACTTTTATATTGCTTTGCCTTTGTACAAATTTCTTTTCTTTCTGCTTCCAGAGCAGCATTCATTACATTTCTTAAGTGCTTTGCATAGAATTTCAGAGTTCAGTGTGACCTCTGTACTGAGATATCAGGCACAGATGCTACATGTGAAGGGCTTTTGGCAATCAGTGGCTTGGTAGCCGTGATTCAGTTTGAATCACTCCCTCACGGACCATATGAAACACATTCTTGCAGGATCCCAGCTGTATTCTTGGGAATCATTTTATTTTCCAACTTATTGGACTAGTTTAGAGGCCTTTGGGCTTCACTGGACTTTTCTTCATTTCCTTCTTTTGTTGATCTTGGCCCCTTAACCTTCCACCCACTTTATTACTCATTTCTTAGGGACTTGACTACTCAGTAACACTGAGAAAATGTATCTGAAGCCATATGGGTTGAGTAAAATAAACAGAGAGAGGACAAAAAGGAAGAAATGTGTGTTCTCTGAACTTCCTTTGTTTATATGATCTATTTATATGTTGTTAAGGTTGTGTTATCCAGCTGCCTCCCCACATCTCAAAAATGACTAAAGATATCTGGGAAACACTCTAACAGGGTCATGTTGGCATAGTGAATGAAAAGACACTTCATTTGTTCCCCACCAGATAATATATCTCCTTGTGAGGTTATGGGAGCAGTGCCAAGAGCTTCAAATGTTGAATCCTGAGGTTCTTGAAAGGCTGTTGATTTCTAGGGACAAGCTTAGGAAAAAGCCAGTTAAATGACTCCTAGTAAAGTCTTGGGGTACCTGGCCATTTGAATGTTTGCTCATTACAGTTGTTTGTATAGTATCTAATTAATAGTTTCCTTTTGGTAACATGAACATTGGCACTGGTGTAAGGTGATGTGAGCAGCCCTTACAGCCCAGGCTCTAATCTGGTCTTTGTATAATATGAATTAAAATTTAAAGGCCAGGCTGAGGTGGCTCACGCCTGTAATCCTAACACTCTGGGAGTCTGAGGCAGGAGGATTGCATGAGGCCAGGAGTTCGAGATCAGCCTGAGCAAGAGTGACACCCTGTCTCTACAAAAAATAGAAAACTTAGCCAGGCATGGTGGTGCGAGCCTATAGTCCCAGCTACTTAGGAGGCCAAGGCAGGAAGAGAATTGCTGGAGCCCAGGAGTTTGAGGTTGCAGTGAGCTATGATGATGCCACTGCACTCTAGCCCGGGGGACAGAGAAAAACCCTGTCTCAAAAAAAAATTAAAACTTAGGGTACACTTGAGTCAGGATTATTCTAGAAAACAGGTAGAATGTTTGTGGCATTTATTAGAGCCTTCCCATTTGTAAACACCCTATCTTTAAGGAACTGGAAAGAGTTAGCAAGCATCCATGAAGTGGAATAAGCTCCTTACCCTGTGGTTGAGTGGGAAGTTCCTCTCTCTGCCTTCTATGCTCTACCCACTAAAATGGGTAATATATGTACAGAGATGCATTTTTTCACATTAAGCTATTTATGGAACTTGGTCTGCTAACTAATAAATTTAGAGTGAAAATAAGTAACAATAAGAAATAAAACATTAGTGTTATCCTTTGGAAATAAATTACTCCATTGAACATTGAGAACATGGTTGTCAGTGTCATCTGCATTTTCTTCATATTTTCACCTCAGTGGAGTGAATCCTGGATCTGCTTTAGTTGCTGTGCTTTCCTTTTAATTGCTGTTTCACTAGGTCTCCTTAGCAGCAGCACCTGAAATAACTGCTGAGGAAGCTCCTGAGTGAATTAATAATTTGCTTCTTGATTCTGCTGGTTAATTGAGGCACTCTTTTTCTTGAGTACTTTGCAGTTCCACTTAAGTGGCTGATGTTTGGGGTCACTATTGAATGTTTTGTTTGAATATCACTTTCATGATAAATGGAATGGTGCTGCTTTTAGCTATATGGGGTGAAACCCTTGGTGGTAAGGCCTGAAAGGGAAAAACCTTTCTTTGTAGTGATATGCTAAATGAAGTTACTCTTTGTCACTTTGTCCTTTTACCCTTTCAGTCTGATAACCTCAAGTTCTTGTGATTTGTTTTCTTCAGTTAAGCTTAGTTGTTTCCTGTACCCAGGTGCATGCTGTTTCTTCTCTTGGTTATGATGCTGATGTGGAGCATATTTCTGACCTGGAAGTGTGGTTTCTTTGACTCAGAACCACATCAGTATGCCTTCCATCCTCAACTTCCTTTGCCTTATTTCCTTTTGGAGGGCTCAGTTTGTCACCATTTAATCTAAGGATGATTCATCTGGGACTGAAAACTGATAATGCTGTAGTAACAATACCTTTCTTTATGTAATAATACTCAAAGCACTTACTATCACTCACTATCTTTTAGCCTTTCTGTCTTTATGAAGCACTTTCAGTTTAATCCCTCACAATAACCCTGTGGATTAAGTCAGCAATTTTGTCTGTGTCTAAGATAGTAAAATTGTAGCTCAAAGAGGTTAAATAACTTGCTCAGGAGTTGCAGTGCTTCAGAGTTATTCTGTTTAACAATTTGTATAGGAAATGAAGAATACTTTTGAAGACATTCTGGATGAATAAAAAGGTGTTTTCCAAACTGTGTCCCAGTTGTTAAAATCTAACTTGTTTTTAGTCTGGTCAGTTGATAAGACCAGGATTAATAAGCCCATGGACCATAGAATTTAAATTGATGTGTCCAAGTCAGGAAAATAAATATTTAGGTCAGTTTCTATTCTGTTGCTGATGTGATAAAGTTAAGGAAAGCTGACTATTAAATTAGTGGAACTTGAAAGTAATTAAGCCATTAATTTTTTTTTTTTATTCTCTCTTCCTTTCAGAGAGATGGAAAGCTTGATGGCTAGTTCTACCCTGCCCCCCCTTTTTGCAGATGAAGATGGCTCCAAGGAAAGTAATGACCTTGCTACAACTGGGTAAGCAGCTGCTTTGGGACATTGGGTCTCTGCATAGGCTTCAAAACAAAGCTTCTAACAAATTCTGAGGTGCTAAAGAGGCAGTTTTATATCATAAGAATAGAAGGTACATTTGTTGCCTTTGCAAAGAGAGTAAGAGCCATCGTAAACTGCTTTGTAATCTGCATTTGGCTATCTTTTGCAATGCTCTGGTTCCTGTGAACTGGTACAGCAATATGTGAGATCTAGTGACTTCGGTTAAGGTAATTGTCTAGTCACCATTAAGGAAATACCTGCCACAGAGCTAGCTCTAAAAAAAAAAAAAAATGCATTTTCTGTTCAAATTGTCACAGATATTAAAATAAGTTTTTCCCAAAGATCATATTTTTGAATATGGTTCTTTATTCAAGATGCTTAGGAGCTTCAGCTGACTTCTGTTCCTTTTATTCCTCCCCATTTCCTTTTTGTAGAATCTTTGGACAAATATGTATAGAAATATAGAAAAGGATTAATAGCAGTAGTCCACCTCTCCCCTTGAAAATCTCTGTTCCTCTTGAATTTTCATATTTTCTAGCTATTTAGAAGTTTTTACAAAAGAGGAAATATATTCACTAATAGGTTGAAGTGCTAGCTAATCCCTAAGATGAGTTATTTTAATATTCTTTAGAGTGCTCTAAAAAATAGAGTATATTTTGTAATTCTGTTCCCTTGTCTCACGCTAATTTCTCACCTTATTAATATCTGCTTTGACCTCACTACTCAGATGAAACTGTTCTCCAAGACTTTTCTAAAGGCTGCCTAGTTAATAAATCCAGTTAATTTGGTAAAAATTTTCTGAGTGTCTACTCTGTGCCAGTGTTCCAGGCATTAGATATAAAACAATGATCAAAACAGACAAAAATCCTAGCCGCTTTAGAGCTCAAATTCTACTGGGAAAGTCCGACAATAAACAGGATAAATAAGTAAAATACATAATATGCTAATAAGTACTATAGATAAAAAAATAAAGGGGAGGAGGGATAGGAAGGGTTTGGCAGTACAGTTTTAGACAGGATGGCCCAGAACAAGTTTAATGAGAAAGTGACTTGAATAAAGACCTGAAAGAAGTAAGATAACTAGCATGCAGTTATCTGGGGAAGATTATTCAAGGCAGAGGGAGCAGTCAGTACAAAACCCCTAAGGTGTTTCCACCTCATAGAAATAGCCAGGAAGAGGGGGTGAGGGATGAAAAATTACCTGTGAGGTACAGCGTACGCTATTAGGGTGATGAATACATAAGCCCAGAATTCACCATCATATGATATATACACGTACCAGAATTCAGCTTGTACCCCCAATACTATTAAAATTTTTTTAAGAAGGAGAAAAAATAAAAGAACTAAGAGGCCAATGTGACTGGAGCCATACGTAGCAGGGGGAGGGGCAGTAGAGGGCTTACATCAGTGCTTCTCAGGCTTTAGTGTACATATGAATTGCCTACAGAGCTTATTAAAATGCAAATTCTGATTTGGAAAGTCTGACTTAGGTTTGGGCCACAGATTCTACATTTCTGACAAGTGGAATCCCAGATAATGCCAGTGGTGCTGGTATGAGGCCCATACTTTGAGTAATAAAGGACTAGATCAGTAGGACTTTAGAGGACAGAATAAATACCTTAACTTTTACTCCCAGTGAAGTAGGAAAGCATTGGTGGGTTTCAAGCAGAAGGATATGATCCGCCTTGTTTTTTAATGAGATTTCTCTGACTGTTGTGTTGAATAGAGAGTGAAGGGAGCAGGGGCTGGAGCAAGGAGACCAGTTAGGAGGCTCTTGGAATAATTCAGAAGAGAGATGAAGACCTGAAGAGCATCACTGGTGACTTTGACAACAGTATTTCTGGTGTAGTAGGGGCAAAAACCTCATTGGATGTGTTTCAAAGATAATGAGAATGGGGGGTAGTGAGAAGTATAGAACTCTTGATATATTTTGAAGGTATACCAAATAAGATTTGCCTGAAAGACCAGGTAAGCAATGTGAGAAGAGAGAAAAAAAGCAGTCAAAGACAACTCCAAAGTTTTATCCTAAGCAAGTAGAGGGATGGAGTTGCCATTAACTTAGATGAGGAAAACTAAACAGGTTGGAGAGGTAATTAATTGTAGGAGCTCAGTTTTAGAAATTTTAAATTGGAGATGCTTATTAGATATCTAAACAGAGATGTCAAATAAGCAGTTTGATGTCAGGTTCTGAAGTTAGGGGATGTTTAGGCTAGAAAGAGAAAGTTGGGAGTCATCAGGATATAACTAATATTTACAGCCATGAGACTGGATGAGATCACCAAAGAAATGAGGACTATATAGTGGAAGAGAAGAGATCTAAAGCCTGAGCTCTGGGATATCCCAGCATTTAGAAATCAGGCAGAAGAAGAAGAGTCAACAGAGACTAAAGTGAGTAGCTAAAAAGGTAGCAGAATAAAACCGAGAAGTATAGGGTCCTGGAAACCAAGTTAAAAAAAAGTATTTCAAGGGAGGGGAAGAGATCAACTGTGTCAGATGCTTCTGGTATATCAGGTAAGATGAGGGCTGAGAAATGAGGTTGGATTTAGCATGGGGGTCAATGGTGGCCTTGACAAGAGTTGTGAGCACGTCTCTCTTTTGGAATGGTTTTAAAAGAGAATGGGAGGAGAGAAATTGAAGTCAGTTAAGTATAAACAAGTTCTTTTTGGGAGTTTTGCTATAAAAGAAAGGAGAAAAATGAGGACCCTAATTAGAAGTGGGATTGAAAGAGTCTTTTGTTTTTCATTTTGTTTTGTTTTAAGAGGACTAATATCAAACTTATATGCTAATTAGGCTGATCCTGTAGAGCAAAAAGAATTGGTGTTGCCAGAAAGGGCAGAATTGCTGAAAACCTGTCCTTGAGTAGGCAAAAGGGTCTGGGACCCAGTGACCAAACGGAAGGGTTGTTGGCTTTAGCTAGGAGCATGGACAACTCATTCATGATAACAAAAGAGCCTTGTTTTTTCAGTCTTTATCCAGCTTTTCAAAAAGGCGTTTGACACCTTTGACCGCTCCCTTCTGATTCCTGTCCACTTCAGTCAGGGATTCATGGGATTAATACTCTTTCCCAAACCTAGTTCTCGTATTTTACTGAAATAAGAATGTACAAGAGTTAGTAACTTGAAAATTGATGGCATAGTTGAAATGAGGATGACAGTGAAAGAATAAGTTGCCTAACACAGCCAAAATGATTGAAATATTTGGAAATAGCACTGCCAAAATCAAACTGGATCTCTGATGATACCTTTTTTCAGAGAACATGAATGGCATTGATTTCATAGCTTCTTTTAGTTACCCTTTTTTAAAGGACCTCAAAAATATAGGAACTTCCTGCTTAAAATTATCTATTACATTTCCTAGAAAGGGTCAACTAAGTGTAATTTCTTTAATTCCTAGGACAGTCTGCATCTGTTTTCTGGAAAACATCTAGCAATGCCCATTATTTTCATGGGCTGGTGGCTCTCAAATCTATCTCATGCCTTTTCTTCACCTGTGTTCTCTCAAGATATGTTTCCAGTTGTCTTTGGGACATTTCCACTTACTTATGTTACAGGCGTTTCAAACTTAACCATTTTCTCATCTGTCATGTCACACACACACACACACACACAGACACACACACACACAGTTCTTAACTTTGGTTAATATTAAGCACATAATCACCCATTCGGAAGCTTTAGACTTATCCATGACTCTTCTTTTTCCTGCACTATTTATACTCAATCAGTCATTAAGTTCTCTCCATTCTACCCCTTAAGTATCTCTTAGTTTTCCCTCTCTTACTCTTCATCCTGCCTGCCCTTGTCTCTCACTTGGTCTATTGCAGTAGCCTCATGATAGGTCTCCCTTTTCCCTGTTATACCCAGTTCTTTCTGCCTGCAATGATGGTTTTTACCCTGATGAATACATACTTGTCTTTTAAGACCTCCTCTGTAAAATGTTTTTTTTTTTCAGACTGGCTATGGAGGTGGGGTGTACTAAGGACAGACCTAAAATCTTTCTTTACATCCTCTCCATACATATAAAATTCGTCATCCCCTATACCATGCCTCTATGGCACTTTTTACAAACCTCTATTTCAGTACTTATATTGTATTGTAACTATTGCCTATAACCCTGTGGGGTATGCACATTCTTCCAGAATAATGACTGAATATTACTCTATTATCCATCTTCTGCCGCTTTACCTTCCCAACTCCTCCCCCACACACATACACAAAAACAAAACAAAACAAACTTCCTAGCACATGATGTTGCCTTTTCTTCCATTCTCATATCCACATGTGATAGCATAAGTCAAGCTAAGATCGTACCATCATCTGTACCTTTTTGTGTTCATTTTTCAGAAGGATAAGATCTGATTTGCTAACTCATCTGGAACAGAATAGTGGGAGCAGGAAAGAAGTCCGTCTGATTTGTTAACATTTATACCTAAACTTACTGAACTTGACAATATTATTCTGAAATGATCTGATTGTCAAGAAACACTATAATCCAAGAAGAAATAGCCTATGGAATGTACCATAAGAGATATATCTTAGGGCCTTTAAGAACTCTTTCTTTTGTGATACATGGCAAACTGCCTCTACAACTCCCATTCCTATTCACCTTTTCCATTAATAGTGTTTTCCCTTTACATTGGAGATACTTTAAAGGTAGCATATAAAAGTCAGACTCTGTTACATGCTCAGAGCTAAAATATGAAGTCTATGTTGAGGGGGGAGGTCTTTTTTTTGGAAAAGATTATAATTATTTTTGGTAGGAGACTTCTTCATGGAACTGACCTGGTTCAAGCAAGCACTGAAACCATTTTTAAAAACACTCTGTAACTTCTATGGAGACATTGTT
Source organism: Daubentonia madagascariensis (assembly GCA_023783475.1). Lineage (NCBI taxonomy): Eukaryota > Metazoa > Chordata > Mammalia > Primates > Daubentoniidae > Daubentonia > Daubentonia madagascariensis. Next base: position 5,915,774 of record JAKFHU010000144.1, on the reverse strand, counting down.
TACATTTGCACAGACTGTAGTTGGGGAATTAATTCAAGGAATGGCATGTGCTTTTGCTGGCAGAGAAATTTGTCTTAAAGCTTAGTAAATAGGAAGAGTTTTTGATGCTGTCAATATTGAACTTTTGCACTTCTGCCTGTTATTCAGGTTAACCCACCCAGAAGTTCCCTACAGTAGTGGCACTACATCATCCACCAACAATCCAGAATTTGTTGAGGATCTCTCCCAAGGTCAGTTGCTTCAGAATGAGTCTTCAAATATAGCAGAAGGCAATGAACAGAGGCATGAAGATGAGGTAAGCTGAAGTTACTGTCATCTGAAGCTTCTGAAAAAGCAGATGGCAAGGGAGGTATTGATTGAGGTGTTCATCATCTGGCCTTCTTACATTCTTGGGCTGATAAAATTTTTTGTTTTGTATTTCTTATTTTATATACAACCATATTAATGCTTTCAATAACATAAGCAGGTAAACTCTTTTTCCCTCTGCTTAGGAAGTATACCTACCTCATATTAGATGCTCAACAAATGGTTGTTGAATGAGTGAATGATTTAATCATTAATAAGTAAGTGATGAGGGGCATACATGCCCTTGTTAGGGCACACTCTGCTCACCAAGCCCTGCAGCTCTGAGACATATATGCCCAAAGAATTCATACCACTTACCAAGTCCTTTACCCTCCCATAGGGAGCACCTTTCTTTAACTCCGAAGTCCCTAACCCTCGGGCCATGGACCAGTACTGGCCTGTTAGTAACCAGGCCGCACAGCAGGAGGTGAGTGGTGGGCCAGCAAAACTTCATCTGTATTTACAGCTAGTCAGGCCCTTGTTGAACTTTTAGTGTTCCTTACAAATGACTGACTACATTGTCTATGTTTTAAGGCATTCTTTTTTTTAGGCAGAAAATATACCCACCATTGATTTTTTTCTTATTTTAAAAGAGGTAATTTTTGCATCTATCCTATTGGCATTTTTAAAGATTATAATGAATGCTTAAAGTTTCTTAAACATCTTAAATTCCTTGGTAGCTTTAATGTTAGTAGGTTTTTAAAAATAATACCAAATACACCATTTCCCCAATGGTAAGTCATTGCACCATTTTATATATATTTGGAGGAGTGGAGTACTACAATTAGTATTTAGATGTTTTGTCCCCTTTTATTTATCTTTCTCTTATCTGAAATAAGAATTACTGTATCCATAAAACATTAACTGGTAGGCTGTGTATATTTGTAAAATTATGAAGCAAAAATATGACATATTGTATATCTCATGGAAAGGGCCAAGAAAAAAGGCTATGGTAAAACATCAGTACCTTGGTCCTTTTTGGTTTTTTAGAGGTGATTTAATCTTCTAATTTAATTAATAACTCAATATATAAAGACCTTTGACCATAAAATATACATCTTCAGGAACAGATTATCAAGCCAAAGAGCTAGTCTTCATTTTGGTTATATTATACCTTACTGAAATTTTTCTGAGATTTAGATATTAATTTTAAAATCTCAGGCTGGGCATGGTGCCTCATGCCTATAATCCCAGCACTTTGGGAGGTAAAGGCAGGAGGATCACTTGAGTCCAGGAGTTCAAGACCAACCTGGGCAACATAGAGAGACCCCATCTCCACAAAAAATTTGAAAATGAGCCAGGCATGGTGACACGTGCCTATGGTCCCAGCTATGCAGGAGGCTGAGGCAGGAGGATTGCTTGAGCCTGGGTGTGGAAGGTTGCAGTGAGCTGTGATTGTGCCACTGCACTCCAGCCTGGGCAATAGAGTGAGACCCTGTCTCAAAAAAAAAAAAAGTCTCAGGCAGGCATGGTGGCTCACACCTATAATCCTAGCACTTTGGAAGTCCAGGGCAGGAAGGTCTCTTTGCCAGGAGTTTGTGACCAACCTGAGCAATATAACAAGACCCTATCTCTACAGAAAATTTAAAAATTAGCCAGGCATGGTGGCATGCGCCTGTAGTCCTAGCTACTCAGGAGGCTGAGGCAGGAGGATCTTTTGAAACCACAAATTTGAGCTTGCAGTGAGATACAATGGCATCACTACACTGTAGCCCAGCAAACAGAGTAAGACCTTGTCTCAAAAAAATAAATAAATAAAATTAAAATCTATACGCTGTTATAGGAAATAAACTGGTGTTGAGTGTTATTAATGAGAAATACCCTTCATGAATTATTTTTAATCCCTATTCTACAACTTGCCCCTTCTTTTGCCCAGTGCATGTGACAACTTCTTATTCTGATCTTCTGTGACAGTGTCTGCCTTCCTGGCACAATGCTGTGTGTAATACTGCATTTCTCATTTAGGATATTCCCCTGTCAGGAATCAGGACCTATTAAGTGCATGTAAAGGTCAAAGCTTGGGTGATAATGGTACTCTTATATACTGAGATTAGCACAAAAGCAGCTCTTTAGTGCAGCAGTTTGTAGTATGGCACACAAAAGGGTCTGCAAGTGAACCATCTGGAGCCCCTTCTTGAAAACTGCATTGCAGTTATTTGTACCTATGACACATTTAGAAAACTTTGAATATCCAGGGCCTTATTTATAGGAAAATGCAACTCTTATCCTGTTTTGTTTGTTGGTATTTATTATTGTTGTTGGGTTATTTGGGGGGAATTGTTGTGGTTTGGTTTTTGGTTTTTTATTTTGTTTTGTTTTGTAGCAAAGAAGTAAACGAGGAGGTTGGTCCAAAGGAAGAAAGAGAAAGAAACCTCTTCGAGACAGCAATGCACCCAAATCCCCCCTTACAGGATATGTTCGGTTCATGAATGAGCGTCGTGAACAGCTTCGTGCGAAGAGACCAGAAGTCCCATTTCCAGAAATCACAAGGATGTTAGGCAATGAATGGAGTAAACTGCCTCCTGAGGAAAAACAAGTAATTATTCTTATTCCTGATCTTTTGTTTGGTTTTGATTATATCTCAACAACAACTTCTGTAAGAAAAGCAGAGAGGGTGGACAGTTGATTTTTCAGTTTTGTCACAGTGCCTAGGAGACCAGAATAGCTCTGTCCTTCATAGCTCTTTTCTCTAGCCCAGTGATTTTAAAACTATTTTAGGGTTTGCTGCAGGGGTATGAGCAGGACAGAGTGTAGGACTCCCCTCAACCAAAGCAGCTCCACTTTTATTTTATTAACATATATATGCTGAGAGTTCATGTAAGATTATTTTAAGTGGTTCAATATTAAGAAATGAAGAAATCTATTAACATAATTTATTCCACTGAGTTAAATGAAAAGTCCTGAATTAAATGAGAAAAAGTCATTTGATAAAATTCTGCAGTTCATGTAAGATTTTTAAGAAAAAAATTTTACTGCTTTATTAAAATTTTTTAACAAGAGCACTGGCAAATTAACCTACTGTGGAAAATAAAGCAAGAACTACTTGAATTCTTTCTCCTCTAAGACATAAACTAATCCTATTGCCAAACCGAAATGAATCCATTTGTTAGACAGATTTGAGGGGAATTAAGGACAAGATGGCCATGAGCTGGTTGCAATGCCACTGAAGTAGAGTGATGGTAATGATACAGGAGTTGCTTCGGGTTAAAAGTTCCCAGCATCCCCAGCATCTGAAAGATATCTATATTTCTTTTATATTTTAAATTCTTTTGTGACTTACACTCTTTAAAAAGGATTCCAGACAGACTAAAACCAAATTGAAAACTAATCTCTTGGGAATTAATTGAATTCGAAAATTTTCAAAAAAATTAGATTAAGTTGCAGCTTCAATCTCTGTATGTGGTAGTAAGCTAGTAGAAAGCAGTGTATATCATCGATTGTTTTGGCTCTACTGTGTAAAGGGATAGTGAGCTGTACATACTAGATTACTCTTTTCTTCTTTATTTTTCTTTAAATTTAATACATGCTCATTGTTCAGATTTTTTTCAGAAAATACAGAAGTGTATTACTAAAAAAAGCAAAAGTAACAATAATTATCTTCGGGGATAGTCACTATTATGTAGGACAAGGGTTTTGTGTTTATTTTTGTTATTTTTAACTTTTTATTTGAAAATAATTTCAAATGTACAAAAAGTTACAAACTTAAAAATAATGCAAAGACCATCTAAGCACCCTTTACCCAGATTCACCTATTCTTAACACATTTTATCCCATTTCTTTGTTTGCACATGTACTCACACTTTTGCACACGTGTATTTTCTAAGAATAGAGATATTCTTTTATATAACCATAGTATAGTTATCAACTGCATAATTGTATATTAACACAGTGCTTTTATTTAATCTACCATCCATATGTTGCCCTAACATCGTTTCTTTATAACATTTTTCCCCTCCGGTACAGATTCCAGTCTCGGGTCAGGTTTTGTGTTCAGTAGTCAAATCTTTTTAGCTTCCGTTAAGCTGGGATATTTCCACAAGCCTTTCTTTGTCTTTTATAACATTGTTGTTTTTTAAGAATACAATCCCTCTCTCTTTTCCTCCCTTCTTTTACTTTTAACAGAACATTCTTCATTGCATATTTGTCTGTGATGTTTCCTTACAATTAGATTGAGGTTATGCATTCTTGGTCAGAGTACTTCATAGGTGGTGGTATGTCCTTCTCGGGGTATCACATATGCAGACACACAATGTCCTTTTGTTCTTCATTAGTAATGTTTATTTTGTTCACCTGGTAAATTTTTTTTATTCTCCTGTATCGTGAATAAGCAGTCTTTGGGGAGATAATTTAAAAACATAGGAACAGCCTGTTCCACATCAAAGTTTTTCCCTAGATTTAGCATTCATTGATGATTTTTGCCTGATCTAATCTTTATCATTATGGATACAGATGATTTTTCCAGCTCCAGCAGCCCTTCCACATTTACTGGTTGGCCCTCAGTATTCTAATCTAAGCAAGAGCCCTCCTCGTCCCCCTCATTTATGTATTTGTTACCTATTTATTATTGGTATGATAAATAATTGGTGGCATATCTATCATTATTATTATATTGGTACAGAGTTCCTTTTTTCCCAATAGTTTATAATTTTTCACTGTACTTAATTATTTAGGTGCTTAAATTGTTCCAGATTTGGCAGCCAAGTGTTCACCTTTATCTGGCTCTTGTGTGGAACAAGATTTTTAACATAATTTCTGACTCTGGTTTCTGTTCATTTAGAAGCAGTATTTCTATAGTTTCTTATATCTAATTTGATGAATGAAAAGGGCAAAGCATTAAACAAAATAATCCTGATAGATCAATGAACTTTGTTTAAATAATTAATAGCACAGAGCAATGAAAGCACATAGATAGATATAGGCTCCCTCAAAAGTAGTCCATTTTTAGGTCCATAGGATGAGGTCATTCTTTTTATGTTCTTTGTGTCTTCCAGCTTTAGTGCTCCACTCTTTCTTAAAGGGCCAATTGATGTATGAGATCATTCCTTCAAAATGCGCTGGGGATGCAGAAACAAAGTAATATTCTATTCCTTCCCCTGGGAAGATTAAGTGTGCCTGTGTGGTGTGCAGACCTCATAAGGACTCTAGTGGCCATGTGGAGTTCTATCTGTAGGGTTAGAGGAATAACTGTAATCATCTTCATGAATTTTTTATAAGAATAATCTCAAAAGAACTTCATTAAGTTAGAAAAGGCAATAAGTAGTCAAAAAAGTCAAAATGACTTTATTTATTTTATAATTGAGAGATTGTATTTTATTCTATTTCTACTACTCTTGTTTTTCTGATTCTCCCTTAAAGCATATTCCCTGTGTTCTTTTTTCCCATATTCTAATTGTCTTCTGTTTTCCTCAAAGAGATAATTGATATTTTACCTAAATAAGATCTCAGTTTCTTGAAATAATTCTACATTTCTTTCCTAGCGCTATCTTGATGAGGCAGACAGAGATAAGGAGCGTTACATGAAGGAACTGGAGCAGTATCAGAAGACTGAGGCCTATAAGGTCTTCAGTAGGAAAACCCAGGACCGCCAGAAAGGCAAATCTCATAGGCAAGGTATCAGAATCAGAACCAATTGTATTTGTGTTATAGTTTGTTATGCATGATGGAATGTCATAAAGCCAACTGTTAGAGTGATAACTATAAAAGATGTGTTTCTATCATCTGTCTACTACCCAATATTCACTTGCAAGCATCATCTTGGAATTTTATTAAAATCACGTTTTTCTCATTTAGAAATTTCAATTGGGTTTCCATATTCATTATCAACAATTTGGTTTGTGCTCCAAGACCCCTATTAATTAGTTGCCTGCCCTTCTCTTCCCCAGTTTAGGCATTTCTGTGCCTATAAGCCAAGTCTGTCTACTAAACTACGTAACTGGCTTGCCTTTAACACTTGTAAGCCTTTCCTGTGCTATTTCTTCCAGCCTCCAGTGATGCCACTTTTCACGCATTCATTCACATATACATTCATTCAAAATATATTTATTGAGCAACTTAGATATCAGGCTCTCTTCTAGGCATTAAGAATGCAGCAGTGAATAAGATAGGCAGGATCTCTGTCTTCATGGATCTTTTGTTCTCTGTTAAAGTTGTTCATTAATTCTCACAAGTGTTGCTTCAAGTTCCCCTTCTTCAGGAAACACTGCCAAAGAAGCACCACACACAACTAGTCTTTCGTTCCTTAGCCGTTGCTTCTTCACCACATTTGGGCATCTTGATGCTAAAACTATAATGTTATGCAAACAGCCTTTGGTATGTGTTTCCTGTCTACCCTCCCACCTGAATCTCCTCAAAGGTAAAAACTGTATGGCTGGGTACAATGGCTCATACCTATAATCCTAGCACTTTGGGAGGCTGGGGCAGGAGGATCACTTGTGGCCAAGAATTCAAGATCAGCCTGGGCAACATAGCAAGACCCCATCTCTATAAAAAATAAAAAATAATTAGGCCAGGCATGGTGGTTCACGCCTGTAATCCTAGCACTCTGGGAGGCCAAGGTGGGAGGATTGCTGGAGCTCAGGAGTTTGAGACCAGCCTGAGCAAGAACAAGACCCCGTCTGTACCAAAAATTAGAAAAAATTAGCCGGGCATGGTGGCACATGCCTGTAGTCCCAGCTACTCTGGAGGCTGAGGCAAGAGGATCACTTGAGCCCAGGAGTTCAAGGTTATAGTGATCTATGATAGTGCCACTGCACTCCAGCCTGGGTGACAGTGCAAGACCCTATCACCCAAACAGAAATTTTAAAAAATAAAAAAGATAAGAACTGTGTCTGCTGTTTCTCTTGTGCCTAATTACATACTCTGTAGGTATGGGGTTCCCTTTAACTTTCGTTGACTGACTGATTAATAAAGCCTTAAGGAAAAATATATGGTGTGAGAGTCTACATATATCAGCAGGTTTTATAGTTTGGAATGGTCATATACTTGGATTTTGTTATTGTTTTGTTTTTCACTTCACTGTTCTCTTATTCTTTCATATTTTTAGATGCAGCCCGACAGGCCACTCACGATCACGAGGTAATTAGCCATCTGTCTACACACACATACATATATATATATTTATAATAATATTGCTGTTTGAAGTGCTATTAGGCTTTTTTTTAACGAATGGCAGAATATTTCCTACCCCATAATTCAGATTGAGTGAGTTACTTTAGCTCAGGGCTTCTTAGCATATGGCAGATGCTTACATTGTGTGTCTGTCCTTGAACTACAGCCCCTAACCCCAATCCTTTCCTGTGGTCTGAGAGTTTAATTGGCTTTAAATGCCAAAGATGGCTGGAATTCCAAATGAAGTATAGAAATGAGGGCCAGCTGAAAGCTGTAACTTGACCATAGTTTATCATCACCACATACCTTAGTCTCTCAAAAAGTTGTTATTTAAAGAATACAGCATTTGGTTAAAATCAACTGTTCAATAGCTCAGTGTCAATAGAGCACAAATAACAGTATCTCGGTTCCTATACCTCCTTTCCTGTCCCCTCATCTCACTGACACACGTTTGTGTACTGGCCTCTTTCTCCCATTCGGTTTTGTGTTTCTGTGTGTATATAGGATTTAGGCCTGTGTGTGTTGGCTGTGCTGCATAGAGAGCTTTAAATATATATAGCCTGTGGTTAATATATGGTTGTAAAAAAATAAAATCTGTGGTAATTTCATGCTTTAAAACACTCAGTGACTCCTCATTCCTACTACATCATATTCAAACTCAGCAATCAGGTTCTTCTGTAATTAAATCTCAACTTCTCATTCCAAGTACCTTAACTCCCATTTTCTCCCTATGTATCTTACATACTTAAAACCTTTACTACTCACCATCTTCCAGGTGCCCCATTCTTCTCTGCTTCATGCCTGTGCTCATATTCCTTTCATAAGAATATTTTTTCTCCCTCACACTTTTTTTTTTCACTTCCCCCGTCCTCCTATTTCTGCCTCTCAAAATTCTAGTTATCAAATGACTATTTCAAATTATGTTTCCTCTTTTAAACTTTTCTTGTTTTCTCTGACTTCCTTTAACCCTCATGGTTCTCTATACTTCTCTTAAGCACTTAGCTGATCTGGCCTGGTGTCGAGGTTATTCAGGTACTTCTATTATTCACACTCTTTGGCTGTCATCTCTTTGAACGCATGCACAATCTAGTTTCTATGTTTGTATCCAACTCCATACCACCCAGCACGATGCCCTTGCATGGAGAAGGTATTCCATAAAGAATTCGTTTTATACAAGAATCCATTCAAAGTTGACTTGAAATAACAGTGTTAATTTGAACAAAAAGAATTTTCTGATTTACTCTTTTATATGTATTTGGTTTTTTACTAAATCAAGGAAATGTATTTCTTTAAAATATTGACTTATTTGTGTTGTGGTTGTAGTTATACCTAATTTGATGTTGGTGACCTTCAAAACATAGAGCAAAGATTCAAATTCACAGGTTAAATAGGTGTATTACCATCTATGAATTGTAAAATGAGAGGCATAGTAAATATTAGCATTTTATTCATTAGATAAATTCTATGTAAATGTAATTATATATGACATCTCTGTGCTCTAATTAGGATGAAATGTTATAAATATTTTTTGCTTGAGAAAATTTGTGCATATACTTTGTATTTTAAATCATAACTGAATAATGTTGCAAGCTTTCCATGTTACCAGATACTTGTATAATTACTTACTTCTGTCTTGTCTGTGTGCCCACCCACCAATATCATGAAATTTCCTTACTTCTTTTCTTCCCTACCTTATAGCTTCTCTATCCTGAATGATTATGAAGAGAATTTGGACAGTAATTGGAAACATTAGATCTCACATTTTGTAGTCAGTCACTGACTCATTTCATCACTATGGATTTTGCTGGCCAAACTATATGTGGCATTTTTGTCTTCAATAAAGTTGATAGTTGCAGTCAGAAGAGATGTAGTAGATTTAGTCAATCGTAGAAGCTACTGCTGATTTAAGAAATGAAGCTTTTTATTAAAATACATTGGTGTAATAGGAATTTCTAGAACTTCTATGATTTATGAAAAGGAATGAGTCTCTGTGTCATTTTCCTGTTTCAAGATTTAGACACATGGCCAGGGACAGTGGCTCACGCCTATAATCCTAGCACTTTGGAAGGCTGAGGAGGGAGGATTGCTTGAGGCCGGGAGTTTGAGACCAGCCTGAATAAGAGCAAGACCCCATCTCTACAAAAAAATAGAAAAATTAGCTGGGCATGGTGGCACGCACCTGTAGTCCCAGCTACTCAGGAGGCTGAAGCAGGAGGATCGCTTGAGCCCAGGAGTTTGAGGTTGCAGTGAGCTATGAAGACACCACTGCACTCTAGCCTGAGCAACAGAGCGAGACTTTGTCTCAAAAAAAAAAAAAATTTAGACATGTTAAACCAAACAAAAAAAAAAGGAATGGGTAGGTGGAGAGCCAGCAGTAGTTTCGCAAACATGTAGGTTCTGTAAATCTGTCGTTATGCACACATCAGGATAAAGCTCTCATAGTAAGGTTGTTGACCCAACTCTATCAGTGTTTATTTTTCATTGAATAATATATTTCCTAAACTAGGTAATTTCAGAACAATTGCAGTGTAAAAGAATTGGTTTGAAAGTTTTAGAACTGTTTTTAAACTGTTACTCAGTATAAGAGTTCAGAAAAATGGAAAAGCACTATAGGTGAAAAACAGCCACAGAAGGAGCCCATGGAAAGGAGGAACAAAATCGGGCCTCAAAGATGACCCAGGTTTTGTAGGGGAACTTCAGGGTAAGTAAAATGGCTTGAGCAGAGGTATGAGTGAGTTAATAAAAGAGCAAGTATCTTGCAAAGTGTCTAACATCATGGATCCTAAATACATAATCATTTCCCGTTTACTTATCCTATGAGGAGTAAAATGAGAAATGTGACAGAATAGTCTTCAAGCTCATCTTAGAATACTAAGACCTCAGAGATCCTCTCAACTGACCACCTCATTTGGCCAGTAAGGAAAGTGACTTGCTTAAGACATGAAAGAACTTACCCAGAATCACTTACTGAATTAAGTTAGAGGCAAAAGTGTGACTAAAACCCAGGCCTTCTGTATCGCAGTCTAGCATTCTTGGCAGCACAATGCCATGCTATATAGAATAAACTAAACAGTGTTGAAAGTTAAAATGGGCCTGGTTGCCTGAGATGGCAGCAAAATTTCTTGCCAGTTAAGACAAATTATTTGGTTTGTGTGTGGTAAAGAAACCTATTGTATTCCTAAATGGAATTTGGATCCCTAAGACATTGTTACCAGGGCAAGTAGTGGAGAGTACATATTAGAGCTAAAGAAATGCTGACCTGAAAGCCACTCTGCATAGCAGTGGGGCACTTCAGCCTGGTACACAATATTAAGAGTATTGCCCAAAGTAAAGGGCTCTTAAGAGAAGCATATCACACTCTCTGAAATTCTGGCGCTGAGCCTAGATAACAGTAAAAGAGGTTCAGTTCCAAAAGTCCTCTGTTCTCTTAACCTCCACTCAATGTACAGAAAGAAAAACCACTGAAGAGTATTCTTGCTCCTCTCAGATCAAAAGCCAGCCAGCTAGACCCAGGAACCATAGTATTACTCTCAAGAAAGTGTCTGCATCTTGTGTGAGAACTAAGATAGAAACAATAATTTTGTTTCTCCTTTAATTTATGAGAAATGACAAAATGACACTCAGCCTGAACAAATTAGACCCTTTCAATGAAGAGGTAATCAAATCCTTATGATTTTAATCCCTTGAGTGATGCCTGGAGCAGCTTAAGTATATCCGAGCCCCCAGGAGGATCGTCTCCAAGCGGAGTGATGTACTTAGTAATGGAAGAGTGCTGATGGTTTTTATTACCACTCTTCCGTTAAGTAGAATTTCTCTGTTGCCTTTCAGAGACTGAACAGTTTGATTTAATTGCTTTAATGTTTCTTATTTTGTGCTCTAAGAATCTGTACCAAGGGGCAGTGTGTTAATGCACCTATGTGTTGCTATCCCCTGCCCTTATATAATTAGCTTGGTCTGGACTACTTTGACAAAGAAGAGAACAGAATTACCAGTCTGAGGAGAGTCAAGACCTTGTGGAGGGTTCTTTGTACCATGGTAATGGAAGCCAGTCATCTCCACTTACCCACCTAAGTGGCAGATACTGAGATGTATAGTTGGGTAACTGATCTCATATAACTATGCAGTTAAGTAGGAGACAGAACAAGATAGGGTGATAAAGTCATAAGACTTTATCCTAAGTCATTTGTGGACTTATGCTTGTATCTGTTGCGCCTTGTATATATAGGGATTGTGTGTCCTAAGTTTTTTGTTTTCCTTCAGCAACCCAGTAACAGAGTTAAAGCATATGTTAAGTCAGCAGAGTTGAGAGAAAGCCACTGCAAAATGTGTCTAAGGTCCCTTCTTGAAGCAGCCTTTCTTGCCCATACGTTAGTTCTCATTGAAATCCACAAGGAACTGGTTTGAGGTAGAGCTTTGGCTGTTAAAACTTGGGACTTTCAATGATAATTTTGTTGTTTATTTTTAAATTGTTCTGGGAAACTTTGCTTACTTTCTTTAGGAGGAAAAAGATAGGGTAAAAATTAAGAACTCTGAAATTTTCCTCAGGTAAATACATAGTTTTCCAGACTTCCATTTTAAATGTCCTTCTTGAGCTGCCATTGGCAGGCAGTTCGCACAGCCCACCCCCCTTATACGCAGAAACCAAAGTGAAAACAGGAGCTTGGCTGTCAGAATTTCCTTATAGGCTATTAACTACTTAGCTTTTCTACTGGGCACCAAATCATTTTTGTGTTCAAAGATAAAAAACTAGTAGTGACAAAAGTAGGAAAAAAATATTCCATCTGTTGCTTTAAACATGTTTTCATGGGAATGATTTCTAGATATTTTGTTTACTATTTTTCATGTTATAAAGGTTTTGGAATCTTCAGATTTCACTAGCAATTTCTTTAGCTCTCACTTCCTGACATTTTCTTTACCATCTTATGTAAGATTTTCAACACTATGCCAAGACACTTGTAATTAATATTCATAGTGCTTTCAACTTCAAGTTCATTGTAGAAGTGACAGCCAAAGCATCTTGAATTATTGACTTTATTCTTAAGGATCGTTGTGGAATATATTTTTAGTGGTTTGTGAGACTTTATTTTTAATGGCTTATTGATGAATTAATTTTAGGCTTTGTTATTTCTATCTCACATAATCCTTAGCTTTCTCATTTTTAGAGCCTGGTTATTTCTAACTTCTGGTTTTATATGTTTGTTTGTTTGTTTGTTTTTCCTGTGTGTGAAGAAAGTCTAAAAGATCCCCAAAGATAGGCTGCCTCTCATAAATAAATAAAGTACCAGTGGAATATTATAATTTTTGCTCATGGCTGGCAACCTCTGCTTAAAATTCTTGTTGTCCACTCTGCAAATTTAAATTGCACAATCCTGTCTCAGAGAGCATTTTACATGTATAACCAACAGAAGTGACTGAAAAAACACTCTCTCTCAATTCCCACCTCAATCACTTTTACAACTGTATACTGTTGACTATTCAAAACACACAGCTAAGAAATAGCTTCAAATTCTCCATTAGGGAAATTTATATAGGTTTGTTTTTAGGTTTCTCGTTGCTCAGCAGTTGTACACCTGAGAGAACTGAATACTTCACCTGCTTCAGCTCTATGAAAGTTTGATTCCAATAAAAAGGTGAATACATTTCCCTCACAGACTCACCTGGACTGATTCCTGCTCACCCTACTATTTCTTTAAGCAAGATATGATCATTGTGCCTTCAGGCACTGTTATTTAATTTAGCTTCTATATAAGAATTAACTGTTTTGTTACTCTTGATTCACAGAAAGAAACAGAGGTAAAAGAACGGTCTGTTTTTGACATCCCCATATTTACAGAGGAATTCCTGAACCATAGCAAAGGTGATTACTGAAGTTTCTTTTTGTGTTCCTCAGGTTTTTGCCAGGGGATTTAGTTATCAGGAGGAAGTCATTGCTCAAAAGCAATGATATTGATATCCCTCCTTAGGACTGGTCTAGAAGAAGAATAACTGCTTCTATTTCACTCTGTGGTAAAGGTACCTACTCAAAGACCAGTGAAGGAAGGCTAGGCCAGTGTTGTGAAAGCTTTGATCTCTGGATCAGAGAACATAAATGTAAATCACTAATTCATTTGCTTTCAGACTCTTAGCCTGGAACCTTTTGTACAAATGAAAGCTTACATGGGGGTGCAAATAAAATAAATAAGAGCAAAGTGATCCTATTGTAGTAAAGATGGGTACCCACAGCTATGCTTGGCCAGTCTCCCAGGATCCCCCTGTGAAACCCCTCAGGCTTCTCATTGTACAATTCTAAAAAGTAAAAAGTAACAACAACAATAAAAATACTGGGAATTGCAATGGCTCATTGCAATCTTATCTATAGAATATGACTAGCTTTGAGAATTAAAACAGCTCTGGGGAGCCAGGCGTTTCATTGCTGAAATTGTTATCTGGAATGCCATAATGAGAATAGGGAGATGAGGTGGGGTAGCTAAATTAGAGGCAGCTGAACAGAACTTCCCTAGAAGAGTCATTGGGATTCCTCAGAGACTCCTTCTAGTGCTGCATGTGTTCTGTGGGGTATGTGTCCTCAGCTCGGGAGGCAGAGCTCCGCCAGCTTCGCAAATCCAATATGGAGTTTGAGGAGAGGAATGCAGCCCTGCAAAAGCATGTGGAGAGCATGCGCACAGCAGTGGAGAAGCTGGAGGTGGATGTGATCCAGGAGCGGAGCCGCAACACAGTCTTACAGCAGCACCTGGAGACCCTGAGGCAGGTGTTGACCAGCAGCTTTGCCAGCATGCCCTTGCCTGGTAATGTCATCCTGTTTGAGTACTTTCAGTGGTGGAGGGCTGTGTCTTGGGGAGAGGGGTGTACTATTTATGTTGGTATTGGTGGGGGTGGCTGTAATCTCTCCCAGAGGAAAATTAATAAAGTAAGTTTTTCCCCTCAGGGTTTTCTGTAGGTCATATAATAGGATGTCAGTATTGGCTAAAATCATCCAAAATTTCAGGCTCTCTGGTCATTTAAATTTTTGTCTACTTAGATGTTAATATAATATATTTTCCTTTCTGTTAAGCTTAATTTGATATTCAGAACAATGGAAACTGAGTAATAAATCCTTAGGAGAGCACTTTCCCTTATGTGTGTTTGCTTCCTTTGTTTTTGTTTTGTTTTAATGGGAAGGAAGAGAAAACAAACACTAGTATTTCTTATACTCTCTGTCATTTTGAGGATAGTCACAGCAGAAAGCTAGGAGAATCTCTAACCTGTTATATGCAGCTACTCATATATACCATACAGCAAGTATGTAGCCCATCTGTTTATTTAGAGTATGTGGATTAATTTCATTTCTTTGAGGTCTAAAAGCTTCTTTCTCTTCTCATTTCCCTTCAGGAAGTGGAGAGACACCTACAGTGGACACCATTGACTCGTATATGAACAGACTGCACAGCATTATTTTAGCTAATCCCCAAGACAATGAAAACTTCATAGCTACAGTTCGAGAAGTTGTGAACAGGCTTGATCGTTAGTGAATGGTGAGTGCTCACTGATAAGATACTTACATGCCAGTATATCATCCAAAATAAGATGTCATCAGACTGTATCAATACTGCTAAAGCCCTGGAATTACATTGAATGAAAGAGTTGGGGACTTGATTAAGATTCTTGTTGCATGGCTGCTAAATGTGGTAAATAATGTTAGAAAACAGAATCACTGTATTCCCAGCTACTCAGAAAGCTAAAGCAGCAGAATCACTTGAGCCCAGGAGTTCTGTCCAGCCTGGGCAATGTAGTGAAACCCTGTCTCTAAAAATAAAAAAAAAGAAAATAAAACAGAATCAAGACAGTTTTTTCTCATGCATGTGTGTTTCAGAATGGTTTAATGGAAAAAGCATGATTTCTGCAGTTAGACCTCAGTTCTAGCTTTGTCACTTACGTAAGGCTGTATTCTTGGGCATTAGTTTCCCAAAGGGTTTTGAAGAGTGGGAAACTTAGAGGAAATCACCCCCCAAAACAATACTCAGAACAAAATAAATATCATATCACTTAATTGTTAACCTTCGTTTTCCCTGGAAAATATTAATGATAATTTAGAAGTAGTCAGCAAGACATTGTGTATATAGAAGCCCATATAAGAAGCTTTTTCATTCACCACTTGATAGCAGGGTGACTCTTGTATGTTAAATGTTGATGTGGACTGACCAAACGGTGAAACAGTTAATGCCCTGGTTTTAATAGATTAAAAACAAACTCTCAATAAGCAAAAGAGAGAGGAGAGAGAAAATAAGCTTTTTAAAAATATATTTAACAAATTAGTAGTATGTGTTATATCCTTTTAGAGGGGGAAAAAGTACATTTCCAGAAGGGATCTACCCATGCAGACTTTTTGGTACTAATGGTCATCAGATATCATTTCTTAAATGGAATTGGTATTTGTTCACTCAAATTTCTAGAGATAGGGTGCCCTTTTAGTATGCTGTCCACAAAATTGGCTGTTCTTTGGTCTATCATTTAAATTATTCCATACCTGTAGACATATAAACTGTGTGGAAATTTTAGGGTTGGACCATATGATGAGGTGGCCACATATACATACCAAAACAAGAGTCAATAGCAGGATATGTTCCTTAGAATGGCTGGTCATGGGTTTGAATCTTTATTTGTCCTACAGGTATATGAGCACACTCATATACATAATTCACATTCTAGCTTGGTTTGGACTTTGAGCAACATGTATAAGGATAAATAAGACCCATGATTCTTTAATGAGGCAACATCTGCTAGCAGAGACAAAGGCAGAAGTCTTTATCCTTCTTGGTCATGCCCTTGGATGGTAACTATATGAGGCAATTTATTACATTTTAGCTTCAGCCATGCTCTGATGGGGAAAGGCTTACTGTCCTTCTAGTGAGTAGCCAGATGGAACGGACTGTACTTCCAAGAGATGCTGGACTCTCTGCAGACTAAAGAGGTGGCATTACCACTGCTGCTTATGAAGGGAACAGGTTGTAAATCTAGGCTTGGGATTTTCGGGAGCTCATCATCCTTCTCATTTTCGACAGTGTTTTCAATTAGCGCTCTTGTAGGCTTGAAAAGAGAGAGCTGGGAAAAACAGTGTGGATGATTGTGAAAGAAAACAGTAATTTACAACACGGTGTCTCCTCACATAGGTATAGGGCAGTTAATTCAAGTATTGAGCCAAAAGTGGTTTTCCATTTTGAGCATTTTGCCAGTAAGACTCTCCTAAAGCTTTATCCATCTTAAGGATATAAACTGTAGTATCTGCTTTCTGAAGTGTCTTTGAAAGCCTAGCATATTACCATTATCCTTGATTTTAACCTACAAATATTTTGCCTGTGAAAATGTGAACTGTTATATTACTACAGATTCTTACAATCTAGCCATGCAAACATAACTAAGAATAGATAGTTCCCTATACCCCCCAAAACTGTCAAATGAAACAATTACAAAGGCTGTGATTAATACTAGTTTGGCCTCATTATACAAATATGTACAGACAGCTAGGCCTGATGTCCCCAGCACTCGTGGTACAATTAATTACTCTGATGTGAGTTTGGCAAAGATTTCATCCATTGTCAGGAGCCAATGAGTGAAGGGAAGCTAATGGTTCGCAAGTTTTAGAGGAGTATATTAGAGCTGGAAGGGACCTTTAGAAATCCAAAATTTTATATAGAAGAAGCTGAATCCAAGGAGGTGAACCATCTTGACTAAAAATATCTGAGTAGATGAGCACAGAATACAGGACTAGAACACAGATATCTAAACTTTCATTCAGTGGAATTTCTAAAACATTGCTATAAGGAGGCATGGTGGGGGAGGGATTGGAGCAGGGAGAAAGCACTAAAAAATCTTGGAATAGAGCATTAAGATAAATATGAAGTAAATATAATAGAAAAAGATTACAATCCAGTAATTACAAAGTTACAAAATTTAAAAATTATTTTGTAACTTTTTAATTCTGTAGGTGGTACATGCCTATAGTCCCAGCTACTCAGGAGGCTAAAGCAAACTCACTTAAGCCCAGGAGTTTGAGACCAACCTGGGTGATACAGTGAAACCCTGCCTCAAAAAAGAAAAAAACTAATAAAAATTATTTTTATAGATATACAATGGAAGAGTTACTTCAGCTGTCACCTTTCTTGTGGCAAAGTAGTACCTAGAGACAAGTGGAGCTGGGAGGAAGCCATGGGGGTGACTTTAAGTTGAGAGGGAACCACTTTATGTGAGCTATTAAAATCTATATGTTGCCTGATTTCAATTGAACCAATAGTAAATAGTTGGCTATTTGAGGATTGAAAAAAATCTTTCTTAAGTGATTGCATTTTTATCAATATGAGAAAATATCTTGATCGTATGCACACAATACATTCCTACACATGCACATATCCTTAGATTAATAGTTGAAGAAAATTGGTTTTGATTGACCATACAATCTTTGGACTAAAGTAGGGTACTAATTTTCCCTCATCAGATTTGTCTCTGATCCGTTGCTTTTCTGTGTTTAGCTGATGATTTTCCTACCTCCCATTGTTGCTGAACTGGAGCAGGGCCTTGTTTTCTCACTGAAATGTTAACTGAAACATCTCAGTGAGGTTGTCTGTCTGCAGCTTTATGAGCTCTTTAGTTTACATACACCTTCCTCCTCACCTTAACCCTTATGAAGACAAAGCATTTCATGAATCCATAGCCCTAACGCCCTTCTGATCATTACTTACCTTTTTGGTGTCATCTTTTTTTTTTTTTCCTCCTAATTCTACAGGTCTTAGAGCTCCAAGATGTTCTATAAGTGTTTTTATTTGTGAGGAATGAGAAGCCATCCATGGAAATTTGGACTGAGTTGGGGCAGAGAAAGAGTACAGATCCCTTTGCTTGTGAAAGAATTATCAGTGAGTGAAATGCCTTCACCCCAGGAAGCCATGTGAGGGAGGAGCAAAAGGAGCACACATATGGTATATGAACTTTCTATGGAATTGTCCTCGCGTGAAGCTTTGAAAGTGTACCACCACTCTCCCAGGTCCTCAGTTTCCTCTCCTTTCCACGTCTCTTACAGTGGATCTGCATATATTCAGCTGACTAGGTGACCCTGAGGCTGACATCTTCTACTGCAAAAAGGAAGACTTCTCATTGTTGCAGTTTCGATTGGACCCTTTTATCAGTGGAGCTCCAGTTTTCTTACCTAGCTGTCATTTTTTTAAAATACCTTTGGGGTTTATTTTTTGCTAGCCCCCACCAAGTTATACATCTCCATTTTCTGACCTCTGGGCTTTGTTGCTCAGCAGGGTTCTGAAGGAGAGTTGCTCTCATTGGACAGGCCCAATCTTCTCCCATCATTGCCCTGCTGTGACTCCAAAGCAAGGAGCTTCTTGTTGACAGTACCCTGTGGAGCAAGGCTGTGTTTCCTACCCCCATGGTGCTCAGTGGGTGCCAGCCCTCAGCCTGGCTTTGTGATTGCTGCCCTGAAGGAGAATGCTCTTTCCTTTCTCCTTGGTACTGCCTGCTGTTTTCTAAGCATGGCTCCTGCACAGACATGGAGTCCCAGCCCCAGTAAGGCTCTTCTGTTCCCATCTGTTGGCAGTGTCATGTGGAGTGTTTTTGCTGAGGAAAAGGTCACTGGTAAACAGAGGAGAAAAGGAAAGAGTAGTTTCTCATTTGGTATTTTCAAAAAGCCCCAAGTTTAACGTAAGTGAAAACTGAGGGAATCCTGTCTTCTTTGGGTGTAATGATTCATGGATAGGTAGAAACCTCACCCAAAATCGTCTCCTGAGCTCACAAAAAGGGCACAGAAGAATTCTCGTATCCTTTGTCTTCCTTCTGTAGCCATTAACTCCTGAATCTGTGTGAAAAAGATAGGCATCCCTTCCTTCTCTCACCTTAGTGATTTTTTTTAACAGCAAAAGTGAAGAAGGGTTTCTGGTTCTTTGGTTTGGTTTGGTTTATTTAGATCTGTCCGTATTGCCCAGGCTGGAGTGCAGTGGATATTCACAGGCACAACTATAACACACTGCAGCCTTGAACTGGTCTCCAGCGATCCTCCTTAATCCAGCCTCTGGATCAGCCTCCTGATACAGCCTCAGCCTCTTGTGTATCTAGGACGACAGGCACGCACCACTGTGCCCAGCGGTTTGTGTTCTTTTAACACCAAAAGGGAAGCAGGTTCCGATTCTCACCTCACGGTTTTTGTGGGGTTGTTTTGGTTTTTGGTTTGGTTTTTTTGATGCCCTAGAGCACAAAGCTAAAGGTTGCAGTGGGGATCTTTGGAACCAAAGCAAAGCATGCTGAGCCCATTGTCTAGGCACCATATCACTGCAGGCAGGTAGATAGAAGTGTGGCCCCTCTCACGGTATGTCCAAAAGTCAGGATGTAAGGCAGAAACTCCCTGTCATGTTGCTGTACCATCCTGTCTTCTCAGCATCTCCTTAACTGTTTTCTTTATTAGTTCAAAGGAACAAAAAATCTTTTTTTAAATGTCGTATGTGAACACACATCAAATTTCCATGCACTGAAGCCCATATACCACCACTTGGCAATTTTTTAGAATAAGGCCCCATCATTACCTATTGCTATAAACCTACCCAACTCTCCTGCTTTTTTGTATTTTCCTGTTTTCCTGCTGTCATCTACTGTTTCT
This sequence comes from Daubentonia madagascariensis, assembly GCA_023783475.1. Taxonomy (NCBI): domain Eukaryota; kingdom Metazoa; phylum Chordata; class Mammalia; order Primates; family Daubentoniidae; genus Daubentonia; species Daubentonia madagascariensis. The sequence goes on along the minus strand of JAKFHU010000144.1, from coordinate 5,895,697 downwards.
GCCACTTCCTTTAGACTCCTTGCCTGCTAAGTCCAAGCTAGAACTCACTGTCTATGGCAGAAGGACATCCAAAGCCAGCTCTGGAAGTTTGTGTCTGCCTTCTGCCAGATGCTTCTTGTCCTTTTGTCCTTCCTCTTAATATTTCTCTGTTTGTCCTTTGTGTTCAGTTTTGTGCAGCTTTCTTAGCACTGCTTTTGTGACCAGGAAAGGCTATAACTTGGTCCAATATCATCATTCTCCTGTCTCTAGATAGGACACCTGACAATGACTTGAAACATTTGCATATTCAGGAATGCACGAGATCTCAAAAGAGCCTACAATATGAAATCATTTTCACAAAATAGCAGCTTGCTTTTGAAATGCTGGCTCTCCCAGTAGCTACACACCTGACTTTCTGGTGGCTGGGATTCAGCTGCCACAAAACTGTCAGGTTCTGTAGAACAGGTCTGTGCCACCTCCTCTCTCTGTTCTCAACAAGGAGGTGGTAAAAGGAGGTTACAGGCTAGCACAATACCTAATTCATGTTTCCTAATACACTTGCAGATATTGCTGCACTTACATGTTCTTCTCAAGAAATAAGCTGTTGCCTATTCAGTGTTACATATTTCTTTCTTTTTTAATTAAATCAAGGAGCAGCTGAGGAAAGGGAGACAAGGTGTTTTATTTCTGACAAAGTTTAGAAAAAACTTGTGTACATGTGTTTGGAACTCTTGAAATGCCAAGTTTTCTGTACAAGTGTTTCTGTAATTAAACTTTTAGATTTTCTTTGTTTTTTAAGAAATTGATATGCTTGCTTGACATTTGTCCCATTAAAATTTTTCTATGTTGAATCCACCTGGTTCAATTTTACTTGCATTGTAATGAAAAAAAGTCCTACCTCTGCTTTTTCCTCTTAAAGACTGTCAACTGTACATTAATCGTCAAGTCTGTTATGCTTCTAAAACAGTAACACATCCATTTTACTAATTGCTTATTCAAAATGTATCTTTACCTGTTTGAGAATTTAGCTCTTTTAATATATGTTATAGCAATACAATGAGTTCTAATTCATTTTAATGTGGCAGTCATAGTCTGGAAGTAACTTGAAGGGTTTTTTAAAGTCAGTGACTCTGAAGTCCCCTTGATAGGAAATCGTTTGACAGAAGGGATGAGTTGTGCTTAAATTCTTGTTTTTAAAAATAATCAGTACTTAACCAATCAAAATATTTTGAAGGAAATTTGTCACCTATTTCCACTATCCTTTTAAAATCCTAGGGGTAAGGTAATCTGGCTTCCAGAGCCTGCTGCTCTACAGGTAGCTAGTTGTGTGGCATTGGGCAAGTCTTGCTTTGTTTCAACTCCATTTTTCTCTTCTGACATAATATGCCTCAGCTGTCCTATACTGTTGTTATAAGAGTAGAATTAGGTAACACAGTCGACTGCACTTTGGAGGACAGGAGGATAGGAAGTGTCGGTAGCAACATGCTTGCTAATAAGTATCAGGGTATCTCAGTTAAGGTTGGGTTTGACTACATGTAACAAGCGCAAAGCAGCAACACCTTAAATAAGAACTGTGTCTCTCTCATAGAAAAGTATAGGCAGTCCAAGACTAGTGTGGAGGCTCCTATCTACACCACAGCATTGTTCCTTTCTCAAGGTCACCTTGTGGTCCAAAATAGCCATCACTTTGAAATTCCTGGCAACATGAAGAAAAGAGGGTAGGAACACAAATGGGCAAACCTAGCTGAGTCAGCACCCTTTAAAGAGTCTTCCTGGAAATCATACTCAACACTTTTCACTTCATTTGGCCAGAACTCAGTCATGTGACTATAGCTAGCTATAAGGGAGGCTGAGAAATGTCATCTTTCATGGACATTATTGTCCCCAATAATACACAGGTTTTAGTAAGGAAGAAGGAGAAAATGAATATAGAGAGGCCACTGACATCAATCATCATAACTCGTATGTTTGATTCCATGTATGCACTAAGCCCATCCCTGCTCTATGAGTGAATGGGGTGCATTATCTTGCCTTTGTCTCTTGGCCATTTGAGGATTACCATGTACTTCCTTGGCACTTTTGTTTTCAAAGAGCCAGAAAGCTAAAAACTAGCTTCAGTCTGAGTTGGCTTCTCCTCTACCCCTCAACAGCTGGTGGCCAGTCTTTCTGGTAAAAGCCAACATAAATAGGTGGTAATACTTCCCCCAGTTGTTTGTTCCCTTTTTCAAGTTGCTCGGCATCTGCTGGATTAAAACAACACCAGGATAATCTTTCCTGGAGGACAGGAAACAACACCAGGATAAGGGTGGGGAAATTGAAGTATTGCTTGACGGAAAAGCTCATAGCTACTTCCTGCCCTCTGAAAGAATTTCCTGCCTTGCAACTGAGAGTTCTAAGTCAGGGGCTTTTTCTTTGTTTTATTTGTTTACCTTTGACACATAGCCTGCATGCAGACATATACTTGATAATATCTATAAAACACTAGCTCATATGCCAGCCCATAAAGAGATCAGGATTGAGAATCAGATCAGGTGAAAATGTTAATGTGCATCCACACATCCAGAAACCATTTCAGTTTAGTTTTCATGGGAATATGAGTCTACAGGGACAAACTTTTGCCAGAGATAGAAATGTGAATTCTCTTAGCCTGGAGAATGCAGAAAGGAGAAAGGGCCACAAGGGGATAGGAAAGGCATTGGGAAATTAAGTGCAAGAGCAATGAAGATTTTCCAAATAGATGGATTTTTATAAACTGCCTGCAACAGGATCAGTGGGAAGATGCCTTAGATGTTCCTGTGGGAATATATAGGACTGAGTATAGGGGCGTTCTCTCGTCTGAGTCTCATACACCCCATCCAACACTTGAGAGCCAGAGTTCTTTGTCACCAGCTCCTCTCCGTTTCACTTCAAATTCACTATTTGGGACTACAAAGGTGTTTATAAAACATGGTTCCTGCCCTCCATGGTGTCTGATAGTCTAGTGGGAAAGACAGACATGTACATAAATAATTCTAACATAGGGCAGCTTCTATTAAGATTTTAATAGTGATAAATAACTTTTGAAAAGTGAAAGAATTACTTGAATTTCACCTGACAAGAGGATGGTTTTTCCATAAGTGCAAGGGGGTTTGCAATGGGGAGTAGATCTGAGTCTTGGGGGGTCAGTATCTTAACTAATAAGAACTTCATCTGGAATGTAAATTTATAAAGTCTTAATTGATAGCCATCAGAGTCTCTGGTAGAGATTAAAGTAGCTGGAAGGTAAGAGCAATTGGATTACTTGTAATTTAAACAAGCAGTTTTTCAAAGTGCATTTTTGCCTTGTTAATACAAAACCATTTTTAAAAATTAAAATGAAACTATCAGAATGTACTACATGTGGTAAGGGTATTTTGTGAAACTTTTATTTATACTTTAGATACATTCATATGTATACATACACATGTGCTGGTTTATAATGTAAAATGTGTTTCTTACCATGGGATCACAATAAAGATAGTCAATAACTGTTTCACTACCTCTGAAATCAGGTGGAACCTCTGGGTTCAGGTCTGGGCTCTGCTGCTTTCCACTTGTGAGACCTTAGGCAAGTTATAAAACAAGTTAAAAAGAATAGTGCCTGTCACAGAGTAGGAGATACTTAAATATAAACTTAAAATTTATGGAAGACTCAAGGGAAAAGAGAAATAACAATTAGACATGTACAATAGGCCAAGCACTCTGTTGTTGTTCTTTTATATAAATTATGTCATTTAATTCCTACCACAACTTCACAGAGTATAACTACTATACCCATTTTACAGGTAAGTAAGTTAAGACTCAGGGATGAGAAGTAACTTGCACAGTTACACAACTAGGCATGGGTAGAGAAAGGATTTATACCCAGAAAGCTCTGACTCTACATTCTGCTGTAGCCATACTGTCTTAGAGATATCTAATGAGACTGACGTGAGTTCAAAGCAGCAACGTAGTATGGTGGGTCTGAGAACTCGAGTTGAACCTATTCATTGGACAATATTTGTTGAGTGTCTTTCTTGTGGCAGGAGCTGTTCTGGGTCCCAGTCCCCATAGAGCTTATATCCTGCTGGGGGAAAAGAGACTGTAAACAAGTAACCTAACAAACTCATCTCAGCTAGTTGCCAAGACAATAGGAAATGATACAAACTAGGATAGAAGAAAGGCCTTTCTGAAAAAGTATCTTTTGAAGAAAGACCAGATCGAATTGAAGGAGCCAGCCCTATGAAAGGCTGAGGGAAGAGAAAGGCCAAAGTCCTGAGGAAGGAATGGGCTCTGGAATTTCAAGGAATAGGAAAAAGCTGGTGAGGCTGGAGCAGAGTAAATGAGAGAGAGAGTGGCTTTGAAGTTGCAAGGCGGGCAACAGCAAGATCATGTAGCGCTTTGTAAGGTGTGGTAAAGAGTTTACACTTTATTATAAGTGTAGTGTGAAGACAGTTCTACGTTAAGTGACAAGATCTGATTTATATTTTTAAAGGATCACTCTGGCAGCTGTGTAGAGAGCATCGTGGGGAGGCAAGAGTAGAATCAGAGGGACCAGTTAGAAGGCTGGCACAGGAGTCCAGGTGAGAAGTGACGGTAACTTGGCCTAGAGTGGCAGCGGTGGGGGTGGAAAAGGGCAGGTGAGTTCAGGGCACAGTTTGGAAGAAGAGCCGACAGAAGTTGCTGAGGGACTGGATGTGGAGGGTGGAAGAAAAAGAACCGAGAATGCCTGCTGGTTTTTTTAGCTTGAGCAACTGGGTAGTGGATAGAGATGCCATTGCCTGAGATGACATACACTTAAGGATGAAACATCACGGAGGAAAAATCAAGAAATCTGCTTGACACTGGCTAAATTTGAGATTCCACCAGCAGATTGGCCCCTGGGCTAGACACTTAGATCCCTCTACTATGGGTTAAGAAGTTCCTTTCAGCTGCTAAGTTTGTGGCTCCATGAGACTCTAACTTCAAGTCAGTATTTGCTAACAGTCCTTCTATCCTCGGCGCATGCACACGTATGTAGATAGTTACTCTTGCTGCTCATTGAACTATGAAATTAAGGAATGGTCTTTTTAATTCTTCAAGCTCCTTAGGAAAAGAATTTTTAAAACCTCACATCTGTATTTGTTTAAGATTGGCATAAAACAGCTGAATGTTCTAGGATATAAAAATCATACCATAACCTGATGGTTAGAAAATCCCGGGGCAAGTAATGGAAAGCGTCTGCTTAAAGGAGACTGGCCGAAAATATATTTGGCATCATTCAAAGAAGGGTAATGTGAGAAGACATCAATGATACAGTCAGAAGGTTTATAGACTCAGCAAATGGGTTCCTGTGAGGGGTGCTTTTGCTATCTTCAAGGATAGAAATCAACTAAAGGCAGCTGGGTCCAGGCAGTGTAATGTAAGACGATAACCTATTTTTCTTGGGGCTGGTGGATTTTTGAAGCGGACTTATGTTATATTTATCAAAAGGGTTTTTTTAAGGAGAAACTAATGTGGTCATTATGGATTTTACTCATCCCTCAGGAGGATGAATATTTTAGATATATTCATTTATTCAAACATTTCCAAGTACTTTGTGTTTTGGGTGTAAAGTTGAGGAAGTCCCTCTCCTCAGGAAGCTCACAATATAACAAAAAATAGATATAAAAGCTAACTACAATAGGGTCTGAAAAATGATCAAACAGCTGTGAGCAAAGTATTCTGGAAAACATAAAGTAAGAATTCAGTGGTTGTGCTTGGGGGAGGTCAAAAGAGGGCTTTACCAGGATAACATTTTTGAGCTGGGCCTTAGAAAAAGAGTAGTTCTTTAAAAGGAGCTAGAAATAGACCTAGAGTTGTGAGTGCATTTTTGGTGTACTCAAGTAATTGGGTGTGACTGGAACACAGGTTATATCCAGGGTTTTGATATAAATAAATAAATAAATAGAGAGGTGTTTTGAAAATGGATTGTAAATGGACCTTGAATGTCATGCCAAGGGATCTAGCTTTTATTTTGCAGGCAGAGAGATGGCATCAAGGCTGTTTTCACAAGGCAGTGACAAGAGATGAAGAAAAACTACACCAGAGGTTCTTAACCTTTTTTCTGCCATGAACTCCTTTGGTAATCTGATAAGGCCTGTGGACCCTTCTAAGAATAATGTTTTTATAAGTCCATGAAATACAAATAAAATTATAAAGGAAATCCATATTGAAATATAGCTATCAAAATTTTTTAAATGTGCTATATAAGAATATTTGTGTGTCTTAATAAAGCATTAAATAACATGAGCTAGCTCTAATAACAGCCATAATTTTGAAGTAGTAATGATCATGAATACAATTTCAACATCTGCAACAGATGTAACGTGGCATGAAGAGACCTGTGATCCTGTTGGTGGCAAAGCCACAGGTCCTGCCAATACTACTGGGGTTTGTTGCCAACATTTAAAATCAAGGGAAGTGCAAATTTTCAGTTAGAGGTTTGTGAAAATCAAGATGTAATTTTTCCCCCAACCGTGTTGGTGGACCTTAGGGTAAAGTACTCCTGAATTCAAGGCAGTACGGAGATAGACTGGTTAGGAGACTATTAAAATAGCCAGGACAAGAGGTAAGAAGAGCCGGCAGTGGGGATGGAGTAAAGAAGCAGATTAGAGAAACATTTCAGAGTTTGACTTGGTTTCTCCCAACCCTCAATCAGGAATTCCTCAAGGAGGAATTTTGGGTAAATGTGGTCTGGCCAGGTGAGTTCACCAGGAATGCAGTATAAATCCTTTTGGCAGCTCTCCGTATGTTTTACAATATAGTTTCATTAATTTGATCAACCAATATTTATTACCCTCTGTGGCAGGCACTAGGAATACAACAAAGCAGACTTAGTTCTTGCTCTCATGGAGCTTACTATCTAATGGGAGAAGCATGATTACAAAAACTTAAGTTGACATGATATTACCATATGGTATCAAATGCAAGAACAGTAGCGGTATGCAAGAGGGTACTGGCAGGCAAGAGGGAACTATTTTTTTAGATGGTGGCATCAGGGAGGGCCCCTCCGAGGAAGTGACCCTTAAGATGAGACTTGAAAAACCAGTGGGAGTTATGTAGAGTCAGGAAAAGAACAGGAGGTCCAGCTTTTATTGGTGCTTTAGAGGGACTGAAAGAAAACCAGGGGAGCTGGAGCACAGAAAAGTAGGGGAAGAGGTAGACAGGAGGGAAGCCACGTGAGGTCTTATCGCCTACCTAGACTAAGGATCTGGGATATTCTGAATGCAGGGGGAAGTCATTGAAGGTTTCAGAGAGGGATGTGGTATAATCAAATCTGTGGTTTTAAAAAACTCTTCTGGCTATGTGTGAAGAGTGAACTGTAGGGAGCAAGCATTGACATAGGGAGCTAAGTTGTGGCTGTGGCTATGGTCCCCACCTGCTGCAGTGGTGGTAGCTTGGACTAAGGCTGTAGCAGTGAAGAATGAAGAGGAGACGCAGATGGAATAAAGCTGTTTTGGTGATAGAATGAACAAGATGAGTGATGGGCTAGAGGCAGAAGGGAGGGAGGGAAGGAGGGAGAGAGCAGCTGTGGTGGACGTCAGGCTTCACGGGGCTGGGTGAGGCACCATTTCCTGAGCTGGGGCATGTTAGAGGAGCAAAGGAGGGCAGGGGGGCAAGGCTAGAAATTAGAGAGACTGTGGGCGTATTCATTTGAGATGCAAGTGTTAAGAAAGCAGATGTAGGTGTTAAGTAAGCATTTGTATCAACAATTCTAGAGCTTAAAAGATGGGTCTGGACTTGAGATGACATTTACCAAAGATTTCCAAGGAGGCTTTTTTGGTAGCCCTTTCTTCCCAGATCCTGGCACTGCTCTCCAGGCAAAAAGTCAGACCCCACCAACCTCTACCACCCCTCACGAAAGATTTCACTGTTTTATCCTTTGCCCTAGTGCCAACTTTGGTTATTCTTTTGTCCTGCCCTTGACACCAGAACAGTATCTGGACCCAGGTGCAACTATTCTGTTGGCTTAAATCAAGCAATATTTCTAAACATATTCAGAGCATTTAGCTTAGACTTCCTGCATGAGATTTCTGCAGGGGGAGCTTTGCATCTGTAAAGAAGATGCTAAACATCCTAGCAGCTTACAGTGAAATAGTATCTGTTTATCTTGGCTGATTTTATAGCAAATGTGATTGGGATATTTACTGATTGTTTCTTAGAACTGAATGAAAGTAACAGGACAGACCAAGTGAATTGCAGCAACTAAACATGCTAACAACATAGAGGAAAAAGATACAGATTATAGAAAATTATAAATTGTGATCATGCTTCTATACATATTTACAAGCGGGAAAAAAAATTGTGATCATGCAAAGAGGGGTTACACTGTAGCCTGAAGACTTGACCTATAGCTAAATGGGGCCAACAGTAATCATGTTTTGATCTTATACATAAGCCAAAGGATCTTTTCTAAAGATCATGCCTATTAAAGCAGTAAAGACTTTCCTGCAGGATATACCATAATGAGCTCCAGGCATTTAATGAGAGACAAGTGCCGCAGTTGAAAGTGGTAACCTTCAGCATGGAATCTGAAAATGAAGTAGGCCTTGCTTGCTCTGCAAAACGAGGCCCCAGTTCAGTCTGCCAGATGAAGAGGAGTCTCACATTTTTAGATGCTATGTTACAGACAAACCTTAAGTCTTCTGGGGAAAGGGGGAAAGGTTTTCGTTTGTTTTTATTTTTGTAATTAGGTAAGAATTCTACACGCAAAGAGCAAGCAGCTGACTCCAGGCTGCAGGCCCAGTAGCTTCTAAAGGCAAGGAACAAACCAGCCTAAGGAGCTTGATGGAATTTCCCAAAAGCCTCTGGAAGAATATACAGCATTCTGAGGCAAGGAGACTTCAGCCTCCATCCCTGTAACCGTGGCTGTCTCAGTTGAGGGTAATTTAATTGTCTGGCCAAAAAATATCGCCAGCATGAAAGAAAAGTGTCATCTCCCCCTATTCCTTGTTTTTCAGCCCCCAGAAGTCCCTCATCCAAGGTTTTGTGTAAAGTTGTGTCTGCACATACTTTGATATGTGATAGGAAATACTGGGCCACAACCCTGACCCTCCTTCTCCCACTGCAGCCCTCACTAACAGAGGTGGCTGTCCTGCAGACAGGATGCTCTTCCCGTCCTGGACCTTGCCACAAATTCCTGCCCCACTTGCTGCTTCTGGCTTCCTCTTGAAATCCCCAGAGACAGAGGACTGCAGGGGCAGGAAGGGAACTGAGCGTGGTCTCCCAGGCAGAAACCCTAAGCCTTGGCTGGTTTGCCATGGGTCTGCCTTTCTGGGTAGAAGGAGGGGGAACCTCCTAACTCCCTCCAAATGTCCCTGTTTTAAACCCATGCAGCACAAAACAAGCCAGTTCATTGTGTTCTTGAATATAAATATTGATTCTAGGTGCTGTTAACATTCTGTTCATAAAAGAATGTAACATATTTCTCCCACACCATATTAGACTCATGTGTTGTTTGGCCAAGAGAAGTACAGATTGCTGGCTTCTGAGGGAAAATGTGGACATTTAAACGCATGCAGCTTTCGGAAGTCTAGGGAGCAGTTTCAGAATAGCAACCAGGCCCCTTGGTTGGCTGCAGCTCTGCCCTCCTCCGTCCAATTTCTCCTCTTCCATCTCCATTGTTTGCATATGGCTTTGGCATTTCTAATCACTTGGAATTTTAGAAAGATGGCTTCTTGGAATTATATCTTATTTCTCAGGACTTGGAAATGTGGGACATTTGCTTTCTTTAGGAGGGCCCAGAAGGTCAGGGCCAAACATTTTTAGTTTTCTTCCCCTGGGGAAAAGATCTGGGAGGTCCCACTCTCCTGCTTTCTTTCTCCCCCACCACGTGGGAGGGAAGGGCAAAGGCTTCAGACCAGAGGTGGTCCCCCCAAGCATTCCACCCAGGCCTGGCCAAGCCCAAGACTCAGATGTGTTGGCCGCCTTGGCAAGGCAGATTCCCCACATTCCACAAGTGCTCTTGAGGGGAAACTGTAACTAATGGGGAAGTGGAATTCTTGATGTGTATGCGTGCTCACTCGGGTGCCAGTTCATCTGACACAGACAGATCCTGGGCAGTATTTCGTAAGAGAGTGATAGAGCCCATTTCCAGATGTGTGGAAGGGTGGCCCAGGACAGCGTGCTGTCAGGAGAGCCAGCGCCCTCTGCTGTCCTGGCCAGGAAGCACCGAATGGTGGGGAAGAACCCGGGGGGTTCCGGAAAGCTGGCGGCTCTGTCAAAATCCGTAGCCAGGCCATGCTGGTATGGAGGGGGCCTGCAGCTCCTTGCTATTCAAATGGTAAGCCTGCAAGGAGCTGGATTCCCTCCTCCTAGCTGGCTCTCTTTATGTTTTGTGGCAGTGAATGAGCCAGAAATGATGAGGATTTACAATAAAACCGCAGCCGCCCGCAGCATCTGCTGGTCCTGTTCCCGAGAAGGTGAGGAACAGTGGCACTGTCTCCTGCCTGTGAACCTGGCCAGCAGGCCCAGGCTAGGCGAGACAATGAGGGCAGCTTGCCCAAGAGGAGGCCTCTGCTGATTAGCAGCCCTCGGGCCGCACCCTCACCCGGGAATGCGGCTTCTGGAAGTCTGGCTGGCTCCAAGGCTTCCAGCCGAGTGGAAGCTGCAACGACTCCCACTCAGGCTTACTGGCATCGCCAAGGGGCCTCAGAGCTGGCACAACCAAGAGACTGGCTCAGCTTACAAGCTTAGACTGTCCTGCCGCCCCCTCTGCCCCACTTCCTGCCAAGACAGCAGCACAGCAGTGGGGCCAGGGCCGGGGCCAGGGCCAGACTTGCTGCTACAGGAGGGGGAGAGAGTGTGTGTGTGTTGGTGAAAGGTGAGGTGGAGATATTGGGGGGAGTGAAGTGGGGGGAGACTGGTGAACCAAACTTCTTGGACAACCTTTCAATTTTGCAAAAAAGGCACAAAACAATCAGTTTTTATTTTTTGGAAGATTTTTATTTATTTATTTTTTTGTAAACCGATCTCCTCCCTGCTGGGAGAAGAAAAACCCAACCCACCAAACAACCCCCTAACAATGCCCTTCTCTCTCTGGGACCAATTTCTAGACTGCACAGCAGTCCTGACAAGGTCAACAAGCTGGAGCTGTAAGCGGAAGATCTTTATCTATGTGGGAAATAGGAAAATCATTTGACTGATAAAAGGAAATACAATAAATAGCATCTAAATTCCTGGCTGCATTCCCCGGGGCCCCTCCTCTGCTGGAGAAAGTGTGCGGGGCAGGAATACATGTGCTGCTCCAGCATGTTTAAAAATAGCATACAGCACACAGGCCTTTCTTACCTTCCAGAAAGACTTCATTACCGGATCCTCAGCCCTGAGCCTGTAGAGCTGCTGCCGGCGCTTTCTTCTCCCTGCACTGGATTTTTCTTTTTGGAAGCATTAAAGCCAGTGTGTGTGATACATTTTACTCACAGGCCAGCTCCTGTTCACATAGTTTCAATCTAGGCACGTCTGAAGCTCACGTTGAAAGTCCATTGTATTTAATGGGGTGTTAACTGTTTATTCTCTGGGACTTGTGCAGTAATTTTACACTCTGCAAAACTAGCAACTTGAACCTGAAGTGGTGCTGTTCCTCCTCCCCATCCCCACTCCAGTGGGCCGCAGTCCCCAGGTACCTCTAGCCCTGCCTCCCAGTGTTCCTCTAGCTCAGCAGTCCCCAACCTTTTTGGCACCAGGGACCGGTTTCATGGAAGACAATTTTTCCATGGAATGGAGGGGGGCAGTGTGTGTGAAGATCTGCAGCCTGGTCCCTAACAGGCCACGGTCCGGTACCAGGATTGGGGACCACAGCTCTAGCTCACGTAACCAAAGAAGGCCTGTATGTGGTGGGAGCTGGGAAATCCAGTATTTACACCCGTTCCTGCTGCTGACTAGCATTGGTGTGACCTGAAGCAGGTTTCTTCATCTCTTGGAGACTCCTTTTTCTCGTCTATTAAATAGGGATTTTTAATCTGCCTTATGTACCGCGAAAGGCTGTTGACATACAATGATCTCGTAGTGGAAAAACATTCTGCTGGGTTCTGCAAAGACACCATTCTATTATTGCCAACTGGGCCACTTCTGCATCACCTTGGCAGCCATTTAACCTCTCCAGACCTCCATCTCTCCACTAAAACCTGGAAGATTTCGATAGGACTGTTAAGTCCACTAATAAGACTGTGTCTTCACTGTCTTCTGATTCCATTATTCCTTCTACATTTATTAGTTAGCATTCTACTGTCTGGAAGACTTTCTGGTGTCTCCACTTACTCACAGGGCCTGGCCCTAAAAAGGTGCTGAATACTACATAAAAGACTAGATGATCCTGGCCAGGTATGGTGGCTCACACCTGTAATCCTAGCACTCTGGGAGGCCGAGGTGGGAGGATTGCTTGAGCTCAGGAGTTTGAGACCAGCCTGAGCAAGAGCAAGACCCCGTCTCTACTAAAAATAGAAAAATTAGCTGGGCGTCGTGGCGGGTGCCTGTAGTCCCAGCTACTCGGGAGACTGAGGCAGGAGGATCACTTGAGCCCAGGAGTTTGAGGTTGCTGTGAGCTGCGATGGCGCCACAGCACTCTACCCAGGCCAACAGAGTGAGACTCTGTCTCAAAAAAAAAAAAAGAAAAGAAAAGAAAAAGAAAGACTAGATGATCCCATCTAGCTCTGAATCTCCGAGTCTCAATCAAAAGAAATAAAGCACATGCTGTTCTAATAAATTATACCGTTCTGGGTGAACTATGCCTTCCATTATTCCCACCTGATCTAACAACCTGCTTCTTAGGGACCTTCCAGGGTCCCTACTGCTCCAACATCATCTGGACCTTGGCATTCCTTCTCTGGAGCCAGGATTTCCCTCCTGCAAAAAACAGCTGAGACCTGAATCTCCCCCCACTGGAGTTCCTGATCTCTCTTTCCAACTCCCTCAGGCCTTCTCCATATGGCATCCTGCAGAATCTTCAACTCAATTTGTCCGAAATTAAATACATATTCTCTCCAAACCCACGTTTTCTCCAGTACCCTCCAGCTCACTTAAGAACTCCACTGCCTGCTGAAGCTGGAGAACCTGGAGTCCTTCTACACATCTCTCCTTTGCTCTTCACCCTGCTCCCAGCCCTGCACATCCCTCATTCACAGAACCCCCTCCTTCATCCCTGGCACCCCCTGGTAGCCAGCCCTTCTCACCATTCCCAGGGAAGGCCTCTGTGAGGTCCTCAGCATTTAGCTCTCCCCTGGGCTCCCCTAAGAGCCCATTGTTTTGGTTTTCTTCTTCTTCTGTATTAACTAGTTCTGCAATAGGCTCTTAATTGTCCCTAGTACTCCCAGTTTCTCTTTTGTCCCCTCCTCAGCTCGCCTCTACCAATTTGTCCTGTGCACCACTACAAGAGCAATCTTTCTAAAATTCAAGACTAGTTTTGCAAATATCACTCTATTTTCAATGAGATAATAGTTGTGGGAGTTGCTTTTATTTTTATTATCTCATTTAAACCTTGTAAAAATTCTATAGGATAAGAATTATCCCAATTTAACAGGTGAAACTGAGACTGGCCTAGGTAAAAGGACCCAAAGCCACACAGCTATTATACCTTGCAGAACCAGGATTTGAACTCAGGTCTGCCTTATACTACAAAACCCATGTTCAAAAATATTTAAGGTAGCTAGCTCGGTACCTGGCACACAGCAGGTGAATCAACGTTATTTGTCTTTTTTTACAAACTTCAATCTCATTAGCATGGTGCAAAGGCCTAGTCCACGGTGGGTGGTGTATCTCTCCAAATGTACCTCCTGTCACCGCCTGTGGCCCTTCATCACCATTAGGCCACATCAGACTACTTGCTATTCCCCAAACCCTCCCTGTTCTTTTTAAATTGTCTTTCTGAAATCCTCTTTCCCACTGCTTGGCAGCCTTTTCTTTCTTTGTCCTTCCCCCTCTGCAAGCAACAGATCAGGTAGCACCTACTCTGTGTTGCTTTTCCGGATCCCCAAACACAGAATCCATGGCTTCAACATCCCTTTTGCCAACACCACTTGTTACTTATGCCTATTTTGATACTGATCATGTTGGTATGTGGTTATTCAGGCCTGTCTCTTCCCATCTTTGTATCACTGGAGCCTGGCATTGTGTCTGAGACAGAACAGGCACTCAGTAAAAGTCTGTTGCATCTAGTTCAATCCCTCATCTTTCCCTATGACTAATACTTCATTTCCTCCATTCTGCAAAGGTTAGAATGTCTTTGAAGAATTGCTTGTGACATCCCCGCTCTCTCTGGCTTCTACACCCAACTCCCCATTGAAGCTGCTCTTGGCAGGTCACCAGAGACCTCCACATTACCAGATCCCCAAACACTTTCTTGTCCTCATCTTCCCAAGGTCTCAGCAGCACCAGGCACAGTTGTCTCCCTTCTTCTTAAGTTATCCCTTTCTCTTGGCTTCTGCCATCACAGTGTCCTGTTTTTCTCTTGCCTCTGAGGCTGTCCTGGTCCTCCATCTGACCCCAGAAATGGAGTGCCTCGGGGCTCTGTTCAGTTTTGTTCTCTTCTCTCTACATTCCTTCCTGAATGGACTTGTCTATTCCTGTAGTTTAAAATGCTATCTCCACGTTCAGCTCTCAGCACTAGATTCAAATATTTAATGACCTGCTTGACATCTCACTTATATGATTCTCAGGTACCTCAGGCTTGAAAGCCCAACAGTTAGTTGACTCTCGGTTTTATCCCCCAAACTTTTCCTCCCTCAGGCTTTCCCCTTTCAGTGAAAGGCACAATAATAAAGGACCCCTTTCTTAGGATCTTGGAGCCACTTTCTAGGACAGAAGATGCCTTGGAAGAGATAGGGATAGCTGAATATCATGGATTCCTATGTCTGACTTAGGTTTGGAAAAGAACCAGACTCTGTAACATGGCATTCAATGCCCAGCATGAGCTGGCCCCAACCCACCTTTCCAGCCCCAGCTTTCATCTGGCCCCTAGATCAGAAATGGGCAAACTATGGCGTATTAGCCAAATCCGGTTCACCGCATGTTTTTATACAGCTTACAAGCAAAGAATGATTTTTGTATGTTTAAATGGTTGAAAACAATCAAAAGAAGAATATTTTGACACATGAAAATTATATAAAATTCAAATTTCAGTGTCTGTAAGTAAAGTTGTATGAAACACAGCCGTGTTAATTTATTTGCTTATTATCCGTCTCTGCTTCCTAGCTACAAAGACAGAGTTGAGTATTGGAACAGAGAACTTATGACCTGCAAAGCCTAAAATATTTACTATCTGGCCTTCTACCAAAAAAATTTTCCAAGCCCTGCTCTAAACCAGTCCCCTGTTCCCTAAATATACCTTGCAAACTTCAGTTTTGTACACACTGATCTCTGTTCCTCTATCTAAATCCGACCTCCCTCCACCCCTTATCAATCCAGTATTTTCTAGAGTCTTCCATGTCTATCCACTCAGTGGTTTCTCATCCTTCTCTAAACCCCTCTGGTAACATGTAAAGTTGGTGGACTTACCACCCAGGGCCTTATACTGACTGTTAGCATTTCTGGTGCATATGTCATGTGTCCTTTCCAGATTAGGAGCCACAAGAAGATAGAGATGGTGTCTTGGTCATCTCGTATCCCAGGGCCCAGCACAATGCCTACCAACATCATAAGTGCTTAGAAAGTAGGTGTTACATACTCCTTTCTGAGTGGTTTCATCTTTTTTGAAATTCCCCTATTTAAGTCTGAGAAAGAGCTGTCCATTTATTTACTTAGGTATTCTATTTTAAGGAAGATGCAAGTTTTATCCAGTTTCCCTCTAGTTTATCCCCATGAGGTACTAAAGACAAGGTATAGATAGATAAGTTGCAAGAACAGCTTTACGAGATAGCCTGGGCTTACAGGGGGGCAGTGAAGTGGAACAGGTCCTGGACTTACTATCAGTTTTGCTATTTCACCTGTCCTTCCTCGGTTTCATCATCTGTAAAATTATTGACTAAAAATTTGATATCTGCTTGATCAGGGGATTCCCTGAAACCCATTCCAGCTCCAAAACCTAAAGATCGTGTTTTTCCTGTAAGTTGTCAGGGTGGTGAAAATTCCCAAGCTCAGTCCCAGAAGAAGAAGCCTGTCAGCCCTAGCTGGCCCTCCTTTAGCACTGACCTCAAGAGGGCCCTCTTATGCTGGTGACTTACTTAAGCAGCACAGCCATCCTGAGGGAGAGGCATTATTATCTCCATTTGGCAGACCAGGAAAATGAGACCCCAAGAGGAGAAGTGATTTTCCCAAGCAGGGGCAGCATGTCACATGACTCCAGGAGTGCCACTCACACCATGGCCTGTGGGAGTGATGCTTCCTAGGATCATAATACATCAGTGATTTCTCGAACTTTGATGTTTGAATCACCAGGGTATCTTGTTAAAACAGATTTTGAGTCAGTCACTCTGGGTTAGGGCCCGAGTCTGCATTTCTAACAAGCTCCCATGTGATACGGATGCTGCTGGTCTCTGGAACTCACTTTGACTAGCAAGATAGCGTACAACCTGTGCAACTGTACACAACAGCCCTGCCAGCCACACAGCTCAAAAGTAGCAGAGCCAGGACTTAAATTTAGGTCTTTGGACTCAAAATCCAGTGCCCTGTATTCTGAGCCAGGGCTTTGCAAAAAGCACTTCCACTCTGGGCATGTGGGTCCCTGGAGATCCAGGGGAAGTTTGTTAAGGAAAAATTTACTAAAGAGAAATGAAGTCCTGAGAACCAAGAGTTCTCAGCCCAGGCTCTCTGGGGCAGGCATAGGTAGATGTCTACTCAGGTTGGGAGCCCTATGGGAATAAGTCGGAGCCAAGGGACCACACATCTTGACTAATGGCAACCTGGGGCCCAGAGGAATGAGGAAAGGCAGCTGGGCTCCCGGCCTGTCTTGTATCTCGCAGGGTGGCTAATGAGCACAAGACATTCTTCCTCACAGGTGCTGGGAAGTGGGGTGAGGCTTGCAAGGAGAAAGAATGTTGAGCTGCAGCCTAGGAGGCCTCAGTTCCCGCGATCCTCCCTGCCATGGCTGAGCTGGCTCAGGGCCGGTTTCTGTTTGCTTGGAACAGTCTGACATTTTGCAAGGAACCCTTTGCGCAGGGTGCACCTTCTGGCCTCTCAAGGGTAATTGCCCAAGAGGTACAGGTGCTCCCTGCTGGGGCTGGAGTTTCCGTTAGGGAAATCAACCTGACATAATATACTGGGGAAAGCTCTGTACACTACAGAGAGCTGTGCAAATGCCAGCAGTCCGGGGGTGGAAGGAGGGCTTGCAGTGAGGGACAGCACTGAAAGGAGGGCTTCTGTTGGAGAAGCCTAGGAGGCCTTGCGGGAAACTGGCAGCAGAGAGCTAGGTATTACAGACAAACAGAGGGGGGTGGAAGGACAGCAAACTGTGCAGCAGAGAGCTAGGCTTAAACGCCAGCCCAGCCACTCACCAACTTCAGGCAAGTTTCTGCAGTTCTCTGCAGAGTCCCCATCGTCTCCTGTGTCCATGGGGCAATGAAACAATAGGGGCCAGGGAAACGCTGCTGGGTTATTGTGGGGCTTAAGTGTCCTTGGGGTGCCTCACATAGTATATGTGAGTTGACTCTCTGAGGCTCAGGGTCATATGTGGCAGACCCCTGAGCACTGAGCAGGGGATGCAAAGCCCTGCTTGGCCACAGTGTCCTGGACTGGCCTTGGTCAGATGTCTTCTTCTCCTGGGGCCTTGGTTTCCTCATACAAATAGTAAGGAGCGGGTGGAGTGGATGCCCACAAATGCCCTTCCAGCCCTGGGCCTGTGCTCCAGATGGCTGCAGGTTCTGGCCAGTAAGGCCCGAGGCTTTGCCCTTGTCAACAAGGCCGAAGCAGGCAGAGTCTTCCAGGTTCAAGGTGAAGGGCCTCAGCCTCTGCTGGGGCAGGTTCCCAGAGTCAGTGGCTGCCCAGAAGCATCTTCCCTTGGGCATCTCCTGCATTCCAGGGGCCTCAGGGCAGCACAGTCACTAGATGCCCAGCTGGATGGAGCAAGAGCCTTGCAAGGCCATGTCAGGGTGGCATGCTGAGCTTGGTGGGCTTGGTCATAGGGCTCTGCCTGCCTCACCCTCTCTGCTCCCACGTCCCACGTCTCCCGGGCAGCAGAGCTGGCGGGACACACTGGTCTCTGTATCCTCACTGGACAGCACCTGCTCCTTTGCATGCTCCAGAAACACAGGGCAGTCCTGCTGCATTCACCAGCTAGAGAAATGTGATGGGAGTAAGGATACAGAGCAGGCTGGTGTGGGCTGCAGGTTGCAGGCTGGAGAGTATGTCCATGGAAAACACCCTCAGTTCACAGGGAGAGATGCTCAGAGGCAGAACTTGCTCAGGGGCTCATGGGAGTAGGTGGCAGAGCCAGATCTGCAGCCCAGTGCTGTATCTTCTTTCTGCCACACGACTCTCTTCTCGGACAGGCCATATAGCTGCTATTTCAAAATGCAACCATTCCATCTTCTAGTTCTCTCTCCCAGGACAGCCCTTCTGGAATTGCAAACCAGTGTCCCTGTCCCCAGAGCCTGCCAGTTGCTGGGATAAACTCTCTGAGTTTCTTCAACCATTTCTTCCATGTGGGGTTGTGCCCCCCACCTAGGGTTGGTAGAGTTAGCAAAAAATAACAATTAATTAATTAAAACAGGACACCCAGTTAAACTTGAATTTCAGATAAACAATGAATAATTTTGACTATAAGTATGTCCTATACAATATTTGGGACATGCTTATACCAAGAAATTATTTATTGTTTATGTGAAATTCAACTTTAACTGGGCGTCCTGTATTTTATCTGGCAATCCTACCCACACCCCACCCCCATCCTAGACAACCCCTCTCTGGGAAGAGCTGGAGAAGGTTCAAGAAGGTCACAGGACCTCGCGTTAGGATCAGGGTGTCTTCAGTGGGCAGCTGCTAGTGACTGCCGCTCTGCCCCCGGTCCTAGCCCGCACGCTGCCTTTCTGCCAGTTGCTGGTTCGTGTGAGCCTCTCCCGCCCGGCTCGTTCTCCGCGGCATGTTTATGATCTCTGCACTGCCATCACTGCGCCTGCCCTCTTGACTCCCTGTGCTTGCTATTCATTACTGCCGTTCAGCCACTTTGCCTTTGTTGCTGAGCACCTAGAACACAATTTATTTTCTCCTCCTCCCAAAGTGGGGGTTCTGGGAAGGAAGCCAAGGATGCGAGCAGAAGGGCTCCCATCGCCAGGCCGTGCGGCCCACAGTCTGCTTTTCACACCTGTGGAATGGGTGCCACCTGCTCCACCCCAACAGTAGAGGCTCCCAGGCCCTGGGAGGAGCTGTCTTCGGAAGAAGGAAGTGTTCTGGAATTCCAGCCTTGGCCCGTGGGCACTTGTCTAGTGCCCATTGTGTGCCAGTGGGGGCGTGATGAAGAGGAAGGCTCGCGGACACCCACCGCACCCCAGGGGAGGCAAGGGCCCTGGTGTGGTTAATTGCACATGCCATTTGGCTGGGCCATGGGTGCCCAGATACTAGGCTAAACATTTCTGAGTGTGTCTGTGAGCATGTTTCTGGATGAGGTCAACATTTGAATGGGTGGACTGAGTAAAGCCACAGCCCTCCTCAATGTGGGTGGGCCTCATCTGATCAGTTGGAGGCCTGGCTAGAATAAATGCCTGAGTAACAAAGAATTCTCTCTCTCAGTCTGATGATCTTTGAGCTGAGACATCAGTCTTCTACTTCCTCCAGACTCAGACTGGAACTCACACACCATCAGCTCTCCTGGGTCTGGGCTTCTCAGCCTCCATAATCGTGTGAGCTAATTTCTTATAAATAGCTGTGAGTCCTGTTGGTTCTGTTTCCCTGGAGAACCCTGACTAATACAGGCCCCTTCCTTCCTTCTCCCACCCCTCCCCTCTGTAAAAGACAGAAGCCAGCCAGGTGCGTGCACGACACACGCACACACAGACGTGGGTGCACACACCCCTCCCAGAAGCCGGTCAAGTGATGTCTCTCCCAGACACCTCCCTCCGCTGGGCGTGGGCCTGTGGTTGGAGGCTGTCTTAGCTTGGGGTCCCCTGAAGCAAACTGATTCTAGGATTTAGGTGAAAGTGATTTATTAGGAAGTGACCTAAGTGGGAAGAGACAGTAGAGGAGTGGGGAAGTGGGACACGGAAGCCAATCAAGAGTGTGGCATCCAGCAGAGTCACACAGGGGGCAGCTTTGGTCTAACACTGCAGGGAGCTCATGGGACACCTCAGAGTTGTCGCAGTCAGGGCAAGAGAGCTGGGATATTTATACCTCCTCACTCCCAGCCACTGGGGACATAAATGCCCAGGCGCTTCCTGTTCTCAGTGGGTATAGGCAGAGTGGTCTGGCAGCCGGGGGCCATCCTCCAACAGAGGATGTCGGCCCAGGGGTGGGCAAAGGCAGCAGGGAGATGAGGACAGAAGGCACAGGGGACAATGCTAGGCTTTGGTCAGGAAAGCCAGGGAGGGGCAGGTTGGAGTAGACTTGCCTTTGGGTGGCCCACCCGAAGTGCCACTCTGCGAGTCTGAGTTTCCCTCAGGAAAAAGCCTCCCTAAAAAAGTGACTAACAGACTGCACTCATGCCCCACCCCTGCAGTCTCCAGGCCAAAGCTATTTTTGTTTTACTCTAATAACAATAAGCCCATTGTGCACACTTCCTGACTAATCCGCTCTGTGTTGTTGGGAGGGGGAGGGGCAGGTCCTAGGACTGAGGGCCCATCTTAGGCCAAGAATTAAAGCTAAGCGGCCTAGCTAATTCCCAGGCCCAGCCACTGCCCTGCCCCCTACCTCTTACTCAGCGCCTGCTTGTCTAAGATGGCCACTGGGTCCTGCTCTGCACAGCCAACACAGAAAACTAAGGCCCCACCAGTTCTCTGTATGTATTCTCACAGGTAGTGGGTGCTTCCTGAGCACCCACTATGCGCCAGATCCCCTGCTACGCCCTCATGCTCAGCCCTACAACATAGCTACTATGAGCCCTTTTATTCAGATTCAGAAGCTGAGGCTCAGACTGGGTGGCTGATCCGAGTGTAGACAGCTGGTAGGTGGTGGTGTCCTACTCAGATCCAGGCTCCCTAAACCCCACCACTGGGGATCTTGGAAACCTTGTGCCCAGGAATCCACACTGGCATTGATAGGAGATTGTGATGCCAAGCCAGGACTGGATGGGTCACGGGGCAGGCCACACATGTGCTTTGGCACCAGCAAAGCAGGGCACACCCCAAATAAGAACTTTTGGAGAAATGATCCATCTTTTAAAATCATGGCAGAGTCACAATGGAAAAACCCAGAACATTGTAGGACTTCCTTACTTTTATTTTGTGGTTTAGGACTAGCTTCATTTTGATTTGCATGTGGTAAGTAGGGTATACCTTATCCTTTTCCAGGCTTAGGGCCCCTAAATAAAAGTCTTCATCTGGCTCTGCCCAGCCCTGGCTCACAGGGGCACTGCAGGAAGAGGCTGCTTCCCCAGGCCTCTTTGGCCCCTTTGTTATCTCAGCAAAGATGAACTGTGAACCTTTTATCTACCAGGACCTGTCAAAAAAGTAGGGGACACGGCAGTTTCAATTTCCCTGCCTACTCTTGAAGATGATCACATATGCTGACATGCATTGTAAAGTGTAAAATGTGGTGCACTTCTGCTTGATGCAACTATTATGAAGTTGAGTGCCTTGCCAGGACAGCTGGGCGCCAAGGGATGGCAGTCCTGCTGAGTGGTCACCTTCATTTTCAAGTATGATAGGCCTCCTTCCTCTCCACCCTTCTCCCACCTGAAGCCACCCCCTGACCAGACGGGATTGCTCCTGCCTCTGAACATGCATAGCACCTGGCTGGGCCTCCTGTGGCTTCTGACACCTGTGCTGAGTGTGGCAGCAGTTAGCTCGGCTCCCCGAGGGAATCACATCAAATTCTCCTCAGGGTGCCCAGGCTCACACCTAAGGCAGCCACCCAGGAAATGTTGGTTAAAGTGTTCTGAAGGGGATTGACCTCAGTCACCACACAGACACAAGGGCTCATATTTTTCTAAAAGAAGGGAGGGGGGTTCCACTTGGCTTCTTCCCATCTTGCTTCTTTCTCGAATGTGTGGCTCATACCTACCCCTTTCCCTTCTCACTTGGCTTCCAGGGTCCCCCTCTAGCCCCAGGAACTCTCTTCTCACAGATATACAAGGGGTCCTGCCCAGCTCTCTTCTCTGTAGGCTATGGTTTCCCCAGCTCCCTCTTCCTGTCTGATACCCCACCACCCCTCCATGAGCCATACAGGGAAAAGAACATGGAGTCTGCCAGGCTAGGTTCAAATCCAGGCTCCTTCACTTACCAGCTGGGGAACACAGTCAAGTATTTCCCCTCCCTAAGCTTTAGTTTCCCGACCTGCAAGCTGGGAGAATCAGTTTTTGGGATTATTAGAATAACGCATGTAAGTGGCCTGGTACATAATTAAAGTTTAAAACAACGTTATTCCTTCCTTCCTTCTATTTGCTCTATTAATACTTACTAAGCTTGATTTCTACTAGAGACAGGTATAATGAAAACAAAATACCTGCCCTTAAGAACTCTAGAAGGGGAGAGATAAAAGTGAACCGAGTTACATTCTCTGTGAATATAGAGGAGAGTCCTTGGCCCAGCTCTGACAGGATTCCTGAGGAGGTGGGGCCTGGGGGAGTCGTCAACAGCCAGGGTTCTTCAGGTAAGGATGGGATGGTGGAGAGGGAGAGGTGTCCAAGTCAGCTAAGGAAGTTCAAGTTTCAGGACATCTTCCAAGCTCCTGCACCTAATTTTGTATTCATAATTTTGTATTAAAGAACTACCCAAATTATAAGTTTCAGGCCCCTAAAATCTAAATGCATCCCAGTAGCCTGTTGGAAAGCCTGGCCTGCCTTTCTAGAAGATTTCTACCAGGGTTTTCCATCATCCTTATCTTCCCTGTTTCCATCACCATCAGGGTGACCACTCTGTCAGTCCTAGCCTCCAGCATGGACATATCTGGGTATACATGGCTTCTGCTCCCTGTCCTGGGTGGGGCTCTGTAACCCTAGAAGGGCTGTGAGCTCCCTGAGGGTGGGAGTTCTTCCAAGCACCCTCCTGAAGGCTCT
The DNA here is from genome assembly GCA_023783475.1 of Daubentonia madagascariensis. Lineage (NCBI taxonomy): Eukaryota > Metazoa > Chordata > Mammalia > Primates > Daubentoniidae > Daubentonia > Daubentonia madagascariensis. The sequence goes on along the minus strand of JAKFHU010000144.1, from coordinate 5,872,629 downwards.
GCACATAGCAGGCCTCAGTGAGCTCTCCTGCCTAAGGCCTCCCCAGGCTGGCAGGCAGGCTGGGCACAGGGGCAGCCTGGCTGCCCAGGGATGGCTGAAACCTGGTGGTGGGCCTGAGCCAGGGTTTCTTCTGGAAAGAGACACTCCTCTCCCTTCTGGGTGTCCCTGTGGTAGTGGAAAGGGGGCTGGAAGCCAAAGTGGCAGCAAAACCTTTCATATTTCAGTGGCCAGGATGAAAGGGAAACCTCTAAACCACTTGGATTTGTAAAGTGCAGCTTAAGTGCACTTGGGGAGAGGAGGCTGTACTCAACTAAGAGCTTCTGCTTCAGTTATGAATCTTTTCTAATTTCCAGCCTGACCTCCTAGGATAGGCCTTGCTGGGTCCCCCTGGCCAGCTGGGGGAGGCCTAAGGAGCCGGCCTCCTGCCTGACCTAACCAGGTTCAGGGTCTCTGGGCAGGGTTCAAGTGCTGGGTGGGCCCAGGGCAGCATCGCCGCCTTCAGCAGCTTCCAGCAGCTCCAATAGTAGCCCATCCTTGTCGGTGGGGATCCTGAGCAGACCAGCTCATTATGGTCTGGTGGGCATCCCTGAGCCACAGGCCAACCCAGGAGCTTCCCAAGAACACTGAAGCAGATGGGGAAGTCACAGCCCTAAGGGTTGTTAAAGGCAAGTCCCTGAGCTTTCAGCCCAATTACATAGGGCAGAAATACACAGAGGCTGTCCGCAAACTTCTTCAAGACCCAGAACCATACTTGCTTGCTTCCTTGCAAATAATTCAGTCAAAAAGCCTTTAGGACCTGTTCTCCTTCCCTAATACTTGGTGACAGCAGCAGGGGGGTTGGGGTAGAGTAAGGAGGTGGCCAAGTGAGGGTGGCAGCCAGTGGGTCAGGAGCTTGGCTACATGCAGGGGCCTTGAGCAATCAGTAAATATACGGGGTGTGGTGGGAGCAAGGCTTCTTGCTGGTGGAGAAGGAAGTTGCAGAGATGGAAAGGGGAAAAGTTAGAATGAATCCTGTGGTGATGGATTGGAAATAGAGGTATCGATGTGAACTTCAGGTTTTCAATATACAAATCTAGAAATTAATATTAATGTAAGTATATGTGTACACACACACACACATATTCCCTAGCTCTGACCACTGAGGGGGCCTGGGAGCAGCAAGCCCCAAAGAGCAATAAGCAAACCTAGAACCCAGATCTGTTTCTAAATCATTCTCCACTGAAAGGAACCAGGGCTCCTTAGAGAAATGACCAATTCCAGGGCTGGGGCAGGAGAAGTAGAACACTTGAAACATCTTATTGTTTCAGACAGAAAGTGCTCAAAGAATGATGGAGACATGTTAAAATAACATAATATCCAGAATATAAAAATAGCTCTTACATTCAACAACAAAAAACAAACAACCCAATTTAAAAGGGTTTGAATAGACCTTTCTCCAAAGAAGATACACAGGTGGCCAATAAGCACATGAAAAATGTTCAACATTACTAATCGTTAGGGAACCACAAATCAAACCCACAATGAGATGCCACCTCATACCCATTAGGATAGCTACTATCAAAAAAATAGAAAATAAGTATTGGTGGTGATGTGGAGAAACTGGAACCCTTGTGTACTGTTGATGGGAATGTAAAATGGTGAAGCTGCTGTGGAAAACAATACGGCAGTTCCACAAAAAATTTAAAATGGAATTACCATATGATCCAGCAATACCACTTCTGAGTATATACCTGAAAGCACTGAAAACAGGGACCTGAAGAACTACCTGTACACCTATGTTCATAGCAGCATTGTTCACAATAGCCAAAATGTGGAAGCAGCTCATGTCCCACCAACAGATGAATGGATAAGCAAAATTTGGTATATCCACACAATGGAACATTATTCAGCCTTAAAAAGGAAGGAAATTCTGACACATGCGAGAACATGGATGAGACTTGAAGATATTATGCTAAGTGAAATAAGCCAGTCACAAAAGAACAAATACTGTATGATTCCATTTATCTGAAGTACATAGAGTAGTCAAATTCATGGACACAGAGAGTAGAATAGTGGTTGCCAGGGGCTGGGGGTAAGAGGCAGCAGGGAGTCATTGTTTAATGGGTACAGAGTTTCAATTTTGCAAGATGAAGACTTTTGGAGATGGATGGTGGTGATTGTTATACAACGATGTGAATATCCTTAATGCCACTGAACTGTACACTAAAATGGCTACGCTGGTAAATTTTATGTTATGTGTATTTTACCACAATTTAAAAAATAAAAATTTGAAATTAGAGAAAAAAAGGACACAAGAGCCAACTTAAAGGAACTTGGAATGTCCAAATCTGGGACAGAATGAGCATCAAAGTAAATAATCCGTGAGTCAATATTAATAAAAATAAATAAATGAATAAACAAATGGGGAGAAAAGAAACCTCTTACTTAGAGTCAAATGCAGACTAACACATTTAGAAGGAATAATGGTAGTAGAAAATCACGTTTTTACAATCATTGTAGAAATATTTGATTCAGTCAAGAATCATTAGTGAATGCTAAAACTATTGGGTAAAATTTTGAGGCAGAACAGGGTATTAACATAATTTCAAACTCTCTGTCTATAAAATATTAATTAATTGATTATAAATTAATAAATACAATATACTTATTAATTAATTTAACAGCAGTGAAGCTTGGAAGACACCATCTTAACTAAGGGGTAAACATTAATATCACCAGTATTGGGGCAAACTGACCACACAGAGCCTGAGAGGATGCAATGAGAACACAGCATCACTTCTGTATATTCCTGCCAAAGATGCATAACATCAGATAAACTCAAATTGTGGGGCATTCTACAAAATAATCAGCCTATAATCTTTCCAAGTGTCAAGGTCATGAAAGTAAAGATTAATGAATTGTCTCTGACTGAAGGAGAGTAAAGAGATTTGACGACTAAATCAACATGTGATCATGGATTGGATTTCAGTATAAAGGACATTACTGGGATAATTGGTGAATTGGAATGGAGTCTGTGGATTACATGGTGGGAATATAGCATCCCAACTTCACTGGCTGCACGTGGTTTTGTGGGTAAGTGTACCGCTTTTACTTACTTTCAAATAGTTCTGAGAAACATAATTCCTCTCTCTCTCTCTCCTATCAATGCCTCTACCCTGTGACCCACACGTGGGGACAAACCCAGCAGAAATAAGTGCTTATGTTCATCAAAAGTCATGTAGAAGAATACTTATAGCAGCTTTATCATAGCCCTCAATTAGAAACTGCCTGTATTAATCTGCTCAGGCTCCCTTAACAGAATACCACAGACTGGGTAGCTTAAACAACAGACATTTATTTTCTCACAGTTCTGGAGGCTAGAAGTCCCAGATCAAGGTGCCGGCCAGGTGGGTATCTGATGAGGCCTCTCTTCCTGGGTTGCAGATGGCAGCCTTCTCACTGTGTCCTCGTGTGGCATTTATTCTGTGTGCACACACTCTTCACGTCTTTTCCTGTTCTTGTAAGGACACTAGTCCTGCTGGATTAGGGCCCCACACTTACGACCTCATTTAACCTTTGTTACCTCCTTAAAGGCAATATCTCCAAATATAGTTACACTGGGGATTAGGACTTCATCCTACAGATTTTGGCAGGGACACAGTGTAGCCCATAACACCACTCAAATGCCCATCAACAGTAGAATGCATAAATAGTGGTATATACAATGGAATACTACACAGCAATGAGAATCAACAAACTATGAGTACATGCAACAACATGGATGAATTCCATAGACATAATCTTGAGCAAAAGAATCCAGACATTGGCCGGGCTCGGTGGCTCACGCCTGTAATCCTAGCACTCTGGGAAGCAAGGCAGGAGGATTGCTTGAGCTCAGGAGTTCAAGACTAGTCTCTACTAAAAATAGAAAAATTAGCCAGGCATAGTGGCACATGCGTGTAGTCCCAGCTACTTGGGAGGTTGAGGCAGGAGGATCACTTGAGCCCAGGAGTTTGAGGTTGTAGTGAGCTATGATGACACCACTGCACTCTACCCAGGGCAACAGAGCACTCTGTCTCAAAAAAAAAAAAAAAAAAAAGAATCCAGACACAAAAGAACATATACTATATGATTTCATTTATATGAAGGTCAGAAAAGGAAAAACTAACCTATAGTGAAGTTGATTTAATGATGGGGATAGGTGTTGCCTGAAAGGAACTTAAGGGAGTCTTCTGGGGAACTGAAATGTTCTATGTCTCAGTCTGAGAAGTGGTTACGCAGGTATTTCCAATGTAAAAATCAATCAAGCTGTACATGTAAGATGTGTACAATTTACTGCATCAAAGTTACATCTCCTGTATAAAAAACTGAAGTGTGGAGAGTAGTGTTGAATGAACTAAGTTTAGTGTGTACGGTATGGAGAGAGCATAAGGGAGGGTGTGGGAAGAGGCTAGGCAGGAGACGGGCCCTGACACTAGGCCCTTGTAAGGAGTCTGGATTTTTCCCTAAGAAGAATGGGAAGCCAATGAAGCCACAGAGGGGTCTAAACAGGAAGTGATATAATCACATTGCATTTTACAAGAGCCTCTCTGGCTGCAGAGGGTGCAGCAGCTTAGAGGGGCAGGAGTGAAGGTAGGCAGACCAGCCATCAGGCTGCTGTGTCCCAGCCAGGGGTGACAGTGGTTTGGCCAAGCATGGTAGCTGTGGGGATGCAGAGCAGTGGGCTGGTTTGCAGAATTGTCAGGTTGCCGATAAATTGCAGGTAGGAAAAGAGGGAGACAGGAGTCCCAGAGACACCCAGGTTTTTGCCTTGGGTGACTAGGTGGATTGTGATGCATTTCCTGGGGATGCCAGAGGGGAGGAGGTTTGGGGGACAGCACAGGGGGATGTGACTTCAATCATGGATGTGTTGGGTTTGAGGTACTTACGGAATATCCAGGAGGCAATGGGAAATAAAAGTTTGGGGAACACAAAGAGAACTGACTCGAATGCCTATACTGGGGGCAAGGTGGGTACAAAGATGAGGGGAGTGGCCAGTGAGTACAATAGAGAGTGGTGGAGACTGTGGCAAAGTGGGGAGTATATGTCTTTTGTGAAAGAGGCAGCTGCTAGCCAAAGTTGATTTAGAATAAATGTCCAGCAGTACAGGCCTTCCAAGTGTTCAAGAGAAGATGGAAATCTGGATTTTGATATGAAATATGCTGATTTAAAAAAGTATTTTTAATTGAAGCATGCATTGAGAAATTCTAAGCATACAGCTTGGAAAATGATCGTGAAGTGAACTCACTCATGAGTTCTGGAAATCTGCTGATTTTCAAAATTTTAAACACTGCATGCCAAACAGAACATGCGTGCACGAACCTGGGGCCTCCATTTGAGAAGCCTGAGGTAGAGGTTTGTGAAGGAACCTGGCTGGCATTGGGGTCATTGTTGCGAGTGAGACAGAAAGAGCAGGTGGGAAGGGAGGGCACAAAGAGACGAGTGCAGCTCTGAGGAACACCAGGTCTGACTCAAAGGTGTGGGGAAGACAGGAGCCCACAGAGGTCCCGTGAGAACCTCCTGGGCCCTTGGTCTCCCGTGGGGTGACACTGTGGGTTGGAGATGTGTGGCTAGGCCATCCAGGGAGGCTTCAGGGAGGAGGTGGCCTCACACGCTCAGGGGGAAGCCTAAAGGTCACTTAGGACCCCCTAGGCCCTGGGGGCAAAGTATAAATACTGCTCAAGTGGTACAGATGAGAGAAATTGATGGTGTCTGATTTTATTTTCTCTCTTGATGAGAAGCATATGACCTTTACTGTGCTGCAGAACAAGCAGAAGCATAAGCATGGCCACAACTGCGTGGCTGATGCTGTGAACTTTAGCCAGCTCATTCTTATTTCTCACAGTTCAGATATTTTTCCCCTTTGGGATGTTATGGGGTCACATGCCCTCTGCTGTACCACCCCCTCCATTGGTGTCTCACTGTGGCTCCAAGACCCAGCACCTCACCCAGAGGCAGATAGGCAAACCACAGCACTATGACCAGGGAGGCGTAGGCCGCGGGCAGCTGTTGGAGCGGTGAGGGGGGCACTGAGCTCCAGCCCAGGCTTTGTGAGGACGCGAGGGCCGAGCTGAACATTAAACAGAGTTTACCAGGGGAAGAGGGGGTGCGGGGAGGAGGGCATTCCAACAAGAAGGCGCACCATGAGCAAAGGCCTGGAGGTGAGACTGTGTGGGAAACAACAAGCAATGTAGCTGAGGGCGTGTTGAGGCACTGAGGCCGGGCGGCAGGCAGGGGTGCTACTGGAGGACTGGCAGGGTGGCGGAGGCTGCTGTGACGGGCCAGGCGATAGCCCATCATCTGTCTCCCTGACCTCCCTCAGAATAGTGGCCTCACCATTCCACACGTGCCAGTCCCTTGTCCATACCCTTGCTCAAGCCAGTTTTTGCACCTGGAAGTCCCTTGCCTGCTGCCAGTGCTTACCTTGGTCCTAGAAGACCATGCGCCCCTTGAGGGCCTAGCCCTGGCCCACTTACCTGTCAACCCCCCACGGGGGCTACATGCCTTCTTACCACCCTGCCCACCCCTGCCCCTGAAGAGTCCATCACTGTTTACCCTAAGCTTCTCTCGCTAAGGTCCTAATCCTGTAGAATGTCTTTCTTTGTAGCCACTGAGCATCTTGAGGGTCCACAGGTTTCATTCACCTCTGTGTTCCAGTGCCTAGCGCAGAGCAAGGTGTGCAGCTGATACTTAGTGAATATCTGTTGAATGAATGAGGAAGGAATCAACCCTTTGCGTGACGTGGCATCTAGTGTCTGTGACTTGCAGATAGTGATGAGAATATTGTTTCACAAATGGCAGTTCGAGGGAGTCTATGGCAGTATTTTTTTTTTAAAAGCACAAATGCTGCCGAATGAATGCCACACTTGTGGCTCCCTTAGGAGGAGGAAAACAGAAGATTCAAGAAAATTGTTGTCTATTTGAGCGCAATTTCTCTCTTTCTGTTGACATCTCCTAGTGTGCTTTAAAAAGACTACAATCCTGCACCTTTGGCCAGGAACACCCAGTGGAAGAGATGACTCAGGCAGCTCTGTGGGGAAGGACATTTGGAGGCCTGGGCGTCAGAGCTGCATGTCATGGGCCAAGTGGGCACTGGGTCCAGACGACCCTTCCCTTCCCACTCAGGCTTCTAGAGATACCTCACACACACTCTGCCTGGGGCAGCAGAAAAGGCTCAGGCTTTGCAGACAGACTCACTTACAATATGGATAATTTTGCCTGCCCCAGCCTCAGTTACTTCGTCTGTAAAATGGGGATAATACCTTCCTAGTAGGGTTGTTGACAAATGGTAAAAGAAATGTTGAATGTAGAACACTTAATAGTGTGGCACCAGTAAATGTTAAAAAACATTCCCTTCCTACCCACCCCAATGCCCACCCTCACCAATTAGTCTGGCCCCTGCCTCTGGAATCAGATCTCTCTAAGGATCTTGGGCTGAGCAGCTGATCCCATCAAGGTTTTGACTGGCACCCAGAGTTTTCACTTTGGGACAGTCTCTTAGAGCGGGAAAAGTCTTTGTGTTACTAAGGGAGGGAGTTCAAATGGTGGAAGCCAGGTGGGGAGAGTCTGTGGGCTGGGGACCTTCTGCATGTGAGCATTTGTGACCACATGTGATTATATCATCCTTGCACCAACCCTTCTCCTAAGCACAAGTGGCCATTACCCACAGGATAAAATCCCAGCCCTTCAGCCAGGCTTTCGAGGCCTTGGTGATCTAGCCCCATCTGCCTTTATTCACTGAACATGCCCACCCAGGCTGTTCCCTGGGCCTGGAATGCCCTCCTTCACTCTCAGCTTACCCACATCACCCACCAGCCCTTCTTGTAAGAGGCCATCTGTGCCTCTCCCAGAGCATAGTCCACAGTTGTTTGTGCCAGTGTCTTAGCTTACCCTTAGCTCTGGGCATCTGCAGTCAGGGTCCACGCCTGAGCCATCCCGAGGACATTCATGCAGAGCCTCATCCCAAGGTCTGCGCAGCACCACAATTCAACGTCTCCTTGGGGTGAATGAGGGGCTGGGCTTCTACTCCCAAGTCATGCCCAGTTCAGAACAGCCCAGGTGCACTGAAGGGTGGGAAGGTGGGAGCACCCTCCTCCTGTGGCTCTCTGAGGGGATTTGAGAGTACCTGTGGTCATGCTGTGCTTTCCTCATTGGCATGCAGGCATGTGGCAGCTGTTTGCATATCTATCTGGCCATCCTAAGTACACAAAGATAGTTCATCTATTTCCCTCTGCTAACCTGCTCAGATGGCCTCCTCTAGCACAGCATACAAGAGCACTAAAGTGCCCCAGGGATGCTGTAGGCAATGTCCACGCTGCACATCCTTCTAGAAACCAGCCCAGGTCACACGGCAATGGAGCAAGCCAAATGCAAATGGCTGCCCTCCTGGGTCCATTCACTGCTCTTTCTGGCCTAGGGCCTGCCTCAGTGATATAGAAGAAAGATGAAGGTGACCTGGAAGAGGAAGCCTTGAGATGCTGTCAAAGGAGGAAAAAACCCAGGGCAGAAGCAGGGAGAAAACTGGCATGTAGATGATGAATCCTGTCTTCTGTTCAGACTTGTGCCCACGAAGTAGGGAGACAGCTCCTGGAGCTCCACGACCTCAAACAACAGTGTGCACCTGCTGCAAAAGAAGAACAAGGATCAGTATTCTCACTGTACAAATAAGAAAACGTAGATAGGGCCTGCTATGGTCTGAATGTTTGTGTCTCTCCAAAATTCATATGTTGGAACCTAATCCCCAATGTGACAGTATTAAGAGGTGGGGCTTCAGGGGAAGTGATTAAGTCATGAGAGCTGAGCTCTGCCCTCATGAATGGGATTAGTGCCCTTGTAAGAGGCTCGAGTGAGCTCGCCTTGCCTCTTCTACCATGTGAGGATGCAGCAACAAGACACCATCCATGGAGCAGAGAGCAAGCTCTTACTACATACCAGATCTGCTGGCACCTTGATATTGCACTTCCCAGCCTCCAGAACTGTAAGCAACAAATTTCTATTGCTTATAAGTTACCCAGTCTAAGGTATTTTATTGTAGTAGCAGGAATGGACTAAGACAGGTCAGTGTCACACAACTCATCCAATCAGGGTAGGCAGAGTGAGGTCTTCTGATACCAAGGCCAGAGCCAAGGGGGCTAGCTTGGTGGTGATGCTGGGAAAAAGTGCTATTTGCTCATCAAGGAAATATAGCTTAAAAACCCAATACAGCACATACTCCCAGCATGGCTAAAATGAGTAAAACAGACGAAAAATCCAGTGTAAGTAAGGATGTGTAACAACTGGAACTGCTTTACATGGCTGGTGAGAATGTTAATTGGTATATTAACACTTTGGAAAAGTGTCTAACAACATCTAACAAAGCTAAACACACACATACCCTGTAACCCAGCAACTGCATTCCTAGGTACTAAAAACATTCTGGGTACTAGAATGGTCATAGTACCACTATCCATAAAGCTAAAAAACTGGAAATACCCAAATTCTCAACAATATAGTAGATAAAAATATTGTGATATATTTATATGATATGAATGAACAAACTACAATTGGATGCAACCATGTGGATAAATGTCACAAACATAATGCCGAGCAAAAGAAGCCAGACACGAAAGAGTAAATATTATATGAACTCATTTATACAACATTCAAACCAGGCAACATTAATCAATGGTGTTGGAAGTAGGGATAGCTGTTCCCTTAGTGGGGGTAGTGACTACAGGGTACAAGAAAGGGATTTCCGTGGTACTGGTTACTTGAAGGTATTCATTTTGTGAAAAATCATCAAGTCATACACTTATGATTTGTGCACATATGATTTCTGTATGTATGCTATTTCTTTGATAAAAATGTAAACTTAAAAAAATAAGGACAATCTCTATGAACTGATATAGAGTGATTCCAGGATCACTGAAGTTTAAAAAATCAAGTACGAAACTATAGAATGCTACTTTTTGTGTAAGAAAGAAGAAATAAGAAATTATATATACATAAAATTATATGTAATGTGCATTTATATATAGATTTTTGCAGAAAGAAACACAGGAAGGAGAAACTAATGAGACCCATTACCTACAGAGGTTGTGTGGGAATAGGGTGGAAAGGATGTGAGAAGAGAGATATTTCTCTCAGTATAAATTTTTTGTGTAGAATTGACTTTTGGGACCACGTCAATGGTTTTCATACTCAAGTAACAACAACAACAATAACAAAAGATGGGGGAAATCCCTAAAACGTAATACAAACAGAAACAAACAAACTATCTCAAATGAATAACATGACCACACTGAAAGGGGGAAAAGCCTGACCCAAGGGAGTTGTGAACATGGTATTCTGACCGCAAACACCTAGGCGAAGGACAAAAAAGTCCTGCAAAAATGAACTCTAATTAGTAGGATTGCTTTTTTGCAGTGGTATGGGTGAGCAGTTCTAAAACTTTCCATGTGTTTTAGGCTTGGGCAAATGAGTAAATATGATAAAAATCATGGGATCCAGATTTCTCACTGTTGGAGGAGTTGCAAATATTGGAAGGGGGAAGACAAAAATGTACCCTCAGGTATTGGACTGGAATTGCCGGTAGCAGCAGGAGCTCATGGTTTTATGTATACATATTAATATAGATTTGGTCATGGGTATTCTACTTCCCAGATCATTCTGTCCTACAATAAACAAGGGCTCCTTGGAGAAATGGCCAATTTCCAGGACAAGTACACGGTGAGACTGAAATGATCAAAGAATGATGGGGAAATGTCAAAAGGCACAGGGGTCAGCTTGAAGGGGCTCCCACTAGCCAAATCAGGGACCATTTGAGCACCAAAATGAATAACAATAGGAATGAATTACAACCCATTGAATAAAATAAGACTCCATGTGTCCATATAGATGTAATATAATGAATATAAATAAATATATGGGGAAAAGAAAAATTTCTTCCTTAGAGTAGAATTCTAATTAATAAAAAGGAAATTCTGGAGTTAGAAAATTACATTTGGTCACTGTCATAGTAATAATTGATTCAGGCAAGAATTATCAATGGATACTAAAATTAGTGGGTGAAAAATTTGACAAAGAAGAGGATATTTATACTCTTAAGGTAATTCCCCACAAAATTCTTATTAAATACAAATGGAAAACTGGTAACTTTACAGTGGTAGACACCACCTTAATCAGTGATCTAAGTTAGTACCACTAGTAATGGGACAAATAGACATCCTGTATCTCCTGACACGATGCACTAAGAAAGACACAACGTCACTTCTATGATAATCCTGCCCAAAATCAATGACCTGAATTTGATCATGTGGAAATATCAGACCAACCCAAACTGAAGGACATTCAATAAAATAACTGGCCTGTACTCTTCAAAAATATCAAGCTCATGAAAGACAAAGAAAGGTTGAGGAATTATTCCAAATTAAATATGACTAAAAAGACCTGACAACTAAATCTCTGTGAACAACTCAGGATCCCGGATCAAATCCTGGACCAGAAAAAAAAATTTAATAATGAATATTATTGGAACAACTACCAAAATTTGAATAAGAAGGTATATAAACTAGAAAATAATATTTTATTTATGTTAATATTCCAATTTTGATAACAAGGACAAGAAAATATCCTTATTCTTAGGAAATACACACTAAACTATTTTGGGGTAAAGGGGTATGATGGGGGTAACTTACTGTCAAATGGCTCAGAAAAAAATTATATATAACACATATAATTTGTATATATTTATATACATAGAGATAGACAGGGAGACAGGGAGAAAGAATGATAAAGCAATGTGGTAAAATGTTATTTATTGGGGAATTTGGGTGAAGAGTAAATGGGAATTCTTTGTGCTAGTCTTGCAACTTTTTTGTAAGTCTGCAGTTATTTCAAAGGAAGATTTAACTGACTAAATAAATGCCATGTTTATATTAATTATTTATATATTTATTGATTGAGGTAAAATTTACGTGCACCCTTAAGTGTATAGTTTGATGGATTTTGACAATCATCCATGTACCCACCACCCAAATCAAGATACAGAATGCTTCCTTCCTATCACTCCAGAAAGTTCTCTCATGCATCCTTCCTGTCACCTCCTCCGCCCCCGACCCCGAAGCAACCACCGATCTGATTTCTATCACCAAGATTAGTTTTGTCTGTTCTAGATTTTCACACGGATGGAATCATACCATGTGTATTCCTTTGTGCCTGGTTTCTGTCACTTAGCATAACTATTTTGAGACTCATCCAGGGAGTTGCGTGTATCAACAGTTCATTCCTTCTCCTGACTAAGTAGTATTTCATTGTATGAATGCACCACAGTAATCTAGGCACCTGTTGATGGACACTGAGGTTGTTTCCAGCCTTGAGTTATCATGAATTAGTCTGCTGTGGGGATTCTGGAAAGTCTTTGGGTGGACTGACTTTCAGGGCACCGCCTGCCTCCCTCTGGAGACACCAAGTCTGCCCTGACCTCACTCACATGCATGGGTGGATGCAGAGCCACAGGCTTTTGTGGATACTAGAAAAGCTTCCTGACCCAAATGGTCTTTTCTACAATGCCTGAAGTTTGAACATTTTTAGCTGTCTCTTCTTTTTAGGCCACATTAGCTTTGGCTGGTCTGAAATTTTATTGGAAGGGAGTTTACTAAATATCTTTCTTCTGGCCAGGAGGGGCCCGCCCTGGATAGGGGTATAGAAACTGAGTGCAGGGAATGCAGAGAAACTTCCCCCATTCTACCATTTTCTGGGTGGTATATACACTCTCCCATCTTCTCTGACTGTCTCCTGCCTAGCAGTTCACACTTGGGATCAGACACTCCATCCCTGGACTAAACTATCAAGTTGATTTAGGAACTTAGACCTCTCTGTCTCCAGGCAGCCAGTAGTTCTCCTGGGAGGAGAGGGGGGGACCAGGGGGAGTCTCCGTATCCCTGAATCTACAAGGGTTCCTGGAGGTTTGGGGGGTGGGGGTAGCAAGGGGCATGAGCGCTGGCAGCCACACACAGGGATGGATCTGCTGGTCCTTATGGGAGCAAGCCTTTCTCTAGATCAGTGGAATATATGAATTTGTGCCGCCGCCTCCTTCCCTCCAAGGAAGGAATCAGTGGGCTTTGTGTAAAGGGATTAAGGTGTTAGCTTGCTCAGCAGGGAGAGGGCACTTGACTCTGTGGCATTGTGGCCACGTTTCCGTGTATGCATGTGGCCATGTGGGCTGCCATAGGCTCTGATTCAAGGGCAGCAGGGATTATGCCTGGAAACAGGAGCTGTGGGCAGCCTCTCTTGGAAGGTAGGTTTGTGGGCTATGCTGCCTGTGCCTGCTGAGGGTCCCAAAAAGGAGGGCTTTAGGGTTGTGGTGAGTGGGGGGAAAGATGCCAGGGAAAGATTTGAGCCTAGGTAGGAGTGACAGTGGGGTCTGATGGAGATCCCAAAGCCAAAGGAGGATTGGTTCATATGCTGCTTCACAGACAGGCACCTGAAGCTCAGAGGGAAGACACATCTTGCCAACTATCACTAGCAAGTCAACAGCAGAGCTGAGACAAGGGCCCGGGCTCCTGGTCCAGGGCTCAGTCACTGATTGCTGCAGCCAAGCCTGGCTAGTGGAGGGGCCTGGCCTGTTCACTCCCGCAGTGCCTCTTTCTCCTGCCTTCCAACCCCAGAAGAGGGTTCTGTGGAGTGGAGAGCCTGGGGCGAGACACTTCCCAAGGGCCTTTTCATTTGGACAGAGATGAGCGGGAGGATGAGGTAGGTCTCAGCGAGAGCCCAAAGGGGGATTCTAACAGGTGTGGACACATGCCATGGACCATCAAGACCATCCATAGGAGTCTTTTTGCATGAGGGTCCTTTGCTACAGGACAAGTGGGATGGCTTTTTACAGTACCTCAGAAGAGCAACCTGGCATGGGGGTGGGTAGTCTGGGTCTGCCTTGGGTGTGATTGGCCCTTGACCAGTCTCAGGGACATGTATCCAAGCCCTGTGCAGAAAGGAACCACAGGTAGAAGGGGTAGGAGCCTTGGGGCCCAGCCAATGGGGCTTTGAGTCCTGGGTGGGATGGTGGTCCCAGGAGAGAGAGGCCTTCACGCATCTCTCAGATGCAGCATGGCTTTAGCACAGTACAGATGAGAGGGAACCTGCTTTGTAACTTTGGAGGAAGTGGGAAAGACCGCCCTTCGGGCAGAGGACGTCATAAAGGGGCCAGAGAGGGAGAGAAACACAAGTCCTGCAAGTCTGCCAGCTCCCTGTCCCCCGTTCACTTCCCCTCCACCTACCAGAAGACAGACCCACACCAGGAGCCTGGTTAGGTCCAGGAGACAAGCTGGGGCAGGGCGGTGGGGGTGGGGGTGGGGGACAGATTGGCCCACACTGCACTGCCCTCCCCAGCCCAGCCTGGCTTGCACTGGCCAGGGCCTGCCTGAGCTTCCTCAAGGCCCTGGGCTCAGAACCCTGCAGCCAGTGCGGAACCTTGCTCTCTGTCTCTGTGAGGCAGGCCTGGGAAAAGCCTCCGCTATACAATGGTGTGTGGAGTGGGAGGGGGAGGCCAGGACTAAATGCCCACATGGGGCCTCCTGATAGACGGCCCCTTCCCTTCTCCCCTTCTTCAACTGACCACCTTGTGCCGTTTTCTAGAATCAAGCTCTCAGCACTTGGGAAGGACCTCAGAAAACAGCTGATGTGCCATGTCCGTTGTACAAATGGGACAGTGAAGCCCAGGAAGGGATAGGATTTGCCCTATCCAGGGAGTTAGCAGTGGGGCTAAGACCACAGCCCCTTCTGGTGCCCAGCCTGCTCTCCCCGCCCCTTGGCACTCCTCAGCACGAGGCAGAGGTTTTCTCTGATCTGAGCAGGGGGCAGGGAGGCAGCCGGCTCCTCCCTCGGGGCTCCCAGCCAGTCCAGACAGGCTCGCAGGAATCTGCTCTAGTCAGAGCTGCCTTCCCGAGAGCTGCCCCAGGCTGGGCCCAGGGCCTCAAGGTCCTGGGGACATTGCTTTCTGTTTATCTTCTGCCTGGCTTCTACACACATTGTGGTTTCCACTTGGAAGGGCTGCAGTGGGAACTGCAGGGCCTGCTCTGGGGACTGGGCTGCGTCTGTGGGAAAGTTTGGGTTCTGCAGCCGCTCTGCAGCCGAAAGCTGGGAATTCAGCAGCCCCATCCCTCAATTCCCATGCTGTGGGCTCAGCTCTTGCTTCTCCAGCCTCTACCTGGGCCAATCTAGATAGAGTGAGTGGGTGGCCGGATCGTCTAGGGTGTGAGCCAGAGGGACCTTCTAGTCCAGACTCCTCACCTCTTATTTCACAGATGGGAAAACTGAGGGCAGACAGGGGCAGGAACTAGTCCAAGGCCACTCCTAGCCCATGGTAGAGCTAGGACTGGAATGAAGCCATCTGGTTAGCAGCTCAGTGCGTGGTCCGTGGGCTTAAGATCCCCTTATCCCCTTGGGCTTCTCTGGGGGGGTGGATACTCAGGGATGCCCAGAGCCCTGAGTGTCCCATGACTTCTCTCTGGGCTGGGGCGGGGTATATGTAATGAAAGGAGCCTGGCCACAGCCAAGGCTCTGAGCAGAGGGAAGTCGGGAAGGGGCTGTTCTTGTTCTCCCTGGGGTTCCCTTGGTGGCCTGGCCACCAGTCCCTGAGAATCTGACCTGCTGCTGAGAGGGCTGCGAGACTCCTCCCCATACCGGCTCTGCTGTGCCCAGGCCTGGGAACCAGAACTTGGATTTGAATTCCAGCTCCCCTGCCTATTGGCTGAGCAACCTCAGACAAGTCATCCCAGCTCCCTGTGCGTCAGTGTCCTAGTCTGTCAAACAGACTTATCCCCCCCTTACAGAAGGCAATGGGAGTAGAAGTGCCGTGTGAACTGTAAGGGGCTCAGCACACACATGGGAGTCAAGGCTGTTGTCCACTGACCTGCTCAAAGCAGCAGCTGGGATGGGGCTGAGGTCCCAGCTTGTCTAGACAGGCCTGCTGCCACTTGGGCTGTGGCAGGAGCCCCGGGGAGGGCGGCAAATGTCCTGAGCCCTCCCTGGAGAATTCCTGTCCTCTCTAGGGAGTGCTGAGGTAGTGTTTTGGGGTGTGGGGTGGCCTGGTGGGTGACCCCGTGTTGCAAGGCCCACCCTATTCCTGTGGCCCTGCACTCGCTCTGCGGGGAGCTGATAATTGAGCCATCTCTCAGGGAGATGACCCTGATTTTTATTAATCTGCAGGACAAAGGAAGCGGAGCTGTCCTGCTGAGGCAACTGAGAGGCGAGAGGAAAGAGGGGAAGTCGAGAGGAAAGAGGGGAAGTCGTTTCTCTTCCCAGCCTTTCCACCTGGGGGATTGTGCTGGCCTGTGATGAGGAAGGAGAAGCCAATTTGAAGCCTCTTGGAGAAGGAGGTCTCTGCTGCTGCTGTCCCTGGCACAGCTCTGCCCCTTGTCCCCTCTGGCCACCTGCCTCTTTAATCCATTTAATGCCTCTTCATCGCTGTTTTTTTTTTTAATATGTTTCCTCAGCTCAGGCTCCCAGGGCCTCCTTGATGGCAACCAGTCTCTGCAGCCCCTGGGCTGTTCCCTGAGAGGGGGACAGGCTTCAAGGTCAGGCTGATGCCGGCTGACCTTGAAAGCTTCTCCAGGCAAGCCCCTGATGTGCCTGCACTCTCCAAGCTCAGTGAGCTCCATCACATTAAAAAGCTGTTAAAAGCGCCTGTCTGGTTGACTGCCTCCGAGGCCCTGTGATCAATGGTGAGGAGGCAGCCTCTGTTCAGAGATGAGCCCCTGCTAGAGACGCTGGTCTGGCCTGGGGACCCAGGCCCAAGGCACCTCCTAGAAGCTTCCCACCCATCCACTCTCACTCCTCCATCCATGGGAGGAGGACAAAACTGTCAGGGTGGGGAGGTTGTGCACTGCACGTCTCTGTGAAAGGCACCCCCTAGAGTTGTGCTGGGATCAACCTGCACAGCGATAGTTAACACTTACCCTGAGCCACGCATTAGCCTAAGTGCTTTAGGTAGGTGAACTCATTCAATCTTTGAAGCAACCCGGTAAAGAAGGGCTATTATTAATCTCATGTTGCAGCTGAGGAATTTACAGAGAGGTTAAGTAACTTACCCAGGGCCACATAGCCCTGGTTATAGCCGGTACTTGGCAGGGTTGGGATAGGAACACAGGAACTATAGCTCTAGTGTTTGGCTGTAGTCTCTGGAACTCCCTGCAGTGTCTGGCACTGGCTGTGCTGCTCCCTGGGAAGGGACAAGGTGACAATCTTTCCCTGACATCTTCATGGCAGTCCCGAGAGAGAAGTACAATCATGCTCATGATGTAAATAAAAGAACTGGGGCTCGGGAAGGTTAAGATACTTCTCCAAACAGATGAGGAGACCCTCAGCCCCAGAACTCACTGGCTCCAACCTCACCTGCAGGGGTTTTCAACATCCACCTACCCACCCTGCTGGTCGTGTATTGACTGGGCTGCAGGTGGCAGCCTTCTATGGGCTGTGGCTTGCCCCCCACTCATGGGCATAGAAGGCTTCTCTGTCTGGGGATTACCAGAGCTTTGGTCCTGAGTTGCTGTATGGCCATGAACAAGCCCCTGGGCCTGCATTTCTTCAGGTGAGGGATCTGGGGGGTTGGGAGGGTGGAGAGTAGGGGGTGGTTATGGCTGGGCTTTAAGACCCTTTATTAAATTGCAAACAAACCTAGCTGCATGCTTCCATGGTGGCCTCCCAGGCCTTTTGTCTGCCCACTGTTGGTTTTTAGCACCCCTGCAGGGCCAGGCAGCTTCAAAGCCCACACTGACTTGCAGCCATTGAGGTCCTACACTGGGAAAGGCTATGCCAGAGGCACTGACCTTCCTCCTTCACCCAGCCTGGCCTGGCCTGGCCTGGGCCCCCTGGGGATACCACAAGCAGAGCTAGGGGAGGGGCAGCCAGGTGTGGGGGTGGGGGAAAGAGGGAAGAAAGGTTTTCACAGGGGAGGTGAAAGGGTAGATGCCCCCACTCCCACTCTGACTGCATGTGTGAGGCCTTCAGATTAATCCATGAAGGCCCATCTTCCAATGACAATTTTAATGCCAAGGCCCACATGCACGATCTGTTCCTCTCTCCTTAACACCTTTCCCACCTTGTCTCCTCCCACTGTTCCCCTGCTCCCCTGCTCCAGCCACACTGGCCTCCCTGCTGGCCTTAAGCACACCAGGCCCACTGCTACCTCAGGGCCTTTGCACTGGTGACTCTTCTGCTGACATGCTCCTCTCCAGGGTCCACATGGCTGACTCATTTAGCCCTAAGCTCCTTCCAGTCTCTGCTTGATTTTCATCTTGCTGGACCTGCTCTGAGATTGCCCTAAACCTGTGGTCCCCAACCCCTGGGGCTGAGGACCGGGTACTGGTCCATGGCCCGTTAGGAACTGGGCTGCACAGCGGAAGGTGAGTGGCGGGAGAGGGAGCAAAGCTCCCCATCACTTGCCATCCCCCACCCCCCGCTGTACCCTCCATCCCCATCTGTGGAAAAATTGTCTCCCATGAAACCAGTCCCTGGTGCCAAAAAGGTTGTGGACCACTGCCCTAAACTGCCTCCTCCTGGCCCTCCCCATCCTCCTGCCCCTGCTCTGTCACAGTCTGCAGATTTATCTCCTTCTGGCACTTTGTGATTAACTTATTTACCTTGTTTTTCTCTTTCTCCTCCATTAGAATATAAACTCTAGGAGGGCAGGGGTTTTTGTTTTCTTTGTTCAACATTGAATCCCTCTGCAGCACTTAGTCTAGTGCCTATAAATAAATATCTGTGGAATGAATGAATGGATAGGTTTCAGCACATCTTAAAGCAGAGTAACCATAACATTTGTTTGTTTAGGGACTAGGGAATGGAGTGTGGGAAGGCACACGTTGGAGACTCTACTGCCCTGTCTTTGCTGTGTGACCTTGAGCGGGTCACTCCAACTCTTGGAGCCTGAGCTTCCCAATAGCATCCCTGCCCTGCCTCCCCCCTAGGACAGCAGCATTACAAGAGCTGACTTGTGGGAAAGGGCTTGGCAAATGGCCTACCCATGGGACTGCCCTGCTGCTCTCTGCCCCATCCAGCCCCCCACATACTGGCTGTGTGAGCTTGATGAACTCAAACAACCTCTCTGAGGCTCACTTTCTCCATCTCTAAAATGGAGGACAAAACAGATTAAGCCCTGTGAGCAGGAGATGCTGTGCTGGGGATATGGTAAGCCCTCCGGAAAGCTTCACCCGATGCAGGTGTTGCTGGGTCAGAAGGAAGGAACCACTTTCACTCTCCAGCTTTGAACCATTAGACTGTCCTTGGCCCTCCCTAGTGAAGGAGGGAGAGGCCCACCCAGAGGCAGAGGACAACAGAGCTGGCAGGGACCGTGGAGGCCAGCAGAGTGGCTGCTGGCCCCAGAGGAATGAAAGCTTGTCCAAGGGAGTGACAACTCCGAGTCAGCCCTTTACTGAGCACCTGTGGGTGAACCTGGCACTGCGTAAGAGGGTTTCATCCCACAGTTCTGTATGTGTCCCTGGGGGAGCTCACCATCCTGTCCAAGGCCCGTCCAAGAGTCAGGATACAGGAGTTCTCAGGTGTGTGTGTACCCTTTCCTGCATCTTCTCCCCATCAGGTAAGGGTGTGTGCATGGGTGGGAGGCAGATCCTGGGTGGAGAACTGAGCTCCTGATTCTGAGCAGTTTTGGGGTCTGAAGCCTTTAAGAAGATGATGAAAACTATGGACCTTCTCTCCAAAGAGAAGCACATGTCCACATCCAGACGCTAAAACCATCATCCCTCAGAACCCTGTAAATAAGCTAGTCATCATCTGGTGGTGCTGCCACTGTGGCTGGGGCTGGCCCTGATCTCTGTCGCTTGATTCCATGTGTTTGCACCCTCTAGCCACATTATCAGATCACTAGTGCCAGCATCCTTTATGCAATCAGGGTGGTCATTGCCACGATCTTGTCCATAGGTCCACTTTCAGCAGCTGGACCCTGGAAGGCAGCACTCAGCTCCCTGGGCATTCACAATCAGGTTGGAGATGGGGGAGGCAGGGGCAGGTGGTGAGAGCTGTCCCCAGCCCTGCCTCTCTCAGGACCTTCCTGGGCCTCAGACAGTTGGACCACTAAGAAAGACCCAGGTTGACAGGGTTGGGAATTTGATGAGACAGGCAGGAGGAAGCAGAAAGAGTGCAGTTTAAGAAAGTGTTCTCCAGCTCTGGTTCATGCAACAGTCCTGCAAGGAAGGCAGGGAAAGGATCATTCACCCATTTTGCAGATGAGGAAATTGAGGCTCAGAGAAGTCACAGAGCACACAGAGCAAGGAGATGAAAACCAGGATTTGAATCTACTCTGCCTCCAGAGTCTATGTCTTCTCCAATGGATGGAAGATTCTTAACTATTTAACTTAGCACTGAGCAGCTAATGTCTATGGAATCCTGTGCCAGATAACCTGGGAGACACAGATCCATGGGTAGGTATAGTACCCACTGGAAGCACCCAGGGCAATAACAATAATCATAAGAACAAAGGAATAATAATAGCTGACATTTTTGGAGCACTTACTAGGGGCCAGAATTATGCTAAACAATTTTCATGGATTACCTCATTTAAGCTCTCAAATACTTTGGAGTGTAAGTGGCAGTATAACCATTATTTTTGTTTGCTATTGGTATTCAGAAATGCATACCTGTTTTTGAAAGTGGAGGCTCAGCGAGGTCAGGAGGCTTGCTCTCAGCAAAGGTAGTCTTCTTGCTGAGGCTCTATCCCACACCACCTGGGCATCATCTGTGTCAAACCTGGGCGGGTGCCACCTAGACCTGGCTGACGTTGGCTGGGGGAGGGTGAGTGGATAGGTTGTGGGTAGGCATCACCTACTCATACCTGCAATCTAGGGATGGTTCTAGAAGAATCGTGTTCCCTGTGCCTGTGCCTTCTCTGGGCCTTGGTATCTCCATCTTTGGATCTTCTCACCTCTGATGTCCTTGAGCCCAGGTCTGAGCCATTCTTTGGATCTAGATGCTTGAGGCTGAGTGAAAGGTTGGAGTCTCTGCAGGAGCAAAGAATGACTTGAGAGAGGAGAGAAGGGCTGCGGGGGTGGGGGTCGGGGGGGTGAAGAAGATGGCACAGGCCAGCGTGAATGAGGACAATCTCCAGGGCAGGAGCAGAGCCTTCTGAAGGTGAGTGCTTGCGCGGAAAGTCTTGGGGGAGGAGGGTCAGCATTCCTCAACAAGCCCTGAGTCTCTGCAGCGCCCCCCACCAAGGCCAACATAATATCAAATCAATGAAGACAGTAACAAAAGCAGTGATGAGGGAAGAGGGACCAGAATTCCAGCCACGTCTCCCCTCCTTCTGGGCCTTAGTTTCCCCTTTGTCAACAGAGGGAGCTGGCCCTTGGGTCATTTGAGGGACTGTCATCTCAGGCTGGCAGCAGGTGCAGGAGAAGTAAGGGAGGTCCCTCCCTTCCCTGTCCCAGGTCTGTGATTGGTGGCCCCCTCCTCCCTTCCCCTCCTGTCCCTCTCTTACCCCTCCCTTCCCCTGTCTTCCCCTCCCACTCTTTCACAGCCCCCAGCTGCTGTGCAGTTATTAGTTTAGGTTCATTTAGAATCGGCTTAGCAACCCCACACCCCTGGAACCTGGAAGCTTAAAGCACAAGATGTCTGGCAAATGGAAATTCAATTGCTTTAATATAGAGACTATTTTGCTGCAGTCGAACTGGAGCCTCTTATTAAGAATCTGATGGAATTTCTAAACAGGGAGAGAGGCCCCAAGGAGGGGGCATCGCCCATCACACACCAACATTGCTCTTGACATATTTATGGCTCCAATAAAATCTCCCATCTGGTATATTTTAAAATAAAATTGAAAATTTATCACTTTCCCTGAGTCGGTTTGTCGTTCTCCCCAGGAGGAGATAGCCAGCCCAAGATTACAGGCAGCGGCAGGAGGCGGGCAGAGAGGTTAGGCTGGGCTCTGATTTAAATTTCAATACCTTCCCCATTACAGCTGTCTGGGCTGGGAAAATTACTAGGGGGAAGCAGGCCATGTGCTTCTCCTATTTCTCTGGACATCCCCTTGGCTCTCTCTGCTGGGGTCCCCAGGCTTGGTTTGTTCTCTCGCCTGCTTTGCAAGGTCTGGATGAACCACAACATGGGATACATGGGAGAAAGCCCTGTCCTCTGCAATGACAGTGCTCCGGGCCTGGGAATCAGCATCATCCATTTGCACCTCTCTGGAGCCCAGTGGACACCTTTGGGGGCTGCTAGATGGTTCAAAAGGGCCCCTCGAGCTCAAAGATCAAGATCAGGGCTCAGACTCAAGTGGAGATCAAGATTCAGTCTATAACCAGCATTAGGGTTCAGTCCAAAACTAAGATCAGAACTTAAACTCAGGCCAGCATCAAGGCTCAGGCTGTAACCAAGGTCAGGACTCAAACTCAGGCTGGAATCAGGGTTCATTCAATTAGCAAAAATAGGGCTCAGACTTCATCATCGTAGAAGTCAATTCATATCTCTGAGCTTCAGTCTCTTCTTCAGTCAAATGGGGAGACAGGCATTGCCCTGCCCGCTGCACAAGGCTATTTAGAGGAATAAGTGAAAACAAGAGTAACTTTCATTTCTATAACAATTTACAGTTTATAAAATGCTTGCACATACTTTATCTCATTTAATCCTCATGATAACCACTATTTTAAAGAATACAGGCTCAGAGAGGTTAGGAAGCTTATCCAAGGCCACACAGCCTGTAAACACAGGCAGGAAGCAGAGATTGAGGCCAGCTCTTCCTGACTCCAACCAGTTCCCAGAATATAGTAACCCAAAGAAGCAGTGACTGAGACATCACTTGTCTACCCAGTACTCATGTTCCCTGTTGTCTATGGTAAAACAACCCTTATTCTATTCTGGGGTGGGGGTGGGGGATGTGCAAAAAGACTACGTTTCCCAGCTTCCCTTCTTCCCTTGCAGCCAGGGGTGGCCAATGAGATATGAGCAAGAGAATTGATAAGTGAGACTCCTGGGCGAGTTCTGCAATAGCGAGCTCGGCAGGTAGACAGCATGTGCTCTTCCCTCTTCCTCCTTGTGTGCTTCCTGCCTGGAATGCAGCAGGACAGAGCCCAGCGGCCGTTCTGGACGGGGAGGTGACACTGAAGATAGCAGAGCTGGGGTGCTGAAGCCCAAAGGGAGAAGGTGCTTGGGACATGGATGGCACAGTGGAGCCACCACACAACGCTGGACTGCCGACCTCCAGGCGACGGGGGAGTGAAAAACACAACTAGTTTGCTGAGGCTGCTATGGTTGGACCTCTGGTACCTGCAGGGAAATATAATTTCTAACTGATTCAAAGGTGTTACCCTGAAAAAAAATATGGTCGCATAAGCTTGGGAAACACCAAGTTAAACAGGATCTTTCTTGCAGGACTTCCCAAAGCCTTCGAATGCTAACAAGTTTTGGGAACCACCAAGCAGGGGATGTATTATGCCACATTTTGGTAGGGCCAAGCAAGGGAGGGCTAATTTGGGGAGGACACTAGGAGAGCTGTTCGGGGTAAGAGGGCCTCCTTGTGGCTGCTGGAGCATTCATGGACTGGGGCTTGGCTCACAGGTGTGGGTGCTGCCACAGGGGGAAAGAGGACCCCAGGCACCCTTCATATCATATGCGGGGCATTAGCAGCCCTGTCCCTCCCCTTCCCCTACCCTTGAGTCACAGAGAGAAATGGAGGCACAGAAAATGGAAACAGTGGGTGGCAGAATGGAATCTGGAGCCAGCTGTCACAGCTCCTGGTCCAGGGCTCTGCCCATCCATGCTCCTTGCCTTCTCCCCAATCTACCTCTGCCCCTCAGTTTTCTGGAAGTCTCCGGCTGAGTCATATGCCTGACACCCAGTTTTCCCTCTGCTGCAGCGGCTGCCTTTCAGTCCTCTCTGGGGGGTCCCATTGCAGGCTGCAAGATCTTGACACACCCTTTCAATGCCATTTTAAGAGACTCAGAACACAATAGCAGTGACAGAGGCACCAGCTACCTGGCTTGCTAATCCCTATTGGGGGAACTGTTTACTGCCTTGCAAAGCAAAGGGGTGAAGTCTTCCATTACTTCTTAAATAAGAGTCCTCCTTGGAGAGCACAGCCATAGCTTAGGGTGGTTAGTCACCAGCCTGAGCCCAGGAGGGAGTCAGGGACCCCAGCGTGGCAGCGCAGGTGGAGGAAATGGGGATGGGGTCGGGGGACGTGTCCAGAATTCCAGACTGAGGATGTTTTCTCCTGTTCTGTTATGGGTGAGTCCAGTCCCTCCCCCTGACCTCAGTCTCTCTACCTGTGCAATGGGGAATTGAATCAGGCCGCTGAGAACTTGGCTGGCACCAGAACTCTAAGGTTCTGCTTTTTAAGGCGATTGTAGGGAATTGAGGGCAGAACAGAAAGATGGGACTCCTCCAGGGCAGGAAACATGCTTGCTTCCTCTCTCTAGCCCCAGAAACCGACCCAGGACGGTTGGGTGGAAGAACTCATCCCAGACAGAGGGGGAGGCCTGGCAGGGGGTTGGAGGGGGGTGGAGAAGGAGGAGCCAGGGCAGGAGCAGGAAAGGAGGGGACAGTGTGGGGGAAAACAGAAGCCTGAGACCCCTCTGAAGAAAACCCAATGTCAAAACTTAAACAAGAGCTTCATAAACCAAGAAATGAGTCTTTGACTTAGGAGGTGAAGGATCATTTAAATGGCAAATTCCCCCTGTGCCTGTAAGGGCTCGTTTTTTTAGAACATGGAGCTAAGAGTGCAGGTGGTCCCACACAGAGGACTGAAAGCTTTTCTTTTTAAACTCCCTGAAGAGTCATCTGCATTGCAGATGAAGCATCTAAGAAACAAGAATGAAAACAGGGTTTGATTTTCACAAAGGCCAATTCAGAGGCACACTTCCTGTCCAGCCCAGGGCGCCAGCATCTGTGTGTGTGAGACAACTGTCCCCAGCTGGGTGGGGGACTGCACGGGTACTGCCAAGGTCAGGGGGATGTGCACACATGCCTACATGTGAGCTGACTGCATACACGTTTACTCAGATCTTCAGCAGAGTCATTTTGGATTTGGTCATTATGGAAGGTCCAGTCTGTGCCTAGATCTGGGTTCAAAAAATTCATTTACTCCGCACAGCTATTGAGCACCTACTAAGAGCCTGGAGCTGGAGATACCATGATAAACAAGAGGAAACTCCCAAAAGAACATGCAGGCCAGTTGGGGAGACAGGCAAATAGATAAATACCTTAGAGAACACAGCATTATGGGAACGTCTGGCCCAGGCTTGGGAGGTCAGGGAAGGCTTTCTGAAAGAGGTGTTATCTTGGAAGTGTGCACTGTTCAGTATGGTAGCTACTAGCCACACGTGGCTACTTACATTTAAGTTAACTAGGAAATAAAAAATTCAGTTCCTCAGTCACACTGATCACATTCCAAGTGGCTAGTGCCTACCATATTGGGTAGTGCAGAGATAGAACATTTCCATGGTCACAGGAAAGTCTACTGTGAGGATGAACAGACCCCCTCTCAGGTGAGGGGCATGGAGAGGTTTTCCAATTCCAGGGAGCAGCTTGTACAAAGGCCTTCGAGTGAAATGCACCATGCTTAGGCCTGGTTCCCTGAGCACAGGTGTGAGGGGGAGGGGGAACAGTGACAAATGAAACTAGAGAGCAGGGAAGAATTCAAATGGTAGCCAAAGGCTCTGCATGTGTTGGCAAGGAGCTGGGATTTTGTCCTGAACGTTTCAGGAGCCTTTGGAAGGGTTTCAGCAGGGAGTGGCAAGGTCAAGTTTGTGTTAGAGGAGCTTGCTTACAGAAGGACTAGAGGGGAGTGAGCCTGGGGGCCCAGACGCCACAGGGAGGAAGCAATTGCCAGTCTCCAGGTGAGAGCCAGGTGACAGGAGGCGCCTGACCTGGAAGTTTAGCTGAGAGGACCTGGAGGTGAATTGGCTGTGGGCAGGCACTAGAGAGAGGGGCTTCTGGCTTCTGCCAGGGTGGCTGGGGCTACCCTTTGTGGAAAGGAGAGGGAACCTGGGGGTGGGACGGGCTGGGGGGAAGGGGAGGAGCTCAGCTTGGACTGTGCTGAGTGTTAGGGGGGATGGAGACCCCTGCACCTGGCAGGTAGGTGAGGGCACCTGGCCCTTTGGGGAAAAGTGGGGCTGGAACTACTGACTGGCTGGCTGTCAGCAAATAGGTGGGGATGCAAGTCCTGCAAGGGGCGAGGTCTCAGAAGAGTCCTCAGTGAGACAGTACTGGAGCCCTGGGAAGCACAGGCAAGTTAGCAGCCAAGAGAGAAGGAGCCAGGGAGACCAGAGTGCCAGAGAAGAGTGAGGGAGACCAGATGCCCCTTGGAGGTGTCATGCATGTGGTTGTGGTTCTGTCCCTCGGGGTGTGGGAGCTGTAGCTCTCAATGCAGACAGGGTTCCTGCAGGAGACAGGGCAGGAGCTGGGCACTGAGGGGACAGGGCTCAGAGAGGAAAGGAATGGGAGTGGCTTTTATCACAGCAATGACAGAGGCAATAGGGCAGCTTGTATTTTCTAAAGATGGCTGCAACAATCTCCCCCATCCGGCAGGCCCTTCTACAGTGTGACCCTGTCACCTGCTCCTGGAGATGAAGGTCTGTGCCCCTCTTCTTAAACCTTGGCAGGCCCATGACTGCTTTGACTAATAGAGTATGGCAGAAGTGACATTCTGGGACTTCTGAGATTGGGTCATAAAATACAGCTTCCACCTTGTCTGCTGAGACACTCACCCTTGGAGCCCTGAGCCACTGTGTAAGATGTCCTTCTAGGACTGAGGCCACCAGGTTATGAGGAAACCCAGGCCAAGTGAATGGGCCCCATGTTGATGCTCTTATCCATAGCCCCAGCCTAGCTCCCAGCCCACAGTCAGCATCGACCACCAGACATGCAAGTAAATAAGCCTCTGGATGATTCCAGACCCCAGACATCAAGTTGCCCTAGCCACTGAAGTCCCAGACATCATGCAGCAGATATGAGCTGTTCCTTCTGTGCTCTGTCCAATGCCCGAATCTGTGAATGTAATAAAATGGTCACTGTCTTATGCCACTACATTTCGAGGTGGTTTCTTACACAATGTAGTAGTAACTGGCACAGGCAGGAAGAACACAGGCCAGTCTGTGGGCATGTGGCAGGCATGTGGAGATAACTGGCCCATGCCATGGGGCCTCAAACACCTGGGGGAGGGTGGACAGAAGAGGTTGAGTTGGTGAGCAGGGTCTGATGCCAGGAAAGCAGGGGCTGGGGGTAGTTTGGGGAGGAGGCTTGAAAGTCAGAGACAGTTCTGGCTTTAGGGGTTACCCCAAGGGCAACATTGTGGAGGTTCTAGTGTTATCAACAAGGGCGGGGAGGGCTTTGGAATCTTACTGTTGTGTTTGGTTCCTAGCGCTTTCACTAACCAGTACTTTCTGTGCCTCAGTTTGCTGATCTGTAAAACGGGGGTACAAAGCCCTCCCTAGCTCATAATATTAAATACATGCAAGGTGGATGTGATTCCCTTTCTTTTATCATTTTTTTCACCTTTATTTCTTATTACCTTAACAAGGGCCCCTCCCATGTGTATAGACCTCACTGTCGATAAATATGTTCAAGGGCAATGTATTTGTGACATTTTATAGACGCAGAAAATGAAGCCGAGACAGGCTGGGAGTGTCCCAAGGCCTCAGAGGACTGGAGCCTTCAGCTTGTATTTTTTTTTCTGCAACTGCCTGTTCTTCCCCCTGGATAGAAGCAGGAAGGAGAGGAGGGCAGGCTGGTGCCCCAGCAGGTAGGGGTGCTGGGTGTGGCCAGCAGCCTGGATTAAGCTTTCTGCCCCAGCCCCGCCCCAGCCCCAGCCTCACCAACTGCTTGAACTCTGGAGTCCCAGACAAATTGTAGCTGTGGGGAGCTTATAAATGTGGCTGGCCCAGCCCTCCCCGCCCCTCCTCCCACTTGAAATGCCTGCCTCCAAGCCCTGGGGTCAGAGCAGCCCCCTAGAAGCTGCCACCAGGACTCCACATAAACTCTGGCCTCCTGGGGTCCTTGCTGCAGGAGCACCTCTACCCTTGAGCCCTGGGTCTGATGCCTGGACCTCAGCTCCCTTCCTCCTGCCGCCCTCCTCAGCATCTGGTTCCTCCTCAGAATGCGATGCTGTTGCCCCTAGCAACCGAGCTCCAGGCCAGATCCTGGTCCTCCTCCCTCCTCCTTCCCTTCTTTTCCTCCTTCTCCTTCTGTTTCCTTATTCCCATCCTTCCTTCCCTCCCCCAACCTGCAGAGACAGTGCCCAGGACTGGAAGGCTTCCCCCAAACCCTATGCCAGCCACACCTCCTGGCCTTTCTGGGTCACTCCCCAGGTGATGATCATAGTCAGTACTCTCTCCTGCCCTAGGGACTGGATACTGCAGTCTTGGGGACCCAAGGGATGTCCTAGGAAGACTCCCAGGCAGGGCTCTCAGGGCACCCCAAACACATAGCCGGTGGCTATAGAGAATAGAGGAGACTCAGGAGCCAAAGGGAATTTCTCCCCATCAGAGCCATTTGAGGTGGTGAGCTCCCCAGAGCTGGAGGCATGCA
Organism: Daubentonia madagascariensis; assembly: GCA_023783475.1. Taxonomy (NCBI): domain Eukaryota; kingdom Metazoa; phylum Chordata; class Mammalia; order Primates; family Daubentoniidae; genus Daubentonia; species Daubentonia madagascariensis. Next base: position 5,844,102 of record JAKFHU010000144.1, on the reverse strand, counting down.
AGGAGAGAACTTTCCAGTGATGATGGTCCTGGTGCCAGCATGGCACAGGGCAGTGAGGGGCCTACAGCCCCGACCCAGGTAGTCTTGCAAAGGTGGTCAGTGAGGGCTTGGCCTCTGTTTCCCCTGGCTGTCCCTTTACTCCTCATCTCCTTTTCCCCAGCCCCTGAATTCCCAGAACCTTTAGCAACACCCTCTTCCCCGCCCCTGCCCTCCCAGAGGGTCCTCATTTCTCAGCTGGGCCCTAGAGAGGACAGCACTAATGAGGGGTTCTCGGGTGCAATGGTGACATCATCCACCCACAGGGCAAGTCTGGCGCTCAGCACAGGTGTTTCAGAGTATACACCCTGACTACCCCCCACGCCCCCATCCAGACTCAGCTCACACTCATGGCGCCCTCCCCAGACCCTGTCCCCTCATCGCCTCCCTGCTCTCCTGCGCAGTGGCGGCCATAGTCCAGCCATGCCTAACTCTCTCCCCGCTCCCTGCGCAGCCCACCCACACTGCCCTCTCTTCCCTCTGATTCAGCTCAGAGGCCACCTCCCTCAGGAAGCCTTCCCTAACTGCCCAGGCTGTTCTCGGTGCCTCTGCTGGGCTCCCACAGCCCCTGTGCTTGCCTCTGACAGCTCTCTCACCCCACTGCGTGGTCACCATCTGCATGTTTTTCTCCCGAGCGCACCATAAGGTCCTTGGGGCAGTGATTCTGTGCCACATGTTTGTTAACAAATACTGAATGAAAACATCGGTCTAGCAGTAGCCCTGCCTTTCTCTGGGCCTCAGTTTCCCCCATCTGTAACATGACAGGGACAGGCCAGTGGTCGTTGAGGATCCTTGTGGCTGATGAGGGTGACTAAGCCTGGGCTGTCAGAGCAAGACAGAGGACACTCTGGATCATCCGTGCCCTCCTGGTTCCCCAGTGTGTCCCCTCCAGGTTTCAGGAATGAGCCTTAGGGACCTGGGTGTGAGGGCCCAGCACTGGGCAGGTCCCGCCCCACCCTCTCTGAGGCCTCAGTTCTCATCTGTTAAATGGGGAGAATAATGGCTGCTACCTGCCTCCCAGGCTGCAGTGAGGCCTTGGAGATGGTGGCCAGACCAGACAGCTCCGTCAGGAACAGCCAGAACCCAGGTTTCCAAAGGGAACAGCTCTGGCTCAGCCACCGCCCGCTCCTGGACAGCCCAGCCCTCTGCTCAGGGGTCCCTGGGGCTCTGCTGCCCTCCAGTGGCCAGAGGCCCCTGGGCACTTGGAACTGGTGAGCTTCTGGCTGGTTCGCTGGCATCCGCCCCAACCTAGGACAGATGGAGACGGTGGTGGGGACTTCTCGGGAGCCACGCAGCAAGTCAGTGCCTAGGCTGGAACCCGGGGCTCCAGAGCCCCTGCGCTTCCAAGCCCAGGGTGGGGCTTGTCCTCGTGCAGGAGACAGGCCAGGAGAGGGCGCTGTTCCCCCACCTGGCTGACCTGCCTCACCTGGGGACACCCCCTACGTGGTGGGCCCCTCCCTGCCTGCCACTCTCAATGCTGGCTTAGACTGTGCCTGCCCAGGGGGCATCTCTGATTCCTGGGCCAGTGTTGGGGGCTGGGAGGGGTGGCTTAACCCCCTCCCTCCTTGATTAATCAAATACTTAAAATAATGGCTGAGGTCATGATTGATGGACAGAGCATAGCTAATTACCCTGGAGATTAAAATGACTGTTTCTGTTTAAAAAGGCTGCAAATGAGTTAATTATTTCCTTTGCTCACCTCTCTAACCTCGTTACACTTCTAAATGAATAGCAATATTGATCTTGGAACTGATTTTGGTGTTACACCGCCCGAGCGGGTTTAATTAGGGTTTGAAAACGCTGCAGTGCCTCCTCCTCCTGACCGAGGAAATTAGCCTTGGGTTTTACTTACATTTCACAGCCGTGTCCTCCACACAGTTAGAAGGGCTAGACCATGGCGCAGCGGTGCCCGCCAACCCCAGCCCTGCCTTGGCCCCCAGCTCCAATCCCTGTCCAGAGCAGCACGGGCTGACCCTTGCCTCTCACCCCTCGGGAAGATGTGGCAGGAAGGCCACTGGGGTCAGCTAGTTCAGCCTCCTCTTCTCACAAATGGGGGCTCAGAGGCTTGGATATGACAGGGCAGGGCCCAGCATCACTTGACGAGGTGGAAGCAGGTCTGGGACCTGGTACCATCACAGATCCCAGCTCTGGACCTTAATGGCTCCCTGGCTGAATAAATACTTCCTCTCTGCCCCTCTTCAGTTCTTCGCCAGTTGCCTAAGGAGCCTCCTGGCCCTCCACACCACCTCCAGCTCCCTCCTGCCTCTCTTCTCCTTCTTAGACTGCATGGAGCCAAGGCTACCAGCCTGGATGAGGTGGGACGCAAGAGGAGGGAGCAGGGGGCAGGAGGCCAGCACCCCTGCTCCGGACCTGCTGCTGACATGCGGGTGACCTTGAGCTACTCCGGCCTTTCTCTGGGCATCTCTCCTCTGAACTTGACAATCTGTCTTATGTCATCCCCTCCCACCTCCCCAGCATGAGTCTTTAAGGGCAAGTGGGGGGAGCCGGGGCAGACGTAGGGTGGGGAGAGTGGGCAGGACAGGCATGGTCCCAGGATCCAGGGCTGGGTGTGGGTCTGCTCCTTCTTATTCCGAACAAAACCTTCCCTTGGCCTTGGCTCCCCTCTGCCAGAGCCAGACCTGGCCCAGTCCCACTTCTTGAGAGCTGTCTGCATTCACTGCTCCTGTCCCTGACTTCCTACCCCCTCCTCTGTCATCTGTATTTGGTGTCTCCCCCATCAAACAATTCTCACTGAGGTCACCCACACTTCCGAGTTGCCAAAGTGAGCACGAGAGTCCAGGGGATCTGTGGCACAGACCTGCCTCGAGACCTCCTGTGCTTCCCGTAGCCTCTGTGATGTGCTGGCTCCTGGTTCCCTCCTCTGTCCTCCCTCTCAGGACAGGGTGTCTCCCTTCCTGTCCCTGCAGAGTCTCAGGGTTGGGCTTAGCCCTCTTCTCTCTTTCTTCTCACTTACATGCCCTCCCCTGGTGCGACCCACCTCTCTTGTGGTCATAAAGTGATCTATCACGAATTGCTGTCTTAGCCCAGTCCTCTGCCCTGAGCTCCCTGTAGGTCCACCAGGGAGTGACATGGTCAGATTCACACTCTGACTATAGTTTGGAGAATGGCAGGAGAAAGCAATGGTGGAGACAGGGGAACCTGTGAGGTGCCTGTTTTAAGTCTAAGCAAGGAAATATTCAGGCCTGTGGTAGAAGGGATGCAGAGTAAGGGGTGAATCACAGGAGGAGGAGGCTTTGGGGAATGATTTCCTTTGTGGGTTCCGGGCCAATGCCCCATTTTCAAGTTAGGCCACTGAGTGCCTCTGGCTGATACAGGTGACATCAAGGAGAAGCAGGCTTCCAGGGAGTGTTCAATCTGTAGGGGTGAGTTTGAGGTATCTACAGGGACATCCAGAAGGAGAAAGGAAAGCTCAGGGAAGGTAGGTGACTTGCCTAAATTGCTACAGCCAGCTTGTGGCCCTGCCACTCAGAGCACAGGTCATGCGCAGCCCGGCAGTGACTGCATGCACAGAAGCATCATTACAGGTATAGCCAGAAGGATGTGGGAGAGAGGAAGGCACTGCATCCAAGCCCAGCAATTCATACCTAATTTGCCACGTGCCCTGCCTCATGGAACAAGGAAAGAAGTGCGGAGATCAAGGATCACAGACTCTACACTGAACCTTAACCTTCATAACACACTGAGTCCTGGGCTGGGTCACACACTGAGCCCCGGCCCTGGTTATACACTGAGCCCTGATCCTGGTCATAGACTGAGCCTTGATCCTGGTCCCACATTGAGCCCTGGTCCTTGTCACGTCCAAGGGAACAGGTTTACTGGCCTCTAGCTGGGGCTCTTAGGTAAGCGCTTCTTGTTCTCATCCTCCTTTCTCTCCCTGGGCTGAGGATGAAGGAGAGGGAGCTCAGGAATGCCAAGAAGGGCAGGCCTGGACTAATGAAGCCAAGATAAATCACTTCCAATGTGCAGGCCAAGGAATTCTCAGCTTTCTGGGGGTTCATGGCATACACGTGAATACTGAAACTTTTAGTGCCACAATTGAAGAAAGACTCAAAACCACCCTAAAGGAGCCAGTAGCAATGTTCTTGTAGTTACCACTGTGGCATCAGGGGCTTCACATGCCTGCAAAGCTCACCAGATACCACAGGGCCCTCTGGGTCCTCAGGACAGAATGGCCTTTGGATGGAGCTATTTACTGTCCTGGCTACACCATTGTTCTCTGTATCACTTTGTCCTGTGACTTCCTCAGCTTACTTTGGTCTACTGGATGTAGACAGGACAGTCCCTGTGGCGAGTTCCACTGTGGTAGTTAAGAGTTGCAGACTCTGGAGCCAGACTGCCTGGAATTCAAATCCTGAGTCCACCCATCCCAGCTGTGTGATCATGAGCAAGCTACTTCACCTCTCTGTGCCTCAGTTTCCTCATCTGTAAAACGAGGGTGATAATAGCACTTACCCCATAGGGTTGTCATAAAGATTAGCATGAGTTCATTCATATGAAGTGCTTAGTGCCTGGTACACAGGGAGTGCTCTATTTGGGTCAGATGTTGTTATAATCTTGCCCATTGATGCACACTTCGCTGATGCTGTGCGATCACAACACTCCAGAGAGGCCTGTAGTCGAGGCCTGGGGGACCGGTACAGTTCAGTGACAATTAATTGCCATCTACTCTGTGCCTGGCACGGGTGACACACAGGGAGAAAATCCTGCACTCCTGCTCTCAGGGGGCACACTGTCTGTGGAGAGACCATCCTAACTCATGCTAGGTGTGCTGTGTTGGGGGGAAAGTGGGCGAGAGGGACTCATGGGGGGATGATGGATGTTCATAACAAATAACATCCTACTGTGTACCAGGCCCTGCTTGGGGCTTTACACATTTAATGTCTTACTCACAAGGGGATGATATATGACAATATAACAATTATCACCCCATCTTATGGATACCTCTGAGGCTCAGAACAGGTGGGACTGGAGAGGCTTAAGGCTTCTCTGTGACAGGGAATGTCTGAGCAGAGGTGTGACTGAGCCCCGCGGGCCCAGGGACCAAGGGTGCTTCCTGGTTGGGGGGCCTGTGAGAGGCATGGGTGTGGGTGAGGGCCTTGGCAGAGGCCGTAAAGGCCAGGGTGAGGTGCTCTGCTCAGTGGTCACTTTGCACTTGAACCAAGCAGGGCTCTGGCATGGGAGAGCAAGGCAGGGACCACCACCCTCCCAGGCCCAGCTCTGAACACCAAGACCAATAGTGACTGTGTCCCACAGCACAGAGAGCTCTGTGCTGAGTGTGTGTCCAGGTGTGTACGTGTGCAGGTGTGCCAGTGAGGGTGAGGGTGTACACGTGAGGGTGGGTGAGGCCTGCTGTCTCCTCAGGGGTCCCACTCTGGGATCCCACCCAGAGGTCCCACCCCATAGACCCAGGCGGGTCAGGGCTCAGGACAGAGGGCACCGCTGACCGGGAGGGGCAGCCCCAGCTCCTTGGGGGTGGGCAGGCCCAGCAGCAGGGGTGGAAGGGAGGTGCTGCTGCCATGGTGGTGCCGCCTTCCTTGGACTATGGGTGGATCTGTGGGGTTGGGGGACCTCCCACTCAGCTCTCTGCCCTGGCCCCAGGAGCTTCCTGCCAGCACTGTGGCCCTAGGACCCTGACAACCTCCACCCTCAGACCGGGGAGGGGAGGCTGACTGGAGGCTGCCAGGCAGGCGCTGGGGGTATGGGACTTACCTCCTGTGCCTCCTGCCCCTGACTAACCTCCCCCGCACAATTAGCAGTTCTTGTCTCTAATTGATTCCTCTGGTACTCACAGGACAATTAGAATTTAAATTGCCTTTTACAAAGGTCACAAAAACATGATCAAAGAGGAATCTATTAGAGGGGCTAGTGCAGCCCCTCCTTTCCAGCCTCCCAGAGCCGTGGGGGTGGAGGCCAGGCCCTGCACAGGAGCCCTTCTGTCACCCTAAAGTCTTCCCCAAGGTTTCCTGGTCCAAATCCAAACTCCCCCACCTGAGGTTTGAGGCCTCACTTCTACCCCTCCAGCAGCCCTACCTCCCAGGACACCCCTTCCTGGGCCTGCACCCTGCTGGCCCGATTTGTCGCCTGGGCTGTGCTACAGATGGCCTGATCCTGCCCCTCACCTGCCCTGTGATCTTCAGCAAGCTACTTGTCCCCTCCAAACCTCAGTGGCCTCATCCATGAAATGGAGCCAGTGCACTTTGCTTCCTAAGGGTGGGAAGCTCCATGTGAGAAACACTGGGCTCCCCTGTAGCCATCAGGTCTCTGATTCTCTCAGCCCCCCTAGTTTCCTGCCTCCGCCAGGAAGCCATCTCTGGGTGCTCATCCTCCGGTTATTCCAACCCCAACTGTGGCCCTCCCACTGCCCTGGGGTACAGGACAGGGATTGTCCACGCCTTCCACTGTCTCCCACAGCAGTCTGCACAGGGCTGGGCACAGGGGGAGAAGCAGTTCAGGGCACGGATCCAAATGACAGATGGCAAGGTTGGCTAAAAGAGAGGCAGGTCCCCACCCACAAGGGCTCACCATCTGGCAGGGTAGAGAGCAGGTGTGACCAGCTGTCATGGGAGTCAGGTCTGAGCGGGGATTGCTCTGGCCTCGACCTCCCCATCCATGCACAGGGGCTGGGCTAGAAGGTCTCTGACAGTCCTGCTCTTAGGTAGCTCAGGATTGCTGGGGCTGGGGCTTAGGACTGGAGGAGGCTGCACAGGGTGGTCTTGGTAGTGTCTGGGACCCTCTTTTGGGCCAGCCCAGTCATTGAGGCCACCTTGGCCTGGCCCAGCTGCTGGAGTTGGGGGACAACAAGGCCAGGAGGGACTTGGCTTGCTAAAGGCCTCCAGCTCCTGAACCCACTCAGCTGCGTCTGAAAGCCCCAGCCCCAGCCCCACTCAGTTCTTGCCACTCTAGCTGGAAAGCAGGTGGCAGTGCCCACCCTGCCAGACTGGCTGCAGGAAGGAAGTGGGGATGAGGCACAGCTGCTTTCTCCTGCCCTAGGTGGCCCTCCGCTGGGGAGTAGCCCACCTGGCAACTCCATCAGACTCAGAAAGGGGACGTTCACGGAGCACCTGCCATGGGCCAGCCCCTGGGGCTGGAGGCATTAGGTGTCCTAGCTCACAGAATTTTTCCAGCAAGACTATATGTCACTGCTTCATAAATGAGAAAATAGGCTCAGAGAGGCTGAGCATCTTGCCCAAGGTCACATAGTGAGGGACTGACAGAGCTGGAATTTAAACCCAGGCTTGCTGGGTTCCAAATAGAAGCCCTGCATGGCCCGGCCCCATGGCTGGCACTGATTGTAAGGGAGCCCATTATTATTTTAGGACACAAAACCGGCATTAGGGGCCCCACAGGTGGTAGGATGTCTTGCGGCTTCACATGGGGGGCCTCAGGGAGCCCAGCAGGGAGGCTATGTGGCTTTTGGGAGAGATGGGCAAGGTATCAGTGTTTCTGCTCACTCTACTGTGGCCCCCAAGGTCAGGAGACATCATCATTCCTCATTTAGAAGCAGGCAGAGAGCCTCAGGGCGGGGAGGATTACCTGGGTAATCCAACCTGATTACTGGACCTAGCAGAACTTCATTTGGATGCTGAAGGAGGCAGCTCTGGGACTGAGGCAGTCAATGAACGCCCTGTCCCTTGACCTGGTGTGAGCTGGGGTCTGCTGCCCACCCCTGAGGAGGTCCACATTAAAGAGGAGAGGCAGGAGGGGTGGGGCGGGACAGGCCCACTCAGGATCATCAGGGGGTGAGGGAGGACTCCCCACTGCATTCCAGAGTGGGAATCTGGCAGAGCCATCTCTCCATGCCCCTGTCTTAGAGACCTACAGTCTTGGCCTGTCAGCAGAAGGGGCGTGTTTAAGAGTGGAGTGGGATGCTGGGGGTGCCCAGCGACAGGGTGGAAGGGTGTTCCTGTCTGGGGCACCCTCACCAGCAGGACTTCTTGCTCTGATCCTGGGTCTGGCCAGGGCTGGGTGGGGCCGGGCATTTGGCCAGTACCTGAAGCATGAGAAGGTCTCTCCGGGGCCATAAATCCCACAGGCCTAGGAAAGCAGGCCCACAAAACTATTGTGACAGCAGTGGTTAAATTAAGTGGCCGTCTCAGAGCCAGGCAGGGAAGGTTTCCTGAACTGGGATTTATGGCCTCCCTGCCCCACTAACCACCTGGTCAGCCTGGACCCTCCCCAGCACCCCGCCTGCCTCAGGCCCATTCTCTGCACCAAGAGCCCCTCCCATGTGGGGGAGCCAGCTGGGGCTGCTATGCCTGGGTCACAGGAACTGGGGGCCTGGGGCACTGGGATCCTAGAGCCACACCCCTGCCTGCTGTGGTCCTCAGAAGAGAATTCCAAGGCCCAAGGAGGACATGAGGCCATGTGGGGCCTGGTCTGGTCTCAGGCTCCCAGATGAGGTACCCACACTCCTCTGTTCAGGATTCTGCTCAGGCCTGCAGCCTCTGAGGCCCTGGCTGGCCTGGGCCCAGTCCCTCACATTGCCCGTCCCACCTACCACGTTCCCTTACCTTCTCCCAAGCTGCTTGGGACAGGTGGTGTCCTTCTGGCCCCTGCCCCTTAGGCCTTCCTTCTCTCCTAGAGCCTAGCCTATGATGACAGAGCAGGAGGCAGGGGCTGGCCCTGCCTCCCCTCATTCTCATATGCACGTGCCCGCATATAAGCATGAGTTTGGGGCAGCAACATGAATGTGCCAGCATTTCAGGTCATTTTAGGCTGAGACACTGTGCTTGGAGCATTTCATCTGCAGAACACACTGATGTGGACATTGTCAGATGTTTACTTGGAACAAATAGAACCTCAATAATAACCATAAAGAATCGATATACAAAACAAAAAACATGAGGGACTTGGAATCCCCAAAGGATCCTTGGACCAATCTGTTTCTTAGAATGGTCTGGCCTTGAATCCCCAGGTCCACATGTGATTTCGACCAATGTGAGTCCAGAAGGGTGACACCCCCACTTTGCCCCCAACCCTGGGCTCTTAACAGGTTTATGCCCAAACCAGAGAGCAGGACCTGCCTCTTCCCTGGTGCTCATTGCTAGGACCCTCCTAAGTCACATTAGTCAATGGAAAAAACGAATTGTGGGTGGCCAGTAACCACTACTCAGATTATAAAGTCGTACACAGCTCAAAGATATCCTTGAGCGTTGGTGGCTCTGAGGAGTGCCATCAATCTCTCAGGAGGGCTGTCTGCATGGGCCTCACCTGCAGGGCAGCCTTCTGGGCCACAGACAGTGCCTGGGCTGCGCCCACCAAGAGCAGCCCAAGCGTAGGCCACACCCTACCCCAGACAAGCTCCTACGTGTCTTGGCTCTCTGAGGCCTTGAGGCTGCAAGTCTCAGTCAGATTCTCTGCTGGAGGTTAAGGCTGTCAGGAAGGCCAGGAGGGGCTCCCTGTCACCAGAGCAAGGCCTCAGCCTGGCTCCAGGTCCCTGCAGGATCAAGCCCCAGTTGGCCTTTCCAAACCTTCTTCCCTCTGCTCCTCAGTGTACACAAGCTCGAGGACTTGCTGGTGTCACTTGTACCTTGCACTTTCCCACCTCCTAGCCTTTGCTCAAGCTGTTACCTCCTCCTGGAAGAACTGCCCACCGCACCCCACCATCTCTGCCTTTTCTGATGCTCTCCATCCATAAGGCCCAGGTCAAACGGGCCTGCATCCTGGTGCTTCTCCCTGGAGAGCATCTGGTCCTCACATGCTAGATATGGGGGTCTTGGGATTTCCCTTCAGGTGAAAGAAGGCCGATCTGAGATGAGTATAGACAAAAGGCCCATCCTGCCCTGTTGGATCCTCAGTGGCCTCATCTGTAAGATGGGGAGAACAGCCCTGGTCAAGCTCCCCATGCTCTGCCCCTGTCCACTGGGGTCCTTAGACTTAAAAAAGAGGAGTCAGCAGGGGAGGATGGGGTGGCCTGGGGCAGAGCAGTGCTGGTGTGTGAGGATGGAATTCAGAGGGGAGGGGAAGGGGCCTGGCTGAGCCAGGATGGGCTTGGCAGCAAATTGCAGGAGTTAGAGTGGAGAAGAAGGGGGTTCTCTCTGCTTTAGGGCCTGTGAATGGTGGGGGGTTTGTAGGCATAGGCAAGGAGGTACGAGCCCTGCAGCTAGTGCCTGGGGAGCAGGCAGGGGCTGTGTGTACGTGTGTGTTGTGTGGCAGTTAAATGTGTGGTATGCAAATATGAGCATACATATGTACCCGTGTGTATTTGTGTCTCTGTGTCTATGCATGTGGTGTGTATGTGTGTCTAATGAGTATGTATGTATATATGATGTGTGTATATGTGCAAGAAGTATGTACATGTGCCTTGCATGGCATTGTGCAAGGTGTGTGCAGGGAGTGTGTGTGTGTGTGTACGTAGTGTGTGATGCATGTCCTTGTGCCTGTGAGCATCAAGTCTCCTTGCCCAGCACCCTTGACCCTGGACCTGTCCGTCAGCCTCCCAGAGCTCACAGTTGCCCTAGATATGTACAGCAAGAGACCACCCACTGCCCCCAACCTGGGCCACTTTTCTCCTGGGAGAGCAGCCTGTGCCCTCCCATCATCTCTCCTTGACTGGTCCTGGATGAGCCCAGAACCTGGGGTCCGTCACCTCCCTCCCTCTGTATACTCCACTTCTCTGAACAAAGCTTGAAATCTCTAGAGTGTAGGCCACTGGGTGGCCTGCCCTCCCCCAACTTTGTCCCCCATCCCAGGCCCTGCACAGCCCTCTCACTCCAGCCCCCTTGCTGGAAGCAGCCCTGGTCTTACTGCCAGAAAGAGAAACAGAGGGACAGGGGAGAGAGGATTCGGAAATGACCCGCATCCAGCAGCTAAGAAGGGTCTCCGGGGAGGTTGCCTGTCCCTGACTCAGAGTGAAACTAGTTTCAGGCCCATCTCAGGGATCCTGGGCCTGTCCTCCTGGGGCCCGCTGCACTTCAAGTGACTGCCTGTCCCCTCCAGCCCATCTGCTAGTTATGCTCAAGGCTTGCCGCTTGCTGCCGGCCTCGTGGGAAGGATGGTGAATAAGTAACAGAGGTCAGCTCGCTCCCCCCGCGCCTACTGCCCTCGTCTCATTGCCTGGGGGGCAGCCACCTCCATTCTGGGGGTGTCTTGGGGTCTGGGCTGAGAAGCAGGTGGGTGGAGGCCCTCTTGTGACTCTTCCCCATCCCTGAAGTCCCACTGCCAGCTGCCAGGGGTTCCTCTTGGCTGTAATATCCCCTTTCTTCCACCTGCTTCTCTAGGTGCTGAGACTTTCTAAGCTTCTGTTACCCATTATTCATTCACTGGTGCCTGGTCCTGGCCCACCCTGCTGGGGCACAGCAAGAAAGCAAAGGAGGCTTTACACCATGGGGACCTGCCTGAGGGGTAGAGGAGGGAGGGCCCAGGCTCTGATTTTGGGGGATCTCCCTGTCTGGGGGGATAAGAGGACAACAGATAACACACATATACATACATACACACACACACGTGCACACACACATGCACAGTGGAGGTCTCGGGTGGGGGCAGACTCAGCGCTTGAGGAGGGGGAGTGCTAGGAAAGAGCCCCTTCCAGATCAAGGGGTTGGGGAGGTGGAGCTTCCTGGCCAGGGCTGGGCCCAGGGCCTAGGGCAAGGAAGGAGCAGAGCAGGGCAGATGCAGAGATGAGAGAGTGGGAGCGAGCCTGGGGGAGAGGGCTGTGAGAGAGGCAGAGAGGCAGGAGGGTCTGCAGCCCTGCGGCAGTGGGGAGGGCAGGAGGGGATGCTCCTGGCCTGGCCAAGTCAGCTGAGCCAGACATCAAAGCAAGGAGTGTGTTCCCAGGATGCTGGTCTCCCTCCCAGGGAGAGACAGATGTCCCTTTGATGGTGAGAAGAAAGGATGTTGTACAGCAAGGGTAGGGAGGGGAGCAGGGGAGATCAAGTCTCCTCCCTGTGGCCACCGGGCAGTGGAGAGTCTGTCACAAATGTCACATCCTCCACTTCCAATGGACTGTGAAGCCAGACCTGTCACTGGGGTCTTCTGCCAAAGGAATGGCAGCAACACTGGGGTCAAGGGTCTAGTTAGGGGTCAACCAGTGGCCACTTCTTGGCACCAGCAGCAAAGTGGGGCCACTGTCCTGCTGGCTAATCGGGGGTGGGCCAGTCCTGCCATGGTGGGATAGCACGTACTGTGGGAGCTAGAGCAGTGTAGGCTCAGTGCCCACTGGCCACTTCACACCTCCTTGCAGCCACCTTGGTTTGGTGTCTCACTGTGCCACCGCATGTGTGTGCACATGTTTGTCAGCCTCAAGAGCATGCTGTGTGCAGGGCCTGCCCCTCTGGCCCCAGCTGTCTCTTTGCTCCAGCAAGAACGAGGCATGCTTCCCTTGCAGGCCCTGGGCTTCTCTGTGTCCCACCCCTACTCCTGGCTCACACAGTTCCCTGCCTGGTACACCTACAGCATCACCACTAGGCCATAGGATGCGTTTGTAAGAATTAGCAAAAGATGTCCCTACCTCCAGATGCTTTTCTGCCATCTGCCAAAAAATCTTATACTAAAGGTACACATCTAGGATGACCACATTATGAGTGATGCCCTCTGGAGTCGTGAGGTGAGGGCCTTGAAACTCTCCCTGCCCTTCCTCTAGGCAGCCCAAATCCATGATGTTTCTGCGCAAAGTTCTCTGATCACTGCAGCCTGGGGACTTCACAGTGCCTAATATGAAGCCTGCATCAGCTGTTGGTGAGAGCAGGAGTGGCCTTCAGCATTCTGCCTAAGAGCCTGGGTTTGACAGTGGGGGATACCTCCTAGGAGAGGGCTCAGCTTCCTCCCATGGGAAGGCCTCCTCTACTCCACTGTCACACCCCAGAGAGACCCAGCCACATCTCCACCTGCGTCCAAGGGTGTGGGCAGCAGCTAGGTCATGGGCAGGTCCAGAAGATGGATTTCAGTCTGTCTAAGGGTGGGAAGAGCATCTTCCTGGCCAGCATCTAGGTGAAGAAGAGGGCTTGGTTCATGGTTCCAGCTCAAGGACAAGGAGGAAATGTCTTAGAAAGGTCCCTGGTGCAGCTCAGCAGGCTCTGAAAGCCACAGGGCTTCTACAGCCTTCTTAGCCCAGGCTCTTTGAAAAGGCCCCTTTTGTATAGAGGGGGTGCCTCACTGCACCCTTCTGCCTACACCTGCCATGGGAAAGCAGATCCCCTTTTGCTCCACAGTGTCATTCCTCCCCTCCCCCAGTGCCAAGGTTCTGCTGTGGAGATCTACAGGCCCCTCACCCCAACTCTGCTGTGCTTTGGCACCTGCTTCTGGGACTCCAGCCTGTGTGCCATCACCCGTCCAGACTCTGCACGCAGCCTGTCCCCCATGTGTCCATGAGGCCAAGCTGTTCCAAAGACCCCTGGCTGCCCTCACATCTCCTCACACAAACAGAAGCTTGCAGACTGCAGCGTCCACACCTGCTCACCAGACATGCCCAGACCCGGTGGGGTGGAAACTCAGCAGAGCCCCTTCCTCATGTCTGGAGAAATTCCACACCACCTCCTGCTTGGGCCCAGGCTCCATCAGCGGCCTGGTGGGAAAACCCAGCCAGCCCCCACGGACATGGCTCTGACCTCTTGAGAAAGAAAGTGGGAAATAAAATGGAGGTGGGGGAGGAGGAGCTATTGGAAAAGAAATTTCCAAAGCCTGTATGTGATGGTGACATCCCAACAGCCGCTGCTGACGTGGAAAAATAAAAGTTGCCAGCTTGTTTTTTTTGGTCCTCTATTTCTAAATGATTTGACGTTTTATTCCCCCCCATCAAACTCTCTATTCTCTGCTAATGGCAGAATAATAAAAAATTATCCCTCATAGCGTGTGAGTGAGAGGCCAAGACAGGAGCCCAGGAGAGGGAGGAACGAGAGGAAGAAAAAGGTTATTATAAATGTGTCAGCCTTGTTTATGGCCCTTTATCAGCGAGGGAGAGATGGGGAGGGAGAGACGCCGTTCAACGCACACTTTAAAGCGGCCTGCCAGCTTGGTTGGGGAGTGTAAATAATTTTTATTTTCAGCTGCATTTAGATATTTTAAAATATACACCCGCCAGTAGTCATGGTGGGGAGCAAGCCGAGCCTGCTGGGGCGAAGCAGCGGTGGGGGCGGCCTGCCTCTGGGCCCCTTTGATGGGCCCATGCTTGACAATTAGGGCTTTCAAAGGCTGCGTTTGCTGATAAAGGCTTCCTTCCCAAGGAGCGCAGAGAGATAGCGAGGCCAGCCTCCGTGGCTGCCAGGCTCCCTGGCTGGCTGGGGGCTAATCTGCCCGGGCAGGGTTTGGGAAGGTGGCGCAGGTGCCCAGTCCTTCCTGATAAGGCCGGCAGGAGCATGGCTGCCCTGGGCCAGTGCTACACCCTCCCTGCACGGCCAGATGCCACATCTCCACCCTGGGCTTGCAGCTGACCGTGTAGCCTCAGACCCTCAGGTTTCATACATGCTGTCATTCACTGGTCAACATTTACTGAGCACCTACTGTGTGCCAGGATCATAAAGGCTCAAGGGCAGGGGAACTTAGAGAGATTGCCTCACTTAACTGGTCCTTTGCTCCCTGCTCCTTGAGTACCTCCCGAGACCAGTCCTTCATGACCTCTAGTGGTAGTCCGTGCACTCTGGGCCTGGGGTGGGCTGTCCTAAGGCAGTGTGACACAGTGGGTAAGAGGATGCTCCACAAGTGAGTCATGGCTGTGAGACTTTAGGGAAATGACTTCCAAGGGCTGAGCCTCCATTTCTTCTTCTATAAAATGGGATGTTAGTGGTACTAACTTCATGTGGTTGTAGGGGTAAACTGAGGTGATGAGTACAGTATAAAGACTTTGCTATCTGACACACTAACAACATGTCTTATCACTTGCTATGTACAGTGATGAGAATACTAAATCCCCCCAGTAACCCCTAACTGTTCCAGTATGCTCAGCATGGAGGCCAGGATCAAGGGGAGGCTGCAGGAAGCTGAGCTCTGTCTTCTGGGGGCTCATGGGCCAGGCTGGAAAGAGAGGCTGTGCACAGAGCAGGCTCAGCTCATCTGGGCAGGCTCCAGGAGACGGGCCCTGAAGGAGCGGGAGACTGGGGAGAGGGGAGAGGGGAGGGAGGAGCCTGGCCTGGCTGGAGTGGAGGGAGTAGTCAGTGGCCACATGGCATGATGACTTCCCCAGGCTGGTTCCCAAACCAGCTCAGAAAGGGCTTTTGGCACTAATATCCCATGAGAGCTGTGTACCAAGTATATGGCTAGCACATTATCTGCCCTCTGTGTCTTGAGGCTTCTATCTCTGGTGCCCACTGAATGCCACCTCTGATAGATGCAGGAGACAATTTGTCATGCCCTACATTCCCCTCCAGACTCTTGGGACTGGGCCAGGTGACACTAGCAGACAGTGACCATGGGCAGGCTCAGAGAAGCAAAGGAGGATAGAACCAAACTCCTAAGCCTGCCACTTTGCTGGTCATGGGAGAGCAAGCCCCTCGAGCCCTCCCAGTAGGTTTCTTCTTCTGGCTGGAGCTGGGAGTAGCTGGAAGGACAGGTGACATCAGGCCAAAGAGCAGCTGGATATTTGGCCCCAAGTATGGATTTGGACAAGGTTGCTGAGCTGGGCAGGGCCAGATCCAGGACTGCACTAAGTCCTGCATGGAGTATGTGGACTAAGAGCAAGCCAGAAGGCAATGGAGGCAGGAAAGAGGGAGAGGCACAGGGACAGGAGAGAGAGGGAGCAGACAGGGGCTCTGCACCTGCCTCCCACCTCTTGTCATTCCTTTAGTCAACCCTTCATGCCACAAGCACATTGCTGCCTACTCTGAGCCTGCCCTCAAGGCACTCACAGCCCTAAGAGGGAGAGAGATATGTAAACAGACAAGGACAAACCAGCATATGAAGTGGTGGTCCAGCAGTAGGGAGGGGAAGTGGGCATCAGGGAAGGAGGCACAGAGCAGGAGAGACTTGAGTGGGCTTTAGAAGTAGACATAGGAGTTTTCCAAGCAGACTAGGTGGGGAGGACTTTCCTTATAGAGGGTACAGCATGAACAAAGGCCTGAAAGCCTGTGGCCACATGGATCACTGGGGGAAGTACCAGGCAATTGTGTGGGGCTGGATTAGTGCTCACCAACAGTGTCCTGAGGAACATTAGTTCTGGGAGATGTTAATTAATGTTACTTGAAACAAGATTTCCCTTGGTCAGATATATTTGGGAAACACTGGACTAAACAATCAAAAGCACAAGGTACAAGATCAACATACAAAAATCAATTGCATTTCTATATACTAGCATGAAACAATAAAATTGAGAAAACAATTCCATTTACAATACCTTCAAAAAGAATAAAATAGAAACAAATTTAACCAAGGAGTTGTAAAACTTGTACACTGAAAATTACAAAAACATTCTGAAAGAAATTAAAGAAGATTGAAATAAATGGAAAGACATCCCATGTTCATGGATTGGAAGACAATATTGTTAAGAGTGCAATACTCCTTAAACTGATGTATGAATTCAATGCAATCCCCATCAGAATCTCATATGGCTTTTTGTAGACATTGGCAAGATGATCCTAAAATTTATATAAAAATGCAAGTGACTGCTGGTGGGAATACAAAATGGTACAGTCATTTTGGAAGACAGTTTGGCAGTTTCTTACAAAACTAAACATATTCTTACCATACAATTCAGCAATCACGCTTCTTGGTATTTACCTAAATGAATTGAAAACTTATGTCTACACAAAAATCTATACATGGATGTTTATAGCAACTTTCTTCATAATTGACGAAACTTGGAAGCAACTAAGATGTCCTTCAGTAAGTGACTGGATAAATAAACTGTAGTATACCCAGACAATGGAATATTTTTCAGCACTAAAAAGAAGTGAGTGATCAAGCCATGAAAAGACATGGAGGAATGTTAAATGCATATTACTAAGTGAAAGAGGCCAATCTGAAAAGGCTACATATCATACAATTCCAAATATATGACATTCTGGTAAAGGCAAAACTGTAGAGACATTAAAAAGATCAGTGGTTGCCAGGGGCTGGGAGGAGGAAGGGATGAATATGCGGAGCATGGAGGACTTTTAGGGCAGTGAAACTATTCTGTATGATACTACAGTAGTAGATACATGTCATTATACATTTGTCAAAACCCACAGAATGTACAGCAGCAAGAGTGAACCCTTAATGTAAACCATGGATTTTGGATGATAATGATGTGTCAATGTAGGTTTATTGATTATAACAAATATACCATTCTGGTTCAGGATGTTAATAATAGGGGAAGTTGTGCATGTGTGCAGGGTTATATGGGAACTCTGTTCTTTCTGCTCAATTTTGCTGTGAACTTAAAACTGCTCTAAAAAATACAGTCTGTTTTAAAAAATGCAAGGGACCTAAGATAGCCAAAATAATCTTGAGAAAGAACAAAACTGGTGGACTCATACTTCCCAAATTCAAAACTTCCTATAAAGATACAGTAATCAAGATGTTGTCCTACTGGCATAAGGACAGACATATAGATCAGTGGAATAGACATGAGAATTCAGAAAGAAACCATCACATTTGTGGTCAATTGATTTTCAAAAAGAGAGCCAATACCATTCAGTGGGGAAAAGGACAGTCTTTTTGACAAACAATGCTGGGACAGCTGGGTATACATGTGCAAAATAATGAATTTGAACCCCCTTCCTCACACCATATACAGAAGTGATCTCAACAAGGATTAAAGACCTAAGTGTCAGGGCTGAGGCTGGGAAGGCCAGGCTGCTGCGCCCAGAGGCGGGAGAGTTGGATTACTGTCTAGTCAGGTCCCCTGAGTCTTCCACAATGATCATTATCATTATTTTTTCCCTGGATTTTTGAGGTTGGCAGGTGTCAATAACAGATCCTGGGGTGAATCAGTTGAGTCTGGAAGGCTCTATAAAGATTTTCCCTCCTTTCTCCAATTTATCTGTTTTGGAAGTTCACTCCTGCTGACAATTTGGGGGGATAATTTTGCAGTTAATAACACTACCCCTCAAGAATGCAAGAGCCTTAGCACCCCATAAGCCCTCCTTTGGCATCGGCAGAAATATCAGCCTGATGGAATAAAGAGAAGTAGCACAAAGTTGTTCATTACAGAATTGTTTGTAACAACCTCTTTGGTAGATCAATCACAAAAATGGCCCTAATTCTCCACACCTCCCTGTATCTGCCCCTTTCCAATGTCACTTTGCAGCTCAGTCCATTAAGAGGTGAATTAGTTTCTCCAGCCCTTGAATCTGGACTGGCCTCCTGACTAGCTTTGGCCAGTGGGATGTGGCGGAAGTGAACATGTGCCAGTACCAAGCGTAGACCTAAAGAGTTTCGGTATGTCGCCACTCGCTGTCTGGGAAACCTGCTACTCCCATGAGGATAAGCCGCGGCTAGCCTGCTGCAGAATGGGACACAACCAGGAAAAGACCTGGGTCATTGCAGGCCAGGCCTTCTGAGACCAGCAGCCCCCAGCCAATCCTCCAGCTGATTTGCAGGTTTGTGAGCATAATAAATGCTGTTTTAACACACTAAGCTTTGGGGTTGTCAGGTAACCATTATTTATATACCAAAAAACTGATACAGCCCCAAACTGGAGACAACCCAGATATCCCTGCATGTGGGGCTGGTGGTCCAGCAGTACAGTAGAACATCCTGCGGCCATTTAAAAATGAGATCGATCCTTATGTACTGACCTAGAAGATGTCCATGATATATTGGTGAGGGAAAAAAGCAAGTGGCTGATCAATATGTATGCCATGACCCCATTTTTGTTTTTTAAAAAAGTCTGTGTATAAGAATACATAGAACAAATATACCTCAGAAAAAGCTGGCAATGGTACACAGCAAACTATTCACAGAGGCTGCCTCTAGGGGAGACAAGAGGAAGTTTGATATTTTTTGCTTTCTTTCTTGTAATTTTTTTAAAAATGAAGACTATTTGGAAGAAAAACAAAGTTGGCATTTTCAAAGACTGTGAGTGTTGAAATCAAGGCCCAGCTGCCCTCATATGATTCTCCAGCATTTTCACTTCTGCCCCGGCTCCCTGGCTCTGCTGTGACCCTGGCCCAAACCCACCCCCTCTTGTGGCAAATACCCACATCCTGCACTCCCCCCACCCACATAAACCCCTCGATCGCTCTGCATTTCCCTCAAGCCTTTACTGTCAATATTAGAACAGGAAGAGCCTTTGGGGATCAAGTCCCACCCCTTCATGGTACAGGTATAGGGAAACTGAGGCACAGAGTGGATATTTGGGAGGCTGCAGCTGAGCTGAGGCAAGATGCAGGTGTCCTGAGGACCAAGGCAACCCCACCCCAGCCCAGACCTCTGCTGGGTCCCACTTCCCTCAGTGGGGGCCCAGAGCATCAGGGACAAGCGTCATCCCTCTCAGGAGATGAAGGAGGGGCTGGCTGCGAGGGAGAGTAGGGACAGAGGCAAGGAGGAGGAGGGGTAGGGTGGGGCGGTCAGTGCCAGCCTCAGCCCAGAGCCTCGGGCAGCAGCCAGATAATAAGCAGGAATAATAGAGGAAGGAGAGCGAAATGTCACACATGCTCTGGTGCCATCAGCCACCAGAGAAGGGAAACATCACATAATTAGGCCGGCCTTTGTTTGCCTTTGTGGAGGGGAGCTGGGGGCCTGGGTGTGGGTGTGTGCTCTGCCTCTGGGGACCAGCCTGTCTACTTGGCTGGGGGAGGGGCGGTGAGAGGGGGATTCGGGGGCCTGATGGGTGGTGGGGTAGGAATGGGCACAGGGAAGGGATGGGACTTGTTCCACTTCAAAAGTGAGACTTCAAGGAGGCCTCCTTGTTAAACTGCCTTTGCCGTTGTTTGTTTATATTTCCCTCGTTATTACCCAAGTCACAGAAACACCGGGTAATAGCTGTAAAATTACACACTCGCAGCTAATTCGGGTACGACTCTTGGCACAGCAGCCGCGTTTTAAGGAGAAATAAACAAGGCCTGAAATAAAAGTCGGCAGGAATACAAATCTGCAGCAATGAGGCCGACTCCCCCCTTCCCTGAGCAGCAACCAGCTGCACATCACTCTGTCTGTCCACACACGCGCGCGCTTGCACACACCAGGCACATGAACCACACGCCAGCCCTTCCCACTCCCTCTGCACGCTGACCCTGCCGGAGGGGTCTTTCCACTGCTCCTGCCCCTCCAACCCAGAGCCATGATCCGGGCTGGGCCAGGGGCCTTGTCTTTGCAGGTCCAGGCTGCCCTCCCCGTCCTCACTCCCTTCTTTTGTGGGTGCCGGTGTTCCTCTCTCTTCTAGCTAAAGAGGCTCTAACCACCAGCTCACCGTTCATCCAGTGATTCATTCGTTTCTTGAGCAACTACTTTGTGCCAGGCACTGTGCTCTAGTAGTCAGTAAAACAGGCAATGGTTCTTTCTGAGGACTAATATCTGGTGCAAGAGACAGATATTAGAAAAATAAATGCATGAATAAATATAGAATAAGTTAGGATAAGTGCTCTAAAGGAAAAGAACAGTGTATTATAGAATGAGAAAGAAATACAGAGGATATTTCCAGACTGGGGGTTCCAGAAAGTCCTCTTTTAGGGGAAAGGCAAGACCTTTCTGAGTTGAGGCCTGAAGTGGGAGCTTGCTGGGAGCACAGCAGGGAGCATTCCAGGTAGAGGGAACAGCATGAGTAAAGGCCCTGAGGCCAGATGGCCAGTGTGGCTGGAAGCAGGAAGCTGGGGGAGCGTGGGCTGAACAGCCCCGGAGAGACCTCAGGGGTGCTATAAGCTACCTCAGGAGCTGGGAAGGATTGTAAGTCTCTCAGGAAGAGGTGGTAGTGAAATGAAGTCTTACTCATGGCTTTGAAAGATCGCCCTGCTTGGCCGGGAGAAGTTTGCAGAGGAGTGAGAGGGGATCTGAGCAGCTGGGAGAGGCTGTTGCAGTCACGCTGGGGAAAGATGACAGTGGCTTGGGATAGGACAGTGGCAATGTGGACGAGGCGGAGAGAGATCTGAAGACAGAAAGGACTTGGGAGAAGAAGGAGTCAAGGGGGCTGATGGATGGAGCCACATTTCCCGAGGTGGGGGGGCCGCCGGAGGGGCAGGTTTGGGACATGTGTCTGAGGCATGTAGAGAGAGCGTCTGAGGCTGAGAGAGAGAGGGAAAGAGAAAGGAGAAGGTGTTTGGATAGGTATGACTCCCACCTTGGACTCCCTGTGACCAAATATCCCTTCCCACCCCACCCTTGCTAATAAAATAAGAATGGAAGTTCCAATTGCAGTCTGTTGAGAGTGTGGAACGAGGGTACCAAGAGCATCCCTCTGGACTCCCCCCGGTGCACACACTGTGGGACTGCTATCGGGTCCCTGGAAGGGAGCAGGGCTAGAGGTTATGATACCACCTTGATCTGCTCAAAGCCAAGAGTCTGTGGCCTGGGAGGTAGGGAGGAGGGGTGCCCCACATCACAGATGGGAACCCAGGGGGACCTCTGGAGTTCACCCCAGAGATGGGAGAGCTGAGGGCTGAGGGTTGACGGGGTGGGAGCAGGAGGGGGGCAGAGAGCGAAGATGGTAGGCTGTGCAGGGGCATAGCCGAGGCAGCAGGCAAGGACCAAGGAGCTGGGCCAGGGACACAGGGGGGCTCCTATCTCCAGCAGGCAGGCCTGGGCTGCAGGAACTAATTAATTAGCACAGAACAATTTCTAACAAGGCCCTACCTCAGACTCACGCCCACACCATGTAGTGTAAGGCAGTGTGAGCATGTGAGCGAGTGCTAGAGGCAGGGGTACAGGCTCCCTCCCCTCTCTCCTCCCCTATCCCCTTGGGGATAGGTGGGGGACCCCTGAGCTGGGAAGATGGAGGCCTTTGTTTGCCAGAGTACCCAACTTGCCTGGCCCCAGGCTCCCTGCCTGAGGATTCAAGGACTCTCCAAGCTCCACTGCACTCCACTGCTTGTCAACCTGTGTGTTAGAGGAAAATTTTCCATGGTCCTGTGTGTAATTTGGCACATATAAAAACATATACAAACATGCATGATACGCTTATGTGTTGCCCAGGCTTGCACATGTGAAATGGTGAGTAGCAACCTCCTAAGGCCCAGCTCAATCCCCTCCCCTGGGGAACTCCCACCCATCTCTCCCCCAGTGCATGGCTCCTCTGTCCCTGTGCCCCTGCAGCTGGAATTGCAACTGCTGTCCTGGGGCTGTGCCACAGGCACTCTCTGGGGACTGCAGACTGACCACGGGCTGCCCTGGAAGAAGTAGAAGCTCCCCTTCGTCTTTGTCAGGCTGGCCCTAGGAAGCCTGCTGCACACAGCCATGATTAGGAAACTGACTTATGCAGGGCCAGAGGCCCAAGGGTCCCAGGACCAGCTGAAGGAAAGCTGCTGGTGCTTTGGGACGAATGTCCACACTAGTCTGAGGCTGCTGAGGGCGCTGTGTTCTTTAGCAACACCTGGCTAGGCCCTGAGGACACTGCACAGGGTCTGGCTCCAGCCTCCTTGTCTCTTGGCAGAGGTCTGGGGAGGAGAGGCTGTGACTTCCTCATAAGGAAGGACATCTGGATAAAGGAGGCCTTGCCATGCATTGTAGAATGAAGTTTGGCTTACACATCATAAATTGGTCTGTGTTCCAGGACCAGCCCTGCCACTGATATGCCCTTTGATGCCGGGTAACTCCCTCCTCCCAGGACCGAATTCCCTCAGGGGCTTGTCCTTCTCAACCAGCTCCCAATGGCAGAAGAATCATTTGTTGCATAGTTGAGGCTGAGGCAAGCCACCCTTGGCCACTGAAGACCAACACAGCGGTGTGGGTGGTGGGCACAGGCCGGAAATCCAGGGGGCACAGCCTGTCATGAATGCACTTGTATGAGCCTGTCATTGCTCCACATCTGCGGTACAGAGAGCCTCTCCCTAAAACACTCAGGATTTTGAGCTCCGTGCCTTGCGGAGCTCACAGGTCTTCAGGGTGAGAGATGCATAAACAATCACAAGCCAAAAGCTGTTATAAGAGTTGGTGTGGACAACTGCCTCTCCCCTGCCCCCAGCTGGTTGCCCCCGGCAGGGCCTGAGTTTATAC
This sequence comes from Daubentonia madagascariensis, assembly GCA_023783475.1. Lineage (NCBI taxonomy): Eukaryota > Metazoa > Chordata > Mammalia > Primates > Daubentoniidae > Daubentonia > Daubentonia madagascariensis. The sequence goes on along the minus strand of JAKFHU010000144.1, from coordinate 5,821,047 downwards.
CATCCTCATGTCTCTACTGCATCCAAACAGGGCCAGGGAGACAATGGCCCCGGGAGCAGTTTTTACATTTCCTTTATTATTTTGAAAAGGGAATATATTCACGTTTCAAAATTCAAACAAGATAACACGGTGCAGAGAAAAAAGTCTCCCCTCCCTTCCTACTCCGTAAGCCCTGCTTTTAGTTTCCTGTGTGTCCTTTCAGAGTTTCTTTCAGAAGCAAATACAAATATGAACAACTTCTGAATGGATGGCTAAATGACTCTGGGGCTTCTGTGGTGTGGTGAGGGCTGGGCCTTCTGTCCCTGCCCCTCAAACCCAGGGCTGCAGCCATCACAGGATGATAATCGATGGGACGCTTTCAAATATTTATGAAACACTGATGGATTTTCTCAGTCTGGAGTTGTAGCTTTCATGGAATTTGGCTTTATTAGCCAGAAAGTCAATATTTTCCCTGGGCCGCCGCCAAGATGCCCGCACTTCCGTCTTTCCTCCTGCCCTGACTGCCCTGCCTTGTCAGCTTCCTGCTGGTGGCTCTGGACTTTTTTCTGCCATTGGAAGCTGGTCAGGAAGGACACGGAGAAGCCAAACCTCAGGGCTGGGTGGGAGCTTGGGGTTGGGCAGAAGTTCTGTGCAGACTCACACGGGGCCTTGGGCAAGTCAGTGTCCCTCCCTGAGGCTCAGTTACCCAGTCTGTACAATGAAAAGTGTGGCCAGTTACTGAGTTCCAGTGCCACTTGTTGCTCAAGGGTCCAAGGCTTTCCAGACTGGGGGCTCCCTAATTGCAGGGCTAGGTCTTCTCTTCCTCTTTTATCGCCCCCAACATCCCCAGACACAGGACAGGGCTGGGGTTCAGGCTCTTTCTTCCTCAGAGCATAGCAGATTCATGACTCCATTATTCTGGGAAGAAGCTGTTTCCATGGGATCTAAGGGGGCTGTGGCCTGAGAGCCAGGACTCCTGGGCCTCATCGCAACCTGTCCGTGGCTCACGGCTTCTTTCTGGGGCCCAAGGGAGCAGCCGTAACAAAGCTGATAGGATCGGAGTCTGATCAAGGGCAAGGGATGGCCACCAAGAATGGCCGATGGACGGTTGTAAAAACAGAGCTGACGTTTCCATGACCCTGAGGTCGGAACCTGGGCGGCAGTGAGAGCCAAGGAGAGCGCAGCTGTGGGAGGGGAGGGGAGGGGGGCAGCCAAGGTTGGGGGGGGCCCACCTGGGGCCAGGGGAGCTGTGGCACAGCCTTGTGAAATGTGTGTTTGTGTGTATTCAATTTTATGGTCTTACGATCTTAAAAATATTTACACATGCATTTAAGTAATCCACGGATACATTTTCACCACAAAAACTCAAACAGTATACCAGCATATCACACAGGAGGCTTCCTCTCTGAACTGAGCATCCTCCACTGTCTCCCTCTGTTAACAGCCTGGTATATACCTTGCAGACTTCTGCCACGTAATATATTAACATACAAAATATCTACACGTGCACAAATATGGCATTTTAAAATAACATAAATCGGATTCTACTTGATATGTCTTGTTCTGGAAATTGCTTTCCCCCCATATGTTTGAGAGAATCTTCCCTTGTTATGTATAGATCCGCCTTGAGCCTTTGAAATACTTCAAGGCATTTTTTTGGTAAAGGATGAGCCTTAGTTCTTTTAACAATTCCCCCATGGATGGGCATTCGGGCAGTTTCTGATTTTTGCTAGGGAACATCCTCGATGATCCTGTCTTCTTGGTCTAGCTCAGACCTCCCCTCAGCCTCCAGGTGCACAGGGCCCACCCGGACGAAGGTGTCTGATCCACACGGCTCCCCGGGTAGGAAGGGGCCGGGGCCGGCCCTCTCCTGTGGGAGAAGCAGAACTCTGAGCACATGGGGGGGCGTTTCAGGCAGTGAGCTGGCAGTGGGGGGGTTCATCTTGTCGCCCCTCATATCATGCCACGTCTCTGCTTGCTCTTTCCAGTTCTTGCCCAGGGCAGCCTCAGAGGGGAAACTCAAAGGATCTGTGGGTGGAGGTGCCACTGCTGGCTGCAAACACAGTGGTCTGAGGGGAGCTCCGGGATTAGACTGGGATGTGATGGGCACCATCCCCGGTCCCAAGCTGGGGCGAGGAGCTGCGAGTTCACTTCCTCTGAGTGCTTCCTGTGTGTCAGGCACTGTGCCAGGGTATTTGGACACTATTTGACTTCAAACCTGGGCAGTAGCAATGATTCCCTTTACAGACATTGGTAACACAGCTCAGAGGGGTGAGATGACTTGCCCCAGGTCGCACAGCTGCTTTGCATGACCACATAGCCCCTGTCCTCCCATCTTCCTTGGCTGCCTCCCTTTGGCCTTTTGGCCCCTGCCTAGGGCCCCATAGGCCTCCTGCTACCCTGGGGGCTGTCGGGTAGGTGGCTAGTGGTGACAGATGGGCTAGGGACTCTTCCAGGAGGAGCAGGGTCACCACTGGGCTCACTGGGCTGACACAGACTACCCAAACTCATCCCACAGTGGTGTCACTTGGCTCAGCAAGAAGCAGACCCTAGGATCTGGACTGGCACCAGGGAGAGTCATGCAGGGCTCAGGAATGCCTGGGCTAGTGGGTCCAAGTCTGCCTTTGGGGTCAAAGGGCAAGCAGAATGGCCAGGGTCCCTGTGGCTGGCTGTGAAGGGTCAAGGCCATTCCTTGCTGTGCCTTCATCCCTCCGTGTTAGGGCAGGATGTGGGGCTTCCTTCAGATTCTCAAAATTATCTGTGACCCTAAAAGAGGTTCTACCTCTGTGGATGAAGGCATAATCTCCAGGTCCAGGGAGGAGACAGGCAGGAGCCCCGGCTCAAGCCCACCTCTGCCCTGACTCGGTGTCCCCATCTGTGCTATCAGGGCTGGACCTGAGCATTCCTAAGGGTCTTCCTGGCAGCCACAGCTGGGCTCCTCTTCCTCCTCCAGGGGAAGCATCCTGGGATGCCCAGATGGGGGTGCTCTCTAAGGGTCCCTGGGTTCCAATGGACAAAAAATCAGGAAAGCTGGATGCTGCCTTGGGGAGCAGGAGGTGCTGGGAGAAGTGGAGGGTGGTACGAGGATAAGTCTTTTGTCTCTCTCTTTTTCTTCCACCAATGGAACTTGGCAGGGAGGAAGGATCCAGACATGGAGAGCTGGGCTCCGTGTAGCAGGTGCTGGAAAACCTGTCTAGGCTGGGGGGCCCTCGACTCCTCTGCAGCCCGCCCTCAGGCCCTAGATCTGATTAGGGCCCCTGTGGGTGCCTGGCTCTGTGCTGGCCCACGACGGGGAAACATTCTAGTGGGGACAGAGGAGGCGAGCCCTGACCTGTCCTCAGAGAGCTCTTGCCAGGCCTGGTGGACCGATTCAGGCCAAGCCACAGGATTTGGACTCTGGGGCTGCAGAGTCAATGAATGCATTCTGTGAATGCAGCCCTGACATTGGCTTGACATTGGCAGATGGCTTTAGCTTGCAAAATCAGGGCAGGCTTCCTGGAGGAGGAGGAGGGAGACTGCACTGAGTGGGTCTCTTAAGCTTGTGCCCTGGTGCCAGGCAACCTGGGTGAGCCCCCACCATATCACTTAGGGGATGCGCAACCATGAATAACTGACTTTGTCTGTCTGCTCCACAGTCCCTTGTCTATGATGGGAGCAATAATAGTTTCTAACCCAGAGGCTGTTGTGAGGATTCCAAATGTCTATAATGGTGCCTGGCACAAAGCAACTGCTCAACAAAGATGAGCCATTTTTGTTACTATTTCCATCTTTGTGATTAGAGGATGGGAAGAATATGAAAAGGTGGAGGAACAGTCCAGGGTGGCTGCCCTGGGGGGGCTAAGAGCGCCAAGGCTGGAATAATCTCAGAGGAGGCTCCAACTCTCCAGCACAAGGGGGTCCAGCACAGACTTTCAAGTTGCTGGATTATCTAGGCCTCAGGCTTCAGCACCCACAACCTGGGGACCAAATTTTGCCAGCTTTTAGCCCCAGACTGTAATGACTGATCCCATCCCAAAGACCCAGAGCATAAATGGTAGAGTTCTAGGTACAGTGATGGGATTAGGAAAAATATCTGGGCCCAGGGTAGGGTAGGAAGTCAGTAGATGGCTGCCTATTTTGACCACGGAGAAGACCAACTCTCCTGGGAGGTGGTGGGTGGGTGCATCAGACTGAGTCCATTAACAGAGTCTCAAGGGACAGGGCAGGTCCCTTTCCAGGGCTGGGCCTCTATTTCCTCATCTGTAATATGGGAAGGCACGGCTGGACCAGGTGACCAGAAAGGCCCGGCTGTAAGTGGCTACCTCTGAGTCGGCAGTCCAAAACAGGAGCCAGATATGGAGGGTGGTTTGGAGGGTCTGACTTTGGGGAGGGCCCCCTAGAGGGGAAGGGTGGGCAGAAGCCTGGGATAGGGCAGACCCTGTCCCTCCACTCTTGCTGCCTGGAGGGTGACAGCTCCTCCACCTCCTGAATGAGGCTGAGGCTGACTGACGAGAAGGCTCCAGAGCCAGGCTGTCAGCAAGTGCCCCCTGCCACCTTAGTGTGGCTAATTTGCATAAAATTTGCACAAATCTGCATAATTTAGGAAACAGCCAGTGCTCATCTTGGGCAGTCCAATTCGCTGTGATTTTATGAGCTTTGTAGTAGCCCTTTCTTCTCCTGCCCATTCCCCCTCCTGCTTTCCTTTGCTCTGAGTCTGGCCTGTCAGATCCTGTTGTCTCTGCCTACCTTTCTGGGGCTGGTGGATGGGGCTCGCAGGCTTTCATGGGTCCCCAGAGAGAGTGCTTCTGCAGCTGCCAAGTGGAGCTGCCTGTGAACCTGACATTAGTCCCAGCCCAAACCTCCACAGGCCTTCACAAAGAAGGTTTGGGGACCCTGAGAAAGCTCTATGTGGTTCACCAAGAGTGGGTCAGGCCAAAGTGACCAAATCCTCTCCTGACAGAGCACTAGAGTGCAAGGTGTGTCTGGGTTCGCTTGCGGCTTTGCACTTGGTGTGGGTGAGGCTGCGATGGTGCCCTGAGGCTCAAGAGGACAGGGCATACACTGTGACTGACTAATCAAGCAGCTGTCCCCAAGGGAACCGACTTATGGATTACTGTCAGCCCAGATGGATGTCCCTACAGCAGTGCCACAGGGCTCTATCCCTGCCCTTTCAGCATTTTTATTCTTGGGTTAGTCAAGGCTCTCTTGGGTACAAGTCACCCTAACTCAACTCTAAGTGGCTTAAGCAAAAGAAAAAAAGAGAGAGGGGACTTTAGCTTGGGTCATGTTCCCAAAGCTGAACCAATCACTGTAATCAGAAGCATGTGACCCTCTCATTGGCAGGCCCAGGTCACATGCCCACCCCCGGGGGCAGGGAAAGAGTCAGCCCCACTGCAAGTATTGAGAGTGGGGTAGGGGAGGTTCCTTGGGGAAAATCAGGGACCCCTCACAGAAGACAGGGAAGTGGAGTACTGAGCAGGCCCACTCCAGCTGGGCACACAGTGCCTTTCCAGGATGAATATGTGGCTATCAACTCCAAGTACAGGGACCTGGAGATGGGCAAGGGGGAGGTTTGTGAGGACTAGTGAGTTTATGGACAGGGAACACATGGTGGGTGCCTGGCCATGGGCATTTTCTTCTCTTCATGAACAAAGACAGGGCTTGGGCAGGATTGAACCCAGCCCTACAGGCACCTGGGCACCTGGTGGGGTACAGTGCCACAACTCCCAGTGGCTGCAGAGCCCTGAGCCACCTGGCCTCTGAGAAACAGAGGCAGTGAGCAGAAGGGGCAGTAGCCGTCTGTAGTGAGCACCGGGAGGCACTGTAATTGAGCTCTGAAGGAAGGTGGGCAGGGAGGACCCTGAGTTTCCCTCCAACAAGTGCTGAGTGAGCCCTGGCCCTTTCCAGCTAGGGTGGCCAAGGGGAAGGGAGTAATTACAGACGCAAGAAACCCCCACTTTAGCATAATCTGTCATCAACTGCCCTGCCCTCCATCCCATCCCAGCCCATTCAAGGCCAGAACTGCTGAGTCTGCCGTCCTACCTCCCACCTCGGACCAGCTCAGCACTTTCCGTGCTCACACAGGTCCCTGAGATGCCCAGTCAGGATGGAGGCTGCAGCGCAGGCCCAGAGCTCCCGCCCTGCCCACATCCTGTGTTGCCGGCTTCATCTGGGGCTGGCGCAGTCTGAGGCTGACACAGTCGGGCTCCTCCTTGCTGGGGCTCTGCCCCAGGGAAAGGCCAGCACTTACCAGGCACTCATGATGAACCAGGCACCCGGCCAAGTGCTTTTACTCATTAATCCCCAACAACTCCACTAGAAAGATACACTATCTTCCTCCCTGTTTTACAAATGAGGAGCCTGAGGCCCAGAGAGCTTAAGCAACTTGCTTAAGGTGGCACAACTAGCAAATAGCAGTGGGATTTGAATCCACCACTGCAGACCCCAGGTTCTTTACATTGGAGTGTGTGGATTCCTCTCTCTGGGCCTCAGCCCCACCACCTGTACAGCAGGCAGAATATCACCTGTGTGCCATGCTGCCAGAGGTGTGGGAGGATTCAATAAGATTTTAGAAGACAGGGCTTGAGCAAGTGTCCTCTAAGCCAGAGCCCCTTGTCCTCACTGCCCGGGAGGAGCAGGGGGTGCCTGGAGCCTGGAGCCCTGAAAGACCCCGGCAGACAGAATGTGTGAAGGAAGATGTCAGCTGTGCGTCACGCTGCAAAGAGGAGGATGAAGAGGAGGAGGAGGTTGGGCTTTCGGGGGTTGAGATTGGGGCCTTTCCTGAGCAGTGGAGGTGGGTGGAAGGCAGCTGTCAAGGCTGGAGGGAACAGCTTATGCCAACCACTTGTGGAGGATTTCAGCCGGAAGGGGAGAAAGGAAGGAGGGAGGGTGGGACAGAGCTAGGAGAGGCCTTCTGATCCTTCTGATGGCAGAGGAAACAGGGCATGCTTGGGTCAGAGCAGGGGCCATCTGGAGAGGAAAAAGTGTGACTCTGTGTAACTTCCCAGTTACACAGCCCCTGCTGTGGCTCTATGACCATTAACCATTGCCTCCTCACCATGGTACCCTGCAGGACTAGTGCTGTACTCATCTGACAGAGGGGAAACCAGAGGCTCAGAGAAGCAAAGCACCGATGGTTCTCCCAGCTTGGTGGTACTGGGTCTGGAATTCACACAGGATGGAGCTGGGTTCTGTTCCCTGCCTGCCCACCTGCTCTCTATGGTTAAGGATGCACAGGTAGAGGCCTTATTTCTGCACATACTGTTGTCATACTGTTTTCCCAGAGCTTGAGCACTGACTGAACCCTCCTTTTGGGGCCTCAGGGGCTCCCAGGGTGGGAGGGAAACCTACTTGGGTCATCACAGCCTCACATGTGACTGGTATTCCCATAGCCCCTGCCTTCCCACAAAGGAAGAGCCAAGCTCAGGTTCAGGAACTTTCTACCAGTTATTGCTGTCTCCAAGATGACAAACTGCTTCCAGAAGCAATGAGCTCCTCCCCACCCCTCAGGGTTTGCGAGCAGAGGCTGGGTGCTGTCTGGGCCAGGACTACTGCTGTTGGGATTGCTGCCCTGCATGGAAGGTGTCCTGGCCCCCCTCCAATGTCCTTCCCAACTCTTAGGAAGTCTCATACCTAGTGGTGGATTATCTGACAGACCCCCTGATCAGAGTGTGGGGGGGGGCATGTCCTCTCAGAGCCCCTACAGCTTCACTGTGCAGTGAGTTGCCTCTTCTTTCTCTGTGTGTGCCTCCTGCCCCAAGTTTTCCCTGGACATGGGGTGGGCAGATCCTCATAGAAATAGCCAATACTCTCTTGTGGGTGACCACGGCAGCTGCCCAGAGCAACAGAGGGAGACAGAGACCAGGGCCTGGGGCCTGGAGCAGTGAGCTGGCTTCCCCCCACCATGCCACACAGCCGGAGCCATGTGATGCTCATTTGTGAGCTAGCTCATGTGGCCACTTGGGTCTCCCTAGGAAGCTACTAATCCTGTCTCACGCCTCCTGTCTCCTGGGGGGCAGCTTCCGGAGGATCAGCGTGCCCCCTCTCAGGAGACATTTGGGGCGCTTCCTGGCTTCGCCAACGGTTTCTGATTCCAGGCCCCGGGTGGCTGTGTGAATTTCCTTCCAAGTCCTCGTTTCCACAGATGCCAGCTTGCAGGGCCGGGTGGTGGTTACCCAGCAACGCGGCAAATATTTGGGCCAGCCAGACTGGTCGGTGCCCCCATCCTCGATTTAGTGAGACCCTAGAAGGCATGCAACTCTGTGGGCTTTGCCCGTTTTTTTAAAATATCTGGGCACTTTGTAAAAATAACCCCACTTGGCAAAAACCTTCCCGCTGACCCCTTCTCCAGGGCTTGCTATTTGGGGACCTGGATGGGTAAGTGGGGGACTGCCACAGATAAAGAAGGCCCAGGTCTAAACCTGGCTCCTGAGCCTCTGGCAGGTGGGAATGGGCAGAACCCACAGGCTGCTCGGACACGCATGCCCAAACCTGGCCCCTCGTTTCCGCTGCCCTCAGACCTGCTCTGCCCCCAGGGTTCTGCCCCCACCTCAGCCATCCCTCCCACTCAGGAAGTGCTCTGTATCCCAGTGGCTCTCACGCTGTGACCCCTACTCTCGCCCCTCCTCCAGCACCCCATCTCTCTCCTGGATGCCTCTGTGGTCCCCTTGGCCCCTCCAATTCAACCTCCATGCTGGAGCCAGAGCCTGCTCTAGAATGCAAATCTTATGCCCTCCTAAGATCTTGGTGAGAATATGCAAACCCCTAAGCTGGGTACCCATGTCCTGCCCACCCCCTTTCCCCCTCCCCTGCCAACCCCCCTGTTCCAGCTATTTTCAGTTGCCTAAACCATGCTTGCCCAGACCTCCAGGCCCTTGCTGGGGCTGTTCCCCGGGTACCACCCCTCCCGCTCCCCGCAACCGTCCCAGTGTCCACCTGGCTACTCCCAGCACCTTCTTGATGGTGCTCAGGTTGGGCTAGCTCTCCTGGCATGCTTGGCCCAACACCTGGCAGGACACTCCCAACACCGAGCAGCGATTTTCTTTTTACTGATCTGCCTCACACCATCCAGGACCCTGCCTTGGTCCATCCACCACTGCATTGGGAGCTCCTCAGGCAGGGACCAAGGTGAGTCATTGCTAGCCCTCACAGTGCTTTGTGTGACTTAGAAAGAGATGCCTTTCTTGGGGTGGCCGTAGCCCCATGCCATGGTGCAGGGCTTGGTAAGTAGAGCACGGGCTGGGCTTCAGCCAGCACAGTGGTTCTGGACACACTTGGTCTTGGCTGCATCCCTGGGGCTGGCACAGAGTGGGCACCCTGAGGGAGGAGGCTGAGTTAGGATGGAGCAGGCCATGTCCCTCACAGGAGCCGGGGTCTCAACCCTTCTGCCCTGGCCGATCATGGCTTCCACGGCAGGTTCATGTTTTCTTCTTGGTCATGGGGGCTTTTGGCTGTGTCTGCTGTGATGGGGCTTTCACCTCGGAGGGGCTCCCAGCCTGGCATCTGGTCAGGGTCCACCGGACACCCTGTCCCTCCTTGCAGGAGCTCATCCTCATGAACTGCATTGATTCCACCCCTATTCTTGTTGAGATTATACCAACAAAAGCCATGGTTGGAACTGACAGGCTGGGTTAGCAGGATAGGGAGGGCCCGGGAATGAGAGGCAGGGAGGGGCAGACCCTAGTTTGGGCCCGTCTCCTCTCTGACCTCCTGTTTTACACTCCCTCCCTGCCCCACCGGCTCACACTGCTTCCACCTTGCCGGCCTCTTCCATGTTCCTCCTACACGCCAGGCACAATCCCACCTCAGGGCCTTTGTACTTACTGTTCCCTTGGCCTCAGAGAATCTGAACAGGACTCACTGCCTCACCCCCTTTGCATTTGTACTCAAGGGCCCCCTCCTCAGTGAGGCCTTCCCTGACCACTTGTTTAAACTGCAGCCCCTCCCTAGCACCCCCAAGTCCCTGCTTAATTTTTTTCCATAGCACCTATCACCATTTAATATACAATTAATTTTACATTCTTTTGTTTGGTGTTGGTTTCCCCTCTAGAATGTAAGGCCCATAAAGTCAGGCACTTTTCACTGCTCTAACTTCAGTACCCAGCAGAGAGTAGTAGAGTGAGAGCTTATAGAACAAGCAAAAGAATGAATAGATTACAATAGTAGTAATAAAAATAGCAGCTGCCATGTTTGGGCACCCATCTGTGCCAGGCCCTTTGCATCTGTGATTTCCTTGCATCCTCCCAACATCCCTATGCCTCATAGAGTAAGGAAACTGCAGCTTAAGAGGTTAGATGACCTTCCCAAGGTCACTCAGCCAGTGGGTGACTGAGCCAGGCTAGTCATACTGCAGGTCCCCGAATGTGCCCACAGTGTGGCCACTACAGCAGGAAGGAGCTTCCCCCAGGCCTGCCTGCGGCTATCACCATCTGGCTGCTCCCTTGGCTTTGGCCCTGACACCCCAGTGTGCCTGCAGACCTTGGCATTCCTGACCCAGCAATGGGCCAGAGCCTTGGGCTGTGAGGAATATTTGAGTATCCATCCTTTGTTCCCGTAGCCTGAGGACCCTTCCTGGTCCAGAGCCATCTGACGTCTTCCCATGGCTGGCCCATGTCAGTGTTCGCACTTGCAGCTTCCAGAAAGCACGACTTAAAAGGCACGACTTTTTATCTCCCTTCTGCCCGGCCGGCACCCTGCCTACCGACCATTTCAGCCACACATGAATTATTTTCTGACTCAACCTCTTTCTAAATCTACTTGTCACTCCCTCTTCTCATATTAGCCCCCCAGCCCCTCGTTCCCCACCATCCTCTGCCATGGCCTCCTCCAGCAGGGCCCCCAGGGAACGTTGTGTATGAAATTATTTTGTGAAATCCAATAAAAATTTTAATCAGGTCAGCATCATTACAGGAAAAGGAAATGATGGATCTTCCCTGATGCAGAAAAAATGTGGAGAAGAACAAACCCCTACCAATCCACCAGTCCACGCACTTGTGTGCACTTGCATCCATGTGTGCATGTGCCCCCACTGATGCACAGGGGTGCCCTGCACTTGCACACATGTGTGCATGCTCACGGGATTTGTGCATGTCATTGGACAGATCCCTGCAGCCCTCTGGGCTTCAGTTTTGCCATCTGTACAATGGGGCCTTGATTGTTGAACTCAAATCCCTGCCAGCTGGGATACTCCATAGTCTGGTGCCTGCTGGCAGCTGTGCCTCTAGTCATATTACCGGGGGGAGATGGCTGCTTTTCCCCACACTGCTGAGAGATGCCATCTCAGAGCACAGGAAATTGAGTCTAATGCCCCAGCCTACCTCTAACATTTGTGAGGTCTGGGGCAATGGTACGGTTGGAGGCTCATGTACCATATGTCTAGGTATTTAAAGGTCATAAATCAAGCTAACAAACTGTTAAAAAAAAATGTTCTAGTCTCTTACCTTAACAAGTGGCAACCTGAAAGGCCAGGTTCAAGTATAGAATTCTTGGGAAGAACTGGCCCTCAGGCTCCAGCCCCAGGCCCTGGCCTGGCCTCCTCCCCTTTACCACAACCCCTAGCTCTGTACCACCCTGAGAAGGGCCTGGTTTACTTTTGTGGGGTCATGTGAACAAGCTCTGCCCCTCCCCACCCCCTGCAAGCAGCCCCTAGGACACCCCTCAGGCCTTGAGTATGTACAGGTGAGCCCAGGGAAGAAGCCCATCTTGGCAGAGAGTTCCAGGGTCCTTTGAAGACAAGGGCTCAGGGCAGCAGCCTTCTTACCTGGGTTGAGGGTTGTGCTGACCGCCCTTCCGCCGTGGGGGCAAGTGGAAGGAGAAGCAGGGGAGGTCACTCCTAGGCCCTGACAAGGCCTGTGGCACCAGCCCAGAAGACAGCCTTTAGTCCCCTCTTTCCCCAGACTTCTCTGCACAGTCTTCCTCCATGGCAGGGGTGTGGCATTTAAGGGGTACATGCCAGGGAGACAAGACAGGCACGCAGGCATGCTCCAAAGTGGGCAGGAAGTTTCTGTGCACCTGCCCAGTGCTGTGAGCTTCCTCCCTCAGGGATGTGGGTGAAAGCTGGCTGTGGGGACATAGATGGAAAGGGATACCAGCCAGGGCACTCTCGTTGGGGACAGGTCCAGGTTGGTGCACAGCAGGAAGACCCATCATTGCCTTCCTGGAGGTTTTGTGGGTGCTCTCAGAGCCCTACCTCAAGGATGCCTGAGACTACCAGAAACCCCAATTAGTGTCGCTTGGATCCTGGAAGACAAATCCATTGGTGCCTACTATCCCTCTCTTGCAATGAGAGTCCTGAATGCAGACACAGCCTCCCTCTGATTCATTTCCCATCCATAAAATAGGGCAGTGACACTGGCTGCTCTGGGGTTCCTGGGACAGTTGCAGGGGCTGCATCTCTGATGTGAATAGGGTGGGGACAGAGGAGACTAACACCCCCCACCCCTTCCTCCTTCTCCAGCCCTGCCCCCACCCCTCCAGGCTGGAATTCAGGAAGCTGTGTAGACTCCATTGCCTGCCCCTCACCCTTCTGAAATTTACAGAAACCACTCCATCCTCTCCTTCCAGATGACATCTGAGCCTCCATCTAAGCCAGCAGGGCAGTTTTGAGGGCAGGGCTAGGAAGCTGTTTGACCTGACCCTCTCTTTAGGGACCCCCCAGGGGCAGGAGTCTAGAGCCGTAGGCTGATGGGGGTGGGGAGGGGGGTGAGAAGTGGCTTAGAGCCAGAGGGATTGGGGGAGGCTCCCACTTCATGGAGCCTCCTCTTGGGACTCCTCCCCAGCCTCCCAGGGCAAGGGGCATTGAGCCTTCAGCAGATCTGCCATAATGCCCTTGGCTTCTCATGGAGTGTTTATTCTGTAATCATGGCCCAGTATTGCTCAATGTCCTGCACAATGCATCTGCCTTCTTCCTTGGCCTTCCCTGCCCTGGCCCTGCGGCCTCTCCAATGACCAGGATCTGGGATGGGGAGGGGGCATAGCTTGTTCTCTGTGGGCCCCCAGGCCCTGGGCAATACCTCACAGGCCTCTCTGCCCATGTGTTATGGTCTGAATGTTTGTGTTACCCCATAATTCATATGTTGAAACCTAATCCTCAATGCAATAATATTAAGAGGTGATTTAGGAGGTGATTAGACCACGAGGGCAGAGCCTTCATGAATGGGATTAGTGCCCGTGTAAAAGAGGCCTGAGTGAGCTTGTTTTCTCCTTCTACCATGTAAGGACATAGTGAGAAGGAGGCATTTAGGAGGAATGGGCCCTCACTAGACACCAAATCTGCTGGCACCTTGATCTGGCACTTTCCAGCCTCCAGAACTGTGAGCAAAAAAGTTACCTAGTCTGAGGTATTTTGTTATAGCAGCAGGAATAGACTAAGACACCTACATGACCAGTGGTACCAGATTAATGGCCCTGAAGTGCAGAGAGAGGCATAGGATGAACTGCATCTTCCAAGATGACCAGCTAGCTTTGGAATAATCATTTAAGAATAATCACTGAAGAGTAATCACTCATGTCTCTGTTTATGGGCCTGGGGTTCAAATGGGGACTGTACTCTGGGCAGTCATCAATGACCTGCAAAAACAGCCTTGGATAGTCAACAATGTTGCCAAAGAAGGAAGCAAATCTTTATCCAGTGCCTACTATGTTCTGGGCACTGTGCTACTATTATCTCATTTAGTGTTCAAAATAACCCTGAAGGGGAGTTGTTATGTCCCCATTTTATGGATGAGGAAATTCAGGCTCAGAAGTTACATGACTTTTCAACATTTGCTGAGTAGCAGATGCTGTAAGGCCCTGCCCGTACCCCCATTAGTCCCTGCATGCCTACCCCACAGCTTCCCACTACAAGCATCTGTAACTCTTTGTTGAGGGCTTCCTCTAGCCCCAGGAGCTAGCTCAGCCCATGGATGGGGTACACCAACAATGCCAGGAGCTACCATTACCGGGAGCAACCTTAATGGGAGGGATGGGGAGTGGTGGATAAACACTCCAGCTTCCTCACCCCGTGGGTAGGGCAGCTCTGAGGCGTGCTCTACGCAGTCCCTCAGAAGTCCCCAGTGGCCATCGCCTTCTCGTTAATGCACCCGTGTTGGCTTCCCTCCCTTCCCTGTCTCCCTCTCCCCTCCCACTGCTTCCCAGGATCACTTCCCGAATAAACTCCCTGCACTCAAATCCTTGACTCAGGGTCTGCTTCTGGAGAACCCAGCCTAAGACTGTCATCTATGTGGTAGGTGCCAGCTGAGACTGGATCCCAGGGGAGAAGACATTTTCAGTCCCACAGAAGCAAAGCCCGGCCTCTGATCTCATGCCTTCCTTCAGGGCTCCCCACTTCCCTCGGGACAAAGTCTGCGCTCCTGGGTGGGTTGCACCACACCCTTTGCGGCCACATCTGAGAATTCACCAGGCCGGCGGTTACCTCCTCTACCCACACTGGGCTGTGAGCCTCAGGAGGGTTGGCACTGGGGCCTGGCACTAGTGTGCACCCAGCAGATGCTCCGGACTGGGACCAGCTCCTGGAGTGAGTGAGGGTGCTAGCCAAGCTCTGGGAGCTCAGGAGAAGGGCTTGGTCGCTTCTGGGGGATTTGGCTGGGGATGAGGGAATGGCTTTCCCGTTACCAGACCAAAGAAGCTGCTGAGATGAAAAGACGTGAATGGAGGGAATGATTTCGTGCTCACTGTGACTGTGGGAGCGTGGGAGCTGCTCTTATTTGCAATTGCAGTGAAGAGGCTTTTCTGCCAGAAGGAAGCCTCCCAGCTCTGTGACAAGGTGGCCTTGGGGTCTGCCAGGGCCATCCCGCTCTGAGTGGCACAAGCCTCAGGCAGGTGGATCCAGGTGTGCAGGATGTGAGGGGCAGGCTGGGGGGGGTGGCAGGGCTGGGGGGAGGCTGTTGGGAAAGAGCTGCTGGGGGAGGGCAGAGCATGAAGAGGGGCTCCACCTATGCCAGGTCCTTAGGGGACATCTGTCCCCAGGTGAAGGCAGAGGAGTGAGGGGACTAAGAGCCTGCCACCTATGGAGGCAGCTCTGCACTGAGTTTGTAATTTCCTTCAGGTGTAGAACCGGAGGCTCAAGTCCACCCAGGGGCTGTCCTATAACATGAGGGGCCTGAACTAAATGGCATTTTGGAAAGAGCACAAGATTTGAAGTCTGTCTTCAAAATCCTGACTCTGCTACTTATTGGTGTGTGACCTTGGCCTTAATTTTCTCATCTGTAATATGGGATAGTAATAGCAAAATCTGCTTCCTCCGGCTGGTGAAGGGATAAGGTTTGTTCCTTCGGTGAGCAAAAGTTACCGAGCACTTTCTAGGTACTGAGGACACAACAGTGAATAAAACAGACAAAACTCTCTGCCCTCGTGAAGTTTGTGGACTATTGGGGACATAGTCAGATAAATAAGTAAAATGTATGGTCTGTTAGATGTTGATAAATGCTAAGGAGAAAAATAAACCAAGGAAAGAGACTACGAAGTCTCAGTGGTGGTGGTGGGGCTGCAATTTTAGGGTGGCAGGAAGGGTGGCACTGAGGAGGTGCCACCCGAGCGAAGATCTGAAGGAGGTGAGGAAGGAAGCCATGGAGACCGTGGGGAAAGAGGAACCAAGCAGAGGAGACAGCAGGTACCTAGGTCCCGAGATGCTCAGGGCAGCTCTGAGGAGCTGGGAGGCTGGACGGGGGGAGCAGGAGGTGTCAAGAGAAGGGTTTGGAGAAGTAACAGGATCTCACAATCATGGAGGGACTTTGGCTTTTACTCCGAGTGAGGTGGGAGCCACTCGGGGTTTTGTGGGGAGGAGTGACAGGGCCTGACTTGTCTGAACAGATCACTCTGGCTGCTGTGGGGAGAAGAGACAGGGATGGAAGTGGGGATACCATGATGAGGCCGGGAAGAAACGATGGTGGTTTGGGTGGGATGAACGAATGCAGAAGAACCAGGTAGGGGAGGTGATTCTGGGTCATACGTGCAGACGTCATCATGTCACTAAATTGTCACCTGGTTAGAAAGTTATTCTGCTTTCAATTGGTTTCCAGCCTTCTGGAAACATTGAGAAAGTCTCTAGTTGGTTCTGGTGAGCCTTCAACACCTCTAACCCTTGCAAATCTCCTCGCCTTAAACCAAAAATGACAGGCCTCAGATTCAAAGACTCCTGGCTTTTGTGTCTAGTTAATATTTATAGAATGTGGTTTTTGTTATTATCATTTTCATTACCTTCTATTTCTGAAAATTGAGAATGGGCTTTCTCTTCAGGTACTAACAGAAAAGTGTCTTTTAAAATAGAATTTCCACATAAATAAGTTGATTTAAAGAATAATACAGATAGTATGATGGTTTGGCAAAAATCAGGAGGTTGACCCTGAATGACTGCAGTTTGGGAACCTCTGGGCTAAGGTGGAGAGCTTGTTTTCAGCTGCACACGATACTCACTCCTCCCATATACTGATGTGCTAAGGCCCTGTGGCTCTCAGCAAGGCTTTGCACTTCCCAGTGTCTCCCAGACCTCTGCTGGCCCTCTAATCTGAAAATCACCTCCATGGACCAACCCTGCTCTGCCGACCCCTCCTGCTGTCCTGCCTGCTCTGGTAACTGCTGGCGCAGTTGCAGGGGCAGCTGAAAGATGGGTTAATAGCTGGGAGATGGGGCACCAGACAGGACAAGGCTGGCTCAGGAAGCAGGGACTGGATCCTCCCCCTCCCCCTTGTGTAACAGGGGCATGAGAGCCTCTGCCACCCCCACCCCACCACCCACTACTCCCCTGCAAAGGAGGGTCCTGACAGTGGGGGGTGGAGGCTGTGGAGGATTTTGATCACCATGACCGTCTGGCCTCTGAGCCAGTCTCCTGCTCCTGCCTGCCCCCTGGGAGCTGAACCATCGTCACATTTTCTTAGCTCTCTCTTCAGTCTCAACTTGCCCTTTCTCTACACAGAGCCCATAGATCATCTTTAAAGGTTGGAATGAACTAGAAGGGAGGGAAGCAAGGAGGGGAGCAGCCTGCAGGGACGGCCCCAGGAAGGAGGTTTGTTTTGGCCCCAGAGCAATTGTGGCTCCAATCAAGAAAGATGGATCTGGCCACCCACCTGCCCACCTGGGGACTGCTGGAGCCCTCTCACCCTGCCCAGTACAAGTATGGTCCAGCCAGGCCAGCCTAGCCTGGGGCTGGTCCTTTTGAACAGGGTCATTGTCACAGCTCTGACCCCCAGCCCTACCCATCCATTCTGCACCCTTTGCTCACTGGGGTCCCTTTCTGGCCACTCTCCTGCTGGTGTACTCGCACTGCACCCCCGATATCCTGCAGATTTGGATTCAGAGTGAGTGTACTGAGCACCTCTTATGCTCCAAGTGAGATTCTGTGTGCTTCCACAGATATCACCCTTTTTTGAAAGACTCTTCCAGAACTCCAAGACTGTTTCAGCACCTCCACTGGAATTTTGGCCAGAGAAGACCAGAGTGGCCTAGCTAGACCATTGCTGTCTGCATGTCCTTACTGTCCTGACTATTATCCCTGGGCCCAGCCCACAGCCTCCCTCATGGTCAAAGTCCCAGTGTGGTGTTTAGACTCTGGTCCTGGATCCCCTGGCCAGTCCCATCTGGAAGGACCACATCCCAGAAGCACCAGGAGGACAGAGGACATGCGGCTTCTCCACATGCCCTTCCTTGGCACATAGGCCCCAGCCTTCTGCCCAGAGGCATCCCTTTGTCTCCTCGCCAGCTGTGTGCATTCCCCCAACACCTTCCCCTTCAGCCAGGCCCCATTCTGCCCTCGAATTCCTATTTTTTTTTTTTTAGAGACAGCATCTGGCTCTGTTGCCCAGGCTGCTGGAACGCAATGGCATGATCATAGCTCACTGTAGCCTCAAACACCTGGGCTCAAATGATCCTCTTGCCTCAGCCTCCTGAGCAGCTGGGACCACAGGCATGCACCACCATGCCCAGCTATTTTTTTTTTTTAAGAGACAGACTCTCACTATGTTGCCCAGGTTGGTCTCAAATTCCTGGCCTCAAGAGATCCTTCTGCCTTGGTCTCTCAAAGTGCTGGGATTGCAGGCATGAGCCACTGTACCTGGGACTTACTACCTTAATTGGGGCGTGGGAGGAGTGGGGATGGACACTGAACAGATGTGTCAGCTTGGAAACCCCCACATTGGCTGGCCTGGCCTGGCTTACCTTGTTCTAGTCTTGGCCTAGACTCTCCTCTGGCCTCAGCAGCCCTCCCCCAATACCTCAGAGGGTTCTCACCAGCAGGTACTCAGGGGCTGGGGCCAGCTTGGGCTGGTCATTGAGGTCCCAGATGGCACCCTGTAATGCTTCTTACCCAGATTTGTCAGATAGGTGGAAGAGGAAGGGCACTGTTCCTTCCTGGTCCCAGAACTTGGCCTAGGATGCTGGGTCAGAGAGGCTGTCCTGTTAACCATGCCCTTCACTCTTGGAGACTGGGTACGTGGCTACCAGCTTCTTCTGGGCACCGGCTGAAGGGCCTCACTGCTCTGTTGTCCTCTTCTTCTGGAAGAGCTGGGAGACAGTGTGTCAAATTCCTGGGGTGTTCTGGAGTAGCCTTCCCTGGATATCAGGGATGACAAGTAGCCCCCTGCCCTAAGGAATTGGGGCACACCAAAGCCAAGCAGCTGGGGTCAGGGAGACACTACAGCAAGCCCTGGATGAAGGAAGTGTGGGAGCTGGGGTATGAGCAGCAGTGGAGTCTTACACACTTTACTTCCAGGCATCTTTGCAACGCCTACACTGGAAGAATCTAAGATGTGATGATAATTCTAAGGAGTGAAGGGTTCCAAGAGCAGATTCCAAGACTCCAAGGCATGAAGCTTCCCAACTCTTGAGGTCCCAGTGTTGCTGCCTTGCTCGCATGCTGGCACGTGCCTGGGGGGCCACACTTCCCCAGGCTTGAGTCAGGGCATGGGGAGTAACCATACATGTTTCTGGAGTTGGCTTTGAGCTTCCCATGTTTCTGAAGGCAAAGCACTGATTTTTTTGGAAAATGTGGCCTCTGCTTTCCAAAGGGACACAGCCATTTTCCTCTTTCACTGGGCTGGGCCAGGCCTGTTGGAGAACTGGCCATGGGCTTGCACTCTCTACAAAAGATTACAGCAGTAGCATGCTTTTATGAGAAATGAGGAACAACTCAGCCCAGTGCAGTCTCCCTGCCTGCTGAGGGGGCAGGGCAGGGGCAGGAGGGGTGAGATGGGCCTGGATCCCAGGGACATCTATCCTTTGCACACCTGGGCCTGGGCTCTCCAACCCTCTGGGAAGACAGGGCTGCCTCTGGCTTGGCTCCCTGTTCTCCTCCTCCAGGAGACCCCCAAGTCTCAGAGTGGCAGCTGCGGGGGCGGGGGGAGACAGGAGTGAGCAGGGGATTGGGTTGGCACGGAGGTTGGCTTCCTCCTGCCTGGTAATGCTGCCCCATACCCCTCACCTGCCTAGACCCCTGAGGTTGGATTTTCCAGGGTCTGGCTCCTCTCCTCCCCTGCCCAAAACCCCCGAAGGCAGGGAACGCACCTGTTACTTTACATTCCTCCCTGAGGTTTTTCTCCCACGGGTCCCCTGCTTGAGTGAGTTCAGAGTGCCCTGAAAACAGGAATCCATCTCCTCCATTCCTAGAGCATTTGAACAGAATACAGGGTGCGACTGTCTAAGTCTGCACTGTCCAATACGAGAGCCACCAGCCACATGGGGCTACTGACACTTAAAATTTGGCTTGTCTGAATTGAGATGTGCTGTGAATGTAAAATACACAAAAGACCCTGGATCTCAGAGACTTAGAACAATCAAAGAATGTAAAATATCTCATTAATAATTTTTGATACTAATTACATGTTAAAGTGATCTTATTTTGGATGCATTGGGTTGAGTAAAATACGTCCTAAAATTCATTGCCACTCTTTCTTTTTTTTTTAATGTGGTTACTAGAGAGTTTAAATTCCATATGCGCCTTGTGTCTGTGGCTCGTGTTATATTTCTATCGGCCAGGGTTGGTCTAAGGGCAGAGTTTCAGACTTCCCTGAACACAGAACTGTCCACGTGGGAGTACTGGGACTCTTAGGTGTTGATTGTATGAGCGCCAGAAGGAGTTTCCACTTCTTTTCTGAGAGAGTGGGTACCTGGTTACCAGCTTCCTCTGGGCACTGGCTGAAGGGCAGCCAGAACTTCTGGGCACAAGTTCTGGGGCCTGTGGAGGCTATGTGTCAGGGTAGGAGGGGGTTGAGGGCTCTGTCTGCTTGTGGTGATGGGGTGTCATGGAGTCTGTGCCCTCCAAGGCAGCCCTTAGCAAGGTCCCAACACACTAGGGCCCTTTGTGTGGAAGGGCTCTGGAGCAAGCGCTGCCTGGGTTCAAGTCCTACCTCCACTATCAACTAGCTGGTGACACCAGGTGCTCTGTGCCTCAGCTTCCTCATCTTAAAATGGAGTTAATAATAGTACCTCCCTCACGGGGTTGTTGTGAGGATTAAATGGGTTAATGCATGTAAAGATGTCAGAATAGCCTCTGGCACACAGTAAGTGCTCAGCACACACAGCCAGTGGTGTTGGTGCCCTTGTCTGGGTCACTCAGAGGAGGGAGGAGACAGGAAGTGGCAGTGGAACAGGCAGGCTTGAGTCCCAGTTCTGCCATGGCCATAGTCTCTTCAGTTTCCCCCCTGTCACATGAGGGAGATCAGAACCCCAATGGACCAGGGTAGGGCTGAGGATCCAGTGAGTATGCACCTGCTCCCAAGATGCCCTGCCATCACCCCCAGAAAGCTGTGTGGAAGACCAGAGTCCCATGCTGGCCTGGCCATCTGGGGAAGGTGACCTTGAGGCCCAGCAAGGTGGGGGCAGGCCAGGCTGGTGATCGGCTAATAGCTGCAGGACCCAGGAGCCTTGGCTCTGCCAGACCCTCTGAAAGCCTGGTCTTAGCACCGCTGGAAATTCTTAAGCTGGGATTTCAGTTTAATTACATATTGATTAAATGGAACAAAGGCGTGGGGGCTCCAGGGAGCAGGCTCTGTGAGCGTCTGATGGAATTTCAATCCTGCTTTTTCCCTGCCTCCCACTCTCTTAGAACCTTAGAGCTGTCACTGCTGAGGAGCCCAGCTCTCCTTGAGCTCCGCAGGCATCAGAGGCCCTGCCTTGAACAGAGTGGCAGCAGGTAGCCTTTGGCCACATAGTGCTGGATTTGCTTCCCTGCCTCAGCCCCCAGCACTCCCCTCTACCTACCATCGCCAAACCCAGGCCAGGCCCAGAGAAGGGCCCATGACCTGGCCAAGGTCAAGCCCAAGGTCAGAGGCAGATATGGGACTTGTGCCTATTCGACAAGTATTTCTTGAGCACCTACTTCGTACAGGTTCTGCTCTGGGCACTGGAAAGTGAGTTGGCTGTAGTCCCTGTCCTCCTTCACAGAGCCCTTGACCTGGTCGGGGGACCAGGCATGGTCTTCCTGAGGAGATGACATCTAGCCTGAGACTTAGAGGACAAGAGAAGGTGGCCAGGCAGAGGATGGAAAAAGCTGTTCCAAGGAGAAGGAACAGCATGTGTGAAGACTCAGAGGCAAAGGGGGGCACTTTGGAGGGCCAGAGGAGGCTGGATCAGGGAGGATTAGGCAGGGCATGCTGGGGTAGAGCTGGGGGTGTGGGGCAGGCCCATCGTGACAGGCGTGTATGGACACAGTGGGGCACCACAACATCCTCCCCACCCTGCCCCCAGTAGTACTGTTTGGGGAAGTGACTTCAGATCAAGGGAGGTCAAGTTGCCAATTGGCGATTCTATTCCCTAACTAGTGATTGGCTCAGGAATGGGCATGTGACTCAATTCTGGCCAATGAAAGGTGAGAGGAGGAATTATATCTCTGAGCTGCTGAACCAACCAGCTCTGTGACCCACCTACTTAAGAATTCACGTTTTGTGAGCCAATACATTTCTTGATGGTGTAAGCCAGCACTCATTCAATATTTTGTTACTTGCAGCCAAAAGTACCCTGATTGATGCATCCATGTAGACCATGGTAAGGACTTTGGATTTAGACTTAAGAGCAGTGGAGAGCCACTGAAAAATTTTAACATAAAAATATTTTCTTTTTAAAAATATCACTCCAATAATGAGTGTACTTAATACCAAACTGAACTGTACACTTAAAAATGTTAAGATAGTAAATTTTACATTACGTGTATTTTACTATTTACAATAAAGAAAATTTAGAAAAAATATATCACTCTGGGTACAAAGTCAAGAAGGAGGAAGGGGTGACATCAGAGACACCAGCTGGGAGGAAGAGACTGCCTAGGGAGGCAACAAACTCCCCATTTGGGAGGTGAATAAGTAAAAGCTGGACTGGAGTCTGTCAAGAGGCGGGAAAGACATCCCACCCCCTGGGCAGGGGCTGGGCATAATTCTGCCTCTCGGTTCTTGTCCACTATAAGATTCAACAATGCTGCAGACTACTGCCCTGCTTCCCTGGGAATTACAAGATCCTTGACCTGAGTGAAATTACCAGACCTAGGAGCAGCCCAGGATTCAGAGAGACTCTTACCTAACACTCCCTATCCCCTTCCCTGCTTTATTTTCCTCCATAGCACTGACCACCCTCAAATATTTGGCCTATTTTACTTATTTATCTTGTTTTTTGTTTGTTCCTTCCACTAGACCTGTGCTGTCCAATATTGTGGCCACTAGCTACATGTGACTGTTTGATCACTTGAAATGTGGCTAGTCCGAATTATGATAAGCTGTAAGTACAAAAAACACACCAGATTTTCAAGACTTAGTATGAAAAAAGAATGTAAAATATCTCATTAATTTAAAAATATTCATTACATGTTGAAATGACAATATTATGGATATATTAGCTTAAATAAATGATGTTATTGAAATTAATTTCACCTGTTTAATTTTGCTTTTTAAATTGTGGCTACTGGAAATTTAAAATTTAATATGTGGCTCACATTGTTTTTCTATTGGACAGCATTGCACTGGACCGGGGCTGGCAAACTATGGTCTATGGGCCAAATTCACACAGCAACCTGTTTTTGTGTAACCCATGTAGCCATAGTTATTACATGCTTCCAAGTTTATAAGAAAACAAACAAAGATAAATATGCAACAGAGGCTGTATGTGACCCCCAAAGCCTGAAATATTTACTATCTGGCCCTTTACAGAAAATGTTCGCTACTGCTGTACAAGACAAAATCGACAAAGGCAGGAATGTGTGTCAGTTTTGTTCTTCACTGTGTCCCCAATGCCTGCAATAGTAGGTGCACTGCTGGGCACACAGTAGGTGTTCACTAACATTGAATGAATGAATGAGTTGCCAAACCTTACATGGCTGCCTTTTGTTGCTGCCCTGGATGTTGCCTCCCCAGCTGGCCTGGTTGCTCCCGAGAGCAATCATGTGCCCTTTCCCGTGCGCCCTACCACACAACTGAACATGAGGCTGAGCCCATGGTTTGCGGTAGAGACAAGGATGACACTTAGGGCAGCAAGCTGCCTCCTCCCACCCTTTTAGAGGCCAAAACTGCCACTGTCCATTCCTGTTGCCAAGAGCCTTGGGGGCAGGGGAGGTGGACAGGAATTCACCCACCCCTTAAATCAGAGAAATCTAGATTCCTAAGGGACAGGGCTCTTGGCAGAGAGAGGAAATCAGCCTCGGCCCAAGGAGGCTGGAGTTTGGATAACTTCTTCTTCAGGGCCCAGTTCTTCTTCAAGGAGTCTATGAATGGAAGGCAAGGTGACTCAGAGCCCCAGAACCAGGCCCAGCAAACACTGGGTGCTGCCTGTCCCACACAGGATGCTGCGCCTTTGACAGATTAGAAACCAGGACTTGGCTATGGAAAACAGTATGGAGATTCCTCAAAGAAATAAATGTAGACCTACCATTCAACCCAGCAATCCCACTACTGGGTATCAACCCAAAGAAAAATAAGTCATTTTATCAAAAAGCCACCTGTACTCAAATGTTTATTATGGCACAATTCACAATCACAAAGATGTGGAATCAACTGAAGTGCCCATCAATTCATGAGTGGATAAAGAAAATGTGGTATATATATACCATGGAGTACTACTTAGCCATAAAAAGGAATAAAATAATGTCTTTTGCAGGAACTTGGATGGAACTGGAGAACATTATCCTAAGTGAAGTATCTCAGGAATGGGAAAAAAAAATACCACAAGTATTCTCTAATAATTGGGGCTAATCAGTGGGCACACACGGGCACAAAGAGATGTAAAGGTCATTGGAAATCAAGAAAGGCGGGGAAGAGAGGAGGGGTAAAAACTCACCTATGGGGTACAATGAACACTATTTGGGTGATGGGCACACTAAAAGCCCAGACTTAAGTATTGTAAAAGATATCCATGTAACAAAAACATTTGTATCTCCTTAATATTTTGAAATTAAAAAAAAAATAGAAATCAGGACTTGGCCATCATGATTGTGTGCTTTAAAAAAAAAGTGAGTTTTTTTGTTTGTTTGGGGCTTTGGGGGGACTCCTTTGTGTTTGGCTTTTCCCCCCTTGCAACAAAATTCCTTCTGACCATCTCTGCCCATCCAGCATATGCAGTGAAAGAAGGGAAAGGATTTGGTGGCTCTTTCTTGTCCATACGCAGCCCAGTGAGGCAAAAGAAAGAGAATTATTTCCCTTGCTCAGCAGCGGAGGTAACAGCACAAAACCCCAAGAGATGCTCAAACCAAGGGTGGGGTATTGATCCCTCCGAGGAGGTGGGCTTGCCCATGTGGCAGGCAGTATGGTTTAATGGACAGTGCAAGCTGTGCAATCAGACCTTCCTCCTCAAAGAGGACCACTTAATCTTCTGGGCCTCAGTTTCCCACTCTGTAGAATGGCTTAGGGTGAGGTTCAGAAGTGGTGGTTGAGCAGAGTACCAGGCACATAAAAGGCTCTCTGTAAATGGCCGTTATAATTGATTATCTTTATTTAGGAGACAATTCCCTCCCCAGGGGCCAGAGAAGGGAGAGGTCTAGACAGCTCCTATTTGCTTGGTGTGGTCAAGAAGGTCTCTGTAGCCTGGAGAGAC
The DNA here is from genome assembly GCA_023783475.1 of Daubentonia madagascariensis. Lineage (NCBI taxonomy): Eukaryota > Metazoa > Chordata > Mammalia > Primates > Daubentoniidae > Daubentonia > Daubentonia madagascariensis. The sequence continues at coordinate 5,796,093 of JAKFHU010000144.1, read as the reverse complement.
CCCAGTACATCGTGTCTTAGAGAGCTGGAGGTGGGGGTGGGGTGGGCAGCTGGTCACTGAGCATGGGGGGCGAGTGGGGGGGGGGTGACAGGGGGGGGGGGAGAGAGAGAGAGAGAGGGAGAGAGAGCTATTCTCCAGCCTGAAAGCCTCACTCCCTCCCGCCTACCTTTGTCCTAGCTCAGAGCTCCTGGAATGTGGCAGCAAGAGATTGTCAGGTTCCCTATTCTTCCCGCCTTCCTTCGTTTATTTATTATTTGTTACATGGGCTGTAATTAAGGAGGAAAAATCTATAAAAATTAAGTGATTCTAAAGGTGCTGTTTAGGGACAGCATGGGGGGTAGACAGGGGATTGAAGGGGGCTGTACCTTTCCTTCCTGCCAAAGGCCCTTTGTAGAAAGGGTGCTGGATGGAGCACCTGGAACTACCCCTTATTGCCCCTTCTGGAAGCCCACCTGAGGAAAGCACCTACTGTGTGCTGAGCCCTGGGGTGAGACAGACCTGGGCTGTGGCCTCACTCAAGGGGGTGGCAGCCTGGTGAGGGAGACAGACACCTTAACAGGCAACTACATTGCCGATGAAAGAGGGAAGCTGGGCCCTGCTCCAAACCCCTGCTCTCTTCTTGACCTGCTGAGGGACAAGCCCTCCTGGGCAATTTCTCACAGGGAAAGTGTGGCTTCTTTTAAATTTGTCCAAAATTTAACCACCCTTATGGGTAGTTCCCTCAGGTGGCCCCAGAGAGGGAGACCACGTAAGCCATGCTGGAGTGGGGATGGGTCAGGGAAGCCTTCCTAGAGCAGGTAACTTTGGCACAGGGTTTTGAAGGCTGCTCAGGAGTTTAGCAGTCTGGGGTAGGGTAACGGAGAAAGCAGGATTGAATTTCTAGTCAGAGGGAACAACGTGTATGAAGGCTGGAGGCATGTTGGTCCTTGGTGTGTGAAGGGAACACAGGCACCTGCTGGGTGTGTGAGCACATGAATCTGTATGTGGGGCAGCAGGGACTAGGGATGTGGAAAAGAGCCGGATCAGGAGGCCTTGAATACTGACCTCAGCAGGTGATAGGAAGCCATCTGAGGGGGGCATTTGTGTCCCAATTTATAGGTGAGGGCCCTGAGGCTCAGAGAGGTGAAGGCCTTGCCCAAGTTCCCCAGACTGTGGGCTGAGTCTGGAGGGCAGGCGCCAACCTCTGCCTGCCTCAGATATCAGTGTTAATGGCTCTAATTCACTTTAGTCCATTAAGTAGTCTTTATTGAGCAGAAGCAGGCGCCAGGAGTGTGTGGGTGTGAGCTGCCATGTGGGTGCCCCAGAACTCTGCTTCCAGAGAAGATGGCCTTCTGAGCCTCCCTGGACAGCGATCTGAGAGGCTGAGATGTAGCCCCCTGTCCCCTGTCACCACCCCTGGGCTGCAGTGTCCCCCAGATGTCCTTCCAGGCTAGTGAAGCCTTCATTCAGGGAGTAGATGGCAGATAAGGAGGTGGGCAGTCACTGTACTTGCTTGTGACCTAGACTCAGCCTGGTGCCTCTTAGGGTCCAACCTGTGCCTTGGGGATGTGGTGGGGAGATGTGTGGCAGGACCAGCCCAGCTGATACAAGTGTCCCTTCCCATCTGCAGGAGGGCGGCAGGAGTGGCCAGATGAGGAAAGGAGTCAGCCCCACTTCAGCTCCCAATGTGGGCTGGCACGGACTATGGGGGAGTACTGGTGGGCTGCCGATAAGAGAAGAGACTGAGGCCCAGGAATAGGGCTAAGAGTGAGGGTCCTAGAGCACAGGGGGACCCCTGTGATGAGGAGGTGAGAGCTCAGTCTAGAATAGGAAAAACTATGCCTGAGACCTCATAACTATGCATGTTAGGGAGAAGCCTAAATGCTCCAAGGGGCTGGCTTGGCTGGGCTTGGGACAAGGCAGAAGTCCCCAGCTCCACTATCCCTGTGGCCTAGCTGGCTTATGCAGCTGATAGCTGGAGCAGGAACCCCGGTTCCTGCCTCGATTCTGCTCCCCTCGCCACTGTGGCACTGAGCAAATCACTGCTCTGCATTAGGCCTCGGCTTTCCCATCTGCACAATGGTGATACTCTCTGCTTGAACTGCCTATGGGGGTTTGTGCTGAAGGTCAAAACCAGGCAATAGCCATCACTGGGATTGGATTCCCCTGTGAAGTTTAAGAAGGGGCTTTAAGAGGCAAAGATTACCCAGAGTCCCAAAGAAGCAGTGCTATAACATGATGCCCATTTCATAGATGCAAAAACTGTGGCCCAGAAAGGTAGAGAGACTTGACCAAGGTCCCACTAGTGGATTCTAAGCCCTGCAACCTAATTCTTGCCCCAGTAGCCTGTAGGGCCCTGGACAGGGCTGCTTTTCCCCAGCCTAGGCACCCACGTTGTTTCCGTCACTTTGTGAGAGCTTTCTGAGACATTTGTTTTTATGTCTGTAAGTTGGGCAGCCTGTGAGCAGGGCTAGCGTCTGCCTGTGAGTATAAAACTGACAAGAGGCGCTGGCAGAGTGTGGAAACTGTCAGCAGAGCAGCCGCCTGTGAAATTAACATGATATCGAAAGCGTCAATGTTTATTTACTGGAAATATCTGGACAGGATGCAAAGCAGGCTGCAGCTGCTGCCTTGGGGCTGAGGGTGAGGGTCACCCCTGCCCATCCCTCCTCGCCAGCCAGTAGGCCCTGCTGGCAGAACCAGCTGAACCCCTGGTTGAGACTCCCATTCTCTTCTTGACTTGCTGAGGAACAAGCTCTTATGGACTAAGTAGGACTTCACTGAAATTTATCCAAAGGTAACCTCCCTCATGTCCCAGCATTCCAACGATGGTGTCCATGGACCTAGTGAATAGGATGGGGCCTTTCTGAGGTCTTTGCTCTCTGGGTGCCTCCAGGGTAGAAGTCACAACTTCCTGAGCTCTACTAGCTATAGGTCATCTCCCCTGTCCCCTTGTCAGGAAGGGGCAGCTAGTTCTCCATGGCAGCCCTCCCCCAGACCCAGCTGGTTGGGCCAGGCTGAAGTCACCTGACTCAAACTTGGCCAATCAGAGTGTGTGTCCTGGGAATTTGAAATCAGGGCACAGAGATTAGGTGAGTCGCAGGGAACTGAAATACAAGGTGTGCTGGCTCCTGGCAGGGGCTGCCATTCTGGGGCATCAAGCTCTGCTAAGTGCATGTTGATAAGCGAGGGCGAAGCTTACCTGGAGGAGAATGGAGCAGATGTGCATGGGGAAAAAGATGAGAGACCTTCTAGCTCTAAGTAGAGATAGACAGTGATAAGTGGGTTTCAGTTTGGGAGAGGGAGGCCTGGCAGTTCATTCTGCAATTGTGTGTCTTAAAATTTCTCTGTAACCTTATATTCAAAGTGCACTTTGTTTGAAGAAGGTAAAAATCTGCTGAAACGGGCCTTAAAACAGAGACAGACGCTAGGACTGAGGTGACAAGGAACAGACCCTCAGATAAAATGTAGAATTAGCTGGGAAGGAATGAAGGAGGTAGTCAGTGGTCCATGATATGTGGTAGCAAAGCCGCTAATTATGCTGTGCCCCATAGGTGTTGGGACCCAGACTGCGGGCTGCTGAGAGCCAGGCTCAAGGGACCACAGAGAAAAGCAGAACCAGGGACACTGCCTAGCTTGCCTCTGCTCTTCCCTGCATCCTCTGTGAACTGGAAACATGGCTCTTGATTGCTCCCAGGCTCACCTTTCCTAGCCTCACGCCAGAGAAAAACCAATAGTGACATGCTCCAGTTCCAAGTTCAAATAACCTAGGAAAGGGTGCTGATTAGCTGCACTTGGGGCAGGTGCCAGTTCCTTGTCCACTCAGCAACAAGGAAGTGTGGGCGTGGTTAGCCCAGCTTGGGTCAGGTGCCCTTCCCTATTTAAGAAGAGGGCAGTTCGTATTCATGCCAAATGATGGGGGTAGGTGGGAGGGGGAGGCTGAGGAACACCTTGCAAAAATGGGCCCTTCTGGACAGTCAAAACAATAAATGTTCACTCTGTTCTTTGGCAGAGAGATCTTGGGGAGTCAGGCCTGCTCCTACCACCTACTCCTCTCAGGAGAAGCAGAGAGGATTGGACTGGTTGGCCTCAACAGATGACGATTGTGCAGGGCTGGGCTGAAAACTTATTATAATTCCCATTTTGTTACAGAGAAGTTTTGTTGCACTTGGGCTATTTCCCCTCACAATTGCACATCAGGTGTGTTGATGGTGGGTAAAGTTACCATTTAGCCCAATGTCCTCCCACTTGCTTGGTGATAAGAATCAGCAGGGTTCCTTCCCAGACATTGTGATTTAGGAGGGCTGGACCAGGACTGGGAACCAGAATTCTGACCTTATCTTCTCTTGGGACTGTCTGGGAAACACTGATATAAGCCAGGGAGGTGAACCTCTCACCTGGCCTGAAATGAGACCAAATTAGAGGAATGGATGACACCTCCAGTGTGGACTTGGTTACCAGGAAGTCTTTAAAGCAGTGGTGTGCACCTGGCTGCACATTAGAATCACCTGGGGAGCTCTTGCAACTCCTATTACCCAGGCAGCACCCCACACCAATGGCATCAGAATCTCCGGGAGTAGGAGTTAGATATCAACATATTTTTAAACCTCCCCTGGCGATTCCAATGTGCAGTCAGAGTTGAGGACCACTGGTCTAGGGAAAACCATCATTTTCAGTCTACCCACACTCCTGCCCCTCCCACAGCCTGGAAGAGGTGGCTTTCCTACCTTCTGTTCCTGCTTCAGCTAACTGCACCAAGGGTGGACACCTGACCTAATCCTGGTCCATCATAGATTCTCTTGGGAATTTGAAATTGAACATGGATGTCAGCATGAGTTGCTGAAGCTGCCATCTTAGGGTAACTGTGCTTAGTCAAGCACCCCCTGATTGAGCAGAAGAGGAAGCCACTCCTTCTGAAGAGAGGGACAGGTGACCTGAGCTGCTGTGCAGCCAGAAGCTGAGCCAAGAGGAGAGAGAGGAAGTGCATCCCCACCCCTATCCCTTGAGGCTGGCCTGGGCTTCCCTGAGACTTTATATTCTTACAGAAACCTCCTTGTTAGAGGATGTCTTTAAATGGGCTACTGTTCCTTGCACTCAAACAGTTTTGGATGCAGAGCACTAAAAGCTAAAATATATCCAGGCTCAGAGCCCCACACTCCATTCCCTGGAAGGCTCAGCAAAGGACAGTAGCTGGCACCTATTGGGCATATCCCACAAGCCAGGTGCTTTCCAAGAGCATTGTGTCCAAGTTTCCCAACAACCCCGTAAAGTGGGAATGATTAGGCCTGTTTTATAGAGAAGTGCAGTAATGTGCCTCAGGGCTCCTAGCTGATTAGCGTAGAGCAGAGTCATAAACCAGAGTATGCCAAATCACTGCCAGCAGATCACACCGGAAGCCAATTATTCAAAGCAGGGCAGAGTGGAGGTCCTGCTGCGATAAGGGTGTGGGGGGCTGCTGCTTGCCTGGGGCTGACCATTTCAGGACAATTCCACTTGGGTCCAGGCCCTGAAAGAGTTACTGCTGGAAAGGTGGGGCCCAAGTCCATACACAAGGTGTGCTTGCAAGCTAAGAGCTGTGATTACTCCCCTCATCTTCGTCGCTGTTGTTATACAGGCTATAGAGCGCTTTGGGAACCACAGAGCCTGCTTCTATCCCACCCTACATGATTTCTCATAGTTCCTGGTACTCATATCTCTGATCACAATTTTTAAATGTGTATTATCTGAGTGATTCCCTGGTTGGTGTTCAACCTCCTTGAGGGCACGAATTTATCTTGTTCTTTGCAATATTCCCAGTGCCTAGCCCTGTGATTGGTGAAAGTAGGTGTTCAATGAATATGTGGGAGGAAGGGAGTGCTCCAGAGCAAGAATCATTACCCCATTTTATAGATGGGGAATGTGAAACCCAGGGAGGGGAAATTGACCAGGGTCACACAGGGAGTAACAGCTGAGCTGGGCTAGAATCCAACCCAGTCAGGAGGGAGACCCCAGGGACACAAAGCAGAAGTGAGATTCCAGGATGGATGTAGGCATAAGCAGCCCTAGATAAATGTATCACTACAGATTGAGTGTGGGGTGAAAGAGTGTTGAGGAGACCCTGAACAAAGCCCTTCCCTGCAGTTGAGACCCTGCTCTCTGGTGAGGAACAGCCTCCTCTTCCAGCGGGAGCAGGTGGATTGAACAGTGACGGCTCTCTCTCCAAGGCTGAGAGCCATAGGCCCTTCCCAGAGTGGGCATTGCAATAGATGGGCCACGAGCTGGAGAACGTGAGAGGCCTGCAGAGCTTCACTACAGGGCCTGTTAGGAATCATGCTTTTTTATAATGTTCCTAAAGAGAGAGAGGGGCAGATAAGCTTGTGCATCCAATAGGGCTGTGGTCCCCAACCCCTGGGCTGTGGACTGGTACTGGTCCATGGCCTGTTAGGGACCGGGCCACAGAGCTCTGCCACCCTCTGCTTCCCCGCCCCATCTGTGGAAAAATTATCTTCTGTGAAATTTAGGATGGGGGGGCTCACACAGCAGGAGGTGAGTGATGGTTGAGCAAGAGAAGTTTCATCTATATTTTCAGCCACTCCCCATCGCTTGCATTACCACCTGAGCTCTGCCTCCCCACCCCCGCCCCCCACTGTGCATGGAAAAATTGCCTTCCATGAAACCAGTCCCTGGTGCCAAAAAGGACTGCTGCAATAGGGTAAAAGATTATTATGATTGGTCATGGACTCTTAATTTCTACCCCGCTGAGACAAGTCTCCCTTTTGGACAGGGCACCTGGTGTTGGAATGGGTCTGGGTGTGTTTCAGGGACAATTCTCCCTGTCCACCACCATGAGTCACCTGGTCCAGGAGCCCATGATAGTTCAGAATGTTCTGAATGAAGGCTGGGGGCTGGAAGCTGTGTGGGGAATCCATAAGAATGACAATAGTAGAAGCAGGCATTTATTGGTCGCTTACTCTGTGCCAGACACTGTTCTAAGTGCTTTGCAGGCATGATCTAACTTATTCCTCACAAGTTACATGGGCAACTTGCCCAAAGTCACACAGCTGGTACATGGCAGAGCCAGGATTTTGACCCAGGTCATCTGCCTCCAGACCCCATGCTCTTAAACCCCTACATGCAGCCCCATGGGCTAGCCTCCACTTCATGGTGTTTTTGTTTTGATGTGATCCCCAAACTCAAGGTATGGTCTTGCCTAGTCCCCATTTTGGCAGGCCCTTAACCGTGGGATTGATTTAGAATGGTGTGTGCGTGTGTGTGTGTGCGCGCGCGCGTGCATGCGGGGGTGCTTAGGGCAGAGCGTAGGGAACATCTCCAGCAGAGGGAAGAACGCTGATGAGGCCTGGAGAAGGAGCTTGAGCATCTGAGGAAGAGAGAGGCGGCCAGTGCAATCTCTTCAGAATCCTCTGGAGAGAGGAGACAGGACTGAGTCACAGAGGCTCCCTGGAGGCTTTGAGCCAGGTCCCCTTGCAGCCACACATGGCACCTCTGGCCAGATGCTTATCTGTCCCCAGGCCATCCAGAGGGACCAGCGCCGCTGGGATTCATTTCAGTCTCAATATCTGGCACCTCTGGGGCACCCCTACCACTCCTGCCCTCAGCCTAGCCCTGTCTTCTAACCCTTTAAGAACTGGGGCGGAGTGCACAAGGTCCGGAGTGAGGCGGGGTCCCCGCGGCCACGCCCCTCCCAGCCCGAAGCCCGCCAGCTCCGGCTGGTCGCCTAGGAGACAGTGCCCGGCGCCCTCTCATTGGCCGGCCGCGGCTCCGAGGGCGGGAGCGGCTCCGAGGGCGGGAGCAAGGCTCCGGGCTGCTGCTCGGTGTACGCCGGGGTGTGTGTGGTGTGTGTGTGTGTGTGTGTGTGTGTGTGTGTGTGTGTGTGTGTGTGTGTGTGTGTGTGTGTGTGTGTTGGGTGTGTGTGTGTGTGTGTGTGTGTGTGTGTAGGGTGTGTGTGTGTGTGTGTGTGTAGGGTGTGTGTGTGTGTGTGTGTGTGTAGGGTGCGTGAACAGAGGCCGGCCTGGCCGCGCTGTGATCCCAGGAAGGAGGGAGACCGCGGGATGGAGATGGGCCATGGGCCTCTGGGAGGGCTCCTATGGTCGGAGCTTGGGAGCTTGGTTGGGGCACCTGCCAGCGTGGGTGCATGTCCCTACCTCTGAGTGCCTGAGGGATGGGGGCTGCTCTGTGGGCCTGGGCATTAGTGTGAATGCAAGGGACAGAGTGTTCAGCGTAAGTGTTTCAATGTAACAGCTATTATCTTGTGTACACTGATGGTGTTTGCTTGTATGGGTGCCTGTGGAAAGGTTGGGTGTGGACACATTGCTGCGTGTCTGTGTGGGAGAATATGTGAGGCTGTACACATGCGAGTTCTTCCGTGCACGCATGTGTGCCTGCTGCAGTGGGTATTGCGTGTGTGTGAACAGAGAGGTGTGCATACTCACCTGAAGAAGGGGCTTCAGCCTCTCCCTCCTCTGCTCCCACAGCTCAAATCTTTCCTTCTTAGATTCAGAGATGTAACCCTCTCATGCTCAAGCACCCACCATAGCTCCCTATTGCCTAGATGGTGCTCTACAGAACACCCTGCCTCAGCTTCCCCAGCCACCCAACACCCTCCCTGCCCTCCACACTTGCACCAAGAGCCAATAGGAGGGAAGATTCTGTCTCAGGCACAGGGGAGGCTTCAAGGGCAAGGATGAAGGGTTCAAAGTGGATTCTCCTCATCCTAAGCCAGGGGAACTGGAGCTGATGGCCTGTGGACCCTTGAAATCTGCTACCTGCCTTTGATCTCCCCTTTCTGCTCTCTACATGAATGGGAACTCTGCCTTAACCTGCAACTGCCTGGGGTCACTGGGCTCCACAGCTGCAGGGTTCTTACCAGGTGTTGTCCCCTCATCTACCACTTCCTACAAGCATGTTTGGAGAGCTTTCTTTTGTGGGGGGAGGGCTGGCGGTCAGCTGGAGGGCCCAGCTGGGACCTGGGAATCCATCATGAGCTGCCCTGGCCTGTGCAGCTCTTTGCCTCACCACAGAACAGTCCCTCCACCTACCCCCCACTTCCAGCATTCCCTCTGTCTCTGGGCAACCTCAGGGGCCCATCGACCTTGCAGCGTCCCTGTCCCTTCCAGCTGTCCCACAGGAGAAAGGGAACAGCTGTCCTCCTGGCTCTTGGCCAGCCAGGTGCCAGCCAGTGGTCAGGCAGTCCCGCTCCACGCTCTGGCTGCAGGGTCTTCCCTACTTCCCTGCTGGTGGCTCCATGGGGCAGAGGATCTTGTCCACTCCTCATGGGCTGTCTTGCCTGGTGGGGCTCTTGGAGCCCATCTTGTCCAGCCCCAGCTGTACATAGAGGGAAAGTGAGGTAGAGGGGCAGGGACTCACCCTAGGTGGTAGATGACTGGCAGGCTGCCTGAGAAGGACACGGGAAGACTCCCGAGAGGTGACCTCCTGGTGTGGAGGGGAGGTGGCTGCTTGGATGGCAAAGCCTCTAGGGGCTTTGCACATCCAGACTGAGCAGCACCTGAGGAAGGCTGCGGGGGGAAATGGGCCAGGGCCGGGGCAGGCGACTGCGTGGCTGGTATGAGTGTGGAAAGGGGGGCTTATGGGCCCCGGGCGGGCCGTAAATGTCATTCTGCTAGACAGGGTGTAACGCTGCCTCACTTCAGCTGCAGTGAGGGCAGGGAAGTGAGATAGGGGCTACCACTGAGGTCTGGGGTGAACCCTGAAGATGGAAGAGAATTGGGGGTCTGTGTAGGCTTCTCTCAGGCCCTTGGGAAGTGTCAGCTGGGCTGTGGCCAGAGCCCAGGAGAGACAAAGGCTTGGAAGACTTCCCCAGCCCCAGCTCTGTGAGCTGCTGAGGGGCAGCTGCACACATTTTCCCGCCCAGGTCTCCTCCCTGTGCCCTTGGAGTGTCCTGGGAGAGGCTCTGGGGCGGGCAGGCAACAGAGGGACGAGGCTTTACTGTGCCTGCGTCTCTCCTCTTTACGAGGCCATATTTTTTTAACGAGCTATGTAAATGTCTGCAAGTCAGAGAGCAAAGTCAGGGCCTCCAGCTGCCCCCTCCTCCCGGACTGAGTGCCCCCTGGGGCCAGTCTGACCTTGTGTTTTCCATGGGAATGCTTTCTGGATGGCATGGTGGTTGTCTCCTTGTCGCCACCTCCCAGTTCAGCTGAGTCAGAGCTGGCGCTATTGCTGACTCATTCATTTTGTGACCTTGAACCTGTCACCTCCTCTCCCCATACCTCAGTTTCCTTATCTATAAAATAGCAGTAACAAGGAGCATTTTGTGCCGTCTAAGGTGCCATGACTTAGCTATGCAACCTTGGGCAGTGGCTCCAGCCTCTCTGAGATTTGTGTTTCTCATCTTAAAATAGGGAGACAGACAGTCATGCTCATCACTGCCTTTGGGCTGCACTCTGGCTCCTGGGAACTGGGAGGGATGGATCATGGGGAGGGCCCACCCCTCTTCTCTCCTTCCTGCCTTTCTCTTTCTTCCGCCTCCAGCTTCCTCCTCCTCCTCTGTTCCTCTGCTCCATCCCCGGGATCTCCATGGTGGTGTGTCACAGTCCCGGAGGGGGGTACAGGGAGAGCCAGGCCCTCATTCCTGCTGGGATCTCATCCAGGGCATGGAGAGGTCTCCTGGGGGGCATGAAGGCTGGGGTGTGAAGGAGCTGGGCGAGGAGAGGGGCTGGGCTGAGCACTGGGGCATCCCTCCAGTCTCCATGGCCCCCAAAGTCCCCACTCTAGCCTTCCCAGACACTAGCACTGTCACCTGGCATGATGACAGGGCCTGGGCTGGGGATGTAGGATGTACCATAATGGGTTTATGGGAGGCTATAAATCCCCTTACAGGCTGAACAATCAGCTCCCTCAGGCAGTTAGAGGCCAGAGCTCCCAGGGGAAGGCTCTGTCCTCCCAGGGATGAACTGCGTGGCCACTGCCCTCAGATAGTCCCTCAGAACAGGCTGCTGGGCCTGTGTATCATGCTGTGGTCTCAGGGCCTCACAGAGATGCCAGGTGGACTGGGAGCCAGGAGGGGGAAATTGACTGGCAGCAGCTTTGATCCTGACCCCACCCCCAGGTGCCCACCTACCCATGCCACAGCACACTCATCCCATTAAACAAAGGAAGGAAGCTACAGGAGCTGATGTGGCTGTGCCCTCTTCACAGATGAGAAGCCTGAGTCTGGAGTGGTTCAAATTGAGGGGCCCAGCCTGGTGCTTTTTCTGCAGTGAAGTATTGGTGCCCTGAGTATGAATCCTGACTTCAACACCTACCTGGTGGTGGGCCCAAGGCAATCACTTCTCCTTCTTGAGCCTCAGTGTTCCCATCTGAAAGGAAGCATATTAGAACCACCTCATGGTAGGGTTAAGTAAGAAAATGTATGGCCTGCTGCCTGGCACAAGCCCTTGATAAACAGTAGCTATTGTGACTGTTGCTGTATTTCTTCGGTACCACCCTCCTACATCTGCCTGCTATGGAAAGGACATTGGAACGGGTCAGCAAACTTGGGTTCAAGTCCTGGCTCTTTACTTACCAGCTGTAGGTCATTGGGCCAGTCACTGTTGCTCTAAGCCCCTTACTCCTGGGCAAACTGTAGCAGCCTGTACACCAATGAGTGGTTCCTCAAAAGAACAAGACACAGCAGAGGTCCCCATGGAAGATTATTTCCAAAGGTGGCTGCAACAACTCTCACATCCTGCATGCCCTTTTGCCGTGTAACTATAGCTCCTCGTATCAAGAGTTGGAGACCGTCCTCCCTCCCATTGAATCTAGGGGGACCTGTGACTTGCCCTGACCAACAGAATGCAGCCAGTGTGATGCTGTGGGACTTCCTGGCCTAGGCATCAAGAGACCTGGAAGCTTCTGTTTTCACTATCTTGGAGCACTGAGCCACCGTGAAGAGGTCTGGCTACCCTGGAGAGACCATATGCAAAGAGAGAAGCCAGGTGTCCTTCAGCCCTTCTGGCCTCCCCAGCTGAGGTGACACACATCTTCAGAGGCCACCTGGGATCTTCAGCTCCAGTCAAGTCTCCCGCATTGACACCACACACAACAGAGATGAGATGTCCTCACCAAGCCCTGCCCAAGTGGCAGAACTGGGGACAAATAAATGGTTGTTTTAAACCACTAAATTTTAGGGTGGTTGTTATGCATAAATAGATAACTGACACAGTCCCTTATCCTTTCTGCACCATCTTTACCCAAACTTGTTTTGCGCAAAGTTGAGCTCCTTGGCCACAGCTGATTGGGCAGACGGATGGGCACCTGACTTCAAGGCAGCCAATCCATTGGCTGGTAGGTGACCAATCTGATTTTTTAAATTTCTCTTGCAAGGCAGACAGTGAAGGAGGCTGGAGCTGGGGTATTTTGAATGGGAGCTGGGGGTGACTTTCAGTCCTATACAGGCTATTATGTCATCAGAGGACACCAAATTGAGAGCAGCAGGAAAGGTAATAGTCCATGGAACCAGGTTCTGTGAGGCCTCCACTAAATCATTTAACTCTAGCTGGTCTGTGTTGCCCCTCTTATGCCTCATGTGCCCTGACTCCAGGCCCTAAAATACTCAAGGTCCCTTGGCCAGCTGGTGACAGAACTTCCCCAGGGACTCCTGATACCAGCCAGGGGTCTACACTGCTCTTCTGATCCCTTCTCCCTTACTCTCTGTGATATCCCCTCACCCAACATACACAGGCTGTAGCCTTACCCTCCAGGGCCCCAGGGCATGGCCACTCTCTGTGCTGGGAAGACAGGGGTGATGGCCCTGGAATCTGCTCCCATCCTCCCCACACAGCCCTGAGGCCTCCAGCGGCAAAGCAGAGGGCATGACCAGGTTTGGTTTCTACCCCAGCCCCCTTTGGAGTTCCAGCTCTTTCTGCTCCCTGCGTGTCCTGCACACAGTCCCTTACTCTACCAGTTCCTGAGTTCAGCTACCACTCCCCTGCATGTCCACAAAGATGTCACGCTGATAACAGTTGTCATCAGTATACCCCAAACAGGTGCCACTCACCATGTAGGTGGGCACTTTACAACACTGTCTTTAATCTTCCCAGACACCCTGTAAACATAGGATTCTTGACCCCCCCCTGTACATGGGACTCAGTGGTGGAGATGGGATTTGAACCAAGGGCTGCCTGACTCCAAAGCACATGTTCCATCTGGCACTCTGCTGTGTAACTCTAGGCAGGTTACTTTCTGTCTCTGAGCCTTATATTCTGACTTGCGAGGGGTAAAACAGGGAGGGGTCCTGGTGCTCACTGCTCCCTCTAATACTCACCCTCATGGTGCTACCCTCGGCAGGGTCCCCTTGCAGGTTGAAGGTAGGTTCCCAGTCTTATCATCCTCTCTTCAAGGCACGCCTGTCTCATGGAAGAGCAGGTCTGGAGGCTGCTCTGGTCTCGGTCTCCTGGAAAGTGGGCTGGACTCTCAGGATCCAGTATCTTGCTTTTTCCCCAGTAGCTTCCTCCAACCTCATTCGTGTGGCCCCAGGGTGAAAGGTGAGCAAAGCAGTCAGCTCCCTATGGGGTCTGAGGTGGCAACACACCTTGACTCCACAACCCCATGGGATCTGAGGCAGGGCGGGGCCATCAGGACTGTGGGGGAATGTGGGAAGGCTCTGACCCCCAAACCACATCTGTGTTCAGTCTTCCATTGCATGTGCCAGGGCACGGGGGCAAGGAGGTTGTCAGGCCAAGGAGAAAGTAGCTTCTCCAGCCTGGCTTCCCTGGATGGTCCCCTTAAGTCTGGCAGGGCCCTTAGCTGCAGTGGACCTCATTACCTGCTTCCACAGGAGAAGGTTACACAGCTGGGAAGGGGCTGCACCAGGACTAAAATCCGGGCCTTCCGGCTCCCCTGCTTGGGCCATCACAGTCTGCTGAGCCCGGTCACTCACACCCCCCAGAACTGACCTTCTTCCCCCACTGAAAACAACCTGGTAATTTTCTCATGTCCTTGAGTTTCCTCAGAGGGTCAGTTCCCTCCCAGTAGCCAGGAATAAATTGGCCCCTGACTCCCCCCACTCTTACCAGAACCTTGAGGCATCCCAGGGGGATTAAGTCACAGTCCTATAGGCTGCCTCTTGTGGAGGACAGTGCCCACTGGGCTCCAGGGCTGGGAGATGAAGGCCTGTGCTCTGGTCTCTCTTGGGAGGTGGGCAGGCCTGCTGGGTTCCTGAAGTCTCACATGACAGCACTGGCCCCTTGTTGCATACAGGCCACTCACATACCCCAGGACTCCTCTCCCTGTCCCATGTGCTCCCAAGGTAGTCTCCTGCCTGGCATGGCTCTGAGAAGCTCTGAGCCAGGTTTAGAAGTCTGTGGCTCTGGGAGTCTGCAATTAGGCCCTGGTTCTGTCATTTAGAAGCTGTGTGACTTCTGATAAGCCACCACCCTCTCTGGTCCTCATCCTCTGCATCTGTGTTAGAGTTGGATTATCATCACCACTACCATTTGTAGAGGGATTACTGAGTGCCAGGTAGTGCCCCAATCAACACATACCTGTGTCCCCTCATTTAATCCTCGTAACAACCCAAACTAGTAAGATCGTCTTTATTTTACAGGTGAGAAGACGGAGGCTGGAGGAGTTAGGTAACAATCCCACACAGCTGGTAAGCACTAGAACTGGAACTCAAACTCACACCTGACCTCAGACCTCGCAGCCTCATAACCACTAGTCTAGGCTGCCCCCCAGGGACCCTTAGCCTTTTGCACACCAATATTCCAGGATCCTATGGGGAGAGGACCCTGTTTCTTCCCCAGGGATAAACCCACAATTCAGAGGGCTGGAGCCTTCCCCAGAACCAAGGACAGTCCTGGGTGATGGCTGGGAGGTGGAGGTAAGGATAGGCTGGCCCAGCTGTAGCTACAAACTACATCAGCTGGAACCAGAAGCAGAGCAGCCTCTCAGGGAAGCCTTTAGAGTGAATGAATGAATGAATGAATAAGTGACTAAGTGCCAACTCCATGCCGGGCTCTGCCCACCATGCCATCCCACCGGAGGCTTGCTTTAGAAGGTGCTAGGCATGTAGCTACCTGGTTCATGCCAGCTTAGGTGGGGCTTGTGAGCCCCGGGAAGAGCCCCGATTGGAAGGGCTGTATTCTGGAAGTTTCTTTTTGCTGAGGGTCAACTTCTCTATTGCTCCCCCTCTGTGTTCAGCTAAGTCTGTGCCTGTTGGTTCCTGCGTCACTGGAGTTCTCCTTTAGCTTGAGGTTGAATGGGCAGCGGGGTCACTCTGGGTCCACCATGGGGCTGAATCCAAGGAGCCCCCAAGGAGAAAGAGGAAACTCGGAGGGGAGAGGCCAGGCCTCCCTGACACTGGTGCCCCTCCCTCCTGACAGAGATGAGGGTAGGTGAGCATACAGTCTGCTGGCTGAGCCACTGGCTTATGGACTCTAGGAAAGTTACAAGGTGACAAGGTGAGTGCCTGGCTCTTCCCACTCTGTTACATGGGGCATCCCTCTCCAGGGTTGGCTTTGGAGCATCTAGGTTTGGTTTGAATGGGCAGGGCTGGGGGGTGGGGAGCATGGGCAGATGTTGTCTGACCCTCCTGGTAAGCTCATGTGCAGGTGGATCCCAGCCCCAAACCCAGAACCCCTGCAAGTCTAGGATAGGCTCAGAGTATAGCCTGGTGGAAGATGGGGCAAAGCTGGCATGGTGACCTGGGTCTGGACAGTCTCAAGGGCAGCCCCAGAACTGCCTCCCCGAGCCCCCACAGACTGGGCACTTTATGTGGGAAGTGGCATACTGTAGGTGCTCGATAAATACTTATGGAAGGAAGACTTGGAGAGAGCTGGTGTTCGCAATCCCTGCACAGGTCCACGCCAACACTTGAAGGGGCCTCCAGCTCCTGGGGGGGCTCCCAGACCAGAGGTGGCAGGATCTCTGATGCTCACAGGCCTCAGGACTCCCCTGTGGGTCTAGAGCCCCATCTCTCCAGCCAATGCTTCTGGCTATAGCCTGGTAGGAGCCTCTGGAGGTCCCTGGAGCAGCTTCTCCCTCTGATCCTCCCCAGCCCTGCCCCCATGGAGGTCCCTTCAGCAGCCCCATCCCCCACAAAGAGATAATAATGACCATAATGAGAACAGTCACCCACACGTGTGCACAGCGCTTTACAGGTTACAAAGTGTTTCACATACATCATCTCGTCAGTTCCTCACAACAGCCCTGTGAGGTAGGCAGGGCACGGGGTAATGTTCCCATTTGTACAGATGTGGAGACTGAGGCCCAGAGAGGCCAGTGACCTGCTCGAGGCCACACAGCAAGTGAGCAGCAGAGCTGGAACCAGAGGCGAGGTCTAGGTCCTACCTCTGGCCCCTGGCTCTCTCCACTGACTGTGCTGTCCCCCAGGAGGACCCCAGCCCCTGTCCAGAGTCTCAGCCACACCCAAGCCAGGCTCCCACCCCCTGGCAGTAGTGCTGCCTGGCAGACTAGCAGACAGGCTTCCACCCCCTTCGGCAGACCTGTCCCCTCCACCTGCTCTCTGCAAACAGCCAGCCCAGATCTGGGCCCAGGCCTGCCACCCAGCCTGCTCCTGATGGTGCCCTGGCAGGGTGGGCAGGCAGGTGGGGCTGGAACCTCCTTTCCTGTTTTCCTGAGTGATCCCTCCCCACAGGGGAAGAGAAGAGAAAGGAGGAAGAAGAGGAGGAGGAGGAAGAGAAAAACAAGAAACTGAGTTGGAAGAGGCCCTGGAGCAATCAGGACGTCAAAGTTTGCATTCCGACTAGCTATAGGAAATAGTTTTTTTCTCTTTTTATTATTTCAAGTTTTCATAAAAATCCATAATTATTGAAACCCAAGTTACAGAGGAAGTTCGTAACTTTTTTATTGAATTATTGACTCTGCCGCGTGTCGGTTTGTCGGCTTTTAACTCCAGTCTGTCAGTGAGCGCCCCTGTGCAGGTGGGGTCCCCAGGCCTGGACTTCTGAGGTCCTGGTAGAAAGAGGGCAGGTGGTGAGGGCTGTGGGGGGCAGCAAGGGATGGGGTGGGAGGGGTATGGAGGAGGTGGGAAGGACTGGGGAGTGAGCGGGTGGCAGCCAGGCACCTTCCCCTGCCCGGCTGCCCGGGGGTCCCTGCCCCCCACCCCATCCTCATATCATCTTCATGTTGAACTTGCGGGGCGCGTCGGCGGAGCTGATGCCTGCATCTGACTTCCGGGGCACATACTCGATCTCGATGTTGTGCTTCGTGTTGCCCTTGCCCCGGCTCCAGAGAAACAGCAGCACCAGGCAGAAGAGGACGACGCCCAGGAAAGAGATGAAGCCCATGGTGGTGGCGATGATGAGGGTCTTGATGTCAAAGGGGAAAGGCACGGTGGCGCGGGTGCTATTGGCCTCTCCCTCGCCCGGCTGGTTGGAGATGAAGGCGAAGGTCTTGTTGGGCTGATGGGGCCAGTCAGGCGAGTAGCTGCGCACATGCAGGTGAGCGGGCATGGAGTCGTTGCCGCCCGCGTTGGCCGCGATGCACAGGTATGTGCCATTGTCCTGTACCTGGGCGTAGCGTACCTCCAGCGTGCCATCGGGGAAGACTGTGAGCCGCCCATTGCTCTTGGCTGAGACCAGGTGCTTGCGGGGCGAGAGCCAGAGGATGGCGGGCGGTGGGTCACCATCTGCACGGCACACAAACTGCACCGTGTGGCCCTCATCCACAAACACCTGCTGGGCCTTACGGTCCCGGATGCGGGCGCGGCGGCAAGTGAAGTAGTTGGGCAGTAGCACATCGGGGAAGTCCTTGAACTCCTTGCCCTGGACAAACTCAGGCGTGGCGCACGTGGGCTGCTGCCGGTTGAAGTTGAGCCGCCAGCGGCGCCGGAACACCCACAGGAGCCGGCAGTCGCAAGCCAGCGGATTGGAGTCCAGGATGAGCGTCTCCAGGTTGCCCACCGAGTGGAAGGCCGACTCCTCCAGTGTGGTCAGCTGGTTGCCGGAGACATTGAGCACACGCAGGTAGTTGAGGCCGCGGAAGGCATACGGCTCCACCACGGCCAGCTGCCCACCCACCAGCTGGATCTCCTGCAGCCGTAGCAGCTCATGCAGCATGGAGCCCTCAATGGTGCTGATGGGGTTGTAGGAGAGGTTGAGGAAGCGGAGATAGACCAGGTGGCGGACAGCCAGGTAGGGCACGGTGGTCAGATTGCAGTGTGTGATGGACAGGGACGTCAGGTTGAGGCCGTAGAGGCAGTTGGGTGTCATGGTGTCCAAGTAGGGCCAGTGGGAGATCTCCAAGACTTTGAGTCGGTACAACCTCTTGAAGGAGTAGTCCCGGATGGCATTGATGTTGAGGTGCCGGAGCCTTAGGACAATGAGACCGTGCAGGTGGGACAGAGCCTCGGTGGGGATGGAGGTCAGGTTGCATTTCTCCAGGGTTAGCTGCTCCAGGCTGTTGAGGCCGCTGAAGGCGCGGTGGGAGATGTACACGAGGTCGTTGTCGCCAACCTCCAGCGACTTGAGGTTGTACAGGTCCTGGAACATGTAGTCCAGCAGGATGACAATCTTGTTCTCACTGATGTCCAGCTTGGTCAGGTTACTGAGGCCAGTGAAGACGCCCAGCGGGATGAGCTTCAGGCGGTTGCTGCGGAGCCCCAGCGTCCGGAGGTTGAAGAGGTTGTTGAAGGCGCCGGGCTCCACAGCGCTCACGATGTTCTCGTTGAGCTCCAGCTCCTCCAGGTGCGGGAAGCTGGCAAACTCGTCCTGGTTGAGCGTTTTGATGCGGTTCTTACCCAGGTCCAGCAGGCGAGTCTCGGTGGGGATGCCCTCAGGCACTGCCACAAAGCGCTTGCGGTGGCAGAGCACAGCGCGGTCCTGGGCAGAGCACTCGCAGCGGGGCGGGCAGCCTGTGGCCGAGCCCGACAGCACCGAGCCCAGCACCAGCAGGAGGATGGGCTGCCAGCAGGCCAGGAGGGGGCTGGGCATGCTCCTCGCACCCACCGCCAGCATCCTCTCGCTCACCTGCAGCCAGGAGCAAGCACAGGACAGAGGTGGCAGTCAGAGGGCAGTGTTTAGCTGGACCCCACCTCGAGCCCTCTGGGCCCCCTGAGCCCTCCTGCCTATCACGATGACCCTGACACAGAGAGGAGGGGGTCCACACGCCCAGGCCAGAGGGCCCCTGCCACCTCCTGCTGCTTGCTCCCTGCCTCTTACCCTGCCCAGTCAACCCAGAGGACCCTCCCAGCATTCCTGGGATGGAGAGGCATTCAGGGAAGGGCCGGGGTCACCCTACAGGAGCCTGGGGCATTGGCACCACCTCCTTTACATTCTGCAGGCAGTGTGACTCCAGACATACAACCCACCCCACGCCTCAGCTGCTGCTGTCAGGGATAAAGCCAGGCGTGCTCAGCCACGCTTGGGCTCACAGATGGTATCAAAGGGGCTCAAGGGCCGAGGCCTCTAGGAACTGCCAGAGGAGGCTGAGTAGAGGAGCTGGCCCCCAGCCTGCAGGGCAAGGGCTTCCGAGGCTGCTGGGACCCCATCCGCTCAGCCTTCAGTCCTGAGTTCCCCCCAGTGCTGACATTGTGGCCCCTCCCCACCACCACAGCGGCTGGGCCTGCAGCCCAAGAGTCCAGGGCAGTCAGCAAACCCAATGGTACCTGTCAATGTTCATGAATCTGCTCCCTGATGGGGTTCCCAGATTGCTGGAGGGCACCTCATCCAGAAAGCCTAGCCCTGAAGCCACCCTCCCCCTCTGCACCTGCAAATTCAACCTGGCCTCCCTGTGGAATCTGACTCCTCCCTTCCTCTGGGTCCCAGTGGTGCCCCAGCTCAGGCTCCTGAGCTCGGGGCCTGGAACGTCTTTTCCTACTCCCTGGCTTTGGCTCCTGCAGTTCTTTCCTCCCGGAAGGCCCCTTCCCCTGGCTGTTGAAATCCCACCCTCAAAGCCTAATTTAAGTCCACTGCTCTGAGAAGCTTTTTCTGGTCCCCAGTAGGAAGTATGCTCCCCCTCAAAAGACCCTCGAGCCTTCACCTGTCTGTCTCTCAGGGTTCCAATCACCTAGTCCTAGGGTTCTGTGACAGCTGCTAGTCTGGGGAAGGCATAGTCAGACTCCCACAGCCCAGGATGGCTCAGGCCACCCTGGAGGTGCCTGTCCACATGACAGCACTGAGGATGTGAGGCTTGTTCAAGCTGGGCCCTGAAGCAATGCAGGACTTGGGTGGTGACAGGAGAGACAGTGCTGGGAGGAGGGGCCCAGGTTGAGTGTACGTTGCAGGTGGAATGGGCAAGGGGTATGCGGGGCCAGCCTCCCATAACTCACTCCCACCCCATGTTCAGAGGCCACTTGTTCCCAGACTGCCTCCCTATCTCCTCCTCTCCTCCCCTCTCCCTGTCCACCCCATGGGGGCAGGAAGGGTTGGTCTGGACCCTAGGAGCTGCTGCCTGCAAACTCCAGGGGGTGGACGAGACGGTCTCTGGGGGCCAAGCTGTAGCCATCTCACTGCAGGTGAGGCAAAGACCCATCCCTGCTCCTCCACCCCAGCCTCCAGCATCCCTGGGCTTGCTGCTGTGTCCACACCCTGAACTTGTGGCCCTGACGGGGCTCACTGCAGGAAGGGGAGGCCCAGGTTGAATGTCCCACCTCTCTGCCCCAGCTCAGGCCCTTCTCCCACCCCTCCCAGCCTACCCACACCTTCACATAGCCTCTGTTTTCAAGGCCACAGTCATCCATACTTGTCATCTGTTCATCAACCATTATGGCAACTGAGGCTCAGAGGGGTGTGGCTGTCCCAGGATACCCAGACAGTAGAGGGGGAAGATTTGGGACAGGAGCTCTGGTCTGTCAGACTCCAAAGATGCCACACACCCTCAAATGCTCTACCAGTCTCTCAGGCCTGACAGGCACTTCCTGGTTGTTGATTGACTAAGTGACTGATTAACCAGAGAGGACTCAGGGTGTCACTGACATGTTATGGAATCTGCAAGGTTTTTTGTTATCCCCCAGGGCTTTGTCCTGACCCTCCCCTCAGCCCCTTGCATCCTTTCTCCACCCAGACTCCTCTGTGGTCCAGCCTCTCCCTGCCTCATCCCCACAAGGCTATTTTCCACAGTCACACACGCTCCAGTGCCCCACCAGAAAAGCAAACATCCTGACAGGCGATCAATAAGTAATTGTGCCGGCAGCTGGGGCTGGCGTGAGTGTGAGGCTGGGGACCTCAAGAGGCAAATAGGACTTTTAGCATCCAGCTCGGGGCTGGGCTGGCAGGCGGATGGGAGCTACTAGAGAGGAGGCTAAGGAAGGAGGGGGGATAGTGAGGACACAGGCCACTCTGAGATGCGGGTAAGCCCCTTACCCAGATGTGAATCTGGCCACCACCACCTGGCCTCAACCTACCCATCTACCTCCTCTCCCACCCCTTCCCCCAGCGAAGGCACCCAGGTGTCCCCACTTGTCCTACACATTCCTGCCTCTGAGCCATCTCCTTCTGAAGAACAGCCCCAGCAGCTTTTGTGGCCTTCTACCCCAAAGGCTGCCTCCTCCACGAAGCCATCCTTGACCTACTCCATCAGACATCATCTCTTGCCCAGAATGCTGAAGCCACTTTATTCTTATTAGTAGTGATATTATGTAATTGGTGTATGGCACACCTCATTCCAAAAGTGCTTTGAGCCAATTGACAAAAAAATTATGCTATAAGATGATAAAGGATAAAAGCTAAAGAAGGGAAGCCAGTCAAGAAAGAATGCCACAAAGTCCTGCATAATAACTCAAAGTGAAGCTTCCTAGTGACCTGAGCAAAGAGGGAAACATGCGCCCAAACCTTACACTTGGCACCTCTCCTGTCATGTATGTTTAATCATGAGTCAGTCACAGGTGCATTTGTCTTACCTGCTAGAGAGTGAGGTGCCCAAGGCAGATAGTGTGTCTGCAGCCTCAGAGCAAGGTGTGGCACAGAACAGACCCCAGTGAATGTTCTTTGAAAGGAAGTATGTGTGCATAAGTGAGTTTTTGCAGCACTGAGTTTCTGCAGTTTTTGATGGGCCTGACCCTGGAGCAGGCCCACTGAGCAATGAGAGACCCGGGGAGCTGAAGTATGTTGGTGGAAAAACTGGCCAGCCTTGCCCTCCCCAGCTGCCACCTCCAAGCTTGGCAGACCCACAGAGCCATGGGCCATGCTCCACGGGACCACGCTAGCTGTAGGAGGACACATCTTATGAATTGCCTCCTCCCCTGTCTTTTACATGTGGCTGTCCTGAAAGGTGGGGAAACTGAGGCCCAGAAAGGGTAGGATGCTTGCCCAAGCTGGCACAGCAAGAGCACAGCACACTGGGCCTAATATCCTGGCCTCACACCCCTGTGGGGTCCCTGTCATCTAGGGATGCTGGCAGGGTCGTGTCCAAGGGGGTCACCCAAACTGCTGAGTGGACAATGTGCTGCTCCTGCCATTCTAGCACTGTTAATCCTGCTGGCTACTCCTGCAATTGCCAAGAGGAGGTGTTTTATGCATTTTAATCAGTGTTTTATTTTGGATCCTTGCCTCCTGAAGGGCTTTCCATAAGGGTGAGTTTAAAAATTGGACCAATAAATACAAAGGAAATAAACATCAAAGGTAGGCAGGTGGGCAGGCAGAGGAGTGCTGTGCCTGGGGCACCACACACAGACCCTACAGCAGCCAGAGCCCTCCCTAATCCTGCAGTGGCAGAAGTCAAGCCATCAGATGCATGCTGCAGAGGGTAAGACCCAGGTTCTGAGCTGCCCCTGCAGTGGAGATGGACAGGCTGCCGGCCACCATCTACAACCCCACTTATGTTCCCAGGGCAGATACCTCCTGGCTCAGGCAGTGCTCCTTGACACATGCAGTGCTCTGTGGCCAGCCTGCTATGTGACTTAGGCAATGCCTGTCCTATCTGGCCTATTTCCCCCACTGCACAGTTAGGGGCTGGATTCCACAGTCCCTAAGGGAGCTGCCAACAGAAACTAGACTTTCTCCAGCTGGAAAGTCAACATCCTCAAACATGGTAGGGGGGTAAAGGGGAATGTAGTTTCACCAGGGCTGGAAGGATCTATTTGAGGGTGGCCCCAGGTTGGTTGGCTCCCGATTGGGGCATCACATTCAGGGTGTCCCCACAGGGTCTCAGGGTCGGGGAGGGAGGTTGGTGGAGAAGGAAGGGGGAATCACCCATGGGCAAGTTCAGAGAACCACTGAAGGAGGTCAGAGGTCATTCTGTCCCATAAGACAGCATCTAGAGGTCCGTGGGGGCAAGGGCGCATCTCCTCCATAGCACCCAGCCAGGTCCCTACAATCCAGACACTTTTAGAAAAGGGGAGGGACTGACATTTGGAGAGGCCCTGCTATGGGCCAGGTTTTGGGCTTTGTACACATTGTCTCGGAAACCCTCACACCAGCATTGAAAAGAGGTATTTCTTGCCCATTTTACAGATGAGAAAAACTGAGGCTCTTAAAAGTGAATTCACTTGCCTTAGGCCTAGGCCACAAAGCTAGCAGGTGGCAGAGCTCTGTTCCTCCTGGCCGGGCTGCCTGCCCCAGGAGCTGCCTGGTGTGAAGTGGGGACGTCTCTCAGATCCGCAAGCCACTCCAGGGGAGGAGCTGGCGTGTCAGGGCAGTGCCAGGGGGAGGCCCCAGGGCTGAGGGAAGGTGCTAGTCCTTAGCTACATCCAGGTGTCCTGCCTCCAAAATCTCATAAAAGCCTTTCCCCAACTGTCAGAAAATGGTATGCTAAACACACTGCGTGTTTTCAGTGTTTTTCCACCATACCCTTCTTCTGTGCCTACTGCTGCCGCCTATGCTTGAATCTCACCTAATTTGGGGCTGGCTGCAGCACAGGATGGCAGGTTTAGTTATTTTAGGTTTATGGTATCAATATTTCATGGTGCTCCCACTCAGCGCTCCTCAGGGACTGCAGGGATCCCCACACACACAGGCATGAGATCTGGCATGGAGGCATCTGCTCCACGAAGCCTGTGGCCCAGGGCCCTCTGAGCAATGGGCTCTGGCTTCTCAGCCTGACTGTGCGGCCAGGGGCCGTTTCCTCACTGGGAAATGAGGTGGGTGTGCACGATCTCGTCTTGCCCTGATGCCTGCCATGCCTATGACTGGGTCCACAGCAGGACGGAGTGAGGAGGGATGGAAGACCTGGGAAGGGGGCCTGGAGGACTTCAGAAAGCCTGCCTAGGGCTCTGCCCAGCCCCACTGCCAAGAAATGACTAGGAAAGCAAGAGAGGGAGAAGGCAACAGAAACAGAGAGACAGAGACACACAGGAGACACGTGGTGGGTGAGACAGGAGAGAAAGGAGGTAAGAGAGAGGCAGAGAAAACAGAGAAGGGAGGCAGGAGAAAGATGGGATGGGGGCAAGAGACGGGGGCCAGAAGCTGGGGAAGGGAGAGGACCACAGCTTGCCCTGTGGACCCTTTCCTGAGCTCCTACCGCATGTTGCAAGTGTGAGCCTTGGGCCTATCTGGGGAGGCTGAGTCTCAGAAAGGTGAAGGGACTCATGCTGGATTGCCAAAGAACAGAAGCAAGGCAAGGCCTGGGTTCCTTGTGACTTGCTCTGTCCCCAAGTCCCTGCCTGTCTGAGGTCCCTTCTTCGCTTCAGCTCCAGAACGCTGCTGGATCCAGTTGATAAAATGATAAAGCACATCAGAAGGAAGTGCACCTGCCCAGAGCCAGCTGGGCCAAGTGGCTGAGGCTGGGTGGAGTGAGGCCCAATCTAGAAAGGACTCCAACGGTCACCCAGCCCAGGTCCCTTCCCCTACAGCAATGGCCAACCACCCACCACTCCATGCCTGGAGGCCTTCAGCACCAGCTCAGAGCCTCTTCCCCAAGCAGCTCTTCTCAAGCCCCAGGAAGGACGGATCAGCTTCTGTGGGTCCCCTCTGGATCTCAGGCCACCCTCTAACCAGCACTGCTGGTATGTTGACACTTCTGCAGTCTCCCATCATGTGCCCCCAGATTGAGAGCCCCCGGTGCAGGGCTGGGTCTGACACAGCTCCACACCCGCAGGCGCAGCCTGCAGCCTCACCCACCTCAACTCCTAGTCTAGGCTCTTAATGAAGGAAGGCTTCATGGAGGAGGAGGAGGACATGCTGTGTGAGCTCAGGCTGAAATACAAATATTTTCCACAGGCCAAGTAAGAGGCAGAGGGGAGGCATTTTCAACAGAGGGAAAAGCATGACAAAGGTATGCAGGGTGGAGGTGACATTGTAGCCTGGCCAATTTGAGAGTATCCTGGGACTCCTAATGTCTTCTCTCCTACGCCAAACCCTGACCCCAGACTCTTTTTAAAGACACTCCATTCTGGCTTCCCAGGGCTAATCCCTGCTGAGGTGTGAATGGCTGATAATGGCAGTAAGGTGTGAGCTGCTAATGGGGGAAATAATTCAGTCCTGGCCAGTCTAATCCAGCAGGGCTATGCTGAGAACCCAGGAGAGCAGGGCCTGCCTCCTGGCACAGGGTGAGGCAGGACAGGGGCCCTGAGAGGAGGGGCCCAGTGCCCCTGCTGAGCTCCTGCAGGACAGATCCAGACTGACTTTGAGGCTCTGCCAGCAGGCAGCCAGTGTCTGTCCATCTCCTCCTCGGGGCTGTTCTGCCTGCCTTTGCCTGCCCTCTCCCTCTGCCTCCTCCTCCTTCAGCCGCCCCCCCACAGGGAGAGAAAAATCAACCTGGAAGAAAATTGAGGTCATGTCCTTTGTCGTGTATAATTCTTTATTTTCCTTTAGCTCTTGGTTCTGGCAAAGAGTAGCTGGGCCCCCTGGGCGCGCGCATGCGCGCACGCACGCATGGCCTGAGCAGGTGTGGGTGTGTGTGCTGGCTGCCCCTCCTCTGACGGCCACTCTCACAGGCGAGCTCGATCCTCTCCCAAATGTGCTCACCTGGCCTCAGCCACCCTCATCAGGGCTGGAGGGTGCTGACGGGCATGGCGTGGCCGCCCATCTGCCCGCCAGGCACCCCTGGCTGCCCTAGGCTCCCTGTGTCGCCCTGGGCAAGCACCCGGCCCCCTTGCACTTGAGGGAGAAATGCCCCTGCCCACCCCACCACCCACCCTGCCGGAGCACAGCCATCTCAAGAGCTGCCAGCCTTCCGGCCAGCCCGCAGCCCCAGGCCATTTGCGGGATAAATTATGAATTTTAATTGTCAGAGCATCTTAGTGTTTAAAGGCTTCTATATATAGGCTCTGCCCTTCCAGGAGTGGCAGGCTTGGAGGGGAGCAGCAGGAGTCAAGTAGGGCCTAGGGGGGCTCATTCTGGGTGAGCAAAAGGCTGAGGCCTGGGCTCCGGCACGTGCGTCCCTGCCCTGCTGCGTGACTTGTATGTGTGTGTGGGGGTCCTGGACCACTCTGGGCCCTGCCCACCCCCACTTGGATGGGAACTGTCCCAGAGCTGGGGAGGGGTAGGCAAGAGCCTATGTGGAGTGACTTGAGCGGCTCCAAGGAAAACCCAGGTCCTGCACCCCCGTATCTCCTGTCTCATGCCTTGAGATGCCATCCCAGGTTCTCAGGGACAGGAAGGCACCCCTCAAGGCCTCTGGCCCCATCCCCTGCCCAGGCCAGTGGCCCCTTGGGACATTCCCACCTCATCCTCTCACGCCTTTCTGGGCCCCCCAGGGGACCCCTTCCACCAGCCCCAGCCCTCAGGGCTCCTCTACCCTGGGAACAGCTAGGTCTGGAAACCAGCCAGCACCCACTGGGAGAGCCATGGGCCTTGGGCTTGGGATGTGGGGGTGGGGGTGGGCGGGTCACAGCTTCACAGACCCAGGGTGGGCAGTGGGGAGCTAAGGGGAGTGGTGGGACTAGCAAGGGATTCGGGATTAGCCAGAGACCTAATAAATATAATGACAATGATAAGGATGATTGAACAGACCCTCATGGAGGACCTTGGTGTGCCAGGCGTTATTCCAAGTACTTTATATATAAAAATTAATTAAATCCCATAACAACCCATTAAGGATACTGTCATTATCCCCATTTTGCAGATGGAAGAAACGGAAGCACAAAGAGGGTCTGTAACTTGCTCAAGTTTACAAAAGTAGCATGATTTGAAACCCAGCAGTTTGGCTCCAGAGCCCGCGCCCTCCATCACTCCCCTACAGTGCCTGGTTAAAAAAAAGCTAACACAAACATAGCATTGGCTACACACCAGGCATGCACTTGTTTAATCTTCACAATAACCCTATGGGGTTGGTATTATTATCCCTATTTTACTGATTACAGAACTGAGGCACAGAGAGGTGATACAACTTGCCCAAAGTCACACAGTGGTAAGTGGCAGAGCTGGGATCAGGCCTGAGGCAGTTAGACCCCAGGTTGTCCTGACCACTCTTACATACTACCTCTCTCTGATTCAGGTTCAAGGGCCTGCTGAGCTGCACAATCTTGGGCAAGTGACTTTACCTCTCAGGACCACAAATTCCTCATTTGGAAAAGAAGAGACATTTACATCGAGCACACACACTGTTTTGCTAATGATCCTACCAACCTTCACCACATTAACCCGACTTTACTCATGAGGGAACTGAGGTTCTGAGCTGTTAGTTCATCTGCCCAAGGTCCTGAACTTGCCTGACTTCAAAGGAATGATAACCTGAGAGACCATCACACAGATGAGGAAACTGAGGCCCAAGAGCATCAGGGGCTTGTCCAAGGTCCCATGGCATCTCAGGTCTAGGCCTAGGAAGAACCCCAGCCTCCTCACTGCAGCCACCTTCTCTCCCCAACATCATGCGAGGGTCACATAGCCACCCCATGGTGGGGCTAGGTCAGGGACGGGTGAAGATTTGGGTTATTGCTATCTCAAAAGGGGAAAAAATTTAAAAACAACCCCCCAATACATCACAAATCAAGGTCCAGCAAGTTATTTATAACATCGACAGGCAAACTATAAATAAAAACACTTGCCTTTCTCCCAGCACTGGCTGTTCAAAGCCTTCTCTGCTCAACTGAATCTTGGCCAACCCCTTGTCAAATCCCATTTTTCCAACCTGGTAAACTGAGCTCAGTATCAAGGAGGTGATGGACCTTCTGGTCAGACACATACAGGAGCTGTGGCTTGATCAGGCAAAATTGATGCCATCACCCAGCTGCCCGTTCATGAGAAGCCCATACTTGGGTGACAGGGGAGAGGAACTGGCACCTCTGTAAATCTCTAAGGAGTGTATCAAGGTTGAGGGTGCAAAGGACCCACTGCAGGCCCAGAGAGCAGAGCCAAGACCATGGGTGGAGTCACAGGGGAGGCCCATCCAGCTCAACATGAGGAATCAGATGGAAGATCAGATGGCTCAATATGGAAGATCTGCCTTGGTAGTAAGTGAACAGCCCATCATGAGAGGCATGCAAGCAGAGACCATAGATCAAGGACACTGCAGGAAGACACCTCTGCTGGGATCTATACCACAGTATCCCCTCTCAGCTCTGAGATGCCCCTGTCTTGCATCCAAATAAAGAGACTTGAGATGGCCAGCCCCTCAATGCATCTGCAGCCCTGCACCGGGCCAGGCAGAAGAAGAATGTTGGCCAGGCCCCTACCCATTCCCAGAGCCGAGAGCAGGTTCTCCGCAGAGGGAAGCAGAGGAGGTGGCAGAAAGAGATTAATTCCCTGAAATGGGAAAAAATAGAAAAACACACACACCACACACCCTAATAACATGTAATAAGAGGTTGGAGATGAGGAACAATGCCCTGGTAATGTCACCCTGGTGGCAATCAATTTGGGTGTCACATGAAATAGGCATAATTATTCCGCCAGCCCCGGCGCTCGTCTTTAACCAGCTCCAGGGGCCCAGGCCCGGGTGGGGAAGGCAGCGTGGAATTAATCGCTGGTGCACTAGGCTGGCAGAGGGAGCCGCTCCAAATTAGCCTGCCAGCACCGGGCTTCTCAGCCCCTCTGGGCAGCCAGGGGGCTTGATGGCCTTGTGGGTAGGTGCCCTGCAAATGTCCAGGAGCCACCTTGCTCAGCCACCCCTCACCCTCTCCATGGGCAAGAGCAATCAGAGAGGACTCCCTAAGGAAGTGGGAATGAAGAAGGCACAAACACACATTTGTTCCATCCAGTGTTCATTCCCTGGGTCACCAAACTCTTATTAAGCACTCACCAATGCCAGGCCCCACGCCAAGTACCAGGGTATAGAGACGGAGTTTTCAGGGCTATGCAGGAAGCAGGGTGTTAAAATAATGAAACACAGGCTCCCTCTGCCTCCCAAGCTAGGATCACGCCTTCCCATCCTGGGGTGAACAGACAGCCACTGGGGTTCCTGGAATTTGCTGTCTTCTTTTTGTTCTAAATATGCAGAGACTTCAGCCCTCCTTGCTCCTCTTTCATTCCCGCTTCCTTGGGGAGTCCTCCCTGATTGCTCTCACCCACCCCTGAGCTCTGGGCTTGCACAGACAGCATCCCCACAACTGGGGAAACTGAGGTGCGGTGGGAATGACTACTTACTGCGTACCCGTTACACACCGGCTGCTGCCCATTCAACCCCCATTCCATACACCAGAAATCCTGCATTCCATAAATGCAAATCAAGGCCATGAGGAAATACCATCTTACATTCATTCAGTCAGGAAAAATCAAGACGTTTGACAATACCCAGTGTTAACGAGGACGGGGAGTAATGGGAACACTCATCTCCTGCTGGGGGAAGCGCAAACGGGTTCAACCAATTTGGTAAACACTGTGGCTAATTTCCTAGTAAAGCTGAACATGAACATGTAAATAATAGTAGACATGGTCCAGCAATTCTGCTCCTGTGTACCCCAGAGACACTCTGCATGTGGCCTCGGGTGATGGGACAGGAAGGTTCGTGGCAGCATTGTTTGTAAGAGCAAAAAAGGGAAATAACCAAAATGCCCACTGATAGGAGAACAACAAATACACTGTTATGTTCAAATAACAGAACATTATACAACAGTGAAAATGAATGAACTATGTCTACTATTATTTACAACAATATAGAAGAAGCTTAAGAATATGATGATAAGGAAAAAAGCAAATTCCAGATGACTGCTTACAGTTCATGCTCTTTTTATAAAGTTCAAAAATAACTAAAACTGAACAATTTATATATATTAAAATATATGATTTTAGAAGAGGCAAGAGAATGCTAAATACATAATTTATGGTAGTCATTGCCAAAAAGAAGCCAAGGGATGGGGTATGGAGAAGCACATGGGAAGATGTACATCATTATTAAAGTGCCAGAGTTTAAGTCGGAGAATAGGGTCATGGTGTTCATTATAATATTATTACTACTACTATTGTTAATACTAAATACATTGATTAATTAACAGGCCAGGCCTGGATCAGTGAGTAAGAGCCCCAGCCCAGAGACCAGGAGGAAGGCGTTCTAGACTGAGCCCCATGCTTGTAAGCTGGGGACTTAGTGCAAGTTGCTCCACCTCTCTGGCTCCACTTTTCTGGCTCTGTTTTCTCAGGTATAAAATCAAATCTCTGTACCTACCACCTACAAGGATAAGAGTGTGAGCATATCACTGATATAAACTATGAATAGCTAGCATTTATTAAAAGCTTACTGTATACCAGGCACTGTTCTAAATGTTTTGCATATATTAGCACACTTCATTGTTATGACCTCCCTAGAGGTAGATGCCATTGTTATCCTCACTCTTTCTATAAACCTTCCCTCGTTCTGGAATCTACTGCTTTCTGTGTCTCTGCAAAGTCTGCTACTTTCTCAGGACTCAGTCAGTCTCCCGCTATTCCTAAAGGACCCCTGACTGCCTCAGCCCCCAGGGAGAAATTCCACCCTTCTCAGTGCCTGTGTGAGCTACTCAGTACCCTGCCTGCAGCATTTTTGATGTCACCTAGCTCTGTCCATCCATGCAGGCTGAGGACATCATGTCCCCTCCAAGGCAGTCCTTGCCACCTAGCCAACAGCAGCTCCCTGGTGCCTCCCAGTGTCTGCCCCGTCTCAGTGTCTGCCCCGTCTCAGGGAATAGGCAGAGGAGCCCAAAGGAAGGGTACTAGAGTTGCCCAGGGTGTTAAAGGCATCATGGGAGCCGTGGGAGGGCCTAGCCCAGAGCTGGGCAGCCAGGATGTGCAGGATAAATGCAAGATAAATGCAGGAATGAATGGGTGATTCTACGCTGTGGGTGCATAGGAGGAGGAGGACCAGTGACTTGGAGTAGTCAGAGAGGCCTCTTGGAGGAGGGGCCAGGAGAAGAAGAGGAGAGGGCCTTTTGGGCAAGGATGCAGGACCAAGCCAAGTGAGGATGGGGGGTTATGTGGAGGAACTGGTGGGAACAGAACAGAGAGCCACCAGTGGGTAACCTTCAGGGGTGGGGGAGCCTGGGGCTGGAAGGCCACCATCCTTCCACTGAGTGGCACACACAGGACAGCTAGACAAAGGGACTTAAGCCAGCAAGCCAAGGCTCTGACTCTGAAACCATACCACCTACAGCCTCCTCTCCCTGGCCCTTCCCTGGCCATGCTTCCTCTACCCTCCACCTGACACACTGCCTCAGACCTCCATGGGACCCTGCACAAGTCACTGCACTGCCTCATCTCTCAACAGAAACGCACCCCCAACCCCTGAATGTCCTCCAGACATTTGCTTCCCTAGGCCCCTGAAGAGCAGCACCAAATGAGCCATCACTGGCACCAGGGATCCTGTCTGGCTTATGCTGAACAGCAGCCCACCTCTATAAGAGGTGTGTTTTTTTGGGGGTTGGGGGGGCGGTGTCCCTCTGGAATTCTGGATTTCAAAAAACAATACCCAGTAAAGGAAAAATGGGTGCTCAGAGGCAGGGGATGGGGGAGATGGACCCCAAGATCAAAGAGGACTATTGCAAGAGGTAGAGTGGTCTCTCCACCTCCCTTCCAGTCACACAGGGCCCCTCAGCCTACAAGCCAGGACCTCAGCCTTGAGCACACACCCATCCCCCTAAGAGCTCTAACTCCAGGCCCTGGGAGCACTGCAGCCTTAACCAAGCCCTACCCACAGCCCATCTCACACTTAAATTGGCAGGGGGTGGAGAAGGGGGCAAAGACAACAAGAGACACTACAGGGGGCCTGTGCCTGCTTTTGTTAAGCCTCCTCCAGGAGGGGCAGCTGGGTGCTGCTGGGAGCCCCTGAGTCTGTGGGCTTTTTCAGCACAGTTCCAAGGAGTTCTTGGCTTCTCCCTCTGCCACCCCATACCCTCCCTCCTGCCTCAGGCCACCAGTAGTAGAAAGCAGGAAGGACAGTCACACTGTCCCAGTAGACCAGGTGCTAGCACCTTCCTAGAGGTGTGAGGACTTTGAGCCACTCCCCGCCTGCAAAAGGACGAAGGGGCTAGGAGCAGCTGGCTTGCTCTTTCCTCACCAGCACTTCTGGCCGGATCTGGGGAAGCCCCAGGCTCTCCGTCGGCTGGGTGCCTGCCTCATTGCACCCCAGGCATGGGAGGCACTGCTGCTGGAGCCATTGGTATAATGACCAGCAGGGTTGAGCCCAGAGCTGCGGGCCAGGCTGGGCTGCACGCCCTCTGGCTGCCCGAGCCAAGCAGGGGAGGACTGAGGGAAGGCTGGCCTGGCAGGAAGGGGCTTGTCCAGATGGTACTGCCCCCCACCTCAGGGCCTCCTGCACTCCCACCCCACCAGGGCAGAGCTGTTCCCATCCTTCCAGATGCCTCTTCTCCCCCACCCTGACCCCAGGGCCCGTGAGAACAAAGAGGAGGTGCTCCAGCACCACCAGGGCTGGATGGGGCTGCTCTGATCCCAGCAAGAACCAGGAGGGACAGCCCACTGGCCTGGCCCCACCCCTCCTCCTGAAAGTGGGATCCACCCGAGGGACACATCTCCTGGGGCACCATGGGGAGCCGGAAGCCAGCAGCCCACCCCAAAAAGGGTATGGGGAGTAGCAGAAGGCTCCCTCCTCACCTCCCTCTTCTCAGCTGGCTCCCACCTCCACCCACTGTGCCTCGGAATGAAAAGCAGGGCAGGAGGAGGTTAGAAGCCCAGCTGAAGGCAGACAAAGGGGAGGCCCCTAAAGGGTCCCAGGCGTCTCCTCATCCCCAACTCCCTCCCCTCCACTCTCCCCACTCCCTACTCCCCATCTCCTTTTCACTGGCAGGAGCTGGAAAGGGGCATTGCGGGGGGCAGGGGCGGGGGGCGGGGGGGGGGGGAGGGGAGGGAGCTGCCATCCAGGCTAGAGCTCTTAGAGAAACCCGGTCCCTGACCCGCGTCCACCAGCTTGGGAAGTGCCTGGTGCTGGCGGGGGCTGCCTGGGGGTATCTGGGGTCCATGGAGAGAGGCACCCACCCAGGGCTGAGCAGGGGGCTTACCATCTAGGGTGATGAATGCTCAGAATGGGAGGGGGGCGGGAGGGGGACGGGAGGGGCAGGCCGGAGCACAACTGGGAGTCCGGTAGGGCCCCCTCCACAGCTGCGGGCTCCCGGCTTCCCAACCTAGAATTTGTTGGGGTCAGGGAAATGGGAAAGGAAAAATCTTCATTTCTGAGGCTTGAAAGGAAATCAGGCCTGTGACCCCAAAGGGGGTCGGAGTGGCACTGGGGTGCACCGCGGGCCCAGGAGGGCGCAGCCAGGGCCGACGGAGGCCCCCAGGGGCGCTCGCTGCGGGGCCGCCCGCTCTGGGCTTGGCTGCGGCCGCCGGGCTCACCTGCATCTCGGGCGCGCCTTCGGTCCGCTCGGCTCGGTCACCAATCGCATGTCTCTCCCGCCGGCCCGGCCCGGCCCGGCCCCAGCCCCTGCCCAGCCCCCTCCTCGGTCTCCTCCTCCTCCGACACCTCCGCCCGGCAGTCCGCTCGCCCTCGCGGGGCTGGCCGTCCGTCTGCCTGTCCCACGCGGGCGGGCGCCAAGCCAGAGCCGGACCGGGGCCGGGGCAGGGGCTGGGGAGTGGGGAGGCGGGAGGCCACGGCCCCGGCGGGCGGAGGGGCGGGCGCGCTCAGGACGCGCGACGCGGGCTCCACGAGCCTGGTTCTGCGCCCCGGGCAGGCCCGGGGCCGCCGCCGCCGCCTCTGCCGCTGG
The DNA here is from genome assembly GCA_023783475.1 of Daubentonia madagascariensis. Taxonomy (NCBI): domain Eukaryota; kingdom Metazoa; phylum Chordata; class Mammalia; order Primates; family Daubentoniidae; genus Daubentonia; species Daubentonia madagascariensis. Next base: position 5,762,219 of record JAKFHU010000144.1, on the reverse strand, counting down.
GGCCGGGGTCGAGGCCGGGCGCGCTCCGCAACGGGGCCGGGGCCGGCGGGCAGCGGCCGCGCATGCTGCTCGGAGCCCCGCGTCGGGAGAGGGGCCGGAGCGGCGCGGGTGGGGACTCCGCGCGCTCCGGGGCCAGGACGGGGACCCGCCGCCGCCGCCGCCGCCTGCGCTGTCGCCCGCCGCCGGCCGCCCGCCGCCCGCTCCGGCTCCCGCGCCGGCTCCCGCCCGGGCTCCCGCTCGGGCTCCGCGCTCTGCAGCGGCGCGGGGAGGGAGCGCCAGGAGCGAGCCAGGGAGGGAGGAGGGACCGAGGGAGGGAGGGAGCGAGCGAGCGAGCGAGCGCCGGGAGCCGGGCGGGGGAGGAGAAGGCGCGGCCGCAATGCCAAGGGGGTGGGGGCTCCTCTCCTTTCAGCGAAGGGGGCGGAGAGCGAGGAGCGCCCCAACCCCTGCCCTGCACAGATGGGGCACAGAAGAGGGGCGCGCCAGCCTCGCGCCCGAACCGGCGCCTCCACGCTACAGCTGTGCACACGGCCGCACCCCTCCGGGTCCCGGGCTCTGGGCGAATCCCGGGCCAAGCCGGCCCCGGGGGAGTCCTGCCTGCGGTCCTCCCCGGGTGTGTGCGCGCACACTCTCGCGTGTGATTATGTGTGACCACATACATGTGCATGCGAGCGCGTGAGTGTGTTCACACGTGTTAACGCGGGTCATTGCACACTGCCGTGTGGACGAACACACGCACGAGAACGCACAGGGCTCCCCACCCGGCCAGGGTTGTTTGGAGGACGGCATGGGAAGGCTCAGACCGCGAGCCTCCGTCCTGCGCCTAGTCCCCTCCTCTCGGGAAGTCCGCGAACCCCTGGAGGGCGCACATCCTGGCGGCCTTAGGGCGAGGCAGGCAGAGCGGAAAGCCCCAGAGGACCGCGAAGAAGCCGCGCGGGCTCCGCGGCTGCACGCAGGAGCTGGGTCTCGAGTCCGTCTTTGCGGCCGGGGCCCAGCCCAGCCTAGCTCTCTGTCCAGCAGAGGGCAGCAGGCCTCTCTGGCCGCAGGCACTGCACACGGCGACCAGCAGAGGGCACTGCTGAGCCTCAGTCGGAGCTTTGCTCCCTACCGGGCTCCAGAACCGTCTGGGGGATCCTCTCCCGGGCCGCATCTTCAGATGGGCCCAAGAAATGGCACCTCTCCTCAGAGATCCAGATCCTCCTTCACCGGCAGATCCAGAGACTAGGCTGGCGGGATGTCTTGTCAAAGCCTGCAGAGTAGGCTACTACCCTCGGGACCTCACCTTCCACTGTACACCCCTTTCCATCTTGAAGCCCCGTGCTCCTTAACGCCAAGCCAGTTTTATTAGAGTAACCATCAATGCTGACGCCACCAGGCACAGTCGTCCCTTCCCCACTGCTGGGAGCATCCCCATTAGCACATCAGTGCTCCTGATACCTTGAGTGCACAGGGGTAGGGGTTCGGGCTGGTGAAGGAAGCGGAGGCTGGGGGAGGGGGGACTAGCCCAAGGCCTCTCAGATTCTGGGGCAGACCCTAGGATCCTGCTCCCAGGGACACCCCCTCCCCCTATGGAGCCTGTGTGACATTCATTGCAGAGATGCTTGGCTGGCACGGAGAGGCCACTCTCCCACCCCTACCCCCCGCCAGCATCATCTTGCTTCTCCACTGTTCAGCCTCATACATAGCCCAAAGAGTTGCACAGACCTTCTCTTCCAGCTAAACCAATTCTGGGTACTTCTCAGTATATTCACTGCCACTCCGTTGTTCTGGACAGTCCTGCCTGGAGAACTCTCCACCGTCTTCTATCGCTATGCCATGCCCATCCTCATCCTAGGTCTAGCTAGAAGCCCCTCCCAGCAGGTATCTACGCTGCGCTCTACGCCCTACATTCATCCTCCAGCAACCCTAGGAGGAGGCACTGCTGTTGCCCCGTGACAGAGAGAAGGAACCCCAGGCTCAGAGAGGTTACACGACTTGCCCATGGTCACACAGCTGGTAAGGCACGGGAAGGGAATTCGAATCGCCTTCTAGGGCTGAGTAAACCAGCAGGGGGCAGGCTTGGCAGAGGGACTTGCAGGTGGGAGGGGAAGGGAGAGGCATATGCAGGAGTCCCCCTCCCTTCCACAGCCCAGCGCAGGCGCCTCCCTGGCCCCTCAACTCCGTGCTGCCTGGACCCCCTCCCCAGACTCCCCAGACTCCGCAGCCCCCCGCCCCGGCTGTTTGTGAGTTACCCGTGAGCTCCCGCCCTCCCGCGCCGCCTCCTCCCACCAGCCCGACAGGAATAGACGCTCGCTCGCTCCTGCGTAAAGGCTCTGCCAGGCTCCCGGCGGGCGCGCAGACCCGCTGGGGGGCGGGGGCGGGGGCGGGGGCTATTCCTGGTGCGGCGACTGACGCAGGCAAGGCGCGGCCACCGCACATCTCCGCCCCCGACTCACCTGCTCCCTGCCTCAGTGATCTCGGCGGAGAAATGGGGGAGAACCCATTGCTTCCACCCTCCAACCCCCAGGTGCTGGCTGAGGAAGCTGGCGTCCTGGCTGGGGTCTTCTGGCGCTCACAATTATCCCTCTGCGCTTTGGAGGAAGCAGGGATGACCGCAGAACTGTGTCTGGAAGGAATTGCCCCGCAGCCTTAGCTCTCCACTGGAAACAGTATCCAAGCATTTCCCCTTCCCTGTGTCTCCAACAGAAATGACCCCTCCCAGCTCTCCTTGTCTTATTTCACCAATGGAAATAATGGGGAGGGGGAGGCTTTGGGGGAACAACTTGGAGGAGAGGCCTTTTGAGGGTCAGCCTGGGCCTGGTGAGAGTGCAGGCCCCTGAGCTTGTCACCCAGACACCCCAGGAAAGGGGGGCCCTGTCACTGGGTCCCCAGTCAATCAGACGCCTCTGCATGAGCCGTGGATCTGGCATCTCTCTGCTACTATCTGGTGGGGTGGTCCTCAACAGGGCCCTCCCAGGGGTCCCAGGGCCATGGAGAATGTGAAACATCAGGATGGCTCAGTCCAAGACTTCTCTAGCACAACCAGGGGATTATAGCCAGAAGCTACAGCTGAAGAATGTTCATTCACACCTCCAAGCCTTTGCCCTTGCTGGTCCAGCTGCTTGGCATGTGCTGTCCCTGTTTTCCACCTGTGCATTAAGACCAAACCAAGTCTGATCTATTCCTGTCCCCAGATTGAAATGACCTTAAAGGCAAGGCCCTAGTCTCGTCCCACTCTGTCAGACTAGGAGCTCCCAAGAGCAGGTCTGAGACTGCATGTCTCACAGGTGAGCACACAGCAGATCCTGGCTTCAGTGTGAGAACTCAGCAGGTCCCAGTAAAGCAGGTGCTGATGGAAGCAAAGCAGAGAAGCTGGAATGGGTTTGCCAGGGGACTTTGAAGGAGGGGATAGGGCCCTTTAATGTTTATGCAGCCCCTACTGTAAGCCAGGCTCTGAGCTACACTTTACAATCTTCACCTCACTTCAAGATTGATGTTGCTCTTCCCATTGTACAGGTGAGGAAACTGAGGCTCTAGGAGGGCCGGTGACCTGCCCAAGTTCACTGCGTGAATAAGACATAGAGCTAGGCTTGAAGCTGTGTGTGTGTCTGATGTCAGAGCCCAAGCCCTGCTCTCCTCTCACTGTGGGAGGCTCAGGAGGCAGGAGGTGGGGCCAGAGCAGGGACCAGGGGCCCCCCCGGGCACAGGAAGGAGAGGATGGCACACACACTGCCTGCATGCCTGCTCTGTGCTGGCCCTGCCTGCTTGCATCCCAGCAGCTCGCAGGGTTTTACGATGATGATTATTTCTGAAGGCACTTGAAATTAATGACGGCTCTAAAATGGCTGGGACAGCGGAGTCATTGCTGAGACCTCTAATTAGCAAGAAAAACGGAGACCAGGAGCTGGGGAGGCAGGTGGGAGCTAGGCGAGTAGCACTGGGTGTGGAGCAGGGTTGGGGGAGTGAGGTGGAGCTGGCATCCAGCTGGAGGTCCCCTGTGGAGCTGGGGGTTCAGGTGCACTCCATGTTCCACTTTATGCCACAAATTAACTTGGTAACTTGCTGTGTGACCTTGAGGGGGTTACTGCCCCTCCTTGGGCCCAAGTTCCCCCAGCTATGCAATGGGAGGGTTGGCCTGGGGAGTCTCTAAGCTCAGGGCTCTGTGGCCCTGCCTAGACAGGGGGACAGTGGGATGAGGTCTCAAGTGGGGGCTCCTTGGAGGACCCTGAGTCCCTAGAAGGCCGAAGCCCAGAAGCTGGGGGCTGTGCAGCCTCTGCGAGCCACAGCAGAGGCCCGGCACTCCCCGTAGGCCCTCACAGCCCTCCAAGCTGGGGTTGCTGAGGCCATTGGCGTAATGAAGTCCTACAGACTCGGACTAGAGTGAAGTGGCTTGAGCAGTGGCAGAAAATCCATAGGTCAGGGCCCTGCACTGGCACAGCTCTGGAGGCCGACAAGGGATGGGGGCACATGAGGGGGCTAGTAGGGAAGTCCCCTCGTGGAGGTGGGCCTGGAGATGTGGCCAGGCTTAGGGCCTTCTTGCCTCCTCCTAACCCTCTCCTCCAGGAGCCAGAGGGGACCCAGGGATGCCAAGTTCCCATGCAAGCATGGTGCAAGGGGTGGGGCCTAGGCATCTTAAAGTAAGCTACCTTGTCCACGTGCTCCCCGACTCCTGGCCCTCCACGTCCTGCATGGCACAGCCAGCATGAAGAGGGGACTTCTCCCCACAGTGGCTGGCCCAGTGGGTGTGGAGATGTGCTGGTCAACAGAGAGGGACATCCGTGGTGGGTACAGGCTGAGGCCAAGGCTTGAAAGGCAGGGATGTGGAAAGCGCATCCCACTTAAGGAGGGCATCCTCTTCATGGACCCCCCTGCAGTGTTGTCTTGTCTTATCATGGACAGCTTTCTCAGACCCTCGAGTCCTCTCCCCTCCTCCCTTTCTGACTCAAGGTCCTAGGTGGCCCCTCCTTCCAGAAACCTGCTGTGGGAACCTCATCTTCCCCTCTGAGCTGGGCTCTGTCCTTGAGCACCTCCCTTAGCCTCAGTTTCCTCCTCTGTATGATGAGAATATCAGCAGAATGCATTTCACAGGTGGTGTGAGGTCCTCACGACAATGTGCATCCAGTATTCACTGATGCTGAGCCCGGCACACTCCACAGTAGGCACTTGATAAATGCAGGTATGTTTAGGTTATCACACTTACTGTTAGGGCTGCTCTCTGCCCCTGACCCTGCCTCTGTAAAGTCAGAGGTCTATCCTAAGGTCACTTTCAGCATCCCCATTTGGAGAAGGCTGGACCAAGTTCCCTGTCCTCTGAGAGTCAAGAACACCCTGTGGGTATGAATTGATCTTATGCCTCCTCTAGTTTCCACAACAGAGCCCAGAGCCGCAATTCCAGAGGGCCTGATGTGTGTAAATTAAACCCAGCCAAAGCCCCTCATTCAGGAAGGACCAATGGCTGCCCCTAGAGAACAGGCCAGAGAGTGGGGACAGGGATACTGTTGAACCCTCAACTCTCACTTTCCTCACCTCTGGGCCCTGGTCACCCATGCTGCCATGGCAATGTTTCAGCATGAGTGACGTGTCACTTGTCCAGAAGCAACATGGTCAGCAGGCTCCTGTGTTTAGAATTGCACTAAGAATTAGGGGGAGGCCCAAAGGTCTTGAGGATTTGAGGCAGAAGGCCTGGCAGGGAAACGAGGTGCACCGGGCTCCTGGCTGCTGCGTCCTCAGTGGCTGAGAGTCAGGAAGTTGGTCTGGGGCCAGTCAGTGAAGGGCACCTCAGCACTGCCTGCCTGAAGTCCCTCGAGGAAAATACCAATGTTTCTGACCTTGAGTTACTACAGGTGGCAGTTAGCTGTCCTTAAGAAGTTTGGGAAGTGTGTACTCCATTAAAAAAAAATCAAATGATTAAATTGGGAGCATACACACAAAAGCAAATAGAAAATGCAGTTTGTATAAAGGGACTGCTCCCTGGCTCTTTGGGAACCTGGGCTCTGTGCTTGGCAGAGCGGCTCCTCCTGAGAGCCTGGCTCGGCTGTCCCCATGGATCATGTCAGGGGGACCTGAGCTAATGTGTGCAAACAGGCAGCACTATTAGCAAATCCATTCATTAAGCATTTGTCTTGAGTTCTGTTGTGCAGGAGACTTGTTTATTAACTTAAGTCAGAACCTGTTATTAACTTAAGTCAAAGGCAGCATGGCGCCTCAGAAGATATCGAACTTCGGGGCCACAGAGTCTTGGGTTCCAGTTCTGACTCTGTCCCTAACTGCTGTGTGACTCTGGGCAAGTCAGTTCACCTCTCTGAGCCTCAGTTGCCCAGTGGTAGGCAGCCCCTAAGATGACCCCCCCGTGGTTCCTGCCTTCCAGCATGTCCCTGCTTGTGTAATCCCCTTGAGCGTGGGCTAGACCAACTGACTTACTTCTAACGAACAGAATATGACAGAAGTGATGCAATGTCACTTCTGAGATTAGATTACAAAAACCCTGTGGCTTCCATCTTGGGTACCCCCTCTTGATCGCTTGCTTGTTTGCTATGGGGGGGCCAGCTGCCATGTTATGGGCAGCCCTGTTGAGAAGCCCACACGGAAAGGAACTGATGCCTGTAGTCAACACCCCACGAGACCCCGAGACCTTCCAATAGCCACAGCAATGAGCCTGGAAACAGTTTGTCCCCAAGCTGAGCCTTGAGATGACTAAAGCTCTGGCTGACACCCTGATTGGCACCTCTGAGAGACCCTGAGGTAGGCACCCGGCTAAGCCTCACCTGGATTCCTGCCCTGTGGAAACTATGAGGTAATAAATATCTGTTGTTTTAAGCCACTGCATTTTGGAGTGATTTGTTATGCAGCCACAGATAACTAATCCATGCTCCATCTATAAACTGGGTGTAACAATCTTTTTCTCCTGATGTGGCTGGGGGCATTGAGATAATGCAGGTGGAGTGTCTGCTGCCAGGGAGGGCAAGGAGTGGCACAGCAACTTGGTGGTTACCTAGTCAAGTTGAAAAGAAGCATATTCAATGACCCAGGAATTCCCCGAAGGCAGAACAGGCACAAGAAGGCTAGTACAGGAACGTTCATATTCGTAACAGCGAAAAACAGGAAATGCCCTAAACGCCCATCACTGGGAGGAGGAACGTACAGAAGGTGGTGCAATCGCACAATGGAATGCTATGCAGCAATGAAAACAGATATGCAGGAGTTACATGCATCAGCCTGGGTGATCTCACAGACACAACGTGGAGGAAAAAAGCAATGATATGGACAAGGTGGCACCATTTACATAAAGTTTAAAAACAAGCCCCAAACCCTATAAACTGAGTATAGATACCTGCACATAAAGGAAAAGTATGAAAACATGCACGAGAATGGTGAACACCAATTCCAGGGGGCTGTTATTGCTACAGAGAGAAAAAAGGGAGGTGGCAGAGTCAGGCCTATCCTGAAGCCCACACTGAACCCCACACCGTGAGTAGCCCAGTGGTTCTAAGTGTGTTATCTATTCCCTTAGCAACTCATCCGATGCTCTCAATAGCCCCATGGGGGCCCTTCTATCGTTATCTCTTCTTACAGAGGAGGAAACTGAGGCAGAGTCTCCAGGGAGATATTCTGAGGCTTGGTTCCTCACTCTACCACTAACCTGGGGGAGTCCACGTTACCTCCCTAGCCTCAGTCCTGTCTTCTGTCTCAAGGGAGAGACTTGCTCCCCTTCCCTTTGTGGGTGTGGATTGAGATGCTGGCAAAGCATTGATTAATCAATCTGGAATATTTGCAGAGCCCCTGTGAGCCAAGCCCAGTGCCAGCTACATGGTAGGGGAGACTAAAAACAAGGAAGTGTGGACAACAGAAGGTGTGAATAAGATTATTCAATTCAACACAATTCAGTTTGGTTCAATTTTGCATGGACTCAGTTCACAGACAGACAAAGGTTGAGGTTAAGGAATATTACTGGAGCTCCTATGACATGCTAGACCCTGTGCTAGGTGTGTTTATAAATAATCTCAGGTAAGCCTCAACCACATCCTGTAAAGTAGGGACTGTTGCTATCCCCATTTAGCCAATAAGGAAACAGGATCAGGGAGGGTTAGCAACTTCCCCAGGTCACCTAGCAGAAGTGAGCTTGTCAGCATGTGCCCCCCCTCCACACTGCCCTGCCCTCTGTTTGGTGCTGGGGACACAGGTGGAGGGCCCAGGCCTTGGTGCCCATTGAGGGATCTCAGCCCAGACCAGGAGAGGCTGGAGGAGTAGGGAGGAGGGGGGTAATCAGGACAGGCTTTCTGGAGGAGGTGGGGTAGGCAGGCACTTCAGTGGCCTCACTGGTGGTGGGCAGGTGGAAACATTCATCCATTCATCTACTCATTCATTCATTCATTTGCCCAGCAAACATTCACCACGGCTTTTTCTGTGCCCCCAAAGCCCATGGTCTAGCAGGCAAGTCTCAAGCCAGTGTGATCCAGGCCGAGGTGAGAGAAGTGTGGGGGTTGTGCACACAGAGCAGGCACTGGAGAGTCAGGATTGATACCCAGGAGGTAGCGATGGCTGAGCTGAAATCAAAGAGTGAGTAGGAGCCAATCAGGTGTGCAGGGGTGGAGGACGGTTCTCCAAGCAGACAGAACTACAGGTGCAAAGGCCAGGCCCCAGGATTGTGGGGAGGGACTGCTGGCCCTGAGGAGGGTCAGCACTGGCCAAGAAGGTTCCAGCTCAGCCGAGAGAAGGGCATGGGGCTGAGGCTGTCACCATCTCTCCCCCAGGTAGGGTAGCTGCCTGCCTCCTTCTCCAGCCGGCTGGGTCCCCACACCATCTTAGCCTTGTCAGGCAGGCTGGGCCCCTCTCCAGAGGGATTAAGAACAGGGGAGTTTGAACCACAACGGTGCATGTAATTATGTGCAAAAACGAAGGAGGGTTCCTTAATAATTGATGGTGGGAGAGAGTAAATATCGGCGGAGGCACCGGGCTGCATCGCCCCGGCCTGTCTGGCTGGGACCCAGGGCGGCCGCCTGGCCGCTAATATGCCTATAAATTATTGAAGTTATAAAGAAGAAAGCAGGTGTCATGTCGCACCCATAAACAGCTTGTTAGCTAAGACTAACGAAGGGGTGGCCCGCCGCTTGGCATTGCGCTGGCTCCCGCCACAACCTCCCTGATTACACATGGAGACAGATGAGGGGTGGGTGTGGCAGGAGGCTGAGAGCTCGCTGGCCCCATGCCCCGCCTCCCACCATCTTGACCCCCTGTGGAGTCAGGGGGTGCTGGGAGAGAGAGGAGGCCTAGAGACACAAAGAGCCAGAAATGAGGCTGTGAGTGTCCCATCACTGCAGTATGCAAACTGCAGCTGGACAAATCTGTGACACAGGATGTTAGGTCCTGCCGAGCCTGATAAGCAGAGGCCAGTTGGGATGCTGGGAAGAACTAGACACTGGCGTCAGACACTCAGGGTTCATATCCCAGGGAAGCTACTTGATAGCTGTGTGACCTTGGACAAGTCACCTGCCCTCTCTGAGCCACTTTGTATTTACATCACCTGGGGATAGTCATGCTATCTTGAAGGGTGGTGAAAAGGGTTGTAGGAGCATATGCATGTGACATTTCTGGTGCACAGTAGGCCTGCATGAGTGGGATGCTCCTTCCACCTCCCCTGTCCACCCCCATCTCAGTGGCTTCTCATTAGATTGGGCCTAATGAGGCTTCCCTCTGCCAGGCTATTTACGCTCCATTAAGGCCTGAGCCCAGGACAGTAGTGGGAGGGAGAAACAGATGAGGAGCGGGAGGTGTCCAGCTGCCAGGGCTTGGCCCACCCCAGGCTCCACCAAGCATAGGGCACCCCCACCCTAGGGAGCAGAAGAGGGAAACAACAGAGGCAGGGCTCTGGGGCCAGAGCTGCCAACAGAGAGAGGCCTTGTGGTGCAGGGAGAGGGAGGAAGGAGGATAGAGAGGATGGCTGGGCATGTGGGCATTTTGGCTCCTCAATGCTTGGAAGCCCACTGTCCCTCAGGCTGGGGGTCTGCGGTCTCTGAGACACTCCCTTCTGGGAGGTGGAGCCAGGCAGCCTAATTTGGGTACTTGGGTGCCTGTGGAGTGCTCAGCTCTGCCAAGGGCCACACAAAGGCAAGGGGAGCAGTCCAGGCCTTGGGAAGGCACCCCTCTCCCCAGCCTGGCCCTGGGGAGGTCACCAGATCCACCCTCCACAACCTGCCCAGTGCCATGCAGGAAGTAGGGCTGGGCCTGTCACATGGGCTTGGGCAGCAGGCAGATGCCTCTCCCCAGTCCTGAAGTAACCTCGGTGGAGCATTACTTCTGTTAGTGGTTTCCTTCTCCCAGAGGAAAGAGGGAATCCCGAAAATTCTTATCAAATACACTCTGGGCTGGGCCTCTTCTCCCAGGGGTCCTCTCTGCACCCCTTATCCTACTCGTACAGCCTTGGTCTGTCCCACTGAGGCCTCTTTTGCAGATGCACAGAGAGGCCGCTTGGCTGCCCAAGGCCACGCAGCAAGTCAGCACCGAAGCACCTGGAGCCTGGGCCTCCTGCCTCTCCCTGCAGCACACTGGTTGGACTCAGCCCCAGGAGGAGGTGGGGAGACTCTCATGCTCGTGCACTCTGACAGCCCTGTGGTGTGGCAGGGTGGCATTCCCAGGACCTCGCTTCCTGCCCAAGAACTCCCAGTGCCCTTGGTACCTGCCCATCCATCACCTGCCCATTGGGATGGGGGCAGCTGGGGCAGGTGCCTGCAGTGTCAGCCAGAGTGGCCTGGTCAGAGAGGGGACAGAGGCATCTTCGAGGGACAGCTCTCAGGACTGAGTGCCCACTCTGAGGCCTAAGGATAGCTCCCCACCGTCAAGAGGGACATCTCTTGCCCAGGATCACATAGGTCGTATGTGGGGAACTGAAACATGTCTGTCTGGTTTCAAAGCCTGCACCACACTGAATGGGGTGGGGGTTACATAGAAGGTTCGACAGTGCCTCTGCCAGCTGCTACCAAGAAGTGGGCAGGGGTTGCCCTCTGGGGTTTGGGCTGGTCAGGTCAGGCCCCAGCCCTGCATGGCCCCCAGAGACCACTGTCAGCCCCTCCATGGCCCCTCGAGGGTCTATCCCTGTCTGTCTCTGTCTCTCCCTGTCTCTGGCTTAACTCTCCTTCTCTCAGAGGGAGGGGAGGGCAAGGCAAGCCAGATCCCTGGGCAGGTGACAGGTGGACCTGACTAGGCCCCCTGGATGGTGCCAGGAGCAGGACAGCTGTGTGGGCTGGGAGAGCAGGGCTGTCCCCAGGGTCAGGGAGATCCAGGGCGCTGGGGTAGGACTAGGGGTGGGGGCAACACTCAGGGTGGGGAGGGCCACAATGAGAAGTGCCCTCCCCCCTCCCTTATCTAGGTCAGACCTTGATAAAAGCTGCTGGGACATCAGCAATGGTCAGGTTACACTGAGAGGTTCAGAGGCCCACAGGGGCACGCAGGTTGAGCTGACCATAGGCAAGCCCAGGGGCCTCAGGCCCGCAGAGCTTCTGCAGGGTCTCTTCTGGCTACATGGGCCTGCCACCCTCTTTCCTGCCATTCTTGGGTGTGCCATGCCTCAAGTTATGGGCAAAGTGTCCAACAGACTCCCTCATAGCACGGGGTCACGAGGCGGAGTACTGAAGATGGCCCGGCCCCAACACTGCAGTTTACACCCTGAGAGGAACTGCAGTGCTGGCCCACAGGCAGCAAGCCTGAGGGAAAATCTTCCTGAGAGTCTGCTGCTGCCTCCAGGCAGATGCCTGGGCCTTGTCAATCCCACCTCATCCCCCTCTAGCATGGGAAGGGGCAGAGGGACAACATATCGGTAAACAGGGAAATGGGTGATGCTTGGGAGAACCTTCTGGAATATGGACTTCTCTGGGTGCAGCACTCAGGCAAGTCCCCTCACCTCTCTGCCCTCATTTCTTGAATGCAGCTCCTGCTCCAAAGGGTTCTGAGGATTAAATGAAATAATCCATTCGGAGCCCTTGGAATGGGGCTCAGCACATGGTCAGCCCTCAAGAGGGTGAGCTGTGTGATCCTAAGTCTAGTTGGGACAGCGGCATCTGCTCTGTGTTGTAGATCTGTGCAGTATGTGTCAGGGTTAAACATGTATGTGGTGTCTCTGTTGTGTGTGCTGGGGTAGGTGTCCTGAGAAGGGCTCTTCTGCATCTCCTTCCATTTTTTAAGGCCCATCAGTCCACAGGCAAAAAAACTCAAGCCCCCACTCAGGACCTCCCAGCTGTGCTGGAGGGGAGCCCCACCTGTGGTCTGTACCTGGGCTGTGCCCTCCCTCTCTGTCCCTTCTCTGCCCAGGTTGTCCTGGAAACCCAACCCCCACAATATGGCTGACCACAGCCCAGAGGGCAGGTGGCTTAAGGGGTACCCTGGTTCCAGGGGTCTCAAGGGAAAACCTGAGCATCCACCTGCTCCTTTTGGGAGCACCTGCCTGTGGTATTTCTGTCACCTGGGAAATGAGGATAGCATTGATGGAGGTGTGAGTGACACCAGGAGGGCAAGAGAGAACCCAGCAGGAAATGGGCTGGGCCCAGAACAGGGCTGAACCCAGGAGCAGGCTGAGCCCTGGCCAACTTGTCACTGGCCACTTCTGGAACTGAGGGACACAGCACTGGGCTGGCTCCTTGTATCCAAACGCATGCAGAAGGGGCTGCTGTACCCATTTCACAGATAAGAAAACAAGAGCTAAGAGAGTTGGGGTGACTTGCCCTGGTGGAGCCAGGGCCAGCAGCCAGGCCTGGCCCTGGAGACAGTCACAGAGGTTTGGAGTTGGATGGGGGCCTGTGGGTGGGATCCTCCCCATGGGATAAATGATGTGGCTCAGGCTGACAGCCCGAGGTGGAGATATCTAGAAGGCCCCAGGCAATGGGAGGGCTCTCCACACTCTCAAATCAAAACACGGGCGTGTACACTCAGACACAGTGTGTTCACACCACCTGCTGGGGTGTGAAAACCAGCCATAAATACCTGCACTGTCGTGGTGGCTCATCACACAAGTGGGGAGAGAGGCCTGGTGTGCCCTCAGGAAGTTCCCAGTGACTCACAGACCACGGACGCCCCTCTGCACACCCAGACACCCTCCTCCCATACACACACCCTCAGAACAGGCTTGTCCAGGAGCCTCGATCTTGCCAAACAGAGCAGTGGAGGGAGAACCACCCACCTATTCCCCAAACAAGGGGCTGAGGGCACTGGGAGAAGGGTACCCTGGCCAGCCAGCTTACAAAGACCTCACACCTCACAGCCCAGGAAGGTTGGGGCCAGGAGGGCCCCAGAGCTGGCAGTGCCGTGGCTGGAGGTGTGCCCAGAGGCCCACTCCTCATCAGTGTTTCTCTCCCAAGAGTCACCCACACAGCAGGCGGAGGATGGACCTCGTTGCCACTCATCCCACCAGTGCCCAGCTCTCTTTCTGCTCTTGGACCTGGCAGCAACATTTTCACATTTACTTAGCGTGCTGGAGGTAGAGGGGGGTGTGCACGCACGTCTCGTGGCTAAAGATAAATGCCAGCTAATGTCTGAAGTGTGGGAAGCATCGTGAACAAATTCAGGGCTTCTGTGTTCATCCTTCCATCCCCAGGCCGGTCCCCTGATGAACGCAGGGCTGGTGCCACCGCCCTTAGCTACGTGCCTGCACTCACTCTGCATCCCGCACATGTCTGACCCATCCCACTAGAGAGCTGGCTCCAGATCCGCTTTAGAAGGGCCGGAGGCCTTTCCTTAAGCCAGGAGTTAGCTCTGGGAACTGAAGTGTAAACAGGAGCAAAGTTAAAGACCTTGCCAGTAATTGTCCCCTGTGGTGGACATCAGCCACTTTACTGGGGTGTGGGGAAGGAGATGGCCCGGGGGGTATAAGACCCCAAATGCCTCTCAGATACCTCCACTGCCTTGGGGAGCCAGGAGGTGAGTCTGGTGAATGAGCCAGTGCATGACAGGGCTCAGTTTCCCCATCTGCAAAGTAGAGACACTGCCTATCCTGCCTGCCTCATCTGGGGACTGGGAGTGGGGGGGTGATCTAAGAAGGGTGGTTGAAGGGGCTTCAGCATGAGCCTGGTGGGGGTGTGATGTGGCAGATACCCAGCCCCCAAGACTCTGCCACCAAGACTCTTCCAGCCCCAGGAAAGCAGTAGAATAGTCAGTAAAGGCACTGATTGTTCCTGCTGTGCTCTAATCTAGCAGCATGTTAGGGAAATCTGGGTGGTCCAGGCATGTGGCCTGGAAGGGACCCTGCTCCACCCCGCCACACAGCAGCATGCAGAGGGACCTGGGTATACACGGAGGCACCAACTATCCTGGACACAACACCCACGCTGGCACACTCTGGTTCCGTCCCCACAGGAGTCCTGCTTCCCAGCACCCCGCTTTCATGGCAACCCAGAGAGCTGAGTGGGGGGCAGGGATGGGAAGGAGAGAAGAGGGGAGGGGACAAGGCTGTGGCTCATAGCTAAGTGAGAGGGCCAAGCACTTCTTCCCTCCTCTCTGCACCCCAAACACAGGTCACAAATCCATGAGCAGGTGGGTCACGCACGGGCAGGAGCCTGGGGTTTTCCCCACTTCCAGGAGGGTTAGACCAGCGGCCAGCCAGCCCGAAGTCCTGGGAGCAGGTGTGGCACATTCAGGGCAAGGCTCGAGGGCCAGTCCCTGCCCCAGACATCCCCCAGGTCTGCCATGATGATTCTCCCAGCTCCATCCCCACCGCCTGAGGCTTCTGTCCCAGGAGCACCCCAGGAAGGGCCAGGAGCTTTGCCAGTCAGAAGTGACCAGGCTGGATTAGCTGACAGCCAGGAGGGTGGGCTCTCCTAAACTTGCCCAGAAAGGAGGAAGACGCCTGCCACAGACCCCAGGAAAAAATCATAGTGCCTAATATTTACCAAGCATTTGCTCTGTGCCAGCAGACCCCAGGGCCCTCCTATGACCTAGGCGGTAACTCATTTCACATACTCAATAGCCATATGAGGAAGGTCCTATCAGTATCCCCACTGCACAGGTGAGGAAACAGAGGCATGGAGAGGCTAAGAAACTTGCCCAAGGTCACAGTGACATGAGTGGCAGAGCTGTGACTGGCACTGGTGTACACTGCAGCTGAAGAGCATGCAGGAGCTGGGAGGGCTGGGCTGGGTGGGTTGTGTGGTAGAGGACCTGGAACTCATTTGGTCCACTTGCCTATGTTATAGGCACTGACACTGAAACCAGAAGGGCAGTCTCCCCAGTGGCTTCAGTGGTAGGAGTCTAGGGATGGGCAGGGTGGTTGGCTGAGAGCCCAAGGCCCCCAGAGGCACTCAGATTAGGTCCTGGCTATGCCCCCCGGGCTATCCTGCCTCTGACAGAAGACACCAGGAAGCTAGGGCTGAAAGGGCCCAGGTCAGTCTGCCAGAGCACAGCCAGGGGAGAGGTAGCCTGGCTTACAAGAGGGTCTGACCCAAAGTGGGTAGTGATCAGAGCTGGAAGGAAGGAGAGAGGCCGCTCAGGGGCAGGAGGGAATCCCAGGGGTCTCCCTGGAGGAGACAATCTTGCAGGAGTGGTAGGACCCTGACATGCAGAGAGGGGGTCAGACATTCTAGGAGGAGGGAGCAGCAGGTGCAAAGTGGAGACTGCAGAGAGTGGGATCTGTACAAGTCCGAGGGGTGGCCACAATAGCCCAGTGTGGGGGTCTGAGGAAGAATATATCAGAGGCACAGTGGGAGCCTGGAAATTCCTCTCCAGTGTCTCCCTCCCCAGCACTGGGGCCAATTTTTAACTCACTGCTGAGATGCCACCATTACTAAAAGGCCAAGGGGCCAAAGGGTTTCCTTGAGGTGGAGCAGGAAGACTCACAAATATAATTATAATGCTAAGGATCACAGTTGCCTTCCTTCATTCCTGCTGCCCTTGAACCCAGGTTCCTGGGGGTGGGCTCAGAGCAGGGCTGGGGCAATGGCAGCCTTGCTGGATGCTGTTCCAGGCAGCCCGGGAAAGGCCTCGGCAAATCCTTACTCCACTCTCTGCTACCCACTTCATGCCCTTTTCTTCCCAGTCGGCCTTGCCCTTCCCTCCCACCCTTCCTCTCTCCTTTCCTTGTTTCTGTCTCTCATTGTTCCTTTATTTTCAGCCCTCAGCACTTTTCCTGAAAGAGAACAGCTGGGCTGCTAGAGTCACAGAGGAAATATTTTTTTGACTACTTTGCAGATTCCCCTTCTCTATGAAAACTGATGCCACCATTGCTAAGTGATGGATGGACGGTGAGATATCTATTTCCTTGCCTCCTTCTTTCTACCCTCTCTCTGGGCTCTGTCCTGGGCCATCTAGGAAAGACAGGCAGTCAGACAATAGCTGGGGTGAGGGGGTGGTAAGTGGGGAGGACTTTGGTATCAGGGATGGGCAGCTGGGGCCCTCAGTATCATTAACTCCATTTTACAGATGAGGAGACTGAGCCCCAAGATCACCCAGACACAATAATAATCACAACATCAACATTAACCATAAGAGCTAGCATTTAAGGAGCACTTACTGTGTGCCAGGCATGTGCTAGACAGTTCACATACAATGCACCTATGAGGCAGATACATTACTAAGCAATATTTTACAGAGGAGAAGACTGAGGCTCAAAGAAGGGAAGTCACTGGCCCAAGGCCATACAGCTAGGCCAGTAGAGCTGCAATGTCCACCCATGCAACCATGCACATGGCCACTCTGCCAGCTGTACCCCTCCCCCACTCCCAGCCAGCTGAAAAGTGGTAGAGCTGAGCTTTGAACCCACTTTGGTCTACCTTCTCACTCCAAGGCTGGGCCCTACTCCCATGGCAATTGCTATTGCCAAGAGAACATTAAACAGCAGTTTTAACCATAGCAGGACTCAGCCTGATCCTGACCACAACCTGATTCCCATGGCCAAGAGGGACAGAGCTCCAGGCCAAGGCTGTCTCAGCCTCTGGCCTGCCCTCTTTGTGCCTCAGAGACCCTGATATAAAAGCAAGAGACTGGACACATCAGGCCCTGGGTAGAACGAATGAAGTGGGCTAAGGCTCCCCAGGACCATACTGACCCACCCATGCCCCCTTCCCAAGGGTCACCCCTTGCTCACCCTGTTCTCCAGGGCTGGAGACCTCAGGCAGGCCCCTGATTCTCTAGGATCCCCGTCTGCTCCCCGCTGCCCTGCCAAACAGAGGAGAGGGACAAGAGGAACCCAGTTCTAGGCCTCAAACCTGCAGTCACACACCCCAGTGGCCCCCAGGAATCCTGCACACATACCCCAGAGCACCCTGATAGGCCCTGAATGCTCTCAGCTCTGGGCATGCTACTGTGGGTCTTGATCTGTGTAACCACAAGTCCAAACTTAATGTGTCTTTAAGACACATCCAAGGAATGACCCACAATCCTCCAAGCTAAGAGAGATCATTTGGACCTCTCTTACATGGGAGTAACATAGGATAGAAATCTGTATTGTCTGCAAACCCAGAACCCTCCTTGGCTGTCCAGTATAAATGTGTTTTAACAGCAACACACATGGTCATGTAACTGGAAATGCTCTAGGCAAAAGTGTGGTCTATGTAAATGTTCATGAATTCAAAGTAAACACATTAGGTGGTGATGCCTACGTTCAATGTAAATGTCCATTCTTTGGTAAGACAAGGGACTTCATGAAAAATGTTATCTGTTGGATGGAAATACGCACATGTGCAGTCAATGGAAATGCCTGTGTTTAGCATAAATGTAAGGTTGAGGCAAATATCCATGTGAATATGGGACTGACCCAGGCACAGAGAGACCACAGACTCAAGGGCACAATGTGTCAGGGTAGAGAGCTAGGTCAGCTGGGGTGGGGGTGGCTGGGGAAGGTCTCTAGCTGGAGGACAGACCCAAGGAACCCAGAGGGCAGTGAGGAGCCCTGGGAATCTAGTGGGGCAGGCAGGACTCTGTTCCAAGGCTGGACTCCCACAGACCACCCTCCTCTGAGTGCAGCAGCCCCCAACACTGCTCATGGCTGGGCAGGTGATGCCCACCAATGGGAGAATAGGGAGGATGAGAGAGTGAGAATCCTTCTGCCAGCCCCCTCCCTCCACTCTATCATCCCAGGGGGTCGATTACGGAAAAACAGAATTGGACTGTCAACAAGACTTAGTTCCAGCCCCACTCAGCCACCAGGTAACACTGGTCAATGCACCTAAAGTCCCAAGCCTCAGTCTTGGGACTGAAAAATGGGAGGGGTGATAAATACCACCCACTTGGTTCCTACATGAGATCATATGTGAAAGGGCTTTGCAAACTGTAAAGTGGTGAGCAATGTGAGGTGAGGGGCTTTGCTGTCCTGGGGACTTTGCCATTGATTGACAAGCACTGGGGAGGCCAAATGGAAGTCCACGGTGTGATGTATAAGCATGTGCACAGCATGCTCGTGCGTACGTGTGTGTATGTTTTTAGGACTCGAGGCTCTCAGAGACTATGTCACGGAAGTTTGGAGTGAGGGGGAAGAGGAGGAAGTGAGATTTCAGGATAATCTTGAAAGCAAAAAAAAGTTATTATGTGTCAAAAGGAGTGGGGAGGCTTAAATGGCTCCCAGGTGGGACACAGAATAAAACAGCCCTTGCTGTTATTTTTTGATTGTCTCCACACAGCAAAGACTGGCAGAGGGTCGCCATAGCAACCCTGGGCATCCGGCAGGGGGCAGCCTGGACCCCGCAGGTTTGTCTGAGCTGAGCAGTGTGAGTCAGCCCATCAGACTCCAGAAGCAGGGGCTGGGTCCAATCCAGGCAGGACCCTTATCCTGGACTCGCAGTTCCTCCTGTTCTGCAAGCCTCACCCACAACAGGAAGAGGACAGGCTGGAGTTGGCTCATGGAGGGGCCAGGTCAGGTTGGGACTAGAAGCTGCATACACAGGTGGAGAAGTCTCGGGACAGGGATGGGGGGCCGGGAAGTCCTGCAGGGTGGTCACAGAGGGAAGATGCCGTGCGTGGCTAACACAGATGATGGCACGAGGATTGGGAGGTGGGCTAAGGGATAGAGAGGGTGGGAGGGTCTGGGTGCTGGAGTGGATAGGACACCGTGTGGAGGCTTGGGTTTGGTGGCTCTCCCAAGGCACCCCTGAGCCTTTGCTAATGCAGGGCAAGTAGACATTTTAGAGGCTGGGTCCAGAGTGGGTCTGGCCTCAGTGGTGGGCTTCAAAGGCAGGGGTCAGGCAGAAGAGGAGTGTGGAGAAGGAAAACCCTGATTGGAAAAAAGTAGCTACGCCACATTCATGTATCTGGGTGCGCACAGAGGCCGCTTTTGATGGAAAACTGAATTGGGGGGAAGAAAGAGTTCTCCTTTTGTGGAAAGGTAGCTGTGAACTCGCTGCGTCTTCCACTGCTGTATCCTGGTGCCTGACATTCAATAAAATTGTTTTTGAATAAATGAATGAATAACAGAGGACTGAATGAACAGTGTTAAGAAAGGTACATGGAAGCTCTAAGGGGCGGTTAACACCTTCATGATAATTTGCTGGTGATATTGAAAGAGCTAAGCAAGCTAATGAAACCAAACTGAAATATATAAAATAGCAATGACAAAGTCACTGGCCTGGGAGGCCAAAAGAATCTTAACATCAGGTGGCCCAGGGCATACGCAAAGCTTTTGGCAACCTAAATCTGGAAAAAGTGGCAATAGTTCCTTTCTAAGGTCAAATGACAAAAACCTAAATTTGTTTCAAGTAGTGACTAATAACAGTTCATCTCTACCAAGAAGGTCCTACATTGTACCTAGGTGTTCAGATTCCTTTAAGTCATGCTCTGAATTAGTAAGCGATGATTCTGAAGTATGTGAAGCTAGCCTCACAGTTTGAAGTCCTTGAAATCACACTTTCCAAACAACTTCAAATGAAGAACAAGCACATACAAACTTGAGAGGTTTGATTGATGAGTAACTCCAGCAAGTGAAGACATATAGAGTCTGGGGCAGTGTTGTGGATGACCCCTTTACCTGTTGAACTGTTTCAAGGGAATGGGGCTCCACGGAATTGGGGTTTTGGTGTTTTTAGGGTTGGGGTCTTTGGGTCTCTGGGTTTGGCCAGGCCCTCAGGGACTCTGAGCTGAGGTTGAGCAAGGGTGGCCTTGGGACACTTCTCAAACTCTAGAGAAGTCAAGGAGTGCCACAGAGTGTTAAATCCAGAATCCATTTCCCCATCCATGCCAGAGCCCCGCTCCATCCACTCCCCAAGCAGATGTCCCCTGATGAAGGCCCATCTGACTCCTGAAAAGCAGGCACAAATAGACTGCACAGTTAAACAGTGTGAGGGCACACTGTGGACCCACCAACTGTGGGCAAATCTTTTGCCTTCTCTGTGAATCAGGGAATCAATGGGCCAGGGCATCCTCCCAGGGCCACAGTGGGGATCGAATAAGATGACGGATACCAAAGTGCTTCATTAACAGTAAAGTGCCAAAAAGAGTTACTACTATTCTTGTTGCTGTTATCGATTCATTGGGTAGAAGGGGGTCCCTTCCCAGAGTCCCTGGGGACTTGAAAGCCTCTCTGTGTCTTCCAGGGTCATCCCTTCTCCGCACTATGAAATCACAGCTGAGAGCTCTTCCCTCTTCCCGAACAACCAACATCTCTTGCCTACAGCTGCAGGTGAGGAAGGAGCGTGTGTGTGTGTGTGTGTGTGTGTGTGTTGCTAGAACACAGAAATCACATTTCCCTGTGTCAATGTATCTTCCAGGTGACATCTGTCACTCACACCCACTCCAGATGCACCCTGCTTCTAAGCCATTGCTCTTGCTGTTCTCCATCTGGTACCCTCCCTGCCCAGCTAAGTGGTTCAGGTTCCAGCTCCCATTCCTCCTTCACCAGGGAGTCCTCCTGGATTTCCCCAGTCCAGTGCCACCACCAGCAGGCACAATGGGAGAGGAGGGAAGGAAATTGGGCTTAACCTACAACCTATCTGGTCTGTGCCATGGCTGGTAACCAATGAACCTTCCTCTGTCACCCCCCCTGGCTTTTGCCTGGTTACCTGTCTGTCTCCTCTCCTGACTGTAAGCTACTGCAGGGGAAGGCAAGGACTGACCCTCAGGCCCAGCCCAGTGGATGTAGCATAATGATAGGGTGTGTGGATAAGGCCCTCTCTCCCACTCTAGCCACCTCACTTTGAGGAGGGGAAAATGCAGGTTGGCAAAGAGGCTCAGAACCCTGATGTCAAAAGTGGAGACAGGGACCTAGGCCAATCCCTTAACTGGGGGAGAGGGAAAGGGACTTGCCCAAGATCACACAGCCTTCTGGCTTTGGATTCAAGGTCCACAGAAACCAGGTGGCTCTGGGCTCCAGAGGTCTCAAGGCCCAATCTGCTGCTCTGGCCCCACTTGGGCTCAAGTGGCCCAAGTCCTAAGTTACCCTGCCTTCCTGCTGTCCTCTCCCACCAGGCCTTGGTTACTCATCTTGGATTGATCTTAGACTCTAGGGAAGGCCTCCAGCCAAGAAGGACAGCACCTTCCTGAGGGATGAGGGAAGTTGCTGAGTGAGAGGCAGGGTCCCCAGCCTGGTAGGTCACCCAGACCACCCCAGGCCCTTGTGGTATTGAATGGAACATTTGTTGAGCAGAATTGAATTTACTGTTCGATTGCAGGAGATGTAATCTGATCTGGGTCTTATGAAGCCCTTAATAAAGTCAAGGTATTACTGGTATCTGCTGCTTTTTCATTTGTTAAACGAGGCACAGGGGTTACTCAGCTGGGAGTGAAGGTGTGGGTCTGCTCTTCCTGCCTCAGCTGCCACCATGCTGTGTGCCCCTGGGGAAGTTGCCACTTGTCTGTCCCAGAAGCAAAGGTCTTCATCCTCAAGGGAGGGAATGTCCACTAACCCTGATGGTCCATCTGATGGTCAGAAAAGGAAAGAGGGGTTGGATCTCAATGTAGTTGAACGTGAAGGGGGAAAGAGCTAACATTTATTAGGCAACTTCTGTGTGCTAGGGTCCCTGTTCCCTTTAGTTCATTGGATGCTCACAGCATCCCTGTGTGGCAGGTGCCTGTGATCATCAATGAGGAATGTTTATTAATATACTAGTTTTCTTCCTTTTAGGCCTGTGGAGTGGAACTGCAGTTCCCTATCCCCTTCAAAGCTAGGTGTGGCCACATGACTTGCTTTGGCCAATGAAATGTTAGTAGAAGTTAGATGTGTCATTTACAAGAGAAAGCTTTAAGACCCAGTGTGGCCTTGGCCATCCCTCTTCCTGCTGCCACGGTAACTGGGGATGCACATGTTGAGATGGTGGTTATGCCATCAGCCTGGGGTCCCAAGTGAAAACGAAGAGCAGATATGCCATGTATGTAATGGGGGTGAGAAATGAATCTCAGTTGTTTGAAATCTCTGAGATTTTGAGGTTGTTTGTTATTGTAGCAAATCTAGTCTAGTCTAACTGATAAAGTGCCACTATGCTCCCCATTTTCCAGACAAGGAAATGGAGGCTCAGAAAGGTCTAGTGACATGCTAGTGAACCAGAGTGAGTAAGTGGCAAAGTTAAGACTCAATCTTAATCCATCTGGAACTGAGACCATGCTCTTCCCCAAGTAGGGGCTCCTCAGGCTGGCTAGGTATGGTCACAGCCCAGCCAGCAGAGATGGGGGCCCAGGGCTCAGCACCTATTTCTCCTAATTTTCCACTCCTTTCTGACCACAGGGCTCCCTTAATCCTCCCAGTGGCCCATTGGAGATGCTGGACAGGGACCTTCGGTGTAAGGGCTGGAGAAGGTCAGAGGAGAGAGGCATGGAGAAGTCACGGAAAGGTCTCCAGAGATGGATAAACCTGGGTTTGAATCCTGGCTTTGCTACCTCTAGCTGGGTGACCTTGGGTAAGTTACTGTCCTTTTCTGAGCCCCAGTTTTCCCAGGTGTCAAATGGGAATAATGCTACTTCCCTAGTTATTTTAAGAATGAAATGAGATGTAAAGATCTTGGCATATAGCAGGACTCAATACTTGGACTATGTTGTTACTGGAGGCACCAGACAGGGCTGAGGTGGCCCCAGCCCTCCCTTACCACACCTGCCCAAGGGAATAAGGCCAGGCTTCCCTTCTCTGTTTTCCCTAGACATACCTTAAAGGAGGCTTGTCCCTTCATCTCATGGGCTCCTCCTCAGCCCTGGAGGAGGAAAGGACAGCACTCTGTGACCCCGTTTATAGCTGGGAAATGGCAGTCTAGAGAGTAGGGGCTCTCCCAGGGTCACTCATCAAGGAAGTTCTGAGGGAGCTGATGTCACAGTACTGCCCTCCTGCTTGGCAGCTCCATTTTCCAGGGTCTGGAGGGGACTTCCTAGAAGGCTGCCATAGACACAGCAAGTGAGGCTTCTGGGAAAAGGAGCTGGGAAAGAGGTAGAGATTCCATGGGGCGGGGGCTGGGGGGGCAGGGAGTTCTGCTTTAATGCTGCCCACATGGCCTGGCCCAGCCCTAGTCTGGGATGGGCCAGGCCTGGTTCTGCTCCCAGACTCCAAGCTCCCTCCTTGTCACTCATAGCCTTCGTCCTGCCATCCCACTCTTCTCTCTGCAGTGCTGCCTCCCAGAACATGGCCACTGGGTCCCACCACCACACCTTTGCTCAGGGTGGGCATGCCTCCAGGGTCAGGACCACCTTCACTCGCTCCTCCCTGCATCCCCAGCTGATGCTGGGACCACGTCCTGAGTGATCACACCAACAGCAGCTGCCATTTAAGGAGATCTACTCTGGCCTCTCCACTGTGTGCACACCCCAGGAAACCTGCAGGTAGGTGCTCTCATTCTATAAAACGGGGAAAGTGAGGCTCGAGTAGATTCATTTGCCAGAGGTATGAAGAGATGGAGCCAGATCCACACCCAGGTCTGTCTGCTCCCACGCATGTGTTCTTAGCACACACATGCCCCAACCCCTGACCTGTCCTCTCCTGTCAGCTCCCCACACTCCCTAGCTTCACCTCCCCACTGCCCACCCTTGCACAGTTCTCTGTTCTCCAAGCAGCCTTCCATGTCTGCTGTGGCCACGGGGAGTTCTGCGGCCTAGGGGTCTGCGATGGACTCAGGTTAGTATGGACTCCTGCCCCCGCCTGGGGCCCCCGAGAGCAGGGCCTGAGTCTTCTTCCCTCTGCTGCTCCCAGTGTTGCTGTCCATAGGGCTGGGCACTCAGGGGACAGGGATGAGGGTAAGGAACTCAGGAAGAGTCCAAAGAGTTGCTTTAAAACCTCAGGCAGGGCACAAGACTGTGTGTTTTAAGGAAAAAGGTTTACCCAAGGCTCGGACAATGAATCACAGGGGAGGGGACTCCAGACTGCTCTATGGCCCTGGGCTGAGCTCTGGGGAAAAGAGGTCCCTGGCCAACCCTCACAGCCCCAGACAGCTCCCGCTGTCCCCCCAGTTCCCTCTGTCTGACTCCATCTCTCTCCCTCCTTGCCTTTTTCCACCCCCTTCTCCTGCCCTTTTTCCCTTCCTAAAAAACACAGAGAAATGGGATTCAGAAGCCTACACCGCCTGCAAAGCATGGTTCAGCCTCCCCAAAAGAGGAAATGCCAGCATGCGGGTTCTCATGGCAACTCCAGCTCCTCCCCCCGCAGCCGCCCTGCACCCATATGGCGAGACTCACATGGCACTGGCTCAGCGGGGCCCTGGGGTCCAGGGCCGGGGCAGCAGCCAGGGCCATGTTGGTTCCCTCTGCTGACCTGGCCAGAGCCCACCGCCCTCCTGGACATATGACACCACCTCCTGCAGGGACTCCCGGGGTCCATCCTCAGCCCTATGCAGTGTGTGGAGATGTGGGGTGATGTTCAGGAGTTGCCCCAGCCCTAAGTGGAGGGCTTTCTGTGCTCAGCAGCAATCTGGTACAGCCTTTGAACTCCCAAAGGTGGACCAGAGTGGGCTAGTCAAGTGGAGGCACCCTCTGCCTCCCCCTTCCCCCTGCCTTTTCTCCTTGATACATACCCTGAACTTGGGGAGTTCCGTGTTAGGTGTGGAGCGATGCAGGGAACAGGAGCAGAGCTAGGGGCTGGTGTCTTCACCCCTGGCCAGTGGCACCCCAGCTACCTGCCCCACCCCTCCCAATCTACCGCACAGGTGCCCAGCAGTCCTGTCTCTGAGCTGTGGAGTGAGGGAGCAAGGCTCTAGCCCTTGCCTTGGCTGAGCTGCCCCAGGGCACTGTCCCTTCATGCCCCTAAACACTCCCCATGCCCACCCTGGGCAGCTCCTACCAGCCTGCTCTGTGGACTCCTGGTTTTTGAGGACAGTTGGCATTTTCATGACTAAAGAATGGAAGCTAGTGTCAGGTGGGCTTGGGGACCACAGGACTGGTGGCTGAGGAGCAAATCTTTTCGGGCCTGGCATCCATCCTGTCTCCTTTCCCAGGGCCCACAGGACAGACAAGCAGAGTGGGGCGGTAGAGGGACGCCTGGGTACCACCCCAGCTCCTGCCCAGCTCTGCCTTCCTCCACCTGACCCCAGAACAGCTGCCCCAGATCTCAGCCAGCCCTGGGGCATATTCAAAGGACCACCCCAGCTGGCTAGGTGGAGTGGTGGCCGGGGATGGGGGTGGGGGAACCCAAGCCCCACACCTGAGGGGAGTGAAGATTGGAACCCCCTCACTCTGACTTCACGAATGTGGCTCCCTCTACCAGCTTGGGGCCATTCTCTCTGGATGCTCTGAACCCCAAAACTGCCTGTCTCAATCCCTCCTGCATTCTCCCCACTTCTAACCCCTCTCCCCAGACATTTCCATGAGCATCAGAGTCAGGGAACACTAAAGAAAATGGGCCTGACTCCCTAGGTGTACACAGAAGGGGCCCAGAGAGGGTAGGAACTACACAAAGCCACACACAGCGAGCTGGAGTCAAGCTGGGCCCAGAAGCAGGTCCCCTGTCTTCCTGCCCAGGGTCCTCTCAAGCTCCTGGCCACTTCCTCTGACTGTCTCTCCCCCTGGACTGCAGGAAGGACCGGTAGATGCAGGGAACAGGGAGTAGGGATTCAGGAGCAGATGGGCTTGGAGGCTCCGCCGCGGGGGCTTGAGGGAGGGGGAGGAGGCCCGGAGAAACTGGAACTGTTACAAAGTTGCGAGTTAAAACATTCTTCACACTCCCGCCTCCTTTACTGTTCTGATGCACCAAGACGTGACAAAAATGTGTCAGATTTTTAAAAAACCACACACACACACAAATGCCAGTCCTCGTCTCTGCCGCCCGCCCAAGCTTGGGCCATCTGTTTCCCGGGGGTGGGAGGGGAGTGGGGCTTGGCAGTCGGCGCCATCACTCTGGACGCCCCAACCCTGGGTCTGGACCAACGGCCTAGCCCAGAAATGGCCCCTAGGCGACGGCAGGATGCCTAAGAAGGTGAGAGCTGTGACACTGCTCTCCCTCAGCAGCGCCACCCTGCCTGCTCTGCCCAGCCCTTCACACCAAGCTGGACACTGGGCCTCCTCTCCACTTGCTGCAGCGTGGGGCACTGGGGCCGGGAGAGCCCTCCCTGGGACCCCCAGAGCCCACATGTGTGGTATAGGTGGGAAACTGAGGCCCAGAGAGGAGCAGAGTCTTGCCCAGGTCCACAGGGAAGCAGAATCTGTGTCTGTGCCTCGCCCATGCGCTCAACGAACAGTGACCGTGCTGGGCACCGTCCTCACCACGCACCATTCTGGGCAAGGGGGATTCAGTGCTGAACAGCCAACGCAGGCTGCTCTCCGGCAGCTCAAGGCCAGTGGGGGAGGCAGCCGATCAGTGAGTAGCAACACACAGACAAACTGGGACTTCCAACAAAAGAATGACAAGGAAAAGAAAATAGGCGTGCCTGGCAGTAGGGACTGGAGAGAGATTAGGGTGACAAATCATCCCGACATGTCTGGAACTGTCTGGTTTCAGCACTGAAAGTTCTGCATCCTGGGGGCACACCTCGGTCCTGGGCAAACTGGGATGACTAGTCACCCTGACAGATACTTTAAGGTGGTTCACTAGAGCTGAGTCCTGACATGCTGGAACCAGCACCATGAGGATCTGGGGATGACAGAGGAGCTGGAACCCTGAGAGAGAGAGGGTGGAGGGGGAGAGGAGGGGAGGTAGGTCACACAGGACCTCGTGGGTTCTGGAAGAAAGTGGAGTGGGAATTTTATCTGGTAACAGGGTCAAATTTTACTGTGGTCACTGAGTCAAATTAGGGAGCAAGCTGGTGCAAAGGGCACAACCTGTAGAGAATTTTAAAAAATTCACTAAGGCTAGAGACCTGGAGCAAAGGCAGTGGTTTGGATGCCTGCAGAAGCTAGCAGGGACTGGATCTTGCGGGGCCCCTGCAGATTCATCAGGGAGCTGGGACTTCAGCTGTAGGGCATCAGAAGCCACTGGAGGGTGTAAGCAGTGGCTTGATGTGGTCAGATTTGCAAGTGATAAACCCTAAGGGCTCGTCATGCCTCCATATAGGACCCATTCCTGCCACCCCCAGAACACCATCCACCACTGCCCCCACCCCCAAACCTGGGGGCATCTGGTCATCTTTCAGAGCCCAGCCCAAATGCCACTTCTGAGAAGTCTTCCCTGACTTGCTGAGAGAGGCAGGTACAATCACGCCCTACCCAGGACTCCCCCACCCAAGGACCCCCAAGCAGGGGTCCCAAGGGAGCCTTCATCACAGCGGCCACCCTTTCAGTTCCCACACTAAGTCATACTGGATCTTCAAGGCCATCTGACCAAACCCACATCCCAGGTGTCAACACAGAGCCTCAGAGAGGGGACGTAGTTTGCCTGAGACCACACAGCAGTAGACGGTTGAGGTCAGTTCAGAACCGTGTCACCTCTGTCTGAGTTCAGAGTCTCTGAGGTCCTGCCCACAGAGGTAGGGAGAAACAAGGAGTGGCCAGGCACCTTCCCACAGAGGGATGGATGAATGGTCATTACCACAGCAGGCTGGACGGAATGGGCTGTGGGGTGTGGCACCTGGCCGGCTGGGAAAAGCTGGCCACGGCTGGGAGATTTATAATAGAATTCTCCCAGATCAATTACTGTATTACCAGGCAGGCTGACCTTGAAAGCTGGCAGGCAGGGGAGGCTGGGGTAGGGGGGATAGAGTTGGGTGGGGGCAGCCTAAGAGCAGCTGCCCAGCCTCTTCCAGCAGGGGGTGCCCTGGGGATGCAGGAGAAAGAGAAAGGGGCAGGGCCAGGAATCCCACCATTATTGCACATTCTTCTGTTTAAAATGGTTAAAGTCCCCGTTAGAATGAAACAAACCCTTCCCCACCCCACACTCCAGGAGGAGTTTATCAGACTGTTCTTCCGGAGAAGAGGAGTCAGCACTGTTATTTCTCCTCTCTGAGCCCCCATCTCCCTACCTGCAAAATGGGGATCCTCATCCCAGCTTCACTCGCCCTACAGGGTTCCGCTGAGACTCACACTACATAGGCTTATAGGTGGGCTCTGGGGCACGTCCAGCCTGGAGCAGAGTCAGGGGTGTGGCCAGAGAGCCCAGGTGGAGTTTCAGCCACAGTGAGACTCGGAGGGTTTCAGGGACCTCAGAGGACATTGCCTCTGATTCTTTAGGTGGCCTGTGTGATGACCCTCAGTGCCAAGGGACTTCCTAAGGGGTGCTCTGAGATCCTGGGGCAACGGTGCCTGGCCTGGAGCCCCACCCTCCCACGCATCTTATGGGAGAACAGTGAGCCCCAGGTGGAGCAGAGTCTCCCTTGCCCTCCAAGGTGACCTCAAGCAAATACCTGACGTGGTTTGTCGTGCAACAGCTGGACTCTCTGCACCAAGAGGGAGGTGGGATGGAGCCTCAGAGGAGGAAGAGGTTTGCCTCCTGCTCCCTCATTCTCCCCTGTCCCTCAACATTCTTCCCTTAAATTCCTACCAATTAGAAATTCACTGGGCTGGTGGATTCATTCAATGACATAATACACGCACTGTGTTTAGAATAGCGCCTTCCCAGCCTGGGTGGGGACGTGGAGAGTGGAGGCTGAGTAGCCTTCAAGGGCTGAGAGTCTGTCCCTAGTTTTCCAGGTGTCTGGTTTGGGAGCAGAGAAATGCAGAGGCAGGGATGGGACACCTGCCTGGAGGATAGACCTCTTCCCAAGACAGGCAGGAGGGAGGAAGGAAGGGCTCTGGGCCTCACCTGAGCCTGACTGCTTGCTCACCACAGTGCTGGGCACTGCAGGGAGAGTTTGGGGAGATGGGGACGGGCTTGGGGGTGATTATGGGCAAACAGAGTGGAAAATGAAGCCCTTCAGCTGGCAAATGAGCTTAATAGAAACGAGATGGGCAGAGGCTGTGATGAGAATGGCAATGCTGGGCAAAAGCAAGCCAATTTTCAAAAGGCCTGGGTGGGAAGGCTGGGGTGAGTCAGATTTACCCCTTGCCCTCAGGAGCCAGCCACATTGCAGGGCCCAGTGTCCAAGTCCCCAGACCCACCCAGCACCAAGAAGACAGAGGGACAGAGGGACCACTGGATTGACAAGATCCTATAAGAGTGGTGGGATGAAGTTAAAGCATGAGGGACTGTGGCCAGACTTGCAGAAGAGATTCTTGGACAGCAAGGGAAATGGGGAAGGCTGGGAAGTCCCGTAGATAACCATCTAACCCCCTAACCCCCACCCCCAGAGGAGCTAATCTCAGCCCTGCCTCAGGGCAGCAAGCAAAGTGTCCTCACTGAGGCTGTTTGGCTGCAGAAGACCTTCCAGGGCAGGCTTCCCCTGGGGCCTCAGTTTGCATGTCCATGAAATGGGGATAACAGTGCCTTGTCAGTTTATATGAGGCTCCGAATGAGACCCAGAGCCAGCCACTGTCCATTTCCCAGGTTGAGCCACTATCCCCGAGGGCAGGGCAGAGGCAAGCCCTTCTTTGGCCCGTGGGCGCAAACATTGCTGGGTGAACACTCGTAGTCAGACACGTGCCTCATACCCCCCTAGACCCTGCCACCTGCCCTGCTCCCGCCCCAACCAATTTCCCCACCCTCTGCTTCTTTTTCCCTCCTGCCCTTCCCAGATGGGGCTGCACAAACTGGCACAGAGTGGCCCTCACCACACATAGGCACAGGCCAGCCCTCTACCTTTGCTGGGCCTCAGTTTCCCTGTCTGGACAATAGCTGTGCTGACCCAGAGAGTCTAGGAGACCCTTCCAGGGCCAATGTTCTGGAGGGGAGATTCTGCCCCAATCCTCATGGGCCACTCCTGCCCAGGACGCTGCCCACACCCCAGCATGCCCGGTTCCCTTCCCAGCCAGGATCCGCCATGGCCTCTGGATGGTGGTGAGAAGAAGGTAAGGGTTGAGGTAGGGGCCATCTCCAGTACACTAACCAATAACCGGCTGACAGATTGAACAACACCTTTTTAGCTCCTTACCTATTGACCCAGGACATGCGTGTGAGTGTGCGGGTGTCTGTAGCCAGCAGAGCTCTTGGGGCTCCCAATGCCATACTCTGAGTCAGGTCGGGTTAGCAGAGGGAAGACATTGTGCTGGCAGCTCCCGTCCCCCTCTCAGCTGCCCCAGCTCTTGCCCAGGGGGCCTCTGAACACTGGGTTTACAGCTTGGCCAGGCTGGGGCTGCAGGGAGCGAGAGAAGGGCGGTCAGAGGGAGGAAGGATGGGGTAGCCTGGGCCCTTGGGGCGAAGGGACAGGAAACTCTTTTCTACAGGTTCTCAAGGAGGGGGCAGGCTGCCCAGCCCCATCTGAGGAGACCATGACCTAGCCCTCACCTTCGCTAAAAGCCCCAACATTCTCCACCCTCTCTTGAAGCCTTTCCCAGCCCCCTTTAACTCCTCTCTTGCAGTACCTGCCTCAAGGTCAAGGACCAGCTCCTCTTGCCCTTGGGCTTCCCCAAATGCCCCATCCTGGGGGTCTCCACTCCAAAAATGGCTGGTGAGTGAAGGGAGGCTGGCCTGTCTGCCTGTCTGATGGCCCAAAAAACAATCTCTTTCGCCCCTTCTAAAACTGGATGGTCTCTGGTTACAAATTTTAAAATAGTTTTGAAGTCTGCGAACTGACTCCTGAGCTATCCTGTGCACACGTGCCCTCAGCTTGATCACATGCAGGTACATACACAGCACACATGTATGCCAACAGATGCACACAATGACACCAATATTTCAATGGCTGACCCCTACATGGAACACACACACACCCTATGCTAGAAAAAAGACAGGCATACAGGCACGGCAGAGGGCTCTGGGAATGAAAGTTCTGGGACACGCTGAAGTCCCCCTGCAGGCAAGCAGCTGGTGCCTTGCCACACTGGGAAGACAGGACCTGGCCTCTGGAGGAAGCTGGGGAGGCCTGGAGTCATCCCTCCCCCCAACCTGACAGTCCTTTTGAGGATCTGTCTCACCTCCATAAACATCAAGTCCTGGGCTAAGACTGCCCCAGTGGCATCTGAAAGTCCTTCCTTATATCTAGTTTAAAACAAGTCAATTATATATTCCTTCACTCAACAAACATTCTCGACACCTATGGTCATGCCCTGGTAGAAGGAAGGAAAGATTTGCTGGGTCACCTGAAAACTGTGTGCCAGGGTGGGTGGGTGTGGGAGGAAGGAAGTGGCTTTGGTGTCTTCCAGGGGTTGGGGAGGCTTCCAAGGTCCCTGGGTGGCTTAAGCATGGTAATTCCCCATCAGCAAGTTTTCTCAGCTAAATAGGGCCTGGTTCAGAGGGGAAACCTCGCCACCTCCCTCTGCCATCCAGCCCAGTGAACATCATGTGGGTCTTGTCTAGTGGACCCATTTAACCACTCGGGCCTTTAGCTAAGTCCTCCCCCAAGCTCCGTCCTGAAATGGCAGTGATATCTTTAGCTATTTCTCTGCCCATCTCTCAGAAACCCCTTCCTACTCCTGAGGCATGCTACCTAGACCCCACACCCTGCCACACTGCCTAAAATTCCATGTTAGGGGTCCCTCCTCTGTGTTCAGGCATTCTCTGCATGGGGTTGCTATTACGTGGCCTCAGTGCCAGAGATATAGGCCTCCCCAAACCACTCTGCCCCTCATCCCCAAACCCCGGAGGCGGAAGCCGGGGGGATGGGAAGAGTGCCTATCGCCCCCCACACAATCAGCTGAGTGTGGCAAAAATGACCTGTGGGTCCTGGGGCCTGGCTGAGGGAGACACTTAGGCCCAAGAGTGAGGTCGCCTAGACAGGGAGGCCCAGGAAGGGGCTGGGCAGGGCAAGCCTGGGGTCCCACCGCGGGGCATCTCTGGTAGGCTGGGGTAGGACTGGGGCAAGCCTCGGCCTTCAGACCACAGCCCCAGCTTGCAACGCTAAGCATCTGCTGCAGAAGGTGGGGAGATGCCACGGAGCCTTCCCTGGGAGATTGACCCAGATTTCTCTCTCGCCCTCCCTTCTGCCACACAGGAGCACTGAGAGAGAGAGAGAGAGAGCGCGCGCGAGCACGCGTGTGCATTCTCAGCCCTGGCAGGCAGAGTGGTGGTAAGGGGGAGGGCTTGCTGAAAGCTCTGGGAAATGAGAGAGAAATCCTCCCTAAATCCCCAGCCACTGTCACTAATAGCTGAAATGTGCTCTTGACAACAAGGTGAAAGTCCCTGGATCCTTGGGCCTGGCCTTGCTGCCAGGAGCTGGCACCTAGGCCTGTCTGTTAGGGAGAGCCCCAGGCCTCGTGTGTTTATGGGTCATGGCCCAGCCCAACCCTACCCCCTGGCCTGGCCTTCCTGACATCTCCTTTCTGGGCAATACCCCATAGGCTCCCAGGTGCTTCCCTGGGAGTCAGTGAGCTCCCTGTCATGAGCGCTATACGAGCAGCAGAGGGGCAGGGGT
Organism: Daubentonia madagascariensis; assembly: GCA_023783475.1. Lineage (NCBI taxonomy): Eukaryota > Metazoa > Chordata > Mammalia > Primates > Daubentoniidae > Daubentonia > Daubentonia madagascariensis. Next base: position 5,729,565 of record JAKFHU010000144.1, on the reverse strand, counting down.
GGTATCTACCTGTCAGGATCCCATAGCAGGCACTCAGGGATGGGTGGGGAAGGAGCTTGCACAAAAAAGAGCTGGAGGGCCCCTCCCAGCCTGAGCTGTCCCCATGATGCCGGCTTCTATCCACAACGCCTGCCACCAGGATCCCCCACCCCGCCAAGTTGGCTGGGTCTGTCCCCAGGAGACCTGACCTCAGGAAGGCCTTGGGAGGGGCTGGGGAAGGCTGGAAAGCCCAGGTCTGAAAGCAATAGGTTCTTGAGTGTCTGGCTCTGGTGGGAAAGAAAGTATATGTCCCTGTGGGACTGCTGGCCATGCCCGGGGTTCTTGTGCACAGAATTCTACTTCCAGGGACAACTCCTTCACACATGTGGACACATAGCTGTCCAGACATGACACACATACACAGACCTACATATATAAATCAGAGGCATGCCTATACACACATGAGCGTGAGCTTGAGCTTGTACACAGGTGTGTACACACCTGGGTATACAGGTGTGCACACATGAACACCAGCAGGGAGTGCTTGGTCCCCTTGTGGACTACCCTGGGCCCCATGAGGTATATGAGAGAAATTTTCCCCAGAGATCAGCCAAATCCTTGAAAAGCTTCTGGAGGCCAGTCCAGAGGGAAGCCCATTCCTCTGCCTCATTCCATGCTCCCTGCTTGCCCCTCTGCCCTCAGTGGGCCGTGTTCTACTTCCTCTCCAGCCAGGCCTTTCCTGCCCTGGGCCATGCATGGCACACACCCAGGCTCTGCCCTGGACCCTGAGAGCTGGGGCCCTGCTCCTTGCCGAGGACCCCCATGTCCTACCAAAGGGAAGGAGGAACTTTGTGCTCCCCACGGCTTGTGTGGGGCCCCAGGCAAGGTTCTGCTCGTCTGGGCCTCAGTTTCCTTCTGCCCATTGGAGGGGTTGCTGTGAAGGCTGGGAGCTCTCAGAGCTGGGAGACCCAGCACAGACAGAGATAGCCACGGTCACAGGTGCCCCCAGGCCAGGCCCAGCCCAGAGCATCCGTTTCCTGAGCCCAGGGCAGCCTCCCAGCTGGGCAGGGTGTCCTTTGTCCTCACACAACCCCTCCACAGCTAATTGGCTCAGTCTCCACGCTGGGAACACCACCCACCCACAGACACTGACCTGCCCCCACCTCACCCTACACCAGGCAGGAGAGGAGAAATGCTGAACTGACACGCTTCCAGCCTTCCCTGCAGCATGTCCTGGGCCTGCTCTCAGCCGCAGAGCCTTTGCACAGGCTGTTCCCTTTACCTGTGAGCGTATCCCTCTCTGTTGTCCTCAAAATGCTTCCTATTCCTTAATGAGTCTGTTCAAGCATTTCCTCCTCTTTGTAGCCTTTCTCCCCCATCCTATCGAGCCCCGCACAGCGCCCTGGGCGGCCACCACTGGGCAAGTTTTCCCCTGCACTGGTCAGCTCCGGTTACGCTTCCACCCCGCTAGGCTCTGGGCTTCCCCAGGGCACGGCCAGGACCTGTTTACCTCAGTGTGCTAAGACCCTCCAGAAGCCCAGCACCGAGCACACAGCATCCAGCAAGTGTTGGCCGAATGAATGGATGAATGGGTGAATGAATGATATGAACATGTGGACATCCTTGTCAAGTCCCTGCCATGAGCTGAGACACAAGCTTCTGAGGGGTCCTGTGAGGGGGGATCCTTGGTGGGCAGGGTGGCCTCCCTGTGCCTCAAGGAGCCTTGCAATTGGAGGCTCACACCTCATTCAGCAAACAGCCCTGGTGGAGGCCCCTGTTCTCGGAAGGTGTGTAGCGCTCCTGGGGGCAGCAGGCTCACACCAGAGAACATGGAAGGGGACCTGGAGACCTGCGGAGTGCAGAGCTAAGAAGAGTGTGTTGTTACCACTCCCCTCATTTGCTGATTACCATAGGCCAGCACTGGGCTGGGGGCTGAGGGCGGCCTCTGCCTGCCCTGGGGAGCTCACTGGGAAGAGATGCAGGGGGAAAGAATGACTTAGGGCTGAAGCTGGAGGCAAAGGAGGGTGGCAGGACGTCATGGGAGCCACACAGCCAGATTCATACTGCCCACCACTTAACCACCCTGTGATCCTGAGCAGCTAACTTACTTTCCTTGCATCTCAGTCTTCCTCATCTGTAAAATGGGACAATAAGCATATCTACCTCATAGGGTTATGAGAATTGAATGCTTGTAAGATGGTTTGAATAGCTCCTGGCATGTAATAAGCACTCAAGAAACAAGAGCTGCCGCTGTTATTTGTTTGATCATTAGTTCAGAGCAGCCTCAGACTAGGCCTGCAGCAAATAGGCAGGCTGGCAGCACAGGAGGCAGGAAGATGTCAAGGGCCAAGTAACAGCCTGTCTGCATAATACAGAGGCTTGGCTTCCTCTGCTCAAGGAACCGAAGGATCTAAGAAGATCTGGGCACAGGGACACTGGGACAAGCAATATGGTTGGGGGGGAGGATACTAACCCAAGAATTCCCTGGAAAAGAAGGAAGAGAGGAAGCCTGAAGGGGATGGGCAAGGAGGTTCCAGGGTCTGGGAGCACCAATCCTAGCCCTCCTGCTGCTCCTAGTGCATGGACGAGGGGGAATGTAGTGCCCGCAAGAAGGGGCTGTGAGGATCTGAGGGTGGCTGGGCACTAGGGAGGGGAGGGCATTCTCTCGCTGGAGGAGCAGGGCAGAGGGCTGAGGGGCCGCTCCCCCACCTCCAGCTATGTCCATAGAGCCTCCCAACTGTAGACGCCTCAGGCTGAGTACCTGTGGACCTTCCCAGAGATGTGGAGGCTACTCTTTAGGCCAAGCCATCCTGGCAGAACAGGAGGGGCGAGGGGCCATGGGGCGAAGGAGGCAATCTGGGAACACCCAAGATGAGGGGTGCTCCCGGTGGGCTGTGCTCAAGGACAGCAGGGGCCTGGCGTGGGAGGGGTGGCTGGTGTGAGAGGGGAGAGCAGTCGACTTTCTTCTGCTCAGCCCCCCTGCTCCTCCTTCCCCCTACCTAAAGCCACCCCCCCATCAGCCTTGTCAGTGTGACATTAATGGGCTGACATTAACAAGCTGGAGCTCCTCCACTTGTCTGCCAGATCGAGCTTTAGCCGTGGAAGAATTGCTAATTACAGCCACAATAAGGAAATATCAATGATGGACGCCAATATTATTGCCTCCCGTGTCCCTGCCTGTTTATTTGGAGATGAAAAGAGCCCTGGGGCCATCTCTCCAGGACAATGCTGAGTGATGATGAGGGGAGGAGAGCTCCATGTGGATAAGGGAGCATCCTCCAGCTGGATTCATTCATGAAACGGGCCTGTTTCCTCTGGGCAGGGTCCTCTCCAGCGAGGGCCCAGGGCTGGGGCTGAGGGCAAAGGGACATGCACAGGGAGGAGGAACCAGTGATCTTGCTCCCAGGCCTGGTTCACCAAGTGACTTCAGGCACATCTCTTTGCCTCTCTGGACCTCAGTTTCCTCATCTGCCAAATGGGTATAATAATTCCAGTCTTGCCTACCTTGTGCAATGCGGCAGTGAATGAGGTACAAAAGCAGGGCATTAAAAGGGTGACCCATGGTGCAAATGTGGGGGCTTTATGGGCCAGAGGAGACAGATGGGGTAGCTGAGGAACTGGGGGGCACCAACAAAGGGACAGAACAGCTCAGTGAACTCTCAGAAGCATATTCTTCCCCCCACCCCCATCAAGCACTCAAAACTTGGTGGAAATCAAACAAACACAAAAGCCAAACAGAAGGAAGGCAAAGTTTGACTCAAATTTGCCAGCTGCTGTCTGGGGTCCCTGAGCCCCTGAGCCCGTGGGGACTTGCAAGTCTTCTAACTCACACCCAAACCCCACATGTAATGCCAGTCACAGGCTGAACTCACACACAGGGCAGTCCTTCACCCACTAAGAGAATGTCTCAGACACGTGCACCCTGATTCAGAAAAACAGGGGCATAGTTGAGAAGCCCCTTTAGAGACAACCCAGACAGCCACAAAAATATACTACACGTGCCAGGGTGTGTCACAGACGGAGGCACGTACAAACATGTACATTCAGGAACACATGCACGTGGCCAAGTTCATAAACGAAGGTGCACAGACTAGAAATAGGCAAGTACACACACACACAAACATACCCCAAAACATACAGACACACATGGAAACAAACACATGTACATTATATGGTCTCACTCACACACACACACACACACACACACACAGCATCTTGGGCCCAAAGCCAGGTTCTTCCCAGCCCTTGGGAACCTCTCCCTGTTGAGAAGAAAACAAAAAGCTCCATGTGGCCTTCAGGCACATGCGGCCCCTCAAGCCATGGACAAGCCAAGCAGCAGCGACTAGGCTGGCTGGGGAGCGAAGCCCAGCATGGCCTGAATATTTCACAGGAGATTTTGCTTCACAGAAAATCCCTTCTTTGCGTCTGTGCATGTCAGGGTATAATTACCCATTAGGTAGCAGAGCAGAAACCTGGGAGGTTTGCACGCACTTCCTGGTCTGGCCCGTCGCTGGCCTCTGCCTCTGCCGCACGCCTGGTCGAGCCTGGTGAGGCCCAACCCATCTCCCACCTGCACCCGTCACGGTCCATACGGAGGAAAACTGGATGCCACTTTGGGACATGGAGTATCCTGGCTTAGGGTCACCTCTGCCCTAGGTCCTCAGGCTCTGCCAGCCCCCAGCTTGGGAAGGGCCAAAGTTCCCCCATCCCTTTGCCTCCCACATCCCCTCCCCCAGAACTTAAGGCCATGGCTTTTCTCACCCCCTTCTCCCCAGCTCCCTGAGTGAACAACAGGGACAACCACACAGAGGGAAGGTACGCACCAGAGGAAGGGAGAGAGGATATCTCAGCTAGGCCCTGGAGACCCTGGAACACTCTCCCTCACTCCATTTGCCCTAGAAAATGTCCACTCAGGCTAAGCTCAGCTCAGGCGGTATCTCCTCCAGGAAGCCCTCTAGGACCCCTCCTGCACACCCTTCTCTGGCACAGAAGTCCTAAGGTCACGTGGCAAGCTGCAGGCAGAACTGGGCAGAGAAACCAGGTACCCCCACCTGATGCAGCACAACCCAGGGCAGCTGTTGGCCAGCCCCTGGTGGGCAGAGGAAGGTGGACACAGGAAGGGCAGGCAGCTTGGCCGCTGCTTCCTGCCTCAAGGCCCCCAGATTCCTGGGGTCTCAGAATCAAGTCCACCTGCTGAATCTGGCCTCAATTCCCTTTGGCAGACAAGCGCCACCCCCAGCCCCCAGCTCAGGCCCTTTCTGTCAGCCCTCCAGCCCTTGCTCACATGGGTCTCTTTTCCTGGAGCCTCTCTCAGGCCTGTTCCTGGGCTCCAGGCACAGTTTTCCTCCCAGAAGTCCTAATTCTTCACCACCTGTCCCTCCCACAGTGCTCTCTCCCCAGCTGAGCCCTGGCAGCACCTTTGGCAGGGTGTGCAGGTAAGTAAGAGGAAACAGCTGGAAGTGTGCCTGACTGCAGGGGTACCCAGGACCAGGACCAGCCTCGAGCTAGAAGCAGGTCTGGTGTCTCAGGGTCTGACTGCCAGCCACCAGGTGCAAGGCCAGGGTTGGCTGGCAGGGGAGGGGAGGGGAAAGGAGGGAGAAGGAAGGAAAGGCAGAAGGGAGGGGGAGGAAAAGGGAAGGGATAGGGAGGAGGGGGATAGGGAGGAGGGGGACAGGGGGCAGAAAGGAGGGGAGGAGGAGGGGAGGGAGAGGCTGCTGTTAGCCTCAGGGTCCCAGGAGAGCTAAGCCAGAGTCCAGTTGATCACGCTCAGACAAATGATAACCCCCAGAGACACTGATCAGTCCTCTGGGCAGAGTGAAGTAAAGGGGAAGGCAGTCCCCTTGGGAGAGGAACCCCAGCTTCAGACAAGCAGTCCCACCTCCTTTTGAGTCCCCCTGCCCCATGCACCAGGGGGGCGGGAAGTAGCAGTGGGTGGGAAGACAGTACCCACCTGGTACCCACCTGGGCCTCCTGCCACATGTGAGTTCAGCCAAAGGAGTTTAGTTCCCCTCCTGGGTGACCTCCAGGGTCCGACCTTCCTGACCCTGGTCACAGACTAAGCCTCAACCCTGCCAGGGTGGACCGGCCCTCAGGGAACCGGAGAAGGCTCCAGATGGCTCATCCTCTCCTCCTCCCACTCCTCAGGGCTGGGTGACAGATCCGGACTGTGGGTGTCAGAGACGGGTCCTGGCTCTGAGTGACTGCTGGCAGCTGGGCCTGAAGTGGTTCATGGGCAGCTGATTGCCCAACCTTACTGAGACCGAGCACTTGACATCCTCCTCGGGTACCAGGACACAGCAGGTGTCTAATAGCTGCCAGCTCCCTCTCTGCGCCCCAGCCCCAAGTTTCTTCAGACATGCTGCCACTCTCCCCATCCCCCCACCGCGGAGCTTGCTCCCCCAGCTCTCACCCCCTCCTCCCCATACCACCCAGCTCTACCTCTTTGAGGCCTGGGGGAAAGCTGTGAATTGCTGGGTACCCGCCCCTCCCTTTCACCCTTCCCCTCCCTCCTGGCCTTTCCCAGCCCAGATACACATCACACGGCCCCAATTCAGCGTCCTCAGCTGGCTGTCAGCTAATCCCTGCAGAGGTGTTAACTGATAATTAAGATGTTAGCTGTAAACTTAACGTGTGATTCCCTGCCAGGAGTATTTTGGTTTTAACAGGTTGCTTTTGGAAATGGGAAAACCTTCAAGACCCAGCCAAATGGCAGGCAGGGATGCAGAATGGGGTGTGGGGGGTATTTTGTGCCTGGAGCCCTTCCAGCCTTCTGAGCCCCCTCCACACCTCTCACCTCATTCTGAGGACAGAATGCAGGCATGGGAGCCCAGAGCACTGCCTTCAGCAACACCCCTATGAGGTGACGGCATTGGACACGAGATGAAACCTCTCTGAACCTCAGTTTCCTCATCTGCAAATGGGGAGTTAGAATATCAATCTCGCTGAACTGTGGTGCACACTGACCAAGCTGCCAGGTAAGGCCATCCTGAAATCTGGGAGAGCTCTGGTCCCCTGACTGCCCTCTGCTTCTTCCCTCATTGAGGGTAACCATGTCAGCTTCCACTCCTCCCGCCTCCTCATGATACCCTCGATCAATCACCAAGTCTCCTCTCTCAACTTCCTAAATCTCTCCCCAGGCAAAAATCAATGGAATCGAACAGCAAGGCCTGGACAGACATGAGACTATGGGGACATTTAGCAGATGACAGGAATGGAGCTTCAGAGCTGTAGGGAAAGGACACTTATTCAATAAACAGCATCAGAACAACCGGCTAGTCATTTGGAAAAAAACCCACTTAGATCCCTACCTCAAATCACACACATAAATACATTCCAGATGAACTAGAGATTGAAACATTTTTAAATATCATAATCAACTAGAAAACAATACAGGACAATATTTTTAAAACTTTGCAGTGAATAAGGCCAGAAACTCTAAGGGAAAAGAATGACAGACTTGACCACAGGACAGTTTTAAACTTTTGAGGGTTTTAAAAAAAAAACCCATAAACTTAAATGAAAAAAAAACTTGTGAAAAACAATTTGCAACACATGACACATATGAAGAGTTAAATTCCTTAACCTTTTATAAATCAATTTGTTCTTGCAAATCAATAGGATGCATTTCACTGCCCCCAATCACTGAAGCCAAGGTCACCTGTGACCTCCTCACACTGAGGCAATGCTCAGTTGTCAGTCTGCATTCTACCTTCCTCTCCCTCTCAGCCCCATTTGGCTGCCAGTACGTCACACCCGCCTGGTTCTTCTCCACCTCACCGCTTGCTCCTTCTCCGTCACCTTTTCGGTTTCTCCTCACCTCCCCGACCTCTAACTGATGGAGGTCCTAGGGCTCAGTCATTGATCCGTCTTCTCTTTTCTATCTACACTCACTTCTTCGATGCTCTCATCCAATCTCACGGCTTTAAATGCTATCTTTAGGCTGATGACCCCAAACTTGTATCTCCAGCCCAGACCTGTCCCCTGAAGTCCAGCCTCATATGTCCACCTGTCACCTCCACAGTTCCACCTGGCTGTCTACTGGCATCTCACACCTTACATGTCCACTGCCAGGCTGGCTCATGGGTGTGCGACCTGCGCCCCACACGTAGAAGGCTCCAGACTTGGTTTAATGCTCTACTGTCACCCCTCACTTAGAAATTCTTAATTTTTTTTTAAACAAAGAGTTGCCCATTTTCATTGTGCTCTGGGCCCCCCATATTATCTACCTGGTCCTAGACACAGCTGAGCTCCTCCTCTCCCCGTACCAACCCCCTCCCCACGCTTCCCACGTCTGTCAATGGCAACCCTGCCCTTCTAGCTACTTGTGCCAACACCCTCGGAGTCACCCACGGCTCCCTTCTCTCCCTCACACACATTGCCTTGTCCAATCAGTCAGCAGATCCTACTGGCTCTACCTTGAATGTGCATCTGGAATCCATTCACTTCTCCCCGCCTCCAGCAAGACCCCCTGGTTCAAGCCTCCACCATCTCCTCCCTAGATAATTGCAACAAGCAGCCTCCTGCCTGATCTCTGTGCTTCACAGCTGCCAGAGGGAGCTAGTTAAAATGTAATTCAGATCATGCCCTGTCATTCCTTAGAAACTTTCAATGGCTCCCTACTTCATCCTGGGTAAAAGCCAAAGTCCTTTGGACAGCCCGAAAGCCCTGTGTGATCAGTTCCTGCTCCCTCTCTGGCCACATCACCTTCTCTCTCCCTTGCTCCCCTGTTCCAACCACACTGGTCTTTTCGCTGAGTGCCAAAAGGCCAAGTCTACTCCTGACTAGGGTCCTCACACTAGCTGTTCCCTCTGTTTGGAACACGCTTCCCCCAGACATCCACTTCCTGTAGGTCTTCACTTAAATGCCACCTCTCAGTGAGGCCTTCCCTATGACCATATCCAAGCTGCCCAGTGCTTCCCATCCCCCTCCTCTGCTTTACTTTTTCTCCTTAGCACATAACACCCTCACACACACTGTATTTCACGTATTTATCTGTTTTCCTTTGCTGCTTCTCCTCCACTAGGGCATAAGTTCCATGGAGCAGGAATTTTTTGTCAGTTTTGTTCACTGTTAGGTCTCTGACCAAAACAGTGCCCAGCACATACTGAGCGCTGAATAAATGCTTACTGAATGAATGGACGCATGCAAGGAAAAATCAGCAAGGGACCTGAGAGGGACAGGTAATTCACAAATGCAGGAACAGAAATGGACAAGAAGCATACACAAATATGCTCAACCTCATTAGCAGTCAAAGAAATGTAAAGTGAAAAATCCTTTTTACCTATCAGATTGGCAGGGATTTCAGTGATTGATAATGCCGGTGGTTGGCGGGAATGAGGGACAGGCCTGTCATGCATAGTTTGTGGGAGCATAAGTCAGCACAACCTCCTGGAAGTTAATCTGGCTGCACAGAATGGATAAATATAGACACGTGTGTGCCCTCTGACCCAGGCAGTCCAATTCCCGAAACATTCCCGAAAGACCCATAACACAAGTGCACACAGATGTACAAACCCAGAGATTCCCTGAGTGAAATTTATAAATAGCCAAATGCCAGAAACAATCTAAATGGCTACCAACAGGATTAATAATTAATAAACAATTTACAGACTATCTATACAATGGATGTAAAAGGATAGGGAAGAACTCTATGGAAGAATCTGGGATGATCTACATGACATATTGTTAGGTGGAAAGGCAAAGATGGAGAGATATAACCAGTACGAGCCCATGTTTTTCCTTTTAAAATATGTTCGTAAGTGCATAGAAAAAAGTCTGGAAGGATATACATCAAACTGGTGAGCGGTGCTTAGCTCTTGGGAGGAAAAGATTATGGGGAGGACCTGAACTGCATGCTTTAAATACCGACAGACGGATGGATGGATAGATAGATAACACATAGAGAATATATTACCTTAATAATCAGAAAAAATGATTCTGCTTAGGGAGAAAATACCTCCTATGGCTCCCCAATATTAAACGGTGTGGAAATAGGCCATCCCAAGCCCTCCAATATCCGGCTCTGCCTCATCCCTGTTACCCATATCCCCACCTTGGCACCCCCAGGCACTCTGGGTTCCAAGCTCATGAAACAATTTTCTATTCCTGGCTCCTTTTGCACCTCCACACCTGTCTCACAGCTCTGTTCACAGGCACAAAGGCCCGGCCCACCTGCCCCATGACCTCCTCAGCCTGGACTATGCCATCAGAGGGCCAGAGAGGAAGCTACAGCACTACTAAGGCCAGGACTTCTGCCCCAGCCCCCAGCAAGAACCCCCAGGTCTCTGCCCCAGGGACGGCCTGCAGGGGTTGAGGGATCAGGAAATGCTCATCGATTGTGGCCTGAGCAGGCCCCTGCCTCCAGGACACACACCACAGGCCCTGGAGGCAGCTGATCTGGGAGGCCAGGGTAGGCCCAGTAGGGAGGACTGGCCAGAGGAGGAGGGGGACTGGGGGCTCAGGCCCCTCCCTCAGGGTTGCCAGATTTAGCAATTATAATTGTACATGCCGTGCAATATTTGGGACATATTTACACTAAAAAATTATTTGTTTGCCTGAAGTTCAAATTTAACTGGACATCTGTAATTTTTCTGGCAATCCTAGCCCCCACCCCATCCCAGCTCTTGGGGGACTTGGCACCAAGAAGAAAGCCTTCACCTGGGATGCCCAGGAGCCCCAGAGAAATGCCGTCTCTCAGGCCACCACCAAGGGGACTAAGAGTCAAGATAGGCTGGGTCCTGGTGCTGGGAGGAGCACTCCTGCCCTGGGGGTGTCCTGCAGAGAGCTGGAACTTCCAGAGTAAGTGCCATCAGGCACTGCACTTGGCAGTGGCAGCGAAAAGCCAAGTGACAGCAAAGGGGGCTGAAGTGAGGATGCAAAACCTCCTACAACTAAAGCACTTGGTAGGTGTGTAGTGCAAAACAAATCCTGAGCAAATGGCAGTGAGCATGGAATGGTGTGTCCCAGTGCTCCTAAGTGCCCTGGGGTTGCAGCCTGGTGAGGAGGCATGGCTGGGAGTGGCCCGCCTTCCTGGAGGCCAGGAACTCCTCCACAGGAGGCCCCCACACTGTGTCCCCTACCATTGCCCTGGCAGGAGCTCATTTGCTGAGGGCCACCCTGGGTCAGGGGACCTGTTCCTCACATCCAGAGCCTCCCACTGGCATAGAGGCATGAGGCAGGGTGATCCTGCCTCACTCTCCCCTACCTGGGTCAGATGGCGCCGGGAGGCAAACAGACTGGTCTCTGGGGGCCCGGGGAGCCGCAGCCTGTCCGTCGCAGTCCCGGCATGCACTGTGGGGGAAGAGCAGGAAGGTTAGCATGGGCAAAGTGGGGGCTTCCCGCTACCCTGAGGTGGGCCCACCTCAGCATGGGGTCCCCAAGGCAGATCCCCACTGCCCTGCCCAGGAGGGCTCAGCGCTGACCCCCTCCCCACGGCATGGACCTCCCTTCCCCTTCCCCTTCCCTAGCACCCTCCAGTGGCCAGCCCTTGATGGATCACACCCCTGGGAGCGTGAACCCCCTGGCCTGGCCTTCAAGGCCCTGTCCAGGGCCCTGCCTTCCCACTGCCTGTCAATGTCCACCATAGGCCAGCCCTCCCTCTGCAAGCATTACTCACGCTCACAAATACACAGATTGCCACCCCCATCCCACTCTCTCTGAGGTTCCCATTGCTGCCCATCAGGTCTGGGCCTGGCCTCCTGGAAGTGTCACTCACATGTCCTCAGCCCCAGCACCCCTCAATCCGGATGTCTGGCTTCGGCCCCACCATCCTTGTAACACCCTCAGCAAGGTCTCCAAGAACCCCATCTGCACCCCAGCCCTTCCATCTCAGCCTGTGGTCTCTGGCTGGCTGACCCCCCATGGGAGCACTCTCTCCTTGTGACGCCTGACCCCTCCTCATTCTTCATCCAACCCCCATCACTCCTCCTGGACATGGCCATAGGCTGCTGTCTCCCTCCTCCCTCCTCTCTCCTGGACCATCCCACCACACCCATGCTTCAGCCACACTCTGCATATGCCCCTAGTGGCACCCAGCACACCTGGAGGAGGGTGAAGCCCCTTAACCTGGCCCATAGGGCACTGCCCACCCCGGCCTTGACCATCATCCGCTTGCCTCCCCTCGTGGCCACATGGCCGCCCGGGTCCTTCTCCTCAGCCAGGTCTCAGCTCAAGGCACCTCCTCAGAAAGCCTTCCCTGACCACCGTGTGAAGGGCCCCTCTTACCGTGTCACACTGCCCTGACTCATTTGTCATTTGGTGTTCCCTGTTTCAATAGTCCCACATCGAGCGTCCTTCCAGTCAGGTTTACTGAGGTATAATTAACCTACAGTAAAATGTACTCCCAGTGCACAGGTCTATGAGTTTTGACAACTATGTACAGCCATGTAACCACTACTGCCATCAAGGTATAGACCGATTCTGTCACCCCCCACATCCCCGTGTGCTGTCTCCCGCGTATGTAGTCAACTCCCCCTGCCCCCAGTCCCTAGCAACCACTGATCCGTCTTCTATCCCTGTAGTTTCGTCTTTCCCAGAGTGTCATACAAATGGAGTCATCTGTGTGCAGCCTTCTGACTCTGGCTTTTTCACCCAGCATAATGCATTTCAGACTTGCCCCCAGTCCCTAGCAACCACTGATCTGTCTTCTATCCCTGTAGTTTCGTCTTTCCCAGAGTGTCATACAAATGGAGTCATCTGTGTGCAGCCTTCTGACTCTGGCTTTTTCACCCAGCATAATGCATTTCAGACTTATCTGTGTTGTCTCTTGTACCAGAATTTCATTCTTTTCTACTGCTGAATAGTATTTCGTTGTTTATCCATTCAGTAGGTGAAGGACATTTGGGTTGTTTCCGGTTTTTGGAGATTATGAATAAAGCTACTATAAATATTCACATACAAGTTCTTGCATGAATGTAAGTTTTTATTTCTCCTGGGTAAGTATCTAGCAGTAGGATTGCTGAGTTGTATGGTAAGCATATTTTTAACTTTATAAGAAACTGCCAAGCTGTTTTCCAAAATGGCTATACCACTTTGCATTCCCCCCAGCAACCTATGAGAGTTCCAGTTGCTCTGTATCCCTGTCAACACTTGGTATTGTCAATTTTTTAAAGTCAATGTAATGATATACAGTGGTATCTCACTGTAATTTTAATTTTCATTCCCTAATGACTAATGATGATAAGCATCTTTTCATGTGCCTGATTTTTTTTTAGTGTCATCATTATTTGAAATTATCATCTTAATTTAATTATTTACTTGTTTATTTTCCATCATAGGTGAGAGCAGAGACCTTGACATTTACTCTCCAAACACCTAGAATAGCATCTGGTACTGGATGATGATGATGATGGTAGTGGAGGTGGTGGTAGCGAACATTGATAGAGCTTTATCATTTGCCCAGCACGGTTCTGAGCACTTTATAGGTATTAACTCACTTAATCCTCACAACCACTCTAAGAGATACAGATGCCATCAATACTCCCATTTTACAGAGGAAAAAACTGAGGCAGAGAGAAGTAACTAGCCCAAGGTCACATAGCTAATAAGGGGCTGAGCCAAGCTCTGATCCCAGGTGTTCTGGAGTCAAAATCTGTAGTTGTAATTAGGATATTACATGACCTATAGCAGCCACTTGATATGACCCAGGTGGAGAAAATGAACAGGAAATCGTGGCCTTGGCTCTTCTGAAACCCTTGCTCTGACAGTGGTCCTGTGATAACCTTAGTACCAGAGAATTTTGCTGCTCACTGAATGTCAGCACATTTCCCTGGCATTTCCTGAGCCCCTTTACAGTTAGCTGGGCCATATGAGAAGTTCTGACCAATGGGCTGTGAACAAAAGTGATAGGTGTCATTGCTGGGCCAAAGCATTTAAGAGCCAGTGTGTGACTCTACCAATCTTCTCTTCTCTACCATGGTGACTGGAGGCCACATGTTCCAGATAAGGCAGCTACAAGACACAGCCTCAGTCCCTGAGTGACTGTATGGACCAGAGCTCTGCACACCCCACCGCCACTTCCCACACCGGATGTGTAATGTGAGTTCATATAGTAAAGGAGGAAAGAAAAAGGGAACCTTTGTTGAATTAAATCACTGAAAGTTCAGAGAATACTTGTTAGTGCCTCACAACTTTGCCTGTCCTACTACCTCCCTACTAGTCCCTTGGGGGCACCATAACCTTACTATATTTGGTTAGAGAAAAACTTTGGATGACTTTCTGGGTGTGAGAATTAAGCCCTATTTGGGAGCCTCTAAATAACTAAGATTTCAATGGGGGATAGAATAATCTCAATCCCCAAGCTGAAGAGTTCCCTATCCACAAGGAAAAGGGGAAGCTTCCAGCCCTGCAGTGGGATCTACCAGCAGGACAATCCCCACATGGAGAAGGGAGGTGTGAGCTGAGGCAGGTGGTGGCATCTCCATGACAGTTGAGGCCTTGGCCTACATTCAAGGGCCTGAACTTGACTTTAGAACAAAGGCTGGGGCATCTTCAGAACTTTTTCCTTGACTCGGCTCTCAGAAAGCCTCTGGAGCCCCAAACCCATCTGCCCTGGATGGACAACTCAGAAGAAGGGAAAACTCCTACAGGGCCTTGGAGCTGCAAGCTTAATTGTAGGTTAACATTTTGAGCTTATTGGCATTTTACTCTGGCAATTATCACTTTAAATGTTGTGTGCTCCTGTGGGACAACACAGGGACTAGGGAGAAGAGGCAGCCCCTCAAGATAGCATGGGCACTAGCAAGCAACCCGAGGGAAAGCGCTTTATGTTTATAAATGCTCTTGTGACTTCTCACTTTTCCTAAGAAGTGAGGCTTGGCTGCAGTGGAGTATACCCTCCCCCCAAAGCAGGTACAATCCAGCTTCTTTGAGGCCATTAGAAAGGCCCTTTTATCACGGGAGCTTTTGGGGCAAAGTCAAGAAGTTTCTTGTGTGTGAGCGCTGGATACTGATTTCAATGCTTGTCTATGTGCACCCAAAGGCCTGTTTGGTTTTGAACTTTGGCCAGGGTATCTGGACACTGTGGGTTGCACAGCACCCTGCAGGGGTACTGGGGTGTGCTGGGGGAGGGGGCTTGGGCTGGAGGTGGGGGTGGGGGTTGTTTAAAGTGAAGAAACCCCTGAGACAAAGGCAGGCTCAGTGGGACCTGGGGACCTGGAGTCCTTGGCTTCCAGAAGAGCAGCCATAAAGGATCCACTCTCAGAGGCTTGGGGGCTGGGGGGCTGCAATTGAGTGTGGCTATTCCCCAGAGAGGACTGAATGAAGTTCCATCATTTTTTTGGTTAAAAATAAAAGGGTGTGACTGATACAGTGTAACTGAAAATAAAATCATACAAGGAAATAGACAATAACTGCCCCATTCTTTACCATGAGGATTTATTTACTAGGGAATTTATTTTGATGATGAGAAATCTGCAGTGACTTCTGTGGGTTTTGTTTTGTTTTGTTCATAAATATCTTCTACAATTTTCTATGGGGTTTTTTGGTAAAGGAGAAGTTTATAATTGGGTGCAGGCCTGAGGTTTTAACCCAGTTTGGACACCTTGTGTCCATGTTCATGGCCATAGGATGTGCTTGAGATAAGGGACTGGTCAGGGATCCAGGGATGGATCGTGGCTGGAGCAGAGTTGGTTGGGCTGGGGTCAGCTCAGACCCTCAGCTCCAAAGTATACTTCAGCATCCTCACTGAGGGAGGAAGGGGTTTTAAATTTGGATTTTATAGTCTGATTCACAGAGGCGCGGGCAATGTGGGGATGAATGCACAAGCTCATGGAAAATGCCTGACTAGAATCGCTTCGGGGGGGGAGTCCCTGAGTACAACATGAATTGTTTGCCCTTGAATGGTTTTTGCTGATTGATTGGGCTTTAATTCACTGTCTGGCAAGGGTTTGGGGGCTGGAAACAGAGGACAGAGGTTCCGAGGCAAACGGTAGAAGATCCTATGGGGAACTAACGGAGAGCCCGCACAGGAAGGAGGGGAAGCAGAGGCAGGATGGAGGGGTAGGAAGCAGGAAAGCAGCACAGACCCCCAAGGTGAGGGATGTCATTGTCATAATCATTATTGTCATCCCAAACAGCACCCAATGAGCCCTCTGGGGCTAAGCATCTTCCATGTGTGAACTCAACTACTGCCCACAAATAGCCTCCGAGGTGGGCACTGTGACGAGCCTCATTCTCGGGAGCGGGGAGCTGGAGCACAGAAAGGTGAAATAACTTGTCTCGTGAGGAATGGGGCCATGTGTCAAACCCAGGCAGCCTGGCTCCAGCACTGGTCCCTAAGAGTCCCTGATGAAACTGGGTTGGCCGTGTTAGAAATGAATGGAACCTCCCTGATGCCATTGGCAGGAATTCTGTCTGTGGGTGTCCAGATCTAACTTGGCAAAAAATTCCTCTTTCTGCCACTTACTAGCTCTGTGACCTTCAGCAAGTTGCTTAACCTCTCTGGGTCTGGTTCCTCAACTGTAAAACCACACTTCATATGGTAGTAGAGATTAAAGAGTAAGTGTGTGTGTGTGTATAGTATAGTGTATAGTACAGTACTGACAGAGAATAGATATTCCACAGAAAGTAGATTCCCCCCCCAGAGCCACAGTACAGATGCACCAATCTCTAGAATTTCCAAGTATGTACATGTGGGTGCACATATGTGCTCATATGTACATGTGTCCTTGCCAAGGTGAGCACTCATGTGCACCTGCGTGCCTTTCCCTTCCTAGTCCTATCCCCAACTCAGGGTGGTGGTGGCATCAGCCACACAGTCCCCCAAGCCAAACAGCCAAGCCTCACTCCAGAATCCCCCCTCCTTCCCTCTCTCATCCTCACGTCCTATCACCATGGTCAGCCAACTCCGGAATATTTCTCAGACTCATCTTCTCCCCAATTCTCCTCTACCCCCACACAGGCACAAGGGTCTCAGCTGCTTTCTGTCCTCTTGCTTGTGCCCCCCCCCAACCCCACACAGTGGCAATCACAAATATGACCTCATTTCACTCCACTTAAAACCCTTACAGGAAGCCTCGGCAGGCCAGACGTGAAACTCAGAAGCCCTGAGGAGCAGTCTGACGGATTTGACTAAACAAAGATCTAAAGCTTCTATATGGCCAAAGATGCCACAAACAAAGTTAAAAAGACAAACGGCAGACTAGGGAAAATATTTCCGACCCACAAAACAGACCAAAGTTTTAAAAATTCCTAATATACTAAAAGCTCCTTTATATCAATAAGAGAAAGACAAAAAGAAAAGAAAAATGGGCAAAGGATATGAACAGTCAATTTGCAGAGGAAGAAGTACGCACGGCCAATAACTGCATGAAAAGGTGCTCAGTCTCACCGGGGAGAAGGACAGTGAGCATTGAAACTTCAGCAAGATATTTTCCTAGATTGGCAAAAATTAAAAAGATGGACAATGTTCAGTGCGGAGGGTGGAGTGGGGAGATGGTCACTCTCAGATGCCAAGGTGGGGGGCATAAACCAGCCCAACCTTGGGAAGAGCAATGTGGCAGCAACTTTCAAAATTGAACAAGCAGACCCTTCGCCCCGGCCACTCCACATCTAGAAATCTTTCCCATGGAAAGGCTTGCGTGTGTCAGCAAGATATATATACAAGGATGTTCACTGAAGCATTATTTGCAAGAGTGAAAAATTGAAGACAACCTAAATATCCATCAGCCTGGGACTATTTACATAAATTACGCTTTGTCCAGACAATGGAATATTAGGCAACGATTAAAAAGAACACTCCAGATCTGCGTGCCATGACGTTGACAGATGCCCACAATACGCTGGGAAGTGAAAAATGGAATTGGTGGAGTAATGTGCATAATATGATTCCATTTCCTTTTGAAAATAATATACAATAAATGTGTTTGTAAAGGCACAATGTTCTGAAGGAGATACACACCAGACCAACAACAGTGGGGCACTGGGAGAGTGGGATTTAAGGGCAAAGGGGGATTTGCCTACTCTACAGGACACACTTCTACATTGTTTCCATTTTTTTGCTTGAGCAAATACTGCCATACTTTTATGGTAAACAAGAAAAAATTCCTCATTCCATGACAAAGTCCAAACGTGCCCCGGTGTGGCGCTCTGGGTCCCTCAGGACATAGCCTCTGGGTACCCCCAGCCTCCGTCTCCCTGTTCTGTTCTTACCTTAAATCTGAACACTCCCAACACCCCTCCCTCGCATGTCCTCCACACTGCCTCTGGGCCTTTGTCCAGGATGGGTCCCCCTTCCTCGAATGGCCTTTCCTGCCTTCTGTGCCTCACCTTTCAAGGTGCTGCTTATGTGTTGCCACCTTTTAGAAACTTCCCCTGAGCACTCCCCTGTACTCTGCCTCCATGGGGCCATTGTTTCCATAACAACAGTGAGAGTGAACATTTAGGAAGCACACTCTGTTTGCTGGGGACCATGCCACATGCCTTACATTGTATTGACTAACAATCCTCATAGCAACCTTCCGGGGTAGGTTTGTTATCACCCCATTCAGATGAGGAAACTGAGGCACAGAGAGGTTACATGACTCACTCAAGGTCACACGGCCAATAATTAGCAGAGCGGGTAAGTGGATGCAGGCAGAGTGTCCATGCAGCCCTCCGCCAGTGCTCAGCACACAGGGCTGGAAACCTTGGTCCTATACCTGCCAGGCTCCAAGGCTTGCCTGTGAGTCCCAAGGCTGGGATTTGCCTTGTTCCTCCCCTCGGAAGCTGAGCATGGTGGAGGGTGCACAGGAAAACGTGCTGGGTCTGGAAGCCAGCCCCCATCCCCCCCCCCCCAGCCAGGCCTAAACTAGGTGCTGCCTTGGGGCTGGTCTCCTCGGGAGGCTGGGGCCCAGGGCTGCTGAGGAGAAGCAGTGGGACAGAAAGGGATGGGTTCGTAGAGGTGCAGCCCCTCCCCAGGGGAGGACCCCAGATACCTCCCCCGCACCTACCTGTGCTAGGCTGGCCTGGGAACCCAAGTGAGGCGACTCCCCTGCCCTCTTTGCAGCTGCCAAGTCAGACCCTGGGAGGCCAGGAGCCAGGCGGACAGGCAACAAGCTGTGGGATGGTGCCGAGGGAGGGGGCCTGGCTTCTGATTGGGGTGAAGGCAGACAGGGGTCTCCATGAAGGAAGCAGCATCTGGGCCCAGCCTATAAGGATGAAGGGGGTGTGAGCAGATGGAGTTGGGGGAGGGGAGCTCCTAGGGCTCAGGCAGCTTGAGCAAGGGCCTGGAGGGCGTGTATGGGGACTGCGGGAAAGAGTCATTGGTTTTGGCTGGAGCGCAAGGCAAGGTGGGAAGCAGCAAGGGATGCGGTAGGGGGGACATGCTGGGGCCTTTGGAGAAAAATGGAGGGGGAGCTGACCCCCCACCCTGGCAAGGAGGGGGTGATCCGTAGAAGGGATGGCTTGGGCCGAGGATCTGAGCTTGTTGAGCCTGCTCCACCTTTGCAGTTAGCAGTGTGACCATGGCCTTGGCTCCCTCACCTGTAGACTAATAACCCAGCTCACAAACTGCTGAGAAGATTAAATGAGACAGTGGTTTACAGTGCCTGGAACCCAGGGAGGGGGTGGGCACATCGGGGGCAGGCATGGTGCTCCCTGGCGCTGTCTGCCCGTGTGCCAGTGAACTTGTGTGTACACTTGCCCCTCAAGGCCTCCCATCCCAGGGAAAGTATTCAAACAAATACAATCCTTGGTTTAAAGTGTAAATTCAAGATAAAGTGATTTCAGGATTTCAGACTTTTCACCTTAAAGCAATATAGGAGGCAGAGCCCCATAATCTTGAGCAGGTCCCTGCCCCTTTCAGGGCCTCAGTTTCCCCCAGTGGGTGGTGGGCAGCTAAGTGGCTTCTCCAGGGCCTGGCTGTTCAGAAAAAGCTAGGCCATGGAAGGAGGGAAATGGGGGGGTGGGGGTTGGAAATCCAGAGGGGGGGGACCCGGAGGGAGGAAGGGGAGTAAAGGAAGCAGAAGACCCTCCTTTCTGGGGCTGGTCCCAAGCCCTGAGCCTGGGGTCAGAGGCCTTAGCCTGACACCCCACCCCCGCCCAGCCAAGGACTTTCTCACTTCTCCCACTCCAAGGACACCAGCTGTGGCTGCAAGCCCTGCCCCCAGCCCCAGCTGCCAGTCTGACTGGCCCAGGCTCACCTGAGTGCCCAGGAAGGTGGGAGTGGAGGAGCCATAAGAAGAGAAGCCCCCCACTCCCAGAGCAAGTGCCCCCCAGGAGCACCAGCGTGCAGGCCTGGAGGCAGGTAAGACCCGGGAACACACTGGCCCGGCTACTTCACACTGAGTCAAGTCCCCGCACTTCTGTTTCCTCTTCCATGAAATAGACAAACATGCCTTCCTTGTAAGGCGTCATTATGAGCCCAGCGCTCACACATGATCACTCTCTCACAGGGGAGTCCCTTGGCTGACCATGAGCTGAGGGAGGTCTGGGGGGTCATGGCCAGTTCTTGGTGGAAGAATCTACCCTAGACTTCTCAACCCCTCACCATGGACGCCATCCTGCTCACCTCCTCTGGGACCCCATCTCAGCCCCCTCCCTGGCCCCTGCCTCCAGCACCTCCATCTCTCACCTGCTGCCAGAGGAATACTCTAAATGCAGATCCATGCTCCCCCAGGCTCCTGGGCCTCCCCCAGCTCTGATCTCTTGGTGCTGTCATCACCTGTTTGTTTGTCACCTTCCCCAACAGCCCTGCGGGCAGGGATCATGTCTAATTCATCTTGGTCATTCCAGAGCCTAGTGTAGGGCTTGGCACAGGAGTCCTGTGCACAGGCAGCAGAGCTGGCAGTGGGTTGGACAAACAGGGCCATTTACTCCTCTATCCTGGCACCTGTTTCTCTGTTGGCATATCCATGACAATGCTGGGCTCAATGTGGGACCAGGGTTGGGGCTCAGTGTAGGACCAGGATCAAGGTTCAGTCTGTCTAGGATCAGGGCTCAGTGTGCAGCTAAGGCCAGGGCTTAATGAAGGAGGTTTTCTGCCCCCAACTTGCGAAAAGTGCAGGACTCTCCACCACCTTACTCACTGCTTTGAAAATGACACATCCTGCCCCTGGGGTGCCAAGGCCTATCTCCTGGGTCCCTAGTGTGCCTACCCTCTACCCTGGCTAGGTGGTCCTATGCTCCATTCTGGACAACTGTACTGAGATTCCAGATTCTGTCTGCCCCAACCTCCGCCTGACCCCAGCAGAAGTGGCTCAAGGGGGGAAGCTCTTCCTTGCCTCCCAACCTGGCCTTGAGAAACATGGCAAGGACAGTCAGCCCCCTGGCGTGGCTGTCCTCCTAAGCCAAGGGAAGAAGTACTTAGTGGGTTATCTCATACTTCTCAATTATCCACCCCACTACCCCACTCCATTAGCCCAGATGATCCAGTGCCCATGGAGGTAAACCCAGGTCTGGCTGAACATGAAGGTGAAGGCGTCTGCTGGTACGTGGCGATGAGATGTGCCACCCAAAATGCCTCCTCCTGTCACAGTGCCTGAAATCCTCCTTTGTGCTCCTTGCTTCTAAGCACCCCCTTGCCGACCCTCCTGTCTGAAATCTCCATCCTGGTTCAGTTTTCAGTTTTCAGCTCTCTGTTGGACCCCCAGCCCTGGGCGACCCAGGTCTGACCCAGGCCTGCTTACTCGTGGGCCTCAGAAACAGGAGCCAAATCAGAGACTGGCCTGAGTGGGCATCAGAGCAGGGCTTATCTCTGAGGACAGCAGTGCCAGGGCAGGAGGCAGCACCTGCCCCTGAGCCCCCCACCTGCCCAGCCAAACCCCCACTGTCTCTGTCTGTCACTTTCAAGCAGAGGGTCAAGTTGGTTTGCCGGCAAGACACATGGCTCTCATTTTAATTAATTAAAGAAAAATCTAATCACTGCATTAAACTTCTCATTACTCCACTTGAATACCCGTTAAGTAAATTTAATTACCAGAGGATTGGGTTTCCCAGCCTCTTTCATTAGCTTCTGATAAGATGAGGTGGGGGAGGGAAGCGGGTGGGAAGCAGAACAATACTATTCGTGACCCACGGAGGGCAGGGCGGGCACTGTACGGGGGCCACCATGGTCAGGCTTTGGTGCCTCCTTAGGGACAGGCTCGGCCCTGGGCCTGGGGGAGATCCCCCCCAAGCTGCCCCAAGAAGGCAAAGACACAGCATTTGGCTGCAGTCAGTGCTGAATGCTTCATTTACGGCCACTCTTGGTTACTTATACCCCACCTCCTTCCAAAAGAGTTTGAGCTGCTGAGACAATATAAGCAGCACAAGCTGAAAAATAAGAGAAGAAATCAGGGCAATGGAAGAATGAGAGAGAAGAAGATGAAGCCAGAGACATGGTTATGGAGCAACGGCATGCCACAACATCCTGAGCACGTACCAGAAATGGACAATAAACTGGCTGTGAGCATCCCAGCAGTCAAGACAAAGAGAGCACTGCACTATGGCACCGATGCAGTAAGCAACAGAGAGTATTCAAGCGCAAATGCACACTGGGCCTTTGGCTTTCACCTGTAAAAAGGGTGGAGCTGGAAGATGGACTAATGGAGATACTCACTGGCTGCAGCGGACAGCAGAGGATTCCTGGAGAAGAAGGGACTTGAACTGGGCCTTGAAAAACAGGAAGGAGTAGAGAGCAAGGAAGGGCATAATGGGCAGGGGGAACCGCATGTCCTAGGTTTAGGGGGAGAAGAGGAACTACTGGAGGAGAAGAGGCGGCGGCAGAGGGAGAGTGAGGGGCCTGGGTATGGAAGAGGTTTCTCCAAAGGAGGGGGCTGAGGGTCCATGCCATCACCAGACCCTGGGCTGGGCAGCCAGCCCCCGTGCTAGAAGGTACTAGCACTGCTGGCTGGGGCAGGAGGAACAAAAGCCAGAGGAAACAGCAGATGAGGGACCTCCAGGCCAGGCTGGGGACACAGGCTCCTGCTTCCCTGGACTAAATGGTGGCCTGCCCAGACCCCTCTACAGCCAGAGCACCACCCCATCCCCCAGCTGCTGGGAGTACGGGCCACTTCAGCTCACTGTCCCCTCTTCTGCAGAGAATTGCCCTCCACAAAGGTGGGCTGCCTCACTTGAGCAATATGGGCCCCCATGGATGGCCCACAGCCAATAACTGCATGATATAGGGGTACAAAAGCCCAGACCCCTTGTCTGGGATAATTCTGTGGTGTAAATTATGATCCAGGGCTCCCTCGGCCAGCCCAAGGCCTGACTACCTGAGACCACAACCTCACTGGGCTCTCTTTCCTGCCCCTATTTCTTCTCTTCCTCCCTTCTCCCGAGACCCCACCCTTGATAAATCTCATGTACGCAAATCCTTGTCTCAGGCTCTGCCTCTAGGAATTCTGACCAACAATACTCCCTTGTAGCTCCTTTCAAGTTTGAAGAAAACAGGGATGTCCCAGCCTCCCTGGGGAGGGAAGCAAGAAGGGGAAGAGAACAAGGATTTACTGAGCACCTGCCAGATGAGGTTCATTATCCAGTGATGAAACTAAAGCCCAGAGAGGCATAGGGATTTGTCTAAGGACACGCAGCACGTCCAGCCTTAAGCTGTCCAACCTGTCTCTAATGACACTGTCTATAATGATCATTTGTTATTTGCCTCTCCTAGTTGGTAATGAGGGTAATGACCCTCCCTTCATTCCTGGTCACTTGGTTGGGGATGGATGGGCCCTGTCCCCCAGTCCATCAGTGTTTCCAAGTCCTGTGGACCCAGTTAAAGGTTCAGGATGATTCAAATCCTGCCAGTAGGGCCCAGAGATCAACTCTAGGGCTTTTATTTGTTCTATCAAGAAAGCAAATTTTGTCTTTACCCCCACCTCCAGATTTAAACCTAGAAGCATGTTGCCCCAGAAACTGCTGCCAGACATCTTTTGACCATATCATGTCAAATGCCACTAGAAGCGGAGCCATCACCAAGTAAGAGGAATGAAGAAATACAGATGGAAATCAGGTGCTGGTTGCACTATTTGAACCACTGGATCGAGCCCTGCCTGAAGTCCATCCTACCTTCAGACACTTTGGTTATTAGAGCTGATAATTTCATTTAATTGAAATAGGTTTTTCTTTGTTTTTGTTTTTGCTACTTACAATCAAAGGGATCCTGACAGATACAATGTTCAGAAAGGTATCCTTCCTGTTCCAGGGACCGAGTTGGCTCAGATATCCCCAGGAGCCAGGGAGTGGGTACAACAGGGGTGCCACCTACCGTGACTGCTGCTGTGCTCCACTGAGTCCCAAAGCTTGAGGGGTCCCCTTGGCCCAGGTTGGGGTGAGGAGTAGCCTTGGGAGCTGGTCCGGGCTGGACAGAGTCAGAGCCCTGGAGATGTGGGCAGGGGGCCGTGTAGCCCACAGACTCAAGGCAGCCAGGACATGGTCATAGGAGCCCTAGAAAAGAGGAGAAACAGGAGTGAGCAGTAGGGTTCATACGGGGGATAGAAGGGCATGTGGCACAGAAAGGAGGACAGATGGTGGCCACACCTTGGCAAGTGTGAGATCAAAGTGAGATCCCTGGAAATATCTCCGACCAGCACTGTTCAACAGAACTTTCTGCAATGATGAAAGTATTCTGCATCTGTGCTGTCCAATATGGTAGTCACCAGTCACATGTGGATGTTGAAATGAAGATAGTGTGAATAAGAAGTGATTTTTAATTTTGTTTTATTTCAATTAATTTATTTTTTTTTGGTAGAGACAGAGTCTTGCTCTGTTGCCCACTCCCCAATTAAAGGAGGCAAATAACAAAAATGTGACCATAGCTCACTGTAACCTCAAACTCCTGGGCTCAAGCAATCCTCCTGCCTCAGCCTCCCCAAGTAGCTGGGACTATAGATGTGCACCACTACACCCAGCTAATTTTTTTTTTTTTTTTTTAGAGATGGGGTCTTGCTATGTTGCCCAGGCTGGTCTTGAACTCCTGGCCTCAAGCGATCCTCCTACTTTGGCCTCCCAAAGAGCTGGGCTTACAGGTGTGAGCCACCGTGCCCAGCTTAATTTACATTTAAATGTAAATAGCCACATGTGGTAATGGCTACCATATTGGACAATGCAGCTCTGAACCAACCCTTGCCCACCTCCTGGCCACAGTACCTGGAAAAAACTGAAATCCAGAGAGGGGAAGGGATTTGCCCAAGGTCATCCAGCAAGAGGGCAGCAAAGGCAAAAGCAGAACCCAATTCCTCCAACTCCCAGCCTCAACCCTCGGCAGCACCCCCTGCCCTTCCCACGGTGGCCTCGTGTTTCCCCAACATGCTCAGCACTGTCACACGGAGTGTCTCACTTCCCTGAGACCCATGCTGCTGCCCCTGGGGGAAGGTGTCAGACCACCCTGGAAGAGACCTATCTCTTCCAGCCACTAATGCTGGCCCATCCCTCAGCCCCTGGCAAAACGGCCTCAATGAGTGAGACTACCCAGGGACATCGCCCCTTGGTGGGGACACCCTCGGGGTGC
This sequence comes from Daubentonia madagascariensis, assembly GCA_023783475.1. Lineage (NCBI taxonomy): Eukaryota > Metazoa > Chordata > Mammalia > Primates > Daubentoniidae > Daubentonia > Daubentonia madagascariensis. The sequence goes on along the minus strand of JAKFHU010000144.1, from coordinate 5,704,181 downwards.
AGACATGTTCACTGCAGGGTTATTTGTAACAGCAAGACGCTGGAGGTGGCCTAAACACCCCACAATAGAGATGACAAAGTAAATCAGGGCACCCTTGCTCAAGAGAATATTATGCAGCCATTAAAAATGCTAAACACAGAGACTGGTAGTGATGCGGAGCACTACTTCCCTAACAAAGTTGAGTGGGAAAACTGAGAAAATGGGGGAGGGTGGGGGTTGGGTTGCAGTGGTGTGTAAGACCCCTGCTCGCTGAGCCCACTCATATCCGTTACCTTCCACCTGCAATTGTGGCATCATGGGGTCCAGATTACATACCCATTTTACAGACAGAGGAGCTGGGGCTTAGAGAAGCCACACACGTGCTCCTGGTTACGTGGGGAGTGTGGGCAGAGGCAGGGAGGAAACCCTTCGGTTCTGACTCTGAGGACAGACTTCTACAACTGTCTGTCCATGCTGTGATGGCGGCATTATGGCTGTTCTTTCCTTCCTGCTTATTTAATAAACACATATGTACATAGTACTTATTAAGTGCCAGCTACCTTCCCAGGTGCTTTACAAATGTTAACTCATGTAATTGGCACAAGAGCTGGATGAAGGAGTAATTACTTTTATTGTTTGGATGAGGTAACTGAGTCACAGGGAGATGAAGTAACTTGGGGCCACTTCTACTTCCCAGATATTCTGCAAAGATCTAGTATTGTCTTCATAGGAAAAGGGCAAGGGGGCGGGGAGGGAACAGTTGTTGCCTTGGAGTGGTAGAAATAGGGATGTGGGTTTTTTTCCCCTCTTAATCTCATGGAAATTCTTTTTTATAGCAATTGAAAGAAAAAAGTCCAAGAAATAAAATAAATGTATCCAAGAAAAGTTTTTGAAAAAACAAGCACACTCAAAAAAATCAAAGGTATCACGTTGAAGCTACAGATGCATCCAAGAGACCTCAACTGTGAACGTAATCCACCTCCCAGCAGCGAAATTCACATCTCCAGGCTTTTCTGCCAATTTCCTGACCTGGGACCACTCCCTCATGCCTGGGTGAGATCCTCATCTCAGAGGGCAACAGGGAGGAGCGCTGCATGGAGGTAAACTTCAATAAACACCTCCCGGCTCCCGGCACACCGCACAGCAGGTTGGCAGGCGGGCTCCAGATCCCCTGCTGCCTGCAGAACTCCAGGCACTGGCAAGGGCTGACCTCAGAAGGCTGTGGCAACCAGGCCTCTGCTTCTAGCCCTAGGCAGCCTATTCCACAGGTGGGGCAAGTGAGCCCCAAGAGGTGAAAGACCTCACCAGAGGTCACTCCACCACTGAATAGGAAACGTGTGTGTGCATGCATATGCCTGTGTGTGCACACGACCCACACCAACACACGCATGTGTCTCCCGGCAGTGCCTCAGGCCCAGACACCCCCAAGCCTGTCGTGAAGAGGGCAGGTGATTCCCAGCTGACACAGGCACACACATACAGAGTTGTCATATCATTAACTGCCACTACAGCCACAGTTGCATTATCTGCTATTTCTCCTTTACTTGCTTTCTGTGTTATTTTTCATTCACTCCCAAATACTTACTCAGCACTTACTACATGCCAGGTGTATTGTCGGTGCTGGCGAGTCATGGGGTACAAGACAGACAAGTTTGGTGCTCTCATGGGGACAGGGGGTACAAATGATAAGCAAATAAACAAGATAATTCCAAAGGTGAGAAATGCCGGGAAGATCATAAAACCTGGTAATGTGAGAAAGAATACTTGGGGTGGGGCTGGTGGGTTATTCCAGCTAGAGGGGCAGGGAAGGTCTTTCAGAAGAGGTCACATTTTAATTTATTCTGTGGCAAATGAAGCTGCAGAGAGAGGCTGGGGCCTGAGGGCCAAGGTAAGGGCTTTGGATTTCACCCCAAGTGCAATGAAGTCACTGGAGGGTTTTAACCAGGGGAATGCTATGGCGTTGTCTTCGTTGTTAAAGGAATTGTTTCTTCATTTCCTTGAGCTGCCCAGCTGCACCTCCCCTGAACTCCAGGGGAGTGGGCCTAGGGTAAGGGACCAGTGGGTTGGCTGTTGTAATCACTCAAGGAAAAGGAGACCAGACTCAGCCAGGGCGATGGTGCAGAGAGGGAGGGAATAGGCAGATTCAGGATATACACCACAGCAGAACCAATAGCAGTGGCTGGTGAATTGGACGTGAGGGGTGGGGAGTAAGAAAAGGAGGAATCAAGGATGACTCCTAGACCTTCTACCACAGAAGATCTATGAACTGCTTTTAGACCCAGGCCTCCCACCCACCCCAAGAAGCTGCAGGGGCCTGGTCAGCACTTCAGGTCCCTGACAGAGACTTGGCAGTTATAGACCCAAAGAGCTGAGCTAGGACCAGAGAGAAAAGATTCCAGGGAGACAGATCTCTGTGCAGCATGAGTAGTTGTGAGCTCCCTGTCCCTGAAGGCATGCAAGCAGAGGTCTGGGGACCACTATGTTGGGTGGGGATTTGCACTAAATGAGGAGGTTGCTTTCTGCCATGAGTTTAATTCTATCAATATAGGAACCATGGCTAGATTGTATGGGTCAGTGGGTGTTACAGACAGTCAAGGGAAGACAAGGTAATGCTAAAATAATACTTATTATTATCACTACATTATAGATCACAGAACATTCCCATCTCTAAGACTCTCTACCTGGATTCTTAGCCCACACAGTGAGGCAGATAAGGCAGGATGATTAAACCCATCTAGCGGATGAGGAAACTGAGGGCCAGAGAGGGAATGGGATCAGCCCAGGGTCCCACAGCACACTGGCCCCAGATTCCCTCTATAGCTCACACCTAGGGACCTGCCCCTCCCCCACCCCAGTGGGCATCGCACCTCCCCTCTCCGGAAGGAGCAGGAATCTCCCCACTCCACCCAAGCTCCCATCTAGCTGCTAAGACTCCCCATCTTTGCAGCTTAGAAGTGCTCTTTTCCCCTCCCTCCTGAACCAGCCCAGAAGCCTTCCCCCCCAGGTTACATGGGCCCTGCTCCTCCACCCTGTCCCCTTCTTTCCCTGATGGTCTCACCACAGCCCCTTAAGTTGGTTCCTTCAAATCAGACCAGTACCAAACACTAGGCTTTGCCCCAGAAATGAACTCAAGGCAGGCCCCTCCCATGCAGCATCATTCTTCCCCCCATGCCTACATGGCTGCTGTGGCCGGCAGCAGCCAGAGCCTACCTTGCCAGGCACCCCTCCTGACCACCTTCACCTTTCCTGCCAGACGGGCAGAGAGAGGGCAGGAGAGGTGGGAGCGTTGGGGGCGGGGGGAGGTTCTCCCTGGGGGGACTGGCATTGCCCAGGCGGGGAGGCTGCCACCCACTGGCACCACATCACACACTGAACCCTCAGGATAACCTTGGAAGCCAAGTAGCAGCATCTCACCTTACAGGTAAGGCTAGCAAGGCTCGAGAGACTAAGGAACTTGCCCCAATTAAAAATTATTAAATGGAACAGAAACAGCTTGTAAGTGCTGGAGTTGGGATTTGAACCCAGGGCTGGCTGATCCCAAATATCCAGTGCCTTCCCATGCTCGCTGCTGCTTCTGCAGAAGTGCGAGGCAGCTCAAACATGCAGCCTGGTGAGCAGATGGGGGCAGGGGCAGGCAGAGAGAGGGAGAGAAGGCGAGACAAAGAAAGGACAAAGAGGGAGCAGCAGAGACAGATGAACAGAGAGACAAGTGAACCTTGCCGGGCCAGAAGGAGGCAGCTCTGGAAGCCACCCTCTTGATGGATGAAAGGCCTCAAGCACCACCTCTGCTGCCATCTGCCCCTCCAGTCTAGCCACGACTGTTCCCTGGGTCCATCCACAGATGCCCAGGCCCAAGGACCCTCCAACTGTTGAGGGCAATCCTTAAGGGCACCCCCAGCTCGTTGAGGAGGCTGGGCTAGGCCCCTGTGGGCCAGCCCTGGGGCAGGGAGGTAAGCAGAGGGAGTGAAGGAGCCAGTTCTGGCTCTGAACAAGGCCATCTGCCCAGCCTCCGTCTGCCCCTCCCTGGCTGGAGGGTCCAGCCACCGAGACTGTCCAGCACACTGGCCGGCCCCACGTGGCTGAGCGAGTGCTCTGGGCCAGCCACAATCAGCCTGTCCCCAGAGCATGCAGGGTTTAAGCAACAGCCTTTTGACTGAATATTTAAGAAGAAAAATACCTTTTCTTTTAAAGAAAGAGAAAGAAAGGGAGGGAGGAAGCTGGTAAAGGAGGAGGAGGGAAGGAGGGAGGGAGAAACCTACCCCATCATTGCAGTCAAGGTCACAGGCACTGGCATGGCACGGGGTGGGCTTGGGTGAGGAGTCTTTAATCTGGGAGTTCAGGCTGAGGAAACTAAACGCTTGAAGCTGGAGTACATTACTGCCCTGAATGATCTGTCGGCTTCTATTAGGCTAAATATCTCTGTATAATGGGGAATTATCCTCTGAAGAGGCAAACTGCCGGCCTCTCGGGGAGGGGGTGGTGGGAACCTAGCACCTCACATCGTGAGGGCTCTCCCACGGCAGGGGGCGGGGGGGGGAGCAGGACAGCAGGACAACTCAGAGCCACCCCCACCCCACCCACACCCCCTCCCTGGAAAGTCATAGTCAGCAGCTGCTTTGATGTTTGTGGTAGTGCCAGCCTCCCTCCCCCTCCTCCCCAGACTCTCCCCTCGCTCCCTCCACTTAAGAGCCTAAAAGACGCCAGACCTGGGGTGGGGGGCTGACAATACCACTGGCCAGCTGGGTGACCCTGGGCAAGTCCCCGAGCCTCTTTGAACCTCTGTTTTCCCATCTGTTAGATGGAGCTAATAATACCCACCCGAAGGCTGGCCATGGCGGTGGTTGCTCCGAAGCTGGCACAGAGCCCAGCACAGAGTGGGCCTCCTGCTCTGCCCACTGGTGAGGACCTCCATATTCTCCTTATCCTCACCAGCCCACCTAGAGCACTACCACCTGGGAGTCCTCCAGGACTCCCTCCCTGACTTCCACACCTGGGTATCTCCCACCTTGGGCACCTAAGCCCAACCCCAGTATGGCCTTCCCCAGGTCGGTGGGTGGTGTGATGAACTTAGTCTAGGAGTTCCCTCTGAACATCCTCCCAGCCCCAACCCATGCACTCAGGACTGGGTACCCAGGACTCTGCACAGATTTCAGGCTTGGAGGCAGGGGCTGGAGCCAAGATGGTGACACTCGGGCACCTTCACGATGGGTGCACACTCATGGCCCCAGTTGAGCACCAAGGAAGCCGGGGGCGTGAATGCAGAGTCCAAATCTCCAGCCCCAACCAGCCACCAGACGGGTCCCAGGCCCAAGTCAGGGGAGCGGGCAGGTCAGAGGAGACCAGACTGAGGTTAGGGTTCACCAGACGCGTAGCGATCGGTCCTGGGACGCGGAAAGAGACTAGGGCCGTCAGAGGCCAGGAAGGTCTGCGGGGTCGTGGGGAGGTGTGGGAAGCTGACCTGGCATGGAGGGTGAGTCGATGCTCTGGCTGGGTCAGAAACAGGGCACCAGGTGAGGAGGTTCTGCGGGACCCCGGTCTCTGCCCCTCAGGGCTCCCATGCCCACCGGCTCATAAACCCGGTACACTTGAGAACCCCTCACTGCAGATGCAGTTACCGCTGTCGCAAGGCTTGCAGCCGAGCCAGAAGGACCACAGAGAGGACAATTCCAGGGCAAGAGGCCTACAGCCCAGGGGGACACACAGAAAGGAAGGCCACCTCCAGTGTGGAGGCACACTGTGCTTCCCATTTCCCACTGTAGCCAGAGTCCCTGCAGCCTGGCGGAGCTGCGTGTTCATTCACTCATTCACTCATTCATTCCTTTATTCATTCAACAAATGCCCTCTGATGCTTTCTCTGAACTAAGAGTATGAAAATGCCCCAGATCCTGCAACAGAGAGCTCACAGTCTAGTGGGCAGTGGTTGAGCACAGGAAGATAGGAGACAACAACTCAGGGGTTGTGTGAGCATGGGAGCCTTGGGGGCTGTGGAAACATGGTAGGGGCATCCAGTCCAGGGCTGGGGCTCAGGGAAGGCTTCCGGGGGGGGGGGAATCTTTGAAGGAGTCTTGAAGGAGTTGTGTTTAGAAGCAGTGGGGAAGGGCATTGCAGGCAGAGGGGCAGCCTGTGCCACGGCCCAGTAGCATGAGCAATGGGCTGGAGAGGGAGACAGCCCCCTGCCCCCAGGGAGGGCCTGGTACACACGACTGAGGGGTTTAGCTCTTATCCCAAGAGCCATCAGGAGTCTGAAGGGTTTTAAGTGGGGGAGTGACAGGGTCCAATTTGTGCTTCAGAAAGATCATGCTGGCTGCCACCGGGTGGAGGATGGATTACATGAGAGAAGACAGGAGACAGTGAGCCAACTTAGGACTGAGGCAGTGGGCAGGGGAGAGATGAAGGGGCCTGAGGCGGAGCAAAGGGATGGAGACGAGGGGGCGGACGCAACAGGGATCTGGGAGGCAGAGTGTGCAGAGTGAGGGCAAAATACTGACAGCAGCAATACCCCACTGAGTTTCGTCAGTGCATATATCCAAACCACACTGGCAAACTTTGCAAAGCCCTTGTAAATCCATTAGATACTTTGATCCACACAATGCTCAGGTGAGGCAGACAGGCAAGAAATTTACTACTTACTTAGTTCATTAATTCAACAAACATTTGTTGAGTGCCTACTATGTTCCAGGCACCATTCTGGCACACTCAACAGAAGGGGAAGCTGAGACCCAGAGATGCTGCCCAAGAGTTCCACGGGAGTGACCAGGAACAGTCACCAGTTTGAGAACCCAGGTGTCCTCCAGAGTTGGGGAACTGGTGAGGGCAGATGCCAGACAGGAGCTGTGGAAAGGGAATGGCTGACAAGGGGGCTGGATCATGAGTCCCCAGGGACAGGGATGGGCCTCAGTCTGGAGTGGAAGCTCTTCTTCCTCCAAGACAGGGGTGGAAACCAGAGACATTGAGAGGGGAAGGAGGCACAGTCAGGTAGAGGGCGCTGACCTCCATAAGCTGGAGACTGGAAAGGGTTGGGGGCACAGACCAGGGATGGCAGGGCCATTAGGCCCAACTGAGGGGGCAAGCAGGCAGGGCCAGAGGGTGAGAGGGGTTGAAGTGGACACATCAGGAGAACCAGGAGCTGAGCTGGGTCCCTGAAGATGTCTGCAGCAAGAGGGGAGAGGCGGAGGGCAGGGAGTCCCTGCAAACAGGAGCAGGCCCCATGGACTACCTAAGTGGGTGCCCCCACACAGTGGCCTCGGGCTCTCTGTGCTCAGGTGGGCTAAGGAGCCAAGAGAGGGAAGAACCTCCTCAGAGGTGGCTCCCAAGGGCCCCAGGGACATGTCAGGAAAAGCCAAAAGCAGCCTAACTAACTCCTGAACTCACTGGCACTGCCATGATGGGAGCTGCCAGGGTCAGCTCCTTCCCTACGTTTCCCTCAAGTCCAGCCACATCTACCCCTGAGCATTTGCACTGGCCGAGGAGGACCTTGGCAGTCCCCTCACCACTCTGGGTCTACTCTCTTCACCAGCAAACTGGGGTGGCCCTCACCTCACAGGCAGTCTGGTCAGGAAAGCACTAGCCCATGCCTGGCACACTGTAGGTGAGCATGAACAACCATCCCTGCCCTCCCTGGTGGCAGGGTCCCCTTGGAGTCTAGTCCACACAGCACTGCCAGTGCCTCAAACACACAAAGTGCTCAATTAACTTTACTGACCTGGGTCCAACTGCTAACCAGCTGGTAGCAATGTGACCAGCTCAGGATTCTGCCCACTGGACCCAGTGGGGAAGAGGCTGAGAGGAAGGAGGATGTCTCAGATGCCCTGGGGGCAGGGAAGTACGCAGCAAAGGCCAAGGTCATAGGGGTAGCAGAGGCCCTCCTCGTGTCACACACATTAGAACTCTCAATTGTACAGTAGGCCACCAGGGGAGCCAGTGGGGAGGATGCTGAGGTTGGGGCACCCAAGCAGAGGGTCCCCGGGAAGATGCACCTACTGCCCATCTCATCTGCTCCTGGGCCTCCTCAGAGCACCTGCAGCCCTTGGAATCTACCCCACTCTCTGCCAGGCCCTGCCCCAAACTACAGCATTGCAGACAAACAGAAATAAGTCAAGAGGAGGAGGTACCTACTCTGACAGAAGGGGCAGAACCTCTAAGATTTCACAGAGGTAGTGGCTTTTCAGTTGCTTGGGCCTCACCTAGCCCCTCTGTGAAATGGGACTGCTCTACTACTACTACTACTACTACTACTAGCTAAAGCATTTGGGGCACTCACTCTGTGGCAGGGTCTGTGCGAGCTCTTTGTGCCCAGAGAAACTGAGGTGGAGCTGAGGCCAAGCCTGCCCCCTCCTAACTCTCAGTTTGGCTGGACTGGCTGGTGGAGGGGCTGACTGGGGTCTGGGCCTTGGGCCAGCTGCAGGCAGGGTGGTTGGCAGGGTGGTTGGCAGGGTGGGTGTGACCAGTGGTCAAGATCTCTGAGTTGTATGACTCCAAGTGCGTCTCACTATCACTCCAAGTGGCTGCTCCTGCTGAACCTGGGTGAGCAGGGTGGGATGGGGGAGGGATTCTTCTAGAACCAAACCAGAGGCAGCAAGGTCGGAGGTTACACATGGCTGCAGCAGCTCAGTATGGCCTTCCCAGTATTAAATAACACCCATCACGAGTGCGGCCTTCTACCTGCAGCCTCCTCCTTCCTGTCTTCCACAGGGCTAACCTCACCCACATGCCAGGCTTCGGGGCTTGGTCTAAAAAGGCAGGGATGGGCGGGAGGCCTGCATCGCCATGGAAGAGGGAAGAGAGGAAAGAGAAAAGCAGAGTGGTCATCTGCTATGCGCATCTCCTACCCTGAAACCACACACTGTGAGGTAGGTATTGTTACTCCCACTTGACGATGAGGAAACTGAGGCTCTGGGGGGGTTATGTTCCTTGCCCAAGATCAGGGGAAATGGCAGAGCTGGGATTCACACTTAGGACCATCTGGTTCTAATGGACAAAAAATGCCAAAGGCTAAAGGGACTAATGGGGCTGAAGTTGGAGGGTATTTCAAGCATAATCAATCTTTTTGGATAAGCCCCTCCTGACGCCCCTGTTAGTGACTGCAGGTGGTCCTAAGCCCAGGGCTGAGGTGGTCAGGCAGGTTGAGAAATTGAGGAGACAAGAGGCAGGGGAAAGTGAGGGAGGTCTCTCCTTTGGCTTCCAGAAGCCTTCCCCCCACCTCACCCCTGCCCCCAAACATCCCACCTCCCTGGTGGGGTGGGTACCCAGAAGGCCTGATGTTGCTAATGGGGCCTGAGAAGGCTTGCATGAGGCCAGGGGGTTGGGCTGTGGTTAAAGAGAGATGAAAGCCCAGCCCAGAGCTAGGGCTCAGGCCACCTGTGAGCTGAGGCTAGTAGAGGGGGTCAGGAAGGCCCAAGAGAACAGGTGTCACAGTGCCTGGAGTCCCACATTACAGCACCATCCCTCTGAGTCCTCAAAAGTGTTTAGTTCTTACAAGACTTTTGAGCATGGGAGAGACAACATCTAGGAATATTGGCAGTGGGTGGTAGGACCCTGGGTTCTGGCCCCTCCTCTACTGTGTTTCTTGGCTCAAGTGTCTTGCCCTCTCTGGTTCCCAGCAGCACCGCACCCCACCCCAGGCTGGGGGACTCTTAGTGGGGTAGAGATGCTCCAGACAAGCTGCTTCTCCCCACGCCAAGGGGGAGCTCTAACCCTGTGACAGGACCTACCCTTCCCAAGGGAACATGCTGCCAAGGTCAGGCATCATGGATGACCCCACCCTCCAACCCAGGGACCTGTGGAGGAGGCTTTGCCTCCTTTAGTTACTGCTTCCCTTTGGAGAGTCTTGGCTGAATACAGTCTGTGTGCTCGGTGTGATGTGCCATGGCCTTCCTGACCCTCTCAACAAGGTGGTGATGCAGGTATCAGTATTCTAATTTTCTAGGTGAGGAGACTGAGGCTTAGACATGAGAAGGGTCAGGCCAAGGTGTCCAGAAAGAGCTGCAGACAACCCCATGGGTGGGTTTTGGTTCAGCACCCTGGACAGCTGCATAAGCTCTCTACCACCCCCCAGGCTGTCCCGGGCCACACACACACACACACACACACACACACACACACAGAGACACCCTTGGAAATGCCTGCTTTTCCCAATCCCCTCTTCCTATCTGAACTTCGCTCAGATTTTCCCAGCTGCTGTAGCTGCACAGATCTCTCCCGGGCCCCTGGGTCTGTGACCTGTGCTGCATGGCATTAAGACCTCACCAATGTAGCTCCCTTATTCCCTTTACTTCTGACTTAAATCTCATTCTCCCAGCAGTTCCTTGAGGGCAGGGAACCGTCTCCTTCTTTCTATGACACAGTGGGGGCACACAGAGGGGACTGGTGAGAATCCACTGGCTTTGGATCAGGCAGATGTGGACGGAAACTGAGTTGGGAACTGCCAGGCCCATCGCTTTGCCTCGCTAAGCTGCAGACTTCCCAGCTGGGGAGTGAGCTACCTCTGTCCATCTCACAGGTCCACAGGGGTTTACACAACACAGCGCAGAGAAACCACGGCAAGGGGCTGCGCCTTCCTCATGGCAGCCGGGGTCTCCTGCTGACCTTCCCCCAGTCCTCTTCCTCCTGGAACTTCACTCAAATTCTGGACAACTTCCCCTATGAAATCTTCCAAATGACTCACAAATGGGGGGGACTCTCGTTGCTGAGAAATGTCAGGAAGGCCTAAGAGAACAGCTGGTACTGTGCCTGGAGTCCCACTCTTAGAACATGATTCCTTCGTGTCCTCATGGGTTTTCAGCTCCCACGAAGGTTTTGAGCCAGGGGCAAGGAACACCTAGGAATGTTGGCAGTGGGAGGCAGGACTCTGGGGTTCTGGCCCCCTCCTCTACTAACATACTGTGTGTTTTGGCACAAGTGTCTTCATGTCTCTGGGCATCAGTTACCCCCTCTGCAACATGAGGTGTCTAGGCCTACAGAAGGAGGGGGTGGCACTTTTCCAACCACTTCCTAGAAGCAAAGGAGGAAATGCCTGTGATGTCAGGCATTTCAGGGGTGATGTCAGGGTGCTAGGAAGGACCCTCCAAAGCTCTAAAATCCAGGACCATGATGCCCAGAATGCCTCTATTGGGGCCGACACATTCCTTTACCCTCTAACAAAGGGAAAAGCCTGATCCCTGGTTTTATAGGGCCCTGGAGACAGGCTCTGCCCAGTTTCCAAATGCTGTGAGGACAGAACCTGCCTGCATGCCTCAGACCTTGGAGAAGTGTCTCCTAGTCCACCCTCAGGCCGGGCTGGCCTTCCTAGGGAGTTTCAACCTAAGGAAGGCTGAATTCACAGCCCCCAGACTAGATGGAAAGGGGAAGAGATTCCATGGGGGGACCTGGGCAGGAAGAGAGCTCTACCAAAGGTCCCTCTCTGCCCCAGACAGGGGTGCTGAGGAAGCTTGGAAAGGAAAAAAGGGACAAAGGGTTTGAATCCTGGCTGGGTGACCTCAGAAAGTCACTTCACCCCTTTGAATTCCAGTTTCCTAGTCTGTAAAATGGGGACAATAATACTCATCATTCGGTGGCCCATATGGTGCCTAGTATGTGGCAAGTTTTGGAGGAACCATAGACATTACGACCATTTAAGCTTCTTCTCATCAAGGCTCAGGGCAGGTGACATCAGCCTTGGCCACTTGACTAACAGATCCCATGGGGGAGACAAGCAGAGCACTCAGAGAGAGTGTGGATGAGGCAAGGCCTCAAATCTACTCCAGAGGGCTATACTTAGAGAACTAGGCTGGGCCCTGACCCTGGTCACACACTGAGCCCTGACACTGGAAACACTGACCCCTGATGACCCTGGACCCACTGAGCCCTGGTCATGCACTGGCCCTGACGCAGCCACCAGCTGCTGTAACCAGTCTGCACCAGAGACCAATGTCTTGGTCTAGGTCTAGCCCTAAGAGGGCTGCCAGGCTCCCATCTTCTCGTAGAGGAGCTGCTGGGTTCGTGTCAGATGCACGGGCGCATCCCTGGCGGGGGAGGGGTGAAAGCCTGTGGACTCGCCCTCCCTGTTCACCAGCCCACACCTTCCCACACTCCCCCTGTGCCACTGGCTTCTGCCTGAAGATGCCCCCTCCACACACACACATCAGTCTTGCTTCCATCACCCTTGGCCTCGTTTCCCAGACTATCTGACCAATTTTGTTCCTGACCACAACTTCACAGCCCAAGCCCGTGAGACATTCTCCAGCTCCCGCTTCAGAAGACAGGAAGGTGGCGATCCTGACACGCCCGAGGGAGAGGGCATTAGGCCTCACTCATGCCCTGGGCTCACAGTCCAGGCGGTGACACTGAGGTCACGGGGAGGTTCATGGCGGCCCGAGGACCCCTGTCCTGGTCGAGGGCTCTTTCCACCCAGTCCTTGGCTGCCAGGGGGTTTCCCTCCTCTCAGTGCTCTGCCCAGCCAGCAGAGGAGGGTCCCTGTGGGCCAGGGGCAGGAAAGCCCCAAGGCCCCTCCCAAGTCCAGGAAGGAGGCAGGGGCTGGCAGAGCCACAGAGAGCTGCCCTGTCCTGGGCTCCTCGGCCCTGGGAAAGCCCTGACTTGGGGCTCACTTTAGACTCTTCTCAGACTGAAAATTGAAGAGCTTTTCTGGGTCCTCCTTGGCACAATGGGGCCACAGGGCTGAGCTGTTCCGACTTTCCCTGGCCAGCTGAGGCCTCCTGGCCTGTGTGATCCCAGGGGACCATCAGCCACTAAATCCAGACACAGCCCCAGCTGAAGACTGAGGTGCCACACTGGAGACAAGGGGCCCTGATGCCTGAAATCTCACCCCCCATGCACCCTCTCACATAAAGCACGCTCTTCTCAACTACAACATGAGAAGGGGGCATGTGGGTCGCCCCTAAAGGCCAATAGCTCTGGCTTCATGTGATGGCTCTGAGCACTTCCAGCTGTGTGGCTGTGGTGGGGACACTTTACCTTTCTGAGCTTCAGATCCCTCATCTATAAAATGGGGATAATAATATGTAAATCACATGGTTGTTACAACTAAGATCCTGATACTCTGCCATCTCCCTGGGATGTCCCACAAACACCTCATCCTTCATCTTCCCCCAAACCACCCCTCCTCCTCCAGTGCCCCTGCCTCAGTTTCAGTGAATGTCTCCACCATCCACCCAGCTGCCCAAGCCAGACAACTTGGAGCCCTGTGATCCCTCCCCACAACCCAGCACAAGTCCTAAATGTGTCTCCAATCCAACCTTCTCTCTGCACCTCCATCCTGGGCAGGCCCACCACCCTGGACCACCGTGGAGCCACCCATCTCACCCTTCTGTGTCCTTGTGTCCCTCCTCTCTGTTCTCCACCTGGCAGCCAGGGCAGCATCATTGAACCTTCCAGCAACTTCCTCTTAGACCAAAACCCCCGCCCTCCCCATGGTCCACAGGCTCTGATGACCCACCCCACCTGCCCAGCCCCACTTCCTCTGGCTCTCTTGTCCCACCCGCCAAGTTTCTTCTTTCTTTCTTTTTAAATTGAGACAGAGTCTGGCTCTGTCGCCCTGGCTAGAGTGCTGTGGCATCATCACAGCTCACTGCAAACTCAAACTCCTGGGCTCAAGTGATCCTCCTGCCTCAGCCTCCTGAGACACTGGGATTACAGGTGCATGCCACCATGCCCAGCTAATTATTTATTTATTTATTATTATTATTATTTTTTTTGTAGAGACAAGGTCCCACTGTGTTGCCAAGGCTGGTCTCGAACTCATGGCCTCAAGCAATCCTCCTGCCTTGGCCTCCCAAAGTGCTGGGATTACAAATGTAAGCCACAACATCCAGCCCCCCACCCCACAAGTTTCCTTCCAGCTCCTCAACCACACCAAGGTTCTCCCAGGCATGAAATGCACTTCCCCCTCCTCGCACACAGCTCCCTCTCTCTCATCCACCTGATTATGGGATAAGACACCTCCTCAGAGAAACCCTCCCAGACTGCCCTGTCTCAGTCTGCCAGCAGCCTCCCCCACCTCCGCATTCTCTATCATTCCCTCATGCCACTTGTCAAAATTTGCAATTATACTGTACTTATTTGTTTACTTATTTATTATCTGTCCCCATCCCCACCCCAACAAAAAATGTGAGCTTCACTAGGGCCTTGCTCACTGTATGCGCAGCATCTAGTCTAGCACAGTGCCTGGAACATAGCAGGATCCCCACTGAGGTCCATCACTCAGGAGCAGACCAGAGAGTCCACCCTCCCCGCTTCCCAAGCCAGTCTTAGAAGCTATATCTAGACTCCCAGAGGAGGTCTTGGCAGTCACAGACACCTAAATAGGCACAGCTTTGCCTCCCTGGGCAATGCCTACAGCTGCATCTGTGCCAGGTTGCCATGCAGATCTCCTACAGGGGACAGCACAGCTAGGGACTAAGCAGAGCAGGACATGCAGCTACTGAGACCATGCCAGTGGCTGGGTGTTCTCAAAGCAAATCACCTCAGCAGGTGGCAGGCAGCAGGCAGGGATGCTGGAGAGGAACAGGATGTGCCCACATCTTCTGATGCTCCAGAAGAGAGAGAGAGAGAGAGAGAGGATGAGCTAGAAGAAGAGAAAGAGGAAGAGGAGGAGAAACAGGAGGAGGAGGCGGAGGAGGAGAATCGTCCAAGCTCGCCCTCTGATTGTGCCCACCTGGGTGCTGGGCTATAGCAGGCCTGGCTCAGCCCTGCTGCTGCCCGCAGCAGCCTTGGCCAGGTTAGCCCTTCATGGGGCATGCTCCCTGCAGGTCTGACTCAGGACAACTAGACCCTGGGAGAAGGGGTTGCTGGGCAGGGCTGGGTCTCACACACAGGACTCAAATCATGGAAGTGAACCAGTGTGACCTCTCCTAGAAGTGCTGGCAGAGCAAAGGGCCAAAAGGCATCTGTCCCTTGGTATTTGGGGCCCTTAACATCTCCCAGTCTGACCTCTCCAGCCTCCTCCCACGCTGATCCCTCCCAGAAACCCAGATTCTCATCTTCCTACTAGCAGGCCACAGATGTCCAGTCACACCTCTGCCTGTGCTGTCTCCCCTGCCTGCAATGTTCTTGTTCCTCAGCCTCTGCCTGTCCAAATTCCACGCTGATCAAGTCCTATTTCTCGCAGGAAGTATTCCTGGACCCCCCAGCTCACGGAATCAGTCAGCCTGCTGAGGGCGCCCTAGCCGTGAGGTCCAGTCCTCACATTCATTCATTCATTGAGCAAATCCGCACCAGGCACCAGGCACTGCTGAGGCCCTGGGGGTGCTGGAGTGAATAAGCCCAGTGCGGCTCCTGCACGACTCCTGGGAGAGATGACGACACAAATGTAATCCCTTTCAAGCTGCTTCTTCAGGGCCCCCAGGTCCTGGATGGCGAAGGAGGCGAATGGGAGGAGAGCTCTATGGTGGCAGTCCCGGGGCTGAGCAGGCACACAGAAGGATGCCCAGACCACACTGGGTGGGCGCAGGGATCCCTCAGAGGGTGCGGGGTGTCAACAGAGGCAGGAGGGCTGCGGTGGCAGGGGGGTCTGGGGCAGACTGTGCTAAACCCAGGCCCTGTGCCAGCAGCCTCCTCACACAGACCCTCCTGACCTCCTGACCCACCAGGCCTATGCCAGCAGGGAGCGTGGTCTCTTCCCATAGCCTTTCTAGCACTGGCCCAGCAACCCGCCCCACCCCAAGGGAGCCACTTTGCCAGGCTCTGGGGACATGAGTAACATTTCTCCACACTGTCATCCTCTGGCTGTGGCCCGCCTCACTAGTCAGTGGGGACCAAGACGTCCCCAGGAGCCTACCAGAATGCAGAGAACTGAAAAAGTCAGGGTGGCAAAAAAGCCCCACAGCACAGGGGTTTTCTCCAGTGAGGGGCGCCCGGAGAGCCTCTCTCCTCCCACTGTGGCTCCCCTGGCAGCCCCAGGGAAGGGTGGGGCTTGAGGCATGGTCCCGGCTGTGCCCACAGCTCTGGCCTTAGCATGGCTGGGGTGGAACCAGGGAAGAGAGCAGCCATCCCTACAACCACCCCAACACACACACACACACACACACACACACACATACACACACACACACAGCCACCGGCTGGTGCAGGAGCACAGGGTGTGGGAGGGATCCATGTCCACCCAGTGCCGTTGAGGCATGCCGGGGAGCCAGTTCTTCACATCAACACTCCACTCAGCAGCCACTCGGCCCAGCATTATGCAGATAGGAGGAAGAAAGAGGCCTCCATGGTCAACCTCTCCTAGGAAAGGGAAGCAACGTGAGTTCACTTCCTACTGTACACCCAACGCTGGGGACCCAACACCCACGCCACAGCCCTTGTTCACCACGACACTGGAAGCAGAAATGATCCTGACCATTCTGCAGATGAGGAAACAACTCAGCAAGGCCACATGACTTGCCCAAGGTCCCACGGCAAGCAAGAGATGGAGTTTAAAGTCAGGTCAGCATGGGGGCAGCAGGGATTTTAGCCAGACACCAAGGAAATCCCCCAAACAGGTGGAGGAGAACCCTTGGTCCAAGGAAGGGCTGGGGTCCCATCTCGGGAGGCTGGTGGGCAAAAGGACTGGTTGAGTGGCTGAGGGCAGGAGGCTGAGCCCATTGACCTTTGGAGTCCCACCGGCTGGGATATTCTGGCAAGCCCCAGATGGCTCAAGGAGGGTTCTCAAGAAGAGGCTGGACAGCCCCTGAGAATGCTTGGGGGAGTCTCTGGCCATCAGGCTTTGCCAGGATGCCAGGCAGGAGCGTGGGCACCAATCCGAGTTGGCTCTGTTCTCTCTGCGGGAGGCTCTGACCTCCTAGGGCCACCAACGTAGATGTGGGTGCCTTAGTCCCAGCAGAAAAGGGGCCAGAAAAGATGAGATGAGGGAGGGGAGGAGCTCTCTCCTAGTGGCCAAACCAGCCAGCAAGGAACACTGTTCTGCGGTTTTGACAGCACCAGGCACCAGCTCATCCAGAATGTCGGTTTTGCGCAAGGTAATTACAGTCCTTCCTGTGTAATGAGACGGTTTTTAAAGGCCATTCAAAGGAAATTTCCTGTAATGAGGTGAAGGGGTTTATAGTGTTAGATATCAAAGTGGCTGGTAATTGGTGGGACCCTGGCTGAGTCCTAGAGTGAAGCTATGAGTCTCCATATCTCAAAGGCAAGAAGAGCAGGAGGGTGGACGACAAGCCCTGGGAGGAAGGACAGAAACTCTGCCAGAAAAGTTTCTGGGACACCAGCAGTCCCATGTGACCCTAAGGGCAGGGCAGGCTGACAGAGCTGGGGCAGGGCAGGGCAGGGCAAAGCCCACAGGGGCAGAGCCACAGGGTGGAAGTCTGGGCTCAGAAAGGAAAACGAAGGCACAGGATTCAATGGTGTCCTCCCAAAATCCATGTCCATTTGGAACCTCCGAATGTGACCTTATTTGGAAATGGGGTCTTTGCAGATGTAATTAGTTATAAGGAAGTCTTCCTGGAAGAGGGTGAGTCCTAATCCAATGTCTGGTGTCCTTATCCGAGAGGTCAATTTGCACATAGACACACACAGAGAAGCGGGCCACATGAAGATGGGCAGAGGCTGGAGCAATGCATCTACACGCCAAGGAATGCCAGAGACTGCTGGCAACCCCCAGAAGCTGGAAGAGGCAAGGAAAGACCCTCCCCTACAGCCTTAGAGAGAGCACGGCCCTGCTGGCACCTTGGTTTCAGACTTCCAGCCATGAGAACTGTGAGAAAATAATTTCTATTGTTTTAAACTGCCAAGTTTATGGCAGCCCTAAGAAACTAGTACAATGACCATTCTAACAATTACAACTATCCAGCCATAAAAAAGGCAGCCTCAAGAGGTGGTGAGGTTCCCACCTCCAGAGGTGTGCAAGCAAAGCTAGAGTGTCCCCAACCCCCCCCAGTACTCTGAACAGCTTCCAGTGCAGGTTACCATTTAGTCTTCCATTTGACCTCACTGTATGCAGCCCAGGGAACAGGACAGGACAGGGTTATGGTTCCCATCCCACAGATCTGGAAACTGAGGCAAATTACCTGCTCAAGAGCACAAGGTGGCCAGTTAGTGCCAGCGGCAGGCCTGGGATCCTGGAATCCTGCCTGCCAGTCTGGGCTGTTCCAGGCTTATCACCCTGAGTCTTCCTTCTGTGCCCTCCCTGCCTCTAGATTCTACTGTGGTTCAACATCCTGGAAGGCAGAAAAAAGCCCAGTCTCTCTGGGCCAGTTCGCTCCAGACTGACAGTGCCTCCCTGCCTGTTACATAACGTTTCACTCTACCACCCTGATATCTCTTTCAAGTGGCACTGTGGCCCACTGCTCTGAAGTGCGTGTCCTGATGGAGTCACCAGCCTCTCAGACAGCATTTGGCTTAGAGAGAAGCTACACTGGGTGGCAGGCTCTTATTGAGCACCTACTGTGTGAAAATCCTAGCAGAGTAGAGGCAGGAGGAAAACCCATGGGAAGGCAGGGGCCACCTCTCCTCAGGGACATAGAGTCCATGCAGATCAGGCCACCTGGAGAGACCCCACAGGGTGTCCCCAGACCAAGTTTGACCTCTGGCTGGGCATCCTAGGCCCCTTCAGGAGGCTGGAGGGAGAAGGCAGGTATGTAGTAGAGTTGGTCTGAGAAGGGAACTGGGGGTCGGAGCGGTCAGGAGGCCCACCTCGGAGGAGGAGGAAGGGAGGAGAGTGTGACTGAGGGAGCGGCAGCTCTCGGGCTTCTCCTGCTCCTCCTTCCAGGCCTCTGGGCCTCGAGGCAGGCAGGGGCTGCCCAGGGCTGTCCCTCACCCCACCCGTGCCTGGCACTCAGCTCCTCCCTCCCCACGCCTGCCTCTGATGCTGGAGAACTCGGTGGAGGCCCCTCTGTTCCGGCACCAGACAGAGCAAGAGCCATATCAAGCTCACTGGCCCCGGCGCCCAGCTCTAAATGCTGGTTAACTGGTGCTGAGCAGCCAAGGGATGTAAGGAATAGGCTTTGAAGTCACATGGTGTGACTTGTCCAGCAGGAACAATGGGCCACCCAGCTGGTAGAGAGTCTCGGCTCCTAATTAGGTGCCACTTTGAACACGGACACATCAGATTAATGAGGTTTACAGCTCGGTTTCACGGTGTGGCGGGCTGCCTGTGTTCTCTGATTGCAGTGTGATGCCAAAACCTCATTCTCTAAATCAAAGGATCGCCCGAAACTCTGCTTTCTGACGCGCCCTGGGTTTCTGCTGGGCATCTCTGCCAAGGAGCTAAGAGCCTTCACCTCCATTCCTTCGCTTGGCTGTGGTGCCAGCTTTTGTTATGCTGAAGAAGACTTCACAGAGCAGGAGCACTACATGGCCCACCTGGGAGGGAGGACGGGGCAGCTGGGGTAGCCCCATTTTGCAGAGCGTGCCCGCTCAAGGTCACACGGCAAGCTGGCCGCCTGGTCCCCGGACAGCAGGCCCTCTCTGCTCTTGGCAGCTTTGGGCGTGCTGGGCCATGGAGAATCCACTGGCCAATTTCCCGCCGTTGGCATCTGTTCACAGGCCTTAGGGGCCTCTGGTTCACCAATCTTGGGAGAAGATTGAGACGCCTGCAGGAGCCAGCCCGCACAGCCTTGCCTTCTGCCTCTTCTGCTCAGGCGGGACACCCTCTTCCCCAGCCCCTGCTCTGGGCCTTGGCTCACCCAGCTCCCTTCCCCCAACCCCCTGAAAGCTCCCCTCCATTTGGCTAAACTCACACCACCCTTCAAAGCCCAGCTCAGCCCTACTCTTCCTTCGCCATGGAGGTCCCTGCATCTTTCTCTCCTTCTCCAAGAACTTCCAGCCCCAAACCCCTGCTTCCTTGAACAATTGCCTCTTGCCCTGTATTCCATTGTTTAACATTATTATCTTTGCTCATTATTTTGTCCTGTCTCCCCTGTGAGACTGCGGCACAAGGCCAGGAAGAGCATCTGTGTCACCTTGGTGTCCCCCACAGTAAAGACTGGCTGACAATAAAGGTCCTGCCCTTCTCTGGCACTCTGGCGGCCACAGGGAGAGAAGACACCATCCTGCCCTCAGTTTCCCCATTTTCCCAATGGGGATGAGGCCTCATCCTGCTCATCCTGCTTCCTTCATGGCGCTGCTGGAGCATCCAGAATGACATTGGGCAGAAAAATGTTTTTCAGGGAGATGGGGCAGTGCGGTGGGGTGGGGTTCCCCTGGGGAGAGTGTGGGAGAAGATGGCTGCCCTGGGGCAAGGGGAGAGGCCCTAACAGAGAGGCTGGGGACCACTGGGGCTTGGACAAGTCAGTTCCTCTCTCCAAGCCTCAGTTTCCCTACATGCAAACAGGGTTGGCCCCAGGATTCATAGCATGTGTGCATTAAATCTCATTCTATACTCACAACCCCCTTTGGAGTACGTGCTGTCATTTGCTCCATTTTATAAACGAAGAAAAGCCTATAAAATTGTATAAAACTGCCTATAGGTGGAGGAGGCAGTGCCCAAACCCAGGCCACATGCTGGCTCCAGCCTCCAGCCTCCTCACCACTGCCCTGACCTTCGAGTGAGCTCTTGACAAGCTTCAGCAGAGCCTAGTGTTTCTGAAACTTGCTTAGCCTCTCTGGGGCTCTGTTTTCCCATTTGAGGGGTAGGCACACAGTGACACTTCACAGATGATTTCTGCTAGGCCAGGACAGGCTGTGGTGGTCCCTGCTCCTTGGGCCCCTTCTAGTCCTCAAGTCCAAATCCCTCCAACCTAGAGTTTCCTGTCCCTTTGAGGCCCACCCCATCTGCTGTGCCTCCCCCACCTCTGCCTTAGAACTTCCTGGCCACTTCCCTGCACCCACAGACGGCCCCCGTCTGTCTCCCTCTGCACCTGCACCCTTGCCATCCTTCTAGGTGACTTCCCCATGCTGGGGGTGACCAGCACTGGGGCTCTCCATTCCCTGACCACCACCTCTAGTGACCTTCAGCTACCATTCCCTCCAGCCTCTATCTCAGGCCACAGCCTGGCCCTGTCACCAACACGGTTCCTGGCCAAACCTCCCAGCCAGTTGTAAGGAACTCCTATCCTTACAACCCTCCCACTGCATCGAGACCTTCATGCCTTACCCACTATCACTGCTCCTCTGCCCTCACTCCCCATGAGCAGCTTGGGTTCCACAGGCCATCAGTATAACTGACCTCAAACGCCTTGCCCTCCTGTCCCTTGGCAGTACTTTCACGAAATCCCAAGCTGGATGAACCCAACGAACACAGTCTTGGCACCCATAGCTGGGAAGCCAAATGCTGTTGGAGAAAATGACCCCACCATGAAGGCTGTGCCCTTCGTGACCTCAAATCTCAAACTCCAGTGGTCCCAGCACTGCCCAGCAGTCCTGGCTTGAGCCACCAGCCAGCTTACCTTCCAGTCTCCAGCATGGCAGCGTCCTCCCTCTTCACTCTCCTGGTGCTGCCTGTCCTGGTCTGACCTGTGGCTCTCCACTGAGGAAGCAGAAGCCAGCAAATGTGAACCCCTCCTCTGCCCTGCACATTCTAGAAGTCTATCTGCTTCTGCCTGCATCTCCTCTTCCTGCTTGAGGAGGGATCATGCTGCTGCCAAAGGCTAATGGCTCTACTTAGACTCTGAACCCACCCCCCAGGTCCCCAGAAATTGGGCTCCCATCCTTATGTTGTCTTTTAGCATCACCCATCTTGTCCTCTCTACCGGATCCTTCATCCTTTCCATCAGCAGTCATGTTCTAGTGTCTGCCATCCTTCAAAAATCCCCTCCCTTAATTATGCTGAATTTTAAAAAAAATCAATCTCAGAAGGTTATATACTGTGTGATTCCATTTATGTAACACTCATGAAATAAAATTATAGAGATGGAGGACAAATTAGCAGTAGCTGGGGGTCAGGGGGAGAGGGTGTATGTGTGGCCTCATGGTGTGGTATGGATCTGTGTCTTGGTAGTGGTGGTGGTAGTTACACAGAGCTGTGATAAAATTACACGTAACTATATATAAGCACACACACAAATAAGTGCACGTATAAGTGGTGAAATCTGAATAAGGCATGTGGATTGTACCGATGTCAACTGTCTGGCTTTGGTATCGCACTGGAATTATGCAGCACGTAGCATCCAGGGGGGCTGGTGAAGGTGTACACAGCATGTGCAGCTGAGCTGGCCCTTCCTCTCGGCTGCTGGGATACCACACCAGCCGGGCTTCCCTCGCTCCGCCTGGGGGCGCCTGCTCAGCCTCCTGTGCTGGCTCCTTCTCCTCCCTCAGCTCTGTGCGGTGGAGAGCCCAGGCTCCAAGCCTTGGTCCTCCTTCCATCCACATGGCTTCCTGGGTGGTCTTAGCTGTGCCCACTGGCAGCTGCTGGCTCCCACATCCCCATGCCCTGCTCAGATCTCTCCCCCAACTGCCAGTGGGTCATCTCTGTGCAAGGAGGCAGTCAAAATTGAACCCCTGGTGCCCCACTGCTCCTCCCCATCTCAGAATAGGGCCACAGCAGCTCAAGCCAGCAACCAAAGAGTCCTCCCCTGTCCCCAGTTTCTCTCCATGGTGAGTCTGGATCACCCACCTCTTGCCATCACCATGGCCACCATTTTGAACCAGGCCTCCGCCACTTCTGCCTTCCCCTTCCCCACTTGGCTCCTCCTACAGCAGCCCCAGAGAACTTTTTAAAACATAAATCAGATCAGTCACCACGCTGCTTAACCCACCAGTAGCTCATCACCGCCCTTTGATAATATCCGGCGGCCCTGGAGTGAGTCCCATGCAAATGCCCTCGTTCAGTCCCCCTGCCCCTGCCACTGCTCTTGGCCGCACAGGCTCCTCTTCCCCACCCCAGGGCCCCCCAACAGGTGATCCCTGAGGGGACGTGCCTGCCTCATCTCACCAGGTGTCCCCGTTCACCCCATCACTGCACCATTAACATGTGGAACTCCCTGTATGCCTCACCTGCCCTGGGGGATGTGCACAGGCAGTGCCTGGGACATGGCAGGCACTCAGTAATGCCAGCTGAGCGAATGGACCGCTCTCCCTGCTCCCCTTCCCCCCTCCTAGGATGAGGCTGGCTTGCCTGTGCACAGGGAGGGTGCACACGTCTCTAAACACCCACACACTCCACTCTCCCCCAAACAATAATTGATACCCAGATGACTCGACGACATGATAATTTCCCCACGTCTTGGCTGGGAACTGCTTCCAGCGGTAAAAGTTTGCTGTTTTATGGCCCCAAGAAGACATCAGCCATAACGTGCTAAAATTATCACCTCGTGGAGTCATCTGTTTAAATACTCTGGAAACCAAATACTCTAGGGCTGAGCGCTGTTCCCAGTTGTCTTGGGTGACAATGGCAAGCCTGGCTGTCTGGAACACTGAGCTCCTGGGACCGAGTCCACCAGAGCTTGGCCCAGCCTATCTACAGGGTGACTGTAGTCACGTGTGAGATGTGGCAGGGCCACGCTTTGTGGTCGGCACACTGCAGATGCCCAAAATGGGGCACTGGGAGGAGGTGGTACAGCCCCACTCAGCGTGGACCCATCAGGCTAAGGCTGCCGCCTTAGCACTGGGCAGGGCATGGCTGAGGGGGTGACTTGGGTCTGAGGGGTGAGTTGTGGCAACCGGATTTGGGCTTAGCCTAAATAGCCTTGTTAGAATGAGTAGAGTTATATGAAATGCCCTTAAATGTCCTGAGAGGTAGCAAGCTCCCCATCACCAGAGGTGTCCAGGCAGAGCAGGACATCATAGGAAGAGAGTTTGGATGGGCTGCCTTTCTCCAGCCCTGCGATGCTGGGACTTGGGCCATGAGTGGAGTGGAGCTCCAGGGTCAAATAGACACAAATTCAAATCCCACCTCCACCACTGACAGCTTTGGTGACCCTGGGCAAGTCACGCAACAGTGCTCAGATGCAGTTTCCTCATCTCCACAAAGAAATAACATATACAAGATATCTGTGTGCAGTGGGCGCCTACTAAATGTTAGCCCATCCCCAACCTGCGTTAGGGCCTATAATTGCTCCCTACTTCCTTCTGAATCAATGTAAATACCTTCACCTGGGCCTTGGTACTCTCCCAGTATCCTTCCTGCCTGTCCCCAACGGGTGCCCAGACCCACCCTCCTCTCCATCCATCCGAGGACAAGTGCTAGTGCCACCTCCTCCAGGAAGCCACCCCTGGCTGCTCTGATGGCAACCGAGCTCCTCCTTACTTGCAGGCTATGCACACACCAGGTGTTTGAGGCTGGTGGGCCTGGGCAGGTATGCCTAGTATGTCTCTGATGTCTCATTGTCAGTTGTGGGAGGGAAACATGCTGGGTGGGTGTGTGTGTGTGTCCTATGATAATGACAGTAAATACTTAACACTGCATTTACTATGTGCCAGCCACTTTACAGACAACAAAATCATTTAATCTGCACAACAAATTTGTGAGGGAGGCACTATTCTTATTTCTATTTTATAGAAGGGGGAACTGAGCACAGAGAGTTTAAGTGACTTACCCAAGGTCTCACAGCAGTAAATGGCAAAGCCAGATTTGCACCCAGACAGTGTGGCCCTACAGTCTCTGGTCCTAACCCTGACTCTGCACCACTCAGCTTCTCAATGCAGACACTGCTCCCCACTTTGGGCCCTTTCACTAGTCCTGCAGAGAGTCAGGAGTCATCCTAGGTGGATGGTGGTGGTACTCCGTGACCTTGAAGGCCAAGACACGTGCAGAAAGACACACGTGAACACACACACACACATACGTGCCCATGAGGAATGAGTGAACACACAGACTCAAGCACACACAACATGAGTGAGGAGCCATCTGCTGAGTGGCTCTTGCCTGTCCTCCTCCCCAAGCCACAGTGGGCAGGGGAGTGAATGGGGGCGACTCAGGCACTGCCCACCTCTGCTGTCAAGTCTGTCCTAGATGTTAAATTCAAATCCTGGTCCATCCATGCAGTAAGATCCCTTTGTATAGGTGGTGACCTCGAGGCTCAGAGAGGGTTGGACACCCCCCTTAGGTCACACAGCAAGTCAGGGCCTAGGGAGGGTTTCCAAAAAATGCTTTCCCACACCATCCCAGGGTCCCCTCCAGAATTTCCATTTCTGGACATTCCCCCTCTCCATACTCGCTTTGAGCAAAACAGAAATAAAAGGAAATGAAGAGAAAACAAGAAAAAGAGGAGAAACGAAAGATAGGGAGGAGGAGAGGAGAGGAGGGGAGGGGAGGGGAGCAGGAGGCAAAGCCTGAGCAGCGAGCCACGGGGTGCCCGGCTCAGCAACCTGCTCCCCAGCCCCCCTCGCCTGCAGCTGCCGCCCAAAGGAGCGCAGTGAGGCGGGGGTTAACTCTCCGCCGTGGAGCAGAAAATGAGGTTCCAGTTATTAGTTGATTTATTGCTCTGTCCTCAATCTGCGCCCAGGTCCTGGAAGGAAATGTTCCACTCGAAAGCATTAAGCATCTTCAAAGAGCAGAGGCATTAAAAATTGAAATCATAAAATAGACACGTAAATACAGTGGAGGTGAGGGGGGGCAGCCCCCTAGGCGGGCTGAGGTGGGGTGGCAGGCCCAGGTCCCAGCCAGCCTGTGGGGCCGCCACATGCATGTAGGAGCCAATGTGTCTGCGGAGGTGAGGGGGGCATTCCTGCCCAGAAATAGTGCCCCAGCATCGCTCACAGTGCCTGAAACCCCTCCATTAGCACACCGTGTCCTAGGGGGTCAGAACTGCCCTGTCTGTGAAAACACGGTTCCCTCTTGGTAGAGGGTCATGAGCTCAGCCCTGAGCTGGTCAGATAATGGGGGAGAGGGCTGGGGAGAGGAGGCAGACAGGCGGGGGGGCTCACCCGACTCCTAGCTCAGCCAGCGTGTTGGTGGGAAGAAGAAGGACAGCCCTGGGAGCTGGGGCACAGCAGCCCTCTCTAGGCGCCAGCCAGGCTGCTAGGCACGGGAGGGAGCCCCAGCAGACAGGGCCACACAGAGGACCTCCTCAGCATCGGCAGACCCCATGGCACCGCTGGGCAGGGAGGATCCCTGCTCTGTCATCAGCACATCTGGGCAGTGGAGTCATGAAGCAGGTGACACAGCCCCGGCTGCCTCCACACAAGGCAGAACTTCCCTGGGGCTGGGGGCCCAGTGAGCTGGGAGCAGGGCCAGTGGCACCCCAGAGGGGACTCACTACCAATGAGAGGCATGATGCCACCCCCCTTGGGGAGCAGGGGCTCCCAGCACAGGCCAGAGCTCACACCCCTGACTTGTTACCACCCATCTAGAGAGCCAACCTCTTCCAGGGCCCACGGAGGGGCCCTTGCCATGTCCCTTAGCTGCACACACAGACCTTCACGGGAACACACACATGTGTGAACACGTAGGGACAGAACTGAAGAAGTGCAGCACCCCAGACACACATGTGTTAAACAGGCATATGTATGTATGTACATGTCCATGTTGGTGTGTACACAGGAGCATGCCCATACATGCTTGTGTAGGTGTGACCATGTGCACGCACATGCCCACCTATATATACACATGCACATGTCGACACTTGTACACATGGGCTGGCACACCCACCCACACATATGATATCTACATGTGTATGTATGCACATGGCAACACACATGTGTGTGCTGTCCACATATTTGAATGGCACATGTACCTGTGTGAATGTCCACACACATGTACACAGCCAAGTCTCTGGACCCCAACATGAGGTCCCAAAGATGCAGGCCAGGAGCCAGTCTGCAGTCTTCCCATGAGAGAGGGGCAGGAGTCTAGGGACACACTAGCAATACCTCCTCTGGCAGCGGGGACCCCACAGCCTCAACCCCTCAGCCTTAGCCACCCTCATAATCCTTTGAGGCCAGGAGGCCTGAGCTCCTTGCCCTCCCCAGACCCTGGTTCCCAGCTGTGGGACCTTGGATGAGCCCCTGCCCCTCTTGGCCCATGTGTACTGTGGGCTGCAGGGGCCTCCCTGCCTGCAACAGCCTCTTCCTCAACCACGTGGCAGGACAGAGAAGAACCCCCGGACTTATCTCCTCATTTCCAGCAGCAGAGAGGCCAGGCTGGGCCGGGGTGGAGGGGAGCAGGGGCAGGGACGAGGCCCCCTGGGCTGTGTCTGGGGAGGGTGTGCACTAGCATGAGCAGCACAGGAGCCAAAGTCCTCAGGAGAAGAGGAGCTTGTCCAGAGGAGGCAGCGACATGACCTGGGGAGGGGGTGTCCAGAGAGAGCTGGGGCCTCAGCGAGAGGGGTGGGCTCTGGCAGGGGCAGGGGCATCTCCCACGACCCTTCCTCACTGCCTCCTCCAGAGTCATGCCAGCGTTGTCTGAGCCCCTCTGGGAAGTGATGGGGGCTGAGCAGCCCCCTGGACTGGGATGGTTGGGCAGTGTAGTGGGGACCTCATGAAGTCTCCTGCCAGCACCAGGGACATTTCTGCTGGGGGCTTATGAACTCCATCTCCACTCAGTCCTTTCAGGAGAAGGGATGGTGGTCAGCTGAGAAGCCTCCCCACTTCTCTGGGGCCTAAACACCCTTCCCCATGCAAGACCATCCACCTCCCCAACCCTCATGGGCAGACCAGACTCACAATGCCAGAAAGACTCAGCCGCCTCCCAGGGCAGGCTGGTCACGAAGACAAGGAGGTGAGGCGATGGGCGATAGATGCACACAGCCAGTGCTCAGCAGCCCCCGACTCCCTGCCAGCACGGGCTTGCCAGGGCCTCTGACTTTTCAAGAGACGCCAGAAGTCTGATTTTGACGGGAAACCTCCCAATCTTTCAACAACCTGTGGGTTGAGGTTTTTGCTATACTCTGTGGCTAAAACACACATACACACACACACACACACACACTCTCTCAACATACGTGTTCTCATGCACTCATATTTACATACACATACACAATCTCACTTGTTCACACACTTGTACATGTAAACACTTATACACAAAACACATTCTCACACACAGTACACTCACACCCTCTCACAAACACACCCTCACATGCACACTCACACGCTCTCATACACATACTCACATACATACACATATCAGCACACATACACACATCACACAACTATGAGACAGATTGTGCCTCTGCGCCACCACTTGTGACCTCTGGCCCAGGCAAAGAGAGGCACTGGGCTGAGAGACAGCGCGGCTGTGCTCAAAGTGACAGGGGCAGCAGCGCAGGAGCAGGGCCCAGGACCCTGTGTCTGCCTTCCCAGGCCAAGCTTCCCTGAGAGCAGGAGACGGGGGTCGGCCCTTCCTCACCACCCCCACCTCTCACACACACACATCAATGCCCCCCACTTTAATAAGGACCCTTGCATCTACCCCCAAGCCCCCACTCCACCCCCTGAGGCCTAAGGGAGCACCCGCCCCAGCTCCACCCACCCACTCCACTCCAGAACCACTCCTGGCCTGGGCACCTCAGTCCCCTACATGTAATTTTTCTTAATTGGGAGCTCGTTAATTATCCCCATGCTTTCCAGAGGAAATAAACAGCAATTAGAGAAATAAGTGGCATTTTTATTCTCAGGCAGACTCAGCAGCGTGGTGCCCGTCCCATCCCCACCCCAAAGTCCAATCCTGACACCTGTCAGGTCCACGCGCCTGCCCCCTCTGCCTGCATCCATCCCTGCATGCATGTGAGCGCTGTGCCCGCCACCAGGCCACCCGGCAGCAGGTCTCCTCTTGGAATCTGCGTGAAGAACCATAAATTGCTGAGAAAGGGCCTCCTTCCCTGTGCAACAGAAGGTTAGAGTGTTTAAAGAGAGCAGTGGAACTGTTTTTATTAATCAGAACTGCTATAAAGAAAGCATTTTAATTAACATAATTATCCCGATTGAGAAAAGCAGTCCTTACCCCATAGATACTTTTCAGACTAAAGATGCAAGCTGTCACAATCAGTCATAATTAAGTAAAGCGAGCTATTTTTTTTCCTCAAGCTCCCTTCCCCTCTCGGGCACCAGCTCCTCCCTGGGTTAGATCTCAGAGTGGAGACAAGGCAGATGTGACATCCTCCGCGTGCTCCAATGCTCACATCCCAGCTGCCTCTTCAGCTGCATCCTAGAGAGAGATGCCCCCCAGGCCTGGGGCCCTGCACCATGACCCCCTCCCGTGGCTGGCTTCTGAACAGCCTTCCCGCCTCTTGGTGGAAGAAGAGCACCCACCTCAGCAAGGCCCACCTCACCCCTTCATTCCTCCACCCACAGCTGAAGGACAGTCCCTCCCTGATACCTGCAGGGACTTCCCTGGGTCAGCAGGCCCAGAGGGGACAATGGGGAGAACAGAGAGCCAGTGGGCACCCAGGACTATCACCCTGATCCAAGCCACCACCTCTCCCACCTGGACACTTACATTCACCCCATTCACCTCCCCAACCCACTCTTGACTCAAAGCCAGGCTATCTCCCCACATGATATCCAGGAATCTGTCCATACCACAAGTCCAAGAGTATAACCCCCCACCCCAGTTAACCCTGTCACATCCCTGGCAGAGGCCCAGCCCTAGCTCCTCCAGCCACACCTCCCACAACACCTCAAGACACTTGCTCTCCTCCAGCCATGCTGGCCTTTCAGAATCCCCTTGCGTTTCTGCCACAGGGCCTTTGTATGTGCTCTATACACACACAGCAGCAGCTCTGCCTGCTGCCCCATTCCTCCAGCCACTGCCTCCCACCTTCTTGGCTCACACACTCATCCTGTAGCACTCAGCTCAGGTGTCACCTCCTCCCGATGCCCTCCCCCACCTTCTGATCCGGCCTATCCCCTCTTAAATTCTCTCACAGCACCCCATATCTGCCCCTTGGTGGTAGGCACACAGCAGCCTTTCAACATTGCTACCATTCTTTATTTACCTTTAGTCCCCTCCATTCAACTGTAAGCTCCATATGCAGCCAGAGGCTATTTGTTTTTTGGTTTGTTTGATCATCTGATTTATTTTTTCTTTGTTCACTGTTATGTCCCCAGTGCCTACCATGGTGCTTAGCTTGTGGTAAGTCCAGGCCTGCCCTACGTCCTGAGAACATCTGTTTTGAGGCAAGATGAGGAGGAGGGAGAGAAATACAGGAGCACCTCCTGTGTAGTGTCTGCCTTAGGCTTGGGGGGCTGGGCTGGGGATATGTGACCTTACAACTTTCATCTCCCCCTCCCGAGCCCACCCTAACCTCTAACACACCCCACTAAAGCTTCAGACCTCCTTCCGCCTCCCCCTGCAGAGCTGGAGATGCTAACAAATCCACCTGCTCACCAGGTACCTGCCACCTTCCGAGGCCACCCAGGGCGGGGGAGGCTGGGAGCTCCCTGTTCCCACCCCTTGAGCACCTGCAGGGCGACACGTGTGTAGGTGACACCACGGACGTATTTCACCCCGACTGACATACTGCAGTTTCCTCCTGGAAAAGGTGCTTATTTTTTAGTACATCCTAAATAGGAGCCTGCAAAGTGTGTTGTCAGCACTTTTTAAATGGCTTGTTAATGCCCCAGTAAAGCTCAGCACGCCGGCCAGAGAAGACAGCTCACTCCTGGCCCCCAGCTCGGCCTGAGCACCCTCGAAGCCTGCACTCTGAGCACACAGCCAGGCTGAGCCTCCAGGCTGGACTCCAGGGTTGTCAGGAGCCCAGGAACTAGATTCTCCCAACAAAAATATACCTTGAGCCCCTCCCACCACCACCAATGGGGTCACAGGGCTTAACAACCCTTTGGGGATGGCAGGAGGCAAACCTGGGCCCTGCCTGACAGAGCAAAGAGGAACGAGCACTGGCTCTGTGGTCAGGTGGCCCAGGTTCAAATCTCTGCGTGGCCACTTACCATCTGTGGGCCAGTGACCTAATCTCTCTAGGCCTCAAGCTTCCTCATCTATAAAATGGCCACACTAACTCCTACCTCAAAGCTATTTTGAAGAGTGAATCAGGTAATGGATACCAAGTGCCAGGTAACATTTGGTTTTTAAGGTGTGGTAATGGTATTATGGTTATGTTTTTTAAAGGGTCCTTATCTTTTAGAGATATACACTGACATATTTATGGATAAATTATACAACATCAAAATAACCCAGTGGTGCTGGACAGTGAGTAGGTATAGAGGAAACATGTCTGGTCATGAGTTGATGCTCATTGACGGAGCATGGGGTTGAATAGACTAGCTTCTCCACTTTTGTGTAGGTTGACATTTTTACACCAAACCATCATGCAGGCACCCAGTGAGTATGCAATAAACTCAGGAGTGCACCCTCCCAGCCTCAGATGTCTCCAGCCCCTCACACGGCAAGATTTAGGGAGGGCAGCAGAAAGACCACGTAAAGCACCAGGAGGGAGCTCCAGGGCCTGCATCTTCACAGAGGCCCCTGGAGCCTCTCCCTGTCCACAGAAGGGGATGTGGGCAGACGAGGGGCCCTTATAACCTGGACACCCTCGGAGTCCAGAGGAGTAGGGCAGCTCATTTCAGGTCCCGACTCCACTGTCCCAGCTGTGTGACCCAGGGACCATCACTCTCCCTCTCTGAGCTCCAGGGTCCCATTATTAAAATGGACAGCAACAGCCCACCCACCCTACCCCACCCTGCCCCACCCCCCCAAGGGCAGTCACGGAGGGGATTAGGTGTGAGGACCAACACAGCCACACAACAGGGAGCCTGGCCTGAGGTCTAATCAACCCTAGGCTGCCCTGCCTTCCTCAGCAAACTGAGATACAGCCGTGGTCATCCACCGACTGCTGCGGTGGGCAGGCTGACCTCCTGTGGGGCACTGGGATGCATACCTGGTAAGACCCATCCTGCCCTCAGGAAACTCTCAGGGGAAAAGTCATTTTTTGTGGTCAGGACAAAGATGGAGGATAATAATAAAAATATTAACGGCAACAGGGGCTGACTTTTACCGAGTGCTTTTGACGTGTCTGGCACCACGTCAGGGCTTTACCTGTCCTTCAATCCTTACCACCATCTGCAGGTAAGTGGTATCACTATCCCCCTTTTAGCAGCAGAAACTGGGCTCAGAGAGAAGATGTTGAAGCAAGGGGAGTGCAGACCAAGTCCTGAACCCAGGCCACCCGAGTCCAAGCCCTGCAGGGCAGGGAGAGGCTAGGTCCCCGTCCCTGGGCATCCCCGAGGGGCCAGCGACAGAAAGTGCCTAGTCCGGGAGCCTGGGGCTGCACCAGAGCAAGCCCTCCCCAGGCCTCAGTTTCTTTGCCTGTGAAATGGGGGCGGAAAGACTCCAGCCCCACCAGGTGGGCGCCAGGGGAATGTGGCACCGGTCAGGGAGGGGCCGACAGCCCAGTGGTTCCAAACGGAGCTGAGGCGGCTGTGAGGTAAGTCGGGGCACGGGGGCGGGAGGCGAGAGAACGAGACAGATCTCTAGCTCAGGCGTTGTGATATTTTTCCCCGGGTTATATTTTTAGATGGACTACTTTCTCTCCCCTCCCCCTGCTTCAGTAGGAGGAGGAACACAGAAATAGCCGGGCGTGCGTGTCTGAGCTGGGCTATATATAGTGGGCACAAACCCAGTCACCCAGGGCTTCTCCCACTCCCTGCCCCTAGAACAGGAGCAGGGAGGGCTGGGAGGGGGGCGCCCTTCCTCTTGTCCAGTTGCCCTGGGGTCTGCTGAGCTCCACCAGCTTCCTCCAGGCACCCCCACCCCAGCACACACATGTGCACACACATAAACATACACAGACACACACGTGCCTTGTGACTTTCTGCACAGACTCAGTCTCAGGAGCTCTTGGGGGCCCAGAGCAATCGACATGGCCTGACTCAGGAGGGTGGGTGGGGTGAGATGGGCAGGGAGATGACCCGGGACCAAATGGCCATAACTCTGTCAGCCTCATTTTGCTGGTCTGTAAACTCAGGGCTTTGTCAAGTCTGTGGACACTTTGACACTTCAGCATCTTCAACAGAAGATAGAACTAATGTCAAAGACGTCCCCCCCAAATGTGTCTATCTGAGTCTCCATTGTTCAGATGGGGAAACCGGGCTGGAACTGGCCAAGGTCACCAGCAGGCCTGTGGCAGAGCCTATCTCTAGTTTCAACCTCACCTCTTGGAGCTGTTTCCATCTGTAAAGTAGGGATACGGTCAGCACCCACTTCCTGGGCTGTGGTGAGGATTAGATGAGGTGAGGCACATGAAGTCCCCAGTGCTGGGCTTCTGTAACCAGGAAGAGAGCCCCAGCTCCTAAGGGCAGTAAGTACTGCCTCCCTTGGCCAGAGCCCCCCACCAGGCAGTGCTCCAGCCTCATGGCCAGTACCTGGTCCATTTCCTCCCCTACAACCTAGCCTGGCAGGTCTCCAAGAAACCCACAGCCAGATCCCCCACACCCAGCCCGTGGCAGGTATCAGCAACTGCTTCCTAGTGGACCCTGTCAATACCCACCCTGGGAAACCAGAGATAAAGGCCTGGCCTCCTTCTGGGCCTCCCAGTGCTGGTCATACCAGCCCCGGTGATGCATCAGGGTGGAAGGATTTAACCCCCATACCCACCCTCTCCTGATGGTGGGGCTCCCTCCTGGGTGCTCAGGCTGGTTTGGATGTGCCCAGTCCAGAGGCAGGTCTAAGTGAGCTTTGCTAATTTCCTGGCCCAGGACCTGAGAAGGACAAAAAGCCCTGGATGGGGAATTCAGCCACGTGGACTTGGGGGTATCAGTTTCCCCATCTGTACTGACTCTCTGCAGAGGGACTTAAAGTCATCATCTTGTTTAACCCTTACAATTTCCCATGGGAAGGGAACAATGATCATTTTATAGATGGAGAAACTGAGGCCCAGGGTGGGGAAAAGGCCCGTGTGGGTCATACAGAGAGTGACAGGCAGCCCTTCTCAGAGGTGGAGCCTGCATCTGCCAGACCTGGAAACACCAGAAGATGAGCTTGGAATGTGAACTCCTGTGTTGACCAACTGGCTTCAAAAATTCCTGAACATGTGCCACTGGGCTTGAGAGAGAGCTGGTCTGAGTGACTCCAGCACAGCGTGCTGGGGGCTGCGTGTGGGAGCGGCCATTCCGCCCCCGCTCTTGCACCTGTCCCCTAGCTGTTGGGTTTTTGAGCCCAAGTGCAAAACTTCATTTTTCCAGCTGTAAAATTACATTTGGTTTGGTAGGTTTTAGCTCAGAGCTTCCAAGAGCTGAGTACCCAAGGTCAGAACCACCTCTCATTGGCAAATGTGGGACTGTGCACCTTCATTTAAGTCACCAGAAGAATGGGGCAGGAGGAGGCCAGAGCCTAAGGTGCCCCATTGAGAACTTACTCCCACAGACCAATGTCCAGTGTTGACTCTTTGGGCTGTTGGTCCCATACGCGTCCTCCTGAGTGGACGGGGCACCTGCGTCTCTGCCCGGTCACAGAGATTCTGACCCCACCCAGAGGTTCCCGCAGCACTGAAGATGGGTGGGGAAGAAGCCTGCATCCCCGCAGTGGTTCACACCACCCCAGTGGGCTGTAAGCCCCTGTCCTGTGGGCACCCCAGCCCTGCCCAACCTGGCCTGGGTGCAGCAGGGCCCAAAGAGGGGAGGAGGAAGGACTGGGCCAAAGTAAAAGCCATCACCAGGAGAATGTCCTTATTAAGGCACCCAGACATACAGATGCTATACAAGAAAGAATGAGCTTGCGGTTGCTGTGGCCTCTATTCATGTGCAAAAAAATGAAATTGGAGTCTTACCTTAAACCACATGCAAAAATTAACTTGGAATGAGTGAAAGACCTAAAAATAAGACCTGAAACTATACTACTAGAAAAAAACATAGGGGAGAAGCTTCATGACATTGGATTTGGCAATGATTTCTTGGATATGGCACCAAAAGTGCAGGCAACAAAAGCAAAAATAGATACATGGGGCTACATCAAACTTAAAAACTTCTGCACAGCAAAGGAAACAATCGACAGAGTGAAAAGGCAACCTATGGAATGGGAGAAAATATTGGCAAACCATATACCTGAAAGGGGGTAATATATAGAAAATACAGAATATAGAATATATAAAGAACTTCCACAACTCAACAACAACAAAAATAATCCAATCAAAAATGAACAAAGGACTTGAATAGACATTTCTCAAAGAAGATATATGAATGGCCAAGAAGCACATGAAAAGATGCTCAACATGACCAGTCATCAGAGAAATGCAAAGTAAAACCACAATGAGATACCACCTCACACCCCATCGGATGGCCACTAACAAATAACACAAAGTAATAAGTGTTGACAAGGATGTGGAGAAATTAGAATCTTTGTGTACTGCTGGTGGGAATGTATTAATGAAATGGTGCAGCCACTATGGAAAACAGTATGGGAGTTCCTCAAAAAACTAAAAATAGAATTACCATAAGATCCAGCAATCGTACTTCTAGGTATATATATCCAAAAGAATTGAATACAGTATTTCAAAGAGATTTACACACACGTGGTTCATTGCAGCACTATTCACAATAGCCAAGAGATGCAAACAACCCAAATGTCTATCAACAGATGAACAGAAAAACAAAATGTAGTATACACAGATAATGGACTATTATTCAGCCTTAAAAAGGAAGGAAATTCTGTCATATGCTACAACATGGATGAACCTGGAGGACATTATGCTAAGTGAAATAAGCCAGTCACAAAAAGAAATATACATGATCCCACTTATTATGAGGTATCTATTGTAGTCAAACTCTCAGAAATAGAAAGTAGAATGGAGGTTGCCAGGGCCTGTTCAAAGGGTACAGAATTTCAGCCATGCAAGATAAAAAGGTTCTAGAGAGCTGCTGTATACTGTGCTGTGCACTTAAAAATGGCTAAGATGGTAAATTTTATCTGATGTGTTTTTTACCACAATAAAAAAAAGAAAGAAAGAAAAAGAAAAATGAGCTTCATCCCCATGCTATAAACGAAGAAACCAGCACTCAGAGAGGTGAAGTAACTTCCACAAGGTCACACAGCTGGTAGGCGGCAGTATGGATTCAAAACCATTTAGTCTGGCTCCTGAGGACACGGCACATTCCTTTGAGGAAATGGCTGGGGCTGACACATGGGCACTTAACAAGGGCTTATGGAGGAGGCAAGTCTTACCATGTGTCTTACAACAGGATTAAAAAAAAAAAAGGCTTTGCAACAAACTAAGGGGCAGTCCCTGGGAGAAAAGGAGGAGGCCCCTCATACTGGCCTCTTCAGAGAGGTCAGGGCTGTGTCTCCTTCCCCAGGCTGGGCCTCCTCCCTGCCTGCCTGCCTGCCCGGCAGAGATGGCCCCTGGCTGCCCTCAGCCTCCTAGCCAGCCAGGCCTGGTGGTGACAGATCCTGCCCAGGTGCAGCCATTTCAGGCAGCTGCCTCTCCTGCTGCTGGCAGTGTGATTAATGCTCATCCTGCCAGGTGCCCATTCGTCACAGCCATGCCACATGCCCACCAGCTCAGGGCCTGCTGAGTCCTGGCCCCAGGAGCCTACCCAGTTCCTAGCCAGGCCGAAGATCAAAGCCTTGTCTCAGCCCTGGAGGGCTGGGGACTGGGAGTGGGTGCCCCAGACAGGGCCTGAGCAGTGGCCACACCCAGAAGAGGGCTTCCTGTGGCCCTTTCTGCCTCACTCCTAACCCCTCCTCCCAGCATCCCAGGAGGAGCCTAAGGGCAACTGCAGCTCCAGCTTTGGGATCAGATGGAGCTAATGGGAACCCCACATTATCCACTCCCTCCCAGCTGTGTGACCCTGGACAGGCCTCACCCTCTCTGGGCCCCAGTTTCCTCACCTGTAATATGAGTGTCTCACTATTCCTCACCAGCCCTTGGGAGGAGCCAAGGAGACAAATGCTTGGAATGTAATGGAAGCATCATAAGTGGTGGGCCCTTTCCCTTTCTATTGAATCCAGACTGCCTGGGTTCAAATCCCTGCTCTGCCACTTAAGGTCTGTGTAACTTTGGATGAGTTACTATACTTAACCTTTCTGTGCTGCTTCAGTTCCTTCTGTAAAAACAGCTTGTGGGCTGTGGTGAAGATTAAATAAATAAATATTTGTAAAATGCTTAGAACAGCGCCTGGCACACAGCAGGCACTGTTGAAGCATGAGCCATTATTTCTGTCAGAATACTGTTGCTGTCCTATTTCACAGGGCTGTTCTGAGGTCTAGACTTGGCCAAGTACATGCAAGACATTGTGCAAACTGGAAAACCCACCCCCTATGATTGCTGCATGTCCATTCTCTGTAAACCCCCTTCCCTGCAAGGCTTTAGGGAGCCCCCACTCTCCCAAGAGCCCAGCTGGCACTGGGAGGGAGGCAGGGAAGACTCCACCCTACCTTCAGGCAGCTTAGGTGCCAATGGGGAGGTGAGACAAGCACTTGCAGAGTTGGGCAGAGGGAGGGGCTGTGAGGGAGCCCCGAGGGCTGAGCTAGCTCAGGGCTAAGAGCCCAGAGGCCAGGCTCTGGGAGCCACAGTGGATGTTCAGGCAATGGGGAGACACGGAGGGTTCTTGAGGAGAGGAGGGGAGCAAAGCAGGCAGAACTGGCCTTAAGCCCAGGCCTGCAGATGTGCAGACCCAGCTGGACAGGAGAATGCAGAGCTGGCAGGGCTGGAAGCTGGGGGGCGGGAGAGACAAGCATCAGGGCTGTGGCCCAGTGCACCCCACCCTCCCAGCTAGATGGTCCTTGCCCTGGGTCCCAGGATCACCCTGTGCAGGAAGAGGGTCTTCCTGCCTGGAGCTGGCCAGCCCCTGACCCAGGTCCGGCATCTGACTTCCATTCTGCAGACTCTGAGCTGTCATGGGTTGCAGAGGTGGCTGGGCAGACGGAACTGTCACTCCTCCAGGAAACCCACTCCTTCTCAGGGACTCTATGCTGCTTTGCTCCTGTGGACAGCTTGAATCTCATAACTGATATTTCCCTTTTCACTCTGACTGCCAGGAATCACAGGGCCAAATATTCAGCCCAACATCAGACCCTATGTGTCCATGTTCTATTCCAAGCCTTTTCTTCCTACTGCATCCTACTTTTCCCTGGCTTGGATTGTCTATCTTAGTATCATCCTTATGCTTAGAAGCTCTCATAAATATTTGATGAAATAAGGTAGGTATAAATATATAAATAGTTAATGTGTAAAATGGTAACCCCCACCGGGCTGCTCCCCAGGTAATGGGAAACTCAGGGCCTGAGGTCGGGGATGGGGTGAGGGGGTTGGGGTGGGTAGGGGAAGGTGAAGCAAGCTCCAGCCCTTGTCCCTCTTGGCTCTGGCATCTAGTTGCACATATGAACTAGGAGGGCCCTGCTCTCATCCTAGAGCATCCTATAGCCCTGCTAATAACAATGACAACTTTAACTAGTATTTATTGAGTGCCTACATGCCAAGCATCACTCCTATTGCAGTAAATGAATACCCCATTTAATTCTCTAACAGCCCTGCCAGGTGGGTTCTACTATCATTTTCCCTTTATCAAATGGGAAAACTGAGGCACAGAGAGCTTAAGTAACATGTCTAAGGCCACAAAACTTGTAAGTACTGGAGCTGGAATTCATACCATACTGTCTGATGCCACAAACCAGGTTCCTAATAGCTACCCATACTGCCTCGGGGGCTCAGGTGGCAGAAAGGACATTTGATGGAGAGGGGGGACTTCCACATGCCTTCCCAGCCCTGAGACTGAGAGATTCAGTCCCTACCCCCTACCCACCCATGCAGGGGCTGACCCTGCCTCTCTGTCCCTCTGTGTCTAGACTGGCTCAGGCTCTCCCCTTCCCTTCGCTGCATAAGCAGGCATCAGGCCTGGGACGGAGGAGAGAGGATACACTGACTCCACAAGCAGCAATGGAGGGACCGGCAGGCAAAGAGCATCACCAGACACTCTAGAGTAGCAGGGCAGGGAGGATAAAAGCCAGCCTTTGGCATCAGAGCAGGCTGGGACCCTTCTGAGCCTCAGCTCCCACATGTGCAACGTGTGATGTGAATCCAATGCCTCCATCCGGCCTAGCCACAGCAGGGCTGGAAAATGACAGCTGGGGCAGGGTCTTGGCCCTTGAGGGGCTGTCCTGGGACTGGCCACTGAGCAAAACCAGAGCTGGGCCCCACAGGCCCCTCCCCACCACCTGGGTCAGAATCCTGCCCCAGAACTGCCTAGCTGTGTAGCCTTGGGCAGGTCATTACACCCCTCTGGCCTCTATTTCCTCAGCTGCAGAATGGGGATAACAAAAGAATGATCATTTCCTCATGCTTGGCATACAATGTCTTAGCCACTAATTACTTTTATTATCCCAGGGCACCTTGCAGCCGCCCTGGACACCCCTCCATCCTAGCAGGCAGGCTGGGGTGGGGAGCTGGGCAGAATCACGGGAGGCATGTGCAGAGAACAGGCTGGGCCCAGGCACCAGGCTCCAATGTGGAAGCCACCCCCAGGTGCCAATACTGTAGGAGGTGTCAGAGAGCCGCCCCACTGCCCTAGTTTCCCCAAGAGCCTCCTTGCTGAAGTGGGGGAGAACATCGGCACACAGATGCACATGCACAGGCATGTCCATCCAGGCCCACGCACGTCCCCTACCCAGGATAACCAGAGCCTGGCACTAAAGCTATACCCACTCCTGGTGCCCCGAAGCCCCTCAGGGACACAGGACACAGGGGACTTCAATCCCAGCTCTGCCTCTTCTGCATCTTGGGTCAACTCACCT
Organism: Daubentonia madagascariensis; assembly: GCA_023783475.1. NCBI lineage: Eukaryota > Metazoa > Chordata > Mammalia > Primates > Daubentoniidae > Daubentonia > Daubentonia madagascariensis. Next base: position 5,664,727 of record JAKFHU010000144.1, on the reverse strand, counting down.
TCCCTATGCGGGCCTCCATTTTTCATATGGAAACAGGAATAATGACATCCCTCGCCTGTGTGAGGAAAAAATGATGCTCCACGTGTGAACAGCCCGTGCTAGAGGCCTGGCATGTGGCACGTACCAGTTCCTGCTCTTTCTCCTCTCCTCCCTGGCCCCACCCCGACATGCCAGGCGTCTCAGCCCAACCCCAGCATCCCACTGCTGTGCTGCTGCCCTGTGCCCCGCCAAAGCATCCTCCTTATTTCCTCACAGCTCAGAGATTTCACCCCTCTGTGCCATCTCCACCCTGGTGGCTGAGAGTACCTGTCACCAAAGCAGGCTCAAGTTCTCTCCAACCACACACCCACACCAAGGTCCCTCCCGCCCAGCAGTGCCCCTGGCAGCCCTAAGTAATTCATACCCAGAGGAAGGTGGCAGGAAAGAAGCTGGAGCCACCTCCCCCACCACAACCACAGGAGCCGAGGGCAGGGACCCAGATGTCACCTGCTTTAGCCTGAACTGGCTCTGCTGCCCACCACATGTGAGAGAGCAACCAGCTGCCACCCTAGCCGTGATAACAACTCCATTGACAGGGCCCTCAGCACGTGCAGGGTCATGTTGAAAGACTTCTTGTGCATCATCTTATCTAACCTTCCCAACAGCCCCATGAGGAGGCAACTGCTGTGCCCATTTCACAGATTAGACTGAAGCACTAAGAAACTAGGAAATTTGCCCAAGGTCATACAGCTCCCAAGTGCTGACAACAATATGTATCCAGGCAGTCTGGCTCGGAGCTTGAGCACTTCACTCTACACTTTACTGCTAAGTGCACCCCCCAGCAACTCAGAAATGCTCAGGACCAGAGATCTGGTTGGAGAAGGCAATGGGGTCTCCCTTCTATGTTGGGCTAACCGAGGTAAAAACTAAAGAAACAGCAGTGTTTGAAGCAGACACACTCTGACCTGTTAAAGCTAAAAATTTAGTCCCCAAGTATAGGATGTCATTTAGGGAACTAGCCTAACACCTACCCCCGTTGTTCTGTTCCCCTATTTTAGAAACGAGGGTAGTTCTGGCTTGGGTTGGCATCTCAGGCCCACACACAAAGTCAGGCCAGTAAACTCTGGCAGTGATGGTGAGGTGGGCGGTGTGGTGCCCAGCAAAATACACCCATCCAAGCAGACCCTTGCCTCAGGCCTCCTGGGCTGTGCTGGGTGGACCCAGGTCTCTTCTGGAGAGGCCCTCACAGTTGTGGTTCCCTCAGACCAGTGTCCACCCCTTAGTGCCCACATGTGGCTTCATCTGAGGCAGAGCACCCAGCCAAGGCTGGCCACAACCCTCACCTGGCCTTGATTGCAGGCAGAGCCCACATGCCCTGGTATGACCTGTGGCTCCCCATTCTGCGATCTGACAGATGCTGCTGTTGTAACCGTGGCTCCCAGATTTGCATAATTCTTCCTTCTCTGGCTCCCCATGCACCCCCAGCACACACGCTTGGGCTCTGATCCAGCACACAGGTTTCTTCTATTTCGAAGATTTCACGGGGCCATCCCACGAGTCATAAATAATGGAATGGGCTGAGATGCTGTGTTCAGGTGTTCTGATTAGCGCCCCTTCCCACTGGCTGCGGTCGGCCTCATGGACGGGAACACGCCCCTTCCCAGCTCTAGCCCTGAACAGCGTCCCTGCCACTGAATCCTGCCCTGAGTCACCCGCCCACCCTCCTGCCTGATTCCAGGCCTTCCCAGTGCGCAGCAGCCACCCTACACTTCCCCCAGTCCCGGTCGGGACAGGTGCCTGGAACTTGTTCTCACTGAACCAAGTGGGGCTAGGGCCCACTCAGCAACCCAAGGGATGGCAGCTGAGGGCAGTTGCTGTGGGGTATCTCTCAGAGGAGGCAGACTCTGAGCAGAGGGGCTGTCAGTGCCCAGGTCGGAGGACGGGGAAGTGGGTCCATGTCCAGGATGGAAGGACACGCCCCAGAGAGAGAACCTGAGAGACAAGGCCAAGAGACTCCCTCTCACAGACCTGCTGACTGCAGCCTCCTGGTCCACACAGGCATCTCCACAGACTTGATGCAGCCTCTAGCTTGCACCCCCTTTGCCACGGCTCTTGGGGGCTTGGCCAGGGGACATGGTGGCCACCAGTGTGAACTCCAACCATATCCCTCCCCTCAGGAGGCCCCAAACTGGGAAGCAATGTGTAAGGAGAGTGACGGGTAGACCGTGGGACCTGGAGTGGGGACCTAGATCAAACCCTACCTTGACACCAAGGTCCGTTCTCACCTGTCAGCCTTGGCTTCCCCACCTCTAAAAAGGGAACAAACTGCTCCCTCTCATGGGTTGTTGTTACTAAGATTAATGAGCTAATTAAAGTATGAAAAAGGTTTCTAGCAGACTTAAAAAGAGGTGATCAACCATAGCAAATTAATAACAATTAACACCCCTCCTCCAGGCAGTCTGCCTGGATCGGGTCCACTAAACACAGTTTCTCCTCTCTCAAATGACAGGAAGCCTGTACTGGCCCTTGCAGGGGCATCTGAGCTGCTAGGGGCTGCGCTTCTCTGATCCCCAGAGTCCTTCAGACTCCTTCCAAGGCTCTGCTGCAAAATAACTGATGTGTGTTTGAACATTTATTGAGTACCAACTGTGTGCCAGGCTCTCTGTACTTGGCCCTCCATACACGACACAATGTCCAGGAAGATGTGCTGTGAGGAGCCCCCTTTTACAGATAAGGAAATTGGGGGGAGTGTCACACAGACAAGAGTGAAGCCCGAACTCTATGTCATGGTCTCAGTGAACCCCTGTCCTGGACCATAGCAGGCCAGGCCAGAGAAGGGTGGTGGATGGGTAGTCCCACCCCTCAACCCCCATTGCTTCCCACCCTGCTGCTGCTGCAGGCTTGTGGGGAGGGGCCACACCTCTTCTGCTCCCTCCTGTGCACAGAGGCAGGAGGCAGGGCTAACTCACTCCCCAGCTCCCCCAACCCCCGCCATGCCACCAAATTAAAACTGGAAGCCCTCCCAGAATCATCCACGGGGCAAAGCCTCCTTGGAACTGAAGTCAGAGGAGATGCCAAAAGCCAGGGAGAGGGAATCTGGGCAGAGGACGGCATGTCTGCCCCAGAGACCGGCTGGGGTCTGCCTTGCCACCCCTCATCTAACAATGTTCACGAAGCACGGGGATCATGTCCCCAAAATGCTTACTCATCACAGAGCACAGCCAGGCCCCCAAAGCCAGAATCCAACCACCAGAACACCCCCAGCCTCAACTGGTAGGCTGGCATGCCCCCCACAGGCAGCCCACCCACCTGAGTGGCCCACAGCTCTGCTCCCTCCTTCATGAGAGACCTCCAGGGTCCCCAGGCGCACTCCTGCCTAGTGCCTGAGCCAGGCACCCATATGCCCCCAGGGCCCCAGCAGTGCCTCTCTGAGGGCCCGCAGCACCCATAACCCTGACCCCGTCAACCGGAGAGCCACCTTCCTCCTTTCTGCTGAAAGTTGATCCCCAAACCTTCTCACCCGCTTCCTCACCCAGGGACTCAACAGCACCCCCCCAGGAACATGGCAGGGAGGGGGGCCTCCAGAAGATGAAAAGGAGAAAGGGGCAGCAGAGAGAGGGAGACGAAGCCCCTGAAACTGCCCTGCACATACGCCCTCGACCCTGCCCCATCCACAACACAGTGGCTGCTCACCTCACTCAAGCAGGGGCCCAGGGCTCTTCGGCCAGACACCTGCAGAGAGACAGCAGGGAGGGGGTGAGAGGACAGTCAGACTGGGGCCTGCAGACCCATCCTGCAATCAACCCCCCCAAGTCCCTGACCAGCCTGGTCTCCCCTGTGCCCTGTGGCAGATGGAGCAGGAGGAGACCTGGACCCTGCCACATTCATTCCACAGAGTCAAGATTGCACATTCTATCAAGCAAGGGCCTAGGCTGCAGCAGGCTGGGATTCGGGAGGCTCCCTGAAGCAGGCCCAAGGACAGCAGCCCCCACCTATGTGAGCGAGCCTGCCTGCAGCAGAAGTGACAGTTCTCTGGCCCCTGGACACACAGGGCTGAACCTCCAATCCTCCCTCCTAGGGCACATGTGCCTCACGGTCCCAAGGAGCCCAGAGGAGCTCACAGGAAGGGAGCACCCAGGGCCTCTCCTCCACCTCTGCTTGGGACCTTTACCTGGGTCCTGTCTCAGTGTTGTCACTGGATCATCCCATGAACCTCATTGTGCCTTGATTCCCCATCAGTACAGGCAGGTGTATCAGAGTCACTGGGACAGCTTGTGCAAACACAGCTTGCTGGGCCCACCCCAGAGTTTCTGATCAGTGTCCAGGGTGGGGCTTGAGAATATGAATTTCCAACAAGCTCCCGGGTGATGCAGATGCTGCCATTTGGGGATCACACTGAGAACTGCTGGTCTTGAAGACATGTCCAGCCTCAGAGTACAAAGCCCACACCCTCAGGGAGTTCACAGGCTAACTGGGGAGACCACACACACACACGTGCACATGCACATACATCTGGCTAACGCAACCACAGCAGGAAACACGGCTTCTAAACACTAAGGAGATCTGATCTGACAGGGGCAGGCTCTGGGCTGGTGCGGTCATGGAAGGCTTCGTAAAGGAGGTGAAGACCTAAATTACCATTTTTACATATAATAGTCTTATTATACCAGTAATACATGACAGTGTTCTCTTTTTAAGAGCTTCCAATACAGAAGTCTATAGAGTAAACACTCCCGTTCCCAGTCACCTCTCTAGAGGCACTGACTGCCATCCCTTGGGTGTGAATTTTTCACTGTGTATTTACACACATGTACAGAGAGGTGCACATACACTCTGGGATATATACCAAGGAGCACAGCCTATGTTCTAATGTGTAACTGTGTTCCTCACATAACAATAGATTGTGGAGACCTTTCCATGTCCATACATAGCAATAATCATGCTTGTACTCACTGAGCACCTACTATGTGCCAGACCCTAGGTTCAGCACTTTACCTATTAACCCATCTAATCTTCTTAACAACCTCCTAAGATGGGTGCTGTTTTGATCCTAATTTTGTAGACGAGAAACCAAAGTGCAGAGTGGTGGTAAGTGTCCAAGAGTGCCCAGCGAGGGAGTAGCAGATCCAAAGTTTGGACCCAAGCAGTGAAGCTCCAGCATCTGTGCTCCTAGCAGAGAGCCACAGTTGAGTTCTCCACGGTGCAACACTGAGGCGCTCCACATGGGGGTGTACCCTCACCTATTTAAGTAGGCCCTCAAGGATGAGTGCCTAGGTGTTTCCAATTTTTTATTTCAAACATTACTGGAGAAAAACATCCTGCCTCGTTGCACACAGGTGCAAGTATTTTTCTGGGTGCATTCCTAAAGAGTAGGTCAGATACACATTTTAAATTTTGATACTTGCTCCCAAATTGCCCTCCAAAAACATCTGTACTGATGTGTGACTATCTCCCCATGTGACCTCCTACTTAAGAACAGTTCCCATTTACTGAGCACCTATTATGCACCAGATCCAGTAACATCTGAATTGGAATCTCCATTTTGCAAAAAAGGCAACTGAGGCTCAGAGGGTTAAGCTACTTGCCCAAGGTCACAGAGCATACCAATTTGCCTCAATATTGTGAAGAAGAGAGAGGGAGGAAAGGAGGGAGGGAGGAAGGGAAATTCCTTGACCCCACATGCCCTTCCATTTTTCTGTTTCCCTTTAATAGCAAAACTCAAGAGTGTCTCTGCTGTCTCTGCTCCCTCACCTCCAGTTCTTCCTCACTCCCTCTCCAGCTGGGCTCTGTCCCCACCACTCCACAAAGCTGCTCTTATCAAGGTCCCCAGAAACCTCAGCTTTGCCAAACCCAATGGTCATTGTCTGTGCCCCTGGTCCCTGAGCTCTCAGCAGCATCTGACGTGGCTGATTGCTTTCTCTATTGGAAACACTTTATCTCTGGGCTTCCAGGACTCGGCCTCCCCTGGTGGTCCTCCCACACCTTCCTCCCCTCTCACCTGACCTCTCTCCAAACACCCAAGGCCCCAGGGCTCACCAGGACTTCCTCTCTTCCTGTCTACCTACTTCTTGCTTTAAACCCCTGCTAGCCCCCAGATCTCTCTCGACAGCCCCACCTCCCCGCTAAGCACCAGTGCATGTTTCCAGAGGCCTATTTGTTGTCCCCACTTGCTCATCTAACAGACCTGTCCAAAACAGAACTCCTCATTTTTATCCCCCAAATACGTCTCCCTCAGCCTTGACTCCTCTCTCTCTCCCTCACCCCACACCCAACCAACCCATCAGCAAACCCTGTCAGTTTTACCCCCAAAACACATCCAGAACCTCACCATTTCCCCCAGCTCTTCTGCCCTACCCTGGCCAGCTCTGGCCTGGATTATCAAAATAGCCTCCTCCTCTCTGGCTCCCTGCGTCCACCCTGAACCCAAACTCTCACAGGAGCAAGGCAATGGTACAAATCAGATCCTGTCACCACCCTGCCATAAGCAAGTGGTTTCCATGACACAGAGTCAAGTCTTTTCAAAGCCTGCAAGGCCCTGCCCACCTCCCAGAACTCACCTTCCACCACAATCCGCCTCCCTCCCACACTGGCCAGGCCCAGGGTCTTTGCCCTTCTTGCTCCTTCTGCTGGAATGTTCTTCCACCAGATTTTTTTTACCATTCCACTCAAATGAGCCCTCCTTTACCATCCCTAGCCACCCTAGGTAAAATGCCCCCATGCCCCCCAATCTCTCCCAATTTCTTAGTATTTACCACCACCTGACATTATCTTGCCTATTTATGTGTGTCCTTGTTTCTTGTCTGTCTTCTCATCATAACATAAACTCCATAAGGCAGGGAGGGACCGTATCTATCTTGTTCACCTCAGTACTCACCTCTATGCTACCTGCAGTGCTTGGCACCCAGTAGGCGGGCAGTAAATATTTGTGGAATGAATGAGTGAGTGAATGAATGGGCAGGGCCAGCTCCATCAGGCTCCAAAGCCTGTGCTTTTACTCCCTGCCGGAGCTGCCTCCCATAGAAAGAAGTGGGAAGGAGCCAGAGGGTACACCGGTGGGGCAGGGCGCACAGTAAGGCAGGGAGGTGGGACAAGGCTGAGACAAGGTCAGTTGGAGCAGCCACGCAGGCTGGAGAGCAGCAGCCGAGGCTGCCCTGGGCCCAGCAGTCCCTACCCCAAGGGGTCCGGGTCTCACACCTGCCAACCTGTTCCATTCACAAGGGAGCCCTGGGGGCAGCCAGCAGCTGAGCGCGACTGGCGGGGGGCCAGGACGCCTGCCAACAGCTGGCGCTGCTGCCAGGCAGCCAAGTAATCGTGTTAGCCAGCGGAAATTGGTCCAGGGAGTTTTTTTCCTTCGCCTCCCATTTTCTTTCTCCTCCCTTCCCCTCTTGGAGCTGCAAGACTCAGAAGATTGATCTTTGCCTGAAACAGAGGAGATAACTCGATATAATGAACTCCACTGTCCCTCTTGCTGTTTGGAGCTTTTAAAAAATTTAAAAGGGCTAGGGACAAAAATGCTCGTCCTCAGGGCTCTCTGGGGCCACTCCTCCCACTTGGAAGCCCCCGCCCTGCTCTTGCACCCCTCGCCAACACTCCATCTGCCTCCTGCCCCTTCTTTCTCCCTTGGGATGCCTTGATGGAAAAAAGGTTAAAAATATCCCCTTTCTCTTGCAGGTTTTAAAAATAATTTTGGTGAGGTCAGGGTTGGGTCCACCAATCACCCTGCCTCCCATGACCCCGCCCCCACGGCTGCCCCATGGCTCTCCCTAGAGTCACCAGCCAGCCTGAGGGTGACAAGGTGGCTCAGTCCACCTGTTCTCAGAGTGTCTCAGAAGGGGAGCAGCGAGGCCGGCCTGCCCACTGAGGTGCTGCCAGAGACAACTTCTGTTCCTGCAATGGCTCTTAAAGGAGCCACCTAACGACACATAAAGGGAGCATAGCTCCGGCTGGGACCAAGGCACTGCTCCCTCCTCACTGGAGGTCTGTGCCTCCCCCTCATCCATCAGCTCCAGCCTGGTGCTCCTGGACTCTGTGCCCTGTGTGCATTCACACATTCAATCAACATTTATTGAGCACCTACTCTGTGACAGGCCCTGGGCTGAGAGCTGGAGACCCAGGGGACCACCAAACCCTCTGATTCTTGCCCTCAGTGGCCTTAAACCTTGGTGGCAGAAGCAGTCATCAATCAATGGTCACACGTGGGTGGGTAGGAGGGACATTGGGATGAGAGCTTTAAAGGAAAGGCCGGGAGCCCTGAAAGCATGGACAGTGGTCCAGGAGCAGAGATCTGAAGGACAAGCATGAGACTGCCAGGCAGAGGGGGTGGGCGGAGGGTCCCAGGCATAATGGAGAGGGTCTGCTCTCAGGAGCATGCCACCCCATCATGCCCCCTCCCCTGGTGCTCTCTCCCTGCAGACAGAGGCCAGATCCTAAAATTACTTACCTAGCCTCTCCAAGGCCTTTCCTAGACTGACCTTTGACCCCAAGACTCCCTTGTCTCCAGCCTTCCCCTTCAAGGTGCAGTTCAAATGTTGCCTCAATGGGCTCCAGGCAGGAGTTGCTGCCCTCTCTTGGACCCCACACCACTGTGCTCTTCCCCACCCCAGCATGGCCCACACCAGACTGTTGCTGGATGTTATAGGCCCACTTACCCATGTAGGTCATGCTGAGCAGCCTCTGTACCTGGTGCCCTACTCAGAGCTGAGTGTGTATGTCAAGGAGAATAAAGCAACTGGGAACACCCTCAGCAGGTTTGGACTCAGATCAGTGAGGGCTGGAGGCATCAGGGAAAGCCTTCTGGAGGAGTAGGTCAGGGCTTTGAATAAACGAGGATTTGGACAATGGACTGGGGAGTCCAGAGCAGAGGCTCAGAAAAGGCCTGAGGAGGTGGTCACCCAAAGACCAAGGACTGCCCAAACTGATCTCTAACCTGCAACCCCCCAAAAGTCAAGTTAGAGAGGGGGAAACTGAGGCTCAGAGAAGGCAGCTGCTTCCACTGGGCTATGCAGCCAGGCAACAGCAGCAGGCAGGATGTTGTCCAAAGGTGGCAGCAGCTTCCCTCCAGTCCCTAAGCAGGCATTATCCCCTCACACCCACTTCCTGGGGTTCAGGCATTCCCAGCTCCCTCCCACTCCTACTCCTGAAAGAGCTCACACGCCAGAAGTCAGGCAGCCACCATGCCTTGTGGCCAGTGAAGGCAGCCAGGAGCCTGGAGGAGGAGACTGAACTTGGGCTAGGGAGGCAAGAGACACCTGACATACGTCTCCAAGAAGGAGATATTTGTTGGGTTAGGAAGAGCACTCCAGGCAGGGGGTGTCCTGGGCAAAGCCCCAGAAGGGCCTCCCTCTAGATGTGCTTCTTTGCCCTCTGGGCTTCTGGCCCAGCTGAACTCCTGGGAACATGGGTCAGCCCACCCAAGCCTTTAAGGAACCACCCCCCACGCCACCCACACTACATTGTCCTGAGAGGCATCTAGAAAACTGGAACATGCCCTGGCCAGTCTCAGGTCTTCTGTCTTCTGCCTTTGGGCCCTAAGGACCCACCCTACCCCCTGGGTCAAGGACACAGCAGAGGATCTTGCCCCAGGAAGGCCCCTGACTACCCCTCCCAGGGATCCTCAGGAGCCTAAGCCCCAGCATCTCCAAGAGCAGCCTGGAAGCAGGGCCTAGCAACCCAGGAGGCAGGCCACAGGCCCCACACACTGCGCTGTGGGCAGCAGCTCTCCCCAGGGCCCACCACTGCCAGCGAGAAGCAAAACAGCCTGACCTTGTGGTTCTGCTGACTAGTAGGTTCCCGCCTCAGCTTCCCCGATGCGGCCCCATGGGGCTGCAGGCTCTGCGGGCACCAGGTATGGCTGGAGGTGCAGGAAGCTCAGTATAACCAGCCCTTGCCTTGCTTCTGGGGGCCAAAGCCCTGGTCCCCATGCAGACCCAGGAAGCCTTGCCTAAAATGTTGAAACACAAGCCTTCCAAGATCTCATCTGAAACCAGAGAGGAGATGGGCCAAGAGGAAGCACGGATTCAGATGGAGGGGAGGGAGCCTGGCAGGGGAGAGGGCCTTAGGCTATCCCCAGTGGGCAGGGCCTCCAATGCCAGGCAAACAGTGCTGGGCATCACCCTCTGTACCCGGGACCTCCATGGACCCATCCAAGCAGAGGAGTGGGGCCTTCTGCCAGGTACTGATAAGTCGAGAGGCTAGGCAAAGGATCTGCTCTGGGGGAGCAGACTGACCTGGCTGAGCCCCCCAAGCCTAGTTCAGGCTGAGCCAGAGAAGCTGTTGGGGGCGTGTAAGGAGCTAAACATTCTTTCCAAAGCTTCTGAAGCCTCCTGGCCTGTCCCTGCCCCTGCACCCCACAGCTGTGGGAAACAGAGACAAAGCAGGCAGGGCCTTGCAGAGCCATGTCACAGCCACTTATTGAGTTCTTCTCAGTGCCTGGCAGATGAGCTCACCTAACTCCCAGCAGCTCTCTGAGCTGGGCATCAGCATCCCCCTTTCCAGAGGGGAAACTAAGGCTCAGGGTTGGGGGTTGGAGGTTGGGGTGACTCACCCAAGACACATAGCTAGCACATGTGGAGGCAGGATTCAAACCCAGGTCTCGGTGAATCCAAAGCTGTTACCCACTACAGCCAGAGACAAAGGCACTCCACCTCATCTAGGATGTAGAAGCCACAAGAGAACATTGCTCCCAGCCTAACCACAAGAAAAAGTTGGACAATCTGCAAAATCATAACTTTTACTCAGCCCATCAGAGAGCTGAGGTCACAAGGCAACCAGGGGAACCAAATTTGAAAGGGTGACAGGCTGCCTAAGGAGAGTGATACAGGGCCGGCTTCACCTCTGGCAGAGACTGGAGGAGAGAGCCCCACCAAAACAGCTGGAAAGGTAGGAAGGAAACAGCTGGAAGGGGAGGAATTCTCAGCAGCTGAGTGCAGGCCAGCCCTGGCAGTCCCAGACCCACAATGCTCATAAAAAAGCTTGGGCCATGGTGGGAAAATGAGGAAAACCCCTCAGTGGTGCACAGGCCAGACCCCCCAGCCCACTGCTCAACCTCTCCTCCTTAGAAAGGGACACAGAACCTGGTGGGGAAGGTGGGAGAGGTAAGCTGACTGAAAGGGAAGGGTGGGGAAGCAGAGCCCCCCCGGCCTTCCTGCTGCCCTGGCTCTCTCCACTAGCCCCCATGCGCCTACCTCCCCAAGCCCCTTCCAGCCTCCCCCTGCTGGGAGGGGCCTCCCTGAGGAGATTCAGGCAGACCCCTTCCCTCCTCCCCCCTGATCCATGTCCACCTCTAGCACACCTTCACTGGGCACCCACTCTGTGCCAGGCACAAGTACCGGGCGTTCCCCAGGGGCAGGGCAGGGGCAGGGCCAAGGGCACCACACGCCCTCTGTAAAAGGAGAGCATGACTCCTATGCCCCACCAGGGGGCAGTCCATGGGCTAAGAGGGACACAGATTCTTGGTGGGGAGGGGTGGCAGAGCCCAGGCTCCCTGGCCTTAGGCCTGTGCCCTGTGCCCTTCTTAAAGGACAGGTGGGCTCCAAAGAGCTCCAGTCTAAAGAGGACTGGGAGGGTTTGCCCCATCCCTTCTGAAGACAGACTCTGCTCTGAGCACAGAGTACGGGGTGATTTTGTTTTTCTCTCTCCTTTAAGAAACTTTAGACAGTCAAATTACAGTTCAATATAAAAGCAAAAGCCAAAACATGAGTTTGGCGCTGGTTAAGGAGATATTCTCATGTTAACAGGCAAGCGGGGAGGACTTAAGGAATGCAGGAGGGAGGCTGCAGATTTGCCTCCTAGCTGGGGGGAGGGCATCAAAAGGGCTAGAAGGGGTGCTGCTGGGAGCCAGATTGTGGGGGGTGGGGGGCATTCTCCCAGTCAGCCACAAAAGATAGAGGTTCAGGGGCTCACGTGTGAGCCCTGGGAGTTCTGGAAGCAACTGGGTAGACCTCCCAGCCTTCACTTATTGATCCATCTCTCCAATCAACAAGTGCTTCTTGAGCACCTACTGTACGTCAGGCCCTGTGGATTCTCAGTGGATACAGAATTGAGTGAGACAGACAAAGTCCTGCCTTCAAAGAGCCTTGGAAGAGAACTCATCGTGTGCAGAGCCTGGTTCAACATCTCCCCAAGGGAGGCCTCGACACTGGCTGTACTTTGGGTGCCTCTGGCAGACACCAGTACTGCCCAGAGTAGAGGAAAGAGCAGAGCTTTGGAATTAAACAGGCATCAACCTGGCTCCTGAACTTTCATCACAAGCTGTGAGTCTATGGGCAAGTCCCCTAGCCTCTCTGAGCCTCAATAAGAATAATAAAAGCAGCTAACTTTTATTAAATATTAATAGCTACTATGTAGTCTGCATTGTTCTAGAATTTTACATGTATAAAGTCGTTTAATCAACACAACAACACTACGAGTTAGGTACTAACAGTATCCCCCTTTTCAGAGGAAGAAATCAAGATGCAGAGAATTTAGTGCCTTGCCCAAGGTCATACACACAGAGTGCTTTTTTTTAAAATTTTTTAGATAGCATCTTACTCTGTTAGCCAGGCTGGAGTGCAGTGGTGTGATCATAGCTCACTGCAACCTCGAACTCCTGGCCTCAAGCGATCCTCCTGCCTCAGCCTCCCATGTACCTAGGATTATAGGCGCACACCACTACACCCAGCTAATTTTTCTTATTTTTGTAGAGACAGAGTCTCACTATGTTGCCCAGGCTGGTCTCGAACTCCTGGCCTCAAGTGATTCTTCTGCCTTGGCCTTCCAAAGTACTGGGATTCACACAGAGCTATTGAGTGTGGCCAGGATTCACGGCTGGACAGCCTGGCTCCAGAGCCTTTACCCTTAACTGCTGCACCATATTTGAGAAGCTGTCCTTAGCAGAGACCCTTAGCATCATTCCATGCGTCCAGCTAAAATCCAGACCCACCGCCATCCCAACCCATCTCTGCCCACTGATGTCTAGAGATCATCTCAAATGTCCTCTCTGCAGTGAAACCTGCAGATCCCTTTCAGGATTAAGGAGGAGACCCACATACATTGGGACCCTGCCGTGAAGGGCCTTGCTTATCTATTCTTCATAACCCTCAGAAGCAGGATCAACCATCTGTATTTCACAGAAGGGAAATTGAGGTTCAAAAGATGAGTGGCTTCTCCACGGTCATTTAGCTGATTGGGGCAAAATTTACCATATTCCACATACCTCTAGCAGGGATGGATGTTGGGGGACTGGGTGAATGGAGGCCAGTGTGGGGTCACCTGATGGTTCCTGAGCCATCTAGGAAGGGCAGAAAGCACCTGATCATGGAAAAACAGTAGATTATAGGAACTGGGATGGGATCAATCAGGTCAATGAGCACTGCCTGGGCACCCTCCGTAGGCAGTATGGGAATAAGTGTGGGACCTCCTCCACTCTGTTCCATGAGTCCTGTCCCTCCCCCAACCCCAGTGCTGAAAGTACCTACTCTTCTTTCCACCCATCCAGTTCTTGCCCAGATATTTTTTGGCTCCTCTATGAAGCCAGCCCTGATTGCCCCAACACCCCTGAGAGCACCCTGAACTGGTGGTCTGGCTGGGGACTGGAGCAGACCTGAGGGGTGGAATTGCCCCCATGCCACGTGGGGTGACGGGCAGTCAGGTGCAGGAGCATGGCTGGGGAGGGGTGGGGGAAGGGGACCCCTGCCCAGAGGATAACAAGGCACCCTACCCTGCAGGAGGCTCAGGCAGGAGCTAGCCGCACCCGCTGGCAGCAAAGCTAACATGATGGATGGCACCATTCAGGAAGAAATAAATCCCGAGGCTTGTGTGCCAGGTGAACTGGTGGGTGTATCCATCTTAGAGATGCTTAATGAATGTGCTGGCCACAGCAGACAGCAGCACATACATCTGCCTCCCACCCCTCTCCAACTCCTTGGGCTCCAGGGACCAGCTCACCCCCCACCCATAGGCTCAGCCCCTTCCCCAAGCTTTCTTACAATCAGGGATGGAAAGTGTTGAAGGGGTCCAGAGATTAGCTGGCCCAGACCAAAACCCCCTTGTACAGATGGGAAAACTGAAGCCTAGAGGGGGCAGGGACTCACCCATAGTCACACAGGGAACCAACTGCAAAACCTGGACCAGACCCCAGGCCTCCAGCCCCAGCCCACCTGGCCTCTCCCTCAGGACCCCTCCAAACACTCCCTACCTTTAGCTTTGCTGAGTCCTCTGAGAAGAGACCTGACCACCCTGTCCCCAGACCCGGGACTGCTCCTCCAGAGCACCAATCCTAGATCCCTCTGTCCCTCTGTCCCCTGACCAGGCCTAGCATGGGGCCACATCTCCTCCTCCTCTACCCCTGACAACAGGGCCAAGAGCACTTCTGGTAGGAGTGAGTGTATAAGGGGACCCTGTGAGCCACCGGGAGTGCAGGCAGGTCCTCAGGGGTCTGTCTTAATGACCAGATAAGAATGATCACACTGAGCTTGGCATGCCCAGAGACTCTTCCCTGGGACCAGACCTCCAGGTTGCCCCCAGTGGGCCAATCACTCCCCCTGGAGCCGGCTAATTATTCTCTGCCCATAATCCCTCACTGCCTAGAAGAGCAGAGGTCAGGCTGGCCCCGCCTGCGTCAGAATGCCCGCCAATTCCCAGGCTGGGCTTTTATGGAGCTGACGAGAGAGCACACTCAGAACAAATCTCTCAATCAAATTAATGAGACACTGACCTGCCTGTGAACAGAGTAGCGGGAGCCTTGGAGAGGGGGGTGGGAGAAGGGCCAGAGAACGAGGCTGCACACGACACCAAAGCCCGGCAAGCCCCCACCCCCAGCATCTCCCCACGGCTGTCACCATGCCTGAAATGTCACCATTAAAGGGAAACATCGTTCCGTTGGGGTTCGGAGGCATTGAAGTCTCTTATTAAAGTGAAACTATCCCAGAGAGAATCGTACCCTCCATCATTACCCACCTCCACATGCTGGCAGGGGGAGTAGGGAGTTGGGTGACACCAGGCATGAACTGCATGCCACACTGTTGTGGCTATGCTGAGGCTCAGGGGTTAAGGGGCTGGCCAAAGGTCACACAGCTGGTGAGTGGCAGAGCCCAAAGCCAAGCTCTCACCTTCCACATGACTTCAGACAGGGGCTGTGGCTGCCTCTTTGAGCCTCCCTCAGGCAGGGTGAGCCACTGGCCATCACCAACTGCCCTGCGGGGCATCAGGCAGAACTTTGCTGGGCACCTGGGGGTGTAAACACCAGGACTGGAAACCCTCCTGGCACCAGGCTTTCCAAGCCGTCCTAAGGAGGCAGTACTTTCCACACTACCCCACCCTCTGAAGATGCCATCCTCCTCCTCCCCTGGGCCACCAGAGTTTACCAGGGAGCACAAAACCTGTTTTTGGAGTCAGATGACCCAAATTCTAATCATGTCCCTTAACCTCTCTGAGCCTCAGTTTCCCCATCTGTAAATGGAGAGAGTAAGACCCACCATGCAGCATCACTACAGGGATTCTGTGAGAGAAGATCTGGAAGAAGCCCAGCACAGAGCCTGTCTCAGGGTCAGCCCCCAAGGCAGCCCCTCTGCCTCTGGGTGTGGCCAAACCCCTTGATACCCTGCAGAGCTAAGCCCTCAGGGAGGCCTTGGAGCCCTGAGGTGGCTGCCACTAGAGGAGGGCTCAAACACAGTGGGCAGAACCAGGAAAGCATGGGAAGAAGCAACGGGTGGAGAAAGGCCAGAGAGAGGAGGGGGTCCCTTCCCTGCTTCCCACCAGCCCTGCTCCAGGACAGTCATGGCCCCGGCCCCAGCCCCAGCCCCAGCCCAATGTCTGCCAGGTGCCCTGGAGGCAGATCTGAGCCCAGCAGCACTGCCCACCCTACCCCAGAGATACTCTGAGGCCCCTGCCTCCAGCCTGGCCACAGGTGGCACTGTCAGAAGATAAGCCTAGTGCCATCCCCTGGGCGGACCCTGGTGAGTACCAATCCCATCTACTGGCCTTAAACCTCCCTGAAGCTCTCCCCTGGGTCTCTTGCTCAGTCCCCCACAGCCTGGCCTCAGCAGGGGCTGCCAGCTTGCACAGTCTCGCAGCAGAGTGGACCAAAGCAAAGGCTCTAACTCCTGACAGTGCTTCCCCAAAGCTACCAGGAAGGCCAGGTCCCTTCTTAGGAATGTGTCCCCTTTGCCCACTCCCATGGCTGGAGCATGGCCCTCCTCACTGCTGCCCAGTGAGGCTGCTCCAGCACCTCTCTGGGGTCCTGCCACCAGACCACCCCTCCCCAAACCTCCAGCCGATGCCAAGGGGCCATCCTGAAAAAAGGGGCAGAGCCCTAGTCACTTACTGGCCATACAGTTAGTCAATCATCTCCTCTCTGCCAATGAGCTGAGGGCTGGCTGGGCCTGTCCTGAGAGATTGAAACAGACAAGCGGCCAGCTTGAGGGCTGCAGAGAGGAACAAGGGTACAGGAAGGAGCATTTATGGGGAAGCTGCCATGGGGCAGGCCTGTTCTCTCCAATTTAGTCCTCCCAACAGCTCTGGGGAGGCTTATATCATGCCCACTTCACAGATGGAGAAAGTGAGCCTCTGAGGTGAAGACCCATGGCCAAATTTGGATTTGAACCTGGATCTGCCTGACCCTGAGGCTGGGCTCTCCATTGCTCCCCCTACCCTTGTCCCAGGGGCTGAGTAAACACAAGCAGATTAACTTCCCTGGAGACAGAGAAGGGGCCCTGTGTCCCAGATGCCCCTTGCCAGCGTCCCCTTCCTCGCTGCCCTTAGGGTCGGCAGCTAGTCCAGGCTGACCCCAGGGTGGGGGGACACCTGCTGCCTTCCTGTGGGGCTGCCTCCCTCTCCTGTCTCTCCTCCACTCTCACTAGCAAATGAGTAAGAATAGAATTACAGTTTGGCTACACAAGACACAGAATTAGCAGGATTAAATATAAATAACTATTAAAAGTGCCTTATAATTAAATTCATTTTCCAGTTATTTGTTTTACACACACACATCCGCCCACACGTGTGCACACATGCATGCGCTCCCGTCGCCAGCTCCACACAGAGTGGGTGTCAGGGGCCCCCACCTGCTAACCAGCCTCCCCCTGCTGTCGCCTCTTCCTCGGAGTTCCGAGTGCCTGCCTCTCTCCCCATCTCTCTCCCCCTCCCTGGCCCTGCTTCTAGTTCATCCACCCAACCCTTTCCAGAAGAATGGATGACAACAATTACTGCCACCGCTATTCCCATGCA
Source organism: Daubentonia madagascariensis (assembly GCA_023783475.1). NCBI lineage: Eukaryota > Metazoa > Chordata > Mammalia > Primates > Daubentoniidae > Daubentonia > Daubentonia madagascariensis. The sequence continues at coordinate 5,647,546 of JAKFHU010000144.1, read as the reverse complement.
CTGAGCCCACTATGAGCCAGACACTTGACACCCATCACCTCCTGCATTCCACCCAAAGGTATTTTTTTCACTCAATAAATATTTGGTTGCGTGCCAAGTACTTAATATACATGGTCTTGTTTAATCCACACAATAACATTCATCCCTGCATTAAACAAGTATTAGTTGGGCACCTACTACATGCCAGGGCTCAGTAAGTGCTAGACATAGTTTTGGCCAACAAGACTTGAGCCTCTGCCCTTGTTAGCCCACCCTGAAGAAGGCCCAGAGTCAGAGACAGGGCCAGCCTGGTGGGAAAGACACAGCTGCCACCTCTGAGTTGGGGCAAGGAGGAGGCCAAGTGGGACAGGGGAGTGTGGAGGGTGTATCTTGGGGGATTCTGCTGACTGTGACCTCCTGGAGGGCCTGAGCATGTCCCATCTCTCTCTGTGCCCATTCGCGATTGGCAGCCTAAACTGCCCCGAGCCAGGTGGGAATGTCTGCCATCTCTCACGTTATGCCCTCAAGAGGCCCCTGCTCCCCCCAGGCCTCAGCTTCCTCCTCTGTAAAAAGGAGCCAGTCTAACCCTGTCTGTCTAAAGGAAGGGAACTGATACTTGTAGCATACTTTGAACTGTGCCTGGCACCTAGTGAGTCCTCAGTAAAGCTGGCTGCTTTTATTATTACCATTGTTGCTATAACTACTGCTCTTCCCATTACCCACCTCACCTGTGGAGTCAGTGAGTCATAGGTATGGGAGAACTAGAATACCGTAAGGCCTCGTAGAGACGGGAAGGATTATAAGACCTGTAATAGTCAGGGGAAATGCCCCGGGAGGAGCACAGTGAAAGTCTGTTGGGGTGGGGGGCCAAATAGGGAAGGAGTACCTCCAGCTGGTCCCCAGAGGGCTTTGTGGAGGAGGGGGCAGTGCTTCAGGCCTCTCCAACCTGGCCTCCTCTCTGATCACTTGGCCTGATCTTCAGCCCCTTCCCACAGGGCCATGGGACAACTCCAGCCCCAGAGCCTAGACTGTAGGGGAAGGGGCATTTCAAATGCTTTTGCCTCTGAATCCAGCCATTCAATTAGCTCAACGGCCTCCTGAGCCCTGGGAGAAGGGGGGAAGAAGATCCCACCCATCTAAGGTGTCAGATGGCTGTACAGTGGGACACATGTGTCCAAGATGAACAAGGCCTAAGACAATACCAAGGTAAATGAGGCCACCAACATTTCCAACTCCTTACTGTGTGCACTCTGCTCCATCATCTCACTCAAGCCCAACAGCCACCCTCTCACATGGTGGGTGTGACCATGCCTCACTCTTCAGTGGAGGTGACTTGAAACCCAGAGAGGTCAGCTGTGTCTTGCCCAGGGTCACAAGGCCTGCAAGTGGCAGGGCTGGGGACAGAACCCAGATCCATGTGATTCCAAGGCCTTACCCTACTCCTTGCTGCCCCTGGACCAGGAAGACTCTGCTAGGGGACAGAGGGCCAAGGAGACAGCATCTCTGGAAAGCACCAGCCCTGCCTACCCTGGGCCCTCTTGCTGTCACCCCCAAGGTGGACTGCCCATCCCACTGGCTCCCTGCAGAGCCCTGCCACTCAGCCAGCGCCGGAAGCCCAACAGTAAAGACTTTTGTCCTAAAAGAAAGCAGCTGAGCTAATTAGCAGAGGCTCTCTCCTTTCCTCAGGGAGGACATTATTTCATTATCCAAAGCCAAACACAGCCCCATGGTGTCCGGCAAACCCGCTCAGGCAGCTGGCAAAAGCCATGCAAATCGATGGGCAGCAAGAGGTCTGCTCCGGCCCAGCCTCCCCGCAGGGCTTTGGGGCTCTGTCCAATCTTTTTGACAAATGCCAGGGAAGAGAAAGGAGCCTGTGTTGGATGGGAAAGATTACAGGCTAAGCGATAAGGCACAAAGGACCCATAGACAACCACAGCCTGTTGTCATTTCCAGATGAAATCAGCCAACCCCAGGTAAGGGGTAGGGGGGAGAGGTGTCGGGGGGAATTCTGGTACCAGACCAGGCTGCAGCACTGGAGAGCTGAGGGGAGATCCCACTGTGTCCATGTGGTGGTCAGCCTTCCAGTGTGCCCGCGGGACAGAGACCAGCCCCTCAGCAAGGGCACTGCCGACCTTCCCAGACTCATCACCACCAGCTGCCCTAAGCCCATCGATGGGCTTCTCACCATCACCCCCACACACAGGCCAGCCTCATTCCACCCTCTTCAGTGACCACACTGTTCCCCCTCCTCTCTGTCTCTCCAGGCTTGGTGCCACCACCTCCAAGGGGCCTTCCTGACTGCTCCATCCTGCAGGGACCTGCTCTGCCTCATGTCTCTCGAGCACTTCTCATAGGTACTGCAAAATCAAGCACATGGTACTATGTGTTTGCCACACCCAGCTCTCTCACTGTGGTTGTGGCTGTGGCTATTGTTTTGTGGGTCCCATGTGCCACAGAGAACAGAGACCTGGCTGCCTCCAGCTCTTCTTCATTACTGAGCTTGGTATAGAGACAGGTGCTTGCTAAGTGTTTGTTGGCTGAACACTAGGAAGTCCTAAAGCCTCCATGTGTTGCAATGGGGAGTTCAGAGACCAGGGTTGTAGTTCAGCTCCAAAGCTAAGCATCTGTGTACCTTGGATAAATCACTGGCATTCTCTTGGCCTTAGCATCCCCACCTGTGGAAGCAGGGCTTGCATCAGAATGACCTCTGGAGGCTGACTTCAGCTGGGAGGAGACTGGGGCCAGTGAGCCAGGTGCTGTTTGTGGTGCTGAATGTGGAGGGGGCCCTCCCTGGGGCTCCTGGGCACAAAAGATGAGCACAGCCATGGAGACAGAGGACTGGGGGCTAGGGGAAGGAAGCAAGGTGCAGCTGAGACAGACAATATATTTGGATTGCTAGTTCTGGGCACTGCCAAGGACTGTCAGCATGGGGCCACTTGCTCAGTCTGGTGGAGGAGGTTCAGCCTCATTCACTGGGGAACCAACAGTCTAGCCAAGGACCCAAAGCCACATCGAGAACATGGTCAGATGGAGCAGGGGACTGGAGGCACACACACACACGAGGTGTGCACACACAAACACACATACTCACGATGTTTATGTAAACAACATACAGCTGAGCCTCCCAGGCATCAAGCTTGCCAACCCAGAGAGTGCCCTCCCAGGCATCACCACACACTTAAGGAGGCACAGGGGACCCCTAATGGACCCATTTAACAGAAGGAGAAAGTGAAAGTTTCTGGATCCTTCTCATTTCCAGAGTGTGAGAAGCTACTGCCCAATCCGCTCCATCTCCAAAGTGTGCCAGGAGCCTGTCTTCACGAGAGATGAGACAAAAGAGGCATTTGCTGTGGAAGAGCAGGCAACAGATACAGAGCTGGGAGAAAGAGTGGGAGCAGGGAGGGGTGGGAGGAAGGGAGGGCAGAAGGGAAAAGGGGACGAAAGGAGGAAAAAAGAAAAGGAGGAAGGGAAAGAGGAGGGAGGAAGGGGGAGAGAGGGAAGAGGAGGAAGGGAGGAAGGGAAGAAGGGAAGGACGGAGGGAGGGAGGGAGGGAGGAAGATAAATTCCACCACTACTGAGGAGCAGATCTTGGCAGGGCCCTGTGCTGGCCCAGCCACCGTCCGCTTCTGAATAATTTCTCCAGCAGAAACTCCATAATTATGGGTAATAACAATCACTCTGATTTGCATGTATTGAGCACCTTTCAGCCCGAGATCTCCAAGTGCTTTGCCAACATCAATTAATTCATTAGGCACGCCCGCCTCCCCGGGACAGGGCGACAGGATGCTCCGCCCAGTGCAGCACAGCTGGCTCCCAAGTGCACAGCAGTTGGCAGTCCCAGCATAGCTTGTGTCGGCGTCCTGGGGGGAGGGGCTCTGAGGAGTAAGAGCCTGCAGAGTGGCCCCTCCAGGCTCCAGGGGGGCCTGCCTCTGGTAGCCCCCTCAGAAGTCAGGGCTGCCCTCTCTGCACCCCATGGTGCAGCCTCCCTGCCCTAGCCTGTTAGATGGCCAGGCCAAGGGTAGTCAGGTGAGCGGAAGATGCCTATCCCAGCTCTGCCCTCAGTCACTAGGGACCTTGGGAAATTCACAAGTTTCCATGACACTCAGTTTCTTCACCTATAAAATGGGGCCTTGGGGTCTCCAGCTCCCCAGGTGGTTGTGAAGCTTGAGGCAGGCAGCGCAGGTGGGAAGCATTTTGACCTGTCCTAGGGTTGTGCACAAAGAAAGGAATGGCTTCTCCCTCTGCCAGCTGGATGTGTAGGAAAGGGGATCAGGTCACAGATGGATGCACAAACTCTTCTTTGAGGCCAGGACCCCCCTTCTAGGACCAGACTTGGGCACAGTCAGGTCCCCACTCAGGCCCCTCCAGGAGCGTGGAGATGCCCCTCATTCCAAAGGGCTCAGTTCTGCCCCTACTGCCCATCCCAGGTCCGGCCCCACACTGGCCTGGGGACGGGAGAGAGGCCCCAGGGATCTGGTGGGGAAGGAGGAAGTTCCCCAGAAGTCCAGGCTCAGAATCTTACTCAGAAGAGGGAACTCTGGGGTCAGCAGGCCATAGCCCCAAAGGTAGCCCTGGAACTCACAGAGAGTAGCCAAATATGAGAATGGACTGGGGACACTGAGGCATGGTACAGATCAGGAACAGATGGGGAAACTGAGGCACAGACAGGGAGAAGCACGGGCTTTGAAGTCAGAGCTGGAATTGAATCCTAGTACCATTTACTTGTGCTATCACCTAAGCAGGTCACTACCTCCCTGAGCCTCCATTTCTTTATCTGTAAAACGAAATAATACCCTCGGATCATGTGCGTAAAGTGGCAGGCACAGCATTGCCTACGCTGTAGGTGCTTAACAAATACAGCTGCCAAATATATGTACGTATGTATATTTTCTCCAGAAGTGATGGAAGAAAGAAGAAAAACAGAGCTGCCATCATTAATTATGCTATGTTATCACTACCCTTTCCATTTCACCCCTTCCCAGGGGCACGGGGAGAACTCCACAACTGGACCCCCAGTTTCATTCCACAGATATTTACTGAGCATTTACTATGTGCAGGCACTCTGCTGCCACGTCTCCAGCTCCTCACCTTTGTAAGTGCCCTCTGCCCCCGCTGGCTGCCTCCCTATCTCCTCCACACTCCTCCCCACCCCACCCCCGATGCCAAGCACTTGCCCTTGCTGTTTCTCCACTTAGATCACCCTCCTTCCTCCCCTCTGCAAAGCTAAATGCCCTTTCAGTCTTCCAAGGCCTGATCCAGCACTGTCTCTTCCAGGAAGTCTTCTCTGATTGCCCCAATGTGGCTTAACATTTAACTGCTCCCAAGTTCCTCACCCTGACTCCTGGGTGGAACCAGGGTCTCCTGCAGGTCTCTGCCCCATACTGTATTGACAGTGTGGCTAAGCAAAGGCCTGGCTAGGAGAGGGCTGGGCCAGTCAAGGGCAGGGTTGGGGAGGCAAAGCCTCAGCTACAAGGAGGGTGCAAGTCCATGTACATGCAGAAGGGCCAGGGCAGGCCCCAGGCTAGACCCTGCCCCACCAAGCCTACTTTCTTCCCTGAAGGACCCTGATCTCTGCATCCCTCTTCGTGTGATGGTAGCACATCACTTGCAGACAATGCTTCACAGTTACGCAGCCCATAGTCTCAGCTGTGTCCAAGAGGAAGACAGGGCCCAAAGGGCTCAGACACTGAGCTCTTGTTCTGGGGGCTTACACTCACAAACATGGTCACACTCACACACATGGTCACACACACAACACTAACACAACACAATGACAATCAAGCATGCATTCTCACACACATATTCACAACGAAGCACACAGTGACACACATGTGGATACATGCTCACACATGGTCCCACAATACACACACACACTCCTGCACACAAGGTAAAATAAACACACACTCACACACACACACACCATCAAGAGAAGGCCAAGCCAGAGGTGGGAGCCCAGGGTCAGCGCCCCTGGCTGGTGAGGGAGTGAACACATGACCGTTTCCCTCCATCTGGGCATCTAACTGTCTGGCTTTCAATTACTTCTGCACACTTTCATCACAGTTTTAAGAACACTGTGAACACACTACAATTGCAAAGACAATTGCAAAGGTACCACTTTAGGAGAACGTTCTTGGGGAATGACCCTGCACTCCCCTAATCTACCCACACCACCTCCCCAGAGGGCACTGATGTCTCCACGTGTGTGCACACCCCCAGTACTCACTGCCCCCCATGCTCACGCACTCAGCCCTGCGGGGTGGCTCCCCACCTCTGCTGTGCAGGTCTCCCCATCCATACCTCCAGCCCCTACAGCCTGGGGGAGCAGGGGAGGGGCAATGGAAAACAAAACCCAAGCCAGGGAAGGAGCCCACAGTCCTCCAAGCCACCTACCTCCTCCCTCCCTACCTGTGTCCCTGATTCCAGGGCCACCTCCTCCAGGAGGCCACTCTGGCTCCTCAGGAATCATCGTGGTTTGATGTTTAAGACTCAGACTCTGTCTTTGAGAAGGGTCTTCCTGGACAGTCTGACTAAGGGGTCCGGGCTCTGGTCTGACGGGACAGGGCATCTGAGTCCCCAGAGCAAGAGGGGCCAGGGCTGGACACGCCAGGCACCAACCAAGCACAGGGGCCAACTCCAGGGATGTAGCAGCTCATTGGGGGCAGGAAATCCAGTCAGCCAGAGCAAAACTGGGGTGGCTCCCCATAGGCTGGGCCCCACAGGCCTTGTGGGGAGTATGTTCCAGCTCTGTGCCTCAGTTTCCTCATTGGTCAATGAGATACTGTGAAGACCAAGTCAAGGTGTTTTGGATCTAAAAATACCATGTAGGTGTTAAGGTCTCATATTTTTTTCCTGCAGGGTTCTATTCCCTCCATGGACCCTGAGCCACAGGGATGTCATTTTAAGTCCCCAGAGGAGAGGAGAGAGGGTGTGGAGACAGGGTAAACAGAGCCAGCAAGGGGCAGGGGGTTCTTGTGAGACAGAAGATGAATAAGAAAACGAAAGGCAGCCACAGGCCTCCTAGCCTAGGCAAGGGCTGGCTGGAATGTCCCAGAACCGGGCTCAGCCCCCACCCTGGTACGGGCCCCAGGGCACAGGCCCCCGCTAGGGAGCCCAACATCCCACACATTAGCCCAGACCTGCTCATTAATCACTCAGGCTGCCTCTCCCTGCCTTGGCTGTGTCAGGCCATAATAATATATGAAGAACATTCATTTATTCACCAACTTCCCACTCAAGAAAAGATATATGACATTGTAGGAATGGATTTATCCTGACACCCTGCTTTCAGCAAAGTGAGGCTAATTTAAACATTTAAGTCAACAGCTCGCCCCTCCCCTTGCCTCCCAATTTTTTTTTTTTTTTAATGGTGGGAAGGTGAAGGATGGGAGGGAGGTTGAAAATCTGCAAGCCTGCATGGTTTGAAGATTAGCGCCAAAGGAAAGGAAAAGGGGTCTTAGCCGGTTCCCCTCTGGCCTCTCCCACACTCACACCATCCATCTGGGCCTGTCCCCGAAATAGAATCCATGTAACAAGTGGGTACAGAAGAAAGAGCACTGGGCCAGGGGGCAGAGTCCGCTTTACCCCTCCCTGACTGTGCCTTCCTAGTGGCCACACCCTGTCTCCAGGCCTCCGTGTCCTTGTCTATAAAAGATGGAGCAAACAAGACGCTGCCCAGTCCTCTCCAGCTTCCAAAGCTGGGTTCTTCTGTCCTCTCCTGGGTATCTCTTCCACCCTGTGGGCCACCTGCATGCTCTGAGAGGAGAATGGCCAAGACATCACCCTGCAAGAGAGACAGCTGACAGCTGCACATGGCACAGTTCAGAGCCAGCTGGGGCAGTCAGGGTGGGCTTCATGGAGGAGGCGAGACTTGAGTTTGGGCCAGGGGAACAGCCAAGCCTCTAGTTTTGAAGAGCATAGCCTCTGGAGTTAGCTGCCTGGGCTCAAATCCCTGCTTCCCCATTTACTCTGTGACCTTGGCAAGCTGCTTACCCTCTCTGTGCCTCAGTTTCCTCATCTGAAAAATGATGATGATGAGAGTGCCCACTCCATGGGGGTCTTGGGAGCATCAGATGGGGGCCACCAGCCATGAAAAGCCCCTGGCACCGTGCTTGGCACAGAAAAATAACTCAGGCAACATATCACCATCATCAGAGCGGGGCTGGCCAGGAGGAAAGGAGGGAAATATTTGGGTGAAGTCCGGAATCTCCCTAGTGCTTATCCCCATGTTAGCCTTGGCCTGTCTGGGTATTCTAGGGTGGGGTCAGCTCTGCTCAGCCCACAGGGAGCCCACCTGGCCTCCCAACAGAGGGAGCGAGATTTCACTATGCTCCAGGCTGAGACCAAACCACCCCACCCTCCGTGAGTAAGGAGTAAAACCAGGGCCTTCTCTGAAGACCTGGAAAGCACTTAACAGCAGGGCAGGCAAGTAGGCAGCAGGCACCCAGGGGGTGGGCATGTGACCTATGTAAATGGAATTCCTGTGTGCGTGCAAACACACACAGGCACACACACATCCCATCTTTTGCGTGGTGGACTGGCACAGAGGAGAGGTATGGACTGGAGGGCACTGCCCAGTTTGAAGGCTGGAGGGTGGCTGGGAATGAGGACAGAGGCCTGCAAGGCCTGCTAACCCCCAGACTGCCAGAGCCAACTCAGCCCAGGTGGGCCTGGGCCAGCAGGCCACGGGCGAGTTACTCGTGGAGCCTCAGTTTCCTCACCTGAAAAAAATGGAGCCGGTTACACCAACCTCAGGAGGTGGTTGTAAAGAGTAAGCAAGGTCGTATATCCAAGCACCAAGCCCAGGTATGCCTGGCACACCATAGGTGTTCAACAAGCGGCCCTTCACCTCAATGCCTCCCTTCACTTCAGAGGTGCAGGGGAGCTGAAAGGAGCACTCGTCCCATGCGCAGCTGGGGACAGGTGAGCACGTTAGACAGACAGACTGGAGCTGGCACGTGGGAAGAAAGGGGCCAGTTGATGTGGGGGTGTCCACGTCTCCATAAATCTTGCTCTAATTGAGTGTCCTATTAAAACATGTCGATTGGTAACACAGCTATTTTAACAAAAGAGTTCCTGTGTTATTTTTAAAAGTCGTAACTGAATGAACATGCTGAGCCCTCTGCCCTGGCCACAGCTGTGGGGAGCCTGGCATCTGAGCCACACCTGTCACCAGGACACCACTGCTCACTTGGTGCCAGCCAGAACCCATCCCAGATCAGGCCCAGAAGGGGACACACCCCAGAAATTAACTGCCAGGTCTCAGAGCCACCCCCACACCCTGCACCTCCCCGAGTGGGCCTGGGTGACAACTCTAAGGAGGCACCTTTTTTTTCCTCCCCAAAAGAGCTTGGTGGTGACTCATGCCTGTTTTCCTGCAGCAGCCCTGTTTCTGGTTGTCGTTCAAGCACATCTGATGACTCCCTCCTCCTCCATGGGGAAGGAAGTGGGGTGTCTGCTGGGGTTGGGGAGGGGAACATTTAACAGCCCAGAGAGGATCAAGGAAGTGGGGAGACCAGGGGGCCTCTGGAGGGAGCCCAGCCACTAAGGGTGGCCCAGGCCCAAGCCCCTAGCCCCACTGGGCTTCAGTGCCTATTGTAAAAGCAGAGGTTGGACCAGACACAAGGGTTACAAACTGAGCAACAGAATGTTTTGTTTGGTCTGCTCAGTGGTTTTTAAAAGATTAGAATCAGTCACCAACTTTTACAAATCACATAGAAATCTGGATTTCTGGTTTCTCTTGGAAATATCTAATCTGGCCACACAGGATCTACATTTCTACATGGTAACAATCAGCTGGGGCTGACAGGTGGCCCTCCAGTTCCCCACACTCCATACCAGCCTGCTTTGCTCCTTTCTACCCTCTGCCTAGCTCCCGGGCACTTGAGTTTGAGACCCCTGGGCCAGAGGCTCAATAAGGACCAGCCTCCAGCTCTGAGGTTCCAAATCTCTAAATCTGTACTGAGCACCCTGTGTCCTGCCTGGGGCTGGGGAACTGGAGCACAGGAGGAGGAGGAGGTGGTGAGTACATCCTGGGGGAGAAAAGGAGGTAGGAGGGTAACAGGACCCTCAGCTAGGCCCAAACTGGGAATACAACCAGAAACATACAAACCAGAAATTTTATAAAAGGTTTTATTTTGTTGTTAACAAGTATCTATTTTTTTTTTTTTTTAAGAGATGGGGTCTCACTCTGTTACCCAGGCTGTAGTGCAGTGGCATCATCATGGCTTACCGTAGCCTCGAACTCCTGGGCTCAAGTGATCCTCCTGCCTCAGCCTCCCGAGCAGCTGAGACTACCGCTGTGTGCCACCACACCCAGCTAAATTTTTAATTTTTATTTTTGTAGAGACGAGTTCTTGCTATATTGCCCAGGCTGGTCTTGAACTTCTGGCCTCAAGCAATCCTCCCACCTCAGCTGCCCAAAATGCTGGGATTATAGGCATGAGCCAGGCAAAGTGTCCATTTTTTAACTCATGGTTTAACTGTTAAACCAAACATTTGCTCCAGTGCATTGGGTGGGGCAATGCAGGGATCCACCACCAAGTTGTGAGGGACATTCTACAGCAGCCCAGGCCATGGGCACAGGACCACATGCGATCAAAGGCTGTCCTTGCAGTCTTGCCAATGGCACAGGAGCTGGGGTGGACATTCTCTGTTTTCATGTTTTCATTCTCTCTTTTTAAGTATCCAGTTTAAAGGGTTGAGTTGTAATTGTTCAAATACACATAATGAGCTAAAAGCTTTCTTCCTCCATGATTGTGCTCTTTCGAGTTAAGATGTCTAGACTAGAAATGCTATTAATCTGGTCCAGGTCAGGTACAGGACATTCCAGGTAAATACTCTCCCACTGTGATTAAGTGCTTAAAGGAGAGATTCTGGCAGGAGTTTTCAGGAGGAAAGGCACCAAGGCAGCTTCACACTCCAGGGGCCCAGAGTAGAGTCCCCTTACTAGGTGCCTATAGCCCCCTTGCCCAAGGTTGCCCCCCACAAGGGAGCGGTATCAGAGGAGATGACCCCAAGGAGCTTACTGAGGCCCTGCCATGTGCCCAGCCCCTCAAGCTTCCATCCCCAGCACATGGCCTTTTTGAGCCTCAGTTTTCCCATCTGTAAAGTGGATATGAGTGATGCAGTGAGGTCTGACTGTTCAGCAGTGTTCATCATTCCCCCAAGAAGAGGCCTACAGGCCACCTGAGACCCAGTTCTAGGCTGTGCTGTGCTACTAACTACTGGCTGTGACACTCAGGCCAGGCCCTGGCCCTCTCTGGCCTCATGTCCCTCATCTGTAAAATAAGACTTTATGCCCTCCTGGGTCTTTCCAGACCTAGAGCTTGATGGTCTAGCCCTGAATTCATCCTGGCAGGATTGGCTGCAGCCAGAACAGCCCTAGGCTTCCCGGTGCTGGGGGTGGAAGAGGACAAGGAGAGGGCTGAGGCAGCACTAGGCAGCCCTCGCTGGGTGAAGGCAGAGCGGGCCCAAGGGTGGGTCGTGGCAATGGCATGAGGATAGTGCGTGCAGGCCAGTCTTTTAGGACCCTGGCTATGGTGGTTAGGCCTGGATAGTGGGACCACAGCACACACCAAGCACATGTGCGTGCTATGCTCTAAGACCCAAGTGCAAGAGCAAGATAGAGAGTCTCAGAGCTCCAGAGGAGCAGGCCTTGGGCAAGCCCCCTCCAGGAAGCCTACCCTGACCACCTTCCACCCTAAGTCAGGACCCACTTCCCACAGGCCCACATCAGTTCCTGACCAGGCCATCAGAGTCCAGATGGAGTAAGTGAGGCCCTGAGAGAGCGGATAGCTGCCCAAGGCCACTTGGTGGCGAAGCCAAGGCTCTCTGAAGAGCCTCCCAGACTCCTGTGCTTCAAGGCCAAGAGACCCAGATTGGAAGCTGGGGAAAGTAAGATCGGAGAGGGAGGGCACACTGTGGACAAGGCTTCAACCACCAGCACTTTGCCCAAGCAGGACCCTACACTCAAACTTTCAGTCTCACATCTACCCAGTGAACACTCTTCCACTTTCAACACTCAGCCCATAGGTCTCCTCCTCCAAGAGGCCTTCCCTGACTCACCACTACTTGCTCCTCTGGCCCACCCTTGCCTGTGCCCTACACTCCTGTACCTTGCCCTGAGGGGCCTTCACTGCAACTGGTACTTCCACACGGGCCTCCCCACAGGGCTAGTAGCTCCTCCCTGAGGGGCTGGGGCTAACTGCCCTCTGTCACCCCAGCACCAGCTCCAGGACCATACCTGGCGCATAGTAGGCACTTCACTCACAGAGGTCACAGGAATGAACAGAGGACCGAAAGTGAGGAGGCACGGGAGAACCGCCCAGAAAGGGAGGTGCCCGCCCCGCCCTCGCCAGGCTGCTGAAAGCTGCAGAATTAAGCACAAGCTATAATTAAGACGGGATGTTTGAAGAGAAACATAATCCCAGTTTCTGTGGGATCCTCGGGCACAACAGTAATTAACGTCTCATTAACATTTGCCTAATTAAGCAGTTTATGAAAGTGTATGGATTTACATATTGCCACGCCAGGCTCTCTCAGGCACGTCAAAATTAACCCCTCAGGCCCAGGAGTGCTGGGAGGCAGAAAGCCAGCCTGGGGCCTGGAGAGGAGGGACAGTGACAGCAGTCACAGAGGAGGGGCTAAACGCCTAGTGCCTCCTCCATCCCCACCCCCCAGCCCTGCCCCTCTCCCCACTCACTGGACCAAGGTCAGTCTCTCAAAAAGGACCTTTTACACGGAAATGAAGGGCACTGGTCCCACCTTACCACCACCCCAGGCTTTGCCCACCCCCCACTGTCTGACCCCCGGCGTGTCTCCCTGTGCAGCCCACTCCTCTGCCACGTTCCTAGGTGCCCGCCCTCCCCTATAGCTCTCCTCAGGGAACAGGTCTTCCTCCTGAGAGCACCTTTTGGCTTCAGGAGCTTTTACCTGCATTATCTGACTCAGCCCTCCCGCTCCCGCTCCTGAAGGGCTGTGTTAGCATCACTGCCATTCTATCCAGGAGGCATGGCTCCTCGAGGTCCCCAGCCTGCCCAAGATCCCAGGGCTCCGTGACCCCAAAGCCCCTCCCACTTCCCCAGCTGGCGAGACTTCGGAGGCACAAACACTCCACTGCCAGCAACAACCCACGTGGCTCCCACCCTGGGAAAAGGCCAGCTGTTCCTTCTCGCCTCCCTGGACGCTAATTAACCACCCTCCTCAGAGCCTCCTCCACTCCCAGCCCAGCCACCGCCGCTGGAGCTGAGCTTGAATCAAAGTCACCTGCGACCACCCCTGACGGGAGGCCTCAGGTCTCCAAAGGAAAACAAAGAAAAGGGCCTTTTAGGATGGTGTCAAGGATCAAGTAAAGCATTTTCCTCTACAGCATTTTGAAGCCTTGTGCACTGTATGCATTTTAGTTGTTCATTAATTATCTCACTCCTTGATCCCCCTCCCTCTGCGTTCTCACCCACCATTTGTGCACCTGGGAGCCCGTCATCTCTCTGCCCATTCCAAGGGCAAATTAGGACAACTTTTCTCAGTGAAAATTAGCAATATACATCAAGAGCCTTAAAAATGCTCATCCCCAATAAGTTATAAAAAGCATAAGCCACAAAGGTGAGAAATTTAACTTTGTTACAATTTAAATCATCTGTGCAACAAAAGACATCACACAGGGAAAAGGCAAGCCACAGACAGACTAGAAGAATATACCCGTAGCACATATAGCTGACAAAAAATTTGTTTCCAGGCTATATAAAGAACTCCGCAAATCAATAAGAAAAAGACAAATCACCCACTTTTTTTAAAAGGCAAAGAATTGGAACAGGCAATTGGCAGATGAGGAGATCCGAAGGGCCAATAAACACACGACAAGGCTTGCCGAAACTCAGCAGAGTTCCAAGAAATGCCAAGGAAAAGTATGAAATACAATTCTGCATTCATTAAGTTGGTGGACATCTAAAAAGCCAGACAGTGCCAAGCATCGTTAGAGCAACAGGGCCTCTCATACATTGCTAGTGGAAGTGGAAGTCGCTACAAGTATTTTGGGAAACAATTTGATCTCATCTTTGAAAGCTGAAGATGCATATACACTACCACCAAGCAATTCCACTCCAAGAGAGCCTCCCACACACACACAAGGAGGATGTACAATGCTCACAGCAACCTTGTTTGTAAGGGTGGGAAGGGGAACACTCTAATATCCACCAGCAGGAGAATGGGTCAATGTGGACGTGCAGATTAACCATGGCGGAATGAACACATGTATGGCATTGACCTCCACTCCCCTCCAAAATCCCATCACAACAAGGAAGAATCTTTTTTGTACATAAATCCATAAGCACCAGAATGGAAGAAGAGGAAACAGCAATATAATTTTGGAAGTTGGAGAGCAGATGGGTGAGTGGTAATTGATTTGGCAGAGCTAGAAAAGCAGAGCCCCAAGTTCCTCTCCTATTACCTGGGCAGAACCCAGGCTCAGGAACTGGTGGCACCAGGTACCCCTGGACATGGGAATGAAGGACTGGTTAGAAGTCTGTGTAAGAAGCAAGTAGACCCCAAGGAGCTCCCTCCCCAGCTCTGCCCTGGGAAGACTAGTGGTTATTTTTGTCTCCAGGGAAGATCAAGCTGAGGGTCTCTGGCCTGGGAGACACCATACTGAAAATTGAAGGAGTATGTGAAATTTTATATGCTGAATTTCAGGTCAGGACCCCAGCCTTCCTCTCCTACTCAGCCCCAGGAGACTCGGAGTCCTTTTGGGAGATGCCGCCATCAGGGCTTCCAAGTGAACTGGCCCAGGCAGACCACCACAGGGAAGCCACAGTTGACAAGCTCACCCATGCATAAGGGACACCAGCCTTTAGTGCCCCACTCCTATATAGGGGCAGCCCACTGAGCATCACCAGACATTTGGATGTCAGCTCCACCAGCTCAGGGTTTTGACCATTTTGTTCAGGGCTTGAGAATGGGGCTGGCACAGAGGAGGTACTCAATATATTCCTGCTAAGTGCATTAACTGAGGAAATCCCTAACATGAAACACAGAGCCCCAAACAAGGAAACAAACAGAAAAAAATGCAACTTGAAGAAAACAGGCAATGCAGATAGAAGGAACTTAATAATAATAAAAAAAACTATCAGTATTTTCCTCAGAAAAATAAAATATAGTATCCATGAAACAAGAACTGGATGCAAATATATTTTAAAAAGAATTTTCAGCAAATAAAAAGAAATCTCTGAAATTTAATATCTATAAAGCAGAAATTAAAAACTCTATTAAAAGGGCAGAATGATAAAATTGAAGAGATTTCCTAGAAAGAGGAACAGAAAGATAAAGAGATGTAACAAAGGAGGGAAAAGATAAGAAGTCAGGGCTCCCTCGAGGAAGCACAGCATCTGGTTAGTTGGGTTTCCACAAAGAGAGAAGAGAAAACATGGAGGTTAGGAAATCATTAAAAAAGTAATTCAGGCCAGGTGTTGTAGCCCATTCCTGTGATTCCAGCACTTTGGGAGGCCAAGGCAGGAGGATCACTTGAGGCCAGGAGTTCAAGACCAGCCTGTGCAACAAAGTGAGGTAACTTTTAAAAAATTATCCAGGCATATAGTGGCATGCTCCCGTAGTCCCAGCTACTCAGGAGGCTGAAGCAGGAAGATCGCTTGAGCCTAGGAGTTTGAGACTGCAGTGAGCTATTATCATACCATTGCGCTCCAGTAGCCTGGGCACCAAATCCAGATGCTGTCTCTAAGAAAAAGAAGAGTAATTCAAAAACTTTTCCAGAGCAAAGAATATGAATTTCCAACTTGAAAAGGCAGACCCTCACCAAGGCACAGCACACGGTGAATTATCAGAACACGGGAAAAAGAGAAATTTCTACACACTTCCAGAAAGAAAAATCCCAGGTAGCATGCAAAGAATCAAATGTCAGAACCACCATGGTGATTTCTCAACACCAGCACAGTAAGCAATGACTTTAAAGAGAAGGCCCCCTTTAAAATTCTGGAGGGAAAAAGATCTCCATCTGGAATTCTATACACAGTCAGACTATTAATCAAGATTCGGAGCAGAATGAAGAGTTTTCAGACATGCAAGGTCTCAAAAAATGTACATTCCATTTAACTTTTCTGGAAGCTTACTGGGGGATGTGTTCCACCAAAATGAGAGTGTAAACTAAGAGGAAGAAGTGGGACCCAGCAGGCAAGAGATTCAACGCAAGAGAGAGGCGAGAGGGATCCCCAGAGTAATGGAGACAGTGATCCGGCCTGTCTGCTGCACAGTGGGTATCAAATACTTCAAAAAGATCAAATTGATAGAGTACTTCATGAGTTTAGCAGTGCTGAGAGGCGTTTTACTCAACTGGGGAAAGTTGGGAATTGCATTAGTGATTTTTAAAAAGTATTCCCCCACCCCCCAAAAGGACAATTATTAACTCCAGGGAAAACAGAGTTGTCAAGAAAGGAAAAGTAATCAGGGTATACTACATAGCTCAAATGGGAAGATCAGCCAATCAAAAATGTGGTTGAGTGGGGTGGAAGTGGGGGATGGCAGTCAAATAGAGCTAAAGCACCAGCTTATATAGGAAAAGTCAATCGTTAATGCGTGAAACTGAACAATCTATGAGCAGCAACATAAGCCAATTATTTACAAGTAGGGAAGTAAACACACAATCTGCAAAAAGAGGTGACAGAGGGTGCCCCATAGGAGCAGCCAATGGCCCAGGGAAGGACAGAGGACTGCTGGTTTGGCTCCTAAACACCCTCCCCTACCCCAACCCATGAGTGTCCACTGTCCCGTGCACTGCACTCACAGCCTCCTGCAGCTCCTGCCCCATGCTGCTAGGCTGCAAGGGAACACCTGGGCCCTGCCCCTCCACAAAGGGGCCAGAAGCAGGATCCCCTGAGCTTCCTCATCCCCCTCGTCTGCTCCCTGGTTGGGGGCTTCCTGAGGGTGGGAGTCTGCCCCAGCCAGAAACCTACTAAGTTTTTCTTCCTATATTTCATTTAATAAATATTTATTGAGTGCCTCCTCTGTCCCAGGGGACAGGGGGCACGACAGTGAATGAGGCAGCCACAGCCTCTGGCCCCACACTAAGCAAATAAAGCATTCAGTACAAATTGTGAGGAGAGCCATGAAGGAAAAGAACCCATCTGTGAAAGGAGAACCTTGGTTCACTCATGTGGATGCAGAGGGGCAGGCTGGGATGGTGACAGGGACCTAAGAGTCTGGGCTTGGAGGAGGGAAGGAAGGAATAGATGGGGCAGGGGGAATGGTAAGAATCCCCAGCCCTGCCCCAGCTCTATCTGCCCTTCCCTCCTTCGATCCCCACCCATCACGCCAGCCCAGCCCAGGGCTAGGCTTGTCAGAGGACAGCAGAAGAGAGAAATTCATGATCCAGCCTTTTAATGGAAATCAATGCCACTCGCCAGGATGATCTACACCCTGGGCCATTCCTCACTCAGGTCAGATGAGGCACTGCAGCCTGGGGGGAGGGTGGGGTAGCAGGGGTACAGAGGCAGGTCCCCTCTGCCAGGGATTTCTCTCAGCCCACTGCAGGGCCATCACTGCAAGTGTCTTCCTGCCCTGTCCCTCCTCCATAAACCCTGCTATCATTCAGACCTCCACTGCTCAAGATCCTTCAATGGCTCCCACTGCTCTCAGGGACAATTTATGTGCCCTGGTGTGCAGCCCTTACCAGAGTCTCTGGCCTCACTGTCCCAGACCCCGGCTACAGCCAGAGCCAGGCCAGGCTCAGGGCCTCAGAGCTGAACCAGGGCTGATGACCACTCAGCACCAGCCTCCCTGGAATAGAAGAGGCTGTCCATGCAGGGTGGGGCCCAGAGTAGGAAGCCTCCATCAGCTGCCACAGTCAGCAAAGGCCTCCAGCAGGGCTGTGCTGAAGCTGAGCCTTGGATAAGCAGAAATTTGCCAAGAGCTCAAGGAAAAGAAGAAAACCCCACTTGGCCCAATCCCACCTCCAGGCCTTTGCTCTGGCTGGGCCACCTGCCTTCTGCTACCCATAATAACCCACTTCAAGTCCTGCCGAGGTCCCCCTTCAAGCAGCCTTCCATGACCAGCCTCCCTGATGACTCCAGCCTCTCTCTTGCCTCCGCCTCACACACCCTGGAAGTTCTGATAGCCAATAGAGTGGCAGGGTCAGTCAGGGAGTAAGGAGGGCACGTTCCCATGGGAGGAGCTGTCAGGGTCTGGCTCTCCCTGCACCCTGCCACACCGCAGGCTGGGCTGGGCAAGGTCAGGGCCAAGGATGGAGGCAGGGGCATTGCCATGGAGAGAGGATGGGGGAGAGAGCCAAGCACCTCAGCCCCCCACCCACCCCTGGGTGCTGGACAGCTGACATCCGTTGGCCTGGTGCCCAACACCACCCCATGAGCACGGATGTTCCCTGGGAAGAGAAGCCAGGGAGGGTGGCCCTGAAAGAGCAGCCAGGAGCAAGCACCTCCCACATGCCAGGCACCTCACGTAAGACCTGCCATTCCTCATGTGTGCACAACACACGTGAGCTTGTGCAGTTCTGAGACCTGATCCTCCCCATTTTCAAGTGAAGAAACTGAGACTCAGAGAGGCTTTGTGACCTGCCTACAGTCACAATGCAGTAAGTGGTGGGGCTGGGATCTGGGGCCCAATATGCCAGGCTGGAGAGCATGGTCCTTCCCAGAGGCTGCCTGAGATGGGATCCCCGAAATTGGAAGGACATACAACTTGGGGCCTGAGTCTCAGGAACCAAATAACCCTTGGTGCCTCAGCTGGAGCAGGGAACCCGGTGGTCCTCCCAGGCTCACCCCCAGAGAGGCAGGCCCTGAAACCAATGCCTCCTATCCTATGAGAGAACCCAGTAAGTGCTGGGCACTGGGTGGGGCTTTACTGACATGATCTGTTTGAACAGATGGGGAAACTGAGAGGTTAAGAGACTCACCCAGGCCACACACTAGGAAGAGTATATTCAAATCCAAACCTGACTCCAGATTCAGGGGCCCTTTTTCAGGAAATGATTCATCTTCCTCAATTCAGCAGTAGTCAACAGGCCCTTCCTGAGCCCCTGGGTTGGCCAAGGCCAGGGACACAAGAGGCTGGAGCTCCCAGCCTGGCAGGCCAGAGAGAGCACCCAGATACCCACCACCTACCCACCTCCTGCCTGGGCCAGTCAGGGGAGCAGGCTCTGAAGGAGTGGGCTGGTCCCCATCTTTAGGCCCTTGAGTAATGTCTGTGACCTTTCTCAGGGCTCATATCACCCAGAAAAGCTGAACCCCACCTCTGGCACAGCACATCTTCACCCACCAGCACCTCAGGATGAGGCAGAGTCAGAGAGAGGATGAGGCCAAACAGGGGTGACAGTATCACAGACCTGGGGAAGGAGCAGCCCCCCTTCTAGAGAGGGGGTTGAGCCAGCAGCTCAGAGGTTCTTCCCAACCTCCTTGACATTCAAAGACCCTGGACCTCCAAAGGTCTGGGACTCTAAAATGTCACGATTCTGGGAATTGTATGTCTGCAACCACTTTTGAGCACCAACTACACATGCAACACCTACAGCATCACATTTATGTCTTCTACCACTCCTGCAGGAGGTGGCATTATTAACCCACTTTTCTGATGAGGGGCAGTGCACTGACGAGAGCTGCTGGGTACTGCCCCACAGTCTGAGGGGCCTCATGCTTCACACTGTCTCAGGTGGGAGTGGGAAGTGGGGTGAGGGTCTGCAATAGATTCCGCTGATCTAGAAAACCAACGGTCTGGGAGCCAATGAATCCTCGGCCTAGGATTCTCCACAGCAAGTTCTCAGGTCATGGGAAGGAAGCCCCCATGCTAGTCCCAGCCTCCACGACCCCCTATAAACACTGCAAATAAGAGCTCCCAGTGTTGCTGGGGGCCCCTGAGAAGGAGTGAGCCCCTGGAAACTGGGCCATGAGGCCCAGGTGGGGCCTGAAAGGGATTGGGGCTCTGGGGACCCCAGAAGCTGTGGCTACCCTCCGCCTGTGTGTGGACAGGGTGCTGGGGGCCATTCCACAGATGCACTAACTAGGGACAGGGTAACCCTGGGCTCAGCTGCACATGCCTGGGTACAGAGTACCTGTTCCTGTCCCAGCTCTGGTCAGGGCAGGCCCTGAAGTCACCTGTCCTCTCTTTCTTGAGTTTCTCTCTGTTCTAGGTTGATCATCCCCCTGGGAGCCAGGCTCTCAGGTCTGGCAGAATCCTCGGAGGGGCTTGCCTCTGATTTAGAGGCCACAGGAAAGGTGGGATGCCAACCTCCACTGTGCACTCCCCCTCCAGGCCTGCAGCAAGCACATTCCAGCAGCACCCTCCACGCAGAGAGAGGAACCCTGGGCCTCCTCCTGGGTCTGTGCAGCCACAGGTGCTTCAGGGCCAGGGCTGGCCAGTGCTAGGAGACTCTACCTGGCTTCTCTAACCTGAGCTCCCTCTTCCTGTCCCTGAGAGTGACCTGGATGGACAATCCCTACCCCGGGGAGACGAAGTGAGATGAAGTGGTAAGAATATGCAGTTTGGTGTCAAGTAGCCCGGGTTCAAACCCCACCTGCCCTGCAGTTTGGGGCAGGTCTTTTAACTTCCCACAACCTCAGTTTCCTCATCCATTAACGGAGGCCATAAGTACCCGCCTCCAGAATCCCTTGAGAATAAAAGGAGCATGGCGTGAGAGTGGGCAGAAACGGTGGCTTGCAGGGTGGGAATTCAGACTGGCCCCCTGAGCAGCTGGCTGCCCCCAGGTCCTGCCAACCTGACACCTTAGCTTCGACTTTCAACACCCAAAATCTTCAGACTCGGGGTGGGGAGGGGGGATGTGTAGTTTAAAATAAAGTGGAATTTGCCTCTCATTAAAATGAAATTTGTCACCTCTATCATAAATTGTCCTTCTCAGCTGTAGAAAAAGGTCCATTAACACATTTTTTTTCCTTCTCCAAATGAGGCGAGAGTGGTAGGTTTGAAAATCCCTGTGGACAGTGAAAAAGGCAGAAAAGCCCTCTTTCCCCCAACCTCCAGCTGCCCCCCAGCAGCCAAAACATCATTGTAATTATCTGTCTGGGAGCAGGCTCGGGGAGAGTGCCTTAGCATGGTTCCTTAAGGCGCTAATTAGCAGGAACTGGCTCAGGGGGCCCGGGGCGGGGAGTGAGCCTCAGTCTCTCCCTCCCTTCCTCCCATCCCCCAGCCTCCCACCCACTCAGCCTCACCTGGTCTGTGGGCACTTGCTCTCAGTGACACCTGCTCAGGAGCCGAAGAGGGTGTCCCCTGTGGCAATGCAGCATGGGCTTGTGAGAGCAGAGGTGGTTGTGGAGAGGCCAGGGAAGGGGCTGCCCCAAAGGAGGCCTCAAAGCCCAGGTCCTTGCAGTAGCCCTATCCCTCAAGACCTCAGTCTCCACATCTGAGCAATGGGAGGCAGGACCACATGACTGCTGAACACCTCTGGGGCCCTGGAGACTTTGTCCGAGAGAGGGTTTGGGACAAACGGAACAGAACATGGAGCGGCAGGCTGTGGGGGGAGGGATTGCCTGGAGCTCAGAGCACCTTCAATTTCAACATTATAGCAATGCGACCAACATTTAATGAATACCTACTGTGTGACAGGCTTGACTGAATTGACTCACTTAACCTTGACACAACAACTCCGTGATATAGGCACAATCCCCATTTTACAGATGAGGAGGCTGGTCACAGTGAAGTTAAGTGACAGTGAAGTGAAGTTAGGTGAGATTCGACCAAAGCAGGCCAAACTGTGCCCATCCCCTGAGCCCCACCACCACCCTGGAAGTGCATCCACGTCAGCCCATGACTCCAGCCCCAGATCCCTCCCCACACAGGAAGGAACACATGGTTCTCCAACCCCGGGCACCTTCAGCACAGCGACCCTGGAGGTGGGAGCTGACTATGACCACTGCACAGTGATACACAGGCCTGGGGTCACATAGCCTGGGACAGTGAGGATTTTAAGGATATGAGCTCTCCCCCAACTTCACAGCCCTGGAAACTCAATCTGGGCCCAGCCACCCCCTGAGAGGTCCTGCCCAGAGCAAAGCTTCCCCTCCAATGCCCTCAACTGGGAACCTTCCCAAGGAGCAGCCGTCCCTTCCTGTCCTGCCTACTCAGGGGTCCCTGGGCACCCCACCCCACCCTTAAATCCTGAGGACACCCCTCAGGCTCCTGCCAGTCCCACAAACAACATCCCTCTTCAATCCCACACCTCCATGGCCCCAAAGGGACACTGAGTCAGGAGTTCTGGGAGGGGAGCAGCAGTCATAAGACCCCAGATGGGGAGCCCTGCCCCACCCTACTGCCCTCCTAGGCTGCACAGCTCCTGACAAGGGAGGCTCAGGCTCTGACCCTGCCCTGCCAGGCCCTGTAGGGGGACCACAGGCTGCCCACGCCCTCTATGGGGAGCACAGGTGAGGAGAGCTGGAGGGACGTGGCAGAACAATCTAGGGGGCTGTAAGAATGTGCAGGGAGGGTGTCTCGCTTCTCCGAAAGGTTTTCCCAGATCCTCAAGTGAGCAGGGGAATGTGGGCCCTCACTCACATGAAACACTGAGCCGGT
This sequence comes from Daubentonia madagascariensis, assembly GCA_023783475.1. Taxonomy (NCBI): domain Eukaryota; kingdom Metazoa; phylum Chordata; class Mammalia; order Primates; family Daubentoniidae; genus Daubentonia; species Daubentonia madagascariensis. Next base: position 5,625,034 of record JAKFHU010000144.1, on the reverse strand, counting down.
TCCAGCCTCACCTGACTGCCAGACTCTGCCAACAGCCTTCACTCAGCCCCTTGCCCGCCCTCCAGGGCCCATCTCCCCTCAAGCACCTTCCAGTTTGGACCGTACCTCAGAATCGAGGAGCAGCCCCACCAACTCCATCCACAGCCCCCAGACACCAAAGGCTGTGGGTCATCCTGCAGGAGCCCTCACCAACCCCCACAGGATCCGGCGGGGCTGGTCACACCCAGTGCACACACGCTCACACACACAATCCCAGGTGCCTAACCCTGAGCAGAGCGCGAGCACAAGCAGCCTGGCTAACAGGTCACAGGGCTGACAGCCACTCAGCAGAGGTAGATGACAAGAAGCTTCCTGACCCCACACCAGCCCCAACCCTGGTCACGGGGTCATCAGGGGGTGCTCCTAGATTCCCAGCCTCCCTCTTTACCTGGGTCCCACTGTCTGCACAGGAAAGCACCCAAGAGGAGCTGGAATTGGGGCCCAGCATCAGTGCCCAGGGCTCCTCCTCAGCATCCCCCCACCCTCACAGCCTCAGTGCTCCTGGGTTCTGCCCCAAAGAGGCCAAGGGCTCCAGCTGAAGTCACACAGCAAATCAGGGTCAAGCTGGGACTAGAACCACACCTCCCATTGCCTGGGGCGGGGGTTCAGGTACAATGTATGTCATGAGGGGAGCAGAGCCACAGGCTCGATGCTCATATCATGGGTCATCTTATCTCAGGGAACTGAGGACAGCAGCACCTCAGGCCTAGAAGGACAGGCCCCCAACCTGCCCCTCTGTCCACCAGGCATTACCTCTCCAGTCTTCTTGGCCATAGCCTTCAAGCCCCCACTTGTATTCTGCTGATAACAGCAAGCTCACCTCCACCCAAGGCAGCCCATCCATCTATAGCTCTAACTGAGATCCCCCTCCCTGGGGCAGTGGGTACCCAATGCAGGCCAGAGTTTAGAGGAAGGGGTCAAGCTCCTCAGAGATTTCTGGCCAGCAAGTATAGCCCCTGAGCCTGCCATTGTCCAGGTTGTAGGTCCCATTCCCTCCTGCCTGCCACCTCCTGTTAGTGTCCCTGTGGGCCCAGGTGGGGCCTAGGGTGGAGCACCAACTGGCTGGGTGGCTGAAGGCCAGTTCCTGGCACTCTCTGAAATGAGACAAGTTAGGTAAAGCCCTGGCCCCAGCAGCTCTGGTAGTGTGGGCCTGCCACACCCAGCTCTGGACAGGGTCCCTCATACTAGGCATAACTGAGCCACCCCAGCCATCCCCTCCTTTATAGCACATTCATTGCTCCTTGTAATACAGCCTCCTACACCTGTGCTGAGGCTCTCCAGCACTCCTACCTATGTCTGTGCCTCTCTAGACACAGACCAACATTGTGGGGGTGGGTCTCCTGTGTGCCCATGGCTAAAGAGCTAGTTTCCTAACTCTGAAAATATCTCCCTGCCAGCTTGGCCTGTCTCTAAGGTTGGCCTTGGGCCATAGGCCAGAGGCTGGAGCATCACCCCCAAACCCTGGACGGCAGCAGATACCCCACTGTCCCCCAGATGCCCAGTTCCAGGCCTTTGTCCCTCCATCAGCATCCCCACCATACTCTCATTAGTGCAGCCGGTGTCCCTGAGCCCCAGGCCTGGTGAGTTACAGCCCATCCATCCCTCCCAATGTCCTCGCCGCTGCCTCCACGGGCCCATATTACCACGTACACATCTGTCAGCCTGTGGCCGCCACCGCCACGGCTGTTTCCAGGGAGACAGACTCCGTTTATGACATTATCAAAAAGTCCAGCCCCCCCCTCCCCCTGCCAGCCTCTACCTCCTCCTCCCTTTATGGGTACAGAGATTTGGGCTGTAAATATCACCACATGTCTTCCCTGCAGATTCTAACAGGGTCTGAATACATTGCTGTTCCCGAGGTTACTGCAACCACAGATGCACAGCCTCAGCTGTTTGGGCGCATTAAGGCCTCACTGTGATTGCCCTGGCCACCCTCCCTACCATGCCCAGGGCCTCTGGAGAGTCCCCAGCCCACTCTCCACCCATGTATCTTCTCCTGGCCTGCAGACAGAGTCTGCTCACAGGGGAGGTGGTCTGGGGAACAGGTCACCTGCCCTGGGGCTTTAGCAGGAAGGAAGGAAGGGAGCGGACCTGGGCTAAGCCTTCAACTGGGCACCCCAACATGGCAGGCCCTTTATATACCAGCCACCAAGTCCTTCTCCCAATAGCTGCACAGGGAGCTGGTGTTATGGAGGAAAAACCCAAGCCTCTGTTCAAGGTCACACAGCTGGTTTGAGGCAATCTAGGATTTGAACCCAGATCCTTGGACTACAAAGTTCCTTCTACCACAGCCCCCGGCCCAAGGCCTGAAGGTTAAGAGCTGACAAGTTCTAAGTGTTTTACTAACTAACTAATTTTAACTAACATAAGCCTCACAAGACCCCATGAGGTCAGCACTGCTAATACATTCATTTTACAGACAGGACACTGAAGCATAGCCAAGGCCACCCAGCTTCTAGGTAGAGAAGAAGGATTCAATTCAAAGCCAGGCAGGCCAGAGCCCAGCTCTAAGGGCTCCACGTAGAGCAGCCTTCCAGCCTGGCCGGGTGAGCCGTTCCCACTGCCTTGGGAAGACTCGGCACCTGCCTCAAGTGCACCCTGCAGAGGTGGCCCTCATGGCCATGATCACACTCGAGGAGGAAGCCCAGGCACTGCTGGGCCTGACACATTGTAGGTGCTCACCCAGACTTCCCCCGGCCCCAGCCTTAACTACAGGGGTATAGTGAGGACCACGTGTTTACAATTTAGTCAGCCTTCAAGTGGGGGGCAAGTGCTATGTGGTGGTATTATTATTGTCATTGTTATCACAGTCATTGTCATTGTCTGACCCCATCATTTTAGGCCTTCTGACTTCACAGCCCACAGGACAGGTGCATGCACGCACACACACACACACACACATACACCATGGGCCCAGGACACTGAGGGACCCTCATTCACTCTCTCTGCAGGTCTATGTCACTGTATTAGTGTCCCAGCGCTGCTGTAACAAATCACCACAAACTTGATGCCTTAAAAACAAAGAAATTTATAAGCAAAAATTTACTCTGACACAGTTCCGGAGTCTGTAAGTCCAAAATCAGTTTCACTGGGCCAAAACCAAGGTGCTGGGAGGGCCAGTTCCCTCCACAGACACCAGGGGAGTATCTGTTCCTGGCCTCTTCCAGCTTCTAGTGACTGAAGGCATTCCTTGCCTTGTGGCCGCATCACTCCAATCTCTGCCTCAGTGGTCACAGCACCTTCTCCTCTTCTGTAGTCAGATCTCCTGCCTCCCTCTTACATGGACATTAGTCATTGCATTCAAGGCCCACCCAGACAACCCAGAATAATCTCCCCATCTCAAGATCCTTAATTTAATCACAATGGCAGAGACTTTTTCCATATAAGGTAACTTTCACAGGTTCCAGGGATTAGGGCCTGGATATCTTTGGGAGCCATTATTTAGCCTACCACAGTCCCCAGCTACCCACTCGACACCCCCTCTGGGACAACTAACAGGCACACGTTCACAGCTGAGTGCCTCGTTTTAACCCCGCCTGATGCTGCTGGCTTCCCATCTCGAGTGGTGGTGCCCCCATCTTCCCAGCTGCCCAGGCCCAAAACTGTGGGGCCTACTCTTCCTCTCATGCCTGCAGCTGACCAACCATCAGCAAATCCTGTTGGTTTTACCTTCAAAATCTACCCAGAACCTGACCACTTATCACCACCCCACAGCCACCACCCTGGTCCAAGCCACCATCTCTCTCCTGGACCATTGCAACAGCCTCCTCCAGGGCCTCCTACTGCTTCCCTGCCTCCCACAGTGTCCTCAACGTAACAGCCAGGGAGACCCTTAACACCCAAGGCAGAGTACGTCACTCCTCTGTCAGAAGCCCACAGTGACTCTTGTCTTACTCAGAGCAAAAGCCAAAGCCCTTACAGTGGTCTGCAAGTTCTGGCCCCATTTGCTCCCTGACAACAATTCCTTCCCCTCTCTCCCTCCACCCCTTCTCCACCCATCCTGGCCTCTTCCTCCTCCTCCTCCTCCTCTTCTTCCTCCTCTCTGGCTGTTCTTCACACAGGCCAGGCACAGCCCCCACCTCGGGGCCTAGGTATCCACGTGGCTCCCTCACCTCCTTCAGGCCTTTACCTAAAAGTCTCCTTCTTAGTGAGGCACCCCCACCCCAACATCTCCTTTTCCTCCTTCTCCACTGTACTTTCTTCTCCTTCACATTATCACTATCTCACACGGTACCTATTTTGCTTACTTATCTTGTTTAATATCTGCCTCCCCTACTAGAACGTAAGCTCCGTGATGACAACTCCGCAGAGCCTAAAACGGTGCCTGGACTAGTAGTGCTCAGGAACTGTTCATTCATTCATTCACCCCATAGCCAGTAGTGTAGCCAGGCATGGAGGAGGCACTGGGACCCAGTGGTGAATGAGACACAGCCCCTGACAAGGACTATCCAGGACATTAAGTGACAGGGAAGCCCAGAGTTCAGAGGAGGGAGGGACCAACTCAGCCCAGGCTGGTGGGACAGCTATACCGAGGAGGGCTTTATGGGATAGGTAGGAGTTCACTGGCTGGATGAGGAGACAGCTCTACACCTGAAAGGAGGAGCAGCAAGTATAAAAACCAGGAACAAAGCAATATGATGTGTTCTTGGGACAGAGGAGAGCGCAGGAAGTGAGGCCAGCAGGTTGAGCAGGGACTAGGTTTGAAGGCCTTGGATAGCAGGCTAGGGGGAGGGGGAGGGTGGACTGTTCCCTGTGGGCAATGGCAGGCCACTGAAGGGGAGACAGGACAGGTGTGTGAGTCTGGAGGCCCCTCATCTCACAGGGCCACACACAGCCCACATGTGGGGAGAGAGGGTGGGGTATCGGGTCTACCCAGCCCACACCAAGGTAAGGGGTTGGAAACTCCCCCAAATTGTAGCCTTAGCCAGGAAGCAGCTCAAGCCACAGTGTCATCATGGAGCCCCCAGTATGCCCAGGCCTGTGCTGGGAGTGACCCTGGAGGAAATTAAACCAGTTTGCAACACAACACCAGACTGCAGGTCTAATGTAGCCAGGGGACAGGAGTATAGGAGTGGCACTATGGACTGAATTGTGCCCCCCCAAATTCAAAGGTTGAGGCCCTAGCCCCCAAAGTGACATATTGGAGTCAGGAAGTAATTAAGGTTAAATGAGGTCAAAAGGGTGGAACCCATGCATGCTCACACTCTTCTCTCTCTCCTCCCCGCCGCCCCCTTGCCCGCCCCCCACGTGAGGATGCAGCAAGAAGGCAGCCATCTGTAAGCCAGGAAGAAAGCCCTCACCAGCACCCACCCATGCTGTCGCCCTCACCTCAGACTTCCAGCCTCCAGAATGATGGGAAAATAAATTTCTGTTGTCCAAGCCCCCCAGTCCATGGTATTCTGCCACGGCAGCCTGAGTGGACTGAGACTCATGGCAAAGACAGGGGAGCTCCTTGGAGGAGACAAGGTTTTGAGCCGTCCTAGGGTGCCAGGCCCTGGCTAACTGAACCTCACCATATGGTGGGCCTGGCCAAGGCCCATCCTTCATCCGGCCTGCAAACCCTCAGCAATTGGGGGGAATTTAATTCCTCTGCTGAGGAGCACAGAGGCAGCACTGGAACCAGGGGTAGGAGGCTGGAATCTCTGCCTCCTGAGCGCTGGATTCCAGCTTTCCCCTTCAGCCTCTGGCAAAAGTAACTCAGCCAGGCTGGAGCCAGCCAGGAAAACGTGCAAAGGCCTCCCCTAACCCAGCTCCCACCCCTAAAGGGGCTGCTTGGAAGTGGGGACTGGGCTCGGCTCTGAATGGCAGAAATGATCAGGAATGCAGAGAGAAGGTCTATAAATAAATATACATTTTCATAAGACATGTTTAATTAAAGTGGATTAAAATTAATTTGCTTTAAGAAAATTAGAAGTACCCTAGAGGGTTTCAAAAGCAGGCCAAGAGTCCCCGAATCCAAAGGCTCCTTAGAAGGGCCTGGGGGGTGCAGGGCCCATTCCCTGCACATGGTGTCCTTGGGAGGTGGCTCACATCTACATAGCGCTCTGTACACCACCAGGCTCATTCATATGGGGATGGCAAGCATGATCAGCCCCATTTTGCCAGGCAGAAACTAAAGCCCAGAGGGGGTAGTGACTTGCCCAAGGTCACACAGCATGTCTGTGGCAGGCCCAGTGGGAAGCTGCTGGTCTTTTCTGCCAGCCCTGGGCATTTCATTCATGCTCGACACACCAAAAGCCCCTCACCCTCTGTGCCCCCAGCCTGAGCTGCTGCCTCCCAGGTTCATCCCATCTGCAGGGTGGTAGCCCTGGAGCTGTGACAATCTGGCTCCTCTGAGGCCCAGAACAGAGAAGGCGGAGGGAAGCAGCCTGGGGGTTGGGGACAGGAGCCAGAAAGGGAAAGGACCCGAAATCAACAAGCGTTCCAGAATTTTAAGCAGTTTTTGGAGGAAAACGAGGAGCAGGTTCAGCTGTAGCAATTTGCTCCAGGGGAAAATTATGTTCCCGTGCTCTATTATACAGAACAGAAGGAACATTTGGTGGGTTGAATACTTGTTAATTTATTTCTCTGTTTGTTAATGGGTCCAACACACGCGCATGCTCAAGCGTGCATGCGCACACGCACACATACACACACAGGCATCAGCAGGAGGCAGCGCTGGGTTCCCCGCTCTCCGGGCTTTCCTGCCACCTTCCTACCAAGTATCACGCAGGTTCTTGCTTTCTCCTCTCAAGGCCAAGGGTCTAGAGAAAGGCCATGTGCGGTTTAGGGACTGAGGTGAGCCCTTCAGTTTCCTCATCTGAAAAACGGACTGGCAAAGAGAGGACCCAATATATTAGGGCAAAGCTTTTGACCTTGCAGAAGTGTGACCAGACACGAGGAGTTGTTTTGAGAGCACCTACAGACAAGCAGAGGTCCCTGATACTGACCGAAGGAATGATGCTCCAATTGGGTGGCTCAATGGCACCTCAAGCCGAGCAAGTCCACACCTGAATTCTCATGTGTGTGCCTGCCCCGGATCCCCCATCTCAGAAAACGATGCCACCATCTATCTAGTCCCTTGCCATCTCCACCGCCACCCCGTGACCGTGACCCCACCTCTCTCCTCAGGCCCCTGCACCCACCTCCCCATGCGGCTCCTTCCTCTCCCTGCCACTGTTCTACTCCATTCTCTCCACATGGAGGCCAGAGTGGAATTTGAAAAGCACAAATCAGGTCCTGTCACTCTCCTGCTTAACACACTCCACAGCATCCCCCACCCCCACTTCACCCCCATCCTCCTCAGCAGGAGCCTCCCTTTTCTACCTCCTGTCCTCCCTCTCTCCCTCATTCCCCACCTGCCAGGTCTCCAAACACACCCAGCTCCTTCCTCCCTCCAGGACTTTGCCTTGCCATTCAGCCCCCCTCAGCTTCAACGTCACCTGCCTGGACCCGGGTCAGAGCCACTCACCCCACCCCAGCCGCTCCCTATTCCATGGCCCTGTTTATTCCCCTCCCAATCTCATCACAGTTCGAGTTATCCAAATTATTTGTTTGGTTCCCTGTCATTCCCACAAAAATGGAAGCTACCTGAAGGCGGGGACAGTATGTATAACGTTCTAGGTGCTATATCCCCAGCACCTAGAATAGCACCTGGCACTTAGTAAGTGTTTCATCAACACTTGATGAGTGAGTGAATGAATGAATGAATGGGTAGGTCAGCTCCAAGCCAGAGGGGAGTGGTGAGAAGGGGGCCAGAGTCCCTGTCCCCACAGTCTCCTGCCCCAGCCTCTGAAGGGCCTCAGCACCTCTTCCTCCCGGGAAAGGGAGCAGCATCTGTAACATGGGCCCTGTTCTCTAAACAACTCCATGAAGCAGCTACAAAGAAGCAGACAGACCCAGGCCTGAGTCCCGGCCCAACCACTCTGTGCAACTTAATTCCCCTCTCTGAACCTGTTTACTCATCTGTATAATGGGGATAATTACAGGACTTACCTTCTAGGGCTGTTGTGTGGATGAATGACATCATGCTCTCAAAAATAATGACGATAAGACAAATCCCATCTCTTACAGATAAAGAAGCTGGAAGGATTGTGGGAGCTGCCTAGGGTCCCACCATCAGAAAGTGGGGGCCAAATTCAGGTTTGTCTGACTCAGGACCCAGCACTTTTTTTCTCTGCACTGGACATACCCCAGCTGGGAGTGGGAAGTAGAATACAGGAAGCTTTTCTCAATGTGGACCTTAGTGGTGTTCATTTACGTTCCTGAATGTAGGCTGACCTCACTTCACCTTTCCCCCAGGTTCACCCTAAAGACACTTTAGGAAGCTGGGATGGCTGGCCAGGGAGCACGGTGCCGCCCTGCCCCACCCCACCCATGCCTGAAGCAAGGGAGCTAGGGAGGAGGCAGTTGCTCAAGCCCTGACAGGTAAACTGAGGCATGCTGAGAACCAGTCTGTCAGGAGCCTCCCTTGGGTAGTCTGAGGGGTGTGCAGGCCTGGGTCTCCAGGAGGTCCAAAGAGGAAGAGCTGGGCTACATGGCAGGGGAGGAAGAATTAGCATTTAGCAAGCACAGCCCCCTCCCCAGCCAAGGGCACAGAGCAGGTGGGAGACAGCAGGACACAGAAGGCCCTGGGGGCTCTAAGAACAGATGCTGGGCCCACTCAATCCCACTCAGACCAGCTTGTGGGGTTGGAAAGTTGTCACTGAAGGTCCAGAGGCCTAGAGGTAGGGCTGCCCTGGCAGAGACCCTGCCCAGTGCCTGGCTGATGAGGGACTGCGCTGCAGGGAGCCAAGGTGCCTTCCCCTTGCAGCCAGTGCACATTAAGAATTATTCCTCTTGCGAGCAAACAATTTGTTATAATATCCACTGCGCACTTTTCCCGGCTGGGTGCCCTCCCATACATCCTGAATTAATCCCGGAAGTCACTCCATTCATTTAGGACATGCCTGAGTGTGCCTCTTCTTTTATTAGGGAAATTTTTCATTGTTTTGAGGAGCTCATAGGTTTTAATTTGGGGCTGAGATTTTTAAAGCCTCTCTCAGAGGCATGAGTAGGCTTATGGCTGGGAAGAACCCCTGGGTCCCCAGACACAATAGAGCCTGGTGGGAGCCACCAGACCCCAGGGAGATGGGAGCAGGGAACCAGGGACTGCAGACCCCAGTGCTGTGTGACACTGGGTCACACCCTTACCTCCCACAGCCTGCCTGAGAGAGGCAAAACCAAGGAAGACTGCATATTTGGGTGCAGCTCAACTGAACCTGCCCAGGGAATTCTGGGGGTCATCACCTCTAACCACCACAGCCCCAGGGAATAGCATGGGGCCACTGAAAGAGCAAGACGTTTGGAGTTCAGATGTGAAACATGACTGGGGCAGGGGAGTCATTAGCCTCTCAAAGCCTAGCTTCCAACTCCTTAAAAAGAGACTAAGTGCCCGCCCCCTCTCTGGGCTGTCAAATCAAACAAATCAAACAAGCCAAGTTCAGAGCAAGTCTGACTCAGGGCCTGGCACACAGTGGGTGCTCCATAAGGGTGAGTCTCCTGGCCCTCCCAACCCACCAAAGACTCCTCCCACATCTCCCTCTTGGCCCTCAAGCAGCCAGAGCCCCTGGTCCCTTCCTTCTGGCGGAAGGCTGCACCAGCCTGATCTTCACAGGTGGGGTCCTGCCAGTTTGGGCAGCTGCCACCAACCTCCTCCCAGGCCTTGCATAAGGCCTTCATATCTCTTACCTAAGGCCTTGGAGCGTGGGGAGTCCTGTCCATGGACCCTGTGCTAAACCCCCGCCCTCCCCACAGTCCCCGGGCAGGGCTCTATGCTGGGACCCAGGCTGCATGTCTGCTGTCCCTCTGCCCTACGTCAGGAGACAGCTGTCTGACCCCCAACTCCTGGTCCTCCACCCCTACCAGGGCTCCAGGGCTGGGACCTCTCTGGGCTTTGACACCCCCTCCCACCCCCACCCCTGCCACCAGCTGCTCTCAGGAAGCATATATCCTGTCCTGGCTTGTTCCTCCCACCTGGTCTTTGCGCGCCAGGCATGCTCTCTGTCCCTCCTCCCCCTCCCCCAGCTTCCCCAAATCCTCTTGAACCCTAAGGACCACACTCCTCCAGGAAGCCTTTCCTGACTTCTCCAGCCCTTATCTCCTCCCTTTCCTGAGGCTCACAGCACTTCTCCTTGGCCCCTCTAACCTCATATTGCTACCCAAATGGCATGGGCCATGTCACCTACTCATTTTCTGGCCGCCAAGCCCAGGCAAATCCCACTGTATACCCAGGAAGGACGAGCTCATTAAACGATACAAGGAGAAGGGTACAGAGGACTCCCACTGATGAGTACAATATCTCCATGAGGTAGGTATTATTATGCCCATTGTGCAGATGGGGAAACCGAGGTTAAAAGAAGTGAATCCCTTTCCCAAGCAGCAGGGGTGAGATGGGAACCAGACCCACCAAATGGTGCTGTTAAGACACAGTCCACAAATCTATGTTCCACATACAAGACCCACCAGCCCTTGGCCCAGCAGGTTCACACACTATCCCATCTGGCCCTCACCACCCCTCAGGGAGGTTATCTTATGCCACTCAGGAGCAAACAGAGGTCCAGAAAGGCTGAGTCACTTGCTCAAGGCCACACGGTAAGTGGGAGGGCTGGGACTTGAATCCAAATTCTCCCAGCTCCCACCTGGTCAGGGCAGCTGATCAGGACAACTCACCTTACCCACCCCATCCACCCCCAGGGTCTGTAGGACCCACCTTCCCCTCCCTGGTGGCCCGCCCTCTCCCATGCTGCTGGACAGCCCCTTCCCTGTCCCCAACCCCAGGACTCTGGGGAGTGCCTGCATGGTTGGTTGACTTTTTGGAGGGGCCAGGCTCTCACAGTTCTGGGTGTTTACACAGACAGCCTCAGCTGTGCTGGCTTCCAGAAAGTAGGCCATGCAGGGGAGTGAGGGGGGCAGTAGGTGTGGGCTGCAAACACTCCTACCACCCTCCATACTGCCTGGACAGAGGAACCACCTGTGGACCGTCTCTTCGAATGACCCTGGTGAGTGCTGGGGCAGCCCCTATCAGGGCCAGGGTAACTGCCTGGGCTGCCCGCTGAGGGGAGGTCCTTGGCCAATGTCTCCTCCAACTCCTCTTTGCTTAGTGACCTGGAGAGCCCTGGAGGACATGGCATGAGAAGCCCTTTTTAGTGAGAACCCCTCTCTGCACAGAGGGTCACTCACTTCACTGAGCCTCCACTTCCTCATCTGTAAATGGGGTGGTCACAGCTGCCTCCCAGGGACTGTGAAGACGGGAAGAGCACAGCTGGGCCTGACACTTCCCGGGCACTCAGTGCACATTGGTTAATCCCAGCAGGACCTGAGGCTGTACCAGCAGACTCAGCTCCAGGTGTGCTGGTCCAAGAGCCTCCCAGGAAGCCACTGGGTAGCACTGGGTGGGGGTGCCAGGCTGACAGGCACGTAGACACACCCGATAAACAACAACAACACCATATCCACGATGTCACCATGAGAGCTAGGTCAGGGTAGCAGGCATGGCATGGGCACCAGGGAGCTGGGGTCTCACGAGCCAAGAGGACACTGCCCCCATCCAGAACACAGGGTCGAGGCCATGTCCACCGCTGCTTACTGTCATGGGGGAAAGAGCCAGGGGAACCCGAGCAGAAGTGCTCCCAAGAGTAGATGGGGTGTCACAAAGTGGTCACTGGAAGGACCTCTAAACATCGACTGGAAGGACCAGACAATGGACCTCTAAACATCGACTGGAAGGACCTCTAAACATCGACAAAACCGAGAGCCAAGAGGGACAAGCAGCAGCCAGCTGCAGGGAGAAGCCAGGCAGGGTGTGCAGGCTAAGTGCGGAGGGTAGGCTGGGGATGGACGGCTGAGAGCTGGGGACGGAGGACTGAGGGCTGAGGGCTAAGGGCTGCGAGGAGTGGGCTGGGGACAGTCCCTCCTCTTTCCCCTCCCCGTGCCACCCTCCATCCCCACTGCTGAGCAGGAAAACCTTGCAGCTTCACCCCCATCACACACAAGCCAAGGGAGCCCCTCCTCAGCATCCCACCTCCTTAGCAGCCCAGGCTCCACTCCAAGCCCTGCTCAGCCCTTTTATTATTCAGAAGAGCCTCTTGATTGAAAAGGCCTCTAGGCATCTCACAAATAAGAATCCTTTAATTGGGAAGTTGTTAACTTCTCAAAGAGGAATTCTAATTTTTCTTCCCCACCATCTCCTCTCCCCAAAACCTGCAGACTAAATGCAAAGGCTAACAAAGCCAAGCACTGGGCGCCAACCGCCCTTCCTCAGATGTGGAGCTGCCCCAGGGAGCAGCGGCAGGAGAGGCAGCATGCTGCCCCATGCCACCACACAGACCCCCAGGTCCCTGCTGACTGTGAGAAGGCATCCTACCTCTCCCCATGGGCGCACCTGCTCCATGTCCCTCCTCACCACCCCAACCCACAGCATCCACACTCAGAGCAGTGAGGGGCAAGTGGCTAAAGGATTAAAATGACGACAGACCTGCCCTGCCCTGTCTGGGCCCACCTTGTCTTCAGGGTACCCGAAGCCTAACATTCAATGAACGGCTGCCCATAAGCCCCTCTGCGGCCCTCTATCACACTCTCCCATAGCTGATCACTTAGAATAGTATTTATTAAGCATTTACTGTGTGCCAGACACTGCTCTAAGCCCTTTACACGCATCAGCCTACTTCATCCACTCAAGGTAGATGCTATCATTATTCCCAATTTACTGATGAAGAGACTGAGGTCCAGAGAGCTTAGGTAAATTGCCTAAATTCACACCATTAGCCAGTGGCAAAGCTGGGATTGGATCCCGGACAGTCATAACTGCCACCTACACCTGCCTGCCCCACCCATGGCCTGTGTGCTCCTTGAGGGCCAGGGCCATGACCATCCCATCTCTGTGTCCCTGAGGACAGCACAGAGTCTAGCACACAACTGCTCTTAATAAATATTTGCAGAGCGAATAAATGAAAGACGAACAGAAAGAAAGCACTTTCCCGTTCATTCTCTCCTTTGAGCCGAGCCACAGGCCTGTGACAAAAACAGGCAAACAGGATTGTCCCCAATTCATTCAGGTAGACTGAGGCCCGGAAGTAAAAGCCACTACCCAGGGCACCCCACTAAGAACTGAGGAGTTCTTCTAGCCCACTATGTGTACCTGCCTTTTACCCCCAGTGTACTGGGGTTATATAGTTCCCTGTACACACCATCTACCATGTTCCTGGGCCCTGATTAACATCTCAGGCTGAAGCAGACCTCAGAGAAGCCCTGGTCCCAGCCCTGATGTAGGAATCTCCTCTCTGTGTTCCCGACACCTTGGGGTGGCCTCAATACTCCACGTGTGCACCTCAAGGCTTGAGACGCTCACAACTGCCAAAACCGCCATGGGACAGTTCATTGCTGTGAAAATCGCAGCTCTAGTCGCCTTCTGTTATGGGTTAAATTGTGTCCCTCCAAAAATTATACGTTGAAGCTCTAATCCCCAAAACCTCAAAATGTAACCTTATTTGGCAATTGGGTCATTGCAGATGTAATTAGCTAATTAGAATGAGGTCACATTGGAGTAGGGTGGGCCCTTAATCCAATACGACTGGTGTCCTTATAAGAAGGAGAAACTTGGAGATAGAGTCTAATTTGTTAAATACAGTGTGGAGAGCAGTTTGGCAATGTGGCACCCAGGGAGAATGCCATGTGAAGAGACACGGGGTAGACAGTCATCTACAAGCCAAGGAAAGAGGCCTGAAACAGATTCTCCCTCACAGCCCTTAAAAGGAACCAGTCCTTTCAGACTTCCAGGCTCTAGAACCATGAGACAATAAATTTGTGTTTAAGCCAGGTAGTTTGTGATACTTTGTTACATCAGCTCTAGCAGACTAATACATCCACAGACCTGAGCTTTAGTGCAGACTTGGCTCTTCACTAGTTGTATGACATTGGACAAGCCCTTGCCGCTCTCTAAACATTGGTTTGTTCAAATTATCCCCAGGACACTGCTTGGCACATAGTAGGTGCTCAATAAATGCTTGCTAGAAGAAGACCAGGAATGATAGCATCCATCTTCCACATGGCCATGATAAGGATGGGATGAGATGAAGGATGGGCTGTGTTCTGGAAATGCGGAAGCCCTTGCCACCCACGGTGACGGCTAGATCAACAGACACACAGAGGAGATGGGTAATGTGGCTGCAGCAGCCCTTAGTGTGAGGGAGGTGCGTCTTCCAAGCCCTGCACCCCTCCGTGCAGTCGCTGCTTTCATGGAGGGTTGGAGAGAACAGCAGGAACAATGCACTGTGGAAGCTCCAGGCAGGCAGAGGTGGAGGGAGCGAGTCCTCCATCCATTCATCAAGCCACGGACATCGCTGAGTCCCCACCATGTGCCAGGCCCCACACTGGGCCTGGGGGTGGGAAAGGAGAGCTCCCAGGTAACCAATGTGGCCCCTGCCCCATGTGGAGCCCAGACCCATCCACAGAGGCTTAGAGAGGCACATTCAGCTCAGTCAGCATAAGGAAGAGCCACATCAGAGCTGCCTCCAAGCCCTGGGCTTCCCTGGAGAGAGCAAGGTCCCTGTCCCTAAAGGCATGCAAGTAAAGGTCAGAGGGACACAATCTCAAGGACACCTGCACACCCCCAGCACGAGTCTGGGTTGGGCCAATACATCCCAGCATGGCTGATCATCAAGACTATGGGGCTTGTTAGTCATCCAGATTCCTGGGTTCCCCCTGTAACTCTAGATCAGGAGGTCTGGGTGAACCCCAGAGGATCCTTGTGTCTGATAACACCCCTGCGTAGTCCTGATGCACAGCCAAGCTTGGGCACCCCGGCCCACAGAGCTCCATGGTTTGAATGGGATTCCATTTGGGAAGAGCTTTGACAGCAGTGCATGGGGGTGGGGGCAGTACATGGACAGGACATATGAGAGACAAGAGGATGTGGAGAACAAATATCAAGACAGGCTGAGGACGATGACAACAATGAGCTGGGGTAACGCGATGGGACGGCTCACCACAAGCCACGGGGCCTGGGAAGGACCAGGCACAGGGTATGAATGGCCATTCAAAGGGGCCAAGGGAGGTGGAGGAGTCAGGGAAGACATTCTGGAAGAGATGGGATTTGGCTGGGGTTAATAAAAGCATTCTAGATTGAGGTGATAGAAGGTGAGACTGAGCCTGGGGGGGCAGGGAGATGAAGGAGCAGAGTCACCTGTTGGAAAGAAGGGGGCACAGAAAGGGTGGGCTTCAGACAGATCACAAAAGTCCTTGAATAACCAGGAGAAGGATCTTGGATTTCAACCCTAAACAATAAGGAGCCATTGAAGGTTCCTGAGGAGGAGCATGACCTAAAGGAAGGCCTGTATTAACAACCACCGGGGCCTAGGCTGCTCGAGACTCACCAGATGAGGCTCCCTTGGGGGAGGAAAGGGTGAGAAGATTAGGGCCAGTATCAGCACCACACTTCCTGCCCACAGTACCCCTGACGAAAGTTACTAAATGACAGTGCCAACCATTAGGCCATTTGGGAGGAGCAGCTGGGAGGGTGAGCTGGCAGCAGTTTCTCCAGACTGGTAAATCCGGAGACCTTGTCTGCAAGGCTGGAGTAACAGGCCCACCCCTCGGCAGGGAGCCCCCCAGGCTGGATTCACCCTAAGCAACAGGGCTGGGATTTCTTCTCTACATGATCTCGTCCAGGCTCAGAGGCTTCAAAACCCACCCAGATGCTGAGCACCCCCCCAACTGCATCTCCAGCCCAGTCTCCTCCCTCAGCTGCAGACTCACACTCCCACTGTCTGTGCAACCTCCCCATGTGGATATTGGCACCTCACTTACTTCCCAACAGGGCTCTCACTTCTCCCCTGCAAGCCCGCTCTCAGCCCTCTGTACCTCGATTGGTCAAAGGCTCCAGTGCCCACCCCACTCCCAGGCCCAGATCTCTCCCACTGCCCATCCTTCAGCTGCCCCTTCAAAGCCTCCTACACTTGACACACATACCCCCAATCCAGCCCCAGCCCCACCAGCTCTCATCTGGACTGATGCTGGGGTCTGCTAACTGGCCTGCCAGCTTCTGCTCTCGCCCACCCGCCCCCTTGATCTTGTCTCCAGCAGGCAGCGAGAGGAGTCTGCCAGGCTTGGATCCCCTGCATGACTCTCGGACTCCCAGCGCCGCAAGCCTCGTTTCTCAGCGTCTCTCCCCACCGGCTGCCCTCCAGCCACAGGGGTCCCTGTGCTGGCCCCAGCCCAGAGCCTGTCCAGACCTCCACAGGGCCTGTTCCCTCTGCTCAGGTCTCTGCTCAGAGAGCACCTCATCCGAGAGGCCTGTCCTGATCACCCAGCAGAGAGGGGCTCCCATTTCACACTTGCTCCCTTTTCAGCTTTATTTTTCTCTGTGGCATTTATGACTCCCTAACCTTATATTATTAATTTACTCTGTTGGAATTTAGGCTTTAGGAGGGCAATGACGTGGTCTACATTATTCACCCATGGATGTGATCCTGGGCACATAGAACAATGCCTGATGTATAGCAGGTGTTCGGTAAGTGTGGGTCAAATGAAGGATGAATGAACCATTGAACAAACGATGACTTCAGCAAGCCTTCATGCAGCACCTAGTGTATGCCGCAAGGGAACACAGGGGCAACTCAGGAAAGACTCTGCCTGAAAGTCCCCACAGTCTGTGGGGAGAAACAGCCCATACCTATGCGTCATCCCAACCCAGGTGTGCATGATGCTGGGGCCAAAAGATGTGCACAAGGGAGGGAGCACTGGGGAGGGGGCCACTAGCTCCACTGAGGGGTCAGGAGAGCTTCCCAAAAGAGAGGACACATCACTCCCAGCCCCCTTCCCTGGCCCTCCAGGGTCCCCATCAGGGGCCTCCCACCACCAAGGGGATGACAGGGGGCCTCTCTGACCAGCCACACTGATCCTGGAGTCCGTAGATGTTCAAAGCTGGTGCCTGCATCCCTCCTGCAAGAAGGACACCTGGGCAGGGCTCACCAGGGAGCAGAGGGGCTTGGTTTAAACACCACTGATTCTACCAGTGTGGGAGAGGACAACAGCTATGGCATCTGGGACCCCCAACCTTGCCTGCCATCCCCCTGCCACCCTGCCCCTCCCTCTAACCACTGGAGCACTGAAGGAGGGGACAGAGGAAGCAGGGGACAACAAGGAAAAACCTGGGCTTCCTCCAGGAGTCCAGAGCTTTGCTGAGCCAAGCCCCAGCTCCTTGGCACAGTCTCCAAGGCGCTCCATGACCAGCTCCAGCCCCCTTCTGGCCATCGCTCCCCAGACACACTCCAAACTTCCCTTCCTCTATACCTGTGCCAGGCTGGGCCCTGCCCCCAGACCCACCCAAACTTCTTCTGCCCACCATAACCCTACGTACATCACTTTGTTCATTCAGGCATTATTTATAATGACAAAGCATCAGAAACCATCAAAATACACAACAGAGAATTGGTTCAACACGCTATGGCACACACAGGCTGAAACATTATGCTGCCATCAAAAATCACATTGTAGAAGAGTATTTAATGCTGGGAAAATGATCTTGGTATGGTATTAAGTGCAAAAGGCAGGTTAGAAAATACTAAGTACAGCTTGATCCCAATTATGTCATAAATACATATTTTGTAAAAGACTGACGGGCTAAACACCCAAGTGCTCACACTTTTCTATAGAGAACACACATTACTTTTTTATAAGCAGAAAAATAGAATGTTTTAAAAGGACCTTCCAGACCTCAAGGCTCAGCCCAGGTATCACCTCCTCCAACAAGCCCTGCCAGGCCCCCAGCTGAGAGAGGCACCCCCCGCCCTGCATTAGTCTCCCCTCTGTCTCCCCACCTGCTGCACTCCTCTGTGCCCCCTGCTGTCATGCCTGCGGGTGCTGCTGTCTACCTGGGCAGTGGGGAGGCTACTGCAGCCTCCTGGCCAGGGTGCAGGCAGAGCCCAGATCACTCCGCCTCTCGTCACCCCGGCCACCTCTCTGACAACCCCGACCACATCCTCTCTCCCCATCTCCCATCAGCAATTACAGGTGAAACTGGAGGGGCTCATTAGCTGCTCATTCCACCCAGAACCAAGTAATTAGCAGAAATATTTTGATGGAGATAACCAGGCTTCAGAGCAAGGCCTATTCCCAGGAAGAAAGTCCAGGCTTCTGCTCCACACCACACCCCACCAGCTTTCCAGTGGGAGGACAGGGCTGGCTGAGCCTCAGCCACACCACAACTGTCACCCAATCCTTCAGGAGAAAGGATTCCAGGCCCACTGCCCTGCTGAGCCACCAGGCCTTTTGCCTCTTAAAAATGAGGATGGTATGCCAGGCCAGCCTCCTGCCCTGAGCCTTCCACATAGCTCCTTCTCTTTAGCAAAGTCCCTCTGCAGCCTTCTCATGGGCCACAGAGGCCTGTCAAAAACAGGGGATTGGCCCAGATACAGGGGGAGGTCAAAAGTAAGCCAGGGGTCCAGCCAGGCAGCAACCCAGCTCCCCCTCCTTCCCATCTCCCACCTCTTTGGGACATACTATGGCTCCTCCACACCCTCTAAAATGGAACATGAAGTGGGAGGGCCTGTCGCCTCCCCTATTCTAGGTGTCTTGCTCCTCGTGATACAGTCCAAGAGCCCATCTGCTTTGTTCACAGAGAGCCAAGGTCACCTGGCTGCCAGTGCTTGTCACGCAAGCACACCTGGGGTCTGAGCCTCATCCGGCCCTGAAGGTGTCTGGACCCACACACTGACTCTGGCACGAAGCCCCGTTAAACTCCACACATTAGAGCCAATGCCAGCCTCTTGACAGTTTCTTGGACCCTGATTGTCTCAGTCCACGTGTTCCTGCTCCCTCCTGACCTGGAGTCAGGCACACATTTGGTCAACAGTGTGACAGGACCAAGGACAGAGCCCTGCAGTTCACCATTAGAGACCTCCCATGCCACACAGGAACCCATCAGCCAGCACTGTCCAGGAAACTACGTCACTACGTCACAAAAGAATGCCCCAGGCTTCTGAGCTGGCTGCCAGAGCCCTGCCACAGCAAGGGCTGGCAGGACGTGGCATTGCCTTAGCAAACCTCTTGGACCTGACAGCGTGTTGGGAGGGAGAGATAGGGGAGCCCCCAGAGACAGGGCCCTGCGATGGCCTCCCCTGGAGACCCCACACCCCCATGATTCACACCACCCCCATGCTACCCGATGGCCTAGAGTGGCCTCTCACCTCAGGTTGGGTGGGCGTCTGGGGAGTGCAGCTGGGCTGGGGTCAGCCTGGGCTTGACTCAGTCGCCCTCTGTGCCCATGGGCACCGCAGCCTCAGGGTCTGTGGACGTAGGAGGCTGTGGGGAGAAAGGAGATGGTTATCACCCAGAGCGGGGCAGCAGGGGGTGGCCTGGGGTGCAGTGGGGGCCACACACACAAATGGGTCTGATCCCCCCACCCCCAGCTGGGCAAAAAATACACATATATCCCCCCACCCCACACACACTCTCTCTGACACACTCATACACACACATGTACTCTCATTCACTGCCACACTTGTGCTTACACACTCACATGTGCTCTCAATGGCTAATACATGCGCCACCAGCTGGAGCAGGCAGGGCTCTGGGAACAGCAGGGTTTCTGGCCCCAGGCAGGGTAGGGTGTGACTATGCTTCTCCCACCCACTGGCTCTGTGACCTTGGGAAAGTCAAGTCTCTGAGCCCACTTCCCTCACCCATAAAATGGGGACACCATCCCTCCTGCCAGGACTGCTAGAAGGATAAAAAGAGAGAAAGGACACACAGCCTGGCGCACAGTAGGTGTCCAGCCGATGCCACCGCCAGCCTTGCTCCCCAGCCAGGCCCCAGGAGGCAGGCCTCAGGCTGGCCCCAGAGAGAGGGTGGGGGCAGAGCATCCGGTGCCCCTCCCTGGGCCTGAGCCTTGCCCTCCCAGCCCCCAAGGACCCCACACCCCCACCTACCTGCCCCTCCCTTCCCCAGCCTCTCCTGCTTTATTCCTTTATCAAATATTCACCAAGGGCTCCCTGAGTTGGGGAGGACACTGGGGGGTTCCGGCTCCTTGACAAGGCCCCGAGGCCTCAATGTTACAGGACATAAGCTCCGGCTGGAAGCTCAAGGAGGTGGCTGATGAGCTCTCCAGCCCCCGACCACGTGGTCCTAGGCAAAGCTTCCTCTTCTGACCTCAGTATCCTCAACCTCTCAAAGCAAGTCTTGAATTCCTTTCTGAGCCATCGCAGAGAGGCTCCAGTCAGATCTGCGTTTCTCAAAGTACAAGACACACACTTCTGCAGGTGTACCAGGGGATTTAGGTGGTATGCAGACAAACGTTATTTCCATAGTTATACGTTTATTTTTCTGTGTATTGGGAAAAAAAACCACGACAGGCACATCACAGGTGTAATTTCCCAGATGTGTGACTTGGGGAGCATCACGGTAATCCGCCTTCAAAAGTGAGTCAACGCAAAGACAGGATTAAGAAAATATGAGTGCAGGCGGTGCCCAGAGGTGGCTACAACAGTGACGGTAAAAGGGAAACTCAGGAAATTGGCATCTAACCCAGCACCTGGCTCCCAGCAGCCCTCATGAGGGTGAGCAGGCCCCATCTTCCTGGAGGGCCAGGCCAGCCCCTCCTCCCCTCTTGATTCCCCATATGGTGCCAGCCAGCATGGGCCTAGGTCCCCAAGGGACTCGCAAGGCCTTCCAGACAGGACAGATGGAAGGATGGGTGGATGGGGCTATAAGAGAGTTGCTCTAATGTGGGCAGAAGGTAGCAAAGGCCTCAGATCTCTCCCAGAATAAACATTCTATCAAGTCTAAGATGCTAATGGTGGAATTTCTAGCAGCGTGGTAGGTGAACATGGAGAGGCTCTTTAGAGAGCAGGGTCTTCCCATTTCACGGGCTGTAGACTTCTCCTCCAAGAATAGACAGAGAAATGGGCACTGAGCAGGTTCCAAGGCCCACCCTGGCTTTTCTGTCCTGAGGATGGAGCCACAAAGCAGTATGGACCAATTAAGAACGGCCTGCCCAGCCTCAGAGTTCACCAGCCCCAAACTATGACCCCTGCTGCCAGGCAGCCCTGGGGACAGGACAGGACAGGACATAGTGGTGCCAGTCTGGGACAGAAGGGTGGCCAGAGCCTGGGAAGTTCCTCAGGCCTGGGTCCCCCAAGCCAGGTATAGCCAGGGGTGCTCTCAGTGCCTGCTCAAGCTGGATCCCGGTAGACTGGCACAGGCCAGCCAGGCCCAGGCCAACACAGGCAGCCCTGTCCCTGGAAGGCCTCCAGACCACCTGGCTGGCGGCCCTGAGTCCAGTTCCACCTGAGCTGGCAGGGCAAGCCATCCCCCAGCGCTGCTCCAAGCCCCCAGCTGCCACATTCTAAGACAACAAATGGGCTTCCCGCTCCCTTCCCCCTAAACCTTCCTGAAGCTCCCACTCTCCACTGTGGCATCACAAGGAGTTGCTATGGAAATGGGACCACAGGCAGAGCATGACAATGATTTGGGGCAGGGGAGGAGTCGCAGTGAGAGCCGGGTGCTCTCCTGGACATGAGGTCTGCCCGTGTGCCAAGTCCCAGGAAAGATGTGAAATCCCAGCTGCAAGCCTCACAGCCAAGGAGGGTGCAGGGGCCACAGCCGAGGTCAGGACTTCCTACCTGCCCTCCTGGCTCCTTGCCACCTCAGTGGAGCTCAGGGAGCTCTCAGAATCCAAGGCCCGTGTGTTCAGTAGAATTAACATGTGCCCCAGAGAATGGGAGACTTTCACAGAAACAGCTACTCAAGGACACTGACAACGTGGCTTTAGTACTGTGGGGGGCTGGCCCCCAATAGATGCTCAGCAAACACTGTGATCAAAGAGAATGGTGCCAGCATGTGTGTGTGTGTGGCACGTGGGTATGTGCCTGCTCTGCATGACGTGGCACAGAATCATAGAGCTTGAAAGGCCAACACCCATTGTACAGATGGGGAGACTGAGGCCCAACTAGGGGTGGGGTCACCCAGCAAGTCAGCAGAAAATCCAAGCCCAGAACCCATGTCTCCTCTCCCCTATACCTGAACCCTCTGATCAACACCCCTGGCTCTTCATTGATTCATTCTACTTTTATTAAGTGCCTACTACATGCTTGGTGATTGGGATCGAGAGATGCAAAGAACACTGCTCCTGCTCACCAGGAGCTCAGAGAGGCCATCACGATCAGAGAGAGGGCACCAAGCAGGAGCCCAGGGAAGGTTACTCAGAGTTTTAGGTTATGCATTTCTGAGCTGTGCTTTGAAGAGAACTCCGGGTTTCCCTGCCTTATCTCTCAACTGCTCCCTCAGCCCAAGGTCCCCTACAGCCCACCTGGGGCCCTCACCTCTAGGAGGTAATGGGGATATTCCCTATGAGCACCCCAGTCCCCAGAAATGAGGGACTGTGAGGAAAGTGCCTTGCTACACAGAAGGAACTCAAAGAATGTTGGTGCCAGACTTCCCTCCTCCTCCCCAGGCTGAGCCCGTTCCCACACTGTTCATTCGTTCCTCGCTCTTTCTTTCCTGAGTGCCTCCCATGAGTCAGGCACTGCGCTGGGCTTGGGGTGGGCAGAGAACAAGTGAGCCCTGTTGGTCGCCACCCTGATGGAAAACAAGTCCCCATCTCTTTGTCAGCAGCATAGAAATTCTCTCCTGTGCTCCTCGGTGATTTTTTTGTGGGGGAAGGGTACTGAGACAGCAAAAGGGAACACCTTCCAGAGCTTGGCTTGGAAGACCCGCCATCTTCACTGTAGCTCACATGCACCATGCCTCCCAGCAGCCAGTACAGACCCCCAGGACCTATTTTGCACAGATGGAAACCAAGACCCTGAGAGGTGGCCAGGTGGACCCCAGGGAGCTCAGCACTGAGAAGGCAGGACAGGGCAAGACTGGCAAGGACAGAAGGGAGGGGCCCGGTCCAGGGCTGTGGAAGGGGAGGAAGGAGTAGTCTTGGAAGGCTTCCTGATGGAGGAGGGACTAGGATTGATCCAGTGCCTGCCCCCTGCTCTGGCAGGAAAAGAGTTTCTCTGAGAATGAGTACTGGACCAGGGCCTGCCCTGCCAGCCCACATGACTTGGGGCTAGCCTGGCAGGTGGAGGGTGAGGGGAGCACATTCCCTGACAGCTACCATCCTGTCCCCAACTCACTGAAGGCTGCCACCACTGCCACATCACATCCCTAGTCTCCGCTGTCTGATGGGAAACCAGCTGGGGATGGGAAAACAGCAAGGGAACATACAAGAGACAGAGAGGCCCAAAGTGAGACAGAGTGGCAGCAAACTCAAAGCCAGATGGACAGAGGGAGAGGCAGAGAGATGAGATGGATGCACAGACAAAGCCACCTCTCCCTGCCCAGAGCCAGTTCTGCAGCTGCTGAGAGGAACAAACACAGAGCAGGGAAGGAGCCTACAAACTGGGACTTTGCAAAAGATTTTTCAGCAATAAAACTCTTATTTGAAATGAAATCTTATGCGGTGGGGGAAGCCTTTCTATGCCAGACATTAAATCCAGAAGCCATAAAGTGAAAATTTGACAAATCCAACTACTGTACATAAATACACAAAACATCTATATAGCAAAAGACACCATAAACAAAGTTAAAAGGCAAATGAGACGTTGGAAAAAATATCACTAATATGCAAAGAGCTCCTATGAATCAATAAGAAAAAAGACAAAAGAACAGAAAAATTGGCAGTGAATTAGAAATCTACAAAGGAAGAACTAAATTGGCCAATAAACGTATGAAAAGATGTTCTATCTCACTAGCAATCAGGGAAATGCAAATGAAAACAATACGCTACCATTTTTTGCCTATCAGATTGGAAAAAATTTAAATGATTGATAACAAGCAGTCTTGGCAAGGATGTGGGGAAATGAACACTCATAGACCATTGGCTCAAACTTGTGAAGGGTAATTTGGCTGTATTGATTAACGTTTTAAACCCACACACCCTACAACCTAGTAACCCCACTTCTAGCAGCCTTGCCCACGAAATAGCACAAGCATTCACATATAAATACGCAAGGATGCTCACGGCAGCATTGCTGGTGAGAGAACAGAAGAAATTGGAAATGGCCTACATGTTTATCAATAAGGGAATGTTCAAATAAAATACAGCTATGTCCATGCTACGGAACATTCTGCAGCCATTTGACAGAATGAGGCACATCTATGTATAACAATAGGGAAAAAAATCAAGCTGTAAAACACTATTTCAGAATAAGCCCATTTTTATAAATAACCACTTGTCAGTATATGCCCCAAAAGACAGGAGGACGATACACCAGAATTTACAGTGATCACCTCGGGGGCGGGGGGCGAGGGGGACATGAGGGCTTTCATGGCTTCTGTTTTCCACAAATATATTGTTGGATTTTCTTTTGTAATCAGAAAAACAAAATCAATAAAGAGTTAATGGGTTTTTAAAAAATCCTTCCCAGACCCTAATATGAAATGCAGATCAAAGCAGGGCTGCTCTAGTTGAAAGGGGAGGGGACCAACACTTGCCCACCCAGCCCTATACAGCCCCACCCCCATTCCCTTCCAGGAACGCTAGGACCCTAAGACCAGTCTGAGGACCTGAGCTGGAGAATGTGGAGCCCATGCCTGCATTCCCGCAAACCAAAGTGGACAGGGGCAGAAGGTTGACCAAGGTACACAGGCAGCCCAGGCCCCTGGCTCCTCAGCAGGGCTCCAGCCCTCCCAGGCTGGGGTCAGAGGTTTCTCTGGGTATCCAGAAAATACAGGGACAGTCACAGACTTGGGGAACCCTAGGCTGAGGCTGAGAGGAGCCCTGGGGGTGAAGGACACATGGCAGGGGCCTTTGTAGAAAACTCCAGGACAGAGGGCTTCAAGTCTCCTGTGCTGAAGGGAGGGGGAGACAGAGGGAGGGAGGGAGAAGCTGGGTGTATGTTTCTCCCTATATGTACAGCGAGAGGGTAGATGCGCCCATGGGTGCAAGGAGAGATGACTAGGGTGTGCAGGTATGTGGTGTTCACAGAGAGGGCATGTGTAGGTCTGTGGGGGTGAATTTTGGAGGATATGTGGACTCCCAGTGGTGTGTAGGCATGTCTGTAATCTAGAGTCAGTGTGTGTGTGTGCGCGCGCGTGCGTGTTGTCACTCACAGGGATGACAGCAGAGAGGGGGTGTGTTTGTGTCTGCAGGGAGAGGAACCCAGTAGACCTGTGTGCATGTGTGCGTGGTATATATGTGGTATGTCGTGTGTCCCCAGGAGGTCTCATCAGCAAGGGGACTCTGTGTGCGCGTGTGTGTGTGTGTGTGTTTATGTGTGTATTGGGACGTCTGGGCAGCCAGCAGGCCTGCACAGAGGCCAAGAGCCAATGACAAACCCCAGAGATCAGGCCAGTCTGGAAGTGCCCCTCCCACTTGTGGGTCAATCAACAAATTCAGAGTAAAGTGCCCAGAAGGAGCCTGAAGCCTCCTCCAGTTCCAGAAGGTCCCCTTCCGTTAAGCATTTGTTTGCAGAGCTAATGTCCCGCCTGTCTCCTGAAGGCACCTGAGGCAGGGACAGGAGGGACTAGCAAATTCCTCCTGATGCGTAGTGAATGACACTCTCTACCTGCATCCGGGTCCCCACTAACACAGTGTCTTCAAGGTCTCCTGTCTCCAGTCCCACACCCCTCCATGTTCCATCTACAGCAGGAGTGGAGCATTCCAAAATACAGATCCAACCATATGCTGCCTGCTCCACATCCTCTATGGCTCCCTACTGCTCCCTGCCCACACTCCTTCCTGGGCCCACCAGACCCTTGAGACCCATCCCCAACTGGCCCTCAGCTTCCCACCTGACCCCAGTGCCTCCCCTCCAATCAGATGGGGCCTTCTGTCCTTGACAGAACCAGGCCTCCAAGCTTTTGCACCTGCTATTCCCTCTGCTGGCAATGCCCTCCCTTCCTTACCAGTTCCCAGTGTCCTCCAAGAAGCTTCTCCCTACAGGCTAGGGTGGAAGACCCTCTGGTATCCTCCCCCCTCCGTGCTCACCTCTGTCCTACTCTCATCCCCCAAGTTGTGATTGCTGACAGATCTAGCTTCCTGAGGTGGATCTTGTTTTCCTCTGCGCTCCAGAGCCTGAACGAGGCCTGGCACAGAGGAGGTGTTGGACACAAAAGTTTGTAGAATGAATGAGTTGTCAAGGCACTTGGCCCTAACCTAGGCACACAGTGGGACCTTCTTAAGGCAGCAGGATAGAGCAGAAGAATATGACCTGGAGTCTGGAATACCTAACTTCCCATTCTAGGTCAGTACAACAGGTGATATTAACCATGTCACCTGGGGAATGATCAAGCAGGAGTTCCTAACCAGGATCCCCAGGGAAGGGGTACTACAAAGGTCTGTGGGCACTGAAACTCCACAAAACTGGGTGTGAATATATACATGCAGGAGTGGGTGGAGCTCCTGTTTTGAATATAGGGCCCATGGCTTTCATCAGATTCCCCAAGGGGCCCACAGCCTGAAGATTCAGAAGCATCAAGCAGGAACGGAGCGAGGCTCACCCGACAGGAGAAAATGCTCAATGCATGACATCCACATGCACATCAGGAGGGTCTGTTGGGGGCAGGGGCTAATACAGGTCCTGTGGCCCTGGGCCCCAAGCCAGGACCCCTGTGTGAGTCACAGGAGCAGATGCTGGCTCTAAGCAGGGAAAGGAGCTGTCCAAGATGGCCAAGGCTATCTTGGTAGGGGGTGAGCTCCCCATCAGGGAGGGTGAGAGCACAGGCTAGATGGGCAGAGGTCAGAGTGAGTGAGTGGCAACCCTGAGTCTCATTCTCAGACTCTCTGGGCCTCAGTTTCCCCATCTTATGCCTCAGGGCTAGACAAGGCAGTCCTTGTGGGTCCATTCTGTATGCAAGGACATGAAGGGGTGTGGCTGGTGTGGCCCTGGCTCCAGGCTATAGGGCTGAGTGTGCAGTCCTGGGTCTGGGCAGTCCGCCCACCTGGCAGTGGCCTGAGTCCCTCTTCTCTCATCCTCCTGCTCCCTCAGCTGGAGCAGGGGACTGGCTGCCCAGCCTCCCTTGCACTGCTAACCAGGCCTGCAGAGCCCCAGGCCCCTCTTGGGCACTGCAGTCATCACCTCCCACATTACAGGGACCACAGAGATGACAGGAGTGAGAAGTTTCATATGAGTCTGGGCTGGGGCCAAGGGCTGGACAGGAGTCCAGGCCCAGGCCACATGGGCTCAGTGGGCTCCCCATCTCCCCCTAACCCCTCAAGGAGCCTCCCTCAGCCTGGCTTGGGTCTCACAGGGAGTTAGTGGTAGATCTGGGCCTCCTGCCCTTGTCTGGGCTTACTCTGGGCACAAACGCACCCTGCCCCCCTTGGGTGACTCAGTGCATGCCTCGGCACCCCCTAATCCTTCCAGAAAGAGATGGCTGCCACTGGAGCACTAACAGACTGGTTCAAATGCAGACCTGCAGTGTCCCCTGATACAGCCACCCTGAGCCTCAGTTTCCTTCTCTCTAAAACAGAGGTATAAAAACTTCCCTCCTACTCCTTTTGCAAAGATTAATAAGGCATGGATGCACCATCAGCTTGGAGCAGAACAGGGGACCATCTTTGGGCCTCAGTTTCCCCATCTCTAAGCAAAAGGGTTACCAGTCCATGGCCTGTTAGGGACCAGGCTGCAGACCTCTGCCTGCGTCCGTGGAAAAATTGTCTTCCATGAAACTTAGGAACAGGGCAGGTTGGGGGGCGGGGGGCGTTGCTGCACAGCAGGAGGTGAGCAGTGGGTGGGCAAGCGAGCATATTTACAGCCACTCCCCATCGCTCACATCATCACCACCTGACCTCCGCCTCCCCCCACCCCGTGGGCCTCCACCCCCCACCCCATCCATGGAAAAATTGTCTTCCATGAAACCAGTCCCTAGTGCCAAAAAGGTTGGGGACCACTGCCCTGAGTGATTCCCCAGGTCCCCAGAGCCTCCGATGCTTGATGGGAAGCCTGCCCAGGTGCCCAGTCCATGCCTAGCTCGGCCTGCCATGGAAAGATGGGGTGTTGTGACAGAGACCAGGACCTGCCCTCAGAGAGCTCCAGGCAGATGAGAACTGTGCTGTGGAACATGGGCACTGTCTCCTTAGCAAAGCTGTGTATGGATGTGCCCATGGCAGGTCTCCCAAACTGGTGCTCCCTGTGTCCCCATGCTGCCGCAGTCTCCACCTATCCCTATTGCATCACACCCTGCCCACTCCACTCATTACCTGCCTGTCCCTGTTAGGCTTGAAGGGCCACAAGAAGCTTGAAAATGGAAAACCAAGTATGAAGTGGGCAGTGATCAAGGAAGGCTTCCTGGAGGAGACAGGACAAGAGGGTCAATTCACACAGGAGGCCTTGAATGCCCAGATGAGGAACCCAGACACTGAGGAGCCACTGATGGTTTTATATGTGCCCCTTCCCTCAGGCAGGGAGGCCTGACTGTACCTGGGGCTAACCTCAGAACTGTGACCCCAGCAGAAGGCTCTGGGGGTGGGGGACCTACCCTTGGGAATCCCGCCACATACCCTTCGCAGTCATGGAGTGTGACTCCATCCTAGAGAAATCAGTCCTGGCCGGCGACACCCAGTGAAGGCTGAGGCCTTAGGGCAAACAGCGTCGCCGCTGGAGAGCGCCATCTGACCAGGGAGGGCTTCCCAGCAGATTAACAGCAATGCTGGCCCCAGACTCATTCATATTCTGGTCTGGCTGCCGGCTTCAATATGGCTGAGAGATGCAAGGGCAGAGGCGGCCCTCCGAGAATGCCTGGCGATGATTCCTCTCCGATTCCAATTTATTTTCTATCATTAATGCTTTCGAAAAGCCCCACACGCTCTGCAAACAGGGAAGGAGCACAGGGCTCAGGAGGGGAGGAGAGGAGAAGGCCGGGGGTGGAGAGGGGTGCTCAGTAGAGGTGGTGCGGGCAGCTGCCTGAGTTCAAATCCCCATCCCAGCTCCACCTGCCTGCAGGACCCTGGTGCGAGCTTGACCTATATCTGTCAGTGGGGGACTGGGCCCCCGCTCTGCCCACCTCAGGGGACCATTTCTAGGTCTACTGAGGGGTCAGGGGTAAGTGGACTTTATAAATTGTAAAGGGCTGCACACCTTGAAGAACAGGGAAGCAAACCCAACTATAGCAGCAGAGGCCTATGAACTGGACACCCGCCTCCCCAGCCACACCAGGGGACCCCCACCCCAGGGTCCAGGGAAGACCTGGAGTGCCTCTCACCACAGCAAGGCAGAGGAGGTGAGCACCAGGATTTGGGTCCGCTGGCTTGACTCAAACTCACACTGCCATCCTCCCATCCCCCCTGCCAGCAGCCCTCCTCCCCATCATCCCCACTGCAGAGCCAGAGGGATCTTCCCTACACAAGTCTCCCGCTCAGAACCCTTCCAGGACTCCCCATTACCTTGAGATCAAGTCCAAACTCCCCTCCTGCCATCAAAGCTGTTCCCAGCAGCTCGGGCCCATCTGGGCAGCCTCAGCTCCAGCTGTACCTAACTACTCTGAGATCACCCTTTCCTGCCTTTGCACACACTAGTTCCTGTCTGCAATTCCCTCCTCCTCGGCCCAGTTCACCTCAAATTCCTGCCCACTCTTCAAGATGCAGCCCCAAGGTTTCTCCTCTATGCAGTTTTCCCCAACACCCCTGGCGTGCCCTGCTCTATGCCCCTAGTACCCAGTACCCATCTGTATTGCAACTCAGTAAGATGGTAATTACGGCTGTGTGGTGGTGTCCCTCTTATCAATGAGCTCTCCTGGGCAGGTATGCTTCTGATTCATCCTGTGCATTCCTAGTGCTTGGCAAAGTGCCTGGCTCACAGGAGAGCTATTTATCCAGGCAACCAATCTTCACTGAGCACCTACTATGTGTCAGGCTCTGTGCTGCATGCAGCAGCCAGCAGGATGGAGCCAGTCCTCACCCTCAAGTTGCTTCCAGCGGATATGCTCAGGGAATGTCTGTCAAATGAATGGAGACATACAATCACTTTGTATATGGGGAAACTGAGGCCCAGAGAGGCAAAATGCCCTGCCCATGGGAGTTCCTGCCTCCCTGCCCACATCTCTTCTACTCGATTTCTCTCCCAGGACCATAGAAGCTGTGACGGGAACTCAAAACGAAAGGTTAGAGGCAAAAAGAAAAAAAAAAGGAAGAAGAAAATCCGGCGGATTTTCCCCTTTTCTCCATAATGTAAAGAAAATTGCTTTTGCCAACTATCACAGCTTAAAAGCAATTAGAGTTTTTGGAGGGGACTCTGGGCACGAGCAGAAGCAACAGAGCGAGCGCCCAGCACGGAATTTTTCCAGCGTTCATTTGTATCAAGCAAAAGAAAAAAAGGCGTAAAAGCAGCAATTTCCAGCAGCAGAGATGGTGAAGACAAAATATTTGCAGCCTCTGAGGGAGGGGCCTGGAAGGGGCCAGGGACCCCCGCTCCCACCCCGACCCCATGTTCCAGGAGGCAGGGAACGTGAGGGAAAAGAATCGCAGACAAGGAGGAAATGAGCCGCCACCTCAGCCTGCGGCCATGGGGCCTGGGGCAAGGGGGAAAGATGCCCCCAGCTGTCCCCTGCTCACTCACCCCTTCCCTACCACCCGTGGCCCCCAGCCACTGGAGATCCATCCCCAGAAATCTCAGACCTGGCCATGATTCTGCCCTGCTCAAAATCCAGAGAACATCCCCCACTGCAGGCTGGCACTGGAGGCCCGCACAGCCCGGGCCCCTCTCCAGCCTCATCTGCAGCCACTCCCCCACATGGCACACTGCCCCCAGCTGTCTTCTGAGCAGCCACGCTCAGTCTCACTGCCAGCCTTTGCCCTGAGAGGGGAACAGAAGGAATGTGCACCACTCCCCTGAGAGGGAGGAGAGGCAGGTTTGAGGATACAGACACGGGGGGGCGGGGAGGATGCTGAGCCAAGATCACACAGCTCTAGCCGGATCACTGGACTTCCAGCCAGGCTGCCGCTGACCCAGTCCTTCCTCACCTGGACCTTCACTGGACCTTTGGCCTCTTCTCACCAAATACAGAGCAGCCCCCTCTTCCTGAAACCTAACATCCTTCTTCCTAGCTGCAGCAAGGACTCCCCTCTGTCTGGCACACAGACAGCCTCCTTTAGAAGCAAATGTTCCTAGGTTTGAATGCCAGCTCCTCCATTAATTAGCTATGTGATCTTTGCCAAGTCCCTCACTCTCTCTGAGCCTCAGTTTCCTCACCTGTTAAATGGGGATAGTAATAGTACATATCTCATGGGGTTGTTCTCAGGATTAAATGAGGCCATATATATAAATCATAAGGCACTGTGCCTAACACTTAGTAGGTGTTCAGTAAATTCACCTCTGCCCTCAACCCTCAGGTATGACTCTCTGCGCCTCAGGATGGCCCACACATGTGTACAGAGGCCCCCACA
Source organism: Daubentonia madagascariensis (assembly GCA_023783475.1). Lineage (NCBI taxonomy): Eukaryota > Metazoa > Chordata > Mammalia > Primates > Daubentoniidae > Daubentonia > Daubentonia madagascariensis. The sequence goes on along the minus strand of JAKFHU010000144.1, from coordinate 5,593,611 downwards.
CCACCATGAAGTCACCCATCAAATGCTCACTCCGAAAGCACACACCAGTTGGGAGCAAAGGGCACCGGAGGCTCTAAAGAGCTTTGCACACACATGGAGGCCCAATCCTTGAGTGCAGGGCCAGGGATCCTCTCATTTTGCTTGGCTTGGGAAGGATTCCTCCAAGAACAGTGGTGAGCCTCAGCCACAGCCCTTAGAAGCTGCCAGGCCAGGTGGAGGGAAAATGGATGAAAAGCATGCCTTCCCTCCAGCCTGGGGCCTGCAGCTCAGCCCTCAGCCATCCTCCCAGTCCCAGCGAACAAAGGCAAACACCAAGACCCAGGGTGCAGCAGTCGGTGATCAAGCTGAGAGCAGAAACCAGGCCTCAAAGGCAGCGTGATCCAGTGAAGTTAGGCAGTACTGGGCTCAAATCCTAGCCCACCACTGATCAGGTGGGTGACCCCACCAAGCCTCACCTTCCTCATCTGTGAAATGAAATCAATAATGTCCACCTTGCAGGGCAGTTCTGCACACTAATGAGGGTGATGTTCTTCCAGGGCCCACCTGGGGTCTAGCACACAGTCAGTGTGGGAACATACAGTGGTTGTGCCCCGCCCACCAATCCCTGGACTATAGGCACAGTGCTCTCTCCCCCACCCCACAGCACTGGGAGAGCACAGGAAAGGCCTGATGGCATTGGGGGACAACAAGGATCTGTGCTCTTTCCTGTGACCCACTTCCCACCTGGCAGGGGAGCGAAGGACAGGCCAAGAGACAGCTATGACCTGGTCCTCCCCACCACTCTCTCAGAGAAGAAGAGGCCCATCCCTGCCTCATTTTACCAGGGAGGAAACAGCTGCCCAGGAGAGGTGGCAACGTGCCCCAGGCCTCACAGCCCCCAGTGAGCCACTTGTTCAAGGAAAGGTTGTTTTCTCCTCCTTCCCCAATTGCAGAGAACACACAGGCTTGATGTAGGGTCTGGCGCCACTGCATGGCCGTGGACCAGGGATCAAAAGGTGTTTTGATGTCTCTATCTTTTGCTCCTACCCTGGTTGCATTTCTCCCAGGGGCCTCTCCCACTCCCTCCCCCACTGACCTCGAGAAATAAGCCCAGCAGTAAGCCTGGCACCAACCAGGGCTCTCCTCCTTGTGCAGGCAGGGAAACGGACAGGAAACTAGTCTCAGCCCCAGTGGCTAAGCCTCACGACACCCCACTGAGGCCTCCTCCTCAACCTGTACACCCCTTCTCTCCACTAGTAAGTAACTAGGCACACATACACACACATGCACACATACACACACAGGAGGCAGGGTTACGGGGGAGGCAAAGGAGGGCAGACCCTAATAGGGGAACCCTGGGCCCACCCCCAGGGATGACTGGCAGCCTTTCCACAGCTGGGCCGGCCTCCTCCCCTCTGATCCTGGGGAGCACTAGTTGGTCCTGAGCCACAAGTCCTGGAAGCAGGGGATCCTGGGACCAGGAAGCCAGACACCTGTCTTATTGACAAGGCTCTACAATGCTTCACTGTGAGACCCAAGACCCAAGACAGAATTGGCCACTCCCTGTGCCTCAGTTTCCCCTTCTGGAACCTATAAGAGGACTGTGATCACCTCTGAGGCTGCCTTCTAGTTCCAGGATTCTCTAATTCCATACGTGGACCTCGGCAACCCCCTCAGGGAACCCCAAGCATGTGTGGGTGCTGGGAGGCAGATCACCCTGACCCCCAAGGAGGGAGGGAAGCCCAGGGGGACCTGCAGCTGCCTTAGGCTGGCAGAGGACACTCATCCTGTCAAAGCCTCCCCAGGAAGGAGACTAGGCTCAGGCAGGAGGACAGAGAATGGCTCCTCTTCAGTAGGGCCAGAAGCAGCCAGGGTCCTCCCCCACTTCTGCAGGTGTCCCAGGGGCCCCCTCGGATCTCACTCCCATCTCTGTTCTGAGGCCACAGAGTATTTGGCCCAGCCCCAAGCTCCCAAAACACACACACCCACCCGCTTCCTGCAGACCCCCTGGCTGTCCAGACTCGGATCCTAACCTCTCCTGCCAGGCCAGCTTTCCCTTTGCTTTCCCCATTGCTCCCCCAGAGCGGCTGGTGGGGGCAGCCCAGCTGCTTGTGCCAACGGAGGCTCCCCTGGCCCTTCATGGCCAGAGCCTGATAACATTCTCCTAAATTAAACAATAAACAAGAAGTTGCTTTAGATTTTCCTGACGCTGCAGTTCCTGATTAATCCCCACAGCAAACAAAAGGAAGACAGGCAATTAACCTAAAAGAGGGTCACCTCCTGTTTCTAGGTGGAACCTCCAGCCTAAGCCAGAGGAACCCACCCAAAGGGGGTCCCGCTGTAGCCACCAGTGTAGCTCCAGACCACTGTTCCCCTCTCCCTGCCCCTCCTGTGTCTGCCCAGTCCCGGCAACACCCAGAGCCTGCGCGCTAGATCCTGCCCCCTCCCTCCCCTTCTCTGCTATGTGACCTGGGACAGGCCAAGTCACTTCGGAAGCCTCAGTCTCCCCATCTGTCAGCATCCTCATCTCTCAAGGACAGAATGAAAGGAAATTTGAGACCACTTGAGATTAGACAGAAATATTTTCTCTTACTTTTCAGAGGTGAATGCTAAAATATTTAGGGGTGAAATGTCATGATGTCTATAATTTAAAATACTTCAGAAAAAAGGATAAAGCAAAATGTGGCAAAATGTCAATGATTGTTATATCTAGGGGTATATAGGAGTTCCCTGTACTATTCTCTCTACCTTAGTACATTTCTGTATGTCTGAAAATCTTCCTAACAAAAATGTTTTTTAAAAAATAGCCTTGATCACGTGAGCCAGGAGCCCCACAAACAACACCCTGGGCTCCTGGCATGCCTGAAAGGCAACTGGGTCTCCTAAGTAGGTTAAACGTCCCCCCTACCATCTCTTTTATGTTGTTTCCCTAGAAATTGCTTTTTCACAAATTCCACTGAGCCCTAGCTGCACATTTAGAAGCCTTAGCACATTCAGAAGCCAGACACTGCGCTTTATGGAGGCAACTGCTGTCCTGTGACAGCCCCCTTCCCACCCACCAGTGTCCCCATCTTCTCTGCAGAGCAGCCTTGGGCTGGGGTTCATGATACTGGCTCCATCCCCATGGGGCCACCACCCTTTCAGAGCTTCAAAATGCCTCATTTGTGATGACAAGTCAGTGACCACCTGGCCATGTCATTCAAAGGCAAAGCGTAACCCCACAAAGAGACTGAAATCCCCATTTAACAGATGGGAAAGCTGAGACCCAGGGTCCAGAGAGACTAGAAGCAAAATAAGAAAGGTGGAGAACACAGGAAGGTGGGAGTGAGCAGAAGCTCCTCATCTGCCCCAATTCCCCCTCTTCCCAACCCTCAATCCTAACCCCAGCAGCATGGGTCGGAGAGAAAGTGGCCTGTACCTCTTTTCTCCAGCTCCTGTTTATCGAACTTCCTGGTCAGAAATAAATGGTCACGCTTGCAGTCTCCCAGCCAGGCCCAGCTGATCCACACCAACACTGGCCAGGCCCACCTCCACCAATCGATAATGAAGAGTTATCAGGACCCCAAATAATCAATCGCTAATTGCTGTGTGCCGTGCAATTCATCAGGGGCAGTTATGTATGGCCAGTTACTAGGTGCCCCCGCCCCAGTCTGGTGGAGCCTCCAGGGACAGGGAGGCCGTGCCTGTGGTAAGTGCCTCAGCATAAAAGCCGCCCATATCTCAGGAGCTTCTCAAACAGACGTCCTGGGCCTAGTCCACATCCCCGGACCCAAGGGGCCACTCAGCGAGGAAGTGGCACTGGCCACAGAAATCCTGAGGGATGCACTGCATGCCCCTGATCAGGCTTATCTGGTCCCCAGTTATGCCAGGTACCCAAGATGGATAAGCCCAGTCCCTGCCACCAAGGCATTCCCAAGCCACAAAGAAAGACAAACCACCACACAAGCCTCACACACAGTAGGTGCACAGTAAATCAGTAAGCGTGCTAAATGTAAAGCAGATACACCAATTTCAGAGTTCTAAGGAAGGACTGACTACTTCCAGGTGGGGTGACCAGGAGAGTGTTTTTTTAAATGTGACATTTGAGCTAATTTTTGAAAAAGGCATGAGATCTATATGGGCAGAGATGGGGAAGGACTGTCAGGCAGAAAGTCCAGCACATGTCAAACCATGAAGGAAGGAAAGCCACAGCGTGTGTGAAGGGGCAGTGAGCAGTGTTTGGCTGAAGCCCAAGGAACACAGAGCGGTACTGGAGGGAGAGGGCTAGGGTGGGATGGTCAGATTTTGCAAGGTGCTGAGGAGTCCAGACACCAGCCTGGAGGTAACAGGGAGTGCTGGAAGGGTGTTGAGTGGGAGCATGGCAGCCAGCATGTGCTCACAGGGGACTGTCCACAGTTATTGCCAGGCTGCACACCCCAAGAGAGCAGAGGCTAGTCTTATTCATCTCTGTCCCCATAACACCCAGCACAGCCAGGCCAGAGGAAGTGTCCAACAAGTGAATCACTGAATAATCATAGGGTCAGGAAATTGTAGGATGGAGGACTCCTGGAATCACAGATTCCATGGAATCTGAGGAATATCATGTTTTTATACCTTACCATGTACAAAAATACATATTTATATTACAGCCTCAAAAACAGCCTTGCAAAGCAAGCAGTGAGATCATTCTCTCCAATTTCCAAAGAGGGAAGCTGAGGCTCAAAGAGGGACAGTGACCTGCCCAAGGTCACACAGCTGGTCAGGGGCAGGACCCAGTGCCCTCCCCTCCCTGCCCCAGAAGGCTGAGCCTTGTTCACCTTGGCACGGGCCAGGGCTACCTGGGAGGTAAAGGTCCACCCCTCACTCCTCCCTGGCCTCTCCTGGCCTCCAGAAGGCTACCCAATCTCAGCCCCTCCTTGTGCTGGCACAGACAGAAAAATGCAGCAAATGCTGCCTCACTGAGCATCCCTCCCATCAACTCCAGCTGGAGTCAGCTACTAGTCACCATGATAGCCTGTCCCTGCACCTACAACGGAGATGGGGCTGGGCGGGGAGTCTCTAGCATCCCCAAGCTTGGTCTAGACAGAAAACAAAGCCACTTCTTCCCAGTCTCCTCCCCAGAAGTGTGGGAAGCCTACCTGTGGAGCAAAACCGCTGGACCAGGAGTCCAGAGAGGGTCAATCCCAACATGCTGTGTGACTTCTGGAGAATCACTTCCCCACTCCCAGCCTCAGTTTTCTCATCTGTGAAATGGGGCAATGCTGTCTGCCTACTTTATAGAACTGCCATGAGGACTAAACAAGAGGAGCATAAAAACATAGAAAATTATAAAGCAAATTTTTACCTGGAAAATAACAATAATAAGACCCTTCTTTACTACAGCCTGGCCACTGAAACTCCAGGAGGACTCCCTTCTCTCTCCTGCACAGAGCAAAAAATGAGCCAACATTTACTGAGACTTTACAAGGTAGCAGGCAGTGCCTGCTTTACATCTATCATTTCAGCATGTGATAACAACATCCCTATGAGGTCGGTATCATTCCCCCCACATACACAAGAGGAAAGTGAGGCTCAGAAAAATAAAGTGACTTGCCCAAGCTTACCCAGCTTGGAAGCAGCTGAGCCGAGATTCACAGTTCCATTTGGCATCCAAGCCCAGACCCTTTTGATCCCACCAGGCTGATTCAAGGAGCCACTCCACACCCCAAAGTCTCAGAGCTTTGGAGTCAGTGCTCAGGGTGAGGGTGCTTCTCTCACACACACACACACACACACACACTCTCCACTGAGGCCCAGACCCTCACATCAGAGGCACTGTGCCACCCATAGCCCGTGGACCAGCAGGGCCATCAGAGCTGGATGGGGCCTGTGAGGGGGTGGCTGGCACAGCTGGCCTGCAGCTAATTGGATCAGTCTTGGGCATGGAGTTGCCTGTCCAACTGCCCTGGCAGATGGGTGCTGGAACTGGGCCGCCTGCCAAGGCCCAGCCTCCATGTCCAAACCAACCTGGGCACCGAGGTTCCATTTCAGCTCCTGCCTGCTTGACCCTGGTGGCTGGCAGTGCCCACATAGATCCAGAAGGCCATGGTGGCAGCTGCTATCCCTCCTCCAGCGGCCGGCACCTCCCCTGATGTGGCCATATGGCCCCATATGCTCCCTGACAGCTGGAATGCCCAAACAGCTGCCTGAGGACGTCCTCTGCAGAGGCCCTGAGGCCTCAGCCGCCCCACCCACTCCTGCCCAGCAAGCCCCAGGCACAGCCAGGAAAACCCCAGGCTGGACTGCCCTGCCCCCAACTTGCTTTATGACCTTTGCTAGTCACCACCCCTCTCCGGGCCCCAAACTCCATCCTCTGCCAAATAGCAATGTTGACCACCTGTCCACCCCTCCCTTTGTAGCCCTCTTCCGTGGTTACAAAATTCCACCCAAACTCACTTCAGTTATTCAGGGAGACGAACACGTGTCCATTTTTACAGACATAGAAACTGAGGCAAGACCGAGGGCCTCAGGGGCTTACTCAAGTGTGCACAGTGGCAGGGCCAGTACTAGCAGCTGCATCTATGACTCCAGGACACTTGCCACCTCTGTATGCCCAGGAAGTAGGACTGGAGAGACCTGAGCCTTCGCCCAACTCTGACGACCTAGACTGCCCCATCCGGAATCCCCTCCACCCCAGGCCAGATCTCTCCACCCTCCATCAGCTGGGGAACCACACGCGACCCTTGGCCTTCCTGGCAACCGCAGGCGAGGCGTCCATCTCTGCTCTTGCCCTCACCACCAGCCTGGATTCCACAGCAGCCTCAGGCCCGCCTGCCTGCCTCTGGCTCTCCTGGCCAACCCCTTCCACGACCACCAGAGGGAGCGGTTTAAATTGCAAATCTCATCATGTCCCTCTGGAACTTCAACTCTGCAACCCTGAATTCAGAATCAGCCCACATTCCTTAGCTGGGCACTGAGGATCCTCCTCTGTCTCGTGCCAACCTGCTCCACACCCACTGTGCCCCTACGTGAATGGCTCCATTGCAAACACGTTCTCCCCTTGCCCGGTGCCTCCAACCTCCCTGCCTTTGCTGACACTATGCCATCTGCCTGGAAAGCCCTCACTCACATCCACATTCTCCATTAATTCATTTATTCAACAAATATTTACTGAGCATCCATCAAGTGCTAGAAACGTCTCAGCAGGTCAAAACCCCACCAGCCCTTCCAGTCCATCAGAAACAACCCCTGGCCACTCCCCCACTGTGCCTCTGCAGTCACCCAGCCCACTCTGCTCATACCAGGGGTACGGGTCAAAGTGTGTTTCCCCTTTCAGAGCCCATCCAGGGAGGGGCCCAGGCCTCAAACCAGGAGATGCTCCAAATGTGGAGTGAGCCTCAAGTGTAGGACTCCAGGCAGTGGGGAGCAAAGGCCAGTGCATGGTTCCTAGGAGTAGGTGTCTGAGCCCCAGAAGCCCATGGAAGAGACTCTGAGATCAGCCAGTGTGGCCCCCAGCCCCCACAAAAGGGGGCCTGACTGGTCAGGACACCTTTTCCTCCTTGAGTCACCCCAAGGCCCAGCCCACCCAACAACTTCCTATCACTGAATTTGTTAGAATATAATACTTTTTAAATTTAATACACAAACATGGCAGGGTCAGGGCCTGGCTGAGGAAGGAAATTAAGGGGGCCACACAGGGCACTGCCCCTTCCCAGTCAGGAGGCTGGGGTAGGAGAGTGGCTGTTTTCCTAAAGGGGGCAGCCAGTGGGGGCTGGGAGCACCTGGCTGGAATTTTTACCCCTGGCAGAATAGACCAGGGGCCAAAGAGGTGCCCTGCTCTCCCCCTCCCTATGGCTCAGGGCCCCAAATAAAGGGCTCATCCTGCTGGAGTCGGTTGTGGGGTAGGTTCCCGAAGAACCAGGGTGGGAGTTCAAGCAGGCCTTGATGGCAGGGGTGGGGCCAAGCCAGGCATCTAGCCATGCTCCAGCCACCTGGGTAGTGACCAGAGCACTGGTCAACACTCAGGAGGCACAAGTCCAGAGCTTAGGGAGGCACGGGGAAAGAGGGAGATGAGGAAGGGAGGGGAGAGAGAGAAAATAAGAGAAGGAAAGAAAACAATGGTTAAGAAAGACTAAGTCAGCTATAGCCGGCAAGAGAGGAGGGGAGATGCAGGGAGAGGATGCTTGAGAGGGGGAAGCCAGCAAAGAGTCTGAGGAAGCCACTGCCAGGGTCCAGCAAGCCCAGCCCCCCACCCCCAGAGGAGACTTGGTCACTCCTGGGCAACAGCGCTCATCCCTGAAGGCTTTTGAGGGCCTAAGTGGCCCTGGGGATGAGTCCAGGCTGCTACAGGACTGAGTGGGTCAGAGAGGCCTGCCTGGGGCTCACAGCTCTGGTCTCCTGTGCCTCTGGTGGGCCATCTGGGGAGGAAGTGGCCCCAATAGCCACCAGAGCCTCCTCCTCTTCCCCCAGTGCACATTTACATCTCCACTGGGAACCCATTCCCCCAAGGGTGAGCTCTTTGCCCAACAAAGGGACTCCAGAATGGAGATCTCAAGAGAGTAGGAAGGATTCTGGAAGAAAAATGCCAGGACCTAACCTAGAGTACCAGGCTGCAGAGGGAGGGTGTCTGATCCCCATGATAATAATGACATCTCAGAGCTGTGTGGAAGATTACAGGAACCAGGCTTGCAAATCATCAAGCAGAGCACAGACAGACTCTGGTCCAAAATCTAGGAAGTACCTGTTTAACCAGGCTGGGATCAAGCAGTCCCACAGGTCAAGCCAGGGGAATCAGGAGCTTTCCTAAACTGCCTCTGGCTGAGAATGGCTGCCCCATCTGGGAAAGGTGCTGGTCACAAGCAGCAGGAGAGCTGCCCCTGTGAGATTCTAGCAGCACGCCCCCAGAACCCCTGCTGCAAGGTCAATAGAGAAGGCCTAGGTGCCCTCCCTTGTGTCCCCCCCACCCCCCCACCCCCGCCTCATCAAAGGCCAGGATCAGAGGATTCCTTCACAGAAGAAAGGGGCTGCCCTGAGACTTAGGAGACTGGAGTTCTCCTAGCTCCATCTCTGCCTCAAAATCCTCCTCTGTGAAATGGACAAGAAGCATGCCCATGGGTCCTGCATTCTCACAAAGTGGCTGAGAGATTCCAGAAGGAAAATGGAGGTAGAAGTAAGGTTTAAGCCTGAAAGCTGACCAAATATAGATATTACCATACCCCACAGACCCAGGTAGATACTGGCTGATCCAACCACCACACCCCTCCACGCAGCATTCAGGCTGAGATCAAGACTTCTGACCCCATAGGTTCATACACTGAGTTACAGGAAAGAGGGTATATGGACAGGGGCTGCTGAGGACTCCAGCAGTTCTATCCCCAGGGAAGTCCAAGCTGGAAGGATAGTGCAATCAACAATCAGAGAAGGCTTCCTAGAGGAGAAAGAACCCGTCCTGGAAGCAAGGAGGATTTGGTAAAGGGGAGGGGCCTGCAGGGGTCCTGACCCCTGACCCATCCTTGGGCCTCTCACTCCTGGAGACACAGGGTTCCCTCCCTCTCAGAGCCACCATCCTGGACCACGTCTTCCCATCTTATCTTCTGCTGGACTGGCTAGGTCAGCAGCTGGGGTGGGGGTGGGGCGTGTGTGGGGAGGTTCCCTGAGGCAGCCAGCACAGAACCAGAGTGTGGGAGGAGACTCAAAAGGGGAGCCTGGTACACAGCACAGCCACAACCTCGATACAGAGTGAGGACTCAGGAGCATGGCTCCAAGCAGGGACGGGGGCACCAGGCCGGCGGGCCAGGAGGCGCCCCCTCCTATTCCCAGCCTCTTGGGAGCTCCTGGGTGTCCCGGTCTGGTGGGCACACCTTGCGGGTATTTCCCTTATTCCAGCCACCCGTCCCGCGGAGCAGAGGCGCGGGGACACACACATACACACATGGGCACGTCTTCCCACTCCCTCAACTCAACCTCCGTGTCTTCAGCCTGGCTGCAAAGAAAACCTCTCAGCCCCCGGAGCTGGGAGCTGTCGCCACGCAGTCCCGCCTGACCCTGGCGGGGTCACAGGAGTCTGGCGGCCAGAGCGGCTCCAGCGAGGCGCCGCGGGGCTGCATGGGTGTCCCGGAGAGTGGGCGGCTGCGCTGATGGGGTGGTAGAGGCGCACCCTCTCTGGCCCTCCAGGCGGCCCAGCCCGTGCCCCCGCCCTATTCTCCGCCAGCGTTCTCTCCTCTGGAAAGAAAGGCCGGGTTCCACCATTAAAGCGCCTCCACCCCCACCTCCTCCGAACCGCCGCGCCCCGGGGGCTCCACAAAGTTGCTCCAAGTCGCGGGGGTTCTAGGGGCAGGTGAGGGTTAGGCGGGGCCGCGCAGCGGGCGGGAGCACGGTCACGGCCTGGGGAGCCGAGCGCGCACCCACCCAGCTCCGCGCGTGCACGCCCCCCACGGACGCGCACCCAACACCCCACCCCCACCGCTGCCCCCGAGGCTCCCGCCCAATCAGAGGCCGCGCACGCGGCGCTGCTGGCGGACCGACTCCCCAGCTCCCCGGCCTGCACCCCTGCAGCCTCGGCCCCGCCGCAGCGTCCCGGCCTGGCCACACTCACCGTCCCGGGCGCGCCGTCCGCGCGCGGCTTCGCTCCGGGCCGGCATCCCCCGGCTCGGCTCCGCTCCGGTCCCCGCTCCGGCTCGGGTTCCCGCTCCCAGGGCTCGGCTCCGAGATGGTGGCAGCGGCAACGAGCGAGGCTTGGAGGGCGTGTGTGTGTGTGTGTGTGTGTGTGTGGTGTGTGTGTGTGAGAGAGAGAGCGCGCGCGCGCGGCGTGTGCGCGGGAGGGTCCCGCGCTCCCCTGCGCGCCCTGCTCCTGCCTCCTGCTCTCCACGCTGCGATGCCAGCAGAATCCCTAACGCGCGCTCCCACCCGCCCGGGCGCTCACACTCGCGCGCACACCCGGGCGCGCGCACACCTTCGCCGTCGCACACCCGGCTCCGCACTCCTGGGGCGCTCACAAAGGACCCCCTGCCCTGCCGGCCCGAGCCCTCGGAGCGCGGCCCTGCGTCCCCTCCCCCTGGCCGACCCCGTCTCAGGTCCCCCGCCGCTCGCAGTGGGGACCCCCCCCGGGCGTCCCCGCTCCTCCACCTTGCTTGGCCCAGCCCGGGCCGCGCTCCCGGCCTGAACCCCGACCCAGGTGCCCACCCTGGCTTCCGGCACTCCCGCCCTGAAGCGCCGGCTCCCTCCTCCTCCTCCTCCCCTGCACCTCTGCCCGCTACCGCGTGCTCTCCGGCTTCCTTCTCTCCCCCTTTCCTGTCAGTGCCTCTCCAGTATCTCCTTTCCTTTCTCCCGCCTGCCCCTGATCCCTGTCCGCCGTCTCTCTCGCTCTCTCTCCGTCTGTCTTGCCGCCGCCCTCTTCCGCGCCCCCTCCTCCCCACCGCCCTGCGCTGCCTCTCACATTCTCCGCATTACATCGGGTGCCGCCCGCCGCTCCGGGGACCCAGGGTTCGAGCGCGCAGTGGGCGGCGAGGGGACCCGCAGCGTCCCAGCCCCGCCGCCCCCTCCGCTCCGCTAGCTCCGCTCGCCCCGCGCCTCCTAGCTCCGGCCTGGCGGGTGGCGACGTCCAGCGCTAGCCTCGGCTGCCGCTGACAGCTCTCATCGCCCGGGCTTAAAGGGATAGCGCACCCGGCTCGACCTGCCCCACCCGGGGGCGCCGGGGAGGGCGGCCTCGCCGCGCGGGAACACTCCGGAGCGGTGGCGCAGCGGGGACCGTGCTGGCGGCGCCCTGTGCGCTGCCGCTGAGCCCGGCCCTCCTGGGCTGGAGGTGAGTCAAGGAGAAGGACGGTCGGGAGCTGCCCGGACCACGCCATCCAGGGGGCGCTCAGCTCTTGTTGGCGGCCAAGCCTGGGGGGCAGGCTGGGGTGTGGGGCAATGTAGGCTCGGAGCCCAGGACTGCGGGGCCAGGGGAGGCGGGATCCGGGAAGCTGCTGTCCGGATCTGAACTCCGAGTGAAGACACCTGTCATGCTGGGAAGACAAGCCTCACAGGGTGGCCTACCGCTCCTGCTGTGTGACCTTGGGCAAATGCCTCCCCTCTCTGCACCTCAGTTTACTCTTTCTTGGAAGGACCTGGTTTCCATCATCTTTGGGTCCATGCCCAGCTCTGATATGGTGTTAGATCCCATAGAAGGGGGAGTCCCAAGGCAGGCTCTTGGCCTCCGGAATCCCACCTCCTCCTTGCCTATGAGAGCTGGGGCCACTACTGAACTGCACTTCTTGCCACCACCCTACACTCACCAGGCCTGGTCTGCCCCCTCCCTCGTTCTGTGACCGTCCTTCTCCCACATCATCAGGGGAACAAGGCAAAGTTGAGCTGTACAGGGATCTACTGGATACAGCACTCTACCATTTGCAGAGCTCTTTCACATCCAAGATCTCCCTGGACCCTCATGACACCTCGGGGAAGTAAAGAGCACCCCCAGGCTCTTGGTCAGCCTGATCCTGGACAGGTCTGGTGCATGAGCATTTCATTACTCCCACCCTAGACAACCCCTTGTTCCCCAGCACCTAGAGAGGTATGCATTCTGCCCATTTGTTCACTAAGCCTCTATTGTGTGCCCCATCCTGTGCTAGGTACTGGGGACCAGATGATTTAGACACATTTCTGCCTTCAGAAAAGGAAAGAGTAGGAAGTATGATAGAGCTATTGAAGTGGAGGAGGTCCAGGAAAGCTTCCTGTAGGAGGTGACATTGAAGCCAGATATTGAAGGATGAGTAAGAATTCGCCAGGCACAAAGGTACAGAAAGGGCATCCCATGCCAAGAGAAAAGCATGTGCAAAGACCTGGAAGTGGAAAATAGGACGTGATGGGTGTTTTGGGAAAGAGGGACCTTGAATTGAGGAGTTTCAACTTTGTTCTGGGGCAGCAGCTGGGCAAATCTAGGCAGAATTCCCCAACCCCACCTTTCAGCCATCACAGAGGCATGGCTAAGGGCTTCCCAAACCCAGCAGGTTTTGCAGGAGGCCTCCTCCTTCTCTCCTCTCCTCTTCTTTCCTCTCCTCTAAGCCCAGACCCAACCTCTGCGCCCATATCCACAGCCAGACGCAGCACAGCCTCCCCCTGCTGACTGGAGCTGGAAGTGGGAGAAGCCCAGACTGTGCTGTGGCTGTGTCCTGAGTCCAGGAAGGGCCGGGCCCCTCGCACCCACCCACAGGAAGATGCCTTGTAAAGACTCTAGATTTTGGTGTCAGGCAGACCCAGTGCCAATTCCAGCCTCAGTGTCCTCCTCTGTACAATGGGAATAAAAATACTTAGTCAACAAAGGTGATTGGCAAAGAATTCATGAGGGATAATGCACAGGAATGGCTGAGCACACAGTTGGCATTCAGCAAATGTCCTTTTTCCTCCCCATACCTGAGCTTGGCTTTGTGGCCCATCCCAAAGTCCTTTATTGCCTCCCCTTTCCCCCGTTCCCTGGCCATTTTCCTTCTGCCTTCCTACCAGACTTCCTGGGGGTCTCAAGGGAGATGAGCTCACGGCTGTTGCCTGCTCTGACTCAAAACACCTCCTGAGGAGTCTTCCCAGGGCTTCCAGGTGGGCCCTAGGGAAGCCAAACAGAGACAAACAGCCTTTCCCCAGAGTCCCTGACATCCAAGCAGAGCAATTCCAGTCTGTATCCCCAACCATTTTTCCCCATCCATTTCTCTCACTTACTTCTCCTGTCCTGGGAGCCACGCAGCCTTTGTGTCTGTGCTTGGGAATTTGCACCCCCAGCTATGCTGTGCAACCTCAAATATGTAGCGTACCTGCTCTGAGCCTCAACTTCCTCCGTAAGTATAGGAGCAAGCGGATATGCCCCACAGCGGTGATGAACCTAAGTCCATGTCATTTATTTTTCCTCAGCAGGGCCAAGCCCAGGCCCTCCGCCCAGGAGTTCTGCACAAAGGCAGTCAGGTGCAGAGGCCCCTCTGGGAACCCCTTGTGTCCTGCCTTTGTGCTGGTGGCCAGGGGCTGTTGACACCTCTGACTTACAGCAGGCTTTGCAGAGAGACATTGCCAGAGCAGCAGCAGCTGGGGGCTGGGGGCCGGGACCAGGGGCCAGGCTGGTGTGGGCAGCTCCAGGGAGGAGTTCCTTCACAGAGGCTGGGGACTGGCTGCTTCCCACCACAGGGGCTGGGTCAGTGCCCCTGTAAATGCCTGCCCAGGGCCCCTCTGCTATTTCCAGCCATATCCACAGGCCAATGGCTATGAAGAGGTATGTGGGGCTGTGAGGTGGGGGCCTGGTCTGGTCTGGGGAGTCAGGAGAGGTTTCTTGCAGGGTGTGACATTTGACTCGGCACCAGAAGGTTGAGCAGACAGTAACTCAGAGAAGTGAGGGCTCCAGAGAGAGGATAATGTGTACAAAGGCTCTGTGGTGAGAGGAAGGAGAAAAAGTCCATATGACAGCACCTACCCTTCCCTGTCCCCATAACTGTAAAGTAAAGGTGGGAGTGCTCATCTTCTGCCCTGTCTGGTTGATCCTGGGCCATAGCCTGTAACAAAGGGATGGAGAAGATACAAGAGGCCAAATGACCCCACCAGAGCCAGATTCCAGGGCCTAGAGCCCTGGAGTGGGCAGAGAGGCTCCTTAGGCCCTGCTACTGGCCTGTGCCTTCCTATCCCTCCTCCACCCCTGAGCTTGCCTCCCCCAGCCCTTCCCAAGTGGGGCACTCCTAGAAGTTTTCTTCCTTTCCCCACCCCAAACCTCACCTGCACCCTCACCCACTCTCTCCCATGAGGCCAGCCACTGCATCAGATGCCTGGGAGCCCCTATTGGCCTGTAAGGGCTGAGTTGGATCCTTACAGGTAGGTGTGATTAGTATAGAAAAAGCTGATGTGACAGAACTATGGATTGACCTGGGCCCCTCAACAAGCTGACCTGGCCTCTGCTCCACGAGCTCAAGAGCCCCCTGCTGACCTGGGGACAGCTCCTGCAGGGCCATCCCAGCCTCCTTCGGAAGGGCCCTTAACAAGGTAAGGCAGCCTCCAAAGCAGGAATTGCAACTCTGAAGTGAGAAGAAAGCCCCTCACATGGACAGCAGAGCACAGTGTAGCCTGGGAGGGGCCAGGCTTTCTGGACCTGCAAGGGAGCATGGGGGGAGGGGAGGTAGCACCCCGCAGAGCCCTGCTTCCCTAGACTCCCCCCAAGTATTCTGGGATGAAATGAGACAGAGGGGCTTATTGTGGTGACAGGAGCTAGCCCCTCCTGTCTGGAGCATCAGTTTCCCACCTGTTAATAGGCTCCATAAGCCTGTCTCTGCCCATGGCACCCCAGAGGGTGATACAGTCTTATTGGGGAGGTGGGGCTGGCTAAGATTTTCCAGGGGGGAGGTTTTATAGGATCAGTTGGTATGTCTGTTGCCCTCAGTGATGCTGACTTCAGGGTCCCAGGAGGATCACTGACAGAGCAGCACTCCTGACAGAGTAGCTGATGGTTATGACAAGAATTCCAGTTTCCTTCATCCTCTCTCCTGTCCAGGGAGACAGGAGGGGTAAAGAATTATACCCTTCCACAGATGGGAAAACCAAAGTCTTCCCGGGGCTTCCAGGTGGACACTCCCTGGGGCTCCGAGGGAGCCTGGATTGGATTGGAGGGGTGAAGCCAGAGAGCCTGGGGGAGGCCGTTGGGGTGGTCTAATGAGAAAGAAGGGTGGAGTGGGGGGTGTAAGGCCTAGATATGTAAGAATAGAAGGGGCAGGACTCCAGGTATGAAGGTGGGGCTGGAGGGGCCCCCCAAGGCCTTTTCAGAAGAGGAACTGCTATTTACTGCAAGCTGACCCCTGCCAGGCTTCATGACCTTATTCCAGGAAACCCTCACACCAAGTGCATAGGGGACACCATGGTGCACTGCCCATATGCCCCTTTAGGCTGAAACACTCCCCCTCTGCTGCTGAGAGTGTTGGCTGACGGGCCACAGGTGGGTACCTTCCCCTTGGCAAGGAGACTAAAGAGAGAGCCCCTTTGCCCAAGGCCTTCCCTTCCAGGGGCAGCAGCCTCCAGTGACTGGTCAAAGCCAGGATAAAGGCCTGTCCCTTTTGTCCCAACTCAGGACAACCCTGCAGAGACAGCTCAGATCCAGGGCTCCTCACAGAGTCTACCTTGCCTTGGCCCCATGCTGCTTCCCTCACTTGCTACTCTCCCTCAAAGAGTCTGCTTCCCAGGGAGCAGACATGCCCACACAGATATTATTATATCATCCCCATTTTACCCATGAGGGAATTGAGGCTCAGAGGTGTTAAACAACTTGCCCAAGGTTGCACAGCTGATACATGCAGACCAGGGCCTGGCTTGGGAAGGAGGAGACCAGGGCCCCTAGCTGGCCGGGAGAGGGTGGCAAGTTAGTCCCTAGGGAAGGCCAGCCCAGCCCACAAGACTTGCCCAGGCTTGTGACCTCACTTAATGATGGCCCCAGGAGTATTCCCTAGAGTTCTGCCTCCCAGCCCCGCATGGGTGTTTTCCAGTGGCCCAAAGTGATATTCTCTTCCTGCCTGTCCTCCTTTTCAAGCTTAGCACCAGTCCTCAGTGTCAGGGACTTGTCCGGGTTGACCCTTACCCAATTTCCCAAGGTTAGAGTGAGGTGCCTGCAGTTCCCCCAGGCCCTTCACAGAGACCCCTGCAGCACGCTGTGCTGCTCAGCCCTGGCATGAGGATGGGATGTATTGGGCCGAATGGACAGGCAGGCGTCTGATTGGCACAGCAGAGCAAACAGACGGGAAGGAAATCAATTTGAATGTTTGATTAATTTTAATTTTTAATTTGCATGGAGAGTAATGCACCCCATTTGACACTGCATACTCACTGTGAGCTGCTGGCATTCACCATTGCTGCCACCTCTGCAACCTGGTGTGCCCGGTGGCTCCCTGCCCTTCTGTCAGGCAAGCCAGTCCCCTGCATGGCAGACTGAACTTCTGCAAGGCTAGGAGAAAGGGTCACCCTCCAGGGCCCTCTATCCCTTCTACCCAGGAGAAAAATGTCTAGTAAGTCTCCTCTGTGTGAAATGGGGGGGGCCAAAAATGTGCCCCCTCTGGGGAGGAGCCCTTGGACAATGTCTATTCCAAAGTTAGAGTCTGCTAATGGACTCTTGACATGGTGACACACCAGTTTAAGAGGCAAGGGAGATTCTAAGTGTACCTTGGCTCACAGGTGCTAAGTGGTTACCCAGCCTATCTACATTCAAGGATAGCCCTATACCCTGAGTCACATCTGTCTTAAAACTGGAACAATCCCAGCTCTTGTGTACTATTGCTTTGGCAGTTGGAGCTCTGCTGTCTCTTTGTTTGTTTGGAATTTGACCATGTATGGGCTGGGCAAAGGTGGCCTGAACTGGGAGATACTAAGTCCTATTCTATGGCTCCTCTCCTCTCCCCCTTGTCAGGCCCCTGCCCTGACAGCACTATCATACAAGGTTGAAAACAGAGGCCCTGGAGTGAGGCAGACCTGGGTGGAATCCTGACTCTGCCACTTATTAGCTGTGTGACCTTGAGCAAGTCACATAATCTTGCTGAGCATGGCCTTCAAGGACCCTTCCAACTGTGCTTCCTTCCTGTTCCCCTTTAGGACTCACCTCTCGATATCTATAGAATGTTCAATGGCCTCCTCCAGGAAGCCCTCCCTGAGGAAGCCTTCTTTTGTCATCACCCTTACTATTCCCAGCTGCTGGCCCACCATGGACACAAACCCTCTCTGATCTTCCTTTGGCCTGACTGTACACTGCACACTCTGCATGGGGTGTGTGCTGGAGAGAGCATGGTCTTTGAAGCAGATATCCCTGGTTCACATCTCAGTTCAATTCCATGCTGGCTGCCTAGGCCCATCCCTTGAGCCCCTCAAATGCAGTGGATCCAAAACTGAACTCATCATCCCTCCCTAAGCTGCCTCTTGCCCCTTTTTCTCCCCCATCTCAGTAAACAGCACCCAACCCACCAGTTGCTCAAGGCAGAGAGTCAAGAACCATCTGAGACCCCTCCCTCTGCTTCATTCCCCACAACCTATCCTGCCCCGGTCCTCTGTCCCTGCCCTGATACACTCCCCTGATGGGCCAGGCAGAGCAGAGAAGAGGGATTCTCTGTGGTACTCACTGCATCACCTGGCAGGGCTGGGTGACAGGGCTCAGTCACCTTTTACTGAGCACCTTCTGCATGCTGGGTGCTGTGCCAAGGGCTTCATAAGCTTTAGCTCCATTCTTCCTCCCTGTGGTTCCAAAGTCCCTCCATGTGACCTGAGCATCACCCAACCCCTCCAGGTCTCAGTTTCCTCCCCTGCTAAATAAAATTTGCAGTAACAACTACCTCTAGAAGCTGTTGGGTGACTAAATAAGAAAATGTGTGTAAAGTGCCCCTACACTGGCAGACACAAAGTAGGTGCCCATTGAATGTTGATTATAAATTAAATAACTCATGTGAAAAGGCCTAGAGCCCACTTAGTCCATGTTCATCAAATCTGAGCTATTAATAAGGTAAATGCTTCACTATTTGCTCCTGGAATGGGGCAGAGCTGGGGGTGGAGAGGGGTGTCTGGCCAGGGCTGAGGGACAAAGGGGTTGTCTAGAAATCCAGAGCACTGATGCTAAGATAAGGCAGAGAGAAGGGGCAAGGCCAAAAGAAATGGGCCACCAGAGACCAGGCCCCAAACTTGTCTTTTAAAAGCCTCTCTCCCTGAGGTTTGGGTCTGGGTGGGTCAGATCCAAAGCCCCCAAGTCCTCTGGAGACTTCCAAGCCTGGAAGTCAAGGAGAAGGAATGAGAACCTCACCCTCTAGGAGGGAGAGGGGAGTGGCAGAGACTCCAAGTGGGACAGAGATATTAGGAAAACACGACATGACGGCCACCACTATGAAGCGCTTACAGCATGCAAATGTGCTCAACCTTTGCCTACATTTTCTCTTTTTTTTTTTTTTTTTTTTTTTTTTTTTGAGACAGGGTCTCACTCTGTTGCCCCGGCTAGAGTGCAGTGGCACGATCATAGCTCACTGCAACCTGAGCTCAAGTGATCCTCCTGCTTTAGTCTCCTGAGTAGCTGGAACTACAGGCATGGGCCACCACACTCAGCTAATTTTTCTATTTTTTGTAGAGACGGGGTCTCACTCTTGCTAAGGCTAGTGTCTCAAACTCATGACCTCAAGAGATCCTCCCGCCTCGGCCTCCCAGAGTGCTAGGATTACAGGCATGAACCACCACGCCCAGCCTGCCTACATTTTCTCATTTTAATCCTCTAAACAGCCATGTCAAGGGTGTTGTTATACCCATACACAGATGAGACTGCAAGAGGCTAATAAGGACTTGCCCCAGGTCATGGCCTATAAGCCTCAGAGCCAAGATTTGAGCCTGGGTCTTTCTGGCTCTAACGACCATACTTGGAACCACTATGAAAAAGAAGAAAGAGGGAGGAAGCTAGTGCCAGGGTCCAACCTCTCCTCAGGGTTACAGAGCCCCTGGCCCAGGACAATGGGGCCTCCCAGCCCCCAAGAAACACTTCCTCAGATAGCCTTGCAGACACTCTGGTGGTTTACAAACCCAGGGAACATTTGTCTCTTCCTAGCCTTTGAGCCTGGAGGCAAGACCAGGGGTACCATGGGAGGAACCTGGTCACGCATCAGAGCGGGGGCAGAAATGCTTGGGGTTAAAAAATAATAATAACATTTTACAACAACAACTACATGCCAAGCACTGCTCTGGGTGCTTTACATATGTTATGTTTAATTCTCACAATAAACTCTGAAGTAAGTCCTTGATCATCCCCATTTTACACATAAGGAAACTGAGGCATACACGTTAAGTAATGCACCCAAGATCTCACGGCCTGGGAGTGACAGAGTCTAGATGCAAATTCAGGCAGTGAGGTTGCAGAGGTCATGACTGTAACCATTCACCATCCTGCCTCTCAAAACAGCCAAGTGCTGTTCCTAAGCCCAGAGCCATGCAGGATGGTGCTGGGGGTAAGATTTGACTTACAGCACTCCTATTTGCACACACTTTTTGTTTTTTATTTATATATATATTTTTTTTTTTTTTTTGAGACAGAGCCTCACTCCATCGCCCTGGGCAGAGTGCAGTGGCATGATCACAGCTCACTGCAACTTCATACTCCTGGGCTCAAGCGATCCTCCTGCCTCAGCCTCCCAAGTAGCTGGGACTACGGGCATGTGCCACAACACCTGGCTAATTTTTTTCTATTTTTGGTAGAGACAGGGTCTCACTCTTGCTCAGGCTGGTCTTGAACTCCTGACCTCAAGCAATCCTCCCCACTCAGCCACCCAGAGTGCTAGGATTACAGGCCTGAGCCACCGTACCAGCCTGCACACACTTTTTAGAATGCAGAAAGTGAGACACCTGTGTCTCTGCCGACTCAGCAGAGAGAAGCAAGCTGAGCTGCCCAGCTTTTGCCTCTGTTCCAGGAGACACAGCTCCAGGCAGTCGAGCTTGGGCATGACTTGGGCAAGCCATGTTGCTACAGGGCCCCAGGCCCTAGGTCCCATCCATAAGATGATTTCTCAGGACTGGTCAGTTCTAAAAACCCAGGCTCCTCATTCCACCACCTCCGGGGCATCTGAGGCGCTATCCAGGGTCCTGAAATACCTCTCCTGGCTGCGGTCCAGGAGTCTGGAGACCCCAAAGCCAACCTGGTTCTCTGTGCACATTCTTTAAATCCAGGCAGGTAAATCAACATTTTGAACATGAACTATTACCCTAAACACAAATGAGGAGTTATGTCCTAGATCCTCCCACCCCACCCCACCAAGGAGAATCCTTTCGTGAAGGTTGTAAATTAATGCAACTCTCGCTCCTCCCTGTGGGTGGCTCCATTCCTGTCTGAATTGCATGTGAAGGATGTGCCTCAGTGAAACCGGCTGGTCTGTAACTCCAGAACTGGGGTGAGAGCAGCAGGAGGCGTTTAGCCCAGGTGCTTAGTAAATGTCATCAGCTGCCATCATCACTACCACCATCATCTGCCCTGGGTAGCCCCCTCCTCTGGGACAGCAACCACACCCAGATGTGCACCCCCAGCGTGTGGCTCCAGAAAGCACATCCAGGGAGAAGGCAGTGGTCTTCATTGCTGTTTTAGAAATATGGCCCAATGGCAGTGTTCTGTGAAAAGGGGAGACGGGCTCACCTTTTAGAGGCTGCTCAGACTCTCTTTGTTCTAAAACCCCTCCCCCTTGGGGGACCTGAAATATCCTTGTCCCTTTCATGCTTTCGAGCTAAAACTAGATAAAAGTCTAGAAAGTCTCCACTCACAAGTCCTGATGGGGCAGCCCCATGAGGCGACTCCATGACAAACTGATTATGAGGCCATCTGTTCCCTCCACACCCCACTTCTCTGGGCCCCCAGCTTCCCTATCCCAGTGGGAAAACCAGGCAGCCAGATTCTAGCTATTGAAGAAGGAGGGTGCCCTCCCAAATTAAGGAAGGGGCCCAGGAAAAGAGCTGTGTCCCCACTACAAGGGTGGGGAATGGGGAGGGAGAAGGAACTATACCTCTTCCCTTTGCTTCCTCACCTCCACATTCTCCCAGTTACTCCAGCTTGGAAAGGTCAAAGCCCAGGGCAAAGGTTCCCCAGTTTTGTCATCACATCCAGCCCCAGCCAGCTGGAACACGGGACCTTGTCACTTGGTCTCCATTGCAGAGTAACTGTGCTGGCTCCACCACTGGGTCTGGGGACCCTCAACTCCTCTTTTCAGCAAACACTTACTGGGCACTAATTGTGTGCCTGACCTGTGCCAGGTCATTCTCTTACATACAGTCCCATTTGATCTTCATGACAACATGTGGAAGTGGGTATTTTATAGACGAAGAACAGGCTCAGCAAGGTTAAGTTATTTTCCCAAGGTCACACAGCTGAGAAGAGGTGGATCTGGAACTTCCAGTCTGATGAGAGCAGCTCTCTCAGCCCTGCCCCAAATGGTTGACTCCCCACAGAGCTGGCCACAGCACAGACATTTTCCCAAGGACAAATAAGCCTCATGAGGGGTTGGGGGGAAAAGGAATGCCTGGCCTAGCACTGCTTACACCTGCTCTGGGAGAACCTGCCCCGCTGGCCCCCCTGGGCCTTGGAAGGACATGCCGTGTGGGCAGTGGTCAAGGTGTTAGATTTTCCTATAGAGGAAAAGCAGTCACACCCAAGGCACAGCTCCTTCCTTGCTCCCTGCCTGGCAGGCAATCTGGGGACCCAGACCCTCCATTTCTCCGTGGAGAGGGAGTATGCACTGAGGGGTCCAGGGGGCAGCTGTACCCTCCTCTCCACCCACTTGAACACAGGCCACTCACTTCCTGGGCCACTGGGAAAGACCCCTTCTGAAATGCCAATATGTTCTGAAAGGATTGAGTCACAAATGCCACCCACCCCCAGGAGTCAGGCAGGTAAGAGGCAGTAGGCCTGATGAGGAACGGTCAGGGGAGCACAGGCCCTCCCTGAAAGCTCTGGTCACCCCACATCAGCACAAGTCCTAGGGATGCCAGGCCTTCTGACTTTTCAAGAGAAGGCAAAACTCAGACTTTGTGCAGAAACTGCCCATTTTTTAAATGTTGACCATTAATTCAATTTTGCAAAAGTACCATATGGGCCAAACATTTGCCATCTCCAGCTTCTGCCCTTAGATGCTCCCACTGACCAAGGCCCAGTGGATATCAGCAGTGTGGGCCCAGCACTTCATGGTTCACAGAGCCTCTTTGCTATAATTTGAGTGTTTTTGTCCCCTCCAAAATTCATGTTGAGACTTAATTCCCAATGCAACAGTATTGGGAGGTAGGGCCTTTGAGGGAGCAATAAAGTCATGAGTACTGCACCCTCATGAATGGACTAGGGCCTTTGTAAAAGGTCTGTGGGAGCTGTGGGCATGTGCTCCCCTTCTTCCACTCTTCTGCCAAGGGAGGACACAGTGTTCCTCGCCTCCAGAGGACGCAGCACTCAAGGTGTCATCGCAGAAGCAGAGAGCAGCCCTCACCAGACAACAAACCTTCTAGCCCCTTGATCTTGGACTTCCCAGCCTCTAAAACTGTGAGAAATAAATTCCTCTTCTTTGTAAATTGCCCAGTCTCAGGAATTTTGTTTTAGCAGCACAAATGGACCAAGACACCCTTTCCATGCCCCTCATCTGAGCCTCAGGCATCATAATCTCCTTTTTACAGATGAAGAAACTGAGGCTCAGAAGGGGCAGAGTCCTCAGGGGGTGGGCCCTAACCTCAGCCCAGGCTTCCTCCTGCTGCCCCAGGTCAGTGGGCTGAACCCTCCTTGTGGTCCAGGGAACACAGGCAGGCCCTTGGATGGGAGGAAACCTGGGCTCCACCCGTATAGTACTGGCTTGAGCACAGACGAGGACACCAGGCTGCTCCAAGGAGCAAGACATCAGGAACCTGGGGAAGAGGGGGCACTGATTTTATTCACCTCTCCATCCTCAGGGGCCCTTTTGATTGACATCTGCGCTAAAGCAGGGCCCCAGGCCCCAGAAAGGGTCAAACCAGGTAGAAGGTGGGCTGTTAGCAGCCCTGGTAGTGGGAACAGATGATGGATTGACTGGATTTTCTTATTTGGAGGTGATGCTGGCCCTGCTATGTGCAAGTCTCATGGATATTTTTCATCAAGAAGTTGCTACATTGGATGAGGTGGGGCAGGGGTGGGAGCCAGGCTCAGGGGCCTGGGCTCACAAGGAGCAGGGGCCCAGGACCCGAGACACTGGGCTCCTCATGGGGAGACCATGGGGAGCTGAGAAAGTCCGCACATCCAAGACATAGAAGGACCAATGTCCTTTCTCTATGCTTTACACACCTGCACACATGTACCCAAGGCATGTGTATGGAAACACCAGCACATGTACACACATGTGTAGACAGGCAGATATACGTGCATACACTCTCACATACCTCCAAGCCTTTGCCCACATGGGAGCTCCCCACTGGGACACCTCCCCTTCTCTCTGAATCCTCCCATGTCATTTCTTGGGTCCTCTCCATCCCCCAGCCTCTGGAGCCACACAGGGTGTCTGGACCAGGGCTCAGACTTGAGGTAATTCAGATACCCAACCCCCTACATGAGTTCTGGGGGTATGAGTCTGCGTGAGGGGGAAAGAAGGGTCCTAGAGCAGGGTCAAGCCCAGGGAACAGGACAGTGCCAGGGCTTACAGAGGGGCCGGGAATTGTCCTAAAGCTGCCAGGATGGGAGTGCTGAGGCTGCTGGCAGGGATCTGATGAGGCCCATCTGTGAGGAGAAAAGGGCAGCCCAGGCTGGACCATGAAGGGCCTGAAAACCCCTCCTTTAGCACCCTCTCCTGGAAGCCCCCCACCACTGCCACGGACCAGGTGCTCTCTCTTTTCCCTGAATTCCTACAGCTCTGACTGTTAGCAGAACCCACTGAGCTAAAGAAATCTTAAATCCACCTTCCTGGAGCTCCCAACCTCCTGGATCAGCTCCAGATCCAGGATTGGACTTTTAAAACCCAAGCCCCTCAGCAATGAGGAGGCAGCCTCCAGCACCTAGCAACCGAGAAACCAGACCAAGTATGATTGGTCACTTACATCTCACAGGAGGGAAGGAATGAGCTTATTGGCTGGTAATGCTTATAAAAGGAGAAGCCAGTGGGGCAAAGAAGCAAGTCCCTGCAAAGGGAGATGATGAGGCTTAGCTGTCCTAGGAGAGCCATTAGACACTCCACAGCTCAGAACTCCCCCTCCCACCCAAGCAGACCAGAACCGAGAACTACCCAGTGGAAATGTCCAGTTTCAGCCATACTCCCAGCAGATTTCAACCTTGGCATTCCCAGGAAGGTGGGCCCAAACTCTCAGTCTGCTCACAGGACAGAACTATTTGCAATAAAGTGGATTAACCAGAACAAACCTATGAGCATTCCCCAGAGGGCTCCAGTGTCTGTGTCCCCAGGTGAGTTCCTGGAAGGTAGGGAGGGGTCTGGCCATCTCTAGGAGAAGCTAAGAGCTTCCAAGCTGGAGGGGCTTTGGGGATGATGTAGCCCAGTTGCCATTACACAGTTTAGGAAACTGAGACCCAAAGAAAGCTGGCTAGAGGAGAATTTGTCCTTGGTCACTCAGGTACTTAGAAGCAGAGCTGGGACTGGGACCCAAATCTACCAAATACTGGTCTGTCTGGCACTCTTTCCTCTGCACCACACGAGCCTGCAGATCTTATATTAGGCCCGGCTCTTGGTCACCTCCATGCTTTTGCATATGCACCTGGGATGCCTTTCACTCCACCTCTACCAAGCAAACCTCCCCACCCCCCATTCCTTCACTTTTCAGCTCGGGGATCGCCTTATCTAGGAAGATTTCTCAGGTGCCCCCCTGTCCATCTTTGTGCTCCCGTGGCCTAGATAGATGCATGCCATCTATCACAGCTCTGGTCTCACCGGACTCTTACTTTCTATTTACATTTCCATTTCTCTACAAGGTTGTGACCCCTCAAGGACAGGGTCAATCTGCTTCATCCTCATGTCTCCAACATCTGGGCAAGGTCCAGGGCACAGGCTGGAGGCTGATAAGTAAATATCTCTTCAGTAGAGGAATGAAAGACCTTGATATTCTAACCTCACAGTTTGCCTCCAGTGTGATCCCCATTTTCTGCATGCCCACCCCTGTGCTTGGTCGGAGAGAGTGAAGACCCAAACCCTACCCTCAAGAACTCTCAGTCTGGAGCCAGGGCACAGATGTATTAAGGCAGGGGTTCCGGCACAGTGCACTCACGGTTATTGCTTAGAGGCCTGGGTGCCAGTAGGGGGAGTAGCACTAGACAGGGCTGGAATTGGCTTTTGCCCTGGCCTAGGTGCCCATGCAGCAGGCAGATGCAAGGAGGGGGCTGTCCACTTCCCCTGGTCGTCTCAGCCTGTTGTAGCACTGTGAGGCTGCTGCCAAAAGAGCTCTCAGCCTCAGTTGCACAACTCCCAGGGGTGTGATTCAAGTTTCGCATGTCAGCAGGCCCCCATGGAGCCCTACTCCATACATACAATGTGAATGGCAGCCCCTAGAGCTGTGTGATATGGCGGCCCTTGGGGGCTCAGGACAGCTGAGCTGATAGTGGGCTCCAGCAGGAGTCCCTAGTCTCACCTCTACAGTGTCCCCAGTAGTGACCACATGTGAGTGCTAACTACAGACTGCCCAGGAGAGTCCGGACACTCCCAACTCTGACCCTCTCTTCCCTGCCCCCACTCCCAGCCTCCCTGCTCAGCCTTCACCCCTGCTGGGCTGGAGGGAACCAGTGGCCCTCTAGCTAGACAGCCCCACCCCACCCCAGATGGTAGCCAGGGAGTGGTTGACCACAAGATGTCCATTTACTGCAGGACAATATTTACATTTTTCAATATCAGGCCAAGAGGTGGCTAATGTAACAAAAAAGGGCTGCTCATATACCCACTGTGTAGCAGACACCATATAATATTTCTAATTCTTGAAAAAATCCTAGGAAAGAAGTTTAATTAGTCCTATTTTGCATTTGAGAAAATCAAGGGTCAAAATGGTTCAGGGACTTGCTCAAGCCACACTGTGTCATGGAGAGAAGGGACTGGAGGGTGTCCCACCTGACGCCAGAGCTTTCCACCTGTCCCCTCCTACCACCACCTCCCGATCCCCCTCTGTCGTCAGGGGCTATAAAGTCAGCAATGAATTATGGCTGAAGTAGCCTTGACCAGTCCAATGTGAGGAGAGCACTGCACCATAAGGGGTCCCTCCTCTAGGCTGTGGGCCATCCTTCCCTGCAGCAAATAAGAGCTGTCTTCCGTGTGCTGCATGTACATGTGGCTGTGTGTACATGTAGTTGCATGTTCATGTGATGGTGTGTACATGTGCCACATGAAACAGTCAGTTATGTGCCCTGGTCCCAAACAGACTGGCCTCAACTTTCACTCATTCACACAGGCGCTAAGAGCGTGGACCCAGGGTCAGATTGCCTGGGGTCGTGTCCCCACTCTGCCACTTATGTGTGTGATCTTCGGTGAGTTACTTAATCTCTCTGTGCCTCTGAGTCTTCATCTGTACCATGGGGATAATATTATGATAATAGCTTCTAATTAGAGGATCTGAAAAGGTTTCAGGAAAAACCTCTTGAATGGCCAAGATATTTGTGGAAACTCATTGGATCCGGGCAAACAGAAGGCATTGAATCCTTCCTCATAGAGTTAAATGAGTTTATATATAGGACCTGGTACATGGTAGGTGCTATATGAGTGTTAGCTGCTATATTTTTCAGCAAAGACTTACTGAGCACCTACTATGTGCCAGGGAGTATGATAGAGGCTGGGCCACAATGCTGCTCAAGACAGGCACAATTCCCACCCTCAGGGGATCACAACCTATTGAAGCTCCTCAAAGCTGTCGCCTTCCTTCATCCACAAAGACACCCTGACAGAGGGGACAGGCAATGACTGAGGCCAACACATCTGGGAGGATGGAGGAGGATAGAGGTGGCATCAGGATTCCACCCTCTTTAGTTTTCCTCTTGCCTTTCTGGCTACACCTTCTCAAGGTGCCCTTGGGCTCCCTGTCCTGCTAGCCCCAATTGTGTGGGTGCCCAGGACTCTGTGCTCTGCCTCTTCTTTCCTTCCTGCCCACCCACACTGGCCCACCTACCATCTCCTATCTTCACCCAGATGGAGCCTACACCTCTGCTCCAACCTGGCACACCCAGCTGCCTATTCAACACCTCCACCCCAATGTCCACCATGTCCAGATAACAAAACTCTCTCCCCCCACATCTACCTTCCTTCTGGGTGCCCACCTCACAGCCTGGCACCCCCAGCTACCCAGTCACCCAAGCCAGTAGCCTAGGAGTCCCCTGTCAACCCCCTGCCAACTCAACCACTCACTACACCCTATCATCTCTACCTCCTGCATCACTCTTGAATCCACTCGCTTCTCTCCAGCCCTGCCAGGCTCCCCCTCCAGGCCCCGTTATCAAGCCAAGACATTTGTCTTCCCACTGCTGGCAGTGTTGGCTGTTAACTCACAGCTGTGCCCTTCTAGGAGCAGCGCCCTCAGCCAAGGGAAACCAAACTTACTGGGAAATGCCTGGGCCAGGGGGAGGGGGGGGAGGTAACACTCTCCCCAAGGGGCAACCCACAGCCAGTGATGGACAAATCCAGAACAAAAGCCCGCCCCTTGCCTCCTGATGGCTCTGTGGTGCCATTCAAGCTCCAGAGCTCCCCAAGGGGCCAGGCCAAGACCAGACTCGCCCAACCATGTCCTTGTCAAGCTTCTTCTGCTGTCCTGCCCTGCTCCCCTCACCCCTACTGGGCATCACTGGAAAGCACTCGGGCCCCCTTTCCAGAATCCACTTCTCAGGAACGCAACCTAAGACACCATCTACCATGTTGGGCTGGTCAGGGCAACATATCCCCCGGAGGGAGACGAGAGGACAGGTGGGGCCCAGGCAGGGGGATGCGGGAAGCTGAGCTTGGCCCCCACGCACCCTGCCCCAGGCTGGCCTGAGGAACCTCCTGGAGCCCACTTGGCCTCCCTAACGTTGTGATTAAGTTTTGTGCCAGAAGGACAACGGGGAGCTGGAGATTTCCCTCCTCCCTTTTTCTTTTTACTTTCCTGTCTCTTCTTTTCAAAGGCTGAGCCCAAGTTAATCAGATAAATTCCTCAGCAGTCACACCAACAATTTTTCTAAGGTTCAGTCTCCCCAGAGCAACTCATAATTACTCCAGACTGAGACATTAAAGCAAAGGGGAAAGAAGAGCAGGAACAAAAAGATGTTTTTAATTAAAAAATTAATTTTTCCAACACTGACGGCTGCCCAGCTGTGGCACTTCACTACTCAGGAGACGATCTCCCTCCATCCCTCTCGTCCTCATTAAACCTCTAGGTGGGGGGTGGGCCTGGGCACAGCAGCCTCCTCTCTCTCCAGCAGAAGCCTCTGACTCTCTGGCCTCCCCTCCCTCACCTGCAAAGTGAGCGCCTGATTGCAGGATTCTACCTGGGAACGGCAGACAGAGTGCACAGGCTTTGGTGTCAGAAAAACACGGGTTCCAACTCAGTCACTGAGGATGCGTGTGGCTTGGCCCTCCCTACTCAAGTGAGGTCCTCAGTCCAGTAGCATCACCTGGGAGCCTGTTAGAAATGCAGAGTCTTGGACTGCACCCCATAATTAAATCAGAATCTATGTTTTAATAAGATTCTGGGTGATTCATATACTCATTACTTTTTAAGAAGCACTGCCCTGGTCAATTCTAGCCTCAGCCATCTCCTCTGGAAAACAGAGACGCAGCTTAGTTTGCAAGGATTATGAACATGTACAAGAAAATAGTCAGATAAACTCTAAAGGAGTAACCTCAAAAAATGTTCACTAGTTATTACCCTTGGCCTTTCTGTTGTTCGGTGTCAAACCTCACGTCTGGTTCAGGAACTTGACCTGGTGAGCCAAAGGCCTTCCTACTCTCTTGGGCACTTTGCTCCCTGTATCTGGGGCCCAGCCAAGAGTTTCCTAAAGAAACCGAAGAGTTTGGAATCCAGGAAATCTTGACTGGAGGAAACAGCCACTTACTGTCGGAAGCAGTGTCCAGGTGCCTCCCCTGCTCACAGCACGATGGGGCTGGGGGAGAGGGTGTAGGGCTGCGAGGGGGAGAGGGGAGCTCACATCCCAAGGTCAGGGGGATAGATATGTCTGCTCTAGACAGATACCAACAGCCGAGGGCTCCTATTTTCACCCTGCCATTCCCTTTCCTAAGGACACAATCTAAAGTGTGGACAAGGTTCATCAGGTTACTTTGAATGGGGAGTAACTGGAGATAACACTGAGAGCAAGACCAAGTAACTGCTAGTAAGGACTTTTGAAATGCTATTAAAGACCTTGCAATGACAAGAAGAAATGTTTGTGATGTAATGTGGGATACAGAACAGCTGTAAACTTATGTATGTTAAAAAACTGCATATACAAATATATTCTTAGGCTGAAGCCCTAACCCCCAATGTGATGGTATTTAGAAGTGGGACCTTTGGGAGGTAATTAGGTTTAGATTAGGTCATAAGGATGGGAACCTCATGATGGGATTAGTGTCCTTATAAGAATAGGAAGACAAAGAGATATCTCCTTCTCCCCATGCATGCACCGAGGAACAGCCATGTGAACCTGCAGTGACAAGGTGGCTGTCTACAGCCAGGAAGAGAGCCCTTATCAGACACCAAATCTGCCAGCACCTTGATCTTGGACTTCCCAGCCTCTAGAACTTCAAAAAATAAATGTCTATTATTTAAGCCACCTAGTCTGTGGTATTTTGTTATATAGCAGCCTGAGCTAAGACGGTAGCATATAAAAAAAGAGGTTAAGATCTTAGATAGCAATGAAAGAATTTAAGAACTGATTTAAGACCTAGTTTTGTACTAGGGACTGCAGGGGTCTCAAGGGAGCAACTGCAAAACTAATAGTTATAGGGGCAAGAAGAAAGAGAAACACTCCTCCTCAAGATGAACATGTAGAGCAAAATTTCAAAACACATAAAGAAGATTGATGCCAAAGCAAAATCAACAATTAGAAGACATTTATTGCACACTAAATAAATAATAAAGTAATCTTAAAATGACTTAATATAAGCCTGTTTAAAAACCTTTCAAAAAGAAGGAAGGAAGGCATCAATAAAAAGAAACAAGAAGTATAAAACAAAAATGGGCAGAAATATAATAAGAATAGTCTGGATGCAGTAGCTCACATCTGCAATCCCAGCACTTTGGGAGGCCAAGGTGGGAGGATTGCTTGAGCCCAGGAGTTCAAGACCAGTCTGGGCAACATAGCAAGACCCTGTCTCTACAAAAAATTTTTTAAACATTAGTTGGGTGTGGTGGCACTCCCCTGTAGTCTCAGCTGCTCGGGACACTGAGGCAGGAGGATCACTTGAGCCCAGGAGTTTGAGGTTACAGTGAGATGTGACAATGCACTGCACTCTACCCTGGGAGACAGAGCAAGACCCTGTCTCAAAAAAAGAAAAAAAGAAATATAACAAGAATAGATAGATATGAAAAAGAGCCAACTGGAAATCCCAGAAATGAAAATAAATTTCCCCCAGTTTTGCAGGGGGAATCTCAATAATTGGGTAAATTCTAGACTAGACATGTCCAAAGAAAACTTAGCGAATTATAAGCTAACACTAAGGAATTTACATAGAACACAGCATAGAAAGGTAAGGACATGAAAAATATGACAACTCCATTAAAGAACAGAAGGCAACTTGAGAGGTTTCAAGAAACACCTGATAGGAGTGCCAGGTGCAGAGAATCAAGGGATGGAGAGAAGCAATAGTCAAAGATATAAAAGCAGATCACTTCCCAGAATTAAAGAGCAAGGTAAGTTCTCATATTGATAATAAAGTAAACATTGAGTGCCTGGCATCATAAATACAGCCAAATCCCACCTGGACACATGGTAGCACAACTGCAGAATGTCAAAAATAAAGACAAAAACTTAAAGACTACCAGAGAAAAAAGACCTTTCACCTACCAAAGAATGACAAAAAGTCACACAGACCTCTCACCAAGAAAAGAGGCCAGAAAGCCATGGAGCAAACACTTCAAGTTACTGAGTGTAAAAACATGCAGAGTAAAATTCCATTTGCAGCTAAATAATCACTCAAGATTAAACAGAATATAAAATCTTTTTCATACATATAAAGACTGGAAGAGTTATACCCAAGGAATCTTCACTGAAAGAAGTCCTAAGGATGTACTTCAGCAAAATGAAAAGCGAACCTAAGGGGAAAATTGGGATGTAAAAAACCAGAATGAGTGCAAAAATTGGTAAATAAATAAATAAGTAAATTGAAATATTGATCATAAAATAATAACAAAGAGTATAATAATAATAGTAGCTCCAATTATGTTTGGAAAAAAATGATATAACTGATTCTAGACAACATTTTAAAAACTTCTTTACTTGTCCAAAAGGATGATAGAGATACTGAATAACCCTTGGACTTCAGTAGACAAACTTACAATGACATGCGTATTGACATGTAAGTGACTTTAATATCACACTCTCAATAATGGATAGAACAACCAGACAGAAGATAAGTAAAGAAACAGAGGACTTAAACAACACAAGAAACAAACTAGATCTAACAGACATACGCAGAACACACTACCCAACAACACCACACACACATTCTTCTCAAATGCACGTGGGACAATTTCCAAGATAGACCATATGTTAGGCAGCAAATAAAGTCTCAATAGATCTTAAAAGATAGATATCATGAGAAGTATCTTCTCTGACCACAATGGAATTGATGGGGCTCAGAAAACAGTACCCCAAAATGCAGGCCTTAGAAGCACATGTTTTTCTCTGACCTTCTCCTGTCCTCCTGCCTCTCAGTCCCATTCTGCCCTGAGGATGGGTGGGTCATGAAGGCCAGAACCCCTTTTCCCCCTTTTCCCCCTTTTCCCCTTTTCCTGAAAGCCAGCCACAAAATCTATAATTATCCTATGTAAAAACTGGCCATAAAGAAATTATCTGACCTACCTGTTTGAGTGTAGGTCATAAGACCCCCATTCCAGAGAGGGCCCTGCCACACACAGAAGAAAGGATGCACACTCAGAGAGGCCAAGAGGAATCTAGACAGACAGGCCTTTCTGGGTTTCCCCACTCAGTCTATTAACACTAGATCATACCCTTTTTGTCCAATCATATTTCTACACACTGTCCATACTTTGTTGAACCTAAACATAAAAATGGACAATTTGCCCTGTATCTTTGGGCCTTAATTCTGAAGGCACCCATGTATGCACAATTAAAAAAATTGTTTTTTTCCTCCTATTAATCAATCTGCCTCACGTCAGTGATTTTTCAGTGAAACTTTAGGGGTCCAAGGCATTTGGTCCCTACAGAATGAAGTTAGAAATCGATATCAGAAGTAAAACTGGCTAGGTGTGGTGGCTCATGCCTGTAATCCTAGCACTTTGGGAGGCCAAGGTGAGAGGATGGCTTGAGGCCAGGAGTTCAAGACCAGCCTGAACAACATAACCAGACCCCATCTCTACACAAAATTTAAAAATTAGTCAGATGTGATGGTGTGTGCCTATAGTCCCAGCTACTCAACAGGCTAAGGCAGGAGGATTTCTTGAGCCCAGGAGTTTGAGCTTGTGGTGAGCTATGATCATTGCACTCTAGCCTGGGCAACAGAGCGAGATCCTGTCTTTGAAAAAAAAAAAGAGAAATAAGAAAGAAGTAAAACTGGAAAATTCACGGCCAGGCATGGTGGCTCACGCCTGTAATCCTAGCACTTTGGGAGGCCGAGGCAGGAGGAACGCTTGTGGTCAGGAGTTCAAGGTTACAGTGAGCAATGATGACGCCACTGCACTCTAACCTGGGCGACAGAGCAAGACCCTGTCTCCAAAAAAAAAAACAAAAACAGAAAATTCACAAGTTTGTGGAAATGAAACAACACACTCTTAAACAACCAGTTGATCAAAGAACTCACAAGGGAAATTGGAAAATACCTAGAGACAGATGAAAAAGAAAGTACAACATACAAAAACTTATGGGACAAAGTAGAAGCAGTGCTAAGGGGGAATCTATAGCTATGAACATTTACATTAACAAACAAGGAAGATCTCAAATCAACAACCTAACTTTACAACTTAAGGAAATAGAAACAGAAGAACAAACTGAACCCAAAGCTATCAGAAGGAAGGAGATAATAAAGATTAGCACAGAGATAATCAAAATAGGGACTAATAAAACAACAGAGAAGAGCAATGAAACCAACAGTTGGTTCTTTGAAAAGAGAACAAAATTGACAAATTAGCTAGATGAACTAAGAAAAAAGGAGAGAAGACTCAAATTGCTAAAACCAGAAATAAAAGTGGGAACATTACTACCAATTCTACAGAAATAAAAAGGACTATAAAAGAGTACTATGAACAATTGTATGCCAAAGTTGGGTAAACTAGATGAAATTCATAGAAATACAAAACCTGCCAAGACCAAATCATGAAGAAATATTAATAGAAAACCTGAATAGACTTATAACTAGTAAGGAAACAGAATCAGTAATCAAAAATCTCCCAACAAAGAAAAGCCCTGGACCTGATGGCTTTACTAGTAAATTCTAGCGAACATTTAAAAAAGAACGAACACCAAATCTTTCTAAAACTTTTCAAAAAATTGGGAACACTCCTAACTCATTCTATAAGGCCAGCATCACCACAATACCAATGCCAGAAAAAGACACTACTAGAAAAAGAGACTACAAACCAATATCCCTTATGAACATTGATGAAAAAACCTTTAAAATACTGGCAAATTGAGTTCAGCAGCATATTAAAAGGATTATACACCATGACCAAGTGTGATTTATTCCTGGAAAGGAAGGATGGTTCCATATGCAAAAATAAATCAATGTGATACAACATATCAACAGAATGAAGGGGAAAAAACCACATGATCATCTCAACTAATGCAGAAGCATTTGATAAAATTCAACACCTTTTCACGATAAAAACACCCAACAATCTAGGACTAAAAGGAAACTACCTCAACATAATAAAAGCCATATATGTAAAACACACAGCAAACATCATACTCAATGGTGACGCACTAAAAGCTTTTCCTCTAAGATCAGGAACAAGGCAAGGATGCCTGCTTTCACCACTGCTATTCAACATAGTACTGAAAGTTCTAGCCAGAGGAATTAGGCAAGAAAAAGAAACAAAAGACATCCAAATTGGAAAGGAAGACATAAAATTGTCTCGGTTTGCAGATACGATCTTATATGTGGAAAACTCTAAAGATTCCACCAAAAAAGCTTTTAGAACTAATAAATGAATTCAGCAAAGTAGCAGGATACAAAGTCAACACACAAAAATCAATTTCATTTCTATACACTAACAATGAACAATCTGAAAAGGAAATTTCAAAAACAAATTCATTTATGATGTCAAGAAAATAAAATACTTAGGAATTAACTTAACCAAAGACCTATATGATGAAAACTGCCAAACATTGCTCAAAGAAATTTAAGAAGACATAAATAAATGTAAACACATCCCATATTCATAGATTGGAAGACTTAATTTTATTAAGATGTCAATTCTACCCAAAGTGATCTACAGATTCAATGCATCCCTATCAAAACCCCAATGATGCTTTTGCAGATGTAGAAAAACTTATCCCAAAATTCATATGGAATCTTAAGAGACCCTAAATAGCCAAAACAATCTTGAAAAAGAAGAACAAAGCTGGAGGACTCACATTTCCTAACTTCAAAACTTACTACATAGCTACAGTAATAAAAACAGTGTGGTACTGGCATAAAGACAGACATATAGACCAATGGAATAGAGCAGACAGCCTAGAAATAAACCCTTGCATATATGGTCAAATAATTTTTGACAAGGGTACCAAGACCATTCAATGAGGAAAGGACAGTCTTTTCAACAAAAGATGCTAGGAAAACTGGATAAATTGTTTTGACTATTTAGGGTCCCTTAAGATTCCATATGAATTTTGGGATAAGTTTTTCTACATCCATCTTAATAATATGGATAACTACATGCAAAAGAATGAAGTTGGACTCTTACTAACACCACATACAAAAATTAACTCCAAATGGACCAAAGGCCTAATGTAAGAAGTAAAACTGTAAAACTCTTAGAAGAAAACACAGGACAAACCTTCATGATGTTGGATTTGGCAATGAGTTCTTAGATATGACCCCAAAGGCACAGGCAACAAAAGATAAAATAGACAAGTTGGACTTCTAAAAATTGTAAAATTTTGTGCATCAAAAGATACTATTAACAGAGTAAAGAGGTAACCATGCTGGCCATGGTGGCTCACACTTGTAATCCCAGCTCTTTGGGAGGCCAAGGCAGGAGGTTACCGGGAGCTATGATCACACCACTGCATTCCAGCCTGGGCAATAGAGCAAGACCCCACCTCCAAAAAAAAAGAGGAACAAAACAGGCAACCCACAGAATGAGAGAAAATATTTACAAATATCTGATAAGGGTTTGATATCCAGAATATACAGAGAACTCCTAAAACTCAACAATGAAACAACCAGATTTAAAAATGAGCAAAGGACTTAAATAGACATTTCTCAAAAGAAGATATACAAATGGACAAAAAACACAGGAGAAAATGCTCAACATCACTAATCATTAGGAAATGCAAATGAAAACCACAATGAGATACCACTTCATATTCATTAGGAAAGCTACTATCAAAAAAAATCAACAAAAAACATCACATATTGGCAAGGATGTGGAGAAATCGGAACCCTTGTGCACTGTTGATGGGAATGTAAAATGGTACAACCACCGTGGAAAGCAGTATATCAGTTCCTCAGAAATTAAAAATAGAATTATCATATGACCAAGAAATTCTACTTCTAGGTATATATCCAAAAGAATTGAAAGCAGGGTCTCAAAGAAATATTTGTACACCCATATTCATAGCAGCATTATTCACAATAGCTAAAACATGGAGGCAACCCAAGTGTCCACTGATAAATGAATGGGTAAGCAAAATGTGGTATATACATACAATGGAATATTATTCTGCCTTAAAAGGAAGGAAACTATGACACATGCTACAACTTGGATGAACCTTGAGGACATCAAGCTAAGTGAAATAAACCAGTCACAAAAGGACAAATACTATATTATTCTGCTTATATGGGGTGCCTAGAGTAGTCAAAATCATAGAGACAGAAATTAGAACGGTGGTTGCCAGGGGCTGGAGGGATCAGGGAATAGGGAATTATTATCTAACGGTACAGAGTTCCAGTTTTACAAGACGAAAAGAGTTATGGAGATGGACGGTGGTAATGGTTGCACAACATTATGAATGTATTTAATACTACTGAACTGTATACTTAGAAATGGTTAAGATGATAAATTTTATGTTGGGTGCATTTTACCACAAAAGAAATTGGAAAAGAAGTAAGAGTGACCACTAATGATTATAAATACAATTTATATCTTGTGAGATATACAGCTAAAGCAATATTTGGAAGTAAATGTATAGATTTCAATGAATTTACTGAATTTATTAAAATAGAGAAAAGATTTATAATAAAATGAACATATTGAGTTATTTAACTCAAAAAGGAAGAAAAAGAACGAAAGAATAAGCCCAAAGAAAGTAGAATGAAGAAAACAATAAATAAATAAATAAAGGAGCAAAACTTTTAAAAATGGGGAAGAAAAAGCAACAGAGAGGTGCAGAAGTAAAATTATTTCCTCTCTCACAGCCACCTGCAGAGTCGCATCTTTACATCCTATAAAAACTGTTGATTCTAACTTTGTCTGTCTTCAAAAAGTTATAACTTGTTTGGGTAGTCCCATTATATCTGATATTTTTGTAGGATATTTGATGATGAACTTTAGACACAGGCACGAATGTTTTGACCAAGGGGTGAGGGGAGAAATCTTTGCCAAATACTTTGAGGACTCCTGCCTCATGTTTGTCCTCTCAACATCCAGCGAAGTGGGGAGTGCTAGACTATCACTTGAGGGTCAGAGAGATGCAGACACTTGTCTATGGTCCGGAAATGGTTAATGGCACAACTGGAAATAGAACCCATGTATCCTGCCCCCACCACCCCAGTTTTTCCTATGTCCCCCTAGATCACCTCCACGGTACAAGCAGATTGTGAAGTCACCTTCCTGCAGGTGATTCACAGAGAGGTGAAAAAACACCAGTGCCCCAGGGGACACTGCCTAGCAGTCCAGGCTCCCCTTACTCTCCCTTGGGGAGTTTCGTAGATCTGAGAATCAGATAGCGCCAGAGCACTGTCTCCATCACCTGGTGTTTGAGGCTCACCTTTACAGGCAGACAGCAGGAGGGTTGTTTTACAAGATCAGAGACAGAATGTTCAAGGTGGACAGAAAGTAAACTCTTAAGAAAATCATCATTCTTCTTTGCAGCTGCTTAAAGTGAGACCCAGCCGTCCTTTAGTTAATATCTCCACCTACTTGGGAAGAAAGGTAAATCACTGACAACTGCTCACAAGAGTGACTTGTCCCAGTACTGTGCTTATAAAACCCTGGACTAGTAAATTCCCTCATCTGTGAAATGTCCTTCCCCAGAGAGCTTCCAGTGCACACAGGCATCCAGCAATCTACCATGGGCACAATTAGAGCAGGGGCTGGAGGTGGCTCTGGGTTCTCCACCAGGCCTGCCGTGCCACCTCTCTCCCTCTGTAGGCTGCACCCTGCTTATTGAGTCAGGGTGGCATCTGATTCCCCCACGAGCTCTGACCTAATGGGTTGGACCCTAAGGCAGCCTTGAAGAAAGTCACCAGCCCACTCGCCTGGGGCTAGTAACAAGTTTCCCAGGAAGAGAAAGAATGATGCCCTTATCACCTGGGATTCCTGTGGAGTAGAGGGAAAGCAGGATCAGCACGCTAGGGTCATCTCTGTCCCACCCAATTCCTTCACACTGTCAAAATCTTGGAAGTAAACCCTGCACAATTCACTGTGTAGTCTCAAAAAATAAGTCACAGAGTAGTCAGGTCTAAAAGAAACCTCAGAGCACAACTGGCCCAACCCCCTTGTTGCTTCAGGAAGGAAACAGAGGTCCAGAGAGGGTGAGCCACCTGCCACAGTCACACAATGAGGAGGAAGCAGTACTGAGCCTGAAGCCCACATCTGCAGCCCCCCGGGTAAGAAGAAGCTGCCGGCACCTCACACTCTCGAGGCCCATGGGCAATGGGGACCAAATCTCCACTGCCCAGAGGGGAAGCCTGAGGAGCAGAAGAGAGAGGAAGAGGATGGGGAGAACAGAGCACAGGGGGGCAGGAAGTGGCATGAGTTTGCTCAACCCAATTGCAACTTGATCAATCGCAAGCGGGGTGCGGCTGCAGAGCGGCTGCTGGAACCACAGCTCCCCAGAGCCCCATCACTCAGCGATATAGTAATAAAGTGGCCGGGGCTGGAAAAATGCTATGGGACTCCAGAGAGCTCAGTCTCATCCCGCTGGATTATAACCCTGTTATCGACACCCCTGGGGCTTGTTCTATCTCCTTCAACCCAGCTCTGGAGATGAAACTTGCAGGGGAAGGGGGGGCGTCAGGGGTTGGGGTGCGGCTGGTGGGATGCAGCCTGACCAGAACGAAGGATGGGAGCAGGGAGGCCAGAGTGGGAGAGACTGAATCCTCCAGGGCCAAGCCTGCCATAGATGTCTTGGGGTAACCCTTCTCCCTGAGCCCCAACTCCAGTGTCCACTGAGGCCTCAGCCATGCACTGGGCTGTGCCATGGAGGGACAGAGAAGGGAGAAGCTGGGGGCTTGGTCTGGTAGTCCCAGAGTGCTTGGGGCACAGTCCCCACTGCCAAAAAGTTAAAGAATAGCAGAGATTGTGTGGCTCAGCTGCTGATGTGCAGAAGACAGAAAGGGCCCTGGGCGTTTCAGAGGCAAAGAAAAGCGTCCTGCAGGAGGTGAGGCTGTGAACCGTTGTCACAGCCTCCTGCAGGCCCCGTGCTTCTCCTCGTCCTTCCATCTCCGACCTTCCCCACATCCTAAACAGCAGGAGCCCCTCTGTCCTGTAAAACTCCCTGGCAACCCAATGCTTCCAGGAAAAAGTCAAAATTCCATCATGTAATAATAATATTCAGTCAGACAATATTGTGTGATTCCACTTACATGAGGTATCTAGAACAGGCAAATTAACAGAGACCGAAAGTAGAGTAGAGGTTACTAGGGCCGGGGGGCGGGGGGATTTATTGTTTAATGGGTACAGAGTTTCTGTTGGGGCGGATGAAAAGTTCTCGAAATGGTTAGTGGTAATGGTTGCACAACATTATGAATGTAGTTCGTGCTACTAAATTGTGTATTTAAAAATGGTTAAAGTGCTAAACTTCATATTATATATATATATGTATATTATATAGCCATAGTAACAAAAAAACTGCCAGGCATGGTAGCAAGCACTGGTAGTCCCAACTACTCAGGAGGTCAGGAGTCTGAGGTGGGGGAGGATCACTTGAGTCCAGGAGTTCAAGGCCAGCCTGGGCAACACAGCAAGACCCCTGTCTCTAAAAACAAAAAACCATCACATGCCCACCAAGGCCTCTGCCATCTCTCCCTAATTGCAGGAGGACATGTACCAGAATAAGGGGAGAACCAGAACTCTTGCTGAGCATATATGTCACCACAACCACATAGTTTGTCCCCTGCAATGGCCCTCTGTCCTGGTCACTGCAAATTACTCACTGCCTCCTATTGGCACAGTGTCCTGTCATGCCTCTGTGCCTTTGCACATGCTATTCCCTTGGCCTAGCATTCCGGCTCCCCTTCTCTTCCTGGCTAACACCAGGTGGTTCTTCAAGACTCCACTAATGTACCTTCTCAGTGAATTCTCTCCTGCCATATTCCCTACACAAGTGGAGTTAGAGCCACCTTCCTGTAACTGGGCTGCCTGGATCAAGGTATCCAATTTACGAATGCATATAATGATGCCATCCTCTTGAAGTGGGGCTGGACAGGGCAGCCCAAGACATCACAATAAAGATTCCAGCATCACCTTCTGTAGGTATTATTAATTAAAGCAGCAACAACTGATCAGAGGTAGAATTTGGGTTATTTCTCCAGTATTTTAGATTTGAATGGAAGCCATGGCTTAGAAGCAGTGGAAGCTTTGCTATAACATTAGGGTCAAGCTTAATATTAACTTCCCAAGAGAACACAGTGATATTTTGGTCCACCAGCAACTGAGAAAAAAAGAAAGAAGATAAAGACTTGGAGAAAATCAAAAGAGCAGCTAAAAGCTGTAGCTATCACATCTCTCTAGGGAAATTTTAAAGTGACCCAACTAGAAAGATTTAAAACATAGGTATTAGCTTAGGAACTTTATGATCTATAAAAATGATCATCCACCAATCAAGATCTGGTTTCCTATTCCATTCCAGTATAGAGTATGCTAAATTTATATAAATAAAATCACATTTACTAGATAGAGACATAGAGACACAGGGATATAGAGATACATATGACTAAACATACTTAGATTTATAAAATTGCAATGAGACTTATACACCTGCACATCTTATATGCCAGCAAAAACAGTGATTTGTCTGTTATATCCCTGTTTCCTCAACTTGACTGTGAACTCCTTGAGGGCAGGTCGTTTATCTTTGTGGTCCCAGTCTAACAGGGTTTGACACACGAAAGGAAGTTTGACACACAAACGACTGCTTTTAAATGAATGAGTTATTCTTTGTATCTCCAGCACCCAGCACTGTGCGGGTTTCATAGTGGAAGCTTAATACCTGCCACGCTGTCCTCAACTGTACAATGGCCCTGCCTGCTGTTGTAAGACAAGAGCTTCAAGAAGCACAAGTGCTGTACACAACAGAGCTGTTGTGCCCTCCCTTGTTAGTCGGCTGCCTGGGGAGGATGGCAGGAGGGTAAGGAGCCTCCCCAGCTGAGAGGCCAGATTGCCTGGGTTCTGGGGCCTGAAGACTGAGGCAGGAGCTGCCCAGAACTCTCTGTGAGCTGCGAGCAGCTCATAATCTGCAGTTGGGAATGAGGAAATCAGTGAGAAGTTTCAAGAAGAGACTGGTCTCAGTAGCAGTGTCCATTATAGAAAAAAAAAATTTTTGAAACACTCCAAATGCCCTTTGAAAGGAAAATGGGTATACATGGGGGCAGAACCATTCCAGGGAATACTGTTCTGCAACGAAATTGAAAAAAACTACAGCTATGTGTACAATAGTATGCATGGATCTGTGTAACAATGTTGAGTGAAAAAGTAAATCTCAGAATATCCATATATAACATAATGCCCTTTTTATAAAGTTCACAAACAACTAAAATCAACAACATATTGTTTAGGCATCCACAGATATGTGGTCGTAGTGAGATTACCCATGCTCAACACGACTTCTGGCTCTTCCTTCATTCTAGGTACATGCTGTCTTGGAATTAGGGGTAGCCTTGGGAAGAGCTTTGGCCAATGAAATGTCAGCAACTGTGCTCAGTGTCACTTTGGAGCAGAAATGTCTAAGAGTTTGTACAGTTATTATTCTCCACCCCACCCCTGCCAAAGCAAACCTGAGAACTTAGAGTTGAAATGGCAATATCATTAGGCCCATGTGGCTGGGTCTCTGAGTGTCTACAACGAGCACAGCCTTCTGCCAATCTGCACTGGCAGAGGGATAAACTTCTGTCTGGTTAAGCGGCAGAGGTTAGGGGTTATTGCATAACCTAGTTTATCCTGACTGATACAGTAATAAATTTACATTTTAAAAGGTAAGGGAGTGATAAATACAAAAGTCAGGATAGTGATTAGCTCTGAGGAGGAGGCAGGGGGTATGATAAAGGAGGCAGCAAAAGCAGGTGCAAGTATTGGTAAGGTTCTAGATCTTGGGTTGAGTTCTGAGTTCAAAGGTGCTCATTATGTAATTGCAAACAAACAAATGTATTAATTAATTAAAGTAGCCCTGCATCAGCCAATAATGAGAGTGCATCATAACTAGGGGTGTGATTAACCTGATTTTGTGTACCTGAGGTCCATTTTAAAAAGGAAAAGAAAAGAAAAAGAAAGTTGGTATACAACCCCTCGCTGCTAAATTGGACTGGCTAAAAATAAACAAAAAAGAAAACACAGAAAAGGAAAAGAGACCGTTGTTCAAATATGAGCTAGAAGCCCCGTAGTGGACCTACCCAAGGGGAGCTGGCATCTCATCTTGTAGGCAACGGGCACCCACCAAAGGGTGCAAGGGTGGGCAAGGGTTGAGCTCAGAGGGGTGTTTTCTCCCCTCGTTCCTGAAGGTCCAGAGCCTGAGATTCTACTCCCCACAGCCCCTCCTCCGGCCCCCAGGGAACTCTAACTCCAGCCAGCTGGTTGGGGAGATGGGAGACAGGAGAATCACAGAGCCTTTGTTCCTAGCAGCTTGTCAGACCTGCCACAAAGCCTGATTTCAATGCATTTGCATGAAATTTTTTTACCCCAGCCAGCTCCTCCTCCCCCCAACCAGGAGTGCTCGCAGGCCTGGCTCCTGTGCAGTGACCTCACAGGACCCGCCCCCCCATCCCAGCCCCCTTTTGATGATATCAAATTTAGCAGCAAAAATTCTGCTTTTTCTGTATACCCTGGGCATCACGAATCTTACACAACTTTTTCTCCCTCAACCTTGATGCTAAAATCATTGCATTCAGTGGAAAGCCACTGAGGAGTTTCAAGCAGGAAAGGATATGGGACTTGCTGGAACTTGGGGGAGGGCTGGAGCTTTGAGCAGGAGGATCAGAGGGGCTTCCTGGAGGAGGAAGACACATGAGGGGTCCTCAACGTAGGGAGTGTTTAGATAGGCTGAGAAGGAGAGGGGCCAAAAGTAGGACAAGTTCAGGTGCAGCAGGAAGTGGCTGCCGTAAGACCTCCGGATAGGGGCCTGTGTAGGAACTATGGGCCAGAACCCAGAGACCACCCCTAGCCCACCCAGGACAGAACCACATCCTGGTTCTGCCAGACAGGGGGGATTCCTCCGTTATCCTAACAGTGGGGGGAGGGAAGTCTGGGCCTTCTCCCCCCCACCTTAGACTGGGGCCCTCAAGTTGGGTCTCTGTCTTCCCTCCCAGTCTTCCTAGGGCAGGGCTGTGGCCCTCCCCATCCTCCACCATGCCTCTGGGCCCCAGCAAGAGGCAGGACACAGGAGGGGTTGCCCCAACGCCCCCCCTGAGCCAATTTTCCCGGGTTCCAGTAGACCACAGCTGTCAGCCTGGACTGGGCTATTTTTAGAGGGCTCTCTGCAGCTGCGAGCTGTCTCAGAAGTGCCAGCATGGTCGGTTCCACACTGTTCTTGGCTTTCAGCTCTTGCAGGGAGTGGCTCTTACACCCAGCACGCTCCGATTACCAGGGTGACCTGAGCAGCTGCTATGAGTCTCCTCGTCAGTGGAGCCCACAGGCGGTGACATGAGAGGAGGCTGCAGGCAAGCCCTTCTCTGCCCCTGGCAGCCCTGCAGCCTCCAGGCCACACGGGGCATCTACCCATGGGCGGACCAGGGGTAGAGGGTGGGGTAGACCAGTGGACTTCATCGACTTCATTTGCATGATGCACTTGGTTCTTCATGGGATGTACAGAACGTTCCCAAGAGGCAGCGAGGCCCCACCTGCCTCAGAATTTTGCAGAAGGACACCCCTGATGGGGGGTGCGCCAGGCATAAGTCATCCCAATAAAGAGGAATTTGTTGAAAAGAGTCCCACACTCCCCTTGACAGGGGTCAGAAACTCAAATGTTTTCAGGGGGCTCCGCAGGCACCAGGAGTGAAACAATCTGCTTGCAGACTGGATGCTTTGCATGTAAATGGTTCATGTGATTCTTCAATTCCACGCGGGGATAATGTGCACACCGTGTTGATAGGTCTTCTAGTGTTTTAAGAGAACTTTAAAATTCAGAATTTGTTACGGAATCTCCCAGGTTTTAAATGTTGACAGCCAGGTCAAATTTTAAAAGAATGTTGTGTGGTTTGAACAAAACACATCCAGGAACCATACTGTGGGCAGGAGATGTGAGTGGGGTGCTAATATGTGGCCCAGTTTTCCAGTGTCTACTCTGCCCCACACCGAGATGTGCCCCCACATGAAGAGGGCAGGGGGCGGGGGGCAGGGGGAGCAGGCCTGCCTCAGGACCCCAGATCCCAAAAGACCAGGCACTACACTTTAGAACTCATTCTGCATTTTCCAAATGGGGGTCCAGAAAAACTTGTTCCTGAAATTGTTCGTAGACGTTCGTTATTCATGGCCAAAACACCCTGGGAGTCTCGAAGTTAAAAAAACAAAACAGGCTTCTTTACTCCAGGACAGTCTTGGAGCCTTTAACATGTGACAGAGTGCTTTGTGAACATCCAGGAGGTGGAGACATATGCGGTGCTTCCCAAACTTATGCCACATGGAACCC
The DNA here is from genome assembly GCA_023783475.1 of Daubentonia madagascariensis. Lineage (NCBI taxonomy): Eukaryota > Metazoa > Chordata > Mammalia > Primates > Daubentoniidae > Daubentonia > Daubentonia madagascariensis. Next base: position 5,548,844 of record JAKFHU010000144.1, on the reverse strand, counting down.
ATTTTCAAGGTATACCCATTAACTCTGGAAAGACACTACTGTTTCAGAGATGTGGTTCTGGAAGTGGGGCTTAGCACACCACCCTTCCCATTTCACAGACCCAGCCATGCCAGGGTGGCTGGAGCAGAGGCTGGGGTGGGGAGGGGCAGAGAACAGGACTGGCAGGCACTGGTGGAGCACAGCTCTATCCTGAGGGCAGCAGGAGCCCCAGGGTTTTCAGCCAGGAGGGACATGATCAGCTGAAAGGTTAGCTACAACTGTGGGGAGAACAGACTGAAGGACTGAGACACGCTAGGAGGTAACTGTTGTCATCCAGGGGAGAGGGGAGAGGGGAGAGGGACAGGGCTGAGCTGGCCTGAGGCAGTGAAGCTGGTGTAGGGTGGACGGATCCCAGGGATATTTTGGAAGTGGAGGAATGGGCAGGACTTGGAATGCTGTGCACACTGGGGGAGGGAGGAGGTGAGGATGAGACTCAGCTAGGGCTAAATGGGCAGAGCCCAGCCGAGGCTGCACCCCAGGGGAGGGGGAGCAGTCCCCTCCTATCCCCTGACCCACAGCCATCTCAGGGAGCTGGGCTCCATCAACCTTCAGCCACCTGGGTTTCCCATGGCAACGCGGGAGAGAAGTAGCCGAGCACCTGGGCAAGCAGGAGGTGGAGAAGTGGGTCAGGGGAAGGTCCCTGCTGGCCTGATCAGAGCCCTGTGGGCCCCAGGGGCTGAAAACCTGGCCACCCTTCCCTCTGGGATCTGGCAATACACAGAGGGGTGGCCAGGAGAGAGAGGCAGGGTCCTCCTGCTCCCACCCCCAACGCCCCTGCTCCCAGAGCCAGGTCAGGAGAGCAGCAGTCCAGGCTCTCCCTGCAGCATGGACCCCAACACTGGGTCCAGGCCCATGTCCATTCTTCTTTTGGCAGCCCTTGTCACCACCTCTGAGCGGAAAGGCGGGGGCGATTCCCATGGCTGTCTCTCCTGCTGCCCCCACAGCCACAAGGCTAATTTTAGCCCTGACATCAGGCTGCAGCCAGGGGTGTTGGGTTGGAGAGGGCTGTGTGTCTGCCCAGCTCCAAATGCAGGCCGTGGGAGCCCAGCGGGAGGACCGGATGGCTGGCTGTCCCCACCCCCAGAGGAACAGAGCAGCTCAGGCAAAACAGTACCCCCCAACATGCCCCCCACCTCTCTTTGGGCCTCCCTGTTCTCACCCACTGGCCCCTGCCCCTGCTCAGCATCCTCGGGGCTCCCACCACACCCTCCAGGAGTTTGTTTCCTTCCCATGGCTCCGGGCTCTCTCAGTAACCAAGTTAGGCTGGTTAGTAGTCAGCTCCTCCCTCCCGGCTGCTGAGCCATTGTTCCTGTTGTACTATCTATTCTCCCTGAGATGTTTCCAGCAAGCCTGGAACCAATCCCAAAATCCCACCTTGTGACACAGATCAAATATCACCCCCTCCATGAAGCACCCCCCACTCCTCAGTCAGAACTAAATTCTCCCTTCTCTATGCACCTCGAGCTCCTTGTATCCTCGTGTTCAGTTCTTTGTGGACCTGCTGTCTCCCACACGAGACTCTAAGCCCCTTGAGAACAGGGACTGAGTCTTGCCCGTCTGTTTTCCCCATAAGCCCAGCACGGTGCTTGGCACACAGTAGGCATTGCTGGGGCCTTGGGTCGGGGGGTAAGTGTGGCCTGAGTGAGAGGGACGAGGTTGCCGATGCCAGCTCAGTCACTAGTTTGTCCTATGATCATGGCCTTTTGCGCCCCCCACCCCATTCTAAGGAAGACTGCCCCACCCCCAGATCCCTATGGCTCCTTCTGGGTTGCCCTGGAGAAGGCACGAATGTCTGACTCGAGAGACCAAGCATGGGCTGTTCACTAACCCCTGGCCCGGGTGAAAATGACTTGGGCCAGACTGTCCCTCTAGTAACTCGAACCATGACCTCCCAAGCGATGTAGTTAGTTCATGGCAGAGGCAGAAGCCAAGAGCATGCCTCTAGAGCAGCCAGAATATAGAGGCAGGGCCACAATGGGGAACCTGGAGTTACGGGAGAACAGAGTCCCAAGGAAGATGAAGAAGCCCGTGAGCAGGAAGGAGGGAGCAGAGGAGACATTGGGAAGCAGCAACGGGGAGGCCCCTGTTACAGCTGCAGCTGGAAGCCTGGCTGTGCCCACGTTACCCAGAGACAGCAGATTCAGGGAAGACAGTTCCATTTAGCTGGCAAGACAAGATCATTCCCCTGAGAAGGGACAAGAGCTTTTCCTGCCATCCAGGGCCAAGGTGGGGCTGTCCCCTGGAAGAAGTGAGGAGCAGGGGCTTTGGAGTCATTTTGAGGAGCTTCCCCAGAGCTCCGGAGATAGCCAGGCTGCCCGAGGTGGTCGGGGGAGGGCCAAGAGGAGGAGGCAGATCCAGAGATACCCTGAGATGGAACCCACAAGCCTGCACTCACTGCTTTGCCCCTGGAAGTGCCACTGCAGCTGATGCTGGAACCACTAAGAGGCATCTGTCAGGCAGGTGCCAGAACCTGCCAGTGCCTCCTAATGGAAGAACAGACCCAAGAGCCTGCAAGCAAGGGATTGTGGAGAACATGTTCTGTAGGCTTCTCTCCTGGTGGTCCAGAGCAGCATACAGAAGGGTGAGTGTGGGGCTGATGGCCAAAAAAAAGTCACCCAGAAACAAATCCAGAGAACCCATGCTGGCATGTGCCCCTGCACTAGAAGCAAGGACTAGGATGGACAAGAGAGCTTGGTGGCAGTAGAGCAGGTGACTGGTGTTTGCAGCATTTCTCACTTTCTACAGCAATATGAGAGTCACCAGCCAAAGTTCACGTTAGCCAGGTTGTTGGCATTTGACTATCCATTCAGGCACCTGGATGTCCCCTGAGCCCGTGGGTGCTCCTGGCAGCGTGGGTCTGGAGCCTATGTAACGTGCTGTGGTGATGCCACCTCAGAGAGCCCCATGGACAGTGATGAGGTAAAGATGAGGAGGACCAGAGGGAAAGGCTCTGCTGTCCCAGGCTCAGCCTCGGCCCTCCTGCCACAGAGCCCCCCACTGCCCCAAGCCCACCTGTCCCTGCCCCCGACCCTGCTCTGTGCCCCGAGGTGCTGGGCCACTCTGCCTGGCGTGTTTATGATCCAGTGCCTGTCTGAGTCCTGCAAAAACAGGTTCCACATGCAGCCCAGGCAGTAGGTGCCTATGCAGCTCCCTCCTCCTGGAGTGGCCTCTGCCCAGGGAAGGGAGGCCCCACCTCACTCCCCCCACTCCGGGAAGAGGAGGCTCAGGGGCCCCGGGAGGGCCATGGGATAGAGTGCTCTATGCCCCCAGTAGAGGCTAGTGGCTTTCTGCTGTGGGAAGCGGGGCCCCCTGAACAGACCTCTGGGTCTAGTGTCCCAGCCCAAAGTAAAAAACACCCCTCAGTGTGTGGAGGCCACAGGGATCAGGGTTTCCCAAGTCCAAGCTCCAGCTCTGGCGGGGAGAGATGGAGTTGCCTCAGAGCCTCCACTGTCTGCCCGTGGAGAATGCACGAATTCCTCAGACTGGTGGAAGGGTCTGGATGAGCCAGCATGACTTGAGGCCTCTTTGGAGGGTGCCAGAGAGCTGTCCACCAGGGCGCAACCTCCACTCCCCAGTCCTCCTGCTTAACCTCCCAGGCTGAGGGCTTCAGGTGTGCTGGGCCGAGGCAGAATACTTAGAGGCCACCACTGGCCAGGCGGTTCTCCTCTCTGGGCCTCAGTTTCCCCTTGGGTGGGCTCCCAGGGGCAGGACCTGGGGTATCGTCTCTGTTTCCCAGTCTAGAAGCTCCCACAGGCAGGATTGGAGTGCCTCTGATCCTATCCAAGTGCACCAGGGCTGGGCACACACCAGACCTGACACAGACGTGGCGTCCCCTCCCCAAGCAAGGAGATGCTGGAGAAGAGGAGGAGAGAGACCTAGGATGGAGCAGGCCCAGGAATGGCCACCCCCACCCCAGGCAGCCGGTCCCCAAGGAGCCACTTCTCCAGGAGAAGGGACCCAGGTGGCCACTGGTGGTCATAAAGCCATCTCCGAAAGGCTCCTGATGGCCAAGTGCAAGTGCCCGTGCCACCATGGGTAGCAGAGCCGGTAAATTACTGTTGAGGGCTGCACACACCCCCCTCTGTATTTATATCCACCTTGGTGCCTGAAAATGGATATTTATGCATTTTCAATATTCAGGGCAAATGCTTCATCACTCATTGCTGCATGGCTGCAGCATATCACACCAGCCCCACAGAGACATTCCTCTTCCACTTGATTTGCCAATTCAGGGGCTTCTAAGTGGGGCCCGGGCTGCGCTGAGCCCCTGCCGAGCTCCCCACCCCCACCTGCAGGCTCATGTGACCCAGGTGGGAGTGGAGAGAAGAAAGGGACTAGGCCAGCCTCCCCTCAGAGCCTCAGGGCCCACTCAGAGGCAGGGTCGGTACCTCCGCTGTACAGACCAGCAGCCAAGGCTCAGAGAGGTTGGGGGGTGTGGGCAGGGTCACACAGCATCCTCTCTAGGCTAGGGTTCCTCCCCTACGCCCCAGGTGAGATGACTCCCTTCTGACCAGAGAAAGTGGCAGAGTCTGGCTGTCTTTCTCCATCTCCAGATCTTTCTTTGCATCTGGTCACTCTGCCTGGGCCTGCCTCATCCTGTCTGATTCTCACTGGCTTCCTCTCTGTGAGCCTCTGGGTCTGACTCTTGCCATCTCGGTCTCTCTGACACCTTCTTCTCCTTCTGAGTGTCTCTCCCTCCCTCATCGCTAGTCCCCGCATCTCTGTCTCACTCCTGCCCCACCCCCACCTCCCCTCTCTCCTGGCTTAAATCCTTCCTCTCCCTCAGAGCCCCTGTCCTCGTCCACCCATCTCCCTGACTTTGTTTTGGGGCCGAGGTCAGGGCAGGGGTCGGGGGAGCTGTCCCGGTGTCCAGGAGGGGCCTCCTTGGGCAGTTGCATCTCCCCCCACCCCTGGCCCTGTGAAAGGAAAGCCCCCACGGCCCCTAAGCCAACGAACCCACAGAGCAGAAGTGGGACTGAGGCTGGGAGGCTCGGGGGGCAAGCTCCCCTCAGTGGCAGGGGTGAAGGGCGGCGTGCATTCCCACTGCCTGAGCTGTGCAGAAGGGGCACTGCAAGCAGATTGCGGCATCAGTCCAACCACTTGACCTCAAAGGGCCCATGTGGTTCTGGGATTGGGGCTGAGTGATGAAGTCCCTGAGCCTGTCCTGAGCAGAACAGGTTAATGACCCTGGGCACTGAGGGTCCCTCACCTCCTCACTGTCCCCACCACTCCCACCGCGTTCACCCTCACCCCTCCCGCTGCCCCTTACTCTCTATGCCTCTTCACTCTACCTCCTTCCGTCCCTCTCTCCTTCCTTCCCTCCCTTTCTTCTTCTGCCGAGAATGATAAGAATTGATTAAATATGTCCTCAGCTCCTGTCTCCCCACTTCCCCCAGGGAATTAACAAGCCCCTACGCTTTGGGCCTTGTTAGATTCCAAGAAAAAGTTTACACCCAGTGCCCCGGGCTGGTCTGCAGGTTTATCGATGTGTACACATGTGTGTACAATTTTACATGCACTCTTGAGTCTGGAGACATGTCTGGATGTTTGTGTGAATACACGTGTCTGTTGATGTGTCTCTTGGTGTGCATGTGTGTCTACGTTCCATATGGGTCTCCACATGTGTGCACTGTAGGTCTTCACATTTAAATCCACCTGTGTGTACACGTCTCTGTATTGAATTTGTGTGCTTGCACAGTGTGTCTGGGGAGTACACATGTTATTGTGCAAGTCTCTGTGTTTTGCATGTGTGTTTGTGTGCTACACCTATGTGTGCACATCTAGCAATGCAGTATGCATGTACCTGTGTATGAGCATATCTATGTGCCCATGTCTGTGTGTGTGTGCTGCGTGTGCAGTATACACACACCCCTGGCCACCCTGCACACGCATCTCCTTCCTAGCTCCCTGGAGCTGGCAGCCTTGTCCCTGACTGTAGAGCCATTACACCGTGTCCCTGGGGTGACAGTGATCGTGGCAGTGGCAGCGCGGGTGGTAGAAGCCTGCAGGTAGGAAGGTGGAGCTGGTGCAGAGGAAGGTGCTCACTAATGAGGCCACCTTCCTTGCCAACCTGGGAGCTGGTGCCACTAATTATCTCCTCAGTAAGCAGCTCCCTAGGGAAGGGCTGCTGCCGGAGCCCTCCTCTCTCCCTCCCCTGGGCCCCCCTTTTCCCACTTCCCCCCAACCCTGAGGTGCTGCAGGAGCCATGGGCACCAAGAAAAAGGACAGAAAAAGTAGGGAACCAGTGCCTAGTCCCATCAGGAGACCCAGGAGACCCACCTGCCTGCCTGGCGGCCTGCTGCCAGGAAGCCCAGGTTTCAATGTACTCCTCTGTGTCAGAGCACCATCTCCAAAAGGCCTCCGTGAATCCAAATGTGCTTCTGGGAGAAGGAAGCCCTACGCACCTGAGCAGTCCCTGTGCAAAACATGCTTCTGGAAAATGAGTGCTGAACTGAGAGTCAGGTGGGCCAGCCACTAACCCCAGTGCTGTGTGACCTTGGGCAAGTCCCTACACCTCTTTAAGCCTCGGTTTCCTTGTCTGTAAAATGGGGGAAGACTAGAGCCAGTCTTCTCAAAGAGTGGTATACTCATTATTGGTGATACAAGGTGGGTTTACATAGCACACAGAGGTGAGCATCTGCTATTTTAACTATGTATTTATTGTCATGTATACATTTTCATATATGTGTGTATATGGATGTATGTATACGTATGTGCATATATGTGTACATGTGTGTGTTTGTGTGTATTTAACTAGTACATCAGAGCTTGATTTCACAAATATTACTTAAGACAAGGCTAAAACACATTTAAATTTTAAAAGTAAGCTGGTTTAAAGAAAAATATTAAGTTAATAAGAGTTCAGCTGGCATCTGGGTATGACAAAAGTCCAGAAGAAAGCTGACAGATGACCACAGCCCTGGGCCCGATGGTCTCTGAGGCCCTTCCAACCTGAGGGACAGTGGATTCTGGGCCCTGGCCTCCTGGAATGAGGGGTGCACAGACTGGGCCCCGGTTCCTGCCTTGTCCTCACAATCCCAAGATAGAATGGCACGTGGACAGGCAGGAGATGTTGCTGTGGGGCAGGTGAAGAAGTCCCTCCTGGCCACAGGCCCCCAAAGATCTCAGAGGACACAGAGAGTGTCCACACATGTGGCCCTGGGTGATTCAGGCTAGGGCACAGGAATGGACCCAGCTGATGGCAGAGGTGGCCTGAGTCTGGGCAGAGGTGGCTCAGGCTAGGCCTGCAGCATGCCAGGGGGCGCAGCACAGCATCTCCTAGGAAGGGGGCTACCTGAGATCCCCGGGCTGTGAATAGGCTCCTCCATGGTGCCCACCTCTTCTGCCCAGGAGAGAGCAGCCTGTCCCACAGCCCCAAATGTCTCTGTCCTCTGAGAGGGCAGGTGTGAATCACAGGAATTTACAGCCTAGCCTGGAGTGGGATTTATGAGTTTGCCTCAAGCCCGGGCTGGCGGGGAGTGGCCGCCTGTCAGCCCCCCATTGCCACTGATTGATGAGGCTGTTTCCCACCAAGACAAACTCCCCTCTGTGGCAGGCAGCGAAGGTAAAAGCATCCTGGCCCAAGGGCCAGCCCATCACCCTGTACCTGTCCCAGACCTGGACCCCTCCTGCCCTCATAGTCCATACCTCCCCAGGATCCCCCCAGCCCCACACACTGACCTGAGGGGCCCGGCTCCCTACCAGAGCTCTGCCTTCCCAGACCTGCCATTTACTCACCCATTCCTGTGCCCTTCAAAACCAATCCATCCCGGGGCGCAAGCCTTGGGACCTGCCCCAGACTGGACATACCAAATTCAGAGCCAGATGGATCTCTGATGTAGTCCAGAGCACACACGCACCCCCTTTTCACAGGAGAGGAACTGAGGTCCAGAGAGGGATGGGCCTTGCCCAAAGTCACACAGCAGCACAGTGGTGAAGCTGAGACATGAGCCCACAAGACCCCTGGACTAGTCATTTCAGTGTCTGGTCACAGCTAATTGTCATATGGCCATGGGGGTAGTTTTCATCTCCAAATGAGCGCTCCTATCCAGACAATAGACAGACCTGGTTTGAATCCCTGTTCCACCGCTCTGTGTCTAAAAGTCATAACCTTTCTGTGCCTGTTTCCTCACCTGAAAAATGGGGCTCAAAATAATCCCACTTCCCAAGGTTGTTATGAGGTTCCAGTGAGATAACGCAGGTAAAGCCCCAGGACAGAGTTGGCTCTGTTAGATGCTCCCTAAGTGGTGAAGATGGTTCTCCACCATTCCTGATGTCTTAGGGGCTCCCATTGCCTGATTTGCTGGTAGGGAGGAGGGCAGTTCAGGTTAAGTGGAACAGGAAGAGCAAGGAGAGTTCATGTGTGGGGCTGCAGGGCAGGAGTGAGGTCACTTCCTACTAGAGGAGATCCTGGAAAGCTCCCTGGAGGAGGTGGCTTTGAGCAGAGGATGCAGAGCTCCACCTCAGAGCTCTTGCCCTGAGGCTGCTTGGGGGCTTCTTTAGTGCCACAGGGCCGAGGGGAAGCAACTTCTGCTGAAAGCCGATCTGAGCCCCAGACCAAGCTTCTGCCCTGGATGACCTGAAGGCAAGTCCCTCCCCTCTCTGGGCATCTGCAAAACGGGGCCAGGGAGGACCAGACAACACACCCTAGAGGCGCCTTCCTCCTCTGACCCAGGCCCATCTCCTGCAGTAGCCAGTTATAACCACTGGGAGACAGCAGGGAGTGAAGCTGGGGACCAGGCTACTTCCAGCGTCTGAGGCTGCTGGCCAGTCCCTCCCCAGCACCTGGTGATCTTTGCTACCCCACTCCCCAGCTGACTCTCCAGAGAACCAGAGCTGGGTGACCATCACATCCAGATATTTGATCCTCCCCACATCCCTGCAGAGCAGCCAGCGTTCTCCCCAGTTTTCAGATGGGGAAACTGATGGCCCAGAGAGGGGAGGACTTGTGCAAGGTCACACAACCAGGTGTGGCAGAGCCAAGTCCCCCGCCCTCTCTCCTGGCCCCATAGCCATAGCGGAGGCTGTGTGAAAGGAGGTCTATAGTCAGACCCACCTGGGCTGGTCTCCTCACCTGCTCTCCTCACCTCCGGCTATGTGTCGTTGGGCAGGTCACCCACCCTCTCTGACCATCAGTCTATGTAAGTGCCTGGCATATGGCAAGCGCTGAACACACGAAGCCACTGATTTGTTTCCAGCAGATTTTATGCCCCACAAGAGCAGAGACTTGTCTATCTTACTCACCCTAGTGTCCCCAGAGCCTGGTACCAGGTGGGGATTCAAAGAATGACACCTGCCTGGAGGTCCTGTCCCTCCTGGGCCCTGCCTGGCACTCGGCACAGGGCCTCGCTCCTCAAATCCCTCCCATGACCCTGAACCCATCCTTTCATTTTCCTCGTCCCCTTGGCAGCCCTTCCCGTGCCCACACCCGCCCCCCAGGCCTGGCAGTAGTGGCTCCTGCTCACCTCTTCTCCCCCCATCCCCAGCTGTCTCATCCCCCCCATCTCCCTCAGCCCCGCTTTTCCCTGTCCCTGCCTCTCCCTCAGTCCCCCTGTCCTGCTGAGCCCCCGCTTGGCACTACACACTGTGTTTACAAGACAACAACAGTTTTTTATTTCTCCCTTTTGTCTCCCTTCCTCCCCTGAAGGGAAGTATTCTTCCAATCTCTCAGGAAGAAATGAAGGCTCTAGAAGGGAAAAAGCAAACAAAGGACAGGGGGACCGAGGGTGCCCCCCAACCCCCACAGGCCCCACACAGACAAGTGCCCATGCTCGTGCACACACGATCTTCCTCTGGCCAGGGCCTCCGAGAACGGCTCTGTTATTTTGGGGGTAATTGAAAATGTCTATCTTTACTCTAGAAGATAAGCAGGGCACAGGGACACAGGGAGCAAGAGGGACAGAGAGAGAGAGAAAGAGAAAGGAACCCCAAAGGCAGGGAGAAAGACCTTGGGGAGAGAAAAGCCATGAGGGAGAAGGTGGGCACAGGGAGAAAAGGGAAGGGAGGGGCAGGCAACTGTCCGCCCTAGAGCCAGGAGATGCGGATTCTGACCCGCCAGGACTGGAGAGGGACATGCCTACAGCCAGCTCCCCCACCCCACCCCGACACCAGGAGCAGGGGAGCTGGGTGGCAGGAGCTCCTGTTCTAGCCCCCAGTCCTTGAGTGGACCCCCGGGAGGGCACCTCTGAGTGCCCGGGGCAGGCGGAGGGGATTTGGCTCGTCTTTGTGGGCGAGGGCTCAGAGTGTGAGGATGCCCCTCTCACAGCCAAGTGCACCCCGTCCAGAGGCAGGACCCCAGACGGGAGGGCTGAGGGAGTCACGCCCCAACTCCTGTGTGAGCACAGAGACCCTCCCGACGTCCCCTCCCATCACCCACTCTACCTCTCCCTGCTCACCTGCATGCCCGTGTGTGTGTGTGTGTGTGTGTGTGTGTGTGTGTGTGTGTGGCATTCTCATGGTTTGTATACTTTACTTCTCCAGCACAGTGGGGTGTGTGAGCGAGCCTGGGTGGATGTGGGTGTGTGCATGAGATGAGGAGGTGCCTGGGGGGAGGGGTAAAAGGCGTGCGTAGTGTATGGTGTGGTGTCTGTGTGCATGTGTGCTGTGTGCTTCACATGTATGTTTTTTCCCTGTGAGTGCAGTATAAGGCATGTGTTTGAGTGTGGCTGTTAGCAGGTGTGTGTGTATAGAATAGGGTGTGGTGTCTGTGCATTTCTGTATGTCTTGGCTCCATGTACATGTGGGTAAGGGACATGTGTTTGTGCACTATACCTACCCATGTGCCTGCCTGGGCCACCATCCCCCCAGCTCCTGGGAACCAAAGTCATGACTGGCCTTCAGGTTCTCTCCAGCATCAATAGAAGGACAGAGACCAGCCCCCGCCACCCCCAGACAATGTCCAGGAGGGTCATGTGAGTGCAATGTTACCACCAAGCCCTGACTGGGGTGACCCAACATAGAGGCCAGGCCTCTCCCTGTCCCCTAGAAAGAAGGGTGGAAACTTGGATGGGCCCCTGCCAGGCACCGAGCCTCATTCGCCCCCCAGTGTCTGCTCAAGGTTGGAGAGAGCTAATTCTCACCCTCCCTCCGAGTCACCTCCGAACTCCTGGTGGCCAGGGCTCCAGGTGAAAACAATCTCTCCACACCCCTGGGCCCAGCCAGAGCCTGGCACAGGGCAGGAGTTCAGCAAATGTCCACTGAATGGATGAATAAATGAATGGATGGTTGTGTCTGTGTGATCAAGTGCCTGGCTCCGGGGCCTAATTACCTGAAGGCACAGGTTCAAGTCCTACAGGGATCAAACCAGAGCTTCCTGCAAGGTCAAGCTTGGACCAAATCTGCACTCAGCCATGGGAGGCCATGCCTATCTGACCTTCTGCAGGTCACCTATCTGGAGGCACCACCACGGGGGGGTAGGGGAGCAAGGTGAAGAGATGGGACTGTTTCATCAAAAGGTCGATCCCAAGCTAAACAACCCTGTCATTTTGCAGGCCAAGGCACAAGGGAGGGCCCATTCATCTTCCCTGGAGTTCACATCCCCTTCTTGGCGGGGCCATCTCTCACCCAAGCATCTTCATCCCCCTAAGATTCATTCTGGACCCTCCATTCTCCTCCTCTCCTTCCGTTGGGACCACAAACCCACCCTAAGAGTTAGTTCTTGCCCTAGGGCTAGCTTCCAATACTGCCCCTATCTGGTGGCGGCTGGGGCCAGGCTGAAGGTCTGTCCCAGTCTGAGCCATAGAGGTAGAAATTAGGATTTAGTCCCAAAATAAGTAAAGCATCTCAGCCCAGACTGAGCTCTGACCCTGGTCATGCACTGAGCCCTGATCCTGGTCACACACTGAGCCTGGACCTTTTTTTAGAGACAGGCCATTAATTTGTCAGGTGGCCAAAGTTATTTCCAGGCTCTGGGCCTCAGTTTCCTCATCTTTCTAATGGAGAGTCTTGGCCTGGGCTAGGCACTAAATCAGAAAACCCCTGTTCAGAGTTTGGCCTGCAGTTCTCCCCTGACCTGGTGACACAGGAAAGCATCAGCCCCCACCCCCACTCAACACTTTCAGCCCAGGCATCGCAAATTTTTGCAGCCGCCATGATAAATGGCATCGTCGGCAAAATGACATCTTTCTAATCTGCTACAAGACAGATGGGTCCCCAGGCTCCCTCAGCCTCTAGAGAGCCTGCCCAGGCCGGTCTTGTTGAGGAGCAGGGAGGACAGGGCAGACACAATACCCAGGGCTGGGGGTGGAGGGGGGGGATGGGGGAGGGAACTTCAGGGCCCAGAATCAGGTATATCCCCAGTGGGGTTTACTACTAGCCTCTTTTCTAAATATTTGGTTGTGGGGTTTTTAAAAAATATTCCAAAGATATTCTCTGTTCCTTTCTGTCCAAATTTAGGTCTTCAATTCAATGTTCATTTTCAATTAAAACCTGAATATTACTCAAGTTGATAAGGATGAGCCATTAGATGCTGGCTCTGAGGTGGCCCTCTCTTCCTGTCACCCTCTGCTCTTGGGGCAGTGGCTGCAAAAGAAAGTGCCTCTGTCTGAGCCATTGAGTCTGGGGCTTTTCTCAACCCTCCCCTCCTCCCTCTCAAAGCCCCTCTCCCTCGTGGCTTCCACCCTCCCTCCCAGCTGGCCTCAGCTGCACCTGCCCTGGGCCTCGCCTTGCCGTCAGGCTGCCAGATGGGGTAGAAAACCCCCACACTGTCCTGCTGGGAGAGGGATTTGTTCCAGGGGTGGAGATGAACTGGGGATCTGGATGCCAAGAGTTAAGGAAGGATAAATACCAGCCCCAGAGACCTTAGCCTCCCCAAAGACCAAAAGCAGAGAAGCCAGAGGGGGTGACAACCAGGGCAAGTGGGACAGTCCTGGGCTTGAAGATCAAGACAATGCTGCCCCCTGCTGGCTAGTTTGTGGCTCCTCCTCTAACAGGCCCTGCCAGGCTAAGCGTTGAGGCTGGGGACATAGCAAGCGACTCTCCAAAGACAGCATGTGACAAGCAGACCCCTCTCAGCAGCCTAGTAGGCTGATCACAGCCTCCAGGTTCTGCCCATCCTGTCCAAGCTTCTCTCACTGCCCAAAGAATCTTCCAGCCCTAACACCCTCAGGACAAAACCCGAGGCCTCTCCCAGCTGCCCACGATCTGGTGTCTGGTAGTAGCCCCGCCTTTTACACCCCAGCTCCCTGTCCCTGCACCCTTGGTCCCACCTACATGCTTTTGCTCTCACCTTTACCCAACCCCTACACAATGTCTCTATTTGTCCTCCTGGGTCCCTCCCCCAGGAAAATTCCCCTCTCCCCCATCTGAACCAGAATGGCCCTTCCCCCCTCTGCCCACACCCCCACTTGCCCTGCTCCTGTCTGGGGTACTGGCCAATGTGAGAGATCAGAGTCACGCAGTTCTGGAACTTGGGGAACTTGGACAGCTTCCAGACCTACCCCCCTTCACTATCCAGGGGTGATCCTGAGGCCCAGAGAGGGGCAGGAGCTTCCTAAGCCCACACAGCATGTTGGTGGCAGAGTTAGGACTGGAACTTGGCTCTCCAGCATCCCTGCCCAAAAGGCTCCTTGAAGGACACACGGCTTCCTCCCCTGGTGAACCAGAATGGAACTCCTCAAGGGCAGGGAACTGTACAATTCCTGCCAGTATCCCCAGCCCCTCACCCAGAGCAGGGCCCACGGGAAGCAGCTGTGAGTGTTTGCAAAACGAAGGAATGGAGAAATGAAAATATTTATCTAATGCCTGCTGTGTGCTGGACACTCAGCAGGCACCACTCTGCTGCTTGAAATCTTGGTTAAACTGCTCAATTTGTATAGAAAAATAATTTCGGGGGGGGGAGTGGTTAGTGTACGAGGAGGGGCCTCAGTCACGAATGTCAATGACCAGTGGGCACAGGTGAGGTGAGTGCTTGATGCCCATGGTGAAAGCAGGCGTGCGGGGCTTGTGCACCGTGACCTGCTGGACCTCGTGGGAGCCAGGGCCAGGCCGAAGTGTGTGGTCCTGCGGGTAGGCAAAGCGCTTGGCCATGCTGTAGACGGGGCTGCGGTTCTGGTAGACAGAAGGCTCAGGCCGGGCGTGCATGGCAGGTCCAGGGCCTCCTGCCACATCCTCCTTATAGAACCAGTTCTTGTCCATGGAGGCCAGACTATAGCAGGGGGCGGCTCGGTTGACAGGGGTGTTGGGCCCCAGCAAGGATGGCAGTTGGTACTGGTTTGGGGCTGGATTGGGGTCCATCACTCTGTATGGGCATCGGTAGCCGAAAGTATACCGGGGAGCTTTGCGTTCCGCAGGTGGGGGGATCTTCTCAAAGTAGTAGTGGCAAGGGGCTAGGGTAGGGCTCAAGCCTGAAAGAGAGCAAAGGGAGGGACAGGAGAAGAGGGGTCTCAGAGCAGGGACCAGGCCACATTCCCTGGTAGCCAACTAATAGGTCCTGGTTAGCCTGATGTGACTTCAGGATGACCACCTTAACAGCAGAACAGGGACATCACAACCCCTGCATGGGTCTATGGGCAGGGAGAGGGACAGCAAGATGGTCACTTGGGCCATCCTGACATCAGCATGATGATATTGTCATCATAATATAAAAACCATAGGTGTCATCATAACTTCACCCTTGGGCTGTCAGCATCCTGACATTGTCCCTCTGAGAGTACCATGGAAACATCCTGAGATCACTACAGTCTGTGAGCTCATTAGCATGACAATATTGCAGCTGCCAGACCTGAGCCCCATGACATCATAACATCACCCTGTGACATGCATGCATATCATAACATTGGTTTCAAGACATGGTGATGTCAGCATCGTGACATTGGTGTCTTGATGTGACATTGCAGGGAGATGCCAGCATTCACAGATACACCTGGGGAAGGAAGTCATGACCTCCTGCCCTTGCTGAAGTCCTAAGGGTGGGCCTCCATCCCCCAACCTCCCAGCCGCCTACCTCCCCCCTCAGCCCCATCTTACGTGGGTTGGCAACGCGCTCCTCATTGGGGACCTGTGGGCAGCTGGACATTCCAAACCGAGTTATTTTGGGATCCAAGAAGTAGCAAGGCCCAGGGCTGCATACATCTGTGATCCCTGCAGGGCAGCAAAGGAGAGAGCCTGGTCAGCCCCCGAGGCTGCCCCAGAGAGAGCCTGGCCTGCCTCCACACAGGGTCTCCCTCCCCTCAAGAGAAGCAAGGGCTCCCTTCAGATTCCTTTGGCTCTTGGGTGTTTGGGGACCCTTGATTTCTTCATCTGTAAAATGGGACTTTTAACACATGACCTGCCATTTTCAAGAACTTGTTCAGGAGAACAGATAAAATAACCACAGCACAGCAGCTGTTAGTATTCAGAAAGGGCCCAGCCCAGGCCAGGGGCTTCCCCTGCTGAGGAGGGTGTGTCCCCCCAGGGAGAGGCCTGGCAGGCACCCCAGATCTCAGACCCCCAAGTACACACCACCACACCCTGCTCAGCCTCTCCTCTTGCTGACCTTAGTCAGCAGCCCCAGGTCTTCTGTGGCACTCTGCTCCCCCCCTTCCAGGGGGTTTTAGGCCACCTGGGAAGCTCTGGAGGCCAGCACCCCCGCCACTTCCCCACTGCTGCCCGCAGCCACTCCTGCCCAGCCACTATGGCAAGTGCACGCAGCAGAACTGTGGCAGCCAGAGCTGAAGGGCCCAGCCAAAGGCCAGGCAGAAAGGAGACTGGTGTGCCGTCTGAACGGGATCAGCATCCCCTCAAAGCTCCCTTGGGAAATCTGGCTGGGAGATGCCCCCAGAGTTGCTTTCAGAGGGGGTGGGTTATTTGGGCATCTCTGCTGGCTTCCTCCGGACCCAGGAAGCCACTGGAGTGTCCCACTCAGTGAAGACCTTGGTTCCCAGTGGCCTGTGGCCTCTCCCTGTTCCCACACCTCCAACAGTGACCCTGCCCCCAAGGGGATGACGTGGGGCGGGGTTGCGCTCACGTTTCTCCGAGTGCCGGGTGTGCAGGGTGTAAGCCGGCTCCTGGAACATGGAGATGTCATGATCTATGTAGCCCGTGCAGGATGGCCGGAGGTACTTGGCAGGCCCTGGACCTGTGAGGACAGGGCAGCCTTCAGCCTGGGCCCACCAGGTCAGAGGCAGGGAAATCCCCAAATACAGCCCACACCAGGGTCCTCGCTCTTAATGATATCACACTGCCACAAAGCCCCCCATCACCAAGCCACTTCCTTTGAGGGAAGGCAATGTTCCCAGATAAAATGCAGTTTCCCTTGAACAGATAATACATAATAAGAAAGGTAATAGTTATAATTAATTGAGAACTTAACTCTGCACCAAGTACTATGCTAAACATTTGATATGGATTATTTTGGTTAAGCCTCCTGACTACCTTGTAAGGCAGATACTCTTGTCATTCCCATCTTACAGATGAGAATATTGAGGCTTAGAAATATCAATCTGCCCAAAGTCACACAAGCTGGTAATGTGAAAATTCTGATAATTAGCCAGCAGAACCCAAGTAATTAATCACTACACTAAACCACCTCCCACTTAGAGCAATAATCGGTCATTAACAACCTAGTAAGAATTAGTTTGTCTGTTCTCCCTTGCGAGTAAGATTGAAGGGAAGTGAGGAAAGCTAAAGCTAGGCTAAAGGCTCCTAGTCTTTCTAAAACTGGCTGCGTGCCTCATGCTCCCGTCCGTCCCCACCCCCTTAAACAATCCCAGCAGCTAATACTGCCTGTGAGGTTCAGCTTGGAGGTACAGGTCTTCTATAAGTCTTTGAGGAAGTCTGAAGGGGCTTCGCAGGAGGCAGGCCAGAAGGCTGGGACACCCTCAACAGCCCTGCAGCGAGCCTGCTCTTACCTTTGATCATGGCCATGATGACAGGGGTCTGCTTGATCT
The DNA here is from genome assembly GCA_023783475.1 of Daubentonia madagascariensis. Classification (NCBI taxonomy): domain Eukaryota; kingdom Metazoa; phylum Chordata; class Mammalia; order Primates; family Daubentoniidae; genus Daubentonia; species Daubentonia madagascariensis. Next base: position 5,531,940 of record JAKFHU010000144.1, on the reverse strand, counting down.
CCTGCCATGAGGGCAACTTCTCCTTCTTCTCTGGGTGCTGCGCATAGAACACAGAGTTCCTGGCCCCCTTGGGCAGTTTCATGGCTGGGGCCGGGAAGGGAGCAACAGCAGCTACGGCTGGATCCAAGCAGCAGGCAAGGAGCTGGGGTACCCCTGCCCGAGCCCCCTCTGTCTACTCTCTCTACCCTGGCCCAGGCACTGTGGGGGCTGGGAAGGAAGACAGTTCTCCTATTTGAGGAGCTGGGGCTGTCTGGGGTGCAGCCAGCTGCAGGGCCCAGCAGGCTGGAGCTGGAGCTGGAGATGACATCACGGCAGAACTTGGACTGTGAAACTCGGAGTGTTTATTTCCCCTGGTTGCCGTGGTGCCTGAACTGTGGCGTAGAAATCCTATGCTGTGAGCTTAGTCGTGGAACCCTGAGAACTCAGCCCCACTGTCCCCCACCACCAACCAGGCTAAATGGCCTGGGAGTCCCCAGGACCTCGGTCAGGGACGGGAAAGGGAGAGGTGGCATTACAACCCTGACCGCTGTTCACTCCCAGTGGGTGCCCTACGGTTGGCGAAAGGAATGGAAAGGGTGAGTGTGTCATGGGTGAAGGGTTCCTGCAGTACAGACAGCTCACCACCCCGGGGCCTCTACCCCCACACCCCCCACCTATCTCCCCAGGCTCTGGACATGCCCTCCCTTCTATCAAAGTCTGTTTTTCCCTTGGCAAAGGATCAAGTCAACTACTTCGCACTAAGGTGTGACTGTCTTAACCTCCTTCCCAGACTCCAATCCCAAGGCATGGTATCTTTTTTTTTTTTTTTTTTTGAGACAGGGTCTTGCTCTGTTGCCAGGGCTAGAGTGCAGTGGTGTCATCATAGCTCACTGCAATTCCTGGGCTTAAGCGATCCTCCTGTCTCAGCCTCCCAAGTAGCTGGGACTACAGGCATGCACCACCATGCCCAGTTAATTTTTTCTATTTTTTTGTAGAGATGGGGTCTTGCTCATGCTCAGGCTGGTCTTGAACTCCTGGCCTCAAGCAGTCCTCCCACCTCAGCCTCCCAAAGTGGTAGGATTACAGGCGTGAGCCACCATGCCCGGTCCAAGGCATGGTATCTTTAGGGATCCATGTCTAGCTCAAGGAATACTTGCCTGCTGGTGGTATTTCAGAAACAGAATGGGAGGCAAATAAAAAGAGGACGGAAGGATGGTGCTGAGGCCACAAGGGGCCACTTCTTGTGCCTGTGGCCAAGAGCACTCCCTTGAGGGGGGAAGTGTGGGAGGAAATGTCAAGGGGTAGGGAAGATATCCAGCCCCCATCAAATTGGACAAGCCCCAGGGCTGAGGAAATGCTGGAGACTTCTTCATTCCTAAGAACCCGGAGGGTTTGGGGCCCTAGGGCCTGTCATACCCACCAGTTCATAACTTAGAGATTTGATTGGAACCAGGTAAGAGGTGTCCATCTTAGGAACAAGATGACTGCTGTCCTTAGAGAGGGTGTCTGTCACCACCCTAGTAGACAGATATGGAAACTGAGGCCCAGAAAGGATCAAGGACTCAAGGACTTACTCAAAGTCTCCTATTACAACAATAGCAGATATGGAACCAGGACACAAAATCCAGGGCTCTTTTTGGATCATAGTCTCTGATTTAATGGAAACCAAACCATGCTCTGAACTCACTCCAACCAGCAGGCACAACAAGGACTCAGAGCAGCCAACAGGCCAGGCATCCTGGGCACTCCAGAGCCCTTAGGGACTGGAAGGCTCAGAACAGAGGGCAGGGTCCACCTCAGTGGCAGCAGACCCTCCCTGGGCCCCCACATGTTCATGGGGCAACCAAGACTCTGATTTCTGGGGAAGGGAGGGCTAGGCAAGGCTGGGGTTGACCCAGCCTCAGTTGGCCTCAGGCCATGGGCAGTGCTACTGCCTCAGCCCCATCCTCCCCACCCTCATCAGCTTTTCCCGTAGGAAGCTCTGAGCCCTGATGGTCCCCAATGTTGATAGGGGCCAGATCTGGGGCTGGGACCCCCACCTTCCTGGTCTAGGGAAGTCTCCAGGTATTTCAGACCTAGGGAGCCTCCCTGCCTTCCTCCCTGCACTGCTCCTGTGCTCAGCTCTTGGGGAAACCAAACCATCCCCATAACCCAGCAGGTCATAAGCCACTCTACGTTGATCCAAATGCTCCCTTCCCTCCAGCTTTGATGGAGACCTAGCTCGCCCCAGAGATGGCCCTTGGCCTCTCCAAAGCTGGGTATTCCATCATTCACAGCCTCTTGTGCCTTAGAGTGCACGGTGTAGTGGGTCACTGGCCTCCTTGGTACTCAGACAGTGCCCCTCCCCATCAAATGCACCATTCTTCTAGGGTCCTAGCATCTAGCCATGCTCCCCTCAGCTCCCCAGCTGCCATTTGTCCCTCACTTGTAAACCAGGTGACCTTGGCTCATGGCTGCCTCCACCCCTCCTCCAACTCCTGCCATTACCCTGGTGACTTAGGTTTCCCCAGGGACCACCCACCACTCCCCTGGCCTCCCGGTTGCCAGCCCCCCTCATGTGTCAACACCTCCACTCTACTCCTTCTCAGCCACAGCCCCCCACAGCAATCCTGGGCTTCCCACCACCTCCCATGGCACTGACCATGTGCTTCCCCGCCGGAACACCAGCCCCTGCCTTCCATCACTGAGACCCCATCACCTACCCTGCACTTCCTCCTCATCCTTCAGGCCCCTACTGCCTTCACAGCCCTCCTCGTGCAGCCTGGTAAATTCCAGCCCTGAGTCACCCAGGTCTGCTTTATCCACCTGCACCAGGCAGCTAAAAGCTGCTGGGGACAGTCCCACATCCCAGAACCCTGGACTTGCCCTCTTTACTGCCCATCCGCCCACTTCCCCCTCTGAGCAGCCTGCTCTCCCCCTCAGTCCCTGTCCCCAGGGATTGTCTCCAGCATGGCTCGTTCCCTTCTGTGTGCCTGGCCTTCTCTCCAGCCCCCTGCTCACTTAGAGGAGAAAACAGAAGCCATCAGACTGGACTCTGCCTTGAACCCTCCACCACACCCTGGAGCCACCGCATCTGCTGTCACCAACTCCCATGTCCCACCTGGGGCGCTGCGGGTTGCTCTCCTCTCCTTGGGCTTTCACCTCTTTCTGGCTCCCTCCTGTCACACTCCACATAGCCTCAGTCCTCTCCGTGTATTATACTAAAAACCATCTCGCTGGCCCCAAACGCTTCTCTACCACCACCCGTCTCCTCTGCCCAGTCCACATGCAGACTTCCCCAAAGTGGCATTTTCCTGTGTTGTCTCCATTCTCACCTCCCTGTCACGCTGGAACTTGCCCCGAGTTGGCTTCAGGCCCATTGCCCCACCCACACCGTGCTCAACTGGATTCCCGTTGACCCGAACGTGACAGCTGCAACCGGTGGACACTTTCATCCTCTTCTTGGTTGGCCTCTCCACAGCACTGGACCAAGATGACCGGCCTCTCCCTCCTTCATGCAGCGCCTCTTCCTGGTTCCAGCATGTTCTCCTGGTTTTCCTCCTGTCTCTCCGGCTGCCCCTTCGCAGGCTTTCCTCCTGGCTCTTCTTCCTCAACCTGACCTTTCAGTGTTGGCGTCTGCTCATTCATTGCAAAGGGAAAAACAGCAACTTTACAGGGGAGAAGCCTGGCAGGCACCGCCTCAACCAAGTGGTGCAAGCTAACATCCCAACAATGGCACGCACAAACGTCGTGTACCTCCTGATAGGATGCCCTGAGAGGGACACGGCACTGCTTCTGGGGTGTTCCTGCCAAAGATGCAGAACCTGAATCTAATCACGAGGAAAACAGACGAACTCAAACCAAAATTCACTCTACAAAATAGCTGGCCTGTACTAGCCAAAAATGGCAATGCCATGAAAGACAAAGAAACACTGAAGAATCATGCCAGATTAATAGAAACTGAACAGATACAATAAGTAAGTGCAACGCGGAGGCCAGGATTTTCTTTTGCTGTAAAGGAGATTGTTGGGGAAATTGACAAAACTGAGGGAAAAAGTCTGGGGCTTAGTTCAAAGTATTGTACCAGTGTTGATTTCCTGATTTTGATAATTGCACTCTGGTTATGAAAGAGGAGGTCCTTGTTCTCAGGAAATACATACTGAAGTGTTTAGGGATAAAGGAGCATTATGTCTGCAATTTACTCCCAAATGGTTTCAGAAAAAAATATGTGTATATATATAGAGAGAAAATAATTTAAAATATGATAAAATATTAACGTTTGGGAAATCTAGGTGAAGAGTATGTGGGAAATGTTTGTAATAGTCTTGCCACTTTTATGTCAGTCTGAAATTATGTCAAAATAAAAAGTTAAAATAAAAAATCATGGTGTCTCAGGGCTCAGTCCTGGGTCTTCTTCTAATTTTGCACCACCCTCCTCTCTCCTGGGTGGTCTCATGTCTCATCTCCCCTTGCTGCTTTTAATTCCACTGGGGGTACCCCAAGAATTCGGCCCAGACCTTCTTCAGAGCATTAGACGCGTGCATGCAACAGCCTACACAGCGTCACTTGGGTTTCTCATAAGTACCCCGAATTAACATGCCCAAAGATTTTCTTGTGATATGCCCCTACCCCTGTCTATCTCAATGCATGACGCCGCCACCACCCCTCCAAGCACCCAAGCCGTAAAGCTGGGCTGGTCCTGGACACCTTTCTTGCCCTCACTCCCACATCCAACCAATCACCACATCACTTTGGGGAGCTGTAAGTTTCCCAAAGGCAGGCTCCTGTCTATTATTCACCCTTGCGTCCCCAGCCCCCTGCATAGTGCCTGATACATGGTCTGTGCTTAAGAAATATTTGTTGAATGAATGAATTAGTTGATCCATTGATTGACCAAGGAAACACCACTCCTTCCCATGGGAGTAGAGTCCCAGTTTCTGAGTCCCAGGCACACGCTCAGTCTGACTCACTAGACTGCCATTTACAACTGTACAGGTTTGTATCAATTATCTATTGCTGCATAACAAATTGCCCTCAAAATCTAACAGTTTAAAATAGCAATCTCCTTCTGTTGCACACAGTTTCTGTGGGTCAGGAGTTTGGAGTGAGTTTTCTGGGTGGTTCTGGCTCCAGGTCTTGTAGGAGGTGGCAGCCAAGATGTCAGTAGGCGCTGCAGTCATCTGAAGGTTTGATTGGGGCTGGCAAATCTGCTTCCAAGATGGCTCATTCACAGCAATGGTGAGCTGGTGCCAGCTGCTGGCAAGAGGCCTCAGCTTCTCTCCATATGAGCCCTCCACAGGCTGCTTAACTGTCCTCAGGTCATAGTGGCTACAATCAGAAGAGAGCAAGGTAGAAGCTGCTGTGTCTTTTATGACTTTGCCTTGGAAGTCACACCATCATTTCTGCAATGCCCTATTGGCTACATAAGCCAGCTCTACCCAGTGTGGGAGGGGACTCCACAAGGGCGTGAGTGCCAGCAGGTAAGGATCACTGAGGCTATCTTGGAAGCTGGCTACCCCAAGGTTTCTCACTGTACAAGGACAACTAACCAATGGGGCCAGTAGCAGCTAAAATCCAACCTATATATTTTTGTATAAGCTCCACACAGGCTAAAGGCAGCCCTGCCAGCTTGCTCCAGCTATCTCTTGGTTGTCAGTCTTGCCTCTCCTCCAAGGGACTCCTGGGAGCCATGCAGAGGGCAGAACCGTGGCATAAACCGTTGCCACCATCAGAATCACCAGGCACTGCCCTTCAGTTTATAAAACCCCAGAACCTCTACTGGAGGCCATCATCCAAGCACCATGGTGGCCTAAAGATGAGAAAAAGGGTGCAGAAAGGTGAAGTGTCTTGCCTAAGGCCACATAGAAAAGCCTTGGCAGGACTGGACTTCTGGCTCCTAACCCCACATTCTTTCCACTGCCCTGCCCAGTGGACAGCTCAGACCCACATCCCCTAACGCCCACTGTAAGCTTCATTCCCAGTCCTAAGCAGGTATTTCTCGTCCTTCTTTTGGGAACCCCACCCCAGTCCCCAAATGTGCCTACCCCATGCCAGACTCCAAGCAAATACATTCACAAATTTTCCATCCAGATGGGGACTCTTCACTCCCGCTCCAAAAGGCTAAATCTGCAGGGAGCTGGATGTCCACCAGGGCAGCACAGCAGGGGTTAACGGCATGAACTAATATTTAGAAACAGCACAACCCCAGGGGGAGTCAGCTGTGGCCAGCTGGTCACAGCCACTGAAGCCACAAGCCTTTGTGGACATGGTATGAAAGATGAGTGCTTGCTCCTGGGACACAGAGGATCTGAGAGGGTCCTTCACTGCCCCCGGCCTCTGTCTTCCCAGTACAGCTGGGGCATGGCTCGGAGCCTGCCCCTGGTCAGGGCAAAGCCCTCCACTGGCTTCCTGCCCACAGCCAGCTCCCGAGGGTGGCAAACATAACTTTTCAGCTCCTGAATTGTGTAATTGTTGGGAATAACTGCTCCCGCCCCTCCTGAGCCTGGCTGCCTGCACTTGGAGGAGCCCCATGGATGCCTCAGCCAGAAGCAGGAGCAAGACCACTCCTAGCAGAGGTCCCTGGTCAGAGGCCCAGGCCTGGGGCCCACAGCTGTGGAGCTCAGAGCCAGTGCCTAATGCCCATGTCCCCTTACATAGTAGTGGCCTAGGTTCTGTGTCCTTCATGGCAGAGGACCAATTCCCTGAGGGCAGGGCCCACAGCAGGAACACACCCCTCCTCAGGCACCACCCCATCTAGGGCATAAGCACATGCCATTTACCAGTAAGCTGGCTTTGGCCACAGGCTCCTTGGGTGGGGCCAGGGCAGTCAGGGTGCAAAACACCCTGGCCAAGGGTGGAGCCAAGCCACAGCCACTGCCAGAGCGGGTACTCTTAGTCCAAGAAGCACTGGGGGCAAGAGAGACCAGGAGGGCCTGGCCAGTACACTTGGATGAACTCTACTGGCAGGGAAGTGGGTGTTACTGGGCTCTCTGTTGTTTTGTTCTCTAAGAACACTTGGAGAAACTGAGGCAGCACACACCACAGGTCATTGTAGCTTCAGAGAATTTTTAATCCTCTTTCACCCTGGGGTGGAGGCATTCTTCTTCATTCTCTAGTGTGTTCTGAGTCTCCTTTCCTCCCCGCTCCCTGCCCTGTCCTGTGTTTTGCTGGGGAGGCACTGACGCACACCTCCTGACCCAGCTAGGCAGGCCCCAGGGGACACCAGGAGAACTACAGAGATCAGTACTCCAGGGAATCTGTGGAAGGAGAGGTCAGTGTATGGGAAGGAAGGGTAGGAGGGCTTCCTGGAGGAAGGTGAGATGTGTCCAGGGAGGTAGGGGCGGTCAGGGATGGTCATCAACCCAAGCCAAGGAAAGTCATGACAAAGGTTGGAAGGCAGAAGGGAGAAGGTCTGAGCCAAGCCTGAGGGTGCCAGGGAGGCCCAGGTCAACTCTGTTCAGGACTGGGGCTTCAGGGCTCAGGGGAGCTTGCTGAGGAGGCTGGAGAGGGGACAACTAGGAGCAGGCGCTGCCCAGTCTAACAGCCTTTGCTCTGAGACAGTGGGAGGTGGTCAGGGATCAGTTACAAAGCAACACGGGACCTCAACTTTCCGCCAGTTTGCCTGGCATGATGCCGCTCAGCATCAGTCCAGGGTTCAAGTCCTGGGCTATGGACCAAAGAAAGGCCAGGCCTGTGTGCACCCAAGCCCCAGCATCCCTTTTCCAGTGAGAGCCTCAGTTTCCTCATCTGTAAACAGAGATGCTGTCCCTCAACACGCACACTTCCCAGGGTTGTCAAGAGACCAGGTGACTGTTTTGTAAACTGGGAAGCCCCAGCAGAGATGCGAGAGCGGGTTATTACTGCCATGTTGGTTGCCATTATTTTTCCAGGCCTGTGTTTCTCTGCCCAGCTAGCAACAAGGCAGGGGGAGGCTCCGAGCTAATCCGGACTTGAATCTCAGGCTGTGGGCGGGAGCACCCTGTCCGGAGGCTCCACAGACATCTGTCTTGGTGGGAATCAGGGAAGATGGGAGAAGATGGGGAGGGGGAAGGATGGGGGAGATGGGGCTGGTAGAAATCTTCACCCAAGTTTTTGATTCATAAAGAAGCAAAAGCCTTCTCCCTTTCTTCTCATTCCTAAAATGAAAGCTCTTTTCCTCCCAACACGGTCTTCCAAGCAGCCCCCCCCATCCCTGAGCCCACACTTGGCCAGTAATTAGCCCCTAACGAGGACCAGGTGCCTTGCTGAGTTGGTGAGAAGGAAAAACAAGGGACAAGTAGAATCAATGGCTTTATTGCCACTGAGGCCAGCTGGGCACAGCCTCCTCCCAGGCCTCCTGGGATGCCCAGATGGGAGTTCTTAGGTTTGCCAAAATCCCCACAGAACAGCAGCAATTGGTTTCTTAGTCGACGCCAGCAGGCATTTATTGAACACCTACTGTATGCAGCTGCCTCTGGAGGGAAACGTTCAAGCTTCACAGCCAATTTTCCATCAAGGGAGGTGATGTGTATAAAGCTGCATGCAAACCATGAAGCATAGCAACATGCAGGATGACAGAGACAGAGGAGAAAGGACAAGCATTTATTGAATACCTACTGTATACCAGGCCCTGGGCTAGGCACTTGAGGTACATTAAAGCATTTAATCCTCATAAATCCAATTTTACAAATGAGGAAACTGAGCCACAGAGAGGTGAAAGGTCTTATTCAAGGTTTGGGCAGCCAAATAGGAGAGCTGAGATTTGAACCCAGGTCTGTCTGAATTCAAAACCAGTACTTATAACCACCACACAGGCTGGGCACCATCACACTGTACTGTGGTGGTAAGAGCGCTGGGCTTGGGCTCAAAGACCTGGCTCCACCTCTTAGCAGCTGTGTAGACTTGCTCGAGTTGCTTACTCTCTCTCAGCCTCAGTTTCTTCATCTGCAAAATGGGGCTCAGTTTCATTGCAAATTATGAAGTGCTGTACACAATGTGGGACTCTCATTGGTCAAGGGGAGGGGCTGTGTCAGGCAGGCTTGATGGAGGGATTTGGATTGAGGAAGTAAACCAATAAACCAAGATAAAGCTGGGGCTGGGCAGAGAACAGGCAGAGCCTCTAGGTCCTGGAGGCTCTATGGTAATATTGCCCTCCCTCCTCCTGTTTGGGACTAGGCTGATGTTCCTGCCTGGGAGGGAGCCAGGAGGAGAAGGGCCCCAGCCTGAAGCTGTTAGGTAGGAGCTAAATCCAGGGGCCAGGTTTCCAAGAGGCAGCCCCAGGAAGTTGAAACACTGGGATTCAGGGGTCTGGAGGCCTGGGCTTCTGGCCCCAGATGGCCAGGGACCTACTCTCCACCTGGAGCCTCGTGAGGACCACTTTCAACTCTCAGCCACAGTTTCCTCTTTCATAAGTGGGGCAGGGGTAGTCCTCACCCACCCTGCAGGATTATTTTGAGGCAAATGTTACAGTGGAATTGAGAATTCTTCTGCCCTATGGGGGAGTCCAGACATGTCTCCTTTATAGACGGAGAGACTGAGGCCCTTGGGGGCAGAGAAGGTCAAGGTCGCAGGCCAGCAGGCAGAGCCCTGCAGAGCCTCAGCTGGTGCCTCTTGGCCAGAATGGAGCCTGAGGAGGCCTCAGAGGCAAAGCAGCTCAAGAGCAGCCTGTGAGGGGGGTGGACGTCTGTCCTTCCTCCTAAGGCTGGAGTGTGGAGGGGTCTCCCCGGCCCCTGCAAGGGCAGAAAGGACAGAAGTGAGGAGGCTGCCCAGCTCATGCCTCCTTCCAGAGGGCGTCTCCAGGGGTTCTGGGGTCAGAACTTAGGGTGTCTGGGTCCCTCTGCGACTTTGTCCCAAATCCCCAGGGTGGGGCCTGACGGAGCTGTAAAGGTCCCCTCACCCCTGCCCCAGCAAGGAGTAGCCCAGCACGGGCCCTTTAAGAAAGTCGGGGGGTGGGGGCAGTGGGGGTTGGGGGGAGCCCGGGCCTGAAACTCGAGAGCGCGTGGGTCGCCGCTGGCCCCGCCCCCGGAGTTAAGTGCGACCGCCGAGCCCAGCCCGCTCCGCCCGCCACTCTGCTGTCCCCACTCGCTTCTCTTCTCAGAACTCTGGGACTCTGCTCGCTCGCTCAGCTCTTCGCAAGTCCTGCCGCCCAGTCCGCCGTGATGCGGTCCGGCCTGCGGCCACCACCTCCAACCCCCGCCCTGGCCCTGGCTTTGGCCATGGTTATGTTGGCCAGACCCGCATCCACAGGTGAGTGAAGGGCCTGAGACCCCGACCCAGCCTGGCGGGAGCTATGAGGGGTTCCTCAGGTAGGGAAAAGGGACAGGAGGGGCCAGAAGTGGCCTCCAGGTCCGGAGTCAAGGGAGCCACGCGTCTGCCACTGCAGGCTGGGTTTCCAGGTGTTCAACCCTGGGGCGGACACAGACAGGACCTAGAGCCATCTCAGGATGTGGGGGCTCTAGCTAGCCAAGGTTGCCCAGCTCAGGTGGCCAGGGGCCCTGGGGTGGAATTGCCTAGGGTGTGGCTTTGCTCGTTTGGATTGTCTGAGACACCCAGTGGGGCCACCCCAATGTTGTCCAGGCTTTGTTTGCCAGGCAAACTTGGGGTGATCATGTTGGTGCCCATAGGGCACCCAGTGACAGAAGTGGATATCCAGCCTCAGATGCCCTGGGCCAGGAATGGAGAGTGCTGCAAGGCGGGGAATGGGGAGGGAACCACCCTGCCCCACCCTGTGGGGGGCCCAAAACACACCTCAGCCTCCTGCTCCAGCCTCTCCCCAACTCCACTCCTACTCCCCTCCCCTTGCTCCCGTGTGGATCTGTCTGTCTGCCACCTTCCCTCTTCTTTCTGCACTCCTCTCCCCACTCCTGTTGGTGACAGACAGGACCCCCCACCGACCACCTACTCATCAGCAAGAGGCAGGGCTGGTGCCCCTTGGGTACCCTGTGCCCAGGGGGAGCTTGTCCCTCAGATAGCCCTGAGCAACCCCCTGCCATGCCTCCCTGTCCCCAGCACAGTGCCTGTCCCCCGCAGAGACTGAATGGAAGTTTACTTTCTGAGAGGTGCTAGGACGCATCCCCTCTCTGTCACAATGCCAGAAATCCCAACATTACAACATTCTTCCTTTAGTGAAGGCATGGTCTAGCTATGCCATAAGAACTGTGGCCTCAGGGTCCATCAGTCATTCCTACCCATGTATGAATCAGTGCTTCAGCCTACATCTTTCGGGACCATTCCCAAGAGCAACTTTGAGCAGAAGGGCCTGAGTCTCCCTTCCAAGGGCCCAGGCCACACCCTGCTCCCCTTCAGATAGGGAAGCCAGCTCTAATAGAGGGCATCACAAGGTACCCAGATGGGAAATGAGTCAAGGGAGGACCCCCCTGGAGTGAGTCAGGGCTGGATCCCCAGGCTCCCTGTTCCTATTGGCAGGGACCTGATCCCCTAAGATCTCAGGGTCTGGGTGGTGATGGCTGGGCCACCAGAGAGATGGGAAGAGAACATCCAAGGTGACTGGGGAGGTCAGTTCATCCAGCCCCCAGCCAAGGGAGAGATTCCAGCACCCCTACCTCTTTGGGCTTCAACTGAGAGCCATTCTCAAATACCTTCCTAGCACCAACAACATGCAGGCATCTCTCTAGGCGTTGAGGGATGCACAGCAATGGATAGGTTGAACTTAGACTCATTCAGGAGGCAGAAAAGCAAATTAAAACTCAAACAGCAATTCCTAGTTGTTTGCAAAGATCCAGATGAAAAGTATGGGTCAGGACAGAGGGTGGTCCTTGAACCAAGCCTTGGAGGTTGGGAAGGGAGTCAGTACTCCAGGCAGGGGCTTAGCCTCAGCAAAGGCACTGAGGTGGGTGTAAGCAGAGGGGTGTTGAGATAGGAAGGCCAGCAGCCTGGCTGTAAGGCATATTTTGAGCACAGGCCAGGGAGAGCCATTGGGCTTGGGCACAGAAGCCTTAGATGGCAAAACGAAGCCTATAGCCTATGCCCTGTTGGCAATGGGGAGCCAACAAAGGTTTTAGGGCAGGAGGGTAGCAAGGTGTCTGTGGGGTTTTATAAGGTTAAACCAACCCCTGCCTTTGGGAAGGATTTGGAAATGGGGAGGGGGCTGGAGAGCTCTTGTTCAACAACCCATCTCTAGCACCAGTCCTGGCCAGCCACCTGTCCCAGTCGCTGCAAGAGGGGTAGCCCCTACCTGAGAAAGGCATCACACCCGCTCCCTTCCCACTGAGGAAGGACATCCCAGCCACAAGGGCCCTCAGGTTCTCCTGTGCCAGGGTGAGGCGTGCTGGGGGGCTTTCCCTCCACTCAACATTCCAGAGCGTCCAGGTCATAGGGCCTGAACTGGAGTCCAGTGCCCTAGGAGACCATCTGGGCCAACCTTCCAATTGTACAGAGAGGGAAACTGAGGCCCCAGAAAGGAGGAAAGGTATTCTAAGTCCCACAGAGAACCCCAGCTGCTCAGGAAGAGCCCCCAGCCCTGCTTTGAGGGAGCTCCCAGCCTGCTTGGGGGGCTAGGCTTGGGCTGCTGTGAAAGTGTGGATGACAAATGTGGTTTCTAGCTCCTTCTGAGCCCTGGGTTGGGGGCTCAGCAGAGGGACAAGCACTGGGGGATATTGGATTTGAGCTGATGCTTGAAGGGCAGGCAGAGAAGAAAGGGAATGGCATTCCAGTGAGAGGAACAGTATGTGAGCAGAGAGCACCTCTTCCCTGGCCTGGTGGAGGTGACTTTGAAAGGCAGGATGTGAGGGATTCAGGTGGGACCCTGGTGGGAGTACCTGGCAGGGAAGGCTTGTGTGCTACCTGGATGGGGACTCTGAATGGATGGGCATGTCTTAGAGAGCAGGGCTGCAGGGGCACCAGATGCAAAAAGTTGAACCAGGGTAGATCCTGCTGCCCCAAAGATGGTTTGGGGGACAGACCCTGAGCCTTGTTGTGTGTATGTGTGTGCTGCCCCAGGCCTCTGGGCAGGGCAGGGGCCAGGGCCCTTGGGCCAGCCCACCCAGGCTCTAGAAAAACTATTCCAGAACCAAGTATAACTGAGCCTCCCTCCCAACATCCGCCTGCCCAGGCAGGACAAGAACAGCCTTTTAGTGCTGCCTGCCTGGGGGGCCCGGAGGGTGGGCCACACCAGGTGGGCCAGGCGGCTGGCAATGCTGGCAGGAGGGGAGTGAGGCGGAGGGGAGTGGGGCTCCGGTGGAGCTCGCAGAGGAAGTGTATAGGCTCCGTCTGGGAACTGGGCGTGCTGCCCAGAAGGGGTGGGCAGGGAGGGGAGTTGGAAATAGCCCTGACACACTCACTGGCGCGCACGGAAGTGGGCGCACACACGTGCACACAGTCGCTCTCACAGACCTGGGCGAGGTGGCTGCTGCCTTGATCTCCAACCCTCTACCTCACAGGCCTGGGCTGGGTGGCGCCTTGCAGAGAAGGGGGGTGAGCACAGGGTGGGGGCTGGGGTGCTGAGCTGTGGCTCTTATTCCAGCCCAGAAGCAAATGAATGAGGGGCCTGCAGGTCTGGGACTGGAGCCTGCTCCTTCCTGGTCCCTCTGCTTCTTCACCCGCTCTCCCTGACTCCTGGCCACGTGCAGCTCCCCGACTCCTGGCCGCATCCAGTTCCCCTCTGGCCTCCAACATGCCCTCTGCCTCAGCATATGTCCAGTTCTGTAGAGCCTTCTGGATTTAAGACTCTTCTTCCAAGTGCAGGCTTAGGGTGGGTTTCAAACTTTCTGCATTACTATTATTACTGAATTTGTATGAGGAAATTCTGAATGAACTGAATGTATGTGAACAATTTTGTACTTGGATCCTCTCTGGGGTAGGGGTTCCTAGCTCCCTCTGCTTCTCAGGAAGCTCCATAGCTCCAAACAGGGGAAAGGATGGAGCTATCTTTTCACTGAGCTCTTACCTCCAGAGACATCCTGTAGTGGGCGCTAACCATGTTGTCCTGCAGCCTCATAGTAGCACCTCAAGTCAGGAAACATTCCCTTTTTACAGATGAGGAAACTGAGGTTCAGAGAAAAGCAGGGACTGCCCCAAGTCACTCTTTGGGTACACAGGCCATAGTGTTCACCCCAACAACAGCAGGCTTTCACAGATCAAGCCAGGTGGGCAGCCACCCACCAGTGGGCTCAGGACCCCGGTAGGGGAGAGATAGCTCCCTAAAGACTCCAGATCTTTGTTCTTATCTCCCCGTACCCCTCCAGCAAGTGTCTCCCCACCTCTCCAAACCCTGCCCACTTTCTCACACATAAGCAAATCCCCTTCAAAAAAGCACCTCCACCTCCCCACAACTGATGTGGCAAAGGAAGCCATATTTGTCCCCAATGTAGGGTGAGAGCTCTAGAGGCTGCCGTCATCAGGGTGGCTTGGTGGCATGGGTAGGACCAGCCAGGGACAGTGCCTGTCCTGTTGAGCATTCCTTCCTCTTGCTCAGCTCCTACCCACACCCAGGCCAGCTCCCAGCCTGCGGAGGAGCCAGCTTTGCCAACTCTGGTGTGCGTTAGCCAGGCCTCCAGCCGTTGCTCATGCTTAAACGTTTCAGTGTGTGGGTCTCTCGTGGCCTGACGGTTGTGGTGCGTCAGTGAGGCTGCCTCCCTTCCGGGACCTTACAGCAGAAACCCGCCGACCCCAGACCAGGGCTCAGAGTCCCAGCAGATTGTCCTTATACCCTGGTTGGACCAGCAGCTACCTGGGGGCAGACATCCCATCTGCCTTGCTCGGAGGTCTGCACTGTGTTGCTGAGCACAGGGCTGGGCCCCAAGAGGGGCATAGAGATCACCCTGCCAACCAGGGATTTTCAGAGTGTGCCCTTAGGCGCTCCAGGGCTTTACAACTGAGCCAACCTGGAGGGGAATATGAGATGCCTGCCCCACCCCAATTCACAGTAGCAGCTCCTTGAACACAAGTTTATGGATTGGGTTTGTGTAAGATGTGGTTTTGATAAAGGGCTTTTAAAAAGAAAAACTGTGGCTTTAAAAAAGAAAAACTTTGAAAACTTTCTGGGTTTCAAAGAATCCCAATGAAGATGGAGACCAAGGGCCCCTGGAAGATGTCCTTCCCCAGGGAGAAGAACTCCACCCCAGCTTCCTCCATAGCTGGGCCTGGGGGCTCTGTGTTCTCTCCTGCCCCAGCATGCCCCTCCTGCCACCTGCCTGCAGGCCCAAAACCACCATTACAGGCTAAGCATTCCTTATGTGAAATGCTGGGGACCGGAAGTGTTTTGGATTTTGAATTTTTTCGGATTTTGGAACATTTGCATATACATAATGAGATATCTTGGGGATGGGACCCAAGTCTAAACACAAAACTCATTTATGTTTCATATACACCTTATACACATAGGCTGAAGGTAATTTTATACAATATTTTTAACTTGTGCATGAGACAAAGTTTGCACTAACTACTTATATGTGAAATTTTCCACCGGTGGCATCATGTTGGTGCTCAAAAAGTCTTGGATTTTGGAGCATTTCAGATTTCAAATTTCAGATTAGGGATTCTCAGTCTGTGCTATGCTTTGCCCTTCTCTCCCCCCAGTAGATCAGCCTCCACGTTCACGGTGATCCTGCGCACCACACACTGGCTGATGAACTAGGCCATCAGATAATAACCCATAATCCCTGGCACCTTCCACCTTTGCTCAGGCTGTGCCCTGCAACTGGCCTTCCCTTTTCCCCGGTCCTTCAAGGTTCAGCTCCAGCATCACCGCCCCTGGGAGCCTTTTCTACCCACAGGTTGCCCTGTGACCCAGGGCCTGATCTGCCCCTCTCTTGGGGCCTGCCCCCGATCCCTGTGGGGATACAGGCCTTTCTCCCCCTGACCCTCACCTGGCCTCCACCGCCTGGTCCATGACCTTCATCAGTCTGACACCGACTAGGTACACATGCGTACACACACACCCACACACAGTGTTGTTCAGCAGGCTCTGGCAAGGAGAGCATCCAGCCCCTGAGCCAGCAGCCCTAGAGGAAACCCCCAACTCAGGACACACAGCCCCTTGCTCCACCACCAGGGCAGGGCCTCTGGCCTGGGCCAATCGGCTCTCTGGGGAGATAGAGGGGGCTGGAGAGAAGAGACCAACTTCCGTTCCCACCTAAGAGCAGCCCCTTCCCTGCCCCCATTTCAGGAGGGGCCAGCTATAAATATCAATGGGCCCAGGATGCTGATTCCCACGACACAGCCCCTCCCAGTCCCTACCCTGTGCACAGCGGCTGGGGCCAGGCCCTGCTCTCCTGCAGCTGGAGGCCAGCCAGGCAGGCCTCAGGCCCAGCTACACACACACACACACACACACTCTCACACACTCACACACTTCCCACTCTGGTCAGGGAAGGAACAAATCACCCTTTTTGGGAGTCTCAAAGCAGCTAAGAGTGAGCTCCTCCCCTGCCCCTCAGTCCTGACTGTGGCCCCACCTCTGTCTCCTCTGAGTTCTGAGCTCCCCTGGAACCTACACATGGAGACAGGAGGCCAGGCGCATAGTGGTTGAAAACAGGGTGCTAGTTTAGGATTGAATGCCAGCCCTACACTCCATGCGTCAGCTTGGGCAAGTGACTTGGCCTTTCTGAGCCTCAGTTTTCTCCTCTCTAAAATGGGGATAAATAATTCCTACTTCTTATATGTGTTGAGGATTAAGCAAGATACTTTGCCTGGAATATTCAATAAGCATCTACTCCTGAGGCTGCAATTATTCTAGTATTACCATCTTCTTCCTGGGGTGAGGCAGACCCAGCAATATGTGAGCTTCTGTTTGGAATCTTTAGGAAAGCCTCCATGGCAAGGGCTTAGAGGAGATGGCCCTGTGAGAGGGTCTGTGTGGGACCAAGTGACATGGAAAAGGGGAGATGGGCTTCCAAGGGAGGTGTCAGCCAGCAGCTGCTTGCCAGCTCAGTACCCTTCAGGAGGGGGCGGGGTTCTGTATCTATCTGGCTGAGGCCCACACACCTCTCCCAGTGTGAGGAGAAGCAGGGACAGCCCCCCCCCCCGCCCCGGCCCTCCCCAGGCTCTGTTTCCCCACAGCCTGACGGCCCCTAGGGTGGAGCTCATTCAGCTGGAGCACAGAAGGAAGCCAGTCAAGATGTGTTGAACAAATGACCAAATGAAACTAACCCATCCCCAGAGCAGGTGGGTGGGGAGAAGAGAATAAGCAGATACCAGGACGTTTATGGGGGAAGCCTGGAGGCCCATCTTGTCCCTGCTCTCTGCCAACCCCTCAGGGGCCCCCCTCTGGAGGTAGGAACTGGAGGCCAGGGCCCAATGAGGTGAGATGGCTCACCTGCCAGAGTTGCCGTGGGTCTGTTGTCACCACTCATGATAAGCAGTGGTGACTGCATCATGAGGAACAGAAATCCAGACTGAGGAAGGTCAGGGACCCTCTCTGCCCTGGGCTGCGTGGACCCATCAGAGGTGGTAATGCCTGAGGTCCATGTGTTGTAAGATCAGAGTTGGGGGAGGTGAGGGGAAGTGAGTCTTGGGAGATGGCTACAGAGTGGGGCAAGCAGCTGGGGGCAGTGACACCTGGAGAGACACCCTGGATAAGGGGCAGACCAGAGCCTAAGCCCCAGGTCAAGATCCCACTGTGTGCATACCCTCTGCCTTCACCCCCATAAAGATAACTTCTCCACAGACCCTGGGGCAGGGCCCTGCCAGCCCCCTGGATTCTGATGTGTGCTAACAGAATCCAGGCTCCTGCCCCTGGCTGAAGTTCTGTCTCTGGTCATCTGGGGCCCATGTGCTTCTGGCCACCCATCTGGAGCCCAGCTGAGCCCCTCCATGGGTAGGTACTTCAATGGGTGCCTGTCCCTCCAACTGTTGACATGACAGCCCTGGGGCAGGAGAGATGTCATAGAGACCTGAGCCAGCTGTGTGATGATACCATAGCCCTTGGTATACCTGACCCTGCTGTGTAGCCTTGAGCGGACCCCTGTCCCTTTCTGGGCCTCTGGGTGGGGTCTTCAGTCTCCTATGTCAGCTCTAAGATTCTGAGCTCAAGCCACATGGGAACAGAATACAGGGGCTCTGCTTTCTCTGCCAGAGAAAGCCAGCTGCTTATCCTGGGCCATACAGCAAGGTGGCCAGGGCCAGGGCCTAGAATGGGGCTAAGAGGCAGCCCAGCCTGCCA
This sequence comes from Daubentonia madagascariensis, assembly GCA_023783475.1. NCBI lineage: Eukaryota > Metazoa > Chordata > Mammalia > Primates > Daubentoniidae > Daubentonia > Daubentonia madagascariensis. The sequence goes on along the minus strand of JAKFHU010000144.1, from coordinate 5,513,885 downwards.
GAGCTCCCTGGCATTGGAAAACCACTTTCCTAAGTTGGCACAGAACCCAGGGGCTCTCCCAGGATGAGAGTAGTGGCTCTTCTCCACCCCCGGCTCCCAACTTCCACCCCCTGGCCCTAGCCCCACCCTGCCAAAAATAAACCCAGACCACCCCATCTTGTACCAGCCAGACCCACCCAGCCCCTCCAGAGCCGATTGAGTCACTGCTCGGAGCTGCTCCTTTTTTTAACTGTCTGAGTCACCGGTTGTGGCTATGGCTCCATGACACATGCCCCAGGCTATAGTCACCCACAGCCCCCAACAAGCACAACCAAGGGAGGGGTCTGAATAGAGGCTGGCAGCAGGAGCCCAGGCCACAGCCCCAGCTTGTAACTCCTTCAGGCCTAGGGAACTCACCCTCTAGCAAGCCAGAGACCAGACCTGTCCTCAGGAGTCCTGGCCCTGCCCCTCTGCCCAAGACAGTCCTTCAGGGATCTTGGTAATGAAGTCCATCTGCACGGGCTCTGCCCCACAGCATTTCACTGCCTCCAACAGGCCTGGACCTCCCCCGACTGAGAGTGCCAGGAACAGAGGGTCTTCAGGCCTTGGGCCCTGGGAGGTGGGGTGGACAAGGCCTGTCCTTCTGTGGTGAAGGCTACAGAAATGCCTAAATCCTGCCCTCCCTCACCTCAATCCAACTGAAACACTGACCACTGTGCCTAGGGTACCATGGAGACTTTCTATGGGACAGACACACCCTCTTCAATCTCCCTCTGCTGCTTCTGTCTCCCCTCTGCTCAGGGTGTCACTTGGGCTGGAGAGCTCTCTCCCCCATCCCGTCTCTCTGTCTCTGCCTCTCCCATCCCTGTTTCTCTGTGTCTTTCTGCATTCCTGTCTCTCTGTCTCTGTCTGCCCCATCTCTCTGGTCCTGCTCTTTTTTCTTTCCCTTGTCCTTTACCCAGTCCCAGTGACAGTCCAAAGAGCTCCCTCCACAGCCAGCACCCCCATCCCCTCCCGGGACCTTCTCTGCCTTCTCAGTAGACATAACAGACCCTCACCTCCGCCCATTCCCACAAGGGACTCTGGGCCCCAAGGACCAATCCTAAGAAATTTTCCATCCTCTTCACCCAGGTCCCCCTCCCCTGCCCCAAAGTGCAGGCTACATCCTGTCCCAGGGAATGTCAAGATCCCACAGGCACTTCCTTGGGGGCTGAGGAAGGGGGGCAGGGGGCCTGGGAATGGCCCCACCCCCAGCCCCAGCCCAAGCAGGAGCCTGTACAGCCTCAAGCCCCATCCGTCTCCTGTCTGTGGCTGTGGCCTCCAGCTATAAATAGGGGCTCTGATTCTATTTTCTTTAAAAACAAGCACCAGACTCTGTCACCACAGGCCCAGAAAAGCAGTCCCTGGCTGGGACCGTTCCCCACCCCTGCCTGGCCATTGTGTCCAGCCTCCTGTCTCTAGATATTTGGGCCCTGGAAGGCAGAGGAGGCCTGGAAAGGTGCCTGGAGGTGAGACAAGGTGGGGAGGGCTGGGGCAAGTTCCCTGCTAGGCCAGGTGGGGCAGTGTGGCCGCCCCTCCCTGCCCTGGTGGCCCTGCCCTCCTTTCTTCCCATCTCCCTTCCCCAAGCAAGGTTAGTCTTGTCCCTGAGACGCCAGTGTTCATGGAGAGAGAGGTGACAGCAACACACCTCCCTGGGCCACAGTTGAGTGTCTTTGCACCCCAAGTACAGAGCAGGTGCTTTGGGCTATGGGGACGGTGGGGGAGGACTTTCTTCCCGAAGGAGCATGAGGGCCTTTCACAGGCAGAAAGGAGAGAAGAGCTCACCAGGGAGAAGTCCCAGCCTGAGCAAAGGCAGAGAGTGGGGACCTGCCAGGTGTGCATGGGAGCAGCCCAGGTGGATCGAGGCTGGTGCATGGTGTCCAGGGGAGGAGAGCAGGACAGCCTGGTGGGCAGGGGCACAGGCACCTAGGCCTTCAGTGCCGCACTCAAGGGGGTTGCTCCTGAACCTGGGGCAATGGGGAGCCATCCAAGGCTTCTAGGCAAGGGAGGATGGTGGAGCTTAGGTTAACTGGAGCTGCTATTAGCAAAGGGAAGCAAGAAATTCATTAAGCCAGGCAAGGGAGGGTGTCGACATGCCTTGTGGACAGCACAGAGGAGCAAGAGGGGGAGATGAATTCAAAGGAGATTTTAGGGGCAGGCTGGATGGAACATAGGTGTTAGTTGGCTGTGGCTGTGGGGAGGGAGGAGGAAGAGGGTCCAGACGACTCTCAGATTTCTACCCAGCAATAGGTGGATGGTCAAGCCTTCACTGGGCTGGTGAGCAGGTTGAGGGAGAGATGACGCTAAGTCCAGCTTCCAATGGGTAGGGTTGGGCTTGAGGGTTCCTGTGGGTGTTCTGGTGTAGATGTCTGGGGGCACTGGCAGTGGGCCAGAGCCCTGGAGAGTTGGTGACAGAGTGACAGAGATGTGGGTGCATCAACAAAGAGGCTGTGCCTGAGGCCAGAGGAGAGAAGAGTTAGAAGGAGCGTGGCGGTGGTGGGCATAACTCTGGAGGGGCACACATGCTGAGGGCATCCAGGCAGCTGGCAGGTGGGGGTGCTAGGCAGGAACCTAGTCGAGAACTGAGGCCTGCCCAGGTGAGGTCTCAGTCTGGGGATCTCTGGAGGGCCTGGTTAGCCCAGAGGGCCACTGGCAAGGACCCTGAGGTTTCCTGGTCCACCCTCCTGGCCATACCCTCCTGCTGGCACACTGCCAGTGCTGGGAGCTTGCCACTTTGCCCGTTTGCCATGAGACAGCTCCACCCAATAGAAAACTCCTCATATGGGACCAAATGCCACCTCCATTTGACCTTTTATTCCCTTAGATGCTGATGTTTCCTTCATCAGCATATGTGCATGGGCCTCCTGGATGCACAGATGCTCAAGGCAAGGGATATGGGCCCTGGGCCCTGGGCCCTGTCCTCAAGAGCTTCCAGTCTGGCCAGGCCTGTGGCCATTTAGGCCAGAGGTAGCTCTACTGTACCCACTGTAGTCACCACACCAGTCATCAGCCACTTCCTGAGGGGCTGGGCTGGCCAGAGGCCAGGTGTGTTAGTCCCTCCATCCAGGTACCCTTTTACAGATGGGGAAACTGAGGCCAGAGGAAGCACAGAAGCACATAGCTGAGAGAGAAAGAGAGAGAGAGTGTGTGTGTGTGTGTTGTAGGGGTGGGGGTGGGTGGTCCCTGTCCTAAGTACCTGCCCTGGACATGAGACTTCTGTCTGTGGGGTCTTCGCACCTTTCTCCCCTGTATTTCACATGGGGGACTGAGGAAGAGGCATGCAGCCTGTCATGCACAAGCTGAGCCACCAGACCTCAGGTCCAGGCCACTGTCCAGACCAACAGTCATCATTTCCACTATCCCCCGTCCCAGCTCACACACTCACTATCTCCAAGCCCAGCCCATCAGGCCGGGGGAAGCCCTGAGACAACTCCCCGACAGCCCTGTCAGTTTCTGCTGCCAGAGCTGCGGGGAGACTCAGGGATGAGCAATGGGCTTCTGGGCTCTGGCTTCTGCCCAGGAGAGGGCCTGGCCCATCAGCCTCCTGGGGGCAGCTTCCCACCTGACCAGAGCCTGGACCCCGTGCCTCTCCACTCCCTTCCCTGATCTCCAAGCCCCTGGTGGGCAGGGCTGGCACTTATCACTGGCTTCTGGAACGTGCCATCCCCACTGAGCCCCTGAAGAAGCCCCTCCCTGTTCCGGCCAGCCCCAGAGCCAGAGAAGCCAGGCTGCCAAACCGCCCATGGAAAGCAGATGCTTTTCTCTCCCTTCCTCACTCCTTCCCACCTCCGCCTGACCCTGACACAAGGAGCCCCAGGGGACAAGAAGGGAAAGAGTGTGTCTTCCCCAGGCAAGGGGCCAGCTCTCACACCCTCCTCCCGTTCTAGCGGCAGATGCTCCACTTCCGACTCACTCGGCGACCAAGCCGCACTGCCACCCTGTGTGTGCACGCGTGTGGCACGTGCCCCTCACGACACCCACGGCACCCAGATCTAGGGCCGCACCCACAGGGGCTTAATCCCAGGCCTGCTACTGCTCCCCACGAGGCCCTAGCACACGGGACTGCCCTCTCTGAGCCTCAGTTTCCACACCTGTAAGATGGGAGGTGCCTCCCAGGGACCCTGCTAGGGCTGGGGGGATGGGCAGGCCCACCACCTAGGGAGGGTCCCTCACTCTTTCTTTTCTCTGCTGCTACCCCAGTCTGGGTCCAGCTGAGGTAAGGGTCCCACATCCCCCTGGGCCAGGAAAGCCAGGGGAAAGGAGGGTGTGGAGAGGGCTGGGAAGTCCACCCCCTCCCTGTACAAGGAAAATTATAAGGCAGGGAAAAACCTCTTGGAACTGCTCCAGCAGCAGCAGCAGCAGCAGCAGCAGCCGCACCCTCCTCGCCTAGGGCCTGGGGAGCAGCAGGGCTTCCACAAAGCTTCCATTGAGGTCCCACTTGCTCCCTCCCCTGCCCCAGCCCTGCAGCCTGGGGGGACCCTGGGCTGCCGCTCCCAGCAGAACCCCTCATTTCCCCTCCCACTTCCTCTGTGCCCCACGTGGCCCCAGGATTGGGCCACGTGGCTGGGAGCCCAGGGCACCAGCTCTGTCCCTATCAGTATCTGTGGATCACGCTCAGCATCTCCACCCCACCCTTCCCCTGCTTCCTCTCCAAGGGTACTTGTCTTTCAGAGGGGGGTGCTTAAATTAGACACATTAACAAATATATAGCCCTTGGCATGGGTGACTCAAGGCGCTTGGTTAGAGGACCAGTAGCTGAGGGCTGTGACCAGGGTCAGGGCATAGCCAATAGCTAAGGAAACTGCCTACCCTGGCCTCCTTGGCCTTGCAAGAGACCAGAAAGGCAACCAAACAGAAGGTCATGTACTCTGAGTGTGAGTCCCTTGGCTCAAGGGTTCTTGGGGCAAGGAGGGATGGGGCCACCCTGACCCCAGCAGAGGTCTCTGCAGAGTTTAGACGTGGAGGCGATCTGCCCTGAGCACCATGGTACCCAACATTCCAGTGCTCTTCTGGGGTAAACAGGTCTTGTCTCCTGAGAGGGACGGCTGCTGTTTTAAGTTCCATGTGATTTTGAACTAACCTACTATTCTTATGGTGGCAGCTTGTGGGACAGGAGAGAAGCAGGTAGTCAGTGGGCCGCTGGGATGGCCCTGGGTTATGGAATCCCAATCTGGAACCAGGGGGTCAAGGTAGCTAAGCAGCCGGGAGCACTGCAGGGTCTGCAGGTTTGTGAGCATCTCCCAGGCAGCCCACTCTGGACAGCGGTGAGCCATCTAGCCTGGGCTCTGGTGACCCCAGTGTCACCGCTGAGCAGGTTATATTGTCCCCTTGGTCTCCCCAAGGAGACCCTAAAGTCTCCCTTATAACCCTGTAAACTTCCCCCTTGTTACCTTCTGAGTAACAGGGTTGGGAGAAGGTGATAGCTCAGTTTTAGATGGCTGAGCCTTGGGGGGCTTCTGCAGGATGTACTGTTGAAGGGGACAACACCTGAGTAGGCACACCAGATAGCTTCTCCCTTGCCAGGCACCTGGAGAAGCAGACACGATGGGGAGAGGGCCTGTGGTCATGGCCCAGCATCCAGAGCCCACAGCTGGGCTGTACTGTGGGCCTGACACACCACATCCTTCCTGCCCTATGCTCGCCTCCACATACCATGTGTGCACACAACACTGACCCACACACATGCTCACCACACGCTGCCCGCTGTGGCTGTGCAGGGTCTGTGGGTGTGCTGTGGGGCTGATTCTCATATCAGCACATCACTTTGCTCCCCCAGCTCTGAATGGACAGTATACAGTGCACCAGCCTCACGGGCCCTGGGGGCCGTAGTCTGTTTCTAAGTCAGAGGGAACTGTCCACTCCACTCCAACCTCCTCAGAGGTTCCCTGGCTTGGGGACAGAATGCTGGTGGAAAAAGGGGGGGAGTCCCTTATAAGTGCAAGGGGAGGGATCTGGCCCAGGTCTAAAGGCTCTGACCGCAGGGAGGGTCCGGCTGCTAGGGCAGGGCACCTGGCCCATCCCTGCTGTCACACAGGGCCAGCATTCAGCCCCAGGTGGGCCCCCCATACACCCATGAGGGGAGACAGAGAGCCCTTCATCCCTGCCTCAGCCTTCCCAGAGCACTCCACCCCACAGCCCCCTCAGACTCCCTGGCGGGGACTCTCCCAGCCTCACCCCTGCCTGCCCAGACCTGGAACCAGGATCTGCCACCCCTGGTGCCAGACCTCAAGGGGCTGTGGTGGAGAAGTCTAGCCTCGCCTCAGAGCAGTCCCTCTCCCTCCCAGGCAGGCTGGCTGGATGCCCCCTCCTCAGTCCTGTCCACAGCCACAGGCTCGCTGCCAGCATCCCACCTTCTCTGTCTCTCTTGATTGTTCCTCCTCCATCTCCTTCCTCGGGCCTTGGTCTGAATTCCTGAGTTCAGCCTTTGTGGAAGACAGCATCCCTATTTTCCCTTCTCAGTTTTAGTATCTGTCTCCAGCTTCTGTCTTCCCAGGTTGGCTCTCGTTTTCCATCCCTGTCACTGCATTATTGTATTTGTGATTGAATGAATGAATGAGTGAATGAATGCAGGTACCCCTTCTCCCCCCATCCACAGCTTGCCTCCTGTCCCTCCCCCACCCATGCATGTCTAGGTCTCTGGCCCCCACCCTCGGCTGTGGGCCAGGGCGCTCCCCACTGGCCATCCTGCCCAGCGGCTCCGGGCTCCCATACTTTCTCCCTTATAAAGTCAGGCGGCAGCAGACATCCAGGAATGCTGCTGCTGCCCATGACGCATGCTGGCTGTGGGGCCAGCCTGGCTGCCCCCAGGCAACTGGGAACGTAGCAGTAGGAGTGGGATACACAAGGATCCATTGCCAGGGAGTGGGGTGCAGTGGGGGTCCCAGGGGGTGGGGGTCAGGTAGGTGGCGCACTGGGAACCACAGGCTCTCTTTCTGCTTCCCTCCATCAAATTGCTTCTCCTCTGGGGCCTCAGTTTGTCTGTCTGGAAAGTGGAGGCTGACCACCCTACTACAGGCTTGTGCTGCAGAGAACCTTGACATTGTGGGGCTCAGCACCCAAGGAGCGTGGGGCCTAGGGCCAGGGAGGCAGGAGGGCCCCTCGGCTCTCCAGACTGCCCTAGGGCAAAGGGTGGTGCTCCTAGTGCCAGCCAGGTTGAGACAGAGGTAAGGGGGGCCAAAGACAAAGCCAGGGGGAGACGAGGGAAAAGCAGAGGCAGAGACAGGCAGCAGGGATGGCTGGCAGGTGGAGATAGAGACAGGGGAGAGATGGGACAGACAGGGAGAGGTAGTCTTGCTCGCCCTGGGGCTTCTGAGGCCTCAGAAGGGTGTGCAGCAGCCCCCCAGATTGGAAGAGGCTTCTATGCTTGAGACCTTGCCCTGGCCAGGACCGGGAGGGGTGGGGAGCCTGATGAGCAGAGGTCCTCCCCACACAGCGACCCCTTGTCCCAAGAGCCTGCTGACTGGCAGAGGATTGGGCGTCAACGATGGAAGCAAGCCTCACGCATGGGGCCCCCGGGGCAGGGACCAGGTGCGCATGCACATTTGTCCTAGGAGCACCCCAGAGAGCTAGAAGATGCCAGCACAATCCGTGCCCTGCCAGAAAGGGGCTTGATAAGGGACCTTGACCTAAGCTTCGTCTGCCCCTCTGAGAAGGGGATTGGCAGGCAAGGGCACACGGGCTCCTTCTGTGCCCCTAGCCCTAGGTCTCAGGAAGAAGGATGGAGCCACCCCACCCTAGGGCCCAGACAGCCGCGCCCTATTCATGGGGAGGAAGGGTGGGAAGCCGTGAGGACTTCTCCACCTTCGGCAAACCTCTCAGTGGGTGCTGGGCAGGAGGGGCAGGAACCCTCCAGGAACACATGGCCCCTTTCATGGAGCCAGGCCCAGCCAAGCCACGGCGGGCAGGCACTGAGGGGCAGAACAGGCCTGGGCACAATCACTGCTCTGTCCTGGCAGCTCCTGGCCCACACACACACACGCACACGCACATACACAAACACACAGCCTTACGCAAACCCAAAGCACACCCCGGGCAGCCACCCACATGCCTGCACACACACATACACACACACAAATACTCATCTACATAGCCCTGGCCACTCAGCTGTGTACCTTTTTCCAGACAGAGAAGCCCATACATGCGGCACTCTCCCTGCCCCTCCCACTTGTCCCCCAGACTTGTGGAGCACTCTGCTCCTCCCACACTGAAGGCTTGGCACCACCCAGGCAGCCCACACCATTAACCTTCCGCTCATCCGTATCTGAGAGCAGACTCCCAGACCTGGAAGGGATCTCTAGGACTAATCCCCGCAGACAGGAGGGGGACAGGGTGGGAAGAAGTGCCCATTTTACAGAATGGTGACACTGAGGCCTGAGCTGGGCCCCTTCTCCTGGCCCCGAGGGCAGCCCACACAGCTGCTGCAGGTCTGGACTGGTGCTTTGATGAATCATGGGTCTTCTTGACTCACTAGTGTGGTGCAAGTCCCACCCAGCTGGTGCTGATGCCTCCCGCTCCTCCCCTGCCCTCCACCCTGGTCAGGCCACTGAGCCAGGTTGACCTCGCTCCTTTTCCCTTCACTTCTCTGCCTTCAAGTTATCCAGAGCCTCTGGAGGTAAGGGGGCAGAAGCCCTCCTCTGCCCCACCCAAGGGGGACCTGTGTATCCCTGCCAGTCTCTTACCTGGCCTTGCAGCCCTGAGACTGCCTATTCCCTTCCCTCTCTGCTCTATACCAGCCTCACCTCCTCCAGGAAGTCCTCTAGGATTGACTCCTAGCTCATTACTTCTTTATCCTGCACCTCCTCTCCATCTGAAGCCCCTCTCCAACTGCCCCCCCCACCTCTAGGTTCTGGGTTCTTGAAACTGCAGCCCGTCAGAGACAGTAAAAGGGGAGAAAAAGGAGACCAGGAGGTTGGGGGGATGGCACCGTCAGAGTTTCCAAAGCCCTGGCCAGCAAAGCTTTGGAGGCCTCTGTTGGGGTGAGGGGGCTGCCTGGCCCTCACACTGCAGCAGCACAAGGCAGTCTGTGTAAGCCCATGCCCGCTCGGTCCCACAGGAAACAGCAGGGCCCAGCCCCTCAATGGGCCCATTCAGACCCCAGCTCTCTGGAAAGTACCTCTGCTTCCTGCCACCCTCCCACTCTGGCCAAACAGGCTGCTACTCTCTCCTGCTGGGAGGGGGTTGCAGGCAGGTGGTTCAGTGGTTAGGGCCAGCCATCTACTTCCGTTCCTGCCCAGCCCAAAGCCCTGACTCCGACCATGCCCCGGGGAGGGGGGGTTACATACACCTTTAGTGCAGGGGTGGGTGGGGTTACTCTCACACAGGGGAGGGAGACGTGTCCCATTCCTCATGGGTGCTGGGCAGGTAAATGTTTAACAGTGGGCTTTCTGGGGGAGGGGGAACCCTGACTTGTAGTGTTTGCCTCTTTCCATGGTATAAATATTCTCACTGTGGGCAACATCACCTGGCTCACAAAATTCCTGAAAATTCAACAGTCAGCTCCTGCCAGCTGCTGTGAGCCACTCCAGCCCACCATGGTGGTGGCTCCATCCTGCAGAGGCCATGTGCCCCCGTCCTGTGTGCTGTGGCTGCCCTCAGTTTAGTGTGCTGTCTCTGAAGAATCATTGTCTTTCAACATATAAATTTTGGGGAAATAAATAAATAAATAACAAAATCAAACAAACAAAGAATCAATGTCCTTACAGATTAGGTGCCCTGTAGGTGTCCACCACCTGCCAGTTCCCTGGTCTGTCCCTCGCTGGCACCGAGGTGTGCTTGGCCTTTTGGGCCCTACCCGCCCAGATGGTTTTGCAGTTCTCACGTGATTCCTTTAGCTTCCTAGACAAAGTTCTGGTGTGGCCAGCAGTGCTGGCAAGAAGAGATAACTACGTGGGATTTCAACTCAGCCCAAGGGGAAGAGCATTATCTTTCTAAAACATCCCTCCCAGTGGTGTTGGCTGCCCTTAGGGCACGCAAGTCTCAGGCTCCTCCAGTGGCTGAAGCTGCCTCCTCAGGCAGATGTCAGCTGGCTCAGGCTGGCCGGGGACCAGCACATGTGTGACCAGCACCAGATCATCCCTATCAATGCCATCAGCCTTTGCTTGCTCACGGGGTTTAAGGGAACCCTAACAGGGATGAATCACCTTTTTAACCCATTTTTTCTGTCCCCCAACCCTGGACATCTGTGGGCAAAGTCAAAGTTATATTAGGCTCTAATCACTGCAAAAGGAATGGACCAGAAATTGTAGCAGGGGGTTGGAGGTTGAGGTTTGGGGAAACTGCCTGGAGGAAGTAGCAACTTCAGAGGAGGAGGTTCCTCAGTGTGGGACAGAAGAGGCCCTGAGCAAACCCAGATGTGGCCTGCCCAGCGGACCCTCACCCCCTCCCAGGCCCTGTCTTTAGCCTCAGCCCAAGGCTGGGCCTAGGGGAGGTGGGAACTCAGCTGTTCTCATCCCTGGCTCCTTGGCCTGATGGAACAATGAGACCGGATCTGAGTGGTCACCCGGGACTGCTAATAGCTCTACAGCAGGAAGCAATAGCAGGGGTAATGGAGGAAGTTTGGCCCATTTGGGGTCTGATGCTGCACATGCTGTCCATCTGGCCTCAGCCTTTGCTCTTTGGCAGACTCAGGCCAACAGGCTGCCACCACCACCCCCAAAGGAGCTGGAAGAATGGCCTGAGAGAGCAGCGGGGGTGGGTGGGCTGCCGGCCTGACACCACCACCAGGCACCAGCCGTGGCCCCAGCCAACCCACGGAGGTCAGGCATGGCATGGCAAGCGTTGCCCAGGAGCCCAAGCAAGCATAAGGGCATTTAGGATTCCTTCTGTAGCTTTGAGTGAAATTAGGAGAAAGAATTTGAGCAGGGATCAGTTTGAGTTGGGGATGGTTCTCCTGAGACTCCATTCCTGGGGGCTGTGACCACCAAGCCAGGTAATCAGGCCAGTGATGGTTTATCTTTGGACCAGGCAGGGGCCACACCCAGGATAGAGAGTCCCCTGCAGCTCAGGGAAGGAGAGCCAGAGCTGGCAGAGGCCTCTGGCCCCATGATCCTCCAAGGAGGAGACTGGAGTTGCTGGGAATTTCTGGGTCTGGCCTCCTTCAAAGGCAAGGTTTCGGGGGACACAAGGTGAGGCTGTACCTTCTGGTACCAGGACCAAGCAGATGCTGGGATCTGGCTGATGCTCACAGGCAGCATCATACAGGAGAACCATGAGGGCGTGCCTTCCATCTCTACGGCACCTAGCCTGCTCCAGGCGAGAGTCTGAGCCTTAACCACAGCTCCCTCTCTCACACAGCCTCCTTCTTCGGTGAGAACCACCTGGAGGTGCCTGTGGCCACGGCTCTGACCGACATAGACCTGCAGCTGCAGTTCTCCACATCTCAGCCCGAAGCCCTGCTTCTCCTGGCAGCAGGCCCAGCTGACCACCTCCTGCTGCAACTCTACTCTGGACGTCTGCAGGTCAGTGACATCCCTTGTGCCTGGGGTGAGATTCCTTCTCTAGCTTTGCGTGAACCCCAACTGGCTGTGTGACCTTGTGCAAGTCACTTTTACCTCGGGGTCTCAAGTTCTCCACTGTGGGATGGGCAGTAGCATCCCAGAAAGTGTGAATCCCTTATGAACTGGCTCTGCCCACCGGTTCTTTCCAACCTCATTTCTTACCACAACCCTTAGCTGGCCTTTGTGCTCTGACCACACTGAACTGTTTTCGGTTGTCGGCCATCTTGCAGTCACTTGCTGCTGGGCTTTGCTAACTACACTCCCTCTACCTGGCGCATGCCTCACCCATTCCCTGCACCTGCCTAACTCCAGCCTGTCCTTGAAGCCTCTGTTTGGATGTCCCCTCCTCCAGAAAGTATCCTCCTGGTGCTTGCCTGGGCTAAGCCCCCTCTCCTGGGTTCCCCCAACCCCTGTTCATCCCTCTAGCATTGCTCCAATCACTCAGCATAACCACTGTCTGTCCATGATGGTCACTGCCACAGCTTTATTTTTCCATTTCATCCTTTGAGAAATCATAAGCCTTATTAGCAAGGAGTCTTCTGGCTCTTTCTTGGGTCTTCCCCCTAACCATGAAGAGTTTAAGAATCCAGGGTCTTAGTCCAAATTTGAGGCAGCCATCTACTTCCACACCCCAGTGGGGAGAGGACTATGGCTTGATCAGTCTGCTGCTGCCATTGCTTCTCGCTGCCACAGGGTGTCACTGTTGAACACTGGCCTGGTGCAGTCTGGCACTGATACTGTTCAGCTCCACCAGGTACACACCCCTACAGAGATGCCCCATACTTGAACTCCAAGGTCATGGTTCTCAGGGCTCTGCTTCCTCAGTTCCCATGCTCTGCCACCATCCATTCTGACATCTGGTGTGGGAACACCATACCAAAGCCAGTTCTGGTGTCAGTGTCATGAAGACAGAACTATGTCCTTTGTCTCTCTACAAGGATCTCCCTCTAACCCCAGTCAGGGAGCTTTTCTTTACTAAACCCTTGGAACACAGAGCATCTGATTGGGCTCCCCATCCCTGAACAGTGAGCCTGGCAGCCTTCAGTGACCCCAAGATGCTTTTTGCCCTGCTTAGGGGGACTCTTCAGAGGATTCCCAGGTGTCTGTTATTCTAGGGGTGAAATCTTTTGGATTCAAAGGTGACTTTTCTGGCACCTCTTACCCAAGGAAAGAGGGGAAGTATAAAAAAATGCAAGTTGAATTTCTAAGGGAGCATCTTACCATATGTCAGTTCCTGTGGGCAGGGACCACATACGATTCACATTGGTGAACCCTAGAGCCCATCCAGGCCTGGCCCTGGGTTCACTTTGGTGAGTGTTTAAGGGAAGAATAAACAGATGGCAGGAAGGCGAGAGGGGTGGCATGAGAAGCCCTTACCCTAGGTCCTCTGCTCTGGGACTCCAAGTGTGGGTACCCACTATGCTTTCATAAGGGAAGTGAGGGCTTCAAAGTGCTGTCCCCCACCCCCCATCCCTCTTGTCTCTCCTCAGGTCAGACTAGTCCTGGGCCAAGAGGAGCTGAGGCTGCAGACCCCGGCAGAGACACTGCTAAGTGACTCCATCCCCCACACTGTGGTACTGACTGTTTCAGATAGCTGGGCCATGCTGTCAGTTGATGGGCTTCTGAATGCCTCTGCCCCAGTCCCAAGAGCTCCCCTAGAGGTCTCCTATGGGCTCTTTGTGGGGGGCACTGGGAGCCTCAGCCTGCCCTACCTGAGGGGGACCAGCCGGCCCCTGAGGGGTTGCCTCCATGCAGCCACCCTCAATGGCCACAGCCTCCTCCGGCCACTGACCCCAGATGTACACGAGGGATGTGCTGAAGAGTTTTCTGCTGGTGATGATGTGGCCCTGGGCTTCTCTGGGCCCCATTCTCTGGCTGCCTTCCCTGCCTGGGGCACTCAGGACGAAGGCACCCTGGAGTTTACACTCACTACACGGAGCCGGCAGGCACCCTTGGCCTTCCAGGCAGGGGGCCGGCATGGGGACTTCATCTATGTGGACATATTTGAAGGCCATCTGCGGGCTGTGGTCGAGAAGGGCCAGGGTACCGTGTTGCTCCACAACAGTGTGCCTGTGGCTGATGGACAGCCCCACGAGGTCAGTGTCCACATTGACGCTCACCAGCTGGAAATCTCTGTGGACCAGTACCCTACACGTACTTCTAACCGTGGGGTCCTCAGCTACCTGGAGCCACGGGGCAGCCTCCTCCTTGGGGGGCTGGATGCAGAGGCCTCTCGTCACCTCCGGGAACACCGCCTGGGCCTGACTCCAGAGGCTGCCAACGCCTCCCTGCTGGGATGCATGGAAGACCTCAGCATCAACCGCCAGAGGCGGGGGCTCCGGGAAGCCTTGCTGACTCGTGGCATGGCTGCCGGCTGCAGGCTGGAGGAAGAGGAGTATGAGGAGGATGCCTATGGCCTGTATGAAGCTTTCTCCACCCTGGCCCCCGAGACTTGGCCGGCCATGGAGCTTCCTGAACCGTGCATTCCTGAGCTGGGGCTGCCTCCTGTCTTTGCCAATTTCACCCAACTGCTGACCGTCAGCCCGCTGGTGGTGGCCGAGGGTGGCACAGCCTGGCTTGAGTGGCGGCACGTGCAGCCCACGCTGGACCTGACTGAGGCCGAGCTGCGCAAATCCCAGGTGCTGTTCAGCGTAAGCCGAGGGGCACGCCACGGCGAGCTAGAGCTGGACATCCCAGGTGCCCAGGCACGGAAAATGTTCACCCTCCTGGACGTGGTGAACCGCAAGGCCCGCTTCGTCCATGATGGCTCTGAGGGCACCTCTGACCAGCTGGTGCTGGAGGTGTCAGTGACAGCTCGGGTGCCCGTGCCCTCATGCCTGCGGAGGGGCCAAACTTACATCTTGCCTGTCCAGATAAACCCCGTCAATGACCCGCCCCGCATCATCTTCCCACATGGCAGCCTCATGGTGATCCTGGAACACACACACAAGCCGCTGGGGCCCGAGGTTTTCCAGGCCTATGACCCGGACTCGGCCTGTGAGGGCCTCACCTTCCAGTTCCTTGGCACTCCCACTGGTCTCCCTGTGGAGCGCCGAGACCAGCCTGGGGAGCCAGCTACCGAATTTTCCTGCCGGGAACTGGAGGCAGGCAGCCTAGTCTATGTTCACCGTGGCGGCCCTGCACAGGACTTGACATTCCGGGTCAGTGATGGGCTGCAGGCTAGCCCCCCTGCCACACTGAAGGTGGTGGCTGTCCGGCCAACCATACAGATTCGCCGCAGCACAGGGCTGCACCTGGCTCAGGGCTCTGCCGCACCCATCTTGCCTGCCAACCTGTCAGTGGAGACCAATGCTGTGGGGCAGGATGTGAGCGTGCTGTTCCGAGTCACCAGAGCCCTGCAGTTTGGGGAGCTGCAGAAGCAGGGGGCAGGTGGGGTGGAGGGTGCTGAATGGTGGGCCACACAGGCATTCCAGCAGCGGGACGTGGAGCAGGGCCGCGTGAGGTACCTGAGCACTGACCCGCAGCACCGCACTGAGGACACCGTGGAGAACCTAGCCCTAGAGGTGCAGGTGGGCCAGGAGACCCTGAGTAATCTGTCCTTCCCTGTGACCATCCGGAGAGCCATGGTGTGGATGCTGAGACTAGAGCCATTGTACACGCACAACACCCAACAGGAGGTCCTCACTACAGCCCACCTAGAGGCCACCCTGGAGGAGGCAGGGCCAAGCCCCACCACCTTCCACTATGAGGTAGTTCAGGCTCCCAGGAAAGGTAACCTTCAGCTGCAGGGCACACGGTTGTCAGATGGTCAGGGCTTCATGCAGGATGACCTACAGGCTGGCCGGGTGACCTATGGGGCCACGGCACGTACCTCGGAGGCAGTTGAGGACAATTTCCGTTTCCGTGTCACAGCTCCACCATACTTCTCCCCGCTGTATACCTTCCCCATCCACATTGGTGGTGACCCAGACGCTCCCGTCCTCACCAACGTCCTGCTCTTGGTGCCTGAGGGTGGTGAGAGCATCCTCTCTGCTGACCACCTCTTTGTCAAGAGTCTCAACAGTGCCAGCTACCTCTATGAGGTCATGGAGCGACCCCGCCATGGGAGGTTGGCTTGGCGGGGGACGCAGGACAAGACCACTGTGGTGACGTCCTTCACCAACGAAGACCTGCTGCATGGCCGACTGGTCTATCAGCATGATGACTCCGAGACCACAGAAGATGATATCCCCTTTGTGGCTACCCGCCAGGGTGAGAGCAGTGGTGACATGGCCTGGGAGGAGGTACGGGGTGTCTTCCGAGTAGCCATCCAGCCTGTGAATGATCACGCCCCTGTGCAGACCATCAGCCGTGTCTTCCATGTGGCCCGGGGTGGGCAGCGGCTGCTGACTACAGATGATGTGGCTTTCAGTGACGCTGACTCGGGCTTTGCTGATGCCCAACTGGTGCTGACCCGCAAGGACCTCCTCTTTGGCAGTATCGTGGCTGTGGATGAGCCTACGCGGCCCATCTACCGCTTCACCCAGGAGGACCTCAGGAAGAGGCGAGTCCTGTTTGTGCACTCAGGGGCTGACCGCGGCTGGATCCAGCTACAGGTGTCGGATGGGCAGCACCAGGCCACCGCACTGCTGGAGGTGCAGGCCTCTGAGCCCTATCTCCGTGTGGCCAATGGCACCAGCCTCGTGGTCCCTCAGGGAGGCCAGGGCACCATTGACACAGCTGTGCTCCACCTGGACACCAACCTCGACATCCGCAGTGGAGATGAGGTCTACTACCATGTCACTGCTGGCCCTCGCTGGGGGCAGCTGCTCCGGGCCGGCCAGCCAGCCACAGCCTTCTCCCAGCAGGACCTGCTGGATGGGGCCATTCTCTACAGCCACAATGGCAGCCTCAGCCCCCATGACACCCTGGCCTTCTCTGTGGAAGCTGGGCCAGTGCGCACAGATGCCACCCTACAAGTGACCATTGCCCTAGAGGGCCCACTGGCCCCACTGCAACTGGTCCGGCATAAAAAGATCTACGTCTTCCAGGGAGAGGCAGCTGAGCTCAGAAGGGACCAGCTGGAGGTAAGGAGCTGGAGGTGGTGGGCAGGGTATGGGCCAGGTACGGGGGCCCTTCCACCCCAGGCTTCATGCTGAGTATGCTTGCATGATTTGGGATGTGACCATGGTGGCTCCTGGGCTGGGTGTGTGTACATGCCTTGGGTATGCACCGTACGTATTGTATTCCCAAGAGTTTCTGGGGAGTTTGTTGTACATACATCTGCTTATGAGTTGTGTGTGCCTCCAGGTGTCATGTCCACACACGTATATGCCATGGCTAACCATGTAGATTCCCGGGCCCCACTCAGACCCAAAGACCCACCTAGACCCACAGGCTCTAAAGTGGAGCCTGAGAATCTATATTCTAGTAAGTTCCCTGGGAGATTATCATGGGTACTTTGAGGACTGCTGACCACGGAGACAGGGTTTGCTGCCACTCAGGTACCCATGTCCTCAGCTCTTTTCTCAGACCCAAGGCCAGGACTATGAGGGTCTGTCAAGGGCTTTTGCCCACCCGGGAACCTCACAGAGCAACCACACGCCATCCGGCAGGCTCACTGATTTGCTGTGTGACCTCAGGCCAGTCCCTTGCCCTCTCTTGGCCTTATTCTCCTACTCTGCCAATTCCTGAGACCCTTCTGGCCCTGGATGTCTGGAATTGGGGGCAGACTGTGAGTAAACATATCTGGTGCCAGGAAGGCCTCACTCTGGAGGAGGCAGCGTTTGAGCCGGGCTTTGAAGGATACAGAGCGTTAATAGTGGAGAATGGGTGATGGTATTCTAGGCAGAAGGAACATTCCAGGCCAAGGGACAGAATCAGGAATGTGAGTTGGGTGATGTTTAGCTGTTTGTGGCTGGACCATCAGGAGAGGGAGCACCTAGCAGCCTTCGGGCTGGACCCGCAGGCTCCACAGGCCTCCAGTGTAGGAGCCTGCACCTCCAGGGAGGGTGGGGCTCCCTCTGGTGGTCAGGGGAGGTAATAGCATGGGTGGGGGAGGAAGGTCTCAGGCCAACCAGCCAGGGGCCTGAGCAGGGCCTGAGTAGGGCCTGTGCGTGCATGCAAGTGTGTGTGTGTGCGTGTGACAGTGTGTGTGAGTATGAGTGCATGTGAGTGCATACACACACGTGTGTGTACATGTGACTGTGTCAGCGTATGATGAGATTGTATGTCCGTGTCACTGAGTCTGGAGGCATGTGATTGTGTACCTCTCTGAGGGAGCACAGCTCAGGCTGACCACCCTGTGTAACTGTATGTAGGGTGGGTGTTGACATGTGTAGCCTCTCTGACTGGCTGCATGCCTGGCTTTTGTCTGTGTGAATCTGCACGTGTGTTTTTGTGTCTAAGTGAGCAGTAGTGTCTGGGGGAATGAGGGGGATGTAGCGATTCAGCCTGTTCTGGCTGCTCAGGGCCACAACGGCCCTCTCTGTGACCCCCCTGTGAATGCCTATGACCCTCTGTTAACCAGGCAGCCCAGGAGGCAGTGTCACCAGCAGACATCGTGTTCTCAGTGAAGAGCCCACCGAGCGCCGGCTACCTGGTGATGGTGTCCCAAGGTGCCGCAGCAGATAAGCCGCCCAGCCTGGACCCCGTGCAGAGCTTCTCCCAGGAGGCGGTGGATTCAGGCAGGGTCCTGTACCTGCACTCCCACCCTGAGGCCTGGAGCGATGCCTTCTCACTGGATGTGGCCTCTGGCCTGGGTGCTCCCCTTGAGGGCATCCGAGTGGAGCTGCAGGTGCTGCCTGCTGCCATCCCACTGGAGGTACAGAACTTCAGCGTTCCCGAGGGTGGCACCCGCACCCTGGCCCCTCCGCTGCTCCGTGTCACTGGGCCCTACTTCCCCACACTGCCGGGCCTTGACCTGCAGGTGCTAGAGCAACCCCGGCATGGGGCCCTGCGGCGAGAGGAAGGACCTCAAGATGGGACCCTCAGCACCTTCTCCTGGAGAGAGGTACAGCAGTCAGGGAGACCATGGGGCTACAGCCCAGCTTTGGGGGCAGAGTAGGGGGAGCCCCAGGGCCTCACAGTCTTGGGGTATGCACAGAGAAGAGACAGGGATCCACATCTGGAAAGCACCTCTGCTTTAAATACCTGATCTCATTTCCTCCTCACACCCGCCCTGGGAGATAGAAATTATTGTTCCCATTTTCCACTAATGGAAACTGAAGTTTTGAAAGAGTCAGTGTTCTAGCACCCAAAGGCAGGGTGTGAAGGGCGTGCTTCTGGGGCCTGACTGCCAGCCCTGGGCCTGCCTGTAGGTGGAAGAGCAGCTGATCCGCTACATGCATGACGGGAGCGAGACACGTACAGACAGTTTCGTCCTGGTGGCTAATGCCTCAGAGATGGACCGCCAGAGCCATCCCATGGCCTTCACCATCACCATCCTGCCTGTTAACGACCAGCCCCCCATCCTCACCACAAACACAGGCCTGCAGGTAAGAGCATCCCTGGACCAACTCTGCTCTTAGAAAGAGGCCAGGACCCCCTACGTCCCTGCATGTAGCTCCCGTTCTCTGAGCTTCAGTTTCCTTCTCTGCAAAACAGGGACACTGCCACATGCCCCACAAGGTTGTTGGAAGGAGAGGTGTGATATTGCACTGAAAACAAAACACAGATATGAGGTTTTATTAGGCACTTAGAAGTGCGGCAGGAAGCCTTCTGAATGGCCACGCTTGGCTCTGCTGCTCAGACAGAGGTGCCCCAGTCATCAGAGGTGGAAATTGAGGCCCAGACAGGGGATAGAACTTCATCATGGTCACAAATGTAGTCACTGGAGGAACAGAAAGAGTGTGGCTTGACTAAGGCCCCATGCCAGGGCTTTGAATGCCAGCTTCTAGGGTATGTCCTCCCTGGTCAGCAGGAGCCATGGAAGGCTCCAGGAGAGGGCTGACTTGGGCTGTCGCTGACATGGGGTGCTGGGAGGCTTTGGTGGTACAGGGGCCAGCCTGGTGGTGGGGAGGCCGGCAGAAGAGTGGGACGCAGACTAGGGCTGCCCTGGACCACAGCCCAGGACCGCTGTGTGACAGCTCGGCCACCAGATGGTGCCATCCACCCATGTTTGTTCCAGGAAGTTAGTCCTGAAGCTCTGCCTCCCACGTTATGGCCCCTCTTTCCAGGACTCTGCCTGTGCTCTCCCTGGGCCTAAGGGAGGGGACCCAGGAATGCCAGAGGGCACTGTTTTCCGGGTAGTGGAGCCCCTTCCCAACACTGCCCACAAGTAATTGACCCAGTGGGAAGCGTACCAGGACCTCTGCTGCCCAGTGGGAGGCCTGAGGGGGATCTCCTTCACTCTCACACAGCAAGGGCCTGCACCCCAGTGCTGCTTCTGTGCTGCGGACAGTGGGCCAGCCATCAGCCTCCCTGCTGTCCCGGCCTCCCCCCTCCCCCACAGCTGGGAAGAGAGCCCATTTCTAAGTACCCTGGGCAAGCCAAAAATCACCATTCCCGTCATGTGCCCAGCCCCTGCCCAGCACCATGGAGGTCAGAAGGGAGACCCCTTCCCTACCAGTGGGACAGAGCCAGATTCAGCAGCTCCGTTGGTCAGAATTAGGGGATTCTGAGGGGAGGGAACTTGGAGAGAGTAAGAGCTGGGGCCTTCCCAGGTAGGGGGGCATGAGCTGGCCTTGAGGAACAAGCAGGATTGGGGCAGATGGGGAGGAGAGAGCCTGGGCCTGGAGGGCCCTTTGTGCAGGGGAGCCCAGATGGCCCCAGGGCCAGGGAGGAAGGGGGTGGGTGAGCATGGTGGGGACAGAACTTTCACAAGCCTGTGTCCCCAGATGTGGGAGGAGGCCACTGTGCCCATCCCTAAGGAGGCCCTTGGGGGCACAGACAGTGACTCCGGGCCTGAGGACCTGGTCTACACCATCGAGCAGCCCAGCAATGGATGGATAGTGCTGCGGGAGGCTCCAGGCACTGAGGTCCGCAGCTTCACACAGGCCCAGCTGGATGGCGGGCTCGTGCTGTTCTCACACAGAGGTGGGTGCTAAGAGGCAGGCCCTTGGGTTCCTGTGGCCCCCAGGGATGCCCTGAGGATGGGGAGCCCTCTCAGGCCAGCGGGACCCAACTCCCCTCACCTCCATCCTCAGGAGCCCTGGATGGGGGCTTCCACTTCAGCCTCTCCGACGGTGAGCACATTTCCCCTGGACACTTCTTCCGAGTGGTGGCCCAGAAGCAAGTGCTCCTCTCGCTGGAGGGCAGCCGGATGCTGTCTGTCTGCCCAGGTGGGTCTGCCAAGCGCGAGCGTTCGTTCCTGTGTGCCAGGTAGCCGGGGCAGAGCTGGGGGTGTCACACCAGGATCATGCTGCCTCTCTGCAATTGCATGCCTTGCCCTGGCTCCTGGTCACAGGCTGACAGGCCCCTTTTGCCTCTTGCAGGGTCTGTCCAGCCAATCAGCAGCCAGAGCCTGAGAGCCAGCTCCAGTGCAGGCACCGACCCCCACCAACTGCTCTACCATGTGGTGAGGGGCCCCCAGCTGGGACGGCTATTGCATGCCCAGCAAGACACAGAGGCAGCCCTGGTGAACTTCACTCAGGCTGAGGTAAGGGCCCAACTCTGCAGCCACCACTCAAACTCTATCTGGCCTCAGGTGCCTGCTGTGCTGATGAACATACATGTGAACACGAGCACCAGCTCCGGCATCACTGGCAGCAGACATTCCCCAGGCTGCCATGTGTGTGCTTTCCTCCAGGAGCTGCCAGGCTGGTAGGGCAAGTGGGAGCTTAGTGTTCCAAAGGGGAGGGAGAAGGATGCAAGGGTCAGGGCTGCAGGGGCCCAGAGCAGGTATCAGGGCTTAGGGTGTGGCTTCTAGAAAGAAGCTGCAGTCAACCTGAGGGGCTGGAAAAGGGCACACTGTGTGGAGGCACTAGTGGCACCCCAGTAGCTGGTAATGTGCAGTGCTTGGTTCAGGGGCATGGAGCTCAAAAGTGAAGCAGCTGTTGGGCCTGTGGGCAGAGGTTTGAGCCTGTGACTCAGGTCAGGTGCTAGTGAGAGGCAGAACAGGTCCTAGGAGCAGGTGAGCAGACAGAAGCCAGCTGAGTAGGCCAAGGGGGTGAAGCCACCATTCACCCATCATGGCAGCTTCAGGGCACAGCTGTCCCAGAGCACACCAGAAACCACCAGGGAAAACTAAGCTCTCAGCCATGGGTAGAGGCACACTACTAGGCTGCTGGATCACAGAGCTCTCTGTGCTAACTGTGCCCGTGGGGGCCAGCAGCCATCACTTAAAGGATCACCTCTTCTAAATGCAGAGGGTGCCATGAGTGCCAGGACAACCTTGGTTCTCCCTGAAGGCAGAGCAGGAGTTATTCTAGAACAGGGCAGAGAAGGACAGACTCTTCCATGGGCTCTCCTGAGCAAGCAGTGCATCTGATGCTCTAGCCAAGAGGCTGTGTGGGCATCCAGACCCAGTTAGTTCTGTGTGGGGAGGGGTCCCAAGGGGCACAGACCTGACTATGCCACTCAGGAGCCACAGCACTCTGGTTCTGCTCCAAGTACCTCCGGAGTGGCCCACCTTGGCCCTGGACAATGGCAGTGCCCACCCCAGAACCCTTTCCAACCTTCCCTCCCCCTAGAGACCTGAGCCTGGCACACTCCTTCCCACCCCACCTGGGTGCATGCTCCCTCCTGAGAAGTACCATGTAAATGGAGGGACTAGGCAAGTGCAAAGCCAGAGTCATCCTCACCCAGCAGGTAGCTCAGGTGGGAGCATGCAGGCATCTGGGAAGAAGATTTTGACCAGGGTGGAATAAAGTTTCTCAGGCCTCTCACATCAACACCTCCCAGGCCTGGGTTCTGTGTTCTCCTGCTATGGCCCCCTTCCTGCCCCCTCCCCACAATGAAATATTTAGCAGGCTGGTGGCTATAGCAGCTGTGCACCTGGAATGGCTGGGAGCCTTTGTCATCCAATGCCTGGGAAGGGGGAGGGTACAGGACTAGGCTGTCAGTGACCCTCCCCCACCCAACTGTCCCACATTAACTCAGAGTTTCCCCCACACCCCAGCAATATGAAGGGCTAGATTGAATGGCCACCAGGGGGCCAGGCTGGCAGTGCCACCCAGGGAAACTGGGAAGAGGCTATGTGGCAGAGACACCCTCCCCCACTCAGGGAGAAGGCAGGGCAGGACTGGGCAGTATCTTGACAGCACCACTGTCCCACAATACTCTGAACTGGGCAGGGCAGGGATTGGGTGTCCCCATTGTGCATATAAGGAAACTGAGGCTCACAGAGGTCAGGTAACTTTATTCAGAGCACCTGGCTAGTAAGAGGCAAAACCAGGATTATGCCTTCTGACTGTGAGTCCAGGGTTTCTTTCACCAGAGGACACTGCCTGTTCCCCAGAGCTCAGAGCCTGCCCCGCCTTGCCTGAGTTTCGCCTCACTCCCCACCTGACACCTCCCACCCACGAAGCTCCTGAACCCAGGCATCCAGCTCCCACCCCTGCTGCTGGGGGCTCCATTTCCTTCCTGCCCACCCTTCAGCCTGGGCTAGAGGTTGCAACTGGCAGTCCTGTAGTCCTTGTGGGCCAGGGTCTGGCCCACAGACATGTTTTATTTGGCCTGCAAAAGGCAATTAATATTTTTAAATTGTCAACATGTAACCTTTGGGAGATTTCACAAAAAACCCAATTCCTATTTTCTTAAAAGGCCTGTGTTCCCTCTTATAGCAAACAGCTGAGAAGCAGCCACTTCCTTTACAACAAGTACTGCCCCCCATTTAGACCAGGCTCTGCTGCCCTTTATTTTTTTTTAATTTTACTTTTTTTCTTAGAGACAAGATCTTGCTCTGTCACCCAGGCTGGAGTGCAGTGATGCAATTAGAGCTCACTACAGCCTCAAATTCTTGGGTTCAAGCAATCCTCCCACCTCAGCCTCCCAAGTAGCTGGGACTACTACAGGCCACCACGCTGCCACACCCAGCTAATTTTTTTTATTTTATTGTAGATATGGGGTCTCACTATGTTGCCCAGGCTGGTCTTGAACTCCTCCTTGAACTCTTGAACTCAAGTGATCCTCCCACCTTGGCCTCCCAAAGCACTGGGATTATAACTGTGAGCCACAGCACCTGGCCTCTGCTCCCCTTTAGACTGGGCTCTGCTGCCACTTCACCCCAGTCCCCAGTGCTCCTACAGTCTTTGCTGCTCTTACAGCCTTCTGCACATTAAGATCCTGTTCAGTTTTCCATCTTACTACGGCACAAGTCCTGTTTTTCTATGAGAAGGAAAATAGTTCCCTGTGTTTTCTAAAAGGGGAAAACAAAAGATAAGCCAAGAGGACACATTTTGATTAGGAAGGGGAGAGAACACATTTCTTTATGAAAGTGAAGATTATTCCTTGCTGTTTAACATGCAGGCAATTGAGGTCGCAAGGGTAACAGGGTCACATCAGGGCCTTAGGGGTCAAATGGTGAGACACTGCAGTATTTGAGCAAAAGAGCAACTTAACCTTATATTTCAAAAGGCTCACCCTAGCTTCTGTGTTAACAAACAGGCAGTGGCTCACACCTGTAATCCTAGCACTCTGGGAGGCTGAGGTGGGAGGATCGCTTGAGCTCAGGAGTTCAAGACCAGCCTGAGCAAGAGTGAGACCTCATCTCTACTAAAAACAGAAAAAAAATTAGCCAGGTGTGGTGGCACACGCCTGTAGTCCCAGCTGCTCAGGAGGCTGAGACAGGAGGATCACTTAAGCCCAGGAGTTTGAGGTTGCAGTGAGCCATGATGATGCCACTGCACTCTAGCCTGGGCAACAGAGAATGACCTTGTCTCAGAAAAAAAGAGAACAAACTGTAGGGGCAGGGGGCGAAGCTGGGACCCAGTTAGGAAGCTATTGCACTAATCCAGGCACAAGATGACGTGGTCAAGGATGACCCCAGGGGTTTGGCCTGAGCCACTGAGGAACAGAACTGCCACCATCAGAAGTGAGATGACTGTGGGAGGCGGGGCAGGTTGGGTTTGAGAGTCCATTACACATCACATGGAGCTGTCAAGGAAACAGGTGGAAACATGAGTCTGGAGTACAGGGGAGAGCAGTCTGGGCTGGAGATACGAACAAGGGGCTCTTTAGCACCGCTGGCATTGGAGGCCAGGAGACTTAGTGAGAGCCTGTGGGGTGTAGATAGAACAGGGTGTAAAGACCAAGCCCTAAGACACTGGGGAGAAGAGGAGGAACGAACAAGACAGTCTGTGCGGTAGACAGAGTGGAATATCCCACAGGCTGGCAGCTCTCTTGGAGGAAGGAATGTTGGTGGTGTCAGTGCTACTGGGCAGGTGAGTGAGAACCAACCACTAGATCCAACAGCACGGAGGCCCCTGGGGCCCTTGGTGAGAACAGTTTTGGTGACATTGTGGGAGCAAAATTCTGAGTGGAGAGAGCTGAGGACACATGGGGGAGAGTGTAGACTATTCTTTTCGGAGTTTTGCTGCAAAGAGAAGCAAAGTGGGGGCAGGGGGGTGGTAGTGGAAAAAGTGAAGTCAAGAATAGTTTCTTCAGGCCAGGTGCAGTGGCTCATGCCTGTAATCCCAGCACTCTGGGAGGCCGAGGCAGGAGGATCGCTTGAGCTCAGGAGTTGGAGACCAGCTTGAGCAAGAGCAAGACCCCATCTCTACTAAAAATGGAAAAGTTAGCCGGGCATCATGGCGTGTGCCTGTAGTCCCAGCTACTCGGGAGGCTGAGGCAGGAGGATGGCTTGAGCCCAGGAGTTGGAGGTTGCAGTGAGCTATGATGATGCCACTGCACTCTACCCGGGGCGACAGCAAGACTCTGTCTAAAAAAAAAAAAAAAAAGAATAGTTTCTTCTTTAAGTTGGAAGAAAGAATAGCACAGTTGCATAATGAAGGGAATGATTCATTCTGGGGGGAAACTAACACCACAGGAGAAAAGAGAGAGATTGTAGAAGTGGTGTCTTCAACAGGCCAGAGGGGCTGGGATCCAGTGCACACAAGGAAGGACTTGCCTTAGATAGAGCATGGCTAGATCACTGCATTCCCCAGAGGCTCAGAGAAAGGAGGCGACTTGCCCAGGGGGCCAGAGCTGGGGTTTGAACCCAGGTGTCTGGCTGCAGAGCCCAGTTCTGCACTGCCACATGATTGCCTAATGGTGACCCACTGGGCTAGTGAGGGAGAAAGTGGGTCACACACACAGACCTGGGCACAGCCAGGAGAGTCCAGAGGGAGACTAGGCACTGAGGGGGTATTGGAGAGACAGGAGTGACCAGTGCCGGTGCTGTCCTGGGGGTGGGTTCTGGGCACCACAGGCTGGACCTGCCTCTCACTCCAGCAATGGTATCTCCCTTCAGGTGTATGCTGGCAGTGTTCTGTATGAGCACGAGATGCCCCCTGAGCCCTTCTGGGAGGCCCACGACACCCTGGAGCTCCAGCTGTCCTCACCCCCTGCCCACGATGTGGCCGCCACCCTTGCTGTGGCTGTGTCTTTTGAGGCTGCCTGTCCCCAGCGCCCCAGCCGCCTGTGGAGGAACAAAGGTGAACAGCATGATGAGCTGGCAAGGTTGTGGGGACACTGGGAGAGGCCCAGAGATGGGGGGACACAGGCCAGGGCCAGCAGCTCCTGTCTCAACCCCCAGGTCTCCCTGGGAGATTACAGAAGTGTGGGTGGGAGGCTTTGAGATCAGAGGGGTGACACAGTCCTTGTCCTCCTGGGGACCCTGAGTCCTTCCTGGAGTACCTGGCCTGAGGGGGGGAAGCACACTTTTGCCTTGGGGTCCCCCTCTGAGGGTCCCTGGCTCTTCCTCAGTGGACTGGACCTTCATAGCCTGTGTCCCACCCCCAGGTCTCTGGGTACCTGAGGGCCAGCGGGCCAAGATCACCATGGCTGCCCTCGACGCCTCCAACCTCCTGGCCAGCATCCCATCGCCCCAGCGCCCAGAGCATGATGTGCTCTTCCAGGTCACGCAGTTCCCCACCCGGGGCCAGCTGCTGGTGTCTGAGGAGCCCCTCCATGCCGGGCGGCCCCACTTCCTGCAGACTGAGCTGGCTGCAGGGCAGCTGGTATATGCCCATGGTGGTGGGGGCACCCAGCAGGATGGCTTCCGCTTCCGTGCCCACCTCCAGGGGCCAGCGGGGTCCTCTGTGGCAGGACCCCAAACCTCAGAGGCCTTCACCATCACAGTGCGGGATGTGAACGAGCGGCCACCTCAGCCACAGGCCTCTGTCCCGCTCCGGCTTACCCGAGGCTCCCATGCCCTTATCTCCCGGGCCCAGCTGA
Source organism: Daubentonia madagascariensis (assembly GCA_023783475.1). NCBI lineage: Eukaryota > Metazoa > Chordata > Mammalia > Primates > Daubentoniidae > Daubentonia > Daubentonia madagascariensis. Next base: position 5,487,156 of record JAKFHU010000144.1, on the reverse strand, counting down.
GTGTGGTAGACCCAGACTCAGCTCCCGGGGAGATTGAGTATGAGGTGCAGCGGGCGCCCCACAATGGCTTCCTCAGCCTGGTTGGGGGCAGCCCCGGGCCTGTGACCCGCTTCACGCAAGCTGACGTGGATGCAGGGCGGCTGGCCTTCATGGCCAATGGGAGCAGTGTGGCGGGCATCTTCCAGCTGAGCATGTCTGATGGGGCCAGCCCACCCCTGCCCATGTCCCTGGCCGTGGACGTCTTACCATCTGCCATTGAGGTGCAGCTGCGGGCACCCCTAGAAGTGCCCCAAGCTTTAGGGTGCTCCTCACTGAGCCGGCAGCAGCTCCAGGTGGTTTCAGATCGGGAGGAGCCGGACGCAGCATACCGCCTCACCCAGGGGCCCCAGTATGGCCATCTTCTGGTGGGCGGGCAGCCTGCGTCCGCTTTCAGCCAGCTCCAGATAGACCAGGGCGAGGTGGTCTTTGCCTTTACCAACTTCTCCTCCTCTCACGACCACTTCAGAGTCCTGGCGCTGGCCAGGGGTGTCAACACATCAGCCATAGTGAATGTCACTGTGAGGGCTTTGCTGCATGTATGGGCAGGTGGGCCATGGCCCCAGGGTGCTACCCTGCGCCTGGACCCCACTGTCCTAGATGCTGGTGAGCTGGCCAACCGCACGGGCAGTGTGCCCCGCTTCCGGCTCCTGGCGGGACCCCGGCACGGTCGTGTGGTCCGTGTGCCCCGGGCCAGGACGGAGCCGGGGGGCAGCCAGCTTGTGGAGCAGTTCACTCAGCAGGACCTTGAGGACGGGAGGCTGGGGCTGGAGGTGGGCAGGCCAGAGGGCAAGGCCCCTGGCCCTGCAGGTGACAGCCTCACTCTGGAGCTGTGGGCACGAGGCGTCCCGCCTGCCGTGGCCTCCCTGGACTTTGCCACTGAGCCTTACAATGCAGCACGGCCCTACAGCGTAGCCCTGCTCAGTGTCCCTGAGGCTGCTCGGACGGAAGCAGGGAAGCCAGAGAGCAGCAGCCCCACAGGCGAGCCAGGCCCAGCGGCACCCAGCCCTGTGCCCACTGTGGCCAGGGGAGGCTTCCTGGGCTTCCTCGAGGCCAACATGTTCAGTGTCATCATCCCCGTGTGCCTGGTCCTCCTGCTCCTGGCACTCATCTTACCCCTGCTTTTCTACCTCCGAAAACGCAACAAGACAGGCAAGCACGACGTCCAGGTCTTGACCGCCAAGCCTCGCAACGGCCTGGCCAGCGATACTGAGACCTTTCGCAAGGTGGATCCAGGCCAGGCCATCCCGCTCACAGCTGTGCCTGGCCAGGGGCCCCCACCGGGAGGCCAGCCTGACCCAGAGCTGCTGCAGTTCTGCCGGACACCCAACCCTGCCCTCAAGAACGGCCAGTACTGGGTGTGAGGCCTGGCCTGGGCCCAGATGCTAATTGGGCCTGGGACAGGCTTGCCTACACCCCGGGCCCCATTGCTTCCTTGTCCTGGTGCTGTCTCAGTATCCCCAGAGCAAGAGAGACCTGGAGACACCAGGGGTGGAAAGCGCTGGAAGATACAGGGGTCGCGGATAGAGTGGAGTCTAGAGCTGGAATCTCCCTCAGCTCACTCCAAGCCTGGAGAACTGTAGGGGCCATGGCGGGAGGCAGGCTTAAATTCAGTCCTCCTGCCCTGGAGCTGGTTTGGGCTGTCAAAACCAAGGTGACCTCCTAGATGGGTCAGGACTCTGGGTCCTGGGTCTGTGACCTTGGGTAAGTCACACCTGACCCAGGCTGCTAAGAGGGCAAGGAGAAGTATGTACCCCAGAGAGGGAAAGGACAGAGCAGGGGCATTCCTGGCTTTTCTACCCCAACCCAGGCCTCCCCTTGTTTCTGCCCCAGGGTTGAGAGAAAACTTCTCCCCTGTTTTTTTAGGGAGATGGTATTCCCTGGAGCAGAGGGCAGGAGGAGAGAGCCCTTCCACTCTCTAGAAGGTGTAAGCCAATAGAATAATATATTCAGGGTGCAGGGTGGGTAGGTTGCCTGGGGACGGGCTTATTCAAGGGGATTGCAAGGAAGCTATTTTAACATGGTGCTGAGCTAGCCGGGAATGATGAGCCCCTAGGGGTGTGGGATGGAGGAGGGTCTGCAGCCAGTTCATTCCCAGGGCCCCACCTTGAGGCTGAGGGCTAAGCAAGCACAGGTCAGCAGCCCCGGAGCAGGCTGGGCTAGAGATCATGGAGGGGCTCAGGCTGAGGGCCACTGCAGTGCCTGTGCTCCTGGGGACTAGGGGTGGGCAGTTGGGGACACTTGGCTCCATGGAGCCTGGATAAACGGTGCTTCGGAGGCTCTGGACAGCTGTGTGTTGTTTGTGTCTAACTGTGCACTGGCCCCCTGTCCACGTGGCCTGTACTCCCTTGGGGTAGGCCATCCGGCCCAGCCTCGGCCAGTGGGATGGATGGGGCCAGGCAAGCCCCTGAATCTCCACCATCTCCTGTGCCCCCACCTGTGTGGGCAGGTGGGCCAGTCCTTGGGAGATGGCACCAAAGCCCTTCAGTTGAAAAGAAATAGGCTAGGTCCTCTGCAAGGAGCTTCAGGAAAAAAAATTAAAATAAATGTTCCCAGCCCTAGATTTCTTTACCTGAGTTTTGGCCTCCACAGCCCTGTCCCTCCCCACCCACCTCTCAAGGGGCTAGAGCAGCAAAGTGAGGAGAGTGGGTGGACTTGGGGATCCCAAGGCCAGGCATGGTGCCAAAGGGGGAGGAAACCCGCCACAGGTGGCTCCCTTGACCACTGGAGGCTTTTATAAAGAAGACTTCTACAGGTCTTCCCAACAGGAGGACCAAGGGTGCTTCTCAAAGGCAGAGGATGCAGCAAGGATTCAGGAAGTCCAGATGTCCCTGTCCATGGCCTCAGAGTCCGTCATTTGGTTACAGAAAGGTTCTGAGACCGCAGCATCTCCAGTATTCCTTTTTTTTTTTTTTTTGAGACAGGGTCTTGCTCTGTTGACCAGGCTAGAGTACAGTGGCCCCATCATAGCTCACTGCAACCTCAAACTCCTAGGCTCAAGAGATCTTCCCACCTCTGCCTCCCCAAGTGCTGGGATTACAGGTGTGAGACACCACACCCGGCCAGAAGGCCTTTCTGTGAGTTGCTGAGAAGCCACTATCCTCTAGGCCTTGAGGGTGTCACAGGGTTGGGGGCTATGGAGACAGATTCTGGGTCCCAGGGGATATGCCCAGCCCTGACAGTAGGTTGAAGTCGTCAGAGGAAGAGAAACATAGAGGTGTCTAAACACTGGGGGGCTTGAGCACAGCTGGGTTGGGGGGTGGGGAGCCCCAGCCAGCCTTGGGCAGCTGACCTGCATCTGGGGCCAGAGTCATCTCTTCCCATGTCCCCACATCTATAACATTTGAACCAGAAACTAGAGCAAGAGAGGACACTCCCCTCCCTGCTGGCCTGCCCTGGACCACTCTCCCCACTATACCCTACACACCTTCTCAGCCTCTAGCGCCTCCCAGGTCCTCCTCCACTCTTGGAACCTTCAGGAAGGAAACCCGGAATCCAGGTACATCACTGCTGAAAGGGCCCCTAGAGGGCCAAGGGGAGGCCAGGAGTCAGGGACGGGAAGAGGCTTGTCCAGAGTCACATGATAAGGTAGTGAGTAGGAGTGCGAATGAGACCCTGGGCCAAGAAGACCCAGCAAGGCTCTTCTTGCTACACTGAAAAGTGCTGCTCCCCAAGGAGGGTGGCCAGAGCCCCAGAGATCCCTGTGCACCCTGAGCTTGTGGTGCTAGCCCCAGATTCCTTTTACAAGCTTGGTCTCTCTGGCATCCCCAGGCCAGCCTCACACAGGGTCCCTGCCAAGGGTATCTCCACACCATACTCCGCACTCTGCCCTGCCCCTCCCAGGAGCTCAGGACTGGAGCCTCAGGGCCCTGATATCTGGGGCCAGTCTCCACCCAGGGCAACCAGTTTCTCTGGATGTGTAAGCTGAGGAGAGGGTGACAGACCTACCAGGCAGGATCTGGCCTCGTCTCCAATTTCCCCCAGAGGACTGACGACACACTCTGTTCACATAGCCTGGCCTGCCCTGCCCCCAGTGAGCTGGCACCAGCTGACACAGCTCTGGCTCCTCTGAGCCTGTGCTGGACAGTGGGCTGGCACCCAGGGCCTTGTGTGAGCAGTTCTGCCAGGACCTGGGAAAGGGTCTTTCACTGGCACACCAGAGCCAGGAGCGCAACCTAAATGTGGGGCCTTGGTTTACATAAATCCCTTGCCCCATTTAGATCCATACCCAAGGCTTAAGTGGGTTGTTGTCCACTTTACAAAATAATTCACCATCCCCTTCATTTAAGGTGCCAGTTCCTCCTATCTACCAAAGATGAGAGCCAACCTGTGTGCAAGTGTTCAGAAATGTTTGGGAGCTCCTGCCCGTCTCCGTCACACACAAATGCATAATGTACACTGTGCACACAGTTGGATATGTGAACACAGGTTCACTCATGACCTTCAGACACACAACACAGAGATAAATACCTGCCTGCATAGTGCACGCATATGCAGGTACACATACAAACTTCAGAAGTATGTGGCTCTCCCACAGTCCCAGGAGCTGGCTGTGTGGAGTTAGGGGGCCAGGATGCCCTGCCATTAAGGGACCCAAGCTGACATCAGCAGAATTGGAAAGTGAACCCATGGGTGGGGTGAGGGAACAGAGTAAGGCTTGCCAGAGGGGCCCAGGTCCCCAGCTTGGAAACCCTGCCCACCATCCTAAATGGTTTATGGTCTCTTAGTGCTAAATAAGGGGCTCCCTTTGAGCCCGTCTCATCCTAGAAGCTGGCCCTTTAAGTGGGGTTGCTATGGCAGCTGTGGAACTCACTGAGCTGGAACACCCATCCTCCAATAGGAAGCCAGAGAAGTGCATCCCCCACCCCTACCCTGACCTCTCCTGGCCAGTGGGAACTGCCAGGGGTGCTGGCACCTTCCTCTGGGCCCTGAAGATTCCAGATCTTAAAGGGGTGGAGGTACCTGGGCAGGCCTCCAGAATTCTCTGGTTGGGTCTCCCATTCCTGGCCGTAACATGTGAGGGAGCCCTGGCAAGTATGTGGAACCAAGGTGGGGAACCAGACCCACTGGACTCCTCTCCACATGGCCCCGTTCCTACCCTAGGGCCTCTCATAGTTAACGCCATCCTTGTGTAGTTACCGCTAAGGTTAGTCAGGCATTGGCAAAGGTGTTTTGTGCCAAAAAGGCTATGGAAGATGCAGATAGGAATCCACTCAGCCCTTCCTGAAGAGCCCCAGACATGCCAATGAATAACTACCAAACCATGATGCAAGCCTCGACCCAGCAGGGTGAGCTGGCCGGTGAGGGGAAGCCCAGAGTGGGAGGGCTCGCTGGCTCTGTCTGCCTCCTTCTCTCCTTAGAGAACGTCGGGCCTTTCCATGGAAAGGGCAGCCACGCAGCAGCTAAAGCTGAGCATATTCAACTATGTCCTGGTTATATTTCCATTCTCAGTGTAACAAATTACAGTATTTGACCGATGGCTGCTACCCTTACAAAGGGCGTCAGCTCCTTAGAGGACCTTCTGTGGCCACCAGGATAATTGGTGGGTTGTGCTGTGTTCCTTCACATTCCAGATGTCCTAAGAGCCCCTACAGATAGAAGCAACCCTTGGTCAAACCAACCAGTGGCCAAGAAGGGACTTTTTTACCCAAACACAGCCTTGGCAGAGGACTAGAGGAGCTCCCTGCGCACCAATCTGGGAGCCGGCAGCTCTGTTAGCCCTGAGCCTGGAGCTGATCCCAAGGCTTCCTTCTGAAACCTTGTGAGCTCTCCAAGGGCTCAAGTGACCCAGTCTCTGGGTCTTGACTCAGTTAGGTGGGATGTCTGAGTCTTTGCTGCTCAAAGTGGGGTCCATGGACCAGCAGTACCAGCATTACTTGGGAGCTTATTAGAAATGAAAAATCTCAGGCCCTACCCCCGACTGGCTGAATCAGATTGCATTTTAATAAGATTGCCAGGTGATTAGAATACACATTACACAGTAAAGTTTAAGATGCACTGACTTAAGTCCCTTCCCTCAACCCCTAATTAGGGGAAACTGAGACGGGAAAGGGCCCAGGCCAAGATCACACAGTAGGTTAGTGGCTGAGCTGGGAGGAGGTCAGACCCTGTGACCCTGTCCCAGAGTTTTGTCTTCCACTTCAGTTCTCTGTCCTTCTCTCCCAAACTCTTGTGAAGTCCCCATACTCCCTGCAGGCTTGGGGTATGGGGTTCTGATATGGGTTCCTGCTCCAGGGGCCTCCAATGAGGGCAGAGAGGGAAGGAAAGGAGGCCAAGGCTGGCAGCCAGGCCTGATGCAGAGGAGAGGGTCTGCAGGAAACAGCCCACTCCCACCCTTACCTCCCAAAGGCAGGTCCCTGGGAAGTGCAGCAGCCCCCACCACCCCGCCTTCTGTAATCCAGCTGGTCCTTCCCTTCCCAGTCCGGCCTGTCAGAGGGAGGGACAGGGAGGGACGAAGGGAGGTGTCGGCCAAGGTCACCAGTCAGTGCCTGCACCATGCACAGGGCCTCCCTGTGCAGCAGAAGGGAAAGAAGCTGCCTACCAGGCTCCCGCCCAGGCCTAGTCAGGAAGGAGGGGATGGGCTTCCCGGGGCTCTCCATCCTGCAGAGGATAGGGACAGAAGCTGCCACACTAACTGTCCCTTCTGCCCCCCGGAAGGAATGCTGGGCTATGGCCCCTGGCCTGTGTGCCCCCTAGAAGGAATGCTGGGCTATGGCCCCTGGCCTGTGGCCCCATACCCCAACTCACCTCTCCTCCTGGGTTGTTGAGCCCCCAGCCTGGGTGAAGGCCTCAGCCCTCCACACCCTGTAGTAAACGCCATTTAATTCTATACACTCCATCAGAGCAGTGTCCAGCCTGGCTCAGCACAGCTGTGCCCAGTCCTAGATACATAGTAGATGTTCAGTAAACATCTCCCACCAGAATATAGCACCTCCCTTCCCACAGAGATGCCTTCAAGCCAAGAGGCCTCTGACCACCCATCCCACCCAGACCTCCTCTCCTGGGTACCCACTCTGATTTCCCTGGCTTCCCTCACCCCTGGGGTTGCTGGTTGGGCTCCCAACTGCTGCTTTAGCCCCCAGATCTCTGGCAGGGCCTGGTAGGCCTGGCCACAGGCCCTGAGTTTCTATGGGACAGGTTTAATCTATCCCTGCCAGACTCTTCAGAGCTTACTCCACACTCCCTCCACACTCACCCATGGCTCCCTCCTGGTGTCTATCTGCTCAGAACCCTATAGGCAGAACATGTTCACCAATTCATGCATGGGAGCTCACCACAGATAGAAGCAAAGTTGATTAAATGGGGCAGGAGAAGGAGACACCCAGAACCTCCTCACACTCAGCCTCCCCCTACCCTGATAGGCCCTCCTCAGAACCTCACAGGCCCCTGTGCCATCCAGCTGACCATTTATAGCGTTCACCTGATCCAACCTTCAGGGACAAGGAGCACAGCAGAGGCAAGGGTGCCCTCCCCTCTCCGCCACTCAGAAGACCCTGCATGCAATCAAGGGGCTCAGAGTCCCAACCTGAGGCCCAGAGAAGAGGTGTGACTCTCCCACAGTCACACGGCAATTTACTTGCAGAGCTGGGCCTCCTGGAGGCTTGAAATCCTTCCAGACACCAAGGATACGTCTCTCAGCAGAGAGATTCCCAGCACCTAGGAAGACATCAAGGCAGGTGCAATGGGCCAGGGATGCCACACACACCGGCCAGGGCAAAGATCTCCAAGGACCAGAGTGTGGCAGGGGAACCCTGTTGAGTCTTGTGGGGAAGGTGGAGCCTGGGCTAGGGGTGGCCTAAAGGGCTGCAGGGCAGGCAGGCAGGTGGGCAAGGCTGGCAGAGCCTGAGCACTCCTGGAAGGAAGTGACTCAGGCTAGAAGGGCCCCTTCTGTTGAGTCAGCCTTGCTAAAAGTTTGCCTTGTGAGTGTTGCACCTGGACAGGTGGCTAGGGCAAGGCCCAGGGACCCCAAGAATGTTCTAGGCCCCAGGACCTCTGCTCCATGATCCGCCCTGAGAATGGCAGAATCTGGGGACAGAATCCGTGAACTGAAGAAGGGAGGGCAGAATTGGTGACTATCCACCCCGTGAACTTATATTAAATACAAGTCCACCCACCTGTCTAACTCCAGAGGGGATCATTGGCCCCAGAAAGTATGAAACCAGTCTTGGGGGAGCTCAGTGCCTGCTTTCTGCCTAGAGCCCACCTCCTGTCTTCATTTCTGCCCCATTTCCTGTCCCTACCAGCATCCATGGTATGTGCTGACCAGAGGGCCCCAGCCCAGCTTCCACCCTCTGCCTGAGTTAAAATCTATCAAAAGAGTACAATTGACCAAGGCTTCATTTCAAAGGGTCAGTGTTATGGCAAAGCTCTTAGAACAGCCCCTCGCACATAGTAAATGCTCAATAAATGTTGACTGTTGTTAATAGTGCTGTTATAATGTATTACTGAATGGCCCAGCATATGGGTCTGGCGTATTGTATGTAGGTGCTGAATAAATGGTAGAAGTTGACATTATCATTACTATCATAACTTATTGTAGCCACTCCAGTGCCTGGCACATAGTAGGCGCCAAACGAATGTTCAGTCCCTCTTGTGGAAGGCCAAATGCATGCATTCCCCATCTGGCAAAGAGGGACGTGGGGGCACCCTCCTTTGCTGGGCTGAGGTGGGAGTGAGGTGCTCAGCAGGGAACCAAGTTCTGGGTGGGAGAAGCTGGGAGCCCCACTCTGACCTTCCTTCCTCCATCCCCACCCCGCTCATTCTGATTCAGAGGACTTTCCCTGAGGTGGGTGGGGGGCGGGTGGGGACCATCTGGCCTACCTTGGAGGGGGCTTGGCCCCAGGGATCCAAGAGGGAGGAGCTCCACTAACCGGCTGCCCAGGTGGAGGCAGGCAGAGTGGAAGGCGTGGGCCAGGGAGGATGAGAACGCAAGGGCTCTCTGGGCTGGGCCCTGAAGGAGGAGTGCTGAGCCCAAGGCAGAGCAGGAGTGTGGGAGAAGCCTGGTGCTGGGCCAGAGCAGCGAGGAGACTGGCCCCTGGAGCAGACAGGGGCGCCGGGGAGCAGGCTGAGAGAAGCTACTCCCTGACAGGGAGGAGCCCCAGACTGAACCTGGCCCTGGGTGAGAGTGTGGTTTTCCATCACTGCCCCCCTCCAGGGCCAGCCCTTCAAGATGCAGAACTAGGGTGGAGAGTACGAGCACTGCTGAGCCCCTGGGCCAGACCTCTGCGCCCAGTTGCCCCCAGCTTGAGTGGCAACTGGGTGCCCAACTACCCAGTAGTTACCCTAGGAGCCTTAAGGGCTGGCCAGGATGGGACAGCACTACCCCTCATGAATACACACCCCACGCCCCACCCAGCCGATGCCAGCCTGACCGGGCTGGGCTTCAAGGCCAAGGAGGGAGGAGGCTGCCTGCTCTGCTGGTGGGGACAGCAAGGCCTCCTGCTGGTCAAGGAAGGGCAGGAAGGGGCTCTCTGGGCCCTCCAGAGGGCTGAGCAAGGACTGGTACACACCCCTCTTCCACCCCTTCACACCCCTGCCTTACTGAGAAAGAGGGAAATACTTCCTAGAACGAGTCACTGGGTTCTGAGGGGTGTGGGAGATGACATCAGGGAAGAGGCATGCATTCAGCCACCAGCTGCTGTGGCAACACACACATGCACACACACACATTCACAGGTCTGCCACATGCAACTGTGCACACAGGCATGTACAGACACTCACTGACAACGGTGGACGTGTGCAAACCAGAACCTGGCCACATATCTGCCCCAGAGACCTGCAGACACAGCCGTGCAGACCTCCTGAGTCACCTGCTGGGAGCCAGGCACTGTGCTAGGCACCGGGGTGACAGCAGTGAGCCAGAGGGACAGACCACCAACTCCCCTGAAGGCTGCTTTCTACTGGGGAGACAGACCAGAAACAGGTATTTTTAAAACATAACCTTTATGAGCTTGCAAGAAGTCTAACCTATTCCGGTGTTCTCTCTTCCACAAGACAAGCTGTTATACAGACATAAACAGTGTAAAAAAGAAGGAAGAAAAAGAAAAAAATATATAACCTTTGCACTGAAGTATCCACATGTGAGATTGTGTGATGTCTGCAGTTTGCTAGAAAGCAGGGGACGTGGGGGAGTAAGATATTGGCCCCGTGTTGATCATTGTTGAAGCTGAGGGATAGGTACAAGGGGGTCCATTATATTATCATAGTTTCTCTATTTTTGTGTATGTTTGAAACTTCCCATAATAAAAAATTAAATACATACACATATATAATTGGCAGTTGGTAATAAGTGAAATTTAAAAAAAAATAAGGCAGGATAAGGAGACAGAGGGACTAGGAAGTCTCTTTAGATTGGAGGGTCATGGAAGGCTTCTCCAAGGATGTGATATTTAAGCAGACACCTGAATTAGCTGAGGTGAGAACCACACATATATCTGGGAGGAAGAACATTCTGGACAGAGGGGACAGCAAATGCAAAGGCTCTGAGTTACAAGCAAACTTGGGAGAGGAAACAGCAAGCACAGTGAGTCTAGAGTTCCATGACCAAAGGGGAGAGGGGTCCAAGGTGAGATCCGAGAGGGGCCTTGTGGACTGTGGTAGGAGTTTGGAGACTATCTAAGTATGGCAAGAAGCCCTGGAGGTTGAAAGCAGAAGACAGATGTGATTTGATTTAGGCTATGGTTTTAAAAGATCACCCTGGCTCCTGTTAGACCATCAGGGAGCAGAAAAGCAGCTTGGAGGCTACTGAAATAGTCCAGGCAAGCCTAGTGGATTGGACCCAGGTGGTGAGGTGGTGAGAATGTCAGATTTAGGATCTCTTTTGGGGGGCTAAGAAGGCTTTGCCCGTGGATAGGATGTGGAGCATGAGAGAAAGAGAGGAGCCAGGCTTGATTCCAAGGCTGAACCTGAGCTTCAGGGTAGGGGGGTTGCCTTTTCCAGGCTGGGGAACACAAGGAAAAGCTTGTGTGGCCGAATGACTGCAGGCACCGAGCACCATCACAGGGATGTACACACAGGCAGAGGTGCACACACTGACAAGCACTCACAACCACACAGGTGGACACACACACTCTGGGTACCAGGTGCAGGCACAGACTCCATCACTCCATCATTCACACAGGATGTGGGTGAAACCAAGAACCCATCTGGTTGGAGCTGCTGAGTAGTCACTTGGCAAATGAGTCTATGGCTCTGAGGAGAGGCCGGGCTGGTGATAAAATCTGGGAGTCACTGGGGCATTGTTGATTTTTAAAGACATGAGACTGGACACAATCCCCAAGGAGTGGAGTGCACACCAAGAGAAAAGAGAAGACAAAGGGCTGAGCCCTGGAGCCCTGCAACACTCGGATGTTGGATGAGAGGCAGTGAGCATGCAGCAGGGAGGCTGCTGAGCAGTGGCGTGGGAGATCAGGGAACTGGGAGAGTGTGCTGCTTCACAGGCCAGGAGCAGAAAATGTGTCCAGAAGACAAGCGTGGTCAGTTAGCTCCAGCTCTTATGGGACATCTTATGTAAGGTGAGACCTAATGACCGGCCACCCAAGAGGCCCAGGCCACTGGCACAAGAGCGATTTCTGGGAAGTGGTGGAACAAATTCTTTACTGAAGTAAATTCAAATGGGAATGAGGGCAGACGATGTGGACACAGAAAAACAGACAACTCCTCTCAGAAGTTTTGTTACCAGTGGGAGTGGGGAGAAGGAATGGTGTCTGGAGGGTGATGTGGAAGTCAAGGGCAAATTTTGTAAGTGTGGGAGAAGCACTGCACATTTTGTGCTAGTCTCCGGTGGAGACGGAAAATTGTGTACTGCAAGAGAACATGGGGACAGTGCAAGAGCCAGGACTTTGACAAGGCAAGAGGGGGCGATGGGGTTGGCCTCAGGAGTAGGGCGGTTCCTCTGTCTGCACTGGAGGAGGGGGGCACAGAGGTGTGCAGATGGAGAGGAAGTGACAGGCTTGCTGGGGAAGAGAGGTGGCTCTGCTCTGGTTACTCCTGATTCCCCACAGAAGTAGGAAGCAAACAAAGCAGAGAGGAAGGAGGGGAGCTATCTTTGGCGATTTGAGCAAATGGGAGAAGGCATGCAATGCACCTCTGCCTGCCCCACCTACCCCCCAGCGAAGCCCTGGGGCCAGAGTCCTTTCCCTCCTCCCCTCCAGCTCAGCCTCAGCATGCACAGGACCCCCAGACTCAGTATTTTCCTGCCAACTCTCACTCTGCCTGCCCCCACATTGGCCCCTGGAGCAAGGAGGCTCCTGACTCAATTCTTCTCAGAGACCAGAGTTCTGCCCCTGCCCCAGCTCGCCTCTGGCCTCACCTGTCCAGCCCCCTCCTCCATGACCAGATCTTGCTCCAACACCTGAGCCTGAGGCCATACAGAAAATTATCACTCCACAAATATTTACTCAGCACTCTCTGTGGGCCAAGCCCTCTGCCCTTTCACCTCCTGACTTGAAGGCACACAGCCACCTCTACTCAATACCTGCCACCTGTCCCCCTACTGCCCTCAATTCCCAGCACCCCTGCATTCACACTTCAGCAGGACGGTGGCCCCAGCCCTGCCCAGCCCACCAGCATTCGAAAGGCAGCCTGGTACAGTGGAAAGGGCAGGGCTCTGTGTGCAGGAAGGACTTCACCTGGGGCTGCCACCGGGCAGCTGCACAATCTCATAGGGACTCAATGCCTCTGAGCCACTGTCCGCTGGAAAATGTGGGCCATAGGAGTTCTTACCTTCCAGATAGTCATGTGCAATGAGATGACTCATGGTAGGCAATTAGCCCAAGCCCCAGCACATAGTAGGACTGAAAAAATGGTAGCTGTTGTGCACTTAGGCCTATGCCTGCCTGGCTGTCCTTTGTGGCTTTGAGGACACAGGCCAACCAGGGCAGCGAGAGGGTCCACACTTGTGAACTCATAGCCCTGCATAATCATGGTAGCCATCACTTGAATGATGTTGGGGGAAACTGAGACCGAGTAATGACCTTGCCTGAGGTCACCCAGTGAATCAGTCCATGTGAGGCCTGGGGTATGAGATTGGGTTTCCTAACTCTTGGGCCATACCATCCTGTATGCGTTGGTGTATGTGACTGCCAGTAGCTCAGTGGATGCCCCCTGCCCTGGACTGACAAATACCATGACAGTCAGGAGGCCCCAAGGAGTCTGCTCCCCATGGAGACAGTGTGGCAACATAGGGTGAAGCTCAAGGCCTGGAAGTGCTCAGGGCCTGTTCCCAGGCCCAGCCCTGCCGTCTACCCACTGTGTGGCCTTAAAGGGTTGCCCAATCAGTTTTCTAATCTATGAAGTGAGGGTGCCAATATTCTTGGCCTGGCCTCTCCCCAGGGCTGTTCTGGCTCTGCTCAGAGGCTGATAACCCCAGCTACTCCTCACTTGCTGCACAAGCTGTGCAAGCCCAGCTGATGTGTTTTGCTCACATAACCCTCTAACAGCCATCTGGAACTCCATGTTATCAACAGAGAAGTGGAAGTGTGGGGCAGTTAAGAAATGTCCCTACAGCAAGTACACATTGGGCAGGATTTACACTTGGCTCAGCCACTCCGCAGTCCTGCCTCTGGATGGTGGAGGGAAAGGAGCCAGGGCCTGCTGCCATCTGGGGGGCAGCAGGACTACATGAAGGGGCCTTATACTCCCACCCCCTTAACCCCAGAGCACTCCAGCCAAATGACAGCAAGGGAGTTCGGGTCAGTCCAGAAGAGGCTCCAGGTGCCCCCAAGCTTCAGCCAGCCTCCAACTCCTAGCCCAGGCCTTGGCCATTTGCCTGTCAGCACAGGTGACCCAGGCCTGGGCATCCAGCACCTCCCTCACTGGGCCCTGTTTCCTTGTCTATAAAATGATGTTGATAATCCCTTGCACACAGAGTGGTGGTAAAATAATGACCACCCAGTGTCCATCATGGTGCTGCCCTGTACCAGGAGAGGGCAGAAGCCACAGAAAGGGTGGGAGATCCAAGAGCAGTGGGACTTACACCCTCTTCCCAGGTAGAACCCCAAGGAGGCAGCCAGACCTCGGGTGACAAAGGATTGCACAGGGTGTTAAGCAGCACCCCAGAACTCTCTGTGCTTGACTGTGAGATGGGACCTGTGGGATAATGACCATGGGCCCCAGAGGGGGCCACAGACCACAGAAGGGACCTTTGCCAGCCCCTTGGGCAATGGAAGGAGCCTGAGTGCCCAAGAGTAGAGAAAAAGCCAGACCCATAAAGCCTCGGGATGGGCACTCACGGAGCAGGTAGCGGGCTAGGCAGGGGAAGATGATCAGAGAGCCCAGCACTGACCACGACCATGGCAGGCAGCTCAGGTCCAATTCCAGGGTCCAGGAGCTCTGCAAGAACCAACCCCTAACAATGTTTGCAGCTGGGTGGGAGTGCAGGGGAGCAGAGCACCAAAAGAAAAGGCAAAAAAGGAAAAGAAAAAGGCAAAATCAAAATTAATAAGTTTAATTAAATATCTACAAGACAAGAGCTACATTGTCAAGTCGTAAACTGAACCCTTTAATGCAGAATGCAGGCAAATTTTAATACGTGTGCTAGGGTGTGGGATTCAGCCTCTAAAATTCAAAGTGCTGGGGGCCTGCCTAAGGTCTTCAAATGTGCCATCCTCAAAACTTATATGCATCCCTTGGGAAAGGAGGGGTCCCCAAAGTAATTTGAGATTACTTTTCTATCATCTGGGAGAATGGAGGAGCAAAAGAGAAGTTCAGGTCAGATACAGCAAAACGAAGTTATGTTCCTCACCCACGTTCCTTTGTAAATGGAGTTCCTGAGTCACTGTAGTCGTCACCTTGCAATGCTGTCTTCAAAGTCTATCCCTGGGGGATGGGGGCACTCACCCTACCCTGAAACACCCCTCACACGTCAGCAGTTGGGTTCACCAGCCTCCCACTCTTTCACACCTCTGGAGTGGAGATCTGCCACCTCCTCCTCCTTTGGGCCTAAATGAGTTAATCAGCGTGACTTTAAGGAGTGAAAGCAGAGAGCTGGGTGCAAGTCCAGCCCTACTGCAGCCTCACTGTGTGATCCTAGGCAGGTCCCACCTCCCCTCTGGCCAAGTCTCAGTCTCTTCGTCTGTGAAATGGAATGACGATGCCTACCAGGGCTGCTGTGCAGACCGCGGAGGCCACAGCTATGCAAGCACTGCTTTTTAAACAGACTGCACTGCGTTGGGGTTTGACTAACAAAACAAAACCAAAAGAAAAAAGGTTTGTGTTAAACTATGTTGAACCCCAGAGCTAGGTTTCACAATCAGCCCTTCTGAGCTGTGTCTGGGGGAGGTGAAGTTTGATTTTTCCCCATGGTCTTCTTGCCAGGGCTCATCATCTCCTCCTGCCCCAGCCAGTGGAGAGAGGAAGTGGAGCAGGGATGGTGGGGAAGCAGGTTGGGGTGGGTAGAGGAGCTGAGCGGGCTTGGCTCCTGGAGGCCTGAGTCAGCGGGCAGGCAGGCAGGCGGGCAGGGCGGGCCCAGTCCTCACATGCTTGGGGAGGAGATGGTGCAGGAATGTTCCTCCCGCTCAGGCCCAGGCCCTGCCCACTGCATCCTGGCTCCTGCTCTTGTGGACGCTGCAGCCTGGCTCTAGCTTAAGAGATGGAGATATCTGGAGCTTTGTTGGATGGGTTCATCCAGGGGCCTTCAGAGGCAGCCTGGCCCTGGGGATTGGCTCAGGGGTGGGCAGGGCCAGGCCACAGAACCTGCTCAGAGCTAGGCTCTGGCCCTGCAGTATCCCCCGCCCTGCTGGGTGGTGTAGCCAGCCACCACTGCTCACTGGGCCTCAGGTCCCGTCTGTGCAATGGAGTTGAACTTGGAGGTGTCTGATCATCCTGAGTGCATACCCAGACCTCTCAGGGTGTGTGCCTGCATGTGGTGCTTGTGACTTGCTCTACTCCCCCTTGGGGACATCCCTCCCAGGGCTGCTTATCCCGCAAAGCTCTCCTCCTGAATGTCTGATGAGCTGGGCTGGGGGCCTGGGAGATGGTGCAGGTGCGGCCCAGGCACAGCCAAGCTTGTGACACCTTTGCTATACACATGTGTGACTTTGTGGCTATGTATGCCTGAGTGTGTCACTATGTAAGGTCATGACCATGTGCACAGGACTATGGTGTGGCTGTGTGTGACAAAGCAGCTGAAACTGATGCTGTGCATGGATGGTGACACATGTAGAAGTGTGGCCATGGCCGTGAATGTGTAATATTGTGTGGCAGCATGGCTGGGGTGCAACTGTGTGAGCACACGAGCATGCAGGTGTGGCCTATATGCCTGTGTAACTGTGTGTGGTTGTGTCTGCTGGGATTGTGTTTCTGAGACTGAGTGATCATGTCTGTGACTATGTGGGTGTGTGGACAACGTGTAGTTCTGTCACCAGATGGGGGTTGGTGCTGAGCTGGGGCCACTGGGCCACCTGTCTCTCCCAGGCCTGGCTCTGCTCCAGCCAGTGGCACAGCCATGGCACAGCAGTTCACAGCCCTCCTGTGTCCAGAGGGTGACGGGATGCAGGATCTGAGATCTGCCTCCATCCCCAGCCCCCACCTGTGGCCACAAAGCAGACTCCTTTTCCTGGGCTGGGCCAAGATTGAGGACCAGGGGTCCCCCACCCCCAGGTCCTGGTAGCTGCCCAGGGCAGAAAGAGAAGCCTTGTTTTCCAGCCCCCTCTGAGCAAAGAGAGGGAGGAAACTGGAGGCAGCTGGGCCCAGCTCAGTCTGAACATCTGCCTGGCATGCGATGAGGCCAGCCAGCAGGCCCTGCCACCACCAAGATGCCCTCACGCTAGGCCCCCAATCCTTTGCTGAGAGGGGCTCAGCCAGCCCAGACAATCCCAACCCACACTGAGATAGAAAGAAACGGGGGCGGGGAGAGAGAGAGGTGTGACATCCTCACGCCCCACCACACACACACCTGCCCCAGCCCAGAGGTCTCAGAATGCCCAGAGCAGGCCTGGCTCCATCCCAAGACTTCACTTCACTTTCTGATTCTTCTCCTAGATTCAAGCCCCAGCCCTGAAAAAAGTGTCAGACCGACTGCCTCACCCTGAGGAGGAGAGCCGTGGGAGGTGGCCCCCTCTCAAGAAAGGAAAACAGGAGGGCACCACTGTTCCCAGGGCAGGAAGTTAGCAGGGGACTTTCCAGGCACTGGGTTGAGAGGAGCATTCCCGGCAGCCCTACCCAGACTGGCCTGGGAAGGAGACCCCCTGCCCACCCTATGCTCAGAGCCCCCTCTGCAGAAGGCCTAAAAGAGGTTGGAGCTAAGAAGAGGTTATGGGTAGGAAGTTCCTCGGATGGGTTGGAAAATGAAGGGAGGAGGGAGGGGAAAATTCCTCAGAAAGTCCCAAATCTGACCTAATGTTGACCCAGGGCCAGGGGGACCCATTCCAGAAGTTCCTCTGAGGATGCTTTTCCCTGAACAGGGAGCCCTGCCCGCCACCTGCTGGCTCTTCCCCATCTCCCTGCCACAAGCTCCCCATCCCCTGGCCTGGCCAAAGCCCTCCCTGACAGGCTGGACCCTGGAAGCCTTCCCTCCACCACGTCCCCATTGCCTCTGAGAGAGAACCATATCTCACAATCAGTGCTCTTCTCTCTTCTGGGGATGAAGAGACTCCTGTTTATCCTGACCAGGGCACCCCCAAGGGCACAGCCAGGGTCCTCTCCAGTTTCCAACGGGGCAGCCACAGCAGGGCTGGGTACCCAAGACAGCTTGGGGGAAAGACACAGTTTTTGAGTACCCCCCTCCCCTGCCCTGGACTAGGGCTTTCCAGGACGTGGCTCCTTGGGGAGAGGAACCACCCATCTATTAGACTGTCCTGGGGCACAGCCTCCTTTCCCTTCCTCACATAACCCTCAGTCCTAGATCATGCAGCAGCACAGCCAAAGCCCTGGGCAGCACTTCACCCATTTTGGAGACAAGAAGAGTGAGGTCTGGGGAGGGAACACAGCCAGCTAGGGTCCATAGCCACCTCCAGCTCCTCCTACCAGTTAGCACCTCCCGTCAGCACAGCCCGCCCCCAAATTTTTGACGTTCTGTGGTAAATTTTTGCCCACCATGATCTCAGAATCTGGCCCAAAGGCTCCCAGGAGTAATCAGGGTTCTATATTTCCCCACCCTCATCCCTCTGGGATCCAAACAGAAAAAGTCATGCTTTTGTTATCTTAACTGTAAAAGGTTTATCAAGAAAAAAGATCCAAGCAGCAGCAGCCGAGAGCAGACCATGACCTCCCGGTGGGGGGCAGCAGTGGCACAGGTCAGCCCCACCCCCACCATGTACAAGCTGCTGGACCACACCCTGGCCTGGGCAGGGGAGAGGCAGTAACCCCTTGGGGATGTAAACATAGGTCCGAGACAGCACAATCTGGCCAGGAGCAACGGCTCACATCACAGTGAGGCTGGCTGCGGGCAAGTGGGCCTGGAATCCCTGGGACAAGTGGATAAGCAGGTGCCTGTCTTTTTTCTCTTAGGTTTCCCACTGTGCAACAGGAAGGATTTAGGGAAGATGGTGCCACAGAGGCCAAGGACCCTGGGAGCCTAAGGTCTGGGCCTGCTTGGAGTATGAAGAGTTATTGCTGGTGAACTCAAATATATGGTAACTTTTGAGAGTCCTCTCCAGGAAGGTGCCACCAGGGCTCTGGGGCCCACAGCTTGTCAACACCTTGAGCTCAAGGAGGGAGGGATGCTGCATGGTCCCCTAACCAAGGGAAGATGGGGCTCAGCAGTGGAGTGCAGTCAGAGGCCCACAAGTGGGAGTTGGCCTACAGCCCCTCCTGCAGGGGACAGGGTGAAGCAAGGGACGCCAGGGCCACAGGAGCAAGGAAGATCCTTCCCTCTGCTACACAGGCCAGAATCCCCATGGAGAGGGTGCCAAACTTGCCCAGGAAAGGTAAGGAAGAGAAGAGGGAGAAGTTTTTGTGCCTCCATCCCTTTGCCCAAGCTGTTCCTCTCCCCTGAATGTCCTTCTCCCCGTTTACTGTCTGGCAGGTCCCTGTCATTCTTCAAAACACTGCTCAAATATTGCCTACTCTGTGGGGTCTTCCCAGACCAGCAGAATGCTGTGGTCCCTCTGAGTTTCCAGGAAGCCCTGATTTAACCATCTGCTGTACTGCACTGACTCTGTCTGTTTCTGTGTCTGACCCCACCTTGACTGAGGACTCCACACAGGCAAGCATATCGCAGCCCTGGGTGCCCAGCATCTGACCCAGGGCCACAGCAGGCCTCGGTGTCTGCTGAAGAAACAAGGGGTGGTGGCCAGGTAAGTAAGCACTACAGGCTCTAGGGGAGGCTAAGACCTGGCCTGGCCTTAATTTACTGACCAGCAGCCCAGGCCTTGGCCTAGAGGGTTCCCAGCCCATTCTCACCCCAGCTGTGACCCACCTCTAAGGCGTGGGGAATTCCCCAGGGGTACCCATGACTCCTTGAAAGCTCCTTCCCCCAGGAGGAGGCCACAGGCTGTTTACCTCACCCACGAGTGACTGCCCCCTCCAGCTACTGCTGGTATAGGGAGATCGGGAAGTTGGGGTGCACGGCAGCGACCAGGCCTGGGGGCAGGGAGGGGGCCAGGTACATGTGGTCAGAGGTTGTCATACATGCGCAGGGTCTTCTCCAGCTGCTGGCCCACCCGCTGGTAGAAGAGGATCTGCTGGCGCAGGTAGCTCTGCATCATGTGCTTGAAGTCGAGCTCACGACGCTGGTGGAAGTGGTTCATCTCGGCCTGCAGGGCAAAGCCCACCACACGGCAGCGCCTGCGAATGCCATCTGCCTCGTCCTGCGCCATGCGGCCCTCATCACTCATGCGCTGGCTCTCCTTCACCTTGGCAAAGGCGCCTGGCCCGGGCAGAGCAGAGGACAGCAGGTTAGGGCTCATCTCCCCTCCATTTGCTCCACTACCCTCCTTGCGCCAACCCCAAGAGCCAACAACACCCTCATCAGATCAATTCAGACCTCACTCCTGAACTCCAGACCCACAGTCCAGCCATCTGGGTGTCTCTGCCAGAAGTTCCCCAGACCCTCACCCTCGGCACATCCTAAACCAGACACACCATCTTCCCTCCAAACCTGCAGCATCGTCAACAGCCCACATCTGACCAGTCACAACCCTGCTAGATGTATTTATTTCCAGGACTGGGCTTTTCCTGTCCTTACCCACCAAAAGCCTCATCACCTCTCATACTAACTCCTAATTCAGCCCAAATATTACTTCCTCCAGGAAGCCTTCCCTGCACCCCACTGCATTAGGTATCCCTCAGTGCTCCCAGGTTCCCTGGGCTTCCCTCTACCACAGCTCTCACCACCCCATGGTTTCTCAAATGCCTCCTTCTGGACTGTGAACTCAATGCGTCCCTAGTACCCTAGCCCACAGCAGATCCTGATACATGTCTGCTGAACTGATTCAACCCGTCCTTCACTGTACTGCTGCAACAGTCCCCCACAGCCTCCCTACCCTCGGAGCCTCTGAGAGGTTCTCTGCAGAGCCCAAAAGGGTCCCCTAATCTAGGCACCTTCCCTGGCTCTCCACTGCCTGCAGATCAAGGTCCACGCCCATCTGCCAGGAGGCCCTCTGGGAGTTGGCCCCTGCATGCATCCCACACTGACCCCATGTTCATCAAACTCACCCTGCTCTTTCCTACCTTCCTACCTCTTCCCACTGGATCCCTATTCATAACTCAAGGCCTGAACAGGTGCCACTTCTACAGTGGAGCCTCCCCCAGGTCCCCCAGGCAGAATGTCTCCCCCATCTCACCTCTCCCCTGGCTCCCACCCCCACCCCCACTAGTGCTAATTCTAAAACAGCACTTCAAAGGCTACATGGTGTATCTCCCCCTACAGACCCTGCTCCCTCCTCACCCCAGCCCCAGGGGACTAGAGGAGGCTTTAGTAATAACCAGGTGACAGATGGGGGATGGATGAACCTGGGCAGGGGACCAAATTTGGAAAAATCTGAATGAACCAAGAAGCAGTTGGTGAATGAATTTCAGTTCTGAATTAAAAGGCATTTGACTAATCTGCCTGTAAGCCAGTGGGGACAGTTGCTGGGAAGAGGAGGCAGTATGCCTGTGCCCAGCACTGGCTCCTGAGGGATACAGGGAATCCACTGTGCACAGAAGATTAGGAGGTGGGAAGGGTTGGTGTGGAGGACAGCATACACCTCGAGCACTTCAAAAGCACCCACTGCACACAAACAGCAAGCTTATTATCCATGTTTTCCACTTCTCCTCAAGGAGGGCTCTTGAGGGCCTTCTAGATGGTATTCTTTTCACTCTCACTCAAGTTGTCTGTGCATTGAAAATGCATTTATTGAGCACTTACTATATATGCCAGGCCCAGGCCTCTACAAGCTAGAAATAACTCTGGATGTCTTTAGAAGGGGCAACACCCATATTAGTTGACAAGTGCACGGCTAGTTGGCTACTGGTAGCATTTCAGGCAGATGGACTCAAGATCAGAGAGTCTCCAGGGGCTGATCACACAGCACCCAAAAGAAATCTGCAGTCCCCAGATCCCAGCCCACTCAGTCCTTCTGCCACCTTCCCTGAACTGCCCCCACTATATGCCAACAGCCCAGTCCTGGGCAGTAGAAGGGGGATCACCCCAAGGCCCAGGATGGGAGCCAGTGAGAGACTTCAGAGCTAGAGAGGACGGAGAGGTCAGCGGTCCAACCCTCATCCCCACCCCACTACTGTACAGAGGAAGCCGAGGCCCTGAGGGGGCAGGGATTTGCCTAGAGGCTGCCAGCCTCCTTCCTGCCCCATAAGGGGGAGATGCCTGGCCCTCCACAGCTGGGGGGTGGACACCACTTCTGCTGCAGTGAGCCCATACTGGGTCCTCCAGGCATATGTGTGGGGCCCCCAGACAATGGACATAGGGATTCAAGAAGGTCCCAAGGGGTAGGAAGGACCATAAGAAAGTAGAAAACAGCAGGACAAAGAAACTGGAGTTAAACTTCAGCAAAAGGAACCTACCTGAGGGGGGAGACACTGAACTAACCTGGATTCCCCCTGCCCGAGAAAGTCTGGGTGCAGTGGGGTTGGATCGATATACTCAAGGGTTTTTCCTGCCCATGGCCTTGGAGGAAGGAAAAGCCCCTTTTGTTGATGAGGAGACTGAGGCCCAAATAGTAGGAATGAACCTAGTGCAATTGCTATGTACCCATAGACAGACAGGGGGCCAGGGATGGGGGGCAAAGGCCACAGGGGTCGGAGAGAGGCAGAGGCCCCACCCTGCTCTCTGTCACTTCTCCACCCTGTGACTCAGTTCTGGGGCCAGGACCAGCTAATGCTAACGTACCCCACCCACCAGGGTGGGAGTCAGGGCTCAGGCCTGTCCAGCATCCCCCTTACATTCCACATAGGACCCAACCTGACAGCTAAGGACCCAAGGGAGCCTCCTGCCTCAGCAGTTCTCCTGCAGGCTGGGTCCCAGGAGAGGGGAAAGGAGGGTTGGAGCCCACCAGCTGCAGAGTCCAGGGTCCCAGGCATAGTCCCTAAACTCCCACCTCAATCCATCTTGCCCCTACCTCTTAGAGGTAGTTACCAGCCACCCAGGTTGGGGGCAGGAGGTCTGAGTCCTAGTCCTAGCTGTGTCCCCTCCAGCAAGCCACTGCTCCCGCCTGGGCTGCAGGTCTCCCTGCGTCAAATGGGACATGTTGCACTAGATATGATGCTGTTGACTACTGCTCACAACAGTATAGTGCTTTAGAGTTTACACATCTGTAAAATGGGATAATAACAGCACCTGCGCAATGTTACAGTTGAGGCTTAACTGAACTAATATGTATAAAGTACCAAGGACCTCATCTGAGATAGAATAAGGGCTCAAGATGCTACACGCTATGGTGTGCAAACTGTTTTTCTATCCATGAGCTCACAGCAAGTACCAGCCGGTGGTGGCTCATGGCAGTATTATTCTCCTTGTTTATGGAAGCCTAGGAGGGGAGGCAGAGGGAGGGTTAGATGATAGCTCAGAACCAACAGAGGCTGGACCCACCTGTCCCCCAGGCAAGAGCCTATAAGGGTCACTTTGCCTTGGCCAAGCTGTGAGCCCATGGATGCTCTGTGGTCCTGGACCTGCCTCTAGTCCACGGAGGATGCCAGTTGAGTAAGCACAGGGGCGCCAAGCCTTGCTCCCTCCTCCTTCCCCTTCTCTTCATCTACCCCAGCTGTCCATCCCTTGGGGAGCCCCTACCCCCACCTGTCTGGCACAGTAGAAACAGCCTGGGCTGTGGAGTCAGACACACCAGGGCTCCGATTCCTGCCCTGCATACCGTCTCACCTCGCTGCACCTCATCTGAAAATGGGGGCGATGACATTGACCTCCCGACTTGTGATGAGCCTTAGGACCGAGCCCTGACCTTGCTGGCTCTCAGGCGGGGACCACAGGTCCCAGCTTGTCCTGGACAGTCACTTTCCCCTTGTTGCCCCAGGATAACTAATGCTAGGGCCCCCTTTCACCCCTAAAACTGCCCCAGTTTGGACAGCTAATTATATAGTTACCCTTTTCTTTGGAGATGTCTGGACTGGGCTCCAGAGCCTGGGCCAGTGGGCAGACCAGGCTGGTGGGCCTCATCTCAGCTCCAGCCAGGCTTCATGTCCCATTTAACTAACATAGAGACCCTCCTAAGGCCACCTCAGAGGCAAAGTCTGTCCAAATCCTGGTCTTCTGACTCCCTACCTGGGCCTCTGCTCTCCTTCCTCCTACCATCTCCCCCACACACTCACCATCCGTTCAGATGCACAGACAGGCTGGACAGAATCCTGGGGACCCACAGTCCAACTGTCCTGCTCCTTCCTCTAAGAAGGGTTCCACTCATAGGGCCAGCTTGGGACCCCCTCCCCCCAGCTCCCAGTTCTGTCTCAGCCAGATCCCCAGCCCCCTCCCTCGCTTGCCCCACACCACAGGCCTGGGAGGGGCAGTGCAGAGCCCAGAATCTAGAAGAAACCCAAAAGGGCTTGGCCTGCTGGGGAGGGGTGTGCCAGGTGAGGGCAGGTGGGCTGGCCTCTGCTTTAGGCTGAATGCATCACCGCAGAGGACGGTGGCCCCTGACTCTTAGAAACACCTCAAGTGGAAACCCAGAAATGGCCTCTCCCAGCTCTGTCTCCCTACCCCAGGGTCAGAAAGGCCGGTCTGAGCCTGGGAGTCCTGGGTGCCCTGGGTATGGGATTGCCTTCACGCCCTCAGCTCGGCCCTGGCTGAAGGTCCCCAGCCACTGCATGGGGGCAGCTGTTTAATCATTGTGTCCCGGCCTCCTGCTGCCCACTCCGGAACAAGCCATTGAGGAGCTGGTTGAACCAGCTTTCCCACTTCCACACCTGTCCCCAGAGGCCCCCTCCCTGCCCCCTCCCCACCTCCCCTGACCTACCCCGGCCCAGAGCTCAGAGCCAGGTCTAAGGCATCATTCTGCTTCTGGGCCAGACGCTCCCCAGGAGTCCCTTCCCACCCCTGCCTTGAAGGCCTGAGCACTCACTGGGACCTCCTTTCCTTGTTTTATAGATTAGGAAACTAAAGCCTGGAAAAGGCAAAGTCACTTCCCAGGGACACACAGCAAACTGGGGGCAGAGCCAAGACTAGCGCTCAGGTTTGTGTCTCCTGGAACTGAAAGGAGGAAGAAGAAAGGCAGAGATGAGGAAAAAAGGGGGGGTGGGGGCAGAAAAGAGAGGAAGAGGAGGAGGAGAAAGTGAAGGGAGAAAAGAGGATGGGAGCCAGAGAACTTCTAGAAGTCAGCCTCTAAAGGAGGCGAAGGAGAGCAGGGCCAGCTTGCCCCAGACTCTCCTGGGTGGTGGGGGGCCTGTTTGCTGTCCCCAGGCTCAGTCCAGAGGCCTGCCTCCTGGCGCCCCCCAGAGTAAAACTCCCCATCTAGCCAGGCCTGACCTCAGGGCCTAAGGGCCAGGGAGCCAGCCCCACGCCCTGCAGACGCCCTGCAGACGTTCTTCCTGAGTTACCAAGCAGCCCCAGGGAGGACCACGCCTCTCTCCCGACTTCTGCCCTCCTTGTAGTCCCCAGGACTCAGCCACCTGCCCGGTCAGCCCCTGACTCACTCCTCAGGCAAGAAGAGAAGCCAGGCTCTCGGGAAGTGGGCATTGGATGGGCCATGTGGGCAGTGCCCTGGACCCCTGGTTCCGCTCCCCTGGCCCAGCCCGGCGCCCCTGTGTGACCCGGGATGAGTCATTTCCCTGGCAGTTCCTTGACAGCCCCAGCAGTAACAGGCAGGGGCCCATCCTGTCCCTCCCCCACAGAGGGAGCCATAAGAACCGAAAACATGGCCGGGCTTGGGAGGCGGCCAACATGGACATGTCCCTGGGGAGGTGGCAGGAGGGCAGGACAGTCCCAGCTGGGCCACGGACTCACTGTGCAACCATCCTTCTATGGACACCAGCTCCTTCATCTGCAAAATGGGGACAGAGATCCTCCTGTACACAGATAGGGAGCTCACAGATAGGATACACAGCTGTGACAGCAGGCTCTGAAGCTGCAAAAGTGGGGAGGTGAGCTTGTGAGGAGTGGAAGATAGGCCCACACTCTGTGCTCTTGCTATCTGGGTCTAGGTCTGTGGCCCCCATTAACCTATGGGCTCCTCAAGGGCAAGGCCTGGGACCTGGTCATCTCTCTGTTCCCAGACCCCAGCCTGATACCCTGAAGAGGCTCCACACACGACAGGTAAACGAGACAGAAACAGAGAAAATGAATGACCTGACAAGAAGGTAAACATCTTGCTCCATAAGGTCAGGGACGAGGCCTACCCACGACAATATCCCTGTACCTAGAATGGCACCTGACATATAGCTGATACTCAACACACTTGCTGAACAAACGACTGAGACAGACAGACAAAATGAGCTGCTCCATTCTGTCCAGGCCATCCCCATATCCCCAGCACCCAGCAGAGAGCCAGACTCAGCCTGCCTGCACTGGGTCTTACCTTTCTGTAGGTGGATGATGTCGGGGAAGTTGGAGAGCAGGCCCTGGTAGAGAGACAGCATGTCGAGCATCTGGAAGAGGTCATTCTTGGGCTGCTCGGCGAACATCTCTCCGACGGCTTCATAGGTACGGCCCGTGTGAGAAATGGCGCTGTTGAGGGCCTCAGAGCTAAAGGGAGGGTCCATCTGGAAGGCATGACTGATGGCCTGGAAGGCACTGCCAAGCTTCTGAAACTCCTTACGGAAGCCCCCCACATGTTTACGTACCAGCTCAGATGCCACGGTGCTGAGCTGTAGGACACTGTCATCCATCTTCTTGCTAAAGGCCTTGAAGGTGTCTACACGGTCCTCCACGTCCTGCAGGTCCTGGTGCTCCGTGGGGATCTGGAAGGTGAGCAGGAAGCTGGCACCCACCATCTCGTCCTTCTCTGCCCGGCGTTTGCCCATCTTCCACTGCTTGTCGTCCAGGCAGCTGAGGAAATGCTGGAAGCCCTCATACTGGGACAGCACAGGGTGGCTGGTCATGTGGTCCATCCAGAGGATGAGCCTCCGCTTCCGCTTCTCAATGAAGTCCTCCTCGAAGCGGCCTGTGGCCTGCTTCTCAGGCAGATGGGGCACCGAAATGACGGTGAACTTGTGTAACAGTCGATTATAGAGCCAGTCAAAGTGTTTGTAGCGCCGATAGACCGGTGAGCCAGCATGGGTGGGTGTGAGCTTATAAGAGATGTAGCTTTTGATGCCCTTGAACTTGGTCTGTTTGGTGGGGTCCTCCACAGAGCAGGCAAACGGGTGGGGGCTGGCCTTCCACTGGGGGCCACGAGGGCCCATTTCAATGGAGTATGTCTCGGCGATCTTGGCCATCATGGGCACATCACCCAGGATGAAGGCCTCCACTCCAGAGCGCACAAAGCAGGAGAAACGGTTGAGATTGCGCCCCACCACACTGCCTCGCTTGGCAGATGCCAGGCTGTCCTGCCGCTCCAGGGGTGGCTTGGGCCGGAAGGCCACGTGCTGGCTGGGGTGGGCACCAGGGTAAGAGAGGTTGAGTGGGGGGTGCCCGTTGGTGCCCAGCCCAGCAGCCCGAGGCTCCTCTACCACTGTGCATCCGTCGTCCCAGTCATCCCAGTCATCATCCTCCTCCTCCTCGAAGCTGCCCTGGTTTGAGAGGAAACCACTGCCCCCACCACTCCTGGCCGGGCTGGCCACACTGGAGCTGTTGTACAAGCTCACCTGGGTGCCCAGAGAGCCCGCAGGGCTGCTGGAGTAGTCAGCGTGGTTGGCACTGATGCCAGCACGGATGATCTCCACGTAAGAGGCAGGAAAGAGCCCCGTCTCGCCACGGCTGTTCTGGCCCTGCAGCCAGCCGTCCAGTGAGGTCTCACTAAAGATGACCAGGTCCTCATCCTGCTGGATGCTGATTTCCTCCTTGTTCTCACTGTGGAAGTCATACAGAGCTCGACCTTTCAGTGCCATGGTTGGGCTGGGAGAAAGATGGGAAGGAGAGGGTCCTGGCCAGACTAAGGATGCTCACTAGGGTGTCCAAGAATGCACTAGCAACTCAGTGCCTGTTACACAGCTCAGCCTCTCAGCCCCCAGGGTGGGGTCTCAGCACCCACAAATGCTGTCCAGCCTGCTCCTCTTCAAAGCAATGTCCATGGCCCAGAAACTGCCCTATCAGGTCTCCCAGCATATGCCTGTGAGCCAGGAGGACTCACAGCCATAGTCTTCTTCCCCTCCCTCAGCAGCCCCTGGGGGAGTGGGGGGAGTATCTCTTTCCTCCCACTTCCAGAAGAACAGTCAAGTGACCTGGAGAAACCAGCTCTGCAAGGGCAAGAATTCGACACTTTCCACTGGAACAATGTTCTAAAATAGGAGAGAATCACTCGGAAACCACCATTCCAGAAACCCAGCAGGGCTCTGCCGTCCCTCTGGCTCCCAGCTCCTTTTGGCTGCTCTGGCTTTGGGAGGCTCTCACATTCCTCTGCAGATCTGCCCCTTCCTCCTTCCTCCTCCTCCTCCTCCTAGGCCATTGGGTTTTCAAACATCCAGAAAAATCCAAGAGGGGCAAGGAGAAAAGCAGCAGCCTCCTGAATCGAGTCCAAGGGTGGATGTGTCCGGCTTCACAACGAGCCAGGCCGGGAAAACAAGGACTGAGGCTTGCACAACAGGCCGCCAACTCTTCGACCCCGGCTGCGCAGCCGGGCCCCCGCCGGCTCGGTCGCCCTCTCCCCGCCCCCCAAGTGGCCAGCCCCCACCTAGGAGGGAGGAGCGGGCGCGGCGAGGCGCTCGGGCGACTTCTGGCCGCTCGCTGACTGGTCTCTTTTGTTTGCCTAATTCCAACCTGAGTCCAAGTACCCCCGTCCAAAGGTAACCCCAGCGGAAACCAATAACCCCGGACCCGGGACTTACGACCCCCGTACCCCCCCACGCGTGCACGCACACACTCAACAGTAGTTTGAAGAGTGAGCTCCGGCGAGCAGATGGCGCGCCCGGCCGGGCGTCCGTCGGTCCTCCGCTCTGCCCTGCGGGCCGGGCCAGTGGGCGGCGGGCTGCGCCCCCAGCCTGCCTTCTCCCGCACTCGCGGCCCCTGTGCGCCGCCAGCTCCAAAACAAAAAGGCGATTCCGGGAGGTGGCGTCCCGAAGAAGGAGGGAATAGCCGAAGGGGAGGTGAGGGGTGGGGAGAGGGAGGAAAAGCAGGCTGGGGAATTGGGCAAACTCCACCGCACTTCCGTGCGTCCCGGCTGGGCAGGGACGGCCCGGCTCCGCCCTCCCGCGGGCCTGGGGCGCTGGAGCCCGGCCCCCGCCTACTCCTCCGCGCTTCTCTCCATCTGGCGGGCGCCCGCACTTGCTCGCGCTCAGTCGGGAGGCGACAGGGAGGCGACGGCCCGCGAGCAAGAGGCCCCGAGAGCCTCCAGGACTGGTCCCTGGGACCGCCACCTCCCCCTCCCCCTAAGCCTGTCCGCCCTCGCCAGGAGACACCTCACGCCCCCAGGGGTTTGAGCGCCACGCGGGGGAGCTCGCCAGCCGCCGCTGCCTCGCTTCCTGGACTGCGTCACCCTCCTGCCTTTTCCGTGACGCAAGTGGAGTAAAACTCCGAAAGTTTGCAAAGCGCGGGGCTGCAAGCCGGGCGCCAGAGCCCTGGACAGGGGTGGGGGGTGCGTGGAGAGACGCGCCAGCCGGAGGGGAGCAGAGCCGCGGGCGCCCCCTTCCCTCCTTCTGACCCCCGACTACTGCTCCGCTGGGACGGGGTCGTGGCGCAGCTTGAGGGTTGTTCTGCGGAGCGGCAGAAGCAGGCTGCGCGTCCCGGGCGTCTGTCCTGGGATACCAGCCGCTGCGGGTCCCAGTCCCCTAGCCAGACAGGACCAGGAGCACCCCTACCCTGGGCGACTTCCTTCACGGGGAAGGAATCCTACATGTGCAGCGACAGGGAACAAACCTAAGCACGACCCGGTTCCGTGTTGCTTTGTGCAACGGCGGGTTCTAGATGTTCTGTCCTAGTCAGCAACAGCAAGGAGAAGGAGGTGGTCCAGTAGATAGGGTTCCAGAAGAGGCAGGCGGGGATTTGACCCTCGGTCAGCATATCTGGAACATTTTGGGCACTGATTCTGCCAGGCACTGTGCTGGGCACTGGGGAGTATGGCACAACAAGGCAGTAGGGCTCCTGCCCTGGAGACTTACAGTCCACCTTCTTTAATTCATCTGTTCTGTCTCATTCATTCAGTCATACACTCAAGAAGCATTAACTGAGTACCTCCTCTGTACCAGCCCCTGGACTACAAAGCCAAATAAGACATTATCCTTACCTTCCAGAAGTTCAGATGTGTTGTGACAAGTAGACAGATGCCCTCTGCCCAGAGTGACCAGTGCCATGAAAAGTGCATGTGAGGGCACCTTCCTCAGTCTGGGTGGAGCAAGGATCAAGGAAGGCTTCCTGGAGGAACAGGTGCCTAAGGTGAGGCAAAGGCTTCAGTCCTCACCTCCTTTCCTGGCCATGTCCTGGAGCCTTGTCTACTCCCTCTAGCTAGAACTCCCCCCGCCTTTCTCACTTTTCCCACTTGTTGCACATTAACTGGCATAAGGTAGTGCTGCTAAAGGTGGGTAACTTTGGCTGTTTTGAGGGGCATGGTTCCCATACCTCTGGCTCCAAAACCCAATTTCACTGGTGCAGTGAGTGGATCCAACTCCCTATGCAGGGCTAGCATATGACCAGAATAAAGGCTTGCGTACAAACCCCAGAAGCCCAGGTATTAATTTGTACAGAGAAATACAACTGTCAAGCAGAACTGAATTTTTGCATCAATAGGTCAAGGCAGTTTGGGTTGCTCCTTGGAAAGCCCAGTTCCCAGAAGGTTAGCTCAGGGAGCCTGGAACCACCCAAGAGGGGAAGAGGTGATGGTATGGCAAGTCTCTCAGCCAAGTCACCTTGAAACCTTGTTCCCTGCCATAGGGGTAGCTTTGATACAGTTCAGCCCAGTATCTCCAAGATTAGAGCCTAAATATGTTTTCCCTAGCTACTTTTAGGATCCTCCCTTTCCTGTTCATATATCCTTTCTCCAAACTGGGCTTAACAATAGCATCTACTTCCTTAGTGCTTGCTCAGTGCTAGATACTGTTGTATACACTTTACCTTTATTAGCTCCCTTAATACGACTGATGGGACTTCTACTCACCCAACTAGGTACCAGTACAGCCCCACCCCCTGAGGGGTACCCAGCCACCACCTTGATGGCCTTTAGTTGGTTTCCAAACACTTCAGTCACACATTTACAGACCAACCATCTTGGATTTACTCCCACATCTGTTCTGGATGGGTTTTTTGTAACTCTCAGGAGCTACTCCTATTTCCAGGTTTTTGCAGGGGAACTTACTCTCCATCCCCACGGAGATTTCCAGAAGCTGTATCTTTCCATTCCCTCCCCTCCAGGGACTCTTTTCAGGCCTACAGAGTCCCACAGTTAGTCTCAGGAAACTGCACTAAACTTTGTGATCTCCCTTCACTCCTCTTTGGAAAGAATCTCTTTATTAAATTCTCACATTATTCTGATTGGGGTGTGTTCTCCCTTTCCTGCTGGGACCCTGGTTCATACATAGCAACAGCATCCATCCCTCATCCAGGCATCCAATTTTCATCCTTTAGGAAATGAGTCAGCAGGGGAGAACTGTGGCCAGTGGTTTGCAGGCTGACCCTGCTGGTTGCAGCCCAGGAGATACACAGGACTATTACTGCAGGAACACAGGTAAGAGATGAGGGCCTGAGGTAGGGCAGGGGTAATGGGCTGGGGAGAAAAATATCTGGGAGAGTTTTTGGAGATAGAATAGACTGGAATGACGACCAACAAGTTGTGGGTATTGAGGGAAGTATCAACCCACATGTTTTAGAACATATTTTCTCCACTCCACTTCCCCCACCAGCTACTGCCCCATTTCTCTGCTCACCTAAAGCAGCAAAATTCCTTGAAATAGCCATCTACACTAGTTGCCTCCAATTTCTTTTTTCTTTTTTTTGAGACAGCATCCCAGCTAGAGTGCAGTGGCGTCATCATAGCTCATTGCAACCTCAAACTCCTGGGCTCAAGCGATCCTTCTGCCTCAGCCTCCCGAGTAGCTGGGACTATAGGTGCACGCCACCATGGCTGGCCAATTTTTCTGTTTTGTAGAGACAGGGTCTCACTCTTGCTCAGGCTGGTCTCGAGCTCATGACTTCAAGGGATCCTCCTGCCTCAGCCTCCCAGAGTGCTAGGATTACAGGCATGAGCCACTGGCCAAGCCGGCCTCCAATTTCTTTCCTCCCTTTCTCTTCTTAAATCCCTCTAACCAGACATTCACCCCCACATTCCACTGAACTATTCTTGTCAAGGTCATCAATAACCTTGGTGTTGCTGGATCCTAATGGTTATTCTCAGTCCTCATCTTACTTAGCCTCTCAGTAGCATTTGACCCGGTTTATCACTCCTTCCTCCTGGATGCACTTTCTTCACTTGCATTGGAGAGACCATACTCTCCTGGTTTTCCTTCTGCCTCACTGGTTCATCCTCTTCTCTCCAGTAATTCTTAACATTAGGATGACCACAGTGGAGTGATCCTCTTGTCTTTTCTATCTATACTTACTCCTTTGATGATCTCATCAAGCTTCATGGCTGCAAACACCATCTACAAGCCAGTAATGCCCTTTTTTCCCCTCCAGCCCAGCTCTTTTTCAAAAACTCCAGGGAGCCAGGCATGGTGGCTCACGCCTGTAATCCCAGCACTTTGGGAGGTCAAGGTAGGAGGATCCCTTGAGGCCAAGAGTTCGAGACCAGCCTGGGCAACATAGGAATACCCTATCTCTAAAAAAAATTTAAAAATTAGCTGGGTATAGTGGCACACACCTGTAGTCCTAGCTACTCAGAAGGCTGAGGTGGAAGGGGTTGCTTGAACCCAGGAGTTTGAGGTTACAGTGAGCTATGATCATGCCACTGCACTCCAGCCTGGGCAACACAGCAATACCCTGCCTTTGTCTCTCAAAAAAAAAAAAAAAAAAACAAATAACAAGAACAATAATAAACTCCAAAGATATATGAATATCTTTCTCCCTTGGATGTCTAATAGACATCTCCAACCCAACATGTCTAAAATTGAATTTCTGATCTTGACCCCCAAATCTGTTCTACTTGCAGCTTTCCCCTGCTGCATCTCAGGTGATAGTGAGTACATTCTTCCAGTTGCTTAGGCCAAAAACTGGAGTCATTCTTGACTCTTCTCATATCCTGGGACTCTTCTTTCATCAGCATCTCACTACTGCTCTTCTGGTCCCAACCACTATCTTGGATCACTGCAACAGCCTCTCCATGGTCTCTGTTTCCATCTTTGTCTCCTTATGGTTTATTCTCAACACAGCAGAGTGATCCTTTTAAAACATAAGT
This sequence comes from Daubentonia madagascariensis, assembly GCA_023783475.1. Taxonomy (NCBI): domain Eukaryota; kingdom Metazoa; phylum Chordata; class Mammalia; order Primates; family Daubentoniidae; genus Daubentonia; species Daubentonia madagascariensis. The sequence goes on along the minus strand of JAKFHU010000144.1, from coordinate 5,454,325 downwards.
TAGGTGCCAATCCTCTACTCAAAACCCTGCAGTGTCCTCATCTCACTCAACATAAAAGCCAAAGTCCTTACAAGGGCCTACAAGCCTCTATGTTGTCTGATTCCCCTTTAATCTCTTCCTCTCCTCCTTGCCCACTCTGCTCCAGCAAAGATGGCTTTCTTGCTCCTCTTCTGACATGCCAGGCACATTCCTGTCTTAAGGCATTTGCACTGTTTCCTCTTCCTGACATGCTCTTCCTCTAGATATCCACATGGCTTAACCCCTAAAAAATATCACCTTCTCAATAAGACCTACCCTGACATACCCTATTTGAAATAATAGCCCATCCTCACCCCAAGCCCTCCTTATTTCCTATATCTTGCTCAGTTTTGTTTCACAACACTTATCATCTGCTAACAAATATGATTTTCTTATTTATTATGTTTATTGTCTAGGAAGAAGGAAATTATCCAAGAGTCCTGCTACAGACAAATTGAGCAAGGGCTGAAGATGGAAGGCAAGGGGGCTGGGAAAAAATGAGGGGTACAGATGAAGTGCAAACAGAGAGAAGATACTTGCAACATTTATAACTGGTTAAGGATTAATATCCAGAATACATAAAAAACCTTTAAACCAATGTTTAAATGTTTAAAAAAGCAAACAAACTGTATTAGTTTTTTATTACAGCTGTAACAAACTACCACAAACTTAGTGGCTTAAAACAACAAAATTTATCCCCTTACAGTACTGGAGACAAGAAATCCAAAATGGGTCTCACTGGGCTAAAATCAAGGTGTGTGGGATGTGTTCCTTCTCTAGGGAAGAATCCTTCTCCAATTTCCTAGAGGCTGCCCATATTCCTTGGCTTTTGGACCCCTTTCATCTTCAAAGTCAGCAATTGCATCACTCAGACTTCTGCTTCTACCATCACATCTCTGACTCTTCTGTCTCCCTCATTCACTTATAAGGACTCTTGTGATTACGTGGGACCCCCCATGATAATCTCCCCATCTCAAGATCCTTAATCACACCTGCAAAGTCCTTTTTGTCATGTAAGGTAACATAGCCACAGGTTCTGAATGAACATCTTTGTGAGGCCATTATTCTACTTACCACACAATCCAAAAGAAAAATAGACAAAAGACATGAAGAGGCATTTCATGGAAGAGGAAATACATACGAAATTCATATTCATCAGGGAATATGCAAATTAAAATCACAATGAAATACCTCATCAGATTGGCAAAAAATGTTTAACCTAACAACCAAGCGTTGGTGGGAATGAAGAGCAAAGGGAACTCTTGTGCACTGCCAAAGGAGTATAAATTGGTATATAACCCCTTTGGAAAACAATTTGGCACTATCTAGTAAGGGTGAACATGCATATACTTTACAACTCAGTAATTCCACTCCAAGAAGTACACTAGAAACTATTTGCATATGTGCAACAGGAGACATGTACAAGAATTTTAATGGCAGTGCTGCTAAAAATAGTCCTTCCAAAAAATCCAACAGGAAAATGGATTAATAGTCAAACAATGGAATATTAAGCAACAGAAAAAAAGCTGTAATTACAGCCACATGTAACAAACTCCATACAGTGTGATGTCTTCTATGCAACATTTCTCAGAGTGTTGTCACTTTGCATACAAGCTTCAGTATGTATACAGATTACCTGAGGATCTTGTTAAAATGCAGATTCTGATTCTGTAGGTCAGGAATGGGGCCTGAGATTCTGCATTTTCAACAAGCTCTCTGCTGGTCCACAGGCTACACTTTGAGCAAAAATATTCTACAGTGTATCTAGAGATGCATGTATAATGATAAAATTATTTCTTTTTAAACAAAAGGGAATAAACACAAAATTCAGGAGACAGACCTTTATCTCTGGGACGAGGCAATGGCTGGAATGGGTATAAGAAATGGTCCTAGTGATGTTTTCCTAAACTGTTAGGTTCGTGAATATTCATTATACTTTATAACTTACATGTTACATATATTATTTCATAGATATCAAATATTATATTTTATAAGACAATGAAAAGCATACAAAATAAAACAAAATGATCAGTGAAGAAGCTAGGTGGCGTCAAAGGTCTGAACAAAAAGGGGTTAGGCCTCCAGCGTTACACTGAGATGTAAACAGATGTAACTAGCCGAAACAGCGTTAAATTTGTTAATTCAATACTTGGTGGCCAGAAATCCACCACGTGAAGCTAATTCGTTTCAGCCCAGACTAAAGGGTTAGGACTTGTACTTACAGTCCAGGTTTCTCAAACTTGATGCGTTTTATGAATCAACTGATTCTTTTGTTAACAACACAGATTTCCAGACGGCTCCCCTGTAGATCCCGATTCTGTGCGTCTGGGAAAAGGCCAGGCAATCAGTATTTCATGGGTTCGGTGCCGCCCGCTTCTACTTGGCAAAGAGAAACCCCTCCGCCCGCCCGGTAAAAGACCTGATGCTGGCTGGCGTCGGGAACTACTCGGTCAGCCCCCGGGACGGCCGGCTCTGGGAAGCACCCCAGAGGGTGGTTGGAACCCAGTCAAACAAGCCCGTGGTCACCCCTCTTCCCCGGAACTGGCCTCCTCAGCTCTTGCGGGGGAGACTCTCCTGAGAGTCCCCAAAGGGAAGAAGACTACGACGAAACTATTACCACACCACAGGATGCGTTCTTGGCTACTAAAAACCGGGTGAAGCCACCTCGGGACCCGTCCCCCACACCTCTTTATTATGCTTCTTCCCCTTCCCCGGGCGAATCGGAAGAGAAGAAACGCGAGATGCAGGCGTGGGGGCGTGGTCCCACTCTGACCAATGGAAAATGAGGGCGTGGTTTGAGCCTTTCTTTCATTGGCCCAGAGTCCCGGGGCGCCCTAGTCTTCCCCGCCGCGGAAGTCTCTCGGGCGCCTGAACGCGCTCCCAGGTTTAGGTCCGGCCACTCCGACCGCCGCCATCATGGTGCGGAAGCTTAAGTTCCACGAGCAGAAGCTGTTGAAGCAGGTGGACTTCCTGAACTGGGAGGTCACCGACCACAACCTGCACGAGCTGCGAGTCCTGCGGCGTTATCGGTTGCAGCGGCGCGAGGACTACACGCGCTACAATCAGCTGAGCCGTGCCGTGCGCGAGCTGGCGCGGCGCCTGCGCGACCTGCCCGAGCGCGACCCGTTCCGCGTGCGCGCGTCGGCCGCGCTGCTGGACAAGCTGTACGCTCTCGGCCTGATCCCCACGCGCGGCTCGCTGGAGCTCTGCAACTTCGTCACGGCTTCGTCCTTCTGCCGCCGCCGCCTGCCTACTGTGCTTCTCAAGCTGCGCATGGCGCAGCACCTCCAAGCTGCCGTGGCCTTCGTGGAGCAAGGCCACGTGCGCGTGGGCCCCGACGTGGTTACTGACCCCGCCTTCCTTGTCACGCGCAGCATGGAGGACTTTGTCACTTGGGTCGACTCTTCCAAGATCAAGCGGCATGTGCTGGAGTACAATGAGGAGCGCGATGATTTCGATCTGGAAGCCTTAGCCGGTCTCCTTCTCTCCACGCCTGCCGGTTTACAGATGGGAACACTGGGGCCTGATGCTGGAGATTCTGTGAGGGTGCTTTCCCCGAGAGTGTCAGTCGGTCGTAGGTTCTTACTAACTTGGTTCCTCAACTGCAGACCATGCAGCAGAGCCAAGGGAGGTGCGTCCCTGTTTTCCAGAAAATTGTCTTAAAACTTGGACTACTGATAATTAAATGACTGTGCCTTGGGAAATAGGGGGAAGTGGTTTTGTGCTGCACTGGGGAATTAACTTCGTGAGCCCGAAACATTGTAATGTAAAAGCAAGAATTACCCCCGCCCCCCCTTCCTCCCCCTTTCCCCTTTATCGTCTTGTAGCAGGACTGGTTCAATTTATTTAACTCGAATTCTTGCTTCTGGCTGTGATTAAGCTGTGTACAGATGATAGAGTTTGGGCTCAAGTTTTCGTTAAATGGGTGAGACTTCAGTGTTCAGGGTCTCCTCCCTCGTTTGAAGGAATGCTTTCCTCATGCCAATAAATGGCCCAACTGCTTTGTAAGTGCAACTTGTCTGTCTAGTTTTCTTACATAGGGTCATGTCTATACATCTCCCTCCAGAACCCAGAGAAGAGGAATAAGGCCAGCAGTGACCTGCCTGTGGGTGAGGTCTACAACAGGGGCTGCATGTGTAGGATGCAGGATGTTGTACAGGATTGGGCAGATTTGTCACTTTACCAATCCCTTCCTTGAAATGAGTATTTTGGCAGAGCTCTTCCCCACAGGACTTCCTGTTGATATTCTAGCCCCAGGAAATACCATATTAGAGGGCTGAAGTGTTTGCTTGCCTAAGGAAATAATCACCCTGAAGCTTGGCCATCTGGCGGTTAGAAGTGGCCCAGGAGGTTTCTGGAAACTTAGATCTTCTTAGGAGTGGTGGAGAATTAGAAAGGAGAGTAGGGAGATTACCAAGTTTTACCCAAGATTTCTAAAAAGAGAATAAATATAATGCTGAGATCAGAGGATTGGCTTTTAGATGTGTCTTCTCCACTTCCCCAGGTGTAAGGTAGATTATGGAGAAGAAATAGTGTAGGGAAGATAACATGGGCTGATGACAATAGCAAATGCTTCTATATGTCAGGTTCAGTTTTAAGTGCGTTACATGTATTAACCCTTGTAAACCTCCCAACGATTCTAAGAAGTGGAGAATCCGTGCCTTCCCTGCATGCAGAGAAAAAAAAAAGAAAAAAGAAGAAGTGGAGAATCCAATTATTCACCACTTTTCAGATGAGGGAGCTGAGGCAGAGATGGGTTAAATTACCCAAGATTGCATAGCCACTAAGTGGTGGACTGGGATCGTGTTCTCTTTTAAGAGACTGTCAATATCAGCACAACCAGCCCTTGCAGTGGGTCAGAGTTTAGAGTTTCTGAACTTGAGTTTACAAGCCAGCAGAGAAAAGCAGCAGCACTAGGCAATGTGATTGGTCTTGACAGGATGCTATATAAAGATTTGAGCAGGGAGCAAGCATTGAACTGGGAAGGCTTTAAGGAAAAGATATTCAAGTTAAGGGGTGTAACTAAACATCATGGCCCTGCCTATGCTGGAATGCCATTTACTCTTCCCAACAACTCTACAAGGTAGATGGTGTTACCCATAACTTTTCACTTTGGGAAACAGAATCAGAACAAGAACTTGTCTGAAGCTGAGGTTCAAGTCCAGGCTTATGTGACTCCAAAGGCCATGTGCTTTTCAGTGCTGTCTCTTTAGAAATGGAAGGAGAGAGAATCCCACTTCCCAGCTCTGGTGGCTGGACACAGTCTCAGCCCATTTGGAAATGTATCCCCAGGGCTCCCAGGATTTTAGATCTCCTAGAGGGAGAGTAAGGTGACTCTGCCAGGCAGGACCCCTACCCCCGCCACTGCCATGGCCCTACAGCTCTCACCAGACCCCACAAGGCATGGCAGATAGATCAGCCCCCTAGGAACTTAGGGGTAAAATGCAAGATTCTTTAGAATAAATTCTTTCTCCCTTTCTGGAGAAGATGTGAAAGAAATGACTTACCAAGACTGGGCACAATGACTCACGTTTGTAATTCTAGCACTTTGGGAGGCTGAGGCAGGAGGATCACTCGAGCCCAGGAGTTTGAGGTTGCAGTGAGCTATGATGACGCCACTGCACTCTATCTAGCCAGGGAGACAGAGCAAGACCCAGTCACAAAAAAAGAAAAAAAGGTTGACACAAAACTGGCACCCCTGAGAAAGAGGATAGGACAAAAAGCCCAGTGAGCAAGAATCTTTTCTTCCCCAAATCTAATGAGTCAAAGAAAAGTCAGCTTTCCTCAGCTTGTAGAAAGCTGGTATACTATCCTAACTTAGGCCAGCTTCCTAGAAGGGTTCAAGTGTATAGATAACTGGAACAAAAGTTTTATGGAACTGTGTAATGCCTTCCAGTGTTTTCTATTTCTTTTAAATGTTAATATCTTTTATGCTAGTTCTAAATTCATTTCACAATCCGCTAATGTGTCAAAACCTTTTGTTGAAATTTGGAAGTTAAAAAAGTGCCCCTGAGGACACTTCAGCCTTTTTAACAAATCAATTGGCATTTTAAGTTGGAATATTAAAGAAATTGCTGTTTCCAGCTGTTGAGTCAGAGCATTGGCTCCATCCTTTTATTAACTATTTGACCACAAACAAGCTAACTCCCACCTCAGAGCCTATTTGCTCATCTGTGAATTGGGGATAATAACGTGGAGATTAAATGAGGTCACACACACAACACACACAAAAAAAATACTTGGCAGCATACTTTAACCCAGAAAATACTCAATAAATGTTTATCAAAAGGAAAAACAAACCAAACCTTGTGAGATCAGTGCTCCTGTGTAAGCATGCTTTGGGAAGTGGGGATCAGATCATGGAGCCCCAACTCTTCAGCATGGCATTCCAGGGCCTCCTGGATCCTGCCTGACCCCACACCCTCACATCCCTTCATCTCCCAGCCTGGACTGTCTGTGCTTTGTCACCTGGCAAACATCAGCCCTGGCATTACCTCCCCCTTCTCCCTTCTGTGAAATCTTCCTTGCTCTCTGCAACATGGCATTCTATACATGCCACCCTTATAGAACAGGTCTTGTGGTTCTGTGACTATCCCTCATTCCCAGTGCTACAAGTTCCTCCAGGACTGGGGGCCTAGAGGTCTCATCTGACTCATCTTGTGACTTCCAGGGTGACTGGTTCCCGTATTCATTCATTCACCTAGCGTTTGTGGAGTGCTTGCTATGTGCCTGGTGCTTGACACAGCAGTGAACAAAACAGACATGGTTCCTGACCTCTTGTAGCTTATAGTCAAGAAAGCCAGAGACTTTAAGAAATAGAAATAGAAATTATGATAAATGTTATGAAAGGAAAAAGCAGAGTGGTATGGGCACAGGGCATCTGTTGTAGCTGAGAAAGTGACATTTGGATCTGGAGGATTTACTAGGTGAAGAGATTCAGAAGTCATGGAAAACTGCTTGGTGAAAGTGAAATTTAAGACCTGAAGGGTAAACAAGAATCAGGCAGAAAGTAGGAGGAAAAAACATACCTGGCAGAAAAAACAAAATGTGCAAGAGCTATGAGGTAGGGAAGATTGTGAGTTCTAGAAACTGAGATAAGGCCAGTGTGGCTGGAACACAGTGAGAAGGGGGTAAATGCCCAAGGTAAGTAACAGCCAAATCTTATAGGCCTGGCAAGAACTTTGAGTTTTATTCTCGTCGTAGGGCACAGGCACTCAGGGGTTTTGTGAGAGTAACTCAACAAGACTAATATGCTTGAGGACAACTTCGACTATCACATAAAGACTGAGTTTGATGTAGACCTGCCTGCCTGGCTACGTGGGGAGCAATGAGAAGGCTTTTGAGTCTTCCAGGGGAGACAGGCTGGCTTGGATCAGGGTGGTGGGGGAGGGGTGGAGAAAGGTAATTGGATCACAGTCTGTTTTGGTGGCTTTAGTGGATGCTCTTAGTACCCCAGCCAAATCCGCTTTACCTGGGCAGGATGCTATGAGTTTAGGCTGCCCTCTTCTCTGGAAAACTGCTTCCACTGGCTTCAGCCTCCTTGTCCAGGAGATTACACCCCTCAGCACCACCCCCACCACCACTCACCCTCAGCCAATGGCTGACCATAGAAGGAGCAAAAGACCCAGCCCCTGGCCCCAAGACAGGGCAACCCTGTGGCACAGAGGGTCAAGCCCATCCTAGACCTTACCTGAGAATGCATTCTTGCTCCGTTCTTTCCTCTTTACTATCCTGTTTCCCTTGCCCCCTTGGAGGCTTTTCCTGAAGAGCATTCCCTAGATGAATCACAAGTACTCAAATCCCTGCCTCAGGCTCTATTTCTAGGGAACCCAACCTAAGGCAAACAGAGGAGGTGTCAGGACTAGTGGTGAATAAGATATAAGGACTGAGGCAGGCAACAAGCATATCTCCCTTCCTCTATCCAGTTGTTCAAGACATAGCACCTGCTTAACAAAAGTAAAGATGCCCACAGTGCTACCACAAAGCTTTCTAATGAGATTATGTGGCCAAATGGGCTCTTGGGCAGGCCCCCATTGTCTAATGAGGTTCAACTGATTCTGGCTGGGTCTGGAGAATTTTGGAAGCACTACAGGAGAACGATGTTACTCTGTGTTAACTGGCTACAGCTGCTGGCTGAAGGCATTGAATCTGAGGTCTGCTGTCTTTGTTGAAAGGGAGGATTAGTACTAGATTTGGGACCAACCTGAGACTTTCCTTCATGTGCAACCAGATGAGAAGAAAATAAAATGTTCTCACTTTGTCATCCAACATTCTATAACTTCGTATTTCTGCACCAGCTAAATTATCCATTCTTATCCTTAGGGAAGCACTGGCCTATTAGAACCAGCCTGGAGTTAGGTCCTGGTCTGTGCAAGGAGAGGTGCTGAGAAACCAGCATAGACTCCAGAGCAAAACGGAGCTGAGGAGAAAGGGAACTGCAGAGAGAAACCACGTGTGGTTGGTGGCTGTGGTGGCTCTTTCCTGGTCCTGGCTGGAGAAGGACAGCTTCTGTGAGTGCCTTCACCAGGATACACGCTGACCTGCTGTTTCTGAGGAGGCAGCTGAGCCTGGAGCTGAGGTCTGTGGGCACACAGCCCATTTGTCGACTCTGGTTGGGGCACAAGCCATGGTGTTGGCCTTCCCTGCCCAACTCAAGCCCCTACCTGGCTCCTTCCTAGCTTACATCCACCCTCCTCTCTGCTGTTCCACCTGAGTCCTCAGGCCTAGCTATAGTCCCATCTCCAGAAGACCTCCTTACCTGGTGCAGCCTCTGAGCTCTTAGAAGCTGCCCTGTTTGCAGCGCTCACTCTGGCCTGGTGGCATTCTCACCTTCAGTTACTGATCACTGCCCCAGTTCTAAATCCTAGTGGCTGAGACTCACTGGTGGGGCTTTTTCAAAATAGGGATCCCGGGCCCATCCCAGACCTCCCAAATCAGAGTCAGGTACAGACATCTAAATTCTGAAAGAGCCCCACAGATGGCTGGGATGAGCAGGCAGGGTGGGAATCACTGCCTTAGTTGTGGGTACTTATTGGGTCATCCCAGGCAGATTGTTTTAGCCTCCTGCAGTCTCCCATTGCCCCTTATCACCAAGTACAGACTGGGTAGGTAGGACTCACTTAAAAGGCCAAGGATAGGAAAGCGGGAGAGGAACTGATGTTTATGGTGCCAAGCTCTGGACTATGTGTTTTACATTTTTTTTTTTTTTTTTTTTTTTGAGACAGGGTCTTGCTTTGTCACCCAGGCTAGAGTGCAGTGGTGTCATCATAGCTCACTGCAACCTCCAACTCCTGGGCTCAAGCCATCCTCCTGCTTCAGCCACCCAGGTAGCTGGGACTACAGGTGTGTGCCACCGTGCCTGGCTAATTTTTCTATTTTTTTTAAGAGATGAGGTCTTGCTTTTGCTGAGGCTGGTCTCCAATTCCTGGCCTCAAGCAATCCTCCCACCTCGGCCTCCCAAAGTGTTACGATTACAGGCCTGAGCCACCATGCCCAGCCCATATTTATTATCTCATCTAGTCCTTAGAACAGGAAAGGATTATCATCCCCATTTTATAGATACAGAGACTGATGCTCAGGGAGGTGAAGTTCCCTGCCCAAGCACTTAGCCCACTGCCTTGTACTTGGTTAGTTCTGTATATCTGTGTTTCACAGTAAGCAGGTCTATGCAAACCTACCCCCAAAGGCTAAGGGAGAGGCCAAAGAAAGAGGTTGACAAATCCAGTTCCTCACAAAGAAACATTTAATAGGGACTTACAAACAGAAGCCGTGTCTGGGGCAGCCACAAGACAGAGGATCCTGTGCTGTTACCCACCAGACCCAGGGCTTATATACCATAGGGAAAGGGCATAGGTGCTTCAGGAGGAAGGTGTAGGAATTTGCCTAAGGGCAGGATTTATGGTAGGTATGAATTTTCCATAACATCCAGGTTGTTTTTATGTGCTAACAGTAAATAAATTAGAAATCTTAGAAGCATTCCCAGAACCAGGAGTTAACATAGTGGATTAGCATCCAAGATGGAGTTGCTCTAGCCTCGACGATCTGTCTGTGCCTTCCCTTGAGGTTAGAAGCCAAGCCCATTCTCCACAGTCTGGAAATTTCAGGTATAAAGCAAATAGAGACTTAATATTTGTTCATCAAATGAGAAAAGATCCTTCACTTGTCCCTACTGTACAGTCTCCCGCTCTGGTTGCGGTAATACTTTTGAGTACCGATGCTCTCTCCAGACTGTGAGCTTTTTTATAGCAGGAAGGTCCGAGTCATCTCTCTGTTCCCAGTATCCAGCAAAGGGGCTGGTACATAAGATGCATGATAAAGATATGTCTAAGGAAAGAAGAAAGGGAGGGAAAGACTGGGAATGTACAAGTCGAGCTGTAGTTCATTCCTTTCTGTATATAAACGTTCTCTATCCTTGAGATATAGAAAACTCAACTGTATCTCAAGGATATAGTTGATGTTTCAGGCCATAAGCAAAGTTAAAATAGATACGTGATCACTCACCTACCTAATAATGGCTACCCTGACTGAGAGCTTACTATGCACCAGGTTTTGCGCTATCTTATGTAGTCCTCACAGCAACCCTATGGGTACTATTATTGTGGTCATTTTATTATTGTGGTCGTCACAGTTATTCAGTGATGGAGGCACGTTTGCACCTAGGTCCCTCTGGGTCCAATTCCCACATTTTTAGCTACATGGTTGCACCAGGACTGAGCCTATGGCTTAGAGCAGTGGTTCTCAAACCTGAGCATATATCAGAATCATGGGGAAGATTTGTAAAAATAGATGCTGTGGCCAGGTGTGGTGGCTCACGCCTGTAATCCTAGCGCTCTGGGAGGCCAAGACAGGAGGATCGCTTGAGGTCAGGAGTTCAAGACCAGCCTGAGCGAGACCCTGTCTCTACAAAAAAAATAAGAAAAATTAGCTGGGCTGGTGGCACACACTTTGAAAGTATGGGGACCATACTTTGAAAAGCACAGGCTTTGTGCCTAGTCCAATGCTGGGCAGAGAGCAACCACCACATAAACACTGGATCATCTCTCAACAGCAGAGGTGCAGAGCCTGGAGGAGCTGTAGGGAAGGGGTTCCTCTGATTTGCTGTGGGACTTGGGACATATGCCTCTCTATCTCCTCTGGGCCTCACTTCATCTCTCCATGATAGGAAGAGGCTGGACCAGATGGCCTCTGGTTGTTGCTCTGAAAGTTTCTGATTTAGAGAAGATATAAAACAGTGCAGTCAGCACTTGCAAAGCAAAGAAGACATTAGAGGTGCTTTGCCAGCCCAGCAATCCCCAGCCCTGGCTCAAGAGAGCTGTGCAAGTTTTAGGACAAACTTTGGTTTTAACCTCTGAGAAGGGACTCCAGTTTTGTAGTCCCTGAACAGTTTCCAAAGGGCATTCCCCTGCTAGCTGGGGCAGGGATACTTCCCAGCATGGAAGGGCAGAATCTCAGCAGAGATGAAACAAATCACCCATTCAGCTCGTGAGCTGAAAATTAGGAGCAAAACTAGACCCCTTAAAAAATAGGGCAAGCAACATCCCATGGGGTAGAGATCAGGGACTTTGGAATCAGTAGGGCCTGGATGAAAATCCTGACCCCATCACCCTCTGGCTGTACATGACCCGGGCAAGCACTTTTTTCTGCAGGGAAGAGATTCTCTTGGGCGCACCTAAATAGGGGTTGATTTATTTATTGTGGATATAAGTAAATCAGTAGTGGAGAGATTATCTTATAGCAAGTTAAGTACTAATAAAACAACATTTTTGAGGACTTACTCTGTACCAGATACTGTTCTAATCACCTTACCTGGATTAACTCATTGAACCCCTATAACAACCTTTTGAGGTAGATGTTTTCATTAGCCACATTTTACAAATAGGGAAATTGAGCATAGAAGGTGAAATAACAGGCTGGGTGCGGTGGCTCATGCCAGTAATCCTAGCACTCTGGGAGGCTGAGGCAGGAGGATCGCTTGAGGTCAGGAGTTCAAAACCAGCCTGAGCAAGAGCAAGACCCCATCTCTACAAAAAATAGAAAAATTAGCCGGGTATGGTGGTGCGCACCTGAGGTCTCAGCTACTCGGGGGGGCTGAGGCAGGAGGATCGCTTGAGCCCAGGAGTTTGAGGTTGCAGTGAGCTATGATGACACTGCTGCACTCTAGCCAGGGTGACAGAACGAGACTCTGTCTCAAAAAAAAACAAAAACAAAAAGAAGGTGAAATAACAAACCCAGGCCACAGGGCCAGCAGGTAGCTGAGCCTAGATTTGGACCCACACCATCTAGCTCCAGAGCCCAAGAGCTTAACCCTTAACCACTCTCAGGATTCTTCTTACCCAGAGCTGGGCCTCAGGGACCCTGGGGCATTGGGGCTGGAGGCGGGACGAGGTTCGGCCCCCTGAAGCTTTAGTGTCCCCCAGGGTTGCAGTTTCTGCATCCTGGCCCACGTGATCCCCTTTGATTCCTGACTTTGCCACCCTGTCAAGTGTGCTTCTCCCTCCTGGCATAATTGGCTTCTTTACTTTCCAACAGGGTGTCTCCAAGTGGGCAGTGAGAAGCGCTGGTCCTCAAGATGGCTGACAGCCTTGGCCTTTAACAACATCAATTTACACAGGGAGAAAGGTCCTTTTTCTATTTTCTTTCAGTTCTACCTCAAGGGGAAAGTCTTGACTGAGAACTAGACTAGAACACATGTATAATTCTTGCTAATTCCCCACCTTTAAGAGCAATAAGCCCTCCCAGTTTTACTTCCAGACTGTATCTTAAGTCCAGCCACTTCCCATCATGCCCGCTGCCATACCTTTGCGCCAGCCCTGCTCACTGCCCTCCTGGCCTCTACACTTGTTTGGCTATATTCCGCACTCTGCCAAGTAGCTGGTGTGAGGTCTCTGAAGGTAGAATCCAGCTATTTTGTAACTGTTTACAAACCCTCATCTGCAACGCAGGTAAAATCCAACCCCCCCCACCTTGGCCTACGGGCCCTTACCTGCCTCTGTGTCCTACCTGCCTCTGTGCCCTTTCCTCCCTCTGTGTCCTACCTGCCTCTGTGCCCTTTCCTCCCTCTGCTTCCCCCTCCTCTGGCTCTGCTCCTGGGCTTTGTCTCCCCTCACACAAAGCCTCTCTTTGCACACACTGTGTTTTCTGCTAGAAGTGCTTGATCCCTCTGTCCTCATGGCTAGCTCCTTCTGGCCATTCAGGTCTCCACTCAAATGTCACTTCCTCATAGAGGACCCTAAACACCCCGAGCCCAGCAGCACCCGTACTCCCTCTCTTCCCAGCCACCTGAGCTCCTTGGTGTTCATCCAGTCAGTTACAGTATTTGCTGTGTGTCTTTCTCTACCACAGTGGGTTGCAAGCTCCTGGAGGGCAGGGATCATGTCAATCCTGGTCATTTTGGCGTCTCCTGGGCCTGGCACACCACCTTACAAACAGTAGGCATTAAATACACATTTGTTAATTGACTGACAGAGTGACACTTGGGGCTCCTGGCAAGCACTTCCCTCTTTGGGAAGGGCTGGACACCTTCCTGCTCTCAACCTCCTCTATTCTAGGTAGAGATTCCCCTGCCCATGAGCACTTACCAGAAGATTTTTTGGGGTACACAGATTCTACCTTAAATGACATTGAATAATAGAGTGAGAAAGTGGTTCTTTCCTATTCTGTTCTCTTTGAATTTTTCCAAATACATCAAAGAAAAATTCTGTTAGTTGTGAATCCTTATCACTTCTCCAACACTTGCCAATCTCTGATTTTTTAATTTTAATTTTAATTTTTTGAGACAGAGTCTCACTCTGTCACCAAGGCTAGAGTGCAGTGGTGTCATCATAGCTCACTGCAACCTCAAATTCCTGGGCTCAAGCAAACCTCCTGCCTCAGCCTCCCAAGTAGCTGGGACTACAAGCATGTGTCACCACACCCAGCTAATTTTTCTACTTTTTGTAGAGACAGGGGTCTCACTTTTGCTCAGGCTGGTTTTGAACTCCTGGTCTCAAGTGATCCTCCTGCCTCGGCCTCCCAGAGTGCTAGGATTACAAGCATGAGCTACCTTGCCTGGCACTAATCTCTGATTTTTACAAAGTCCCCAGTCTCTCAGCTTTTTGCAGATATCAATACCTAGCAAGTTTATAAAATTATATTGTTTTTACTATACTTATTTTGTGGAAACTTTCAATTAAAGTGGAAAGCAATATAAAGTAATGCTATTATGCCCTTTAAATAAATGCATTCAGGCTTTTTTTTTTTTAAGTGAATTGATTTAAAGACATTAAGCACAGGTATATGTGTATGTGGCCAACATTGTGAAGGTGAGGTTCCACCTTCCTGGAACATTGGCTCCAAATGAACCCCTGGGCCAGGTGCCATTTTGTTTTGTTTGTTTGTTTTTCAGTGATATGGGAAGTTATTCAGCTGGGTAGGAGTGAGGGACTGGAACCTTTCTCCTGGGCCTTGGTGCATGAATTTGGGGACTTCTTTTGCAATATCAGTCTATTTTCCTCCAATGTTTAGAGTCTTTGTTCTTTTCTGTGCAGTTCTGACCAGTAGATGTGATCTCCATGGTTGTGAGTAGGGAATGGTGGTTCTGGGACACAAAATACCTAATATCCTGGTGTCGAATTCCCTAGTGACATCAGGCCCTGAGCTCTTCTTTTTTGTTAGTCTTATAAATCAAGCAAACATGACCTCTTATTTGTGGATGCACCAAATAAATAACCTAGTATACAGCTTTATTCAGCCTGGCCATTGAAAGATAGAACCACCTAAATAAATTCTTTTATTTTTATTTATTTATTTTTTTAGAGATAGGGGTCTTGGTGTGTTGCCCAGCTGGACTCAAACTCCTGGCTTCAAGTGATCCTCCCACGCCAGCCTCCCAAATAGCTGGGACTATAGGCATGTACCACTGGGGCCCAGCTAGCCATCTAAATAAATTATTATTATTTTTTTTTTTTACTACGCCTATACCTTTGCAGATAAATAAATTCTGAAGTCCAAAAAATTGGTCTTCCAGGGCCACTACCCTTTATCAGTTTAGTAATGACCTTTTGTCAATCTAATCTCTTGTTCTTTTTAATCCAAATGGATGGTATCATGTACATAAAATATACAAGTCCACATCTTGGCATTCCTTGGACTCAAAATACCTCAGCTTTGGATATTTTGTTTCTGTAGTATAGTAATAGCCAACATATTTCTCTGTAAGTCAAACATTCAGTAAATTCAAACATCTGGCTGAAAAGCTGTGTGACTTTAGCCAAGTTACTTAACCTCTCTGAGCTTCAGTTGAACTTCTGTTATTTGAAGATTAAATGAGATAATGGGTGTGCAGCAGTGTCCGGCTCAATGCACACATTCAGTAGATAGCTATTCAGATTCTAATTATGTATCTCATCAGTCCCGCCCCTCAGAGGCTGCACCGTGTTTTGATTTGGCCTCCTAAATCTTGGCTGCTTCCCCCAACCCCTTGTACCAGTTCAATCATTCCTTTACCCAGGGTCTACTGAGTGCCAACGCTTGTGCTGGACGCTGACTACTTAAGCAGGAATCAACCCACGTCCCTGCCATTGCCAAACCCAGATCCGAGGAGAAGAGAAACTCCCAAACCCAGTAAACAGTAATCAAGGTATGTTCCTGGTTTTGCGAGGGCGAATGGGGAGCGAACGTCTAATTGTCTGAAACTTGGGGTGTGACGGGTGAGGGGAGTCATCCAGGCAACTGGCATTGCCAGTATAAAAGCACGGGCACGGGAGAGAAGCAGACTCTTGGTGCAGCCCTAGGGACTAAGATGATCGGGAGAGGCGACGCGACCCAGGCCTTTGAATGCCCGGCCACGAGATCTGGTCACTTCCTATTGGCGGAAGGAACCCGGAGGAGCTTGTGCCTGGGGAAGAGGCTTCGGCTTGTCCAGGTCATCTTGCAGGAGGAGTCCCAGACAATGCAACGCAAATGTAGGAGGACCCCCGCCCTGGCCGATGGGAAAATGCCGCAGCCATTAAGGGCGGAAGTGAGGACCAGCAGGCGATCAAACTCCCGGCGTTCATCAAGACGACGGGAGCCGGAAACTCCGGGCGCGAGGCGTGTGGGCCCAGCGGTGCGGCAGCCAAGGGGGCGGGCCCGGCTCTCCCAGGGCAGGTGATTGGTTGGCCCCCAGCGGCCTCTTGGCGGCGGCGCGTGCAACTGTCACCTCCGTCCGGTGAGTCCTGGGTTCGAGCCCGGGCGCCGCCAGCTCCCGAGCTGCCCCTCAGCGGCGGGCTGTGACTCCCCCTGGTCGGCACCGCACTCTGGCCTCCCAGGGCGTCATCTGGAGGGGCAGGGGCCTCCCCTTGGGAGCGTTTCCGTTCTTCTGTTCCAGGCTGTCCGGCCAGGACCCCTGAGGGACTTTTTGTGGGGGAGGGGCGAATCGTGCAAGACCTAGATGACATCATTCCTAGAAAAAGGCAGTGTGGGGCGGTGGCCGGGAGATGGGCCGCGTGGAGCAGGTAGAGCCCCCCTCGCTGGAGCCCGGTAGGTGGGGGTAGGGAGACGCGGACGACGCCTGGACGTGGAGCTGAGGGATGTGAGGCGCCGTTGCGGGTGGAGGAAGAGACGGGGGAGGAGGGGAAGGGGGAGGAGTAGGAGGGGGAGGGGGCGAAAGAGGGAGGGTATGGAGCGCGGGGGCGGGGCCTGGGCGGGTCGGACAATTGGGAATTAGAGGGGTGGATACAGATGGGGGATAAGACCACCCGAGGCTAAGGTCCCAGTGCCTGGAGCCAGCACCATCCAAGCAATGGGTTGGAAGAGCGGGAGCCGGCTGGGAACAGCCATAAAGGAAGTACAGGCAGCCGCCTCAGGACCCGAGGCATCAGTTTTAAGGATTGTGTGGTTTTGGCTGAGCGGGAGATCACACCAAGATAATGCATGATAAGGCCTAATAAAGGTGCTTTGGCTTTAGTCATCACTTTGGTAAACTGAAGGCTCAATGAATTTAAAAAAATGTTTATTATGGAAATTTTTTTCAAACTTACACAAAAGTACAGAAAAGCAAAGAAAATAGCATACCGTTGGAGCTGCTTCACACTCCTGGAGCACTGGCATTACCTGTTAGGCAGTCTTCCACTTCCTAGCTCTTTTCCAACTGAGTCCCACATAGGTAGCCCTGAAACCTTCCTTCTGCCCACCCAAAAACAAAACAAAACTGTAAAACGAGGAAGTAACATCCTGGTTTAGGATTTTTGACTCCTCTTGTCTTCCTCCAAGAGCCCCAGAACCAGTGCTTATCTTGGAACTAAATTTTTCTAATATGAGTTGGCCTTTATTAGAGAATTAAATAATCAATTGGATGAACTCTGCATCAGAGAGTCATTAGTTATTGAGTGATGGCTATTTTGAACTACTCAGGAAAAATTAGATGCTTGATCACATCACTGGATGTCAGTGGTGCTGAGGAATTAATGACAGGGCTCATGGTGATGGGTAACAAAGAGAAAAAATTAGGTTCAGTTGTGGAGTGAATTTGCTTAGTGATGTTTGGGGTTTTTTTGGGGGGGGTTTGGGTTTTTTTTTTTGAGACAGGGTCTCACTCTGTTGCCTCGGCTAGAGTGCAGTGGTGTCATCATAGCTCACTGCAACCTCAAACTCCTGGGCTCAAGCGATCCTCCTGCCTTAGCCTCCTGAGTAGCTGGGACTACAGGTGCATGCCACCACGCCTGGCTAATTTTTTCTATTTTTTCGCAGAGACGGGATCTTGCTATGTTGTTCAGGCTGGCCTTGAATTCCTGACCTCAAGCAAACCTCCCACCTTGGCCTCCCAAAGTGCTGGGGTTACAGGCATGAGCCACCACGCCTGTCCTGATGTTTCAGTTTATATCTGTATACTCAGAGCTGTCAAAATGATCATCAATGAAATATCTGTAGGAAATAACGTTACTGCTAATATGTAACTCATTTACCCTTTAACTTCCTTTTTTCCAGTTGGAAACAATTGTGATTTTTGCATTAAGTGAGGATTTTTTTAGGAATATAGCCATCATGTTACATCATAACTGCCTGTACACAGGAGATAATATGAAATGAATGAACCATTTTCTTATGTTTTCCTTTGTAGGGAAGATGGAAGAGCTGAGCCAAGCCCTGGCTAGTAGCTTTTCTGTGTCTCAAGATCTGAACAGCACAGCTGCCCCACACCCCCGCCTGTCCCAGTACAAATCTAAGTACAGTTCCTTGGAGCAGAGTGAACGGCGCCGCCGGTTACTGGAACTGCAGAAATCGTAAGGATGCTTTAACTCCTTGGCTTCTTTCTCCAAGCTGGAGCTATGAACCATTTAGGAGGCTCTAGGCTTGTCTCTGCAGAAACTCCTTCAAAGTAGATCCTTTGTAGGTTGATCTTCTTGCCCACAAGGTTGGTAGGGGTAAATCCTGGCAGAGGTAAATATCCTTTATACTGAAGTTTGAAAATAAAACTGAAGTTTGAAAATAAAAGCTCAATTATTTGGTTAAATTTTTCTTTTTTTCCTGGCAGCAGTAGTGAGCTTTGCAAATTAGGAACTTGTGAAAGCCACACCCAGACTTCCACTCCCCACACTCCCTGGGTTGCTTGTGTATGACTTCCCTTACACTCTAAATTCTGGTATTGGTTGTGGTCTTCCCGTCTGCCTTCAGCACAAATGTTTCTGTGGAGCCCTTGGGAGTTCAAGACAAATAATTCCACAGGGAATCTGAGGAAATGTCTTCCATATACTTAATTCTAAATGCCAAGATGCACAAACAGGGAAAGAAAGCAGGATAGGAGCGTTTGGGGCTGAGCTGCTCTGAAGGCAGGGCCTGTCTTTTTATTCTCAGTGCAGCCTGGGCCTCTTCTGGGTCATAAATTAAGGAATTAGGGATTAGGAGAAACTATTAACAGCTGCACAGTTTTCATACATTCTGTACTTTGCCCAGTGCTACATCATCACTGCATGTGTTTAACAGAGATGGTTCCCTATGGCCTCTGGGTTGCTTGCAGATTACACTTCCAGATCATTCTTCCCCTGTCCCTTATTTAATTGTAATTAGTTATTTTGGAATAAGTAATACATTTATATGGTTCAAAATATATAGAAGAATGTTTGGTGAAAAGTCTCCCTCCCAGTTCTGTCCCCTAGCCAACCAGTTCCTCTCCTATATTATTAGTTTCTTGTGTATCCTTCCAAAGATATTCTATGCAGATATGACCAAGTGTCTGTGGTTGTATGTGTATGTAACCTTTTTTCAAACTGTTTTATTATTTATTTATTTTTAGAGACATGGTCTCACTGTGTCACCCAGGCTGGAGTGCAGTGGCACCATTATAGTTTATTGTAGCCTTGAACTCCTGGTCTCAAGCGATCCTCCTGCCTCAGCCTCCTGAGTACGTGGGACTATAAGCATGTGCCACCATACTCAGCTTATTTCTCTTATTTTTTTAGAGACAGGGTCTCCCTATGTTGTCCAGGCTGGTCTCAAACTCCTGGCCTCTAGTGATCCTTTTGCCTCAGCTTCCTGAGTTGCTGAGATTACAGGTGTGAGCCACCACACCCAGCTCTAACCTTTTCTTTATAATTAATGGTGTTTTTTTGAGAGATTCTATATTGTTTCATAAAGTACCATATCATTCCTTTTTTATAATGTCAGGTATTCCATTGAGTGGGTAGTTCATAATGTTATCTAATCATTCCCCTACTGATGGGCATCTGGGTAGTTTCCTTCTCTTGTGATTACAAACAATGCCTGGGAGATAACCACAGGCACACATTCTTTTACCAGCTCTTATTCTTGAAATAGAAGACCATTGTGCTTTCATATGTTCTCTCTGATGTGCACTTTTTCATGAATGTGCATAAGCTTGTGTGTGTTTAAGAAGAAACCAGCTCTGTTGGTTTCATTGCCTCAGTGGTTGAATTCTTGCCTGAGCATTGAGGAAATCAAGTGTAGGAGATTATGTGGCATTTCTAAATCACTTTGAAACAATTAGGTTCCAAAAGGTTCTTTTTCTTCCTTCTCAATTTCCCAAATTTTCTAGGATATGTAGTTTTTTTTTTTTTAAAGTGAAAGATAATGATAAAGGGAAACAAGTAACAGATATTAAGTCATAAACTAAGTGACCTTTTTTGAAAGTTAGACAGGAACTGGAGAAAGGTCTGGCTTCTCAGAAAGCTGTATAAGCCAAGCATGGTGGCATGTACCTCCTATAGTCCCAGCTACTTGGGAAGCTAAAGCAAGAGGATCACTTGAGCCCAAGAGTTTGAAACTAGCCTGGGCAACATAGCGAGACCCCATCTCTAAAAAAAAAAAAAAAAGAAAGAAAGCTGTATGAAGCAGAAAGCCCCAGAAGCTGTCTTTGTTTTGGACTTCTCACTATATCTCAGTGTTTCCTCTCTTCCATCACTGGGGCTTTTGGATGAAGTGTCTGCCAGGCAGGGAAGTGTCAACTCTCACCTGGCGTGAGGATGGGAGTCTGGGGTGGGGTGGGAGTGAGGTTAGCCTTTCCAGCTAGTGAACCTTGGAAATTCCTTTAAATATTTTCCTTTGCCCATTCTTAGGAAACTCTGAGGAAGACTGAGTGTGTTCAGAGGGGGGTTCCCTATTTAGGATCTGTGAAGAGGCAGTCACTAGTTTAGCTCCCACTAGAATCCTCAGGTTGCTCCCAAATTTGGAGGCTTTGGATTAAATTAAATTGGTCATATTGTAGGACAGTGGTCCCCAACCTTTTTGGCACCAGGAACCGATTTCATGGAAGACAATTTTTCCACAGACAGTGGGGGAGAGGGGTGTGAGGTGGAGCTCAGGCGGTGATGCAAACGGTGGGGAGCAGCTGTAAATACAGATGAAGCTTTGCTCCATGGATGGGGGTGGGGGGGGTGGAGCTCTGCGGCCTGGTCCTTAACAGGTCACGGACCAGTACTGGTCCATGGCCCGGGGGTTGGGGACCACAGTTGTAGAGTGTCTTCCTGTAAGACATAAAGACCTATCCTTATGCCTTCTTTCCCTCCAGCAAGCGGCTGGATTATGTGAACCATGCCAGAAGACTGGCTGAAGATGACTGGACGGGGATGGAGAGTGAGGAGGAAGATAAGAAAGATGATGAAGAAATGGACATTGACAGTAGCAAGAAATTACCAAAACGCTATGCTAATCAAGTGAGTGGTCCAGAGTGGTTAGATCTAGCTAGTCTCACTTCCTTTATTATGCAGTCAAAGCCCACTGAAATAAATGCTGCCATAAAGAGAGAAGGATGAGGGAGGGAAAAGGAATAGGAACTGCAAAGGAAACGCTGGTGTATGTAGAGTGTATGGGATGATGAGAAGACATGGCTTACAGTGCTGTAGACTGACTGGGAATCAGCATGCTAGCCCGTGCTGTCACCAGAGGTGGCCAGCTCACTGCAGAAAGCCCCCGAGCTATTGATATAATAACAGGCTCCATGTTCTTGTCATTTTTTTAGTAGTCACTGCACGGCTATTCTGGATTGGGCCTGCCCAGCCCACCACTGCCTCCCTGCTCCCTGTTCCCTGGTTGGTAGACCCTTTCCCAGGCAGTACGCTATGAGGCCAGACTTGGACCTTCACTCTCAGGTGGTGGCAGGTGGGAAGTACAGCTGCCCTTGAGTAAAGCAAGCCTGCTTAGCCATCCCAGGCCAGACAGTTGGCCAAGGTGAAGTTGAGGCCATGAAACAACAGATTGCTATAATAAACTTGACTAAATGCCGTGTTAGATCCAAAGAAGAAACCAATATGGCTTGTGACACCATAAGGGAAGTAAGCATGGGGACTGTCCTTGTGCTTCAGGCAGTCCAGGTATTCCAAAAGGTAGGGTATGGGTTCAAGTGGGGGCAGGCAGTCTACCCTGCTGTCATATACTTCCCTCTAGAACCCAAATGTCTTGTCGAATCCTCCCGGCCTTTAGAATATGATTCCTGGGTGGACCTCCGTCCATCTCCTTTCTCTGCCCCAATTACAGCACAGATAATATCCTCTGTGACAAAGTACAATGCAGTTTAGTTCAGTAAACATTGTTGAGGGAACTGCTCTGGGTTAAACTAGGCTATACTGTGAAGAAGTGTGGGCCAGAAATAGCCACTGCACTCCTGGAATAGGTGTAGAACATGATTTTTGCTATAAAAAGTTGAGATTCCTTCCAACCAGAGAGGAAAGAGGAGGTATGAAATCAGGAAAGGGTTAATGAAGGATGAGGTGGATAGAACATTGATAGACAGAAGTGCAGAGCATTCTAGGCAGCACAAACAGGCTAAGCAAGAAGCCCAGAAGGAGGAAAGGAATATATGGTGTGTTCAGGAGCAGCTTGCAGGCCAGTGAGGATGGAGTGCCATAGAGTTGGGGAAGGATTACAGCAGAAGAGATGTAAAAGGCCTTGAAAATATGTGCAGGGCCTAATGGATGCGGTGCATGCTGTGTGGGCGATGAGCACGCTTCTTGGGCGGTGCAAAGGTAATTTATGTAACCAAAGCGTTTGTACCCCCTAGAATCATATCCTATGCAGCTTTTTGTGACTGGCTTCTTTGATTTAGCATAAGATTTTCAAGGTTCATCCATATTGTAGTGTGTATAATATCAGTACTGCATTCCTTTTTATTGCCAACTAATAGTCCACTGTGTGGATATATTACATTTTGTTTATCCATTCTTCAGTTGGTGGCTATTTAAGTTGCTTCTAGTTTTTGATTGTTGCGAATAATGCTGCTATGAACACTCATGTACAAGTTTTTTTTTTGTTTTGGGTTTGGTTTTATTTTTTTGAGATGGGGTCTTGCTATGTTGCTCAGGCTGGTCTTGAACTCCTGAGCTCAAGGGATCCTCCCACCTCAGCCTCCTTAGTAGCTGGGACTGTCGGCACATACCACTGTGCCTGGTATGTGCCTACTCATATGTGCAAGTTTTTATGTGAACATATGTTTTTGTTTCTTTTGGGTATATACCTAGAAGTGGAATTTCTGGGTCATATGATAACTCTGTGTTTAACCTTTTGACGAACTGCTAGACTGTTTTCCAAAGTGACTACACATTTTTACCTTCCCACCAGCAATGTATGAAGGTTGTAATTTCTCTACATCGTTGCTGACACTTGTTATTGTCCATCCTTTTAAGTATAGCCATGCTAGTGAGTGTGAAGTGGTATCTGATGGTTTTAATTTGCATTTCCCTAGTGATTAATGATGCTGAGCATTTTTTCATGTGCTTATTGGCCACTTATATATCTTCTTTGGAGAAATGTCTATTCAAATCCTTTGCCTATTTTTTTTTTTTTTTTGAGGTAGGGTCTCCATCTGTTGCTCAGGCTAGGGTGCAGTGGCATCATCATATTAATAGCTCACTGCAACCTCAAACTCCTCGGCTCAGGCGATCAGCCTGCTCAGCCTCTCGAGTAACTGAGACTACAGGTGTGTGCTACCATACCTGGCTAATTTTTTTATTTTCTATAGAGATGGGCGTCTTGCTATTTTGCCCAGGCTGGTCTCAAACTTCTGGCCTCAAGAGATCCTCCCACTTCAGCCTCCCAAAGTGCTAGGATTATAGGCATGAAGCACTGCACCCAGCCATTTGCCCATTTTTTAATTGAGTTATCTTTTTATTATTGAATTGTAAGAGTTTTTTTTATATATTCTGGATATAAGTCCCAGAATATATAAAATTTGCAAATATTTTCTATTCTGTGGGTTGTCTTTTTGCTTTCTTGGTGATATTGTTGGCAGCACAAAGGTTTTTAATTTTGATGTCATCTAATTTATCTATTTTTTATTATATCACTTGTGCTTTTGGTGTTGTGTTACTACCATTCTATAAGGGAGGGTTGATTATGCCTTGAATCTAAGAGTCAGTAACAGAGAGAGTGGTGATGCCATTAACAGGGTTATGAGATGCAGATGGAGAAGGGTGGGTGTTTCGGAGTGGGAAGTCCTTGGGCAACAGATTGAATTATGTTTTGGATATACTGAGTTTCAGGTGCAGGGAGGACAAGCAGAGAAAGAAATACCAAGCAGATAGCTGACAATATAGGTCTGGAGGAAAGGAGAGAGGTCTGGAGATGAAGAAGGAGAATTAGCAGGCATCCTCTTTGAAGTGACAAGTAAATCTGGAGAGGTAGATGGGATCCACCCCCAATGGGGAAAGCATCCAAGAGAAAAGGGGGACCTAAAACAGCCCCCTGAAGATCACATATTTTTGAGGAGTGTGTGGAGGAATGTTTGAGAAAAAAACAGAATAGCACTGTGTCATGGGGCCAGGGGAACATGATGTGTCAAGAAGGAAGGGGTGGCTGGCAGCATCACACAGGGCAAAGAGTGGAGTGGGAAGGATAAGGAGGAGATAAGGGAAGAGGTCGCTGATAGCCTTTCGCAGGACTGTAGGGTAGCAAATCTGGACTGAAGGTGTCAGAGTGGGTGGGAAGGCACCATCAAGAAATACTGAGTAGTTTTTTTAAATTGGGAGAAAGTAGAATAGCTTAACAGAAATGCTGAGTACCAAAAGGTTTTTATTTTTGTTTTGTTTAAGATTGGGGGTGAGTGTCTTAAGCGGGAGAGATGAGAGATTCAATGGGAGGGATTAGTTGATGGAACAAAGTCTTTGTAGATGGGAGGGACTGTGAGTGGAAGAGTTTGTCTTCCCAAATTCATTTCATCACAAAACTTTTGTGTTTTGTTTTGTTTTTGAGATAGGGTCTTGCTCTGTCACCCGGGCTAGAGTGCAGTGGCATCATCATAGCTCACTGCGACCTCAAACTCCTGGGCTCAAGCGATCTTCCTGACTCAGCCTCCCAAGTAGCTGGGACTACAGGTGGTCACCACCACGCCTGACTGATTTTTCAATTTTTTATAGAGATGAGGTCTCGCTGTTGCTCAGTCTGGTCTCAAACTCCTGGCCTCAACTGATCCTCCCGCCTTGGCCTCCCAAAGTGCTAGGATTACAGGTGTGAGCTACTGTGCCCGGCTAGGAAACTTTTTTTAAGGCAGATTTCCTAATATTCTTCAGTACAGTATTTGGGACATGAGTTTGGGAAATGTTGGTCTAATGTAAGAGCATCTCATGTGAGATGCCCCTAGAACATAATAGTTATGATTATGGGGGGAGTGGACAAAGTAAGGAAAGGAAGAGGGTCCCATCACCCTGATACAGGAGGTGAGGGAAGTAGGGAAGGTGTGGGTACAGATGATGACAGGGAGGAGAGAAGCTGAAGCTCACAGTGAGTGGCTTCCATCCTGTCAGTTGTGTAGGGGACACAGCAACTGCTGAGAGCACATGTGGTAGAGGTCCCACTTTCAGACTTTCCCGCCCTCATTCTTTCACTTGTGTTTTTATTGTATATGTAGGACGTGAATGCCTTGTCATCATAAACATTTGAGCAGCACACCCTTGCTGATCTTTAACACCATTTTTTTGTGTTCCCAGTTGATGCTCTCTGAGTGGTTAATTGATGTCCCTTCAGATTTGGGGCAGGAGTGGATTGTGGTCGTGTGCCCTGTTGGAAAAAGAGCCCTTATCGTGGCCTCCAGGGTGAGTAGCTACCTCCCACCCCCTGTGCCAGCAGGCCTGGTCTGTAGTGGGAGGGAATTTGCCTCTGTTTTCCTTATCTGCCACAGCAGCTGTACCTGGAATGGGTCTGGAAATACTCTCCTGCAGGAAGGATTTGTTGAGAGCCATCTTTGGGCTGATGACACCCCTGCAGAATGAGGAAGCAAGAGGGCGAGGAGACCCTGATGCCTAACGAGAATGGTAATTTTCCCTCCACACAGGGTTCTACCAGTGCCTACACCAAGAGTGGCTACTGTGTCAACAGGTTTTCTTCCCTTCTACCAGGAGGCAATAGGCGAAACTCAACAACAGCAAAAGGTACCTACATAAAATGTTTATTTATTAAGTTTTATAATCAGTAAAAGTGTCAGTTGCTTTAAAGACCCATTTTGAAGGCATACCTTTGAAACTGCACATAGACACTGTCCTGGCCCCTGGACCCAGGCCCTCCCCTTCAAGGTTAGGCCTCCTCAGTTGGAGAATAGTTGCATTCCATGAGGCCTACTGGGCCATAAATTCCTGAATTAAGGTCAGCATGCCTTTGGACCTCCATTACAAGGTGACAGATGCAGGTTTTGGGGGAAAGGTCCCTGAGAAAATGCCAAGCACAATGGTATAGTCAGCTGTTGGTGGGCCTCCCTGCCAAATTCCCTTTTTTCCTTTATTGTTGTCCTAACCTTAGCTTCTCCCTTCCACCTGGGCCTAGCTGAATAGGCTAAGGTCATGGAGGTTAAATGACTTGCCCACAGTCATTCAGTGAGGAATTGAGAGCAGGCCCCAAACCCTGCTTTCCTCTTTGCCTGTTTGGGCTCCCTTGGTGGTTCCTCATATTCTCTGTGCTGAGTGCATACTTCTCTGTTGGCCTTTAGTACCTTTCCTTTGCAGGATTTGGCCCACCCATCCTCATGTCATTCCTCTACTGCTCACACTTACCCTCTGTTCAGCTTACTCGCCTCCTTGCTCCTCACATGCACCCAGTTCATCCTGCCTCTGGACCTTTGCTCATGCCTCTTCCTTCAGTACTCAGGTCTGAAATGTTCTCCATCTTCCCCTCTGCCCTGTGTTTAAATTCTCCTGATCCCAAAGACTCCGTATTGCATCTCTCCCATGAAGCATTTCTTGCTGCTCTAGTCTTCTCTTTCTGTAATTTCTGTTGCCCTTAGTGTGTGCTGTATAATTCAGTTTTCAATTCTTTATTCTGTGATCATCTTATCTCCCTAACTGGATTATAACTTCCTTAAAGGAAGGGACTACTTATAGTTAATATTTCCCACAGTGCCTATGATAGGAAGTCAAAAAGTTGTTGTAAACTAAAATGGAAGATTACTTGGCTTTTAAACTTCTCTGAGGTGAGCAAATGTCTCAATTTATCTAAAACTGCAGAATTCCCACTTGGCTTAGGATTGCCTTCATCCCTCTTGTGCTGTCCTACCCTGTATCACCCTTAAGCTGTACCAGGTAGCCAGAAAGGGCTGTGAACAATTCTTTGCCTAGTGAATCCTTAGTCCTTAGCACTGGCAATTGCTGCAAGCACTGAGGATTGGTGCACTCGAGCCTCTAAAATGGGGCTCCCCAGATTGTGGTGGAGGGAACCCTGCTTGGAAGGGGAACCCTGCACTGACTTTCTGCTTTGTGTCCCTAGACTACACCATTCTAGATTGCATTTACAGCGAGGTGAACCAGACCTACTACGTTCTGGATGTGATGTGCTGGCGGGGACACCCTTTTTATGACTGCCAGGTAAGGAGTGATACTTCCCCTCCTGTCTTTTCCCATATTCTCTTCTCCTCCAGGGAAAGTGACTCGGCATGTGGGTTTGGTATGTGACCAACTTCTTGGTATGTACAGGATGTGGTATATCAAGAACATTATCTAATGCTCCCTGCATCTTTGAGTGTGTTTAAATTAGCTTAGTTTGTTGAGAAGAGGAAAGAGAAACAGCAGAGGTGTAGGCTGGGACTTTGGAGCAGCTACACCCACCCCCTCACCTCTCTCCAGAGTGAGGGAAGCTTGCTGACAGGGAAGAGTGTGGGGCAGGGGCTGCTACTGCCCAGGCAGCACCGGGAAGAGAGGGTGGGATGTGAGTCACCATCAAGCAGACTCCTGCAGCCTCCACTTCTTTACCAACCACATTCTGACCCTGAAGATGGCAGGGCCTCCTTGGTATGACACAAAGCCTCAAATCTCAAAGCTTAGCTGTAGGAGAAGGCTTTCCAAGTGAGGAGAGGCCCCAGTATTCTCCTCTCTAGCTTCACCATCCCCCCAACGTTTTTTTCACATTGGTGATTCTTACTGGTGACAGCAGCAGTCATCAGGTGAGCCTGAGGCAACCCCACAGGCCTCCAGCTCTGTTGGTAACACTCCCCTCATCACTGTCCCAGTTGTATAATGGTAGATTTTAGCACTTCCTTTTGCTCTCTGTCAATTAGTTTATTATAGTCGTTCTCAATGCGTGGTCTCCAGACTAGGTGTGTCAGAAAGTTGTAGAAATGAGGCAGGCATAGTGGCATGCTACTGTTGTCCCAGCTACTCAGGAGACTGAGGCGGGAGGATCGCTTGAGCCCAGCAGTTTGAAGCTGCAGTGAGCTATAATCTCCTGGGTGACACAGTAAAACCCCATCTCTTAAAAAAAATAAAAAAGGAAAGAAAAAAGAAAGTTGTAGAAATGCACATTCTCAGATCTACTAGCTATGGGAGGGAGGCTGATATGTGAACAAGCCTCCAGGTCATCTGCATGCAGGCTTAAGTGTGAAACCCACAGGCTGTCCCCATAGGCTACTTCTTTCCATAGCCATTATCCTATGCTAGGTTTCCAAGTGATGCCAGGTGGTGATACTTCAGAATTCTAAAGTGCATTTCATTCAAACAATAACAGTCCAGATTTGCATTGCTAAACCGGGCACAGTGGCACTCACCTGTAGTTCCACTTACTTAGGGAGATTGAGACAAGAGGATCTCTTAAGGCCACAGGAGTTCGAGGTTGCAGTGCACTATGGTCATACCTGGAAATAGCCACTGCCATTCCAACCTGGGCAACATAGTGAGACTCTGTCTTTACAAAAAAATAAAAATTTGGCTGGGCGTGGGGGTGCACATTTGTAGTCCCAACTATTCAGATGACTGAGGCTTGCGGGTTGCCTGAGCCCAGGAGTTTGAGGTTGCAGTGAGCTATGATCACACCATTGCACTCTAGCCTTGGCAACAGAGTGAGACCCTGTCTCTAAAACAAACAAAAAAGACATATTTTCGTTTAATTCTGTTGAAGGATATTTCATAACATGCATTCAAACCTATGAATTTGGTAACTAAAGCCACCCATGTTTTTATAATAATAAAGAAAGGACTGTGTTTGTTTATTACTTATTTTTAATTTTTTAGAGACAGGGTCTCACTCTGTCACCCAGGCTACAGTGCAGTGGCATGATCATAGCTCACTGCAACCTCTAATTCCTGGGCTCAAGCGATCCTCTTGGCTCTACCTCCCAAGTAGCTAGGACTACAGGCGTGTGCGAACATGCCCGGCTAATTTTAAAATTTTTTTTTGTAGAGACAGAATTTTGCACTGTTGCTGAGGCTGGTCTCGAACTCCTGACCTCAAGCAATCCTCCCACTTTGGTCTCACCAAAGTGCTGGGATTACAGGCATGAGCCACCTCACCCAGCCTGTGTGTATTTTTTTAAATTTCCAAAAGCAAAATAATTTAAAAGAATGAAAAGGCCCTAAATAACTACAAAGGGTACATATCAGTAAATCAGAGAATAAAGTAGTTTATGAAAAGTTACAAGTATATAGTAGTTTCTAATACTTAGAATTAAAATAAAACAAAAGGGTTAACATAATATGCTTTGGAGTTTAAGGGTCCTGGGTGCCCTAGTATTTTCTCTGTGTACCCAGGCAAGTGACTTAACCTCTCTGAACCTCAGAGTCCTCACCTGTAAAATGGAGATAATGATAATACACCTCCCAAAGGGTGTTTGAAAATAAATAAAATTGTGTGTGTAAAGCCCTTTTCATGGAGCCTCTGGACACAGAGTAGGCCTACAGTGATAAATATTATGAATAATCCTACTGGATTTTAAGAAAATAATCTTCAAAGATTTTATAAACATCTTTCTGATCTTATGGTTTTAAGAGAAATGGGGTTAATGACAGAAGGGCTTAGGTCTTCATAAGTCAGGTGGCTATTTAGAATGGGGTATTTTTGTTTATATTAGAGTTTGAGACGATCAGTATTTCATCTTCTCCCCTTCTCTGGCAGACTGATTTCCGATTCTACTGGATGCATTCAAAGTTACCAGAAGAAGAAGGACTGGGAGAGAAAACCAAACTCAATCCTGTAAGGCCTGGTATTAGGATCACAGAATTCTTTATGGAGATTGCTTTGGATTGGTCTGTTATCTAAATATAATCATTATGAATGAAATTATCTTTTTTGAGGCAGCATGGTATAGTGGGAAGAGTATGGGCTTAATAGTCATCCAGATCTGAATTCCATTTTTGGTTTTAATTATTACTAGGTTAAGTTAATAATCTCCCTGGCCTTAGTTTCTTCATCTGTAAAATAGGGTTAATAACATCTAATTTATAAGGTTGTTATAGGAACCAAATGATATCAAGTCCTCTTAGCATAATACTTATGGTAGGCACTCAATAAATAATCGTTGATATAAAATGCTACTAACTACTTTTATTAATAATGCTATTTAGAATTCTAGTCCATTGGTTTTCAAACTTTAGCATGCATAAGCAGCACCTGGAGGCTTGGTAAAACACAAGACTCCTGGGCCCCAATCCCTGAGTTTCTGATTCAGTAGGTCTAAGGTCTAGGATACCTTAGGCCTGAGAATCTGCATTTATAACAAGTTCCTCAGCAGGGCTGCTAGTCCAGGGACCACTCTTTGAGAGCTATTGCTCTTGTAGATACAAGAGCAGGGAGTGCCTTCATCTAGTCAGTCCCTTCATTTTACAGATGAGATAGGCTCAAAGAGGGGACTACCTTCCCCAAGGTCCCACAGTCCAGGATGATAGCCCAGGTGTCTTGCTATTTGCTCAATGATTTAAATACATGACAGCTATTTTCAGGTCATTTTATTAGCTAAGCCATGCAGATTGGCATTTGTTTAGATTGCTTGCAAAAATTTTTAAAGGCCATTGGACAATTAGTTGCAGGAGAATAAATGTGATTAGTACTTTCAGTGATGTCATCAAGTAGGTCCTGGAAGAACGTGCATTGAGGAAGGGGAACATGGGAGCATCTCTCTCTAAGATGCTGTTTTACATGTTCTACATGTATTACCTCAGTGAACACACACACCAACCCTCTGAAGTAGATATGTACTTCTATTATCCTGTCGTACAGATGGGAAAATGGGAGTATATGGAGAGTAAATGATTGGCGGAGCTTGGATTCAAATCCAGGCAATCTGACTTTAGAATTTGTAGTCCTAATCACTTTGTTATACTGCTTCAGTCTTTAGTCTAAAAATCCTTGCTGGTGTGAAAAGGGGTTCACTATCCCTTCATTGGGGGTAGCTGTCGTGAGGGCAAGAGAATGGCACACAATCCCTCAACCCAGTACAGTACAGTGATTGTCAATCCTGACTGTGTGTTAAAATCAACTGGAGAGCTTAAAAAAAATGTCTGGGCCCACCCCAGAACAGTTCAATCAGGATCTCAGGGTTGGTCCTGGGCATCAGTAATTTTTAAAAGCTCCTCAGATGATTCTTTTTTTTTATTTTTTGTTTTTGAGATGGGGTCTCACTTTGTCATCCTGGCTGGAGTGCAGTAGTGAGATCATAGTTCACTGCAGCCTCGAACTCCTGGCTTTAAGTGATCCTCCTGCCTTGGCCTCCCAGAGTGCTGGGATTATAGGCATGAGCCACCACACCTGGCCTGATTCTTGTGTATAAAGGAAGGTTGAGAACCACTGACGGAGTAGTTGAGAGGGTAGGTAGGTGGAGGGGAGGGGGTAGAGAAGATGAAACTGAAAACTTTGCTTCTTTGATAGAGCTGTTGAATTGTACAACCAGTATCGTTTGTAACATGAACTAATTCTTTGTTTTAATTTATATTTCAGTTTAAATTTGTGGGGCTAAAGAATTTCCCTTGTACCCCTGAGAGCCTATGTAAGGTGCTTTCTATGGATTTCCCTTTTGAGGTAACAAAACTATTATCTTTATTGCCTTGATGTGACTGTAGGATACAGGGACACTTAGTTACACAAGATCTTAAAATATCCTCTGATTTTGCTGTGTCAACGCATCAGAAAGGGACTGAAACCTGATTCTGGGGAAGGGATGTGCTTACTGCACTTCAGAACCTTAGCTGTACTCCTGCTAGCTAAGTCAGAATGCCAGAGCTGGAAGGGCCATTAACGGATAGTTCATCCACTCCCTCATTTTACAGATGGGGAAACTGAGGCCCAACGAGGGGCAAGGATTTCCATTCCCAGGTCCTTCTTGTATGCCTCTTCGTGCTACCTTCTTCAGGCTCAACAAGAACTCAACAAGCAAATTTTCCTTTGCCCATCACACCCTTAAAAATTCTGCCTAGTCACCTACAAGTATTTGCTTGAACTGGATATAATTTTATAAAAGGATCACAGCTTCCCAAATGAGGAAATGGCAAAGGCTGAGTTGCCTGTATTTCTGGGAGTCAATTAAGAAGGTGGTAAGAACACCATCTTTATTTATATCCCTTATGCCCCAGTGAC
Source organism: Daubentonia madagascariensis (assembly GCA_023783475.1). Classification (NCBI taxonomy): domain Eukaryota; kingdom Metazoa; phylum Chordata; class Mammalia; order Primates; family Daubentoniidae; genus Daubentonia; species Daubentonia madagascariensis. The sequence goes on along the minus strand of JAKFHU010000144.1, from coordinate 5,422,084 downwards.
AATAAATGCTTTTTAGAGATGAGTCACTGAATCACAGAAAAGAAAATGTGGGACTGTAGGAGGTCTTCCCGTTGAGAAAAACTGAGTTTCCCAGAACATGGCTTGCAGACAATTTAGGGGGAGGTTTAGGCAGCCAACAATAGCTGGGGAAGCAGGCCTTCTGGATAGCCTGTTTCCCCTGTGCTCAGCAGTCTAGTGCCTCAGAGGGGCTGTCCAATTCTCCTGCTTTGTGTTCCATGCAGAGAGCTCATCCACTGCCACACAGACCTCTAAGTGGTAGAAAGTGCGTGGAATGTGGGGACAGAAGACCTGGGTTTGAGTTTGATTTCTGCTTCATACTCACTGTGTGTTTTTAGGGCTCACTGAGTCTGAGCAGTCCTATTCTCTCAGATTCCCTCATGGTGGATAAGAAGGTGAAATAGTAGGTAGGAGAGCACCTTGTAAATAGGAAAGTGCTATTTATGTTTGTATTTTCTAAAATTTCGTTTTCTAGGCCATTTCTTCATGTGAGAAGTGAGAACTCTTTTTTTCCTCTGTGAGTGACCCAGAAAAAGGAGTTGGACCATAAGAGCTGCCCCTGTGTGTATAGGCTGTCCTGGAAATGTGGCCCCAGAGTCATTTTGATCCTTAATTTCCTCTGTTGTAGGTAGATGGACTTCTCTTCTACCACAAGCAGACCCACTATAGCCCTGGAAGCACTCCCTTGGTGGGCTGGCTGCGCCCCTACATGGTGTCAGATGTCCTTGGTGTAGCTGTGCCAGCTGGCCCACTAACCACCAAGCCAGAATATGCTGGGCACCAGCTCCAGCAGATTATTGAACACAAGAGGAGCCAGAAGGAGGGCATGAAGGAGAAACTCACACACAAGTCCTCTGATAATGGACACTATGAGTTGGAGCATCTGTCTACCCCCAAGCTGAAGAGTCCTCCCCATAGCCCAGACCACACTGGGAGCCTCATGGAGAATTAAAGAGGGCAGCCCCCTTTTAGGAATCTCAGGATGGTACCTGGCCCCAGAAGGAAGACTGGGAGGAGGATGGTGACAACAGGTGACTTCATTTTAGAGTAGACTTTCCAAGGCCACTCCAGCTGGAAACAGCTTATCTCCTATCTGAAATGCTGGCTCTAACAGTTGAGGGGTGGTCCCAGATTGGGTGACATTCAGATTGATTTGAGCAGCTCCTACCTTGATAAGTGTATCCCAGATTTACAATGTAAATATATGTAATTCTTAAGAAGTTGTTTGTTATTCTTTTTTTTTTCTTTTTTGATCTCTCAAGATCATTGAGTAAGTTTGTGATTCTTAAGCTTCTTAAGCTTTAGACCACCATGAATCTCCCTTCACCACCCCAGTCCCCCAGGCTACTTAAACCCTGACAGTTCAAGTCTTGGCCCATTTCACTGGTTTTAGCACTCAAACATTCTGCTGAGTTTCCAGTTGCTGCTGTTGGTAATGTCATTTTCTGAAAGGTCTTACCAGGAACTGCAGTTCTTGGTATTTGAATATGTTCCCTCTTCTCAGAAGACAAGTGTGATTTTCTTTGGTTTAGACATTGCCACAGATAAAATGCAAATGGAGTTCATTCATTCAACAAATGTTTGAGCTCCTACCAGGAGATAAGCCCAGTGCTAGGCCCCTGTGATATAGAGTGGGTTTTGGAGGTGGACAGGACTCAGTGCCTGCCCTTGAGGACTGCACAATCCAGTGAGAAAATAAGCCCACCAGTATACAGAGCACAGCAAGATGGTGAGATGATTTGCTTTAGTGTAGAAAGGTGCCTAGGGCACGGGGTCCAAGGGTGCAAAGAAGAGCAGAGAGGGGCTTTACAGAGGCGGTTAGAGCTGGGCTGAGGCTCTGAGAAGGGACACAAGTGTGCTCTGCAGACAAGGAGGGGAGGAATTCCTCACTGAGGTAGGATGGCATGCAGCTGCACCCCTCTGAGCTGGGCAGGCCTTGATCTGGAAACTGAAGTAGGCTCAGCATAGCTTAAGTATAAAGTAGGATTGGAGAGCTTGGGAGAGGAGGCTGGAGAAGGAGAGGAGGTTTTAAATTTTATGTCATGGATGTAAGGGAGCCAAGGAAGAGCTTTGATCAGGCAAGGTCCCTTCAGATTTGTGAACTAGAGCTCTTCAGCAGGGATTGGAAAATGGTATCTGAAACTAATCAATTAGTTTCTGCTCTGTGTTCAGAAAATGGGTCCCATTTCTGTGGCCTCAGTTTGCTCCCCACACTGATTCCTGTCTTTCCAGGACTTCTCTTATTGGACACAAGGACTTTACCGTTCCCTCCAGCAGCCCTAATGTCCTGTGGACAAAATTTTACAAGGATCCAGGTCAGATCTTGTCTAATATGCAGTTGTCCCTTTGTGTTGGTTAGTTCTAGGAACAGATCTAGGTAGAAGTAGTAGTTAAGCAGAGCCTCATTATACAACTTCAGCACATCCAGTGGAACTAGTCTCAGTTTTGGCTCTAGAGAGCTGCTCAAGCTGACTCTGTAAAATTGGAGAAGGAAGAAAACCCCCCCCACACACACTTACCCAATGATGATCCTGCTAGCTGCAGATTCAAGCATTTGCCTACATCAATAAACTCTTTCCTGAATTTAGGTCAATTCTTCAATAGGAACATTGTGTTCCTTTTGCCAAGGAGCATGTTGTAGGCTGCCTAGACATTTAGTCTCTGCTTGATGATCTTCTGAGTGCTCTCAGCAGCCGACAGTATCAATTCAGGAGCTGTGCATGCTCGTGTCAATAGTGAATTGGCCACACTCTGCTCAGAAATTATTAGGCCTGTAAGGACTGCTTCCCCAAAGGGCGCTCTCTGAGGACAGATGCATGAGTCAAAGGATATATGAACCAAACTTATCAACAAGCACAACTTGATATTGTTGAAAGGCAGCTTGAAGGACTTGTCTCAGAGCTCTCCTGATATTTTTAACTGAGGAGCTGATTTTATCTATGGATCACTGAATAGCAATGTGACTCCTGGTCATAGTTCTTTAGGAATTATAAAACCACCTCTTGCCACCTGTTAAAGATGGTTGTATTATAGCTTGCTGTGACTGGATATTAGTTTTCTGGCCAGGCCTCCAAACAGCTTCCCAATATGGTTGGGTGGGACTAATCTGTGGTAACTGCCCTCCTTTAGTCAAGCGTCAGGCTCATGATTCAAGATGGGCCAGTCAAATGCTCCTGACCAAGTATTTGTATCTCGAGCAGAGGAACAAAGAGGGTAAATGAGTTGGAATTCATTTATTTTGCTGATGTGTGTGTGTGTGTTTCTTTTTCTTGCTATGAAACCTGTGAGCATCCAGGAAATTTCATTTTGCTCAAATTAGCCAGTGCTGATTTCTGGGCTTGCAACCAAAGAATCCTAACTGATACCATTGCCCAGTGTGGCCTACCTTGTTTGCCTTGGCTGGAGGGCCAGTTTGGCATGAGTTAACAAGGAACTACTATTTGAGATCACCTATTTCATCTCAAGAGCTACTGGAACCCATGCATGGAGAAAAAACCAGGCTTTTCAAGCAGCAGATACAAAATAAGTTTTTGTTTGTGCTTGTGTTTTTTAAGAGATGGGTTTTTGCTATGTCACCCAATCTGGAGTGCAGTGGCCATTCACAGGTGCAATCATAGTTCACTGTAGCCTTGAATTCCTGGGTTCAGCGATCCTCAGCCTCTCCCGAGTAGCTGGGCCTACAGACATATGCCACCATGCTCTGCTAATTTTTTAAATTTTTTTCAGAGACGAGGTCTTGCTATGTTGCTCAGAGTCTTGATTATTTTAATGTTAGCTCAGAAAAGTCATGCTGGGTTCCAATGCCTGCAATGGAAGAGTTTGTGTCAACCTAATCCACTTGTATTTGGCAGTGAGTTATCTACATTTGCTGTTTCTCTTCTTGCTCACTTCTCATTCATTGTCTATCCACTGAAATCTGACTTCTGTTCCCACCACTTCAAGTGCTCTCATCAAGGGACCAGTAGTCTCCTGTTTTCCAAATCTAAGGGATAGTTCCCAGGCTTTCTCTTACCTGACTTCAGCTGCCATCTATGTGCTTTGTTCTTGTTGTTGTTTTTTTTTTTTCCTTGTGGAGACAGAGTCCTTGCTCTGTCACCCTGGGTAGAGTGCAGTGGCATCATTGCAGCTCACTGCAACCTCCAACTCCTGGGCTCAAGTGATCCTCCTGCCTCAGCCTCCCCAGTAGCTGGGACTACAGGCACGCGCCACAATGCCTGGCTAATTTTTTCTTCCTATTTTTGGTAGAGACAGGGTCTCGCTCTTGCTCAGGCTGGTCTCGAACCCCTGAGCTCAAGCAATCCTCCCACCTTGGCCTCCCAGAGTGCTAGGATTACAGCGTGAGCCACCGGCCCAGCCAGCTGCCATCTATGTGCTGACACCTTCCCTCCAGACCTGTATATCTATTTACTTAACAGTCATCTCCCAGTCACCTCAAACTTAGCGTATCCCAACTGAACTCAGTATCTTTCCCCCTCAGTCTTCCTTAGTCATGCTCTTCCTGGGATCCTTGTCCTTGTTCATGGCACTTAGTCACCCAAGCTAGAAACCTAAGAATCATCATTCTGATGATTCCTGTCCATTTCTTACCTTTCACAGCTAGTGAGCCACCATGTCCTTTAATTTCTACCACTCTCTTCTGCATTTCCTCTACAACCCAAGGCCTTAATTCAGGCCTTCATCGTCTCTCTCCTGGGATACTGCTAGAGCCTCCTACCTAGTTTCCCTGCCACTAGTCTTTCCCCCCTCTAATCCATCCCTGCCATGGGAAAGTAATCCTTTCTAAAAATGCAAATCTGATCTTGTTATTTCAAGGATGTCCCATTGCCTACGAGATACATGTGAAACTTCTCAGCCTGCCATGCAAGTTTCCTTATGACCTGGCTTTAGCATATCTCTCCAGCTTTATAAATTACCCTGCTTCCTTTGCTGCCTACTTTTCAGCAATGCTGCTTTACAGTACCCTACACAAACACATCTGTTTCATACTCCTTTCCCACACCATCCCTTTTCATTCTGACTGCATTCACCTAGTGAATATACAAACTTATCTTTGAAAGACTCCATTCAAGAGACACCTGTTTGAACCTTTTCCTCTGCAGGTAGAATAGCCATTCTCATCTTCATGTGCTCCCCATCCATACAGCCAACTCTCACAGTGATTATAATGTTTGATCACAGTAACTATTTACATATCTATTTCCCAAATTTAGGGAATAGTCCACAAGACCACCCTCACTTCTGACACCAGTTGCAAGTCTGGGGGCCCCTAAGACTACTGTCAGGTTTGATAATTCACCAGAAGGACTCACAGACCTCATTGAAAGCCGTTATAGACACAGTCACAGTTTATTACAGAGTAAAGTCAGCCAAGGGAAGAGATGCATGGGGCAGAATCCAGGAAAGTTCCAAACACAGAGCTTCCAGTTGTTCTTTTCCAGTAGAATCATGGACAGAGTTAATTTTCCCAGTAACCATACTCACAGAGTATCGCCAACCAGGGAATCTCCCCTGAGCCTTAGTGTCCGAAGTTTTTACTGGGGCTTGGTCACATAAATCTGGTTGTCTGTCCAAGTGACTGGCCTCAGTTTGTAGCCTCTCCAGAAGTCTAGCTGATAAAGTGTGATCCAAAGTATCCCCTTCCCCTCCATCACATTGTGAGACTATCTGGTATAGCCCAAAGACTCCAGCCTAAATCACATTGTTAAGACCATCCAGTGTGGCCTAAGGCCTGCCCCCAGGCAAACAAAGATACTTTTATCAGGCAGGACATCGCAAGGGCTGAGAGGTTACCTCCCAGGAGCCAAGGGCAAAGGCCAGCCCTCTCTTTGGGCAAGGCTAAATTCACTCCTTCCATTAGATAACAAGTTGCATGAGGTCAGGAACCTGGCCTTATTCATCTTTAGATCCCCAGTGCACTTACTCATCAATCACTGTTGATTGAGTGAATGAAGAAATGATCAGCTGGAATGAGAGCGCAGTCTAGAGGAGCCCCTGCTCCCCTCTGCTGGGCAGGGGAGTGACCCTAGTGAGAAGGCTGAATGGGTAGGTGGCTGATTGATAACAGGTGATTGGATATGCTACAGATTTCTAAGAACAAGAACTATATTTAGTTCTGTGAATGCCACTAAAAGGATAGTCTAAAAACTCACTACGTACATTGGAGGAGGGAAAGAAACAAATCTTTCTAGCTACAGACTTCCTTTTTCTTTTTTTTAATTTTTTTTTAATATATTTTTTTTTTTGCAGGAGCGGGAGCGGCACCGCAGCCCAGCGCCCCCAGACTTCCTTTCTAATAAAGAAATGAGTCAAAACTCCACTCTCTCTATATATATACATTTTTTGAGACAGTGTCTCACTCTGTTGCCTGGGCTAGGGTGCAGTGGCACTGTTATAGCTCACTACAACCTCAAACTCCTGGGCTCAAGCAATCCCTGCCTCAGCCTCCCAAGTGGCTGAGATTACAGGCTTGCGCCACCATATGCCTGGCTAATTTTTCTATTTTTTTGTAGAGACAGGTGTCTCACTCTTGCTCAGGCTGGTCTGGAACTCCTGGGCTCAAGCAATCCTCCTGCTTTGGCCTTCCAAAGTGCTAGGATTAAAGGTGTGAGCCACCACAGCTCCAGGCCTCACAATATAATTTTTTTAAGCAAATGTGGTCTTTTGTTTGATGTCTTCTGATATGCAGGGCAGGGAAAGTGGACAAAAACCTTGAGATTTTAGCTTGAGAAGCCCGCTTGCTTCCGTAACATGAGCTGATTTGAGTCACACCCTGCTTAGGATTCTGTGATCATACCCAATCTTTACATCAGAGAAGATCCAGATTGTAGTTTGATTATTTTGTTTGTCCACCAAGTGCTGAGAGGTTTGGTCTTGGGCCTTGATTTGACTGTGACTCCCCCCGCAAAGGGTCCACCATCCAATGACAAGGCCAAGGCACAGAGGGCCTGGCAGACCTGGGAGGCTGGCAGAACGCTTGAATTAAGAATGGCCTCAGGCAGCAAATATATGAAGGAAAGGACAGAGTCCCCTAATGCAGTGTCTGAGCATTTGTTTCTCACATTCATTCCAAATGATGGTGACTTTTTTGAAATGTTGATTTGTGTCTCTCTTCTAAGGAGGCAGAAAAGTGACCAGAGGCAGCCTGGAAAACTGGGAGGTGGGTCTCACTATTGGGTTTAGCCCACAGGCGTTCTCCCCATTTTGAGGGACAGTGTGGAACCTGAAGAGGGGAATTTTGAAACCTAGAGATATCTTCTGGCTAGGGCCTCACACAGATCCATTAGCATTTGTAATTAACTCACTCCCTTTTTCCTTCCCAGTGGGCTGGCAGTCCTTCCAGCCCTCTGTCTCTCCCTCTGCTTTTGCCCGTCAGATCTTCCCTGCAGTCAGACTAGGGAAATACAAAATGGAAGTAAAATCTATCAGTTCTGCTTCTCATTGGCAACTTTTTTTTTTTTAAGAGACGGGGGTCTCAGGGCTGGGCACGGTGGCTCACGCCTGTAATCCCAGCACTTTGGGAGGCCGAGGTGGGAGGATTGCTTGAGCTCAGGAGTTTGAGACCAGCCTGAGCAACAGCAAGACCCCATCTCTAAAATATAAAAAAAAAATTAATTAATTTAAATAAAAAGAGACGGGGTCTCGCTCTGTCACCCAAGTTGGAGTGCTGTGGCAGGATCATAGCTCACTGCAGCCTTGAACTCCTGGGCTCAAGTGATCCTCCCACCTCAGCCTTCCGAGTAGCTAGGACTACAGTAGCATGTAGTAGCTATCATGCCTAGCTAATTTTTCTTTTCTTTTTTTTAAGAGACGAGGGTCTTGCTATGTTGCCCAGGCTGGTCTGAAACTCCTGGCTTCAAGTAATCCTCTTGCCTCAGCCTCTTGAGTTGCTGGGATTATAGGCTCCAGCTACGGTGCGCCACTTCACTGGCAACTTTAACAAAAGCTTTTATAAGGCAGGAAGTTGAAACCAGCTGAAATAAGGTCTATCTGTAGACTTAATTTATCCATTCTGCCCTGGCCTCCCGTCAACACAGATAAAGTGAGTGAGAACAATGTAACTCACATAATACCTCTCTCTTATACTGAATATTTTTTCATAGGCAACTAAGTATCCAAGGTAATCAAACCTGTTTGGTCTTACTTGGCAAGAATTGGACTTTATCTGATGAAAAAGGACCAAGCCATTCATTCAGCAAACACTGAGCACCACCTACTGTGTACTGTATATTGCGCTAGGTTCTGAAAAGAGCAATGAATAAGACATGGCACCTGCCCTCAAGGAGCTATGGTCTAGTGGGAGAGATAGACAAGGAAGCAAATAACTATAATTCAGAGTGTTAGGTAAACTCTAGATACAGGTACCAGGTATAGAAGTAACATACAATAGTGACTGATTAACTTGTGATGTGGGAGTGGTTGGTAGGAATGTCAGGTAAGAAAAGGGTTTTTGCTAGGAAAGAGCCAGATCATATTTTACTTTAAAAAAAAAAAAAAGCAGAGAATAGCAATATGTAAAGAATAGTCCCTTGGGTAATGGGGGAAATATAATCTACAGATTTCTTACCTTCCTTACAGAACTCACCTTCAGCTATCCTACTGATTATAGATTTGGTTTATAATCAAGAAAAACAAGAAAAAAATGTTTTACTCTGGACAGTTATTAGCAGTATGACCTTATTTACTCTGTCTTTTAGAAAAATGGCAATAAGAATTTTCTTTAGATCTTTTATAGCCAAACCATCTGTATAGCACAACACATGTCTCTTTCATAGGTAGTAGATACTTTGGAGCAATGTTTGAAAGGAGCTTTGAATTTTAGAAGTAAAGGTGTTTTGGGGAAAGGTTATAAAATTCCAATTCCAGCTTTGCAGCTATCTCTATTCTTAAATCCGAACAAATATAAAAAATGGAGGAGAAGAAAGGATAGAGGTCTCAGAGTTAAGGTGGCCATCTTCCTTGATTCAGTCATTCAACACACATTTACTAAGGGCTTGCCTACTATGTACTAGGCTCTAGGCATTGGGCGTTCAGGGCCCAACAGGACAGATGTGGTTCTTGCCTTCCTGAAGCTTACAGTCTAGTAGGGCACACAAACACTAGGCCAATGAACATAGAAACAAGTGCACAATTACGAACTGTGATCAGCTCTCTTGGATAAGTAAGAGGGTGCTATGAAAGAGAGTAACAGGGAATCTAATTCAGTTAGGGAGCAGTCAAGGAAGATCTTGCTGAGGAAGTGACTTTTGAGCTGACTCCCTAAGGGTGAGTCAGATTTGTCTGGTGAAGAAGGTGGGGAGGGGGTGGATAAGCTTTCTAGACAGAGATCTGAAACCTATGCTTTAAAAACAAAAAACAAAAGTACAAACCATAACACCCCTCCCCCCCACAGTTCCCTCTTTGTAATTTATTTTCCATTTTCAGATTTCAGTTCATGTTAATTTAACAAAAATGTGATTTTGTCTGTCACCTACACGCCCTCAACTCTTCCCCACCTTCCCTCCCAGGCCCTGCAGCCAAGTATTCAAAAATGCAAGGAGGCTATGTCAGTACATATGGGTCTACCTTACATATTTTTTGTAAAATAAGGATCATAATTTCACTTAGCATCTCATACTGTTATAGTACGATTAGATGAATGAAAGTCATTTATAACAGTGTCTGGGGGAAATGTAAGGACACAATAAATGTCAACTTATTATTTCAGTTTATTCGTGTACTATAATTTATTTATTGAGTTTCCTATTGATGGGCCATTATGTTGTTTCCAATCTTTTGCTATTTCAAACCATTCTGCAGTCTCTAAGATATGATTGAGCAGGATGACAGTACCATACTTAATTGTGTTGGCTAAAGCCTGCAGTTAAAGGCAAGCCAGGTAGCTGCGTTTCTACTCTGGTTCTCCTAAGATTTACCTCTCAGAGCAAAGCTAGCCAGCTGCTTTGTACTTGGTTTTGTTACCCATGTCTGTGCTCAGAAATTTCCAAATATTGTCCTGTTAAGACTGTGATAGGCAACAATTCCGGAGAACTCTTCCCTTACACACCCACACGCCCACACACACAGCTGTGCCTCTGAAAACACTGCTGAGTTCTCTCTCTTAGCCCATTCAGTTACATATCTTCCTTTATTAATTCTCCTCACCCAATTCCAGGACTAGGAGTTAGAATGCCTAGGTTCAAGTTCTAGCTCAATACTATTAATAATTAGTTGTATGACTTTGGATAAATCACTGACCCCTGGTGTCCTGAGGATCACTGGGCAAAACAAGTATAAAAGTGTAAATAGTTCATTGAGAGATTCTACTCTTTCCTGTCTCCAATCCAATCAGTGCTTTGTACTATTCAGGTCCTGCCATTTCCTATTTTTTTTGGAGACAGGGTCTCCCTCTGTTGCCTGGGCTAGAGTGCAGTGGCATCTTCATAGCTCACTGCAGCCTCGAACTCCTGGGCTCAAGCGATCCTCCTGCCCCAGCCTCCTGAGTAGCTGGAACTATAGGCCCTGTGCCACCATGCCCAGCTAACTTTTCTATTTTTTGTAGAGATGGGGTCCCACCATGTTGCTCAGGCTAGCCTCGAACTCTGGGGCTCAAGTGATCCTTCCTGCCTCAGCCTCCCAAGTACCTGGGACTACAGGTATTAGCCAGGGGGCCAGGCTAAAAAAATTATTTATTTATTTATTTATTTATTTATTTTTTAGAGACAGGGTCTCACTCTGTTGCCAACACTGGAGTCAAGTGGCATAATCATAGCTCACTGCAGCCTCAAACTCCTGGGCTCAAGCAATCTTCTTGCCTCAGCCCCCTGAGTAGCTGGGACTACAGGTGCATGCCACCAGGCAGGCCCAGGTTAAAAAAAAGTTTTCAAAGGTTATACACCCGAGAGAAGAACTATTTCAATTTGGGAAAGTTTGTGTAATAAATACCCATTTCTCCTCAAAAAAAAAAAGTTCACATATCCACATGCAAAATTTAAACACACATGTAAAACTATGCTGTTAGAAGCCACGATAGTAGTTACCCTTCAGCAAAGTAGTGACTGGGAGGGGGCAAAAGAGGTGGGGGTTTGACAGTTGGGAATGTTCTATTTCTCGATCTGTGTGCTGATTACATGGGTGTATTCAGCTTATGAAATTCATCAAGTTGTAAACTTATATTTGCACTTTTTCTGTATGCATATTATACTTTGATAAACACTAAAAAACCCCAAAATGTACAAAAGACCATATAGGGGAAAGTCTCCCCCTTTCACTTCTGTTCCTCAGACTCCCAGTTCCCTTCCTGGGAACCACTGTTACCTTTCTTGTGAATTCTTCCAAAGCTTTTCTATGTATAAGTTTATAGATTTAAATAAGTTTACAAATATATATTATTTTTTATAAAAATGACAGCATATTATACACAGTTTGAATCTTGCTTTTTTCCACTTCCTAGTACAGCTCAGGTATTATTCCATATCCTTACATATGAAAGAGACCACTGTCTTGTTCATTGTCATAACTCAGGTGCATAGCCCAGTGCCTGGCATATAAATATACTTGTTAAATAAATAAACTGTCTTTCAGAGGAGTGTCTGGTTGTAATTCTGAAACTGTAACTTCCATATGGGGTGATGAACTCAACCTTGAGTCAGCCTTATTGGTGCAAAGGAGAAAATAACCTACCTAAGATATGGACCCAAACATCAGGGGTATTTTCTCTGATTCCCCAAGGGCGGCTGAAGTTCCTATTGCATTGATGCAGAAACGAGGTGAGGTCAGAGGTTGCTTTTAAAATCCTAGAATGAGGCCAGGCAGGTGGCTCACACTTGTAATCCTACCACTTTGGGAGGCCCAGGTGGGAAGATTGCTTGAGACCAGGAATTGGAGACCAGCCTGAGCAAGAGGGAGACCTGGTCTCTACAAAAAATAAAAAATAAAAAATAAAAATAAATTAGGTGAGCGTGGTGGCATGCACCTGTAGTCCCAGCTTCTCAGGAGTCTGAGGCAGGAGGATGGCTTGAGCCCAGGAGTTTGAGGTTGCAGTGAGCTGTGATGACGCCACTGCACTGTAGCCCAGGCGACAGAGGGAGACCCTGTCTCCAAAAAAAAAAAAAAAAAAATCCTAGAATGAGCATCAGAAGCCACAGCACCCTCCTCAGTTGTCTGAAGACCCCTCTCTTGGGTCTCTCGGGGCAGGTTCAGGGCTTTAGCTTTAGGATTAGCTGTGGCACTATCTTGTCCATAGGGTCCTTTTTAGAATATTTATCTTTGGTTTGGAATGGTGCAAAAACATACCAGACCCAGCCTTGCCCTCCTTGTGCCCTACTGTCCCCCCAAGCTGACTCCAAGACTGCATCCTGTATCCTGAACCCTGTGAAATCCCCAAGCTCTTTGCTGTGCTTGCCCGAGTGAAAATCAAAGGTTTGCAAAGGCTCCGTGATTCTTGAATGAGGTTTGAAATCGGGTGTCGTTTTTGTGCGGGATTAAAATTCGCTACACTGGCGATGGATTACAGAATACAGCCAGCGGCGGGGGGGGGGGGGGGGGAGAGGGGGCGGGGGTAGAGAGAGAGAGAGAGAGCGCGAGCCGCGGTTAGTTGCGCTTGTTCCTTCCACCTCAGCATCCCGGACCTCGCAGGCAACCTTTCCAGGGTCTTTCAGTTTGCAAGTGACAAGGAAATACATGAGGATAGTGGGCTCTTCACACGTAGGTGGCAGCGGCAAGTTAACCCCCGGAGAGCTGCCAGTCAGTAGATAATTTGCAAAGGAATGTATGCTCGTCCTCCTCCACAGATCTTAATCTCATAAAACGCACACTCCTCTCTTCCCTTTCCTCCCTCCCGCAGTCCAGAGTCGCCTTCGGTCCAGTCTGCAGCCCCTCCCCCTCCCAGCTCCCCGCGGCTCCCCCTAGCCGGGCTCCTCTCTGTCTCCCCCTCCCGGACGGCGTCCTCTCCCTGCCAGGCCCTCCTCGCCGCCTGTTTGTGAATGAGACGCACAGTTACTCAATGGAGCCGCGGGGGGCTCGGGCGGACGCTACGCGGCCGCAGCGTTGGCGGTGAGCCGGCAGAGGGGCGCATTTTCCTCCCGCCCTCCCTGTCGCCCTCTCTATCGCTGCGGCCGCTCTTGAGGAACCGGGCTGAGAGGCCGCCGCGCGGGTCGCAGGGCCCGCAGCCCGGAGGACGCCCAGACTGGGCGGCCCCGAGGCGCCGTCACGTTCTGGAGGAGCGGGAGCGCGGCCGAGGAAGCAGGACGCGGAGGAGGCCGGCGGCCTTCGGGAACTTTCCGCTGCGACCCTTCGCTCTGGGCTTTAAAAGTTCTTGATTTCATAGTCCCTTTTTTAATCCCGAGCGGCTAGTAGCTCCTCGCCTGCGCTTGTTTTTTTCCCCCGGGAGAGGAGGGGGAGTGTGAGGAAAGGAGCGAAGAAAATAAAAAAGGATTTCCTCCCGGAAGAGAGCGACCGTTCGGAGAGATTCTTCTTAGGAAGCAGAAGCGGCGTTTGCAGCCGCCGCGGGCGCCGGGCCTCGCCGGCCCCGACCATGCGCGAGCCGGCCTTGGGCTGCTGAGGCGGGGGGACGCGGAAGCGGAGGCCGAGCGCGCCGGGGTCCCCAGCGAGTTCTGTCCGCCCGGCGGTGGCGGCAGCGGCGGGATGGAGCCCGCGACCGCGCCCCGGCCCGACATGGCGCCGGAGCTGACCCCGGAGGAGGAGCAGGTAAGCGGGGCCGCGGCCGCCGCGGTGGGTGTGTCCGGGCCCCCGAGGCCTAGGCCGGCCTCTGCCTCCCGAGGCCGGGCTATTCGCAACCCAGGGTCCGCAGCGCCCCCACTCCCGCGCCGGGCCCGCAGGCAGGTCTGCTCCACCGGCGACTGCGCCCCGAGCCGTCATCCCCCTCCGGGGAGCTCCGCTGCACCCTGCACCATGCCTCTTCTGTCGGCGGGGCTCATGCGCCTCGTATTGTGCTCTCCCCACCCCCATTGCAGTGGTGAAGTTCCTCGAGCTGGGGGCCTCCTCCCCCGATGTTTGCAAAACCGCTACTTGCCCCCAGTCCTTCCACTCCCTTATAAACGTTTTCCACGAGGGTTTTTTAATGGCAAGAAAAGCCCCGGTTTTGGGGGAAGGGTTCCCATGGGGATCATCCCTCTTCCCGAGGACAGTGGTGATAGCACTGGATACATAGGTGCCATAGATTCTCAGATGAGCCCCTCGGGCTCCGCAGAAGGCTGTGGCAGGCCTACTTGGGCAGATTCTGGAAGATCCAGCCCTTCTTATACTCCTGAAGTCCCTGGCCTTGACCTCCCTATTCAGCCATCCCACGCTAGGCGCATCTCTTCACCCTCACTTCCCTACCCCCTTCTCATCTATCTCCATCTTTCTAAAGCTTACATTGAGTTCTATTGTCCCTTAAAGCTAATGACCTTTAGTTCCCAGAAGGAAGTGGTTTGCGGTGTCATTTTGGTGGGGGTTGGGTAAGGGAAAAGCCCAGGGCCCTTGTAACTTTCCCTCCCCCACATTCCAGCTGTGGAGACATGGACCACTCCTTCTGAGGAAGATAGGAAAGTCTGCTGGCTGAGATTGGGAACCCTAAGGGCTTTTCGCTGTTTCTTTCTTGCCATTGCCCATACCCAGCCATTGCTATGCTCAAATATAGTCATAGTCTGATTCCATGTTTAAAAAAATTTAAAAATATGGGGGGGAAGAAAAAAAAGATGAACCGTGCTGGTAACCCATTTCAACCTCTCCAGCCCTTTTTCCCAAGGACCACATTTGCTAGCAGTCTCTAGTGTGAAGACAATCTGGTTTTACAAACTGTTATTGGTTAATGGGCTTGTTAAAAGACCTGGTATTAAAAAATCTCTTGACTTTTCTCCTCATTTGTAGAGGTGACTTTTTTTTTATATTTTCAAAAGGCAGACAGCAGTCTTGCCTTTTGAAGCCTTAGGATAAAACCAGCATGGGAAAAAAATCAAAAGAATTCTGCTTTGTACAAGCAGTGCTAATGTCCTGGTAACTGCAGTTGGATGTTAATAAAATGCTAGTCAGACCCTAGTGCAAGGAGCCCATCCTGCTAGAATTGGGAAATACCGCAGTACTAAGGTATGATGTGTTAGGTTGATTTCAAAGGGGTAAATCTTTCATCCTTTTTTCCTTGGGTCAATCAGATTTGAAGTTTCTAAGAGTTAAAGGCATCAGTATTCTATGAAAATGGCATTAGGTTGCAAATTTAAAAATTAAAACCAGGGAAAGTAAATATTAAAGTATTGATAGTATTGACAAAGTGTTGGCTTTACTCTGTATGTAGTGTGTATACATATATAGAGGTGTGTTATTTAACTAGTAAAAACCTTTTATATTCAAATGAATGTGATGGGCATTAACAAGGACTGGATGGAAACAGTAAAATAGTAAGGTCAAGAGGTTGTGTGTTTTTTAAAAATCATACTTTTTTTTCCTACAAAGTGCCATATTTTCTACAGGCATTTCAAAATGTTGAAACAAACATAAAAGCAGCTTAGTTCTAATTGTGGTAATGCCAGATATATTTTAGTTTAATATCACATAAAAGCACTCTTAACTATTAAGGTTTCTTTAAAATATTTAAACAGCAGCAAATGCATGTTAGCCTTATCAAAATGGTCCTCATGGGAAATAACACATTCATTCTATAATGCTGCCCTATTGCTCAAACCAATTTTAAAACTCCTTTGGAGTTGAATTTAAAGCTTGTAGCAGAATCTTTGAAATTTCTTCAAAGTGTTGGAAAATCCTTGTATTTCAGAGAGTCAGTTTGATTTTTGGAAATAGCAAAAAAACTTTTAGAACCTTGTAAGTAAAGTAGGGGATCAAACCAGGTTGATACATTTTTAGGCAAAAGTGAAGTGCATTTAGGCATTTAAAAATGTGTGAACTGCCTTAAAGACATTTCTGGAGCAGATCCTTCCTGAATGGTATCTCCCTCTTTGTAGTTGTGTGTATCAGAAACCCAGAAGTTTTGGACACTATGTCATACCTCGGCCCCTGTGTATAATATATCATCAGATTTTCCTAAATATTTCTTGAATTCACTGGCTTCCTTCCACACCACTGCCATCACCCTAGTCCAAGCTATTCTCATATCCTAACAGGACTTTTGTTTCCTATCTGGTCCATCTATGTTCAGAAGCCAAAGTCAAATTGCAAATCTGATTGCATGCTCCCCTCAGCCTGCCTGTCCCCAAAATAAGCATTCATAAAATCCTTTAGTGTCTTTTTGTTGTTCTTGGGATCAAGTTATAACTCTTGAATATGGTCTATATGTCTAAGCGCTGGTGCAGCCTAGGGTCCTAGCTAATTCTCACACTTGTTTCTGCTCCAGGCACACTGGCCTTATGGTTCTGTATTCTTGCCATGTTTCCTCCTGCTACAGGGCCTTTGCACAAGCTGCTTTCCTCTATCTGGAAACACTTCCCTTTGTTAACCCCTTCTTCATCCTTTAGCTGTCAGGTTTCACTTCCTCAGGAAGGCCTTCCTTGATCTCCTCAATTAGGTTATATCTCTGTTATTGGCTCTTAGAGCACCATTTACATGTCCTTCACATCACTTACCACAAAGTTAACAGTTATTAGTGTGATTATATGACTGCAAGCTCGATGAGGATTGGAACTGTTTTGGCTTTGCTCACCATCATGGGCACATTGCCTAGCATAATGACAGACAAAGTGACTGGCACTCAAGGAAATACTTGTGGAGTGAAGAGTAGTTCCACTTGTGATTTGTATATGGGCAGCATCGTTTCCTTTCAGAGGGGCTTATAAAAATAAGGACATTAAAAAAAATAAGGACGTTGCTCATTTTGATATTTTTTTCCTTTCAGATGGCATGTAATATATTTTCTTTTTAAAATTTTTTTTATTTTTAATTATCTTTTTTTTATTTTTTAAATTTTTTATGGAATGCTTCATAAATTTGCCTCTCATCCTTGCTCAGGGGCCATGCTAATCTTCTCTGTATTGTTCCAATTTTAGTATATGTGCTGCTGAAGTGAGCACAATATATATGTTTTGATATATTTTTTAAAGATCATCATTATTACCTTATAGTGTTGTTTCCTATCTAGGCAAGTGTTGAACTGATACAAATCCTCATTTGTAACTTTGATGTGTCTTGCCTATATTTTTTTCAGTTCCTCAATAATTATAGAGCCTGCAGTTGGGTTACAAGAACAGATATGATTTGCCTTTAAGGAGTTTACGTGAGTAACAACAAAGTAATGATAGTAACTGTTTCCTGAGCTCTTGCTTTGAGTCAGGCTCTGAGCTGGGTATTTCACATATAGTTAATCCTCCCAAAATTGGAATTATTACCCTCATTTTGCAAACAAGGAAACTCAGATCGAGAGAAGGAAATTGCCAAGGTCACATAATAAGCAAGTGATGGAGCCATGATTTCCACCTAGGTCTAGGTTATTCTGCCTCCACTGCCAGTGTTTCCTCTGATACACTATATTACTTCCCATGAAGCCATCAGCCAATTTACTCAAATGACTAAGTGGGTATATAATAGCTAACTTTGTGGGTTTTGGTATTAATATATATGTTTGGTTTTGGTAACGCTTCTTAAAATATGGTTTAAAAAGTGCAGACAGAGAAAAAGATTTGGAAAACCTTTACTCGGAACTAAATGTTGCCAGCAGAAACATATCGTATACTCTATGTAAGAAATAGTGATGAAATTACTCTTGGAAGAAAAGTTGTTCCTTAAAATAGAGTTGGAAACTCTTCATTTCAAGGTGTGATCACAATCACTATAAAATTTTATTTTCTTTGTATCTTTCTTTTGTAGGAGAGAAATAACTATTCTTACAGCCAAATATAATGTTATCTCTTCAAACTGTAAAAACCGAGATGTTTTTCTGTCACTAATGTAGTCCCTTTTTGATATGTTTATGTGTAAATGTAAAAGCCTTTCTTATATGGGCTGAAAATTTGGCAGTGTGAAGGATAATTTCTACATATCACTGTTAACGTTCCTTCTCATTATGTCATTAATTCTTAATTTTACTTTCCCACTGCATGCGCTCACATTTATAACTTGACCTGAAGTTAGTAATTTTGTTGAATTTGCTAGATTATAATTAATTTGACCACAGAGAACACTTAAGAGTATCTTATTTATCTGTTCTATGTCTATGTAACCTACAGAAGTTTAAGTGAGATTCCTTAGGTTACATTTTTGTCTGTTTGGACATAAATTGTGAGGAGAACCTCCTCTTTGAAATAAACCATAACATGAAGACTCTTAACTAGAACTCTCAGTAGATTTGAATTCAGTGTAATTACAGCCTTTTAGGGTCTTTTGGTTTTTCATACATATCCCAGTAGTGGTTGGTAGCTTAGGGCAATAAAGTCATTTTATGTATGTAAAGTTGGGGTCTCGCTCATAGTCCGCGGCAGCCTGGAACTCCTGGGCTCAAGCAATCCTTCTGCCTCAGCCTCCCGAGTCACTGGGATTACAGAGGTGAGCCACCTTGCCTGGCCCAAGAGAGTAGTTTTCTAAAGTACTTATACTTTCATGTGTTTAGATATGATGTGAGGAAAAACGAAAAAGGAAAAAAAAAAAATTAAAAGATAAAGTACTTATACTTCTATTCATATTTTTATTTTAAACCAAAGATGGTTTTAATAACTCACACAGTGCTTCTTTCACATGAGAAATTAATTCATGAGTTTCTTTAAAGTTGCTGCAACAAGTAATGTAGTATTTATTTTCAAAGCCTCTAAAGAAAATTCTTATTTTAGAGTTCATGTTATTTAGAGCTTATAGTGTTGTAAGGATTAATAAGGAAATGCATGTAGAGCATAGGAAGCACTCAGTAAAGTTAGCCGTTACTGTGATATTTCTTGTCTTTGAATAATGAAGTTTTAGAGCCAAGTTAGCTTAACCCAGTCCCAAGGGGAAAAAATATTCATATTTACCCTGGGGACCATCACTTATTATGGGTTCTTATGAATGCCAGAAAATTGTTATCTTGCATTTTTATAGTGTAGTTTTCAGAAACCTATTCTAATTCCATGCTGTGGTTTGTATTTTTATAATGGGATCTTTTAAAGCTAAAAATTTAACTGCTTACTGTGGACTTCAGAGACATTTGGCACTTTTCCCAAGGGCAGGGGTTTTGTCCTTTTTCTTGTGGCCAAGAACTTCCCTTTTCCCACAGTCTTACACGTCCCATGCTAAATGTCATCTTTCCCCTTGACCCATACGTCAAGGACCAAGTGATTCATGATGTTAAATTGAGGCCTTCCAGGGAGGGAAAGGAGAGGAGGGAAAGGTGAAGAATTATTATTTTCATTATTGCCAGTAGTTAATGATATTATAATTAGCAGTTACATAAAATCCCATTTGGCTGTGAGAATTTTTACTCTTGTTAAAAATTTCTGAGCATATCAAGGGTCGTGGACTTTAGCTTTGTGAATATTAAGGGGCCTGGAGGTTTTCTTTAAGGAACCTGACCTAGGATGTACTAATGAATTGAAAAGTAAGACAGACCCTCCTTTAGAAAGGAGCTGAACTGTTTTAAAGACTTGTTATGGGTCAGCACATTTGAGTCTCATTTTCTGACTTGTATGCCTTTATTGTCTTGGAAGAGACATTAATGTTGGGGTACCACTTTGTTTTCTAAATATTAAGCCCCATTTCATAGCAGAATGGCTGGTCTATTGCAGTGCCAAGATTATAAGTCTTAGCCCCTAACTCTGATTATTTGTTCAGATACAACCTCCAGTGTAGTTTCAGCCATTTTGTACCTTCTGTTCTACTATCCTGCCTTGATAGACAATTGGGGGTACTTTCTTTTTCCAAATCAGTTACTGTAACATTTTCCCTCTATGCACACCTCCACACAAGAACTTCTTGGTTGCCCTCCCTGGCTACTGGAATGATCACCATTTTTTATTCCTGTTCCTCTGTAATAGGGGAAGATGTTCCTAGAAAAGGTAGTTTAGCCTGCGCTCCTCAGTGCTGGAGGGCCTAGAATCAGCACTTTCATATCTGATTTTGAAAAGGCCTTTTAAGAACCTGAGTTAGGTTCTTAAGCATGGAGATGGTGGTGCGGGTGGGAGGCTGAGAAGCTCCAGAATCTATGGGAAACATTACTTGCTTATTAAACAATGAGACTCAAACAGTAGATTAGAGATGACTTTTTCTTTAGTTTCTGTTTCTGAGAAAAGGAGAAAAGTATTCCATTTTTCTCTGGGAAAGGCAGTTTCTGTAATATGTACCCATTTCCTCTGAATGGGTACCTATCGGAAACATAATATGCCCAGTTCTTGTCTTTTTATCCAGTGCAGGTAGCCCAGATAAAACTAGATTTATGGAACTTAAAGAAATCTGAAACCAGAATTTATTCCCAAAATTGTTGGACAGGTTCTAAAGAGAGTCATCTATGACTTTAGAACTGAAGTGTCTGGGGACATTAATCCATTAATTACTTGTTCATTGCTTGAACACCTAGCTAATCTTTACCTTTGCATTTGTTTTGATGTACATTCATTGTTAGATACACATCGTTATTAATGATAATATATTCATGACATACACATTATTACAGTCTTTTTAAAAATGGGCTTTTAAGATTCTCTGCAATGACCTTATGTTTCTCTTATAATTGAAAACAATGACATTTTGTAAAAAGTGGTACATGCTCTACACATGCTTAGGATTATAAAAATTAAGTGCTGAGATCCCCATATTTAAGATTAATGCAAACTTGGCTTTTTATAAATGGAAAGATTTACAAGTGAAACCTAGGCTTTTTGGAATGTGATGGTGATGAGCCTTAGGTAGACTTCAGGTATCCCCCAGTTTCCTTTGTGGCTCCAGGCATTTTATTTAACATTTCTGAGTCTGTTTTGTCTTCTTTCCTTAAGGAGCTTTTGGGAGATCTGCTTAAATACATAAGTAAAATGCCTTGCAGCTACAAAATGCTTAATAAGTGGTAGTATTTTGGTCCTCTGTGCTACAGGAAACAATTTTTTTAGATAAGAATAGGAAGAAAAATGAAGAATCAGACTTTGTAGTATTGAAATCAAAGCTTTCAAGATAGCCTAAGAGTTCTAACAGTTACCATGCATGAGTAATGCACAGAGAAGATGGTAGTAAGGCTACCTGTAGCTCATTTTATGCTGTTAATACTTTTTGGACCATCCATTGGTTCTTTGGTTTATTTCTTCTTTTTAGGTTACAGATTACCTTTAGGCACACTGGTGGTGGTCCTTTTCTGTTTCTGCTGCTTCTGCTTCTTTTCAGATAAAACTTTAAAAGGTCATCTGATAATCTAAAAATGACTCACATTTAGAGTGCAAAGAATGACGAGTTTATATCATCTTCCATATCTTATTTAAACAGGCTTCATAAAAAAATTCTCATTCCATTGTTTAGCTCAGTGTTCCCTAACCAGGGTGATTTTACCCCTTAGGGAACATCTGTCAATATCTAGAAATACCTTTGATTGTCAGGACTGCAGGGGGGGAGGGTGCTACTGGCATCTAGTGGGTAGAGGTCAGGAGTGCTGCTAAACATCCTCTAACACAGGACTGCTCTCTGCAATAAAGAATTATCTGGCCCAAAAGGTCTATGGTGACAAGGTTGAGAAACCATGGTTTATCTCAAGAATTTTGTAGCTGGGAACAGTTACAAGTTCTTACTGTTAAGTTAAAGATAGGTCTTTGTTTAACACATTTAGTATTTATTCAAATATGTGTCCCCAAATACTGGCTTTAGTTGACTTCACATAACTGAAAAACTCGAGTCTAAAACTAATTATTTTATAACATAATCATCGCAGAGGGCAAAATGAGCCATCTCCACACCCTTTGCAGGAGTTTTCAGAGATGGAGAGATTTTATATGACAGGCAGAACCCTATTGAGCCCTGCCATGGCTTGATAATGTGGTCGTTTTTGTTTTTCCCCTCCAGTTCTTTTTTGAAAAATTATTTTACTTTATTTTTTTTAGAGATGGATTCTTGCTGTGTCACCCAGGCTGGAGTACAGTGGTATGATCATAGCTCACTTCAGTGTTGAACTCCTGGGCTCAAGGAATCCTCCCGCCTCAGCCTCCTAAGTAGTTAGGGCTACAGTTGTGTGCCACCACGCCTGACTAATTTTTTTATTTTTTGTAGAGACAGGGTCTCACTGTGTTGCCCAGGCTAGTCTTGAACTCCTGGCCTCAAGCGTTCCTTCTACCTTGGCCTCCCAAAATGTTGGGATTATAAGCGTGAGCCACTGCCCCTGGTTTATTTTTATTTTTAATTGACACATAATAATTGTACATATTTATGGGGTATAGTGTGATATTTCAATATATGTATACCTCCAAATGTTTCTGAGTGTTGCTATGAAGTGTCTCTGTTTCTCCAGTAAGGTGATTATTATGTAAGAATTCTTTTTCTGTTTCATGTTAATGTCAACTGAGAGGAAGTTTTTAAAGATCATAAGCAAAAATACAGTTTGTTCATTCAGTGATTGTTTATGGTCTGTTGCTATGTGCCAGGTGATTGTTTAGCATAGGTTTGGAGCTCTCTCTCCTTGAGGAATTGCCCTGTGGTTCTCAGTAAGTAGTTCTTGAGGTACCCAAGAATTATAGGATGCCCACCAAGGAGAACTTGTTATATGCAGTGAGGGTAGGGACTTGATTTTCTCTGCATCCTTAGTATACATTGTGAGGGTTCAAAATATGTTTGCTGAAGAATGAGTGAAACTGTATTAAAATCATTAATTCCTCACACAGCCTGTGAAGCAGGTATTGTTTTGCTTAGGATGATTATCTTTTTTTTTTTTTTAGTTCAGAATATTATGGGGGTACAACACTTTGGCTATATATATTGCCCATGCATTGCCCGTGTCAGAGCTACAATCGTGGACATCCCCCAAACTGTGCTCCATTCAGTGAGAGTTTTCCCATCCCCTCCACCCCCCTCCCACCTGCCCGTCCCCTGATGAATATTATTGCCCTGTGTGATGAAGGGTTGATAAGTTAGTACCAATTTGATGGTGAGTACCAGTGGTGCTTGTTTTTCCATTCCTGTGACACTTCGCTTCGAAGAATGGGCTCTAGCTCCAACCAGGATAATACCAGATGTGTTAATTCACCGTTGTTTTTTATTGCTGAGTAATACTCCATGGTATACGTATACCACATTTTATTAATCCACTCGTGTATTGATGGGCACCTGGGTTGTTTCCACATCTTCGCAATTGTGAATTGTGCTGCTATAAACATTTGGGAGCAGATGTCGTTCTTATAGAATGTCTTTTTTTCCTTTGGGTAAATACCCAGTAGTGGGATTGCTGGGTCAAATGGTAATTCTACTTTTAATTCTTTGAGGTATCTCCATATTACTTTCCATAGAGGTTGTACTAATTTGCAGTCCCAGGATGATTATCTTTAAGATATTGGGATGATATGCCGAGGCTTTCAGTAATTTAATGAGGAGAAGTGCTGAGATTCGTTCTTCTGATTAAGTGCAGTGTTCTCTCCAGTGCCTTTAACCATGTATTTCTCTCTTTCTCTCTCTCTCTCTCTTTCTCTTTCTCTCTTTCACACACACACAAACACACACACACCCCCCCGAAACAGCTCTGCCTTGGCCTATGTGGGTTCAACATTCCTGGTTTCAGCTATTCACAGATTTCCCTAGGGGGTGTGGTTACATTGTTTCTGCTTATTTATTGTTCCTGAGATGTAGCTGTTATTGTACATTTATTTGTGAAAGAAATTATATGTTTTAATGAGGTTAGTGAACTTGGGGGTTCATATAGGGCTCTGACTGTACCTCTCAGAATGTAAGGTCTGCTCTTTGTCTTTATAAAAACCAGTCAGTCTTCTATATGTAGAGTCTAATCTTTCAAGTATTATGGTCAGCATAATGGGGAAGTATATATGGTATACTTGCCTGTCAATATCTAGGATAAGACTATAGCTTTTTTTTTTAAGTATATACATTCCCTTTATTTTATTCATTTTTTATTTCAAAATACTAAGGGGGTACAAATGTTCTTGGTTACATGAAGACTATAGCTTTTGAAATTGCTTTTTTCCACGATACCTTCACTATGGCCATACTTTTGTCTGTTCTTATGCTAGAAGATTTTCTTTTTCAACTTTTGTCAAGTGTAAAAAAGTTGAGGAAGAAAATCTTCCCCAAAAAAAAGGAAGTTATTTTTACTGCTTGTTTGTACTTTCTATATTTTCAAAATTTTCTCTCTTAGAGTCATAAAGGAAGAAAAGAGTTACTGAGAGAAAGGCCTGAAACCTTGAAAATAATACTTGAGCACAATAAAACAGTTTTATTTGGGAATGGCCATTTGCCTCACTAAGGAGATTCTAACTCCTCCATGCCTGGAAAACTCCAAAAGTGAAGAGCAAATGGTATTTCTTGGTAGGTTAGGGTCTTAAAAAGTGACATCACTAGCAAGATTAAAATATACAGGGTTTTCCAATATACTTTTGTTTTCAAAAATAAACCTTTCTAGATTAGGATTCTAAATGTTTTAGAGAAACTATCTGATGTTTCTGGAACTGAATGCCAGTGCACCATTTTGTTTATGAGTAAAACTCAACATTATTATGGAATTAAGTTATCAGAGACATTAAAAAAAATTGGATCTTTTTTTCTTTAGCCATCCAAAGCATCATTTTCTTTCTTAGTTGACATCACTGTAGGGAAATGCTAGCCTTGGAGGTGATTTTGTGAGAAAATTAGAAGCAACTGAGAACTTGTGTTTTGAATAGAAGCACTAGAACCATTTGAACCTGGAAGCTGGTTAAAACCTCTGATTGTTGTCACACTGTCCTTATAGTGCTATAAGTATTTGTAAAACCCCATGTCAAAACTTTTGGTAATAATAATGGCTAAACACTACCTACTAGTATGGCTGTAAATAAAAACAAAACAAAATGGAAAATAAGTATTGGCATTGCTGGTGGGAATGTAAAATGGTGCAGCTGCTATGGAAAACAGTTTGGCAGTTTCTCAAATGATTAAACATAGAACTACCATATGACTCAGAAATTTCACTCTTAAGTATATATGCAAAAGAATTGAAAGCAGGACCTTAAAGAGATACTTGTATATCTATGTTCATAGCTGCATTATTGTCAGTAGGCAAAGGTGTAAGCAGCCAAAATATCCATCGGCAGATGAATAGATAAATAAATATATACATAAAATGGAATTACTCAGCCTTAAAAAGGAAGGAATTTTGATATATGCTATACCTTGATGGACCTTGAAGATACTGTGTTTAGTGAAATAAGCCAGACGCAGGAGGACAAATGTTAAACGATGCCACTTATGTGAGGTACCTAGTATAGGCAAATTTATAGAGACAGAAAGTAGAATACTGGGGGAAAGATGGGGAGTTATTATTTAATGTGTACAGAGTTTTTGCTGGGGGTGATGAAAAAGTTTTGGGTTATAGATAATGGTGTTAGCTACGTAACTGTGTGAATATATTTAATGCAAATGAATTGCATACTTACTAATAGTAAAAATGATAAATATTGTTCTGTGTATTTTACCACAGTAAAAAAAATGGCTACGTACTGTGCTACGTGCTTTACAGGTTTTAATTCATTTAGTGAATAATGCAGCTGGTCAGCAAAAGGAAAGAATAGGTGTTACTTCCACTTATAGTTTGGCTGCCGCTCTTGAGCCTAGAATCTCTTCTGAAGTACAATTTCTTGGTGACAAAATGTATCTATGTTAGTAATTTGTTAGAATATGAATTGTCACCTGTTTTAAACACCTGGATATTTCCCCTGTGAGATCCAGTTGAGGTCTACTCTGTAGGAGAATAAGGAGTTTTCTGTTTAGTGACAAAGCACTGAATCTTATGATGCAAATGGACTCATATGCATAGCATTTTCCTCCCCACCTCCCCCAGCATAACTCTGGGAATGACCTGAAATATTGTTGATCTAGAGCAAGCAGTGATTCTCAAAGTGTATTCCCAGACCAGTAACATCAGCATTCCCTGGGAACTTGTCAAAAATGCAAATTTTCAAGTCCTACCCTAGACCTTATGAATGAGAAACTCTGGAGGGTGGAATCCAGTAATCTGTATTTTAACAAGTCTCCAAATGCATGCGCAAAGTTTGAGAACTAGTGATCCAGAGAATATATAGGGTGCTGTTGTGTTGGTCAAGGAACCATCTAGAATTGAGTTTAGACCTTCAGGAAGGGAAGTCCTGGATTTACAAGTTGGCTCTGAAACTAGGTATAGAACTAGTCTGAATTAGATGAAAGCTCCAGGAATCATTTGATTCTAGACTAGAACTGTACTGTTCCCTGGGAGAGGAACAATAAGGCAGAATTCTCAGAGACCAGCATTTATCATGGTTTCTCTCATCCAAAGAAAGAGCAGAGCCTCTGTGCACTTGAGAAATAGAAATGGAACCAGGATGTCTGCATGATTGAAAAGAGGGCATTGAGACACCTGATGTCCACTGCAGATGGCATTCCCTTGAGAGATGCTTGGCTTCCAGGGGAGTATTGAATGAAACGAGACACAGGCTGTTCTGATTCAGCCAGGAAAATCTGCCAACTTTGACAAGGCTGTTCCATAGGGAAGCTCATGTTACTCCAGTGTCAGTTGCCTTGAGAATCTGGACCTAGGAGTTACCAGATTTTACTGTCTGGGTCCTGCCAGGGAGCTAAGCCCAGTTCTAATTGGAATTGAAAATGGGGCAGTGCAGTGAGGTGGCCAGAATGCAGGCAGCTTTTCAAGGCTTCATTCTTTGTAGGTTTGGAAATGGCCTCTTAGGTACAATAAGCTGCTCGACTTGTACTATTTTATGAGCATGTATAGGTTTTTCCCTGAGTTTATTTGAGAGCCTCCTTGGATTTGAAAGTATGCATATAGTGGGTTTGAAATGGCTGAGTTCTGAGATTAATTTCTGAGATGACTGACATTGCCTAATTGTAGACTCCTCACCAGTTGCGTTCCATTGCGGGAGTAATGGAGCTGTGGGTAAAGGGTGCATTGAGGAAGAATCCTAGTTTCTTGAGTATGTGACTCAGACTCAGGATTGGTTCAGTTACCTAGGGCACAAGGTTGGGTTTCAGTTTCAGGAAGAAAGTAGGGGGCCAGTTAGATTTGGTGCAGATTAGCAGCAGGTCTAATCTGGAGGTCAGTGCCAGATTAGCACCAAGTCTGACATGTCAAATCCTAGAATTTTGGGCCAGAAGTCATCAAGTCATTTTTGTCAGAACCACTTGGGACTGGGGCAAAATTGAATCTGAGGGATGTGTGAGGGGGGAACATATGAGAATGAGTGTGTTATTGGGGGATAGAGATGGAAGCAGTTGTCAGGTAGCTTTACTTGTATGGAGTGGAGGGAATATAGACCCAGGAAGAAAGGGGCTAGCTGGTGTGCTCGCTTCAGCAGTGCATATATTAAAATTGGAACAATACAGAGAAGATTAACATGGCCCTTGTGCAAGGATGACACACAAATTCGTGAAACCTTCCTTTTCTTTTCTTTTTTTTTTTTTTTGAGACAGAGTCTCATTCTGTCGCCCTGGATAGAGTGCAGTGGCATCATCACAGCTCACTGCGCCCTCAAACTCCTGGGTTCAAGTGATCCTCTTGCCTCAGCCTCCCAAGTAGCTGGGACTACAGGTGCACACCACCACGCCCAGCTATTTTTTTCTATTTTTGGAAGAGACGCGGTCTCGCTGTTGCTCAGGCTGGAGCATTCCATATTTAAAAAAGAAAGAAAGAAAGAAAGGAGCTAGTTACCATTGTGGTCTTTCCTGGACTGATTCTAATTTGCTAGGGACCCTCCTGAAGTTTAGCACTCAGAACTGAAGACAGTATTCCAAATGAAGTCAGATAGGACTCCTTGTTTTGGACATTGCACTTCTGTAATGTGCTCCAAATTCACAATAATTTTTGGCAGTTTGAACAAGCTGTTGACTCATAGATTCAAGTCAAAGATCCCTAAGTCTTTTCTTACGTGCTTCTGTTAAGTTTCATCTGGTGCTTCTAAAATTAATTTACTTGCACTTACCCTTCTTAAATTTCATTTTTGTTAGATTTAATGTTCACTACCATTTTTTGAGTCTTATGTCCCAAGAACTTTACAAATATTTCCTTTTCTCCCCTCTTACAACAATTCTGTGGAGTATTATCCCAATTTTATAGATGTAGAAATTAAGGCTCAAAAAAGTTAAGTAA
Source organism: Daubentonia madagascariensis (assembly GCA_023783475.1). Classification (NCBI taxonomy): domain Eukaryota; kingdom Metazoa; phylum Chordata; class Mammalia; order Primates; family Daubentoniidae; genus Daubentonia; species Daubentonia madagascariensis. Next base: position 5,393,880 of record JAKFHU010000144.1, on the reverse strand, counting down.
CTTGCTTGGATTCTAAACAGTAAGTGATAGAACCTGGTATTCAAATCCTTGTCTGTCTGACTCCAAAGCCTGTTGCTTTTGAATAACATTCTAGTTCATTGTTCCATCTAGTTTTTATCTTTTGGATCTGTGTTCTATTTTACTGTATATTTGTTTTCTTACCTAAAGGCTCTCCTATATGGTAAGCATGACCCAGTGCCCTTATCTAAATCTTTTATGGGACTGTATCTAATTTGCCAGGGACCCTTTTAAAGTTTAGCACTCAGAAGTGAAGACACTACAGGTGCTTCTTGACTTACAACGGGTTACACCCCAATAAACCCATTGTAAGTTGAAAATGTCCTAAGTTGAAAATACATTTAATACACCTAACTTACCAAACATCATAGCTGAGCCTTAAGTGTGCTCAGAAAACTTTCATTAGTCTAGAGTTGGGCAAAATCACTAACACAAACCCTATTTTATAAGGAAGTGTTGAATGTCTCACATAATTTATTGAATACTGTACTGAAAGCAAAAAACAGTGGTTGTATGGGTACTTGAAGTACAGTTTCTACTGAATGTGTATGACTTTCACACCACTGTAAAGTAAAAAAATTGCAGGTCAGACCATCATAAATCAGGGATTGTCTGTGTTACAAATGAAGTCTGATAGGTAGGATTCCTTGGTTTGGACATTATGCTTCTGTAATGTGCTCATTGCCATCCCTGGCGACAGGACCAGGCCAGGGATGGTTGCAGAGCAAATCAATAGAAAGGTCATGGGCTTAAGAGTCAGACTTTGTTTTACAATCTTGGTTGTACCATCATAAACAATGTGACATGACAAAGTCAACTTCTCTGGGCCTCTCTTTCTTCCTATGTGAAATGTCTTAATAGTCGGGTGTGGTGGCACGTACCTGTAGTCCCAGCTACTCCGGAGGCTGAGGCGGGAGAGTTCCTGAGTCCAGGAGTTTGAGGCCAGCCTGGGCAATGTGGCGAGACCCTGTCTCTAAAAATTAAAAAAATAAAAATAAAAAAGTCTTAATATGTATAAATGGGGCTGTTGGAAAGGTTGAATAAAACGTGGATGTAAAGTGCTTGCTTATGGCCAAGCACACTGTAGGCACTCAGTAAACGTTAGTTTATTTGTCACCCTCTTTCCAGGGCATTCCTTTAAAATCTTTTTATTTATTTTATTTTATTTTATTTTTTGAGACTGTCTTGCTCTGTCACCCCGAGTAGAGTGCAGTGGTGTCATCATAGCTCACTGCAGCCTCAAACTCCTGGGCTTAAGTGATCCTCCTGCCTCAGCCTTCTGAGTAGCTGGGACTACAGGCGCGTGCCACGCCCAGCTGATTTTTCTATTTTTACTAGAGTGGGGGGTCTCGGTCTTGCTCAGGCTGGTCTCGAAGTCCTGAGCTCAAGCAATCCTCCTGCGTTGGCCTTCCAGAGTGCTAGGATTGCAGGTGTGAGCCACTGCGCCCAGCCATCTTTTTACTTTTTTTTTTTTTAATTTTTGCCCAGTTTCCCTCTGGGGACATCTTTTTATTTTTTATGTCCTTTAAAATCTACCCCACCTCTCTGGTTCCTAATGATTTTTTTTTATGTGTTTGGGTGTGATTGTTTATTTCCAGCAGGGCTGTTGTGCCCCACTATGGCAGCATTCTTGATCATAGAAAGTAGTGGTTAAGAGCTACAGCTGGCCCTCCATATCCATGGGTTCTGCATCCACGGATTCAACCAACTGCAGGTCAAAAATATTCAGGAAAAAAACAATAAAAATAATAATACAACAATAAAAAATAATACAGCTTAAAAATGCAGTGTAACAACTAAATTTACATAGTATTTATGTTGTACTAGGCATTGTAAGTAAGCTAGAGATGATTGAAAGTATATGGGAGCTGGGACCCCAAGGCAGAAGGATCACTTGAGGCCAACAGTTTGACACCAGCATGGGCAACATAGCAAGACCCCCTTCTCTAAAAAAAAAAAATAAGAAAAATTAGGTAGCAAGGTGGGCGAGCCTGTAGTCCCAGCTGCTTGGGAGGCTGAGGCAGGAGGATCGCTTGAGCCCAGGTGTTAGAGGTTGCATTGAGCTATGCCATCGCACCACTGTACTCCAGCCTGGGAGACAGAGCGATACCCTGTCTCCAAAAAAAAAAAAAAAGGTATATGGGAGGATGTGTGTAGGTTATGTGGAAATACCATGCCATTTTATATAAGAGACTTGAGCATCCACAGATTTGGTATCTGAGGGGGGATGTCCTGGAACAAATCCTCCAGTGACACCAAGGGACTACTGTACACCACAGATTTCTGTGTGATTATGGGTGAATTCCTTAACCTTGCTCTGCCTCAGTTTCATCATATATAAAATGTGGATAATAATTTCATCATATATAAAATGTGGATAATAATAGTACTTACAAAAAAGGGTTGTTATGAGGATTAAATAAGTTAATATATGTAAAGTCCTTGGAACAGTGCTTGGCAGATAGTGCTGTTTATTCTTTGCTACTATTAATATCTGTAAAATATAGGCCAGCCGTGGTGGCTCACACCTGTAATCCTAGCATTTTGGGAGGCCAAGGCAGGAGGATCGTCTGAGGCCAGGAGTTTGAGACTAGCTTGGGCAACATAGTGAGACCCTGTCTGTACAAAAAATAAAAAAATCAGCTGGGTGTGGTGGTGTGCGTCTAGTCCTCACTACTTGGGAGGCTGAAGTGGGAGGATCCCTTGAGTCCAGGAGTTCGAGGCTACAGTGAGCTATGCTTGTGCCATAGCACTCCAGCCTGGGCGACAGAGAGAGACCCTGTCTCTAAAAAAAAGAAAGAAAAAAATCCGTAAAATATAGACAATAATGCCTGCTTTGTAGGGTTATTATGAGATTTAAATGAGATAAATATATCAACTGCTTAACATTTTGCCTGGCAAATATATGTAACTACTGAATTAATAGAAGGAAATTTTACTGTCTGCAAAGATCTCATAAAACACTCATTGAATGCTTTGCTGAAGTGTAGATCTGTTTTATGTATCAGTGCTTTTCAGACTTTGTCATGCATGAAAATTACTTGGGGATCTTGTTAAAATGTGTATTCTGATTCTGCAGGTTTGTGGTGGGGGCTGAGATTCTAACAAGGTCTTAGGTGATGCTGGTGTTGCTGGCCTGCAGACCACACTTTGATTAGCACTGTTACATTTTACATTCCTTTATTTCTCAGTATAGTTGTATTTGTTCTTGAAAGACTTGTTTTCAGTGAATTGCTTCTGGTGATTCTAAAAGCTTAAAGCCCTTTCTAAAAGCTTAAAACTCACCTTTTAAAGAAAAATGCATACGCCAGAGATAGGTGTGTATGTACGTGAAAGAGAGATCAATTGTGCAGTTTACCAAAGATTGATGTCAGAGTTGTCAGGGGCTGGGAACTTTTGTAGCCCTCAGTAGATGCCGCCTCTTTGAAATTAGGACCACATTTGCCCATCCCCAGACTTTGACACCTTGCTTATCTTTAAAGATCTACAACAGAGGTTCATCAGGGCTCTCTCCTGGAGTTCTCAGGATTGTCAGGTCTGGAGGCTTGAACTGATTTGGGATAATTAGGGGCTCTATTCAGTTCTGTCTTTCCACAAGGCTTGTTTTTTCCCTCTTCAAGTTGATGATAAAGAAATGGAAGAAGTAGGTGTTGATCTAGAGTTTTCACAGAGCCCTTTTCGTTATCCTTAGCTTTATTAATAGTCCTTGGCTCATTCTGGGCTGTGACTTTGCCTTTAGGTTTGAACCACCACTCACCTTTTTTACTGTGTCCTTCATTTTTTTGTACATGTTGTGTATTTGTGAGGGTCCTTTCAACATCTACTCACCTATGGAGAATACTGTTTGATCATACTAGTCTCTTCAGATTGTTCCCTTTTTATATTTGAAATTGGAATAATTTATAATAATTGTATAATTGATTGTTAGAATCTCACTTTTGAGGATTTCTTTTAAAAATACCAGCATCTGTGGCTGGTAGTGGCTCATGCCTGTAGTCCCAGCACTTTGAGAGGCTGAGGCAAGGAGGATTGCTTGAGGCCAGGAGTTTGAAACCAGCCTGGGCAACACAGCAAGACTCCAGTCTCTTAAAAAAAAAAATCAGCCAGATGTGGTGGCACACATCTGTAGTCCCAGCTGCTCAGGAGGCTGAGGTGGGAGGATCACTTGAGCCTAAGAGTTTAAGGTTGCAGTGAGCTATGATTGCACCACTGCACTCCAGCCTGGGCAACAGAGCAAGACCCAGTCTCTTAAAAAACAAAAAGAATAAAAATACCAGCATCTGTCTTTTCTTTAGAGTTTTAGATTGAGATTTTAATTTAGTTAGATTTGCATTTTAAAAGTGCTATAATAAAATGGATAAAAATATGGGCTCTTTAGAGTCAGAGAAACTGAGTTATTCAGGCTCTACCACTTTTCCTGTTCTGGGACTTTGGGCAAGTTACTTAACAGTTGGAAACTCAGTTTTCTCATCTGTATTGTTAAGGCCTGGTGTTCATCATGACTTTAAGGATAGCCAGTTATTTGATCAAGTGAGGTAGGTACGTGTTATCCTTTTTTTGGATGAGGAAATTTATGGCACAGAGAGTTTTGATTTGCTTGATTAGAATTCTGCTGTGGCAGAAGTGGGTCTTTAATCTGTTATCAGTGGTGCTACATCTAGGACTTGTTCTTGTCTTAACTGTCTCCTTTTGATAAAACTTAGCTGTTGGCTATCACACTTTCAAGGATTACATAGTTACTTTCCGTTAAAACTCTTTCAATTTTTGAACTAGTCTGTCTTTCTTTCTCTCTTTTTTTTTTTTTTTTTAAGAGACAGGGTCTCATTCAGTCACCTAGGCTAGAGTGCAGTGGCATGATCACAGCTCACTGCAACCTTGACCTCCTGGGCTCAAATGATCCTCCTGCCTTAGCCTCCTAAGTAGCTAGGAGTACAGGCGTGTGCCACCACGCCCGGCTAACTTTTAAATTTTTTGTAGAGACAGAGTCTGGCAATGTTGCTCAGGCTGTTCTCTAACTCCTAGACTCAAGCCACCCTCCCACCTTGCCCTCCCAAAATGCTGGGATTACAGGTGTGAGCCACCACATCCAGCCTAGTCTTTGTCCTTGGTCTGTATTAAGTCCAGTGTAGTAGTTCCCTTATCCTTTTAGGATGAAAGTGCCAGCAAGAATTTATCAGGCTTTCTGTCCCCCTTCTCCCCTCCTTTTTTTTTAAGGTAAATGTGATATTCAGCAAATCTCTAGGTGTTTGAAGTTCCCTATTTCTCTAACATCATTATCACCATGCCAGTTTTGGGATCTGAGTCAAGAAAACAATCCATATTTTCCATTATTGAGCAGTCTGATGGGTACTCCCAATAGTTGTATCATGTCTATATCTCTCTTTTATCCTTATTCAGAAATTCTCAGGTGGCTTATGGACTTCTCCTGGGTAATATAATTTTAAGACGTGCTCCTATTCCACTTCCCTTCTTAAGAGTTGAATGACATTTGCCCATTTGTTGACATACTGTGTTCATAAATCCACTAAACTCAAGATTTTTGTGGGATATTTTTATGGGTATTGGCATGTCTTACTTATTTTATAAAATCCATAAGCTTACTTTAAATTATTTTGTATTTCGTTGTAGATGTCTAAAGATATTGGCAATTTAATTCCTAGATATTTTCCTCTATGACTCGGTAGTTACCTCTTCCATTCCTTTTCTTCTCATGTTATTCCTGATATTCTTTCCCAGTTTTATCTGGGAATTTTTTTCTTTCCTTCTCTATTTTTAATTTTAAGTTCTCATAATCAGATTGGTAAGTGTTCAAATATATTCCTCCTACTCTGTCAACAGCACTTTTTTATCGGGTCAAGAGCCCATCATCATTCACACTTTTACTTACAGAATGGTGTCACTGTGCTTGGTGTTGGCTATGTGGTTGTGGCATAGAAGACTTGGCTCTTGCACCTGCCCAACCTTGCAGTTTAGTAGGAGCAGATAGAGAATAACATAAGTTTTTATAATACTGTGTGGTCAGTGCCTGACTGGAAAGTAGTACAAATTTATAGGATGAAGTAGGATTAAGGCTGACCTAAAGGGTAAATAGGAATACACCATGTTTGGGAGTAGGGGGAAGGGGAAGAGAAAAAATGTTCCAGCATCATCTGGAAAGCCAAGTCCACTTTATTGACAGCCATTCACATTCCTCTTTTCTTTCCCAATGTCTCAGCTATCAATTGGAAGAAGAGATAAAAATTGTTGCTAAAAGGCCTCTCCCACCCCCTACACCTGCCAAGTTCTTTAGATTTTTTTTTCCCCCAGAAAGACTTTCCAGGTTCCTTCTGGTTGTGTGGTCCTCCTCATTAACCAGCTGGAATGTGTAGCTGCTGGCAAGCAGTCTTGAGGTTCTTCCTTATGGGGAGTGACCAGCTACCCCCATTGCTTCCCTCTGGGAACCTAAATGGCTTTGTTCTTGCTGATAGGTGAGGAGCTTCCTGTTTATTCTCCAGATTTTTGTTTTTTTCTATGTTTCTCTTCTGTGTTATATTCTTCTGCCTCTCAACCTCTTGGCATGAATTTTCTCCTGTGACAATTTAGAATTGTTTACATCCTTGTTTTCTTGTTGAATTATTTCCTCTGTTGTCTTGAGGAGTTCTTCATCCTCTTTGGTAACTTGTGCCTGGAGAGTGGTTTTTAAGCCTGAGAGGAGAGATGCCAGCTTACATTTAGTAAATATGCTATTGACAAATGCCTCCAGCAGGAAAGTGAATGCGGCACACTTCCTGCAGTGCCTTGGAGCATCCGTTTCTCATTTCTGGATTGTTTGTAAAAGCAGCTATAATCCTTAACCCCTTTGTAGAGCTTTCTAACTCATTCCCTTTGGCCCTGAAATGAAGACTGTCAGCAAACTTACTATCATTTGGTAGCATAGTTTAAAATACTTTAAAAAAATAATATGTTCAGAAATTCCTTTTATATGTATTTTAATTAAAGGCTATATAAAATTAATACATTTGGTGTTTATTTTTATTTTTTTGAGTAGACAGTATAGTCGTAAGATTCAAGTTAAAGGTACAAAAGGGAAATATGGAAAATATTAATCTTAGCACCACCTCTTCAGCCACCTAGTTCTCTTTGGACAGCTGAATTTACCAGTTTTTTTGTTATCCTGAAACAGTAATTTTGTGCCTAAACAAACAAACACATGACGTATATATTACCCAATAAGATGAATGAAATGTGTCTTGTATTTCTCAAGGCCACTTAGCAGAGTGGAAAGACTATAAGGATTTGAAAAGACTTGGATTTAAACCTCAAAACCTCAGCTCTGCCATTTATTAGTTAAGTGACCTTGGAAGGCTTGCTTAGGCTCTGTGAGCCTTTGATTTCTTTATGTGGTTAATAATACTTAGCTTCTTGTCAAGGCTGTTGTTGAGTATGATGTATGTACAGTTCCTTCTTTGGCGTGTCTTAAATGCTTCACAAATGGTTGCTACCATTGTTCATTCGTTCGTTCTTTTTTTTTTTTTTTTTTTTTTACTAACCCCAGTCAACCTCATACCATTGTTACTTCTTGTAGGACCATATGCTGGCCTATGTGAACTGGGAGAGGCAAAGTCTTGCTCTAACAAATGAAGGGATTGAATTGCCTTCTTTACTGTAATATGTGACTCATGTTGTCTTATGTGTGGAAGGGAACCATGAGCCAAGGGAGACAGAAATTTTCAAAGGGAATAGAACATTTTCTGCTCTGTCAGGTATTGGAGATAGGCTATTTCTGGTCTGGGGCCTTCACACTTGGCTGGTGGAGTGCCGATAAACTTTAGCCCTTCACTTCCTCTGGTAGGAAGTCATTAACACTGAGGAGCTTTTCATGTTTAATAGCTCAATTACCTCTGGTCCTTCAATGTTGCCTGAAGCTTTGGACTCGAGGGAGAGCTTCCCTTTAGCCCTGGTTTCCTGTTGTTCAGTTCCTAGTGTGATGTTAATCCTTTAATAGCAGTTAGGTTTTTTCTTCTTTTGGTTCTTGCACAATACTTGATGTAATAGATGGAAGAGTCCCATGGTTTCAGAACCATTCACATTTGGTTTCATCAAGACAGTGGGTGTTAGGCCTTTCTTCATGGTTATTTGGCTTTAGCATTTCTGATGGGATTTGTAAGGCTTTGAGTTTGGAGTTCACTTGGTCTCTTAATGGGTGAAAGAAAGATTTTCCATCTTGTAACACATAAATACTGGAATAAAGAGATCTGATAGTATGAGTTATCTTTTAAAGTAAGACAGTTTTTGTATATTCACTGTGAAAGGTTCTGTAATGGATGTTGTTTTAAGCAGTTGGTTCTGAGTTCCAAAAATACTGTTATCCAGGTTGCTGGGAGTCATACTATTAATGATTTATCTTTCATAAGTAAATTACATTTACTATCTACTCTCTGAAGGGACTTGGTATTTAGAATAGAAGAGACTTAATTGGAAAACCACTGGAAGGTAGAAATGTTTACCCATTTGAATATGTGTACTAATGAATGGTAGGTCTTGTTTTATTTATTAGGAGGTGTGAAATACAGAATTTCTTATAGCTAAGGCCTGAGCAAGGTATCAGAAAAAAATTCAGAGACATTAAAATACCGCATAGTTTCTCTTCCTTTTTGACAGAAAGCATCAGAATCAAATACAAATAAAAGTACAACTGACTTTTGAAAAAATTTGGTCCATGGAAATAGAGCAAATATATAGAGACGGTGAAGGAAAAGGGAGTAGAAATCAACTAGACTTGAGCGCACTGTAAATACTTTTTTAAAAATAGCGTGAGGCTGGGTGTGGTGGCTCATACCTGTAATCCCACACTTTGGGAGGCCGAGGCAGGAGGATCTTTTGAGGTCAAGAGTTCGAGACCAACCTGGGCAACATAGTGAGACCCTGTCTCTACAAAAAATAAAAGAAGAATTAGCCGGGTGTGGTGGTGCCTGTAGTCCCAGCTACTCTGGAACTTGAGATCAGAGGATTGCTTAAGCCCAGGAGTTCAGGTTACAGTGAACTATGATTGTGCCACTGTGTTCCAGCCTAGGCCACAGAGTGAAACTCTGTCTCTAAAAAGAAAGAAACAAAACAAAAACAGACATGAAACAGGTCTGATTGCAGACACTACCTCTCTGCTGCTTTCCTGTTTGTATTTTTTAGTTGCTGTAAGAATGATCCAGAAACTGACCACAGCTACTGAAATGTTAATAAAATTATTTACTTGGTTAATTGATCATTGGTATATTCTTTTTTTTTTTTTTCTTCAAAGAAACAGGGTCTCATATTGCCCAGGTGGGACTCAGGCTCCTGGGCTCAAGTGATCATCCTGCCTCAGCTTCTCAAGTAGTTGGGACTATAGGTGTGTGCCTGGCTGTTACATGTTTATTTTGTAAATTAAAAAAAAATTATGTTTTATTTTCTTTTTAAAAAATAAATGAAAAGGTCAGTTATTGCCTTTAAAATGATAACCATTTACAGTTAGATTTGGTTTTAATTTTCTTTTCTTTTTTTTTAATAGAGACGGTCTTGCCCTGTGGCCCAGGCTGGAGTGCAGTGACATCATCATAGCTCACTGCGCATCAACTTCAGCTCTACATCTCTGCCGTTAAGGTACTGGACAGATGACCCTGATCACTAATTTTCACCATGCCGCAAATTTTCATTTTGTAGAGGTCTTCAATTGCTGTGCTGCCAGCGTGTCCACTGGCTCCAAAGCACTGGACACAGGCTATCACACACGCTAATTACTGTTTGTAGATTCGCTTCCATGGAGGTGTTTTGTTTTCTTTTTGAAGTCTGTGAGTATGATTATAGTATATTAAGTATTATATTAGCTGTAATAGATCGGTATTGATTATTATTTTTCATTTATTTTTAGAGAAGAAATAAAATATGAAATAAAGCATATTTTTGTATATCTACATTGCATGTTGGTAAATTTATATAAATAATTAAGTGGTAATAAACATAAAATTTACCACCTTAACCATTTTTAAGTGTACAGTTTAGTGGTATTAAATATACTTATAATGGGCCGGGTGCAGTACTCATGCCTGTAATCCCAGCACTTTGGGAGACCGAGGTGGGAGCATTGCTTGAGGCCAGGAGTTCAAGACCAGCCTGGGCAACGCAGCAAGATGCCATCTCTACAAAAATAAAAATCTAGCCGGGCATGGTGGCACACACCTGTAGTCCTAGCTACTTTGGAGGCTGAGCCGGGAGGATTACTTGAGCCTGGGAATTGGAGGTTGGAGTGAGCTGTGATCGCACTATTGCATTCCAGACCCTGTCTCAATTAAAAAAAAAAAATTCATAATGTTATGCAACCATTACCACCATTCATCTCCATAACTCTTTTCATCTTGTAAAATTGAAATTCTGTACCCATTAAACAGTGACTCCCCATTACCTCTAGTCCCTGGAAGCTGCCATTCTACTTTCTGATTCTATGATTTTGACTACTCTGAAATACCTCATGTAAGTGGAATCATACAGTATTTGTCCTTCTGTGACTGGCTTATTTTACTTAACATAATGATCTCAAGGTTCATCCATGTTATAGCATATATCAGAATTTCCTTTTTAAGACTGAAGACTATTCCATTATATGTATATTCCACATTTTGCTTAACCATTCATCTGTCACTGGACATTTGGGTTGCTTCTATGATATATTTTCATATGTTGAACCATCCTTGCATTGTATCCTTGCATACATTTGCTCATGGTGTATAATCCTGTTAATATGCTGGTGAATTTGGTTTGCTAGTATTTTTTATTTTTTATTTTATTTTATTGTAGAGATGAGGTCTTACTGTGTTGCCCAGGCTGGTCTCAAATTCCTGGGCTCAAGTGATCCTCCCGCCTCAGCCTCTCAAAGTGCTGGGATTACAGGCATGAGCCACTGCACCAGGCCTGCTAGTATTTTGCTGAGCATTTTTGCATCAATGTTCATAAAGCATATTGGTCTGTAGTTGTCTTTTTTTGTAGTGTCTTTGTTTAGCTTTGGTATCAGGGTAATTCTGGCCTCATAGATAGAATGAGTTAGGAAATTTTCTCTTCTCTTCAATATTTTGGAAAACTTTGAGAATGATTGACAAAATTCAACGCCTGTAGTTCTTCTCTAAATGTTTGGTAGGATTTACCAGTGAAGCCATCAGGTTCAGGGCTTTTTTTCTCAGGAGATTTTTGATACTGATTCATTCTCCTCACTAGTTATGGGTATATTCAGATTTTCTCTTTCTTCATGATTTAATCTTGGTTGGTTTTGTGTTTCTAGGGTTTTATCCACTTCATCTAGGTTATCTAAGTTGTTGGTGTTGTATGAGTGTTTTTAACAGAAAACTGTGATGTGCTTTGATGACTGCATAGTGGTACATTATACAGACCTACCATAATTTACTCATTTTTAAAATAAATGGTCATTTAGAGGTTATTTCTAATATTTTGCCATGAGAAACAACGCTGCCATGAATGTACATAGTGAATCCATTATTCACTGGAGCATTGTCTTTCATGGCAAAATATTAGAAAAGATATATATATATATACTTTGTACTGGACTGGTTGTTTTTGTTCCGAGTCCTAGAAATGGTGGTGTTGGCTTATAGGGTTTGCACATTTAAAATTGTGCTGAATAAGTGCCAAATCGATAAAAAGTGTGAATTCTATAGTTCCCACATTGGGCAAAAGCATCCATTTCCCGTGTTATTGCTAATACTGTATGTTGTCAGTCTTTTTAATTTTTGTCAAGTTGATAGCCAGAAATGGTATCCTTTTGTTTGTATTTATCTTTTTATTTTTATTTATTTATTTACTTACTTAACTTACTTGCTTGAGACAGGGTCTCACTTTGTCACCCTGGTTGGAGTGCAACGGCGTGATCACAGCTCACTGCAGCCTCCAGCTCCTGGGCTCAAGTGGTCCTCCTGCCTTAGCCTCCCAAGTAGCTGTGACAGCAGGCGTGTGCCACCACACCCAGCTAATTTTTTTTTTCAGATACAGGGTCTTGCTGCATTGCCCAGGCTGGTCTTGAACTGGTCTCAAGCAGTCTTCTCGCCTTGGCCTTCCTTGCTGGGATTACAGGCATGAGCCACTGTGCCTGGCATATTTTTATTTATCTTTTTAAATATATACTTTCTATTTTTTGAGGCAGAGTCTTGCTCTGTGGTCCTGGCTAGAGTGCAGTGGCATCATCATAGCTCACTGCAACCTCAAACTCCTGGGCTCAAACCATCTTCCTGCCTAAGCCACCCAAGTAGCTGGGACTACAGGCGCATCACAACACTGGGCTAATTTTTCTATTTTTATTAGAGATGGGTCTTGCTGTTGCTCAGGCTGATCCCGAACTCCAGACCTCAAGTAATCCTCCCGCGTTGGCCTCCCAAAGTGCTAGGATTACAGGTGTGAGCTGCCGCACCCGGCCTCTTTTTATATATATACATTTTATTTAGCTTTTGACTAGGTTGTGTGTGAACATGATTTAAAATTTAAAAGATTTGTTTATAGTTTATCTTCCTACTCTGTTTCTCCCAGTTCATTTTCTCTCCCCAGAGGTGAGAGATTTGTGTGTCTTTCTACAAATCTCTTATGCATATATAAATAAGCTCTTATAATACTTTTTCCCTACTAATTATCATATCACTTGTATCGTATACTAAGTCCCTACATACGTGGAATGGTTTCTGGATTTTATTCTCTTTAAGACTCCTGTCTTTATGCATCGGGTGGCTTTTTGTCTCATTGCATTAGGTGTGACTTTCAGTACAATGTTGCATAGTAGTGGTAATAGCAGACCTCCTGGCCTTTCCATCTTTAATAGACAAAACATACTTCTAATGTTTCACTGTGTAGTATGATGGTTGCTTAGGTTTCTATTAGGTAATCCTTACCAAGTTAAGGTAGTTCCCTCTATTTCTAGTCTGCTAAATTTTTTTTTAAATCATAAATGAGTGTTCAATTTTATGCAGTGCATTTCCATCATCTGTTGAGAAGGTTATACACTTTTACTTCTTTATTATCTGTTAATATAGAAATTGCTTTGATCTCCTGATTTTAAACTGAGTCTTTGTATTCCTAAAATAAGCCCCCTTTGTTATGATGTATATTTCCTCTGTTACACCTGCTGCTTTTATAATGTGAGAGCTATCTGTATCATGAAGGTTTTTTGTTTGGTTTTGGTTTTTAAGAAATGGGGTCTTGGCGGTGGGGTGTGGTGGCTCATGCCTGTAATCCTAGCACTCTGGGAGGCCAAGGTGGGAGGATCACTTGAGATCAGGAGTTCAAGGTTACAGTGAGCTATGATCACACCACTGCACTTCAGCCAAGATCCTGTGGCTTAAAAAAAAAGTGTAAAAATCTTCTGAGCTTGTTTGTTTTTTTAAGGATATTTTGACAACAACTCCTGGTTTTTTTTTGTTTTAACTGTTTCTATTGATTGAGATGGGGTCTTGCTATGTTGCCCAGGCTAGACTCAAACTCCTGGGTTCCAGGGATCCTTCTGCCTCATGCTTCAGAATAGCTGGGACTATAGGCATGTTCTACCATGCCTGGCTTATTTGCTTGTTTTTAAATGTTCCTTTCTTTGATTTTCAGTGGTCACTAGTATTTCTATAAATAAATAAGTAGATAGATAGATAGATAGTCGTTCCTTGGTTCTTCCTCCTCTGCCCTCTAAATGTTAATATTCTTTTCTTTAAATTCTTTTTGTTTTGTTTTTATTTCAGTATATTTAGGCATGTACTCTTAAGTTTATCACAGCACAATTCATAATTGTAAATGTTAATATTCTTCAGACTTCTCATTCATTAACTCATTATACATATTTATTAGGCAAGTGCTTTGTGCCAGGCACAATACTAGGAAGTAGGTGAATAAAATAGACATGATTCCTGTTCTCAGGGAACTTATCTCCCTGCTGCTAGATTTTTTTTTTCCCCCCAGTCTGGCTTCCCCACTGTTAACAGTCATGTTGGGGGTGAGGGGGCAGAGGGGAATCAAACTCATCATCTCATCCCTTTGCTTAAAGATCTCTGTTGATTCTTTCATGATTATAGGATCATGTCTGTAATTTAGAGTACCTGGGCCTTCCCGGTCTGGTTCAGTCTTCCTGTTTCCTCATCTCCCACTATTCTATGCCGTACTGGACACACTAGCCACACTAGATCCCCAATAAAGCCATGTTCTTTCATGACTCTGCTTTAACACGTTTTGTTTTCTCTGACTAGAATGCTTTTCTGTGCCTGGCAAATTCCTATTCGTCCTTCAAGATACTTCTCTAAAAACATTTTTTTGTGTGTTTCCCTAGAGAGAGTTGGAATCCCATAACATTTGGTTCATGGACCTGTCCTAGAACTTAATACGTTATATGGTGATGACTTATTTATACAGTTTATTCCACATTTAAGTGATTGTAAACTTCTCAGAATAGGGTCTTTATTCTCTATATTGTGCCTTCTCAACAGCTATTGTACTGCTTAGCACAGAATAGGCCCTCAGCAAATACTTGTGAATGTTTGACTGACTGCATGACTGGTTGCCTAAAAGAGCTCTACTGTTCTTTTGCCTTGAAGAGGAATACTAGTGCTGCTAGTCTGGAGGGCTGCTGGAGAGGAAGTGATTCTCTGAACCAGAACAATATGTACTGGCATAGTCCTTCTCCCCTTTCCTCAAGTTTTTCATTTCTTTAAATTTTTTTTTGTGGTGGTTGTGGGGCTATATGCTTATAAAATTATATATTTATTAGTATTTTTCCATTGACTTTAATTTTTAAATCATTAAAAACATGAAAATAGCTGTGTAGGATAATGGGATTGTGGGTGACCTTTCCCTTTTTTACAAATTTCCTTTATTACATTGTTTCATAACATGATAAAATCAGAACATTTACTTAAAATTTTTCCCTTCCCAAGTGCAATAATACCCTATTTAAGAAAGCATCCTCTCTTTCAAAATCACATTTTAGGAAAAGTCAATATTTTCCTGATAAAATGAAAGTATTTGAGATAAACCAGTAAATATGAATTCAGAGAGACTAGGTTTATTTCCGTGTTTGGCATAGTAACAAAGTGTTAATGGAAAAATTATCATTTTAATTTAGAAATTCAGCATACCTTTTCTTGCTGCCTTATAGCAAGCTAGTGTGTCTTTGCTCAGATTCTATAGCAGATTGATAGGGGCTGAAAGGATTAATAGATGTAAAAAGGCAAAAATTCACAAAGAAGGAAAGGGGAAAACAGGCATGAGGGAAAGGTAGTTACTAACGCATCTGTCACTGAAATAATGGGGAAACAGCATATTTGCTGAAATACAGAGGTAACTTCAAATTTGGTGAAAGCCAGACATTGAGTCTTACGTTGAATCACTTTCCTCATTAGGTATTCAGCCCTGAGTGACTGACTGTGTTTTTTGCATGGTATCTGTCCTGCACAGAGTTGCTCCTTTATTATAATAAGAAGTAGTCCCCTAGTCAGTTTGATGCTATTAAAAAGAACTTGTGCTCTGTATGGCAGTGTTAATCCCTAGAGTTGCCAGAGTAGTTTGAAAGTAGGGACAAAAGGATTTAGAGATGGGAGCTAAAGCTTAAATACTTTTGGAGTCAGCTGCTTCTGTATCGCCACAGACCCTTGAATGACGAGGAATTGCTCCTTTAGAGACTGTTTTTTCTTTCAGTTGAATACATATTGGAGGTTTCTAATTTAAATTTATGCTTTTGGATGAAACAGTTTAGAGAGTGAATTGGTATAGGCTAAAGGGAAACAACAGAGTTCATGTGATTCTAAGAAACCCTATCTCTGTTAAAAGAAGTTTTATTGTGAGATGACTGGAGTAAAGAAAAAAAGAATGAATATTCATCCATTCAGAGACTACCACATGCTAGGTACAGTAGTGGATACTTTTCCATCCATTGTCTCATTCAATCCTTATCTTTCTAAATGAGGAAATTGAAACTCAGAGAGGTTAAATGACTTGCCCGAATAATACACAACAGTGAGTAAGAGGATAGATTGGTCCTTTTCGATTCCCAAACCCACGCTAGACTTATTCCTCGGTGGTTAGGTGGCTAACATCTCAGGAGGCAGAAGTTTTCTGTTTATTTCAAGAGCAGGTTTCTTAATAGGTCTGGCTCTTCGCTCCTCCTAGGTTGTCTTGGAACACAGGATTTAAAGTACTTACCTGTGGAACTGAGGGTACCAGCACATTTTTCTTGACCTTTTGGGTGGCTAGTCCCTTGCTCAAAATTCATCTCAAAATTGTAGCTGCTCTTGGGAGTTTGCTGTAACATGAAGACTATGTTGTTGGTTTTATTTTCTCCGATACCATTATTTCAACACCAGTGAATGGTGTCCAGGATGTATCCTGCTTAATTGGCGGATTTCTCAGCTGTTTTATAGCAGGTTCTCTAGTATCTTTATCATCATGGCCATAGTCAAGAAGCTTGTTTTTATTTATTTAAACATGATTGTGGGAGAAGTAGGTAATTACAATAAGCCTTTTGACTGTGCTGGAACAAATCTTACCCTTACCTGAAAAACTGGTTGAGGAGGGTTGTAAGTAGCAATGTTATTAATAGTTTTTCTATACATCAATTCAGACCTTTTCCCAAAGGAAGACCAAAGCTGTTTGAACTGTGATCACTCCTTAGCTTCTAGGTATTAATAACTTGTGGTTACTCATAAGTCTAGGTAGATTGAAACCACTGACCTTGAGTTGAAATATTTTCCAAGCTGTAATTCATCTTTTGGCCCATTCTTTTTACTAGGAAATACACTGAATATTAATTTTAAGAATTTCAATTGTCCCTTCTGAAGAGTGTCTTGCTCATTAAAGTTGCTGGGACTTGTTTTTCTGGTAACCAGCAGGGCCACAAATCAGTTTGTACTCAGTGGTTATGCTGAGTCCATGTGTAAACAGAGGAAGAAATCTGATTAACTGTCTAGAGGAAGGCTGTTGAAGATGAAACCATTCTTTCTGACTCCTTTCAGAGGTTCATTTCTTTCACCAGAGGGATGGGGATGGAGGAGCATGAATCTGAGGCTGAATAGAGCAGGTGATATGTGTGTGTATTTGTATCTGTAAATGTCGCATCACTGTTTACAGTACACTGGACTCTTTTCATGCAAAGCCTGGTCAGGCCAAACCAGGAGGAATTGTTCCTGTGATTAAAGCCAAGAATAACATCCTGACCAGCAGGGGGACAGAGGTCAGCTCAAGGCAAGGGCTATTGGGAGCTATAGGACATCAAGAACCTTGGAGGAACTGAGTTTAATAAAAAGGAAGGCACGATGTGCTTTGAAGGAAGTTTGTGAAACGTGTGTGCCTTTCTCTTATTAGGGCATGGTTTATTTATGAAAAATGAAACGCCATCTTAACAGAGGGATATGTGGTGAGTTCTTAATCACTTCCTGGTCATTTAGATCTACCCCTCCTGCCTATACATTGATTTATCTGAGATTGGTATACCCAGTTAAGTAGTGGGTAAAGTATATTCTATTATTCTGGTGTTTTATTCTACAGGCAACATCAGAGAACCCCACAAGAGGACTGGATTTAAAAGATAATACATTAATTGAAAAGCAAATACCGTTTACAAAGTCTCCTGGGGACCTTCCTGACTGGTTGGAGTTTTGTTTATAGGATCTTTCTGTGCCCGCTTCTTTTCCCTTCTGTCTTTCCTCATTCTGATGCTGGCCACTCACTCCACAGAATCAACTCAAACTATTTTCTTGGGAGCATTCTAAGTTTGTACTGTTGTCTTCTCTGGGACTCATTTCTCTGGTCTGGCTTCAGCTGGTTCTGGGCCAAAGTGATCTTCTGAAAGCTTTTCTTTATAGCCTGTATTTCTTGGCTCTTTTCATGCACTTTGCCTGATTGGTTTTGCTGGTTCTCTCCTTTTCCAGCGGTGTAAGTTATATTGCCTCTGTTGAAAGGCTCTAAAGCTCAGGTCCAGCCTCAGGCCATTTATACTTTTCCCTGGCTTATAAAATATCTTGTCCTTTCCTAGATATTGGGGGATGAATCAGGTGCTCTGTTATGAGGTGTTGCTGACTCTCCTGCGATTCTAGTTTGCTAGTTGTTTAAATAGTATGTAGCAATTTGGATTGTATTTTCAAGGTAGGACTTCTTGCCAAGACTCTGAAGTAGGTCATTGCGGTTACCTTTTCTCCCCTTATTTTTCAGTTGAAAAATTAGTGAAGAGAGAGAATTATCTTATTATCCATGGTCACATAGTAAGTTGGTCTTACACCTTTTGAAGCAAACCTCATTTTGTATTCCTTATAATTCTTAGCACAGGTATTAGCTTAACAAATAATAGGTGCTTAATAAATCTGAGTAAATAAATCTTAACTGTGGGTTGATGAGGAATAGGCATATGGTTAAAATTCAGAATTTTCAGTGGGCGAGGGTGGTGGGGACACGGGTGGCTCACTCCTGTAATCCCAGCACTTTGGGAGGCTGAGGTGGGAGGATTGCTTGAGATGAGGAGTCGAGGTTACAGTGAGCTGTGATCATATCAATGTGCTCCAGCCAGGGTGACAGAGTGAGACCCTTTTTCTTAAAAAAAAAAAAAAAAAAAAATTGAGAATTCTCATCATATTGTGAACCAACAGCTGAGAAAACTTTCTGAATGGAAGGGACAGAATAGCCATGCAGAAAGCTTTTAGCAATTCAGAATGCATGCAAAAAATCTAAATTCAAATCATTCTAAAATGAAGAAACAGAAGGATAGTTTGGCTAGAGAGGAAATTGGTTATAATGTCAGGAGAAATAGGGCAAGAGAGCATAAAAACATGAGTTAGTTGAGAGGTAGGAACAGTTCTAGAAACAGGCATCTTGTCAGCTTGTAGTCAGTGAAAATGAAAATTTCCCACCCCTCCCCCAAACCACTATACAGAGGGTTTTTTAATGACTCTTAGGGCACTAGTGTCCACTTTTTGGGCTGCCATGTAAAACATGAAGAGGTCCTGTGGGGTCAGTCAGCACAGAGAACACTTGGCCTTTTGATTTGTTAAATTCTTCCTAATAGTTTTGCTATTCTGAAATAGTTCTGCTAATTCCAAAGCCAAAACCATTTTCTGATTGTTTTCCTGTGTCCAGTTGGTTTGTGAGACCAAGGCAGCAGCTGAGACTGCTATACTACACTGTACATTATGCAATAATTCTTGAGAGGGCCCAGCCACCCTTTTTTCCCCTTAAAAACAACAACAACAACAACAACAACAACAAAAAAAAACGTAATAATTCTGTTTTTTTGCTTTGGAGCCAGTAATTTACATCTTATTTGGGAGCCCTGGTCTTCCCCTCATTATTTCTTCATGCATCCCTGTGCTCTGAACCTGGCTCTGGTTTCTAGCCTCATTGAGTTATACAAATTTTTTTTTTTTTTGGTAATATAGCTACAGAATCTCGCCCTATTGCCCTGGCTAGAGTGCAGTGGCGTCATCATAGCTCACTGTAACCTCAAATTCCTGGGCTCAAGCGATCCTCCTTCCTCAGCCTCCCGAGTGGCTGGGATTACAGGCGCGCGCCACTATGCCTGGCTAATTTTCCTATTTTTTGGTAGAGATGGGGTCTCGCATTTGCTTAGGCTGGTCTCAAACTCCTGAACTCAAGCGATCTTACCGCCTGGGTTTCCCAGCGTGCTAGGATTACAGGCACGAGCTACCATGCCCGGCCGAGTTATATGAATTTTAACTATTTCTGGTTTCAGACTAGTTTCTACCTTTTTTTGTCTTTCTTTGCTCCATGTAGTAAACTTTTGGTTCAGGCTTGCTTGGGGAAAGGATGATAGTTTTTGATTACTTGTTTTTTGGTTCCATAAATATGTTATCCTCTTACTAATTATTCTTACTTTCTTTGTGAAACAGGCCACCAAGCAGTTTCTTGAAGAGATTAACAAGTGGACAGTGCAGTACAATGTTTCCCCACTCTCTTGGAACGTGGCTGTCAAGTTCCTCATGGCCAGGAAGTTTGATGTGCTCCGCGCTGTAGAGTTATTCCACTCCTACAGGGTACGTTGCTCAGGGGTGGATCAGATCTGTGGCAGTTGGGCTCTGTAAGTGTTTCTCTTCTCGTTGCCATGCTTGACATATACATTGGTTGTCTAAGTATTCTCCACTCCAGAAAAAAATGGATCAATATCCAAGAACTCTTGTGAGAGCTGATGCTGGGCAGGGCAGTTCCTGGAACGCACCCCATATGTGCCTAAGCTTCAGTTGTAGACCAGCATGACACTTACTTCTAATGATTGAGACTGAGGAAATAGCCTGACTAGCCTGGTGGCAGGATAGTGGTTCACCTTCCTAGAGTTTGAGTCCTAGTTCTCCTCACTGACCTCTGGCCACGTGCCCCCTTTACTCCCCTGGTTTTCAGGATCTCTCAGGTTTTTAGAAACTTGCCATTCAGATGAATGCTGAGCTTAGTGGGCAGTTCAGGAAGGGAAGCATTAGCCCTAGAAAAGAACAACTGTATTAGCTAGGTCCATTATCTTAACAGTACCTTTATGTAATATAGCTACATCAGCATTTTACTGTTTTTGATCTTTGTTTTGGTTTTTGTTATATGAGGGAGCACAGACTCTGCATCTGTGCTTACATTTACTTTCTCAATTGGCACTATCCTTGATAAACACTGTGTGGCATGTTACTTTGGGTTCAGCAAATTCTTCTGAAGAGATACAAAATCTCCCTAAATTAAAAAGTAAAATTCGGCCGCGCACAGTGGCTCACGCCTATAATCCTAGCACTCTGGGAGGCCGAAGTGGGAGGATCACTTGAGGTCAGGAGTTCGAGCCCAGCCTGAGCAAGAGCAAGATACTGTCTCTACTAAGAACAGAAAAATTAGCCAGGTGTTGTGGCATGTGCGTGTAGCTAGGGTGACAGAGTGAGACTCTGTCTCAAAATAAATAAATAAATACATAAATAAATAAATAATTTGAGATAAGCACTAGGATTAGTTTAGGACTAATACACCTATTTTGTGGATCAGCTCATTCAGTATTCATTTGTTGAACAGGTATTTATTGTATCCCTACTATGTTCCAGGTGCAGAGATTACTATCCAAATAAAGAGAGTAAACAAACAATTATAGAAATGTTATGATGGGACCCCATGGATTCTGTGGAAGCACATTGAGTTAGGAGGGTCAAGGAAGTCTTCTTGAAGGAAATGACTTCTAAATTAAGATCTGAAGTATAAGTAGGAATCAAGCAGGTGAGGGGGGGAGTATGGCAGAGAGAGCAGCAAGTTCAAATGCTCAGTGGAAAGAAAGAAATTCAGCTGAGCATAAATGTTGGGTGGGAGTGGGGGCATGGTGAGAGATTGAGCAGCAGAGGTCAATCAAGGCCAGATCAGAGAGTATCTGTTTTTCCTGAAGGGCAGAGAAATTGATTGAAGGCATAAGCAGTGGAATAATTTGGTCATATTTGCATTCTGGAAAGATTTTTTTCTTACTGTGCTTTTGAGAATGGATCAGAACGGCTATACTAGAGACAGACCAATTAGAAGGCAGTGTACTTACTGGGAGAGATGATTGTGGTGTTACTAAGAATAATGTCAGGAGAGATGGAGAAAAGTAGGCAGATTCTAGAAGTAAAATCATTAGGGCAGGTTTGCTTAAACTGGTGTGTGACGAGGGAGGAGTCAAGGATTTCAGGTTTCTGACTTGGGTGTCTGGGTGAATGGTGGTAGCATTCAGTAATTTAGGACACATTGAAGTGGGTGCAGGTGTGTGGAGAGAGAAGGTCATGAGTTTAGTTTGGCCATGTTGAGTTTGAAGTGCCTTTGGGATATCCAAATAGATGTGTCCTCTAAGCAGTTGGGATTTGAGCCCAGAGTTCAGACAAGAAATCTGTACTAGAAATAGAGATTTCAGACCAAAATAGAGCTGAATATTGGAGCCATGAGAATGGATGAAGGTCATCTTGGGAGGGTATGAGAAATAGGAAGATATATAAGACAGAACCTCACCTCAGATCTTTTGCTTTCTTTGGTCCAATATTGTTTTAAAAATTGAATTTGAATGCTTTAGGTAGGGCATGCACTCTCCTGTGATCCCATGACTAATATTGTCTTGCTTCTTTGCCTGTGAAGGTATCTGAATTTGATTTTAGAGATGGATTGGAGAAGAGTATAAAGGAAGACCTAGTTTGTTTTATTCACTAGGTACTTAGCTTAGGGCCTGTCACATAATAGTTGGTCTACAAATATTTGCAGGATGAGTGAATGAGTCAGTGAGTGAATTGAGTAGGTGAGTGAGTGAATTGATTGAACAAATGAAGGAAAAAATGCCCACAAAAGAGACTTTGAAGTAGTTGAAGAGATAGGAAAAACCAAGAAAAAAATTTTTTTTTTGGACATCATGATATGCAAAGGTAGAGAATATCTCTGGAAAAAGGGAACGTGAGTGATCAACCTTGTCATTGAAAAGGAGGACTGAAAATGTCCAGCAGATACAGTTACATGAAGGTCCTGGTCACCGTAGCAGGAGCTTTCAGTGTAGTTGTTGGATTGGGAGGAAACCAGAATGCGGTGGACTGAGTATGAGGGACCTGGGGATGAGCTTAAAGAATGTGGCCATCAAGTTGGGTGTGGTGGTGTGTGGTGGTAATCCCAGCTTCTCAGGAGGCTGAGGTGGGAGGATTGCTTAAGCCCAGGAGTTTGAGGCAAGGCCAACCTGGTCTCTTAAAAAAAAAATGAGTCTGGCCATTGAGATGTGGAAAATGATGTCGTGGTAGCTGTTATTGGAGAGGGCATGAGGGCATCAAGTGGAGGGAGATCTCCTGTTTAAGGTAGGATAAGCCAAAGCCTGGAGGACGTGTGAGGATTTATGCTTCCAGATAATTTTTAGATCCATATTTTAGTATCATGGTTCAATGTCAGTGCTGCTGCATGTTTGAGAACTTTGATTCTGCACCCTAATGTTGCATATTGGTTGGTGTTCAGATTCTTACTGATTCAGAGAAAAATACCCTACCTAAGGGGCTGATAAAGTGGCTTTGGACAGGAATTCTGGTAACACTTAGCTGGCCTGGAAAGGGGTTACAAAGGAATTCATGATTCATTTAGTTGACTTCTAAAGTTCCTTATCTCTGAGATTTGGTGGTTATATGAAGTTGTCCTGGATGTATAGTATTTTCATATTAATATATCTTGCTCTGCTTCCTTTTTAGGAAACTCGAAGGAAGGAAGGCATTGTGAAGCTGAAACCTCACGAGGAACCTCTCCGTTCTGAGATCCTCAGTGGAAAATTCACCATCTTAGTGAGTCTTTATGAGGCCCATGTTGTAGGGCCTCATTACTTCCTTTTATAGTTATTGTCTTGTTTGAACTTTGTTCCTAGATGCCTTATCCTGAATCTAGAGAGTCTGCACAGTCAGAAACAAATGTGAAGCAGCCATGCACTTTGGCACAAAATTATTTTAGTGATGATTACTAGTAATTAGAGTTACTAATAATAATTGAATGATTGAATTGTGGAAAATCACTTCTACAGTAGACTTGGAAAAGTTTTTTCATTGGTCCATCAAGGTCTTTTGGATGAGTATACAATGTGTCAGACACCCATCCTTCCTTATTTAACACAAACTCTCCACTTATTAAAGACCTCAGCCTTTCAGTAAGTATAGGATGCTACTTTTAAGGCAAATTATGGAAACCGTGATCCTGTTCTATAATTCTCTCCTGCTGCTTGATTCTTTTGCCATCCTGCCTGGGAAATTAGCTAGGATGCCACTGCAGAACTATCCTTTGATCTCTGCAGTTGAAGAGCAAAGAGAATTTTTTTTTTTAACCACAGAATTATGGTCCGAGGGTGCTGAGAGAATCAGGCATGGGATGATATTAATGATCTTCCCTTTTTGGAGCAGTTGGTGCAAATCAGGGAAATGTTGCCAGCATCTGTTCTTTTCACGTATCAAACCCTTATCCAGCATATAAGCTTTAGTGATTGTTGTGATTTTTCCATTTCATTTCTTAATGTTTCTTGTTTTATTTGCTCTAGAATGTTCGGGACCCAACAGGAGCCTCCATTGCCCTCTTTACTGCCAGATTGCATCATCCTCACAAGTCAGTTCAGCATGTGGTGCTTCAGGCTCTGTTTTACTTGCTAGACAGAGCTGTGGATAGGTAAGCATTGAGACTATCTTTTAGGTGATCCACATTCATGGGAAAGTGACATGGTTTTTGACTTGATTGAATTCAGCAGTGCCTTCACCATGCTCCTAGGATATGTTCTGCACAGTGATATGAATAGAAAACAGTCCATGTCCTTGAGGGCTAGGCATGTTTTCAGGTACTATCAAGATGGTGGGTATTCTTTCTCTTTACCACCTTGACTCTATTTCAGGGTAATAGAAGCTGAGAAAGTCAATTATTAGCAATCCTCAGTGTATTGAGAATTACTTACTGGAAGAGAGGGAGGCGGAGATGACTCGTGCTGGTTTTTTTGCTCATAATCAAGACAGAGTCTCACTCTGTCATTCAGGCTGTAGTGCAGTGGCGTGATCATAGCTTATTGCAGCCTCTAACTCCTGGGCTTAAGCGATCCTCCTGCCTCAGCCTCCTAAGTAGCTGGGACTACAGGCTTGTTCCACCATACCTGCCTAATTTATTTTAATTTTTTTTATTTTTAGAGATGGAGTCTTGCTATGTTTCCCAGGCTGATCTTGAACTCCTGGCCTCAAGCAATCCTCCCACCTCAGCCTCCTGGGTGGTTGGGGGGCCTCAGTTTCTTTGTAAAACAGGAATAATGCCATTTAACTCAGAGGATTTTGAGAATCAACTTGCAAGAGAGAAGAGTCCAAAAGTATAAAGTTAGACAGAATTATTTTTATAATAAAAACATGTGCATAAGCAAAAAGCTCAGGTCATTTCTCCCTCCCCCTCCAAGGTAAATGGTATTATTACAATTCTGTTGACAAAGAAACTGAAAACCCAGGAAGTTCTGTCACCTTTATTGCAGTCATTACATGTTATCCCAACTAGGTCTAAGATCCTGGTTTCTTTGCTCTTAGCCAGAGCTGTTTGTATCCTACTGTACTATCTTCTGCCATTCTTCCTTTTCTCCCTGGTGCTTGCCATTTACAGTTTGTTACTGCTCTTGACATCTTTGGCTGGTCCTCTGGGTTAGAAGGGCTGCATTGAGGGCTGAGACCTGAGATAGTGAGAGACAACTATGTACAACTTCAGTCATGCTGTGGCCTTGCAGGATGGGAATAGCCAAGGAATTCTCTGAGGTGGGGCTCTCTGTCTAGTTTACTTGTTACTGCCTTGTTTACATTAGTTTCATAGTACTTAGTTCTGCTGTTGATGCCCAGTGGCATCAATATAGCTAAACCACACACACGGCATTATTTTGAAAAGGAGATGTTGTTAGGGAGTGAGGACCAGTAGTCTCAGCAGCCCTGTACTCCTCAATTTTAAGTGTGGAATTTCTTAGCTCCTTGAGACTGAGAAATAATAAGTGACTGGCCTTCAGGCATAGTATCCAGAATGTGGGTTCCTTTAAATACTCCTTTAGCTCAACAGAATGAAAGGCTCCTTTCTCAAAAAATCCGGTATTAGCCTTCCTCCTTGGGAGGCTTAGAGAGTCGAAATTCTCATGTAGGCATGGCAGGATGCATAGCAGTGGTCAAATCTTGCTTTTTTCACTGTGACTATTGGATCTCACAGGAGAACCACATAGGTAAACATAATTAAAAATTTGTTTCCATGACATCCGTCCCTTTCTTAACCCTCAGTGATTATCCAGAAGGGGCATATATAAGCTAAATAAATGTGAACCCTTTTCTCTAAGCAAAATATTCTCCCTAGTGAGTAGGAAAACCTTGTTTTCCCATGTTACCTTAAACCAGAATGGTCTTCTCTCTTTCTTCCTCTGTACTAAATCCTGCCCTTTTAAGGACCAACTTCCATGACTGGCTCCTTCACCACTCCAACCTGTCATAAATAAAATTCTTTTTACTCTGACCTTAATAGTAGTTACCACCAATATCAGTCATTATGTACTTAATTATACATGGCCTTATGATGTCATTTATCTTATACTGTTACTAGATTTTTTTCGTCTACCACTAGAACATGAGTTCCTTGAGGGCAGGGAACCTTCTTTTTAACATTATATAATGGAAAATTTCCAAATCTCTGTAAGTGGAGAGAAAGTGGTATCATGAACATCCATATACCCATCATCTGTCTTCTTCAGAGAGATCTGTAACAGTCTTGTTCCATTGGTAGGCCCTCATGTACTTCCCACCCTTGATTCTTCTGAAACAAATGTCAGAGACTGTTTTAAACTTTTTGGTGTCCCTATAGCATGTAGTTCAGGAATCAAACTCAGTAGGGAAGCAGTCAGCTATCATTGTAAATCTTATATTCTATACCCCAAAAAGTGAAAATCTTACTGCATTTATGTTTATTTCATTTGCCTTCACAGAATGAATAGTTTGATCCTGGACTATAGAACCTGGATCATTATGCACCATATCTTGTTTTTATTAAATTCTCTTTGCCCTGTCACTGACTTGTTTTTGTTTTAGTCCCCTGCCACAAGCTGGAGCCATGAGGGAACAACCCATAATTCTTTGAATTTGGCCCTTGAGGAGCTCACAGAGAAATGGAAAGTGTCTTGATAGTCTACTCAATAGTTGTGCCACACATTTGAGCAGCATCTTTGATCTTAGTGAATCAAAGTCTCTCTGGGGTTGTGAAAAAGGAGTTAAGATTTAGCACTAATGTAAGACATTAGGGACAGTTGAAACTAAGTCTGCTGGAGAATCTTTCATGTACCTTAGAATTAGAGTTTTTTGAAATGTTATCTCATGAATGGGTGTTTCTGCCTTGGATTTTGTTAAAAGTATGAAGGTATGGAGGCTCCCAGGAAGTGATGCAAAAAATTAGGATAGGAAATTACATTGAGACTCCTAATTTCAGGAATTTGTTCTGTGCCAATCAGTTTTCTCAGTTCTAAATAGATGTGAAAACTGTTGCTATCATCTGTGAGTAGTCCAATCAAATAATTTTTTCCTAATGACCATTTGGGTGTGTAAATCAGAAGCAAGTAAGGATCTGGCTTGGTGGAAGAACACAACTTTGAGAAGTCTTTATGATTCAAGGAGATTGCACTAAGGAATGCTTTTCATATCTTTACATGTTCCTCAA
This sequence comes from Daubentonia madagascariensis, assembly GCA_023783475.1. Lineage (NCBI taxonomy): Eukaryota > Metazoa > Chordata > Mammalia > Primates > Daubentoniidae > Daubentonia > Daubentonia madagascariensis. The sequence goes on along the minus strand of JAKFHU010000144.1, from coordinate 5,366,700 downwards.
TTCAGTCTGGGAATAGGCGCACTATCTCTTTAATTTACATTCCCCCCCGCCCCCCTCCCCCCCAGCTTCCCCAGCACCATTTATTGAAGAGACTATCCTTTTCCCATTGTATGTTCTTGGCACCTTTATCAAAGATAAGTTCACTATAGATGTGTGGATTTATTTCTGGGTTCTCTATTCTGTTCCGTTGGTCTGTGTGTCTGTTTTTATACCAGTACCATGCTATTTTGGTCCTATAGCTCTGTAGTATAATTTGAAGTCAGGTAATGTGATTCCTCCAGTTTTCTTCTTTTTGCTCAGGGTTCTGGGTCTTTTGTGGTCCCATATAAGTTTTAAGATTACTTTTTCTATTTCTGTGAAGAATGTCATTGGTATTTTGATGGGGATTGATTGAATTTGTAGATTGCTTTAGGTAGTATGGGCATTTTAACAATATTGATTCTTCCAATCCATAAACATGGAATATCTTTCTATTTTTTTGTGTGTCCTCTTCAACTTCTTTCATCAATGTTTTGTAGTTTTCATTTTAGAGATCCTTCACTTCTTTGGTTAGGTTTATTCCTAGGCTTTTTTTTTGGAGACCCTGGCTAGAGTATAGTGGCATCATCATAGCTCACTGCAACCTCAAACTCCTGGGCTCAAGCAGTCCTCCTGCCTCGGCCTCCCGTGTAGCTAGGAGTACAGCTGTACACCACCACACCCAAATAAGTTTTCTATTTTTTGTAGAGATGGGGGTCTCGCTCTTACTGAGGCTGCTCTTGAACTCCTGATCTCAAGCAATCCTCCTGCCTCGGCCTCCCAGAGTGCTAGGATTATAGGCATGAGCCATCATGCCCGGCCTATTCCTAGGTATTTTATTTGTAGCTATTGTAAATGAGATTACTTTCTTGTTTTCTTTTTCAGATTGTTTAATGTTAGCATATAGAAATGCTACTGATTTTTGTATGTTGATTTTGAATCCTGTAACTTTACTGAATTTGTTTATCAGTCCTGAAAGTTTTGGGTGTAGTCTTTAGGTTTCTCTAGATACAAGATCGCATTGTCTGCAAACAAGGATAATTTGACTTCTTCCTTTCCAATTTGGATGCCCTTTATTTCTTTCTCTTGTCTGATTGCTCTAGCTACAACTTCCAGTAAGTACTATGTTGAATAACAGTGGTGAAAGTGGACACCCTTGTCTTGCAGGTTACCTCTTACAGTTCTTAAAGGGAAGGCTTTCAGTTTTTCCCCATTTAGTATGATACTACTTGTGATTTTTTTGTTTTGTTTTGTTTTGTTTTAAGACAGGGTCTTGCTCTGTTGCCTGAGTTAGAGTGCAGCGGCATTGTCATAGCTCACTTGCAATCTCGAACTCCTGGGCTCAAGCGATCCCGCCTGCCTTGGCATCCCAAAGTGCCGGGATTACAGGCGTGAGCCACTGTGTTTCGCCTAATCTAGTTTTTAAAATACTTTCCAAAGATGATTTGTGGGTTTGTTCTTTTCCTCCATTGAGTTATAAGAGACAAATTCACCATCAGTGAGCTTAGAGGAAGTTTTGTTCTACAGAGTGTTCCCCAAGTCTAAAATATTTTCTTAGAGATGGGATTCCAGCCTACTGAATTACAGTGCAGTGACCATTTATTTAGAAGGGCTGTGCTAGGGACTGTTGGGGGTAATGAGTTGAACAACAGGTTCTTGCCCTCTAGCAGAGAATCACATGCTATACAAAGTCAAAGTATGTTAGGGGCACAAGAAAAATCCATAGGAAGATTTACGGGGCTTCGAGGGAGTGAAGGATGGTAGTACATTTGGTTATCGTTATCAGTGAGACCTTGAAGGAAGAGGAATCTTTTGGGTTGAGTGTGGAATATAATATAGGATTTGGTTAGACAGATTCAGAGGGGTGGGCGAAAACAGTTCAAATTTTGATAACCTAGTTGCTCTGAAGCATTCTCAACCTAGGAGTTTGGCATTTGGTAAACCTGGTTAAATCTGCAGTAATAAACATAGCAGATACCAAAGATAAGTTATCTTTCTGTAAGACCAGTATTCAGCCAGGCAGTTAGTTTGATCCCAGATGTGTCCCATAGTCTCTCTCTTTTTTTTGTGGGTTTTAAGTTTTGAACCTGCCTTATCCATGTTATTCCTTATAAATGTTTTTGTTCAATGGTTGACTTACAGCTTTGAAACTCAGAGGAATGGACTGGTGTTTATCTATGACATGTGCGGTTCTAATTATGCCAACTTTGAGTTGGATCTTGGCAAGAAAGTTCTGAACCTGCTGAAGGTAAGGCTATGGGAGAGCCCTCTCAACTCTCCTTTAATGATTAGGATTTTTTAAATATTCTTTGGGAAAAGATTTAGGAATGATGTAAACTTCAGACATTATGTTCAATTTAAAGGTCACCTGTAAATGATGACTAATAATCCGTTTCCTTAGAATGAGAAATGATCTTAAAAGTGAAGTGGGAGGAATTAAAATAAAAAATGCACAGGAATATTCTGAGTCATAAAAGTGGGATGTCCCTTTCTTGGAGTTACGTAGATGAAAAACTAATGAAAGCCTAGGTATGGCACCTGTGAAAAATGTCACTTAGCCAGTGCCTTTTTAGATATTTTGGTCTTAATCTAGTCAGAAATATGTTTTACATTTTCACTTAATACACAAAAGTGTATGTATACTAACTGTATACATACGTGTAGAGTTATACATGTAAAGTTATTATAGGTTCAAAATCCCCTATCCCAAACTCTTAGGTTCAGAGATGTTTTTAAATCTTTGAACTTTAAAAGATAATGTGTATATACTAGTATATAATCAAGCACATTAATATCTCTGCAATAAAATGTATTATTATTCATAATGACTAGAGAAGACTAAAGCCTGTCACATTTTGCTTCCCAGTGAATTATTGGTCCAAACTTGCAAAAGAAACTTAAGGTTTCAGAGCTGTTTAGATTTCAGAATTGAGGATGAGGTTGTGTATATTTTTGTGTATATATTTATAAAACAAAACAAAAAAGTTTCACAAAAGAAGATTTACCCTTATGTGCAGTCACTTTGATTATGTTATTCTACTTCATATTTTTAGAATGTCAGTCGTGACCAACTAAACTGATATCAGGACTTACTGAATCATACCCTGCAGTTTGAAAAACATTGGTCTAGGAGTCTCTGCAGTCTATTCCAGGACCTCGTTTGGGAGTACTGTTGAACTAGATTTTTATTTTTGTTTGTTTATTTAAATATTTTTTATTTCAAAATATTAGGGGGTACAGGTGTTCTTGTTACATGGATGGATTGTATAATGCTTAGGGCTTTTAGTGTACCTATCACCAGAATAGTGTACATTGTACCCAACAGGTAAGTTTTTATCCCTCACCCTCCAGGGGCTGAACTAGATTTTTAGAAGTGTTTATTTACCTTAGAGCTCTACGACAGACATTGTATAAAAACAGTATTATACTGTATGTTGTTTTCTTAGACTTGTTTTTTCATTCAACATTATACTTTATTACTAGAATTCATAATTGTAGCATGCAGCTGTGATTCATTCATTCATTCACCTCTAGCCAGGGTGATCGTCTGAGACTTTATCTCAAAAAAAAAATATATATATATATTATGAAGAATGTGTTACCAGTATTCTTCACAGTTTATAATTTGTTCAACTTTATGTTGTCTTTTGACATACCAGTAGCTTTTTCTTTTTAATTTTTATATACTATATTACATATAGCATATTTAATAATATATATCATATTACATATTATATGTAATATTACAGATATAACAATTTGTTTTAAAATATTATACATATTACTATGAATAAGGTAATTTACTTTTAAGAAGTTGTCTGTCCTGGCAACATTTACTAATACATTCTTTCTTACTCATTTGGGATAACACCTTTATTTTATACTGAATTCCCATGATAGGTGTGTCTATTTCTGGACTTCTTGTTCTGTTCCATTGATCTAGCCATCATATGCATAGCCATGCATAGCCAACATATGCACTGCTTTATTTATTGTAGCTTTGTAATCAGGTTAATATCTTATCAGACAGCCTTCATGTTTTTATCTGAAGTTGTTTTGACAATTTTTGCACTTTTATTCTTCTACATTTACTACTTCTATGTGCTTTTATGTAAAATTTTACTGATATATAACATGCATACTGAAAATGAACTTTATTTTATAACTAGTTTTTTAATTATAAAAGCAATTATAAAGCAATTCAAGGAAAAGTTTCTGACCCCTCCTTTGGATACCCCCAGTGCCATTCCCTAGAGGTAACTTCATTTTCAAAATTATAAATCTGATGAGAAGATATTTTTAAAAAGGGAATCATCTTCTTTTGATTAGATAGATTTTAGAGTCATTTTGTGAAGTTCTAAGAACTAAAACACTCGAGCTTTTATTTGGATATAATGACTTTATAAACTAATATAGGGAGAATTGGTGTATTTTTTTAAATTTAAAAAAATTTTTTTAAATTTTATTTTATTTTTTAGAGACAGGGTCTTGCTCCGTCACCCTGGCTGGAGTGCAGTGGCATGATCATAGCTTGTTGCAGCCTCAAACTCCTGTGCTCAAGCAATTCTCCTGCCTCAGCCTCCCAAGTAGCTGGGACTATAGGTGCATGCCACCACACCTGGCTGATTTTTTAAAACTTTTGTAGAGACAGAGGCTTGCCATGTTGCCCAGGCTGGTCTCAAACTCCTGGCCTCAAGCGATCCTCCCACCTCCCAAAGTGCTGGGATTATGGGTGTGAGCCACCACGCCTGGCCTGAGAGTCTAAATATTTACAATGTTGTCTTCTCCTATCCAGGAATGGTATGTTTCTGGTTTTTGTTTGTGTGTGTGTGTGTTTCCTTGTTTGTTTACATTCTTTTGTTACATCTTTCAATAAAGTTTTAAAATTATTTTTTATTGTATATTTCTTATGAAACTTATTCCTAGGTTAAAAAAATGTGTGTGTATAAACCATGTGTATGTATATATTATATTATGCGTTAATATAAATATAAAATATTGCTTTGATATAGATGTATAAACATGCTCTAGTATGGATATATTTATATATAAAATGTATATAATGAAACGAGTGTATATATATAAAGAATGTGTGTGTGTATATGTGTGTGTGTGTATATATATAGCATAACGGATACAAAGGATAAATCATTTTTATTGTAAGACCAATGTCTTACAGGGAGAGAGCACAAGACGGAGGGAGATGGTGTGTGTGATTTGTGTATGTGTGCACAAGTGCTATTGTAATTCAAAGGTTTTCCCGTTATCCTTTAATGGTGGTTATTATTTGTAGGGTGGCTAATTTTTTCCATATTTATCTTTTATACTTTAAAATATCCTATATTTAGAAAGAAGCTTCAGTTGTAGAAAATTTTAGACAAAGACCAATACACATTAAGCAAACATATTGCTTTTAATAATAACTTGCAGATATAGCCACTGTTGACATTTTGGTTTATGGCACTTTCTTCTAGATGCTTTTCAATATGATCTTACTTATGTTTATGTAATTTCAATGTACGATAAGGTCCAACAACTTTTGTTTATTTTATGAAAACTTTTAGTTGCTGAATAATTGTCTGTCTTATGCTTACCACAATTTATTATAACCATTTCCATGTTCTTGGGTATTTGTTATAATGATTTTTCAACAAACATATTTTTTTCCTTTCTTTTTTTTCCCCCCAAATTTTTTCCCCCAAGAAACACAGTCTCACTGGGTTGCCTAGGCTGGAGTGCAGTGGAATGATCATAGCTCACTGTAGCCTCCAACTCCTGGGCTCAAGTGATCCTCCCACCTCAGCCTCCCAAAGTCCTGGGATTACAGGTGTAAACTACCCGGCCCAGCCTCAGTAAACATCTTTAATACCCAAATCTTTGTTTGCACATCAAATAATTTGCTTAAAGTAAATTTCTAGAAGTAGAGTTATTGGAACAAAGGATATAAATGTTTTAAATAAGATTATTAAAAAAAAGCAATATAAAGTACTGTAGAGAATAAAATATGAAGAAGAAAGTTAAAATGACTCCTAATTTGTGTTTGAAAGTATACATGCGTGTATGTATTTTTTTAAACAAAATTAAGATTATAGTTTTAATTCTGTTTAAGATACATTGTGAGCATTTTCCAAAGTTGTAAAAATTCTTTGAAATCTTCATTGCAAAGGTTATGTAACAATGTATTGTAAGATATAGTATTGTTAACTGCTACCCATTTTTGGACTTACTTATTCTTTTTAGTTTTAAAGTATTATATTGAACCATCAAAAATATATTTACAGTAAATATTCTTTTCATACATCTTTGTGTTTCTGATTATTTCCTTAGGATAGAGTCTCAGAAATGGAATTCATCAATGTATGCACATTTTTAAGGATATGTAAAGCCAGATGTCTTTCCAGAGGTGTTACCAGTTTACTGACAGTATATGAGAGTCCTGTAGATTCATTTAAATGGATTAGGCCTGGGTCTGTAGCTCTTTGCTCTGAGGAAGAAGGTATAATGGCTTCTACTTTCTATTTATCATTTTGTGGAAATATAGGTATTTCTCTAGACTGATTTTTGATCTGGCAGTTAAAGGTGCCTTGGGTATTAGACCCTGAAATAAGTTGTTGCATCTTTGGAGGAGGAGTTGAAAGGTAGCGTCTCAGACTTTAGGGAGGGCCTTGGAGAATTTTGTTCTGGATGCTAGATACGTTCTCTATAAAGGAGTGTATGGGGATCCCCTAAATCAGTAGAACTGAAGAATAACCAAAAGGAACAGAGAATGACTTGTCAAATTGAGAATCAGTCTTTTGAAAGTGGCAAAAAGAATAGGAGTAAAAAGAATAGGGTGGAAGACATTTAGCCACTAATCCTCCTTTTTTTGATTCCTTAGGAATGATTTCTTTCCAATTAGAATGCCAGTGTTACATGGGAACCTTGCCCATGAGAAGGGATGAAATATTGAAAAACTAAATGAAACCAAGTGCTGTGGATTAGGAGTGAATGAGTTTTCATTCTTATGCCTTGTGCAGATCAGGGTATCTCCTTTTTTCTGAGACCTTAGTTGTTCTTGTTGCACACACTAGATCATATTTATTGATTGAATAATTGAATGCATAGATGAACTAATGGATGAAGAAAGAAACGATTATACATACACAGATTATTAGACTAAATGAAAGGTTATGAAAGAGAAATATTTCTTTAATGTTCAATTTATTCATGATCTAATTTTTCCTTCAAGTTTTAATAAGCAGAACTTTTCTAGGATGTACGTATGTGTGGTGATATGTGATATGCGTGGGATAACTGCTGATAAGAAAAGTCAGAATAGTTTTTGATCCATAAAGCTTGTGGTTGACATGAATTTAACATAATTATTTTTAAAAGGCAAATCAACTTGTAATTTCTTTCTTTCTTTTAGCCACTTTTCCTCTAGCTACTAAGGTAAACCTGAATTAGGCTGTAGACTCCCCCTGCTGGGTGAGAATGTGAAGAAGAGCAGAAAACCTAAACTTTGGGCTTAAACAGTCACAATTCGCATTCGGCCTTAAATCCTCATACATTTTCTTCACAGGGAGCATTTCCAGCTCGTTTGAAGAAGGTGCTGATTGTGGGAGCACCCATATGGTTCAGAGTGCCCTATTCTATCATCAGCCTCCTCCTGAAGGACAAAGTCCGGGAGAGGGTAAGGCAAGCTAGCCTTTTCTTATTTGCAGGTGAATAGATACATTCCCATCTCTACTTGGAGAGTAGAGATGAAATTCTGCCGATTAATTTTCTGCCTTCAAAAATATCCTCCTAGCTTGTCTCCTAGAGCACTTTCTGCTTCTGTTAGTGTTTTCACTCACATTCTCCATTCATTAGTCAGCTTGGTACATACAGACTGCCTCTGTCACTGTCCTACAAGTTCCTTGAAGTCAGGAACTGGACACGGTTTATTTGGCTGTCCCTTTCCATAGTACCTTGCATAAGATAGTACTGAAGGAATGTGTCCTGAAAGTAATTTAGCCATAGCTCCTACTTCCAGAATTAGCCCAATGCTGCACAGGCCTTTAATATTTAACAGCTTTTAATATAATTGCATTAGTTGAACTGGTGTTTGAATTTGTTCAACTGGAACCAACCTTTCAGTCCCTTTGACTGCAAGGGTGGTGGAGGAGAGTCTCTCACTATGTCTCTTTCTATATATATTTTTGGCTTTTTTTTTTTTTTTTTTTTTTTTGAGACAGTGTCTCACTCTGTCCCCTGGGCTAGAGTGCAGTGGTGTCATCATAGTTCGCTGCAACCTCAAACTCTTGAGCTCAGGCAATCCTCCTGCCTCAACCTCCTGAGTAGCTGGGACTGTAGGCCCGTGCCACCATGCCCAGTTAATTTTTTCTGTTTTTAGTAGAGATGGGGTCTTGCTTTTGCTCAGGCTGGTCTCGAACTCCTGACCTCAAGTGATCCTCCTGCCTCAGCCTCCCAGAGTTCTAGGATTACAGGCGTGAGCCACCACACCTGACCTATTTTTGGCATTTTTTCTTCATACAGTTTGTTGCTTCCCAATTTTGTAAATGTTGTCCAGAATTACCTTAATTCTATTATAATCTTCTGGGTATTTCAGGACTGAAAGATAATGTAATGGTCTCAGTCACTGATTGCAGCCCTTGAAAGATAGGGCATATGAAACGTTGACATAATAGGGTTAAATAATAAGGATTTCTTTTGAAATATTATTATCAAGATTTTTGTGGTAAGGAATTATGAAATTAAATGAATAATCAGGTCTTTATAGCTGAGGTGAATTGGGTTGGAGATGGGAAGTGAAGATATTTGGTTCTATGGAGTCTACTTAGGTCATCTTTCCTAAGATAACTCTGAGAGGACTCCTTAGGCTAGTTCTAGTACTTGAATTATAGGAATTATATGTGCATATATAAACTGAAACTATATTAAGCTTCTTTTACAGTCCAGGCACTGGGTCCTGAGAATTAAAAATGAAGTGAGACAGTCTTTACTCTCGAGGAGCTCATGGTCCTGATAGGGAACACAGATAAGCATGTCAGAGGACTTTAGCTCTATAGGAGCACAGAGGATCATATTGCCTCAGGCAGTCAGGAAGGGCTTCACAGAAGAGGTGTGCTATGTGCTGGTCCTTGAAGAGGCAGAGGAGGAAAAGAGGGCATTCCAAAAAGAGGCAATAGCAACAGAGATAGCTTTTAGGAGGAACAGCATTCCCATTTCACAGAGAGTCTCAGGAGAACCAGCTAGGCTAATTTGGTCCAGCATGGCTGTGTCTAAGCAGAAAGAAGAATTAAGTATTAAGATTACTTGCTTAACATTTTTGTTGGGCTACCCTGCCTCTGGGTGGCTTGCTTTCATAGAAACTTATCTTTGTAAACACCCATACCAAACTGTGAGTAAAACACAAGCTAACGGGCCTAGAATTGGCTGGCTTACTATGAGGTTGAAAAAAATAACCACTACCTATGTATTCTTGGTGGTCAAACAAAACAAAACAAAACAAAAAATGAGTACCAGCATGAGATGGTACTGGGAAGCCTTGTTAATAGCATAAAGTCTTTGTTCATGATACCATCCTTTCAGAAAATACATAACAAGGCTCCTAATGCCAAGAGTGAATTTGATACACATTCTGGGAATTCAAACTTTTATCTGGCAAATTCATAGGACTTCAGTCCCAGGCAGATGAAATGTAGTGTACTTCTTTTATAGGTATATCTAGTATTTCAAGCAAATCTCATTTCCCAAACCTAATATAAGCACATTTATTCTGTACATTCACTATCTGTAAACCTTTCCCTCCCCCACATACTCATATGGTTCTTTCTGGCCTTTCAGATTCAGATATTAAAGACATCTGAGGTCACCCAGCACCTGCCCAGGGAGTGCCTTCCAGAAAACCTGGGTGGATATGTCAAAATTGACCTCACCACTTGGAATTTCCAGTTTCTACCCCAGGTGAACGGCCACCCAGATCCCTTCGATGAGATCATCCAGTTCTCCCTCCCTCCTGCCTTAGACTGGGACTCAGTACATGTTCCAGGTCCCCATGCTATGACCATCCAAGAATTGGTGGACTATGTTAACACCAGGCAAAAGCAGGGAATATATGAGGAGTATGAAGACATCCGTCGTGAGAACCCCGTTGGCACTTTCCATTGTTCCATGTAAGTAGGAAAGGTGTGGGCCAACAGTTGGTTAACAAGATGCTTCTGGCAGGCACTGGCAACAGCTCCTTCCACACCTCACTTCCTTATCAGAGGCTCTTCCTTGTGTTAGGGAGCATCATTCTCACTTAAATGATGGTTTCTCTCTTCCAGAAAGAGGTACCTTCTACTTTGGTGCTTGTTGCCAACATCCTATGCTCTGAAATTTATGAAGGTCTTTGGTACCAACCGGGGAGTGCTGTTAGACATATTTTGGGATATCTTCCTGATATGGAAGTAAAAAAAAAAAAAAGGGTAGGCTCAAAATGGACTGCTCACTATTCCTGTCTTTAGTGTGAGCTCTAATCTGTTCATTTGGGCAGTTTCTCCTTAGAGCATTTATAGTATAATATTACATCTTGAGAGGGGTGCCTGGTGCAATTACTAATACACAGTAAGAGAGAAAAAGTTGCCTCTTAGGAATTTAAACTCTTCCAAATCCTACCCTAAAACCATCTGGCTAGTTTATAACTCTGATTCATAACTACTTGATAAATATTATTGGCAGTCGAGCATAGACCATTTCTCTTACCATGTTTTAATTGGCTGCAGTGGAAATCTCTCTCTCTCCAACTCGTGAGCTCTGTCTGTTGAGCACTGGGGAAGCTGTCCCAGTGGGTCCCAGGCTCAAGTTCCAACTTAGCCAAAAATTCCCTTTCTGACACAATTTATTTCCCTTATTGGCACTTCGGTTCTCCTGTGTGTAATATGTGACTGCTGGACTCTGATATCCACCTACCTTTGTAGCTTAAATGTTTTAGGAATCCATGATTCTGTGAGTACCTCTTCCCTCTCATAATTCCAGTCTAGCTTAGTCGGTGTTCTCAGAAGACGATGCAGGGAGAGAATCTTTAAGGAAAGAGTAAAAAGTAAACTGAGTGAGGTAAGGAAAGTAAGAGAGAGGAGACAATTGAGAAAGAAGCCAGTAAGCAGAGCAAGAATGCAAAGGAAAGCAAGTGGAGAAAAAAGGAAAGCAGACCATATATCAAGAAGAGGGAGTATTCTTTTCTCCCACATAGCTCTGTTTCTTCCCTACCAGCTCCAGACCCCTATTTACATCCATTCTCTTTCCCAACCAGAGCAGTTTTCCCCTCTGTAGTCATGAATCAAGGAAGTACCTTGGAGCAGGGAGGAGTGCTCGGCTGACCCAAGAAGATGTACACTTCTCCTGGGGATTCTTCACCTTGCTCTTGGTGCTTCTGCATTTACCCTCTGCTGTGAGGTCCTTGAGATGCCATTTCTACTGTGGGCCCCCACACATTAAAAAAGCGGGTTTAGATTGTCCTCTTGGCATCTTCCAAACTAGCTGTCATGTGATAGTCAGAGAACACATCATAGACCAATGACATCATAGACCAAGGACTTCCCAGTCTTGCCTTTTTATTGAATGATTGAGCTGTACTTCATGATCTAGAACCCAGAATCCGCATCCGGCTCCAGGCCTCTATCTTACACCAAGTCCCAGTGGAACTGCTTCCTTTAATTTCTTTTTTTCAATTTTTTTTGAGGTAGGGTCTCGCTGTGTCACCTAGGCTAGAGTGCAGTGGCGTCATCATAGTTCACTGCAACCTCAAACTCCTGGGCTTAAGCAATCCTCCTGCCTCAGCCTCCCGAATAGCTGGAACTACAGGCATGTACCACTATGCCTGGCTAATTTTTTCTATTTTTTTTGTAGAGATGGGTTCTCACTCTTGCTCAGGCTGGTCTCAAACTCCTGGCCTCAAGCGATCCAACTGCCTAGGCCTGCCAAAGTGCTAGGATTACAGGCGTGACCATGCCCAGCCTTCTTTTATTATCTTTTTAAATTTTTTATTTTTATCTTTTATTTTCCTTCTGTGCTTGATAAACATATGGCTCAACCCAGTAGAACTATTTACACAGAATAAACTGTCTTCTTTGGAATTCTGGATTATGAAGTAGATATCAGAGTATTCACTGTTCCCCAGGATTCCCATGGACCGAGAGACTTTCTTGCTATAAGCAGTGAAAGAGAGAGACTTTTCTCTTTTTTCTTCTTACTTTTTTTTTTGCTCTGTTACCTGGGCATGAGGGCAATGACATGATCATAGCTCACTGCAGCCTGAAACTCCTGGGCTCAAGCAATCCTCTTGTCTCAGCTTTCCGAGTAGCAAGGACTACAGGTGCATGCTACCACGCCTGGCTAATTTTTCAATTTTTTGTACACATGGGGTCTTGCTATGTTGCTCAGGCTGGCCTTGAATTCCTGACCTCAAGTGATCATCCCGTCTTGGCCTCCCAAAGTGCTAGGATTACAGGTGTGAGACACCGTACCTGGTCTCTCTTCTAACTTTTTATTACCAGCTAATTGTAGATTCACATGTAGTTGTAAGAAATAATACAGACAGATCACATGTACCCTTTTCAGTTTCCTCCATGGTAACATCTTTCAGAACTGTAATACAATATCACAACCAGTATGTTGACATTGATACACTTTACCAATCTTACTCAGATTTCCCTAGTTTTACTTTATGTTTGTGTATTAAGTTCTTTTGTCACACATTTAGGTTTGTGTATCTGTCACCATAGTCAAAATACAAGGAATTCCATTACCACAAAGCTCCCTTTTGTTGTCCTTTAATAAATAAACATATACCTCCCTTCCACTACCTTCCGATCCCTCACTCCTGCAACCACTAATCTGTTCTCCATTACTATAATATTCTCCTTTCCAGAATGTTGTTACATAAATGAAATCGTGCTGTGTATAATCTTTTGGGATTTCTTTTTTTTCCACTAGGCATAATTCTCTGGAGCGTCATCCATGTTGCATGTATCAATAGTTGGTTCCTTTTCATTATTCAATAGTATCCCTTGGTTTTGATGTACCATAGTTTGCTTAATCATTCCCCTGTTGAGGGACATCTGGGTTGTTTCCAGTTTCTGGCTATTACAAGTAAAGCTGATATGAACATTTATGTGCAGGTTTGTGTGAACATAAGTTTCCATTTCTTTGGGATAAATGCTTAGGGGTGCAATTGCTAGGTCATATGGTAATTGTGCATTTAGTTTTTATAAAAAAACTGCCTAACTTTCCAGAGTGGCTGTACCGTTCTATATTCCCACCGGCAATGTATGGGTAATCCAGTTTCTTTGCATCCTCACCAGCATTTGGTGGTGTCAGTATTTTTTGCTTTAGCTATTCTAATAGGCATGTAATGAGATCTCATGGTGATTTTAATTTACATTTCCCTAATGGTTAATGATATTGAACATCTTTTCATGTGCTTATTTGCCATCTATATATCCTCTTCGTAAAATGTCTTTTCATGTCTTTTGCCCTTCTTTTTAAAACCATTCACATTTGAGGGTTCTTTGTGTATTCTAGATGTTGGTTCTTTGTTGGATTTGTGGTTTGCAAATATTTTCTTTCAGTCTGTAGCTTGGTCTTTTTATCTTCTTAACCAGGTTTCTTGTGAAGTAAATGTTTTGAATATTGATGAAGCCCCATTTACCAATATTTCCCTTCACAGATCATTCTCTTGGTGTTAAATCTAAGAACACTTTGCCTAGCCCTAGAGTCTGAAGATTTTTTCCTGTTTCTTTTTCTAAAAGTTTTATAGTTTTATGTTTTGCGTTTAAGTCTGTGATCCATTTTTTTATTTTAAGAGACAAGGTCTTGCTAATGTTGCCTAGGCTACAATGCAGTGGCTGTTCACAGGTGTGATCCCACTACTAATCAGCAAGGGACTTTTGACCTGCTCCTTTTCCGACCTGGGCCAGTTCTTAGGCAGCCTGGTGGTCCCCCACTCCCAGGAGGTCACCATATTGATGCCGAACTTGGTGTAGACACCTAATTAGCATAGCACACTACAGCCTAGAATTCTTGGGCCCAAGCAATCTTCCCACCTCAGCTTCGTGCCCAGCCTGTAATCCATTTTGAATTAATTTTTGTAAGGTTTAGGTTGATGTTCATTTATTTGCCTATGGATGTCTAGTTGCTCTAGCACAATTTGTTGAAAAGAGTATCTTTCCCATTGAACCGTCTTTGCACCTTTTTTTTTTTTGAGACAGTCTCACTTTGTCACCCTGGGTAGAGTGCAGTGGCATCATTGTAGCTCATTGTAAGCTCCAACTCCTGGGCTCAAGCGATCCTCCTGCTTCAGCCTCCCGAATAGCTTGGACTGCAGGCGCCCGCCACGACGCCCAGCTAATTTTTCTATTTTTAGTAGAGACAGGGTCTCATTCTTGCTCAGGCTGGTCTCGAACTCCTGAGCTGAAGCACTCCTCCCATCTCGGCCTCCCAGAGTGCTAGGATTACAGGCGTGAGCCACCATGCCCGGCCTGTCTTTGCACCTTTGTAAAAAAATCAGCCGGTCATATTTGTGTGGGAAGGAGGGAATTTTTTAAGATACAGAAATGTACAGAGTATGACACAACAAACAACTATGGTCCTGTCACAAGACTTGACATTGATATTTATTAATATTTTGTCATTTTTGCTTCAAGTCTTTTTTTTATTATATAAAAGAAAATTCATTATAAAGTTGAAATCCCTTCTAATCTTCATCCTCAATTCTCCCCATTCCTCATAAACAGCTACTAGTGTGAATATGGTATGTTTCTTTCTAGTTAATTTTGTTTATACTGTTACATACACAGATGCACCCATGAACAATATAGAGTATTAATTTATATGCAGGGTCTGTAAATTTTTTTTGCTTTCAATCAATAATCCATGCAAATAATTTTTTCAAAACCAAAAAGTACCAAAGCAAAAAAGCAATGACAAAATAAACAGCAATTTCCTGCCTTACCTTGGTTCCATTGCCTATATTTATCTATTTTTAACACTTGTGGCTGTTTCTCCTGGTATTTCTTCCGTAATTCTAAATTAAAATGCATGTAATACTTTCTACTGATTTTTATTGTAGGTGAGCATTTAGCTCTTACACCATGTCTCCACTTCCCTTTTGACTATTTTTCCAATACACAGTAATTACATGTCACAATTTTTTATTGACTCATTAGTCATTGTTTACGTTATTAACACGTTGACTGACACACTAGAAAAAAATTTTTTCCTTGGGCCATGGTGTTTTATTATGAAAATAGAATAAAAACTTTGAAAACAAAATGATCCTTTCTAATTTAATGAAAAATTTGTTATTTTTTATTGCTTTCTGTGCATGAGTTATATGCAACTTGAAAAATAGTTCTTGTGGCTTCCAAGGTGAAGAGACCTGTGAGTTACATATGCTTCATGAGCCCCCGGCTCAAAACTAGCATGAGTTAAATACAACTCACATGGCAGTTAAGGTGTTAAAATAATAGAGGGGGGTCTCGCTATGATGCCCAGGCTGGTTGCAAATAGGACTTTTTTTTAACATTATTTTTTTCATGATTTCTTTCCTTGCATTATGTTAGTGTTCTCTCTCTCTCTCTCTTGCTCTCTTTCGCTCGATCTTGCTCTCTCTTTCTTTTTTTTTTTTTTTCTTTTTCTTTTTTTAATTTTCTTTTTTTTATGGAGACAGGGTCTCGCTCTTGCTCAGGCTGGTCTTGAACTCTTGAGCTTAAGCTATCCTCCCGCCTCGGCCTCCCAGTTGCTCTCTCTTTCTCATATTCCTATCAGTCTGGTTGGATCTCCTAGAGTAGGGATTGACAGACTTTTTCTTAAAGGGCAAGATAGTAAATATTTTAGAATTGTGGATCTTAATAGTTTTTTGCAAGTTACTCAACACTGTCAATATGTACTTAGTGTGTATATAAACAAATGGGCTTGGCTGTATTCCAATAACATTTTATTTACAAAAACAAGTGACCGGCAGTAGTTTACTGACTTCTGTCCTAGAATGATTCTCTTATTTCCTTAAATTTTCTTGTATTTTTCCTTACTTTGTTTTTTATTTTGTATTCTGGGAAATTTTCTCAACTTTCTCTTTCATCTCTTCTGTTGAAGTTCCTATTTCGTATATCACTTTTAATTTACAAGAGCTTTTCTTCTCTGTTCCTTTTTCACAGCATCCCATTCTTGTTTCATGTATAATAGTATTGCCTCTTTTCTCTTTGAGAATATTAACTACAGCCTTCTAGAAGGTATTTTTCTCTTATTGACTCTTTCATGCTTTTTTTCCCTATGTATTCGAATTATGTTATTTGAATTGTGTTTAAGTTGAATCCTTGTGTTAGGAGTTTTCCTTAATTATCTGGAGATCCTTGGCTGTTAGTTCACACTTAGGAGTGGGGTCCTTAAAAGCTGCTTTAGAAGCTCTTTTTACATGAGTAAGCTTCAAATTAAAATGATCAGACAGCCAGCTTGTTACTGATGTATGCCAAATGACAGTATTCTTTTACCTAGTGCTATTTACTCTCTCTAGAGAAGAAGTCTCCTTTCTTGCCTGGTGGGATCCAAGCTTGGAGATGAGTATAGGAAAGGGCAGGGAGGATGGGGCAGGGATTCTCACTGTGTATCTTTTGGATTTTCATGTATTCACCTGTTTTTAGCTCTGTGCCTCATCTTGCCTTCCAGGGTGTGTACGAGTTCTGAGGGTAAGTCATTTTGTCTCTCTGTAGGTACCTTCCTTGGTCCCAGCTTCCTGCATTTGGCCATATCAGCCAAAATCTTCCTATCTGCTTTCTATCTGCCAAAACGGGTTGAAATCTCTTTGTCTGCAGATGTTTCCACTACCACTTTTTGGGTTTGTACCAGATAGTTCCTTTATTGTCATTTTAGTGAGGCTATTTGGTGGATGGAGTGGAGTTGACATGTGTTGTCAACCTACAGTGTTAAACTGGAATTTAAGAGATTTGGTTTGAAAAATGAGTAGTAGAAATTTTTATCTGATGCTAGATATTTTTGGGGTATACCCCATTTGTCTTTCCCTCCCTCCCTCTCTCTTCCTTTTTTTTATTAAAAACATGCTCCTCATTTCTGACTGAGAACTCATCAGAATGGCCTTTACCATCCATATTTCTACCAACATTCTGATCATGATCACGTAAGTAATCTGTAAGAAAATTAAGGCTTTCTCTATAGCTCTTCTTTTCTGAGCTCTTACCAGAATTGCCCTTTATTCTCTGTTCATGGCAGTGTAGTCTTTTTTCTAGCATGCATCTCTAAATTCTTTCAGCCTCTTCCCATGACCCAGTTCCAAAGCCGCTTCCACATTTTTACGTATTTGTTACAGCAGCACCTCACTTCTCAGTAAGGATTTCTGTCTTAGTCTATTGCAGACTCTCTCTCTTTTGAATGGAAATATATTTATTTCAAATAGTACATATTATCATTAAAAACATTAAATGACATGAAGCCGTAAGACTAGAGAATGAAAAACTCCCCTCTCTCTATCCCCAGTTGTAATTGGCACCCACATCTGCATTGCCAGACTTTGAACATACACATTGCCTCCACTTTTTCTTTATTCTAGCTTGTTTGTTTCATTTCCTTCAGGTCTCCAGGAAACCTAGAGAAGAACCGTTACGGGGATGTACCCTGCCTGGACCAAACTAGAGTGAAGCTGACAAAGCGAAGTGGCCACACTCAGGTAGACAGATAAATGCTATCTTTTTAAGAGCACTGAGGGAAATTCAGCCTCTTCCAAAGTAGAGCTTACTAATACTGTAGTAGAGTGAAAATGGACTCTGAAGTCAGAGAGATAAGATTTGAGTTTATATTTTGCTACATACTAGTCTGTAATCATAGGCAAGTCCCTAAATGCCCATCTCACAGTACTGGGTGGAAATTAAATGAAATTCTTTATGTGAATGCTGACAGTACAAGGTCTGATACATTATAGGTTCTTGATAAATGTTTATTTTTCCTTTTACTCCTTAGTTGTAAAGTCATGGTCATATATTCCAATTCAATTGGTGAGTGTATTTTGTATTTTATATTGATGCAAGGCAACTTTGATTATAAGTGACCTCTGATTTTTCCATCTAGATCTGAGAAAATTGTAGACAACCAGTTTTTATATAAATGTCTAGGGATTGAGATGAAACAGTCAAATGACTATATTATTTATTAATTTGATATCTGTACATATTACTAATCACAGGCTGGGCAAGGCGGCTCATACCTTTAATTCCAGCACTTTGGGAAGCTAAAGCAGGAGGATTTCTTGAGGCCAGGAGTTCAAGACCATCCAGGGTAACACAGTGAGACCTGGTCTCTACAAAAAAAATAAGAAAAATTAGCTGGGCATGGTGGTGCATGTCTGTAGTCCCAGCTGCTTGGGAGGCTGAGGCAGGGGAATTGCTTGAGCCCAGGAGTTTGAAGCTGCAGTGAGCTATGATCACACCATTGCACTCCAGCCTGGGTGACAGAGCAAGACCCTGTCTCCAAAAGAAAAAAACAAAAATTTTATTCAAACTCTTCACATGCACCTTTAACATTGGAGTCTTTGTCATAATTTGAGCCATGTTTTGAGTCAATCTAACATGGTTTTCCAGAGCACAGCATCTTTATTTCCTCTTAAGCGTGTGGTATTGTCACTGGAAAGTTTATCCTAAACCAGAAAAATCTATTAGGATAACATTAGGACACGTTTTTCTTTTCATTCACCCTGCATCTCATGCATCCTCTGTAACATGATCATTCACTTACCCCTTTTAAAAATCCTCTTTAATATAATTTGTCTATAGCAACATCCGACCTTAGAATTTTGAAATGAATGACTGAATAGGTATTATATTTCTTTTTTTTTCCTTCTCGTATACCAGTTTTGTCTGGTAATCTCTGTAAGCATCTAATGACAACAAAAAGCATTGATTGAGGTTGCTGGTCAAAGTAAAGGAATTTAAATAGTGCTTCTTTAACATGACACACATTATAAGGACTTATTACATCACGCCCCTCTTTTTCTGGGGGATAATTTTTGGAAAAATCATTGCCTTGTATTTGGGCATACATGCTATGTGGGTCAGGAGCTGAGAATCATGGTTTTAATCTCTCTTGACCCTACTGTTCTAAGCTGAACTGTGAACTGAATTCACAGCCCTTTCCAGGACTCTTGCAGAGGGTTTTCCTGCAGGAGCATTAGCTAAAAGTCTGGCTAACTTGAGGGTAAATTCATCAGTACTGCTGAGATCGTCATAGTATATGTTCTGAAGGAGGGGAGTTCAGTAGTTGAATTGGGGCTGTGGAGTCAGAGATAGCTGTATGTATCTGTTTTGTTGTCTTCTCTGTCTCCAGTACCTACAGTGGTGCCTGGGACGTATCAGACACTCAGGAAATATTTGTGAATGAGTGAATCTCAGTGTACCAGGAGACCATACTAGTCATCCTGTGGTTAATCTGAAGATCATTGCCTGATTTGTAGTCTCTTTCATTACTATAAACATTGTCAGAGGTGTTTTGGTTTGGTTTGGTTTTGGTTTTTTTGACATTAAATTATTATTTTTTTTGAGACAGGGTCTCAGTCACTTACCTAGTTCAGAGTGCAGTGGTGCCATCATAGCTCACTGCGGCTTCCAGCTCCTGGGCTCTAGAGCAATCCTCCTGCCTCCGCCTTGCAAGTAGCTAGGACTAAGGGTGTGCACCAGCATACCTGGCTAATGTTCTAAAAAAAATTTTTTGTAGAGACAGGGTTTCACTATGTTGCCCAGGCTGGTCTTGAATTCCTGGCCTCAAGCGGTCCTCCTGCCTTGGCCTCCCAAAGTGTTGCAATTATATGCATGAGCCACCATGCCAGGTCCAACATTAAATTATTTATTTAACTTCGGGGACATAATGCTGTCATGGTATTTCTACCTTTGAAGCTATTCTTTCTCATTTTGTTTCTTGACATTTATGTATTTATTTATTTTAATTGACAAATAAAAATTGAATGTATTTATGGTGTACAACACAATGTTTTGAAGTACATATACATTATGGAATGGCTAAATCAAGCTAGTTAACGTATGTATTACCTCACAAACTTTTTTTGTGGTGAAAACATTTAAAATCTACTCTCTTAGCAATTTTCAATTGTATAATACATTGTTATTTGGAAGATTCAGGTTTATTAGTGAATTGGTTACTTGATTTGCTCCTGGAATTTTAAAGCTGTTAGTTGCAGTTTCTATTGAACATAACTGTCTTAGTCTGTTTGGGCTGCTATAACAAAAATAGCATAGACTGGCTAGCTTATAAACAATAGAAATTTATTTGTCACTGTTTTGGAGGTTGAGAAGTCCAAGATCAAGGTGCTGGCAGATTCAGTGTCTGGTAAGGGCCATTTTCCTGGCTCATAGACCACCATCTATTCATTGCATCCTCACATGGGGGAAGGGGCAAGGGAGCTCTTTGGAACTCTTCTCTTTTATAAGGGTAGTAATCCCATCTGAGAGCTCTGTCTTTCTGGGCTTCAGTGACCTGATCACCACCTATCAAAGGCTCTAGCTGCTAATACCATCACATTGGGAGTTGGGATTTCTACATATGAATGAGGGGCAGGACACAAACATTCAGTCTATAGTGATGGCCCATAACATAGTGCCCTTGGTTTGGTTCTTTCTACTATTTCAGTACCCCAAAGTCCACAAGTCTATGCTTTGTCTCTGAGGTTATTTTTCATTTTAATATCCTATGATTCTTCTGAAATTGCTCATTTTAATTCCCAGTGCTCTTAGAGACAAGGATGCTGAAAGCTGGTATATCCTTAGTTATTAATATAAAGAAATAATAAGTCATCTTTAAAGAGGTGACATTTCTTTTCAAAGCATAAAGATAACTCCTGGGGTAACAGCTTATATATTACTTTTATAATAGTGTTGATTGGCATATACCAGGTAAATCTTTTATACTTTTCTATGCCTTCTCCCTTGGGTCCTAGAGGGTATATCATTCTACTGCCTCTATCCATTCAACTCCGAATTACTAATAGTTATATTATGACTTGAAACTGTAGCTACATCAGTGTTTCTCTTTTTTTTTTGAGACAGAGTCTTACCCTGTTGCCAGGGCTAGAGTGCAGTGGTGTCGTCACAGCTCACTGCAACCTCCAACTTCTGGGCTCAAGCGATCCTCCTGCCTCAGCCTTCTGAGTAGCTGGGACTAGAGGTGTGTGCCACCACGCCCAGCTAATTTTTTATATTTTTAGTAGATTTGGGGTCTTGCTCTTGCTCAGGTTGGTCTCAGACTCCTGAGCTCAAACGTTCTTCCCACCTTGGCCTCCCAGAGTGCTAGGATTACAGGCAGGAGCCACCGTGCCCGGCCTTAATGTTTTCTTTTATCAGCCTGGATTAAAGGATGTTGGCAGTGATCTTGTAAGTAGGTATAATAAAAAATGATGTTGATTCCACTGGATGTGGATTAAAAAAAAGAAAAAAAATGATGTTAAAGTACGTAAGACAGAGGATATTAGGAGATGGGAGAAGAAGCTGGAAGAGATGGAGTCAGGAGCTCTTCATTGAGACTCCTTTGAATTTGGCTGGAAGTTGCTTTGTGTTAATTCAGGTAGCAATGGAGTCTGGGTGTTTGGCCCTGTTGTTGTCCTAGGTATGAGATGTAGCTTTCTTCCATCTCCATTCACACTTTGCCTTTTGTATGTGGCAGAATGGACAGGATATTCCTACTCAGGTTGCTTGGCTTGCCTCTTACTTGGTCCTATGCTGTGGTGCTCAAGTCCTAATGAACCCTTTTTTGGTAAATAACAACTTTATTGAGATATAATTCATATACCATACAATTCACCCATTTAAAGCATACAAGTCAATGGTTTTTAATATATTCACAGAGTTGTGCAACCATCACCATAACCAACTCATCCTCCCCACACCCCAGACAGGTGCAGTGCAGTGGCACACTCTGTTGCCCAGGTTGGAGTACAGTGGCACAATCATAGCTCACTGTAAACTCGAACTCATGGGCTCAAGCAATCGTCCTGCCTCAACCTCCCAAAGTGCTGGGATTCCAGGCACCTTCTTTTACCCATTTTTAAATTGGCTTATTTATCTTTTTATTGTTGAGTTGTAAGAGTTCTTTATGTATCCTAGATACAAGTTCCTTACCAAATGTATGCATTCTGTGGGTTATTTTTTTAACTTTCTTGATGTGTCCTTTGAATCACAATAGTTTTTAATTTTAATATAGCCAAATTTTTCTCTTTTCTTTTGCACTTGTGCCTCTGATGTCACATCCAAGAAGCTTAACCTAACCCAAGGTCATGAAGATTTACTCCTTTACTTTCTTTTAAGAGGGTTTTGTTTTGTTTGTTTGTTTGTTTTTAGCGTGAAAGGAAGTTTATTGAGGAAGGGCAAGATACGTTTGCCACGGATAACAAATGAGCCTCTTGTCATAACAAAAAGGACTCTTTAAGAGTTTTATGGTTTTAATCTCTTACATTAGGTCTGTGATACATTTTGAGTTCATTTTTGTGTATAGTGTAAGGAAGGGGTTAGCTTGATTTTTCTGTTTTTAGATATCCAGTTGTCCCTGCACCATTTGTTGAAGTGAGGTTTTGAATTGGCCCTTTCACTCCTCACTTTCTGCTTGACAAGGCAATATTCACACCTTCAGTTGTACTTACCTGGTACCTCATTTTATGACCTAAATGGTATATTCCATGCAGCTGAAATGATGTCTCCCTTTTATCATTAGACAGATTACATCAATGCCAGTTTCATGGATGGCTATAAGCAGAAGAATGCTTACATTGGTACACAAGGTAAGCTGGTTCAGCCCTCACATGTTGGTTTTGTGCCATGTACCTCTGATTCCTTGTGCCAGATGATGGCATAATTTTTAAAGGAACTGCTAACTTGTGTTGTTGTTGCCATTAAATCCTGACCTTTCATAAATATTGGTGTGGCTGAAAGAGGCAGATGAGAGGTGTAGGGTTTCTGTACCAGCCGGCTGTGCCTGGAAACTTACTGCATGGAGATAAACTGGAGATTTAAACAGATAACACTACTGCCTGCAAGTTTTGGGGCTATATCTTAATATTGTTAATCCAAGGGGGTAGGGCATCAGGACTCACCAGCCAGCAATATGCTCTTCATGTCCAGTAAGAGGCTGTGAATGGCAGTGGGGTTTCCCAGAGATTGAGTACAATGTAGGAATGAGTGTTGCTGACCTAAGAGGTCCTTCTTGGTCCCTGTACCATCACAGAGTACTCATGCAAGTGTTCTGACATGAATATTCTGTGCCAAGTCTGACAGTGAAGTACTAGACCTTAGGAGGATTTCGGATGGAGTGTCTATAAATGCTCCTATGGGTCTAGTACTCCTCCTGACCTGGCTTCTGTACATCTCAAGAGTATCATGTCATCTCCAGAAAGGGTGGGAGGAAATCACAACACAGGAAGACAAAATAGGCTACCATAGGTGCTTAGGGACTTTGACCATTGCAGAGCATGGCCAGCAAGAGATCTGGTGGATACCTCCTTAACCCAGTGAGGTAATCAAACTTAGTGTCACCAATAATGGACACG
Organism: Daubentonia madagascariensis; assembly: GCA_023783475.1. Taxonomy (NCBI): domain Eukaryota; kingdom Metazoa; phylum Chordata; class Mammalia; order Primates; family Daubentoniidae; genus Daubentonia; species Daubentonia madagascariensis. The sequence goes on along the minus strand of JAKFHU010000144.1, from coordinate 5,343,110 downwards.
GGGACATTATATATGCCTCCTGATTTGATGCAGTGAGAAATGCACATCACCTATGTTATATGTTGCCAGTTTTAAAATATAAATCTAATCATGAGAAACAAACCAGACAAATCTAGATTGTGGGACATTCTATAAGAAAACTGGCTCAGACTCTTCAGTTAATGTCATGAAAAACAAAAAAAGGCAGAAAACTGCTCTAGATTAAAGGAGACTAAAGAGATAACCAAAGGCAGTGTGTGATCTGTGATTGGATCTTCAATTGTTTGAAAAAAACCTATTAAAGACAAACTATTAGGACAGTTGGAGGGGCTGGGCATGGTGGCTCACACCTGTAATCCCAACACTTTGGGAAGCCAAGGTGGGAGGATTGCTTGAGGCCAGGAATCCAGGAACAGCCTGAGGCAACATAGGGACATACCCGTCTCTTAAATAAAAAAAAAAATTTTGGAGACTTGTATCAGCTATCATTATATCAATATTTAATTGTATTGGTGTGATAATGGTATTGTTCTATAGGAGGATATCCTTGTTTTCCTAATACATGCTCAAGTATTTAGGAGTGAAATATCATGATGTCTGTAACTTTTTAATTTTTTTTTTTATTGTAAGAACACTTAACATCTACCCTCTTAAATTTTTAAGTCCACAATACAGTATTGTTAAGTCTAATGTACAACTTACTTTTACATAGTTCTGTCAAATGGAAAAATACGTATGTATGTATAGAGAGAAGTAAATGTTGCAAAATGATAGGTTTTTAGCTAAAGAATGTATTGGGTGCCTTGTACTATTTCAGCTTATCTGTAGGTTTGAAATTATTCAAAATGAAAGTTGGGGGAGAAAAAAGGGAAAGGGGGCTTTGGATTCTGGGGACATTGTTAATGGATCTGAATGTCACAAGTTAGTTTTTTTTCCCTGGGAGGGACTGCTGTCTCCATAAGGAGTCCTTTTAAGACCCTAAGAAGCAGCAAGAGAACTATCAGGAAAATTTTTGGGTAGGATTAGGATATGACAAGGAGGCTGGGGGCTGGCTGGAGGGGGCCTCAGTGCTGTTTTCTCTAGGTTTATAAGGCGAAGGCACTGCTTAGAGTTGTTAATTATGCAGGTATTGAATCCTTTAGGCTGGCTCTGAAGGCCCTGTCCAGGAAAAGATACTCCTTCAAGAATGTAATGGGAGTTTTCTTTTTTTCTTTTCTTTTCTTTTCTTTTTCCTCGCCTCTCTCCTCTCTCTCCTCTTTCTCCTCTCTCTTCTCTTCTTTCTTGAAAGCCAAGTTTTTAATTTATTCATTTCCTGGACTTGAAGTACTCTTCAATGATATTCTTGGCCTAAGAGTTTTTGACATAGTCCTTACCTACTGTATAACTGCAACCAACCTCTTTACAAGGTTTTTCCTCTATCAGTTTTACAGAGGCCTACCTGCTCCCTACTTTCTTATTGTCATTAACCTTAATTAGGTTGATTTGGTGTAAAGCACTAAGGGCCTCCACCAACCTGACATAGATAGGCTCATCACAGTTGGATGTAAGCACGCAAAGATGGGTTTGGAACTTTTCTAAGACGAATTGCACATGGTAGGCCATTGTGGATGAGTGCAGTCTTCAGCACCTGTTGTAAAACAATATTAACTTCTGTTACATCTGCAACAGCAATGCCTTTCTTGGCTGTGGTGATGGGTTATGGGTAAAGCTGAATCTTGAATGCACCCAAGCTTGCACCCCTGTAACAACTCAGCAGTGGCAGGGAAAGAGCTGAGAGAGGATTTTTTGAGTCAAGCATTGATCATCTTTAGGGGGCTTCAGTACTCTATTAGGACCAGAAAATGGGTCCTGTGATGTTGAAAAGACTAGTTTGATTTGCCTGGCTAACCTTCTTGGTTATATTCAGTATTCTGATTCTTATTCATAATAATATTTCTAGTAATAATGTCATCTATTGAAAGCACCTACTATATATCAGGTGCATAATTGCTATCTAATCATTATAGAGACTCTGCAAGGAAGGTTTATTAATTTATTTTGTAGATGAACAAACTGAAGCCCAAAGGTTACCTTTGGATCACGCAGCTAGTAAGTGGCAGAACCAGAATTTGAACCCATGTTTGTTTGGTTCAGAAGTCCTTGCAAGCCAAGTCAGGATATTGTTTCACCTATGTCAGTATAAATTGCTAACTCTATTTCTTCAGAGAAGTCTACTGTTAAAGGAGCTAACCTGGGAAGTACAATTGTCCCTCCTCAATCTCTGTCTTGTGCCTTTGGGGAAGTTTGACCCTTTCTGCCTAGTCCAAGTGTGGTATCTAGGTTACCAGGTACTCTGATTGCTCAGCAACCCCAATTCTGCCAGTGATTTGAATGTGGAAAATAAAAGTATATGAGAAATGGTGTGGTGCAGGATAGTAGGCTGGGGATGAGGTTGGGGATTAGAGATATGGAAAAGGTGTTCTTATTATTTTCTTGATGTTCACACTAGGGTAATTCATGTCTGTTGTAGAACATGTAGAAAACAAAGATTAAAAAAATCACTCTAAACCTAGGATCCAGAGATAATGTTAATATTTTGCAGCATCTCTTCCTAGATCTTTCCCTGTGCATACATATAGATATAGACATATAAATTATTTGACAAAATGGACTCTTTCTATACATTCTCTCTTTTTTCTCTTTTCTTTTTTCTTTTTTTATTAAAAGGGGAGGGTTTGTGAGGAGGGTCATCTAGTTGCATTGTTTTTTTTTTTTTTTTTTTTTTTTTTTTGGTAGAGACAGAGTCCTCGCTCTGGGTAGAGTGCAGTGGCGTCATTGCAGCTCACCGCAACCTCCAACTCCTGGGCTCAAGTGATCCTCTTGCCTCAGCCTCCTGAGTAGCTGGGACTACAGGCATGCGCCATGACATCCGGTTCATTTTTTTTTCCTTGAGACAAGGTCTCGCTCTTGCTCAGGCTGGTCTCGAACCCCTGAGCTCAAGCAATCCACCCACTTCGGCCTCCCAGAGAAGCTAGGATGACAGGCGTGAGCCACCGTGCTCGGCCTGCATTGTCTCTTTTTTCATTTAATGGTATCTTGTGAATACCTTTCAATGGCAAAAGGTACAGATCTTACAACATTGGCTTTATGGACTACATAAATTACGGGTATGCCGTAATTTAACTAATCCTCTCTTGTTGGACATTTAGCTTATTTCCAAGACCTCATGTGCTTTTGGCAGCATCTACTTCTGCAAAGAGGGAATTCCGGTATCACAAGATTTTAGTGCTTGCTAAAAGACTTAGCAAAAATGGTAGTGGAACCAGCAGACTTCCAGGCCAAAATCACCCAACTACTGCCCTACTTCCCTGAAAGGAGAGAGGGAAAACACTGGGAAAGTACAAAGAATTATCCTGAGTTGTTACTTTCTTGACTGAAAGAGAGTTGGTGGTCCACAAGTATTTTCAAAGTGCTCAGCCCTGTGCAGGTTCTAACTATAAAAGCAGAACTTGACAACATAGCCCTTGTCCTTAGGACCATGTTTACTGACACATCATTAATTCCCACAAAGTAATATGACTGATGTAAATATAAATTAAGTGGTTAAGCTGTTTAAATCCAGCTGTGCCATCAAGAGCTCAGAGAAAAAGAAGTCCCACAAGGCATGTGGTGATCAGAGAAAGCTTCCAGGAAGAGGCAGCCCTTGAAAATGGGCAGCAGTGAATAGCATTGGAGGTGAGGGAGACAGCTTGAGCAAAGGAATAGAGGCAGAAGTGAATATGGTGTGTCTATATTGTGATGGAGCAATTTTTTTTAGAAAAATTAAACTGGTGGGTATCCAGAATAAACTGGAAGGGAAAGAGACCTACTCAGAAAAGTAGACTAAGATGGTGTTATAGTAAAACAAAAGATGATATGGTCCTTGTGGCAGGGAAATTGGGCAGGAAGAACAGGATGAGGAGAGGGTAGGGGCAAAAGGATAAAAACCAAAAACATTTCAAAGGTGAAAAATCTATATAATTTGGTGACTGACTGCTTCTGGGAAATGAAGGAAATGAATAAGTCAGTTTACCTCCACTTTTTCAGACTGAATGATTTAAGAATGCCAATATTGTTAACAGAGATGAGAAAGTTGAAAGATAAAGCTAATTTTGAAGGAGGAGACTGAGTTGTAGACATGATGGACCTGAGATGATGGGACACAGAAAGAATGGTTTAGTAGGCAACCTGTGATTATAAGGCTGAAGCTTAAGGTGAGAGGAAAATAGCTAGAGATACCTACACAGTTGACATTGTCAGCCTGGATGTGATGACTGGATCTGATGATTAGGGCTCTGAGTGCGTATGTTAACAGTGCTTCCCAAACAGTAACCTACGTACAACTGTCCTGGGGATCTTGTTAACATGCAGATTCTGCATTTCTAATACTCTTCTACACGATGCTGGTGCTGTTGGTCTAGGGATGTGGAGAGATGAGCAGGGAGTTAACATCTGTGGTTTGGAGTTAGTATTGGGGAGAAAAACAGAAGAGCCTAAGAAAGAACAAAGTGCTTCCCCAGGGTCATGTTCCTTGTCTTCTTTTCATTTCAGGCCCTTTGGAGAATACCTATCGTGATTTCTGGCTCATGGTATGGGAGCAGAAAGTCTTGGTGATTGTCATGACCACCCGGTGAGTTAATCCCTTTTTTCCCCCACTCTGTCCCTAAGCATGGGTGATTCAAGAGAGAAGTTTAGCTCTTAGAAACAATAAGGATTAGGCTGGGGGCGGTGGCTTACTCCTGTAATCCCAGTGCTTTGGGAGGCTGAAACCAGAAGATCATTTGAGGCCAGGAATTTGAGACTAGTTCAGATAACATAGTGAGATCCCGTCTCTACAAAAAAAATTTAAAAATTAGCTATGTGTGGTGGGGTGTGCCTGTAATCCCAGATACTTGGGAGGCAGAGGTGGGAGGATCACTTGAGCCCAGGAGTTAGAGGCTGCAGTGAGCTATGAGCACTCCACTGCACTCCAGCCTGGGTGACAGAGCAAGACCCTGTCTCTCTAAAAATTAAAAAAAAAAAGGTACAATGAGTATTAGGAAAATCATTGCAAAGATTTTGAGATATCTTAGCTTTTTCTTAGCTGATCCAGAGTTAACACAACTAGCGTATGGTAGAGATTGATAGATCTAATTTGTCAAAGCTTTCATCAACGGCTCTGGTGACCCTATGCCAGTTGTAGCCTATTCTGAGGTCCTGGTCTTATCCACTAAAGGAAGTACTGAGAAACACAGGGCAATTCACCTTTAATCTGGCCCCTATTTCCAGAGAGAAGCTGTCTTCCTGGTTCCTGAAGTACCATTTCCTCTTTGCTCTCCATTTGCTACTTTTGACCATTTTTCCAGTTGTAGATATTTCCACCTGTAGGAGAACTGCAAAAAAAAAAAAACCAAACAGAGGTGAAACATACTGGATGAGGCAGGAAGCTTTCAATGAAAGGAATATTTTTGAAATTTTGGTCTACAAATGTGCCAAATTTAAGGAATTACCTATTTCATTAATGTTATCATCATTATGATAATTATAAGCTATTTCAGATGATGAGAAAAAAATGAATGAGAATGTTTGCTCAGTTCCCTTCCTCAGGGCACTATTATAACCACCTTGATTTGGAGAGGAGGTAGTAGGAGAAGTACCACCTTGGAGTACCTTGGGGCCACTGAAGAGTGGTGGGCGGGACTTCAGACCTTTACATAAACCTCCCATTAGCATCCCAGGAGCTGTGTCTTTCCCAGTCCTTTATCAGCTAGCAGCCCTTATTGGGGAAGAGAATGAGCAGTGGTAGAGGTACAGGGCCAGAGAGTTCTCTCTGACCCATCATATTTTCTCTACTGTTTTTCTTTGTCCACTCTCAGTATTTATCCCAGATATGTGAGAAGTACCATGAGGTACCAGGAGAGAGACCAAATGATGTAGTAAGTGTTCAATAAATGTTGGCTAAAGGAGTCCATGCAGCAACTTTCCTGTTGTTACATCTGTTTAGAATGAAGAGGCTTCCTTCCTTTTCTGCCGAGAATCAATGGTGTAAGTTAGAAGCAATGCAAGAGATGACAATGCTGCCTAGGGATACAGCAGGTCTTCGGGGGAGTGGGGTTACTGCTGTGGAGAGGAAAAATGGAAGGCTTACCTTGCTCTGTTTTCTTTTCAGCTTTGAGGAGGGCGGCAGGAGAAAGTGTGGCCAGTACTGGCCTTTAGAAAAAGACTCTCGGATCCGATTTGGCTTCCTTACAGTGACCAATCTAGGTGTGGAGAACATGAACCATTATAAGAAAACAATGCTAGAAATTTTCAACACAGAGGTAAATCCAGGTTTCTATTTTCTCACCTTTTGAAACATGGGAGAGCCACTACTGTAAGGAAAATCTCCAGAGGGAATAAACAGGATTCCAGGGAGGTTATAAGTTGCTTCTTTTTTTCTGAGAACAGGATGAGGATATTCAAGTCAGAGCCAATATAGCCATATTATCTCAACATAACAGTGGCATTACATAGGAATAAAGCTTATAACTAAAAAATTCTATATCCTACAATATAGGAATTCTGCCCTTTTCAAACATTTAACCCTTCTTTTTGGTTTATAGTAGAAAAGCAATTGTTGGGAGAAGCAATTGGGAAAGTTGAGAGTGGTAGACAGGAGCCTTGGTGGTAGAGATATCAGGGTATTGAGAATCTGGGAAAGCTGGAGGTAGTTGGGCAGGCAGAAATGACCTCATTAACTTTTGCTGCTTTCTCTCATCTAAGGAGCGGCAGAAACGCCAGGTGACCCACTTCCAGTTCCTGAGCTGGCCAGATTATGGCGTCCCTTCCTCAGCAGCTTCCCTCATTGACTTTTTGAGAGTGGTCAGAAACCAGCAGAGTCTGGCTGTGAGCAGCATGGGAGGACGCTCCAAAGGGCAGTACCCTGAGCCACCCATTGTGGTCCATTGCAGTGCAGGAATTGGCAGGACAGGTAAAGCACCTGACACAGCTCTTGGTGCCTCTAGAGGCAGTAGGTAGGGAAGGAGTAACAAAGCTCTTAGCCATATCTATGATTGGAGAAAGAGCTCATTTGATCCCTTAGTGGTGAATTGCTGTGAAAAATTCCTCTTTAATGTCCTTTTGGTATCCCTAGTGCCAGATGCTGGCCAGAATATATACTTCACAGGCCAAACCCTCTAGGGCTTTATATATCCCATCAGCATGGTTATATTCTGATCCCTGTCACCTTGTCATCATTGTCACTGTGGGTGTCCCAGAGAACTCAGCTGGTTTGCTGCGTCCTTCCCTGGGGGGACTTCTCACCCTGTGCTGTGTTCTCCATGTGGAGCCAGTTAGCACCTTTTGCCTTAGGGGATGTACATTGCAAGAATCGTTGGCCTTTCTAGTTTAGAGGTCCCTTTGGGAGAAAGTTCGAAAGCATAGGTTTGTGTTAGGCCTCTGTGGAAAAGTTGCAGAGTCTCTGGACATTAAGTATGGGAGTGCTGTTAGTCTGTTTGAGATTGAAGCAGGAAGTTCCTGTGTCACTTCCCACTCTTCCTGTTATATCCATGTATGTCCTGAGAGACAGGAGGCCTTCTCATTTCTCTGGCCTTCAGCACTCCCTGTGACCTCTTCCTCGAGTTCTTTTAGGCCTAAGGCCATCTGGCCTCCTGCCATGAGACACCTTGCCTTTGAATTCATTCATCCAGTTCTGCCTGGGTTATTTGGTAGAGGGAGGAAGAGAGGAGAGCTAAACTACATGTGATCCCTTTCTTCCTTCTTCAGGTACCTTCTGCTCACTGGACATCTGCCTGGCACAGCTGGAGGAACTTGGCACCCTTAATGTGTTCCAGACGGTGTCACGCATGAGAACCCAGAGGGCCTTCAGCATCCAGACCCCTGAGCAGTACTATTTCTGCTACAAGGCCATCCTGGAGTTCGCAGAGAAGGAGGGCATGGTGTCCTCTGGCCACAACCTGCTGGCCATGGAGGGTCAGTAACTCTCCCACGAGCCTCCTACCTGCCGGCCAGCCTTCCTTAAACTATCCTGGACACCGCTGAGCCTATAGGTTGCCAACAGTTATGCTGAAGCCATGGATCAACCTCTTTCTCTTGTCTCCTGGCACGTGTGCACGCAAGGCGGCCTTTCCCTTTGGCTAGATAAATGTGGTGAAATTGCCACTAGAAAGGGTCAGCAACAATGTGTTCTGAATTCCTAGCACCTGCTATCAAACTGTGCCTTATTAAAACCAAATTGTGGCTATTGATTTTTGCCAGGGGCCCCGAGGTAAGTGGGGAAGGAACCTCCCATCCCCTTTCCCAATGACATTCTCCTTCTGGAGGTCTCCTCTCTCCCACTCCTTCCCTTTGCTAGGATTTTATGGGAAGGTTTGGTGAGCATTCACTTTCCTCCCCAAGAGCTTGATTGACCAAGTTACATATTCTACAGATCGTCCTGAGTGCCAAGCACGTTTATACATAGGGCGTGTATTCCAGTCTTTTCTGTCATTCTGTGTGTGTGTGTGTGTGTGTGTGTGTATGTGCACTTATGTGTATGGGTCCATATGTACGTGTGTATATAATATATATTGTATGTGATAATATGATCGTATTCTATAAATACATATACGTACAGATACTCCTTTGTAGAAGTTCCTGGGGCTCCATGTTGCAGTTCAGGACTCCTTGCTTCTTGGGCCCTACTGTTCTGGAGTAGCTGGGGTTGGGGATCATGTCTGCTGTTGTCAGACTGCAGAGTGGTGAAAGAGGACACACACACATCTCCTGCAAGCTCCTGCCATGGGCCCTCGTCCTTAAGTAATGACTTACCTCCGGATGCTGCCTGTTGGAGCCAAGGATATTGGTTTATGGTGACACTAGGTTAATTCAGCATGGGTTGCCCCTATCTGATGATTTTTCTCTGTTTACTTGGCCTTTTTTGGGAACAGACCTCCACTGTGATTCCATGTTCTCTCTTTCCTCTCACTACCCCAGGGATGATAGACCAAGGGTAGGGATGAACTCACTGAGCAGCCGGAGCCAAAAGCAAACGGTACAAAGTCTTAGAAGGAAAGAAGGGGGAGCCCAGGTGTGAGAGAGAGGAAACTACTATGAGAATCCTTCCCTGGGAGGACAAGCTGGGGCCCCTTTTTCTTTTGCCGGATGGTTCCTTTCCTTATGGAGCTTGGCCCTGTCTACTGAGATGCCCGTCTCTTCCTGCCTGCTAGTCTGCCAGACCCTGGAGCTCAAGCTTGGTGGGTTCGGTGCCAATAAAAAGCTTAACCCCCTAGCTGAGTGAGGTGGTTCCCTACCCACTGCAACTTGTCCCTGCCTGCTCCTAGTCCACCCATCCTGATGTGCCAGGGATGGAATCAACAGTCCCCAGCACTCCATGTTCCTAAGAAAATTCCAGGAACCCTTTAACCTTCCCCCATCATAGAAGAGGTTGGTGGCTGATCAGACCTCAATAATTTTATACTGTAATAAGCTCTTTGAATATGTATATTCTTATTTTTTATAATCATTTCATTTTGTATTTAACATCAATGGACTGAGTCAGATTCAGAAAATAGTTGTAATGTTCATAATCAATATCTTACAGTGATACAGTTTTGTATTTACATATAAATATACCAACATGATCAAAACCCTTTTAGCTTCATCAATTTAGCAGTCTGGGGCTGGGAAGGTGAGGAGGGGAGGGGGTCTAGGAACTGGTCTGGGAGGGGTGGGGAGTCAGGGAGGGTCCCAAGGCTTCAGTCTCTGAGACTTTCAGTTCTAAGAGCTACCTACCTTGTCTGTAGGCCATAACCTTAGCTCTGGACAGAGGGACCCAACACCAGTTGAGCACTTGCTATATGCCAAGCTCTATGATAGGTGCTACCCCCCCATTACCTCATTCAAACCTCACAACAATCTAGTGAGATATTATCCTCCCCCTTCTTTCCCTTGTCTACCCTTTTCCCGTTTCTATATAGATGAGTAAGGTGAGGTCCAGAGGGTTACACTGATTTGCTCTAAAACTGGAGCTCAAGTTGGTCTGCTTACAAAGCCTTTTATCTCTTCATTGCATCACAGATGGAGATAGTGCTTTGTCTTTGGAGACTGGAGGTTTTTTAAACTCTTCAGAGTATAAACAGTTCCTAAATTCCAGGTAGTTGATCTTGAACCCATGCTTCATGTGGTGGACCTGAAGGGTGACAGGGTTGGTGACTGATTATCCCAGTTGGGACCTCCTGATGTAGGGTCCTCAGGTCTGCAGAGTATCAAAGGGGTCATTCTCCCAGGGGGGAAACTCCATACATACGGGTATATTGGTCTTTGTGGAAAGATCTTGAGTCATTTGCATTTCTTTCTTAGAAAAAATGGAACCAAAAGCTTTGTCTGTATAGGACCACTCTCCATACCATCCCTGTTGGCCAGTAACAGCCTGCTCAGCTGGGGCAGTTCTGGCTGGCAGATATTGGGGTCTTCTGAGTAATAGCATCTAACATTTACTCTTACTCTATTTATGCTTACTCTATTGCAGGCACTGTTCAGAGTAATTTCTAGGTATTAACTCATTTACTGTCAACAACCTTTGGAGGTAGGTATTAACAGAAGAAAAAAATTGAGACACAGGAACCTGGACCATCTGACTCTGAAGTACCTTCTCTTAACTCTTACACTAGACTCCTCCTAAAGATCCATCTCCTGATCTGCCAGCAAAATTTTCTTGAGTTTCTTACCTTAATCAAGAGCTGAAATGCAGAGCAAAAAATTAAGCCAGTCTTTGCCCCAGATGAGCCTCCATTCTACTGGAGGCAAGCAAGCAAGACTTGATCAGAGATACTTTGAAATCTGAGAAATCAGAGGTTAGGGATTGGTGGAATAGGTAGGAAATGCAATTAATGATAAAAGGTCTGGAGGAGGTAACTTCAAACTGTCATTTATTTGAAGAGGCTATGACCCAACTGCCTTGTAAATTCAGGGTTATGCATGAATTACTCACTGCATATCTGAGGATCAGTGAGGTAATCACTGTAGAGCTCCAGAAAAATGCAGATTCCTGGGCTTTCCCAGGAGGTGGTTTAGTGACAGGATGACCAGGTTTGGGAACCACTGACTTAGTTCATGTCCCTGACTTTGTGGAGAATTAGCAAATTGATGTCTCCTGAATTTTCAGTAAAACTCTGAGAGAAAGGGACCAATAGCTTTCCCCCCACCGCCATTGTTGTTTGTAGCTTTTCCCAGTGTGAGCTTAGCTATGCTAGGTGTTAAAGGAGGAGGTAAAGGAAAGGGAAGGCAGAGAAGGAGCCCAGAATCTGTTCAGGAAGTCAAGGTTCTCACATAGGAGACTTAGTGAACAAAGCAAGAGGAAAGTGTTCAAGGGAGAAAAGAAAGCATTGTGGTCTAAAGCAGGCTTCTGCTTCTGCTTTGCAGTTTTTTTGCCTAACTTACTCTAACATTCCCATAGTATATAATTTTTCAAACACAAGAGATAATCCCCCTGACCTCTCTTTTTCCTATTGTTCCTTCCTCCTGCCCATCCCTGTGGGCTAGCATGGAACTCCTGAGGTAAAGGGTGCCCCAGCATCCTCAGCCCAGGAGGCCTACCATTGTCAATCTCCATGTGACAACATGCAGGTAAATGACAGACTAGGATTTGTTCTTGAGGGACTGGACTACGTAGCATCATGGCCTTAGGGAGATGTGGCTCCCGCCTTTAAAGAGATGCTTCCCATCTCTAGGAACAATCAGACATACACACACAGACTCCTAAAAATCAGAGAGACCTGGACGGAGGTAGGCCAAGAGGCATTGGTCAGGTGGAAAAACTTTTCTAGAGTGACTGAGCTCTTTGGTGGTTTTGAGGTCTTTCCATTCAACCCAACCCAAGTGCTAGTTTCCCTCTATAAAAGAAAGGGCTGCACCAGATGATCCTACTATGGGTCCTCTGACTAAGGGTCTGGTTCTTTGTTAGTACAGACACCCATGGAGGAACTATCAGGCCCTCACTTCAGTTGGGTCAGCTCCCACTTGCACTTCCCAGTTGTAGTTTGTTTTCAAACTCTTTTCTTTCAAGCAGCTGCAACATTCCTATATTCCCTCAGTTCTCTTCCCATGCGGCCCCCAACTGGATGAAAAACAGGTCAAGTCTCCTCTGTAATCTCCAAGACCGGCCTTAAGGCTTCCCTGTTGCTCAATGTGGGGTAGACAGGGTGACTCAGAGCCAAAGAATGAACCGAGCAAGGGTCCCAGAGCTCCCGACCTAGGTCTTAACACTAAACTCCCAGTCTAGTGACCAGGCCTTGGTCACTACCTACAGACAACTGTTAGCTTACCAAAGGCAGGAGTGGAAGCTTCAACCAGCCTAGGAACCACATTTTCTCTTGGGATGTTTCTGCCCCATAGTTACTATCATAAAACACTTTTGAGTATCAAGTGTTTTGGACTGCATTGCTCTTTGTGGACCACAGAGAAGACGGGGGTCTTTTCCACAAACAGACATCTAGCATTCTGAAGCCTGTTAGCAGTATTTAAATCGCCTTCCTTCACCTTGGCTATCATAAAATTCTTTCTCCTGTTTAAGATAAATCTGGCATGCTGCAGTCTTAAATACTGATATTTTTCAGGCTAAGACCATGGTAGACAGCTAATTTACACAGGAATCCTAGTTAGGAGTGTTGGATGGAGTTTGGGAGCTGGAGTGCCTTCAACAACTGAGGGTAGTATGTTCCTGATGGTTAAAACTATGATGACTAGAGTAGGAAAGCAAGACAGTGAGATGTAGAGAGAAGGGAGTCAAAAAAGGCACAGGGCAATTTCCCCCACTCCAGACTCACTTCCTTTTACCTCTCCCCCACATAAGAATCTGGCTGCTTCCCTCAACTGCTATGTAGTTTGTCTTAAGCTTCAAGATTGGCCAGATGTGCAGCTGAGGGAAGGTCAGTCATTTCATCTTGTGGGGTCTCTTACTTTCTTGAGTTTTGATGGATACCTTTTCTATGGCCAGCAGCCAGTGGAAGTCTGGAGTCTGCTGTTCAGGGCAGATACTGGGCTGGAAATGTCAATTTGTTTAGATAGAAACAATGAGCCTTAGAAGTCAAGAATGAGGAAGATAAGAAAGGAGAGGGCCCCAACATTTAGGGAGTGGGGAGGAAGAAAAGCCCCCAAAGGATACTGAGCAGAGGTAACCTAGGACAAGGCCAGCTTGCATTGTCACAGGCTACTGAAAGGTAGTGAGTGGCTGGGATGAATGAACAAAATTCAGAAATGGGGGTTCGCTAGAGGTCTCTGAAGGGATTCGGTGGCTGTTAGGGAATAGAGACTGCAGGGCTCAGGCTGTTCTCACTTCAATCAAAAGAAGGCCCACCTTTATATTTTACTTATTAGGCTTCTGAAAAAGATTTTATTTGAACAAAGGAACTTGTACTTTAAAAGTCACCGAACAACTGGTATACGAATGGAAACACTTTTAAAACTTAAAGCCAGGTAAACTGGGGAACATGCTGAGTGACCCAGAATGGTAAACTAATGCTCTGCTAGAGGAAACATTACAAAGCAGTGAGTAGCAGTCTTAAAATTCACTCAAAAATTGCAAGCCTCCAAGGCTACCTAGAAATCAGAAATAATGGGACATATACAACCTAAAGCTGGTTGCCAAAGAAATGAGTTTTTCCACAAAGTGGGATTGTTTGGTCCTCTAGGCATACTCTGGGGCTCATCTCTCAAACTGCAACTCCAGGAACTTTGCATTTGAATGGCCAGGAGAAAAGGGGGTTGGAATGAGATAAAGGAGGAAACGGTCTGAGAATTCTTGAGTGATTACTAGGCATACTTAATTTTAAATCTCACAACAGCCCACTGAAGTAGCTATTCCTAGTTTATACATAAGATAAGGAAACTAAAAAGATAAATGATTTGCCAAAATCACCCTGCTAGGAAATTGCTATGCTGGGATTCTGACCAATGGCTTGAGCTTTTCCCCTTGAACCTAGAGGATGCTTTGGGTTGTGGGTGGGGAGCTAGCCTCAGATTCCCCTTACCTGGATATTCCTGAGCCATCCATGGTCCTCTTCTGTAGCTTTCAGAGGTTCTGTTAGCAGGGCACTGGCACTGATCTTTTTGGCAGAGTCACTGAAGTGCAGGCTCTAAACGTCTACCATAAGCACCCTAAAGAACTGTGAATGAGTCCTTCTTTGTGAATGAGGGAGTGTGTATATGTGTGTGTGAGAGATGCCTGTGAAACTGACAGTGTCAGAGGTGTAACAGTTTTGAGTATATGTGTTGTGAGTTGAAGACTTGTGTACGTATGTGTTTAAGAGACAAATCTTGCTTCTTTGATGATAATTTTTTGGAAAGGGCCAGAAATCATTTACAACTATCTGAGGACAAACTGATCGTTGAGTTAGGGAGGTAAGGGGTATGCGGCAAGAGGGGAGGCAGGCTGTTTTTCTCCAGAGGCCTCAGCCTGAATCACCGGCCTACGTGTGCGGAGACAGCATATGGAGGAGTGAACAAAGCTCAGGCTCTAGACAGGGACAGGTTTGCCTTGGTTATCTTACTTGAGCAAATCACTCTACAGCACTGAGCCTCACTTTGCTTATCTGTAAATAAGGATAATAATCCCTAACTCAAAATCTACCGGACATTTCACACAAAAGAGGCCTCCTGAGTACCAGAACCTGGCCTTCCAATGTGGTTTCTCCAAGGAAGGCCTTTACCTTGATCCATCGAGTTTTATCTTCACTAGTAATATGGGGAGGTGGGTAGGAAGGATGCAATCCTCAGTGCAGGTAGAGGAACTGTCAGGGTGTTAAGCCCAGTAGGTGCTCATGGCACGGGTGGAGAAAGATTTCTTATGCAGAGATTTAAGTAAAATTATTCTATCCTTTAGCGGGACAGAGAGAATGAGAAGAGAGAGAGTGAAAAAGTGAGGGGAAAGAGGGAGAGCAGGGATCCCCGTGTGGCATGCCAAAGGAGACAGGGTGCCAGCAGGGAGGCCAAGTGGCTTGCTGATTTTATGGGGACAAAGAGAAAGAGAAAAAAATAGTGATTGTTGACAGTTGAAGCAGAAGCAGCTGTGGAGTAATTAGCAGGCAGCTGGAAGATGTGTGTTTGTCCCTTAGGTTGTCTGTCTTGCTTTTTCTCTGCTCCTGGAGACTTCGTTATCTCTGAAATGTAGTCAGGCTTATTGCAGGGGATGTGATCTTGCCCCTGAGATAAGGTTTTGGGCGGGGAAATTGAGGCCTGCTGTCCCTTCAGGGGCTTCTCAGGAACACTTGAGGCTATGAAACAAATTCTAAAGGCTGTGCTCTGGTGAATGTAAAGAGAAAGATTTACATTTCCTTTTTGTTTGTTGGGCACCTTTCAGATGTTTGTGAAAACAGAGTCCCTGCAGGTTGCCTGCCAGCTAGGGAGAGAAAGAGCAGGGAGCAGGGAGAGCTCATGATTGATCTTCAGATGTTATTAGGAAATTGTGGGATTAGATATTTTCCTGTTATTTCAGCAAGGCCACCCTTTCAGGGACAATGTCAACAAATCAAATAGTTACTTTCCCAAAGAGTCTGGGACTGGCTGAGCTGTGCAGTGTCAACATACTGAGTCAGAAACAATCACTGGTCTTCTTCCAAGGAGCCTCCTGTGCCTGATTGCAGTGGGCTCTGGGGGCTCAGAGGTGAATCAGAGTGACTGTCCTCTAGGAGCTCAGTCTGGGGAGTGTTCATGAGGAGTTCCCCACCAGGGTGGCACTTAGGGTGGGGAGTGTCAGTGATGTCTGGGTCTCTGAGTGGAGGTAACTATTCTAGTTGCAAATCCTCCATAAGTAACTTCATCTACAGCTGTGGTCCCCAACCCCTGGTGCAGACTGGTACCCATCCATGGCCTGTTAGGAACCAGCTGCACAGCAGGAGGTAAGCAAGCAAAAAGAAAAAAGTGAAGCTCCATCTATATTTACAGCTGCTCCCCATCATTTGCATCACCGCCTGAGCTCCGCCTCCACTCTCCCTTGTCTGTGGAAAAATTGTCTTCCATGAAACTTAGGAACTGTGCTGCACAGCAGGTGAGCAGGGGGTGAGCAAGTGAAGCTTCATCTGTATTTACAGCTGCTCCCCATCCCATCACTGGCATCATCACCTGAGCTCTGCCTGCCCCTTTCCCCCACCTCCCCCCAGTGTACAGCACACCACTTGCTTGGGCCCTTGAGTTCCACAGAAACTCAGAACCTCACTAGGTGACAAAGCACATTTTACCATCACCTTTGATCCTCATAACAGGGCAAGGATAGCTGTGTTATCTTCTTATACAGGTGAGGAGGCTGATCCACAGATAGGAAGGGACTAAGTGGAAATCGGGGGAGTCAACTTCCAGACTAGTATTCTTTCAGCTCTACCACTCTGCCTCATCTCACATTGACACAGTATCTGTTACGCCTTCAGCTAGAGTAGAGCCCCTTAGGAAACATAGCAGGTATCTGACACGGGAATCTAGACATCAGGGAATCTCTGTTCTGATATAGGAAAGCTTGGTCCTCATCCTAGGGAGGATGAACGTTGACCTCAATGGCTCTGCCAGGGCTCAGATTCCCACTGAACACATAGTCCTCATGTCCCACCCTTTCCTCCTCCTCACCTTTCCCTCAATGATTCTATCGACTGAGCTACTACCCACATTCTAGTCCCCAGACTCCACGTGCAGTACCCACTGCCTTTCCCAAATCAGTAGTTCTTCCCACCTGTCCTCTCTCCTTAGTGGCAAGCTTCCCCTACATGGACTCTGAGTGAGGGGAGGATCCTTAGACCCTATCTTTCTACTCCAATATCCACCTCCATTTCACAGGGAACCTGAGGTCCAGAAGGAGGAAGGGACTTGCCTAAGACTATAAAACCAGTCCCTGACAATGCTAAGTGTAGAACTCAGATTACCCAACGAGTAGCCTCAAGCTCTTCTGTCTCTTCAAACAGCAGGCCATGGTCTACTTCTTTCCCTCTACTACCCACACTGAATCAGTCACTCACTCCCTTTGAGTCTTTCTCAAACAAAGCTCTCCTTTTTTATTCTTCTCACCCATTGTCATTGTTCTGGCCAAGTCCTTTTTACATGTCACCTGAATTATTGGGACAGTCTCTCAACTGGCAGTAGGTCGCCATTCTGCCCAGTGGACTCTAAGGCCCTTCACATTCTGTACACCCCACCTTATCCTAACTTCCTTTCCTCAATGCCTCAGCAAACTTTCTTGCTCATATAATGTGTGTCCTGGTTCTAGGCTTGGCTTTGTTGAAGAGGTGGGGTAGCCTCCGCCCCCTTGAAACTTCTTTTGGTTGGAAGTTAGGATAAATACAGCAAATGATGTAGAGAAGGATCTGAGTCAAAGCTTTGATTTGAGGGCTGCTGAAGTTGGGAAAGGCTTCCTGCATTGGGTGGCTGGGACAGAGAGAAGCCGCCTTCTCTTGGCTTCCCCCACCTATCCCTTCCACAAGATGCACTTTTGGAGTCTCCAAACCCAGTATTACAACATTCTCTGTGCTTCCTCTTGCTACCTATAGGTACCTCTTGTTCAGCCCACCCTCCAAACCCATCCAGCTGCTAGGATGCTGAACATTTTACACCATAGTTCTGGGCCTGTGGTCCTGTGACCATGCTGCTGACACATTCTGCTGTGCAAGTCCAAGAGTCTTAACCAAATATCAAAAGTCTTTTACTGTTTGATTGCATCTTTCCAACCTGGATTTTCATTACTACAGCCACATGTAAAGGTCCTTAATGTTTTCCATTTACACTGAGAATCACTTGCCACTCCATTTTTGCCTGATGAAATCTTTAAGACCCAACTTGAATGCCACCTCCTCCATGAAACCTTTCCCAATTTTCCTTCAGCTAGAAGGAATCTCCCTTCTCTGCGCTCCTATGGATGTCTCTATATACATTCCTGCCTTGCCTTAGCTTTTTCTGTAGCATCTCCTCGACTGGATCCGGAGCCCTTGGAGGGTAAAGTAAGCATCTCATCCAGGCCATAACTGAACAGAGCAGCAGGTGCGGTATGAATGTCGGCCTCACTCACCATAGGCGCTCAGACAAGTGCCTGTTGCCCTGGACGCAGGCTTCCCGTTTGCATCGCTCATTTTTAGGCACCTAACAGAGTGGGCCGGATACAGGTCACACAGTAAGGGGAGTCTGGACGTTCCAACCAGTCGCCAGAATACCCCAAACCGCCTCACTACCCAGCTCCAAATGGGTTGTGTGTGCGAAGGAAGTTGGGGTGGGTAGCTCCGCTAGCTCCTCCTCCGCGTCCACTCTGCGGATCCCTGAGTCCCAGAAGGCTTCCCTCTAGTCCAAGGGCCTCAAGAAACTCACGTCGGCGGTGCGGGAGATATAGGGGCCTCTGTCACCGATGCGTCTCCCACTCGCAGCTAGTTTATTTTATTTATTTATATTTTTTTGAAGGGAGGGGGCGTTCAATGAAGGGGAAGAGGCGGGGCGAGGGGAGGAGGCGGGCCCAGGGTGACTGACGTGAGCGCCGGGGAGCCAATGGCCCGTGGGGGGCGTTCCCCCCCATTCAGGACTCCTCGCCTGGCTCGGAAGGTATGTTAAACAGCTGCTTTTAATTTGGTCCCCCCAATCTCGGGCGTTTGGGGGGCTAGTTCACCGGCTGCTCGATTTGGCTGGCCGGACGTTGGTGTGGGCGCCGCGGGCCCTGGGACTGAGCAGGGGGAGGCTCGGAGTCCCACGGTCGAGGTAGGCGAGGGGCAGGCCAGGAAGGAGAGCTCTTGGCGCCGCCCGCTCGCCAGTGTGTGTGTTTCCAAGCAGGGCTGGAGCCGTGGGGAGGGGGTCGTCCCGGCCTGGGGTCGCCCATGCGCCAGCCGTGCCGTCTAGTTTATTTCGCCGAGCGGTCGGTTTCGGTAGGTTTTGGCGGCGGACTGGGGAAGGGGCGGGCAGGAGGAGACCCGGCGCTCTTGCTGTGCCTTTTCTTTAAAAAGAATATTGTAAAGAAGAAAAAAGGGGGGATTCTGCACACCGACTGGAACCGGGCCCGGCCTGCAGCGCGCGGGCTCGGCAGGGGGCGACAGCCCGAACCTGGCCGGCTGGGCCCACTGAACCCGCGGCGCCCAGAGTTGCTCGAGAACCGGAGTTAGGGAGCTAGCCGGGGCCCGCGGCTTTCCTGGCTAACCACGCTGGGCGAGGGCGGCAGTCGCCCGGAGGGTTTTGTTTCTGCCCGCAAACTTGTAGGAGGGGGCGCTGGGCGCGCTCCGAAGAGGCGCGGGCGCGAAAGGCCCGCGGTTGTTAAGGACTCTGGGGGCGGGGGCAACACCAGACTTGCGGGAGGGGCGGCCGGGTGCAAAAGAGGCCACCGGGAAGAGCTCCTTGCGTCTCTGCAGTGGCTCTGCGAGCCGCCAGCGCTCACCGAACTCCTGGGCCGTGGCGGTCGAGCCGGCATTCGGCGCCGGAACCCGCTAGGCCGCGAGCCGGCGCGGAGCTGGGACCCGGGGTGTGGAAAACCTCCAAGAACTCAGCGGCTTCGACCCGCGGCCCCAGCTGATTCCCTTGCAAACATGGAGCTGCCTCCTTCCCCGCCCACCCCAAGGCGGCGGCGGCGGCCACTGCTCCCTTCCCCTCCCCCGGCCGTGCGGCTGCCGGGCTCCCCCTTCCCGCGAGGTGCCGCTGCGGGCCGCTTGGCCGCGGATGGGGCGGGGGCGAGGGATCGGGTGTGTGCGCGCGCCCACGAGGGGATGGCCTGAAAGGGGCAGTGAAGGTCGGAAACTGGGAAAACAGTCTCCACGCTCGGAATCGGGAAAAGGAAGTGCATCAGCGGGCGGGGAGGGGCGCGGGGGGCGCGTCTGTCAGTCGCGATGGCGGCCGCGGGCGGGGAGGCGGGGAGGCGGGGCGCCGGCGCGAACCGTCGGGGCCAGGCGGACAACGCTGGGAGAGGAGGTGCAGGGCCCCGACCCACGGAGCGCCGGGCTGCCCCTGCCTCCACCCCTTGGCCCAGACTGTTTACTATCTACTCTGCCGGTGGCTTGTGCAACCTGCCCGGAGGGGAGCCGAGGGGCGGGGCTGTTTCCTCTCCCACCCACTTCAGGCTCTTCCAGAGGCCCCTCCTTCTCTTGTCTTCCACTGGCTGGGCGAGACTCCCTTTTTCCGTTCTTGGATATGGATTGGATAACATTTTCTCGAGCTCCGCCTATCGGGAGGGCGGGCTGGAGTTTAAGTTGCTAGGATTTTTTTCCGTAAAGGGAGGAGGGAGGATTCCTGAGGTTTCGTTGAGGCGCGAGGTCCCGCCCCTGATTCTGATTGGTGGCTTCGGATAGCCCCGCCTCCTCCGGCGGAGCGAGCTCGGAGGGGGAAGTCCACCCTTGTTCCCCGCCCCCTCCCTTTGCTCGTGAGCGCGCTCCGCACATGTGTGAGGCCCGCCTAGCTCCTCCGAACTGCCCTCCCGCCCGGAAGTCCTGGTCTCGGCGCCCTTGGCGGGTGGGGGGGGGCGGGGAGAGCTGAGAAGGCACACAAAGATTTCACCGAGGCTCGAGATCTGGTAGCCTTCGAGGTGAAGCTAGGGGAGTACGGTGTGGAGTGGATTTGGGAAGCATAGCTCCGGGTGTTCTGCAACGGGTGGGATCTGCCCTTCTGGGTAGGGGCCAAGTACTAAAGTTCTGAACCTATGGCTCGCTTCCGCGCCCCTTGACTTCCCTGAGCTTAAGCTCGAGAACTCAGCAGACGCCAGTATTGTCTTTGCTTCCCACTAAAACTGACAGCCTTGGATTAGCCTGGAAGCCTTAGGCAAGATCCAGGGCAGCCCGTCCCCTGTGCTCAGGGGAAGTCGGGGGTGGCCTAATCCTGGCTTGGGTTCTGAGTGATTTTTGATGTCCTGGTGAGAGTGCCGTGTGGCACCCACTCTAGGTGGGGGAGGGCAGCCCAGAGTTAAAGATAGCCTTTGGTCAGTTCTGCTGGAGTGCCGCTTCATAACTCCCTTGCAGTGTGGGCTGGGGGTCGCATTCGTCGGTCTGACTTATTTTTAGAGCTTCATCCTTGGGCAGGATTTGGCTACTGGGAGGTTGCTCTCACCTGTCGGCTACTTGTGGAGCTCATAATTCGCAGCCATGGCCTCGTGGCTCGAAGCCATCCTTGGAGTCAGGCCCACCTGTTGCCAGCGCTCGTTTCTGGCAGTCTCCGCTGCATTAGGGTAGGGAGGACATTGTTAGACCGGGGAGTGGGTTCCGTAGGGCCTGTTCCTTGGGGTCTCATTCAGCTCTCTGGAGGAAGTATCCTTTTTGCTCCAGAGAGCGGGAAGACTCTAGGCCCGCCCTCTCTCCTAGCGCTGCAGGAGCGCCCCCCAAAGCAAGGCCGGCGTTAGGCCCACGCCCTATTTGGTGAATAAATAAAAGCCACCTAGGTATCCCAAGCACTTCGTCTCTGTGTGGAGGAGGCACTATTACCTACACAGAGAGGGCCTAGGGACTGCCATTAATACTCTTTGGCCAGGGAGAAAGTGAACAGCCGTTCTTTTGTCTCTAACTCCGGAAATTTTATCCTTTCTCTGAGTGTGGTGTTTTCCCAAGTTAATTTGTGCAGTGGCCTGTTTTGGTCTTTTCCGTCTCCTTTTTTATTTCCTCAAGTCTGAGGATGCGTCCAGGTCTACCCTGGAGATCGTGAGTACCTTATGCCTCAAACTCCGCCTTCCGGAGGCTTGCCAGGGCGGTGGCTGTTAGGGCCCGCCTTTCTTTTGGTTATCTCCGCCCTCTCAGGACTGCATATTCAGGTTTAGGGAGTGTCGGAGTTAGGAGCGTGGAGGCACCCCTAGCAGCGAGCTGGCAATCCCTGGGGTTATTTCTCGGCTTAGGTCTCCAGACTGTATTCCAGTTCTGTACTCTGCTTGCTGAAAGGAGCTGCCGGCTGCTCCAGATAATTTGTGATTATAAGGACACAGCGTGCGGAATGTAAATTGTATAACTGGAGGGCAAGGATGAGGTTCTCTTTCGCTTATTTTTTTGTAAGGGGGTCCTCCATGGTGATAATGCTGCACCCTTTCCCCTTCAAATGCCAGGGTGTCGGGTCTCCGCTGCTGAGCTCCGCGTCACCTCCTGTCTCGGCCCTGGAACTCGGAGCTTCAGTCTCTAGTGTAAACATTCCACAAAAGGACTGCTAAGGTTCAGCCTCCTCGCGCTGGGCAGAATCAGTTCCTTCCTAGACGGGCGCCCTGGCCAATGGAAGTTCCTACCGGCGCCAAAATATCCAATCCTACTGTTGGGGGCGGGGCCTGGCCCGGCAGTGTGGTAGGAGGAGCCTGTTTCACTTAACAGACATTTTACCCTGCATCGGCTACTTACCTTCCTGGGGCGGTGGGAGAGCCAGGGTAGCCTTCCAATGCGATGACCGGCGGAGGCGGGAGCCAACTTGTTAGGCCAGTGGCTGAGACGGTACGGGGCGGGATATGTGGTGTCCTCCAATGAGACGTGAAGAGCTTCCCTGCTTCCTCCAATAGTGTTGCGGTTTGGGGGTGGGATTCAGCTATCCGTCTCCAATAGGCGGGGTTGAGTTAGGTAAGCTCCCCGCCAATAGGGGCGTGGAGAAGGTGAGCGGCTCCCCTCCCCTCCCAGTCGAGGGGGAAGGGGCGGGAAGTAGGCAGGCGGGGCGCAGCGATTGGCTAAGCCTTTGACGGGCGGATAATGCGTCCTGTGGCGGAACGAAGCTGAGTCTTCCCTCTGCGGGGCGGGCCGGGGGAGTGGGCGGGATTTCCCGGGTAACAGAGAAGCGGCCGCGGCGGTAGAGGCGGCGGAGACGGTTTCTCCATCTTCCCCCCCTCCCCTTCCCCCCTCGGAGTTTCCCTCCCTCCCTCCCTCCCTCCCAGTCTGGGCACCGGGGCCTGTGACGCTTCGTTAGCGGAGAGGTAGCTGCCAGTCCGCTTCGGCAGGCCTGTGCCCCGCGCCGTTCTTGGGGCCTCCCTGCTGAGCCGGAGGCTCACGCAGAGAGGGACACGCAGTGACGAGCGGGTGAAGGAGCTTTGCGGTGAGAGCACGCTGGGCTGGGGTCCGGGCGGGAGGCTGGGGTGGCGGGTAACGCGGGACTCGAGGGTGTGTATTTTTAGGGGGGGCTGACCTCCTCGGCTTCCCGTAGAGCAGACGGGCGGGAGGTGTGTGGATGTGTGAGGGGGGTGGGGGGGGCGGAGCGGGGTAGCTCTCCGTGCGGGAGGGGGAGGAGAGCGTAGTCCCGGTGCGCGCGGAGGGGGCGGGCTCTCGCGCCGCCGCTCAGAGGCGGGGCCGGCGCGCGCGTGCGATTGTGGAGAAAGGGGCGGGGCCGACCTCGCGCTAAGTGCTGTTTCTGGCCGACCACCCCCTCCAGTCCTCCCGGGGCGGGCGGGGCCTCAGGCGAGCGGCCGCGTTCTGGTCTCCTGGGGTGGGCGGACGGCTAGGGGGGTCTCCCGCGTGTGGCTTCTGGGCGCGGCAGGGAGGGGGCGTGAAGTCGCTTTCCTCCGCCTTCTCGGGATCCGGTTGGCCGGAGGGGCCGTACCGAGCGGCGATGCCACTCCCCTTTGCCGTCCCCCCCTCCGGGTTTCCGCCTCCTTGGCGGTAAGGCGGTGCTAGGGAAATCCCGCTGTCGGGTCTGGCTGGGAGTCACGGCGCCTAGGTCTGCCCCGCCCTGTGTCTCCGTGCGGTGGGAGGGGCCCCCGCTGACTGGGAGGTGCGGAGGTGTTAGGACTTACTCTGGTGGCTTGGCCTTGCCTTCTGCCTGGGGCACCAGGGCCCTCTGCCAGAGCTGTTACCTCCGCTTTGCTCCACGGAGCTTGGATGGCTCCGTGCAGCTAGGAGAGTGGAAGCATGGTCACCGCCACTCCCCTCTTCGTTGTAACTCTTGGGGCGAGGTGCTCAAAGTCTTCTCGTAGGAGTGTGTGCTGCTGGTGCTGTGTCCGTGCTTCCGCGGCAGTGATGGTGGGGGAGGGGTGGGGAGTCTTCGGAGAGTAGAACTGTGGCCGGGGACAGTCTTTCCTGGAGTTCCCTTGATGTTCAGTTACGGTGGCTATACGGGGCGGGGCTTCCTTTGAGCCAATGGGGTGGTGGGTAGCTAAACTTGGCGACTGTTTCGGTGCCTTAGGACTTTAAACTCGGTTAGCCATGAAAAGGCAGTGGAAGCTCCTGCTCTTCACAAGACTGAGTTTTATAACAGGAAGGTTTGGATTTACATTTTAATCTCAAAATTGATCTGTTTTAAAGATGGTAATTTTAAAAAACTCAGACTTTGAATAAAATACTCTTTCTTCGACACTTGTATTTGTTAATGCTTTCGTTGTACAGGTGGTTCTTCTATATAAGCTTAGTTTCCCAAAGAAATGTTTCGATTTAGATAAGCATAGGTGAAAAGTCTTCTCTTTCTGGTTTTATGTGATTCCGTTAGACCATCTGGACCACTTTCTATTAATAGTCTATAGAACATAGTGTTCTTGCCCTTTTTGTTTCAGAGTAGGGTGAAGTTGTGGACTAGTGTAGCATTCCCTCCAACCTGTATTGGGGGGTCGCCTTTAAGGCATTTCAGGTTGAATGCATACATAACCACATTAGGTGAGGTTTTTCCTCTGACTTGACACATTGTCTTTTCCTATTAAGAGAAATTAAATGTTTTGACATTTTTTCATGGGAAAATAAACATGGAATCAGTGTTTATTTGTGCTCTGATGTGTGGCCTTAAGGCTTTAAGGATTCAGGTAAGAACTTGGTTATGCTGTATTAGGAAAGTTTTCATAAATTCTTCTTACTTTCTGGATATCAGTATTCTGTACTATAGTTTTGAGACAAGTTAAATATCTTAGAAAGATTGGCATTTTTTAATTAAGGTTTTAATAGTTCACCTAAGAGTGAGACTTTTTTTTTTCTTTTTTAAGGAAGGAGGTGTGTAGTAATTTGATAAGATTCCTGGTGAAGCATAGATCTGTTTACATCTTGCATCTATCAGTGCAAATAGGCAAGATACTGGAGAGCTATGCAGGGCAGATGTTAGTACCTGGGAATTTCAGTTGGAATTAAAAGGTTATGTCGGCCAGGCACGGTGGCTCATGCTTGTTATCCTAGCACTTTTGGAGGCCAGGCAGGAGGATTGCTTGAGGTCAGGAGACCATCCTGAGTATGAGCGAGACCCTGTCTCTACAAAAAATAGAAAAATTAGCTGGATGTGGTGGCACATGCCTGTAGTCCCAGCTACTCAGGAGGCTGAGGTAGAAGGATAGCTTGAGCCCCGGAGTTTGAGGTTGCAGTGAGCTATGATGATGCCACTGCACTCTAGCTGGGGCAACAGAGTAAGACCCTGTCTCAAAAAAAAAAAAAAAAAAGTTATGTCCATGGTCTTCAGTGGTCTAGTGCAGTGCTTTTCAAGGCTTTCTCACTCTTCTGGGTAATTCCACCAGACAAGAGTTTGTTACACTTTCCTTTCTGTAGGCTAAGTGGCCAAGCCAGGATCTGAACCCAGGCAGTCTGGTTCTGGAGTCCTTCAACCCTACACTTCAGCTGCCTCTAGACTAAGAATAGTGAACAAAGGAGAAACAGTGTGCTTTTTATTTTATTTAATTTTTTAGAGATAGGGTCTTGTTCTGTCACCCAGGCTGGAGTGCAGTGGTACCATCATAGCTCACTGCAACCTCAAACTCCTGGGCTCAAGCGATCCTCCTGCCTCAGCCTCCTGAGTAGCTGGGACTACAGGCATACGCCACCACGCCCAGCTAGTTTTTTAATATTGTGTAGAGCTGAGGTCTTGTTTTGTTGCCAGGGTGGTAGAATTCCTGGCCTCAAGCAGTCTTCCCATCTTGGCCTCCCAAGGTACCAGGATTACACGTGTGGGCCACCCAGCCCAGCCTCAATGTGCTTTTTAAAAAAAAACTGTGGTAAAATGTGCATAATAAAATTTACCATTTTAAGCATTTTGCAGTTCAGTGGCATTAAGTACATTCACATTGTTGTACCACCATCATCACCATCCATCTTTAGAACTTTTTCATCTTCCCAAACTGAAACTCTGTACCCACTGAACAGTAGCTCCCCATTTCACCTCCCCCCAGCCCTGGTGAACACTGTTCTACTTTATGTCTCTATCAGTTTGACTACTCTAGGTATTTTATATAAGCGGAATCAGACAGTATTTGTCCTTTGTGTCTAGCTTATTTCACTTAGCATAATGTCTTCAAGGTTCATCCATGTTGTAACACGAGTTAGAATTTCCTTTTTACGGCTGAATAATATTCCACCATATATATAATACCACATTCTAGCTATTCATTTGTCAATGGATGTTTGGATTGCTTCC
Source organism: Daubentonia madagascariensis (assembly GCA_023783475.1). Classification (NCBI taxonomy): domain Eukaryota; kingdom Metazoa; phylum Chordata; class Mammalia; order Primates; family Daubentoniidae; genus Daubentonia; species Daubentonia madagascariensis. Next base: position 5,316,899 of record JAKFHU010000144.1, on the reverse strand, counting down.
ACCTTTTGGCTATTGTTAATAATGGTGCTGTGAACATTGGTATACAAATACCTGTTCAAGTGCCTGCTTTCAGTTCCTTTGGGTATATACCTAGAAGTGGAATTACTGGATGATATAGTGATTCTATTTTTAATTTTTTTGAGGAACCATTAGTGTGCTTTTGAAAGCAGCTTTGAGGGCAAAGATTGGGGCTCATTCTGCCGGTGAATTTAGTCAACACTAGTTTATTGACTACCTGCTTACATAGCTCTGGGCTGACATTGGAAGAGTCTTGTTCCCAAGAAGTTAACATTCTTAACTTTGAAAGGCAAAGAGACACATGATGATTTCACTACACATGAATGAGAGTTGGGTGCCATAAGAATCAAGTACAAAATGCTGTAAGGAATTCTAAGGAGGGACAGTCCATCTTTGGGGTGGAGGAAGAGAGGAACTGAATGAGAAACATGAAGTCTGAAATCTGAGATCCAGTGGAAGTGAGTTGTTAAATGTCTTTAGACATTTCACCCAGAGAGCACTTTGGAATGTTAGAAGTGGTGGTATCATGTTGAAATTGAATTCTCTCTTGAATTAAAGTCTTTATTCCAGAGCTTGTGAACTGTGTTCTCTTCAGTTTGCAGACCTGATCCCTTCTACTACTTTGGCAGATATTTAAGAATCACAAGCAGGGCACGATGCTGCACTCCTGTAGTCCCAGCTATTCAGGAGGCTGAGGCAGGAGGATCACTTGAGCCCAGGAGTTTGAGGCTGTAGTGCACTATAATCATACCTGTGAGTAGCCACTGCAGTCCAGCCTGGGCAACATAGCAAAACTGTTTAAAAAAAAAAAAAAAAAAGAGAAAGTGAGATCAGCATTCAGATTCTCAAAAAGAAAAAAAAAGAGAGAAATTTAAAAACAATTTTTAAAAAGAGAATCACAGTAAAGAAATTATGGACTTGCATTAATATAGTCAACTGTTGTTCCCTGATACTTTTATTCCTTCACATGCCTTCCTGTTTTCTGCTTCTTTTAAAAGTTAATAAAAGCAATATCTTAGGATTTTTAACCTTTCCTTGTGTTATGTACATAATTCTGAATATTTGATTTTGTCGAGGTGGAAGTTAATGTGGTAACCTATCTAGCAGCATACTTGAATAGTCTCTGAGAGTTTTGCCATTATTACTTTTTTTTTTTTTTTTGAGGCAGGGTCTCTGTTGCTTGGGCTAGAGTGTAGAGTCGTGATCATAGCTCACTGCAACTTCAAACTCCTGGGCTCAACCCAAAGTGCTGGGATTACAGGTGTGAGCCACTGCTGGCCCTGACAGTTATTTAAAAAATATATGAATTCTGATTGTCTTTAGACAATTATCTGTCTTTTAAAATCATATTAAAAAAGAAAACTTTGGCTTCCTTTAATTATGTAAATTTCTCTTTCTTCCAAAGACTAGCCACAGGGGATTTGTTTTCAGTGTGTTACAAGCAAATACATAGAGGTTTTGTCTTCATACATATGCAGGGAAACTGGTGCTGGCTTTCTTTAGGGATTGCTGCACCAGTGGCTCCCAGTCTATCTAGATTGGGATTTAATTTTCTAGCCTCAGTGCCGAGGACAATGCTGGTACACAGGAGGTGATAAATTGTTTACAAACTGAACTCTAACGGCATTTAAAATTTTTCTAACTAGATGCTACCTTTGTTTTGTTGCAATTGGCTGTAACACATTGACTGCCACACTAGAAAAAAATTTTTTTTCCTTGGGGCCATGGTGTTTTATTACAAAAATAGAATAAAAACTTCAAAAACAAAATGATCCTTTCTAATTTAATGAAAAATTTGTTTTTTTTTCCAATTGTTTTCTGTGTGTCAGTTATATGCAACTTGAAAAATAGTTCTTATGGCTCCCAAGGTGAAGAGATGTATGAATTACATATGCTTCACAAGGCCCCGGGCTTAAAACTAGAGTGAGTTAAATACAACTCACATGGCAGTTAATGTGTTAAAGGTAGTTAGGCATTTATTGGTGGCAATTTCTAACTGCTGTACTTTTTTGCCCCTTGTTTTGCTTTTGTATTCCCTTTCTGTCTTGTGTGTCTGCATGTGACTCGAATTTGATGGCATTATGACAGTGGACCCTTCCTTAGTCTTGCTGGTGTCCTCTAGGGCTAGGTTTGACTAGACTTGACTGACTTGACTAGGCTCTTAAAGAATATACAGGTCCACAATCCCTTATTTGCATTTCTGAAATGCAAGAGTTTTTGTTTGTTTTTTGGTAAGTTTGGTTCCCCAACTAACCTAGGGGCACAACCTGATCTAGGCTGTCCTGCTTGATGCAGAAATGTAACTGTGCTTGATTACAGGGAGCTACCCAAGCCCTGGCTATGAAAGGGACATGATACATAGTATATGCACTATATTACCTTACTAAAATCCAAACAATGCTGATGACTCTGAAATTCCTATCTCTAACTGGGATCTCTCCCTCCACTGTAGACTAATATGTCCAGTGGCTCTTGTAATGTCTCCTCTTGGATAGCTAATAGGCATCCTTGACTTCTCTTTTTTCTCTCTTTTTTATATGTGGTCTATCAGCAAATCTTATTTGCTTTATATTCGAAATACTGCGCAGAATTTGACCCTTTACTACCTGCACACTCCCACCCCCCACTACACTTAGTACCAGCAGCATTTCTAGCTTGGATTCTGTTCTCTCTGCTTTGTTATTGCTTCTCTTTAGTCTCTTCTCAACACTGCAGCCAAAGTTACTCTTTTCAAACCTAAGTCAGACCATGTTACTTCTCTGCTTAAAACTATCCAATGGCTTCCCATTTCAGTGTGAATATTAAGTTTGAGTCCTTATTATGACCTATAAGAACAAATCTGATGTACCCCCTACCTACCACCCCTACCCCATTACCTCTCTGACTACATTTCTGACTAGTCTCTTCTTCATTCTTTACCAGCTTTACATGGCCTTCTTGCTGTTCTTGAAAACTGTCAAGCACGTGTGTGCCTTAAGGTCTTTGCATTTGCTGTCCCCTCTGCCTAGAATGCTTCTTCCACTGATTTCTACATGGCTATCTTTTCCTCACTTTACTCAGGTTACCTTCTCAGTGAGGTATTCTTTGGTCATTCTTATCTAAAATTTCCAAAACCCTCCCCTGCTTTTTTTCCTTGGCACTTGTTACTTCCTAACTTTGTTTATGTCTTATTTATTGTGTTTCTCCCACTAAAATGTTGGACGGGATTTTTGGTTTTGTTTACTGTTGTATCTCCATCTCCTAAAACACCTGAGGTGTAGTATATGCTCAGAGGATGCATGCATGAATGAATCATTTGGTTCCCACCACAGACAAGGCAGTATGCTAAGCATAGAGCATTGATGGTTAAAGATACACGTGCCCTTGTGTGTATGGGAGCAGAAGAATAGCTAATATAGGATAAAAGCAATGTCAGATGAGTGACACATCTACTTGTCCTCTTAAAGACCATCTCAAGTCCTATTTGTAATACTTTCATCCTTCTTTTTTTTTTTTTTTAAAAAGAGATGGGGTCTTGCTATGTTGCCCAAGTTGGACTCCCAACTCTTGGGTTTAAGCAATCCTCCTGCCTCAGCCTCCTGAGTATCTGGGACTACAGGTTTGCACCACCACACCCGGCTTGTAATGCTTTCTTTATAGTTGTAGCCAGCATATCTCCTGTTACACTTAGTCTGTTGTTTTATATCATTCTTAGTTAATTTATGGAATCCTTGTCACCCTAACTAAATATTAATGGTCTTGAGAGTAGGGAAACATGATGATTTCCTTCTTTTATATTCCCCTACTATAAATTCTTAAAATTTTTTTAACTTTTCATTTAACATTTAACAAAAATAATTTTAGACTTGATAAAAAAAGTTGGAAAAACAATATAAACAATTGCCATATAACCTGCACCCAGATTCCCCAAGTACACCTTTCAAAACCATAGTCCAGTGATCTAAATCAGAAAATTAACATTGCTAACAATTAATAATACCTTTTGAATTGAACTAGATAGTTTCCTGTTCATTTCCTACCTACAACAATAGGAGCTGTGTAACATTAGTGTCAGTTGGATCCAATTTTAGTTTTTGAGTTTGTTCTTGAGTAGGCCCAACTACTTGTAAAGATGTGTATTTCATGACTTTTCATGAAAGAGAACATTTACTTTTTTTTAAAGGAATGAACTCATTTTAGCTATTACCATTTATATATCTATCTAAGCCATGTTATGGGGTCTTAGTGATCTTATTTTTCCTGTATATTGAAACATTTTGGTGTTTCATCATCCTGGGATTATTTCATCATTACTCATCAATTATTCCCAAATATGCTAAAAAGGACTAAAATAATAGGATGAGAGAATGATGTAATTGCTTAAAAGGATGATGCAGTAGTGAAATAAATCCTTGCTCTTACCACTTCAGTTTTCTCACTGCTTTGCCCAAAGCATTACAGCATCTTTCAAGATAGTGTAAAAGAAGTTGGGAGACACCATCTTAAACATTATGTAAGATGTTAGCATTTGGAGAATCTGGATGAAGGGTATATGACAATTTTTTAAACTATTTTTACAACTTTTAAGCTTTCATTGAACATATTTGAGAATCCACAATTTTTCATTTTCCTTATTTTCATAATGGCAAAGAGAAGAAAACTGATTGAAGACGACATTTTACAGTTATTAGAGGAGCTAGTAAATAAATGCAATGTGACAGATAGCAGCACTCTAGACTGTTATGATGATGGTAAGATTGATTGTATAAACCAAGTCGCAAAATATGAGTAGTATTCAGATGACAATACCCTAGATGAATTTTCTCAAACTTAAGAATTTATGAGTGCACAATATATTTCTGAGAGAAAAAGAAGAAAAATGTTGTCCTCATCCAGGTAGTCATGTAACAAGAAGGACTTTAGAATGTGATTTCTTTTTTTTTCTTTTTTTTTAAAGAGACAGGGTCTTGCTCGGTCTCCCAGGCTACAGTGTAGTAGTGCGATCATAACTCACTGTAACCTTGAACTTCTGAGCAGCCTCCCGAGTAGCTAGGACCACAGGTGCATGCCACCATGCCCAGCCTTTTTTTTTTCTTTTTTAGGAGACCAGACCTCAATATATTGCCCAGGTTGGACTCAGACTCCTGCCTGGCTCAGTAATCCTCCCACCTCAGTCTCTGAAGTAGCTGAGACTACCAGCATGCCACTGAGCTAAGCTTTGAATGTGATATTTTTTGACAAGAATCAAAACCATTCCAATTTGCCAAAAGGATGCACAATGGTATTCTTTCATCTTTTATGATGTTTTATGATGTTTATGCACCAAAACTTATTTGACATGGTTTGTAAGTGGAGAGGTGCCAAAGGTAGGTATGTTTACAAAGGTGATTAGAGGGGAAATCGTTGGATTGATCATGCTAATTGGTAATTTATTAGTTTAAAAATGAGAATGCTTATAATTTTGGAGCAAAATTCAATAAAATTATGAACTAAGTTTTCAAAGTATTGCATTTGATGATGCAAGGGCAAAAAAAAAAGAAGACCCAAAAGTAATGATAAGCTAGAACCTTAGAAGAGATGTACCTGAAACCTGGGATCAAAATTTACAGAATGGCTGTTTCAGGTTCATGCATGACAGTTGATGAGTAGTTGGTTATATTTTAAAGGATATTGCCCATTTGGGGTATTTACATCTCTAAAACCAGGAAAATATGGAATACAAAGTTACATTTGCTGTTTAAATTGATTTTTTTTTTCTTTTTGAGACAGAGTCTCACTCGGTTGCCCTGCCTAGAGTGCAGAGGTGTCATCGTAGCTCACTGCAACCTCAATCTCCTGGGCTCAAGCGATCCTCCTGCCTCAACCTCCCAAGTAGCTGGTACTACAGGCGCACACCATGCCCGGCTAATTTTTCTGTTTTTAGCAGAGACGGGGTCTGGCTCTTCTTCAGGCTGGTCTTGAACTTCTGGCCTCAAGCAATCCTCCTGCTTCAGCCTCCCAGAGTGCTAAGATTATAGGCGTGAGCCACTGTGCCCGGCCTGTTTGAATTCTTAATAAAATTTCTAATCAGTTTTTTACCCAAAGGGCAAATAATGATGATAAGATTTTTTTTTTTTTTGGTATACTGAGGGTTAAAGGTAAACCATATGCTATAAAGAAAATACTGATATCTTTGCATAACCAAGGTGATTTTCCTGAACTACCTTGGTAAAAATTGTCACACCACCATGTGGCATATCCCATCAAAGCTCACAAAAGGTATATGCCAAATGGCATTATTGTTAGATCAAGGTTTCTCACCCTTGTCACACTATTGACGTTTCAGGCCAAATAATTTGTTTTGGTGAGAACTGTCATGTGCATTGTAGGATGTTTGGCAACATTCTGGGCTTCTACTTGTGAGATGCTAGTGGCATCCCCTCTCCCCCAGTGTGACAACCAGAAATGTCTTCCACAATTGCTAAATGTGCTGCGGGTGGGGGGAGCAGCATCACCCCTAGTTGAGGACCACTGCATTAGAAGAATGTGAAAACTGAGTTCAAGGAAGGCTTGGGTATTATATCTTATGGTATCTTTTAAGAAGAATGAGTTGTTAATTTTGCCAAGTTGTAATTCTAAGCAATATGGGAAATCTAAATAGAGTACCTCTCATTTATTCTGGACTAGATTCCATTTCTTAGCAGATTTAAATCCATAGGTAGATTTTTTGAACAGGTTTTGAAGTAGACTGTTACTGTGGGCAGTTGTGCTGGGTTGAAGTTACATTTACTTAATGCTTTGATAAAAGTTTCTTTGCTTTTGAATGGAAACCTTCCATTTTTTTCAAGAGTATGTATTTAAATAAACTGACCAGGATATATTTTAGGTGATTTTATGTGATGTTGACTATCAATGAGATAACATAACTTAAGAGGATATTTTTTTTTTTCCATGAATGATTGGTGCTCCAGAGACATTTTTACAAATTATATAAATGAAGAAACTTAAAAATTTGTCCTGGCCTGGTGCGGTGGCTCATGTCTGTGATCCTAGCACTTTGGGAGGCCAAGGCAGGTGGATTGCTTGAAGTCAGGAGTTTGAAACCAGTCTGAGTGAGCCCTCATCTCTACAAAACATAGAAAAATTAGCCAGGCACAGTGGCACATGCCTGTAGTCCCAGCTACTTGGGAGGTTGAGGCAGGAGGATCCCTTGAGCCCAGAAGTTTGAGGTTGCAGTGAGCTATGATGATGCCACTGCACACTAGCCCCGGCAACAGAGTGAGGCCCTGTCTCAAAAAAAAAAATTTTTTTTTTTGGTCTAATTCAGGATTATATCAATACAAAATTAAGAAGCACTGTAAGGTCAGCCATAAAGTAAATGCATTTTAAAAAGAATAAAGTACTGTATACTTCTGTTGTCTTAAAATCTTCTGGTATAGGGCAGTTTTTGTTCTACATTCACTGCTTGAGCTTATCTACCCTAAAGTAATACTTTTGCCTTCATTTAAGCCAATTATTTGTGAAATTTAACGCCACTGAAAAGATAGGATTCTTTAAAGTTGGATTTTCCATTTGAATTTTAATAGTCATGGAGAAATGTCTGGATTTAGGTTGTAGAACTAGAAAATTGGCCTATTTTTCTTCTTCTGAAGGGGTTAGCTTTTACCTCTGCCTTTTTGGCATTTGTCTGAAATGTGTCTTTGCTCCCCAGTTGTTCCACCCTTCTCTAGAAATTTCCTGCAGTGTCAGAATCACCCTTTCTGCTTGCTTTGTTTGGGAATTATGATTCCTTTGCATGATGATTTGGAGCCATTTCCCACTTTTTATTATAACACATGGTCACATGACTTTTTAGTGTTCTGCTGCTGCTGTTTCTTCACTTTAGTCATCTCCCCCTAGTTTCTATCCATCTAAGTGCTTTTTTTTTCTTTTCTCTTTTTATAATTCTGTCTTTGTAGACTAGAGTTCTGATAATACTGAAAGCTTCAAATCTGAAACAGTTGAAGACCATACTGGCACATGAAAATCATGTCAGCTGAAGCAGGGCTTGAAAATGCCTTTGTGTCTGACTTTGTGGCTCCATCATTTGGCATCCAAATACTTTATAGTCAGGAATTACACTGTACCCTTCTGCATGTGGAATTTTATGGTCTGTCCAGTGTTTCTACTGTGGATTGATCATACATTCCAAGGAGAAAAAGTACAGCCTCTTGCTCCTTTGGCCAGGTATGTGACCTTGAATAAGTCACTTAATTTCTTTGAGTATTAGTTTCCCTCAAGAAAGGAGGGTTCTGGGACTGCCCATCTGACAGGATTGTTGTGAAGAGGACATCAGCTGATAGCAGTCACATATGGAAGACTTGGTTGCTGTGGGGTAGAAGATCTGTTGAGTGCTGGAACCCTAACACTAAGCACAAGGCCTGGTATGTGGTAGGCACTTGGTATGTGGGATGAATGAGTTGGCAAAGATTGTAGATGACTTTATTGCCTGTAAGTCTAAAGTGACTGCAATATTTTAATTTTATCCTATATACTCCCATGTCCTGATTCATCTCAATTTTTAAGATGTAACTGAACACTTATCTTTGCAGTCTTCTCAAATGTACATATCTTTACCCCTTTCCAAATTTATGGTACTTGGGGGCCAGGCGCCATGGCTCACGCCTATAATCCTAGCACTTTGAGAGGCAGAGATGGGAGGATTGCTTGAGGCCAGGAGTTGGAGACCAGCCTGAGCAAGAGCGAGACCCCTGTCTCTACAAAAAATAGAAAAATTAGCCAGGCGTGGTGGCATGAGCCTGTAGTCCCAGCTACTCAGGAGGCTGAGGCAGGAGGATCGTTTGAGCCCAGGAGATTGAGGTTGCACTGAGCTGTGATGATGCCACTGCACTCTAGCTGGGGTGACAGAGTGAGACCCTGTCTCAAAAAAAAACCCCAGAAAACAAATTTACAGTACTTATTTGTTGCACTCATGAACTGGTTTGTATTGTTAGCGTTTTCTCCCTAGACTCTATTAAGAAAAATTTCAAAAATATATCAAAGTTGATAGAATTTTATAATGAATTCATATGCACACTACCATTACCATTTTATAATACTTGCTTTAACATATATCTATCCATCCCTCCATCCATGAATCTTTTTGATGTATTTCAAAATAAATTGCAGGCATTAGTATACTTCACCTAAGTACTTGAGCATGTATATCTAGAGTTTAGTATTTGTTTATAGTATTTTTCTTTCTTTCTTTTTTTTTTTTTTTGGGACAGGGTCTTGCTCTGTCTCCTGGGCTGGAGTGCAGTGTCGTCATCTAGCTCACAGCAACCTCAAATTCCTGGGCTCAAGTGATCCTCCTGCCTCAGCCTCCTGGGTAGCTGGGACTACAGGTATGTGCCACCACCCTTGCCTGATTTTTCTGGTTTTTTCGTAGAGGCGGGGTCTCGCTTTTGCTCAGGCTGGTCTTGAACTCCTGGCTTCAAGGAATCCTCCCAGCTCCACCTCCCAAAGTGCTAAGATTACAGGTGTGAACCACCTCGCCCAGCCACATTTTTCTTTTGATGCAAAATTTATATGCAATGATATGTGCAAATTTTTAGTACATTTTGTATGTGTTTACATACATGAGATGACACTATATGTTCTTTAGTTTGCTCTTTTCACTTGGTATGTCTTTTAGTTCTTGTAGATGAAACTTGATCTTTGTAATTGCAACATAGTTTTCCATAATATGGATGTATCAAGTTTGTTTAGCTATTGATAGACATTTAGATTTTCATTCTTTGCTGTAATAAATATACTTGATAGATGTGTAGGATAGAGACCTGTAAGTGGAAGTGCTAGGTTAAAGGATATGCACATTTTAAATTTTAATAAATACCTACAAGTTGCCAAGTGCAATGGTTAATGTCTGTAATCCCAGCAGTTTGGGAGGCTGAGGCAGGAGGATCACTTGAGGCCAGGAGTTTGAGACCAGCCTGGGCAACACAGTGAGACCCTGTCTCTACAAAAATTTTTGAAAAAATCAGCCGGGCATGGTGACTCATGCCTGTAGTCCTAGCTACTCAGGAGGCTGAGCCAGAAGGATCACTGGAGCCTGGGAGTTGGGGGTTGCAATGAGCTGTTACCATGCCACTGCACTCCAGTCTGGGCTACAGAGCAAGACCCTGTCTCACAAAAAACAAACAAAAACTTACACCAACAGTGTTTCCCTATACCGTCATTCACACTGAGTATTATCATTATTTTCTTACAATTTTTGCCAGTTGCTTTGGGGTAAATATCATTTTACTTTACATATTTTTGATTACTAATGAGGCTGTATACGGTCTTCTCAACTAGTTTTTAAGCTTTTAGAGGGCGAGGGCTGAAATCATCTACCATCTTCATATCTGCTCACTGAACATTTGCTAATTGAATGAGTGAATGCTGCTAAAGTATTCCTGCTTTATTAATTTGAGGCTGAAGAAAGGATGAGTTAGCTATGTGTGTGAGAGGTTAAAGAAACCCAAAGTTGCTCAATGCATGTGTGCCTTAAATAAATAAAGAGAATCTTCCTTTTCTTCTCTTTTGTGAGAAGTAGGATAGTGAGGTGATTAAGAGTCCAGGCTTTGGAGGCAGATTTCCTGTATTCATATCCCGGCTTTGCCTCCTATTAGCTGCGCAACTTTGGGCAGTTTACTTAATCTTTGTATTTCAGCTTCCTGATTTGTAAAATAGAGAATAGCAGTACCTTGCTTATAGGGTTCTTGAGGGTTAAATTAATTAATATTTGTAAATTGTGTAGAATGGTGTTTGGCACTCAGTATCTGTTAACTGTTATTTTTTCCCTTTTGCAAATATGGTACAATTGGCCCTTTTTATCCTTGGATTCAAACAACCATGGGTCGAAAATACTCAGAAAAAAAAAATCCCACAGAGTTCCAAAAAGCAAAACTTGAATTTGCCACATGCTGAATGCTACACTGAATCCATACAAATGCGGTGATGTGTAGGCATTATATTAGGCATTATAAGTAATCTAGAGATGATTGAAAATATAGGGGAGGATGTGTGTAGGTTATATGCAAATTTTGTGCCATTTTATGTAAGGGATTTGAGCATTTGTATATCTTGGTATCCATGGGGGCCCTGGAATGAATCACCACGGATACTGAGGGACAACCGTATTTGAGTGTCTGTAATGTGTTAGGCCTGTGGGGAGTACAAACAAAGTTGAAAAGGACCCTACTTTGAAGAAGCTTATAGACTTAAGGCTTGTTTATGGGAACAGTCAGACATTTGGCAGGGCTAGATGACAGGGTATGGACTGGAAGGAGATAATTTTTTTTTTAATAGTAGCTTAAATTCCTCCCCCAATCAGTAAGGAAGGATTTTGTAGGCTAAACTAAGGAATCTGGATTATATTTTAAGTGATGGGAAGCCAGTGATGGATTTATAGCTGGATTAGATTTGTATTTAAGGCACATCATTTTGAAAGCAATATAGAGGCTAGACTAGAGGGGGAGAGAGGCAGGAGAGTATTGTCAACAGTTGAGGTGAGGGATGAAAGGGCCTGATGATGAGGGAGTGATTGTGTGATTACATGGGAAGGGATTGATTTGAGAGACAGTTAGGAAACAGAATTATGGGTGGTGATTGTTAAAAGAGTAAAGTATAGTTTAGAGAATGTTAAACCTCTTCAGTGTTGTAGAGGTGGTCTGGAAAGCAAACTCTGGATGTGAGTGAAGTTAAATACTTTATAAGATCACAATCACTTTATAAAAATAATTTTTTTTTTTGAGACTGGGTCTCTGTTGCCTGGGCTAGAGTGCAGTGGCATCATCATAGCTCACTATAACCTCAAACACCTGTGCTCAAGCGATCCTTCTGCTTCAGCCTCCCAAAGTGCTGGGATTATAGGTGTGAGCCACTGCGCCTGGCCCAAAAGAAATGGTATTTTAATTGCAAAAAGATAGGGCATGATATCAGAATAAAGCATAGTACTTTAATACTTAATCTATGAAAGACTCACTACAATCCTTCTTTTTTTTTCCTTTTTCCTTTAGACTGGTCCATAGACCAGCATTTGGGAATCAGTAATGTAGTCTAATCCCCTCCTTTTGCAGATAAGAAAACAGGACCAAAGTTACAAAGCTTCATGTCAGAGTTTAGACTTACAATCCATTTCTTTTTTTGTCGTTTGTCTGTTTGGAGACAGAGTTTGTACCTGCTCTGTCGCCACAGGTACAGTGGTGTCATCACAGCTCACTGCATCCTCAAACTCCTGGGCTCAGGCGATCCTCCTGCTTCAGCCTCCCGAGTAGCTGGGACTACAGGCGCACACCACAATGCTGGCTAACTTTTCTATTTTTAGTAGAGAACAGGGTCTTGCTCTTGTTCAGGCTGGTCTCCAACTCCTGAGCTCAAGCGATCCTCCTGCCTTGGCCTTCTTAGAATGCTAGGATTACAGGTGGGAGCCACCACGCCCAGCCAAGAATCCAGTTCTTGACAGATATTCTAGTGCTGCAGTCCCCTAGCCCATCACTGCTTGAGTCCCCACCTCTTCTCCTCCCCCGCCCCCCGCCCTTCCAGTGGAAAAATTGCCTTCCATGGAACTTAGGAACAGGGTCACATAGCAGGAGGTGAGTGGAGAGCAAGGCTTCATCTGTATTTATAGCCGCTCCCCATGGCTCAGACCATCGCCTGAGCTCCGCCCACTGTGGAAAAATTGCTTTCCATGAAACCTGTCCCTGGTGCCCAAAAGGTTGGGGACTGCTGTTCTAGTGTATTTTCCATAGTCCCATGCTGTATTCTTCAAGTCTGAAATTGGTTTACCATTTATAAAATATTGACTTGGTTTGGTTACAGAGATTAATTTCAGGTGAGTTAAGCATCTAGGTTTCAAGCCAACAGAACCCAAGACCAAACCACAGTTCAAGTAGATCATGGATGTACATAGAGGTAGCAGCCAACAAAGTTTTTTAAGACTTTTTACTCCATCCACTTATTAGACCCAGTTCCTCATCCCAAGATAGTTTGAGGTTTAGTGTTCATAGTCAGTTGATCAATGGCTCTTAAAGTATGAAATAGCATGTGTAAATCTATATTTCCAATCCTTAATATGTCTGAAAGTTTTTAAAATATTAGCTGAACATGCTACTTCCTACTAGGAAGACATAACCAGTTAAGACATTTTAAATTATTTTTCCTCTGTAGCTGTCAGCAGTATGCTTTTAACTCCATTTAACTGAGTTCAACATGCTATAACGCACAAACTTGGGAGACTTCATCCTTTGATCTGAAGTAATTGGCCACAGAGGGAGCATATTTTTGACTTGAGATTTATTAAAAGATAATATTAAAAGTGGCCAGCTTGAAGATTAAACAATTGTGCTGCTATGTCAGGGTCCCACTTAGGTTTGTGAGGCATGAGAAAAACCTAAGACTATTTCAAGGATAAGGATTAGAGAGGCAGGCAGGTTGAGGACTGAGAAGAGGTGAAATACCCTAGAGGTGTCTCTGTGAAGACGGCTTTCTTTTCAGGCCTCCTGTGCTCCCAGAGGATGAAGAAAAGATCGTTGAGTGGACTCAGAAATTGGACAGATGCTTTTTTTTTTCTTACAAGAAGAGCCTTCAGATGAGGGGGTGCCTTGCTAAAATCACCCACTATTACTATAATTTTTGTCTTCTTACCACAGCAGTGGTGTCTCATTTGAGAAATTTTTTATGACTGTAAAAGTGGTGGGGCTTGACCCCATTTTGTCTTTGAATGGCTGGAGCATTCTTTCTTATCAATGGTGTGTTATGCTTCTGTTAGTGATACTGCTGTTGGAAAAGCTCTGAAAAGATCCGTGTGGATTCCTCGACAGTGTTATTAGACTTCTTATGTCCTGCAGGAAGGAAAGTGTTCCCCACAGAGGTATTATTAAGCTAAGGGAATCTCCTCTTGTATTAAAGAATGTTAAAAAGAGCCAGGAGATGTCTGGGTGCGGTGGTTCACTCCTGTAATCCTACCACTTTAGGAGGCTGAGGTGGGAGGATCGCTTGAGGCCAGGAGTTTGAGACCAGCCTGAGCAGGAGCGAGACCCTGTCTTTACAAAACATAGAAAAATTAGCCGGGTGTGGTGATATGTGCCTATAGTCCCCAGCTTCTCAGGAGGCTGAGGCAGGAGGATTGCTCAAGCCCAGGAATTTGAGGTTACAGTGAGCTGTGATGACGCCACTGCACTTGAGCCCCAGAGACACAGTGAGACCCTGTCTCAAAAAAAAACAAGCCAGAAGAAAACTTAGAAGTGATCTATTCCAACTTTCTTATTTTATAATTGGAGAAACTCTCATAGGATGAGGAACTTATTGAAATGTACACAGCTTCTTAAATTGGCAAGTCCAGAACCTTTGTCCTCTTTATTTCTGGCCCAGTGCTCTTTCTATGATACTGTTTTAATTGTTGAAACAATTTTTTTTTTTTTTTTTAAAGAGATGGGGTCTTGCTCTGTCACTCAGGCTGGAGTGCAGTAGCATGATCATAGCTCATTGCAGCCTCCACCTTCTGGGCTCAAGTGATCTTCCTGATTCGGCTTCCTGAGTATCTGGGACCACAGGTGCATGCCACCACACCCAGCTGTTATTTTTATCTTTTTGTAGAGAGAGGGTCTGGCTATTTTGCCCAGGCTGGTCTCAAAATCCTGGGCTCAAGCGATCCTCCTGCCTCAGACTCCTAAGTAAATAGGATTACAGGCGCAAGCTACTACACCTGTTTACTGGAAACAATTTTTAAAATTAGACCACAATTATAGTACTAGATTTTGAGAAGAGTTAAGAAGAAGTATTTGAATATTTTTGTAAATTATTTTGAATAATTTGCATGTGGATATATAGTTAATATTAGGAATGATAGCATTTGAGGAGAAAACTAGAGAATAAAGTGAAAAAAGTTTGTGTTTGTGTTTTTAAACTGGAGGCTATTTTTCAACTTAGCAGTACCAAATTAATAAAAACTATGTTATTTAAATTTTTGTCTTTTTCAGTTATAATTTGTGCACCCTGGAGTGTGTGTGTACATGCACTTAAACTACCCAGTGATGATCTCCAGGATGAAATAGATAATCAGTTCTGGGAGTCCAGCTTATACTAAACTTGGGTGATTGGTCCTAAGTTATACACATCATACCAGAGTGAGAATTGATTTGCATGTTAAGTCTTTTGGTTCCTGCAGGTTTTGTAGTGCATCCCTGAGCATGAGTGCAGAATGAAGCGACGTTTGGATGACCAGGAGTCACCGGTGTATGCGGCCCAGCAGCGTCGGATTCCTGGCAGCACAGAGGCTTTTCCTCACCAGCACCGGGTGCTTGCCCCTGCCCCTCCTGTGTATGAAGCAGTGTCTGAGACCATGCAGTCAGCCACGGGAATTCAGTACTCTGTAACACCCAGCTACCAGGTAAACTGGAGCCGACCAGGGGACTAGGCTCGAGGGTAGAGGCATGGTAATTTTATCCAGTTAAAAAATGTTTTATTAAGCACTGAGTTAGATATAAAAAAAAAATGATGAAGTATGTGTAAGGTATTAAAAAAACCCAAAAACATTGTACACTTGTGTATAGTTTAGAATAAAAAGGATGTCATGACCTTTGAAGGTCACTGTGTATCTCTCCCTCATCCCTTCCTTTTTTTTTTTCCTCCCTTCAGAGGTAGTCAGTAATCTGAGCTTTGTGTTTATCATTCCCTTGACTTTCTTTACTGGTTTTTTTAAATCTCTAAATAATGTAATTGTTTAGTTTGGGTATTTTTGAATTTTCTTTATTTTTTCTCCCTATAGACAGGGTCGTGCTCTGCCGTCCAGGCTGGAGTGCAGTGGCCAGATGCAACCTTGAACTCCTGGGCTTGAGCGGTCCTCCCGCCTCAGCCTCCCGAGTAGCTGGCACTACAGGCACACACCACCAGGCCTGGCTAATTGGTTATGTTTTTTGGTTTTTTTTAAAAATTTTTTGTAGAGACGAGGTCTTGCTATTTTGCTCAGGCAGGTCTCAAACTCCTGGTCTCAAGCAATCCTCCTGCCTCCCCCTCCCAAAGGGTTTGGATTATAGGCATGAGCTACCATGCCCAACCTATTCTTGAACTTTTATATAAATGGAAACATACATACTTCTTCTTTGACTCACTTGTTTTTTCACTCAATATAGTTCCTAAGATTTATCTGTATTTTTATGCATAGCTGTAATTATACCATTTTCACTCTGGTATGAATTATACGAATATACCCAGTTTATTTATCAGTTCTACTGTTGGACAATTGGGTTATTTCCAGGTTTTTGCCATTACAAAGGTGCTGCTGTGAATAATCTGATGTGTTACCCTTAGTGCCCTCAAAGTGAAAATTCATTACAAAATAAGCTTGTACCAGAATTTAAATCAACACACTTCTTTTGTCAACAGAGTTTTTGAGAAAAAAGGCAGCTGTATTAAACAATGTCCTTATTAGTGAAGTACAGTTGACCAAAAACATGGGGATTAGGGGCTCTTATGCCCACATAGTAAAAAATCCACATGTAATTTTTGACTCCCCCAAAACTTAACTGCTTATAGCCTATTGTTGACCAGAAGCCTTACTAATAATATAGTCTTTTCACACATATTTTCTATGTTGTATGTATTATTCATTGTATACTTATGATAAAGTAAGCTAGAGAAAAGCAAATATTATTAAGAAAACCATAAGGAAGAGAAAATATATTTACTATTCATTAAGTGGAAGTAGATCATCATAAAGGTCTTTCTCCTTGTCTGCTTCGCATTGAGTAGGCCAAAGAGGAGGACGAAAAAAGGAGGAGTTGGTGTTGCTGTCTTAGGGGTGGCAGAGGTGGAAGGAAATCTGTGTATAAGTGGACCCTTGCAGTTCAAACCTATGTTGCTCAAGGGTCAACTGTACTTTGCTTATTCTGGTGCAAACTCCTTTTCTTTTTGTAGACCAATCAGCAGGTTTGAAGACACAAGAGGAAGAATTTCTCAATATTTAAGAGAGGGATTGCTGGGTCTTAGGGTATATGCATCTTTAGCAGGGCCAAACAGTGTTAAATTACTTTTTAAAAGTGTACCAATTTAGATTTCCACAAGCATTGTATATTCATATTGTTCCACATCCCTACCAACACTCATCGTTCATGTCTTGCCTTTCACTCTGTTTTGTAGAAATGGAAGAAATTTAATTGTTTTTTTGTCCTTTTTTTTATTATGAAAGTGATATATCACCATGGACTTTTCTACAAAAAGGAAGATGACTTTTTCTTCTGACTTTTCAGATGTTCTCCCACTGGTACATTTCTTGGGTATCCAAAATTTTATGTGCATGTACAAGCATATCTATATCAACCTACCTAGTTATCTAAATCCTCTTTTCTTTTCTCTTTTTTTTTGGGACAGGGTCTCACTCTGTTGCCTGGGCTAGAGTGCAGTGGTGTCATCACAGCTCATTGCAGCCTCAAACTCCTGGGCTTTGAGACGGCGTCTCACTCTTCCTCAGGCTCACTTTTCTATTTATAGTATTTGGATTTTATAGTACATACTGTTCTTCTATTTGTTCTTTTCGCTTAATATATAGTGGATACCTTTCCACTTGAACGTATGTATGGATAGATTAAAATAATTTTTTAAAAATCACTGCATTATTTTTAAGAGTTGCATATATAATATTCCTTTCCAGATCAGTCTGAACCATAACTTATTTAACTGATTTGGAGAGGCCTTCTTCAACCTCACTTTTTAGTGACCTGTAAAAATATGTGACTGGTACTGGGAATATAAACTGGTGTGATCTTTCTTGAGAGCAAATTGGCAGTTTGCGTCAGATTCTTTAGTAACTTTTTGACCTGGCAATTCCATTTCTAGGAATTTATTATAAGACTACAAAGAAGAGGGAAACCCAGGGGAGGTAGGAAATGGTGATTCCTTAGGTGTCACTTTTCCTCAGGAGTCCCCCTTGAAGTAATATAATGCCCTCATGTGGACTGGGACAGAAGTCAGAAGACTGCTAACGATTGAATCTTTAAGTTAAGACTTGAGAGGGAAAAAAATAGCTTGTTTTCCTTGGGTGATTATTTAATACTTGGGTATTAATGTTATCTGAGCAGTTTAATGTCTATTTCCTACACTTGGGATAGTTAACATCTCTTCCTACAGGAAACTGTAATGTGCTTGTGTATACTAGGCATCTCGAATATTTATAAACTCCAGTTAAGTTCTTGTGAAAGCCTGTGGACTTTTAAAACCTGTAAAAATATACATATTGGCATATAGAAGCTCAGAATAATAATCCATCTTGTGAGAGATACATTAGAGCTTTTAAAATTGTCTAAATAATTTTTTTACTCTTCATATATTTTGTATTAGTTCTGTGGATTTATGCACAGTCACTTTATTTCTCCTTCCTCCCCCTTCCCATCCCCTTCCAGAGTACTTTTTATAAACTCGTGAGGATTTGAAAAAAAGCTTTAGTTTTTAGTTTTTAGTTTTTTAAGAGACAGGGTCTTGCTCTGTTGCCCAGACTACAGTGCAGTGATATGATCACAGCTCACTGCAACCTGGAACTCCTGGGTTCAAGTGATTCTTCTGTGTCGGCCTCCTAGGGCACTGAGATTACAGGCTTAAGCCACTGTGCCTGGCCCTTTTTTAAGTTGTGGTACACAATTGATATTACTTAGAGAAATACAATTACATATTTTTAGTTTCCTTATTTTGGGGTTGGGGCAATCAGGTATATTGTCGTTAGTTGTCTTCTGTAATTAATAGTTCTGAAAAAGGAAATAAAACTCTAAAATTTTTATCTAGCATTTCTTGCAATAGAAATGAAAGGAAAGGGGGCTTCTGCTTTTATTTCACCTTTAAATTTGTAAGAGGATGAGAAAGAAGAAGAGAGAATAGAAAAGACGTGTTTGAGCTCAAACCACCACCAACTTGGAAAAAATTTTTGTTTTACTTTAGCAGTAATACTTGGAGCTGGGTACGGTGACACATACCTGTAATCCCAGCACTTTGGGAGGCCAAAGTGGGTGGAGTTCAAGACCAGCCTGGGCAATATAGTAAGACACCATCTCTACAAAGAAATTTAAAAAACACCAAAAAACAAAAAAAACCAAGTAATACTTGGTCACTGTAGCAAATAAAGATAAACAAAATAAATAAATAAATAAAACAAAGTAAAAGTCTTCTAATTCCACTACCACAAGATTAAATGGTAACATTTTGCTATATATTTGTTGTCTAGGGTTTAAAATCTTTTTATTTTATTATATACTGCTTTGTATTATGTTTTTAAAAATTATCTAAAAGTTTAAATCTACATGCAGTACATGAATATATTCAATTTATGGGATGTGAACATTTTGTTAAAATACATGCATCTGTATCAGTGCTATTCAAAGTATGGTTTATAAATGGCTGGTCTGTATATTTTGTTACCAGTGTGTAATGAGGTAAGTACAGAATTGAGAGTGTTTAGAAACTTTGTACTGATTAGACATCATAATCTATCTGTAAAATCCAATAATGAAAATTATGGGTTTATGTATTTTTTTTCCACTTTTATTGTATTTTATACAAGTACTGGACCATGATGGATTGGAATTTAAGATAAAGAAAAACTGAAGATCTGGGCATGGGGGCTCACACCTGTAATCCCAGCTACTTGGGAGGCTGAGGTGGGAGGATCACTTGAGGCCAGGAGTTTGAGACCAACCTAGGCAACATAGTGAGACACCCTGTCTCTTAAAAAAATTAAAACAACAACAATAAACAGCTGAGTGCAGTGGCACATACCTCTAGTCCCAGGCTACTTGGGAGGCTGAGGCGGGATGATTGCTTGAGGCCAGGAGTTCAATACCAGCCTATGCAATATAGCAAGACCTTGTTTCCATAAAAAAAAGAAAAAGCAGACAAATGGGTCCTTCATCACAGATAATTTGAGAAGCACTAAGCTATATCATTTTTAATAGCTACAGAGAATTCTGGTGTAACATGGGTGGGGTATAATTTATTTTACCAATTCCCTTTTGTGGGAGATTTGGCTTTCTAATTATCTTTATGCATGCACAATGCATATACATGCATGCTTTGTGCATTTGTATTATTTCTCTAGACATATTTGGAAAAGAATGCACAAGCCTCGATGTTTCTTGTTTGCATTTTGTTCACCCCAGGTTTCAGCTGTGCCACAGAGCTCTGGCAGTCATGGGCCCACCATAGCAGCAGTTCATAGCAGCCATCATCACCCAACAGCTGTGCAGCCCCATGGAGGCCAGGTGGTCCAGAGTCATGCTCATCCAGCTCCACCAGTTGCACCAGTGCAGGGACAGCAGCAGTTTCAAAGGCTCAAGGTGGTGTTCAGTTCCTTTTCTTGGGTCAAAAAGTTTATCTTTAGCAGCCTATTATTAGTTGTAGTGTTACAACTTTTAACTTGAGAGATGGGTGAATCACAAGAACTTCCACTTTGTTTTTGTTTTGTGAAATCTGGTTACATTTCCCATCTTGGCACCAATGCCTTACCTGGGGAAGAATATACTCAAGAAATGTTTGTGGAATGTATGAATGCATGGTACTCTAGCGTTATCAGGATTGAGGGGCTATTTTCATACAAAATGAAACTTAAAGTTCATTTTTTGGATGCTTCCTTTTGAACTCTTAGTTCTTAGCATTGTATAGGTTTTATTGAGCAGTCACATGATTGCCTATAGGCATGTACAATAAATCGGCCCAGTAATATATTTTACAGTTTAATCTTTTTATTCCTGTTTATGAATAGCCGAATTTGCTAGCCTCTGCAAGTCCATCCTTAATAAAACATGTGCTCCTTTTTGGGGAACCTTTATGAAGTTTGGGGGAAACTGTGATCGTGAATGAAGTGTCAGTGTTTTCATCTTTTCTTCTGAGATTCTGTGGTAGGTTTTCAGTACTGTGAAATTCATGAGGTATCATGGCAAAATGAAGCTTGTGTATTCCCAGTTAATCTTGTCTCTCTTATTACTTTTTAAAATGTATGATTGTTGCAACAAGTGTTCCAGGTTTCAATTTTTCTAATTTTACATTTATATAAAATTTAAAATTGAGTGCACTAAATATAAATGAAAGAACTATAATGAAGTAAGATGTTAGATCCTCATTTGGTCATATCAGCCTAATTATATCAAGTTGCCTGCAGGTAGAAATGAACAGTGTACCCTTGAAGGACATATCCATGTGTAGCAAATATTTCTACTTTCTGTTTTCCCTGATACTTAGTTTAGTTCACCCTGACCCCTGCCCTCATTGGTTTGGGTTCTTAGGAACTTGTTTAATATTGGCCTAAGGACATCGAATGCTACATAAATATCATAGAACATGCCAAAACTAGGCTATTTATAGGAATTTTGCAAAATTTACTGTCTATATTGGCTTAAATAATGTTACTAAAGCATATTCTTTAAAGAGAGTGCAAACTTCATTCTGGATTCTGTCTTAGGGAAAATTGACATTAGCAATGTTGGTTTTGTTTTTTTTTTTTTTAAACATTTTCACTCTCTGCTTGTAGAGTGATGGCTATGTACCAAAATGTATTACTGCTGTGGACTTAGTACTGCACCAGGTTCTTAAAATAGTTTTTTAAAAACTTGGTTGGGTGTGATTTAATTCTGTGTTAATCCTATTCAGCAGTTAATACCTTAATGTTGCAAAAAAGCTTATAAACTTGCTATTAAACTAACAAGAACATACTTATTTCTGTAGCCTTTTTCAACCAGCCAATCAAAGCACAACACCTATTTTACTTACCTTCCTCACAGGAGTCTTGGGTCTAAGTATATGGATTGTGCTTTGTTTGTTTTACAGAAACTGGCAAGGAAACAAGGAAGGGCTTTGGATTTGGGGTTATAGAATGAGTCATGGGTAGAGTTAGGATTACTTGCTCTATTCTTTTAGTTACAAGCTCTTGCCTATATTTCTAAATAAAATAACTTGTTGAATTTCCTTTCTAATGAGGAGAGGCAAGATGCTTCTGTGCCTTCGTATAATTTAAGTCAGTATTCCCACATTGCCTGCCATTTTTGGATCAGTCTTAAAATGCTTTACAAGCATTTGAATCAACTTCAATAAATCATTTTTATTCTATAATAAGGAAATGTTCAGTGAGAATGCTTACTTACATTATTTCAAGCATCAACATTGTCCATACTTTTTGTTTGTCTTTGGCAGATTGGTGACAAGAAGGAATTTGAGTAATTAATTTGAGGCATATTTGGTGTGATTTAGTTATTTGTTGAATGCCAGCAGCGCTGATATTTGGAACATTTTTAGCAAGTTCTCTTTACAGTTGCTTGTGTTTGTCTCCCCAAAAAGATCACAGACTTGAGGAGGTTCAGGACCTTAGTAGTAAATTCCTGGTGAAGTGAGCCAAGAAAATTCATCAGTAGAGTCTAAGGGTGTTTCACAAGTGCTTCCTTAAATCTGTAGCTTCTAGATAACTGCATCTAAGTTGATTTTTAAAATTATTTTTTCATTTTTTATTTATTTAATTTATTTTTATTTTTTTTAGAGTCAGGGTCTCATTCTGTCATCCAGGCTGAAGTAAAGTGGTGCAATCATAGCTCACTGTAACCTTGAAATCCCACTTCAGCCTCCCAAGTAGCTAGGACTACAGGCCTATACCACCACACCTGGCTAATTTGTCAAATTTTTTTTGTAGAGATGGGGTCTCGCTGTGCTGCCCAGGCTAGTCTCGAACTCCTGGCCTCAAGTGATTCTCCCGCCTCAGCCTCCCAAAGTGTTGGGACTACAGGCGTGAGCCCCTGTGCCTGGCTTTTTTTTTTTTTTTTAAGTCGTGGTTCTTAGAGCTGCTTTTATCAAGAGTTGGAGTATACTGCAGGTGGTGGAAGAATTTACTCATTATTCTTACACACAGGTGTCTCATTTATAATACAGGTATTATTTAGGCTTTTTAAAGTATAGTATTGTAACTAATTTTTTAAAGTATAGAAAAGCCAACCATCAAACAAGTGGTTATTGATCAAGTATACAATCTGTACTCTATCAATACTAAAATATTCATGGCCATAATGGAAGTTTGGACAACTCGGTAAATACCATTTGTCTCAGTCTGTTAGTGCTGCTATGATAAAATACCTGAGACTGGGTAATTTATAAATAATAGAAATTTATTTCCCACAGTTCTGGAGAAGATCTGGAGACTGGGAAATCCAGAATCAAGGCACTGGGAGGTTCAGTGTCTGGTGAGGGCCTGATCACTGCTTGCAAGATGGCGCCTTGACCTCTATGTCCTCACATGGTGGAAGGCAGAAGGGCAAAAGGGACCACAATGCTAGTTCCCCCAGCCCCTTTATAAGGCTGCTAATCCCATTCATGAGGGCTCCACTGGCATGCCTTAATCACCTCCTTCTTAATAATACTACCACATTGACGATTAAGTTTCAACACATTATGAATTTTGGGGAACACATTCAGACCATAGCACCATTTAATGGTTATTTGAACATAAATGTTCCATTTCACAATATAGTAAAAGGATATGGCTTGTATCAGATTAGGTGTGTGTTTCTGAAACTTTCCAAAACTTGATATTTTGTGTAATTTAAAATATTTATCCCAGAGTATATAGGAAACACCTAGCGGGTATTTCCCTTGGCTGTCTCCTGAGTAACCAGAAATTAAATTGTCCTAAATCAGACCAACTTTTTAGTCCTTCAAACCATTTCCGCTTTGTGGTGGATCACTTTGTATTGCTAGCTCTCCCTTATCTACCGTATTCACTCAATTCCCGAATCCTGTCACTTCTACCTGCTAAAAAGCTTTTTAATCTATGCAGTTCTCTTGTTCTTTTGGTCAGTACTGTAATTCAAGACTATTCTCACATAAGTTATCCGGTTATCCCTAGAACATAACTGGTTTTCCTACTTCCTTTCAGTCTGTCCTACCCTGTGCCAGTTTTTTCTCAACACTGTAGCCAACTTGAGTACGTGAAAACGCGGATGATAAAAATCTAAATTGCTTTTTAACAAGATTTACAAGTCCTTTCAGGATCTAGATCGTCCTTTTTCTCCTGTCTTATCACTTGTTTACTATTCCTTCCAATACTCTTCTTCTTCACAAATGCTCCAGCCAAACTACACTGTTTTCAGATTTCCAAATGTGCCATGTGGTGTCCTATCTAGGATTTTGCCCATGCTGCTTCCTGTTGTTTTCTTCACTGGTCTTCACTTTTGCTAACTTGTACTTACCTTAGGTATGCGTTTATACATCACCTCCTAGGGAAGCCTCACTTTTTTTCGTGTCCTCTCTAGGCATTTGGTGATCACCTACTTAGACATTGTGCTATGATTCCCAGCTAGATGTGAACAAATTTCTGTAGAGTAGAGGCTGTGAATTATTTGTCATTGAATCCTTAGTACCTGCATTGAGCCTGGCATGTTGCAGCTTAGTAGAAGATACTTGTGAAATGAATAAATGAATGATATTTTAATGTGATTATTCTTTACTGGTCATTCTGTCCAAAATTATCCAAGGCAAGGCTACAGATTTTATGAGTTCATGTTTATTTTAAGCTTGAGTTTTAATACTGGCATCCATATTGACTTTTAATATTTATCTATTTCATTTACTATGTTAAATTTATTTAGGCATAGATCATTTGTTATTTTTATAATTCTTGGCTTATTTTCTTTTTATAACTTTGAGATTTATCCCTGCCTCAGGTGGAAGATGCGCTATCCTATCTTGACCAGGTGAAGCTGCAATTTGGTAGTCAGCCACAGGTCTACAATGATTTCCTTGACATCATGAAGGAATTTAAATCTCAGAGGTAAAAGACATATGTGGTTGTACTCAAGCTTTGTGCTTGGCATGTTGATTTTGAAAGTAGGAAGATACAGCTTATTCTTACCTGCTGAAAGATAAAGGATGCTCCCTTTTGGAGGTTGAATTTTCAGTATTGTGCCTTTATTTTATGTATTGCTTTATTGATGGAAATTATAGCCACTAGACTTTTTTTTCTCTCTATTGGTAAATTTTTCTTAACTAAAATTTTTCCTAGTGCTTCATCTCAATTAGGGAAGTATCCCTGGTAATGACTTAAGCTACTTGATTTTTGAATTGGTTTAAGATACCCTGATATTCTGGCATGGTTTACTGTTGTAACAGAGTAACTCATCTGAACAATATAGACACATGCCTAGTAAATGATTTATACTGGTGTATCAAAGGTTTGATCTTGTTTGGGATTTTCAGTTTTATATTTATTGTCTGAGTATCTGCTTGATTGTTATCATGAACATATATTTTGTTCAAAATTGTGACCAAGCCTCTTTGGATCTAAAGCTAAATGGCTTTGGAATTTCAGGGATCTTTGTGTGTTGTTAATTTTGTAATGTGCAGGTTGATTTATATTCTGTATAGAGAAAACCTAGTGGAAAGTGAATTGTTTTCTTAACTAGGGTGTTAGTCAAGCTTGTGATCCATCATTTTTCTTTTTTTTTATCAGCATTGACACTCCAGGAGTGATTAGTCGTGTGTCCCAGCTGTTCAAAGGCCACCCCGACTTGATAATGGGTTTTAACACCTTCTTGCCCCCTGGCTACAAAATTGAGGTGCAAACCAATGACATGGTGAATGTGACAACTCCTGGCCAGGTTCATCAGATCCCCACCCATGGCATCCAGCCCCAGCCTCAACCACCACCCCAACATCCTTCCCAGCCTTCAGCCCAATCAGCCCCAGCTCCTGCCCAGCCAGCTCCTCAGGCCCCACCTGCCAAAGTCAGCAAGGTGAGCACTTGGAAAATATTGCATTGTGTGAAATGCATCCCTAGAAAGCACCCTCCTTTGACATTTCCCTTTTATGTAAGTCTTAAATAGAGACACAAGTTACAAAGATTTCATCAGAGAAGATGCCGTAGTCACATCACTATAACATGGTTCACATTTATACACCATGTATTTAGATACCTATTTAAATCAGCACATCAGTAAACTCCAAGGACTCTTTTGTCCCCAGTTTCTGCTTATTAAACCCATGAACATCCCAACAGGTGGTGACTTTTTTTGTATAGTAGTACTTTGACAGCACAGGCAGAAATGGTCGTTTTACTATGGTCAAATTATGCTACTGCCCACCAGGTCATCTTTTTATAAAAGTTATTCCATTTACTAGATTAGGTCATATCAAGCTAAGCACAAGATCCTGCTGCTGCTGCTGCTGATGATGGTGTATACTTGGTCTAGAACTCCACTGTCTGATAAGTTAGCCACTAGCCGTGTATGACTACTTAAATTAGTTAAAATAAATTTAGTTTTTCAGTTGCACTAGCTACATTTCCAGTGCTCAGTAGCCACATGTGGCTAGTTGCTATTGTATAGGACAGTACAAATAAAGAGCATTTCCATCATCTCAGAGAGTTCTATTGTACAGAGCTGGCCTTTTTTATATGGAGTTACTGTAACAATTGAGGTGTTGACTTTTTTGACATTAAAGATCTGTATAGAACAAGTTTCTATCTGCACCTGTTGAGCTAGTGAGCTTAAAAATTGCGTATGAAAAATTATTCCCTGTTGTTGGGGATGGCTCCAGTTTTAAAGTTTTATGTAGAAAATCTGAGACTGTGATATTTGTATCAGAATGTGTGAACCATGTATAACTCCCACCCCTGCCCAGTATTATTTGAGTTGGGCTAAAATGGCCTGGCCTGAGTGAATAAGAAAAGGAGATAAGTTGATCAGACACCTTGTTTCTCTTTAGTTTGAAGTTTCTTTCCCTATGTCAAACCTGCTATGCTCCTGAGGAGAATAAAGACTTTTTTCTTTTTAGCCTTCCCAACTACAAGCACATACTCCAGCCAGTCAGCAGACTCCCCCACTCCCACCATATGCATCCCCACGTTCTCCACCGGTCCAGCCTCACACACCAGTGACAATCTCATTGGGAACGGCCCCGTCCTTGCAGAACAATCAGCCTGTGGAGTTTAATCATGCCATCAACTATGTTAATAAGATCAAGAACAGATTCCAGGGCCAACCAGACATCTACAAAGCGTTCTTGGAGATTTTGCACACATATCAGGTAAGAGGACTGCCATTCAGCTTGTCTTAACCAGTCTACCCTCTGAGGCCATTTAGTCCAAGAAGAACTTGAGTAACCATTACTGTGTCCATTAATTCTTACTTGAAATCAACCAGTTAGAAACTCTGATGTGTGTTTATAAAGCCAGTTTTATTTGCCTGATTTGATTGCCCTGTAGCATCCAGTCAGGATTTTTTTTTTTTCCTTGAGACAGTCTCGCTCTGTTGCCCAGGCTAGAGTACAGTGGTGTCATCATAGCTCACTGCAACCTCAAACTCCTGAGCTCAAACGATCCTCCTGCTTCAGCCCCCTGAGTAGCTGGGACTATAGGTGTGTGCCACCATGCTTGGCTGGTTTTTCTATTTTTTGTAGAGACAGAGTCTCATTTTTGCTCAGGCTGGTCTCCAACTCCTGGCCTCAAGCAGTCCTCCCGCCTTGGCCTCCCAAAGTGCTGGGATTACAGGCATGAGCCACTGCTCCCAGCCCCAGTCAGGATTTTTAAAGTCATTGCCCTGTGATATGAATGCCTGTTTTATTGGGAAGTTTAGAGGATGTTTATGTAGTCTAGTTAATCTACATTGGAAGAAGGAGAAATTTCTCTAGTGTTTATCAGTTATTAGTGGTTCCCTGGGTGTTCACATTTACTACCCTGGTGTTAAAAGTAATTGTCATCCACCATCTTCTCCTTTGTCAACTTAAAAGTCTGTAGTCAAAACAGGTGCTAAGAACATAGGCTTCCTTCTTAAGTGCAGCCTAAGTAGGTAACATGGCTCCTATCAGACATTCCAGAAAGTGTGCAGAGGTGAGTGATTAAAAAGAGCAGCCCTCTAATATATTCCCTTCCCCTTTGCAATTCTGCAGAAAGAACAGAGAAATGCCAAGGAAGCTGGAGGAAACTACACCCCAGCATTGACTGAGCAGGAGGTCTATGCCCAGGTGGCTCGTCTCTTTAAAAACCAGGAAGATCTATTGTCAGAGTTTGGACAGTTCCTACCAGATGCCAATAGCTCTGTGGTAAGTTTTATTTAGAAGAAGAATTACACTATTTAGGATTATCATCTTAGATAAATTGGAAAGTTACAATCAGAAGAGAACCTAGATATTTACTTGCTTTGATAAGAGCATTTATCTCTTTCATGTGTCTTAATCAGCTTTTAAGCAAAACAACTGCTGAGAAGGTTGATTCTGTGAGAAATGACCATGGAGGCACTGTGAAGAAGCCCCAACTGAACAACAAGCCGCAGAGGCCCAGCCAGAATGGCTGCCAGATCCGCAGGCACTCTGGAACAGGAACCACCCCTCCAGTGAAGGTGAGAGTGGGCAGTGGCTGCTCATTGTGACTTTAACAAGCAGTGCTAGTGGACAACTACTCTACGGGTGGTCATGTGTTATTATCTTAATCGTGTTGAGAGCTGGATCCTGGATATTTGGAGCAAGTTGCTGTGTGTCACAGAAACTCAGTGTAAAGCTTTCTTATCTGGCTTTGCAAAAGAATGTTAGAATAACACTAATTGCTTGGATTACTGTGCTTTTTTGAGTTCTTACTGTTTTTTTCCTGTATTATCTCTGTTTGCTATGAGCTGTCTTCTCATTTTTTTGTTTGCTGCCAAGGGTTTCCAAGACTTAAATATTTTTTACCTTCTTCTGATTTGATGCTTTAAACCTGCCTTGTGCTGAGAAAGAAGATTCTTTTTTTTTAGGTTTCCCAAACATTATTTATGAAGGCCCAAATATGCATTCCAGCTACACAATTTGTTTAAACATAGGTTAAAACCCAAACCAAAATATTACCACCAATACCCACATTTATGGCTAAAATACATTTTAAAAAATTTTTTATTGATACATAATATTTTATATGTTTATGGGGTACATGTGATATTTTGTTACATGTGTAGGATGTGTAATGATCAAGTCACAGTATTTGAGGTATCCATCACTTTGGGTATTTGTCATTTCTATGTGTTGGGAACAATTCAAAGAAGATTCTTGAGCTTGATAATTGTTTCAGAAATAAGTGAGTGGTCTCTAAGGTCATTTTGTAAGTCGAGTGCATGTGCATTGTGAGATCTCTTTGGTCTAGAGGCCTATCCTGCTCAAGGCTTTTTATTGGGTTGCCAGAGTTCGCTTGCTCTCTCTCTTATTTATTTATTTTTTTTAAGAGACAAGGTCTCACTCTGTCACCCAGGCTGGAGTACAGTGGTGTGATCATAGCTCACTGTAACCTCGAACTCCTGGGTTCAAGTGATCCTCCTGCCTTGGCCTCCCAAAGCACTGGGATTACAGACGTAAGCCACTGCCCGGCCAGGTTTGCCAGATCTTACTGTATCATCTTAATCTCCAAGGCAGGACCTTTGGGCAGTAACAGAGGGAATTCTTAAACCCATCACCTAATGGTTTTTGTTATAGTAAACACTGATGGTCTGCCTATAGAAAGCTAAGCTTGCTCCTCTGTGATAGGGAGAGGGCTATTTGTATGTATTAAATATTGAATTCTTTAGTGAATTCTAAAGCAGTATGTAATATGGAAGAGACAGATGTGTCTGCAGAATTTAATTAAAGAATAACCAAAGTTAGTGGAATTTCTACTAGTAAGAGGTAGCAAAAATCAGCTCAGTAGATACGCTACATTCTTGGATTTGTCTCCTCCCACACTTAATTACCCACAGGTGGAAATAGTATATTAGGGGCTTACAATTCTCCACCTACTTTTTCCTTAGGCAGTGTAAGCAGAGATTATGACTCCTAAGAAAGTATACTCTGAGATGGCCAAGGTAAATGTGCTGCTTCTCACAAAGTTTGTGCATTTCTTCACAGATAGTGAGAGGTGCATTTTTAAAAGTAAATTCTTGCCTGATAGAGTTATATCATAACCTGTTCTTTCTCTTTGAAAGAACAATATTAAATTAGTCTGAGTAGCTATTGCCGACAAGATAGTTATTTCTTCTATTAGGAAAATAAATTGCTTTTTCATGAATTTTTAAATTGAAATATTATTAAAAGTTAAAGATTAATTTCTGTCCATTCTAGGCAATGTGTGTCAGCTCTTTTTACAAACAGCTTCTGCTCCCTCAACAGGTAGGAAAACAAGGCAGTGGCATTAGATTCCAAATAAAGTTACTTTTGGCCTCTGGAAGAAATAAGTGTGTTAATTCTAATACTTTGTCACAGTAACGTGATTCATTTCTGGAGAGAACATTTAGGGAGTAAAATGAACTGTGAACCTCTGGTGGAGAAAGAAACTGACAGGCAAACTGAAATAGAGAAGAGTAGAAATGCTTGAGGGTATAAAGTGAGTTAATGACTTGAATATTCTCATTTTTTAAAAATTATTAATCATTTGGTTTCAGTGATGAAACCATCAAACACAGATGAAAATAAGAGAAATCTACTCTTTGAGTCTTACGTGTTTGTGTTTTTCCTTCTTTGCAGAAGAAACCCAAACTGCTCAGCCTAAAGGATTCTTCTATGGCAGATGCCAGCAAGCATGGTGTAGGAACTGAATCGTTATTTTTTGATAAGGTAAGTAATGATGAGTTAGATTTGATACTGACTATTAATGCCAGAAGAAAATCACCCCATCCCCAAGAAGATTTTGTTTTAAAGGCATCAAGTTGATTAGGACTTTCTATTTTTTAACATGGTTTCCAAGTTGTGAGTCCTTTCAGTCTGTTAGTAGCACTCTTAGCACAGACAGAGAATTGGTAGCATTGTCTGCTTTTTGTGAAGTAGTTTCTGGAAGAAGGCAGCATTTTATTTTTATTTATTTATTTATTTATTTTTTGAGACAGTCTCTCGGTCACCCTGGGTAGAGTGCAGTGGCATCATCGTAGCTCACTGCAACCTCAAACTCCTGGCCTCAAGGAATCCTCCTGCCTCAGCCTCCTGAGTAGCTGGGACTACAGGTGCATGCCACCACGCCTGGCTAATTTTTCTATTTTTTGTAGAGATGGAGTCTGGCTTTTGCTTAGGCTGGTCTTGAACTCCTGAGCTCAAGCGATCCTCTCACCTCAGCCTCCCAGAGTGCTTAGGATTATAGTTGTGAGCCACTGCACCTGGCCAGAAGGCAGCTTTTTAGAAAATGCATCATATTCTAAAATGCATCTTTTCCTCACAAAAGATGTTTGGTGCTCCCTGGTATAGATATCCAGGTCTATACAATGGAGAGTGTAGGTGTCTGCATCAATTATTGAGGACTTAAGATAACTTGTAATCTTGTAATTGTTGTGATACTTATTTGTCGTATGCACATATAGGGTTCATGGGAATTCTGATTTAACTGTATATTTTCAAAGCTCCCCAGGTGATTCTAATGAGCAGCCAGAGTTGAGATTACCGGTGTAAACGGTGTTGTGTGGTGCCTTGGCTCTCCTCCTATGTCTGACTTCCTGCTTGCAGTCAAGTTGGTGATTAGCAGGCAGCTTTCATCAGGGTAGTTGGCAGCTGTTGGGCTTTTTGCTGGCAGGAACCAGCCTGGATTGATGTGTGGTGATTTACTCTATCTTGCAACTCTGGGGTTTTAGAGAAGGGCAAATAATTTAACATCTCCATGATTGGTACCTTCTGATCCCTTTCTGTCTGCTGTGCCTATGTGAGCTCTCCTGTAAAAGAGGCTCTGACTTGAACCACTTCTGAGGTCTGTTTGGGCACTTGGTACTTTTAGGCAAATGTAGAAGTCCAGGTCACAACCAATAAGTGGCAAGAAAAGGGTGAGGAGGGGGAACTGTTATAGATTAAATAAGAATTAAGAAATACATAAGCCAAATGGGACATGCAGACTTTGTTTGGATTCTGAATTTAAACAAATTTTGAAACACATTTATTAGACAATTCAAATTTGTGCATACACTCAATATTAAATGCTATTAAGGAATCTTTTGAAAATAAGGTAATTTTTAAGAAGAATGGTATTTTTAAGAGTACTTTTTCTTAGGGATACATACTGAAGTATGTATAGATGGAATGTCTAGAATTCTCTTTGAAATTCAGTGGTAGGGAAATGGGTATAGATGAAATAAAATTTATAATATATTGATCACTGAGGTTGGGTGAGTACATAGCGTTCATTAGACTTCTCTACTTTTGTGTATCTTCAAAAGCTAATAAAAATTAAGTAGGGTATATAGTATAACAGGTATATCACTCTTTCATTTTTAGCTTTAAAAGTCCGTATTTACAGTGTCTCCTCATGAACAGTTAAAAAGTATACAGAAGTCTAGAGAAGGGCTTATTGATAAGTCATTTGTTGTAGTGATGGTCTGCAGTCCACTCCAAAGGACCACAATGCTAATATTCTTACTTTTGGAGTTGAACCTAGATCGGCCAGGCTAGTTTTACTTTGTCTATGCCATTGAACATTTTAGGTTTCTGAATATTAAAATGCGTAATATTGTAAATAGAGGAAGGAAAAGGATCAGGTCAGAGGACAGAAGTATTTTACCTTAAGAGGTCATTATTCAAGATTGCCAGAATTTGAAACAGTGTTGGCAAAGATTCTTGCTATAAACTTCTGTTAGGAAAGGCAACAAAAGCTTGCATTAACTCTGATATGGTCTAGAGAAGCAAGCATATGAGAAGGTATACTCCAGGATCTCACTTAAATTTTTATTGTGGAAAATTTTAAACATATATAAAACTAAGGAGAATAATAAAATGATCCCTGACATATCTACTATCCACCTTCAGCAATTCTCAGCTCCTAGCCAGTGTACTTGTTTCATATGTATTTTCACCCATCCAGATAATTTGAAGACAAATCTCAGATATTATTTCATCCATAAATATTTTAGTAAGTTACTTTTTAAAAGGATTCCTTTTTTCAAATGTAATCATTATGACATCTAACATTGATTCCTTAGTATCATCAAATATCAGTTCAAATTTCCCCAATTTTAAAAAAGTAGTCCCGGATCTCAATTCCCCCTTTAACCTTTTTTCTTCTGGTTGTCTCCGTAAGGTCCGAAAGGCTCTCCGGAGTACAGAGGCATATGAAAATTTCCTGCGCTGTCTTATTATTTTTAACCAGGAGGTGATCTCTCGAGCTGAGCTTGTACAACTAGTCTCTCCTTTCCTGGGGTAAGTGAAGTTAGGGGCTCAGCCCTGATCCATGATATGGAGGCCAGGTAATAATTGATCCATGAGAGTATATGATAGGCAGAGTTAATTTTATTGAGGTAGGACGGTTGACTCAAATGTTAGTGTCAAAAGAGTCCTGAGCAGTCTTCCAATTCCAACTCTAGAGATGAGAAAATAGAGAAGGCACTGAGTATATATTGACTAATGGCCGAGACTAGTGGTCTCCTCATCCTGTGACCAGTGCTGGATGTTTATAAAGACAAATCTCTCCCAGGGTTCTAGAATCTTGAATGTATTTGACAACCTAAGAATTATGTGAACATTAAAGCAATAGTCTTGATGAAAAGAATGGCTGGTTATTGTCTGGTTTCAGTGCAGCTCTTTCATTACCACTTTAATTGATCTGAGAGTATTCTATAAGAAAAGGGGAAACCAGATGCTCAGAAGCAGTGCTTCTTAGGAAGGAAATAATTTTTCCCTGGTAGTGGAGTTCTGACCCCAAACCAAATGGTGGTAGTAATACCTTAGGATAACTGTGTCAGGTCTCTAATTGCTTACTAATTTTTGGTTTGATTCTTCAGGAAATTCCCTGAATTGTTTAATTGGTTTAAAAATTTTCTGGGCTATAAGGAGTCTGTACATCTGGAAACTTTTCCAAAGGAACGAGCCACAGAGGGCATTGCAATGGAGATAGATTACGCCTCTTGTAAACGATTGGGCTCCAGCTATCGAGCCCTACCGAAGAGTTACCAGCAGCCCAAGTGTACAGGACGGACTTCTCTCTGTAAAGAGGTAAGGCCTTCCCTAGTAAGGGTAAGGGTCAGCCCTGGATCCTAAGCTTTCTCCAGAACTAGAGATTGAGAATTTATGTATATGTATGATGAAATCAAGATCATTCTCTATACTTTTTTAAAAGAAAATGTTTTCCACTTGTGTTCAGAACCTTTTACTAATAATCCTTTTGTAAACTTGCTAAAGGTGAAATTTGTGGAGTAATGTTAGCTGTTTTCCCCCTCCCATAGAGTTGTGTCTGTCTTTTTATTGAGAATGTTTAATCACCCGGAAGCTTTTTAGGTTTTTGTTTCAGTCTCTCTTTTTCTACCCAAAGGTTTTAAATGATACCTGGGTTTCCTTCCCTTCGTGGTCTGAGGACTCTACCTTTGTTAGTTCCAAGAAGACTCAGTATGAAGAACATATTTATCGTTGTGAAGATGAACGCTTTGAGGTACAAGCTCCTTTGTCATTTGAAGTTTGGGGAAATGGAAGGTGCTAAATGAAAGACTATCTTTTCATTTCAAGGTTTGAGGGTTGGCTTTTTAAGCCTGAAAAGCCAGAGGTTCACATTCTTTTGTGGTAAATGCTTGTTGTGGTACCTACCATGGTTTATGCAAATATTTTAGTAAATTTTTTATGCCAAATAGGACCTTTTTTAGGCCACTTTAGCCCTTTTAACTAAATTGTCCATTGATGACTGAATAATAGTTCTTTGGATTTTGAATGGCATTTTAAAGATTATTGTATTTTACATGGTATAGAAAATCAGTATCCTGAGGCCTATAGGGCTTTCTTGAAGCTGTTTTTAAATGATTTTTAAGGTCTGTGTGTATTGTTACTCTTAGCAGATATCTTGACATGGTTCACAAACCAACTCTGCTGTGAGATCTGGAATTCTTGTCTTACATTCTGGTATCAATTTGGCTTCTTTTGAAAGAAAGTTAAACTAGGGACTTTATTTTAAAGTAGTTGAGAAGGGAAGAGTAGAGTGAATAAATGAGCTGGTAGAGGACCCCTATATCAGGAGGGGAAGTATTGAAAGTGAGCTCAAAATCCCCAGTGTGATTGGATATCTGGTTTGCTGATACCATCACCAAAAAGGGAAGTTCAGTGCATCCAAAGAGGTAAAATGACATGTATCCTATTTAGTGTATCTATTACATTAAATCAGCTGGCTCTGCTTATTCATATGGATGGGAGATATCTTTTTTGTTTTAATCTATACTGATTTGACTCTGCTAGTTTTCCCTCTTCACACTTGCTTCACCTGTTTCTAGTGTGTTTTGAATAAAGAGCCACATACTGCCTGGCCACTGGCAGGTGGTTGGCCATCTTTGCTCCAGTGTTTATGAGGAGTTTAAACCATTTGCAAAAAACTAAATCATGACAGATGTTAACTTCAGGGGAGTTTTATCAAGCTAAAGAAAGCAGTTCTTTGTTTCCTGTGTTCAGTAAGGTTAGAAGATGATGAGTTAGAAAGCAGAGCTTGGGCTGGTCATGGTGGATCGCACCTGTTGTCCCAGCTACTTGGAAGGCTGAGGCAGGAGGATCGCTTGAGTCCAGGAGTTCTAGGCGGCAGTGAGCTATGATCACTCCATTGCACTCCAGCCTGGGCAACAGAGCAAGACCTGGTCTCTTTAAAAAAAAAAAAATACAGCCTGGCATCTCTTGTTAATAGGATGTTCCTATTCTCTCTGAACTGGTAGGCCTGCACATAAGAGGTGGCATCCTTATTTCCCATCTGTGACTACAAAGGTGAACATGAAAGAAGTATGGTGTGTGCATGTGCTTTAGCATGTGCTTAGGATTTGATGCAATGGGCAAGTTTGAAGGGGCTGTCCCTTTATCAGTCAAAATGGGTTAGTAATACTGCAGTACAGACAATCCCCAAATCTCAATGACTTGTAAAAACAAAGGATTTATTTTTTTTACCATTGTACATGTGCATTGATGTTTAGCAGGGATTTTGCTCATCAGAATTACTTGGGGACCCACACTGACAGAGTGCCACCATCATGAATATTGCTAGACACTAGAGGGAAAAGAAAGCTCAGAAGGATCTTACACCCTTAAATGCTTTAGCCTAGAAGTAATAAAAATTACTTCTACTCATCTCATCACAACTCATTTGCCAGAACTAGTTACATGGTCTTATCCAATTATAAGGGAGCCAGGAAGTATAGTACATTACTTGTTCATACTTGGGGAGCAGGAAGGCCAGAAATATTAACAAAATGACTACCACTGCACCAAAACATAAAAACGTAGGGAACACTTGTGCAAATATTTGGTATAGGTCCTTTAGACTGCTCATTTACTTCATTTTCTGTTTCTCATTTAGAGAATCTTGTGTTAAGCCTAGGAAAAAGTAGGCTCAGAGGTGGCCAGTCATTTCTTTCACCAGGACAGACTAGGCCACTGCTGAAAAATAAGTGCCAGGAGTTCGGTAAGAATTTAAATGGTAACTCACAGATACAGCATTGAGCTCCTTAAGGAATGGTAGTCACTGCTCTTACTACTACCTGATGTGGAACAAAGCTATTCAATATTTAAATATTTGCATATATTTAAATATTTCAAGTTATGCCAAAAAAACTTACTTTTAAGACTGATTTGTTATCTTGAGTGGTCTTTTTGGGATTGTTTTGATTTTTATTGTTTGTAACATATCTTAGCAATTCAGGAAAGTTAATTGTCTCCTGTTAGGTCCCTCTGGTCTAGAATCAGCAGTCCTAAGCAAAGCACACTGTGGTGGTGGTGATGATAGCCATCTTAATTGTATGTTTCTTATGTGTCAGGCAGGCTCATTTATGTGGATGGTATTGTTTAATCCAGAAAACAACTTTATGAGAGTAGCAGGTGCTGTTATCCCTATTTTCCTGATAAGGAAATAGCCTTATATGGGCAGTATGGCAGAGCCAGGATTCAAATACAGAGAGTTTGACTCCTTACCTTATTCTCCTGACCACTACTCTATTCTGGTTTGGGTTCTGAACACCCTTCTTTGTCTTCCTCTTTAGCTTGATGTAGTTTTAGAGACCAATCTGGCAACAATCCGGGTTCTAGAAGCAATACAGAAGAAGCTTTCCCGCTTGTCTGCTGAGGAACAAGCAAAATTTCGCTTGGACAACACCCTTGGGGGCACGTCAGAAGTCATCCATCGAAAAGCACTCCAGAGGATATATGCTGATAAAGCAGCTGACATAATTGATGGTCTGAGAAAGAATCCCTCTATTGCCGTTCCAATTGTCCTTAAAAGGTACCTGAGCAAATGTGCCCTCATGCTTTAGTGTTTCACGGCAGGTATAGTGTCCCATTAAATAAGGCGCTCATTTTCAATCTGTTTGTCCCATGAGACCTTCCTTTCTCACCTACCCTGGTTGTTGGAATTCAGGGGCAGAGTGGAACTTCTTGTTGGGGTTTTGTGTAACCAACATTAGAGAACAAACCTTGAAGGTTCATAGTAGAGTGCTCTGTATGTATGTTTGAGGGGGTATTTTAAAATATAGGAAAGAACAAAGAAGGAAACAATCACCCATGTTTCCATCACTTAGGGCTGACTGACTGTTACCATCTTTGTTTTTTAATAAGAAAAATCGTTCTTTGTCCTTGTAAAATATGATACGTGCTCATTATAAAAAAAGATTTAGTTTATCGTTTTTACCGAGGATGTCTTTCTTCTTTCTCCTCATAAGCCTTCATGTCAGACTTAGGTTAAAGGGGCTATTGTACCCACCTAAGGCCAGGCATCAAATAGGCGGCCAGAGAGTGGGCTGAGCCACAGTATCCTCTAAGTCCCTGTCACTCTTGATAACACCGTGAATCCTTTGCTAAGAGCTGGGTTTCTTGGTACCACCTGGTGAAAATTAGTTCATAAATGCCCAGATTTTATTTTTCCTCCCTAGTGTTCCCCTCGAGAACTGGCACAGATTAATGGTTTTCTCTTCTTGCCAGTAGCATTTAACTTCTGGCTTTTGAGATATAGGTTATTCTTCAGTTCTAGTGCTATTTTTGGATTTTACTCTGTTCTCTTCTGGAGTATTAGAATCAATTGTTCTGATTAGAATTTTCCAGACTCTGTTCAGAGAAACATTACTGTGCAAGTTCTCTGCTCTTGGACTTTTGCATTTCCGTTAGCATAGTAAACGTTCTGAGAAGTCCTGCAGCAAAGAAACTTGTTTAACTTTGTTTTTGCTGGCCAAGGAAGAGAACCCTTTTTTCAAGGAATACTTACTGACATCTCAAGGGTATTCTGTGGAATGCTGTTTGAGAAAAAACTGTTCTAGGAAAGATTTCTAACTTTGGGATAAATTACTTCCCTAGAGTAAGTCCTGAATGAGTAATTTCCTCATGTAACAGAGTTCAAGACTGGTTTTATAACATTTATCCCAAGTTGATAATTTCAACAGACCTAGTATAATTTTGACTTTTGAAATAAAGTAAGCCTGGTGTATTTCTCACATCTGAACCCTCTGAATTCCTACGTTATTTCCATCCCCATTCCCATTGCACTAGGTTGAAGATGAAAGAGGAAGAATGGCGAGAAGCTCAGAGAGGCTTTAACAAGGTGTGGCGAGAACAAAATGAGAAGTACTACTTGAAGTCCCTGGACCACCAGGGCATCAACTTTAAACAGAATGACACCAAGGTCCTGAGGTCTAAGAGCTTACTCAATGAGATTGAGAGTATCTATGATGAGGTGAGCAGGATTTTCTACATCTGTGAGAGGACTCTAGTCTTTATGTTTAGCATAGCTTTGATTCCTGGAAATTACCTTTGTTATATTTAAGTGAGACCTTCTAAGGCCTGTTCATTCTTGTTTCATGACTGTCATAGCCTTTTCTATTCCTGATTCTACCACTTTAAATCTATACCTTACCTTTATACCTAAGCCAATTGACTAGTTTCCTAATTTACCATCCTGGTTTCAGTTTACACCTCCTGCCTCCCTCTTCTACTTTCCCCATCTGTTTCCCTCATGAATACCTTGTGTTCATGTAGACCATCTCAACTTACCACAACTTAAAAACTTACCATTGACCCCCAGATTCTTTGTAATCCTTGTTTATTCAGCACACTTACCAGGACTATAAATAGTATTAGGAGCTAGGATACAGAGATAAATAAGAAATTAATCCTGCTTTCTCTGAGCTCACAATCTTAGATGGATAGAAACATAAATGCAGTACAGTTGGGAATTCCTAGAGTGGTGTGATCCTAAATTTTAAAAAAGAGGCCAAGCGTGGTGGCTTATACTGTAATCCCAGCACTTTGGGAGGGTGAGGCAGGAGGATCACGTGAGCCCAGGAGTTGGAGGTTGCAGTGAGCTGTGATTGCACCACTGCACTCTAGCCTGGGTGATAGAGTGAGACCTTGTCTCTTTCAAAAAAAAAAAAAAGCTGGGTGCGGTGGCTCACACCTGCAATCCTAGCACTCTGGGGGGCTGAGGGGGTAGGATAGCTTGAGGTCAGGAGTTTAAGAGCAGCCTGAGCAAGACTCCATCTCTACAAAAAGTAGAAAAAATTAGCCAGGCGTGGTGGTGCGAGCCTGTAGTCCCAGCTACTTGGGAGGCTGGGCAGGAGAAGCGCTTGAGCCCAGGGGTTGGAGGTTGTAGTGAGTTATGATGTCACCACTGCAGTCTAGCCAGGGTAAAAAAAAAATGAATGAGTTCTTACATAAACATAATTATCCATATTTTGCTAATGTTGTGACATCATTACCCTCCATACCCCCACCCCAAAAGTATTCTAAGGTGAATCCCAGACCTCACATCATACCTTCCATAAATCCTAATTTAGGATTTTAAAAGATGGTCCCAGTTCTGTCCTGCTATACCAGTAAGTCATGAAAATCTAGAAGGTACCAATATTTTGACATCAAACCACATCTCCCACATTACCTATTTGTTTCTAGAAAAGGCACAAAAATTGTTAAAGTTGGGTCCTAAGTTTTGGATTGGAAAAATACAGCCACTATGGTTAAGAATGGAAGGTGCTTCTAGTGTAGTCTGGTAGGCTTTTTGTTGCTATAGATATGTCACAGAATACTTTTTGTGTGTCTCTCCTATCAGAGGCAAGAGCAGGCTACAGAAGAGAATGCTGGTGTACCTGTTGGCCCACACCTCTCGCTTGCCTATGAAGACAAACAAATACTGGAAGATGCTGCTGCTCTGATTATACACCATGTAAAAAGGCAGACAGGCATTCAGAAGGAGGACAAATACAAAATCAAGCAAATCATGCATCATTTCATTCCAGATCTGCTCTTTGCTCAGAGAGGTGATCTCTCAGATGTGGAGGAAGAGGAAGAAGAAGAGATGGATGTAGATGAAGCCACAGGGGCGACTAAGAAGCACAATGGTGTTGGGGGCAGTCCCCCTAAGTCCAAGCTAATGTTTAGTAACACAGCAGCTCAAAAATTAAGAGGAATGGATGAAGTATACAACCTATTCTATGTCAATAACAACTGGTATATCTTTATGCGACTGCACCAGATTCTCTGCCTAAGGCTGCTGCGGATTTGTTCCCAAGCTGAACGGCAAATTGAAGAAGAAAACCGAGAGAGAGAGTGGGAACGGGAGGTGCTGGGCATAAAACGAGACAAGAGTGACAGCCCTGCCATCCAGCTACGTCTCAAAGAACCTAGTGAGTGCTTAGATTGTTGGTTTACAGAGGATGTGTGGGGTTGAGGACCTCAGAGCCTAGTTAGACTCAAGACTGCTTTCTTTTATGAAGAGAGCATAGGCCCCAGGACTCTAGTTGGGTTCAGATCCTGGGTCTGCAATTTACTGGTTGTGTGGTATTACTTAAACTCTCTGGACCTGTTTACCTGTAAAACGGAGGTACTACTTACTGCCTTGTGGGGTTGCTTTATGCAAAGCACCCTGTGCAGTGCTTGGATCATGGATACTCGGTCAGTGGTTTGTACTGTGGACACACCAGGGAAGGGGGTATCAGTTGCCGTTAGTTTCCCAAATGGCAGATCTCTGGGTTACTGCAGAGTCAAAGGACAGACAGGAACTAAAATGTCACAGTCCATTCTACTCCATGACAGAACATAAATTACTACTTACCCAAGCCTAAGACAGATGGGAATTTTTTCAGATATGTTTGGGTAGGACTCTGTTTAACCAGTAGGTTCATGGCTCATGCCTAATAAGTAGAAATAGCTATAGAAAGGAGATTGGAACTCAAGAGATGATGTGAGAAACAATAGAATAGGCAGAACAGGAATTAAGAGAGAGAACTCAGGAAAAGGAAAATAAGTGAGGGTTAAGGAAGCCATCATGTGCTTGAAGTAATGTGGTGCTGCCTGCTTCCAGATGAGATAAGTTCATAAATTAGGTACTTGAGCTGTGAACCAAAAGCTTTTCCATGAAGCCTTTCTTCTGGGCTCTTGAGGAAATAGCCAATCTGAGGAGTGCTTTTTTTTTTTTAAAGTTTTGCTGATGTAGGAAGCTCATGTGTGGCCCTAGCCTTCTATCTCTTGAAGAGCTTATGACACTGGAAATTAATTCTAAAAGCCCTTGTCTGGGTTAGTCCTAGCTTGAAAAAGACAAATTTTGTACCTCTTTGTGGTGATTCCATCTGCTTGGGTAGAAATTAGAGATAAAATGGCCTAATCCTGGCTGGACCACTGGTTTAACCTGGTTTGAGGCTTACATAGTTTGGTCTTGAGTGATAATGCCAACCCTCACACTGATCATAGCTTGTGTGTACAAGTCTGTGGTTTGGACTCACAGCTTTATTCTGGTATAAGGCATTTTTCACAGTCACAGCGTATTTCAGAATCATACCTATCTGTGGGTCTGAGTAAGGTCATATTCTGTGATGAAACTCAAGCCAGTTGCTTATTTTAAACAGTAATTGTCCTGTTGTCCCTGTCTTTAATGATTCCATCACACTTCGGATAAATGGAGGTAGACTCACTTTTGCTCTTAGCCTTTTTTCCCTGGTACAAACAGGTAACCAGTTAGTTGATGTGAGTTTTTTGTAATTTTTTTTTCATTTTAGCCAACTTTTTATTGAAGTGCAACATATATAAAGTATACAAATCAGAATTGTATAGCTCAGTGAATTTTTACAGCATAAACACACCTGTGTTCAAAACACAGATCAAGAAACCCAGATAAGCTGGGTGTAGTAGTGTGTGCCTGTAGTTCCAGCTATCAGCTACTTGGGGAGCTGAAGCAGGAAGATCGCTTGAGGCCAGCCTGGGCAACATAGTAAGACCCTGTCTCTTAAAAGGACCAGGTGCAGTGGCTCAGACTTAAAATCTCAGCACTTTGGGAGGCCAAGGCAGGGGCATTGCTTGAGACCAGGAGTTCAAGACCAGCCTGGGCAACATAGCCAGACCCCATCTCTATAAAAAATTTAAAAGCATTAGCTGGGCATGGTGTCCCGTCTGTAGTACTAGCTACTCGGGGGACTGAAGTGGAAGGATTGCTTGAGCCTAGGAGTTCAAGGCTGTAATGAGCTATGATGGTGCCCCTGCACTCCAGCCTGGGCAACAAAGTGAGACCCTGTCTCTTAAAACAAAACAAAACCAGAACATAACCACTACCCCAATAGCCTCCTTCTGCCACTATCTTGGTTTCTAACCCTAGAGAATAGAGATTAGATGTGCTTGTTTTCAAACTTTATATAAGTGAGTCTTATTTTAGTAAGCCAAAGGCAGGACTCTTTTCACTGTTTCTTGTGCCCTCTGCTAGTTGCCAAGTGTCTCTTTAACAACTGATAAGATTTATTCTAGCTAGTGGTTGAAATGAATCACGTATAGCAAGTACAGATCATTTAATGCAATTTGTGAAGTACAATGTTGCAAATCCATTTTTAAACAAAAGGACTTTGACAAATGCAGATTATTTCATTATTCATAGAGGATTTAATTTTGTGCTCCTATTTTTCTCTTCCAAGAGGTTTGCCAGTGCTAGGGGGTATGGCTGTGTCTGCCTTTTCTCATCTGCACTTTATGCTTCATTGAAATAGCTTTAGGAGCAAGTGACCCATGTAAAGAATGCTCTTGTGCAGGCTGGAAGAGCAGGTTCCTCTCTCAGCAGAGAAGCCAACAACTTTTTGAAGTACTGGCTTCCCTGGGATATTTTCCTCTACTATCATGCAGAGCCAGCAGTAGTGTAAAGAAGTGTCTTTCTATAAAGAAATGTCTTTCTAGCGTGGTCAGTCAAAATGTTAGAAGCCATTGTTGAAGTTGCAGAGTCACTTTCTTCTGACAGGCAGTGTTAGTGATTGTAGCCACCTGTCAGATTTCATCTCTGTCTGTAGTGGATTGAGTGGGTGGGTATGTTTTGAATACCTAGCCTTTGTTCTTTCAAATGTCATTTAGGCCAGTTATAGGATTTGTCCTGCACTCTATCCTTGATCTTTTCTTAGCAGGGTAAGGCCTCTCACCTATCCCATCTCTCCCACAGTGGATGTTGATGTAGAAGATTATTACCCAGCATTCCTGGACATGGTGCGGAGCCTGCTGGATGGCAACATAGACTCATCACAGTATGAAGATTCGCTGAGAGAGATGTTCACCATTCATGCCTACATTGCCTTTACCATGGACAAACTGATCCAGAGCATTGTCAGACAGGTGAGGGCATGGTGGAGGCTAGAGCGGGTGAGGGAACAAGTCCTTACCTGAAGATGGGTCAGGCAAAGAAAAGGCAAGATTTCTATTGGAAGAGGAAAGGCAGCTTTCTCCTATAACAATGTTTATGAACATATGGTCCTGAAGAGGGGAAGAGGAGGTTAATGTGATGTCGTATTTCTCATGTTAACAAAGTGGGAGTGTTTCAGCCACGTAATTGGCTCCTTTACTTTTCTCGCTGTGCCCTCAGTATGAGCCTGCCCTCACACCCTTTCTTGCTGGCCACCTATAGAGAGAACAGTGGTCCTGACCCCAGCTTCCTGCCCTGCTGGCCCATATATTACCTTGTCTACTAAGATGAGCACACAGTATGTAACGTTGCCTCTTCCATAGGTGTTGGTAATTCTATGCACTTGCT
Source organism: Daubentonia madagascariensis (assembly GCA_023783475.1). NCBI lineage: Eukaryota > Metazoa > Chordata > Mammalia > Primates > Daubentoniidae > Daubentonia > Daubentonia madagascariensis. The sequence goes on along the minus strand of JAKFHU010000144.1, from coordinate 5,272,999 downwards.
TTGTTTTAATATTTGAAATTCTTCTTACAGGAAAGGTTTTATATAACATCTTTTCTGCTACTCTGCCCACCTCACTCCTCTGAGGTTCCCTCTCAGTTATGTTTGTGGTTGGTTTTGTGTTTTTTTCCCGTGGCACCCTGGGAGTTTCTAAATATGTTGTTCTTTATAATAATGATATCTTTATAACAAATAGCTTGTAACAGATAGGTTTCTACTCCTCATACTTGAGTTCTGACCTCCCAAAGAGATCATTCTCTATTGTTGGTGTGCTACATTTTTTTTTTTTTTTTTAATTTCTGTTTTGGTTTTGAGACCCAGCTTTAGTGCTGTTGTATTACAAGTCCCCTATAGGGCTTTATTTTTTCTTTTCAACATCCTGTTCTGCAGCTTCCTTGGCTCTTTTTGCCCATATGCTGAAGAGCCTGGGCATTGGCATGGACCATGTGAAGACTGGCAAATGCCTTGAAGTTCTTTTCTTCCTTAGTGAGGGCTTTGACTTTCTCCTTGTAGATATTCTGTATGGGCATTACTGGTCCTATCAGCTGGGTGGCCAGTTTTAGTTCTTCAGCAGTAGTATCTTCTCTTGGGGGCTGAGGACTTCCTGGGGCAGAGTATGAACTTGGAGTGGTACTCCCTCAGCTACTGAACATTGGCCTTCAGGGACTCAATGGACTTGTTCTTGGATCCACAGAAGTACCAGTGGTCCAGGCCACCTTCTTGTGGATGCCAGCCATCCATAACTTTTCCAAGCTGAAGCCCCTGCCAGCTTGTACTTTGGTGTGTGATACCTCACTGTGGGGTACCTTACTATGGGCCAGGTGGGTCCAGACACAAGGACGGGGCAATGTGGCATGCTTGTGGAGGCCTTGCATCTGCTGGGTGGCTTGTTGACCCACATGGCCACATACTGTTGCCAGTCCTTATAGAAGTGGGGCTTCAGGGTGATGCCATTCTAGCTAGAGCCATGGTTGCCTGTAGCCTTCCTCCATAGAACAGCCGATGGGAAAAGTGGTGTACTGCTTTTTAAAAGTGAAAACTTTCAAGCAAATTCTAATTCTAGAGTCCACACTGCCACTATGGAAGGAAGAAGCATGTTGATCAGTGTTCTCTTGGGCTGTATGTTGAATCCTTTGGAAAGTACCTACGCTTTTGCCTTGGTTTTGGAAGCGTGCATGCCTCTGCACTCCTCCCACAGTATCTTCTCAGGATTGAGGAGGAGCACTTCACTTAAATGAATCTTGGCGTCTTGGGGAAAGTTGTCAGGCAGTTTTTCCCTAAAAGCCAAAGAAGTTATTAGGCCTTCTCCTAAGGGGTCTACATGGTGACTAACAGAAATCATTACATGGATACAGTCAGCTATGGACATAATTTTTCAGAGACTAATCCCTGTTACCTTCCCCTAAGTTTATATAAAACATAGACTACAATTACCCTGTGCTTATGTTTCTGCTTATAAGTTTGCTGCTGCTGCTAGAGCTAGGAACAAAGTCTTTCATGCCACCAGTACAACAACTTTAAAAGAAGTCCAATAAAACTTTTCGTAAGCCTGAGGTTGGATTTTGAAATAATAGATTTAATTAGTTCATTTACTAGAAGCATCTGGTTATGAGTTTGAGTCAGTAATACATACCATCTCAGCCCTTTTTTTTATGGAAACAGGTTTCATCCAGAAAACCCAGAATCACGGACTTTTCAACACATGTTCAAGCTTCCCATCTTAACTCGTTCAGTTGAAGGCATCTCTTATCTCATTCTCCTCGTCTCGTTTGGTATTCTCCAGAGACTTCATTACTGACTGGAGGTACAACATGTATTTCCAAGTCAAGCCATACATTTATCTTACGTTTTCCAGGCTGACTTAAGAGGGATTCATTTTGAGAATAGAGTAGGCAGTCTCACAGACATCTAAGTACAGAATTCAAAATATGGCCACAGGATGTAAAGACTGAGCTGTGAATTTTTATTTTCTGTCCTGCATGCCTTCCTTCTGGACTTGTGCTCCATTCTCATGCTTCTCTCTTCATGTGGACTTTCGGCACGTGCTCCAGGCTTTTCCAGCCCTCTAAGGCTTTGACTTGCCATGATGCTGCCTCTGGCCCCAGCATTACCTGACCTTTCCATACGGATGCTCCTCTGTAGGAAATCTACCAGGATTCTCTCTCTGTGTCATTTCAAATTAGCAGGAGAGAGAATCTGACCAGCCTAGCATAGATGTGGGATTTGCCTAGTTGTCCTGGACTTGTAGTGCTGCCCTTTTTAAAGACTCAGGGAGGAGCCAGATATCCAAAAAGAGGACATGTGTGAGGAGTCAGTGACATAGTCTACCTTGACAAGAAAATATAAAGCAAAAGAATTATCTACATGCTAGAGATCATACTTTGAGTATGATACTTTTTCGCCCACTTTTTTTCTCTTAAACTTTTCCCTATGTTGTCAATTCATCAAAAGCACTATTTTAATGGTTATATCAGAATCCATTTGATTACAATTTATTTAACCATCTGCAGTTGCTGGAGATACTGCCCTTTCTACCACCCACAAATCACTCACCCATCTCACCTTGCCCTGTGTCCAATTATCTACTAATACACATACTTGTCATTTAAGACTTTATTTAATGTTAAAAATAAGTAGTTGTCATAGTTACACTTCAAAAAGAATGTACCTTCCTAAAAATAGGATGACTTGGTGGTTATGAGAATTTTAAAGCAAAATAGATAAATTGATATTAATGTTTTGCTTCTTGTATCTGTTTTTCACATTTTCTGTCATTTTGATGGGTAAAGTTTCATTTGGGGGAATTTTTATTTCAAATAGAAATAGCATATGACCTATGAGAATGGGAATTCATTCCCTATGAACTGAAAGGTTCAACTTTTTTAGTCAATTAGGTAATTAAATAAGATTGTCACAAAAGTTATCAATAGTGAGCCAGGATTGCATGGCTGGCCTGGTATTGAAAGTGAGTTAATTGACATCATGTACAACTTAAATTCTATACGTTCTATCAGATGTAGAAAAATAGGTGGTGTGTTTGGAAAGAGTATTGGCCTAGGAGTCAGGAAGCTTAGACTGTCAGTCCCAACTCTGCTCCTTCAGCTAAGCATCCCTGGGCAATTAATTCAGCAACCATTTCTTAAGTACCTAATGAGTTTCAGGATTTGTACTTGGGCTGGTAATACAGACATGGATCTTGCTTTTGTGGTTCTCCAAGGCTCCTCTTCACCCCAGCTTACACAGTGAGTTTTCCTATCTAACATGTAAATTTGTCTCATAACAGCACACACTCCTCCCTCTTCAGCCTGCTTCTTACGGTAGTTGTGAGGATCAAACGAGCCATGGAAATTTATTTACAGATCCTTAGAATTTTAAATAAGTGGCACATTAACCTGAGTTACCTGGTTTTGCTTTTAAATAAATATGAAAGTTTTACTCATGGACCACTGATATGGTTGAAGATCGTGGCTTGGTTATTCTCCAAGAAACTGATACAGTGGTTTGTGTGATTGATCTTCTAAAATTACCAACCAAAAAAAACCCTTTTTTGAGTTGAATGACTGGATCAAAGGAAGGTTGACTCTGTAACAGGGAGGAATAGTTTCTTGATTCACTAACAACTTGGCCGTTGCTTGATTCTAGCTGCAGCACATTGTGAGTGATGAGATCTGTGTGCAGGTGACTGACCTTTACCTGGCAGAAAACAATAATGGGGCCACCGGAGGCCAGCTGAACACACAGACTTCAAGGAGCCTCCTGGAGTCAACGTATCAGCGGAAAGCCGAGCAGCTTATGTCAGATGAGAATTGCTTTAAGGTGAGAGTTGCTCGTGTAGCCAAGGATCTTGCTGGTGACAGTATAAATTGTTAGGACTCTCTGAGTTAAGTTAAAGCCCCAGGGTACTTTGACCCAGTGATTCTACTCCCGGAACTTTTTAGAGTTCCTAATGAGCTCATCAGAGGAAATTTAAAGAATATGGAAAAGTGGAAGTAACTGTCTCCCCCTGCCTTTAAAAAAAAAAATTGGTTGTTATTTATGATTTTTACGATTTTATGTTCTACTTTTTCTCTGAATATTTTTCATATTATAATGTTTTGTAAATATTGTTGAAAAATGTTTATGCACGAAACCCATGGTCATTATAAAAAAAGAAAATGCAGGCTAGGGGAGGTGGCTCACGCTTGTAATCCTAACACTTTGGGAGGCTGAGGCAGGAGGATCGCTTGACGCCAGGAATTTAAGACCAGCCTGAGCAACATAGTGAGACCCTGTCTCTATAGAAAAAAAATAGCTGGGCATGGTGGCATACACCTGTAGTCCCAGCTTCCCAGGAAGGAGGATTGCTTGAGCCCAGGAGTTTGAGGTTGCAGTGAGCTATGATGGTGCCACTGCACTCCAGACTAGGTGACAGAGTGAGACCCTATCTCCAAAAAAAAAAAAAGAAAAAGAAAAAGAAAGAAAAGTCAGATAACCATCAAAAAAAAATTTTTTTTTTTTAAGAGACAGGGTCTCACTCTGTCATCTAGGCTGGAGTGCAGTGGCGTCATCAGAGCGCACTACAACCTCTAAACTCCTGGACTCAAACAATCCTCCCACCCCACTTGGCTAGACTTTTCTATTCTTGAGTATATATTTTGAAAGAGATTATACTGGGCAAAATGTTCTTTAACTTATTTTGGTTAGTTAGCAAAACCTGTGGGTCTTCAACTCTTTTTTTATGGCTATTTGATACTTTATAGAGAATTAATGCCTATATTGTTGAACATTTAGGTTGTTTCCAATTTTTCACCATTCTAATGGCTAATTATAAAAGCAAATAGTTGGAAACAACCTAGATGTCCAACCCACTATGGGAATTGGTTAATAAAGCCTATCATGAATATTGTATGACATATTTTGCAATTCTTAAAAGTAAATTATAAAAATGCAGGGTTTTTTCTTCTCAAATCTATTTTGGAAGTAACTGTGTTTGTGTGTGTATTATGTTCTTGTCAGGTTGTAAATTTTACTAGCAGATAGGAATTTTTAAATCTTCTTTGAAAGAACACCGAGAGCCAGATCTAGCATCTGGTCCTGTGTGCTTATTAACTGGTGAGTGGCCTTGAGAAATCAGAACTCTCTGAATTGTAGTTTTCTCTCTATATAAAATGAAGAAGGTTGAAATAAAAATTCTCAAGTTTTTTTCCAGCTCTGATCTTCTCCATGTGATTCTGATAGTTACCTTGTCTGCAGAAAGCCCTTAGGATAAGGGCATTGAGAATCCTGGGGTTCTAAAAGGGGAGATCCATGTGCCATCACCATTGATAGTTGTTTTGTGCAAAACATGGCTTGTTTGCCTCTATCAGTGTGTTGATTTTGAGTACGAATTTTGATTTAAATCACACAAATAATTATTAGCAGAACTCATAATTTCAAGAACTTCAAATACAATTGGTGCTATTATAATAAAACACTCATATGTTCATATTTTTTTGTTCCTTATCCCAAGGCATATTTAGATTTTTTCTGTAGTCTTTATTGCAATATAAATGCAGTTGTTCATCTTTGTTGTATTTGGTATTTTCCACTTAACTTGGGTATGAAAAGTTTTCTTTGTTACTTTCTTTCTTAACGCACTAGACTTGTTTATATCTTTGTATTAAGTCCTAGAAGTGGGATTATCAATTGAAACGGCATTGAAATTTTATGGTTCTGGCTACATATGCCATATTTCTTTCTAATGAACAAAATACTTGTTTTTTAAAGCACTCTTTACTGGCACTGATTATTGTTTTAGCTAATTAAAGGCATTTGAAACATGAAATGGTACTTTTTGTTCTAACATATTTCATTTTACTGGTAGCAAGATTGGACTTTTGCCTTTTTTATCACTGGCCTCTCAGGCTTTTGAGTATCTTCCTCATCTCTTCAATTGGTGTGAAGTTTTATAACTTTATTGCCTCTCCACCCCCCACCCCTTGAGAAGATAGGTTATAGCTTTGGAGATGGTCTTTTGTTTACACTCAGTTTCTTATTTGCAGCTTATGTTTGTTCAGAGCCAAGGCCAGGTTCAGTTGACCATTGAGCTTCTGGACACAGAAGAGGAGAACTCCGATGACCCTGTGGAAGCAGAGGTATGGGCGAGTATACACAAAGCCCTTATGTTGAGCAGAGCTGGTGTGTCCTGAGAGTTTGCCCAGTCACCCTATCTGCTCGAAGGCCAAGCTACTGTGGGCCTGTTTAAGGATCAGAACCTAGATGCTTAAAGTATAGGTCGTTAGCCATGTCTTCCACTGAATAGAAGGGCTGCCTGCTTATAGATGTTAACTTCATCTTTCACTCAGTGAAGCTATCTCCTCTAAGTCTCATGGTTGGCAGCTTTCCTGTTTTTTCCTAAAGTGTAAGAAACAGCAAATGAGGTTCCATCTTCCCAGTGTCATCCTGACCCGTTGTGTCATGTTTACTTTTTACTGGGCAGATGAAGCCAGGAGTTCTCAACCCATGGAGTAGATAGAGAAATGTGATTATCATAGTTGAATCTGGCAGGTAATGTAAATAGAGACATAGGCCATATGTATGATGTTGGGGGGACATGTGGGGAGACTTGTTTTGTGGGAATATTGGCTTGTGGTTGCCAGATCTTTCAATTTTTTTTTGCCATGGGTTGCCAGAAATCCATATTTTAATGTGGAGAATACTGATTTTCAGACATTTGCCACTGTATATTCTATTCTTTAACAAAACCGTCCGTGGGGAAATAAAACTTGTCAGTGAGCCAGTTTCTAACCATTTATGACTTCTGGTGACCATAGCATCTCAGAGAAACTTGTGGTATTGCTGACTAACAAATTTTTAATCTGTGTTCCAATACCAAGTAACAAGCATGTCATTATAGAAAGGGACTCTACTGATCTTGAAATTTATCAGTTTCAGACATTTTAGTCATAGGATTTACTGTACTACCTGATGAGGATGAAGCTCAGTTTTTGTGATCTCCTTCCACCTCTGTTTTGTGTTTACCATCCTAGCGCTGGTCAGACTATGTGGAACGATACATGAATTCTGATACTACCTCTCCTGAGCTTCGTGAACATCTGGCACAGAAACCAGTATTTCTCCCACGGTAAGTGAGCCAAGTCACCTGTCAGCATTATATACTTGTGCACTGTTGAGGAATGGAGAGTTAAATGACTTTCTGATTCTTGGTTTTCACATATTCTATTCATTTGTTCTATCTGCGGAGGATGCTATTTCAAGGTTTGTATGGCTGTTACAACATGGGCTTGCCTGGAGCATGTATCAAGCATCAGGGAGGTGAGAGTGTTAGAGAATCAGCAATTACTTCTCTACATTGGATGTGAACATGTGTTGGAGTCTCCAAGGTTCGATGGAGGAGGAGTCACAGGACTCAGCATGTAGTCATACTTTTAACTATGATTTATTACAGCAGAAAGATACAAAGCAAAATTAGAAAAGGGAAAAGGTGGCTATGGCAAAGTTGGAGGAAGCCAGTCTCAAGCTTCCAAGAGTCCCCTCCCAATGGAGTCATACAGGATGCTCTTAATTCCTCCACCAAGTTGTGACAACACGTATAAAATGCTGTCTACCAGGGAAGCTCATTAGAGACTCCATGCCAGGGTTTTATTGAGTTCTAGTCATATAGGCACCCTGTGGCTAGCATGTACCAAAATTCCAAACTCTCAGAAGGAAAGCAGGTTTTCACATAAGCCAGATAGTTTGTACAAACAGTTTAGGTACAGTGAGCCACTAACATGATTTAGGGAATGGTAGAAAGTTCCCCAAAATCCAAGATCCCAGACCCCAGCCAAGGGCCAGTCTTATAAGCAGGCCTTTCAAAGGATAGTAGTCTTAGGCCTGCTATGTTAACTTGTTTTTCTTTCCTTTTTTTTTTTTTTTCCTTTTTTGATACAAGGTCTTGAGTACAGTGGCGTCATCATAGCTCACTGCAACCTCAAACTTCTGGGCTCAAGCGATCCTCCTGCCTCAGCTTCCTGAATAGCTGAGACTACAGGCATGCACCACCATGCTCAGCTAATTTTTCTATTTTTTGTAGTGATGAGGTCTCACTGTGTTGCTCAGGCTGATCTTGAACTCCTGGCCTCAAGCAGTCCTCTTACCTTGGCCTCCCAAAGTGTTAGGATTACAGGCATGAGCCTCCACACCTGGCCTATTAACTTTTTTCTGCATAGAATTTAAGAAATTTTCCCCCTATATACAGGCAATTTGTAATGCTGGTCCTTTCAGTATGAAAATGAATTTCAGAAGTAGAAAATAGGTAGGGTGACTTTCTTCATTCCTAAAAGTTTATAATTGAAATCTCATGTCTTATGTTTCCAAAGTTGTATCATCCCAGTGTTATTGGACTTAGTCCCCTAATGAGAATATGGAAAAAGGGTACCAGCAAAGAGGGCCCTGCCAGGTTCTCCATTTGTTGATTTTTTTTTTTTTTTGAAACAGTGTCACTCTGTCGCCCTGGGTAAAGTGCAGTGGCATCATGGTAGCTCACTGCAGCCTCAAACTCCTGGGTTCAAGTGATCCTCCTGTCTCAGCCTCCCGAGTAGCTGGGACTACAGACGTGCACCATTGATGCCAAGCTAATTTTTCTATATTTAGTAGAGATGGGATCTCACTCTTACTCATGCTGGTCTCAAACTCCTGAGATCAAGCAGTTCTCCTGCCTCGGCCTCCCAGAGTGCTAGGATTACAGGCATGAGCCACCGCGCCTGGCCCATTCGTTGATTCTTTTGACAGATTTTGAATAGTTGCTCTGTGCCAGGCTCCCCTCGCAACAAAACAGACATAGTCTACATGCTTATGACATATTATAATAAACATACATATCATTATGTATTTTTCAACAGATTGGCAGAGTTTTACAAAGATTTATAGTCTGTAATTGATGAAGGTGTGGGCAGGGAGGCACTCTAATATATTGTAAGAAAAAATAGAAATTGATACAATCATTCTGAGGTCAGGGCAGTTAAAATGTGTGGAACGTTCACCCTAGAACTTCATTTTCTAATGATTTGCCTGTCTTACAGTTAAGGTTCTCAGTCTTTTTGGCCTTGAGACCCCTTACACTCTTAGAGCTTGAGTACTCCAAAAAGCTTTTATTTATGTGAATTGTACTAGTAATATTTATCATGTTAAAAATTAAAACTGAAACTGATAGCTGTAGATATTCTTCTTTGATATGACAACAAAAGCCTACCAGTGGTAGTTTCTTAAAGGTTACTTGCAGTTTCAATTGAAATACCAATGAGCTTTTCATATAGTTGTCAAAATCCATTAGTTTATCTTGTACTTTGAGTGAATCTTTTTTCATTAGTGATTTTGTAACTTCATGCAATTGTTGGGTTTGAAACTACTAACTCACTAAGATACGCAGACCTACTAAATGTTGACATGTTTTACAATGCCTCCCCCAAAAATCACACTCATTGATATCACCATTGATCTTATCAAACACATCTTCAAGTATTGGGAAGCTGTCAAGCTCAGGGCGGCCGATACCAGTTTTACCAAAATTCCTAGTTTTGCTTGAAAATTCAAATTTTATCATTGGCAACATTGTTTTCCTTGGAGTGATAGATCCGTTGTTCATTTTTGAGAAAATATCTGCCAATCCTTGGCTAACGCTTTGTTTAGTCAGTCATTCAGGTAAAAATGGGGGTCCATTTACAACTCAAGAAATTACTCAAGTGCTTTTCAAGAATACCATTGTACTTTAGTACATAAAGGTGTACTTTATGTGTAGTTCCCATTTTATCATAAAGCATGTTAAAATGATGTGAACTAAGGGGCTGGGATTTAATAAAAAATATTACTGTTTCTTTATCAAAGACATCTCTTAAGTGAAACTGGCTTTTTCCACTTAATGCCAGAGTGTATGGTCAGAGTAGAATACAAAGCCTTCTAAGTACAGTTTGGTGCCACCACCAGCATCTTATTCACCATTACTTTTACCCTGCCAGTGCAAATGTAAAACACAGTGAAAAAGGCAAATGGTTTGGTATTATTATTGAAATACTTTTTATCTCACAGACCTCCTGAAAGGGTCTTGGGGACCCCCAAAGGTCCTTGGACCAAAGAATTGCTGTTCTATAAAAATATTTGTATACAAAGATACTCAGTGAAGCAATGTTTTTAATAGCAAAGTATGGGAAGCAATATAATTGTCTAGCTGATAGCCTTACTCCACTGGATGTTAAAGAAATTTAGTGCCCCGCCTCTAGGGCATCCATTGATATTGTGAATTATCTTCTTTCCTGTGTGTGTAGAATGGTATTAGTTTATACCATCTTTGGGAGAATTTTAAAAAATAGGCATTCATAAAATTTTCTGTTTATGTGTTTCAAGTGAGGACGTCAGTTGAGAGAGGCTGTTAAGGAATGGTTTAAGTGGGGTCCATTCCTCTGGAGCAGTTAAAGAGAATGAGACAGATTTATGTAGTGAAATTTAAAAAATCTTCATGACATTAAGTGAAAAGTTGAGAATGAAATACATAGTATGATCCTATTTTGTCTTAAAAACAAATCCCAAAGTAGAACTATAGTGGGTAATTACATGTGTAAATTCACAGAGGTCTAGAAGTTTCAAATTAAAACTGCTAACAAGTGTTACTTCTGCCAAGGCAAATGGGATTTGTAGAAATGGGGGTAGGGGATTTGTTGAAGGTTTCTGCTTTTCTATGTATCTTTGCAGTTGAAATTTTTTTACAATGAAGCCATTGAACATTTTCGTATGTATGTAACTAAGTAATAAGGAAAACTCTTTTGTGGGGAGCCATGGCAATCTGTCTGGACAAACTCTCATTCTGTAGGGCTCTTCTGCTCTGTAGGAATCTTCGGCGGATCCGGAAGTGTCAGCGCGGTCGAGAGCAGCAGGAAAAGGAAGGAAAGGAAGGAAACAGCAAGAAGACCATGGAGAATGTGGATAGCCTGGATAAGCTAGAATGTAGATTCAAGCTGAATTCCTACAAGATGGTGTATGTCATCAAGTCAGAGGACTACATGTACCGGAGGACTGCCTTGCTCCGGGCTCATCAGGTGAGAACCAGTAACTGGAATTTCTCTACACATCTCCCTCCCCAGCTAGGACCAGGGAGGCCCAAAGTCTTCTGATTGTTTCTCTTTCTTTATGAAAACCTGTTTTTGGAGCTGAGAATTGTTGAGGAAGCATGTTTATTAGTTTGCTAAGGATGCCATAACAAAGTACCCCAGACTGTGTGGTTTAAACAACAGGTATTTATTGTCTCGAAGTTTAGGAGGCCAGAAGTCCAAGATTAGAGTGTTGGCAGTGTTGGCTACTTCTGAGGGCTGTGAAGGAGAATCTGTCAGCTTCTGATGCTTTTTTGGCCATCTTTGGCATTTCTGGGCTTGTAGATCCCTGCCTTTATCTTTATATGGTACCTGTGTGCATGTGTGTGTCCAAATAAGGTCATATTCTGAATACTGTGGACTAGGACTTCAACATACAAATTCTGAGGGGACACAATTCAACCCATAAGAGCAGGTAAATACCTGGTGGCACTTCCTGGTGAAGCTACTCCCAGCATTTACATTTTAAGCGGTATCTGATTGTTTGCTTATATGAATTCTATGTATTTTCATATTATATCTCAATTTTGAAACCTTCTTGGTATAGTTGTGTACCAGGTGTTGTGCCAGGCCCTGGGACTACCACCATGAAGTAGAGCAAATAAAGTAATGTGATATGCACTACCAAGGAAACAAATCAGATGAAATGATCAAGGGTAATTGGCATGCAGGCCTTGCTTTCATTAGAGGAGGCTTTTCTAAGGAGGTGATGCTTGAGGCCTGAGTAATGATAAGGAACTATCCTGGTAAAGAGTTGAGGGCAGGTGTTTCTAGGCAAGGAAAACAGCAAATGCAAGGCTGGGAGAAAGGAAAGGACTTGGCATGTTCGAGAACTAAAAACACCATTGTGGCTCAAGGTTGCGTTCATACCTTCTATGAAGTTACAAGGATAGGCAGAGGCCACGTTACTTTGTCTTACAGGCCATGGTTTGGATTTTGTCAAAGGTGCTTTGGGACATCATTCACAAAGATAGCTTGGACTTGGGACTGATGTGAGGAGGATGGGGGTGGGTATGGGTACAGAGTTGAAAAGCATTCAAAAGGTTGCCCTTGTCCAAATGAGATGTGATGGTCATCCATACTACTAAGATGGCAGTGGAATTGTAGGAATTAGATTGTAGATATAATTTAGAGATATAATTGACAAGATGTGATGCTGGATCAAATGTGGGGAGGCAAGCAAAAGGAAGACATCAAGGATGATGGTCTGATTGATTTTTGGGTTGGTAGGTTTTTTGTTTCTGCTTAAGTGGAAAGTTTATGGGTTCATCTGTTAATAGGAAAGGTTTACCAGGTTTGGGGGGGTGGCAGGTGAAACACTCTGTTTTGAACTTGTTAAGTGTGAAACAACTATGAAACATTCAAGGGGGAGATGTTGGGTGAGCAGTTTAATGTACAGTTGACCCTTGAACAACGCAGGGCTTGGGGTGCTGACCTGCCCCCCCCCATCAAATCCGTGTATAACTTTTGACATCCCAAAAACTTAACTGATAGCCTGCTGTTGACCAGAAGCCTTACCAATAGTATAAACTCTTTATTAACACACATATTGTAGGTTACATGTATTATATACTATAGTCTTATAGTAAGGTAACTTAGAGAAAAGAAAATGTTAAGAAAATCATAAGGAAGGGAAAATATATTTACTATTCATTAAGTGGAAGTGGATCATCATAAAGGTCTTCATTTTCATCATCTTCCTATTGAGTAGGCTAAGGAAGAGGAAGAATGGGGAGGAGGCTGGTCTTGCTGTCTCAGGGGTGGCAGAGGTGGAAGAAAATTTGCATATAGTTGGCCTCACATAGTTCAAACCCATGTTGTTTAAGGGTCAGCTGTACTTTTGTCATGGCACTGAGTGTAACTGCTGTGTGTTATATGTCTGTCTATATATCTCTGATTCTAATTCTTTGGGGAGCTAGACAACACCAGTTTTATCCCCTACTATGCCTTCCATGTGGGCACCAATAAATATTTACTGAGTGCATAGGTGGGAACATAAGGCTCCACTGAAGATCTGCTGTGCCTGGATTCTGTTGGCCAGGGTGCAGTAATACAGTGAAGGGAGAGTGGGTTTTAAGCCCTTTGCTTTGCACTGTCTTAGAAGTGTATTACCATGCTGACAGAAATGACCAACGGCTGCGGCTTATTGTGTCTCATCCAGAATACGTTAGAATCAGCTAGGTTGCTGGTTTAAAATGCAGATTGGTGGAACCAAGGGAATCTGTATTTTTAACATGTTCTCCAGTTTACACTGATGGCATGCTAAAATTGAACAATGAGCTTGTTCTGCTCAGAGCCTGTGCTGGCATTTCTTTGGGAGCTTTATGGGTTTCCATCTCCTTACATGCTCTATGCTCTTACCTCTTTCAATTCTCTTCTTTAAACAGAGAATCCTTTTTTCCCCCTTTTTGTTTAAAACTAACCAGTAGTGTCTAAGACTTGAGTCCACATCTTTCCTCTGCCACTTTAGGAGAAAATTTTTTGGGCTTTGTATTTGAAGGGCTTTTTTTGGTCTTACTTCCTTTTTTTTTTTTTTTTTTTTTCCCCTCCCCTCTTTCTCTGTTTTGCAGTCCCATGAGCGTGTAAGCAAGCGTCTACATCAGAGGTTCCAGGCCTGGGTAGATAAATGGACCAAGGAACATGTGCCCCGTGAAATGGCAGCAGAGACCAGCAAATGGCTCATGGGTGAGGGGCTGGAGGGCCTGGTGCCCTGTACCACCACCTGTGATACAGAGACCCTGCATTTTGTGAGCATTAACAAGTATCGTGTCAAATACGGCACAGTATTCAAAGCCCCTTAACTGCAAAGCCAGAGCAGATAACTTGAGGGGGTGTGTGTGTGTGTGGGGGAGCATGTGCACTCACACACATTGAAGAAACAAGGAAGATGCCTTTCAAGCCTCACTGGGCCTCTCTGGGACATGGCCACCTGATCTGTGTGTGGCTGGTGCAAATAGGCACCAAGTGGGCTACCTTCAAGAAACGAGAATACTTTATAAAGGTGGAGCTGGAACTATTCCCAAGGGGGTTTGGGTATTAGCCTGCCCTGGAGGGGAAGGAAATCCATGCAAGCACAGAGACAAGCAGCTTGCTTGCACACACCAGCAGAGCTAAGACTGGAGTTGCCTGTGGCCTGACGTTTAATGAGGGAACTGGATGCTGTTCACACTTTGGCTGGATGGAAGTGCTGGGGAAGGACTTAATGCCCAGATGGATTGTAACTGTGATGGTCACTGCTCCTCTCCTCTACCCCCAAAAGGAAAAAAAACTGGATTTGATTTTTTTTTTTTTTTTTTTTTTCCTCCTGGTCACCTGAGCACATCTAAGATCACCCATTAGGTTTTACCTGGGATCTGCAGTTTGGCTTTGGAATTGATCATCTTGTGGATTTGATTCCTGACAAATCCCTTGCTGCCCACCCTTTTCTCTCTCCTTCGGTTCTCAACCTCAAGTTCAAATCAGTCGTCCTTTTTAGCTCCCGTGGAACTGTTTTGTACCTGCTTCTTTACTAGTCTACCCTAGTGCCATCCACCAGCTTTACTCTGACACACACACACGCACACACAATTTTAACTTGGTTTTTCTTTTTTTGTAAATAATGTACATACTGTCAATTTTTTATTAAAAGAAATATGCTTTGATGTGCTAGCATAACTGCTCTAGCTTCTTGTGTACCATAGTACTATGTGGCTTCAGATTTAGTACCTATGAACAGATGTACAAGACATTTACTACACTTTTTACCAAAGGGAGTTACCATTGTAGTACTTTTGTGTAAAACTTGTCTTCCCCTTTGCCCCCAACTTTTTTTTTTTTTTTTTTTGTAAATAAATAAAGCTTGGTTCTTACTTAAGGAATAAACTCTCAACCCAAGTCCCTTGTCCTCACCAGTGAACTATTGGGAAGCAGGGAATTTGGCTTCTGTTCCTTATCCAGGGTATGAACAGGATTTTACTTTAAATAATTAAGTTACTTGTACTTGGCCCAAATCAAAATATTCCAAAATTTTAATATAGAATACTTCTAATCTTTTAGTATATGTTTTTTTCCCTTGTTCAGCTATTTGAAAATATTTTATATTTGGGTAAGTCATCAAGCTATGTAGTTTGTATTTCTATATATTTTTTCTTATCTTTATTGGGGATGAGGGTAAACTTAAATACCAAGCCAGTATTTGAAAGAAATGTGTATAAGGTGTGTGGTATAAAATGGGGTTGGGAGGGAGAGGATTTGATACATTTCCTTAGCAATTGCAAATGGGATATATATATTTTTAATTACATAAATTCAAACTGGCAGACATTTAAACATGAATGATTAGGATTTTTATACGCGGTTAGCCTGGACTTTCTAAACAAAGACCAATTGAGTCCCTCCCAGTACTCTGGTGGATTTTTCTCCAGCAACTATTATGCTAGTCTTAGTCGTAACCAACAGTGTTTTGTGTGTTTTATGTTTGCTTTTTAATTAAAACCCCCCAACACCACCACCAAAAAGAAAAACAAATTTTTTGGCTCCTGGACTTTGAAAACACATGGTGGACCGCTCTGATTTTAGGCTTTTTTGTTGTGGGCAGACAGAAGACTGTGGACCACAGAATAGCATGGCAAAAAGTCTTGTGGGAGAAGGAGATTCTAGGGCAAAGCTGGGGCAGTGCCTGACTTGGAGGTAGAGTGATACAGACTCAGTGAGGGAAGAGATTCTTGAGGTTTTCTAAGCAGTAATTCACCTATCTCCCCTCCCCACCGGCCCCAAGAAAGATGTTGAGGTGGAACTACAGGGGAAATTGTTGGGGTATGACCAGGGGCAGCCCTAGCTGTTGCTTCCCCCGCCCCCTGCCCAAACACACACAGTGTTAGCTCCAGAGCACCTGCCTGCAGGTCAGGATAGGGTTTCATGGCCAGTTCAGTATTTCCACCAGTGCAACCTGGGAGCTTTACCCGCAGCCAGGGTTTTCACAAGCAGCATTTTAATTCTTCCTGCTGTCTGACATAAAAGCTCCAAGCTCTAAACCCAGCCTGCATTATATACAGCAGAAAGTTATCTTTATTTTAAATCACACTTGGTATTCTGTACTTAGTCTTTCCATGTGATTTGCATTTGAAATGTTGTAAACTTGGTCAGTGTTTCCATTAAAATATCAGGGCTAATGTTGTGTATATATTTTTTCTTTCTAATGATTTTATAGACAAGGACTCTGGCAACCCCAGGAGGCAAAAATAAAGCTGCCAATGGAATATTAGGGATGAGAATGAAATTGGAGGTCTGTTTCTGGCATTAGGGCTTCCCTGGACCTATACGGTGAAATACATTATTCTATGGGAATCTTCAATGCTATGACTGTGATCTGCTCTCTCAAAATCTTTGCAGAGTTTCTAGTGATGGGCAAAGAGTTAGCGGTATATACATAAAGTAAAACGTGTAACAGGAAGCCGGGGTCACTGGAGCTCATCCTCTCTGCTTTTTAACACCATGTCCTCCCATCAGTATGAAAACACGCATCCCGGGTGCCCTGGCTCTTTCCACGTTAAGCAGACACCAGTTTTTATGTTCACGGACGTAGCCAGAGCCAGTGGTCTCTCGATTGTTGCTTCTGAGGCTGGGTCTGCCCGTCCTGCCAAATGGTCCTAAGTCTCTGTCTCAGGACCTTCGGGGGCTTTAATCGTCAAATTTCCCATTTTACTTAGGGATTTACTCTGTAGCCAAATAGCTTGGACAAGACAGGAGAGCCTCGAAAGCGCAGCTTCTAGCTTTCAACTCCCGGCTCAAAGTTCAGACAGCAGCTGGGCTTCCAAGAGCCTCCGGTGTTGCAAGAAAAGCTGCCCGGGGTTGGAAGGCGCCCTTCAGATGCCGGAACCTTTGGTTTCAGTCAGTGGACCGCGCCGGCAGTGCCAGGGGTCTTCCGGGGAGAGGAGTAGGGGCACGGCAATGGCGGGGGCGCCGACTCTGAAGCACTGGCGCACCACGCTGGAGCGGGTGGAGAAGTTCGTGTCGCCACTCTACTTTACCGACTGTAACCTCCGCGGCAGGTGTGGCCCCTCGTCTGGGGAGCCGTTCGGCCGCATCCGTGCGCCTTAGCCTTCCCTTCCGGGGGGGAAACCTAAGCTGCAGCCGCCTGGACCGCGGGACAAAGTGCCCGCCGCGGGCAGGGCAGGGGCCCGGGAGGAAGGGGTAGGGGGTGGGAGGTACTATGGGGCTGCCAGGCCGCCCTTTCGGCGGCGGGTCGAGGGAAAGCGCGTCCCCACCGGCCGGCTGGCCCACGGGCGGAAAAGGGGAGGCCTCGAGCGCATGCCCACCGGCCCCTCCCGCTCAGGCTCTTTGGGGAAAGCTGCCCCGTGGCCACGCTCTCCAGCTTCTTGACTCCCGAGAGGCTTCCCTACCAGGAGGCAATCCAGCAGGACTTCAGCCCGGCGCAGGTCGGCGACAGCTTCGGACCGACGTGGGTAAAGCCCTGCGGGAAGGCGGGGCCAGCGGGCCTAAGGGAAGGTCACACCCCCCACCCTGCACCCTACCCAGCTCCGGCCACGCCTTCTTTGTGGGCTGCCTGTCCTAGACAGCTACAAGGGACAGGGCAGCACCCTTTGCTGGGAACAGCTCCCTGGTCCCTCAGAGTCTTCAGGGGAGTTTTCATCCTCCCATCCCCGTGTCTGCACACCCTTCATGAAGGGCACCCTAGGCCGGATCATGGACCCCTGACTTCTCTGCCCCTTTCCCTCACCTGGCTGCCCACCCCTTGCTCCTTTCTTGTGGCTCAAAGCTGAGTACCTTGTGATGCTACAGATTCTTGGAGAAAGTCTCAAGCCTTGCTTATATTTAACCCAAGAAAATATTTCAGGACAGGGTTTCCACGCCTAGGCCCATCACAAGGGCTCTCTTGCAGATGGTGGACCTGCTGGTTCCGGGTGGAGCTGACCATCCCAGAGGCATGGGTGGGCCAGGAAATTCACCTTTGCTGGGAAAGTGATGGAGAAGGTCTGGTGTGGCGTGATGGGCAACCTGTCCAGGTGAGGAGCCCTGCCCTAGGGTCAGGTATGACCAAAGTTCAACCCTGGTCTCTGGAGAAGTCACAGCTGAGTGACTCTGTCTGCAGGGTGGTATCAAGATTTCAGTACTGGGGAAGTTGCCACTTGGGTACCTGTGTAATTGGTCTCTAGTTTTCAGTAAACTATTATTATATGTAATACATGCTTATGGGGAAAAATTTCAAACAGTTCTAGATAGTAGAAAGTAAAAACTTTAAGTCCTCTTCCCCTGAAGTAATGAATCTCTCCCTACCACCCCATCCCATTTCCCAGATATAACCACTGTTAAGTGTCTTGTTCATGCATCCAACCATATCAGGTGAAATCCTTGTAATCTTTTGTGGTAGACCTTTATGCCCCCTTACAGATTAAGAAGCTGAGATATATCAAGGTTGGTTAGTTCGCTTGCTTGGGTTCACACAGCTTCCATTCCAAATTGGACTGACTCTCAGTCTGGGGTTAGGACTGTTCTTCCTGTGCTAAAAGAAGACAGGGCCATTCTCTCCCTCCCTTCTCTGGCTCAGCACATGTCTCTTGGTATCCATTCTGGGCTAGAACCTGTGCTAAGCACTGGGCATGTAGTAGGGAATGAGGCAGACCTACCCCTGACTTTATGGAGTTTCCCTTCAGATATTTACTCAGGAATTCAGAGGCCACCAGAAGCCACACCCAGGCCTCTTATTCCCTGTCGATGGCCCTTAAAGACCATGGGCTTTTCCACTGGTAAACAGGTGTTATTTGGTGGTCGTGGTGCTAGCTGCCATAGGAGGTGGGACACCTACTACCAAGGGTCCCTGATTTGTCAATCTTGGCCCTGCTTGGGAGAGAGGACTCAGAGCTGGGGACCAGGTGGAGAGTCCTGGCCTCCCTTGTTTACATTTCACCTGAACTGTCCAGAGACCTCAGTCCCTGTCTCTCACTCCCCTCCCTGCCAGGGTTTGACCAAAGAGGGTGAGAAGACCAGCTATATTCTGACAGACAGGCTGGGGGAAGGAGACCCCCGGAGGTGAGTGAGTCCCTGTGCCCTGGTCAACCAATGCTGTGGGGGAGGGATACCAGTAGGCAAGGAAGAGCTGAGACCTAGAGTGATCTCAGAAGCACCCCCACCTCCAGCACAACCATCCTCAAATGTCACAGTTTGTTTTTAGAAAGCATGATTTTTTCCTAACTACAAAAATAATGTTTGCTTTCTTGTGGTAAATACAGAAAAGCACAAAGAAGTAAATAACTACTATTATCCCACCACCTAGAGTAGAGATGATCCCATTGTTAACACCTCACCATTCATGTCTTAGTATTTCTTTCAGGCATAGTTTTTACTAGTTGAGATTGTATTTCTTTGTTGTGCACTCTGACTTTTTACATTCCATATTATAACAGGGGCATTTTATGACACCATTAAGAACGTTTTAGACATTATTGTATTTTATATTTTATTGAACACTGTGTTTCAGATGCCTCTAGACACTGGGAATATGGTGGTGAATAATGTAGTCCTTGACGGCAAAGGGAGACAGATCTACTCATATAACTACAAAATTGATGAGGGCCATGAAAGAAAATACTGGGAGCTCAGTGTGAGGAATCTGTTCTAGACTTAGCAGTGGGGTAGGAGGAAGGTCAGGAAGGCTTCCCTAAGGAAGTCAGTGGAGCGGCACCACAGCCCAGCAGGCTTCTCCAGTGAATGGCCCGCCCCATGTTGGCTGATGGATCTTGGGTCTAAAAGGTCCAGCCTGGGAGATTCAGACATGCTTTTTATATGCAAAGAGGGTTTCCAGACCAAGGCAGTGCTTTGCAAAGACAGCTTTGGAAATAAAAGGCGAAACAGCAGTGTAATTCACACAGTTCCATACTTTGTTACTTATTTTCTGTGACTGAGGCAGACCACTCATCAGCAGGGTTCAGTCTGGCGTTTCTGACACACTGTGGGATCCTCTGGGTGGTAGATCCTTGAGGCGAATGGGAAGGGGTCAGATGGACGCCTCCTGGGTGCTCCCTCCCCAAGTCTCCAGAGTCCTCTGCCAGTTCCTTGGCCTGAGGCTGCCTCTTCATGTTTGTAGCCTGACTGTCTATGTGGAAGTAGCCTGCAATGGGCTCCTGGGAGCTGGGAAGGGAAGCATGATTGCAGCCCCGGATCCTGAGAAGACATTTCAGCTGAGCCGCGCCGAGCTGGCTGTGTTCCACCGGGATGTCCACAAGCTCCTGGTGGATCTGGAGCTGCTGCTGGGCATAGCCAAGGTACTTGATACGCCCCCATCACCCTCTAGATCCCTGCTCCAGGCTGGTTGTTTCTTGGGTCAGATAAGTGGGACTCAGAATCCAGAGTAGGAAGAGGGCTTCTGCCTGCCTTAGGGTTGAGAGGATTTCCCTGTGTAAAGGGGAGGAGGGAGACGGTGCTGAGTAGGGGGGCCAGCAGGAGCAAAAGGTTGGAGGTGGGGGGAGTTCTGCTGAAAACCCTTGGGAGATCCCCAGACCCTAGTTCTGGAGGCTGTGCTTGAGCAGGGGATTAAATGGGGCAGAACCTTGCTGCAGGGTCTTGGGGAGGACAACCAGCGCAGCTTCCAGGCCCTGTACACAGCTAACCAGATGGTGAATGTGTGTGACCCTGCCCGACCCGAGACCTTCCCACTGGCCCAGGCCCTGGCCTCCAGGTTCTTTGGCCAACGTGGTGGTGAAAGCCAACATACCATCCATGCCACAGGGCACTGCCACATTGATACAGGTAGGCTGGCAGTTGGTCGGGTTGGCTGGAAAGGCAGGAATGCCCTTGAAGCCCAGGCTGTGCCTTAGAAGTACTGTGTGATCCTCAGCAAGTTCTTGCCCCTCTTGGGCCTCAGTTTTTCCCATCTGTAAGATGGGCTGGAGGACTGGACTGTGGGCTTTGCTAGCTATGGCTTCATTTATTCTTTTGACAAAATCTGATGCCTTGTGAGACCCCATGCTAGATACTGGTGGGTAGGATTCCAGAGACTGGTGATCACAGAATCGGCAGGCACAGTTGGTGCTGCGATGAGGGTAAGTGTGGGGGGTTAGGGAGCCCAGAAGAATCACTTAACCCAGCTGGGTTGGGGGGATTCCAGAGAGGCTCCCTGGACACGGTGACCTTGAACTGAGTAAGAATGAGTAGGAGTTTGACAAGGGTGCCCAAGTCCTCAGAGAGGAATGATGTGGAATTATTGAGATGGGGGCTCAAATGCAGGGGGCGGGTTTCCCAGGGAGCATCAGGAGTTCAATTTTGAACCTGAAGAATCTGCAGTGTCTGTGAGGCTTATGGGAGAGCCACATGTTTAACAAGCTCCCCAAGGTATTGAGTGTGATACAAGTAAGGTTTCTGAATCAGAACAAGGGCTTTCTCTGCTGTGCCAAGACGTGGGGTAGGGTATGGAGGTTCTGGGCTGGTAAGGAAGGAACTGCCTAGGGTCAGGAGAGGCTGTAGTGCCTCCTGCAGGACAGCTAGCCCAGTCAGGTCCATCCTGGGAGCTGTGCCCTGTTCCAGGTTATCCTGAACATGTGCAAGGGTGGGGTAATTCCTGCTGCCTCTGATGGGATCCTCTGGAGGGCATCTCAACTTCAGACTGAGGCTATTCTGGGGAAGGGATCTCCATTTCCTGACCTGTAAAATTGACCCTGCCAGCCTCCTTTCCCCATCTCCTCCTCCCCCCTTGCAGGAGTGATTTGAAGTGACATCTCAGGAGGGATGCCTCAGGGCTTTCCAGGGAGGAGGGCTAGGTGACCCTCTGGAGTCCCAGCCTGGGCCTGGTCAGGTTGGTTGGGCAGGAGTGTGGCTGGAGACCTGTTAGGACCTTGCCGCTCCCTCTGTCCTCCACCCCCACCCCTCCATGTAGCCTGGCTTTGGCCCTTCAAGGAGACCATAAGGAAATGTGCCCGCAGCTGGGTGACGGCCATGCAGCTCATGGAACAGAACGCTGAGTTCATCTTTGCCTGCTCCCAGGTGAGAGGGACAGCTGTGTGGGAGCAGGGCAGGCACCTGGTGCTCCCTGGGGCTCAGGAGGCTCAGGGTTTCTCAGGCTTGAGGGGCAGTTCTGTTGCTCACCCTCAGCCACCCACTGGGCCCCAAATGCTCAGCCCTGGGTAGGGTCCTCATCACTCCTGGCTCAGCCACACCCCATCTGCCCCACAGGCACAGCAGCTCGAGTGGGTGAAGAGCCACTACCCTGGCCTACACGCCCGGCTCCAGGAGTTTGCCTGCCGTGGGCAGTTTGTACCTGTGGGGGGCACCTGGGTGGAGATGGTAAGTGTGTTCAGCACCTCCTCAGCCCCAGTCCATATGGTTGTGGCCTTCTTCTCTCACATGGCCCAGGCCTGTCCTCGGCTGTGCTGGTGACTTTCTGTAGGCCAGTCACACCCCCTCTATGGCAGGGCTCATTAGTCCCTGGAGCCCCAAGACCTGAGACTCCAAGGGGGAGGAGGGTCTCCAGCATTATGACAGGCTGTCTACATGGCCAGTCCTGGGCACCTCGCTCAGGCAGATGGACAGTCAGGCCTGAAGTGAGGAGACGGACACTTCCTGGGGCCTGCCTGTAACTTCTGTGTCAGAGCAGCCCTGGCTTCTGCAGGGAATGGGGCTGGTCTGAGCTCCTGCCTGTTGCCCATCTGGTGCTGACCCGGGCTGCCTCCCTCTTCCTTCACGGCCAGGATGGGAACCTGCCCAGTGGAGAGGCTATGGTGAGGCAGTTCCTGCAGGGCCAGAACTTCTTTCTGCAGGAGTTTGGGAAGATGTGCTCTGAGGTAGGCTGGGAGCTGCTGCACCAGGCCATGGGCAGGTGGGGCTGGTGCTTGACCTAGAGTCCTGAGGGGCTGAGGCTGGGGTGGTTCCACCCAGAGCCCTGGTTCCCATCCTCCAAGGGCCCTCTTCCCTACAGTTCTGGCTGCCAGACACTTTTGGTTACTCAGCACAGCTTCCCCAGATCATGCGCGGCTGTGGCATCAGGCACTTTCTGACCCAGAAATTGAGCTGGAACTTGGTGAACTCCTTCCCGGTGAGCAGACTCCAGAGGGGTCAGGGTCAGTGTTGGCCTTGGTCCCACATGGCCCATTTACCTCTCCCCAGCTTATTTGAGGAGTCCTGGACAGACCACCAAACCCCTTCCACCCACAGAGGATAAGCCTCCAACAGGGTTGCACAGCAGGCAGGGGCAGGAGTAAGTTTGCCTTAGCCCTGACTCTGGCTACTCTCCCCTGCCTCTATTTCCCTGCTGGTAGCACCATACCTTTTTCTGGGAAGGGCTGGATGGCTCCCGTGTACTGGTCCACTTTCCACCTGGTGACTCCTATGGGATGCAGGGCAGTGTGGACGAGGTGAGGGGATACTTAGTGGTGGTGGGGGGGGGCAGGCTGGAAAGGGCTGGCCTGTCTCAGGCTGACGCATGCTGACCTGTCCCTGTCTGTCCAGGTGCTGAAGACTGTGGCCAACAACCGGGACAAGGGGAGGACTAACCACAGTGCCTTCCTCTTTGGCTTTGGGGATGGGGGCGGTGGCCCCACCCAGACCATGCTGGACCGCTTGAAGCGGCTGGGCAATACCGATGGGCTGCCCAGGTCAGGCCGGGCCTCCAGCAGCCCTCAGCGCTCCTTTAGCCCCACCCTCAGCCCTTGCCGTGGGCCCTGCTTTCCACTTAGACATTGGGCCCAAGCCCTCCACTGGACCTCGTCCTGCTCCAATCCTGGACCACTGGCTCCTCCAAACTCCCACCGTGGGGGTCGGGTAGGGGGAAAGCTGAGGGTGGGAAGAGGAATAAGCTTGAATCCACGAGAGAGAGCAGCTCTCCTGAAGTGTCCAGGGTTGGCATTGTATGGATGGAGAGCTTTCTGGAGTAGCTCTTCTCTGTTGGGACTGGATCTGTTGTCTGCTCTGGCATAGAAGATGGGTGAGCCATGTGGCCCCCAAGGTTGGGAGGCCCAGATTTGTGGTTTCCCTCAGGGTACAGCTGTCTTCTCCGAAGCAACTTTTCTCAGCACTGGAGAGTGACTCGGGGCAGCTATGCACATGGGTCGGGGAGCTCTTCCTGGAGCTGCACAATGGCACCTACACCACCCATGCCCAGGTCAGGGGCAGGTTGTGGAGCCAAGCAGGGAGGGTGTGCCCTTGATCTGCAGAGGGTCATAGAAGGAAGCAGGGGAGAGATCCCAGCCCAGATCTGGGGGAAGAGGCTTGTGTTCCAAGGAGAAGCTTGGAGGAGAGAAGTGCAAGAGCTGGGTTGGTCAGGAGAGCTTAGAGGAGGCAGGACTGAGCATCCCTAAAGAGGGGTTTGGGCTGAGGAGAGAGGAGGGAGGTCATTTGAATCAGGTCACCTGCAAGAGGCCTTATCCAAGAGGCCCTAGGGAGCCATCAGGGGTTCTGAGCAAGGGAGGGCTTTGGAAGGCATCCTGGCATGTTTGAGCAGACTCTAGACTGATCTTCCCACCCTGAGCTCAGATCAAGAAGGGGAACCGGGAGTGTGAGCGGATCCTGCATGACGTGGAGCTGCTCAGTAGCCTGGCCCTGGCCCGCAGCGCCCACTTCCTATACCCAGCAGCCCAGCTGCAACACCTCTGGAGGTCAGCCTGGCTTCTACCCCCTGCCACCCACCTGACCTCTCACCCCAGACACTTCTGTGGCTGTCCCTCCTGGCCTTCCCCATCCCTGCCCTTGGCCCCTGCAGGCTCCTGCTCCTGAACCAGTTCCATGACGTGGTGACTGGAAGCTGCATCCAGCTGGTGGCAGAGGATGCCATGTGCCACTATGCAGGTGAGGCTGACAACAGTCCTGCTACTCTCCAACCCCAGGACTGAGCCCAGAGTGTCCCCTATGGGACACTCAGGGGTCATCCCAGACCCATTGCCCACCCATGACCAGCTAGTCTCTCCTCAGACATTCGTTCCCATGGCAATACACTGCTCAGCATTGCAGCCGCAGCCCTGTGTGCTGGGGAACCAGGTCCTGAGGGCCTCCTCATTGTCAACACACTGCCCTGGAAGCGCACCGAAGTGTTGGCTCTGCCCAAGCCTGGTGGGGCCCACAGCCTAGGTATGAGCTGAGGGGAAATGTTGCTACTGCATCAGGAGGGATCAAGGCCAGACAGATGAGGTCAGGGACACCCCTGGGGATCTCTGCCTTGGGATGCCCCAGGCTAGAGTATAGCAGCTACATCTTCCACCACCCTCACCCTGACGTGAGCGAGGTTCCAGGAAGGTCAGGAGATTGCACTGATGCCTAGGCCTCACCCCCAGCCCTGGTGACAGTGCCCAGCATGGGCTATGCTCCTGTTCCTGCCCCCACCTCGCTGCAGCCCCTGCTGCCCCAGCAGCCTGTGTTTGTAGTGCAAGAGGTGAGTCCCAGCAGGTACTGGGGGGCAAGGGCTGTCCTGGAGTGCTCCTGACAACTTGGTGGTCCTGAGCTCCAACCTGGAGCAAGTGGTGAGGTGGGGTGGGGGTGGGGATGGGGGTGAGTTGGTTGTGAAAAGCTCCTACAGACTCAGCCTCCCCACCTCCTTTCGCCAAGACTGATGGTTCTGTGACTCTGGACAATGGCATCATCCGGGTGAGGCTGGACCCAACTGGCCGCCTGACATCCCTGGTCCTGGTGGCCTCTGGCAGGTGCCAACTCCTCACTCCCCTTTCCCAGTGCCTAGCAAGTGGGTCCCAGATCCTGTTTCCTCTGTCTCATGGCCACAGTACTGCCCACAGCAGCCCACCAGTGGCTCTGGGCTAGGACCCACACATAGAACAGGGCAAGGTGGGCTAGGGGTCCTCTATCCCCTGGGTCTATTTACTCTGCCCCACCATATTAAGGGTAGCTGGAGAGAGGAAAGTCATACAGTTGTAAAGCACCTATCCCCACATCCTTCCAGGGAAGCCATAGCTGAGGGTGCTGTGGGGAACCAGTTTGTGCTGTTTGATGATGTGCCCTTGTACTGGGACGCTTGGGATGTCATGGACTACCACCTAGAGACACGGTATGGGCTGGGCAGGACTTGGGGGTGGTAGGGT
Source organism: Daubentonia madagascariensis (assembly GCA_023783475.1). Taxonomy (NCBI): domain Eukaryota; kingdom Metazoa; phylum Chordata; class Mammalia; order Primates; family Daubentoniidae; genus Daubentonia; species Daubentonia madagascariensis. Next base: position 5,246,892 of record JAKFHU010000144.1, on the reverse strand, counting down.
GGTGGGAATACAAGCTGCCCTGGCTCAGTGCCTCCCACCCCATCCCATAGGAAGCCTGTGCTGGGCCAGGCAGGGACCCTGGCAGTGGGCACTGAGGGCGGCCTACGGGGAAGTGCCTGGTTCTTGCTGCAGATTACCCCCAACAGTCGGCTCAGCCAGGAGGTGGTGCTGGATGTTGGCTGCCCCTATGTCCGCTTCCACACTGAGGTAGCAGGGGGGCAGGATGGTGGTTATCTTCCCCAGGTGCGCCTGGTGAGAAGGTGCCAGCCCCAGGCCTGTGTGTGGCTCTCCCTTCCCTCGCCCCCACCTTCCATCCTACCCCAGGTGCACTGGCATGAGGCCCACAAGTTCCTGAAGGTGGAGTTCCCTGCCCGTGTGCGTTGTTCCCAGGCCACCTATGAGATCCAATTTGGGCACCTGCAGCGGCCCACCCACTACAACACCTCTTGGGACTGGGCTCGATTTGAGGTCTGACATTGCAGGGAGTGGGGAGTGTGCTTGGACTCCTACCTGGCTGGGGAGGGACTAGTTGTGTGGTGTGAGGTGGGGAGGAGGAGGATGATCAACATTGCTGCTTCCTAACATGTATGTCAGGCATTGCGCTAAATGCTTTCCATTTAGTTTGATACTTATGACCATTTGGTGGGGTGAGTACTATTATTTATCCCCATTTCACAGATGAGGAAACTGAGGCTTAGGTAGATTGGGTGGCATGCCCCAGGACCTCCTAGAGTGGGAGCTGGAATTCAATCTTGTGGTTCCAGAGCTTGTTCTCACACAAGCTGGAATTTGGGAGCACAAGGAGGGGCACAGGGCCACCAAGTGGGTCTCGGATCTGCCCTCCAGGTGTGGGCCCACCGCTGGATGGATCTGTCAGAGCATGGCTTTGGGCTGGCCCTGCTCAACGACTGCAAGTATGGCACGTCAGTGCGAGGCAGCATCCTGAGCCTCTCGCTGTGAGTGGGTACCCAGCAGGCCCAGAAACTGGCATGGGGGTGTGGGTCTTCCTGGGGTGGAACTCCAGCAGCTTCAGCCCAGTCCACACCCACCCTCCTCACCTCAGCTTGCGGGCACCTAAGGCCCCCGACGCCACTGCTGACATGGGACGCCATGAGTTCACCTATGCACTGATGCCACACAAGGGTGAGTGCTGGAGATGGTGGGGCCCTCCTACAGCCCTAGACACCTCTGCCCTTCTCTGAGGGCAAACCCCAGCAGCCTGGCCCTCTGTCCCCTCTAGGGGCTTGGCAGAGAAGCCCCCATTCTCCACCAGTGTTGCTTTCTGGTCATACCCCAGGCTCCTTTCAGGATGCTGGAGTTATCCGTGCTGCCTACAGTCTCAATTTCCCCCTGTTGGCACTGCCAGTCCCAGGCCCAGCGCCCGCCACCTCCTGGAGTGCCTTTTCCCTGTCCACACCTGCAGTCGTGTTGGAAACCGTCAAGCAGGCAAGGGGCGGGCCGGGCCGGGGGCGGGGTCCCGCACTGAGCCTGCCCCAGCCCCACCCACCTCCCACCTCCCTCCCCAGGTGGAGAGCAGCCCCCAGAGCCGTGGGCTAGTCCTGAGGCTGTATGAGGCCTACGGCAGCCACGTGGACTGCTGGCTGCACACTTCGCTGCCTATTCAGGAGGCCATCCTGTGAGTCAGGCACGGGCTGGGGGTGGGAGTAGGAGTCCCGCCCTCACAGGGCCCTCATGGCTCCTCCTGTTCTCCAGCTGCGATCTCCTGGAGCAGCGAGACCCTGCTGGCCACTTGCCCCTTCGGGACAACCGCCTGAAGCTCACCTTTTCCCCCTTCCAAGTGCGGTCCCTGTTGCTCGTGCTTCAGCCTCCACCAAACTGAGTCCCTAGGGGGTGGGGTTTTGTTTGTGGAAGGCTTTGGGGACTCCTCATTTCTGCCTCCACAGCCTGAAGCATGGATCAGTTGCCTCTTATGTAATAAATACTTGGATCAGGAACCATGCTGGTAGCTCCTGCTCACACTCAACTTAGGTTCCATCCTCAGGCTTGGGGGTGGGGGGAGATCTAAGGTACCTGTGTGTGCAAGGTCTGGGTTGCGGCTCCCACAAGAGAGAATGGGGACCTCGGGTGACCAAAAGCTAGCTTGGAGACCATGAAATAAGAAGCTCCTCCCCTGTGCGGGGCTGGAGAGGAGGCTGGGAGAGTGGGTTTTGGCTGGATGGGGGAGCAGCCATAGGCTCTCAAGAACCCTGGACTGGAGGAGCTTAGGGTCCCTGGCTGCCTGGGGCCAGGGTCTCAGCACCACCTCTAAGGGGCTGTCCCTGCAGAGGCAGACTGTCCTCTGATAGAGCCTTGAGGTCTGGGATGGGGGCTCAGTTTGCCTTGCTGAGCAGGTAGGCCTCCTGTCCCCAGAGGCTGGCAGCAGGCCCTTCCAACCTAGCCATCTCAGACCTTGTGCAGCCAGCCTGAGAAGTGTCAAGAAGTTCAAGTTTATCAGTTTATGAAAAATACAGCATTTTTCACATGGGCTTTAAAAATATGGAAGGTTGGGTATAATTAAAAACATCACAGTTGTGCAGGGAACAGCCACTGGGCTTAAGGCATATAGCCCACTTCAGATACTGCCTGCTTCTAGGAATTCAGACAAGCCCCCAGGTTCAGGGCAAGATAGCAGGAAAGGGTAGGTGTAAGCAAGAAGACCCTCTTGCTAAGAGACTGAGGTCCCCTCCATTTCTGAGGATGGAGTGTCAGCCTTAATCTTCCGGGGTCTGCGGCGGCCTGGGAGAAAGCAGAAAGCAGGTGAGATGGTTAACTCAGACTCCCAGGCCAGGGCTGCCTCGACAGCCTCCCTCCCACCTTCGTCCACATGGTCCTACACTGCCATCCCATTCTCTCGTGAAGAGCCAGTGTCTCTGGTGCCCCTTCCCTCCCCAGAGGCTGGTGTTGAGGAAAGCCCACCAGGGGTGGCCTGTCGCCCCTTCCTCCTCCCTTTGTCAGGGACTGTGGGAGCTTCTGGGTCCTGTTGGAGGCTGGTCCCCTCAGGCTGCTGGGTTGCAGTCTTCTCAGGAAGGTCTCTCCGTGCCCTTCGTGTTCTGGAAGGGGCCTTGCTTGGAGGTGGAGGGGCCTGAGTGGAGGAGACACTGGTGTCTGAGGGGCTCAGAGAGCAGTTCAGAGGTTGATTAGGGCCCACCATGCCCCCTGCCCCTTCTCAGGGGAAGGTAGCTGCCCAAAGGCCTGGCCAGGAGATGCAGCCAGAGCAGGAGAGTGCTAGGGAGAAGCAGGCAGCCATACCTCCACTTTGTCCTCAGGACTCAGCTGTGTTGCCTTGGATTTCTTTTGGCGGGACTTGTGCCCTGCAGGACACTGGTGCATTGGTTGGAGGGTCCTATGGCCCCAGCCCCTTTCTCCAGACTCCCACTCTGCCTAGGAGTGCCCAGGGCTGGAGGGGGCTCACGGAGAAGGGTGCTGGAGCCCTTGCAGACAAGAAGTCCTTTCTGTTCTCTTAGCCTATTACATTAGGAATAGCTTACCTTTGGGTGCCAGGGGTCCAGGATCCCCCTAAAATGGAATGGGGACAGTTCAGGAATCACCCTTGGTTGGCACAGGGACAATGTTCCTTGGAGAGGCAGGACTCAAGTACACATCCTTCCAGATCAGTACAACTCCACCTAGGAAGCCTGTCTGCTAGGTTTCGTAGCACATTCTCCCTGGTGGGACGCGGCCTGGGTGCATGAGACCCATCCCTGCCCTCCATGGGATGGGGGAGAGGGGCTGAACCTGTTTCTAGGGTACAAGGGGAAGGAAACTGGGATCTCCTCCAATGTCAGAGTCAACAAAGCTGCCCTGCCCTTGGGCTGCTCTACTAGCTGGGACCCTGGGACTCAAAGGATAAGGAGGCGCATAGCATGGGGAGGACTCAGACCCTCAGGAGCAGTGTGACCGTTGGGGGGCCTAGAACAGGCCCTGGGCATCTCCACCTGGAGAAGATTCCAGCTCCTGCCCTGCTGCGACCACAGGTCTCTACCCCACCAGCTTCTCTGGGGTCTCCATTTGCCTGTGTGAGCAGTAGGGTCCAAACCTGGAACCAGATGGTGCGGCCATGCCGGTCCCGCAGGGAGCTCATGCCTGGCATGCCATAGCACCGCAGCCAGGCTCGAAAGGCAGCGAAGTCCTCCTCCCCACTCTCCAGCCCATAGCCTTTGCCCCCTGTAGGACAGAGGAACAGGTGGAGATCAGAGGGCAGACTCAGGTAGGGAGGAGTGGGGAGCCTAGTTAGACCTGGCTCAGACCTCAGCGACACAAGCTGATGGACTGAGTCAGGGGCCAGGCTCTCCCTCCTCCAGCTGTGTGACCTCGGCTGGTGTCTTGCCCCTCTGGGCCATGACTTTCCCATCCCGGACTGGGCTTAAGAATCCTCCTGAATGTCTCATGGGCAGCTTGGAGGAAACATACACTTGACAAGTGAGGAGGCCTAGTCCATTCAGCAACAACTGGGGCTATAAACGTCCATCCCCCAGTTGGGGAGTCAGGCCCAGAGAGGAACAATAACTGCCTCGGGGTTATGCAATATACTGAAGCAGAGTTTCTTGCCATCTTTGCATCCCCAAGCCTCACCCAGCTGGACCACTTCCTTGGGCACTGAGTGGCACAGCTCCAGCAGGTCTGGGTTCTGCAGCTTGGCCCTGATCTTCTGGCTCAGGGTCAGCTCCGGGCTCTGAGGAAGGGGCAAGGGCAAGATCTTGCTGTCAGCGTAGAGCAGGGCCACTCAGAAGGCAGTAGATCTCCCCTCTGAGCTTGGTAGGGCCTTAGGCTGTTCATCCTCCCCCTCACCTGCCATTGTTGAGCTAAGCTGGAGACACTTGACTCAACCCATCCCCTTGCCAGCCCATGTCAACACCAGTGTGCCATTACACGTGCACCATCCCTCTCTGTACCCTCACCGGCCTGTGCTGCTGTAGGGCCTCCAGAACTGTGCGGGCCTTCTCGAAGGGGGGGATCCTCAGCCTGGGGTGGGGTGGGACAGGGAGCCTTGCTAAGCAGTGGGGAAGGTGGGCACACCTGGTCCACCCCTGCCCTTGTGCCCACTGCCTGCCTGCTGACCGGAACAGGATCTCTGCTCGCAGATAATTGCCAATGCCGTTGAAGAACCTCTGGTCCAGGAGGGCCTCGCAGATGGGCCGGTCAAAGGCTTTGTCCGCTAGGTTTCGTAGCACATTTTCCCTGGAGGGACACAGCCTGGGTGCATGAGACCCATCCTCGCCCTCCATGGGATGGGGGAGAAGGGCTGAGAGAACTTGTTTCTGGGTACAAGTGGAAGAAAACTGGGAGTAACAGTTACCTCTCTGCCTCAGTTTTCTTATCTGTTAAATGGGAATAATGTGGGATTTAAATTCATTGTGAAAAATACTGATGAAAAGCAAAGTGTCCAAGGGAACACACGTGAGTCTGTACATGTGGTTGTGTGTTTACACCAAAGTGCCTCAGACTCCTTAGGACACTTTTGAGAACACAGTGATCACAGGATGTGTCTGCAGTATGGAACTCCCTGCCTAGGACTGGTGGTGGGTTAGAGACCACGTGTGGATTTTTTTTCCTTTTTTTTTTTTTTTTGAGACAGAGTCTCACTCTGTCGCCCGGGCTAGAGTGCAGTGGGGTCATCAAAGCTCATCACAACCTCAAACTCCTGGGCTCAAGCAATCATCCTGCCTCAGCCTCCCAAGTAGCTGGGACTACAGGTGTGCACCACCACAACTGGCTAGTTTTTCTATTTTTAATAGAGATGGGGTCTCACTCTTGCTCAGGCTGGTCTCAAACTCCTGACCTCAAGTGATCCTCCTGCCTCGGCCTCCCCGGAGTGCTAGATTACAGGTGTGAGCCACCGTGTGTGGCCCACATGTGGATTTGACATTGGTGGGTTCCACTCTTCTCAAGACCCTAAAGATTGGCTCCTGTAACAGCAGGTGTGTAGGAGTGAGTCCTGGCTAGTGAGTGCCCCAGCAGCCCCCACCCCACCTCCAAGAGTCATGGGTCTCCACTCACCACCATGAAGAGGAAATGCATCTTGTTTCTTTGTGGAAAAGGGTCATGGCAAGACTGACTTAGTGCTGGGCATGAGGAGAGTGTGAAGGGGGCGGCCAGAAGTCAGAGTTCTGGGGTAAAGTTACAAGTGGAAGACTAGGCTGGGTGGTGCTCTGATCCCTGAGGGGAACAGATCACCATACACCCCAGCTGCAGGAAAAAGAAAACAGCCAATGTGCTCATTGTGTGAGAGAAACTTCAGAGCCAGCTGGCAGAGTTAGCTTGTGTCCTGACTCCCTAGGAAAGGTGAAGTGGGAGAAATCTAAGACCACAGACAGACATCTCCCTGGGGATGCACTTGGGGTTCAGGCCTGGGAAAGCCAGGAGTCAACTGCCTTCTGTGGCTTCAGAGATGCCCTTGATCTACCCCACAGGCAACCAAGTCTCCAAAGCTCCAACTGAAGGCACAATGTCCTCTGGGAAGTGAGAACTTGCCAAGTCCACTCCAGGCCTTTGCATCTGTGATTCTTGCCAGTTAGAATGCTTTCCTCTACAGCTTTGCCTGGCTGGCTCCTTCTCAGTCAGGGCTCAGCTCAAATGTCACCTCTTTAAAGGAGGCCATTCTAATACGTGCCCTTCCCCCACCTCCTGGCCCAAAAGTCATTCTCTACCTCCTTGCCTGTTGGATCTTTCCTCAGGCATGTGTCTATTTGAATTCATCTTGTTTGTTTCTTTGTTCCCCCTACCTTGTCTGAGCATTGGTTCTGTGGGAGCAGGGACCACATTCGTCTTGTTCACTGCTGTACCTCCAGCACCTAGAGCAAGGCCTGGCACAAAGCAGAGACTCATACACGTTTCCTCTTCAGAGGAAAGGAAGTGGCTAACACTGTGGTATCTTAGGTGACCTGCATCACATCCCAGGTGGGGCTGTTATACCCTCCTGTAGGCAGGGAACAGTCACAAAGGAGACCACAGGACACAGACCAGTGGGCAGGCAGCACGTGCAAGACCACAAAAAAACAGGTCATTAGGCAATCCCCTCCCTACCCCTTGAAACAATTCCTGCTCAGGCTTCTTTTTTTTTTTTTGAGACAGGGTCTCACTCTCTTGTCCAGGCTGGAGTGCAGGAGCATCACCATAGCTCACTGCAGTCTCCAACTCCTGGGCTCATGTGATCTTCCTGCCTCAGCCTCCCAAGTAGCTGGGAGTATAGGCGCACGCCACCATGCCTGGCCAATTTTTCTATGTTTTGTAGAAACAGGGGTCTCACTCTTGCTCAGGCTGGTCTCAAACTCCTGACCTCACATGGTCCTCCTGCCTCAGCTTTCCAAAGTGCTGGTGCACCTCACCAGACCCAGCCTTACTTCTTCGTGTGTTGTTAAAGCCCCTCCACCTTTCTTAGCCACCTGGGGGCACCAAGAGGCCATGTGGGTTCTGGATCCTGGCCTCAGCTTTGACGCCACCTGGCCATAAGCCCTCAGGGCAGTGCCTAACCTGGCCTCCCCTTGGCTCCTCATCTCTCCTCCCAGGTCAGTTTTGAATTTCCACGTCTGTTGGCTCAGGGAGCTGACCCAGGGCAGGGACACTGTCTTGGTCTACAGATGAGGAGATTAAGGCCCAGAGGGGGCTGGGACTCATCCCTTGTTGGACAACAAGGCACTCACAGAGCCAGGCCCAGAGCCTAGGACTGTGTTCATCCCACCTGGTGCTGGCCCTACCTGAACTGCTCATACTCCACCAAGACACAGGGCCCGCGGCCCGGCTGCCACTTGCCCCCGAGGTCCCAGTGGCCGAAGCGGCGGATGTCCACAAAGCACAGGGCGAGCCGGGGGCCAGGTGGAGCTGTGTAAAAGCGCAGATGGGCATGGGGTGGCAGCGCATCTCCAGGCACCAACTGGAAGGAGCCAGACATGCCAAAGCGGAAGACGAGGGCCAGCGGCTCCTGTGGGGGCTGGGCCCCAGGCAGAGGGCTCAGTGTCAGGCGCAGCTCCTTGCCACGGGCTGAAGCCGAGATGTAGTAGGCACTGCTCTCAAAGGGCACCTCGGGGTTGCGGCTGACGGAAGACTTCTCCACACACCCTCCAAACACCAGTCCCCTGCATGCCTCATTCACAAAGTGGCTGGCCAGGTGCAGTTCAGGGCCCTCAGGCATTCTGTGGGAGGGGTGGCAGGGTCCTGTGGGAGGAGGAGGACAGCAGGTTGGGCCAGGTGTGCACCCTGTGTGGTAGGAATTGTCACCCCCATTTTACAGAGGAGAACTCAGGATCAGAGGGGGATATGGCCAGCTGGGCTGGCAGGAAAGTGCTGGCCTGGCCACAGTCCCTGTCTTGCACCTCTGTCCCCCCCTCCATGTGCTGGGAAAGCCCAGGGCACTGGGAGCACAGGCTGGGGAGGGAACAGGCCTCTGCCTCGCTCATTAACACCTCCTTTCCATGGGCTACCACTGGTGCTTTTAGAGTAAAGTCCAAACCCTTGCTGGGCCCAGGCTGCCCTCACTCACTTGCTCTGCCCGACTCTGCCTTTGCCCTCCCCATCTCCCTATCAAGGGGAGCAGCCCCCTCCAACACGTGCACGCGGTCTTGTCTTTTTCTTCCCGGCATTCCCACAATCTGAAAGGCTCTTGCTGTCTGAGGGCTGCCCCTACCTGCACTCCCACCCCGGTGTGAGCTCATCACCCCACCGCTTAGACACGCCTGTATCTGTTCACGCACAGATTAAAGGAATGAGCCCAGCTCGCAGTGAGCCACGAGCTTGCCACCACCCCGCTGGCCAGGACAGGGACTGACACCATCATGGCCACGCTCCGGTCGGGGCAAGAGCCAGGACAAGGCGGAGGGAATGCCCACACGTGCACTGGAGCCGGGTTCCCATGGCTCCGCAGCAGGAGGGACGGGGCGCCAGGAAGGGCTCCCCGAGCTCCGAGCCTTGGTTCCGGGGAATAGGAAAGGCGCACATCAGCGCCTGGGTCCCCAAGGAGGCGTACTCACGTCCTCACCTTCGCCCTCCCCCCTTTGCCACTTTCCTCTGCCCCTGGATGTTTCGGCATCGGAGGCGAAGATGTGTGTCAGGTAGAGGGGGGCATTTAGCTACGACACACGCCTTTACCTCGTCCTCCACCCGCTCAGCGCCGCCTGGGTCAGGGTCCCAAAAAGGTTCGTTTTGCGGGAAAAGGTGAACTTCCAGATTCCTAGTTTCGTCAGGGGCGGCGCTCTATGGGCCGCCCTCTCCACAACTGCGACTCTGTTCTCGGTTAACCCTGGATCCCTTCCTCCCCGGGGCCCCCGGATCCCATGCTCTTCAGCCCTGTTTGCACCGCCCGCACCCCCGCATCCCCCCGCCCCCGCCCGGTGGTACCTGCGCCCAGCTCTGCTCGCCGCCGGGCTGCAGGCACTAAAGGGTTAATGCCAGGGGCGGGCTGCGCCTAAGAGCACGCTGGGAGCTGCGGTCTCCGCTCCCGCGCCTGCCGGGAATTGTAGTTTCTCAGGGAGGCGACAGAGACTGTAGGGATGGAGAATCCGAGTTGGGGGGCTACGGGGTGGGCAGGCTTTGGGACAGTCACCTGGCTGGGAGGTGGCGGAGGAACCTCTCACTGACCGGCACCGGCGGAATCAGGTCTGAGGCCCCAGGTCGCAGCTGTCTCTGTGATTGGGGGAAGTCACTCAGCTAGTCCGGGACAGGGTCGGCACCCCCAGCAGGAAACTGCAGCAATGTCCGGTGTAGTGGGGCCTGCAGCTGTGCACAAGGCTTGTACAGATGCGCGATAAACACAGGCCCTGGGGACCCGGTGGTGACCCTAAGCATAAACGCACAGATTTAGCACATAAACATAAACATCACTGCCTGCTGAGTGGGAAGTGCAACTAAGCAACAAAAAACAGGAGCCGAGAAGTAGAACCCACTTTAGATAGTTCTGTGGGGGACTATTCTCTGCAGTGACCTTTAGGCTCAGAAGTCAGAAGGAGCCAGCCTGCAAAAAGAGGAGACAGGATAACATGCCCGCGGAAGTTAGCGCCAGTGCAAAGGCCCTGAGGCGAGAAAGAGATTGGCCCATTGAAAGAACTTGAAAAAGTTCTGCGTAGCTGGAGGTAGTGTTAGGAGGTGAGGACAGAGAGGCAAACACCGTCCAGGTCAGGTCCGGTGGGGCTCCCGGAGGCCTCTGTCAGGAGTTTGCATGTTATTCTAAGTGTATGCCTGAGCCACAGCCATGTTCTCCCCTCCTTCATACTACTTCTGCTCCTCCCTTCATCTATTTATTCATTTATTTTAGCAGAAGTATTTTAAAGCAAATTGGAAAAATCATGACATCTTATCCCCAATACTTTAGCATGCATTTCTAAAAACCAATTTCCAGGCCAGGTGCAGTGGCTCATGCCTCTAATCCTAGCACTTTGGGTGGCTGAGGTGGGAGGGTCGCTTGAGGCCAGGATTTCAAAAACAGCCTGGGAAACATAAGGAGACCCTGTCTCTACAAAAAAAATAGAAAAAAATTAGCCAGTCCCAGCTGCTGGGGAGGCTGAGGCGGGAGGATCAATTGAGCCCAGGAGTTAGCGGCTACAGTGGGCTATGATGATGCCACTGCACTCCTGCCTGGGTGACAGAGCGAGACCCTGTCTCTAAAAAAAAAATAAGTAAAAATAAAACCCAATTTTCTACAAAGCCACAATACCTTTATCACACCTAATAAAGTTAACAATAACTTCTTAATATCACCTAATAGCTAGTCCACAATCAAATTTTCCCAATTGTCTCCAAAATGTCTTTATAGCTGGTTTTTCAAGGCAGATTCCAATCAAGGATTATATGTCTCTTTAATATCTTTAATAATTTTTAATCTAGATGGAACCACCTCACTCAATCCCACTTTTTTTTTTTTTTTTTTTGAGACAGGGTCTCACTCTGTTGCCTGGGATAGAGTGCAGTGGTGTCATTTAGGTTGTTTCTACACCTTGACTATTGTGAATAATGCTGCAATGTGTATTCTCTCTTGATTGTGGCTGCAGTTACATAACTGTATGTATCTGTCAAAACTTGTACTCTAAAAGGGTGAATTTTACTATATGTAAATTATATCTTAATTTAAACAAACAAAAAGAGAACAGCGAAACAAAGAAATTACCCCATAGATTACTTACTGGTCACAAGATGTGAAACATACCTTTTATAACACAGAGGCCTGGCTGTCACAGCCTCAGCCTTGATCAATTTCAGCCTCACTAAAGTGGGACAACCAGCTATTGGGTACCTCCTCATGTAATGCAATTGAAAGTACAGAGCAGCACTTAGTAGTGTCCCTCTCTACATATAATCAAGCCTTTAAATTTAATTCCCAGCTGGCAGGAAAAACTACAGATAGAGGAACAGAATGTGATGGAGTATCTATCTCAAAGGACAACTGGGTTGGACTCTTCAGAAAGGTCAATATCATGATGACCAAAAGAAAAAAAAGGGTGGGATGGGCCAGGCCCAGTGGCATGCTGGGAGGTGGAGGTGCAGGCAGGAGGATTGCTTGAGGTCAGGAGTTCAAGACCAGCCTGAGCTAGATGTCCATCCTAACAACCTAAATGTCCATTAACAGGTAAATGGATTTTTAAAAATGTAGTATACAATGGAATATTACTCAGGCTTAAAAAAGGAAATCCTGCCACATGCAACATGGATAACCTTGAGGATGTTATACCAAATGAAATAAGCTGGTCAAAGAAGGACAAATACTGCATGATTCCACTTATATGAGATATCTAAAATAGTCAAACACACAGAAGCAGCCAGTAGAATGGTGGTTGCCAGGAGCCAGGGTGGGGCAGTGGCAGGGGAGAGAGGAAATGGGCAGTTCCTATTCAACAGAAATAAAGTTTAGTTATACAAGATGAATAAGCTCTGCAGATCTGCAGTACAACATTGCACCTATAGTTAACAACACTGTATTGTACATTTAAACATTTGTTAAGAGGGTAGATCCCATGTTAAGTGTTCTTACCACAATAGTGAGAGAGAGAGAGAATACATTTCATCATCTCCCAAAATTTGCCCTTGCACCTTTGTAGTTGACATCCCCCACCCCAGCATCCTCATACATAGCCTTTTAACTGTGATTTCTTTCTTTTAACATAAGGCATTTGTGATCCAACCATGTGATTATGCCTGCCAGTTCATTCGTTTTTCAATGAGTAGCAATCCATTGTGTAGATGCATCAGTTTGTTTCTCTATTTACCAGTTAAGGGACATTTGGATTGTTTATGTGGGGTGATTCTTTAGCACCATGAAAATATCCAGTTTCACATCAACTTTTCACGTAATGGTTTTAGCATCTTTGATGATCTTTGCTTCAATCAAGTGTTTAAATGGGAGTTACAAAATGGTGATTTTCTAATTCTGTCATTGCTTATACATTAGCTGAAATTCTTGTGTAAAGTATAGCTTTACCTCATTGACTATTTGTATTTAGTATTTCAGTTATTCTGAAATACTAAAAAGACAGGACAAACTCTTAATTCCTTCCCTTTAACTATTAGCTTTCAGACTAAGAATTTGGTGCAATAATGACATCCCATGGTGACAAAATAGGATTGGTTTGGTTTCAAGAAGGGCTTTTTCTTTTTAGAGCTGCGGTCCCCAACCCCCAGCGGACTGGTACCGGCCTGGCCCCTTAGGGACTGAGCGGTACAGCTCCGCAGCCGCCACGCCCCCCACCCAATCTGGCACAGTAGAAAAATTGTCTTCCATGAAACCATGAAACTAAGGAAGGGGGTGGGGGGTGAACAGCAGGAGGTGAGGGCGAGAGAGGGAAGCTTCATCTGTATTTACAGCTGCTCCCCATCTCTCGTATCACTGCCTGAGCTCTGCCTCCCCCACACCCCCCACCATCTGTGGAAAAATTGTCTTCCATGAAACTAGTCCCTGGTGCCAATAAGGTTGGGGACTGCTGTTTTAGGGTATTATTACGGACTCATGGATTTTTCATATTCAACATCTTTTTTGTTGTTGAGATGAGGTCTCCCTATATTGCCCAGGCTGGCCTGAACTCCTGGGCTCAAGCGATCCTCCCAGCTCAGCCTCCGGAGTAGCTGAGACTACAGACTCACGCTTCCCCACCCAGCTAATTTTTTTTTTAAAGACAGTGTCTCGCTCTGTCGCCCTGTGTAGACTGCAGTGGCATCATCATAGCTCACAGCAACCTCAAACTCCTGGGCTCAGGTGATTCTCCTGCCTCAGCCTTTGGAGTAGCTGGGACTTCAGGCTGAAGCCACCATGCCCAGCTAATTTTTTCTATTTTTTGTGGAGACGGGGTCTCGCTCTTGCTCAGGCTGGTCTCAAACCCCTGAGCTCAAGCAATCCTCCTGCCTTGCCCTCCCAGAGTGCTGGGATTACAGGCCTGAGCCACTGCGCCCTGAACGTACCCAGCTAATTTTAAAAAATTGTTTAGAGACAGGGTCTTGCTATGTTGCCCAGGCTCATTCACCATCTTTAAATCCCTTGCAGTCCTTTTTCCCTCCCATTTAGTGAAAGAGTACTCCACTGGGGCTATACAGACATGGAAACACAATCCCCATCTTTAAGAAACTCAGGCTGGTAAAAGAGGCAAATGAGTCAAAATGAAACTACAGTGTAACGTTAGCAGAGCAATAACAGAAGTGTCTGTGGGAATTCCGTGATAACACAGAAGAGGGAATGCTGCCTGGGGAATCAGGCTAATATCTTTTCTTGTGGTATTTTTTTGTCTACCACTTTTTGTTTTATTCCCTGTTTTCATTTTTGTTTTTTCTTGCCCAACTGTGGGCTACTTGAACATTTTTTAGAATACTGGTTTGACTTACCTATATTTAAGTTTCACTTTATTTTTGGCAAATATTAATTGTATAAATTTAGGGGGTACCATGTGACGTTTTGTTACATGTATACATTGTGGAATCATCAAATCAGGCTAACTAATGGATCACCTCAAATATTTATCATTTCTTTGTGATGAGAACATTTAAAATCCTCTTTTAGCTATTTTGAAATTTACATTAACTATAGTCACCATGCTATGCAATAGATCAACAAAACTTAATTCTCTTGTCTGAAACTTTGCGCCTTTTGACCAACATCTCCCCTTTCCCTGTCTACCCTTCCCCGAGCCTCTGATAAGCACCATTCTACTCTCTACTTCTATGCATTTGACTTTTTAAAAAAGATCCCACACATAAGTGAGATCATACAGCATTTGTCTCTGTGTCTGGCTTATGTCACTTAGCACAATGTCCTCTAGGTTCATCCATGTTGTTGCAAATGACAGAATTTTCTGCCTCTTACAGGCTGAATAGTATCCATTGTGTATATATACCATATTTTTAATCCATTTGTCCATTGATGGGTGTATTATTTTTGAGTATATTACGCTGTATAGCTTCTACAGTGGTTGTGCTATTACATTATACATATATAACTTATCACGGGTCACTGGTGTTGACATTTGATCAGTTTGAGTGAAGTGTAGAAATACTACCTCCCTTTACCCTCTCCTGTTTATAATCTTAAATGTTTCCTCTACACAGAGAAACACATTGGACAGTGTGATGATTTTGCTTCACCTGTTGAACATAATTTAAAACACCTGAGAAGGCAAGGTACTGTGTATCCATATTTTTATTCTTTTCATGGTTCTTCTTTCCTTCCTGATGTTCCAAGATTCCTTCTTTTATCATTTCCTTTCTGTTTAGAGATGTATCTTTAGCCATTCCACTTTTCTTTTTTTTTGGAGACAGGGTCTCACTTTGTCACCCAGGCTAGAGTGCAGTGGCGTCGTTATAGCTCACTGCAACCTCCAACTCCTAGGCTCCAGTGATCCTCCTGCCCCAGCCTCCTGAGCAGCTGGGACTACAGGTGTGCGCCACCACGCCCGGCTAATTTTTCGATTTTTTTGTAGAGACAGGGTCTCACCATGTTGCTCAGATAGGTCTCCAACTCCTGACCTCAAGCAATCCTCCTGCCTCTGCCTCCCAAAGTGCTAGGATTATGGGCACGAGCCACCATGCCCAGCGAGCCATTCCACTTATTTTAAGTTTAGGTCCACTAGTGACCTATCTGTTGTCTTTCATCTGAGAATGTCTTGATTTCCACCTTTATTCTTGAGGTAATTTCCACTGAATATAGAAATCAGGTTGACAATTCTTTTCTCTCAGGGCTCAAAAACATGAACATTCAAGTCCGTAACACCATTCCTCTTGCCAATGAGTGGTTCAGGCATGGGCTCTTCTGTCTCCCAAAAGAAGATGGCAGGGAGACAAGGGCTCTCTCCTCTCTCTACGTGGGGCATCTGGCATTGGGTCCACCTGCTTGCTGCCAGCCTGAGGACAGGGCCAGCATAAAGAGGGCAGAGCCGAGAGCATCCCAGGACTGGAAGCTAGAACCTTCATTTTCTGCTCTACAGACAAGCTGATTCATTTTGGTCCTCAGTCTGCCTCACCCCTGACCTGCCTCAATCGGCAGTTGAGAAAAGATAATGAGCAATAGGCCAGGGAGGTCTGTACGTCACCTTGGTCTCTCCCACAAAAACCCTGGATCTGAACCTGAAAAAAACCCCATGCACACACTCCTTTATACTTCTGTTTATTCTTCCTGCTCATGAAAACAAGTTGACAAGTGCCTTTCAAGGGGAGAGAAGGCAATGCTGGAAAAGGTCCTCTGGAGCCCACTGCTGAATTCTCAAGTGGGCAGCTGGGCAGCCAGGGATCTGGGAGGCCAGGGTACAGGTCTGGCCCCCAGCATCCTAGAACTGAGGCCGCCTCCTGAAGTTCAGAGGGCAGCGACTCCACACAAGTAGGGCAGTTCCACGTGGGCTGGAACACCCTTCTCCTCAGCCCAGGGAGCTCATCAGGGCCTGGGCCTGCTTCAGTTCTGTAGTGCAGAGGTGGGCAGGTGGGAGGCATCAGGCAGGACCTGGGAGGGCCCCTTACCCCTCCAGGCATAGCTGAGCCTCACCTGCCAGGAGGACCTGGAACTTGTCTGCTGAGAGGGACATGGCAATAGGCTGTGCCGGGACACCCGGGGCAGCTGCCACCTCCAGCCGCAGGTGTACCATGGGCTCTTCCACAGACCGCAGAAGGCTGGAGCTCAGGGTATAGTCTACCCGCCAGCCCACACCTGCCAACCTGTTCACTGGGAGACAGGGTGGGGTGGCTCTCAGGGTCACAGGCAGGCAAGCCAGGCAGCCCTCAGTCCATACCCTAGCTCAGCCCTCAACCCTTCAAGGCTGCGTGGCTTCTAAGAAGCTTTCATCCTTCTGACCCAGGCTTGGAACAGGGCAGCTGCTCAATAATCAGGAAATCAGATGATCCTCAGCAGACCTCAGGGAAAAGAAACCTGGGATGGAGTCAGGAGAGCCAGGGCCAAGTCCCCACTCTGCAGCTGCTTGATGTGTGACCATAGTTAGGTCTTCTCTCTGAGGACTGGTGCTTTGCATGTCGCATGTACCTTCTGGAACAGAGCCCACACTTTACCCTGGCTGGCCCCACCCTTACCTCGTAGACTGCAGGCCCGCAGGTGCTCCTGCAGGGGGCTTTGCTTCTCCTCGTAACAGCGGCACAGGCTAGCCGCGTGCTCTGGGGGCAGAATAGAGGTCTCCTGACGCAGCAGGTGGGGGCTGGGGCAGAGGCAAGTTTCAGGCCCTTGGCCCAGAGAGGGCAGGGCACGCCTCAAGGTCACATGGCCTGGCCTGCTCTCCAGCAGCCCTTGGCCCATAGCTTACCTACCTGCCCACCCGTGATCCCGTACCTTTGGGCAGCCCCAGCTGCTGCAGTTCACTGGACAAGGATTCACCATCGACGCTATGCTTGGCCGCACTGGAGAGGATGAAACTCAGTACCGCCACTGTGGCCTTCACATCGCCCGACTCTGGGGGACCCGTGGGTGGGGCAGGGCATGTTACTGTGGCCCCAGCCACCTCCCTGTTGCCCTATTATCTTTGGCTCAAAGCCCCCAGGGCCTCCTGGAGTCACAGGCACTGCTGTGCTCCACCAGGAGCTGGCAGAGGACAGGAGGGTGGATTTGTCAACGTCTTTCTTCCCCTCATGCTCCTCCATTAAGGCAGGTGGGTTAGGGAGGGGTGCAGGGAGGAGGGGGCACTGGGCCAAGTACCCAGGGTTGCCCAAGGCCTGTGGACTCAATGGGGCACTCACCAAACTTGGCGTCAGCAGTGAGCTTCAGGATCTTCTCATACTATGGGGAAAGGAGACCCTCAGGGGAGGACAGATCCCTGCGTACCAGCCCCTCACCCCCAGCCTGGATCCTGTGTTAAGGAACAGGCTGGGGCTGGAGGGAAGGGTGGGAGGTGTCCAGGGAGGTCGAGAGGCTGGATTCACCCCCTCCCTGGGCCTGGTGCAGAGTTTCTGGGTAGTGGGGGTCATAAGGTCATGGGACAATGGGGTGCTGGGTCCTGTACTCACGTCAATCCCCTGTCCCAGAAGCTCCTTTAGTACCTGGCTGCACAGCAGCCGCAGCTTCACAGAGGACTGCAAGGGAAGTCCTCATATCAGCCAGACTGGCCCACCTCACCCCTCATTGCTGGGGGCTGGCTCAGAGAGGGCCAGCCAGGTGATCAAGGTCACACAGCATGGTAGCACAGGCTAAGAGCACTGAGGACCCAACCCCAGAGTGATCTCACCACCCCCCACCTCCATAATCCCCAGCCCCCAATGCCCCTCCCCCCCAAGTAGACCCCATGCACTCAACAATCTTGGCCAGTGTGCTGATCTCTGCCAGGACCCAGTCGGGACAGTCCAGATCACCACAGAACCGGAACCTCTGCAAGGGAGTGAGGCAGGTGATCAGGTTGGAGGGAGGGCTCAGGTGGGGCCAGGATCCATGTGTGTGTGTCACACTATTGCTCAGCAGAGACCTCTGATCCCTGTCTAAAATGGACACCCTCTGGCCACTGGCTTTCCCCTATCACCAGGCTGTTTAGAGAACTCTCTCCCTGACCTACCCTGCCACCTAACCCTGTTCTGATGTCTACTCCAGGCATTCATCTACTTAACAAACATCATTCAGCGCCTTCTCTGTGGCAGATCCCGTTCTAAGTGCTGGGGGTTCAGCAGGGGATAAAACGGAGTCCTGGGCCTCACCGACATGAGTGGCTTCTCTCACTGCTTCCCCATACCCAGCCCCACTCCCACTTCATCCCTGATGCCTCTTGGCATGGCTTGCCCTCCCTCATTTCATTCAGATCTCTATTCAAATGACACCTGATCAGATGGGCCCTGCCTAATCAGACCTTCTAAAATAGCCCCTTGCACAAGGAAATTCTGGGCATCAATGGCTGTGTTCATTATCTTGACCATGGATCATGGTGATCCAAGACCCATAAGATTTGGTCCTTTTGTTTTTTTCAAGACAGGGTCTCACTCTTGCTCTGTTGCCCCAGGCTGGAGTGCACTGGCACAATCATAACTCACTGCAGCCTAGAACTCCTGGGCTCAAGTGATCCTCCTGCCTCAGCCTCCCAAGTAGCTGTGACTACAGGCATTGCCACCACACCCAGCTAATTAAAAAAATTTTTTTTTAGAGATGGAGTCTGGATGTTGCCCAGGCTGGTCTTGAATTCCTGGCCTCAAGTGATCCTCCCACTTTGACCTCCCAAAGTGCTGGGATTACAGGCATGAGCCACTGTGCGGGGCCTAGATTGGTCTTTGTTTACTTGTCCAGCCTCACCTTTCAATAACCTCCAGATTACACTCTTCCAGCTAGGTGAAATGCATTCATACCTAGGGAGCCATGCTGGCTCTCACCTGAAGCCTTTTCACATGCTGTTCCCTGTCTGAAGACACACTTCCCTTACCCTTGCCTCCCAACCTGTGGTACACCAACTGTACTGCACCCAGCCAGCTTCCCATGCCCTCCCCCACCCCCTACCCCAAGCGGATGTCTCCCTCAGGAAGCCTTCCTAACACTATGCATAAGGCGCAGTTAGGTCTCCGCCCCTGGAGTCTTAACTACCACTGGCAATTCAAACCTCTGACCTCCCCTCCTGCAGCTGAAGTCCCTCTGCCTGACACACCGCATGGTATAGACTGGGCACTAAAAACATATCTGTTGAATGAATGAATGGATGGATGAATGAATTGGGCAATCCCAACACCAAAACTACTCCTTTCTGGCTCTGGAAAGCATGAAGAGGCTTCTTTAACAGTGTGTTCTGAGAAGGAGCCTGATTCTAAGCAAGTTCTTATTCAAGTCCCATAGGAGGGCTGGGGACGTGGGCAGCCTTGGGAGGTCCCCTTGGGGCTGGGGAAGGCCTGGAAGGGCTCCCGCTCCCGACAAGCCTCAGATCCTGGTGTTGCAAGGAAGCATCCTGGACTCTAAGCCGGCCGGCCTGACCTGTCCCACCCCCGCTGCTCGGCAGCCGGGCTTCGGCGGACTTTTCTCTACCAGACCCTTGGCTCCCACGACCGCACCCACTGTGTTTACGGAGGGGCCTGCAGACTCCCCCTCTCCTCGCTTCCAGAGCCACCGGCGCCCCAGCCCTCCTACCCCAGCACCCCCTTCCTCGCACCACCCCTCGCCCCTCACCATCGCGCCAGGAGGCCGGAGCCCGGGAATTTCCTTTTCGGTCGCGCCTGGTCAGCTGATCCGATGATCACGTGACTCGGACTCACGCCGTCCGGGAGGGCGGGGCCTGCTCCGGTGAGGGTGGGAGGAGGGTGCTGCCCGCTGGAGATGTCGGGGGCGAAGTGCAAGATCCTCCTCTTCTGTCTCCCAGAACCCTTCCCTGGACACAACCGGCGCCAACCCCCAGTTTAACTGAAGCCAGAATCAAGGCAATGATAAGGAAGGAGTGGAAGTCACTTCATTTGCCTAACTTAAAGGGACGGGATCCCAGGAGCCAGGGGTACTCAGGTCATTTTCATGTTTTCTACTATTAAGCAATACCATTATATTAATATATAGCTCTGCGCTGTGACGAAAAGACATATTTTTTAAAACTTTATTGAAATATAATATACATGCAGAAAACTGTGCGTATTATAAAGCTTAATGAATTTTCATAAACGGTACACCCCACATAACCAGCACCCAGATAAGGATATACAACATTACTAGTACCCCCAGATAGCTCTTTAAAGTGCGTGGGTATTTTATTTCATTTTGGTAACTCCTCCTAGGTGCCTAGCAAAAAGGGCTGTAACAATTTACATGTTCAGGAAAACTTTTCCCTACAGCTTCATCAACATTACATACTTACCTTAATTTTTCAATCTGATAGGAAAAAAATGAGTTGCTTTAAATTGCAGTAGTCTGCTTACTGGTGACTTTGAACAAATGGATGTTCTAGGAAAATGAAATTTGACTTGAAGAGGTTAAAAACAAAAAGACAAAACAAGAGCGAAACTACACTAGAGAATAGACTAATAACCAAAGAAGAAATTGAATACAGTGGTCCCTTAGTATCCTTAGGGTACTGGTTCCAGGACCTCCGGCATATCAAAATCCACAGATGCTCAAGTCTATGATATAAAATGGCTTAGCATTTACGTAAAACCTACGCACATCTTCCCCATGCTTTAAAGCATCTCTAGATTACTTATTAATATAATACCTAATACAATGTAAATGCTATGTGAATAGCTGTTATATTGTAGTCTTTAAAAATTGCATTAGTTTTTATTATTTTCTTTTTTTCAAGTATTTTGCATCCGAGGTCAGTTGAATCCAGGGATGCAGAACCCAAGGATACAGAGGGCTGCCTGGGGTTTGAGCTCTCTCAATTCCGTGCCCACCCTATACACAGGCCCGGCTGGTTTTGTTGCAGCCTTCCAAGCTTTCAAAGGACAGGTAGAGCCCATGACAATTAAACTGTTCCAGAAAATAGAAAGAAATGGAAAGCATCCCAATTCATAGTAAAATTGATCTCATTTATACACAGTTCTTTAGAAAATCATAAATGTTAGCCTGTTGAAAGTAAAGTGTGTTAAAATACTATGTCATGTCAAAGAAAGTTTTTTATTATTATTTCAAAATATTAAGGGGGTACAAGTGTTTTTGTTACATGGATACTCTGTATAATGCTGAAGTCAGGGCTTTCAGTGTGCGCCGCCAGGACAGTGTTCATTGTTCCCGGTAGGTAAGTTTTTATCCCTCACCCTCCTCCCACCCCCCCTCTTAGTTTCCATTCATTTATGTTGTTTTGTGCCCGTGCGTACCCGTCGTTCAGCTCCCACTTATTAGTAAGAATATGTGGTGTTTGTTTTTCCGTTCCTAAGATACTTCACTTAGGATAATGGCCTCCAGTTCCATCCAAGTTGCTGCAAACGACATTATTCCATTCCTTTTTATGGCTGAGCAGTACCGCATGGTGTGTGTGTACATATATGTGTGTGTGTGTGTGTGTGTGTGTGTATATATATATAAAATTTTCTTAATCCACTCGTGAATTGATGGGCACTTAGGTTGATTCCATATCTTTGCAATTGTGAATCGTGCTGTGATAAACATTCAAGTGCAGGTGTCCTTTGGATAAAATGATTTCTTTGCCTTTGGGTAGATGCTCAGTAGTGGGATTGCTGGATGGAATGGTCGGTCTCGTTTTAGCTCTTTGAGGTATCTCCATACTGCTTTCCACAGAGGTTGTACTAGTTTGCAGTCCCACCAACAGTATATAAACATACCTTTTTCTCTGCATCCACGGCAGCATCTGTTGTTTTTTGTCTTTTTAATGATAAGCATTCTGACAGGGGTAAGGTGGTATTTCATTGTGGTTTTAATTGGCATTTCCCTGATGATTAGTGATGTTAAACATTTTTTCATATCTTTTTTGGCCATTTGTCTTCTTTTGAAAAGATTCTGTTAATGTCTTTTGCCCGCTTTTTGATGGGGTTGTTTTTTTCTTGCTGATTCGAGTTCTTTGTAGATTCTGGATATTATTCCTTTGTCGGATGTATAGTTTGTGAATATTTTCTCCTATTCTGTAGGTTGCCTGTTTACTCTGTTGATTATTTCCTTTGCCGTGCAGAAGCTTTTTAATTTAATTAAGTCCCATTTATTTATTTATTTTTGTTGCTGTATTTGCCTCTGGGGTCTTAGTCATAAATTCTTTGCTTAGGCCTGTGTCTAGAAGAGTTTTCCCTATGTTTTCTTCTAGAATTTTTATGATTTCATGCCTTACACTTAAGTCTTTAATCCATCTTGAATTAATTTTTGTGTATGGTGAGAGATAGGGGCACTGTTTCTTTCTTCTGCATGTGGCTCTCCAATTTTCCCAGCACTGTTAGTTGAATAGGGCTTCCTTTCCCCAATGTATGTTTTTGTCTGCTTTGTCAAAGATCAGTTGGTTGTAGTTATATGGTTTTATTTCTGGGTTCTCTATTCTGTTCCATTGGTCTATGTGTTTACTTTTGTACAGTACCATGCTGTTTTGGTTACTATAGCCTTGTGTAATAGTATAATTTGAAGTCAGGTAATGTGATGCCTCCAGATTTGTTCTTTTTGCTTAAGATTGCTCTGGCTATTTGGGCTCTTTTCTGGTTCCATGAAATTTAGGATTATTTTTTCTAGATCTGTGAAATAAGGTGTTGGTATTTTGATGGGAATTGCATTGAATCTAAGATTTTTATTTTTAGAAGATAAGAATCATTCAACTTGTATTGCATCATATCAATAGGTTAAAAAAGACAAAAAATGGATAGATTTGGGAAACCACTGTTGATTAAAAAGAGAAAAAGTAAAAATTAGGAATAGTTGAAAACTATTGAAAGCTGATAGAGTATTTTGAAAACAAAACAGCAAACAGCATCAGACAGACAAATTATTTAAATTTGGAAATAAGGCAAAAAGATGGGTGACATGTCCTTCTAATGTCACACTGGAGCATTGTTTCACAGATAACTTGTTTTAAAAATAAAGATTATTTGGGCTGGGTGCGGTGGCTCACGCCTGTAATCCTAGCACTCTGGGAGGCCGAGGCAGGAGGATCACTTGAGCTCAGGAGTTCGAGACCAGCCTGAGCAAGAGTGAGACCCTGTCTCTATTTAAAAGAAAAATTTAAAATAAAATAAAATAAAATAAAGATTATTTGATTATTTAGAGCAGTGATTCTCAAACTTTAGAGTGCACCATAATCACCTGCAGAGCTGTTCAAACACAGATTGCCAAGCCTGACACCAGAGTTTCTGATTTAAGAGGTTTGAGGTGGGACTTGAGCATTCGCACCTCCAGCAAGTTCCCATGCTTCCAGTTTTGGGACCATGATTTGAAAATCACTAATGTAGGAAAACGTACCTGAGAAGTTATATGTAACTTACAGATTTCTGTTCAGTAGAAAAGATAACCCCAAAGATGACAGGTTTATTTTCCTATAGGACGTTAACAATTTTTGTCTCTAACTCAGCACACATTTCAAAATGCCTTTCCTGATGCACTACAGATACTGTCTCTCAAAATGCCCCTTGAACTAGCTTCACCATCTTACTGATTGTCTCATGAATTAAAGATGATATCTGGTTCAGGCACGGTGGCTCACACCTGTAATCCTAGCATTTTGGGAGGCTGAGGTGGGAGGATCACTTGAGGCCAGGAGTTTGAGACCAGCGTGAGCAAGAGCGAGACCCCTGTCTCTACAAAAAATAGAAAAATTAGCAGGGTGCAGTGGCATGTGCCTGTAGTCCCAGCTACTTGGGAGGCTGAGGCAGGAGGATCGCTTGAGCCCAGGAGTTTGAGGTTGCAGTGAGCTATGATGCTGCCACTGCACTCTAGCCCAGGCAACAGAGTGAGACCCTGTCTAAAAAAAAAAAAAAAAAAAAAAGATGATATCTGACACATATTCCTTCATTATTTGTATGAAAGTCATGTTTTTCTCTTTTTGAAAATTATGCTTTGATACTATATACTAGTTGAATAACCTGGACAGTAGTACACAGATACTACTATACTTTGGTACTAGAGGTATTGCCATTAAGGTAAGGAGCAGTAATGTGCTATCATTACCATGATCTAACATTGTTCTAGAGGTTCTTAGGTCAACAGTTTTCAACTGGAGGTGATTTTGCCTCCCTGGGGTTATTTGGCAATATCTGGAGATATTTTTGGCTGTCACACTGGGGAGTGCTACTGGCATTTAGTGGGCAGAGGCCAGGGGTGCTGCTAAACATCCTACAATGCACAAATAGCCCCCATAACACAGAATTATCTAGCCAAAAATGTCAACAGTGCTGCTGTTGAGAAACCGTATTCTAGACAAATAAAACATGGGAAATCTATTAACATAAATGCTGGAAAAGAATAAACTAGTATTTGCCCATGACAGTCTGTCTAGGAAATCCAAAAGAAGTACGTGAAGAACAATTAGAAACTGTAGAATGTTAGGGGCCATTTGAAAGATGTTGGAAAACAATTGTGCATGTGACCCACCTATAACCAGTTAGCGAAGTGTCAGGATAACTAAGAAATGTGCTGTGTCTTGCTTTCCCAAGTTGAGGTTCATGGTGAAAGAATGAGATGAATCTTTGCTGCTTCTGCTGCTGCGCAGCTCCCGGCAGGAACCACAACTGTGCATTTTGATGGGCAGGTTCTTACCTCTGGCAGGGGGCGGTGCAGAGTCTTTCTGTGTGTTTTCCAGACAGTTGGCTAAAGACCCCTGCCCTGGCCTTTGTTTAGGATATTTGGCCCATCAAGGAATGGAGCTGGAGTTACCTGGGAGGAGGGGTGGGGGCTTGGATAGGAAGGAGTGACCTGAACTTCCGATGCCTGCCTTTGTTTCCATGCAGCACCCCTCTAGGAGTGACTGGGGCCTGAGCATTGCATCCTGGAAGTCAGGGGCCCTGGTGGCCAAGCCTTGGGTAGAGAGGAGGAGCTGAGCGAAGTGAGGGGCATCTCTCCTGCACCCCCCACCCCCATCAAGGCCCTCTGACAGCCCAGACAGAGCCCTGGCCAGCAGCACTGTGGGTCAGGAAGGGCAAATGCACTAAGGGCCAGATTCCACTCCACGTTCTCTGTCTCACTTCATCTCTGGGGTCTGGGGGGAGTGACATGGTATCCCATGAGGGGAGAACATTTAGCCTGATTTAGAACTATAAAGTGGGACATCTCTTGGGCATGATGTGTGGAGCAATGCCTTCTCTCTATAGCAGCAAGCCAAGTGATAAAGCAGAATGTGCAAAACCTACATCCCATAATTTTTATTCCTGCAGGAAAAGCCTGTGGAGTGGGTCAAGATACCCACTCCTAAATTAATCCACATGTTCCTCACAACCTCAGAAACCCAATGGAACTTAACTGACATGAATACACTAGCCCTAAAGTTCATACAGCAATGTGTAAGAATAGCCACATACTATAAAGCACAGTCATTGACACAGAATGGTGCCAGCGCAGAAACAAATGGAACCAAGTGCAGAAACATGTCCGTGTAGGTACAGGATGTCAGCATGTGTAACAGCCAGAGAAGCAGACCAGTAGGAGATATATATTGAGGTTTATTGCAAAGAATTGGCTTATGTGATCGTGGGGCTGGCTGGGCAAGTCCGAAACCCATAGGACAGCCCATCAAGAAGGCAGGCTGGAACTCAGGCACAGGCTGGAGCTGCCATCGACAAGAGGAGTTTCTTCTCCTTCCAGGAAGCTGCAGCTCCACTCTGAAGGCCTTGCAGCTGATTGACCCAGGCCCACCACATTGTTTAGGAAAATCTCCCTCTCTTAAAGTCAACTTTAAGATTGGGCTTTATGGACTTTAATCACATCTACAAAATGCCTTCACAGCAACACCTGGGTTAGTGTTTGATTGAATAACTGGGGACTATAGCTTAGCCAAGGTGACAAAAGATCATACACAAGTGTCATAAAGGTCATATTTCAAATCAATGAGGAAAGGATGCATTATTCACCGACTTGAAAAGGACTAATTGCCTATCCATACAGGGGGAAATCATCCCTCAATTTATTCATATACAAGAAATCCAGACAAAAGATATGAAAGACAAAGTACCAGAAATAAATTGAATTTTATAACTTGGGGACATGGAAGACCACACAGCGTCAGTGAGGATGTGCGAGAAAAGGTTCTCCCACTATGGGACTTGGTGTGCACCTGTACAGCCTTTTCAGGGAGATGCTTGGTGATACCGACCAAAACTTAGAGCAGACATATCCTTCAACTCTGCAGAAATATAAGTAGGCAGAGAGATATATGAAGGATGCTACTCATGTGAGCATTGCTTGTAATTCCCCCGAGTCAGAACTGATCACAGTGGCTGCCAGGAGCTGGTTAAGTAAGTTTTGATATATCTCCAAGTAGACACAACAGAATGGTGAACACAACTTGGGCTTTGCACTGAGACTGCCCGGGGTCAACCCCCACCTTCCTAGAGTTTTACATGGCAACAGCGGCTGCCTTATTGGTGAGAAACGGGTGTAACAGTATCTCCCCTACAGGCTGATCGTGAGGATTAAAGGAAATATTGCACATATAGAGCAATTGGCACGGAGCCCAGCCCAACATAAGCAGCCAGAGGTGGGCTAGTATTATGGAGTCATTAGAGGATGAGGTAGCTCTCCCCACACAGACATGAAAGCATATCTATGAGGCAGAGGGGTAATCAGAGCTGACAAGAGTGATCTGGAAGGGTATGCCTTCTTGACGGTGCTTCCTCTCCGGGTGGTGTTTGTGGTGGGAGCTGGGCATCTGAGGGGCAGGAGCACTTGTTTTTATTGTTATATGCTAGATCTGAACCAAAATGTTGAAGGTGTTACTTGCTAAGGGAGAGACAGCCTTCCCTGCAGAGCTCAGCCTCGGAACAAAGCTAGAGCTCAAGTTCTGTAGATTTCTGGGAAGCATGGAACTGAGGGATTGGCTGCCACTCAAAAGTGCACTCACTGTAGGAAGAATGACACTGAATGATCAGGATGGTCTTTAACAGGCCCTGTGGTTACGCAACTTGGGACTGGGGGTAAAGCTTGATGAGTCTGTTTATCCCAGTTGAGAAGCCAGATCCGCAGAGCCCACAGGCACATGGGCCAGCCCGCCCCGGGCCCCTATGAAGACAGGCACACAATATCAGCTCCCTCACTTCATTGCAAGTTCATGGCAGCTCTGGGCTCCTGGGAGGCTGCATGGGCACAGCAGTGGCAGCCAAAACCTATGCTGCCCACAGGCTATGCCATGCTGCAGCCACTAGGACCAGCCCCAGCAGTGGCCCTGGCCGTATGGGGCCCCGATAATGCAGAAAGAGACAGCGGTCCTCAGGCTGGCCCAAGAAGAGTAAGCCACCCACCCCCTTACCTGAAGCCTCCTTGGACACGGCTTCCAAGACTGGTGAAGCCTTGCTCAGGGCCAGGGGGCCCAGCACCAGTTCAGCTTCCACCTCCTGGGTGGCACCTGGAGGTGGACACAGTGTCCTCACCCCAGTCTCAGCAGTTCCAAATATCTCCCCTGTCACGCCTCCGCTGCCCCACTCTGCCTCATCGTGGCTTCCACTGCCCGAACCTCGTCCCCTTCCAGAGTGGCGCCTGCTCATGCTCCTTGGCACACAGGAGGGCCTGCTTCTTCAGGAGCCCACCCCGCTGGCTCTGGACTCTGTTTAGGAGGGCTGGATCCCACTGGTGAGTTCAATGCTGGGCTTCCACTGATAGGACATAAGTGACCAGGTGGTATATATCCACACAAGAGTGGAATTCAGAGAGATTAAGTGACTTGCCCAGGGTCCCAAAACTGGTTAGAATCCCTGCATTGCCAATCCAAGTCCACGTTTGGGCCTCCCATTCCAGGGCCTGGACACCCGTCTGCACCTACCAGGCTGGGGACCACCTGCCTCAGCCACACCTTCCTCCCAGCAACTCACAGCAGCTGCAGGTGTCCTGGGGGCTTTCCATGGGGCCTGCCACAGCAGGGAGCAAGAACTCTCATAGGCCCCTGCACTGTCTCTCTGCCCCCTTCCTCCCTGGACTCACATATTAGCTGCTCTGATGTAGGAACAGACCTTGGCCTTCAGGAAGCAGGTGATGTAGATTGGGAGAGGAGGTGACTGCTGGGGATCGGGGATGTGATCCAGAGCCCTGGCCCACTGCAGGGGCAGCCCCCACCTCCTTCCCAGTGTCCCCGAGACTCTGAAGGCATCCGGGATAAAGCACAGTGTGTCCATCTGTGCCCTGGGGGACAGAAAGGCCAAGGAGGAGTTGTCCTGCCTGTTGGCCACCAGGCTCCTGGGCAGGGAATAGCCTCAGCCCACCCCTGCCCAACACCAGACCCTAGGCACAGGCCCACCTGCAAGAGGGCAGCTTGAGACTGTCCCTCATTGCCCTCAGAGAGTCCTCTTCACCCATGGGCACTGGCCAGGGTGTGGTTGGGCCCAGGAGTCGGGCCCCGAATGGGTGTGGCCACACATTTGTGCCTGAGGAGCCTGAAGGGCTTGTGGTAGCAGGTGTATATATGGGCTGGCAAGTAGAGGACGTCTCCCAGCTGGAAGACAGGGGATAGTTGTTCCACACCCAGTCCTCTGCAAGAACAGGGACCCCAGGCTGGGGGCAGCCCAGCTCTGCCCTTGTCAGCTTTTGGCCCAGGCAAGGCACCCCAGCTTCCACTAGAGGGAGCCAGCCTTCCCGCCGCCTGCTGTTCTCACGTGACTGCCTTTGCCCCGCCAGCCAAGTTCCATTCTGGAAAAACCCTCCACATCACTGGAAAGTCACCTGTTCCTTGGCTCCTCTCCAGAGCTATCCTCCCCACCTCCGTCTTCCACCTTTCGTTTGATGCGGAGAGAGTAGCTCCTGTGCCTGGGCCAGGGCAGAGCTGAGGGGGACCCAGGTGGGCCCCATGGCCTTCGTGCTCATGTTGTCCCACCTGCACACAGAGAGAGGGCAGGACCTGAGGGGAGGAGCCCTGCTCTCCTTGTGGCCAGAGCCCTAGGGTCCCCCCTCACCTCAGGTAGCAGCACTGGATGGGGACACAGACAAGGCTGCTCCGGAGCACAAGGGGTTGTGGCAAGCGTAGTGGTGCATGGGTGGTAGACCAGGCCCTCCCTGGGGCAGAGGAGTCAGAGACCCACAGGTGAGCACCCCCTCCTCCCAGGCCTACCCACCTCGCAGGTGGGAAGAGGGAGGCTTCACAAAGAGGTAGAGGTAAACAGGGAAGCCCAACCCCCCTCTGTCTGATCTCCCCCGCACCTGGGAGAAAGACTGAGGTCAGAGCCAGGAGGTCTTAGGAGCCCTGGTCCAGCCTTGGCTTCGCTGATGAGCTGAGGCCCAGGGAAGGGCAGGGTCAGCCCAAGTCTCTGAGCCCATAAGGTGCGGGCCCTGACAAGAACCCGGGACCCTGGGGCGAGTTGAGGGCCCCATCCTCTTCTGCCACGGATCGAGGTCAGGGTACAGTCTGGCCTCTGGCCGGAATGTGAACTTCTGGCTTCTAAGGCCAAGGCCCAGCAGACTGAAGGTGAGTGTTTCCCTGAGTGGGGGGCTGAGGACACCTCGTGGTCTGTGCGTCTGCCCGTCTGCCACAAGCCAGGCCTTCCTACGTGGCTGGGGGCCCCAGGGACAAGCCCTCCCCGAGACTCCCACAGCAAGCCCCGTGTCAGTCCAGCACCTGGCTCCTCAGCATGCCCCACCCTCCTCACACCTGGCTTCCCTGCCCTGGGGCTGTTAAAAGCAGAACTGGTCCCACCGGGACTAGCTGGAGGAGGGCCTTAGGAAACCACCTTTTGGGGGGTTAGTTCCACCTTCATTCAGTCATTCACTCACGAGTACCCACTGTGCATTCGCCTGTGCCAGGGATGATGGGCCATGCAGACGCGCGTCCCGAGGAGTTCCCCTCTGTTTAGAGTTAGAGAAGACAGACAGGCAGCCTCACAGACCATGAGGCTAGGGGCACCCGGGGCTGGGCACAGGGGAAGGCCTCACCCACAGGAGGCGATGGTGGGTGTGAACGTGGAGGGAGGCGGAGGCAACCACGGAGTGAGGCTGTCCAGGCAGAGGGCCCGCATGTGCACAGGCCCACGGCGTGGACCTGGGGCAGGCAGGGCCCAGCCGTCTGGAAGGCTTCCTCACCCTGCCAACTATAGGCCCTGGCGGAGTCACAGGTAAAGGCTTCACGCCAATTTTTAAAATGACATTTAGCACATTTTAATTATGCAATTGTACATGATTACTGTGATAAAAATAAAAAATATAGAAAAGTTTAAAAACCAAAAAAAAAATTAGTACACCCCTTCTTTCCCCAAATAACTGCTTCCACAGTCTTTTCTGACTTTTTTCCCCTATGTATATGCAACTATAAATATAAATTTCACAAGATAGTATCCTACCCCATATTCTGGTTTGGAGCCTGATTTTTCACTCAGTGCTGAATAAGTGAATGATTTTTCACTTTAGACGAGCTAGGCATTCGTGAGGGCCCTGCCCTGATGTCCCAGCAGGGGTGCGGGCCCTGGTAGGGGAGTCTGACCTTATTGCTGGGTGACCTTGGGCAAGTCCCACCCTCCTCAGAGCCTTGATTTTCTTGGTTGAATTAAGGGCTGAAAGGGGTGTGGGTAGGACTAGATCAGTGTTTCCCAAAGTCAGAAACACCTCATAAAGCTGTTGTGGGATATGCACTGCACAACTCCAGGGGGAGAGGCATTCTCACCATAATCTCTGTGAATGGAGCCCCTGCCCAAAAGTGTGGTGTGTGAACCCAGTGGTCCACAAGAGGATTTTAGGTGGCAGATGCATTTATTTATACAGTGACATTTATACACACTTATACAGATTCATTTATATGATCTGTTTGTAGTAAATGATACTGATTTTCCATTTATCGTATATCAGAGGCAACGCACAGTGGCTCATACCTGTAATCCCAGTACTTTGGGAGGCCAAGGCAGGAGGAACAGTTGAGGCCAGGAGTTTGAGGCCAGGAGTTCAAGACCAGCCTGGGCAACATAGCAAGACCCCATCTCTACAAAAAATTTGAAAATTAAAATAAAATATGGTATATCAGAATCAACTGGAGGGCTTGTTAAATCACAGATTGTTGAACCCACTTCTCAGAATTTCTGATGCAGGAGGTCTGGGGTGGAGCCTGAAAATTTGCATTTCTAACAAGTTCTTAGGTGATACTGATGCGGCTGGTTCAGGGAACACATTTTGAGAACCACTAATCAAAAGTTTCCTTTTTAAATACATTTATTTAGGTTTTAAAAATGAGTTGATTTAAAGCACATGAATAGATGTTCAACACCACTAACCATTAGGGAAATGCAAATTAAAATCATGGTAAGATATCACTACATACCTATTTGAACAGCTAAAATAAAAAGCAGTGGTAATACCAAATCTTGGTGAGGATACAGATTTACTGAATCTCTCGTACATTGCTGGTGGGAATATAAAATGGTACAGACACTCTGGAAAATAGTTTGGCAGTTTCTTTAAAAACTCAACACATGCCTCTAAATACAGCCTACCAACTGCTCCTGGGCATTTATCCTGAAAAACAAAAAACTTATGTCTGCACAAAAACCTGTACATGATTGTTCACGGCATTTTTATTTGTAATAGTCCCAAACTGGAAACAACCAAATACCCCTCACTAGGTGAATGGTTAAGCAAGCTGTGGTGCATCCATACTATGAAATACTATTCAGCAATAAAAAGGAACATGCAACAACATGGATGGATCTCAAGGGATTATGCTGAGTAAAAGCCAGTCTCAAAAGGTCATATACTGTATTATTCTATCTACATAGCATTCTTGAAATGACAAAATTATAGAGATGGAAAGCAGATTAGTAGTTGCCAGGGGATAGGGATGGTGGAGGGGAGGAGGTAGGTATGACTACAGAGGAGTAGCAGGGGGGAGATTTTTGTGATGATGGAAAAGTTCTGTATCTTGATTATAGTGGTGGTTACATGAATCTACATATATGGTAAAATGATGTAGACCTGTACATATGACATTGTTTGATATTGTACTAATATAAAATGTAATCATTGGAGGAAACTGGATGAAGGGTACATGGAACCTCTGCACCATCTTTGAAATTTCCTCTGAATCTATCATTATTTCAAAATAAAAAGTTAAAAAATATAAAAAGCTGATTTAGACAAAAATATTAAATAAAAATAATATTGACTGTATACAGGTCTGGCAAAACCTTTGACACAGTAAATGATTGAGTGTATCTAATCCATCCGGTGCACAATGGCCCCCAGCCAGGCACTGTCCCAGGTTAGTTCACCTGCAGGAGGCTAGGACTCTGGACTCTCTCCTGCTTGGCTTTGGGGTAGAGTTGCCAGATAAAATACAGGATGTCCAGTTAAATTTAGATTTCTGAGAAGTGATGAATACTTTTTAGTATAAGTATGTACGATGCATATTTAGGACAAACTTATACTAAAAATTCTATCTAAGTTCTTTAACGTGTATATATAGTTATTTTAAAGCCCTTGTCTGCTCATTCCAATAACTGAGCCATTTATGGGTCTGTTTGTACTGACTGGTTTTTCTCTTAATTTTAGGGTACATGTTCTTTTTCACATGTCTAGTAAATATTTTTTGATATGCTGGACATTGTAGAGATGTGGATTATGTTATCTTACTGCAAATAGTGTTGAGTTTTGTTCTGGGAGGGAATTAATTACTGATGAATTAACCTGATCGTGTACATCAAGGCTTGGTTTTAGGTTTTGTTAGGGTGAGTTGTTTTCAGTTGTGCCCTTATTCCTAGGGAATCTTCTTTAATCCCAAGGCAGGCCTTCTAAGCCCTCATCTGAATGTCTGGAATATTCACCAAGACCTGAGTCTCCAAGAGTGGAGACTCTGGATGGGTCAGAATTCTGATGTGTCTCCAGCACTCTTAGTCACAGGAGAGTGTGCCCAGGTCAGTAAATTCTCACATATACAGCCTTTTGTTCCACCCCTGGTCCAACACTATCATACCCTCTCCTTCCCCTCCTCTCCCAGATTCTACCACTATATACTCAACAGCTCCTGTAACTCTCTTGGCGAATAAGTCATTTCCCCTGGAGCAGATTGTGCTTGTGATCTTGGGCCGTGATGAGGACTGACCCTAGTTATTGGTCTGTGGCAGTGTGGGGCAGCGATGAGGAGGACACACCTCATCATCCTGTAAGGGATACACCCGTTGGGTGTTCTTTGCCTAGTCTCCAGGCAAGCAGTAGCTGCTCTTCTCTAGCAAGGGGAAGGAGCTACTACTTTTAGCCCAGAGCATTCAGGGGAGATTGGAAATTCAAGGTTCTCAGATGTATCCACTCAAATTTCCCCATACCAGGTATTAGGACCCCATTACTCTTCTATCAAGGGCCCTGAAGTTAGCGTAAGAGGCCCATTACAGTTGATCCTTTGCAGTTCTGTGATCCTTCCAGCTCAATCCCATGTGTAACTTTCAGCCCATTCTGCTCTCCAGGGGCAGGAGAAGAGGGTTTCTTAAATCCTGTCATGGAGGCTGTCTGGTTTCCACAACATTCTCTGAGCTGACAGGCTTAAGTTTGACATTCTCTTTCCTTTCTTTCCTTTTCTTTCTTCTTTCCTTTCTTTCTTTCCTCTCACTCTGTCACCCAGGCTAGAGTGCAGTGTCATAATCATGGCTTACTGCGACCTCAGACTCCTGGGCTCAAGCGATCCTCCTGCCTCAGCCTCCCAAGTAGCTGGGACTACAGGTGTGTGCCACCACACCTGGCTAATTTTTCTGTTTTTAGTAGAGATGGGGTCTCGCTCTTGCTCAGGTTGATCTCCAACTCCTGGGCTCAAGCGATCCTCCTGCCTCAGCCTCCCAGAGTGCTAGGATTACAGGTATGAGCCACCACATCCAGCCTCTTTCTTCAAGGTTTCTAGAGTAATCCACAAAGTCAGAAATTCCACATTCCTGATTATTGCTATTGCCCCCATACCGTTCTAGAGCTTGCACAGTGTTCTTCAAATATCAGCATGAGTCAGAATCATATAGAGGGCTTATTAAAACAGACTAATGGCCTCACCCCTAGAATCTCTGATTCAGTAAGTCTAAGGTGGAGTCTGGGATTTTGCATTTGTAGTAAGTCACCAAGTGCTGCTGCCACTGCTAGTCCAGAACCAGATTTGGAGAACTTCGTCCTAGAGCTACTGCGTCAGGCGGTGCTTGCCCTTCCAACCGTACCATATCCCACAGTAAGCGAGTGTCTCAGTGATTGTGCTGCTCCAGCACAGCAGAGTTTTTCACTACCCCACTTACCACCAGCAATGGGTTTGTGATGGGTTGGGTTGCCATCTGACCAGTGAGTTCCAGAATCCCGTCCTAAAAGTTTACTCTCTGGGGCCACTTCTATACTGTCTTAGTTTGGATTTCTCCAAAAGCAGAACCTGAGACAAAAACCATGGATTCAAGTAGTTTTTTAGGAGGTAATCACAGGCCAGAGTGAGGAGAGGAGAAGTGAGACAGGAAGGAAGAAAAGCTGATACAGGGTGTGTTACTGAGCTGGCCGATGGCCCTTGGCACTCAGTCCTGCTTGGATCCTCCAAGGGTCCGTGTAGAATATGCTTCAGAATTTCCCACTAAAGGGGAGGGAGACTGGGGCACTGATCTTGAGTTACTCTTAACGACATTAACTCCCCAGCACCCTCCCACATATACACTCATCCACTGACATTTCTGGGATGTACCTGTTTGCAGGCTGAATAAATGTTCCTAGTCTTGGAAAAAACACCAAGGTAGAAAGACTGAGAGTTGCTGCAAACCCAGGAAAACCATCAGGTGAGCAAAGTGGACTTTTTCTACAGCTATAACGGATGTCAAATATGGACCAGGAAGATGTTTTGCACAGAGCAAATAGTGTCTACTGGATATGTTAATGTCATTAAGAATCCAGATGTTCAGTATAAAATAGATACATATATAAAATCAAAGATGTTTGATAAAAACCCTATAGTTCTAAATTGAATTGTAGGTATCAGTATGAACTCAGATCTGTTTTTCTCTTAAAAAAAAAAAAGATGTAGGCTGGGCGCCGTGGCTCGTGCCTGTAATCCTAGCACTTTGGGAAGCTGAGACAGGATTGCTTAAAGTCAGGAGTTCAAGACCAGCCTGAGCAGGAGCAAGACCCCATCTCTACAAAAAAAAAAATTAGCAAGGCATGGTGGCACACACCTGTAGTCCAAGCTACTTGGGAGGCTGAGGCAGGAGGATCACTTGAGCCCAGGAGTTTGAGGTTGCAGTGAGCTATGATGATGCCACTGCACTTTAGCTGGGGCGACAGAGCGAAACCCTGTCTCAAAAAAAAAAAAGTGTTTTCTAGCTTTGTCTGTTGAAAAAGAGGAGGCACAATGACTAATCCAGTAGCAATGAGCACTCCTAGTACCCAGATTATGGTTAACTAAATGCCATTTCCTAATTAAAAGAATGAGAGATCCTTGTAGAAATGGCTATTTCATAGATCAGCTTGAAATTAGGGGAAAAATAAAAATAAAAGAAATGGCTGTTTCAAGGTCTGGGGTAGGATGTACATGATGATCCTGTAATATTTTGTTTTTTAGCAGAAAACAAGTTATCAAAGACTATTTGGGGTTGTGTCAAAACTCAAGAACCAGCTTGAAGACTTCCGGAAAAATGGCGGTCTGATAGAGTCCTCCCACTGCACCACTCTCAGGGAAGGAGGTGAAAAAGGTCATCGGCTACCTGCAAGCACGGACCGCTCACTCCAAAAATAGCATAGCGAATTACAGAGAAACAACACTGAATGCCCAGCCCAAGAAAACAGGTACAAATTTTTCACAAAGATCGGAGAGCACGGAGCACAATAGGGCCCAGAGTGCAGGAAGGACGCGCTCACCAGGTCGGCACGGCGTGACCTGGCCCGCAAGCGGTTAGGCACCTCCCCATCCACTCAGTCAGGGACAAGCCCAGAGTTGGGGCAAAGCTGTTGCTGGAGACAGCAGACTCTGTGGAGAGGAAGCAATTGCGAGAGCCGAACAGAACTCGCAGCTGCAATATACAGGGACCGCTCAGGGCCGGGTAGGGACCGGGCGGAAATACAGCTTCCCGGGACAGTGCACAGGAACCCACAGGCCGGCACTGTGCCACTAGAAGTCAGCAGGACAGGGCCCAGGAGTTTAACGGAGAGCGAGACATGCCCTTAGGGGCTGCTGGCAATTGCCTCCGTGGGCTACAGGCCCGTGTAGAAAAGCAGCACTCCCAGGTGCAACTGGTGCCCTGCTGTGCACCAGGCTGGCGGCAGCAGCCATCTTTAAAGCCGCCCGCCCAGAACTGCGAGCCGCGTCTCTAGCTCCGCCCCGGCCCGGCCCGAGGGCTCTTCCGCTGGGGCGAGACAGGCTTTGCCTGTGGTGGCCAGGGACAGCTGCATCCGTGGGTTCCAGGTGGGACGAGATCCTGGTCCTGCTACCCTGGCTCTGGCCTCCGACAAGTCTGCTACGTGCTGGTCCTAGTGCCCGCTCTTCAGATCCCAGCCCTCCTGTATCCCAGAGTTCGATCATTTTGAAGGTTGCTGGCTATAGTGACTCATTTGGTATAACTGCCGGTTCTCATGGCAACCAAATACCTCAAGAGCCACAGGCTGAACCAGAGCAGCTCCCCATAACCCTGCCCACTTCATTAGGGAATTTCGCGCCATCCAAGAGCGCTTCCAGTGGCCACTATTCCCCCCTCCCTGTGGGAACATCCCCCTGGCAGAGACTGCTGGGGATAGAGACGCCCACCCGCCTCGCCTTGGGGTCTAGTGGTGGAAAAGGGGTGCACAATTGGAGATTCCCCTATCAGCCAGTATCACGCGGAGACGCATATCAGAAGGGCCGACACACGTGGCTAGATAAGCAACGTTGGAGCTGTGTAGAATTTTCCCGATTCAGCTCTCACACTGCAGCCAAAAGAAGTTGTGTTTCTACCTGCACCTCAGGAGGAGCAGGGTCAAAGTAACCCCTAGAAGCTACAAGGCCCCTCCCAAACTGCGGGGCTTTCGCATACCCCAACTGGGGGAT
Organism: Daubentonia madagascariensis; assembly: GCA_023783475.1. Taxonomy (NCBI): domain Eukaryota; kingdom Metazoa; phylum Chordata; class Mammalia; order Primates; family Daubentoniidae; genus Daubentonia; species Daubentonia madagascariensis. The sequence continues at coordinate 5,209,999 of JAKFHU010000144.1, read as the reverse complement.
CAGAGTCTGCCACGGACATAACAGAATACCTAGGTATTAGGGAGCTGTGGATTCATATCCTGAAGTACAATTCACTAGCTTAGAGCTCAAGCTGGGAGGACAATCTCACTACACTCCACCGGGAAGAGGAGAAGACAACAGGTCAGAGATAACCCAAGATCCACCAAACTTCCTAAAATACACCTAAGGCAATACAGGCCACTACTTCTCTCTCTGGCTCTGCCAAGGAACGAAACTCAAGGGCTTGGAGACAGGGCCATAAACTAGCCCTAACACCCCCAGCTCTCGACCAAGAGGCCAGATGAGAAGAAACCAGCGAAAGAACTCAGGGAACATGAAAAATCAGAGTGAAAAGTCACCCCCAAAAGAAATCATCAGTTCCTCAGCAATGGATACCAACTCAAATGAAATGGGTCGAATGACAGAAGAGGAATTTCATTTATGGATTATAAGAAAGCTCAATGAAATTCAAGAGAAAATTGAATCCCAGCACAAAGAAACCACAAGAAAAATGCAAGAAATGAATGAAAAATTCTCCAAAGAAATAGAAATATTATGGAAAAATCAATAGAAATTCTAGAATGAAAGAACTTCAAGGATCTACAAAACACAGTGGAAAGCCTTAAGAATAGGCTGGACCATGCAGAGGAAAGAATTTCAGAGCTAGAAGACAACTCCTATGCGCTAAATAAATCAGTTGAAGAGAAAGAACACAAAAACAAGAGTCATGAACAAAGCATACAAGAAATGTGGGATTATGTAACGAGGCCAAACATAAGGATCATAGGTATCCCTGAGGGAGAGGAAGAAAATTCACGTCGGCTGGAAAGTCTATTTGAAGGAATAATAGAGGAAAATTTCCATGGCCTAGCCAGAAATCTCGATATCCAAGTACAAGAAGCACACGGGACTCCTGGGAGACTCAACGTGAAAAGGCATTCACCTTTGCCACGCCACATAACTATTAGACTGACCAAAGTAAACACAAAAGAGGCACTCCTCAGAGCTGTAAGACGAAAAGGGCAGGTAACCTATAAAGGGAAACTGATCAGATTAACTGCAGATTTCTCAGCTGAAACCTTACAAGCCAGAATGGAATGGGGAGCCATCATCAGTCTCCTAAAACAAAACAAAGGCCAACCCAGAATTCTGTATCCTGCCAAACTAAGCTTCTTATATGAGGGAGAAATAAAGACTTTTCCAGACAAGCACTTACTGATAGAATTTGAGAAATCCAGACCAGCCTTGCAAGAAGTGCTTAGACCTGCATTGTACACTAACCAGCACAACAGACACCCACCAATGTAAAGCTATGCAAAAGCTAAAACTCCAGAACCCAGATTCTATAATGATGCAAGAGGTAAAACAAAAGACACCACCCAATAGAGTAATCAGAAATTTAACCCAAATATCAATTCTCTCAATAAATGTGAATGGCTTGAATTGCCCATTGAAGAGACATAGGCTGGCTGAATGGATTAAAAAATACAAGCCAAGTATCTGTTGTTTCCAGGAAACACACCTTACACACAAAGATGCATTCAGACTCAAGGTGAAAGGATGGAATACAATTTTCCAGGCTAATGGAAACCAAAAGAAATCTGGAGTAGCCATCTTTATTTCAGATGATATAAACTTTAAAGCAACAAAAGTAAAGAAGGACAAAAATGGACGCTATATAGAGGTGAAGGGAAAAATCTTACAAGAGGATTTAACAATCCTAAACATTTATGCACCCAACACAGGAGTGCCCAGGTACATAAAGCAAATACTGCTTGATCTAGACAACATAATAAATAGCAATGCCAGAATAGCAGGGGACTTCAACACCCCACTGACGGAACTGGACAGATCCTCCAAACAAAAAATAAACAAAGAAACAAAGGACCTAAACAGGACTCTAGAACATTTGGGCCTAACAGATATCTACAGAACACTCCACCCAAATAACACTGAATATACATTCTTCTCATCAGCTCATGGAACTTTCTCTAAAATTGACCACATCCTAGGCCACAAAACAGATCTAAACAAATTTAAAAAAATAGAAATCATACCATGGGTCTTTTCAGACCACAGCGGAATAAAATTAGAAATCAATTCCAACAGAAACGCACATCTTCATCCAAAAACATGGAAATTAAACAATCTGTTGCTGAATGACTATTGGGTCAAGGAGGAGATTCAAATGGAAATCAAAAGATTCTTCGAACTAAATGATAATGGGGACACAAGTTATCAAAATCTGTGGGACACAGCAAAAGCAGTCCTGAGAGGAAAACTTATCACCTTAAATGCCCACAGCCAAAAGACAGAAAGGTCACAAATCAGTAAACTAATGAATCATCTTAAGGAAATGGAAAAGGAAGAGCAAAGCAATCCTAAAGCCAGCAGAAGAAAAGAAATAACCAAGATCAGAGCAGAATTAAATGAAATTGAGAACAAAAGAACAATACAGAAGATTAATAAAATGAAAAGTTGGTTCTTTGAAAAGATAAACAAAATAGACAGGCCACTTGCCAGGTTGACCAGAAGCAGAAAGGAAAGGACTTTCATAAGCTCAATTAGAAATGAAAAAGGAGAGGTCACAACTGATATCATGGAAATACAAAACATCACCTTCGAATACTACAAAAATCTCTATGCCCACAAACACGAAAACGTGGAGGAAATGGACAAATTCTTAGAAACATACTACCTCCCTAGGCTCAACCAGGAAGAAACAGAATTTCTAAACAGACCAATATCAAGCACTGAAATTGAAGCAGTAATAAAAAGTCTTCCAACAAAAAAAAGTCCTGAACCAGATGGGTTCACACCTGAATTCTACCAAGCCTACAAAGAAGAACTGGTGCCTATACTGCAGAAATTATTTGAAAATATCCAGAAGGATGGAATCCTCCCAAACTCATTCTATGAAGCCAATATCACCCTGATACCAAAGCCAGGAAAGGACACAACAAGAAAAGAAAATTACAGACCAATATCCCTTATGAATATAGATGCAAAAATTCTCAATAAAATCCTTGCAAACCGAATTCAAATGTACATCAAAAAAATAATTCATCACGATCAGGTCGGCTTCATTCCCGAGATGCAGGGATGGTTCAACATATGCAAATCTATAAATGTAATTCACCATATAAATAAAAGCAAGAACAAAGACTATATGATCCTTTCAATAGATGCAGAAAAGGCTTTTGACAAAATCCAGCATCCTTTTATGATAAGAACTCTTAACAATATAGGCATAGATGGCTCATACCTCGAAACTATTAAAGCCATATATGATAAACCGACAGCCAATATCATACTGAATGGGGAAAAATTGAAAGCATTCCCCCTTAAAACTGGAACTAGACAAGGTTGCCCACTATCTCCACTTCTATTCAACATAGTACTGGAAGTCCTGGCCAGAGCAATCAGACAAGACAGAGGAATCAGGGGCGTCCAGATGGGGGCAGAAGAGGTCAAACTTTCACTATTCACAGACGATATGATATTATACATAGAAAACCCCAAAGATTCAACCAAGAGATTACTGGAATTGATAAATGAATTCAGCAAAGTCTTAGGATACAAAATGAACACACACAAATGCATAGCCTTCATATATGCTATATAACAATCAAGCCGAGAAACAAATTAAAGATGCAATACCTTTCACAATAGCATGAAAGAAAATTAAATATTTAGGAACATATCTAACTAAGGAGGCCAAAGACCTATATAGAGAGAATTACGAAACACTGAGAAAAGAAATTGCAGAGGATGTAAACAGATGGAAAACCCTACCATACTCTTGGATAGGCAGAATCATCATTGTAAAAATGGCTTTGCTACCTAAAGTGATTTACAGAATCAATGCAGTCCCTATCAAAATGCCAACATCATTTTTTGCTGATCTAGAAAAAATAATTCTACGCTTCGTGTGGAACCAGAGAAGACCCCGTCTAGCCAAAGCAATCTTAAGCAAAAAGAACAAATTGGGAGGCATCTATCTACCAGACTTCAAACTATACTACAAGGCTATAGTAACCAAAACAGCATGGTATTGACACAAGAACAAAGACATAGACCAATGGAACAGGACTGAGAACCCAAATATAAAACCAACCTCTTACAGTCATCTGATCTTTGACAAATTCCAGAAAAACATACACTGGGGAAAAGATTCCCTATTCAATAAATGGTGCTGGGAAAACTGGATGGCCATATGTAGAAGACTGAAACTGGACCCACACCTCTCACCTCTCACAAAAATCAACTCACAATGGGTAACAGATTTAAACCTAAGACATGAAACCATAAGAATTCTCGAAGAAAACATTGGAAAAACTCTTACGGACATTGGCCTAGGCAAAGAATTTATGAAGAAGACCCCCAAAGCAATCACAGCAGCAACCAAAATAAATACATGGCACCTGATCAAATTAAAAAGCTTCTGCACAGCCAAGGAAACTATCACTAGAGTGAACAGACAACCTACAGAATGGGAGAAAATATTTGCATGCTACACATCTGATAGAGGACTGATAACAAGAATCTATACAGAACATAGGAAAATCAACAAGAAAAAATCAAACAACCCTATTAAAAAATGGGCAAAGGACATGAACAGAAACTTTTCAAAAGAAGACAAAATAATGGCCAGCAAACATATAAAAAATTGCTCAACTTCTCTAATCATCAGGGAAATGCAAATCAAAACCACAATGAGATATCACTTAACTCCAGTGAGATTGGCTCATATCAAAAAACCCCCAAACAACAAATGTTGGCGGGGATACGGACAGATAGGAACACTCCTACACTGCTGGTAGGACTGCAAATTAGTATAACCTCTATGGAAAGTAATATGGAGATACCTCAAAGAATTAAAAGTAGAATTACCATTTGACCCAGCAATCCCACTACTGGGTATTTACCCAAAGGAAAAAAAGACATTCTATAATAAAGACATCTGTTCGTGAATGTTTATAGCACCACAATTCACAATTGCAAAGATGTGGAAACAACCCAGGTGCCCATCAATACACGAGTGGATTAATAAAATGTGGTATATGTATACCATGGAGTATTACTCAGCAATAAAAAACAATGGTGAATTAACACATCTGCTATTATCCTGGTTGGAGCTAAAGCCCATTCTTTGAAGCGAAGTGTCACAGGAATGGAAAAACAAGCCCCACTGGTACTCACCATCAAATTGGTACTAACTGATCAACACTTACATCATACAGGGCAATAATATTCATCAGCAGGTGGGCAGGCGGGAGGGGGGTGGAGGGGATGGGACAACTCTCACTGAATGGATGCAGGGAGAACAGTTTGGGGGATGACTACGATTGTAGCTCTGACACGGGCAGTGCATGGGCAATATATATAGCCAAAGTGTTGTACCCCCATAATATTCTGGAAAAAAAAAAAAAGAACCAGCTTGAAGAGTCTCTCAGTGGCCAAAGATAGGATATTGTAAGTATCAAAAAGAGCTACAATGAATTGAAACATATCAAGTACGTTAACAATTGAAGTGCTCTGAGTTGATAATTGGCCAAGTCAAATCTGTCATTCTATTTATTTAGAAAAAAAGAAGTTGATCACCTTTGGAAGATGCTAGTGAACCAGCTCTTATTCTAAAAACTGGTAAGTAAAGGGAAATTAGTATTTATTCTGGCTTTCTTATACAAACTATAGTTAGGACTACCAAATAGTTGATGAGGGAAAATTCTTTCTTATGAAAGAATTCCAGCCAATAAGTTCAGAGAAATAATAAAATTAGAGTATCACCTTTTATGCAAAACTTAATGAAATAATGGATCTAGGCAAAGGTCATCAGTGGCAAATAAAACATTAAAAAATCTGATAAAGAACTTTATAAAGGATGTGTTAGAGCTCACATCACCTGAACCAACTGGTCCATAGTAACATTGCCAAAGCAAAGAAAACCACAGATCATGTCTCTTCTGATTTGAGGCAGTAGGAAGCATATCATACCACCTGTGAATCATTTTATATAAACAAATAAAAACCTGAATAATATGATCAAGCCTCTAGATCTAATTGTCAGTTTGTAGGAAACATAGAGGAAACACACACACACACACACAAACACACACAAAAGAAGACTGTGAGGATATAATCAGCAAAATTCAAAGATTGGAAACTTCAGGACAAATGATCTAGTTTATATGACAAATAAATTGCAATTAAAAATAAGAGAGATCAAAAAAGATTTAAGGGACATGTTAGTTACACACAATGTTACAAACCATATCTGGATCCTGATTCAAACAGAATGTAAAAATAACACTTAAGAGACAATTGGGGAAATTTGAATGCTGACTTCGTATGTAATGCTAGTAAGGAATCATTTACTTTCCAGTGGGAAAATGGTATTGTGACTATATTTAAAAGAAGAGACCTTATTTTTTACAGGTACATACTGAAATTTGTAGGTGATAGATAATAGGCTCATTACACCATTTTCTCTACTTTTGTTTACATTGGAAATTTCCAAAATAAAGAAATATTTTCACTTTTTTCTTTGGAGACAGAGTCTCGCTCTGTTGCCTGGGCAGAGTGCAGTGGCGTGATCACAGCTCGCTGTAGCCTCAAACTCCTGGGCTCAAGCGATCCTCCTACTTCAGCCTCCCAAGTAGCTGGGACTACAGGTGTGCCGCCATGCCTTGCTGATATTTTTACTTTTTAAATTAATTTTAAAATATCAGATATAGGCAGGCACAGTGGCTTACGTCTATAATCCTACCACTTTGGGAAGCTGAGGTGGGAGGATTCCTTGAGGCAAGGAGTTCAAGACCAGCCTGAGCAACATATTGAGACCTTGTCTCTGCAAAAAAATTAAAAAACTAACTGGTTGTGGTGGTGTGTGACTGTAGTTGGGAGGCTGAGGCAGGAGGATACCTTGAGCCAAGGAGTCGGAGGTTGCAGTGAGCTGTGATGACGCCACTGAGCTCTAGCCCAGGCAACAGAGTGAGACCCTGTCTCAAGAAAAAACAAAAAACAAAAAACAGACAGAAGAAACACATCAGCCAAGTATAATAAAAGGATATTTTAAGAATTTTGGTTTGAAAATCCATCTGATAAAAAAATGAGACAAAAAATTAGAGAATTTGAACACTGGACTGACTGGACATTTGATCATTTTAAGGCATTATTGTTAATTTTACTCTTTAGGTCTAATAATAGTACTGTGCATTTGTTCAAAAAGAATCCTTTTTCTTTTAGAGATATATACGGAAGTATTTACAGAGGATGTTGTATGATGCTTGAGATTTGCTTCAAAATAATCCAGTATGAGCAGGGTGTGAGTAGGTTAGTGGAGACATTGTTATATTATTTTCCTTACTTCTGTACAGATAGAAAATTTCCATTAAAGGAGGTAAAAATACTCATTTAGAGGTACGTGTATGTGTGTCCCTTGGTATCCTTGGGGGGATTTGTTCCAGGACCCCCCTCAGATATCAAAATCCATGGATGCTCAAGTCCCTTGTATAAAATGATGTCATATTTGCATATAACCTACACACATCCTCCATATTCTTTAAATCATCTTTAGATTACTCATAGTACCTAATACAGTGTAAATGCTGGGTAAACAGTTGTTATACTGCATTGTTAGGGAATAATGACGAGAAAAAAAAGACTGTACACATTCAATACAATCCATTTTTTTTCTGAATATTTTTGATCCACAGTTGATTGAATCCATGGCTGTAGAACCAATGCATACAGAAGGCCAACCTCTGTGTGTGTGTAAACACACACGTTCCCGTTATAGATGTATGATTTTTATATATATATAAAATGTTCCCTATTACATATCTGACCTTCCATCTTGAAATCTTGGGTATATTTCCTGATGCCTGAAAAATACCTCTTAGGTCTGGAAATGACAAATTCTCTCAGCTTTTATATGTCTGCAAATACCTTTATTTTGCCTTTTCTGACAGATATTTTTGCTAAGAATAGGACTTGAGGCTGGTAGTTATTTTCTTTCAGCACATTGATGGTATCATTCTGTGGTCTTCTGGTTCCTGTTGTTTCTATTGAAGAGCTGGCTGTCAGCCTGATTGTTGCTCCTCTGAAGGCAATCTGAATTTTTTCTCAGATACTTTGAAGATTTAAAAAATGTTTTGCCTTTGGTTTTTTGAAATTTGGCATAATGTGTCTAGATGTACAATTATTTTCATTTATCCTGCTTGAGGTTCATATGGCTTCTTAAAACTATGAACTGTTGTCTTTCACAACTTAAAAAATATTCTTAGTCATTATTTTTAAAAATATTGCTTCTGCTTCATTGCCTCTTCCCATTCATTCTGGGACTCAGATTAAAGGTATATTGGACCTAGTCATACATCCTCTATATCTCTTACCCTCTCTTCTGTATGTTTTATTATTTTTGTCTCTTCATGTTTCATTCTGAATATTTTCTTCTAACCTATCTTCCAGTTCACTAATTCTCACTTCAGCTGTGTATAATTGGCTATGAAAACCATCCATGGAATTATTAATTTTAGTCACTGTATTTTTCAATTTAGAATTTTTTTGCAGTTTTCTAAAACTTCCAATCTTATCTTTTATTTCCTTGAACATATTAAGTATGGTTATTTCTTAGTCTGTGTCTGATGATTCCAATATCTGGAATCTCTGAGCATGTTTCTATTGTCTATTATTTCCACTAGTTCTTGGTTCATGTTGTCTTGTCTCTCCTTGTGCCTGGTTTCCTTAATTGCATGCCAAACATTTTTTAAAATTAGTTTGTAATAACATTTTGAGGCTTAAGATAACATTATCTTCCTTCAGAGATAATTTTGTTACAGCCCAACCAGGTTCATTGCCCGCTGCTCAAGAGGAAGCCAATACACTGAGACAGCAGAGGTTACAGCAGAGAAAGAGTTTAATATTGCAGGTGACACACGAGGAGATGGGAGGAATTTCTCAAATCCATCTCCCTGAGAATTTGGGAGAAGGGGTTTTTAAAGATAGTTTGGCAGGCAAAGGGCTAGGGAATTAGGTCTGCTGATTGGCGGGGGATGAACTCATAGGGTTGGGAAGCAGAGATTATCTTTTCAGTTGGGAGATTTCCTGGGTAGGCTCAAGGCTGTTGGATCCATTCCCATGCCTATCCACGGGTCCAGTTGGTGTCAGTGGGTCCCCCCGGAATGCAGAGTCTGAAAAATACTTCAAAGACCAGTCTTAGGCTTTATAATAGTAATGTTATCTAGAGAAGCACAAGTTTGGGGCTTTACAATGGCAATGTTATCTATAGAAGCACAAGTCCTTGGGCTTTACAATGGCAATGTTATCTATAGAAGTAGTGGGGGAAGTCACAAATCTTGCCCCTATCAGGGAGGATGGTGCCATTAAGCAGTAACCAGTTATAGCAGTAAGGAAGTTAGGGAACAATGGCTGGTTAACTTCTGGCAATATCTATACTTTTGTAAAAATCAGACTTTGATCACTATTTATACCTTATGGCTCTACATTATTTTAATTTAGATGGTTTCAATTTTGTTTTCTTATTCCAGACACCTGAATGGACTAGCAATCCAGACAATTTTAAATCCAATTTTGGGGATTGAGACTCAAAGCTGGGCTGCAGTCCATATGAGGTTCAGTTTACTTCCATATAGCCTTTCAGTGTCCCAACCCAGTGGTCTGTGGGTTTACAAGAGCTATACATAACACCCTGCCCCAAGCTTTTGCAGGCCCTGGACCCCTAAATTTTGTCCCCATAGTACTAGAGACTGTTCAAAGTACTGCTCAGCTTCTTAGCTGCCTTTTTAGAATTGGCAAACATTCCCATGGGAAAAGCAGCTCCAAATGCTGATTTCTGGATTTCTGTCTTCCCCTGTATCTTGGGCTAGGAATTCTCCACTATTGTGTTAACTCTGTGATGTCTTCAAGCAGATTTTTGTTTCTATGCAGCCAGAGTTTTTATTAAAGGTAAAAATTGCACAGCTTTTCCAATTTTTTCCTTGCTTAATAGCTATTCATACCGCCTACTCCTAGAGTCAGGAGAAAAAGCAGAGAGATGGGAATGAGCCCAGGATGAATGAGGGTTCCCTTCTGTCTGGAGTGGAGGGTTCTTTCTTGTTGTGGAGACGTGGGGAAGGGTAAAGAGGAAAATCAGGACAGGCCAAGAGCGCTTGGAAGGGCAGACTGGCTGAAAGAGGAAGCCTGCACCCCGCCTGCCCCCTGCCTCCACTGGTCAGCCCCGCGTGTGTCAGCTGAGTTGGGTGCTGTCAACATGCGCGGGGTGTGTGTCAGGCATAATTTCTACCCAGCATGGGTATATAAGTCAGGGTTAGAGCAGTGAAGTACAGAAAACTCCAAATAATAGTGGTTCAAATGAGAGAGAAGTTTATTTCTCCTTCACACCAAAACAAGTCTGGAGGTGGCAGCCCACAACAGGAAAGGTGACTTAACGAGGATGTCTAGGACTTTTACTTTCTTCTTCCTCCACCCTCTTCCACTCACAGCCTCTACCTCATGGTCCAGGAGCTTGAGTTCCACATTCCGGCCAGCAGGAAGGAGAATGGCAAAGAGTAACACCTCTTCCTTTTGGGGACACTTTCCCTAAGTCCCTCATGACACTTGTATCCTATTGGCCAGAACTGAGTCACATGGTCAGACCCTACAGGGAGGCTGGGAAATATAGTCTTTATTCTGGAGTACCACATGCCCACTTAAAAATCAGGGATAAATCAACCTGGGCACATTACAATTTTAGTTTATTTGAGCAGACAGCAATTCATGAATCAGGCAGTGCCAGACCACAGGCGGTTTGAGGCTCCACCGAAGGGGCACAAGGGGAAAACTTTTATAAGGTGCACGCAGAATCAAGGCAAAGAAAATATTTGATTGGTAAAAGTTGAGCAGTAGCCTTAATGTCCCTAGTTAGAGTTAGTTGGCAGTTTCTGATTTGGTAAAGCCTAAGATTTGTTTTCCTAGGATATGACCATTCACAGTAAGTTGGGTTTCAATTTGCTTACATAAAAACTTGGGGCACTAGAACCACCTCAGTCTAATGGCCTCCCAGTTAATTATTTTAACAAATGGGAGAAGAATTATTTGGGGACAACTGGCGGTCTCTACTAGTGGTCTCTCTTCTCCTACTCTGTCTTCTCTCCTCCAGGAAGCCTTCCCTGACATCTCCAATACTTCCAAAGTCCCTCTTCCTCTGCCCCACAGCTCAGAGAGTCTGAGCACTGTAAGGAAATTTGCACTAAGAAAAAAAATTATTGGATGTTTCTTTTTTTTTTTTAAAGGTCTTTAAGGTCCTAATAATTTTTTATTTATTTATTTATTTATTTTTTTAGAGACAGGGTCTCACTCTTGCTCAGGCTGGTCTCGAACTCCTGAGCTCAGGTGATCCTCCTGCCTCGGCCTCCCAGAGTGCTAGGATTACAGGCGTGAGCCACAGCGCCCAATGGATGTTTCTAATGGAAAACTGTACACTGTTTTGATTAGAGCACACCCTTCTGGATTATGATTCTGGCCTTTCATTGAGCTATTTTACAACTCTGTGTATTATAGATGACATCAATGATGCAAAATAATTCATGTCTATAATCATGCAAATAAATTGCCCAGTGAGGGTTAAATTGACTCCCTCTCCCAATGGAAAAAAGCAATTTTACATCTATTTGTAAATTTATTTCAACATTCCTTTACTCCATATAAATGTATGCTTCTTTGTCTTCTCCTTGGAACTGGTTCTAACATCTGCCTGGTTCCCTCACTGATAATGAGTTAAATACAATCTTTAATGTATGTTCATTTTTTATGTATATGAGAGTCAAGATTTTCCTTTTTTAAAAAATTATCTTTCAGCACCACACATAGCATGGCCTCATAAGGGGAGGATACAGCCAGAGGCTCCAGCAGGACAGATGCCAGCCTGGCAGGAAAACCCAGGAGGAATGACATTGGGTGTCAGACCCCTAACCAGGAGTAAGTGCCTCTGGAGATAAAGCGCAGGTCTTGGGCTTGGAGCACCATTACTCCCAGGGAGAAGGGACAGGCAGCTGGTGGGACTAGGCTGGGCCAGGGGACAGGCAGTCTACCTAGTTCAGCAGTTACATCCACTTGTCCTTGCCCCTGACAGGAGCTCACAGCATGATTCTGACCCTATCAATCTGCTTGGAAGATATGGGTGACATCCCAGGTATTTGGGTAAAGAGGAGTGGGCAGGGCAAGACCCTTCCCAGACCCTGGGGAGCCTTGGCTGGGTCCCTGAGGGAAGGAGGAAACTGGAGGGCTCTGGAATGTGGCTGGAGGGTGGGGGAGAGGTGGCACTGTGAGCACTTCCTGGCCCACCAGCCCCAGGAGTGGGCTCAGCAAGGCGGGCTGGGATGGGGGAGCACCAAGGCCTTGAAAGCCACGTAGAGTATTTGGAATTCAGCAGAGGACCTGTAGGGTCCCAGGTTTCCCCACTCCTTTCTCCCTTTCTTCCTGTGAGCCCCTGGCTCTGTCCCGGCTGAGGGACCTAAGCCCTCAAACCATTGCAGCACCCCTGTCTGATGAGCACACTGACAGACCGGAGACTAAGGGCTGGACCTGGTGGGCACTTGCCAAGGGTTCCACGGGAGCGTAAGGTGGCTTGCCATCCCGCCTCCACTGGAGCTCAGGCTGGGAGCCAGGAAGGAAGAAAGTGCCAGGAAGAAGCAGCCCAATCCTGCAGCTGGGGAGCTGCCTCGGAAGGTACACAGGCAAAGCGGAGTATCCGCTGGCCCCACTGCCCGTGTGTCTAGGCAAATGTCTACCTGGTTCAGCCCGGGTGACCTCCCTCTGTCCTGCTCCTCCCATTGGGGTCCCGCCTTGCCTGATGCTGACCCACTCTCCAGGACCCTGTGAGTGTCCACACACCCTCTCCTCTGGCACTGGACTAGGGACACAGGATGACACCCAGTGCAGCCTCCTGCCCTGGGGAGCCAAGCAGGAGGAAGCATGTGCTAGGGAGGGGTGTGGACAGGGCCAGGACTGTACCACGGAGCAGCAAAGGATAACCATGGTTGGACTGCAGGCCGGTCAAGGCCCCGGAACTCAGAGGAGGAGGGGAACCCTGCCATGGCTGGAGGGCCAGGGAGGTCCTGGCTGAGGGGGCTGAAGCTGGCCCACGAGAAGAATATCCCCCAACCCGCAGGGTCATACCCCATCCTGTCCTGAAAGTTGTGGATCTTTTAAAAGTCCTTTTGTTGAAATCTTTCTTGATCTGTGGCCAGAATTCCCATTCAACTTATTTCATGTATTAGGACAGGTTATTTCAGGTCTTGGGCTGGCGTCTGATGAGGGGCCACAGTGGGGAAGAGCCATGTGAGAGAGCGCTCATGTCTAGCCCAGCACAGATTCCAATCCAGGCTTGCCTGTCCCACATCGAGCCCTTGACACTTGTCACAGACTGAGCACTGACCCTGGCCATACCCTGATCCCTGATCTTAGGCACAGACTGAGCCCTGACCCTGGCCCCACACTGAGCCCTGACCTCCAGTTCTCACTGAGTTTTCTCTAAAATTGTCCTTGATCAGGAGAGGCTTAGCGGGGAGAGTGAGCATGTGCCTGGCTTCCTGTGTCACCTCGGTACCACTGGAGCCTGATCCCAGAGTCCTCTGGCCAGTGGTATGGAGTGGCCTCCAGGCATGTTTCCGTCCCTTATCCCTCATCATGTCCCAGGTCCTGCTCTTACCAGTGTTGCTAGGTGGGCCTCAGCGCTGAGACACTCTCTGGCAGAGGCCTAGGTCTGCCCCAGCACTGCCCCCAGCTTTGGCTTCAGTCACCCTGACCCGGAGGGGCATGAAGAGGGCAGGAGAGGAGGACCCAGTGTCCTAGGGTGTAGGCGGAGCCATCAGAAACCAGATCTCCCTGGTCCTGAGTGTGCCTGGGAAGGGGGCGGCCCTGAAGGCCCGGCAGGGATTGGGCAGAGGGACTGATGCTGTTCTCACCCCTCCTCTGCAGGACACCAGCACCTCCACAGACAGAGGCTTCTTGACAGCACCAGGTCCACCAGGTAAGATGTGGGCATGCTGGGAGTACAGGCAAGGAGGCAGAATGGGGCGCCAGAGAGGGTTGGCTGGCCCGACAGGGTCATGGGCTGCAGGATAGGTAGGGTGGCTCTGGGGGCAATGAAACCAGGCCTGGAGGGAGATGTTGCCAAAGGCCAAAGCCTCCCTCCGTGCCCTGGGGAGGGCATCCCTCCCAACCCTCACCTGGCCAGGCTGGCCCCTTAACTCGTCTGCCCCCAAAAGGGCAGCCTCTGGTGTACAGACAGGAGTGCCATTCACAAAGCAGATGGGTTGTGATTCACTGTAATTCAAGGGCTGGGCAGGGAGCTGGGTATGACCCTGGGACATGTGTGTTGCAGTGGGGGTGAGTCGTGGAGGATTTTTTTTTCCCCCTTAGGAAATATCTCTAACCAGGAAGGGGAGCCGGTTGGGGGAAGGGGTATATCCAGGTAGAAGGAGCTGGGTGGTGTTAAGGGGCTGGGGGCAGGCCAGGAGTCTGCTGAGGCCCTCCCCAGGTCTGATTTCATACTCAAGGCTTCTAGCGATTATCTCCCCACCAGAGGAGGCTCTGGTGACATACTGACTATCATGCAGGATCACACAGAGCCCAGGAGCCTTGGTGGGAGAGGCTTTGAAGATTTCCCATGGCCCCAGGGGGTGGGGTGGGGAGCTGGGTCTGAGACCTAAGCTACTCCCACGAGGCACCAGCCTCCCCCGACCCCTCAAAGCTCTAAGCTTACTTCTTAGGGCTGCTCGAGCCCTTCTCCTGTGTCTGAGGCAGGAGAGGGGCAGGGGCATGAGAGGAAAGCAGGAACAAGAGGGGGATCTGGGACCCTCTACCCAAAGCCCACCCACCTCCACGCCCGCTGTGCCCAGTCCGGGGCTCTGAACGGGATCCCACATGGGACCAGCACTGAGGGAGGGGGACTGTTCTCTTCTGATCTGCCCTCCACCATGCCCCACCCAGCCTGATGGAATGGGAGCAGGGACCCATCTGGGATAGGAGCTGGGGCAGGGGCTGGGCCATGGCTGTTGCTACCTACCCCTACCCAGCATGCTCCATCCCACGTGGACACAGGGCTCCCACCTGCCCACGATCAGCATCTCCACTGTCCTCGCGACTCAACTACAACCCGTCGTCCCTATACCCCCCAGCAGCACCACTAACACTCCCCACCACACCCAAAACGGAGACTAACCCCTCCCTGTCACCCGCATTGTCACCACCTCCATGGGGGGGTGCCCCATCTCACACTTGACAGGACATCACACTCTTCCTTAATATGTTTTCAGGCCCATAACCCCCCAGGCTGTGGGGCAGGCACATTCGAGGGGACAAGGGCTTTGCTGGAGGCCACCTGGCGAGTTAGGGCAGCTGAGCCTGCACCCGAGTGCAGGGGTGGGAATGTGGAGGGGCTTGGGCAGAAGTGCTCACCACTGGACAACATGAGTCCCTTCTTGAAGGGGGACTGGAGAGGGCGTCTCGTGCCTGCTACCTGATTCCGAAGCCTCTGAGGCCTGAGCAGTAGCCTCCAGCATGAGCGAGCGGTGGTTTCCGGCTGCCGGGATTCTCCTGGCTGGTAAGGGACTAGGGGTAGGACAGGCTGGTGCTGGGGGCTCTGTCCCAGACCATTCCTCACCTGGCGGTGAGGGGTCGGGGTCCTCCTCAGTGAACCCCCATGGCTTCCACGTGTGAGTCTGGCCTCGGCCAGCCTGGAGGATGCTGACGCAGGGCCAGGGTACCCTCCTCAGTCCCCAGGCTTGGGGCTCCCTGACCGCACTCAGGGTCACCCGCCTGGGGGACCTGGCACAGGACAGGCCCTGCGTGGAGCTCAGTGCACACTCATAGGTAGGTGTGGTATATTAACCCCATGGCTTTCAGAGCTGCCCCCACACACACCTCCAGGTCCAGCCTCAGGAAGCAGCCTGTGTGCTGGGAACGTGGTAAGGCCGTAGCCTTGTTCCATGATGGAGAATTGAGCAGCGCTTCCCAGCACCCTCGGGCTGGCCTGGGCCTCACGGGTCATTCAAACAGACCAGCCCAGGGCCCCAGGCCTGGAGAGTACATTCTTCCCGGGAGCTCTTGAGGCCCAGAAGACTTCCCTTGGGGAGGAGACCAGCAATGGGGTGCAGTTGGGGTGGGAGGCAGAGACGGGTCTGTGAGGTATGCCCCGTTGTCCTCGCAGTGCCCCTTTCTGGGAGGCAGGCAGGGCGTCCCTCATCCCTGGTGGGCCACGATCGGGCTACCTGCCTGGGGTAGCTCAGTGGTTTGGAGGCAGAGCTGGGCCAGGGTTTGGGTCTCCTCAGGCCCCTTAATGAGGGAGGTGGCAGGGAGGGTGGGCATCTGAGAGGCTCAGCTGGTCCCAGCCCACTGGCAGCTGGCAGAACAGGCCCCTCCTGGTTTGCAGCTCTGGTGATGGTCTCGGCTTCTGCCCTGCCCCTTCTTCCTGCTCTGGAAGTCCCTGGTGACTCTCCCTCAATTCCTGGCAAGTCTGCTTTGCAAGGCGGTGGCAGTCAGAAGATACTCCTGTCACTAGGCATCTTGACAGCTGTCATTGCTGGAGCCACCACCTCAGCTGACGGGAAAGGACAGGCTCCTGGCACAACGGCAGGAGCCCTTTCTCCGGAGGCATCTGGGGACCAGGAGGCTCCTGTAGCCTTGTCTTTGGGTTCCCTGTCAGACCAGCCTACCCCCTTGGGAACTATTGGCTCCTCAGGCAGGACCCCACCTGGACCAGCCCCGTCAACACTGGCCAAGCCCACAGCCCACAGAGCCCCCGAGTCCCAGCCAGCGTCCTCCGTGTCTGGACCTGCAGAGGAGACGTGCACCCCTGGATCTCCAGAGATTGCTGCCACATTACCGTCAGGGGCTTCTCCTGGTCCACAGTACCTCGGGTTTGGGCAAAAGGCCAGTGAGGGCCCTGGGTTGTCTGTGATAGTCCATGCTCCTACCCCTGCAGCCCTGAGGACACCCGTCACCCCTAGACCAATCCAGCCGCCAAGCAGAGCATCCTCTGCCCCCACCACCCCTGCACCCGTATCGGGATCCCCACAACTGCTGACCTGGCTCCCGGGCAGGCACACCTTCAGTCCCAACGCCTGGATGCCACCTGCATTAGGAGCTGGCAAGTCTGGGCCAGAAGCCTCCCCACCTCTGACACTGGCTCCAGGGGCCCCTGGGGAGGCTGAGTCTGCAGTACCCCAGGGCCGACCTGTGTTTACATTGATGGCTAGTGGGCTCAGGATCACCCAGAGAGGCTGTGGCTTCCAGTCTGGGCCCAGGGCCCAGTGGCCCTTCCTTGTTGCCCTCAGCAGCACCATCTTCACAGTTGTCACCATCCTCCTCCCCACACCCCCCACCAGCATTGCCCCTGTCCTCATCCCCATCACGTGCAGTTCCATCTTTGTCATTGTCACCATCACTTTCCCCACCACCATCACCACTGCTATTTCAGTCACCAAAAATGTCACCATCCCCAGTCCTGGCCCCGATTTCCCCTATAACTACCACAGCCGGAACCTTTCCAGACCCTTTTGTGTCTGTGTTCCCACCCACAGCCACTAACTCTCCCTTCAGTACCTCCAGCCTCCCATCTGCCCTGCCACCCCTGATGGTTCCAGAGCCAGCCACTCTTCAAGGGACAGCCCAGCCTGGGCCAGGGGTCCCTGCCAGCCCAGCCCCCATGGCCACCAGCCTTCCCCCTGCCCCACCTAGCCCTGGCTTCCCCAAGGTCCAGTCTTCTGCCCTCTCTCCCGTCAGGCCACGCATCAGGCAACTCAGTCTTCTCCACCCCAGGGCCCAATCGTGTGACCCGCTCTGTGACCTTCAGAATCACCAACGAAGCTGTGCTCTGGAGTCCTGCCTCCCGGGAGTACCAGCTACTGGGTCAGAGCATCCGCCACCAGGTGAGGACACCAACCCAGTGCGCATGTGGGCAGTGGACGAGTGCTGGCCCTTGCCTGCCCCCCTTACTTTCTGAGCATACCAGGCCCCGTCACGCCCCAGTGCTGTGGCACTTGCTGTCCTTCCCCCTCATCATCTTGCGCCCTCACTGCCTTTTCTGCCTGGCAACGGCTGCCTCGTTGGAGTAACCCCTCCTGATGGCTCAGACTCCTGCCCTGGCAGAGTCAGGACTCCCCCCCTCAACCGCTGTCAGCTGCCCTGTCCCAGCCTGATGCTCCCACCGGGCCACGAGCTCCCTGAGGACAGCTGGGTACAGAGCCAGGCACACGTGGGGGCTCCAGGAGTGTCGAGTGAGCAAGCGAGCACCCACCCTATGCTTCTCCTCGGGGAGGAGCATGTGGGGTGGGGGTGGGAACCTAAGAAGTAGACTTAGAGGAGCTTCCAGCAGGAAGGGAGAGCCCAGGCAGAAATAATTCTGGGGGGGTAGGTCTGAAGGGAAAACCCTCTCATCTACCTACCAGGAAACTGGAGGAGGCTCTCACTGTGTGGCCGGCTGGCATTTTTCTTGGCCCAAAGCACTGTCAGGGACCAACAGGCCCTCACCCCCTGGCAGAGTGAGGCAGAGTTCCTGCAGCCAAAACCAAACCCACCTCCTGCCTCAGTTCTAGAACCATAGGCAGTGAAGGTGCCCTGGCCAGGAAGTGCCACTCCTTGCCTGTCATCCGGGGGGACTCTGAGTTTCTGTCCATTAGTTGCTTGGTCCATTCATTCATTTATTTGACGGATTCATTTCTTCCTACAACTACCTGAGTGTCTACTGCACCAGGCACTGTGCCAAGTGCTGGGAGCACGACAGTGAGCAAAAGCAAGCTCGCCTCCTGCCCTCAGGGAACCTGTAGGCTGAAGGGGCAGGCGCAGAAACCCAGATGCAGTTAGAGGCGCGAGCAGCTGTGCGTGGGATGTGCAGATGGGGTAGGCGGATTGCTGGGTGAGGGAGTTGCCCAGAGAACGCCTTTCTGAGAAAGGGGAATTTTAACTGGGGCAGAGAAGGTAGCCCGAGGAACCTGGAGGGCCCTTCTAGGCAGAAGGCACAGCACGCATGAGGATCTGGAGGTGGAAGGTGGCCAGAAGCGGCAGAGGCCAAGGGCCACGGGGGAGAGGGGCTGTGTGGAGAACCGGGGACAGGGGTGGAGAGTGGGAGCGGGAGACTGATGAGGAGGAGGGGCAGTCATCCAGACCGGGTGGCAGCTGGCCAGATGCAGAGCTGAGAATGATAGGATTGGAGAGTGGTTTTCAAGAAATCAGATAGCAGAGAGGGAAAAGCCTCGGAGCGCTGGGTGTTCGCTGCTTCCTGGACAGTCGGAGCCACCCTGGGGTTTTCCGTAGAGGGTGAGTGGCAGGTTATCTCTGGCTGCTGTGTGGGGAACGGCCTGGGTAGGGCCTGGGCAGCCCAGGTGGTCAGTGAGGAGACCATCACGGGGGCCAGGCCGGAGATGATGGGGGTGGGCGAGGGTAGGTGGTGGGGTACAGAGAGGGGCGGGGTAGGGCAGGAGGAGCTGGTGCTGCAGAGAAGCTGGGGGGGGGGGGCGTGCCAGCCTTCCATGTCTCTGCCTGTCCTCAGCTGCAGTCTATCTATCGGGAGGCCTTCCCCAGCTTCAAGGACATCGAGGTCCTCATCTTCAGGTGAGTGTGCATGGCTGTCAGGGCCCACCCCCCACCCCTCAGCTGGTCTGTGCCTTCTCAGTCTAGAGGGCACTCTCCCAGGCTGCCCAGCCCTGCCTGTCCCCCACTCCCTCCGTCCATGTTCAGGAGCACCTGGGGAAGGGGGCAGGAAGAGCCCTGGACAGGCAGGGAGGAGGCCTGCATCTGATTCTGCCACTGGCTGTGCTGTGTGACCTCAGATGGCCTTTGGCCTGCTCTGAGCCTGGTTCCAGCTGCAGGATTTGGACAGGAATGCCAGGCATTGTCTGAGTGCAGAGCAGCAAGAGCATCAGGCATGTGAATGACATGGAAATAGATGCAAACGCCCTGGGCAAGGGCCCTTTCCAGTTCTGGACCTCTAGGGGAAGAGGATGCTGGGAGAGACCCAAGACCAAATTTGCCAGTGGATATCAGCCCTGCAATTTGATGAGAAAGGTTGAGAAGGTCCAAATCATCACAGCCCCAGTTGAGTTGTGAGCTCAGTGCAGACCTTGAATCCTATAGGTAATTTAGAGGCTTGAATACTCCCAGTGACGGGGAACTCACTATCTCACCAGGCCATACTCCCTAGCTGGTTAGAAAGTTTTCCCTTTTAATAAACTGAAGTCTACCTCTGTGACTTTCCTGCCCTGGGCCTGAACAGAAGTTTTATCTCCCCAGCCCTGGGGTGGCACAGCACAAAACAAGTGCTCAAGGGAAGGACAAAAGTTATTCTAGATCCTGAGACTGTTTGTTTCCGGGTCTCTCCCCAAAAGCTCCTTCAGCCCCCTGCTGAGGCCAGGCTGCCTCCTCAAGACATGGGCAATTGATCCATCTCTCACAGGCTTTCAGAGATTCCTCAGGCCTGTCACCTGCGTCTCTCCAGAGTCCCTGCTCCTTGTGATGCAACCAAAGATGTTTTTCTCAGTGTGGCCCAGACTAGCTTCCTGAGAGCTCACAGCCAGCTGCAGCCTGGCTGGGTAACCCTGCCCCAGGCTCTCCCTGGGCAAGATTCATCATATTCCCATGAAAGCCAGCTTTGGTGGGGTGTTCAGGGGAACTCGATTTTACTTGCACCTGCTTTGTGCTCTGGTGGCCATGTCATTCAGGCCTCACCACAGTCCTCTGGGAAAAGGATCATTATTCCCATTTTACTGAGGAGGCAGCTGAGGCGCAGAGGGATGATATGACCTACCTTGAGTCACACAGGGAGGCTCTTCTCTGTGCAGCCCATGGCTTCCCCTGTAGACTTCCCTCCCTTGGGGCACCAACTCATTGGCCAGCCAGGCCCCCACCTGGCCCACAGGGCCCTATCTGCCCCCCTGAACTCCTGATGAGGATGTGGCTCCGCCCACAGGCCTGGCTCTTCAGCTGTGAATGCCTCCCTTGTATTTGGGGGCTGTGCCCTGGGCCCCTCTGCCTGCGAAGTCCTCTGGACTTTGTACCACAAAGTGAAGGCCTCAAGGCAGAAGTTGGGGCACTTGTCCTTGGCCGAGAACAGCCTTGCCTCTGACGGTGAGTCCCTTCCCTGGCCTGCGCCCCACCCCTACCCCAGTGCCTACTCACCTGCCCTCAGGGGGTGCTGGGCGGGCTCCCTAAGAGGGATCCAATTCCTGCCCTGACCCCGAAGCAGAGTGTGGTGGGTGAGGAGGCTCCTGGGGCCTCCTGAACGCCCCCCCAATGGCTCTGCAGGGTGCAGCCTCACTGACCTGGCCCGGGAGACCATCAGCATCAGTTTTACCGCCATGAGGCCCTTCCTGCCCCAGCTCCTCATACCTGGTTCTTCCCCCTTTGTCCTGCTGAGAGGGCAGATCCTCCAACAGGTGAGGTGGCCTCTCGCCCTGCCCCACCCTTCTGGGGCCTGGGACACTCACCTGGCCTTGCCTGAAGGCAGGCTTCTCTGGTGCAGTGGCACCCCCTGGAGGTAGCACCTGGCCAAGGCATTGTGGGGAAGGCACACAGCCCTGCCCTAGGGGCACGTCTGAGCAGGGTGCTCTGCCCAGGGGGATGGGACTGTCTGTCCGAGGAGAACAGCCAGGCTCTGTAAGCAGATACCCCTACCCCGGACACCAAGTTGAAGGAGGGGCTCACTCTCAGGTCCTGCCTCATGCCTCACCTGTCCCCACCTCACACTGGGTCTCAGGAGAGACAGCTCCCAGGCCCATACTGACCTCCTGGCCTCCCCGCAGGTCACGCCCCTGGTATCGGAGTTCTATAAGGCACGCCCCCGGGGAAGCCCCCTGCTCCTCTTCAGGTGGGTCAAGCTCCCTCCTGCCCACCCAGCCTGACCTGCTCCCTTGGGGGTTGCCCTGGAGCAGAGTGGACAGCTCCACCTTGTGACCCAGGGCCAGGACATGGCAGGCATGGGTTTGGGGGCTGGCCACCCAGGTAGCTCCAACTAGGTGGGGCTCTGCCCTAGGAGGTGGGGAGCCCCCACACCCGAGGGTGTGCAAATGGGGATACTACACCTGCTTCTAGAAACATGTGCTGGCAAAGAACTTGCAACCCCCCCGCACTCTCCCCTTGTACTTCCCTAGTAACGCAGACCAGTTGGTGGGTGTTTACATCGAATACAAGTTCCAGACCCCCATTCCTGCCCACCTCCCAGGCCTGGCCAATCACCTGGCCCAAAACACAATGGATCCTCCTCTCCAGAAATCCAGCATCATGGCCAATGGTGAGTCAGGGCTGGGATCTTTGTGGGTCTTTGGGCCAGCAGCCACTTAATCTCTCTAGGCCACGATATTTCCCTTCTGGAGAATGAGCAGAATTTCATTTTGACAAGAAATGTTCATGTGCTAGGCCACGGAGGGGAAGTAGACATAGAGCTTTGTGGGGAGCTGGGTAGAGGCAAGATCAGAGAGACAAGAGGGTCCAGTCACCTCTTATTTCCCGGGATCTGTTTAGTCCTCACATACATGACAAGATCTGTCCCACCAAGTCATGGGGCAAAAATGCTCATCTCTACTCCCGGATCTGCGAGAAGCCCAGAGTCTTCGCTTGGGGCCTCCCCAACAGGAAGACTTACACAGGCTCATGCCATCTAAAAAGGGATAGCAGTTCAGCACCCAAGTCAAGAGAGTTCTAGGTCCAGTCAGTCCACTCCAGCTACACAGCCTGGAGCTGTTCTTCAGAGACCCCTTGGCCACAGAAGGTGCCGGTCCACCTACAGTGCCAGTCCCCAATCCTGCTGCCTCCTCAGGGGGGTCAGTGTTGCCCTCTTTCAGGCTCTGCCCTCGTACCCACCCCAACACTGCTGTTCCTGTGCCAGCAGCCCCAGAGAGCAGAGGACTGGTTTGGGCATCCACTCTGCATGGGCTGGAACCACTGTCTCTTCCCCTCCTCAGGGAGCCAGTCCCCCACAGATGGGCAGTGTTCCCTCTCCAGTCTTCAAAGCACAGAGGGCCCATTGCACCCCTTGCAGCAGACAATAGACCTCTGCACCCATCCTCTCAAAGAGGCTGCACTGTTGATGGCCACCAGCCCCTACCATGCCCTCCCTACCAGCGAGTGAATTTTCTTATACTTCTCCCACCAGAGCAGGACAGGTAAAAATAAAAACCAAACAGCATAAGTTCATTACCAGCACAATTTCCTGCTCTACTTATAACAACTCTTGGAGTGAGCAGGGTGTTTCATTATTCCATTAGACAGATTAGCACAGGGGTTGGCAAACATTTTCTGTAAAAGGCCAGAAAATAATCTTTCAAGCCCTGCAAGCCATAGGGTCTCTGTCACAACTACTCAGCTCCTCCCTTGCAGTGAGAAAGCAGCCCTAGGCAACATGTCAACAAATGAGCTGGCTGTGTTCCAAAAAAATTTGTCTCTGGACATGGAAATTTGTGTATCACATAATTTCCATGTGTCACAAGATATTTTTCTACTTTTGATGTTTTTCAATCATTTAAACATATAAAAGCTATTCGCAGCTCATGGGCCATGCCAAAACAGGCAGCAAGGGATTTGGCCCTTGCTGGAGGGAAGGAAGCATTAGAGCTTGGGTATGCAGCCCTGGGGCAGGCGTGGGCCCTACCTCAGGGCTCCTGGGAAAGAGGGGCCAAGGCTGATACCACCATCCCGCCCCATCACTCTAGGGGAGAAGGCAGAGCTGGTGCTGTATGAGGTGTGGCTGCAGATCCTGGGCCAACCCTTCACTAAGGCCTTGGAGGACAAAACCAGCCCTGAGTCCCGGAAGCTTCAGGGGCTGCTGACGAGATGGGTGAAGTGGAGGGATGGAGGCCCTGGGCCGGGCACAAGGGGGGACGGCTGGATGAGGCTTTGGTAGAGCTGTGACCCTCTTCCTCTTCTCCTGACCCCCAGCTGACCACCAGCCTCAGAACACTGCAGAACTTTGACCAAGTGGTGGTGGAGGAATTCCAGTGAGTCCATGGTGGCTCTTGGTGACCCAGAGCTCAGACCTGGACTCTGTGGGTGGGGGCAGGAGGCTGGAAGAGATGACCTAAGTCCCCCCAGGCAGTCCAGCCTCCTGAAAACCATGACGATTCTTCTGCCAGGCCGGACCCACTGACTGCCAGAGTGGGTGCCACCTTCTTCGGGGCTGCACCAGCCCAGGCCGACATGCAGGACTACGTGCGCCGGGGCCTATATGCCCTGCAGGAGGCCAAGGGCCTCTTGGTAGAAATGGTCATCCCAGACCTTGGTCAGTGCTTCTGCCTCCTTCCCTCTGCAGGCCCCTTCCCTCTGTCTGTGTCTTCCATCCATCTGCCTCCTCCCTCAGGCTTGCTGCCCCTGCCCACCCTGATCTGAAGCCTGCCTCCTCCTGGGAGCCCTCCAAGGTGCCCCCAGCCTCTGTTCCTGCAGCACCTGCTGGGCCAGGACCCTGCACCAGAGCTTCTCTGCAGGCCTGGCCTTCTCAGAGGTGCGTAGTCTGGGAGGTGGGGCCCCACCTGGCCGCCATCTTCCTGCTCTGCTCTAGGCACCCCCAGCCCTGAAGCCTCAGGCCAGCCTGCCACCTCCATCCCCAGCTACGCTGTGGCTCTCCTCGTCCTGAGTCTCCTGCTTGTCCCACTCATCCTTGTCCTGGTGAGTGTCTGGCTGGGCTGGGGGCTCCTTCTTGGGGGACAGCCTGAGCCTTTGACCCCTGGACCTTTGAGTCTAGCTGAGGGGTCAGCAGGCCCCTTTACCACTTGCTGCTCACCTGAGCCCAGGGCTTCCTCAGCCTCCAGCTGGAGCCGACAGGTTTCCAGCCAGGGGTCTTGTCCTGATTCCAGGGACCCACCCTTCTTGCCAAGGTGCTGAAGTGGAAGGCCTGCTTCGGGGTGTTTTGCCTGGGGGCCCCGAAGCCTCGCCCCCAGAGTAGGAGTATACCGTGAGGCACAAAGGACCCTCTCCAGACAGGTAAGTGGAAGTTCATCCTCCCTGATCCCCCGCTGTTTATTCTGTGGGTGGGCTCTGCCCCTCTGGGCAGCAAGGCCTCATGCAACAATTTCCCAGGGAGTGTTGGTGGCAGTACCCGAGTGGTGAGGTCAGTAGGCCAGGAAAGCTCACCCCTGCTGCCCCAGGCAGTGGCCAGGGGTGGTCAGGCAGGCTCCTCCAAACAGACCCCCCTCACCCTGCCCATTCCCAGCTGCCTCCCACAACCCCTGGAAATGATGCCAGGGGCTGACAGAGGACCACAGAAGGCCAGAACTGGGACAGAGAAATGGAGATGCAGGGCGGGGATCTTACCCCTACCTCCCACCACATAAGGACCCAGTCAGTGGCACCTCCAGGTCCTGGAAGAGGTGTGGGACATGTGTGGACACAACTCAGGCTCCCCTGTGTCTCCTGGCCTTTCCTCCCCTCTGCCCCAGGGCCAGGTGGGAGTGCAGGGAGGGTGGACAGCACCATTCTGGGCACGGTCAGTTATTCCTGACTTCGGGCTTTGGCCCCTTTCTCTACCCTCAGGTGGCCCCACACGCTACTGCTTCTTCCACTGAAACCCCAAACCTCTGCTCTCCTCACCTTTCACCTTGACCCAGGGCTTCCACAGACAGTGCTTCCACCCCTGAAGGATGAATCTGGAGCTCCAGCACCCCTGACTTGCCCAGGAATCCAGAGCCAGAGAGGGCAAGGCACCAGCCCTAGGTCACACAGTGAGGGAGGCTTCTTCCCTCCCAGGTCATCCAAAGACTGGACTCTCAGGGCTGGGACAGAGGTGGAGTGGGGGAAGCAACACCTTGTCACCTATGCTGGGAAGATGGGCTCCCCACCCTACCCCTAAGGTTCATAAAGTTGGGGAAAACCCATGCTTATGTGGGCCAGGCGCTGTTCCAAGTGCTTCACACACTCATACAAGCCTCTCTACTCAGGTAGTTGCTTACAGAGGAGGAAACTATGGCCAAGGGCCCCTCCCCCAGCACATGCAGAGGGCTGAGAAGGGGCAAGGTCCAATCCTCTACATGTACATCTACAGCACCCTTGCCCTCGGAG
Organism: Daubentonia madagascariensis; assembly: GCA_023783475.1. NCBI lineage: Eukaryota > Metazoa > Chordata > Mammalia > Primates > Daubentoniidae > Daubentonia > Daubentonia madagascariensis. The sequence goes on along the minus strand of JAKFHU010000144.1, from coordinate 5,183,956 downwards.
GTAGAACACTCGGACCAGGCCCTGGGGATGGCCCTGTACTGTGGACCTCAGGGAACAGAATGCAGTGGGACAGCAGCTGGGCAACCCTCCCATAGGTACCTGCATCCCCATGAAGGGGCCTAGTCACCCTCCCTCAAGAGGGCTGGGGCAGAGGCATCCTTCCACCAGCCTGGCCCAGGAGGGCTGGAGGCATTATCAGTCTTAAGAGAAACGCTGGTCCTTTGGGGTATGGAAAAGTTAGAAAGCAATCTGAAGCTGGTTAAAAAAAAATGCTTTTATTTCTAAACATTAGACAGTCATCCAGTGAGAGGGGCTGAGAGCCCCAGAGGAGAGCCCACAGGAGGAGGAGGACTACCTAGGGGGTCAAGGGTGGGCATGGGGACTGCTTGGGGCAGTCAGCCTCAGACCAGGTACAAGGCAGGCTCCCAGGGAAGGCTCTCCTGGCTAGGGAGGTCTGGGACTGAGGCTAACCCCCTCACTGGCCTAGGGGTAGGGTCAAAGGGGGGCAGACCTGGCAATCTCCTGGGGGACACAGGGGTAGGCAAAGGTCTTAACCTTGAAAGATCCAGCAGCTCCTAGGCCCACCAGGACACAAGAGAGATTGGTGGTGGTGGAACCTGGGGATGGTTTTTGAACCCAAAACCTAAAAGGGAAGGAGTCAGGTGTAGTCCTGCCCCAAAGTCTCCCCTGCCTGCGGAGAGCCAGCAGGCCTAGTGCAGGGACCCCAGACCATGAGCTTACTTGGCCAAAGACAGCGGCCAGCACCAAAATGCCAAAGAGGGTTGGCAGAAAGATCACGTAGCAGTTGACTGTAGCTGGTGGCACGTTCCTCTTTACCTCTGGAATATACAAGCCTCTTATTCCTACCCCTGAAGGGCTGCTGCCCCCACACCAGCACCCTGAAGACCAGCCCAATACATGCACAGGTCCTAGATCATGCCCACTCTCCAAGTACCCACAAATAAAGACTAGAGCCAGGGCAGGCCAAGGTGTAGGAGGGGGTCCCTGGAAGACGCTCCTCAGGCTGTCATGATGCCTAAAACATCCCCAGTAGGGCTTCTCCTCTTAAGAGAGGGAAGATCATGCCAGCCTTGTTCTCTCTAGCCACCTCCATTACCACAGGAGCCCTTGCAGGTGTTGTAGGAGAGAACTGGGTGGGACCACCACCAGAGCCCTGAGGCTGAGTCTGGCCAGGTGAGCTCTGGGAGACCCTCTTCCTCTTCAGGCTTTGGTTTCCTAGCCGTCCGCAAACCAGGCCATTTCAAACTTCGTGTGAGGCCTTGCCCGAAGACGTAGTTCAGACATACCCGGTGAACACAGCAGGTTTTAGGGAGATGGCACACACCTGGTGTGGGGGGGCCCACAAGGAAGGGAACCCACAGGGCTAGCATGGCCTCTCTGGAGGTGGCGTAATGGTACTTGCAACACACAGGAGAAAGGGTCCACCTGGAAAGGTGAGGCAGCCAGATGGCCACCAGGCTGGATGGCCACCACTAGGGTCTGTAAGACAACAAAGGGACCATACAGACACAAGTGAGTCTTTGCTAAGCAAGTCTTCCCTGTTGGCAGCATGGGGCATTCAGGACATACTTCTCATGGCCCACCTCAAACCCATCTCGAGGCCACCCACCAGCATCACACAGGCTTGTTTAGTTGTCACAGCAACCCTGGCATGGAGCTGCCCTATTCTCCAGATGAATAAATAGAGGGTCAGAGAGATGCATGTCTCACAGCCAGGGCCTGGGGTTCAGACCCAGGTCTGGCTGCACCTCCTCCAGAACTCAGTTCATGCTAACAGCCAAGCATTTGTCAAGTACCTGTGAAATAGGTGCTGTTATCCCCATTTTACTGCTGGATAAAGAGAGGCAAGGCATAGATGACTTGCCCAAGGCCAAAGTGGCAGGGCTGGGCTCAAGCCCCCCCACCCCCCTGCCCTCAGAGCCTGCGTTCTCTGCTACATCCCCATAGCAGAGGCTCCACTAGGACCTGAACCCAGAAGGTGGAACTCTGCTGCCTCCTTTGCCCCACTCAGGGGACAGAGCATGCAGCCCCATGTTTGGGGAGGTGACAGTGTGGGAAACAGCCCAGGCCAATGCCTCATTGAGCCAAGGGTTCCCCAGGGCCAGGAAGCCTGGGAGGGCACTGAAGCCCACCCCCACACTCACTGGAAGCCTCAAGTCAGCACCTGCACTAGGTCAGAGAAGCTGCTCAGTCCCTGATGCACCTGCAGGGGTAAGAAAGGCACAGGAAGCAGGCCTCTTGCCTGAACTTCCTCCCTATCCCCACATCCCCCAAGCAGGAGAGAAGGGGCAGCCACCCACCAGGCTACTGCCCGATTGAAGCCACTGGGGCTAGGTCCCAACAGGCGAGTATGGTCCCTGACTATCCCAAGCCCAGCCCCAGCCCTACCGAGGTAGCCACATCTCTGGTGAGGGCCTGGTAAACAGGAGATGTGATGTCCCCAACTGGCTCTATAAATCTCTTGTTGATGACAGTCAAGGAGATATGCCTGGCAGGCACAGGAGGGGCAGAAGCAGACAAAAGTCCATTTGAGCCCAGGCCTGGCCCCAGGAAGGACTAGATGGGGGTCGGGGGGGGGTGGTCATTAACCAGTCCCAGTGAGGGAGCTCAGGTCTACAGGCTGGTTGGCTAGGGCCGGTAGCACCTGCAGCACCTGGGGAGTGCCCGCCCTGTCCTGGCTCTGCACTCGGGCTGCTTCTTGGAACCACAGGCACCTGGACACTGGCCTGAGCTAGGGATAGTGGTGGGGAAGGCACAGGCACTTGTGGCCACATGTGGGCACCTAAGCATGGGGCAGGGGGACATCATGCCCAAGAGACACCACAGGGGCCAAGAACTTAAGCAGATATGACACCATTAACAAATGCCCTTATCTTGGGGCATGTCCAAACTTAAGTCAGTCCCTGTCCTGACCCTGAGGCAGCAGCTCATGGTCTGGATGAGACTCACAAACGTGTTAGTGCTGTGGGTAGGGGGCCCAGCCCAGCCTGGGACAGCCAGCAAAGCTGTGTCTTGGAGAAGAATCTGTTAAGATTCATCCAGAACAAAAGGACAGCTATGCCGGGGAAGTGGGGCAGTACCCAGGGGACAGGGGGCCTGAGGATATTTAGTGAGGCAGGAGCCAGGATAGGAAGCACAGGCAGAGTGGCATGTCAGCATCCTGCCAAGGCCAGGCTACGAACCTGGGGGATGCGCTGTCCAGCCTAAATTACTCCTGCCACAGCCTAGACACCACCCCTATGTAAACGGAAGAAGGGTCATCAGGGAAGGCGGGGATGGGAGACCCCCAGACCCCTCTTCCCTACTCCCCCAAGCTGGCTCCCCATCCCCTACCAGAATGAAGGTGAAGTCTGCCACAGGATACAGCCTGCTTAGGTTCTCTCACCTGGGGGAGGGGGAGGAAGCTGCAGCTAGGTAAGGAAGAACCAAGGTCCTACTCTGTCCCTGTCAGGTGACCTTGGGCAAGCTGACTTCTTTGTCTGGGGCCGAGGAGAGTCACTGGGGAAAGGCTGGGTTAAGAGCGCCCAACCCTGGAGCCCAGAGCTATCCATGAAGAGGACTCTCCATCCTCCCAATTCTGTTCCCAGCATCTGTTCCTTCAGGCTGTTCAGCGGGTTTGGGTTGGCTTTCGTCACGATCAGGGGTTGATCCCAGGGATCACAAAAGTGATGGGCAGCTTCTCAAGCTCCAGGTACTCAAGGTATACCCTGCAGGGCACCAAAGCCAGAAGGGTGTTGGGGAAGACCTTGAACAGGGCCACCAGGCCACCCTGGGCCAAGACCGGAGCTCTGCTTGGCCAGGGCAACCCCATGCTAGGCCACAGCCTGCCCCTCTGTCTCATGGGGGATGTCAGTATTGTCTTGGAAGTCAAGTTAGTAAGCAAGGGCAACCAGAGTTGCCAGCAGGGCTCAAGACCAAACACACAAGGCTTTGGCCTATCACAGAAGGTCAGGCTAGAGCAGGGGCTGTGTGAAGCTAGGGTGACAGAGGGCCTTGCCCTTCAGGAGTTTCAGCTGTCTGGGTCCTTGTCTAGACCCTCACGCCGTCCCCTGATACCCAACCCTAGGGACAATTCCTCCCAGGCTGGTAGCATAAATTTGACCCTTGCACCCACCCCACCAAAAGCCTTGAAGTGAGGGGGCCTGAGAATGGGGGAAGACCCTTCAGGAAAAGGTTCTTAGGGGCAGGGAAGTTTTGAGCTGGGCCTTACAGCAGCCAGAGGGGAAGGTAACAGGCCCTCTCAAAAAGCCTGCCAGGGAACCCAGGAGGGACACGGGTGTAGTGGTGGGAATGTTCTGAAAGACAGTAGATACCCTCACACTCACCAGTGGAGCTAAGCGAGGCCAGGTCCACGTGCCCGGAAAAGTAGGTATGCATGCGCTGGTACACTTTGGCTCCTGCACAGTGTGGCCTCCAATTCACAGGTACCTGAGTTTCAGGCCAGGACCGGAGCTGGACTCTCCCTGGGGACAGGGAACACAGTGGGATGGGACGTAGACCACCCAGAACATCACTTGCACTTTAGGCTTGCTGGCCAGCTAGGGAAATGCACAGGGAGGGGCCCTGCTTGAGGGGAGGGCTGGGCCTGGACTACTCAGACCTGCCTCTGTGACAGGCTAGTCCCATCCTTCCAGTCAGACTCTTGAGCTGGGAGCCCACCCACCCAGGGGTCTCACCCAAGTCTGTGGCCCCTCCCACCCAAGTGAGTACCATAAAAATGGATGCAGAAACACCAGACACTCCTCCCAGCTGGCTGTGGCTTCCTGGAGTGGCCTCCATGACCCCTGGGTGAGTCAGGTGGGGTTCCCCAGGGTGGGATGCCTGGCCGGAACACGTCAGGCATAGTGAGTGCTGGTTCCTCAGGGCTGAGCCCCTCTGCCCGGGGGGCCTTGGAGACACTTCCACTTTCCAGCTCTGTTCAGGGACCCAGGGCCTGGTGCCAAGTAGCCTTTCTGCTTGAGAAGAGCACCCTAGGGGTCATCACACCTCTACCCCGGGGCTCAAGCGTCCAAGATGTGGAAAGGCCAGCAGTTAGAAAGAAGGGGGCTGTGGGTCGCTCAGCAGTCATGGCCTTGGTGAACAGATCCCCCCAAGGGTGAGAGGGAAGGGGACCTGGGCTGTATGCCCCTGAAGTTTGTGGCGCCGGGCTCCAGAGGGGTCCCTGGGAGGGAGAGTGGCACAAGAGGAACTGCTGCGGAAGCCTTGGGCACCTCCTCTGCAGAGGCGGGCCCGGCTAGAGGTTTAGGGCCCATGTCAGGAGGGTGGGCCTAGGGGCCACAAGGGAATGAGGCTACCTGCTGGGACTGCAAGGAAAGCAAGTCTGGTCTACAGAGAGTGGCATCAGCTGAGCTGGCAGAGCCACCAGTCCCGAGGAATGCTGGAGGCCAGGTTGCCAGGGGCTTGGGGCCAGAAGTGCCCATGAAACCAAGAGAGGGGTCAGAACTAACTCCAGATGGGACAGCACTCACAGGTCCAGAAGGTGGCTCTAAGCTGGCAACACCTGGAAGGGGCTGGGCTACCAGAAGCCAGGGGCCTGGGATGGCTGCTGAGCTGGAAGACCGTGCTGGGGAAGTACCAGGTAGATCTGGTGAGGACCAAGCCTTAGTTGCTGCGGACCCTAGCTGCCTGCTAGGCTTGGCAATGCCAGGGTGGTGATGGGCGGGGCTGGGGAAGACCTGGCCTCCAGAAGCTGGGGTCCTGGTATGTTCACAGGGCCAGGAAGTGACAAGCTGAGGGGTGGCAGCAAAGACTGAACAGGGCTACCCTGGCTGTCCTGCACAGGGGAGGTGGCAAGCCTTGTGGAAAGGAAGGCAGGGGCCCTAGGCCTGTTGTAAAACCCACACCTCCCTGAGTAGGGGCTGTCTCCAGGGTTTCTTGCCCACTCAAGGTAGCTGGGAGCCCAGGCCTCACTGAGGATGGTTCAGAAGGAAGGGCCAAGGCCTCAGCAAATGAGACTGGCAGAAGCCCCTTGCTTCTGTGCTGTGGGGCTCCAAGCTGAAGCCTCAGCCCCTCTGGGGGGGGGGGCTTGGGTCTGAGAGGTTTGTAGTTTTTGAGAAGCAGCCACCAAGCTTGGGGTCCCAGGCTCTGAATTACAGGTAGGAGAAGAGTGAGGGGCGACAGTTAGGGCTTGGAGAGCAGAAGTGCCCAGATCTGAGAGGGAGAAGGGTCTACAGATGCCTTTATCTGATGGCTCTTGGAGAAAGTAGCAAGGGAGCCCCTGCCAGGCCTTGTAAGCACAGAACAGGCCTCGGGGGATCTGCACCCACTTCCCAGGAGCCCAGGTTCTCACTGTCCCAAGAAGTCACAGGGACCTGGGAGGTAGACCCCTCCAAGACAGAGGCAGGGGTGCTGGAGGCACAGTGAGTGGGCCAGGCTGAGGCTAGGGGTTGTGCGTCAGGGAGGGGTGGAGAGCTCTACCGATGCAGGCACCTCTGAGCAGGCAGTGGCTAGAATGCCCAGAGTTGGGGTCCCCATGGAGGCAGCAGCATACTTACTCATGGAGTGCCAGCCCTCAGTCCAGCACAGGGGTTCGTGTCCAGCTGGAGAGACAGGAAGGGCTCTGTAGCACCTTCCCTTGCCCTGGGGCCGTCCTCATCTCTGGAAACAGAGAAGGGCCTGGAAGGGCTGCACTGGGCTGGGGGCTCACCCTCGGGGGATACCTGGAGGTGGGGGCTAGGGGAGCTGCCCAGGGACAACAGCCAGTAGCAAGGCCCAGTGTATGCCGGCTGGGGCGTCCTGGTGGCCTTCCTCACAGCCACGCCCACCCCAGGCCTCCGCAGCTGGGGCAGCAGGCTGGGCTGGGGTTTGGTCCCATGGGCTGGAAGCACCCTCCCATCTCCAGCAGGGGAACTGTGGGGTGAGAGGAGGCACAGCTAGTCAGGTCAGAGGCGGGCCCTGCTCCCAGCATCCCCTGGGAAGTTGGGGGAGACCCAGCCTGCTCAATCCGGCCCCCTTAGTGAGAACAAGCCAGGGAAGGAGGTGCCTAGAGCTCACCAACGGCATGGGGGTCTCAACAACCACCCCCAACACAGCCCTCCTCCCTCTTCCCCTCCTGCCCTCCTGCGCTCCTGCCCTTCTCTCCTGCCCCAAGACACCAGCTCCCACTGGCCTCCTTGCAGGCTTAACTCCGGTCAGAAAATGCAGCCACTTGGGCCTGGCCTTTTGTTCTGGGCTGGGGTGCCAGGTGGGGCATCTGGGAGGCTAGGCCTCACCCGAGCTGGAGCCTCACCTGAGCCCTATCCTTTTAACTTAGGGCAAGAGATGCACATGTGGGCCCAGCAAGACCACCTGGAGCAAGGAGAGGAGCCCAGCTGAGGGCAGGTCTGGGTTGGTTAGGCCCAAGCAGAGCCAAGTGCGGTGGGGTCACAGCCCACCCAGCTGGCCCAGTGCCCTCAGGACCAGCTCTGGGTCTTGACACAGCCTGGACCTGCTGTTTCCCCATCTGTCACCTGATGAGAGGGGCATGTTGATGGTTACTCAAAATATGGTTCCTGAACACCTGACTCAGAATCATTTTGGGAGTTTGATTAAAACCCAGATTCCTGGGCTCTGCCTAAGACCATGCTTGAAACCATTTCCAGGTGGTTCTGCTTGAGAAGCCCTGCCTGGCTGGGTCCAGCCCAGGAGACTGATGGTTACAGGGCCTTGTGGGACCAGACGAGCCACATTCAACCAATAGAGAGGTGGGTCCTGCTTGTTTACTTGAGGGGTGGGGGGCCCTGCACACGGAGCTTCCCCATACTCCTTCCTGCCCTCAGCTCTTTTGACCCCAACAGGGTTTGTGAAAAACTGTGAGGGCTGGTAGCAAGGTAGGGCACTGCCTCCCTCAGGCAAGGAGGGGCAGAGTTCTGTTCCTGCCCCACCACCTCAGGCTGGGGCTCCTTGGGACAGTCATCTCCTCCCTTCATCTAGACGCCTCAGGGCTGGGCGAGGTCTCCCTCTTCAGACTGGAGCTGGGCGGCCGGCCTCCCACCCCAGAGCTGTCTCCTGGGGGCAGCCACCTCCTTCCCGCACGCCCCATTCTACATCAACACTGCCTTTGCACCACTGTGGATCCTCTGGGGCATAGGTGGGCCCGGGTGCTGAGCCCTGCTTGTCCTGAGGCCTCACTGTGCCCTGCAGCCATTGGCATGTGCGGCTGTGACACAAAGAATGGTCTGAAAAATGGTAAAAGTTTTCTCTCTCTTCAAAACCCCCTCATCCTTTTTCAGAACTAAAACCTGCACCCCTGCCTCAGGCCATTGGTCTGGAGGGGCAGGGGAGTGTCCTTTGTTCTTTGCACCACAGGAGATGGCTCCAGGGAATTGTCTTAGCCAAAGATGGGATGAATCAAAGCCTTTATAAGCTCTGTACTTCTGCTCAGAAGCAGGATGTTCGTACTTTGAGATGGGAGTCTGCCAACCTCCTCGTTTGCTGGCAAATTAATAAACTCCTCTTTCCTTCTCCTCCAACCACTTGTCCTGGTTCTTCCAAACCTGTAGCAGGAGCACAGGTACACAAGGGAGGGAGGGAGGCGAAGGGCTGAAGGAAAGAAACAGTCCAAGCCAGTAAGGCCCTGGCAGTGAGATGTGGGCAGCTGCCCAGGGCCCGGGAGGCCCCGGATTTGGACTGGCTCCACCTCTGCTGCAATTCTTTCCTCCTCACAGGAATAGCTTCAAGTGATCCCAACTCTGCACTTCAGTTTTCTGTAAACCGTATGGCCCACGTGCCATTATTCTTCAGACTGTGGCTTTGAGTGAGCTGATGTGATCTTGGATTTGGAGCCAGGCTTCCCAGCCCTACCCTTCTCCCACCTGGAGATTTCCCTGTTCTAGACCCATCTCTACCCACCCTGCTTTGCACATGTTCTCACCTACTTCCTACTTGTCTTCAAGGCCCAGTTTAGCCATCACCTCTTCTGGTAACCAAGACACCTCCCCCAAGCTTACATAGCATCCCTCCCCCCAGGGTTGTCACTGCAGTGACCAGTGTGTTGTGGTTGCCTATCCCCTTCACAGGCCAGGTAACTCTTCTTGTACAGTGTACAGCAGACAATGGCAGCTGCCACTTCAAATCCTGGCCTAGTGCAAGGCCAGGATGGTACCAAAGGGTTAGCGTAGCTGGGCCCAGTGAACACCCACCAAGACGCTGGGCAGATCTGACAAGCCCTCAATGACTGGCCCCTGGCCCACGTGGAGTGGGAAACCAGACTCAGGAAGCACCCCCCCCGCGCCCCCCCCCCCCCCCCCCGGCTTCCCTGACAACAAATCTCTGTGGTAATAGAGCCCAACAACAGCAGGGTCTCTGAAGGGGCTGCCCAGTGGCCCACCAGCTAAGGTTATTGGGATGCATGGTCACCAGCATGAGGAGGGGATGACAGTTCCAGCCGGACTGTGAAGGGCACGTTCTTGGTCCTGGGAGAGGGGCAAGTGCCAGCATCTGGTGACCAGCATTTCTCACTGGGCAGTAGGCCGCTAACCAACCACCACCAGGACCCACAGGGCCAGAGCCAGCCAGCACGATGGTGCTGGAAACACTTAGCACCTTCCAGGCTAGGAGTGGGGAGAGAGGAGGGCCAGACACACAGTGATGAAGCATTAAACCAACACACACACACACATACAGGCCCCAGTTCCAAAAACCCGGACGCTTTAATGGCCTGCCTCCAGGGCCCACAGGCTCTTCGCAAACCCTTAAATAAGGCCAATGCCCCTCGTGCCAGCCTCTGGCTCAGGTCAGCACTCCACAGGCAGGTGGCCCACAGCAGGCCTGCCAGGCTCTGGCTTAGGGAGTGCCAGGGTCCCCAGTCCTGATCTTCAGAGACCTCTTAGGACTGAGCTGCTACTCAGCCTGCCTGCTCCAGTCCCTGAGTCCCTGCAGCTGCTAGGCTTCCATAAAACACAGCTTTCCTGGGATAGTGCATGGGGTGGAGGCGGCAGCTCAGGGAAGTCACTGATGTTGATTCAGGACAGGCTTGGGGCTTCCAAGAGTGGCAGCAGCAGGCCCAGAACAAGGATGCTGGCCCCAGGCCTGTCACCCACCAGCAGCAGGAGTGGGGAGTGCAGACAGTAGGCTCCCTCAGGGAGCTCCAGGCTGGGGTGGCAGTGGGGGGGAGGTGACTCCAGAAAGTGTGAGAGTCATATACACTGTACAATGTACCACTCTAAGATAGCCAAGTCCTATGACACATAAAGACTCTCTATAGGAAGGTTTTGCTTGCCTCAGCTTCCTATTCCAGGCCCTGTCCCAGGGGGGAAGCAGAGACCAAACCATAATGGGTGTGTGTCAGGCATCATCCCCACAACAACCCTGTGAGGTAGGTTGTGTTGTTCTATTTTACAAATGGGGAATGAGGGCTCAACAGGGGTGAAGTGTCTTGCCCAGGTCTGTCTGGCTCCAAAGCCCATGTGTTTTCTCTAGGGAAGAAATAGGAAGTAATCCTATCTAATAAAGACCCTCAAGTTTTAAAAGCTCAGGAGCTCTCAGCCCAGCCTAGGCGGGCCCAGGGGGAGAGCTGGGGACCCGCCAAGGGAGTTGCCATAGCCCCAGCATTCACTCCTGGCCCAGGACTAGATAGGCAGAAGGGTGGGATAGAGCGAGCCCCAGACAGCTGCCCAAACAGCACCAGCAACCAGTGCTACAGGTGATGACTCTGGCTGCCCAGCAGCTGTGGACGGTGTGAGGGCCGGTCTGGTCCTGAGGCCTTGTGGCCCCAAGTGGGCAGTGCCAGGCCATTGAGCCAGGCGGTTTCCAGCAGGCTTCGGAAGCGGGCCTTCAGGGTGGGGCCGGGTGGGCTGGCGCTGGCAGCAGGGTCAGGTGAGGCACCATCGGACTCTCCCCCCGAAGTTGCCTCTGCTTTCTCTGGGCCAGGGGTTGGTGGCTTCCTCCCTGGCTTCCTGACCTTGGGGGCTGGTGACTTCCGAGCCAGGGCTAGGCCCTCTGGCTCATCTCTGGCCATGGTAGGTTCTGAGGGGGACACAGCTCCAGCCTCAGCATCAAAGTCACCTGGAAAAGGAAAAATAGTCAGGCTGCAGACCCCACCCTCAGGTCCTACCTCCTGGCCTCTAAAGCCATCCAGAACAGTGGTTCTGCTCTGCCGCAGGCCAGAATGGCACCAGCAAGGTCACAGATATCACAGCTCTTCTCCACACGTGCCCACTGGCCAGATCATCCAAGCCAAAAAGTTGTTTCTCCCCAGATGACTCCAGAACTCTATCTGATGAGGGCACTGCCCAGGAGAGGCTGTTTGGGTACCAGGACAAGAGGGAAGGAGCCCAGCAGGCCAGGAACAACTGGCCTAGTCTAAAGCCCCAGTGTACAAGTAAGGAAACTGAGGCATAGAAAGAGAGGGCCCTGCCATCCCCAAGAGAGCCATCATCTTTCTGCATACCCCTGCAGAGCTGAAGCAAGAGCCAGAGCCCAATCCCCAGCCCTGAAAGCAATGCCTGGAGGGAGGTGGGTGGAGGAAGCAGAGGAGGGACAAGAGCACAAGCACACCTCCTGGGAAGGGAAAGTGCTGGGGGAGCACAGGAACCCAGGAGACATGAAGGCAGAAATAACTGTCTAGGGGCACCCACAGAAGGGTGTCCTCTAAGGATGGGGGAAGGAGTGGGACAGGGGCACCAAAATCCAGCCCGTGGCAGGATGCTGGGCCTCAGTCACTTTCTTACTAGGCCCCAGACTCTTGCAGGCTGGAGTCAGAGCAGCAGGGGACTGTGTGGGGTGCCTGGGCTCCACTGCCTGCCAGGCAGCCCAGGAAAAGCAGACCTGACCTTCTCTGGGCCCCAGACAGCCCAACTATATAGGGAGAGGGCTGGGCTGAGGAGCTCTGAGTGATGCAGGACACCCACCAACACTCTTTCTCACTCAGAAACAAAACTTGCATTTTCTTTGCATCCCATTAAGGCATCTGCCCCAAACTTCCTAAGTGTTCAGGAATCAGGAGTGCTGGTCAACCAGACGCCAAGCCCCACACCTGCACCTCACTGCCCTGGGCTCTTCACCCTGACCTACAACCTTGACCAGGTAAGGGCCCAGGGCAGGGCTGCCAGGATGGGTATGGGACTAGTAACAGTTTCTACAGGGAAACAGCCTAGACAGAGGCTGGATGGTGGCAACGTGAGGACAGAAGTGGGGGCAGCAGGGAGAGAAAGACTACAGAGAGGGCCTTGAAACCAGGTGTACTGACATAGGAGAGGCAATGACAGAAACCACCTGGTCCCATCACCAAAGTCCTGGCTGAAGCAGTGTGATCGTACACAACTTACAACACTACAGTTGTGTGGTCCTCCAGGATGGGAGGAAAAAAAAACAAACCCCAAAGAAGTTGGAGAACAATAGGCATAAGACATCATTTAGTAGAAAAAAAGCAAACCACAAAACAATGTTCAGACTTAGGGGCACATTTCTGCGTATGTAAGTGCCCAGGAAGACTGAAAAACCACACATTCAAAAGGCAACAGTGTATGGGGAGGGCGGGAGGGTAGGTGGGGCCCCCCGCCAGGTCTTATGAAGCGGGGTGCCCTTCACTGAGATGGGTAAGAGTAGGGGTGGGGAGTAAGCTTGGGGGACGCTCAGGAGTGCAATTTAGGATGAGTGCAGTGTGGTGGAGACACCCAGGTGCAAAAGCCCGGCATGCACTGGGTTATTTGGGGTTAGAGCTCAGAAGAGGGAAGGCTGTGCTGGACACAGACAGGAGGAAATGATCTCAGACAGAAAATGGGGCCTGGCCAGAGCCCCAGGAACACCAGAGAAGCCTGCATCAAAGATGGGGAAGGCACAGGCAGAGGAGGAAGGGGGAATGCAGGAAGGAACAGCACCAGGGGAGGCTGAGAAAGAGTTCCCATGGGTCAGAGAAGCTGGCATGTTCAGAAGCCTACAAACGACGCTACGAAGGTGCTCCCTGATGCCTGAGGGTCATATGGGGGGGGGTCCCTAAGCCCACCATGGAAGGCCATACATCCCCAACCCAGGAAGGAGTTCTTGGAACCACTCAGCCTGGGCTGTGACCCACTCACACAGCGCACACACCTGTCACTCGCTCCTACACAGCTCCGGTGGCTACTGGGGCTGCCCCATGCTCACCCAGCTGGCGGCGTACACAGTCACGCCACTGCAGGCCCAGCAGGTCAGGGTAGATGTCGGGCAGCTGGCGCAGCGCCAGCAACTTCAGCATGCGCGAGGTACAGCCATGCAGGGCACGCTCCCGCAGTGCCCGCTCCTCTGACAGTGTGGTAGGCCGCAGCTCCACGCGATGCTCCTGCAGCACGTGGTCCACGGAAGCAGGTGGCAGCCGCGGGAAGAGCCGCTCCTTCACCAGGTGGATGGGCACGAAAATGGCACCAGCTCGCACCACATGGGGAAAGGGGCACCGCTGTGTGTACACGAAGCTCTGCAGCTGGGACAACAGCTTGCTTAGCAGTCCCTGTACACCCTGGCAGTCCTGCCATGCAGCCCGGCCCCAAGGCCCAGCCATCTCAAGCCACTCGCGCAGCTTCTCCGGTGGGGAGTGGGCCACTGAGCCTGAGATGGCATCACACAGGGATGCATGCAAACCTGTAAAGTGCTGCTCTGGGGAGTCTGCTGGGGCTGGTGTAGATACTGGAGCAGGGCCTGCAACTGGAGCTGGAGTCGGAGCCGGGGATGGAGCTGGTGCCGGGGTGGGGACAGGTGAGGCCACAGCTACGGCTGGAGGGCTGGGCAGTGCCAGGTTGAAGCAGGCCACAGGCAAGGGCTGAGTAAGAATCTGCAGTCCGATGGGTACAGATGTGGGAGTGGGGGCAGGCTGGGCAGGGGCAGGGGCAGGAGCTGAGGTGGGTGTGGATGGGACCACGGCTGCAGGCAGCGGTGCAGGTCGGAGGATCTTGAACTTTCGGAACATGAAGGCCACAGAACTGTGGAAGTTGGTCCTTGGCATGGCCTCTGTGGTCGCTGGCACCCCAGGCAATCCTGGGGCTTCTGTGACTATCTTTTTCAGGCCTGGTAGATCTGACACTGTGTTCCCCACATCTGGCACGTCTATGGCTTCAGTGGGCTTGGCATGTACTGCAGGACTAGGGACATTGATGGGAGAAGCCTCTGCTATGGGCTTCTTCACACTCAAGTCCAGGGCCACCTCCTCCTTACGTGAGCAGCGAGCCCCTGAGGGGCCCTCCTGGGCAGGCAGGGTCCCCCTGCAGCCTTTATCATGGCTCTCATTGGTGGCTGGAGCCGAGTCAGGTTCAGCTGTGGCCTCAGGTGCCTGCACATCCAGATAGTCACGGTAGGGGGCCAGGCTGAAGACGTTGTCAATAATAGGCATTGGTGGAGAGCTGGGTGGCCTTGTACCCTCCTTCTGTGGAAGAGACTGGCGCTCCTGGGCACAGGGGGGAAGTACTGGTGGGGTGCGGGGAACTGGACTGTCCCGGATGACAATGGGTGCCCCAGGGTGCTCATTAAGCCGAGGCTGCAGCTGCTCTTTCCTGCAGCTAGGCAGCCACATCTTCTCTTCGGCTTCCCGTGCTGGCTTCTCTGCAGGCCTCACAGGCTCTGAGCATGGCTCACTGGCTGGCAAAGGCTGGCACGCCCGCTGGAAGGCACCAGGCTGTGGCACAGCCTGCATGCTGTTCTGGGAAGGTGGCATCCCTCCAAGCCCTGGGGATGCTCCATAGAGAGAGAGGTCATCCCGGGCATAAGGAAAACTCAGAGTCTGGGGGGCAAAGTCCAGTGGACACCGTGGAGCAAGAGGTGGCTCCAGCTTGACACCTGGTGAGGGTGCTGGGAGGGGGGCAGAGGGATAGGAGTAAGTGTCCAGCCCCACTGGGGGCATGTAGGGTGTCTGCGCTGCCTGCTGCCTCAGGTAGGGGCTGCCAAGCCCACCAGCCTGGTACCCGGCACTCTTATGGGCTCCCAGAGGCTGCAGTGGGAGCACTGAGCTGTAGCTGCCCTGCTTCTCTGGGTGGCGACAGGCTGGAGGGCAAGGCAGGGCCTGAGGAGGGTGGGGCAGTGGGTAGTGGGTGGGCATGACATCCTGGCAGGGTGGCCCCAGGGGCTGGGCCGGTTGGGTCCAAGGACTGGGGGGCCCCTTGGACATTGTTTGCTTGGGGTCCCCAGAGTAAGGACCTGTGTACTTGGAAGCCAGGAAGCCTGTGCTGTGGATGGTCCGATACTTCTCCAGGAATGCTTGGCATGGGGAGAAGCTCACCGAGGAGTCTTTGCTGGACCCTTCAGCTGGCACCCCACGCAAGAAGGTGCCATCCAGGGACTGGCCCTTGCCAGGAGCTGGGGCCAGAGAACAGGGTGGGTCAGCCGAGGGCAACAGGGGCCCAGTCACCAGCGTCCAATCAACATCCAGCGGCCTCTTTGCAGCACCTTCTCCCAGGCAAGTCGAGAGCCCATAACACAGAGGGTTTCGGTAGACAGGTTTGGGTGCTGCCAGTGGTGGGCCTGGGTAGGAATGAGCCTGGGGACTGAAGGGCAGGAGCTCGACAGGGCTGGAATCCTGCATCTTCTCAGGGCCTTCTGCTGGCGAGCGGTAGAGCAGGCAGTTGGTCAGCAGGTTGTCTGTCCGAAGTGGAGGTCCTGCCATGCTGGGGGGGTACAAAGGTGGGTATGGGGTCCAGGATGCCATCCGCTCAGACCCTGCCTTGGGAGTACCCCCCATGGGACAGGAGAAGTAGGCTTCCTTATAGCTGCAGTGGTCCTGGCTTCCAGCGGAGGGGAGCAGGCTGTGCCCAGACCCCGAGTCTGCCTCCAGGCGGGGCAGCTTGCCATACATCACAGGCCCCAGGGTCCCCAGTGGCCGCTTCTCCGCCATCGCTGTGAAGGCTTCAAGCCCTCCCGAGTCCCTTCTACTCAACTGCTGACCTGGGAGAGGGAGAAAGGCAGGACTGTCAGAAACACAGGCTACATGCAAGCAATGGAGGACTGCTGCTCTCACTGGCTCACTGCCGCATGTAAGAACCTGGCACTTAACTGGTGCTTAGTTAAGACTATGAAATGCATGAGCCATAGAATGCAGAGGCTTCCAACTCACATTTGTTAAGCTGCAGAACCCTTTGTTTAATGAATTCCTCTACACATACCCCCACCCCACTCCAGGAGCCCCTTCTGCTCCGTCTCCCCCCAATAAAACTCCCAAGACCCCTTCTCCTTGGGGTTTCAGACTTTGTACAGCACAGTCTGAGGATCACTTGGCTTGGCTTACCCTGTTGCCCCCCATATACAGAGAAGACCCATTCATCCCAGAGACACCAATGAAAGAGACAGGAGGAGAAGCAGGCCTCCTGCCTCCCACTATAGGCTCCTATTCGAAAGATGCCATAGTGATCTTAAGATGCCCACTGCAACCAAGGCTTGGAATCTGGGTGTTGTCTACAAATTCAGTTTTCTTGTGACACTCCCCTGACCTGCTGGTCTTACCAAAAAAAAGGCAGAGCAATACCTAGAACTCAGGTCCCTAGGCCCAGAGCCAATGTCTGAGATACTTACTGGGCTTGGCTCTGGAGGGCAGTCCGGCCAGAAGTGACTGGGGGCGTGGTAGGTACAAGCCACGCCCCTCCCACCCCAGCCACGCCCCCTCAGCAGAAGGGTCACCTGCTGTCCAGCAGATGGTGCTGTGGTGCCAGTGGGAAGGTCCCAGAGCCTGGGGAGGAGAGCCTGTGTTTATCCCCAGCCATCAAGCCGCAGGCGGCTACTCCAAGGCATGGGGCAAAACAGCACCAGGGATGGCATGTGTGTGTACGTGTGAGAAAGTCAGGGAAGGAGGCCCCAGTGCTAGTTGGCAACTACTCCCATTGTGTTCATTGAAAAACTAAGTGCCAAGGACGACTAAGACCCTAAGACAAGACCAAGGAAGGATGGGGACCCAGGCCCGGAGAGGTCAAGCATGGGTTTCCTCAGCACAGCATGTACCTAATGACCCATGAGGGGCTCCATCTGAAGCCTGTCTGCTGGGGCCACACTGACCTGTCTCTACCTCCCCTAGCCAGCACCCTGCTCCCTGCAACTCTCAGTGGCTTAGAAAGGGTCAATCAGCTCAGTCTTGCTATGATTAGGCCATGGGCCAAGTGTCACAGGTTTCTGGTCCCTTCTGGTTGGTGGCCAATGACAGCCACAGACTTAGAGTTAGACCAGCACATTTTGAGCACAGGAAAGGCAAGGATAGCATGGGAACAAATGCCCACTCCCACCCCAGCCTGGTGCACCAAGGAAGCCAGGCAGGACTCTCAGAGAGAAAGTTGGCTCATCTCCCAGACAGAATCGGACACCTCAGGCCAGCCTAGAGAAGACAGGAGGGGCCATCAGGACACAGGTAACAGTACCAATAGCAGTGTCCTATAATAGGGACCTGCCTCCTGGGGGAAAGCCCCATCTTGCTCCCCAGCAATGTTGTAAGGAGTTGTACAGTTTTGGGGGTGCTGACCCCTGCCCTGGGAAGCTCTGGGTTAATTAAGTGCTGGCTCTGGTCTCACCTCCCCCACATGTTCCTTGGGGCCTGCTCCATACCCACCCCCAGCCCCAGGAGTCCTTCTCTCCTGAGCTCAGCCTAACAGTGCCCTTTGCCCTGGAGACTTCTTGAGACTGCGCTGGGGACCCACCCTACAGACACAAAGCCACCTGGGACCCTCAGGAGTCTTTGGGGGAGGGTCAGGGGCTCCAGGGAGCCAGCAGAGAACTCTGAGGGGTGTGTGTGTGTGGGGGGGTGACCTTATCTCCTGCCAGTAGGAAATGGAGAGCCCAGTATATACTCCCTCAAGCGAGGCCCCTCCCCTATTCAAGACCAGCCAAAATGTAGGTGCCTCCTTCCATGACCCACATACTGAGGAGGCAAGCAAGCACTTGGAGAGGGCAGAGCCCCAGGGAACAGGCTCACATCACCCTTGGGGGCAGTTCTGCTGGTCCTCTCAGCTGAGCTCCAAACAGCCAGGACCCAGGGCAGGGTCCAGAAGAGCCCACCAGTCCTTCCCCACACAGCAGGGAAAACAAACAGTTCCGTGGCCCAATTCCCACTTCCACCTCCTTTGGGCCTCGGGATGGACGTTGGGGAAGACCAGGAAGACCAGCGTGACTGCTGCGCAGCTGTGGCCAGCATCTGGCCTCTCCTGGAGGGCTGGACCTGACCACGCTGGTGTCCTCACACCTCCCAACCCCCTAGCTGAGGCTCTGGGCTCTCCAGAGCTACAACCCAACCTGCAGCAGCCCACAGTCTCCAGTGCACGGGGAAGTGTCGCAGGATCGCCCTCCACCCCTTTTCCCCTACCCGCCCTGCCTGTAATTCTGGTGCCTGGGGCTCACAGCCGACCTCGCTTTGGGGCTGCCGCGCACCGGACCCAGCGGGCTTCCGGGTGTCCCCGAGCCCCTCCCGGAGGCGCTGGGGCGCACGTGCACCCCAGCAGGCTGACACACAGGCGGCCGCCACGCATGCAAACCCATGCCTGCACGTACGTGCATGGCCCACATCTGCACACACGCCACTCCAGAACTGCGATCTCCCCTCGCTCGGGCCCCGGGCACATATGTGCACGCAGGCAGGCCCGCGGACCCACCCACGGACCGACGCCCGCAGACTGGCGGGAGGTCCCGGAGCAGGGGGCGGCCTGGCTGCGGAGTCCGGGTAGCCACCGCCTCGGGGCGATCCCGCCAGCCTGGGCTGAGGCCAGAGGGTGAGTCAAGCGGTGGCGAGGAAACCGCAGGGCCGTCCCGTCCCAGCAGGGCGCGTCCAGGGCCCCGCGGCGCCTCAGCGCCCGCCGCCCCCCAGGCCCAGGCCCCAGTTTCCCCCATCCCCGCCCAGGCAATCCACGTGAGCCGGGCCCCACGGGAGGCCCGAGGGCTCGGTCTTAGTTCCTAATCACCAGATCAGGCGCCCGGGCCATGCCGGAGCCCCAGAGCGCTACCAGGCCCCGGGAGCCTCGAAGTCTAGGGACAGTCAGGGCAACGGCGCGACCCCTGCCTTGCAGCCCGCCCGCCGGGGGCCGGCGGCTGCCAGAAGCCGCAGCACCTCGGCCCAGGCCCGGCGCACTCCATCCCCGGGCCAGCCGGCAGGGGCGCCCTGGGGCAGCGCCACCCGCCCCTTCCCCACGCGCTGCCCACAAACTCGGCCCAAGTTTCCGCGCCCGCCCAGCGGGCGAGCTCCTACCTGCAGGGCGCCAGGCTTCCCGCTGCCGCTACCCGGGGCCGCAGCCGCGACCGCATCCTCCAGCGCCGCCCAGGCCGCAGATCCTTGTCTGGCCGGGCCCTGCGCGGGAAGTCGCGGTGAGCACCGAGCCCGGAGCCACCCGCCTCGCTGCTGTTCGCGCTGCCGCCGGGCGCCGTCTGCGGTCCCGGGCGGGGCGGGCTGGGGGCGGAGCGGGGGCGGGGCGGCCCGGGGGGTGGGGGCAGAGCCCGGCCGCGCCTCTGGGAGCCTGCCCTCCCCTGGGCCCGCGGGTGCGGAGAGCCTGCGTGGGCCAGCTCTGCCGGCACCCGGCCGCGGGCGCTGTGCTGTGTCTCCACTCGCCGCGCTCCGCGAACCAGTGCCCGGCGGGCCAGTCGCGCGTCCTCGTTCAGTCACTCCGTTACATCATTCATTCACTGCCACTTTCTAGCTGTGTGACCTTGTGCCTGTCACTTGACCCCCTGAGCTACAGTTTCCTTATTTGTAAAATTGGAATTCTATCTTTCTCTCAGTGGTGGCGTTGTAAGGCATAAAAAAGGTTGTATTAAAATACCTGGCACACAGTAGGTGCCTTGACTCCTTTGTCCTGCACCAGTTGTATTAGGAGGGCTGTAGAAGGGCTCGTTACTTTTCCCCCTCATTTCGGTGTAGTCAGCGAGGGCAAATTCCAGACAAATGTATCTCAACCCCTGTTAGGGCATGGCAGCTGTCTGAGGAAGGGGTGATGCCCCCATCCCTGGAGCGGGCCAGAAATGAGGGTGCTGGGGGGTTTGCTAAGTGGCCTCATTGGGTATCTCTGAACCTTCGCGGCAAGTCTCCAGTAGTAAGACAGGCCTGAGCACGTGCAGCCTGAGAGTCCGATGGGGGTGGAGCATTCCCAGGCAGGAATGGTATGTTGCAAAGAGGGGCTGTAGGGGTGGAAGGGCTGCCCGTGTTTGCCCTGTTTCTCTGGGCCATCTGACTGTGGATGAGGGCCCCTCAGTGCTGCTAGTTTATCTGAAGGAATCTAGTCCCTTGAAGTTCCTGGGCTGCCTGAGGGCTGGGGACGGGTGTGTGCAGTGGGGGAGGGAAGGACAGGTGGACATGCCAAGGGTCAGAGTAAGTTCATGGGGCAAAACCACCCAGGTCACCTCCTCAGATCCCAAAGGTCAGGGCTGCCTGAGTCAGAGCAGAGCAGACCTGAGGCTGCAGGTTCCAAGAGTCATGAAGCACCTGGAGCAGCTGGAGCTGCAGAGGAGGGGCTGGACATTGCAGGTAGGAAGAGGAAGAGGAAGTGAGGTCACTTGGGGAGAGGAGGGAGAGTGTCACTCCAATTAGAGCTGGAAGAACCTTAGAGTCTGGAAATATTTGGGGAGGAGAGACTCAGAAAGGGTCGGGGTTTTTCCAGGGTCACACAGCAGGCCAGGACAAAAACCCAAATCTGGCTGCCAGGCTGGGGATCTTCCTGCAGCCACACCTTCGTGTCAGGAAAATGCATTCATGTGCTGACAGCTAGGGGTCATGCCAAGCCTCATAGCCTTAACCCCAGCCTGCAGCCCTGTGGGTCACAGGCTGTTCTTCCTCACTTTTGTTCCTCACCAACTCTGCTCCCCTCTGCTCCTCCTCCAGCATAGCACCCATTCCCCAACCCCTGCCCTGCTGTTGGGGCTGTGGGAGGAGGGAGGAGGGCCATTTTCTTAGCTCTTGGGGTCTAGGACTCTCAGGTTGTGTACTCAGGTATGCCCGGTGGTCTCTGCAATATCTCTGAGCCCGAGTGGGACCCACCCAGGCCAGGGTGAGCCTGTTCAGACCCCAGGGGCCAGTTAAGATTCTGCAGCCCCACTGAGTCTTGTGTTGATTCTGGGACACCTGGCAAAGACAGCAGCCCCCATTAATCAGTATCTTGTCCATTTCTTTTTGGCATCACTTAAACAGCCTGGACTACCAAAGAAAGGACACAGTATGGGGTACTTGGGAGCTACTTTGTAACTTTCTGAGCCTCAAATTTCCTCCTTGCAAAATGGGAGCAGCGAGAGACTGGCCTTATTGACTGTGGTGTAGAGCAACATCAGTGCAGGCAATTGCTTGTAAGCTGTAGAGAGCTCTGTGGAGTGTCCATGGACTGGGAGCTCCTCAAGGCTCTGACCCTGCTCTTTTCCTCTACCCAAAGGGTCACGTCAATATAAGGTGACCGTCTTGGGAGCCCCTGCATGTTTTTATTAGCGCTGTGGTCTTGAGAGAAGTGGTATCCCAATTGGAAGGAAGAGTGTGAATAAAAGGGAACAGTCTGTCCTCATGTGGGCTTCGTGGGTGGAGTTAACAAAGAAAAAAGTAGTGTAGGAGAGGAGGTTTCTCCCCACCCCACCCCCATCACCACAGGGTCTGCACAGGCTCCACATGGGGGGCACACACACTCCTCCACCCCACCCCAGACGCTGATTACTTCTCCTGCCTCCCTGGCACAGTGAGGTAAAAGGTCAGCTCTCTGAACCTCAGCTGGTTATGTTATGGTTATTAATAACAATGTAGCTCCCTCTAATGAGGCCACACCTGCTATTTACAAATCTCTTTCCTTCCTCGGAGGAGCTCCCTCACCCCAGAGGAGGGAGAGGTGGAACTGTCGAAAGGCAGAGAAACAGAGAAGTGTGGCACCTTTCTCTAAGACACACAGCAATGCTTCCCCCATCCTTTCAGACACAACTATAGACATTGCCTCCTCCAGGGAGGCTCCCCAGACTGCTATTGCTGCATTTTCTGCCCTCTCTACTTCCTCATCCCTCCCTCTCCCCCACAGAAGAGGAATATCTCAGTGGTTGAGCAGGGCAAGGGGCTCCTACTTGGAGCCTGACCCTGTACCAGCCATTTAATAGATATCATCCCATTTACTTCTTACAGCTATATGAGGTAGGAATTTGAAAAACAAGCAAACTGAGGTTTGACCTACTGAGCTGTGTGGCTTAGGCAAGCCCCTTAACCTCTCAGTTTGCTCATCAGTCAAATGGGCATGATTACATGTCACAGGGCTCCGATGACTTCACAGCTCAGTTTATAGTCATCCCTCAACCAGTGGTAGCTCTGGGGAGGAGGAGTGAAGCCACTTGTCCCCATAACTAAGAAATGGAGACACTGGGATTTTCCCCTAAGGACTGTGTGACTCCAAGCCCTTCTGAGGGAAGGCCCAGACACAATTGGCGGTCAGGAACCCTCTGCCACCTAAGCAAGCAGAGCCTGAAGTTGGGCTGTGTCAATGGCCATGAGCCTGAGCTCAGAGCATCTTAGGGAGTCTGGGCTGGATAGGACCTGGGGGTGGGGGCACAGTCATGGGATCTGATTGGGGTGAGGTGAGCCACTTTCCGAAAGTGTGCTGCCACACCAGAGCTGCCCTCTGCAGGGGAGGCCGAGGCAGTAGCCTGCTGCTCTGCCAGGGTGAGCGGGCAGTAGACAGCCTCCCAAACTCCGAAGGAGCCCCGCCCCCCACCTCCAGAGAAAATCAGAGTCACTCAGAGGGGAATCCTGAAGACTGAGAAGGGGGCGTGGGGCTTTCATGGCACCTCTGGAGGACTGCACCTGCCAGCCTATTGGCTAGGAAAAAAAGCCCATTCACAAAAATTTAGGGACCCCCTGCAGGGGAGGGGTCACTCTCTAACAGCCGGGGTGGACTGATCTTCCTTCTCTCCTTCCCATCCTTCCTTCCACCAAATACTGAGGACCCCAGGCTTCATGCTGGCATTGAGGGTACAACAGTGGATGGGCCCCAGCTACTGTCTCCCTGTGCAGTGACAGAGACAGACTTAAAACAGACCATGTACTCCAGTGTGATGGGTGCTTGTGTGGGGGTAGGGCTGCCACAGCAGGAGAGAGGCCTCAGGAATAGAGCTGTGGGGCCTTAGGTTGGGGAAATGGGGGGACTGTGATGTCCCTCATTCTGGCTGTGCCAGAGTGCAGCCACTGGAGGCTTCCTGCTAGAGGCAGTGAGAAATATTCCCTCCCTACCTCCAGAGAGGTCCTTTTAATGCCCATATCTGACCCTGTCACCCCCAGCTTGGAGTCTCCTGTGGCTCCTCAGTGCCCCAGGTTCCAGTTCCCCACTCTGGCCTCTGCATGTCTCTGGATTGTCCCTCCCCAGCCAGCCAAAGTTCCTTGTGGGACATACCTTCACATTTTGGAATATGCTCTCCCTCCACCTTGGCTACTTGTCTGGCTTTCTTTGCTAATTCCTGTTGGCCGTTAAGACTTGCCTCAGGCCCCCTCCTCCAGGAAGCCTTCCCTGAACTCCAGGCTGGGTTTGGTCATCTCTTCTGAGGCCCCATAGCATTCTGAACTCACCTCCATCCTAGCCTCAACTCCATGTGCTCAACTTGCTTGGTTACAAGCCTGGCTTCCCTCCTAGACTGGAGATGTACTTCCTCCAGGGCTCCAGTGCCCAGCAAAGGGCTGAGTCAGGCTGTGGTATGGACTGAAGGTTTAATAGTGAAGGAGGACACTGCACATCTGACAGGGAAGAAAGGCAGAAAAATCTACCCAGGCCCGGAGATGAATGCCTGAAGGACCTTCTGCTGCCCAAAACTCCTCTAAAACCCCTGCACTCCCCTCTCAGCCTCTTAGGATTCACGACACCAAGCCTCAGACCAGCAATAGCCTGCATCCAGCCCCTATTTCAACGTGGGACAACTGAGGCCCAGAGAGAGGCAGCTACATGTGCAGGATCTCAGGCAGGCCGGTCTGGAACCCAGGGCTCCTTCAGGCCTGTCCAGTCTGTACACCAGGCTTCCTTCTTGTTCTGACACCGCCTCTCCCTCCCCATCTTCCCCCATCAGACCTAGGATGGAAAAACACCTGGCTGAGCTCCACCTGCCTGCCTCATGCTGCCCATAGCCCCCTCCTTAGAGGCCCTGTGCCTGGGGTGGGGGTGTGGGAAGAGGAGGGGACCCCTGCAAAAGGGGAGAGGCAGATGCATTTGCCCCTCAGTGTTGCAGGAGCGGCGGGCCCTCCCCAGAGCCTGGCCTCCTGCCAGCCTCCCTGATCGCCTCCTTTCCCTTCCCTGTCCAGGGCCTCTCTCTGGGGATCCCCTCCCCCGGCCTCAGTGCCCTGGGCAGAGCCTTCATAGCTGTTTCCAGTACGGTGGTTTGGGCTTAGGCGGGCAGTATCCACAACCCTGACTCCAGCCCAGCGCCTGCCCCTGGCTTTGGCTGGGCCTTGGCCTCCATTGGGAATCACCTTCCCCCAGCTCCCCGGTTCAAAGGTTTTGGGGGGTTGCCAACCCAGCTCCTCCATGCCCCACCATGCCCCCTCCCTCAGTGCTGGGGCACCCTTCCCTCCTACCGTGGGGGCAGGCCAGGTGGACTGTCATCAAAGCCTTCCTAAGGCCGGCTGGGGCAGCAGGGTCTGGCCAGGTGGTTGGCTGCTGCCCCCTCATTAGCGGCCCGCTGGGGTTTCCGTCACTTAGGGCTGGTTACCAGGCAACCGCGTCCAAGGAGGGCTTGGCTCTGGCTCAGGGCTGGCACAGCCTGGCGGCTGAGGCGGGAGGTGAGCAGCCCAGTGGGGTGGGGGGCCGGGGTCATGGTCAGGAGGCCTCTTGCTCCCAGGAGGGGTGGGGGTGATGCTTCAGAAACTGTCATCATCTCAGCTTAGACTCACAGCCACACCCCAGGAAAGGGATCTTGGGTTCTCAATGCAAACAGCCACACTCAGAGCCCTCAGATTGCCTGGAGGTTCCTGTGTCTGAGGTGGGGGACACAAGGAATCAGATTTCCCAGTGTACAGGGCTCAGACTTAGGATCTAAATCCTACTCTGCCTCTTCATGATTGTGTGATCTTGGGCATGTCGACTGCCTCATCACTAGAGTGGGATGCTAGCCCCGTCTCGTATGTGACAGCACCGTGTAGCATCTGGCACATAGCTCCCGCAATACTTGTTCATGTCCCCTCCAAGCTGGGCTGTACATGGAGTCCCAAGCTTCCCACATTGCAGGGGGCAGGATTGCAAGACCTACAGCTGCCGACAGCCCACACATGGGCCACCCACCATTGCCAGGTGACCCAGGAATGTGTCACCTTCATGTGCAAGAATAGCCCTGCCCCCCCACCCCAGTCCTTTGCTCCCCCATCCCTGCTGACTTGTTTTAATTTAACAAACACTGATATAGCCTTTACCTTGTACCAGGCACTGTTTTAAATGCTTTATAAATATTAACTCATTTAATTTATTTAATCCGTTTAATGGATTAAGTCACTTAATCCCTTTATTTTATTAATCCATTTACTGGATTAAATGAGGTAATGCTGAGGTGGGACAGAGGCCCAGCCACACCCTTCCTCCCGTGCTGGGCGGCTTTGGCTGAGCTGCTGGTTTGGACGTCAGTCCTGCCTCCTGCCTCAAAGCCAGCCTGGGCTGGTAGATGCATGGGCAGGCCAGAGTTTCAGGAAGAGCAGTGATGGCTAATTAAAACTTCAGCTCAGGGAGGCCCCCTTGGGGCAGGGATTGCCTCAGTCAGCCTCCTTGGGGGAGTCCCCTAATTGGACCCCTGGGCCCTAGTAATGATGCAAACTCACCAGGCAGATGATAACAGGCAGGGAGGGAGGGGAAAGGGGGAAGGAAACAGGCTGGCAAAAAAATAACAACAACCCCCCTCCTATTGTGAGGGGTAGTGACTTTGGAGTCCCCAGACTGTCACTTAGGAGCTGTGTGACTTTGGACTACTTGCTTGGCCTCTCTGAGCCTCGGTTTCCTCACTGAAAAGTGGGGATAATAAAATGTCCAGCCCTAGAGGGTTGCTGTGAGGAGACATGCACGGGAAGTACCTAACACAACGCCTGGCTCAGAAATGGGTACTCATAAAATTGGAGCCATCATCACAGTTAGTAAACCACTCCTACTACCAAAGTCCTTTCCTATCTGTAACCTCATTTAGTCCTCAGAGCATCCAGGGAGAGAGGAGGACAAGCATTCAGCTGGGGCCAGGGTTGGCCTCCCAGCTCTCTCTCCAGATAACCAACAGTCTGGGTCCTGGGCCCCGGGTGGGGTGTGGTGAGGCAGGGGGTGCTGGAGGAGCCTAGGGGTGGAGAGGATGTGACTGGGCAGAAAGGACCCAGAGGGCAGAGGGGAGGTGGCAAAACATAGGCCTGGAGACCAGAGACAGTGCAGAGTTGGTCAGGAGCCATGGGGAGCCAGTGGGCTGTGGCCAATGTGAGTGACAGCCACACAATGCCCTGCTAAGAGTTGGGGTCTAGCCCTAAGTGACCAAAGTCTCCCTGGGTCCAGGCGCTGAGAATCGCTTGTGCCAGAAGGGTGGGCTATGAAGAGGGGAGTCTGCGGGAGGAGAGAGGGTACAAGGACCTTTCCTTTCTGGCTGCAGCAAGGGGGGCTCACCAACTCCCCTGCCCCCTGGGGAGCAGATAATCTCATCTCCTATTGTTGAGGCTTCTATAGTCACCCAGCACAAGACCATGTCCCTGGGCTCTCTGGCCCCTTTGGGAGGCCACTCATCAGCTATTCTCAGAGGGGCAGGGCCCAGGCCAAGGTCCGGAAATAGGCAGGGCTGGCAGGGTGAGCCCCAGGACCCTCCAAAATGGCTCAGCTCAATGATGTCACCTCTGTTCTCAAGGCTGTCTCCAACGCCACTCAGTGCCATGTCTGCTTGGGCTGCAGCAGGCCTGGAGTCCCCAGGACAGGCCATGGGCCTCCCTCAGTCACTCCCCAGAGCAGAGCACTGTGCCCCCAAGTGCTCTATGAACCCTTCCCAAGAAGCATGGCTTCAGAACACAAATCTTTTCCCAGAGAAAAAAAACAGGGCCAGGATAGAAGTATGGAGGGGAGCAGGACTAGTTTCAAAGCAGCTGGTCACCGCTAATAAATCAACAATTCCTGAACAAACACAGCTAGCCCTGGGCTTCAGCCTCCTTCCCTACCCTCTGCTGCAGCCCCTTCTCCTCCTGCAGTCCCCACCCCCTGTCAACCAGCTCAGGCTCCAATTAGCTCAGCAATTAGCACCTCATCAGGCCTGTCTGCCTGTGAACAGCTCCCCTGAGGAGGGTTTCAGGAGGTCTCTGTGACCTCAGGGCCCAGAGCTGGGGCAAGTCCAGGCTGGAAGGCCCCAGTCAGCCTCCCCTTACCCACAGGTGCCTGGGCAGGGGGATGGAGCATCCCTCAGGGAATCGGGTAGGGGGCTGGGAGGGAGAAGATCCTCACCCAGGACAAGACCCTGCGTAGCACTCACACACCTTCCTCAGCCATCTCTGCCTGTTCTGTGACCCCTGGCTGGCTGGTGGAAGGTTAGGAGCCGCGCAAGTTTTGGGTCAAGGCAGCAAGGGGAAGGTGGGTGCTCTCTGAAGTCCCCACTGCACTATGGTACAGCTGGGTTTAGAAAGGAGCTCGGCCTTGTCAGGGGCCTTCTGGCCTGGGGTCATCCCTTTCTGCCCAGGCCGTCTCCAGTTCCACCCTCCTGATCACCCCTCGGTCCCCGGGATCAATCTTTTGCCTCAAAGTCCCTCAGCCCTTGAAGTGAGTAGTGCCCCCAACCCAGCCCCATGGTCAGGCTGAAGGTGGCCAGATTATGGCCTCTGGCTGTAAAGGCTGCCAGAGCTGAGGCCATGGGCTGGGTGAGGCCTGTGGTTGGTGGGGTCAGAGAAGGCCTCCTGCAAGAGACAAAAGGAGAAGCGAGGTGCTGCCAGGGAGGGAGTGGGCACCACAGCACAGTGGAGTGGCTCTGGGGTGAGGGGCAGGCTGAGACTTCCTCTTACTGAGCTCAGTTTCCTCAGTTTCCTTTAACATAGAAACAATAGAGGTTCCATAGAGGATGACAAGAAGCTGGGTGTGTGGTGACCAATAGTGCTATGGCGTGGGAAGCCAGCAGCAGTGGCATTCCAGCCACGGGGCAGGAGGTGAGCATCTGAGGGAAGCCTCCTCTTGTCTCCCTCCTCCAGACACAGGGCAGCACTGGCCCAAGGAGAGAGGTCTTAATGGGGGTTGGGAGCCCATAGGGTACTGCTCAGGCCTGGGTAACCAGTATGAACAGCACAACACGGCACAGGGTGGGAGGTGCAGGGGACCCAGACAGGCAGGAAGTCCCCCAGCGCAGGCCTACAGACTGAGAAGCGACCTGGGGCTGACCTTGAACTGTGGCCAGTCATGAGATTAGAGCCCCAGCAGCAGGAGACAGGCAAATATTGCCCCTGTAGCTGGGGAGAAGGCTTGGCCAGGGCAGAGCTTGACTCCCAAATGGGTCTCTAGCTCCATCCAGAAAAGTCCCACTGCGGGGAGATTGCTGCCTCACTGTCCTGGCCCTGAAACCCCCAATTACTGTCTCCTTCCTTAGATTAGCATTGCTTTCTTAGGGATCCTCTGGAGAAAAAAAGGGCACCAGCCACCTAACTCAGGCCCAAATTCCAACTTGCCACTCCTGGCTGTGGGACCTTGAGCAAGCCTCTTAACTTCTCTGAGCGCCAGGGTCCTTGACTGTGGGATGATGACCGTGCCCCCAGGTTTGCGGTGGGGTCAGTGTTCTAACGCACCTGGATCTGCCCTGGCAGGCAGTGTGTGCTCAGTGAACCTGTGCTCCTCCTCCATCCTCAGGCCAGCTCCTGGGAAGCAGGCAGGACTCTGAAAAGGTGTGGGTTGAAGTCTGCTTGCCCTTCTCTGGAAAGGAGTTCTGTAAGTCACAGTGGGAAGGCCAGAAAGTCAAAAGCACCTCCCCAGTCTGCCCTTCCTCCAAAGACTCAATGCCGGAGTGGGCAGACAGGTCCTTCCAATAAAACCCTTCTGCGTTCAAGCCTCCTGCCCCATCCAGCTGTGCCCAGCCCAGCCCATCTTCATCCCAACCCCAGCACATTCTAATCCCAGCTCCCTGTCCCAGTTCTATCCCCATTCCTGTCCCAATTCTGAGGCAACAACCAGGACAACCCTGGGGACGAAAGGCCTTGAGGTGGGCTTGTTCAATCGAGGGGAAGGGACTGGGAAACTCACAGGGCTTCTTGTCTCCAATAGGCAATCGAGGGGCACATGCTGCCCCCTGCATGGTCCTCCTTGCCCCCCATGTATCTTATGAGTGGAACTCTCCAGAAGTCCACAGGGCTTCCTGTGACCCACACCCCCAGCACTGTGTGCTGAGATGCTAACCGCAGCCAGGTGGAGGGTAGAAGTGTCAGCCTGTGGTCACCCAGACCCCACCTGTGACCCTGGTCTCTGTTTGTTTCCAGAAGTGCAGCACGTAGCCCTTGCAGACAAAAGGCCCATGAAGGCATTTGGGGGCAACTGAGGAGACTGTGCCCACTGCTCAGCTGGGCTGTGGGGCTGAGGGAGGTGGTAGGGAAGTGGATCTGGGTTTGGACATGAAAGGCCTGCTGCAGCTCCCTGGGGCCCGGCCAATCATGGCCTACATCTGTGCTCATGAACAGCCCTCTTTATTTCTTAGCCAGGGCCTGGCCACCTCTCATCCATTCCTGCAACCCCTCTAGTCTCCAGCACCCTGATGGACTTTGAGGGGCTCCTTGACTGGCTGGCCCTGTGCTCCAGGTTCAGTGGGTATAGAGTGCCTCCCCCGCCAAGCTGTGGCTGGAAGCCAGTCCCTGGGAGCCAGGACATTCACTGTGACCTGATGTGCTTCCACCAGGGAGCTGGGCTCCCCTCTCCCCCACCCAGGACAAGTTGAGACAGGCCTCACAGAGCAGGAGGGCCCTCCCAGAACCTGAGAATGTACCCCTGAGGCTGGGGTGGGGTAGGGTAGAGGGGAGGGGACCCACATTCTCTGCTGGAGGGCTGGGGGCTGAGATTGGGGCCCGGTTCTCCTGAGTTCAAATCCTGTCTCTGCTACTTCTTAGCTGTGCTGCCTTAGGCAAGTCACTTCATCTCTTTGAAGCTCAGTTTACACAGGAATAAAAATTAGGATAACTATTACCCACCTCACAGGATAATCAGGCAGATCGAGTGAGATTGTAGATATGAAGAGCCCAGCACAGAACCCATACAGCAATGTTCACTGCTTCCAGGAGGAAGTGAACCTAAGGGCTGGGCAGCGCGGGGTACACAAGCATGTTGGGAACTGTGTGGCCTGGGACAACCAAGAGAGTACCCCCTCCTCCAGTATAGGCCTGGCAGGGGCATTCACTGCCCCTCCAGCCACCCCCAAGCCTGACGCCTGTACCTCCCTACCCTACAATGCCTGTGGATGATGCCTGGGCTGTTGACTCTTCTTATAATGAGGATAGTATCAGCCCAGAGCCTTATAGTTCGTGATTATTAGGTCATTAAACATGAAATGTCCAATTTCGAATCAAAAGTTTAGTTTATTATATCTCAAACAAGAAACAGTACAATTAATCAAAGTATGTGTCTAAACTATGGACATAGTTTTGTCATCTTAACAGTAGCTTGCTTATGCCAGCAGCAAAGAAGCCTGGAGAGCGAGTGGCGATAAAATCGTGAAAGGCGTTTTTCACAGCTTATTGAGAATGGAATATTTTTCCTTGTAAGAAGTGGTCCAAAGTCTGGAAGATGTGGTAGTCAGTCAGTGCAAGGTCTGGTGAATATGGTGGATGACAGAGAGTTTCCAAGTCCAGCCTCTGTAGTTTGAGCAGTGTTGTTTGTGGTCAAGCATTGTCTTGTAAGAGGATTGGCCTGTCTCTATTGACCAATCTTTGCTGCTTAATCACAAGCATCCTCATCATTTCGTCCAACTGGTTGCAGTAGAC
The DNA here is from genome assembly GCA_023783475.1 of Daubentonia madagascariensis. Classification (NCBI taxonomy): domain Eukaryota; kingdom Metazoa; phylum Chordata; class Mammalia; order Primates; family Daubentoniidae; genus Daubentonia; species Daubentonia madagascariensis. The sequence continues at coordinate 5,153,163 of JAKFHU010000144.1, read as the reverse complement.
ATCCGTTGTAATCGATTGACTAGGTTTATGAAGCTGTAGTGGATAATACCAGTGCTGGACCACCAAACAGACACCATTAGCTTATTTTGATGAATATTTGGTTTTGGACTGTGTTTCAGCACTTCATCTTTATCCAGCCATTGTGCCGAACGCTTGTGATTGTCAAAAAGAATCCATTTTTCATCACCCATAACAATACAGTGTAGAAATGGCTCACTTTTATGTTGTGACAGAAAAGAAAGGCAAGCTTTGAGATGATTTTTCTTTTGACATTTGTTTAATTTATGTAGCACCCATCAATCCAGCTTCTTTACCTTGTCGATTTGTTTTAAATGGTCTAATTTGTTGGAATAATAATGTCAAACCTTGTTGTTAATTTATGCATAGGTTTAGATGAATTCGTTTCCACTACAGCTTTTAGCTCATCATTATCCACCTTGGTCTCAGGTCACCCACGTGGCTCATTTTCAAGATTAGAATCACCAGAATAGAACTTCTCAAACCATCAGCATACTGTGTATTCATTAGTCACATCCTTTCCAAACACTTTATTGATATTTTGAGCTGTCTGTGTTGTATTGGTTTTACAATGGAACTCATATTTGAAAATAATACAAATTTTTGACTTATCTATGGTTATACAAAAATTGTTCTAAAAAGTTTTTTGAAAGATAATCCCAAGTCAAAATATGCATTTGAAAGAATGAGGATATACCTTTACAATAAAAATAAAACAGAAGTGTCAAAGTTAAATGTCACAGATAAATTAACTGTCAAACTTATATTAAGTATGGAATGTCCGATTTCATTAAGTACTAAGTTTGACAGTTGATATCGCTGACATTTCACTTTGACACTTCTTGGTTGTTTTTTTTTTTTGTAAAGGTACATCCTCAGTCTTTCAAATGCACATTTGGCTTGTGATTGGAGCAATTTTTGTGAAACTATGGATAAGTCAAAAATTCGTGTTATTTTTGAATATGAGTTCCATCGTGGAACAAATGCAGTATAGATAGCTCAAAATATCAACAAAGTATTTGGGAAGGATGTGGCTAATGAATGCACAGTATGTCGATGGTCTGAGAAGTTCCATTCTGGTGATTTTAATCTTGAAAATGAGCCACGTGGGCAACCTGAGACTGAGATGGATAATGATGAGCTGAAAGCTGTAGTGGAAGTGAATCCATCTCAACCTACATGTGAATTAACAACAAGGTTTGACATTACTATTCCAACAATATTGGACCACTTGAAACAAAGGGGCAAGGTAAAGAAGCTGGATTGATGGGTACCACATGAATTAAACAAGTGTCAGAAGAGAAATCATCTCGAAGCTTGCCTTTCTTTGCTGTCAGGACATAAAGGTGAATGATTTCTATACTATATTGTTATGGGTGATGAAAAATGTATTCCTTTTGACAATTGCAAGCATTTGGCACAATGATTGGATAAACATGAATTGCCAAAACATAGTCCAAAACCAAATATTCATCAAAAAAAGCTAATGGTGTGTGTTTGGTGGTCCAGCGCTGGTATTATCCACTATAGCTTCATGAAACCTGGTCAACTGATTACAGTGGATGTCTACTGCAACCAACTGGATGAAATGATGAGGATGCTTGCGATTAAGCAGCCGAGATTGGTCAACAGAGACAGGCCAATCCTCTTGCAAGACCACATGTCGCAAAAAACAACACTACCCAAACTAAAGAGGCTGGACTTGGAAACTCTCTGTCATCCACCATATTCATCAGACTTTACACCGACTGACTACCACTTCTTCCAGGCTTTGGACCACTTCTTGCAAGGAAAAATATTCCATTCTCAACAAGCTGTGGGAAACGCCTTTCACAATTTCATCTCCACTCGCTCTCCAGTCTTCTTCACTGCTGGCATCAACAAGCTACCATTAAGATGGCAAAACTCTGTCGATAGTTTAGGTGCATACTTTGATTAATTGTACTGCTTCTTGTTTGAGATATAATAAATGAAACTTTTTATTCGAAATTGGACATTTCATATTTAATGACCTAATACTTTAGTGGACAACAATCTCCTGAGCTACGGGTTGTCAGGCATGTTTTAGAGAGGAGGACACCGAGGTGGAGTACCTTGCTCAGGATGGCACAGCCAGGAAGCAGCAGTTCCAGGAGTCAAGCAAGCCAGGGGCTCCCAACACCATGCCCTGATCTGGTGGGACTCATAGGAGCTTAGAGGACCAAGGAGAAGAAAAATGTTGTGCACAGTGCGTGCGTGCACGTGCACACACACACACAGAGGGACACACACCCAGCCAGGAACAAACATGCAAACATGGCTTTTCATTCATTCCTTCACCCTCCCTCCCTCTCTCTCTTCCTTCCTTATTTCTTTCCTTCCCTCCTTCCTTCCCCATCTTCTCTCCCCTGCCTGCTCCCTTCCCTCCTTTCCCTACTGTACTGGGGTACATAACTTCTGTGGATACAAACTTACAAACTGTCAAACCATAGGACCTGCTAGTTGCCCAAGGCAAGAGGGCCTCTGAAAGGCCCCCTTGCCTCTCTTTCCAGGCCCAGAATAAGCAGATGCTGGGAGGGTGGTATTGGGGTGGGGTGTTCAATCACCCACTGCTCCCCCTCCCCATCCAATTTTGCTCCCCCACCACTGCAGCCCCTAGCCCTGTCCCAGGGGTTTGGGGTTTCTTTTTATACCCAGTTCCTCTACCAGACTAGCAAAGGCAAGTTTGTATCCTAGCCGTACCTCAGCCTAACTTTGTGACCTCAGACAAGTCACTGGACATGGCTGGCCCCAGTTTTTACACCTCTAAAATGGGGCTGTTAGCTGGGTGTAGTGGCATGCACCTGTAGTCCCAGCTACTCAGGAGGCTGAGGCAGGAGGATCACTTGAGCCCAGGGTTTGAGGTTGCAGTGAGCTATGATGTGATGCACTATACTCTAGCCTGGGCAACAGAAGGAGACCCTGTCTCAAAAAAAAAAAAAAAAAAAGAATAAAAGAAAAAATATAATAAAATGGGGCTATCATGCCTTTCTTACTGGGTATGGAGGGAAGGAGCTCTTGAATGAAAAGCAACTAGCACAGTGCTCACCTGCCCACCCTCTCCCACCTTCCAGGGACAGGGCTGGCCCACCCATTCAGACAACAGTCCTGGACAGTCCTTAGATGGCTGAATGCCAAGTTCACCCAGCTGGATTCCTTCCCTCCCCAGCCTAGAAGAGGAGCAAGTACGGGGTGGGTCACCCCCGACCAACGTAGTTTTATCACTTTCTGCCTGGGGACCTCCCTTGCAGGGTGATCCCTGCTGGGCCTAACTTTGTGACCTCAGACAAGTCACTGGACATGGCTGGCCCCAGTCCCTCCCACCCCATCTAGCCTCTACCTGCCCAGACTCCTGCTTCTGCAGAGCCTGGAAGGCACCTATCCCCTCCCTCCCTTGTCCCATCTTTGTCCTGAGCCCCACCTGCCTTCTCTTTCACAATCCCTCTCCTGCCTGGGTGTGGCTCCTGTGTGGGTCTATGGTCCACAGGCCCACTTAGCTCCCTTCATCCCCTCTTCCACTCCCCACCAGCTGCCACCATCCCACCCCCACCAACCTGGAAGACCAGTATAATCCAGACAGGGGCTGAGTCCCAGCCACTCCGACCCCTCAGTTTCCTCATCTGTAACTTAGGAATAAAAATACATTAAGGTATGTTAGGACACTAAATTAGAAAACCTATGTATCTGGTGTACAGGTCAATATACACTATAGGAAAGAACAAGCAAATAAATGAACTAGACCTTGAGTCTGCTCCCTCATCATAACGTCCCTATGAGGGCTCACTTGCAAAGCACACTACCCAGAGGAGGCTGGCTGAGGGTGACCCAGAAAGAGGCAGGAGGCCGAATCAGGAGACAGGATGAGGCCTGCAGAGGCCCAGTGGGGCTTTCTCTTACTCGGGAGGGTCTAGAGCAGCAACCCAGGGCTATGCATGGGACCCAAGGTCTTCAGGTTTCAGCAGAGGCTCCATGAATGGCCCTGCCAGCCCACAAGGAGCGAGAAAAGACTCCACTGTCTGTAGACACAGCCCTGTGCTGGACACCTGGCTTGGGAGGAGACTACACGCTGGATTTCAGGGGCTAGATGCTACCCTGGCTGGACATGCTTGGAACCCAGTGCCCCTAGTAACTCTGAGGCCAGCAGAGAGGCTTATATCTCTCCTGGCACACTCCCAACCCAGCAACTTCCCTGGTGCCCATGGCCTCCAGGCCCACTCCTCCCCAGGTGGCATGCCACCCCAACACCGCCGGCCCCTTAGCCCCTCAGCACTGACTGGCACAGAGCAGCGCTGATCTTAGGATTTGACAGAAGGTCAGGGGATGAAGAAGAACAGCATCCCAGCTCAGCACAAGCAATGGGGACAATAAGATGGTAGCCATCCTTGTTTGAAAACCCATAAGCTCTTTCCTGTCCTGCTACACTCCACACACGCCACTCAGGTCATGGCTGCTGACATCTTCTTGGGTTTCTCTCTCCCTCCTGACTCCTCTCTCCTCTTCTGTCTGAAATGCTTGTTCTTTAACTCTCCTTTGTGTCAATTTAGCCCTCAACCCCTTCCCCTGCAAACCACTTATTCATATGTCTCCATTTTGGAGCACGCTCAGGTGGTTTACTAAACTAGGGGCACCTATCAACCCAGGCTGCAACCTTCACCTGCAGTTTATCTTTTCATAAGCTGCATCCAGCCTTAGGTAGTGTTGCCTTGCCCACTCACATAGACAGATGGACAAAGGATGGTAGCAAGATTTATTCTTCTGGGATTTTTTTTTTTTCTTCCCCAAGAGTTTGGTCACTTTCCCATCTCATCATTTTTAATGTGTTAAAGCTGATCCCAGACACATTTTGGATTTTGAACACATGTCACAGGTTATCATAAGCTGTTTAGCAAGGGAACTAGTTAAGGAAAAGAAAACACAATTGATTCCTCCAGCATTCTGAGGGAAGCCATGTAATGTAGTGATTAGAGCACAAACACTGAGCCAGTTTGCCTGGGTTGCCTCTCTCTCTCACTGTGTGATCTTGAGCAAGTTTACGCAACCTCTCTGTGCCTCACCTTCCTCCCCTGTGAACAGCAGATAATAAAAGTACTTACCTCATAGGGTTTTTGTGCCTGAGATCCAATTTAATCCAAATTAAATGAATTAATAAATGTAAAATCCTAGTGCAGTGCCTGGCACACAATAAGCATGATATGAGTGCTAGCTGTTATTATTATGAGCAAGTTTATATAGAAGAAAAAGGAATGTTAGATAAGGTTGTTTAACTATGTACAGGTCTGGCTAGCTTTACAGGGCTGTAAAGCTGTCACATTCATATCAGCTGCAGGGGTTAAACCTGGGTCATACCAACCAGGACCGTCCCTCTAAATTGCCAGGTGTGGGCTGTTCGTCAGAAATACCAGCTGCAGAAGTTTGTTGTTTTGTCTTGTTTTTCTGGAGCCTGAGATAGCTTTCTTTCTCAGACTTCAGCCTGTATCCCTGAATGATTATCAAGAAAATCTTTTAATCAAGCAGGGCCTGGGGAATGGGAGGTGGCAGAAAGGATGGGCGAGCTGGGAAGTCTGTTCCCCCATAGGCAGATGGTGGTTGGCAGAACTGGGCAGAAGGCTCTGCTGCCCCTAAAAGACAGCCAAGAGGTGCTAGGCAGTGAGGCCTGGCACTGGGCAGCTGAAAGGCACATCTGTGTTCCTAGCCATGGGAACCGCACTCAAGGGCTAGCCATAGTGCCTGGCCATACTGTCCTCTGAATTCTTGGCCCACATGGAGCCCCCTCCCTGAATTCTCAGAGCCCTAGCAGGCCCCAGAACCTGCTGCCCAGCCTTCTGCTGGCCTGACTGTCCCGTGGAGGAAGGGAGGCAGGACTGCAGGAGAATCTGGTCAGGCTGAGCTGGAAGCCTAGAGGGGCTTGGCAGTTCCCTGAGGGCTGGCAGTGTGCCTTCTCCTCTCCACCCCCCACTGCCCAAGCTCAGGACCTGACACAGAGCATTCACTTAATAGAGACACGTTGATGTTGCTTGGTAAAAGCCAACCCAAAGATACAAGGTCACCTGACATTTGGCAGTTCTATCCAAAAGAAATACAATATGAGCCACATATATTACTTGAAATTTTCTAGTAGATGCTAAGTAAAAAGAAACAGGTGAAATTAATTTTAATATATTTAACCCAATTTACCCAAAATATAAATATTACCATTTCAACATGTAATCAACACACAAAATTATTCACATATTTTACATTCTTTTGTTTCATGCTAAGTCTTTGAAATTCTGTGTGTATTTTACATTTGCTGCACATACCAATGCACACTAGCCTCTGCAGGGGAGGGAAAATCTTTACACTCTTTTGCTCTGTGATTGGAGCCTTCTGACAAAAGACAGATTAAAAGGAGACAAAGTTTATTATGGATGTGTACCATACCTACAGAGGTAGCCGGCTGGTGAAGTGGTTAAAGGCTTAAATACCTAACTTACAGGAAAAAGGGAGCGGAAAGAAAGGGCTTCTATGGGAAAAAAAGGATTCTTCAGGAAAGACAAGCGGGTTTGTAAGAAAATAGACAGGAGATAAGAAAGTTCGTGAAAATAGTTGTCTATACAGGTATGAGTGGTCTTTCCATCTTCTTCAGGGCCAGGAAACTTCCCCCACGAGGGGATTTATGGCAGCCTTATTCCCCAGAAGTTGCTGCGTTTAGTCAGAGAAAGGAAGCTCCTAGGCGGCTTTTTTCTGCATCTGTTGAATCTCAAACGTCTTAGGCTTAAAATAATCTTTATGCCAACTCTGGAATTCTGAGTGGGTCCCCACTTATTTCAAGTGCTCAACAGTCACATGTGGCTAGTGGCTGCATTACCGAACAGCGCAGGTGCAGAGTCACCAAATCATGGATTCCCAGGACTGGGCAGCTCCGTCCCTTCTGTGGACTCCCTCCCCAGCCCCGGTCCCTGCTCTGCTAGGCTGAGGTGCCCACTACCTCCTCAGAAAAGCCTCTTCCAGGCTGGCAGGTCAGGCTCTCAGGCAGATAGAAGCTGTTGATGTTGAGCACAGATCTCTCTCCTAGCTGTGCAACCCCAACATTTTTTCCAAGGCACCGGCACAAACCGGCTGTGAGGGTGGCAAGCAGGAACTTTTTTTTTTTTCATTTTACTCTAGAGGGTCAATGTCCCGCAGTAAGTTGGGAGAGGAGGATGGTAGGATACTACAAGGTCGTCCATCCTCCGCCACGCGGCCCAGTGAGTGGTCTCCAAGGCCTCTGGGTGGAACAGTGTGTTCTAGGACAGTGGCCTTGCGAGTCCCCGCTAAACTACGCAAGTGGACAGCCCAGCTCTAGTCACAGCCCGTGACTAGAGGCAGGGGCTGCCCCTCGCCCTGGCCGCATGTCTCCGTCCCCTCGCTGGGAGGCACAGAATCCTAACACAGCCTCCAGGTTTCACGGATGGAGAAACTGAGGCGCGGCTCCTGCGCGCCCACAGCAGGGTCCACCCGCGGGCCGAGCCCGGTTTCAACGAAGTCGCAGGGGCCTCCGGACAAAACCTGTAAGCCCTCCCGCCTGGCGGGCCCGGGCAGGGAGGCGCCCCGCCAGCTCTCGGCTCCTCGGACACAGGCGGCGGGCACGGGCAGCTCGGGGGACTCGTGATGTAACGCGGCGCCCGGCTTGCAGGAGCGGCCCCCAGGCGCCGCCCGGGCTTGTTTACCCGGCGCTGGAGCGCGGGGTGGGGCCCGGCCGCCGCCCGCCCCGCGCCCGCCCAGCCGTCCCCTGCGAGCGCGGCCGCGGGTCCTAGGCCCGCCCGCGACGGCCCGGAGCCGCTCGGTGCCCGCGCGTGCTGGTCCCTTTTCCGCGTTACACGTTCTAAGACCCAGAGCAGTGGCCGAGCCGGGGGTGACTCTGAAAGGGCCTGAGCGCCCACCGTCTCCGTCAGAGCCCCCAAAGCAGTTCAAAATAACGTTCAAGCTGAGTAAAAACCCGGAGCTTGCTGTGCCTGAGCGGCTTCAGGACAAGGGCCCTCCTGTCGGAACCTCCGGCTTCTCCACCACATTGGGGCAAGTCCCCGCATCTTCCTGGGGCCGTTTCCTCCTCTGCACAACGGGGAGCGAGGTTTCATCTGACGCATTGCTATGACAGTCTCGGATTTGAGGCACTGTTTTGGACGCCCCCAGAAGTCTGCTTCAGTGGACAAAAACAGCATTTCCCAGGGGCTCTTCCTAATTTTGCTGGCAGGGAGGGAGGGTTTGCTCTTGATGAGGAAAGTTGTTCACACCCTGGAGGGTGGAGGGGCAGAACTGCTTAGGGCTGGGGCTCACTAGAGGTGGCCTCCAAACACCAATTAGGGCAGCTCCTCCCAGCCCTGGGCTCTTTCCAGCCCCAAGCCCAGGCCTGGCTCCCTGGGACCAGTGGGGGACAGCGGGGTCCCTGCGCTCACAGCACCCACCCCAGCTGAGCTCTCCCACCAGACACTGGCCTCCTACCCCCAGGGGACAGCAAGAACAAGACAGTGTGTGGCTGAATGACTATGGGTCTGGATGGAGCCCAAGCGTGGAGCCATGCTGATGCTAGCAAGAACCCCAGCAGCTGTGACCTGTGCCCGCCGCCAGGGTTTTCTCATCCAGACTCCCGATTCCCTGGTGAGGCAGGCAGGCAGGTTGAGTACAGATGAGGGAGCTGTGGCTCAGAGAGAGCAGGGGAGCCCCAGGTCACTCAGCAAGTTGGTGACAGCTGTGACTAGGACCCAGACCCCTGCTTCCTGGTCCCTCATGCACTCCTGAGAGGGCGTGAGCCCTGTGAGCAGGAGCAGTCGGGGAGGGCTTCCTGGAGTGGAAGCCAGCCTGAGCTCTAGGAGGCAGGAGACAGGATTAGGAAAGGTGTGGGGCTGGGTGGGCTCCCTGAGCTGGGAGGTGAGAAGAAAGGGGAGGCTCCTCTTACCTGGGAAGAGAGCAGCTGGGGAACTGTGGGAAGCGAGAGTATGGGTGGCCTGGCCAGGGAAAATGGTCTGGGGTCGGTCAAGGAACATCAACTTCATCCAGGCCAGCCAGGGTCAAGGGAAGTTCTGGAGCAGGGTGCGGTGGACAGATGCAGGTTGGAGACTGTTGGTATTGGGGGCAGGTTTTCCAGTTCTGTCTTCCACTTCAGACTCTCCCATTTCCCAGCCCTCTGATTTTGGGCTTGTTATCTTCCTTCTTTGGGCCTCAGTTTCCTCATGTGTAAAATGGGGATCAGCTCCCCACTCTACCCACAGCTGAGAAGGTGCTTTGTGACTGGGCTTTACATACTTGAGGGTGTGAGGGGCTCATATACCAATGTGACAAAGAGGCTGGAGTCAGGGAGACTCTTCAAGGGGCTTCTCCCTCCCTTGTATTCACTGGCCTCAGAGGCCCATATACTTGCTCCCCCCAACTCTGCTAGCATGTCGGGAGGCCCCTGGGCTTGGTAAATATTTGTGCCTTTGATCATTCAGCCCATTCATCTAGGCTTCTGCCTCAGGCTGTGAAGATGTTGGAAGAGGACAGGAGTGCAGGATTGGGACTTCTGGGTCCTTCCCCAAGCTTCCTCCTGCCTACTCCTCCTGAGCCCCCAGTTTATTCCTGAATTTCAGAACCCTGTGCTAGGCACTGTGTGGGAACAGGGACATATGGCTCTAAAGAGCCTCTCCTCTTGCAGTGGGAAGAGCTAGGACTTTGGGTCCAAATGTCAGCTAGTACTGGGCCTGCTGTGTGGTCTTGGGTGAGTCGCATTTCCTCTCCGAGCTTGTTTCCTCGTCCCTGAAATGGTTTGATCAGTGCCTTAGTAACCTGTGTTCGTCCTGAGCCTTCCTTCCACGGCTCTGCACTGTCCTCCTAGAAGTTTGGGCCTGTCCTATTTAACCAATTAAATTAACAAGGGAAAGAAGTTTCCAACTTTGAGTGCTCTGTACAATGGTGTGCTGGTAAATGTTTAACAACCAACTCTAAAAAAAAAAGTTCTGTTTTGTAGCATTTGCCCAATTTCTGTGCTGTTAATACTCTCACCATGGCCATTTCAAGGTACCAACATGACATCACTGAATGCCAAATTGGGAGCTAGCGAAAGCTGGTTGGCTGTGGCACAACACTGCAGGTGGGATTGGCTACATAATTTGCAGGGCCCAGTACAAAATGCAATTGCAGGGTCCATTGTTCAAAAAGCAGGGGAAAATCTTTTCCCTTTTTTCCATGATCTCTCAAGCTGTCAAGGTTTTTTTTTTTTTAATTTCCTGTTTAATGTCTCACTTCCTCTAGCATGGGGACACTCACAGGGCAAGAGTGGACACTCACAGTTGGGGAGGGCACATGTGGGGCCTGCTGACTACCAGGTTCTCCCTCCTGTAAGCCACTAGACAGACTCCCCAGGAAGCAGAGTCAGGCATCTTCCCTTCCCACAGGCCCACAGTCCCAACCCATGTCCCAACCTCCAAGCCAGGATGCACTAGGTACCCAGACAGGAGAGAGTCTCACCCTCCCCAAGTTGCCCCACTGAACACGCCATATTGCTGCCAGCTTGGGGCAGGATGGCCACCATCTGTTCCACCCTGACACTGTGGGGTACGTGCACTTGACCCTGGTGCCTCCCCCATCCCTAGGCCCTCAAGGGAACCAAGGGTGGTAGTGTTGCAGGGTGGGAGTGGGGAGGAGACCAGGTGGGGCCAGGGCACCAGAGGGTGAGGGAGCCGGCAGCCAGGAACTGGTCTCAGGGAAGTAAGTAAGGAGGGGCAGGAGGCAGGACCACGCTGTGAGCCAAGGCTCCAAGCTCTCTGCACGTGCTCCATGACCTCATTGGACTTCACTTACAAAACACAAATTCAGAGATAAAATTATGAAGAATTTCAAGGTGCCAGTTTGTGCCAGTGCATTAAACCAAGCTTGGGCCCCTCTTTGTGCAGGGCCTGTTTGTGGGCTGCTCTGGCCGCGTAGACTGTATGCAGCATCCAAGTGAGAGGATCCTCCCTGAGGAACTCCAGGACCCACCTGGGGTCCTGGGGGGAGTAAAGGCCGAAGAGAATCACAAACCCCCCCTCCTCAGAGAGAAATCTCCACTTTGGGGAAGCATGCGGCATTGCAACTTGGCAAACACTTGTCAAATAAAAAAATACAGCCTTGTTATGGAACACTCATCATCACCATCCGCATTGTCTCTTTCATTTTATATTTACGTGGTGCAGCTTTTCTCTTTTTGAAAATTTATCTTTTGTTTCTAATCAGGTGAAAGATAACATTTTCAAACACCCAATTCATTGCTCATCTGCACAACATATAATTGGCTGCGTTTATTGGTCTATAGAACACCCACAACTGTAAAAGTTTTCTCCATACTGATATTTGTCCTGGGGATTGAAGCCAAATTACTGACCCAGTTTTAGCAAATTTAGAACAGCAGGTTTTAGGCTTAAAAAATATTTCCACTTATCAAGAGTGATTGTTTGTTCTCTTGAGGTGAATGACTGCGATGTCCCAGGCATCGACTTCCTGATAAAGAGAATTTGGAAGGGGCACTTCTCATACCATGCTGGCCCCAGACCAGGGTGGTATAGATTCAGTTTCTTAGGAGTGGCCAGATGCTCTGGGCCAGCTGCTGGAGGGGGCATCTCTCCAGGGAGGAGAGACAAAGGATGAGAAGGCAAAGGACAGAGGACCCCACAGCCTGTTGATGCAAGTTCAGCCCCCACTCTGTGTGCCCCCAAGCTCTGTTCACATGATAATTCTGCTACTGAAAGCCCAGGCTCAGCCCATGGTGCCAGGACTTGTGCTGCATTGTGGAAGGGGAAAGGGAGCCTCGCTGTTCCAGGTGAGCACTCACATGCACACACACTTATCCAGACAGGAAGCAGCCCAGGAACCTTGTCCTGAAGTGTGTGCAGCTCCAGTGGACACTAAACCACTTAATAGCAAATTGATAAAACCCACCTGATTACAGAACAGTGGGCATCCTGTAGAATGTTCTTCAATTGGTTTCCTCACAGAAATTCAAACCATAGACTGAGTCTAAACCAGGCCCTGCACACTCCTTGGTGATCTTGAGCAAGTTCCAGAGCATATCTGAGCCTCAGTTTCTCCATCTGTAAAATGGGAAAGTGATGCATATCTTCAAGGTGGTGGTAAGTATTAAACAGGGTGCATATGTGCATGTTTATGTGTATATGTCCAACACAAAGCTGGTGCTTAATAAAAGACGGTAACAGGGTGGCTATTATTATTATTATTATTAGCAATCATATAGCAGAGAAAGGGTCTGATTCACTTCTGTGTCCCTGGTGCACAGTATATGGTACTAGGGAATGTGGATGGAACTCTTGGTTCCTTGGTTGTAGAGGTATGATGTCCCAGACAGCAGCAGGTGGCAGGTGAGTGAGCTGTGCTGGGCCCCTGCTGGTCTTCCTCCCTGGGAAACAGTCAAAACTGGGGGCGATGTTGGGGGAAGGTCATCCTCCACCAGCTTCATCTTCATTTCACAGATGAAGAAACTGCGGCTTAACCTGCAGTGCACTCATTGCACTGATTCTACTGACTTCAAAGTCATTTTTGGAAACCCCAAATATTGGGGCCCCCCCCAATTAGGGCTGCAAACCTTGGGTGCCTACTTGGATTCCCTCAGCAATCTACTTTATTTCTCTTGATTGCATACCACCAGTGCCAGGCCACTCCTCCACTTTTAGAATTGGGTAAAATACCACATCGCAGGGCAGTGAAGAAACCCAAGAGTCCAGGTGAGTCAGCTCCCCCAAGTGGGTGAAACTGGGCCAATGCAAAGTAAGGGCTGGGAATGAGGTGGCAGATAAATTCTCCCTCCTTCCTTTCTCCTTGGACTGCTCCAAGGTGTGGCTCCTCCTTGCCAGCCTCTGGACACGACCCCATGCAGAGCTACATGCCTGCTGTGTCACCCAGGCTTGTGGGAAGCTGTGGCCAGCACAGTACCACATCAGCCACTTTGCATTCCACCTGCCCTGGCCTTACTTCCCCTGTTCTTCAGTCTCACTGGTCTTGTACCTCCCTGATAAAGTATTAGCACCTTAACCCTGCTCCAAGTTCTGTTTCTTAGAGGACCCAGGCTAAATGGATAGCATTTCCAAATTATTCATATGATACAATTATTCAACATAAAAGTACTCAATATAGAATCATTCCACCTATTTACATACAAATTTCTATTAATACATACACCACATATACACGTGCCTTTGGGGCAGAACTAAAAGGGCCTCCGTACCTTAAGCTCTACGTGGAGTCCTTTGGTGATTTACCTTGCTCACATAGAGTCTTTCTCTCTCTCTCTCTCTCTCCCCCTCCCCCCCCCCAATGGTGGTGGTTTCCTAGAATGTTCTTTTGCATTAGATCTGGTTTGAAATTCTCTTCACAGCAATACTTAGAGCCTCCTGTCATAGACCTGCCTTTTATTTTAGACTTTAGGGTTGCTGAGGGACAGCATGTACCCTAACATGGGAGCAAGTACCATGGGGTAAGAAAGTTCAGAGTTCTTATACTCTGCAGTGGGGACCTACTATGGTCTGAATGTGTGTGCACTCCCAAAATTTGTATGTTAAAACTTAATCTCCAAAGCAATAGTATTAAGAGGTGGAGCCTTTAGGAGGTGATCAGTCATGAGGGCAAAGCCCTCTTAAATGGGATTAGTGCCCTTATAAAAGAGGCCCGAGGGAGCTTATTCACCCTTCCATCATGTGAGGACACAGAACGGGCCCTCACCAGACACCAAACCTGCTGGTGCCTTGATCTTGGACTTCCCAGGCTCCAGAACTGTGAGCAATAAATAAATTACCCAGTCTAAGGCATTGTGTTATAGTTGTCCAAACAAAGACAGGGCCTATTTTTTTGTAATTGTTTCCTATGAGGAGTTTTTTTTCTATATTAATGTGTTAGGTAGACAGCTAGGGACCTCCGGCCCCTCCTGGGGACAAGGTGGGCGACTGCCATACCTGGGGGAGGAGGGAACACCCTTCGAATCTGCCAAGCAGCGTAGGTATGGTAGATTCTGGAAGGTGACTTAGGACAACCTAAGTCATCATGTCATTAGCTTAAATCATGTCATTAGCTTAAATCTATGTTGCAGTTCACCCCCACCCCCACACTGGGCTTTCAGAGAGGCTCATGGGAGATCTGCATGTGCAGTAAGACTCAGGTCATATAACTCTCAACTGTCCATCAGAGTGGTTCCATGATGACATCTGAACCACAGGGAGGTCCCTATCTGGACACTATAAAACAAGACCTAGACCATAACCAAGGTCTCTTTTGCTATGACAAGGGGTCTGGTCATCATCTGTGGCATATGTATCTTGCTCTGGAAACCTATATCTTGCTCTTGCTCTATGATCCTATCTTTCTCCCCATCAATAAATTTCACCTTGTGCTTGCCTTACTTTGGTGTGACTGGTCATTCTTCAGGCAAGAGCACACCAAGAACCGAGAACACAAACCGAGATTGCCAAACCCAACAAATGGTCAATTCTCTGATACCAGTTGTGTGTCCAACAATTCAATTCTGACACTATCTATCTGGAGTTAGCATAAGATACCACAAGTTAATGGGCTCAGTCCCACAAGACTTCCCCCCACTCCAGATGCTAGCACAAATGGGGTACTTGGGCTACGCATACTTCTGCTGGGCTGACAACAAATCAGGGGTTCCTACAACCCCCCCAGTTTCCATAATTTGCTAGAATGACTCACAAAACTCAGGAAAACACCACCTATATTTACAGGTTTATTATAAAGGACATAAAAGAACAACCAAATGGGAGAGATGCATAGGGCAAGGTATGCGGGGAGGGGGTGTGTGGGTGCCCCCCCCCAGCACTTTGAAGTGTTCACCAACCTGGAAGGTCAACTATTGCAAGAGTTTTTATACCCCAATTTCCAGGCCCCCTTCCTGTTCTCACTCTCCAATCACCCATAGTCTTTCTAGTGACCAGCCCCATCCTGAACCTATCTAGGGGACTCACCCTGAGTCACCTCATTAGCATAAACTCAGGTATAATAAAGGGGCTCATTATGAATAACAAAAGGCACTTCTATCACTCAGGAAATTCCAAGGGTTTTAGGAGCTCTGTGCCAGGGAGCCAAGACAAAGACATATTATATATAATATTGATATACCTATATAATATGTTATATATTACATATAAACTATAAAATATTATATATAAATCTTATATTTCTATATTTTAAATTATACCACAGGTTCCCTAGGGGTAATGCCATTCATTTCTTCACTATGGTTGGCTATACGCAAATCAGCTGCACAACCCCGTCAAATCTGGCTATTGTTTTGATAAATATCCAAATTAGGCAGCCCTCATATGTTGATGCTGATAAGATGCTGTGGTCACTATATCACTGGAACTTGACAGTCACAATTCATACAGTCACATACTCTATGCTGTGAGTATACTCTATATAGTTTCTGTCCTCTCCTCTGATCCTATAGACCGAGGACAGAGTAGATGAGAGATAAAGGCACTGTCAGAGAGGGTAGGCAACTGGCCCAAAGGCCCATAGCAAGGCAGTGGCAGAGCTGGGCAGAACAGCCAGAGCTGGGTAGTCTCAGGCCTTCAGTCCAGAGCCCCTCCCTCTGTAGCCAAGGCTTCCTGTAGCATGATTTCCCTCTGCTGACCATGTAGACAGACCACACTCAAGTTAGTGTCCTTCTTGCCATCCCCAGTGCCTTGTGGTTGAGGACTATCAGAGCCAAGAGGGATCTTACCAGCCCACTTTGAAGACAGGGAAACTGAGGGCAAAGGTTACACAGCCAGTGGTGGCAGAGCCAGAAGCAGGACTCATAGCACCTGTGGCCTAGTCCACACTCAAAGCTTTAAACTCTGGGAATGACTAGATTCAAATTCCAGTTCTACCACCTATTCTCTGTGCCTTGAGCAAGTCATTTAAGCTTTTTATTCCTCAATTTTTGCACTTTTAAGGTAGGACTAACAATAGCACTCACCTCAAAGAGTTGTGGGGAAGATTAGATTAGATAACATATATAAAGGTTTAGAACAGGGCCTGGCATATGGTACATGCTCCATAAAGGTTACCTACCATTATTTTTATTATAATCATGTTGGGAGGAAAAACTTTTCCTCTACACCCTTAGGTTCGGTGCTTGGGGGCCTGTGAATTAAACTGACAAAATATTAACAGACAAAAAGACAAACAAACATAAAAAAAAACAGGAGCTCACAGAAAATGTGGCTTTAAAAAGTGGTTTAGAATTTAGGGCTGATACAACATCTTAATAGGGGAAGGAATGGAGAGAAAGGTCACTTTTAGGAAAACAAATGACTTTTAGGAAAGATAAATGGGCCCTTAGAATAGATGGGAGATATGATAGTTTGTGACAATGTTTGTTTAAGTGACTTCTTATCTTGGTGTGATTTCTCTTCTAGTCTCATGAAAGGAATCAATCCTCCCTGGTTGGGAAACTCCCAAACTCTGGGGAGGGGATTTATGATATTTGAATTCTTTTAGAAGGCTCTGCTTTTAGGCAGATAAGAGTAGTTCAGAAAAAAAAAAAACTCTTACTGCATCTGTTGATTCTCAAATGTCTTCAGCTCAAAATAATCCTTATGCCACAAAGGTATTTTTCACAACCCTTCTATCATTACAGGGGAGAGGGCAGGGTAGGATGGAAGATGGCAGGATCAGGCTGGAGGGCCCCTGGCATACTTGGGGCCTCTGTTCCTTATCAGAGTTTGCTCAGGGCTAAGCTAGAGCCATTCCATCTTCCTTGCCCCTCCCACCCAGTGCAATGGGGTGGCTGCAGGCTACCCCTGGGGAACCTCATCCCTAGATGAGTTGAGCTGGGATGGGGGGGTAGGGGGAGACTACCGTGGGGCTGGGAAGCCCAGGATTGGAGGTCCAGCCCAGGCCATTCCTCTGACCAGGGAGGCTGACCACTTTCCCAGCCATCCCCATGGGATCAAGGTCCCCTCCTGCAGAGTTATACAAGCCAGTGGCATACATAGCACATTTGACTCTCATAGTGGAACATTCTTTAACACTTCCCTCCTCTACATGATTACACAGTAAAGATCAAGAAATGAAGCAAATATATCTCATAATTGCTGTGGTCTGAATGTGTACCCCAAATTCATATGTCCCCCAAAATTCATATGTTGAAACCTAATCCCCAAGGTAATGGTATGAGGAGGTGGTGCCTTTGGGAGGTGATTAGATCGTGAGGGCTCTGCCTTCATCAATGGGATTAGTGCTCTTATGAAGGGGCTTGAGAGAGCCTGTTTGTCCCTTTTGGCTTTCCATCACACAAGGACACAGTGTTTGCCCCTTCTGCCACATGAAGATGCAGTGAGAAGGCACCATCCATGAAGCAGAGAGCAGCCCTCATCAGGCACCGAATTTGCTAGCGCCTTATCTTGGGCTTTCCAGCCTCCAGCACTGTGAGCATAAATTTCTGTTGTTTATAAATTATCCAGTCTAGGGTAATTTTGTTATAGCAGCAGAAACAGACTAAGACAATAAGGAACTAAAATTTGCATTTATCAGACAAAAAAATTATACCTCCTACTTTGCACTATTTAACTATTTTACATTTTAAACCCAAATAAAACCTCCAAGCTGTCACACAGAGTGACAGAATTCAAGGAACTCACATTCTGTTTCTTTGTCTTTACAATCACTGTGCTATCATTGTTTATTTAAAATCCACTGTTTAAACATGGGACTATGTACCACAAGAACTGGAGACAAGAAGAGTAACTAGAGTGAAGGAGAGACCAGTTAGGAGTTACAAATGAAATAATACTTGCAGTTCAGTCTGCATGTGTACAACAGGGAATTCTCTGAATTAACTTTCATGTAGAATACAATGTGTATTAAAGAATAAGCAATAAAGTGCTAATTTGAAGCTTATTTTACATTTTATTAAAATTCAACAGTAATTTTAGTAATCATTTAGAACTTTGACTGATAAAATATTTTTTCAGAGAGGAGTATTTTATCACTGACATTGTTTAGAATTACCAGCACATGGTGAGAATAAAAGGCAGATAGACTCCATTCTATTTTATTAACATAGAATCTGTCCCCTTTGGGCCAGTGGCTGACTGACACATGGCTGGTGTCAGGCCCCAGGCTGAGGCTACTTTCTCCTTTCTCTTTTTCCCAAAGTTTGGTACTTGTCCCCGAGGCAGAATGAAGAATGAGGACAAGTGGTTTGAGGAAAAGGAAAGAGAAGTTTATTAATTTGCTGGCCAATGAGGAGGATGGCAGACTCTCGTCTTAAAGAACCATCCTTCCCCCCTTCAGGCAGAAATACAGAGCTTTTAAAGGGGGTTTTCAGCTTTGGGCTATTGCTGTTTAACTAGGGTTGGTGATTGGTCCTGGTTGGTGAGGATGATCCCATGACCTTTGCCTGGACAATTCAATTGAGCCATCTCCTGTGGTTTAAGATACTAGAAAACAATGAACAAGGAATACTCCTCTGCCCCTCCGATTACTGGTCTTGGGCAGGAATGCAGGTTTTAATTCCCAAAAAGAGTTGGGGAGGGGCAGTTTAAAGAGACAACTTGTAATACATTTTGCCCTTTTTCAGGCCTTTACCTCTGTTACATCTGACCTCCAAGACTTCCCCAACTCCCACCTCACCTGCACCCCCCAGGCCTGGCAGGACAGTCTCCTAGACCTCAGTTCACCTGAGACAAGCTCATAAACATGGTTCAAGTGGGGAAACTGAGGCTGAGAGAAGGAAGGAACATCTCCTGGGGGCGAAGCTGAGGGCAGCAGCCTGACTCAGCTCCATGACCCCTCTGGGACTGTTCAGACCTGGCTTCCCTGGGTCATTGGGCAGGAGGAAGGCGGAGGAAGGGAGAGGACTGGCTGGGGCACTGCAAGGTTGATTTGCATCTCATTTGAATAGGCCCCTCTGCCTTGCAACCATAGTAGGCAGACCTGTAGGATCCTAGGACTCAGGAAGATCCACTTCTGGCCTCCAAACACCTCCCATGTGCAGTGTCACCAGACCCCAATTCCCTATCGGGGCAGCAGCCTCACCCTTCCTGAGCCTGGTTATGAAGCAGCTCACCCTGGGGAGGGGGAAGGCCTGTTTGTCAGACATCAGACACTTACCCCAGCAGCAAGTCAGGGCCCTGAGAAGGGCCTCGTCCTCACTCACCTGAGGCCAGGAGGCACTAGAGGGAGGCAAGGCCAAGCCCTGAAGAGTCTGAGGGGGTGTCCCAGTCTTATGCTGGGCACAGTTGGCCTGTAAGCCTCTAGTCCTGCCTTCACCTGGCTGTGAAAATGAGCTGAGTCAGGTGATGGGCTGAGAAAGAAAAAAGGCTGGGGGACAAAGCCAAGGGCAGACTGCTGGTGCCCAGAGGGGAGGCCTATTCCTGAGAACGGGATGTGTGGGTAACACCAGGCTCCACTTCCCCATCCCACCAGCCCCCATCCCTCTCAGACAGCCCACCTGAGATTTTGGGAAGGGACACTCTTCCTGGCCATCCTCCTAGAGTAGGTAAGATCTTATCCCTTTAGCTGGGGACCTTCCGGAAGCCCTGGGAGCCTTGACCATGGGCTACTCTCTACCTGCACTCCCCCAACGACACAGAACTCATTAGCTCCCCCAAATGCCTTATCACTGGCCCCTAGCTCTGCTGAGAGGAGGTCCTTCCTCCTGTTGAGCTGAAATCTGCCTCCCTGGAACTTATTCCATGAGCTGAGCTGGCCCCAGACACTGTCACAGGTAGTGAATTCCTATACTTTTTTGTCAATGGTGTGACATGTCTTCTACCAGTTCTGGCTTATGATCAAGTCTTTCCAGCTTCCCTAGGCCACTGCCTCTCAGCCCTGCCTCCAAAGTCTGTTCTGTTGTTTTCAATCACCTAATAACTCTCTGAGGGTCGGTGAGCTCCCCGTCACTGGAAGGATGCAAGCCAAGGCTAGAGGCCTGCCTGTCAGAAATCTCCTAAGTGTTGAGTGGAGGCTGAATCTTGATCCTGCTGGGGCTTCCCCAGCCCTGGAGGAGGTGGGAAGAGAGACGTGAGAGGCGGGGAGTTTGGGATCACTTCCCACCCTAGGAGGTGAGGCGCAGAACCACCAGCCAGCTATGTTGTCTTTGTTTTCTCCTTTCCCAAACAAAAGTGAGGAAATACCTCCTGAGAGCAATGCCCTGCCTGCCAGGTGTAAGGGTGGGGTTTGTCCAGTGAACTTAGGCCTCCTAGACATGCAGGGAATGGCACGCAGAAGGCCCAATCTGGAATAATTGGGAAGCACCCCCTCCTCACAAATACACATCCTAGCTCCAGCTCAGCACCTCCCAGACATAGGAGGATGCTCACCCTGCACTTCGTTTACCCCCATCCAACCCTCATGGGCTTACAGACGCCTCCAACCCTACCCAACCACTAGAAGAGGCCAGTGAGCAGGGGCATGCCCTCCTCCAACTAGACTCAGGAAAACACTTCCCAAGGACCACAGACAGTGACCAAGGCACAGAGGGAAGGTAGTGAATTCCTATACTTTTATGCTGCCTCAGCATCCATTCCGAATATACGCTGGACTCCCTCACACCAGAAGCAGGGCTCAGCCACCCCCGGCAGCTCCCAGTTCTCCCCTCCTCCCAGCTCCTCACTGTGCTCAATCCAGACATCTGCCTTATACCACCGCCTCCTGGTGACCCCCTCCCTATGGGACAGCTAGACACAGCCTGCTTGACTGATCCCGCTGACCTCACCCCCTGCACGGACTGTAACCCCGTCTCAGTCACCGCGTGACCCTGTTTGCTCTACACGCACCAGTTGGAACTCCCTGCGGGAAACCTGCTTGGGTGACTCCCTAGACCCCCTAAAGGCTTTTGTCCAGCAGGTCCTCTCTCTGTCTGTCTCTCACTCTCCACCTGCTGCTTGAGCACTCTGCTGTCTCTGGACTCCCCACTGGCCCTGTGGGCACCCCTCTTCTCTCATGGATCTGTGAATAATAAACTGCTTCTGTTATTTCATGTGTTTTGTTGTGCTGCCTCCTCTGTGTCTCAGCCGACACACACACTCCAAACCTAACACTCCGCCCACCAGGGCTCTCTTAGAGAGTAGCCATCTCAGCTATGGCAACTTTCCAGAGCTGGGTCGCCCCAAGACCAAATTAGAAAAAGATCACAATAGGAGGCTCCAGGTTCAGGAAGAGTTTTGAAAGCAGGAGGGATGCCTGCAGAGTGAAAAAGGGGCGGGGAGAGAGGACCCAGGGCACAGGCTGGCATGGCCAAGATAGGGGGGAGGTCGCCCCAGTGCCCCACCAGGTACTGAGGCCTGGGCTTGGAGATGAGGGAGACACCCTCACTGCCCTGTCAGTGGAAAAGAACCCAAACTCTGTAAAATAATTTAAAGAGGTTTATTCTGAGCTGAATATGTGCTACCATGGCTTGGAGAGCCACGTGCAAGAGGCCTTCAGCAAGCGGTGTCGCCATGGTTGGGTTACAGTTTGGTTTTATACATTGCAGAGAGACAGGAATTACATGTAAAGTCATAAATCAACACATGGAAGGTGTATATTGAGGACATCTCTAAGCGGGGCATTACAGCTTATATAGGTGGGTTTAAAGATTCTCTCATTTGTAATTGGTTGAAGAAATGAAGCTTTGTCTAAAGACTTGGAATGTTTTAAGTTAAGTTAAGATAGTCTACGGGCCGGGCGCAGTGGCTCACGCCTGGAATCCTAGCACTCTGGGAGGCTGAGGCGTGAGGATCGCTTGAGCCCAGGAGTTCGAGACCAGCCTGAGCATGAGCGAGACCCTGTCTCTACCAAAAAAAAAAAAAACAGATAAGGAAGTCTATTAATCAGAGACAAGTCATCGGACATATACTCAGACTCAAGTGATCTGTAAATTGATTACCTGCAGCTGTGGTTTAAGCTTTTTCTTGCATAGCCTTAGGCCTGTTAGTAAGTTATAAATAATATCCCCAAGAAGGGAGGGGGGCATGATGAAGCATGTCTGACCTCCCTTCTCAAGGCCAGCAACTCAGCTTTAGGGTATTTCCGGAGTCCCCCTGGCCAAGAGAGGGTCCATTTAGTCATCTGGGGGGGGAGCTTAGATTTTATTTTAGTTCACAACCCCACCCCCAACACACACACAGGCAGGGTCCTTTACCGCCCTGTCTCTCCTGGTGCTCACAATAGCCCATAAAGCAGGAACATTGTCCCCTTTCACAGCTAATTCCTATAAGAAACCTGGGGTTTAAAGCCCCTGCATCAGTCTGGCATTTCCCAGAGCCATTCAGATCTCTCCTGGAAGAGCCAGGTAATCCCCAGGGTAGGCCATGGTGGGGTCAAGTTCAGCTCAAGGTTCTGGGTTTTGAATCAACATTTGGTCCCAGTCACAGCCTGGCCTGCTTGGTTCCCCCTGCAGGCAAACCACTCCAACATCCCTTCAACATGGTTTTCCGTTCCTGGGGGTGGGGGTCCCCCATCCTTATATTGATTCACAGTCCCACACAGCCCAGACCTCACCTCTTCTAGCTTCCCCTCCCAACAGGGCTCAGGGGCCAGGGCAGGAGGTGAGGAAGACAGGCATCTGGCTGCCCAGGCCAGCCCAAGGACTCTGGGACTAACAGCTTTTAGTCATATTTGATGAGATTTCAGAGTTTAGAGGCCAGAACACACCCAGCAGGGTCAAGGCTCTGCTGGGGGGGCGGGGGTGGGGGGGTGGGGTGGGGGGTGGGGGGAAGTGAGGCACCTAGGGTGCACAATTTAAGGAGGCACTTACCCTCCGGGCCCTACAAGTGCACCTGAGAGAGAGGGCCTCCTTAAAGTTCTTTTGCCCTAGGCACCTTGCTTGCCTCATTCCAGTCCCGCCAGACCTCAGGAGGACTGAGGAACCTAGTCCTCCTAAGCAGGCAGAAGTAGAGTTCCTTGGAACCAGAACCCAAGAGTGCCCGGCTGGCTCCAAACTGAGAGAGGAGCTATCAGGCAAACACAGGCAAAATGCTATGCTTCTTTGGAGTTTGCATGGGATGAGGGTGGGGGTGGGGAGGCTAAGGACAGAGCACCTGTAGCCAGACTGTAGGGAGGGGGCATGGGTAGGTGCTGTACCCACTGCACAAAGAGAGGACTGAGGCTCTGATGGGAAGGGGAGATCTGGAGACAGGTGTTCATGGGCAGGGCACGGCAGGGCAAAGCAGGCAGAGGATCTGGAATCCTTACAGCAGGCTGATTCTGCTTACTGCTCCAGCCACTCCAAGTGGCCCATCTTCCAGGCCAACCTAGGCCTCCTCTTCCAAGAAGCCCACAGGAGCTCTCTTAGGAAAGGATCTCCTGCCTTGGGCTCACCTCATCAGAGGCTTGGCCTGTGGGACATTGGAGAGCAGGACTAGGAGCGGACAGAGAGGGTGAGCCATGTTGTCCTTTTCCATCCCAAGGTGCTGGGGAGTAATGTGGCATGGCTGGGAGAGGCACTCCGGTCCTTGAGCTGACTTACCCTCCCCATCCCCACCCCCACCTCCCCTCAGTACTTAGCGCGTGCCCCAGAAGATACACCTGACCCAATGTGGCCTGGGATCTCCTGTTGTTTTTCTGGGTGCTCTTAGGTGTCCTGCCTCCCCCATCAGACTATGTCACCCCAATCAGGTGTGATGTCATGGAATGCGCCCCCACCAATCAGTGTCCCTCTCAGACTGGCACTTGGAGAGCAGGGCTGTGTCTCCGCCTCAGTGGATCTCCCTTAGACCGAGCCTC
The DNA here is from genome assembly GCA_023783475.1 of Daubentonia madagascariensis. Lineage (NCBI taxonomy): Eukaryota > Metazoa > Chordata > Mammalia > Primates > Daubentoniidae > Daubentonia > Daubentonia madagascariensis. The sequence continues at coordinate 5,129,436 of JAKFHU010000144.1, read as the reverse complement.
TCCCCCTCGCCTGTGGGCCCCACAGAAGACTCTTGGAGAAACCCCCTCATCCAGTCTCCTTAGCCACAGCCTCCCTGCCCGGTTCTCAGTACCCCACAGGAGAAAGAAGAAGACCGGGTTTTAGAGAAGTAGCCAGGAGGCCCTGAAACTCCAGTCAGGTGGCTGTGGCCAGGGGGCCCAAGGAGCCCGCCCCGGCCTGGGTGTGGGGGGGTTGCGCAGTACCACGGCCGCTGGGACGTGTTCAGAGGGCAAGTCCTCCTCCTCCAGGATGCATATCGGAGACAATGAAGCTGAATTCAATACTTGCAGGAAATAAAGCGACCTTTACTTACCAAAAAACCACAGCCTCCAACCAACCCCCACGGCTGATCTTATATAGGGGATGGAAAGCATAGCGTTCAGCAATTGGCTGACTTTCAGAAGCCGGGCTGTTCGCAGATTGGCTGACTGCCAGCCTTGGCGTTTAGGGATTGACTGACTGTCAGAAGCGAACGGCTGGAGTAAGACCGTTGCTGATTGGCTGGCTCTCAGGGTACTGAAGTAACGTTGTCGGTGATTGATTGGGCCAGGTTGAAGATTGGTCTGTGTCACTTGTTCCCAGTTTGGGACTGGGTCCCAAAACATTTTTTTCCATTTTTGAATTTAGAGAATTGAAACGTTTTATTTTCACCTCCCGCCACATTCCTGATTTCTGCCCTTTCTTAACAGCCAAGCACTGATATCTGTACCCAAACTCGTTCCTTTGACAACTCTTTCTGGGGTGCCCACGATGGAGACCAGACTTCTAGTAGGCAGACCGGCGCCTTTCCTTCTGGTGCTGGGCACACCCCAGAGGGTGCCGCAGAAGTGTTTGTTGGGGGTGATGGCCTATTGGACCTCACACACCTGGTGGCTGTGGGTCTGGCCTCCACTAGCAACTGATCAGATGGAGTCCAGAGCCTGCTGGGTGACAACCCAACTGAGGGAGAAGAGAATTGAGGAGGTTTGGGCCCCTGTTGGGGAGGTGGCAGTTTAGAACACAGCACGGAGTTGCCTGCTGCATACTCACATCAACCACTCACCTTAACGAGCTTCTGGACTTGGGCCTGGGTCCTAGAGCCAAGGAGGGGCTGCCATTACAGACGGCAAAAGCCCAGAGGGTGCTTCTATGGAGTCTTCTCAGCACAGGGAGCCAGGTGGGCACCTTTGGCTTGTCCCCCCCATATTACTGATGGACTCTGCTTTATTTCAAAGAGGATTGGAACATAAACATCATAAAGACTGCAACTTTATCTGTCTTCCTCACTGTCACATTTCCTGCTTGAATGGATGAAGGAATGAATGAAAGGCTGTCAGGGGGTTGCATGGTAGATTTGGCAGAACTGGTGGCATCCCGTTCCTTTTCTGGCCCCTATAAAATCCAGCCTCAGCATCCCCACTCCACCCCCTCCCCCCCACACACATAAGGGTGTGGACTGGCTACAGCTCACTAGTTCCTTGCCTCTGGACCCAGTTGGAGCCCCTGGTGACCCAGCAGGGCCCCCAGTACTCCTTGGGTATTAGGATTTCTGGGTTAGTCGGCTTGAACTGTTCTAGAAAATGGCAGAGTACCTTTGGGAAAAAAATATATATTAATTTGGGTCCTAGGTTAGAAAAACAAATTTATATTTGGCTTTGGTCTGGGTTGGTTTTGGCCTTTGGCCACTGGTCAGGAGAGTAAGAAGGTGGGGAGGATTGTTTTGGCCCTAAAGCAAGAGAAATGGGTTGGAGCCCAGCTCTGGCAGAATCATGTAAGAAGCTGGGCCAGGCCTTCCCCCATCTGGACTATTCGTTTCAACACACATTTAGTGAGTACCTGCTATGTGCTAAGTATTGTGCTGGTACAAGTAGACACTGCCCCAGCCCTCAAGGGGCTCAGAGTCTAGAGGGGAGACAGATAAGTGAGCAAAGTCTCACATTTCAGTGTGAACAGGGCTGGTGGAGAGGGGAGTGGGTATAGGGGCTGTGTGAGCCCAGGGGAGGCACCAGATTCAGCTCAGGTAGAGGGACAACATTAGAAAGAGGTTATGGAGGCCATACCTGCCACATTATTTGTATGGCCCAGGGGAAAATGAAAATGCAAGGCCCCTTGTTCAGATTTCAAGATGGCAGTAGCAGAGCATTAAAGCAAGCACGGGGCCCTTTTGAGCACAGGACTCTGTGTGACCCCACAGCTCTCACCCCCATGAAGCCAGCCCTGATGGAAGGAGGAGATGCCTCAGCTGAGTGTGAGTATGAGTGGGCCGGGGGAAGAGGAGGGGGAAACATGGTGTGCAAGGACCTGGTGGCTTTGTGGGATTCCAGGAGCCTCCTTTCCTCAGATCTGGATCTTTGTTGTTTGTTTGTTTGTTTTTAATTTCAGAGTGTTAAGGGGGTACCAACGTTTTGGTTACATAAAGTGCTCTTGTACAGTTTGAGTCAAAGTTATGAGTCTGCCCATCACCCACATCTGGGTCTTGATATCTGTCCAGGGGCTGATGCAGCCCAGACAAGGCTTTCCCAGGCCTTGGGGGTCATGTGAGGTTGCCAGCTGTCCTTTCTTGGCAGGGGGTGGGGCTGGGAGTTAGGGAACACAATCATTTTAATCTGACATCATAACCTCCCCACTCATTAGGAGTTAAATGTCCGGTTTTTTTTTAAGAGATAGAAGTTGCTTTTTGTATTGTAGTTGGCAAACAAATAAACATACAAAGGTGAAGTGAGGAGGCCATGTTGGTTTCCCTAAATTTTTTTTTTTTTTGAGACAGGGTCTTGTTCTGTGGCCTGAGGTAGAGTACAGCGGCGTCATCATAGCTCACTGCATCCTCAAACTCCTGGGCTCAATCAATCCTCCAGCTTCAGCCTCCCAAGCAGTTGGGACTACAGGTATGTGCCATGATGCCTGGGTAATTTTTTTTATTTTTTGTAGAGACGGGGTCTCACTGTGTTGCCTAAGCTGGTCTCAAACTCCTGGCCTCAAGCAGTCCTCCCACTTTGGCCTCTCAAAGTGCTGGGATTACAGGCGTGAGCCACCAGGCCCAGCCTGGTTTCCCTAATTAAAAAAAAAAAAAGTGAACCCCCAGATCTTGGCTCCATGAGGCCCTCCCTCTTGATGTTATATGTTCCTGGAGAAGTCACAAGTGACACCCAGCCAGCCTTGATGAGAGCTGAGGTGAGAAGGGACTCCCTGGCAAGTTCCAGACATTGAGAATGGGCGCTCAGGAGACCTGGCTGGAAGGGCAGGCTCTGGCAGAGCCCAGTCATGGCCTTCCCCCTCCAGTTGTCTGCCTCTGTAGGTTAAGACACAGCTCAGGCTGTAAGCAGCTGAGGGGGCAGCTTTGAAACTCAGCGGGGAGATAACAAGAGACAGAGAAAGCAAAGGCTTCCTGATAACCCGCCAGGAAGCCAACACAGAACAAAATAGAGAGATAAGGAGCAGATTGCCTCTCTCAAGGCCAGACTGTTTAAAAGAGAGTTCTGCAGTGGACTTGGGGTTTGAAGACTGGGCAGCTGATAAAGAGATCCCTTGATGGGGAGCTAAAGAGATAGATGAGGCTCCCCCAGCTTGGTTGGGTGACCTCCGATGGGAATGGGCTCCTGGCTGGACGCAGCTGGGCAGCTGGAAGCCTCCAGCCCTCTGAGCTCTGGCCTCATCCCCCAGGGTCAAGGCCAGGCTCTCCTATTTCAGGCTCCCTGGGGCTCCCCATTTAGGCTAAATCTGTTTTAACTTTGATGTTGTTTTTAAACAAAGGCAAGGAGGCTATATTACTAAGAAATGCTCAATCAAGTGTCTTTGAGTCAAGGAGAGCCTTTGAAGCAATGTGGTATAATGGAGAGCACCTGGCCTTGGCTTCAGATGCTATGCCATGGCCCGGGACATCACTTACTTTCTGTGAGTCTAGGTATTCTCATCTGGGCAATGAAAAGGGCAGGGCTGGATGAGGATCAAGAGATGATGGATGTAGCTGGGCGTGGTGGTGCGCCTGTAGTCCCAGCTACTCTGGAGGCTGAGGCAGGAGGATCACTTGAGCCCAGGAGTTTGAGGCTGCATGAACTATGATAGCACCTGTGAAAAACCACTGCACTCCAGCCTGGACAACATAGGGAGACCCTGTCTCTAAAGAAACAATAATCATTTCATTATTATGCCTCATTATTCTGGGTGTTGACCGGCTCATCTGGGAAATTCTCTTTTGGGGTCTCTTATGTGGTTGCTATCACATGGTGGCTAGGGCTAAAGTTAACTCTGAAGTTCCTCAGATGATGGCTGTGGGCACCTAGGCACCTGCACCTAGGCTGGCCTCTCTGTGTGGCCTGGGCTTTCCCGTAGCATGGCAGCTGGGGTCCAAAGCAAGAGTGCCCAAAAGACTCAGGCAGAAGCTAGATCATCTTTTCTGACCCAGTCACAGAAGTCACACAGCAGCATTGTCTGGTAGAGGGAGAAAAAGAAATAGAAGAAGCGGCTTCGGAGAGCAAGACAGGTTTTAATGATGAAAACCTGAGAAGGGCCTTTGTGTAAAGCAGACAAAAGACCCCTGCTCTTACAGGCTGAGGGCTTTTAAAGGCTTTTGGAGGGGCATTACAGGCCTTGAGGGGTAGAGACCTTGGGTCGTTTTGCCATTCTCGGTAGAGGCAGGGTGGTTATCTTGACAGGAGCAGATGTTTTGGCTTGAAGAGGAATTTGTTAGATTTAGAGACTTCACCTTCCAAGAGGGGGGTGCTAGGGGAGGTGCTGATTAGTGTCTGTGTGTGGGGAGAGGTCAGGGGGCGGCCTTGCGTTCCATCCTCATCGTTTCTGCTATGGTCATAAACCTGCCCAAATTAGTCCCATAGACTCTCAATAAGAAAAGTATCAAAGTACATTGTAAGAAGAGTTTAGGGATTGGGATATATTGTGAGGTCATCATTGAAATGTACAATCTTCCATAGAAGAGGAGGGAGCTGGGCACAGGTAGGGCCTCCACAAGTACTCTTGCTCCAGGCCTTACAAATGACAGGGGCGGTGGCAGTCTTGTGCCACTCAGGTCAGGGTATCCATACCTATGAATGTGGGTGCTTATCCTGTTTAAACCAAAAGGCATCCAGCCAGGACCCCATAGCCAGTCTGTGAGCATTGACCTTGCAAATCCAAGCAGTGGCAACTAGGGCACAGGCCAGGATCATACCAAGTAAGCCAAAGAGAGGAGAAATGTTTGAATTAGCCCTGAGAGTTACTTCTGGCACAAGAGTCATCAAGAAGCCCTACCTTTTCCCTTCAGGAGCAGGGGAAGAATCTGCCACATAGCCATGAGGCCAATTTCCTGAAAGAGAGCCCAGAGCCCTGGGTTCTAGGCTTGACTAGATCGCTGTGAAATCTTGGGCAAGTCACCTCTCCTCTGGGCATCAGTTTCTTCATCTGTGAACTGAAAGGGTTGGGCTAGAACGGATGGCCCTAAACCTCTGCTCACTTCCCCATACCCAGCAACAACAACCACCCGGCCTCAGAAAAAGCCCAGCTCTCTCGTTACTCTCCCTAGGAGAACCTGGGGCCCCTCCTGGAATACCCCCCTCCCTGCCTCCATGGGAGCAAATATGTGCTGGTACTGATCGCCACTATTTCCAGAGACCAGTGCCCAACAATGGGGGATGTTCATGGCACCTGACTTCATAGCCTGGGTGTTTCAACCTGGGTCCCAGGCCTGTCTCTACCTATACCTCCAAGAGACTGGCGCATAGTCAGGGGTGCCTCATCCAAACCTCTTCCCAGAGGGGAAACCAGAGGTGGGAGAGAGGGTAGATTTGAGCTATTTGACCAGATGGTTCAGCAGGAGTCATTTTCGGCTTCTGTGGGGATACTGGGAACACCAGCCTGGAAGGAGGGAAAGGTGCCTCTGGCATAATAAGATGGGGGCTGTTCTCCCCCCAGGGAAGAAGGTCAAGGTCATGTGAATGGAGGAGAATGAGGGCCTCAACAAGCTAGAGGATACACGCCCCACTTTGGGGCCTCTGGAAGGAAGAAGTCCTTCAGGAGGGAAGGAGAGTTTGCCCCCAGGTCCTTAAAAGGAGAACACTCCTGGGCAGCTGTGGCTGGTGGAGAGACACTGGCTGGGAGGGCAAACTCATCTTAGGCCCCCACCTCAGGGCAGAGCCCACCCACTAGGGGAATCCCAGGCACCCAGGGGGCCTCTGCAGGGCTACAGCTGGGTTTCAGTCTCTGCGGGGAGTGGTGGCCAGTCCTGGGGGAGGGGTTGCAGAGACACCAACCCAGGAAGGTCAGAAAGAGGAGTAGGTAGGGGCAGGGATTGGGGAGAAGCAGGTTAAGGAAGGGGGACATGTGCCCATAGGCACCCCCAGAAGGTCTAAGCCATAAGAGAGAGCCCCCTTCTGCAGGAGGAGTTAGCTATCCAAAAGCATAGCCTAATTCCCAGTGTCCAGCCCAGCCCACACTTTGTCTCTGTTCCCTGAGCTCTGGGCAGCTTTGGGATAGAAAGACTTCATTTCAGTTAGCTGTGCAAGCTTCCGTGGAGGCAGCAGGGACTAGGTCTGGGAAAGTCAGGCAGGTGGCAAGGTGTATGAAAAGGGGCTGCTTTGCTTGGGATGCTCAATAGCAATGGCCTGCCTAGGGTTGCCAGATTTAGCAAACAAAATACAGGACTCCCAGTTAAATTTGAATTTCAGATAAACATTGAATATTTTTTTTGGTGTAAGAATGTCCCATGCAATATTTGGGATACACTTATACTAAAAATTATTTGCTGTTTATCTTAAATCCAATTTTATGCAAGCTTTCTATATTTTGTCTGGCAGCCCAGGCCTGCCCCACTAGGGTCCCCAGTGGCCCCTCAAAAGGACCATCCCCAGACACCCCTGCCTTAAAGCATAGAGACAGCCAGGACCTTGGCACCAAAAAGGCAGCATGGCCCTCTGTGGTGAACTCCAGAGTTCCTGACAGGATTTCCCTCTCCCCAGCACCTGCCCCCACTCCTCCTGCACAAAATTTTAGCTTTGACACAGAGATCCTATGGCAAACTAAGGCCTAGGAGGATGCTTGGTTAGTTGCACTGCATCCCACCCCACCTGCACGCCCACAGTCATTCCCTTATCACTGTAGCACCAGCCTTGTCTTGGGGGAGTCAGGGGAGATGACTGTGGGACTTGGGCTTAAAGAATGCTTAGGAGAAGGTGGAGATGGATAGAAGAACAGAAACACATGCCAATACATCCCAGGAATCCCAGCTAACTTCTATAGCATGGCTGGTGCTAAGATATGGGGTGAGGATGCACAGGAGACAAGGAGGCAAGGGCCAGTCACTTAGGGCTTTGGATCTTAGGCCAAGGTGTTTGTACTTTACACTCAGCAGCAGGGAGCCATGGAAGGGATGCTTTACACTTACTTATTGGTTGGTTAAAGTAAACAAACAAGTAATACAATACAGAAAAGCAGCATTGTCAAAGTATGGACCATGGACCCTGGAGATCCCCAAGATTCTTACAGGAGATCTGCAAGGTCAAAACTATTTTATAGTAATACTAAGACATTATATGCCCCTTTCACTGTGTTATCATGTGACTGATTGCTCAAAAGCAATGGTAAGTGAAAGTATTACTGCTTTAGCACCAATTAAGGCAGTAGCACCTGAAGGGGATCAAAATATGCCACCCAAAAATAAGCCACTATGGCATAATGATTATTTGGAGCTGAAGGCAATTGAGAATCAACAGATGCAGGAAGAGTTCTCTGCCTTCCTCTTATTTGCAAAAAGCAGGGCAAATTTCCCTTTGTGAAAACCAAGATGAGTTTGCATTAACAGACCTTACTAAAATAACCCTTATCTTCCATTAGTTCCCCCCATATATTTCCTACCCATTTCCCCACAATTTATCACCCTTGAAGCCCAAACCCTCTTTCCTTTGTTAAAGTGGTATATAAGTCCCCATGTCTAATTACTTCTTTGAGTTTCAGTTCTTTTCTGTGAACTCCTGTGCATGTAAATATTAATAAAAGTTGTGTGCCTTTTCTCCTGTTAATCTGTCTTTTGTTAGTTTAATTTGTAGACCTCCAATCAAGGAACCTAAGAGGGTAGAGAAAAAGATTTTCCTCCCTGATACACCACACTATACTAGTAGTCATTGTATTCTTCATTGCCATGTATTTTCAATTTAAAAACATTTCACTTAGAATGGTCTTGATGGAGCAATAAAAAATATTAATTTTATTAATTCTCAATTATGAGTAGTATATATCTTTGTCATTTTAATATTTTGTGTGACAAAAGAAGTGTGTATAAAGCACTTCTGCTGCTTACCAAAGGATGATGTTTGTCTTAAGGAAAAGTGCTTGTGTGATTGAGTTGCCAGCCAAATTAGCTGTTTTTTTCATTGAACACTGTTTTTACTTAAAAGAAAGACTGACAAACTATGGCTATTTCAACTGGTATTTAACAGACATTTTCTCAACAATGAATGAAGTGAGTCTGTCATACCACGAAAAACAACTGACAGTATTTGTGGACAATGATAAAATTTGAACTTTCGAGCAAAATTTAGAATTTTGGAAAATTTGTATTCATCACTGTGAACTTGATAAGCTTCCTAGTACTTAAACACTTTTCTGATGAGATTAGTAGTAACATTAACAACTATGATTTTTCAGTATTGCGTAATGAGGCTGGGTACAGTGGCTCATACCTGTAATCCCAGCACTTTGGGAGACTGAGTGGAAGGATAGCTTGAGGCCAGGAGTTCCAGGCTGCAATGAGCTATGATTGTGCCACTGCACTCCAGCCTGGGTGACAGAGCAAGACCCTGTCTCTATTAAAAAAAAAAAAATTGTATAATGAAATGTGTCACATTTTGGAAGATCTACATAACTCAATCAATACCTTATAAATGAAAAATGCATGATGTTACAAAATCATGCACACATAAAAGATTCATTTAAAGTGCAAGACAGGGCTGGGCATGATGGCTCACACCTGTAATCCTAGCACTTTGGGAGGCCAAGGCAGGACGATCACTTGAGCCCAGGAGTTTGAGGTTGCAGTGAGCTATGATGATGCCACTGAACTCTAGCCTGGGAGACAGAGCAAGACCTTGTTTCCAAAAATATATATAAAAATAAATAAATAAAATAAAGTACAAGACAGAACAATAGGTTTTAATGTAGCAGAGTATGAATATGTCATTGCTATGGTTTCAGATTCTACACTGCAACCTTTAAGAAACTGCCACTTGTTGAGTTTTGATGTACTGTCAAAGAAGAATACCTACAAAAGGCCATTAAAATACTTATCCTTTGTCTAACTACGTATCTTAGTGACACGGAACTTTCTTCACATATTTCAACCAAAACAATACGTTGCAATAGATCAAATACAGAAACAGTAGCATAAAGATGTTTTCTATTAAGTCAGACATTTAAAAGATTTGCAAAAATGCAAAACAAAGCCATTTCTCTCATTAATTTTTTTTCTTTGGCAAAAATAGTTACTTTTTATAAAACTGTTATTTATATTAACATGTAATTGGTTTATTAATGTTATTTTTAAATGAATTAATATGTAAATATTTTTTAAATTTCTTAGCTTTAATTTCTCAAGATGTTCTTTTCTTAAAAATTTTTTAACTTTTTAGAGACAGGATCTCACTGTCTTGCCCAGGCTGGATTGAAACTCCTGGGCTCAATCAATCCTCTTGCCTCAGCCTCCCAAGTAGCTAGGATTATAGACGCATGACACTGTGCCTGGCTTTAGCTTTCATTTCTAATAATCCTCATTAACAAAAGTGTTTTGGGGTCTTCAATAATTTTTAGGAGTGTAGAGGGGTCCTGAAACCAAAAACTTCGAGAATTACTTCAAAACAGGTAAAGTGAATTGTTTCTATCCCACCCCAGAATCTCAGCCTACAGTTTGTTTCTCTCCAAAGACAACTACTGCAGCCAATATATTAATATTACCTATCCTTCTCTATATTCTATGCCTTTATACCCAAGAGGTACTCACAATTTTGCACTGTGCTCTTTTCAGTAGGAAAAGAATGGGCCATGGAAACCAACACATGTCAGTCCATATACAGCTGCTGCATTGTGTCCCTGTTATATGAACGTAATGTAATCTATTAAACCATTGCTGAATATTTGGGTTGTTTCTAATTTTTTACTAATTCAAACAATGACACAATGAACATCATTGGAAAGTTTTAAGCAGGTAAGTGATATGATCAAATTTGCTTGTTCAAAAGGTTACTCTGAACATGTAAACTGCTAGAATCTGAAAAAGATCTATGGATTGTATCAATATCGATTTCCTTGGTTGTAGATATTGTACTATTGCAAGATGTTACCATTGGGGAAAACTAGGGGGAAACCAGGTGTAGGATACATGGGATCTCTCTGTGTTATTTCTTATAACTGCACATGAATCTACAATTATCTCAAAATAAAAAGTTTAATTTAAAAAACTGACACCCATTAGGATGGTTACTACCAAAATAACAGAAAATTACAAGTATTGGCAAGGAAGTGGAAAAACTGGAACTCTTCTGCACTGTTGGTGGGAATGTGAAATGGTGTAGCTACTATGGAAAACAATATGGCAGTTCCTAAAAAAACTAAAAATAGAACTATAATATGACCCAGCAATCCCACTTCTGAGTACATATCCAAAAGAATTAAAAGCCAGATCTCAAACAGATATCTGTAAACCATGTTCACAGCAGCATTATTTACAATAGCTAAGAGATAGGAAGCAACCCAAGTGTCCATCAACGGATGAATGGGTAAAGAACATGTGGTATACACATACAATGGAACATTATTCAGCCTTAAAAAGGAAGGAAATTCTGACCCATGTTACGTCATTGAACCTCGAGAACATTTCACTAAGTGAAACAAGCCAGTCTCCCCAGATACTATGTGATTCTACTTATATGAGGTATCCAGAGTAGTCAAACTCATAGAAACAGAAAGTAGAATAGTGGTTGCCAAGGGCTTGGGTGGAGGGGGAATGGGGAGTTGTTTGATGGGTACAGAGTTTCAGTTTTGCAAGATAAAAAAGTTCTAGACCCTCTGTTACACAACAATGTGATTATATTAATACTTGATACTACTGAACTGTACCCTTAGAAATGGTTACCATGGTAAATTTTGTTATACCTTTTTTTTTTTTTTTTGAGATAAGGCCTTGCTGTGTTGCCCAGGCTAGAGTACAGTGACGCCATCATAGCTCACTGCAACCTCAAAAACCTGAGCTCAAGTAATCCTCCTTCCTCAGCCTCTCAAGTAGTTGGGACTACAGGCACGTGCCACCTTGCCCGGCTAATTTTTCTATTTTCTATAGAGACAGGGTCTCGCTACGTTGCCCCTGGTCTCGAACTCCTGGCCTCAAGCAATCCTCCCACCTTGGCCTCCCAAAGTGCTAAGATTACAGGCATGAGCTTCCACACCTGGCCTTATGTTATGCATTTTTTACCCCACGTACACACACACACACACATATTAAAAAAAAAAAAAACTAGAAGAGAGCTAGTAAAAAAAAATCACTCTGGCTGCAGCAAAGTTTGGAGAGGCCATACTAGAGGCAGGGAGGTCTCCTAGCAGGATATTCCTTTTGTCCCGGTGAGAAATACTGGGGCTTGAACCAAGAAAGTGACATGGGTCTGAAAAGGCAGTGATAGATTGAATTATTGGTCCAAATCTTTGCTCCCCTCTAATGGAATTATCCATCCACACCCTTGCCATGGTGGACAGAGAATACTTTCCTACCTTTTGACTTTACATTTGGCCCTATGACTTAATTTGGCCAATGGGAAATTTGTGAACCTGGCATGAGAAGTTTTGAAATGTGCTCACTTAGTTGGACATGCCCTCTGGTGCTGTAGTAATCTGCCATGATAAGACCACGCCCCACATAGCTGCTGCTCCTTCAGTCTGGGTCCAGGAATAAGTGCCCAGGAACAGGCCATGTGCCCTGGATAGGCACTGGTCCCAGGAAAATGACAGACTTGTAGAATAGACCTGAACTTAGCCTGCATCTCAGTAGCTTGGAGTCCAGCCTACCTCAGTCAAGGTTCAGCTGACCCACAGACCCATAAGCACAACAATAAATGATTATTGTTTTAAGCATCTGAGTTGTTGTTTTACATAGCACAAATAACCATTTTATAATGGCATTTAGCAGGCTTTTATAACCTCAACCATCATTTGGCAGATAGCAAAGCTTGCGACCCAGCAACATTCTGAAGGCAGTCGGGAGGGTGCTGAGGTGGTTTAAGCTCATGTACAGATAGCTAGTGAGAGCACAGGGTAAAAAATCCCAGAGGATTGCTTCATAGAGGTGGGTATGGTAGCCTAAGACCTTAGCTGTAGCTCCTGTCAGGATGTTGGTATGGATTGCTGTAGGAAAACATGATCAACAGTGCTTACCATAATCTTTTTGGAGTGACTTGAGTCAAGTGATTAAAATGAATATATATCTTACTGGTTGGAATTATTTTGTTAAGATGTTATTTGGAACAGACATTATCCTATGATAATGAACCACTGGACTTTGCAGGATAGAAGGGGCCTAAAATGGTTAAATTGCCCCCAAGGAAATAATTGGCATCCTTGAGGAATGGTGATGTATGGGGAATTTAGTGTTCATCTCTTTTGCTGGCAGGTTGGACATTCATTACCAACAGTAGACAACTCAGCCTTGGTTAGGGGGAGCCTATGCTGTTTGTTGGGCCCAAGCATAGCCTCCATTTCTCTCACTGTGGCTACTTCTTTTATGTGTCCTTTGTGCCAGCACCAGGGTGGCCAATGACTGGCTGATGTTAGACGGCCAAATCAGCTTGGTAGTTTAGTGCCTTTTCCATGGTAGGTAAATTTCTGGGTCTTGGGGGTCATTTGTTATGCAGCCACATTGTAGCAATAACAGACTAATGCAGAGGCATTAAAAAATCTTTTTGTTATGGAAAATCTCAGACATATACAAAAGTAGAGAGAATAATATAATGAACCTCTGGGTACCTATGTGTCATATGGCTAAGCTTGTTTCACCTATACACTCACCCACTCCTCCCTTAACCCCTGATTATTATTTTATTTTTGTTTTTATTCTTTTTAGAGGGAGAGTCTCACTCTGTTGTCTAGACTAGGCAACAGTGATGCAATCATAGCTCACTGTAACCTCAAACTCCTGGGCTCAAGTGATCCTCCTTCCTCAGCCTCCTGAGCAGCTGGGACTACAGGCACGTGCTACCGCACCTGGCTAATTTTTAAATTTTTTGTAGAGACTGAGTCTGGCTATGTTGCCCAGGCTGGTTTCAAACTTCTGGCCTCAGGTTGTCCTCCAGCCTCAGCCTCCCAAAGTGCTGGGATTACAGGTATGAGCCACAATGCCTTGCCTTTTTTTTTTTTAAAGAAACAGGGTCTCACTTTGTCATGCAGACTGGAGTACAGTGGTGCTATCATAGCTCACTGCAGCCTTGAACTCCTGGGCTCAAGTGATCCTCCTGCCAAAGCCTCCCAAGTAGCTAGCACTACATTACAGGTGTGCACCACTATGCCCAGCTATTTTTTAATGTTTTGTAGAGATGGGGTCTTGCTACATTGCCCAACCTTGTCTCAAACCCCTGGCCTCAAGTGATCCTCACACCTTAGCCCCCTGGATTATTTTGAAGCTAACTCAAGACATCATATTATTTCATCTGTAAATATTTTGGTATATAGCTCTAAAAGATAAGGAATTTTTTTTAAAAAAGACAATACTTTATCATACAAAAAAATCAATCTCATCAATAGAAACTACTACCCAGTGTTTCCTGTTTCTTCAATTACCTTATAATTTTCTATTCCTTCATTTTCTTTTTTAACAGTCACTTGAATTGATATCCAAATAAGGTCTATAAATAGGGCTTGGTTGGTAGATCTTAAATAGGTAAGTTCCCCCTCCATCTCTCTTTTTTCTCTTGTAATACTGTTTTGTTAAAGAAATTGAGTTGTTAATCCTCGTGGTGTCCCACAGTCTGAATTTGGCTGAATTTGCATCCCTGTGGTACCATTTAATATGTTATTCTGTCTTCTGTATTTTCTGTAAATTTTTAGTTATAGGGGCTTGAACAAATTCAGGTCCAACTATCTTTTCAAGACTACTTCCGAGCTAGGGACATGTGCTTCCATTGGGAGGCACCTAACTTCTGGTTGTGTCTGTTTTTGTGACATTTGCAGCCATTGGTGATCATTACCTAGATCCATGAGAAGTTGCAAAATAGTGACATTTTAACCACATTATTTCTTCCGTATTAGCCTGCATACTTCTACAAAGTGAAACTTCCCCTCATTGATTATTTAGTTACCCTGAGGGAGAGATCATACACAAAAGACAGAATAAATATTTAATGCTTTCCCTTTATTACTTGTTGCCTAGCATCCCCCTAAGGTGACAAATGGGTTATTTTTTAAACTGTATATGAATCAGTAGATTTAAATATGTTTTATGGGTGTCAATCCATTGCAGTTATTAATCTTACTGATGCTCAAATAATCCTGCCTTTGGCTAGTGGAAGTGTATTCAGGTTGGCTCCCGTGTCCTTTTGACACAACCCCAGTAGTGTTTCCTAGCATTCTGTATTATTATAACAGGACAGCTAGGACTCATTTGTTATATCTCCTGTCCCAAGTCTTGTTATGCACTATCCAGAGGCATTTTTCACCGATTGATTGAAAGTCAGCTGTGGTGGGAGGTAGGTTGACTCCCAGCTTGAAGACTTGCAGAGCTACATGGATAGTGATGTCACTCACAGATGCAGGGTCGACACCGAAACTGGGACACCTGGGGAAGAGGCGTGCCCTGTGCCTCTGCAGCTCCACCAGCTTCCCCTCCACACCCTCCTGCTTTAGTTACACATTTACCAACCCATCCTGGACAAAATGTGAGGTCTGCGGGAGCCACAAGGGAAGAAGTGATTCTGGCCTCTTAGAGCGCAAATCCAGGTAGAGAGACAAGTTCCTTCTCCTGAAGTGACAGAGGCATGGGGTTGGGAGACCAGAGAAGTCAGAGAAGACTAGGAGGGTAGTGGGGCAAGGACAGACATCTCTAACCATCCCCCAGGGCTTTGGGGACTTTAGCAATGCTGCCTCGGCACACAGTAAGAGTGATGGGCATTGTTGCAAGTGGGTGGGTGGCTAAAGACAATGGTGCTACCAAGACCCTGGCCATCTTCAAGCTTCCACATGGTCCATGACACAAATCAGCACAGCCATGGGATCAGTAAACCTGGGGTCACTCTCCTCCCTTCGTGCCTATGCATGAGAAAACTCCTATCTTCTCCAAACATGGGTTGGGCCCAAAAGAAAGATGTGTGTCCCCTTGTTGCAGTCTGCTTTATCTGGTAATATAACCCCCAAATCCCCACACATTCACACCTTGTGCCTTCATTCATGGGACACAAAGCGCATGCACTCCAATGCACAAACACATTTACACACACAGTCACGTGCAACCACCCACTGACACACACACATACCGAAGTAGTGCAGGAAAGGAGACTTGGTACTGCACTGCGGGCAAGAAGGCCCGTGCTCAAACCAGGCTCCTTCACTAGGCCATTGGTCTCCGGACCCCAATTTACTGATCTGTAAAACAAGAGGTTGGCCTTAATATCCCTCTGTCCCCAAGGTCCTTGCCCACACTGACAATAAGATTCTAGTGTTCAAAGTATATACACACTCAGAAACTCAAGCCAAAGGATTATCCCAGTGATGCTCTAGTTCCCCTGGAGTCTCCCAGTGATCTCCCCCATCCCCCATACCCAAGTATGTTAACCAGAAAGAGTCCTACACCTGAATGCCCAGCTCTCAGGCTGCAACTTGCTTTTTACCTTGACTGCATCACCCGAGGAAAGTGGGATGCTCACTGGGTAGCCCTCAGGCTGGGCTGCAGGGGCAGCTGACTGGCTTGGTAGCCCCTCCCTGGGCCTGGGTTTCCACCCACTTCCACAGAGCTCCAGCAGGGACATTTACCCATCTGCAAGGATGGTGGGCTCATAATTTGCCTATGGAATTGGAATTTGCCAGCACTAGCCTTTAAAGGCCCATCGGGGCCTTTGCAGATTTCCTGGAGGAAGAGGAAAGATCTCTGTATGCTGACTGGCTCCCCTGAGCTCAGCTTGCCCACCCCAATCAGCTGTCAAGGGATCCCAGAGCTTAAGTGTTCCTGTAGTCGGGTGTGTGTTTGGGAAGAACTAGGGGAGAAGAGAAGCCTTCCCATAGAAAGTTACACTGTATAGTGAAGGTGGGGAAGCTCTGCACTGAATCCTGGCTCAACAACTTAAATGCTCTGTGGCCTTGGGCAACCTTCCTAGGACACAGTTTCCTTTTCCTCATCTGTCAAAAGGGAACCAGAGTGACTATCCTCGGGTGGTTTTGAGAATTTACTGACATATCTATAAAGCCATAGCACATGTCTGGCACATAACAGGTGTTCAAAACCTGGTAGCTGCTACTGATGTTACTGTTATTTTTGACTGTCCTGTTTTTCAAAATAGGACACAAAGGTGAATCATGGGAACTCCAGAAAGAGATGCTTGAATCCAATACTCAGCAAATTATAATGAAATGAATATTAAAGTATATGTATAAGCATTTTGAAAAGAATGACAATTCATTCCTGTATCTGGAAGTATGTCGACTAGTTGAGTAGAGAAGTCACTTCCTAAAAATGCTGAATAAAACATCAGAAACATGTATGTGAAAGCACAGATGAACTGGCATTAAATAAGGGGATCTTTCCGAGCCAGAATAACACAAGGGCATGACCTCATCAGGGTACGCCTGCACCACAGCCCACGCTCCCTGAGGGCCTGGGCTGTAGATGGCCAGAGTGTCAGGCACCTCCTGGGCACCACTTCAGTCCTCTTGGTCTCAACTCTGATTCCAGCCACTGCTGAGGGGATGAGTTTCATGTGACTTCGGCCAGCCTCATGCAGGTGCCACCTCGTCTTGGGCACGTGGGGCCTACCTCTCCCTGTCTGAGTGTCTCTGGCTCCACAGTGTGGGATACTGTTGGGAATCTCTTGGACCCTCACACATGTGCAGACACACGTTAAGGGGACTTAATGTCTGTGGGGCCACTCTTGACTAATGGGCGACACAAGCAAATAAAAGCTTCTTCTTTTCATATCCCATCTCATAAGGCACCTCAGAAAATCATGTGAAAACCAAGCACCCGCCTTGACAAGGCCGCCTGTCCTGGCTCTTCCTCTTTCTTTCTTTCTTTCCCTCCATCCCTCACTCCTGCCCCTTGGAATCACTTCCCAAATTAATTACACACAAGCCTCTTCCTGAGGCTCTGCTTTTAGGGGAACCTAAACAAAACAGGGAAGAGGACAAAAGGCCTGAGGTCTGGCCCTGGGAGGTAGGTTATCAAAGACTCCTCTCCTCCTCTGAATTTGGGACTTCTTGAAAGTCAATGCCCTGAGGGAGAAACAGGGGGAAGAAAAAACAACTCAGCCACAGAAAGCTTTCTTCTATCCACTTAGCTGTGGCTACAGTAGGAACACAGGGTAAACAGAAGTCCAGTAAGGCCGGGCGCCAGTGGCTCATGCCTGTAATTCTAACGCTCTGGGAGGCCAAGGTGGGAGGATCACTTGAACTCTCAGGAGTTCAAGACCAGCCTGAGCAAGAGCAAGACCCCATGTCTACTAAAAATAGAAAAAATTAGCTGGGCATGGTGGTGGCGCGCACCTGTAGTCCTAGGTACTGGGGAGGCTGAGTCCAGAGGATCGTTGAGCCCAGGAGTTTGAGGTTGCAGTGAGCTACAATAATGCCACTGCACCTCTACCCAGGGCGACAGAGCAAGACTCTGTCTCAAAAAAAAAAAAAAATCCAGTAAAATGCCTACCATAAGCCAACATTCACATCGAGGGAAGCACCAAATCATATTCCCTGTGTGATTAGAAAAACTGTAAGCTGAAAAAAAAATTTAAGTGGTTCTGAGTCGGAAGTACCTCTAAGGTTCCTGGCAGAAGCAAAGAAAAATCCTTTCTGGAAGAATATATATTAAACACAGATTCAAAGAATTCCCACAAAGAATTCCAAGGAACATGAGCTCATAATCAAAAATCAATAAACTCATGAGGAAACAAACCACAAGGAGCACGAGTCAGCAGAAACAACACATTATAAGATGAGACCCATAAATACTGCATAACATGATGACACACAGAATAGAAAATAAGTATTTTAATATGTTTAAAGAAGTAAAAAAGGATATTGAAAATATGATGACAAAGAAACAAATAAAATTAACTAGCAATATTTGAAGACAAACCAGATAAAACTTCTAGAAATGCAACTGTAATTATTAAGATTAAAAACCTCAAAAGAAAAATAAAAAAGCAGAATAGATAAAGTTGAAGAGAGTATAGTAAATTGAAATATAAAGCTTAAGGAATTAGCAAGAATTCCACAAAGAATGATAAAAAGGTGAAATATGAAAGAGAAGTTAAGAGACATGGGAGAAATTCAATGTTTATTCATGATAAAAGCTTCTCAACAAACTACGAATTAAAAGGAACTTCCTCAACTCAATGACATTCACAAAAAACCTACATCTACTGTCATATTTTATGGTAAAAGACTGAATGCTTTCACTCTAAGTTCAGGAATAAGAATGTCCACTCTAACCATTCCCATTCAGCATTTTACTGGAGGTTCTAACCAGTGCGATAAGTCAAGAAAAACAAATAAAAGGCTTACAGATTGGACATGAAGAAATAAACATGTCTCTCTTAGCAGAATACATAATTGTCTATGTAGAAAATTGCAAAGAATCTACAAAGAAGCTACTACTATAATGAATGAGGGAGTTTAGCAAAGTTGCAGGATACGAGGTCAACATAGAAAAATCAATTGTATTCCGATATATTAGCAATATACAAATGAAATGGAAATTTTAGAAATAGTACCATTTACAATAGCATAAATAACAGATTCATACTTTGTATAAATCTAACAAAACATATGCCAGATCAGTATGCTGAAAACAACAAAACATCAATGAGAGAAACTAAAAAAGATCTACATAATTTTTATAAATTAGAAAAATCAGTATTGTTAAGTGGCCAGTTCTCCCCAATGTGATCAATAGATTTAATACAACACCAATCAAATCCTAGCAGGCTTTTTCATAAAATCAATAGGCTGACTCTAAAATACTTATGGAAATACAAATAAACTTAAATATCCAAAACAACTTTGAAAAAAAAGAATAAAGTTGGAAGACACACTACTTGATTTCTAGATTTACTATAGAGGTATGATATTTAAGACAGTGCAATACTGGCAAAAGGATAGACACATATATCAATGGAACAGAATTGTGAGTACAGAATTAGAGTCACACATACATGGTCAATCGATTTTTGACAAGGTGCCAAGTCAATTCAAGGGAGAAATATTAATAATAGTCTTTTCAACAAATTGTGCTGGAACAATTGAACATTCATTTAAAAAGAACTTCAACCCATAATTCACATATTATTTTTAAAGTAATTCAAAAATGCCACAGTCAGAAATGTAAAATTATAAAACTTCTAGAAGAAAAATAGGAGAACAATCTTTGGGACCTTGGGTCAGGCAAAGATTTCTTAGATATTACACCAAAAGCACAATCCATAAAAGTAAAAAATCAATATATTTCATAAAAGTTTTAAAATTTTGCTCTCAAAACATAATGTTAAGTACATGAAAAGGCAAGCCCACAGCCGGGGAGAAAATATTGGCAATGCCCACATCTGATAAAGGACTAGTATCCAGAATATATAAAGAATTCTCAAAAGTCAATGACAGGAAGGGGAAACTTGGGCTGTGGTGGCATGAAGAGCTTGGCAAATATTCTCAATACTCTTCTCCAAAATAAATATAAAACTGGACACATTTTTTAAAAACTGTAGTAAATTCTTATAATTTTATATTCCCTCGGCATCCATTCTGATTGCAAGTTGAACTTTCTCATACCAGAAGCAGGGCTCAATCACCTGTGACAATCACTACCAGTTCCTCAATGTGGTCAGTCTAGATATGTACTTTAAACAACTGCTTCCAGGCAATCACATCTCTATAGGACAGCTAGATACAACCTACTTGACTCACCCCACTGACCCAACACCTTGTATGGACTACACAGACATGCCACTGTGACCACCTCTTAGTCAGCCTGACCCAAAGCACTGCCTGCTTGCTCTAAACCCACCAATTATAACTTCCCCACAAGAAACCTG
Organism: Daubentonia madagascariensis; assembly: GCA_023783475.1. Classification (NCBI taxonomy): domain Eukaryota; kingdom Metazoa; phylum Chordata; class Mammalia; order Primates; family Daubentoniidae; genus Daubentonia; species Daubentonia madagascariensis. The sequence continues at coordinate 5,109,198 of JAKFHU010000144.1, read as the reverse complement.
CTTGGGTTATGCCCTGGACCCCAATAAAGGCCTCAGTGCCTACATCCCCCCGACTTTCTTGCTTCACCTGCTACTTGAGCACCCTGCTGTCTCTGGATTTCCTGTCAGCTCTTGCAGGTGCCCCTTTTCTCTCATGGATCTGTGAGTGATAAATGCTTCTGTTATTTCATGTGTCTTGTGCTGCCTCCTTTGTGTCTCACCTGACTGACACACCTGAACCTAACTCTCCTCCCGGTCAGGGCTTTCCTAGAAAGTGGCTATCTCGGCTTACGGCCACTTTCCAGAGAGAGACCCCAAAATCAAATTAGAGGAAATCACAACAACAACCTTTGCAGGGTCCTGGAATTTAACCAAAGACAAGCAACAAATTGAGAAGCATTTATTCCTGAAAAACTGCTAGAACTTTGAGTAAGCATTCATGGAATTTTACAGCCTTCTTGTCTTCAGCTGTTCCCATCACCTCCCAGCTTGGTCATTGAGAATGATAATGTAACCAGGACGAGGCTGGCCGTGAAAACCAGAAGTATATTCACAAAAGTGCCTATACTTACATTGAGGTAGAAGCTGAAAACTTAAGCCAGCAGCATCATCAGTAAAAGTTGGAAACAAATGGGAAAAACCTGTAGCTTTGCTAGCCTGGTTGGAGCAGCAGACCAGGCAGAAATTTAACGGGGAGAGCTGGAAATTAAAGAGCCGTAGAAAGGCTAGATTGGCTCTCCCTACATGCCTGGCTGAACAGGAAAATATATACATGGAAAAGGGAGGTCCTTGAGAGCCCTAGTGAAAAGTAAAGCCAAGGCAGTCTTGAGAACTGGATGAGCTTTGAATAAATTCTGCAACCCACAAACAGATCAACTGGCAGAGAGTGGACGCTTTATAAATTCAAGGTATTTAAGAACACCCACTGCTCAAATCATTGGCTGACCACTAAGCCATGCAGACTCAGGAGCTGTCCCCACAAAGCTAGGATAAAAAATGAAAATAAAAAAGAAGAAAAAAAACCCTAAGCAGAGACTTCAGTGGATTTATGCCACAGGGGAGACAGTATCTGCAGTTTAAGTCCAGGCAAGTTCAAAAAAAAAAAAAAAACCTTAGGAAAAATAGAATTATAACCCAGACATTTATAATGTATTATCAATTAAAACTTATGAGATATGCAAAAGAAACAAGGAAGTGTGACCCATACTGAGGAAAAAAGGAGTTGTTAGAAACTGACTGATTGGTTACAGATGTTGGATTTAGCAGACAAAAAGTAACACTGCTATTGTAGATATGTTCGAAGAATTAAAGGATAATTTGATGATAATTCAACAAATACGGAATCTCAATAGAGAAATAGAACCTTAAAAAATGAAATGGAAAGTTGATAGTATAATAATTAAAGTTTAAAGATTTACTATAAAGGCTAAACTGCAAATTTGAGATACAAGAAGAAATGATGAATTTAAAAATAGGTCAATAAAAATTATCCAATCTGGGCCAGATGCTTTGGCTCACACCTTTAATCCTAGCACTCTGGGAGGCTGAGGCAGGAGGATCGCTTAAGGTCAGGAGTTTGAGACCAGCCTGAGCAAGAGCAAGACCCAGACTCTACCAAAAACAGAAAAAATTAGCTGGGCATGGTGATGCGCCTGTAGTCCCAGCTACTCAGGAGGCTGAGGCAGGAGGATTGCTTGAGCCCAGGAGTTGGAGGTCGCAGTGAGCTATGATGACAGCACCGCACTCTACCCAGGCTGACAGAGTGAGACTCTGCCTCAAAAAAAAAAAAAAAAAAGTGAAGTCAAAACAAAGACATTCATAGATTAGAAAAACCAGAGAACACATTGCTAGCAATCCCACCCTATTAGAAATAGTAAAGTAAGTTCTTCAGGCTGAAAGATAAAGACAGTAGATGGTAACTGAAATCCACAGGAGCAAATGAACAGCATTGGAAATGGTAAACAATTGGGTAAATAAAGGAGACTGTAATTATATATATTTTTTTCTCTTCATTTTTTTGAGACGTTTTTAATTGTAAGTTTTAAAATGTACCTTTTTAATCATGTTTAGGTGTGTAATTCTGTGGCATTAAGTACATTCCCATCATTATTTAACCATCGCCACCATCCATCCCCAGAACTTTTTCATCGTCCCCAACTGAAATTCTTTAACCGTTAAATACTAACTCCCTTTTCTCCTCTCCACCAGACCCCGACAATCACCATCTAACTTTCTGTGTCTATGAATTTAACCACTATAGGAACCTCACATAATTGGAATCATACAATATTTGTTCATTTGTGATAGGCTTAACTCACTCAATTGCTTTTAAAAAGCCTAGAATTGCATAAAACAATAATTATACCATAATATTGTTAGGTTTGTAACGTGTATGAAATTGATACCACAAAAGAGGGGAGAGGAAATGAAGCTGTATTGGAGCAAAGCTGCTATATTTTACTAGAATTAAGTCAGCATAAAAGCACATAGAGATAAGTTAGAATTTTAATTCTTAACCAACTACTAAGAAAATAACTTTTAAAATATGGTTAGGCTGCACAAGATGGCTCATACCTGTAATCCCAGAACTCTGGGAGGCAGAGACAAGAGGATTGCTTGAAGCCAAGAGTTTGAGACCAGCCTGGGCAACAGAATGAGACGCCGTCTCTACAAAAAATAAAAAATAGTGGGATGTGGCAGTATGCACCTGTAGTCCCAGCTACTGGGGAGGCTGAGGCAGGAGGATCTCTTGAGCCCAGGAGTTCAAGGTTGCAGTGAGCTATGATCATGCCACTGTACCCCAGTCTGGGTGACAGAGTGAGACCTTGTCTCTAAAAAAATAATAATAATAATACTATCAATCTGAATCTAGCAATGTATGAAAAAGATTATACATCATGACCAAGTGGGATTTTTCTCAAGAATGCAAGGTTGGCTGAATTTGTGAAAATCAATCAATGTGATACACCATATTAATAAAGGAAGAAAACCATAGGATCATCTCAATGATGCAGAAAAAGCATTTGACAAAATCCAACACTTTTTCATGATAAAAACACTCAGCAAACTAGAAATGGAGGGGAACTTCCTCAACATGTTAAGGGTTATCTATGAAAAGCCCACCACTAACTTCATATTTAATGGTGAAAAATTGAAACTTCCTCCCTAAGATTGGGAACCACGCAAGGATGTCCATTGTCACCACTTCCATTCGACATTGTCCTGGAGATAATAGCCAGGGCAACTAAAATCCATTTCAAATTTTGTTAAAATTGGAATGGTAGAAGTAAAACTATCTCTATTTGCAGAGGACATCATCTTGTATACAGAAAATCCTAAGGAATCCACTAATAAACAAATCCAACCAGTTTCGAGAGTACGGTATCAGTATATAAAAGTCAACCATATTTCTACATGTTAGCAATGAACAATATAAAAATAAAATTCAGAAAACAATTCTACTTGCAATAGCATCAAAAAGAATACAATACTTAATAAATTTTTAAAGTGTAAAACTGATACTCTGAAAACTAAAACATTGTTTAAAGAAATTAAAGATGATCTAAATAAATGGAAAGACATCTCATGTTTATGGATTAGAAGATTTAAGATAGATGATTTATGGATTTATGGATTTATGGATTAAGAAGATTTAAGACAGATTGAGGATAGTCCTCAAACTGATCCACAGATTTAATGCAATCTTTACCAAAATCTCAGCTATCTTCTTTGCAAAAATTGGCAAACTGATTCTATTAATAAAATACATACAAAAATTCATGGAATCCAGAATAGCCAATCTTGAAAAAGAATAGTTGGAGGACTCACACTTCCTGATTTCAAAACTTACCACAAGGCAACAGTAATCAAGGCAATGTGGTACTGGCACAAGAATGGACATACTGTATAGATCAATGGAATAGAATTGATAGTCCAGAAATAAACAGATACATGTATGGTCAACTGATTTTCAATGGGGGAGCCAAAATCATCCAACTGGGAAAGAATAGTCTTTTCCAGTTGTTCTGGGACAACTGGATATCCACATGTAAAAGAATGAAGTTAGATCATTTGTTCTCACTATATACAAAAATTAACTTAAAATGGATCAAAGACCTAAATGTAACAGGTAAAGGTATAAAACTTGTAGAAGAAAATATAGAGTAATCCTTCATGACCTTGAGTTTTGTAAAGGATTCTTAGATATAATACCAAAAGCAAAATCAACAAAAGAAAACATAGATATATTGGACTTAATCAAAATTAAAAACAGTTTTGCTTCAAAGGACACTGTATTGGTGTTGGCAAGCCATGTTCCTTCTGAAACCTGTGGGAGAATCCTTTTTTGCCTCTTTCTAGCTTCTGGTGTTGGCTATCAATATTGGTGTTCCTTAGCTTGCAGTTGCATAATTCCAATCTCTGTTTCTGTCATCACATAGTGTTCTCCATGTGTGCCTTTACTCATCTTCACATCATATTCTTATAAGGACACCAGTCATATTGGATTAAGACTCACTCTCCTCCAGTTTGATCTTATCTTAAATAATTACATTTGCAATGATTCTATTTCCAAATAAGGGCACATGCTGAAGTACTGGGGGATTAGTACTTCAATATATCTTTCTGGGGGACACAATTCAACCCATACCAGACACTATCAAGAAAGTGAAAAGACAACTCATAGAATGGGAGTATGTACTTGCAAAAATCATGTTATCTAATAAGGAACTTGTGTCTAAACTACATAAAGAACTCTTAAGATCCAATAATAAAAAGACAAATAACCCAATTTAAAAATGGGTAAAAGAGAGGGGTATACATTTTTCCAAAGAAAATATACAAATGGCCAATAAGTACATGAAAACATGGTCAGTATCATTAACTATTAGGAAAATACAAATCAAAACCACAAAGAGATACCACCTCACATATACTAGGATAGCTATAACACAAAAGACAGATAACAACAAGTGTTGACTAGGATGTGAAGAAATTGAAACCCTCATACATTGCTGGGGGAAATATAAAATGGTATACTGGCTTTGAAAAACAATCTGGCTATTCCTCAAAAGGTTAAAAGTAGAGTTACCTACAAGCCAGCAATTTCATTACTTGGTATATACCCAAGAGAAATGAAAGCATGTGTCTATACAAAAAACTCGTACAAGAATGTTCATAGCAGCATTATTAATAATAGACAAAAAGTTGAAACACTGAAATGTCCATCAACATTTCAATGAATAATCAACATTTTGAATTCATAATCAAAATGTGATATATCCATATAATGCATTATTATTCAGCCACAAAATGAATGAAGTTCTGATAAATGATGCAACATGAATTAACCTTTTTTTTTTCTTTTTGAGATAGAGTCTCGCTCTGTCGCCCAAGCTAGAGTGCCATGGCGTCAGCCTAGCCCACAGCAACCTCAAACTCCTGGGCTCAAGGGATCCTCCTGCCTCAGCCTCTGTAGTAGCTGGGACTACAGGTGAGCACCACCATGCCCGGCTAATTTTTTCAATTTTTTTTTTTTTTTTTACTAGAGACAGGGTCTCACTCTTGCACAGGCTGGTCTTGAACTCCTGACCTCAAGCGATCCTCCTGCTTCGGCCTCCCAGAGTGCTAGGATTATAGGCGTGAGCCACTGTGCCCCAGTCAAACATGAATTAACCTTGAAAAACTTGTGCTAAATGAAAGTGGCCAGTCACAAAAGATCACATATTGTATGATTTCATTTATATGAATGTCCAGAATGGGCAAATCTATAGAGAGAGACACAGTAGATTAGTGGTCGCCTAGGTCTGGGTGAGTTGAGAGGAAGTAGAGTGACTGGTAATGAACACAGGGTTTCTTTTAGGGGTGATGATACATTCTAAAAGCGATTGTGATGATAGTTGTACAACTCTGTAAATACACTAAAAACCATTGAATTGTACAGTTGAAACAAGTGCATTATATGGTATGTGAATTATATCTCAATAAGGGTGTTAAAAGAAATGGAGAGAAGATCCTATAAGATTCCAGACAGTGACATCAGATCTCATACAAAGGATCAGCATCAGACCTCTCATCAGCAACATTAGACGCTAGAAGTCCGTGAAGCGATGCCTTAAAGACGCTGAGGGAAATTTCTTTTCAGCTGAAAATTATATACCCAGCCAAACTATCAATCTAGTGTGAGGGTAGAATACAGACATTTTCAGATACACGAGGTTAAAGAAATTATCTCCCATGAATACTTCCTCAGGAAGCTGCTGGAGGATGTGCTCCACCCATAGAAGGCCGTAAACCAAAAAGGAAGAAATGAAATCCAGGAAAACCAGAGCTCCATAGAGGTAAGAGAAGAAATGAAACTTCAGGATGTTGGCAAAGGGAAGTCCCAGGATGAAGACTACGTAGCGGACCTCGAGAGCTACCAGTTCAGATGGGGGCAGGAGAACCAAGGGCTCCCGAAGGGCTGTCTCAGAGGAAAAGAAATTTTTTTAAGGAACTGGAACTGATAGTGAAAACGTGTACTGAGAATCATCTTACCAGGCTCTTGCAGAAGGGAAGCCTGGGTCAAAGAAAATAAGCAAATGAAAAAAATGAGACCATGATTAACTCTGAGGGGGAAAAGAAGTTGAAAGAGAAAGGGAAGTGGTCATAGCATATTTGTTGGTTCAGGTGAGAACACTGTTTACTGATTGTTAATATAACAAAGAAATGCGGCGCTGTGGTATTGAAAGGACAGGAGAAAGGACATAAGTGGAGCTCATCTGTCATGTGATAGGAGTGTCAAGAGATAGTATCTAAATTGGACCTCTTGGGAAATAGCAACAGTAGCAGTAAATGCTTTCCTTGGGAGTTCAAAACTAGAAGTCACGACTAAATGAGTTGAAATGGTTGCTTTTGGTGAGTAGGTTGAAGTGAGGTTGTCATTATAATTCGTTAGTACACTTTGACTCTGTAAACGCTTTGCATGACTTTGGAAAACAAAAATTAACTTGAAGGCCTATGAGGAGAAAGCATGACAACAATAAAGCTCTTTCCTTTTGAGATTTTCCTGTGCTCTGAAACAATACCTCTTTGAAAACCAAGGAAATATAACCCTATCCAGTTTTTCAGGTGTTTCATAAAGTGCACCCTTATAAGTAGCCCTGGGAGGCAGGTATTTTTAAGGGATCTTGGTGCTGTCAACCTTGAGTAACAAGACTCAGGCCATGTGATGAAATATTGAGTTTATTTGAGCACAAAGTTTGAGCATGGCCACCTGGAAGGACACAGACTCCAGAGATGGTGTCAGTGCTCTGAAGTGGAGAGGTTTGAGGGTCGTTTATATAGGCAAGGTCTGGGTTAGTGCATAGTTACAGCACTTTGATTGGTTATAGGCAGTACTTCCTTCTGGGAAGAGTATATTTAACATTCCAAATTAGGAATGTAATAGTCAAGGGGTCTTTTATCTCAGTCAAGGGGTCTTTTATCTTAGGAGCCATCTGGTCTGAGCTGGGAACAAGAAAATAAGGAAAGAAGTTAATCTATAACAAAAAGCCAGTAATTAAAAGGTCAAGCTCTGTGACTCGGTCTCCAAAGTCAACCTTCCTCAGGGCCTAATGACATTTAGAAGCCCCAGATAGACAGATTATCCATTTTCTTTCACAGTGCTTTGTGAAATATGAAATTTCATGTTGGTTATATGGTTGTTATCAGGAAGGACAGAAGTAAATATTTTCATTTTACACACATGAAAACAGAGGCCCCAAAAAGGGAAGTAACTTTCCAAAATCACACGGCCAGTTAGTAGCAGAGCTGGCATCCTGACTCCCTGTCCTGTTTCCACTCAGCTGGCCACAGGCCCAGGGACTTCTTAGCTCTCATGCTGTGCCATCTCCCCTCTCCTCACATTGACCCCACCTTGCCTTCAGACACTTTCCACAACCTCCCTGGCTCTGAGCCCCACCTGGAGGGTGATCCTTAATGTGAGCTACAGACTGGTCCCTCATGCTGGTCACACGCTGAGCCCTGATCCTGGTCACAGAATGAGTCCTGGTCCTGGTCCTAGATAAAGCAGTGATCCTGGTCATAGACTGAGCCCTTGTGCTCGTCATAGACTGAGCCCCAAACCCTTGCCATCAACTCTCTTAATAATGTATACAATTGAACACCAGTTGGGCCTGGCTCAGAGGACATGGATGGCTGGTGCCATCTCCCCTAGTGCTGCAGAAACCCTGTCTCAGGGCAGATTTGGTGCACCTGTGGCCTGGCTAAACTCCCTGACATGGTTTCCCTCCATCCTGGACCAGACTCAAAGCTACAGCCTGTGCCCAGTCCATTTCTGTCCCTTCCCACTGCCCTCCTGCGCAGGTGGGGGATTATGCAGCTCCTGGTAATGAACACTTTGAGCAGAAATTGTCTGTGATGAGTCATTCTTGCTCAGAATGAAGCTGTCCACCATGGACAGCATTTGTTCTGCCTTCTTTACTGCAAGTGAGTAACCCCTCCAATCCAAATGTTCAAGCACAACCCTGAACTGGCTGTTCCCCACCCTGGACCCTTCACTCCCACCCCTTGCCAGGCCAGCATTTTTCCAACATGATTCCCAACAGCTGCCAGAAAGCTGGCTTGTTACAGCTGCCGCCTTGCTCCTAGTGACTGGCACCCCATCCGAGAGTCCTCTGCGCCGGGTGGGAGGCAATGCCGGCTTCTTAGAGTTCTCATTTCTCATCAGCCCAGGAGAGGTGAAAGATCAGGGGAGTGGCCGTGGAAGGCACTGGTGCTGGCAAACTGGAGGGGAGAAGATGGGATAGCAGGGGACAGGTGTCAATATGTCACTGAGTCATGCATGTCAGGGCACGCAGGAAACTGAAAGACTGGCCTTCCTCCTCTCTCCCTTGCTGGACAGATGGAGGCCCCTGGCAGAGGAACTTTCCCAAGATTCCACAGTGACTTAGAAGGGGCCAAAGTGTGGATTCCCAATGTTGAAAAACCGTTTTGGACAAAAGGAGCAGACCCGGTAGCTCCCAAGGCCAGAGGAGGTCCCTGGGGCAAGGCCCAGGGAGGCAGAGGGAGGGCCTCCAGGGAAGGAAGACCTTCCTAATTACCTAAGTCGTCCAACCCTGGGACCTCTGGTTGGAGGGGGTGTAGGGTTATGAGTTCCTCATAACCAGGGCGCAGCAAGCATAGTCTGGGCCGTAGCATGGCGATGCTGCCCAGCCCTGCAGCAGGTGGAGATGGGTTGACCTCCTGAACATGTTTCTCTTTGTGGGTTTGGAACCCAGCTCTGTTCCCCACCCAGGGGATTCCTCAGCTTGACCTAAGGACCCCGCCGGATCCAGAACAGCTCCCTTGGGCAGCTCCAGGGCTCTGCAGCTGCTCTGGCTGGCCATAAGGTGCTCAGGATGTAGGAGGCACCCAGACCCACAACCAGAGTATGTACTGGGGGAGGGAAATTGGGAGGAGTCCAGCCTGGTGGGGGATGCTGTGGGAGCAGACTGGGTCTGAGAAAATCATGGCAGACAGGTGGGGACCCTGCCCTTCCTCCAAGCCAAAGGAGATGGGCTGTGGTCTTCAGGTGCTTGGGCTCTTGCCTCGGCACTGCTCCCCAGTACTGAACTCTGTGGCCCACCCACCCCACAAAACCCAAAGCCTGATTTTTAGGCTGCTGGTGGCTGTGTCACCCTGGGCCTATTCTCTCCCCACCCAGGTTGTTTACATGCCTCTGTGCCACAAGGCTGGCAGCTCTTCGAAAGCCAAGTGCTGCAGGGTGGGTTCTCTGGGAAGCGGACTCTGATTTGGAGGTAGGGTGCAGGATGTTTATTAGGGAGTGCTCTTGTAACCAGTGCCTATAGAAGGGAGGGCAAAGAGGCAGAAGTGGGCAGAGGGAGAAGTTGAGCAGCAAGGCAGGCCAACCCCAGCTTCAGTTGCCTTACTGGGAGCACCAAATGACCTGTGACGGGGAATGACCTGTCAGTCCTGCATTGGGCTGAAATAGTTGGGCCTTTATACCCCAGCTAGATTAGTCCTTGGATATAGGCTGCCCAGAGAAGGGCATGGGAGGCAAATATCTGCAGCTGAGGCAATCCCTGAAGGGGCTGAGAGCGCACAGCACTCCCACAGTGGGGACAAATCCTTCCCTGAGGAGCATCTGCACATCGTGTCTCCATGTCTACTGTCCTGGGTTTTAGTGGGCTTTTAAGGATTGCTTGTTGAATGAATAAATGAATGTATGAATGGAGCCCCTAAAACATGTTGGCCTCACTCTCCTCATCTATTAAATGGGGATAACAATATCTTCCACACTCACACTGTGAAGGCCACACTCGTTGTTCACAACAAGTGCCACAGACATATGAAGCCTCCCAGTCCTCTCTGAGTTGATGCCCTGAGGTTGGAGCTGGGGCACTGAGGGGTGGGGTAGGCTTGGCAGTTCGCGGTTGCTGTTTCAGGGGAAACCACAGGTGCCTCTTGCACAGGGTGGTCAGTGAGGCCCAGGGGAGGGGAGGATGGTATGCAGTGTGGGCCATCAGCACTGAGTCACCACCCAAAGGAAAACCACAGCTTCAAGAGGACAGGTGGCAGGTGGGCCGGGCTGAGAGCTAGCACTCAGGTATGGGTATCTGGACAACCTCCTCACCTCAAGGTCCAGCCCTGTCCCATCCTGCAGGGGCAGCACATGCTGTACACCATAGGAAAAGCTGGCTTAGTCACAGATCTCTGTGCGACAGGACACAGCAAGAGCTGGGTGACCATAGGCAAATAGCCATCCCTCTCCAGCTGTCCCCCACCTCCTTGGGAAAATAGGGACAATCCTTGAGTTTGAGAAAATTCATCTATGATATCATCATCTGAAGATGCATAGTCTGTGACTTTGCTTCTATTTTTTGCTTTAATTTTACTATCATCACTATAGTCTAGATCTGTCACATTGCATTCATCTACTGATTCCTCCAATAACTGTGAAATGTCTTCTCTGTCAGTGTTCTCCTCTTTCCTCTTTGCAGGAAAGTGAAAAATTCTGAATTCTTAACTATGTGCAATAAAAGCTAAAAAAAAAATAATACAGAGGTGATATATTCAGGCTTCGTTTACATTTTCTTGAAAGATGGTCTCATGCTTTGGACAAAGCAATAAGAAACTGAAGAATGGTGAACTAGTAATGATTCGTATCACCACTGAGTCATCCTTTTAGGAGGTGATTCCATCATTCTTCTGTTTTCTTGCTATTTTAGTCTTTTTTTAAAAGCACGGTTGGGAATAATTGATGAGTAATGATGAAAATAGTTCCCAGGAGAATGAAATAGCAAAATGTTTTAAGACATAGGAAAAATAAAATCATGAAGGTCCCATAATATATTTTACATTTATAAATGGTGCAGTGGATTCATATGGTAATTGTAAGATAGCATAATCTTAATTCTATTTTTAAAAAAATAAGTAAGTTTCTCTTCGGTTTTTGGAGGACCTCTGTGAAAAAATAAAAGTCATAAAATACTGATCCTTACAAATAGTTAGAACTGCTCAAAAAAGAAACTTAAAGATTAAAATTGGGTCTACTGGACCCTGATGGTAATCCGAGAGTTAAAATGAAATTCCCCAAGAAGGACATAGCTGAAGGTCCACCTCTCCCTACACCCAAATAGGGAGGAAAAAGTAGAGACTATGTATTTGACATAAAATGAGACCCCACCCAAATGAACAAAGCTATGCAAAAATATGTAAATAAACATAAGTAAGGACAGTATTGAGAGCCCTTGTGCTCCTGGTAGACATGGAATATCCTTTGGGAGAAGGGTAGTTCCAAGACAGCTGCCCCATCCTCCTCCCAGATTTCCCCCATGGCCCCTCTGGCTGGGAGACCCAGGCCTGAGGTTGTTCTTGCTTCTTTACTCCCTATCCCAGCACCTGCAGAGACCCCTGTTGCCCACTGGAGCCCTGAGGCTTGGCCTTCCATGCCCCTGCCTCTGCCTAGCCACTCTGCTCTCCCTGCTGCAGGCAAGGGGCCTTTGGCTACCTGCCATGCCCTTGTGCAATCATCACAAGGCAGGCCCTGCACTGCTGGGCACCTGGAGCCCCCGGGGCTGTTGTCCATATAGGTTTATCAGAAACGCATAACAGCCTCATAAGTATTGGGGTAAACTGAGGCTCAGAGAAGAATAGTGACTTGCCTGGGGTTGCCTAACAAATTATCAGTGGAACAAGGACCAAAACCAGACCTTCTGCTGCCTGTTCAGGACCTTCCCTTCCAGGTCCAGGCCCACGTTAGCTCATGCCTTTCAAGGATGAAGGGGGAACAGACTACTTGAGCTCAGAGGAAGCCCCTGGGGGCTATGAGTCTAGGAGATATTCTTCCATGAGAAGGGACTGGCACTGTACTTATTCATAGGAGGTAGAAGAGCCTAGTGGTTAAGAACCTAGTGGTTTAGAGCCCAGGTTCAGGAGTTTACATTGCCTAGGTGCTCATCCTGGCTCTACAACTTATTACTGTGTGGCCTTCAGAAGGTAACCTAATTTCTCTGTGCCTTGGTTTCTTCACCTATTGGGGTGGTAGGAGGTTGAGTCCTTTTGGGTGCCAAATCAGCAACTCCCTTGGGCTCCCTTGAGTCTGGGGGATTATGGTCAGTAAGGGAGATAGACTCTTACAGGACTCTAAGAGTAGGATCTGGACCTTGTCCAGGCATGGACCCTGGGGCTGGCGTGTGGCACTGGGTGTAGGGCACTATGGGGTCAGGACAACAGGGCATGGTGGATCGTCCTGTGGTACTTCCTGAGCTCCTTTAGCATCTACTCCCCTCTTTCACCACCACCCCCCATTTGTTCAGCTTTTCTTTTCCTCCTAGCTTCCAGAAACTCACTGTTTCCATTTCCTCATCTTTTAACTTGCTGGGCATGATCTCAGAGTCCAGACAGCTTCACGGCCTCTCTGAGACACAATCTTTCAACTTAGCCTCAACTGCTCAGACCCCTCAGGGAGAAACTTCTGATTCCAGCCATGGCAGAGTCATTGATTTTAGATTTACACTTCCATGGTGAACAACTATAAATGCTGGGCAAATATATCCAACAACAGTTTGCAGGCATTGGACAGCAGCCAATGCAGGGTTGTGATCGTTGGAGAAGGAGTACACATGAGGTGAACCCCACATTTATCCTGCTTTGTCCATGAGGCCATTTTCCAAACTGAGGTTCAGGGAGGTGGACCAAGCAGGAGGGGACAGTCTCATTGGGCCAAGAAAATAGACATCTGCAACTGGATTTGGAGTGCAGGATACAAAAAACTGTGTAAAAATTCTACTTGGTTCCTTGGCTGTACGTATTCAGGGTAGGACTCTGAGAGGTCCAGCAGACAACAGCCACTGAGAAGATGGAGAGCTGGGCATGGACTTCAGAGGCCAAACAGTGCTGGGGGACTTTAGAATTCAGGCCCAGGCAGAAGGGAGAGATCTTTCTGAATACCCCAGGGCTTTAGTTAGGATTCCAGAAAGGCTACATACACCCCAGGAGTGAAGGCTATCCTCTAGGAGAAAGGGCAACACTGAAATGGCCCACCCTACAAAAGCCTAAAACCAAGCCTGTACCGATACAGGTGACCCACTGGTGATTTAAATGCTCAGGAGAACCAAACCTAACACTCTAACACTCTTTAGAGGAAGATAATATGATTCAGAGATTCTAAAATGGAGTAACTACAATCAAGAATTGCTAGATATGTGAAGAAGCAGAAAAAAGTGACACATAATTGAAAGATAAAAGAGGTAACAGAAACAGACCCAGAGGTGATCTGGATATTGAATTTAGTAAATGAGGGTTTAAAAACAAGTAAGATCAATATGTTAAAGAGAATAGAGCAAAAGATCCACAAAACAGGTGAAAAGATTGAATATTTAAACAGGAAATTTTAATGTATAAAAATGAAAAAACCCAACATTTTAGACTACAAAACACAATATATGAAATTAAAAACTCACTGGATGGGTTTAAGAATAGAATGTATAATATATAGCAGAAGGCAGGTGAATTTAAAGACCAGTCAATGGAAATTATTCAAATTGAAGCACAGAGCAAAAAGGAATAGTAGAGGAAAAAACAGAACTGAGCATAAGAGATGTGTGGGACGTGCTCAAAAGGTCTAACGTATGTGTTTGGAATTGCATAAGGAGAGAAGAATGAGAATAGGACAGAAGCAATAATGGCTGAGAATTATCCAAATATGATGAAAGGCATCAAACCACAGATTCAAGAATATCAATGGGCCCCAAGCAGAATAAGTATAAAGAAAACTACACTTAGGCTCATCATAGTTAAATGGTTGAAAATCAAAGACAAAGTAGAAAATCTTAAATGCAACCATATTAAAGAGAGAGAGAAAGAGAATCAACAACACAACTGACAGCTGACTGGAAGCCAGAAGACAAGGAAATGACATCTTTAAAGTGCTAAAAGAAAAAAACCTGCTGATCTGCAATTCTATGCCCACTTTGAAAAATGAAGGCTGGCTGGGCGGGGTGGCTCATGCCTGTAACCCTGGCACTTTAGGAGGAGGAGGCGGGAGGATTCCTTGAGGTCAGGAGTTTGAGACCAGCCTGAACAAAAGGGAGACCCCATCTCTCAAAAAATAGAAAAATTAGCTGTGCGTGGTGGTGCGCACCTGTAGTGCCAGCTACTCGGGAGGCTGAGGCAGGAGGATTGCTTGAGCCCAGGAGTTTGAGGTTGCAGTGAGCTACGATGATGCCACTGCACTGTAGCCTGGGCAACAGAATGAGACCGTGTCTCCAAAAGAAAAAAAAAAAGGCAAAAGAAACATGTTTTCAGACAAACAAAAGCTGAAAGAGTTTGGTTTGTTAATAGTGCACATCTGCACTACAAGAAAGAATTGATGGAGTTCTTTAGGCTGAAGGAGAATGATCACTGATGATACAGCAGGAGGGATGAAGAGCACATGCAAAGAGTGAAAAGGCACCTAATTATAAATGGATATTGGCTATTTAAAACATCAATAATATCTCATAAGATTTTTCACACAAAAGTAAATATATGTCAACAACAGCACCAAAGAGGGGAAGGGACTAAATGGAATTAACTATTATAAGATTACTCCATTGTTTAAGTACGGATTGTGAAAGTACCAACTTAGATTGAAATAAATCAAGGATGCATATTGCAATCTCTAAGATGACCACTAAAATGATAGTAAAAGAAGATGCAATTAAAAAGCTAATAGTAGAGCAAATGAAATCATTTTTTAAAAACACTCAATTAATCCAAAGCAAAATGAAAAAGGAAGGGTAAGGGAACAAAAGATAAATAGAAAACAAACAACAAGATAAACCCACTTACATCCATAATTACAATTAATGTATATAGTATAACTACTATGCCAATTAAAAGACAAATATTGTCAGACTAGATAAAAGACACAATCCAACTGGCTGTTTACAAAAGCACACTTTAAATAGAAGGACATAAAAAGGAGAAAGTAAAAGATTAGAAAGCAATATATCACATAAGCACTAATTCAAAGAAAGCTGATATGGACAGACTAATATTAGAAACGTAGATTTTAAGTCAAGAAATATTATGAGAGAAAAAGAGGACTATTTCATCATCATCAAATTCCAAAGGGACAATCTATTTGGCCCAACTTGCACAGCCAGAGCAGGTTACAGGTGGCTACCAGTTGTGAACTGGCCACCCTTGCCCATCCCCAGGATGTACTGGGGCTGGAGGAGCTGCCGTTTCAGAGGTCTGAAGGGGAAGGTGTGGGCCTCTTGCCATCCTGGTCACTTTTTCTGGTTTGCTCCTGCCCTCCCATGTTTTATGTCCCAACAGGTATCCAGATGCGCTTGACCGTGCTTCCTTCATCCTGGGCAGGCTCTCAGCTGCTAGGGACTCAGCCTGAATCTGGGGTGCACAAATACTCCAGGCTTGACTGTGAGCTGTGGTCCAGTAAGGATTCCCATTCCAGGCCTGTGGCCTTACAGTAGGAGTTGAGAGTCCTCCCTGGAAAATCCCATCTTGTTGGCCTTAGCCACCATTCCTGTGGACAGTGACCACATGGGCTCCTGACTGGTGGCTCTGCCCCTTCCCTGTCCTAGTGGACAGTCAGGTCTGTCTTTGCCACCCACCTGTTGGGCAGGCTGTGTAGGGCAGGGCCTATAGCTCCCCAAGAGGGCCACAATTTGTGGCTGATACACTTCAGCACATCACTTGGCTTCTGTGACCTTCCTCTTCTATGGCACAGAGAAAGCAGCGGAACAGGGCAGGCCACACTTTCTGTGGCCCTAGGTTCTGGCCCCTGCCTTGATTGCCAGCTCTGATGTCTGGTATTCTTCTTCTTCAGACACCGTTCCCTCCCTCCAGCTCCAGCTGCTCCTGCACCGCAGGTGGGATCCCTCACTCTGAAACAGGAGGCGAGACATCTTTCATGGTTCCCCATCTCTGGCTTCCCTTCCTCTCCATTCTGCCTGTCTTCCAGGCCCTGCCACATGGCTGGACAGGCCTCAGCCGCAGCTCTTGCCTGACCGGCCAGGCCCAAGCCCTGCTCACTTGGGTGGATCCTGACCCACTCCAGGTCACAACCTGGGGTAGTTTGGGTATAGCCAACGCTTGTATTCACCTTGCCCACAAGGTTCTCCCAAGAGACGTTACTTGTCCTGTTGGAGTCTAACGTTCTCTGTCAGGCTTTATCAGCTGTGGCTGGTGCATGGCATGCAATGATTATGAAGAATCATGTTAATTGGTTTCAACCTTGTTCAGGGTGCTGTGGAGTTGAAGAATATGGACTCTGCAGACAGGGCTGGGCTCCAATCTCATCTCTGCCACATACTGCTCTGTGATTTGGGCAAGTGACTTAGACTCTTTGAACCTGAGCTTCCTCATCTGTAAAATGGGTTAATATCTACCCTCCTAGGACTGTTGTGAGGAATAAATAAGATGATATATGTGAAGTGCTTAGCACATTACCTGGCACATAGATAATGCTTAATACTACAGATGGTAGATATTGTTACATCTGAGAAGTTCAACTATGTTATCGTCTAAGTACAGAGACCATATTTCTACTTTGTTGTGGTTAGGTTTTTCTAATCTTTAAAAATTCTGTAATATAGCATATAAACAAGAGTATGCTTTGTATACATATATGTACAGTTCAAATAATAACAAATCAAATTAACACCTGTATACCTACTATTCAGCTAAAAAATAAAGCATTCCCAGTTCCTTGAAGTCTCCTGTGTCACCCCCCAAATCACATCCCCTCTCTCTACTCCAGAGGTTACTACTCTCCTAAATAATATGGTGTAAGTGGAGGCCACGTGGGCAGCAGTAAGGAGACACTACTCCCCCTCCCAGCCAGTGGAGGTCTGGTGGGAGCCGGAACTCCCACCCTGCCCAAGTAAGGACGCTGAGTAGGGAACCTGGACTTCCACCTCCACCTCTCAGTAACGAGGCAGCACCTCCCCTCCTCTGCTGGGGCAGTGTCACAGGAAGCAAGCTAAAAATAGAAGGTTTAAATAAGATCAGAGTCTCATAATACCCAGAATGTCTGGGTTTCAATAGAAAATTGCTCATCATACTGAGAACTAGGAAGATCTCACACAGAATGAAAAAAGACAATGAATAAATGCCAACACCATGATGACAGAGATGTGAGAATTATCTGATGAAGATTTGAAAGTGGCCATCATAAAATGCTTCAATGTGCAGTTGCTAACACACTTGGAACAAATTAAAATATAGAAAGTCTCAGCAAAGAAATATAAGACAAGAAGAACCAAATGGAAATTTTATTGTTTTTTATTGACAAATAAAAATTATATATTTATGGTGCACAATACGATGTTTTCAGATGTATGGAGATATTGTGGAATGGCTAAATCAAGCTAATTAACATGTACACTAGCAACTGGAAATTTTAGAACTGAAAAGTACAATGACTAAAATTTTAAAAATCAGTGGATATGCCCAACAGCAGAATGGAGGAGGACAGAAGAAAGAATCTGTGAACTGAAACATAGAATAGAAATTGCTCAATCTGAACAACAGAGGAAAAAATAGACTGAAACTGAACAGAGGAAAAAATAGACCAAAAAAAAAAAAAAAAAAAAGAACAGAGCCTCAGGGACCTGTGGGACTATAACAGAAGATCTGATGTTCATGTCCTTGGTGTCTCAAAAGGTGAGAAGAGCATAAAGGATAGGATATATTGAGGTGCCATCTTTGGAAGACATAAGCAGCTATATCCGTGTTGATACATGGAACTATAGTTTTCTATTTCACTACAGTGTAGTATTCTAGTGTGTGATTGAACCACAATTCATTTATTCACTCAACTATAGTGGACATTTGAGCTGTTTCCTTTTTTTGCTCTTATAAACAGTGCTCTGTGAGTCCACGTCTCCAGGACTAGAATTGCTGGGTCACAGGGTATATCAATGTTCACTTTTACCAAATAATGCAAAATCCTTCTCCAGTGTAAGTGTACTAGTCCTAGTCCCCACTGCAGTTTAATAGTTCTATTTCACCAGCATTTTGCCAATCCTCTAATTTTTTCCAAACTAGTGGGCATGAAATGGTAACTTGTGGTTTTACTTTACTAATGAGGTTGAGTATATTTTCATATATTTAATGGGTCATTTGTGTTTTCTCTTCTGTGAAATGCCTGTTCATGTTTTTAAACATTTTCCTATTGGATTGTTTGTCTTCCCAATTGATCTATAGAACCTGGGTACTAATTGGTTTTTGGTCAAATGTGTGAAAAATTCTGTTATAATTTGATGGAAACAGTAATAAAGCCATAGAACAATTTGGAGAGAAAAATCCAGCTTTATAGTATTGAGTGTTTCTAGCCATAATCATGGTGTTGCTCTCTACTTGGTTTTCTTATTGTCTTTCAATAAGGTACTATACTTTCCTACATAAAGGTTTCGCACATCTTTTGTTAGATTTATTCTCAAATACTTTATATTTTTCATTGCTATTGTAAATTTTTAAACTGCATTTTCTAATTTATTGATGATTTTTATAAATTCATTAGACTTTTATTTATTGGGATATTGAACTTATACCTGGAAACTTTGCTAAACTATTTCTAAAATTCTAATAAATTGGCTTCTCTTGTGAATGGTCTTTTTAAAAAAAATTCATAGACAGTCACACACCACATCACGACGTATCAGTCAATGACTGCATATATGATGGTGGTCCCATAAGATTATAATGGAGCCTATAATGGAGCTATTGCACAAATACTTACCTTTGTGTTATTATGCCCTTATACTATTCAGTACAGTAACACGCTGTACCCGTTTGTAGCCGAGGAGCAAAGGCTACCATATAACCTAGGTATGTAGTAGGCTATACCATCTAGGTTTATGTAAGTACACTCTGATGTTTGCACAGCAACGAAATCACCTAACCCTGCGTTGCTCAGAACGTATCTTCAGTCATGCATCACTTAAAGATGGAGATATGGGTACAGCATGTTTACTGAGGTATAATATACACACAGAAAAATCACAAATCTTGAGTGTATAGCTTCATACATTTTATCATTTGTGTACACCCATGTAACTGACACTCAGCTCAAGATATGGAACATTTCCATCACACCAGAAAGTTCCCTTCTGCTTCTGTTCAGTCAGTATTCATTCAAAGCAGAGCTAACCACTATTCTAAATCAATTTGTTTTGCCTGTTCTTAAACTTCATAAAAATGGTATTATATAGTATGAACTCTGTGTCTGGCTTCTTTTACTAAACATAATGTGTTCGAGAGTCATCCATGTTATTGCGTGTATCAATAATAGTTTGTTCTTGTTACTTGCTAAGTAATATGCCATTATATGAACAGAGCACATTTTGTTTATTCTTCTGATGATGGACATTTTGATTGTTTCTCATTTTTAGCTGTTATGAATAAAGTTGCTGTGAACATTCTTGTGTAAGCCTTTCTGTGTACATATATGCCCTCATTGCTCTTGGATATACAAAGGCTGTCCAGAAAGTAACCAGACATTGTATCCATGTATCCATTATACCCATAGCTGGATACTTTCTGGACAGCCCTCGTATACCTAGGAGAAGAATTGCTGGCTCATAAGGTAGGTATATGTTTAACTTTATTCCACACTACTAAACAGGCCTCCAGAGTGGTTGTGCAATTTTACACTCACACCAGCAGTGTATAAGTGTTCCACTTGTTCCATAGCCCTGCCAAAATGTGGTATAGTCATTCATTTTAATCATTCTGGTAGGTGCATAGTGGTATCTCCTTGTGGTTTTAATTTACATTTTCCTGGTGACTAATGATGTTGAGCATCTTTTAATGTGTTTATTGGCCATTTAAATAGTTTCTTTTATAAATTCCTGTTCAAGACTTTTGCCTATTTCTAAAAATCAAGTTATTGGTCTTATTATTGATTTGTAGGCATTCCTTACGTATCCTCTCATACTGGACTTTGTTGTTTCTGGATATGAAGCCTGGACCTATGGCAACTATCCTGAGACAGTAAGCAGAGCCCTTCTGAGGACAGGCCAAGCCACTGAGTGCTGCAGAGAGGAAAGACAGGACAAGCGGGAGTCCCTGGTGCAGCTGCTCAGCCACAAGCTGATTCTGGAGCTGCCTCCCACTTCCTGTTGTGTGAATTAATAAACTTTCCTTATTGTTGAATCCTTTAAAAACAAATAAAAATAAAATGAAGGACAAAATAAGAACGTCAGTCTCAAAAGGAACAAAACTCATTCAATAGATCATAGAAAAACTATTAAACTATTAAAAGCCTCTGGGGAAAAAAATAGGATAATACCTCCAGACTCTGAAGGAGGCAAAGGTTTCTTAAGTCAGACACAAAAGGCACAAGACACAAGGTAGGCGGCTTCAAAAAAATTTTAAACTGCTCATTAAAAGGTACTATGAAAAAACTGAAAAAGCAAGCTAAAGACTGGGAGAAAACATGTGCAAAACATATATTTGACCAAAAAATATATTTGACCAAAACTTTTCCCAGAAGTCTCTGCTGTGGTTTGAGTGTTTGTGTTACCTACAAAATTCATGTTGAAACTTAATTCCCAATGCAAGAATATTAAGAGGTGGGGTCTTTAGGAAGTGATTAGGCCATGAGGGCTCCCTCACAGATGGGACTAGTGCCTTACAAAAGGGCTGGAGGGAACTAGCTGGCCTTTCTGCCTTTTGCCCTTCCACCTCTGCCATGTGAGGACACAACATTGGTCCCCTCCAGAGGACACAGCAACATGGTCCCATTTTGGAAGCAGAGCCAGACTCTCATCAGACACCAAGTCTGCTTGTGCCTTGATCTTGGACTTCTTGATCAGTCTTCGCTATAAATTTGTGCTGTTTATAAATTACCCAGTCAAAGATACTTAGTTATAGTGGCAGGAAAGGACTAAGACAGTCTCCCTCTCCACCTTTTTCTCAAATCTCATCGGCTCACATGTCAACTCATAAACCAATCTCTGCAAAGAGGATTAGCCTGGACCAATCAGGATTTACCCTTTGAGCTAGAAGGATGGAGCGGTTTTCCTGAGCCCTTGGGAGGAGTGGGACAGGCAAACAAATGCGGGCTCCACCAGCAAGCAAGAAAGAGGGGTAAGGACAGAAACTTGATCTAGACAACAGTGCCTGACTCAGAGCCAGCGGCCCCAGAGGGTTAAGAATAACTTACAAAGAGTCTATATCCAGAAGGGGAAGCCAACTGTTAAGTGTTAAGATGATGTTACCAGGTTCCAAGGACACTTCCAGGGAAGGCAGAGGGATTGAGAGCTTCTCTCTTCCCACCTCCCATCTCTCTCTCCAAGAGAACTGGGCTGGACAGGTTGGAGACCTACAGGCTAGAGCTCGGCCACCCTGGTTGGCCATGAGGTGGGAGGCCATCTCCAGAGCCGTTTATGGAGCCCGCTTTGGAGCCCTTTCAACCCTTCCTCACATTTTTTTAAATAAATAAGAACATCTTCTTACATTTTCACAATTAACAAAATTAGCAATAATTTCTTAACATCATGAAACACTTAGTCTCAAGTCAAATTCTCCAAAATTTGAGTTAGAGTTGCTTTGTTAAGACCAGGATCCAATCAAAGACACACATCCTTTTAAAAATTGATCTACTGAGGTATAATTAACATACAATAAACTGGATATATTTGAACTGTACAATTTCATAAGTTTTGACATCTATGTGTACATATCATCACAATCAAGATGGCGATCATATCCATCACTCTCAAAAGTACCCTTGTGCTCCATTGTTAATTTATTGATTCTCCCCTGACCCTGCTCCCAGGCAACCATTAGTCTACTTTCTGTCACCACAGATTAATTTGCATTTTCTAGAATTTTATATAAATGGAATCATATGGCATATGCTCTTTTTGGTCTGGCTTCTTTTACTTAGCATAATTGTTTTTGAGATTCACCCATATTCACTACAGTGATACACACTATACACAATAGTTCATTTCTTTTTATTGCTGAGTAGTATTCCATTGTGTGGATATGCCGCCATTTGTTTATCTACCCACTTTTGATGGATACTTTGTTGTATCCAGTTTGGGGCCATTACAAATAAAGCTGCTACGAACATTGATGTACATGTCTTTGTGTGGACATATGCTTTCATTTCTCTTGGGTAAATACCTAGGAGTGGAATGGTTAGGTCATATGGTAGGTGATAATTAACTATTAAAAAAAGACACACAAACACTTCCCTACTCTGTCCCAAAGTAGTTACATTATTTTACATTTCCCCCAGCAGTGTTTCAGTTTCTCCACATCCTCACCAACATTTGGTATTGTTAGTTTCTAAGATGTCAACCATTCTATTGGGGGCATAGTGGTATCTCTTTGTAGTTTTAATTTGCATTTCAAAAATGACTTACGACATAGAGCATTTCTTAATATACCTCTTTGCCATCTGTATATCTTCTTTAGTGAAATGTCTGTTTAAATCTTTTACCCATTTTTGGGCATGGTGGTGCGTGCCTGTAGTCCCAGCTACTGAGACAGGAGGATCACTTGAGCCCAGGAGTTCAAGGCTGTGGTGAGCTATGATCATGCCACTGAACTCCAGCCTGGGTGACATGGCAAGACCCCACCTCAAAAAAAAAAAAAATCTTTTGCCCATGTTCTTATTGGGCTGTTTGAATTCTTATTATTGAGTTTAAGAGTGATTTATACTGTCTAGATACAAATTCTTTGTTGGATATCTGTTTTGCAAATATTTTCTCCCAGGCTGTGGGTTGTCTTTTTGTTTTTGTAAGATAACTGGTTTTAAGCAATTCCATTATGATGTAACTTGGTGTAGTTTTCCTCATGTCTCTTCTGTTTGGGGTTCACTGAGCTTTTTTGTAATTATTGTTAATTTTCATCAAATTTGGAAATTTTATGCCATTATTTCTTCAAATGTTTCTGTCCCTCCCACTCTCTCCTCTTCTTCTGGGATTTCAATTACATGTATACTAGACTTTGATGTTGTCCCACAGCTCTTTGATGCTCTGCTCATTTTTTTTTTTCAGTCTTTTTTCTCTCTGTATTTCATTTTGGATAGTTTCTACTGCTGTGTCTTCAAATTCACTAATATTTTCTTCTTCAATGTCTAGTCTGCTGCTAATCCCATCCAGTGCATTTTTAATCTCAGGCTTTTGTCTACCCTCTTGAACATATGAAGTCTATTTATAATTTCTATTTTAATGTCCTTGCCTATGAATTCTGTTTATAATTTGTATCACTTCTCAGTCTGTCTCTATCAATTTATTTTTATTATCATTATGAGTTGTTATTTTCCTACTTTGTTGTATACCTGGCAATTTTCAACTAGATGTCAGACACTGTAATTTTATCATGTCTTCTATTTCTTTGCTGAGACTTTCTAACCAGTCGTTAAGTCAAGAAAAATAAATAAAAGCCTTACAGATTGGAAAGGACCAAATAAATCTCTCTCCATTAGCAGAATACATAGTTGTCCATGTGAAAAAAAAATCACAAAGAATATACAAAAAAGCTACTACAACTAATAAGTGAGTTTAGCAAGGTTATAGGACACAAAGTCAACAGAGAAAAATTGTGATCTTTTAATATATCAGAAATGACCGATAAAATGAGAATTTTTTAAATGATGCTTTTTTTAAAAAAATAGAGACAAGGTCTCATTCTGTTGCCCTGGCTAGAGTGCAGTGGTGTGATCATAGTACACTGTAACCTTGAACTCCTGGGCTCAAGTGCTCCTCCTGCCTCAGCCTCCCAAGTAGCCAGGAATAAAGGCGCATGCCACCAAGGCCAGCTAATTTTTAAATTTTGTAGAGACCAAGTCTTGCTATGTTGCTCAGACTGGTCTTGAACTGGCCTCAAGCAATACTCCCACCTCAGCCTCCCAAAATGCTGGGATTATAGGCATGAGCCACCATGTGCAGTGTTCTACTAGTTTTTAAAGTACATTCTATAGAATTATTTACATACTTATCTTCTGCAATTAAAGACAGGTATACTTAATACTTTCCAACCTGCAAACCTTTAAATTCTTTTCCTTCCATATTGCACTGGCCAGAACCTCCAGTACAATGTTGAATAGAAGTGGAGAGAGAGAATATCCTTCCCTTTTTCCAGATCATAGGGTAAATGGTCTGTTGTAATGTCCCCTCCTTTATTGCTGGTTTAGGTAATTTGTGTATTCTCTTTTTTTTTTCCCTTGGTCACACCACTTAAAGCTTTATCAATATTGTTGATCTTTTTAAAGAACCAACTTTTGGTTTCACTTATTTTTTTCTATCGCTTTTTTTTTTCTATTTCACTGATTTCTGCTCTTGTCTTTATTATTGTGTCCCTCCTTAGCTTAGATTTGATTTGCTTTTCTTTTTTGAATGACTTGAGATGGAAGTTTAGATTTTTGATATTTGATTTTTCTCTTATTCTAATATAAGCATTTAAAACTATCAATTTCCCTCTAAGCATTGCCTCAATGACATGCAATAAATTTTGATATGCTGTCATTCAGTTTTTATTCAGTTCCACTTATTCTCTAATTCCATTGTGTGTTCATTTTGACCTATGGGTATTTAGAAGTACCTGGTTTAATTTCCAAATATTTGGAGATTTTTCAATTTTCTTCCCTTATTGACTTCTAATTTAATTCTGTTGTGTATGAAAAACATATTTTGTATGATTTCATTCTTTTTAAATGTATTGAGTCTAGTTTTATGGCCTAGTATATCATCTGCCTGGAGAATATTCCATGTTTGCTTGAAAATAATGTGTCTTCTAGTGTTATTGGATCAAATGATCTACCAAAGTTAAGTAAAGTTGGTTGATAGTGTTGTTTGAGTCTTCTATATCCTTACTGATTTTCTAACTACTTGTTCTATCAGTTACTGAGAGAGGGATATTGAAATCTCCAACTATAATTGTTGAACTGTCTATCTCTCCTTTCAATTCTGCCAGTTTATGCTTCATAAATGTTGGGACTCTGCTATGAGCTGCATATATATTTATAATTGTTTTTATCTTCCTGATGTATTAATTCCCTTATTGTTATGACATATCTGTAGTAATGTTTCTTGTCTTAAAGTCCTATTTTGTCTGATATTAATATAATCACTCCCTCTCTTTTACAGTTACTGTTTATATGATATATATCTTTCTCCATTCTTTTAAATTTAAACCTATTTATGTCTTTGAATCTAAAAATGTGCCTCTTGTAGACAGCATATAGTTGAATCTGGCTTTGTTATCCAGTCTGACAATCATTGTCTTTTGTTTGAAGTGTTTAGACCATTCACATTTAATGTAAGTATTGATGTGATTTGACTTGTGTCAATGCATTATGCTATTTATTTCCTATATTTCTCATCTGTTTTGTTCTTTTGTCTCCTTTACTGCCTTCATTTGTGTTAAACAAATATTGCTAGTATATTATCTTAATTCCTCTGTTGATTTTTCAACCATTTTTAAGTTAATACAGCTTAATTTCCTCTCACTTCATTTGAGCAATCATATTTATATATGTTATTAACCTAACATTAGCATGGTATAATTATTGCTTTATAGAATTCTATGCCTTTTTAAAAGAATTAAGCAAATTAAGCCTATCACAAATGGATATTGTATGATTCCAGTGATACAGGGTTCACAGAGTAGTCAAAATCATAGAGACAGAAAGTAGAATGGTGGCTTCCAGGGTCTGGGGAGAGGGGTGAATGGGAATTTAGCGTTTAATGGATACAGAATTTCAGCTGGGGAAGATGAAAAAGTTCTGGAAATGGATGGTGGTGATGGATGAAAAACAATGGGAATATACTTATGCCACGGAACTCAATACAATTAAAATGGTATATTTTGTGCTAAGTATATTTTGTCACAATTTAAAATATCTCAAAAAATTAAGAGAAGAAAAATATAATTACAGTTTCCTATATTTACCCAAATGTTTACCATTTCCAATGCTGTTCATTTGTTCCTGTGGATTTGAGTTACCATTTACTTCCTTTACCTTTCATCCTGAAAAATTTGCTTTACTATTTCTAATAGGGTAGGACTGATAGCAATGGGTTCACTGTGTTTTGTTAATCTAGGAATGTCTTTGTTTTTACATTATTTTCAAAGAATAATTTTTCTGGAGATAGACTTCTTGGTTGACATGTGTTTTTACCCCTGGCACTCTGAATGTGTAACCTTGCTGCCTTTGACTGTCTTTGTTTCTGAAAAGTCACCTGTTATTTGTCTTATTGTATCTCTGTAGCTGATGAGTCATTTTCTCTTCCTGCTTTCAAGATTTTCTGCTTTCAGCAGTTTGACTATGATGTACATTTTTTTTTTTTTTGAGATAGTGTCTTGCTCTGTTACCTGGGCTAGAGAGTGCAGTGGCGTTATGACTATGATGTATCTTGGTGTGGTTTGCTGCTTATCCTACTTGGGGTTTGTCCACCTTCTTGGATCTGTAGATTAAAATTGTATCAATTTGGGGAAGTTTTCAGCCACTATTTCTTCAAACATTTTTTCTGTCCCTTTTTCTCTCTTCTTCTGAGGGTTCTAATATACGTACGTTGATATGCTTTATGTTGTTTCACAAGTCTCTGAAACTGGTTAATTTTCTTTAATTGTTTTTTCTCTCTGTTCTTCAGATTGGATAATTTTTAAAATTTTTTTGAGACAGGGTCTCACTCTGTTGCCCGGGCTAGAGTGCAGTGGCATCATCGTAGCTCACTGTCACATCAAACTCTTGGGCCCATTCAATCCTCCTGCCACAGCCTCCTGAGTAGCTGGGACTATAGCATGTACCACCATACCCAGCTAATTTTTCTATTTTTTGTAGAGATGGGATCTCACTATTTTGCTTTCAAACTCCTGGCCTCAAGGAATCCTCCCACCTTGACCTCCCAAAGTGTTTAGGATTACAGGCTTGAGCCACTGCGCCTGGCCCAGATTGAATAATTTCTGTTGACCTATTTTCAAGTTCACTGTTTCTTCTGCTATCTCAAATCTGCAGGTCAGCCTTTATAGTGAATTTTAAAATTTTAGTTATTATACTATTGAATTATAGACTTTCCATTTCCTTTTTAAAAGTTTGTTTCTTTATTGAGAGTCTCTATTTGTTGAATTATCATCATACTTTCCCTTAATTCTTTGAAGATGTTTACAATAGTAGATTTGAAGATTTCCTCTGCTAAATCCAACATTTATACCCTAGCAATTCTTACTGACTCATTTTTTTCCTGAGTATAGGTCACAATTCCTTACTTCTTTCCATATCTCGTAATTTTTACTGATAATACTTTATAGAAACTGTGGGTTATCATTTGTCTTCATAAGGCTTTTTTTTTTTTGGTTGTATGTGTGTTGGGGGGCAGTTTTTTTGTTTGTTTTGAGACCGGTCTCACTGTGTCGCCCTGGCTAGAGTGCAGTGGCGTCATCATAGCTCAGTGCAACCTCAAACTCCTGGGCTCAAGCGATCCTCCTGCCTCAGCCTCCCAAGCAGCTGGGACTACATGCATGTGCCACTATGCCTGGCTAATTTTTCTATTTTTAGTAGAGACGGGGTCTTGCTCTTGCTCAGGCTGGTCTCAAATTCCTGAGCTCAAGCAATCCTCTCGCCTTGGCCTCCCAGAGTGCTAGATTACAGGTGAGCCACTGTGCCCAGCCCGTAAGTTTATTTTTATGTATTTACTCATTAATTCATTCGTTCGTTTGTGATTTGCCTAGAATGGCACTGCAGATTCTGTCTCCCCTGAGGTGTACATACATTGATGTGTCTGCTTAGGTTGTTTGTTTGGTTTTTTTTGCTTCCTCGTTTCTTTCCCATTTTCATTTTTTATCCTAGCTTCCTGGGGATTGTCCCTGCATAACTTAGTGGTCAGTCAATAATTTGAGCAGTGGGTGTTCTCAAACACCTTGAGCTTGTAAGATTCATTCTCTGACAATTGCTCTTTATGTGGGTTGTGGAGTTTATCCAAAATTCATCCAGTTCTCAAGACTGCCTTGGCTTTCACTTTCCACTAGGGCTCCTGCAGATCTCCCCTGTACACGTGCACACTCTCCCAGTCATCCAGGCATGTATGGAGAGCTGATTAGCCCTTCTATGGCTCTCTAATTTCCAGGCTCTTCCCCATTAAATTTCTGCTTGGTCTGCAGCTCACCCCAGACAAGCTGGCAAAGCTGCAGGTTCTCCCCATTTATTTCCTACTTTTACTGATGCTGCTGGTTTAAGTTTTTGGCTTCTACCTCAATTCAAGTATATTCCATTTTGTGACTATACTTTTGGTTTTTATGGCCAGCCCCACCTAGTAACAGTGTCATTCTTAATGACCAAGCTGGGGGAGGATAGAAGAATTTCTGGGCAAGAAGGCTGCAAAATTCCACTATTCTTACTCAAAGTTCTAGCTTTTTTCTTTTTTTAAAGGAATAATGCTTCTTGACTTGTTGTTTGCTTTTAGTTGAATTCCAGAACCCTGAAAAGGTTTTTTTCTAAAAAATTTGTACAGTTTTATTCTTGTTTTGGGTGGAAAGTATTTGCCAACCTATTCATGCTACCACAGATGGAAGTTCTTCCTCTTATTATTGACCCTTTGAAAATTCATTATATTTTGTGAATACTAGTTCTTTATCACATATATGTATTGCCAATATTTTCTCCCAGGCTGTTGCTTGCCTTTTGAAGTTCAAACAGTGTGTTCTAAGAGCAAAACTTTAAAATTTTTATGAAATATAATTTATTGATTATTTTACTTTATGGATTATGCTTTTGGTGTAATATCTAAGAAATCTTTGCCTGACCCAAGGTCACAAAGATTTTTCCACTATGTTTTTATCTAGAAGGTTTATAGTTTTATTTTCTGTCTGTGGCCCTTTTGAGTTACTTTTTTTTTTTAACTCAGTCAAATTTATCAGTGGGGGGTTGTATACCAACTTTACTGACACTAATGTTAATAAGTTCTGATATTGAGTTACTTTTAAAATATGATGTAAAGTATGAGTTGAGATTCATTTTTTAAAATGAATGTCAAGTTGTCCAATCACAATTTGCTGAAAAGACTATTATTTCTCCATTGAATTGACTTGGCACATTTGTTAAATATCAATTGACCATATATGTGTGACTCTAATTTGGGACTCTCAATTCTGTTCCACTGACATAGTATATGTGTCTATCCTTTTGTCAATTCTACTCCATCTTGAATATTACAACTCTATAGTAAGTCTTAAAATCAAGCATTGTGAGTCTTCCAACTTGGTTCTTTTTCCTCAAAATGTGTTTTTGATACTCAAGTTCCTTTGTATTTCTGTACGTATTTTAGAATCAGCTTATTGATTTTTGTGAAAAAGTCTGCTGGGATGTTGATTGGGATTGCATTAAATCTACTGATCAAGTTGGGGAGAATTAGGACTTAACAATACTGATTTTTTCCAACCCATAAGCAACTATTTAGGTCTTCTTTAGTGTCTCTCATCAATGTTTTATTGCTTTTAGGATGTCAATCTTGCATGTTTTGTTAGATTTATACCAAGTATTTCATGTTTTTTATGCTATTTAAAATGGCACTGGCTGGGTGCAGTGGCTCATGCCTATAATCCTAGCACTTTGGGAATCCAAGGCAGGAGGATCATTTGAGGCCAGGAGTTCAAGACCAGCCTGGGCAAAACAGCAAAACCCCATCTCCAAAAAAAAATTTTTTTTAATTAGCTGGGCATAGTGGCACACACCTGTGGTCCTAGCTACTCAAGAGGCTGAGGCAGGAGGATCACTTGAACCCAGGAGTTCAAGGTTATAGTGAACTATGATCACACCACTGCACTCCAGCCAGGGCAACAGAATGAGACCTTGTCTCTATTTTTTTAAAAAAAGCATCATTTTAAAAAATTCCCATTTTATTGGTCATTCCCGATATGTTAAAACATCATGATTTTTCTCTGTTGCCTTTGTAACCTGTAACTTTGCTAAACTCACTTATTAGTTGTAGTAGCTTTTTAATATATTTTTTGTGATTTTTCACATGGACAATTATGTATTCTGCTAATGGAGAGAGATTTATTTGGTCCTTTCCAATCTGTAAGGCTTTTATTTATCTTTCTTGACTTAATGCACTGGTTAGGACCTCCAGTAAAATGGTGAATGGGAGTGGTGGTAAGAATGGACATCTTTGCTTGTTCCTGAACTTAGAGTAAAAACATTCAGTCTTTTATCATAAAATATGACAGCAGATATAGGTTTTTTTGTGGATGTCTTTCATTGAGTTGAGGAAGTTCCCTTTAATTCTTATTTGCTGAGACATTTTATCATGAATACATGTTGAATTTCTTCCATGTCTCTTAACTGCTCTTTGGTATTTTACGTTTTTATCATTCTTTGTGGAATTCTTGCTAATTTCTTAAGCTTTACATTTCAATTTACTATTCTCTCTTCAACTTTGTCTATTCTGCTTTTTACCTTTTCTTTTGAGGTTTTTTAATTTTAATAATTACAGTTTCATTTCTGGAAGTTTTACCTTGTTCATCTTCAAATATGCCCAGTTAATTTTATTAGTTTCTTTGCCTCAGTCACCACAGTTTCAGTATCCTTTTTTACTTCTTTAAACATATCAAAATATTTATTTTCTATTCTGTGTCTCATCATTCCATGTTATGCAGTATTTGTGGGTCTCATCGTATAATGTGTTGTTTCTGCTGACTCATGCTCCTTGTGGTTTGTTTCCTCATGAGTTTATTAATTTTTGATTATGAGCTCATGCTCCTTGGACTTCTTTGTGGGAATTCTTTGAATCTGTGTTTAATATATATTCTTCCAGAAAGGATTTTTGTTTGCTTCTGCCAGGCGCCTAGGGATCTTTCCAACTCAGAACCACTGAAAAAAAAATTTTTTTTGGCTTAGGATTTTTCCAGTCACACAGGGAATATGACTTTGGGCTTTTCTCTGCATGAATGATGGCTTTTGTTAGGAATTTTTGGATTTCTTTTTATCCTGTGTTCTTTCTCCAGCCAAAGCTAAGTGGATAGAGGAAAGTCTTCTGTGGCTGAGTTGATTTTTCCCCCTGTTGCCCCCCAGGGCATTGACTTTCAAGAAGTCCCAAATTCAGAGGAGGAGAGGAGTCTTTGATAACCTACCTCCCAGGGCCAGACCTCAGGCCTTTTGTCCTCTTCCCTGTTTTGTTTAGGTTCCCCTAAAAGCAGAGCCTCAGGAAGAGGCTTGTGTGTAATTAATTTGGGAAGTGATTCCAAGGGGCAGGAGTGAGGGATGGAGGGAAAGAAAGAAAGAAAGAGGAAGAGCCAGGACAGGCGGCCTTGTCAAGGCGGGTGCTTGGTTTTCACATGATTTTCTGAGGTGCCTTATGAGATGGGATATGAAAAGAAGAAGCTTTTATTTGCTTGTGTCGCCCATTAGTCAAGAGTGGCCCCACAGACATTAAGTCCCCTTAACGTGTGTCTGCACATGTGTGAGGGTC
This sequence comes from Daubentonia madagascariensis, assembly GCA_023783475.1. NCBI lineage: Eukaryota > Metazoa > Chordata > Mammalia > Primates > Daubentoniidae > Daubentonia > Daubentonia madagascariensis. Next base: position 5,077,306 of record JAKFHU010000144.1, on the reverse strand, counting down.
CAAGAGATTCCCAACAGTATCCCACACTGTGGAGCCAGAGACACTCAGACAGGGAGAGGTAGGCCCCACGTGCCCAAGACGAGGTGGCACCTGCATGAGGCTGGCCGAAGTCACATGAAACTCATCCCCTCAGCAGTGGCTGGAATCAGAGTTGAGACCAAGAGGACTGAAGTGGTGCCCAGGAGGTGCCTGACGCTCTGGCCATCTACAGCCCAGGCCCTCAGGGAGTGTGGGCTGCGGGGCAGGCGTACCCTGATGAGGTCATGCCCTTGTGTTATTCTGGCTCAGAAAGATCCCCTTATTTAATGCCAGTTCATCTATGCTTTCACATACATGTTTCTGATGTTTTATTCAGCATTTTTAGGGAGAGATTTCTCTATTTAACTAGCCTGCATATTTCTGGATACAGAAGTAAATGGTCATTATTTTCAAAATGGTTATGTATGTATTTTAATATCCCTTTAAAAATTTGTGAGTATGAAATCAAACATCCCTTTCTGGAGTTCCTATAATCCACCTCTGCCCTCTATTTTGAGAAATAGTCCAGTCAGTAATAACAACAGCAGCTACCTGTTTTTGAACACCTGTTATATGCTGTTATTGTTAAATATATTACATTTCTGTATGTTATAGACCTAATAATGCAATAGACATATTGTTTTATACAATTGCTTTTTAAATCAGTTAACAGAAGAAAGAAGAAGAAATATGTACTTATTCTGTCTTTTATTATTTCACCCACTTCTGGGGACACTGTCTAGAGGCACTCAGAATGGTCCAGCATTTGACATACTGTCATAGGCTTTCCTACAATACAGCCTCTAATAAAACTAGGCTGTCCTGAACCCCTGGTAATAGAATTGTTCACCTTTATACCAAGAAGGTTGGGAAAGCACCAGAATCTGCATGTGGCATGTGTCCAGGCAGTCTTCAAGGGGTTCATGCTATGAGACCTAAAGTTCTTATGAGGTTGTCTAAAACAAAAATGAAAAAACATGTCAGCAGGGCCTATGGTGGTTCCATGTGTGCTCAATGTGTTCATGCAGGACCAAACATGCTTTCCTTATTGAGGAACAGAAAATTGTTGTGAAAGTGTTGAAGGCACAAGCACAGATTCAGAAAGCTAAATAAAAAAATGAAGTTTTTTGAATAATAAAATAATAATAATAATTTCATAATTACCTTTACCAGCACTCTGTTTTTTCATATGGCTTTGAGTTACTCTTGGGGTTACTTGCTTAAATCCTGAAAAATGTCCTTTAGCGTATCTTGTAATGTAGGTCTGGTAGCAACGAATTCTCTTTATTTTTGTTTATCTGGAAATGTCTATATTTCATTTTCCTTTTTGAAGGCTAGTTTTGCTGAACATAAAATTGTTGGTTGACAGGGTTTCTTCAGCATTTCGAATATGTAATCCCACTCCCTTCTTGCTTCCATTGTTTCTGATGAAAAGGTGGGTGTTGTTTTTATTGGGGTTCCCTTGGATGTGACAAGTCATTTTTCTCTTGTTTTCAAGATTTTCTCCTTGTCCTTGGCTTTCAACAGTTTTAACAGAGTGTGTCTGGCTGTGGATCTCTTTGTATTTATACTACTTGGAGTCTCTTAAGGTTCTTAGATGTGTAGGTTAGTGTTTTTCATCATTTTGGAGATGTTTTCAGCCATTACATCTTCAGATATTTTTTATGTTCCTGTATCTTTCTCCTCTTTCTGGTACTCCTATTATGTATATGTTGGTGTGGGTTTTTTTGGTTTTTGGTTTTTGTTTTTGAGATGGGATCTCACCATGTTGCCCAAGCTACTCTCAAACTCCTAGTCTCTAGTGATCCTTCCCCACTCAGCCTCCCAAGTAGCTGCAACTACAGGCGTGAGCCACCATGCCCAGTGTTGCTATTTAATGACATCCCACAGGCTCTGTTCATTTTTCTTTATTCTTTTTTCTCTTTGTTCTTCAGATTGCATATTCTCTATCAGTCTATCTTCAAGTTCACTGATCCTTTCTTCTGCCAGTTCGAATTTAGTGCTGAGCCTCTCTGGTGGATTTTTCATTTCAGTTATTATATTTTTCAGCTATGGAATTTCCATTTGATTTTTTCTTATACAATTTCTATTTCTTTATTAATAGTCTCTATTTGATGAGACATTGTCATTATACCTTCCTTTACTTCTTTAAATGTGGTTTCCTTTAGTTCTTTGAACATATTCATAATGGCTTCTTTGAAATGTCTGCCTGCTAAATCTGACATCTGGTCCCTCCCAAAGGCGACTCTGTTGCTTGCTTTTTCTCTTGTGTATGGGTCACATTTTCCTGTTTCTTTGCATGTCTCATAATTTTTTGTTAAAAACTGTATTTTAGCCAGGCATGGTGGCTCATGCCTGTAATCCTAGCACTCTAGGAGGCCAAAGTGGGAGGACTGCTTGAGGTCAGGAGTTCAAGACCAGCATGAGCAAGAGTGAGACCCCATCTCTACTAAAAGTAGAAAAATTAGCTGGGCGTGGTGGCATGCGCTTGTAGTCTCAGCTACACAGAAGGCTGAGGCAGGAAGATTGCTTGAGCCAGGAGTTTGAGGTTGCAGCAAGCTATGATGATGCCACTGCACTCTACCATGGGCAACAGAGCAAGAGTTTGTCTCAAAAAAAAAATCCTGTATTTTAATATATGTTTATATGTTATATATACTACACAAATATTTATATATTATATTAAAATAAGATATATTTATAGTATCAAAATATATTGACATTTTAGATAATAAATTGCAGCAAACTGGGTACTAGCCACCACCCCCCACCACATGCACACAGCTTCTTGTTGTTTGCTTATTTATTTAGTGACCTGGCGGGACTATTTTAGGAAAGTTTATTTCCCTTACCATGTGCAGTCTCTGATGTCACCCCTAAGATGGCACAGCCTTGGGCATGTGCTCTGTGACCCAGGGATGACAGTGGTTTTAAGATGGCTTTCTTTGTCTCTAAATGATCTTTCTGTTAAGCTCTTTCTGTTGGTATCACACCCAACTGTTAGCCTCCACTAATTACTGACTCATTGCTCTATTGTTTTCAACAATGACTTGAGGCATAAATTTCTCCACAGTCTGATCAAATCAAATTCAAACCCTTTTGCAGGGGTAGTCTTTGAGGCCAGTCTTTGAGGTTTGTTCGCACCCCAAAGGGGTTCTTCTCATCTGTCTCCTTCCCTGGGTCTCTCTGGTAAACTTCTAGCTGGTCTAAGGTCTAGCTTATTGCACTCATGGATATACCAGCCTTCTCTTAATTGCTTACCACTAATATCTCCCTTGTTTTCAAGAGCACATGTAAGCCTGAATTTCCTCACACTTCCAAATAAAGTCAGTTCCCTCAGGGAGAGGTTCAGAGCTCTGTTCTTATGGCCTTCCTCGCTCCCTGTACAAAACCTCTGTCCCATTACTCTTAAGCTGGGGTGACCTCCTTCTCTTAGGGTGATATCCCTGCTTTACAAGGGTGCTGGGTGAGGGCAGTATCCTCTGGTCTTCTAAACCTGCCTCTGTAACAGAGACAATGGCCTGAAAAAGGGTAAAAATGTTTTCTGTCTCTTCAAAACCCCCTCACCCTTTTTGAGAACTAAAACCTACCTCCCTGCCTCAGGCCAGTGGTCAGGAGGAGCAGCAGAGTATCCTTTGTTCTTTGTGCCACAGGAGATGGCTCTGGGGAATTGCCTGGACAGAGGTCACAAGATTGTCTTAGCCAAAGATGGGGTGAATCCAGGTGAAAGCCATGAGATCGTCTTAGTTGAAGATGGGATGAATCAGAACCTTTAAAAGCTCTGTACTTCTGCTCAGAAGCAGGATGTTGGTACTTTGAGAAAGGAGTCTGCCAACCTCCTCATATACCAGCAAATTAATAAACTCCTCTTTCCTTCTTCTCAAACCACTTGACCTCATTCTTCTGATGTGGCCTCGGGGACAAGTGCCGAACTTTCAGTAATACCTCTCCTAGCATGGAACTAGGGTTAAGGGAGATTGGGGCCCCAATATTCTCAGCCTACCACACCTGGGTTAGAGTTTCCACCTATGAATGGGGACTAGGTTGAGGAAGAAAGCCCCAGGCTTTTCAACTACTGTTGCCTGAAATAGAGCTTCTGCAACATAGAGCTGGGGGAGATGAGAAATAGTAGTGGCCTGCCCTCCCAGGGAGATACAACAGCCCTCAACCGGGAGGTAGGAGTAGAGAGAACCCATTGTTCTTGACTATACCTGCCTGGAGTGGAGCTTCTATCACAATGAGCTGGAAGGGGAGAAGGGAGGAAGCAGGTCATAGCTCAAATGCCACAGCCTCTTGGTAATGTTCTTACCAAGCTGTGGTAGATTTTCTTTAATAAATGTCTCTTTATTTTTCCATATGCCCTTAAGACAAATTCCAGAGAATTTAAATGGTTTTTAAAATTAATTTTCATCAGTTATGGTTGTTTTGAGGGGGAGAGGGTCTGCAGAGCTCCTCCAGCCACCATTCCAGAAGTCGTTTCCCTAAGATTTTCTCTTTAACCCTAGTGTTCTAAGACTTCACACTGATAAGCCTTGGTGAGAAATTTTGCTTTGTTTTATATTCATTCACTGTGTGGGGCACTCAGTGAACTCTCACTTAGGCACTTTTGTCTTTTCTGAAAATGTGCATTGTGTTTTTAAAATAACTCTTTCCCCACTGTTATCTCTGTCCTCTCTTTCAGGAAATTGAATCAGCCAGATGTTGAATCTCAGATTGATCTAATTTTCTTATCTCTTAGCCTATTATTCATCTCTGAGTCTTTCTATTTAACTTTCTGAAAGGTTTCCTTGACTTTATCTTTCTGCTGCTTTATCACATTTTAAATATCTTACTTGTTCTCTGATTATTCCCCTTTTCTGTCGCATCTAGTTCTTGTTTCATGGATGCAATATATCCTCTAATCTCTCTGAGATTATCAATGATAGTTTCTTGGAAGTTTTCTTCTGTTCTCTGCATCATCTTTGTTTTCTCTGAGTTTCTTTTATTCAGTTGTTTTGGCCTTTCTCTTACACGATGGACGCTTGCCTCACATCTCTGAATAGGGGCCTCGGGTGTTGGGCAGGACATCTCATCCTGAAGGCATGCACACAGCACCTAGAGAGCACTTTCCATGGGAGAGAAAGAGAGCCAGCCTTGGAGTGGACACACCTGGCTCAAAACCCAGCTCCACATCTTCCTGCTTTTTGAATCTGATTGGGTAACTGCCCTGAGCATCAGTTTCCTTCTCAGCAAAATGAGGATAATGATACATCCTTGCCGATCATACAAGGGCAAGCATTCGTCACAGAATAGACACTCAGGAAATGTTAACGTCCCAGCCTTCCCCTTTCACAAGTTGATCTAAAGTACTTCAGTCAGTCCTTATTGTTGGGCTTGCTCCGGGTGGGAACTCAAAAAATGTATGGAATGGAATGGGGTAGATAAAGAACTCAGATAAGAAAACAAGGTTGTAAAGATAAGCAGCTGTTCCAGAGAGAACTCCCCCCGCCAAACTTTCATCCAAAGCCTCTATAAAACCCACCGCCCTCCCCTCCTCAGGGTGGACACTCTTTTAGGCCTCCACCCACCTGCACCCAGGTGCCCAAAATAAATGGCGTTTTGCTATATCTCAGGCTTGAGTGTCTTCCTCTCGGCTCCGACCTAACACTTATAATCTGCATTGACCAATCCTGTTCATTTCTCTTCCTTCTCTTGGCCTCAGGTGCTCATGGCCCTGCCTCTACTGATCATGGAGGGACAGACCATCCCTGCCACCATGCTGCCTTAAGCAGAGCGGCTAACGAGACATATTTTGGTGTCAGGTGGACCTGGGATCCAAGCCCTGTATCGAGCCCTGAAATAACAGACATAATTTAAAAACAAGGATTTACCCAGCATCCCTAAGCCTCGTGTGAGACCCCTATTTCCTGCAGTCAAAGAGATAAGAGGAGACAAGAACAATATGATCTGAGGAACTCAGAGCCCACCCAAGGAGAAGACCCCCCAGTGACAACTGGCATCTGGACCCCACAAAAAGGGTCTCTCTCTCCTCCTCAAAGATCTGGAAGGTTGTATCCTAGAGCAAAGAAAACAGCCTGAAGACCTGGCTCTCTAGGACAGCTGTTGGGCTTCATGCACCACACACTGACACCACCCTGCCGCCCCACCTCCCTCCAATTCCTTGCTGCCCCATCTTGCTGCTCAAGCCCAGGCTGAGACTCTGTTCCCTCAGGAGTACCATCTCCCAGGCTGGGCCCTGCACCAAAGGGAGGAAAGGGATGGTGTGGGAGGCAGATGGCTAGGGAGGTCTAGCCCTGCAAATGAGAATCTGTGCGTTCTGGCTTCCCTCAGAGCATTCTGCACCAGGCACCTGACTTCAAAGGCTTCCCTGAGCCCAGCCTGGCTCTATTCATTCAGATCTCCGAGCCTGCCATGGTGGACACTCAAGTCAGGCGTCTCTGGGCCCAGGATGGGAGCTTGGGCAGAGCTCTGCTGCAGCCAGTGCCTCCTGGGCAGGGCATCCATACAAGGAGTTCCACATACCTGAGCCCACTGCTGAGAACGTCTATCTCCAGGTCTACGCATATCATCCTTGGGGTGGCAGGTCACCTGAGCAGGACCAGCACACTGGGTGCTTGGGGATCCTGCATTCTGCTGACCCCATCCTCCACCTCTGTCACCTCCTGCATTTCTTTTCTTTTTTTTTCTGAGACAGAGTCTTGCTCTATTGCCCCAGCTAGAGTGCAGTGGCATCATCATAGCTCACTGCAGCCTCAACTCCTGGGCTCAAGCGATCCTCCTGCTTCAGCCTCCTGAATAGCTGGGACTACAGGCATGCACCATGATGCCCAGCTAATTTTTCTATTTTTAGTAGAGACGGGTTTCACTCTTGCTCAGGCTGGTCTTGAACTCCTGAGCTCAAGTGATCCTCCTGCCTCGGCCTCCCAGAGTGCTAGGATTACAGGAGTGAGCCACTGCGCCTGGCCCCTCCTGCATTTCTGAGGCTCAGACACACTTGGAAACCCTATACCTCTCCATATAAGGGGCTTCAAGGGGTAATTCCTACAGGTATTGCACTGTGCTAGGTCAGGTGGGGTGAGGCAAAAACAGCAAATAGGATGGGTCCCTGCCTTCCAGTTAGTTGTAATATAAGGCAACACCTGCCAAGTGTCCAATAGTAAAGGTGTGGGAGCCTAGAAGATGGAGCCCTTTGGAAAGGATGGACCTGGAAATGTTCTCTAGCTTGATCTGGGTGGCAGTCACACAGGTGTATGCACGTGTAAAAATCCTTTACACTGGACACTTAAGATGTGTGCACTTTACTATATGTGCTATACTTCACTTAAAAAAATAAAGTGACTGGCCCCAGCCTAAGAACTCAGCAGAGAGTAGACAGGCCAAGTGGGGAGCAGAAGGTAGGTGGCAGGACCACTGGGGAGGCCAGGTCTGGAGGCCTGGTGAAGGCAGTGAGAAGAAGCCAAGGGCATGAGTTGGAGCCATTATCAAGGAAGAAGGTGAGTGCCTGGGGACTAACAGGGACTAATACAATGGCAGAGACAGAGGGGATCAAGAGTGAGTAGTCTGGGGTCTGAGAGCCAGGGCAGCCCTCTGGGGAACAACCAGGGAGGACTGGGAAGTCCTAGTGTGCACACAATTGATGGGGAAGTGGAGGAGGCATTTGTTGACTTCTCTTAGGTTCTGATTGGGTGAGGACTGCATGGCTGACAGCTGGAGGGTCCAGGGTACCAGAAAACATTCATGACTGTGAAAGGCATGCCCTGGGAAATGATCTTAGAGGGTGACCAGCACATGGAACTGAGACCACTACCATCCCTAATACCTGGTTTCCCCCAAAGCAGTCTGAGCAGAGAAAAACCTGAGCCCACCCCAAGCTAGCCAGGGTCAGCCCTCACCATTTGTGACGTCCAAGACCCTGTGTTTTGGGGACATGTGTGTTGCATCTCCAGCTCATAGGTGGGAGGGAGGGAGCACACCACAGATGCTTAAGCAATGCTGAGGACTGACTCTAGGCCATCCATTAAGCTAAGCAGGGGCCCTCTTCATATCTCTGGTCCTCCAGCATCTGCTCAAACATTCCCAGAGCCAGAGGCTCACTATCTCAGTAGCTCCCCCATTTTTCATAAGCTCTGAGTGTTGGGACATTTTCCTTCTATAGGATTGAACTTTGCCTCTAGGAGATTCCTCAGAGGTCTAAGATACACTCTTGTCCCCTGAGGCTGCTCTTCCCTGCTCATCCAGCCTGGTTTTTGTATGCCCTTCAACATGCTGGCTCTTCTCCTGCAGATGTTGGGCAGCAGGGGCCCCAAAAGGATCACAACTCTTCAGATGCCTGGCACAGATTCTTAATTTTTAATGGGGATAACAATGCCTATCTTAAAGGATGGTTAGGAGGCTTAAATGAGACAAGGTATGCAGAGTAGTGTCTGGCACAGGCCAGGAGCCAGATAAACATGGGTTCCCTCCCCTGGCCTTCTTTCCCTCATCCCCATCATGCCAATTTCCCCCAAGCGTGGTGCACCAGACTTCTCCCCTACCAAGAGACCGATTTTCACTAGTTCCAGGTGACACATGGGCTCCCAAGCCACCGCCTGGCCATGATCTGTCCCAACAGCAAGAACTGATCTTCAGCCCCACCCTTAAGCTCCCCTGCAAGCCCTGAGGGCAGTCCTAGCCTCTACCTCTCTGCGTGCATCCATGCGTTTCTGCCTATGCTGGCTGCTTCCCAGTCCATCTCTACAGGTGGTAACTCTTCACCTTCACCTATTTTGCCCACACAGATAGAAGGCATCTTTGAACTCTCCTTTCTCTTCCAGGAATCCAGAGGCCCAAAAAGGAGTCTGCTGGGCCTCTAATCCCCAGGGACTCACTATCTGGGCCAGCAGGCAAAAGGTCACCGTGTAATCTCAGCAGATAAAGCCACCATAAGACCAACCTATTGCAGCAAGGGGATGACAGGCTCCCAGATCCCACCTGGATTAGCTATATGTCCTCCAAAGGCCCTGAAGCTCAAATCTCTGCCTCTTACCCTCACACCCACCTGCTCCCAACATTCCTTTGCTATGAGACAACTGGCAGTTCTGGCCTGATCCTTCCCATTGCCTTGCCACAGGTGGTACCAAACCCGGCTTGAATATTGTAGAATATTTGGTTCCACCAGGAAGCTCTCAGTGTAAACAACCTGTCAGTCACCGGGGTTGCCTCCAGGGCTCTTTGTTCACAGGCAGATGCATGACACTTAGGAATTTCATGCTGCCCTAGAAACCACAATATATGTATGACGAAAGGTATGGAAAGAAAAAGGTAATAAAGCAGCTATTTAATTGGGACTGAAAAAACAGGTTTCTGGTGGTGTTGATACATAGTGGAAGGGGTGTTTCAACTGACCCCAGGAAGGTAAATGCTAATGAGCCCTGTGCAGGAGGCTGTTTGGAGGTAGCTGTGGAGCAGAAAGAGAAAACCCTAATACCCTGCACTGGCTGTGTGACCCTCCATTTCCCATCTATAAAACAGAATTGTGATATACATACTAGTTGGCTCTATTATGAAGCTGTTGTGTTAGGAGAGTGAAACGAGATCAAGGAAACTCCTGGCAACAGAGAGAACATGTAACACATACACACAACCCACATATAATCTAGGGCTGCATACAGTTGAATGCTGCTCAGTGGCACTCAGAGCAGCACATACCGGCAAAGGAATTTAAAAGAAACCCCAATCTTGATTGGGTCCCTCTCAATCTCTCTCTCTTTTTTCCTAGCAGAGACAGGGTCTCAGTATGTTGCTCAGGCTGGTCTCAAACTCCTGGGCTCAAGCGATCCTCCCCCTGCAGCCTCCCAAAGTGCTGAGAATACAGGTGTGAGCCACCGCGCCCGGCCTTGGGTCTCTTGAAGAACTAAAAGTGTGTCCAATTTACAATCCTCAGCAACATCCCTCAAAAATCCCTTTATTCCTCACCCCCATCCTCCCGTACCCCTTAGGTGTGCCAAGACTCTATTAAGACAGCCCCACCTGTACCCCAACTCCTGGCTGGCCTCCCAGCACCGCTGCCTCCTCTTTTGCGCAAGTTCCTCTCAGCTCTTTATTTTGTAGTTAACCAAGTCTCTTTGCTCCTTGCTTTTATTTCACTCCCCCTTTACCTGTTACCAGAATTTGCCACAACCAGGGAGATTCCGGGACCAGCCCAAGGAGTAAGACTCCTTCCCCCTCCTCCCATCTTCCCAGGTCTGCATCCCAATCCGTTACTCGAACTCCACACCACAAAACGCCCAGGAACCATGAGGCACACTGGACAATCCTGTGAGGTCAGAAGAGAGAAAAAACGGTGGTAAGCAAAGCAGAACTCTTCTTAGCGGGTGGGGACTGGGAACTGCTAATAAATCTTGCAGCAACACGCACACAATCGTCATTTAGTTCCTCCTCCCCCCACTAGCCACAGGGACAGTGGTTTCTACAGTTTCGAACCATGCTGATTTTTCTTTACATTGTTACTTTCGTCACTCCCTTTTTTAGAACCATGGGCGTGGCCAAGGCCTTCAGCACAGCCTGGATTCCCCAGCTCAGCATCCTGGCTTCCTCCTAGTCTCCAGCTTTTCGGTCCCCCAGTCTGTCCTGCATATGCCACCGATCTTGACCACACTCCATATTCAGCGTGTGCCTCCCCTGCTGAATAGCTCCTGACTGCCCCAGCACGTGCAGTCTCAGTTCCTACATAAAGCAGGGGCAGCATGTCTTCACCCGTCATTTCTGCTTTTAATTACCTTGGTCCTCCAGTAAGCCCCAGCCTGAGTTCTGCTCCCTCAGGGAGGCCCACTCTAACTGCTTCTCGATTCTGAAGTATGGCTCTTAGAGTCCATGCTACACAGCCTCACCTTTGTTGTTTGCTGTCATTGGATCGTTTTAATTGTTTTACAGCCTTGAGTCTTTTTCCCATAAGACCATAAGCTCCTTGAGGTCAGGGATCTCAAAGGCGTATTAAAAACACACAAGGGTGGCACATGCCTGTAGTCCCAGCTACTCGGGAGGCTGAGGCAGGAGGACCGCTTGAGCTCAGGAGTTAGAGGTTGCAGTGAGCTATGATGACGCCACTGCACTCTAGCCGGAGCAATGGAGCAAGGCTCTGTCTCAAAAAAACAAAAAACAAAAAACAAAACACAAGGATCCTCAAAAGTCATCTTCCTCTGTTAGCTCGTGATGAGAAAAGCAGACCCATTTCTACTCCAAAGACCTTGATGAAAACCTCCAGATGCCCCTGCCAAGTCTTTAATTTTCTTTTTCATTTGCATTAACTCCCTGCCAAATCATTTTTAAGAACTTCTGGATAAAGAGCAGAAGGAATTCTTTTTAAAATGTATGTTTAGGCCAGGCACAGTGGCTCATGCCTGTAATCCTAGCACTCTGGGAGGCTGAGGCAGGAGGATCGCTTGAGGTCAGGAGTTCAAGACCAGCCTGAGCAAGAGCAAGACCCCATCTCTACTAAAAATAGAAAAATCAGCCAGGCATGGTGGTGCATGCCTGTAGCCCCAGCTACTCAGGAGACTGAGGCAGGAGGATCACTTGAGCCCAGAAGTTTGAGGTTGCAGTGAGCTATGATGGTGCCACTGCACTCTAGCTAGGGTGACAGAGCAAAACTCTGTTTCAAAAAAAAAAAAAGTATGTTTATTGATTTTGTGGTTGATAATATGTTCATCTGGCTCAAGACTTGAAAATGAAGGCTGCCTCCCACCTTTGTTCCTTGGCCACCCAGTTCCCCTGCCAAGAGGCAAATAACAGAGTGGTTTCTTGTTTATTTTCCAATAGGTATTTGATGCATATACAAGCCAATATGAATATATCCTCCTTTTCTCCTGCCACCCCTATTTTTTATACACAAGCTAGCATGTAGTACACATTGTTCTGCACCTTGCTTTTTCTGTTTAATGATGTACCTCAGAAATCTTCCCCAGTTAGTACATTGAGAGCTTCCTCAACACTATTTTATGGGTGTGTAGTGTTCCGGCATATGAATGAATCTTAATTTATTTACCCAATCTCTGGGTGTTAGATAATGAGGGTGTTTCCAGTCTTTTAGTACCATACACAATGCTGCAATAAACAGCCTGTTCAGACATAATATCATACATGTGAGTGTATCTCTGGGACAAATCCCTAGAAGAATTGCTGGGTCAAAGGGTAAGGTACATATGTAATTTTGATAGATACTTCTAGATTGTTCTCCAAAGAGGCTGCATGAATTTACACTCCTACCAGCAATGTATGAAGGTGCCAATTGTCCACACCCTTGTCAATCTAATAGGCAAAAACTTTCATTTCAGTGTAGTTTGATTTGTACCACTCTCCTCATGAATGTGGTTGAGTAGCTATTTATGTTTAAGGGCCCTTTGTGTGGTTGTTTTTTTGTTTTTGTTTTGGGTTTTTTTGTGTTTTTTACCCTCTGCTTACTTTTGCGTGTGTGTGTTCTTGGTATTTTTCTAATCAATTTATAGCAGCTCTTTATATATTAGGAGACTTTGTTACATGAGCTGTAGATAATTTCCCCAGTGTGTTATTTCTTTTGAACTTGCCTTTGGTATATTGCTCAGCAGAACTATTTATTTTTTTGCAGTCAAATTTATCAGTCTTTGCTTTTATGGCTCCTAGGTTTTGTGTCTTGCACAGAAAGGAACACGACCTCCCCCCACCCCACACACACCACTTTTTTTGTCAGTACAAGCTTAGAATGTCTTACTGGGCTCTGTAAGGAACAGGACAACTCCTGCTCTCCAAGAGCTCCCAATTTTAGGGAGACACGGAATAAACTGACAATTACAATTCTGTTATAATAAATAGCAGGGGCTACAATGGGACCCTGAGCAAGGACCACCCAATCCAGTCTGAGTTAGCCAAGGAAGGCTTTCTAAAGAGGTGGCGCCCAGGTACATCCAGAGGCATGTGTAGGAATCAGCCTGGTGAAGAACGGCCTTCTAAAAGCAGCAGCACGTGCAAAGGTGAGAGGCAAGAAGCATCCTGGCTTGTTCAAGACTGTGCAGTCTGCCAAGAGGACAAGGAGCCCTGCAGGGTTGGCGTGGGGTAAAGAACGGGGCTAGAGGGGAGGCAGACACCAGGCCACTGAGGGCCAGTGTGTACTGCCCAGGAGCCAGAGCCTAACCCAGAGGCAGTGGGGGGACAGCAGTGGGACTGACCAGCCACGTGGAGGAAAAGCTAGAGACAGCCCCAGGTGGAGGCAGGGCCCTGGCTCGGAGGCTTCTGCCCCTCAGCAGCCACGGCCGCCTTGAAGGGCTACAAGCTGCCAAACAAGAGTATGAGTTTCAGTGCTCACTTCGGCAGCACATATACTAAAATTGGAACAATACAGAGAAGATTAGCATGGTCCCTGAGCAAGGATGACACGCAAATTCGTGAAGCATTCCATATTTTAAAAAATTAATTAATTTAAAAAAAAGAGTATGAGTTTCAAACCTAAATGTTCTATTCTGTCAAACTTCCAGAATTCTAAAAATAATCAGCAGGGAAGCTAGCATCCTGTCTGAGAAACATTTCCACCCAAGATGACGACAACTTTAAGAGCTTGGACCCTTACTGGGGAAAGCTGCGGCTGTCACACCCCGTCAGCACCCCGCTGGCAGATGGGGCCAGATAAACGCAACTGTCCACTCCTCTTAGCTCCATTCTGGCTCAGGGAGCAGCAGGGCTCTTCAGGCCCAGCCCGTGCCAATTCATCCAGACCCCCCACTCAAACTGGGCAGCAGAGATGCAGGACTGCCGTGGGTGGGAGATGGAGTGGCAGGCCCACAGGGACAGGGCCTCCAGCTGGCCTGGGTCCACAGGGATATCTCTTTCCTTCTAGCCAACAAGGTTCAGTCCTGCTGAGTAGCCACAGCTGTTTCCAGAGCTATGAGACAGGGGCCTGCGACCTTCTCTTCTCCTATGGTCTTTTCACACAGGCATTTTGTGGCTTGTCTTCCCTAAAGTGCCCAGCACAGAGCCTTGTACATGATGGGCACTCAGTAAATGGTAGCAGTTTCTATGAAAATTGGAAAGCCTCACCATTTATCAGTAGGTTGCTGAGGGAGAAGAAGGGCGACGTGGACAGGACAGAAGTTGAAAACCATGTACGTGGAACTTTGGGATTGTCTCTGGATTTCAGTTCTCCAGCTCTTCCCATTCCCAACCCCTAAGCCAGCCACAGAGATTGGTTCTTGATGCTACCATGTTAGTTATATTTTCTTTCATGCCATAAGGCAATTTTACCCCAAGGAGTTACTTAAGTCAAGTGCTGTAGAGATAAAGGCTGTTGGAGGCTGCTGGAGCCTTGGTTCCAGCCAGCAGGCTTCCTGGTCCCCTCAAGACACCTCTACTCTCAGTGCTCTTAGGGCATGCATAGGATACCCCCTATGCCTGGCCTGGAAGCCAGGAGGGCAGGAAGTCAGCCCCAACCTCAGCTCCAAATAGGCAAATAAGCCCCTCTCCGCTGTAGCCAAACAGCAAATAGGTCAAAAGCAGGGCAGCAGAAGGTTTCTAGGCTAGAGTGCGTGGTCTCTCTGGATCTACTTCCCCTGTTCATGTGTACTGTGGGAGGGCTGGGGGGTCCGGATACCCAACACCCCCCTCACGTATAGCAAAGCTGGAAGGATGAGGATAACAGGAAATCAGGAAGCAAGCAAGGGGCCTGGGACCCAGGGCAGGTTCAACCCTGCTGTGCTTACCTGTCACTTGCATAAAAGGCCATGTCAGCTTAGGGTCCAGGATTCCATTTTTCCCAAAATGCAACAGGCTATTTCAGTAAATGTTATAAAAGCTCCCTGGCCATATATACATGTCCAGCTTTAACTTCCATATATTAGACATTTACTATGTTCCAGCCACTGGGTAGGGTGGGTATTTTGTACACATAATCTCATTGAATCCTCTTAACAACTCCATGAGGGTAGGATAACAATATACATGAGGAAAGTGAGGGTCAGAAAGACTAAGTCCTGAACCAAGGTCCCACTGCTAGTAAAAGGCAGAGCTGGGATTTGAACTAGGGGCTATTTGGCTTCAGAGCTCTCTGTCTTAACCACCATGTTCTATGGGGACTAAGGAGTGCTGGTCAGTCATCAGCCCTTCCCCAGCCTCACCTAGCAAAGTCACCTATCTCTGAGACCACAGACAGGTTGTAAAGGAAGAATGGAGTCTCCTAAATGGTCATTTTTCTTTATTTCCCAGCACCCCCAGTCTCATGGCATGATCTGTGGGAAACCTCAGAGTCAATTCTCAGGCTTCTGTGACTCTGTGTGGCAGCTGAGCACCCCATCAAAGAGCCAAAGCTCTCACGGCTCAGCCAGGGCTCTCCGGTTGTGGTGTTTCTGGGCAAGACGTAGAACTGAGGTTTCTCCACCACTCAGTCGTCCTCCCGTGAGGACAACATGGCAGCTTGCTCACTTGGCTTGCTGCACCCATCCCAGGAAAATGTGGGCAGGGACTCCATACAGTAGCATCTCCTGGTTGAAAGAAGTTGGGACCTGGGCCTGCGGTCCAGTTTAACCTGGAACAGGTGCAGCCCCTGGATAGGCTCAGAGCAGGCCCAGGCCAGATCCCCACTCAGCAAATGGAAGAATCCTCACCATATTTTGCCAATGTCCATCTTCTTCATCAGCTTGGCCTGAACCCACGCTGAGTGCGGAGGGACACGTGTGACAGAAATCCCAGTTCAATTCTGCTGGAAGCCACCGTCCTGGGAGAAGACTTCTTTCACTTTGTCCACAATGGTCCCCACCTCAGCCATGGCCCCCAGACCTGGGAGCAAAGTTCTGCTGTGGCCAAATGGGCCAACAGTGCCTGCAGCCCTGCACACCCCCGAGCAGCACTCCCGAGTACTCCACCCATGGCCCAAGGCCTGAGAAGGCCCAGTCTGTCTCTGCCTGAGCCAGACCCATGAAATCCCTCCTGAGACCCCAGGTCAGGCCCTAGGAATCATTCCAGCAGCCATCATTAACTGTGTGTGGGCTGTGTGCCAGGGACTCTATCAGGCACTTTTACACATACTATCCCATCTTAACGGGAATTGTGATTCCCATTCTCCAGCTGAAAAAGCTGAGCTCAGAGGAGAGTGGTTTGCCAAAGTCACAACAGGCCAGGAACTAAACCCAAATGTGACCCCAAAGTTGAGCCTCTTCTGAGGCCCTGGGCCTGGCAAGATGCCCACCTTGGTCTCCACATACCAGCTTCTTGGCCACACAAGGGATCTCAACATAGCCGAAGGCCTTGAGCTGGCCCACCTGCTGCACGGTGATGGGGTGCTCCCACATGGCAGTGTTCATTGCCGGACAGAAGAACAGGGGCTTGCTGCGGTCCCAGGCCCGGATGACACAGGTCTGTGAAGAAGGGCAGAGGGAGGGGGGCATCCTGCTGCTCTGCCTGCCACCCCTCCCCAGCCCTCCAGGCTCACAGGCAGCCCAACCATGGGCTTGGGATGACCATGCAGCCTGTCTGTGGGGAGCTGTCTCATGTCCCTGGGGCTGTGTCTCCTGACCTCTCTCCACCTCTCCACAGGCTCTGGCATGGATAACTGACCTTGAGCACACAGGAGGTGCTCGACCAATGCTCACAATGGCCTAGCCACTTCCAGCAAGTCTCCCCTCCCATGGGAAAAGGGCTCCCTGTACTCAAGCCTAAGCCTTCTCCACATGGGCTCATACCTCTCAGGTAGAGGCCACACCGGGGAGAAGGCAGGCTTTGTGGTTCACCAGAAAGCTGAGAACTAAGAACGAGACTGCTCATCAGGTGGGGTCCATCCACCCAACACCGGCCCTACTTCTAGGCCAACTAAAGCCTGACAATGAGAACATCTGACGTGTGACAAAAACTTTTGCATATATATTATCTCATGAACCCACTGTGATCCTATAAAGAAGGTCCCATTTCACAGATGGGAAGCTGCAGTTCCCTGAGAGGTAAGCAGTGATCCAAGGTTAGCTCCAGACAATAATACCACCTATGCAATCTTCCACTGCACTGCACTGCACGGCCTCACCACCTCCCGAATCTGGGCCATCACACCAAGTTACAGACCTGAGTAGCTATGAAATGGACCGACCTACTCACAGAGTCCTTTGAGCTATGGGCTTTGAAATCACATAGCCCTGAGTTCAAATCCTGGCTGTGCTACCTATTAGCCCTGAGTTCAAATCCTGGCTGTGAGAACCTGGGTAAGTTACTGAATGCTGGGGCCTCAGCTTCCTCTCTGCAAAGGCCCCTCACTGGGCACTGTGAGGACTGAGGTGAGGATGTTTATAAAGTTCTTAGCATAGGGCCTGGCACAAAGGAAGGCTCTGGAACAGTGGCTCCTGTTTTTACCACAGGCACAGGCTCCCTGGGCAAATGGCTGCCTGAGGAGAAATAAGCTCCCTGTGCTCTGACTGCTCCAGACACCTCCTCCAGGGCTGTGAGCCCCTTGGGGCAACAGTGGCTGGAACACCTCTCCCCTGAAGTGGAGCCCATCTGGGAAGAGATTGGGGAAGTCCAGAGAACAATGCCACGAACAGGCCAGGCCCAGGCCTGTCCCCTTGGTGCCCCCACCCTCTCCTGGGGACAGGGAGGAAGTGGACAGCAAACAGCCTCAGGATCTGGCTGCTTGCGTCGTCCTAGATAGCAGCGTTGGTTTCCCACCAAGCCTCTCGATACAGCAACCGGGCTATGAGTGGACAGTTTCAGTCCCAGTTCCTCTTGGCCCTGTGCCACCTGCCACTTCTGCAGAAGTCAAGAGTATACCTAGAAGAGCCCCTTGACTGTGCATGGGGTGGGGGGCCAGGGCTGGGCTGGGTTCTCTAAGTCCCCTCAAAGCAAAGCACACCAACCAGAGCAGAAACCCAACACCTCTGCCTCACAGTATATCTGGCTTCCCCCACACCTCATCTCAGAGCTCAGAGCTTCCTGGACAAACCACAGCTCCTTCGAAGCTAGCGGCAGGAGGAGCGGGGGAGAGGAGGGCATCAGTTCCCACGGTCACTTCTGTCTGGCCAGAGCTATGTTCAGCACCTCAGTCTCTGCTCCTGGGAACCTGCCCAGACAGGGGAGAAGGCCTGGATCCCAGTCGGGAGCCAGACTGGTGACCCAGGGAAGTTGCCTCCTCTTTCTGGATCTGATTGACTTTTTAGCCCAAATAAGGGGCCAGGGCCTCAGTGGGCCAGAGGGCAGATGAAGATGAAGTTCCCAGGCCAAGGGCCTGGAGGCCAGGAGCACAGGTTCACACCTGGCATGCCACCCTCATGGCAACCCAAGTTCTAGGCACTGGAAAGGGAGAAGATCTGCCAGGGGAGGAAGCAGGCTAAGCTTCCTCTCAGGGATATAAGGAGAAAACATCTATTGAGAGAGGACACAGCCACACGCCAAGGACGTTGACAGTTCAAACTTCATAAGATTTGAGATTCCTTGAAATATCTGTGCCTTCCAGTGAAATCCTTTGAGGCAAATGGTCTCGGCAGTGGTCCTGGGAACATGCTCCACTGCCCAGCCAACTCTGGAGGAGGGAACCCCGAAGACTTCACGGAGTAATGGAGTTTTGAAGGAAAAAGGGAAGCAGTGCTTTCAGGAGGAAGAAAAGAGACCTCAGTGAGCAGGCCCAGGCCAGGAGTTAATTCCGGAGGCCGGTGTGCTTATCACATCGGCTGCTGCCGACCAGCCTGGAGACTTGGGGAGATGGTGCTGGTCACACACAACTCTGACCCACTTGGATGAAAGGCCGGTTTTCCTTGGTCAGCCCTGGCACCAGCCTGGCTGGGAAGCTTTCTTGATGGTGCTGCTCCCCGGCCCACCCTTCTCTGCACTCCCCATCCTGCTCCCGGCCATAGGCTGTGTGCTGCTCCTCTGCTGCTCCTGTGCTCATGAAAATGATGCTTAGATCACTAGCAGATTCTTCCAGGATTGCCTCAAGAGCCCATTGACAAGCATACAAGGACATTAATCTTATATCTGACCCCAAAAATCCTGACCCAACTTTGTTATTCACCTTCTTCACCATATTAAAATCTGAAAAACTCCTAGCCATTTGTGAAAGTAAAATTGCTAGTTACCTCATACATGTAGCAAGTATTTATCGAATGCCTACTACCTGCCCAGCACTATGCGAGGTGGTGAATCCACTGTCAAAGGACAGACTAGGGTCATTTAAGACTGGACCACTCACCAGAGGATGCTCCCTCCCCACCTGCATGGGTGATGGAAACCCCTCTCCTTCCACACTGTCCTGTAAGGCCCTCAGCACAGGCCACCCACCCAGTACATGGTCAGTGCAAACTCAATAAATGGGAGCGGGGAGGGGGATAAGGGAGAGGGAGGAAAAAGAGGAGAAATCACACCCACATCTTCCCAGGAAGGTCATATAAACAAAGGTGGCTCCTTTTTAAGGGCAACAGCTCCCTGGAAGTCTCATAGGCCTAAGACAGCCCTCACTTTGTACAGCTGGACTTCTGTTTCTCTCCATCAATCGGCTCTCACTTCTCACCCTGTCTTTCTCCTCTCTTCCCCTAATGTGTAGGAAAACTGCATCTCAGCCTTGTGGCTAAAGCTGCGAGGGTGACATGTGTGCATGAGAGATCCACGAGGCAGTGAACCCCCTTATCAGACTGCCCACATGTACGCCAGGCAGGGGTTGCCTGGCTGAGTGTCAAGGGGCAGGTGAGAGGTGGACACTACCAGAGAGCAGCAGCACATCCACCATTAGGACCGATCTTCTGCCCACTTGCTGGAGAGGACGTGAGACCGGGGCGGGGAGGGTGGGCAAAGGGACTGCATTCTCCCTGAGCAACCTGGGCCCACAGTAGTAAGTTTCCTTGTACAAGGAAGTCTGCAGCTCAGCAAACTGGGAGTGAGGTCCAGGGAGGGATGAAGGCATCAGGGAGTCACTCACAAGCAAGTTGTCACAGATGCCACTGGCCACCTTCCCCAGAGTGTTGGCATCAAGAGGAGCCACCAGCATGAGGTCTGCCCACCTCCGCAGGTCAATGTGAAGGACAGGGTCAGAGCGGTGCTTCCACATCTGGCAGAGGGGAGGAAACAGGGTCACCGAGCTAGTCACTCTTCCAGTGTGGAGGAAGAGGGCTGGAGGGCCAAAGCAGGCCACGTACCATAAGTTAGGAACCCGAGGTGGACCACTGATCTACCCTGCCCAAGTTCACCACCGTTCCCTCTTGCAGCTAAGCTGGCGAGCATTGGCCGTGGAGCCCACAGCCTGAGAGAAGCCAGGCTTGAGGAAACAAATGCCCCTTGTCTCTCTGAGCTATTCCCTTTATGGTTTGGTTTTCAAGAGAACTGACATCTGGCAGGGAACTCCTGGCCTGTCTGCTTCAGGCGGATGCTTGGGTTGTCCAAGCCAGTGGAAGGGCTCCAGGGCAGTGAGAAACGGAGGGGGTGGGGTGGGGAAGACAGGCCAGCCAGAAATGTTCTAGGCTGAGAGTGTTTAGAAATGCCTGGCAGGGAACCCCTATGAGGTCCACACACAGCATCTGGTGAATCGGCCAGTGCCCACCCCTCCGCAGGGGAGCAGAAGTGGAGCCCGGCAGCCGTGGGAAGAGAGGCGCTCCCTGACGCTGGGAGCCACGTGGACAAGGGTGGTGGGAACAGAGCTTCTCTGTGGTTTGATCAGCCCAGATAAGTACAAGGACACTCAACCTCAGGCACCAGGCCAAAGCCCAGCTCCGCCTGGAGTGGGAGGGGACTGTGGGCCTCCTGCAGGCCAGAAGCTAGACAGATGTTTTCCTCATCACCTCTGCCCAAAGGGCCCTGACCGCTGCCTTGAGCCCAGGCTGTCTGCTCTGGCAGCCAGACCATAGGCTGCAGGGAGGGCTGTTCTGTTGGTGGAAATGCAGTGGAACTCAGCCCAGGGGCCCCCAGCACTGACCTCCCATTCATCAGCATCGCTGTAGAGGGTGACAGGAACGTCCTGGGGGCTGTAGAAATGTTTGGCTCTCTCAGTTGTGACCACTGCTACTTCCAGCTGTCACCAAGAAAAAGTGGAGGGAGGGAGAGGAAGGAAGGGAGAAACTGTTACCAAAGCCACAGGCCTGGAGGCCACACGAGGGCCAGGGCAGGCAAGAGCTTTCTTTCCAGCCTGGCTACAGAGAGGACTTCTCCTCCTTAGCAGTGAGCCCCATGTTTGCATAGCTACTTCCGCTGTCACTCAAAGGTCAGGCCCTACCAGGTGTGGCTGTTTCACTTCCCTATTTGAGCGGTTGCTGAGGAATGAGTCACCAACTGCCTAGTGTATATAAAGCGGCAAGCTTCTGCCACTCAGGCAGAGACGGGAAAGAAACTCAAGACAACAGGGCCACAGAGGCCATGGCAGACAGGAGGGGCTGCCCAGGGAGGCTCACAGGTCCCAAGTTCTTTGCCACACCACAGCCCTGCCCTCTGCAAGCCAAGGGAGCTGGAGCCTGGCACATCCTGTGTGCATCCGTGCCTCCATGAGAAAGCATAGTCCCTTCACATACTTCTAGGAATGAGGCCTTGTGGGCTCAGGATGCAGACAGGCTCCAGGAAAACCAAGCCTTTGTGCCCTACACTCATGGGGTAAGAATGAGGTTTGCCTTCACACTACCTGTTGACTAATAAATTACTAACACAAATAAGGGGTATATTTAACCTGTTTAACAGAACAAATGGCTGTGAGAAACAGCACAGGGGAGTGTGAACAGCACTGGATGGGTTAGCCACCATTTGCAAAACAAGATTTTAAACTAACAAGCTGGCAAAGTAAAGCGGCCCAGAGGAAGTGGCTGGGAGGGGAAGGGTGTAGGAAACCACATCTTCAGGGGAGACCACGGAGTCAGGACAGGACATTCATCCAGGAGAAAGAAGCATCAAGGGTGACAATGACAGAATCATGGACAAGCCAGAGCAGTGGTCATGGGCAGCAACATCTGGGCCAGATCCAGCCTGCAGACATGCTGTTTGGCCTACACAAAGTTATAAACATTTCTGAGCCAACATATATAAATTGGATGATTTCACATAGAAAGTCTAATTTCCTAGCTTTTTTTTCTTCTTTTTTTATTGTGACAGAGGCTCACTCTGTCACCCTGGCTAGAGTGCAGTGGCATCATCATGGCTTACTGCAACCTCACACTTCTGGGCTCAGGCCATCCTCCTGCCTCAGCCTTCTGAATAGCTGGGACTACAGGCACGCACCACCACATCCAGCTAATTTTTCTATTTTTAGTAGAGATGGGGTTTCGCTCTTGCTCATGCTGGTCTCGAACTCCTGAGCTCAAGCGATCCTCCCGCCTCAGCCTCCCAGAGTGCTAGGATTATAGGCGTGAGCCACTGTGCTGGGCCATTTTCTTTTTTTTTTTTAATTCATGAAAATGTTTATTAAAAAGAAAGATGAAATTAGTCACTTGCAAAACAAAAAAAAAGAGTCATTTGGGTGAAGAGATTACAAATGACAAATCTATTATAAACTGCAAGGCTCCTCCTTATACATTTAGTTCAACATTTCCTGTACATCTGGCCAAAATGTCACACTAAATTGCTATTAACACATAAATTAAAACTGAAGTTTCCTTTCATCTTGTGTACAATTCTCAGTATTTATCACTGAACTTGCTATTTAAATATGATCCATCTTAAAAAAACAAGAAACAAATTGCAAAGCAATGACATCAGCAAGAATTATTCCCTTTCCTTCCCCATCGATTAGTGATTTAGGAAATGACATTTTTCAATGTCAGTACCAGATTCACATAGTCCTCATTACAAAAATTACCTATTTGAATCAAAGTATTTGTAGGTTGAAAAAAATTTAGTTATCCATCTGAACTTGAACCTGAAGACGAAAAAGCCATGGCATGGGACTAAAGGGCACTCACACCCATTCAACCCCATCATCTGCCCATGGGGGATGCAGTCAGCTTAGGGCCTGGACCCTGCTGGAAAGGCAGACACGTTACTGGTATGAGTGGGGATGTGACTGACTACAGGCACCAGCAGGTGGCTGCGCACCCAGCCATTTTCCTGGCTTCTTGTGAAAGCCTGAAAGCTCCGGTGCTGCTGGATGTGCGTGCCTACCTGGTAATGACTTGATGCGTGGAGCAAGGGCTGCCTCTTACTCAACGGGGCATGCCCATGCCAATTCCACCTAGTCCCCACTGGCCCCTGCTGTCTCACTGAGGCCCCCCTCCTCATTTGTTTCCCACCTATTGCACAAGGCAGGGTGGGAGACACATTCTGCACAGCACCTAGGAGCAAAGCTGGGACCAACAGAAGTCTCAGAGAGGAAGACTGAGGAAGAACTTGAGATGGTCTGGGGTTCCCAGCTCTACTGACTCGTCTATTCTCCATCTCACTCTCCCTAAGAATCTACCATCCCCAGAACCTGCAGAAAACCTCAGGGACATTTTTATAAGTCCTTTAAACCAAACCCCCACTGAGTGCTGGCATCCCCTCTAGGGCATCCTTGAACAAACCTTGTCCAGTCCTGAATAAGATGGCAAATGAGCAGGGCTGCCTTATCCCTCCCCAGAACCCAGCCCTGGAGATGCCACTGGGCCAGGTGGAGAGAGGAGAGGGAAGTGGGACCGTGCTGAGGTTTTCTTCTTCATAGGGAAGACACAAGACAGTGACAAGGTAAAGTATGAGGCATAACCATAAGAAAGATAATGTATAACTTTCAAACCAGCAGAAGAGAATTCAATCTACACAATAAAGGGCAGGAAAGGAGAAAAAGAAACAGAGAGAACACATGATAAGTAAAAAGCATTAAATAAAATGGCAGAAGTATAATAGTATAATAGAGTAAATACATAATGAACTAAACTCCCTCAGTCAAAATTCAGATTCTCATCTTGGATGTTTTTTAATCTGTCATTATGTTGTCTAAAAAGACACATTTAAAACAAAAGAATATATAAAGGTTAAATAACAGAATAAACTTCTAGTTAAATAAGGCAGATTAAACTCTGTTCCCTCCCAAAAGCCCACTAAAATAAATGTAGTTTAAAAAAAAAAAAAGGTATAAACTCCCAAGTACAAAAGGGGAAAAAACCAACAGCCATTAAGACATGTCAATGCATTTTTGGAAGATGGAAGGGGAAGGAAACATGAGCAGATCAGATCCTACAAAATCAGATTAGATTAGAAAACTGAATACCAAGGGCCTCCGAAGCAGCTGAGACACGGCCAGTTAGAAGCAAGCAGCCAAGGAAAGGCTCAGGACCTGGAGGCAGTGAGTACCTGGGGAGGTGGGCATGTGGCAGAGAACAGACAGGAGGACTGGTTCCTGGTCTGTAGAAGGAGCAGTTAAAGTCCCCCAGGTCTCCTCCCTACCCCAGGCAGCTAGACATATTGCTCTTCTTTCACCCCAGCAGGAGTTTGAGTTGCCAAACTTGGGAACACTTGGCACCACAGAGGTCAAAGAATGAGTCCTGGTGTAGAAGTGAATATCTACAGACCAAACAGAGGACCTGTGCCCTCTTTCCCTACTTGACCCTGAGAATGCAGGGTCTGCCAGGCAGAAGACTGGTAGGGTCTTTTCTGGAAAAACCAAATGACCCTGGGAGTAGAGGGGTGTGGTAGGGAAGGAAAACTTCAGATACTAAATTCAGAGGTCCCCCCAAAAAACATCTCATTTCTAGGTGAGTACCTGGTAGTGAAGGCCCTGGAGTGAAGACAGAGTTGCAGTTGGCTTTTGGTACCCAAATAAGAACCACCAAGGAGTATCAGATATTTGAGGAAAGCCCTTTAGCAAGAAAAAAGAGATTACACAACAAACAGAAAATAGACACTCGTAGGCAATGCAGGGAGAAAAAAACTTAAAGATTGTACCCAAGAAACAAGAACATAACACTTTTTTTAAAAAATGAATATTCAGGGAACAAAAAAGAAAGAACTCTTGGAAATTAAAATTATAAATTATTGAGTAAAAAACTCAATACAAGTTTAGGATAAATCTCTCAGAAAATGGAACAAAAAGATAAAGAAATGGATCATAGTAGAAAAAAAAAGATGAGAAAACCAGAAGATCCACCCAGGAGCTCAAAAATATGACTAACAATGAGTTCCAGAAAGAGAGAACAGAAAAAGAGAAGGGAGAAAAATCACAAAAGAAATAAAATAAAATTTCCCAGAAGTGAAGAATGCAAAGGTGGGAGCCATTTGCTCTGCCTGTAGGGGTCCCAGGAGGTGTCCCCGCTGTTAGGCTCACCAAGAAACCTGAGCATCACATCCCTGAGTGTCTGTCAGTGGCTGAGCCCACACCAGCTCTTCTGGTGGCCACATCCCCCTGCTGATGTATATGGAGTCTGCAATCACCAAAAACTTTTAAAAGTTCTTATCCATGCTGCTGCTAAGCCACAAGCCCCAGACTTCCATCTGAGCACTTACTTTTCTGGTCCCAAATGCAGGCCCTCACATTTCCCTGGTAAATTCCCCTTTACCAGAGTTGGCCCAGTTTGCTCAGCCTGTGGGGAGCTCCTGAGAGCTCAATCCTGTTGTTCCCCCTGGTCTGCTCTCAGCCAGCACCCCCACCAGCAGCCCCCAGAGACGCCAATCCAAATCATGACCAGAACAAGGTCAAGGGCAGAGACCTTCCACAAGGTCCACAGGCTGCGGGGGATGGGGGGAAGTAGGAGGTGAGAAAGAACCAAGAACAAACACTTTCCACATAGGATCTTTCACTGGTTATAAACATACTGACAACATCCCCGAGTGGTCATGGGGAGGTCCTAAGATTCCATGAAAGGCCTCACCTAAATCCAAAAATACTTTGTCTAATATCCAAAACATAAAATAAAATCAGTATGCCTTGTTCCTGGTGAGCAAGCCCAATCTAGCTTTTCTCAACACTCATAAGCCTCTTCTTTAGTAACTTGTGAAGCTCGCCTTCTGCACCTTTTGGATAAATGGGCAACATTAGCCATCTCCAGCCCCTGGCCCCTCTGGTGTTTCCCACACTTCCTATAGGTCACCAACCACAACCCCATGACCTCAGCACCCCAGTACAGACCTTGCCCAGGTCAGGAGATGAATGACCCAAGTTGGGTTCAGGTCCCTCCTACCACTGCAAGCTCAAAAGAGAAGATGAAACAAAATGGGACTCAAGGAATTCCTCCCATTTCTTCCTATCCCCTGCCAGTGTCATACCACTGGCCTCCAGCACCAGGCACTGTTTCACTGTTCTTCTTCCAAATACATGTGATAGCCCTCCTGGTCGGCCTGAGTTTTACCATCAGCTGCAGCTCACTCTGGTGGTCTCTGGACCATACTCTTCCTTCATCTCTGGTTACATGCCCTCCTTTCCACTTAACTGCTTTCCAACTCCTTCAACAGGGGGCTTCCCAGGTGGCCGCATCAGTCTCTGCTCATATGCTGCCTTCTTTTCCTCATGGGACCACCATTTTTCATGTCTAAGAGATTCCCAACCATTCTGGACCATCTGCTACTTAAGAACATCCCAGGTTCATCCCCTTTCTATTCTGAAATTTGGAGAGCTGCTTCCTACAGATTTAGTACCCACACTCTCCCCAACTCCCACCACCTGCCACTTATCAAAGTGGAGGACCACACCTAGTGCCAGCCTTCAGAAACTTTCCCAAATTGGTAACACCCTGCTCAGGGGCTCCCCCTTCCCTCTCAGCTTGACCCTTTCTTCCCTCCCTATAGCTTCCTCAAGGTCTTAGAGCCTTCATACTGCCTCCCACCCCCACTGGCCCCTGGCGAGCCCCAACCATGGGTCCTGTGGGCAGTAGCCCTGCTTGAGGTTTTCCCTCTAAGCTCTTTGCCCAACCTCTCAGTCGATTCACCCTCTGGCTACCCTCCCAGGTTATACAGTCACAGTGTCAGGGAACCTCCTAGGGTCAAGGTCTTCACCTAAGGAGTAATGTGAAGAGTATGTGATGGGCAGGTCCTTCCTGATGCCCCTCCCCTGAGCCCACTGAAGCAGCCACCTCTCCTTGGCAGTGACCCTGACCCCAGTGCTATCTGGCAGAACCAGCCTTGTTTTTCTGGTTTTAGAGGGATGTCACTTGATCTGATTCGTCAGTCCTATGGGCTTTGTTCTTTTATTTTCACCAGTAGGCCCAAGGTCCGAACACAATTTTTTTTTAAAAAAAGCATGTTGTTACCTTCTAAGATACTAAATAATTCAGACTATTTGCTCATTTACCCTGACTTTTTCCCAGCAAATGCCAAAGAGGCCTGGCAGGGCAGAAACTTCCTGAGGGCAGGAACTTTCCTTGGCTTTTTCTCACACCCTCCCGGGTCCAGGTAGAAGAGTCTCCCATACACTACAGAATTCCTGAAAGGCAGCTCTATGCTTGGACCCCTGCTGAGACCCCAGCAAACAGTTTTTATGTCTCATTTTTTTTTTCAGAGACAAGGTAGTTCATGAGCAAGAAAGAAAATCAGAAATCCAGCTGATTTTATTACACCCAGGCTGGAGTGCAATGGTGCCAGCCTAGCTCACAGCAACCTCAAACTCCCAGGCTCAAGTGAACCTCCTGCCTCGGCCTCCTGAGTAGCTGGGACTACAGGTGCACACCACCACACCTGCCTAATTTTTTTATTTTTGTAGAGATGGGGTCTTGCTATGTTGCCCAGACTGGTCTTGAACTCCCAGCCTCAAATAATCCTCCCTCCTCAGCCTCCCAAAGTACCGGGATTATAGGTGTGAGCTACCACGCCCAGCCTATATATAATATTTTTAACCTGAATCTCGTTGTGGAATGTGACTGAGGCTTGGCCAGACCCTATTATATAAGCTGCCTGCATTTTGTCTAGCATTTATAGAGATTCTTTCCTGAAACTAGTTGGCAAGTCTGGTTTCCTTTTCTCTACTGAAAAGATATCAAGAATCCTCACCTGGAATCCAGGGCTTCTTGGAGAGTCACAGATGAGAAGTGGAAATAGAAGTTGGGATGATAATTCCACTTCTACTTGAGGCCCCTAGGCTGGCCAGGCTGCTTCTGGAGCAGGTCATCAAAGGAACCTGTAGAAAAGCACTTCCTAGCCACACTGAGTTTCTACCTACACCCCACCCCTGGCCTCTACCCACTAGAACCACGAGCCAGTAGCACCACCACCCCTAAGTTATGACAACCAAAAATGTCTCCAGACATTGTCCAATGTCCCCTGGGAGGCGAAATCACCCCAGTTGAGAACTACTACTCTACTGCATTATCCAATAGAACTCTCTGCAATGATGGAACTGTGTCCTACTTGTGCTGTACAGTATGGTAGTCGCTAGCCACATGGGGCCATGAGCACCTGAGGTGGGGTTGGTGTGACTGAAGAATTGAATTTTTGATTTTATTTAATTCTAATTAACTTAAATTTAAATTTGGGCCAGGCGTGGTAGCTCACACCTATAATCCTAGCATTCTGGGAGGCCAAGGCAGGAGGATTGCTTGAGGCCAGGAGTTTGAGACCAACCTGAGCAAGAGTAAGACCCCATCTCTACAAATAGAAAAATTAGCCGGGCATGGCAGCTCGCCTGTAGTCCCAGCTACTCAGGAGGCTGAGGCAGGAGGATCAATTAAGCCCAGGAGTTTGCAGTGAGCAATGATGATGCCATTCCACTCTAGCCTGGACAACACAGTGAGACCCTGCCACAAAAAAAAAAAAAATTTAAATTTGAATGTGGCAAGTGGCTACCATATTCTTTTTTTTTTTTTCTTTTATCTTTTTTTCTTAATAGACATGGGGTCTCACTCTTGCTCAGGCTGGTCTCGAACTCCTGACCTCTGACCTCAAGTTATTCTCCCGCCTCAGCCTCCCAGAGAACACAGCTACCATATTGGATAGCACAGCTCTGGAATATATAAGTAAAGGAGAAGAACCCCAGCTGGAACTCACAGCTGAGTGGCTGAAGAACAGGCATTTCCAGTAGGGTGTGTGATGATGCCTCCACAGGAGACTGAAGAGGACTCTAAAGAGGAAGCAGCAGCCATGTGCTTAACCTGTGACAGGCAAGGAACCCAGAGCTTCAGTGGCTCAGGCCTCTGGATTGGCACACATAGCAGAGGACCCTGACATTGGGCCAACCAGTGCTGACACTGGCATGCTCCAGATCTGTGCCCAGGGCCTGTTGTCCAGCCAAAAAGCTAACACTAACCTGAGCATGGGGGTGGCAGATACATTCTAGGAAAAAGGATTCTTGGTACCCAGTGCAGTTGGCACATGAGGTGGGGGAGCTGTGGAGGAGATGCCCTTGTTAACAAACCCCAGAGGGAGTCCCGGTTGGCTGAGTGGGCATCCTGATGGCTCAGCAAACATTTACTGAGCCTACTGAATGGCATGAGTAGCAGCTCTGCCCTCAGCAAGGCCTCAGTCCTATAGGCAGGTGGGTACATAGCTCTCACTATAAAGCAAGGCAGACCGAGGTAAGAGGCCATGATTTCTGGGGATTCTCATCCTCACAGGCTTGGTGAGCTTGATGGGAGAGTGAGCTCCAGATCTGAATGCCTCAAGTCCACTCACTAATAGGACTCAGGAAACCTGGCCTCAAGCCCCAGTTCTCCCACTCACTCACTGGAAGGTCTTGGGTGAGTCCCTCTTCCTCCGTCCCTGGTTTCCCCTTATGAACCACGAGACATTTGGACACATGGTTTCCAGGGGCTCATCCAGTTCACTCATCCCAGCCCTTCTGTGACCCTTCTCCCCCACCAACTCTCTCATCTCCCTCCTGGGGGAGCTGGTATTCTGGTTATGTCAGCCCCTCATGCCAATCCTTCTGTGCCCTTCCCCAACTCAAGAAAATTCTAAAGACAAAACCAGAGAGGTGGTCTGTGGAGGCTCTCCACAGGCACTGTTCTGGGGTACCAGGGAAAGACCCTAGGGTGCAAGGCCCTCTGACCAGTGGTCTACAGAGCTTACTCCCTAGAGAAGCAGGCGAGAGGGCTGAAGGGCAGGAGAGGAAGGGGCCAGCCAAGCCAGTGGGCGCACAAATAAAGGTCGCAGAGTTTCCACAGCAGGACCACAGAGCAGGCAGGCAATCCCTACCCAGAAATAAAAGGAGAACCCCAAACTAGGCCTTGAGTCTCCTTTCCTCAGTGAGCACTAAAAAAAAAAAAAAAAAAGGCACAAAGTTCAAGGAATGTTCCTAATACCCCACCTAAAGCCCCACTGACTTAAGAAAAAAATTGCACACATAGGCTGGAAAATTAAAACTGAACAGAATGATACAAAAGGAAAAATGCAAGTCTCCATTCCTGTCCTGACCCCCTGCACAAGGGCAATCACCTCCAGAGGAAAAAAACTACTCACAGTAACTCACATATGTGAACATACAAAAGGAATCATGCTATACACCAGGGCTCAGCAAACTTTCCCTATAAAGGGCCAGATGATATCTTAGGCTTTGTTGCAACTACTCAACACTATAGTAGCGTAAATGCAGCCACAGGCAATACATAAATGAATGGGGGTGGCTGTGTTATGGACACTGAAATCTGAATTTTATATCACTTTTATCTGTCATAAAATATTATTTTTTTGACTTCTTTTAACCATGTAAAAACCATTCTTAGCTGCAGGCTATACAAAAACAGGCAATGGGGCAGATTTGGCCTGTGGGGCACAGTTTGCTAACTCCTGCACCTTGCTTATTTCATTTATACCTTGAGAATAGTCCCACACCGGCACAGAGAGATCCACCCCATTCTTCTGAACCACTGTCTTGTAATCCATTGAGAGGCTGTACAGTAAGTATACCATAGCTCTCTATTGTTGGACATTTTGTTTGTTTCCACTTTTGCTTTGAAATTATAAATAATGCTACAATGAATATCCTTGTACATATGGTGAACTTTTGTAAATATACCACACAGGATTTAATCCTATGGGTGAATCTCGGGCTATGAACATTTTTAATTTCTCTAAATATTGTCAAACGGGGTGGTCCTCCAGAAAATCAGAATTTATTTCATATGGCATATGAACAGGGCCCCCTTTCCCTCATCCTTGACAGCCCGGGATGTCCTGACACACATTCCAGAAACTATTTCTTCTCTTAACCCATGGCCTACCAACTCCCTGAGAGGTTTTCTCTACCTCTAGAAATCCCCTTCCAGCTGTCAGTCATGCTGACACGTCCCCTGGCAAAAGCCAGAATGGTATCTGTCTTCTCCTCCCAAGTTTAAAGGGTGTGGGTGAAGGACTTCAGGAAATGCCACCTCAAAATATGCCACTTTGGTGTGCTGATTACTTCAAACTGAGGGCTTGTGGGGAACAACAGATGCAGGGAGGGCTTTTTCTGAACTTCCCTTATCTGCCTAAAGATCTCAATTGTCAGGAATCCCTACCTGGGAATCTTATCAACCAGGGAAGATTAAGCTATTGACTCCCCTCCAGGCAACTTTTATTTGATAACTTTGTATAACAGGACAACTTTTATTCACCACACATTTCCTCCTCTTGCCCTCCCATAACTTGTGTGGCCACCATCCCCAGAACCCCCAAGCTCCTATTCCTTTCTGTAGCTCACGATGCTATATAGGCTCCAATCATCTGACCCCTCTTGGAGTGTCATATTTTGTGGGACTCTTGTGCGTAGGTACATAATCATATATGGTTTTCCTCCTGTTGACTTGTTTATATGTCAAATGAATTCATGGCCCAGCTAAGGAACCTAGAAGGGAGGAGAGAAATCATTTTTCTGCTAACCCAAGGAGAGAAACTGACTGAGCTGACAACCCAGACTTAACTGCTACCCTATTACGTGACAATTATGAAATTGCAAGATGCCCTGAAGCTCTTGGGCCCCAGCACCTTCTCTCCAATTGCCTTTGGGTCCTAGTCCTTTTTGCCCTCACATCTAGAATCTTCTAACACCAGTGCCAGAAGAGGCCCTGGAGATGGATCACTGGAGTACCTGCCCCTCCTTCACCACACAGATAAGAAAACTGAGGCCAAAGAGAACTGACTTGCCCAGAATCCCAGCCTCAGAAATTCCCTATGCTCAGCTGCCTCTCTTGAGGTATGGCTGCCCCCCTCCCATGCTCCCCACCACACCTAAAGTCTCCAGGACTCCTTTGCTGGTGGCTACTCTTCCCAACTGCTGTTGTGTGAGGCTTTTGGCTAAATCCACCTCTCCCCTTCACCCCTCGCAGTCTCCCTGCTCTGGCTGTCTCCAGGTCAGCCACTCTCCCAGGATGTCTGGACGTACTGGTGAATCAGGAGTAGTATTGAGCCAGGTCTGCAGAATCGTCCAGCTCCCTACAGCCCACAACCCAGCTGCTCATTTGCCAGTCAAAATCTGGTGCACCTAAAGGAGCTCGGGAAAGCCTTGAGCATGAGAACCCACGACTCAGAAGGCAAAGAACTGAAAGTAACTGCTCCAAGGGACAAGACTGCTCCTGTGGGTGATGGGGGGGGGGGAGATGAGCACCATCAGAGGGTAAAGGGGAGTCCTCAGGGGAAAGGCCACCACCTGGGGACAACAATAGGCAATCCAGGGATCACCTTTGCTTACCAACACCATACAAGCACCCCACCAAGCAAAGCCAGGGCTAGTGAGCTGCCTACCTGCAGGATGAAAGGGACAGGGCCTCCACATGAACAGGTAGACTGTGGCTTCCACAGCTCTTCCCACGTGGGGTTGCCCCAAACCACGTGGCCGGCCCAAAGGACATGAAACACGGGGAAAGGCGTGGGTGAAGGCCAGGAATCACACGCTGGTGAGTGCTCCACCATGCCAAACTTTGAGCCTAGTTGTTGGCAGAATCAAACCTATTTTAAAATGAGAAAGGCAGGCTCCAAGCGGCTGAGTCAGGGGAGCCCTCCCTCCGAGTTCAGTGCCCTCTGGCTGCCTCACTCCAGCCAGGAAGGGAGAGCCAAGTCCTGTTCCAGACATGGCCTGTCCCCTCAGGGGGCCCAAGCTAAAAGGCCTGGGGTAGGCTGGAGAGCCTCCCTGCTGCAGGCAACCCCTTTCTCATACTCCCATAAACACTGGCTGCGTGGGCTGGGAGGAAGCAGCGGGTTGCCATTTCCCTCCGCTCTGAGGCTGCCCATCTGTTTCCTGGGATAGGACTCCCTGCCCCCACCCACCCCCAGTCCAGAAACTCACTTGCTCTGGGGCTATGGGAAAAGGAAACTACTCAGCTCCCTCTCTCCCCAGGGGTGGTGGCACAGGCTGTCAGTGCTGCAACCCCTTTTAGGCCTCCCACCCTCATGGCTCTAGCGGGCCAGCTCCTACCAACCGTCCTGGGCAGCACTGCCCCAAGCACAGCGCCCAGTCTCAGAGCAGCCACGAGGCTCTCCTCCCTCCCCACCCTGGCCTGGCTGGCATCCCTGGCTGGCAGCCTCACGACTTATCCCAGCCTGGGGGTGGGGTGAGGGGGGTGACTTTCTGGGTGGAAGTCTGTGGAAAGTAAAAAAAGTGAAACTCTTCCCAGCCCAGCCCCTGCCGGTGGGCCCCACGTGGTCATCTATGAGTGAGCACCGCCCCCTGCTGGACATGCCAGATCCAGCCTCCTGGGCCACCCCACAGTAGGTGCTGGGCAGATACAAGCAAGGAAAAAGCACAGCCTGGGCCCCAGAAACGTCATGACATCCCACAAAAACTAGTACCTAGTAACACTAGCAGTGTCTAAGCAACCTGTGATTCTACATCAAATGAGTTTAAAAGAAGGGGCAAAACCACAGGGCTGGGGCAGGCAGGGAAGGCTTCTGAGTGGAGGGTTTGCACAGAATGTGGAAAGACAGACGGAAAGGAGCAGAGAGGGCAGAGGAGCCTGGCAGGGGCCCAGCCAAACAAGAGCCACCAAGGCAGAGGGTGGGGGCAGCAGGGGATGAGACAGACCAACAAAGGGCTCTGGAGGCCAGATGAGGAAGTGGGGGCTATTGCCTGTCAGATTTCACACGGTTTAAAGCCTTGAACTTCTGCACCAGAACCCCAATATACAAAACTGATCCAAGTTGAGGCAGTCTGGCCAAGGACAGGGGGCTAGAGTCCCCAACCCCAACACACGGTGATGGTCCTTGGGGCATCTCTGAACACCTGAAGGAGCAAAATTTGAAACCAGAGCCCCTGATGTTCCAGAGCATTTGACTGATAGGACAACCATGGGGCCTAACAAGGAGGAGAACAGAGCTGCAGTGTTCAAGATGAAGTGAAGTAGGGGCGGGGGAGCCCGAGGCGGCAAAGGGGACTGAGAACTTGCTGCATTTCTCTAGCCAGCCCTCCTCCCACACAGGACCTCATGGAACCTCAGGGTTACCACACGGGAGCCCAAACCCTCCTCCACTCACCAACGCATCCTTTCCCAGTCTCCCCTCACGCTCTGCCCACACTATCTAATCTAGCTCTTGGTAATATTGTGCATTGGTCTCTATCTCCTGTATCTCCCACAGACCAACACACACAGAGGACCTCCACAAACACCACGACTAAGAAAAAGAAAACCCCACACACCGCAGAGAAAGGGGCTGACCTCAGGGAGCAGTGGCTCTCTAATGCCAGAGGCCGCCACGCTGTTGGTGAGGATACTCACCCCAGGAATGTCCAAAAGCCTTGACACCAGAAGAGGCAACTTCAGGGCTGCAACACTCCCAGTGACACCCACGAGAACATGGAATTTTCTTTCCACTGACGGTGCAGCTGCTGAACACGAGGGCTTTGGTTCCATGCGGGGTCCGGTGGCTTTGATTTCTGGGAGGCAGCCAGGCCTGGGCTCCATAAAGCTCTGTCAGGATTTAGGATCTAAAAGCAGAACAAGGGGCGCCGCCTTCATGCACACATTTGACCAGAATGTACTGCACATCGTGTGTTAGGCCCTAGGCCAGATGCTGGGTTTGCTGAGGGGGTCGGCAGTCCCAGCATCTAGGAGGACACAGTTTGGTAAGAAAGTCAGACACCCTCCCCATATATGGGCCAGTCACAATGCAATGTGGCAAGTGTTGTGAGGAAGGGCTGCACCAGGGGTGCTGTGGCAGCCCAGAGTGACTGTCCCAGGAAGTGACTATGTGTCACAGAAAAAATGACATTCAGGTTGAGTCCTGAAGGACAAGTAAGTTTTCCAGAGAAGGAAGAAATAACCTGCGAGGAAGGAGCAATCTTGCAAAGGTGAAGCATCCTGCAGGAGGCTGGCGGGTTCGGGAGGCAGGGAGTGGCCTGGCAGTGACGCTGAAGGGTGTTGTGGGGTGGGCACGGGCCAGGAGGTAAGGCTGGAAATCAGGTGGAGGCCAGAATGTCAAGGACGGGAGGGCTGGGGAGAAGAGTTTTGGTTTCAGAAAGACCGTGCTGGTGCTGGCGCTGGTGACAGTGTGGAGGGGGCCCTGCTGGTGGAGAGACTGGGGGGCAAGAAGAGCTCTGCAGTGGACCGAGTTGACTGACCAAAGGAATTGGCAGAAGGGGACGGTTTCCAAAGATGCTTGTGAGGCGGAACCCTAGGCAACAAGGGGGTTTGGGTGGTCCAGGGTGCTGCGATTCGCCTCTCTGTCCCTTGTCCCTGTAGATCAGGCTGGGCACCACCCTGCAAATCAAAGCCCAGGGAGAGAAAAGCATAAAGGGGATGTAGGCTACCCAC
Source organism: Daubentonia madagascariensis (assembly GCA_023783475.1). Classification (NCBI taxonomy): domain Eukaryota; kingdom Metazoa; phylum Chordata; class Mammalia; order Primates; family Daubentoniidae; genus Daubentonia; species Daubentonia madagascariensis. The sequence goes on along the minus strand of JAKFHU010000144.1, from coordinate 5,041,796 downwards.
GAGAACAGCTGGTTGGTTTCTTCCCCTGGCTCTCAGAAGTTGCTGGAAATGTGTGCTCATGATAATATGGCTGATGGACGCACCAAAACTTACACTCTGGCCAGCTGGGCCAGCAAAACATATGTCATCAGCAACAATCACTGAGGACCGATTACAGCGAGCACTGGGTAAAGGAAGACACAGCCGCTGCCTTGCAGGAATCTGTAGATGAGTTTGAGGAGACAGGAGTCACACCTAAAATTATTTGAGACACATCCTTCCCTGGGATGTACCTTTTTGGTGATCACTGACTCAATTTGTACATCAGTTCCCTTGCTTCTCCCCAACCAGCAAGCTCCCTGAATGTGTGACCAGCTCTAACTGCCAACCACCAGTCCACTATCAGGTGGTCCTGAACATCTGCCGAAAGAACAATAAATTGTACCCGAGGCAGTGTGGGGCAGGGGATAGAAGCCTGGCCTATGACTCAGGAGCCCTGGACCCTGTCCACGGTTGTGCTCCTGACCTGGTATGTGACCTTGGTCCAGGGTCATTCCCTCCCTGGACCTGTCTCTTCATCTGAAAAATATAGAGGCAGGACCAGGTGATCTCCGAAGCTCCTTCCAGCAGAAACCTTCTGAGCCAATGCATGAAAGACAGTGGCAAAGCACTCCCTGTATAAAACAGAAGGTCCTAGAAGATGCACTCGAAAAGAATAGAATCAGCAGGGAGAGGGAAACCCAGGCAGACCCCAAGGAAGAAGTGCTGATGAGTCATCCATTGGCTACATCCATGGCTACACACCCACAGGGGCCTCCTCTTCACTCACAGGCCCCTTGGCTCTCTGGGGCCTCTCTGCCCAGTATTTGCCTTCAACACACAGGCACATACCCATGGGAGCTGAGGGCCATGTTTGGCTCCATTATCCCCCTTCTCCCAGAGGCCTAGACCCTTCTCAACAGCAGTTAGGCACAGGCTGGTTTCCTAGAGCCAAAATCCCCCAAAGTTCCATTTAGCAGCAACCTCAATCTCTGCTCCACCTCAGGGCCCCAGCCTGAGCCATGCTTAGCCAGAGGTGGAGAACTGAGTCTACCCTAGGGACGGGGGAGCCCTGTTCGCAACTGACAAGGTCTAGAGGGCCTACCAGCCAGCTTCTTCCCAGAACACGTCATCAGTAGGTGACGGAGGCACATTCTTGGTTCTCCAGTGAAACCTACCCGCCAGACCTCAAACCCTGACCCTGTCCCACCCCAGCCGACTGGTGCTAGGACAGAGAGATTCCTGTAATACCAGAAGCTGAATTTCATCTCTGTAGCCCCTGAACCTCTTCCACATCAAGCTGCTCTCATTCCTAGGGAACAGCTTACAGAAACCAATCAAACTTGGGGCAGGAATTCACATTGGTGGCTTCAACTACCTCCCTACAGCAGCTAGTACAGCCCAAGATATACTACTTAGTCTGCTGAGCAAACTTTGCTTAGGACCAAAGCCTACCTACCTTTCTAGAAAAGAGGGTGAGTATGTGCGTATGTGTGTGTGAGAGAGAGAGATACTTGAGGAAGTGAAACCAGATCATTTAACCAACACTCGGAGGCAAGGTCAAATCAGTCCACCTGAGAATCCCAAGGAGGGTGACAAATGGCAGGAATCCTTTGTTTGCTCTCAAAAAGGATCAAATTCCAAACCAATAAGTCTGTTACTCTATGCAGATCCTGTTAGAGCCACTTATTTGCACAGCAAGGGTAGCCGTAGACAGTACCTCACCTGTCTGGGTTCTGCTGGACTCATAGGAACTCTTGAGAAGCAGGGAGCAGGCAGGCAGGTTACAGGGCTAAAGGCCATGACTACTGAGCGTCAATATCCCAGGGCACCAGCCATGCAGGTAAGCCACAGCTAGAAAAATGGCAGCTTCTCTCTCCTTTAGAAAGACAGGGCCAGACAGAGAAAGAGCCTGGGCTTATGAAATCTAAATCTCCTTCTCTGATGAGTTTAATAGAGCAGAGGTTTCAGGAATACCTGCCAGTCACAAAATGGGCAAAGGTGGAGCAAGGATACAATCAGGGCTAAAGAAGGGAGTAAGGAAAGCAAGACCCAACAGGGTATAAGCTCAGCCTAACAGAGGGAAGATGAGAGACTGGGGCCTACAACAAAGCAGAACCAAACAAGGGAAGTGGGTGGGGGGTAGGCAGGGATTCAGGATCCACTAGAGCCTAACATCAAAGCCCCTCACTACTGGCCCAGGCTTCAGCTCTGGCCCCATCTCTCTCACCAGTCAACACACTCTACTCTCTGCCCCAGAAATAATGAACAACTTGTAACTCCCCAAAGTGTCACCTGCACCAAAACACAAGACAAATTAAAGGGAGTCCTGTGACACAGGGACCCCTTCCCTCAATCCTAGGAGTAGCTAGGAACCCTTCAAGGAGAGCTCAAGGCCTTGGCATAGACTACTCTTCTCTCAAACCAGAGGCAGGCATGCTTGACTCTGCAGCTCCTGGAATCCCAATTAGGCAACTCTCTCCAAGGCCACACGTCAGGGGGGAAACATATACAGTCAGCCCTCCATATCTACAGTTTCAGCATCCATGGATTGAAAATATTTGGAAAAAAATAATAAAAATAAAAAACAACAATAAAAAATACAAATAAAAAACAATACAGTATAAGTATTTACATAGCATTTACATTGTATTAGATATAATAAGTAATCTAGAGATAATTTAAAACATACTGGAGGATGTGCTTAGGTTATATGCAAATATTATGCCATTTTATATTTAATATTAATATAAGGAACTTGGACATCCGTGGATTTTGATATCTGTGGAGGTCCTAGAACCAATCCTCCGTGGATACCGAGGGATGATATTTTATACACATACACACACACACAGGATACTAGAGAGGGAGTGGCTGAGTATTGCTACCTCCCAGACACTAGGAGAGATGTGCAAAACCCCTGCTCCAAGACACCCACAACTTCCCCAGCTTGAGACTCTCTCCTGCCCATTATCTAGCACCTGCTGCCAAATACTGCAAAGGGCAGCAGAAAGTTCTTTTCTGACAAATTTTTAAATGCCATGAAGCACTTTTAGGCGGGCCTAGGGATCATTCCAACACCCCATGGTTTTCCTTTTTCTATTTTACCAACTTTTGAAATAGTTTGCACTTTGAGCAGCCCCTAATCCTTTCTGGAAGCAGGCTCATGTTTTTTTTAAAAAAAGGTAATTGGTGTAAGTGTGGGGACCTGACATGGCCACCTTTTAAACTAGATCATATGGCAGAGCAGCACAAAGTCGGGATGGGCGGGCACAGACGCAAATCCCCCCCTTCAGTTCAGGGGTCCCTACTGCTCCTGGCGGCCTCACCCGCATGGATAGGAAAGCGAGGTCCCACAGACTGCACAGCCAGCCCCCTTCATGCCTACACACACATACACAAACACACACATACACACAGCTGCAAGCAGCGCTTCGCCGGCACAGATGGAAAAGCCAGGACACACACACACACAGCCGCAGACCCTCGCTCGCAGGCACAGCTCCTGCAGCCTCCCCAGCCGCCGCGCGGCGAGGACCCAGCATCCCTGTCCCCCTCCGTGGCTCACCAGCGTCAGGCACGTCTCGGGGCAGCCCCCAAATATCGCGGTATTTCGGCCACCCCTCCCGCTGAATCTGACTGGTACGCAGCCTCACGAGAGCACCTGGCAGGCTACGTGATCGCGCAGCCTTCTGGGAGTTGTAGTCCACGTCTGTGCTTCAGCGCACAGTACTCCACTGGGGGGGATCTCGGAGAAATCTTGTACTTCTCGGATTCTCGCTAGGAGGACCTAGCCTATCTGACCTCTTAACCCTTATCCCACACACACATACTGCTTATCGCTCGGGGGACTTAATACTGAATATTTACCTCTTCTGTTTTAGGTGCGCAGGATACAGAGATAAATCAGACTCGTCCCTTCTCGAGACTAGCTGGGACACAGAAAATCACAGGGTAAGGTCCACCATGAGGAAGCAACAACTCCGGGCAGGAAAGCCCTCTCTAAGGAGTCACTTGAGTGAATCTTGAGGTGAGCCAGGAGTTGAGATGGAAGACCACAACAGCATTCCAGGTGGAGGGCACAGCATTGGCAAAGGGAAAGCGGTGGGAGAAAGCACGTTGGGTACATCCCCCTGCCTTCTCCATTCTCTGCCATTCACGGGACCCCAGGAGGCTTTGTGCTCATTGAAGCTGCTCCACCGCTGCAGGTCCCCCACTGCCAGCGCTGAGGTGGGGCCTCCTTGCTCTACCCTTGCCCCTGCCACAGGGAACCAACCCAAAACGTCCCTCCCCCACTGATCCAACTACTCCTACATCCTCCTCAGGGAACTTGGAACTTCCTCCTCCTAAGGCAGGAGGTGTCAGGTGGCAATTTCAATGCCTACTCTAGGCTGCCTCAGAAAAAGAGTCACACAGAGTGGCATGGCTTTTGGTCCCAGGGAATGATAGGCCACAGACCCACCCAGACCCTCTACCTTCATGCCCCTGCCCACAGTGAGCTCCATGCAGGCCCATATGAGGACACATGACACAGCAGAACACACAGGGCCAAACGTTCCCTTTATTATGGTTCATTCAGTTACCACAAACAGACACATTGGCTCAGGCAGGTCAACTGCCAGCTGAGGGATGGTCCGTCTCCCAGAAACAAGGAGGAGCAGTGGGCACCAGGAGAATGCCAAAGCAGGTCACTGGCTGGCTGCAGACCTGAGAATCCCCAGAACTGGCATGGGCCCTCCTCTACCCCACCCCCAAGCCAGACCATCCAGCAGAGATGAATCTGTGCCCAGTCCCCACTTCTCACACTGGTTCCCTCCCTAGGGAAGTGCATAGTTGCCTGGAGATGCAGCATCCCAGGGCCTGAACAAACTGGGCCACAGGTAACAGGCTTTCCAGAGGGTAGAGTCAGGGCGTGACCATATAGGTCTGAGCCAGGAAAGAGGAGAGGCAGGTAGCATAGGAAATCGATTGAAGGTGAAACCCAACATGTCATGGATACTAGGCTGGCAGCTGGACCATAGGCCTCTGGAGCTACCCAGAGAGACTAAGGAAAAGGGAGCCAGAGGTCTGGGATAGGGGAGAGGGAAGGGGAGGAAAGGCCTAGACCTAGGGTCTCTTTTCAGGTACCAGGGGCTGTGACAACTGCTTTCCAGAGAGAAAATGGGAGAGCAGAGAGGCAATTATACTTTGTGGCCCAAGCCTAAGGGACCATTAGGAAGAGAGGCCCCGGCTCCCCTTAGAGGGCAACGAAGTACCTGGAGCTCAAAGTTCAGGGTGGCCTGGAAGCCCAGGTGTTGGGTTCCAAGCTGGAGTCAGCTCAGAATAGCCAAGCAGGGTTTGGTTTTTTGTCCAAATAGCCCAGGTAGGCTTCTGTTGGGAGAAGGGAAGGTAGGAAATGGACAGTTCTGTTCCTTGGGTGAGAACCCACTCCTCTCCAGGCCTCAGACAGAGCTGGGGCCTCTGCCAGCAACGTTCTCACACTGCTTGGAACAGAACAGCCCTGTGAGCTTGAAATCACTTTCCTGAGACAGGAAGGAGGTTCTGACAGGGTGAGGAAGGGCCAAGAGCCAGGGTCTGTAGGTAGAGGTGATCAAGTTTTCTTAATTTAGGATTAAAAAACCTAAACTAAAGCCAGAGAGCCTCCCCTCCCACCCCACCTAACCTGAAATCCTGTTTAGGCCATTGTGCTTACAGCTAGGACTGGGCCTGTGCTTCTTCCTGGGCCCTGAGTTCCAGTGCCCAGAAGTGCCCTGTGACCAAGAGCAAGCCGGGGTTGGGCAGGCATGCTCAACCTTCTCCTGCCTTCCTTTTCCTCTGACCTTCCCTCCAGGCCAAGCCCTGAGCCCTGTCCCTCCTAGCAGACCCAAACAGAACAGCTACTGCTCCCAGGAATCCAGTGGTCACTCAGAGACACCTAGATGCCCCAGTGGGCTAGGGCCAACCAGACCTCCCCGGGAGACCAATAATTACTGAAATGCCCTCTGCTCCAGCTGTGCCTTTATACCTGACAACTGCTTGATATGACCCAGCTCCTCAGGGAAGGCAGTGGAATCTGCCATCCGCAAGGGCAGATGCCACCTGGCACATGGTGGGGTCAGGGTAGGAGAATCAAGCCACGGTAGCCAGGGTATGGGGAGGAGGCAGAGGGCCACAGGCAGAGGGGCTCCAGGGGGCTCTGGGGAGAGGAGGAAGAGAAGGCAGGGGAGAGAAAAGAGGAACCTGCCTCTGCAGGCCAAGCTCTCAGAGCCAAGGACACCAACCCTGCGTTTCCATTCCCTGGGAGTCAGGGACCCAGGTGGGTTCTGCATCTCCAGCTGTGTTCCCCTCCCACATCAGGGCTAACGCTCAGCTCCCTGTCAGCTTACTGGATCTGGGAATCAGATCAGATTTAGGAATCTGGGCTCAGTCTCAGGAGCAGATACAACGGAGATACTCAGCCTTAGGGAAAACAAAAGCCATGTGGGAAAGAGAAAGACAGACCCTGGGCAAGGGAAGATAGCACAGGGACTCTGACAGCAGGGAAGAGATGAGGGAGGTGGAGGCTGAGGGAGGGGAGACCTGGATGGATCAGAAGGAGCAAGGGACGATCCCCTGCCTGTCCTCACCCTTCTACCCACCACCAGTATGAGTGCTAAATACTGTTGCTTCCCAGGAAGACCAAAAGTGGAAACAGTCTCAGCTCCGGCCCTAGGGAGGGGCCAGGCTTTCTGTTATGCCTCCCCCTACCCCATGAGGGGTCCCTGGGCCAGGGTCAGAAGGGGCAGGTAGGGGTGGGGGGCTGGTTTAGTTCTAAACATACATCTAGCACCACAACAAGAGACCTCCACTGCACACTATTTCACGAGGGGACACGGACAGCTACTACCGCACAGGACAGCTCCACGTGCAGCCCACGGCTCTCGGAGTGCCAAGAGCAGAATCCAAAAGGTGGGGAGCAGGGGACAGACATATACATATATACATATATAACTCTGATTCTTTGTACAAAGTGGGGGAGAAGGAGAAAAGGGAAGGGGGAACCCTGCTTGGTCACCACAACAGACAATGTGGCTTGAGCCCCCTGTCCCAATGGCCCCAGCCCTGCCTCCTGGTAGGCTTGGCTGGTTCACATCTCATTGGAGTATGTGTAATTGGGGGTGGCCGAATACTGAGTCTGCGGTTGATTCATGGCACCCTGGGCCGCCCCCATGGCTGCATTCTGGGCTGCCTGCTGCACGTGCGGATTCTTCCATGCCCCCGTGGTCCACTCCTCCTGAGCTTTGCTGAAACTCCCCCCACTGCCCCGGTAAAATTTATGAACCTGTAGGAAGAGGAGCATGAAGAAGGGTTAATCAAAGGGAAGAGGCAGCCCATCCAGAAAGTAAATGGGACCATTTGTAAAAAAAAAAAACAGTCCTCCCACCCCATCCATGCCTGTGTAGGAAAGTCTGGCAGGCAATTCCAGAGTGAGACCCTTGGAAGAAAGACTTCTGGATCCTCTTGTAACTTGGAGGAAGGGTTGTTTCAGATCACAGACCCCTCCCAAAGCTACCCTTTCACCCTTGTTGGGACCACATACCATGCTGAGGGCGATGAAGGAAAAGACGGCCACAACCGTGAACATGACGGTGGGAATGAGCATCACCACTGCTGAGCCAATGTTTGTTCCAAAGAAGGAGATGGTGGCAATCCAGCCGCTGCAGGAAGAGGCCGGCTGTGGGGCTGCAGGCAGGATGAGGGGTGCCCAGGAGCCACCCCACTGGAGCAAGGGACTATCTCATTGCCACAGGGAGGAACTATATCACTGGATTCAGAGGGACCATCTTACTGATCCCAAAGGGCCTGTGTCAGTGGCTCAGGAAGACCCCTGCCCTGTGGCTCAGACATGCTCCTCAGACACAAGGCTTCCTTATCCTAGGTTTTCCCACAATGCTTGATACCCCTCAGCCCCCCAGAAACCACTGCCTGGTTCTCCTTCCCCTCTGATGCTGTGGCTGTGCTAATACACTATCCTGAATCCTCTCACTCGTCCCATAACCAGTCACTCAGTGCCCCACAGGCTATGAAGCTTAGCACACCAAGGTAAGCATAGGATACACTCAAGGTGCCACCCCTACCAGCCCCAGGCCAGACCCCTGCCTCTTACCAGACGCCCCAGCCTGGGATGCCCACGGCCTGGATGATGCTGATGACCATCTGGGCCATGAAAGTGAAGAAGAATGCCATAAAGCTGAAGGAGCTGTCAGTCCTGCAGCAGAAGAGATGGCTCCTGTCACCTGGGCAGAGGGCCAGGGTTTCCCTGCCTTCAAGGCCCCGAAGCCCTTCCAAATTTAAGTAAGTGCATAATGGACAGAAGACCCTTAAAAGCCTTAATTTGGAGGCCAGAATGGGACAGTGTTTTTCCACAGAGATCTTTACAAGGTTCCACATGTTAGGCCTGTGTGTGCAACATTACACAGGGAGGGATCTCCTCATGAATGGGCCACCCTCTGGTACATGGAAGGGTAGCCCTATTGGCACATAAATAGATGGCTCCATTGTGGCAGGAATAAACAGTCCTATTGTCAAGGGGATAGACAGCCACACTGGCACCAAGACAGCTAGTGCCACTGGTACGTGGATGGATGGCCCCATGGGTTCAAAGATGGAATCCCATTGCCACTAGAATGGACACTGTATTGTCACCAAAATAGTAGCTAACTGGCACTTAGATGGATGGCCCAATTGGCAAAGAGATTTAAGGTCCCATTAGCATTCAGATGAATACTCTACAGGCACCAAGACAGACAGCCTTGTTGGTATATGGATGAATAGTCCCATTGGCACAAAGACTGAAAACCCCATTTGGCACTAGGTGGACACCCACTGGCACCAAGATGGCTAGCCCAACTGATACATGGCTGGGTATCCCTTTGGCACAGAGTTGGATGACCTTATTGGCACATGAATGGTGTTAGTGGCACATGGATGGCTGGTTCCGTTGGCACACAGATAGATGGTCTTCTTGGCACCAAATCAGCTAGTCCCACTGGTACAAGGATGGGCAGCTCCACCAAGACAGGCAGCCCCACAGGCAAAATTTAACATGCAGTTTCTTGGGGAAGGTGATGGCAGAAGACAAAAATAGGCCTGCTCTCTATGTGTTGCCCCCCTCCAAGGGTAGAGTGAGGAGAGAAGGACTAAGAGGAAGGTTCTAACTCCCAGCCCTCTTACCTCAACCTGGAGCCCCCAGGAAGCCCAAGCCCCACCTGGTAGTCTGAGCCAAAGGTGAACAAGGGAAAATGAGTTTGGGGGATAGCAAAAAAAAAAAAAAGTGAGAAAGGATGTAGAGAAGAGACAGGGGAGATGGGCAAAGAGCCAGGGTTAGGAGCTGGGGTCAGCGCCAACCACTTACTTGAAGGCCTTGTAAATGGGCCGAAACCAGCAGACGTAGGAGCAGGGTGTGAAGAGGATGAGCCAGAGAAAGGCGAGGCCAAAGTTGGTGGCTCCCCCCGCCTCCGATCAGCCACGCGAGACAGCCCACCAGGTTCACGGCCAGCGTGACGCTGTTCACTGCAGGCCCAGGAGCACATGCACACAGAGACAAACACCCAGTCCCATACAGAGACACATGAGCACCCAGACATGGATGCACACACCCATAACTCAACACAGACCCACAATCAGACAAACACAGAGAGATGCAAACAAACATGGATATACACACACAAATGCAAGCCACATTTACAGATCCACACCCATTCAGAAGACCCACAATGCATATCAATGAATACATACGCAGAGACACACAAGACACACACAGAAGGAGAAGGAGTACAGGCTGTAAGAAAGAAAGCTGGGAGCTCTGACCAACCCCCCTCCCCAGATCCCCTCCTCAGGAGCTGAGAAATCTGGAGAGCAAAGAGTCTCCAGAGCCGCAGAGCTTCTGCCCAGCAAGCCCCCTTTAAGGGCCCCAAAGCCTCAGGATGGTAGAAATGCTCTTCTCCTTGTAAGGTAGGGTGCGGTGGCTCATGCCTATCATCCCAGTGCTTTGGAAGGCTGAGGCAGGAGGATCGCCTGAGGCCAGGAGTTTGAGGCACAGTACACTGTGATCACACCTGTGTACAGCTACTGCACTCTAGCCTGGGCAACATAGCAAGACTCTGTCTCTATTTAAATAAAAGAAAGAAACATCTCTTCAAGCCATTGTACCATCTGCCCTGCACTTAAATGGGGCAGGCATTGGTGTCTGGGGTCTGTCTTTATTTAATCTATCTTAGACAACTAACATGTCACCTGCTCCAAGAAGACTTCCTTCAATATTGCAACCTTATCATTTCCCATCCCTCTGACCTTCTACACACCTGGGCTGCTCTCATGGTTTCCCAGATACAAATCCCAGCCCATCAACCACACTAGAAGCTTCCTAAGAGTGGGACCCAGGCCCCCCCACCTCTGTCCCCACATCATCAAGCTGCATCTAGGAATCACAGTATCACTGAGATACAGTCAGCAGGGACCTCAAAGACTAAAGTCCCTGCTGGCTGTGCAGATAAGAAAACTGGTGCTGTCACTAACACACACCCAGGTCTTCTGATATCAGGGCACTCCCTTCCTCGAACATCAGGCTCAATCCACAAACACTGCTGAATAAACAAACAAAGCAGATTCAATCTTGACCTCAAACAGCCAGCATCTGTGGTCCCGTCTTCTGAATAGAATCCTTAAGCATCTCAAGAGTTATATACATTTCCTTGGGAGTAAAGCACCTGGCAGGCACCTAGTAAGGACTTAGGGAGATATTTATAGACCTTAAATCCAGCTTCTGGATGAGATCTTCCCCGGAGCAGAGCTCCCGGAGCCCAGGGTCAGGCGGAGTGCTCCTCAAGTCTGGCCTGGCCTGGCGACCCTGTCACTTGTGCAGGTACACCTCAGGGCCCCTCATAATGAGGGTGGGCATTTCTTCTTGTGTGTTTGAGTTGTATTTCCTCCATCCCTGTTCATTGCCCCAAAACTTCTTGGAGCCTTGGTGTTCTTACTGATTTTGTTATATTGACTAACATTTCTCTCCTCAGTCCCACATCTCTCCAGCTCCCTGGCTGTACTGCCCTTGCTGAAATTATTTGGCTACCTCTCTGGAACTGACACCCACTGACTCGGCCACTCTTCTCCAGCCATCAGTTTCTTTCTGTCTCCCTTCTTCTCCTTGTCCAGCTTAGATTCCGTAATTCATTACACTCATTTTCTTATTCCCTCCCCTGCCCTGTCTTCAGGTCACATTCACCCTAGATGAACATAACTCCCATTGTACGTGAGCTGAATGTCACTAAGAAGAAAGGGACACCACAAGGAAGTCCAGGCGGCAGGACTATGAATTCATGGCCACCAACCTCAAATGACCCTGTGCACGGCCCAGAAATCTTAGGGGCCAGGTCTCTTTGGAGAGTATCCTCACCCTCTATCCACAAACATGTTCTCATTCTGAGCCCACCCTCTCCAAAGCTCCCACCCCCACTCCTACAACATATTTGATGGAAAAAAAATGGAAGCCATCAGAGGTAGCCTCCTCATTTTCTTTCCAACATCTACAGACTAACCTACACCCTGTCCCCCTACTACCTACTACCCTATCCCCCCTCTCTCAGGTTACATGGAGAGAGATCCCTTTTCTACCCAAAGGCCAAGCCAGGACTTGAAATTGAGTCTATCTGCTCCCATCCTGTTCCTACCATGCCATGAAGCACCTCCTGCTTTACCACCTTCCTGATACACACAACCACCTGCCCAAGTAAGCAGCTAAGTACAGGCCTGACTCAAGGCAACATCACACATGGCAGACCCCAACTGAGGTCACATTGCCAGTGTCTCAGATTCCTGGGGCTTGTACCCAGCACAGGACAGCCAGCCTGCCCTGCCCTCACATGCCTAAGAGGACCTTCTGACCAGCCTTGACATAGCCAAGTACCATCCCCGCGAGATGACACCTTTCCCACCAACCTGCCACAGACTACCGAAACTTTAACCTCTCAACCTCAAAACTTTAGAACATTAGGCACTAGACTCTGATAGTACAGGCTACATAAAACAGAGCTGCACAGAACCACAGCAATCACTGAGCCAATACTATCTTCCTGCAAATGAGGAACCTGCTGCTCCAGCAGTAGCCACCAGACAAACTCAATCCCATATTGCCTGACTCCCAGATGAATGCTCTTCTCTTTGAGCAATCTTCCAGAGAAAGCAAGAAAAATGAGGTTTTGAGGGAAGGACTCCTCTCCAAATCAAGAATTCTGAGGTCCTGACAGTTACCAGAGGTTCCCTGGAGAACTGCTCCAGTGGGAAGGGGAAGGGGAAGTGAGAAGAGAGGAATCACTGCAAAAAGGGCCCCCATCCAGACACTCTGTGAATGGAAGACGGAGGGGGAAGGGAAGGGAGGAGAGGCCTAGATGAGGGGGTCAAGGGAAACTGAGGCCCAGCTGGGGAGTTGGCCCATGGAGAGAGCCTGCTGGGAGCCTAGCAGGGAAAGACTTACTGGTCCATGCAGATGTTATGAATGGGGCAGGAGGACAGCTCGGCCTGTGGCACCCACTCTGCTGCCCAGCGCCCACCAGTCTTCCTCCCTCCTCCACCTACCCTGGCCCACCCCTCCCCACAGCACTCACACATCCAGAGGTAGTAGAGGCGCTTGGTCATGCTGAGATGCTGCGGAGGGATGTCTGCCTCGAAGTCTTGGTAGAAACATGGCTTCAGTGGGATGAATTTGGGCAATGGTGGGAAGTTGTTCACTTTCTCTGTGGGTGAGACACATCGCATGGCATCACCTCGAACGTCCCCCTCCCCACCAATCCAATATGCCCATTCTTGCTCTGCCTGGACTGCCTTCTCGGCCCCTGTGGCCACTGGCCATTTTGCTATCCCCACCAGCCACCCCTACTTCCCCAGGTCTGCCATGACAATCCCCAAGTAACCAAAGGCCCTGAGACGGTGTCACTCTGAAGAGTAACAAGCAATAAATACTGTCCCTCAGGGTAAGGCGCCCTCCTCAGCAGAGGAAGCGGGATGGGTGAGAGTCTAGAGATGTGTGTTCCAGCCTCTATACCAACACTCATGCTCTTGGGCAAGTCATTGCCCCTCTCGGGACCTCAGTTTATCCAGTGGGGTGGGGGCTGGGCTAGATGGTCCCTAAAGTCCAGCTCTGGCATTCTATATGTCTGAGCCTTTAGAAACTGGACTGAAAAGGTCTCAGAGTATTAGGAAACAATGGTGACAGAGGGGAAGGGGCAGAGCTACCTATGCTGCTAATTAGTCAGATGGACAGTAAGATGAGGACATCAAGATACTCAATCCTTGGTCCCCAGGGTTGGAGATCTGACAGAAGGCTAGATAGGGTCATGTTGAGGTTCCCAGACAGACAGGCCCAGGGAGGCCCACGGGACAATGGGACAGAAAGACCTCCAAAGACTAGTGGGGGTATACTCTATGCTCACTTTCATGTCCTGCCCACATGGCCTGCCCCTCTCCTTACCTGCCATGATGGCACCAGCTGGCCCAGTGGCCTGCCTATGCCTCTTTGTCCTGACCTGGAAGGAAAGAAAAGCCAGAGAAGGATAAGGATTGGGGACCTGCCCAACCCAGTCCCTCTCCATGCCCCAGCTGAGCTGTAAACTCCCTGGGGCAGGACCCATACTCCCACAGTGCGACACACCCAATGTAGGCAGCTCCCCAACCTCCCAGAGCCACCCTTCCACCAGCTACATCTTTCTAGCTACTCTTACCCTTTGCCTCAAGGCACAAAGTACATCCTCAGAAAACCCCATTCAAGGGTAGGAAAGGAACCTGGGAGGGAACCCCATGCAGGGAAAGCAAAGTGACAGAGAAGGCCTGAGGGACAAGAGGAAATTCTATTCCTTGACTGTGAACACAGGCTGAGCCCCAGCCTCGGTCACAGGCCAGGCTCCCTTCCCTCTTGCCTTTTGACCTCAGTCATTTGCTCACTTATTAGGACTTATCATGTGCCAGGGACTGGGAGAGAGCATGAGCAAGACAGACGTGTCCACGCCCTCCCCATGAGACAGCCAATAACCTCTGCAATAAATCATACAAAAGACAAGTACAGCTACCATGAAAACACGCATTGCCTATGTAAAGGTGATCTAACCTGGTCTGGAGAATCAGGGCAATTGAATGTAAGCGGTAAGTGAAGACCTGGAGAGTGAAGAGGAGTTCCCCGGCCAAGACAGCTTTCTGGGTAGAGAGGAGAGCGTCGCACAGACCCTCATACAGGAAGGAGCTTCACACTTTTAAGTAAGGGAAAGCAAGCCACTGTGGCCAAAGCAATGAGTGCAAACTGGGAGGCAGCAGATGGCAAGATGGGCAGGCTGTGATTGTTGAGATCCTTAAGAGGCAAGTTTGAAGGGGCCTTGAGGTGGATTCAGGGAGTTGGGGGAGGGAGGCAGTCAGCAGGACTCCCTGCCCGCCTCATGCCCCTGAGTAGATGACGGAGCCCATTATGAGAAGCCCGCAGAAGAGGCACAGGGTCCAGGGGAGGACAAGCAGCTGCGCTGCAGACACGCCAGGCCTGTGGTGCTGGGAGACACCCACAGGGCTGTCTTGTAGGCATTCGGAACATACAAACATACTATACACACGGGAGATCAGCGGGAGGCTGAGACTTACTTTAAGTAATTGTTGGCGAGTTAAAAGGAAGCCAATGAGCAATCACTTTGTAAAACAGTAACTTTAGTGGACGTACATAGAATCAAAACAGGAAATGGTCCACAACCAAGCGCTAAGGCAATGCAATATTAGAAAGGTGGGCAGAGATTTACCTAAAGTTTTAAAACAGGCAAAACTAATCTATGGTGTTAGAAGTCAGGATAGTATTACCCTTGAGAGGCAGTGACTGAGGAGCACAAGACCAGCCTGGGGTGCTGGTAATGGTCTGTTCCTGACCTGGGTGCTGGTTACACAGGTAGTGGACTTTGTGAAAATTCATCAAGCATACAGTTATGATTTGTACACTTTCTTGTGTGTTACACTTCAAAGAAAATTTTGCTTTAAAAAAAAAATTGTCTCCTATTATTCCAGTCAGATTTCTCTGGATCCAATTAAAAGTTTGGACAATTACAATCTTTGTGGCCCTATTGTGTATGGGATCAAATACAGATATAAAAACCTAGTAATATCCAGCACAAAAAGAAAAAAGGCATAATAGAGATATTCATGAAATGATACTGTTGCACAGGTGCATTAATTGTAGCACTGTTTGTAATAACAAAGGATTGGAAACAATCTATGTGTCTAGCAATAGGGGACTGATTAAGTAATGGTACAGTCATACAATGGACTATTCCACAGCTATTTTTCAAAATGCTCTGCAGCTGTTGAAAAGGGGAAGAGGTTCTCTATGTACTGATATGGAAAAATCTCCACAATCACTAGTAGTTGAAAAAAGCAAGATGTAGAACAGTCTGTATATTACCTTTTGTATTAAAAAAACAAAGAGGGGAGAGAGTAGAATAAAAAAATATTTTCCTTTTGATCCAACAGTCTTACTTCTAGCTAGTTACCCACAAAAAAGAAATGATAAACACTCATTATTCAACCTGACACTATTTGCAATAGCACAATAATGAAAGCAACCTAAATGCAACTATTTGCATATACCAGGTACATGATACAATCCTGAAGTATTATGTACATGTAAAAAAGAATGAGGATCAGCTCCACAAATTGGTATGGAATGATTTCCAGGATATACTAAGTAAAAAAAGCAAAGTACAGAAGAGTATAAATAGTATGCTACCCATTATATAAGAAAGAAGGCGAGCTGGGCACGGCGGCTCAGGCCTGTATCCCAACACTTTGGGAGGCTGAGGCGGGAGGATCACTTGTGGCCAGGAGTTCAAGATCAGCCTGGGCAACATAATGAGATCTTGTTTCTATAAAAAATTTTAAAAATTAGCCAGGCATGGTGGTGATGCACCTGTAGTCCCAGCTACTCAGGAAGTTGAGACGAGAGGATTACTTGAGCCCAGAAGTAAAAAGGGGAAGAATATGCACATGAATCTGCTTATTTTTGCAAGAGAAACACAGCAAGAATAAATCAGAAATTAATGAAATAGTCACCTACATGATGGAAGGGCTAGGATCAGTGGAGAGATTTCTTTGGGTAAAGCTTTTCATGTACTTTTGTACATATAATGACTTACATACTCAAAGACCTTAACTAGAAAGAAAAGCAAACTCTAAATTTAAACAAAAACAAATGAAACTAACTGTACATTAAATTGAGAACACAACCAGGCATGGTGGCTCACGCCTGTAATCCTAGCACTCTGGGAGGCCGAGGCAGGAGGATCACTTGAGGCTAGGAGTCCGAGACCAGCCTAAGAAAGAGCAAGACCCCCTCTCTACAAAAAATACAAAAATTAGCCGGGTGTGGTGGTGTGCACCTGTAGTCCCAGCTACCTGGGATGCAGAGGCAGGAGGATCACTTAAGACCGGGAGTTTGAGGTTGCAGTGAGCTATGATGACGCCACTGCACTCTAGCCTGGGCAACAGAGGAAGACCCTGTCTCAAAAAAATAAATAAATAAATAACACAACCACACAGAAAAAAGAATTAGCCTAAGTAACTCTGGATCACCGTACTCTGTGTTCTCTTAGAAAGACACATCTCAAGGACAAAAATAACTGGAAAGAAATCTTGAATTTTAGCAGGTTACTGTTACTGTGGGCACTATTGGGATTCTGAAACTTTGTCACGTATACTATAGGAGAGAGCAAATGAGTAAATGTATTGATGTTGTTGGGAACCTGGCTTCTCTGGCTGGCATAGGGAGACAGAATATGGAACACGGAAAGATAAGAAAGAGACTTACAGTATCGTATTTGAAGTAGAGGTGTGAGTATGAACTCATGATTTTAAGCCAGGACAAGGAAATGTAAGGTTAGCCTGGAACATCTTGTGGTACCAAAAACAAGAAAGTACTCAACAACTAATGGGGCAAGTCAAAAGGACATGGGAACCAGTTTGAAGGGGCTAACACCTGCCAAATTTGGGACAATTAGAGTAACAAAAGTAATAATGACAGTAGTATATTATACTGAATTTTTAAAAAATGATTCATGAGTCCAAAGTGACATTATTATTTTTTAAAAGAGAGGGAGAAAGGAAACAGGAAAAGCTCTTTAGAGAAGAATGCCATCTATAAATGTAGGAGTGACAGAATTAGAAAATCTCCCAACTTTTCAATCATTAATGTAATAGCTGATTCAGGCAAGGATCGTCAATGGCTGCCAAAACCAATGGGTAATAGATTGTTGGGGAAGAGGCGAGTAACAGTCTTAAAATACCAACCCAAAGATGACTTACTACAGACAAGGGGGAAAAGGCACTTTTACTGTGAAGGAAGCTGGCAGACACTACCTTAACCAAGCAATCAAACTTAACCTCACCAATAATGTCAGTAATGGCAAAGTGGCACTATGGCCTCCCAGTGCAACACACCGAGAAGGGCATATCACCTATGTAGTATTTCTGCCAAAAGTGTTTAACCTGAACCTAATCATGAGAAACAATCAGACAAATCCAAGTTGTGAAGCATTCTAAAAACTAGCCTGGGCTAGATATTAAAAAAAAAAAAAAAGAAAGAAAGAAGAAGAAACAAAAAATAACCCACAAAAAAGAACAAAAAATAAAAATAAAAAAAAAAACCAACTAGCCTGGGCTGTTTAAAAAAAGCTAACATCCTGGCCAGGTGTGGTGGTTCATACCTGTAATCCCAGCACTTTGGGAGGCCAAGGTGGGAGGATAACTTGAAGCCAGGAAAGAAACCCAAATATGGACTCTAAATTAGATAGTTTTTGCATAAATATTATATTTTGGGGTGTGATAATGGTATTGAGGTTGTATAGGAATCTCCTTATTCTTAGAAAATATGTACTCAAACACTTAGGGTAAAGTGTCATAATGTCTGAAGTTTCTTTCAAATAGTTTTGAAAAAAAGAAATGATGGATGGATAGATATAGACAGAATTAAAACAAATATGGCAAACATTAACAGCTGGTGAATCTGGTGAATGTATATGGGTGCCCTTTAACTATTCTTCCAAATTTAGTTAGGTATGAAAGTTTTTAAAATAGCTGGACAGAGCTGCACATGCATGTAGTCCCAGCTACTCAGGAGGCTGAGGCAGGAGGATTGCTTGAGCCCAGGAGTTTGAGGTTGCAGTGAGCTTTGATGATGCCACTGCATTCTAGCCTGGGCAAAAGAGTGAGATCCTGTCTCAAAAAAACAAAAAACAAAAACAAACAAACAAACAAAAGTTGCTAGGGAAGAAGAGAGTCACACAGTCTGAGTGTCACCCCTGCCCCGCTGCCCCCCCCACCCCGCAGACTACTAATTAATCACAAAAGAGGAAAAAAGGTACTTCTACAATGAGAGGATCTGGTAGACCAAGTGAAAATTTAGCATTTCTGATAATGGAATGAAAGAACATCATGTGCCTCCTGATGTGATATGTACAGAAGGACACAAGATCATTTATGAATACTGTTGCCAAAAAATGTTTACTCTGAAAACAATTATGAAAAAACAATCTGACAAATCCAGATTGGGGGAAATTCTACAAGACAAATGTCAATGTCATGAAAGTAAAATATTGGCAGGGGGCCTTATCTAAATTAACACATACTAAAGAGACATGCAATCAAATGCAATGAGGAATCCTTTAGTGCATCCTGGATCTTTTAAATCATAGCTATAAAGGACATTTTTAGGACAGCTAGAGAAATTTGAACATAGACTGAATAGTAGATACCACTGTTCAATCTTATTTTCTTGGGTATTATAGTTATGTAGAATGTCTTTGTTCTTAGGAGATATATGCTGAAGTATTTAGAAGCACAGTGTCTGGCTGTGCTCACACCTGTAATCCCAGCACTTTGGGAGGCTGAAGTGGGAGGATAGCTTGAGGCCAGGAGTTCGAGACCAGTGTAGGCAACACAGTGAGACTCCCATCTCTATAAAAAAATTATTTTCTTTTCTTTTCTTTTACAGGAGCAAGTGTCGGAATCTATAAAAAATTTAAAAATTAGCTGGGCTCAGTGACATGCACCTGTAATCCCAGCTACTTAGGAGGCTGAGCCAAGCAGAGGATCACCTGAGCCCAGGAGTTCAAAGTTACACTGAGCTATGATCATGCCACTGCACTCCAGACTAGGCAACAGAGCAAGATGCGATCTCAAAAAAAAAAAAAAATTGATGAAATTTGGGACATCCTGGAATTATGAATCATGTAAATGTATTACCTGTTCAAAAAAATAAATGGGGCCAGGCACAGTAACTCACACCTGTAATCCTAGCACTTTGGGAGGCCAAGGTGAAAAGACTGCTTATGCCCAGGAGTTTGAGGTTGCAGTGAGCTATGATGACACCACTGCACTCTAGCCCAGGGGGGCAGAGTGACTCTGTCTCAAAAAAAAAAAAAAAAAAGGAAAAAAAAGTTCAAGCAGAAGAGGGTGAGCTGGAAAGAATGAGAAGGAGCAGCTGATGAGGCAGGAAGAAAACCAGGAAGGCATGGAGTCTTGAAAGCCAAGGCTACAGAGCATAGAAATATGACAATGCCACCGAGAGGTTCAGTGTGATAGGGCTGGACCAAAGTGTTCATTACACTTAGCAGCATCAAGTCAGCTATAAGTTCAGCGAGATCTGTTTTGGTGGTGAGAGTAGCAGCCAAATTAGAGTGAGCTTAACAGGCAAACTAAGAGCAGGTGGGACAGCTCTTTGAAGAAGCCTGGCTAAGAATAGAGACACGGTACTACCTGGGTGGGACATGGGGAGCGAGGGTCCTAGGGAAGGCTGCAGCTGGGGGTTATTTAAGATGGAAATAAGCTAGAAGGATCCAGAGAAAAATTACAGTGACAGCAGAGACAGAGGTTACCTGATAGAGAAAGCCCCTGAAAAGAAGAGATGCGGGGGCTCCAGTGCAAGGCGGTGGGACAAGCCTCAACCCTAACAGGTGGGAAAGAGAACAGTATGCAAGCAGATGCAGTAATGCTGGAGGCCTTGGAATGGACAGCAAGAGAGTCCCATGTGTCTGCTTCAATTTTCTCTGTGGTAGAGAAGACAAGATACAGGTGAGAGGGTAAGCGTGGAGGACCCAGCTATTTCAATGGGTAATTACAACACAGCCTAAATTCTCTGGGAGTACAGATACGGAAAGCTGTGGGGACACAGAGCAATACCTCCCTGGTTTGTCTTGGAGGAGCCCAGGAGGGCTTATAGAGGAGGTGATATCAGAGTTGAATCTTGAAGAATGAACAGGTTGGCCAGGGAGTCAGGAAAGCAGGTATGAGGGTCAGAAGAGCAATGGCATGGCATGTTCAAGGAACAGAAAGAGGCAGAGTGAGGATGAAGCTCCAAGTGGAGGGAGGGAAGGAAAGGCAAACACAGGGTTGAAAGGTAGATGGGCCAGGCCATCCTGGCCTTGAAGGCCATGGGCAGGATTTGGATTTTATCATCAGTCATGGGAGCCACTAAAGGATTCTATTCTTCTCCTTTTAAAAAACATAGCCTCAGAGTTTTTTTCTTTTTTTTAAATAAAATAATGTGGCTCCAGCCTAACCCCTGTCCCTGGTCCCAGGCTGTCTCCCAAAGCTGTACTCACAGTTACAGAGAAGACAATGCAGCAGAGTACAGATGACTGAGAGCAGAAGCCAGAGCACAGGGCAAAGCTGCCCTGTTTGTACATAAAGGTTAAGGCAGAGAGAATTTAGGGCTTGGGAGGGCTGCAGGAGGATGGGGTCACAGAAATGGAAGGCTCTAGGCTTCTCTGCCCATATTTCAGGGCTAGCCCTTGAAATTGGGGATGGGAGGATTAGGGGAGGACAGCAATCACTGGCCTCTGTAAATCAAAGTTTTTAGACTATAAAACAGGAGAAATAGCAATTTGTTCCTCAATTGAGAATCTTTCATAATGGGAAGGGGGGTGTGCTATATATCCCCCCAAAGATGTAGGTCTAAGGAAATGCCTCCTTAGTTACCAATAAAACAGCAAATACTACCTGAACTTTGTACAAGAAATCCTGACTATGATGTATTCCATTCCTTACTGTGAAGCGAGGACGGAAGCTCCCACAGTGAGGAGAGTGAGGTCCGTGGCAGACAGACAGGGGTCAGGCCCGGTCTCAGATTAGATCAGAGGCCTAGGGCTACTTCCAGGGACCCCTGTTCACTAGGATGAGCCTCTCATCCCAAGCACAGAAATGGTCTTTTTTTTTTTTTCTGCCTGCCCAGAGCCTACCTGCTAAGATGGAAGTTTCCCCTCCTGCTCTACCTCTGGTCCCTTTATCCCACTACCAGCCCCATCTCCAGCCCGGAAATCCCAGAACTATGAATCATCCTCAGAAAACAGCAGTCTCCTGGCCATGCTATCACTGTCCTGCTAATGACTCTTCAATAGCCTCCTACAGATCCTGTGCCTGGCATTCAAGGCTTTGTGCCAATCAGCTACAAACCTCCCTCCCTTCCACCCTTTGCTTCTCTACCACAGGCTGAAATGCTTCCTACACACCCAGCTTCATGCAGGAGATCATGTCTAGCCACCCCCTCTGCTTCCAGTGCCCCTAAACCAGCAGCCCTGTCAGCTCCTCTAAGTCCTACCATTTTCTCACATCCCACCTCTTCTGGGATGCCTTTCCAGGCATCACTGCTCTGCATCCCACTGCATAAATTCTGAACCAGTCATTGGGCACTTAGTGCTCACTCATTCTCATCCAATCTCTTTCTCACTCCCTAGTGGATGGAGTTTCCAGGAGGCACCAGGCACAGAGCATAGTTGATCCATATACTTCCTTAAGACTTGGACACCCTCCCAAGGGGTGGGAGTGAGGCAACTGATGCCCTCCCCCAATCAGGCTAAGCCCACAGCTTCTGTCAATCCTGCTGCATCACACTTCCTCCAGGAAACCTTCAGACACTCCAAGGCTGGCAGCAGGGAAGGAAGTGCAGCCTGTAGAGGAAATGCTGTGGGGAGGGGGGAGGACAGGGAGAGACAGAGGGAGGGGAGGAAGGGAAAAGGAAAGAGGAGAACTGGGAGGAACGTTCTAAACTAGAGCAAGGAGCATCAAGGGAGGTCACCACTTAGTCCTATTACTTCATCCCTAGAGAAGGGTGCTGGCAAAGAAAAACCCAGAGAAGGGAATTGAGTTGTTCAAAGGTGGCCAGCCAAGGAAAGGATTAAAGAAACAGCCACAGAGCCTAAGATCCCTATCTAGAGCTCCCCTCCCAGGACCCCACTGTGGTGACCCATTCACCAGAGACAGTCCTCCCTCACTTCTGGAGACTTTGCCCTATGGCTCACCAAGCCCAGATCAAACCTAAACGAGCAAGACGTGGGTAGCCTCCAAAAAATCTCTGTGCCAGTCCTGCCCCTGCAAGAATCATCTCCCTCTTTCTGGGCCCTGCTCTACGGAGGCAGAACAGGTAGGGCACAGGTTGCAAAATTCTCCAGACTCGCCACCCCACCGGCACAGTCACATGGCTGGGCTCACAGGCCGTGCCTTTCCCCTCTCCCCTCCCCACCGCCCCCCAACAGCTGTGCTTAATCCCATCGTTATGCCTATGGCTTTACCCATACCATTCCCCTGGCATGCCCTCTCTTGCCTCTCCTCCCATCCAAATCTCACCACCTCCAGAGAGTCTCCTATTCGCTGGCTTTCGCCTCCCTTTCTCCCTGTGTCCATGGGAAATTCTGCCAGGCCCTCGCTGATCTCCCCATCAGGAAGCCGGGACATTACCAGTTTAAACCGGTAATTCGCCTGTGATGGCGAATTCTCAGGCCCAGTCTCTACTTGGATCCCCAAGCCCCTAGACAAGGAGCTCCCGGAGGCGGGGACAGGGATCGGTTCCCAAACACTTCACCTCCATCCTCGTGACCCACTCCTGCCAGCAATGGAATGAGCTACACCCGGCGGTCCCAACTCACCACCTACAGCCCTGGTGGAGTCCAGGCCCAAGCCAGTGCACCCATCCCCCAGCAACCCTGGGGCGGCTCAGACCCACAGTCCAAAGGTCGGCCGCCCCAGGGAGAAGAGGGAGGTACAACCCGTGTCCACCTGCAGGCGCCTGTTGCAAGGAAAGACCCAAAGGAGGCCACAATCGCCCGCTGCCAGTCGCCCCCATCCCCGGCCGCGTGCGCCATCCCCAGGAGGAGAAGGATGCCGGTTTCCAGCGAAGACCAGGTGGGGCTGGGGCGGGGGGGATGGAAGGCCCAAGGCTCAAGCTCCAGAATCCAGGGGTCTGACGTCACCCAAGGCCCCGGTTCCCTCTGCGGGAGCCGAAGATGGGGACAGGAGGAGTTGGGGGGCTTGGTGCGCACCGAGCGCTCTTTCCCCCGCCCCAAACAGAGAAGGTCACCTCGACTCCCCACCTCTCCAGCAGCTGGGCCTGCCCCTGCATCCAAAGGTGAAGCGTAGAGGGTGCAAAGCTAGAGCCGGTGACCCCCCCAACCTCGCCCGCGCCCAGCTTCCCTGCAAAGCTCTCCTCCCAGCCTCCAGGCCGCGACTCACCCGCCGCTGCCGTTCGACTGCCGAAAGGCCGCGGCGCTGCGCTGCGTGCACCTGGCGATGCGGCGCGGAGCCCGCCGCAAGCGGCTCCGGGGCTGGTGGCGGGGAGCGCGCGCGCCCTGGGCCGACTCCACGCGCGCCCGCGCCACCGCTGCCTGCAGCAGCCGCTCTCGCGAGACTCACGCTCCACTCCTAGGCCCGCGTCTCCTGAGCTCGCGAGAAGGAAGGGCCGGCGGCCCCCGCACCTTCCAGGAGCTGTCCGAGGTGCTAGTTCCCGGGCCCCGGCCGGATCAGGTGGTTGACCGGCACCTCAGGGACAAGAGCAAGGCCAGTACGTGGAAGGAAGAGACCCGGAGATCGGAGCCTCGCACCAGCAGCCAGAGCCTCAGCTTCCAAATCTGTGCACTGGGGAGAATAACCTCCCATGCCGATCCCAGAAGCCTCTGGGACGGAGCAGAAAGGATGAGAAAGAGCTTTGAGAGTAGGAGAGTGTGGTGACGGATGGAGGTCCTTCAGATCCATAGGCTCAGAGTGACAGAGAGAGGACAGAGGACAGAAGATCATAAACGAGACATAGAGAGATATGGACGCACAGATCCACAGAAAGCAAGACATAGAAAGACAAGAGAGAAGAGCCACAAACATAGAGAGACAGAGAGACATGGAGAGACAGAGACACTGAAACACGAAGAGATCAACACTTGGAGAGGAAAAAAGACACGAAAGATAAGAGAGGTGAGAGAGCATGATGAAGTGAGAAGGAGAAAGAAATAAAAATAGACTAGCTACACAAAGGAATAGAAAGAGAGAGAGGCTTAGAAAAAGAGACTCAGAAAAAAAATGAAAGAGAAGGTGATATGCAGAAATGAACACCAAAAGAAAGTAGAGACCAGTGTAAATGTTAAAAAACCCAGAACTTTGGAGAGTTGAGAGAGACCCACTTGGAGAGATGAGGCGGAGAGTGAAGACAGGCTTTTATTGTGAGTGGTGTTTACATAGTAACCTCCTGTGGGATCTCTACAGCCAGGGCCACTCTCTGTTCTGTCAGCCAATTGCTCCTGCTCCCCACAGGGCCCTCCCACTCCCACCCCCCACTCTCACGGTCCTGGGCCTGGGAGGGGGCCTCCGTAGTTGGTGGGAGACACTGCAGGGATTCTTTGCATAGAAAAAGGGTTCATTGTCTGGCTCCAGCCTGCCAGGAGTGGGGCCTCATTCCCACAGCTGGGATGAAAAGGGGGTGGGAGTAAAGAAAGGCAGATAAGAAATAGTGTGGGAGAGGGAAGAAGAAGGGAGGGAGCCTCAGGGGCTGGGAAGGGCTGAGCAGGAAGCATAATCCAGCCCCCAGGCCAACCGGAAAGGAAGAGTCCTGGGCGACAGGGCAGGACAACCATCCTGGTTCTCTGTTGGTCCTGTCCCTGGTCATCTTCATGGTCGCTGCTCTCTGGTCTGCAATAATGCAAGCCTAGGCTAATTAACAGAGCTATGGGGAGGAGCCAATGAGACGACAAATGGGAACCTGTGGAGGTTACCAAGCATGGCTCCTACAGGAAAATGTTGGGAGTCCATGTGGGCCTCAGGAAAGATATAGGGGTTCACATGGGCCTTTAGGAGAGGGATCTGAGGTCCACACTGAGGTCTATGGGGAAGATGTCTGGGATCCACATGGAATTTACAGGACATATCTTGTGGCTCATGTGAGTCCTACAGGGGAAATGTTGAGCTTCCATCTGATGACCACAGACAAATTTTCCCTAATCAGGGGAATCAGAAGAGCTTCCTATTTTGCAAACAACTGAGGTAGGAAGAGTACTCAGGTCCCAAGTCAGAAGCCTGCCTTTGTCTCAGTAGATTGCACCTTCCATATTTAGATAAATGGAAGGGAGCAATGCTGTTAGTACTGACAATCATTTAAACAAACTTTATTTAACAGGCATTTGCTGATCACCTACCTACTAAGCAGCATAGGGCAGTGGTTTAGAGTACAGACCCAGAAGGCAGACTGCCTGTCCCTTCCCTGGAGTGCAAACTTATCCTCGCTGATCTTTAGTTTTCCACATATGTAAAATAAGGATAACAGTAGTAGAGCCTGTATTTTAGGGTTCCAGTGAGGATAAAATGAATTAACACATACAGACTCATGTAACACATGAGACAGTGCCTGGTACACAATAAGTATTTAATGAGTGCTAGCTCACACTGTGTGCCAGGTACTGGAGACATGTCTTTCTCATAGTGGAGGGGAGGAGTAAGAGAGCCCGAGAAAACCATGCAATAACAAATTTCAAGCTTTTTTTCAGATATGGAGAATGTCACATCTGCTTACATGCTGTTAGTCAAAGCATGTCATATGGTTAGGCTTGAAGTTAATTCATGGGGGATAGGGAGATATGCTCCCCCTACAGGATGCCAGGGAAGTCACATGACAAATGGAAGGGATGTTTAATCCCATTGCAAGCAGTAAATAAGTAACCGGGAGCAGTAATTCAATCAATCACCCACGGGTCCAGCTCTAGCCTGCTTCTCTTTTCCTGCCTAGCTATGTCTGAATGACGCATGTCTGTCCAAGAGTCTCTGGGAGAGTATCTGTGTTACAGGCCAGTAAATAACTGAGAGGAGTACTAGCATTTACAGAACTCTTAATGTGTCTGAGTGAGATGCTAAGCCTCATGACTGTACTATGAAGTAAGTGCTATTATCCCCATTTTATAGATAAGATGATTGAGGTTCAGAGAGTTAAAGTGATCTGCCCAAGGAAATAGAATAAACAAATCTAAGAAATGGAAGAACCAATATCTTTAGACCGGGTTTCCCCAGAAGCAGACACTGAGATAAGAATGTTAGTACAAATGGTCTGTTTAAGAGAGGAGTCCAGGGAGCACTAGTGGAGGCGTGGGGGGAGTGAAACAAAGAAATGAAGAAAACCAATATAGGGTGTGGTAGTGTGGTTACCACTGTGGGCAACCGGGCTGATCCTGCTGGGGATCTCTGGGACAGGGCAGAGGACAACACAATCATCCCACTGAAGGGGTGAGGAGACTCAGGGTTTCTTCATGAGTTGAGAGCTGCTCCTGGCACCTCTGGCCTGCCCAGTGTGCCTTCTGAGCAGAGAAAGCCATCAGGCAGAAAATCCCAGGAGCCTGCAGTGAAAAGCCATCAGGAACGGAGGGTACTATATAGTAACATCTACTACAACCAGGACCTAAACCCAAGGCTCTCTGGCTCCTGAGCCACATCATGCTGCCTCCTGTTATTACCCATGCGGTTAGTCCTATGGACATTTGCAATATAGAGTCTCCTTTCTTAAGAAAAAGCCTCCTGCTCCCCCAACCCCCTCCATGCCCCTGATCTTGTGAGATGCCAAGTCTCTGACAGCATGTGCTCCTGACTGCACAGCACTGAGTATACCAGGACACACATTCTTGCCTGCAGAGCCATGGAAATGTCAGATCAGCTTGTCCAGCTCCCTCACTACCCAGGGGGGAGCCTCCCCTCCCCACACTGCTTCACACTGCCCCATCCCTATATTTGTTTTCTCTCCCCAACCAGACTGCAAGCATCCCAAGACAATCCACAGAATTTGAGAAAGTACTTGCAAATCATATATCTGATAAGAGACTTGCACCTAGAATATATGAAGACTTCGTACAACTCAATAATAAAAAGACAAAATCAGCTGGGCATAGTAGTACATGCCCATGGTCCTAGCTACTCGGGAGGCTGAGGCAGGAGGATTGCTTGAGCTCTGGAGTCTGAAGCTGCAGTGAGCTGTGATCATGCCACTGCATTCCAGCCTGGGCAACAGAGCAAGACCCCGTCTCTAAAAGAAGAAGAAGATGATGACAAATACCTTACTTAAAAATGGGCAAAGAATCTGAATAGAAATTTCTCCAAAGAAAATGTACAAATGGCCAATAAGCACATGAAAACATGTTCAACATTATTAGTTGGGCAGGGAAATGCAAATCAATGCCACAGTGAGATAAAAGATACCACTTTACATCCACTAGGATGACTATAATTAAAAAGACAGATATTAGGTGGGGTGCAGTGGCTCATGCCTGTAATCCTAGCACTTTGGGAGGCTGAGGCAGGAGGATCTCTTGAACTCAGGAGTTTGAGGTTGCAATGAGCTATGATGATGCCACTGCACTCTAGCCTGGGCAACAGAGGGAGAACCTGTCTCATACACACACACACACACACACACACACACACAAAGACATAATAGTAAGTATTTGTGAAGATGTGCGGAAATCAGAACCCTCATACACTGCTGGTGTGACTGTAAAATGGGGCAGCTGCTTTGGAAAACAGTTTAGCAGTTCCTAAAATATTAAACATAGAGTTACCATTTGACTCAGTAATTCTACTTTTAGGTATATACCCAAAAGAAATGAAAACATTTTCACAAAAAGACCAAGAATATTTGTTGTAACTTTATTCATAGTAGCTAAAAACTAGAAACAACCGCCGGGTGCAGTGGCTCACGCCTGTAATCCTAGCACTCTGAAAGGCCGAGGCAGGAGAATCACTTGAGCTCAGAATTTCGAGACCAGCACGAGCAAGAGTGAGACCCCCATCTCTACAAACAATAGAGAAATTAGCCAGGCATGGTGTCACCTGCCTGTAGTCCCAGCTACTCGGGCGGGACGGGGTGGTGGCTGAGGCAGGAGGATCGCTTGAGCCCAGGAGTTTGAGGCTGCAGTGAGCTATGATGACGCCACTCCACTCTAGCCTAGGTGACAGAGTGAGAACCTGTCTCAAAAAAAAAAAAAAAAAAAAAACCTAGAAATAACCACCAACAAGAGAATGGATAAACAAATGTTTGCATATTCATACAATGGAATATGACTCAACAATAAAAATGAATGAACAACTGATACATACAACAATGTGTATGAATCTCAGAAACATCATATTGAGCAAAATAAGCGAGATCAAGAAAGGCATACTCTATGATTCCACTTATGTGAAGTTCAAGAACAGAAAAAGTAATGTGATAGAAGTCAGAATAATGATTGCTGGTTGGGGAGGGGGATAGAGCGACTGGAAAGGGACAGAAGGAAAATTTCTGGGGTGGTAGAAATGTTCTGGATCTTTTTGGGGGTGGTAGTTACAAGTGTGTAAAATTATCAAAACTCATAAAACCTAAAACTTTAGATAGGTGCATTTTATTGTATGTAAACTATAACTCAATAAATTACTATTATCATTTTAAAAATGGGGGTCCCTAGGGCAGCCTGAGTCTGGGGAACAGGGACAATTCCCCATTTCCTACCTCCTGCAATCATTCAGCCGTCACCACGCATCACCGCTTTCCTTCTACCAGCAGTGCCTCCAATTGATCACTTGGGGGCACCCACGCCCACAGAGCTAGTTCTCCATCAGCTAAGTTGCTCTCCCCACGGCTAGAACACACACAAACCAACTTCATTGCTACCTCTTGCAGCTTAGCCTGCAGTTCTGAACACAGAATCCAGAACACTGCCTACTGCGCACTCATTAAGTTACCATGGGCCTATTTTCCTGTTTTTAAACCAAAAAAAAAAAGAATGGGAATAGTCCAACCAGCAGTGCCCATCCAAATTTGCTCCCTCCCATTAACAGCCCAGAAAGAAAAAAATACCTTCCACAAGTCCCAGCCTGGGCCTGGCCCTGGTGAACACTACCCTCAGGCACTGGCCAAGCCCCTGGATGCCAAATTCGCAGGACACATCCCAGTCCTCACCTGCCTGTCCTCTTGGTTACACTGCAGAGCTAGTCTTGCTTTACCTGTCTCCCTCCAGCCTCGCCCCTCCAAGTCCTCTGCTACCTCTGAGCTGCTGGGTGTTGCCAAATCTCTGTCTCTGGTCTGAATTCTCTTCTGCACTCCAGCCCCATCCCAAACTGGAGCCCCAGGTCTTTCCCCTATATCAGCACCTCCTTCTGTGACCCTACCTTCAAAAATGACACTACCGTCAGTAATAAGACAAGATGATAGCATGTATCTCCTGATAGGATTCACTGATCTCTGTGATATCCTTACCAAAAAAATGTATAACCTCTATCCGATTACAAGAAAACATCAGACAAACCCCAACTGAGGGATATTTTACAAGATAACTGACTAGTACTCTTCAAAAATGACTGCATCAACCCTCAATCACCCAAGCCAGCCTCCTGGAAGTTAAGTCCCATCCATTCTGCTTCCCCATATCTTTGGAATCAATCCTTCTTTTTGCCTCCCCACATCCACTACCCCGTTCTGTCACCTCTCACCTATTTTACTGCAATATCTTCCCAAAGGTATCACATCCTCCAGGCTTTCCCCACCTGACACCCACCTAAGCCGTTCTCCTCCAAGCAGCCTCAGGGATCTTAATCATGCCACTCCCCTACTTAGGACTCTCCTGAGGCTCCCCACTGCCCCTGTAGACACACACCCTCTCCCTGCCTTGGCTCTTAGCCCTCCTGACCTCAGCCGCAGCCACTCCTTCAACCGTATCTTTTGCATACTCTCCCCCACAGCCTCTCCAGCCACGCAGAACTGCTTATAGTTCTAAGAATTCAGATTCTCTCATCTCCTTGCTTTTGCACATGCTGTTTCTTCTTCCCAGAACTCCCTCTCTTCCCCTCACTTGACTCTCATCTTTGTCCCTTTGCCCCAAAATTCTTACTCTTCTTAGGACTGGGGTCCACACAACCCTCTCCAATGGAGGCTTTTCTTTCTCTACCCACCAGGTACAATGGGGCCACTGCCCTCCGGCGCATCATGTCCTGTGTTTCTTGATTTCCCACACTCTGTCTCCCATTGTTTCTGAAAACAGCTGGGCCTTTGCTCTTGTTTTTCCTCTGGCTGGCTGGTTCCTACTCATCCTCTGAGTGCCCACACTAGCCCCACTTTCTCTGGACACCTCCCTGGCCTCGGCTTAGTCCCAGCTCCTTCCCTCCCTGCCACCCAGTACAGTTTTGTTACCTAGGCGCCTGACTCCCATGAGACTATGAGTAGGGGGCAGGGGTGAGGGCCAGGTGCAGCATGATGGCATTGCTCACCACCACCCCAACACCAGTCTCAGGGAAACGAGACCTTGGCTGAGTAGCATGTTGGTAAATATTTAACAACTAGCTCTTCAGGAAAAAATGTTTGTATATGTGCAAGTATATTTATTATAAATTTTACTGATATAAAGGATGTTTAGCACAGAACGTACACATAAGATACAATAGTCTTTATTATAAATTCCATAAAACCAATGGATTCTCACGGAATGCTTCCATTAGTTTTTGCCGAACTCTTGTATCTGCAGGCAACCTATGATCACATTCGATAAATGAGTGTAGATAATTCACAAGACAATAAATCGAGCTCTGTATTTGTAGTGTTTGCTAATTTCCATGGTGTAACTAATTCCACTACAGCTGATTTCAAGCTAACAATGTGATGTCACTGAATGCTGAGCTGGGCAGAGATGCACCATAGTACACCGTTATGTAGTATTTCCACCATCCAGATGCAAGAAACAATAACTTCAAGAGCAGGAATAATAGTAAAATATAGGAATGTTATTAGAAAGTGATGAGTTTTGAGAATTCATTACCTTTGTTTTAATATACTTTATTTAATTGTAATCTTATACAATTAAATTTTTAATAATGGCTATGTTTAACAACCAGCTCGCAAAATTGAAAATTTAATACTTGGTCCTCATGAGCCAGTACGAGCTGCTTCTACCACACCACTGCTTTGGGCCCTGGCCCCCAATTTCCTCTCCAAGCCCCATGTTGCTGCCAGTCTAGGAGACTTCTGAGTTCATTGGAAGACCCACCCAACACTTCAGGCTTGTGATTCCTCCTCAACTCTGCTGAGCTTTGTCTCTTCTTCCGCTACCCACCTGCTTTCCTGGCCTTATCAGAAGTATTGTCATCCATCACCATCACCCAAGAATAGCATCTTCCCCTCTTACCTCTGGACTACAGTCTCCTCTTCTTCCAGCCCTCTCAACCCCCCATACGTGTCCTTCAACCTTGAAGAACACCATTCCCTGAGCCCTCACTTGGTCTGTTTATCAACTTCCTCCTGACCTCTGGAACATCCCTCTTCCCTGCCCATCCTTCCTTCTACTGGATCTACACTCAAGTCATTCACTCTGATGATATAGTAATTGCACAATAAAGCAATTCACATTTACCATTATTATTTCAGTAGAAGCCCTCTTATTTAATGCAATTGAGAACAGAAGTTGCTCAATTAAACAAAAAAAAGTAAGTTTAAAAAAAATCATTAAAAAATGATATGTGGCCAGGCATGGTGGCTCACACCTATAATCCCAGCACTTTGGGAGGCTGAGGTGGGAGGATTGCTTTTGGCCAGGAGTTTGAGACCAGACAGGGCAATATAGTGAGATCCCATCTCTACAAAAATTTAAAAATTAGGCGTGCATGGCGGTGAGTACCTGCAGTCCCAGCTACTCAGGAGGCTGAGGCAGGAGGATTGCTTCAGCCTAGGAGTTTGAGGTTACAGTGAGCTATGATCGTGCCACTACACTCCAGCCTGGGCAACAGAGTGAGACACTGTCTCTAAAAATATAAAAGATGTACTTGGACACCTTGTTTTAACTTAAAACATACAAACCTGCGCTAATCTTTTGATGTAATGCCAAGGCTTTTTCTTTGAGTAGGAGTCTGCTGATTGGAATTCCACATATCTTTTTTTGCATAACAATACCCATAACAAATTGTCTAGACTTTCACATTCCATAAAGTGGATAAGACCTTTAGGATATTTACAAAACAATCTGAATGCAGACTCTTGGGTTTCTATAGAGTTTCCCCAATCTTTTAGAGTGGTCCCTGCAAGGCAAACTGTTGCTATTGTTGTTGTTTTTAAGAGACAGGGTCTGGCTCTGTTGCCCAGGCTGGAGTACAGTGGCACAATTACAGCTCACTGTAACCTTGAACTCCTGGGCTCAAGCAATCCTCCCGCCTCAGACTCCCGAGTAGCTGGGACTACAGATGCACATCACCATGCCCAGATAATTTTTTTTTTGGTAAAGATTGCAGGCCGTGGGGTGGGGGGTCTCACTATGTTGCCCAGGTTGGTCTCAAGCGGTCCTCCTGCCTTGGCCTCCAAAAGCACTGGGATTACAGGTGTGAGACACCACACCCAGCCTCAACGGCTATTTTTTAAATTTTTATTTTATTTTTAATTGTGGTAAAAAAACACATAACATAAAAAAACCCTAACATAAAACTTACCATCTTAACCATTTTTAAGTGTATGGTTAAGTACTATTAAGTATATTCACATTGTTGTGCAACAGATCTCCAGAATGTTTTCATCCAGCAAAACTGAAACTCTGTACCCATTAAACAACTCCCCATTTCTCCCTCCCCACCTGCCTCTAGTAACCACTATTCTACTTTCCATTTCTATGAATCTGACTACTGTAGGTATCTCATATAAGTGGAATCATACAGTATTTATCTTTTTGTGAACAGCTTTTTTTTAAAAGTGGCTACCTTTTTCAAAACTTTCTAAAGCAGTCAACTTAGTTTGCATAGAAATAATTCACTTTGCTTTTGCACTCATATTTCTATGGCTTAGTTATGGCTTAATTAAATTATGTTATTACAATAACAAGTACAGCAGGCACAAACAGGTTTGGGAATGTGTTGGTTGGGGTTCACAAAGAAGGTGTCATCCCAAAATGGGATTAAATACAACCACCTGGTTAGAGAAAATTGGGAGGGAGCTGGAAGAGGCTGCAAGAGACATCAGAGCACGATATAAGTCTGACCCTGAGTGAAGGAGAGAGGGAAGGAAGTAGGGTAGAAGCATGTTTGACTGCAGTGCAATTCTAAGGAACATTTTCAGCAAGGCCACTGGGGCATCCTCTAGCTAAAGTCACCCATCTTCCATCTATGTTCCAGGAATGGGCCTGCCTTTGTATCCCATCCGTGCTCAGCCAGTAAGCTACCCAGGAGCAGTCCATGGGAAATTTGGCCTTGGCACAAATGCAGTGATAGATTTCAGAGTCAGCAGCTAGAATCCTTGGTTAATTACACTCCCTGCAGTCAGAGATTTAAGAAGCCATTCTCATGGCTGCCACAGGTGACAAACATAGCTGATTCTTAGTGCATCAGGTATGGATTTAGCTTGGCTGCGTATAACAGAGAATGCAGATAACAATGGCTTAAACAAGATATGTTGTCTTTTTCTCACATAATGAGAAGTCCAAAACAGGTACGTCGGCTCAGTGGCCTTCAGATGCAGGGTAGAGGTCTCTGCAATTCTCTTGGCCTTTCCCTCAGAGTTTTGAGACAGCTTCTCCACTCCGGCTATCATGGCTGCATTGCAGGCAGCTGGAAGAAGGAAAGGCAAGGGGAGAATGGCATGCCAGCTGCACCCCCATTCAATCAGCTTTCCAGACAGCCCTACCCAACAATTTCTGTTTATTTCTCACTAGCCTGAACTGTCACATAGTCGCTCCTATTTGGCAAGAAAGGCTGGGAAATGCCTTTCAGCTGGGCACATTGCCTCTGCCAATAAAATCAGGGTTGTTTTAGTAAGGAAGAAAAGGAGAATGGATACTGAGGAGGGCACCAGCTGGGTCTGCCACAGCTGGTGAGCACGAGCACACTAGAGGGTGGCCTGCTACCGACTGAGCACATTCAGGGTGACTTGGGCTTCATCCAAGGCGTCCTGAATGCAGAGGCTGCGCTGTCTGCAGCAGCAATGGGGAGTTCAGCGCATCGGTGACTCAGTGCCACGGAGGTGGTAATGAGCACACATACTGGGTTATTTTTATTTCACTGGAATGTGAGCTCCATGGAGCAGGAACAGTTTTTGAGTTGTTCACTGCCATATCCCTAGCAACTATAACAGTGCCTGTCATGTAATAGAGACCCAATAAATAATAGTGTTGCTTTCTTCCCTGTGTATCCTCTTAATAAACTCCTATCACCTGATGTTCTTGACTGTGGAACCTGCAAAAGAGCCCCTTAGGGATAATTTTTCCCCAGTATTGCCCATTCCATTTACGCTCAGCAGGTAACCTCGACCTCTTCAGGGAAGAAACTTACTAACATGCTTCTGTATCCCATCATCTTTCCTACCTGTCTCAGAGGAAGAGCTGTCTCCCCCACCCCCTCACAGGCTAAGGCCAGTCCCCCAGCTATGCTGTGATTCCCACCCGTTCTTATCTCCTTAGGGATTTTGATCCATCAATCATCCTGTTTGCTCAGTACCTTCAACTTCTCCTTCTTTCTTTTATTTATCCTTCAAACATCTCCCAACAGAAAAAACAAAACTGTCATCCCTCTGTTCACTCCAGCTATTATTTAACTCCTATATCTGGGAGATTTCAGCCACTCCCTAGGCAGTGAGTACCCACCGTGTGCTGAAGATTCTTTGATCAGCCAGAGTTCTTGGCTGTAAGGGTGAATAAGCCAACGCTGGCTAATTTGAGCAGAAAAGGTATTTACTAGAAGGGTATCAGGTACGTCATAAAACTAACTCCCTTACTCTGACTCAAGATCCATCAATCGTAGCTCTGGGTCATTACCTGGCTTCCCATGCCTTTCCTAGAGCTGTAATCACTTGAGAGGAAGTGATTGGCAGGCCCTTTAACAGTTTGTGTCTGGTTTACCCATTGGTCTCTTGTGAGCTAGTTTGCTGTAAGTCAGCCTGTCTTTCATGAATTGATAATTTTGTGACCATTCATTATTCAATATTTAATAAGAAAAAAAAATACTACTTTCCCTGCTCTTTGCTTTCTTTCTTTCTTTTTCTTTTGAGACAGAGTCTCGTTCTGTTGCCTGTGCTAGAGTGTAGTGGCGTCATCATAGCTCACTGAAACCTCAAATTCCCGGGCTCAAGTGAACCTCCCACCTTAACCTCCCAAAATGCTGGGCCACCACAGCCAGCCTGCTTGGCTTTCAATTTTAGAAACTGAAACTAATTTGCACCAGTGTTATGTTTTTTACTTTTGATTTCAAGGATCTGGCTGCTGTATTCCTTTGTTATTATATGTAACTTACTATGAAAATTAAAACATTGTTATGCATATTCCCCTAAACAAATCTTTTTGGACCAATGAAAACAATAAACGGTGAAAATCATACATGACTGTTCCTAGAACATTTTGGTCATCCCTGAACTCAGAGATTGTTGCACTGAACTTGTTCCTCCGTGGGTGATAGACCATCATCTTGTTGGACTCCTTTGTACATGTCAACTCTTTCCCAGGTCCAGGCCCCTCAGCCTCCTCCCAACCCTCATCTCTTTCTGGAACTGCTAGTGATCAGCTCCAAAATCCCTAATTCTGTATCATGGAGAATGATTTATCCTCTCTACTTCCTACCCTTGCAAATTTTTTTGTCTTGAAACTGCTTTACAATCTTAAATAGTATTGATAATCCCATAGAACTTTTAAAATATGGGTTATATCAACCAATATTTATTATAAATTAAAACTAAGACATTTAAAAATATTTATATATTATTTTAAATAATAAACTCATTGCATATTAACATACAAATTTTTATTTAAATTGATTAGATTTTCTAAAATAAACAAAAAAAGTAGTGAGAAGAGCGGCATTGTTGTACAGATTTGTAGATTTCTTTAATGTCTAGCTTAATAGAAGACAGCTGGATTCCGTATCTGCTTTTGCATATGATCTCTTGCAATATCACATGATATGCAACCTCTGGAAAACTCCACTATATACTCATGAAAAAATAAGAATGGAAAAGGCAACTAATTGTATTGTTATAAAAATAGTTTTGACCTTGCAGACCCTCCCACACAAAAGGGTTTTGGGGACCCCCAAAAATCCCAGGTCACACTTTAAAGACAATGCTTTAATAACCCCTGTTCTAGACCATGTTCTAGGAGTTGGTGGCTGCCTTTTCACACTCAAAGAAGCCCATCCTCCACTCACTCAACAAATGTTTATTGAGCACCTACTGAGTACCAGACACTGATCTGGGTGCTGGAGATGCAGCTGGGAGGAGATAGGTAATGGACAATAAACAGATAAAGTTATGCCGGATGCTAATAAGTGCCACGAAGAAAAATAAAGCCAGAGAGGGAAGGAGAGTGAAGGAGGGACTGCTATATGAGGGTGGTCAGGGGGGCCTCTCTGAGGAGGAGACATCTGAGCAGATGCTGAAGGCTATGAGGGAGATAGCCGGGGGATACCAGGGCACCAACATTCCAGGTGGAAAGAGCAGCAAGTGCAAAGGCCCTCCAGAAGTGTGTCTGTCACGTTTGAGGAAAAGCAAGGAAGCTGGTGAGGCTTGGACAGAATGAGTGAGGGTAGGGTGGTGGGAGACGAGGCCAGAGGAGAGAGGAATGCTCAGATTCTGGACATGCTTTGAAAGGAGAATGATGATTTCACTGAATTAATGCCCCTCTTTCAGGCTGCAGCAGATTATATTCTCCAAAAATGACCACAGCAATATTTCTAGCCCTATATGCTCTTCCAGAACCTTGTCGCTCCCCATCAAGAAATGGAGTCTACTCCCTTCCCCTTGAACCTGAGCAGGGCTTTATGACTTCCTTTATAAATAGAATGTGGCAGAACTGACATTGTGTGATATCTGAGGCGGGGTCATAAAATGCAATATGGTTTACACCTGGCTCTCTCTGTCATTGGATGCTCACCCATGGAATCCAGCCACCATGTTGTGAGGAAGCCCAAACTAATCCAAGTAGAAAGAGTGTATGGAGAGGTCCATGTGGAGATTTGAGGCTTTCAGCTGACAGCCAACATCAACCAACAGACATGTGAGTGAGCAAGCTTTCAGATTATTCTAGCCCTAGCCTTCAAGCTGAAACTGTAGACATCATGGAGAAGAAACAAGCCATCCTCACTGTGCCCTGTCTAGATTCTTGATCCACATAATCTGTGAGCATAGTAAATGATTCTTTTAAATTTAGACAATTTGTTATATATCAGCCTGTAACTAGAACAGAGGCCTCTTAGCATCCTATGTGAGCTTTCCAAAATACTAATCTAATCAAGACAGACCTGATGATTAAAATCTTGCAATGACCCCATAGGCTAAAGTCAAAGCTGGTGAGTCCTCCAGAGTATTAAAAGAGATCTCATCAATCACCTGGCCTTCTTCCCTCCAGGTTATGAACTGGGCAGCTTTGGGATTCAGGCTGATGGGTGGAAGCAGTCCCTAAGTAGGCCAATAAGAAGAAAATAGAGGCTGAGGAGGGAGGATCGCTTGACGCCGGGAGTTCAAGACTAGCCTGAGCAACATAGCGAGATCTGGTATCTACAAAAAAATTTTTTTTAAAAAATTACCCAGGTATGGTGGTGCATGCCTGTAGTCCCAGCTACTTGGGAGGCTGAGGCAGAAGGACCACTTGAGCCCAGGAGTTGTAGGCTGCAGTGAGCTGTGATCGCACCACTGCACTCCAGCCTGGGTGACAGAGCGAGACCCTGTCTCTAAAAATTAAAAATTAAAAATTAAAAAAGACATTCTTCTCCTCAAATGAATAGAGGCCACATAAACACAAGACAGCCCAGATTCTCCTTCCCCTTCACCTCCCTACCCTTGTCCCCAGCTATAAAAAGCCCCTGCTCATGAAGGATTTCCAGGTGAATTCCTTAAAAGTGTCACACAGGAAGTTGCAATGTGGGGCCAAAGTGACCTGCAGATATGTTGCATTTTAAAAACATGAGTTAGTTGATGTGTTAGATTGCCCACAGTGATGGCTGCCAACAAATCCACCCACCCTTGTATACGCACGTCAGGCCCTCCACCAAGAGGTGTTTGTTTCCTTATACCTTGAATCTGGGCTGGACATGTGTTTGACCAATGGAATGCAGAGGACCTGATAATGTGTGACTTCTAGGTCTAGGCCTTATGAGGCCTTGCATCCCGCATTTCACCTTTTTGGGATCAAGCCACTCAAGAAAGATGGTTGGGCCAGAGAACATGCAGAAAGAGGCCCAGCCAGCACCCCCAGCCTTCCAACCACCGTAGCCCAAGCACCAAACATATAAATGAAGGCATCTTGAGTGTTCTGACCCCAGTCAAGCTCTCAGCTGAACGCAGCCACATGAGTGACCATGACCAGCACTACATGGAGCAGGAGAACTGCCCACCTGAGTCCAGCCAGACCACAGGGTCATTAGAAATAATAAATCATTGTTATTTTTAGCCACTAAATTTTAAGGTGATTTGCTACCCAGCAATAGATAACAGTGACAGCAGTTAAAGACCAGACACTGTCACATAAAAACATGAATTTTTTGTCTTCTTTTTGAAAACATTGGACCTGTATGGCTCACTTGGACTTGAAGGCAGAATCTTAAAGGTGTGCTCACAACCCTAGTGAAGATCTGTGGTTACAACAGGACAACTGCTTCATAGAGGGGAGGAATTCTCCCTGCTCCCATGACTTCTCCCAGGGCAGAAATGATGGGAGCTGGTGACATCTAATCATAACTCTATTATCTCTCCCGAGGCTGGTTCACCAGGCAGGTCATTAATCAGCAGGTACACATAATTTCTAGGCAGAGAGAAAGAGAGTTCTCCCAGGAATTTTGCAAACAAAATATGTTCTTTTCCCTTGTTGAAATATATAAAATTTATCTTCTGAGACAGTTTGTACAGGGCGTCTTGTGACTTACTTCAGAACAATAGATGGCAGACGTACTTGATTAACTTCATCTTTTGCTTGGGAGAAGGAAGACAATTAATTACCTGGTGATGACAGGAGACCCTCATGGACGTAAAGGGAATTTGACCAAGTGTCTCCCTGAACCTGGAGGAACCCCAATTCATCCAGATTGATTTGGGGCTCTGTTCTGGGCTAGCAGGCTGGGGAATGGGTGTCAGGGATGATATGTGAAAAATGCTGTTTCCACTCTCACCACCACAGGGAAGTGGGAAAGGGCAATTATCAGGAAGAGAGGTGACCCAAGAAATTGGGAACTATTTCCTGGCTTCTTCCCAGTACTCTAGTCCTTAAGGGCCTCTATAGCAGCAGAATTGCATTGTTTATTATGAGCCTGACTCAACAGGATGTGAAGGGAGAAGAGTTCTGTGTGTGTAACATTCAGAAAAGCTGATACAGCCACTCCCCATTGAAATGAAGCAGAAAATGTTCAATCACACACAATCAAAATAAAACCACCGGGTTCCTGCCTGTCAACAAACAGCTGTGGCCCAATAGTTCAGGCTGGCCCATGGATGCTGACATCCTGCTCTGCCTCCCTCTGTTTTTTTACTCCGCCTTCCAGGCTTGCCTGCAAGCTTTAGTGCTTAGTAGCTGAGTCTTTGGGCAAGGGATTTAGACTATCTCTGAAAATATGGGTGTGACAACCCCATGGAGGTACTAGGGAGATAACCTGAGACAACTGTAAGAGGTAAGTAACATTATCATTGTTTCCATTTTACAGGAGAGGAAACTGGGCACAGAGAAGTTCCAGCTTGACCAAGGGCACAGCTAGTAAGTGGCAGAGCTGGCATTCAAACCCAGGTCGTCAGGCTCCAGAGTCCATATTCATAACCACCCAATTAGCTGCTTCTGGGTGTCAGATGGGCAAGCATTTTCTAAGTTGTAAAAAAAAACCTCAGTGTACCCCTCAAGAACAGTTATGATATAATTCTGGGGAAGCAGACCCAACCAAGCACCCCGGCTCTGCCCCAGGTGAGTGCTAGAGGAGGAATAGTAGCCCTGGTACCCCACCCCCACCCCAGGCAAGCACAGAGCAGAACTCTACCCTGGAGTGCTCAGCCCTCCCTTTGTTATGGATAGCCAGAGAGGCCTGATGACAGCTGGTGGCTTTCTGCCCTGCCTCCCCTTCCTCCTGCAGTAGTCTAGTGCCATGATCAAGAGCAGATTCTAGATCCAGATTGTCTGACTTTGGATCTGGTTCTGCCTTACTTACAAAGCAGGTAGCAGCTACCTCATAGTGCTTGTTGTATTAAATGAGCTGGTACACGTAAAGTGCTTAGTGCAGTGTCTGGCACATAGTACTCCCTAACTCAAGTCAGCTACAATGGACCACTATTCCCTCATCTTATCAGCTCTACACCTTTCTCCCACCCCAAGGTTCTCAAGCATCCTGATTCTTTTGTTTTGATCAATTCCCACCTTGGAATTGGGAGTATGACCTTATCTTCAGAGGGTAAAGCTGGTCCAAAGGTAGGAAGCAATAATGGAGGATTTCAAGCACCACAGCAGGCTCTTGCAAGTCTTTTGGGAATAGGAGCTCTCCTGGGGACACTAACTTTGCCCAGGTGAGTGGTTTTTTTACTGCATTTGCCTCTGGAGTCTGGAAGGAAGATGGGGGGACTAATGTCAGCATCCAACTCTTGGGGAGATGGAGGAGAAGGTCCCAAGGCTGCTTTTGCCTCTCCTTCCCCCTCCCAAGACTCCTGTCCTCATTCATTCTAGGCCCCACACATCCCCTTTCCCTCCCAGCACTCAGGTGACTTGGCCTGTCTGCTAGGAAAGTAATTGAATTTCATGCAAGATTAATGGCTCTTGTCCTCAGATGGCACTGCTCACTGGGTCTGCAGTGCAAACCCCCATTTCCCATCTGTGGGGCCAGGGCCAGCCCAGGAGGCAAAGTGGAGAGAGGCTGGGCTGGTGGTGAGGCTCCTGGGTCCTGCCCCAACTGGCTCCAGGAGAAAAGCAATGACTGGAGGTGAGACAAGGCGAGGAGGCTGGACTGGGGCCAAGAGGGAGCTGAGATGGGAGCTGGAGTCAGACTTCTGGCCTGGGGCCTGGGGCTCAGTCTGACAGAGAGATGCCTGGCCTGAGCCGGGGGACTCCTACATGGCAGAGCTCTTTCCCCACCTCCCAGGCCACATTCCCCTCCAGGCATCATTGCCTTGCACTGTTAAATTTACCCATAATCCCACTCAACTCCCAGGAAAGCCCTGTAAGGAGGTGACTGCTCTTATGTCCATGAAAAGAACCTCAGAGAAGTTATCACTCATGCATTCATTTAATGAACATTTATTAAGTGCTTGCTGTATGCCAGGAAATAAATCCAGCTCTCCTGATTCAAAGCCAGTGCTTTTTCCATGTATTTGCTTCAGTATGTTGATTCCTGCGTCCCTCTCCTAAATTTGCCTCCCAAACTTCTCCTTCTGTTGTGGTTTTGAAATGCCTACAAATTCCTTGATATCCCTCTCTTCAAGAAGTGGAGCCTAATTCCCCTCCCCTTGAATGTGAGCTGGGCTCTCTTCCAATAGAATGATAGAAAGTGGAATAGAAGCTTGCAATTTTGAAGGAGGCTGGGCAGTAAAAG
Organism: Daubentonia madagascariensis; assembly: GCA_023783475.1. Lineage (NCBI taxonomy): Eukaryota > Metazoa > Chordata > Mammalia > Primates > Daubentoniidae > Daubentonia > Daubentonia madagascariensis. The sequence goes on along the minus strand of JAKFHU010000144.1, from coordinate 4,999,979 downwards.
GCACCGCAGCTTCCTGCTTATTTTCTTTCTCTTTGTCTCTGATCACTTGCTCTAGGGGAAGTCAGCTGCTAGGTCGTGATCAGACAGACCAGTGCAGGAACTGAGGCCTCTGACCAACAGACTTGTGAGTAAGCTTGGGAGTAGGTCCTCCAGGTTGGGGCAACATGTTGACTGCAGCCTAATGAGAGACTCAGAGATAGATGAGACCTCTTTAAGCTATTTTTGGATTTCTGACCTTCAGAAATTGTGTGAGATAATAAATGGTTGTTGTTGTTGTTGTTGTTTTAGACAGAGTCTTGCTCTGTCGCCCTGGGTAGAGTACAGTGGTATCATCGTAGCTCACTGCAACCTCAAACTCATGGGCTCAAGCGATCCTCTTGCCTCAGCCTCCAGAGGAGCTGGGACTACAGGCGTGCGCCATGATGCTAATTTTTATTAGTGTGCCCGGCTAATTTTTCTGTTTTTAGTGGAGACAGAGTCTCCCTCTTGCTCAGGCTGGTCTTGAACTCCTGAGCTCAAGAGATCCTCCTGCCTCTGCCTCCCAGAGTGCTGGGATTACAGGCATGAGACACCACGCCGTTAGTTGTTTCAAGCCGCTGACTTGTGGGGTAATTTTTTACGGAGCAATAGATAACCAACCAATACATCTTCTTCACTGTGGAAACCCCTCTCCTCCCAGAGCCAACCCATACCTTTACTGGGTAGCTCAAGCCATTTAAAAGTTTCTTTTTCTCTTATATTCAGCTGAGATAGCAAAGTGAGTCAGAGTACCTGGGTTCAAATATCTGTGGTTGCTGCTTTCTAGCTATGGCACATAGGGAAAGTTACTTAACCTCCCTGGGTCTCAGTTTCCACATCTGTCAAACAATGATGATATCATCTTGGAAAAGAATAGTGTGGAGATTAAATGAGAGAAAAGACCTGTGAGAGTACCTGGCCCAATGCTGGACACTTGGTGGGTGCCTGATAAATCACTTCCCTCTGGCCCCCGTAACTTTCTGATTACTGATTCCACTTGCATGCTCCCAAGCCTCTGCTCCTGGAGGCTGGGACTAAGACCAAGAGCTTGAGGAGTTTCTCATCCTCTTCCTGCCACAGGAGACAGAGGAGAAGAGCTGCATCAGGGATCTCCCTCCAGTCTGGGGGTGAGAGATTTGTCCACCCCAAGTAGGGTGTGCTGCTGAAAAGGTCCCAAAGAACCTTTACAGAGCAGGAGCTGGTACCTCATTGGCTAGTCTTGCTACCCCACAAGCCTCCTTCCAGGGTGAAAAGAGCCTAATTTACTACTCACCAGTTCCTAACGGATTAGGAAAACTGCTGTTTCCAAGGCTTCCTGCATTTCTTTCCCCTAATCTCCCTTTTTAATTTTTTTAAAATTTATTTTAATTATAAGTAATATGTGAAAAATAATAACAGCCAACATTTCCTGAGAACTTTAGCAGGCAAGGTTCTAAGACTGTTATGTGTCTCACAACTACTCTATAAGGCTGATTACTATAATTAGCTACATTTTACAGATGACAAAGCCAAGGCAAAGGGGTTAAGGAAATTGTCTAAGGTCACACAGAGGCAAAAAGAAGCTAATGAAGCTTAGGCTTCAGGGTCAGTACCTCATTAAAACAGGCTGTTCGAAGACTTTGTATAATATTTGTATTCATATTTAGTAGTCCTTTTCTTAAAGAAGGCAGTGAAAACTGGATGCAGCCACAGAGGTAACATGTCAGTGTGCTGTTTTCTTGCAGATATTTTAAAAATACATTTACATCAAATACATACATATAGAAATAGACCGCTTTTTCAACAAAAATACTTGGGGTCCTATTGTGTGTCTGGCTGGCACCCAGATCTTTTAACACAACATCTTGACTGTCGTTCCTCGTTTCTAACCATTGCGTGGTGTGCACCACAGATGCATACGTTTATTTACCCGCCTTCCGTAAGTTGAGCCCTCTACGCCCCATCCTCCGGCTCTGCTCCCTCCCCGGGATTCCGGCGTTTTCTCCCTTCGCCCTGCCCCCACCCCGTTTCCCCTCTCACACGGCCCCCTTCCCCTCCATCCCTACTCCTTCTCCACACCCTATTCCTTCCTACCTCCCCGTTTCTCCTCTCTCTCCTGCCACCCCACCGCGTTCTTCACTGCCCCTTCTCTCCCACCCCCGGGTCCTCCAAGCTTGCTGTGCTACCCTAACTCACAGTCTCCCCATCCTTCCGCGCCCCTCTCCGCACCTCCTGCAGCCCACCCCCAGCGCCCCTCCGCAGCCGGGATGGAGCGCACAGCCATCGGGCTATGACGCGCGCTGACAGTGTAAAGAATGGCTTCGGCTGTAATTAGCGACCCCGCGGCTAATCTCTATGTACATTTACATTTTAAGTGCTGCAGAGGGAGCGGGGGAAGGGGAGGGGACAGGCAGGAGGGGATGTGAGCCTTTTCCGCGTTCTCCCTTCTCGCACCGAGGAGCGAAGTGAACGCGAGTCTTCTACAGCAGACTGTAGTGGAGGAGGGTGGGGGCGACGGCGCCCTCGAGGGCCAGCCTGTGCGGGCGCAGAATCGCCCCACCCTCACCCAACAAAGCCCTAAAGCTCCCAGGCCCCTTCCTCCAAATTACAGACCCCGGCCTGATAACCCCTTCCAAGTTATCGTTCAGCACAGGCTTGCATATCCCCGGAGGCGGAAAGCTCGCTCCTTCCCCAACCAGCCCGTTCCAATGTAGCTTCCAGCCTTTCGGAGGCTTTTTCTCCCGCCTAGCCGGAACTGCCGCCCTTTAAGTACCACCGCGGCCTGGCCTTACAGAGCCCACGGTTCCCCACGCCCCGCCACGCGCCGCAGGCAGTCTTTGTGTCTTCCCCAGGCTCTTGTGCCTCCAGCCTCTAAGGCTGTTCCTCAAGGAGACCGCTGGGGCGGGGCCCAAGTCCCGGTTCGGAGCATACCCGGGATCCCAGCAGGAGATGGGGAGGCGGTCAGCCACTCATCACAGGTCCACCCCGAGGGGTGGTAAATGGGTAGACTCGGGGTTCTGAACAGCAGGGGCCGAGAGCTGTCGCAGATGCCGAGGAGGGGAGAACAGCCGCGAGGAGGGAGAGGTGTGCCCGGCAGCCCCACCTCAAACTGGGCCCAGCAACCTCAGGTTTCCCGCTCGCCTCAGCTCTCCGTGCTCCTCCCCGCCACACCCCATCACAATCATCCCTACCCGGACCAGACCTGCCCCACTCCCTCAGCTCTGACTGTGCGTGAGGGGCGCGAAAGGATGAAGGGCGAGGCCCTAGGGCAGTTTTAGGGAGGGTCGGGCTCCTTTTCAAGCCCCTTCCCTTTCATCAGCAGTCCTTCAGCCCCAACCTCATCTCTTTCTCTAGTGCTCCTCTAACCCGGCAGGAGTACCCGGCCACTTTCGGTCCTGTGGAGTTTCCGAAGAGAGGCATCCAGTAGCTTCATAATGCCTCCAGGGCTTCAACTCCCCACCAGCCTCCCTTTTCTCTCTTAAAACCTGCCTTCACCCAGTCCCCTTTTTGAAAAAGGACACCACTGGGTCTCAAGGGGCCAAGGTTGACAGACAGCGAATTCCACCTGGGAGGAAGCGGGGATCCACGTTAGCAGGGGACCATGCCTGGCTTACCCTAAAGCTTGCAGCTGTAATAGCGGACTTTCAGGCATGGGTGGAGGGAGCGTAACGCATCTGGAGAAGAGGTCTCGCGCGCTTCCCCATTCGCCTGGAGGAATAGCCTGGCCCTAAGCCTCACTCCCCATGTCCCAGGTGCGTACGGGGGTCCGGGAACATCGCGCTCCGGACAGGCGCGGCAAGGCTGAACCCTGGGTCTCTGGAGCCCCGCGAGGACCACGCCGCGACGTTGTCGTCCGAGGAGGAGTGCCGAGTGGAGCCGGAGCCAGTGCCTCCCGCACTCTGCTGACCGTGCACTGCCTGTCCTTGACGCGAGAATACTCGCGAGCGGAACGGAGCGGGGGTGTTTCCCCTGAGGGGAGGGGGAGCGAAGCCTCAGCAAGCCTCTCGGAAATCTCTCCCTGGGAGGGGTCAGGGGCGGCCTTCAGTTGGAACCGGGAAGGGTTCGGGCACCTGGTTTGACGCGGCGTTTGCACCCCAAGCGCAGTTTTTATTTAGGTTGCCCGTTTATGAGGTTGGCTCGGGGAAGGCTGACGGCGATTATAGTGGAACTTTACCTTCCAAACCACCCCCTAGCACTGCCAATGCACCCCGCCGTACGCAATGCTCCCACGCCGGGTAGCTGAGGATTGGGACTTGGTACCAAAGGCCAGAGAGGCTGGGACAGGGGCGGGACAGGGGCGGGACAGGCCGGGTTGGGGGGCGGGGCCTGGCCGTGGGGGCGGGGCCTCCCGACTCCCAGGCGGGGCCTCAGCTAAAGGCGCTGAGCACAGGGCGCCGAGAGCGCGGAGTAGAGCGGCGCCCACTCGAGAGAAGTGGAGCCGAGATCGCGCCGTCCCAGCCCACCCGCCAGCGTCCACGCGGCTCCCTCACCCTTACCCCTGCTGGCCCTTGCAGGGCGGGACCGGCGGCCATGCAGCCCCGGGGCTGAGGCGGCCCCATGGCAAAGCCGGCGGTCCCGGCGACGACGGCGCATGGAGAACTTCCGTAAGGTGCGCTCGGAGGAGGCGCCGGCGGGGGGCGGGGCCGAGGGGGGCGGCCCGGGCTCTGGCCCCTTCGCCGACCTGGCGCCGGGCGCCGTGCACATGCGGGTCAAGGAGGGCAGCAAGATCCGGAACCTGATGGCCTTCGCCACAGCCAGCATGGCGCAGCCAGCCACGCGCGCCATCGTTTTCAGCGGCTGCGGCCGGGCCACCACCAAAACCGTCACGTGCGCCGAGATCCTCAAGCGCCGCCTGGCGGGCCTGCACCAGGTCACGCGGCTGCGCTACCGGAGCGTGCGCGAGGTGTGGCAGAGCCTCCCGCCTGGGTCCACGCCGGGTCAGACGCCTGGAGAGCCGGCAGCCAGTCTCAGTGTACTTAAGAACGTGCCCGGCCTCGCCATCCTACTTTCCAAGGACGCACTGGATCCGCGACAACCTGGCTACCAGCCCCCAAACCCCCATCCTGGTCCCTCGTCCCAGTCAACCGCGCCAACGTCCAAGAGGAGCCTAGGGGAACCCAGAGCTGGAGAAGGCTCCGCGAAGCGGTCGCAGCCTGAGCCAGGAGAGGACCGGACGGCCTGAGAACCCTAGATTCCGGTCTTGGGGGTCACCTAGACCGGCAGGGTCTTACTTCCAGCACCTCCATCTTCAGACGCACCTCCAGCCTTTCACGAGTCGGTCCTCTGGAGCCCACAACCTGGACACAGCTCCTCAGACAGGTAGCATGAACCCCAAGGTGACAAGAGAAGGACCCCAGGAGTGGCAGTAGAGGATCCCCGATGATGCCAGGGAAGCTTAGTGAGATGATGGCTCCTACCGCTGTGTTGCCTGAGGACATGGAACTCCACCTTCACCTTCTCTGGGCCATACTGGGACCTTCTTCAGGAAGGGGAGGGTGGGCAGCTGGGCTCTTTGATCCTTGTTTGGGACCCTCAAGGGTTAAAGGCGCCCACCCTCCCCTAACTCAGCCTGGATCATGAAGGGGACCTAGATCCTGGAAGTAGGGGAGAGCTCTTGGAATCACCCCCACCATTGAGAGAGGAGGGCAGAGGGTGAGAAACTGACTGCTTGAGGGTAGGGGAGTTTGAAATGTGGGGGCCCTATTCTGCCCCCAACCCTGGGACAGTTTCCTTTCTAGTTTTCCTTCCCCTGCCTCTGAGGAGCATCCTGAGATTGCGGTGCCAGAGGCATCTCCCTTCCCTATGCTGGCCCAGAGGGAGAGACCCAGGACAGAACTCTCCATGCCTCCTCCCCTGAGCCCCACAGCTGGAGTCTTGCTTCCAATAAAACAAATACAAAAATGGCTCTGTCCCCAGGTTTTTTCCTAACCACCTGCCTGTGCAGAGACAGCTCTGGCCTGCTCCCTTTTGTCTCAGTCCCCTCCAGCCTTGCATCCTTTGCCTTTGGAGTCTTCAGGGTCAGGCACAGATTGGGAAGCTTCAAAATGGTGCAAGGGACACACTGTCCTGTCCGTAGCTTCTCCCTCTCTCCACCACCCTTCCTGGCTGGCCCTGGCCTCAGGGGCTTATGGCCAGAAGGGGGCCTGTGTCACCCTGTGCATCACCACTAAGGGAAAGGGAGCAGTACTGTTGCTTTTCTGGGAGGGAAGGAAGGAGAGCATTGATGAAGTCTCGTGGAGGTCACTGCCAAGGATGGCAGACCCTGCTGAGGTCCCTAAACCTACAGCCTTCAGACAATAGACTGAGCCTTACCTGGAATGTTGGCACAAAGTCCCCATCCCCATGGGTAGGCTCTCCCCTTCACTGCCCTCTCTCTGAGAAAGGACAGCACACCCTTGGGAGAGGGGGAGGAGAGAGACTGAGCACAAATCCACTGCTGGAAATTACTATTCAGCAGAGAAGCTGGGACTTGGGCTGTGAATCACTGCAGGCTCCCAGATAAGCTGTTGCCTCCAGCCCTGCACAGCTGTCTGTTGAGAGATAACGGCCTAGTAAGCCTCTCTGCCCAACTCTAAGTCAGCTGGGTGGGGGTGGGGTGAGGGGGTGCTGTGTGCTGGAAGAGCTTTGGCAAGTAAGGAGCGGCATATAGCCCCAGGATCTCAGAAGCAGGCCCCACCCCCATGCCACTCAGCAGCACCCCTGGAAGGGAAGAGATGAGGAAGAGTATAAGTCATTTTGCTGGCAGAACCCTGAAATCCTGCTGGTGACAAGAGGTAGGTTTTGCAGCTGATGGGAGGGGCTTTTAAGGGAAGTCCCTCTTTTCCCCAATAACTCTGCTTGAGCTTTGGATCAGTGAGCCCTGTCATCTAGACTTTGTCACTGGTTGCCCTCCCCAGTTTCCTGTTCTTGATGAGTCCCTGGAGAGGGCCAAGGGGTTTGTGTGTGCCTGTCTGACCTCTCAGAGGTGGCCCAAGAAGCCTGGAAAGAATGTAAACTGTCCTGACAACTAAGATGCGCTGGACTGCTCCTGGCTCCAGCATCTAAAGTAAATGATAAAACTTGGAAGAGGTCCTGCATGGTAGAAGATTAAGGGAGATGGGTCTTGGTTCTGGAAAAGAGCCAACTTTCTAAGACCAGTAGTGGTCTAGAGTATGACTGTCAGGTTACCAGGACATGCAGGCAGAGGCTGCTGGTCTTGTCCAGGAGGTAAGGCTGCAGTGGCGTTCTCTTATGATGGGTAAGGAAAGTCCCCTTCCAGCCTAGAAACTCATCCTGGGGGTGGGGAAGAGAGGGGCATGTTGTTTTCCCAGCTTCAGAGCCTTGACCTACCCCCATGCCAGAAAACAGGTCATGAAATGATTTCTTTTCTGCACCCCCCACCCAACCCCAACAGGTTTGGTTTAGATAGGTGTGCTGACTTACCAATGGAACCCAGCACCCACAAGCACTGCATCTCTGTCTTACTGATCCTCTGGCCCTGCTGACCTAGGAGCAGGATCCAAAGGAAGGTGACAGATGTCCTCTACCCCCTCCCCACCACCGAGGCTGAAGTGGAAGCCTAAGAAGTCCTCAGAAGAAGAGGAGGGGGTGGCTAGGGGAGCACTTCAGAGACAGGGCCCACTTCAGGGCTGACTGGTGGCAGAATGGGAGAACCCCCCGGAAGACCCCATCTTTCCAATAGCGGCCTCTATCCCGGAGCTTCCTGGTCCTGCTTGCCTCAGCTTTGCCTTAGGACACTGCCAGGCTAGGAGTGGCAGTGAAGCCTCACACCCAGAAAACTGTCAGGTTACAAAATCAAAATCCATCTGGGAACATAAAAGTATATAATGCAAAGCCAGAGCTCGTGGTCAGATGGGTGGTGGGCCTTTATCCATTCAGCAAGTGTTCATTGTTGTACCAGGTCCCAATCTAGGCACAGGTTGGGACTGGGGTATAGAATCACAGAATAAGCAGACATTGTTCCTACCTCAAAGGCAGTCAAGTCTAGTAGAGAGAAAGAAAAGAAGTTATGGCACAATGTGATGATAATGGGAGGGAGGGGAGCTCTGAGAAGGGACACTTAACTCGGCCAGAGGTGCTAATGGAGTTGGTCCTCCACGGATCAGAAGGAGTTAGCCAGCTGGCCGGGATCGGACAGGAAACAGAGCACAGAGAGGTGATGTGCATGGTATGGTGTATGGTGCTGAGGCTGCGGCATGTGTCTGAAGGATAGAGTAGATGGCAGAGGGTAGCGTATAGAGAGGTGGGTGGACTGGAGTGCTGGGGGAGCCAAGTCACAAGGAAGTGAGGGGGCCAAGGGAAGTCAGGGAATGCCCCAGGGCCTGGTCTCATTGGTGTTTGAGAAGGATCCCTCTGACACCTGTGCAGGAGGGAGGTGGATTGGAAGGGGCCTGACTGGCCCCTGCAGGCTACAGGGAGGTAAGAGATGAGACGGTGGCAATGTAGATGGAGATGGGGACAGATTTGAAAGCTACTCAGGCCAGGTAGGATTTCACACCATTACAGCCAGGAAAGGGGAGGGCTTCTCCTTGAGCATTAACCCTAGCCTGGCCAGGATTTGGTCTGCCTTTCTGACATCCCAGGGGATGTGTCAGGACCAAACAATGGAGGGATTTTTTTTTTCTTTTTTGCTGGGGATACAGGAGTCCACAGCTTCAAATTGGTGAAAGCCTTATAAGCTGTTGTCCATTGGCCATGAATTTTCCAGGGTGCAATCACTGCACAGTTGAGGGAAGACCTGGGTCAGACACACACCCCGAAACCCTCAGCCTCCATCTCCCAGGCCCGTTAGTTTAGCAGTTTTGGTCATTGCTCTGCCCACAGTGGCCACTAGGGGTGCTCTAGTCCCCTCTATCTCGCTGAGCTGTTGAAACACCTGCAGGCCTCCAAGAGACAGGTAATCAAAGAAGTGGGGGGAGGAAGGAAGGAAGGAAGGAAAATTCACCCACATTCTTAGACAAGGTAGCATGAGCAACAATAGAAAAAAATTTAAAAGAAAAGGAAAATTCAGCCACAGGAGGGTCTCCTCAGTGACATCACATTTCTTCCTCTCAGAGCACAGATACTAGTTTGTAATTGTGCCTTCCTTAGTTTGGTCCTTTGGCTGTCAGCCTGTCAGTCACCCTACTAAACCATGAGCCCATGATTGAATGGATCCTGCCTGCCTTGCTCCCTGCCCAGCTCCTGGCACACAAGAAGCTGTTAGAGAGTTATCGACTGCATGAAGACTTGCTGAGGCCAGGTGTGGTGGCTCATGCCTGTAACCCCAGCATTTTGGGAGGCTGAGGTGGCAGGATCACTTGAGGTCGGGAGTTCAAGACCAGCCTAGGCAACATAGAGAGATCACGAGACCCCCGTCTCTAAAACAAATAAGAAAAATTAGCCAGGTGAGGTGGTTCACACCTGTACTACCAGCTGCTCAGGAGCCTGAGGCAGGAGGATTGCTTGAGTCCGAGTCCAGGAGTTCGTGGTTATAGTGCATTATGATCACACTACTGCACTTCAGCTTGGGTGACAGAGTGAGACCGTCTCTAGAAACAAAAAAAGACTTGCTGGGCCAGGTTGCTGAACTGTTCTGTTGCCACATCACAGTTTTTAACTGTCCAGCTCCATGTACAATGGGCAAAGCTGCCCCCAGCCTCACCACAGCTCATGCCATCTAGGCCCTTGGTCACCATGGCAATTAGGTTTGTATAACCAGCTTGAGGATTCCAGTGTTGCTTCTGACACCTGATTATTATAGGTGCTGTGGGTTGAATTGTTTCCCCCCTGAAAGCTATGTTGAAGTCCTAACCCCTGGTACCTGTGAATGTGACCTTATTTGAAAATAGGATCTTTTTCAAGATAGTTGAATAAAGTTGTAAATTAAGAAATTAAGATGAGGTCATATGAAGTAGGGTGGGCCCTTAATCTAATACAAATTAATTCAATGTGGGGTCGTTATAAGATAAAGGAGAAGAGAGACAGAGAGAGATTACACAGAGGGAAGAATGCCATGTCAAGACAGAGGCAGAGATGGGAGTTACGCAGCTCTGAGCCAAGGAACGCCAGATTGCAAACAACAGAAGCTAAGAAAAAGGCATAGAACAGATACTTCCCTAGAGTCTTCAGAGAGAGCAAGGTCCTGCCCCACCTTGATTTCAGACTTCTAGCCTCCAGAAGTGTGAGAGAATAAACTTTTTTCTTCTGGGTTTTAAGCCTCCCAGCCTGTAGTACTTTGTTATGGCAGCTAGGAAACTAATACAATGGACATTCTCACTGTCCTCAGTGGGAATAGGGAAGAGGAATGTGGGATGTTTGCCAAGGCCCCTGTTATCAGAATTTCCAGCCCTGCATGGAGTGGGGTCTCTACTTTGCAGGCTTGTGCCAACAAATGTGATGTCTGGTATTATATTGAAGGGATCATAGGCTTTGGAGGAAGTCAGTCTGCCTATGACTTTGGGCAAGTTCCTCTCTGAGCCTCAGTTTTCTCATCTGCAAAATAAGCCAGATTGCTGTGTGTACAAGGGAGGTAATAATACCAGGCCTCCCAACCTTGGCTTGTTGTCAGAATCACGTAGGGACACTTGTTAAAAATACAGGTTGCCTGGGCTGAACTCCAAACCAACATGATCAGAATCTCTCAGGAGGGACCTGGGAATATGCTTTTTAATAAGCTTCTCAGTTGATTTTGATGTTTCATTAAGGTTGTTTATTCTCTGAGATAATATATAGTCAAATTTATAGTGGTGAGAGAGACAGAAAATTAAATCCCCTTCTCTTGCCTTTCACATTCAGCAATGGTTTGAACATGTTTCTGGAGAGAAACACTGTAAGAACTGCCAGTCTGGTGCAGTGGCGTGCACCTGTAGTCCTAGCTCCTCAGGAAGCTGAGGTGGAGGGATCATTTCAGCCCAGGAGTTCCACGCCCTCTGGGGCAACAAAGGGAGACCCCATCTCTAAAAAAATTTTTTTAAATAAAATAAGTAACTGAAGAACTGCTGTGAGCTGCCCCCTAGAGGTGGTGCTGGGAAGGAGAGGCTCAGGGTTCAGGGAGGTGGGAGGGAATGGAGGGAGAACCTTTTAGGAAAGCAGCTAATGGGCTCCAAGCACAAAGCTACTGTGCCCTGGGCCCTGTTTCTCACAGAAGACTGAGGGAGTGGAGCTCAGCTCAAATAGATCCAAAGGCCCAGCTTTCTTTGTTTAAAAAAAATTGTAAGGATATGGAAAAATTGGAACCTTCATACACTGCTGGTGGAAATGTAAAATAGTGCACCTCCTTTGGGAAACAGTTTGGCAGTTCCTTAGAAAGTTAAACATAGAGTTACTCTATGACCCAGATGACACTCCTAGGTGTATACCCTAAAGAATTGAACACATACGTCCACACATAAATGTGTACCCGAATGTTCATAGCAGCCTTATTCATAAGAGCCAAAAAGTGGAAACAACCTAAATGTTCATCAGGTGATGAATGGATAACAAAATATGATATAGCCATAAAATTGAGTATAATCCTGCCATAGGAAGGAAGGGGTACTAATTAATGTTATATTATGGGCTGAATTGTGTCCCTCCAAAATTCATATGTTAAAGTTCTAACCCCTAGTACCTCAAAATATAACTGTATTTGGAGATAGGATTTAAGGAGGTAATTAAGGTAAAATGAGGTCATGTGGGTGGGCTCTAATCCAATATGACTGGTGTCCTTTTGAGAAAAGGACATTAGGACACAGACATGTGCCCACAGAGGAAAGACTGTGTGATGACAGAGAAGACAACCATTTATAAGCCAAGGAGAGGCCTCAGAAGAAACCACCCTGCCAACACTTTGATCTTGGACTTCTAGTTTCTAGAACTGTCAGAAAATCAACTTCTGTTGTTTAAACCAGTCTGTGGTACTTTGGTATGGCAGCCCTAACAAACAAATACATGTTACAACATGGAAGAATCTTGAAGACATACTAAGTGAAAGAAGTGAGACAAAAAAGAACATGTTGTATGATTCCATTTATGTGAAATGTCCAGAAAAGGCAAATCTATAGAGACAGAAAGGAGATTAGTGGTTGCCTAGGGCTGGTAGGATTAGGGAGGATGGGGAGTGACTGCTTTGGGTGTGGGGTTTCTTTTGGGGGTGATGAAAATGTTCTGGAATGATATAGTGGTGATGGTTGCACAATGCAGTGAATATACTAAACACCACTCAATTCTATACTTTATTTGTTTGTTTGTTTGTTTGTTTGTTTGTTTATTTGAGAAAGGGTCTCGCTCTGTCACCCAGGCTAGAGTGAAGTGGCAAGATCGATCACAGGTCACTGTAGCTTCCAACTCCTGGGCTCAAGAGATTCTCCCGCCTCAGCCTCCCAAGTAACTAGGTCTACAATGGCGGGACACCACACTCGGCTAATTTTTCCTTATTTTTTGTGGAGAATTTTTTGTAGAGATGTTATGTTGCTCAGGCTGGTCTCCAACTCCTGGGCTCAAGTGATCTTCCCACCTTGGCTTCTCGATGTGCTGGGATTACAGGTGTGAGCCACCACGCCTGACCATTTTTTAAAATTATGTTATTTTTGGGCAAATCAGGCAGCCCCCCCCCAACCAGAGTAGATTCTGAGAGACTCCCTAATTCTACACTTTATTTTTTTTGTTGGTGCTGTAACTTGGATACAAATAATTCTACACATTAAAAGGATAAGTTTTATGGTATGTGAGTTATATCTCAATAAAAATTATATCTTCTAATGATATTCTGATTATAAGAGTAATATTAATAATTTTTATGAAATTACATAATAAGCATAACTATATAATTAGGAAAAAGTACGATTAGAGCCCCCTCCCCATATTGAATGGTGGCCATAGGATCACCTTTGAATGTTCCTTCCTTCTGCCACTCCTTTTCCCTGATTCCCGGGTGATCCATGTGGGGTGTTTGCCCAGCCCCCATGCCTCGTACCCTGCTATGGTTTGAATGTTTGTCCCCTCCAAAATTCATCTGGAACTTTAATTGCCATTGTGACGGTATTGGGAGGTGGGATCTTTAAGAGGTGTTTAGGTCATGAGGGCTCCACCCTCATGAATGGACTAATGCCATTATCAAGACAGTGGGTTCATTACCAAGAGAGTGAGTTTGTCCCTCTTGCTCTCTCTCACCCTTTCTTTGCCCTTCTGTCATGTGATGCCTTCCACCATAGGATGATGCAGCAAGAAGGCCCTCACCAGATGCCAGCACCTTCATATTGGACTTCCCAGCCTGCAGAATTGTGAGCCAATAAATTTCTGCATTATAAATTACCCAGTCTCAGGTATTCTGTTATAGCAACACAAAACAGACTAAGACATCTCCCATCTCACCACCTGCCCTGCCCTGCTCTGCTACAATTTTACAACAGGAAAATACTTTTTCTAGACAGCAACAGTAAGCATGTATTGAGCTCTAACTGTGTGCTAGCCAGGAAATAGTGTTTTATGCGCATTTTCTCAGATAATCTTCCCAACAACCTACTAACATATTACATAGGTTCCCATTTTTTAAATGAGGAACCTGTAGTTCAGGGAATTGAAATAACTTGCCCAAGGGCTTATGGCAGAGCTATAATTCAACAGTAGTAAGGGTGTCATTCTCTCTCAGGTGTCTTCTCTTGTTTGTCTCCATTTTCAAAGCAGACTACTAGGAAGATCCTGGAGATGCTCAAGGAGGGGCCTGAGGAGATGGAAGCAAGGTAGAATCAGTCAGACCAATGCTGCAGGGGCCACTTCCAGCCTTGAAAGAACAGGATCCATGTTTGTCCCGGCACATACTCAACTCCCACCAGAGAAAATAAGAGCTTTTCCTGCATGTGACCTTACCTTTACTAGACATTCACGTGGAATAATGTCTTTGTCCTTATGAACTCCTCAATAACATCATCCCTCCTGTTAGAAGTAACCCGCGGTGCCGTTAAGAAAATAAACACTGCAAATTGTCTTGGCAAGGCAAAATCTTTGCTTGTGATCAGAAGGGTGCGTAGTGGCAGCAAGAGCAGTCAGCCAGCGCACGCTACAGGGAAGTTCTTCATCTTTTTATCCCTAACATAGACCTACGGCTGTGTCTCATCCCATTGGCCAGGATTTTGATCTCACAGTCTTGTTCTTACCCAATTGGCTAAGGTGTCTTGCTAGGACAGAAAGGAAGAGGTGGGGTAGGGGGCTCCTAGTGTAGTAAGTGCTTACAGTTGGTGGGCAAGTCAGGCACAGAGTGTTACTTCCTGATACTTTGGCAGAAAAGTTAAGTTAAGGCTATCTACCCCTACACTCCCTTCTGCACACATCAGAGGAAGTGCCTCATCACAACTCTTCCAGGACGAAGGCTCTGGCCTGAAGCAGAAAGCTGATAGCCTGATGGACTGGTGATGATGACATTCCTGTGGCATTAGAAGCTGATGTGTCTCCAGAGGGACAGTGAAGGATTTCAGGGCAGGAGATGGTAGGAGGAAACAAAAGACCCTGACAGCCTTTGGGTGAGAGCCAGGATGTCTGGTCTGAACCCATCAGGGAAGGAGTACCCTCCAGAAGCAGTGAAATCAGCTGGGACCTGGGGACACATGTGGGGGCCAACTAGGGAACAAGCAAGGGACCCCTACTTTAGTTTTATGGTAGGCTGAATTCAAAGATGGCCTGTAGGATTCATGTCCCCTGGTGTACAAACCCTTTTATAATACCCTCCTCTTGACCAGGGGGCAGAATCTGTGAATTTGTTGAGACATCATTCCCAAGGCTAGGTTACTAATCAGTTTATCTTGAGTCAATAAAAAAATGTTACCCTGGGTGGGCCCGATCTAATCAGGTGAGGTCTTTAAAAGAGGGTGAAGTGTTAGAGAGACACTCTCCTGCTGCCTTGAAGAAATAAGCTGCAGTATTGTGAGAGGGCCTGTGGATGAAGCCATGTGGTGAGGACATGAGGGCAGCCTCTAGGACAGGGGTGGGGAACCTGCAGCCTTAAGGCCACATGTGGCCTTCTAGGTCTTTAAGTGCAGCCTTTTGACTGAATCCAAATTTTACAGAACAAATCCTTTTATTTTTATTAATATATTTTTGTTCATCTTTTATATTTTTATTTTATTTTTAAAATGAACATATTTTAAGTACCAAAGAATAAAATAAGTTTCAACGAAATAATCCTCCCAGATTGACAGGCACAATTAGAACATTAGTAAGCCATAAGGACTAAATTGACAGCTGCTACAGTCATGATTTAGTTCCAACTTCCCCTGCCTGACTGACAGCTCACTGCAGCTCACTGCAACCTCGAACACCTGGGCTCAAGTGATCCTCCTGCCTCAGCCTCCCAAGTAGCTGGGACTACAGGCATGTGCCACCGTGCCTGACCAATTTTTTCTATTTTTGGTAGAGACAGGGTCTTGCTCTTGCTCAGGCTGGTCTCAAACTCCTGAGCTCAAGCTCAATCCTCCTACCTCTGCCTCCCAGAGTGCTAGGATTATAGGTGTGAGCCACTCTACCCGGCCTAAAGCTACTATTTTAAGTGACACTTTGCAACAAGTTATAAGGATTGTTAACTATATTCTGTAAATGCAACACGGCATCATCAGTTTCATAACATGCTAAAATTGAACAATGAGGTACTCAGAGTGGATTTGCCACCTTTCTAAAGTGCATTGGCTATCACAGGGACAGGTGTTAGCCAAAATTTTCTCTCTTCAAGAACAGATAGTTAAATTTTATGAAGAACAGAATCAGCAAAGTGAATTACTGAAAGAAGATTTCTATAGGAATGCAGCATTTCTGTGTGATATCATGTCAAATCAAAATGACTTGAATATTTTTTTGCAAGGTAAAACTAAGTCTATATATGATATGTAGCAAAAAATCCAATCATTTCAAAAAAAAGCTATCTTTTTTCAAAACACTTCTTCAAAAGGAAATTTTGGATGGACATTTTCCCCAGTTAGCAAAAATCACTGATGAGCAGGATGATATATGTGAATCATTTGAAGAATATGCAGCTGTTATAGACCTATTGAAAGGTGGCCTTACTAATAAGCTACCTAACAGAGGAAAATAAACTATCAGACAGAAAGTAAGAGAAATAAACTCACAACACATAATTGCGCCTTTGAAGAGGAAACTCACAACACAACTACCCCCTTTGTTTTGTTTAATTAAAACACCTGTGGCCTAACTCATCATCTCTAAGAGTATTATTTTCTCAGCTTTGAAGAGCACCAAGTGGACAGAAGGGGTGCGAGCTCCCCACTCCTGCTCTGTGCCTCAGTTTTAAATTCCAAGGACTCTGATAAGCCAGCCTCACAGAGAAAAGAGAGAAAATAAAGAACACCTGCAACGACTTCACCACTGCTTCTGTTATCAACCCGTTAAAGCAGAAGAAAAAAAAACATTTTTACCCTTTAAAACTCCAAGCAGCTTTTTCTCAGCTGCCTGGCATTTTCGCTCCTTTGTTCATGTACTGTTCTCTCTCTCTCTCTCTCTCTCTCTCTCTCTCTCTCTCTCTCTCTCTCTCTCTCAAAATAAACTTTCTTTCCAGTGTGAGAATTCTTTCTCCAACTGGTGCTGTGAGCTCCTTCTGCGGTCCCCACCCTAACACCTATTAATTGGAGACTACAATGAAAGCTTCACTAACTTTGAGAATCATGACATCACACTCAAATGAGCATTTCAGCCTCACCTAGTTGATATCACCAAGGCACATGAAGAACTACAGATGGAATTGATTGAGCTCTCAGTAGATGACATTTTAAAGTCATTGTTTGATGCTAAGAAAGCTCCAATTGAAATATGGAAAAATGCAGTAGAATACCCACACCTTCAGCAACATTCCCCCAAAAAATACTTTCTTGCTTTTCAACTACTTATTTCTGCAAATCTGCATTCTCCTACCTAACCCAAATCAAGATGCCCTTAAGGTCACAAATGACTGATACCCATACTGATCCTCTACAGAGGATCAACTGAAACTGAGGACCTCCATGCTATATCCAAATATTCAATCACTTTCCAACAAAAAGCAGACACAATGAAGTCATTAAAAGGTAACTTTAAAATCAACAAATAGTTTTAATTTTTTGAAATTATTAAGTACATAGTAGTTAGACTTTTACAAAATAATGCACGTTTGTAAGTATATTTAATTGACGTTTCTTGAATGCAACCTTATTTGATTACAGCTAAATTGATGCAGCCTTTCAACACAAAAAGATTCCCCACCTCTGCTCTAGAAGCTGAGAATGTCCTTGGCTGACAGCTAGCAAGGAGAAATGGGGACCCAGTCCTATCACTGCAAGGAACTGAATTTTGCCAAAAACCTGAATGACTTTGGAGGAGGACTCTGAACTCCAGAGGAGACCACAGACCTGGCCAACTCTTGATTTCAGCCTTGTGAAACCCTGAGTAGGGAATCCAGTTATGCTATACCTGGACTTCTGACCTACAGAAACTGAGAGATAATAATGGGTATTGTTTTAAGCTGCTTAGTTTTGGTAAACTGTTATTAAGCAATAGAAAACTAATACTAAACAGCTAAGGCCTGCCCTCAAGGTAGCAGGGAATTCAGAATTGACTGAGAGATGAGCAAAGGCTACCTTCAGCGGTGGTGGGGAAAGAAAACAATTTCTGGAGTCAATCTAGGGCTCAAATCTAAGCACCACTATTTATTAGCTGTGTGATTCTTGGGCAAGTGCCCATTAAGTCCATTCCTTTATCAAAACATTAGGGATAAATACTTATGTCACAAGGTTGTTATGAGGTGTAGATGGGATAATAATTTGTGGCATGCAGTGGCACATCATTAGTTATAGTCATAATTGTATTTACAATAAGGACTGGGCACGGTGGCTCACACCTGTGATCACAGCACTCTAGGAGGCTGAGGTGGGAGGATCGCTTGAGCCCAGCGGTTTCGAGACCAGCCTAGGCAACATAGCAAGACCCCATCTCTACAAAAAATTTTAAAAATTAGGTGGGTGTGGTGGTGGACACCTGTAGTCCCAGCTACTCAGGAGCCTGAGGCAGGAGGATCATGAGTTCAAGCCTAGTCTGGGCAAAATAGGGAGACACCCCCCATCTCCCAAAAAACAAAAACAAAAACTCTCCCCACTTCAGTAGCCAATCTAAGTGACTGTAGGCAAAGTGGAGAGACTAACAGCAGGGAGACCAGTCGGGATTCAGTTGCAATATACCCAGTTCTTTCTTATTTATGCAAGCTCTGATCTCATCCTAAGCTTGATGGAGATTTGATGAACATTTATTGAACTACAAAGAGGTCAAAGCTTCCCCTGATGTCCTTTGGCTAGCATAGGGATAGAAAGGGAGTGATTCTTTTCCTCCCCATCATAAGGGTCATGGCTGAACTTCTATAACACGTGACAGGTTAACAAGAGAAAAGCATAACAAGTTTGATCATGGTTTTATGTGCCAGAGGAAACTTCAGATTAAAGACCCAAAGATACAGGGGAAACTGTACATTTTTATGCTTAGGTTCAATAAAGTGAGGATAGCTGTATAGAAATGTGATTGGACAAAAATGGTCTGAGCTAATGGAAATAAGACTGAGTGGGGAAACGTAGCAAGGCCTGTCTGTTCAGATTCTTCCTGGCCTCTTTGTGGTAACATTTCTTCCTCCTGGGTATGGGGTAGGACCCCTCTGGAATGACTGTCTTAATTTTTTCACTGCCAGCTGTTATACAGAAAGGCAGGGGGCAAGGTTAGAGTGGTATTTTTAGGCTTTATGGTTGGCTTTGGGGGCAAGAGGTTCTAGTTCCTATGACCTGCCTTGGGGAAGAGGGATTCTAGTTTCTATGGCTTGCCTGGGGGTACAATAAGGGGCAAAAGACAGGAGGCCAGCACGTCAAAGAGAAACTTGGCTTTTGAGACCTTCACTTGGGGTATTATTTTCTGAGCCTCAACACAAGATTGGTGGTAGAAGGTGAGGGCAGGTGCTTTGAAACCAAATGCTTTTTAAATCCTTTTTCCAGCCAGGTTCATATCCACCATAGCCACACTGCTAGTGAGGAAAAAGAGAAGGGCAGATGCTGAGGCCTGGGAAAGAGGGACTGGAGTGAGGAAGAGGGGCCTGTAAAGTCCATTTTTTTTTTCCTCGTGGGTCCAGAGATAGAGAATGGGCAATACTGAGACAAAAGAGACTGTGTCGTTAACTATGGGTGGCATCCAGACAATTCAGGCCTGGGAGAAGTCCCCCCACTGCCCAAGGACTCAAAGTCAGGTTGTAGTTGCTGAGATTAGATGTAAGAGTCTTGGAACTTGATCAACCCCATTTCAGGGCGGTCTGCTATAGATTCAAGAGCCCTCCGGTAGGGGGTGGGGACGGGCGTTTGGCCAGAAACATCCAGGTCAGAGTCCTCAGAACTGGGGACGTGGTGAAAAGAGCCCTGATTGCCACCAAGCAACCTAATTTAGCAACCTCTTTCCTGATCTGTGAAACGAAGTAGTTGGATTCATTTTTTAATGCTGCCGGTTTGTGATATAAGCATAGTTACTAACAAAATCCCTTACATGTAGGCAGTGTTTTCCCATTCGTTCCCTTATTTTTGTCTCCGACGCGGGGGGGGGGGGAGAGGCACGAGGGAAAGAAGCAAAGTAGGTATTTTTATCATAATTTGTGGTTGTTATTGCCATCGTTCCCATTTTGAGGAGATGGAGTCACCGCCTGAGCCGGACGGGAACGCCAGCGTTGTCCATCGCTCGCCCCACGCCTTCTTTTCACCCTAGCTCCACGATGGCCGCCGCAGGTCACCCGACCAAAGACAAGGCGGGGCGCGGCGCCCACGCGATTTGACCTCAGCGCGCCGCCGTAGCTCGCCCGCGTCCGCGAGGTTCCCTCCTCTCGCCAGCGCGCGAGCGTCGCAGTGGGCGGGCCTGCGCCGTGCGTCCCTGCGTGAGTCCGGCCCCCGTCAGCTCCCGAGCGGCCCGCGAGCTCACAGCCGGCTTCCCTCCAGCTTCTTCCTGCTCGCTACCATCGCCGTCATGCTGGGCAGCGCTCTCCGCCGCTGCGCCGTAGCAGCAGTCTCCCGGGCCGGCCCTCTAGGCCTCCTGCACCCCGCCCCGGCCCCCGGCCCCGCCGCCGGTAAGGCCCCCCGCCTGCCACTGCCCGCGCCGCGTGTCCTTGCGGTGACCTGGGCCCCGCCGCCACTCGAGGGCAGGCTCCCCTCCTCGGCCTAGTCCCTGCCCTGCGGGCCGGCGGCCGAACCCTGTGACTGCGCCGTTCTGGCCGCTGCCTCGAGTTGTGGAGGACTTGAGGGCGCGCCCCCGGTGCCTGCTTCCGCGCGACTTCCTGGCGCTGGCACCGCCGACGGGTCAGGTGTGGACCTGCTGTGGGCGCCAAGGAGGGGACTCAGCGCTCTCCTTCGGTTCCCGGGCCGTGACCGTGCCCCGGCGCCGACCCTGCGGCCACCTGACCGGGAGTGGCTGCCGCCGGCCTGCAGCGCCTTGGCGAAGGTGACATTGAGCCTCCGGGCACGCCCTCAGGGTAGGGGCGGGGGTGGCCCTTCCAAGGACCCCGGCACTGCTGCCCGCCCCCAGCGTTTGCGAGGACTCGATATGCTTCTGTGTGGGACACATTATTATACTTTTAAATCAGGCATTTCTTAGCGTTTTGTGTGTCACCTTCACAGCCTGTTCTGTCATTTTTAGGGACTGCTGTGCCACGTTCTGATTCTTCCACGTTTAAAACAGATCGACGTGTGTGGTTGTTTGCTGCGGGCCGGAAGAGAGCCTGAATATTGATAGGTCTTATGATAAGAATATTACTATTGAAAATTGCATACCACACACTCAGGAATAGTGGGTTTTACAAACATGGGAAAACTTTGTGTTTTTTCCTCTTCGGATTAGAAGCCTGATTGCTGGAGTATGAGATGTGCTGCTAATTCTTGTCTCTTATTTTCCTTCCCCTTATGTGTGTTCTGGGACGTTTTGTGTTCAGCACTGTACTTTTAATTACAGTGACTGCACTTTGATCTTGTCCATGATGGTAGTATGTGCTATATTATGAAATTTAGCTCCTAGGCATGCATATTTAAACATAAGAACTCACAGACTCAAAACTGATAACGTTGTTCCCTTGACTGTTTTAGGTATTTCAACTAGACACCTCAGAACCTAAAGAATATGTTCTGCTTCATTCAATTTATACTTTATCTATTATAATTTACCATAAAACAGTGAGGTTGGAGTGCACTTGAGAGACTGTGGAGACCATCTTGTTTCACAAAAGAGGAAACTGAACCCTCCTTGGGAAACGGATTCTTTTATTAGTGGTGGAACTATTTTTGTTTCTTACCCATAGTTAAGTTTAGGCCATCCTGAGTTTGTCAGTTTTTTTTGTTTGTTTGTTTCTTTCCTTATCTAATTGCTAAGGCAGCAAATGCTATTTTGATTTTTTTATATAGATACATTTTGGGAAGTTTCTCTTGACTTTTTCAAAAGAATTGCTACCTTTTGTGGAAGTTTGGGGAAATGGCAGGGGTTTTTGGTAAACTATAGATTAAGGGGATTCTTTTCTTAGTGGTTTATCTCCTAGGTGTTGTATTCCCCTTCCTGAGTGTTACTCATAAAGCAAGAGCTTTATTTTAGGTATTTGTCCTATAGACCTAAATACTTGTCACAAAGAGGCGGTATTACTTACAAGTGGTGTCAGCTACTACTTTCTGTGTGACCTTGGATGTGTTAACCTGAAGCTTCAGTTGCCTCTTCTTTAAACTCAGGATAATATGTGGTAGTTGTTAGGTTTAAATGAGATAATGTAACGCTTAGTACCTTGCCTGCCACAACTGTTTAGTGCATGTTTGCTTTATTACAGTGCATTTCATTTTGCATATTATAGGTTATCAGTATGAGACTGAAGAGGTTTTATGCAATTCAAAGTCAAAAGGAATTAAGGGGCCAGGTGCAGTGGCTCACACCTGTAATCCTAGCACTTTGGGAGGCCAAGATGGAAGGATTGCTTGAGTTCAGGAGTTCAAGACCAGCCTGAGCAAAAGCAAGACCCTGTCTCTAAAAAAAGTGGAAAAATTAGCTGGGCGTGGTGGCTCGAGCCTTGGGAGGCTGGGGCAGAAGGATCACTTGAACCCTGGAATGTGAAGTTGCAGTGAATTATGATGACGCTACTGTACTTTATCCCAGGCAACAGGGTGACACCCTGTCTCCCCAAAAAAAAAGGAATTAAGGGTCTTGGATGAGGTGATGAGGCTATCCAAGGTCAAATACTTGAAATGTCTGGAAGGATTGACCTAAGGGGCCTCAAATTTGCTCTAGTTAAGTAGCAGCCTAAATTCTATATTTGGTCCATGAAGAAGCCTTCAACTTGAAACATAATTGTTGCCTAATAACTGAGGGTTAGATGTTTAAATGTTTTAAATAACAGTTAGGTCCTCTAGTCAACAGTTAAAACCTATGAAATCCTGGCTCTTACATCCTTACCCTGAGAGCTGGGGAAGACCTGGTAGGGTGAGAATTTTCTCTTCCTTGGTGCAGGACTGAATTTAAGCAGCACTTTTATTACCTTCCAACCTTCTTTTCTGCACCACTCTCACATTTCCAAGGTCCAAGGCAGGACTTGCACTCTCAACACCCTCAATAACCCTGATAATTGTCAATAACTTGTTAATGTGCCCTCTATATTATTCACTGCCGTCACTCATTCCTAGAGTTACCACCACCAAAATGTCCATTCTTTGGGCCTGTCCGAGCTGATTAGTTATTAAATGTAAAGCCATCTGATTTAACTAAATTTAAACCCAAGGGATTAATGGGCCCTTTGATTTTTCTAAATACATTAGGGTTTTTTGTTTGTTTGTTTTGAGACACAGTTTTGCTCTGTCACCCTGGCTAGAGGCTAGAGTGCAGTGGCGTCGTCATAGCTCACTGCAACCCCAAATGCCTGGGCTCAAGTGATCCTCCTGCCTCAGCCTCCTGAGTAGCTGGGACTACAGGCGTGCATCACCGAGTTAGGCTAATTTTTCTGTTTTTTGTAGAGGCGTGGTTTCGTTCTTGCTCAGTCTGGTCTCCAACTCCTGGCCTCAAGCGATTCTCCCACCTCTGCTCCCAGAGTGCTGGGATTACCAGTGTGAGCCACGGTGCCCAGTAAATTGAGTGCGTAGCTGAATGCCAAAAAGCAGTGTTAGAAATAGCTTTGTACATTAAGGCCCTAGAAATGTCCCCATTTTTCATAGCTGCCTCCCTTTTCTTACTTTGGAAGCTTCAGGTTGTGTAAAAGCACTGAGTAATTGTTTTCCAAAATAGTTTGCCTTACAAGCCTCAAAACTAGGTGGAAATGCCTTAAGGGTGGTGGTGGGGGGGGCAGAGAATTCCTGTATAGTTTACCTAAAAAAAAAAAAGTGTTAAGCATGTTGGAGAAATGTCCATAGCTAACAGTATAGCTCCCACTCTACCCAGCACTAAAGTTAGGAATATAATTTAAACCATGCGGGAGAGTCTGTTTTTGCCCTCCTGGAAGGGATGTATGTTCCAAACAGTTGTTTTCTAAAAGACTTTGGAATACAACCAGTTTGTAATTTGGCTTCCAGAGAGGTGATCAAATCATTGAAGGTAATGATCTTGACTTGGATTTACAGTTGCTGGTCATCTTTTTCACAGTTAGGAAACAAAGCTAGCACTCATCTAGTCAAATTCATGCCTAGCAGTGAGCCAAAGGAATTGCTTATCATGAAACACTTACTGTTCTGGGTAGGAGGACGACAGGTGGAAGGATGACCTCTGGGAAGGGAGCACATAAATTTTCGTTTTTCTTGGGTAAACACTCAGGAAGGGAATTATTGTGTTATATGGTAGGTGTGTGTTTAACTTGATAAGAAACTGCTTAAAGAGTCTTCCAAAGTGGTTGTATCATTTTACACTTGCACTTTAAGTATTCATTTAAGGATAACTTCAGTTTTTTAAAACGGTAGCTTATAAATTCTTGATAAGTAATCTATGCTTTCTGATATATTGAATGTGAATGTTAGTCTTTTAAGACTTACTAAATATCCCTGTAGTTTTGATTAAATGTTAGCACTTACCAGATATATTTAGGTCTAGAGATTCAATCTTTTTTCTTGTCATAGAAATTATGTGTGGACATCTGTAGGATATGAAGAAAAAAAAGAAATTAAAATATGTCCACTTCCAGTCTATTTGTATATATGTCCCACTTCATTCTGAGCGGATTGTGGACATAATTCAGGTCTCTGGGAAGATTGGGACTTGTGCTGTGATCCTGTGGGACTAATGGCAGGTGTTTTGCTATAGGCTCAAATGATAATTTAAGTGAAAATCCTTTCACTTGATCTAGCAGTGATAGTCTATCTCTAAAACTGGCTAGTCTCCCATATTCATCTTTTCTGCTTCTGTTTTTCCCTACTCTTCTCCTGCCAGTTACTGTATTAAGGATATATAGGATATTCCTAACATTTAATTTTTAGAGTATTCTTAGAACTACAATGATGAGCAGTTTCTGGGTGAGGGTTTATTTTTTTTAATATGTTAAGAAGCCTTAAAATTTCAAATAACTAGAAATTATACCAAGCTTGTCCAATTCAGATAATAGGAAATGTGGTTTGAAGTATGTTTCGTTTCTATAAATGATGATTTCTATAAATAGAAGATCAGTTAAGATATTTTTAGATAAAGGGTTAATTTATGGCTACCATTTATTTGGTACCTACCAGGTGCCAGGCCCTGTGCATAGTGTTACCTACCTGCTTTCATATTTAATCTTCATAATCTGCTAAGGTGGTAGTATTGCCATTTTGCAGATAAGGAAAATGAAACTCAAGTTAATTTTCCCAGGGCCAAACGGTGCGAGAATGAAGAGCCTAGAGGTACCTGACCGCTAGGCTGTGCTGTATCCCAAAACCCAAAGGTAAAAGTTCTTGCCTCCTATCCCCCACCTGTTTGAGAGGCTGTTGAGAAGGAATCCAGCCAGGTGCAGTGACTTACACCTGTAGTCCTGGCCACTCAGAAGGCTGAGGTGGGAGGGTCACTTGTGGCCAGGAGTTCAAGACCAGCCTGGGCAACACAGCAAGACCCCATCTTTAAAATAATTAATTAATTGATAAAATAGAAGGAATCCAGATCCCCAAACTCTTAATTCAGCACCCATTTGACAGGCAGAAAGAAAAAATGGAAAGACTTTTCCTAGGGTACTGTAAAGGGTGTATTGATTGGGAGCAGAATACTGAAGGCAAGAAAAAGTGTGAAAATAGTTGTGTGTCCTGTTTTCTGGACAGTGTTATATTAAAAATATCATTTATAGGTGTCTTACAAAACAGTATTTTTTGCACTGGGTGTAGGTCAGAGGGCATGTTCCCCCTTAGGGGATTATCAGAACCTTTGCAGAAGGGACTGTAGTTTGATACAACAATTTCTAAAGTTACCATTGCTTTGTTGGGATGTATAATTTATTTTGGAATATAATAGCATAAGATTTTTTAAAAATTATCAATAAAGCATCTGTTATAAATTTGTTTAAGAACTTTATTTTTTTTTTATTTCTTCTTCTTCTTCTTATTAAGGACATTATTATTATTTTTAGAGATGAGGTCTCACTATGTTGCCCAGCCTGGAGTGCAGTGGCTGTTCACAGGTGCGATGATTACACACTACGGCCTTCAATTCCTGGCTCAAGCAATGCTACTTCAGCCTCCCAAGTAGTTGGGACTGCAGGCACGTACTGCCATGCCCAGCTTGGACGTTATTTTTAATTAGGAATTAATACTCTGCTTGTAAAAATTCAAGCAGTATGGAAGTATGTAAAGAAATAAAATTTCTAGGCCAAGTGTGATGGCTCATGCCTATAAACCTAGCACTTTGGGATGCTGAGACAGGCTTGAGGCCAGGAGTTTGAAGTTACAGTGAGCTATGATAACACCATCACTCTAGCCCAGGCTACAGAGCAAGACCCTGTCTCAAAAAACAAAACAAAACAAAAAAAAAGTTTTTCCCTCCCAGAGATAACCACTGTTAACAATTTAAACCAAACAAAAGGGAAGCACTGTTAATAATTTCTAACTAGTTTTACACATTGGGGGGAAAGCATAAACATACCTATATAATACTTTTTGTTCTACTTTTCTTGGCTTAATTTTAAAGATATCTTTCCATATCAATATATGATTTATTTCATTTGACCTGTTGAATATTTTTTCTGCCTTAACATATATAGTTGATTCAGAATTTAATTCATTAGACAAGACATGTCAATGCTATTTTTGTACATTGAAGTTATTGCTCTTTCTTCTTTGTAGCTATCCAGTCAATTCGCTGCTATTCCCATGGGTCACATGAGACAGATGAGGAGTTTGATGCTCGCTGGGTGACATACTTCAACAAGCCAGATATAGATGCCTGGGAATTGCGTAAAGGTAATTGGAACATAGACATAATTGTCTATTTTAGTGTGTAAATATGAACTGCTTCCACTACTTTGTTGAAAGCAGCTATTTTGAAAACATGTATCATGTAAACTGGTTACCATCATGCAACTCGCAGGTAGGAAAGTTTATAGCTTTGATAGTAAGTGTGTCCTGTGAAGTTTTAAAACAGGCACTATTGACATTTTGGGCTTGCTAATTGTTGTAGGGGACTGTCCTTTACAATGTAGGATGTTTAGCAGTATCGTTGGGCTCTACTTGCTAGGTGCCAATACACACACACATCTGCAGTTTTGACAACCAAAAATGTCTCCAGAGCTTACCCGGTGTTCCCTGAGGGACAAAATCACCCCATAGAAAACCACCGCTGTAGCCTTAGGGCTAGGTGAGCAAAAGGTAACAGTTTTATACATTTTAATTTTCTTTCTTTATTTTTTACTTTGTACAAAGAGTCAGCACGGATGTACATTTTAAATAATTTACACAAGCAGTTATTTGGTTCTCTTTCCCTCTCAGTCATGGTTTGGTTATTTGTTATTTTTATTCTCAGTTACAAATCGTCTTGCCCTGAATTCAGTGTCCAGTCTAAATAAAGTAGAATTTGTCTTTGCTAAATTTGCAGATGCACATTTAACATGAATAAGTACCATTAGTGATACCTAGTCACTAATTTATCTCAGACCAAAAATTCAGTCTCTGTGACTACATTCTAGCATTGTACTCACTGGTGTCCTTTGTTTAAATATTTTAAAATAATAAAAGCAAGAGACCTAAGTGCTTTAAACTTGTCTGCAGAAATGTAATGACTCCATTTCGCTACAACCAGGGGAATTCTTACTGAATAATCTTGAGTAGAAGTAATGAAAAGAACAGCAACTCTGTGTTTCCATTAAGAGAATCTTAAATTTTATGATGTGTCATTTTGTGCAAATCTGAAAGTAATCATCATGCCCAGTCATTTTCTGGTTGAATGTTTATGAGTCTGTGCACTAATGTTTCTCTGTAATATCTCCTTAATGTCCTCATTTGGGCTTCATTAACTCTCCTTAAGCACTTCTCTGGTTGTTTTTAGATTATTTTCCAATCGCATCTGTTTTAAAGCATCCAAAATACATACATTGTACTAGGTGTTAAAGATAGGGGTTGCAAATGACCCTCTTGTTTGAAAAGAAACCAGCTAATTATTATGAAAAGTGTTTCCATTTAAGAAAACTCTTAGGGTTTTTTCCTTCAATCTGGATGCTGTTGCATAGCTTTTTCTTTCCACTAAATTCACTGTGGAAGATCCACTGTGATCTTATCATCTAGAATTTATTAATGGTAGATTTCTCTTGTTTTATAGATAAGAGAATAGAGACTCAAACAGATAAGATCATGTGTCTATGATTCAATAAAAATATAACTAAATTGTAGTTTAAGTGAGGATATGCCAGGTAGACATGGCTCCTCTTTTTAATTTTGCAGGGATGAACACACTTGTTGGCTATGATCTGGTTCCAGAACCCAAAATCATTGATGCTGCTTTGCGGGCATGCAGACGATTAAATGATTTTGCTAGTGCAGTTCGCATCCTAGAGGTTGTTAAGGTCAGTGAAATAACAATGCTAAAATTGTTCTGGAAGTGGGTGGGCTGTTGATCAGGTATTAACATATTCTTTATTTTTGAATTTGTTAAAATGCCAAAAATTAGTTCTTATATAGCTAGAGGAAATGTATATTGCAGTTAGAGTCTTTCTAGAGGTCACTTTGGCAGCATTTATCCAAAGCTTCTAAAATTGTGCATGATACATAACCTTTTGTTCAGCAATTTCATTTGAGAATTTATCTTAAGGAAATAAGGGTATACAAAGGCTTCATCTTTTTGCTATTTATGATATGAAATTAAATATTGTTAGTGGTTTCTTAAAATGGGACATCCCAGAGCAGATTATTACTATACAACTACTAATATTATTGAAATGTGTTTGATATTAAACATATTTGTGGCATATTAACTAGAGAATGTTACAAAACAGTTTTTGTGGTGTGACTCCATTTTATTTTTTTAAAAAACACATATGAAAATGTAGGAGGATATATACTAATTCCTCTCCCTCTTGTTTGGTTATAGTTTCTAAGCTTTTTGTAATGAACAAATACATTGCATTTTAAACATGAATTTTAATTTAAAAAAATACAATTAAGGAGACCTAGAATTTGTTGAAGCAGAAGAATAGCAGCTTGGCACTTTCTTAGTTCATTTGACTTTTTAATATTTGCTCCTGAGGAACCCTGTGACAATACAGGTATAATTGTATGTTATGGTGGAAATTCTTCTGCTCTGGCATGTGTATTCTCTAAGTGCAGCTCTCTATGAAAAGACATTGTGGTGTGTAAGAAAGAAATTCAAGGTCTGTAAGGGGGAAAGTGTGACATTACTTTATCTATAATGGGTAAGATAATTTAAGGGTTCTGTAGGCTATCAATCCATTCAGCACTGGTAGTTAATTCAGTTAGGGTCTCAAATTGGAGGCAAATGAAAATATTTTTCCTGTGTTAACTTAATTATTCCTCTTGCCTGCTGAGCATGTTTAATTGCCTTCACAGAATTCTGTCATCACCACCTTCTTTTCCAGTAATTCAAGACTTTGAAATACTTTTTCTGGATTTAGTCTAATTGTCTTAGTTATTCTTAAAAACCTACTTGAACAATGTCTATATGAGTTGCCCTCTTTATTGAACAAATGTATTAACTTAAAAGTAGATGACCTGTATTAATTCTATGCTACTAGCCTCTGCATATATAATTAAAAGCTTTTTCAAGTTCATTTTGTTGATAGAGACAGCTTTTCAGAGAGTTAAATGTGAATATTCTCTTTGCCATCAGGACAAGGCAGGACCTCATAAGGAAATCTACCCCTATGTTATCCAGGAACTTAGACCAACTTTAAATGAATTGGGAATCTCCACTCCAGAGGAACTGGGCCTTGACAAAGTGTAAACCCCATGGGTAAGCAACAAACCACTGAACAAGGCAGGAGAATAAACCAGGGAGGGATGAGTGGATGACAATTTGGTGCTCTCAGACAGAGTAAGACCTTTTAATGTTCTTGTTAGAGGTAGTGGCTATGAGCATAAAGAGATTGAGAGAGTATCAATGATGATAAATTTAATGAGCTGAAATTATTTCTAGTTGTTTTCATTGTTTTCTCACTGGTGTAAAGGCAAGTGAAAGCTCCCTTTAATATAGATATTTAAAAATCTATATAAAATATTATAAGCATAAAAAATAAGTTTAGAGGACCATATAGTGAGTCTGTGTACCCACACCTAGATTTTCAGATATTATGATTTTACTTCTTTTTTTTTTTTTTTTTTCTGAGACAGAGTCTCTCTCTGTCACCCTGGCTAGAGTGCAGTGGCGTCAGCATAGCTCACTGCAACCTCAAACTCCTGGGCTCAAGCAATCCTCCTGCCTCAGCCTCCTGAGTAGCTGGGACTACAGATGCGAACCACCATGCCTGGCTAATTTTTTTCTATTTTTACTAGAGACAGGGTCTCACTTTTGCTCAGGCTGGTCTCGAACTCTTGAGCTCAAGCAGTCCTCCTGTCTCGGCCTCCCCAGAGTGTTAGTATTACAGGCGTGAGCCAACACAGCTGGCTTTTTTTTTTTCTTTGACTCAGAGTCTTGCTTTGTTGCCCAGGCTGGAGTGCTGGGGCCTTGAAATAGCTCACTGCAGCCTCGAACTTCTAGGTTCAAGCAATCTTCCTGCCTCAGCCTCCAGAGTAGTTGGGACTACAAGCACATGCCACCATGCCTGGCTAATTTTTTGTATTCTTTGTAGAGACAGGGTCTCACTATGGTGCTCAGGCTGGTCTCGAACTCCTGGCCTCCAGTGATCCTCCTGCCTCTGCCTCCCAAAGTGCTGGTATTATAGGCATGAGCCACCACGTCCGGCCCTTGGTCTTTTCATTTTATCTTTGTCCACCCCCTCACTATCATAAGCTCATCTTTATAATAACATGGTAAGGATTTTGTATTATTAAAGATTTCTAGGCTGGGTGCGGTGGCTCACACCTGTAATCCTAGCACTTTTTGGGAGGCTGAAGCAGGAGGATCACTTGAGCCCCAGAGTTGGAGACAGGCTTGGGAGACGTAGTGAGTCCCTGTCTCTAAAAAAATTAAAAAATTGGCCAGGTGTAGCAGTACTTGCCTGTAGTCCCAGCTACTTGGGCGGCTGAGGCAGGAGGATGGCTTGAGCCCAGGAGTTGGAGGCTGCAGTGAGCTATGATGACGCCACTGTACTCTAGCCCGGGCAACAGAGCAAGACCCTGTCTCCAAAAAAAAAAAAAAAGATTTCTGGTCAGATGTGGTGGCTCATACCTATAGTTCTAGCACTCATTGGGGGTGGCAGGGCGGAGGTGGATTGCTTGAGGCCAGGAGTTCAAGACCAGCCTGGGCAACATGGCAAGACCCCATCGCTAGAAAAAAATTTAAAAAAAAAAAAGATTTCTGTGAGTACTTGGAGAAAACTAGTTGCTTAGAATGGAGAATTTCTTAGTTTTATATATATATATATTTTTTATTATTTTTAAAAAATATATATTTTAGAGACAGGGTCTCACTTTGTCACCCAGGCTGGAGTACAGTGGTGCCATCATAGCTCACTACAACCTTGAAGTGCTGGGCTTAAGGGATCCTTCCACATAGTTAGGACTACAGGTGTATGCCACCATGCCTGGCTAATTTAAAAAATTTTTTTTTAGAAATAGGGTCTTGCTGTGTTGCCCAGGCTGGTCTCAAACTCCAGGCCTCAATCAATCCTCCTGCCTCAGCCTCCCAAAACACTGGGCTTACAGGCATGAGCCATCACACCGGGCCTTTTGGGCTTTTGTCTGTGGTTCACCTCTTGGGCTTAATTTTCATTTTATCACATATTATTCTCCAGGGTCCAGAAGATCCATGTTATATAGGATATATTCTAGCTGCCGCAACATACTTTTCAAAAAAAATTTTTTTTAAGGGCAACTATCAAATGCTTTTCTAATTGGAAAAGAAGACTACACCAGTAAGTAGTAGTGGTGTAAATGGTGAAAAAGCCACAAAGCTAGTTCCCTGTGAGTTGACTATAGGCAGGATTAAGTAAGAGCAGAAAGGGCTACAGAGAGACAGTGTTTTTCTTGGAGTGGGTTATTTTTAATAAGATTTCTACTTTTTTCATTCTTTCCTGACTCATTCTTTGTGTTTTCTCTTACAGATGGGCTTCCTAAGGATTTAGTGATATTACTACTTGATTGTAAACAGTCACCTGGAAATACTGATGATAACATATTACCTTATTTGAACAAGTTTTCCTTTATTGAGTACCAAACCATGTAATGGTAACTTGGACTTTAATAAAAGGGAAATGAGTTTGAACTGAAATCAGGAATTTGTTTCATGTGTTTGCATTGAGAAGCAGAAAATGAAATGCCACAGGGCCATTGGTTTAACAGTTTAGTTGCCTTTTTACATGCTGAGAGAACTGTTTTCATTCTCTGGAAACCATCTGACATGAAAGTCAGCTTCATCAGCATATTTGAGTGCTCTGGCTGGTAAATTTGCTCAAGGATAGAAGGCATTTATGTAGAATTTTCTTACTGATACCTTAGGCTTAGGGGACTAATCTGTGGGGATGGATCAAATTGTATACTTTCCCAAAACAAGTGAGATGAAGTTTAAAAGGGGTCATTGAGATAGTGTTGAGGATGTGCTGTGTAGTAGCCAAGCCCTCTCATACTGTGTGTCCTAGTGCCCCTTTCCTTCCCTACCTGTTCTTCCCCAGCAGCGTCCCTAACAGTGTAGTTATTAGCCTTGGACATCAGAGCATTTACTCTGGCAGATTTGGAGGCATTCAGATTAAAGAACTGAATAAAACACACAAATCCTGCTTTACTTTAGAAGCCCCATAATACTAGAAGCCAGCTGCTGGATAAGGAAGTTCTAGGTCTGGCTGACTTATAAAATAGTATAGCCAGTCCAGACTACAGTATCAGGGAAATATGGTTAATATTAGGTTGAAATTTAGATGCCTTCTTTCCTAAAGCCATGAAAGGAATTGTTACTAAAATTGGTTTGGGTAAGGTTTTAACACCAAAGACCTTTTATAAAGGCTGATCCCCTACCAGAAAATCCCCTCCCCCCTTTTTAAGAAGTAGAAATGGGAAATAAACTAAAAGAGCACACATGTTTGTTTAATATGTAGTTAGTAGGCCATGGTTCTTAGGTTTGATCTTCCTTTTGGTCAGCTGTTTCCCCCTCACTCTATGTAGTATAGCATCCCTGTCACTGCTCCTTTCTAGCTTTCCTCCAGATCCTTTCCCTGTTGCTTCCTCCCAGAGACAAACAGAGTCCTGCCCTAGTGAATCCTGAATACGGGGTTGGGGGACGGGTGTAAGAGGGTGAGAGTGGTATTAAACAGTATAATCATATTTATAGTTATGTCATGGCAGATTTTAAGAGTTCTGTGAACGTATATGTGGGTACTGTGAGAGAATAGAAGGCTTCTGAGGAAATGACATTTAAGTTGAAGCCTAGAGGATGAGGGTAGGGTGTTAATACTTGATCTAAAAGGTAATTTTATATATGTTTGGCCTTTGCACCACTGGGGTGGGGAAGAGGGATTTTCTTTTCATTTTTTTTTTTTTACAGCTCCCATATGTGCATGCATAATCACATTTAAATCATCTTCAGTTACCAAGATCTACAAGATTACTGTAACTAGCTGAAAGAGGACCATGTCAGTGTCATGGGCTTTTAACATATAGGGGGGAAGGAAAATGTGTAAAATGGTCTGTGTTCTCAAGATCATGGGAGGGGGCAGAGGAGGGAACATAGGTTCACGATGATCTATGAGGGTGAAATAAATGCTATGATAGTCTTCATGCTGCAAACACTTATTGAACACCTACTATATATCAGACATGCCAGGCACTGAAGATAGAGCAATGAACAGGAGAGACAGAATTGGAGCCCGGAGACACTGGGAGTAGGCACAAAATTACACAGTTGTACAGTGTGGTTATAACTTAATGAGGGTTTTGAATTAGGGTGGTAGGAGTAGAAATGGAAAGAGATGAATTTTGAGCATCACATTATTGAGGTGTAGTTGATAACTAATTCAGTGAGGGAAATGAGAACTCGGAAGGTCTGTTTTACAGATGTGAGTGATGGTGCCATTCGCAGGAAAATAGGAGTCAGCAAAAAGGGAGCTTGGTGCAGAGTGGAGAAGTGAGAGTAACTTTTTATTATAGCAAATTACAGACATTGACAATGGTAGAGTATTGTAAATCCCTATGTATCCCTTATTGTACTTTAGCAGTTACCAACTTGTGGCCATTTTTTTCATCTATATCCTTATTCACCCCAACCCCAAATATTTGTAATCAAGTCTCAGATACATCATTTCATCTGTAAATAAATGTTACAGAACATCTCAAAGTATGTTTTAAGCACAACTATAAGGAAGGAATGTTAGACTTTTTTTTTTAAAGAAAGTCTTGGTATAGGCCTTTTTTTCTTCCAGTAAAAATGTCTTTACTGTTTATCCTAATTATAATGATAACACACATTCATGAAACAATACAGAAAACAAGAATGTAAAAAATGTCTGAAAGTCCATTTAGACTTTCTCTACAAGCTGTACAAGAAGCATGGCACTGGCATATGCTTAGCCTCTGGTGAGGGCCTCAGGCTGCTTCTATTCATGGCAGAAGGCAAAGGGGAGCAGGCGTGTGCAGATATCACTTGGTAAGAGAGGAAGTGGGGGAAGAGGAAGGTGCCAAGCTCTTTTTAATAGTCAGCTCTCTCAGGAACTAACAGAGTGAGAACTCACCCCCACCCCGCAGTGAGGGCATTAATGTATTCATGAGGGATCTGCCTCCATAACCCAAACACGTCCCATTAGGCCCCACCTCCAACATTGGGGATCAGATTTCAAAATGAGGTTTGGTGGGGACATAGAAACCATATCCAAACCATAGCATCCCTCTATAGCTGTGGCCATGCCTTTGCATTTGACTAGCTAATGTGGATACAAAGGTGGGGCTGATGACCTGGGAGCTCAGGAAGACCTGCAGATTCATGGGCTCCATCTGTCAGTTATCTGTGCACTACCAATAATGGGAGAAGTTCCTTGGGCTAGAGGCTGAAACCTGGTGAGAGAGTGGATTCTGAGAAGGGAAGAGAAGGCTTGAAAGAGAAGTAGGATAAAAAAAATCACTGTCCTCTATCCCTTCTAATGTTTAACCTCAGATACTTGCCTATATTTAGGAATTAGCTCCAGTGAACAGCAGAACCAGAATTCTCAAGTGATGATGGAGAAATACATTTCTTGTCCTAGGACCAAGAAAGTTTAGGGAATGGGTGGGCCTATGATTTGGAGCCAAGGATAAAGAATGTGACTGCCAAATAAGGGTCACAAAAGCCAGGATGGGAGTCCTGTTGCTAACAGCCAAAAATCTCTCCCCAAGGACCTCCTATCCATAACAACAAAGAAACAAGACCGGCTGGGGCTGGGCGCAATGGCTCACGCCTATAATCCCAGCACTTTGGGAGGCTAAGGCAGGAGGATCACTTGAGATCAGGAGTTCAAGGTTGCAGTAAGCTATCATCACACCACTGCACTCTAGCCTGGGTGACAGAGCAAGACTCTGTCTCTTCCAAAAAAAAAAAAAAAACAAGCGTGGAAACCCAGGACTGGTAGGTACCTTATCTGTTGTCTTCATTAGGTCTGCAGGATTTAGCATAGCACCTGCCGCACAGTAGGAGGCAAATAAAGTTTTGCTGAATGGAGGAGCTGAAGATCCCCAGGCCTAGCAGGGGAGCCAGCACAGTCACTGCAGTGGGTTAAGATCTGAGTAGCAGGGGTGAGGAAGAGAGGCTTTGTGCCTTCTGTGCTGTGGCAATTCTTGCCCTGGACCCTCATCATCTTACAACTTAGGGTTTGTTTATTTTTGGGGGGTGGGGGTAGATTTTTCTTAGGTTCCTAGTGAACATAATTTCTTAAGTGGAAAAGGGAACTGCCCACATCCAGGCCAGAATAGTTGGGCACAACTATCACAATATCACAATTTCCTCTTTTTTTGAGACAGAGTCTAGCTCTGTTGCCCTGCCTAGAGTGCAGTGGTGTCATCATAGCCCACTGCAACCTCACACTCCTGGGCTTAAGCGATCCTCCTGCTTCAGCCTCCCAAGTAGGTGGGACTACAGGCACATGCCACCATGACTGACTAATTTTTCCTATTTTTAGTAGAGATGGGGTCTTGCTCTTGCTCAGGCTAGTCTCGAACTCCTGACTTCAAGCAATCCTCCCTCCTGCCTCAGCCTGCCAAAGTGCTAGAAGTGCTAGGATTACACGCATGAGCCACTGTACCCGGCCACAATTTCTTCATTAATAAAATGAATTTACATTATATAATCTCTAAAATCTCTTCCAGCCCCAAAGTTCTATGATATTAAGTTAACTAAAAGTTAAGAGGGGAAACAGGATATTCATTCAACAAATATTTATTACTATGACCTTATGCTAAAAACAAGGGATACAAAATGATTAAGGCAGTCTGCTCTTGGGGAGTGCAAAGTCAAATGAGAGAATAAACACTAAATCCTTATATTGCTGTGTAAGGTTTATGTAATAACAGTACACATTTCTCGAGCACTTACTATATGCCAGATGCTGTTCTAAGCACTTTGCAATTTAACTTCACAATTCTATTAGATAGGTTTTATTATTATCCCCATTTCTCAGTTAAAGAAATTGAGACATAAAGAGGTTAAACAATTTGCCACTAAGTGACAGAGCAAAAAATTTGGCTTCAGAGCCTATGTTCAAGCACAATTAACAGAGCATCACTGATGAAGATTCAGGGGAGCATGTATGACGGCTCTAACTTTTGCTGTAAGTTCCTGGTGATTTTATGACATTAAGTGGGTTTTGATCACATTTTCCTTAGCCCTTGGTGAGGTCTCCCATCAGTTTAACGGGCAGTATAGCCAGGAGAAAAACACTTCTTTGGAGTCCACAGGGACCTGGATACAAATTCCAGGTTTATTACTTAACTGGTGAATCTGACCAAGTCTAAGCCTCATTTGTATAACAGGAGTAACTACCTGCTTTTTCACTGGGGAGTCATGAGGATTAAATACTAAATTGAGCCATGTGAACCTGCTGTTTCTGGAGGTCAAAAACAGTCTAACAGATCATGCATGGGGTGGTGGTAGCGGGAGGGAATCTACCCAAATAGTAAGGATTCCTTTGTGCTTCTGATTTTTCAAAAACCTCAGCCCTTAATTCTTTTTCTCCTCTTCTGCCCAAGGCACAGAACTGCTCAACAGTCCCGGTGGCCGTGGGGGCTCAGAGGTTGCACACTGTTGACCGACTCTGTGGAGCCCAATAAATTAGCCAAGGGACTGCCTCATGAGATTTAGCAGTTCCTACAAAAATCTGGAGCTTTCTTCCAGCCAGCCACAAGCATATCCCTTGGGGGCCAGAGAAGTCAACAGCCTTGACACATACCCTGCCAGAGTATGTGTCAGAGCGCACTTTCACCCTCCTTTCCAGTGTCTATTTGCCTTTGTCACTGTAGGACGAGTAGTGACATTGGTTCCATTTTAAAATGTGGAAACTGAGAACTACGATCAGGCCTCGTCCAAGCTCTCAGGCACTGCGTGGTGTTGAAAAGAACATGGGGTTTGGCGTCAGATCAATCAGCCCAGGAAATGCCTCTAGTTGTGTCACCTCAACAAGGTCCTTGAATCTCTTGGGCCTGCTTCCTTTTCTGGAGAAGGGCCGTCATACCTCTCTTCCTCATTTGGCTCTTTTCAGTGCAAGCCAAGCCCTCCCGAGTCAGCTCGGCTGTGGCGAGATGACCTCGAGATGGTGCGAGGAGCGTCGAGAGCGCGAGCGCGCCAGGGCATGAACGATGGGCGCCGGCCGACGCACACCCGCGGCCCCCCAATATCAATATTTAATTCCTACTAGAGACAGAACTGAGCCTAAACATCGCCAGGTTCAGACCGACTGCAAGTTCCGAAGTGAGCCCAAATAGGAGTACCCTCACTGCCCAGACCCACGGAAGGGCGGAACCGCCAGGCCAACTCTCCAGCAGGCGCAGCCGGAAAGGCCATCACCAGTCGGCCCGCGCCTGCGCGCCGCCATCTTGCTAAAACAGAGCCCGCCCCGCCCGGCCGACGCCTTCATAGGCAGGGGGCGGGGCTGCGCCACCCTGCGGGGCGGGGCCAGGCCATGGCGACCGTGGAGCCCGACGGGCGCGCGCTGCGGGCTCCTGCGCCGGGACCCCGGCCCGGCGGGGCCACGGGCCGAGCGGCGGGAGCTGCGGGGCCACCCTTCGGGCAGAGCGGTAGCAGAGCCCTCCGGCCGGGGGAGCGCATCCCTGCCGCCGTGGAGAAGCGGGGGCCCTACATGGTGACGCGCGCACCCTCTATTCAGGCCAAGCTGCGTGAGTGTAGCCCGATGGTTGGGGGAGGTCTCTGCCCCCGCGGGCTGCCGGCTCCCCAGGGCGGGCTCCGGACCTCCGCTGGGCCTCGCCCCCAAAGGGAACGGTTTAGCTGCAGCCTGCTCCCGTCCCTGAAAATCCGTTCGTAAAGAGCGGCCTCCCGAGTTCGGGAGACACTGCAGAGTGGGGAAGATCCGGCTGACCCGGGCCCTTTAACTTCCAGAGAAGCACCGGGACCTGGCCAAGGCCGTTCTGCGGAGAAAGGGCATGCTGGGGGCCTCGCCGAACCGCCCAGACTCTTCAGGGAAAAGGTCTCAGCAGGCGCCACCTCCTCTATGCGACAGCTTTCAGAAAAGTCCTTCATCCTCAACTCAGGCTGGGAGACAGGGTGCTCACATTGTTTAAGGCCGAGCTAGTGATTCCCCTGACGGCAACATGTCAGGTTCCTGTCTGTAAAATGAGAAGGACAACCTATTTTCCTTAGTGGTGGGGGGCGCACAGTTTGGGGGATGTCCACGATTGTAGCTCTGACTTGGGCAGTTCGTAGGCAATATATATAACCAAAGTGTACCCTCATAATATTCTGAAATTAAAAAAAAATAAAGATGTGATAGTATCAGGGAAAGGGCTTTGGAATAAGGGCGTTCTGTCAGTGCACAAGATCATCTACTATCTGAGTTTCCAAGTTAGGGAGGAGAATGGTGGCTGGAGCCCCTAGGAGTGAGGATGGAGAGCAGTGTGGGAACAGCTAGCGCTGTTTTTTGGTTTTTGGTTTTTTAAAACAGAATAGTAAACTCTCACAGCTGGATAATACCTTATCCAGTGCCTCCTTTTACAGATAAGAGTTAAAACTTGGAGGGGTGAAAGGATTTGCCCAAGGACTTGCAGTTTTTCTGTCCTCTGGTTAAATAAGGTGGGGGTGGGGAGAATGCTTTTCCTGGTTCATGAAAGGGGTGTGCTTTTTCCACAAGGGCAGTGGGGTGGGGAGTGGAAGGAGGAATATGTGCGTGCAGCTGGAGCTGCAGGCATTGGTGGCTGTGTGACCAGGTAGAAGGCAAGTCAGGAGTAGTACAGTCGGTTGTTTTTCTGTAGGGCAAGGACTCTGGCTTCTCCTGTGAAATGCCAGTGCTTTCATCAATGCTTGGTCTCTTCCCCATCTCCCCTCAGGTCAGTGAAGTTTAACAAGGGCTATACTGCTCTTAGCCAGAGTCCCGATGAAAACCTGGTGTCCCTCAACTCTGACAGGTGAGTCCTTCCCTTGGAAACATCCCTTGGGGAGTGACTTGGATAGAACTGCAGATGGCTTGGTGCCTTTGCTTCTTCTCTGTCTCCTCCAAGGTCCTTCATATACATTGCAGGTCTGTTCTCTTCTGAGCATTATCCCCGGGATGGCTTGGTTAGATGACTCATAGGTAATCATGCTGCTCTAGTATTTGGAGCACCAATGTTGTCTGGGGGAATCATCCTGCCCTATTATGTCTGCACTGTTAGTGAGAGTGACCTTGTCCCTACCACATCCAATTGAGGGAACCACTTTTACTGGAGGCACATTCTGGGCTTGAGGTCTAGGGTATGAGGTATTTGTTTCACAAGTCTTCCAGACGCCCCTGCATGCTCTCCACCTTGCCGTTTGCAGCTGTGCTCCACAGGCACCCCCCCCTAAACTGACTGTTTTCCTTTTCTCCTAGTGATGGGGAGCTGGAATCCAGATATTCCTCCGGGTATTCCTCTGCAGAGGCAAGTCCAGACCATCTTTCTGCACAGGGCCAGGCTGTAGGCAGCATCACCGCCACTGCCAAATGCTTGTTTGGTGCCTGCTGTGTGCATAGCGCTGTGCCAGACTTCTGGTCTGTGCTCCAATCTTCCACTCTACCCTCTTCCCCCAGCCAGAGGTATAGGTGTCTGAGGAGGGCTGTTGAAAATCCAGGAGACCATATACCTTCAGGGCTGGAAATGACCTTAAAAGTCTTCTAGGCCACAGCTTAGAAAAGTAATCCTCTTGATAGATCCCAGCTAAGTGTTTACTAGCCTCTGCTTACTTGAATGCTTCTTGTAATTGGGTACTCACTATCTCCAAGAAGCCTTGCTGCCCACCCTCCCCCCCAACACATACACAGTTCCTTCTTTGGGTAGCTCTTAGAGAAGTCTTCCTTATTAATCTGAAATGTTTCTTATAGCCTGGACTCATTGGTCCTAGTCCTGTCTTCCAGTGTCACATGGTAACTCTAGTCTCCCTTCTTTTGATGTCTTTTATCTGAGCTCAGCATTCCTATCCCTCCTCCTCCCATCCTCCACCAAGCTTGCTTTCTTCCAGGCCAAACAACTTCTGTTCCTTCAGTTGTTCCATCTATGGGAACTCAGACTGAAGCATTTCTGGGCTGGCCTTGTGGACATGTTTCCAGAGTGATTGTCCCAGACAGAAACACAGGGACATAAAGTTCCAGCATGTACAGCTTACTCCTTTTGACAGAGTTGAAGTGCTGGGGACATGACTGTACAACCGCCAGTATTTCTTTCTTATTCTCCTTGAAATCCTTGGCTAATCTCCTGAGTTTCTGCCAAAGAGAATAGAGGCGGTTTGCAAATTATGTCCTCCTTGAGTGTCTGGGTGTCTAAGTGTTAAAACTAAGAAAAGAAAACTTAGCAAAGAACCGAGGAAGTCCTACAGTTTTTCTTTGGCCCCATTTATTTTCCTTCTGCTCAGTGAACTGCTAAAGCCAGGCTGACAGGTTCCACTTTGCAGGGACCCAGCTCTGCTGATATTGAAGGATAACACATCTAACTGGCAGTGCAGACAAAGCTGCTCCCCACCCCCTTCCACCATAACCCATATTCTTCTACTACTTTGGAGCATTGTTCTGTTATCATTGTCCCATATTCTTCAGCCTTGATAGGGACCAGTCTGGGTTCCCAGTGGGAAAGGTAAGGGCATTACCTTTCAACCA
Source organism: Daubentonia madagascariensis (assembly GCA_023783475.1). NCBI lineage: Eukaryota > Metazoa > Chordata > Mammalia > Primates > Daubentoniidae > Daubentonia > Daubentonia madagascariensis. Next base: position 4,959,184 of record JAKFHU010000144.1, on the reverse strand, counting down.
TAATCTGGAATTTGATATTTGTATCAGATGCCTCAGGATTCTTTAGTGAGAACAGCTCCTGTGGGAATCAGTGACAGTGAAGCCTGGACAGTACTATACAAGGCTCACTGGTGGGTGAGGCACAACTAGGAGAAGGTGGCTCTTCCTCCTGTAGTTCAGGGATGTGTGGGGTTGGCCTGGGAGTGGAACATGCACAGGAAGCCCTGGTAAGGGAATGTGGGCCTGTCTTCAGGGCAGCAGTTATCTCTGCTTTGCTTCTTGGCTTATAGTTCCCTCCTCTCCTTCTCTTAGCAGGTGAACCAGGATGTCAACCGGCAGCTGCTCCAGGATGGGTATCACCTGGATGAGATTCCAGATGATGAAGACTTAGACCTCATTCCCCCTAAGCCTATGGCCTCTTCGACGTGTTCCTGCTGCTGGTGCTGTCTTGGGGACTCTTCTTCCTGTACCCTCCAGTAGACATAACCCTCCAAGATGGGCCCTGCTCACCATGAGGCCTACAGAGCCCTGTTGGCCCTTCATAGCTCACAGAATGCAGTGGGAACTGCTGTCAGCCCAGAGTCACTGGAGGCACTGACCCGCTGGGAAGTCAGTGACATGCAGGTAGCACTTATCTGGTACTTCTCAGGCCAGAGGTCCCCATCTGGGCTGTGAGGTGAGAGGTAGAATTCTGCAGTTTTCCTCTGCTGTTGGTGCAGAGTTTGGAGAAGCCATTTTAGTAAGGGCAGGAACAGAGGAATTCTGATTTTCATGGTGGGTGACAAAGGTGGCTAAAGAAAACACTTGCAGCCATCTATCTCATATTTGTCATGGTGCTTTAGGAGGGGAAAAAAAGAGAGCTTTTGTGCCCAGTCTGTGCTGGATAGTGTTGTATAGAGGCAGCAAATAGCATTTTATGGCTTGTAGCTGGGAATCTGAAAAAGCATTTAACTGAGACCAGTTCAGGAAATTCCATATGCTCTCCTCCTCTTCCCAGCTCTAAGGTGGGTTACAGGTTTGACCTTTAAGAGAGCGTAAAGTGGGTCCCTTTGTCCCTCTTCAGGTTATGCGTGTCTAACTATGGCAGGTGGCTTAATGACTCAACAGGATCATGGCTTCCAGAATCCCTGGACCTGGGGCATCCCCAACTGGTCCAACTGTCTGGGTGAGTTTAGTGACTCTGGTTGGCCCTTCTCCAGTTAGAGAAAAACTCTCCAACATGTACATATTTATTTATTTGTATTTCCTTGGTCTTGGCTAGTCTCCCCACCCAGTCTTCTAAAGATTGGGTTGAAGGTACTGGGGCTGGCCCCAGAAGCCTGCAGTTTTTGCTGTTACCAGCAGAGGGAGCTGCAAGGAGCAGTCTGGTGCCTTCTTATTTGTTTAGCTTTTTAAACTTTTGAGAAGTAGCAGTGGGTGAGAGTAGGTATACTGGTGCAGCTGTGTGGGCTTTGGCCTAGAGGCTTACAGACAGGATGGGGAGGAGAGACCTAAGCCAGCTCCTAGGCCCCTGCCTGAGGAGATCAATATGCCAGTGCAGAGGGCTTCCCCTCATTCCAGCAGGGACCATTCTATTGCCAGATTGTTCTGGTCACAGCATGGTCCTCACAGTGGATACTCAGGATTGGGCTTTACAGTAAACTTCTGGGTATAACATAGCCTCTTGGCCCCCAGCCTGAACACAACAGAAACAGGCATAATTTCCCCTGTGACTGCTCCCACCTCCACCCTCTGGATAGCATCTCTTGCTACACCAGTCCTTGGTAGAATTCGTTTTTCAGTAGTTCCTTTTTTTTTTTTGCCTCACGCATGACAATGGTGAGGTTTGAGTGGGCATAAACAGGGTTCCCAGCCCAAGGGGCATGGTAGTCGAGATTGGGTTATAGGCCCCATATGGGAAAGTGTCTAATCTCTTGATTCACTCACTCAGTGTCCTGGGACCACTAGAGGCATATGAGGGATGTTTTGGCCTCCTTTCGCTCTACTACAAGAGGTGATTAGAAGACTGAGAAAGTCAGATAAAAAGATAAGGCCTGATTTGTCAGACAGCTATCCTTTTGGGGATAATCCTATTAATAGTATTTAATGGGCATCTATCTTTGCATTTTTCTCAAATTGTGGAAGGTTGAGAAGAATATACAATAACTAAGGACTGATTTATTCTACTAGCTAGCAGCGTCACAGGAGGGAGATGGGACAGAGACCAGAGGCACACCAGCTTGGGGTCTGGGAAGTAGGGGAGGCAGATGTTATTCTATTCTGGAATGGGACTCTGCAACTCTACCCAGGTGCCCCACATTCAGAGCACTTGTGCAAATGCCTGTAGAGAGCAAGAGCATCTCCATTCTGAACCCCTTCTCCATCCACAGAGACTGTGTCCAGGCCTTTCTAGTTTCTGTAAAGGTGAAGTACACATGTGGAAAGGGATCAGATGTAGGACAGTATAAAGAAAGACAGTGGTGGTGGGAAACCCAGTGTGGGCCAGAAGATGGCTGTGGAAGCCAAGTATGGAGCCACATTTCTGTGGGGGAGTTGGTTAGCGCAGAGTAGCCTGGGCATTTTGGCAGTTGGTAGGGTTGAGGATGGCAGGACCCTAAACCAAGGCCCTCTGGGTAGTTGCTGCAATAATCAGCACTGGTGTATTTGGCTGTAACTGTCCCTGGAGAGGATGTTTCAGAGCTGGTAGGAAGGCATTACCTTGTAGAAAAAGCTGCAGAGGGCCAGGCTCATGGCTCATGCCTGTAATCCCAGCACTTTGGGAGGCCGAGGGCAGAGGATTGCATCAGGCCAGAAGTTTGAGACCAGCCTGGGCAACATAGCAAGACCCTGTCTCCACAAAAATTTTCAAAAATCAGCCAGGCGTGGTGCCATGCGCCTGTAGTCTTAGCCACTCAGGAGGCTGGAGTGAGCTGTGATGGCACCACCGCACTCCAGCCTGGGCAACAGAGACCCTGTCTCACACACACACAAAAAAAGAAAAAGCTGGAGGGACAGTGTGCAGTGAAGTAGGGTAGAAATGGTCAATTGTTCGGGGTCAAGGGCCACATACCAAAATACCACCAATAAAGGCACCAAGGTGCCCAGAGCCAAACTGCCTTATTTCAGAGTGCTGGGTGTTCTGCAGGTGACAATCCCCTGGGGAGAGGGGTGTGTCCAGGCTTACCTCACAGATAGGAGTGGTACCATACGGTGTTTCCATACTACTCTATAGAACTCTTGACCTGTACTTCTCCAGCTCTGCATATTTGTAAGAATAAATGCCATCATGCTACTTGAGCTGTGTCTGTGTTGTAGTAGGATTTTTAAGAAAGGCCTGGACATCCTGAAGTAAAATAGTGTAATTGCCCAACTGTGGCAATTCCTCCGGGAGACCCCCCGCCTTCTGCTCTTCCTGACAGGCATCATTTTGGGCCCATTTCATTGGAGACCATGAGTGGGACAGGCCCTTGCAGATCACTTCTCTTTTAAGATGGGTTGCCTTTAGCAGACCCTTTCTTTCCACCTCATCTTTATTTATTTAGCTGAAGGAAATCTGGAGGCCAAAAAAACCAGAACATTTTTGAGGTGGTTTCCTGGAACTCTGTTGTACAGGGGTTTAGTGTGGACAGAAGCCCAGAAAGATTCTTTTATGTGAATCTAAACCCTTACCCCTCAGGAAGGAGTCAATGGCCTGAGTCTTTGCTTAGTCTAGGGTGACAGGATCTTAGATTGCAGATCAGAAACCTCAGCAGCCACAGATAAAGCCAGACAGCCTCTCGCATAGTTATGTCCCACCCGTGGAAGGGGGCACAGGGAGAGAAGGTGGCCTCCTACGTACTCCCTGCTAGCCTAGGAAAGGTAGGTGGGCTTCTCCTCAAAATGAAAATTGTATCACAGCCGGGCGTGGTGGCTCATGCTTGTAATCCTAGCACTCTGGGAGGCCGAGGTAGTAGGATAGCTTGAACTCAGGAGTTCAAGACCAGCCTGAGCAAGAGTGAAACCCGTCTCTACTAAAAATAGAAAAATTAGCTGGGCATCGTGGCGCGTGCCTGTGGTCCCAGCTACTCAGGAGGCTGAGGCAGGAGGATGGCTTGAGCCCAGGAGTGTGAGGCTGCAGTGAGCTATGACGCCATTGTACTTGACCCAGAGCGACAGAGTGAGACTCTCTCTCAAAAAAAAAAAAAAAAAAAAAGGAAATTGAATCCCACTCCTCACCCCCCCTACTTCATGTATTAAAAAAATTTTTTTAAATTGAATCAGTCTGTCCCTGGGGCCCTGTAATCTGTAATGACAATATGTTCTAGAGAAGGTGTTGGCAAACTCTGTGGAGGGCCAATCAATGGTTTTGCCTTTGCAGGCCATACAGTCTGGTGCAACTATTCAACTTTGCCGTTGTGGCTTGAAAGCAGCCAGGCAGTATGTAAATGAGCAGGTGTGGCCAAAACTGGCCTGCCAGCCCTAGTTTGTTGACCGCTGCTCTAGGGCCAATTGAGAAATAGAAGCAAAAAATCTTGTACTGATGACTAGCGTACCCTTAGACCCACCTCTCTGTAGGGCTGGAGGGCCAGAGCCTGCCTGCAAGCTGTGCATCTGAGGCTGGAGTTGACTTCCTCTCCCGCTCCTTTCCATAAAAGGGTTCTAGAGTCTAGCCTGCCCACCCCCAGGAAGCTGTATGAAGTAGGAATAAAGCAAAAACTGGACAACATCCAGAGAGGGCTCTTTCAGCCTTAGGGACAGGAATGCCAAAGGCTGAGTGTTCTTTACTCCACAGCTGCAACACAAGTGACCTTTAATTGCTTTGACAGAGCAAGAAGTGTAAGCAACACTAGTCCATAGGCCTGCCCTTTCCCTTCCCTTCTCTGCAGCCTAGGAAATGGGCAGTCCCAGGGCAGGAATTCTGTCCTTAGAAATTACCTGCCTCTTGCTCTGACAGATGCTGAGCTAATACCGGGTCACAGATTTCACCAGATAGCCTAATGCTATAGGCTGGAGCAGAGCTGCTGCCTTTGGAGTTGGCAAAAGTCTGGCTCAGGTGTGGCAAGGAGTACTGAGCAGATATAAGGAGTATCAGGCGCCTCACATTGATCCCTCCTCCCCAAAGGAGATGGTTCAGCCTGGGTGTACTCGGGAGTCACTACCTTCAAGCTCACTCCTCCACTCCAGCTCTTCGAGGAGGTACCCAGAGAGTCCAGATAAGGGAAGAGGGCTTGGGCTGGGCCTGAGGAAGTGAGGCTGGCCAGGATTTGGGGTGATTGGCAGAGGAGAGCTAGGGAAGCTACGTCCTCTAGAGCAGACAGCAGGCACGGAATATCAGCAGGTCCTTAGGCACAGAAAGTTTCAGTGAGACATTCTCATTGGCCCCAATGAAGAGCACCCCACCACGCTGCAGGGGGATTGTTGTCTGGGCTGTGGGTGTGCTGGCTGTCACTGCCCCCTGCACCATCAGGAGGATGCTGGCAGAGTCTAGTGCCAAGACCTTGTATTCAGTGACGGAGCCAGGGACCTAGGCAGGAAGAAACAATATGACAGTGTAGTTCAGACTCTGCTCCAATCAGCTCATAGGCCCAGGACAACCCCCCAGGGCATGAGGGAGAGCTCTGCCACCTTCTCCCCCATTGCTGAGGCTCTGTCAGCCTGGAGGCCCATATGGTCCCCAGTACAGGGAGGAGTGGGCAGGCCCTGTGGCCATCCCCCACCAAGCGAGCTTGATAGGAAATCCAGCCCAGGTATACTCCACACTGTGACATTTGCCAGGGTTTTTCATGCCACACAAAGGACACCCGCCACGGTCCTTCACTCACCTCCATCTTCATAATGGTGAAGTCTGGCACGGGGGGGTCATAGATGGAGAGGTAGGGGTCTTCCTGACTCTGTGTTGGGAGAAAGAGCCTCTCCTTGCTGGGGCTGGGGGTATAGCTGAGCATTTCACACAGGGTTGGCACATCGATGAACTTGGGTGTCAGGCCAGCACGCACTGTGTTGTCTGAACAGGCCATGCACTCCACACAGTCTGGGGACAGACAATTGTCATGTGCTAAGCTGATGAAGTATGTAGGCCTTGGAGCTGGCCCTACAGTTCTGGGCCTCCTAACCTGAGATCCATGAACCCCATGCAGAGTTAGGCAAAAATTTGCAGGAATTGCATTCTCCGGGAGAATACAGCTAAGATATCAAATACTAAAAACAGGTAACAGGTCAACCACTATTGTCAGGAGGGAGTCATGTTAACCCCTGGGGGTTGGGGAGCCCTAACATCCCTGACTCTGTAGTATCCCACTTCTATGACAATCCTGTGCATGAATGGATAAACATCTAGCAGCAAAAATTTGACATCTTTCTGTGGCAACATGCATATTTTAACATAAAAATCTCTGGGTAGGTAGGACAGACAAACAAAGGCTGTGTAATACAAGGGAGAGAGCAATAGTCTTGATCCAATATAGCCTGGGTTCAAATTGAGGTTTCCACACTTACTGACAGGGCTTTAACATCACAGTCTCATGACCTCACAAGGTTGGTGGGAGGACTCAAGCAGTGTCCAGCACTATACTGGCATTCATTATACCTACTGGCCATTTCCCTGCTGAGCCCAGGAACCCTCAGAGGTCAGAGCTGGATGGTCCTTACAGAATGTCTCCTCAAACACCCTCTCACTCTTTTGTCCAAATGGGGAAACAGGCCCAAAGGGGATGGCAGTGGGGCTCACTGCTGAAATGTAGCTCACCTCCTTTCAGGTAGGCATGGGGCACACTGGCCCCCAGAAACATGGCCTCCCCTGGCTTCAGAGTAAGCAGGTTCAGGAAGTAGATGGCAAAGCAACCGATATCGCCTGGGTACTGCTGGTGCAGCTGCAGCAAAAGCTCACCATAGATGTCCTCCACATTGTTTCCAGCAGCCACTGAGGATCACAGAACACCCCAAAGCCACTTAGGGATACTCAGTGGTGTTCACAGCCCCACCTTGGCCAGGGAATCCTAGGGAAAGGTCCCTGCCCACAGGAATACAGAAGCTGTGGTGAGTCTGTCCTAGCCACACACCCAGCCCGTTGGGGTCCAGCCTTCCTTGATACTCCAGCCAGCCCACCTGTCACCATCTTTTTTTTTTTTTGGAGACAGAGTCTTGCTCTGTCACCTGGGCTACAGTGCAGTGGCATCATCATACCTCACTGCAACCTCAAACTCCTGGGCTCAAGCAATCCTCTTGCCTTAGCCTCCCAAGTATCTGGGACTACAAGCGCGCACCATCACACCCGGCAAATTTTTCCCATTTTTAGTAGAGATGGGGTCTCGCTCTTGCTCAGGCTGGTCTCGAACTCCTGACCTCAAGCTATCCTCCTGCCTTGGCTTCCCAGAGTGCTAGGATTACAGGTGTGAGCCACTGCGCCCGATCTCTTCCACCATATCTTGACTGTTCACGTGCCCAGGACTATACTAGCCACTAAAAGGGCTAGAGTATGGTCCTTTTAGAACAGGATTTCTCAACCTTGGCGCTATTGACATGGGCTAGGTAATTCTTTGTTGGAGCTGTCCTACACACTGTTGGATGCAGCATCCCTGGCCTCCACCCCCAAGATACCACTAGCACCCTCCAACACAGATTTTGACAATCAAAAATGTGCCCTGACAATTGCCAAATGTCCCCTGGTTGAGAACCACTGCTCTTAGAGCTCAAAATCTAGTTAGGGAGATAACCCAAAAGAGTTCCATGAAGGGTAACCAACTAGGGTAACCAACTGTACCTATTAGCCCAGGACTTTCCCCAAGTTTTAACACCCAAGTCCCATGTCTCAGGAAACCTCTCAGTCCCAGGCACACTGGGATGGTTGGTCATCCCAGATAGCATGAGGCAGAATGTACCAAGGGTCAACATGTGTCCTGGAAACTGGCCAGGGGAAGATGAGCTCAGTCTGGGCTAGAGTGGCGAGGGCAGACATCTTAGAGGGGGGCAGAAGCAGGGTGAGCAGGATTTCCTCGAGTGTGCAGAGAAGGGGACAGAGTATTTGTAAGTAAAAGCAGAGTGTGTAAGTGCCACAATGAGGAAACCAGCTGGTCCAAGTTGGAGGGTGCTTCTGAGTGTTCATACAAGACTTACTGAATGCTCACTCTGCTAAGCACTGGGACACAGACAAAGGTCAAGTAGACAGGTCCCTGGCCTGGAGAAAACCCCAGTTTTAACAAGTGTGCACATGATGACATAGCCTCACAGGTGCTAAGAGCTATACCTGGATGTAGAGCTCAGGGCAGGAATAATCAGTTCTGCTATGAGTGCAAGCCCTACAGGGAGAGGAATGCAAGCAAATACCAAAAACAATGAACAAAAAATAAGGTATGTTTGGGTAAAATAAATAGTGCCTGTGGCTCAAAGGTAGCAGGGAAAATGTATAGAGATAAAACCAGAAGAGAGCTCTGGGGCTACCTGGAGAAGGGGCTGGGGCCACCAGGCTAAGGAGCTGAGACTTCATCGCCTGTGCCATATAAGCTCACAGCTGAGAGTCCCTTCTGCCTTGTGTTTCTCACTGTTTGTACTGACTCCCCAGTCCAAAGGTGACATGACTACACCCATCACAGTCACTTCCTGAACTCTTGTTAGTTAGCACAAGGTCAGGCACATAGCAGGTATTTAAGGAAAGATCTAATGATTGAGAGCTCCAGGCATCAGGCCTTTGGAGGAGAGGGAGGATCCTCTTGTTCCCTTCCTGCTCTCCTAGCTCCAAAATACAAGTCCATCCATGGGGAGCAGCTGCAGAGCTGGGGAAAATCTCAGAACACTGAGATGGAAGGCATCCTAAGAGTCTTCTAGGCCAGTCTGCCTCCAACCATCTAGAGCAGCGGTCCCCAACCCTTTTGGCACCAGGGACTGGTTTCATGGAAGACAATTTTTCCATGGACGGTGGGTCGGGAGGGATGGTTTCAGGATAATTCAAGTGCATTGCATTTATTGTGCAGTCAAACCTCTCTGCTAATGGTAATCTGTATTTGCAGCTGCTCCCCAGTGCTAGCATCACTGCCTCAGCTCCACCTCAGATCATCAGGCATTAGACTCTCATAATGAGGGCACAACCTAGGTCCCTCACATGCACAGTTTACAGTAGGGTTCACATGCCTATGAGAATCTAATGCTGCTGCTGATCTGACAGGAGGCAGAGCTTATGCAGTGATGCAAGCAATGCTGTACAGCCCAGTTCCTAATAGGCCACGGACTGGTACCAGTCCTCGGCCTGGGGGTTGGGGACTATAGATATAGAGAAGACGACAGGTTAGGAAGTAGCACTCCACCTAGGGCCCTGATCCACAAAGACTGGAAAAGAAATGTTAAGTTGCCAACAGGCCATCTAGTTGGGCCCTTTTAGTGTTCCACTTGGACAAAGGGGTTGAGAACCTTGTCCCCACAGCCTAGCGTCTGTGCCAGTGAGCTCAGGCCAAAGCATTGCACCCACCCAGGCGTACAACCATGCCCACCTTGCTGGGAAATCCGCTTCACCAACAGGTTGAGCTGCTCTACCACCACCTTCTTCTCACTCTTCATCAGGTGGGAGAAACAGCTCTTCAGAGCAGAGGCCACAGCCTGGGAGTCACGGCTCATGCTCTGTTTCAGCTGTGTTGCTGCATTATCTCCAACCAGGAACTGGAACTCAGGCACCTCTATAGGAAGGCCAGGCCCGAGGCCCGTATCAGGAATGGTTAAGATGGAACCCACAGAAGTGGGGAGTTGGAGGAGGCCTCCCTATTCCAACCCTAACCAAGGAGCCAGGCAATGCTAAGCAAACTGCAGTGAAAACCAGCCACTCACCACCAAGGCAACCACACCTGAGCCTCGTCTCACTGGCCTGGCCCACTGGCTCCAAAAACTGCTTCATGAGGCCAAGAAGCCCTTCAGTTCCTGTGACATTTAGCCTCTGTCCTCTGCCACTATTCCCACTGTGGTCTGAATTTCCCATGCATCCCAGGCCCAATATGCATGCCCTCAGCATTCTGCCCAACCTTACTCTTCAGAAAGGTTACAATCTCCTCAACTGGCCGGAAGCCACATAAGCCCTGGAAAGAGGTGAGGGCAATGGCCATCTCTGGCTTATGGTTGGCATCAGGATAGTGCTGTGGAGCCTGAAGGTGCAGCTTCTCTGCCAGCTCCTATGGGGTGGCCAGAAGAAGAGGATGGTCAGGGTGCACCTATACCTGGCAGGAACACCAGTGCCACCCAGCCCCTGCTCTCCACCCACCCCAGTTTCAGGACTGTAGTGGCTTCCTACCTCTGGCAATAAGCCCAGTCAAGGCATGATGCAGAAATTTGGGGTTCAGCTTACCCAGGGTAGAGAAATAGGCCAAATCTGGGGGAGAGCTGGGGCAGATTTTAAGAGGCTTGGCCTGTGAATCAGTAAACTCGAATGTCAGGCCAAGCTCTGACACTAACAAGCTGCAGTGACTTTGGGAAAACCCCTCCTTTCTCTAGGCCTTACTTTGCCTATCTAGAAATGAGGAGTTTGGACCAACAATTGCTTAGGATGGGACTCAGGAGCTTGCACAGAAGACTCCATGGGGGTGGAGCTAAGAGTACCTGCCCTGCCCTGCAAGTTGAACTCTCCCAGAGAGCAGGTGGGAAAATGGCAAATACGAATAGACCTGGGCTGGGTGAAGGGAAACCAGGAATAAGCCCCTAGAAATGAGCTTAGAGAAACTCCCCTAGCACAGGCTGGTCAGCTGTTCACTTAGACTTAGCTGCTGCATGTGTCACCACCATGTGGCTTTGCAGAGCTAAATTGGGACTTGTCAGACCTGGATTTAGCCTTGGGCAGGAGGCTGGTATGGGCGGGGTAAATGAAGCAATAAAAGTCATGGGTGGTCCTTGACATAAGCTCTTCTCCACTCTGATCACTGCACCCCACTCTGGTCCTGTACCTTGTTAGGGTGTGCCTGGATAGAAAGTGCTGTTTCAACCGAGAGCACTTTGAAAAGGAAGGGCAGGTTGCCATTAAAGGTGTCCTTGACCTTTGAGCCCAAGCAGTCCTGGTTCTCAGCAATCCATTGACCTAGGGTCTTCTGTGTGATCCGGTTGTCAAGGATCTTGGCATCTCCCCGGGGGTGTGTCCCCATCCACAGCTGGAAAGACAAGAAACTTGGGAAGAGAGAAGAACCTGGCACCCCTAGTTGGCCTGCCCCAATCCCAGTTATGCTGTGCTCCCCACACGGCAGCTGGGTACCAGAACAGGCCTCCCAGGTCTGGGTACAAATGCTCATGCAACCATGGACATACAGGGAGATAAGAGACCCCAGAATGCCAGAAGTCAGGAGATCCAGGCCCTTATCCAAGCTCTGCCTCTAATCAGCTGTGGAGACTTGGGTTAGTTATTTCCCTTCTTCAGGTGTAGCTTCCTTGTCTGTCCAATGAGGAGAATGACACCTGCACTGTCAAGGTCACTGAAAAGGTATGCCTCTCAATGGTTCTGTGACAGCTTAACATTCATTTATTCCAGTCTCAGAAGCAAAGGCTAAAGCCTTCCTACACTTTGGTTTTTTTCTCCAGGAAGTAGGCAGGAGAAATAATATTTTAGGTTAATAAAAATGCAGAAAATGGTAAAAGTAAAAATACTGTCAAAGAGGGCTAAATTAAAATTCACTAAGTGCTGAGAATGGTTAGGGGAAGAATAGTACTGGAAATCTCAGCCTGTTATGACTAACCTCTCTTCTTTTGGTGCCACTATCTTGTTTATCAACCTGCCTGGATATGAACAGCCAAGAGGGTCTCCTCCCTCCTTGATGCCCCCACTCTTCCCAGCCGGTCTATGCCCTTTCATCTCATCTGCGGGTAAGGTGGGCTGAAATACAGCCCGGGTCTCACCTCTGCATAGGGCTTGTCCTCTGAGATCTGGGCCAGTGGGTCACTGCTGGCCAGCAGCCGCGCCACTTCGCTGCTGGAACCCATCTTCCCCCAGGCATACTGCTGCACCACACAGGAAAGTGGGAACACTGGGGACACAGACAGAGGGTCAGCTTCCATTCCATTCCTCAGGCCTGACCCTAGTGTCCGGAGAAACCAGGCAAGAGCTGGGGGTTCGCACTGGGGACAGAGTTTGTAGGTTGTTGGGTGAGATTCCTCCCCTCTGCAGGCCTCAATGTTCCCAACCGTAAGATGGGCTGTAAGGATCTTGTGCTGACGCGAGGCAGAGAGCTGCGCTGAGGAGACCGGGAGGGAGCGGGAGCTACTCAGCCCAAGGTACCCGGTCTCTAAGTGATGCGGCCAGGGAGAGCGGAGCCCCCTCCCCTCAAGGGTTACAATCCCCATCGCAGGTGGCCCCTCCACTGCCCGGCGCCCATCCATCTTTCCGCAGAGCCCCAGGAGTGGGCTCGACCTGGCAGATCATGCTGGGATTCGTCCCCAGGACGCGCCCCCCGCACCACTCTCGCCCACACCCGGTACAGCACGTCACCTCGCGGAGCAGCCATCCTCGCCGCCCCGGACCCGGCTTAACGTACGTAAGCCCTTTCCCGGCAGCACCCGCGGCCGCCTGCGCCCAGGGCTTCACGGGAAATGTAGTTCCCGGAGCGCCCCGCGCGGCTCCTGGGGCACCGGGTCTAGCGCTCCGAATTCCTCTGCCGCCCGCCGCCTATCAGGAGGGGCCCCCGCCAGCCCGGGGGCTTCTGGCCCGCAACTTTGGGTCTCAGTATTCATTCATTCCTTCCTTCGCAGGGCACATAGTTATCGAAAACCTGCTAAGTTCCGCTGGAGGATACATCAGAGAACAAGAAAACGTTCCCTCTGCCTTTGTAGAGCTTACTTTCTGGTGAAGGGAAGACAGACAAGTATAAATAAGAGAAGCATGCAGTCTTTTGAAAGGTAATAAAAGTTACCAAAAGTAAGGGGGCTGGTGGGAGTGGGAGGCAGTTAGCAGAATTTAAGAGGTTGTCTGGTTCAGCCTCATTGGAAGGTGAGATTTGAGCACAAACTTGGAGGTGAGGAAGGGAAGAGTGTTCTGGGTAAAGGAAACAGCCCGAGCAAGAGCACTAAGGTGGGAACATGGGAATGTGCCTCTTGTGTTCAAGAGTGAATAGCAAAGAGACCAGTGTGGCTGGAGCAGAGTGAGCAAGACAGAGGGGAAGTGAGGAGGGCAGAGAGGAAAGACAGGGGCAGAGCTTTTTAGACAATTGTGAGAAGCATCTCAGCAATTAGAGGTTTGAGCAAAGAATTGCTGTGGTGTAAGTGGGGACTTACTAATGATGACGACAGTAAATGTCACATACAAGGCCCTTAACCTCTCTGAACATTGGTTTCTTCCTCTGTAGAATGGGGATAATAATGCCAGTCTGACACACTGGTTGGAGGGCCAGGCAGGATGATGCAGGATGCCTGTAAGGCTGTCAGTGCTCTGTGCTCCTCTAATCCTCCCTGTCCTAAGTGCTGCAGGAACTCAGAACCCCAGCTCCTCCTCCAGGCTGAGTTGCTCACCAATTGCACGCACAGAAGTTAGGGAGAGTCACCAAGAGCCCTGCATAGGGAAGGATGGGCCTGGGCCTTGGCTGGGCAGTAATCATGCTGTATCATGTGGAGAAAGACTCTGACATCCGGATCTCCTCAGTCAACAGCTTAGGAGGAGGGCAGCCAGCTGGAGGGACCTAGGAGCACAGTAGTCAAAGCTCCAGGGAACCTGGAGGGAGGGGTTACAGTCCTGACTCTACCCCCTTCACTGCCCCCCATTCCCCCCACAGCCTCTACCACACATGTCCAAGAGAAAGAGGGGGTGCTGTTTTCTCTTGCAATGTTCTGCCCAAGTGTGGACATCAATCTCCCCAGGGGTCCTCTGGCTCAGATAAATCAGTCTACATTTCAAAGGAAGCTTTACCATACACTGCGGAATAATAAGATGGAAAACACAAGAATCATGCAAACAGCTATCTCAAATACCTCCTACTTTGGAATACCACTCCTTCCCCTCAACCCCACTCCTCCAGCCATATGAGCCTTCTTGGATAAGAATGAGGGATTAGCTTAGGCTCAGGGGGTTCTCAGAGCACTCCCCACTACCACCACCACAGAAAACAGAATTAGAGTGAGTCACTTCCTCATAGTATCCCTGCACAGGGAAGGAAGAATTTAGATTGTTGTGACAGAGCCCCCATGCCGTGTTCTCCCAACACAGAAAAGCTTAACTATAAGGGAAGCTAGGGTGTTTGGAGAACCTAAAACCCTCCACTCTTCCTTCTTGCTGCTTTATCTTGAGAAAAGAAAAGAGCTTTTATCTCAGGAATGGGAGTATCTGTAAAAAATACAAAAATTAGCCAGGCATGGTGGCTCACGCCTATAGTCCCAGCTACTTGGGAGGCTGAAGCAGGTGAATCACTTGAGCCCAGGAGTTTGAGGTTGCAGTGAACTATGATGACACTGCCACTGCACTCTATCCTGGGCGACAGAATGAGACCCTGGCTCAAAAATAAAAAAGAAAAGAAAAAGAAAAATGGGTCTTGGGGAAGTGAAATAGCTGGTTCAAAAGCAAAGAACTCCATTCTGCTATACCTCCTCCCTTGTTGAATAAATGAATGACTGAATAAATTAATGATGTCTCTCACAGGGAAGTGGACAGAGGGGTAGGCACCTTCCACATTGGTTACAATTAAGTTATTTTCTTTCTTCACCAGTCCAGCATTGCTGGGCTGCAGTGACACGGAGGAGGTAGGGCAGTGACCTGTGGTGTGGACTGTTCTTCTCTGAGGCTGCAGATAGCAAACATCTCTGTATGCTGTCCTTGGAGGGATGGCTGTAGGAGCTTGGGGGTAGGCAGTTTCTAAGCAGACACCAACATGGATCCCATCCCATCCTCCCACTTGAGGATGCTTCCTGGAGAAAAGTTGAGCCGTACCCTAAAGGGTAGTTGAGATTTAGACAGGGGAGAGAAAGGTAAAAGAAATGGATGAGGGAAACAGTAAATAGTTACTAAATTCCTATCATGTGCTTCATACTATGTTAGTGACAGAAATACAATAGCAAAACAGACCCCCCCACCCTCATGGAGCTTCCAGTCTAGTGGAGGAGACAGACATAAACAATACAAGTGTTATTTACAAGTGTTAGTGTTAGTTACAATTATTAATGGAAAAAAACCCAAACTCTGTAAAGTAATTTAAAGAGGTTTATTTTGAGCCAAATATGTGTGACTGCTAGCCCAGGGATCCACAAACCCAAGAAGCCTTAAGTAAGTGGTCCTGAGGTGGTCGGGTTACAGTTTCGTTTTATGTATTTTAAGGAGACAGGAATTCCAGGTAAAACCATAAATCTGATACATGGGAGGTATACATTGGTTTGGCCCGAAAAGGCAGGCCATCTCAAAGGGGTGTTGGGGGGTTATAGGTTATAGGTGGGTTCAAAGATTCTTTGACTTGTAATTGGTTAAAGAAATAAAGCTTTGTCTAAAGGCTTGGCATCAGTAGAAAGGAATATTTGAGTTAAGATAAGAGAGTCTGCTAATCAGAGAGCAAGCCTCACATACTCTTAGTGATCTGTTAAGCAAATTGATGGCCTGCAGGAGTGATTTAACCTTTGTCTTGCTTGGCCTTAGGTCCCGTTTGCAATTAGCCTAAACTCCAAAAAGGATAGGAGTATAAGGAGGCATTTAGACCTCCCTTCCCTTCATGGCCAGGAACTCAGTTTTAAGGTCTTTCTGGGGGGGGGGTCCCCTTGGCCAAGAGGAGGTCTTTTCATTTGGTGGGGGCTTAGGGTTTTATTTTTAGTTTACATAATCTGCAATAGGTATTGTGAAGGAAAAGTAGAGGGTAATAGAAGAGCTTATGATGTTGGGAGGGGCTGATCTAACCTAGAGAGTGAAGGGAAGCTACCCTTGAGGAAAGGTCATCAGAGCTTGGATTTGAGGGGTAAGTAGAAGTTAACCAGAGGATGATGGGGGTGGGGGTTAGAGCATACCAGATGGAGGGAACACATGTGCAAAGGCTTTGAGACCAGAGAGAACTAGGGAAGTTTGAAGAACGGAAAAGCCACTAGGAAGGCTGGAATGCAAGGGATTGGGTAGGAAAAGGGGTAGGAAGGAGAAATAGGTGGGAGCAGATCCTGCAGGACCTCGAGGGCAAACTAAGAATTTGGGCCTTTATGGAAATTAATTGACAGATTTTAACAGAAAGTTTCATGATAATTTTGCCCCCCTTAAACAGAGCTCTGGTTACAACATGAAGAACTATAGACCAATTAACAGCCCTGTACTAGTCCAGGGTGAAAAATAAGTGGCTGGATTCAGTGACAGCAGAGCTGAACAACAGAGAGAGATGAATAAATAAGGTGGATTTGTGGAGTGTCAATCAGCCACCTCCCCCATGACTGAGGCTTTATTGCTGAACTCCTTCATTCACTTAATTAATCCTTGATGCCCAGGTTCAAATCCCAACTCAGGTCCCAAACTTGCCTCGGCCCAGGGATCCTCATCCCTAAAAGGATGACACTTGACATCAGGGGAAAAGCCCTAAAAGACGCCGGCTCAGTTCGGGTGGAGGGCTGCTGAATGGTCCTTATGTTTCTCTCTTTCAGAGCACGTTCTTCAGAGGAGAAACCCCTCTGCCTTGGCCCTTTCACCAGAGCCCTTTTCTAGTTCTCCCAAGGCCTCTCGCTTCACCTGTCACCCTTGTCCTCTGCCCCGGGACTAGTTTGGGACTTCCCAAATTTGCCCTCAAAGGAAGCGAAAGGGTTAAGTTTCCTGTCCCACTTTTGGGAGTTTGCTTTAGAATCACAAAGGTATCAGACTGTTGGCAGTTGGGAGGGACTCTGGTCCTGCCTCCGGCTTCCTAGTCCCTCTGCGCAGCCGGGACCCCTAACTTCCCAGGAGAGGGAAGACGTGGACGGAAGCAGAACGCCCACCCGTCGCTCTGTTGTGGGCTGGGCAGGAGGGCGGAGCGGACCTCTGTGACGTCACACGACCACGCCCCTCTGGGAGGGCGCTACGCCTGCGCCAGAACGGCTCTCTCGCTCCCGGAAGTGGCGAGTCTACAGAGCGCCGCTGGGTCTGGGTGCCCCGAGGCAGGAGCACTCGCGGAGGTCGCCGGCCAGTCCCGACCGCCATGTCGGCCTTCGACACTAACCCCTTCGCGGACCCAGTGGATGTAAACCCCTTCCAGGTAGAGCCCCCAACTCATAGCTCTCTGTAGGGCCAAGGGCCGCCGCCCCGGCCTCTTCGCTAGAGCCGGGAGACGTGGCGTAGAAGGGACGGGCCATCTGCCCAATGGGAGAGCGGGGTTTGAGGGCTGTCCTATCGTAGCGTCTGGGGGGCGGGACTAGCAGCAGGTGGCACTGTATAGGGGGCGGGGCGCTGTAGCCTGGGAATGGGTGGGATTTTCTAGCTCCCTGGGACGTAGCTCCTCTGACTGGGGGAAGGGGACTGGAGCAGGCACGGTCGGACCCTTGAGGAGATCCCCTAGCTTCAGGGAGAGAAGCAAAATGTGACTATCATATTCCTGCAGTCTTGAGAAGACACCTCTCTTGAGTCACCTTAGGAGAGGGGATGACAGCAACATAATGAGGTTTAAGCCTCTGGTGGGATGGAGAAATGTGGGAAAAGCCCAAGACACATACCTCTCATCACCACCACTCCTACCAGCCAACCTAGCGTGTAAGGAATAGGAAAGTCCGTGAGATTCGTCAGGAAAGGAAGAGTGGGAAGATAGCCACTCAAGTTCAAAAATGGCCTTGATAAGAATTCCACACCTTGGCCATGGGTCTAGTTTGGAATGGGCTTTGGCCAGATAGGAGAGCCCCAGTTAGTGAGGGAGGAGAGATGAAGGGGCTCTGACAGAGTCTGGAAGCAAAGGGAATGTTAGTCTAATGGACCTGTGTGTGGTGGCAGTGTAGTTGAGATGTACTGACCTATGAGCTGGCCTGACCTTTTGAACAAACAATTGAGGAAGAAACAGTCTTCCTACTTAAAGCCAGAAACTTTCTGCTGAGAGCACAGGGGTGTTCTTTTTCTATGGTGAAGGGCTGGAACTCCAGTTAGTTCCAGAGCTCCTGTGCCTCTTGTTTCATGTCTGCTCAAAAACCAGTTCTAGGGAAGCTTGTTTGTGCTGACTGGTGATTTATGAGCCCCGATGTTCTGCTCTGTCAGGATGTCACCAGACACATTAACTCATCTGGCTTGTCCTTTTTATTTTGGTCATTGGCAGCTTCAAAGTTTCCTGCAGGTGTTAGGGAAGTCCTTGGAGGGTCCTTCCTGCGATTCACAGCATGAGCTTTCCCACCTTGAATCCCTTCAAGGGTCACAGCTAAATCAAAAGAGACTTGAAATAAATAATTATATGCTGTCAGGAGAGTGAAAATTTTATGCTTCTTTCTTGGTCTCAAGGTGTCTTAGCCAACAGAAGCCCTTAAGGCAAATTCTGATGGCTTGTTCCTTGTAACATCAGGGAATTCTGAACATTCCTCTTGTAGCTTAATGCTTCTTGACAGAGCCTTTGCAAGGACCTTGTCTCTTATGTAAGGCAAACAGTCATCTCTATTGGTTGAGTAAAGAAAGAACATTTGACCTTTTTTCCTGCCAGTGTCTTTTGGTAACTGATTTACTTTAATTACAAAACTGCTGTATAATACTGGGGTTTGGGTTTTAGTAATGATTTAGTAGCCTTTTGGTGTGTGTGGTATGTGATCATTTTGTTTTTTCTTTTTTTTTTTTGTCCTGTCAGAATCAGAAATAAAATATCTGCTGCTATCTGACAGTCAGAGGCAGTCATCTGTCCACAGATGCAGAGAACTTTTCTCCAGTGCTAGCAGTTCTGCGCTGAGTTCTGCGCTGTATTAATAGCTACTTGAGAATCTTAAGCCTCATCTCTGGCCCCAGAAATGACTGTGTAAACTGTTGTAGAAGTAACTTCAGCAGTCAAGCAAGACAGTCTGTCCATCAGGTAGCCTCAGGATACGGCAGGACAGGAAGAGCTGTGGTCCTGTCAACCAGCCACATCTGGTGGGAAATCCTGTGTGGGAAGAAGAGAGCTGGCTGGCTGCAATTTTGCTCCTCCTCATCCTTGGCTGGGTTTTTCCTCTTGGTGCACAATCGTGTGAGGAGAAGCAGCTTTGGATGTGAAGTCCCCATGCTCTTTCTCCTGGTCAGAGTCGAGCTCCCTTTCCTTAAGATGGTAGCATCTGCTTCACTGACTGCCAGGGCTGGGACATGGGGAGGGTGCAGCCCTTGGGTGACTGGGTGTGACCCCAGCTTCATTTATTCAGGGTGTTGGCACAGAGCTCAGGAGAGAGCAGGTGGAGAGGCAATAGACTCAGAACCTGTCACACCTAGTCAGACTCCAGAGCAGTTGTTTTTTTTTTTTTTCCGTCACCCCATGTAATGGTGGATTATAAAGATTTATTAAATACTTAGCATTCAGAGTCCATGGCTAACTGTTATTCTAACCTCTTGAGTTGAGAGATGAGGGTGGCACATGCCAGTCACCAGCTAATTAGCAGCAGGAAGGGGCAAACCCGGATCTCACTCCCAAGACAGTGCTGTTTCAAAGGTTTTTAAAGCTTATGGATTGGTATTAAACTGCCTTGGGGGCATTTTAGGCCACCTGAGGAAAGAATGTAACATCATCACATTGTCACCATTCTTAAAATGACAGCACTAGTAGTGGTAAAAGTAACAAATTAGTGTTAGCTAAGCTGCTTTTTTTTCCCCCCTGTGTAAGGGGATGGAATAATACAGATTTTATTGGCTTTTTAGAACAGTACTTTAAAGCAGTATATGTTTTGAGTATTGCTAGTCCTGAAAAAGTGCTCAGGGTTCTGTGGTCAGATAGGTTTAGGAATCGCTACCTATTCCATTTTTCTTAAAGATAGACAAGGCTTGTTAGTTTGTTAAAGGCTCTGAGAAATCCCATAAAAGGGCATTTGCTTAGCTTTATTTGAACCAGCATTTCTCAAAGTTATTCAGCCATGGAACCCTTTTTTCGCTCACTCTTGTTATGTCCCGTGAAACTCCCAGTGTGCCTTTAAGTTGATTTCCTCACCCAACGTTCTTTATCAAGCTCCTACTCCCCCACCCTGCACTGTGGGTAGGGGCTTTTATGACCTCTTCATTGCATGTAGTTATAATTGGGATTATTAGACAACTTCCTGCGAAGTAAGAGCTGGCAATAGAAAGTTAAGTCAAGAGCTCAGAGCAGAGGTTTACCTCCTAGGAGGAAGCAGGAAACTGCAAGCCAAGTGTGCTGATTTCACAACCTTCACTGGCACACCCTAATTCCTCTGTTAATGATGGCCCTTCTGCTCTATACCCTCTGGGTATTTGGGTCCCTGCTTTGCTGTGATCCAGGGTGTCTGCTCCCAAAAGTTTCTCATTAAGTCTTGTCAGGTGATGAAGGGGTGGAAAGCTAAAGAAAGGCGTTGTCCTATCCATTTTTTAGCAGTCCACTAAAAATCAGACCACCCAGGCAAATGCCAGGGCTGCTTTCCCACTCGGCACTTCTGCCAGATTATCCCAGGCAGACAGCAGTGATCTCAAGGAGGGGGTGTGGAATAGGTGGTGGTGCCGAACAGAGGAAGCCTTTCAGAGAAAGCCTTTCAGTGTTCGGGAGTTGCCAAGTCACACAATATCACTTTCACACATTGCCTCCTTGCAGTTAAAAGATAATCTTAGTGGTGTGGCTGCTTCCCAAGGATTTGAAACATTTCCCTCCTGTGAGGGGAGAAAATGGTGGCAGAAACGTGATTTGGGTGTGAACAAAGTTACATGAAGTTCCCTGCACAGACACTGGGGGCTTTTCCACTTCCCAGAGAGGGTCGGCTCCAGCTTGACTATAACTTTGTGAATTCTTGGAACCACCAGATGGACCTGGTAGAACTTTCCTGTGTAACAGGAGCATTGTCTCAAGAAATTTGAAAATGAGAATGTTCTTATAGCTTAACTCTGACTCTAGACAGCTACCCAGGTGGGGTATTCCCACCTTTATGGTTGGCACATGGAGCTAGGCTGGGTGTTAGAAAGAACTTGAGTAGAGAGACAGATGAACTTTGTTCTTAACTTCTAAGTTGTCTTTGGTGCCACTTGGTGTAGGATAATCCTGTGTTCAGAGAAATGGTAATATTTAACCAGGGCAAACAGGGAGTACTTGCTGCTCATTCAGAGAAGAGTGCCGTGCACATTTGCAAGGTGTGACCCGTCCAGCGAGTGCTGCTTTGAGATGCTCACGTTAGTGCACATCACGGAGGCCCTGCTGCTCCACAGGCCTCTGTAGAAGACCGAGGTAAATGGGCACAGTGTGTGGTCACTGAGCTTCTGATCTGGCAGGAGAGCTAGGAAATGCTCACTGTGAATTGCAACCCCAGCACTCCTCCATCTTAGATCCTGTGCTCTCTTGGGGAGCCATGAGACACATCTGCTGCTTGTGATGCACATGCTTGTTTGGCCAGTCTCTTGAAATTCTCTCCACCCTTGGCCTCTTTAACCCTGATAACTCTCACCTACCCCAGCCTGTCTTCACTTTCTGTCTCATACATTTAGGAGTGCACTGGAGTTCTGTCCTTGATCCTGTTCTCGCATTCTGCCTTCACTTCTGTGGCTTTAGCATAGCATCCACACACCAGCAATGTAGCCTTCACCTCTCTCCTGAGCTTCAAACCAGTATTTCCGACTCACACCTGGGCCTTCCCAACCATTCCAACCAGATATATTCCACAAGTATCTCCAATCCAACTCAGTATCTTCTCAGATCTTCTTACCCCTCGACACCCATCCCTGAAAAACCTGTTCCTCCTCTCCCGTGAGCATTTATCTTGGGCACTCAGTTCCTTCCTTTCCCTTCCCTTTCCTGTCCTGCAGTCCTCCCATTCCCCCCGGCAACACAGAGAGTTACTGAGCTGGTGGCATTGGCCTGAGCTCTTCTCCATCCCCAGCTGCCATCCTGTAGTTCACTCCTAACTATCACCCATGCCAACAGCTGTGTCCCAGCCAGTCTTCCCGCCATCATCCTTCCATGTGCATTGCACTCTCCTCATTGCTGCCAGAATGATCATGGCACCTGCTGCCCACAAATCTCTAGTTGGTCCCCATTGCATATAGGGTCAAGTCCAAACTCCTTCAGTCTGGCCCCACCTCTGCCAGCTGGTTCCCCGATACTCCTGGCTCCTTTCTCCACACAACCCACTCCACAGCCTCCATAACCTTCTCCCATTCCCTGAACACATGCAAGCTCTTTTTAAAGATACTGTGGCTTTGCAAATGTGGTTCTTCCCTCCCCCTTTACTGCTTGCTAAATTTCTTTAATTTCTCAAGATCCAACTCAGATAAAGCCTTCCCTGCCTCTCCCAGAGACAGCTCAGTCACTTGCTCCTCTGTGATCTTGCTGCGTTTGCCCTCACCCTGGTACAGTGCTGATCCTGTGCCATCACTTCTTGCCCTGGCTTATGTTTGATTCTCTGTACTATTTGCTTCTTGAGGGCAGGAACCAAGGCTTTTTCTTGGTGCCCCCAGCCCAACGCTTGGTGTGGAATGGTTTGTGTAGGGAGTGAACAGAGAGAGATGGGAGGAGATGACAAGTGGCTCAGTTTGAGGAAAGATGACTTAAAAGAGCACCAGGTCCTAGAAGGCCTCAAATGCCAGGCCAGGTGGTTTAGATTTGCTTTTCTGGACAATTCTGTATGTCACTGCCTGTGGCAGAGAGGGAAGCCTGAGAGTGTTCCTTGCTTGTTTGGTCAGTTCTTGGGCACTCTTTTTAAAAATATGTTTGTATGTGTGTTTATAAAGTAAAAATAACACGAGCATGTTATAGAAAATCGGGAAAACAGAAAATGTCATCCATGTTTCTGCCAGTCTTTTGTAACCATTGTTATTTTGATGTGTTTTCCTATGAGTGTTTTTTCATGAGTACTTTTGATAAAATCACAATTTGGTATTTATATGACAAAGGCTTCTCTGTATTGCTGTACTGTTTTCATAGCTGTGATTTTTTTTTTTTTTTTAAAGAGAGAAAGGGTTTCGCTATGTTTCCCAGGCTGGTCCAGAACTCCTGGCCTCAAGTCATCCCCTCACCTCAGCCTCCCGAGTAGCTGAGACTATAGGCTTGCACCACCATACCTGGCTAGCTATGATTTTAAATTGATGTTTAGGCTTTCAAGGGGGATGTGCACCAAAACATACTTGTGCTCTCTGATATTGGATGTTTGTTTCCTGCTTTTTTTCCTCCTATTATAAATCCTGGCGCAATGAATATCATTGCAGGTACAGACATTTACATGCTTTTGTCATATTTCCTTAGGATGGATTCTCAGGTTCTAGGTCAGAGAGCAAACAAGGTCAGTTGTAGCTCTTTGTGCACCTAGGACCCAGCCAGACACTCTGGGGACGATTGCCTTTTCTTGTTCTGTGACACACAGCTTCATCTCCAAAGCAAATAGAACTTCACAGAAGTTCCAAAGTGTTAGTGACTCTCTGCCTCCCAGAGAGAACGGCCCTAAGTTTTTTAGTCCATGAGGTATTTATTTAATGTGTTTATTTGGAGCCTGAAATAAACCTCACACTGGGAGTTTGGGTGGAGTGCAGGATGGGAAGGCAAGGAAAAGTCACAGAGAGCTCAGACACAGCCAGGACCTGTGAAACACATGGAAAGAGATTACCAAACCAGTGAAAACAAGCATGTTTTTCACGGCCCTTCCCAGCAGAGCTGCAGCCTGACTCTGCCTGCCTCTCTTCTCTCAGTGCCCTGATGCTCCAGCTGCATGGAGGTGTCCCCTGCCCTGCAGCACTGGTAGGCCTTACTGACCTGGGCCTTTGCTTGCCTTCTTCCTTCCTCCTGCAACTTGGCCTTTCCTGAAGCCCTGTGAGGTGTGTCCCCTCCCTCCTGTCATATCTCTGCACCTTGCTGTGGTCCCCAGCATGCTCCTGGGGTGTGTCCACTTGTCCTAGGTACCAGATCGTGGACTCCAGAAGGGCAAGAGCTGTGTCGTGTTCATCTTGGCATGTTCCTCACACTGTAACTGTTTGCTGAATGAAAAGAACTGAGTTTCAGAGCTTTTTATTTGTTATAAATTCAGAAAAGGGCATTAGCCATTCTGAGTGGCACTCAGGGGGTTTTAGGTTACTTCTTTATAGGTGAAACTCAGCCCTCACCATCCTTTTAAATTACTCGACCCATTTAAGAGGCAGTTGATGCTTGGTGAGAGGGAAAGAAAGTTGATGCTGTTGACTTCCTATTTGTGACTTGGAGTAAAAGCTGATGGTCCTCATTGAGGCTGGTCAGTGTGGTCCTTACTGGAAAGACTTTCTGCATATATTTTACCAAGGGTGTTTCACAAGAACCAGCTCTTTGAAGTCTAGTAGGAAACAAGCAGAAGCCCTTGTCAGTGTCCTTCTGGAGTGGAGTTCATTCATTCAACCACATATTGATTGAGCACCTTCCACTTGTCAGGCCCTGGACCAGGCTTTGGGATGCTTTGCCCTGTCAGGTTTACTGTCTTATGTCTCTGGAGACAGATAGACTTGGATTCAGAATCTGACTCAGCCACTACCCCTGAGATCTTAGACAAGCTCTCTGAGCTTGGGCTTTTCCAGCTACAAAATGTACATACTCCTCCCTCATAGGGTTGTTGTGAGGGTTAAATGAGGAGATGTGTTGTAGCCTTTCTCAGCCAGGGGTCGTCAGCTGAGCCACAGAACACAGAAGCTGATTAGAGTGACTATTTCTTCAATTCTCTCAAGGATGGCGTATAACTAGTACCATCCCAGATGCACAGGAGAGAAGTCAAGTCATTATAGACAGTGGATTCCTTAGGGCAGTGGGTCATAAATTTCTCAAGGAACCAGGTTGAGAAAGGCTGGTAGAACCTTCTTTTCTGACAGCTTGACATGCTGGCCAGTTCTAGGGTGACAAGAATCTCACAACAGCATCATTGTGTGGTGAGTTTGGCACATGGTAGACACTCAGTAAATGTCAGTTCCCTTCCCCAGTCCCTCCTCCTCCCTCCCTTTCTTGCCAGGCCTCAACTTCTCTTAAAGCCACCCACATCTTTCAGAAGGAGCCCAAGTTTCCTCAGATGGGAAATACCCACACGTCTCAGAGTATTTTAGGTTCCTCTTTCCAGGCAAGGTGCTTCCGGGCTGCTGCTGTGATGTGGGTGCCCCCTTTCCTGTATGGCCTAGCATTTGGGCAGTGCTTCCTGGAGATAGTGGAGGTCCTACAGTGTGCTGCATTTATTCCCAAACCTTTATGGAGCTGCTGCTCTGCCTCAGGCCCTTCACCAAGCACCAGGGAACTAAAGTATGAATTAGACACAGATGCAGTTGGCTGCAAAGAGTTTCCAACATACTGGTGGAGACAGGATCAGCTAATGATGAGCCTGATGAGGGGTCCAAGGGCCAAGTGTTTAAGATTTTAGGAGAAGGCGGAAGGATCAGAATGGACAGAGTCGTCACCCCTACCATACCCATCACACCCCCAGAATGCCCTTCTAACTGCCATTGGTAAAGGAAATGGCATCTCTCTATGGGTCTGGAGGTGACCTATTAAACGTGTACGCCTTGGCTGGGTGTATTTATGCCAGCACCTGAAACTGCTACCAGAGCTGCCCCTCTGTTCCTCTGTCCTTGGTGACTCAGACTCGAGTAACCAGTTCCATGGATAGTGGATCTGATTTCACTGACTTCAGCGTGCTCACTCAGTTGTGGTTAGGTGTCTGCTGAGTCTGAAAGGGGAACAGATACTAAGCCCCAAGTCTTCCTTGCAGGAAGCCAGGTAATTCTGGGAGAAAACCTCTGGTTGGTCAGCCATGAAATGACCTCACGGCCAGTCCCTCCAGCATCAGGTGGCCTCCTAAACCTGATCTTGTCATTTTGCCCAAGTTGCAGGAGCCACCAGAGCAGAGGTGGTGTCCAGCAGAAAGGACATAGCCATAGTTTCTGTTGCAGAGGAGGTGGGGGGTCGGGGGAGGCTGCATAGGATGAGGCCCATCCAGAGACACAGAGTGAGTTCTGGCTGTGTGCCCAGCTCTGGGCTAGGCCCCAGGGGTGGTCAAACACAGAGTCGCCTTCTAGGAACTGGTGGCCTAGGTGGGAAGATAAGAGTCAGTATCTGTGATAAAGCCTGTGATAAAACACATACATAAAATCTGTGAAAAAAGACATTCAGTGCTGACCTCCAACTCCGTAGATGTTCAGAATAAGGATCAAGCTCCTATTTTGAGTCCTAGGACAAGTTCCTTCGCCATGGTCAGTTTCTACATCTGTAAATTTAGGGGGTCACTCTCTGAGGGTCTGTGTAACATTAGCATCATGTTTAAGAATTGGGTTGGTGGAGGCGAGGCTGGGCCTGAAGGATGGGAGCATCTGGTTGAGTAAGGCAGGGGCGAGGTGCAGGGACTCGGGCAGGGGACAGTCTGGCCACCCTCACGGCTGTTCCTTCCAGAGCCCGGGCATGGCTGTGGAGCTGGAGCTGAGCCCCATCCTGTTTCCAGGGTGGGGGGTGGGGCAAGGTGAAGACAGGTTGCCCCAGGCCAGCGGGGGGCCACCCGGGCAAAGAGGATGGCAGGAGCCCCATGCAGAGATTAGGTGGGAAAGGGAAGATTGAAAACTCACGACAAGGCTGTGTGCTGAGGACATTCTTGCATTTTCTGAAAAGAATAAAAAAAAAAAAACCGAAAACATTTTCTTGGCTTTTCATCTGAGCCCTTCGTATCTCTGCTCCTAGCAAGTGTGCCTGATTTAATAGAGTCAGTACTGGCAGCCAGCAGTGTGTTTTTGTTCTAGAACCTTAGACTGTCCTTTTAAAAATAAGAGGAAGGGCTGGGTGTGGTGGCTGACGCCTCTAATCCTAGCACTCTGGGAGGCCGAGGCAGGAGGATCGCTTGAGGCCAGGATTTTGAGAGCAACCTGAGCAAGAGTGAAACCCCATCTCTACAAAAAGTAGAAAAATTAGCCAGGTGTGGTGGTGCACACCTGTAGTCCCAGCTACTTGGGAGGCTGAGGCAGGAGGATCGCTTGAGCCCAGGAGTTTGAGGCTGCAGTGAGCTATAATCACGCCACTGCACTCCATCCTGGGTGTCATGGCAAGACCCTGTCTCAAAAATAAAAAATAAATAAATAAATAAAAATAAAAATAAGAGGAATAAATACTTTCTGCAAAATAATAAAACAGCATAGAAAGGTTATATACTGAAGAGTAAGTCTCTACCCTTACCACTCCATTCACCTGCCTCCCCCCAACCCCGACAAAAACAACCCGCTCCCTGGAGGTAAATAGTATGAACCATTTTGAATCTGTACAGGCCACTAACAAGAACCTGTGTGGTGTCTACTCTCAGGCCTCAGGGTGTAAAACTTGCTCTGGGTCTCTTCTGGGAAGTCAGTGGGCCTGAACCTTTTCCAGAAAGGGAGAGGATATGCAGCTGTGGCATGGCAGGGGTGGGCACAGGAGCCTTCAGGAGAAGCTTCTCAGGGCACTGGGGGGTACCCACAGCCTTACTTCAGCCAGGGTTCTCTCCTCTCCCCATTGTCTAATGGCTCTTTTTCACCTTCTCAGGATCCCTCTGTGACCCAGCTGACCAATGCCCCGCAGGGTGGACTGGCTGAATTCAACCCCTTCTCAGAGGTTGGTGAGCATGCCCTCTTTCTGAGTCCTCTGGTCTCACCACCCAGAGGGTGGTGCTGGGGTCTCTGTGGGAAGGATCCTTGACAGAGAGAGAAGCAGCTCTGAGAAACTGAAGTCCTCAGAGGGACAGTCCTAACGTGAACTCAGAGAGTGGGGTAAGGATGGGAAAGTCACCAAAGCCTCTCTGAAATTCTCCTTTTTGGATCCATGATCTCGGCCCCTTCTTGAGGAGGCCAGGGCAGTGCCAGAGAGCTCTGGATCCAGCGAGGCCGGGGTGGTGGGTCATATCACCGTGAACCTGAGGCTTGTTGGCTGAGAAGCTACAGAGGAGGGCCCAGTGCAGGCCCAGAGGGAGTGCCCCTTACTTACCCTGCTGTGGGTTTGCCCTGTGGTTGCCAACTGGTGGAGTCCCACTCCCTTCCTTCCTTTGATCTATCCCACACAGACAAATGCAGCGACAACAGTTCCGGTTCCTGTCACACAACTCCCTGGGCCCTCACAGCCGGCGGTTCTCCAGCCCTCAGTGGAACCAACCCAGCCAACCCCCCAGGTACTGCTGGCAAGGAACCCTTTGGCCTCTCCTCTCCAGTGAAGGAGTCATCCAGACCAGTAGCTGAGCCCTGAGGCTGGGGGGCGGGCGGAGAGCCTTAATCCCTGGCTCCCCTTCAAGGTCCCTCTTGTCAATTTCTGTGGAGCTAGTCGCTTGCAAGTGGAGAGGCTGCTCTGACATCCTCACCCCACTGCCACCACCAAAAAATACGCTCTACCAGACCGAGGCCCTTGGTGTTTCCAGAGAGAGAGATTTGTCCTTGCTGTGCCCATCCAGGTCCTCATCGGGTCTTTGGCTTGTTCTCTCTTCCTCGGCGCCCAGAATCTCTTTTTTTTTAAACTTATTAATTCCTGCCTGCCTTCCTATTTTCCTTTGTCCCTTCACCAAATACTATAGTCTTGCCTGCTTCGTGCCTGACACTCCACTCCTCTGCCTCACTGCCCTGCCCCCCTGCCCTGCCCCCACGCTCCTTGCTGCCCCACCTGAGCGTGACCCACAGTGGAGTTGTGTGTTGCAGCTCCTGCTTAGACAGGCCAGCAAGTTCCTGCCTACTCGATTCCTGGCAGTGAGCGAGTTCTCAGAGAGGCAGATGCTACTAGGAGGAGATAGTATTCTCAGAGACAGCTACATGCGAAAGCATCCGCAGGTAGGCCAAGTGTAGATGAACAGGGGGAGGGCAGGTGCCTGGAGCCTGCCCCGCAGGGCCCCTCACCCCTCCCAGGCCCCAGAGCCTGTGGAGGTGAGGCAAGCCTTACGTGCAGGGCTGCCTTTATGCTTAGCTGGGTGGTGGGCTGTAAGGACCTGAGTCCTGCTCAACTGAAGTCACAGACTTTGGGGAGAGGAGGCCGAGACCCCCCGCGTGGTCACTTCTGCTCCTTCTTCTGCCCCCAGTACCTGCAACTCACCTCTCGAAGGCAACCTTAGCTCTTTGGAGAACTCCCTTTGGAGAGGTTTGTGTGTGGGTACGTGTATGTATGTATACATACACCTGGCTTGTCATCCTACAAGATGACCAGTTTGATATTTGCTCCCTAAAAAGGACTGTAGTCTCAGTCTCCAGGAGGAACTTGGCCCAAACAGTGGCAGCAGCCGCAGGAGCAGGGCCCCAGGCCCAGGTCTGCTCAGCCACACATATAGTCCCCTCATTGCCTCACTCAGGGACCCTACTCTGCCTGAAGAGGAGATAAGCCTGGACTCTCCATGCTGCAAAAGCCAGCCAGTGCAGGGCCATGCCTAAGGGGCTGTCCTGGGGTATAGCCAGTTACAGTTCAGGGGTACCCCGGGAGGCAGCTCCTGGGGGCGGGCAGGGCGCAGGGTGCTTATACAGATCCCAAGGCTCAGGTACGCATGGTCTGCCCTCATGTGTCTCCCCTGTCTACTCACTGCTCTCAGTTTTGCACCATTCCCCCTCCACACACACCCCCAGGCTCTTCAAATGAGGCTTGCGTCTCTGGGTTTCTGGCTACAGGTTAGTCTCTCATGAGGTCTTTTCCCCTTTGCCATTATCCCCACAGCTCACCATCACTGAACTCTGCCTGCACTGCAGTATGGGGGATGGGGGGAAGCCATTGGGCATGGCTCTCTTATCTCAAGCTTAGGGAGGAGGGGAGAGGAGAGCCTGGTAATGGCCAAGAGGCCAGAGTGGTGTGGGGCAGTGGGACACAGGTCCCCTTAGCCTCTCTATGGTGGTCTCTGGAACCCAGGACACTCTGTGGGCTGGGACTGCATCTGGGATGCCCTGCTGGCTTCTGCTGCCTGGGGCAAGGCCCTTCTTCCTGCCTGCCCAGGCTGACACTGTTTCTTGTGTTCGGCTGCCCCCGCTGCCTCTCCTCTTCTCTCTAGGCTGTGGCATCTGCAGCCCAGGCAGGCCTGCTTCGGCAGCAGGAAGAACTGGACAGGAAAGCTGCCGAGCTTGAACGCAAGGAGCGGGAGCTGCAGAACACTGTGGCCAACTTGCATGGTAAGGGAGGCTGCTAGAGCCTGGGGCCACCCTGCCTGGCGCAGGAGAGTGTCCAGAGCCCTGTAGGGTGGCCCCTCCCAGCACTCACCCTGAGCTACCTTCTTCCTGGGCAGCCTGGGAGCTTTGTGCAGCTCTCCATCATCTCAGGGGGGTGCAGTCCTGGGGGAGAGCAGTGAGTTGCAAGTCAGAAGACCTGCAGTGTTGTTCTGATGGATGTAGATTATTTCTGTACTCCTTTCCAGCTCTAAGATTCTTTGATAGCATAAGGGCATTGGTCTCACAATTCCTTGTTCATCATGATGACCTGAGTTGTCACACTTAATGGGCCAATTGTTAAAAATAATCACTTAGGCCGTTTAGCTCTCTGTATTCCCCGGTGTGTTTGGGGTCCATTATCTTGGAGTGAGCTTGTGGATGTCTCTTTGGGCCCCATTATCCTTTTCCATTCCACCTCGTGCTCCACACAGACCCCCAAGCCCAGCTTGCTGGAGCCACTCTGGAAGCCCTGGTTTGGCCCATAAACTGCTGGTGTGGTGTGCACTCCTTAATGCTGCTACTGCTTTTTAAATTTTTTTTTAGAGACATGGTCTCATTATGTCACCCAGGCTAGAGTGCAGTGGCGCAATCATAGCTCACTGTAACCTTGAAGTCTGGGCTTAAGTGATCCTCCTGCCTCAGCGTCTTATGTATCTGGGACTATAGATGCACACCACAATGTCTGGCTAATTTTTATTATTTTTTGTGGAGACAGGGTCTCACTGTGTTGCTCAGGCTAGTCTCGAACTCCCGGCCTCAGCGATGCTCCTGCCTCAGCCTCCCAAAGTGCTGGGGTTACAGGCGTGAGCCACTGCGCCCCGCCAGTGCTGCTTCTGAGGCTGCGCCCTCACCTCATTGTTTTTTCCTCTTTCCACACAGTGAGAGAGAACAACTGGCCACCGCTGCCCTCATGGTGCCCTGTCAAGCCCTGCTTCTACCAGGATTTCTCCACAGAGATCCCTGCTGACTACCAGCGAATATGCAAGATGCTCTACTATCTCTGGATGTGTGAGTCCCACTCCTGTCCTCTGAGCTCAAGGGTGAAATGGGTGGGACTCAAGAGCCCCATCTTTGCTGTGGCTGCTCCTCGCTAGTGTGCAGGCTTTGTGCAGACGCCACCCTTCCTCAGTGCCTGGGCTGGCCTGGGGAGGTGCCTTCTGCCCACCGGCTGCTCCCTGTCTGAGAACCTCCTTGAAAGGGGCAGTCCAGACCACAGATCAGGCAGAGTGGGACTAGCCAGAGACTTCCAGGTGCTTGTGGAGCTCACTGCTCTGAAAGGCCCTCCTCCTGACAGGCCCTGAGGCTCCAAGGGGTGAGGAAAAAGACTCTGCCTATAGCTCCATTGTGGGCCATCCAGAGCCAGGGAAAAGACTTGATAAGAGAAAGACTTCATCCCTCAAGGATCAGCCCTGGGTCTGCAGCCCTCCTCCCGTCCCACTTCCCTGATACCTGGGCTATCCCTTCACCTCTCAGGAACTTAGATGGGTCCCTGGTTTTGAGGTCCCAGAAAACTAGGATTTGGGAACTAACCCTGCCTAGGTATAGACCGAGGTCCTCTATTTCTGCAGCTGCCCTCACAGCATGGACCTCACCTTTCCTAGGGAGTGGTTTGCCATGCTAGGGAGCCCTTCAGCCACCTCAGCACAGCCATATCTCTCTCCTCTTCCCTTCCCCAGTGCATTCGGTGACTCTGTTTCTGAACCTGCTTGCCTGCATGGCCTGGTTCTCAGGCAACAGCTCCAAGGGAGTGGACTTCGGCCTTTCGATCCTGTGGTTTGTGATCTTCACGCCCTGTGCCTTCCTTTGTTGGTACCGACCCATCTATAAGGCCTTTAGGTGAGTGGGGCTGGGGCAAGGGGTGAGTGTTTGCCTGGCATCCCAGGGAGCAGGCCAAGGGCCTGCTTAGAGCAGTCTCAGAGCAGAATAGAATGGTGGGGAAGTCCACTTTCCCATTCTCCCCCATAACTAGAGCAGGTGGGATAAGGAGCCTTACCTGCCATCCCCCTGCCCCCAGTCTGACTGGTGCAGTGGTATTTCAGTCATTGGGAAGAGGGAGGGGACCCTCTTTAGGGAGCTCCCTTCTGCAGCTCTGAGGTGTGCTCCCCAGAGAGTGTCAGACAGGTGCTCCCAGTGGCATATCTGTCCTTGCTTATTTATGCTCCCTGATAACTCGAGCACCCACTGGTACTCAAAATGAGTATTGATACTAGTCTCACCAATACTTAGACTAGATACTGTCAGCCTTAATGGAGACCCCTTACAGACCCTGGGGGTTTTGGAATCATACCTCAGGATTGATGCTTTCAGGGCTAGGAAGGGAAGGGGAAGGGGGCGGGGCTGAACCATCCCCTGCATCCTGGCAGGCCCTGAACCCTCATTGTATTCTCGTGCTGAAGGACACAGAGGTGGAAGGCTCAGCCCTTGAGGAGTTTTGCCCAGTGTTCCCTACTCCCCAAATATCTTTTCTTCCACCCAGGTGTACAGTTTTATTGTTAGAGATTTATGCCTTTGGCTTAGATTTTTCTTGCCTGTCATGAAATGCAAATAAGCACTCCAGGAGAGGGAGTGGTTGGTCTTTATGTTGTCCTTTGGGGGAGCAACTTTATCAGCTCTTTGGGAAGGGGTTGAGCACTGACCCCTTAAACTGGAGGGCAGCGAAAGGCAAGCCCTTCTTGATTACGGTGGTGGATGTCCGTGTGTGTGTCCTCATGGACAGTGTGGCTGGTCCCATGGAGTTCTGTCCCTCGCCCATCGTGCCTCCTGGCTCCTGGTGAGGAGAGATGTCACCAGGTAAGGAGTGCTGAGGAGCATGGCCTGAGCCCTCTTGTGACTTCTTTTTCCCTCTCTCCACAGGTCCGACAACTCTTTCAGCTTCTTCGTGTTCTTCTTTGTATTTTTCTGTCAAATAGGGGTCTATGTCATCCAGTTGGTTGGCATCCCTGGCCTAGGGGACAGGTGAGACCTGGGGCATCACAGAGGGAATCAGGCTTTGGATGTGGGGCTCAGCCTCTCTTGCTCTGTTTCCTAGCTCCCAGAGAGCCCCGCAGATGACCCCGCTTCTCCTGTGGCAGGGAGAGAGGTGGGCGGGCCAGCTCAGGCCGGGCCCTCTCTCCGGCTCTTCACGAGTAGCCACTCACGTCTCTCCCTTTCGAGGGCGCTGTGGCAAACTTGGCTTGAATCTCTAGGCTACCAGGGCTGTGACCTGCACTAGATTGCAGCCTCTTCCTTTTCTCCTGCCATGCCCCCCTGGAGGCTGATGCATGGCAGACCCTAAGCTGTGACTTTTTCCAGAGGCCTTGTGACTTCAGGAGACAGGGCCCTAGCCTCCCCTGGACAGGCTGCTTCTCGCTGCCCTCTTTGAGCGTATGGCTGGATTGAATTTCCTGGGCACTTCAGTCCTCAGCTCAAAATTAATCTCAAAAGAAAAGCTGATGGCTGATGTTTTCCTTTCTGCCCCAGTGCACAGGGAGCATTGCAGAGAGGTCAGGCTGGCACTTGGCAGAGAGCCTGAGCCCAGAAGGGCAGCACTATTTTGGTCCCCTCCTACTGGCAGAGCCGGCAAGTGCAGAGAGGTAGGGAGAAGAGGGCTGCCTACCCCTGCCCTCTGAGCAAGTGCACTCTACCCTCCTACCACCCCTCTTCCTTCTCTGATCTGACCCCTTTTGACCAGTGACCCAATTCCATCACTCGTTGCCCTAAGTGAGGTCCTGGTAGAAAAGCTGTGACTCAAAACTGCTGTTTGCACCTGGACTGGGAATCAGAAGGCCTGAGTTCTGGCTGTGGCTCTGCCCTCACTGCCCTGCCTGGGTCTACCTCGATGACCTCGGCAGACTTCTAATGCCTTTCCAAAGCCCTCTGTGACCATTTTCTCATGGCGCCTCATAACACCCATAGGTGGGTGGATATAATCCCCCTTTTTTTAACTATAAAATACATATGACATAAAATTTACCATTTTATTTATCACTGAAGCCATTGCAAACTATACATTTCTGTGGCATTTAGTACATTCAAAATGTTGTACAGTCATCACCACTATGTAGTTCTAGAATATTTTTATCACCCAAAAAGAAACTCCATACCCAGTAAGTAGGCACTCCTCATTCCTTCCTTCCCCAGGCCCCTGGCAGCCATTTTACTGCTTTCTGTCTCTGTGGATTTACCTATTCTGGAAATTTCATATAAATGGAATCATATAATAATGTGGCCTCTTATATCTGGCTTCCTTCACTTAGCATAATGTTTTCAGGGTTCATCCGTGTTGTAGTATGTACTAGAACTTCATTTCTTTTTATGGCCAAATAATATTCTATTGTATAGGTATCCTGTATTTTTATTTTTATTTTAAAGTACCAAGGTCTCATTATGTTACCCAGGCTGAAGTACAGTGGCATGATCATAGCTCACTATAGCTTCCTGGGCTCAAGTGATCCTACTGCCACAGCCTCCCGAGTAGGTGGGACTACAGTTTAGTGCCACCATGCCCAGCTAATTCTTAAAAAATTTTTTGTAGAGATGGGGTCTCGCTATGTTGCCCATGGTTGTCTTGAACTCCTAGCCTCAAGCAGTCCTCCCGCCTCGGCCTCCCAAAGTGCTGAGATTATAGGCATGAGCCACTGCACCCGGTCTGGATATACTGTATTTTGATTATCCATTTATTGATGGATGTTTGAGTTGTTTCTACCTTTATACTGTTGTGAATAGTGCTGCTATGAACATTTGTGTACAAGTTTTGGTTTTTTTGTTTTTGTTTTTTTTTTTGAGATAGGGTCTCACTGTGTTACCCAGGCTGGGGTGCAGTGGTGTTATAGCTCAGTGCAACCTCAAACTCCTGGACTCAAGCAATCCTCCTGCCTCAGCCTCCCGAGTAACTGGGACTACAGGCACGTGCCACCACGCCTGGCTAATTTTTGCACTTTTTGTAGAGACGAGGTCTCACTTTTGCTCAGGCTGTCCTCGAACTCCTGACCTCAAGTGATCCTCCCACCTTGGCCTCCCAGAGTGCTAGGATTATAGGTGTGAGCCTCTGCACCCTGCCTGTTTAACTTATTGAGGAACCACCAAACTATTTCCCACAGTGGCTGAACCAATTTACATTCCCACCAGCAATATATGAGGGTTCTGTTTTCTCCTCGTCCTCACCAATTGTCTTAGTCCATTTTGTGCTGCTATAACAATACCCCTGACTGGGTAATTTATAAACAATAGAAGTTTATTTTGTTCATGGTTCTGGAGCCTGGGAAGTCCAAGATTGAGAGGCTGCATTTTTGAGGACCTTCTTGCTGCATCATAACATGGTGGAAGGCATCACATGGCGAGAGAGAACAAGAGATTGAACTCGAAGCCCCATCCCTTTTATAATCGGCATTAATCCACTTAAGAGGGTGGAGCCCTCATGACCTATACACCTCCAATTAGGCCCCACCTTCCAACACTGTTGGATTAGGGGTTAAATTTCCAGCACATTGTTTTGGGGGGACACGTTAAGACCATGGCATTCACACATGCTGTTTGGAAGACACATTCAAATCACAGAACTAACATTTGTTATTTTCCTTTTTTTTTTTAATTATAGCCAACTAGAGATGTATTTCAATGTATTTCATTGCAGTTTTGATTTGCATTTCCTGAATGTCTAATGAAGTACCTATTGGTCATTGGTATATCTTCTTTGGAGAAACAGTGTTAGATCCATTTTAAGTTGATTTTTGTATATGGTTGAAGTAAGGATTTAACTTCATTGTTCTGCATATGGATATCCAGTTGTTCCAGTACCATTTGTTGAGATTATTGTTTCTCTTTTGAATGTTTTTGGCACCCTTGTCAAAAATTAATTAACCATAGATGTATGGGTTTATTTCTGGACTTTCAATTCTATTCCATTGATCTGTTGATCGATTGATCTATATGTTTGTCCTTATGTCAGTCCCACACTGCTTTGATTATTGTAGCTTCGTAATAAGTTGAAATCAGGAAATGTGAGGATATCCCTTTTACAGATGGGGATGCTAGGGGTCAGAGAGCTAATATGACTGGGCCCTGGTGGGAGGAGCTGAGGTGACAGCATGAATGCAACAGGTTGGCCAGTGGTCTTCCTTCCTGGAGGGCAGGTCCTCAGGAGTGAGTAGCCAGGCTTTCCATGCCCCACTCCCAGCCCCAAAGCAGCAGGAAAAGGCTGAGCCTAGTGCTCTTCCTGACTGTGTGTAGGCAGCAGCCACATCGTCCCTTCTAGACCTTATACAGCCAGAAGATTCCTCATGTGAACCCATCTCTGAGGCCCCAGGGAGGACAAGCTGGGGCAGTGTGGGTCTGTCAGCCTCCACAGAGGCCTGGCCTCTCACAGGCCCAGGGCTCTGGCCCCCAGGGCTTCGTGTGCTGCAGGGAATCCAAGGTGGTGGTCAGGAATAGCAGCCACTTGGAGAGGAGTCCCTCATGAGGACTCACGGGGCCCACTCCCACTTTGCCCCCTCTGGCTTCTTCTTCCTTTCGCAGTGGTTGGATTGCAGCCCTGTCTACACTGAAGCAAGAGTCCTTGGCCGTGTCAATCATCATGATGGTGGTGGCTGGTTTTTTTACCCTCTGTGCGGTGCTCTCACTCTTCCTGCTAAAGCGGGTGAGTCGGGGGGCTGGGCCAACAGCAGACCCGAGGACGCAGGCACCTGTCTCCTGCCTTTGCCACGAGATATTCTTTACCACTACAGTTGCACCTCCTGGGCCCCCAAAGATGCAGCGCCTTTCTCCAAGGATCTGGGCGGGGGTGGCGTCCGGCAGTGTTGGGCTCCTAGTGACCCCTCTGGGAGTATAACCTGGATGGCAAGGTTCCTGGTGGCCCAGAGGGCAGGCTCTTCTCACCTCCCCCTCCTTCCGCAGGTGCACTCCCTGTACCGCCGGACAGGGGCCAGCTTCCAGCAGGCCCAGGAGGAGTTTTCCCAGGGCATCTTCAGCAACAGAACCTTCCGCAGCGCTGCCTCATCTGCAGCCCGAGGAGCCTTCCAGGGGAATTAGTCCTCCTGACTCTCTTCCCTCTGCCCTAGCCTTTTCTCTCACCTGCCTTCTGAGCTGCACTTTCCTTGGGTGCCTTATGTGGTGGTTTTGCCCAGCACAGACTTGGCAAAGGTCTCGCCATGGCTCTTCCTCCTTCCTCAGCAACCAGCTGTCCCTGGAAGTGAAGGGAGGGACAGGGACTTTTTTTACACAAGACAAAAAAAAAAAGCTGTCTTTCCTTCTCTAGTGGTGGTTTGGTAGGATTCTTTTGTCTCTCTGGAAGCAGTGGGACTGAAGTTCTCTTTCCCCTGTACACACATAGACACCCCTACACACTTGGGATCACTGGCTGACCTGGGCTCACCCCAGCTGGAGTTCTCTGCCAGGGTCTTGGGACTCCACTCCTCCCCCAGCAGGCCCGGCCTGAATCTGGCCCCACAGACACAGCCTATGGCCTCCACAGCCCTGCCCTTCCTGCCCAGGCTGGGATAACCCTCCCACAGATTCCACTTTAGGCAAGCTGCAGTCTGGGTGGGTGGACAGCTCTCTTCCCCACAGAGACCACTCTGGGGTGGTCTCCAAGCTTCCAGAGCTCCAGGCTCTCCCCTGCCTCATGTTCCTCATTAACAGATTCACAGCCCTTTAGGCCCCCTGTACCCTCCTGGCATGGGTAGCACCTTGTGCCCTCTGGGGCCCTCCCTGAGTCCTACTCTCTTCAGACTTTCTGAATGTGCAATGTGGTTGGTTGGGATTTGGGGATGGGGAGGGACAGGAGAACACTGACCCCACGTTGTCCTGCCCAGCCTTTGGCAATCATCCAGGAGGGTGGGGTCTGACTGACCTGGTGTGGTTTGTTTTGACTTCCTCTCCTCCTGAGGGTCCGCTACCCTCTGCCTTAGCCTCAGTTCGTGCCCCCCTCCCCCCACAGCAATATCCAGCTTGTATGATGTAGGGAGGGCAATGGGAATCAGTCCAGAGCTGCATCCTTTAGATAGGACTGATGAACCATCTTTCTGAGGGTTCCCCCATGCCCAAGTTTAGGTCACCTTTCACTCACCCTGGGGATCCCCCAGGAGGTGTGTCACTGTGATCAGCACCTAGGGGTCCACCATCAAAACCTGCAGCTTGTCCTCCAGAGGCTGCCAGAGTGGGCCTGTGGACTGAGGGAACTTCTCACAAAGCTGGCCAGCCCCTGCCTCTGGGACCTGGGCCCCACCCTAAGGCAGTCCTCAGGATGTCCACGAGCTCGGGCAGGCCCAGAGCCGCTAAATGATTACGGCAGCAACCAGGATTTTGTAAACTCCTTTCTGGTATTTTTTTCTCCATGTACAAATGTATATGTTATGTCTCAATTTTTGTGCTTAAATAAAAAATAATACATTTTCAGACAACATTGGTCCTAATGTCTGGTGGACTTGGGAGGACTGGGTGTCCCGTAGGGTTAGGGGCTGAGGTGCTTCTAGGAGAGGTGAGAGGGGACATTAAGATGCTTACTTGCTGCACTGTGACAGGTCGTCAAGCCCCTAACTCAGAAGAGTGAATGGGCGATGGGAGCCTCGGGGAAGGCGACTTACCCAAGGCACTTTCTTGTCCCAATACCTGTACTTTTAGAGCGGCTGGTCTTGGGGAGGGACTCTGAGCGGCCTCCTCGATTCTCTCGTCCACCCACACACCTGTTCCACCGGGTCCTCTCTCCCCTCGCATGGGCGATCCCGCCTCCGACCCGCGGGAGCCTCAGTGTCCCCAAATGGGGCTTGCAGGGACTGGCGGGTCGCGTGATTTCCAGCGCGGGGTGGCCGGGGAGGTGCCGAGGAGCAGCGCCTGGAGCAGGCGGAGTCGCGCCCCCGCTTGGCCGCCCGCCCTCCGCGCTGGGCGCTGCACTTCCGGCGGGCGGCGCTGGGGGCAGCGTGGAGGCCGCCCCGCAGCCCCGCAGCCCCGCGCTCTGCCCGCCCCGCTCGCGGCCGGAACACGCCCCGGCAACCAGGAAGCGCCTGGACGGGCGCGGGGCGGCCGGGATGGCGGGGCCGGGTTGGGGGCCCCCGCGCCTGGACGGCTTCATCCTCACCGAGCGCCTGGGCAGCGGCACGTACGCCACGGTGTACAAGGCCTACGCCAAGGTGGGTGTGGGCGAGCCGCCCGGCCCCTGTGCCCCCCAACCTCGAGCAAGCCCGAGTGGGTGCCGGCTAGGGAGACTAGGACAGGTTAGGGACGGCGTGAGAGCAGCCTCGCTCCGACCGCCTCTCTTAGATCTTAAAAGCAAACGCACCTGCACACACCTGTTTTGTCTGGAGGGTCAGGCGGAAACCTCGATGGGGCCTTGGCGTCAGTGGCTAAAGAACAGGCTCAAAACAGGCTGCCAGGTGGGCTGGGAGGAGTCTGGGACAGGGCTCTAGAAGGCTAGACCCAGTTAGGAGGCAGAGTGGGCAGTTCTGGAACAATGAGGTGACATGCCTCTGCGGGGCACTCTAGAACGCAGCGAAATGGGCTATGTAGCAGAGGGTTGGAGAACACCAGGCTGGGTTGGGAAGCCAGGATTCCAGAATCCAGATGCCTCACTGGCGTGAGAAGGGGAAGCTGGGAAGCCTGGATGCTGGCCTGGAGTGGGCAGGCCCAGGGAGGAGGCAGGGGGTAGAGAGAACCAGAACCCTTCCAGCCTGGCATGGGCCCTGGCCCCCTCAAGGCAGAGCCCCCAAATCCTGTCCCCCCAGAAGGATACTCGCGAGGTAGTAGCCATAAAGTGTGTGGCCAAGAAAAGTCTGAACAAGGCATCGGTGGAAAACCTCCTGACCGAGATTGAGATCCTGAAGGGCATTCGACACCCCCACATTGTGCAGCTGAAAGACTTCCAGGTGCGGGCCTTGGGGAGGGGCTACCCCCAAAGGAGGCTGGAGGAGGGACACTGTCTTCAGGCTGTCTATCTACGTCTAACCACAGTGGGATAGCGACAATATCTACCTGATCATGGAGTTCTGCGCAGGGGGCGACCTGTCTCGCTTCATCCATACCCGCAGGATTCTGCCTGAGAAGGTGGCTCGTGTCTTCATGCAGCAATTGGGTAAAAGCCTCTAACCCCAACCTGACACCCCTTCCTATGTTCTCTGCTGCAGGCTTAGAGCCTTGGCACTCTTCGCAGATTGTCTCCTTGGACTTTTAGAGCCCTGTCTTTCTCCTATGGCTATCCTTAGCTAAGGATGCCATGAAAAAGACAAGGGAGGAGGCCCCACCTGTGGGGAGTTCAGGTTTCCACAGTGTGGAACATAATATAAGGACCTTGTGGAACATTCCAGGGCCGAGTGGGTAGGACCCAAGTGCAGTGCTAACGAAAAGAGCAAGATCCTAAATGGCTGGGGCATCCAGGGAAGCTTCTGGAGGAGGGGAGACTTGTGAAAGGGCAGAGGGGAGGCAAGTGGACACTCCGGGAAGGGTGGCAAACTCTTAGAAGTGGCAGGAGCCTGGTGCTTGTATGTAAAGCATTCAGTAGAGCAGCCAGGCTGGAACGGGGGTTGGACAGGCTTGAAGAAGCAGGTGGAAGCCTGGGGAGGCGACAGGCGGGCAGGAGCTGGGCTCCTCTGACCTCTATTTCTGCATGGGTCCCGCTCCCCAGCTAGTGCCCTGCAGTTTCTGCATGAACGGAATATCTCTCACCTGGATCTGAAGCCACAGAACATTCTGCTGAGCTCCCTGGAGAAGCCCCACCTGAAACTGGCGGGTCTGAGTCTGGAACAGCGGGGATGAGGTTGGAGAGTGGGTGTGCAGGGGCTCCCTTTGCCTGGGCCTGCTTGGCAGCCCTGGTTCTCACGGAGTCCTCTATTGAGTCATCAAACAGTAATAGCCTGGGACATCTGGGAATGGGTCCTGTCACCAAAAGGTGGGACCTTTCTCAGGCTACCCCTGCTCAAGTCCAGCAGCCTAATGGGTGGAGTTAGGGCTCAGTCTGTGGCCAGAGTTGGGACTGTGTGTCCAGGTGTTGGGCTCAGTCTGGGAACGGTGCCAGGGTTCAGGGTGGACCAACATCACAGATCAGTCTGTGATCAGGGACAGGACTTGGTC
This sequence comes from Daubentonia madagascariensis, assembly GCA_023783475.1. Classification (NCBI taxonomy): domain Eukaryota; kingdom Metazoa; phylum Chordata; class Mammalia; order Primates; family Daubentoniidae; genus Daubentonia; species Daubentonia madagascariensis. The sequence continues at coordinate 4,918,101 of JAKFHU010000144.1, read as the reverse complement.
TGTCATCAGGATCAGGCTCACCTGTGACTCTATCTATGGCAGCACAGGAGGGAGTGTGGTGGGGGGAGGTGGTTGCAACCCCTGATAAGATTTGGACAAGAATAGACTTGATGCTGGAGGCCAGAGAACGTGGTATAACCTAAGCCTGGGTTGGGGGGCAGTGAGAAGGTGGGGGCCCTTGTCCATGTAGCTGGTATGATCGGGTGGGCTTCCTGGGAAAAGGTGCCTGAGGAAGCTGTGCAGGATGGGTAGGATTTACAGGCCCAGAGGGAGACGTAGCAGGGTGTTCCAGGCTAATAATGAGCACAGGCTAGGAAGTAGAGTTGATCCTGGTGTGTCTGGGGGGTGGGGAGGAGCCCAGGGTGAGCCTTCACAGGCCAGAAGGGGAAACAGCTGGAATTTGAGCCCTGCTGCCTGGCCTCTTGCTTTGCAGACTTTGGCTTTGCACAGCACATGTCCCCATGGGATGAGAAGCACGTGCTCCGTGGCTCCCCCCTCTACATGGCCCCCGAGATGGTGTGTCAGCGACAGTACGACGCCCGCGTGGACCTCTGGTCCGTGGGGGTCATCCTATATGGTGAGACCTCTTTTCCCTGCCCCTCACCCTGAGGCCTGCCCTGTGTGTCCTCAGGCAAGGCTTCTCTGGGCCATTCCTGGAGGGTTCCAGTGAGAACTCTGACTCTACCAGCTCTGAGGGGTGTCAGGCCCTCTCCCCAGGAGCGGGCCAGGCCAGGCTTGACCTCATCCCCTCCCAGCCTCCCCTCTGCCTCCTCTCCACAGAAGCCCTCTTCGGGCAGCCCCCCTTCGCCTCCAGGTCATTCTCAGAGCTGGAAGAGAAGATCCGCAGCAACCGGGCTGTCGAGGTGTGTCTGGCGGGGCCTTAGCGACCACTGGGGGTGGAGGGAGTCAGGGCCCTGAGGTTTCAGGCCACACTCCCACCCGTGCAGGCTGGAGTGTGCATGCCAGACTGCTTTCATGATAGTGGGGTACGCTCTGCACTGCAACTCATATCAGCCCACAACAGGCAGCAAAGGGCCTGCCCCACAGACTGTTTTGCAGGCTCCTGTGCGGAGGAGACCAAAGCTCAGCATTCACAGGAGCACTGTCCAGGGAGGGGGATAAGGACCATGCACAGGGTTGTCCAGTAGCTGAGCCCAGTGAGGGCGCAGCAGGCGCCTGGGGAAGGAGGCCTGGCTCGCCACTGGCTTCCACACCTGGACCCACACCATTCCTCCTGGGTCGCAGGTTCTCCGCTTGTTAGACATGTATCGCTGGGGGCTATGGTGCTGTAGCCCAGTGTGACCTGTCCCTATCCTCCCCCTCCCTGCAGCTCCCCCTGCGGCCCTTGCTTTCCCGAGACTGCCGGGACCTGCTGCAGCGGCTCCTGGAACGGGACCCCAACCATCGCATCTCCTTCCAGGACTTCTTTGCCCACCCCTGGGTGGACCTAGAGCACATGCCCAGTGGGGAGAGCCTGGCACAAGCAGTGAGCAGGGCCATGGAGATGGGGTGGGCTGGGGGTGGGTTGGGGGTCTCATCTGCCCCCTTCGGTGTTCGTGGGTGACTCACCCAGCAGAGGCAGAGGGTGGGCTCATGGCAGCTGATCTAACCCTATCCTGGGAAGCTAGGGAGGTGGGCCTGACTCCTGGTCTGCCCGGCCCCCAGACCGCCCTGGTGGTGCAGGCTGTGAAGAAGGACCAGGAGGGGGACGCAGCGGCCGCTTTATCTCTCTACTGCAAGGCTCTGGACTTCTTCGTGCCTGCCCTACACTGTGAGTCCCGGGCCTTGCCTGGAACCCCTGGGTGCAGCAGGCCGGGTCATCTATAGCTGTGGTGGATGGAGTCCAGAAGTTCCCCATCCAGAATTTTGCAGAAGACAAAGCAGAGCATAAACCTGGAACTTAGTGTTTTGGGATTCCAGAGGATTTGGTGTGGGGCAAGGGTCCCCCCCAGATTCCTCATGTAAACCTCCGCCTTCTGCAGATGAAGTGGATGCCCAGCGGAAGGAGGCGATTAAGGCAAAGGTGGGTGGGTAGAGTCGCCATGAGGAGAAATGTGTGAGGGAAATGGCTCTCCCAGAATTGGAACTTCCTCTCCTATAACATACGTAGATCTGGGAAGGTGGCAGGCCAACCTCATTCGACCCCTGACATGGTTATAGCCACAGAGGACCCAGAGGGAGAACTTGGCAGTGGGTGCTGGTGAGGGGGCAGGTGGGACAGCCCCTCATCTGGCCCTTTCCCTCTATAGGTGGGACAGTATGTGTCCCGGGCTGAGGAGCTGAAGGCCATCGTCTCCTCCTCCAATCAGGCCCTGCTTAGGCAGGGGACCTCTGCCCGAGACCTGCTCAGAGGTAGGCTCCAGCTCCTGGCTGACCCGTCAGGCCCCCCGCAAACCTTCCTCCAGCCTGATGGGGAGGCAGGTTGGGATAGGCCTCCCTTGATGACAAAACAGGCTGCCTCCCTCCCCCTGAGCATTTGCCCCCTCATCTCAGAGATGGCCCGGGACAAGCCACGCCTCCTAGCTGCCCTAGAACTGGCTTCAGCTGCCATGGCCAAGGTTGGTGCCAGTGGGAGGGGTCCTGGTGGGGCAGGGAGGGATTCACATCATGACCCTAAATGACCTGGTGTCCATGTGGCTGCAGGAGGAGGAAGCTGGCGGGGAGCAAGACGCCCTGGACCTATACCAGCACAGCCTGGGGGAGCTGCTGCTGCTGCTGGCAGGTGAGGCCCCCCCATCACCACACCCCACTGGGCCCTTGGCTGCCCTGCCTTCACCAGATGCCCTCTCTTTTCAGCGGAGCCCTCAGGTCGGAGGCGGGAGCTGCTTCATACTGAGGTGCCCACTGGGGATGAGCGGGTCGGGGGACTTCCTTTTCCCCTTTTACTCTGCTCATATCTGGGGGGACTTCCTTGGGTTCCCTCTGGAGTCCCCTACCCTCAGGGTGTTCCAAGTCTAGGAGTGAAACCATTAGGGTTAGGGTGCTCCGATCAGAACAATGGAGGATCTGGGAACCCAGCAGCAGAGTCTGCTGGGCTGCTGCAGTTGGGAAGGCTTCCTGGAGCAAGGAGCAGATAAGGAACTCAGGAGGTTCTAATGGGGTAGGGAGTTCTGGAGAGCATTGGGGTGCGGAGGAGTTCAGTTGGAAGCACCCTCCCACACACACCTGAGGGCATGTCTTCCCTTGGCAGGTTCAGAACCTCATGGCTCGAGCTGAATACCTGAAGGAGCAGGTCAAGGTGGGCACATGGGGGCCATGTTGGGGCAAGGGCTTGTGGGTTCTGCCCCTCTCTGCATGTAGCTGTCTGTCCCCCAGTCTCCATCTGAAGGCCTCTCCATCCCTGTGTCTGTCCTTCACACTCTCGGTTGCTCATCGGCTGTTGGTTGTGACTCCTGTGTCTGTCTGTTCCTCACCCCTGTGCTGTCTCTGTGTCCCACAGATAAGGGAGTCTCGCTGGGAAGCAGAGACCCTGGACAAAGAGGGGCTGTCGGAGTCTGTTCGTAGCTGTGAGTCCTGCCCTGGGGTTTGACCCTCCATCCAAGGGAGGGTGAGGGCTGGGAGTGGCCCTGGACTCTGCCTCTCTTGCCAGACCTGTGACTGACCCTCCCTTACCCCTCCACAGCTTGTACCCTGCAGTGACCCCAGATGTTGGTTGGACAGACCACCAGCCGCCTGGAGTGGAGGGGTGCACTAACCCAGGCTGATGCCCAAAATTAAGTGGCTTTCTGCAACCCTGGGGAGCAGGCTTCTTGGATGGACAGCTCTGAGACCCCCACATCCCAGGTCCCCAGCCTCCCTCAGGTTACTCCCCACCCCACAGAGGATCTGACGGCCCATGTCGTGTGCTGGGAGTGCTGGGCCCTGGCCCTGGGGGGAGGGGCAGGATTCTGGGAGAACAGTATTTCTTTCATGAGACCTTTGTCATTTGGTGATTGCTGGGTCCTGTGCCTGTTGATTTTGGGGCATGAAGCCTTCTATCATCTTTTGCTTTGAGAAGAGGGTAAGGGGCCCCCTGCAGGGCACTTCTGCTCTTCTCCTCTCCCTGCCAGCAGGCAGCCATGTCCTGGGCCTACCCTTCCTGGGAGCCCTTATTCCAACTCACCTCCCTCCTTGCACTGGAATGGGGCACCCCAAGACCCCTCAGGGACCACCCAGCCCCACAGAACTCACCAGTCTTCCTGGGAGCTCACATCTGCCCACCATCTCAGTACTTTAAGTTAATCCTTCAAGTATGACAATAATATCCTTTATAGGGGAGAGACAAATCTGAGAAACTCATGCTTTGTTCCTGCCCTGGCCCAGGGAGGCTGTAGGGGAGGGGTCCTCAATCCTCAGCCCTCCCACCTCCAATCCTCTTTGGGGACACTGCACTAGCTGCAGAGCGGGCGCTGTGCTGGAATTTGGGCCTGGGAGGGGGAGGCTTGGGAGCTGCCTGGCCCTTTGGGGTACAGGGGCCCCAGTCCAGGATACCCAGTTCTAGGCCTGACACTGCCGCTACTCCAGCGTGTGACCCTGGGCAGGCCCCTTCCCCTTTCTGGGCCTGGGTCTCCCGTCTCTGCAGTGGGGCTGCTGTACCTCCACAGCCCACAGAATGGGCGCTTCTGAGGACAAAGTGAATTGAACCTGGAGGAGAGTGTATACACCTGGAGTCATTTGAGGGTTTCTTTTAAATAATCAGAGAGGGTATTGGTGATTTCTAACCCTTCTGCCCTTAAATGCCTCCTTGGGGCAAGAGTTGTTTGTCCTCCCTGCAGGAGGCTGGGTGTAAAGAATGTAATTCATTGTTTCTCTATTAAATTATTTTCTGTACTTGTGCATCTCTTCTTGCCTTTGGGAAAACAGGAAAGGTAGCTGCTATTCACAGGCTGGGGCGAGAGGGGCCACAGCAAAAACTGGGGAGCCCGACATAAGGCAGGGAAGGTCACAGGGTAGTGGTGCTGGAGAGTGATAGCCACATCTGCCTCCTGCCCTCAGCCCCCGGGACCCAGGAGAGTCAGGCTGAGCAGCCAGCCATTCCTGCCCACCACCTAGGGGCTGGGGGGAGGGGAGCACAGGCCTGAGAGCCAGGAAAGGCTCTTTCCCTCTTTGCAGGAGTGCAGTCTAAAATGCTCTGTCCTAGACAAGGTCCCCTGGCCTCCCACCCCTCTTACCCTGGGCCAGAGAGTGAGCAGTGAGCCAGATTGGGGAAGAGGGCATCATTTTGAGTGTCATGCTCATACCCAGCCCCCAAAGACCCCCAAGCTGGTATCATTTTCGGCAGGCTCCGTGCCCTGGCGTCCCTCCCACCCCCCATCCCCACATCCCTCCCATGTGTCAGTCTGACCAGCACTTGTTGGGAGCATCCCTGGGGACATAAAGGAGGGAGGAGCACATCCCCAGGCAGCCAGCAAGGGAGCAGGTCCTTAGACTTACCGATACTGCCAGGAGGCTCAGTCTTCCATGGGTGCATCAGAGGGTTTCTGATACCAGGAGGGGAACAGACCCTGGGAAGAAACTAATTTCCCTGAAGCCCGGGCCTGGCCGCTGGGGGGAGCAGTATCCCAGAGAGCAGGAGGAGCGGCTGAAATCCTGGTTTGCTACTTGGCCTTGAAGCTTGGGACCCATTGATAAGCCTGTTTCTTTCTCCATAACATGAGAATGAGGGTAAGTGCCCCATGTGAATTTGTAATGAGGTATTGTACATTGGTGTATAGTAAGAATTCAATAAAATGTTATTTTCAGATCTAGAGAGAGAAACATACTTCAGATTATCTCTGGAAATGGGCCAGGCAAAAAAGCCTCCATGCAGAAAATGAGGGAAAGGAAAGAGGAATGAATGGATCCGACTGGGGGGGATGGAGAAGACGCTGGGAGGGAGCGTGGGAATTATGAAGGAAGGTGAATTGCAGGATGGTGGGAGAGAGTGTCGGCCCACAGACCCTGATTGTTTATTTGTGATAGCTGCATTGGCTGGCTGAGAACAGGGGCCTGACATTCTTACACGTGTGGGTGTGGTGAGGCGTGCACCCCCCTGGGGTGACTGGGTACAAGCAAGGCCTGGGAGACAGAGGCCGGTGGAGGAACCCCTGGGAAGGGCCCCTCCCTGGGCAGAGCATTTGGATGGCATCTAGGCTAGACCTGTGGCCAAGCCGCCTGCCATGGAGGGAGACAGCCCAGCTGGAGGCTGGGGCGCGGGAGGAGGTGGGGCTGTCTACACAGAGCTCTCTTCTAATGGCAGAGGCCTACGGGAAACATGCAAATCCGCTTTTCAAAAGATATATTTTTCCTCTTAGGAGCAGGAGTTGTTTCTCTGACCTTCAACACTTTGACAGTACCCAAAGCAGGGTAGATACTCCCCCAGCAATGTTCAGGGGACCCCACCCTGCCTTGTCCTCCCCCCTCCACTCAGTCGCCCCAGCTCAGATCCAGCACTGGGCCACGCTGCGGCCTCTCTGTCTCCCATGGTGCCAGCCCTAGGAGAAGCAGATGGCCTCTGGAGCAGATTGAGGGATCCAGCTGTGCCTGTGCCCAGTCTGCCCCTTCTCTGGCCTACTGGGGATACAGGAAAGGACATAGAATCTTTGTTCCTGCAGGAAGTCATCTGGAAGGGCTCTTGTCCCCAGAGGCCAGGTTGCTGTCCCAGCCCTCCCTGAGAAGGAGATGGGCCAACACTGATGAGGGAAGGGGGACATCAGTGACCACTGTCCCTCAGAGTAGCTCACACCCACGCCTATACATTCGAAATCTCACAGACACACAGGAATGTGGAAAGCCAGGTATAAGCTCACAGACCCTGAGATCCCACACAGACACACGCTTACGATCACGTGCACGCAGGCACAGCTCTTGCTGAGTGAGGCTCAGCAGCTTCAACAATGTGGCTGCTCCCTGGACCCAGGCTGCTCTGGCTCCCCTGCCCTCCCCAAGCCTCACGCACTCTCAGGGAACAGTTCTGCCTGGCAGGCACGGGGTCAGAGGCACAGCAGTGGGCTCTGTGGCTCCCCACACCCAGCTCAGCCTCGGGTCTCCAGCAACAGGACAGAAGCTCCGCCTCACAGGGCTGAGCGTCAGCTGGGTCAATAGGCCCAGCTCGGCTCAGCAAAGGAACATGCCCCAGATGTCCCCAGTGCCTGCCTAGGGCCTCCAGTGTCTGAGGAGGGACCATCTGGCTGTTGAGGGAAAGGGAGATCCCCTGTGCTCCAAACCCTGGTCACCCTCCCCAGTTCCTCCCTGGGACCAACTGGCCTCAGGAGAGTCACGTGTTCTCTCTGTCCCTCTCTTCCCACTGGGAACTGGGCCTGAGCTGTCTGGGTGGGTGGAAGGCAGAAGGGGACTGCAGGCTCCTTGGGCAGGGTCTCCCTGACATCCTTGTACTGTGGAGCCAGAGCCCTGAGGGTGGGGGTGGGGAACAGCCCAGCCATCTTCCTCCCTCAGCCCCTGAAAGAGTATGAGGACAGCTGGAGGGGCTCCCTCACCACCTTTTGACACTTCCTGTGTCCTCAGACTACCTGCAAGGGGAGGAAGAAAGAAGGAAAGAGGGAGAAAGAACAGAAGGGAGGGAGGGAGGGAAGGAAGGAGAGGGCCCGGAGCTTCAGGGTCGAAACTGTGGTGCACGAATGCTGGGGTTTGAGGCCTTGTGAAAAGGGAAGTTTGGGTGGCCAGTGGCTTTGTGGCCTTCCCATCATACTAGGTGGATGGACCAGTCACAGAGCACGTGATTGGCCAGAGAGGAGAAGCAGGACAGGAAGAGTGGCGTGAATATACCTGGGGCCTGGGGGCTCGGGAGTGGGGCAGATGCACAAGAGGGGCTCCGGCTGGACCAGGTCAGCCCCCAGCTGAGGGCATGGCGCAGGACAGGCCCTGAGCCAGGAACGAGGCAGAGGGTGAGGGGACACAGATGAGAGGGGCACGGGCTGACGGAGAGGGGGAGGAAGAAGGGGGCCAGCAGAGTTGGGAGCCCTCAACCCATCTCTGCCAGGGTCTAGAATGGGCTCTTTCTGCCCCAGAGCCACCTCCACCTCATTCCATGGACGGTGCAGATGGTCAGGGCTTCTTGGGGTTCTGTTCCCCGGCTGAGGGGAGAACAGGTGTGGGGGCTCAACCCTCCCCAGTCTGTGACCCCAGGCCCCAGCCAGCCCTGCTTTCACAGGGTTCAGCGAGTGCTGCCTCCCAGTCCCCCACTGCTGCCACCCCTGCCTCTCCCTCTCGGCCCTGCAAGCGCTGAGGGAGAAGGGGTCTGTCCAATCCCATTAGGCAGAAGGCCCCCGGAGGGTGGAGTGCTGACGTGAGCCTTGCTGCTGACGCTGCTGAGGCAGCCCATCCGCTCCCCCACAACCGCCCCCGGCCAGCTTGGGGCTCTGGCTTGGGTCTCCTCCAGCTCTGAGAAGGTCAGGAGGCAGCCTAGGGACAGCTCAGAGGCCCAGGACCCTTCCCTGGATGCTCAGGAGAGTGAGGCCAAGTGTGACAGCCCAAGCAGCATGCCCCCATCCTGGGCCTGTGTCCCTCCTTGCCCTCTCCCCCTCTTCCACCCCCACATTACCTACCGCACAGGTTTTATGTTTCTTGTTCTTATTTTACAAAGGAGATCTAATGGAAACTTTGCCCTTGCAACCAAATCCTCAGATGGCCATTCTTGCCTGTAAATTTTGGCTGGCTTCCCCACAGGCCAGCTCCTCAGCAGCAGGCCGGGGCCCCAGACCCCACGGGGGGCACCTGGGGCTGGCCTGTAGCACCTTCTTCCTGCCCAGGCCCCCAGGATGACCTGCTTGCGAACTTCCTGGCTGGTTTCCTGGACATAACCCCCTGCCACAGGTGATCGGGATGAGATTTGGGCTCTTCATTTTTTTAAAAGAATGAGTTACCATTTATTGATATGGTCTATCACATGCCAAGGGCTTTATAAATGGTCACCCTTTGAAACATTATTATTATTATTCAGTGAAGGGGGCGGGTGAAACTCTTCATTTTACAGGGAGCAGAACAGGCTCAGAGAGGGAAAGGACCTGATGAAAGTCACATAGCAGTACCGGCTGGAATGCAGTTGCTCTGCCTTCTTTTTGTTACATCTTCCATCTCCAAGGCGAGGGGCATATAGGCGCAGGTGCCAGAGACAGCTGTGGTTGAGCCTCACCACCCCTCCGTGGTCTCAGTAATGCCCCATGTACATCACCATGCAGCCGGCTGCCACATTCTCCTCAAAGCCCAGACCTGTGTCACATGGCCCCAGACCCCACCCTTGCCCAGGGCCCTGGGAGGTTAGAGCTTGAGCATCATATGGGGGCTGGAGCCACAAGGGGTTCCACAAAAGACACTTCCACTCCTAGCACTGGGTGTCTGCTCCCTCCCATGAAGCTGTGGGTGAGGAGGTAAAGGACACCCCTCCAAGGCAGGCTCAAAGGGCTGTGAACCCCAAGACTCCCGGAAGTCAGTGAGATATGGGAAGATAGGCACATCATTTGGGATTTTTATTTTTCACTGAGCTAGGAGAGGAGATTCCAGCTATAGAATCCAGAAGAGAGTTCTACAGGAACAGAACAGAAATTGGCTGGGCCCTGGGCCCAGAAAAGGCCTGGAGCTGCCTGGGCTACTGTTCAGTGCCAGCTTTATCCTTGGCACTCCGCCCCTTGCACTGCATCACTCGGCTTCCAGAGCCCACAGTGGCAGCCACTGGAGGCTATGGCTGCAGCTGCTGCCCTGCCCAAGGAGGGGTGTGGGCTTGTCTCTAAGAGGCCAGGGAGGCCAAGCCTGAAAGAGTCTTAGAAATTATCCAGTCTATTCCCACTTTACAGATGATGAAATGAGGCCCAGAAAGAGCAGTGGCTTTCAAGGACAATAAAGGTGGAGACTTGAACTCAGGCCTCCTGTCTGCTGAGGGAATCTGCCCAAAGCCCTCTCTGAGAGTATATGAGTATTGGTGGCTGAGGGGCTGGGTACCCAGGGGAGCTGGACTCCGTGTGTGTGACTGTGTATGCCAGGATGCATCTGTGGCTTATGCCTCTGCACATGCCAGAGTTTTTGTATCCTCTGTGTGTCTCTCCACGGGTGCTCCAGGAACTTGGGGCCACAGCCAGAGAGGAATGGACCTATGCCTATAGTCTTGGGAGGCTCCACAGGCTGAGCAGGGGGAGTGCGTCCTGAGGAGCAGGGTGAGGAACGGAGACCTTGCTTCCAGCGGAGAGGGACAGACCAGAAGGCAGGCTTGGGGCACAGATGAGAAGGGTTCTGGGGCTAGGGTGGGGCAGGGGACACAAAGCCCAAAATAGGGTATGGGTCCCTGGAAGTTGAGACACATTCTCAGCCCTCACGTGGGCCCAGCCCCCTGGCCATCCCGGTGGGCAACTCCAGGGAAGTGGTCACATGATGTGGCACTTCTCAGCTGATTGCTTGAGGTCCCCCAGTGTGGCCTGGGCCTTGTCCTTGAGTGAGCCGAGGTCCAAGCCAGGGAGGCTGGCCAGCTGCCCGAGCGCCGAGGCCCTCTCCCCCTCCTCCTGCGTGTCCTCCTCAATCATCTTGGCCAGCTCCCGGGGCAGGCCCACGCCTCCACCTGCCGTCTGGATCTGGCTCTCATCTGTCTCGTTCTGAAGGGAAGAGGGTGTGGGGAGGGGGGGAGGTCTGTGAGGACCCAGAGCTGAGGGGGCAGGGAGGAGGCCTGGACTGAGTTCACAAGCCTCTAGATTCTTGAGCCCCGTGTTCCAGTGGGCTCTGCCCCCACCCTCACATCCCAGGATCAAGCATTTGATGACCGGACATGGAGACCTTGCACTTTTATATCTCCTTACTTCACTCTGAGGCACTGAAGGTCTAGCACAGTGAGTAGAGACAAAATGAAAATACCTAGGAGTCACACTAGGTTGACTATCATTATGCTGAAGGATGTAACCAGTAACAGTGATGGGTACCATTTATCAAACACCTATTATATGGCTGACATTGAGCTGAGCGCTCTTAATTCTCATGATAACCCTGTGAGACAGGTATATTGTTATCTTCACTTCATAAACAAGGAAATTGAGGCTCAGATAATTTAAGCAAATAACTTACTTTAAATTTAAGTTACTTACTTTGAGGTAAGTAACTTAAATTGCCCAAGGCCATACAACTAGAAAGTGGGAGAGCTAGATTCAAACCATGTCACTGATTCCAACATCTATGCTTTCTTTGCATGGTACCTACGGATGACCACTGCACTTCTCTGTCCCTCGGGGGGCCCTGGGCTTGCCACTTTGTGTCCTACTCAGTTGCATCCAAGTCCTGCTTCTTCTACTGGACTCAGAGTTTCCTGATGGCAGGAGTTGTGTCTCTCAAATGCTTAGTGCAAGTATCCCTTCCTAGCTGTATCCCTTCCTATCCCTTCCAGTGAGGCAGGCTTTCTGGACTGGTTTTCCCTTCGAGAGACTTCCAAAAGACTGGTGCCCAGTGGGGAGTCAGAGGCAGCTGGGGGCTCAGTAAATATTTGTTGAATAAGTGAATGTGATGTTCACATATTTGATCTTTCAATTCAAGTGGAAGATCAAGGTCAGGAGTGCTATAGCACTGTACTTATATTTTCCCCTCAGAGTCTAGCACAGTTCTGGGCACACTATTCTGGGAGTGGCTTGTGCTGCTTAGGCAACAGGAGCAGCACACCTACATGCCCCTCTGGTGCCACAGTGCCTAGGGGAGCATGGGGGCAGCGAGCTCCTGAGACATACTCCCCGGCTGTTTGGCCAGCCAAGGGGGTACTTTACTGTCTGTAGGCAGACTCCACACCCTGGAAGGCAGCCTGGGGTCCTGGAGCAAGTGCAAGCTCAGTATCCAAAGGCTTGAGGATTAATCCCAGCTCCATCACTTACTGGCTATATGACCTTAGCCAAGTCTCTTAATCTCTCCGAGCCTCAATTGGGTCATTTGTAGATGTGGGTGGTAGCTGCCCGGCAGCATTACTGGGGGGTTAGGTGAGGACATGAAGGTCAAGTACATGGCACATAGAGGGTGTGGCCTTCTCTCCCCCACTCTGCCCTCCATAAATGTACAGAAGCCCCAAGAGCACTCACCCCTGCAGTAAAGTCTGCTTTCCAAGAACAACACTCACTCCTGTGGTAAAATCTACTGCTTTCCGGGGTTGGAGGGGTGGGGGTGGAGGAGAGAAGAGGCCTGAATCGGCTCCAGAAACAAACCTGTCAGTCCCCCGAGAACTGGGCTTCCCCTCAGCACTAAGCCCTGGCCCTGGGTGGGGGTTAGTTAATTGTGAGTTAATGAATGAATGAACAAGTGAATGAGTGAGAGAGGGAAGGATCTAACCAAGCTCGCTGTGAGTCTTAGGCTGAGAACTGCAGTGCCCAGAATGGGGTGAAGAAGTCCGGAGTCAGAAGTTCAGGGTCCTGGTTGCACCTCGTAGCTCCGGCCAGCTTACCTTGGGCAGCCGGTATTTGTCTCGGAAGTGGCTCCGCAGCGTGGCCCGCTCTGCCTTCCTCTGCGTGAACTGCGCATCCCGCTCCATCCTGCAGGGACACCAGGGGTGGAGTCACTGTGAGGGCTGAGAGAAGGGGGGTCTGCAAGGGAGGGTGTAAGGGGTCTTCAAGTCCTGGCAGCTGCTGCATTGGTCCCTGTGTGTAGCCAGCCTGTGTATAGCAAGGGCTTTCTGACCTGGCCGGCCTCAGTTAGTCTTTGTTGGCTCTTCCCATCACAGTACACTTTGTCTTCATGTCTGTACCTGCAGCTGGACTGAGCCAGGAGGCAAGGGGTGTCAGTCCATCTGGCTCTCTCTGCAGACCCTAATATTTGTCCCTAGCGGCCTCCAACTCCGTCTTTCTTTCCCTCCCTGACAAGCTGTGTCGTGTGGGGGAAAGAATTTGAGACAAACTTGGGTTCTGCTCTCGGCTACACTACCATTTTAGGTATGTCCTTGGGTAAGTCACTTACTTTCTTCTGTAAAATGGGGATAAGATTTTGCAACTCACAAAATTGTTATCAGGATTAAGTGAAATAATAGTTATCATTTATGAGGATTTACCACGTGCCAGGTGCTGTGCTAAACAGTTTACATGCATTGTCATTTAATCTTCATAAATATGTACAGCATATATTATGATTATCATCTCCATTTTCCAGAAGAGGAAATGGAGGCACGGAAAGGTTAACTTGCCTAAAGTTACCCAGCTAATAAGCAAACCCAGGATCTGAATCCAAGTAGCCTAGCTCCAGAGTCCAGCCCCTAACTCTACTCCAGTTGCCTCTCTGTCCCAGCACTGCTGGTGAACAAGTAGGCTCAATATCTATGATTACCCCCATCTCAGGATCTGTCTGCATGATTCTGAGCCCCTCTGGCTGCACTACTTTTCTAAGAGCCTCAGGCTCAGAGGAGCCCCAGTTGGAAGACATAGGCAGCTGGGACCAGATCGGATTAAGGGATTACTCCTTTGGTCAGAAATGCACGTGCACACCCCCACTCCTCGGCTGTCCCCGCCCCCCATGCTCCGTCGCCCCTTCCCTCCCTCCCCCTTGCCTGGAGTATGAAGCTGGAGCCGGGTCCTGGGTTTGAGATGGGGTGGGTCTGGGGGCAGCCTAGAGGGCACCTCCCAGACTCTTACTGTATCTAGGAAAGTAGGGAAGGGGGGATTGGGGCCTGAGGCTGGCCCAGGGGTGGGCCGGCTGTGTGTGTGGGGGGGGGATGGGGTGGGGTACTAGGAGCCAGGAAGGGATCCCACTCACTTCTCTTCCACCAGTTGCTTCTGATACTCCTCATACTCCTCTCGGTTCATGCCCTGCGCTTCGGCCGCCGACTTGTCCCCGTCTCCCTTGTCCTCGCCGCCCCCCAGGCTCCCGGTGAGGTTCTTCAGCTGGCCGCCCACCATGGTCTTCACCATGAACGCCATGGTCTTCGCTGGCCCGGGCACTGGGCGCCTGGTACCACGCGCCAAGCACCGGGCACGTCCGCGCCTACTTCAGCACTGGCTCTCGCGGACAGCTCCCGCCGCGGGCCCGCGCCCCACGCTTTGCGCAGCCAGCCGCCCGCTCCTGCCTGGGTCCGCCCCCACCTCCCCAAACCCCTCCTCACGGGGGGCGGGGGGCATGCACGGGGCTGAGAAGGCTGGACCACGTGCCCGCGCCCCACTCCCGCCTCCTCCACGTGCCTCCTTCAACGCCGAGCTCCACTGGGCACTGCTGACAGCGGATTAGGACCTGCGGTGGTGGGGTCGCTCCCCCGGGGGAAGGGGCTGAGCTGGTACACGTCCGGAACTCTGTTCTCTACCCTCCAACTTTCTCCTATCCTGGGTCACTGATAGCTAGGATTTTGGCTGGAAGATCCGGGTAGCAGCAAGGGGTAAAAACCCAGCCTTGGGCCCCATCCCATTCTGTCCCAGCCCCCTCACCAACCCGCTGAACCCAACAGCTGCCCAAAGAGCTTGACAGGGGGAAAGGGAGGGAGGCCGGAGGGTGAGAGCAGGAATCCCAATTATGGTTCCATGAGTTGGCCTCTCAGAGTTCCTCTGTCACGAGCCTGCCCTGCTGCCCCTGGAGCAGCAGGGAGTGGGGAGAGAGAGAGTTGTTCAGTGATGCTGGCTGGGCTGGGCCATGAGGGACACTGCTCCTTGTTCTGGGTGAATTTGGGGATGGAATTATACACAGTTATGACTCTCCCTCCCTCTGTAGTCCCGGGCTCAAACCCTGTGGGGTATCTGGCTTTGGCGGTTGAGCAAGTCCTCGGCCTCCTTGCCTGCTTGGAGCCCACTCCCAGCTACGCACCCAGAGGAGGTGGAAGACTTCACAGAGATTAAGGTGAAGCTGGAAGGTAAATGGGCATATCAAAGCACTGGCAAAGGGAAATCACCTTTAATAAGGTGAGAGCTCACCCAAAGCTAAGGTGTGGGTAGGAGCTGGGCACCCAGAGACAGAGGATACTGGCTAAGCCCTCTTCCACCCCCCAGACACTGCCTGCTTCCCACTGATGAGAAGTAGCTTCCAGGTGGGTCAGGCATGCATGCTGGGGGAGAGGGGCTGCCTCCTCAGAGCCCCCAGGGCCCTAGGGATGTGTGCTGCAGAACCCAGAGGAAGGCTGCCTGTGGACAAACACTCCTGAAGCCTCTTGTCCAGCTCCCGTCTGCTGCCAGAGAGAGAAGAAGGTTACTTGGGTCTCTCCCTTCTGGGCTTTTGAAACCAAGACTCTCATACTTGCCTGGCTACACTCACTGCACCATAGTCTCCCCTGCTCTGGGACCTTCTATGTCTCCCTTGGCCTGCCACAAAAGGTCAACACTATCCTCCTGGCATTTAAGGTCTGCGCAGGTGGCTCCAGGCTTACTGCCACCCCTGCATTCCTATGCATGTGCATAGCCTGTGATCATTTCCACCTTGTGCCTTTTAAAGCTTAACATATTTCAATCCTCCTCCAGGACCATCCCAGCCCACACTGACTCTTCTTGTCTTGAAATTCCACCAGAAAGGACTGTCAGTCCCATTTCCGAGGCCCTTAGCACACCCACATCTCTAAATGGTGCACATTCATTCAGCGAATACCCACCAAGCAAAAATAGTGACCTCCCCCCACCTTTTCAATTCTCTTTGCCCAATTTCACAAACTGGTCCTACCCTTTGCTGCAACAGTACTGAACTTGGTACTTTTTCTCCAAAATATTATGCTTTTTTCATGCCTCTATGCCTTTTCTCATGCTATTCCCCCTGCATTGATGCCTTTACCTATCTTGTGAGGCTGGAAAACTCTTAGTCACCTTGATGGCCCATATCAAATGTCCCTTCCAGGCTGATTCCCTGGTCTCCTCATGCTGGATCAAGTGTGTTCTCCTGCACTCCTATAGCCCCTGAGCTTCCTGCCATCATGGCACTGACTACACAGGGTGATACTGTCAGTTACTTGTCAGTTTCTCACTCTAGAGCCTGAGCTCTGGGAGGGCAGGGCCTAGATGGGGCTGGGGGCTGAGCAGGTGGGTCCTGCCTTGCACTGTGCTCTTTGCTGTCTGGGGACTAGGCAGGTCCCCTCTGGGCCTCAGTGCCCTCTCCTCAGATTGAATGTCTATAGCCCAGAACCGAGAGATGCTGGGTGGAGGGGGAAGTCCTGCCCACAGGGAGGCCCACCTGAAGTGCACGTAGCAGAAGAAGCCTACAGTCTGAATGAGGACGAAGAACAGGAAGATGCCGGGCCGCAGGCATGAGAAGGCCCCTGGGGGCTGGCCACGTGCACGGGGAGCCTTGGCTGCTGCTTTCTGAAAGGGATAAGTCTAAGGTCCTGCCTCAGCTTCTTATCCAGAAGGAGGGTGGGGACCTGGAATCTGGGCCATGCGTGTGCTCTCTCTGTTTCCTTTCCCCAGGCTTGGGGTGTCCCAGCTCTCATCCCAGAACCTGGGGAAGGGGCAGCTACAAAGCTGCCTCCCCCACCCCAGCTCCCATGGCTCCATCTGTGGGGACAGCTGGGAAGGCCTGGGGCCTGGGATCATCAAGGGCCAAAGGCTCAAAAGAAGAGAAAGAAGTAGAGAGGAAAAGACATGGTGAGGGTGAGGGTGAGGGAAAGAGCAGGACGGGACAGGGTGTGGGGAAGAGCCACCACCCAACTCTGAATGATCTTGGGCACAGCCCACCCATTTCCCTTCTGGCCACTGGGGGGTTGGACCAAGGGGTCTCCAGGGCCCTGCTGGTGCTTAGTCTGTGGGACTCTCCCGAAAGTAGAGAGGGCAGAGAGAAGATGAGACCTGTGTCCCTGCACGTGGGCATGCACACACTGACACAGACACAGCTGTGCCTGCCAGCGGTCCTGGGCGGAGAGGGCAAAGGCAGGAGGGGCCTGGGGGCTGCAGGAGTACTGGAAGAAGGGTGGCTGAGCCTGGGCCTCAGGGATGGGACCCCGTGCTACCTGCTGCTTCCCCCTCACTGCTGGGCTCCGAAGGTCCTTGTGCAGGAAGCCCAGGATCTGTTCCAGCTCTAAGAAATGATGCTTGGTGCCCACAGGCAGGTAGACCTGGGCTTCTGAGGCCATGCCGGCAGCTGCATTCCTAGTGGGGGTGGAAACCAAAGGAGATGATTCGTTGCCCCTTCTGGTTGCACCCAAATCACCTAATCATTTCCCATAATCCCCAGGGGCAGCACATGGGTGGGGAACAGGTACCACTCGTGGGGCCTCTTCTTGGGGGCTGGTCTTTTCACCCCAAGCCTTCTTCCTAGATCCTGAGACAGCTTTAGCTCAGGTAAGGATCTCCCTAAAGCTGTCGGTCTCAACCCCAGCCTCCTCTGGGGTCTGCCTTCCAGCCCCAGCCGCTAGGGGATTTAACTCCTTTCCCTCTTCCCATCTACCACCCCCAGGCTCCTAGATGTGTGTGGGTGGGGGCAGGGGGTTAGGCTTCAGGCACAGCAGCCAGCCTGAAGCCTCCTCCTCCTCAGCATCCCCAGGCTCCCCTTACCCCCAACGGCTCTATGGGCAGCTTTAGAGGCCTGGAGTGGGATGCCGGGAGGCTGAAAGGGGCAAAACGAAGTCAGGGGCTGCCTCCTCCAACTGGCCTGATCTGGCCGTGCTAACCTCTAAGAATCCGCATCAAAATGCCCCCTCCTTCCAGGAGCTGTCGCTGAAGGAAGGCTCAGATTTACTAACCCTTCCCAGGGCAGGAATGTCTCATGGGGACCTTCATGTTGGGCTTCTCCCAGAAAGAGTTGCTTTTGAACTAGGATTTTCAAAACTTTATACTTGATTCAATTAAATTCAAGTCAACTCAACAAACCTAACTCCACCCCCAGCCCTTTCAATTGCCAGGCTTGGTGCTGGGTGCTCAGGAGATGATAAAAGGAATGAAGGGCTAATGGAGGAACTCCAGGCAGAGAAGCAATGTGCAGGGGGTCTCCCAGATCTCCCTCCACCCTTACCTCATCTCTTGCAGGGTCTGCAGCAGAGTTCGCTGTCCGTGGAGCAGGGCACTGACTTTAGCAGAGTTCTGCAAGAGGGCCAGCCTCTTGTCTAGGGCCCAGGGCCCAGCCCCTCTCTTCTCAGAGCCCACCTTCCCCAGGGATACTGCAGCCTCCTCCTCCCAGAGGCCTTGCCAGATTACCAGGGCCCTCCTCATTCTGGACACACTGAGTTTATCTGACCCCCATCCATCTGGGTTTCTGCATTCCCCTGACTCTCCCCAAACTCTTCTCCCTAAAGGTGATTATTTCCCCCAACAGTGGCCAATCCTGGCCTTTTTCAAAATCCCTCCCCTTCCTAAAAGTGGCTCTGTCCCCTGAAGGAGGCACAGGCCCAGCCCAGTCCTGTCTGCCCTGCTTCTCCCAGGGCACCATCCAAGGTGGGGCCAGTGCTGGTCAACACCCAATGCTTGGGTCCCTGCCTTGCTGAGTGACCTGGAGAGGTGGCCACCCTTCTTTGGGGCAGATGGAACCTAGCAGGAGGGGTCCAAGGCCTGGAGGTAAGATCAGAGAGGACTGGCCCTGGAGTGTGGGCCCCCTCCTCTCTTCCCCACTCCAGCAGCCCAGCCTAAACTGCTCTGGCCCGAGGATACAAGATTAAAACCTTGACCTGTCAGAGCGCAGCAAAGCCTGCTGGCCCCCTCTGCCCAGTGTCTAACGCCTTGGCTGAGTTTAGCTTTCAGACCCCCAGGCTGGGCATGACCTGAGGCATGACTCCCTGGGGGAGGAGCCAGCTGGCAATGGAGTCGAAATGAGGATTTTCATGCAACTGGGCATTAAGCAAGCTGTATGCAAATCACATGTGAAGCTACATGCAAATCAGCACCTAGTCTATTTCTGGCATTCATCTACAGACTTGAGTCCAAATACCTGGCATCTGCTCTCCCCAGCCCCAGCCCTTGTGGATCTGTGGGCACTTGTGCCCAGATGTCCTCCTGCATGCTGCCCTGTCCTGTCCTGTGACCTGCAGCATTTCACTCCTGCCCCCCTTCCCTCCAGACCTGGGGTAAGGGGGCTGGCTCCTGACTGTAGCACTTGCTCCTCTTTCAAGCCTGTAGGTGGAGTCTTGGATGGCAGGAGGGTCACTCACCCAGCCTCCCTCAGGCCTGGCCTGGCCTGGAGCCCCCATCTGCTTCTTCCATTGCCTGTCAGCCTGGGCCAACTGCTTGGAGAGACCCTGGAGAGCCTGCAGGACCCGGCTGTGTCTGCCCAGCGTCTCCTCCAGGTCAAAGAGCCTTTCCCCTGGGGATTGGGGCCGAGTTGGGATGGGCAGCTGGGCTGGTACAACAGAGCCTATCTTTGGGGGGCATCTTGGAGACGGTTGCCAGATGTGGCTGCTGCCTCCAAGACCCTCCCCTGGAAAATGCATCTGGGTTAGGGGGTGGGGATAGGGCAGAACACCTGGGCCCCAGGTCCCATTTAGTTATGGCCTCCTCAGGCCTCTGTCTCCTCACTGGTTAAAGGACTGTTGGTTCTAAGGGAAGAGGATCCTGTGACTCAGATGGGCCCCTGCCTCACCTGCCTACTCCCTGAGTCCCTACCATCTCCTGGAGCTTCAGAATCTGGCTCTGGAGTTATGTCCTCCCTGGTGCCCAGGGCCAGCCTTGCCTGTAGCCGTTCCAGCTGCCTCCCCAGGCGGAGCTCCTCCATCTCCAGGAAGGGCAGAGGGGAAGGCTGGGGGAGGAAGACAAAGTTGGCCCAAAACCCATGGGAGAGCTAGAGGCTCCCCACAAGCCCAATCTCCCTCCCTGACCAAACATGCACCCCAGCCAGGGAAGCGCTCTCAGCACAGCCAGCCAGCCCTGCAGTTTCCAGCCATCTGAGCCCTGCCCCTACGCAGATCCCCACACCCTTCCCCCCTGAAGAGGCCTCAGGCCTGTACACCATTGCTCCTCTGGTCCTTCAAGCCTTTCTCCTCCAAGCAGCCTACCCTAGTCCCCTGGCTGGTTCAGACCCCTCCTCTGTGCTCCCACAGCCCCCTGCAGCTTTCAAGACCCAGCTCTGATCACTCTGAACTATAACAGCGTGTCCCAGCCAACCTGGGAGGCCCTGAGCCCTGCCCAACACAAGGCCTGGCCTGCACAGAGCTCAGAGGACAGGTGGGGATAGGGCTGGAATGGCAGGTCTGAGGGCATTATAACATGGGTGAGGGAAGGGTCCCTGTCTGCCTCTCCCAGGTGGCCAGGGCTGGCATCACCTCTGGGCTTGGCTCACTCAGACTGAAGGTCAGGAAGGATAGGACATCATGGTCATCTGGAAGGGAGTAGATGAACAAGAAATAAGACCCCTTCACCCAGAACCCACTCCCTTGGCCCTCAGCCCCAGCCTCCCTTACATCCCAGGGAGGAAGCTCTCTGACCCTTGTCTTGCTCACTTCACAGGACAGGTGTGAGGGTCACACGAGTAGATGGGTGGATTGGCTGTGAGGGTTGAACCTCACATTCAGCAGAGGTGGGCCCTCATGAGTGGGAAAACTGGACAATCATGAAACACCTTGGGCTAGAGCCATGGTAGCAAACCAAGTGACACTCTCAGGCCCCAGAACACAGCTGCTACTGGCAGAGGCAACCTCACAGTGGCTGCCTCCCTGGTGTGGCTCTGACCATGTCACTCTCCTCCTCCGAAACCTTCCATGGCTCCCCAGTACCCAGTGTCTAAAGACTAAAGTCCTGGCATTCAAAGACTCCGACTCCCCTGCTTTCCCGCAGGACCCCCCATGGGCTCTCCATTGGATCACGTCTATTGCTCCATTTCCCTAAATATTCCTCATAGCTGTCCCTCTTCTACCTGCCCCACAGCTCCCGCCCAGGGGCACTTATGGGGCCAACACTGGAATACAAGATTCTCTTGCTTTATCCCATTTGAGTCTTCCAAGTCTCAAGGCAGACGTGACTTTTCCCGATGGTAAGTAACAGAGGCCCAGAGAGGACTCATGATTTGCCCAGGTCGCATGATGGGGAAGTGGCCGACACCACACCCAGTGCTCTTGAGAAGGTATGCTCGGGAAGATCGATTAGTCACCACTCTGCTCTTACCTGCCCAGTGGGACCCTCACCTGCCAGGGTGCTGGTGGCTGCTGAGACCCCAAAGAAACCTCCAGGGACCAAAAGCAAGGGCCCCACATCCACACAGACCTCATCTGGATCGCTGGGAGTGAGGCCGCTGTTCAGGGACACCTGAGGGGCATGGAGGGAGTGAGCTCCCTCCGCTCCCCTGACCCCAGCAGTGGGGCATCGTCCTCACCTCTGACTCACTGGCTGCCCTGGCCGTGAAGGAGGGTGGACAGCCACAGGGCTTGGTGTCAGGATGACATGGTGTCAGGTGACCCGCACTCCTGGTCTCATGTTAGCCCTTAATGCTTGTGCTCTGGGCAAGTGTTAGGAGTCTGTGTAGGGGTGGAGGATCCCGTGTGGGTGTTGACCCATACGTGCCAGGGACCCTGTGTGGTGTCATAGGCACCAGACTGTTGGGGCTGTGGGCACTCACATGCAGCAGCTCTGTCACCCGGAACCTTGTATTCCACACTCCCCTCCTGGAGGACCCCAAAAGCAGGAGGGGCCACTCACACTCAGCCTCTGCTGCCAGTAGGTGATCCTCACTCTGAAGGGGTGTGGCCGGTTCCGGAAGTCCCGATGACAGGAGCCCAGCACCCCGCTGGCTCCGTCCCTGTGGGCATTTGGAATCCAGCCAGGCCACACAGGACCCAAGGCCTGGCCATCAAGGGAAGTCCTAGAAGCCACTCTGCTCAGTGCCTTCCCTGCTGGGGGTGGCACTGCAGTGGGGAAGGGGCTGAGCTGGTATGGGACATGTCCCTGTTGTCTAGCTTGAGTCTCTTGCTGTAGTCTGCTCTCTTAGCAGGAGAGGGAAGGGCAAGGAAGCATGCCCTGCCTGGTGGAATGTTGGAACCTGGAGTTTAGAGAAGAAGGGGCAGGGGACTCCCTGTGACCCTTCCCCAGGGGGACAGAGGCCTAGATCAACAGTGGGTTTTCTGCCCTCAATCCCCCTGACCCACCACCTCATCCTACTGTCTTTCCCTCCCCCTCCTTCCCTTCAACTCCAAGTCCCCCATGCCTCTGGGGAGGGCTTCTCTTTCCTCTCCCTGCTGCCATGGCTCAGACTGTAGCAGGACTCAGGGCAGATGACATGGGACATGTCCTAGTGGCCAAGGACAATGTGGCCAGCCCACCTTCCCCATGGGGTGGCTCAGCAGGCTCTGGGGAGTTAAAAGAAGAGTGTGGAGCCCTGAGTTTCTGTGGCCACGGGCACATAGACACCGCGACACTGCGGGCAGCTCACACCAGAGCAGCTGGCATTGCTCAGCCATGAGGGAGGCAGCACAGAGCAGCTACTGGGGTTTGCACTCCAAGCTGCGTGACCTTGGCAAGTTACCTCACCCTCCTGAACCCAGTGTTCCCATCTTTAAAAGGAGGATGATAATCAAAACTACCTCATAACTATGTTATGAGGGTTAAGTAAGAGTGAATGCAAAGGGCTTGGTGCCTCGCCTGGCAAACAGTAAGCTCAGCTCCATAAGTGCCAGCAATTATTCTAATTGTTATGAGCTGAGGGATGTTTGCTGAGAGACACTGACAAACCGGCTCAGCTACTGGAAGGTGGGGAGGGGCAGAAGCCACGTCATCTAGGGAAAGGGAAGGAGCAGCTGGTGCAGGGAAGGGTGTTGATGCTCCACAGGCAAGTCTGGGCTCAAATTTCAGCTCTGCACACAGCTGTGTGACCTTGGGCACATCACTTCACCTCTCTGGGCCCCAATGTCCTTACCTATAAATGGGGACTAATACTTTCCACGTGTCCAAGTTGTCAGGGATTAGATGAGATAATGGGAGTAGAGACACTTATCACAGGCCCAGCTCATGTCATTTCCAGCTGTGCTGGGCTCTGCTTCCCACTCCTCAGTGGATTCCTGCGTGGGTTGTTGGGGTGGTTCCTGGTTCCCAGGGAGAGTGAACAAACTCTGGTCCTGGGGCCCCAGAGGCACAGCTGAGACTGAATGGGAGGGAGCCCCGGGGGGCAGCCACCAGCTCAGAGTGAGAGGCCAACAGGGGTGGCAGCTCCAGACGGGGCGGGCTCCCTGCCAGAGTCTGGGGCAGGGGCACAGGTGGACGGTACGGGTAACTCTGAGCCCCTCTCAGCCTAGGAATGGGGCTGGGGGCAGTCCAGACAGGCCTTACCCAAGCTGCTCATAGCGGGTGTGCCCATCACTGGCCAGCACACGGATGACAGGGCTGTTCTGCATGGGGGTGACAATCAGCCTGAGCTGTGGGCACAGGGGGAGGGGGAGGGCATGGGTGGGCAGGTGGGCAGGAGACTGCTACTCACCTGGCTATCCTCAGCAGAGGAGTTGAAAAAGATCCCGATGCCGTCCCACGAGGCCACGCCCCCCAGGACAGAGCCTACATGGCCCCTGTCCCGGGTGTACCACACAACCTGCAAGTCCCCAGCCCCTCAGCTCAGGAGTCCCTGCAGCACACTGGAACCCCAGAGCTCATCACCTGCCTCCCTGATCCACCCCCCTCTGTCGAGCCTCAGCGGGGCCACTCACCATGCCCTGGGCTCCCCGGGGCCCTGGCCCGGTCACCCTCATCTCCATTTCCACCTCCCAGGCAGAGAAGGGCACAGAGGCCCTGCTCCACACCGCGCCACTGCGGTTCTTCATGGATGGCGCCAGCCGCACTTCCTCCAGGCCAGGGATGGCGTCTGTGGACCAGGGCAGCTCAGGACCCAGGCCCACTACACTGCTGCTCCCCTTTCACTGTCTCTCATTGGTGGGGCTGGGTTCCAGGAGGAGGAAGGAGAACCCTAAATAAGGGCTGGCTGGTCAGACGCAGGAATCCATTGAGAAGTGGGAAGCAGAGCCCAGCACAGCTGGAGGGGCCTGTGCCAGGGCAGGGCAATGAACACCAGCACTGCCTGCATCCTCATTTAAGCCTCACCACAGTGTGCGTTGTCTCTTTTTATAAGACTCCCTTTGACAGATGAAGAAACTGAGGCTCATAAAAGTTAAGGAACTGAGTGGATTGGAATTCATCTCCATCTGACTCCAAAGTAAACCTTTTTCCGCCACGAGAGAGATTTGTGTCTAACCCTTCCTATTTCTCAGATTAGGAAACAGGCCGTGTGAGGGAAAAGGAGGTGCTGGGGACCACAGAACTCAGCAGAGCACTTTAGGGGAGAGTAGCCACGGGGAGGCTCAGGACTGCAGGCCGTGGAAGGTCGGAGGGACACTCCAGCGTGGCCAAATGCAGCTGGGGCTTCCTGGGGGAGGGACTCTGGGGGGCATTCCAAGGTAGGAAGCATGAAAGCAAAGGTGCAGAGGTGGGAGCTGGCCCGGAGGACGGTGAGGAAAGGGTGGGGTGTGTGGGTGAGAATTGTCACCGGTGGTGGCAGGGTGGGTAGAAAGGAGCCCTATATGATGGGAGGGAGGAATGGGGAGAGAAACTGAGGCAGATTTGGCAGGAACCAGGAGAAGGGAATTCAGAGGCCCTACTCCAGCTGGCTCCCCCACCCCTCTGGCCTGCCAGCCTGGAACCTGGCCCAGGGCCCAGACCTTGCCAGGACTTTCCAGAGGATGCTAATCCAGCCTGTTTGCCCTACAAAGGCCAGGGATGGGGGCAGGGAGGCTCAGAGGGTGCAAGGCCAGAAGTACTGGAGCCCCCAGAAGCTGCCACTGCCTCTGAAGTGACTTGCAGGAGGCAAGGATTGTCCATTGCCTACTACACTTATGCATTCAGCCTTATGCGGATTGCTCCTGCGACCTTGCCCCAGACTGCAGGCTCCTTGAGCCTGACTCAGCCCTGTGTCTCTTGGCTGGGCGCAGAGGAGCATGAGGGTGAATGAATGAATAGACAGTGGATATATCACTGGGTGATCTTAGAGAATGTGCCTCTGCTCCCCCACATGATCTGTGACATCCCAGACTTGGCAAGGCCAAGAGCAGTGCGTGGTGTACAGGCCCTGTCCTCCTGGCCCTGAGGCAGGGCCTGGCTTGGCGCTGTGAGAGACAGCCCACTCCATCTCCCTCCTGTGCCTCTGTGAAGGAGGACTGGAAGAAAGACGCTACTGAGAGAGCCTCTCATCTTAAAGGGATATTTTGTTCTGGCCTCAGTCAGGAATCATGCCATTTCTCAGAACTTACATCTCATAGAGAGAAATACACAGCTGATCTGCTTTCTGTCTTTGCTTTGCCTGCTAGGAGGCTCTGAGCTAAATCCATGGCCCAACTCTGAGGTGGGCAGATCTCACAGCATATGTTTTGGAAAATGGACTCCTTTCATGCCCCATCCTAACCCTAAGTCTCATTCTTCTTGATCACTCCTAATTTAAGTTCCTCTGTATCATATAGGTCCTTGTAAGTCATCACAATCCTTTTTGGAACAAGATCAGGCAGAAGACAGACTTTTTGTAGGTCTGGGTTTAGAAGGCCCTGAACACACACCTATGGGCTAAAATGTTCTCATGCCTGCTTCCACCCCCAACACATACAGGGAAGGGCTGGTGCCTGCTCTGGCTAAACAGCTGGACATGAGGATGCCTCCCTGCAGGTGGTCCCCCAGTTCTCATGGACAGCCACAGGCCTGGCAGTATGGAGCCAGAAGACTGGGGGTTTGTGCTGGCCCAAGTTGCCTTGTTTCTGTATCTGGGACTTAGTGTGTGAGCATGTGTATGTGTATGTGTTCACAGGTTCAAGAGGCAGAGGAAAGGGAGGGATCATAGGAGAGGCAGAGGAGGAGAGAAAAGTTTTAGGGCAGAGAAGCAGAGAGGAGAAACTGAGACTGGGGGGTAGGGGTGGAGCAGGAGACAAGGCTGGGAGGGGTCTTGGGGCCCCTGGCACTGTCTGCCCCAGGCCCTGCCCACCCTGGACACAGGCTGGCCCTGGCAGACCTGCTCCCCACCGAGTTGCAGCCCATCCAGCATGCTGAGGAACCCTGGCCATGGCTGCTGCCCACCCCTGCCCTCACCTCCGTGATGGCTCCAGAAGGGTATTCCAGCCCTGGGCAATGCCAGCCTTGGGCCTTTGAAGCTGAGCTTGTACTCAAACCTGCGCCGAGGAGGATGCCCCTGCTCAGCGCTGTGGGGGCCCAGCAGCAGGAGGAGAAGGCACAGCAAGGCATATGTATCACGGACCCCCGGCATTGTTTCAGGAGCTGATGTCCAGGCCCTGTGGTAGATCGTAGCTGGGAGGCCAGGGAGGGGCTCCTGGGATTGGGCCAGGCAGGGAGGAGCTTG
This sequence comes from Daubentonia madagascariensis, assembly GCA_023783475.1. Lineage (NCBI taxonomy): Eukaryota > Metazoa > Chordata > Mammalia > Primates > Daubentoniidae > Daubentonia > Daubentonia madagascariensis. The sequence continues at coordinate 4,891,995 of JAKFHU010000144.1, read as the reverse complement.
CGACTGGCCAGGAGCTGGGTTTTGGCACTGTCCCTTCCTTCCCTCCCTCCCCGACACAGACATCCTGTTCCTTCCAGGCCCGCTCTCTGGCCTGCCCCTCCCTCACCTCCAGCCTGATGTGGGCAGCCCAAGCCCTCACCAATCCGGGCTCTGCCCCTGCTCCTGGCACAGGCCATCTTCCCAGCTCCCCTCAGCTCCGGCAGCTGGGGGGCACTCAGGGATGCACAGGCCCCACCCTTCAGTAGCCCTGGCCTCTCCTCCCTATTGTGGGACGGGCCACCGTGTCCTGCCTCTTGCCCTGCACATGGCTGTCCCAACTATCTGGCCGTCCCTCCACCGACCCTTCTCTCCTGCTCCTCAGCCTCCCTTCTCTCCAGCTGTGATGCTCAGTTCTCTCCTGTATCCCCCAGAGCTCATCCTTCCAAGCACCCTGGGGTTTCTGCAACAAATACTTTACATGAAAAAGAAAGGGAGTCTTGAGAGACAGCGAATAAATGCAATGTATGGACCTTGTTTGGAGCCAAATTTTAACCCACCTATTGGGAAAAAAGCGAAACAATTGGAGAAACTTGAACAATGGACATTTGATTATATTAAGGAATTATTGTTAAAGTTTTTAGGAGTAATATGGTATTGTGGGTATGTTTTAAAAGTCTTTTAGAGAAACATACTAAAGCTTTCTGGATGAATTGCTATGTCTGGGATTTGCTTCCAATATTCCAGGGCCTGGGGGGTGCAGGTGGGGTGTAGATGACACAGAATTGACCTTGAGTTGGTAACTGTGGAAGCTGGATGGTGAGATGTGGGGGTTCATTTTGCTCTTCTCTCTACTTTTATATGTTTGACAATTTCCATAATAAAAGTTTTTAAAAGGTAAGAAATCCTATATTTCAAATATTTTCATCCAAATAAAGTTTGGTTTTCCAGGGTGACTCATTTGCCAAGAATTCTGGATAGCTGAAGTTTTACTGTGCTTTGTAGGTTCCCAGTAGGATTCAGTAACTGAAGCTCTACAAATTGATTAAAATCAAGGTCGAAAATGGGAAATTCTGGGACATGCTAAAAGAAACCACTTCTCAACACTAAGCCCTCAACCGCCTCCACCTGCTCCTGTTCCCTTCATAGTCAAGCTGGTGCCAGGTGGTCCCACTCTGTCCCTGCTACCTCACCTCCATCCTGGAACCCCTGCCTTCCTGCTGCTGTCCCCACCACACCATAGGAAATGCTCTAGCAAGGCCTGATCAGTGATCCCTGTGCCCTGGACCTAGAGGACCCTTCTCAATCCAGTCTCTGCCGCAAGAAAGGCTCCTCGCCTGTGCCCTGAGCTCCTCCAGTGCTCACCTGCTTCTCCCCTGCCCCTAGCTTCTCCCTTGCCAGCTGCTGTCCCTCCCTGGCCCCTTAAGTTAAGCCTCAGGGCTTGCTTCCTCCTCACTCTGCATGTTCCCTGGCTAGATGCTAGCCAGGCCCGTCCATGCCCATGGCTTCAAGCACATCACTGTAGAGATTCCCGAGTCTCTACTTCTAGCCCAGCCTCTTCCTGGAAGGCCGGAATTAATGTCTTTCTCTGCAGGGGACATCTCTGCTTGGATGCCACTAAGGCCCCCAGACAGCATATGTCAACTGAATTCCTCTTCCCCAGCACTCCCTAGCCTCCCCCAGGCCTCGGTCTCACGATGGCACCACCCCCTCATCACACCAGAGTGGAATTGCCCCCAGATCCTTCCCACTGCCTCATCCCCGACCTCCAGCCAACAGCAAGCTCTTAAATCTGCTCTTGCTGCTGTCATAATTTGTCACCTGGTTCTTTAATCTCTCTGAGCCTGTTTCTTTATCTGTAAAATGGGGACATTAATAGTAATCATATATACCTCCAAGAGTTGTTTGGAGGGTTACACAAGATAATACATGTAAAGTGCTGCGAGCAGGCCTGGCAGACAGTCAAATGTCAGCTGTGTTCATCTTCCTCTCCACCACACCTGCTTCTCCAGCCCAGGCCCCATCAATCACCCCCTGCTCAGCTGCCTGCAGCCTCCCATTGTCTTGCCGTCTCCAGGCCAGACTACAGTCAGAATGATCTTTCTGAAATACAGATCTGACCGTGTCATTCCTCTGTCCTAAACCTTTGTATAAAGTCCAGCTCCTCCTTGGGCCTGCAAAGGCAGGTGGGGTCTGGGCCCTGCTTTCTCTTCAGCCTCACCAGATCCCAAACCACACCCCTTGGCACCTGAGCCCTGGCCACATGTAAGCACGTCAACAGGCTGTGGCACCTCATCACCTTTGCCCAGGCAGTGCCCTTCCTTTGCCAGGAATGCCCTTACTCTGTCCCTGCCATCCTCTGAGTGTCTGAGTAGCCACCCTGTGTCTTCTGCTGCCTCTGCCTCACTGTCTGGGTGCTGGCGGTGGGCAATACCCCACCAGATTTCTGGGCACCAGCTTGAGTCCTGAGAGGGTCCCCCCATCAGTCCATGAGCTCCTCAAGGGTAGAAACTATGTCTTGCTCCTCTAGGATAAGCCATTGGCCAGCAGAAAGCAGAAAGGAAAGATGACAGCAAAAATACAGAAACTGAGTTTGAGAGGGAGCGGGAGGGAGGGAGGGATACAGAGGGGTAATGAAGGAACGGGGGCAGGCTGTGGGGCAGAGGGGAAGGGCTCCCATGTCACCAGGTGGAGAGAATTGGAACATCCAGCTATTGGGCCCTGCCTTCCCTCAGGGTCCCATCCGCTGGGCCCTATCCCTTCACTCCTGTTTGTCTTACACCTGGTCCAATTCTCTGTATGTTGCCTGCCTGGCCCTGTTGTGACCCCATAGCCACAGGCACCACTGCAGGTCTCTGAACCCTAGCTGGCTTGGACCCGCTAGTGAGACTGACTGTTGAAATCCCCACCTGCATTCAGCGAAGTCAGGTTGGTAGCTTGAAATTGGCCATGGCGAGAGAGTATTAACAAATGCTATAAATCAGAGCTCCCCCACCCCAGCCCCTCGCCCTAGATTGGGTTGTTAAACACTCACCAGTGCACCACTGCACGAGTTTCCCTCCTCTGCAACTTCAGGAGGACTGTGCCTCTCCCATCTCGGGCCCACCCTGTGCTCTAAGGAAGGCTTCACCATCGACCACGATCACCCCCACCCCCTATACCTTCTGCCTCCCTCTCAGTACTCCGACATGATCTGAAGGTCAATGTCCTTTCCTTTGGCAGTCACATTTGCTCAAGCCTCAAAAACATACCTCCCACATCCTCCTCGAACTCTCATCCTCTCTTGCATCTCCACTGCCTCTCCATTTTTCAAGACTGCTGACCTCTCCCACCGCTTGCACCCTCCTCTAGCCATTGTAATCTGGAGTTGGCCCCTACCAAACACAGGTGTTGCTAAAGTCAGCAGTGCCCTCCTCCTCAAGGCTAAAACCATCAGGCAGGCTCAGCCTTCATCTCTGTCCCTTGGGGGAAGCAGGGACCCCACTGGCTCCCTCGCCTCTATGACACGGCACTGTCTCGCTTCCTCCCTCTGCACCTTGGTGGTCAACCTCCTCTTCTTGACTTTTCAATGCTAAGAGGTTCTCAAGGCTTGGCCCTGGCCCTTTTCTCCTTTATGTGTCCTCCCAAAGTGGCCTCATCCTCCTTGCCCATGGCTTCGGCCTCAATCCATCTGCTGGTAACTCTCAAATTTCCTTCTCCAGCTTCTGGGCTCCAACAACTGACTAAACACCTCTTGGCAGTTTCAAAGGCACATGTAAAACTCAACATGCCCTCAACAGAACTCATGAGCCTCCTGGTCCCCTCGCTCAGCAGGGGCCCCCTGCCATTCTCCCCATAGGCACCCTGCCAGTCAGGCCTTGCTATGGCTCCTTCCCTCTCCTTCACCATCATACTGAGTCCATTACCAAGTTTGGTCAATTTCACCTCTTATATCTCTCTGGAGTCCGTCTACTTCCCACCAGCCTCTCTCACCTGGACCAGTCCTCACTATACTCCCTTCAAACCTTCTCTATAATTATTTCAAAAATACTTATCTGATATGTCACCCTCCTATTCAAAACTTGCACTGGCTTCCCATGACTCTCAGTTTGGTGAAAGCCAAGCCCTTGCCGCAGCTACAGCGTCACCTCTCGGCCCTAGGCTGTCTGTATAAGGTCTTCGCCCATCTTCTCAGAGGTCCTGGGACAAAGCTGCCCTCCCTCCGTCTCAGCATCTCTTCCTTGAATGCTGCTAAACCCTGCCAGTGCCTCCTATTCTTCCTTCTGATCTCACCTTAACATTGCTTCTTCCAGGAAGCCCCCACCCCCTGATCTACAGACAAGATTCCCATGCTACACGTTTCTTTTGTAGTACTTAGTTCGTCATTGTCTATGTGTGATTGTCTTCCCAACGGTGAACTTCACAGGGTCTATTTTGCTCACTGCTGAACCCCAGTCCTAGCACACAGCAGGTATGCAAATATTTGTTGTTGAATGAATAGTCTAGTTTTAGAAATATTAGTCTGGCAACATGCAGAGGACAGACGGGAGGCAAGGAGGCTGGTGCACTGGGCCAGGAGAGAGGTAATGGTGGGTGGGCCCACAGTGGAGCTGTGGAACAGACACCAGGCACACTCCAAAGTCAGAATGCCCTGGATTTCAGGTCCTACTGGCTGGGAGAGGAAGGGTCAGAGCCCCAGCTGGACAAGGGGAAGCCCTCACCTGCTTGTGTCAGTGAATGAATTAAGCCTCCCTCTACCTTCAGAGGTTCTGTACCGACCACTGCCCCTGGACAACCTGAGTGAGGGAGAGAAAGTCCCACGGTGGGCCCACTTTCCCCATCTGTGCCCTCCCCCACTGGAAGGCACCTGGGTATGGAGCCTGGACCTCCCCTCTCCCCTGCAAAGTCCAATAAGGCACAAGGCCTGGCACATGGTGGGGGCAGGAACAGGGCAAAGCTGTTACATCCTGGGTGAAATGTGAGAACCACCAGAAGCTCGGAGACTCCTCTTTCCCATACCCTCCCGAGGCACAATATGTATTTTCTCTCCTACCAGGGGGACCCCACCCAGCTCCCAGGCCCACGATTGCTTTTTCTCACCTCGACCAGGGGCCTGACTAGAACCCCGTTCCCATCTGGTCAGGCCTGGGCTCCCCCCCAGTCCTTGGCTCCAACCTTCCCTGTGCTGAAGGCTTGAACAACATAGCACAAGAGGCAGCTGGGACCCTCACACAGCATCCTGTGGACAGGGCCCCAGAGCCAGACCTGGGCGGCAGCTGGACAGTGGCACAGGGTTGGTGGTGAGCGTTCCCCCACGGGCAGACACAGGACACTCGCTCGTGCAGCTGACACAAAGCGGCGGCTACATCTCCCGGCCATGCTCCCCACCCGGCCCCACTCACAGAGACAGGGGGATGGACGAGATGGCATGGGGGGGACGGCCGGGCAGGACAGGCAGGCTCGGCGGAGGAAGCGCCGAGGCAGGACGGCGGTGTCCTCATGGAGTGGTTTATTACGATTCCATCTCACAAGGCAGGTGGGCGGGTGGCAGCGGCACATGAAATCCAAGCCCCTGACAGACGTCTGCCTCGGGCGCATGCAAACAGTGCAACATGGTCAAGCGCAAACATGGGCGACCGAGGAGACACGGGACACGAAACACGGAATGGGGAACAAGGCTGGGGTGATGGGACCCCCAACCCTCAAGGGCAGGACAGGAAAAATAAGATTCGTACTTCTTGTAAAATGCCCATTTGCTGGGTACTTTCTTTCTCCTTATCTTGAAAAATAATAAAAAATAAACACACGGAAAAAAATCTCAAAAAAGGAAAGGAATAAAACTCTAAGAAGGCGAGCGATGGGAGGCCGGGGAAGCCCGACCTGATGGGGCACTGCGTCCCACTCTCCAGCGCCCTTATGGCCCCTCAGTGGGCTCCCCAAGCCCAACACGTGGGTCTATGAGAGAAGGGGCCAGAGGGTATAGGCCGGAACAGAAGAAAGAGGCCCACCGGCCCACTGGGGCTCAGTCCAGGCTCGGGCCCAGCAAGCAGGGGCACCAGGTCCATGATCTTCCAGGTTCAGTCCCCACACGCCCATGACCTGGGCAGAGGCCAGTGGTCACAGGTGCAGCTCATGGGTTTTGATGCGCTCGAGCTGCTCGCGAAGCTGCAGGAAGGAGGGCCGCGTGGCGGCATCCAGGTGCCAGCAGTTCTTCATGACCTCATAGACTGCGGGCGGGCAGCCATCAGGGGCGTCCATCTTGTAGCCCTTCTCCACCCGAGGGACGACGTCCTTCAGGGGCTATGAGCAGGGTGGTAGGAATCAGTGCAGGGCCTGGCCCCCGAGGGGACCCCTACCCAGGAGGTGGCCTGGAAGCTCCCCAGGGCAGGCCTGAGACTTCCTCAGACCCTTGCCAACCCCTCCCATGCTCCAAGCCCCACCCTCAGCCCAGCCACAAACCTGGCCCCAGCGCCCACACTCACAATTCTTGGATAAGGCACTCGCCCAAAGGAGTAGATTTCCCAGAGAAGGATTCCGAAACTCCACACATCGGACTTGGTGGAAAATTTCTGTCATGTGGTGGAAGAAGCAGTGTCAGATCCTGGGAATCTGGGGGTGGGGAGTGACCCAGGACCCCTGCCCACCACTGCTCAGGCCTCGGAGGAGGCCAGCCCCACCTTCTCTCTCAGGGCCTCAGGGGCTGTCCACTTGACTGGCAGTTTGCCTGTGTCCTGGGTGCTGGAAGCCTCCTTGGTGAGGCCAAAGTCGCTGACCTTGGCTACGTTGTCCTCAGACACCAGCACGTTGCGGGCAGCCAGGTCCCGGTGCACAAAGTTGTTGCCCTCCAGGTATTCCATGGCCTCGCAGACGTCTCTGGGGGCAGACCAGCCACATGTCCCCTTGGACTGGGGCTGCCACAGCCAGGCAGGGAACCCCTCAAATCCCTCCCAGCCCTGGGGCTGCTTCACTCACAGTGAAAACTTGAGGAGACAGTCTCCGCCCAGCACTGACCGACCCCGAGACCGCAGATAGTCCACCAGGCTCCCCTGGGGGACAGGACAGACAGACCGACCAGGCCCATAGGTCAGACTTGCCCTGCAGCCCTCTGAAACAGTGGGCTTGGGGGCTGGGTAAATGGCCACCCAAGGGAGGTGCAAGGACAGGGAAGGAGCGGGGAAGGGGTCAGGACACCCCCATTGGACACTGTGCTCAGAATCATTCATGCATTATTGCTTTTAATTTTCACAATCTGAGGTAGACTTTGTTACTGTCTCCATTTCACAGACGTGAAACTGAGGCTTGGAGAGCTTACATGGCTTGTCCAAGATCATGGTGAATAACTGATGAACAAGGACAAAAGCCGAGCCCTTGGTGACTTCAAAGCTCACTTGGGGTGGGGGGACTGAAGGATCAGGGGCCCAGGGGTACAATGTGGGGTTTGAGGCAGTTGGAAAGCCTGAGCCCCAGTGTTTGGCTCCAGGTGGGGCCAATCTTGAAGTGGGCACCCACCTTGGCCATGTACTCTGTGACGATGTAGAGCCCGCCCTTCTCCTCCACGATCACGCCCAGGAGCTGTACCAGGTTGCTGTGCCGAAGTTGCCTGGGACAGGATGGGAGTGATCAGAGACTGCCAAGCCTCCTCCTCAGCCCCCTGCCTGGGGCAACCTCCCCACCACCCCTGCCCCAACTCACGTCATGACCGAGGCTTCAGCCAGGAAGGCCTGGGCGGTGGCATCATTCTTAATGCACTTGACAGCAACTTTGTTCCCTCGGTAATCACCCAGCATCACGTCTGGGGGGAAGAGGGGGGTGCTATTCCCTGGACTCCCCACGGTCCCTGGGCTCCTCCCAGGCGCCCAGCCCCTCCAGCTCACCTCCAAATTCCCCTTTCCCGATGGTCTGCAGCAGCTTCAGTTCCTTCATGTTCAGTGCCCAGCCACCTATGGGGAGGAGACATGAGAAATGTGGAGTTCGGGCTGGGGGTCACCACTGGGATGGCAGAAGTGGGCTGGACTATCAGGTGTGTGAGCTTCCCTGGAGGTCTCTAGAGCCTCCAGGATGGGGGCAATGCCAGGAGGCCTGGGTAGGAGGAGGTGGGTGGGCAAAGGTCTGGGGCTGGGGTGCACTCACTGCGGTAGAATTCATCCTGGGCCGCCACGGTGCCCTCCATGACCTTTGGTTTGATGAGGCGAGTACAGAGTCCATCTGCATCTGAGGTGTAATGCTGGGGAGGAGGTGGGGCAGGGCACTCAGAGCCAGCCTCTCTGTGCCCCAGGGCCCCAAGGGCTCACATGCACTGCCCACATCTGACCACCAGAGGGAGGCAGAGGCCGGTCCCCGCCCCCGTCCCCAGCCAGGAGTCCCTCTGAGTAGGGAAGGCTCCCAATGTCTGGCAGGGCAGGGGTTAGGGAAGAAGACTCTGACACACGGCCCATTTCCCATGTCACCCCACACCCAGCTGCTGGACAAACACTCAGTTGTTGCTACCACTTTGGGCCTCAGCAGTATCCTAATGCAGAGGGCAACCCATGGCTCAGTACTGACACCAATGCCTAGCCAGATGTGCCCAGGACCCCCACTCTCCCCTGCCACAGGCTAAGCCGGGCCAGCAGGGGAAGATGAGAGTACAGAGACATCTGGGAGGCTACCTGGGGCAACTGGATGCCAGGTGTGGCCTGGCCAGGGATGGCAGAGATGGCCTTGGAAGCTGCAGGGACATGCGGGCACGTCTATGCAGGTGCAGGAGCCTGAGAGGCCCTGGTGGTCCAGGTGCATGGCTCATGTTTATCTACACACATCTGGGTGTGTAGGTCTGTGGCTGGCTGGAGGAAAGTTAGTTCTGGGATCAGACAACCCAGATTCTAATCCTGACGCCTCCACTTTATAGCTGCGTGACCTCAGGCAGGCCCCTTAACTGCTCTGAACCTTTGTTTCCTGGTCTACAAAATGGGAATAATGCTACCTACTCGTTGGTGGCACTGTGGGGTCAGAGGTCAACCCTGGCATGCAACAGGTACTCTATTGAGGTGTGACGAAATAAGGGCTCATAGAAATTGCACAACACACCAAGCTCACCAGCCAGAAGAGGCGGGACAGGAGCTAGAAGCCAGGGTTGTGTGCACATGCCCCAGGTGGGTTCGGGAGTGTGTAAGCGTGGGGGGCAAGGCCATCTGCCAGGCGCCCTCCCGGCTCACCTCCACCAGCTGCATGAGGTTCTCAAAGTACACTTCCTCGTCGATGCTGAGCTTGCTGGCGTGGTACATGATGCGGTAGTGCTCCACCTTGCCGTCGCAGCTCACGCACAGCGTATAGTCCCCGGGGTAGTTGGTGCTCTCCCGCACCAGGAACAGGCCTGTCTCTGGTGGGTACAGAAGCCGCTCGGCCTGCTCCCGTGTGATCTTGCCATGGAACCAGCTGGGGGGTGGCCAGGCCAGAGGTCACAGTGGCCCAAGGGTACAGACCCTCGTGCCTCCTGCCAGCCTTGCCCATGCATCTGCGAGGCTCCCCTTTCTGAAGGTGCTCCCTCTGTTTGACACCTTCCCACGGTTCCCACTAGCTCAGTCAGGCATCTGGGGCCTCATATTCTGCTCCCTGTCCCTTCTTTCTCCTGCCCTCCTACCCTGTCCCCTCCTATGAGGTCAGCACCCATGCCCTGCCCCTGCTCTCGAGGACCTCGCCTACACTCCAGCCCTGTACTCTTTCCTGGCCTCCCTGCTTTTCTCTGATGCTCTTCCAGGGAGGACCAGGGCCTCTTCCTCTTTCCTCCCCAACCCTCCCTGTGGTACTCACGGCATGAGGCTGAGTTTGGTACCCGCCTTCACGCCCTCCCGCTTCTGGACATAGTTGGCTGGGATGATGCCTTCACGGCCCACCTTGTTCTTGGCTTTGTACCAGTTGGGGTCCTAGGGAGAGGGCAGCCCAGACACACTCTCAGGCCCGTTCTCCCCTGCAGGGGGACCAAGCCCCAGAGGTGGGAGGGTGGGATGGGCATATAAGGTCCCCAATTACCTTGGTGACAGCCACAATGGTGAGCACATCTCCTTTGCAGAAGGGCAAGTCTTGCTCAGCGGTGCCGTGGAAGTTGTACTTGGCAATACATTCTGTACCGGATGGCCAGGCGGCCTGCAGGACGGGCAACAGGTGGGTGGGTGCAGGCTGGGGCCCTTCTCCACCCACCTGCCTGCACACTGGTGAGGTCACAGCCTCTTAGCTGGCCTCTGTGATCCTGGGTGAGATGCCCCACTCCTGAGAACTGTGGGTCCCTTGCAGCTGAGATTGCCCCACTGACCCCAGAGCTGTGTCTGACAGTGTGCGCTGGAATCCTTCTTTATTGAAAGCCTGGGCTGGGACAGAGGGTTGGGGAAAAGGGGAGTGTGCTGACCAAAGCCCCACACGCTCTCCTCTGCTAAGCACCCTCCTGGGGGTGGTGGGGTGCTCATGTGCCCCAGATCCCCACCCTGAGGTACCTGTATTGCCGACATCTTCTCAGAGTTCTGGCGTCCCCGCGTCACAGGAAAGCCGACCTGTCACTTGGTACCATTAGAGCTGTGGGGAGGAGGGTGAAGACTGAGGGGGGGCGTTAGGAGACGCCCCCATCACTGAGATGCAGCTCCCTCCCTGAGGAGCGTGAGCAGGCACCAAGAGCTTTCTAAGCTGGGACTCGAGGCAAGCGCTGTTCTCTCCAGTCCTGGCAGGCTCAGAGCACTGGATAGAGGAGGGGAGTATGAGGCTGGGGACCCCTAGGGACAGAGGGGGCCACCATCCCTAAGCCCACAGGGAGCCTTCCAGGCCCAACAGAACGACAAAGAGAAGCACAGGGGCTTGGGGGTCAGCAGCCCTGGAGCCCCTGCCCGGCAGCCCTGTTAGCTCCAGGCCCGGTGCTAGCCACCTGGTCTGTGGGGGGAGGGCCAGGGCAGCTCTGAGGCTGGAGGGGGTGCTGTGTGACCTGGGAAGTCACCATGCTCTGTGGGCCCTCATGTCCCTCACCTACAAAAGCTTGCCCAGACAGCGTCTCTGAATGTACACTGATCCCAAGCCTAGGTACACACGCCAGAGAAAATGGAGCACATGTTCACCAAGACAGGCACGGGAGGGCCGACAGCAGCACAATTTGTAATAAACCTCAAACTGGGAACTCCCCAGAAGCCCATCGGAAGGAAAATGGATAAACTGTGGTACATTCACAAAATGGAATACTGTGCGGCAGCAAACACGAATAAACTGCTGCTATGAAATAACCCTGATGAATTTCTAAACATAGTATTAACCAAGAAGCCAGACACAGAAAAGCACACACTGTGTGATTCCATTTGTATAAAGTTCAAAGTCTGGCCAAACCAATCCAATCAGGACGGCTGCCCTTGGGATGTGGAGGGCTGGAGGGGCACAAGGGACCTCTGGGTGTTGGTTATACGGACCATCTGAGCCCCATCACGGAGTGGGTTCCTTCCATGGCAATTCACTGAGCTATACCCTAATGAGTGGCACCCTTTTTGGTATACAGTTGACCCTTGAATAACATGAGTGTTAAGTGCACGGACCCACTCACATGTGGATTTTGTAACAATAAAAGTTACATTGAATGTGCCTGTTTCCCTTTCCACTTCCTCCACCTCTTCCACCTGAGACAGCAAGACCAACCCCCTCCTCTACCTCCTCTTCCTCAGCCTCCTCAATGTAAAGAGAAGGATGAAGACCTTTATGATGAGCCACTTCCACCTAATGAATACTAAATATATTTTCTCTTCCTTATGATTTTTTTCTTTTTTTTGAGACAGGGTCTCACTCTGTTGCCCGGGCTAGAGTGCAGTGGCATCAATGATAGCTCACTGCAACCCCAGCTCCTGGGCTCAAGTGATCCTCCTGCCTCAGCCTCCCAAGTAGCTGGGACTATAGGCACATGCCACCATACCCAGCTAATTTTTCTATTTTTTGTAGAGACGGGGTCTCACTTGTGCTCAGGATGGTCTCCTGACCTCAAGCAATCTTCCTGCCTTGGCCTCCCAAAGTGCTAGGATTACAGGTGTGAGCCACCGTGCCCGGCCTCTTTTGTAGAGACAGGGTCTCTGTCGCCTAGGCTGGAGTGCAGTGGTGCAATCATAGCTCACTGCAGTCTCCAACTCCCAGGCTTAAGCGATACTGGCTCAGCCTCCGGAGTAGCTGGGATGACAGGCATGCACCACCATGCCTGGGTAATTTTTAAAATTTTTTGTGGAAATAGGGTCTTGCTATGTTGTTCAGCCTGGTCTTGAACTCCTGGCCTCAAGTGATTCTCCTGCCTCGGCTTCCCAAAGTGCTGGGATTACAGGCGTGAGCCACTGCGCCCAGTTATTATGATTTTCTTATTAACACTATCTTTTCTCTAGCTTACTTTATTATCAGAATACAGTATATAATACACATAACATACAAAATATGTGTTAATCACCTGTTTATGTTATTGGTAAGGCTTCCGGTCAATAGTAGATTATTAGTGGTTAAGTTTTTGGGGATTCAAAAATTACATGTGGTCAGTGCCCCTAACCCCTGCATTGTTCAAGGGTCAGCTATATATTTACTTCAAATAAATATGACTCCCCAAAAGAGCTATCCCAGCCAACCCCACGACCCAGGAGCAGCAACCCAACCCTGTCTGCATACACACTGTAGCCCCAGCCCAAAGCACCCTTGGACCTGTCTCAGGAAGCCGAGGGCTACTGTTCCTTTTCTACAGGTGGGGAAACTGAGGCCTCAACAGTGTCAGTGGCTTCTCCATGGTCACAGTATGTTAGAAGAGAAGCTCTTCTATGAGCCTCATGGCCAGGCTCATTTGACAGGATGGATGAGGTCTGGGGGCCAGGCTGACAGTCACACACATTCCCACCCCTGCTTCCCCCAGGCCAGACAGCGGAGAAGACATTTTCTGCGCAAGTGCTGGGGGTGTGAGGTGAGCAAGGACCACAGAGCTCAGGCAGGCTCCCCAGAGGAGAGAGCGCTGGGCTGAGCCCTGAACACTGGAGGGCTCGGAAGGCAAAGGGTAGGCCAGGGAAGGCACCACAGCTTGGTGTGGCAGCCTGAGCAAAGGTGTCAGGGTAGGAGACAGGCACCGCGTGAGAAGGTGAGGGGAGGTGGGAGGCAGCACCCTTGCTCAGGAGATGCTGCAGGCGATGGCTGCAGGCGGGCCTGCCAGAAACTCTGCCAGGCAGCAGGGGACTTCCAGTGCCAACACCAGGAACCAGGGTTTGATTCCGAGGGCAATGGGGCCTGGGGCTTCAGCAGGGGAACATATGATCTTAGAGAGCAGAAGCAGCTGGGGAAAGGAGAGCCAGGGACAACTACCACCACCACTTCCAGGCCTCACACATAGTTCTACAGTCAGGCAGACCCGGGCTTAAAACCTGGCTCTGCCAAGTATTCAACTTGGGGTGTGTGACTCAACCCTTCTGAGCTTCACGTCCCTTACCCTGGAACGGGGGATAGGGATGCCCTACAAGCAGGCCATGGAGGGAGTGGAATAAAACCCTGAACTTGGAAGTGTCTGGTGTGCCCCCTCTCTTGGACACAAGGCCCTTCCTGTCCCCAGAGGCCAGCCCATCAACCCCTACTGTCTACACAGGGACACTGAGGCCCAAGGAGGATGAGCCTGGAAACCTCCCCCACCACATTCACATGACTGAGCCATCATGAGTATAGGAACCACCCCCGGGCCCCCACGAACTACATGCTATAAAGGGGTGGGGAAGGGCTGTGAACTCTTTTTACACCTATTTTACAGAAGCAGAAACCAAGGCTCAAGTGGTTGAATGACTTGCCTGAAGTCACACAGCTAGTTAGGGGTGACAACCCAGAGCTTGAATTGGGGTCCCACTGTGGTTGGCTGGGACCCAAACCTCCAGGCCCCTCTGAATAGGGCCCTGTTAGCTCTCCACATCCCAATGCCTCCCCCTCTTTCCCAAACTCGTTGCCACCACAGGAGGGCGCGGAGGCTGCAGCACTGTTAGTCACCCTTCCTTCCAGCTGTCAGTTTGCAAACACTCCCCTCCTGGCCTGCAGCTGCTGCTGCCACCTCCCCACTGCCATGATGATAATAATAAAAATAATAACAGGCCCTGTTTTCTGAGCACTTGTTCTATACCAGGCCCTGTCCTTGGCACATTATGGCTCATCAAACCCTCTGACAACTCTTTGAAAGACAGAGGGGCTATCATTATCCCCATTTTGCAGACAAGAACCCTGAGTGAGGCCCAGAGGGGCAAGGTGGCCTTGCCTAGGGTCATATCTCCAATGAGCATCCTGTCCTGCTCAGGTGTCAGGCTCCTGGGCTGCTCTGCCAGTCTTCCCCCCACCCCTGGTGACTCCCTGGCTTATGTGTCCCGGAGTTGCTATAGGGCTGGGACCACACTAGCCTAGCAGAGAGTGACCGAGAGAGAGAGACAGCAAGAAGGAGAGCGAGAGGAGGGAGGACAGAGAAGCAGCCATGAGGGGCACAGATGAGGGAGCTCAGAAGGGAGAGGCCCAGGAGTGGTCAGGGTGGGCCGCCTCGAGGAGCTGGCCTTTGACAGCCTCAGAGGATCTGGAAAAGGGAGACGGAAGTTAAACTCATCACTGTTTCTCTGCTGGCTGTGACGCTGGGCCTCAGTTTCCCCATTTGTACAATGCCTTGGTGATAACTCTCAGCTCCGAGGGCTGCCCTGAGGACTGGAGTTTCGGCTCTCAGCGTTCTCAGGAATGCTGCCTGCCTTACCACAGACACCCTGCAAGCTGGAGCTGCTGACCCCTTGGACGGCTCCTCCTTGCTGAGGTCACAAGCCCAAGATGGCTCAGCAGCCTCCCAGCCAGTACCTAGACTGGAACCCTTCTTTACGACATCTCCAGGAGGTGATATCCTCTCCCACAGGTCAGAGGCTTGAGAGTGAGTGGCTGGAAGGGGCTACTGCAAACTTAGGCCTCCACAATGCAGCCTGGGTCAGGCAGAGGAGGTCCTTCCCCAGGCTATCTGAACTTAAGGCCAGGCTAATCTATGGGGGTATTGCAGGAACACTGTCCTGGATGTCAGGGGCTCTGCCACCAACTTGCTGTGTGACCTTGGGAAAGTCACTTGACCATTCTGGGATTTGCTGGCTTCTAGCACCTTAGCCAGACCTATTTCCCACCTGCTGTTCCCAGGACACCTGTGCCTTGCTCACCTCCCTGCCTTGCCATGACCTCCCTGCTCTCTCCCTCTCTCTACCCAAGGAAGTTCCACTCAATCTTGGGGGTGCAGCTGAGGAATCACTTCTGTTGCACACATGCCTTTAAAAACCACAGCAGAACAGTCCCTGCAGTAATGCTTGTAATAGCAAGAGATGGAGAGATAGCCTTTATGTCCATTAGTGGGGGGACTGGGTAAATAAATCACCAGATGTCCCTAGAAGGGAACAGCACAGTATGATCACATAACATCCAGCTATGATGGGGCCAGAACAGATTTCTAGGTGCTGATATGGAATTGTCCCCATGACAGAGTAAGGAGAATGGCAAAATACCAGCTCAAGTCATAGAAGGAAAAGTTGTTGGGGGAACAGTGCAGAGACACAGCTTCTGAGTATCATCCCACAGGTTAATCAGAAAGAGGAAAGAGCACCTGTACCACAGGGAGATTGGGCAGACACCTCAACCAAGTGATCAAATTAAGCCTCACCAACAGGCAGACCTAAGTGCCTCCTGCTATAGTGTACCGAGGAAGACGCAGTGTCACCTGTGTGGTATTCCTGCCAGAGCTGTTTAACCTAACTCCAATGAGGAAGAAGCAATCAGACAAATCCCCAAAACAACTGGCACAGATTCTTAACGTCAATGTCACAAAAAACCCAAAAATAAAAAGCCTGGAGAATGTTCTAGACTAAATAGGACACTAAAGAAACATGACAACAAGATTCAATGAACGATCCTGAACTGGATTCTGGATCAGGGGAAAAAACCCAATGATAAAAATAATTTGGACACAACTGGGGAAATGAAAACAATAGGTAATATTATGGAATTAATGTCAATTTTCTTAAACGTGATCATGGTACTGAGATTATGTAAGAGAACATATAAGAACATGCTAAAGTTCTTAGGAGGGAAAGATACGATACTTGCAACTAACACTCAAACTAGCAAAAAAAATACATGTACACGTATGTTTGTGTAGATAAAAGAAGAGGTAAAGTAAATGTGGCAAAATGTTAAGAACTGGTAAATCTGGGTGAAGGATGTATGAATATTCTTTATACCATTATTTCAACTTTTGGGTAGGTTTGAAGTACTCAAAATAAAAGCCTATGGAAAAAAGCCAGGTGTAGATCACCTATGTTATACCACAAGTTGTGTTTTTAAACAAGACGTACAATATATTCCCTAAACTCAAACATACCTAGATTATCTTTGGAACAACAGAGGAAACTGATAAAAGAGGTTGCCTCTGGGATGGGAAAGGATCAAGTTCAAGGGAACTTACTTTTTACTGTATATTTGCTGCTTTGTGCCTTTTGGACTTTTTTTTTTTTTTAAACCACATGTATCTATTACCTTCCCCCTAAAAATAAAATTGAAAATAAGTAACTTTTTGTAAACCACCTCTGCCAGGAGCCTTCCTTGGGTCCCTAGCTGTGCCGGCTGCCCCCGCCCTGGCCCTACGGCATCTCACACATCCCTGTGCTCCGGTGAGAATCTCACTGGTTGTGGCCTGTGGTTTAGGGTGGACTGGGAGTTCTGCAGGGGGAAAGCTAGGGTCTGACTCACATCTGCATCCCCAGCATGGGCTGGGCCCAGAGTGGCCGCTTGGTAAATGAGTGTTGAATGAATGAGTGAATGAACGCACAAAAGGGGAAGCCAAGCTGGCTATACCACACTGAGGTCCCATAACTAACGGGACTATATTTAACCCCAAAGGGACAGCAGCTGTCACCCTACCCCCACAGGGCTAGGGGATAGGGGCTTGGGATGTGACAGGGCCAGTGCTTCATTCTGACTTCCTGCCCCAAACTCTGCTCCCAGCAGCCCTTGTGCTGGGGTCCTGGGAACAGGCTGGGCATTGTGCCCAAGCACTGAGGTCAGTGGCTGCAGCCTCAGGCAGGCCTTTCTTGGGAGCCCAGGCTGGTAAGGAGGGGGGATGAAGGGGAATTGGGAGCCCGGAAACTCCCAGGCTGCCCTTTTCCTGCCCTGGAGACAGCTGTAGAACTCCAAAATCCAGGCACGTGCTAAGGGCCAGGCTAGGTCAAGGGGCTCCTTGCCCTGCCCCCTTTGCCAAAACTCTTCTGCCTAATGGGGCGTGGGAGCCTTCAGTAACTGTTTACACCCAGCTAAAAATACCCACTGAAAAGGGAAGTGCACAAGAGACCTGGGGGAACTTGGGGCCATGGGCCCCAGAGACTCTGGTCCTGCCACAGGACCCAGCTGGATGCTCTGGGGGCAGCCACTGGAAGCAACGGGCAACAGCTAGGTCCACCCTGCCTTCTTATTCTTTGAGCCAGTGTTTCAGGAGCCTTTCTGTGTGCCAAGAGCCATGCTTGGTGGGCCAGGGTGGGCAAGAGGATAGGGCCTAGAAGGTCCTGCCCTTGGGGACCCAAAATCTCCACTCATCAGCCTCTCCTCTGTGCCTAGCCTGGGGCCAGGTGCTGGGGACACCAATAAAATGCAGACCCGGCTCCTGTCCTTCTGGCTACTGGATGGTCAATCATGGCATGGTGTGCTCAGTACCTCAAGAGATTGAGATAGGGCCACCTGGGAAGGCTTCCAGAAAGAAGGCGCAGAGGAACCAGAGCCAGAAGGATTTCAGGAGGAAACACCCTGGAGAAGGGTGTGCTGGAGCAGGCCAGGATGAAGAGTCCAAACTGTGGCACAGAGGGAGTTAATTAAGGCTGAAGAAGGCTCAGGGAGGCTCTGAGCCCAGCTCACAGGTCACAGTACAGATGCAGGCAGAATTAAGTTTCAGATTTGGGCACGCCCCCTCCAAAAGGGCAGTGCACCTAAGGAGGGCGGGGCATGCACCAGCAGTTGGGCTGGTTTGGCACCAATAAAATCAGCCCCACCCCTGGATTTGCATAGGGCACCCATGCCGACAGTGGTGTGACACCCCCGACCATACACCAGGCTGGAGGGCTCCCACTGACCCTGGGGCCTGGCAGGTGGACCCTCAGCACCCCCACTGCACAGATGTCTCAGGGTAGGCAGCAGCAGAATAGAGCACAAGACCCTTGGAGATGCTTAAGCCTTCCTGGGGGCCAGGAAGGATTACAAGAATGCCTGGCTCTAGTGCATGGCGTCCTACCCCACCCCGGGGCTCCCTTCAGCCTCAGCACCCCTGACCTAAGGGGAGGGGCGGGTTTAATGGCTGAAAAATGTTAAAAACTAAATTATAGCAACTCACTGGCTTTTTTCCTGCCCCCATGGCTCAGTGGGACCGGAAATCCCGTCTAGTGGTTTGGGAGAGGTGGGGGCTGGGGCTAGAGCAGGCTAACGGGGAGCCTCCTCCCCGGCACTGCTGCAGCTTGAGCTGCCTCTCCTGGCCCAGAAAGGTTTCTAATTACCGCTCAGGAGCCTAATTACCTACATGCGCTGGGCGATGGGGACTCTGGGCCTCCCTAGGGCCCTAACCCAAGCCTCTGCTCCCCTCACCCCTCCTTAGCACAGGCTGTGGTCTTTGCATCTTCATTTGCCTGCATTTACATATGGCCTCTCAGCATTAACCTCCAACAACCCCTTGAAAGACATGGAGTGTCTTTGTCCCTTACCCCAAAGTCTGCTAGCCACATTATAGGTAGAGACTGAGGGCTGAGGCCCATGAGCGATCTAGAACTTTGGCCTCAGATTTCTGGTCTCCCCATTTCAGAACTGGGACCCGCAGAACACACAGCTCAGAGGGTAAAGCTATGGGGACCAACACAAAGGACAGACAGACTTGCTACCCACTTGGGGAGAAGGGAGGGTTATCAACATACTCCCCCAGCAGGATGGTCTGTAAAAAAATGAAAGCATAGGAATTAGAGCCTGCTGACCCAACCGGGTTTGGGGCCCTGCATTAGTTATTTAATCCTCAAAACACCCCATGGGGCAAGTACTGTTGATCTCAGACAGAGGAGGAAACAAGCTCTGAGGGGGGTTACCCAGCTTCCAAGGAGGTAGAACAGGGACTTGAGTTCAGATTTGTCTGAACCTTGGTCAGGAGACCTTTCTTCCAACCCTTCCTTGGGTAGACAGATGACCCCCTGAAAATGGACAGATGGGGGGGCACTGAGGGGAGATCTTCCCAGAGCTTGGCTCTTCCGCTCTGGGAAGCAGAGGTACATCTATGCCCACTTCTTGCTTGTCTGCATACCCTGGCCTTGCACAGAGAGGCCAAGGGCTTGTCCAGGGCCACACAGCAACTAGCTAGGAGCCCCACAGAGGGTAGAGGTTCCAAACAAGGACCTCTGCCTTCAACATGCCTTTTCCTCAAAGACTGCTTGATTTTCACCGGTCCTTCCCCTCCAGAAAGCCCTCCAGGATGCTCCAGCCCACGCAGATCCCCAGCTTCTGTGCTCCCACCAGCCCTGTCAGGAAGTTGGAACCACAGGCCTCCCCTAAGTCTCCTCTACTGGGCTGCAGGGGAGCTCTCAGGGTTTGTTCTTCATCCTCCCCTCCTGTCTCCCTGTAGCGTGGACAGTGGAGGCCGCAGATGCACCAGGCTGGGTAAGGACCAGGTGCCAGGCTGGTGAGGGCTGAGAAGCAGCAGCCAGGGTGGGCAGAGGTGAGATGACATCAGGTTTTCACCCGCCCACAAGGCTTCCAACAAGCCAAGCAGCCTCTCTTCTGCTTGTTCCTTCAACTCTGGGTGCAGACCACGGAAGGGGAGGCGGGGGGAAGCTGCGGTTGGAGGGTGTGCACAGCTAGTATGTGATGAGAAGCTGCCCTCATCACAGCACCTCAAAACCAGGAAGAGAAACTGAGCAGGCAGAAAGGGTGGGCTGAGCTGCATGGGGCCCTCCAGTCTCTGGGGGCCTGCTAAGGGGAGCTCCCAGATAGCTGCTGGACAAACCACTTCTCCCTTTTGGGCCTCAGTTTCCCCATGGGAAAAATGGGATTCTCTATCAGGTCCGGCCAGTATGCCCTGATCAGTGCAGTCTATAACTAATGAACATTGCAGGCTGCATCAGGCCCGATAAAAGAGCACCCCTCAATTGGTGGAGCCCTCCTGATACCTGGGAGCAGGGGCTCAGCCACCCAAAACCAGCCTCTTCCCGCTCGCTTCTCCCCTCAGCCACACAGGGAGCACTAGCTCTTCCTTCACCAGCTCTTTATTTTTAGGTCTGAATTTGACTTTAATCATTACTTAGCGGATTCTATTTCCAGCCCTTGGATGAAGGGACCCAGAGGGGAGGAGGAAGGGAGGAAAGGAGGTAGTGCTCCCTGCCATGCGTGGAGGGTGGCCTGCTCCTCCACCCATCCTGTCCCCAACTAAGCAGGGGCGGGGGGAACTGAGAAACACCCAAAGTGCTTGCCTGAGCCAGGCCAGCATCTTGGGGAGGACTCCACCCTGTGACCTCATCCCAGCCCAAGCTGTGGGACAGGAGGGCAGTTGTAATGCCTACTTCCCCTGCACCAAGACCAGGGAGGAGGGAGACACTCCACAGGCAAAAGTCTGGCAGCCAGAGTCTGAGGTCACATGCCTGTGGGAACTGTATATTGAATGGACCACCTGGGGGAGGATCCCTTGCCTGGGTTGCTCTTGGGCCACCCTAAGGTCATCTGGGGCTATGGTCTCTTAGGCCCAGGAAAAGTCCAGCTGAGACTGGTTTCCTCCTACTGCCCAGGGGGTAGCTCCAGGAGGGTATTCCCAGTTACTCTGGTCTCCATAGAAGTGCAACAAGAGCAAGCAAGATGTGTCACAGCAGTATACACTCAGGTTAGGCCTGGGGAACACCTGCCGAGGAGGAGGATGTTAGTTAACACACAAGAATTCCCCAGTGACTTTGTGGACCTTTTATGTTCCCTTCTAACTCGCAGCTGGGAGGCTCTAAGGCTCTAGAATCCCCCCTCCCCCAGCTTTCTTCCTTTCTTTGGCTACTGGGAAAGAGTGGGAAGATGACCCTGGCATGGCTGTCCCTAGGATGCCTGGGTTCCCTGCCCAAGTCTCAGGTGAAGTAGGCCTCTATTTCCACTGGGGAAATGCTGGGCTGGGCTGGCCTAGCCTAAGCTGGGAGGCAGAAGGCAGCTGGGCTCTCAGAGAAGAGGCCTTGTCTACTTAGTTCTGATGCTGGGAGACCGGAAGGGGAATGGGTGGGGTCAGGACACCAACCAGCAGCCCATGTTCCCAGGGCCAGCCCCATGCCCTGGGCCAGCCAATCACATGGCGACAGGGAGAAGAGAAGGCATGGAGGCTAGGCAGGGCACTGGCCATAATAGCCCAGAACCTCAGGGACAGAGGGTTTCAGAGGGGCTCCCCAGGTGGGGACCATCTCTCTGCTGGGTAAGTGGTCAGCCAACCTTGGCCCATGGCTCAGGTGTCTTCCCCACATGTTCAGGCAGCCTGCAATGGGCATTCCTTCAACAATGCCAACCCTACTTATAAACGGTAAGCAGAGGATAGGGGTTGTGCCAGGCACTTTCTAGTTCCTCGGTTGGCTAGTTCATGCTGTTTTCACACCTTCTTCTGAAGGAAACCATCATCCCCCTTATTTATACAAAGGAGGCTCAGAGGATCAGTGACTTGTCCAAGGCCCCTTCCCCCTTGGCCTAAGTGGCATGGCTGAGCCTGGAACCTGTATCAGTCAGGTGCCAAGTTACCTGCTCTCTGCAATACCCTGGCTGCTTTTGGGGCCCATCGTAATACCAACCACAGCAGCGACAGAGGGGAAACAATGCACACACACAGTGAAAGGGTACAGGTGAAGGTGCTGTGGCAGAACCGCTTGGAATATTCTGTAGCTTTTTAGAGGCAAAGTTACTTAGACCATGTAGCACCATGAGCAAATGCCTGTGGACACAGTATTCAATGAAAAAAGGTGCATGGCAGGCACACTCAAACGGTAACAGCCATGAAGGAAAAAAAAATCAGGAAAAGACTGGCAGAGAACTCCAAAATACTAACGCAGTCACTGCTTAGCAAAGTAATAGTGGGTGATTTTTGTTTCATTTTCTAAATTTTCTATAGTGCTGTTTTGTTACTTTCTAAATCAAGAAAATTTGTATGTATAGTTTCCTTACAATCAGCTCAGATTCGATTCCCTGGGATTGACCTGCTCGCCAGCTCTAGCCCAGGTGTCTAGGACATTTCTGCTATTGGATGGCCTTTCCCATATGGGACAGTCCCTCAGACATGTGAGGATCTCTCTCTACCTTCTCTTTCCCAAATGCAATGCCTCTGTTCTTTGGGCACTATATGTTGAGTCTTTAAAATCCCTCAAAAGATGGAGTCCAGAACTGACCCAAGCAGTGCTGCCCCTATTTGGGGCAGCCACATCACACTGTGGATCCTGGGCCCCAGCCCCTGCCTATACTTGTTTGGGGAAAGCTGAACTCTGTCCCCTTACCAACCCTTGCCATGGGTCACTCTGTGTGGCTCAGCCTCTTGGGGTCTGGTGTCCTTGCAGTGGTGAAGGGGAACATTTTCTGGTCTTTCCTTGCCCCTGACCCAATGCAGAGAGAACAGCCACTTCTGAGAGGGAGGATGGCACCAAACTCACCAAAGAAAAAACACACCCCTGCACACGTGCTAGCCAGAAGCCAGACTCCTTTCTACAAAGGCCTTGGGACCCTGTGCTGTACCCTCACAGCTCACAGTTGGTAAAAAAGCACCCAACCGTGCTAGGCCCCAGCCCCAGCCCTTTAGACTGGAAAGGAAGTTAGGGCTGGGTGTGGAAGGGAGCCTCACAGGCCCAGGACATCTGGGTCCTCTTCATTGTGCATCTCAGGGCAACCAGAAAAAAACTCCTAAATCAAGGACAGGGGCCTGAGCAGAATGAAACTGCCAGCAGCTCCAAGGGGGCCCAGACATGGCTTACCGTCCTCTACGGAACTGCCTGCTCTCCTCTGAGCAAGAGGATCCTGCAAGGCTCCCAATCTCACCCCTGCTGCCTCTGCCTTGTTCCTGCTGTGGCCATACCCATAGGGTACTCGGAGCCTGAAATAGGCCCCTCGGGTGTCCCCACTCTGACAATACTCCCATGCCAAGGTTGTAGGGTGTGTAGAGTGCTGCCAACGGAGACAGGGCTCCCACCTTGCCCATCCTGATCCCACTCATATTCTGAACTTGGCTTCTCCTGTGCCAGCTGGGCCAAAGGTGTGGGGAGGGCTAGGTTAGGACTGACCACCAGGCTGTTTCAACTCAGTGCCGGGGCCAGGACCAGGCCATCCTGCCACACCACACAATTGCCTCCATGCCACACACTCACCACATCCCTTGCTAGTGGACCCAGCCTCAGGCACCAAGGGGAAATCTCATGGGCAATGCCAATGCTGCCTGAGGAGCAGAGCCGGGGCCGGAAGCCCTTTCTCTCCCTCCAGCCCTCTGCAGGGGAGCACGTGCTCACCCCACAAGATCTCTTCTGGGCCAGGCTGGGGGCCTGCATCCCTGCTGGGTGAAGGTACCTGCCTAGTTTCCCTCCACCCACAGCAGTCCAGCTCTGCAGAGCTGGGGATGAAAGGACAGCCGGCCTAACTCTACCAGAGGCCTGGGGTAGTGACTTCCTACTTTGAGCCTCAGTTCCTTGGTCCACAAAATAGGTGGGGAAGTGAACCCCTGGTTAAGATCCAAAGATCTGGTGGCTGGACACACCCCTTCCTGACACCTGGCCTGGGCCCTGAGGAGTCTGGGAGAATGGGCTGACCAGGGTGCAGGAGGTGGGGGCATAGTGCTAATCCCTAGTGTCACCTTCACCCAGGATCTAAGCCCTGCCCAGTTTCCTACCCAAGGGTCAGAGGTCCCTTGGCTTAGGCTTGGTCTTCTGGGAGGCCTAGGGTGACAGGCTCAGTCCTAGGACCTGGGCTTTTGGCAGGGCTCAAGTGAGGTGGCTGGGCCCTGGGCTTGGCTGCAGCCAGCAGGGCCTCAGTGGGGGAAAGAGGGAGGGGTCAGAACCAAGCAGGCCAGGGCACCTGCAGGGAGGCCCTGGGCAGGGAAGGGCAAATTCTCAGGAGTCCAGCCCACTCTCCAGGCCCTAGCCCATACTGACCCTCTTCCTCCTGCCACCCCCTACTCTATGCTTCTCACAGGGAGGACTCAGGATGACCTGAGACGACAAGTCTGTGGGGCTGCAGGGCAGTACCTCCCTCGTGCGCTTCCTCCTACTCAGGTCTGACAGTGGGTCCTGGGAGAATTCGAACTCAGAAGGAAGGGGTAAATGAGGTGGGGGATGGGAGTGGACGCGACAGCGGCGGCAAGAAAGGCTGGACATGCGACCTCCACCCTCTTCCCTCCAGGGGACACTCGGACGCCCACCTCCTCAGAGGCTGCCAGGCACTCACCTCTCTTGGGGCGCTGCGGTCCGGGCCACCTCGCCGCGGGCGGCATCAGCGGCCTGCGGGACGGTCCATGCGGCCAAGGGGGAGGGGAGGGGCGCAAGGGTCCCCAGGGGGTGCAGTACAAAGAGGTATGGGTGCGAAGAGAGGGGAGGAGGGAGGGAAAGAGGCAGGGGGAGGGGGGCGGGAGGGAGTCGGGGGGGAGGAAACAATGTAGCCGGCGCGGCCCCGGCAGAGTTCCGCTTCCGAACGCCGCCACCAAGGTTTGATTTTGGAACGTCGCGCCGGCTGCCAGGGGCCGCCCCGGACGCTCGATCCGGGGCCGCGGGGGCTCCCTGCGCTCCACGCCCCAAAGGCTCCGGCGGCCAGAGGCTGGTTGAGGCGGGAGGGACGGCTGGCCGGGGGACGGCCCCGACGGCGGCGCGGCCAGGCGGTCGCCCCGCTCGGACCCCGCCCCGGCAGGACCCCCGGGGCAGGGTGCGGGGTGGGGAGGTAGCGGGAGGGCGGCGGCGGGCGCGGCGGCGGCAGCCGCCAACCTCAGCTTGCCCTGGGCTCCGCTGGGAGGAAGCTCGCAGGCCTGGCGAGAGGAAGCGCGGCCCGGATCCTCCGCCCGCGGCAGCGCGCCTGCGCGAGGGGGCCTGCCCGGCGCGCGGCGGGGCGTGGGCCGGCGGGGCGGCGCCCCCTGCTGGGCGCCGGGGGTCCTGCGGGGGGTGTGTCCGCGCCCACGCCCTGCCCCCACCTGCCTGCCCGCGTTGAAGGCTCGGAAGGTCCCTCCCAGAGGGCCGACCAGCCGCCGGCCTTGGAGCTACTACTGCCCGGCCTTCTCTGGGCGGAGCTGCCCCGCTGTAGAAGCGATGGAGGCCGGGCCAGGGCCCCTCTCTTCAGGGCTATTTGTGGAGAGTGGGCCTCACTCACAGCAGTAATCATTCATTCATTCATTCATTCACAAACATTTCCTGGCACTGACAAGGTGACAGATCCTACTCTGGGGTCTACTAGTAAGACCACTTCATTACTGTCAAGGAGTTTTCAGTCGGGTAGGGGTAGACTGACAGGCCAACAGACAATCGCAAAGGAATGATTGATAATAGTGGAGAGGTGGTGTACAAGGTCCACAGGAAGCAGAAAAGAAGGGAGGGCTACTGGGGAGACTTCCTAGAGCTGGGACCCAGGCAGAGGGAACAGCATGCACAAAGGGAGGGAGTGCTGAGAGAGCTTGGTGGCTTCTGGGATCTACAAATAGCTCAGCACGGCTGCAGCTTGCAGTGTGGGTGGGGGAGAGTGGTGGGAGATGGGTTCTTGCAAGCAACTGGGGCAAGAGAGATCCAAAGAGCCTCATGGGTCTTTCTTGGAGTTTATTTTCTGTCTGGAGGCAATAAGGAAGTTGTCAGCTCTGTGACCTTGGGCAAGTTACTTAACTTCTCTGTGCTTTAGTTTCCCCATTTGTTAAAATGGGGACTGTAATAGCACCAACTTCTTAAGGTTTTGTGGGGAGGAAATGAGTTAATATGGTTAAAGTGCTTAGTGTGCAGTGGCTGGCATGTGGTGAGCCCCTCAGTTAAGCATGGGCTGTTATTATATCACTGTTAATGAGGAGCAAGTAGGTGATCTACTCTGAGCTACTGGAGCGAACAGTGTGCTCAGGCATGGGGGGGGCACAGAATGGGGTGCAGCGATGAGGGAGAGACCAGAGACTCTGTAGGTAGGAGGTGAAGGGTCAGGCTTAGGTGGACGGAAAGCAGGGGGAAGTGAGGTATGCTGGCAAAGTCTTGGAACACAAAATAAATATGAAGGGGCCCGAGGGAGTGACAGGGAGAGTAAAGGCCCCTGTGGGAAACAGCTGGGAGACAGTGTGCCTGCAGATTGTGAAGAGCCTTGAATGCCAGGAGTTGGGTGTGCCCCCTGCCCCTGACAACCTACAAGTTGGCCCCCATCCCAGTGTACCCCTGGGCCACCTTCCCAGCTAGAGCCAGCCCTTTGGAGAGGGATGCCCTTCAGGAGACATCCAGTAAGTCTCAGAGATAAGTGTGGTATAACGGAAAAAAGCATAGATTTGGGGTCCACATCTCAGAGTTAAATCTCAGCTGGGACAATTACTAGCTGTGTGACCTTGGGCTAGTTACTTAAGGTCTCTGAGCTTGGTTTCCTCTTCTGTAAGATCAGGCTCAGAGTATACTTCTCTCATGAGAGGTGGTGCAGATTCAGCAAGATAACGGTCTGGGGGTGAGGGGGTGGAGAGGGTGCTCAGCATAGTTGGTTTCCCTTTCTTTCCTCTGAAGTCAAGATGGAATGATAATATGGGGCCGGATGGGGGGCCGCCTCTCACAAAAAGATAGCACTTCAGCAGCTCTGAAAAGGCTTCTGGAAGGGAGAAATTGACATCTCCTCCCCTCCCCTGGCTGAATCAACTGGCAGAATGGGAAAAAAAGGGCTGGGGATTTTGGGAAAACACTCTAATCTCTGTTTCAGTTTTTTCACCAACCCAGCCTCCTTTACCCCCAAATACACTTGACTTTTTCCCCTGGGTGTGCTATGGCCCAGAGTGTGAACTTTGGAGTCAAATAGACTTGCATTTGAATCCTGGCTCCACCTCTTCACACCAGAGTGAAATAAATTTTTTAACCTTCCTGAACCCCAGGCACTGGGGATAAAACCATGAACAAATCAATAAATGGCGCCACCCCACAGACCTATCCTCTAGTGCAAGAGCCCATTAACGTCCAACCTCATAATTCATTCACTCAACAAATACTTATTGAGCACCTACTAAGTGCTAGGCATTTCTCTAGAGGCTGGAGATGAAGTAGTGAGCAAGACCACCATGGTTCTTGCCCAAGAGGGTAAGTAAATAGGGTAATCAGATACTGGTATGAAGGCAGTGAGCGCCCCATGGATGAGAGAGGACATGGGGGAGACGGATCTCAGCTGCCAGACCCCAGGAAGGGACTGAGCCAGTGTTGGAGGAATGGGGGAGGGTGTTCCAGACGGAGGGGACAGGATGGTTTAAGACCCTGAGGCACAGAAGGGCTCAGTGCATCAAGGGACACAGCCAGAGGCCAAGGTGAGGACACTAGCAAGCAGGGCAGAGTGGTATGACAGGAAGGATCCAGATTGGGAAAATTGGGCCAAAGATTTTATTACATGAGTTTGGATTTTATTATAGGAGTGATAGAGAGCCGCTGAAAGATTTTAAGCAGGGGAGTGACATGACAATGACAAAGAGTGGAGGTCAGAACACCAGTGAGGAGGCTGTTGCACGGTCCAGACCAGGGATTATGGGCATGGGCCTTGGTGGACGCCGTGAGTAGAGAAGCAGATGGACAAAGGAGAGTCCCGTGACAGCTCCCCATGAGGGGCTGTTTGTGAGGAGTGAGGCCACAGAAGCAATCAGGCGTGACTCCTCAGGTGGCTGGAGCACCCGGGGAGATGGTGGTACTCTTTGCTGAGGTGGGAGAGCCTGGGGAGAGGAACAGGCTGGGGGAACACTCAAGAACTTGGTTTTGCACCAGGCGCGGTGGCTCGTGCCTTGTAATCCCAGCACTTTGGGAGGCCGAGGGGGGAGAGTCGCTTGCACCCAGCAGTTCAAGACCAGCCTGGGCAACATAGGGAGACCCCGTTTCTACAAAAAAAAAAAAAAAAAATCAGTGGGGCGTGGTGGCACACACCTGTAGTCCCAGCTACTCAGGAGGCTGAGGTGGGAGGATGGCTGGAGCCCAGAAGTTCGAGGCTGCAGTGAGCTGTGATTGCACCACTGCACTCAAGCCTAGATAACAGAGTGAGACCCTGTCTCTAAAAAAAAAAGCTTCGTTTTGGAGAAACTGATTTTGAGAGGCCTGTGAAATGTGTAGATGCCAAGGCCGCATTCAGCATTGGGAACTAAATACTAGCTTTCCAAGGCTGGGCCGCTTGTCCCTGGCATGGGGGGGCCTGTCCCCAGGCCAGGGAATACAGAAAACAGGAGAGGCTGCTGCAGAGCCGCTGGATGTGGGGAAAAGGCCAGAGCTGGGACTTCTGGCTGCATTTTGATGATAGAAGCCAAATGGGCCGGCTTGATGCAAAGTTGTGTTGGTCACCAGACGTCCAGAGCTTATGTACCCTTATGGGTGGACTGTGCTTCCAGGGTCCCCTGGGGAGGGAAGAGCTGCATCTCCCTCCACCCAGCCTCTTCCCCTCCCCCAGCTCTTTGCTTTGAGATGACAGTTTAGAGAAGCTGGTGTGAAATAGCTTGAAACTCAGACGTCTGGGCGGTCCCCTAGGGCAGAAAACAGGAAGCCAAGATTAAAGGCAGATCTCCAGCAAAGTCCCCTTCTACTTCCTGCAGAGCAGGTGCTCAGGCTGAGCTGGCAGCGAGCAGACAGCAGAGTGGCCGGGCCAGCTTCCTTGCTAACAGCACCTCCAGGTGCCCCCACAGTGGCCAGCCTCCAGCTTTAGGAACTGTCCTTTGGCCTTACTGTCACCATCCCCACCAGGGGTTTCTGCCCAGGCCCTTGGGGAATAAGCCTCCTCCAGAAAGAGGCTGTGGAAGGAGCATCACTGGGAATGAGGCCTAATGGTGGCACAGACAGGAAACAGCATGGAGGGACACCCAGGAGGCAGTGGGACCAAGCAGAAAGGGCATGGGCTTTGGGATCACTCGGCCTGGGGTCACTTCCCTGCTTCAGGGTCTCAGTGAGTTGTGGAGTGGGTTGGGGGTGAAAGTGCAAAGGAGGCCTTAAGGGAAGGTGGCCAGGGAGACCAGACCAGTGCTGGGATTACAAGGTGGTACTAGAAGTCCTGCTGGTGGTGGTTTGGTGGCTTCATGGCTTTAGTGGTGTTAGGTGTGGTGGTGACCTAACTGAGAGGCCACTGGGAGCTGGCCACTCGTGGGATGAGGCTTGAGGGAGCCTGCACACAGGGCCTCATGGGGCCTCCACCACTTCAGGGCTTAACTGGCTGACCCCTGACCTCAAAAGTCATGGCTCCTGGGCTTCCCAATTTGGATTAGGTATCTCCCTAGAGAGGCAGATCCAGAGCCAAGTCCATGACACAAATTGGCTGAGGTGCCTGGGATCCCTGCAAACTCAGAGCCTCCCCCAGGAATATGTTTTCCTCTTCCTGGGTCCCTGTCTTCTTGGAATGTTCTGTCTAGCGGGGGGCACGGATGTTCAACAAGGTGATGGAGTTCCCAGGAAGGTTGTGTAGGTGTGGGCATATGTGCACAGCAGAGGACTGCTCCTTGCCTGAGTGCTCAGACTGCCAGGAAGAGAGGTGCCTGCGGGGCTGGCAGAGGCCCTGGAGCTGGAAGGGGTTGAGCTTTGGGAGAAGGGAAGACAGGCCAGGATGGGGTGGGGTACTGGGTATGGCAGGCAGAACCTTGGGGCAGAGGCCAGAGTGGACCACAGAAGTCTTTGGACTTCATCCTCAGGGTAGAGGCCCTCCCCCATCCCAACTCTGCTATTGAAGGGTTTCACCGCAGCCTCAGCTGATCAGATTTGCATGTTAAAAAGATCACTTCTGCTTCTGGGTAGAGAATTGACTGGCTGTTCTTCAGGAAGCTTAGATGACCCTTTCCCACATCCCAAGGCTGTATCCCTCCCCTCTGTTATGTTCCCTCAGTGGCCCCCTTCTCAGTATTATAGCATTGACTGCCCCCTTTGTGCTGGTGTCCTGATCTGCTGCTGGAGGCTGAAGCCTGGTGCTTCAAACGTTGGTTGAACGAATGACAGCGGCGAGCGACAGAGACACGAATTTCAGTTAATGTTAATAAGCAGCACTAATGCAGGGCTTACAGTGTGCCAGCACCATCCCAAGCACTTCACATGTTGTAAGTGTCATTTGATCCTCCCAATATATTCACAATGTAGGTATTATTATCTGCATTTTGCAGATAAGGAGACCAGAGAGGGATTTTGTAAGGAAACTCAGTCACCAGATCCCAGTCAGGGGAGGAGGGGCCCAGGATGCCATCACATCATTTTCGCTCCATTGGTCGTAACAGCTTCCGGTTAGAGTCCTGGCTTCGCCCCTGCCCAACTGTGTGACCTTAAGAAAAAGTCACTGAACCTTTCTGAGCCTCAGTTTCCTCATCTCTAAAACGGAAATGAGAGGACCCACCTCACAGGGGACTTACGATGCTGAAGTGAGACGATGGAAAGTTAATCGCTTGGTGCACCGCTTTGGCACAAGGCAGACTTTCATTCGCTGTCAGTTAAATGAATATTTTTTCTCTCACTCCTAAAACAGGCTTTGTAGTCCCAGCTGTCCCCTGCTGGCTTCAGTCAGGCTCTCGAGGCTCTCCAGGGTAGGGCCAAGGCTTTTGTCTGCTCCTGAGCCTGCAGTTTCACAATGGCTGTGGAACTGAAAACCCTCATTCATCCGTTCACCAAATATCGAGGGCGTGTTTACTACTTTCCAGGCACTGGAGCGGCTGGGATTGGGCAGGGCCAGAGCTACCTCATTTCCACCTGGAGTCCTGGGCTCACAAAGCCTTTTGCAGACTGACACTTCCCCCTCAATGCTGCCTAGAGACCTTCCCCTGCCAGGTGTCATTTTTGCACTGGATCAACCTCGACCCAGGAGTCCCTGTCCTCTGCCTCTCTAACTGGAAGCCCCGCTTGGCGCTGTTCTGGCTTCCTCATGGCAACTATTTTCGGGGGAAAGCAAGAAAAGAGGCCCTGGGGCTCCCTGCAGGGCAAAGGTTGGAGACCTGGCTCAGGCTGGGAAGAGAGAGCAACTGGGCACTGGTGAGCCTCAGGCCCAGCTTTTGCAAATCACATGTAAATCCTCCTGCCCAGGTGTTGCACCTGTGCAGAAACCTGTGCGCCAATGCCTGTCCTTGTCAGAGATTGGGGAGCTTTTGAAAGACCCCTTGCCTGGTTGGGAGTGAGGTGGAGCTGGGGGGGATCCTCCCTGAACCAGAGGAGGCTCCAGAAGCCACCTGTGAGTCAGGGATGAGGCCTTAAGGGTCCTTCTTCAGGGGGTCCAGAGGACCTGCAGGGAAATGCCCCTTCCCTTTGGCTGTTAAGCCCCTCAGAGTTTTGTTCTAGAGAGTGGGTGTCTGGCGGGGGTGAGTTCTGTGAGGACAGCAACTGGCTCCCTTTCCTTTCTCTCCATGGGGTGGCACAGAGCCTGTAGCAGTAAATGTGTGTTGAATGAATAAGCGAGTGACTGAATTCTCCCTGGGGTCTCTGGCTGTCACTGGTGCAGAGGTCTCAGGGCTCCCGTTCCAAGGAGAAGGGCCTTGCATGCATTCCTATTTTCCCTTCCCCAGTGCATCTTCTTGAACCCCTAACTTTACCTCTGGGTTTCCAGGAGCGCCCTCCTGACAGAGGTAGCCCCTAGAGGTCCCAGTCACCTCTCCCTCCAGCCAGGGCCAGTTCTTACTCTTCAGAGACCCCCACCCTCACCCCTGAGGCCATGCTTTGGCTCCTGCAGAGTGCAGCCCTCAGCAACTTCAAGTCCTGAGCTGCTAGTGGTGTAGCCCCCACAGCCCTTCTCCACCACGCGGCCAGTAAGTGAGCTTGGCAGCCTCGGAGAGAAGGCAGGCCTGCCTGGTCGGCAGCTGGGGACTGTCCCCCTGCCTGGGGCCAGTGCTGGGTGTTGACAGGGACCTAGCCTTTGTTGAATGAGTGAAGGGTCGATGCTGGGGTGAAGGACCAGAGCTGGGGAGGAGTCACATCAGCTAGGGCGAGGGTGTGTGGCTGGGAAGCAGTGCCACAGACACCAGGGTCCCTGGGAGATGATTCAGGGGCAGCATCCTGATCAAACTGCATTGGAGGCCTCATCTTCCCTGGGTGACTGCCATTTCCCCAGCTCAGTTCTTCATCTTTTCTGTTGCTTTTGTGAGCAGTATATTTATTAACATTAACATTGCTAATGTTAGCCAGAGGCCAGTTTCTGTTGTTTGTGACTTAGAAGCCTGACTCATGCCCCTACCCCCACCCCCATCGTGGCAGGTGGGAGGATGAGGTAAGGTCTTGCGTGGGAAGTGCCAGATTCATGGCAGCAATTAGACAATGGCCATTGTCTTCCCCTTGCACTTTGGGCCATTACTTCTTGCCTTCTGCCCTCCTTTAGAATTGAGTTTAGGATCCAACGACACTGGCCTGTTGGTCGGCCCAGGTCTGTGGGGAACAGCGCCTCCTGGTGGCCAGAGCACAGATCCCAAGGGGAAGGGAAGGGACTGGGCTGGAGGCAGGCCAAATCACGAGTCCCTGGCCAGCGGGCCCAGTGGCGAGCCTGCAGAGTAGGCTCATATCCGCTCTGGGTTGTTAGGAGCCCGGAGAGGACCCTGTCCCAGGCTGAACTAGGACTGGAGCCCAAGTTGGCCGTTTCCGACTGGGAGTGTCACAGGACAGGTGCTAGGCAGGGCTGGCCTGGGTGGCTGAGGGCAGGGAACCAAGGGCAGCTGAAAGGGAAGGAGATAGGCCACTTCCGGAAATCATGGGCAGCTTGGCCACCCATTCTCAGATGGTAGAAGCCAGCCCTTCTGGAGACCACCCCCAGAGGCTTCCATATAGCTCTGGAAGGGCTTTTCTATTAATAGATGGGGTGCTGGTGGGGGTCAGTCAGATCAGCACGTGGCTGCTGGGACTCTGTAGGGTCCCCTACCTTGGGCTGCTTTCTGATTCCAAGGCCACTACCATGCTGGCCCCTAGGGCTCATGGACTGGCCTCAGCATTGCTGACACTGTGGATTTTTCTGTGTAATGAGGGCAAGGTGAGGACAGGCAGGAAGGCACACTTTGTTGAACACCTACTGTGTGCTGGGTGTTGGTACATTTACTCTCATTTGATCATTATCCTTCAAGGAAAACAGTAGCATCAAGATCTTATCTGTATGGCAAGGGAGACTCACAGAGGGTGACTTGCAGAACCACTCCAAAGCCTGGGCTCTTTCTCCTACCTCATGAGGGGGTCCCCAGATGGCAGCTGCAGAGGCCTCAGGCCCCCGGGTCCTAGGTTTGCTTGACAGAAAAGGGCTGTGAGCTGGAGGAGATGTTTGCCTCCTGCCTGCCAGTCCTCCATCACTCAGGAGCTGCTGATGCAGGGCAACCTCCTGCTGGGAACGGCAGGAGGGTGTGGTTGCTATGGTCCTGGACCCTCAGGTGGGAGGCAGAGAGGGGGCACACGTGGAGGAAGGGCCAGGAAGGAGGCTCATGAGGGGGCATGCTGGATTTAAACTCCTGGCTTCACAGTCTGCCTGAGCCTTCACAGCAGGCTCTTGCTTGGCTAGGCTTTTTGAGGGGCAGCATGGGGCATTGGTGCCAGGTTGGAGTGTCATGTGTTGGCCTGGGCGATTCTGTATGAGCTGCAAGCCTGAAGTCAGATCCAGCTCTGCAAATGACTAGAGGTGTCATCCTGGGCAAGTGATCTCCCCTCTGCACCTCTGCCCCCAGCTGCCCAGTGGGGCAAAGCGCCAGGAGGGACCTGGCATAGGGCGGGTGCTCAGGGAATTTCAGCTGATTCTCAGGTGAAATCAAGGGGGCAACAGGACTCCAGGCATCTCCAAGATTCTGAAATTTAATTTCTTTGAATACTAGATCCCTGAGAAGAGGTAGGTGGGGGTGTAGGTCCTTGTGGAAATGGCTACTTCCATCTCTGTGCTTTTGGTGCACTTGTAACCCTTTTTTGCTCATCTATTACTCCAGCTAAGTGAGCAGTGTGACAATCCCAGGAGGTCAGGGATGGGTTTGCACCATCAGTGTTCCTGGTGTTCCTAGCACAGAAAAGATGACGGATGGGTCAGCCTTGGGGGTAGTGAGCTCCCTGTTCCTGGAAGTATGAGAATAGAAGTTGAACTTCTGGCAGGGAGTTGGACAAAGAATTTCTACTTCAGGTGGATAGACCAGGCCAAGGAATGATGGGGAGGGAGTGAGAGGACCATCCTCTGGCCACTCTTAGTGGACTTTCCAGAATTTATGCATAGGAAGGACTTAAGACTTGTTTTGAATCTGCATTTGCAAAACAAAGCCAATTTTCCTTAGATTGTCTATTTACTTGGGATCCCCAGGACTGCGGGTAAAGGTCAGTGGCTGTGGCAAGCATGCGTTTCTCGGAGTGGCCACGAGGGGGAGGCCCAGACTGCATTCTTACAGCTCCTCACAGGGAGGGTTGGGGGGCAGATCCTGGCCTGAGAACAGGGCTGGGGGCAGAAAGAGGGGGAAGAGTCAGGGTCAGGCAGGTGATGGTGAGGAGGGGCTACTCTCCTCCCCATAGAGTGCAAGTCTGACCTTTTTTGGGTGGGTGGGAGCAGGCAAGGTGGGAAGCTTTCCTTTGAACAGTGGATCCTGCCACTGGAAAAAGTTTGCAAACTTTGAAGACTGTAGTTGTAGCAAGTGTCTAGGAAGCCTTCCAGCGTGACATTGAGGGACAGATTCCCCCTCCTCTGCAGCAGGGAGAATGTAAGAGTATGGCTGCTGGGAAGAGAGGGCCCCCACGGGGCAGCATGGATCCCCAGGTGGGAAGTGTTAAGGGGGGACTTCAGGCATGGTGGTGAGCCGGTGGGATATGTGGGACTGGGGGCCTTCCTGGAGCCCCTCGGTCATCCCCTGGGTGGGAGGATCATGGTGCTTGCTTATGTGTAGTGAGCGTGCTCATTTCAGAGCTCCTGGGCCCTGTGCTGGCTTAGTACAGGCATCCCTGTGGGTAGGCAGCAAGGAATTCCACCCCCCCCCTTGGACTGGGGCCCTCTCTGGGTGAGGAGAGGGTGGGGGAGCTCACTCGGGGAGAAGGCAGCCCCCTGTCAAACTCATCAGGTACATCTCTGAGGACACAGGGCAGAGATAGCCAGGACCCCACTGGACTCCAACTTGAGGGTGCAGGGCAGGAGCCAGAGCCCAGCAGATCCCAGGCTGGCAAGGAGGAAATCCTGCCTACCCAACCCCTGCCTGCTCGCCCAGCTGTGGGCACTTTATGTGACATCTCTGAGCCTCAGTTTCCTTGTGAATAATAGTGTGTGCCTAGTAGGATGGCTCTGAAGATTAAATTATCATGAAATGAGGAAAATGAGGACTGGATGCCATCCTCAGGGAGCCCCTGGTGCAAAAACACTGAGAATGCTGCGCGCATAAGCTTACAGATGCACAAGGACACACGTACTCAGGTTTGTACACAAAAGCAGCAGCATTTTAGGAAAGACACATTTCTAGGGCTGGGGTGGAGGTAGAGCAAAGAAGAGGAAGGAAGAGGACTTCAGGCCCAAGTTGACCATGGTAAGTTAGCAGCTCACCTGTTTGTGGTCTGTGGTTGGTGCCCATGGCATGTGTGTACACGTTGGCACGTGCATGCAGCTTCTGACTTTTTCCCTCAGTCCCCGATGTGGGGACAGAACCAGGGGAGTGGCCAACTCCTTCCCCATTTCCCCTCCTCTCCTGGTCTTTACAATCCTGTAAAAGGTCCCCAAATGCGTAGCCAGAATAGCACTGAGTTCATGGAGCCAAAAGATCTAGGTGTCAGTTCTGGCTCTTTCACTTCCTGGGAAAGCCATCTCCCCTCTCTGAGCTCTGTCTCTCCACCTCCAAAGTGGGGTTATTTCACAGGTGAAGCTGCACCTTCCCTGAGAGTGGTGCTAATTTGCCCTTTCCTGCCTCAGGGCCTTTGCACTTCTTGGTCCCTCTGCCTAGAACTCTTTTCCTCTGCTCTTCTTATTTAATTCTGCCTTCTCTCAGAAGCCTTCCTGATCAGCTTATCTGAAGTCATCATCTCTGCTTGTCCCTTCCTAGAAGCCTTGCTGCCTCTTTATAGCACTCATTGAAATTTGTAATTGGGTATTTATTTGCATGTTTATTGTTTTGGTGTCTCTTTCTTTACTAGACCATAAGCTTCACGAGAGCAGAAGATACCATGCTAATCTTGTTCATTGACATATCTCCAACAGCCAGCACAGCACAGCATCTGGTACATAAGAGATGTTCAATCAGTATAAGTTGTTTTTGAAATAGAAAATCTGTACACATGGTACAAAGTCCAAAAGTTACAAAAGGATGAAATCTCCCTCAAACTCACATCCTCTATACATCTGTTACCTTCCCTAGAGAAGAAACTTACTTTTTCTTATCCATCCTTCCAGGATACTCTCTACATATATTAGCACATATATGTGTTTAAAAATATAAATTCTTCTGAAGCTAGAGTGGCAAAACAATAAATAAAAACATAAATGGTAATAAAACTGTATACCTTGTTCTCATTCCTTTTAAGTTGCTTAAGAAAAATGTATACCTTGTTCTGAAGATTCTTCCATATCACACATACTATTTTATATGGACATATTTTATTTAGTCATTTTTGTGATTATTGGAATTAACAGAATGCTGCAACAAAAATCCTCAAACATGTTATTGCCATTTTTTTAAATAGATAGGGTCTTGCTCTGTCACCCAGGCTAGAGTGCAGTGGCATGATTATAACTCACTGCAACCTTGAACTCCTGAGCTCAAGTGATCCTCCTGGCTCAGGGTCCCCTCCCAAAAAGCTAGGACAACAGGTGTGCGCCACCGTACCCGGCTAATTTTTAAATTTTCTGTAGACACAAGGTCTCACTCTTGCTCAGGCTGGTCTTGAACTCCAAGCGATCCTCCCGCCTAAGCCTCCCAAAGTGCTAGGATTACAGGGGTGAGCACCATGTCTAGCCATGTTATTGTCATTTCTGTAAGCTTAACTGAATGATAAATTTCTAGAAGTGGCATTGTTAGGTCAAAGGATAGGTACTTTTAAAATTTTGACAAATATTGTCAAATTTATTTTTTAAAGCTTTACTTTTTTCCATTTTTTTATTTTGCTAAAAGACACTCAACATAAAATTTATCATCTTAACCATTTTTAAGTGTACAATTCAGTGTTATTAAATACATTCATAGTGTTGTGCAACCATCACCACCATCCATCTCCAGAACTCTTCATCTTGTAAAACTGGAATTGTGCCCATTAACAATAACTCTCCATTCCTTCTTCCCTAAGTCCTGACAATCATCATTCTACTTTCTATCTCTAAGATTTTGACTACTCGAGGTATCTCATGTAAGTGGAATCATATGGTATTTGTCTTCTTGTGACTGGCTTATTTCACTTGGCATAATGTCTAAAGCTTTACTTTTTAACAAAAATTCACTCTCACCAATAATGAGTACAAGTGCCTGTTTTTCAGTATCCTTGCCGACACAGTATATTATTGGACATTTTATCTTTGCCAATTTAATTGGAGAAAAATTGTATGTGATAGTTTTAAGTTACAGTTCACTGATTAGAAGTGAGGCCAAGCATCTCTTTATATCTTAAATTCATTTATATTTTCCTCTTCTGTTAACAGTTCATGTTCTTTGTCTATTTTTTTTATTGGATTGTTGGTTTTTTATAGGAACTCTTTGCATATTAAGGATATTAACCTTTTATCTGTGTATCATTCAGGATCCCAGTAGGAAACAGATGGTACGCTCAAATCAGTTTTATTTGAGGAAAGGTTACTACAGGGATTATTTACAAGGGAGTAGGTAGGGAACAGGGGGACCTGGAAGGGCAGTGCAGTTGCCTGAAGGATACTGCTGAGGGAGAGAGCTGCCTGGAGAGGGACACCTGAGAGGACGTGTCCCCCTCTCCCATTAAAGCCTCCATTCCATGAACCCAACTAGGAACCAGAGGGCCAGGGAGCCTGTGGGTGAGTCCCCTGCAGGTCAGCTTCCCGAGAGGGAGCACAGGATGGAGAGGGGCTGGGGAGGGGGGAGCTGGAAGCCAACCAGCACACATTGGTGTGTATGTCCTCTGACTTTGTCTATGATTCTCCGGAATGCCGAAATGATTGATTTTTATGTAGTAGAATCACATCTTTTCTTTTACAGCTTTTGGACTTCTGTCAAACTTAGTCTACTCTCGCATGATTTTAAAAAATCAATTTCATGTTTACTTCTGACCCTTTATGGGTTTTTTTTTCCCCACCTCGAAGCAGGTATATGGCCCTTTATGGTTTTATTTTTAATATTTAAATCTTTGACCTATTTGAATTTATTTTGGTGTTAGGAGAGAGGTTGGTATCCAATTTTTTTGATAGTATGTATTCAATAATGTGTCTTTTCCCCACTGATTTAAAATGTTACCTTTTAATAGAAACTTTTATGAATGAGTGAATGGATAGTATTTCTGGGAAAGGACACTCACAGCTGTATGCTCTTCCATACAACGTTGCACCTCATTGTTACCCCTGGGCCCTGTCCGGGGTCCATTCCCAAAGCCCTGCCACACCCCTAGTGTCCTCTGGGTTTCCGAAGTAGAGATGGTATGGGGTCCACAAGAGGGTGTAGTTCCTGGGGTTGCCCAGCCAAGAGGATGGTGGGCCTGTGGGGAGTGGGGGCAGGCGTGGGCACACATATCAAATGCTAGTCCCAAGTGTGTGTG
Source organism: Daubentonia madagascariensis (assembly GCA_023783475.1). Classification (NCBI taxonomy): domain Eukaryota; kingdom Metazoa; phylum Chordata; class Mammalia; order Primates; family Daubentoniidae; genus Daubentonia; species Daubentonia madagascariensis. Next base: position 4,853,239 of record JAKFHU010000144.1, on the reverse strand, counting down.
TATAAGGCCGGGGACGTGGAGTGCCAACTCTCAGTGGGTGCACACAAATGGGCAAATGTGGGCCTGGAGTGGTCAGGTGTATATGTGTGCGTGAGTTCTCCAGGTGTGTGTTCAGGTGGATCAACCAGCCAGGTATGTGCATGCTTGTAGCCAGGCATGTGTTTGCAGGTGTTCCTGCTATCTCCTGTGCCTCCAGGGCCAAGTGAGCCTCTGGCTCGCGTGCCTGAGAGTCCTCCTTGCCGTGGGAATCAAGGAATCTCTCAGTCCCCAGATTAGAGCTTCCTCCAAGGTACGGGTGGAGGTGGGGAGGTGGCTGTCCAGGTAATCAGGCAGGTTTGGGAAGCATGCTTCTTCTCCTGCTGGCTGGTAATGGTCACATCTGAGGACTAGGAGACCTGGATCTGGGGACACTACCTCCCTGGACATTGGGAGCCGAGACCCTGCCCAAAGTTTTGGGGGGCCACGTGGGAAAACAAGTAGCTGGGCAAGATCAGGCAGACTTTAGCAGCCATCTGCACACCAGGCAGACTGTACTCTGGCCAGAGCCTCCACTACACACCCCAGGCCAGCAGGCCCAGCACAGGGCTGGTTTTGTCCAGCCCCCCTGCCCGCCCCCCCCATTTTCTAGGTGGGGAAACTCATGCTCAGAGTCTATGGTCAGCAGCCCCCTGATGGGGACCCTCTGACCTATGCTGCTAGGTGTGGACAGTCATAGTGGGAGAGCAGCCCCCACCTTCTCTGGCTCTCCTTCCCTCAGCCCTGCCTCAGGGAGCCTTCATCTGATGGTGGAGGCACTGGCCCACCTGGAATGAGGGTGATTGCGTACGAGGGAGGAAGTCGGGGGTGTAGGTGAAGGTGCGGCTACACAAATGAAACTCTGAGCTGAGCGTTGGAAGGAGTTTTGGGGAGAGCATCCCCCTCCTAGGCAGTGTGCCCTGTGCTCCCTGGAGGCATTGCTGGGGCCCTAACCTCACCCCTATCTGCAGTGTAGGAGTTCTGGCCACCCTGAGTTGGGTCCTTCTCTCTCTCAGCTTTTCTGGCTCAGCCTATGGTACCCAATCGTCCCTGGACTGGCTGCCTTCACTGTCACTGATTCTGCTGGCCAACACTCACTGAGACTACTCTGGGACAGACTACACACAGAGGTGACACAGAGGTGATTGAGAACAGGGCCCTGGACTCTTGGTGGGGGGGCCCAGTGCAGCCCCAGGGAGGGGGTCAGGGACAGTCCTCTCTGAAAGAGGGGAGGGGAAGCCAGGCCAGGTGGTGGAAACAGGGTGCACCACAGATGAGAGGCCTGGAGCACACAGAGGCCCTCACCTTGAGTAGCCTGGGGGTCTCCAGGCTTCCCTGGGCAGGCGTCAGGGGGCGGTGGCCTGTCCCATTGGGAGATGAGTTTCCTCCCAGGCAGCTCCTTCTCACGCGATGGGCCGGAAGGGGCTGGGGGCCCATTGTTTCCTGGCATGCCAGCACCCCGAGCCCTCCCCAGCTTCTGGGTGGGGGGAGCAATGGAAGGAAGTGGGCTGAGCCTGGGCCCTGGCAAGACCTCAGTGGGAAGGCACAGGGTTTTGGGAATGCCGTTCACACGGGTAGGCTGGTATGCACACAGCTGCACATGCCACACACATGTCAGAGGTACTGCCTCACCCCAAGACCACCCTTCCCAACATTCTTGGTGTGTGTGTATGTGTGTTGTGCACTGGCCTGGTACCTGGCACTTTACACACACTATCTCATTAAGCCTCCCACCAACTCTGTGGGGTAGGATTATCATCCCCAGTTGCAAGGTGAGAAAATCTAGACTCAGAAAGATTATGCAACTGGCCCAAGGTTAGTGGGTGAGCTGGAATTTGGATCTCGATCTGTAAGCCAGGCTCCTGGCTCATTCCCTTTCCCTTTTCCCTGCGGAGGGATTACATTCTGTTATCTTAATTACTGGCCCAGAGTGGAGGGCCGGCCTGGGAAGCCTATTAACAGTCACCCTATTATCCTTCCAAACCCAGAAAAACCTGCTGGCACTCAGAGCACACAGGGAGCAGGGTGAGGGGCACCAGGCAGGCTCCTTGCCCAAAAGCATCCCCGTTGCACTGTCTGAGAGCCCCCATCACAGCTGCACTCCAGGGCAGAGAGGTGAACCGAGTGCAGGCTCTCAGGGGGCTAATTTTGAGGGGGTTGCTGAGGGATGGGAAGCTCAGCTCAATGTGTGGCTGCCTGTGGTGGCAGCCCTCTCAGGGACAGGAGGCACTGGCCGTGATAAGGTGGAGGGTAAACTCATGGACTGACTCGTTGAACTTCATAAACTCTGGTCTAGGAAAATCCAGCTCTGCTTGGTTTCCCCCACCCACATGGTGCACTCACTACCATTTTTTCAGACAGTCTGTATGTCTTCCCCTCAGATTCCTTTGTCAGCTGCAAAATCCTTCCTTGGGAGCAAGTTGCCTTAGGACTGAGATTTATCTGGGTAGATCTGTGTGAGGGGAACCCCAGTGACTGGGTTAATAGCGCAGGGACTGACGGGATCCTGGGGGAGGTCACCCTGAGGGAGAAGAGAGCCAGGCAGGACCACCCAACCCAGTGTCACAGCCTCCTTCAGAGAAGGAGTGAGCTGGTTTGCAATAAGAACATTGCCGGGTCTTTCTCTTATCTGTTAGGAGGCCCAGTCTCAGAGTCACAGGGAAGACTGAGAACAAGGGTGAGCTTGCTTTGCACTGGGGGGTGAGGAGAGGTGGGCAGGACAGGATAGAAAAGTGACAAATGGAGGCTCTTGTGTGGCTCTACTGGCTTTCCCCTATGCCATTGTCTTTGCTGGCCTGGTGTGTAGGGCACCCCCTGCAAGGTAGCCAAGGTGCTGTGACCCTGCCCCTGTTACTGTTGGCTGTGGCTATTTGGGCCAGCGTGGACACTGCTTCAAGGGGACCCAACCACTGACTCACCTGTGATCTTTGACCTGTATGGCCTGCCTCAAAAAGATGACTCCAGCCAATGAAACTCCTCTCTCAAGAACCTGAACTAGCCCAGTGTGGTGGCACAGGAGGATCGCTTGGGCCCAGGAGTTTGAGGCTGTAGTGTGCCATGATCCCGCCTGTGAATAGCAACTGCACTCCGGCCTGGGCAACATAGTGAGACCTCATCTCTAAAGAAAAAAACAAACGAACAAAGAACCTGAACTAAGAGATATAACAGAAAGGTCTGGGTGGTGGTTTATGCTTGAGATAAAAGGAGTTGAGGATCTGAACTGGGCAGGCTGAGAGGCCTAGAGAAGTCTCTTGCTTTTCCCTGGGAGACAGAGGTGGGATTCCCAGCCCCGGGCTTTTCCCACTATTTCATCTTCACCAAAATTACCCCTCCCCACTGTGCTGCACTTCAAAGTCTGCCAGACCCTGGCTGGATTTTGCCCACAGCCTTAAGCGTGGCTGGCAGAGCAGGGTCATTGTCGGTGGCCCAGACTTCAGGTTGATGGTGCTGGAGGCGGTAGAAGACTGAAGATGGGGCCTGAGGCCTGTGAGGGGGTGGGCCTGCCCAAGGTCGCCAGCACCTAGAACCTGAGCTCAGGTCTCCTAACCCTCTGGCCAAGTACTCTTTCCAACTCTCCACACCGTTCATTGACTGTGTTTCATTTCCAAGCTGGCCTGTTCTATCCAGACAGTCCTGATGTAGGGGGTGACAGACGGGCCAGGAAGGGACTCTAGGCATGGTCTAGGGCAAATGGCACCATCCTGAGTCCCTCCCTACCCATTCCCAGCCCATGCTTTCTGAGCCTCAGGTTTCTTATCTCTAAAGTGGGTATAACAGTGCTCACCTCCTGTGGTTGTTGGGAGAACAGCCCAAGATGATGTGTGTCCAGAGCCTGCCGGGAAGAGGCAGGACAGACTGGTTCAGTCTGCCTCCAGCGTGTTAAAGGGGACAGGGATGGCAAACAGGGGAGCAAGGTCTCTGCATCCAATTCCTCCTGCCTTGGCTCTGGCCAGAGGTGAGCCCTAGGCCAGGCAGTTAAAGATTGGCCAGGTGTGCGTGAGAAGCTCAGGGCAACTCCTGACCCCAGAGCTAGATGAGACAGTGACCATTGGGTGACCCTGAGCCACCTCAGGCCTGTCCTGAAATCTCCCAGGGAGCTGAGCCTTGCTGAGTCTTGGATTGATAAAGTATGGCAGTGTCTGCTTGGTGCTTGTTGGGGGTGTTTATATGTGCCATCAGCGTGCATCAGTGAGCTTCCTACAAGTCTAGGGGTTCTGAAGGATAGGGCCATGTCCCCCTCTGACTGGAGCTCCCAGGGCTAGGCCATATCTCCTCCCTCAGACTGGACCAAATTGTCTTTTCCTGAGATTCCCATGATGAAGTTGTGTTCCCTTCAATTGAGGGATCTCAGAGAAAGGCTCTGCCTCCCCGCTCAGATTGGACCGTTAGGGCAGGGCCATATCTGTGGGACCTCCCAGGACAAGGCTGTGTTTCCTCTCTCAGACAAGGGATCCCAGAACAGGGTTATTTTCCCCAGGAACCCAAAAGTTGAGCTGCATCTCCCAGCTCAGATGGGACTCTCAGAGTAGGGTAATTTTCTCCTCAGACGGGATCCCTCAGGCAGGGCTTTGTCTCCTCTCTCAGTCTGTGATGTCCAGGGCAGGGTCATGCCCTGCTAAGTCTTGGAATCCCAGGGCAGGATTCTGTCTTCCCTCTCAGACTGGGTTTCCTAGGGCAGAGCTGTGCCCTCCTCACTCTGAGAGATGAACTGGGCCTTCTCTCAGGTGGCAGTTCCTTGAGGAGTTTGCTTTGAGTTTGAGGACAGGCATAGGCACGGACAGAGCTCAGGTGAGGTACTTCTTCCCTCTAGGATTTTAGCATGGACTCCAGCTAATTTAACTTCTTAAATGTATTATTTTCTTCAAAGCCACAGATGACCACAATTATTTCCAGAATGTCGGGACAATAATGCCACTGGATGAACTCTATTTTTTTTTTTTTTGAGACAGAGTCTTGCTCTGGTGCCCCAGGTAGAGTGCAGTGGCATCATCATATCTCATTGCAACCTCAAACTCCTGGGCTCAAGTGATCCTCCTGCCTCAGCCTCCCAAGTAGCTGGGACTACAGGTGCATGCCACCACACCTGGCTAATTTTTCTATTTTTAGTAGAGATAGGGTCTTGCTCTTGCTCAGGCTGGTCTCAAACTCCTGAGCTCAAGTGATCCTCCCGCCTCGGCCTCCCAGAGTGCTAGGATTACAGGTGTATGACACCGCACCTGGCCAACCACTAGATGGACTCTTTAGAAATTAAGATCTGGCTCATTTTCATCCCACTTCAGAGTATCATAATTTGTAGGACAGATGCAGTCCAGCCTTGATTAATAATAAAGAAAGCAAAAGTAAACTGAAGGAACTCTTCCTCAAGAGTACAGATGGCATATATCAGACAGCGACTCCTGTTGGCCAAGGGTGGCATTGCAGCCTAGCTGTATTAGTTTGTGGTAACTACTCAGACAGAAGGAGAAGTTGCAGCTATGTACCTGGTGATATCAAGAGGGCTACTTGGAAAGGGGTGCTGGCAGGGTCAAAGTCCTGACTCCCAGGACTATGACACCTAGAGGTTGGTTACCATGTGAACCATCTTCTTACTAAATCTTCAACTTGAACTATTAGTGGACATTTTTTTTTCTACAGAACACATCTCTAATATAGTTGTTAAAAAGACAACAGGAAAACAGGATTTGCTTTGCAGAGATCCATTTTACTACCCATGGGTCTGGGTGAGTTTATTCCAGACAGCAGGGTGTCTTAGTCTGTTTTCTGTTGTTATAACTGAATACCACAGACTGGATAATTTATAAAAAATAGAGGCTTATTTGGCTCATCGTTCTGGAGGCTGGGAAATCCAAGGTTGAGGGGCCACATCTGATGAGGGCCTTCTTGCTGGTGGGAACTCTCTGCAGAGTCCTGAGGTAGTGCAGGGCATTGCATGGCAAGGTGGTAGTGTCTCATGAGACACCTACTGTCATGATAACTAATCCACCCCCTGGATGACCCATGAATCCATGAGTGGATGAATCCACTCATGAGGGCATAGCCCTCCCAAAGGTCCCACCTCTCAACACTGCTGCGTTGGGACCAAGTTTCCAACACATGAACGTTTGGGGGGCACATTTAAAACATAGGACAGGGGGTCATGACAGATGGGTGGGCACAGCCATTCTTCTGGGTCATTTCTCTTCTACTTCTTTCTTGGACTGTCCCTGAGGATTCTTGCCATTATTTTCCTTCCTTCGTCACCCATAACTGGGAGGTAACTTGGAATCACACTATAGCCAAGTGGCCCCTCCAAGCATACACTTGTGTCCTCAGAAATAAAGGGGCATTACGGAGACAAGGTGACAGTCAGTCCAGGTGTGTGTGTGTGGTGGAGGGAGAGGTTCCAATCTCAGCATCTTCATGCTCTGCCTTGCTGTCTCTATTTTTCAGTGGGGAGGGACCTGCTCACACATAGGAAATAAAACATAATGAACAGCCCTCTCATCTTGGAAAGAACAAAGGAAATTCATTGTGCACTTAAACCTAGGGCTCCTATGAGAGCAACTAATCCAACTCTGCCTGCACTTTGCAGGTGGAAACACTGGGGGTGAAATTCGGGAGCATGAGAGTAGAAACAGGGGTGCTGGCACTGTGGAAGTGAGCATGATGTGCCACCCTTGGGCTATGTGGAGGGAGGGGAAGGCCTACACTTTTTCAAAATGTTTGAGCAGCATTTTATTGTGTTACTTGCCTTTTTGATATTTAAGTCAATAGACTGTTTTTGGAGGAATTTTAGGTCGTAGAAAAATCAGTGGAATGTACAGAGTACATTGATTCCCACATACCCAGTTCCCCCATTATTAATAGCTTGCATTATTAGGTATATTTGTTACAATTGATGAGCCAATATTGGTACACTTTTATTAACTAAGGTCCATAGTTTACAGCAGGTCTCACTCTTGGTGTTGTATATTTTATGGGTTTTGACAAATATATAAGGACATGTATCTATCATTACAGTGTCATAGAGAGCAGTTTCACTGCCCTAAAAACCCTCTGTGCTCCACCTATTCATCCCTCCCTCCTTTGCCCTGAACTCCTGGCAACCACTGGTCTTTTCACTGTTTCCATAGTTTTGCCTTTTCCAGAATGTCCTAGAGTTGGAATCTTAAAGTACGTAACCTTTTCAGATTGGCTTCTTTCACTTAGCAATATGCATTTAAAGTTCTTCCACGTCCTTTTGTGGCTTTTTTTTTTTTGAAACAGAGTCTTGCCCAGGCTAAAATGCCATGGCATCATCATAGCTCACTGCAACCTCAAACTCCTGGGCTCAGGTGATCCTCCTGCCTCAGCCTCCTGAGTAGCTGGGACTACAAGCACGCACCACTATGCCCAGCTAATTTTTTCTATTTTTTGTAGAGATGTGGTCCCACTCTTGCTCAGGCTGGTTTTGAACTTCTGGCTTCAAGCGATCCTCTTGCCTTGGACTCCCAGAGCACTAGGATTACAGGCGTGAGCCACCGCACCTGGCCCTTTTGTGGCTTTTGTAGCTCATCTCTTTTTATCATATACATTTTATTGTGTTACTTGCCTTTTAAAAAACCTGTGGCAAAGTATACATAAAATTTATCGTATTAGCTATTTTCAGTGTACAGTTTAGTAGTGTTAAGTACATTCACAATGTTGTGCAACCATCACCACCATCCATTTCTATAATAAAACTTTTTCATAATCCCAAACAGAAACTCCATACCCATTAAAAAATAACCCCACTGAACCTCCCTTCAGTCCCTAGTAACCATCATTCTATTTTCTTTCTCTATAAATTTGTCTATTCCAGGTACCTCATATAAATAGAATCAAACAATATTTGTTCTTTTCCTTATTTCAATTAGCATAATGTTTTCAAGGGTTATCCTTGTAGCACGTACCAGAATTTTGTTCCTTTTAATGGCTGAATAATATTCCATTGTTTGACTACATCATATTTTGTTTATCCATTCATATCTTGGTGGGCAGTTGGATTGTTTCTACCTTTGACTATTGCAAATAAGGCTGCTATAAACATTCATGTACAAGTTTTTGTTTGAACCTTGTTTTTAATTCTTTAGGGTATATTCCTAGGAGTGGAATTGCTGGATTATATGGTAATTCTATGTTTAACTTTTTGAGGCACTGTCAAACCATTTTCCACAGTGGCTGCACCATTTACATTTTCATGAGCAATGCACGGGTACAATTTCTCCACATTCTTATCAACACTTATTATTTCTGTTTGTTTTAGAGATAGGGTCTTGCTGTGTCACCCAGGCTGGAGTGGAGTGACACAGTCATAGCTCACTGTAACCTCGAACTCCTGGGCTCAAGTGACCCTCCCACCTCAGCCTACCAAGTAGCTAGGACTATAGGCATGCACCCCTGTACCCGGCCCTTATTTTGTTTTTATCATAGCCATCTTAGTGGGTGTGAAGTGGTATTTCATTGTAGTTTTGATTTACATTTCTGTAATGACTAATGACATTGAAAATATTTTCATGTACTTTTTGACCATTTGTATATCTTCTTTAGAGAACTATTTATTTGAGTTCTTGGCCCATTTTTAATTAAGTTTGTTGTTGTTGTTGAGTTGTAGGAGTTCTTTATATATTCTGGATAGAAATGCCTTATCAGATATATGTTTTGCAAATATTTTCTCCCATTCTGTGGGTGGTCTTTTCACTCTCTTGGTACTGTCCTTTGATGAGACCTGGGCCTTTTCCAAGTAACCCAAGCACTTCTGGGGAGCTTATCCTCCCCTGGCTGTGGATGAACAAATCAAGGCCTGTGAGAAGCCATGCGTTCTATCTTTTGAGGAGGGATCCCCATTTACCCATTTGGGTTTGGTCCACAAGGCTGGATCCCTTCTTCCCTATTCCCTTCAAGTAGTCAAAGACTTGGTCAGACAATAAAGGAGAGAAGGGAGAGCAGTGAAAAGAAATGCCCATCAATGACTTTGAGAAAACAGACCTGGACTGGTCTTAGGACTTAAGAAACAAGGGCTTACCGACACATGCCACGACATACATGAACCTTGAAAACGTTATGCTCAGTGAAAGAATCCAATCACAAAAGGCCACTTATTGTATAATTCCATTTATATGAAATGTCCAGAGTAGGCAAATCTGTAGAGACAGAAAGTAGATTAGTAGTTGCCTAGGGTGGTAAGACAGGGGGAGGAAGGTTAGGGGGAAATGGGCAGTGACTGCTAATGGGTACAGGGTTTCTTTTGTGGGTAATGAGAATGTTCTAAAATTGTGGTGATGTTGCACGACTCTGTGAATATACTAACAGCCATTGGATTGTACAATTTAAGAAGGTGAATTATATAGTATAAGAATTATCTCTCTACAAACTCATTATTTTTAAAAAAGAAAGGAAAGAAACAATGGCTAGACTCCACAGGTAACCCCCCCACCCATTCCCCTGCCTCAGCGTGGCGGTGCCTTCTTCACTTGATGGAGAAGCGCAGCTGCACCTGGACGTGCTCGCAGAGGGGGTGCTTCATGGTCAGCCCATAGATGGGCATCAGGTCCACTTTCAGGCCTGGTGGCACGCTCAACTCCAGCTGCTGCAGCAGGATGGCCAGGAACAGGAAGACCTCCCACTTGGCCAGGACCTCCCCGATGCAGCGGCGCTTGCCCATGCCAAACAGCATCACCTTCTCCCTCAAGGGCTTGTTGATGGCAGTGCCTTTGGCGGTGAGGAATCGTCCGGCTGGAACTCAGATGTATCCCCCCACACCTCCCTGCAAGAGGAACAGAGGAAATGGGATGTTAGGGCTTTGGATCAGGGGTGGAGGTCACCTGGGAGGAAAGGCCTGGGGGAGATGTCTGAACAGACTTCCATTGAGAACCCAAGGTTAGAACAGATTGAAAGCAATGAAGGGTTGGTGGGAAAGGGACCAAACTGAACTTTGATGCTTACTTCTTTTATAAAGCTCTCTCTAAAGTGACCAGCCTTGGAGATAGCACCTTTTAATATTAATTTGTGATTTTAAATAATGCTTTATCTAAAAGAAATTAAAAGAGAAAAACATGTTTATCTTCATTCTATTCAAAATATGCCTGTAGCAAGGGGCATCAACAGTATGTCCTCGTTTATGCTTATTGTTTTGGAGTAATTATTAATAGCACAAATGTTGACAGCACTTTCACACTCCAAAGTGTCCAAGTTTGGGTGGTAAATTACATGGTCCCTCTACCTATAGACTAGAGTGGGGTTTTCCAAAGAGAGAGATCTCTGGGCCCTTCACATCAGAATCACCTGAGATACCCACTGAATGTGGAATCCCAGGGGATCTGGGGCTCCATCAGCGGGAACAAACTTCCTAGTTGATTCTTATGTGCATTAAAGTTTGAGGAACATGGACCTAAATTTTGTCACTTAGAACAAGCCATATAGCAACTGAAGCCTTGTTCCTTCATTATATAAGAAGTTCCTAGTGGGGACAGACAGCCTTCCTGACTGCTGAACTTGCATGCATTTCTCTGTGAAGGATGTGTACTCACTGGTCATGGTTGACCTGCCACTGGTTGATGAAGACATAGCATCCCTTGGGAATGTAGAAGCTGTTCAGTGCCGTGTCCCTTGTTGTGCTGAGGAGGGAAGAGGGCCCTGTCAGGCTCAGGGCTGGAACGTGTGTCTCATGCCTGTCTCCACCCCACCCCAAGAGCCTGCCTGCTGTGGTCTCCATACCCTATACTAGGGATGTGAGGAGCAGGGAGGAGGCAAGATCATCCTCCCCCTTCCTTGGCTCCTGCTCTTCAACTTCAATGAGTGTTTACTAAGCCTCTTTTTGTGCCCAACTGTGCACTTGGCCATACTTGGGAGCCAAGGAGCAGGCAGTCTGAGCCAGCCCTGGGGAGTTTCTAGCCTGGCTGGAGAGTCAGGCCTCTTACCACAGGAATAACTAGACCAGTATTTGGGCAGATGTGAATGTTCACTAACTCTCTTGACATTGTTAAAATTCCAGGACGTGATCAAGGGCCAATGGCTGTAAGTCCTACAAGATGTCAGGAATGAAGCTGTGCCAGCCGGATGAGTCAAAAAGGCTTGTGGGGAGTGAAAGCTTGTGTTGGGATTGACCTTGAGTAAGGGTGGGATTCTGGTAGTCAGAGAAGAGGGTAGAAGGCATTGCAGGCAGAAGGTCCAGTGTAAGCAAAATTGGAGGCTGGTGGGATCATGCTGGTGAGGGACAGTGAGGCCGAACTGGCTGGAGCAGAGGGACTTGTAAGGAAGGAACAGGAGCAGAGGTGGAGGAAAGCTGAGGTCAGGAGTGGGGTCTTCTCCTGAGAGCTGGTGGTTTGATCATGTTTGGACTGGGCTGGATGGGGGCAGACTAGAGGCTGGGGTCTGTGAGGAACCTGGCATTGTGGTCAGGAAGGAAATGCCAAGGTCTGAGCCAGGGCCGGGGCTGAGAAGCTGAGAGGAGAAAACACGGCAAGGACTTTGCAGGTAGGCGGACAGAATAGGTTGGTCTCACCAGTGGGGGATGGTGAAGGGGACAAAGGAGGAGTGTCGGAAGGTCTCCAGGATGAAGGCCTCCATATACGGCAGCTGGGGTTTGTCAGACAGCTGGGGCCGCCGCGCCCTGCCAACCACCGTGTCTGCAGAACACAGAGGACAGACAGAGCTTAGGGGCTGCCCCTACTGCTCCATGGCATCTGTGTCCCCTATTATACCACATGCCACTCTATGTGAGACTCTATTCACATGTCTGAGACCCCACTAAACCTCCACATCTTCTGGGCAAGGGTGGGCCCCACTGTATGCCCAGGGCTTGCACATAGTAGGCACATAACAGGTATTTGTAGACTGAAAAAACAACCTGGGTCCCAAGGCTTCTCCTGGCCATAGGGTTGGGAGCCACCACATACCTAACTCCTTCTGGATCTTTCTCTGTATCTCAGGCTTGGTCACAAGGTACATAAGGTTCCAGGATATGGCTGTTGTGACTGTGTCAAACCCTGGGCAGCATAGGGTGAGGTGAGGGAGGAAGGAAGACAGGAACAAGGAAACCATCATTTACCAAGCACCCACCATGTATGTACCAAGCATTATCTTTCTCTGGCCCTAGCCTGTGAGTTTCCTTAGAGCAGGGGCTGGGTCTCTTCAACATAAACTTGAGACACTGGTTTCATAATTAAATGTTGGAATTACAGCAGCCTAGACTTACAGGCCAGAGAACCCTTTATTGTTCAGATGGGGAAACTGAGGAGGGAAGGAGAGGGGAGGAGAGGGACTTGGTTGAGTTTCCACTGGGATTTGGTGGCACAGCCTGGGTTCAAACCCTGACACCAGGCCAGGTCTCTGTGTCTTGTACCATCTGGTGTGTGGTTGGCAGGTTATTTGATGGACTTGGGCTGGGCAAGGCTGTGGGAGGACAATAGGCACTGATGGATGGAGGGGCAGAGGTCTGCCTCTTACTGGCTACAAAGAGGTCATTGACAATGTTGACAATCTTCTCCTGGGGAATGAAGTCACCACTGGCTCTGGAGCCCTTCTCTCTGTGCTTGAACAGGGTGCCCGTGATGTCCTGGACACTGTTCTGAGGGGGCAAAAGCTTAGGGGCACTGCTGGCACTTCCAGGGCCAAAGGCTGGACCCTGCTCCACCCACCTGACCTGTCCTTGGGGCTGGGCACTGCCTCCACCCCCAGGCAGTGGGCTGGGGCTCACAGCAGGAGCAGGTAGAAGCCCTGGGTAGGGCTTAAAGCGTCATTTCATGCTCTATCGACTCTTCTCAATAACCGCAGGGGTCTAATTTCAAAAAAGGAAAAGGTTAGTGTGAATTCAGGGAAGCAAATTGACACTAGAGCTGGGGATTAGCCTCTGTTGGGGTTCAGGTTCCTGCGGAACAAAAGCCTTCTCCCTCATAGGCCCCCCACATTGCAGGGCTCTGCCAGGCCCCATTCACATAACTTTTCTCTTGGGAGCTTTGAGCAGCCCTGAGAGGGAGGCTGTGGGTGAAGAAACTGAGGCCCAGAGAGTGGAAGGGGTTGGCTCCAGGTCATACAGCTGGTCCCAGATGTCCAGAGCCTCCCTAGGCCTGGCCATCATGTCAGCTTTGTGGGCACATCGGAGCTGGGTAAGAGGGGCTGCACCCAAGCCCTTCAGGGTGCCCCTCACCAACTGTACCCCGGGCTTACCTTGTCAAAGTCCTGATAGTACTCCTGGACTGTTTTCTGCAGGAACCGCAGGAATCTCTGGTTGAAGTTCTTGAACCTCTGCAGGGTGGGGTTGGGCAAGTAACAAAGGATGGGGAAGAAGTCCACGGGGTTCCCAGAGGAGGCAGTCTCCCCAAACTCGTGGTTGTTCCTCACAATGCTGAGCATCTCATCACTGCTCTGGGGGAAGTGCTGTTTAAAGCACATGGCACCGATGACATTGGCCACCGACACCACCACCTGGCTGTAGGGGTCAAAGCGCCCAGCCCCTGCCATCAGCTCCTGCAACCTGCTGATTAGGGCTTCAGCTTTCTTGCTCACATGCTCCTCCAGGTAGCAGGAGGACGAGGAAGCCGGGTCAGAGGTGATGGAGAAGGCATTGAGGGCATTCTGGGCCAGGCACCGGTGGGCAGCCCACACTGGTCCAGAGTCTGGGTTGAAGCTCATGCTCTGGCCACCAGCGATGAGGCTGAAGCTGTAGAAGTCGGGCCAGACCTTGAAATCATCACCCTGCCGCACCAGGGCCTACCGGATGGTGTCCAGGCCACTTAGCACCAGCACGGGCGTGGAGCCAATGTGGATCTGCAGCACGTCCCCGTACCGCTGGCTCATCCTTGCCAGTGCCAGGTGCGGGCTCTTCCCCAGTGTCAGCATGTGCCCAATCAGGGGCCATACCCATGGCCCTGGTGGGTTCTTCAGGCCTTTGGGGACCTGAGGCCTCGAGGCCCTGACCACCCAGAATACCAGGCAGAAGATGGCAGAGGCCAGGAGAAGCTCCATAGCTGAGAAGGGAACAGACTGGGACGATGCCATCTGTGCCAACTACAGGGGAAAAGGAAGGAGGGGCTAGGCTGAGGGTCGAGATGGAGACCCTCCATTCATTGACCCTCCATTCATTCATTCATTCACTTAGTCATTCAATAAACACTGACACGTGTTCTGTGCTTGGCTCCCAGCTGGACACCAGAAAGACTAAGATACATCTTCCACTTGTCCTGTGCCCCAGGAGCTCACCCTTAGCACATCACAGCATCTGAGGGCTGAAAAGGAGCCTCAAGATTCCCAAGTTGAGCATCTGAACTCCCAGCCCTGGCTCTCTACTCTTACCATCGTCTCAGTTTCCAATTCTGAGGCTGGAGCAGAGGCAAGTGACCACTCCAAAACAGGGAAGCCGAGGACAGTACCCCTGCCAGCCCCCAGCACGGCGTGTATGCTGGGCATTGTGCCAGAGGGTCCCCATTGGTGCTGGCTTCCTACTGATACTTTCTACACACTCGGGGAACAAGGAGTTCCCCAACCCAGTGACACTGAGGAGGCCAAGGTCCCAGGGCTGATGCAAATGGCCTGTAATTCCCCCTCCCCAGGACACTCTTTATCAATACTCAGGAAGGCACCTCCTCCAAGGGTGAGTCCCCATCCCCTCACAGTCTTTTAATTAATTTATTTATTTTAGAGATAGGGTCTTGCTCTGTCACCCAGGCTGGAGTGCAGTGGTGTGATCACAGCTCACTGTATCCTTGAACTCCTGGGCTCAAGCAGTCCTCCTGACTCAACCTCCTGAGTAGCTGGAACTACAGGTTCATGCCACCATGCCTGGCTAATTTTTAAAAAAAAAATTTGGTAGAAACTGGGTCTTGCTATGTTGCCCAGGCTCCCCTCACAGTCTTGGAGGCTTGAGGTTGGGCTGCAGCCAGGGCCAGGGCTGCCCTTGTGCCAGGAGACACCCCTCCCCAACTCTCCACTCCAACCAAGTAAGGGTCCTTAGAGATGGCCTAGTGCAAGTTGCTCATTTAAAAATGGAGATTGAGACCAGCCTGGGCACCACAGTGAAAGTTTGAGGTTGCAGTGAGCTATGATTGCACCACTGCACTCTATCCTGGGTGACAGAGTGAGACCCTGTCTCAAAAAATAAATAATAAATAAATAAATAAATAAAAATGGAGAAACCGGCCAGGCGCGGTGGCTCACATCTGTAATCCTAGCTCTCCGGGAGGCCGAGGCAAGAGGATTGCTTGAGCCCAGGCACTCTAGCCAGGGCAACAGAGCAAGACTCTGTCTCAAAACAAGTAAAAAAGAGAAACTGAGGCCCAGAGCTGAGTAGCAAGGACTAGAACTCAGGTCTCCTACACCTAGCCTGAGGTCCCCCCGTCCTTCTATTCTAGGACATGGAGTGGGGGAGGGTCCCAGGGACTGAAAAACGGGCCCAAGAAAGGAAGAAAGGTACCTGTAGAGGCAGGTGCCCTAAATCAGCGGGGTTGTAGGGTCTGGTCTAGAGCTTGTGGCTTTGGGTGAGGGACTGTTTATAAACACCACCCCTATATACTCGGCCTGGCTGTCCTGGCTACGTGATATCAAAGTTGGATCACTGAACAAAGTCAGAAGGTTCAACTCTTGGCCTTGGGCCATGATCCCTCAGCTCCATCTATTACCCAGGGCCCAGGGGTAGCTAGCTAGCTCTCTGGGGATAGGCCAGAAGCGGTGCTGGGTTCCTGGGGATGAGTATCCAGCTCTTTTCAGGGTTCAAGGTAGGGAGCCTATTTTTCTCATGGGCAGGGCAGGGTGCTAAGAGTGAAAGTTAGGCCTCTGGACTGGTCTAGGCTTCTTTCCCACTGCACCCATGAAGAAGAGTCCTGCCTGGGCACTCAGTCTAGGCCAACCAGGCTCACTGCTCCTCTGCAGAAGGAATCTCTGTAGTACCCTTCAACAACCTGAGGAACCAAACAGGAAACGGGCATGTTCCAGCTGCCTCTGATTTTCAACCTAAGTCCCCGATCTGAAAAGAAGAGATGATAAGGATTTTGCATTCTAAAGAGAGGCCCCCTCCCCCTGCTCCTACCTGTGTAAGAGATGGTAGGAAATTAAAAAAAGGAATGAAGAGAATCTGTGCTGTGGGCTGTTCCTCATGGCAACTGGCTTGGACTCTTCAAAATAATCAATGTCATTCAAAAAAAAAAAAAAGGCAAGGGCCTATTCTACAGAGCAAAGAGGCTTAGAGACATGACAACCAAATGCGATATGTGAAACTTGATTGAATACAGCATTTAACCAAAAAATTTTTTAAAGCTACAAAAGATGCATTTGAGACAATGTTAATTTTCTTAGGTGTGAACATAGTATCATGGTTATATAATCATATATCCTTATTCTTAGGAGATTAATGCTGTAGAGTTTAGGGGTGAAGTGCCTAAACACTTCATAATGCCTGCAACCTCCTTTCAAACGGTTCTGTTAAAAATGTGCATCTATCTATATATCTGTCAAGGGAAAGTAAATATGAGAAATGTCAGCTACTCATGAACCTAGGTGAAGACATAAGGATGTTTGTTGTACTCAAGGAGTCTTTTAAGAGCGACCAAGGTCTCAGTCAGGTCGAAGAGGAGGATGAGGACAAGCCTTAAATTGGATGTGAGAAGGAAATTTTGATTTGGACTGGATTGGGCTTTTTATTCCTGAAAATGAGAAAGCTATAGGATCAACTTGTGAAGATGTCGAGGTGCAAGGATGGGGAATCCAGTAGAGTGATAGAGCATGTTTGAAGACAGTGGGCGACAGGAAAGGAAAGCTGTTTCCTGTCTGTATCTGTACTGGAGTCAGCTCACTCAGTGAAAAAGGTCAAGGTTTGAGGTTAGGCTAAGTTTTACAGAAAACTGACTCTTTGTTTCTCTTTCTGTCTCTCTGTCTCTCTACTTCTCTGTCTCTGTCCTTCTCTCTCTGTCCCTCTCATTAACTAAAGTCCACAGTTTGTTTAGATTTCCTTGGTTTTTACCTAATGTCCTTTTCTGTTCTAAGAACACATTGAAGATACCACATGACAGTTAGTCATCATGTCTCTTTGGACTCCTCTTGGCTGTGACAGTTTTTCAGACTATCCTTTTTTTTGATGACTTTGACAATTTTCAGGAGTATTGGTCAGGTATTTTGTAGGATGCCCACTACTGGAATTTTTCTGATGTTTTTTGCATGGTCAGCCTGGGGTTATGGGTGATTAGTAGGAAGATCTCAGAGGTAAAGTGCCATTTTTATCACATCATCTCAAGGGTACATACTATCAACATGACTTATGACTATTGATGTTGACCTTGATTGCCTAGCTGAGGTAGTGCATGTCAGGTTTCTCCTCTGTAAAGTGAATCTTCCTTCTCCCCTTTCCATACTGTACTCTTTGGAAGGAAGTCACTATGTGCAGCCCACACCTAAGGAGTGGGAAATTACGCTCCTTCTCTTTGAGGATGGAGTATCTACATAAACTATTTGGAATTCTTCTGTATAAGAGACTATCTTTTTATTTTTAATGTTTTCTTAAAACTTTTAAAATTAAATTCTAAGACATGACACAGAAAGGTGCATATATCATGTTAGCTCAATGAATTTTCACAATCTTAAACCTATGTAACTGGCTCTCAGATCAAGAGACAGAACCTCATCAGCACCTTAGAGTGTTCCCTCCCCAAGGGTAACCACGATCCTGACTTCTAATTGCATAGATTAGTTTTGTCTGGTTTTGGTCTTTATATAAATGAAATCATGCCATGTGTACTCTTTTTTGGGGGAGCATGGACATTTTAAAAATTAATAGATTTTTATTTTTTAGAGCAGTTTTTGGTTTACAGAAGAATTAAGTGGAAAGTACACAGAGCTCCCATTCTCCCCACTGCCCCCGGCAAGTTTCCCCTATTTTTAACATCTCGTATTAGTGTGATATATTTGTTACAATGGATGGATGAATGTTGCTACATTATTTTTAACTAAAGACCATAGTTTAAATTAAGGTGTACTTTTCGTGTTGTACAGTTCTGCGGGTTTTTCTCACTTTTTAAATTGTGGTGAAATATACATAACAAAATTTACCATTTTAACTGTTTTAAGTGTGTATTTCAGTGGGTAGTATGTACTCTTGTGTCTGGCTCTGTCACTTATTCTTTTTTATGAGACTCATCCACAGTATTAGGGGTAGATGTAGTTCATTCTCATTGCTGTGTGATGTTCCGTTATAATATGAATACTCAACACCTTATTCAACCATTTCAACTGTTGATCAACATTTGGGTTGTTTTCTGTGTTGGGCTATGACGAGCCCTGCTACCAGGAACATTCTTGCTTTTGAATGCATGTCTGCCGTGGACTGGAATTGCTGGGTCACAGGGTAGGTGAATGTCCGGCTTTAGTAGCTTTTACCAAACAATTTTCCAAAGTAGTTGAACCAATCTGTACTCCCACCAACTGTGTATGAAGGCTCCATCTGCTTCTCTTCCTCACCGCCAGTGGATATTTTTAGTCGTTTTCATGTAAGCCACTCTAGCAATATGTTGACTCCTTCCCTTTTCAAAGTCCTTCAATGTTTCCCATAGATTTCAGGATACAAACTAAACTCCTTTGATTAGTACCCAAAGGCTTCAGCAGCAGCTTTTACTCACTTCTCTGGCTCTGTTGGCCACCATGTCCCCCTGACCCCCACCACCACTGTCTTTCTCCATACACTGATCCCTTTGCTTGAAACCCACTCCCCACCCTGCATTCCCTGGCCAACTCCTGCTCATGATTTTATATGCTGCTCAGCCATCACCATACTGGCCCCCCTCCACTGAGTTGCCACAGCTCTTATCCTGAGTCCCTGTCCCCCCACCCCACTGCCCGGCAGCATCCATAACACTGTGTCCCATCTGGATTGTGAGCCTGAAGGTCAAGGCAGCCTCTGCTTTTCTCCGTATCGCAAGTCTCCAGCACATGAACTGGCACAGAGCACAAGCAATCAGCCATCTGTGCTGTAGGTTCCACACCTATGGATTCAACAAACTGCAGATCGAAAATAGTCAGAAAAAAATTGGATAGTTGTGTCTGTACTGAATGTGTACAGACTTATTTTTCCCGTCATTATTCCCTAAAGAATATAGTATAACAACTATTTACGTGGCATTTACATCGTAGTAGGTATCATGTCATCTAGAGATGATTTACAGTATACAGGAGGATGTATGTCGGTGATATGCAAATACTACACCATTTTATATAAGGGACTTGAGCTTCTGTGGATTTTGGTATTCACAGGGGGTCCTGGAACCATTCCCTCATGGATACCGAGGAACATCTGTACTCAGAAAAAGATTCGTTGAATCAATTAGTGTTCACAAATAAGAATGCTAACCTTCACAAGAGCTTTGGGAAGACTCTGTTTAGGGCATTTCCTGTACTGACTTTATGGAAATGGCAAGTAATAAAATTCACAGTTAAAATTTAGTGAGCACCTACTATGCCCAAGTTCTGTGCTGCATGGATAACACGGCCACCTCTGTTCTAGCTTCATACAAGCCTATGAGGTGGACACTATTATTAGCTTCATTTTATGGTTGATGAAATGGAGACCTGGAGATGTTAAGTAATTTACCCAGAGGCAGACGTAGGGAAAGAGCAGCTCAGTGTGCATGGGGCAGAGGAGAGGGCAAAACCAGGAGGCTATCATGAAAGAAGGCGCACTTGGAATTCACTGTCCAAAGAAGAAGAGCCCAGGGAGATGCAGGGTGGGCTGAGGCTAAGGTGGGGGCTAGGACACCCTTGAGTCACTCAAAACATTTACTCAATGCACATTCATCAGGCTGGTCAATGGTCAGACCCTAGTAATTGGAGCCCCTCACTGTTCCTTGTAGGGGAAGTCCTCTTCTGTGCTCCCTGCCACTCCCTTCTCACCTCTGTCATGGCTCTGGCCAAAAGGAAGTAGTTTGTAGCTGGCCTATCACCTAACCTAAACACTAACCAAGACTGTGGGCCCCTTGAAGGCAGAGCTGAGTCCCATTCACTTCTGTGGCCAGACCTGGCAGAGAGGAAGGACCTTTGTGGGGACAGGTGCTGGGGGATGCACAGGTGAGTAATTAAAGCTAGATGGGGTCCCACTATCTACAGACATGGACCTGGAGCTGCAGACCTGGACATCCAATTACCTGCTGCATATGTCTACCCAGAGGCCCCCTGCCACTGCCTCCTTAACAGGCCCAATGGATCATGTCCCCTCCCTGCCCAAACACCTTCCCTCTGAGTTGTCACCTGGCCAGAGATGCAGGAATCCTTGAAGACTCTGCCTTTCATTCACCTCCCACCGAATTCTCAAGATTCTCTCTCTCTCTCTCCCTCTCTATTTTTTTGGAGACAGAGTCTTGCTCTGTCACCCAGACTGGAGTGCAGTGGCATCATCAGAGATCACTACAACCTCAAACTTCTGGGCTCAAGCAATCCTCCTGACTCAGCCTCCCAAGTAGCTAGGACTACAGGTGTGTGCCACCATGCCTGGCTAATTTTTCTTCTTTGTAAAGATGGGGATCTCGCTATGTTGCTCAGGCTGGTCTTGAACTCCTGGGCTCAAGTGATTCACCTGCCTTGGCCTCCCAGAGTGCTAGGATTATAGGTGTGAGCCATGGCACGTGGCCTGAATTTTCAAGATTCTACCTCCTGAATACCTCTTGAGTCCGACCTCTTCTCTCTGTTGCTGTGGCCACTGCCCTGAAAGGCTCTGAGCACCCCCTTTCCCCTGCACTCTTGCAGGAACCTCCTACTTGGTCTCATTGCCTCTGGGCCAGTGTTGTCTGTGATGATGGAAAATATTCTGTACTTGCACTATCTGGTAGGGTAGCCACTGGCTACCTTCAGGCCAGAGGTGGTGAGGGCTCCCTTCTGTCACTAGTCCTATGGTTCTATACTATCCTGTGTTAGTTTCTCTATACTCTGCTCACAGCTTTGTAAATAGTCCCCTTATTCAATTGTCCTAATGACTCAGTTTGAGTGGGTCCTCTGTTTATTGCCAGGATCCTGACTAATGAACTCACTCTTTCTGCGTTTCTGCACTACCATCCTTGGAATGTCAGGTCCCCCCCAAAGCTGGCTTCCTTATGGTCACAAGATGGCTGCTATAGTTTTGGCCATCACATCATCTAGACATGACAAAGGCCAGAATGACAAGAGTGCATCTCTTGCCATGCGTCCCTTTTAAGAGTGAGAAAACCTTTCCCAAAAGCTGTCCCAGCAGATTTCTTCTACATATCATTGGCCAGAATCATGTCACAGACTCATGTTTAATTCAATTACCAGCAAGACAACTGGGGCCACAATAACTGATTCAGACCCACTGTCTGAGGCTGGAGCTGGGGTCAGCTTCCCCTAAAGCAGTGGTCCCCAACATTTTTGGCGCCAAGGACCAGTTTCATGACAATTTTTCCACAGGTGATGCGGGGAGGTGGAGTTCGGTTGGTGATGCAAGCGATGGGGAGCAGCTGTAAATACAGATGAAGTTTTCCTCGCTCACCTGCCACCCACCGCTCACCTCCTGCTGTGCAGCCAGGTTCCTAACAGGTCACAGAGGTGGACCAGATGGGTCCGCAGCCTGGGGTTTGAGGACTGTAGCCCTAAAGCACATAGCTCTAGAAAGGAAGTGGAAGGCCCAGTGCAGTGGCTTACGCCTGTAATCCCAGCACTTTGTGAGGCCAAGGCAGGAGGATCACTTGAGCTCAGGAGTTTGAGACCAGCCTGAGCAAGAGTGAGATTCAGTCGCTACAAAAAATAAGAAAAATTAGCTGGGTGTGGTGGTGCACGCCTGTAGTCCCAGCTATTTGGGAGGCTGAGGCAGGAGGATTGCTTGAACCCAGGAGTTTGAGGTTGCAGTGAGCTATGATGATGCCACTGCACTCCAGCTTGCATGACAGAGAAAGACCCTGTCTCAAAAAACAAAAAAACCCAAACAAAAACAAACAAACAAACGAAAAACCCAAACAAAAAAATCCAAAAAACAAAAAGGAAAGGAAGGCCGAGGGTATTTAGGCTCTTTCCCTGCAGGGTCTTTGAGCTTTAGCTGCGACCCTCTACTGAAGGCCACAGATTCTCTCTATAGCCTCCCCATAGCCAACCTCTCTGAGTTCTGACTTCTGCTCCTTTCCTTGCCACTCTGGCCCTACTGGGATGGGGAGGAGGAAAAATCAAGGTTGAGGGGAACAGCCATTGGTTGTCTACAAGTGGTAAAGCAGTTGGAAAAGGATTCCTAAGTTGGCTGAGTGGCCATCACTGGCTGGTGGGACAATGAGGCTAGGCCCCATGGATCTGAATGGGGCCACCTCCTTGGCAGAGACCATGGGAGCATGTCTCAGTCAGGAACATTTCTGTTGCTATAACAGAATACCACAGACTGAGTAACTTATAAAGGAGAAAAGTTTATTTAGCTCACAGTTCTGGAGGCTGGAAGTCCAAGAGCATGGTGCTGGCATCTGGTGAGGGCCTTCTTGCTGCGTCATAACATGGTGGAGGGCATCACACGGTGAGAGGGCAAAAGTGTTCGTGTTAGCTCAGGTCTCTCTTCTTCTCCTTATAAAGCTTCCAGTCCCATCATGGGGGCCCCACCCTGATGACCTTATCTAATCCTATTTACCTATCAGAGGCTCTACCTCCAATCAACACATGAATTTGGGGATTAAGTTTCCAACACATGAAATTTGGGGGACACGTGCAGACCATAGCAGAGCACTTCTAGGAGTATTTGGCTGACAGAGAAGGGTCCTCAGAGGCTCTGCTTTGATGAGTGGACAAGAACCTTCATTATCAACAAAGCTCTGTGTTTATGTGTAAAGAGGCACCCCTAACCTGGAAACAGAGTTCCAAGTTCCTCTGATCATGCTGAACATGCCCTTTGGTAGAGCAAACATTCTCCTGCAAGGCCATTTTCACAATTCACTGGCTTGGCAAACATTTCCCCAACAATGACAGAAACTGGCAACCTGAGAAGAATTAGTCAAATTCTGTTCTATAATATGGGTCTAAATTTATCATATTTGATGCTATTACAGGAAGAAGAGAAAAAGGAGAAAGAAGGTCTCCCTTCATCTCCACTGTCCTCTATCTAGGGTTAGCCTAGAACCTCTGGGCCACCCCTTCCCCAGCTTTGCCTGGGCAGTGTCCCAGGGTCTGGAGCTCCATAGCCTTTCCCCACCCATCAAAACACGGGGTATCTCTTGTTCCTATCCTGCACAGCCCTCTCTGTGCTAACAGCAGCTTCAGAACCTAATCTCCCCTGATTACTGTGGTAGGTCTGGTGTGTGGAGGGAGGAACTATCTTGTTGGGAGGAACCGGGAGGCTTTGAAATTGGAAGAGGTTGGGGACTTCTGGTGATCATGCCATGTGGTTGGCAATGAGATCTAGCCCAGCTACTGGCCTTGGACAGCGGTGAAGCTGGCACAAGACAGGTGCTAAGCTAGGCCAGACCGAGATGAACTTCTTAAAGCAGGATTATGCCTGATCACCTGTCTCCTGGCAGCAGAACAACTAATGCCCACCTAGCAGGACTGAGGAAAGCATCTGGGCTGGGGGGATCCATTTAGCTGACCATCTTGGACCTGAGGCCCTGCCCACCAAGACCCAGAATCTCACTCCAGGCCTCTATCATTTTGAATCTGGTGTGTTTTCCTATTTGGGGTTTTGACGTGCTTCCATTCACTCATTTAACAAATATTTATTTAGCATCCACTATGTCCTAGGAGCTATTGATGAAGCGTTGATCAAAACATACCAAAGTCCCTGCTCTGCTGGAGCTTACATTCTAGTTGAGGGATATAGATCATACATAACATAAATGAGTGAAATATACAGTATGTTTGGAGTTTCTAAGTGGCTACAAATAAAAATCAAGTACAGAGAGGGATAGAGACTATGAGTTAGCATAATAGTTTTAGATAGGAAGGCCAAGAAAGGTGTATTGAGAGGTGATGTTTGAGAAAGTAAGACATGAGGATTTGGGGAAAGAAGAGTTTGCTGGTGGATGGAAGAGCAAGTGCAAAGGCCCTGAGGCAGAGTGCTAGATGTAGTCCACTTGCCTCTTTTCGCCCTTCTCTACCCATAGTCCTGGAGGCCTGATTTATTTGGGCTGCATTAATGAGCCCCTTCTTCTCTGGCTTCCAGTCAGGCTCCGTTCATGGGAGGTGCCAGCAGGACAGAGAGCATGAATAGAGTTAGGTTGGAATATTTAGGTTCTCTCCCTGCAGGGTCTTTGAGTGCTAGCCGCGACCCTCTACTGAAGGCCACGACTCCTCTCTGTAGCCTCCCCATAGCCACCCTCTCTGATTTCTGTTTTCTGCTCCTTTTCTTGCCACTCTGGTCCTGCTGTCACTAACCCTGAGGTGCTTCATTATCCCTTATGGGTTTCCCTAAACCTTGCCTGCACCTTCGCAAATGGCTGCTTTGTGAAACTTCCCTCAGTGACCCAGTCTGAGGGACTCTGTGTGACTGTTTTCTGCAGGGACCGACCATGAGAGATACAGGCAGGGACTTGCCTGGAGTGTCTTAGGAACATCAGGAAGGCTTTTGTGCCTGGAGAGGAGTAAGCCCAGAGAGGGAGAGTAAGAGGCATGGAGGTCAGAGAGGTAATGGGAGCCAGCTCTGGAAAGGCCTTGCAGGCCATTGGAAGGAATTTTTCCCCCAAGCTCCCTCAGAGACTTCCTCCTGAAAACAACTCTGCCTGTCCTGAGCTCGGGGAAATGCTGGCATCTCTTCCTCATCTAGGAGCTGGGGGCTGAGGGCTGAGAGGAGGAGGGAGCAAATGGCACAGCAGGAACTTGGCAATGGCCTTGTCCTGGTCGTTCACTTGGAGCTAAGGAGCCTCCAGCCACCATTGTGTGAGCTCTGCTCCCAGCCTGCTGGGAGCGCAGGAGGAACTGCAGTGACACCATACAGACTTAACTGATCAACTCAGCCACATCCATACATTCTTTCACAGGCTTGCCAGCCAACAACTCAACACCATCATGGGTCCTCTGGAGAAGCCACTGGCCTTCAAAAGTGGTTCTCCTGGTGGCCATTTTGGCACAGGGGCAGACCAGCGGGAAGCTGTTAGATAGGAGTAACTTCTTAAGACTCTGTCCAACCTGGGTAGGTCTTCTTGTGGCCTGCATCAGGTGCTGAGGTTTAATCACTCAGAGAGCTCTGCTGGGTAAGCCTTCCTGGCTGGCAGGTTTGGGTTATAATTTTCACAGTTGCAAGTCCCTCAAACCCAACTCACGCTAGAAGAGGAAGAGAAAGAGGGGGAGACAGAGAAGAAGGAATAAGGGAAAGAGGCAGTGTTAAAGAAGGAAAAAGAGGGGGAGGTGGCAGTGATATTGGTCCATATAGAAGGGATGTTCTATGGTGAGCTCCATTGGCTTCAGGAATAACTGGATCTAGATGCTTAATGTTGTTAATTCTCCCCTCATTTCCCAGTTCTGCTGCCCTGTGCGTAGGCATCATTCTAAAAGATTTTCTTTAAAAATGGCTACTGGCAGCTCCAGACCTATTTTCTAACCAGTGTAGCCACCCCTGGCAGGAGAACCTCTCTTTTCCAGTGATTTCATCAAAACCCCCACAGGGTTCTCATTGGCCTGGCCTGGGGTAGGGTCAGCTCCACCAAACCTGAAGGCTGACAGAAGGGGCGGGATCATCCTCTAAGGACAATTGATGTAGTATTGCCAGAAGAAGAGAGAATCAATGTTGGGCCTACAAAACCGTCCGATGTCCACTATCACTGGGGTGACCATATAACTTATTACCCCAACTAGGATCTTTTGAGAGTGAGAGAGGGCACTTTTAATAATTATGCCAGGACAACAGACTTAGACCAAGACAGTCCCGGGAATGTATTATCATCCTAACGATAGCAGTCAAGAGCCAGGAAGCCAAGGGCCGCCCCATCTGAGCCCTGGGTCCTGCAAATTGAGTCTATCTTGCTGTCTAGGAATAGGCAGGAGAGGAAGGAAATGTGCTCAGGGCTCAGATCTCCAGTGGGGTAGGGAGTGGCTGGGGGGAGGTGAGGACACATTGGGAGACAAGTCCCAGTTCTCCACATCCACCCACACTGTGCTCTTCCCAAACTGTGTCACCTCAACCTCCCACTACCATCTTTTGTTCATGTCATGCCCCCTCCCCATGCCAAGTACGCCCTTTGTCATCAGACTCAGTGACTCTTCTCTAGTTCCTCACTTTCTGGAGAGTCCCTTTAACCACCCCCTGACCCCAGCCTCCTCACAGCTTCTGTAGCATCTCTAGACTCAGCTCAGGCCCTGTTTGGCATGTGGCTCCCATCTCTGCCATGGGGCAGGAGTTTGCTGTGGGTCTTGCTTATCTCGCTGTCCCCCTATCACACAGCCCTCAGCAGTGCTGACCGAAGGCTCTAGGCTGGATGACTGCAGAGTCAAGACCCTTAGCTGTCTCCATGCCTCCAGCCCAGAGCCCTCTCCCCTCCCCAGCCCCCCTGCCCCTGTTCTTGGTATCAATCACTAGGGAATCCTAGGCAAAGAGCTTCTCACGCAAAGGCATGCAAACTTTGACCCAGGATTGAGTGTTCAGCTCCAGGCCAAGGTCCTCTAACCTCCTGCCTGTCTCCCTCCTTGTCTGCTCAGTGCTCAGTACGGGCCCCCTTCCCGTCATTGTGAGCTGTTGGCTAAGACAGGGCTTGGCAATGAGCAGTGCAACACCTCCTGTAACCCCAGTGCACTACTCCAGGGGTATGTGGAGATGGGGGGCCCTCACCCAGGGGTTGAGCCTGTCTGCCTTTGGCCTCCTGGGGCTTTGCAAATAGTCTGAGACAGTAAATCGTAGTGGGAAGAGCCCTGGTCTAGAAGCAAAAGGCCAGAGTTCTAGGCTCTGCTTTGATTTGCCATATGTACTAGGGTCCAGCAAAGAAGTGGGAGAGGAATTGGCTTTATTAGCTAATGAATTTCTTTAAGCCAAGAGCCCCTTAAAGAACATGAGCAAAGCAATGCACCTTCAGCCAAGAGAAGGGGCTTCCTGGGTCCCTGCTCAGGAGCCCCAGCACTAGACGGTCTCCTAGCTCTGATGATCAGGATTCCATGATTCTCCAGAGCTGGGGCATTGGAGGAGAGGTTGGGCTACAGAGCAGGATGGGGGATCTAGGAGTGCTTTGCTTCCCACTTCCTTGCTATGGCTTCCACGCAGGCTTGTTCTACTCTCTGTGGCTCTAGCTCCAAGTAGGATTGAAGGACAGACCTCTCTTGGGTACCATGAAGCTCCTCAGGCTGAGTCAAAGATGTTGAAGGTAGAATGATTGGAAGGATGATGAGAAAGCCCAGCGAGCGATACCTCCCTTGTCTCCTGCCTGTTCTGTTGCCTAGATTCCACCATCACAGCACCAGAACTTTGGGTTCACCATCACTCTTGCCATTTGCCCCATCTATAGTACAGCTGTGTCTAACTCCTTTGCCAGTTGTTAATATCTTGCCAGGACTTGGCTTATCATATCAATTTCCTGCAGGTTGGTCTTCCGTGTTAGAGCATAGAGGAAGAAGTGGCAGATTGGGTCAGGGTCATAGCAAGAGTCAAATGTTCTGAGAATTACCATGGAGAAGTGCTAGAAATGGAGACCAGGAGAAATGTAACCCACTGTGGACGAGATCCGGGGAGGCAACCCAGAGAACATAATGTTTTACCTGAGACTCAAAGTAGGCGACGTTAGAAATAGAGGCAGGCAGGCCTGGTAGGTTCTGCTAAAGATTCTTGTTTCTATCTTCAGAGTGGCAGGAGCTACCAAAGGGGTTTAAGCAAGGTGGTGATGGAATGAGATTTTGCGTTTTTGAAAAGACCACTCTGGGTTCCCCAGGGTGGAGAAGGAATTGGAAGGAGCAAAAGACAAATGGGAGCCGGTTTGGAGGCTACCTACTCTAGGAAGCAATGATGGGGCCTGCACGGGGGTGTGGCAGTGACGCTGGACAGATGTCAAAGTGGAGAAATCAGCCTTTGCCCCTTCAGTTTATTCTCAGCACAGCAGCCAGAATGATCTTGCCCGGCTCAGACCCCAGCAATGTCTCTATCTCACGTGGAGAAAGTCCCATGTTTCTCAGTGGGGTGCTCCCTGCACATGGGACAGGGATGTCCCCCATGGCATCCCAATCCCTCACTAAATGCCAGGAGAACTCCCCAGTCACGTGACCCCCACACATTTCCAGTGCCTCTGGTACTGCTCCCTTCGCCAAGAACCACTTGCAGGGCCTTTGACCTTGCTGTTCCCTCTGCCAGGTGCTTGCTTCATCCAGCTATCTGTGCACGTTGATTCTTCTTTTCTTTTTACCTGCCCACTCGGCTTCCCTATAATGCGTTGATTCTTGATCCCACACTCCCTCTGCCTCTGCTGTGTCGTCTCCCAGAGGTCTTCCCTGACCACCCTATTTTGAATTATTAATACAATCTGCCCTCACATAATTCCTACTCCTTTTCTGCTTTATTTTTTTCTATGGCACTTTTTACCCTCTGACATTCCCTGCACTTAGGGACATGTTACCTGTCTCCTTCCGCCAGAATGTAAGCTCATGAAAGCAGGAACGCTTTCAGTTTTTTTTCCTTCTTTGCCAATTGCCAGCGCCTCAGAACAACGCCCAGCACGTAGTAGGCGCTTGGTAAATATCTGTGCAATGCATGAGGCGGCATCTGACTGGAGTAGGAGGTGAGGGGGCGGCATGAGGTTGTTTTCTGGCCTGTACCACGGGATGGATGGGGGTGGTGCCATTTGCTGGGTTGGGGAGCACGACGGGGATGGCGAGTGATGATGTTAGTTGGGGACAGGTTAAGCTAGAGTGACACTCAAATACAACTTTTCTCTCTGGACATTCTACAACAGGAGGGCTCAGCAGGGGCGGGGACAGCGTCGCAGTCAGCCAGCCAGTTGTACCGGGCGGTGCTCGGGCTGCCGTGTCCTGCCACAGGCGTGGACCCAAAATGCGGACACACACAAGCGCCTACTCCTCTCAGGCAGAAGCAGAGCTCCGCACGCAAACCTGGACCCTTTGCACCACAACCCCCCGCCCCCCAATTGTCCACCCGCGACGCTTCGGGGCTCCTCTCCCTCCACTCCCACCCCGCGAGAGACTGGCCCTTTAAGAGCCCCACCCCCGACGCCCTCCCCCCCCGTCGCGTGACTGTGCCGAGACCCGCGCCGGGCTGGGGAGTTGGGCGGCTGGGTGGCTGCGCGGACCTCCGGGCCCTTCTCACGCAACTCCTGGGCACCGCGCCCCGGGCCAGGTGGGGCGGGGTTGGGCCGCCTGACCTCTGCCCCCTGGAGGGATGTAGCAGGCGCGCGCACGCACTCTAGCCCGGGGAGCCTCCGGGTCCCTGGGTCCCCCCAACCCCTGCCCCGCGGGTCCTCCCTCAGCCACCCACGGCTAGCCGCGCAGCCCCACCCGCCGACCGATTTCTCTGCCCCTCCAGCCAAAGCGCTAGCAATCCGGGGAGCCAAGGGGAGCCCTCAAAGGCCGGTGGGTTCTGGCTGGAGGGATCCCGGGGTTGCAGCCTGTCTAAGGTGACCCTAGAGGCGGCGCCGAGCCGCTAGCAAGCGCTCAGCTAGACCGCACGTCTGAGATCCATTCCGTCCCTCAATCAAGAGAAGCGCGAACTAGTCGCCGGGGCTTTTGGGGGGATAGAGCCAGCCCAACGGCGCCTCTGGCCTTCCGGCCCTGGTGACCTCAGGGCCGGGGTCGCTGTGCTTCTCACGCAAGCCGGGACTCAGACCCCGGGGGATGGAGGTCACCACCCGGCAGCTCCGCCCCTGTCTGCCTGGCCCCGGTTGGCTAGTAGTGAGGGGGAGGCATTTGCACGCGTAATGTTCCAGTGGGTGCAAAAATGATGAAGAGGAATCCCTGTGCCCCAGGATGGACAGCCCTTCTCTTCGGGCTGTCCTGGGACTTCTCCCTCAAACCCCTGCCTTGGCTGGATTCTGCGCTGCCCTTGGGGTGCCTGGGAACTGGAGGTCCCAGGTGTCCCCAGCCCTCACCCCTTTACGTGCTGGCACCTAGTCCCCATAGTGAGTTCTTGCCCCTCACCCCTAGTTCTCCTCACGTCCTGGAGCAATCGGCTCTCAGCAGGCTGCCCCTCCCTCTGTCCCATCACCGTACTCCTGGGAAGGAGGCGTGGCCATATGCAGGAGCCTGTCTATAAAGGTGGCAGTGCCTTCACCCTCACCCTGAAGGTGACAGTTCTTTGGAGCCTTCTCTGATCCTCCTTGGGGGTCCCTGGCTCCAGAGTCCAGCCTTCCCAGCTCAGCTCAGCAGCTCCTCACAGCCACAGGTGAGTGGGGGGGGGGGGATTCTGGCTTGCCTCTTCCTTCCCAATAAAAGGAAAGTTTTGGTGCCTCCAGGTCTTCCTAGGTAGCCACTGGTCTAGCACCTCTGTAAAAGGAGGCTAAGAATGTCCTTGGTGACCAGGCAGTCTAGCCCCCTAGTGGGGAAACTGAAGCCAGGAGAAGAGCAGGACTTGCCCATCGTCCCTCAGCTAGTACCAGACCTCTAGATGTAGGTGGCCTCCCATTCGGGACTTCAAGACCCAGGCTTTACCTCTATCCCCCACTGACTCCCAGGCCACCTTGGGGCTTCCCCATCAGGGTTACCTGGGAGGCTGGAGTAAGGACACAGTTGAGGGAAGCTGGAAGTCTGTGCAGCCCCTCACTCAGGCTATGTGATGACAGGGGCTTCTCCCTGGGTGGGCAGGGTGGGCTAGGTTCTTACCATCTATACCCTGCCCCATCTAAAATCTACCTGTGGCAGGCTCTACCCTCCCAAGGGATGGCTTGTCAGAGCTGAGATGTCCTGGCCTGGACAAGAGAGGCTGATCTGAGTAGGAGTCCCAGGCACTACCCAGGGGCCTTTCCTATCCCACTGACTATCTTCTCTGTGCTCTGCTTGGAGGCATTCAGCGTGACAGACTGCCAACTGCAGAGAGCTGCAAACACTGGTCCCTGAAAACTCACAAGTCATATCTCCCTTGGCCTCCTACCATCTCACAAATGCTAGAGGTCCTTGGGGCACCCATTGTGAAGAAGGGGATACCACATCAAGGCCTGGCAGTGTCCCCAGTTCACTTAGGGAATTAGGGATCTAGTGTGTTCTGGAATTCAGCTCTCCAGGAAGCCTCCCTACACTATGAAGTGGCTATAATACTTGAGTAGGAACCATACAGCTCCCTGTCTTGTATGGTTCTCCTGTGGGTAAGACTGTGTGGTTCCCCAGAGCAGATCTGGGTCTTTGCTTCCCTAGGATCCAGCTGGGCACTCTGCATTGGGAGATTTTGTCCTACCTTCTCTCTCAGGTGTTATAATTGGAGCCCAGAAAGGTAAAATGACCAGTCTAAGGCCACTTGGACTGGAACATTGGGTCTCCTGACCTCCAGTCCAGGGCACCAGGTATATGCCCCAGGCAGAGCCTGATGCCTTGGAGAGAGTGGTCTATGAACTTGCAAACCCTTTCTAGACCAAGCCTAGAGAGAAAGCATTGTTTCAGCTTCTGTTAAGTTCAGATCCATTCCTGATTTCCACTATTCCTGTCTGGAGTTTTTTTTACAGCCTAGTGGAAGCCTTCCATTTATTCTTGGCTTTCAGGTGACCTGAAAAAGGGGAAGGTCCTGACTGTTCATTCATTGAGAATTGATCCCAACAAAAACCCTGGCCTGGATTTCTGTGTCTGGGAGCTCAATCTCCCTCATCTCCAGCTGCTTTAAACTGGGAGTCAGTTGAACTCAGAGAGCTGGGGCTGAGAGCAGTGTGGCTTGGGCAGTGGCCTTCTTGTCCCCTGTCCCCTCCCCACCCTGTCCTGGGGTCTGGCAGGATTTCCCAGATCCTGGGATTTAGCAGTAGAGAACTGAGCATTCTGGAAAAATTCCTTCATTGATCTGACCACTCTTCAAAGGGAGGTACCTGTGACAGCAGATGGAAACTTCCCAGGAACTGTCTGTCCCTAAGGGGCCTGAGTCCTGGCTCTGTCACTGATTGCTGGGTGAATTTGGGCAAATCAGCGAGTGCCCCTTCTGGAGGTCAATTTCCCCAAATGTGAAATGAGGCCAAAGGAGCAAATAATCTGTAGTTCCTCTGACAGTATGGTTTTCCCAAGTGTGGTGGGTAGGACTCAAAGGGATTTGGGGTGATAAACGTTGATTATGTGTTTATTTTAATGCATTAGGGAAACAATTCAAAGGTGTATTTTCACACAGATACTGTTTAGGATGATGCTATGTGGGTGGATCTAAAGTTGATTTTAGGAAAATGTAAAGAAAATAATAGTACTGGTGCTATATGGAAATCACAGACTGGCTTTGGAAGATGCCATTTCAGATTGGTACAGTTAAGAGAAGGTGTTCTAGAATTAGGCAACTTGCGTTGGGAGTCTGTATCCAACACTACCTGGCTGTGTGAACTTGGGCAAGTTACTTACCCTGAACCTCACGGCAGTCTACCCCATAGATTTGTGGCCAGCACTGAATGAAGGATGACTGTGAAATTCTTGGCACACAGTGGCAGCTGAACAAACAACTTCTTGCCACCTCATCATCCCTTTCATGTCCAGTGAGCAGTTCTGGGTGGAAAGGTTTCCCCTTTCCCTGACCAGCATGCTGACACTAGGTTATTAGCTCCTCCATCCTGCCATCCGATGGCTTGATTTTTTTCTTCCTGCCCCATCTCTCAGCAGCCACCTCCAAGATCCTGGCACTGATCATGCTTTCTGTGCTTGGACTCCCGACCCCCATCTCAGCCACGGAGCTTCTCCTGGCCTCTGCCATCTTCTGCCTGGTGTTCTGGGTGGTCAGGGCCTTGAGGCCTCAGGTCCCCAAAGGCCTGAAGAGCCCACCAGGGCCATGGGGTTGGCCCCTGATTGGGCACATGCTGGCCCTGGGGAAGAGCCCACACCGGGCACTGGCAAGGATGAGCCAGCAGTACGGGGACGTGCTGCAGATCCGCATTGGTTCCACGCCCGTGCTGGTGCTAAGTGGCCTGGACACCATCCGGCAGGCCCTGGTGCGGCAGGGTGACGATTTCAAGGGCCGGCCCGACTTCTACAGCTTCAGCCTCATCGCTGGTGGCCAGAGCATGAGCTTCAGCCCAGACTGTGGACCGGTGTGGGCTGCCCGCCGGCGCCTGGCCCAGAATGCCCTCAACGCCTTCTCCATTGCCTCTGACCCAGCTTCCTCGTCCTCCTGCTACCTGGAGGAGCATGTGAGCAAGGAGGCTGAGTACCTAATAAGCAAGTTCCAGGAGCTGATGGCAGAGGCTGGGCACTTTGACCCCTATAGGTATGTGGTAGTGTCAGTGGCCAATGTCATCTGCGCTATATGCTTTGGCCAGCGCTATGACCATGACAACCAAGAACTGCTTAGCATAGTCAACCTGAATAATGAGTTCGGGGAGGTGGTGGCCTCAGGAAACCCAGCTGACTTCATCCCCATCCTCCGCTACCTGCCCAACCCTGCCCTGGATGCCTTCAAGGACCTGAATAAGAAGTTTTACAGCTTCATGCAGAAGATGGTCAAGGAGCACTACAAAACATTTGAGAAGGTACAGGCTGGAGAGAGGCAGGTGGGTGGTGGAAGGAGGTAGGGTCAGGGGCTGCGAGGTCAGAGATAAGAGGGACAGCATGGGGTTTGGCAAATTCTCGGAAGGCTTCGCCCAGTTGTGGAGTGGACGCCATCCTTGATGGGGAAATAGAACTTTTTCTCTGATATCCCTTCCATGCTTCCATCAG
The DNA here is from genome assembly GCA_023783475.1 of Daubentonia madagascariensis. Lineage (NCBI taxonomy): Eukaryota > Metazoa > Chordata > Mammalia > Primates > Daubentoniidae > Daubentonia > Daubentonia madagascariensis. The sequence continues at coordinate 4,819,537 of JAKFHU010000144.1, read as the reverse complement.
ACAGCAATGGCCACTGCATAGCCACCACAGGCAGGACCCTGGGCCACGTTTTTGAGGACCAGGAAGAGTTAAAGAGTTTGTCTCCTGGCCACATGGTAGAAAAAAGTTAAAGAGCACCTCCAGATGATCACAGTCCCAGACTCTGTGTGTCAGGTGTCCCTTGAGTTGAGGCTAACAGTATTCTAAGGTAGGAGAGAGCCTTGAAGAGGAGAGAGAAGCTGGGATGACAGCCTCAGGGGGTGTCACCTCCTGATCAAAGGTGTTAGGGATAGTAGAACCAGGCCTGGATGGAGAGGTAGGTCTGAGTTTGGTATCTTGCTCACTTGTGGACCTTCCTTACCTAGGGCCATATCCGGGACACCACAGACAGCCTGATTGAGCACTGTCAGGACAAGAAGCTGGATGAGAATGCCAACATTCGGCTGTCAGACGAGAAGATCATTAATGTTGTCTTGGATATCTTTGGAGCTGGTATGAGTTACCCCATTGTGCCCTTCCTGTGCCCAAGTGTCCTGACCCACACCACCTGCCTAAATTCTCCCTCTCTTCTACCTTGTCCAGGCTTTGACACAGTCACAACTGCCCTCTCCTGGAGCCTAATGTACTTGGTGATGAACCCCAGGATACAGAGAAAGATCCAGGAGGAGCTAGGTAGGTGGTGGCTCCGTTCAAAGGGGTCAAGGCCAGGGGCCTGGCCAAGGTCTAGGCAGCCCCTTAACCAGTCTGGTCCTCTGTGTTCTGCAGACACGGTGGTTGGCAGGGCACGGCGGCCCCGGCTGTCTGACAGACCCCAGCTGCCGTATATGGAGGCCTTCATCCTGGAGACCTTCCGACACTCCTCCTTTGTCCCCTTCACCATCCCCCACAGGTAAAGCCCCATAGATCCACTGCTTCTGACACTAGTCTTACTCCAGTCCACATACCTGATTAGGGTGGTGGGAGGGACATGGCATGTGAAACAGGGGCATTCCCTGAGCCTGACTGAGCTTATTCTCTCCCCAGCACCACAAGAGACACAAGTCTGAATGGCTTTTACATCCCCAAGGGGCGTTATGTCTTTGTGAACCAGTGGCAGATCAACCATGACCAGTAAGTTGAGAAGGGCACAGGAAAGGCTGGGCCCCTCCTCTCCTGGGCTTCAGATCCTCCTGTCCGTGGACTACTTGCCCATTCCCTATCCTTTGGGGCTGGGGCTCAACCTACTTGATGCTTCCAAGTCCCCAGGCTGCCACTTCAGCTGCCTCCCTCTGGTCACAGGAAGCTGTGGGGTGACCCATTCGAGTTCCGGCCTGCACGATTTCTCACCCCTGATGGCATCATTGACAAGGCGCTGAGTGAGAAGGTGATTCTCTTTGGCTTGGGCAAGCGGAAGTGCATCGGGGAGACCATTGGCCGCTGGGAGGTCTTTCTTTTCCTGGCCATCCTGCTGCAACAGGTGGAATTCAGTGTGCTGCCAGGCATGAAGGTGGACATGACCCCCATCTATGGGCTGACCATGAAGCATGCCCGTTGTGAGCACTTCCAAGTGCAAATGCGCTCTTAGGGGCCTGAGAACCCTGAAGCCTAGACTCTGTCTACCTGGCCTACCTGGGCACCCTGACCAGGGGGCTGGCCCAGGGGTGTCTAAGCTTCACCCTGAAACTCACAGAGACTGGTCTGGCTGTTTTTGCTATCAGGGCTATGGGCAAACTTGAGGGATCATGCCTGCCCCTACCCTGGACTTGTCCCTCTCCATATTGACCACAGACAGTGAACATAGCAGGCCACACAGGAGCTTATGGAGCCTTCTGAAGTTGTGCTTAAGCTAGGAGCCCTTGTAGGGTGAAGGAGGCCCTTAGGCCTCTGAGAACCTCTGAAGAGCTCTCTGGAAGCCCCTGGGCCCAGCAGCTGGCTGGCTCTATGGGGGTGCTGACTGGTTTGAGAAACAGTTAGAGCAGGCCACACCAAGACCTGTCCAATCTCTTTGACAATTGGGAGCTACCACTACTGAAGAGAAAAGACAACCCAGGATACTGGCACAGAGGTGGTCTTTGTGCTTGAACAACTCTGAGCAATCTGACCCCATGGGTCTGGGAATTATGCCTGGGGCAGTCACCTTCCTCTGCCCTCCCTGCAGGCAGGAACAAACAGGGCTGTCTCTTGGCCTTATAAGGCCCCTGTTCCTGTGCAGGAAGGTCTGAGGACTTGTGTCTAAGAGGAACAGAGAGCAGAGGGAGTGCACATATCTGGGCACCAGGATGAGGGCTGGAGTGAGGGGGTGGTATTTCAATCACCTTCTACTGGCTTCCTTTTTCTACACCCTGTATTAGTATGCCTATTTTTAATGTTTGTACACACCAGCCTTTTTTTTTCCATCTGCATTGTGCTTGCATGTTTGCATTTATCATATATAAGAGCTTAAGAGCCATTGATTTAATGCAATAGAGAAAATTCTAACCCAAGTATCCAAAAATGTGTGGGAACATCTATCTGAGCTAAATAAAGATATTCTCCTGAAGTCCTATAGGTGGAGATTTTTTGAATCTTAAATGAAGATATCACTCGTCTACATACTCACCCTGATCCCCATCCTATGTTGGGTTTTACTGTGGGGAGGGGGTTGGGGAGGTAGCAGTGAGGACATGAAGCTGCTGCTCTCAGACAATCTGTTTGGGGGACAAGACTCTTATCGCTTCACTGACTTCTTCCCTCTCTAACTTATCATAAACTGATGAAGAGTATTCTCTAAAGCAGGCACTGGGGGTATAAAATGAATAAAACACTGTCACTGCTTTCAAAAGCCTCCCAAACTGGTTGAGGGAACTGCCACATAAATACATCATTCAATTCATTGTGACCAGGGCTCTACCAGACCGATATGTATAGGAGGGTGGGGTCCAGAGCTGGGGGTGAGCTGGGTGGGGGAGCGGGCTCTGGGAGAAGTTCCCAGGTCTTGGGGATATCTGAGCCAATACTTTCATGCAGGATGAGGGGCAGTCTTACCTGGGACTCACAGCATTAGACGCTGAAGTCCAAGGGGATTGGCTCTGGTCACAGTTTTGAGAGGAGAAGCATTCTTAGCTCAGAAGTTATAATCTGCCCCTCACTATTAATGCCCTGGTTCAGGTACTGCAGCCATAGAACCCAAGGCTGATCACACATGGAGAAAAAGGCCTTTGAACTTTGGGCTCCTGTAAGCAGACTGTGGCCCAAATTTCAATGCTGAAAGCCCTTGTCCATCTCGGACGGCAGAGTGGTGGTGTCAAGTACGGGCAGAAGCTGGACCCACACAGCCAGGAGCTGCTCTAAGGGGCTGAAGGGAGACACATCTTGGAATGTGAACCCCCTTACCCCACACCAGCCCAGCTTTCTTCCTGAAGCATTGTATAGTGGCCAGCAGTCGCCATACACGCACCATGCTTTCCAGTAGGGTCAGATGGCTCTCACTCACCAAGAGTTCCAGGCCACTGCAAGGAACAAGCAAGCTGAAGTCAGCTGGAGAAACTTGCTTTGTGTGGGGGGGATGAGAAATTTGGTGCCTAATCATTCTCATATTGGCTTATTTTCTACTTAAAAAGATAACTTCTATTATATGCTATAACATGGACAAGCCTTGAAAACATGCTAAGTGAAAGAAGCCAGACACAAAAGGTCATATATTGTATGCTTCCACTGATATGAAGTGTCCAGAAGGGGTGAATTCATAGAGACAGAAAGTAGATTAGTAGTTGCCAGGGAAAAGGGCGCAAGGCAAATTGGGAAGTATGGGGTTTATCTCAGGGGTGATGATTCCTAGAACTAGATAGTGGTGATGGTTGTACAACTTTGTGAATATACTAAAACCCAATGAATCATGCAGTTTAAAATGGTTAAATGGTAGAAAAAATGTTTGCCAATCTTTGATCTAAAAAAAAAGTGAGGGAGGAATGGAGACAGCATACGCAAAACAATTTATGTAACTGTCTCGGTAATCACTTTGGAATTGGCAATATTAGTATCGCTATTTTGAGACTATAGTGTAATGTGGGATAAAATAAATGAGTAATTAATAATGAGGATTGGCTGGGCGCAGTGGTTCACACCTGTAATCCTAGCACTCTGGGAGGCTGAGGTGGGAGGATCACTTAAGGTCAGGAGTTCGAGACCAGCCTGAGCAAGAGCGAGACCCCAGTCTCTACCAAAAATAGAAAAAATTAGCTGGGCATGGTGGTGCGCCTGTAGTCCCAGCTATTTGCCTGTAGTCCCAGCTACTTGGGAGGCTGAGGCAGGAGGATGGCTTGAGCCCAGGAGTTGGAGGTCACAGTGAGCTGTGATGACGCCACTGCACTCTAGCCCGAGCAACAGAGCGAGACTCTGTCTCAAAGAAAAAAAAATGAGGATATTCTAATTCATCATCCCCTTTCTCCTTGAGAGCCAGGATTTTTGGTATGGAAAAAAGGAGATACAGATGTAATATAGAAATTAAGTTTTAAAAAACATATGCTACACCTGTATCTATCATCTATCTATCGGATCTTTCTTTCTTTCTTTCTTTAAAGTGCTGGAAACAATGACCAACTCACAGCAATGAGCGTCCTACTTCCCTAACACACAGATTACGATCCAGGGCTGCTTCTTGGAGAAACAGCTGTTTACAAATCTGGGACAAAGAATGTAAAAGATAAGCCTGGAACACTTGGTCATACCAGATAGAAAGGATGCTACAAAGACTACCAGAGGTTGATCAAGTCTTTCTGGAGCCAACCTGAAGAGGCTCCAACTCTTGGAGACAGGACAATTTAAGTGTCAGCAATGACAACAGGCTGGGCGTTGGTGACTCTGTCTCAAATAATAAGAAGAATAATAATAATTGCCATGGATTAAAATCCATCAAATATGTTTGAATCCATGAGTTCATACTTTTTAAAAAAGAGAGCGGGTTCTTCAGAGGCACCAGTTTACTAACTTCAAAAGTGAAAATCAAAGGTAAAGAATCAAGTATGTATCCTACCTTTCCTATATGAGCTATACCTTTGAATTACCAAACAGTAGATTAGAATAAGAATCTCTTAATAAAAGTCTTGCAATTAATAAAAGAAAAAGAAATAACAGGATTAGATTGTCACTGTTTGGCAGCCACCAATAAATTAGTGGATCTGGGCATTGTGTCCTACAGCTGCTAACATCATAAAAAGACAGAAAACCAGACATTATGTGACTACCAAAGAAAGAACATGACAGCATCTATAATATTGTCCAAGGGGTTGAGCGAGAGTCTGACCAAGCCTCTGGACCCAGCTGCCAATTTGCAATAAATGCGGAGGATGAAGGGACACGCTGGACTGCAAAATGAGTGTGCCGTCAGTAAAATTCAGACTTTGGGAGACTCCATAGGTCTATGGGCCTTCTTCAGCAGAAAAACTGCAAGGGAAAGAAAGGGATGGGGGGGGGGAAACCTGCAGATGAAAAGAGACTTCAAAGACATGTCAAATTTTAAGAAATGAACAACACTGAACTACAGCGTCTAGGGATACACAATTGGTGATAAAACTATAAAGAACAGGGAAATGATTACTATAAGAGTTTGGAGAGTGGTTAATTTTTGGGGGAAGGAGTGAGTAATAATTGAAATGGGACATGGGGAGGGCTGCCGGCATGGTTGATAAAGTTCTATTTCTTGACCTGGTTGTGTTTACAAGGATGTTTGCTCTACAAAAATGAAGCTACATAAATAGCTTTTTATTGCTTTTTGCTTTTTAGAAATATAATTAATATATGTTGTCAATGCCCTTCAGCCAAAGACCACCAGGAAAACACCTGTAGTTAGACAGGTTGGATTTATTACTCATTGCAGTGGAGAACCATGATGCTCAATAAGAGGGTGTTAGAATTACTGTTGATTATAGGATTGGGACTTTGGTTGGATGATTTTGGAGAAGGTGTAAGGTAGTTGGGGTTAGCTGTAGGTTGGATGCTGTCAGAAAGTAGGGACAATTCTATGATTGGGTATCTGGTGAGTGGCATAGGGACTTTGCTTTTATCTGTGCTGAGACAAAATTATGATGTGGCCTAGTTTTGTTTCATTTTATCATGGTTGCAGAGTAACCATGTCTGATATTGGTGTTGTGGGAGAAGAGAACTGGAGAACAGGAGAACAAAATGGCCTGTGAGCATTAGACCAGCCTATAATAATATGTGGACATCAGAATAGTTCTGGCTGTCAGGGGCTGTTCTTTCTTACTTCTCCTTTTTGGTCAAGGACAAAGTTAGATCTCAAGACGTTAATCCATTAAACCAAGATATTCATCCTCGCCAAGATCTTGCATAAACAAGAGCATCCACTGAATGTAGTCTGGAATTGAACCAGAATTCATCTTTTCTTCTGTTGTAGGATGAGTTATTGGACCATCTGATGTGATAATGGCTATGCAGTAGCAATTAAGATTCTAGCCAGGCTATATCAGCCAATTGTAACATAGGCAATTATCAGAATCAAAATAACTCGTAGTCCTTGTAATAGGTCTGGAAGCCAAGGACTTAAACTATGAAATCCAGGCAATGAAAACATGTCCCAGAATCTGTTTTAGAGTGTCAAGTGGCTTTTACTGTTTGTCCTGTAGTATTTATATCGGTGCAGCAAGTAGCATTTGCCATAGCACGAATTCTCCTTGGTTGGCTAAGAGGAAATCAAGGGCTATGTGATTGTCCGTGACAACTCTAGTTAATGAATTTAGAATAGTTTGTTGGGCTTTCTGAACAGAAGTGGTGTCATATAGAACTTCTGGTAGGTCAGACACAAGGTTTGAACTTTTTCTAGTTGTATTATTCCAAACGAGGGAATTGTAGCTGGCAGAGTACACATGAAGAGGTAATCAGTTATCCTTTCTGAAAGTTCTGAATAATCTGCACTTGCTTCACATTGGAGGCTTCTGTGTTGTCTTTTAAAGGAAGCATGATATATTTATATTTTAGTGTCCCTTAAAAGAAACCCTCATCCATTGCTGTGGAAATGTAAAATGATACATCTGCTTTGGAAAAGTCTACAGTTCCTCAAAAGGCTAAACATAGAGTTACCATAACACCCAGTAATTCCACTCCTAGGTATATACCAGAGAGAAATGAAAACATATGTCCACACAAAAATATGCTCATGAATGTTCATAACGGTGTTATTCATAATAAACATCCTTGTAAACACAACCAGGTCAAGAAATAGAACTTTATCAACCATGCCGGCAGCCCTCCCCATGTCCCATTTCAATTATTACTCACTCCTTCCCCCAAAAATTAACCACTCTCCAAACTCTTATAGTAATCATTTCCCTGTTCTTTATAGTTTTATCACCAATTGTGTATCCCTAGACGCTGTAGTTCAGTGTTGTTCATTTCTTAAAATTTGACATGTCTTTGAAGTCTCTTTTCATCTGCAGGTTTCCCCCCCCCCCATCCCTTTCTTTCCCTTGCAGTTTTTCTGCTGAAGAAGGCCCATAGACCTATGGAGTCTCCCAAAGTCTGAATTTTACTGACGGCACACTCATTTTGCAGTCCAGCGTGTCCCTTCATCCTCCGCATTTATTGCAAATTGGCAGCTGGGTCCAGAGGCTTGGTCAGACTCTCGCTCACCCCCTTGGACAATATTATAGATTCTGTCATGTTCTTTCTTTGGTAGTCACATAATGTCTGGTTTCTGTCTTTTTATGATGTTAGCAGCTGTAGGACACAATGCCCAGATCCACTAATTTATTGGTGGCTGCCAAACAGTGACAATCTAATCCTGTTATTTCTTTTTCTTTTATTAATTGCAAGACTTTTATAAGAGATCTTATTCTAATCTACTGTTTGGTAATTCAAAGGTATAAGCTCATATAGGAAAGGTAGGATACATACTTGATTCTTTACCTTGATTTTCACTTTTGAAGTTAGTAAACTGGTGCCTCTGAAGAACCCGCTCTCTTTTTTAAAAAGTATGAACTCATGGATTCAAACATATTTGATGGATTTTAATCCATGGCAATTATTATTATTCTCTTATATATTGAGACAGAGTCACCAACGCCCAGCCTGTTGTCATTGCTGACACTTAAATTGTCCTGTCTCCAGAGTTGGAGCCTCTTCAGTTGGCTCCAGAAGACTTGATCAACCTCTGGTAGTCTTTGTAGCATCCTTTCTATCTGGTATGACCAAGTGTTCCAGGCTTATCTTTTACATTCTTTGTCCCAGATTTTGTAAACAGCTGTTTCTCCAAGAAGCAGCCCTGGATCGTAATCTGTGTGTTAGGGAAGTAGGACGCTCATTGCTGTGAGTTGGTCATTGTTTCCAGCACTTTAAAGAAAGAAAGAAAGAAAGATCCGATAGATAGATGATAGATACAGGTGTAGCATATGTTTTTTAAAACTTAATTTCTATATTACATCTGTATCTCCTTTTTTCCATACCAAAAATCCTGGCTCTCAAGGAGAAAGGGGATGATGAATTAGAATATCCTCATTTTTTTTTCTTTGAGACAGAGTCTCGCTCTGTTGCTCGGGCTAGAGTGCAGTGGCGTCATCACAGCTCACTGTGACCTCCAACTCCTGGGCTCAAGCCATCTTCCTGCCTCAGCCTCCCAAGTAGCTGGGACTACAGGCAAATAGCTGGGACTACAGGCGCACCACCATGCCCAGCTAATTTTTTCTATTTTTGGTAGAGACTGGGGTCTCGCTCTTGCTCAGGCTGGTCTCGAACTCCTGACCTTAAGTGATCCTCCCACCTCAGCCTCCCAGAGTGCTAGGATTACAGGTGTGAACCACTGCGCCCAGCCAATCCTCATTATTAATTACTCATTTATTTTATCCCACATTACACTATAGTCTCAAAATAGCGATACTAATATTGCCAATTCCAAAGTGATTACCGAGACAGTTACATAAATTGTTTTGCGTATGCTGTCTCCATTCCTCCCTCACTTTTTTTTTTAGATCAAAGATTGGCAAACATTTTTTCTACCATTTAACCATTTTAAACTGCATGATTCATTGGGTTTTAGTATATTCACAAAGTTGTACAACCATCACCACTATCTAGTTCTAGGAATCATCACCCCTGAGATAAACCCCATACTTCCCAATTTGCCTTGCGCCCTTTTCCCTGGCAACTACTAATCTACTTTCTGTCTCTATGAATTCACCCCTTCTGGACACTTCATATCAGTGGAAGCATACAATATATGACCTTTTGTGTCTGGCTTCTTTCACTTAGCATGTTTTCAAGGCTTGTCCATGTTATAGCATATAATAGAAGTTATCTTTTTAAGTAGAAAATAAGCCAATATGAGAATGATTAGGCACCAAATTTCTCATCCCCCCCACACAAAGCAAGTTTCTCCAGCTGACTTCAGCTTGCTTGTTCCTTGCAGTGCCTGGAACTCTTGGTGAGTGAGAGCCATCTGACCCTACTGGAAAGCATGGTGCGTGTATGGCGACTGCTGGCCACTATACAATGCTTCAGGAAGAAAGCTGGGCTGGTGTGGGGTAAGGGGGTTCACATTCCAAGATGTGTCTCCCTTCAGCCCCTTAGAGCAGCTCCTGGCTGTGTGGGTCCAGCTTCTGCCCGTACTTGACACCACCACTCTGCCGTCCGAGATGGACAAGGGCTTTCAGCATTGAAATTTGGGCCACAGTCTGCTTACAGGAGCCCAAAGTTCAAAGGCCTTTTTCTCCATGTGTGATCAGCCTTGGGTTCTATGGCTGCAGTACCTGAACCAGGGCATTAATAGTGAGGGGCGCATATATATATGAGTTTATATAATTATATATGTAACTATACATATGACTATATGTGTTACTGTATATATAACTATATATATGACTATATATATATAGCTGTATATATATAAAAATAGATTTATTATAAGGTATTGGCTCACATGACTGTGGAGGCTGAGACATCCCACGATCTGTCATCTGCTAGCTGGAAACCCAGAAAAGCCAATGGTATAGTTCAAAGTCCTGAGAACCAGATAGCTGATGGTATAGATTCCAATGTGTGTCTGAAGTCTTAAGAACCAGGAGCACCAAGGACAGAGGGTCAATATTGCAGTTCAATAGGTCAGGCAGAGTTAATCCAATCTTCTTCTCCCTTTTTGTTCTATTCAGGCCCTCCACTGATTGGATGAGGCCCACCCACATTGGGGAGGGCCGTCTGCTTTCCTCAGTCCTCCAATCCAAATGCAAATCTCTTCTGGAAACACCCTCACAGACACACCCAAAAATAGTGTTTAAACCACCTATTTGGGCATTCTGTGGCCCAGTTAAGTTGACATGTAAAATTAACCATCAAACCCTCTGTTGGAGCTTATCAGAATCCTCTGTGCATACTCCATTTAATAAATATATATGTGAGCAGCTGAGACATTATTGGGAAGGACTGTATTTCCAAATGCATGCAGGTATCTGGTGCTCAGCAAGTTTAATAAATTCAACTTTGTCTTTGTCTTTCATTAGTCTCCTTATCTTATTAATAACTTGGAAGTTTCACCAAAATGAAGGCCCTACATAGTGGCAATCCCACAGGACCCTTAATTCTTGAGCGCTCAGTTCTGACCTGTTGTGTGCCCTTCACTGATTGTCTTGCAGATCTGCTGCCGGGAGAGTATGTCTTAAGGACAATATTGAGCTTCAAGCATTTCTGTTGAGTTCTTATTGCTATATTTTGTTAACCTAGGATAGCCTATGCTCCTTATGGTTCTCTTTGGTTTAATTCATTAGGCAACCCTTTACTTACTAACTCTATTTATTTTCTGTTACTTTTACTTACCTGTTAATGATATTTTTTCATTCCCTGATAATTTTTGTTCTGAGTGTTGTAAGGGGGCATTTTTAAAGGAACAGATAGAGGCACAAGTCTAATAATAAGTCCCTTCCCAAGCTGTCCCCAGGAGCTGTAATAGCTACTTTTTATTTTTTTTTAGAGACAGGATCTCTCTCTGTCATCAAGGCTGGAGTGCAATGGCCTGACCACAGCTCACTGTGATCTTGAACTTCTGAGCTCAAGGGATCCTCCTTTCTCAGCCTTCTGAGTAGCTAGGACTACAGGCATGCGCCACCGCGCCAGGCTAATTTTAAAATTTTCTGTAGAGAGGGAGTTTTGCTATGCTGACCAGGCTGGTCTCAAACACCTGTGCTCCAGCGATCCTCCCACTTCAGCCTCCCAAAGTACTGGGATCACAGGCATGAGCCACCGTGCCTGGCCTGTAATAACTTTTTAGTATAAATATATCCCCTGCAATATTTGGCACATACTTACACTAAAAAAGTAATCATTATTTTTCAGAAATTCAAATTTAACTGGGCATCCTGTGTTTTTTTAATGTGTGTTAAGTCAAGTAACATTAATGGTAGTAGGTCCATCAGCCTTGTGGCCAAATAGTGCAGGTCATTCCATGTCTTGTCTGGAGGAAAGACACAGCCTTGCGCCAGGATAACACTGTGGCTGTTGGAAGCGCAGTCTGAGGTCTCTGCACTAGTACAGTAGTGCCCAGCTGTGTTGCTTGGTTCAAACCCCCCTACTTTGTCTAATCATGGTATTTTTTCCCTTGTTCATTTGGGTTTGTCAACATCTAACCTCAAACTCCTACTTGTTGAATTTTTGCTTCCTGTTGTTTGTCTCACTGTAACCCTAATTCCTGAGCCCATTTGGTAAAAGAGCAGTTTTTCATTAAAGATATAATCACAGTAGCCATTTTAGGGACCTTTGTAGGAAAAATCTTGATTTTAATAAGTTTTATACCTCCCTGAAGTTTTAGAACAAAAAGGGAAACAAAAACAAAAATTCTACAATAGTCAGCCTTTTTGTTGATGCTAAAAGGCTTTCATTATATGCACACTTTAGGAGTATCTAACCCTTTTAGACAAATCTAACATTTAAAAAAGAGAAAACTACTAAATCAGAAGATAAGCTCCCCCAGAATCTATAAGAGCTCTGTGCTAATTGGTTTGTAGAGACTGAGCACTTACGTGATTTTAAAATAAGGAAATTTAAGAATTTATAAAAGAAAAAGAAAATTGTAACTTATAATGCTTTAAATATGCTGGCTCTTTAAAGACTTTTTTTTTCCTCTCCAATTGCGTCTGAACTCTGAGGGCAAAAAATGAATAACTGAATTAAGGCAATGGCCTTGGTTACTGAGTTACAAGGTAAAAAAATATGCAGGCCACTCAAAGCTTTTAACAAATTTAAGTAATTTAATAATTGGAATATTACCATAAAAGGAAAAAAATAAAACAATATTTCTAGTTAGGATGAATCCTTGGAAATTAGCCTGGTTTGGTAATATGGCTTATCCCTGATTTTATCACAATTTTAGCAATTCTAGCAATATTCTAGGTGATGGAAAGCTTGATTTACTTTCTCAAAGAAAGCCTAATAAGTTTCCTATACTAGTCTTACCAGTCAGATGCACTAACATTACTTTCATAATGATAAAAATATAAACCTATGTGTTCATATAAATAAAATTATAATAACTAACGTTTTCATTAAAAAGATACATTTTTGTAACTTCAGATAGTTCTGCAAATTATTTGAATCTAAACTTGAGCTATCGATGTAAATTCTAAAAATGTCATATTCTTTTCTGGTGATTTTTTATATTAATATTGATGGTATTTAATGGTGACTTAAATTTAGTGCTTAAAGATCTCTAACTGACTTTGAGGTCTTGAAAGTCATTAATTCTTAATTTTTAATTATAAAATAACCTAAAGAAATTAGGATTCATAGAAGTAGGAGAACAAATGTAGTAAGATAATAGCTTTTTCTCATACTTTGCCTACCTACAAACATAGTTATCCTCTATAAAGCTTAAGTAAATATGGCAAAGCCAATGTGATATATACAGCATCTAATAATATGTTAATAAGATTAATTATACTTAATGAAAATTAAAACTTTAAATACTACTGCCATTGAATATTGTAAGGTGTGACTAAATCTTTAAATACATACATACAATAATATCAGTAAGCCAAAAATTTAAATATGATAGGAAAAAGGAGACTTATAGCTAAAGGAAAATTATAACCTGGAACATGCAGTTTGCTCTAGGCATAAACAAATAAAGAGTTTTGGCTGGGCATGGTGGCTCATGCCTATAATCCCAGCGCTTTGGGAGGCCAAGGTGGGAGGATTGCTTGAGGCCAGGAGTTTGAAACTAGCCTGAGCAAATAGCAAGACCCCATCTCTACAAAAAAATTAAAAATTAGCCAGGTGTGGTGGCACATGCCTGTAGTCCCAGCTACTCGGGAGGCTGAGGCAGGAGAATCACTTGAGCCCAGGAATTTGAGGTTGCAGTGAGCTGTGATGACACCAAGGCACTCCAGCCTGGGTGAAAGAGCAAGACCCTGTCTCAAAAAAAAAAAAAAGAAAGAAAAAAGAGAAATTTGGTCTTATTGATATAAATTTGTTTTAGGGACTATGTACTTTTCAGTTTGAGAATAAGCACTGTCATGTTCACGTACAACAACTAAAACAGTAAGTGTGCACAGATTGATGAACAATTTTTGTTTCTAGGTTTAAATACCCTTTCAATTGGAAACTATCATAAAAACACTCAGTGGGGTAAATGACTGGCTAAGTCTTTACAAATGGATGTGCATTATTCTGAACAGAAGTTTCCACATTCCTCATTCTAGTATTGTTGATTATTAAAATAAATTAATTAGAGCCACACAATCTTATCATTCTGAAATAGTTTTTTGTTTGTTTCCTTACAGCCTAAAGGTCGCTGCTACAAGCCGATAGACCAGAAATTGAGTCTCCTATAAAAACATCAAAAAACCTCAATAACAGCCAGCAGACATTAACTGGACTCTCCTAAGGGACCAAATCAGGATCTCTAGGACCTTTTTCGTCCGGAGGCAGGGACTTCATGGAAAGATGCAGCTCAACATTGGGATCTTTGGATCAAGAACAATGCCTGTAAATAGAGCTATTGATTTACCTTTTAACTCTTTAACTATTTTTAATAATGAAATTTAAATTTTTAATTTTTCTGACCATCCTAATTCTAGAACAAACTAGATATAGACAGGTCATTTGTTATTAATAGATTCAGTAGCTACCTCAGGAAATGTAACTTGCTGTTGGATTTGTCACCAGTCTCCAAGACTGCTGGGGAGATCTCTTCTATTAGAGTATTCTGCTAAACATGCTACCAGCTGCAATTGTGATAAGGCTCATTCATGGAAATTAATTTCTGTTTCTGATTGGTCCACACAAGTAATTTTAATGTTAAAAAAAGTACATCATACAGGCTGATTACATTGAGGAAAACAAAACTAGCTAGTTATAATAGTCCCAAATTGTTTTTTAAGTATGTGGCTTGTGTTAAGAAAACACATGTATGTATGACATAAATACCCCAGTTATAAAGGATGATGGGTTTTTGGTAGAGCCATACAATATAAAATCTTGCTAATTGTGCCACATCACAGGAAGTAACCAATAACCCTTTTACACTCAACTAATTAATCAAGGAAAATACCCTTGTGCTGACAGGACAAACTGCACCATTTTGGTTGTCACATTAGACATATTTAACTGTAATGATTCCTGGACATCTGAGAAACATATTGCAAATCTACCAAAATTACAGGTTGTGCTTTGCATGTTTATGCCAAAGGAATATTGCTGCACAATGGGGACCTTGAAGGAAGTGAGGAGCCTGCCACATAGGAATGGTTTTTGTGCCTTTCTTGGATTTTAAGACTTTCCCACTCTCTGATAGTATCTCAAATGACTTTTTCTGCTCTCATTGATAGTTGAAGTGCAGATCATTTGGGAGGAGTCCAGGAAACTGCTTTCTAATATGTAGTGAGTGCATTTGCTCCTTGGCTTGTATACCTGCATTTGAACATTATACACAAAATCTTTTTCTTCCTATTGCAGTCATCACTGATGTCCAAAAAAGAGCCTTGATTTGTTTGCCACCATGGCATTAGATTATAGAATTAGATTGGCTACTTGTTGGCTAAATAAGGTGATGTCTATTCATTGACAAATACTTCCTCTTGTATATTTGGATAAATACTTCTGCTCAAGTAGAAAGGTCTTTACACAAAATCCAGCAGAATAAGCTGCTTGGCTTTCAAAACCACTCTTTTGGAATCAATTCTCATGACTAGGTCTTGGGAAACCTTAAATTATGATTTGGAAGTGCTTTCAAACTCTCTTTGTAGTTCTAATTGGTATCTTTACATCTAATCATATGATGGTCAAACTCCAGAATCTTTAAAGCTACTGTGCAGCCACTATTTTGAAAATTGGTTCACCAAATGACATTGCAGAGAAGGAAAATTAATCAATTATGACATCAACTCAATTTAAACAACTAATGATCAACTGGATGCAGGGTAGGAATGAACACAGCTGTGAAGATCTAGGGACATAAATCAGAATTTTGAGGTTTTTTCTTGTCTTAGGAAAAAAGGAAGATTGTGAAAAGGACAAACAGGGTGCTGCTTCTGACGAGTATCAAGAGCATAATATTAGGAGTCATGTTCATTGAGATAATATCAACATCAAGGACAGTGCTGAGAAGTATTATTCTTTTAAATTACAAGACTCTGAGAAACTTTGCTGTTTAAAATCGTATCAGGGAAAAAGAGGAATAAAGTTGGAGGAATCATACTTCCTGATTTCAACTCTTACTACAAAGGTACAGTAATCAAAAGAGTGTGACCTAAGGACAGACTTATAGATCAATGGAATATAATTGAGAGTCCAGAAATAAATCCATACATCTATGTTCAATTGATTTTTGACAAGGGTGCCAAGACCATTCTATGGGCAAAGAATGGTCTCTTCAACAAATAGTGCTTGGTATCTGCTTCATTAAATATGAAATGTCCGATTTCGAGTCAAAAGTGTAGTTTATTATATCTCAAACAAAAAGCAGTACAAGTAATCAAAGTGTGAGCCTAAACTGTCGACAGAGTTTTGCCATCTCAACGGTAGCTTGTTATGCCATCAGTAAAGAAGCCTGGAGAGCGAGTGGCGATAAAATTGTGAAAGGCATTTTCCATAGCTTGTTCAGAATTGAATATTTTTTCCTTGCAAGAAGTGGTCCAAAGCCTAGAAGAAGTGGTAGTCAGTCGGTGCAAGTTTTGGTGAATACAGTGGATGACAGAGAGTTTCTAAGTCCAGCCTCTGTAGTTTGAGCAGTGTTGTTTGTGTGACGTGGGGTTGAGCGTTGTCTTGCAAGAGGATTGGCCTGTCTTATAGACCAATCTTGGCTGCTTAATCACAAGCATCCTCATCATTTCATCCAATTGGGTGCAGTAGACATCCACTGTAATCGATTGACCAGGTTTCATGAAGCTGTAGTGGATAATACCAGCACTGGACCACCAAACAGACACCATTAGCTTTTTTGGATGAATATTCAGTTTTGGATTGTGTTTTGGCACTTCATCTTTATCCAACCATTGCATGGAACACTTGCAATTGTCAAAAAGAATCCATTTTTCATCACACGTCACAATATGGTATAGAAGTATTTTGCCTTTACGTCGTGACAGCAAAGAAAGGCAAGCTTTGAGACAATTTCTCTCCTGACACTTCTTGAATTCGTGTGGTACCCATCTATCCAGCTTCTTTACCTGACCAATTTGTTTCAAATGGTCCAATATTGTTGGAATAGTAATGTCAAATCTTGCTACTAATTCATGTGTAGGTTGAGATGGATTCGCTTCCACTACAGCTTTCAGCTTATCATTATCCACCTTGGTCTCAGGTCACCCACGTGGCTCATTTTCAAGATTAAAATCACCAGAATGGAACTTCTCAAACCATTGATGTATTATGCATTCATTAGCCACATCCTTCCCAAACACTTTGTTGATATTTCAAGCTGTCTGTGCTGCATTGGTTCCAGGACAGAACTCATATTCAAAAATATCACAAATTTTTGACTTATCCATGCTTTCACAAAAATTGCTCTAAAAAAATTTGAAAGATAATCACAAGCCAAAATGTGCATTTGAAAGACTGATGATGTACCTTCACAATAAACGTAACACAAGACATGTCAAAGTGAAATGTCAGAGATATCAACTATCAAACTCAGTACTTAAGGAAATTGGACATTTCATACTCAATAACCTTAATAAAACAATGCAGTTGGACCCTTACTTCATACCATATACAAAAATTAACTAAAAATGGATCAAAGACCTAAATATAAGAGCTAAAATCATAAAACCCTTAGAAGAAAACAAAGAGGTAAATCTTTGGGAATGGTTTCTTAGATATGACAACAAAAACATGGTGACAATAGAAAAAATAGGACTTCATCAAAATTAAAAATTTTTGTGCTTCAAATGACACTAGCAAGAGAGTAAAAAGACAACACACAGAATGGGAAAAAATACTTGCAAATCATGGCTGGGTGCGGTGGTTCACACCTATAATCCTAGCACTCTGGGAGGCTGAGGCAGGAGGATTGCTTGAGCCCAGGAATTTGAAGTTGCAGTGAGCTATGATGATGCCACTGCACTCTAGCTGGGGTGACAGAGCAAGACTCTGTCCCCCCCAAAATAAAAATTTGTAAATCACATATCTGGTAAGGAACTAATATCTAGAATATATAAAGAACTCCTACAACTCAACAACAAAAAGACAACCTACCCAAGTAATAAATTAGCAAAGGATTGAATAGACATTTCTCCAAAGAAGTTATAGAAATGGCCAACAAGAATATAAAAAGATGTTCAACATTATTAGTCATGCAGGAAATGCAAATCAAAACCACAATGAGATACCACTTTACACTCACTAGGATGGCTATAATTTTTTTATAAAGAAAAAAAGCAAGTGTTGGTGAAGATGTAGGGAAATTGGAATCCCAGTATATTGCTGTGGGAATATAAAATGGTGTGGCTGCTGTGGAAAAAAGTCTGGCAGTTCCTCGATAAGTTAAACATAGAATTACCATATGACCAAGAAATTGCATTTCTAGATACATACTGAAAAGAACTGAAAACAGATGTTTAAACAAAAACTTGTATACAAATGTTCATAGCAGCATTATTCACAATAGCCACAAAATGGAAACAACCCAAATGTCTATCACCTGATGAATGAATAAACACAATGTGGTATATCCATACAATGGAATATTATTCACCTATAAAAAGGAATGAGGCCAGGTGCAGTGGCTCACACCTACAATCCTAGCACTTTGGGAGGCCAAGGCTGGAGGATCACTTCAGGCCTGGAGTTTGAGACCAGCCTGGGCTGTAGCGAGACCCTGTCTTCACAAAAAATAAGAAAAATTAGACAGGCATGGTGGTGTGCGCCTGTAGTCCTAGCTACTTTGGAGGCTGAGGCAGGAGGATCACTTGAGTCCAGGAGTTTGAGGTTGCAGTGAGCTATGATGATGCCACTGCACTCTAGCCTAGGCAACAGAAAGAGACCCGGTCTCAAAGAAACAAAAAAGGAATGAAGTACTGACACATGCTGCAACATGGATGAACCTTGAAAACATTATACTAAAGGAAAGAAATCGGATGCAAAAGGCCACATAGTGTATGATCCCATTTTTATGAAACATCCAGAGTCAGCAAATCTATAAAGAAAAAAACTAGATTGGTGGTTGACAGGGACTGGTAGGGAGTGAAGCAAAGGGAATGACTGTTTCACGGGTATGGGGTTTCCTCTTGGGTGTTGAAATGTTCTGGAGTAGATAATGGTGATGGTTGCACAACATTGTGAATGTACTAAATGTCACTAGTGGTAAATTTTATGTTATGTGTATTTCACCACAATGAAAAATAAATTGTAAAAAATGTAAAGAAGAAAAAATCACAGCCAGGACTAGGAAGTCAGAATAAACCAGCCTTGCAGAATGTTGAAGGTGCTCAGCTTTGGTCTAAGAGTCAACCAGAATCTTCTGCACATGATTGGCATACCATAAATACCTGTTGATTAATTAGTCTTCATTAGAAACTTTATTGGTTGGTTGGGTGACCTTGAGCATATTGTTTTACCTCTGCGTTTATTTCTGTCCTGTTCATACCTCAGTCTACCCTTTGCAAAGGATTGGATTATGATGAGTAAATAAAGTTGTCAGTCTCCATGTCAGGACTTTTCCAGAATGTCTCTTGGTGGATCTTCCGCAAGAATACTCAATCTATTTTTTTTTAATGCAGGCTTGTGAAACAGATTTTGTGAAACATTCTTGAGTTTATCGCTAAGTTTGTTTAAAGGCTTATACCCTGCATGCAAAATTATTCATTTACTTCCTACTTTTTCCTGTACTTCTCTTGCAGGGGGAATGTCAGATGTCAGATATCTTAGGATGTGGGATTGAAGTGTGTGGTAGTGGGGGGGAAGGGGTTCCTCAGAGAACAGGGGAGCAAAGAGGTATACAATTTGCAATTTTCATCCATTTGGGTTGTGGGGAACACACAGAAGTGCCCTGGACTCCTAAACATTCTGCACAGTGGTCTGACCCTTAAGATATGCTTGGAAGGACACCTGGCTTCTAGGTTCCCAGGAGTACACTGAACCTACAAGGGAGCTCAGTCTCTGGGCTGTTTGCCATGATGACCTGGGAGTCTTCCCTAACCCACACCCTCTCCGCCACCATCTGGACTTCTATTTGGTTCTGTGCCTGCACAGTGAGATCACCTTTCCTGAATATCTTAATAGTTGGCTTGCAGGTCCAGGTAAGGAAAATTAGGAGCCACTTCGTCTACACGCAACCTCTTAGGCTTGCCTGGGAACCTGGGAAGAGATATCAAAGCTGGCATTCCTAACTGTTAAAAGCCTCAGGACAGGAATAAGAAGTGGAAACTCAGCTGGCGGTATCTGAAAAGGCCAGTTGTTGAGCCAGTTTCTCTCTGTGTGGGTATTCCAGGATGGGAAGGAGAGAGGAAGGACAGCAGAGGTAGAGCAGCTGGAGCTGGGAGGGGCCACACACCTGAGGCGGGGGCTGCTGCCACACCAGTGACAGTTGTCTGTTCTCTTCTTGGATGTCTTTTGAAACAGGCACACACCCTACTCTATTACTCAGCACAGTTCCAGATTCTCTTTATTCTTTATGTAAACATCTATCCCTGCTCCACTTTTTAATGCAGAGAATTCTCTAGTTTAGACACAGAGAAAATGAGAGAGCAGGCCAAGGAAGAAGTAAGGATTACAGGGTATCATGGGAGGGGTGTAACAGGAGACAGGGCATGGGGAAGAGAGGTTTGTTGTTGTGGATGGATGGAGGAAACAAACAAGACTCCTTGAGGTCGGAATTCTCATCTAGCCTCATCTGCTGCAATTCAGGGTCCCTGCTTACTGCACCTGACTACTGTTTCGTGCCTAAGTTGATTTCACCAAAATGAGGTAGAAAGGGAAAGCAATTTTCAGATGATTGCAGCCAAAAAACAAATCTGAGTTCATTTATTTGGGGAGTTCTTGATTAATGGGATAGGGAAATTGCAACACGTTTGTTTGATGAAGAGGCAAGTTTCTGTGAGATGAATCCCATTCCAGCGTTGACTTCCACGATGAAAAGTGATGGACTCTATTGGTGAAGAGAGTTACTGTCCTTGCAAGCAAAAATAACTGTCATAATAATGCTAACAGGGACAGAACTAAAAAAACTTTTTTAAAGAAATAGATGTTCAATTGTGCATTACATATATTATTCTTTAAAGTTTTCTTTATTGAGGCAAATTCCCATAACATAAAATCCACCCTTTTAACTATTTTTAAGTGTACAATTCAGTGATTTTTAGTATATTCACAATGTTGTACAACCATCATCACTATTTGACTCCAGAACATTTTCATCACCTCTCCTAAAAAAAAAAACCCTAACTCATCAACAAAAAGACATACAACCCAATCAGAAAATGAGCAAAGAACTTGATACATATGTCTCCAAAGAAGATATAGCCAAGAAATGGCCCAAAAGCACATGAAAAAGTGCTCAATGTCGTTAGTTATTAGGGAAATGAAAATAAAAGTACATAAGATACCACTTTACACACATTAGGATGGCTATAATTAAAAAATGGAAAAAATGTTGGCAAGGATGTGGAGAAATCAGAACCCTTATATGTTGCTGGTGGAAATGTAAAATGCTGCAGCCATATAGAAAATACTCTGACAGTTCCTCAATAAGTTAAGGTGGAGGCTAAAGCAACTCCATCTTGGACGCTAACCTGCCATGCTGACTTCTGATTAATCTCATTTGGGAATGCCCCTAAGATTTCTACTGTTACAATAATTTTGCCCTTAGATCAGAACCAACTTGACCATAAATCCTGCCCTTGGGCAGACTCACATAGCATTCTTGCCTTTCCCTGAGGGGTCAACTTCAATTGTCCTACACATTCCTTCCCCATGGTATATAAGCCCTGGGACTGGGGAGAATGCATGGGGGTCCATTGTTGCAGCAGCCTGGGACTTGGCTTCTCTTTATAAGTCCCTATTAAGTGTTTCTTTCTGAGAAACTGAATGTTAGCCTTTTAGCTTCCTCAGATTTTGGGGGTAGGTTTGCATAGACCTGCCCACTGCAGAATAGTTAAACATAAAATTATCACGTAATCCAGCAATTCCTCTTCTAGAAAC
Source organism: Daubentonia madagascariensis (assembly GCA_023783475.1). Classification (NCBI taxonomy): domain Eukaryota; kingdom Metazoa; phylum Chordata; class Mammalia; order Primates; family Daubentoniidae; genus Daubentonia; species Daubentonia madagascariensis. The sequence goes on along the minus strand of JAKFHU010000144.1, from coordinate 4,797,973 downwards.
ATCCAAGAGAATTGAAAACATGTGTTTAAATAACTTGTACATGAATCTGTATATGAAAGATGTATATATATATGATGGAATATTATTCAGTCATAAAAAGGAATGAAGTACTGATACATGGTAAAACATGAATGAACTTGAAAACATTACACTAAGTGAAATAAGCCAGTCACAAAAGACCACATATTGTATGATTCCATTTATATGAAATGTTCAGAATAGGCAAATCCATAGAGACCCTGTACCCATTAGGCGGTTGCTTCCTGTTCCCCCTTCCCCTTAGCTCCTGGCAACCACCAATTTACTTCCTGTCTCTGTGTTTATCCGCTCATCTATTGATTGACATTTAAGTTGTTCTCACCTTTGGCTGTTGTATATAGTGCTGCTATGAACATTTGTGTACAAAATTTTGTTTGAACATGTGTTTTCCATTCTCCTGGTATACATTAAATACCTAGAAGTGGAATTGCTGGGTCACATGGTAATTCTATGTTTAACTTTTTGAGGAACTGCCAAATTGTTTTCCACAGTGGTGTCACCATTTTACACTCCCACCAGAAATGCATGATGGTTCCAATTTCTCCACATCCCTGCCAGCATTTATTTTCATTTTTTAAAATTATAGCCCTCCAAATGGGTATGAGGTAGTATCTCATTGTGGTTTTCATTTTTATTTCCCTAATGATTAATGATGTTGAGCATATTTTCATGCATTTTTTGGCCATTTGTATATCTTCTTTGGAGATATGTCTATTAAGTACTTTGTCCATTTTAAAATTAGGTTGTTTATCTTTTTGTTGTTGAGCCATAAGAGTTCTTTATATATTCTGAATACTAGACCCTTACAGATATATGACTAGCAAATATTTTCTCCCATTCTGTGGGCTGTCTTTTCACTTCTTTGATATATCCTTTGATATGCAAAAGTTTTAAATTTTGATGAAGTCCAATCTATTTATTTTATTTTTTTGCTTGGGCTTTTAGTGTCATATGTAAGAAACTGTTGTCTCATTGAAAGTTATTGTTCTTTTTAATTCTAATATTTATTTAGCATTTTGTAGTCTGCGGCCTGGTTTAAAGTACGTTACCTCATTTACAAAGTGATGTTTAAGAATTTAAGACACTTAAACCTTTGAGATCATATAAAAGAAAACGAATCTTATGTTAAGTAATTAATAATGCTTGCCTAGCCACAAAATCTATGCCATATAAGTAAGGTGGCTATAGAAATTTATCATTTAAACCAGAATACATTTGAGAATAAAAGGAGATGATATTAATAACTATGATGGGGGCTAGGCACAGTGGCTCTCACCTGTAATCCCAGCACTTTGGGAAGATTGTTTGAGTCCAGGAGTTTGAGGTTACAGCGAATAATGATTGTACCACTGCACTCCAGTTTGGATGACAGAATGAGACCCTGTCTCTAAAAAATACATTTTTAAATCTAAAAACAAATTAAAAATTTAAAAATTTTCCAGTAAAAGATAATAATTATGACGGGGTAACAGGCATGAACTGGGACTTTTCCAGGCAAACTGGGACATATGTTCCCCCTACATATAAGTAATGGAGACCTGAGTTCTAATGTCAGATTCAGCATTAACTTGCTAAGCCCTCACCTATACAATGGAGGGTGAAGTAGATATTTCTAAGGTTCCTTTCAGCCCTACCGTTCTAGAGCTCCATGACATGACTGACATGTACTATCAAGTCAAGAACTGTAGATTAGTGCTGTGCTATTCTTATCCTAAGAATTTGTTTAATTCTCTATGGTTGAAGTCCTTGTTAGAGACTTAGTATGGCCTGCAGTACACTAAGGCAGCAGCAAGTCTTGTTAAAACAAAGGGCACTTTCCATAAGTGAGGAGAGGGAAGTGGGTGCTGCCCACTGGTCTTGTCTACAATGGTTCCCAGAAACTTGGCTCTAGTGGTCAGGTAGTGTCCACCTAGTTCAGATAACTGTCTATAACCAGCAGTACCTGGAGGAGTTCTTTAACTTGGAAGTTCAAGAAGGCTTCAAGAGTATTTGGTGAGTAGTAAATCCTGTCACTGAACTGTTACCCTATTCCACCTGCCTCTGTAGCTATTGCTGTACCTCACTTACCTTCATAGTAAAACTTCTTGGAACTTGTCTACACTCACTGCTTCTACTTGGTCACCTCCTATTCTCTCCTCAAACCAATGACATATGACTTCTGACCCCTTTACTCTGCTTTAAAACCCCTGTCAAAACCACCAGGGACCTCCTAGTTGCTAAATCTAATGGACATTTTCAGTCTTCCTCTGATTTGAACTCTGTAATATTTAGCACAGTTGACTACTCTCTTAAAAATACTCTTTTCTTTGTCTCTTTGGCATCACCCAATGCTGGGTTTTCTTCTACGTTCCTAGCTGCTGCTGAGAAGCTTTTGAACAGATTTTTTCCTACGTATATCCCTTAAATGTTGGTGTTCCTCAGGGTTCTGTCCTTGGCTCCTGACTCTTCTCATGCTATATGCTATTTCTGGACCATAATGCCCATTATTGGGACTTTAATTACTGCCTGGTAATTGATGACTTCCAAACCTCATATCTTTCCTGAGCTCCAGATCCATTCTTATAGGTGTACATTTCTATGACTTTTGCAAATGCATACAATCAAGATTCAGTTCTACCCCCACCTCCCTGCCAAATTCCTTGTGCTACCCCTTTATAGTCAAACCCTCCCATTTCCCACCCCCCAGGCAAACACTGATGTTTTCTGTCTCTATAATTTTGCCTTTTCCAGAATGTCTTATGAATGGAATTATACAGTTTATAGCCTTTTGAGTCTGGCTTCTTTCACTTAGCATAATGCATTTAAGATTATCCATGTTGTTGTGTTGTGAATTTGGGGTGTTTGTTAATTACACAAAAAAGTCAAATTAAAGATCAGCATCTTTCAGAGTTAGGGGACATGGATCATGCTGTAACATTTTCCAAATAACTTGTCCTTGCTACAACCACAAGCTACAGTATATTAAAATTGGACAGTAGTTGGGGCAAGTAGTATACATCATATGCCTGGAACATCTTATCATACAAGAAAGCAAAAAGCTATCAACGATCACTGGGTTTTTATTAAAAGAATTTTGAAGCCAACTTGAAGAGGCCCCCATTGGTCAAATGTAGGACACTTTGACCATCAATAAGAATAATAGAAATTGACTAAATATATTTAAATTTATATGCTACTAATGATAATTTCAAAAAACTTAATTGGAAACATATACTTAACTATATACCCAGAAATCCCAACTTAACCATATGCCCCAGTCCAAACAATCCTAGTTATTTACCCAAGTGATATTAAAACCTATGTTCACATAAAAACCTATACATGAATGTATATAGCAGCTTTATTTGTGATTACCAAAAACTGGAAAAAACCTAAATGTCCTGCAATTAGAGAATGTATAAACAAACTGTGGTACATCCATACAATGGCACTAAAAATGAACAAATTATTAATAAACACAACAACATGGATAGTCTCAAATGCATTACGCTAAGTGATGCATTAGTGGGGCATTAGTGGGGAGTGATAAGAGCCCAGGGAAAAAGGTAGGGAAGGAAAGAACCAAATTAGGCCTTGGAGGAAGGAACCTTGTCAATTTCTATGTGTGAATTGGGCATGGAGCGGTGTTGAAAGGCTTGGGAAGGGAATGGTGGTGCTATGACACATTTCCCTTGTAATATTAAGCAAAGAGCTTGATATAGCTCCAAAAGTGTGGTCTTCTGGTCATCAGAATTGCCCAAGGAGCTTGTTAAAATGGAGACCCCTGGATCCTACCCCAGACAGACTTCGTGAATCAGAATTCCTGGGAGCAAGGCCTAGAATCTATATTTTTAACAATCTTTGCAGAATGCCACTAGTTTATGGTTTCTGAAAGAACTCAACTACAGCCACTCAGGTTAGGATGAAAACAATTCCATTTTCAGAGACAATCATTGAGATTCTCAGAATGACCAGCCCTAGAGAAAAAGGAATGGAAAGGAATAGGCAAAATACTTGAACAAACACTTCACCAGAGAAGACATACACATAGCAAGTAAGCGTATAAAAAGATATTTGACATCATATGTTATTAGGGAATTACATATTAAAACAACAAAGAGATATTACTACAACTATTAGAATGGCCAAAATCCACAATACTTGCACCACAAAATGCTAATGAGGATGTGGAGCAACAGGAATTCTCATTCACTACTGGTGGAAATGCAAAATGATACAGCCACTTTGAAAGACAGTTTGGCAGTTTCTTATAAAACTAAACATACCATATGATCCAGCAACTGCACTTCTTGGTATTTACCCAGATGAACTGAAAACTTAAGTACACACAAAAATCTGCACATGGATATAAACAGCAGCTTTACTTATAATTGCTAAAACTTGGAAGCAACCAAGATGTCCTTCAGTAGGTGAATGGGTAAATAAACTGTGGTACATCCGGACAAGGAAATATTATTCACCACTAAAAAGAAATGAGCTATCAAGCCATGAAAAGGCATGGAGGAATCTTAAATGCATATTACTAAGTGAAAGAAGCCAATCTGAAAAGGATACTGTATGGTTCCAACTATATGACATTCTGGAAAAGGCAAAACTATGAAGACAGTAAAAGGAATAGTTGTTGCCAGGGATTGGGGGAGGGAGGGAGGGATGAACAGGCAGAGCACAGAGTATTTTTAGGACAGTGCAACTATTCTGCATGACAGTTTAATGGTGGACACAAGTCATTATACACTTGTCAAAACCCATAGAATGTACAACATCAAGAGTGAACATTAATGTAAACAATGGACTCTGGGTGATAATGATGGGTCATCAATTGTTAACAAACGCTGCGTCACAGGTGTCCATAGGGAGAGAGGTTTTGTGTGTGTGTGTGTACAGGGGATATATGGAAACTGTAATTTCTGTTCAATTTTGCCCTGAACCTAAAGCTGCTCTAAAAAAGAAAGTGTGTTAATAATAATAATAAAAAGGCTGTGGTCCCCCCACCTCCCCAACGTAGGGAATGTCTGGTGAAGGGGTGAAGTAGATCCCTAGAAAGCGGAAATTTAATAAAGTTCCTCAACTAATTTTGTAGAGCCAGGTTTGGAACTAGTACCCTATTCTATGCTATCTGCCCAAATCAGGTGTCAGGCTTCAAGTAAGGCCGTGCAAATTTGAAACTCTACAATTCCTTATTATATTCAGTTTTGGCTCTAAATGCATGTTTTTTTTCTTTCTTCCAAAATGAAGACTACCAAGACTCTTAAATGCCATGGGGAAGAGAATGGCACTTCCCCATGTACTGAGTACTGGGGAGGAGAGCAGTCAAGCACAGACTGGCTAATTCTAACCCCCAAAATGGGCTGAAGCTGAACTTTGAAGATAAACCACGGAGGGAATTTCTGGTTTCCTCCAATCAGTCAGGGGGTTGGCCTACTTATTGAGTGCCACCGCTGCAATTTAGCAAGGACGGGGTCCCGCATCGCCACGCCCCCCTGAGAGTCCGCTCTAGCTTGGCGATTGGCGCTGGGGTACGAGAGGGGAAGCGGGCGCTTTTCAACGAGCCTGCAGGGTGGTGGCGACAGGCAGCTGGGCTGGGGAGTTAGGGGCAGGACCCTGATTACAGCCAAGACTCCTTCGGATATAAGTAAACGAGGCGCGCAAAATAGCGGCCCAAGCGCTTTCCTGGAAGGCCAGCCTTCGCGGCCTTCTCCCAATCTCTCAAATTTCCCGGGCGCCCCGCCCCTCAACTGGGGGCCCTCAAGACGCCAAGGCGTCGCGCCGGAAGTGACCTTACGACGGTGGCGTGGAGACGCAGGGTGCTTCCGGCGGCCGCGGTTGTTGGAGTGGGTGTGGAGAAGCCCGTGTGTGGGTCGTCTCGTGTTGCGCGGTCGGCTTGGTGCGGTGTGCGGAGGAGGCCCAGGCCAGACGGCGCGGAGGTGGGAGCGAGGGGAGGTGGCTAGTTGGTGGGCACTCGTGGGAGGGGGCTTCCGGGGTTGGCAGCCGGGTTTGCTTTTAGGCTGTGGGGTTCCAGGCCTTGTACACTTTTTTAGAGGCGGGCACGAGCTGGGGGCTGCTTCGGGTGCGTAGAGGGCCAGGGACTAGCGGTGTCCCCAGGAGTTTGGTGTGGGGTGGGAGGCTGAGGACAGCGGGATTGTAATTAGTCTGGGGATTGTGTGAGGTGTGAGGCATTAACGGCCTGGGCTCTTAGTCCAGCCTTGTTGGGGACTGCTACAGCTCACTCGCTCACTCACTCGTTGCTTCATGCCTCAGTTTCCCTTTGCACAATGAGGTGGGGTGGCAGGGAAGAACGCGAGTGCCACATCTGTGACTGATAGCTTGAGGACAGAGGTGAATTGGGGTGTAGGAGAAGAGGATACCTGAGAAATTGATACCTATCAGGGCACACTTCTCCTGAATCCCAGGAACTTCTCCCTTGATTCATTTCTGCTCTTGGTGTAAGTCTGTGGTTCTTATTATCAGTACCCTTTGTGTTACATTGATTGTATTTACCAACAATTGACTTGTTGAATAGTTGAAGTGTTTAAGCGTGGGGGGGGGTTTGATCAGTTGATTTTCAATTCATCTCCCAATTGCAGAGCTAACAGGAGCCTTAACAGTCCTCTCCTGTGGTTACAGATGAGGAACTCGCAACCCAGAAGGGTTTTTCTTCTCTAGCTGCAGACCAAATTGATTTAGTACTGCTGTCTGTCAAATATAGGTCTTATTCCCACCCAAACAAAAATGACTGTCTCTGAGAAGTTTAGTATTTTAACTGGAAACCTCAGATGGATTATGTTTTTTTTAAATGAATGGCATATTAGGTGTACTAAGCACAAAATCCTATTAGTTTCTCGGTATGAAGTGAAAACGGTTGCAAAGAACATGACATTTTGATTACTAAGAATTTTTTGATGGAGCCTTGTCGTTTGTGGGGGTAGGGCTGTGGGACTAGAAAAGTGTCTCAAATTTTTTTGACCTGTGACCCACAGTTAGATACATTTTACATCATGATTCTATGTGCCCCTGCATACTGTGTGTACACGCATGCACACACACGCAACTTATCCTTTCTACAGATGATGCCCTCTACAGATTTTCCATTTCATTAAAGGAAAAAAATAAGTTGGTTGCAACTCACTAAATTGTACCCATAGTTTGAAAAACATTAGACTAGAAAATGTTTAAGATCTTTGCCATTTCTGAGATCCTGTAACTAATACAAAATGGAAGATGTGTTCTTACCAGCCAGAGGAAAAGGGTTACTGGAGTTCTTTTAAATTCAGGCAGATAGCTGGGTGTGGTGGCTCACGGCCTGTAATCCTAGCACTCTGGGAGGCTGAGGCAGGAGGATCGCTTGAGGCCAGGAGTTAGAGACCATCCTGAGCAAGAGCAAGACCCTGTCTCTACAAAAAATAGAAAAATTAGCCAGGCGCGCAAGTGCCTGTAGTCCCAGCTATTCGGGAGGATGAGGCAAGAGTTTGAGGTTGCAGTGACCGATGATGACACCACTGCACTCTAACCCCGGGGACAGAGTGAAAGACCCTGTCTTAAAAAAAAAAAAAATTCAGGCAGAAATAGAGGACATCCAAATTGGTATGTCAAAGGAATACAGTAACCATAGTGAACCATAGTGATAAGTGTATCGAAATTTTAGCAAGGCATTTGTTAAGTCTTTTATGATAACCTAGTGGGTGAGATGGGGGAATTTGCCAGATTGGGGTTGAATTAGATGCAGTCATGAGTTTGAGTATCTATGTCTGGAGAGGTTTAATTTGTGGACACTACTTACAGAGGGGATTCTGGTGATCTGGGCTGGGGCTCCGTCACTTTCTTTGTACACAGTACGTATTTGAAATGTATCCAGAAGGTGTGCTTATCAAATTTACTGCCTTTATGAAGTGAAGAGAGAAAGTGTCATCTGTTTGGTGACTGCCAGAATGCTAAAAGGTCTCAAGATTTGCCCAGTACTGTTTAATAAAATGGAGAGACACAAGTATGAGAAATTTCACTTGTGTCCAAAAAAATCAACTGTACAAGTTATGAGGGTGGAGATGTGATCTTGCAGGAGTTCCTGTAATAAAAATATGTGGAGTCTCAATCACTATCTGAATCAGTGGTGTGGGTAGGCTGTGAAAAAAAACTTACATGACCTGCATTAGATTGTATTAGGAAAATGCAAAATCTGCAATGAGAAAGTTTGCCTCACTTTACCCCAGCACTGGTAGGCTCACACCTGTAATATTGGGTTTAGGTCTGGGTGTGCTAAGAGTAAATTTACGGGTAGAAGTCAAAAGGAATTGGAATTTGTTTAATTTTAAAAAGTAATTTTTTTATTGGCTGCCTGATGGTATGGTGGAGTTGCTTTGGCATGAATGATTCTTTTTCTCCTTGTCATTTCAGGCTTTCAGGTATAGACTTGAGACCGGGTCATTGGTCTTAAAGCGTTTTTGCTTGAGAGGCCAGGCGTGGTGGCTCACGCCTATAATCCTAGCACTCTGGGAGGCCGAGGCGGGAGGATCACTTAAGGTCAGGAGTTCGAGACCAACCTGAACAAGAGCGAGACCCCGTCTCTACCAAAAGTAGAAAAAATTAGCCGGGTGTGATGGTGCACGCCTGTAGTCCCAGCTACTCGGGAGGCTGAGGCAGGAGGATTGCTTGAGCCTAGGAGTTTGAGGTTGCAGTGAGCTATGATCATGCCATTGCACTCTACCTGGGCTGACAAAGACTCTGTCTCAAAAAAAAAAAAATTTTTTTTTTTTTTTTTGTTTGAGAGTTCTAAAAGACTGGGAAATCTGTGTAGATCTTATACACTTTTAAGTTGATGATCTGAAACTTTTCATCGTAGATTTAATGAGTTTAAATATTTAATTTCAAATAGTTTAGGGTGTAATTTCTGACATGTAAATATTGACTTTTAAGAAAATATATAAAATTATCTAAATACAATGGCAATTTGATGTTTTAAAAACATACAAATAACCTTTTTTAAAAAAAGACTATAAAATGTATATAACAGTATATTGCGTTACTTGATTTTTAGATGTTAAGCCAATCTTGCGTTCCTGAAATGAACCCCACTTAGTTGTGTATAAATTTTTTATATGTAGCTGAATTAAGTTTGCTAACATTTTGTTAAGAATTTTTGTGTCTGTGTTCCTTTTCTTATCATGTCTTTGGCCTTAGTAACAGAGTAATACTACCTTATAAAAGAACTGGGAAGTGTTCCTTCCTCCTCTATTTTCTGAAAGAGTTTGTGTGGGATTTGTATTATTTCTTTTTCTTACGTTTCATGGAATCTACCAGTGAAGTCCTGTGGGCCTGGGCTTTTCTTTGTAGGAAGATTTTACTAATTTAATTTTTTTACTTGATCTAGTTCTATCTTGAATTAGTTTGGATAATTTTTATCATTCTGGGAATTTGTCCATTTCATATTTTTCCTTTTTCTCTTTGAACTTGTATCCATTTCACTTTTCCCACAGAATTTCATCCCAAAGCAGGGGTCAGCAAACTTTTTATGTAAAGGGCCAGATGATAGGCTTTATGGGCCATGTGGTTTCTTTCATTACTGCTCACCCCTACACTATAGTGCAAAAACAGCTATAGACAATATGCAAGTAATTGAGTGTGGTTGTATTCCAATAAAATTTTATTGGTAGTAGGCCAGATTTGGCCGGTGGGTTGTACTTTTCTGACCCCTTTCCTAAAGTAATATTTTATGCTCAAAAGTTCTTTATTGATCATGCAATTAAGATCAGGTTTATGAAAGAATAGTGTGGAAGTTGATTCCCTTGTTGCATATCTTTATGTACCCCCAGGGATATGTGTCTTGCAGTTGGAAGACCAGGATTGCATTCCCAAGATGTTACAGAGGGAATTCATGCGTCTGAATAGTTTTGTTTTGGTGAGAAGGGAGGTGGCCCTCAAGGTATAATTTTCCAAGGCCGTAACCTAAATCTCCTATGTGACCAGTATTCTTTCTGCCAAAAGGAGCAGAACATGTGAACTAAAATTTGTTATATGGTAGACACTATATGGATTATGTCATTTAATCTTAACAGTGATTCTATGAGATAGTGATATAATTGGTATAATTCCCATTTTGTAGATGAGGCAGTTGAGACTCAGATTAGGTAATTTGCCCAGGTCATAGTGCTGGTAAGTAAGAGAGTACAGACGTGAACCAGGGGCAGTGATGTCTGAGAATTTTATTCTCTTTCCACCATGCTGCCTTTTATGGAAAGTGTGGATTTAGTACTAGGATTATATTGGATGTTTTCTTTTAAGGTCTCTGCCATTTCCAGGATTTTGATTTGACAAATACCTTACTGGTGTGTGGAAAAATACCTAGTTTTCCAGAACTCCATAACTAACCACTCACGCATCCACAGCTGTTAATTATAGTTGTCCTTAGCAGGTCAAGGCCAGGTTGGATCTGAATGCTGTGAGTTCTGTCTAATGTGGCAGATGAGATGGTGGTAGTAGCTAGGTCTGTAATTGGCAAGTTGTTTATTTGTAATTTATGGATCATTTGGGCGACTGCCTCAGTTACATAATATATGGAAGAAGACCATTTAGGGCTACCTGACTTTGTTATCTAAAGGCTTCTTATGAGAGAAATGACACAGTAAAGTCTCATACTTAGTCTGACATTCAGTAGTCTAGAAATCCTGATAGTTCAAGATTTGAGCAAAAAAGCCCTGTAATTAAAAGTAATCTGGAAAATCCTGATGATCTGACATCTGTGGCTCCCTTCCTAATTACGCAAGCTGATTGTTAGGATAGATTTTAATAGCAAATTGACAAAGTAAGTGTTGGCTAGCTAGGTGCACCAACATTGCATTTTTCGGAAACAACTTGTTAGTTAATGTAGAATACTACACAAAAGAATTAGTTATTTTAGAGATGGAATTGTTTGAAGGATTCACTATCATGAATAGGCTTTTCAGGGAAAATATAGATGTTTTTTATTGTACATCAAATCACCAAATTTATACAAGTAGAGGAAGGATTGAGATGAAGACTATTAAAATAGTATTAGAACAAAATGATAAATGAGCCAAAGTGTCCTTACTTGGAGATGCTTAAGAAATGGAAGCAGATGGAACAACTAAGAGTAAGTGAACTTTGGTAGCAAGTTATTGACTAAATAATACCTCACGGTGTTTCTGAGTTCAACAGTCACTACAATACTTTAGAAACGGTGGAATAATTAGGAGAAAACAGTATCAGTGAAGCAAGAGTATATAGGAGTATGTTGAAGAAAATACCAAAACTGTTGCACGCCCACCTGAATGAGTAAAGTTAAAGACAGTGACAATACCAAACGTTGAAGATGTGGAGCGACAGGAATGTGTGTGTGGCGGGTTGTGTGAGTGCAGATGGGAGTGTGAAGTGGTACAGCCATTTTGAAAAACTATTTGGCAACCACTGATTTGTACATTTAAAAATTATATATGTATGTTTTGCCTCAATAAAAAATTTTTTTAAAAGGGGGAGAAGAAAGAACTGTATGGCAGTTCCTAATAAAGCCAAATGTAATGTGACTTCCTGTGTAATAATGCCCAGAAGTGGGTACACTTGTCCACCACAAAAATATACTGTGTAGAGTATAAGAATGTTAATTATTCATAATAGCTCAGAACTGGAAATAACCCAACTGTATCAACAGTAGAATGGATAAATACATTGGGGCATACATATGTAATAGAATATAGCAGCCATGAGAAAGAATGAACTTTTGATACATGCAGCAATGGGGATGAATCTCATAGATGTACTGTTGAGCAAAAGAAGCCAAACACTCTAAAAGAGAACCTTTATGATTCCATTTATGTCATGTTCAAAAACAGGCTAAACTAATCTTTCATGATAGATGTCAGAACAATGACTACTTTTGGGGGACACAGTGGAGCCTTTTGGGGTGTTGGAAATACTCTGTATCTTAATTAGAAGTGGTGGTTACATGGGTGAATTAATATGTAAAATATCATGGAGCTGTATACTTAAAATACATAGACTTGCTAGATATGTTATCCCTTGGTAACATATCTAGCTCCTGTATCTCCTGCTTCAGCTATAGCTCCATTGATATGGAGGTATTATTAGCCCTATAATTGATGAAGTCCTTTTCCTTAGTGTAGTCATTTGATTAGGAACCCAGTTGGCACTCTACCTCTTTTAGATTCTGTAAATAACAGAATTTTTAAAATAGAATAAACCTATTTGATGAGTTCTGAGTAATTCATTAATGTGTTTTACAGAGGGAAGTTGCTGATAAAATGGAAGGTCAGCTTGTTACACATTTATTGGCTTTTAAAAAGTTTCTATTAGAGAGTTAAATAGAAAAAGATGTACTTGTCAATTAGCATCCACATTTTCAAAGTATTAAAAATTCTATTCAGTTATTAACATAATATAAACTTGAGTATGCAACATCACTGTCTTAAAGATATATGTTGAATGGAGAAGTAAAAGGCTTTTCGTATCTGGTTAATTTCTGGTGTTTTAAAATTCTTGTTATTATAGCTTTTTACTCTGCGTCTATCTAAAACAAGCATCAGAGTAGAATTATGATGGAGTATAAATGTTAAAAAAGGAAATTTGTGCTTTTGTGACATTAAGTAGGCAAAGGCTGGTCAGGAAGGGGAAATAAGCCTAAAGTGTGTGTATTTTATGCCTTTTTACCATCATCGTGGAAATTGTGTTATATTGGGAATTCATCTGATCTCTTAAATTCTTAGATATGTTGATAATTGTTGCAACTTAGTGATGATATGTGGGGGTTCATTATGCTCTTCTGTCTACATTTCTATATGTTTTAAATTTTCTATAATGTAAAAAAAAAAAAAGCCTGTGGATGATCCCACTAACACATTGTTTCTTTCATTTTCTGTTCTGTCAGCATAGTTGTGTGATACTTGCTTAGTTAGATCACTAGAGAACTGTCTAGAGTTTGATTAATCCCTAGAACTGGGCTCTTTCATGCTTTGTGTTTCTGATGGGACATACTCTTTTTACCAGAGGAGTGCTTCTTTATATGCTTTTTTCCCTTTTTTCTTCTTTTAGACTCTACATTTTTTGTAGGTATACATCTGAAATTAATATTTGAAAACAGTGTGAAATGCTTGCTTTTTTTTCTGTGAAAAAATATTGAACCAGTGTTTCACTTTTTGCTTAACATGTTTGGTATGTTTATATTTATCTGCTAGATGTTTCCTGACTTCCTTATGTGAGTAGGCAAGTGTTAGATTTCATATCTTATATAGGATTTTGCATAGAGTATGCTTTAAAGATATTGTGGCCTTCTAGATCCTTAAGTGCAGCCTTTTGACTAAATCCAAATTTTACAGAACAAATTTGCTCTCTAGATCTTGCATGATTAACTTATGTCATATCTCGTATGTCTAATTCATTCATTGATTGAATAAGTATTTATTTATTGAATTCTTCTTCCATTCTAGGCACTTTTACTGGCTGAACAAGACAAGGGCGTTTGCCCTATTCTAGTGGGGTGACACAATATAATCAAACAAGATAATTCATACGGTGATCCATTTTGAGATCATAACAGAAAGTGAGATGTAAGAGAGTGATGATGAGTAGCCACATTAGATTGGGTAGCCAGGGAAGGCCTCTCTGAGGTGGTAACATTTTTACCAGATACCAGAAAGACAAAATGGAACGAGCCATTCATAGAGCCAGGGAAAGAGTGTTCTGGGAATACCTGGTGCAGAGTTCTCGAGGAACAAGCTTGATGTGTTTAAGGGACAGTAAGAAGGCTATTGTATGTGGAGAATAGTGAGAGGGAAGTGTCTTGATTTCTTTGAAACATAATAGTGTAAAAAATCTTTGTTTTTCTTTTTCACAGTTGTTTTGGCTATTATAAGTACTTTGGATTTCCATATATGTTTTGGAATCAGTTTTTCAATTTCTCCAGCTGGGTTTTTGACTGATATTTGTATTTGACCCATAGATCAATTTGGGAGAATTGACAACATTAAGTTCTTCAGTCTGTAAATGTAATACATCTTTCTATTTATTGAGATCTTTAATTTTTCTCAGCAGTCTTTCATAGTTTTCATTATAGAGTTTTTCATTGGATTTATTCCTAAGTATTTTGGTTTTTGATACTATTATAAATGGTATTTTAAAATTTCATTTTCAGTTACTTGTTGCTGTTATATAGAATGTGGTTGGTTTTTCTACATGAGTGTATATCCTGTGACCTTGCTAAACATTTATTAGTTCTAGTAGGACTTTTTTGTGTGCATTCTTTAGGATATTATATATACACAGTCAATCATGTCATTGCAAATAAAGACAGTTTTACTTCTTCCTTTCCAGTATTTATGCTTTTTATTTCTTTTTCTTATTTTATTGCACTGGCTAGGACCTACAATATAATGTTGAATAGAAGTACAAGTGGTGACAGTGGATATCTTTGTTTTGTTCTCAGTCTTAGGGGAAAAGCATTCATCATTTTATCATTAAGTATGATGTTAGCTGTAATTGTTTTGTAGATACCAGCTCCCCTACCTTTTAAAAATATCATGAATGGGTGTTGAATTTTGTCAAATTATCTTTCTGCATTTATTCATATGATCCTACATGATTTTGTCATTGATTTTGTTAATATCATGGAAGCCATTGGTTTTTTTTAATTAAACTTTTTATTTTGAGATAGTTGTAGATTCACATGCAATTGTAAGAAATAATATGGAGAGAGTCTTTATACCCTACCTAGTTTCCCTCATTGGTAACATCTTGCAGAACTATAATATAGTATCACTATTAGGATATTGACATTGATATAGCCAATATGCAGAACATTTCCATTGCCACAAGGATCCGTTATGTTGTCCTTTAAAGCCATATCCACTTCTCTCCTGCCCCCACCCCTCCCTTAACCCCTGGAGCTGCTAATCTGTTCTCCATTGCTTTAGCTTTGTCATTTTAAGAATGTTACATACATGGAATTATGCAGAATATAACCTTTTGGGATTTTGCTTTTTTCACTTTTTCCCCTTCATTGCATGGATGTACCACAAGTTTAACTGTTCACCCATTGAAGGTCATCTGGGTTGTTTCTAGCCTGCAGCTATTACGAGTAAACCTGATATAAACATTTGCATACAGGTTTTTGTGGGAATTTAGGTCTTCTTTTCTGTGGGATAAATGACCTGGAGTGCAATTGCTGGATCATATAGTAGGTGCGTGTTTATATTTTTTATAAACTGCCAAATTTTTTTCCAGAGTGACTATACCATTTAATAGTCCCACTAGCAATGTATGAGTGATCCAGTTTTTCCACATCCTTGCTGACACTTAGTATTGTCACTATTTTTTATTTTAACCATTTTGAAAGGTATGTAGTGATATCTCACTGTGGTTTTAATTTGCATTTCCCTAATTGTTAATGATGTTGAACATCTTTTTATGTGCTTATTTGCTATCTGTATATTCCTTTTGGTGAAATATCTTTTCATGTCTTTTGTCCATTTTCTGATTAGATTTTTTTTACTGTTAAATTTTGAGAGCTCATTATATATTCTAGATATTAGTTCTTTGTCAAGTATGTGGTTTGCAGATATTTTCTCCTAGTCTGTAGCCTTTTTGTCCTCTTAACAAGTCTTTTGCAGAGTAAAAGTTTTTAATTTTTGGGAAGTCTAATCAGGTTCTTTTTATAGATTGTGCTTTTGTTATCAAGTCTGACAACTCTTTGCCTCGCCCTAGATCCTGAAGGTTTCCCTTGTGCTTTTTCTAAAAGTTTTAGAGTTTGATGTTTTACATTTATGGTCATGATCCATTTTTGAGTAAATTTTTGTGTGAGAGTTAGGTTGAGGTTCATTTTTTTGCTGATGGATGTCGATTTGCTCCAGCACCATTTGTTGTGAAAGCTATACAGCCCCCATTGAATTGTGTTTGCATTTTGTCAAAAATCAGTTGGGCTCATTTGTGTGAGTCTATTTCTGGGTTCTCTATTCTATTTTATTGATTTTTGTGTCTATCCCTTCACCAATACCACATAGTCTAGATTACCATAGCTATATATTAAGTCGTGAAATCAGGTAGACTGATTGCTCCCACTTTCTTGTCAAAATTGATTTAGCTATTTTAGTTCCTTTGCCTTTCTATATAAATTTTAGAATAATCTTGTCTATATCTACAAATCTTGCTGGCATTTTGATGGGAATTGCGTTAATCCTTTATACCAGTTTGGGGAGAATTGACATACTTACTATGTTGAGTCTTTCAGTCGATGAAACATGTTATACCTTCTTTAGCATTTTGATTTTTTCCCTCAGTGTTGCATATGTTTCAGCATGCAAATCCTGTACATTTTTTTATTTAGTTTTTTAATTTTAAAAATTTATTTATGTATTTATTTTGAGACAGGGTCTTGCTCTGTTTCCCAGGCTTGAGTACAGGGGCATCATCATAGGTCACTGCAACCTCAAACTCCTGGGCTTAAGGGATCCTTCTGCCTCAGCCTCCCATCTAGCTAGGCATGAGCCACCACGCCTGGCCCTGTACATGTTTTTTTAAACTTACACCTAGTATTTCATTTTTTTGAGCAATTGTAAATGGTTTTATATTTTTAATTTTGGTGTCCATGTGTTCATTGCTAGTATCTTGAAATAAGGCTGACTTTTGTATGTTTATCTTATATCCTGTGATCTTGCTGAACTCAACACACTGAGTTCTAAGACTTTTTTGTAGATCCTCAGGATTTTCTATGTAGACAATCATGTCATCTGAAATATGAACAGTTTTGTTTTTTCCTTTCCAATCTGTATGCCTTTTATTTCCTTTTCTTACCTTATTGCCATAACTTCTAGTGCTATGTTGAATAAGAGTGGTGAGAGTGGACATCCTTGCCTTGTTCCTGACCTTGGGGGAAAGCATTCGGTCTTTCACTGGTAATTATGTTAACTGTGGGGGTGTTTTAGATGCTCTTTGTCAAATTGAGGGAGTTCCTCTCTATTCCCATTTTTCTGAGACTTTTTTGTGTGTGTTTTTTGGTTGTTGTTTGGTCTCTTTCTTTCTTTAGAGACAAAGTCTCGCTCTGTCACCCAGGCTGGAGTGCAATGGCACAATCATAGTTCACTGCAGTCTCAAACTCCTGAGCTTAAGGGATCCTCCTGCCTCAGCCTCCCAAGTAGCTAGGACTACAGGCATGCACCACCATGCCTAATTTTTAAATTTTTTTGTAGAGACGAGGTCCGGCTATGTTGCCCAGGCTGGTCTCAAACTCCTGGGCTCAAGCAATCCTCCCACCTCAGCCTCTCGACTTTTTTTTTTTTAAAGTCATAAGTGGGTGTTGAATTTTGCCAAATGCTTTTTCTACATCAATTACTATGATCATGTGGTTTTTCTTCTTTAACCTGTTAATATGGTAAACTACCTTGTTTGGTTTTCTAATACTGAACCAGCATTGCATTTTTGGAATAAACTCCACCTGGTCATGGTGTATAAATTCTTTTTATTTATTGTTGAATTCTGTTGGGTGATACTTGGATGAGGAATTTTATGTCTGTATTTATGAGGAATATTGTTCTGTAATTTTGTTTTGTACTGTCTTTGTCAGGTTTTGTCATCAGGATAATAGTCCTGCATTTATTGATGTGACAAAATTATATGATTTTCTCATTTATTCTGTTAAAATAAAATTATTTTAAAATCTATTGATTTTTAAAATTTCAAACCAACTTTGCATTCCAGGAGTAAATACCTAGATCATCATGATATATTAGATTTTTACAATTTATTGCAGGTTTGATTTGTTAACGCCTTGTTGAGGGCTTGGGGGTCTATATTTGTGCAGGATGTTTATCTTTATTTTTTCTTCCTGTAATGCCTTTGTGGAGAGGCTTTCCCATCAGGGTTATGCTGGCCTTGTTGAACCAGTTGGGAAATGTTTCATTCTCCTGTATTTTCTGAAAGTTTATGTAAAATTGACATTTCTGCCTAAAATGTTTGATAAATTAATCAGTAAGCCATCTGGGCTTGGAGTTTTCTTTGTTGGAAGGTGCTAAGTTACATAATCAATGTGTTTTTTTCTTCTAACTAGGCCTTGTTTTTTTAAAGCAGTTTTAGATTGAGGACAAAATTGAGCAGAAAGTGCAGAGAGTTTCTACATATCTCCCCCCAACACAGGTTCCTACAAGGCTCCTCCATTCTTAACATCCCACACCAGAGTGGTACGTTGTTACAATTGATGAACCTATGTTGATGCATTGTATCACCCAGAGTCCATAGTTTACATTAGGGTTCACTCTTGGTGTTGTACATTCTATAGGTTTTGAAATGACATGTATCCACCATTGTACTGATAGTAGCATACAGAATAGTTTCACTGCCCTAAAATCCTCTATGCTTTGCCTATTTATCCGTCCCTCCCCCCACCCCTGGCTCCTTTTACTGTCTTCATAGTTTTGTCTTTTCCAGAATGTCATACAGTTGGAATCATACAGTATGGAGCCTTTTCATATTGGCTTCTTTCACTTAGTAGTATGCATTTAAGGTTTCTCCATGTCTTTTCATGGTTTGAGAGATCATTTCTTTTCAGTGCTGAATAATATTCCGTTGTTTGGATGTACCACAATTTATCCATTCATCTACTGAAGGACGTCTCAGTTGCTTCTAAGTTTTGGCAATCATGAGTAAACTGCTATAAACATCCGTGTGCAGATTTTTATGTGTTCATTTGGGTGAATGCCAAGGAGTGTGATTGCTGGATTGTATGGTATGTTCGGCTTTGTAAGAAGCTGCCAAGCTGCCTTCCACAGTAGCTGCGCCATTTTGCATTCCCACCAGCAGTGAATGAGGGTTCCTGTTGCTCTATGTCCTTGTCAGCATTTGGTGTTGTCAGTGTTTTGGATTTTGGCCATTCTAATAGGTGTGTAGTGGCATCTGTTTGTTTTAATTTGCATTTCCCTAATGAGATATGATGTGGAGCTTCTTTTCAAATGCTTCCTTGCTGTATGGTAAGGTGTCTATTCAGGTCTGTTGCCCATTTTTTAATCAATCGGATTGTTTTCTTATTGTTGAGTTCTAAGAGTTCTTGGAAAATTTTGGATAACAGTCCTTTATCAGATATATATTTAGCAAATATTTTCTTTTGGCCTGTGGCTTGTCTTTTTCTGTTGATAAATTCAGTTTTTAAAATAGATACAGAACTATTCGGAGTTTCTATTTCTTGTATCAGTTTTGGTAACTTGTCTTTCAATGAATTTCCTCGTTTCATCTAAGTTGTCAAATTTATTGGCATAAAATTATCTTTTTAATGTCTGTGATGTTTCCTTGTTCATTCCTGATATTGGTAATATGTGTTTTATCTTTTTTTTCTTGATCAGTCTAGTTAGGGGTTTATCAACTTTATTAATATTTTCAAAGAGCTAATTTTTTGGTCTATTTTTCTAGTTTATTTTATTGATTTCTGCTCTATTTCCTTTCTGTTAACTTCAGATTAATTTGCTCCTTTTTTTTTTTTTTTTTACTAATTCTTAAGATGGAAGCTTAGATCATTGGTTTTAAACCTTTCTTTTCTAATATAAGCATTTAAAGCTATAAATTTCCCCTTTGCACACTATGTTAAGCTTATGCTACAAATGTTGATATGTTGTGTTTTTATGTTGTCATTGAGTTTGAACTATTTTCTAACTTCCCTTCTGATTTCTTCTTTGACCCGTAAGTTATTTGGGAATGTCTTGCTTAATTTCCAAATATTTGGGAATATTATAAATATCTATTATCAATTTCAAATTTAATTCTGTTGTGGGCAGAGAATTTACTTTATGTGATATCAATCTTTTGAAATTTATTCATACTTGTTTAAGGCCCAGCATAGGTTGATGAACATTCCATGTGGACTTGAAAAGAATGTATATTCTGTAAAGATGTAGTGTTCTATGGTGCCTTCAGTTGGTTTCTTTAAAAAAAAAACCTTTAAACCTTTCTTTTCTAATATAAGCATTTAAAGCTATAAATTTCCCCTTTGCACACTATGTTAAGCTTATGCTAACCTTTCTTTTCTAATATAAGCATTTAAAGCTATAAATTTCCCCTTTGCACACTATGTTAAGCTTATGCTACAAATGTTGATATGTTGTGTTTTTATGTTGTCATTGAGTTTGAACTATTTTCTAACTTCCCTTCTGATTTCTTCTTTGACCCGTAAGAATTTATCATTATCAACAAAAGGGTTAGTCTGGTATGAACTACTCTGGCATTACCAGTACCTTTTTAATATATATTATTTCTTAGCCACATATACTCTATGAAAGCATTTTGATGGCAGATTTATTAATATACAATATAAATGGGTTATAGTTTGTGTGATTTGATGTCTGGTAAATATTATCTTTGTCCAGTGTATGTGCTTTTAAAGCAATTACAAGATCTTTATATGTATTAAATAATATTGTTTATTCATTAATATTCATACTTTTACTGAAAAAGTTTTAATTTGTCATTTTTTGGTGGTTTACTATCTCAGGAAAAGATGTGACAGAATATGTCTTATTAACCAAAACTCGGTACAGAGCCTGACATAATATTTGCTGAATTTAATTAAAGGTTTGTCTGTTCCTCAAGGTACTTGTCTTCACGGTAGTCTCACATCTGAAATATGGCTACGGATTGGCTTGGCAGTATTGTGTCCATCAACTGTGGAGATAGCTTGGGTGTCTATCAGGGAAGAGTGTCAGCAGTAGATCAGGTCAGCCAGACCATTTCTCTCACCCGGCCTTTTCACAATGGAGTGAAGTGTCTTGTGCCAGAAGTCACTTTCAGGTAAGTGTCCTGACTGATTCATCCAAATCCAACCTGGTGGTCTGTGGAGCTTGCACATAGGATTGATTGCCAGTATTCTCTTGCATTGGGTTGATTTTGAGTAGAGTCTTGTCAGGTGTGAGATTTTGCAGTCTCAGGTCTTATAGTCCAGCTGCTATTCTCATATAGTCCAGCTGCTATTCTCAGCAGAGACTTTGTGCTGTAATTAGCTTTCAGCCAGTGATTCAGGATTTGTGAAACACTTTTCTTATGTCTGTCAAGCATGCAATATTATATTATTTAAATAGGTCAAATCAGAATAAGCTTTCTTTTTCTTTTATGGTTTGAGATTTTCTTTCTCAGTTTTGTGTTATTTGTGCTTTCTCACATCTAAGTTCCTTATTAATAAGAGTTTCCTTGATTTTCTGAGCAATTTACTTCCACACATACCCACACAGAACCTTTCTTGTGGGTATCCCCATTCATTCTCATTGCTTCCCTCCTCTGCAGTCTCAAGAAAAGAAGTACCCCATGTGTTCAGGGCTAACGTTACCATGTAGGCTTTAGGTGTTATCCCTTTGTACTTCCTTTCAGACCTTACTTCATCTCTGTTGTGTTTTCAGTTTCAGTCTTTATACTGCCTCTTTTCTCTTTGCATTTTAACGTTCCCAGGGCTCCCCCATGTTAAAAACAGCCCTCTCCACTCGACCTCGTGTTTGCTACTAGGTATTGCCCTTTCATTTTGCTTCCCTTTACACCTGCAGTGCTTTTCAGAGCAAAACAGTCTGCCTTTACTCCCTTCTGTGGCTTCATTCTCTAATCCTTTCTTATTCCCCACCATTATCTTTTTTATCTTTTTCTAATTTTATTATCTTGCTGAATTAGCTCCTGCCAGGGTTACAGATGATCTAGTTCCCAAATTCAATGTCAGTGTCTCAATTCTAATCTTACTTGAATGCTCCCTGACTCTTGAAGTACTCTCTTCTCTTAGTTCTCTTAGTATCTCTGTTACTTTCTTTGCATGTATTCCACATATTTCTCCATTTCTTTTTTTTTTTAGGTTCTTTTTCTTCTACTCACCTCTTAAGATTGAATACTCAGGGTTCTTTTCACTGGTTCTTTTCTCAGTTTGTATTCTCTAGACAATCTCATGTGTACCATCTTGTACATTAATGAGACCTAAAATCTTTATCTTTGATATAGGCCCATTGTCTGAGCTCCAGACGTTTTAATTATCTACTGGTCATTTCCAGTTGGATACCACACAAGATATCTTTTTTTTTTTTTTTTTTAAGAGACAGGGTCTCACTGTGTTGCCCAGGATGGAGTGCAGTGGTGCGATTATAACTCACTGCAACCTTGAATGCCTGGGCTCAAGGGATCCTCCCACCTCAGCCTCCTGAGTAGCTGGGACTACAGGTGTGCATCACCATGCCCAGCTTATTTTTTAAAAAATATTTTTGTAGAGATAGAGTCTTGCTATGTTGCTGAGGCTGGTCTTGAACTCCTGGCCTCAAGTGATTCTCCTGCCTTGGCCTCCCAAGGTGCTGGGATTACAGGTGTGAGCCACTGTACCCAGCTGCCCACCAGATGTCTTAAATTCAGGATTTTCAGAGCTGATCTCATTATGTTTACCTGCAGATTTCTTTCTGCAAAGGTCTACCCATTATTGATGACTAATACACCTTTCCCCTAAGTTAGAAACTTAGGAATCATAATAAACCCTTCTTTTTCTTTAATCCTCATGATCAGTTAGTCACCAAATCCTATGGCTTCTAAATGACTCTTAGTCTATTCTCCCTTCTCCCTTTGCATTGTCACTTGCCCAGTTCAGACCCTCTTATTTCTTGCTTGGTCTCTTAATTGGTGCCCCTACCTCTAGTTTCTCCACTTTTCTTACAGCCACCAGAAAAATCCGTTGTGATCATGGTCTGGCGCCTGGTTACCTCTGCAGCCTTATTTCCTGATGGCCCTCCACAAGCATCCTTCCCTTTAGTAACACTGTAACATTTGCAGTTCTTCACCTGGGCCACATTTTCCACATTTTCTCAATTTGAACCTCTGCCTGAGATGCCTTTCTTCCTACTGCCCTCTGCTTGGCCAACTCTTATCTCCCTGCCCCTGGCCAGACTTAGCTTAAGTATTGCATCCACCTCCACCAAACTAACTTAAATATTTTGCTTTTGGGCTTTCTGGTCCCCTGTATACACCTCTGTCATAGCATTTAACACTTTCAGTTGATTGTGTACTTTTCCACTGACCAGATTGTCAATTCCTTGTGGGTACACATTGGTTTTCATTTCTATATTCCCTGTTCTAGCACAGGGCTTACTATATAGTAAGTATGTATTATATATATGCCTGTTGAATGAGCGAGTGAAAAAGTAAAAAAAAAAGCCATTAAATGTTCTGAAAATCTAAGATGATAATATATCCCACAAGCTATCTTAAACTCAGGATATCTTTGTTTTGTTGTTAACAGTAGTCTCTTTTTAAAGGCACTGTGTCAGTTGGATGTTGGTGGCTAAGCCCTGTCTTTAAGTACACAGCTACCTTTCCTAGTTTTTGCCTCTGATGTGAAATGCAGTCCTGCAAAGGGGTAGCTGTTTGCTATTGACCCCATTTTCATTGTTTCTATCACTATTATAATTTTGAGACTTGGACTCATTTGTGTATTTCAGGGCAGGTGACATTACAGAATTAAAAATTCTGGAGATACCAGGTCCTGGAGACAACCAACATTTTGGAGACCTTCATCAGACAGAATTAGGCCCCTCTGGTGTTGGATACCAAATGGGTATCAATCAGAATGGCACAGGCAAGTTGGTCAAGAAGCCAGCCTCTTCCAGCAGTGCCCCTCAGAACATTCCTAAGAGGACAGATGTGAAGAGCCAAGATGTTGCCATTTCCCCCCAGCAGCAACAGTGCTCAAAGAGCTATGTGGACAGGCACATGGAATCCTTGAGTCAGTCCAAAGGTTTCCGCCGTCGGCACAACTCCTGTAAGTAGGGTCAAGTTGATATTTCTTCTTAACCTCATGTTTTAGGGCTGTAAGCTCTTGTCTACTACTGCTCTTTAAACAAGTCCTTTATTACTCTAATAAAAAAGGATGCTGGCAGAGCTTCACAAAAATGTAGCATGGTTCTCTTATTCCAGGGCTAGTCCCTCAAGATGTTAAGGGAAAGGAAATAAGCTGTTAGAGATGCGCACTAGCTTCCTGCCCTCTCCTACCACTTCACATCCTTCAGGAAAAGTCTGCACAGAGTTTATTGAGACTAATTGTGATGTTTTAAATCCAGTAGCTGATAGTGGTGGTGATGTCTGAGTTGAACCTGCACTTAGGCTGTTCCAGGGGATGCTTACATGACTTTTCATTTTGTGATTTGACTCCCATCCTCAGCTAGAGGAGAGGAGGAGACTGGCCTAGACATCTCTGTGATCTTTCATTTTCTTTCTTTTTTTTTTTTTTTTCCCCTCAAGTTTTCAAAGTTAAACTTTAATAGGAGATACAGATCAGAACCATAAGGTTTTCTACACCCATTTTTACCATTTTTGTTTGACTTTTCATTTTGAAACATGAAATTTTTCATCTCCAGATGTGCAAGGACTTGTGAGGACCTATTGATTAGTATTACAATTTTTAATCCAGTTTCATTTCATCAAATTTCACAGATAACAACGGGAAGAAAGAGAATTCAATTCAGAAAGACATGACCTATAAAGATTAAATGTATTAGTTTAGATTAGATAAATTATTTTAAATGTAAAAATATGGAATGCTTCACAAATTTGCATGTCATCCTTGCGCAGGGGCCACACTAATCTTTGTATCACTCCAATTTTAGTATATGTGCTGTCGAAGCGAGCACTGATCTTTCATTTTCTGACAGACCAACAATTTTAAATTTGCTGTATTTACTGTCTCATCAAGGACAGTGTGCACTGGTGTGTGTTGCTGCCCAGTTTTGTATGGTACTAACACATTGTTGAATGCCATTGGTTGATTATAGACTGTAGTTAACCTGTGATGCTCTTTAACATATTCACTAGAATAATGTTATAGCAAATCTATGTTCCTTAAATGAATACAAGTGTTCTTTTAAAAAATTGCTTCTAAATGACAAACTATTGACAAAAATTTTTACTTAGATGGCTTTGTACTCAGAGATAATGGCAGAATATTAGGAATTTTAAGTGAGTGTTCATTAATTCATATTAACTTACCAGCTAGAGTAATGCTATGGCATTACCTTCTAAAAGGCAGAGTTTAAAGTGAGCTAGGTCTCTCTAGAACTCACATTCAGTGAGTTTATTACAAAAAATTCCAGATACTTCTTGCTGCCATTTTTGCATCTCAAACTGTGGTCCTGGTGACATTGTAGTAAGGTTTTTGTGTGCCGTGTGAGTTCTAGCTTGTGGTGTATCATCTGTGTAAAGTACTAACATTTTAAGTTTTGGAAATGCCTGATTCAAGTGAATAAACAATTGAAATTAAAAGTTTTTTTAAAAAATGTATTTCAAGGCCATTTCTTTCAGTGCATGAGAAGCCACTATCAGAATTAACAATGACTAAAAACTTGAGACTGAAATTCAATCGTTACTTGTTTTGTATCCTTAGAAAAACTGTAGAATGCTTGGATATAGAAAATGACTCTTTCTGTTTATACTTTAACCTTCTCTGTTTTGCTTTATTCTCTCTTTTAAAAAAAAGTCATTTTTTTTGGCCAAAAATTAACTTGTTTGTTAAAAGTTCAAATATTTAAGCAGTTTATAATTTTCCATGTATTTGGAGATTACTCTTATTAGCAATTTATATTTTATTTTCCTACATATTTTTCACCTATTATTAACATCTTACATTGTCATGTTACATTTGCTACAATTAATGAACCAACATTAATACTCTGTTAGAAAATAAAGTCCATATTTTATTCAGATTGCCTTAGTTTTTACCTGATGTCCTTGCTCCAGGATCCCATCCAGCACACCACATTACATTTAGTAGTCATGTCTCTGGTTGGCTCTGACAGTTTTTCAGACTTTCTTTGTTTTTGATGACCTAAACAGTTTTGATGATTACTGATATTTTGTAGAATGCTCCTCAGTTGGTATTTGTCTGACGTTTTTCTCATGATTGGACTGGGGTTATGTGTTTTTAGAAGGAAGACCGCAGAGGTAAAGTACCATTTTCATCACATTGTATCAAAGATATGTACTATATTACCTTGGTTTATGACCTTGATCACTTGGCTGAGGTAGTGTTTGTCAGATTTCTCCTCCATAAAGTGACTCTTTCTTCTTCCTTTACAAACTGTACTGTTTGGAAGGACGTCACTGTGTGCAGCCCACACCCAAGGAGTGAGGAATTATTCTCCCTCTCTCCTTGAGGACACAACATCAACATAAATTATTTAGAATTCTCCTGCACCAGAGATTTATCTCTTCTCCCCTGTTTATTTATTTATTGAGTTGTTTATATCAGTATGGACTAATGGTATTTATTTTATAGTTTGGCTTATAATTTAATATTACTTTATTTTGGTATTCAAATTTTTTCAGCTTTGGTCTTTCACTGGGGGCTCTTTCGTTTGGCTCCCATGTTGTTGTTTTTTTGGAGACAGGGTCTTGCTGTGTCACCTAGGCTAGAGTGCAGTGTCATCATAGCTCATTGCAGTCTCAAACTCCTGGACTCAGTTGATCCTCCTGCCTCAGTCTCCTGAGTATCTGGGGGCTACAGGCATGCACCGCCACACCTGGCTAATTTTTAAATTTTTTTGTAGAGATGGGATCTTGCTGTGTTGCTCTGGCTGGTCTCAAACTCCTGGCCTCAAGTGATCCTCCTGCTTTGGCCTCCTGAGTAGTTGGGACTACAGTTTGTACTTGAGTCTTACCTTGTATATTTTCTGCCCTAGCCCTAAAATCAGCCATGTCTCCAAGGAGCCCTGTTTCCTTTTATTGGAGACCAGTATTAGAAACCAAGATCTGGGCACACTTGGTGTGCTGATTGCTACTGGGTGTCATCCTTATAGCTGACAGCAAGAAAATATTATGTGTATATACTTAACCAGTGTATATATACTTATCTGTAAATATTTCTGTATGTAACCATGTATACTGTACTGTGCTAAGTATAAGTTCGTACTGATGTCTCCAAGTTTAATCCTTTACCACATGGATCATTCTAGCTTTCTGCTTTTGCTTATCTGTAACCTCCCACTCCAACAGTGAGAAACCTGTCTCCCACCATCTGTCATCCATTTTTTTTTCTTTTTTTCTTTATTAACTGCCTAGAAAGCTAATGTCATCCATTACAAAAAAATTTTTTTTTAAGAGACAGGGTCTTGCTCTGTCACCCAGACTGGAGTGCAGTGGTGCAATCATAGCTCAGTGCAGCCTTGGACTCCTGTGCTCAAGGGAACCTCCCACCTCAGCCTCCTGAGTAGATCAGACTACAGGCATGCACCACCATGCCCAGCTAATTATTTTATTTTTTGTGGAGATGGGGTCTTGCTATGTTGCCCAGGCTGGTCTTGAACTTCTGGCCTCAAGCAACCCTCCCACCTTGGCCTCCCAAAGTGCTGGGATTACAAGTGTGAGCCACCATGCCTAACCTGTCATCCATTTATATAATTATTCAGTTCCAGTGTACATATGTAGTGGTATCAGAATTATTAACCTGTATCCCCCACCCCCATGGGATACTATCAAATAGAATACAGTGCTTATGCACAGTTTTTTTGGCCTTTCATCTTACAGACTCCATTCGTTTCTGGAGTTACCTAGGTCTCCCACCTGCTCATTGACTTGTTTCATATATTTGTAATACAATTAGATTGTCCCATTCTGCATTCATCCTGGGATCCCCTAACCTCCTAAATGATTTTTTAAAATTTGCATACATTAAGTCTCACTCTTTATGCTGTTAAGTTCAGTGGGTTTCAATAAATACATAGTGTCATGTGTCTGTTGTTACAGTATTATACAGAACATTCACTGTCCTAAACAATCTCTGTGCTTCACCTGTTCAACTGTCCCCCTCTTCCCTCCCTACTTCCTCCTAGCAACTATTGATCTTTTTACCATCTCTGTAGTTTGCCTTTTCTTAAATGTCACATAATTAAAATCATACTGTAGTATATAGCCTTTTCAGACTGACTTCTTTCACTTAACTATATACATCTATGATTCATTCATGTCCTTTGTGGCTTCATAGCTCATTTCTTTTTATTGTTGGATAATATTCCATTGTATGGATGTGTCAGTTTGTTTATTCATCTATTAAAGGATATCTTAGTTGCTTCCAGCTTTTGGTGATTATGAATAAAGCTGCTATGAACATTTGTGTGCAGGTTTTTGTATGGACATAATTTTCAGATCAATTGTGTAAATACCAAGGAGAGCAGTTGCTGGATGTTACGGCAAGACTATTAGTTTGTTTCTGTTTTTTTTCCATTAACCAATTATAGCAACTCTTTTGAAAGAGGCAGTTAACTTCAAAATGAGTAATTTATTGAGTCATTAAATATGAAATGTCCAATTTCGAATCGAAAGTGTAGTTTATCATATCTCAAACAAGAAGCAGTAGAATTAATCAAAGTATGTGCCTAAACTATCGATACAGTTTTGCCATCTTAGTGGTAGGTTGTTTAAGCCAGCAGCGAAGAAGCCTGGAGAGCAAGTGGTGATGAAATTGCGAAAAGGTGTTTTCCACAGCTTGAGAGAATTGAATATTTTTCCTTGCAAGAAGTGGTCCAAAGCCTGGAAGAAGTGGTAGTCGGTGCAAGGTCTGGTGAATACGGTGAATAACAGAGAGTTTCCAAGTCCAGCTTCTGCAGTTTGAGCAGTGTTGTTTGTGTGACATGGGGTTGCATGTTGTCTTGCAAGAGGATTAGCCTGTTTTGTTGACCAATCTCGGCTGCTTAATCGCAAGCATCCTCATCATTTCGTCCAATTGGTTGTAGTAGACATCTGCTGTAATCGATTGACCAGGTTTCATGAAGCTGTAGTGGATAATACCAGCGCTGGACCACCAGACACCATTAGCTTTTTGGGGTGAATATTCAGTTTTGGACTGTGCTTCGGCACTTCATCTTTGTCCACCCCTTGTGCCGAACACTTGTGATTGTCAAAAAGAATCCATTTTTCATCACACGTCACAATACAGTGTAGAAGTGGTTTGCCTTTATGTTGTGACAGCAAAGAAAGGCAAGCTTTGAGATGATTTCTTTTCTGATGCTTGTTGAATTCATGCGGAACTCATCTATCCAGCTTCTTTACCTTGCCAATTTGTTTCAAGTGGTCCATTATTGTTGGAATAGTAACATCAAATCTTGCTGTTAATACACGCATAGGTTGAGTTGGATTTGCTTCCACTACAGCTTTTGGCTTATCATTATCCACCTTGGTCTCAGGTCGCCCACATGGCTCATTTTCAAGACTAAAATCACCAGAATGGAACTTCTCAAACCATCGATGTACTGTGCGTTCATTAGCCACGTCCTTCTCAAACACTTCATTGATATTTCAAGCTGTGTGCGCTGCATTGGTTCCAGGACGGAACTCATATTCGAAAATAACACAAATTTTTGACTTATCTGTGGTTTCACAAAAATTGCTCTAAAAAAAATTTGAAAGATAATCACAAGCCAAAATGTGCATTTGAAAGACTGATGATGTACCTTCACAATAAACGTAAAACAAGAAGTGTCAAAGTGAAATGTCAGAGATATCAATTGTCAAACTTAGTACTTAAGGAAATCGGACATTTCATACTTAACCTAATATTTAACCTTTAACAAGTCACTCTGATACATTAAAAAGTAGGGTTATTCTCATTCTGAAAAGTATACCCTAGGTGATGCTTATTCTGCTTTTGCTGTTTGGTAAATTTCCTTTTCCTAGATCGTTAACTATACATAAATGAGGTAAAGGGATCATGGGGTAGTAAACTGTTATTCTTTTTAGGGAACTTCTTTTGAATCCAGGTTAGTGTGGAAAATGTCTGTGGCCTGGGAATTTGATGATGAGATGTGGCTTAGAATTGGTTTCTGGTAGACAGTAGAATTACATTTTTTTATCTGCTCATTGAGCTCTGTAAGGTGAGTAGAAAGGTCTGCCTTAAAATTTTCTCTGATACGTTGATGTTGAGACTGGTAGGTTGAAGAAACTATAGGAATATAATCTCTCTTCAGCTCTGGCTTTTAAGTGTCCTTTGAAGGTTGGTAGTGAGGAGTTGAGGGATTTGTTGGTTCTAGTTACTTAATCCAACATTGATGAGAGATGTAGCACAAGCAGATTTTAATCTCTTCACTTGGCTTGGAGGTGGGGGTGGGTTTAAAGAATAATTTGTATTACCACTCAGAATATTTGTCAAGTAGATGAATGGAACGTCAGTCCCACAGAGCATAGGGAAACCATATTAGGCTTGTTAAGGATGCAGGTCTTTGTATGGGGACAATTCACATTTGTCAAATCTTGTGTCAGAGCTAAAAGTGGTGACTATGAGGTGCAGATGAAAGTTACTCTTCTCTGAAATCTCATTCTGTAAACTTGAGTAGTCTGGCTACATGCAGTTGAATAAAAATATAACGTTGAGATAAGGCTCTTTTGCTATAGAACGTGAAAGTAGATAGCTGGCCTTTAGCTCATTTATATATAGGCAGTGGTGGTCCTATAGGCATTACATTGCCTCTGCTTGGCACTGATTTCCCTTTTCCTTTGTTTCTAGAGGTGGAGCGAAATGAAGTGGAGTTGAATTTTTTAAATTGAAAGATGTTGGATATTATCTTGTTACAGTATGGTTGGGCTTTAATAGTCTGTTCAGTGTAACAATGATCTTACCCTCTGAGGTCAGAAGTTAGTTTTCATGGTCCTACTGAGGTCCTATTGACTTCTTAACCTCCTTGGATGTGCTTCATATATCTAACAGACTTTAAAACCCAGGGCCTAGAATTTAGGAGTTGAGAAGAAGGTCCCAGATATACGCAGGCACCTTCTTACGACGCCTGTTGAATCTGGCACCAAAACATTTTCAGTTTGACCTTCAGGTACCCTTTAGCGTGTTAAGTGCAGGACAAAGTTCCCCTTTACAGTCTGTGTGTGACAAAAGCCAATAAATAAGTGGCACTGAGGATTACACAACAATGGGTTTGTTACAAATTGTCCTGGCCAAAGGGCCTCTGTGCCAAAGGCTGGCAGAAAAATGGCACAGGAAGGCAGCCAACCTCTCGTCTTAACACATGGGTGGCCCTTGTAATTGAAAGGTAAAGAAATCTGAGAAGGACTGTTTATCTTTTCCAAGGGAAGTGCATTTCTCCCCCAGTGGCCAAAGGCCAGTTTAATGCAGAGCCAAGGCCCTTTGGGCTGAGTAAGCCAAGTATTGCAACAGCTTATTCACCCAGGACTTCCTAATACTTGTGTTAAGGTATGAGAGAAGGGAAGAATAAGAGACAACTGAGCACATTAGGCCTGCCTTTCGTTTATTTTATATGCTCTTGTTGACCTGTGGTGTCAGTATTTTGTCTTGGAAACGTTTTTCACTCTCTGCTTTCTTGACAGTGTTTGGAACGTAGCTAGTCCTTAGTGTATATTTCTCAAATGAATGAATAGAAGGTCCTACGTTCAGAGGAGCACAAGAAAATACCTGAAACCTTCTAAAAACACAGCTCTGTTTTTGGTTGTAAGTTATATTTGTAGAGTCATATGGCAGAGCCAAAAATGGTGATGACCAGTGCCCAGCATCATTAGGGCATATTTAAGGCATCTCCCACTGTGAATCCTGTTAGTCTTTACAGTGGGGCACTTTGTCAATGTGCTGAGAAAGAGCTTTATGGCTCTTTTTCTTTGCTTTTTTACTTTGCTTTTCATTGGTTCTTCATTATCTGGCATGATATGAAGTGGGTACCATTTATTAGCCTTTTTTTTTTTTTTTTTAAATCTGAGCTGAAAGTTTTCCACACTGTACCCTGTCCCCCCAAATACAGGTTGAGTATCCCTTATCCAAAATGCTTGGGACCAGAAGTATTTCGATTTTGGATTTTTTCAGATTTTGCAGTATTTGCAGAATACATACTGGTTTGAGCATCCCTAATCTGGAAAATCTGAAATTCAAAATGCTCCAATGACCTTTTTTTTTTTTAGCATCATGTCAGCACTCAAAGATTTTTGAATTTTAGGGCTTTTTGGATTAGGGATACTCAACATGTGCTTCTGAACACTTTCATGTTAGTATTAGCCCAGTGTTTAGGGCTAATAAACACTGGGCTAATTGTTGGAGAAGCAACTGATGACTTTTGCATAAAGCAGACTTTAGCACTAGATAGCTGGCATTTTACCGGTGTTATCTGGGACTTCTGAACTGCCTACAGAGTTTTGGGGTCTTTGAAGTGTTGGTTCTTTACTATTTTCTCCTACAACTGTTTTTGTGCCTCTACCTGTTCCTCTTTAACAATGTCTATATCCCTTTTCCTCTGAGCTGTTTTCTTGGTCTGTCATCTGGTTTCCGGAACTCAGGGTTTCATCTGAACAGGAATGATTTCCCATTTTGTTTCTTTTACCCTGTCTTCTCTTTCAGTGATCAATTGCTTATTTTCATCTGTCATCATGGTAGTTCCAGGATAGATCATTGTCACTTCATATTGGACATGACTGAACTTTTTTCCTCTGAAGCCCTTGCCTCATACTTCCTCTCGTGTTATTGTCAACAACTTCATCTTCCTGTTGTGTGTCAGTCACGCAACAACCTTGGCATGATTTTTGATGGCTCCCTTTCTTTGTTGTAGTTAATCTCAAATTGCCCTTTCTTTTATAACCTCTTTTTAAACTTTTAACTTTTGTTTGGCTGGTGTTTGTTTTTTGTTTTGTTTTGCTTTTTTTATTTCTTAATTCAGCAGAGATTTGTGTATTTATGCTGGACCAGGCATAGTATTGGGTGACAGGTATGAATGATGTCACTCCTGTCCTCTGTTGTCTTCTATGCTCCTTGGGGAGTTAGATCAAGAACACAGATTAACTACAGAATGAAGTAGATAGTATAGGGTAAGTGTGAGCTCATTGGTACCCACATTGTCATAAGTTGTCATATGGGAGTGATTTTTCAGCAGTAGTCAAAGTATGTTTTGGCCGAGTCTGTAACAGCAAAAATGAGAAATAGCTTAAAAGTTCATCAGTGGGGATGAATCTTCTGTATGCTACAATCTATAATTTATGCAACCATAAAAAGTAAGATACAGTATTTGAAGAATTCTTTTATGAAACGGGAAGATTATCCTAAACAAGAAAGCAGGATATAAAACTTCATAAGATGGATACAAATTTTTTACTAAAAGGAAATACCTAAAAATGTTATATGAATATTTGCAATTTCCTGTATATTTTGTGCATTATATATTATCAAAATTTATTAAAAGTTATTTTTAAAAAGGAATACTTGTTTCCTGTTGCTTTTGAATTCCTTCTTTTACTATTGTGCTATACTGAATGTTGTTTGATTTTTGCCCTGTGCTCATTTTCTAGACATGATACTCTCTGGTACTTTTCACTTTGCCTAGGTCTATCAGAGCTACGTGGTTTCCCTACTCCTATTTCGACATTTTTATATGTGGAAATAGTGTAGAATTTGGAATCTGATAGATTAAAGTTCAGATCCTAACTCAGTATAAATTTGGAGCAGGCTGCTTCACCTCTCACCCTTAGTTTCATTTGTAGAATGGTAATTTTAATCAGGTTGTTCAGAAGAAAAACCGAGATAATATGTATATCAAAGCCTAAGATGGTGTGAGCTACATAGGTTACGCAGGATGACAAATGGTGGGAGTCTTGACTATCTTTATTCCTTTGCTCTAGGTTAGTAAATGACTCTAGACAATAATGACCATCTTAAAGTATTTTCATGCTTCCCTAATACTTTATAATACCTTAGAATATTATAAGAATTAAGTAGTAATCTTTGTGGAAAAGCTTATGGTAAATGTTAAAAGTGCTAGCTAGCTAGATTATGTCAGGACGCTCTGGCTGTGAATAATAGAAAATCCTTCTTAGTGGCTTAAATAATAAAGAAATTATATCACAATAAGTCCAGATGTTGTCATTTCCAGATATTGTATAATCAGGGCTTCAACCTTATTTCTCTGAAACTCTCCTTTGTGTGTTGGCTACATCCTCAAATTGATACTAGCTGGCTCTAGCAGTTCCATGTGTCTCATCTAGACATAACATTCTTCAGAAGGAGAAGAGAGATCATCTCTTTCAGTGTATCAGCTTTAGCAGAGTTTCAGTACTATTAACATATGGGGCCAGATAATTTTTTGTTGTGGGGGACTGCCCTGTGCATTGTAGGATATTTAGCAGCATCCCTTTATTCTACCTACTAGATGCTACTACCTCGGTAGCACCCTCACCACCATCACCATCAGTTGTAACAACCAAAAATGTCTCCAGACATTGTCAGATGTCCCCTTGGGGGCAAAATTGCCCCTGATTGAGAATCAGGAGTTCTTCAGGAGTGAGGAAACCTTTATCTGAAACTACTATAAGATCTCCCTTCCCCAACCCTTGTCCCCTCATGTCTTCTTGGCCAATACTACTTCACATGTCCATGCTTAAATAAGTTGTTGGCATGAGCACCACCATGATTGATTTAGGAATTAATCAGCTCCCTCACCTGAGAGGAAGGTATCTTAAAAAATAGGGTTTTGTTCTTAGGATAGAGGGGTCTGAATGTTGAATAGGCAGCAACAGGATCTGCTACAGGGAAAAAACATTTCACACTAAAATTGCTTACCTATGGCAAGGGGCTGTTGAAAGTAATGTGTAGGACACATGCAGGCAGTTTGACGATTAGGTTTGCAGAAGTGATTTTGGAATGACGGTAGGGGTGAATGTAACATTAAATAAGCACTGGGCTTATGTTTGTATTGTTTGCCATTGAATCTTTAGCACCTAGCACAGATCTCAGTACATAACAGATGCTTAATGAGTATTTTTTGAATGAATGAATGCATATGGAACAATGCTGATCAGAATACTCTCACAGGTGAAATGGTGTTTTGGATTCAGGAGCAGTGTTGGTATGATTATGAATGCAGTTGACTGAAATGAGACTCATGTAGACTACGCTCATTCTTTTCCAAATAAACTATATTCAGTTTCAAAGGAATTATGCTTTGGACTAAATAGTGGTTAAAATAAGAATTAAATATTTGACTCATAATATTGATACCATTTCATTAGGTTTCTTGTATTTCCTCCATCAGAACTAAACGTTTCTATGTGACAAGAACTCTTGATTAGTCACTAATTTGTTGACTTTTGATACCTACGTTTCATATGCATTAGATATGAGACATAAAAGTACAAATTAAAAAAGATTAAACATGAACTATTTTTATAGTAATATTTTGTTAATTGTTCAAAATAGTTTTTGCTTATTAAAAAGTAATAGTGATTAATTGTGAGTCATTGATTTCTAAAATGTTGGTATACCACTGAGGAAAATAGTAAACACACAGTTATTTCAGAGAGAATTTAAGATAGGGAATTGGTTAAGTAGGTGTTGTAAGACTGAAAAAACAAAAAGCGACATTGAGGAAGGGGAAACAAAGGGAAGAGGTTGGGCTTTTTAGAACCTCGAAGTTTGGAGACGGGCTTCACAGAGCTGGTGCCAGTACTTCTGAGGGGGTGCGATGAAGATGGTTGGAGACTGGAACCAACTGCCTGGGCAATGCTGGTGGGAATAGCAAGGAAACAAGGAGAAGGTCTCTTCTTCCTTCTAGTCTCTTCCAGTACCCACTAGTGGGGATGAAACCTAATAGGAAGCCAGCTAACTGAGGAGAAATGTAGTTTGTAGAGTTCCAGCCTCAGCACCACAAAGGGTGAGGGTGGAGTTGAAAAGCGGTAGCTTAGTAAGTGACACGCTTAACTCTGAATGAAAAAGATTCAGAGAACTAGTCCTAGGTTCAGTTAATTTTGGCTGGTTTGTTTTTAATGGTAGTCACAGCTGGAAAGAATACTTCTCAGAGGCATGATGTGGAGCAGGGTCAGCAAACCTTTTCTGTAAAGGGTTAGGTGGTAAATATTTTAGGCTTTGCAGGCCACAGGGTCTCCATCTCAAATACTTAACTTTGCCTTTGTAGCACAAAAACAAGCCTTAAACAATATATATGTAAACAAATGAGTGTGAGTGTGTTCCAATAAAATTTTATTTACAGTAACAGGTAGTGGGTTGGATTTGGCCTGTGGGCTATAGTTTGCAGACTTTTAATGTAGAATATATACATTTAGAGTAAAGTTAATTAGTGAGAATTAATGTGGATTCATGTTTAGAATGACCTTGATACTTTTTAATTCGGGGGTCCATCTTCATAGATCTGATTAATTTTTTAAAAACCTGGCTAAAGAATGCCTATGAAAGGAATTCTTTACAAGAATCTTTTTAAGCCACATATTCATTTTTGTTTCCCTTAGTTAAAAATTGGCATGGTTGTACAATGTGAATTACTTAATGCCACTGAACTATACACTTAAATACGGTTAAAATAGTAAATTGTATGTTATGTATATTTTACCACAATTAAAAAAAAAGATGTAAATTCACTTGCATGGACATACTTCTTGTTATGGAATGTCACATTTTCCTCAGATATCTTGAATACTGGGAACATTTGGCTGGCATGAAACCTCACAAGGGTGCCAGTTTCTGTCAATACATTAAATTCATAAAGTTTTATTTCTTACTGTTTTTAGTTAAAAGAAAAAGTAAATACAATATTCAGTATCTTTTTCCTGCATCCCAGTGGATCATCCTGTTTACCCCTGGGGATGCACACACCCACTGAAGAGAGACCACTGGGCAAGAGACCTATTTCCTAATAGGATGGTTTGATCTAATACTGGGGTAGTACATTGATAATCCTTGCTCTCTTGTTCTTCCCTTGCCTGCATATATTGCTAATGGTGTTATCCTGATCTTGTGTTTTCATACCCATTCTCCCTTCCTAATCTACCTCTGCTTTCTTATTCATATTTCTGTGGTACTTTATATAAACTTTGATAACTCTAATCACACTGTATTTTCATTATTTGCATATATATTTTCCCCCTCCCTCCTTGTTGAGCCATTAATGTGTCTTGGTTATATACTGTGTTCCCAGCACCTAGCTCTAGCATACAATAAGTTCTCACTGAATTTTTTTTCTTTCCCTCTGTTGCTGGGGCTAGAGTGCAGTGGTGTCATCATAGCTCACTGCAACCTCAAACTGCTGGGCTCAAGCGATCCTCCTGCCTCAGCCTCCTGAGCAGCTGGGACTGCAGGCGGGTGCCACCACATCTGGCTAATTTTTTCTGTTTTTTTTGTAGAGACGGGGTATCCCTTGTGCTCAGGCTGGTCTTGAACTCCTGGCCTCAAGTGATCCATTTGTTTCAGCCTCCCAAGGTGCTAGGATTACAGGCATGAGCCACTGTGCCTGGCCTTTCACTGAATATCTTATCAAATTATTAGAACTTAACCGAAACTTTGAATAGCTTCTTATTGGTTCATAATCTGAGCTGTTTATGGTGTCTCAAGCACTCTTCCTCACCTTCATAATTTTGGTTAGCCTTGGTTTTTTTTCAGTGTCCTAAATGATATCTTCACTACCATCACTGCTTTTCTCCATACCAGTACTTGGCATTAGGAAGACTTGGGCATGAATTATATTTGCATAGTACACACCTTTCAGAATAATTAATGTATTTGATCTTGCTGATATTGATTAATTTATTAAATGAATATTTATTGGCTGCCTACTATATGCTAGAAACTGTACTGGGGATACCAGTATGTATGAACATTTTACATACAAGGAAATTGAGGACCCTGAGAAGTTAGATGATGGGTATGAGATTGTATAACATCTTAATGATAGAATGGCAACTGGATCCTAGGTCTCCTGACTCTTGGTCCATTGGGTTGTAGGCGGTTGCTATGAGAAGAGTTAGAGCAATATAGTTGGTATGGCATGTGTGAGGGGGTTTGCTTGTGATTGTTCTAACTGCTACTTGAGTGTTTTCAGAGTTGAGGGGCTCAGTCTTTCAAAAGGGAAGTATATTACATTTATTTAGACCATGGTAGAGGGTCAGTTTGGCATACCAGTCACCTGGTACACCCTTTCAGAGTAGTCAGATGGCAATCAGTGTATAAATTTAATTCAAGATTCTCTGGAAATGGATGGTTTGGAGAATTCTGTGAGGCCTTCTGCCTTCGCTGATGTGTGGTAGCCAAATAGGATCTCAGACAGAGGGTGGCTGTCTACTCTGGTGTTGATGTGCATCTTGGTGTGGCCTCTATAGGATCAGCTCAGCATGGACCTTGTCATTATTTCATGGTTCAGAAACTGCTTACTCAGAAGAGATAAAATTCTGAGAAAGAGATCACATTAACCAAAAGGTCTAAAGACATCTTTGTAAGTCAGAATACCAGTGGTAGCTATATATCTGCTCAAGATATAGAATCTCTTATATAAACCAAGGATTCTCTCCTACTAGAGTCCAGTCTGAGATCAAATTAAAAATCAGAAGGTTGCTTGCTGAGTAAGCATAGAATTAAGAGCCAGTTGAATAGTATCTTCTTATAAGCTTCAGGTTGTGAGGCCTTGGCCTTCTTTTACTCCATGGGTATTTCTTTCTTAAATAACTGCTGGACTTTCAGACTCAAACCACTCTGACCTGTGAGGAGAGACTGCCCTTCCACTTCTTTTCTTTATATTAAGTTGTCAGAAAAGCTTCAGTTATTACCAGTTTCATTGTAAAGGGCAGAAGTGGTTAAGATTTCCAGGAGTGCTGCTTATTTCATATTCGTTAACTAGTTTGGGTAACATTTGAAATCTGTTATCCACATGAGATGTGTGTTTTGTGCTATTTAATATGATTTAGAAATAGCTTACCTTTACCATCTTCACTTTGGTTCCTGTAACACTCTCTGCAGGCAACTAATGTTCTGTATTGTCCGCTTCCACTGAGCACTTTCCGTGGGCACACTGACTTTAGTCCCTGTTTTTTCTCCAGGGTCATCTAGTAGCAGGCACCCAAATCAGGCAACTCCAAAGAAAAGTGGTTTAAAGAATGGTCAAATGAAGAATAAAGATGATGAGTGTTTCGGGGATGATATCGAGGAGATCCCAGACACAGATTTTGATTTTGAAGGGAACCTGGCCCTTTTCGACAAGGCAGCTGTGTTTGAGGAGATTGATACCTATGAGAGGAGAAGTGGTACCCGTTCCCGGGGCATCCCAAATGAAAGGCCTACTCGGTACCGCCACGATGAGAACATCCTGGAGTCAGAGCCCATTGTCTACCGACGGATCACAGTGCCCCACAACGTGAGCAAGGAGTTCTGCACAGGTGAGTTTCACCAGGTCCCATATCCCACTGGCTTCTCTTCTCTTTCTATTATGCTTGAAACAGACCCAGTTTCTGAGTCAGAATCTTACATTAGGAATTAAGTGGCTTGGTGGTTGGCCCAATATTATTGTCTCTTGGGGATTGTGGCCAATACAGCAATCTACCACTACAGGGGGATAATTTCTCTACATGTTCATTTATATCCTTTAGGCAGGATCTGGTCTGCTGTTTATTTAGTTTTGGTTTTATGAGTAGCAATTAAAGGCATAGGGGCTATCTAGATTCGAATCATCAGGTCTATTTTCACTTTGGCTTGCCTGTTAATGGCTGTACATTTCACCAGAAGTTCAACTCTGTTTTACTAATTATTTGCTGGTACAACACCAGTTGAAGATGGATGATTGAAATCATTGGCTAAAATTAGGGTTTAGTTAAATTACATTTGTTTACCATGCTGTCCTCGTTTCCTGTTAACCCTGGTCA
Organism: Daubentonia madagascariensis; assembly: GCA_023783475.1. Lineage (NCBI taxonomy): Eukaryota > Metazoa > Chordata > Mammalia > Primates > Daubentoniidae > Daubentonia > Daubentonia madagascariensis. The sequence goes on along the minus strand of JAKFHU010000144.1, from coordinate 4,758,316 downwards.
TTTAATTTGGCTAGTTAAAATTTTTATGTAACAAAGTAGTGCCTTGGTAGTTATATTGGTATATGATAGTCTAGTTCTATTACCTCAGTCATGTTTAAGTTTCTTTCTTTTCTTTCTTTTTTTTTTTTTTGCATTAGAATCTTTTCTTCAAACATATGGCATATGAAGCAGATAAAAGCGGTTGTGGGAGAGGTGGTTCACCTCTTCCCTGTCCCCATCCCTACCCCCAAACCACATTATTATCTGGGCTTCTTGGATCACAGTTTGAAAAACATTGTTAGTGAATGATCCTAAGAGCTAAAGAGAAAATCGTAATAAATCATATTCATTTTCTTAGAGAAGGAACTGAGTAAAGTATTTTCATTTTGGCTTGAAGTTTGGAATATAGGGAATATAAATATTGAACGCTGGTAGCTGTTATAGGGAAAATTATAGAGACAGCTTAATTGCATTTGGAGGAAAATCAGACATGGCTCTTTTATAGACAACAGTAGGACTCTGTTGTATTTGTTTTTGCTGAGTATAGTAGCTTGCATGTGCTTTCCATGTTAAAAAAAGATAGACTGTCAGGCTAAAAAAGACTGCTAAATGGTTTCAGTCTTTCATAGCAGACTCTGGTATGCCTCTTTACTAAGGTAGTTTCCTTAAGTGGCAGTAATAGTGTGACTTGCTGAACTTCTTTGATTTTTATTATGTGTGTAAAGGCAAACAGCCTAGCTCAGAATCAGGTTTAATTTAAATTGCTGGTTTTAAGCTTTTCAAAGGCAGTTATCGTCTTTAGGTCTGGTACTATTCCCAGATCTGCCAACTGTCCACCTCTAACTGCTTCTTTTTTTATTGCCCTCATTTGTAAAATAAGCTGCTTGCACTGGTAGTTCTCTATATCATAGTCCAGGTGATGATGCTGAGGTTGTTGGATTATGCAGTATGTACTGTCCCTGAAATTATTTACACTGCTGGAAAATTCATTAATTTGGGAAGATTATGGTCTGTCTTGGAGTGAAGTGGCTAAAAGGGTAAGAATAACAGTGAGAATCAGGAAGGATTCTCAGATCTAAAAGAACCTAAGAAAACATTTGCTAAAGTAGACAAAAGGAGGAGTGGAAATTTCTTTCTTCTACACACTCCACCTCCCCAACTTGATCTTCACACCTCTTTTGTTTTTAATGACAGAAGTAAAAAGTTCTCTACTCTCCTTTAAAACCATTTTCCTAAAGTTACTATCAACAAACATACTACAAACCACACATGCTGGTCTTTGGCGAAGAACTCGGGCGTGCCAGCTTGTGTATAGTGACCAGTTGCACTCTACTGGTTCTTGACAGTGAGGGGACAAGAAGCCCAGCAGCTTCATGCCATCTGGTTTTTCTCTTTGTTCTTAACAGTGATGAGTGGAAATGAAGTCCCTTTGCCAAGCAGAGCCTGTGCCAGAAAAAGAGCAAGCAGTTGTCTTGCTGAGCAGCTTCTCCTGCTGGTGATTTTTATCTCTGTTCCAGCTGCAAGGCACAAGCCTCAAGCAGGTTTTTACTGAGTGGTAGTCAGATAGTGCAGAGCTGGGGACACTTTTCCAATTGGATCTACTATCCAAATGTTATAATAAGGCAAACTATCTAAAATATTTGGAGAAACAATCTAGGACCATAAAATGTTAGTGTTAGGTTACTTGATTACCTATCATAATTTTCTCATTTTATAGATGAGGACATGAGGCCCAAAGAGGTAAAGGATCTTTTGAACCTTACCCCTCACATCTCCTTTTCTCTTCTGAATGTGGATAAAGAGGAGAAATAATACTGTATAAGAAGAGAACGGCAGTTTAACGGCAAAATAGACTATAGATAGTCTCCAACTTACGATGGTTTGACTTACGGTTTTTTGACTTTAGGTTGATGTGAAAGCAATATGCATTCAGTAGAAACCATAGTTCGAATTTTGAATTTTGATCTTTTCCCAGGCTAGTGATATGCGATAGGATACTCTCTCTGTTGCTGGGCAGTGACAGGGGCTGCAGCTCTCAGTCAGCCATACGATCACTAGGGTAAACAACCAACACTCTACAGTGTACTGTGTTGCCAGATGATTTTGCCCAGCTGTAGGCTAATATAAGTGTTCTGAGCATGTTTAAGGTAGGCTAGGCTAAACTCTAGGATGTTTAGTAGGTTAGGTGTATTAAATGTATTTTCACCTTACGATATTTTCAACTTACATTGGATTTATGGGGATGTAGCCCCATTGTAAGTTGAGGAGTGTCTGTATAGTCTTTTCTCTTTAGTACTATACTCTCTCAGAAATGGACCAATTTAGATCAGCAGTTTACAGGAGTGGCCTGGATAGCTCTCCCAATCTGGCCTTGTGGCATTCATGTCTCAGAATACCAAATACCTTATTTTCTACTAATTCCCAGAGTAGCAAAAGAAGAACAACATGTTTATTACCCATTTGGTGATGGCTTGGGATTTAGGATTCTGACAGCTTGCTGCTGGTGTCCTACATATTGACTTTATGCTAAGTGGTGTCGATAGTATATAAGCCATTATTCACCAAATACTCATACTCCTCTTGGCAGTACTCCTTGCCAGCTGTGGAAGGGCAGGCAGTATTATGCTAGGCCTGTTGATTGGGAAAACACATTCAGGAAGCAACTAAATCTAGCTCTTTGTTTAACCCAAATCTTTTCTCTGTGGAAAGTCCTTTTGGGTCCCTTGGCAGGACTGCTGTCTCCAACAGTCACAGATTGTCAGACATTTCTCTAGCTTGGGCCTACCCTGCTAAATAATGATGTCCAGTGGTCACCTCCTGGGTTGATCAGGATCTCTCTGGATCCAGACGTATAATGTGAAATTCTTTGAAGAGAGATTCTCTGTGTGTGTGTGTGTGCGCGCGCACACACATGTATGCTAAGTTCAAATATAAAATGCTCAATTTGTGTGAGCACTCATGTTCAGTGGTGAGAACTCCTCAAAGAACACTGCTTAGGAAAGTGGTAAGGCTTCAGAGAAGAATCTTTGCTCAACACTCATAATATTCTAAAAGAAATATTTAAGACAGTTTGAGTCAGTCAAAACACTGTACTTACTAGTGTAGGTCACTATAAGTCCTTGCCTTCAAGTTATTAAGATGTAATAGGAGATGTAAAGATACCATCTATGCCCAGAGTCCAGTGAAGGTGTGGACATTAAGTGCACTAGGTGTTGAGAGGCAGGAGAGGTCCTAGAGCGTGGATTAGGGAAGGCTTCGCTATGGGAGCAGGAGAGAAGCCAAACAGGAGCCTTGAAGCATGGTCAGGATTTCACTGGACAGAGAGGAAGAACAGGATATTCATGGGTAGGCTAGGCAGATGCTGGTGAATAGTGTGAGTAAAGGGCTGTGTGGGAGATTGGTTATTAGTGAGTTTGGCCAGGGCAGAGAGTTTAGAAGGCATTAAAAATAGCTTTGGACCAGAGCACAGCAGGCCTTGTGTGCCAATGCTGTCCTTGTCCTATGGCCATGGGGAACACCTAAAGGATTTTTTTTAAATTTCAGAATATTATGGGGGTACAACACTTTGGCTATATATATTGCCCATGCACTGCCCGTGTCAGAGCTACAATCGTGGTCATCCCCCAAACTGTGCTCCCCGCATCCATTCAGTGAGAGTTGTCCCATCCCCTCCACCCCCTTCCCGCCTGCCGCCCACTGATGAATATTATTGCCCTGTATGATGTAAGTGTTGATCAGTTAGTACCAATTTGATGGTAAGTACCAGTGGTGCTTGTTTTTCCATTCCTGTGACACTTTGCTTCGAAGAATGGGCTCTAGCTCCAACCAGGATAATACCAGATGTGTTAATTCACCATTGTTTTTTATTGCTGAGTAATACTCCATGGTATACATATACCACATTTTATTAATCCACTTGTGTATTGATGGGCACCTGGGTTGTTTCCACATCTTTGCAATTGTGAATTATGCTGCTGTAAACATTTGCGAACAGATGTCTTTATTATAGAATGTCTTTTTTTCCTTTGGGTAAATACCCAGTAGTGGGATTGCTGGGTCAAATGGTAATTCTACTTTTAATTCTTTGAGGTATCTCCATATTACTTTCCATAGAGGTTGTACTAATTTGCAGTCCCACCAGCAGTGTATGAGTGTTCCTATCTGTCCGCATCCCTGCCAACATTTGTTGTTTGGGGATTTTTTGATATGAGCCAATCTTACTGGAGTTAAGTGATATCTCTTTGTGGTTTTGATTTGCATTTCCCTGATGATTAGAGAAGTTGAGCAATTTTTTATATGTTTGCTGGCCATTATTCTGTCTTCTTTTGAAAAGTTTCTGTTCATGTCCTTTGCCCATTTTTTAATAGGGTTGTTTGATTTTTTCTTGTTGATTTTCCTATGTTCTGTATACATTCTGGTTATCAGTCCTTTATCAGATGCGTAGCATGCAAATATTTTCTCCCATTCTGTAGGTTGTCTGTTCACTCTAGTGATAGTTTCCTTGGCTGTGCAGAAGCTTTTTAATTTGATCAGGTCCCATGTATTTATTTTTGTTGCTGCTGTGATTGCTTTGGGGGTCTTCTTCATAAATTCTTTGCCTAGGCCAATGTCCATAAGAGTTTTTCCAACGTTTTCTTCGAGAATTCTTATGGTTTCACGTCTTAGGTTTAAATCTGTTATCCATTGTGAGCTGATTTTTGTGAGAGGTGAGAGGTGTGGATCCAGTTTCAGTCTTCTATATATGGCCATCCAGTTTTCCCAGCACCATTTATTGAATAGGGAATCTTTTCCCCAGTGCACGTTTCTCTGGAATTTGTCAAAGATCAGGTGACTGTATGAGGTTGGTTTTATATTTGGGTTCTCAGTCCTGTTCCATTGGTCTATGTCTCTGTTCTTGTGCCAATACCATGCTGTTTTGGTTACTATAGCCTTGTAGTATAGTTTGAAGTCTGGTAGACTGATGCCTCCCAATTTGTTCTTTTTGCTTAAGATTGCTTTGGCTAGACGGGGTCTTCTCTGGGGGAACACCTAAAGGATTTTGGATGGGAAAATGACATGATCCAAATCTCTTTTAGGAAGACTGGTCTTGTGGTAGGATTCTGGGTGGAAGAGAGGAGAGAGAGGAGACCAGAGCAGGACCAGTCGTGTTCATGATGTAACTCACGTGCTGGGGGTTTGGACCATCGAATGGAAAGGAACACAAAGATGTGAGAGAAGTGACAGAGGGGAATTTGAAATACTATAATGATTGAAAAAAGGTGGACAAGGGTTGAGTGAGGAGGATTCGGAGGTGTTGAACCTATGGAGCAGGAAGAATGGCAGTGAGAGTCTAGTTGTAGTTAGAGTGCATGAGTCTGTAGTGGGCCAAATCTGCGTGGTTTTGTGGGGTTTTTTTTCCCCTTCTGCAATACTTTCTGGCTAAGCCCAGAGAAAGCAAATAGAAGAGTTGCTACATTGAGGGATAGAAAGGTAAGGGAGTTACTAGTTATTAAGGGCTTTAATGAAGGGGGTTCTGGAGAGTCGGGGAATTGAGTTATGTAGCCAAGGAGATGCCACGGAGGTGGGTTCTTTATCTGTAAAGCAGGGTTATACTTGTCAATTAAATGAGATTATGTGGAAGAGCAGCTAGCACAGTATCCACTTGTTATTCAACAAATATTTGACTTCAAATGTGAATTTGCAAAGGCTGCCTCAGTAAGATTATTTCAAAGCATCAACATTTACTGAATACCTACTGTGTGCCAGACACTGTTCTGGATACTCTGGGTAAGTCATGGTTTAACGCCTCAGGGGCCTTAGAGTGTAGTGTAACCAAATGTGTAAATGTACAAATAACAAATGTGTACAAGATTTAGAGGCGGCAGGTCAAGGTTTAGAGGAGGAGGAGGGTGGGGCCCTGGTTCAGGAGAAGCAACGTCATTATAATCACAATAGCTAACGTTCACTGGGTATGGACTGTGTCCTAAGCACCATTTAAGCACTTCCTGTGCTCATCTCACTTAATTTTCATGGCATCTCTGTGAGGTGGTGCTGTTACCCCATGTTGTGATTATTTCCATTTTGCTGGAGGTAGATGCTCCCATACCCCTTTAATCAAGAATGACTTAAAAGTGACTCATATTCTTCATTCCCTGGGTTCTAATACATTCTTCTCTATTCATGAGCCTTTCCTTTTGGGTAGACTTCCTATTTAACCTGTACCATTAGTTTTCTACTGGGTCGCCCTCTTCTGTCCTCAAGTATGCAGAAACCCAGATGAAAGACAGCGGCATGCTATTGTGCAGGCACTGAATCTTTGCACTTGTCCCATCAGCTTTGTCACCTCCACACTATGTCTGCTGAGATTTAGAGAGCAGCAAGTATGTGAGGATGGCCTGAATTAGAGTTACTGTTTATTGTCTTGCAAAGGATCCAGTCAAAGCTTGGGGTGAAGCCCTCTAGTCTGAGCTCCAGCACTACTTACCCTTACCCGTTTCTCTTGGTACGAGCAGTTCTGGTTCCTACTCTGAAGGGGAGCAGCCAGTGAAGCCGTACTTGGTTTGTTCCTGCTGCTTCTTGGCTCTGCTCTTCCCACCTTGCTAGCTAAGTCTTTGAGCCTCAGTGGGGATGTACCTTGCTCTCAGGACAAGTTTGGCTTTCACCATTCCAGGCTGCCATTTGTCTTCCATAGCTGGCATCCTATCTGCCTCTGAGCCTTGGCTACCTTCCTCTGCTTATCACCAAGAGTCCTTCTGGAAGCTTTCTAAGGCTTTTAAGACCAGTAGTAGTTTTTGTTTGTTTGTTTGTTTATTTATTTATTTATTTGAGACAGGGTCTCACTCTGTTGCCTGGGCTAGAGTGCAATGATATGATCATAGCTCACTGCAACCTCAAACTCCTGGGCTCAGGCAGTACTCCTGCCTCAGCCTTCCGAGTACCTGGGACTACAGGTGTGCACCACCACACCCAGCTAATTATTTTTTGTAGAGGCAGGGTCTCACTATGTTGCCCAGGCTAGTCTCAAACTCCTGGCCTCAAGTGCTCCTCCTGCCTTGGCCTCCCAAAGTGCTGGGATTACAGGCATGAGCCACTGCACCCAGCCAGCCAGCAATGTTTTTATCTCAAGAACAGGTGGTCAGGAAATCTGTGTTGATTTTGTGTGTGTGTGTTCAAAAGGAATTCAGGAAGAAATAAATCTTGGAGTTTAGAAGTGGCACTGAAGAATTTTATCCTGAAAGTAGTAAGGCCTCTTTCAGCAGCTGTTGTACTTCTGAAGAGAATCCTCCTCACTCAGAGAATCAAGTATCTGCTGCAGTAGAGCTGGTCATCATCTCATTGCCCCCTCATACAATAGACCCAACCCACACAGGTTCCTGCCTTAGTCTCCCACCCCCTACCTTATTCCCCCATCCTATGTGTACAGGTTGGATCACATGCTACAGGGATGTCATTCTGAGAGAGAGCCACAGGGAGACATCAGGAAGTACATTCTAGGAGGTGTTCTCTGATAAACCTGTGCTCCTGCACCGAGTATCACAATTTTTCATTGAGCAGAGCTAATGAGCCTAGTTTCTGAAATTATGTCTCAGCAGGCAGATGTCCTTGACGGTGACTTGGTTGATTTGGGGAACCTCGGGTTCTAGCAGATCCTCCAGTGTCAGGAGTAGAAGAAGTAGTCAGTCTCTTTAACTTGGAATCCTTCAGAGTTTGTGGGCCTGAATAATCAGGTGGATGGTTGTCATAGGCCTGAAGGGCTTGGTTGTGGTCACTGGTGATATTATGAGTTTTTAGAGCAGTACTGTTAAGACAGGTGTCTTGTCTGGACTCTTACCCACTAGAAAAGGCCTCTTGGCAACTTGTTGCCAGCATTTTAAGAGTTTAAGCTCAAAGTAAGGGTTGGAGGATTATGGCCTACCCCGAGTTTTTCATAAAGTTGCCAGTTGGTCATTCCAGAACTGCATTGGTCTGTGCTAATGTGACTCCTTTGCTAATATGTGCCTCTTGCCATTTTAGAGCCACAGGTGTCTAGACAGAGTGAGGAAGCAGTTTGATTTCAGTGTATCTACCATCCTCCTCCAATTGAACACATCAGAGCTGAGTTGTTCATGCCCACCTGTATCCTGACTCCTTGGCATTCCCGTTTCTTTCAGTGGACTCGCCATTCTTTAAGTGTCCAGCATGAAACTCTGGGACCACCTTTCCCTATTCCTTTTCATAAAAATTCAAGTCTGGAAAGGACTCAGGAGGCCATTTTTAAAAATTTAATAGCAAACACTGTGGATTTGTTCTCTAGCAGCCCTGGCAGAAAATTTTCCTTTATCCTCAGTAGTAGTCATTCTGGTTCCAGATTCTCATCTTCCGTCAGAATTTCCCTTGAAATTTTCATGACCTTTTAGTTTCTTGTGCTACCCCATAGGTTCCCATGTCCCTTGACATTGATTCTACTTGGTCTTTCTAGCCTCATTTTCTACTCCTGTCAACTTCATATTGCTTAAGACAACTTGCATAAAACAACTCAGTTTTTAAAGCCTTCTGAAGTCTGGCCCTACCCACTACTCTAAGCTGAGCTTTCACACCAGCCTCTGGGCTCTGGGCAGGGATGTTTTCATCTGCATATGTCACACCCATTCTGGCCTCTGGAACTTTGTTCATGGTTCCTCCCCACCTCTACCTGGAGTTCCTCTTCTGTTCATTATGACTACAGTCCTGCCTGTCTTTTAAGGCATAGGTCAGATTGAGAACTTGAAATCCATACTTTGCACTTGGGCTCGGGATAACACAGTTTAGGACTGTTGTGTATGCTCTGATATTTGCACATATGTATTTTTTGTTTCCAGCTAGATTGTAAGACTCTGGGTCCAGGGTCTGTTTTCATATTCTTTTTATCTTTTCTATCCCCTGACACTCTCCACTTCACCACTGACTTGATGTATTGTTACTCTGCAAACATTTGTTGATTATATTTAAGAGCGCTTTCTGTTTCTCTTTCTTCTCTCCATATGAAAAAAAATTTTTGGCCAGATGCGGTAGGTCATGCCTGTAATCCTAGCGTTCTGGGAGGCCAAGGTGGGAGGATTGCTTGAGCTCAGGAGTTTGACCAGCCTGAGCAAGAGTGAGACCCCGTCTCTACTAAAAATAGAAAAATTAGCCACGTGTCATGGCACACGTACCTGTAGTCCCAGCTACTCAGGAGGCTAAAGCAGGAGGCTCACTTGAGCCCAGGAATTTGAGGTTGCTGTGAGCTAGGCTGACACCACTGCACTCTAGCCAGGACGACAGAGTAAGACTGTGTCTCAAAAAAAAAAAAAAAAATTGAACCCTCCTCCTTACTCCCCCCCCATATTAAAAAATAAAAAAATAAAAAATTTCAAACTTTCAGAAAGGTTGCTAGAATAGTATAATGAACATCCCATATACCCTTCATTTAGCTTCCCCAATCAACATTTTGATCAAACATTTTGATCAACATTTTGACACATTTGCTTTATATACAATAAATATATATGCGCACACACAGAGCCACATGTTTCTGACCCATTTGAGATTTAGTTATCACTCATTACATTTCACCCCTAAATACTTCCACAGCACATATATTCGGTGGAATATTTATTACACTACAGGATTGCTCTCAGGAAATTTTAAATTAATACAAAACTGTTATCTAATATATAGTCCATATATAAAACTTTCCAATTGTCCCAATAATGTCCTTTATAGCTGTATTTTTAATCAACCATTGCACATTACATTTAGTTGTCATATATCTCTTGTTTCTTTTAATCTAGAACAGTTCCCACAACTTTTGTTGACTTTTGTGATAGTGATATTTGTGAAGAGTCTAGGCCAGTTGATTTGCAGAATGTCCCTTAGTTTTGATTTACTGATTGTTTTCTCTTGATTTGATTCATGTTAAACATGTTTTCCAGGATTTTAGTGGGGTTGTCTCTTTCTCAAAGCATCACATCAGTTTGTCCCATCACTGGGACTAAGTTTGATCACTTGGTAAGGTGTTGTCCACCAGATTTCTTCATTGTAAAGATAATTTTTCCCTTCATAATTAGTAAGTTATCTTGTTGAAAAGTTCTTTACCTCTTGAGTCCAAAGCTTGTTCCAGTGGAGTATTAGCCTGGAGGAATGAAGTCCAGTGTGGACAGGGGGGTTGATCTAGTTGTTGTAAATGGGGGAGGGAAGTGGTAGGGAAAGAGTCAGATGTATTGAATGCAATGAAGGAAATAAGTGGCATGCTGACCCTGAAGAGTGAGGAGCCAGCTGTGTGTGGAGGTGGTGCTGGAATAGAGAAGAGAATGCCAGGGGAGGGAAAACATGTGTAGGGACCTGTTTCTTGGGGCCAGAAGGAACTTGGAGTATTTAGGATCCAGAAGGATGCCAAGATGTCTGGGGTGTGATGCAGGTTGGGTGCCAGGTGAAGGTGGTGAGTAGACAGGCCAGATAGTGAGAGGTCTTTTGGGCCATAATAAAGAGTATTGGGAGTATATATATAAGTTTCTTATAACAAATCCTCTTCCAGACATACACTTGACCCCAAATTGCCTTGCCACCAAACTGTAGTAGCTTTAATGTAGGTTTGCAAGGGCTGTCTGTACATTGCTTTTCTGAGGGTATAAATTTACCAATGGCTTTATATCCCAAAAGAAGCCAGTGTGACATCACCACCCAATTTTGTGACCACCGCAGGCTGAAATCAGAATTCATAGTCCTGGAGAAATCCCATGCCTGCTAATGAGCTGTGCTCCTCATTGATAAGACATGGGACACACACAGCCTTTCCAATCAAAGGGCCACATCAGTGAGAGGATTTAGATCTGAGATGGCACTTTGTTGTGGGAGCCTTGTTATACAACACAAAGGCTGGGCTGTTTGAAGGAGAGAGAAAGCTTGGACATGACATGGTGCTGAAGGGTGTCTGAGGGTGGGGAAGTGTGGTGAAGGGTGTATGGGCATGTGTATATGTCCATAAGGGAGGGAAAGGCCTAAAATAGTGTGTACTGGAATGAGCAGTGCAAAAGTGATGACATGACAAGAGGCAGACTGCAGCAGGCACGTGTGGTGCTAGGCCACTGGATTCTATGGCCCGAAGAGACCACCCCAGCCTCATGCAGTGGAGATCAGTTGTGCAGGGAGGAGTCGTCTTTCCTGGCCTGTACTGAGTGTGCTTGAGTCGTTTTCCTTGATACCCTAAGGTTAAGTCAGATCATAAGAAGTACTTGGCATGTCACGAACTGGTTATAATTATATCTCCCTTGTTTTACCAACAGCTGTAAAATACATATTAATATTCAAAGAAACCCTAACTGATTTTACTGCCTTGATTCTGAACAATAAAGATTCACCTTCCAACCCAAACATAATTAGGCTTGGCCCACGTTCAGGCTTTGGCAATGTTATTGTTTGCAATTTACACGCTATGTTCTTGGTTCCCTTCCTTTGGAGTTTATTTTATTCCCTCTGCCTGTTTCTGATAAGCCAGTCTAACTGGTTGGACTTTGTGTATAAATGTTTAAAAGGAACGTTTTGTGGTGTTTGCACATTCCTTTCAGAGAAGCAATCAGAGTAGAGTACAGTGGACTCCTAGACCCTGCAACTGCCAAACTCTGAGCAGACAGGGTTTTTGGCCTTGTCTTTCCCTAGACTACAAAAATATGCCAGTTGATCAATGCTGTCCTGTCCCCCTAACACAGATCAGTGAGGAGATGGTAAGAGACACACAGTTTTCAGCTATCGCATCTTAGCCAGCCAGGGTGGGGTGATCTCTCCTCTCCCTATACCATGAGTTTTGTACCCTTAGGGACTTTGAGGCGAAAGCTAGCAGAAAATGCTTCTGCCTGCTTCCAGAGAGCCCTCAGAACCAGAAGGGGTTGCCTGCCTGTATACACAGCACAAGAGCCAGACCCAGAAAGCAAACTTGATTTGTGGAGTAGCAGGCCCAAGACTCTCAGCCCTGACCCATTTCAAATCCAACAGAAAGAGTACTGATAAATAGGTGAAGAAATGCATAGATTTGAGTGAAAGCTCTACCTTGCGTGACTTTCCAGGTAAAGAGGGTGTTTGAAATAGGCAGGTGCGTGACTTGTCTGACAGGTTTGGGGTTGTTAGTGGCATGGGACTCTTGAGAACTGTTCAGCTTAATTAGTTCTGATAATATGTGCGTGTCTGAAGCAGGCCATAAAAATAGCTGTTTTAATCAGCTGTTGACATGCAAGGTCAGGCAGTAGCCTCCAGCATTGGCACCTGGGACACCAATGACTGACATTTTCAGAAAGAGGCAGGAGGAGAGACTCAGTGCCACTGTTTGTTGTCTCTGCCCAAGGCAGGAATAGGACTTGGGCCGGTAGAGGGGCTCTGTTAACCTACAGAATAGTATTTATTTTGATATGTTAAACATTTTTCATCATTATCATTATATTGTTATTATTCTGTCTTCCCTTGAGAACACACAGACCTGCTATAGGTTTAGTCTTTGTACTTGATTTCCTATTGTTGAAACATAAAGCTGTAGCCTCATTCTGTGTGGTTTTAAGACTCTATGCAGGCAAGACTGGATAATTATAGAACCTCAAGAGATTTCTCCTGAAAATGCCCAGTAAGGAAGACAGATTTTTCTCTGTTGGACTCTGGGAATACTGGAATGATGATGAATTTACTGAAAACTTTTACCTTAGAGTTAGGCGAGGCCAGAAATAGCACTAAATTTACATCATTTATATGTTTGAGTACCTGATGAGAACTCACCTCTGTTGATAATTGTAGCTGGAACAAGGTAAGGAAGCAAGAGCTAAAGAAATACAAGGTATGTTTCCCTACCACAAGGAATTTACAGTCCAATATAGTTGAGGACACAGGATCTAAAAAGGCATCTGATCCAGCCAGACAGAACTAGTTACATGCAGTCCCCACAATGGCTTTGTGTTTATTGGTCCATCAGCCAGTGAAGCCAGATGGGGCTCTTTGACAAAGGGTCTGCTCCCCTGCGGCCAGCCCAGTGGCCTTGGCATTTGTAAGATGTCATTGGCATCTTGGAGGGAGGAAGACCTTGATTGTCAAGGCAAGAGCTGTCCATTGCAGATCACAATTTTTGAGTTTGCTGTTTCTTTCTTGTCTTGGTTTTCTGGGCCCTGAAACCGCACTGGTTTGTTGATATGGATGCATATAATACTACTATTCTTCAAGTATACCAGCCACAGCAGACTTTGGCTTTGTGCTTGAAAAACCAAGTACTTTCCATGGTGTACTTTTTTTGTTGTTGTTTTTTTGTTTTGTTTTTCTTTTTTTTGTTGTTTTTGTTTCTTTTTCTTTGTTTTTTTATCCCCATGGTGTACTTTTAATGACAGTAATTCTCCCCAACCTTTGTAGAGTTGTCTTTTTTTATGGTGAATAAAAATGTTCTAGATTCTTCTGCGTAGCTTAAAGCTAGCCATAGGTTACTTTCCATGTACTCTTTCCCTGTGGTGTGAGTATTGGGTTACACTCACCTCAAATGGGGAGAAAATGACAAATTATTTGAGAAAACAAGTTGTTAGCTGAATTTCTTAAGCAAAGAGGAAGATATAAGTAGAGAAGGAAGAGAAAGTAGGGAGCAGATGGAACCACCAAGTCATCCTGCCCTGAGGTTGACGAGAATAGCAGGGACCAGAGGGTCAGAAGGGTTAGCTGGTATCTGTTCCATTTCTCAGGAAGGATGAGGAGCCTGCTTGTGAGGAAAACCCCACTGCCCAGATTAGCATTTCCCCCGCATGAGGAAAAGCATGTTCTCTTCTAATGTGGTTGATAGGTTGCTGTTATGTGGTGTGTGCTGGCCTTTTCTTGATAGTTCCCAATATATCGTGGTGGATTTGGCCTTTGTGGTCTAAAGCTAAACGCTAAGGGAGCTTAAGTTCGTCCCTGCCCTGTGGTGACCTGGAACAAGTTGTTACTCAGTTCACCACCTACAGCTTGAGCTCTGGAGGGCTGCAGAGCATGCCTTAGCCTCTAGCTGGGCCAGGGGACGGTCAATCTTAAAATGTTGGCATTCACACAATCCTGGATAGAGTACACTCATTTTTGAACCTGGTTTCCTACAGTCACGTTCCCTTTCTCTCCTCATCTCCTTTTGAACCACAGACTCTGGCCTGGTTGTCCCAAGTGTTTCCTATGAACTGCATAAAAAGCTGCTATCTGTGGCTGAGAAGCATGGACTGACCCTGGAGCGGAGACTGGAGATGACAGGCGTGTGTGCCAGTCAGATGGCACTGACCCTCCTCGGAGGACCCAACAGGTAAATGCCGTTAGACTGGCAGGGGCTGAGTGTAGAGTGAGGATGCTCTGCCTAGGCACCACCTCTGTGCCTCTCGTGCACACAGGAGAGTTCATTAGACAGTCACTGCTCATCTAATGTGAGGATCTCTCTGAAGTCACTTTCCTGGACAGTGCTGGGTTTCTTTGTTTGCCCCTCCTCTTACTCATCTCCTGGAATTCCTCATTCTTCTCCCAGCAAGCCACCCTTTAACCCTTTCTTTCCTGATAGCAGCTGTCTGGCTTTGAGACTCCTGCTAACTATCAGAGGCCTGCCTTCTAGGAACATTCAGAGACCTGGCCTTTGGCACTCGTTGTTTACTTTAAGTGGCTTGGATGCAAATCAATCCTGAGCTTCATACCTAAGAACATGTAGAACCACCCTGATAACTGGGTAGGGGAGCTGGGGTTTGGTACCTTCCCACCTGCCCCTTGGGCTCATACGTCAGGAGTAGTACTTTACTTTATTTGTAGACATTTACTGATACCATGTACCAGACCTTATGTTAGACATTGAGGATACAAAGAAGAATAAAATACTGCTCCTGCCTTCCAATAGCCTTGTGGCATCTCCAGATAGCATACTGCTGTTCTAGAGGAAACAGGAAATTCTCCAGGAAGCCGTATGTCTACCCCAGTCACCCTTCCTAGAGCAGCAGTGGCAGTGGCATCCAAGTTGAGTCCTGAAGAACAAGGGGTAATTACAGGGGCAAGGAAGAAAGGGGAAAAGTATTCTGGGTATAGGGAGTGGCAGGTGCCAAGGACAGAGAGAATTGAAAGACCATGGAACTGTTGGGGATCCGTAAGTCACTCTGTGTGGCTAGAAAGTAGGGCCTTGGTGCAGCTGAGCAGTAGGGAGCTGCTGAAGGGATTTCCGTCAGGCTGTGACATGATTGGTTTTATATTTTAAAAAGATGACTTTGGCTGCAGTGTGGACAGTTGACTGAATGGAGGCAGGACTGAAGGCAGTGAGACCAGTTAGAAAACTGTAACACTTAGGAAACTGAGCCAGGGCCCAGATAATGGTAGCCCACCCAGGTGAGTAGGGATCAGAAAAGTGGACATATGAGGGTTTTTTTTTTTCTTAAGGTAAATTCAGCAGGGCAAGATAATCGAATGGATGTTGGAGGTGATGGAAAGTAGAACATTGGCGATCACTGACTTTCAAGCTTTCCAGCTTGGACACCTGGTTGGATGATGACAGGGAACGTGGGAAGAGGAGCAGGTTTGGGGGAGATAGTGGGTTTTGTTCTGGATGCGTTGAGTTTGGAATACCTGTGAGATATCCAAATAGACTGCTAGCTATATGGATTTGAAGTTCAGAAAAGGGTCTGAGCTGAAGCTAGAGATTTGGGAGTTGTCTGCCTGTAGATGGTGTAAGAGTAGGTGAGATCTTCTAAGGAAAGGGTGTGAAAGGCCTAGGGTGGGATTCTGGGGAACACCAACATTTAAGGCACAGTTATGAGGATAAGGAAGAAAGCTAGAGAGGTAAGAAAAGCAAGAAGGTAGTGTGTAAGAACCGAGGAAGTAGTATTTGAATTAAAAAAGGAATGATCAGCAGTGGTACTGCTGAGAGATTGAATTGACGAGTGTCTGTTGGATTTGTCAATAAAAAGGAGGAGAACATGGGCAACCTTGGGGGCAGTGGTGTCTTGAGGGAGGAGGTGGCTTCCGAGAAGCAGGGTGGGCCTGGGTTCAGCAGAGCAAGGAAAGCCTCGTTTCCCTGAGCAGCACTTACAGATCTGGAGCCTCACACAATAGGATGTTGCTTCCCACAGAGCCCCTTTCCTATTTGGGAAATGGAAGCCTGTCCTTGGCTTGTGCTTCCAGCTGTGGTGTTTGGGGGTCCTTGCCGGAATACTGATATTGCGGATAAACCCCGCAGCACCTCACTCCAGCCTCTTTCTATTCTCGGGATTGAATAGAAAGAGGGCCTGGTGACACTGTGTTTGCATGGGAGGCATCTCCTGATTCTGAAGCGATGTTGATTAAAGCAGGTTTGATCCAAGCTGGATGTGAGATCTCCCCTCCTTGCTCCTCTACCTCCCTTTCCCATTTGAGTTGGGGGTGGCATTCATTCCTCCTTGTCCCTTGATTTAAGCCTGCTTCCCAGCTGTTTGGAATCCCTGGCCTCTCCTGTGCCAGGGAAGAGCCAGTGGAGATGCCTAAAGGAGGGAGTAGGATGAGATGCCCTCTGAAGGACATCAGGCCTGGTGTCTGCTGCACCTCCTCCCAGAGCAGGCACTGGGGCAGCTCCTGGAATAAGCTCCTCCGGGGTATTTGAGGCCATTAAGTGGCTTCCTGAAACAGTAATTTTTGGGCAGGAGCTGAATATCCTCACCAATTCATGTTCCTCTCCAGCCAATTCCTTGGTGCTAGCCATATTTGTGCCTGTCTTTTCTCTTAGTATCTGAACTGTCAGAAGGTCCATCTCCTATACTTTGCTGCAGTTGCTGGTTTTCCTTTGAGAAATCAAACCCATGGTTAGTAATCTTGAAGTTTAACGTATGTTAAGTGCCATGCCATTTTTCACATGGCTTTCACAACAGAATTTAATGTGATCTTCATAACTTTACCTCAAAGGTAAATAATAGCTCCATGATTTAAGATGAGCAAGCTACAGCTCAGACAGCTGAAGGACTTGCCCATGTGACACTGCTGGTACATGATACAGCCAGGTTTCTACTCTGCATAGGTCTGTTTCCAGTGCCTATACTCTGCCCCCTGCTGCTGGGTGTGTGGATGCTGTGCTCTGCTTTGATTTCTTTCAATGGGGGTTGGGGGTGTGCCTCGGTGAGAGGGAGAGCCTGTTTAGGAAACAGGGTGAGTCAGATGCCGGAACTGCAGCATCTGTCTGAAGGGAGAAGTACTTATCATATTTCCTTTACGTGCAAAAGTAGTGGGGAAAGTGAATAATGGTTTGGTGTCTATGTGTAGAGTACAGTGCTGAATTCCTCAAAATTTGTTTGGGAAGTGGGGCAGTTATGAAGCTCCTCTTTGGCTTGACAGTATCTGTCTTCTTCCTCTCTTTGGGAAATCAGTAAGTGACTGTCACTGTTGTGCCCCTAAGCAGAGACCTACAGCCTTGCTGTCCATCTCCTGCCGATCTTGCTGCCCTGTGAGCCAACCGTGCTGCCTGTGAGTTGGGCAGAGCTTCAGGGCTAATCCTTCATATCACCTTACTTGTGGCTTCTCCGAGGCCATAGGGGTCTCAGCTTTGAATAGCAGGAAACTGGAAGTGACTACTTCATCTAAGGCAGTTGCCAGCCTAGGAGACTGGGTAGCCTCTGCTTCCTTGATGGTCAGCCTCGATCAAGCACTTCCTACTTGTTGGGCACTGCTGTACATCCTAGTAATTCACACAGCATCCTGTGAAATAGGTTCTGTTACTATCTACAGCATTGCTTACTGGTGTTAGTAAGCTCATAAGCTCAGTGAAGAGAACTAGGATTGGCAACTGATTGAGGACAATTGAGGAGTATCCTAAATTGGTACTTACTGTGAGTTTATTAGTTGAGAAAAGGAAAAAATGGGAGCCAGAGTAAGCCCAGAAGAGGTAAGCCTTGAGCTGGAGCTCCAAGAAAAGGCAGGTCAGAGTTTGGAAAGTGGAGGGCCTTCTGGGCAAGGGACCTAGTTTGAGCACAAGCAGGAAAGAGCCTTACAAGTACAGGAGAGAATGAGACCAGCCTTGCTGGGTGGAGCAGACATGTTGGGGAAGAAGAGCAGAGAAGGCTGCAGAGGTGGCAAAACCTCTTTGCCAAGCAGAATTCGACCTAAAAGGTCACACAGGGAGGAACCATTAAGTATTCGTGGGTCAGAAAACAGTATTCTGGCAACAGTGTTGTATGGAACAAGATCTGGGTGAACTGCCTAGTGGGAGGACCCAGCAATGAAGTGATGATGGGGTGTGGGACAGTGGGAATGCCACTCTATAGACCTGGCCTGCAGTGGATTTTGGCCCCCTCTGGAGCCTGGGACTTGGTGAGCAGGGGAAAGAGCTCTGAGAGCAACAGGTGCCTACAGGCAATTGTCTGGTAGGGGGTGCAAGGGATTGGAAAGTCTGTAGCTGATAATGCTGCTTTACCTTTTGTTCCAGGTTGAATCCCAAAAATGTTCACCAGAGGCCTACAGTGGCCCTACTATGTGGGCCCCACGTGAAGGGGGCTCAGGGCATCAGCTGTGGAAGGCACCTGGCCAACCATGATGTCCAGGTCATCCTCTTCCTGCCCAACTTTGTCAAGATGTTGGAGTCCATCACCAACGAGCTGTCCCTCTTCAGCAAGACCCAAGGCCAACAAGTGTCTAGCCTCAAAGGTGAGCATTTAACACAGGGTGGGGCTGAAGGTTTTGTCCCTTCTTGGTAGTTTGATGGTCTGGTGGTGCCACCCAGTGGTGACAGGTGGAAAGGCACCAAACATGTAAGGATGGTGATCTACCTCTAACAAGTCTTAGAGCTGTGTCACACTTGGTGTTGATGTGCCTACTTCCCATCTCTCTCCCTATCTTCCTCTCCCACAGATGCAGAGCTGGAGACCCATTTATTTGTTTCACAAATATTTATGGAACAGGCACTGTTCCTGATGCTTGGGATATGGCAACAGATTTTTTTTTTTTTAATCCATTCTTCCATAGAGTGTATATTCTGGTTAGGAGAGATGAACACACAAATAAGTAACATATTAGGTCAGATGATAGTAAGTGTTATGGAGAAAAATAAAGCAGGGAAGGGAGATAGAGAGGGTTGGGCAGGAAGTAGGAGACTTGGACATCTTGGGGTTGGGTCGTGAAGGGCCTTGTGGGTCACTAAAAGGGTTTGGGCTTTTATTCTGGGTGAGATGGAGAGTCATTGGAGGAATAAGTAGAGGATTGCTATAATCTGACTTAGGTTCCAAACAATCATTCTGGGTCTGTTTGGGAGTAGACTATAAGAGAACAAAGAGGTGTTAAGATACTGTTGTGTTCATTGGAGAGAAAGATGATGGTGGCTAAGACAGAGTGATAGTAGCAGAGGTGGTAAAAGTAGTTAGTTTCTGAATCAATTTTAAAGATGGAGTCCACAGATTGGATGTACAGGGGGTAAAGGAGAAGAGTTAAGAACGGCTGGCCAGGTGCAGTGGCTCACACTTATAATCCTAGTGCTTTGGGAGGCTGACGTAGGAGGCTCGCTTAAGGCCAGGAGTTCGAGGCCAGCCTGAGCAACATTGCAAGACCCCCATCTCTACAGAAAATTAAAAAAATTAGCCAGGCACAATAGCATGCACCTGTAGACTCAGCCACTCGGAAGACTGAGGCAGGAGGATCACTTGAGCCCAGGAATTTGAGGTTGCAGTGAGCTGTTCTTGCACCACTGCACTCTAGCCTGGGCAACAGAGTGAGACCCTGTCTCTAAAAAAGTAAAGTAGTTTCAAATGAAAAGTTTAAAAAATTTTAAGAATTTATAGTAGGGGAATATAAAAGAAGGAAGTCATCATGTTTCCCTATTCTCAAGACCATTAATAGGGTGATAAGATTTCTATAAATTAACTGAGAATGATAAAAAACAGACTAAGCGTAACAGGAAGTATGCTGGCTACAACTATAAAGAAAGCATTACAAACCAAACCGGGCATGGTGGTGGCACATGCATGTAGTTGCAGCTATTTGGGAGGCTGAGGTGGTCAGAGCGCTTGAGCCCAGGAGTTCGAGGTTGCAGTGAGCTGTGATTGCACCATTGTACTCCAGCCTGGGCAACAGAGTAAGACCTTGTCTCACCAAAAAAAAAAAAAAAAAAAATCCAAAAACAAAAAGCAAGAAGAGAGTGACTCCAAGGGTTTTGCCTTGAGTAACTGAGGTGCAGTCGCTGAGACAGGAAGACTTGGTAGGGGAGAAGGTTTGGGGAAGAAGAGCAGAAGCTCAGTTTGGGATGCCTAGTGGATATACAGGTGGGAATGTTGATTGGGCAGGAGTTATATGGATCTGCAGTTAAGTGAAGGGATCTAACCTAGAGTTACAATTGTAGGTAGTAATTAAGCCATGATGAGCCTGGGTATAATATCACCTAGGAAGAGAGCAGAGAAGTTGGGAGCTGGGCACAGTGGCATGTGCCGATAGTCCCAGCTACTAGGGAGGCTGAGGTGGGAAGATCACTTGAGCATAGGCGTTCGAGTCCAGATTGGGCAACATAACAAGAACGTGTCTCTTTGAAAAAAAAAAACCCCAAAATTTACATTGGTTGTTTAACAAAAGAAAAAAGAAAGAAGTTGGAAGACTGAGCTCTTTGTTTAGAAGTCAAGGAGTGGAGAACCCAGCCTGGGAGACACAGGGCAGGAGTGGTCAGTGAGGGAGGAGGAAAAACCAGGGGAGTATGGTAGCTGAAAGCCAAGTGAAGAAGGGAGAGTATGACCATCTGCGCCAGCAGGCCCCACTCTAGGTTAGGCACAAAGGGAGACTGGGAATCGACCACTGGATTTAGCAGTGTGGAGGCCCCTGGTGAGCTTAACAAGAGCAGCTTCCAGTGGAGTGGTGGGGGCAAAGTCTGATTGCAGTGGGTTTAAGTGAGAAAGCGGGCAGAAGAATTGGAGAGAGCAAATGTGCCCCAGAGAAAGGGGTGGCAAGGTGCCAGAGGTCAGACGGCGAGTCAGGGACAGAGCCTAGGTCAGAACCTCCATTTCCTAAGTGGTGGGCCAGGCTCCTGTAGGCGCCCAGAAGATAGGACACCACTCTCACTCTTGAGATCCTCATGGCCCACAGGGACTCCCATGGTGGCATGTTCTAAGTAGGGAGGCCATGGGTCTCTAGTTGAGAAATGCCATTACTGTAGGCCAAGAGCTGGGAAGGGGGCCTGGTGTGGGTTCCCCTTCTTGAAATCTTAAACATGATGTCCCATTCCAGGCAGTTCTTCCCTTGGCTCCCCAGAAGGCTTCGTATCCCAATCCCTCCAGAAGACAGGTCTGAGGATGACGACCCTTGAGTTTGGTCTAATTTCTCCTATTCTCAGTTTAACCTCTTAGGCCAGTCCAAGATATACATACTTGTTGAGACATCCTGTTCTTATACTGTCCCAGAGGCCTGGTTAGAGCAGAGGACCCTTTTTAAATGCCTGGGAGAACAATGATAGGTTCCCTCCTCATTCTTAAGGTTGGGCTGAGTGGAGGACCCATTCCTATGAGATAATGAGAGAGGCCAGGGAAGAGGAGGGCAGGCTGACTAGAGTAGAATAAGTAGGCTAGCCTGGAGTAGAATAAGCAGGCTTGCTCTCACTTGCTCACCCTTCTTGGGTCAGTCAGCAAATAGCAGTCAGCTCCTATTTTTGCTGAACCCTGAGCACAGCTTCCCTACACGGGCTGACTTGGCAGTGGACTCTGCCTTCCCAAGAGCTTGTAATGTATTTAGAGCATTAGTCAGATATACAAAGACTTGCCTCAACAAGGCAGAAGTGGTGAGGGCTTTGTGCCCGGAGAAGCCCTGCACACTCAGCAGGATAGTGCTTCGGCCTGGAAGCTCCAGGAGGGCAGTGGTTCATCAGGCTGACATGCCCTTGGTCTTTAGCACCCAGCCCAACCAGGCCTTGGAACTCTCAGGCCCTATGTCCTGGCCCAGCCTTGAGAAGGCCAGCCTTTAGAGTGGTATCCAGAAAACAAAGCACTCTTGGAGCCACCTGGGCTCTAGTGCCAGCCTGGGCTGCTCTCTGCTTATAGGGATTTTCAGATGGCACTCTTTCTACCTGCAGATCTGCCCACTAGCCCTGTGGACCTGGTCATCAACTGCCTGGATTGCCCCGAGAACGCCTTCCTGCGGGATCAGCCCTGGTACAAGGCAGCTGTGGCCTGGGCCAACCAGAACCGGGCTCCAGTACTCAGCATAGACCCTCCTGTGCATGAAGTCGAACAGGGCATTGATGCCAAATGGTCACTGGCACTGGGCCTGCCTCTGCCGCTGGGGGAGCACGCAGGCCGCGTCTATTTGTGTGACATCGGCATTCCCCAGCAGGTCTTCCAGGAGGTGGGCATCAACTACCACTCACCCTTTGGCTGCAAGTTTGTCATCCCACTGCACTCTGCCTAGGGGGCCCTGGGCAGGCTGGATCCTGCAGTCCCTGCTGCTCATGACACTGAACCTGATGACGAACGCCTTAAGGATGTGAAGTTTCATGGACCTTGTTGTTAAAGTTTTTCTCTTTTGGGTTTGTTTCTTCTGTGAGAGAACAGAACTTACTTACCTAAAACTGACCTGTCACCTGCCCTTAGCCAGGGAAGGCTTTCCCACTGGGTGTGCGGGGTGGGGCAGCAGGCTGAGTGCACAGTGGCTCCAGGCATCTCTACCCGTGGCCCCCTGTGCAGGCAGGTGGGCCTTTGTTTACAGACACAGGCAGCTCTCCGACTGTGTTTTAGGTTTACAGCCACTGGGCCTGGGTGAGCACCTTGGGGGGGTGGGCCAAGTAAGTCCTGTTTGGGGCCTGTACCTGCTCTATTTCAGAGCTTGTGGCTTTGTGACTCCCCTGCTTAGCTGCTGCTGCGCAGCCCTTCCCCTAATCATGTAGAACCGGCTGCACAGCAGCTGTCCACTAGAGGGCAGACCTGCGTGCTCCATTCATTTTATGGGCTGTGACAGACTAGGCCTACCCCTAACCCTAGCCCAAGTTGATTTGGGGGCTTTTGACCCTTTCTCCTGAGCTGATCTGTCTTTTGGTGGGATTTTTCCAAGGGTCTCTCCCTTCTTTACTCTCCATCATTCAGAGGTAGGGAAGGGGGTTGACATCAGGATGGTATCACTGTATTGGGATTTAATATTGTTCTTCTGTTGTCTTTAGCACAGGCAGTATAAGGTTATGTTACTGTAGAACCACAGTGCCCATCTTGCCAGCAGTGCCCCTCTTCCCCCAGCTGGGGCTGAGCCTTTGCCTAGTCTGGGCCAGACCCCTGAGGGTGCAGCTTTAATGTTCAGTATTGGGGAGGCCCCTGGGGGAGCCTGGTGCTGAGCCAGAAGAGGCTCCCTGGTGCTTCTGTCCTAGGCCACCATTCCCCCACCTCCTTGCCTGCACATACATACCCCACGTTTCTGTTCCCTCTGCCCTTACCCTGAAATGGTCCTCTGCAGCTGTCATCCCAGAGCAGGGTGCATGTCCCTCCCCTGCCTGGGCTCCACCCCAGCTCTTACAACATCTGGGCTTTGAACACTTTATGGGTGTCCACTCAGATGAGTCGGCTTGGGGCCAGCACCCTGTCTCAAAGATGCCAAAATGAGGCTAGTTCTGGATAAGCTAGCTGGTGGGGCTCGGCCATAGGAACATACTGCTGCTCAGATCCTAAGGCGCCAAGACCCAGGACCTTCCCAGGCCCAGGTAGGCCCCAGAGGCTGGTGGAACAGGAGCCATGCCTGGAACCCTGACAAGGACCCTTGCCAAGGATTTGTGCTTTAGCCTTTTCCAGGGCTTTGGGCTTCCTTCTCCTGTGCCCACCCACTGGTTGAGGGGTGGGGAGTGGAAGGGCTCACCAAGGACTGTAGACACAGGGTAGGTCCTGGTGCCATGGGTTTTAGGCTGCTTATCACTTTTCTTGTAGGAGCATAGCCAGGAACAGATGAGGCAGGGCAAAGAGGGCTGGCCCCTCCTTTCCTCCCATCCTCTCTCCAATGTTAAATTGTCTCCAGCAGTGGGAGGGGACTGGGACTGTGAGCTTTGTGCTGTGTCTCCTCCCTGAGCCTCTGCTCACTCTCAGGGCCAAGCAGCTCCCAAGCTGGGGTCCCCTCTTCAGAGGCAGGACCACAATCTGAGGAACAGTCTAGGGAACAGGCATTTTAGTAGGCAACCATTAAACAAACAAACAGGTTCTGGCTGCCTAATAATGCAGTTTGGCCCCCTGATTAGGCACAATGGGAAACGAGAGAGAAGAACCCTGGCCCAGAAGACTGCTGGAGAGTTGCCGTGGTCCTGGGGGTGATGACCTTGTTGAGGGGCCACTGGGAGTTTGTACCCCAGCCTCTCCCCCACTTTTCTCTTCCCAGGTGGCAGAGGGGCCTCTCCTTGCCCTCAGCCTGGGCCTTTCCCAGAGGTATAAAAATAAGCATGATTCCTCTCTCTGCAGCTCTTTTCAGAGGCATCCTGCCTGTAGTGCCCTGTCCCCAAGGGGCCCAATCAGGTAGCAAGCCTCTCTCTCATGCAGCTCTTGGGGAACCAAAAACCAGCACTAAAATAAAGCTGAATGACCGAGTCCTGTGCTGTGTGGTGAACTGCTGCTCTGCAGGCTGATGAGGTTCTGCCTCTCCCAGCTGTAGGAACCTGCCCAATCATCGCATGCCCTCAGTAGACCATGGTTGTTGGGTGTGTACAGCCTAACATCCCAGGCAGTGACAGTGACAAGGGCTGGCAGGGCAGGGAAAACCAGATCCTGCCTGGCTAGTTGCAGTGGGCTGTTTCCCTTAGGTTCTTTAGGAGGTACAGGAGCCAGCAGGCAGAGGCACAGGACAGGGCCCAAGTACCATCAAGGACTGCTCAGCAGCCTGCCACCTCAGCCACACCTTGGGGCTGGACTGCTCTTCTCCTGGGCCAAGAGATGTCCCCTCTTCTGGTCTTTCCACTGGCTAGTTCTTCTGTGCCTGGCCCCGTTCACACTTAGCTGTCCACAAGCTAAACTGCTAAGAAAGACTTTATTAATGAGGTCAGGGAAGGGAGAAGGCAAGGAGCCTGGAGACGGACGCACTGGTACCAGGGGTTACAAACAGTAAGAAACACTTTATTATAACTTTACAACATATAAATAGCTTGGGTCAAATCTGTGCTTTCTGGCAGCTGGGCACCAAGTCTCCTCCCCTGCAGGCTCCTGCCTTCCTTCACATTGCACTGTTCGTTGGGTGGCTCTGGCCCTTGGGCCGGTAGTAGAGGCTGGAGAAAAGGGGCTGGACAGCCCAGTCCCGCTCTCTCCATCTCCTGGCAGGGTGGCCTGCACCTGTCATCTGCTTGGGTTGCGGCTGCTGTGGAAGGACCGCTCCTCAGGGGTCAGGCCAGCAAAGAAGGGGTGCAGCAGGGCCTCGGCCAGTGTGATGCGCTGGGCAGGGTCAAATTCTAACATCCTCCTCATCAGGTCAAACAGCTGCACGTGCTCCAGAGTGTCCTGGAGCATGTAACTCTGCTCAGGGACACAAGGTGCCTCAGTGTGATGGCAGGGTCGTGGGGAAGCCACAGCAGGTCCCTTTGCCTCTGGGATGCCTTGCTGGACTGGGTCGAGGAGGCAGTGATGCCTCCTTGGAGGACTCTACTTCCGCCCTCCTGGACAGACAACGAGCAGCTCCTTTCCTTTCATGCCTTTGTTTAACGTTTTGCTCGGAACTTGTCAGGCTACTAGGTGTCTTGCTGGGTTGGTGCCTCTGCCCCACATGCAAAGTCCTGACAGGTGGGTAGAGATCACCTCTGCGAAATTCACTTGTCTGAGCACCAAATGCAGTTGACAGAGGCTTCCTGGCCATGGCTAGGTCTTCCCTCCCCCTCACCTCAGTCCTGCCTAGTTCTTCCCAAAATTGAGAGAAGAGGGTGGGACAGGAAGCAGCAGGGTCTCTGACATCTGGCTCTTCTGGTGTTCCCCAATTACATTCATAGCCACCCTGTGGGTAAGGGATAGGGCTAAGGGCCCCTCTGGGGCAGTTTGCAAGAAGCCCCACTGCCAGCACCCAGTCTTGGGTACTGCCTCCCACAGAGCTGGAACAAGGAGGCAGCCTTTAGCTGCCTGGCCTGTCTCTCTGTCGTATGTCTGCCCAGTGCCTGGGGTCTCCTTGGCATGAGTTGAGCTGGGGGAAGCCAGAAACTGACCTTCAGAGGTTTGCAGTTCTCCTTCACATACCGGCCGTCAGAGCTGTTCTCATCCCAAACCAGGCCCCCTTTGTAGAAATATTTCTGCTTCCTGAAAATTTAGAGCAGGGAGGTGGGAGTCAGGTTATGGGAGTGGTAGGGGGACAAACCTCTGGTGGGAGGTGAGGAAGAGCAGCTCCAGCCAGACCCAGGACAACAGCAGCCTAGGGACTGGCAGCAAAGCCAGGGTATACAGGGAAGGCTGTTAGGAGCCTGGGGGAGCCATGAATGTCTGGCAAAGACTGACTATTCTATTATCCAGTACCCTGTTGACCCACAGAGGAGAATGGAAAGGCTCCTATGTCAGCCCTGAAGGAGCTGCCGGGGTCCTTACCTGGTACGGTGGATCATGTGTGATGGGATGGGCCCTAGGATCTTCTCCATCATCACCAAGTGCTCTCGGTTTTCATGGGTCTGTGGAAGATCAGGGACAGAGAAGTGAGGGACAGTCCCAGCCTCACCGCACTCAGGGAGAATATAGGATGAGAGAGCTGGGCAAGTACCCTTGCTGCCCCAAGAGATGCAAACTACCAATGGAACAGCAGTCCCAGCCTCTCTGACCTGGTGGCACTTGCTAGCCTATTTTCTCAGGGTCAGGCTCACAGTCCTCAGCCCTTCAGGTAGACTTGGCTGTGACTACACACCTCTCTCTGGTTAGCTCCTCTCTCTCCCCCAGAACATATTCCAGCCGTCCCCATGCCCTCACTCATGCTGTACCCCCTGCCTAAAATGCTTACTCCTTCTGCCCCGTCATCCTCGACAACCTAGCATGAGACTCCTCCCTGCGTGCTCCAGCCACACGGACCTCTGCCTTCCCCTGAGCATCTACAACCCTTGAGAGTCTGAATCTTACAACCTGACAAAAGTAGCAAGGTGGAAGACACCTGTCTCTTCAGCTGCATGGGGCTTCCTACCTCAGACTAGCAACACTCAGGGTAGGGAAGCAATGTGGGGCACTATACCTGGAAGAGTGTGAAGCCCCGGTAGTACTCGAAGAGAATGCAGCCGATACTCCAAACATCACAGGGCTGTGCCCAGCCCAGCTCTGAAAGCCAAGACAGGGAAAGGCTGTGAGATCCCAGTTCTGTGCTCCTAGCCTGGAGATCACAGGGCAGCTGCCACACTGGCTGGCAGGACTCTTGCCCCAGTACAAAGCCCTATGTCAGTAAGGCTGACTGAGACAAGGCCAAGTGAGCAACCTCAGTGTCCCATGACACTGGCCCCTTGGTGTGAGATGTTCTGCCTGCCCTGGGTGGCAGACTGATAGGCACGCCGCTTCTGTTCATACCCTCCCAACTGCCCGGTGTAAAAAGGTCAGGACTATACAGTCACTCACCAAGGATCACCTCAGGTGGGCGATAGTGACGAGTGGCCACGATGGTCGTGTGATGCTCATGGTCAAAGGTGGCACTACCGAAGTCAGCCACTCGGATGCTGGTGTTCTTCACTGACTTCTCCTCACAACTCTGAAGGGCAAGGTAGGCCAGCAAGGTCAGGAGTCTGTACCAGCAGGTAACCTACCCCTGGACCAGGGCCTCACCCTCACCCCCACCAGTACCTTGTGCTCATTGTAGAGGGTTTCAAACTCAGAATTCACAAACAGGATGTTCTCTGGCTTCAAGTCTGTGTGCGTCAGCTGATTCTCGTGCAGAACTAGGGGAGTAGGGGAAGAGGAGGGAAGTAGGCACTAAGAACCTGTGCTTACTCTCTGGCTCTCCTGCCAGCTCTAGGCCAGACCCTTCCTCCAAAGCCAGCAACTACACCCCAACCTAAGCAGGGAGCTGGACCTCATCCTGCCTCTCTGCTGGCTTCCCTCTAACAGGTTCCCATTCTTGAGGCCTTGGAGGGTTCTGATACTTTAGGAGAGTAGTGAAGACCTTTTCCATTCAAAAAACCTCCCTACCTCCTCTGCAGAGACCAGGCCTCTTCACCCTTCTCTCACCAAAGCTGCAACAACAGCCTTGGGGTGGTTCTCTCTCCCCAACACCAGCTACAGAATTTGCAGGGCCCATTGCAAAATGAAAATGCAGGTCCCCTTGTTAAAAAATTAATAAGAATGTTAAGGTGGTGGCAAAAGCACTAAATGAAGCGCAGGGTCCTATGTGACTGACTGCACAGGTCACACACCCAGGAAGCCAGACCTGCCTCTCGTCACTAGCCTTGAGCAGCCTATCCTCCAGCCCATCCTACTGATGGTGGCTTCCTGCTACTTATCCCTTTCAGGCTCAAGGCTCCCATCTGGCATTCAAGAGCCTCACAATAGTGTGGCCCACCACTTCCCACTGTGAACCCTCCCTCCACTAGAGTGAGTCTCAGCACATGCCAGGCTCTAGGCCTTCACTAAGCTGTTCTCCTTGCTTAGAATTCCTGTCCATGTTTCATCTGTCCAGATCCTGCACATTCTGGCTCTAGGTCTACTGACCTCCTCTCCAAGGAGCCTTTCTGTACTGCTGTAACCATCACAAATCCTACAGCGCTGAGCACTGGCACCACCAGGTATTCTCCTCAAGGCCGGGAGGCAGACGAGCAGTGATGGTTAGACAGAGGGTCTCCGTGCAGTGGGGTCTGCTAGGTCAGGCTTCTACCTTTTTATGCTATGCATTGAAGTGGGGAGACAGGGTTGGTAGCTGGGCCAGTTCTAGAGCAGCTCTTTCCTTTTTTCTTCCTGACTGCCTGGGGCAAAGGCTGGCCTAGGAAGTCCCTGAACAGGATTCTAGCCATTCCATCCTCACACTGAGATTCCTACCTGAAGACAGAAGGCCTTTCAGCCAAAGGGGCTCTGGTGTCTCTCAGGCCCAGCAGAATGGTTAGCAACGTGCTAGAGTGAATGGAGAGCAAGATCACCAGATGACCTTGCTGCGGGGTGTGGCCACCCCGTGCTCCATGTGAGGGTAGACACTTACATCTAAGGGCGTGGCAGAGCTGGTAGGCCATGTGCCGCACATGTGGTAGGGGGTAAGGCTGGAAGTTATTCTCCTTCAGGAACTCAAAGGTGTTCTTCCCCAGAAGCTCAAAGGCGATGCACATGTGACCATGGAAGTTGAACCAGTCAGACATCAAGACGCACAGGCTGAGAGAGAAGGATGGGTGGGGCTCAGGCTCTGTGCTGGGGGCCTGTCTCACCCCACTCTCAGGTGAAGCCAGTCCCCACTCTCTCCTAGGACACTGGGTCATATACCAGTGACAAAGATACGCATGAAGGACAAAGATACACATGAAGTAAAAGAAGCTGAGCAAGAACACATCTCCCCACCAGCCATCACACAGATGTGCTCTAGGCAAGGAATGAACCTCCTGCATGGGGGTAGGGTGGGGTGCAGGGTCCTGGTCTAAGTTCTCCAGGCTCTCTTTATTTATGACATGGGGAGAAGCCCTGCCTCAGAGTTGCTGAGGAAGAGATAGAATAGTGCCAGAACACACCACAGGACTAGTGTTGCTTTTTTCAACTCACATGCTCTACTGAGCGTCATGAGGGTCTGTGCTGGATTCCTGCATCTACCCACGCTCATCATAGTACTCAGAGGAAAGTGCTCATTGTGTTTGCCAAAGAAAGGCCCTCCTTTGGATGTCTCCTACCATGTGAGAGCCCTAACAGCTTCATGTGCCCACCACAACCCAGTGAGGTCCCCAATTCACAAATGCAGGGCTGGGAGGCCTGGCTCAGAACATAGTGACAGTTGGGGCAGAGCCTGTACTGGAAGTCCAAAGGCTCCTTCCAGCAAGACTTGCTTGCCAGACTCCCCTGGCTCTGAGTGTGGGGAGAAGGCCCAGTGCCAAGCAGGTGATGGGATACTGCTAAGCTGCTGGGGGGTCCAAGCAGTTGGGGCTGGAGTAGACTGTCTCCACTGAAGGCTTCCCTCCCACTCCTTGCAGACACTCACAACTTATTCTCTTTGTCCTTCTCCTTGATCTTTTTGAGAACATTGATTTCTAGCCGGGCAGCCTCCCGGTACTTGCCCACGTTGCGGATGATCTTCAGGGCAACCTGAGACTTCCCTCTGGTACCCGGGAAGGAAGCACAGGTTCTCATGAGCAGCTGCCCAGCCCTTCTCCCACCCCCCACCCCAACCCAGCAACTCCCAGTAAACACTGCTCTGGGAACAGCCTGCACTAAAGAGAGGAGATACTTGATGCCCAGCTGGCCCCATGCAACACCAGACCTCTTTCTACCCAACAGCAAACTCCCTGGCATCTGTGAGTTAGTGCTCTCAGCCTCCATGCCAGCCTTAGGCTTTTGTGTTCTCAGCCACTGCCAGCTCCCAGGAGAGAGTGTGGGCAGAGCAGAGGCTAATCCTGCTGACCAGCGCCAGCCCAAGAGGTCACATAGTAACCTAACCTTTAGGCCAGTCAGCCCTGACCCCGGCCACGCCGCTCTACCCAGAATCCTCCCGCAGCACCTCTTGGCCTTCCTGAGCATGTCATTTGCAAGTCTGAGCAAACAGTTCCCCTTGGGGTAGGGGTTCCAGGATGGAGTGATGGTCTGGCAAGAGGTAAGGGTGCCAGCAATGGGGTTCTCTCACTGTGAGGCCCAGGGCCACTCTTTACCACACCCCTCTCCAGGCCCACCTACCTGCTACAGCATTTATCAGTGACCACACAGTGCCAGGAACCCTTAAGTGTCCAATGAGGACTTTAACAGTCTCTGCTCTGTACTTCACACCCCAAACCCCATCCAGTAGGCCATCTGCAGGATGCGAGCAGAGAAGGAAACCTGCTGCCTGGCTCAGCTGCCAGGCTGTCAGGAAGGGACAGCTAGGGTTCAGATGCTCAGTAGAGAACTGGAGTGCTGACAGCCCTGGCCCACAAGGGTAGGTCCTCTGAGACCTCAGGGAGGCCAGCCTTGGTGCCCAAGGAAAGGTTCACAGGCCCCAGGGCAAAGGCATCTTCTAGAGAATATTCTCTCCCTATCCCATTTCCCCAGATTCTCAGAGCAGGAGAGGACCTCAGAGGAAAAACCACACAGTCCAGCCTCCTTCTCGAATAGGATCTCTCCATGGCACTCCAATCCTCTTACACAGGGAGCTCACCACTTCCAAAGGCCACCCCTGCCAGGGTTGTATGGGTCTGAGAATAAGGCCCTTCCTTTGAGTGAGCTGAATTCTACCTCCACATAACAACCCACATTGGCCCTGACTCCGTTTGAGTCCCCTAAAAGTTCCCTGGACCCTGTGCCTGCCCCTTAGTGACTTCAGAGGCTCATTTTCCCTTTAGCTACTCAGAGTGGCACACCCAGATAGTTCAGTGCTGCCCTCATGCATCACAGCTCTTAGATCTGCCGTATCTCCATCTGGTCACAGTATAGTCTATACGTGTCCCTCTACTCACTGGTCCCAGCCCTAACCTCTTGGGCCACACTGGGTCCAATGGGTGTTTAAATGGGAACTGGGAGAAAAGGGAAGCTTCCTCTCAGTCACTGCTGCTGCCTTATCTTGTGGCCACAGGGATGCCTGGACTACTGGGTATGACTGTCCTTTCTGACCACGCTTTTTAACGTGGGAGCACTACAGTAAAATGGTACCCAGCTCCGCCATCAACAATGGATTTAGGCAAACCCAGAGCAGATTTATTCATCTCTAAAATCGAGAGGGCCACATGTGGGTGGGCACCGGGCTCAAATAAGGACACTAGCACTTTGTAGCTAAAGTGCCAAACCAGTCAGAGGGCCATTAAGGCAGGGAGGCAGTTGGCTCCCAGGAGGTAGTCTCCCCAACCCAGACCTACAGGAGGGAACAAGAGTTCTAGCCTTGAGGAATGGTAAGGGGACAAAGTATTGCACTGTTAGGCCTGGGAGGGAGCAAGGTGCCCCCAGCAGCACGACACACACAGGCACACACCCACTCTTCCTAAGCGCACTCAGCAGGGACCGCACGCTACCCTAGCCACATTGGAGAAGCAGTGGCCTGCTTGGTGAGAAAGCCCAGGGTCTTGTTTCTCTCAACTGGGACCTGCATGGCCTCTCATGCAGACCCTCAGAGGGTAAGGGCTCATGCTTGGGCTGGGTTTAGTGGCATTCCCAACCCCTTGCCAAGCCAAGAACCTAAAAGAGACCACAGGAAGCAACTTCAAGCACAGAGGAGCCAAGGCCTCAGCCCTGTTCTGATATCCACCACCACAGCCTTGGAGAAGTGGAGAAACTGGGGCAGAACCATTCACTGACCAGCAGTTCTTGGGTAGGGATGCCACATGCCTGTAGAACCCCAGGATTTTCTCCCTTATTTCAGGGGACCAGCAAAACCCCAATGTGTACAAGTCAGAACCCTCCTTTGGTGCTACCCTTCAAAAAGAAAAAGTTAAGCTCTGATAGCCATCACCCTCAAAAACCACAGGCTAGCCCATCCCTGGAAGATCACATCCAGAGCCAGCTGTACTGCCCCAGCCCCTCACCTGGCATGGTCCAAGCACTCTACCACCTTGCCAAAGGTGCCTTCGCCCAGGTTCCCCACGATCTCATCTAGGAGAGAAAAGAAGTTGGGCATGAGAGTCTGGAGGGCAGGGTGGCGGCAGCTCCTGCAAGTTCACAGCATTCAAATTCTCAAAAACAAAAAAGGTTTCTCTCTCACTGCTACACTCTTAAAAACAGAAGTTGCTAGCGTCTGTGTCATTCAGGCAATTACTGGTGGCCCCGCTAAGGCGCCACGCGCACTAGAGGTCCCTCCAGGCAGGAGAGGTCTTGTCTAACAAGGGGGGTAGAAAGTAGAGAGGTAAAGTTTTACGAAAGGTGGCTGTACATCGCTCTTGGAGCCAATCGCCGAT
This sequence comes from Daubentonia madagascariensis, assembly GCA_023783475.1. Classification (NCBI taxonomy): domain Eukaryota; kingdom Metazoa; phylum Chordata; class Mammalia; order Primates; family Daubentoniidae; genus Daubentonia; species Daubentonia madagascariensis. The sequence goes on along the minus strand of JAKFHU010000144.1, from coordinate 4,725,495 downwards.
CCGGCACACCAGGTGGCCCTCCTTGTCATCTTCCACACTCCGGCTGCTGCGCTTACTGCTCTGTTGGCTTCTCTGCATGCACCGCCCCCCGAAACGCCATCCGACCAATCGCATGGTAGGCGGTTCCGATTGACAGATTGAGGTGTCAGTCAAAGGCAGAGGTGGAGACGGTGAGGAGCCGGTGGGTTGGTTGGTTGGTTGGATTTTCCAGATCCCAGCATTTCATAAGGCACACAGCATATATAACGATAGGGATATTGCAAGGGACACGTCAAGACACAAACTGACTTCAAAAACAGAAAAGTAAAAACAGCTACAGGTATGTAAAGAAAACTCGGACATTATCTATAAGAGGAGCGCCGCAAACGCTCAGAAAGATGACCAGCCTCTGCTGCTGAGGGGCCAGGTGGTGAGGAGAGCCATGGCCCTGACTCCCTCCTCCTCCAAGTCTCCCCTCCCGGGCCCTCCCATGGTGGCTTCGGCCAGAGCTGAAGATGCAGTGAGAACGGCGCAAGAAGGCAGCTGTTCCAGCCTAGGTCCAACCATCCAGACTGGTCAGAGAGCTACTCTGGTTTCAGCTGCAGAATGCCCAGCCTGTGCTTGCCTGCCTCTGTTCACCCATGCAGCCTTGCACATGCCCGACAGCTGCCACTCAGGGCCAAGTTGCTACCTGTCCCCAGAAAGCATCCTTGGCCAGACTTAACCATCACTACCAGAAACGGCCTTCCGTCAGCAGCCCTCCTGCCACCAGCCCCCAGCAGGAAAGGACCCTGGGATCCTCTGGGCTGGTTGACCTCCAGGCCTTCTACCACGATGGCCCACACAGGCCTCATGCCAGCTCTCGGCCTGGCCTTGGCGCCTGTGCTATTCACAATCCAGGCCCATCCTGAGCCTCACGACGATAGAGGGCACCAAAAAGAGAAGAAGCGGAACCAGACTTGCAGTGCCATCCTGTGGCAGTGTGCAGAGAGGCCACCAGGCCATGCTGGACAGGCCCACACAGAGTCAACCCTCAACCCATGGCCACTCAAAGAAGTCACAGAAGACAGCTGGGCAGAGAAGATCCCTGGGCCCTCCATGGCTCCGCAGGGGCATCATGGCCGGCAGGAGGGAAGCAGGGAGGCCGGGAAGAGGGATGAGGGGAGAAGAGAAGACCGCAAGTAACCTCAGAAATGCACAACTGGCCTGTCTCCCCAGGGCACTGAGTGCAGGGTGGGCTCCTGGTCTCAGCGGAGACCTGCACAACCCTCCACACTAGAAACACTGGCCAGGCCCTGCCCTTGGCATATGTCCTACAACTGGACAAGGCCGGGGTGGCCTGGGGCTATAAGCCTTTCTGCCATTTCTTCACATGCCCATCGCACAGCCAGCTGCCCCTCCTCACCATGACTGTCCCTCACATAAAGAGACTGGGCTAGAGAGGGCCTGGCTGGAGGTCAGAAGGGAAGCTCCCAGTCTGAGCTGACTGACAGGTAAATCCTCCCCTCCCGTGCAGCGCACCAGTGGGGCATGCCAGCCTCCAGGCCTTTGGGGAGGAGTGTGGAGATGAGCCTGCAGAGGTGGGTGCTGTCCACACCAGTCAGAGCACTCAGCTACACATGGGAGCAGTTTCTGGAAGGGAAGGACCAGGCCATTTAGCTGTAGACCACATACCGGCAACACTACTAGGATCCCTAAGAAGTGTCCCTGGCCACTTGCACCATGTGGCCTGTGTCTGAAGCAGTGTGTAGACATAGACAGGCTGGGGGGCAGCCAGCGACGGAGCCAGAGCCCCTACAGCTGCCACTGGCAGGGGGCCAGAAGACAGAGGGGCCGGAACCCCCTGCTGAGCCCTGCACCTACACCAGACGACACATACACACACACATGCACGCACACCAGCGCACGTGCACAAGGCTGGCAGTACTCACCCAGACCAGCCAGCCTGAGAGAAGGCTAGAAAGAGATGAGGCCTTTAAGCCCCAGCCAGCACACTCTGGCCACCACTCACCGAGGAGGCGCTGCTACAAGACCTGGTGCGGCGTTTGTGGCAGTGGTGGGCGTGCTTGCGGGTCCGGTATGGCCCCCTCTCTCGTGACCGCCGACGATGACGAGAACGGGAAGATCCATAGCAGTCCTCTCCAAAGGATGGGCTCCTTTCTTCACACCGGTACGTATCACTGTCACGGCGCTCCCGGTATCTCCTCTGGTAGGGCAGGCGGTCATGGCTGCCAAAAGGGGGAAAAGGGGGATGGGAACACTGGTCAGCCGGGTCCCTGCTAGAGGGCTGTGGTAGGACCCCAGCAAAGGGCTCACAGGGAGTGCCTGATGGAGCAGAAGCATTCAGACTGGTGGCGAGTGGGCGGGAGAGAGGAATGTGCAAAGGTACTAGGCCTGCTATCCAGAGACATGGCTGGCACTGGCATCCCTCCAGTGCCATGGGAAGAAGGGCACAGGGGGACATAAGCATGGGGCCTGCTGTAACTGTAACTTTGGCCCAGGGGCTGAGATAGGACCAGGGAGCAACCTTTCCAGGGCTGAGGTTATGTTCCTAATCCTCACTGAGGAAGGCTAGGAAGGCTCAGAAGGCTAGCAGGGGAGATGCTGGCCTAGAAAATGGGGGCATATGTAGGGAGAAGAAGAGGAAAAGACACTCCAGGACAGAGAAAGAAGGGGCAGCAAGGATGGTTGCTACTGCTGAGGCCAGGGTGTGCAGGTGAGATTAGGGGAGGAGCCTGAAGAGGACAGGGCAGGGATCCGGGAGCAGCTAGGTAGGGGTGGAGTCATCTCAAGGAGGCTGGGGCTGCCGCAGCCTCCGGATGACAATCTCAGCCTCCAGATGACAATCTCGCTAGCCCAGCTGAGGGAAGGAACCCTCCCTTCCTACCTAGTTCCCTCTTACCTTCTGGACCGGGATCTCCGGGGGGGAGGCTCCCTTCGGGACGGGTATCGTAGTCTCCCTTCATGTTCCCGACTGTAAGATCTCCTCCTTTTCCATCGGTAGCTCAGGTACGGGTCTGGCTCAGGGGAGCGGTATCGCTTACAGTGATGCATCTAGGCCATGAGAAATAGAAAGCCCTGCTAAATACACAGCCAGCCACCTCCAGACACAGGGCTGCATGGGGCAGCCCAGTTGCTCCTGAAGAAGAGGCCCATTGTTCTGTTTGGGGGCAGCCCCTCCCAGGGGTTTATGAAGTGAAGAAGAACTCTGAGGTCACACTGGTCAAACAGCAGACAATGGGTAACACCCTTCTCTGCCAGTAAACAAACAGCTGCCTCCCAGGAAAGCACCACTGGCCTAGTGGCCTGAGCACTCAGGGAAGTAGGTGAGCCAGGGCCCACGTGCCAAAGCAGGGACGCAGGGTGGAGATGGTGGGCACCATCACAGGGAGACTAAAGACAGGGAGAAAGGGGAGCTCCTGTGCTCTGTTCTCTCCTGCCTGGGGCTGACACATGGGAGTGAGGGGTCAAAGCCCTCAAGTTTGAGAAGCTGAAACCTGTCTGGCTGAGGCCCTGAACTGGACTCCACTCAAGGGAGTAAGGACCACAGTCAGTATGAGGAGCCATGGCAGAAATGAGAAGACAGCCCTTGAAGAAAGAGGCGCACAGGGTCTCATAAACACTCCCTAGCCCACCCGAGGATCGACCCAAGGAGACACGGGCCAAGGGGTCAGTCCAGCCTTGCTGGTTCATACTTGGTCTCAGCACCAGTGAGGACTCCGGGGTCCTCAGAGTACCCAAGTTGCTTGCCTGAGGCCCACTGAGCACCCTTCAGACCACCTGCAGTACTATGACAGGTACCTCACCTTTATCCAACAGTACCATTACTGTCCCCTCTTCTAGCTCTCCTGCTCCATTACCCTTTCTTATGCCTCTCTCAGAACTAGCCTGGCAGGCCGAAAGAGCCACTGTTCAGTGGGGACTTACAGCCACCATAGGAAATTGCCAGGCTGGATCTGCCACCAGCAGAGAAAGCTAACTATGTGAAGATAGCTCCCTGCTCCACCTACACCCAAACTCCTGACACTGCCTCCACTGGCTGACCACGCCAGCCTTCTTCCCAACCCTTCACTTGGCCATAGCCAACCTCCAGTCATGTCAGTCCTGGGCTTGCCTGACCAAGCACATTTTGAACAGACCCCATCAAGGCTCCCTCATTTCATCAGCAGGGTCTGTCAGGAGAAGTGCAGCATGGAATGGCTCCCCATGGACAAGCAGGACAGTGTGGCGTATCTGACCAAACCCCTGGATACTTCTCCGTGATCCTAAGAAAGTCACTGCCCTCAATCTCCTCACTAGCAGAAATCTTCGCCTGTCTACCTGTGAAGTCCTTGGAGATAAACACTATGTAAAATCACCAACACCTCCCCAAGAGCTTAGATTTGTTGTTTTGATGATCAGCTGACTAATGTTTCACTGTTTTCCTGCAATTACCCTGGGTCAGGTGCCCAAGCTATGGACTAAAAGCTGTATCTCACATCTCACTAATTGACCCAGAAGACGCTCCATTGGCCAGGGCACACACCCTCCCACAAAGCAAGTATGGTCCTGCCCATCCTTACATTACAAAGCACCAGAGCTGGAGGACGTGGTCCAGCCCACACCAGGCCAAATACTCCCTCCTGGGACCTAGAAGATTCTTATGTCCATACATGTTCATATGAGTGGAAAGAGCACAGCTTCAGAGTCAGAGAGATGTCAATCTGAATCATGGCAATGCCACTTCTATCTGTGTGCCTTTGGGCAAATTATTAAACCACTCTGACCTTCAGTTTCCTCTTGCAACAAGGGAATAGTAATCTCTTACAAGGTCCTGTGAGGATTAAATATGTCTCTCCTCTAAGTCAAATGCCCAGCACAGGTACTAAAGGCAGCTTTCCATTAACAGCAAAAAGTTCCAGGTAACACCTCAGAGCTGTGTTAAATGCCTTAAGAGCGTTTTACAAGTCCCTTCCAAGGGACCTGGGAGGAGAGAGCTCTGGCAGAAAACCCTGAACTAAATCCCAGTGCTGCCACTTACTGGCCTCGTGACCTTAGACAAGTCACTCTAGGCCTTGGTTACCAAGTCTGGAAAATGGAGACAACATCTCCTAGCCTGGCAAAGAGATGGCAAGTATGAGAGCCATAAAGTACCACACACAAGGCAATATTAGAGAAGATCATCCCTCCTTTAACACATTCTAGGCAGGTAAAATATTGGAAATACCAAATGTCATCCTCCCAGCCAGGGCTCTAGAGCCCATTTCTCATCAACTGTCTCTGATTCTCTGAAACCTCAGTAAACAGCTTGTTTAAAGAGGCTAAGGCCCACAATTATGCTTTGGGAGACTCTGCTCTGCACAATGAAGAAAAAGGCAATGTGAAATAAAGCAAGGCAAGGGTGCCAACTTTTCTTTGAGCACAGGCCTTGTCGGCTTCTCATTTGCCGTTCCTGGCCAGAGAACCGGGCTGACAAGAAGAGCAGCCAGCCAGGTCAGCGGCTGCCCTCCTGGATTCCAGCCACCCCAGCGCCCCATGGTTATTTTTGGCTGGCAGTGCCCCACCACTGCAACCTCAAACCTGCCACCTCGCAGGGCGCCACCACCAACGGGTGAAACGCTCCTCCTTTTCAAGGGCATGGAGGAGGGAAGCTGGAAGGCTGCCAACTCCGCCTCGATGGGGGCCTGGCTCAGGCAATTCCCACCCAAGCTCCACACCACTGCACCCACACCCGGAACTAAAGCACAGAGACTCCAGGGCCAAACCAAGGAGCAGCCTGGGCATCTGTACTGTCAGTTTGGCCTGGCCCATCCCCCGTGCTGGAGCAGCTCCATCATCACAACGAAACACACAGGGGGCCTGCGGCCCTCGCTCGCGTCCCTTCCTGCCACCCCGGGTCCCAGGGATCTGAGTCCCATCCCCGGTAACCGCCACCAGTGGCACCGAGTGGAGACCCAGGGGCAGATTCGGGTCAGGGGGAATGCCAGCCTGGTTCAGAATCAAACTCCAGGTCGCGCGGGGAGGAGGAGTCTGCAGACCAATCCTCGAGCCGAGGGTAGGGAGGAGTCTGAAGGCCCTTTCTGGCTATCCCACTTCGGACCCCGACCCCATTCCACGGGTAGGCTCAGGGCCGAAACTGGACCCTTGAAGGGGCCTCAGAGGCCGCTCGGGCTCCGCCTTCAACACCGCGGGACCAAGAGGTCGGGGTCTGCAGTGACCGCCCTCCGAGAGAGAAGCGGCGGGTCAGGGGTGAGAGGTCGGGGCCGCGGCCTGAGGTGTGCCAAAAGGGAGAAAGAAAGGGAGTAGGCTAAGACCGAACAGGGAGCCTGGGGACGGCACCAGCGCGCAAGCCCCGCCAACTCACCCCCAGCCGCCGCCGCCGCCGTCGCCGCCGCCGCCGCGGGTCCCGGCCCACACTCACCGTCTCCCAGGCTCCGGCGGCTGCTAGGCCCCACTCCCCTCTCCGAGCGCCTCTTCCGCTTCCGGCTCCGGCCTCCGCCCGTGGCGGCCCCGCCCCCTCGCGTGACGCAGCCGTAGCCAGCCCCGGCTCGACCCGGCTTTGAGGCCTGGTCGCTCTAGCCCGCGACTCGAAGGCTCTGGGGCACACGCCTTCTCCGCTCCGGTCGGTGCCGCGGCTGTGTAGACTAGTTCCGGGAGGGCCGAGGACACGTCCCCGGCGGGACCAGCCCCCTGCCGTGTCGCGACGCACGTAGGCTCCCGGACCGGGCAGATGCGCGTCCCCAGCCAGCGGGGCGCTGGGAACTGAAAGGTGGAGCCCCCACCCAGCCGCAGGGCTCGGCCCGCTCCGCCGCCCCGACCCCGCCATGTCCGCCAACTCCTTCCTGCGCGCGGAGAGGATGGGCATTGTTCCCTGGGGCTCCGAGGGCGCTAGAGACCTTGGAGGTCCGTGCGCCGGGGCTCGGGAAGGCGGGCACGACTCCGCTTGCGTGAAAGAAGCAAACGACACGTTATTCGCTTGATGTGTGCGGGTTTTTTGAAAGCCGTGGCGACACGCCCCAGCTCGTCTGTGCATGCAGGGCAGTTTCTGGAAAGACACCCGAGAGCTACGTCAGTGGGGCCTCTTGGAGGGGCCGGGGTCTCGGGGAAGAGGAGATCCCCTTTTCCTTGAGCACCCTTGGAGCGGCTTACTGCCGGCCAGTGTAGTTTCTCAGTTAAGAGACCCCCGCCAAACAAAAGCCCCGCGCCCTGCTGCGGTCAGGTCCCCCTGGCCTCTTCTCCGAGTCACTTGACGACCCCCTTTTGCAGAGGCCTCGAGCGTGGGGCCACCAAAGCCCCTTCCACCTTTTGTCCCGCTCTTGGGACGGGATTGTGAGGCCCCACTTTCCAAAGGAGAAAACCGAGGTCGGGGTTCTTTGGGAGACTTCACTTTGTGAGCGTGCGCGCCCCGCCAGGTCCCGGGGTGGCGTCCCCGCCCCCGGCTACTCATCGGCGAAGGAGGAGATCCCCTTTTCCTTGAGCACCCTTGGAGCGACTTACTGACGGCATGGCTTAATACCCCCAAATCTCCGTTACCTCCACAACCCCCACCCGAAGTAAACAACAGAAGCTAATTAAAAACTAGGTTCCTTGTTACGCTATGCAGCCTCAAGACCAGCCCCTGGTCCCTTTACGTCAAATGCACCCAGCCCCCAATATAGAAAGTCACGAGCCGTTTCAGGGTGCAATGGGTGACCCAGAGGTCTGCTGTCCCTGCGCCTAGATCCCACTCCCTAAGGTTCTGCTTCAGGAGCTGGAAATTCTGAAAATCCCAGGCATCCTGAGATGCCATTCCCACCCGGTCCCCATGGTCGTGGCCACACTAGCTAAGTTCCATCTTGGGGGTCTCATCTGCACAGATGAGGTGAGAGGATTCAGTGGCATCTCCTTCTCCTGCCACTTAGTGTTGCCCGCGGTTTCCATGGCTTTGGAGCGGAGGTCCCCAGCCCTATGTTGGGCGCCAGGCTCAGTTGGGGTAAGTTCAGCCCGTCTTCCCACCAGGCCTCCCACCATCGAGAACCCAGGAGTCCCTGCCTCCCAGTAATGCAACTCTCTTTTTTTTGAAGTGGAATAGGAGCCATCTCCCAGCACTCTCCCTCTCCATAATTTGCAGCCTAGAGGCCATCCTGCCTGAGATTCTGCCATTAGAGGGTCATTCTTGTCTCTTTCTCTCTAAAGAACTTGCACCTATCAGATAGGCACTTGGCAAAAGATCTACCCTGAGGTGAGGTTTGGGTAACGCCCCCACCCCACCCCAGAGGAGGCTTGGTCCACCCATCCAGCCAGGCTGGAGATTGTGCCCACAGGCGTTTTGTGTGGCTGACGTCCCCGCAGCGTGATTCCAGGGTGCCAGGGAGATGCCTCTGCCCTGCATCCACCCGAACCCCATGGTTCCTCTTGCCCTCTTGTTCTCCCGTTTTGTTCCCCCGCCCACCGGGTCCGCTCAGTCCTCTCCCTCCAGGCTCCCTTGCTCTGATCCCTTCCTTGTCCTCGCTGCCTTCTCTCCTCTGCCTGCCATATCCACCTTTGCCTTCTCTTCGGGCAGTTAATTCACCTTTGAGCCTCGGCTCCAGGGTCACCTTCCTGAGAGCCCCAAAGGAGAGTCAGGCCCTCTTCCCTGTGTGCCCACAGCTTGGTGCTGCCCGTCTGTCGAGTTGGTGGCTTGCCGTCTTCCTCTGGGCCTGCTCCCACGTGCAATCTGGCCTGTGCACATCTCCACCCCGCTGACCATGAGCCTCTGCACAACTAAGCCAGGCATAGCTCAGGTCCTCCGTAAGGGTAGGGGGCTGCCCATGGAAAGCCCCTCACTTCTAACGGGGAAAACAGAGCTTCCAGTTAGAGTGGTGTTGTGGATGCTGTGCCTGGATGTGGGAGGTGGGAGCAGGGGCCAGTCATGGTCTGTTTTAGAGAGGCCTTGCGTGGTGGTGACAAGGGGAGACAACTCGGGAGGGGCTGCAGGAATCTGGGCCTAGAATCAGGGGACAGGAGAGAGAGTCAAGCCATCTGGAGGGGAGAAGGCTGGTGGACAGTGGTGCCATCCTGAGCAGGGAAGGTCTGGGAATGTGAGGCGTGGGTAAGTCAGGGTAGAGGGTGATAGAGGTGCCTAGTGCACCCTCTGCTCAGGTGGAGACACAACTCTTGTACCCCTACAGAGCTGGGGCAGGGCGCCTGGCGCCCAGGAGTGGGAGTGGGGGTGGGGAGGCAGTGGTAGACACAGGCCTGGACCCTGGAGGTGAGGAGACTGGCGATGGGGAGGAGTAGGGGTGTCAACACCCCATGAGCTCCCCTGCCAAGCTGGTGGGTGTGGGGTCAGGGCCCCCGTCTTACAGCTGAAGTTGCAGAAACCAGAGAGGTGCCAGAGCAGTGACGTGACTTGAGGGCTTCTCACCCCCACGGTCATAGTGAAACTATGATGGCCCCCAGATGTTCCCCTGACCCCTGCCATTTCGAGGCTCCCACACTGGGAGGGGTGCAGCGTGGGGCAGCAGGGGTAGGCAATGTGGGCTCTGGTGCCAGGCTCCAGCTCTTCACTGGACTTACTACACAACTTGGGGCACTGGCTTCCCCTCAGGAGCTGCCTGTGAGGATTAAAGGAGATCGTGTTTATTTCAGTCCCTGGTCAGCACCCACAGCTCATGGAAACCTCTGGGAATTGAGAACTCTTTAGTGGGGTTGAAGCTGGTGTTTATTTGAAGTCTGAATCGCCAGAGAGACTTTTGGGCCAGGGGTTCAGGGTTAGAGGATTTGAGTGCATGCTCAGCCCAGGGCCTCAATTCCAAGTCCGAGGAGGGGCCTCAGAGGCTGGTGCCAGGACTGTCCCAGCTCCAGGACTCTGCTCTCAGAGTCTGCTGTCAGGGCCCACTGAGGCATAGCCCATAGACCTGATGCCCAGCCCTACCCACTGTCCCCAGCACTCCTGTCACCTCTGGCCACTGGACCATGTCTTCCCACTGAGCCCCACTGAAGGGTGCAGGTGAGCATGGGGAAGGTGGGCAGAGCAATCCCCCTCGCTTCCCCCAGGGGCTCAAACCAAAGTCTGGCAGCTCTCTCCCTGGCAGGTGCTCAGAAGGGCCCCCCGAGTGGAACTGGAGGCTGTCGGAGACGGACCTGTGGGAGCAGCTGGCAGAGAGCAGGTGGCAGCGGGCTGAGCTGGCCAGCCGTCTTTGTGCAGCGCTGGAGACCCTGTTGGAGCAAGCCCAGATGCTGCAGAGGCAGGAGCGCAAGCTGGGACTCAGCCAGGCCCCGTGTGAGCTCCTGGCCTTGAAGCAGAAAGTAAGGCTCCTGTCCTCTCCCACAGATCTTCCTTGCCCTTCTGTAGCCCCAACGAGATCCCCTGAGCTAGCAAGGTCCCCTTACCAGGCTAAACGATCCCGAATGCCCAGGGCCAGTGCCCACATCTGGTGCCATGTTCTCAGGAAGAAGGCTTGCCAGGGTCTGGGGCATCCAGAGGAGAAAGAGGGGAATAGAGTCCCTGGCAGGGCTGCCATGTTGAACAGAGGCGGTTCTGAATGGTGCCCCTGGAGGTGTGCATTGTGTTGCCTGAGAAGCATGTGCGGGGCATGGCTGGTGACACCGCTGGAGGCAAAGGAAGGGTCAGGGTCCCTATGGCCCCCGAGGGAGAGTCTGAGGGAGGGAGGGGCCGGTTTTAGCTCCATAGACAAAAGAGCTTCCTTGGAAGCACAGTGGCCCTGGTGGAGGAGGCGACCCCCAGAGAGAGAGAGGCAGCTGTGCAACCTTCCTGGGGAGGTGGCCAGCATCCCTGTCATGTGAGGGGAGGACACACTGCCCCGTGACAGCCTAGATACCTAAGCCTTTAGTGACCCTGGTGTCTCAGCCCCCAGCTGACCCTCCTGGAGCCACTGCTCCCTACAAGGCCTGGGTGACCCTCGGGACCCAGTTGTCAGCCTCATGCCTGCCCGCTGTCTATCATTCCACAACAGCATCCCAGTCCCCTTGCTGGCCTAAGCTCTGAGGCCATCAGCAGCTGGGGTGGAGAGGTTGTGTGTCTCAGGCCCAGCTGGAGGCGGAGGGACAGCTGGAGCCTGTAGTGATAGATAACAGCTGAGCAGCCCTGCAGGGCGATGGAGCACAGGTCCATGCTGGGCTGTCAGTTGGGCCCCTGGCTGGGAGTCTGCCTGCTTTATCTGAGGCTGCAGGCACTGCCCTGCTTGGTGGGGGGCAGGGAGGCCAGGCCATCCCTCTCCAGGGGCTCCCCAGCAGGTGGAATGCTCCCTGGCCAGCCTGGAGCAAGAGAGGCACCAGCTGCAGGGATCCCAGGGACAGGAGGAGTGGAGGAGGCCAGATCAGGACGTAGACGACAAGTGAGGGGTGCTGGGAGGTGGGAGAGGGGCAGAGTGCTAGGGGACAGGCAGATAGCCGTTCTGCCCCCAGGATCCTGCTACTGCAGACAGAAGTGGAAAAGGCCCACTGGTGTTTGGACCAGATAAGCTGACAGCCCCTTGGCCGGAGCCCAGCCTGGGGAGTCCCCAAGTGGGTGTGTGGCCCTGAGCCCAGTCCTGCCATACCTTTGATCCTGCCCTGCACTTAATTCTCTGGTCCTAATTCTTGGTGCGGTAGCTGGGGAAGAGGGGCAGTGCAGGGGCTTCTATCCAGCCCACAGAGGGACCCCCTCCCAACATTTGGAAAGACCCTGGGATCATCCAGCCACTCCCCTCCTGGCTCAGATGGGAAAACTGAGACTACAGGGTTGGGGAGAGCTTTTTTAGGGTCATAGCTCGAGCTGGGGCCAGGCCTCTGCCAAGACCACCCAGTGTGGTCTGGAGGCTGGGAAGAGACCCCAGGATCCTGGGCTGAGTGTATCTGCAGGAGATGCTGGTGCCAGGCCTGCAGATCTAGGAGCAGAACAGGGATGGGGACAGGGCCTGGGTCCTTCAGGGCCCAGACAGAGTCTCGATGAGGGCAGCTAAGACCCCTGCCCAGGCTCAGGACACAGCCTGGCTGCAGGAGCAGCTGCTGAGGCTCAGCCAGGTGAGTGACAACAGCTGGCAGGGGCAGGGAAGGGAATCCTGGCACCAACTGAACCAGGCCGTGCCCACTGGTACCAGGGGCAGAGAGGCAAGGGAGCCTGGGCCTTGTTCCTGAGTGACTCCAAGGTTAGGCAAGGGGCTCTAGGGACACAGTGGAAAAGAGAATGACCAGGAGAGACAGATTCTAGCAGGGCCCTCATACAGCATAACTGCAGAGAGCGCCATTCACATTGTGGTCCATGTAACTGGCCCCTCTGCCAGCATGCAGCCAGGTGCTGGTCCAGAGTCGAAGCCTGGAGTATGGAGAAGCCGCTGTCGGCTGGGGTGGTCAGAGAGGCCTCCTAGAAGGGCTGAGACCCAGAGAAAAAGGAGCTCAGGGGCTGCAGGAGGAGGGGACTGCATAGGTAAAGGCCTGTGGGCTAGCTTGAGCCCTGCACCCCTGCTGGAGGCTGAGCTGTGACTGGGTGGGGTGGGAGTCTTCCCAGGTGAACAAGAGACTTTGGGAAGAGCTGGGCTGGAGCCACCAGCATCTTCAGGGAGAGAGACAGTGTTGGAGGCCCTGGAGGCAGTGCGTGCCTGGCTCTTTGGGGAGAAGTTGGTGCTGCTAGTAGTGCTGGGGGTGGCCCTGGGCCAACAGGCCTGGTAGGTGGCTGCCCAGGCCCACCCTCAGAGTGTCCAAGCTAGGCTGGGGTTGGGAATGCTCTGCTCTCACACCAAGTGAGATGGCCCTGTTGGCAGAAGGTGGGCCAGCCTCTGTCACCAGCTGGGTGAAAGGGAACAGCCCCAAGTCCCAACCCCTGTATCACATGGCCAGGGCCAGACTCCCTTCTCCAGGTATCAACACTCCTGGTTGTCCCATTCTGGATCCTTTATGGGGACATGTGGGAAATCTTTCATCTTGAAGAAGTCTTGTCTCCCCTGTACGTGGCCAAGCCCCTTCTGCTGGCTCAGGGCAGGTGGAGGTGGTGGGAGCGGGGATAAGACGACCTTAGCTGCTAGGCTCAGGTCAGGATGCTTGGGAGTGGAAGTGCCCAGTACAGAGGGGCTTGGTGTGTGCATGAGCCATGAAGGAGGCATCTCTGCCACACCCACCTTCCCAGCCAATGAGACGTATGATGACATCTAGCCTGGAAAGAAATAATTGAACAGGGGTGGGGTGGGGTGGGGGTGAGCTGGGGTCTATGCTGGGCCTAGATTTCCCATTTCTACCAGTACACTGCAGGTGCAGGAGGTACAAGTGCCCCTCAGGAAAAAGCTGGAGGAGCAAGAATCATATCCCAGGCTTCAGGAGGCTTCACGAGGAGGTGAAGTACTGAATAGTGGCAGGCACACTGGCACCAGGTGGCAGCTGCCCTGAAATTTAAGGAGAAGGAACTGCAGAGACTCCAGAGACAGGAGGGGGACCTTGCCTCCCCAGGTGGGTGCTCTGCCTACCCCCTTCTTCTCCCTCCCCACACCCCCTTCTCCCTTTGTCTTCCCCACTGCCCAGTCCTTCCTGCTGCAAGCCCACTAGTCTCTTACCCCTTCTTAGGATGCCCCCTAGCTTGAGGCCACACTTCCTTCCCTTTTCCTGCCTCTTCCCCATCATGCCCCATCATTCTCCATCCAGCCATTCAGCGTGCATTTATTGAGCATCTACTACATCTGGCCCTCTTATGTGTGCAGGAGAACCAATGTCAAATCAGACCACTACTTGTCCCCCAAAGCTTATGGTTTTGGGACAAACAGTCATTGAGCAGGCGGTTATAAGTTAATGTGCCAGATGAGGGGAGAGGCACAATGGGAGCTGGATGAGGGGTGGCAGATAAGAAAGTCCTCCCCAAAGAGGGGGTTCCTGAGCCTCTGAACCCTCATCGAAGGATGGGCAGGCATTTTTCAGGAGGAGAGAGGAAAGAGCACATGCAAAGACCCAGAGGGGAGACGGGAATGGGGATGCTGAAAATAGTCTCTGACCCAAATGAGAAGTGGAGTGGGTGAGGGGGTCACTATGAGATGTGGGACAGGGGCCAGATCAAGGGATTGGGTGTCCCAGGCCATGTTCACCCAACTCAACTCCACCTTGGTGACTGCCTCCTCCCGGCCAGCCTCCCTCTGTCTCCTAGGCAATGTATGTGTGCATAGGCAGACAGACACACACAGACATGTGCAGGCACACACACCATACCAAGATACACGTAAGACAGAGGCAGACACTCCCAGATGTGCACACACAGAGAGACAGATACAGACACCAACGAGGTGTCTGGGAGCCATAGGGAGGTAGTGTTGTAAGGACCCGGGGTCGGAAGTCACACCCAAACCACCAGCAGGAAAGGGAGCAGGAAGCCAATTGGGGCCATTATGGGTTGAATTGTATCGCCCCCCTCCTACCCCCCAAATAAAAGATATGTTGAAGTCCTCGGTACCTCAGACTGAGACCTTTTTTGGAGATAGGCTCTATACAGAGGTAATCAGGTTAAAATGAAGTCATTAGACTGGGCCTTAACCCAATGTGATGGATGTCCTTATAAAAAGGGGAAATTTGGACACAGACACACACACACAGAGAACACCATGCAAAGATTCAGGCAGAGATCCAGGTGGACATGTCACAGATTGCTGGCAAACCACCAGAAGCTAGGGGAGAGGCCAGGGACAGATCCTCCCTCACAGCCCACAGAAGGGACCAACCCTGCCAACACCTTGATCTGAACTTCCAGCCCCTGGAACTGAGGGACAATAAATGTCTGTTGCTTAAGCTACCCAATCTGTGGTACTTTGTTACCACAGCCCTAGCAAACTAATACAGAGGGTAAATGGGATCAAACCCCACGTGGCAGCTCTCTGGCCCCCAAAGGATGCCGATTTCTAGGGGAACTTTCTTCTCAAAGCAGCCACACCTGCAGCAGCAGGAAGCATGCAATGATAGTAGCTAACATTTCATGACTGTATGCCATATGGATTTACATGCTTGTTGAATGTAACCCTTGCAGGTGCCTGCTGGAGGAAGAGAACATTATTCTCATTTTTACATCTGAGGCCCAGAGAGGCAGAGTAACTTGCCCAAGGTCACACAGCTGGTATATTGTGGAGTCAAGATTTAAACCCAGCATTCAGGCTCCTGAGCCCACAATCTTAAGTACTAATTTGAGGACAGTGAAGACCACTGGATCCTGGAACTGAAGAGGAAGACAGATTGAGGTAGAGACCCAGAGAGGGTAGGGTGGAAGGAGCTTGAGGTTGGGGATGGGACAGGAGGTGGAGTGTGCTGCAGGCCCTGGGAGCCCCAAGTGCTGAGCTTTTGCACCTCCTGGCCAGCCAGATGTTGAGGCAGTATGGGCTTCGTCCCGACCCTATCCAGCTCTTGCCCCATCTCCAAGGGCCTCGTCCTGCTAGAAGAGCACTACTGTGAGTTTCGTCCATTGGCCACTTTGCACAAGGACCCCTACCCACGACCCTACATTTTAGGCCACCCTCCCTGGGCAGGCCCAGAGCCCAGGAAACCCACCTGCTCACAGAAATTGAGTCCTGGGCCAGCCTTCCAGGGGTCTGGGAAGAGAGTAGAAATGGCTTGGGCAATCCCTGAGGGGCTGGAAGAAGACCCTACACTTGGGGCCCAATTGGCACTGCCTTTGTGTCAGTTGCATGCCAAGTGTGTATGGCTCACCCAGTGCCACTTCCTGCCAGGAGCCAAATCTGCCCAGGGGGTCCAGCCCTCAGCCACCTGTGCCCTACCTTCTCGCTGACATTGTCCACAGCAGGTCCTCCAACTTTTTTTTTTTTTTTTTTGAAACAGGGTTTCACTCTGTCGCCCTGGCTAGAGTGCAGTGGCGTCATCATAGCTCACTGCAACCTCAAGCTCCTGGGCTCAAACGATCCTCCTGCCTCAGCTTAATTTTTCTATTTTTAGCAGAGACTGGGTCTCACTCTTGCCTAGGCTGGCAGTCCTCCAACTTGACTACAGAACAGAGACCTATAATCCCTGAGGATACATCCTCTAACCCCCAAGGGTCTGGTTTGAGAAATAGACAAAAAGAAGCTGAGATGTTATTCTGTACAAATGTGCAGTGGCAGACTATCACTGCAAATGATGACTTGGGACCTCAAGGGCCCAGCTGCTCCCTGTCTTGTTTTTCCCCTCATGTAAGCCCATGCCCCTCACCCAGCTGCGGAAAGGCCAGAGTGTGCGCAGGAGGAACTGCTGTGAGTCAGGGTGGGTGACTCTCACTGATACTTGGGCACCTCATCCACATCCTGGGCGAGGGGAGGGCAGGCTTGGGCCAGGCTGGAGATCAGGCTCCTCAAACCCAAGAGCCTATGTGGGGGATTCTTCATGAGAAGATGGGGGTACAGGTCCCCTCAGATAGGGGTGCGGTCTACCCCTCCCTGACTAGCAGCAGCGAAGGAAAACAGCCAGATGGCTGCTGGGAGCCAGAAGTGGCAGGTGGGGAGGAGCTGGGTCCGCCTGGGGTGGTAAGGTGGGGCCCGTTTGGGCTCAGGGCCCCCAAGGAATCATTCCTGAGAACGCTACAGCCCTCCCCAAACCTGAAATCAAGTGCAAAAAAGTGGGAGGCCCGGGCTCTGCCACAATCACAGCACCTCATGGGGCCTCAGCTTTCCTGTCTGTATAATGGGTCCCAAACCCTCTGCCCTGGCCCTGTAGTACCCTGGGGCATGGGCCCAGGGCTGTGGGGCCTCTGGGGCTGTGGCAGCCCATCTGTCCATGAATGGACAAGGGCCTTGCACTCCATGCTGAGCTGGATGTCTGTGGGCAGGAGCAGGACTTCAGCTGCCACTGGCACCACAACCTGCAGCGCCAGCTGCTGGGTTGAGGGTCCGGTGTCCCTGGGTCAGGGTGGCCTGAGCTTACCCACACCCAAGGACAGGGACATGAGAACCTGGACAATCCTGCCAGCTAGAAGGGAGGGCAGTCACTCCAGGAGCAGCCCAGGTGCTCCTAAGCCCTCGCCACCTACCCTCTTCCCACGGGGGCACAGACCCAGGCCGGCTCCCGGAGTCTATAAGTAGAAGGTGGGCTCCACCCCAGCTTCAGCCCATCCAGCCCCCTGTGGGGGTCTGGGCCCAGCTTGGCTTCTCTCTGGGGACCACACTGACATTTACCTGAGTGGGCCTGTGCCAAGTCCCACCGCCTCAGCCTCCAGCCCCACAGCCTGTGGGTGGGGCCACTATGGAATCCTCCTGGGGCTCATCAGGGGGTCCATGAACACACAGAGTCTAGTCCAGCCCTGCCATAGACTGGCCTGTGGCCTTGGCAAGCCCCTTGCTGTCCCTGGGGCTCAGGTTCCTATCTATACATTGGGAGCGGTGCTGGGGGGATTCTGAGGAGCTCTGACACGCAGTGATCCTATGACCCTGTCCAGTTTACCCACTGGGTCGTCATCTATAAAATTGGGCCCGTGTCCCAGCTGAGTGACCCAGTGGCCTTGGTTAGGGTTCCTCCCCTAGCAGGTGCCTGCAAGGGTTACATTCAACAAGCATGTAAACTCATATGGCATACAGTCATGAAATGTTAGCTACTATCATTGCATGCTTCATTAGATGCTCAGGATGGGGGGGGGGCACCCCAGCAGCATCTCTGCCTTCCAGTCCTCAGGAGCTGCAAGAGCTGAGGCCTGCAAAGGAGCCAGAGTCTGCAGGGTGGGCTCCACCAGAGGCCGGGGCAGGCTGGGCGGAGCTGCTGCAGACCCCTCTAGCGGGGAGAGTTGACCTGGGGCAGCCCTGATTGCCCTCTCTAAGACCAAGCTGGAAGCAGGGGCTGGAGGTGGGACCTCTCAGGCAGAGGACACCGTTCTGGTCTCCCTTTGCCATGTGGACTGGGCCCTCTAAGACGAACCTGGGCCCTTGTTTCCAGGAAGTGGAGGAGCTGAGATCGAGGCCGTGTGGAGAAGGGAAGGTGGGGCCTGCACCCGGAAGTAGGGGGATAGGGTAGGGCACCCAGCTTGTTGGAAGCAATGAGTCAGGGTGGGGGCGTCTCCACTGAGGGACAAGGGCTCAGCCTAGACTCATCCCCCAGGGTGCCCTGGCCTCCCACAATCTCAGGGTGGTCCCGGGAGGGGACTAGGCAGTTGTTCCTTGGTAGGGTGGACTCACCAATTGATGGGAAACGTGTGTGTCAGGGTCCCCGGCTCTGTGGGCCCTGTGCAGGGAGACAGAGGGGAGGGTCTGGAGATGGACTGCGATTTGAAGCCCTGGGCCTGCCCTCGGGGGCTCTCGGGCCAGGCAGAGCCATCTTGCTCCCTCCCCCAGTGCTATCCCCTCAGCACTGCCCCTGACACCCCCGTCATGCCCCCTTCTTTGGGTCGAGGCATAGTCCCAGGCAGGTCCCTGTAAGGATGGAGCTCTGAATGCAAGGGGGCGGGCAATGTCCTTGGGGAAGCACCAGATCAAGGCAAGAGCCAACCTGCCCACCTCTGTCCCAGACTTCCCTGCAGGAGGTGGGCTTAGAGCTGGCCCAGATGTGGGCTGAGCTGGGGAGGGTCTGGGACATGCTGGAAGCTCGAAACTCAGAACTGGAGGCTCAGCAGCTGGCCCTGCAGGCTGCCCAGAACCAGGTGCTCAGCAGCGCCCCCCAGAGCTGTTCCTCTGCCAGGCCAGCACGTCCCCACAGCCTCCCCCATGCCCAGTCCCTGGGGCCCACTGTGGCCATCGACCTTCCCTTCCCCATGCTCGGTCAGTCAAGTCCCTCCCAAGCCCTTGCTGCCCCCAGGGAGGGCTCAGGCCCTGGAAGGTGCTCACTGCCTCTCCCCCTCACCCCCAAGCTGGCAGAGCCTTGCCGAGAAGCTGAGGACTCCCGAATAGGAGCTGGTGCAAAAGTGAGGACCATGGGGCGAGGGGTGACCACATCTGAGGGGCTCTGGGGGGAGGAACCCCACCCTCCCTTGCAGAGATGCTCCCCAGGCCCTACGGCTCTTCCTCTTCCCTGAGGATCTGGGGACACGCTGTGGAGGGTGCCCTCTCTTCCCCTTGGGGGTTAGGATGGGACTGGGGCAGCAGCCAGGGGGGCACTACCAGGCCGGGGCCTGATGTATCTCCTGGTCTGCCTTCTCCTCTGGAAAGGGGAACCTGGGGGGGGAGGGATAGGAGGGGCCATGGCTAAGTGGGCTCCAGGGGCACAGGGAATCAGGACGTCTGGGTTCCCAGGGCTGGAGTGATGGATGGAAGGAGAATGGCCTTCAGAGCTGAGAATCCTGTGCGCCAGTCAGCTCGGTGAGTGTGAGCATGTCTTGCCTTGCTAAGCCTCAGTGGCCTCATCTGTAAAATGGGGATACTGATGGTACCACCACATGGGTTGATGTGTGGATGGCATGGGACATGATGCATCTGGTATGGTGCCTGTTTTCCCTGCCCTCATCAGCTTCCCTTGTATCTGGGGTCCAGTTAGGCTAGGTCAGGACCAAAGGCATAAAACCATGTATGTGTGACTAGGACCAGCTGCATGTGGGCTTTAGTCACAAAGTCTATTTATCCAACATTCAATCAATAAGGCTTTATTTGCACTTCTCATGAAGCTCAGGAAACAATTTGTTGTAATGTGGAGCCACCAATGGTAGGAAAGACAGCACATTCTGCCAACTGCAACAGCTGCTTGCTCGTGCTTGAATACTGTTTCATTCTGACCCAGGTCCTCATCTTTGAGCTACTGCACCAAGGAGCTCGATGGGGTGGGTGCTCCTGTCCTTTGCCTCAGCTGTTCTTTGGGGACCCTCACAAAGGGGGTCAGAGCTGCTAGTAGGGCCTGGGAGACTAGAAGAGTTTTGGCCCTCAGGCTGAGAACTGTGTCCTCAGGGAGCTGCTGCAGCTCCGAGCATCAAGGGCTCCAGGACCAGGAGGACAGGAGCCTCCAGCCGCCTTGCAACCCCCGAAGGTAGCATATGGGGACCCTGTACAGAGGGGAAGAGTGATCCCTGCCTCCCTGTGGGACCCACACCCAGTTCCTGTCTGTGCCTTGGTCTTCCCATCTGCAAGTTGGAGGGGGGAAACAGAAGTCTCAAAAAGTCCTTCCAGTTTGGGCTTTTGCTGGTTCTAAATGGATTCCCGAGCTAGCACCCCACTCCCTGGACAGAATGGGAGCTACCCCATGCCTGGGTACCTGCCCTGCCTCTCTGCCCGCCATGGTGTCAGCCTCTGCCTTATCTGCCCCCAGATCCCAGCCACAGCCCTGGAGCCCAGAGGAGAGGAGCATCTGAGAAAAGTTGGAAGCCAGGGGCAGTACCCAGGCAGTATGGTGACTGTGGCCCAGAGCCATCAGGAGACAGACTCACAGTCTCACTCTGCAGCACAAGAGGTTGAGCTCAGGCCCTTGCCCATCCCCCAGTGAGCTGGGTGGTCCTGGCATAGAGGGGCTGGATTGGGAGGCCTCAGGGAACCAAGGTTGGGCAAGGACTTCCTGGGGAGAGGGGAGGGCCCTGTGGCTATGCCTTCAGACCCCCAGGCCAGGGTTTCTGTCAGGCCTGAAGCATGGGGCCTGTCATAAGCAGCTGTACTCAGAGGCGTCCCTGGCAGAAACCTCTCCTTGTCCTCTGCCTGCCACAGGGCCTGAAATGCCCATGTTGGCACAGGATTGCCAATAAGATTCTCCATGGATGAGGCCACCTGGCACCTTCCTACGGGATCCTGTGGCTAGAAGCAGAGCTGGGCAGGGAGTGGCCAGTGGGGGTGCTGGGGACCTGTAGGGCCTCGTTGGCCCACTTACTATCTCAGTGTCAGCAGAGTGCCCACCAAGGACCCTCTGTCTTATTGGTGAAGACCCTGGGCACTGGGCTTTAGACGTTTCTAAGTGAGCTCTCATTCACTTGTGCCTCAGATCACACTACAGTCCCTGTTTCACAGACAGGGACACTGTCTAGAGAATTTACTGTAGGTCACACAGCAAAACAGCAGCTAAGCCCCCTGGTCCCCTAACCTGTCCCAGAAAGGTGGTTTCTCATTTCACGGTGCCTATTCTGAGCTTGATGGCATGACCATCCTCAACGGCCACAGACAAGGTCAGCTCAGGGCTCAGGGTTGGCATCCCCAGGGTCATCTGGTCATTCTTTCTCTGAACTCCCCTCCCCAGCCTGTTGAGTGCTTCTTCCCCCTGCAGAGCTATCAGCTGGGCCATGTGCCCCCAGAACCTTCCTCAACTCTCTCACTGAACCCTCCCTCAATCTCCCCCTTCACTGAAACAGAGTTTCTCAGAGGAGGGCTCTGTGGTACGATGGAGGGATAGAACATCTCTGGATCATTTACCCAGCATCATTCATGCTGAATTCTTCCATAACCACCTCCCCCACACCCCAGCCTCAACTGATTGATCCAGGGCTGGGTACTGAGCCCCTTCCTGGGATCACTGGACCATAGCAGAAGTGTAACCCCTCCAGGGCTGAAAACTGAACACATAAATCTTGGGAACTGTCAACTGCTCCAAGTTTTTCACCATGTGGAAAAAGCTGGATTTCACTGAGAGCAAATGGAATTGACAATTCCCAGAAAGTGGAATTGGGATGGAGAGATTCTAGTTCAGCCCAGGGGGCCCTCCTACATGGAGAAGACATCAAGCTGAGTTTTGGGGTGGTCAGGAACACCTTTGTGGGCAGAGCTTCCCAGTTCCAGGCCTTCCTGAGGCACATGAAGTCCAGCTGCCCTTGGGCTCCTCCACACACGCTGGGGTCCAAGAATAAACCCCTCTCCTCTCTGCTGACATTGGCCTGAGTGGCTTTGTTTAATTGCTCACAAAGAGCCCTTGCCAGGCACACATCCCCAGTGCTGCTCACAGTGAAGCGCCTGTCCTCCTGGAAGCCCTTCCCTTGAGGCTGGGGCATCAATCCCCCACCTGCTGCTCCCTCAATCCCCAGCCCTTGTCCCAGCACACCCCAGCCCAGTGGGGGGATCGCCACTGGCTTGTCAAAGGCGCCCGCTCCACCACCAGCCCCTCGACTTCTTGTCTGTCCCTGTACCTGCAGGGGTTTACACCTCCCTGTTTCCAAGCTCAGCTTCCTATCCCTAGTCCCTTCCTATTCCCGCTATTCCTGCTTGGTTCCATCTCCCCTTCTCTCCAGCGGTGATTCCAAACCTTCTTTCATAAGCCCCTCCGCCACCACTTCCCCTCTCCTTGTCCACAGCGACCTCCACTCCGCTTCGCAGACGCACGGGCACTCCAGCTCTGCGGGCAGAGGCGTAGCCCAATCTGGGTCTCCCGCTTTCTGCGCCGGGAGCTTAGTCTCAGGGCCTTCCTAGTCATCCCGCCCCCTCGCTCCCATTGGCTCTGGGGAGGGCACGTGGCCCAACTCTGGCCAATGGGAGGCAGTGTGCTGCGTGTAGCCGGGAAAGCTTTTCTTGGAGTTGCTAAGGGCCGCTAGGGACCCCGGTTGGGCGTAGCGTGACGGAGCAGAGACCTGGAGACAACCATCCTTCCATCTTCTGCCTCTTTCTGGTTACCAAGCTGGCTTGCCCCTTCCCCTCCCACTTGGGGGAGAGGTGAAGGGCAGTCACTTTGGAGTCCAATCCCAGCCCTGCCATTCACTAGATACATGACCTCGAGCATATTTCTCTTCGGTTTCTTCATTTGTAAAATAAACAAAACAACTGCCTCCTAGGGCAGCGGGTGGAGTACGGAAATGAGATTATGTATGCAGAGTGCTTAGCACTTGCAGTTAGGACAGACGGCAACCCTGGCTCCTCTGCCCACTAGCTGTGGGACCTTAGGCTGGTTGCTCCAGCTCTGTGCCTTTTTCCTCATCTGTAAAATGGGGGTAATAGTCCCATCTCACAAATGTGGAGAGGAGTAAATGAGTTAATTCCTGTGAAGAACTGAGAACAGCACCTGCCCACACCAGGTTCAATAATTGGCAGTTCCACAGCCAAGTTATTACCATCAGTGCTGCGGGAACCTTCCTGTCTATCTCCCAGACACAAGCCTAGCAGTGAAATTCCAGGGCCCTGGGGCAAGTGCATGATCAGCTTACTAGAGAACGCCAGCCAGCGTGGTTTCCAAATTGGTGAGACTGATTTACAGTGCCCCAGCAGTGCGTGAGACTTCCCATTGTGCCTCATTCTTGCCAATCCCATGGTATGAAATGGTTTCTTGTGCATTTCCTTGATCACTAATGCGATCAAGCCATTTGTATTTTCTCTTCTGCAAAAAGAGGGGACACTGCCCTCTCCTCAACTCTTCTTTTTGCTTTTGTCTTAAGAATTAATAAGCACAGTGGCTCATGCCTATTAAGCCTAGCACTCTGGGAGGCTGAGGCAGGAGGATCACTTGAGGTCAGAAGTTCAAGACCACCCTGAGCAGAGCGAGACCCCATCTCTACTAAAAATAGAAAAAATTAGCCAGGCGTGGTGGCACATGCCTGTAGTCCCAGCTACTTGGGAGGTTGAGGCAGAAGGATAGCTCAAGCCCAAGAGTTTGAGGTTGCTATGATGACGCCACCGTACTCTAGCTGGGGCGACAGAGTGAGACTGTCTGGAAAAAAAAAAAAAAAAAAAGAATTAATAAGCAGGCCAGGCACAGTGGCTCATTCCTGTAATCCTAGCAGTTTGGGAGGCCGAGGCGGGAGGATCACTTGAGGCCAGGAGTTCACGACCAGCCTGGGCAACATAGCAAGACTCTGTCTCCACAAAAAATAAAATAATTAGCCAGGCGTAGTGGCGGGCATATGTAGTCATGGCCTCTCAGGAAGCTGAGGCAGGAGGATTGCTTGAACCCAAAAGTTTGGAACTGCAGTGAGGTATGATGATGCCACTGCACTCTAGCCTGGGTGATAGAATGAGACTGTCTCAAAAAACAAACAAGAATAAGCATTTTAAAAAAAATTCTGACTCCTACTTTGTTATGTGTTACAAGTATCTTCTCCTTGTTTGTCTTTTTTACTTTATGGCATCATTCAATGAACTCTTTTGGGGAGGGGTCTAGCTTGAAAAATCCTTCCTTTTCTCAAGGCCAGGATATTCTCCTATTTTTTCTCCTCTGTTAATTTGAAATGGCATGGAATTGCAGTGGCCTGGCGCCTCACTCTCCCTGGATTCTCCATCTCTATCAGCTACCACTCCCCCGGGGCTACCCCCACTCCCCGCCGGTCTCTGTGTACTGTTTCCACCTCAAAAGTCTCTGGACCCTGGTTCTGACATTCATCTCTCAGCTCCCTTCTAGGTAGGCCCATTTCATCTCCAGGTGGCACAGGAAGTTGCCAGGTATGATAGAGTGGTTACTGGTAATTAAAGTACTGAAGTGTCAGTCATTTTTTTCAAAAGATTTTAAAAATCAGCAAGAGAGGCTCAAGACTGTCCCAATATCACCCTCTTTTTCTAGCACTTCAAAAGGCCAGAGAAAGGGAATCCCACTAGCTTGCCTCAAAGGGTTGCACAGACAGGTACAGTGTTGTCATGGATGGAGGCGGCAATTACCAACCCACCCAAGGCCTTGCCTCTGCACATTTCTTCAGGTCATGCCCATCGGAGTGTGCATCACAGCAGAGAAAGGTCAGGCACTTTGGGTCTAGGCCTGAGCTCAAGTGGCAGTGACCCAAGGTTGTCCACACCCAACTTCACATCACCCTTCCAGAAAAGCCTCTCTCTAAGCCCATGCCCTTGTTAAAACATCCTCTGATGCTCAGAGGATGGCACCCAAATCCATTAGCCTGGGACCCATCCTGGCCCCTGCTGCACTTTTTCCTAATTCCCCTCTCCTCCAACCCACTGACCCTAGGCACTGGCCACACTTCTCCAGTGCCAGGTCTTCTGATGCCACTGTGTTTCCACATGTATCCAAATGTACGTATTTCTCTGCTGGGAATGCTCTTCCTTTCATATTTCTAGTTGGCAATCTGACCCTTCCAGTTTTAACGTCACTGCCTCTGAAAAGCCTTCCAGAAATTCCAGAGCTGCTCCAGCTTCTATCTGCCACAACCAGTGGTCGTGTACTGTTTAGAGTCCCAGTCATGCTGTACTCTAAAGAATTCGTCTCTGTCTAGACAACTAAATCTCTCCTCCCTCAGTATGTGACTCAGCAGGAGCTCAACAAGGGTTTGTTACACCAAGGAGGCAATTCCCTGGCCCTGTGCCTGCCAGGGCACTGATGTGACACCACTGGAGTCAGTTTTGGTGATCACACAATGCCCGAGTACCCTACTAATACAGAAGATAACCTGAGAGTAAGCGCTTTGTAGAAAGGATGGGTAAGTGAAGGGGAGAAGGTTCAGGAAAAATCAGGGTATCAGAGTAGAAGTTCACTCAGTCCCTTTTTACTCTGCAGGATCTTGCTCTCCCCTACTACTGTCCAGTGGAAGGGTCACTCAGAGCAACCAAGAGAGACCTGCTTGTGTGAAGAGGTAGAGGTTTATTGAAATATAAACATTCGAGAACATGTAAGATAGAAAATAACCACAACATATACAGACACTTGCTGCAAGAGGACATCTGAGGTATTTATTCTCTGCCTAGGCTACCCATGTGCTATCACATTTTTCCTGGTTAGAATACACATAAGATGGGAAGGGGAAGGGGACAGAGCTGCCCTGGCTGACTGCCTACCACATGGCCTTCAGGACTGCATTTGCAGGGAAGCCTCTGCTTGGGCCACAGCCCCATTCCTGGTGGCACCTGCTGGTACGCCCAATCTCGGGCTTCTGAGAGCCTGCTGTTGTCCTTGAGGGCAGTGAGCGTTCGCTCAGAGGGTGAGGTCAGGCAAGCTGCCTGGGGGAAGGGAGAGGATCCAATGACCAAAAAGACATAGTGTGCTGTCCCTGCATCCTCTGGGTGGGGAGAGTCCATCCTTTGTGACCAAACCCCTGAGAAAGACACACTGGCCAAATGTCTGAGACACCTTCGAATAGGCCCAGTGCCAGCCAACTGGGCTCCTTACTGGCACCAGATCCCAGATGCCCTTCTCCGCCACACCCTGCACTTGCCTGGTGAGCAAGACATCTGAGGCCAGAGGAGGGTCAGCTGCCAGTGGACAAGGCTGGATATGAGTGTGAGTGTGAGTGTGGGCATGGAGGGCTAGGGGAGGGAGAGAGAAGATGCAGTTCAGCAGAGCTGCAGCTTACCAGGTTGAGGTATCTGTTTTGTGCTCAAGCTTTTGATTTCCCTTTCCCTTCCACAGGACTGAATGCTAGCCATGTTGCCACACATGCCTCATGTCACGCACAGTGTCTCCCACCACCACAGCCCCACAATGACAGTGGTGGTGTTCTACTGAACACTTCAGGGCTTACTCGGATGAAGTGAACTTTGGGCAAGAATCACCTTTTCTTTATAACACAGGAGCAACCTGCTCTACCCCAGGGTCCGAGAGGGGAGACGGCGCTTTCTCAGCGTCTCCACACTCCCTGGGGCAGCTCAAGCTCTGGCAAGACCGGCAAGGCCCACGGCCTCCACATGTCCTGAGCTGTGAATGCTGGGCAAAGGGGGGAGATGTCCTGCCCCCACCCTGGTGAGCTGGGGGGGTTGTGTGGCAGTAAACGGGTCAAGGACCCTCTTCAGAACTGGTGCGGTTTCAGGCCCCGACCGGTGTGAGAGTGGGTCTCTCCATTCCACCTCCCCCGCCACCGAGATCCCTGAGTTGTCGCCCCTACCTGCCTCCCCTGCCTCTGCGCTGGGCTTCTGGGGAAGGGCAGTGAGGGGAGGGGGTACCAAATCACTTGCTTGGCTTTGGGGGTGATCTGTTCTCATTTCTTTGGTGCTACAACAACAACAATAAAAATTTTAAAATAAAAAACAAAAGTCAGCAAAACACATATAAAAAAGGTATCAGAGATGCAAATACTTCCTGAAGAATCAAACATCAACAATTACAAATCTGAGGTATTTCAATGAACCTGACATCGGCACGTTTGGGGACGGTGGGGCTGAGATGGCCCCATGAGAGAAAGGGGTGGGGAGCAAGGGACAAGTGGGCTGTTCTTGGGAGAGCTGGCCAACAAGGGCAAGTGGGGAGCATGAGGTTTGGGGGGTCAGAAAAGGGTCCATGTGAAGTGGGTACCAGGGCCTGGGCAGCCCAGAAGCTCTGCCTTCCCCTCAGCAGATGCCCTGTGGGCTCTGGGACCTCAAGACTGCCCTCACTGCCCTGCTCTTTCTTGGGACCATTAAAGGGGGAGATGGGTCCCTGAGGACTGATTCTAGACCTGAATTTGAGGGACCCACACCCCAGGAACCAAACAGTAGGCAAGGTAGGCTGGGAGGGCCATATCCCATGCTCTGCAGAGAAGGGCCATGAAGGCATGCTCGTGTCCTAACAGCCCCATATGGGACTTAAAAACTGGGGGACTGAGCAGGGGAAGAGACTAGTGACCCTGGGGTCATGGGAGAAGGCAGGGGAAGGGAAATAAATTAAAGGGGGAGGGAAATGGAGGGCCTCCAGCCCTGTGTCGGCTTACAGATTGTCGATACACTGTGCCCCGGGGTGGGAGGTGGCCGGGGAACCCTGGAGGAAGCTGGACGCCCACAGACCACTGCCCAGTTCTCCAGGACAATCCCTGATTGGACAACGCTGCCCTGTCCTGCCCCTCCAGCCTCTCTCTGTCCCCAGAGTACAGCAGGACCTGAATGGAGCCTGGACAGACAGACACGTCCAAACTCTCAATGTCTGGCCAAATGGTGTTCAACGTGGGCTCTGTGAGATGAGGTAAATTCTGTGCATCAACTTCCTTCACTCTCAGCAGGAGAGTGGGGAGTGGGAAGCTGGGTCCTGCCCATCAAAGGGACCAGCTGGTGGAAGGCTCTGCGCTGGGGGTGCCCCGGGATGAGGTAGGACTTGGCGAGCAGTGAGAGCTGCTGCTGCTGCTGGCGCTGCTGCCGAGGCTCTGGGGAGCAGACCCCGCGATGAGGTGGACCACAGGTTTCTGGGCAAACAGCACACCTGGGTGGGGGAGGAGAAGCAAGAGTGGGCAGAGGAGGAGAGAAGGGGCGTGTCAGCTCACTTCAACAAGTATTCACTGATGGCCTAGCCCTGCGCACGGCTCTGCTGTAGACGCTGTGCTAGGGGCTGACAGAAGTCCCCAACACTGTTCTGCTTTCAGGTGCTTATGAGCTGGTGCGAGGGACAGGAAATTTTGCTGAAATGTCATAAATGCTCTGAGACAGGTGTACCCAGGGTGTCGTGGGAATACAAAGAGGGTTCTGGAGGGCAGGGGAAGGCTGGTCAGGAAAGGCTCCAGGGGAAAGCACGTCTGGGCTGTTAGCAGAAGGAAAAGTGGCCAAAATGAAGAAGGGGTATTGATGGCAAGGGCTGCACCAGGGCCTCGTGAGCCTCTTAGGAAGGGTGACTGTTACCTGGAGGGATGGTGGAGGCCCTTAAGGTTCTAAAAAGGAGAGGGATATCAGATCTGCATTTTAGAACACTCTGTCTCCATGGGGCAGGAGGAACATGGGTAACAGGGGAGGGGAAGAAGGAACTGCTCTAACAGTGGCGGCGAGGACGGGCAGGAGAGCCAGCTGTGCACGAGAGGTTAGCTCAGGGAGGCTGAGGACGGGTGAGGGGCTCTCAGGAATGCCCTCCCTCCACGTTCCTGGCCTCAGCAACTGCACTCCCACAGAGAAAGCACGGGGTGCCAGGCCCTATCTCCTCTAGGGGCCTCCTGTGTCAGGCAGAGACCTCTGAATGTGGCCTCTGGCGAGCCAACCTGGCTTCACTGCTTCTCTGCATCTGTCCCTTCCCTGCCCCCCACCACGCCTGTGGCAGCTTGCCCAGCAGAGATCCAGAGCATGAGGGAGTCCCCCATAAGGCCTGCAGGATGGTGTTCTGAGGCGATATAGCCACCAGAAATGGAGCAGGCCCTGAAAAAATGCCCTAGTTTTGGTGGAAGGTACAGCTGTGGGGCTCCCCAGTCTCTCCACTAGAGAGGATGGCCCGCATCCTCCACTCGATAAAACAGGTGGACGATGCCCTTGGCTAGCCCTTGAGGCCCGCACTCATCAAGCTGTGCTTAACAAGAGCCAGCTGGGTTTGTTCCCAAGCTCCTCCCTAAACCAACGAACTGGGAGTGGGGAAAGGACTGATGTTTCTATGAGTGCTTTGGAAAGACTTGGAAAAGATGCTAAACCAATCAACCAACAAAACAGTTTCACAGGGAGAGGCAACTGTGAAAGACTGGAAGTAAAAAATCATAGAAATGTAGGCTGATTCGGCTACACTCAGATTCCTTGGTCCATTTTAAAGAAAGGGAACAACAGATAATGTAATATGAGTGTGTTTTACAAAAGGAAGAGAACAGCGGAACCACAGTCAGAGAAAGGAGACCTGTGCATCAGAAGACCTGGGAATGGTGGACACTGATTGACTTTTTCAATTAATGAACCATCCACTGGTCTAAAAGGGTTAGGTGAAGGGTTCTGTCAAAGAGGAGGACCTGACATGCTGGTAACAATCTGTAGCCTCGACTAGTCCAGAAGGACCACTTTACCTTTAGAACCCTGAGACTAGGTAAACACCTTGGGAGGTGTTCAGACACGAGGGCAACAGGCAGGGCCAGCCAGGGGGCTACCTCTGTGGCTGGCTACCACTGCATGGGCCTCCCCTCAAGCTCCAGGGCCTTACCCGCGTAGGTGGTGCCGTCGATGTCCACGGACATGTTAATGCTCCCAATGCTGCTCGTGGTCAGGTTCAGTGCTGCAGCTGAGGTCTCTGCTCTGTCTTCTGCTGGGGACAAGGAGAAAGGGCCTGGTGACGCTTTCCACAGCATTCCTGTGGTTCGCTCTGTTGCTGACTGGCCGCTACAGGCCAAGGCCTCACACTGTTAGAAAGCATCTGTGTAACCTCCTGAGCATACGACGTGGCAAAAGAACCAGGCTTGCCAACCTCCTGCTGCTGGCTCCCTCCACTGAACCAGTTCATTTCCCCAACTCTTTCTACTCTCAGATAAAAGGGATCCGAGCCAGCAAGGAGGCTGGCCCTGGCTCCACAGCTGTGCACCAACACAACTCAGTTAGGCAAACCCTAACTGAGCACACACTGCACATCAGGCCCAGGAAATCAGAGATCAACAAGACCCAGCCCCAACTCTGAGGACTCGCCTTGACCCCCTTCCCCTTGACTGTGAGTCCCTCAACGAGAGGGACCTACGTCCCCAGCACCTGGCCCTCCATGCCCACCCGGGCAGCTGGCATCTGCGGAAGACTATGGGTGCTGGCACATGGGGCCTGCCCCCTCACCACACAGAGAGCCTAGAATTCATTCTTCCAGGCGAGCTGCCTTTTCTATCAGCCCCTTTCTCTGTGGGTGGTGACCTCCCAGCTCCCTTCTGCTCCTCACCTAGGGGGTGAGTGGAGCAGGGCGGGGCTGCCTGGAAATATGCACCGGCTCCCTTCACACCTGACTCCTTCCCACATGTGCTTATTCAGGTTTGCTCTGAGGCAGAGTCAAGGGCAGGAAAGGCAAAGAGAACGTGTGTGAGCGGAGGGGGAGAACGAGGAACGAGGGAAATGGACTACATGGCTTGGGGAAGAGAAGGTGGGGCACTAGAAAAACGCAGAGGAGAAGGGAAAAGATGTCAGTTATGCTGCCAAACTTGCATTTCCTCCTTCCCTCTTACATTCCTGAGGGTCACTGGTGGCCCCACTGTCCAGCCTGAAGCCACTATGGCCCCTCTCGGAGCCTCAGGAATGATGGTGTGGCTTCCTCCCAGACCTGCCCACAGGGCCCTGCTCTTGCCTACATCTGGTGAGGTGCTGGGGTGAAGGCTGAGCCCTTTAATTTAGACAGATCAAAAGGCTGGTGGGAGAGAGAAGCACAGCAGCTGTCTCTGGAGGGTTCTGGCTCCTCCTCTTTGAGCAACTGCTTTTCCTTCTTGCTAGAGAACAGGGTACTGCCTGAGGCAATTTATGGTCCCCTAGAAAACAAACTCAGCTTGATGAACTGAGATCTCAGTGGCCACAGAAACCCCATGTGGCTCTCTTCTGGCCTCTAGACCCTTCTGGAGACCTGGAAGGCAGAATCTGGAGCCCTTTCCAAGTCAGGAGTATTACGTCACACCCCCAATAGTCCTAGGAGGTGTGCGTGAACGGGCCTTCAATGGAGCTGGAGTTTGGCACTCACCAGGAAGGGAAGAACCCACCCTGCTCCTGGGCTCACCCCTGCCGTTGATCCTGATCTTCATGGGGAGCTGCCGTGCCATGCTGAAGAAGTTGCGCTGGAAGGCCTGCTGCACCAGGCGCTGCTCCTCCTCGGACAGCCTTGATGCCGCCTTCTTCTCAGGGGGCTCCCCTGACTCCAGCCGCTCCCGCAGCTGCTCCAGTGTGGCAGTCCGGGTACTGGCCTGCTGGCCTGCCAAGGTCACGGGCACAGCCAGGCGGTTTGGCACGGACACTGTTGTCACGGGGACTCCATCACCTGTGAAGGAACTGAAGCTGGACCAATCCACAATTGACCCTCTCACCCAAAAACCCTAATCCTAGACACAGGGACATTGGGCTCCCTTCCTCCCTTCCTCCCCCAAGGGCCCTGCTGACCTTTCCTGAGAGTGGTTGCTGGGGGTATCCGAGAGCTACTGGCATTGGTGCCACTGCTGGAGCCAAGCCCAAGGATGGGGAAGCGGATCTTGGGTGGGGAGAGAAGGGCAGGGGCCCCGGCAGCAGCAGTAGCAGCAGTAGGTGAGTAGCCAAAGAGGGAGGAGCTGTAGCTGGGCCGTCGGCCCTCCCTCCGGTTGCCATCAATAGCTGCCTGGAGCTCGGCTGGGGAGCTCAGGGCTTTCTTCTCACACTCATAGGCATAAAGATACTTCATGTACCTGGAGTGAAGGATGGAAGCAAGAATAATCCAAAACATAGCACCCGACACCTCCCAGTTTAGGCAGATGAGTCTCTGGAAGCTGTCTCTTTTGGGCGGCCCTCTAGGGCACATCTGGTGTACTTGGCAGAGAAGTCCAGGATCGCTGGACACTCTGGCCCAGGATCCTCTAACTGCTATTCAATCCTAAACACTGCTCAAATTTGAAGCATTGTTCATTAAGGAAAATAACTAACATCTTGGTTGGAATTGTCACATTTGTTCTGGTGCCTTTTCAGTGCCCTGGGAGAAATCAGGCCCACGTTTTGCAATGCCTTTCTGGCTCCTTGATCCTCCAACCATTCCGAGTTAGGCTGGTCGTTGAGGAGCAATTCTTCCCATTGTGCATGGTACCTAGATGTGTTGTCCTTCTTTGTGTCATATGCCTCAAGAAGCAGTTCTTTACCCAAGAACCTTGCAATTCTGGTTATAGCTCTGTCCCCAACTTCTGCTGCAACAGTTCCAATAGATAAAACCCTTCTATTAATACTTTTCAACAAGGCCACAATATGCTACCTAACTGATATGTCAGCTATTCATTCCATATTCTTTGCAGAGCAACTTCCAGAATGTTCCAGAAGAATAGATTCCCCTCTGGCCCTCATTGTCCAGTGCTACTTTGGTTTCACTGCTTCCATCACCCTTATAATTAATTCAAATGGTAACAAAAATAGGTTGCCAATCCAGTGGGGCCTGCCTGCCTTCCTCTGGGTCCTCTGTTGCTGGGCAAGCTGAAAATCTAGTAAGAAGGCCCACTTGAGGTAGAGGTGCTGTTTAAAAGACGATATACTGGAAAGAGCACTGATTTCAGAGACAGAAGCCCAGATCTGAATCTCAGCTCTACTACTTACTGGCTGGTATGGCCTTGGCCAAGTTATTTAACCCTGAAGACTTAGTTTTTGTAATCTGGAAAATGGGGAAATACCTGCCTCACAGGGTTGATTGTGAGGCTGAAATGAAACAGAATGCTAAAGCACCAGCACATGGAGGCACTCGATAAATGGCAGGTCTCATTATGACTTGGTCCAGTGACAGACTCATCTCAGAAAGCTCCCCACTGTTTCAGAAATTCCACTCCTGTTGCTAACTGTACAATGGAATTTCCTTCCTTCCTGTCCTCTAGGCTAAAACATACCCTTTCTCCAGCCTCGCTTCCTCCCCTCAGGCCCTGGCTACTCACTGGGTCCTGAGGGTGAAGGCGGCACTGGTGATGGATGTCGGCAGGTTCAGGCCTTTGGTGATCTCCCTCCAGATCTTCTTGTTGATGATCTCCACCAGGCCCCCCTTCTCAGTCACCAGCTTATATAGCATGTACAGGTCCAGGATCTGCTTGGCCATGATGGGGATTCGGTTGATGGGGGTCCCTGTGGTTGTCCAACAAGAGAAACAGAGGGTTGTATCATCATCAAACTGAGAAAGAAGACATCTGTGTACGCTCACCTTTAGCTGAGTGGAAATAATGCTCATGAATCTGCTTAGGAGTGTGATTTGACTCCAACTCCCCAAACCTGAATGCTATCAGACCAGCTGTCAGTTCCCTTTGGGATGAGCGGAAGGACAGGTCCAACTCACAGGCTATGTGTGGCCTCTGTCAAAACACTCAGTCTTTCTGGTCCTGTTTTCCCATCTATAAATAAGAGTGCTGGACTAGATGATTTCAAAGGTGGAAATCACCTTCCTTTTTGTTTGTTTTTTCTAGTAGTACAATTCCAGACTACTTCCCAATGATCTGGCAACTTACACTCCTCTGGAGCCTTCAGACTCCATGCAGTGGCCACCTTCTCTAGGAAGCCTTTGCCTGACTCCCTAGGAAAGGAGACCTTGCCGCATCATCCACCTGGACAGCTCCCTGGGCTTCTCTCTGGTAGCTCTTGGTACATTTTCTAACAGTGTGCTCATTTACATACCACCTGCTTTCTCTTCTCCTGCTGAATGATGGAGAAATGGTTTCTTTCTCTCCTGTGGGCCCCGCTATGTCAAAGAAGCTGCTGGACACACTGGTCTCCAAGGGAATGAAAAGCCACTCAACAATTCTCTCCCCACTAATCACTCTACCCCCTCCCTGGCCTCTGAAAGAGGGAGGGTCAGAGCAGCTTCCGCCCACTGGCCCCAAGGGGAAGTGAGAGGAGCCAGGGACTTGATTAGGAAACCTGGCACCGAGCAGGAAGGGCTACTAATGAGCACCAGGGGACATGGGGAGGGCGGGGCCAGGGTCCTTTCACAGCCGGCTGGGATGCTTGTCAAGAGGCATGATGGATGACTGTCATTTGGCAGCCTCGGGATTAATGATCTGGAGGTCAGAGGGGAGAATTCCACAGGGAAGGGTCACCGTCCGGGGCACGGTATGAGACTTGTTGCCTTTTGATGGCAACTCATTTTACTGTATACAGGCTCTTCTGTCTTGCCCCCTCCCACCGAGGTCTCACTAAGCTGCCTGGTGGACGTTAGGCCAGCTTGAGCAGAGAAGTGGTGCTCATTTCTGCTCCTCCTGCTTCCTTTCCCTACAGGAATGGCAGCCTGGCCAAATCTTTTTTTTCCCCCCGCTCTGTCACCCAGGCCGGAGTGCACTAGCATCATAATAGTTCACTGCAGCCTCGAACTCCTGGGCTCAAGCAATCCTCCCGCCTCAGCCTCCCAAAGTGCTGGGATTACAGGCCTGAGCCACTGCACCCAGCCCCCCCTTTTATCATTCTGTCACCCAGGTGGAGTGCAGTGGCACAATAGTAGCTCACGGCAGCTTCAAACTCAAGGGCTCAAGGGATCCTCCTGCCCCAGCCTCCCAAGTAGCTGGGACTACAGGTGTGTGCCACCACACCTGGCTAATTTTCAAAATTTTCATAGGAATGGGGTCTTTCTCTGTTTCCCAGGCTGGTCTTGAACTCCTGGCCTCAAGTGATCCTCCTGCCTTGGCCTCCCAAAGCACTAGGATTATAGGTATAACCAGGTCTCTTTTCTATGTGTGGGGAGGGAGCTATTGATCTCAAAGACTTTTGTCTTGACTAGAGGGTCTTTGCAGGATCAAAGACAAAGGTGTCACGGAACTAGATCCACAAATTCATAGATAAAATATCAGAGGATCACTAGCATATTCCTAAAACACACAGCTCATGTGTTGGTTAACTTCTCCCTGTGCTGTTCTAGACAGTGAATGTTCCCCCTACCATAAAGACAAAAGCCTGATGCAGCAGAATTGGCCCCTGGCAGGACAGGCTAATGTCTACCTCCTTTTGGAGGCCTGTCTGCCCAAGCACATCACAACCTTGGTGAGTCCACACCTTCCATGGCATCACCTGGACAGTATGGGAGGACCACTCCCAAGGTCCCCTTTCACATGCCCCCTAAGCTCACATTTCCAGAAGATTCCAAGGGCATCTTCGTATGTGTGACCTGTTCCCTTCCAAGTCAGAATGTTTACACTGGGCTCACCTTTACCCCCCAAACTAGTTCCCCTTTCCCATCATTCCATTTTTTTCCAGCAACATCATCATTCTCTGAGTTTACCCAGGAACCTCAGCACTGGCACCCCTTCTCTCCTTATTGCCTACTTTTAGGTTTTCAGGAGACTCCACAGATTTGTCCTTTGAGGTACCTTTCAAAGGCATCTTCCTTTCCAGACCACAGCCACCACCCTAGACCAGGACCTTGTGGGCTCACAATTAGCTGCCTGCAGCAGCCTAGCAGCCTCTTATCCGTATGTTCAACTTGCACACCGCCCCCAATCCTATTAAAATACTATTTTCACCATGTTGCTTGCTTCCTTGTTTAAAAACCTACAAAGACTCTTCTTATTGCTTACCTATTCCATCCTACATGTCCATTTGTGAACGACATCCCCAACACTCCCTTAAAAGATCATGTATGAAGTATTTCCAGCATATCCCAACAACTCACTCTCCCTCCAGTTAATTGGGCCTTCTCACTATTACCCTCAAACCAAGCTCATTTCTGCCTCTACTTAACTTTCCCTCCACAAGCCTAACATGACTTGCCTCCACTCAAATCCTCCAGTGTCCTTCCATGTCTATTCCCTCCAGGAAGAATTTTCTAACTACTCTAGTTCATGTCGATTTCTTCCCTCTCAGAATTTCTATTACACCCCTACAAGTTCAGCAAATAATTATTCTCTACTTGTTTCATATATGTTCATTTGGTATCCCAGGAGGACTGTTAGCTCTACGAAGGCAGAGATTGTCTTTCCTTCACCATGCCTTGAATATTACAGTGTTTAATAAATTAACCTACCATGCAGCTTTAAAAAAAAAAATCCTTCTCAGAGTCAAAGCAAACAGCTCTGTGATAACTCAATTGGGAATCTTTTTTCTTCTTTTAAGTTAAATGGTTTTTTAAAGACATGGGATCTTGCTCTGTTGTCCAGGCTGGACTCAAACTCCTGGGCTCAAGTGATCCTCCTACCTCAGCCTTCCGAGTAGCTGGGACTACAGGTGTGCACCACCACGCCCAGCTCAACTGGGTATCTTAAATACATTTGCTTCATGCCTGTGGTGTGCTTGACAAGACCCTCACTAGCTTTAAGTGCCTAATGCTGATAGCCCCCAAACAGAAGTCACCTTCTCCTCTCAGGTTCTAGCATGGGCCATTAGGGTCATGACCCTTATTAAATAAACAGGGGAACTGAGGTCCAGAGTGGTTAAGCTCTTTGCTTCCAGGTCCTACAATAGGAAAACTAGCAACAGGAGAAGAATGGATGGAGAGTTGGGGATTTTGAGAAGGCAAAGAAACCATGACTCCACAGAGTGGGGCCAAAGGGAAGAGAAAACAGGTGCTAAAGTGCAGAAGGTGGCTAGATGTGTCACAGACACAGAACACATGTGGCTGAGTGTTGAACCAGCACAACAGGGCTTGCTCAGCTGAGAAAGTGCTGTCCTTCAGAAGGTCACGGAGGACAGCCAGATACCACATGGCTTTGGAACTCCATCGACGAATAGCTTTCAGAGTTTGCACTATATTCTTCTGAATCTCTTCAATGGTGACAAATCTTCAAACATAGAGAATACATTTTACTTTTAGAAACGGTCATCATTCATTTGGAGGCAAACCAGGTGAACAGGATGAAGGGACCAGGCTGTTTATACTATTTTTGACTGAAGATAAGGTATGGACACAAATCATGACAGATTTTCTAGTGTGGCTCAAACTGTCTCTGAAGGCAACTCCCCAGGGAGGAATTACAAAATCATTTTGAGTAGTCATTGGACTGTCTAGCCATTTGAGATGGCTTCTTTGAAGGATAACATTGTTACAGATGTAAAAATTTCCTTAAAAATTAGCCTCTTTATAGTCACACAGAGTTTGACTGTATCTGACTGAGAACTGCTTAGGGCAAGGGAAACAGTGGTAGATACACGATCTGAGAAGACAAGGAAGTGTCAAAGCAGTGTTTGAAATCAAGGCTGTAACCTAACCAGTAAGTGACCTCTTCCCAGCACCTCCAGGGGGGAGAACGGACTCTCCTGGGAACTGTCTCCTCACACCACAGAGAAACCACAAACAAGAGGTACACTGGAAACCCTGGCTGTGGCCCCTGCAGCTCTGCTCTGAGGTTCAGCTCCATGCTGGGCATACCGGGGAGCCTGCTTTTTCCCTCAGCCCAGAGTGGACTCTCCTCACACAAACCCCCATGCCCTGGGCAGGTGCCCTAGCTCCAGAGATCAAGTCAATAAGGGGACTGGGCACCTTCTTCCCTGCGGTTGGCCCTCTGTTAAACTGTAAACGTGTCTCCAGTGCGGGCTAGCCCTGGTACCGTCAGAAACGAAGCTCAGGCTATTTTGAGGGCTAGCTCTAAATGACTGTGTGACTTTCTCACAGTATCCAAATAATCTGGACACAAAAACTTGCCCTGGTTTTGTTTATTCAGACAACTAAGAGAGGCAGAATCCTCAGGTTGGTCTGTCTCAGCAGTTTGCTTTGTGCTTAATGGACCTGGTAGCCATTTCCCTTGTCCACAGCAGACTCTACTGTGAAGAAATAGGGCAGAAGGCCTTTTAGCTGAGTGTACCTGCCTAAACGAGAACCAATATATAATACTGAGGGGTGGGCATTGGGAACAGGCAGTTTCAGGCCTCAGTTTACCCATCTGTGAAATGAGGAATTTGGACTAGATGACTTTAAGTTCTAACATCTTATGAGTCTATGAATAAAAAACTAAAAATTAATAGTTGTGATTATTACCAAAGGGAGGGTGGCTTGGTTTTAGGAACTTGCCTTAATTATGGAATAATGTTGCCAAGTAACCTTGAAACAGATGGTGTGGGATCTTCTCTGTGAAGGTCCCCTATGTGGCTTAAGACCAGGTCCATGAAGTTCATGTCCACAAGCAATGGCTCCTTCCCTAGCCTTTCAGGGAAGGAAGCAGGGGGTCTCTGGGCTGTATTATATCTTCCTCTAAGGAGGCTCTTCACCTGAGAGAGACAGGCCTCTGTTCACAATAAACGTAAAAGCAACCTGCAGAGTGCCAGGAAGGAGGCAAACACCCACTAAAGAGAGTTCTTTGTGGGTCACTGGCGTTGGCCCTGCAGGAGACTGAATCTCAACCCCCATCACACCTCCCAGAGGCGGGTGAGCACCTGATGGGGAAGCCTGTGGACTGTCAGTCACTGCTATCAAAGCAGAAGCTGGGACTGAGGGTAATTAATCATGCTCTCTCTGACAGGAATCCAGGGCCTTATCTGTACCCCAAGAAGTGCCGCTGGTCTCCAGTTCCCTCCTCAATAAAGGAGACTGACAGTTATAACAAAGAGGCCCCTTATCAGATTTCAGCCAGGGAGCCGGAGACAGCCCCAGGGACGGATGTAAAAGGCTTTTATGAGGGCCACAGGCCCAGTGAGGCTGGCAGGACTCCTGGGGCTCAGCCCTTGTTGGTGGGAATTCTGCGGGCCTGGCACTAGCAGCCAAAGCTGTGACCAGGAGCTTCCCGTGCAGATGTGGCCAAACAAAAGCTGCTCCCTGGCACTTTGCTTTCCTTCCTACCACTCAGACAACAGAGATGTAGCTGGGGGTAGTGGTGAGGGCAGAAGGAGAAGAGATGGGCGCCTCTGGCTCTGGAGATGAAGATGGGAGATTGTAGAGAATGGGCATGTTCTAGTGAAGAGCAGAAGCAATCAGGGGAGGGACTCCAGAAAGATTCACACCGCTGCATTCCTGCCTACTGACCAGGGTTGAGGGCCCAGGACCCAGGGTGTGGCCCTGCTAGGGACCCTCGCTGCTTTTTCCAGGCTTTGAAAAAGATCATTAATCATTTCCATAGCTTGACTGTCAAGAAAGCTGACCAATGAATCTAGAAGAAGTAAGACCCACGTTAACCAGGGAACATGTACAGGCAGGCAGGCCTCCTGACCACTCCTCTGCATATTAATTCTTGCCCTGCTGTAGTCCTGCTCCCCAGAAATGAGCAGAGAAATGACGGGTGATTATTTTCCCCCTGACTTGTTTATGTAGAAAATATCTCCCTCTGAGAAACTGGCAGCAGTGCCTGGCAGTCTGCAGTGTGGTTTGTAGTTGGGCTGTTCCACAAGACAGGACAGAGGCAAGGATGTGCCAATATCCTAATATTGGACTGACCTTAAGCCCTCTACCTCCAATTGCCCACTGAGTGGGTCTACCTTATGTATAGCGCATTAATCTTAAGTATACAGCTCAATGTATTTGTACTTCCATATCCACTCACATAACCTTCCCTCAGATGCACACATACAACATTTCTAGCACCCCAGAAAACTTCCTCATCAATACCCATGCCCCCTCTCTACCCACCCTGGAGGTAACCATTATCCTGACACATATTTTCTTGGACTTTACATATAAATGGAATCATATAGTATATATTCTTTTGCATCTGGCTTCTTTTGCTGAACATTAGGCTATGAGTTATTCCAGTTGTGTATAGCAGTAGTTAATTCTTTTTTACTTTTGTGCAGTATTCTACTATGTGACTATGCCAGGATGTTTGAATTTTTTCCAGTTTTGGTTGTAACAAATGGTGCTGCTATGAGTATTCTTGCAGGTGTCTTTCAGTGAACATAAGCACTCATTTCTGTTGGGTATACATCCAGGAGTAGAATTGCTGGGTAACAGGGACAGCATATGTCTAGCTTTAGTGAATACTACCAAACAGATTTCCAAAATGGATGTACCCATTTATACTCCCATCAGCAATGTATGGGAGCTCTGGTTGCTCTACAACCTGGGAGGCTAATTTTAAATTCATTACCTTTTTTGATACTCCAGCCTGGACTAAACCCTTTAGGTGAAGTTCAACAATATATGTGATACTATATTCTGCTATGACTAATAAAAAAATTATGGTTATGCCTGTGCCACCTCTCTCCTTAACAACTGCATTCAGAGAAGCTGGCCAAGGACTCAGGAGGAGGTGGACTGTGGGGTTCTCTGCTTAGCCTGCTGCTGAATCTCAGACGTGGCTGGTGTCTCCAGGACGGTGGGGGGAAGGCCGGCCAGGCAGGGGCATACCTCAAGGGCTTTCTGGCCTGTGCAGTGCACAGTTGTCTGAGCTTCCACTGCTGTCCATGCCATTAGGCTCTCAAGACCCAGCAGATTTTCCCCACGGTGTAAGTGGGCCAAACCCTCATTTTAACCTTTCCCTTTACCAACCCTTGGATGATTTACTGAATATTGGCTCACCTTGGAGCAAAAGAGGCAAAACTATCAAATAACTCAATTTTACCATGTGCTAGAAGTACCAATAAAAGATTTCGAGGGGGAAGAGGCTGAATTTAATGACAAAAGTGGGCTATTCAAATTAATTGTGCCTTTCAAAAACCAGGCTCCCTTCCCATTATCACGGAAAACTGGGTTTTTATAGGGTATTAAATGACTATTAAAAATGGGGAAAAGAAAAACAGTATGTTTATCAACAGCAGCTGGATTACTTGGAGAGAGAAAAATATCTAGCCTCAGACAAAAGGCTAATCCTGAGACTTAAAGATTTGCATTTTAGACTTTCATTTGGGGATAAAGTAAGAAAATGAAGCCCCAAAGCCTATTTCATCTGACAAAGACAATATATTTTAGTCTGTCAGGAAGGCTGTCCAGGGTACAGACCATGTATTGCAAGATACAAAGAATATACAAGAAACCGCCTCCACCAAAGGCAAAGCAATATATGTCATGAGCATTTCCTTGCCTGAGATGGACAGATAAGCACACAACAGAAGGAAAAACACTCAAATTGCACTTTGAGGCAGACCAAGCCCTTTTCCCACAGTCAATTCTTTGTATATATACATTAAAAACAGATCCGACAATCCATTCGGGAAAACCAAGGTCAGTCTGCAGCCTTGAACAGAAGTGGTGGGGGCAGGAGGGCAGCTCTGTGAGTGAGGTCTTGACAAAACTTGTCTTCCACAAGACAAGCAGTCCTTAGCCTGGTGTGTCCAGATGCAGCAGGGGCAGGAGAGCAGAGCCTTGCTTGTGGGCATTCTGGGTATGTCTCCTGTTCCTCCCACCCCTACCCCATCCTGCTTTGACACATGGCAGCCTCTGTGAGTTGTCACATCTGCCCTTCCCTGAGATGAAAACCCTTCCTGCACAGAGTTCTACCCCATCTTAACTAGCTAAATGCTGTCAGACCTTCTACTGGACAGTGGCATGTGGAGGCAGGCTACCACTCTCTGTGGGGCCCCAAATGCTGCAGGAGAGACAAGGCTTGCCTGCTGCCCCAGAAGGGAGTGATAGGGCTGCTGGTGCTAGGAATCAAGTTTCTCAGAGGCAGTACAGAAGAGTACACACTGGCCTGGGAGTTAGGAGACCAGTGCTGAGTCTGCTCTGTGGCCTTAGGTAAGTCACTTAACCTCAGGGCTGATTCTTCTCTCTACCCAACAGAGCTGGAGCTGTGGGGAGCAGCAGATCAGATAATGGGATGAAAAGGTTCTATAAAGTGTATGGGATAATAAAAATAATAGCAAAATCATCATCATCATCCCGACTCTTTATAAGACCACAATCCTGTTTCACCTCCTAGGGAGTAAGGGAACAAACCTTTCTTTCTCACTGATGAAGGAAAAATGGCATTGTTTATACATAGCCTTTGCTTATCAGACTTATAAATTAGTCCTTCCCCTTGGGCACTGGAACACAAAATGGAAAATCGGAAAATCTATGAGGGAATGATATCTCAGAAACCACCCACAGTGAGTTAAATTAGCTAGATAATTTTATTTAGAACTGTTTGGCTTTATTTTTGGCAAAGAAATGTATATTTTTTGCATAGACACACACAGAGCAAAAGGTAAGCAAAAAGGAGCATCAGAGTCCTGAAACTTAACCAATTTTTTCTAGAGAAATAGTCTGGGGGAAAACAGAATCAAGGGCAACGTGTTCAATTCAATTTGGCTTCAGTAAGCAAAAGAAGAAACATCACTCAGCAGGGAAAGGGGTGAAGCATTTGGTCTTGGAGATTCTTGGTGGCGTTTTCACACAATTATTTTGATAGAAAATTGCTAAAGGGGCTTTTCTTTTCTGTTCATCAAGGGCAACTCAACAGACATAATCATGGATACGTAATAACAAACATAGAAACTTCCAACTTAATTCTAAATGAACTCCTTCATTTTATAGATAATGAAACTGTGGCCACCAGAGGGGGAAAGAATGGTTCAAGATCATGCGGAAGGGAGGAATGCTAGCCCTGGCTTTGCACTCATCAGTCCAGAGCTCTTTCCACCTCCACAGGCCTCTGAACACCGCTACAGCACTGCTGTTTCCGGAGGCTGTCAGGAGACAGTGAGCCCAAGGGGCACCGCCTCAGCCCACTCCACTCTTCTCAGGCTCCTCTACTGGCAGGCTGCAAGTCACCCTGGTCTGGCCTAGAAACCAAGGCCGAGGGCTGAAAGGCCTGTCTGTTGCACTCAATTCACCTAAACATGTTAATAAGCAAGAGACACAGCACAAAGCAGCAGTTACAGCCTGTCCCCTTCTACGGGACAACCATTTTATCACCTGCAGCTGCAGCCATTCGGGGTAGCCTGCTGTGTGCTGCCTCCCTTGGAGCCCTGTCTGCTTCCTCTGCGGGTGCAGCCTGCTGTGTCAAAGCAGCCCAGCCCCACTCTCAGCCCAGCTGGGCGTCACCAGCCTTTCAAACTCAGGCTATTTCCAGTGGCTCCTGTGAAATCTACTGCTTATCCTTCACATTAGCTCTGGAGGCCGAGTTGCTGCTGAGGTCTATGAGGCTTTTCCTTAGTCCCAGCTAACAAGATCTGCCTCTTGAGTGTCCCAGACTCTCCACTTCAGGAATGACAAGTCACAAATATCTAGGGGCCCTTGGTCTCACCATTCTGTGAAGAGCAAAGACAGTAAGCTTCACGCGATTAAAGTACAATCTGCTTCCAGCCCTCTTGAACCACCCTCTCTAATTTAGACTACCAGACAAGGGTTTTCCAGGAAGGAGATCACTGTGAATTTAAAGGGAACAACCTCCACACTACTTTCCTGCCTTAGCCTCCCCTCTCCAACTCAACAGGGCCACAGTAAGTTTCCTGAAAGCCCCTGTTCTGTCTTCAATAACTTGGCTATATCTATAAACTGAAGACCAAACATCTTCAGATTCTGGTGCCAGCTGACCCATCCAGGACAGCCTCTGGTTCCGGGCCACAGACTAGAGTTATCCCAGCTGTGCCAGGGCCACACGTGCCACAGCGTTTCTGCCTCCATCTGTGGGGTTGCCTCTGATACACTGGAGCCACAGCTCCCCTCAGAGGCTTTCTCTGCACTCCATCCCAGGATGGGTTCCCACCACCTACTCCTTTGGCACTCAATCACAGGAGGGGAGCCTGCGATGCCACCTGACACAGGCCCACTCCCAGGTGCCTGATTGGAGGTAAGATGACTTCCATAAAGAGTCTTCTTCTGCAGAGGAAATTTTACATCTTTACTCTCTTTCCTATCTTTCTATGGCAGGGGGTCTCAACAGTGTGCAAATTTGCCCCCCAGGAGATATTTACAACGTCTAGAGACATTTTTGGTTGTCATGACTGGGGCTTGCTATCGGCATCTAGTGGGTAAGGCTACAGACACTGCTAAATATCCTATAGTGTACAGGACAGTCCCTACAACAAAGGACGATGCTGTCCCAAAAGTCAATAGTGCTAAGGCTGAGAAACCTCATATCAGAGTAACTAACAAGCAGCGGACTGAATAGTCTCCCTTCTATTGGTAATGTCAGCAAATAGTGAAATACCTGACATAAGTGCTGAAGACAGGACAAAGACTTACTCAGGACCCAAATAATAGTAAATTGACATTATCAAAAGGAGTCACTTATTCCTGCTTTGGGTTTACTTAGAAACATACTAGATGGCACTCCTGCTATTCCGTGGTCCCAGTTGCTGCAGAATAGCAGGATATGCAGCAAAGACTGTTCTCTGCTTCTGACTCTCAATTACAGGGCAGATGGCTAAAGGAGGCAGATGCACCCAAAATCTCAAGGCAGCGTGGCTACCCTGCATGTGGCAAGCTGAGTCAAGAAAACCAACAAGACTGCTCATATAACAAACATGTCCTGAGCACCTTCCTACCTGGTCCTGTGCTAGCACAGGGGACACGAAGGAATGAAAAAGTGGCTGTCCTCGAGAGGTTCCTAGTCTAGTGGGGACATACAGTAGTAAACAATTACTGATCTTCACTCTTGGCTAGGTTGATCTAACTTCCATTTTCCCTTAAAAATCCTTCTGGGAAGGGAGAAAAATAAAGTAGAAAATAAAGCAGTGGAGCTACACTACTGATTAAAATCTACATTGCTATGGCAGCTCCTTTGAGACAGGATCAGTGCCTGGGTTTGTACCAGCTGGGCTTGTGGAGCTTGTAAATAATTAAAAGGTAATTGGAAGGGGAGACCAAAGTGTTAAATGGATCTCTCTCTCTCTCAGGGCAACTAGGGAGTTTCACTGCTGCCAGTCACATTACCTTTCAGGATTATATTCTGTTTTTTACTGACACACACAGCTCCAGATAACAGCTGGAGGAGTAAATTAATTAAGCCTGCTTAGACTGCTTTGATAGGCTTGGAGATTGGGGGAAACCAAGACTCAAAACTTTCGATTGCCTTTTTATGCAAACCAGCAGTGATAGGT
Source organism: Daubentonia madagascariensis (assembly GCA_023783475.1). NCBI lineage: Eukaryota > Metazoa > Chordata > Mammalia > Primates > Daubentoniidae > Daubentonia > Daubentonia madagascariensis. The sequence continues at coordinate 4,680,712 of JAKFHU010000144.1, read as the reverse complement.
ATGTTACCAAAAAGGCAATAAGGCTTTGGAAGGTAAAGGAAGGGGAAGGAGATGGAGGGAGAATGAGGGACAGGAGGAGGAAAGGGGGTGGAGGGAGAGGGAGGGACAGAAGTTAACTCAGAATATTTAACTGCTGGGGCTGCCATTATACCTCAGCCTAGGATAAAGAGGAGGATTTCATTCCCAGGTCTCAATAAAGTTGCCGACACAGACACCAAGGGACTCATGATCAGATATAAGCAGTATCCTGGGGAAGAGTTTGGTGGGAACATCTCTCTCCTATGGCTTTGCCCTGAGGGTGACAAAGGCGGAGCCATACAGGTTGCTGGGGACCTTCTCCTAGGAAGGCTGGGTTTCTGGCCATGCTTCCTGAGGGCTGCCCCAGCTGGTGAACCCATTGCTATGACAGGATATAAAGCCAGGAAGTTGAGTCACTGGGCTCAAGAGTCAGTCACGCCATGGTCTACAGTGGAGATGGCTACTGGTGGCGGGGTGGGGGCGAGGAGAGAAGGACAGAGAATTGGGAGGGTGCATTACAAAGCAGATGCCATTGTACCCTACAGTTAAACTGCAGGAATGTTCCAACCAAGCCAGTGAATGCAAAAATCAAAAGCCAATGGATAAGAAAAAAAGAGTTGGCCTTTTTTTCCCATGGATCATTTCAGACCCTCCCAAAAACTCCTGAGTGGCCTCTATTTTTTCACTTACCTTCCTCAGTCTCTATAAGACCAGATTACACCAACAAAAAGCTCCACATGCTAGTTTAAGTGAAGCCCAGGGCAGCTATAAGGCTAAAATAAAAGTATATTTGAATTTGAAATGACTCCAGAGACCCGTTAATTAGAAAAAGAGAGACAAAGATAAGGCAGGGCCAAACGGGGATGATGGTTCCATCGATTTTTTGCCAAGGCCTTCTCTGCCCTCTTCAATCTAGCCATCAATTATTTGGCTAAATCCAGAACCAATCAGCAGTAAACGTCTCTTGTCCAAGGACAGCTAACAGTGACTATCACACAGTAGGTACTCAATAAATATTCACTGAACTGAAATGATGAGTAGACTGCACACTCACCCCTCTTCTGCATAAAGACGAACAGGTCATCCAGGAACTCTTTCCTTTCAGGGTCACCATCCAGTTCATACAGCTGCAATCCCGATGCCCCAAGAAAAAAACACAATGAAAAATTCCATCTTGCTGTAGGAAGTCTTATATCAGAGATACTAGAACCATCTAAATAACTACAAATGTGACTCATTGGCCACTCCTGTCCTTATTCCTTGTGAATCAGACACAACTACTCACTGCAGAACTGCCCCTATCTTTATCACAAAGGAAACATTACAGACCTTGGCAAAATCTCGAGAGATCTCTCTTCCCCGGCCTCCATCTGCATCATCACTCCAGGCCAAACCACCATTCTAAAAGGGAACAAAACACAAAGTTTACAGGAGCATAGGAGGACAAAGAGTGGTAGAGGGCAGGGCAATCATTTAAGGGGAAGATGAAGACTCTTAGCAATGGGGCTATCCTGGCTCACACTGTAAAAGACTGCTCAGATGACCACCTCTGCCACCCTTACAGGGACACCTTTTCTTCGCTTTTGATTATGGTTCCAAAATAAGAGGGAGCCAGGTGGAAGACTTCACCTTGTTGGAGAAAAATGGGTGTAATTTAATGATCCTGGAAGAGGAGGACACAAAGGCCCAGGTTGCTGAGAACCTGCTCATTCCCAGCTGATCTTCCAGAAGTCATCACTGAGATGTACCACTTTTCTGTAGGTTGTAAAGATACCTAGCCTGGCTTCCCACACAACACTGTAAGGGAAGGATAAAGGGCCAAAGGGATCTTGGAGTTGTAGTCTCTCAGCCAAGCCTCACCATTAGAATCCCTAAGCCTAGTGGTAAGAACTCCTTAGTAACATGAGGGCCACCATAGCCTGAGATCACTCCCAAGGTACAGACTCTGTGCCACTAGGGCGAGAATTCATTTTCACTAGAGAAATAATGAAAACCTAAGCCTAATTTAAGTGATTATGTTAAACCAACACCATTCAACTGAATAAAAGGAAATGGCAAACAGGCCTTTGTTTATATTCTTTAAGTTGGCTTCCTACCTTTAGTCAGTCAGGCAACTCTTATTCCTCAAATAAGGCATCTCTTCCGTGGGAAGCCTTCACTCGAAGCTGCACTAAGTACTCTAGAAGCAATCTCTGTCCATTTCTAGCTTAGAATTTAACATATTACTTTGGAAGTATCTATCACCCCCAAAATATGGTAAGCTCCTTGAGAGGAAAGGTGTCTTTGTTCCCAACAGAGCCCACTGCCTGGCACACCAATTCAGCACCTCTTCAAAAAATATACAAACACATATACCAAAAGCCTCTGTGCTAGTGGGGAGTATGAAATCTCACGGTATGACTCTGCTATTCATCCATAACCCACTGGTCAATGGAGGACCCAGTGGATGGGACCGGATGCACTGAGTCTGTAAGAGCCTCTAACACTCATTTCTCCTCCAGGACAACAGGCACATGCATACCCATGCCACCCAGCTGCCTGGAGTGTGTATGTGAAGGGGGAAGGACACGTGGGGTGAGAGGGCACAGGTGTCTCGGGAGAAAATTCTTCAGATTGCACAGGGTTCTCATTCTAAAACCATGCCAATAAGATGAAAGCCTGGTTGAATTTCCATTCTCTCTCACCTTCTCCTGTAATAAAGCAAGGAGGCATTATTCAGTTATATTTTGGGGCCATACTTTGCTTCCTCTACTCAAAGTGGGCTCTGAGATGCAGACCCACTCTCTGATAGCAGCAATTCAGCACATAGTGAGGTAAGTATATCCAACAAGAAGTGACACCCTATCAGTTGAAATGAAACAGGCTACACCAAATTGTTTCTCTGCTTATCTAGTAAAAGACGTATGTAAGGAAGTGCTCAGTAAATGCTGTCTGACTGTGCACTCATCATCTCCCAAGGCAGACGCTGTTAGAAACCTTCCTACGGCACATTCAGCTCAGGGAAGCCAGTAACCAAGCAGTAGGAATGTTGTTTAAAAAAAAAAAAAGCTAAAACTCATCCCACATTGTAATTACAGTCACCAGAAATCTGGTGTCATCTGGTGGCAACTAGCACAATGAATAATCAAGATGAATTATGCCTGTCAGGTCAGCAAAACCAGACAGAGTTACATTCCCCCTTTCAAAGGATTCAGTAGGTTGCCCTAATGCCCAGTGATTTTGTTTGAGCCAGTAATTCCTGCTGGAAAGTCAATTATCCCGGGAGCCCCTATCGGCTGAAAGACATTTAATAGGGGATCATTGCCGCTTCTGTTATGTCAGCTGTTTACTGCAGCAGCTCGATGGCCAGAGCTCTGAAGCTGATCTCATTCACAGGAGGATTCTTCTCTACCAGTCACCAAGAGAAATGAAAACACTGTTTTTTTGCTAATTACAGTAACTTCCAGGCACTCTGAATGATCACTCAAACTATTTAACACTCAGTTGGGTAGAGAGGACAGAATCCACAACCCAGAATCTCAGACAGGGCTGTCCACAGCAGGAGAGTAGTGTGAAAACAAGCATGCCAGTGTGACCACTATGTGACTATGTGTGAAAATAAACACCCAAGTGCGAGAGCTCAGCTCCAGAACCAGAGAAGAATGCCTTGGCAGGATGGGGGCTGGGGCCATCAGGTCCTCTAGGCTTCTTCAGCTCTGCCCCAACAGCATGAGAATCGAGCAGCAGGATGGTGAGACCTTGCACTAGACACAGCCCACTCAGTGTGACCCACTTAGCTTGAAATGCCTCCAGCTCAGTGACCACAGAGGACAGGGAGACAGACAGGAACTGTCAGTTACTCTGTTTAAAGAAAATGTGAGGAAAATAGTTGCCCAGAGTGGGGGTGTCTTTTTTCTAATTCCAAGGCAAGGATGGTCCACTACTCAACTTAAAATATTCAGCTGGGGCTGATGGAGAAATGTCTGATACACATTAATTTCTTTGTCTTGAGGCAGTTAAACTTTGATCCCGCCTCACAGGATTTTTTGGCTGAGGTAAGAGTAATTCCTGAGCCCAGCCTGCCTTTCACAGTCCAGCTGGAACGCCATTTCCTCCATGAGCCTCCTGGCTCTGCCCAGCAGGCAGATTCAGCGCCATTCTGCTCTGGGCTCTGTCACCTCGTGTTCTGGTTACTTGTTCCCCTATGTCCCCAGTCTGTCGGCATCCTGTCTGGGTAACCCCAGCCCCCAACACACAGAAAGTACTGATACATCTACTGAAAGACAGAGATGGGCTCCCCTGTGGGCCCCTCAACCCCATGACTCCTGTTTTCCCCTCCTCCTTTCATTGGGAGGGTTACAGGCCTAAGCAGTTCTTTTCTTGGTTCTTAACTCTGATCAACCACTATAAAACATGGCTCACTTATGCAATTCAAGTTTATGTACAGGAGATTTCTTGGCCTATCAACAGGGTGTGGGTGTGACTACTAGAAAGTTATGAGCCCAGAAAAAATCTTTTCTTGGATGCTGACTGTGGCTGACTGAGACTGTAGCAGTAGAAGAAAGCAGGGAACGGCAGAAGCAGACGGAGTGTGGGGGAAACACACCCAAAAAGAGACAGCTTAACATTTTAGGGATCAAGAGGGGTCAATAAGGAAAGCATTTCAGCTGAAGGGTGAAGATTACATGCAAGTCTAACCTGCTGGGAAGCAGGCTCTGCTACCCCATTGGCAGCAGGCAGCAGTACTAAATAGCCCTCAAATATGTGTGGCGAGTCACCAGTAGCTGGAGTGGTCACTTATTGCCATTTACAGCCTTCTCAGCCTCCTCTACTTGAGAACTCTTTTAACATCTTTGATCTCACTAGGAGCTCACAGGAAACTGACAGTTTGTTCCCAAATACCCACCTAAGACTAGCTTTGGCTACTATACCCACATTCAGCTTGTTTTCCCCAGGAAGCCACAGAGTGTTTTGCCTGTAAATCCTTCAAAAATGGTAGTGAAAGAAGGTTGGGGGGAAGAGAAAGGGGAGTAGGAAGCTACTGTCTGTGTGCCTTCTGCCTGTGAAGGACTGTACCAGGAGCCTTACGAGCATTTTCTCACTTCATTCTATAATGTAGAGGTGGTTGTTTTAGAGATGGGAAAACAGTGGCTCAAAGAGCTCAAGTAACTTGTCCAGGGTCTCAGAGCTTCTAAGTGGCAGTACCAGTTTTTAAAGTCAGGCCTGTCCGGCTGTCTTTGTTACACCACGCTGCCCTGTGGGATGAAAGAACAGTAGAAAGTGTTCTGGGTGGGGAAATGAGGAAGGGAGAGAGGGAGAAAAAAAAAGTGAGAATAATGTTCTCTGTTCACAAAATGCCTGGAATGCCCAAGTCACGGCACCGGGTGGCTCCTATCAATGGGAGATTCTTTTATTCCTTGTTTTATCTCATTGGTTTCACCTGGGTACTTCAGCCAAACGAAAACCAGCCCTCACATAACATTTGCCCAGGGGAGTTATCTGGGGTTCTGGGGGTACTGAAATAAGGATTGCTAACTTTTTACCCCGACCTCCAAAGCAGATCATTCACAGCAGGATGAGCCCCACCTTCTCCCAGAAGACAGGGGATCAGGAAAGAGAGAGGGAGAAGAGGGTTACACCTCCGAATGGACCAGAAGAATATGGCAGCTAGCACTGTCACATGTACACACGTACACACAAAGCCTTCAAAAAATAATGAATCAAGATCTAACCTGACTGCTACTCAAAATTAAAATAGTCCTTCCTAAACATCTCAACCCTGGAAGCCATCCCAACAAGACAGGGGAAAGGAAAAGATTCACTACCTATGAAAAACTAAAAGGTTGCCTTGTGGAAGAGGAATCAGGCTTTTTCTTTTTTTTCTTCTCTCTAAAGCCCCAGAGGACAAAACTATGGTGACTGGGCAGAAGTTACCAGAAGGAGGATTTCAGGTCTACAGAAGAAGGATTTTTTTTTTAAACAACTAGAACTGCCCGGTAATGAAGTGAACCTTCCCAGGAGGTGGGCAGCTTCCTGTCTCTGGATGTCATGGTGCAGAATCCAACATGAGACAGGGCTGGACAAGATAGCCTCTAGGGGCCCTTTCTGTCCTGAGGAGTGAAGATCCAACGACAAATTCATTCAACACAGATTTCCTGAGACTCCACCCCAGGTAGAGCACTGTGCAAACTTCTGAGGAAAATACCAAAAGAAAAAAAAAGTGGTTCCCACCACTGGGAGTTTTACCACAGAGTTGGAAAAACAAGCTGAACACACATATACCATTTAATAGGCAACAAGTACCCAGGAGGTGGAAGAAAAGGCTGGGAGACAGAGAGGTGGAGCCTTGAAGAGTTGGTTGAGGGGAGATTTACAGTTTAGATGAGCATGGAGTGGGGGTAAACAAGGCATGTTTTGGCAGGGAGGATGTAAGGACAGTAAGTCTGAATAGTTAAGGTGGAAACAGGCTGTGAGATGCCTTGAATACCAGGAGGAAATTTAACTCTGAACTGTGAACGGTGCGGAGGCAGTGGATGTTTTCCAAACAGAAAAAACAAATAATTAAATCAATGTTTGAGGCTGCTTTGATGACCCATTTTTGTTGGAAAAAATATAATACACACATACAAATGTACACAGACACCTAATCGGATTGGAATTATAGGGGACTTCCACTTTTCAATTTTTTTCATCATACTCATTCATGTACAAAACATTTGATCACCGAGGATACACTAGATAAAAGCCAATTATGTTCATGTTATTTTTTATTTTAAAAAATTGTTATTTCCTAGGTTAACTTTTGAATCATTCGTCAAGACCTATCATTTCCCCCCCACACCCCTAGCCCAACAAAGAAGATTTGGATCGCACTGAAATGACAGAATAACTCACCATAGGACTGACACTTTCATAATACTTAGTCTCTCACGTAAGACAGTAGTATGACTCTTCATTTAACCAAATATATTTTTAATGCCCCTCAGTAATGACTTGTAATGCCAATATATTACTTTGGTAAACAGTACTGACGATCTAAGAGGGAAAGCCAGCGCTGTGCTGGTTGGCTATACAGTAGCCCACTCTGAGAATCTGGGACTGGGGGAGAAGAGGAGCAGCAGAACTAGGGAGAAATGACTGTTGTAAGATGCAGCCAAGTCAGAGAATCAACTGGATCTGGACTGACGGGATGAAAGAGAAAGAGAAGGATTAATTTGAATTCTTATAGTGAGAAAGGTATGTTCTGATGCAAACAGAAGCTGGGCAGGGGATCAAGCAGGAAGCCTTTAAGCACTAATGAAAACAGACCACTGTCTAGGGGGGTGGGGTGACAAAACCAATCCCACAGGCCTAGAGAAAGCCAAGTTACGGCAGCTGGCAGCAGCAGAAGCCAAAAGCTTACTGCTAACCTTCCAGTGAGGAGAAAGGGGGAGATTTAACAAACATCTCCTGACCCAAGAAGGCTACCTAGAGCCTTTCTTTTTACTGGGATTTGAAAAAGAAAAAAAAAAACAACCCAAAAAACAAACAAACCAACTCCACCAGACCACGCCTCTAAGATCTTAGGAGCCAGCACTGCATTCCTTAGAGCTATACCTCCCTAGAGACAGGAGTGCCTGACTTTAAAAGCAATTAAGTATCTAGGCTATTTTAGGATTACTCCTTGACCACCTGGAATATCTTATTAAAGCACAGCTCAGATGTCCAAAGCAATTTTAGTTCCCATTCCTCATTCTTCCCCAAGGCAAGAGTTAACCCTTTTCTTAGGGTTTAAAGTACAGGGGCTAAACCACCAAGTCTTCACTTGGATTCCCAATATTCTGGAACCTCTAAGAAACTGTCCTGTCCTTAAATCACCATTGTGCATACTGACAACTTTTAGAGAGATTCTTGAGTTCTCTGAAGACACAGAACTATAATGTTTCCTTCCTGTTTACTCTCTAATCTAATAGGTTATGAACCCCAAGGTCAAGGATCTAGGCAAATTTCTAGGACCTAAATCTCAAAGTAGTCATTAGCAAAATCACTAGAATTCAAAGGGGCTGATCCCAAGCTCATGGATACTAATTAACTGCTTCAAAATACAAAATTTAACTAAAGTATTTAGGCTGAATATGGCTGTTGTTAGTTGTTTTTTTCTTTTAATAAGCAGCATATAAACTACCTTATTTTCGGCCAGATCCATAGCTCTTGTTAAGTATTACGTACCACATTTGTATCTGCTCTATTGCTGACCTGGTTAATGATGTTGTAATGTTAAAAGTCCAATCCCCAGATCTTGGTATGAAGGAAAAAAACAGTCTTTGCCCTCCCACTAGTTTTAACTGATTCCAGGAGGTAATGAGACAAGCACAAGGGGGTAATGGGCAGGATTACAGGAGAATCCTAAGAGGAGAGGCGGAGCCCCAGGAAGTAAAACAGATACTGTTATAAGCAACATTGTTGGACTACAAAACCCTCCTGATAAGATCAGGATTACTGCTCTTAACTAAATCACTCAGGCCTTGGAAGCACTAGAGTTATAATTATCAGATGCACACCTTCCGCTGTCAGGTAACTTTAGCAGGAACCAGAAAGAGCCTGCCCGCCCCTTACTAGCAACAGAGATCAATTCAAACTTGGTGGGTTGGAAAAGGAGCTAAGGGACACCTTTCTGATTAAGCAGTAGAAAAGGGGCAGGGTGGGGGAGGAACACAGGCCAGCAGTCCCACCTTTCCACTGGGCACAGAATCACTCCAGGCAATGATCAAGAAGACTGCCCAGAATTAGGGTGTTCCTACAAAAGGAGGGAAAAAACTAAAATGCAATGCTGGTGATGAGGACACCCTGATGAAAAGGTGTGAAATGGCCCAGCCAAGTCTTAAGTCTGAGAGCCAGAGGAAAGTCCCAGTCCCTCTTCCCTGCAGAATCTGAGCTGGCAGTGCTATGGCTCACTCCCACCCTTGAGCTGCCACCTGAACTTCCATAATGCTTGCTGACATCCACTTACACCACAGCTCCACTCAGAGTTGTACAAAGTCAGAGCTGGAGAGCCTAGTAGGAGAACCTCATCAGACCTTCAAGTGACAGAAGGAAAAAGAGACCTAAGAGGAAACTAGCCCAAAGTCAATGCCTTACAAAAGTTTCATAAAAGTTCCTTTTTTAAAACTACATATGTTAAATGTATAGGAAGAACACAACATTTTCTTAAAAATGCTATCATAAATTATTTTATAAAGCTAAAAAAAAATCCCTCCTTTATTTTCAAGTTTGGGATTCCACAGAGCAAGTTTCCTCAGGCAGAACACAGTCACACCTTGTGTTTAAAAGTCAGCCCCACACACAGATTTCCAGGGCTTCTCCCAAACAAACACCTCTATCCCAGGGGTGGTACTATGGTATACATGTTCCTACTGTGATGACAGCTGTCCCTGTGCTACCTGCCACCTCTACCAGACTGTGAGTCTCTCTCACTCAGAGACAGTGACTGACTCCTCTGTGAGGCTTGCACACCCAGCACAGGGCCTGGCAGACAGTAGAGGCTCAAATAAATGTCAGCACCTGAAGAACAAGCCAACAGGAATAAATTTAGGAGAATCGACATAAGCTAAATGATGAATTTGGGGGGGAGGGAAATAAAAACATACTTAAAAGAAGGTGGGCTGCAAGTTCTAAACTACAACCCCAGAAAAGAGATCTAGAAGGCAACATAAGCCACTTCCTAAAGATAGCAGTTTAATTTTAAGGTCCAAGAGGTAAACTTCAAGGTTTGCATCAAAAAAAGGAACCCATTGTTCTATGTAAAATTAGCAAAGCTTCAAAAATGATAATATTCAACAATAACAAGGGTTGGTACAATAGGATCTCCCATATTCTCATACTGGAAATGCAAAATGGCTGACCTTTCTGCAAAGTCACTTGCCTTAAAATGTCTGTCACAATAAAAACAACAACAGAAACAACTAATAATAATTGAGTACAAATGTTCCTTGACTTATGATAGGGTTACACCCCAATAAACCTATCATAAGTTAAAAATATCATTTAAGTTGAAAATGCATTGAATACACCTAACCTACTGAACATTGTATCTTAGCCTAGCCTACCTTAAACATGTTCAGAACACTTACATTAACCTACAGTTGGGCAAAATCATTTAACACAAAGCCTATTTTATAAGAAGTATTAAATATCTCATGTAACTTACTGAATACTGTACCAAAAGTGAAAAACAAAATGGTTGTATAGGTACTCGAAGTATGGTTTCTAATGAGTGCATATGGCTTTTGCATCACCATAAATTCAAAAAATCGTAAGTTGAACCATCATAAGTCAGGGACCGCCTGTACTTATGTGCCAGGTACTATTCCAGTATTTTATGTGTGTTAAACATTTAATGCTCTGTAAACAGTACAATGCTCTGAGGTGGATACTATTATTATCCTTCCTTTTCAGATGAGAAAACCAAAGCACAAGGAAGCTGAGTGAAGTGGTGGAGTGGAAAATCAATTGCAGGCAGTGCAGTTCTAAGTCCCTGCTTCTAACTGCCTCACTTCCTGTCTCCTTCTAATCTTGTAATTCTGTTATATGAATCTATCCTAAGGAAATATCTAGAAATACAGTACAATTTTATTTATAAGAGCAAAAAATTAGAAACAGCTGAAATATCTGACATTAAGGGAATGGGCAACACATGAAGGTGCTATATATGTGACAGAATGTGCAGCCATTAAAAACAGCATTGCCCTGTAATCTTAGCACTCTGGGAGGCCAAGGCAGGAGGACTGCTTGAGCTCAGGAGTTCGAAACCAGCATGAGCAAGAGTGAGACCCCCCACCTCTACCAAAAATAGAAAAAATTAGCTGGGGATGACAGCTTACACCTGTAGTCCCAGCTACTCAGGAGACTGAGGCAGGAGGATCACTTAAGCCCAGGAGTTGCAGGTTGCAGTGAGTTTTGATGATGCCACTGCACTCTACCTGGGGTGACAGAGTGATACTCTTGATACTCTGTCTCAAAAAAAAAAAAAAAAAGCATTGCTTTTTAAAAACATTCAATCCCTACTCATCCTTCTCATCAATTTCAGATGGAGTAAAGATCTATGCATAAAAATACAGTCATAAAATAATAAGAATAGAGAATAATACTTTTATAATCCTGGAGAAGGAAAGGCTTTCTTAAATACAACAGACGGCATAAAGAGAAAGATCAATAAACTTAGCTACATCAAAATTTCAAACTCCTACCCTTATGAAAGAACCACACATCAAGCTGAAAGGCAAATTATGGAAAATACTTGGAACATGCATGAAGACAAGGGCCTATGCAAGAACTGCTACGGATCACTAAGAAAAAAGTAAATAGAATAGAAAATGAACATAGGCTATAAGCACGCAATTCACAGAACAGATACAAAAGGCAAATAAACAAGAAAAAAACAGTAAAAATAAAAGGATGGATAACAACCAACGCTGGCAAGGGTTTGGGAAAATACATTATTGGTAGCAAAGTAAATTAGTATTTTTTAAAGGTGATATAACAGTATGTATTAAAAAGTTAATATACACATACATATCCCTTGATATATCTAATTCAATCTCTAGAATAATCTGTCCTACCACAGAAAAACATACACTAGGGCATAGGGTTACATAGCATATACAAAAATAGTCTGTATTTATGCTAAACACACACACACACACTCACACTCGCATGTTCTATGACTACACTCTTAAGTAGGTAAATACACAGAACAGTCCTAGAAGCCGATTCATTCCTAATTGTGGTCTTCTCTGGAAAGGAGGTGAGAGGAAGGAGGCAGGATAGGCAAAAGGACACTATAATTTTTTTTAAACTATAAATTTTTACTCTGCATTTTTCTATATTGTTTTAATTTTCATGAGCACCTATTGATATTGCTTATATGATCTGAAATAAATGATTATAACAACCTGAATAAATAGATCTTCATGCACACTCATGGAGGACTACCATAGCCTTGAGTAAAAAAGCAAGTGGTAGGACAATATGCAGAGTTCTTATTTTTGTTAAAAACAAACAAAATATATTTGTGAATGGCCAAGCATGGTGGCTCATGCCTGTAATTCTAGCACTTTGGGAGGCCGAGACGGAAGGACTGCTTAAGTTTGAGACTAGCCTGAGCAAGAGCAAGAGCAAGAGCAAGACCCCATCTCTACTGAAAATAGAAAAACTAGCTGGGCACGGTGGCATGCACCTGTAGTCCCACCTACTCGGGAGGCTGAGGGAGGATTGCTTGAGCACAGGAGTTTGAGGTTGCAGTGAGCTATGATGACGCCACTATGCTCTAGCCTGGGCTACAGAAAGAGACCTTGTCTTTTAAAAAAAAAAAATTAAATTAAATTTTATATATATATATATATATGAATAGAAAAAGTTCCAAAAATGTATAGACCTAACTGTTAACAACAATTACCCCTGAAGAGTCAGGATAACTTTTACTTTATACATTTCCATATTCTAAAATTATTTGAGTTATCATTACTTCTGTAATATATTTTAAAAACTAAAATATTTTAAAATAATACTTTAAAATAAATTTTAATGATAAAAACTGCTCATGGTCTGTTAGGTGATAGAAGTTGAGCACAAAATTGTATATAAAATTTTAAAATATACCTATAATAGGCATTTTTCTCCAAAACACAAAGGAAATATAACAAATGTTTACAGTTACATCTAAGTCATGTGGTTGTGGTGACTATATTTCCTTCTTTGTAAATTTTTATATTTTTCATGTTTCTAAAATGAGCCTGAATTACTTCGACAATCAGAAACAAATAAAAATTACTTTTAGAGTAATGAAACTACTGAGAAAATATTATTTTTCCCCTCCTTTATCTAGAATGGAGCAAGATGAAGTAAGGAGCTAAAAGTCAGACTGCCTGGATTCACTGCCCAGCTTCCCAACTGTAAGATCACAAGCAGCCCACTTTACCTCTCTTTCCTCATCTGTAAATAAAACAAACACCTAAAGGGAGATAATATTAGGACCAGCCTCACACACACAATAAAATAAAGCCAGTACCTGGCATAAGAGAGGTCAGAAAGTCTTAGCTATTAAAAAACAAAAACAAGAAAACAAAGAAGCAAACAAAACCGTGAGTGAGGACAGTCTAATGTGGAGGAACTCTACTGCCTACCTCCCTCCCTCCCCAAAGAAAACCACGCATAGAATGCTAGATAAAATTTAACACTCTGCACCACCTACACACATAGCTAAGCTTGAAACCAAGAAAGAAAGCGGAGTCCACAGTGCCAGAAACAAAAAGGAAGGAATCAGTGAGCAGCAAGCAAGTGCCAAAGCTGAAGGCTCAAGGGAGAATGGGACCGGATATAGTTCTTAAAAGTGGAGGGCTGAGGACTGGGGGGATTTAACCACCCTCATGGGAGAAGAGTCCTGGCTGCAGGTCCCCTGTGTGCCAAGAACCAGAACTGAAATAACTGCATAAAGCCAGAGGCCATGAAGGACTACATGCACTACCCCCCAAGAACTGGGCCTGGAAAAAGTGCCCACCAGCCTGCAGAAGCAAGGAAACTTCCCATCTTCCAGGGGCCTCATATAAAAAAAGGTGTCCATGGAAACTACGTTCTCACTAGGCACAGATGTAGACTTTAAATTCACACTATTTAAACCAATGCAACCAGTGAAACTTGTGGAGTCCCAGAAGAGGGAAAAACAAAACTCCCCTTAGGATTGCTTCTGCCATCCAAGGCACATGGGACTCCCACAGAAGCAAATCCCCCACTCAAAATAAGCTTACATTGAAGGAAAAAAACAAAAAAAACAAAAAAAAACAAAAACAAAACCATCACTAGAGGAAATAAACCATCATAAGGAGAGTAACACGACACAGGGAGAACTTGAACCCCAAGAATTAAAAACAATACTAGAATCTAAAAGCATCTTTAAAATAAACATGTTTAAAAAGAATGGCAGAATGTTGACTCTTGTTGAAAGCTGAATAAAGGACACAGATGGTTCATTACCATTCTCTTTTCTTTAGTATGTTTCAAATTTCCTTATGTTTTAGCAATTCCATAACATAAAATTTTTAAAAGTTAAAGATGTTCAAAGAGCTAAATTAAGGAAGGAAGGAATAGATATTGTAAGCAAAGGAAGGCAAATTTTTAAATGCCAAAAAATTTATAAACAATTAAACACAATAATTATGACAAACCATTTTTCATAGAGCTATAAAGTAGAATAGACAGAGCTGAAAAGAGAATTAGAAATTGGAAAATTGAATGTGAAAATATTCCAGAATGCAGGAGAATGACATAAAGAGATAAGGTTATAAAAGAAAAGATACATAGAAGATAATGAGAAAGTTCAAGTACTTTTATTAGAACACTGGTCAAGAAAAATAGTGGCCAAGAAAAAAAAAAAGACACAAATCAGGTCGAAGGAGCAGATCAAAGACCAAGTGGAATAAATAAAAGTAAGTCCAAACCTAGAATACTGTCGTGAAAATGCAAAATATCAGAGTCAAAAAGGAAAAAATCTTAAAAGATACAGGAGAGAAAAAGATTCACAAAGGTAACAATTAAACTGATAACAGACTTCTCAACAGCAAAGATAGTTGCTAGGAGACAATGAAATCCTATCATCAAAGTGTTAAGGAAAATAATCGTCAATCTAGAATCTAAAGCTATGAACAACTGTATCAAAGTCAGGGCAAAATAAGCATAGATATAAAAAAAAATTTCAGCTATACCAAGACTGAGTTTATTACATATAAATCCCTGCTTGAAAAGTTAGTAAAGAAGGAAAAAGCAAAGTAAGCCCAGAGGAAAAGAGTAGGATAAAAGTAATGGTGAGTAAAAAAATGGATAAACTTGGTAAGTCTAAATAAATAATGACTGTTAGGGAAAAAAACTAATTTGGGGAGGGGTTAAAACAAATTGGAACTAAAATACCAGACACTATAAACTAGAAGAAGGGACCAGAGAACTAGAAGTTAAAACTAGAATTTCTAAAGTACCAATGTTTGAAAGCACAGGCATATCTTGTCGCGCTTCATTTTATTGCACTTTTGCAGATATTGCATTTTTTACAAACTGAAGGTCTGTGGCAATCCTGCTTTATGCAAGTCTATCGGTGCCATTTTCTAACAGCCTGTGCTCACTTCATGTCTGTGTGTCACATTTTGGTAACTTTTGCAATATTTCAAATCTTTTCATTATTATTATATCTGTTATGGTGATTTGTGATCAGTGATCTTCGCTGTTACTATTTTAATTGTTTTGGGAAGCCAAGAGCCAAGCCCATTTAAGACAGTGAACTTAACTGATAAATGTTGCACGTGTTCTGACTGCTCCACCAACCGGTCCTTCCCCCATCTCTCTCCTTCTCCTCGGGCCTATTTCCGACACAACAATTGAAATTAGGCCACTTAATAACCCTACAATGGTCTCTAAGTGTTCAAGTGAAAGGAAAGGTTGTACTCCTCTCACTTTAAATCAAAAGCTAGACATGATTAAGTTCAGTGAGGAAGGTATGTCGAAAGCTGAGACAGGCTGAAACCCAGGCCTCTTGCACCAGTTAGCCAAGTTGTGAAAGCAAAGGAAAAGTTATTGAAGGAAATTAAAAGTGCTACTCCATAGTGTCCTTAAAGTATAGGGGGAAAAAAGGAAAGAAAAAAAAAGTGCTATTCCAGTGAACACATGAATGATGAGAAAGTGAAACAGCCTTCTTGCTGTCATGAAGAAAGTTTTAGTGGTCTGGATAGAAGATCAAACCAGCCACAACATTCCCTTAAGCCAAACCTGATCTAGAGCAAGGCCCTAACTCTCTTCAATTCTATGAAGGCTGAGAGGTGAGGAAACTGCAGAAGAAAAGTTGGAAGCTACCAGAGGTTGGTTCATGAGGTTTAAGAAAAAAACTCATCTCCATAACATAAAAGTGTAAGTGCTGACACAGAAGCTGCAGCAAGTTATCCAGAAGATCTAGCTAAGCCCATTGATGAAGGTGACTACACTAAACAACGGATTTTCAATGTAAATGAAACATCCTTCTATCGGAAGATGACATCTAGGACTTTTATAGCTACAGAGAAGTGAATGCCTAGCTTCAAAACTTCAAAGGACAGGCTGATTCTCTTTCTGGAGGCTACTGCATCTCGTGACTTTGAGTAGAAGCCAATGCTCTTTCACTATTCTGAAAATCCTAGGGCCTTTAAAAATTATGATAAATCTACTCTGCCTGTGCTCTAAAAATGGAACAACAAAGCCTGGACGACAGCATAGCTTACCGAATATTTTAAGCCCACTGTTGAGACCTACTTAGAAAAAAAGATCCTTTTCAAAACATTACTGTTCATTGACAGTGTACCTGGTCACCCAAGAGCTCTGATAGAGATGTACAAGGAGATTAATGTTTCATGCTTGCTAACACAACATCCTTTCTGCAGCCCATGGATCAAGGAGTAATTTCAACTTTCAAGGTTTATTATTTAAGAAATACATTTTATAAGGCTACAGCTGACATAGATAGTGATTCCTCTGAAGAATCTGGGCAAAGTAAATTAAAAACCTTCTGGAAAGGATTCATCATTATAGATGCCATTAAAAACATTTCATGATTCATGGGTCAAAATATTAACATTTGGAATAAGTTGATTTTAACCCTCAGGGACGACTTTGAGGGGTTCAAGACTTCAGTGGAGGAAATAACTGCAGATGCGGTGCAAGTAGCAAGAGAACCAGAATTAGAAGCGGAGCCTGAAGATGTGACTGAACTGCTGCAATCTCATGATAAAACTTGAATGGATAGGGAGTTGTTTCTTACGGATGAGCAAAGAAAGTGGTTTCTTGGAGATGGACTCTACTAGTGAAGATGCTGTGAACATTATTGAAATGACCACAAAGGATTTAGAATATTACATAAACTTAGTTGATAAAGTAGCGGCAGGGTTTGAGACAACTGCCTCCAATTCTGAAAGAAGCTCTACTGTAGGTAAAACACTGTCAAATAGCATCACATGCTACAGAGAAATCTTACATGAAAGGAAGAGTCAATCAATGCGGCAAACTTCACTTTTGTGTTATTTTAAGAAATTGCCACAGTCACCCCAAGCTTCAGCTACCACTACCCTGATCAGTCAGCAGCCATCAACATCGAGGCGAGACCCTCGACCAGCAAAAAGATTATGACTCGCTGAAGGCTCAGATGATTGTTAGCACTTTTTTTTTAGCAATAAAGTATTTTTTAATTAAGATATGTACATTATTTTATTAGACATAATGCTGTTGCACACTTCATAGGCTACAGTATAGTGTAAATGTAACTTTTATATGTATTGGGCAACCAAAAAATTTGTGTGACTCGCTTTACTGCAATATTTTCTTTATTACGGTGGTCTGGAACCAAACCTGCATTATCACTGAGATATGCCTGTAGTATAAAAGACAAAAAATACAAATTACAATCAAAAAGTAACCAATAGCCAGGTGCAATGGCTCACATCTGTAATCCCAGCACTGTGGGAGGGTGAGGCCGGAGGGTCGTTTAAGGCCAGGAGTTCAAGACCAGCCTGGGCAACATAGCAAGACCTCATCTCCACAAAAAATAAAAAACTTAGCTGGGTACGGTGGCATGTGCCTGTAGTCCCAGCTACTTAGGAGGACTAGGCAGGAGGATCACTTGAGGCCAGGAGTTCAAGACCAGCATGGGCAACATAACAAGACTCTGTCTCTCAAAAAAAAAAATTAGCCAGGTGTGGTGGGGTGTGCCCCCATAGTTCTAGCTACTCAGGAGGCTGAGCCAGGAGACTTGCTTGAGCCCAGGAGTTGAAGGCTGCAGTGAGCTATGATTGTGCCACTGTACTCCAGCCTTGGCAACAGAGCAAGACCCTGTTTCACAAAAAAAAAAAACAAAAACCCAACCAACAAAAAAAACCATGGTCCCAAATCCAAAACACTAACAATGCCAAATGCTAGTGAGGATGTGAAGCAACAGGAACTCTCATTCACTGCTGATGGGTACAGCCACTTTGAAAGACAGTTCAGCAGTTTCTTACAAATCTAAAAATCCTCTTACCACAGAATCCAGCAATCTCACTGCTTGGTATTTACCCAAATGAACTGGAACTTACATCCACACAAAAACCTGCACATGGATGTCTACAGCAGCCTTATTCATAATTGCCAAAACTTGGAAGCAACCAAGACGTCCTTTAGTAGGTGAATGGATAAATAAACTGTGGTACAGCCAGACAATGGAATATTATTCAGCACTAGAAAGAAATGAACTATCGAGCCATGGAAAGACCCAGAGGAATGTTAAATGCATGTTACTAAGTGAAAGAAGCCAATGTGAAAAGGCTACATACTGAATAATTCTGGAAAAGGCATGAAACCATGAAGACAATAAAAGGATCAGTGGTTGCTAGGGGTCAGCAGGGAGCAGAAGGATGAATAGGTGAAGCACAGATGATCTTCAGGGCAGTGAAACTGCTCTGTATGATACTATAATGGTGAGTACATGTCATAATACATTTATCAAAATCCATAGAATATACAATACCAAGAATGAACCTGAAAATAAACTGTGGACTTTGGGTAATAATGATACGTCAACATAGGTTCATGGATTGTAAGAAAGGTACCACTCTGGTACAGGATTGTGATAATAGGGGAGGCTGTGCATGGGAGGGAAGGAGGGAGCATATGGGAAGTCTCTGTACCTTCTGCTCAATTTTGCTGTGAACCTAAAACTGCTCTAAAAAAATAAGGTCTATTTTTAAAGTCTATTTTTATTCACACTAAAAAAAAGGAACGGAGTAAATTAAAAGAAAGTAGAAGAAACAAATATTTATTGAGTGCCTACCATGTGCCATCGCTGTGTTGGGTGCTAGGGTACAATGATATGCAAAACAGACATGGTTCCTGTCCTCTGGGAGCTTACCATCTAGTATAGAAATCAGGTAACAAACCAGCCACACAAATACAAAAGTATAATGTTCAATGCAGCATATAACAGGAGAACCTGATCTACACTGAGAGTGAAAACAGTGCCTGTGAGAAAGTGATGGTTAAAGGTGAGAACTGAAGACTGGGTAAGAGTTAGTCTGGACAAGAATGTTGTAGGCAGAAGACGAGCATATGCAAAGGCCAGGGTGGCTGGGGCACAGTGATAGGTTAGGAGACTGTCAAAGGTAAGGCTGGAGAAGTAGACAGGGGTCAGATCATGTAGATTTTGAATTTTGTAATTACAGCAACTGACATTATACTGAGAGGGCATTAGGAGTGACAAAATATGATGTGTTTTTAGAAGATCCCACACCAGCAGGTGTGTAGAGCATGGATTAAAATGGGTGGGAGGGAGGTGGCACAAAAACCTGTTGAGAGCTGCAGCAGTAGGTAGGTAGCTTGGACTAGGTAGGTGATGGTGGAGGAGGAGGGAAGTGGGAGGAATCTAGATATTTAGATGGGAGAACTGCTAAGACTTGGTGGTGGACAGGACATGAGGAGTGACAGAGTAGGAGGTATGAGAAAGATCGTCTGCTCTAAGGTTTCTGACATGAATGTGTCAGTGGATAGAAATGCCACTTACCGAGAAGGAAAGGAGGAAATAATTGTGGGGGAGTAGGTTGGAAATCAAGAGTTCAGTTTTTTATGTAGTAAACTTGAGATGCCAGTAAAACATCTAAATGGAAATGCCATGCAGGCAGCTGGGGATACATGCATGGAACTCAGAGATGTGGGCTCAAACGATATATACTGGAGTCACTGGCTTGTAGATAGCACTTCAAGCCATAAGAATGAAAGAAACTGCCCAGGGACAGCATACAGAGAAGAATGCTTAGGAGTGAGCCATGGGGAACTTGGCATTCTAGAGGCCAGACAGAAGAGAAACAGTTAAAGGAAAATTAGCAGAATGAGGGGTTATAGAAAGCAAAAGAAGAGCATGTTTCAAGGAGGGAGTGGTCTACTGTATTCAATAATGCTGAGAAAACAAGATCAGCACAGGCTGGGCTTAGCAACACAGTGGTGATTGGAGATCTCAGCAAGAGGAAGTTCAGGGACATGCAAGAGACAGAGATCAGACTGGAGTATTTTGAGGAGTAGCAGGTGACAAAGTGGAGGTAAGGAGTACAAACTACACCTTTAAGAAGCTTTATTGCAGGGAGAGGGGAGACAGGAATAGAGAAAAAGCTGGCAATAATGTGTAGTCAAGAAAAATTTTTAAAGTGATCTCTCATTTCCTTGTTAGTAAGTAAATGAGAGAGATTTTAAGATTAAAGGTTTTGGGTTTTTTTTCTTAAGTTTGGGAGATAGAAGATGTGTGAATGTGGAGAAGGCTTCAGAAGACAATGAGTCCAAAAAGTCAGGAAATGTAGTGGTTCACTGATGGAACAAGTCCCTGAAAATCTAGGAGGGGACAGGATTTGGGACACACGTGGAGGGATCAATATTTGGTAAAAAGGATAAGGACCCAAGTTAATTCAGTGATCATGTATTTACAAGGACTTAATATCAATAAAGATTACTTCTACCTAAAGAAAAAATATGTACATATCCCTATGCTAATATGGAAAGAAGCAGCTTCAAAAGTGCCATGGTTTGGGCCAGGTGTGGTGGCTCACACCTATAATCCTAGCACTCTGGGAGGCCAAGGCAGGAGGATTGCTTGAGCTCAGGGGTTCGAGACCAGCCTGAGCAAGAGCGAGACCCTGTCTCTATTAAAAATGGAAAAATTAGCCGGGCATCGTGGCACGTGCCTACAGTCCTAGCTACTTAGGAGGCTGAGGCAGGAGGACTGCTTGAGCCCAGGAGTTGGAGGTTGCTGTGAGCTAGACTAACGCCACAGCACTCTAGCCTGGGTGAAAGAGCGAGACTCTGTCTCAAATTTAAAAAAAAAAAAAGGGGCCATGCTTTAAACTCAGATAATCCTGAAAGATTTCAGAGAATTTCAGAACACTAGAGTTTGGTCACAGCTCTAGAAAACTTGAAAAGGAGTTGTTGTAGAGTAGTGTCTAGGATTTATGGAGCATCTTACCTATAAAAGTTGTAAAGACTGAAAAATTATATAATCTCGGCCTCCCAAAGTCCTGGGATTACAGGCATGAGCCACTGCACCTTGGCCTGCTAAACATTTTACAAAGATCTTTCAAACTCATGTTTTTCACCTTTGTAGTATCTTTAAAATAGCTTCCTGAGGGTGGTGGGAGAGGATTATCATCCTCTGGAATAAAAGTACACATGGGTTCAGAGAGGTAGGTTAGGACACTTGTCCAAAGTACTACAGCAAGCAAGTGGTGGAGCTAGGATCTAAAGCCACATTCGTGGTTCCAAAATGAAAGCTGATTTAATAATTAAATCTGTTACTAAGTAACAAGTTTGCCAAATATTTATGCCTTAACCTTTTGAGGTTAATGTCTAGAACGGCAACCAAGCTCTCTCACAAATCACCATAGACATCATGGTGTGCTGGGCTGGAAGAATTACTTGACAGAGCCAAGCAAAAGATCTCAAGTTCTACACCCCAATCGTGTTCCAAGTGACAGCTTCTTCACTCAGATGACTACAAAAAAAAGACATGAATTCAATAAGGATGTTGAAATTAGAAATGACAGCTGGGTGTGGTAGTACGTGCCTATAGTCCCAACTACTTGGGAGGCTAAGGTGGGAGAATTGCTTGAGCCCCGGAATTCGAGGTTGCAGTGAGTTATGATGGCACTACTTCAATCTAGCCTGGGTGACAGAGCTAGACTCTGTCTCTAAAATAAAAATTAAAAGTTAAAAAGAAAAAAAAAAATCCAAGGGCATGAAAGATAGCCCTACACAGAAAGTAGGGAAAGTCTACAAGCATTTTCTTTCTCAGGCAATAGTTCACACAAATTTTACAAAAAGCCTCAACTGTTCCATAGTCATGCAGTATGTACCAAGAAAATGAGGCCTAGCCCAAGGCACCACACTTTACTTAGAGGGATAGATTCTGGAGACCAGTCAGTCAGTCACAGCATTAGGAGAAACTGGCAGTAGCCTCTTTGCTAATTGGCCAGCAGGAAGTCATCTCTCACAGTAAGATGACATTGATTTTGTATGTGGTTATAATAGGCAAGAAAACAAAACAAAATTCCCTCTTCTCAAATCACGTTCCCTTTGTCTCCCGGTGCCCATCTAACATGATGATTCTTAACATTTGCCATGGAGCATCCTTTGTTTCCATACTGTACAGGAGCTACTCCAACAAATTCAGAGACAACTCACATAGCTGCCACCAGCTGAGGGTGCCCCAGGCAGCTCTGAGGTGTTTGGAATTGGCAATACCCCGCCCTCTTTAACACATGTGATCAGCAAGCTTTACGAAGTGTTAGGAATTCCTTACTTGCAAGTTTTCTGGAATTAAACTCTTCCATCCCAGAAGGCAATTCTGAAACAAAACCTTGTAAAACATGCTAGAAGGGGAGGAGATAAGGAGGGAGACCAACATTTATTAAGCAATGACTCCTAGTGCTTTGCACTGAGCTGGCTGTGACCCAAACATGGGGCTTAGCTTAAGCCCGTGTTTGGATCACAGCCACATGCAGTAACCAAAGTGACTGCCAAAGTATGCAGAAAATCAGACACACACACTCTACTAGCCCCCACACGTCTCTCAAACCATCGTTCATCTTTCTATTCTACGGAAGGGGTCTATATCCTTCTGGAAACCTAGCCCTACTAATGGGCTCTAATGGGCTCAAAACAGACAAAGCTTGTACTGCCTGTACCTCCCTCCACCAGGAGGACAGAAAACCACCCCTAAAAGGCCAGCAATATCCCCCAGTTGGCTGTGTGATCTCCTTTGAGAGGAGGGACACTTGGTTCTTTGTTGTCTTGTTTTACAATTATTTACTCTGCCCATCAAAATCTGATGGGTTTTAGAATGCTTGGCTCAATGGTGTTATCCCATCTTCCCATCACTCTGGTGTCAGAGAATACTATACTATAACCATCCAGGACTTGAGAAACAAATATTTTCTAAGAATTTCTTCAAAAGGAATCCATGAAATAATTCTGATCTTACATGTTCTAAGAAAGGGATTTCAGAAACAAAGAATAACCTATGGAGTCCTTAAGCTTTTCCAGTTTTGCTTTTCAGTTGATAGATGCCTTCCCCCACACCCCTCAAAAAAACTTGCAAGATACTTTTGAGTATTCCTGTTGATTTGCCAAGTTATGCTAAGCTGTAGCAAAATTAGCTTGTTTACTTTGATATGTGAATGTTTGAAACAAAACCCTGTTTTAAAATATCTGCACCATAGCACAGATTGGGTGGCTGAGCTTAGGCAGACTCAGGACAGAATCAAATTATTACAACCCAAGTTCCAATCCCCCTAGACGGTCCCACACTGCCACTGCTAGACCGTGAGCTCCTTGAGGGAGAAACATGCCTTCTTTCATAGAGCACAGGCCTGGCACAAAGGAGCCTTTGTAAAAATCTGTTGTTTAAAAGAACAAGATGGACACTGTATCACAAGAACAATCAGATCTGTGTCCACTGTAAAAGGTCTTTGTAATTGTTGCTAGAGCAAGGGTACTCTATTTCTGCTGTCCGAAGTTAATTACATAAAGAAACAAAAGACTTTGAACAATAAAAAAAAGATAGTCTCATAGCTTTTCTACTGGTTTTCTATAGGTTTCTATAGGCTCTCCCCAAGGATATTATTTTTTTATTCCTCCTTCCAAAGCACAACTAAAAAAAAACTTTTTTAAGTCCCCAAGCATATTATTTTACTCCTTTAAAAGCAGGATTTAGACAAAGAGAGCACAGCCCAAATGGATTTCGAAAAATTAACCTCAAAAGAGGAAAAGGGGGTGCACATCTAAGGTTCTAAGCCATTGCTACCCAATGCCCCCAACCTAGTTCTTGATCTCCAAATCCAGGGGGAAGGTAAACTTAGGGTGAGGGATTAGGCCTCAGCTACTCTGGCATTTACAAAACATTTTGGCAGGTGCTCTGCCAAGCAGTCTATAATTAGTGAGCATGCCTCAGAAACTTAAAATGAGCTCAAAGGGTTTCAAATGCCAACAGCTAGCCCTCTGAACACCGAGCTGTGTAGTCATAGGGCTGCCGGCATCTAAAACTTGGCATTGGGTGTCCTGCCACGGTGCACACGTGTGCACATGCACACGCCAGTTCCGAAGAGTCTCTTTTTTCACAGCTCTAATGGCTTGACCTCAACACCTGCTACACTTCCTGAAGACAGACAGGCTCTGGAGCTCCACTTGTTCCTCGCATGCGGCTGCACTTTCTAGGAACGACCGCACACACGCAGAGTCTGGCCAGCTGCCAAGGCGGGGGCAGCCCAGCCGCCTCGGGCCTGAACTTTCCCAGCACTGTCAGGGCAGGATCCTGCTATGAGCTGACTCAGCGGCTGGTGTGGAACTCTGCCAACCACACAGCAGTGTGGGGGCTGCCGGCAACTCACAGATGTTTTGCTAAACCAAAGCAATCAGTGGGAGGCGGGTCTGGGCTGGCGGCCAGGGTGCTGCTGTCGTGGAAGTTGGGATTCTCTGATTCTAGTTCTAGCTCTGCCACCATCTCCCTGGGTGATGTGAGGGAAAACCTCTGTGCATCTCAGTACCTCTCCTGCTTCAGAGGCATGTCTGTGTGGACACAGGAGAGGGGGGCACTGTTTGCATAAAAGAGCTCCTGGGGCACTACTGCCTACCACGTGCCTGGCACTGGATAGACCTTCACGTGTGCTAGCTCAGTCCTCACAACATTCTTGAGAGGCACCTTCATTCTTTTTACTTCACAGATGAGAAGACACAGGCACAGCAATTCTACCAAAAGATCACAAAGGCAATACATGGAAGAGATAGGATTTGACCCTCACTTCTCACTTTAGAGTCTACTGCAAACACTGCTGTTGTAAAACTCAGATCTACTGCACAGGGCTCCTTGATCCAAGATGTTTGATTTTTCAAGGTTCCAAAAGACCTTTCATATATGACTTCTCAGTTGCCCTGTGAAAACCCACAGCTCTTCGCAAATGATTTCTAAATAGCACACTGACCACCTGAAGAGTGTGTGCTTATACAGAGTACCCAGGGCACTACCGGGCTTTATCACCAACTCCCTGCCTAAGCACCAAGTCACTTAACCTGGAACAACTTATCATTACTCCCACTTTTTGGGTAAAGAAAAACTGCATCATAGGTCATAAAGAGGAATTAGAAGTCAAAAGATTGGTTGAGAACACAGATTCCCTAGGCTCCACTCTCTGAGATAATTCATTAAGATTCTGCAATCTGTATTTTTTTAAAAATCTCTTTAGCTGACTCAGATGCTCAGCCAAGTTTGGAAGTCACTTCAGCTTCCCTTGGCTAAAAAGGGAATTTTCTACCCTTCCCTGTTTCAAAGGGGATGAGGTAAGGGTGAAATGAAATCACGTCTACAAGGCTCTTTGTTAGAAAATGTACACAATGCAAGCACTTCTTGTCAGTTATGTTTAGCTGCAAAATAACAAACTGTCCTTAAAGAGCATGATCCTGGGTTAGCCTGGAGCTAAGAAACTGTCTTAGGCAAGATTGTTCTTTTACATTACTGCTGGAAAAACCGTAATTAGTCACATGTCTCATTTTTAGACACTCCTCATAACACTGTTGCAACCTCATCCTCCCTTTAAAAAAAAGAGATTATACTGACATTCTTTCACATCATACTTACAACAATCTATATTAAGAGTAACTTGTACATTTAATTGCTTTAATCAAGAAAATAAATGTTAAGTGAGAAAATAATTCAAAGTCTATTCATGTCTAGGCTGATGGTCACTGAAGTGGGGTGAGAAGGCACAGACTGGCACAGCCCCTGCCCATCTTGTACCCCTCTCTAGCTAGCCTTTAGGAAGAACAAATGACCTCCCATACCAGTAAGACTGACCTGCTTGAGCTGCTCATCCAGATTCCAGCTCGGCTGCCCTGCTGTGGAAACGGAAGGTGGGGCCTTGGAGGCATCTTTGGTATGGTCTTCTTTAGCTTGTTGTCCATGGAGTGGGAGCCCTGGTGCTGGCAGTAGATTGGACATGGGTGCCCCTCGGGGTTCTTGGCGAGCTGCTTTCTGCCCATGAAAGTATTTTGGAGCAGCCTGGGTTTCTTTCTCAGTCACCTCTGCAACTTCATCATCCCCATCCTCATCTTCCAAACCTCCTTCCTCTTCCTCAGGCTCTGAGTTCACATTGCCCCGTTCAAAAACTCGGGCTGCTGCTGTGGCTGGTGGAACTCTGGCTAAGGGACCCAGTGCAGGGCTGACAGAAGGCCTCCCAGGTGCAGGAGAAAGGAGAGTTGGCTGTGTGACCAGTTTCTGGGCATACAAGAATGGGGCTTCTCGCATCTGCTGTCCCTGCTTCTCTCTGGCATCCATTTGCAGAGGAGCCAAGTGCGGCTGCTTCTGTTGTTGTTGTTGTTGCTGCTGCTGCTGCTGCTGCTGCAGTGGCTCCATTACTGCCTCAAGCTTCACCCACAGATTGGCATGGCTCTGAACCTGGGCACAGCCCACCAGGCACACTGGGTCTAAACCTTGAGTGATTAACAGAAACCACAAAGAAGGAGGGGGCAAAAAACAACTATGTAAAACAGGTTATAAAAATGCTTTCTTTTCTCCAGTAAAGGGCGTGAGTTCTGAACACTAAACATATGTTCCTGACCTAAACCTAAGTTTTAAGATGAGTGAGTGGTAGGAGTTTAGGGCTAGGTAGGGAGGTTGTGAAGAAGGAAGACAGGATCTAAGAGGGGAAACAGAGGAGGAATCGCAGTAGTGGTAGACTACTGAGGGTTTTAAAAGAAGTAAATCTAGACAATATCTAGTTTGCTTACATGTGTTCTGATCTCTCTTCCTTTACATTATCAAACATTAATATGTTTATTACTGAAAAGACAACTGTGTTTGCACTGCACAGAAATTGTAACTATGAAAACCACAGTAATAAAAAGAAAGTGCTTGCCTCCAAAAGAAAAAATATTGCTTATGTTCCCAGGCCAATCAGAGAAAGATATTACCTCCAAGCTAGACACAAAGCTATCAGGCAAACAGAATGACTTTTCTCAGAAAAAGCAAGACCAAGCAAACTGCTCTTGGGTTTAAACTTTTTCAAATTTCCGAGATCAAATTGCCAGCCTGCTTGTCGAGTGGACTGAGCCATATGAACTGGACATTAATAGCCTCAAAAAGAATCCAATTTCAACAACATGAAAGAAAGAAACATGCAAGCAGGCAAGAGTCTCAAATTGCAATCGTCATTCAAAAACAAACGGGGGAATTCCTCTGGAGATTTTTAAAGTTAATTAATTTGAAACAGATATCAATATTGTCTAAACAACAGGTTAATGCTTCTTCTTTTTTATAAACAGCCAAGTAAATCTCTTCACATCCCTTTTCTTTCCGATTCACTTCTACTATGATATTCTATGACAAATACAAAAAGAAAAGCCTTTCAGGCCAAAAGCATTCTGGGGACAGGTTTATCTGCATTCTTACCAATCAGTCTCCAAACACACACCCCTTTCACACCCTCTTCTCTAACTCCCCCCATCTCTACAGGCCCCCACCCCCAACAAACCTTCTTTGAGTTATGTTTCTTCAGCAAATCTCCATAACAGAATGGGTTACCATGCAAGGGCAAATTTTAGGTGAACAGGACTTGCAACATGGTGTACAATTTTGTCATCACATGAAAGAAGAAGCTGCATTGCACAGGTTGGGACTTGATATTTGCATTGTTCCACTGTTTTAGGATTGGGTCCAAAGACAAAAACACTAAGTGTCTCCAACATCTTCAAAAATTCATGGGAAAGTAATCACATCCCTAGCAATAAAAACCGCTTGGATTTACACATTTTTTACAGGTTAGAGTAAAAAAGGCACAATTTTTAAAGCTAAACAAATTAGCAGAGATTTAAAAAAATTCTCATTTTCTGTTTATCTTAGAGCACGGCTTGTGCTTTTTGTATTCTGTGAAAGATTCAAATTCCAATTTGCCTCTTACTGCCTTTTCTTGTCTCTCGGCACTTTAGAAAGTGTGAGTTATGCCTGCAGCAATACTTTCATTCTGCTTTAGCTCTTCTTATAGTGTAAAAAAGCATGAAAAGATTTACACCCACACTAAATCCAGTTGGCAAAAGTGTTCATTTAAAATAAAAACCATTTGGGCCAAAGAAGATTAAATAAAGGAATAAAGCAAATAATTCGCTGGTCATTTTAAACGTCCTTATAATCATTACAATCAATCAATCACAACCGAAATAATTTATATACTATTGGAATAATATATATAATAATGATAATTTTCAACCGAGTCCTGCCAGTCACTGACCAATTGCTTCTTGTCTTGTGGCACCATCTTCTCTGTATGCCGTCCCCAGCAGAGGGGGGAGGTGTCCCACAGCCTCTTTAGTAATACTGAGATGACTCAGTTCTACAACTCAATACACACACCCTCCCCCCCCCAGAGCCCACCTTCCCCCAGTCCCTAAGCGGCCAATGATCCAAACAATACCACCTGCTTACATTTGGAGAACTTAGTCTCAAATCTAAACCACTTCATCCCTTCACACAGCCCCCTCCCCCTTTCCCCTAAAGTTCCCAATCACCAAACCGGGCGCAAGGGACTGCTTGCAGCTTTGAACCCGGCCCTGCTGACCATTCCCCCCACCTTTGCTGCCGGATTCCTCTGGCCTCGTGCCCCTTCAAGCCCCATACCCCACTTCTCTGGTCACTCCAGCAACCTCCCCCCCATTCTTTATACACTCCTCCCAATCCAGCCCTATCACTTTTACCTCTAGCAAGCCTTCCCAGCCAATCCGCTGGCTCTTCTCCGATCACCCCAACCACACCTATCCTCGCCCTCTCAGTTCCCAGGGGCCCCTTACCCTTCCCATCTCTTTATCTCAAATCGCCCAAATGGGCACAGGGCGCCTCGGGGCCCCTCCCCGCGCTCTCACTTTTCCTTCGCGGCCCTCGCGCCGCGCCGGCCCGCGCCTTCCAGTCCTCCCCCTACACACCTGCCTCCGCTCCTACCCCTGCATCCCCTCCACCTGCCACAGCCCCCGCTCCCGCCTCGGCTGAGGGAGCCAGGACCCGCTCGGCTTACCTGTGCAGGGCGCTCAAAATCCTCGGGCGGCGGAGGAGGCGGCCGCTCAAGCCCCGGCGCCGCAGCTGCGTCCAAGACTCCTCCGCAGCCGGGGGCCACAGCCGGGGCGGGGCCCGCACCGGAAGCGGCGCCGCGGGGCTGGACAGCCGGCCCGGGGCGGGGGCGGGGCGGGGCCACAGGGGACGGGGCGGGGCCCGGGGCCGGAAGCGGCTAAAAAGGGAACGAGGGGTGGGGCGAGGCGGAAGTGACTCCTAGGTACGGCGCCGCCTGGCTTAGTCGTGGGCGGAAGCGGGTGGAAGGGGGTCGAAGCGGGCGGAAGCTTCAGCCAATGGAGAAGTGCGGGCACCGAGGGGTTCCGGTGTGAGCACTTCCGCGGGCAGTTGAAAAGAGCCGGGCTGAAAGCAATGTTCTTTGAGGGTGTTCTGGTTGCAGAGGTTGGTGTGGCGTGGGCGGTAGGTCGAGAGGAAAGTAAATAAAAAACAAAGGAGTGTTAGGGCTTACCGCCGCTTCAGTCCCCTCCCCGATCTCCTACCTTCAAACTGGTCTGCCTCAGGGATTCCCGCTTTTAGGTCAACTTTTCTCTGAACTTCACTCATTCTTGGACAGAGACCTGGCTGTCCCGAGAATGCTGCATCCCCTGGAACCCCCCTCACATGAATTAGTGTTTTCACTTCCCAGTTTGCAAAAGTGGGGGCTATGTGCCGAGTACTGTCAGCTCTTGTAAAAACTCTTGCTTGTCTGACGCTTCCTCTTAAACTTTGCCACCCATTTAGCCACCCCGTAGAGATAATCTGTCGAGTTGTGTATCCAACTCGTTTTACTTTCTCCCCTCTGATCATCTTTCTTGGTAATTTCAGAGTCTGTGTGGACAACCCACCTAACATTGGGCCTCATCTCTAGCGACCCTTATTATCAGCCTCCCGATCCCAGTCAAAACCTGGACCTTGTCACCAGAAACGCTGTCGCGTTATGAATCAGTACTTCGAACATCCCTGTGTCCAACCACAGCCTGTTCTCCCCTCAGCTTGACTACTCAAGAGTTATATGATGAACTGTACTTTCATTTTATTAGAACCTGTAATCTGTTGAAAGCCCCTACTTTTATCTCTTATCTCTTATCTCTTATCCATTAACTCACTCCACTCTTCACTTCCCTCCTCATCCTTTTTAGATTCAATGGTACATCATTACAATCCCACTTCTATTTAATACTTCCATGACACTCCCTTTTCCTCAACTAAGTCCCCACCCTGGATGGACCTGCATGTTTTTCCATGCTTGTACCTTGTCATAGAAAATTGTCCTCCTGAACAGATTGGCATCACCAAATTAATTAATAATTATCAACCTTAAATGGACTCTAAATTGTGACTAGAAATTTCATTATACTTTTCTAGTCAACTTGCTCTCTACTGTCTTTGCAAATCTCTAACCCTCTACTCTCCATACCACTTCCCCTGATTTCCTTATTTTAAAAAGTAACAGAAAAGGTAGAATGTTCTGAAATCTAGAAATCTGCTTAAATGTATTCCCATCCTGTTGTTCCCACCTATAATTTATTTAATCCAAAATAGTCATTGAACTCCCACTGTATGCCAAGCCAGGCACTCATCTGGGTGCTTATCGAGGAGTGGACAAAACAAATTCCCAGCCCTCAAGGATCATTATTAGTTCAGGGAGACAGAAAAACAAATACATAGTGTCAGGTATATGTGCTACATAGAAGAACAAAGTTAGGTAAGGATTAGACAGTAGTACCAGGTGGCTGTTATTTTAGATGTTAGTCAGAGAAGAACTTATTGATAAGGAGCACATAAGCAGAGACTGGAATTGACTTGGTGGACATGAGCCATGTGGCAATCGAGGGGAAGAGTGTTCCAGGCAGAGGAGACAGCAAATTCAAATGCTCTGAGGCAGGAGCATGATTGAGGTGCTATAGGAATAGCAAGAAGACTACTATGGCTGATGCAGAGTGAGTGAGGGAGAGAGTGGTAGGAGATCAGAGAGGTAGCCAGGGGCCAAATCACGCAGGGCTTTATAGATCATGGTAACAACTTTGCCAGTCACCACCGAAACCACTGGAGAGTTTTGAGCAAAAGAGTGACTTGATCAGGTTAAGTCCATAAAGGGATCAAATGTTGTGTGGAGAATAGACTGTGAGGGTAAAGGGATAAAAGTAGAAGCAGTAATCCTGGCAGAAGATGGTATGGCCTGAGCTAGATAACAGCAGTGGAGCCATATGGTGAGAAGTGGTCAGATATAAGTGTATTTTGAAAATGGAGCCACCAAGATTTGTTGATATATTGCTTGTATAGGTTAGAGAAGAGAAGCAAGGATGATGCCAAGGTTTTTGGTCCTAGTAACTTTTAGAATAGTGATATTATTTGCTGGCCTGGGGTATACCATCAGAAGCCAACACAAATGAAATGTTACTCAACAATAGAAAGAAATGAAGTATTGATACACATAATGACATAATAATAAAGGCATTATGCCAAGTGAAACAAATCAGCCTCAAAATGATGCTCATGCAAATATTAAAATTATAGTGATGGAGAATAAGTCAGTACTTGCCAGGAGCTAGGAGAGGGTAGAGGGATAACCATAAAGGGATAGCAAAAAGGGGGGTGATGGGGCTCTTCCGAATCCTAATTATGGAGGTAGTTACCTGAATCCATACATGTGCTACAATCCATAGAACTGTATGTAACAAAAATAAAGTCAGTTTTGTTGTATGAAGTTTTTTTCTTAAAAGCCAAACTTTCCATGCATGCTCAAGTTTCCCTTCCCAATTCTCGGGGATCTCCCTTTAACCTCTTACAGCACTGAATCCTTCCATCAGTATTCAAGCAAACACTAGTTTCACCTGTCTTTTACTTAAAAGAAACAAAAAACCCTTTTCCTTGATCCCATATTCTGTGACTAAAGCCTTATCTCACTGTTCCCTTTCCTGGCAAACCTTCTAGAGTTACTTTCCTCATTGCAGTCCAAATGATCTGATCTTTCTCCTTCTTAAAATGCTCTATGGCTTCTTATTGCTCTTGGTACCAAGGCCTAAATTCCTTCATGTGGCCTACAGGGCCCTGGGAAAATCTAGCCTCTTGCCTACCTCTTTGGTTTTATCTGTTTGCCTTAAGGTATGGTAGAGGGCCTGGGAAAGTGGCCCTACTAGATGACCTCAGTAGCTGAAACAGAAGAACACCCCCCCTCACAGAAATATAAGTAAGAGAAAATGTAGAATGCCCTGAAATCTAGATGGTTAAACCCTGATATACACCCATTTGTGTTACAAGGAATATCACTTAATCTCTACTTTAGCTTCCACATAGTGGTAGATTAAACAGAATAGCCACAGTGTTTCTTAGCTTCTCCCATCAAGAGGTGAAGTGTGACCAGGTGTGGTGGTTCATACCTGTAATCCCAGCGCTTTGGGAAGCTGAGGTGGGGGGAGGATCACTTGAGGCCAGGAGTTCAAGACCAGCCTGGGCAAAATAGCAAGACCCTATCTCAAAGAAGGAAGGAAAAAGGGTAGAAAGGAGGGAAGGAGGCTGATTATGAGTGTGCTCCCTTAGACTAACTAGCCTACCAATCACCAGACACGTGAGCCAGGACATTCTAGATCATCCAGGCCTAGCTCAGCTGGCCCACACCAGAACTCCCCAACAAACCCACAGTCTGATGAAAAAAAATAAAGGTTTATTGTTTTAGAGTTAAACCAGTAAGTTTTGAGGTGATTTGTTTCACAATAAAAGATAGCTCATACACAAGGCATTTCTTTATGTCTATTAGGATGGATTTGTTTGGTGTACTTCTTGGAGCTGCTGAGTGCCTGAAGAAGACAGCCACCATCCATCGTCATCACATCATTGGCCTATGTCACCTTAAGTTACCTAAAGTTCTCTCATCAGATTTCTCATAGCTTTGCTTATTTATAGCAAAAATGTGTAAGGGATAGTATTATACATCATGTCTTTTGTTATGTCAACTTGTTCAGTGAAGGTAGTATCATTTGCATGGTTTTCACTGATTTTATTCCTCCTTTTTTTAAAATAAAGGTTGAGTTGTATAAACATTGGGTATTTTATGTATGTTTTTGTCATAAAGTTAGTCTTAAATATACAGTGCATGAAAGCTAAAAAAGTACAGATAAATGGCCATTATTATAGAATAATAATGTAATTAGTTATGACTAATGAAGTGAAAATGCCTTTAGTTTGTGTTTATGATAGTCAATGTTAATTGTTGATGTAATTGTGTCTGTCTTAATGAGATTTGGTGTTTTAGAATAAGTGGGTGTCAAATTTGGGACTCAGTGAACATATAAAATGTTCTCCCATTGAAATTAGTAGTGATTACATTTTCTACTTGTATTAGCCCCACAAGAGATTTTTTAGGGTTAATTACCCTAGGAAGGCAGGAAAGGATTGTCCTGCAGTTACTGTGCCTTTTACTGTCATGGAAAATTAAAATATAACCAGATGATTGAGGTTTCTTGTCCTGAGATCAAGGTATAGCCTCAGGAGCCTCTATTAGCATGTGTAAAGCCTCTGCTGGGTAAATGGTATTAACGTGTGTAAAGAAAGAATGTGGCAGAGGGGGGCCTGAAAGAAGGTGTATCAAGTCAACACATTCCAGAGGGGACCTCTCTAGCTGTGCAGGTGGATGCACCAGTAATGTATCTGCAGCCTGAGTGGGCTTCCAGAGTGTTTTCCTGCAGGGAAGGGATGTGCCCATCTGGCTGACTTCTGTGTCACCTTTCATAGAACTCTTTGTATTTTAAATCAGGCAGTTGGTATTTGGTGTCTAATGACCTGGGTTATGTGATATGTCAGCCTCCATTAACCACTCAACCCTGGGGAAATGCCAGCACCTAGTTATTGAGGCCCAAAGCTAAACTTTGAGAACTTCTTCAAAGTAACTAGGCCTCCTGGCAGTGGGCCAACCAACATTCCCCTGCAGGTAGCTGCACTCTTGCCACATTCCCTTTCCACATGCTCTCACTGCAAAGGTCCTTTCCAAGCCTGTGGCTCTGTGATTTGCCAACATTCTGATGATTTGGTTTGACTATTTTGTTCTTTCTCTCCCCTGGGAATAGAAGAGGTCAGACCTCTAAGGCAAGTAAAAAGGCCAATCCCAAAGTGACTCATCTTCTTTAAAACATTGGATTGTTTCACTTTCCTTGATACTTAATTAAAAGCTGTCTTTGCAAAGCTCCAATCCAGATTTCTGTGGTGGCCCCAGCAGTCAGCAGTCCCAGAGGCTGCCAGAGCAAAAGGGAGCAGGAAGCAGTTCAAGCCATCTGTCCTAGAACAGGACACCTGGTCACAGGCCTGTGCCTCTGGTCGGGGCTCTTTGGGAGCCATCTGGCTCTCCATCCAACAGAGCTGTAATAAGCCAGACCCTGTCATGTGTTGGTAAGACTAAGAGGAGAGGGTGCTTACGCCAAAGTTAGCCTGGCAATGAGCTTGACTGGCTGAGAGAATCATGAGGCCAACCAATTCCTGTAATTGTGTGCACAGACACCTACACCGGCCCAGGGGCTGTACATTCGTCAAAACTCTTTGTTTCCAAGCACCAGTATTGAGTATTGGGTTATCAAAAACAGTAGTAAACATCATCTATTGTCAAGGTTGGCTAGGACTCTTGTTCTCTCTGGGTTAAAAAAAACAAAAACAAAAACAAAACAGGCCAGGTATGGTGGCTCATGCCTATAATCCCAGCACTTTGGGAGGCTGAGGTGGGGGAATTGCTTGAGGCCAGCAGTTTGAGACCAGCCTGGGCAACATAGCAAGACCCTGTCTCTACAAAAAATAAACATTAAAAAATCAGGTAGGTATGGTGGTACACGCCTGTAGTCCCAGGTACTCGGGAGGCTAAGGTGGGAAAATTGCTTGGACCCAGCAGTTCAAGGCTACAGTGAGCTATGATTGCACCACTGTGCTCCAGCCTGGGTGACAGAGTGAGACCCCGTCCTAAAAAAAATTTTTTTAAATAAAAAAAGATTTAAAAAACCAAAATAACCAATCTGTCAATTTCAAGAGGAAAAAAGTGTAGAGAAGTTATGGAGGACATTAGGCAAGTAATTTAGAAATGTGAGCTCCGAGGATGCAAGGTATTCTGGAGAAACTTTAATGGAAAAGGAGTTTCCCAAATATAAGGTGGAGAGCACTCACTTTTGTTAGGTTTAGGATTGTTTGGGCTCCTGGTTCATCATGTATTCATTTCCTGACACAGCACATACCACACAACTGTGTTCCTGTTGCAAGCTCAATGCTGTTTTATCCCTGATTCTTAGCTGAAGGAAGCTAATTATAGTATAATGCGAGTCCTTGAAATTTTATTACTGTGAAATATATGAAATGCCAGAGAGATTGAAAAGGTTGTCTGTACTCCAGGCGTTTGCCTACTGCTTTATGGGAAGAGCACATATTGAATGCTTGGGGTTGATTCAAACCAATCTCAACACAGATTTTTTTTTTTTTAAAGAGACAGGATCTCACTCTCTCTCGCCTAGGCTGGAATACAGTGGTGCAATCATAGCTCACTGCAGCCTTAAACTCCTGGGCCCAAGCAATTCTCCTGGCTCAGCCTCTTGAGTAGCTAGGACTACAGACATATGCCACCTGCCTGGCTAATTTTCTTATTTTTTGTAGAGATGAGGCCTTGCTATGTTGACCTGGCTGATCTCGAATTCCTCCTGGTCTCAAGCGACCCTCCCACCTTGGCCTCCCAAAGTGCTGGGATTACAGGTGTGAGCTACTGCACCCGGCCTCAGCACAGATTTTTAACCCCACTACAATTTCAGGGAATAACAGATAACCTCATTTAGGAATCTGATTTAGAAACCTCACCTTTAAAAATTGAGGTGGATTTTCAGTCTCTCAAATTAAAGTGAAAGTTTGATTTTATAATGCTTATAACTGTACTGAGATTATGTTGGAAGAGAATAGAGTGGTTGTAAATCTAACTGATTTAATATCCTCCTGATCAATTCCCTTCCATACCCCCCCCAAAAAAGGGACAAAATACTTAGCTTAACACTGTGGTTATCAAGCAACCAGTCATTTCCTAATATGGACAGTTCAGGCCTTCAGTTTCACTTCTGGAATCCAAGTGCTAGGGGAATGGTATTTATATTTGTGTACATTTCTACATCTCCTTCTCTTCTCACTCCCAAAAGCGATGATGAAACCTCTGTGTTGTTTGCTTTAATGTTAAGTATGGCATCTGCAGTGACTGAATTTCCTGAATCTACAGGATAGGATCAGCCCCAATACAATCAAACCCTAATAGTGTGATTACAAAATTTAATGAATAGTCACAAAATTTGAGGAATCTCTCTTTATTAAAAATGAACTGTTAGCGAGAAACAAACAAAAAAAGATTACAGCCATTAAAAAGAATGAAGTCGATATACTACTGACATGGGAAGGTGTCAGTAGTACAATTTAGGGAGAAACTAGCAAGTTTCAGAGAAGTGTGTAAAATAAAATCATTTTGAAAAAGAAAAAATTGAATGATGATTTAATCTTTTGAAAAACAATTTCCCATCTTAACATTAAAGACAGTTATAATACATGTCCTATCTTTAGACTCAAGTTGGACTTTGGCTTTCTTTGGAAATTAAAAAAAATTATGTTTTAAGAAAAAATCTGCAATACTTGTTAACTGAATATTACCATGTGCTGAGCACTTCATTATCATTTAATCCTCACAATAATCCCCACTTTACAGGTGAGAAAACAAATGCTCATAGAAGTTTAGTAACATACCCAAGGTTAAGTCACATGTTACAGGTAGTATAGCTGGCATTTGAATCCAGGGCTGTCTTACTATAATTCATGCTGTTAAGTCACCATGTTATAGTTCTCCTACCAGTGTAAATGTCAGTGGACTTTGAACTGCTTGAGTTCATTTTTCAATATATATTTTATAGTAGGTGGACCACAGAGAATCAGTAAGGGTGTATATTAGCTTTATAATTTGGCTAAAAGAAGCTAAGGGAAGTCCTAAGTTAGAGAGTAGAGTTAGACAATGCTGGACATGAAACTTACCTGTCCCTTGCATTTGCAGAGTATCAATTGAAAGAACTTAAACATAGGATAATAGCAAAAGATTGGTAACAACCTAAATGTCCATCAGTAGGGAACTGGCTAAATAACATGTGATACTTAAACTATTCATAAAGGAAACATAAAGAAAAGTAAAACAAGTTTTTAATGTATTGATATGGAACACTTTCTGAGATACTAAATGAAAAAAACAAGGTTCTCTACAGGGTGTTTAGTATGTTACCATTAATAATTATTGTCAAAAAGGATATATATATATAATCATGTTGAACAAGCATGACTCATGGGGTATGTATCAGTTAATGTAGGCTAAGCTACTGCAAGAAATAAATCTAAAACATGACTCAGTAAAATACTTAATTTCTTGCTTACCTAACAGCCCTGGGCAGATACTCAGGTCAGTGAGGTGGTTGTCCTCCATTGTTTTCACTAGGGCCCCAGACTCCATCCATCTAGTGGTCTACCATCCCCTGGGTCAGAAAGTGACACACATTGCCTCCACTCACATTATATTGGAGAAAACTTTGTCACATAGCCACACTCAAATTGAAAGGGAGTGTCAACTGAAAAATCACAAAGACTTCATAAACTTGGACAGGAGACTTTATTTCTTGTAAAGAGTTACAACCTGCACATTGGGAAGCTGGCCTCCGGCCAAAACCAAAGGCAGGTACTTTGACAGACGGGAGGGTGGAACATGGAACTATGCTGAAGGAGTTGACCGAGTATACGTACCCATCTGGTTATAGGAGGAGCTATAAATATTCATGAAAGGGTTTGCACGCGTGCATGATAAACAAACATGCATGTTACATGTGTCCCATGTTCACTTTGGGGTGGAGACTTAACATTCAAACTTATTACAATTAGGCTCTATGTGTCAAAAGGTGAAGCAGGGAAACAGAGGCAATCAAATGTGCACCCTCTGTAAACTGGCCAGAACCAGTCCATGGTTGGTGGTCTCTTATCAGGAGAAAGTTACTAAAACCAGGCTCTTGTCCAATCAAAGCTGTAGTTATGATTTTTGGAAGAGGGGGTTCAGTTAGTCAACGTCTGGTGATAGATGAGCTGTAATTGTTTTAATATTTCTTATCTTGAGGCCAGTGCTTGCTTATATGCTAGAGAAAAAGAAAAACCTTGGGGCAGTTAGTACATAGTTTATTCTTTAAGTGTAGAGGTACATGACTTAACCCTTGCCTGGCATGGCCTTAGGTCCTATTTATAAATTGATATCTTATTGCCACAAAGAGTCTGTACCGTCAGTCTTGTGATCTCTATTTTAACATTAATGCTGGTCAATTGTGTCTAAACAGCAAAAGGGAGGGGTTAATAAGGAGACGTGTCTGGCCTCTCCCCTCCTGTCATGGCTGGGAACTCAGTTTTTAAGGTTTCTTTGGGGTCCCTTTGGCTAAAAGGGAATCCATTCAGTAGGTTGGGGGGCTTAGGATTTTATTTTTAGTTCTAGGAGTATGGGAAGCATAGTCTAGTTGTGTGCTTAAAGAAACTTGGCCAGCAAATCTCATACTCACTCTTTCCCCAGGGATGATGACAAAAACTCCCATCCATTCATGGCATTCATATCAAAATCTGGATAGGCCAGTCTCGGTGGCTGACGCCTACAATCCCAGCATTTGGGGAGGTTGAAGCCGGGGGCTCACTTGAGGTCAGGAGTTCGAGACCAGCCTGGGCAATATAACCAGACCCTGCGTCTACAAAAAAATAAAAAATTATCTGTGGGTGGCATGTGCCTGTAGTCCTAGCCACTCAAGAGGCTGAAGCAGGAGGATCACTTGAGCCCAAGAGTTTGAGGCTGCCATAAGCCATGATCATGCCACTGCACTCCAGCCTGAGTCACAGAGTGAGACCTGGTCTCTTAAAGAAAAAAAAGAAAGAAAGAAAAAGAAATTTGCATTGTGGTCTTTTCTAACTGGCCTAGATGAATTTCTTCATGGTCCAGCAACCTGTGAACTAAAAGCCAAGTTGTTGCCACTTTATCACTACCCCAGTAAATCCACCCACCCAATATTAGTGATGGAGCAGGGACAGGAAAATGGCAATAAAAAGTCCTTTGGAAAAGGGAGAATGGAAAACACCCAACCTTCGTGTCCAAAGCGATTACAGAATCCCGCTAGATACACATTATGAAGACGCCCTTTCCTGGCAGTGGAGGAAGTTCCTAGATCAGACCCGATTTTGCTCTTTAGGAAAAATTCTCTGTTATTGTTCTCCTTATACCCTGATTCTACCCTCTGACAAGTTCTTCCTCAGCCATGGCTCTCCCTGGCTTTGTGTGAAGTGGGACGCATGCCCTCCTTGGGGACCATACTGCTTTGATAGCCTTCTTCCTGAGGGTGCAAATTTGGATAGCCAAGTGTTATTTTATGGTTTTACTTATTTATTCAAACCAGCCTGGTGGGTTTTTTGGCAATACAGTTCCCTCTACTTTTTAGATATATTTGCTTCAAAACAAACATTTTCTTGTGCCAGAAATCATGCCTAAAGATTTTCAAGACATAAATAAATATTAACTATCATTTATCTCTTTCTTTCTTCACTCCATGCCTCTCTCTTTCAACTTAAGGGCAGTTATCGTCAGGCCATGTGAAACAACAGGCTTAGGTGGGAATGAAACACTTTTGAACTGTTTTGCAGTCGTGCTAAGTTCCTCTGCTTGATTGAAACACCTTTGTGGATCTTTGTTTCTCAAAGCATTTTCAGTGTTTTTTTCCTGCTGTTAGGATTCAACATCCTTTCCAAACCTGCAAGGCCCCATTTCTGGACTTCTGTTCCTTTTCATTTCACTTGCAAACCGGTATATTCTTGCCTGAGCTCCTCTTTTACTATATCTTGTTAAACACAGCAAGGAACAACCGATACACACTAACATTCTGACTCATGGGCCATGACTTCAGAATACCATGGAAGGAGAGAGAACTTTTCCCTCCTCAGTTAATATCCCTATTAAAAATGGACACCAATTCTTTCTGATGGGAAAGACAAAAAGAAAAATGGACACCAAATAAAGGAGTTTCTTTCTTTTTTTTTTTTTTTGAGACAGAGTCTCACTCTGTCGCCCGTGCTAGAGTGCAGTGGGGTCATCAAAGCTCACCGCAACCTCAGACTCCTGGGCTCAGGAGATCCCGCTGCCTCAACCTCCCGAGTAGCTGGGACCACAGGTGTGCGCTGCCAGCTCATTTTTCTTTTCTATTTTTAGTAGAGACGGGGTCTCACTCTTGCTCAGGCTGCTCTCGAACTCCTAAGCTCAAGTGATCCTCCCGCCTTGGTCTCCCAGAGTGCTAGGATTACAGGCGTGAGCCACCGCGCCTGGCCTCTTTTTTTTTTTTTTTAAAGAGGTTTATTCTGAGCTAAATGTGACTGATGGCCTGGAGCACATGTTTTCAAGAGGTTCCGAGAATATGTGCCCCCTTTTAAAGAAAATGTGCCCCAAAGGAGTTTCATGATGTCTTAGAAATTGCTGTCATTAAGTGAGGCCCACACTAAAAAGTTGAGAGGAAATGCTTTAGCAGATCTTTATGCTTACAAGCTGCTCTGTTTGAAGTCTTTGAACTGCCACTTCTTTTAACAACAGAATCATGAGCCCATGGAGAGGTTCAAGAATTCCATCATATATGCACAATATTGGGTTGTAAGATCCATGAGGACATCCTCCAGGTAGCACCAGAAAACTTAAAATAGAGACTTTCAAAAGTTCTCCATGGGACAATCTTCCACAGTGGGGACAAATTGGCCATGATATTAAACACTGTTGGGAAACTTTTCTTAGACAGCAGAAGATGTGGCCAATGCACGCCTCACTTGTGAACAAACCATAACCCTGGAAATCTCATAAAGGTGAAACGTAGGTTGGAATCACATCCTAAGTGATGCTTGGATTATCTGCAAAGGGACCTCACACAATAACTTCCTCTTGTGAGTTTTGAGTATGTATTGGTAGCAGTGTCTTTCTTTTCTGGATGAGTTGCTGCATCCCTGTCACAGCACTCACAATGGCTAAGAAACTATCAGACTTTGTATTCTTTACAGAGGCTATTCCAACTTAATTGTCTAAGGATAGAGAAACTCGTTTTAGTTAGGATATTACTCTTGAGCTATGTCAAGCATTGCCTGTCAGGTAGAAGTCTCAGTGTCCTTACCGCTCTCAATCACCTAGAAAAGTCAAGAAAATGAATAGAATACTAAAACATAAATGAACTAAACTGTTGGACTCACTTGACTTCCCACAGCCTTAAGTACCGTCCTTGGCTCTATGACTCTGTGTTCTCCCCATTCAGGAACCCAGAGGCTGTCTCCCTATGAGTTGGTCACTGTCAGGCAGGCCCATATAACTAGGAATCTCTCCACCTATACTTGATTCTAACCTCTTACAGGCAGACCTGGCTAACCCTTTCAAGCTACCTTCTGTGTTATTTTGACATGACTCCATCATTCTTGAACACTGCCTCACTTTCTGGCAGAACAAGTTGTTCCAGGCTTATCTTGTCCTTTCCCTGGACCCAGCCATTTCTCCAAAGAGCCTTGCTTCCTTTCAGTGGAGAATGGTATTAAAGAGAACAAGATCTGGGTGCAAGATGTACTCATGGTTAGTGGGGCATTATTGTATTGTTGGTTTTAGACTCTCTCAACAGAGCTAGGAAATTTTTAAAATATATATATATAATTACATATTATATATGTTAATTACATATTATATATGTAAATTACATATATAATTACATCATATATATAAATACATATTGTATATTATTATTCAGATATGTATGAATGTACATGTAAATATACACATGTCAATCCATTTCTCTCTCTCTATCCCTACATTAAAAATATGAGTACAAGCTGGGTGCAGTGGCTTGT
The DNA here is from genome assembly GCA_023783475.1 of Daubentonia madagascariensis. NCBI lineage: Eukaryota > Metazoa > Chordata > Mammalia > Primates > Daubentoniidae > Daubentonia > Daubentonia madagascariensis. The sequence goes on along the minus strand of JAKFHU010000144.1, from coordinate 4,638,669 downwards.
ACCTGTGGTCTTAGCTACTTGAGAGGCTGAGGCAGTAGGATCCCTTGAAGCCAGGACTTTGAGACCAGCCTGGGTGAGATAGTGAGACCTGTCTCTAAAAAAAAATAAAAATAAAAATATATGAATACATAATGACATCTCTAATTTTCAGTTCAACACCACCACAGAGTTTATTCTTGTCTTCCACTTTTCCATATTTGTAACTCTCTTTTTCAACAATAAAAAAACAGGCTCTTATTATCCACAATATATTTATTTCTTTGCTCCATCCTAGAATACACAAAAAGTAGTTTCAGAATTGTTAACCCATTCCACTATGAAAAACAAATCTCCTAACTAGAGTTCAATATTTGTTTGCAGGTTATTTTTGTTTGTTTGTTTTGCTTTAGCCTGAGGTTATCCAGTCAACACACGGTGTTCAAAAGTTACTTGGGTTAGTTTTTCCTCCCTTCAATGTAGTTAAACTATTCATTTGAAATGCAGGTGGGACATTTGTTCGTAGTTATATTCCATTTGGGGGTCCCACTCCTAACTTGTTGATTTTTTTTTTTGAGGATTTGAAACACTAACATGGTTCTAAACGTCTGTATTATACAAAAAGTTATATTCAGAGAAGTGCTCCTCCCTCCATCCTTTCTAATCTCTTTCCATCTCCCTTTCTTTCCATCCCGTTATCACCCACCTCCTGTAGGTAGCCAATCTCATTAGGTTTTGGCTTATCCGCCCTATGTTTCTTTTTGCACAAATGGGTATATACATGTATAATTTCTTATTTCCCACTTTTTATTTCTTACCCAGAGGTAGCACACTATAGGATCATACACTTTTATAACAATATGCTAAGGCTGTTTTCAACATGGGCCTTTTCTTTTCTTTCTTTCTTTTTTTTTTTTGAGACAGAGTCTCACTCTGTTGCCCAGGCTACAGTGTAGTGGCATCGTCATATCTCACTGCAGCCTCAGACTCCTGGGCTCAAGCGATCCTCCTGCCTCAGCCTCCCAAGTAGCTGGCATTACAGGTGCATGCCACCACACCTGACTAATCTTTCAGACATTTTATTTTATTTTAGTAATTTTTTTTATTTTGTCTTCTTTTAATTATTATTATTTAGTCTTCTTAACTAATAAGATGGGGAAACTGAGGTTCTGTATTGTCTCCTTGCCTATGGTCATTCTGTCTGGAGGTGACGGGGCCAGTCTTTGAACCCAGGACAGTCTAACTTCCTAGCTCATACACTTTCTATTTTGAGCTATAGCTGAGCTTACCAAAGGAGAAAGAGTGTTCAGAGAACGATCAGGGACCTATTGAAACCAAGCTCTGTCCTTGGCTGCAGATTGCACACTACTTGTGTTTCTCCTGCTCCATAGTGTGCTAATTGTGTTCATTTTTCTTCTACTTAGCAATTGAGTGCTCCATATTTAACTCCTTGTCTTCCCTTAAGAAAATGCCAAGGACATTTCAACTGCAAACATTCACACTATAGATAGATGTGCATTAAATGACCAGAAGACAGATGAGACACACATATGGAACTATGGATCCTTTCAGCATTTCTAATTACAGTTAAACTCAAATTTTGATTCCAGACATTTTAAATTAGTTTCAAACCAAAGTAGTCTCAGATCCACTATCTTTGCCAGGATCCATAATGAGAGTTGTGGATTATCCCGGCCTGAACCCAGTTCCTAGTTAGCCCCTAATGAGTGGTACTCACTTTGTGGAATAAAGGGCTCCCTGTTAGTCCCTGAAAATTGGCAATAAGTTTCTATTTATGGCAACTGATTCCTGCATTTATAATAATTCATGACCTCACTCATATACCCTTTTGGTCAATATTATAGAAAGGGAAATCCTTTCTTTCCTGACTTAAGCAATTAAATCTTGGCATAAGAGAAGTTAGAAAGTGTTTTTCTGCTGCTAGACAACTTCACACCAGGCCTTGCAGGGGACTCGTAAGTTTGGGAGAGTTCTTCAAGTTTATGACTATGCAAATGACTGAAAGCTTAAAAAAGCTTTAGATTTGTTATTGAAAGAAGTCACTAAAATAGGAAGGCAGTCAGCCAAAATAGGGTGTCCTTAGACATTCCTCTTGTCTCACAAAAAGGAACTTGTACTGTACTAAGAGAAAATATTGCACTTATATTCCCAAAGATCACTCAGAAATTTTCAACATTGTCAAAAAGATCAGATAAATTTCAAAAAATTTCAAAAGATAACAACCTGGTCAATATTCCTTTGTCTTATTCCCATAATTCAGGTCAAGAAGAGGATCTTTTCTGAGGGTTTAATCTGTGAAAACTTGGATCATGGTTTTGATGCACTTTCCAGTCCTTTATTATTCTACTAGTTGTACATTTGTTTATGTTGCATTCATATACTATCTAGTTGATGTTGAGAATTTTAAACTGTACTGCATGTTGGCTGTCTCATCGGATGGTGCAACAGATGGTTCTGAATCAAAAACAAAATGCAGGCTGGGCGCAGTGGCTCACGCCTGTAATCCCAACACTTTGGGAGGATTGCTTGAGCCCAGGAGTTCAAGCAAGACCAGCGTGGCAACATGGTGAGACCCTGTCTCTACAAAAAATAAGAAAAATTAGCCAGGCGTGGCGGAGCACACCTGTAGTCCTGGCTACTCGGGAGGCTGAGGTAAGAGGATTGCTTGAGCCCAGTAGTTCGAGGCTGCAGTGAGCTATGATCAGGTCACTGCACTCCAGCCTGGATGACAGAGTGAGACTTTATCTTGAAAACAAACAAACAAATAACAACAAAAAACCAAACAACAACAAAACAAAACGAAATCATAATGATCACCACAACCACCATTTCATCCCCTAAAGAAAAACATGTCAGTGGACTGGATCTAGAGTTCTAGACCAGGGGTCAGCAAACTATGACCAATGGGTCAAATCTGGCCCACAACTTGTTTTTGTAAGTAAAGTTTTATTGGAACAAAGCCACAACTATTCATTTGCATATTATCTATGTTGCTTTTGTGCTACAACAGTGGAGTCAAGTAGTTATAACAGAGCCAGTAGGGCTCACAAAGCCTAAAGTATTTATGTTTTGGCCCTTTACTGGAAAAAAAAATGTCCATCGTTGTTCTTGTTCTAGACAATATTTAATGGCCTCTTCCATGACCTATCAAAGAGGGCCAAAGGGGAGACAAAAATGGAAAATTCTACTCTTGCCTGAAGGACCTTACTCATGCCCTCAGGCACTTACCCAGGGAATTATAAGACCACCCAGTATCAGTCTTGGGCCGAATCACTCACAGTCATCAAACTCTACCTACATCCATAGGTCCGCTCTTGAAACCCATCTAATCAATGACTAACCCACTTCACTTTGAGCCAATCAAAGCCAGTCATTTATATTTTCCCCAAGTCCTGTATAAACCCTATCTTTTACTTTGTTTACAGAGATTACATGTCTCCTTGCAGTTCTTCCTTGCCCTGCAAGAAATAAAACTCTACTTTTGTTTTCCAGATTTAAAAGACTTATGATTCCTTTAACATGAGCAAACCCAAAATACACTGGCTTAACAAAATAGAGGTTTATTTCCTGCTCATGTAGTAGTCTTGGACAGGTGTTTAACTTGGCGGGGCAGCTCTTCCCCTTTCAATCATTTCATGAACCCAGGTTCCTTCTAGCTGTCATCATTTGAGCCATTGTTACCATCTGCATCCAGTTGGCAGAAGAGGGGAAAAAGGAAAAGAGTTTCATGGGGGAAGAGGGTGGGAGTGATAGGACAGTCCTGCAAGTAGGACCCATCATATTAACCCTAACCCATCTAACATTACATTGGAGAGAATTTAGGCAAAAGGTTATACCAAACTGCAAGGGACACAGGGAAATATAGCCTACCTTGGTGCCTAAAGGAGAAAATGTATAAAAGGAGAAAGAATCTTCATTTTTATCTTCTATTGGCCCTTTAATTTATTCTCTGGGGCTAGTTTTCCCCTGTTCCCTTAGATGAAACTTTGGTCAAGTCCCTCAATTCTTCTGCTCACTCTTAGGTATTATTATAAAAGTCCTCCTATCATGCTAGTCTCCCAAACAGTATCAGTCAAGTAATAAAAATGTCCAGCCCCCCTCTAACAACCATTACTGTGAAATTCATGTAAGATGGAGGCTTTGTCCTCTCTCCCAGCTTGGGCCTCTGTGAGGTGGGTCACCTACTATGGAAAAAGAGTGTGTGGCAGCTTAGCTCCTTCCTCATTCAATACTTCCACTCCTTCCCTCATCTTGCTAGCCACTGTCTCTGAGCCTTCCAAGCTGGGTGACTGCTAGTCCATCTGGTGCCACTGTAGATTAGAACAACATTCGCCTTCTGGGTGCATGTGACACCATGGTGAGAGAACTGTACCACTTGTGAATTAGAAAAAGCAACTCTTCTTCCAAGTAGACATAACCACATTCCAGGGCATGCAATTTGGAAAATGGAACTCAGACTGGACTTCAGCCCCTATTTGTACCTTCGTCTAGGCACCCTTCAGCAGTGAATGAATTACAGAGTCATAAGGCCTGTTAAGGTTGGAACATATGGAGAAAGTAGTAGAGGAGACAGTAAAGTTCACATTTGACTAGTGCTGTCATAAATGGCATCTGCACTGTCTAGAGCTGGCAAGTGTTTAAGGCTTTCTCTTTTTGTGTGGGGGCTGTAATCCTGAGTTCTTTAAAGCTCCCTCCTCCCATCATTGAGGATCTTACCTCTGCAGTTTATTTTGCATAGGTGAATGCATTGCTTTTACGGTTGTTTGTTTACAATTCTTTCTTGAGACTCTAGACATCTAGTGATCGCCTCCTTCTGCTGAAGTCCACTCCCTTCTCTAGGCAGTGTTCTTGAACAGGATCCAAGACAACCCTTCCCCAGAGCTCTTGCATTTTGTACCATATTTAGACTAGAGAAACTCGTTGTGAGTGCTGCTGTATCCTAAACCACAGCCTCATCTGTACTCCACAGGATGCCTGCATTAGCCCTTCACCTTTTACATATCCCAGGCATAACTCAGACTTCAGCCCACTGTGTCTCTCACAGTAGAAGGAATATATATTATGTTCTGCTGTGTGATCCCAGTAAAACTCCTTATATTAGTGTGAGATAAGGGGCATGCATCCCTTAGGATGACATTAGGAGTGGTGGCAATGATTCAGTGACTCAGTAGAACAATAGCTTTCTCTAAAAACTTTGAATCTACTATCTTTTTTTCAACTTCTCCAAAATCTTTTGTAGGCTGGAAGCGCGTGGTGAACTAAGGGTAAAAACTGGTTTTCTATAATCTTGTTTTGCAAATCCTATGTAAGTGGACTTGCACCTAACTTTGAAATGTGACCTTATTATTTTGGGGTCTCAGCAAAACCTGACACTAAATGAGGTTCATTTAAACATTCTATGTACAACATAACTCCAGAAGTATACATATGGAACAGGAAATATTGGTTTACTTTGGTGGGGAATTTGTTGGCTCAGGGCAGCAATGGGAAGGAGAATTTTTCACATATGTACCTTTTTCTTTTTTTTGCTTGTGCACTATTGCTTAATTTCATGTATATACTTTTATTTATTTATTTATTTGAGAAAGGGTCTTGTTCTGTTGCCGAGGCAGAAGTGCAGTGGCATCATCATAGCTCACTGCAACCTCAAATTCTTCAAGACACCCTCCTGCCTCAGCCTCCCAAGTAGCTGGGACTATAGGTGCATGCCACCACACCTGGCTAATTTTTAAAAATTTTTTGTAGAGACAAGGTCTCCCTATTTTGCCCTTGAACTCCTGGACTCAAGCAATCCTCCTGCCCTGGCTTCCCAAAGTGCTGGGATTACAGACTTGAGCCACTGCACCCGGCCTCATGTATATACTTTTTTGAACTGTTTTAATTTTAAGCCATATGGTATGTAATAGCTATTCAAAAAATTTAAATTAAAGAAATGTGCTTCCTAAATATATTAAAATACATTCATACAAATTAAGATTTGGAGCACTTTGCAAATCTTAAAAAGAAGAAGCTATATATTCTAATATAGAAAAATCTCAAAATACATTGTTAGGTAAGAAAAGGGAGGTACAGAATATTTCATAATGTGCCTATTTATATGAAGTATAACTATGCATAAATGCATATTTTTGAATATGTGAAGAACATTTCTGAAAGGGTTTTATTAGGACAAGCTGAATTATGTTGTAGTAACATCTTAAATTTGAAAGCTCAATTCCTAACCATAGCAAAGGCTTACATTTCTTGTGCATGCACACGTTCAGTACAAGATGAGCAACTCTTTAGGGAAGCTGTTCTCTATGTGGTGACTCAGGGATCCAGGCTGTTTCCATCTTGTGCCTCTACCATCAAAATGCACGGCCTCCGTAATTGCTACGGCAAGGCAAGAGATAGCTGAAGGGTCATATACTGACATTAAATGCTTGGGTCCAAGAGTGCACATATCACTTCTGTTCATAGCCCTTGAGCCAGGACTAGTCCCATGGTCCCAGCCTCACTGCAAAGCAGGGCAGGAAATATTGTCATCCTTCATGCTCAGAAAAAAGAAAACTAAATGAGGTTCAATATCATGTGGCATTGTCTCTGTCACAGGGCACAAAAAACAGGAGGAAGGAGCCTGAGGATCTGATATCAGATACTACTTTTTATTGTACTATTCACTATATTGTTTGGAATTTTTTTAACCATTGACTTGTGTGTACTTTTTCAATTAAATAATTTGTCATTTTAGCATCAATGGATGCTAAAACTAGTGAGTGAAAATTTTGTGAGGAACAGGATATAGTCTCAAAATAACTCCCTACAAGATAGTTATTAATTACAAATGGACAAAGAATAACTTTGCAGTGGAAAATCTGACAGACACCACATTAGCCTAGAAATCAAAGTTAAAATCACCAATAATAGGACAAATAGATATCATGTGCTTCCTGATTTAATGAACTGAGAAGAACATAGCATCATTTTAATGATATTCCTGCCAAAAATACATAGCCTAGATCTAATCATGAGAGAAAAAAACAGATGATCCTAAATTGAAGGACGTTTTACAAAATATCTGGCCTGTACTCTTCAAGTGACAAGGGATCATGCAAGGCAAAGAAAGACTGAGGAATTATTCCAGATTGAAAGAAACTAAAGAGACTTGTCAACTAAAGCAACGTGTGATCCTGGATTGGATCCTGAGCCAGAAAAACCATTTTTTCTTTTTGCTATGAAGAACATTATTAAGACAATTGAGGATATCTGAATAAGACCTCTAGGTTAGATAATATTATTGTATCAATGTTATTTTAAAAATTTCATGATTGTGCTATTGTTATGTAAGAGAATACAATATTCTTGTTTGGGGAAATAAATATACGCAAGTATTTAGGCATAAAATTTCATCATGTCTGCAATGTATTCTCAAATGGTTCTGGAAAAATAACTTTATTTATAAAATACATATATATGTCTCTTCGTGTATATCTATGTATATGCATACGTGTATGTGTATACAGACACACACACATATATATATATATAGATAGAGAGAGAGAGACAGAGACAGAGAGACAGAGAGTTTCTACTAGTGAGGTGCTTTCAGTTGAAAGGGACAGAAACCCTAATTCAAACTGGCTTCAATCCTAAGGAACTGTTGACCAGCAGAAGGTTGTTCTTCAGGTGCAATATGATCACTGGCACTCCACATCATCAATGGCCTGGGCTCTTTCAGATAAGTCTCTGTGCTCTGCTGTCCTCCGTGTGGGATTGGCCCTGAGGCCTGATAACATCCAGTGTGAGAAATGGGCCAGCTCTTCCTATTCTGTTTGGCAGGAGCAAGAATGACTTTCCCAGGAGCCCTTCACATCTCATTAGCCAGAATTGGGTCCCATGTCCATGGCAGGAGGAATGTGAAGCCATGATTGGACGAGGTGGTCAGGATTTCCCTCCTGTGGCTGGGGGTAGGCATCTTCCTCTGAAGCACAGGGCTATGTGGAGGAGGGTGGTCACCTGAACAAAACCAGGCTGCGTGTGGAGGGAAAGAGGAGGAGCATCTGCCACAGGGCTGACATACGGCTCTTTCCACACTGCTGATACAAAGGCAGGGTGGCTAGCAATGCATTGCCATGGGAGAGCTGCTCAGAAGAGTTGAAGGGTGAAGTGCAGAAAAGGGAGCAGCAACATGAGGCTGGGGAGCCCGGCAAGCACATGATCATGTGTTTCATGGTGGGTAGTGTGGGCTTCACCCAATAGGCCGATAAGGACCACTGGTGTTTCACAATACAATCTTAGGTGGCTCACAAGAGAATATTCTATATTTCAATAGATACATGTTTATTCTTCTGTGTATTTAAAACTAGGTCATACGAAGAACACAAAAAGCACTAACTATAAGGAAAAAGATTGGTAATTTGAATTTATTAAAATGCAGAACTATTGTTCATCAAACAACACCATTAAGAGAGCAAAAAGGCATGCCACAGAGAAGGAGAATATATTTGCAATACCTATAACCAGCATGGACCCTTCTCAAGAATATACACACACATACACATTCATGTGGAAGATAGGAGAAGATGCTGTGTATAATTTGTGGCAAGCCCCCCAAGGGTCCTTGGGATTCTGGAGCAAGGCCATGCCATCTGCAGTGGAGAATCACCCTATGAAAAATATATACATATACTACAATACTACATATCAATAAGAAAAAAACAGACAACTAAATTAAGGGCAAAAAACATGAGCAAGCACTTCACAAAAAAGGATATTCAATTGACTGATAAACATGAAAAGTTTTTCAATTTCATTAGTCATCAGGGAAATACGAATTAAAACCACAATGAGATACCATTTTATACTAATGAGAATGACCAAAATTAAAATAACTGATGATATCAAGTGTTGTTGAGGATTTGAAACAACTGGAATACTCATTCAGTGCTCCATGAGAGGGTAAATTGGTATATTCATTTTGGAAAAGCGATTTGACGATAGCTAGTAAAACTAAACATACATAATCCGTGATCTAGCAATTTAACTCCTAGGTGGATTCCCTCAGAATGTCTACATGTGTACACTAAAAGACACAAATAAAAGTGTTTATAGTGGCACTATTCATAATAGATAAAATGTAGAAACAACCTAGATGTCCATCAATGGTAGAATGGAGAAACAAATTGTGATCATGCAATGGAATACTATATATCAATAAGAAAGAAAAACCTATTGGCCAGGCATAGTGGCTCATGCCTGTAATCCCAGCACTTTGGGAGGCCAAGGTGGGAGGATCGCTTGAGGCTAGGAGTTCAAGATCAGCCTGAGCAAGAGTGAGACCTGGTCGCTAGAAAAAAATACAAAAATTAGGCGAGGCGCGGTGGCTCACGCCTGTAATCCTAGCACTCTGGGGGGCCGAGGCAGGAGGATCATTTGAGGTCAGGAGTTCCAGACCAGCCTGAGCAAAATCGAGACCCTGTCTCTACTAAAAATAGAAAAAATTAGCCGGGCATGGCGGTGCACACCCATAGTCCCAGCTACTTGGGAGGCTGAGACAGGAGGATTGCATGAGCCCAGGAGATTGAGGTTGCTTTGACCTATGCTGACGCCATGGCACTCTAGCCCAGGTGACAGAGCAAGACTCTGGCTCAAAAAAAAAAGAAAAAAGAAAAATTAGCCAGGTGTAGTGGCACACCTGTAGTCCCAGCTTCTTGGGAAGCTGAGGCAGGAGGATCACTTTAGCCTAGGAGTTGGAGGTTGTAGTGAGCTATGATGACGCCACAGCACTTTAGCCTGGGTGACAAAGTGAGACCTTGTCTCAAAAAAAAAGAATAAACTATTGCAACATGTAACAAGATAGATGAATTTCACAAACACAATGTTGAGGGACATAAACAAGACACAAAAGAATACATGGTATAATTCATTTCATTTACATAAAGTTCAAAAGTAGGTAAATGAGTACACCCATGTTCATAGCAGCATTATCCACAATAGCCAAAAGGTGAAAGCAAGCCAAGTGTCCACTGATGAATGAATGGATAGGCAAAATGTGGTATGTACATACAATGGAATATTATTCAGCTTTAAAAAGGAAGGAAATTCTGACACATGCTACAACATGGATGAACCTTAAGGATATTATGCTAAGTAAAATAAGCCAGTCCCCAAAAGAAAAATACTTTATGATTCCGTTTATATGAAGTATCTAGATTAGTCAAATTCATAGAGACAGAAAGTAGAATGGTGGTTGCCAGGGGCTGGGGAGAGACGGAATGGAGAGTTGTTTAATGGGCATGGAGTTTTAGTTTTGTAAAATGAAGAATTCTAGAGATCAGTTGCACAACAATGTGGTTGTACTTAACACTACTGAAATGCACACTTAAAAATGGTTCAGATGGTAAATTTTGTGTTGTGTGTATTTGACCTCGGTTAAAAATTAAAATTAAAAAAGGCAGGTAAACGAGTTTATGGTGATAGAAGAAAGGTAGTGGTTACCTTGGGGAAGAGACACTGACTGAGAGGAGGGGTAAAGGGGGCTTCTGTGGTGCCGATAATTTCTGTTTCTTGAGCTGGGTGATGGTTACATGGGTGAGATCACCAAGCTGCACACTTTGGATTTATGTCCTTTCAGGTATGCAAGTTATTGTGGGACACAAGGTGATGTGTTGCCCAGATCACCTTCAAGGAAGGACCTGTGCCCAGCTGCAGGGAGAGGTCAGCAGACAGTGTCAGAACTCAGTTTCTTCAGAGCCTGCCTCAGCTGCAGAGAGCTGCCTCACCTGAGGTCATACCCTTCTTGGAGCAGCTCACATCTAGTCACATAGGCAGGGGTATAAAGGTCCAGCCACTTAGACTTGATGCTGGACAACTCTGATGAGCACTTCTCACTCTAGAGTCACCCGCTGATTGGCTGAGGATTGGTTGAGCCTGCAGCACAGGTTGACTCTGCCCAATCCTGCTTTCTCCCTCTTCCTTTCACAAATGTGGGTACCTAGTAAACATTTTGCATCCCAAACTCTATCTCAGCTTCTCTTCTTTGAGAGCCCAGCCTTCAACAGCTACTACCAGATGTGGATGAGAAAGCAGAAGATAAGTTGGGATTTTGGTACTGGATCACCACCCATCTGACAATGAGGACCCCACTACTGAAAGTAGGCAGAGAACAGACAATCAGTGGTGAATTGGCAGAGTGTACCAATAGAATGGGATACTCTAAAGGGCACAATGTACCAGGTATTTGAGATGTATGGGGGGAATAGTAGCTAAAAGAATGATGGAATTGATGGCTATTACTAAGCTCCATGGATGTGCTCTATAGGATAATGGACAACTTAGGGCCAGTAATGGGCAATTGAAAGCCAGGTTATGAAAAGCAGAGAGCCTTTTCTGTTCATACAAAGAAGCCCACATCTCCTACAGTAAAAGGGTGGGGAAAACTAAAGACTAAACCCAGGACTTAATAGTGTGAGCAACTGACTTTGAAGACCGTTAAATGTTCAAATAAGGCAGATCTCTTACGCTAAGTCAAAGTTCTGGTTGGAAAAACCTAGGACCCTGAAACATGGAATGGAGATATCAGAGTGTATGTTTCTGGAAATTTTGACTACACAAATTCCTCTGACTCTTCTGAGCCTGCTGAAGAGGCCCACTCCTAGTAAAAGCTATCACCCCTCCCTGCTGGGAGACTCTCCCAGACAAAGCAACAGGTACCCCCTCAGGATCTACCCCCATCTGCCTTCCTAGCCTCTACTAGGTTAGCTGCAGCATAATCCAGCTGGGGAAGTGCTGGGCCTGATAAGGGAGGAAGGAGACTACATGCCACAGAAGCAGCAAGACCTAGCCAGCATGTCCTGGCAGGAGCCAGGGAGATACATATGGAACTGGATTCTGAGAGTGCCTGAGGAAGGGAGAAGGAACATAAAATTGGATAGGGAAGATTTTATTGACTTAGGATCCCTCTCTCGAGGTATAGGATTTAACATCTTGGCAAGGAGTCTAGGAGATGGTACAAACTCACCACTAGGGTGGATCCTAGAAGCATGGAAAGAGTGATGATCCATGCCAAAGAAAGTTTAAATGCCAGAATTGCTATGGCAGATGATGACAGTGGGATTAAAAGGCCAGGGAAGTGGGTATGCCAGAATGGGTAGACTATGGGTAACCAGAAGATCTGCCAGATAAATATGTCCCATGAGAAGGCCCAGAAGACATGTCTTACTCCATTCATTTTCTGTGGCTTTAATTGAATACCATAGATTAGGTGATTTATTTTTTATTTTTATTTATTTCTTTTTTGAGACAGGGTCTCACTCTGTCGTCCAGGTTGGAGTGCAGTGGCATCATCATAGCTCACTGCAGCCTCAAAGTCCTGAGCTCAAGTGATCCTCCAGCCTTAGCCTCCGAGTATCTGGGACGACAAGTATGCGCCACTGTGCCCAGATAAGTTTTTTATTTTTTATTTTTTATTTTGTAGAGATGGGTTCTCACTATGTTGCCCAGGCTGGTCTTAAACTCTTGGCCTCAAGTGATCCTCCTGCCTCGGCCTCCCAAGTGCTGGGATTGCAGGCATGAGCCACTATGCCTAGCTAGATTGGGTGATTTATAAAGAATAGTTTATTTAGCTCATGGATCTGGAAGCTAAGAAGTCCAAGGGTGTGGTGCCAGCATCTGGTAAGGGCCGTCTTGCTGTGTCATAACATGGCAGAGGGCATCACATGGTGAGAGGGCAAGAGCAAGAGAACCAGAGTGAGTCTGCTTTTATAACAAAGCCACTCCTGTCATAACAAACGCAGTCCTGTGATTGTGACATTAATCTATTCATGAGGGCAGAGCCCTCATTAATCCATTAATTCATTCATGAGGGCAGAGCCAGCATTAATCCATTTATGAGGGCAGAAAGATTAAGTATCCAACACATAAACTTTTGGGAGACACGTTCAAACCATAACAACACATTATCTATCAAAGCCATAATGAATTTGTTGGTGAGAGGCCCACCAGAATCTCTAAAAAGTTAGGTGGTGACTCTCCTCTGTAGGCTAGGACTGATGGTAGAGGAGACTATCAGAGAACTTGGCTTACTAACAGCAATGGGGATAATTGGACCCTGAAACAAAAAAGGCCAGGTGGTAGTGTGTAACTTCCAGAAGCTAGGCAATGACAATTGTCATAATGGCTGGTGAGGGTGGAGTGGCAGCCAGGAGGACCTGGCCCACAGAGAGCTATGGAGATGATTAACAGAGCAGTGTCCCTAGGGGCAAAATAGATGGGCAATTGTTACGGGTACTACTCAGTTTGTACTAGCAGAAGAAATTAAGATAGATGACTGGAAGGCTGAAGGCCATAGCCCAAGAAAAAGCCATGACCCCATTCCCAGTGTCCAGACACAAGCCAGTTTTCAGACTTGGAATCCCATGACTAAAGAGGTGGAAGGAGGAAGGATCCTCAATACCATAGCAAGAATATGTGATAATGATTCCCCCAGTTCCTTCTCAAGGAGACCTGTGGCCATTTATTTGGGTAACTGTGCACTGGGGAAAGAGAAATACCCAGATATATCAAAGTCTGTTAGATGCAGAGTCTGTGTTGACATTGATACTACAGACATTGATCATCATGCCCCCACCTGTTAAGAGTTGGGGGGAGCACGTGGGGACCAGGTAATAAGTGGAATCCTGCCTTAGTTCTGGCTTACAATGAGTCCACTGGGTCCTTGGGCCTACTCAGTGGTCATTTCCCAGTGCCTGAGTGTATAATTGGGATTGGTTTACTCCTGGGGGTCAATATAGGAAAGTGTTGGAACTAACAGAAATTAGTTCCCTCCTTAGGATATCAAGGATGCAGGGATGGTGGTTTCTATTATTAATATATTATATATCTGTTTAATTCACCATTCTTGACCCTGCAGAAACCGAATGAATCCTGGATGGTGACTATAGACTACCTTGAGTTTAACCAGGTACTATAGCTCCAATTACAGCTGCTGTGCCAGATGTGGTATCTTTGCTAGAGCAGATTACTTTGGCCTCAGGTACATACTATACAACTGATTTGACAAATGTGTTCTTTTCTATCCCAATTTTTAAAAAACGAGTCAGAAAAACATATGCGTTAACATGGAATGGACAATAACATACACTTAAAGTTTTCCCCCAGGGTTGTCACCTACCCCATGTCATAATATAGTTTGAAGAGATTTGGACTATCTGGACATGCTTCAAAGTGTCATGCTACTCCATTGCATTGATGACATTATGTTAATGAGCCAGATGAACAAGAAATGGAGAGTACACTGGAAGCCTTGGTAAGACGCATGCACCCTAGGCTGAGCATGGTGGCTCATGCCTGTAATCCCAGCACTTTGGGAGGCTGAGGTAGCAGGATTGCTTGAGGCCAGGAGTTCAAGACCCACCTGGGCAACATAGCAAGACCCCCATCACTACAAAAAATAGAAAAATTAGCCAGATGTGGTGGCGCATGCCTGCAGTCCTAGCTACTTAGAAGGCTGAGGCAGGAGGATCGCTTAAGCCCAGGAATTTGAGGCTGCAGTGAGCTATGATGATGCTACTGCACTCCAGCCTGGGTGACAGAATAAGACTCTGTCTCAAAAAATAAACAAACAAAAAAAAAACCACGTGCACTCTGGCCCTCTGTGAGGACTCAGGGGCCTTCTACATACATAAAATTTTTAGGATTCCAGTCATCAGGGGCATGTTAGAATATCCTCTTCAAAGTAAAAGACAAACTATTGCATCTTACACATTCTAACACAAAAAAGGAAGCACAACACTTGCTGGGTCTTTCCAGTTCTGGAGCAGCATATCCCACACCTAAGGATACTGTTCCAGCCTTTATACCAGGTGTCAGAAAAGTCTGGCAGCTTTGAGTAAGGAAGTCCTAGAGCAGGCCCAGAGCATGACAGAGCTTTGCAGTGGGTACAGGCCACAGTGCAAACAGTCCTACTGATGGGATCATACAATTCAGCAGACCCTATGATGCTGGAGATTATCAGAGGTGGGAGAAGATGCTGTGTGTAATTCGTGTCAAGCTCTAGAAGGGTCCTTGGGGCTCTGGAGCAAGACTGTGTCATCTGCAGTGGAGAATTAAATTCTCTTTGAAAAAGAGCTCTGGCATGCTACTGGGCCTTTGTAGAAACAGAGT
Source organism: Daubentonia madagascariensis (assembly GCA_023783475.1). Taxonomy (NCBI): domain Eukaryota; kingdom Metazoa; phylum Chordata; class Mammalia; order Primates; family Daubentoniidae; genus Daubentonia; species Daubentonia madagascariensis. The sequence continues at coordinate 4,623,531 of JAKFHU010000144.1, read as the reverse complement.
GGCTGACCATGAGATATCAAATGTCTATGCAGCTGGAATTTCCCATCATGATTTAAGTCCTCTCAGAACCAGCAATTCATAAGGTCAGGAGTGCCCAGCAACAATCCATCATAATATTGAAGTGGTATGTCTAGAATCAATCACAGGTAGGACCAGAAGACATAAGAAAGCCACATGAGCAGATAGCCCAGACTCCCATAGTCCTCACCACTGTGGAACCAACGACTTTCCCCCAACTCATGCCTGTGACTGTATGAGGAGTCCTATATGACCAGCTAGAGGGTGAGGAAAAAGCCTGTGTTTGGTGTACAGATGGCTCAGCTTAGTATAGGGGCAAGCAACAAGTGAACAATGGACAGCATCACCCATAGGTGGCCTTGAAAGACAACGGTGAAGGGGCATCCTCCCAGGAGCAGAACTTTGAGCAGTGAACCTTGTGATCCACTTTGTGTAGAAAAAGAAGTGGCCCTAAATTAGAATATACATAGACTCATGGGCAATGGCACATGTCCTGGCTGACTGGTGAGGGGCCTGGAAAGAAAAATATTGGAAGATTGGAGACAAAGAGGTCTGGGGTACAGCCATGTGGATAGACATATGGGAGCCGGCCTGAAGTGTGAAGATCTTTGTGTCATACTAATGCCTACCACAGAGCATCCACTAAGAAAGCTTTAAATAACAAAGAAGACAAAAATGACCCAGCCAATTGACCTTAGCCAGCCTCTGTTATCAGCTACTCCAGTCCAGTGCTGGCACTAAGGGTACATGAATAATGTGGCCACAGTGGCAGAGATGGAGGCTACCCATGAGACCAAAAATATGGACTCCCACTTACCAAGGCTGATCTAGCTACTGCCTCAGCCAAATGTCCAGCTTTCCAATAACAAAGACCAACTCAGAGCTGTAGATATGGTACCATTCCTTGAGGAGGCCAACTAACCACTTGGTAGAAATTTGACCACATTGGTTTCCTTCCTTCCTGAAAGGGCCAGAGGTTCATTCTCACAGGAGTAGACACATATTCCAGGTATGGGTTTACCTTTCCTGCCCACAGGTCTCAGCCAGCACAGAGTCAGTCAGTCAGTCAGGGAGTCCGTCTGTCTCTCTCCATTTGTGGAGATAGAACCGTTTTGTTTTACAAGAAAAGGCTGCTCATGTGAAACTGCTTCCTGCTTGTGGTCACTCCATGGCACTGGCCCTGCTTATGATTTTTTTCCAAGCAAGGAGCCAAAGAACTAGGATAACAGTCCGCCAAGAGGCTGGACCTGACATTTCAGTATGTCTGGTCATTCTTCAGCCAAGAGCACACCAAGAACCAAGAGCAGACTGCCACCCTGACATTTTATGGTTTATAAAATGGGTTTATGGGTTTATGGAGTATTTGATCCACTGGCACGGGATCCCACATAACTGTACCAGCCCAGAGATCCATGACCATGGTATTTACAGGTCATATTCTGTGCTGTGCCACCCAGAAGACGCTTGCCTGATAGAGTCTTGAGGCAGTCTGCCGTCCTCCAGGATACAGAACATGCATTGAATCCATATAACAGGAGTGGTGCTCAGGCGTGTCCATGTGTCCTCAAACCTTTACTAATTGACTCTTCTTCCACACGGGTTTGGAATAATGCTAGAAAGGATAATATGGATTACTGATAAGGGTGATCATAGATTGGCTTTCCATGTCCAGTGCTCCTTTCTTTCTGGAAATACATCAAATCATTCCTTCTGGGAGTTGACAATTATTTTTTTTTGTAGTGAAGTATGTATACAGGTACAGATAACTGTAAGTTCTTTTTTGTTGTTGTTTTGGTTTTTTGTTTTTAGATATGGCAGGATCTCACTCTATTGTCCAGGCTAGACTGCTGCATAGCTTACTGCAGCCTTGAACTCCTGGGCTCAAGTGATCCTCCTACCTCGGCCTCTCGAGTAGCTGGAATTACAGGTGTGAACCACTATGCACCTGGCTTGTAAGTTCCGGTGGTACATGTGCAGTTTTGTTTTATGTTTCTTTTTTCCCCATTGGATCCCTGGTTGAAACAAGATTTTTTTCACTTTCTTCTTATTTTGAAATAATTTAAAACTTACAGAAAAATTCCAAGGCAAGTGCAAAAAAAGTTTTTTGCCCTGAGCCATTTTAGAGTATGTTGCCAGCAATATGCCCTGTCAACCACGAGAATACTTTACTGTATTTCCTACAAACAGCCGCATTCCCTTACATAAGTACAATAAAACCATCAAAATCAGGACACTGACAATGATACTTTACTGCAGTCTAATCCACATACCCCATTCAAGTTTCACCATTTGTCCCAATAATGTCCTTGCAAAAGAATCCAACCCTGGATCACACATTGCTTTTGGTTTTTATCCCTCTTTTGTTTGGAATAGTTCCGCAGTCTTTCCTTAACCTTCATAACCACTTTTGAAGATAACAGGCCAGTTATTTTGTAGAATGTTCCTTGATCTGAGTTTGTCTGATGTATCCTCATGTCTAGATACAAATTACGTATCTTTGACAGAAATAGCACAGAAATGATTCTGTGTTTTTCCCATTGCATCCTGTCCAGTGGTGCATAATTTGTTCTATTACTGGCATTGTTAACTTTGATAACTTGATTTACTTGATTAAGATGCTGTTTTCCAGGCTTCTTAGCACTCAGAATCTTAGCACTCAGATCTGGTGCTAAACAGTCTCCTTACTTTAGTATGTCACTGCTTCCAGTTCCTCTCAGTGAATATATTTAGAAAATATATGTTTTATACATGCATACATATACTTACACATATATTATATCTCTTTATATCAAATGAAAATCATGAATTCACCCCCAATACCTCCAATCCCAGTCCAACATAACTGGGTTCAATGCCACAGGGTTCGTTCTAGTTTCTCCACTACTATATTTGTCCTTTCATTTTTAATAGAGAGAAACTTGGTTCCTGTTATCCTCAAATTATTCACTTATTTGATCAACCTTTTGTCCTGCCCCTCCATGAACTCTGTCCTCACCTGGCTTAGAGTCTGACAGTCCCTGATGGGCAGCTACAGCCACTACCCCAACTCCCCTGGGGAAACCCTCCTCATGCTTGGGCTCCAGTACCCCACTGTCACCACCACCAATCCCTCTCTCCCCACCACGGAGTCATTCCTCATTCTGCTTGGGCTTTGACACTCTTAAGCCGTGAAATGGGACTTTTTAAAGCCAAAGGTTTAAGAATGTGCACTATAAGTGGCAACTGTGATGGTATCAGTCATAGGTCTTCATATAGGCACGAGGACCAAATTAAAATATTCTGAATTTATGTTGGGGTCTAAAAATACTGGTTATGTTTCAGCATTTATTCTACTTGGAACTTATTTTTGTATGTGATATGAAGTGGAAGTCCGGTTATTTTCCTGGTAGGTAATGCCATAATTATTTATTATATCATCATCCATTTCCCAGTGAATTAAAATTTCACCATTCATATGTTATATTCTTATAAACAGATACCTATTCCTAAATTTTCTATTCTGTTCTGCTGGATTATTTGTCTATTCACAGGCCAATATTGTATTGATGTTGTTATGGCAGCTTTATAGTGTCTTCTGATATCTGGTAAGCAAAGTGCACCCTTAGTATACTTCTTCCTATATTTATCAGCTACTTGCAAGACTTTATTCTTTCTAAATGAATTGCGAGATATCCAGTTAAAAAGAAACTGTTGGGATTATAATGGGAATTTTCTTAATTTCAAATAAATTTTTAGAGAGTTGACCTTTTTGTGATGAGTCTTGATATCCAAGAATGAAACAATGAAGGCCACACAATGCCTGTTCATTGATCAAGTCTTATTTCATTCATTTATCCAACATATATTTTTGAGCACCTACTACGTGCCAGGCACTCTTCTAAATGCTGGGGATACAACTGGGAACAAACAGACAAAGTTTCCGTTTTTTTGAAGTTTACATTTTAGTAGGGAGAGACAAGTAATAAATATATAAGTAATAAATAGCCAATATGTCTGATGGTGTTAAATGTTATGGTAAAGAATGACGGCAGTTGCGGGGTGCAGAGTGCTGGGTTTTTGGTGGGGGTGGTAAGGTGATGTGGGATGTCTGAGCACAGACGTGAAGGAGACGAAGGAGTAGTCCGTGCATCACAGGCACAGAAGACAGCACCTGCAAAGGTGGAAGCCTGCTCGGTGTGTTACGCTGCAAAGTCAGAGCAAGCAGCCCCACGTGGCTGAGCAGAGTGAGTAACGGGAAGAGGGCGGGAGGTGGGGACAGAAAGGCAGCAGGGGTGGGTGGGGTGGGGAGTGGGCGGTGGTGCTCATAGCGAGCAGAGCCGTGGAGACCACAGTGAGGACTTTGGCTTTAACTCTGAGTAAGAAGGGAAGTTGTGCGGAGTTTTGAGCAGTGGAGTAACATGACCTGATGAAGGTTTTAAAAGGTCATTCTGGTGGGCAGGAGTGGAAGTAGGGAGACCAGTTAGGAGTGTCTTAGGAGAATTCTTGCCTGAGGTGATGGAGGCTTGCAGGAAGGCGGTGGAGGTGGACCGGCCTGGCTCAGGTGCCACCACTGTCCACTGGAGGGCACTACGCATGTGTCCTGGTGAGGCCGAGCAGGGACAGACGGTCGTTTCCTCACCCTCCCTTAAAGATAGGCTGTGATGCCTCCCTACACGACAGCTACCACCTCCCCCATTGCTACTAGAACTTAGATTCTATTCGGGCCTGAGGTTTGCCCAGCTTCAAAGAATGAATCATGGTGGTATAAGCAGCCTCCGCCTAGCCACGGTGGCGGCGATGTCACGTCGTAGCCTTCCTTTGCTTTCAAGCCGCTCCTCTCTCTCCATCACCCTCTCCTCCGGTACACTTTCGTGCATCAACCAGTGTTTTCATGTAGTCTGGGAGCGTGACCGGGAGCTCCTTTCTGTCATTATACCTTTTCTTTTTCTTCTCTCTCTTTTTTTTTTCCTTTTTTTCCTTTTCTTTTCTTTGAGATAGCGTCTCGCTTTGTCGCCCAGGCTAGAGCGCAGTGGCGTCATCCCAGCTCACTGCAGCCTCAAACTCCTGGGCTCAAGCGATCCTCCTGCCTCAGCCTCCCGAGTACCTGGGACTACAGGCACGGTGCCACCAAGCCCAGCTAATTTTTTTAAAAATTTTTTTTGTAGAGACAGGGGTCTCGCTATTGCCTGGACTGGTCTTGAGCTCCTGGCCTCAAGCAATCTTCCCACCTTGGCCTCCCAAAGTGCTGGGATTACAGGTGTGATCCACCACACTCGGCCTTTGCCATTATTTCTTATGGAAACACTGCCTTTTTAAACCTATAGTGCTGAATGAAAAAATGTTTTTAAAAATTCAAATAATGGGCAGGGTGCAGTGGCTCACGCTTGTAATCCTAGCACTCTGGGAGGCCAAGGCAGGAGGATTGCTTCAGCTCAGGATTTCGAGACCAGCCTGAGCAAGAGTGAGACCCCATCTCTACTAAAAATAGAAAAATTAGCGGGAGTCAGCGTGCCTGCCTGTAGTACCAGCTATTCGAGAGGCTGAGGCAGGAGGATCGCTTGAGCCCAGGAGTTTGAGGTTGCAGTGAGCTATGATGACGCCGATGCACTCTACCCAGGGTGACAGAATAAGACTATGTCTCAAAAAAAAAAAAAAAAAATTCAAATAATGTATATGGTAAAAAAAAAAAGTAAGATGTACAAAAGAGTTTACCGCAACACTGTCCAATAAAACTATAATGCGAGCCACATATGAAACTGTAAATTTGAAATTGTGGATGTAACCAATTTTTTTAAAAAGTAAAAAGAAACTGGTGAAGTTAAGTTTAATAATATAATTTATTCAACCCAGTATTTCAAAACGAGTATCATTTCAAAATGTTCTTATCCTTAGTAAGATATTTTACATTCCTTTTTTCATACTAAGTCTTCAAAGTCTAGTGGATATTTTACACTGACTGCAAAGTCTCCACTTGGACTGGCCACATTTTGAACAATCAATACCCTCAAGTGGCTGGTATCTGCAATATTGGATGGTGCAGGTTTACAGTGTGCAGAAGGATGTCTTATCATTCCCCCAGTATTCACTCTTCTGTTTCTTTTTTTTTTTTTTTTTCTTGAGAGAGAGAGAGTCTTACTTTCTAGCCCTGAGTAGAGTGCAGTGGCATCATCATAGCTCACTGCAAACTCAAACTCCTGGGCGCAAACAATCCTCCTGCCTCAGCCTCCCAAGTAACTGGGACTACAGGCTTGCATCACAACACCTGGCTAATTTTTCTATTTTCGGTAGAGACTGGGGTCTTGCTTTTGCTCAGGCTGGTCTTGAATTCCTGAGCTCAAGCAATCCTCCTGCCTTGGCCTTCCCTGTTTCTTTCATCATAGAACTCCTTTCCCAAGTTTGACAATGAACCTGAGTGTTCATCCTGAGACACCATTTCCCAGCCTCCCCAAGAGTTGGGTGTGGGCAGGTGTGTTTGTTTTCTATTACAGTGTAACAAGTGAGCACAAATTTAGCAGTTTAAAACAACACCCATTTATTTTCTGAGAGTTCTGTAGGTCAGAAGTCTGGGCTTGTCTGGGTTCTCTGCTCAGAACCCCACAAAGTGGAAATCAAGGTGTCCATAGGCTGGGCTCTTGTGTGGAGATTGGGAAAGAACCCGCTTATAAACTCATTTGGGTTGGCAGAAACCAGTTCCTTGTGGCTGTAGATCTGAGGTCCTGGCTCCTTGCTGGTTGTGAGGTGGGGCTGCTCTTTGTTAGAGGCTGCCTGGACACCTCATGTGGCCCTCTCCATCTTCGAAGCAGCATTGGTGCAGTGTCTTTCTCATGCTTAGAATCTCTCTGTGATGGTTAATTTTAGGTGTCAACTTAACTGGATTAAGGAATACCTAGAAACCTGGTAAAGCATTATTTTGGGGTGTGTCTGTGAGCGTGTTTCCAGAGGAGATTAGCATGTGAGTCTGAGTAGATTAGGTGGGGGAGATGCACTTTCAACGTAGGTAGGCACCATCTAATCTGCTGGAGTCCAGAGAGAACAAAAACAGAGAAAAGGCAAATATGTCTATCTATCTGCTGGAGTTGGGATACACTCTTCCTATCCTGTCCTTGGATAACTCCAGGCTTTCTGGCCTTCAGACTCTAGGTCTTACACCAGCAGTCCCCCAGGTTCTCAGGCCTTTGGCCTCAGACTGAGAGTTATACCATTGGCTTCCCTGGTTCTAAGGCCTTTGGACTTGGACTGACTCCCACTACCAGCATCCCAGGGTCTCAGAGCCTGTTGTGGGACCTCTTAGCCTCTGTAATTGCATGAGCCAATTCCCCTAATAAATTCCTGCTCATCTATCTATCTATTAATATCTATCTATCTATCTATCTATCCTGTTGGTCTGTCTTTCTGGAGAACCATGATTAATACACTCTCTGACTTCCCATTTTGCCCAGTAGCTGGAACAACTCTGTGATTTTCAAGGGCTTGTGATTAGATTAGACCCACCTGGATAATAATCTCCCTTTTGCCCTATAACAGAACATAATCATAGGAGTGAGATCATATCACAGGTTCTACCTACCCTCAGAGGAAGGAAAGGACTATATCAGGGAGATGGTTGTTGTAGGAATTCTTAGAATTCTGCCTATTATGCCATGTGGTTAATTAAATTCCAGTCAAAAGGACGTTAATGGCAACTCTATTCTTCCAATTGCTCAGGTCAAAATATTGGGTGTCATCCATGACCTTTCACTTTTCCTCACTCCTCATTGGTTAGTCAGCAAATTCTGTCAGTTCTGTTTTCAAAACACACTCAGAATTCAAGCCCTTCCTATCACCTCCCACCATGATATCTCGGGCTAGTCACCATTATCTCTCATGTGGATTATTGTCGTACCTCCTGACTGGCTTTCCCCCAGCGTTCAGTTCTTAATACAGCAACCAGAGTGATCCTGATGCAGAATCCACCAAACCATGTCATTCAGCACTCTTGAATGGGTCTCCGTCTCAAAATAAAGGCCAAAATCCTCAATATGGACTACAAGATCCTACTTTGTTCTCCTTAATAGCTATGTGACCTCAAAATCCTACCACTCTTTCCTTCATTCCTTTCACTGTAGGCTCATAGACCTCCTTGCTCTTCCTTAAACATGTCAAAAAGTCCTTTAGGGCTTTTACACTTGCTCTTCTCTTTGCCTAGAATGTTCTTCCCCAAGATATCTGCATGGCTAGCTCTCTCCCTTCCTTCAGGTCTTAATTCAGAATTCACCTTTCTAGTGAGGATTTTTGTGACCCTCTTCAGATTCCCCTATCCTGCTTTATTTTTTGCTTCTTATTACGCTTTACTTCCCAACATACTGCAGATTTTAATTTTGCATCTTGTCTGTCTGTTCCACTAAAGTGTAAAATCCATTAGAACAGAAATTCCCTCCCACCCCCCTTCTTTTGTTCATTACTTTATCAACCTGGCAGGTGGTAAGCTCTCAAAAATGTTTGTTGAATGAATAATACTATGAGAGGGAGATGATGAGAGTTAAAGCTTTCTAAGGTCTTTATATTGTTTGGAAGGAAGGTGGTGATATTAATTAACTTTAGACTTTGCTAAGCTAGATGTGCATGCTATTGACCCAAGAGTTGCTTAATAGAGTTCTTAAAAATTTCTAAGTGGAAAGGTTTTCTTGCTTTTAATTTTCTTATTAATTTATAATATTATTGCATTTAAATCAGGGAATGTTTTTTTTTTCTACAGATGGGGTCTTGCTGTGCTGCCCAGGCTGGAGTGCAGTGGCTATCCACAGGAACCATCATAGTGTACTGCACACTTGAATACTTTTAAGGGTTACCACTACGAGTGCAGAAATAGAACTGTGACTTCAATGTGGATAGAAAGAGAAGGAGAAAATTTGGTTTTTTTTTTTTTATTATTTTTGAAATTTATTTTACCTACCCCAACCTGAGCACAAAGGAGAAAATTTGACTAAGCCAGTGGAAAGCAGGAGCGAAGAAAAGGCAGCAAGGGAAAGATATGATAAAAAGAAAGCACAAAGCTTCCTGATTCCTATAGAATAATGAAAGATGCCTAAATCCCTTCACAGTCCTTCAAAAGCCATAAAGACCAACAATGAAAGCAAATTAAATCACCCTAGCCTTCACCCACTTGCTTCTCTAGGAGAAGAACACCTCAAGCTTCAATTTACATGTAAATAGGGAGATAAATATCTGAAGCCAGCGGAGCTAGCTGTAGAGCTCAGGTCTGATCAGGGACACAGCCAGTTGTGTGGAAGAGAGCAGAGTACATCAGGGTCCTAGAGGTGGCTGAACACAGCATCAGCTAGGATTATCCCCAGAAGAAGAGGGTCCCATCCTGAGAGGGGAAACATTACGGACAGGTCTGAGACCTGTTTAATCAGAGCACTGTCTACTGAGTAATGGAAATGAACATTCTGATTGTATATTAGATCACAAAGAAAATCTCAATAACTATTTTTAAAAAAATAGATTTAGGGGGTACTTGTGTAATTTTGTTACATGGATATATTGCGTAGTGGTGAAGTCCGGGCTTTTAGTATAGTCATCACTTGAATAGTGTACATTGTACCCACTAAGTAATTTCTCATCCTTCACCTCCCTCCCACCCTCCCACCCTTCCAAGTCTCCAGTGTCTACTATTCCACTTTCTATGTCCACGTGTACCTCAATAACTTTAAAAATAGCAATAGTAAAGCCACGTGCACCTGTAGTCCCAGCTACTAGGAAGGCTGAGGAAGGAGGATGGCTCGAGGCCAGGAGTTCACAGCTGCAGGACACTATGATTGCGCCTGTGAATAGCCACTGCACTCCAGCCTGGGCAGCATAGAAAGACTTCATCTCTAGGGGAAAAAAAACCCCAACATTCCCTGATTACAATGCAATAAAATTATAAATTAATAATAAAATTAAAAGCAAAAAGACCTTTCCACCCAGAAATTTTTAAGAACTCTATTAAGCAACTCTTGGGTCAACAAGGTAATACAAACCAAAATTGCAGAACTTCATGAAATAGCAATAATGAAAACTCAGCTTATCTGAATCTCTGAGATAGTACAAATGCAGTTATCAGAAGAAAATGTATTATGTCAAATACTTGTATCAATAGAATTAAACATCAACTAAAAAGCTAGAAAAAAAGCCAAGTATACCAAAAGAAAGCAGAAAGAAGAACTATTTAAAAAAAAGGAACTAATATAGATCTAAGCAGAAATTAACGAGTTAGAAAACAATAAAAATGGTGTTTGGAGCTGGAGACCGTGTGGACACTGGCGAAGCTGTTCAGCCTGGTGAGGAAGTGACCCCTGCCTCGTCTAGGCACCCCCAGCTCTCCATTCACCCTCCTTCACCTCAGCCTTTGAAGCAGGATTGTCCGCCCCCACCCCCAGTTTCCTGCATTTTCCTTGCCCTTGACTTTCTCTCACCATTGAAGGCCCTAAGCAAGGTGTATCCCCCTGTGGCAGCTGTCCAGGATTAGACGCTGCGACGCTGCCTGGCCGCACCAGCGGGTGGGAGGCAGCGAGGCCTCGGGTCCACCTCTCTCCAGTTTCTCCGTTTGACTCCTCGTCCCCTCTGTAAGAAGACCTCAGGATGTGGAGGCCGAATGATCCTGACACAAATCCTTGCTGTCGGAATTTGATGCTTCTCCCAGATGTGTGGATGAAAGTAATCACGACAGGGAAAGGTGTTCTGCTTACTTCTTGAAGCACAAAGACTACTAGAGATTCGGGACTTCTGTCATGGTCCAAAGAAGCCAGGATGGAGTGAAGCCATGTATGCCCACAGCAGCAGAGAGAGATGAACTCTTGGGAGCAATAGGAAAGATGCCCTATCTTTAGTGTAGTGAATGTCTACACTAAAATTGTATAACACAGAAGCACGTGAATATATTTAATAAATGGTTGCCATAATCTTCTAACACTTTACGGGCCTCACCCAGACAGCCCTTACGTTCTACAAGGGGAAAGAGAGTTGAGGGAGCCGCGTGTCCGGTGCTCTCGGTGCCGTGAGCGTGGCAGCCGCTGCGGGCTGTGCTTCCATGACCGCCTGTAGGTCGGGGAGTGTTAAGCAAGGCTACCTGAGGAGTCGAGCTTTCCCACTGGGTCTCCAAAGAAGAACAGGATGTGAACAAGTAAAGACTGAATGCGGCTGAGAGGAAGGCAATGTTTCCAAGGAAATGAAATAATTTGAGCAACAGGGTGAAAGAAGAAAAGCGTGAACCGCGTTTGGAGAGCAGCCTGTGGACTGTCTGACCTGGAGTCTAAAGTGGGGGGGGGGGGGAGAGGTGGGGGAGGACCGGAAAGGTAAGTTGAAGGCAGATGGGTGGGGGCCTCAAGTCCCAGGCTCATTGCCCACATCTGTCCTTATTTTTGCTTGAATAAGATTAGTACAATCACTAGCGAGGGAAACAAACGGGCGTGGGAAGGTTGTCCTAAGTAAACAGAATGAAAAAGAACTTGTTTTCTTTCTTTAAGGAAAAGCTCAGTGACAGGATTCTGTGACCAAAATCCACAAATATTGGATAAACTTCTGAAGCTGCTGTGTATCAGTTCTTGAATGATGATAATGGAAAGAAAAAAGAAATGGATTCCCTTAGAGGTAGAATTTTTATTTGCAGGATGCGACGGGCAAGGAGGAGTGTGGGGTTCATCAGGTGAACTCTCAACTCTGGGATGAGACTAGAGCTTAACTTCAATTTATGATACAAAAACAATAAGGATATTCAGTGTGGGGACTAGGTGGATTGCATAGCAGCTCTCCTTATGCCCACTGCCTTTTAAAATCCAGTTTGTTTCATTTATAGAATAGTTTTATAAAAGACGTTATTTTTTATTTTTTGTAGAGATGGGGTCTCACTATGTTGCCCAAGCTGGTCTCGAACTTCTGGCCTCAAGCAATCCTCCTGCCTCAGCCGCACAAAGTGCTAGGATTACAGATGTGAGCCACGGTGCCCAGCCTTAAGACGTATTATTTAATAAAATTTAAGTTACACTAGAAAACTCAATGAAAACAAATTGTTTGTGTCCCTTCTCTTTATCTGGTCCTGGATCAAGAATATTATTTTAATGGCTACTGACATGAAACTACCCATCTGAATACAAAACCCAGCTCTGAAGTTTTTAAGCCATATGACCTTAATTGTTAAATGTAATTCTATTTGAATAAAATTGGATTTTTTTTTAAAAGAAAGGAAAGCACAAAAAAAATCTAAAAAGAATAAATTAATCCAACGGCTGTTTCTTAGGTTAAAAAAAATCAATCAAGTAGACAAACCACTAGCTAACCTAATTAAGAACAAAAAGATATGCTCCCAACACAAAGAAATGATGAATGTTTGAGGTGGTGGATATCCCAATTATCCAGATTTGATCATCACACATTTATGTTTGTATCAAAATATCACATGTACCTCATAAATATGTACAACTATTATGTATCTGTAAACATTTTTAAAAAAGAACAAAAAGAAAAAGGCATAAATATGCAAGATAAGAAATAACAAGGAATACATAACCTTTGAAACAGAAGAAAATTTGAAAATCCTAAGATACTACTTTTCTCGAGTCTAGATAAACATAATTGAAAACTTAAATAATTTCCTACAAAAATATTATTTACCAAAATTGACCCCAGTAAACACAGAAAATTTAAACAAATTAAAGAATTACTCCCCAAGAAGTCACAAGGTCCAGATGGATTCACCTACAATTTGGTAAATTCACCTGAATTTACCAAACCTACAAAGCTACTTAAAATGTTCCAGAGCATAAGAAAGGAAAACTTCCACATTATTTTTAAACAGCCACATGCATTTTAAAGAAACTAAGAGGAAAAAATAGTGTTTAATATGCTTTCACATATTTACCATTTCTGATGCTCTTCATTCTTTTCTGAAAATTCAAGTTTCCATCTGGTTCTGGCAAAGAAGTGAAAAGAAGAGATGGAGTGGCACCTATCCTCAGAAAACAAAGCTTTTCCAGCTAGCCTTGGCAGAATTTTGCTCATGTTTCACTGGCCAGAAAACTGGTGGTCACCCCCAGTTGCAAGGGAGGTAAGGAATTGTATGTGATTTTCTAGCTGAGCACATTGCTTCCTCAACAAATTCAGGGTTCTGTTAATAAAGAAGAAAATGAGAACAGTTATTGGGTAGAAAGAAAGCAGTGACTGTCACTGTCCACTCTTGGCTATCCATCCTCCCATACACAGAGTACACTCCCTCTTTAAGGGAGACAGTTCCAAAGTCTCATCCAGAGATTACATCCATCTCAAAACCCAGAATCTCACCGGGCGGGCGAAGTGGCTCACACCTATAATCCTAGCACTCTGGGAGGCCAAGGCAGGAGGGTCTCTTGAGCTCAGGATTTGGAGACCAGCCTGAGCAAGAGCAAGATCCCGTCTCTACTAAAAATAGAAAAATTAGCCGGGTGTGATGGCGTGCGCCTGTAGTTCCAGCTACTCAGGAGGCTGAGGCAGGAGGAATGCTTGAGCCCAGGAGTTGGACGTTGCAGTCAGCTATGATGATGCCACTGCACTCTACTGGGGGTGACAGAGTGAGACTCTGTCTCTAAAAAACAAAAAACAAACAACAACATCAACAACAAGAACAAAACCCCCAGAAACCCAGCAAAATGGTTTAGATAAGGGGTTTACTTTCCTTAAGTAACTGGGATAGGCAGTGGGGCTAGGCAGCAGCTCAAGGAATCTGGCTCCTTTTATTTTCCTCTGCCATCCACAGTGTGGGCGTTTTGGCTTCATGATCACAAGGTGGCTGTAACTCTTTTGGGTATTGTGTCTGCCTTGCAGGTAGGAATAAGTGGGTGGGGGAAGGCAGAATGCATGTGCCAGTTGAGTCTGTCCTCTTTCCCTTTTTTAAAATGAGATAATCAATTGCTTTTCCAGAAGAACCACCCAGTGACTTTTGCTTGCATCATATTGGCCACATTGACGCCTTTAGCTCCAGGGCAGTGTGGGGAGATGAATATTTTGAAATTATGAATAAAATGGGGGTCTGTAAGTAAATAAGAAGAGGAGAATAGATATTAGACAGTCAACTAGGTTTGCCAGACCAATGCAAACTAGTTTACACAGAAAAGGAATTTCTTGGTTTAAGTAACTGAAAAGTAGAGGTTATGCTTACTTGACCCAACAAGTTTACTGAAATCACCTAGAATTCAGGTTTTCTCCAGCTCTCTACTCTGCCTTAGTTTATGTCAGAATAATCTGAGGCTGGCTCCCCTCATAGTCTTCAGGTGGCTCCCAGGGCTACATGCTTTCTCATTCACACTTGGTAAGATATATAGAGTATCAGGATTGCAGCATTTGTGGCTAATATGCTGAACTCATCACTGGGCTCAGAGGATGGACTGTGCTGACTGGCTTGGCCGACGTGGTGAGCTCCAAATCTAGATCTAGGATGAAATCATCCAAGGAACTACCTGGATTGATCCCCAAAGGGAAAGTATGGTCTGTTGAAAAGGGGCCAGGGACCTCTGGGTAGTGTGGTGGGGAAATGGATGGTAAAAAGACAACCAACATACCTTCTGAACCTATTCAAAAAAAAAAAAAGAAGTCAACTAACAAATGTCCTGTAGGATATCTGAAGAAAGAATCAATCAGAAGGGGGATTAGTTACCACCGGAAACACTGAAAATAGGACAGTCCCTGAGGGGACATTGGCAAATTTCATCTGAACACTGCTGGAGGAAAGGGAGCCCTGGCCCAAGGTCATATCCTGTCCAGTTCCAGTGGCAGATCCATCTTTGCTGGGAGGGTCTTGGAAGCACACTCCTATTCTTCCTTGCTTGACCCTTCTCCCATTCTGGTGCTCTGATTCCACCTCTCCATGCAGGTATCTGATTATATTTGACTTCCTATGTTTTTTTCATTTCTTTTCTTTGCCTTATTTTTTTTTGAGACAGAGTGTCAGTCTGTCACCCAGGCTGGAGTGCAGTGGAATCGTCATAGCTCACTGCAATCTCAAACTCTTGGGCTCGAGCCATCGTCCTGCCTCAGCCTCCCCAGCAGTTGAGACTACAGGTATGTGCCACCATGCCTGGCTAATTTTGCTATTTTTTGTAGAGACAGGGTCTCTCTCTTGCTCAGGCTGGTCTTGAACTCCTGGCCTCAAGCAATCCTCCCGCCTTGGCCTCCTAAAGCTAGGATTACAGGCATGAGCCACCATGTCTGGCCCCATGTTTTTTTCTTTTCAGGAGAGAGCATCCTTCCAGAAAAAGACTGGAATGCTTGGCAGCTCTGGTTGATAGTGTGAATTAATACATCAACATTCTGGTTTTAATATTAATTTCTGACTCACTGTGTCTACACAAGCTCTTTTCTGAGCCAAAAAAAAATTCATATGTTGAAGGCTTAACCCCCGATATAACTTCAAATGTGATTTGGAGATTGGGCTTTTAGGAGGTAACAAAGATTAAATGAGGTCTTCAAGGTGGGGTCCTAATCCAACAGGATTGGTGACCTTATAAGAAGAAGAGGAGATCTCTCTCTCTCTCTCTCCAATTTCAGGAAATGAGGAAAAGTTGTGTGAGAACACAGCAAGAAGGTGGCCATCTGCAAGCCAGGAAGAGAGCCCTTACCAGAAACTGAACTTGGCAGGACTTTGGTCTTGGACTCTCCAGCCTCCAGAACTATGGGAAAATAAACTTCTGTTGTTGAAGCCATGTAGTCTGTGGTATTTTGTTATGGTAGCCTGAACAGACTAATGCACTAGGTGACAAAGTATCCCTGTTAACTCCAAAATACAAGGTGGTAAGGACAAACTATAGGCAGCCACAAGACTTGTATGGTATTAGCACATGTGCAGAAAGAAGCAGAGGGAAGTAATGATACATCTAAAAGATCTGAGAATAGGACTTCCTCTAAATAGTCAGCAGGTATTCATTGGAAGACTTGACCAATTTAAGAACAGTAGCTGAAACTGGGAGGTTTTTTGCCCATTCCAATAGTGGCTAAGTGCAAGGGATCTGCTTTAAGATCTGGAGGGACTGGAGCAGTCTAGCCTGTATGAGTCCTAAACCTGACTTGCCAGGACTTCCTTCCAGGACGGGGTCTCACACTGAGGAGAAACTGCTAGTAATGGAACTAAAATTGAGCAGCACAGAGATAGAGATGAAGGAAAGAGAAGATCCAGATACAAATTGGGAAAGGTAATAGAGCTGAAGAATCTCAGATAACAAGCTGCCATATTTGTTAACACTACATGAAAACAATAGCGGAGGAAGCTCTCTCAAGTTTGAAACACTACCCTGAATCACACCTCCTTTTAGAAGCTTAGAAAAAGTAACTTCACACAACAATTAACAACGGAAAAGAAACAAAGTCAAATATCATACAAAATTACTATAGGAAAAAAGAGAATAAGAATTACATCCCTATGAACAATAAAAGCATAAGACTTGACCAGAGAACAGATAAAAATTATAATCTCCTATTTCAAAATAAACTAAAAGATATTAAGAAAATGATATAAGATATGAAAGTACAACATCAATTAGAACTAGGAAAACTCAGAAATGAGGTGACAGAACTCAGAAAAGAAACTTATAAATAAAAGAAAAAATTAGTAGAAAATGAAGATTAAAGTAAAGGGAACACAGAAGGAATAAATACAATGGATAATGCCTTAAGATACATAGAAGGTAAAAAGGAGGAATATTTTTAAAAATAAAAAAGAAATGAAGAAAGAGATATGAAAGATTTGATAAAAGTGACAAATATTGGAGAGAGACCATCAAGATCCAACATATGGCTAAGAGGAGTCCTCTTACAAAGCAAATGAAAGCAAGAGAACAGAACTATTCTAAAACCCCTAATTAAAAAAAAAAAACTTTACTGAAATAAAAAAAAAATTTGAAATTACATTTTGGAAGAGCATACCACGTGACTGAGACTACTGACCTAGAACAAACAATACTAAGACATAGTCAGGTAAAATGACTGGACCTTAAATTAAAAAATTTTTAAATTTTTTAGGCAACTAGGTAAAAATAGCAAGTAACTTGTAAGGGAAAGAAAATGAGATTTTCCATTATCAGAAGAAAATGAACTATCTCAAGGCAAGAAAATGTGAGCCAAGGATTTTATATTGAGAAAACTGATTTTCAAGTGTAAAGGCCACAGAAATGTGGCCCAGTGGTACAAACCACTACTAATATGCAAAACTCAGGGAATATCGTCCCTCAGGGAATATTGTAGCCCTTCCAGGAGAAATCCACTAGAGAATGACATTCAATCACAAAAACTCGTGGTGAGCATTAAACAGAATTCTTCATTGAGTTAAGAAGGTTAAAAGGAAGAAGGTAAAGTATTTAATGAGCATAGGCTCAGAAAATAAATAGCACATCTGTTAAAATGGAGAAAGGGAATGGGGGGTAGAATGAGAAGAGCATATGCAAAAAATTTTAAAACTTTTCTCAATAATTATATTGGTGATAATAGTATTGTTATTTTGAGACTGTTGGGTGTGTAATATGGGATAAAGTAAATGAGTGAGTAATTATGATATATTCAAAGTCTTTTTTTTTGAGATGGGGTCTTGCTATGTTGTCCAGGCTAGTCTCAAACTCCTCCTCAGTAGCTGGGACTACAGGTGCACCCCACTGTGCCTGGCTGGGGATATTAAAATTCTATTACACCCTATGTTCTTGAGAACTAGCATTCTCCATCTAGAAGAAAGGAAATAAAGCTGTAATATAGAAAAGATTAAATAAAAAACTCTGCAGTCTTGAATTTGAAGTAGCAGTATAAATGATTTCTACTTCTATCTTTACGACTATAGATCTCCCTCGCTCTGTCCACTAAAGTGGCTTACAAGTAATTCAGTAGCAATAAGCATCCCTAGTGCCCAGATTGTGGTCCTGAATTACAATTTCCCACTAAAAACCATATGAGCTTCTTGAAGAAATGGCTAATTTTTGTGTCTGGGGCAGAAAACGTACAAGATTAGCTTGGAACTGTTATCATTCCAGATAGCAAGGAAACTATCAAAAACTTCTAGGATTATGTCAAAAGGACTCAAGTAAATTGTGGGAAATGGGAGACAAGTTTCTTACTGTCGTGGAAGGGGCATAAAATTATAGAGAAGACGAAGGTTAGAAAAAATATGTAGAGTTGGATTGGAATTTGAGGTATTAGTGTGAACTCATTAATAGAATTATAGATGAATGGGGGTGTGTATGTAAGTATTCATTTATTTCCTAGGTCTATTCACTGAGACAGACTGGAGATAATTACATCCCAGTAGCAAGAAGCACACCTAGCATCCAGAGTTGGATTCTAAATACCATTCTCTACTAGAAGGAACTGTGGCTCTTTCAGGAAATGACTGATGGCAGACTTTGTGAAAATCTCCCATACAACTTATGAAAATTGCAGAGAGGTGATCAGCCTCCACCTAGCTGGGACAGTTGATAAAATTTGACTTTGTAGCTTAGATGGTAGTATCATATTAATATTAATTTCTTGATTCTGATGGGTTGTATTGTGGCTGTGTAGTAGAGTGTGTCCTTGTTTTCAGGAAATACCCACTGAAATATTTAAGGATAATGGGACATCATGTCTACAACTTGCTCTCAAATGGCTCCGGTAGGGGGGGACACACCCAATATGCCTAGAGAGTGAGAGAGAAAGAATAAGGTAAATGTTGTAAAATATTAACGTCTGGGGACTTTGGGTTGAGGGTATGAGAGAGTCATTTTGTAATATTTTTGCAACTTTACTGTAAACTTGAAATTATTTCAAAATAAAAAGTAAAAATATCACATTCTCAAAGACAATTGGAGCACAGGGGAGACAGTCAAGCAAAGTGAAATATGCAGATTACTAAACAAATGTGCAGTGTAATCTAAATTTTGTTGAATACATATATTTAATTCAATAAAATTATATTTTTAGAAGCATAAAACAAAATTAACAATTGTCATCTATAGCTATGCCCATCTTAAAGCAAAAGCTGGAGGACTTATGTTACCAGATATCAAAACCTACTTTAAAGCTACAGAAATCAAGATGTGTGGTATTACCACAATGACAGAAAAATACACTTGTGAGACAGAATGGACCTATACATGCACAGTCATCTGATTTACGACAAAGCTGCCACTGAAATTCAGTGAGAATAGAATTTTTAAAACAAACAGTGCTGGATAAATTGTACACCCATATGGAAGATAAGAATCTTGATGCCTAACTCCCATCACACACAAAAATTAATTTGAAATTAATCATAGAACAAAGTGTGAAAGATAAAACACAGGACAATATCTTCATAATTAGGGCAGGCAAAGATTTCTTAAATAGGACACAAAAGACATTAACCATCATAACAAAATGTCATAAATTAAGAAATTCTTTAAAAATACCATTAAGAGAGTAAAAAAGCCACAAACTGGGAGAAGAAATTCACAATATATATTTTTGATAAGGATCCACATCAGTTGAATTTTTCAGTGACAATACTTATTTCTAAAAGTTCTTTTTGGTTCTCAAATATTTTTCATGCTGTCTTATTCTTTCTTAAAGGCTTGATATTTTCTTAGTGTCTTTAATAAATTTTTCACACTTATTTTTCCTTCCTTATTGACTTCCTAATATCTGACATTTTTGGTGTTGTGACTCTTGTTTTTCTGCTGACTCTTTTTTACAATGGATTATTTCCATGATTATTTGGTAATTCTGTGAAATCACCTTCTGTTTGCCTTTTTTCTTTCCTGTCAGATGGCATGGGTTTTGGTAGTCTTGCTCCAAAAAGCATTCATATTTGCTTTACCAAGAGCCCCAGGACAAGTTTTGGACATTCCTGGACAATCTTGTAAAGTCTGACCTCAAACTTGCACAAAGTACAAGTGGTTTTCAAATTCTCAGGGAAGACAATTTTTTCAAACATCAGTCCCCCTTCCACTGCCCTCCTCTCAGAGACAAGCACAGAGGATTTTTCTCGTCTTCTCTTAGTGCTGGTGTATGATTTTTGGATTTTTTTTTTTCTGGAGTCTGGCCTTTCACTTAGGGTACAAATCTTTTAAGGGTTCCAACTTTGTGCAGAGAAGTCAGTTTCAATCTCTAAGGGGCCCAGTGCTTTGGTGTTAAAACAAAAACCCCCAAGCAAGGTTTCCAGGACCACTAATTTTTCTGGGGAGGTGCTCATCAGCTCCTAAGCTCACTGCCATGTTTTCAGTTCCTCTTTCATCTCTGCCATCTGAAGATTTCCCGTTTCTCTTATGACCACAGCTATGTGAATTTTAATGTGTATTATTTTATATAACATTGTGTTTGCAGCAGGAGTAATTATAGATGATTTTATTTTGCTATATTGCCAGATCCAGAAATCCCCAAATTAATTTTATAAACAGTAAAATTATTTTAAAAATGTAAACATGAATTCTTATAATTTGTTTTCCAAGAGTGAATAACCGGGCTGAGTAATCTCTTAAAGGTTTAATGAATAATTATGTAGTGCTTTCTCAGAAAGAGCTGATGAGGGTATCAATGTCTCCAAATGTGAATTTGCTGAAGGATTGGGCCTAGACACTTCCCTTCTCACCAAATATCTGGTCATGCGTCTTTGTCTTGTGTCTAGGCTCTGACCCTCGCTTCAGAATACAGCACCTACTTGCTAATTTGGCTCCCAAAGAAACTGGTCCTGGGTTATTCCTTCATTCATTTGCTCACTTAATAATTTATCATTACAATGTTTCTGAACATCATAATGATTCAGAACAACAGGCCACAGCAAGACAGTTACATTTGGTATACAGCTTTGGCCTGAATTATTCATTCAACGCATATTTATTGTTAACCTATGTGCCAGGCTCTGGTCAACAGCTGAAGGTAAAGTGGAGGGCAAGACAGTCATAGTCCATTCCCCCACGGAGATTATAATGAAATTAATCAAAATAAGAAATTCATGAACACCTAGTATATTCAGCTCTACTTTGAGGAAAACAAAATGAGACAGGGTGTCTGCCTTCTCCTGCAGGAAGTTAAGTCACCATAGTGAACGTAGGTTTTTTTTGTTAATTTTTAATTTTTTTAAAAATAGAGACAGGGTCTGTCTCTGTCACCCAGGCTGGAACTCCTGGGCTCAAGCGATCCTCCTGCCTCAGCTCCCAAAGTGCTGGGATTACAGGCGTGAGTCACAGTGCCTAACCATGAACAAAGTTTATTAAAACAATAAATTATGAGGCTCAGATGCAAGTAACTTAGTAGTTAGGAGAGGAAGGAGCCTAAAGAAGGCTGGTTAGTTAGGAAGGATTCCTGAAACAGGGAGTATATCTAAAGATGTGTAGGATGGGGAAGGGGTACTTTGGGAACAGCCTTAGGAACCTGAGCTTCAGCCTGAAGACAGTGAAATGCGTTGGGAAAACTCCCTATATAACTTATGAGAGCAGTAGAGGGTGACCAGCCTTCAGTGTTAGGCCCTCCCAGACCCTACAGTCTGTTTGCTCTCCTCAGTCAAGCTATCCTGCTCAATTGCTGCCCTAGTCCCAGCCTGTACATTGGGATGTTGGAGAGTTCAGCTTTTACATTTGCCCAGACAAGATAAGCCTTTAGTTGCTATGATCAACCTCGTCACTTTCTTATACTCATTTTTTTTTCTTTTTTCTTTCCTTAGTTCTTGAATTAATTCTTTGAGGAGAGTCCCATCAAAAATAGTCCCTCTTCAATATTTTAGCTAATCCTAGTTTCTGAGCAAACAATCCAATTTTAGCCGTGCAGAACTTTTTCAGTCATTTAAAATATGCAGTTTCTCTATGAGAGTCCAGTGGAAATTCCCCTCCCCAAACTGATTCTATGAATGACTGTTAGATGAACCCCACCACTGCATGTTGAGGGCGTACCAGAAACCCTACTTAATAGCTCCCAAGAACCCAGTTTTTGGAGGGGGTCACCATTTGGTTCCTGGTACACTCCCATCGGTAGGTCCGCCGCGAGGAGCACAAAAGAGGCTGACTTCACCCCAGGGCAGCCGTTCTTATGAGGGCTGCGAGGATCCGCTGGGGCGTGCTCGAAGAGGCCGCTTGGGAAAGGGCACTTCTGGAGCGAAGGATCGGAGCGGGAGGGGATCCGGGGTCCGCCACCCTCCAGCAGCGGGCGTCCCACAAGGCGGCAGAGCCGACTGACTTCTTATGCTTCTCAGGAGAGCGCGGGAACCACGGAGCTGTTTATCACTTTTGAAAAGCCCTCAGCAGGCCTTCCTTCCGCGACTTGCGGCCCCGAAGACTGACAGGCAATAGAGCCCTCGCGCCGGGCATTTCAAACAGCCCAAGAGCTACGCCCTCCCCGGAACCGGAAGTTTGCAACCAGCGCCCCGTGCTGGCTGGCACTTTATAAGGGGGCGGGGGCCGCAGCGGGAACTGCAACTCCCAGAATGCAGCGCGGAGCTTCCGGTTTCCGGCGAGCGGGCCAGAGTGAGTGTTTACAACCGGCGGCTCTGCTGCCGGGTTCCTTCCGCGGGACGGGTGAGGGCGCTGGGCCCCGGGCACCGTGGATTCGATGTGTGTCGATAGTTAACTAGCCCCATGGGAGCGGTGGGGTCGTCACGAGACAGTGTCCCTGCCTTACTACTAGCTATCTGTGACCTTGGGCCAGTGACTTTGCCTTTCTGAGTCTTGGTTCCCTCATCTGTAAAATGTGAATGATAATGTCTGCCTCAGGGAACGGTTGTGAGGATTAAGTGAGATATGGAATGTTAAAAAGACCTATTCCTTCCCCTGTCATAAACTTGGAGGTGGCAGGTACCTTGAGGAGGTCAGCTAGGCAGCCTCACAGGCTTTTCTTTCCTCTTCCCTACAAGAGGCCTCTTTGGAAGCAGTAATTATGACTCTAACAAGAATTTGTCTTGCTTTGCAAGAGTCTTCCACCCTCAGAGTTTCTGATTTATTTTCTGGGCATTCATATGTGCCAGGCATGAGGACAACAAAGTTGAAAAATTCTAGTCTTTGCTTTCAGGGGCCTTCAAGAATTGAGAGGGAGGAAGGGGCTGAGAAGTAAATAGATATTTGCCCTAAGGGGATGTGGGAACAACAGAGGAAAGAGAGGGGACAGAGGTGGTTGAATTTGAGTTGGTCTTGGTAAGAGTTTGCCAAGAGGCCAAAAAGGGAAGAGAAATTACGTGCAGAGTTAGCAGATGAGCAGAGGTGTAAAATGGGGAAGAGTTTTGTTATGAATGGAGGCTTAGTGGGGTGTACTTCCATGTTGTAGGGGCTCGGTAGGGCAGGGCTCTGTTGGGGAGGAAAGCTGGCAGGGGGCATATTGTTAGTGATTTTGTAAGCCAGGCTATGAAGTTTAGACTTATTCATAAGATGGTTTGGGGCCATTGGAGAAGTTCTAAGCAGAGAAGTAACTTGATCAGATCTGTGTTTTAGAATGATGAGTTAGGCGACAGCATAGATCTTTGATAGGGAGAGGTGAGAGGCAGGGAACTTGTTATAAAGCTGTTGTAATAGTTCAAGCAAAAGTAGATGAAGAAAATTGTAAATAAGGAGTGTACAGAAGGGAGAGAGTTGGATGATCTCATTTGAATCTCACAACATTCCTATTGGGTTGGATGGTGTTTTTATGTCCATTTTAAAGATGCAGAAACTGAGGTGTAAAGAGCTATCCATCAGAGGATGAGTAAAGAGAGATCCCCAGATTCCAATTCTGGCCTCCAGTGCTACATCTTCTGCTTTTCTAACAGTGTCACACTGATTTGTCTCTCATTCAACCCTTTGGTGGGTGGGGATGAAGTAAGGTGGTGGTCTGTACTTTAACCACTGAGGCTTTGTTCTTTTACAGGGAGAAAGAGAGAGCGCGAAAGAGAGAGGATGTCTCTCTCAGACTGGCACCTGGCAGTGAAGCTGGCTGACCAGCCACTTGCTCCAAAGTCTATTCTTCGGTTGCCAGAGACAGAACTGGGAGAATACTCGCTAGGGGGCTACAGTATTTCATTTCTGAAGCAACTTATTGCTGGCAAACTCCAGGAGTCTGTTCCAGACCCTGAGCTGATTGGTGAGTCTCTCTGGACTGGGGTTGGGCTGCTGCTCTGATCTCTTTTGGGGGAGGTTACTTCTGGAATTACAAGAATAAATTAAGCATTTGGGATTTGTTGCCTCTTAATGTTAACACTGCAGGGAAGCAAGTGTTGCATAAATATTATAGAAACACAAATCATATAATAAAACTATTGGTTGCCATTTCAGTCGTGTGTTATCAGAACTACTTTATCACAAAGTTCTTGACTATGACATTGTTGAATTCTTTCTGTGAAAGAGTAAAAATTTGGGGTGGGCTAGGGAAGGAGGAGTCGGTCAGGGGAGGCTCCTCAGTATATGGCTTTTGAGGTAGATTTTAAGGGATGATAGAAGGATTTTTGTTTGGTTGATTAGAGCAAAGGCATTAAAAAAGAAAATGAAGATGGTAAGGGCAGTCCAGGTGGAGGTAGGAGGAACTTAAATATAACATAATAAAAGGTAATTTATAATAGCTAAGGAATCTGACTGACAGGTATTTTTAGTCATACCTGGGTTGAGTTAATTCTTTTTTATTGTTGCATTTTTCTGTTTATTTAAATCAAACAGTCTCTACAATGTTAAAACTCCAGAGCTTTTCTGTGGGTAGATTCTGTGTAAATCCATTTTATGAGTTTGTACTTGCTGCATTGTTGTTAAAATGTATTTATTATGTAGTATCTTTTAAAGCATATATCATTCTCCAGCTATCTGTCCAATCAAAATAAGGTTCTCAGGGGACAGAAACCATCTAAATTGTTTTGAGGAGCAAAATATAAATGGACAATTCTTTTTTTAGATCTGATTTACTGTGGCCGGAAGCTAAAAGATGACCAGACCCTTGACTTCTATGGCATTCAGCCTGGGTCCACAGTCCATGTTCTGCGCAAGTCCTGGCCTGAGCCTGATCAGAAACCTGGTGAGTGAGGGGTGGCCCTTAGCCAGGCAGAGTTTCTATAATATTTGTAAGGGAAGGGTCTGTGTGTTCTTAAGGCATGGGCCTGAGCAGAACAAAGGGGTGATTTACCGAGCTGATGACAGGGGATGTCTTTATTACTTATTGGATAAGACCACATTGATAAGCAGGGTCCTGTGTACGGCCATACCACCCTGAACGCGCCCGATCTTGTCTGATAAGCAGGGTCCAATTTTGACTTTCTTGAGGCCAATACCACGAACGGAGGGAGATTTGTTTCTCTGCTTTCTAAGTTAATTAACCACTGTTTTCTAATGGGATGGGGAGTATGTCTACTAACTCCTTTAGGTTAACAGTTTATTTCTCAGTGAACTTTGTATCCTTTTGTTATTGTTGTATTTATTCTCATTAGAAAAAAAGCTAGAAACTTCTGGCACTTCTCTAATGCTGCATTTTGTTTTCTTATTAACAAATCTTCCTGCAAACTGCCTCAGGTGGTGATTTGTTCAGTCAGCTAACTATTCCTGCTATACTGGTAATTTATTTTCGTGAAAATATTTGAACAGTATTAAAATAGCTCTTAGAAAAAGTATACAAAGCCTCAAATGCCTTTTTGATTTATTAATAGAAGGTGCTGTTTAGAATTCATAATTTAAATTTTGAATTTATGTTTTAAAAGCCTCCCCAAGGATAAAGCTAAGCTGTGTAACAGAGTAGCTTTGTTAAACTGACAGATTTACATATTTTATAATGTTCATGATTGCTGTGACTAGTTATCAGCTTGAAATTTACCCTCTTTTCAATTCTAAACAGTAAGGACAAAAACATCTTCTTTTGTACCCTAACGGGAAATGAGAAAGAGAAAGGGAGCCCCTGATATCTAGAGGGTTGCCTGGCACTCACAGCCAGGCCTTAGAGTCCTTGTGTGGAACGTGAACAGTTGTACAGATCACCACCATCAGACAGGGCCACTCTGAGACTGTCATGGCTGAAGACAAAAAGAAGATCCTTATTATTTCTAAACAGAGACAAAAACCTGAGCATTGTCCAAACCACAGAAGTGACCAAACGTCCCTCTATCCCAGCTGATAAGAGTGACTGCTGCTTCTTTAATAATTACAGCTTTCACCTTGCTCTATTTTTCTTTCCTTCTAGATAAGGATTATTAAGATACCCAATTATGGAATCACCTCCACTTCCTGACAGCATCCAATCCAGAGTAAAACCTCGATTCTTTAAACTTCATCCCAAATCACCCAGCCAAAACCCAAATCCTATACTAAGTCCTTTTTAATATTCTCTTATAGAGACAGCCCATGATTCCCTATGGTGTGCATTCTCTCTGCTTATTCAAATACGGGTACTTTGGCTCGAGGGCATTGACAGAAGGAAAATAACATTTGTGGCTTCTGTGAGCCAGATTTTTTTTCCCTTTTATACCTCATTTAATCGTTAACAGGGGCTCTGCAGGGTAGGTAACAACATTAACATATCTTAGAGGAAGAAAAAAGGTTAGGAAGGTATTTATTCAAGGTCAACTACTTAGGAAGTGAATGCAAGAGCTGGGATATGGACCCACGTTTTCTTGGCCCAAGAGCCCATGTTCTTTCCACTGGGCTGGCTGCTTTCCATTTGCGAAGGGTGAACTTAGCTCAGAGATGTTACAGAGACAACCATTACTCTTAGCTGATTAGATATTAAGAGTCCTTTTCCTCCCACATTCAGCCTGGAGATTTATTTTTGAAACAAATGGACTTTTTATTGGGAGGTGAAAATAAACTTTTAGATCTGTGAAGAAATTGTTTTGTGACAGTAGTTTAGGTATTTTCTCCTTGAGCGCTTTTCTTCCAAAAGGAAGCACATTTCTTATTCTCTCACTAGATTGGAGCCTGTAGGAGGAGAGCTGATTAGTCCCTCCCTTCCCACCTGGTTCCCTTTGGTGGTTCTTTATGGAGGGTTACAAATCCTTTCAGGACCTCACCTTAGCTTGCTATTTGAGCAGGAATGTGTACCCCAAGCTCTGGCCACAAAGAACCACTTGCTGTTCCTTCAAAGCACCACGTTCTTTTATTCTCTCATGTCTTTGCACACATTCTCAGTTAGGCTTGGAATACCTTCACCCCTCAGTAAACATCTGCTCTACCTTTCACACCTCTCTCAAATGGTCTCCTCCAGGAGACAGCCCTATGTCCTAGCCCTCCCTTTCAGTGATAGCTGTCTGCATCTGTGTTCCTAGCATCCTAGCTTGGATCCATATCTCTGCTGAGGTCCTCAGCATGGTATTTTGTAATTGTGTGTTTGTGTGTTTGATGTAGTCTCATTTCTCCTACTGCTGTAAGAGTTCCTCCATGGCAGGGATTCTTATTTTTCCCATTCCTGTGCCTTGCCCAAAGCCAGGGCAGAAGAAATGCTTAGTACATGTTTGTTGAATGAATAAATTAGGTAATTTACTTAAGATAAATATTTTTCAGAAGAGGCAAATCATAATCAGAACTATAGGTAAGGATGTGGCTGCCACACTGAACCCCAGTGGTGCTGTTCACCTTGCTTTGGGAGGTGCCCCTGGAGTTGGGCAGTACCCAGTCTACAGTCAACGTAGCAGTCCTATATAAGGATAACCACACTTTAAAAAGTAGGAGGGTAACCGAATAAAACTAATACAACTGCTAAACTTTCCCATATGTTTGAATCATAGTGTCCAAAGATCACTTGCTATTGGGCATGTGCTTTAGAAGTACAGTGAGTTTTCTTGGCCCTTGGTATTTTTTTTAAGATTCAAAATACTATTAATATTACAGAAACCTGGAGGAAAATATCAAAGTGACAACAATTACCCCGATCCTGTTACCCTACCTAAGTTCTGTCTTCCTGTTGGCCCCTCCAGCCTTGGAGCAGATGCACACTGACACATTATACATAGTTTTACCAGAGAATGCATATACAACTTTGTGTTCTGTTTCTTTCTCTTAACATTGTGTCAGCATAGCTCTATATTGTTAAGATGGCTTGTGGCGCACTTATTTTATTTTTTAAAATCTGCATGTCTATTTTATTTCCATTAGAAAAATATTATCTATCTAAAATTTTGGTCCACTTTCTTCTCCTTGATCTCTACCATTCAAATTTCAATACTTTAATTTTACTCAAGTAAAGGAAGAATCACACATCTGATGTGAGAACTAAATATTTCACATCATTAAATTAGTTTGAATTACGTATGCTCTTCATTATTTCTCAGGAACAATAGCTCATTTTTCCTACCTGTTATTTCCCTTTACTTTTATTTGAGTAACTGTGTAATGAGTATCTCTTTCCTACATTCACTAATATGGGTGTACATAAGTGTAATTTATAACGTCAGTAACTGGATTCATTAATCTTCAGTTCATGTTCAACTACCCCTATTATATGGTATTTCCATAATAACGAGATATTTTAGTCAAACTTACACTATCAGCAATTGTAAAAATTAAGATGTTAGTTAAGATATTACATCAGTTGTAAAAATTAAGATGTTAAAAATTCCAGACTAAACAAACACTGGGCCCACTTTTAGTCATGCTATTGTGAGAGGTCCTTGGAGAGCTATTGCTTTAATTTCAATTCGGCCTCTTTTGGGCAAAGCAACCACCTCGTAAGCAGCTCTAGCAGGAAAACTACTCTTGAAATACTGTTTGTAGATTTCATTGACACTATTGAAGTCATTTATGTCAGCCAGCAAAACAGTTGTTTTTCCCACATTAGTCAAGTCGGCCTGCAGCTTTCAGAATTTCACCCATGTTTTTAAGAGCTTGTTTAGTTTCCTCTACTACCCCTCCTGACACAAGCGTTCACTTGAAGGGTCCATGCCTGTCTGTCCTGAAATGTAAATGGTCCTGTCAACAAACAGCTTGACCATAGGGAGCAGTGGCCCCTGGAACTTTTGCAGTGCTGATCACCTTGTGATCAAGGACAGCATGGCTAACCCTTCTCTCTTGTGGTCCCTCCTGGAGAAAAAGCCCCGACAGCAGCCCTGCTCACTTCTTAGTCGACTCAGCTTACTTATTGTAAATCACTGTGTAAGAATCTACTGAGTTGATTAAAATATAAGAAGTCTAGAATTCTTGCAGTAGGATGTTGATCAGAGCAGTCTCTTTCATGTGATAAGATTCCTCTCTGCTGGAACTTGAATTTGTTTGTTTGTTTTATCTGCTGAAAATGCTTACAAAAGTGTGCAGTTTTCACATCTGTGGCACAAATGGATTATGAATGGGCATTCACATTCTCAGGGGGTGATAAGGGAAGGGAAGGTGCAGACCAGGCTGCACCTGGGTACATGCTGAAATGATGTTGCCATATTCGTGGTAGGGACAGGACCTGAGCTGTAGGGTAATTCTGAGTATCTTGTTCCGCAGAACCTGTGGACAAAGTGGCTGCCATGAGGGAGTTCCGGGTGCTGCACACTGCCCTGCACAGCAGCTCCTCCTACAGGGAGGCGGTGAGTGTGTGCCACAGCCCCAGCCAGGACTGCAGGAGAGGGTGTGAACGTAGGCAAGGGCTGTGGAGTGGGAGCTAGAAGCCTGTTGCCATGGCAACCAGGAGTTCCTTGGGGAGTTTCTGCCATGTCTGTGGGCCTCAATGGAGCTCTATCTTTCCCCAAAGAGCCTGTCTCAGTCAGGCATTGTTGATTCCCTTTAATGGTAATGATACAACCTCTCCTAATACTGACCTCATGGAATGAATTTTGTGACAGCCAAAGGATCTCCATACTGTTTCAGCTGGGCCTCATTCTTTAACTTTGGCTGAACTGCCTGCCTACCACCCCTTGACCTGAATGTCCTCACTGGGGAAATGGGCTGATGTCTTTCTATAGGAGAGTTGACAGGCAAAATTAATACAGCTGTGGACTTCCCAATATCTATGAATATGAAATAGTAATTGTACAGAGATTGAAAAGAACTTCTGGGGCTTAGAGAAACCTTTGTTATTGGGCTTGTAATGAGAGCTTTTATTTTGGAAGCATTAGAGCTGTAGATAGAGGAACGGACCACAGAGATTGAAGGTTTACTATAGTCTTGCTTTTTTCTTTTTTAATTGTTTGTTTTTCCTCCAGTAAGCCACAATTTCAGAGCAAAAAGAGGTTCATGTGTTTCTGGAGCTGCTGTTCTATTGTGGTGTGGTATACGTGCAAACACTTGCCAGGAGGAAGTCCTTCAGTAGAGTGTGGGTATTTGATGAATGCATTGAGCTAGTTGGAGCGCTCAGCCCTCCCCATTTCTCCTGCAGGTCTTTAAGATGCTCAGCAATAAGGAATCTCTGGATCAGATCATTGTGGCCACCCCAGGCCTCAGCAGTGACCCCATTGCTCTCGGTAAGTGCAGGACTGAATTTGAGAAAATAGGAGTTGTTGGAAAAGGAGAAACTAGGAGAAGGCAGTTACCCTAAAGAGACTTTGACCATCTTTTGAAGAATCACTGGTCTTGTGGGAAGAGGGAGAGTAATCAAGATGTGTTTGATATACCGGTCCTCTAAGAGCTCTCAGTTCCACAGAGAGTTAATGGCCTAACATGATAAATGAGGGTATGAGGCTGCCACATGAGGGCAACAGTTAGCCCAAATCATAGCAGTCAGGGAAGATGTTCTGCACACCTTGATGAAAAAGGGAAGAACCCAGAGATACAGGGGAAAGAGACCAGTGAATTGGTACTCAGTATGTGACTTAAGTGCAAGGGGGAGTGGAGAGCAGGGAAACATCCCCACTGAAACAAGATGAAGAATACTTGGGTTGTGTTGCTTGGTGCTTCGCTTCCTCTACTTCTCATGAGGGCTGGTTTATGGTCCTATGTCCCTTTTGAGCCTGTTGCTCTGATACCTAAAGCATCTTCTCCCTCCTGGATCTGGCCAGATTTCCATTCTCTGAGGTGAGCCCTGTTCTCTTTCAGGGGTTCTTCAGGACAAGGACCTCTTCTCTGTCTTTGCTGATCCCAACATGCTCGATACGTAAGTGTAACCGTTATATTAGAGTCCCTTATCTCTCCTCACGTGGTCAGAACAGAAACCTAATTGTCACCCTGGCTGAAATCTGTTCTTGGAGGCTATCTGCAGTCTATCACCAAGTCTGCCTTCTCATAATGTCAGGAGGTGAGAAGGGGCAAAGGCAGGGATGTATAAAGAGTGTCAGGAGGAAGCAGGATTCCAAGGGAGAGGGCTTTGCCTGCCAGGATCAGTTTAGATTTCATTCAGTAGATATTAGGGAGCCTTTGAAGGGTTTTAAGCTGAGGAAAGGAGAGGCAGTTATACAGATCCATAAAATGTTAGAGCTGGAAGGGACATGTCCCCTTATTTTGGAAGTGAAGAAAATAGCCCCACGCTGGAAAGAGAAGGGACCTGTCCAAGGTTGCCTAGTGTAGGGGTGAAGATGCCTAGAGCAGAGACTGAACCCTGAGCCTACCAGGCTGTATCTTTCCCATCATGCCTTGCCTGAGGTGAAGGTAAAGAATCTGCAACAGATCCCAGGAACTGAAGGCCTTGCTGCTGTTGCTGGGGGCACATCCACAGGAGCATAAAGCTTCCTGGTGGAAGATGCTGGAGACTGAGGAATTTGAAGGCAGGCATAGTTGGCTCCATTGTTGTGAGGGGGGACCCAGAACCCCTGTGGCTGAGGGTACTCTTTCCTTCTTAGTCACCCTTGGGTTTCTTCTTGCCCTGTCCTAGATTGGTGCCTGCGCACCCGGCCCTGGTCAATGCCATCGTCCTAGTTCTGCACTCGGTAGCAGGCAGTGCCCCGATGCCAGGGGCTGACTCCTCTTCCCGGAGCATGCCCTCCAGCTCATACCGGGATATGCCAGGTGAGCCCCAGAAGATTGTAAAGTAGGCCCCTCAGGAGCCGGCAGTGGCCCAGGGATTTGCTTTACTCAGCAGCTATGTATAGTGTTGGCAGAGGGCGTTCCTTGGGAACTCTCGGTTTGAGTCAAGAAGTGCATCTGTCCTGTAATTTTCCAAGGGAAGAGATAAAAATATGAATTTGGAGAGTAATTTGAGCTGAGATTCTGGAGCTGCGCCTGTGCCTTTCTGTTCTTCCTCCTGAAATCTGTTCACCCTCCTCCAGGTGGCTTCCTGTTTGAAGGGCTTTCGGATGATGAGGATGACTTTCACCCAGTAAGTGGCCTGCCTGCCTGCTGTTTAGGGGAGGTGGTGCTGGGAATGAGCTGCTGCCTGGGACCTGGCACGCCCAGGGCTGGGAGGTGGTCATAGGCCCTTAGGGGGCCAAGACCATGTCATGCTGTTCCTCTTTCTGGATTTCTTTCTGAACCTGGGAGCTTAGAGAGTCTCCCTGAGAACTGTTCCTGGAGTAGGGTGGGGTTCATTTGTGCATTTCACAGTGTTGCTCCTCTGATTCTGGGTGCCTCCCTTCTCCAGAGCACCCGGTCCACGCCCTCTAGCAGCACACCCAGCTCCCGCCCAGCTTCCCTTGGGTACAGTGGAGCTGCTGGGCCCCGGCCCATCACACAGAGTGAGCTAGCCACTGCCCTGGCCCTGGCCAGCACTCCGGAGAGCAGCTCTCACACGCCGACTCCTGGCACCCAGGTATGGAGAGAGGGCTGGGAAGACCAAGGCCAGGCCCCCAAGGAAGAAGCTCCCTAGCAGTAGGATAGGTTTGCCTTTGCCAGCCCTGGTGCTAGAATTGGCTAGAGCTGAACCATGGAGCCCTGGTGGGGATTCTTACTGCAGCTTGGGTGACTTCCCCTCACTTGCCTTTAGTGCTCAGAAGTCCAGGGATTAGCACTGTTCCGATTGATTCCTCCTTGTAGTTCAGAAGAATTTCCCCTCGCACAATGTGCCCTTCCTCATCCCTGACAGGGAGCAGACATCACTGACTTAAGCACTTCTGGTGATAAGTCATTCTAGCTTTCATGGCCATCTTTCCCAGTGCTGGGGTCCTAGGCTGGGTCAGGGTCAGGGGGCTCTGAGCAGAAGAGAATGAAATCTTTCCTGCCCACATAGAGAGCTTCTAGGTACCTCTGTGTGGTTGTCTCATGGCAGGCCCCTGTTGGGAAGCAGTAGTTGGCCACCCCAGGAGCACTGTGGGGTGGTGTAACAATGTGGGTATGTACTCTGAGATTGCGATGGCTCTGAGGGTGACACTGACCACTGATTTTTCTGTAGGGCCATTCCTCAGGGACCTCACCAATGTCCTCTGGCATCCAGTCAGGGACACCGATCACCAATGATCTCTTCAGCCAAGCCCTACAGCATGCCCTGCAGGCCTCTGGGCAGTCCAGCCTTCAGGTCAGTCTTCCCACTTCCTGGTTTCCATGTGGCTTCCTCGTTACTTTGGATGCCGAGCCTTTTTCTGCTCTCTGGAGGTCCTTTCCACTTGGCATGCTTCACTCTAGGAACAGCTGGAGCATGGCAGTGACAGGTGAGGAGTGTTCCTAGCAAGGGCACACTCTTACAGTGGTCCCTGTGGTCTCCTCCTGCCCCCAGTGACTGTGGCCTGACTCCTCTGACCACCTGTCTTGGATAATCATAGCAGTTTTAGTCAAGCAGGCATTCATGCATTCCGTGAGTGTTGACTGAGCATTTAGCATGTACATACCAGGCCTGGGTCAGGTGCTGGGGCTAGGGGTGAACTGGTCCTCCTTCCTGCTGTGGAAGGGCACCAGGCAGGTACTGACCTAGGGAGCAGCAAGGTGAGAAGCCCAGCCACTTGAGATGGGGTCCTGGGTCAGGCAAAACTTTTCTGAGGAAGGGGTGTTTAAGCTGATTGTCAAAGAATTCGTTGGAGGTTAGTCAGGCAGGGAAGAGGTGTTTGAGGTAGGGAGGGGATGATTTCCAGGCGAAGGCAACTACGAGGTCTATGTGACTTATCTAAACTACAAGGCTAGAATGCTGTGTCCTAGTGTAGAAGATCCTGAGATGGAGCCAGAGAAAGAGAGAGCAGGAGCCTGCATGTGAGGGGCCTTGAATGCCAACCTAGAAGGATTAGATTTGATCTAGCAGTTGCCAGGGCGCCATGGGAGGCTTTAAGGAGGGGAATGGTTACCCTAGCAGCTAAGTGGGAGACCTAAGGGGTCAGCAGCATTTTATCGCATGCCTCCGCGCACAAGCTGCTTGCTTCATGTCTGTTTCCATTACTCCTCACAGTAAGCCTGTGGGGTGAGCCTCAATCCTGGAACTTGTCCAGGGCCATAAAGCCATGAAGTGGTAAAGACAGGGTTCAAGCTTGTGTGGTTTTCCATACCCCATGTGGTCCTTGTGGACAGTGAGGGGAACAGGAGTAGGACACGTGGACAACTTGTCTTCTCCCTTCTTTCATCCTCCCTAGCTAGATGCCTATTTACTTTGTTCCCCAGTTCAGGAGCATTTACTGGCTCCACCTGGCCTGTAAAATGAATCTGAGTTGATATGTGTGTTTTTTTTTTAAGCTCTCCACATTCTCACCCAGGCTTGCCTCTCTGCATTTGTGTTTCTTCCCCCTCCCCTTTGCATTGCCTTCGTCCCGCCTGTGAACACGTTGTTTTCCCTAAGTTGTGTACTTCCCTCCTGTCATGAAATAGATTAATGAAGCTATGGAAGTACTAGAAGAAAATGTGGGTGACTTTCTTTAAATCCTTATAGTAGAGAGGGTCTTTCATGACTAAAACTCAAAATCTGGGAGCCATTAAATAAGAGAGTTACACATTTTAAGCTTGTAAAAGTGAAAATTTCGGCATGGCAAACCAAACCAAAAAAAAAAAAAGCAAAGTCTACAATAAACTGGGAAAAAAAATCTGTGACACGTTCACATAAAGGTCAAAATCTCCCTGATGTGTAGAGGTTCTAGAAATTTAAGACCAATAACCCCACAGAAAAATGGGAAAAGGATATGGATAAACTATTCGCTGAAAAGGAAGTACACGCTCTTAAACCCATGTAATTCCTAGCAATCCCAGTTCTAGGAATTTAACCTGGAGATGTATGTACGTGTAGAAAATGACATTTGTATGGAGTGAGTAATGGCATCATTATTTGTATAATTATTTTGTAATGGCAAAAGATAGGAAGCAACCCAGTTATGGTACATTTCAGGACCTCCACAGGTTGAAATATTATACAATTATGAAAAAATGTTTTATGTACCAGCATAGAAAGGTCTCCAGGATAGACTGATTATGTTAAAAAAAAAAAAAAAAAGAGGGTTGGGGAATGGATGTAGAACAGGGGTATAAGAAAAGGGTAAATATAAGAATATGTATTTGTATTTCCTCAAAGAAAATAAAATTGGTTATCTGGGGTGGGGGTGGGAGTGGATGAGAGTAAGACTTCACTGTGTATCATGTTAAAAAAACAGAACCAAAATTAGCTGGGTGTGGCGGTGTGCACCTGTAGTCCCAGCTATTCTAGAGGCTCAGGCAGGAGAATCACTTGAGCCCAGGAGTTAGAGGATGGAGTGAGCTGTGATGACGCCACTGAGCTCTAGCCCAGGCAACAGAGTGAGACCCTGTCTCAAAAAAAAACCAAAAGAAACCAAACAAAACTAGTTTTAAGATTTATTCCTCTACCCCATTTATTTTTGTGTGTGTGTGTGTACATATAGCAGGAGAAAGAAAGTAATTTAGTCTTTTGGAATTTAGACATTGAGTAATTTGTGCCCTCTCTTTTTATCCTTATGTTAAGTCTTTCCTTTTTTAATTGTAAAACTGAATTTATTCTCTTCACTCTCAAGCCTATCTTTTAGTCTTCCTAGAAGCCCTGTGTTCTGTGGAACTCAGCATCAGTGACTTTGCTGTAGGACTCCCATCTTCCTTTCCTTCCCCTGAAAGCATAGACCCAAGTGAGTCTTCATTAGGATCCCAACTAACAGTCTCTGCCTATTCCTGTCTTTCCACAGAGCCAGTGGCAGCCCCAGCTGCAGCAGCTGCGAGACATGGGCATCCAGGATGATGAGCTGAGCCTGAGGGCGCTGCAGGCCACCGGGGGGGACATCCAGGCGGCCCTGGAGCTCATCTTTGCCGGAGGAGCCCCATGAACTCCCTGTTCCTTCTGAGCCCCCAGCACATTGTAGAGGCTCCTGCCGTGGGAGGCACTCAGGAAGGTGCCTCCATCTCTCCCGTCCCCAATATACCTGATGGTCAACTCTCCTGCTTTGTCCAGTGCTTGGCCTTTCTGGCTGATCTGAGCTGGTGGAGGCACTGGGGCGAGCAAGGTGTGTGGGTCTTGGTGCTGTGCCATCAGGGAGCAGGGCTGGCCCCTGAGTCTGGGCCCTGAATGGAGGATTTTAGATCCATGTCATGGGATGCTGTGTGATACTCACGTTCAACTTTGGGAGAAGCTTCCAGTGGTAGCCCCTGGACTCTTGAGTGCTTTGGGGTATGGCAGCCTCAGGACATGCCCAAGGCTGGGACAGGGCTGTTGCCCAGCCTTCAGCTTGGCTGCTGGGCTTTTTTACAGCTTCTGAAATGTCCACAGCCTAGGGAGTGGCCGGGTGGACTTCCAGGGAGAGCATATGGGGGCAGCTTGCCTTCCACATCACTCCCTCTCCCAAAGGCTTCCAAAAGATTCCTTGTCTCTCCCCAGCCTACTCTCACCAAGCATTTTTTGATGCCTATTCCATAATAGGCATCCAGGTCTCAGAGCTGCGCCAGGAGGCAGGACCCTCTTCTCTGTCCTGAAGGCATAAACACAAGAGCAGTTAAATAACAATACTAAACAACACCAACACGAACAGAGCTCAGCTTTAATATTGAAGAGGGCACCAACCCTCAAGCTGCTGCTCCATCTGCCTGTGCTCATTCCCCTTGGCATGGCGCTCCCTGTGGCATTCCCTCCGGCGTCACAGACATGTCCAAGTTGAGAAAGCGGGTTTCATGTGCTTTGAATATTTTGTAAGGAAACACTCCTTCAGTCTCCATTTATTTGGGATCTAACATGGGTAGGAAGCAGCTCAGAAGTCTGTTCCTGCCCTGTGCCTTGGCAGACGTTCCTTCCCCACCATTCCCAGTCGTGGTCATTCAGCTTCTGCTTGTTTCTTCCTGGGACAAAAGGTTTACCACTTAGGGACAGCCTATTCTGTCCTTTAACTGCTCCCCAGAGCATTTGCTCCTTGGCCCTTTTCTGACCTAAGGAACCACTCAGAGCAAACCTCTTCTACATTAGCAGGGCTTTAGTTACTTACGGAGAGTGGTGGTGGGTGATGCACTTGCCCATTTGACCTGTCCTGGCTTGGGTTCCCACCATACCCTTTTCTTTGGATGACCTCTAGTTTATCAGTGATGCTCTCAAAGGAAGGTACTCAGAGGGGACCCATTATTCCACATACAGCCTGAAGAATACGTTGTTCTTTGCTTCCTCCAGAAAGTTTGATAAATCTCTCTACATTTCCCTCTCAATCCTGGGATTAATGCTGAGAGGTGTTTGCATTGGCAGAGAAGTCTCAGAATTCTCTGGACTTCTTGGTGCCAGGCCTGTGTGCCTCAGTGGTCTGCCTGGAGCCCAGCTGCCTACTTGTGGTTTGGAGCAAAGACCGGGAAGCTCTGTCTTTGAACCCGATGTCTCTTGCTTGCTTGTGGTGGAAACAAAGGCCAGTCCCATCCTCATGGGCCTGTGTTGGTCCAATGGGGCTGACACAGCCCTTCTGTCCCCACCATACAGTGTCCCCAGAGCTGGTTTCCATACTGCGGCAACTCTCCCTCTGCCTCCAAGGACTGCCTTCCAAGGCGCTGGGGTTCCTGAACTCCCCCACCCCATTTATGCTCTGGAACATTTGGGTCTCCCTGCCCTATCCCTGGAACCAACCCCAATACTAGTTATACTGCTTCCCAGAATTGAGGCACCCTCATGGTTTCCCTTTCCCTTCTTTGTCAGCTCTTTCCTCCAGGGGCTTGGCAAGTTGGCTTTGCTTCCTGTGGCCCTGTTTTAAGTAGTGTATGTTGGGTCTGATAAGTGCCCCCACTGAGCCTGGGGCTTTCCATGGGCCAAGGACTCCTTCCTAACCATTGTCCCTTTCACCCTTTCAACAAAGATTGAGCCTCTGCTCTGTGCCAGGTAAACATGATGGCGTCCTTGCTCTCAGCTGTGTCATTGGTAAGACAGACAAACCAGTGTTTACATTCAAGCCTGATGAAAACTGGGCCAGGCAAGTCCAAGGGCTGTGGGGGCTCGCAGGAAGGGGAGCTCACTTGGGCTAGGGGAGGGGTTGTGTGTGAGGGAAAGCTTCTTGGAGAAAGTGTCATCTAAGCTGAGATGTGAAGGGTAAGGAAGCATTGGGCAGGAAGGTAGGTGTGCTGAGCAGGCTGGGATTGGGGAGAAAATATGGCTCCTGTAGCCCTGTCTGTCAGGGTGGATAGCAAGACAGGTGGGTGGGCAGGGGCTAGATGATCTTAAGCCATGTAAGAAGTTCAGGCTTACCCCAAGGGCAATAGGGAGTCCTAGAATTTTAATCAGGGGAGAGAGTCAGATTTGTATTTTAGAAAGGTTGCTCTGGCAGCTGTGTAATGAATAGATTGGGGCTGGGGGTGGGCTGCTCTCTTGAGGGAGAGCAGGGAGGAAGTTGTGGCAGTGATCCACTTAGAACACACGGTGCGCTGACCTGGCAGTGTGGTGGTGGGGAAGGAAAGGAATGGGCAGAGAGAGACTTTAGGAGTTACAATTGATATCAGATCTTTGGGAAAGGTGAGTGTACAATTGTCTCTTTGGACAGATAGAGACACCAGGGTTCAGAGGGTTGAGATCATCTGTCCACAATCTCATGGTTAGGAACTAGACAGATAGGCCTAGAAACTCAGGTCTGTCTGACTCCAAAGCTGACGCCCTTCCTCCCACTGCCCGTGGCCTCTGAAGTGTGGAAGAATAGGAGGTGATGAAGGCTCAGATCCGGCTGAGGACCTGGGACTTTATCCTGAGTGCAAAGAACATGCCTGGGGTGGCTTTTAGGCAGGGTAGCAGGGATCAGATCTGTGTGTGAGAGAATCTGACAGCTGTGTGGAGGCTGGATTTGTGGGAAGTGAGACTAGGGGTGGGCGACCAGCTAGGATGCTGACTGGAGCCTCCAGATGGGACATGGTGGGGGCCTCCACTGGAGCTGCAGCAGGGGAGCAGAGTGGAGGGGGTGCTGTGAGGTGTGAAGGACAGACTAGCTCTGGGGGCTGAGGCAGAGTGGAGAAGCAGGCAGGATGTGAGCAGGTGGATGGGGATGTGGCAAGAATAAGGGACTTAGGGGAGGACTTGGAATGAGGTACCATGGGACAGCCAGGTGGGGATGTCTTGTAAACACGTCTCTGGGCCAAGATAGTGACCAAGAAGTTCTAAGTTGAGGACTGGGTTTTTGTCATGTGAGAAGGTAATTCAACTTTTCAGGGAAAGGTAGAGGAAAAGGGGATAGCCACTAAGTAGTTGGGCTTTATAGGAAATGGTGACTGATAGACATGAGACATAGAAGTGGGGCAGGATCTGCTGCTTCTGGGAAGGCGAGAGCAGGAGTCACCAAAGCTGAGGGAGTAGGAGGCACTGGACAAAGGGCATGGTCACTGGGGTCAGATGCCACAGTCAAACCTAGTAACAGAAGGGATGACCTTAAACTTGCCAACTTGAGCCATGGTGACCTTGGGGAGACGTTGCGATGGAACCAGAGCCAGATTGCAGGGGTTGAGGACTGCATAGGAAAGAGGCAGTGG
Source organism: Daubentonia madagascariensis (assembly GCA_023783475.1). Taxonomy (NCBI): domain Eukaryota; kingdom Metazoa; phylum Chordata; class Mammalia; order Primates; family Daubentoniidae; genus Daubentonia; species Daubentonia madagascariensis. The sequence goes on along the minus strand of JAKFHU010000144.1, from coordinate 4,583,971 downwards.
ATGCAGGGAGGGCAGAGAACCCTGCCAGTGAGGGACAGGGTAGTAGCTGGAGGGAGATGGGATAGGGAGTGAGCTTTTGCAGTTCAGCAGAGGTGAAGTTGGAAATGATCACAAGAACTTTTCTAGGAAGCTAAGGGGAAAAAAAGGAAGAGACCCTGAAATAGAATATGCAAATACGTAGAGATGGGTGAGTTTTCTGAACAGATCCCTTCTCCTGATATAACTCAGATTTGGCTGGGCTGGCATGGGCTGGGCTGGCACAGCTTACTGGGCACATGGGCCCCAGTTCTGTTCCTTGCCTCAGCCCCATCTGGTCGGGGCCCCAGACCAAGCTCTCAGAGCCCTACCCTGAGGTGGCTTCTTTCCCCTGCCTCAGGCTTTGGCAGTGAATGTTTGGTGAGGATGCTGGGGACTTGATTGAGGCCTCTCTATCTGCTTACCCAGCCTCTCTAACAGGTTGTGTCCCTCTGGCCCAGGGCTGGGCTCAGGTCAGCTCAGCTGGCCCTTGGTTTCCCTGTGCCTGGCCCTGTCTCACTCCATAAGCTCTGAGGTTGCTAGGAGTAGAATTCAGTTTCCTCCGTGCTTGAAATGCCTTTGTGGCGACCCAGGTACTGGCCTACTCTATCCTGGCAAAAGTAGCTAACAGCAATGCAGTACAATAGTGCTCATTTATCAAGCAGCCTCTCTGTGCCAGGCATTGAGCTAGGCACTCACATATGCCATCTCAGTGAATCCTCGTAACAACTCTGAGAAGTAGATAATGTTATTCCCATGTACAGAGGAGTGCTTCCGGTTGGTGGGATATGACTGTATGCTGGGAAACAGGCCTTTCCAGGGCTTGGGTGGGATTATATCAGCATGATGCCATTCAATGCACCCACCTGGGGCCTTGTGCCTGGCTGGCTGATGGTCTGCTAACCACTCATCCTGGGAGCAGCGGCTCAGGTCTTGGAGGGGATTAGGCTTCTAAGTCATACTGTCTGAGGTTTAGGTCACTTTTCCACAGGTGAACTAACTTCTTGGAGCCTCATTTGTGTCCCGTTTGACATTTTCCCTCAATTTATATAAGTGGATATTGAAAGTGTGTATCAGAGATGCCAGGCACTCAAAAGCTGGGCTAGTAAATGTTCTAGATGGAGTCAGGGCCCAGACAATGAAATAACCCTAATAAGAAGAACAGGAACAAGGAAAGTCTAAGGTCCTGCAGTGGGAATCAGGAAACTAATTGCTCTTATGCAGCATGAGGTCTCATTTTTTCTCCTCCTGGGCCCAGATTCAAACTGACAATCTTTCTCAAACCAGCATCCCAGAGAGCCACTACTGATGGTTGGGAGTTGACCCAGGGATAACCCTGGGCTAAGATCAACAGGATTTAACAGCTTGGTGTCTCAACCCAGTAAGACAGTGCCTGTGGAGGTGCTAGAATCAGGAGCAAATAAACCAGTCTTTTAGCCCTTTACTGCTCAGCCTCCACCCTAGGTGTTGTGTTTTGATCTGAGGCTTGATCTTTGAAAGGGATGGGCACAGTCTGGACTGCTTAGCACCTAGAAAGGGCTCGGTGGACGTTTGTTAAATGACTGACTGATCATGTCCTGGGAATCAACCAGGATTAGAGAGACTCCAAGGAAGGCCCCGTGAGGGAACTATTTGAAACTGGGGTTACCCTGAAAAAAGCACATTTAGAAGGACATAACCTCTCTCTTGAAATCCTTAAAGAACTATATTCTAGGAAGGGGGATTAGACATGGTCCATGTGGCCTCACAGGGCAGATTTAGGACCCCTGGGCACTGGAGAAGAAGACTTTGTGTCAGCTAAACTAGATGGACAAGGGTGGCTCATGAGGGACCTCATTGTCACTGGAGGTATGTAAGCAGAAGCTGCATGGCCACTGTAAGGGCTCTTGTGAGGGGCTCTCAGGTTGGACTGAATACCCTCTAAGAGTTACTTCTAGTCCCAAGAATCGAGATTCTTGGATCATTGTATTCATGAAAGGAAGTGAACACTGTGGTGACCACGTCTGCATGTTGCATGTGTATCTCCTCGTGAAGGATCACGTCAGACCTGGGAGGGTCCTGGTGCACCCTCTATCCTGTGGAGATGATTTAAACAGCATATTTAATTCAACCTACAGAAGGAGATGCAGAAGATAGAACGAGAAAGCTTTGTCTATCTCTGGTCTAGGCAGGAGCTAGACCAGGAGAAGAACTGTTGTTTTAACTCTTCTTTCTCATTTTGTAAACAAACAGGCCTGGGCTGGGGCAGAGCTTTGCTTACCTCGTCAGCGACCAGTCTGGGACTTGATCATCGGCCCCCCAGCCACGTATGGTCAGGAGATTTTGTTAGTCTAGATGGATTTCACATGACTTTCATGAGATTCTGCTCTGCCTCAGGCCATGGGCACTGAGAATAGAGGCTCAGAGATGGATTTGGGGCATGGGAGTGGGGGGGAGGAAGGAGTTTGTCTCCACAAAGCCTTGGGAGTATAAATTTAGTTTCTGCTGCCTCGGCCATGTTCCACAGTGGCCACCAGATGGCGCTCCCACTACAAGCCCCGTGCCATTTTGGCCAACTTAGCTAAAGATGCTGGGTTATCCCTAGAAGGCCTGGGACCTATCACGTTTTTAGGTGAGCTGAGTGATGGAAGGAGAAAAGGTCTGTCTCTCCTCTGCCAGTCCCATGTTCATCACTGACTATTCCCCTGTGGATTTTTACTTTCTTTGTCTCTCACTTAACTTGGCTGGCCAGACCCAGATCTTAGCAATTTATGGTAGGGCCAATCAAATAAAAATGCTCCTAGAATAACAAGGACAGAGAACAGAGACACAGGAATGGGATGCCACCGGCAAGCATTGACCCTCGGGGCTAAGCAGGGTGGTGGCAATTTGAGAAGTTCTCCATTCACAGTGGGCTGAGTAGATGTCCCGGAGGCAGTGGGCTCTGAGCTGGCACCTAGGAGGAAGAGGCAGGGGAACATGCTAGAAGAGGTTTGGAGATGGGCAGAGCACTGTGGGGAGGGTGAAGCATAGTCTGTGTAGCCCAAGGAGGGTTTCCTCTGCACTTCTCTCCTGGTCTAGCCCTTAGCCCTGACATGGTCTTCTGAGAGTTGGGCCAGGTGCAGTGGTAGCTAAGGCTGTTGTGCCTATGAGATAGTCACAGTGAGCACATGGTATGTTGGAGGTCCCAGATGTGGCCTACAGAACTGTTTTTATTTGACCATATCCATCCTCTTTAACCTTTGAATTATTTGCCAATATTTTAAAACTGAGAGTTTCAACAAAGACTCAATTTTTAGCTTCTCTTGAAAAATCAGACCTACCTGTTGCTACTAGGTATACTTCTCCATGGCTGAATGGGCTAAAGCTGAGTAGGAGGTGCCCTGTAGACAGGGCAGGTGACCTCCAGTGTTCCCCAGGCCCCAGCCCACATCCCTCATTCTCATCCCCTGCCTGGTCTCTCTGCCCCCTACAATAGGTGGTAGTGGTGGTGGCAGCAATAGGAATTGTTGTTAGTAGCCAAGAAGCCTGGGTGGACACCATGCTCTGGGGCCTCACAGTGGGTGTGGGGTCTAGCATGAGGGGGCTTTTGGGGGCTGAATGCCCTCCGAGAGCTACTTCTATAATTGGGATTCTTGGGTCATCATATCCATGAAAGAAAGTGAGCTATTTGTAGGTGACCACATGTCTGCATGTGTTATCTCCTCACTGAATCTGTATAGTTTCCCCAGGCCTCTTGTTAGGGGTGGACCACTCCTGTGAAGGCCGTGTGTAGCCACAGAATCAGGGCTGAGGAGGAGGTCAGAGAAGCTTGGAGAATGGAGGGATGAGCTAAATTGGGCCCTGAAAGGTGAGAGGCTTTTGTTGGAACATTAGGGAGGATGCCCAGGGCCTCTGCTGCTGCTTCAGGGCCACGAAACTCAGGTCTCTGTGTCCATTTCTTTGATTCTTCAAGGGGCCTTCTTGGATTTTGCTGTGCCTCGGCTGCCCATGGGGCTCAGGAAATGGCCTCATCAAGGTGTTTTTCGCATAGATAGAAGCCTCTGCATTGTTTCTTTCTCCTAGCCTCTCCCCTCTGCTGAATATGGAGTCATGGGGACAGGAAGGACAGGAATGTGCCTCCCCTTCAGATCTGTTGGCATCCACACCTGTTTCTGCCTCTGCTGGTCTACTTCTCATCATTGGCTGTGAGTGGGGATTGTGCCTCGGTCCTTGGTCCAGGTTCAAGAGCCAACCTTGGCCTCCAGTGAAGCAGGCAGGCGCCTGACACCACCTATGCCGTTCTGATTTGATTTCCCTGTGCTGCCTGAGGCAGGAAAGTTCAAGCCTAAACACTGGTCACAGTACCTGCTCCCCTCTGTTGCCCCACAGTCTAGCTGCCTTTCCCTCTATAGAGCTGTTGCCTCAAGTCATGGACCCAGTTCTCGCCTCCCCTGGCTGCCTGCAGCCAGCCAGGAGTGGGCTGCCATCTGGCCCTGGCCCTTTGTCTCCAGGTTGGCTGCATTGGGGGGAAGATGGTTCAGTGCTACTCCTGAAGCCCCCTCCAGCCTGGAAAAAAATTATCTGTCATCACCCCAGTTTCCATCTGTTGCCCTATTGATTGGGAGGCTGAGTGTGGCCCCTGGCCTGCCCTCCGGCCCAGCGCTTGGTGACATGAGCCCTGTCTGGATCCTTCTGAGGATGGTTTGGACCCAGAATCCAGCCACAGATAGGAGGCAGCAGTGCAAGGGCACATCACACTGAGAGAAGTTGTGTGGTTTCTCTAGAGAGACATCACCTGAGTTTCAATCCCAGTCCTGCCTCTAACCATCTGTGTGATCCTGGCACATCACATCCCCTCTCTGTGCCTTACTTTCCTCATTGTAAAGGGAGGTGAATAATAGTTCCTACCTCATAGGATTGTGAGCATTAAATAAGTTCAGGTGAGGCTATGAAATGCACACAGCACATAGTAACCACAGTGTTAGCAATTGTTATTGGAGTCAGAAAACCCAAGTTCCCGTATTGGTTTTACCATTTACCAGTTGATCCTTCCTGTACCTCAGTTTCCTTCTCTTAAAAGGAGTTATGCACCTTCTCTCAGTGAAGGAGAGAATGTAGGACTGGCAGGGATGATATAGGTGGGATTGTGTGTTGTGAGTTGCTGTGCACATGGAAAATGTTTTCATTGATTCTGAACCCATTTGAATTCTCAGGTCTTAAAGGCAGGGACAGGTGTTTCTTAGTTTGCCTTAACTTTGCACAGAGCAGACACTGAGTGTCAGTCTTGGAGACTAGCCTGGGCCAGGCTCCACTGCTGGCTTCAGGGCCACAGGCTTAGAAGTGCAGGCCTGGGGAGGAGCTCTTAGACTGTCCACAGCCTCACGATGCCCAGAGCATCGTGAGGCTGTTGGTTTCACCCAGTGGGCCAGGAACCTAGCCCTGTACTCTCTCTGGAGGCATCTTGATTTCACCTTCTTGGCCTGCTGGGATACCTTGGGGCTCTCAGGGAAGGAGGAGACAACTGGAAGCAAAATGTAGAATGGTAAAGCTAAACTTCCTGGTAGCAAAACTTTTCTGGCTACGGAGCTGGGCAGAGGGCTAAGGCTGGGACCTTAGCTACTGTCTGCAGTGTGTGAATCAAGTCTAGGTCTGTGAGTTCTGAAGGCTGAACATTCACTTCTGTCTCCCCTCAGTGCAGCCCGCCTTGGGCTAGACATCCAGTGAGCACTAGATGAGTGCTTACTGAGCTGGGTGGATTTCCCAGTCATGGTTCCGTGGGGCACAAGCTGAGGTGGTAGGGCCATCTCTGGCCTGAGGGAGAGGAGACCCTTTTACAAAGGGCAGTCAGGTGGTTCTGAGAGGATGAGCTGGTGGCAGAGCAGCCAGGGCTGCTCAGGTGACTGCTGAAAGGCTGGGCCTAGATCCTCCAAGGGAGTCACCACTGGATCATCAGGTTGCTTGTGGTAGCTGAGCCCTAGGCACATTGTGAGCAGAGATCCCCTTAAGCTGGCCTGACCTTGCCTCCCCCACAGTGAGTTTTGGGCATGCAGGACACTCCCCACTCTTTCTACTTGGGGAAGGGGCCTTCCTAATTATATCCCCCTCCACTCACATGGAAATGAGTTTGGATTTTCTGAGCATACACCAGCTGGCTGGGGGGTAGGCAGCCCAGAAGGCTGCTGGCTGGGGAAGGGAGGAGAAGGGAGAGGGAGGGGAAGGAGCCAGGCCAAGATGAAAAATTCCCAGTGTTCTCATAGGCAGAGCAATAATGGGGCCCTGAGTGCTCCCCATACACCATCGCACCCCCCTCTTCGTCCCCCTTAGGGGAAAGTATCTTGCTCCTGCTGGTAGGCTCAGCAGGGGGCTGTGTCCACTCTGGCAAGTCCATCTTCTGAGAACCATAGTCCTCAGAGTCCAAACCACTTAGCTGGCCATAGCGAGGTTGTCTGGTGTTAGACTGCTCTGTGCCCTCGGAGAGGTCCTCCACCACTTCTAGGCCAATCCTTTTATGGGGTGGAGGAGTGGAACTGAGGCCCAGAGAGGGGATGGAGCCTGCAGCTGATGACAGAAGACCACAATTCTGTCTTGTCCGCAGCGGGGCTCTCCCCTTGGAGTTGCCTGGGAGGGAGTGGCGAAGGTTCCCCCCAGCAGCTCTGCTTTCCCTCTGGGAGGCCCGGAAGGCTAGAAAAGGCTGCGAGGGGCGGGGGAGGGGCGGGGTGGGGTCAGGCATTTGACTCCGCCTCCTGGCTTGGCTCTGCCTGCGGCCGGGCGCTGGCTCAGTCTCGGCTGCTTGCCGCTGTCGCTCCGGGGCCACGGGATGACGCCTCCTCCGCCCGGACGTGCCGCCCCCAGCGCACCGCGCGCCCGCGTCCCTGGCCCGCCGGCTCGGTCGGGGCTCCCGCTGCGGCTGCTGCTGCTGCTCTGGGCGGCCGCCGCCTCGGCCCAAGGCCACCCGAGGAGCGGACCCCGCATCTCTGCTGTCTGGAAAGGTAGGCGGCGCCGCGCGGCCAGCCCGACGCGGGATCGGACGCTGCGCTGGGTGGGCGCGGAATGTGCGGCTCCCGGAGGGAGTGAGTGCGCGCTGCTCTGCGGGTCCTGGGATGTCCCCGCGCTGTCCCCGCGAGGAGCGTGTGGGTCTGGGTGAGTGTGTGTGAGTGTGCGCGCTGGCATGCCGGAGCCGGCTGAAACGCTGCGGCGAGCGCGCGCCGGGGGCCCGAGCCCCGGCTAAGTCGCTCCAAGTCCGCGGGCAGCCTGGAGCCGCAGCGCCCGGGTGCGGGGGGACGAGGCGGGCCCCTCTCTCGGCCCCGAGCCGCTCTCGGTCCTTCGGTGCGGGGGCTTCTGCGCAGGACCCTTTCCCCGCCCGGGCCCCCCATTCCAGCCGCCTCCACCTGAGCTGCGGGCTCTGCTGGCGCGCGGGGCGCAGGCTGGGCCGGCGAGGGGGGGCGCGGACCCCTTGCCGCCGCTGTCGCGCTTCGGCTGCGGGAACAAAGACCCCGCCGCCTGCCCCCGCCCCCGCCCCGGCCCGGAGAGCGGGCCAGGCAAGGGGGTGGGCACCCTGCGGCAAGGCGGGACGCGGTGCAGCGCGGGGGCTTGGGACACCCGGGCTCTGCCTCTGCAATATCGGGACCGGCCGCTCCCCCCTTGCTCACACGTGGCGGTTGTCACCAGAAATCGGCGCCAGCATGGGGGGCAGTGCCCGTTGGGTGGGGCGCGGCCGATGGGACCCCCAGGCGGCGGATCTGGGGCAGGGGTGCAGCCTTTAGGCCGTGGTGGATATGAGAATCTGGGGGAGCAGTCTCCTCCGGGGTCACCTCAGTTTAGACCCCTGTACTATGGGACAGAAAGCCGGCTGGGTGGGGGGTGGTTTGAGGCTCTCTGCCGCAAGGGATTGAGCTCCCCTCCCCTGCATTGCACACAAATGCCTCCCCACCCCCAGGCCGACTGGGCTCTGTCCCCAAATTTGGTGTCTCTGCGGCCCTCCTGTGGTGGTGGTAGGGGACTCACAGCAGGGGCTGGGGGGACTTGTCGGGTCTGGCCCCACCTGGAGCCCTTTGATGCCTTTGACAGTTTGCAGGGATTGCAGGAGTCTGAGCATTATCTGGGGCAGGTATTCTTAGCAGAGGGGAAAAAAAAACCCACACACAAAAACGAGTGGCCCAAACTGCGGCAGCAGCTGAGGGAGTGTGACTCGCCCAAGGTCACTGGGCAGCATAGGACCTCAGAATGCAGGCAGAGGCTCTGATCTGGCACAGGACTAGTCCTGGTTGTGGGTTAGGGAGGGGAGAAGCATTTAGGTGGTTCTGTGACCATGATTGAGGTGTGCTGGGGGCCAGCTCTGCTACCCAGCCAGATGTGTTCCCAGTGGGAGTGGAGCAGTGCAGCCAGAGCTGTGACCACCTTCTCCTGGTGGACACCTGCACACCCCTCTGTCATTCTAGCCCCATTGCAGGCTTCCTCTCCCCTCCCAGCAGCTTTGCCTTGCTTCAGTCCTCTTGGCTATCTTGGACATCACATCTTGTGGGCACTCTGGAGGGGACAAATGGCCATGTCTGAGTGTTCTGGAATCTTTCCCTGCATCAAACTCCTTGCATTTGGCTCTGTTTGCTTTTCCCCCAAGTCTTCCCATGACCCCCCCCCCTTAATGTACACCCACCTCTTAGCACTTAATGCATACATCCCATCCTGGGCACTTAGTCCCCACCCTGAGGCTATTTAAAGCTGCTTTCAGTCCTCTTACCCACTTCTCAAAGCTCCCAGCCTAGCTCCATGCCCCCCCTCCCCTGCCCACAGTTCACTGCTGTAGACACACTGGTCATGCCCTCTGCTTAGTAATGCACTATTGACCCCTGCCGGCTGGGGTCTGCCAACCGCTCACCAATCTTGTCCAAGGACAGTCTGTGGTCTCTTTCGCCAGTGCCAGGTACCCTACTGGCCAGACAGGCCCTACCATTCACCTGCTCCCCCTCGCCCCCCAGGGCCACCAGCTGGTGATGGTGTGCCCGGCTGACAGCTGCCTCCTGTCTCCTGTGGGGTGACACATGGCAGTCGGACAGGAATGGGCTTGGGTAAGGCAAACCCAGGAATGGGGTGAGAGGGGAACCTGCTGTAAGCCTAGAGCCCAGTCCAACAGTGAGTGTGTGGGTGGGTGGGGGTATGGTATAGTAGCCTCCGGGAATGACAAGATCAGGGATGATGATGGTTTCCGGAGCCAGTTCTCTATGAGGCATAGATTGAAGTTTTAGTTTTGAGCCAGAACAAGTGTGGGAACTGGAACAGGTATGGAAAGTCCTTTATTTTCTGCTGCTTGGACCTCCAAGCCCTAAGGAAAGATTAGAGCAGGAAAGTCTGAGAGAGTCCCAGCCTGCAGTGATCTGAGAGGTTGCTGTCTCTGCAGCCTGATGAAGGTCTGGCACAGACCTTGGGCCAGGGAGAGGGCAGTGCCAGCATAGACCTGCTGGGTGTCCTTGAGCTCTGCACCTGTCTTTGACCCTCGGAGCTCATCAGAGCAGGAAGGGCTCTGGGGATTGTATCCCCCAAGAGCTGTCACTGACACATGGGCCAGTAAAGGATGTAAATGTGTGGTCCTAAACTCTCTGCAAGCAGGGGCTAGAAGGGAGTGGATTGCAGGTGAGGGCAGGAGGTTGGCAGGAAGTTGGCATGCCTGTGTAAGCTGTGTACCCCTCCCCCATCCCATCAATGGTTAGAGGAGCTGGAGAAGCCCAGGAAGGTCCTGACCCCTAAGGTCAGAGGTGATTCAGTCTGTCCACAGAGGGGAAACAGAGCCCATGTCTCCTGTCTCTACCTGCCCAGCTGGTTCTGCTCTCTCTCTCTCTTGTCCAGTTAAACAACAGGATGTTATTGTTGACTGGGTGGCTGCTGGGGAGCCATTATGGGACCGTTCCCCAAGGACAGGGGGTTGTTGTCACCTCCTCCAGGGGATGAGATCACAGCTGGAGCTCCCCAAGCATCAGCATTTCCAGTGGAAATCCTTGCCCCCTTGGGGACTTAGATGTGTTCATCACCTTCAAGGTGAACTCCCCCTGCAGAACAGCGTGGGGGGTGGTGGTGGCAAATCCTGGGAGAAGGGGAGTTTCCCAGGAGAGATGCTCGGTGAGGTCACCAGGCACTTCCTACCAAGCTCTGTGACCCCTCTGCCCTGGACAGTGGAGATTCTGGGAGCAGGTGGGGCTGGAGTGGATATTGGCACAGGTCCAAGGATGACCATAGTGTAGGGGAAAGAAGTGGTTGCTTGGGAGCCTGGTTCAGGCCCCAGCTATGGCCTGATTTGCTGTGTGACTCTGGGCAAGTCCTTGCCTTTTGCTTTTTTCTTTTTATTTCTTTTTGTTTATTTAATTTTTACAGGGCCTGATCCGTTCTAAAATCCTTGCCTTTTTCTGCGTCTCATTTTCTCCAGATGCCCAAAGGGGGGGGAGGGGCTCTCTCTTTTCTGAACACTAATGTTTTGGGATTCCTGCCTCTCTGGGGTGGTAAGGGCTTGGCAGAGGCTGTGGTGGCCTGTTCAAATCTTAGATTTTGAGAAATCTGAAGGAGAAATTAAAACCTGGAAGGTCAGGGGAAATCCTTGAGTTTCATGTTCTTTCCTATCTTTTTCTCTTGTGGGCTGAAGGCTGAGAATCAATTAGAGGAAGTGGCTTGTTGGCTTGTGGCCTCAAGGGTGGACATATTCATTCAGCGGACATTTGCTGGGGCCAGCCTTGTGCTGGTCTTGGGGCTGGGCTTGGGGCTCCAGCGATGAGAGGCAAAATGAGTCCATGCCCTTGTAGACTTCTCAGTATAGATGGGGTGATGGGCAGATAAACCTCTAGGTATAATGGAATGTGGCAGAGCCTATAACACACGGCAGCTGTGGGGGCTAAGGAGGTGCCTAACACAGTCTTCCCAGTCAGGGAGGGCTTCCTGGAAGAGGTGGCAAGCCGAGATGGCAAGAGACGGCTTGGGGAGGGAAGGGACAGGAGGAAGCACCCCATTTGATAGGATTTCACACTCAAAAATTTGCAGCTAGGACCATAGAGAGGAGACAAGCCACGTGAGGGCCCCTAAGAGGGAGGTATTGAGTTAGCCTAGGCCTGGGCCTGGGGGCTCCAGGAAAGTTTCTTGCAGGAGGGGATGTCTGAATTGGGCCACCTGTCATTCTATGACCAGCTCAGCAGTGGGGAGAAAGGCTGTATTCTCTGGAGAAGGACCATGGCAGGCAGGGAAAGCCTCCCCAGTGCTTGCAATGCCTTGGCTCCCTGATGGGAAGCTGGGTCTGGGTCCCAGGGGACCAGGGCTTTCCCATTGACTCTTGACCATGGGGGATTCTCCAGGTGAGGAGGCCTGTCCCTCAGCTCTGTCTCCTCCCGCTCTTCCTCTGCTGAGACTCTCCCTGCAGGGAGGAGCTCCCCCAGCACCAGGCAGGCCCTGGTTGGGGAGGGGGCAGACAACCTTCTTCTGACCAGCTTCCCCTTCCAGGAACCTTGGCCTCCTTGGGGGGGCTGGAGGGTAGATCACTATCTGGTTGAGGGTGGGGTCCTGGGGACTTGAGGGGAGCAGGAAAACTGAGTCCCCTCGTTTGAGGAGGGCCAGGGGGTCGGCGTGGCAGCCAGCTGATGGCCTAATCTTCTGCTCCCAGCCCCACGTACCTCAGGACGGCACGGCTGGCTGAGTCACAAGAGACTGACCACACCACACTTCCCCTGCTTTGGCTGGCAGCTCGGGGGCTGAAAAGTTTCTGTTTTTTTAATTTCCTTTTTTGGCCTGGCCGGCCTGTCTTCCTCCAAAGCCTTTCCTCTTCCAGGGTTGGGGGAGGAAGGATGCCCTTCACCTTCAGAAGAGCCAGGGTGCCCTGGCCTTGCAAGGAGGGCTGGCTGCAGGTGTGTGGCTAGCTGATCTGTCCTCAGTGAGCCAGGCAGGCAGAGAGAAAGCTGGAGGATGGAGAACCATGGCCCTCATTGGGCCCTGCCTCCTCAGGGGACAGGCTTCCCCCTTCCCTGGGCAGTCCGGGCCATGAGGGCCTACCCCCTTCCTGCTCCCTGTAGTATGAGTGGTTCGCCAAGCCCTTTACTCCACCCAGCCTTGACGCTGGCCCTGCTGACTCTCCAGGACCGAGCCCTGGCCTCCTTGAGGCCCCTCCATCTCTCCATGTTTCTGTGCTGAGCATCCACCTAGAACATGCAGCGGCCAGGCCACTCCTTTCCCTAGTGCCTGTGTGAACGCCCCACTGCCACCTGAACGCCCACTGTTCTTCCCTCCCCACTCCCCAGCTGCCCACTTCCTGCTTCAGGGCCATGGCCCTGCTCGTCATTTCTCTTTTCACCCGCCTCCTGCTTTCTGAATTGGCCAGTTCTTTCTCAATTCCTCTGAAGAAACTTCTTGGATGACCCCAACCCACACAGCCTGACACACAGAGCTTAGGACAACAGAAAAGAAATGTCAGAGATCAGCTGGGCCAGCCACACATCGCACAGATGAGGAAACTGAGGCCCAAGCTCATCGGGTGAGACAGGCAGAGCTGGGACCAGGGCTGAGTCTTCTGCCCCCGAGCCTGCTCCTGTCCCCAGCTCTCTGCCCCAGCTCTCAGCCTCTCTTCAGCTATATGTCTGCCTTCATGCTCTGTCCCAGGTTTGGGGCTCCTGGAGCCCGTGTCCTCCTCCGCCAGTTCAGCCAAGCCCAAACTCTTCCTGCCCCAGCACTGTCTACTCCTAGGAGCCACACAGTCGTGACATTCCTCTCTTCAGGACCTTAGATTTGGACCATACACCTCTTCTGGTCTTTCCTCAGGGCAGCTGGGCCTTGGGTCTCGAGGGCAGGTTGAACTGTGTCATGGCTTAGGCTAATCTGGGTTTAACCATCATGACAGCCTGGATTAGGCTGAACCTGCCGTGCCTTCTGCACCCCTTGCTTCTAATCAGAGGCTTGGGCTTTGTGCCAGCACCCCTGGGGTGACCCCTCATCATGGAGGCCAGCCAGCCTAGGTCTATGTTCAGCTCCTCTGGGGGAGAGGCAGGAGGAGAAGCCCTGGGTTTGCCCTTGGGGATCCCCCAGGTGCCTGAAGAGGTAGGTCTCCTGCCTGTGCCATTGGGAGGATCCCTGGGGAGGTCAGGAATGACCTGTAGATATAGCCTAGGACTGTGACAGGCGGTGAGAGCAGGAAAGGTCAGTGTGGGGTGGTACAATTGAGGAAGGCTTCCTGGGAGAGGGGGAGGAGCCAGGCTAGAGTTAGGAGCAGGGGCAGGGGTGGGGGCAGAGCACAGCAGAGAGAGCCATTCATGTTGTCTTCTGGGCCTAGGGCTCTGACCCAGCCTATCACGGAAGGAAGGTCACATAGTGAGCTGTGTACCCCATTGATGGCCCAGGAACATGTTCTAAGATGTCTACCCCTTTGGCATGGGGGCTTAGCCTGCCCCAGTGTTGCCCCACCCTACTGTCTGGGCTGCCCCCTCTCACCCAGCCCTGGCAATGGATGACAGTGGAGTGTGAGGAGGTCTGGCCCTCACCTTTAGGACCCCACAGTCCAGGTGAAATCCTACCAGACAGTGTGATCTGAGAGAAGATGGTATGTGCCAGATGGTATGTGGCACAAGATCAGGGGGATGGGCAGTGAGGGCTGGAGCGGTCTGGAACACTTCCTGGATCCAGGGGATTTAGGCTAGATCTTCAAGGACAGGTAAGATCCACATGCACAGAGAGAATAGGAAAGGGCATTCCGGGCAAGGGAGAACAGGAGCAAAGCATGGAGAGGGGAATGAGCCGTGGCAGAGATGTGCAGAGATGAGGTGGGCCTTGACTGCCCTGCCCAGCCCTGCATGGATGGGCAGTTGGGTGCCATGGTGGGTTCTTGAGCTGAGGAGCCAGGGTGGAGGCGAGTGTTTTGGCCAGTGCTTTGGCCAAGTGCTGGCTGGGTGGGAACCTGGCTAGGTGGGCCCAGAAACAAGGGCTGGTGAACACACTCTGCCCTTTGCTGTGGTCAGCCCCAGACCCCACAGTATTTTCTATTCTGAGCAGAGATCTCGGGAGACTTATCTTCCCAGTTAGTCATGCTGGTCACACTCAGGGCCAGGGCCCCATGCTGCACCCCCACATTCCTGCCCCACTCTTGTAATTAAGGAGCTTTGAGATAGAGAACACCCCTCCAATGATTAGGAGAGACACAGATGGAAATAAAGATTTTGTTAATAACAGGTCCTGGGGGGTACCTGGCATACCAGACCCCCCCCTCCCATGGAGGTCAGGGAGCACGTGTGGCAGGAGGGAGAGAGAGAGAGAGAGAGATCCATGGGCCAACGTCTTTACTGGGTCCAGGGTGTTATTCAAACAAGTTTTCCACTGGGAGTTTTACTTGGTGCGTGTAGAGCAAACAGGGTCACGCGGTGACTGAGACGGGGTTACAGTCCGTGCAGGGGGTGGGGTCAGTGGGATCAGTCAAGCAGGCTGTGTCTAGCTGTCCCATAGGGAGGGGGTCACCAGGAGGCGGTGGTATAAGGCAGATGTCTGGATTGAGCACAGTGAGGAGCTGGGAGGAGGGGAGAACTGGGAGCTGCCGGGGGTGGCTGAGCCCTGCTTCTGGTGTGAGGGAGTCCAGTGTATATTCGGAATGGATGCTGAGGCAGCATAAAAGTATAGGAATTCACTGCACTCTCCCGGGCCTGCACACCCATGCTCGCTCACACAATCTTCAGGGTGTTATGGCAGAGGTCAGACCTTCATTGGCCAAGTAGCCCCTGACTGGGCTTCACCTTCCCTGGGCCTTGGTCTCCTCATCTGTTTGGGAAGGGCTGGCCTGTAAGCCTCCGAGGGCCTGTCTATGGAGCACAGTGTTATAAGGACAGATTCTGGAATCAGCCTGCCTGACTGTCAGTCTGCTTCACCACTTACTAGCGGTGTGATCCTGGGTGAGTTACTCAAATTCTCTGTGCCTCAGTGTCCTCATCTGTAAGTTGGGGGATAATAAGAGAAGCTACCTCATGAGAGTTCACCGATGATTAAATGAGTTAATATATCCAAAAATCACTTAGAATAGTGCTTAGCACATAGTAAATGCTGTGGAAAGGTTGGGTGGTAGGGTGTCATCACTGTTGTCATCATCATCATCATCATCCTTTGGCATCTCTGGTTTCTGATGGAATGCAGCCCCGGCAGCCCAGCCCCTGCCAGTCTCCCTAACCGGCCATGCTGGCTGGCTGCCCTTGCCCTGTCTCCCCTGCTGGTTCGGACTAAGGCTAAGGCTGGGGAACCTTCTGTTTCTCTGCGGTCTTCCACCTGCCTCCCTCCCTCCATTATCCTCTGCCCTCTCCCCACCCCTGCTTTGGCTCTGGGCCCAAGGGCAGGCCCTGCACCTCTGCCCGTTCTCTGCTTTGAAGGTGCCACCAGCTGACCTTAGCCCCACTCTAGGGCTTTTGGAACCTGCTGGGCTGAAGAACAGGCAGAAGGTGGACAGGACATAGTGTTTGTCCCAGGCTTCCTGCTTTCCCTGGGGTTGGGCTCAGGGCCTCCTGCCCACTCTGGCTGGGTCTCAGTGCCAGCCTTCCCTTCCTGAGCCCCTGAGTCCTGCTCAGCTCAGCCCCCTACAGCTTGTTTTTGACACTGCCCCTTCTCCCCAAGACTTTGCCCCAGCTAGTCTCCCTACTAGCCAAGCCTTCTGGTCCTTGAGCACAGTGGTGCAGTGCAGAGAGCACCCAGCCCTTGGTGGCTTGGAAGGGCCTCAGTTTTCCTATCTGTAAAATGAGGATGCGGATCCTTGTCCTGCCTTCTTTGTAGGGTGGTTGGGGGATTTGATGGGCTTAGTCAGTGGAGGTGGATGAGAATGTCAGCTTCTTCTCTTGCCTCCACCTCCAGAAAGCCATCTCTGACTTCCCCAGTGCTCATAGAGTCACACTTTCCCAAAATGACCCATGAATTTAACTCTGATTGTTTTGTGATTTGTTCCAAGAATCATGGTGGGTCATAAAACCCATTTTGTAACAAGTACCAGCACTCCCCCTCTCCCCGCCCCTGCCAATCCACAAGGGGGAGAATGAACTCAGGAAGGCCCAGCCCCTGATCACTGTCTCAGCCGGCCAGCTGCCTGACTGCCGAAGGGAGCACGAGGCTTTTTGAAGCCAGGGCTGAGCCCACACGTGACATATACCCCCTCCCACCCACAGCTGACCTTGGTGGGTGGGAGGATGCTCCCCTTTGGCCCAGCACACAGCTCACTGTTCCCATGGCTGATAAAGAGGGATAGACCTCTCACTCCTCCGTGAGTCCCTGCCACCTGCCTCAGCACACGGGTCCTGGCAGCTTTCTGGAACCTAGCCCTGCCTGAGTGTTGCCATGACCCCAACAGCAACCATGACCTATCCTTAGCACCTGGCCAGTACCACTCTGGAAAGTGGGTTCCTCTTGCCCTCTTCCCTGGCCATATCAAGAAAGAGAGAACCGATGAAACATTTGTTCTGTGCTCCCGCCCCTAGCGGAGAGGTTTCCCTCCACCACTCTGACACAGCACCTACAGTTCCACTGTTAGTCACTCCTTTGGATTTAAGGCTTTGATTGGTAAAGGCCCCGGGAGATCAGGGCCTCACCTGGAAGGTGGGTGGGTGGGTGATTCCCTGTAGTTATCAGGTTAGTGACTTGGCACCTGGTGAACAAGGGAAGGAAGGGTAGAGAACAAGAATGACTCAGAAAAGTAGAGAGAGGCTGTATATGCAGCTTTTTGCAAATCAGAGACTTTCAAGGAAATCCAGGATGTGGTCCTGGAGAGATGGAACTGGGTGATGGGTACCAGAAACCCTGAGCCTCCCTTGCTGTGTGCCCTTGGGCCAGTGGCACAGGCTCTCTGATCTCTGTGTCCCCTTAGCTCAAGGACTGTTCAGATCCCCACCCTTCCACCTTGACCTATGGGGTGTGGGATTCCCAAGAGTGGAGAGACTGCAGGCTAATTCCTGGGCCCCACGTGGGCCTTTCTTTTCTCTGTGTCGGCATGTGGTTAGGAGAGGGTATGAGGTGGGCATGACAATGCAGGGTGGGGCACAACTGTGGGAGGTGGCTCCTGCCAGATGTGGCTGGGTCCCTACCTGCGGTTGGCCTGGCTCCTGCTCCCTGTCCCAGGGCTTCCCTGGCTACCTGACTTAGGGCTTCCCTGTGGGTGTGCCCACATTCCTGCCATTTTCAGAGCCCACCTCTCTGCCCACTTTCAAAGGGCTCCTTGAGGTTAAGGCTGGCCTGGAAGGTCGGAAGGCTGTCTGCCCAGACCAGACCATGTCCGGCCCTTTCATGGACAATAACAACCCCCACTCCACCCTCCCCTCAGGCTGCCCTCCTCTTTCACAAGCAACAAGGATGTGGGGACAGCAGGGACCAGATGGTGATGGGACCCAGAGTGAATGAGAAGGGGAACGATGCTCCATCGGGCAGGCCTGCTTTAGGGAACCCCCTCTGCAGAAGTACAGGCTTGCCAGCCAGTCAGCTGTTGGGACAGTGATCGGAGCTCCGTGAGCACCTGGGCCGGGGGGCTGTGTCTGGGGGGACTGTCTCCCACAGCCCAGCCATCCTCTCGACCCTCACTTCTGTCTGGGGCTGGGCCTTGCTGGCCCTGTCACTGTGAGGAGGTGGGACTCAGGGGGCCATGGAGTCTGGCTGGGCATGGGGCAGCCTGAATGTGCTTTCTTGGTGCAGCAAGGGCAAGCATTGGCTTGGAATCACATGGGGGCGGAGGTGGGTTGTCTTGTGCCCAGCCTGCCTCTGGGCCATGCCCTCCCCATGTGTCCCTAGGCACCGCCCCCCCCCCCCCCGCCTGAACCCCTGGTTATTCTGGGAGCTTTTAGCTACCACTTAGTCAGCCACTAATGCGTCAGGCTGGGGAGTGAGGGGGGAGACACGGTGCCAGACGGTACTCCTTTTAGACAAGCAGGATGGCAAGCAGGGGGGAGCCAGGAGGTGGGGGGACGCCAGAGGAGGGGGAGGCATTTCCCACTCTCAGCCCTGCCCATAGAGAGCGGGCAGCAGGGAGAACTATGGCCAGAGGGTCGGTGTATCCTTGGGCTGGCCGCACCCCTCCTCCCCTGCCACGCTCAGGGCCTCAGCCCGCCTTCCCGATTCTCTCATTAGGACTGCAGCTCACTGGTCTGCAGCATGGTGCCTCTGTCCCCTGTACCTATCATATAGTTGGCTTCCCACCATTGCTCTGCCTGTTTCCCCCTGCCAGGAATTCTCTCCCGACCTGTTCCTGCCCCTCTGGCTTTTATCTGCCTTCCCCATCCCTTTGGATTCATAAAGCAGCAAAAAGAAAGTATTTAGGGATGTGACACTTACTCCCATGGCCTGGGCCTTTTTAGGGGCAGCCCTGGCCTTGCTCAGCCCCTGCCTAGGCAGAGCCTTGGAAGCTGCCCCTCCCAGGCCCAGCTCTCTCCGCGCTGATCCAGCGGGGCCATAGATCCTGGCCATGATGCCTTGGTGCTGCCTTCACTTCCAGGCAGCCCTCCTGCCCTTGAGCCCCCAGCCCCCGCTCCTGCCAACCTGAACAAAGCTTCCTTTCATGTATTCATCGAGCTGCTGCCGCTTGACACTTCCCGGGCACAATCAGGCCCTTTGAGGGCTACGGGCAGTGCAGGAGCCCAGGCTGGGGCTGGGGTGGAGAATGGGCCAAGGCCTTGTGCTGGAGCAGAGCTCATGTCATTCCCCTGCCCCATACACATCACCAGGCGCAGAACTGGGAGGGCCAGGAAGCTGGGGGTCAGGGGAGGCAATGCTCCTGGGCTCCTGTTTGTTCTTCTGCAAAATGGGATGAGCAGTGCACGCCTCCTCCCACCCAGGCCATTGCGGCTAGGATTTGAGCGGAACTGGACTCAGGCTTGCAGATCCGTCTGGGATTGTCCTGGTCCTAGTGTTGCAGCAGCTCCCCCCACCCCCACTGGCTCTCACCCTCCCTTCATGTCTTCAGCAAATACTTTGTGAGCAGCGCTGAGATCTGTACTAAGACAGTTTTGCTTGAGAGCTGTAGAAGCTTTCTGTGGTGTGGCTGTCTCACCCCTCAGTCTGTATTCCCAGGGTGGGGCCAGGCCTCTCCCGTCAGGCTTGACTCTCCTGGGCAGGACTGTTCTCCCTCTCCCTTTGACAGCCCTGCAGCCCCCAGACAAAGGCTTCCTCCATCTCCTCAAGTAGAGCTGTACACTGGCCTTGCTGGCCCCCTCTGAGCCCTGGGGCTGAGGTGACTGGTGCAGGTGGTCAGCATGGCCTGAGGGCTGGGGCATCCCTCCCTTAGTCTCTGGAGGGCTGTGGCTCTCAGGCCCCAGCCCAGCATCTCCAGACACAGGCATGCACCTTTTCCTGGCCACCTGGGTGGCCATGGGGGATGTGGAAGGGGGCTAGGACTGGAGACTCTCTGGATCCTGGGCTGGGCTGTGGGGGTGGCGGCTGCTGCTCAGGCTGCGGGTGAAAGGGGAGCTCTGGGAGCTGAGTCAGGAAGACTGTGTGTCTGTAGGGCGCTGACCCAGCTGGAAGGGAGGGGAGAGCAGGGCAGTGCCCGAGACCTGCCAGCTCTGTCTGGGCCTTGGCGAGCGTCCCTCCCTCCCCCTGAACCACCAGCACAGAGCTGGGCTCTGAGCCCCTGCCCTGTACATCTGGGGCTGACGTCCCCTGTTCAGTGGGCTGTTTGTGGAGTGCCCAAGGAGAGCCAGGCCACACGAGGGCAGTGAGCTGAGCACTTCTTTCTGTGGCAACCATGCTAGCATGTCCCTGAACACTCCTGAGAACCCATACTCAGTCTAGACAAGCTGATCTGTCCTACCTGCTAGTGTGACCTTGGGCTGGGCATGTCCCCCAGGAGGCCTCAGTTTCCTCCTCTGCACAGTGAGCCAGGCCATAGCAGAGGTGAAGAATGAGAATATTCCCACTTCCAGGGATGACTTGGCCATGCAGAGATGTATTTAAGGAACAGGAATGAAGGTGCGGTTGCACAGTGTGCGGTCCAGCTGCTCCTTGCCCCTGTTAAATGCAGTATCAGTAGTGATGGCTCAAATGGCAGCAAGAAGGATTTGGGGCAGCATTGAGGAAATGGCAGTTCTTTTTTGTTGGGGCTAGAGCTTGGGTGTCACTGTCCCAGAGTGACACCCACTCTGGCTGCCCCAGAGTTTGCTGCAGCTGAAAAAACAGTGGTCAGACCCAGTTCCTGGGTGAGGCCCCAGAGTGGTAAGAGGTGGGAAGATGCTGGCTATGGCTGATTGCTGGGGGCACAGCCACAGGCCAGCCCATCCCTGTAATTTAGTCCTGCAATCAAGACAACCTCAGCAATGTCACCGGAGATGAGACATCTCCCCGGAGGCAACGGCTGTAGACAGTTTCTTTTTTGGGCAAAATTGTCCCAGTCAGTCCTGCTGAAAGGCCCAGGCTGTGCTCTGTGAAGGTCCCCTGTCCCAGTTACTGGGGAGGGAGAGCTGATCTTTTCCTCTGGGAGAGCTGGCATTTTGGTGGGTGAAGCCACACCAGAGCAGGCCATGGTGCAGAGTCCAGCTTAGCAGGCAGGAGCATGGGCTCTGGTTCAGGGCCTGTTACTGACCTACTTGTGCATGCCCTTGGGCTGCCCCTCCCTTGACCTCTGTTTTGCCATCTGTGAAATGGAGGGAGTAGATGTTAAAATTCCTTTCCGGCTCTGATCTAGTGCTCACTGAGGGACTGCGGGTGGGCCAGGAAGGGGTTGGAGAGGGCTTCCTGAAGGAGGGATGGGGTTCTGAACAAAATGATTCCTGGGAACCTGGGCTATAAGTGGGGTGCTTAGAGGCCCTGCCCTGCTGCCTGCTGAAAGGCCCAGGTGCAAGTGGCTGCTTGCTCTGCCCTGGGGCAGCAGAGAGCCTCACAGAGCAGAGCCTAGTGGCCTTGGTCCTCCTGCCAGAGCCCAGCCCCTTGAGAGTGTTGTGTGTGTGAGGAGGAGTCTGTTTTCTCTAGAGGTCCCTAAACCCTGCCCCATGCTGAGGTCGCGCATATTGAAGGAGAGAGAGGCTGCCATCCCAGGAGAGGGGCTGTGGCTCTGGGTGAGGACAGCTGGTTGCTGGACCCCACCGGGGGATCCCTTATATCTCTTGCTGGTGGCTGAGTCCTGGTGCCACCTCAGCTCAGACCTTGTTTCTGAGGCCCTGCCAGTGCCCTGAGCACCAAGCATTAGTTGCCAAGCGGGTTCTGGTGTGCTTGGGGGTTGGGTGGGGGATCCAGAATCTTTTCTCTCAGGGCCCAGCCTCAACGTTTCTACCAATTGCCTCCTCCCCAGGCCGTGTAGGGCAGGACCGGGTGGACTTTGGCCAGGCTGAGCCACACACGGTGCTTTTCCACGAGCCAGGCAGCTCCTCCGTGTGGGTGGGTGGACGAGGCAAGGTCTACCTCTTCGACTTCCCTGAGGGCAAGAATGCGTCAATGCGAACGGTGAGCCTGGACCCCCTCTACTGGCCTCAGGGATGCAGCGGAGTACTCTCCCATCTGTCTCCTATCCTTCCTTTGGCCCTGGTGAGGGGCCTCAGGGAATCCAAAGGAGCTGGCATCTCTTCCTAAATTGGCCCCCCACCTCCCTATCCTATAAATGGCTCCTGGGGGAGGCTCCTTAAAGGTAGTCCGGATTGGAATAGGGAGTTGGGGCGGTATGGGAAGAAAATGGGAGCTAACAGGCCTGTCCAGGTGGGCAGTGCTGGTGCAGGACAGGCAGGAAGCTGGGCTCCAGAACCCATGGCTCACCATCTGAGGTCTTTGGGCGTCAGCTCTGGTATGAGACTGAGCAAGCAGCTGTGTGACCTTGGGTAGATCACTCATCTTCTGAGAGCCTCAGTTGCTCATCTGTCAAATGAGAATAATGGTTGTTTCATCCAGGGCTTGTCCTGAGCCTGCATGGAAAGCATTTAGGGGGCATGTCACCCCTGGCAGAGTGGACTAATGCTTCTCCCTTTCCCCCAGGTGAACATCGGCTCCACCAAGGGGTCCTGCCTGGACAAGCGGGTGAGTTGGGGGAGGAGTGTAGAGGAGGGTCGAGCCCCTTGGAAAAGGAAGAGGAGACCCTGAGAATCTCAGGAAGGAAGCATGGCCCTGTCCTGGGTGTCCCAGACTGATGGGGGAGGTTGGGACCAGTCCCAGGAGCCCCAGTCTGATGGAGAGACAGAGTCCTTCTCTGG
Source organism: Daubentonia madagascariensis (assembly GCA_023783475.1). NCBI lineage: Eukaryota > Metazoa > Chordata > Mammalia > Primates > Daubentoniidae > Daubentonia > Daubentonia madagascariensis. Next base: position 4,561,868 of record JAKFHU010000144.1, on the reverse strand, counting down.
AGCCTTCTGTGCATAAGGAATGGAGTCACCTGCACCTCCCCTGGGCTGTCCTTGGAGGCTGCCATCTGAGCTTAGCTCTTCTGATGCCTTCTTTCCCAAGAGTGAGGGTCCTAGTGCTAGGCCTGCCAGGGCCTCCCACCAACCAACTTCTCTCCCTCCCTTTTCTGTCTTTCCCTGGGCAGGACTGTGAGAACTACATCACGCTCCTGGAGAGGCGGAGTGAGGGGCTGCTGGTCTGTGGCACCAATGCCCGCCGCCCCAGCTGCTGGAACCTGGTGAGAAGGCCCCTCCCCGTGTGCATGTACTTGCTCAGCTCACCTCTGGGTGGGCTTCTGCCCCTCATGGTGGGAAGGGGAGGTGGGGAGACTCTGAGGTTGGCTTTACCCTGGGCAGAATCCCTGGGAAGATGGGGCCCCTGGGTTGGGAAACCGGCCCCCATGAGGGAGTCATGGCCATGGGATCACATGGCCATCTGGCTGCTTGGGTCTCCTGCAGGTGAATGGCACTGTGGTGCCACTTGGTGAGATGAGAGGCTATGCCCCCTTCAGCCCAGACGAGAACTCCCTGGTTCTGTTTGAAGGTAGGGCAGCGCTGGAGCAGGGGCCCCCAAAGGGACGCTGCTGGGCTGGGGTACAGGGTGGTCAGGTCCCTGTCCAGTGGCCAGCCTGGGAGAGGGACTTCCAGGAGCTGTCTGCCTTTGCCCATGCTCCCCTCCCACCATCCCCAGGGGAGGAGGTATACTCCACCATCCGGAAGCAGGAATACAATGGGAAGATCCCTCGGTTCCGCCGTATCCGGGGTGAGAGCGAGCTGTACACCAGTGATACTGTCATGCAGAGTGAGTCAGGCTCCGGCTGGGCTGAGGGTGGAGAGGGGGTGTGAATGCCCAGGGCAGCAGATGGGATCCTGATGTTTCCTGGGAGGGCTCCTTGAGGACCACTGGGGTCATCCAGGAAAGCAGGAGCTTGGTACAGGGCTGATCAGCCACAGCTGAGGAGTCAGGGTTGGCTGGGAACAGGGGAACAGCAGAGACAAACGTGTGGAGGCAGGATGGGCCCAGCACGCTTCGGGGAACAAAAACAGAGGAAGCTCTGGACCTAGTGTGGGGTACCCAAGAGCCAAAGTTTATCCTCTGCTGAGCTCACGTGGGAGCTCACTCCCCTCTCCTCATTAGGGCTCTGCCAATTGGACAGAAGTGACAGTGGGGCCCCCAGGGACCTTCCCCCAGTCCCCAGACATGAAGTCATTGCTCCTGGGCCGATGACATCTTTGTAGGAGGAGGCAAAACAGGTGTGGGGTGTAGATGCAGGTTCTAGAGCCCCTTGAGGGCTTGGACCTGATGATCTAAGTTTTATTCCAGGTCTGATTTGCCCTGGGTTTGTGCAGACCCTGAGTGGGGGATGGTGTGCAGGGTCGAGTGGTACCCCGGGCAGGCTCCCCAGTCTTACCCCCCTCACCTGTGTCCCTGCAGACCCACAGTTCATCAAGGCCACCGTCGTGCACCAAGACCAGTACTACGATGACAAGATCTACTACTTCTTCCGAGAGGACAATCCTGACAAGAATCCCGAGGCTCCTCTCAACGTGTCCCGTGTGGCCCAGTTGTGCAGGGTGAGGGGGGCATGGGGTGGTGGCTGAGTGTGTGTGAATAGGCGTGAGCGAGGGTGCGAGGGCCTGTGTGCACATGTGTGTGGAGTGTGTGCAGGTGTGTGAGCGGGTCTGTATCTGGAATTGTGAGAGTAACTGTGTGCACAGAGCATCGTGTGTGTGTGAGTGGGTAAAATGGCTGAGCTCCTGTGCATGTGTGTTGGTGTGCAAATGTGTATGAGTGTGTGCATGCATGCGAATGGTGAGTGTGACTGTGTGTTTCGCTTGTGTGAATGTGCTGTGCCATGTGTGTGGGTGTGTGAGTGGGCACATGTGTGTCTGAACCCACCTGCTCTGTGGGGACCCAGCACCCTCACCTGCAGCTCCCCACTGTTGGCCCAGTGCCCTGGGTCAGCCAGGCCTGCTGGTTGAAGCCTCACCTGGAAGCCTGGCCTGAGTCCCGGGCCACCTCTGCCTTGTCTCCCTGTGGGTCCCGGCCCCCATCATAGCCTGCCTTCCTCCTCTGTAGCCGGGTGCTGGCATTCCTGGCAGCCCAGGCAGGTGCTGAGGGTCCTTCACTCCAATCCACCCTTCCAGGGGGACCAGGGTGGCGAGAGTTCACTGTCAGTCTCCAAGTGGAACACCTTCCTGAAAGCCATGCTGGTGTGCAGCGATGCCGCCACCAACAAGAACTTCAACAGGCTGCAGGATGTCTTCCTGCTCCCTGACCCCAATGGCCAGTGGAGGGACACCAGGGTCTATGGCGTTTTCTCCAACCCCTGGTGAGTGACCCTCGTCCTGGGGCCGGGACTGGCGTTGGTTCAGTGTCTAATAGGAATCAGAGCACTTGTGCCCTGCTGAGGGGACAGCTGATGTGGCATAAGCTGAGACTACAGGCTCAAGGGACAGGGGTCTGTTTTGGTGGACAGTTAGTGCGATATGTGTATTGTGTTTGTGGGTCTGTACACATGGGTGTGTGCATGCACTGAATGCACACTCATAACTGCACTTGTACCTCTGTGTCCTGCCACCTGCCTGTGCTCAGAGCGGACGCTGGGCCCTGGGAAAAGGCTTCTCGGCCTCCGTTGGGGTGCTGGGTGCTGGGTGCTATCACACCTGCTCAGGCACTGCCCGTGCCTGATAATTCACACTTCTTAATCACTCTCATTGATTGAAAACAAGGCAGGCATAAGTGTTGTGTGTTGGGGAGGGGTGGGGGACGGGAGGGGGGAGCCAAGACCCTGCTCCGTGGCTCCTGTGTGGGTGGGGGCCTGGCCTGCTGGGGCACCAGCATCCTGCAGTGCAGCCTGTGCCCTGAGAGGTTAGAAAATCTCCCAGCCTTATCGGGATTCCTCCTCCCTTGTGGGTGGGTAGAGCAGATGGCCTCTGAACTCAGTGATTCTGTAACAGAACACAAGGTTGTGGTTTTAGATTACAGCAGAAAGAAATTAGGCTGAACTTTCCTCCCTCCTTCCTTCCGTCCCTCCCTCTCTCCTTTCAATGGTGTTTGATAACTCTGTTCCAGGCACTGGGCTTGGCTTAAGGATGGTCCCTGCCCTCACAGAGCCCACAGGCTGGGGAGCTTGGTTGGAAGGGTGTGGTTATGCCCTGTCTGTGCCAGGCTGGCCTGGGTGAGTGGAGGTGGGTGGATCCTGGGCCCCCCGTTGAGGTGGTCTCTGTGTCCCTGCAGGAACTACTCGGCCGTCTGCGTGTATTCCCTTGGTGACATTGATAAGGTTTTCCGCACCTCCTCACTCAAGGGCTACCACTCCAGCCTTCCCAACCCTCGGCCAGGCAAGGTAAGTAGTGACACCAGCCATGGCCCAGGCCCCAGCCCTGCCCCCACCCTACCTCCCGGCTGCCCCACTGAACTGGGCCTGCTCTCCTCGATCAGTGCCTCCCAAACCAACAGCCGATACCCACGGAGACCTTCCAGGTGGCTGACAGTCACCCCGAGGTGGCACAGAGGGTGGAGCCCATGGGGCCTCTGAAGACGCCGTTGTTCCACTCTAAGTACCACTACCAGAAAGTAGTCGTCCACCGCATGCAAGCCAGCCATGGGGAGACCTTTCACGTGCTTTACCTAACCACAGGTGAGGAGCTACCTGGGACCCCTGGTTTGCTTTGTGAAAATGGATATGAAAGGTATAAAGAGTAATGTAGTTAACACCTGATTGGATCTTTACACATGGAAGGAAGAATTGAGTGACTAGAGCTGTCAGGGGTTAGCATGTGTGGCTGTGGAAGAGTCAGGCAGGGAGGGCTTCCTGGGGGAGGTGGGGGCAGAGGGAAAAGGGAAAGGCATCCTAGGATAGGAGAAGACCATGCACTGGGATTTGGAGGCAGCAATGTGGGGAGTCTGAGCAAAGCTGGGTGCAGTTTTGGTCGAGATGTCTGACTCAGGGAAGAGATGTGGAAGGTCAGGAGGAGGGACCTGGTCACAGGGTATCCTGGGAGCCTCTGCCAGGCAGAATGAAGAAATCAGACCCTCTCTTGTCTTTGGGATTGTGCAGGTGAGAGAAAACATTTGAGGAGTGGGTAGTGTAAACTAAAATAAAATCTTAAGCCCCCTCGCTGACTGAATGGACACCCCTTTGGGGGCCCAAGGGGACCCCCAAAAACCTTAAAGCTGAGTTGCCAGCCATGAGGAGAAGGGAGGTCAGACAGGCCTAGTTATGCCCCATCCCTTTTGGAGTTATTCTTGGTAAAAATAAGATACAAAATAAGTAACAAGCCTAAGACCATGTAAGACAAAGGTTAAACCACACCTGCAGGTCATCAATTTACTTAACAGATCACTTGAGTCTCGTTGTATGTCCAGTGGCTTGTCTCTGATTAACAGACTTCTTTATCTTAAAACATTCCAAGCCTTTAGACAAAGCTTCATTTCTTTAACCAATTACAAATCAAAGAATCTTTAAACCCACCTATACCCTGTAAGCCCCTACTTCGTGATGTCCTGCTTTTTCAGGCCAAACCAATGTATGCCTTCCATGTATTGATTTATGATTTTATGTGTAATTCCTGTCTCCCTAAAATGTATAAAACCAAACTGTAACCCAATCACAGTGAGACCACTTGCTTAAGGCTTCTTGGGCATAGTTCTCCGGGCCATGGTTGCACATATTCAGCTCCGAATAAACCTCTTTAAATTATTTTACAGAGTTTGGGTTCTTTTCTGTTGACTATAGGACACAAAGAATTCAGTGATTTGTGAGGAAGGAATTCCAGAAGGCAGTGCCTTTGTAGAGTTTTGCAGAGGGGCAGCCTCTCCTCTTCCCTGGAAGGGGGCCTCTGTGGAGGAGGCTGGGTGGAATGCCCTGGGAGATGCTCCTGCATTCCAAAAGTCCCTGAACATGTAGGAGCCAGCCCTGAGTTGGGTTTGTGACAGCTTTCCAATCCTGGGCTCTGGCCCAAGGGGGGTCTTCGGAGTAGGCTTGGAGACCAGTGTTACTGGCTGCAGGCTTCCTTGAGACGAGAAAGGGCCCCTAGCACCTCTAGGGCTGCACAGTTCAGGCCCTAGGCACCCACCCTCAGTTGTTCACATTTCCCCATGTGACTTCCTGCTGCTGCTTCACCTTGGGGCTGTCTTGGCTTTGGTGGCCTTATCGGAAACTAGAACCCCAGCACCATTGTTTGGCTCCTAGAAACCTGGGGAGAGGAATTTCCCACGGGGCAAGGCCTGGGTTCTGGGGCCTGGGTCCTGGGTCCCCACCTCTTTACCCCCTACCCCATTCATCCTGGCTGCACCTGTGGGCCCCGATCCCTGCTCCTGCAGTGGCTGGCCTAGCTACTGTGTTCAGCCAGGGGCATGGCAGGGCCTTGGGGAGCAGGGGAGGAGAGGTCACGCAGTGCAGGACTGGGAGCAGGAGCCAGGACAAAGAAGGCTGGGTTTGGGCCATGGACTCCCTTCCTGAGGACTTGGGTGGCGAGCACCCTTGAGTGATTAGGGAAGATGTGTCGGTTCTCTCCGAGGGGCAATGGAAAGACACCATTTCTGGAGCCTGCGGCATTCAGAAATATTGGGGCCAGATAAAAAATAGAACTTTCTGAGTCCTCTAAAGAGAATGGGACGCTCTCACAACTGGGGGAAGTTATTGGCTCTGCTCCTGAGGATTTTGCCAAGAGGAGGCTGTTATCGGGGCTGTTTTGGAAGGAGGTGTGAGGCAGTGGCTGGGGTGGGGGCTTGTCAGGCTCTCGGAGCATCTGGCCACATCTCAGAGCCTGCAGATGGGGATCACAGGCGCGTAGAGGAAACGTCCTAGGCAGGTGATCATCTGACTACTTTTTTGGGGCAAGTGATGCCCTGGGAGATTGGGAGGGAGGGAGAGAGGGAGGCAGGCTATTCTAGAAACTGGGACAGCAGGTGAGGTGGGATTGGGAGGACCAGAGGTCAGGATGCCCATTAGTCCCCAAGTGTGAGCAGAGAGAGCAGTGGTCTGGGAGGCAGGCCTGAGTATATGACCTTGGGAACTCTGATGTGGAATCCAAGGTCCTTTTCAGATCTAAGATTTTATAAAAATTAAGATATCCCCTAAGACCAAATGCAATGTGGAGTCCTGGATTGGATCCTAGAACAGAAGAAGGACCTTAGTGGAAAAACCGGTGAAATCCAAATGAAGTCTGTAGTTTAGTTAATAGTAACGTACCAATGTCAGTTGCTTAGTTGTGACAAATGTACCGTGGTTATGTAAGATGGTAACGTTAGGGGAAAGTGGGGAAGGGCAGATGGGAACTCTCTGTACTATCTTTGCAACTTTTCTGGAAATCTAAAATTATTCCAAAATAAAAAATGTACTTAAAGAAAATGCATCCCCTAAGAGTCCAGGAGGCTGGGGAGTCATAGCAGAAGCGGAGGGGCAGGGCTCTGACGGATCTGGGTTCCAACTTGGTCTCTGCTGTTCACCAGCTGTGTGACCTTGAGCAAATTGCTTAGCCTTTCTGGGCCACATTTCCTTATTTGCCAAGTGAGGAAGAGAACACCCACCTCACAGGAGGGTTAGACGAGGTAATGCGTGGAGAGTGCTCACACAGTACTTGGGGGTGTGGGCCTCCTGGTTCTGTTCTACAGGCTGCAGCTTCCCGTGCAGCCTTGGGCACTGAGGCCCTCTCTGGGGAGCCCTGGGCCTCCTGGGATGGCCTCTCTGGACTAGCCCTTGGGCTCTCACATTCCTCCCCAGTCACACTTTCCTTGTCCCACCCACCCCAGTCCTGTGACCCTCGCCCAAGGCCCAAGCTGTGACTTCCCACCCTTCCCCAGCCTAGAGAGAGGCTGCCTGGCTCTGGTGTGGGGCTTCCACCCACTGACCCTCTGCCCACTGCCCACAGACAGGGGGACCATCCACAAGGTGGTGGAGTCGGGGGAGCGGGAACACGGCCTTGTCTTCAACATCATGGAGATTCAACCCTTCCGCCGTGTGGCCGCCATCCAGGCCATGTCACTGGATGCTGACCGGGTGAGCCTCCCCCCAGCTCTGTCCTATGGGGCTACCTAGTGACAGCCAGCTGAGGACAGGGCTCCTTTGCATGCAATTTGCATGTCCTTTTAAGAGCTTCTGGGCTCCTGAGCCTGGGGGCTTAGGATCAGTGTAGGGGTGGGGTCCTGGCCTGATCCGAGTCCTGCTCTCCTTCCAGCGGAAGCTGTACGTGAGCTCCCAGTGGGAGGTGAGCCAGGTGCCCCTGGACCTGTGTGAAGTCTACGGCGGGGGCTGCCACGGCTGCCTCATGTCACGAGACCCCTACTGCGGCTGGGACCAGGGCCACTGTGTCTCCATCTATCGCTCCCAACGGTACGTTGGCCAGGATCCCTTATCCCTGGGGGAAGGTGGACGTGGGAGTGGGGGTGGTATTGACGAGCTGGAGGAGGTGTTGGTGCTGGGCCATTCTGGCCGGCCCCATCGTCTGCTGATGCTGCAGTGGGGTGAGGACAGGGAAGGGCCGGGACTGCAGCCTCCTGTCTACTGAGCCTCTCTCCTCCTTCCAACCCCAGGTCAGTGCTGCAATCCGTTAATCCAGCTGAGCCACATGAGGACTGTCCCAACCCAAAACCAGGTACCTGATCTGGCCCTGCCTGGTGGCTGTCGTCCTATGAGGGGGTTAGAGCCATGCCCTGATTGCCCTGGTCTCATGGAGACATGGCCTTGTCCTGGGGGCCCCAGGCAGATCGGGCAGGACACAGTCCTGCAAAGGGAGCCCCCCTGGTGTGGGGGCTGGTTATGAGTGGGGTGGGATGAGGAAGATGGGGAACAAAGGAGAAAACTGAGGTCTAGGCTCCCTGTGTTCATTCAGGAGCCTTGTCCCTGCAAGCCCAGTCTGTGGGGGTAGGCACAGCCTCCCGTGGGCCCTTGGCCCCTCCTCACACTGCCTCCCCCTGCCTCCCCAGACAAGGCCCCACTGCAGAAGGTTTCCCTGGCCCCGAACTCTCGCTACTACCTGAGCTGCCCCATGGAGTCCCGCCATGCCACCTACTCATGGCACCACAAGGAGAACGTGGAGCAGAGCTGCGAGCCGGGCCACCAGAGCCCCAACTGCATCCTGTTCATTGAGAACCTCACGGCGCAGCAGTACGGCCACTACTTCTGCGTGGCCCAGGAGGGCTCCTACTTCCGCGAGGCTCAGCACTGGCAGCTGCTGCCTGAGGACGGCATGATGGCCGAGCACCTGATGGGCCGTGCCTGCACCCTGGCCACCTCCCTCTGGCTGGGGGTCCTGCCCACACTCATTCTTGGCCTGCTGGTCCACTAGGGCCTCTTGGGGCTGGGCATGCTGCAGGCTTCTGCAGCCCAGGGGCACTAGAAAGTCTCACACTCAGAGCCGGCTGGCCCGGGAGCTCCTTGCCTGCTGCTTCTTCCAGGGGGACTGAATAACCCAATGGTGGAACGCCAGGCCTGGAGACGTCCAGCCGCAGGCGGCTGCTGGGCCCCAGGTGAGGCGGGGGCAGTGGGGGGCTGAGAATGAGGGTGCCGACTGTGAAGCTGGGGCATCAATGACCCAAGACTTTATCTTCTGGAGAATATTTTTCAGAAACTCCTCAAATGTGACAGTGATGCTCCCGGCCTATGAGCCTATGGGCCAGGAAGAGGGGTTTGGAAAGGGAGAGCTGGGACCCCATCTATGGACCTTGGGGCTGAGGCCCGAGTCCTTTTGGAGTCTCTGTACCCTCATTGCCTCCTTTCCCCTCCCTGCCCCATGGCTGGAGTGGCTGGTGTTCCTGCAGACCCAGGGCCACCTTCTGCCCAGCCCTGCCCTCTGCAGCTCCCTCACCAGCCCTGGGTCCCACTGGACAGCCGCCTTGCATGTTTATTGAAGGATGTTTGCTTTCCGGACGGAGGGACGGAAAAAGCTCTATTTTTATGTTAGGCTTATTTCATGTATAGCTACTTCCGACTGCATCTGTATGAAAATACCAAAACTACATGCTGGGGGTGGGGTGGGAGAGGGAGGGGCTGGGAAGGGATGGGTTGGGGAGGGGGGTGATCCCAGTCTGAGGCTCCCGGGGATGGACTAAGGGTCCAGCGACGGGCATGGGTTCTTGGAGAGTGGCATGAGCTGGCTCTGCCCTGGGAGCCCAGTCTGAAGAGGATGTCGTCCAAGCCCCTGGTGTGGGGGGTGGCTATGGGAGGGGGTGGGGTGAGGGAGACGGGGAGAGTGAAGGAGAAAACTGAGCCCTAGGTTCACCGTGTTCATTTAGAAGGAGGAGCCGGGTCCTCAGGGGGAGGTTCCAGGACTCTGCCCTTGGCATTGGGGGTTGGGGGGCAGGGGGGCCTCCTCCCTTCCCTTCAGCCCCCTTCCCCAGGGGCTGTGCTTCCATGCTCCTAGCCTCCCACCTTCCGCTCAGGACATGTTATAACTTAGGCTAAACTGTGAAAATTCCCGTGGGGATGGCCTGGGCCAAGCTCTCCAGGTGGGTGGCCCTGCCCCAGCCCAGTCCATGGATTTCAGCGGAGAGCTGGGCCCTTCTCCGCCATGTCTGGCCGCCCAGGGCAGGGCCTGGGGCCGGCGGCCTTCCAGCTTTGGCCCCTGCATCTCTTCTCAATGCACTTTAATAATGTAACATATTACTAATAAACAAGCTATTTATTTACCTGTGCCTGCTCCTTGCCTGCACTGCGGTCCTGGTCAGGGCGGGAGGGTGGGGGCTCCTGTTTCTCATCCAGCACCTCCTACCTGTGTGAGCATCATTGAATGTGTTCTTACATTTCCTTGTTAGAGCCCAGAAACCAGCTCAGCAGGGCTCTGGTTAGTGAGAGGTGGGAATGGGGATCTCAGCCCCTGGACTCCTGCCTGCCCAAGCCTTGACCCTGGAGCCCTGATAGCTCCTGCACCCCTTTCCCCATTGCCAGCCTCTACCTCCCATCTACCCTGGGGGGCCTGGCCCAGGCCTCTCTGCCTTCAAGGGGCCATTCTGGGAGGGAAAGCTGATCAAATAAGGCCTTTGGGATACTCTGGTGGTAGAAGCGCGTGTGTGTGCACACCGGAAGCTGGTGCTGCCTGCTTGGGGAAGAGGGAACTGGTATTTGCTCCAGGCCAGGCCACCAGGTAGGGTAGGGGTCCAGGTGAGGGCGGTATGCAGAGGGGATGGGGCTGGAAAGTAGGGAGGGACCGGCAGGCAGGGATGAGGTGGGATTTGTGTCTTAGAAACTCAGACCTCCCTCCAAGATAAAGCAAATAGGATTTAGAACACCAAAGTCTGTGCAAGAACGGGTCCCTGTGGCAGGGATGGAAGGTGGGGAGGGGAGTTAGGAGGCTGCTCTGTGGGGATGGAGGTCAGGACAAGGGTTAGGAGGGGAGGGTTGCGGAGAGGAGCCCAGCTGTCCCCCAGAGGTCTCCCCTCTCAGTCTTCTCCTCTCCCCTCCCCCTTGTTCCCTTCTCTTTGTCCTCTGCCCCTGGTAGGGGGGACCTCGGCCGTTGGGGTTTGCTGGGGGTTTTTCCTGAGCAGTGACTACGTGGCAGACTTGGGACAGTTCCCCTCTCTGAGTCTGAGCCCAGCTTCTGGCTGGCTCTGGCAGACCCCACAGGACCAGAATCGCCCCCACCTGTGGCGTTCCCCCCACACTTCAGTCTGCTCTGGGCTGTCACGGGCTGGCCTGGCACCGAGGATTCTCCCAGGTTCTCTCCTCTCCCCACACCCAGCCTTCCTAGGGTGACCAAGGTGGCAGCAGGTACTCAGGGCCGGGGGTCTTTGGGAGTTTGGGGGACTCAGAAGAGCCCTGGGCTGGGGGCAGGGACCTGAGGGCCACTGTCACCCCATGTGGTCCAAGGCAGAGCCTTGCCTTTTACAGCCCTCACGTGTAAAAGGGCCTGGGCTTTCTTGCACATCTTGTCTATCTTTGTCTGTATTCCAGCTCCCAGCCAAGCGTCAGCATCTGCACAGGGGCTTCTCAGGCTCCCTCAGCAAGCCCCTGCCTGGTGGCAAAGCAAAGGACAGGAGTGAGTTCCAGCCTCAAGTGAGCTGAGCGGCTAGTGGGGAAAGTGTGGGCTCAAGCCCTAGTCCCTCCTGAAGTGCTCGGTGACCTCCGGTGAGGTCCCTGACCTTTCTGGACCTCAGCAGGCTCCCTCTTTCCTTCAGGGATGCTCTTCGTGCTCTGATAGGCCCATGGCAGGGGATTTGAGTGACAGAACCCACTCTTTTGTCTCTATGGAGGCACGCACTGGGAGAGGCCTGGCTGGGAGGGAAGCCGTGTGCATTGAGGCATGAAATGAGCCCGTGTAAATCCCATGTAAATGAGCTGGCAGGGAGGGGGTCAGCCAGGCACAAGGCTCCTGCCCTGTTTTCCCCAATGAACAAGCAGCACAGCAGGCCTCTGGCTGGCGGTGTGTGGGCAGGACTGTTAGGTTTGGCCCTGGTGGCAGCAGGATCTGCTACAGGGATATCCACATGATATCAACATGGCCTCTTGAGGGCCAGGCTGGGGATGGGAGCCAGGCCCTCCTTCTGCCCTCTGTCCTGTGCATCCTCTCTGGGGAGGAAGAAGAGGGACAAGACTGTGAAAGTTCAGCTCTTCCCAGGAAGCCAGCAGGGAACTGGAGACTCCTTTATGTCTCCCTCACGCCTTATAAATCTAAGGGGCCACCTAAAGTTTATCTCCTGTCCATGCCCTGCCACTCTCTCTCCCTTGGGGGAAGGCTGTTGCCTTCTTGTCTCTCTGCTGCATATGATCCTTCAATAGCTCCCTGCACTTGCAGACCAGTCAGTCCTGCTCTGGCATTCACGGCCCTGCTAGCCCCATCTCTCTTCAGTCCTCCACCTACCTTTTCTGGAAGCACTCCACACCTTTGCCCCTGTGAGTCCCTGCCCTGGAATGCCAGGAGTAGGATGCCCCTAGGCAGAGGTTTCAGAATGACCTGGAATTCTCCAGGGGAGTCCTGAACCCTCCCACCCCAATGTTGCAGCCTGCTCCCCCTGAGCTGTGGGGAAGAGGGAGGGTGCACCCGGAAGCAGGCCTGGGGTCCCTGGGAGAGAAAGCTCAGTCTGGCGGGGGAGGGAGATGTGGGGCTGGATGGGGACCGTACATGTGATGGTCCTAGGCTGGAGGTGGGAGGTCAGAGGGGGTACCTAACCCAATTGCGGGAGTGCTCAGGGAAGGTTTTGAATGGGGCCTTGTAGAGGGTGCATAGGAGTCCCCCAGGAGGGGAGTGACTGAATGAGGGAGGGAAGAGCATCTGCAAAGACCTGGGAGTGTGAGAGGGCCTGGGGTGTTACCGGCCTGGCTGGAGTAAAGTGAGCTCCATGAAGCAGAAATCCTTGTCAGTTTTGTTCACACCTGTGTCTCCAGTTCCTAGAACAGTGCCTGGCACATAGTGGGTGCTTAATACATTCTTGTTTAATGAATGAGTAAGACGAAGGGAGGGATGGTATCTGGAGCTGAGACTGGACAACTCCATCAGTGCCAGATCCTGGGAGCTGGGGCCCAAATCTATCCTGCGGATACTAGGGAGCCATTGGAGGATTTTGAACAGGGGTGGGTAGATGAGGATGACAATGACGGGGGCCTGAGATCCAGTTTTTCTCACACCCCATCCCTGCCTGCCTCACTCTAAGTACAGCCCCCTCCCCCCATTCCTGGGTGTTTCCAGCTCCTTCCATGGCCCAAATTTAGCCTCTCATCATCTGGAAAAGAAAGTGGAGCGATCCGGGCTAGGGTGCCAGACAGGAGGTCTGAGGGCGTGGGCTGATGGAGCAGGGCCGAAATGGCTAAATCAGGCTCAGGAAACACTTTTATGTTGTTATTGGTTAGCAATGGGAGGAAGAGAACTTGGGGAAAAAACAAAAACAAAACCCACATTCTCAGGGTCACCAATGGCCATGAGCCAGCCCCCACCAAGGGAGGGAGCACAGGACCACACCCAAGAGGCACTTGCCTTGATAGCGCGCTGGGCCTCTCTGCATGATAGTGTTTGTGCCAGAACTGTTGGACCCAGACCAAGTCAAGGTCCCAGAACTCTGACTGGCGGTTTTTTCAGGTCGGACAAAATGAATGGGCTCAGAAGGGCTTAGGTAGAGGTGAACACATGCTTGGGGTTGGGCCTGTTTCACAGTGGGCAAATACATGGTTTACAGCTTGATCCAGCTCCAGCCTGTGCCCAGAGCAGACATCGCTAATCAATTGTGGCATTCCTTTCTCCCGAGCTCAGATGAGCAATTTAGAACTCTGGCACGGCCTTCTCCAAGGGCTACTGAGCCCTTGAAATATGGCTCATCTGAACTGAGATGTGCTCTAAGTGTAAAAACACACTGGATTTTGGAAACATGATATGAAAAAAAGAGAATTGATCTCAAATTGTTATACTGATTACACACTGAAATGATAGTATTTTGGATATATTGGGCTAAATAAAATATAAAATTAATTTCACCTATTTCTTTAACTTTTATTTAATGTAGCTACTGGAAAATTTAAAATTATATGTATGACTCATATTGTATTTCTATGGGACTGCACCACTCTAGAATATCTGCTCTGCGAGGACAGGGATTTTTGTCTTTTTTGTTTGCAGCTGAATCTCCAGCACCTAGAATGTGCCTGGCATGTAGTAGGTGCTCAATGTGTTATTCGTGGAATGAATGTATCCTCATCAACATTGCTTTTCAGGAGCCACCACCAATTGGTCAGATGGAACATATTTGCTGCCCCGAGCCTAGCAGTAGCTCCACCATGGTGCTAACAACCCCCTGTTTGTGCTTTCTGACTTTAGAGCTTGTATCACTCTGTCGGGACTTTCCTGATACCCAGGTAGGCAGGTGAAGGTGGACTTGGGTGAATGCACTGCTCTGTTGGGGATCCTCTGCAAGGGGACTTTGCAGTTCCTTCTGATCAGGAAGCGGGGTGGTGTGCAAATAGTATGGAAATCACCTCTTGTGGTTTGCATATCTGGGGTGTTGGAGATGCTTCCAGTCTGCCTGCTGGCCCAAGCCCCTCGTCCCTAGGGATGAAAAAGGAAGCTCTGGAGACCTTGAGCTCAGGGGCTTGGGTGAGGGGAAACTGGGGCCACCTTAGTCTCTCCCCAGCGAATAAGGGCTTGTAGCCCGGAGCATCCTTTCTCTCAAATCAGCAGGAGCCTAAAAATAGTCTGCTGTTCCAGCCTCCCCCACAGCCACCCGCGCCAAGCCGGGCCCTGCGCCCGCCAGCTCCTCCGCAATCCAGACTGTCTGCACAATCTGCCCCAGCCCCCGACCCCCATCTCCTCAGCCTCAGTGCTGGCCTCTGGGAACCCTGAGCTTAGCACTGCCTGCTGGTAGGCTTGTTGTGGGTCTGCCTCCTTCTCTGCCCTCCAGAACAGACTGGTCCCTAACTCCCTGGACTGCCAAGCCCTATGCTCTGTCCACTCTCCATTCTGGAGGGGATGCTAGCCAGACACAGAAGTGGGGTGAGGGTGTTCCAGGCAGTGGAATCAGCACATGCAAAGCCAAGCAGTGTGAGAGACCATAGCCCATGGTGATAAGGATGAGCTGTTTGAAATGCTAGTCACACAAGATGGAGTGGCAGGGCCAGGCACAGACTGGAAGATAGTATGGCGGGTCTCTTAGCTCCCACCCTCGTGCATAGATCACCCAGAGTAGGGTGGTATCTCTGTCCTGCCCCATGGGGAGCAGGGTTGTCCCTCATATCTGGCAGCCTGCAGCAGGGCTGTTGCCACCCATACCTGTGTAGAGCCCAGGAGGAACCCTCAGGTGCCTGGGCCCATCTCCCCATTTTGGGTCTTCCACACCTTTTATTTGTGGGAAGCCCAGTGCCTTTCAGCTCTGAGCTTCTGGGGTTCTTGCCTGCTCAGTGCTGCAGGTGGGCCCAGCAAGGAGAAGTCCTCAAGGCAACTAGTGCCTCAGTGGCAGAGCTGGGACCACACCCTCCACATCCTGATGTCCAGCCTGGGACCCATCCCCTCACCCCAAAGTTGGGCAGTCACTGCTGGGGGAACATCCAGGTCTGAGTCTGAGGTATGGGGCTTTGGGGCCCACTTTGTGGAGGGTTTTCCTGGTAGCAGGAGTGAGTATGCAGGTGACACTGCTGGCCCATGACAGTTTCTACACTCTGAGCTGAGCAGGGTCCCAGCTGCAGGAAGTGGGGTCAGCGGAAGCCACAGTCCTCTGGGGTGAGCGACTTCAGGGGAAGCCAGGGGGGAAATGCTGAGCTTGTGGGGCGGTTCTTCCCACAACCAGTGCTGGGAATCTGTTCTCAACGGCCCTTCTTGTCCTGACATCCCCCAGTAGCCTCACCATAGCCCTCAGAGGCAGAGCACCAGTGTGCGCATTAATGTTCCAGTAGACAGACCAGGTGCAAGGCCAGGAGCAGGGAGCTTCTTGCCCAGAGCTACCTGGCCCATCAGAGCCTGGCCTAGAACCCAGGACTCCTGTCTCTTCCCACCACACACAACACCCTCCCCCAAAAAAGCAGCGGTGGGTAGAATCTAGATGCTTCTCAGCAGAGGCGAAGGCGTGGAAGAAGGTTCTAGACCCTTGAGGTTTTCTCACCTCCACTCGCCCCTCATTTCCCAGCAGATGTGAGACCTCCTCGACGTGCGTGTCGGCCCCATGACGTATCAATCTTAGGACGTCTGCCCCTGGCTCTGGGGCCCGTCAGAGGTGCTCCCCCTCCCCCAGCCACCTCAAGAGCCCAGAGCCACCTGGAGTGCTTCTGCACCTGGATGGCACCCTAGGGGTCCCAGACCCGTTCCTCAGCTTGGAGAAACCGCAGCCCTCAGAGAGGACCCAGACTGGTCCTGTGAGTGTGGAGGTGGGGCCTGTCGGCATCCTAGCCCTGATACATCCCTTCCTGAACTCCTCCCCAGTTCCGAGCATAAATGCAGGCAAAGTATCAGTGAAACGAGTGGAGAGCCCGCTGCCCTGGCAGCCAGTGCCGGGGAAGACGGAACTGTGGGTTCTGTGCCCTGTGCTTTCTGTCTTTCTCTCTGCCTCAGCCTTATTCTCTTTCCCTGTTCGTCTCTGTTTCTGTTCTCTCTCTCTCTTCCTGTGTCGCTCCTGATTCTCTCTCTGGCTTGTTCTCTTGTGTTCACTCACATGAAACAAGCTCGTGTATAGACAACACGCAGGCACACAGGACCACACGTGTGCAGAAATGCACATCCGTGCATACGTGCATCCACACACAGAATCCTCCCTCCTTGGGTCCTGTATGCGTACTCAGAGAAGGGGGCGGCGGTGAGGCTCTTTCGGTGTGTTCACAGGCTCAGAGAAAACTCACATCTAATTTTCAGGCTGTCCCTGCCTCCCTGTCATTGGCAACTGGGAGCTTGGAGACCCAGACTGGGATCCCCACTGACATCTGGGACTCTGGCAGGGATCACCGGGCCCTCATGACCTGCCAGCAGAGAGTGAGTTGTGGGGGGTGTCCCTGGAGGTGAGCAGAGGAGGATGGGACAGGAAGATGAGATGTGGAACACAGGCCCAGAGGGCCCTATGGCCCCTGCCCAGTGATGCCCCTTCCCTGGGGTCTTACTGGGAAGCTCCATGACCCACCTGGGACTGGACCACAGGAGGCTCCAGAGTGAGACGGCTGTGGGGAGGAAGGCTGGCTGATCATGTGCCCCACCCATGGAGAGCTGGGGGCTGGCTGTCCTCGGGATGGGTGGTTATGGTGACAGGGCTTTTGTTCATGTCCTCTCAGGACAAAGGGCCGGATGAGGCCCTGCCATGTTCTTGGGTTTCCTGGGCGGGTTGGGGCTTTCCTGGAATGTCCAACCTTCCTGGTCTCCCAGGGGTGGGGTGATCCCACTGGAGGAGGGGCAGGCAGGAAGCCCTTGGGGTCACCAAAGACCTGCCCTGGTATCTGGTGTCTGGGCTCAGGTGGTCCTCAGAGCCTGCATCTATCCCCCACCCTCAGCACCTGGGCCTGCTCCCTGTTCAGGGCAACCCACTTACCGAGTACCTGTTAAGTGCAGGCTCTGCTGGGAGGAGGCGTGTGAGGGGCAGGCAGAGCCAGGACTGGGCACCAGGGAAGGGGTGCCTCTCACTGCTGTGGCAGGAGCTAGACCCCCCACAGGCACATTCCAGGGGCTGGGGAAGACCCAACAGAAGCCCAGGGATCTTTCTCATATGGGTCACTTGCCTCCACCTTCCTTACCAGAAAGGGGCACCGATCAGGGGGCTAGCTCAGCTTCATAGGCAAGTGCACGAGTGATAGCAACAGTGGTGAATGTGTGTTGTGCGTCACATACCTGCCCAGGACTGTTCTGAAGTTTCATATGAATTACCATGGTTGGTATTCTCACCAACCCTAAGAGATTGATACTATTATCATCCCTGCTTTAGAGCAAAAGGAGCTGAAGCACAGAAACAGGAAGCAGTTCACCAAAACTTCACAGCACAAAGATGCACCTGATCTTTGTCCTCAAGAAACAGGGGTTTGGACTGTTTTATCTGATCTCAACCGCTCATTCCGTAGTTCTTTATTAAACTCCCCTTCTTTGCTGGGCTCATGGTTAATAGAGGGTTTATGCATAGCAGAGGCAAGCAGACAGGTGGGTCACTCTGGCAAAAAGGCAAAGGTCAGGCCTGGGGCAGAGTCAGTCCCAGTGGACCAGGGCTCCTCACAAATAGCCCATTAGGAGCTGAGGCTTGGACATCAGAGGAAGATGCTGGGATCACTTGTTCCAAGGCACACTGAGGCTCCAAGTGGGGGAGGTCACCTGCCAATCTGTCCAGAGGTGGGCTGGGTGGGCACTGGCCCCTCTACTTTGGCTGGGGAGCCACTGCAGGGGGGTGGGGCTGTGATCAGCCTTGTCCTCTCGCTGGCTCCCACCAGAACCATCTCAGGGAGCAGCTGCCGTGGGGGCTTGCGTAAGCCCACATCCTGCCCCATTATGGTGAAGTGAGCATCCGGGGGTGAGGACCCCCACACAGAGACATGAAGCTGAGTAAGGTTGAATGAGGATGACTCAGTGGAAACCTTTGCCCACTGCTGTCTCCAAGTGGAATACTGTGGTCAGACCAAAGGAAGAACTTTCCAACTGCTGGTCCCCACGTGGCTGGAATGCACACCATCCTCAAGCTCTGTCATACTGCATCCTGTCCTCAGAGAGACCCTGTGAGGCAGACTGCTGATGGGGAAACGGAAGAAGGGGGCAGGCCCTATACCAAGCCAGACTGCAGCCGTACCTCAAATACCCTCATCATGGGGTCACCTGCCCTGAGTTGGGGACACAAGAAGAGGGCACCATGCTGCTGCAAGGGCAACTGGGTCTCCCCAGGGTCCCTCCCTCCTACCTGCTCCTCACAAGCCCAGTCTGGAGGCAGGGGTGGGGGTTTCCCTGGACAAAAAATGGCTCATGCGGGGATGGTGTTTTCAGAGAGACACAAATAGACAAGCCGACCAGTCAGACAGACAGGTTTGGCCTTCCAAACTTGTCCCTGGGGAGGTTGTTTGCCTTTATTTGTTTGTTTATTTTATTGAGAAAAAAATCCACGTAACATACAATTTGCCATTTTAAAGCGTACAATCTGGTGTTTTTTAGTATATTCACAATGATGTGTGACCCCTACCACTATCTAACTCCAGAACATTCCATCACCCCAAAGAAAGCCTGTTAGTGTCACTTCCCTTTTCCTTGTTCCCCCTACTAATTTCCTTTCTGTCTCTATGGATTTGTCTTTTCTGGATGTTTCACGTAAATGGAATCATACAATGTCACCTTTTGTGTCTGGCTTCTTTCACTCAGCATAATGTTTTCAAGGGTCATCCATGTTGTGGCATGTATTAGCCACATCTTATTGTGGAATAATATTCCATTGCACGGCTATGCCACATTTGGTTTATCCATTCATCAGCTAATAGACATTTAGGTTGTTCCCACTTTTTGGCTATAGGAATAATAACCAGAATGATGCTGTGCTGTATGAATATTTGTGTATGAGTTTTTGTGTGGTCATATGTTTTCAATTCTTTGGAATATCCATCTACCTGGGAGTGGAACTGCAGAATCATATGACAACTCTATGTTTAACATTTTTAGGGAACTGCTAAACTGCTTTCCAGAGAGGTAACACCATTTCATGTCCCCACCATCAGTGTGTGAGGGCTCCAATTTCTCAGCATCCTCACCAATGCTTGTTGTTTTCTCTGCCTTTATTCTTGCAAAACATGTTTTATTGAGTACCTATTTGGTGCCAGGCCTGTGCTGAGGGAGGGGACGTGGAGGCCCAGACTGCTCTAGACATGACCCAGTGGTGGCAGGTGCTGGGTGGTGGGAAGGAGCAGGTTCAGTGATGGGAGGCCTCCACCCGTGTGCACAGGCAGGGCAGGTTTCAGGGGGCAGTGTTCACACCCTGGGGAGGTCTTGGCTGTCACTGCCCAGCCCTTGCCTCTGCCCCCTGCTGGCACCTATGTCCCTGGGACAGGTGGTGATCACAGTGCCGGATGCCTCAGTGTTGTGACCTGGAAAGTCCCATCCTTGCTCTGAAATCCACCCACTAGAGCTTGTTCCCTTGTGTCAAGGCCTCATCTCCAGATCTTATTGCAGCAGCCCAAGCCACATGAGGAAACTGAGGCTCAGAGGCGGGAATGACTTGGCAAAGGTCACACCAGAAGGCAGAGGGAAGACCAGAGCCCAGATCTGCAGATGCCCAGTCTGGGGTCCTTTTAGCTCTGATGGGTGAGCTGGGGCAGATGAGGCTGGGGGAGGAGGGAAGAAGCAGGGAGGGCCCAGTTGGGAGACAGCCAAGCTTCAAAGACTTTCCCAGGCTGGGGGGGGCTCTGGTCAGGATGTGTGCGGGTAAGAGGTGAGAGGCAGAGGCCCCTGGGGCCTGCCCACACTGGCTTCTCCTCTGCCCAGTTTCAGTTCTGCCTCATTTGTCCCCTGAGACCCCAGGGTTGGGGGTGGCTCTTAGCCAAGCCCACCTTGATCCCTAAGGGGTGGGGTGGGGGATGGGCTCAATGCCAGCCACCTCCCTCAGCAACCCCCCTTCCTGTCCCCATCTAGGGGCAGAGGCTGGAGTTCTGGCTGGGTCCATCCTCGGTGGGGAGGGGTGAGCTGGAGCAGGGCCTGACTGGCCGACAATGGCGATGGCCTTCCCCGCTCTAAAGGGTAATGAATGGCCCCAAATCAAGGCTTGGGGAATGTTTGCTTGATAAGCTCATACTTTATAAAACAAAGTTGAAATGCTGTCTCTCACCCCCTTACTCACACACCTCCCTGACTCGCAGGGCTGCAGGGCAAGTCACCGGCCATGTCAGGTGTGATGGGTGTGTAGAGACAGGGTGATACAGTTCCCTGTCCTCCTGGGCAGTGGGAGAAGCCCCAGTCCTCTTGCCAGCATGCTTAAGGCACCAGAAAGGGCAGTGCATGCCGATGGGAGTGCTGACAGGTGGGGACCAGCCTGACCTGGGTGCCCAGTGGGTGGACTGGCAGCCCCAGACCCCGCTGAGCCTGGAGGATCACTTTAAACACTGTGGTCATGTAGGCTCAGAGACCACACCCTGGATGTACCAAAGATAGTCCCAATTTGAGGCCTCGGACCACCTTCAGCTTGTCAAGGACCTTTGGGGGAGGTATCTGGGGCTGCTTCCATGTCTTTGGGGTCTCTCCAGGGTTGGGAGGTATCCTTTGGGCCCACTAGGCACTGGCAGAGGGACTCAGGCTGCAGGGAGGGGACCACTTTCCCTCTGGCCCCTCCTTTCCTTGTGCAGGCTCTGGGGGCTGGGAGGGAGCTGGGTGTCCCTCAAGCCCATCCCCTGCCCTCTTGCCCCTTGACATCTCCTCATTTCCTCGTCTCTGGGTTCAGCCCACTCAGGCTGACATTGCCTCTTGATCTTGTTTCCTGGCCGCCCCCAGGTCTGTCCTTGTGGCAGCTGTGCAGAAACTCGAGCAGTTAGGGGAAGTCCAGAAGATAATGTCCTTGAGGTGCCTCCTGCCACCCTCGCCTCAGGAAGGTTCACTTCCCCATCGTGGAGCTCCTGTGGGGCTTTGAGGGCAATTTCTGGGTCTTTAGCACAGGGCCTCCAAGGGCCCAGCTTTTCCTAGGGGGTGTCCTGGTGCTGCGGCACCGTGGGGTGGGGATTTTGGCAACACCAGGTCTTGTCATGGCTGAAACTTCCCTGGACAGCTCATCTGCCCTGAGTATAAGCTCCTGTGCTGCCCCCAGCCAGGCCTGTGCTGACTGTGAGGACAGATGTTAGGACATGGTACATGCCTTTGGGATGACAGTCTAGTAGGGCTCAGAGCTCTGATGGTGAATCCAGATGGGAGGACCCAGAGAGGGCCATTTAAAACCAGATACTATGTTAGTATGTAGGTACAAACAGGTTGGTCAATATGATTCTTGAGTTACATCTTTGGGAAAAGTAGGAATTAGCCGGACAAAGAAGGTGCTGGGAGAAACCGCATGGTCAAAAGCATGGAGGTAGGGAGTGGAATGACCTATTTGGAGAACTGCAGGTGTTTGCATGTGACTGACTGACGGTGAGGGGTGCGAGGCAGAGGAGGGCTGAGGGCAGATGGGCAGCTCAAGGACCTTGAGAGCCCAGCTAGGGAGCAGGAACTTTCCCGAAGCTGGCAGAGGGGCAGAGAGCTGGGCCCCTCCTGAGCCCCTCTCACTGCTGTGTAGGGACACTCCCTGCATGAAGCTGGTACAGGCCTTCGGAGGCCCCCTGGGGCAGATGGCTGCTGACTCAGCTCTGCCTCTGTGTGGGCCAGTGGGAGGCTGCCTGCGTGAGCCATTGGCGCTGTGCATGGCCTGGGGCTGGCTCTCCTGGGCTGCCCTTGACCCAGGGTCTTGAGGTTCTGCCATCTCCTCTTCGAGGGGTCTGACTGCCAAGATCTAGCTGGGGACAGGCCCTGCACACTGCTCACTGGTGCCTGGGGATGCCACCCCAGACCTGCTCGACCTCTGAGGGCCCAACACGGGGAGTACTGGTGTGTGCTGATGGGGAGGCAGTGATAACCTGGGCAAGAGTCCATGCTCCCTCTCCCAAACTGTGGGAAGGCTCACAGTATTCTGGAAGGGTCTGGGGACTGTCCTCCCCTCCCTGGCTAACTCCAACGCCTCCCAGTGCCCCCACATATCATGCTTACATGGGCTGACCTTGACTGAGGCAGAAAGTAGAGCTCAGGCCTGCTTCTGAAGGAGGCAGGATGGTGCAGAGGGAAGGCATGAATTCTGAGTCACTCGGCCCCGGGTCCAGAGCCTGGCTCTGGTGGGGAGTACACTGGGCTGGCTGGGCAGTGGGGAACAGCACCTCACACCCCACTAGCTTCCTTTTGACCTGGCCAACCCATTTCTGGGAATTTGTCCTACAGAGACACCTGCACAGATATGACCTATGTCTACAATTGTGCACAGCTGCACCCTTGTGACAGCAGAAGATTGGAAACACTCTCTACAGCCATCACCTTGGGACTGGTATGTTCCAGTGGTATGTCCCCATGATGGAATACAACGTAGTTGTGAAAAAGAATGTGAAAGTTTTCTGTGTATGAATGTACAAAAAACCTCTGGGATTCTTGGCACGCAGAAAAGCAAGTACAAGTCAGTGACGAGCAGAGAAAGCGGCTCACACCCAGGTGGGGGTGGGGGAAAGCAGTATGACATGCTCAGGAGACCGTGGAAAGTTCAGTGGGACATGAATGAAGGGCTGGTGCCAGGCAAGTCAGAGGGGGACCAGCATGGGAGGGCCCCTGGGCTCAGAGAGGAAACTGAAAACTACCGGAGCCACGGGACAGTTTTCAGCAGATTCAGATCTGCTCTGCCTGGTGACAAGATCTGGCAACTGTAAAGCAATAACCCAATATATGACATGCTTTATGCGCACCGTCTCATTTAAACCTCTCAACACTCCAGACTCCATGGGAGAGGTGCCATCATCATCATCCCCTTCTTACAAGTGTGGGAATGGAGCACAGGAAGGTTAAGGAACCAGCCCAAAGCCACACAGCGGGTAAATAGCAGAGCCAGAGAAAGCACCCTGGTCAGTCTGGCTCCTGAGCCCGTGCCTGATTCACTTGGCCATCCTGTCTTTCAGAGCAGTGGTTGGACTGGAAGGGAACACTGGAGGTGAGGGACAGTAGGAGGCTGTTATAAGACGAAGACCCACATGAGAAGCAATAAGGGCCTGGGGAAGGCAGAGCCTTTGGGGCTAGGGACTCAGCTTTTAAGGAGGTGGGAACAACCAGACCTGGTGGTGTGTGGGGTGTGGATGCTGTGGAAGAGAGAGGAGCCCAAGGTCCACTCATTCATTCATGCAGCAAAATTATGGCATGCCTGCTGCGGGCCAGGAGCTGGGCTCACCTCAGGCACTACAACAAACAAACATCCCTGCCCTCAAGGAGTTTGATTCTAGCTGGTGGAGACAGACGATAAATAATAAACATAAGAAATACGTAATTATATAGTCTGTTAGAGCTGTGGAAAAACTAAAGGGTGATTAGAAGTCCTGGTCAAGGAGGCATCTGAAGTTTTAAGTGGGGTGGTCAGGGTAAGCTTCGTTAAGAAAGTGACATTTAAACAAAGACATAAAGAAGGTGGGGGAGTGAGCAGTGCAGATATCTGGGGAAGGGCATTCCAGGCAGAGGGAGCAGCCAGGGCAAAGGCCCTGAGAGGGTGTGTGTCTGGTGTGTTCCAGGAGCAGCAGAGTGGTGGCCATCACCCCTGCCCACCAGTGTCTGTCTCTCTTTCACTTCTGGGCACAGGGGAGGCTACTTTTCTTTCCTTTGAGGCCAGGCACAGCCAAATAATTTGCTCTGGCCAGTGAGATATGAGTAGAAGACATCAGCGTCACCTCCTGGCCGAAGTGTTTAAGGGCCAGTGAGTGATTCCATATTCCCCCTTCACCTGGCCAGGCAGCAGGGGATGCGCCAGATGTTCCTGACATGGTCACTGAGTGACCATGCGGAGGAACACCCTGCGGACCTTCGGACCTTCACGGACATGAAGCATGAATAAGCAATGAGCCCTTCTGCACTTTAAAGTCCTATGACTTGGGGTGGTCACCGCAGGGTGCCCCAGCCTGAGCTAACTGATACAGCAGGGCAGACCCTTGCCGTGTAGTGGAGAGGGAGAGGGTGAAGGGAGCAGGGAAGGGATGTCAGGAAGACCAGGGGGTCGGATCGTTCATTGGCTTTGATGCTGAGAGAAATGGAAGCCCCTGGAGAAGTTTAAACAGGAGAGAGGCATGATCCAGTGACGCATGTGAACAGGACCGCTCTGGCTACTGTGCTGCCGACAGCTGCGGACAGGAATGGGAAGGTGGGAGCAGGGAGACCATTTAGGAGGCTCCTACAGTGATCCAGATGAAAAAGGACAGGATGTGGCTGGCCCAGGGTGGGGGCAGTGTTCAGACTCTGGGCATCCTTTGAGATTGGAACCACAGGATTTGCCACTGTGAGGGAGAAGGAAGAGGGGAGACGGGGAGGGAGAGGGAGAGGGGTCCCGGATGAGCAACAGGAAGGAGGGAGCTGCCAGCCTGGGGTGGGGAGTGCGGCAGTGGGGGGATCAGGTTGGGGTGCGGTGGGGAGCAGAGCTGGAACAGCTGAGGTGTTTGGTAGCCACTGGAGTGGAGTATTGTGTGGGCAGCTGGGGACAGGTCTGGATGGGGGCGGGGGATGGCCAGGTGTGTTTGGTTGTCAATAGTGTAGAACTCATTTGATGCCTTGGGACTGGATGGGATGGGGGGAAGGAGTGAAAGCTGAGGCTGCTTTTGGCACGGGGCCAGGATGAGGGGGGGCGAAGGGAGGTAACCGGCTGTGAGTGTCCAGAGACACATTGGAGGCGGTGTTGGGTCTGGAGCTCAGGAGAGGAGCCAGAGGGCCAGGCCTTGATGCAGGAGGAGGGGCAGGGTCTGGTCGGGGACTTGGGAGGAGGCGGGGAGAAGAGAAGGCCCAGGACAGAGGTGGGGCTCCTTTGAGGGTGGCCTCTGGAGGAGGAAGCAGAATGAAGAAGGGGCCCATAGATGGAGTGGTCAGGGAGGTGGGAGGAAGTCTGGGTGGGCATCTCAGGAGCCAGAAGGGTGGGTGTAGGTTTCAGGACGAGAGACAAAGAGAGAGAGAGTGGTCAGCCGTTTGGAAGAGCCCTGAGGAGTCGAGTCAGGTGTGGGCAGAGAAGTGCCCCCCCCCACAACAGCAGAGAGGCTGTTGGTGGCCTGGTGGGGTGTTGGGGGGACCAAGGGGAGGGGATGGTGGGGGGTGAGGGAGGCCATGAGTGGAGACCATGCTTTCCAGAGCTGAGTGCAGAGGCTGGAGGTTCGAGGTGAGGGGCCGTTGAGAGAGGGGTCCTGTAGGGTGAGGAAGACTCAAGCAGCAGGTCTGATGCCAGGAGGTAGCAGCAGGAGGTCGGGGGAGGTTGAGAAGCTGGGGAAACAAGGCAGAATGTTGGCAGGTCCCCTGGCAGGTCCCCTGCAGCCTC
This sequence comes from Daubentonia madagascariensis, assembly GCA_023783475.1. Lineage (NCBI taxonomy): Eukaryota > Metazoa > Chordata > Mammalia > Primates > Daubentoniidae > Daubentonia > Daubentonia madagascariensis. Next base: position 4,536,433 of record JAKFHU010000144.1, on the reverse strand, counting down.
GCTGGCTCCTGGGTCCTGAGGAAGGAGGAGAGGAGAGGCTGAGGGAGTCACAGGAGGGAGCAGAGCCAAGGTGGGGGGGCAGAGGTGGGGTGGAGGAGAGTGCCAGCCACTTTCACAGATAGCCAAGGGTTGCTTGTGGCACGAGAGACCATGGAAAACAGGGGAAGGCTTCCAGGCAGGGCGACCTGCAGGCACAGAGGTGGAAGCAGGAGTGTGGGGCTGGGGGCACGGCCTTAGCAAAAACTCAGAGGCAGGGAAGCCTGTGGGCATTTGGCAAGCAGAGCCGCAGGACGGTGGGACAGAGAGGTTGGGGCCTGACTGTGGAGACCAGCCTGTTGGGCAGGGGCATCCGGGCGTTGCTCGGCAGGCCTTGGGTGCTGTGGGAATATTGGCTGAGCACCCCCTGACAGAAGATGCCCACCGCCCCTGTGTCTACCTCCAGCTTGGGCTCAGGAGGGCCTCTGGGTGTTCGCACCCTCTCTACCCCTGGCCCAAAGGCCCCAGGAGGGAACAGATGTCTGGGGGCAGGGTGGGGGTGGACGAGAATTCAGGTGAGAGGACCTGGCTTTGATAGCTTGTGTTTGGCCACCCCTGCCCTATCTAGGGACACCTGGATCTCACCTGCTGAATCTTCAGAGCCAGCTACTGCCTGCGGGTGGAGCTAAGGTTTCCTAGGAATCCACCTACTTCCTCTTTTCCGAAAATCAGAACTACTTTTGTTAACTTCAGGGAAAAGAAACTAGCCTTTGTTGACAGCCCTCCTTCTACACACAGGGTCATTATTCACCTGGCAGGATCTTCACAATGGCCTCATGGAGGGGGCACTGTTATTCACCCCATTTGACAGGTGGGGAAGCTGAGGCTGTGGGAGGTACAGTAACCCACCCAAGATCACACTGTGGAGTGAGTCTATTGAGGTCACAGACGTGTGCAGCGTGAGAGTCCTGGTTGTGGCATTATCTGTCCCTTGCACGTGGCTGCCCAGACACCTGTGTGGCCTGGTAAATTCCTGACTTCTCTGTCTGTCTCGGTTGCTGGTTTCTTAGATGCCCGGGCTTGCTGTCACTCTCACAGACACATGAGAGTGTTCTTCCATCTATGGTCACAGGCACTTCATGCAGGGCCCCATGCCACTGCTGAGCGCTTCCTCATTCTTGCTTTGAAGGTCATGGGCTTCTTCCTCCGGGAGGCCTGGGAATGGTCATGAACCCCACATGCCCCAGCTGGACCAGGGCTCCCTGAAGGCAGGGGCCAAGTCCTACAGCTCGTTCCCCATTTCCTTTCGGAGCTGACTTGGTCTTTGTGCTTGGGGCCCGACAGTGGTGTCCTGGGGGTCCTAGGGGAAGGAAGTAGCACCTACTGAGCACCTCTGATGAGCCAGTCTCCAGAACAAGCGCCCCTCATCCTCCCAGGAACCCTCTGAAGATGATGTCACTGTTAGCACCCCTGTTTTACAGGGCAGGGAACGAGGGTCACGTAGGTGGCTTCCAACCCTCATCTTGTGCTCTTCGTGCTCGAGCAGGCAGAGAGAAGTGTGGGGGCATTCCTGGCTGGAGCATTTGTGGGGAGCTGGGACAAGCAGCCCCTGTGCAGGGACTGCAAGCGTGGCCACCAGCCCCCTCAGGGGCCAATCCCCAGTGTCCCGGCAGTGGGCCCCCTGTGGTGCCCTGGTGCCTGAGGGGTGACCATGAAGCAGGCCGTGTATCAAGTGCCCCTCAGAGCCTCTGAGGCCACTCAGGGGAAAAGGACAGATGAGAAAGAATAGACCTTGAGATCTTGTCTGGCCCCATCAGTCCCCCAGAGAGGCCCAGCTACGGTGTCTCTGTGGCCAAGAGACTTCCCCTTTCTGCCGGGGCTTGTTTGGGCTCAAATTCTTGGGCCCCCCCTAAGGCCCCCTTCGTCACACCCCTGCCTGCCTCAGCTCCAGGGCCCACAGGTGGGGCTGCGCTGGGAGGGTATGGTGACAGCAGGGCCAGGGAGTGTGTGCTAAGAAAAGGGCCGGGGTGTTCTTAGAACCTGCGTGGCACCATCCCAACTCAGGGACGTGGCACGTGCAATCCCCTCTCTCCAGAACGCTCTTCCTCCAAATGCTGCACAACTCGTTTCCTTAGGTCTTCAAGGCTTTGCTTGAATGTCACCTTCTCAGTGAGGCCCTCCCTGACCAGTCTTTAAACCCTTGGCCTGTTGCCTCCAGTTTCGTCTCTCTCCTTGGCACTCTGCTTCTCCTGAGATCTGCTACAATGCTTGTTCCTGGTGCTGGTGTCTGTCTCCCCCAGTAGGAGGGCAGGACAGGAGCTCCATCTGTCTGGGTCTTGGGCTCACTGCGGTGCTCAGGAATGTCTGTTGACCGCATGAGGAAGGGTAGTAGGTTTAAGCCCTATGGCGCTCCTGGCATGGGGCCCAGCCTGTGCCTGTATTTCATCTGATCTCTAACTACTTCACGAGGCAAATTTTGTGATCTTCATTTCATAAATGAAAAGGCACGGAAACACGGAGAAGCTTGTGAGAGATCACACAGAGAGTGAGCGCTAGTGGGAGGTTGGAGCCAGGGGTCTGTGAGGCTCTGAGGTGGTGGGCACTCTCCCCGGTGCTGACGGGGGCATGAAGCTTATCCCCTGAGCTCAGCTGCAGCCCTGCTCTGGGACATGAGCCTCAGTCTGCCCTTTGTAGACAAGGGCTGGGCTCACTCTTTGAGCTAAGATCCTGGCTCCAGTTGAAGTCTGGTGATTTGCAGACACTGAGTTGAGGGGGGTGGTCCTTGGAGGAAGGTGGGGGAGGATGGGCAGGGTCCTCTTGGGCAAGAAGTGCTGGCATGTGGAACAGTGGGAGGAAAGGCTTGGCCACAGGAACAAGCCCAAATAAGGGACCAGAGCAGCCCAAGCTGATGCGCAGGTGCACAGACCTCGGAGGCAGGCACATAGATCAGCTGCAGGACCTCTGGGGGCTGGCACAGCATCACCACCCATGCTGTGTGACCCTACACTACAAGCTCAGCCTCTGTGGCTTTCCCAGCCTCAAGAGGGGAGAAGCTGCTGCCTGGGATGCCCCTGCTCACCTCATTCCCAAGGACTCAGCCTGCTGGGACCCTGCACCCCACGACCAACATTGGGGCTGGGCCCGCAGTTGTGTCTGGAGTCTGTTATTTGCTGGGCCCCCTGCCCAGTCCTGCTTTAGCTGTGCTCACTGGCTGGCCAGCAGGGGTCTTCTGAGTCCCTTCCCCAGGGGCACGCTGAGGGGTGGGGTGGGGGGCCAGGGCTTGTCCTCTGATAGTCCCACCCCTAACATTTGCTGGGCCCAGGAGTAAAAATGGAGGCCCACATACCATATGTCTAGATGTTTCAAAGTTATAAATCAAGCCAACAAACTGCTAAATAGAATATGCTCTATCCTCCTACATTGACAAATATACCTTCATAACACCCTGGAAGGCCAAGTTTGCATTTAGAGTTCTTGGGCTCCTGGAGTCCAGTCCTGGAATGTGGCAACAGAGAGAGGGTCATCACAGTCCCTCCCCTAGCTTCTGGCAGTGCATGTGACAGCCCCAGGCCATTTGTCTATGGCCCATCCACACATCCAGCAACAGCTGCCCCTTGGCTGCCCCATGGCCTTGGAGTGCGCACACCAGCTGCAAGTTCATTCTCAAGAAGGTGGGCCCAGGGGAAAGGCCCATGCAGACTTTGGAATTGGGTTTAGGGCCTAGTGGGCAGGGAATTCTGGGGGCCCGCATTTGGAGGAGGGATATGGGCCTTGGGTGGGAATGTCTTCTTAGCTCGTGGAATTTTGCCCCCCTGTAGGAGGGGTAAGTCCAGAGGAGGGCCTGAGTACTTTCTTCTAGAATGCAGGGCCCAGGGCAGGGGCCCTTCTTGCTTGGGTCTAAGAGTGATGCTGCCCTCAGGACACTTCCTAGAACCTGTCTCTGGAGTGAATGTCCCTACCCTGCTTGCAATCCAGCACTTGAGGCATCCTGGAACCCCACTGGACCAGGGTGACCTAGGCCACAGTGCCCTGTTGAGCCCACAGTTTAGGCAGCCAGCCTTCCCCCTCCTCTGGACACCAGGGCTCCTCTCCGTCCCCAGTCCCTCACTTCCTACCTAGCATGCCTCACTTTCCTCATGTGGAAGACGGCAGGGGTAGGGGGCTGCCACCTGTCCCACACCTCTCTGGGACACTGGTCTCAGCCAGCCCATGTGTGTGCCCTGCCTGGTCTGGCTCTGCAGACTGCTCAGTGCCCAGCCCTCCCACCCTGACTCGGGGCCCTGCAGGCAGTGGGCAGCCCTCCCTAGCATGTGCCTGGAAAGTGGGGCACCAACTCTACTTTAGCCAATGTTTCTCACTCACTCAGCTGAAAAGCCACAGCTTCCCCGAGGCTCCCAACCCTCACCCAGCACTGGCAGCTCCTTCTCTGATGCTGTGTGACAGGCCCAACATCAGGGCTCCTGCACCTGTCCTGCCGCCCTGCTACTGGGTGCCTCCCCCACAGGGCACAACATCTGCCACAAGGCTATAGAGCACTATGCCCCCTGCCCCACGGGGGCTGCCTGCCTTGGGGCTCTTTCTGGGCTCCCCATTACTGTACAGTCCCCCCTCCCTGCTGTGGGGTTGAGAGGCGGTTCAGGGGCCTTTTCCATTGGGAGAGAGGGGCCCTGGGCCCCCGGGGAGTGGCAATGGGGATTTTGGGGGAAGAATGAAGCATGCCCTGAGCTGTGCTCACAAGGGGCTTTAGCCAGCCTTGCCTCCCAAGCATCCGATCAGGACCACGCTGGACTGAACATTCGCGGGGGGGGTCTCGTGCGACCTCCCTTAGCCTGTAGCCCACAGTGCTGGCTGCCACCTTGGGAATGATTCCTGCAGATGCAGCTCCCTTCCCATCTTTCTTTGTTCACTGCTGGCCATATTCTTGCAGTGTCAGCATCATCTCCATCCCCTGCCAGTCATGGCCCCCCTGGGAGGATGCTGCTGGGTGGGGAGCTCCCTGTTGTGGGGACCAGGTCTGGGACTGGGCAAGGAGTGTGCCCACCTCATCCTGCCAGGTAAAGGGTGGAGGGAGAGGTACCCACTGTCCCCTGGGCAGCTGCGGGCTTCCCTGGACAGGCTCTCACCTGCCCACCCTGGGGAGGGCCTTCCTCCCTCCCCTCTCCTCATCAGGATGGCCTGGCCATTGTCTCCCTCCTGTTAAGCCACCCCCTGCTGGCCTACCAGGGACCAGTAGCCTGATCCATTGGTCAGTGAAGAGCCTCCAGAATGGGGGATAGTTACCACATGTGGGGCCCAGTCTTACCAAACTTATGGTGGACAGAGAGCCCAGATTCTTCCCCTCAAGCCAGCCTACGTGGGGTGGTGGAGCACAGGCTAGGGCATTTGTCTGAAGAGGGAATTGCAGAGCCCCTCCTCTCTGCCACCCCTTTGCACCTGCTGGCCTGTCTCAATGTCTTCCTCCCTCCTTGCTGCCCTTGAGCCCCCCACCGCACCCCTTCTCTGAGAAGCCCTCCCGGCTGCACAGACTCCCCGGCCTGAGTCTGAGTGAAGGACCCATCACAACACGTCTTTGTTCTGTGAGTCAAGAACCGACCCAGGTACCCTTTGGGTCTTACCCCACCCCCTCCTCAGCACATGCCAGGCCTTGGGGCTCAGTGCAGGCTCTCATGATAGGCGAGGGGTTTATAGCCTTCTGGCCTGTGGCCTGTGCTTCAGTTGCCTACCTGAGAAATGGGGACTCTGCCACACCCTCTGCCAGAAGCAGTCTGCCCCTCCCTGCCCTGCCCCCCATTCCCTGATGGAATAGCCCAGCTGCATCCCGGTGGGAAGTGTCCACTCCTCTGGGAAGGGCTCAGGAAGCAATGAGGATCTGACCTCATGTTTGCGTCCATCCTGCCCTGTCTGGTGCCACCAGATGTCTGAGGAGCTTCTGTGGGGGAGAGGGAGGAGATGGGGCTGCAGGATGAGGGGCTGGATCTGACCCCAGCCCCCCTTGGGATGAAGCTGTTCTCCATTCTGATAGGGAACTGGGGTCCCAAGTTGAGGGGCAGCCCAGGCTGCACAGCTGCTGCCTGTGCCTCCCTGCCCAGAGCTATCCCTGGCATGTGCTAAAGAATTTGCAGGGGAAAAACACCGGTGAATGCCAGGCCTCTAGGCCACCTGAGGCCCAGGGGCTGTGAGGAGGCATGTTTGGGCTGGAGGCAGCACTAGAGCAAGATCTGCCAGGGGCTGGAGAGGCAGGAGGCTGACCCCAACTCGGTGGCTGGGTGGGCAGGGCCACGAGGACAGCAGGCTGGGGGAGGCTGAGGCTTGTCCTGAGTGCCCCAAGGATGCTGCCCAGGTGAGAGGCTCTGAGTCAGGCCCCTGGGAGGGAAGCCTCTGGGGCACGGCACCCCTCTGGGAGTATCACTGAGCTGGGTGAGCAGGAAGGCTGGGCTCACTATTCCAGGCCCAGTCACTTCCTCTCTCTGGACTATACCTTTCTGATGAGATCACCACCTATTTCGCTGCCCAGCCCACTCTGATGTTACAAGAGCAAATGAGGTGATGAAGACTCTGAAATACATAAAGGTGGTATTATTGTTAGCAGAAGTCATATTTGACTTGCTAATTCACTTCCTAAAAATAGCCACATTTATTATAGTGTAGGGAGAACCCTATGCTGGAGTCAGCGTCCTGGATTCTCTGTGGCAGCTTTGCTGTGTGACCTTGGGCTGGGCCCTGGCCCTCTCTGGACATCTGATTTCTAGGTGGCAGCTGGACAGTCTCTGAGGGCCACAGGCCCTGAGTCTGGAACAGCAGCCATATGAGAAACGGGGAAGGAGGGCTCCTCACATCTGGATCTGAGTTCTGGAGGACTGACTTCCTCTGAGTCACTGGGTCAGAGCAATTGGTGTCACTGGGGCCACTCCTGTAATCTGTTTGAGAGGTACTGAGTCTTGAATCTTGCCTTGATCTTGGAGCCAGGGGGCAGGATGCCCAGTCCCCACCACAGAGCCCAACCACCAGGAGGCTCCAAGAACTGCGGATGAAAAGGGCCACAGACAGGAGCCAGGGCCTCGTGGGGGTGTGTGTGCGGGGGTACCATGGGACGTCCAGCCTGCTGGGGGAGCCTCTCATTCAGTGCATGTTTGAGTGCTTAGTATGTGCCTGGCACTGTGCCACCTGCTGCAGAGACAGTGGAGGGCAGGTCTCAGTCCCTGCCCTCCTGGAGCTTCGGGTCTAGTGGGGAAGGCAGGCACTCATCAGTGACCACACTACTCAACTCGGACAAGGGCTCCAGAGAGGGGTGTGTGGTGCCAGGAGCACACATGATGGGCGTTTGACTTAGTTGAGAGGGCAGGGAAGGCTCCCTGGAGGAGGTAGCATGGGTAGGTGCTAACTAGGCAAAGTGGGGTGGGGGTGGGGGGATTCCAGGTAGCAGGAAGAGCAGGAGCAAAGGCCCTGTGGTGGTAGGTGAGCAGAGGGCTGAGGGCAAGCTGGTGTGGCCGCAGTGGAGATGGGGGCCCAGGAGGCCCGCCTTTACTATCGGTGTGGTGAAAAGCCCCAGGAAGGGAGGAGATTTGTGATTTGAAGCAGCTCTTACATGGCCAGGCCAGAGATGACGGCTGTTGACCAGGGTGGGGGTATTTAGACTGGGGAATGGGCCACAATCATATGTCAGCATGAGGCAGCGGGAGGGGTCACAGCGATGGTGTCTAGACCCTGCTGATTCATAGAAACACTGGCCTGGAAGTGCACCTGTCAGAGGACAACAGTTGCCCAACAGCGTAATCCCTCCTCCCTCCTGTGCTTCCCTGTGTGGTTTCAGCGGGCTCTGGAAGGAAATACCCCTGTCAGTCCTCTGAGTCACCGGCTCCTCCAGGCAGTGAACCTGACAGGCAGTTCCTCTGACAGGATGCCCCCCCCCCGTGTGTGTCCCCATATCTCCATTCTCCTTGCCCCTCTGTCCTGGGGGTGCCTCCCATGACTCCCCAGGCCTCTGCCCACCCTGTCTACTCTCTGGGTAGCAGAGCCAACAAGCTTGTGAGAATGGAAGGGTTAATTGTGGGACAACGCACCCTGATGGGGGGCTTTCCAGTAGACAGTGCTTGGACTTTGGAATATGGTGGTGTGGAGGGGAACCCCGGAGGGTAGTGATGAGAGGGGCCCCTTGGAGACCACCTGTCCATCCCACCCAGGGCATAGCCAGGCTGGGTGCCAAGGACCTTGGTGAAGCAGAGCAATGGGGATGAGAACCCCCAGCCCCGGGGCGTTTGCAGTCTTGGGGGAGGGAGGTCTGTAGGGTCTTTGTGGCCTGGGGGCCCCCAATCACCCCTAACCCCCCAGGTCTGGCATTGTCTGTTGCTCTGGGACTTTTGCCTCTAGAAGCTGGACCTCTGAGATTTTGAAGGGAGGCCTCGGGAGCAGTCTCAGCAGGGACGCCTGTGGGACCAGACTCCAGAAGACTGGCTATCGAATGCAAACCTTCACTATTGGACAGGGGCTCAGCGCTGATGGGGGTGACATGGAGCCTCCTCACCTGGGCAGGCCACTTGCCATGTACCCTAAGGATCCCTCCTGGGGGCCAGAGTGGCTCACTTCTCCACCCCTGACCCCATCCCCCACCCTTCCTTGGCTGTCCTGGGGAAACCTCTCTCTTCCCTCCATACGGGGGGCCTGAGACAGTAGTAGGGACATCTAGCCCCTCTCTCCCCACAGCAGTTTGCCCATCCTTCCCCCAGACCATGATTTTGGGAAAGGGACAACCCCAGAACCATGGCAGATACTCAGTGTGGAGACCTCTGGAAGTTCCTCCTTAGGTCTAGCTTCCTTGGCAAGTCAACTTTCTGTGCAGGTCTGTGACCTGGGACACATTCTATACTCCAGCTTCTTCCTCTCTCCAGAGAGCAGAGTTTAGATGGAGCCAGGTGCATTTCTAGAATGTTCTCTCAGCTGGTGGACATGCAAGGAGGGAGGAGGGGCTTATTTTCTCCCTTGCTCAGGTTAGAAGGGACTGGCATCAGAATGGGGCCCACGAGTCCTGATGTTCAGCCTTGCATGCTGCACCCCCCCCTTACCTCTGTCCCCAGCCCCGATTCTGCCCTGGGACCTTGGGATGGGCCCTAGGGATGGGGCCTGGGAGCTGCCACTCCTGGGGTAGTACCACCCCCTGCTGGTCACCCAGACAGGCCCAGGGGATAGAAGTTTTGTTCTGTCACAGCTGGTTAGCCCAGTGCTGGCTGCTTGGCCTGGTGGGGCTGGTTCCTTGGCTGTCCCCAAGGCCAGGCTGGGTGCACCCTGGGGCAGATCCTGGCTTGGCCTCTGGCAGGCTGAATGGCCTCAGGCAAATTTCTGTTCCTGACTGGGCCTCAATTTCCTCATCTGTACAATAAGCAGGGTGACTCCAGGAGGGTTCTCCCAGATCTCAGATTTGGAGCCGGCTCTTAGCCTGCCTCTCCATCCCCATTCCTGTTCTCCTTGCCCTCAAGCTATCTCAGCCCCTCCCTGCCTCTCTACTTGCTGTCTGGCAGCCCCCACTTGCCCTCCGTTGACCCAGCCACCTAGGAGTCCCCCTAGGCCCCCACACTTGGCCCCTCATTCTGCTCTTGGCCTGGCTGGCTGAGCCGGGTTAAGGAGCAATCCTAACCCTCCTGCTGCTCAGGCATTAGCCGTTGTGAGTGGGCTCCTGATGGGTACGAAATGGGACCAGAACATTATTCCATTTGCCCAGTGTAAAATGGGATAATAACACCCAACTCCCAGAGCTGTTATGAGGATTAAACAAACTAATGATACCTTTGCGAAACAGCTTTGTGGGTGGTGGATCTGTGTCAGAGGAGGGGCAAAGAGTAACTCTGGCAGGCTGTCCCAATGCTCCCTGAGGCCAACAGCGGAAGGCTGGGCTCCAGGGCCCTGGGATCACTCTTTCCCAGACCCCTGCCTAAAGGATCGTGTCAGCACAAGCGGCTCTTGCTGGCCCCAGGCCCAACCCCCTGGGGTTGGAAGTCAGGTTGGACCCCAAGAGTCCAGTCCTGGTACCTCGTGGTGAGAGAGGCTTGGAGTCTGGCAAATGGCAAGAACTCCATTACTTACTGGTACCAGCACAGATGTGGGGGCTGGAGGGAGCTGGAGCCAGACCCCTCAGCACCCTTGGGGCAGGACAGGCTCTCAGCCTCTGCAGGAAAGAAGGTAAGACATCCGCTGGCACCGTCTCCCGTCTAAGGCACAAAACTGATCAGAGACTTAAGACTTGGTCCTGAAGGCCCTCCACTCATCTCAGGAGAAAGTTCACAGGCCTTAGTTGAGCACTGAAGGTCTTAGGGACCCAGCCTCTGCGCCCCTTTCTGCTTCGTTTTATCCCCTTCCTCCATCCCCTATCAGCCACTCCGGATTCCTTGGTAATGGGACTTTTCAAAGGCGACCCTAGGATATAGGCACTATTAAGACAACAAAGCACAGAGAGGTTAAGTACCTTGCTCAAGGCCACACAGCTGGTGAGTGGAGGAGCAGGGAATGGAATCCACTGGAGCCGCACGCCTAGCCTCCATGCTCTGCTGCCTCTCGGGACACGTGGGAGGGGACAGCCTCAGGCAGGGAGACCAGGGAGGGGCTTTGCAGTATTCTAGGTGGCAGAGGATGGTGGCCTGATGTGGAGTAGGGCCTCGGAAGAGAGGGATGGGATTTGGGAGAGGGAGCAGGAGGCAGCTGGGGCTTGGAGCTTTGAAGACTAGATGAAGAGGGCACAGGTAGGGGCAGAGGAAGTTGGTGGGGTTGGCTAGGGTGGGGTGGGTGTGGGCCTGAGGGCTGCCCAGGAGGCCTGAGTCATGGGAAGTGGAGGTAGGAGGCTGGGGCTCAGGGGTGGAGCCACTTGGCAGCCACCAGCTCAGTGCCCTAGGACTGAGTGTGGGCACCTGGGGGCGTGTGTACAGGGAGCAGTGCTGGGGAGCCTTTGGATCAGGGCTCTCTCAGAAACCAGTGGGGCTGAGGAAATAGGCAAGGGTGGGTGGGGAGGAGATCACCCTGCCCAGGAGAGCACCAGTGGGCAGACAGTATCCATCTGTACTCTTAGGACAGAGGGAACAACAGCCCCAGAGGGTTGAGATGAAACCTGTGGGTAGAAATTGCACGAGAGGCTTATCTAGATGTGAGGGAGGGCTTTCTCACGGATGGGGCACCCAAAGATAACAGGTTTCCTCTTGGGGTACTGACCTCCCCGTCACAGGAGATAAGCGAGGCAGGGCTGGACAGGCCCTCTGTGGGGTTCTAAGGGGGTCTTTGCAGTGGTGATGACAGACATAAGGCCAGAAAACCTGCATCTAAACTTCCTAAACTTTAAACAGCACCTTTCGAGGGAACAAGCTCTGCCTTATGCTATGAAACCACGGTTGGCCCCGGCGTTCTAAGATTCATCTGCTGTGTAGACAGAGGCCTCCTGCATGGCCACAAGGAGCCCCATCCGCCTCCCCAGGTCTCAAGCTCATCTTCTTGGGGGGCTTCCTCGGCCTCCTTTTATCCCACACCCACCCCAGGGCAGGCCTCTGAGCCAAGGTTTCTTTCCTGGTCTGGAATGAGGGAAGGGTCCGGCAGCATATCCGCCAGTCCTCCCACAACACTTTGGCTGTCCTGCGGGCTGCAGATGACAGGCTGGCCCCGGGGAAGGGGCTCCTGAGATGTTTCCTTAGACACGTAATTGGAATTGCACGGCTTGGTAATTAGAAGAGGCAGCAAAGTGTTCTATAAATGACTATAATTATAGTTACTTTCTGCAGCCAAACCAGGAGTTTCAGGGATCACCTGGGGAAATTGGACAGGTGGGGGATGGGGGGAAGATGGTTGCAGGGGGTCTGCTGTGGGCCAGATCCCCACCACGAGCTGCACCCACAATCACAACGCCCCTCCACAGACTCCTGGGGGCTCAGGACCACCAGCAGGCCCGGAGACCATCTGGATCAAGGCCCCAATTTGACAGAAGGGAGAAGCCTGGAGAAGGGAGGGGACTTGGCCCAAGGGACAGAGGCATCAGCAGCAGAAACTGGACTGGAACCAGTCATCCCCTCAGCCAGACTGAGCCATTCTTTTTTAGTTTTTGGTCCATGCTAAGTGCTTTCTCTTCTCCTGGTTTTCTCCCAGTACCCCCTTCAGCCTAGCACACTCCCCTTTCCCCAGTCTTGGATACTTTCACTCTTCCCTCAGGTTTCTGTGATACCGCCTCCTCCAGGGAGCCTTCCCTGGACCCCTGAGCAGGGTCAGTGCCTCCTCAGGTTCTCCATGGCCCCAGCACATCCCCCTGTGCCCCATAGACCACCCCACCCTGGGAGGGCCTGTCTCCTTCAGAGAGCAGGGATTACTCGCAATTCCCAGTGGTAGCTGCAGCCAGTTCATACCAGCTGATGAGAGCCGGTGGTTACATTTTCAGGAATCTTGTGAACTTGTTGTTAAACACATCCATTGTTTATAAGTAAATTACATAAGCTTACAATTAAATACATTTTGCTAAGAAAGGAAATACACACCAGAAATTCATTATTTCCTTATTATTTTACTATATTTTACTATTATTTATGCTTATAAGGTAATTTGTGTCTATTGTATCTCGTGGTAGACACATTATATAATGGTGTGAACCAGCTCAGTGTTCAGTGACCTTACACTGATGGCTTGATATCTGCTATGGTAGTATTTACACCACAAAAATGGGCAAAGGCTACAAATCAGGGCCCCTCACCCCAGCCCAGAGAGCTGGTTGTTAAACATGTTCAGCTCACTACTGAATTCATCTGACCTGGCCCTTTCAGCAGGCTTGGCCTTGAGAGGTGGGATTACCTGCTTCCAACATCTGCCACCAGTGCTGACACTGACCCTTGCCCCCTTTTCCTACCCCCATCTGGGGCTCTCATGGGGGCACAGGTAAGGTGTATGTCAGGAGCCTGTGTCTGTGGGCCCTGGGATGGTGGGGGAGCCATTTTCCCAGGCCAGGGCTGAGGGGCCCCAGAGAGTCAGGCAGGTGTGGGCGGCCTTGGCAGGGCTCACAGAGAGCTGAGCCCAGAGGAGGTCCTGCCTCTTCCTCTTCCAAACAGTCCATGGCAATGTGCCATCTTCCTGTACCCCTCCCAGCCTAGCCACAGCAGGAGGGGTGGGTGAAAATGCCATGGGGCTGGGCCAGTTTCATAGATGCATTTAGTGGGTAAAGGCATCCTACAATGCACAAGACATACCCTCACAGGAAAGGATTATCTGGCCCCAAATATCAATGGAGCTGAGGGTGAGAAACCTTGCCTGGGAAAGATGTACTTGGACACACCCACATGCAATTTCGGGGAATCCCTCAGCCCCAAGAAGAACCCCTGTTCTCTCCAACCTCTTAGTTTACAGAAAAGGAACTAACTGAGGGCAGGGGAGAGAGTTAAATAGCTTGTTCAAGGTCACCCAGCAAGTTCCCCTCGCAACCTATGCAATCAGCATAGTGCCTGCACACACAGCAGCTCAGCATATGTCTGTTAAATTGGGAAGAAAACCAGGAAAGGATTGCACTCAGGCCTGAAACTCCTTTCAAGGTTGTCCTGGACAGGATCCCACAAACATCCCCTTGATCATGGTTGGACCCCAGCCTCTCAGAGCATTGCTGCTGCTGGCCGGCCCCTTCTTGACCACCACAAGGAGGCCTGAGCCAGGCTGATAGGGGAGGCAGAGGAGGCTGTTGATGAGATAAGGAGAGGGTGAGTCCAGGCCAACTTCACACATCTAAGCCAGCCACCTGCAGCAATTGGAAGGGCACACCATAGCGGCAGCCACCCAGGACATCGGAGGGCTGGGTCCAGTTGCAGGTGGTGACAGATGGGCTGGGCCAGGTCCCTGCAAGGCGTATAGGATATATGTGGGGGGGAGCTCAGATTTTCTGACCTTACCTGCCTGATGAGCCAAGGTCCTGATGCCCTTGCCTGGTGCCTGCGTCTGGAACTGGCCTTAAAGTGCCCACCAGAGTTATGTCTGTGGGGACCTCAGCTGCCTCCTTTACTCTCCATTCTCCCCTTCTTCTTCACAGGAAGCAGACTTGTATAGGATTAGGAATGCAGGATTTACAGCTCTACTCCTGGGTTCATATCCTGAATTTACTTCTTACTGGCTGTGTGACCTTAGGCAAGTTATTCAATGTCTCTGTGCTTCTGTGTCCTCATCTTTAGAATGGGGTTAACATAATTGTATCCACCTCATAGGGTTGATGGGAGGATCAAATGAGTTGATTTTTTACAAATCACTCAGAAGGATGGCTGACCTAGAGTAACACTCAAAAAATGTGAACTATTAGAAGTACTGTTTTTCTTAGGCTCCTGATACCCATCAGGGCTGGTGAGAACTGACTTAGGGCTCGTCCTCTCTGGAGCATCTCCATCTTTCTGCTGCCCTCTAGCGGGCCCCAGCTGCACTGTCCTGACGGGAACGTGGAGTACCCAGAGAGGTAATTTCTTCCTTCAGATTTCAAAGGACGTTTGCCATTTAAGGAAACCTTGTGGTTGCTTGCTGTATAGAGTCAAACACTGATTTCTCCCCCTGCCTCCCAAACAGAATTCACTTGTGGGTTGGCATTTGCATATTGGTTTGTTTGGAGGAGCACTCTGCTGTAGGGAAAGGGCAACAAGGGAGTAGTTTTTCTTCTTGACACTGACGATAATTGACCATTTTCAGTTTTTACAGGTGCAGTGACCTTTAACCCCAACACATTTCTGCAAACATCCCTACCCAAGCTCCCATAGCAACCAGGTGCCTGGTCCCCTGCCCCCACAGACATGGGGACAGGTGAAAGGACAACCACAGAGGGTGGGGGCTCTGTGCTGGGTACTGCGTGTGCAAAGCCACGTGTGATGCAACCCTGGACCCTGGAGAGAGATTTTTTTAAGGGAAAGATGAAAGTTGGGGGTGGGATGGGCATGGCGGATGGTGAGAGGGTCAGGGCGCAGGATAGGAAAGGGTCTGGACACCTAGCTGGTTCGGCTGGTGGGAGGTCAATGAAAGCACGGGGAGGGGCAGGCCAGAGTCCCGGATTCAGATTGTCCCCGGGCTCCCGACTGAGCAAACTGAGCTCTGGGAGGGACAAGGCTGTGCAGAAGGGTGCACATCTGGTTACCTAAGAGAGCCTGGAGCTTGGTCCCCCACAGCACACCTATGCCTGGGGACAACACAGCCGACGCCCACCCCAGATGCTGGATCAGCGCTACACCTCGGGCCCCGGCCTCAGAAGGAGCCGCCACACCTGCGCCAGATCCCGGCACCTTCCCCACGCGAGTCTGGGTCTTTACGCCCCTCGGCCCCGCCCTTTGTCCCGCCCCCTCACGACCAGCCAATCCGAGAACCCCAGCAACGCCCGCGCCCAATGCGGAGGCTCCGGGCCGGCGCGCAGCCCCGCCCCACCACCGCAGCCGCAGAGCGCAGGTGCTCCGCTAGCCCGCGTTTGTTCCCAAGGCCTGCCCCTCAGCTGCGCCCCGGCCCGGCCCCGCCCGGCCAGTGCTGGGGGCGACGACAGGCCGGGCACCTGAGCTCTGGGGCAAGCGTGTAGCCGGGCCCCGCTCCCAGGATCGCCTAGTTATGGAGACGGCACCTTCTTCACGTGCGCCCTCCCACAGGCAGGGAGGGGATGGGTCCCAGGAGCGGTGCAGGGGAAGGAGCTGCGGGTAGGGGCGCGGGCTCTGACTTCAGCCCTGACCTGGCTCCTGTGGACCCCCTCTCAGGGCCTCAGGCTCCTCATCTGGTAGATGGGGGGTTGTGGCCGCCGGGGTCTGCTCTGGGACCATTTAGCCTTTAGTGTGAGTTCAGGCAGAGCAGACTATGTAAGCCAAATAAGTCCTCTCTGTTTTGGGGCCAGCTCTCCCATCTCTCTCCCTGGCCCCCAGTAGGACCCAGACTCAGCCCGGTTGCTGAGTCCTCTGCCTCCCGGGCCCGCCCCCCTTCCAGATCCCGCGGCTGAGCGGCCGAGCCCGGCGCTGTTGCTGTGGGCTTTGGCTCCACCTAGTGGCAGGAAGTTTAAGTTCAGAGGCGCCGGCTGAGCCTCGGGGTGAAGGAGGGGCTGGTGGGCGGTGGATAGATATCTGGAGACCTGGGAGAGACAGGGGCAAGGACAAAGTGGCATTTCTCTGCCTCAGCCCCTGCCGCAGACCTGGCTGAGGGCTGCCTCAGCCCACCGCTCCCTCTGGTTCCGAAGGGAGGCTGGGATACTGTGCACCTGCCTGTGTCTCTGTGTCAGCCTTTTCATGTCCTCCTGTGGGGCGCCGTCCTTGGGCCATTGAAGAGGCCACTCACAGAGTACTTGCCCCGATGCCCACCTGCCTGAAACACAGAGGCTTTAGTTCCCAAATAAGTGTGGGCACTGCTCTGTGGCCGACTATGTAAACCAGGGCGGGCGGCCCTTCCCCGCTTTTCCCCGGGACCCTACGTCCCGGGAGGGAAGAGGTGCACATGTGAAGCTCCGTGGCTGACTGATCTCGGGCCTCTGTGCCCTTAGCAGCCCAGCCACTGGTCGTAGTAAGGAAGTCCTATCTTACGTGGCATGGCGTGGCATGGCTTCCCCACCCCTCTCTGACTGGCTCCATCCTCTTCCTCTTCTAGAGCTGGACTTGGTCTCCACAGTCCTGCCAAGACGGATGTTTATCTTTATGGGATGTTTATCTTTATGGGCGTGTGTAAAGGGGTGTGGGGTGTGTGTGTGTGGGGGGGAGGACAGGGAAGGCCTGTTGGCTCAGGTTACTTATGTGCTGCCTGCTAGAGGAGCCCACAGCAGGGGGCCTCGCAGGGGTCCGTGTGAATATCTGACAGCGGAAGAGAAAATGGCTCTAAAATAAGAGCACTGCAAAATTGAAATCAATAAATTCTTAATCAAATGTCCAAGTGTAACATTATATCAACCTCATTAATTGTTAAATTTAGTATTCATAAAAATTTCATTACATTTGAAAGAATGTGTGGGCTAGGTTTTTCTCATTTTGTAAGAATTCCCAATTGTAGTTTAAATCAGTTACTCCTAGCCAGACAGTTTCAAGAGCAAAATGAGAAATATCCTTTCAAAAACTTTACAGCAAATTTTAAATATTTTAATATGTTTGCACTGAAGAAGTGGAATGAAACTGTCAAAAATAAAACTGAAGCGGGGTATGGTGGTGTGCTGCAGCCCCAGCTACTCGAGTGGCTGAGGCAGGAGGAGCGCTGGAGCCCAGGAGTTCAAGGCCAGCCTGGGCAACATAGCGAGGGGGAGAGGGGATGTAGTGTGTCCTGCACCCAGGCAGGGAGTGCTCTGGCCTACTCATTCACCCTCAAGTTGGGTGTGGTGGCTCCTCTGGACTTACAGGGGCTGTGGGGTCTTCAGGGAGCAGGGGAGGCTGCCGCTGAGTGAAGATTAGGACTCAGGCCTGGGATCAGCCCAGAGGAAGTCCATGTGGGTGTTCAGCCCATGTGGGGTAAGTTCTGATAGCAGGGCTGTGATGGGCCGGGCCCTGGGACCAGCCCTCAGAGATGCCCTTTGCAGGGGCCCCCAAACTGGTAACACTCCTCCACTGGGGGTTCTGAGCCCTTGGCTTCCAGGTCCAGGCTTCTCCCCTCCCTCGCCTGATTGACTACTGCCCCAAAAGTTCTGTCAACTCTGTCCCATATTTACCTTCATTTCATTCTTTCTGGCCAGAAGGAATAGCCCAGGATCCATTAAAAGAAACAGTTCCCAAAGGGGGGTCCGCTTTCCTTCAGGACACAGAGCATTCAGTCTTCATAAACCCTGGCTATGTAATTGCTAAACTGGGCAGAGACGACATGTTTCATTCCTTCTTTGGGAAGGTCTCCCTACCCCCAAATGACCACATGACCCGTCCCAAGGCCGAACAAAACAAAACTAAACAGCAAAAAGAATTGAGTGTTAATTTAATAATAAAATAGTTTTAACACCCACTATCTGGTGCTTAAGATTAGAAATGCCATAACCTTGCGTCCTATCTCTAGGGCTGGTTTCTCCCCAGACATCTTAGGTCCTCCCCTAAGTATAAACTGTTAGGTGGGGGTGGGATGAAAATGTAGAAGAAACACCCTCAAAGTGGGGAATAGGGTGGGGGTGGGGACAATTTGCCTTAGTGAAATGCCTGAATTTGTGCATGTGTAAACAAAGAGGGAAAGAAGCACAGTTTTCATGTTTGGGATTCCTACCCTGAGCTAAGCCACACGAGGGTGATGTTGAAGGCAATGATGTTAGGTGGGCTACTTTGAAACCTATGAATTTTCTAAGTGCTTTGTTGTCTTGCAACAACCCTGAAAGGTAGGTATGATTATATCCATTTTAAAGATGAAAAAATCAAGTCTCAAGTAGCTCAAGTGACTTGCCCAATGCCACATGACCACTCAGTGGTTGAACTAGGATTTGAACCTAAGTCTATCAGGCTCCAAACCCCTTACTTGTTTCACATTATGAAACTGTATTATTATGTCTGTGATCTGCCAGCACCTCTCTGCTTTTGGGGACTGTCTTTCCTCCATCTTGTATGGTTCCTGAGGCCCCATCAACCACAGAGCACTGCTGGGCCCTGGCTGCAGGGTAGCCAGTGAGGAAGGCCTAGTCTACTAGGTACCCAGGCCAGGTACACTGTGAGTAGATTAAGGGGTGAGCATGTGACCCAGGCTGGCCAATCAGAGTTCCTCTGTGAGATCAGTGCATGCTGCAGAAGGTGGTCCCTCTACCTCTGCACAGGTGAGCTGTCAGGACCACGGAGTCAGGACCTGTTTAAATTGAAGGCTGTTTAAATGGAGCTGGCTGAGCAGGGAGGCCCCTTTCAGTCTTCTGTGGCTCTTCCCCCTTCTTCTGGCCAGCAACAGGTGAGAGCTCCAGCAGCAGCTTGGACCAGGAGGTGGCCTGAGGAATGCAAACCAAGCACCAGCATGGTGAAGGAGGAAAACAGAGCCTGGGGTTTTGCTAGAGCTGACACACTAGCCCTGGGCTGTCCAGCTTTGGACTCCCTTTGTGGGAGAGAGAACATACGTCTGCACGTCTGTCTTCTTTAAGCCTGTGATTTGGATTTTCTGTTTATCCGTCCAAGATGCTCCCAATCAATAAAATCACCTTTCCTGTCGTGGGCAATATTTTAGATGGATCTAAATGTGTACAAGTTCTGTGCAGGAGGCAGGAGTGGGAGGAGGAGAGGGTGCGGGCTTTGTGAGTACCTGCCAGCCCTCCTGAGAGAGCCAAGAAGGGCTCAGGTGTGGCTGACCACTAGTCCAACCTCACCTTCAGAGGATTCGCTTGTCTTTGTGGAGGTCTTGGTGAGAGTTGGACCCTAACTTCCTATCATTTTTGAGAGGGTGAAAGTTTCTGTTTGGGTGCTGGCAGGAAGAGCGAAAGGAAGGAAAAAATTGTTTAATATGCATATGTATATATGTAATATATATTTTAATTATGAAATATATATTTGATATATATTTTTTTCCTTAGTCTTCTTAATAGTCCTGTGAGGTGGGTATTAATTTTTCCATGAACAGAGAAGGAAACTGAGGGTTTGTCAAAGCCTTTACAGCTGGGTGGTGGTGGTGGATGTGAAACTCAACCACATATTTTTTAGCCTCTTAGGCTTTTTTTTTTTTTTAAGAGACAGGGTCTTGCTCTGTCACCCAGGCTGGAGTTCAGTGGTGCCATCATAGCTTACTGCAGCCTTTAACTCCTGGGCTTAAGTGATCCTCCTGCCTCAGTTTCCCAAGTAGCTGGGACTACAGGTGTGACACCACACATGGCTAATTTTTAAAATTTTATCCTATGCTGCCCAGGCTTGTCTTGAACTCCTGGCCTCCAGCAATCCTCCCGCCTCCCTTTGGATTGTCCAAGCCACTCCCGGGGGGTGGTGGTCAGTGCCCCACAACACGTGTGCTGAGGGGGAGGTGTGGAGGCCTGAACCGGAGTTGGGATGGCTGCCAAGAAGAGGACAACAGGTCTTCCATGCCGTGTTAATTAGGGCTGCTTCCAAGGGAGGAATGCAGGGTCACGTAGAACAAAAGGTATTGGCTTTAAATTAGGAATTTTATCATAGTTCTGAACTGCTTGGAGGAAAAACTGAGGTGACTGCATTTCTTTTGATGTTGCTTGTGAGATACCACCTGCCCCGGCTGATGTCATCCCAGGCTGGAGGCCATCAGTGAGGCAAAACAGGCTCTTTCCAAACTCTCTTTATCAGAAGGTCCACGCCTGGTGGGGCAGCAGTCACTCCCTCAGGGAGAGCAACAACCATTCTTGATAAGTGCTAATTTTTTTTTTCTGCTAAAAACTGCTGCTCTAAATTTGTTGGAAGTGGTTCAATGCTATCGGAATCCTGGGTCGAGTGGCTGTGTAAGGACAACTTTCACTGTCACGGGTGATCTATGGACTAGCAGACACAGCAGAAGGGGCCAGGAGGACGTCGCTCACGTGTGTGTATGGCTGTGTGCGCATGCATGTGTGGCAACAGCTCTATTGAGATATGATTCACATACCATATAATTCACCCGTTTAAGGACAATCCAATGGTTTTTAGTATATCCACAGAGTTGTATTTTCATTTTCATCACCCTAAGAATCCCCATACCCTTTCTGGATCATCCTTCAATCCCTCCATCCCCCCTGCCCTAAGCTCCGCCAAGCTACTTTCTGTCTCTTATATACGTGTTTTAAATGCATCTGTTACGTGCCAGCAGATAAGATTTTGAAAAAGAAAAAAAAGGAGAAAAGTCATACTCTCCAATGTATAACATAAGGTACAGTGCAGACTGCTGTCATGAAATGTTCTGTAATGGTATGTGTGTGTTTTCTGACGTACACATTTTTATAAAGTGGGCTGTAGTTTTGTGAAATGATTTAACAGTTCATTTGGTGACCGATCTTGTTGTTGGGGAAGGTGGAGGGTGCAGGTGTGTGTAGGGGGAGCCGACCTAGGCTGGAAGATGGGTCTGGGGTGTGGTCTTGGGGGAGGGGCTGTGGAGGCAGCTTGGAGAGGAAAGCAACAGAGATCCAAGGTGCTGACAGGGAAGAGTTGACGTCCTGGCTTTGGTGGGGAACAGACTTGCCAACGTCTTGGAGTGAATCCAGAGTGGCCTGACTGCAAACCTTAGGTCAAGGGATCCAGGGCTCCTGCGTCAGCCATGCTGAATCGGCCCAGATCAGGGTCAGCTGGGGTTCCAAGGTGAAATGCCTTTGTTTCTCCAAGCCCGTCCAAAGCCTGAAGGATGAAAGCCTCCACATCACCCCCTCTTCTTCCTCTGGCCTTGCCTTCAGCCGTCAGCCTGGAACCCGCTGTGGAAGTCTGCAGTGATTTCTGGGCTGGCCTCACGCAGGGCAGCCTGGGGGAAGAGCCATTCTTAACTCTAGCCCTCAGGGCTCTTTTTGGGGCTTGAGGCCTGGCTTCAGTCTTGCCTCTGCCTTCGCTTCACTATAGTGACCCAGGGTAGGCCTGTGTCCCTCCCTGGACCTCAGTCTTCTCATCTATAAAATGGAAGTTCACAGAAATGACCGCTCAGGGCTTTTCCTGGTGTCTTGGTTCAGGGTGACCGGGGCTCCGGTCTGCAGCGGGCAGGGTGTTTGATCACATGGCTCGCTCAGCCACGTGGGGAGGGGCTGACAGCCGAGGGCTGAGCAAGGTGCAACCCGGGTTTGAATCCCAGCTCTGTTGCTAGTTAGCACTATGACTTTGGGCAAGTATCCATCCTGTCCGAGTCTCAGTTTCCTCATCTGTAAGACAGGGAAAGTATTAGAACTTACCCTGTGTGTTCCTGGGTCCAGATGGTCGGGGGGGGGGGGGTAGGTTCACTGTGATGACCCTGCCCCAAAGCCACTGCTGAACTATCCCTGCCTGCATGTTCCAAACTGTGGCCAGTCATTTGGGTCCTGACTCTTAAATTTGGAATCTGGGCAGGACTTCAAATGAACTGCCCGAAATCAGCAGACATTTGAGGAAACTTCTAACATGAAAGACAGGGATCAAAACAAACAGAAAAAGGAATGCAGAGGAAATAGAGACTGTGCAGAGAGCAAAACAAAACAAAACAAAGAACCCAAACCATGATTAATATCTTCAGAGTGTTAAGAAAAGCTACTATGTCTATGTTGTGTCCACATCCAGATATAAGAAAGGGCCCCAGGGAATTAAAGAACAGATAATGGAAATAAAAATTGCAACGGAAAGGTTGGAAGCTGAAGTAGAGACTCTTTCATTAGGTGGAACAAAGAAATGGAACATGGAAGAAAAAAGAAAAAAAAAAGAAAAACAAAGATAAATCCAGGAGGTTCATATATAAATAATAGGAGTTCCAGAAACAGAGAAGAGACAAAAGGGAGGGGAGAAATTACAAAATAAAGTTATACAAGAAAATTTCCAGGGATTTGAGAACGTGAGTTTCCAGACTGAAAGGGCTCACCAAGTATCCAGCCTAAGAACTGATGTGGCAAGGTACACTGTGAAGTTTCAGAGCAGCCAGAAGTTTCCGAGAGCTACCAGAGGGGAATATAAAGGACAAATGCAAGGGTTCAGGAATTAGAATAGCTTTGGACTTAGTGGCATTTCTAGAAAGTGGAAGACAATGGAGCTATGCTTTCAAAAATTATTTTAAAGTGTTGAAAATTATTTCCAACTTAGAATTCTATATCTAGCTAAACTCTCAATCAAGTGTGAGGGCAGAATAAAGACACTGTCAGATAAGCAAAGCCTCAAAAACATGCCTTTCACATACTCTTTCTAAGGAAGATACTGAAAGATGTGTTCCAGCAAAACAGGAGAGACATGGGATGCAGGAAACAGGAGCAAGAAATGGAAATGTCCAAGGTAATGGTGATGGGAGGTCCCTGGGTAAAAGCTATGCCCAGGCTCAGAGAAAGGCAGCATGGATGGGGAAAGCAAATGGTTGGAAGATGCTTCTAAGAAGAAACAATCAATCAAACACTAATCTAGGTGTTGCCATACAGGTGTTTTGTAGATACGACTAAAGTACAAAATCAGTTTACTTTAAATAAGTGAGATTATTCTAGATAATCTGGGTTGGCCTGGTTTAATCAGTTGAAAGGTCTTCAGAGTGGAGCTGTGGCTTCTCTGAAGAAGAAATTCTGCCTGTGGACAGTGGCTTCAGCCCATGCCTCAGGGTTCCAGCCTGCTCTTCCTGATGGGCTACCTTTAGATTTCAGACTTGTCCAGGCAGCCCCATGATTGCATAAGGTGATAAACCTCTTAATACATGTCTCCTGTTGGTCTGCTTCTCTGACTGAACCCTGACTGATACAAGAACTACTTGAATTTTTCAACCACCTACATGGATTATTTTGATAAAACTGTATAATAAAGTAAAAGTAAATAAATGAAATTTTAATTACTCAGAAAAAGAAGGAAAAAAAAACAAAGAAGAATTAATCAGAGAAAAGACTGGAAGCAACCATACCAAAATGTTTTTTAACAGTTACCTAAGGGTGGTTGCTGGGCTCAATGGCTCACGCCTGTAATCCCAGCACTTTGGGAGGCCGAGGCAGGGGGATCCCTTGAAGCCGGGACTTCAAGACCAGCCTGAGCAACAGTCTCTACAGAAAATAGAAAAATTAGCTGGGCGTCATGGTGCACACCTGTAGTCTCAGCTACTTGGGAGTCTGAGGCAGGAGGATTGCTTGAGCCCAGGAGTTTGAGGTTGCAGTGAGGTATAATGACACCACTGCCCTGTAGCCCAGGCAACAGAGTGAGAGAGACCCTGTCTCAAAAAACAAACAAACAAACCAAAAACACCATTTATCTAAGGGTGGTAAAATTACAGGTATCACAGTAACAGTTCCCATAACAAACCTCTTTCTGTCTATTCCCATTAATGAGTTGAAGACTACAGGGCTTGAATTAAAAGTAGGATGGTACAAAATGATCCAACTCAGATAAGTTTGAAATGTAAGAATATGACAAACTCTTACCGATGTAGTTAGTTGTTTACTACTGTATTGTTCACAGTTCTTAGTTGTCAAGAACAGAATTCACTCTAGCTAATATGCAGCAGGAAAAGAATTTACAAAGGCAGACTATGTCATTCACAAAATCTCTAGGAGGGGGGATAGTCAGGCTTGGATGCCAAGGTGTCAGGAATATCACTCAAATTACATCCCAGAGCTGCCTTGGTGGCCACCCACTGACCCCCACAGGGCCCAGGGTGGAAGTCTTTGCCACTCCATGTGTCAGAGTGGTTTCCACATTCCACACCGTGCCTGCCTTGTCAACCAAGATTTCATGAGGGCACATCTGATTAGTAGAGCCCAAGTCATCTGCCTGCATCCCAGTTGCAAGGGATGCTGGGAAAGAGTTTCTGGCTTTTGTCTTGAGATAAGGTGGGAATCATTAGATGGAGAATCTCCAAAAATTTGTGAGAATTTGTGCCTGGACAGCCCAGCCCTGGATGCCCAGATGCTTTCATAAAGCCAGGACCACATTCATTGGCTCCAGAAACAAAGAGTCTGATGGCCATCACCTGGGTCAGCAGGACGACTGTTCAGGTGTGGTGATGCTGCTACCCTTACTGGGATGCAATGAATGAATTACTACCTCTTCCCTGCCAGGTGGCAGTGTCCTACAGAGCTTCTCATGGCCACTGGCTTCTAGTACCCGCCTCCCTGTTCTCTTTGCTGTGCCAGGGTGGCCCATGCTCTGCCTGAAGTGACAATTTGCTCTCCCTTGAGCCAGAGGTCTCCTGCTTCTCACGGCATCCAAGGTGTGGAAACCTGAACCAAAGCTTATTTTGGACTTATCTCCTACTTAGTGAGTCTGTGTCCTGTCTGTAAAGGCCATTGTTTTTTTTTAGGAAAAAGAGTCTGCCCTTTTAGGAAAACATGAAGATTTTTTGTTTACTTTATTTATTGAGGTAACTTGTCATACAATGCAAAAAATCACAAGCGTGAATAGCTTAGTGAATTTTTACATATGTAAACACTCAGCTCAAGAAAGAGGATATTCCCAGCACTCCAGAAAGTTCTGTCCTGCCCTCTTCCAGTCATTACCCCACAAGAGAGCCACGTCTAATATCATATATTAATTTTGCCAATTCTTGAACTTCATCAAAATGGAATCCAGCAGTATATGCTCTTTTGTCTCTGGTTTCTTTACTCAGCATTAAGGACTCAGAGGATTTTAATTTTCTTGTTTGTCCTTTTCCTCAGCGTTCTACAGTGAACAAATACAACTGTAATTTAAAAAATAATAATAGCAATACTTGCCACTTGCAACATTTTCAGAAAATAGAGGGTTTTTTGTAGAACTTTAATATCAGAGAACTATACAAAAACAGTTTATAATCACACACGTATATACAGGTTAATGACACATAATGACGTTTTGGTCAATGATGGACTGCCTATATAGCAGTGGTTCCACAAGATTATAATACCATATTTTTACTGTACCTTTTCTATGTTTAGGTATGTTTAGATACACAGATACCTTCGTGTTACAATTGCCTACAGTATTCAATATAGTAACGTGCAGCATACGTTTGTAGCCCAGGAGCAGCAGGCTATCCCATATAGCCTACTCATGTAGTAGGCTATGCCATCTAGGTTTGTGTAAGTACACTCTGATATTTGCACAATGATAAAATCACCTAACAATGCATTTCTCAGAATGTACCCCCATCGTTCAGCAAAGCGTGACTGCATATAAATAGTGGGGCCACAACTAAGATGTATGCTGCCCCAAAGCTGGCAAGGTGGCTGTGACCTTTTGGGCTCCTCACTCCCGGCAGTTGCAGGCTGCCTGCACCTTTTTACTGATGTCAGCCAGCACCTGGACTCCACTGTGGGGGGACAGCTGGAGGCCTCTGCACAGGCAAAGGCACAGACAGGTATCTCAGGGGTCTGCTAGAGCTGGCACTAAGGACAGAGACAGAGGGGTCTCCCTGTGCTTTGGGGAGCCTCTCTGGCTACAGAAATTCCAGACTGAGCTTTTATCTCCTGCGTCTGGGAGGGGCTGTGCGTGGGCGTAGCCCGCAGGAGGAGGAGCGAAGCTGAATGTTTCCCCAGCTTCTCGCTTGGCCTTGAGCTGGTAGTTATAAGCCTACCCCTGATGGCCCAGGGCCAGAATCACCCCAGCAGGCTCTGCTGCTGCAGAGCAGGTACAGTGGCAGCTGTGGGGACAACATGCTGGCCAGGGGGCTTCCTCTACGCTCAGTCCTGGTCAAAGGCTGCCAGCCCTTCCTGAGTGCCCCCCGTGAGGGCCCAGGGCATCCCAGGGTGCCCACCGGTGAGGGCGCTGGCATCTCCACTCGAAGTCCTCGCCCCTTCAATGAGATCCCCTCCCCTGGTGACAATGGCTGGCTAAACCTGTACCGTCTTTGGAGGGAGAAGGGCACAAACAAAATCCACTATCACCAGCTCCAGAATTTCCAGAAGTATGGTCCCATTTTCAGGTAAAACTGGCAGAGGGAGGGGGCTGATGGGATAGGGAGGTGGAGGGGCCCAGGCAGCCCTGCTGTGCTCCCCTGTTTCCAGATAATCTGTTCTCTGGTTCCAGACTCCTTTCCACCTTCTGATTTTATTTCTTCCAGGCCTGGGAATGGTGGTAGGAGGAGGGAAAGTCTTCCCATTTCCCAGGCCCGAGGCCTCAACCTTCCCCAGGTCCCACCCTCCTTGAAACTTTATGGTGGGAGGGGGTGGCAAGAGGACAAGCCCTACTGAGTGCCTCCCTGTGTCCACTATCCTCAGGACACCTTGTAAAGTAAGTCTGTTATCCCCATGGTCAGAGGAGGAGACTGAGGCTCAGAGAGGTCACCCAGCTATATCCCTGTCTTGCGGGGGTTCTGACCTGATGCTTTGGCCCTGGGTGGCTCTGGAGCAGCTGATTTTGTCCCTTCC
Source organism: Daubentonia madagascariensis (assembly GCA_023783475.1). NCBI lineage: Eukaryota > Metazoa > Chordata > Mammalia > Primates > Daubentoniidae > Daubentonia > Daubentonia madagascariensis. Next base: position 4,509,636 of record JAKFHU010000144.1, on the reverse strand, counting down.
CTTTCCCAAGCATCTGCCTTACTTCCTACTAGGAGGAAGGGCCTTTGGTCTTTGGCCTCTGAGCCTCCAGGGCCTGTGGCTTGTTCCTGGTTTAGCAGTTTTTGAGTAGCCTTCAAGCCACACCTGGGTTCTTTTCTCAGCGCCAGTGCAGAGGGGTGGGTGTAGGTGGTGGTTTGGGGCTGGTAGGGTAGACCAGGGGGACAATACATTTTACCTTAAGTGAAAGGGTCTTTGCAACTCAAAGAATTCTAATGGGCTGGTCGTGAAGGGGGAAGGGTACCATAGGACATGTTGGCTGGCTTGACTGCTAGGCTCAGGGCAGGCTTGTTTGTGTCGGGGTCTAGCTGCTCCCTCCCCCTGTCTCCCACAACTCCTTTTGAAGTCCAAACTGCAATTTCTTACAGATGGTTGAAGGCAGAGACGCCTGCCCCTACCTGGGTTGATTGCTGGGCTTAGGAGAAGCTTCCTTCCTGTGTCTCTCCTTCTCCTCCTTTCTCTCCTAGGCCCATCCATGGGTGCCTCTGTCTCAACCTCGCTTTGAGTAGGATCTCTAGTAGTCCCTGTTATCCCTGCTTCCCCTGCTCCTCCTTCACCACTTTCGACCCCTCACTAGGAACCCCTTATTTTATTAAGCCCCTTTCCATTTGCTGAGTCATTTTATCCGAATCTTACAACATGTCCTTGAAGTTGGTGTTATCCTTATTTTACAGATGGGGAAATGAGGCCCAGGGAGAACTTGGGCCTCTTGTCAACGTCACACAGCTCATCAGGGCAAAGCCAGGGCTGGAACTGGAATTATCTGAGTTCCAGTTCTGTGTGTCATTGTATTATAACTCACAGCGTAGAAATGACAAACTTCTGCATAAATATGAGGAATTTAAAATCCAACTTTTGTGTGGTTTTCCCCTAATACAAAGGCTGTTCCTGCTTTTTTTATAAAGCAATTTAGAAAATATGGAAAAGCCCAAATGAGAAAGTGAAGTCAGTTACAATCCCGACTTTGATAATATTTAAGTACCATTAAGAATGTGAGTACATTATATGTGCTGTTTGGTGTTGTTCCGCGACAGTCCATCAGGGACTTCTCTCCTGTCTTCTCTAATGTAATTTAAAAGGCAGCATCATAGACCATAGTATGGATATTTTTTTTAGCCAGTTCTTTAAGGTCTATCACAATGCTGGGATGGGATAAAACATCCCCATCCATCAGGCATTGTTGCGATGTCACATCATTGCCTTGGGCTAGAGTCCCAGAAGTGGAACTGGTATTAATAATAGCAGTTCAAGGCTTTGGCTGCGCTGGGTCCAGGCATGGAGCTAGTCAGTGTAAGGACACACGGTAGGTGGCAAAACACTGAGGGGTTTTCTGAGAAGTCACAGAACAAGTGAAGGCCTGAGACTTGGGAAGGTGGGCCAGGCTTTCTCAGTGGTTAAAACAGCACTGTCAGAGAGAAAACTCGCCTCGTATCTGTATGTCTTAATGATATTTTGCCTTAAAGTATATCTTGAATTAACTTTCTTAGGTAAAAGGCAGAAGCAAGTAAGAAGCGGAATCCTCTGTTGTTTTGTAGTAGTTGTATTCTTTTTTTTTTTTTTTGGCTTAAACAACAGCAATTTATTATCTTACAGTTCTGGAAACTAGAAATTTGAGATCAAGGTGTCAGCAGAGTTGGTTTCTTCTGAGGCCGCTCTCCCTGGCTTGTAGATGGCCGTCTTCTCCTCGTGTCGTCACATGGTCTTTCCTCTGTGCGTGTGTGTGTCCTAATCTCCTCTTTGTATATTTCAATAGAGACTGTCTCCAAAGTGCTTTGTGTGCCCCTCTCCCCTGCCTGTATCTACACTTGGGGCCGGATGTTTTGTCGTAGTTTTAATAGAGATGAAGTGCGTTGTTGGCAGCATCTGACTCCTGGGGGCAGGGTGACCACTATCAAAACTTCATTCCTAGAGCCTGGAAGGGATTTGGTCTGGGATATGCCCTCCCTAGCAACCTCCAGTGAGTCACTGTAGAGGTGACATGGAAGTGTGCCATGGTTCTAAGCTGTGTGGCTGAGTGAGAGGCTGGGGGTGGTGCAGGTGTGGACACAGGAAGTGGTGTTCATAAAGCTGTCACTTGTAAAATACTTAACAAAGGTCACACCCTTCTACTTCATATCGTCTTGTCCTTGAGCAACCTTGTGAGACAGGTACTACATTTGTCTCCATTTTATAGAAGAGGAAACTGAGACTCAGAGGGGTGAAGGGGCTTAGCTCAGGTCACACTGCCAGTAAATCATGGAACCACGAGGCAGTCCTGCTAAGCCTGCATCCACAGCTCTTCTCGGATCCTTCTGTCAGCCCCTGTCCCCCACCCCTCCAGGGAGAAGCTCGGCAACGTTGACTCAGTTTTTATCATCGACCCTGAAGATGTGGCTCTTCTCTTTAAGTCTGAGGGTCCCAGCCCAGAACGGTATCTCATCTCCCCCTGGGTCGCCTATCACCAGCATTACCAGAGACCCATGGGAGTCCTGTTTAAGTGAGTCCTGGGCCATCTCCCAGGGACTGGATGGGGGTGATGGGGAGCTGTGGGGAGGGCAGAGGCTGGGGGTGAGGGGCCGGGGCCAGGCTTGCCCTGCACTTCCTAGCAGGGCCTCTAGCAAACCCATGCCATCTTCTTGCCTCCCTAAAACAAATGATGGTGGTGATGAACCACCCTGCCAACCTTTGGAGAAATGGTCAGGCTGAAGAGCTTAATGAATAATTAAAGACCTTGCAAAGTTCTCATTTACTGGTTCGCCTGTTCAGTCCCACCTTACTGAGCACCCACTATGTGCTAGGCCTTGCACCAGGTGCGGGGGATACAGTGACAAATGGGACAGGGCCCCACACCTGTGAGTCCCACCCAGCCTAAGGGGGCATTGGGAAACAGGGACAAATCAGTGTATTTAAGTGTAGTGGATACTATTTTCTACCAAACTGCTCATCAAAAATTTGAAATGTGATGATGCCAAGTGTTAGTGAGGCTATGGAGCAACTGGAACTCGCATCCATTGCTGGTAGGAGTGTAAACTGGTGCTACTACTTTGGAAGATGGTTGGACATTATCTCCTGAAATTGCATATCCACATACCTGTGACACAGCAATTCTGATTTCAGGGATATATTTCAAAGACTATCCCACCATTGGGGGACATGCACTAGAATGTTTGCAGTAGTGCTGTTCATAATAGCAAAAACCAGGAGACCACTAAGTGCCCAATAGGAGTGTGAACGGGTGAATGGTGGTCCACACCCATGACAATACAGATGATGCTTAGACAAAATTGAGGGAATAAAGCAAGTCCCCCAAAGCACGACAGCTTTTTTTTTAGGAAGTTTAAAACAAGTGTAGCTTTTTAGAAAGTACCTCTTAGAAATAAGTGTAGATCAGATAAAACTATACACGAAAGAGAGCAAGGGATTGAGGTTGGTGGACCCTTTAGAAGGGGACGAAGGACATGGAAGGACCAAGTGGGCAAATTTAAGTTCTTAGGTTTCATGGTGGGTGATGAGTTTATAATAACATTCTTATAAACAACAGCAACAAACAAACAAAACTTACCAAATTACAAAGAGGGCTTTGCATGGATCAATTTTCAAGTGTGCCATGAACTGAGATTTATACCCAGTTCTGGGCACCTGAGGTGTCCCCACCAATTGAATAACGGGACCCATTGGGGGTGCAGGGGAGGAGAGGTCGGTCGATTTTGTCTCTGCAAGAGTCAGAAAAGGTGATCCAGATGGGCCTTTAAGTGGCAAAATTGAGCATCGGCCAGGAGGAAGGGAAGGTGGCATGGAAGGTGTGCTTGCAGCCTAGGCAAAGACTGGAGAGACTGAAAGTCACTCAGAGCGTGTAAGAATAGGGGCTCCTGGCTTGCAGCAGCAGCAGAGGGAGTGGAGGGGAGTTGGGGTTTTGTTCTCCTCCACCCGCTTTCTTCTTTCTCCTCTCCCAGGCCAGGCAGAGCAGGGGGAGGTGAGGGCCGGGGCCCCAGTGAGGGTGCTAGATGCCCTGATCTGTGGCTGAGCTTCCTGGGAGAGCCGAGTCAGCCCCCTCTGTGTTTGCCAGGCCTGGGGTCTGTGACCATGAGGGCCTGAGGGCCCATGTTTTCTCAGGAAGTCGAGAGCCTGGAAGACAGAGCGGGTGGCACTGAACCAGGAGGTGATGGCTCCAGAGACCATCAAGAACTTTGTGCCCCTGCTGGACGCAGTGTCTCGGGACTTCATCAGTGTCTTGCAGAGGCGCATCAAGCAGCAGAACTTTGAGAAGTTCTCAGGGGACATCAGTGAGGACCTGTTCCGGTTTGCCTTCGAGTGTAAGGGGCTTGTACCTGGCTGGCAGTGGGTCTGGGGATGGGAGAGCGCAGCATTCACTCTCTTACCTTGAGACCCAACACAGACCCTGCAGAAGCACTGAGATTGGCTTCTGGGTTGAGCAGCTGATCATATCCTCCACTGTCAGCTCCTTAGAGGGAGCTGCACGTTCTTTCTCATCTGGCGTTCATGCAGTGGGGATGAGGGTCCCCAGAGTATAAGTCTCCATTGCCACTCTCCTCCAAAAGCCAGAGCCTGGCTTAGGCCTTCTTTCTGCAAGACTTCCCTCTCCTGAGACATACACCTTCAAAGTCTGGTAGGGGAGAGGAGGGTTGGGTGGTTAATCTGAGTTAGGCATTGAAGAATATGTAGGAGTTTTCCAGATGGGATAAGAAAGTGGCATGTGCAAAGGCCCTGCAGCTTGATGAAGATCCTGTGGTCACTGCAGGAGATCTGGGGTACCTGGAGCTTGGTATGAAACCAGTACTGAAATTCCTTACCTGGTAGGTGGGAAAAACTTGAGGTTGTTGTGACTTTTTAGGTCCAGCTAAACTGGGTCTTGGGTGGCCAATTATCTAAGGACTTATGTCCTTTAGTCTCCCATCTGACCTGTTTCAGGAAGTATTTAGCCAATTTAGTCAATTACAGATGAGGAATCTCTCTTGGTGGAAGGGTGGGCAGAGTATTTTCATCCCATTCTGGGCCTCTCCTGGCTCTGCTGGAGCCCCTGCTTCCCATCCAGGGACCCCTTCCCAGGGCCTTCCACACGCCCCTCTGGAGGACCTACGAGCTGCCAGATGGCAGCTTTCCTCAGCCCTGCATTCTCAGCCCTTGGGACTCAGCGCTCTCTGTTTCTTTCCTGAAGGAGGCTGAGGGTGGGGGCAAGGGCTCCTGTGTGCTGTGGGGTCAAAGGGGGAAGGTGAAGTCCTTGGGAGCTGAGGCTCGCAGATGGCCAGGTCAGAAGGGGCTCCTCAGCCTCTGCCTCCTCCTGCAGCCATCACCAACATCGTATTTGGGGAGCGCCTGGGGATGCTGGAGGAGAGGGTGGACCCCGAGGCCCAGCAGTTCATTGATGCCATATACCAGATGTTCCACACCAGCGTCCCCATGCTTAGCGTCCCCCCAGACCTGTTCCGTCTGTTCAGGACCAAGACCTGGAGAGACCATGTGGCCGCGTGGGATGTGATTTTCAGTAAAGGTGAGGGCTCCTCTGGCTATGCCCTGGGCAGACAAGCACGGGGGCCAGGAGAGGCCTGTCTACTCAGGCTGGGTGAGAGCAAGCTAGAAGGAAGCCCCAGGCCTCAGCCGGCCTCTTTGTCCCAAGCTGTAGCAATGGGCACTGACTTGCCAAGTAGGAAACCCATCCTCTGGTGGGCAGGGATGGGTGTCAGGAAGGCCCTGGAACTCCTGGCAGTGGTGGGCTAAAGGCTGGTTGGTGGGGATGATTAGATTCTTCTGGAGAAAGAGGAGCAAAGATGTCCATGATATTCCTTAAAGGCACTCATGATGCCCAGAGGGTAGAGGGCCAGTGTCTGAGCCAGGGCTGTGCTGGGTGACAGGGGTTAGAGCTTGGGTGGGAGGATGGGGGAGGTAGGTTGGGGTTTGGTGGAGGACCCTTACACTCACATGACCTCGGACAAGTGACTGCCTCTCTGTGCCTCTGTTTCCTTATCTGTAAAATGGGAATAATGTCACATACCGCAAGAATTCATTGAAAAACCAGATATGAAAGGCTTAGTATAGAGTAAGTGCTTGGTGAAATGGCAGCCATCCCCAAGCCCTCGGTACCACCTCTCACCAAAGAGCACCCTCCCATCCTCCCATCTGTAGGGAAGCTCACCCTCTTTTTCTTTTCTCTTGCCCCACAGCTGACAAATACTCCCAGAACTTCTACTGGGACATGAGACGGAAAAAAGACTTCAGCAACAATTACCCTGGCATCCTCTACAGACTCTTGGTAAACAGCACGCTGCCCTTTGAGGACATCAAGGCCAACATTACTGAGATGCTGGCAGGAGGTGTGGACACGGTGAGGTGGCCATAGGGGCACATCTTGTGCCCTCCTGTGCCTGCATGCTCCTTCCTGCCCGGCTGCCTTGTTGTTTAAAACCCTGCCATTCAAGGGGGTCCTACCCATGTGCGATTTATCTCCCTCTCCTGGCACCATTTCCTAGACACTAACCTCCTCGAAAGAGGTGGGGTCAAATTCAGGTCACCCATGGGGTGTGATTTGAGGCTGATCAGCCGTTTTTTCTCTGCCTGTGAGAATGGAGTGACCGGGCGTAGATGGAGTGGCCCAGGTCCCACACGGAGTCTTTACGGGGGAAGACTCCTCCAGAGGCTTGCTCTGTGGAAGTCCAGCTGAGGAGGACCATGTCCCCCAGCCCTGGGCCCCCAGCTCCCAGGCGAGGACACAGCTCACTCAGATCCAGGAAGCAGGCAGGAGCTCAGAAAAACTGGGAGGCCAGTGGAGCTTGCCGTGGGCTGTGCTCTCCAGCGTCCTCTATTGTCTCCCCTTCTCCCCCTTGCAGCCCTCGGTGGCCCGGACGCCCTCAACACCTAGTGGCTTCTGCTGTGCAGTCTCCCTCATGCTCGCTCCACAGCAGCACGGTACCCTAGAAACTTCTCCTTTTGGATGTTAACATTTATATGTTCTGGGTGCCATCCCTTTTTTCAATTTCTTAAACTTTCCCATGCTAATGTGATAGTAAGGGTTAACTGTTTAGTGTTTACTGATTATTAGTTATGACTCAGGCATGGAGACTGTAAGGGGAACACAAGAGACCTCGAATGTTCTCAAATGGCTTAGAGAGGAGGGGTGTATTTGTTTGCTAGGGCCGCTGTAAGCAAGTTCCACACACTGGGGGGTTTAAACAACAGATGTTTGTTTTCTCACAGTTTTGGAGGCTAAAAGTCCAAGATGAAGGTGTTGGCAGGGTTGGTTCATTCCAACGCCTCTCTCCGTGGCTGGAATATGGCTGTCTTCTCCCTCCGTCTTCCCTCTGTGTCTGTGTCCTAACCTCCTCTTCTTATAAGGACACCAGTCACAATTGGATTAGGGTCTACCTCAATGACCTCATTTTACCTTAATTATGTCTTTAAAGGTTCTGTCTCTAAATACAGTCGCACTCTGAGGTACTAGGGGTTAGGACTTCGACATATGAATTTTGAGGGGGGACCCAATTGAGCCCGTAACAGAAGCAGTGATGTGAATGGATGATCACCACACCCTGTTTTGGCGCTGCCACGACAGGCATGCACCAGCTGCTGACCAAGCTGAGAGGAGGGGAGTGACTACTGTGGCCGTGCAGGACAGGGAGAAAGCTCCACAGAAGGCTAAAGTTCGACTTGTGTCTTGAAGGCTGTTGCCAGGAGGAGAGCAGGAATAGCATTCAGGATTAGGGAGGAGCACATGTCAAGCCCCCTGGGTTAACAACTTTCTTTCCTAGCTATTATACCTACATTATACTCTAATGGAGGAGTTTCCATCCCTGCAACAGGCTGCAGATGGAGCCTTTGAGCATATTTTAAACATAGTTCATTGTCAGTTATGTAGGAGAGCTCCAAAAGTCACTCACCTGCACCAAAGAAGCTATTATGGTGAGAGAACGTTTATTATGCACAGACTATATGGCAGGCAGGGTCCTGAGCTTTTCACATTTTTACCTCATTTAATACTCACAAACAACACTACGGAGTATGTTATCATTATCCCCCTTTTTTAGATAGGGAAACTAGGGCACAGAGAGGTTAAATAACTTAGTCAAGGTCACACAGCTGGTAATTTAGTTATACCTTATTAAACAAGTACCTACTCTGTGGCAGGCCTGGAGGTACTGAGACAAGCACACACATTTGGCTGGAGTCTTGAAGAAGGAGCACACACTTACTTCCTGGGCAGGGAAGGGCATTCCAGGAAGAGGAACTTCTAGGGCAGACTTCTGGGCTTCTTCGGGAGCTGTGTGTGGCCTCAAGTAGCGGGGGCAGTAGGGCATGCTGGAGAGAGGTGGGGTGGGAGGTGGAGGAGCAGCAGGCGGGTGTCGAGGGGCCCCGTGGGGCAGGCCTGAGCCTCCACTCTTCATCTGGAAGCTCTGGGGAGCCAGGCAAGGATTTTAAGCTGGGAAGGGGCTGGGTGACACTTTTTCACTCCTGCTCCTTCCAGGAGGAGGGAGGAGAGTGTCTAAGCCTCTTGGACAAAAATATGATCCTTGGTAAGATAATGTGCCGACAACTCATGTCCTGGCCCCAGGAGGGAAGACTGCTCCAGGCTGGGGCCCCACATGGGCTTAGTTTGTCATTACTGAGGAATCTGGGACTGTGGGGTTTGATGAGGGTCACTCATACCTCCAGCGAAGGGCTAACAGTCACAACCTCTGGTTTACATTGAGATTAGCTGGTTAATCTCAGCATATACCACACACTGATTGCAACCCTGAAAGAAAACAGATCAGTATCTTTGAGCTTTACTTTAAGCTATTCTGCTGTAGGCAAATGCTAAGGGTTCGGGAATTTCTATTGGAAAGAGGGGTGGTTGTTTAACAAGGCATTCAAAGGAACAGCAGTCATTCCAGAGTCTGATCGTTACAGAAGTAGGATTTGGCCTCTAAAGGCCTCTGGAATTCTTTGGAAGGAGGCATTGGCTGTGTAGCTGACACAATACTGGCTGGGGAGATTGGCAGGTTCTGGCGACATGAAGGATGGAGGCAGGGACAAGTGCTGCCCCAAACATTCCTGCCTGGGTGGCAAGAAAGGCTTCTCGAACGCTTGCCTTTTGAATTGTGTTTCACTTTTGCAGATAGTAATCCTGGAGACTGGGATGAGGGTTGGGGAGAGAGAGGTTCTTGGAAATGAAAATTTAGCATGGGTCACGGACCTCAAGGTGCCCCAGAGTGACAGGCCTTTCTGGTCTTCTGCACCTTCACTCCCCACCAGACATCCATGACCCTGCAGTGGCACTTGTACGAGATGGGACGCAGCCTCAACGTACAGAATATGCTGCGGGCAGAGGTCCTGGCTGCCCGGCGCCAGGCCCAGGGAGACATGATCACCATGCTGCAGTTGGTCCCGCTCCTCAAAGCCAGCATAAAGGAGACGCTGAGGCAAGCCCACCATCCACCCATGTCCCCCGCAACCCCAACCACTGGGCAGGGCCAGGGAGGTGTATGGGGAAAGGGTTATAAGGATGGGCTGGTGGAGGAGATTGGAAGCAGGAAGTGAGAAGTCTGGAGGAGACAGCTGGGAATCGGGAGGAGGAAATAGAGCCTGGGTCCTGCCTCCAGACTCCCCCAGGCTGCTGCAACTGGGGCTGACACTGGGTGTGGGACTTGGGGGTAGGGGTGCTGTGTCCAGGCTTCAGGGCTATCAGCTTCTGAGTGCCCTCCTCCCACAGACTCCACCCCATCTCCGTGACCGTGCAGAGATATATTGTAAATGACTTGGTTCTTCGAGATTACATGATTCCTGCCAAGGTAGGTGCAGCTAAGGGGCTACAGGAGGTGCCAGTCAGACAGACAGGGCTGGGGGCAGACTGCAGTTACAGACAGAGGGTGGCGCTGGGGCCCTGGTGAGGCCCACGGCAGCAGTAGTCCAAGTTTGAATGAGGGGCAGAGGGGGTGGGTGTGGTGGGTGATGACCTCTGGAATGCTGCTGGAGCCCAGGGTTAGGAGGTAGACCTCATGGTCTGCCTGAGTCTCAGGGGGCCCCTGGGGCTGAGGAGAGGGTAGAACAATCCCTTGGGTCATCCCAGCCTGTGTCTTCAGCCATCCCCATTTGGTGGGTGAGGCTCAGGGAGGGGTGAGGCCTTGCTCAAGGTCACACAGTGGGCAGAATGTCCTGTCCTGGATAGCTGGGCAGCCATGCTGGGGAGCGGAGCAGGGGTGAGAGAGCAGGGACCTGGGGAAGCTGGGTGTTGTGCTCAGGGCTATGGGAAGGTGGGGCCTACTCAGGCCTCTGATTACCTTGTCCCAGACATTGGTTCAGGTGTCCAACTATGCCCTGGGCCGAGATTCCACCTTCTTCTTCAACCCGGGGAATTTTGACCCAACCCGATGGCTGAGCAAAGACAAGAACATCACCCACTTCCGAAACCTGGGCTTTGGCTGGGGTGTGCGGCAGTGTCTGGGCAGACGCATCGCTGAGCTTGAGATGACCATCTTGCTTATCCATGTGAGTTAAGCTCCGGGACATCTGGGAACCCTGGGCTGGCCCTGGCCCTAACAAAGGCACCAGCCCTCCTCCTCCCGTCTCTGCCTAGAGCCCAGAGAGTGCAGGGCCGGGGCACGTCAGCCTCTGATGACTTGCTCTGGCCCTCTCCCACAATTCCCTGCTGCCCCCTCTTTTGAGCTCAACCACTCATACCCATGGGTGCCCCCTGGCCATCCATTCTATACCGTGGTGATAGGTCAGGCTTAAGGGTTTCCAGACTAGTCAAGGTCAAGCCCTAAATTAAGGGAACAGAGCACTAATGGTGCATTTTCAGGCATGTGCAGGGTTAATGAGGAGCTGGTGGTAAGCCCCTGGAGGTCCTCAAGTCACACCCAACAGGCACTGCCTATAGGTGAATGAGCCTGGCCCAGAGAGACAGACTCTCCCCTGCCCTGCCCAAGCCCACCATCTGCCTTTCTCAGATGCTGGAGAACTTCAGAATTGAAATCCAAAATCTCAGCGACGTGGGTACCACATTCAACCTCATCCTGGTGCCCGACAAACCCATTGTCTTCACCTTCCGGCCCTTCAACCAGGATCCAACCCAGGCGTGATCAGAGAGGATGGCCAGCAGCCCTGTGGGAGGAAGGCGGGGGCATGGGGGTGGGGCGTGGGGCCCATGGAGTCTCTGCATCTTCAGTCCTCCGTCCCCAGCCTTGCTCCATCTGCCTAGCCGCTGAGCAGGTCAATTGGGCTCTCAGTGGTCACCTGGCCGAACTCAGCTGAGTTTCTCTTCACCCACCCCATGAAGACAATAAACAGCTGAGCTCTGTGATGTTTTCATTTCCATCAGATTCCTAAGGGGTTTATTGCTCCTGTGGAGATGCTCCCTGACCCTGGGTCAACAGTGGGATCTGGGCCATGCTCGGGGGATCCCAGGCAGCCACACTTGAAGCCATCTTTGCTGTGACCCACCCACCCACAACAGCTCAGGAGCCAGCGGGACCAGCCTCCAGGCTCCTTGGGGCTGGGGGTGAGGTTGGGGGGTGGTTATTGCCACTGTGCTAGGAGCTACAGAAGCAACAGGCAGAGGGACAAAGGAGTTGGTGGGGTTCCGCGGAGAGAATAGGGTGACCTGAGAGATGTGGGCCAGTCCTCCTGGGTGGGCCCACCTGGCTCATGTATGGCTGAACCCTGGGTGGGAGTCCCTTATGGGGTCATGAGGACTTCCTGCCAAGGTCTAGCCAGAGTCTTGAGCATGGCTGGGGCTGAGGGCTGTGGGAGAGACACCATGTCACCGAGGTGCTGGTGGGAGGTGACTGACCCTGGGGATGAGAGGCCAGGGTGCTTCCTCTACTCCTCCTGACTTTCCTCTGGGCTTGCCCCAGGCCTCGTCTTCTTGCTCCAGGGGAATGTGCCCCCTTGTCCAAGTTCTGGGCAGTAGGCAGGGAGACAACAATAGAGTATTTGGTGCATTATTTGGGCTGTAGGACACTGGTCTCAATTTCAGCCCCCTTATCTCCCTCTGAGTTCCACATTTCCTGATCTGATTCTTCCTGATCCTTGGCTAACTAAGTCTAAGTCCTGCAGGCAGACAGGGGAGCTAGTCCAGGCCAGGATGGTGGTCTGGCTGGCTTGGCATCTCCTACCAATCTGCAGGTTCTGGTCCACTGTCAGAGCCTTCTTCTTCCCCTGCCACACAACCTTCTTCCTTGTTGTCTTTCTCTCTCCTTCCTATTTCCTTTTTCTTCTCTGGGCTTGAGTCAGCTTTGACTCACAAATGTTAGAGCCTTACTGCAAAAGAGGTCAAGCTCTGCATGGGACAGATGGGGAAACTGAAGCCCAGAGAGGTTGCTTGGGTCACCTGAGGTCACACAGCACATTTGCAGCTAGAACCCAGGCCTTCTGACTCTCAGTGGGGGTGGGGGGGGTGGGTCTCCTTCTCCCGGTCCCATCTACTTTCCTGTCCCTGGCTACATTTTGACACAACATTGCCAGCTCAGCCCAAACGTGGTTAATGGGATATCTCACACTGATTTGTAATTGATTGCCACAGGAAGGCTCCAAGTCGTTCTCTTCCCAAGGGATAAACCAAACTTGAAAGAAGGGACTTCAGGTCAGGTGTGGCGGCTCACACCTGTAATGCCAGCACTTTGGGAGGCTGAGGTGGGAGGATTGATTGTAGGCCAGGAGTTCAAGACCAGCCTGGGCAAAATAGCAAGACCTCATCTCTACAAAAAATAAAAAAATTAGCTGAGTGTGGTGGTGCACGCCTGTAGGGTCAGCTACTTGGGAGGCTGAGATGGGAGGATTGGTTAAGCCCAGGAGTTCAAGGCTGCAGTGAGCTACGATCGTGCCACTGCATTCCAGCCTGGGCAACAGAGCGAGACCCTGTCTCTAAAAAAAAAGGGGCTTCAGACATGATAGATGTTTTGGGGCAGATGGAAAGTCCTAGCCTCCCTCATATCTCCCAACAGAGCTGGCCTGGGGTGGCCTCAGTTCTTCTGGAGGTCTAGAAGGGGCTTGCTTCCCTGGCCCCTGCTTTGGAAGTCCTCTTCTTTTCACTCTCCTGGGTCCGCTGTGGCCTCTGGCTTTCCAAAGATGCTAGCTTCTGGGACAGGCCGGAGGCTGTGAGGCTGCAGCAGAGGGCCCAGACCAAATGTGGGGTCTGGGAGGAGGAAGCTGGCCCCCAGGCTGCCCCACTCCAGGAAAGAGGCGAATGCTTATGGAGCTACAGTATTTATTATAATAAAGTCATTTTTAGGGGGTGGGGTGAGACTGTCCAGCACACAGGGAAGGAGGCCTGCTCCGGTGCTCAGGCCTGCTGAGAGTTAGAAATCTCCTGGGAGCTCGAGGGCTTGTTGAGCTTAGTGTCTGAGCTGGGCACCAAGGGCTCCAGCTTTGAGGGCCGCTTGAGGTCCTTGGGTTGGGTGGAGGCATTCTGTGGTATGCAAAGCAAGGCACATGAGTATGCCCCCACTCTTGGGGGGTGACCTATTCAAGGCATCTTATCTGGCAAGCTACCCTTCAGAGGACCCAGAACCCAGTGGGCCATGACTTCTCAAAGATTTCTAACCCCATTTTATCACAGCAGGTGACACTTAATTTCTCCCTGAGTCCCCAGGGCTCAGGTGAGTTTGCAAAGGTGGCCCTGTGTTCCCTGTCGATTCCCCCGTCCTTTTCAGGCCTTTCCCAGGAGCCACTGAGCTGCTGGCCATGTGCAAAGTACAGCTGGCTCAGGAGCAGGGGAAATCAGGGGCTGTGCCTGGGGGGCTGGGTGGCCCCAGGGCTGAGCAGCTGTGTACAGGCCTATCTGTTCTTGGAAAGTCAGCAAAGTATAGCCTATCTGCACAGTGCAGCTGCCTAAGAAGGGAGTGCTAATGGGAGAGTCTTAGGTGATGTGGGGCCAGGTGTGGGCACAAGCAACTCTGCCATGAGCAAAGCCAATCCTAAAGCACAGGCAGTGTCAGGGTGCCCCAGAAATGGCTGTGTGGGCCACCCTCACCCACAGTCATCTCTTCCTTGAGTTTCACAGCACCCCCTGAGTCTTGGCAGGGAGTTTCTGTTCCCTGCAGACAGGTGGGGGAATTGAGACCAAGAAAGGCCTTTAGTTGGTAACAGAACAGGAACTGGCACCTAGGATGGTTTTATTCAGGGCCCAGTGACTTGGGGGGTAGGGTGGCTTCCTGCTCCACCACCTGAGCCCCGAGGAGCTCCTCTGGAGGGGTCACTCACTGGCTGTTCCAGGATGATGGAGTTTGAGGGGTGCCTGAAACCGTTTTCTTGCTCCTGCAGCCGTGTGGCCAAGTCCTGCTTCTCTCGCCCCCAGCGTCGAGCTGACTCCTCTAACTGCAGACAAAGAGAGGGACAGTTGGAGGACCAGTGGGCAGTAAGGCTCATCCCTGACAGCTGGGACAACCAGGGCCTGAGCTTGCTCTCTGGGCAGACAGCAAAGCTCTGGACACTGTGGGCTTGACACCTTCCCAAGAGGCTTCTGGGGTAGCAGGGCTGAGGGTGAGGGGGCCAAATAAGACAACCTAAGACACAGATAGACCTTCTCTGCATGCCAACAATGTACTGAGCCCTGATCCTGAGTCCACGCTGATCCTTGACTCTGATCATAAACTGAGCCTGACCCTGCTCACACACTGAGCCCTGACCCTGGTCACACACTGAGCCCTGACTCTGGTCACGCATGGAGCCTTGATCCTAGTCAGACTGAGCCTTGACCCTGCTCACACTCTGAGCCCTGACCCTGGTCACAGGCTGTGTGGTGAGCCTGGCCCAGCCTGATCCACCCCTGCACCTCACCCACCTGGCTCTCCAGGGACAGGATCCGGCTTTGAGCTCGTTCCAGCTTGGCCAGGAGGTTAAACTTGTCTGAAGAGTTGCTGAGGAGATCCTGTGGGCAAAGCAGAGCTCACATACGGCCCCAGCTGGGGGCTGTTGGCCCCATGAGTGCAGGAAACCATAAGGTACTGAGGGAGAGACCAGCCAGTTGTGAGTTTCAAACTCAGCTCCCTGGTGCAGAGCCTCAGACCCAGGCTGCACCCTCTTCCTGAAGTTCAGAATAGTGCCCGGCATGTGCTTTTGCCACACCTGTTTCCCCCACAGATTTCAGGTATATGGAGTTTTTACATATCAATTTTTAAAATGTAAAATGCATCAGGGAGCTCCCTCTAGTGCACAGAAGGGAACCTTGAACTGGGGGTCTTTTTTGTAAAGTGAAGAGTCTGAAGAGCAAGGACCCCACCACTCTTACACTTTACCTGGATATCCATGCATCAGGTGTGCTTCCAGACAGAACTCACTTCCCGCGAGTCCTGGGATGCAGAGAAAAACTCTCCTGTGCCCCTGCCCCACCCCCTCTTCTATAATTCCAAATGTTCGGGTCTGTGTAAAGCAGAAGGCACCTGTAGCAGCCTTGAAAGTGGGGTGGGGCCTGGGCGTTTCTGGGCCCTGGGACACCGACCTGTGTGGGCAGGGTCTCTGTGCACTTGGAGTGGCCTGGGCCATCCGTCTCTTGCAGCCTCTCTGCCAAGTCTCCTCCTGCTCCCAACTCCCCGGGGTCCACCTGGGATGGGGGAAGGGGGTTTTCCAAGGCTGCACCAATCCCAGGAAATGCTCCAGAAGGGGGTTCTGAGAGGCCTGTGTGGAGTCCAGGTGGAGGCCAGCCAGGTGGCAAAAGGGGTCAGAGTTCAAGGATCAAGGATCAGTTAGGGGCTTGCTTTCTCCTAGGATGCTAGATGAGGGTAAAGGTGAAGATTTCAGGTACGTGCATTCCTCAGGAGGAAAAGAGCAAGGCCTGAGAGCTCAGATTCCAGGAGACTCCAGGCAGATTGGAGACCCTGGGAAGCCACTCTCCTGGTCTTGACCTTCAACTTGGATTGTGCTGTGAGTGACTGCTGGGCACCCGGTGACTGGCACAGACAGGCCCCTAGGCCAAGCCCGTGCCGGTGGCTCTTACCGGCAAGGCCTGCTGCTGCAGAATGATGGGGGCCGACTGGTGGCGGTTTTTATCCAGCTCTGCCCGCAGCCTCGAGTTTTCTGCCAGTAGCACCGAGTAAAGGTCACCTGGCAGGTTCTCTCCTGTAGAACCCAGGGGAAGGCCAGAGGCTGAGAGCATGGGTAAAGCTGCAGACAAGGCCACAGGTGTTGGTGAGATGGGCTTTCCCGCCTCCATGTCCCTGCCCTGATTTGCCCCAGCATTTTGCTCCAATCTGCCCCTCTTCTGCTCCTAAGCCTTCAGTGGCTCCCTACTACCAGTGGGATCAGGCCCACACTCCTCACGTGGTCCTTTAGGCTGTTTCCCTAGGTTGTCTTCTTGGTCTCTCATCCAGACTCCTGGATGACCTCAGTGTTCCCGAAAGGCTGGCCCAGTTTTCTAAAGACCTTTAGACCGCCCCCCCCACACCCCCTGCCATGAAGGCTGAGCACAGACAGGGCTGGCCACACAGGGGGCCGTGGTGAGGCTGCACAGGTGGGCTCCAGGAAATCCCTTGCTTTGGGCTGGCCTGATATGGTGTCACCCAGTTCTTTCCTGCTTATCAGAGCCACCTCTGACTGGCAGTTCTAGGTGGCTTTGGTTGACATCCATGGGGAAAACAAACCACTGATTTAATCAAAGTATTTGTTTGTCTGCTTTGCAGAGGCAGAATCTTTGAAGACATGAGGAGATGGGGAAATAATTCAGTGTCCTGGAGTTAGAAGTTGGGAACTGCTGTCTGGGGGAAGCCCCTCTCTGCTTGTTCTAGTCTGCAGGGCCCTCCCCTGGAGGTCCAGCCTCCTTCTAGCCTGGCTCACACACTGTGTCCTGACGGGCTTCCAGGGAAGGAGGGAGCCCAGGGGACTTCTGGATGTGTCAGTGCCTGAATGAGTAGGGGAGCGGTGCCATCCTGGGTCTCCTAGACCCACAGATGTAACTGAGTACATGGGCCCTCTTCACAGGTTCTCCTGCAGCTGGGTGGCTCTGGGAAGGCAGGGCCTCCAGGGGAGGGGCAGAGCCAAGGTGCAGATTCACTCACATCGGGGAGCGGACCCACCCATGTTGGGCTTTCCCTGCAGCCTTTTGGGAGGTGAGGGCTCGTTCCTCTCCCGCAGCCTGTCCTCCAGCACCTGCTCCATCTTCTCGATCACCTGGAGGGCAGGGCAGAGACTGGGCTGGCCTGGGGACTTTACACCCTGCTGTCATTGGTGGGCCTCTGGGGGCAACCCCTCTGGCACCTGCCTTCTCCTGGTGCCGCACGGTCTCCTCCAGCGCCTTCATTTTCTGCAGCTTGTCCTGGCACCGTTTCAGCAGTGCTGCCTGCGGCTGCTGAGCCTGGTGCAGAAGGAGCAGCTCCTTCTCTCGATCATTCTTCTGCAAGGGAGGGGAAAAGAATGGGTGCCTGGGAGTCCCCCTTGGCCCCGTGGGTCCACCCCTGTCCCTCTGCTGAGTCCTCCACCGGGCTGGGCCCCCTTCCCTCTGTGCCTCTACTCCCTCTCCCTGCTGTCCCTTCTGCTCCTGCATACTTCTCCCCGCAACACTGCCCACCTAGCTCCCTTCCCTGCCCCCGAGCCCCAGCTCACTCGAATCAGCTCATTCTGCAGATGCTGCACCTTGTCCCTCAGTTTCTTCACATCCATCTCGCTCAGCAGCAGTTTCTGCTTCATGGACACTGTTGGGGTGGGTGCAGGAACCAGCTCAGGGAGGGGGCCTGTCTCAGCTCAAATCGGCAGTCAGTGGGAAGAGGGCAGGTGGCTCTTGGCCCTGGGGCTTGAGACAGGATTGTACTCTCTGTTTCCCATCCCTGAGAGGACCCAGCTGGGCAGGGGCAATATGAGTGTCTGTGGGCATAGGGGGCTCCTACTAGCCCAAGTCTAGCTGTGTGCACATCTGGGAAAAGCTCCCCACCACCCTGTCACACAACCCAGAACCCAGGCCCAGGCAGGTGCCTGGATGCCTTTGGTGGCCTGCATGTCCTTACCCAGGCTCTGGGCCTCATGGGCTTTGCCCTGCTCCTCTTCCATCTCCTGCTGGGTCAGCTGGCTCCTCAGCATGCGGTTCTCCCCCTCCAGGATGCTGGCCTGTTTCCGCAGGGACAGGATGTCCTCTGCCATCTTCTGCATGGCCCGCCGGTAGTTGTTCATCTCCTGTGGACCCCAGAGCCCAGAGCTGAGCCCTCTGTCCCACGGGGGACCCCATCCCACTTCTGCACCCACACTTGGAAGTCAGTGGGTCACCCCCAAGGCCAAGAAGCAGCATGAGCCCAAACCATACCTCCAAGTCTTAGCAACTCTTGGGGTGGTTATGACTGGGTCCTCACCCCTCCTGGCCATGACAGGGCAGCTGCACTAATGTTCTCTCCCAGGGGCTACATCACATCCCATGATACCAGCTCATGGGGACCCAGGGGCCAGATGCCAGGGCAGGGAGACTATGGGCAACAGGGACTTGAAAGGCGCCGGGCCAGGTTTCCAGAGTCTAAGACACAGCCACTTCTTAGCCTTCTCCCCATTCTGTTCTCCTCTTCTAGTTCCTCTTTCCTCATGCCACTGACAACCTAGGGAAGAAGCTCTCAGAAATTCCACTGAATGCAACTTGGGAGCCGACCCTGGCACCAGGCCCCTAACCAGCCCAGTGGTCAGGAAAGGACCCATGGTAGGTCCAGAAGACCCAGGGAAGGACTCAGGGTAGAGTCGGGATCCAGCTACAAGACGTGGCTTGCAAGGCGGGGGCCAGGAAGCTGGTCTCAGAGTTTAGGTTAGGAGTAACAATAATCCTAACATCTGAAGTTCATTGAGCATTTACTATGTTCCAGGGCTGCTTCTAAACGTTTTATGTGCCCTCCCTCAGTCCTCACAACAGGCCCATGAGGGTAGGTACTATAATCATCCCCAGACTGATGAGGAAACCACGACCCAGAGAGGTGAATAACTTGCTTAGTTACAAAATTGAGTAGCAGAGCCAGAGTCTGAAATCCAGGTCTGCTGGGCCTTCAGCCTGTGCAATCCTGCCTTGATAACCTCATGCATGGACACTTCACAATATGGTGAGAAGTGATACAAGCAGGCTGCAAAAACGAATTAGCAGTGCAGTGCCAATTTGGGGAAAAAATTCATGTCTGCTCATATATATACATAGGAAAATTAATGAGCATTTCTATGCATTTGTTTTATAATCAAAAATTATAAAAAGTTTCATGAAGGGAGTTTCATGAAGGGAGTTTCTTAAATCTGAACAGCACAATAGAAAAGGCAATCCCAAACAGGATGCCAGAAAGGTCTGGGTGAAATAGGAGGCTTGAGTGGGGATAAGGGAGGACGTGGGAGCAGGGAAGTGAGTTTGCTCAGGAGTTTGCTGAGTCCTGGTGGCCTTGGGCTTCTTGAAGCTGTGGGAGGCCTGGCACATGGGGGTGGGGGCTCATGCCCCCAGGAAGCAGAGCTCTGCCCCCCCACCCCCGGGCCCCATGCTGACTGCGGATATGGCTTGGCTCCCTGGCCACTGCCTCCCACCTGCTGCACGGCAGGCCTTAGCTTTTAAGGGAGGCGTCCCCAGACAGCAGGGGCTCATCAGATACCACTTGTCACCTGGCACTGGACTTCTGGCTGGACTCCCTCTAACTGGTGCCTGTGCCAGGTCCATCTCCCCAGCACCTGCCCCGGTCGAGTTCCAGGTCTTGGCTCCTCCGGGTCTGCCCATCTGGTGTCCTCAGACAGCACCGTTAACTGAGAGACTCAGACTAGAGACCACACACACACTCAGGGCTTTGTGGGTAGGCCCAGATCAGAAGCCCAGCTCAGCCACTCACACACTGTGAGGTCAGACAGGCCCTTCACCTTCTGAGCCTCAGAGTCCTCATATGGGAGATGCCTGGGGTCACTGTGAGGCTCACAGTCAGTGTGGGAAGCCCCTACCCAGGCCCTTGCCCAGGCAGGTATAATGTGGAGGCTGCTGTTCCCATTCCAACCCATTTCTGTTCTAATGGCTGCTTTAGTCAACAGGTCAGACCCCTTCCTCCTCCTCCTTGCGCCCCCTAGACTCTGCACCCCTCCTCTGTCATACTCTAGATCTTCAATTCATGGCGGCCCATGACAGATGAGGGCTTGAGAGGCCAGTAGACTGGCTGGAGGAAGCCCATGATCTTTTGGCAAAGGAAATTTGTCCCCTCTTTCTCCAGCCTGGTTTAAACTCTTATCATGTCTGCTCCGGACAATTACAACAGCAACCAAATGGGTTTCTCGTCTTCCAGGGTTATCTCCTAGAGAAACACGCACACACACGTCCAGGAAAACATGTTCAAGGATGCTCACTGCAGTGCAGTTTGTGGTCTTATACTAGGGCATGCTCAGTCTCTGGACCACAGGCGTAGTTACAAAGAATGACCTAGATTTAATTGTACTGACACAGAGGGAAGGCCACACTCTATTGTGAAATGGAAGAGCATGTGGCAAATTACTATGATCTCATCCATAACTGGGATATATGTGTGCATGTGGAGGGCATCCCAGGGAAGGGGCTGCCAGCCCCTGGGCCTACCCCCTGGGTATGAATCTGATCACCCCCTCCTCTCATTCAGGGGCTCATCCTTTCTAAGACCCCATTGTTCTCCAGCTCAGCAGTCCTGGGCGGTGAGCAGAGCCCTGTTATTAACATCCCCCCGTGACAGAGGAAGAAAGCTGGGTCCCAGAGTCAGGAAGGCGATGGAGGGAGAGCATGGCGTCCCTGCCTCAGCCAGATGGTCCTTGCTGGACTCCAGCCCTTGAAGACTAGCCCTGTGGGCCTTCCACAGGTCCCTTTCTCCTCCACTCTGAGAGAGGGGCCCCCCAGGTGGATGGAGGGGGACATTGGCCCTGGCCTCTCGGCCTGTATCCTGGCCAGTGCTCTAGGTTCATGGGAACAATGTGGGCCTGTCCTCCCTCCTCAGCTTCCCCCCACACAAGCTTCCTCCCCCAGTGGGGACCTTGGGTAGCACAGCTGGGTTGGGAGGTCACAGCCTGCAGATGGGCAGCCCTGACATCTCCCCATAGCCTGGAGCTGGGCTCCCCCACTGCCCCAGGGCCATGCTCTGCGTCACAGCCCAGCCTTGAGAACACAAAGGACACTATGCCCCAGATTCTTGTTGTGCTCCTGACCCCACCACTGCCTGCTGGGGGAGGGGCAGGATGTCAGTCCCTTCCCTGTCTTGTCTCTGGGCTGGCACGTCCTCTAGGGGCACTGACTCCAAAGCCACTGTGCCTATGCCTGAGTGCCCACTGCATCCTCCTCACCCACTGACACCCACCCCCAACCAGGAGCCTGGCTCTCAGAGGTGGCGGACTGCTGAGGTGAGAAATATCAGGTGGCCCTGGGTTCGAATTGCCCCACTGCCCCTGAGCACTGGTGGCCTTTGCTGCACCAACGCCTCCTCTTTGACTCTTGAAGGGGGCAGCTGTTCTCTGAGCCTCAGTGTCCTCATCTGTGGAATGGGACCATCACCCCACCTCAAGGGGGGGTTGCTGTGGGTGAGAGGGGGTGAGAGGAGGGCCAGTGCAGGCCCTGGCACTCAGGTGCCTGGCAACGGTAACTCCCTTCCCTGTGCCACCCTTTGAGTGCCTTTTTAAACAATAAATTATTCTTATAATAGCCCTGGGCACTGGGCACAGAGGTATGATTGTGTGCTCACTCTCATTTTGCAGAAGCTGAGGCCCAGTTTCCGCTAAGGACAAGGGTGGTGATGCCCTTTACACACGCCTGAAGAGGGCATGCAATAAGAACCCCCAGTGAGAAGCATTTGTGGTGGAATCTCAGGCACCTTATCCAAATATGTCTGTGGCTACCACCAACTACACTGGTTAGAAGGGTGCTGTACCCTCATTGTACAGGTGGGGAAACTGAGGCTGGAAATGGTGTTCCCAAGGTCACAGAGATTCAATATTAAGCCCATGCTGGAAGCAGCACAATAAACCCCCAGTCACCAACACTTGCTGAGCACCAAGTGGGCCAGTTCTCTCTGTGCCATGCTGTGCCACAGAGCACAGATGAGCCCAGAGCATCCCTGCCTGCAGTGGTCTCCCATCTACACTACTCGTCATCTACACAATGACGTCCATGACAGAGGGGAGCTTAAGGAGGTTCTTTCCCAGCCTGGGGGTCCAGGAAGTCTTCGTGAAGGTGATGATGACCTGAGCTGACTCTGGGAGGATGAGGAGGTGTTACCTGGGGGTGGAGAGAGGGCTCTCAGGCAGAGGAGACACTGTGGCAAAGGCAGGGAGGCTGGAGCGTGTGTAGGGAGGAGCAGAGCTGGAGAATTACTGGGGGCAGAGTGCAGGGAATAAGTGCAGGGGTGCGGCTGCAGAGGCAGCGGGCAGGCTGAAAGGGGCATCGAAGGCCAGTTTCAGGAGCTTGGACTCTGTCCTAAAGGCCACTGAAGGGCCTAAGCTGGGGTGGGGTGACAAGACCCCTCTGGCTGCCTAGCACTGAGGATGGATGGGGAATGGAGGCCCAGAGCAGGCAGCCAGCTGGACTCAAGAGACCTGTGCAGGCAGACGGGTGGAGGCAGATTGAGCATGGCAGAGGAGGTGACATGGCAGAGGGAGCATGGCAGAGGGAGAAGGGGGCGGAGCCTGGGATCTTTGGGTGTTGGAGGTACATGCCTGGAGTAGGCCGGAGGAGCAGCTGGGTTGGGGAGGGAGGGGCATGCTGGGGGTGAGGTACCCGAGGTGGGGCCCCAGACGGAGGCGGCCAGCAGGTGGCTGATGGTGGTCAAGCTTGAAGTCTTGGCAGGAGAGAGTGAGTGGGAGGGAAGCCCTCGGAGGTGTGACTGGAGCCTTGGGAAGGGAGCAGATTTTCAGAGCAGCAGGTGGCGGTGGGAAGTTGAAATGAAGAGGGGGATTCAAGGACAAAGGATGGTGGTGGTGGGAAGAAGGGCCCTCAAGACTGGGACAATTGCCAGAGAGGCAGAAGGACAAGGGCGAGAGCCGGCTGCCAAAGCCAAGGCTGCAGACAGCTTCAAAAGGAGGGTGGATCACCTTCCGCTTGGGTCACAGCAGGGTGGATAATAGAGACAAACCTGCCACTGGAGATAGTCTGAACAACTGGACATGAAGCAAGAACCACCTTCATGAAAGCATCAAAGAGGAGGTGAGACAGTCAGGAACTATCGGGCAGAGATGAGGGATGGGGGAGGCCCGTGCAGTGGGATAACCACACTGCGCTGAGGAAGAGGGAACCGCAGCAGGAACAGTGAGGGTGAGCCCCCACCCCTCAAGGTGAGCAAAACCACACCTATGGCATGGTGCTCTTTAGATAAAGTTGAAAATGGGAAAATTAGGCCTTAGTGACTTGAGAGGCATACTTAGGTGGTGACGGCATAAAGAAGCAAAGCAAGCAAGTGAAGCTGGCAGAGTGGTCATATCCAGGAGAGCCGGGGCTGTGGCTGGGAGGGCACGAGAGGCTTGAAGAGTGCTGGCGATGCTCTAGTTCTTGAGCTAGAAGGTGGTTTCATGGATGTTTGCTTTATAATAATTGGTTATATTCTATATTTTTGTTCAATGCAATTTTCTGTATGTGGGTCGCATTTCACAATTTAAAAGGTTTTTGAAAAAAGAAGAGAAGGCTCGGTAACTTCCAGATCTCCTTGGTTGGAGGAGGTGGCCCCTGGTGACCTTGGCCAGTGCTCTGAATGCCAGGCTGTGGCCTGAGATCTGAGGGCGGTGAGGCTGAGCAGGGACACATGTAGCTGGGGACACAGCTTGGAGGAGAGGCATGGGGTGGGGAGAGAGGACTTCCTTGAGAATCAGAAGACAGGAGGGAGGGGTGCATAGGGAGGCAGGGGCTGGAGTGGGGGATGGGGCAAGAAGGAGGCCGGAGACAGGTTGCTGGATGTGAGGCAGTGTGGGTGGCAGGGCTGGCTGAGGCTGGAGTGGGTGCAGAAAGTTGGTTTGCTGGACCGGGGACACACCCTCTCCTCCTCCCCTCCCTGGGCAGCCACCTAATCACAGGGTTCCCAGGCCTGGAGGATGCATCACTGGCAGGCCCCGGAGACCTGCATGTGTTTGCCTTTGCAGCCGGCAGAGGGCAGCCGCTTCCCACAGACACTCTGGCTTCAGCACGTGGTGGATGAGGCCGCCTGAGCGCCCCACAGCTCATGTGGGGAAGGCATGAACTGGGGTGCCTCGCTCCCCAGCTCCAGGTGCACACGTCCCTCCTCCAGGCAGTCCAACTTTCCTTCCAAGACCTCTAGGCCTGGAACTCCCATCTCAGAAGTTCTGATAGTGGGGCCAGAGAGGAGCAGTGACTTGCTCAAGGTCAGGTAGTGAATCCTGCACCTCGGCCATGGCCTTGGTCCTGGGCCACCCCCAGGGAAGACAATGAGGCTGGGTGGGGAGGATAGGGGCTTGGCACAAGACTCATCTTGAAGTAACCCCAACTCTTCCCTGCCACCTGCTACCTTTCTGCTGCCCTGAGACTGAGGAAGCCCAAACTAACCGTGTGGGAGAGAGCGAGGCCCACCCCGCCCCAAGCTGCTCCAACCCCTGCACCGTAAGTCATCCCAGCTGAGGGCTCCGATGCTGTGGCGTAGAGACGAGCCCACCCTGCTGTGCCTTGGCTGAGCTCCTGGCCCACAGAACTATGGGATGTAATTATAAAAGAAAAAATTATTGTTTTAAACTACATTTTGGGGTAGCTTGTTTTGCAATTATAGGTAACTGGAACATTCTCCCTGACCTCTTAGACCCCTCCAATGGCTCCCACATGCCCTCATGATAAACTTCCAACTTTGAACTTCAAGGTGGTCCATCCCAGCATAACTAGATCCCCTTTCAGAATTTAGCCCCAGCTGCTCCACTGATGGGCTCAGCCTTCTGGGCCCCTTCCTATCTTCAAACCTTACCTACCTCTGCCAAGAAGCCCTCCCTGACCCACATCTGCCTGGCACTCCCTATTGGCCAGGGACCACCTACACGTTCCCCCTCCAGCTCTGGGATACCCCGACAGCAGGGAAGGGCCTCCCTGCCTCTCTGACTTTCTCAGGCAACCTTTGACCCAGACCCTGCTCCTGCCAAATTTGCTACCATTCAATAGGCAGAACTCCTGCAGAATGTCAGAGGCCTCTTTTGACTAATCTAAGTTATCCAGTCCTTTTAAAGGGAATTTACTTCTTTAAAATAAAATGGAAACATTCAGCTTGCAAATTGCTGCTGGCCTCCCCCAGTTCCAGAGATCTGAGAGCAAGAGCCCAGATCTGAGAGGTGCGAGGGAGAGGATGGAGGCTGTGCCCAAAGCTTTGCAGAAAGAGATGGATATTTTCCAGGGGTCAGGGCTCACTGTGGTTAAGCAGCCCCCTTACTCCCAGAAACACCCAGGCCAATGCCACTGGATCCCTGGCCCCTGTGTTCTTGGCCATTGCCCACCCAGCCAAGCTCCCTTCCTACCCACTGTGGGACCATATGACAACAGAATCCATTGGCAGTAAGAATAAGCTTCTTTCTTGCCCTCCATTCACTTTCGAACTGCATCACCACCAGAGGGCAGGCAAGGGAGGACTGTGAGCCTCTTTGGGCGGTGGGGACACTGAGGCAGCAAGGGCGTGGCCGAGTGAGAGTGGCTGCACTTCTAGACACAGAGGATGCGGCTAGGGAGGTTTGGGCGGGGAGGTCTCTGAGATGGGGCCTTGCACTGGTGGGGAGGCATGGCACTGGTGGGTCCCTTCTCCATCTGCCACCATCCCCAGGGGCCCCAGCTTCCCAAGCGCCATACTGGATTCTGTCTTGGTATATATCTCCCTTCTGCCTGCTCCCCAGCAAGGCCTGGCAGCCAGTGTCTGTACCCCGAGGCTCAGCTCTGTTGGGGGGCAGGGAGACCCCTGCCCTCAGAGAGCTCCCAGTAGGAGGGGGATCTGCCATGGGACACAGCTCACACCCTAGGAGTGTAAGTCCCAAGGGCAGAGGCTGCAGCAGGGGGAGGGGTGGAGCGGGGCCTTTGAGGTACAGGTGAGATTTGATTGGATTGGGTGGGACTTGAGGTGTGGAGAATAGCCTGAGCAAAGGTGTGGGGCCAATGTGGACCTGGACTCTTTGGAGGCAGCAAAGCACATCGGTCTGTCTGGAGAGAGCTGGAGCAGCCTTCGCCACTTGGGGCAGCCAGGGCGGCAGTGCCTTGAGTGCCAGGCTAGGCAGCTCTGCTTCTAAACAGAGGGCAGTCAGGAGTCACAGAAGGTTCTAGAACCAGGACCCTGCTTGCCCCAGATCCCTGCTCCTGGTTCCCCTTGAATGTCATCTGGGCCTCCCAGCCACAACAAATCTGTGCAAATTGCTGCTTAAAACAGATTCCCTGCTCTGTGGAAGCTGCCCTCCTGGAGAGGGAGGTAGTTGCTTCTTTGTTCAACCCAAGGTAATAGCAAAGAAACAAAAGGAGTGAATTTTCCCTTTCCTCTGTGCTTTTTTCCCCTTCCTGCTGCAGCAGAGATGGTGTCTAGAAAGCTTTTGTGCTTGGCTTGGTGAAGCTCTGAGGGGTAGCAGGACCTTGGCCAGCAGCTGACCCCAGCCTCTGTCTAATTGGCCCCTGTAGGAACCAGGCACTAATTGGGCCTGGTCTGGACAATGGCCGGGGCTGGGCTGTGGCGGGGGTGGGGCTTCCTGGAAGGTGCTGTCTTCGCCTACCCATTTCCCCTCCCAGGCCTTCCTGAACCCTGCTCAACTCAAGGCTCCACTCTGGGCCCTCCTTCTCCAGGAAGACCCCCAGCCTGGCCATCAATCACTCCTCCTCAGGCATGTAGCTCTGAATCCTGCCTCTGCTGACAGCAGCTTGGGGCCGGCCCTTGCCCCCAGCCCGGGGGAAGGACAGAGCTGGGCACTCAGTGGCGGCGGGGGTGGGGGGTGGGGGGGTGTTTGTGAGGGGACAGACCCCAGCCCTGGTCTCACAGGCCCTGCTCACTCTCCCTCAAAGAGCCCTTCCCCACTGGTCACCTCCTGCCAGATCCCCCTGGTTAGAGCTTTGCTGCCTCTGGAATGCCCTATGTGGGGTGGGGGAGGAGCCCTGGCTGGGGTCCAGAACCTTGGGTTCTAACCTAGCCCCTGCCCACAGCTGTTGTGTGACCTGGAGCCGAGCCCTTGCCCACTCTGTGCCCTTTCATCTGTACGCTGGAGGCATGATCCCTGCTGGGGTTGCGCTCTGGGGTTCTTGCCACAGTGGAAGAGGAAATGCTTTGGCAACTGGGGTGTGAATGGAAAGGTTATCACTAACCCAGGCAGCCCAAGCCCCTGGCCTGGAGCTGATCTGCTTTCTCTTGGATGCCCCCATCTGCCTGCACCACGCTCTGCACTACCAGCAAGCCTTCCCAGGCTAGCCCAGGCCCAGCCCCTTTCTAGGACCTGGGGTTGGACCTCCAAGACACCAGAGCTAGGGCTGGGTTGGGTTAGCAGGAGAAAATGGTGGTGTTAAGGGATTTTCCCAGAAGCCCTTCTCTCCTCCCCTGCTGGGTTCCTGTGTGTGGGCTCAGGTGGGCCCAGCTGGAGAAGCCCCACAGAAGGTTCCTGTGACCATGGGCATCTAGGGGCCAATGTCCTGGTCCTCTCCCACCCTACTTCCCACTTGCCAAGGCTCTGAGAATACCTCTATGGGTTGCCCAGCAACACACCCAACACACCTGCCTTCTAGGTGAGCCAACCCATCCTTCCAGAACCAGTGGGTATGGGGGCGACTTACAGAGCAGCTGTTAACGAGGCCCAAGGCAGCCTTGGAGGCTGGAGGGGGTGGGGACCCTGGCTCCCCCATCTTTACTGCTAGCAGTCCTGTTTCCCAGGATGGGTCCCCAGGGACTGTTGCTACAACAAGTGCATGCCTGGTGACTGAGCCCAGCCCTGAGCTGGAAGCAGGCAAGCCCATGAGGCCACTTCCCCTTTATTCCAGGGTGGGGGCACCTGGGTGGGGTGGCTGAGATCAGTCTAGGCTCACTCCTTGGCCAGGGAACTGCAAGGAGAAGGCAGGACTAGGGAGGGCATTGGGGCCCTTCCGGGTTCTGGGCTTCGGACTCCCCCAGCTTCAGGCTCAGCTGCCCTCCAGCTGTACCTCAGCCTCCCCCTCCCCCCTGCACATCCCCCATCTTCTCTACTTTCTGTGCCCCTGGGTAGCCCATACCCTGTCTCCCCTGTCTCTGCCCCTCAGCCTCACCCTCTGTCCCTGAGTCTCCCCACACCCCCCAGTCACCTCTTTCTCTGCTCCTCAATCCCCCCTTGTCCCCTCAGGAACGCCCCCACAGCAGCCCAAGCTGGGCTCTCTCCTCCCTGCAGCTGCACAGTGTGGCTTAGGGCCCCCCTGCCTGGCCCCTGGAGCCTTCCCATCTCTGCCTTCCTGATGCTCTGGACAAATTCCTTTCCCTTTAGTTCATCGGAGACATGGGTGGATGTTTTTAAAAAGAACTCACTGGGAAACAAACCCAAACAAGCCATCCCACCACCTAGAAACGACCTTGGTTGTGAAGGCAGAGCAGTCTGCTATAGCTGGCCTCAGCCCGGGTTGCAGAGACCTCCTCTAGGGCATGGAAGGGGTCTGTCTGCCTTTTTCCCAGCTGAGTTAGGCTCAGCCTGTCTGTTCCAGGCAAGTTTGGTCCCAAAGCCTTTCATGATGGATACCCCCCGCCCATCCCGCACCTAGCAAGATGCCTGCCCAGCACTGGGACTTCATAAATATATGTTCACTTGTTTGACGAATGAATGGACAACTGACAGTGTTCTCTGGGGTCTCTGTGGTGGCACAATAATAATCCCGACAGACACCTCTACCTGCTTCAAAATCTCCACGCCTGCCTGCTGGGTGCCTAGCTCACGCTCTGTGTGGGGTGGACCCTGGCTTCTATCTGCCTTGCAGGGGGGTCCTTCTTCCCCTTTGCAGGCCTCATTTTTCATGTAATTCACTTTTTCTTAATGGGGTTTCTTCTGCTGTACAATAGGAATGGGCAGGGGAGTTGGACACTGCTTTGTAGCTCATATTTTAGCTGGCCTAGTGAAGTGGAGAGATGGTGGGCTCTGCTACTAATTGGCTGAATGACTTTGGACAGGTCACTTAACTTCTCTGAGCCTCAGTTTCCTCCTCTGTAAAATGGAGAGCATCACTGTGGCCATCTCATAGCGCAGTTAGGGGATCAATGAGGTTGTGGGCGTAAAGCTGCAAGCACAGTGCCCGGCACATAAGAGCAGCTCCAGAAATATTACTCCCTCCTCTGTGTGGCCCTCATGAGGGGCTCTGGAGGTCTAATACTCCTCCAGGGAAATGAAAGTGAGGTGCATGGTAGTGCCAGCCATCTTCCCTGGATGGCAGCAGTTACCCCGCTGGCACCCTGGATGTGGGCCCTGGACCTTCCTGATCCAGCCCTCAGACTCCCTTCCAGGAAACTAGGCTGCTGCCTCCTGCTGTGTGTGCCCTGCTCATCCTACAGCTCTGGGGCCAGAAGCCTGGGGGGAGGGCAATGCCAACCGATGCCTCCTCCCAGCCCAGCTCTCAGCTGCCCCTCCCCAGAGGGGCCCAGTCCTCCTGCGCCTGCCGTGCTGCCGATCGATTGAATCTGCTCCCATCCTCGGGTGTGCCATGAATTTTTCATCAAAGGCCTGTAGACTTTGGGAAATGCACAATTAGAAACCCCATCAATAATGCACCACGTGGAGTTCTCCACTGAGCTCAGCCAGGCCCCAGACATGGCTGTCTTGCAGCCCTGCTCTGGTGGGAGGCAGGAGGGGCACCTGAGTGGGCCCTCAGAAGTCCGTCACTGGACACAGGACAAGTGTGGGCTGCTGAGAGGGAGGGGGCGCCCTTGAGCAGGCCCCATGAATCCCAGGCAGGCCCTAGGGGGACCCACCCAGTCTCAGGCATTTCATCTATAAAATGGGTGATAACAAGCCCCCCAGTCTCTTCCTCACCCCTTAAAGCCCAGTGAGACACGCCAAGACTATTAGTATGTAAAGACTAGTGTTCTTTGTGGGGCTGGGGATGTCCTTCCTTAGGGGGTCCCAGGGAGCAGGGCAGGTGCCAGGATGGGATGGGAGAGGAGTACAGAGATGCCTGGTGGTGTTGGGGGCTTTGTACACACTTGCTTCACCCCGCTTGGCGGTCAAGGTCCCCTTCACCCCCACTCCCCAGCCTCATAGCACAGCTCCCTTTCCACCAGCCAATCCCACACCACCCGCTTCCAGCAGCCTCAGAACCTTCAGGGGGAACAAAGAGGTTTGGTTGGTACTGCCTCTCTGCCTTTGCTCATGCAGTTCCTCCACTAGCAGGAAGGAGGCGCCTTCATCCTGCTTCTGCAGATCCATTCTGCAATCCATTGCCTGCTGATAAAGGCTTTCCTACTCTCCTTGGCTTCTTTTCTGAATTTCTACAGCCTGAATCAGGTAACAAGAGCTCACCATGAGCTGATCAATCTAACTTTGTCCTTTCAGTAACCTAATGAAGTAGCTACCATTATGCCCATTCCACAGAGGAGAGTAAGGCATGAGGAGGTCAGGGAACTTGTCTGAGTAGGGCAGCTGATTCCAGAGTCCGCACTCTTAACCCCCTCCCAGACTCTGGGGCTGGCTCTTCAGTTCTCAACTGGCCCTGGCCTTGGCCTTCAAGTCCACCAGGGCAGGGCTCATGCTTCCAGCTTCCTCACTCACTAGGGCTGGGGTCTCCTCATGGCAGGGCCTGAGGCTCAGCTGAACTCAAGGCGGGGCATGCAGGACATTGGTAACCATGCTCAGCCGCTGGCAGGAGAGTCTGAAGACAGCCTCGCCAGAAGGTCCAGATGCCTCCCTGGTCCCCCACAATGGCCTCCTCTGAGCCCCACACCCATCTCCCGGGGCCCCACTGTCTGCGCTGTTCCCCTGACCCCTGTGGGCTCATACATGTCTGGCTCACACCTTCTGAGGCTGTCCTGCTTTCCATCACTCCCTGCAATAAAACAGCACATCAGACACAGCGGGGAGGAGAGGAGACAGGGCTGAGGTGGTTTTTACCATTGCTTTTGGTGTGCTGCCAGATTCCTTTGGGCCCTGCCTAGCTGAGGGCCTCTGCTCCAGCCTAGGAGGGGACTTGTGGGCACCTGGGGTTCTGTGTCCCTGCACATGGGCTACATGAGGTGAGAGACACCAGCACCTGGAGGCAGGACATGTGCCAAGAGAACACGGCTCTTCATTTCTAAAACCCTCTTTTGGCAGGAATGCCACGACTGAGCCTGAAATATACATAGAGGCCAAGAACTAGAGCCCCTCCCTCCCTCCACAGCCCTAGCCAAATCCTTACCCCAGGCACTCCAGCACAGCTTGGGGCGGTCTGCAGGAAAGGACTCACCATGATTCCAATGACATGCACACAGGGGCCCTAGGATGGACCCAGGGTAGGGGCTGGTGGGGGGAGGGTGGGCAGGAGCTTGGTTAAAGCCCCTCCTTGTGTATCCCACAGTGTGCATCTGCATTTGGTCCTAACTGAATCCACTGCCTGCCCTGAGACCCCCATGACCCTAACAGTGGACAGCCAGGGTGACAAGAGGAATGTCTCCTCCCATGTACAAGGGAGGGGTGAGCATTGCCTTTCCCCCACCGAGACCAAGGACACTAGGGTCCCTCCAGCTCAATACATGCTCTGTGGCAGCCCCATTGGTCCAGGCCCTGTGCTGGGCACAATGGACACAGATGAGAACAAAGCTTAGTCTCTGTCCCTGAGGAGCTTGCATTCTGGTGGATGTGGCAGCAGGCAGTGTGACACGATAAATCAGTTTGGTGAGTGCCATAGTGGAGAGCCCCTCAGCCAGCCCCTCCTCACCCCGGGGTGCAGGCAGGGGTGTACTGGAAGACATGTCAGAGCCATAAATGGGTTTTGAAGGATGAATAGAAGTTTGTTAGGTGATACAGGTGTGAGGAAGGGGTACAGTCCCAGCAGAGGGAAAAGCAAAGGTGGGAAGGTGAGAAGCATCCTGGCACACTGGGGGGAGCCTGGAAGACAGGATGTATGGAGAGCAGGGGATGGTGGGAGAGGAGGCTGGAGCAGCTTGCAGGGCCCGGTAATGGAGGCCTTTGGTGCCAGGCTAAGGCAGAGGCACGGAGCCTATTACAGTCAGACAAACTGGGCGGGGCCAGAGCTAGATGCTGGCACCAAGCATGCCTGTGAATTCCCAAAAACCCTCCCAGTATAAGGCCTGGTTGCCTTATAAACAAACCCAGCATGCTGTGCAGGACCCAGAGCCCAGAGAGGGCAAGAGGTTGCCTAGCCTCCCACAGAGCTTTCGTGGCAGGGCCAGCTCAGCATTCATAGCCCTCCAGGGTCAGAAATCTGTGCTTAGGGCCAGAAGCACAGTCTATCAGACTTGGCAGGGACCAAGAGACCTTCTGGAGGAGAGAACGGCCCACAGAAGAGTAGGTGGGGATGCTGGCTGCCAAAATCCTTGGGATGGAGAGACGCCAGGGGAAGGTGTCCTCGAGATACTGCCTTTTCTCAGTTCTCTGGGTGGGCCACCTGCCCTGGCATCCTGGAGCCACCAGGCTGTGACCCACCCCACCCTGGGAGCTGTCCAATTCTAGGCCCCTGTGCCACCCTTGACAGATGCCGCTCAAGGGAAACAGAGACTTACAAGTGGCTTCTCAGCCCCTTCCCAACCCTGTGACTCAAAGATGTCACTGTTCTTGGAGCAGTGACCTGGCAAACCTCAGGCTGTAAGAGCCAGAGCTAGGACCAGAACCGAAGCCCGCCTCCCAGCACCCATGGGCAGCCAGTCTTCCAAAGGACGGCTCGGGTTGGGGTCAGGGAGCTTCCTCTGGAGGGCTGAGGCCCTGACTGGTGGGCTCAGGCTGAGAGGGGTTTGTGAGGGTCTCAGGCCAAGCTTGGCTCACCAGGGTGAGGGGCAGGGGCGGGGGAAGGAAATGAAGGAGGAGGAAGACTTGGCCTGTCTTCAGAGGTCCTAGACTGAAGAGGGAGACAGTGCCCCACCCTGAGGAGTCCCAGTCTGAGGGAGGAGACATGACCCTGCCCAGGGAGCCCCAGTATGTATGAGGAGGGCTGCCCTGTCCCTGCTCTGGAGCACATCTGAGGAGGAGGCAGGACGCACATACTCCCGATAAGGACACATGAAAAGAACAGATGGTGCCAACAAGTGCAAATTAATCGAGTGAAGCCTGTGTACATAGGCACTGCGAACAGGCGGGCTGACAGCTCAGGAGGGGCTGGGGGGGACAGGGCAGGGAGCGGGAGAAGCTGTAATGAGCGCTTATCGATGTCTTGCTGGATCTGCAGCCAGCAGCACGGTTATTGACAAAGCCTGTCTATAAATCTCCCGGCCATGTCTCCAGAAACCTTAATTACGGGCCCTCATTACCCTTCACACCTCTAGGCACAGGGGACCAGCCTGGGTGGCTGCTGACACACTCATGCCCAGCTGGGATGCCTAGGGGACACAATTCAGGGCCATGTGCCCTGAGGAGCAGGTGGAGACTCAGCCTCCAGTCAAGGGCAGAGGTATGGAAGGGACTTTAGAGACAGAGAGCTCTGGGTTACTTCCAGTTTTGCTGGTTATGCTCAACTCTGATGAGCATCTTGCCTCTCCGAGCCTCAGTTTCCTCGTCTGTACAATGGAGAGAGGGCTGTGGTGAAGATTAAGTGAGCAAAGTCTGTCCAGTGCCAAGCACAGTGCCCGGCAAGTGGTATATGAGTAACGTCTGTCCTTCTCTCGCTCCTCAGTCATTGCCTGAAGCTAGCAAGAAGGAAAAGCAGCCCCTGATGGCCGGGAGCTGGCTGGCCACAGCTAGACCCTGGTGTCCTGCCCAACATAATTACGTAGCATCATACAAGGCCACTCTCTGGCCACTCTGGAGCATGTGTGAACAAAAATGACCAAATGACCACAAAAATGACCAAACATCTCCCTTTCTTGGCTCAGTTCATCACTCCTGTCTTCTAGATATGATTTATTGTGACACCCAATTATAGAAGTACCTGCCTCCTGACAGCACCCAACCCAGAGCAGAACCCTATTTCCTTGAGCCCTTTCCCAAATCACCTAACACCAGCCTGAATCCTTTAAATTCTTTCCAATTTGCTCTTTCTGAGATGCCCACAGCTCCCTGCGGTTGCATCTCCCTTCCTACAACTAGTCAACGAGCCAACTCTGCTGGACCACAGGTGCGTTCCTGGTTATCCTTGGCTGGAGGGTTGCAATCCCACGATTTAGATCATAATCTCTTTAGATTAGTGCGCTCTCCACAGCTTAATCCTAGGTTGTCATTTCCACCATCCCCCGATTCTTTATTTTTAGGAAGGTGTGTGCCCACTGCTTCCTGTTCATTGTCCCCATCCTGGCCAGGAGGGAAAGCCCTGGGGCAGGGGCTGTGGAGGGGAGAGATTGGGGGCACCTGACAGGAAGGAGCCCTGGCTGGACATTTGGGCTTCTTGGGGAATCCAAGGGACTAGACCACCTTGAACCTTGGGAGGGACTGTGGGTGGGGCAGGGACTGGGCTGACAGGGAGCTCAGCTGTCACAGGTGAGCTGAAAGTGAGTCTTACCTGTGCCCCTGTAAAGCCAGCACTGAGAGGGCCAGTGAAGAGGGAGGGTCCTCTGCTCCCAATGCCCAGGCGTGGTGAGCCGGCAGGAGCAGAGGGAGGCTGGTGTGGCTGGGCAATCCTTAGGGTACTGCCTAGGGCAGCCTGCAGTCCCCCATCCCTGGGAGCCCACCCACCTTGTCTCTGCCTGTCAGGTCCCATCCGTATCTTTTTTAGGTGTGGTTATGCTCTCTGCCCACCCATCCTCAGTGGCTCAACGCTCCCTGGCTGGTTCACCCTTCCTGCCTCCAGCCCAGGCCAGAGCTTCCTCCCCAGCCCTATGTTGCTGAAAACCACTCCATTTCTGCCTGGCTCCGGGTCACCCCACAGCTTCACAAAGTTTCAGCTTTCAGAATCCTGGGCAATGCTTCCAGAAATCTCTGTGCTCAACTTTGCCTTTTGAGGCTGGAACCTCAAGGCAGCCATTCCTTTCAGAGCCCTCTCCTCCCCTGGCTCGTCACCCAGCATTTTTGGCCACGATTACCCCCACGATTTGCCCTCCCCCACCCTTGAGAATCCTCCTGTAGGAACCTTCTCTACACCCTCCTTCAGCCTTAACCACTGCCCAGGTCCTATCTGCTTCCCAGGCAATGGAAATTCAGGGTCCAGACCCTCACAGACACAGGTGGCAATGAGGGGAGGGGGCTTTATGGGGGCATCCTGGGGGTACCCTCCCCACAGGGTCTCTCGGGATGGCCCTGCCCATGCCTACCTCAGGGCCCTAGGTCAGTCTCAGAGTTCAAATCCTGATTAGCCAGACCTTCTGTGCCAAGCCCACCTCTCCAGTTCCTGCACAGCACCACTGGCTCGGAGTTTTTAAGCTCCCTTCCCACTTTCAGGGTCCAGGCCCTCCTGCTGAGATGGCTGGTAGAGGACTTGGGGGAGTCTGGACTGGGTAGGGCAAAGACCCATATGCAGTGCATGAATAGATTCCTCAAGGGAGTGGCTGATGGTTGTGCAGTATGAGCATCTTGGAGGGGCAGAGAGAGATGGGTCTGGTCCGACTCTCGGACCCTGTCCTCTGCACCCTCTGCTGTGAATGATAAGGCACCAGAGGCTCATCATAGCTCACAGAGTCCTCTCCACTCACCATGGGACTTTTACAGCCAGGCTGTGAGGTAAGGGTTAGCAGTATCCCCATTTGACAGCTACAAAGACTGAGGTTCCTATAGGTGCTGGCTGAAAGCTGAGTAGGAAGGAAACTTCTCCTCTGTGGTCCAGACCAACCCTGGTCTATGTTAGCTGCTTAGGAAGGAGCATTTTCTGCATCCAATGGGCACACACTTACTGAGCACCTATTGTACACCAGGCGCCCAGGATGGGGTCGGGGAGGGGATTCGAGGTGGAGCGAGCAGGGAGCAAAGCCTTGGAGCTGTGAGCGGGCAACATCAGGGTTGGGTGTGGGTAGAATATTCTGGGCTCGAGTAAAGGCTCAGGGCATAGGCTTCAGTGGTCCCAAGGGTCCATCAGCCTGAGGGACTCACACTGCAGGTAAGGGAACCATAGAAGAGTTCAGGGCAGGAGGCAGCTTGTCTAGATTTGTGCTTGGGACAGGTCACCCCTGGGGCTGTGCCCTAGTGGGGAGAGGCGTGAGGTGAGCAGGAGGGCCCCTCCGGACTGCCAGCTCCCCACCCTGAGCCAGCTTCCTGAGTGAGCCCCTCTGGCCCTCCACGGGAGCCCCCACCCACATAAAGGAGGAGGTGGGAGGGAGGGGCCTGCAGCTTGGCCTCCACAAGGCCCTCCCCCACTGGTGAAGCAGGGCTTGGGGTGTTCCCCGCCCAGCCTGAGGAGGAAGAGTGAGATGCCTCCAGTCTCCCAAACTAGTCCATTGAGAGTCCAGTGTCATTGCCCTTTCGGGCCCTCCAAATCCCTGAGCCCCTGTCCAGCCCTTCCACAGGGTCCCCCTTTGGCGGTGGATTTGCATATCTGAGGGTAGAAAACATTCTGCTGTGGAGGCTTAGCGCCACCAGGACTGCTGAGCCCTCTTTTGTCTGTTTGAGTAAGAGCTGGCTGAAGGCTGAAGGATAATTAGTCCCCTGTGGGCGACTGTCCCCCCTCCTTGAAGGTTTAAAGGCACAGCCCACATACTCCAGTCACTTGGGTCTCACCCCTTTCTCTCTCTCCCAGCCTCTCCCCACCCCGTCCCTCTGCTGTCCTAAGGAGGGGATGCCTGCCCTGGCAGGAGCCGATGAATGGGCATTTTATCTGATTAAACTGGGAGTGAACTGGCTCTTCTCTATTATCTGTGGACTTGATTGGATATGTAGCACCAAATGTTTTGTGTGTGTGTGTGTGTGTGTATGCGTGAGGCTGCACAAGGACTGGGCTTTTCTAGTCCATGTGTCAGGGGGAAATTGGATTGTACTGAAAAGCATTTAATCTGAGCACAGGAGCATACCCTTATAGAGTCACTGGGCTGGGGGAGGGACAGTTCTGCCCTTAGCCCTGGACAAGATGGGCTCCTGCCCTGGCCTCGTGTGTTCCAGGGTCCTGCTCTGGCCCTCCTTGGGGCACAAAACTTCCCTTGGAGGGAGGAGTTGGTGGGGCCAAGAGGATGTGCACACCCAGAGCCTGTGTCCCCTTTAGACCACACCCAGGGTAACTGGGACCCTGGAATTCCCTGCTGCTTCCAGGGCCTGTCCTCCTGAAGGTGGTGGTGTATCCTTATGCACTTGGAAGATCCCACAAAGTCTCATGGGTGTTGGGCTGAAATTGAGCAAGGCAAAGAGAAAAGGAAGGCTTGGGGATGAGGGGCAGCGGGCTGGGAGCAGCTTTCCCTATGTTGCCAGGATCCACTGTGGAATCTGAGAATTGTTTGAGCTTGTTCACAAGGTGTATTTGTCAAGGTGGAGGAATAGAACATATTTAATAGTTTGCTAGCTTTGACTTGATTTGTAACTTTCAATTACTTGGGGTTTAGACACATGGTATGTGGGCCCTCACTTGTACTCTCAAATGTTCCCGGGTGGACCTGGGGAGGGGACCCGTAGCCAGAGAGCTCTGTCTGGGTGTTTAATAGGAAACTGAAGCATCCTCCCTCCCAGATGGGCTGGGAAGATGGTGAGTCAAGCTCACCAGGCTCCTGACTTCTGAGTCCCACGCTTAGCCAAGGCAGCTGCAGGATTAGGCGCTGGGCTGGAGACCCCAGAGCTGTGTTGGACCAAGATTCTCTCTCAGTCCTCCCAGTGGCCCTGGGAGGGTTAATGAACTGTCAGAGTTTCCTCACCAGTAAAGTGGGGATGATACTTATATGTTCCTCATCAGGTTGATGCAAGGATTACATGAGATTATGACCAAAGTTCTGCGTGCAGAGTGAGAGCTGAACACATCTTGATGGGGACACTTAGTATTAGCGGAGGGAGGGCTGAGGACAGGCTGGGCTGGCAGTTTGCGGAAGGGACTGGCCCCATCTCCCAGGTTAGCAGCTCTCTCTCCCAGCAGTCGATGACTCAAGCCCTCAGCAATTTATGGCCTCATCATCTTGGCTTTATTTACCGAGACTGCCACACTCCTGCCCCGCCCACCCACAGCTTAATCAAGGACTAGGATGAACAGTGAGACCAGGCAGCAACAGCCATCTCGCTAAGGAGCAGCACAGGAGGCCGCCCCATCTCTGCCTGCCTGGGATGAAAGAGGAAATTGTCAATTCAGGCCCCTCCCTGCACAGAGGGGGAAACTGAGGCCCAGAGAGGGGAGGGCTAGCCAGGCTGACTTCCCAGGTCAGCAGCAGAGTCAGAACCGGACTCCAGGCCTCCTGATGCTCCTCCCTGATTTTAGTTTTCTCTGCCCTGGTGGCCCTCTCCTCATCTCCTCTGAGCCAGACCTCCCAGATGCTTGGGGCCAGACCCTGATTTGGCCAATGCACTACCCCACCCACTCCCTCAGTGCCCTCCTCCATACCCCTAAGACTTTCCCATCTCCCACTGGAGGGAGGCTTTCTCCCCATTTGACAGATAAATAAACTGAGGTCCGGAAAGGGAAGAGACTAGCCTTAAGGGCCCCACAGCACCTTTTGGTGAGACCCCAGGCCAGGCCTGGGAGAGAGACATATATAAACACACACACAAACTAGCAATTTCCACTCAACAGATCAACAGATTCCTCTTGCAGGAACAAGTTTACCTACCTACATTTCTTTTCTACCAACAAATAAAAGATCTATCAACAAGATCTATCATTGTTTTCATACTAACAAGCATCATTGGTGCTTGGTTAGCTTTTCTCTGTCTTGTTTACCACAGTGTCATCTGTGGACTGCCCTGGCATTCTGTATAGAATGTGCCTTGCCTGAGGTGGTGTGGGTGGGGTTCGGGTTAGGTATGCCCCCTCTGTGCTCCCACAATGCCCTGAGCAGTCTGTGCCCAGTCCTGACCACACCCCC
Source organism: Daubentonia madagascariensis (assembly GCA_023783475.1). Taxonomy (NCBI): domain Eukaryota; kingdom Metazoa; phylum Chordata; class Mammalia; order Primates; family Daubentoniidae; genus Daubentonia; species Daubentonia madagascariensis. The sequence continues at coordinate 4,470,766 of JAKFHU010000144.1, read as the reverse complement.
TCCACCAATTCCCAGTGTGTCTCCCCCACTGAGCTGGGGCTTCCCGAAGAAAGGGACCCTTGCACAGGGTTATCTTTGTGTGACTTCCACTTAACTTGGGATGAGCTTCTGGAGAAGGGTCAGAGGGAGAGGCCTGGGTGAGTTGTGCTGCCTCCCTTTGCTCTCCTCAGTCTCAGAGGATCCTGTGAGCACAGTGGCTATTGATTAGCCTCCTGCAAAGTGCCAAAGTGGACAGCCCTTTACAGTGGCCAATGCACTGCCATCCACTCTCTTGTTAATCCTCTCAAAAGCCCCAAGAGAAGAGCAGGGGAGATGATTTCCTCTGCTTAACAATGAGGAGACAGGATCAGAGAGATGGAGTGAGTTATTCAAGGTCACACAGCTCTTGAGTGGTGGAATTGGGACTCAAACCCACTAGAGTTTCACCAATGTGTGGAGGGGTCTGTGGGGTGAGATAACTAGACTTGGCACAGAGTAGATGCTCCAAGAGCTGGTAGAATGAGTGAAGAAATCAGTGGATGGGTGCCTCTGACAGACTGAGAAGTCAACAGGGAAGTGGGGAGACAGCTGGGGACCTGGGGGTGGGGAGCACTTGGCACTTTTTCTCCCTGTGCTCGCTTGTCCCCTTCTAGGCTCCTCAGGCACTGCTGGCACTTGGGGTTCTAGTGCTTTCCCTTCTCCGCCCCTGGGGTGATGCCCCCTTTCTCACCAGCCTCCCCAGGCTGTCTCACTTCCCGTGGCCTCTGCAGGCCCTTCTCCATGGATGCCTTCCCATCTCCAGGCCCACCTAACATCTGTGGAGCCCAGGGCAGGAGCATAAATGGAGGGTCTCAGAATGTGCCCCCCAAACACCCACCCCTTGGGCCTAGGGCTGTACCCCCCTGAAAATACCCAACCCTTAGGAGTATGGACTTCAGAGAGAGGCCTGCACAGTCCTCAGAAGCAGGTTCAGGCCCACTGGGTGGGGAATTATGGGGTCTTGGGGACCGAATGCTCTACAAGTGTGGGGCCTGGGCTCTGTGGCACATTTACCTGGCTGGGTGGGGACAGACAAGGCTGCAGGAGGGCCGGAGTGGCCCTCTAAATAAGCCTAAGGATGATACTGTCCCTCCCCATCCTGTCTAATACCCTGTTCTGTGGGCCTCAAGGCCCTTTCCTGGGGTCAAGGCCACTTGCTACCCTGGCAAGTCACTTAGGAAGACAGGCCCACTCCAGTGGCCAGTAGCTTTCCCTGGCTGGGCAGCACGGGGCTTCCCACCAGCTCCAGAGGCGGGGTGGGGGCTGGAGGTGGGAGGCAATGAGCCCACATGTGTGTGCACGGGGCGTGTGGAGCAGGGGAGGGGGAGCTGGCCAGCAGGGGGCCTTGCTCAGCTGCTTGTACACGCCAAGAGACAATAAATCGACAAACACTTAATCTCTCTGCAAATTGAAACGGAGCCGTAAATATCTGCTGCATCCCAGCAGCTGAGCTATGAGTCTCGTTTATTAATCTCTTTAGTCCCAGGTGATGGATGGAGGAGGGGAATGGCCCGCTGGAGACGTGGAGGGGTGGAGGGAAGGAGGGAGGAGGCGTGGGTCAGGGGTCTGGGAACAGCCTTTCTGGAGAAGGGGTCAGAGGGAGAGGCCTGGGGGATTTGTGCTTCCCTGGCTTTTATTCTTGGCCTCGTAGGGCCCCATGAACACAGTGACTATTAATATGCTCCTGCAAAGTGGACAGCCCTTTACAGTTTCCAATGCACTGCTACCCATTCTCTTGTTAATCCTCCCCATAGCCTCGAGAGGTGGACAGGGCGACAGTATTCCCTCCACTTTAAACCGAGGAGACAGGCTCAGAGAGGTAGAGTGATTCATCCAAGGCCACACAGCTCGAGTGGTGGAGATGGGCCTCAAACCTGCAAGAGCTGCATGGGGAGAGGAGGGGTCTGCAGGGGGAGACAGCAGGGACATGTGTGGGGCAGGATCCTTATTTCTTCCCTCCCCCCTTCCTTCCTTCCTCAAATGCTTGGTAAGCACTGCGTGTGTGCGTGCGTGTGTGTAGGAACTAGAGGGGAAAAAGGACAGAGTCTGGGCAGGGACAGGAAGGAGAGGAGAGCTGGTGAGGTTCCCAGCGTGGCTCAGGACGGTCACCCCCTCACAAGTATTTATTTTTAGAACCTCCCCACCCCCAGCACGCAGGGCTCCAGCGCAGGGCTGCAGAGTGCAGGCAGGAGCTGAGGAAGGCTGGCACCCAGAGCAGTCCTCCCACCTGGGGGGCTGGGCCTGGGCCGGCTGGCACATGTGTAATGAACACGTGCCCCGAGTGGGCCTTGAGGCCAGGCAGGAGCAGGGGTGCTTGTGAGGGAGACGGTTGGGGGGGGAGGACTGACTGGGCAAATTGGGGCCAGGAATGCTGGGCTCGGGAGGCTGAGGAATGCAGCAGGAGGCATGGGGTGACAAGTGTCTTGGGAACGTGTCTGGTGGCACTCGTGGGGTGTCCTGAAGGGGCACTGAGTCAGGGGCATCTGTCTGGAGGCCTTTGAGATGGGCACCACATGGCTCTGCTTTCCTGTCTCTGTCTCACTCTGTTTCTCTTGTATTTTCTCTGCCTCTTGTGAGTCCAAAGGGTCTGGGGCCCTGGGTGGGGCTGGTCCTCTCGGGGCCCGAGTGATCTGCCCCCAGGTGGGGCTTGGTGCCTGAGCTACCCGCCTCTGTGAGGCCCACTCACTCTTGCTCGTGGGGACTGACCCCAGGCTCCCAGGGCTTTGTGACTCCATCACCCTGGCTGATGTTCCTGCTCCTTGTTGCCACTGATGTGGGCAGTGTCCAGGGATGCCCTGGGTTCCATCTTTGGTGACTACTGGCGGTGGCTGCAGAAGGCTCCAGCTCAGGGTGCATTACCTGCCACCAGGTGGTGCTGAGGGAGCTGAGGCCAGGTCTGAGCCTCTGTCAGCCTCAACAGGCTGCAGACCTCAGCCTGGGCGTGGGCCTGGGGGCAGGACCAAGGCTCTGGCCACAGTGCAGGAGCCCTAGGGGACTTGGGAACATCTGCTCCAACCTCCTTTGCTGATAGAGGCAGGAACTGGGGCCCAGAAAAGGGAAAGGAGTTCAAGGTTACTTCACAGAGCAATGAGAGTACTGTGAGGGCTGGGCTGGACAGAGGGTGTGTACTTGCGGCTAGGGGATGCTGAAAGGCACAGGGGTGTGGCAAACCGAACGGGGCAGGCTGGGAGCAGGGGAAGTTTCCATGCCACGTGGGGTGACCCCAGTCCAGGTTTGCCTGGGATTGTCTTGGTTTAAGCACTGAAAGTCTCACACCCCTCAGTCCTGGGCAAACAGGGATGGCTGGTCACCCTAGGGCCATGCCAGGAAGACACAAAGGACTAGGCTCATAGGTATCTCTGCTCCCTTTCTGAAGGCCCCTTACCTGTCCTATTTGATCCCGCGGGGTGGGTAGGGTAAAGTAAACAGCTCTCCTGTGTTACAAATGGAGAAATCAAGGTATAGGGCCACCAAGTCTCCAAGCACCCTGGGAAGATGTGGCGGAGCAGCAGCTCTCTGCCTGCCTGGGAGGGGAGGGGTCCCCGGGTTGGGAGGCCTGCCTTCCTGGGGCCTGAGCTCCCCACCTCCACTGCAGTGGGTCCTGGGAGAAGCCACAGCTTCTCTGGCCTGCCTTCCTCTCCACGCCAATGAAATGGGGCCCTCTCAGCTGAAGTCAGCCTGCTACCCTTAGGGACAGGTTACATGGGGTGGGGGCGGCTGGGGAAGTGGACTAAAGAGACCAGGGATCAAGGGAGGGAGTTCAGGTCAGCGACCAGGAAGAACTGCAGCCAGAGGGGAGGAGGAACGAGGAGAAGGAGGAGGGAAGAGTAAGAAAGCAGAAAGGGGATAACCAAGGGGAAGCGAAGGAAGACAAACAAGGGTGGTCGTTGTGATAGAGAGGAGAGCGCGGACAGAGAAAGAGAGGAGGGACGGGAGGGGGGAAACCCTGTGCTTGATTCGTGTGGACACAAGGAAACACTTCTTGAACAGTGACTGGGCACCTTCGCCTGTTATCCAAGCACAAGCACAGCCCACCTCCTCAAGGAAGCCTTCCTTGTCCCCCCTTTCTCCCTCTCCCCTGTTTACCAAGTGCTTACTAGGTATGCCCAGCACTGCTGGCTAAGTTTGGAAGTTAAGAACATACAGTGTCTCAACCATGTCCGTCGGCCTGGTTGTCCCCACCTGCTATACTGTTACCTACTGTGTGCCTCATTGTCTCCTGGTTTGGCTTCTCCGCTGGGAATTTCCAGAGCTGGGGGTCTTGGCCTCTTCCTCCTTGTCCCCGCCCCCAGCTGGACACAGGGCTGGGCACCTGGCAGGGCGGGGAGTCCTGGTTTCCTGACTGGCTGGAGGAGTGGGGAGCCCAGGCACATGCAGGGGTCTCATAAGCCCTTTGTGGGGGAAGTGGGCCTGTCTAGAGATGGCTCGGAGCCCCCTCGGCTTCCCTGGTCTCACCCTGGTGTCGGGAGACATGGGCGGGCTCAGTGCGAGGTGGACTCAGGGTGTCTGGGGGGTGAAGGGGAAATGCTCGCAGGTCGTTTAATGTTTGGAGAGTTGCCTTGTTCAGGATGACCCTTAACACTTCACTCTTCACATTCACTCAAAAGCCTTACCAAAGGCTTTCTGAGATGCTCAGAAGGGAGGTAAAGGCTTCCTCTACCTCTGTCTGAGGCCCTGCACTTGACCAAGACCACACCCACGGGACCCTGACCTCAGTGGGCCCATCCAGGACTGGAGCTTTGCACCATGTTGACAGCATGGCACTTGAAAGGCCTGCACCAAAACCAGGTGTCCCGAGATAGGGAGAAATGGCTGGGTGGCAGCCCGGGGATGAAGGCAGATCAAAGGGCACACTCAGGGGCTACAGCCCTGGGGCAGCAGGGAGCACGTGCACAGAGGTGCATAGACCTCATCCCCTGTGCTCCCCCTCCATTCCCCAGGTGCTCCTTTCTCCAGAAAATGTTCAGTTTCCTATTAAGCTCTGAAGCCTAGTAGGCTCTGAAGGGAATCAGAGACAAAATTGTTTCTTGGGCTCGGGGGAATGCATGACAAGAGTGGATACAGACATACGCACTCCAGACACCAGGTGATGCTGAGAGGCTCACAGCCATAGACGATGGCCATGAGCCAAGGGAGGCAGTTAACCGTTTGGTTACTACACAACCACTGCATGTCCCCGGGGCCACTGCTACACCCCTGGGCTCTGCTGCTGCGACCAGTCCCTGACCACATGTCCAGGAGCTATATACCTTTTGACCACACCATTGCTACCCAGTGTGTCCCAGTGCTACCAAAGTGCCCTCTGCTGCTCGGGGACTCTATCTGGGGCTTACACACTGTTCTGTGACTGTGCACTGCATCCTTCTGCAGTGCGGGGCTGTGTGATATCATTCTGTGGCTGGACTATTGCTATACATTGACACTCCTCTGCTCCATGGCCGCACTTTGTTGCTTGTTGCTGTGCCTCTTGCTTGCTTGAGTTCATCCATTGCTATGTAATTTTGTCTGGTTGCTATGGAACAGTGACCCATTGCTACATGCTACTATGACTGGCACGGAGCTGTGCACTGTTGCTACCTGCCCACGTTCTAGTGCCTGTTACCAGGCTCTACTGGCCATGTGAACGTGTGTGTCTGGATCCTGCGCTGATCCTTCTGGGCTTTGGCTGGTGGGTAGGAGCTGGAGCTGGGGGCTGGGTCTCTAGGACTCAACTAGGGCAAAGTGTCGGAGGTGGGAAGAGCCAAGCCTGGTAAATCTGAGGAGAGTGCGAGAAACCGAGTAAGAGGAGGAGAGAGAAATGATGCTTTGGGGACTGAACCAGGGTGGGAGGGTGAACATGGGATGGAGCCAAGAGTCGGGAACAAGGAGGGACAGGACAGGCCTGTAGCAGAGTGGGATGGGTGAGGGAGCAGAGCAGCCCAGTGCCCCGAATACCCTGTGAGTGTCCAAGGACCCGATGGTGCCAGGTTGGCTGACCATGCCGGCCTCTGCAGTGTCCAGTATTTTCTTGGCTACATGTGGAGCAGCACAGGATAGCAACATCAGGAAGCCTGGGGCAGGTCCATCCCTGCCCATCCCTGGGCCACCTCATTGCCACCATTTGTATAATGAGGGGATCAGTCTAGGGTTCTTTCTAATGCTCTTGCTTTAGAGGTTTACTCTAAACCTCTGTCCAGCCAGAGGTTTACTACATTGCCCAGCAAGCATTTACCAACATCTGTGTTGGGCCAGGTCTGGGCAGGGGAACCCAGAGACTCTTTAGTTCAAGGGCTGCATGGTGGTGGCTGAGTGGACCTAACCTCGTAGCAGACCAGGACTAGCAGCCAGTCCTTGCCAGGTATCCAGCAAGAGGGAGGGTAGAGGGACCAGGGGACCCTCTCTCTGGGTACATGGCCACTGATGGAGCTGCTGGGGGTGGTGTCCAGGGTGGGCATGCTTGAGTTAGCCCCAACTCACAATACCTCTGACAATCTGTGGGCATGAGGTGGACCTGAGCCCCCTTGTCATCACTCATTGCTCCCAGAATCCTGTCTTAGTGCCCCTGGGCCACTCCTTTCTTCTCCCCTCTGCCACTCACAAGGGTTACTCTTGCTCAAAAGCACTTCCTCCTAATGGCTAACCTTGACTTCTCAAGCTGCCGTCTAGTCCCATCTCTTTTGGTTTAATCCTTAAGAGAAAATCAAGACTAACTGGCCCACTATCCACATTATTATAACATTCTTTCAGATATTAAAAATATTGTTTGTGTTGCCTACTATCAGATCCAGTCCATATTTAAGGACTGTTTCCTTCTCAGCCCTATTTTCGCTTCTTCTCTCCTGCATAATCAACATCATCATGTTTTATAAACGCAGTGAAGACTTCAACCTGACCCATTCCAGGCTTTTCTGTCTCATCTTCCCCAAACAAATCATAGTATTCAGATATCTGTATCTAATTTCTCTCAGATAATCCAGACCTGTTGACTTCAACTCAGACCTCGGATTCTTTGCCCAGCAGACTCCAAACCAGGGAGCCTCTGCCACACACAGCACCAGGAGTGCAGACTGGGTACTGCCCCCTCCCTAGTCGTGCCATGTCAGTACCCAGGTGGCTGATGTGAGAGGCTTGTCTAGCCAGGCAGCGCTTGAGGCCCCTGCTCCCAGAGGTGGTACGACGCAGGGGCTGAGGTCTGCATCCTGAGGCTTGGCTGGCTGACCCCTCCCCGGAGGCCGAGCTGGGTGGGAAAGACAGGCAAGGTTGCTCTGAGCTCGCTGCAGGGCTGTGGCCAGGAAGGGATGCCTTCACCTTTCGCTTTCCTTCCTGTCTGCCTTTCTCTTTGACGGCACCTTTCTTTTCTTTCTTCCACGGCCTGTTTATCTGCCCCTTTCTCTCCTTTGTTACCTCCGCTTAGAGGCACAAGAAGGGAGGTCACATGGCCAGGATGTGGGGGGCAGCAGGAATTGGTTTATTCATGCTGCCCAAAGCTCCAAAGACAACATCTATGTCTTTATTTTCAATGCAATGTATGTCTGGCTGTTTCCCCAGAGGGCAGAGGTGAGAGGCAGGAGCTGTAGAAGATGGCCCAGGAGTGCTGTGGTGCCTGACAGGGAGGGCCCTGCTCCAGCAGACAGCAGCCCTTCCTATTCGTCTGATGGAACATGTTCCAGAAAGGTGCAGAAGTGCCAGGGGAAGATGAGGAGGCTGTCAGTGGAGAGGGGCAGGTCCCGAGAGGAGGATGCCCCGGGCTTCCCTATGGGCTGGTGGCCTTGTCTGGGGCCTTTTCTCAGGAACTTCTGGAGCAGCGTTCCCCATGGGATCCGCTGTGGAGGAAGGAAGCCACATATCAATTTACCCATGGTCATTGGGTGGTACCTCAACTGGGGACTTTGGACTGTCTTTTTGGTGGCCTGTTCTTTAGCTCTCTGCATCAAGGAGCAGAGACCCAGCACTGACCCTCACCAAATTAAGACACACCACTTCAACCACCTCCTCCAGCCCTCTGAGCATCTGGTCAACCGGCAACAGGAAGACACGCCAGCTCCATGATCAAGGACACAGACTCCAACCAACATTGGTGTCCATTTTCCTTTGGGCCCCATTTTTCCCTTTTATAAGTTAAAATGAATCTCTTAGAGGGGCTTCCTATTACCCAGTGGCCATGCTTCTGAGGAAGTTCTGAGTTGATGACTACACAAGTAAGTGGAACCCTGGCTTACAAGTGTTGTGTGGGTTTGTGTAGAAAATCATATGGAAGTTCCATTCAAAGGGTGAAGAGACTCTGTAAAATGGAGAAGCCTCACCTTCCACCAGTTTGTCTTTGGGGCAACTCACACGCAGAGTGCTCCTAAAGGGAGCTCTACTTGCCACTTGAGGCATGAACTAGTCCCATGGGTGGCAGCAGAGCCCCTTCCCCATGCCCCCATCACTGCTCCAGCCCTCCCCACCTGGAGAGAGACACTCACCGTATCTCGGTACGTCTCTGGCACCAGAGGCTCCTCTTCCTCTGCCCCCTGAGAGCTGGGCGTGCTGGAGTCCATTACAGAGCTCACCGTGGCCTTGGACCAGGACTCGCGGATGGTTCCCAGCTTCTCGTCTAAGATCTTCAGGTCCAGGGTGGGCAAAGCCTTGCTGTTGTTTGGTGTCAAGAATTTTTCTGGCCTCTGAGAAGAGAAGGTGCAGGGAAACTTCGGACAGGCCCTTTCTCTGTGCCTCTCTGCCATAAGTACACGTTCTACACCCTAAGCCTTTCACCGGCTCATGGCTTAGGAAGCCTTACATGCCCAGCCCTTATACCTCCTACCACCTGCCCCTTGTTCACTGGGCCCCAACAACACCATCCTTGCTATTCCTCCAACAAGCCAAGCTCTTTCCTGCCTCAGGGCCTTTGCATTTGCCATTCCGGAGTCCTCATGGATCTTTACATGGCTGTCCCCTTCTCAACATTCGGGCCTCAGCCCAGACACAATCTCAGAGAAGCCCTACCCTTTGCAATAGAGGCTCACTCTATTTAAAGTAGCCCCACTTCCAATATCCACATTATCCCATTTTACTGTGTTCCTAGTACTCTACCAGAAAATTAACTTTCAAAAAACGGATTTACTTGTGAACTGCCTCCCTCCTCCAATGCCCACACTAGGATGTGAGCCCCATGTAAGCGTCTGGCTCATTGTAGGTGCTCAACAAATATTTGCTGAAAGAGTAAGTGAACCATGCCATCTCTGACCCCCACAGTGGGGCAGTAACAACAGCTTCTAAAATCCCATACTCTTTTGACACCCTTTGTTGTGCAGACTTATTTTGCATTTTGTCTCCTCTATCATGCTCCATTCTTACCACCTGTTAAACATGTCTCTTCTTTCTGTATACTCTGGTGAGCCTCTGTCTCCTTCCATGTTCTTTTCCCTTATTTGCCTCCTTCTCCCTTGGCATAACTATCGCTCTCATCTCTGTGTGTCTAAAATCTGACCCTACTCACATACCAGCCCCCCAGGAAGACTTGCTGCCTCAGCTCGCACTTGCTTGCAGCTTTTCTGGGTTCTTCCTGCTCAGCACTTGGCTATCTGTGCTTTCACACTGCTCTGTAATTCCAGACTTGCTTGCTATTTTTGTTTTTCTAACAAAACTTTAAGTTCCTGTGTTTAGGGATGTGTCCAGGCTCCCTTTGGGGAGAGGTTACTTTAAAGCTGTGTTTGAAATCTGTGGTTATCTCTAAAACATGCCCATTTTTCAAAGAATCACATAGTCTTGGGGTTTGTAGGGACCTCAAAGGTGAGCCAGTCCCACCCTACATCAGCTGTTGGAATCCTCTCTTGGTCACGTAACAGACAAGTTATTCCACTGTCTGGAGTATTGTGCTAGAAATGAATAGAACAATGGGCACAGTGCCAACCAGGACAGATGTGTTCAGGGTTAGAGGCGCCCGAATGTCTGACCCTGAACAACCAGGGTGAGAATGAGTGCAGGTGGGCCTCTCTTTAAGTGGATACTTTATGTGAAAATCCACCCATATGAGCTGGATGAACTGGTACAGGGCCCTTATTTTTACCACTGGGATCCTTTAAATCATTATTCCTTTATGTCCTTTTCAAATAAAATTTGGTGTGCAGAAATTCATTGACATGAAACCTTTTCAGGCTGTGTCTATAGAGTAAGGGACAGTCATACAAGTACACAGAGGCATCCAGTCCAGTCTGGGCCCCATCCTCCCCTACCCACCATTGAATGGGAACAAAAATAGATAATTCCAAAGAGAAAGCAGCTATGATAAGACTCTTGGAATGGGACGAATGAGACACTGGGGGCACGTGAGGCTGATTTTGGCAGGCCACCTATTGCACTACATAGCCAAGACTTCTGGGCTTGTTCTGTCTGCGGGCATCAGGCTGGCTGTTTCTCCCACCTGCTCCTCTTGGTAGCTCTGGTTCAGGGAGGGTGGGATTCACTCCGAGGCTCCCCACTGACATGAATACACCCAGTACAGCATGTGAGTCAGACGGTTTGGAGTTTTCTGGATGTCTGTGTGTTTTAGATAGAAAAAAGTACCACATCTGTCTCCTGCTCAGAACAGCTGAACACCAGAGTGGCTGCAGAGGGAGAGCTACAAAATGCATATTAGATGGATGGATGGATGGATAGATGCATGCAGGAGAGAATGAAGGAAAGAAAACTAGCTAGGGTAAAGACCACCTCCCCACTGAGCAGGTGGCCCCTGGGGCTGGGGTGAGGTGCTGATTCAGGACCCATAATGACATTTCTCCTCATTTCCAGGCAGAAAGCCAATCTCAATGCCCTGGATTTCATAGACTGCCATCTAATCCAGTTAGGGGAGGAAGTAGAAGTAATGAAATCAAGGGAGAGGTCTCCAGAGGTGCCACCATCAGTACTGAAGGCAGGGACAACTGCCGAGGAGTCCCTCCCCCACAGCCTGCCTCCCTGACGTCTACCCTGTGTGGCCCCAGCATCAGCTGGGTCAACTCAGTGACCCAGAGCTGACACTTCCTGAGCCCCTGGTCAGAGCTGGGCACTCACCAGATAACTTTATGTGGACTCTGAACTTTACTATGTATAATTCATTTAATTTCATCACAAAGCTTAAATAAAGATAGACCAATCCCTCAGTCCAAATCAGTGCCCGCATCTCGGTCTCTTGTGGGCAGGGGAGTGTTCTGAGGAGGGGGAAGATGAGCCTTTAGGTCTATTCTGCCCTTCTCATCTCAGCTGCTGGACTCAGTGGCTCTGCTCTGCCCTGCCCTGGGGTTGGCCCTGGCTGAGATCTGCTCCCATGGCTGCTTCATGCCGGTACCTGCCACCCTGCAGGTCTCCTGCCCATTTTCGCATCCCCTGCCCCTTTGTCAGGATCCAGCCTGGCCTGGGGTTTGGAGGTGAGGTGGGCGGGTGACTTTTATAGGAAAATCTTTAGACCTGTAAACAGCACAGATCCTACAGGGGAGGCCCAAGGCAGTTACTTTTGTCACATGAGGTGAGGGGCACCAAGAGGACATAGTGCTTCCCACAGGGTCTAAATTGTCCTAATAGTTCCCTTTCTTTATGGCCAGCATTGCCTCTCTTGACTCTCAGCTTCGATTGGTTCATGTTTTGGGGAGGGGATTATGCCCTCACCTCCTTGCTCCTCAAGAAAGGGAGCTTGTCTGAGGCCACAGAGACGGGCCAGGCTGCTGGGGTGGTGGTCAGGGTGGAGGATGGGGAGCGGGTGAAGCCTTGGGGATTAACTCTTCCCTATTCAGGCCCAGCCTTGTCTGGCTCTCCCCCTTTCCTGTAGGTGGGGTTGGAGCTCCTGGCCCACCCCACAAGCCTGCTTATTTGCTTTTCTATTTGGCAAGCCCTGCCCCGCCTGCTGGGGCAGCTTGGGGCTGACAAGTGGCCCCTGGCTCTGTGGCTCCGTGGCTGCAGCAAGTCCTGCTTCATTAGGGCTGTAATTGGAGACTGACTTTGAAAGCTCAAAGTGATGCACGGCCACGCACTAGCTCAAATTCAGCACCCAGCCCCCCATTCTCTGTGCTGCGGCAGCTGCCCACACCCCATGTGAGTGCCATGGTGGGGGGAAGACTCCCCTTCCTCACGCCTCCCAGACCTCATTGTTGCTAGCAGAGCAGGGTCTGTTGAGACAGACAAGACCAATGGCATCACAGGCTTGAGGCTTCTTAAGTCACCTGTCTCCCTCCTACCCCCAACATCCTCTGCCTCCCTCCGACCCAACTCCATCCCCTAAATCCCTGATCATGCAAAATGCAACAGTTCCAGCCTGCGCTGGCAATTACAGACTAGCCAGGCTGCAGCTGCTGTCCTTGGTGCTGAAAGTGCCCGCCTTCCGGCCAGCCCGCCTCTTGCCCCGCCCTGAGCCTTCTTGCTGGATCGCACATGCTCTTAATTCAATTAGCTGGCCCTGAACCCTCCCCAGGGAGCCTGGAGCCGGAAACTGACAAATTCTGTTTAACAAAGACATTTGTCCCTCGCCCCGCCGGCTTTGGGCTCTGCCCGCCTGTATCCCGCTCATTAGGTATCTAACAAAGTGCATCCCAAGAAATCTGCTTCCAATCGCTAGTAATTCAGGAGGCCTGATGCAATTTTCTCCCTGATAAGGGTCTCTCGCCCACTGGCAAGCGCTGTAATTAGCCCTCTGCAGTGGCTCCCAGATCAGTCACTGCTTTGTAATTTCCTGTGGCCACAGTTGTAGGTTCTTATCTTTTCAGCTGTAGGCGAGGCTCAGACAACTGGCCTCTCCAAGAGGGCTTGCTGCCTCCCCTGCATATGGTGAGCCTCATTTATGGCATCCCTCCTGGTCTTGCAGCTGCAGTGGGGTTTGAAGCTGCAAGTCTGTCTCCCAGCCAAGAAGGGTCCAAGTGTTAATCTTTGATGGGGCCATGATTCTTTTGCCAGAAATTGGTGTCAGAGAGTTAATCTAAAAGCAAGTTATGGGGTCGGGGAGGGGAGCCACTGATAAGAATTTTTTAAAATTCTGCCAGGGATTTTAGTATTAAATAGAATCCTGTCTGTGGCTCAGTGGATGGACTGTGAGCTCACTCTTGTTAGCCTCAAATCTGCTCTTTCTGCATTTAATCTTTCCCCTTGGGTTCCCCCTATTCACTTCCAGACAGACTTTTCCAATATAGATCAGACTACATCTTACTGCTGCTCAAAGACCTTCCGCCACTTTATGACAAAGTCCAAACCCTGTATGCTGGCACCCAGGCCCTTCACAACCTGGGCCCCCATCTAGCTTTCTTGTCTCCCTGCCCACCACAGTCCCCACATGTCATGTGCCTCAGACACTGTCATGCCTCCATGCCTTTACACATGGGGTCCCTTTGCCTGAAACACCCTTGCCTTGCCAATTTCCAAGCCATTTTCTGGGGCAGAGGTCAAACCATGCCTCTCTGTGATGCCTCCTCTAACCTCTGTATGCTCAATGCACCGACCTCAACTAGGACCCTTAGCAAGATGGGTGGTGATGATCTGTTGGGTGCTTTACTGCTTGGCACAGGTTAGGAATCTAATAAATGGTCAATGAATTTATGTATGAATGATCTTGGCTGGGATAGGGATTCATCTGGTTTGGCTGAAGGGAGGTCTAGGCTAAGGTGGTTGGGCTTTGAGATGTGGAAAATCCCAAGACCAGCTCCCACTTTCTGAGAAGTTTGGTCTGGAAGCTTCTGCCATGTCTCTATTCCTTCTCTCCCCCTTCTTCAATCTAGCAATTATGCACTGGGTGCACAAGGATAGCAGAGCAGGGGAAGGGAGGGTCCAAATGTCCAGGTTACTCAGCCATCTCTGCCTCCTAACTTAATACACTCCATCTCTGGTTGGGAGTCACAGGCTCACATTCTCAAGTCAGTACAGGCGCTTATGGTTGGTGAGGCATTTGGGATAATCCTGTATCAGGCCTCCTGGATTACTAGCAATTGGAAGCAGTATGGCTCTTGATCCCAGCCCTGTCCACCCTGGCCTGGGAGCTCCCAGGCCAGGAAGCAGGTCTTCAGTTTGTCCATCCCCTCTACAGCGCCTGGCTCAGGGCAGGATATACTGGGGACTTTAGCAAATCTGGCGTCTGGAAAGATGATTATCTGTCTCTTCCCCAGTTTTTCATTCTCTGAAAATTGCTGTGAGACCAAATGTGGTGCTGGTGATGTTTATCTTCAGCACTTGACAAGGCCTCCTGATGTCCTTATGGATGTGAAGCTGGTGGAGCAGCTGTCACGAGGGGCGGGCGCTGAGTGATTGATTCGTAGGGCTCTGCCGTTCCCCCCTCCCCAAGGAGCCCTGTCCTCATCCCTGATGAGTTCAGCATGTTTGTCAGCAACTTGGGTGAACAACACTTATTGCATGTCTGCAAGACACTGTGCACACTCTCCCGCATTCAATCCTCACGACGTTCCTGGCTGGTGAGGACTCAACCCCACTGTGTGGATGAGGAAAGGGAAGCTCAGGGTGGCTAAGGGCGAGTGAAAGACCCAGGATTCAAACCCAGGTCTGAGGATGCACATTGTGGATGTCACAGCACTGAACGTTCCTGACCACATCCACAGACGATTTGCAGCTTGGGCTGGGGGTAGGGGTGGGGCTGTGAATGTGTTACATAATAAAATCAGGGTCCAGAATGATCTCAAGCCTAGAAGATGGGCTGAGACAAAGAAGGCAAAATACTACAGGAAAGAGAAACCTGTCTAAGTCCAAAGTAGAGCAGCAGAGGTGCAAGGTGCGGATGTGCTGCCTTACTGATGCGCCAGAGTTGGACCCTGGCTTTAAAAGGACCCTCACTGCCTTGGTAAGCACTAAAATAGAATAGAACAAACACTAGGCTTTGGCTGCACCAAAGGGGAGAACACGTTCAGGGAGAGGGGTGACAGTCCTATTCTACCCACCAATGCTGATCGGGCCCCACAGTCTTGGGGGGCGCTTTAAGAGGAGTATTGTCAAGAGGAGACAGCCACCAGGACGAGTGTCAGAAGCCAAGCGTGACAAAGAGCAGGCAGAGGAAGGAGAGCGGGTTCAGGCTGGAGAACGTCACAGGGCTGACATGGGCACGGGCACTGACATCCCTGGAGCTGGCGGCAGGGAGGAAAAGGCAGGGCCATGGGGAGGAGACTGGAGAGAGACAAAAGGAAGAGGTTTACCAGGGAGTTGGTAGAGGTGGGAGAGGGCTTCCTGGGTGGTAATGAGCTCCCTGCCATGAGAAGTGAGCAAGCAGACTCTCTAGAACCCTCTGTGTGTGCTCTGGAGGGAATGTCCAACTCTTTCTCTTGGAGGTGGGGGGCATGGGAGGAGTTGCATGACCACCAAGAAACTGGGGGGACCAACATTGCCCCCAAGGTATGGAGCACTACTGGGGGGCATTCAGACATTGTGGAAGGCAGGTAAGTGCCTTTTAAGGTGTGGTGGCCAGCCCAGCCCCCCACACTGAGCGTCTGTGACCCGAGGGCCAGGCTGGCCCCTGGGAAAGCCCAGGCTCTTCATTTCTCTCCCGCCCTGTCCCCCACTTCCTTTGGATTGGATGGGAAGAGCTCTAAACTGGACCTGGAACCTGAGCAGGTGAGGGAAAGGGTGCCTGGGAGCTGGGTGAGGGGCAGGTCTGTTTCCTCTGCCTCCTGCCATCTGACCTGGGGCAGTGAGAGGACAGGAGGGAAGGGCCTTCAGGTGGGGCAGAAAGGACGGCAGGGATGTTGTGGGGTGGTGGGAGGGAAAGGGTCTCTCTCTCTGGATCCATCAGCACCTTTATGGCAGTATTTTCAGAGCTGGAGTTTTGGGCGTGGAGACAGAACCCTCCAGAGGACAGAACCAATTGAGGAGATGACCGTGCTGTCCTGGACACTGGTCCTTCCAGGCAGCTGTGTTGGGTGAGGAAATGGAGGCAGGTTTGTATTGGGGTTTCTCTAAGGACCAATCCAGGGCTGTCATATATGGCTTTCAAAAAAATCCATGAAAATTCTTCAAAAGCCAGCATGATTCTTCCTGTCCCCTGCCCTCCCTGCTACCTTTGCTAAGTAGCCACTTGTCCCCACTCTAGCCTGGTCTCCAGAGAGAGCTTTGAAACTAGTTTGGAAAAAAACTGCAACCAGGGCAGCATCAAAGACTCAGCCCACGCCCTCCCCATGAAGGCGGGGCGGTCAGATGGGAACGTGGCAGCTGCCCCTTCCTTCAGTGACACCACTTCCTCTCCTCAAATGCACCTGTGCTAAAATCCCAGGAAGCCAGTGGGTTTCATGTCGTTCCAGCATCTTTCAGCTGTGAGCTGAGGAGGGGTGGCCACACATCTGAGAAGCCTGACCCCTGCCTGGTGCCCTGCGCTCCACATGGGCAAGACAATGGATCCCAAGTCCCAACCCCAAGAGGGGAAATGTTACCAAACACCCGGATGATGGCATGAACTTGTCCCACCTTGTGCGGAGGTGCATTTCCTGGCAGAGAGGTAGGAACCTACACAATGAACACCTACTGTGTGCATGCCAGGCTCTAATCCACATGGGTCAGCCAGGAAACATGGTCAGCATGGGCCTCACTTCAAAGAGGCTGGCTGCAAGCTGGAGGGCACCCAGGATGCTGCAGGACCATGAAACCAGTTCATTAAAGAGCCAGGCTGCTTAGCCTGGAGAAGTGTAGACTCCCGGGGGGACTACATCACACTCTTCAAAGTGAAGAGGCCGAGATCAGAGGGAGAGTGGAGGAGACCAGAGGTTTCTCTGGGCATGTGTATGTGGAGTAGCCATAGGCTCGTGGATTCTTACAGCCTAAAGGACCTCATAGGCCAACCCCCACTGAATGTGCAATAAAGGGAAGTTTTCTGTGTATATGCGTGTTTACTTGTTTTTCTAGCTTTTACTCACCTACACACACAAATCCAACTAAGGCAGATCTCTCTAAGCAGCAAATGCTTATAGAGAAATTCTACCAGAGAGTAAAAACTAACCCGTCACTAATAGACCACCTTCAAGTACAATATCTCAAGCCAGAGACCACCCCCTCTTGCCATTCACTGAGACTGCAGGCTTTGTTATCTAGACTGCCCACAAGTATGCTGGGTGGCTGGCTATCACATGATCCATGCAGGAGGCTTGCTGGGGTTGCCCTACAGCCCCAGGGGCAGAGCCAGAATCCTGGGGCAGAGGGAGGTCCCCCGAGAGGCAGTTTGGGCTCAATGTGAAGTGAGCGTTTCTATCACTCAGTTTCAGCCACCAAACCATGCACAGGCTGCTTCTGGAGGTGATGAGCTCCCTGTGATGGCAGAGCAGGAGGATAGGCCGGGATGACCACTTGTGCTGGATGTTGCCAAGGAGATTCCTATCCAGGGTGGGCTGTTAAGAGAGACCTCTGCAGTATCTGCCTATTTGGAAATTTCTGAGCTCTCTGAGGATGGGTGATATGGAAGCAGCTGGTGCAGGGAGGCCGTGTTCACCAAAATGTCCAATTGCTCAGGACAGCCTGTGCCCAAACCTCATGGGAAAGAGACTGTGTCCTCAGGCTGAGGCTGTTCCCAAATAAGGCTTGCATATTCATTTCTCCTGAAGCCTTTCTGCTCTGTGACAGCACAGCCATGTCTCACCACGTGCAAAGAGCTGTCCCTAAGATGGAGCTGTTGACCAGGTGCACTAGGGGCCTGAGAGCCCCACTATCACAACCCCCCCTGCAGCTGGAGTGTCCAAAGGACTCTAAGAGCTCCAGGTGTCTGGTGGTGGCTCCTGGACTTTTAAGCAGTGTTTGGCTTAAATGGTGGAAGAATCGATAGCCCCAGCCTTGCCACTGCCTTTCCATAGGCTGTGATGCAGAGATGAAGACAAGGTACCTTCCACCATGAAGTTGCAGGCGACACCTCAGGTGGAACAATAAGATGTGAGGACCCTGGTCTCTTTTTTATAGCAGCTTAGCTCATAACCTTACCAGGCTACTATGTGGAATCCAAATAGCCCCTCCGAGGATTCCCTATCACATCACCTTGTGTGAGTTTCCTCAGGCCACTATCCCTGGCTGATATCTGCTTATAAATTATTTGTTCATTGTCTGTCCGCACTCCCTGCTCTCTAAGAATGCAAGCTTTATGATGAGAGGGCCTTATATTTTGTCTTCCTCAATGTAATATCCCTAAAACTCAGAATGGTATCTGCTCCCTAGCGGGTGCTCCACATGCTTGCAGTTGCATGGGGGACAATGAGGGTATTATAGTGAAGGTGGAGGTGAGGGATGGGGAAGGCGATGGGCCCTCCATACTTAGCTGCAACGCTATCTGACCCGTTCATCAATTCTCAACGCTATCCTGCCAGCCCCTAGGCAGAAGGATGCCAAAAGGGCTCAGACACTAGCAGAGAGCCACGTCCAAGCCTGATGAGAGTGAACTCAAGGCAGATGAACTCCATGACCACTGGCCCCTCCTTTTTCCTATTTCAATCCAGAAGCGCAGCCAAAATTCTACTTCTTTCCTTGCATAGTACCGGCATGTAGTGGTTCCTCATCAAATACATGTGGAATAAAAGAATAAATGGGTAGGTCCCGTGGCTGCCAAGAACCTTATGGTGAGTCCACCCACATTCGCACTTCATATCCAGGCCCCTAAACTGATCTTCAAGATTCTAGAATCAAAGTGAATCAGTTATTGGCCAATTCTCAATAGTTTCACCGAGAAACAGTTAAGCTACAACGAGTTTTGGCTTCTGTGTGTCCTTTTGCACGTGTGTGAGAGCAAGTACGTATGCAGTAAGTGCGTGCACCCTTGCAAAGGTGTGTGTGTGCACACATCTGTGCACGCGTGGCTGCCTGTGTGGAGACACTGGCACGTGCTTGCGTGAGAGTGTGTGTGTGTACAGTCTGTGTGTATAAGCTCTTGGCTGCAGAATCTGCTAGTACTGTTTTCTTGGTACACGCCCAATCTTGATCCCTTTTCTTTTCCTTTCTTCTCAGAAATCCATTACTAAAAGGTTTTTTTACCCGCCTCCAGGGGGAGGGGGGCTGGGGGAAGGGAAAGCTAAAATCACAAGGCCCAGATCAAAACACTCAGCAGCTAAATGAATTCGGCAGCATTTTCCCGCATGACTTGGAGGGATAATTTAGTGAGGCCGCCAGCTGGAAGGAAAGGGATTAATTCTGCACTTAGCACAGCTCCAGTGAATAATTCATTACTGGAGACCTTTGTACCCAGCCCCTGGGCAACTGGGGAAGTGTCCTGCCCACCTGCCTGTTGCCTGCCTGGGCCCACCAGTCCCCTGACCGGGGGCACCTGACGCTCCTTTTAATGCCAGGACACATGTGCCCCAGTGGAGGGGGCAGTAAGGGAAG
This sequence comes from Daubentonia madagascariensis, assembly GCA_023783475.1. Lineage (NCBI taxonomy): Eukaryota > Metazoa > Chordata > Mammalia > Primates > Daubentoniidae > Daubentonia > Daubentonia madagascariensis. The sequence continues at coordinate 4,451,488 of JAKFHU010000144.1, read as the reverse complement.
GGGAGGTGAGGAGGGACTGGCAGTGGCCACTGGCAGACTCTGGACCCTGGGAAGAGGCCCTGGAGTGTTAGGCTCCAATCTGGGAAGTTTGTGACCTTTTTCTCCAAGATTCTGCTGCCCCTTTCTTGGGGTCTTTTGTTTCTTCTGTGACTTCCCCTTTCAATATCTTCTCATTCCTGGTTTGGGGGGAAGGGGTGCTGTCAGGGAGTATCTAACTAACTCTCTCCCCGCCAGGTGTTAGAGGACCCTCGAGAGGGCAATGCTGACCATCCACAGCAGGGAGTGCTAATGGGAGGTCTCGGGCCCTCACCGGAGGCCTTGCGAGGACACGTTCAGGCTGGTACCTGCCCAGATGTACCCCTCATACCACACACCATGGCACTCTCCATTCTTCATGGGTAAGGTCACAGAGCCAAGTACTACCCCAGAGCTGGTGGATATTTTTCCATCACGGGAAGCTGGCAGGAGTGGGCTAGCCCAGACATCAGCCCCTACATGCGTTTCCTAGGTTCATCTAATCGCCCTATTCTAAGGTCAATTGTGCCATATAACATAACAAAATCATGGGAGTGGCAGCACATAGTATTCATGAGTTCCAAGATTTAGGGTGTGGCATCTTGGGTGCCCATTTTTGGAATTCTGTCTACCACAGTGGGTTGGTAGGAATAGAAAAATACCCGGGGCTGAGACCTGCCTGATGGATGCCTCTATTCCTCTAGCCAGCTGCACCTGCGCTCTGAGTCCACCTTGGCCCCCAGCCATTTGGCTCCAGGGCACCTGGCAGTTACCTGCTGGGCTTTTCCCACTTTCCTCTCTGTGGTGCTGGGATGTGGGCAGCCTTCAGGGGCTGGGAGTGGCCTGGCAGCCAGCCAGCAAGGAAACTGGGATGTCAGTCCAATCTGCAGGGAACTGGATGATGCCAGCAACCTGAATGAGCTTGGAAGCCTCCAGAAGGGAATGTGACCCTGCCATCATCTTGATTTCAGCCACGCTGTGTTGGACTACCTACCTACAGAAGTGTTAGCTAATAGACAGATATTGTTTTAAGTTGCTAAGTTGGTTATACAGCAATAGAAAACTCATGTCCTAGTTCACCCTTGTAGAACCTTGATCCCAGTGAGCCAGGCTCGGCTTGGGTTGGGTCAGAGGCTGACTCTCAGGTCTGGGTGGCTCTCTGCTCTCAACTCTCCTCTTCCTAATCTCAGCTTTCTCTCTGGTCTTCTGGAGTCTCAAATCAACCTCAGACATGTCCATCCAAAGTAGCAGTCCCCTCCTCCTAGAAGCCTCTGGCCCCAGGCCCTGAACAAGGCCATGCCTCACTGAGGGGTTACAGGCACTGGCACGTGTCTGCCAGCCTTGACCCTCCCCTGGCCACAGCCTTACCTCGGAGGAGATCAGCTGGAAGGAGAGCTCCACTGTGGGGGCCTCGCCATTTATGGTTTTCAGGTTGGTGTCCTGGGGAGGAGAAGGGACATTCAGACCATACTGGCCAGGGCAGCTTTGGCCTCTGCTCCACCCACTGTTCCAGATTCCCCAGGAAGGCATCTGCCGGGGGCTGTGCCCAGGAGGGTGGGAGGGGGTTGGGAGCCGGCCTTCTGCCTCTGCCCTCTCTCACTGCCTCTATACCCCCCTCCTCAACTCCACTGGACTCCTGAATGGCACCTCCAGGCTCATCTCCTGGCAGAGGGGAAGCTCCCATTTGTTAAGGTCTATCATGTCAGGATGGCCAGAAGTATTTTAGGGGGAAAAGTGGCATAGAAATAGATAATGATGATAATAATATTGATATTAATTCTTATTGTGAACTTATTCTAAGTGCTTTCCATGTATTCCCTCACAAAATCTCACAGCAACCCTATGAGAAAAGCATTATTACTATGTACCTATTTTACAGACCAGGAAACTATGGCACTGAGACTTTAAATTTCCCATGGTCTTGTAAGCTGGTAACCATGTGAGCTGGACCCAGAATTTGGACCTGACAGTCTAGCTCAGGAGCCTGAGCTCTTAACTCCCTTGTTATACACAGAAATTGTATCCTGGGCATGTCACTCCCATTTTACAGATGAGTACTCTGAGGTTCAGAGAGGGTAAGTAACTTATTTACCCCATGTTCCATGGTGAGGATGGGGGCAAGATAGGATTTGAACCCGGGTCTGGCTGGCTGAAGGTCTGAGCTCTTGCACTATCCCACAGGGCCTTCCTGTGCTTCCCCACATTGCTCAGGGGCAATTTCTTGGGCTTGGTTCGTCACAGCCTCAGAGGCAAGACTGTTTTCTGGTGTCAGGGGAGCTCCTAGGACCTATAGTAAGTGCCCTGGCAGAAGCTTTTGGAGGAGCCAAATTCTCCGTGGAGGTATGGCAAGGTGGAGCAGGGTGGGGTGGGGTGGGACCAGGTGGGCCTGTGGGGTGCCCAGTCCAGGGCAGGGGACTCACCACGATGGGGAGCCGCGCCACGCGCAGCCCATCCATGCCTTTCCCTGTCATCATCTTCCGGTACAAACGACTCTTTAGCGGCAACACAGAGATGCCCAGGGGATGGGTGAGGGTCCATGGCTGGCTGCCTTTCACTGAGAGGGAAGGAGCAGCCAGACTCCCGCCAAGCCCCCAGCCCAGTCCTGTCCTCTACACCCAACATCTAATCCTCGCATCTTCCACCACCCCACCTGCTTCTGCCTTCTGGCCTGTCCCTGCACACACATCCTCCTCCTCTTCCCATCTTCAGGGTTTTGTGAATTCAAAGCCAACTCTAAACATACTCTGTGTCTCTGGTACTTATACAGATCACCCTCGTCTCTGCCCCTTGGGAGCTTCAATCCCATAGAATGGCAGTAAGACTGTGGATCAGCTGGTCTCTGAATCCTGTCTCCTCCACCCATCCCTGTGAGCTCTGAGGGCTCCACACTCCCCATCACTGATTGGTGCAATGAAAGCATAGTATGGGAATAGGAGCTAGGATGGGAACAGGCCCAGGTGTCCTGGCCTGTGCCCTGCAACTGCCACTTGGACAAGGAATGCAGTCAGGCTCTCCTCTGCCTGCACTGGGAGGTTGCCTTGGCACCTGGGAGCCCTTAAACCATCCCTGCGGGAGGCAGAGGCGGGATGGTCCAAACACCCTTTCATACAAAGCTCCTGATGTATGGCTGCCCTGGTGAGGCACCATGGGCACTTACTTGAAGTGGAGGGGTAGTACTCTAGCACCAGGGCTGTGTCTTCTGAGAAGTTGGTGGCTCCGTCTCGGCCTTGGAAGAGGAAGGACTGATTCCACAGGGGCTGCTCTGGGGGTCCCCCAGGCTTGGACAGCTGGAGGGAGAGGGTGAGAGTAGGCGGTGGGGCTACAGCTCCTCCCAAATCAAGGCATGTGCAGATATTTGATTGTGTATGGTGTGTGTCTATGTATGTCACAAATGTTTGTCCCAATTGTCAAAGCAACATACATCTAATGAATAAATTTTGGAAAATACAGAAAAGTAGAAAGAAGAAAAAACTCCTGTGTTCTCGCACTAAAGACAACAGTTCATAAAACTGTGTGCTTCTTTCTAGTTTTTTTCTATACATATTTTGTACGTAATTGTCATTCTAGCACCCTGCCTTTTTCATTTACCATCAAAACCTAAGCATATCCAGAGTCACAAGAAACTCTTGCTGCCCATGACTTTAGTAACTTCAGGATATTCTGTCACGTCCAAGTGTCCTGGTTTCTCCCTTCCCATTTGTTTCCCTATAATAACACTGCATTGAACGTTCTTTGCCACATATCTTTGTATCTCAAATTATTGCCTTAGTACAAATTCCTAAAACAGAATTGCCAAGCTAAATGACAGGCATATTTTAAGGCACTTGATTCATTATTTTAGACTGTTTTCCTAAACTGTTGCACCAGTGTTCATACTCATGGCTTGTCACAGAAGCCAAATTAGACATGACTTCTACCCTTGTTACCACCCCCTCTCTGCCCCACACAGGGTCCCCAGCCCCTTGCAGAAGGCCAAGACAGGTCTTCAGGCTCCAGAGCCTCCCTGTGTCGGCAATGAGGGCCATCAGGCACTTGGGGGACTTGATGGCACCCTAAGCCAGCAGTTGGGGCACTCACATGGGTATGATTTAAGCAATGAAATAAGACAGCATTAACTATAGCCCCCAAATAAGGGAGCTATATGAGACATGCCTGTGGGTGGTCAGAAAGGCTGCTTTGAAGGAACTAGAACCAGGGGAAGGCTCTGAAGGAAGATTTCTAGGTGAAGGAGGAATAAAGGTCTTCTGGGTGGGAAAGCAGCACAAGCAAAAATGTGGAGGTGGCACCGAGCATGGCATGCACAGAGGATGCCTGGCATGAGGAGAGACTCCAGGGGGAAGCCCAGCATCTGCAAAGGCTGGAAGGTGGACATCGCCTGTAACTCCCAGCAGGTTACCATGGTCCCACATGGAGAGGGGCTGCCTTGCCTCTGCCCCCAGTCAGGGGCTGTCAGCAACAGTGGCAGCTGCTCCCACCTCCCACTCCCCTGCGGGCATCAATCGTTGCTTGAAAAGGTCAGCACAAATACACCACTGGCTCCAGGAGTTATTGATGCAGGATCAAGAAATATCAGTGTGGGTCCACTCCCCCCATGGTAGCAGGGCCCTGATGTCCATCACACTAGTGTGCGTGGTTTTCCCAGGCCCAGCCCAAGGCTCAGCTGTGTCTGCCCCTGTGCCTGGGGAGACAGGTTGCAGTCACTGCAGGGCCAGGGGGGCCTGAACACTGGAACAGGAACTGGGGTGATGGGAGTGTCCCTGAGACACTCCTGGTCGGAGCTTAGGGACAGCCACCCACTTGGCTACCATGTCAGGCCAGAGAAATTGGTTCTGGCTTCTGTGGGACTTGGGAATGATCTTTCAGGACTGATCCTCAAACCAGGCTCCTCCCAGAACCACCCCTTCTCCTGGGTGCTCGAGGGTCCACATGGCCTGGACCATCTGCCAGGCACTGGAGCACTCAGGGAGAACATGTGACTCAGTTCCCTGCTGCCCTGTGCCTTGCTCCCACCCTGGAGGAGGGTTATTTAATGGATGCTAGCTGTCCTCTTTGGGACCTATTAATGTGTCTAAATGGAATCTACAAAGCAAGAGGTGGTGAGTGCCCAATAAGGGACAGCCCTCCCCGAATAGTTTCCCAGGGTAAGTCCTCCTCCAGGAAAGATCCCATCAAACCTAGAATTGGGGAGGGAGGGTCAGACTCTCTTGTGTGGGGGGGTGCGGGGGGTGGACTCAAGGTTAAATGACCTGCAGAGTCTGATGCCAGGGCCCTGGTGAAGGTGCTGGTGGCTGATGTATGTGTGTGGGGGGGGTGGAGTGAGGCAGCAGACACTGTCCACAGCTGCTAATGGGAAAGGCCAGGGCGGGCTGTGGAATTAAGGAATGTGATTAACCCTCAGCTGTGATCTTCAGAAAAGCCATTAACCCCCAGCCACTGAGGCAGACCTGCCTTCCCTGGGGACAGAGCCTTCATTCTACAGGGTCTCCTGTTGCTCCCGGGCCCACCCACATCCACACACACACCCACTGCTGCCTGCTGTGCCCAGGCGGCCATCCTGGGAAGGGTAGCTGTGGGCAGCTGAGGCTGGGGTGGGGCCTCCAGGGAGCAAGGACTCCTTAGCTCTGGGCCTGGATCTGCCTCAGCCTTGCTGTGTGACCTTTGGCAAGTCCCTTCCCCTTTCTGGGACCAGGTTTTCTCGTTATCCAATGGGAAAATGCTCTGTGCTCCACACATTGAAGAGGTTGAAGGAGACAAATGGATATTTTGCTAGTAAGGTGAAAGTGCAATTCAACAGAACTCAGCAAATGCTGACTGGGCGACTTCTCCACACCAGACACCTGTGGGGTGCTGCAGGGCACATGTGGGAGCTACAGCCAGACCACTCCCCCCAGGAGTTCACCGTCTTCCAAGGTGATAGGACACACACACATCCGTGATCCACGTAGAGGCCTGAGCTACCTGTGACTGTGGGAGCGGGATGTCTGAGAATGTCATGACTCTGCCCTGGGGAAGAGAGGACAGGAGGGACGAGGGCAGGAGGTGAGGAGGAGGAAGCCACTCCAGGCTGAGAGTGCAGCAAAGGTGCGGGCTGGAGGAGAGAGCTGGTGGCATGGCCGTGGAGAGCAGCAGGCCGCTCCGTGGGGCTGGAGAATGCTGTGCGAGTCAGTGCTGGGAACCAGAAGGCTGGAGGGCACAGGGCCTTGTGGACCTGGCTGAGTCCTCAGACCGTGGGTCCAGGGGAGGAGCCTAGCCCTGGGCAGGGGTGATGGGAAGGTCCAGGATAGAGAGTGTGCCACACCAGGGCAGGGTCTGCAGGGTGGAAAGGAACCCCAGGAGAGCTCGGGAACAGGTTGGCTGGGGGCTGAGCTTTTTTCACCTCTGCTTGTGTTTCAGTCCCTTGGAGCTCCGCCCAGCTCTACAGGAGGCTGGGACAGCAGGAGCAGCCTGTTGGGCAGTGGCCCCTTTCCAAGGTGTAGGGCTCCTGGGCAGGAGTAACCAGCAGTCTGGGCCCACTTATCCCCTAACTCACCAGCGCCAGGCTCCACTGAGGGCTGCTTAGCCCGCAGCCACACCCCTCCCTTCCTTGTCACCGACAGATGGCCCCGAGGTCCATGTGGCCCCTCCTCCACAGCCGTAGAACCACACCCTCCTCAGCGATTGGCTCAGGGAAGTGCCTGTGATCCTGGCCAACGAGATGGGAGGGAGGGCTGGCTACCGAGGGGTGGCTGGTTGGGGTTGCTTTCCAGCTCCTCATGAAATCCACCCGTGAGAAGAGAAGACGTCCCTCTTCCCTTGGTCTTTGGTCTTATTTGGATGGGACGTTTCCCCCCATGAGCTGTTAGCCAGCTGAAGATGGCAGTTCGGGGGTGTTGGAAAAATCCTGAGTCCTCGACGACGCTTCTGAGCCGGCATCAACCAGTTCTGGCAGCATGCTATGTCAGGACTTCTTGTGATGCATGACAATAAATATCCTTAGTGTTTAAGTCCATCTGAGTTTGGGTTTCTGTTACTTGGAGCCAAATGTGACAAGGGCAATGGTGAGCCTGGCCTCGGAGGGACATTTGGCACTCGGGGAGGTACAGCTCTTGAAGGGACAGAACCAATTTAACTTGGACCCCGGGCTGGGATGCTTTGCACAGGTTATCCTTTAAGTTCTTCCAATGGCCCCATAAGGTAGGAATCAGTAGGTCCAGAAAGACTGAGCAGCTGGCTAAATGTCACACAGCTTGTAAGTCACAGAGCTGGGGACAAACCCAGGTCTGCTGGACTCTCCATCCCTTGCCCACTGTGCTTTTGATGGTGACAGTGGTGGGAAATCACAGCCCCCTAAGATGTCAGAGAGGGTAGGCCCTAAAAATTACCTAGTTCAGCCCCAGCCGCTCAACTGTAGAGGAGGCAAGCTCAGAGAGGTCAGGGAGGGGTCTGTGTAAATGCTGAGCCCAAAGCTACTGACTGGTGCCCCCTCCAGGTGGGGGTCTGCCTGCATCACCCTCACGCCTCCCTCACCACTGCAGCTTGCCCCTGTTCTCTCACTGCTGTACCTGGGCACCTTGGTGTCAGCTGACAGCAAGTTCTCAACCTGGCCCAGCTGCTGTGGTGTTGGGTCACCTTCAACAAGTGTCCTGCCGTTGCTGGACCTCTGACTCCAAGTCCCACATATGCAGGAGGTGTTAGAGGCAAGTCTCTGTATTAAGGGGCACCTCCCCACACACACACATTAGTTAGGCAGCTAAGGCAGCCAGAGAGGGCCTGGGGGCGGGAGGGGGATCACTCATTAAAGCAGGCAGCGCCTCCTGCCTCTTGGGACAGCCTGCTGATTGGTTCATAATTTTCTGGGCAAATGCAGGGCCATGTGTGAGATGACTCTAGGGAAATCAGGCGAAGGATTAGTTTGGGTTTGAAGCCTCTGTCCCCAGGGTCCTCCTTCTTCCCACCCCTCCCCACCACCATCACTCTTGCCCATGTCTGAGCCTTCTTCAGATGTCTTTGCCTTTAAATGGAGGCAGAAGCTCTGAAGGGGTATATTGTTCTATTTTTGCCATGCCAGACATGAGCACTCGTGGGTAGACAACAGGAGGGACTTCCAAGAAACCCTCTGTCCTTGAAGGCCCCTAGGAATGTTGGGACCATCATGTGGGGCAAGCTCGCACTAAGTGCAGACTATGGGAAGAGATCGATCTGGCTGTTCCCCTGGCCCCGGCCACGAACTGTACATACCCTCCACACTCAAACGCACTGCCCTCCTGTCCACCCTGATGTGGATCATGACTGGCGTGTCCCATCACTTGTGCTCTTGTTGCTCTCAATTGCCCCGTACCAGCCCTCCCTCTATTAAAAATTCAAGACTGCCCTCCCTAATCACCTCCCTCTCCTGATTTTTTAAAAAAGTTTATTATGGTAAAATATACATAACACAAAATTTACTATTTTAACCATTTTTAAGTGCAGACAGTTTAGTGATGTTGAGTACCTTCATAATGTTGTGCAACCACCACCACTATTTCCAGAACTTTTTCATCTCCCCAAACAGAAACTCTGTACCCATTAAACATAACTCCCCTTTTCCCCCTTCCCAGCCCCTGGTAACCACTATTCTACCCTCTGTCTCTAGGAATTTGCCTATTCTGGGTGCTCCATGTAAGTGGAATCATACACTATTTGTCCTTTTGTGTCTTTTCTCCCCTGATTTGTGCAGCTCCGAGAGTCCCTCCTGGTTTGTTATTAGATTACACATTATCTCGCTTCGATGGTTAACATTTCCGTGCGTGTGACACCTACGTTCACTAGACCAAGAGTTCCCTGAGGGCAGCTTCTCTACAGCACAGACAAGCACAGCCCTGGGTATGCAGCAGGATTCAGTGAACTCTTATTCAATAGTCTAGTGAGCAGCTGACTGACTTAGTGAGTGAACGAGTGAATGTGGCGGGGAGTTACGAGAAGTAGGAACCAGCGAGGGAGAGGAGGAGGAAAGCGCCATACCTGAGGGCACCCGTTCTGGCTAACCCGAGGCACGTCAAAGTTCATCACGGATGGGATAGGGAAGGAGACTGGAGTGATGGGCAGCCCCACGGAGGCTAGGTCCCTGTTTACCTGGCTGGCCCTGGGGAGGCAAAGAGTCAGAATTAGCCCCCTCGGCTCTGTGCCAAGCCTGGCAGCCGAGGGCCCCCATTTTGACCCTGGATTGATGTGAGAGAAGGGAAGAGCACGTGGCCTGCCAAGCCTGGACCTCATGACATAGATGGTGGATCTTGGTCCTTCTGATTGCTGGCCCAAGCTCAGGAAAGCTCATCTTGGCCAGGAGATAGGCTGTAGCTCTCAGGTTCCCTTGTCTGTGACTGACTGTGGCCTTGGCCACATCTGAATGTTTCAGCTGCGCCATCTTTAAAATGGGCCTTGCATTCCCAGCCTCACCATTGGAAGACCTAGTCAGAATGACTCATCCCAGTGGTGGGAATCCAGTTTAGGCTTGAGGGGGATTGACAGCCTGCAGGGGCAGGATGCAGGGCGTGTGTGTGTGTGCATGTGTGTGTGCGTGTGTGCGCGCGTGTGTGTGTGCATCATTGGGCTGGGTGTGCTTCAGTCATTTTCATTCTTCCAAGAAGTCAGGGGGGTTCATAGTTCATGAAAACTCAACAGGTGGTGCAGATGAGTCAGGGTCCTCTCGGGCCATCAGAGCCAGTGGAAGGGATAGAGGCAGGCACCTGACTCCCAGGAGATGGTGCTGTCACAGAGAGCACATGCTAATTGGGGAACTTCCCCCACTGTGTGGCCAAACCAGCCTGAATCCCCTCCTGAGGACTATGAATCTAGCACACTCAAAAGGAAGTCTGGGGGAGGAGGGGACGTGTTGGGGCTGGGGCCAGGGACACCCCCAAGAGGGTGAGGCGGGGGACTCCCAGGCAGGACTAAAGGTTATGAAGTTCCAAGGGGGCCCTTAGGCTGCCTCCTTTGGGGACAACCACCAGCTGGAGCCTGTGGCCCTGAGCTAGAGCGGGAGGGGTGAGTGTGAGACAGGGAGGCAGGCTGAGGGGCTAGGCACCCACACAGGGAACGAGGACCCCCCACTCCTCCACACACTGGCTCCCCTCCAGCTCTCAGGCCTGATGTAGGCATTTATCTGCCCCCCGCCCCTTGCCCCAGCCTGCTCTCAGGGGGGGTCTGGGCTGCCCTTTCCAGGGGCCTGAGTTCTCCCTGGGGAAAGAAAGGCGTGGTCTGCTGTGGGAAGCTTCCTGGGACCTCAGACCCAGTGGGGAGGCGGGTCTCCAGAGCTCCTGGAGTCAGTCTATGGTGGCAATGGCAGCCTCCCCCCCTTCCCCCTTCCCCATGCCCACCTGGGCCCACTCACTTGAATTCCTTGTAGTTGGGAACCACCCGGGCAATCACCACCATGGGGTTGGAGTTGTTGACTAGGGGCTCATTGACTCCCCGGAGAAAGACCTGGAGATGAAAGGAGGCAGGTGAACCCCCTGTGGCCTTGGGCCCTCCCCCCAGAGACACAGCCAACCCACCCGCCATCTTGCTCCCTGCCCGTGGGCTCATGGCTGCCTCCACACTCCGCATCTGCTCCTCCCTGCTCTCTGCCTTACTTGGTTCTTGCTTTGTGCAAGGCTGTCCTGCTCCAGGAAGCCCTCTCTGCCCAGCTGAGGCGACTGCCCCTGGCTTTCTGTCCTGGGACTCAGTGGTGGGTCTCTTACACCAGCTTCCCTTGGGGAGGAGGGGTGGAATGAGAGTCAGGACCTAGGCAGAAGGTCAGGGGTTTGTGTTCTAACCTTGTCTCCTCCCCTGGCTCCTGGGGCCAGGGACTAGGGTTAGGGTTAGGTGTTCCTGCTCCTCTCAGTGTCTGTCAGTCAAAGGGGGCAAAAACCTTCGTCCGGGCTCCTCCCAAGGTTGGGAGGGGGCCCTGATTAGATCATTTGTGACAGAGCACTTTGCAAATGGAGGACACCGTGCCCAGGTCTGGTTTACCCAACCATGCTGAGCTTCCCAAGGACAGCGGTCACAGCAAGGCCTCCCTGGAGCCCTGGTGCCCCTCACCCCTGAGGCCTGCTCCCCGTGGGCTTCCCCAGCAAGTGCTGATCTGGGATGCGGTCACAGCATCCACATCTCTGGTTTCCTCTTTCTTCATCAGATCCCAGTCTTTACTCCCCACAGCCCTCCAATTACCTCCTCAGTGCCCTGTCACCTCCTGAGGGCCTCCCTGCACCTTAGCCCTGACTGCCATCTCCTCTCCTCCCAACTTCCACTGGTGCAACTTTCAGGGGACAGAGCAGGGGAAGTGGGTGGTGTCCCCAGGGGCAGGGCAGGCAAAAGCTTGCTGCCACCCTCCCTGAGGACCCTCCTCAGCCGAGGTGCTGGGCAGGCAGAGGGAGAAGACGGGGTGCTGGGCCCACCCACCTCCACTGCCATCCCAAGAGCCCCCGATCTCCTGGGCCCCGATGCCCATCCCTTACCCACCAATGGCCTCTCGTTCTCCCCTAGCCATCGTTCCTGCTGCTCCTCTTACTTCTCTGCCTGCTCACTGGCCTGTCCCATTCCTGACCCCAAGCCACCCGCTTCCCCAGGCAATTTGACACACAGTGGCAAAAATTGTCTTGTTAAAAATGAACTGGGTCATGCCACTTCCTGCTCAAGACCCTGCAATGGCCCCACTGCCCCCTGAATGAGCTCCACGGTCCCCCCGTGGTTGCCAAGACTGGCACGTGTTGGCCTGTAGGCCCCTCTGCCACTCTCTTGGCAGCCCCCAGCCCTCCTCTTTTTGCTCCAGACTCTTTTTCTCTCTCTACTCCAACAAGCCCCTCCTTGTTTCTGCCTCGGGGTCTTTGCATGAGCTGATCTTTCTGCCTAAACTCCCCCTCGGCACCCCTGCCAACTCCTCCCAGCTGGCTCCTGCAGCTTAAATGTCACCACCTCTTAGAAGCCTTCTGTGACCACTCTTGATAAAGTAGCCCACCCATCCTGTGCCTCTCCCACAGCATTCATCATAGCTTGTGTTCATTCTAGTCCATTTCTCGCTTATTTTCTATTTGACTAGAACCCAATCTCCACATGGGCAGGGACCATGTCTGTCTCATTTACTGTCATTGTCCCAGTGACTTTTAGCAAAAGAGCCTGGTGCAGAGTAGAACTCAACATATGTTGTGGGATAAATGAGTGTCATGTTAAGAGGGAGAAAAGGGGGGAGCAGCGGAGGAAGAACCCTGGGAGGGGAAGGGGAGGAGACAGGCAGCGGCCTCACTGATGGGGTCCCAACTACATGGTGCTGATGGGAAGAGAAGCAGAAAGGGAAGGGGCTGGGGACAGTGCTGCGGGACCATGCCCAGGCATAGCTCGGGATGAGAAGGGTCCCCTGGTCTACTCCAGCTTGCTGCTCACTCCAGCCAAGTCCCCTTGGCCAGTCCTGCTCCACTCTGGGACTCAGTTTTCCGACTTGTACACAGATGGGTTGGGCCACAATCTCCCTGGTCCTTCCAGCTCTGATCTTCAAGGGGAGGAGAGGGCCCAGGAGTGGGGCTTGTTCTGGATCCTTCCCTGGTTTCTACTCTCCCTCAGCACCCTCCCCTCAGGCCTCTCTGCTGGGGCCATCTCAGCTGGTCACCACTAACTCCACCCAAATGTGAGCTGGTAAGTGCTTAATATAGTCCTTAGGGCCTTTCAGCTCTCACTTGGGCCTCCAGAGGCTGAAGCCCTTTACCACATTCAAAGGGCTGAATCTCTGATGGTGGCATTTCAAACTCTGGATGGGGCTGGGGGTCTGGGCCTGAGGGATTTCATGGGAGCACTGTCAGGCCCTACTGCTCACAGGGACTCCAATGGTGTAAGGCTGAGGGGGGTTCTTAGAGGAAGGGATAGCTAATTTACACCTGTCTGTGCTGACTCTGGTCAGGTGTGGGTGAGACAGCTGCCCAAGCACACCTGCTCATGTGCTCTCTGGTGGCCATCAGGAGCAAGCAGCTACTTGTGTGGCCATACCTGTCAAACAGACAACAAAGGCATCTGTGCTGGGGCAGGTGGGTGGGTGGGGTGCTAGGAACCAGGGAAGCCCAAACTCTGCCGGGCAAGTCAGAGGGCTGTGTGTATGTGGTGTGCAGACCCACAGCAGCCCCTGCAGACCCAGGATTCTGCCTGGGTTTTGGGCATGTAGGGTGCATCCTGGGGGCAGCAAGGCCAAGACGTTGCCATTCTTTCTTGTTCAGCGTGTGTGTGAGCTGCTGGCTGTCTTCGGGAAGGGGTGTGGGAGAAGAGAGGGGAGAGGTGGGGGCAGAGGGCGCCTGCAGGGGTGGCACATGCTGGCATCCAGGGGTTGTTGTGGAGCAGAGACGTGGGTTAGGAGTTCTCCATACCAGACCCTCCTTGGGTCTCACTGTCCCCAGCTATGAAATGGGACCGAAGAAAAGTTGTTGTCCTGCCAGCCTCACAGTGCTATGGGGTGGGGGGGTTAGATCAGCCAGGTTTTGAGGGCAGCCCTGAGCTTGGGTTCCATGGCTCCCACACTGATCATACCCAAGCCATAGCTGGATTTGAATCAGTCACCCACAGGGGGAATGGGAGAGCGACCAGGTCCCTGGATCATGTCAGCCTTGAGCATAAGTGATTCCTCCTGAAGCTGCTGAATGGCCTAGGGGTGGAAGGTGATGGGTCAGGCGGTGGTGGCCAGGACAGAGCTGGCCCAGCCTTGTCCTGGCTAATGGAAGAGGCTCTGTAAATAGTTGTTGAATGGATGAATGAACTCCAGAATACCTAACTGGCAGACCAGCCAAACCTCTTTAGAAACGGTACTAAAGGAAGAATTGGGGAGGCCCCAAAATTGCTTGGGGGCCTAGGCACTAGTCACTACCCCAGGAGGGGGAGAATAGAACAGAAAACAGCCAGGGACTGTGGGCCAAGGTGGGGAGCACAGGGTTTCTCCCCACTCCATGAGATTCAGGGAGACATAAGGCTTTGGGAGGCTAGCGTCCTCCCTGCAGCACGTGATGGTGCTCGAGGGCTAAAGAGGGAAGGAGAGGCCTGGCATCTTCACCCTCACCACTCCTGCCAAACTGGGGCCTGTCTTCACAAACTACTTTGACTGTTTTGGAAAAGTCTGGTGGCTTTTTCAATTCTTGACACCTCTGCTCCACACCCTCAGGCCAGCCAGAGGGGGTCAAAGGCAGGGCCTAGGGCTGGCTCAAAGCTGATCCCCTTCCCACACCACCTGCCACCCCAGAGAGTCCCAGCCCTGGTACCTCCAGAGCTGTGTGGTTGCAGCCGATGTAACGGGGGATGAAGCTACATTTCCGAACGACTGTGGCGTACAGTTGGGTCTTGTCAGTGTCTTTGTCGGCTTTCCCAGACTGGGTGGGCTAGAGACAGGGTGGGAGAAGAAGACACACAAGAAGGAGAGTGTCTAAGGGGCAGACCCTGGCCATAAATCCAGCCCTCTGCAGACAATCACTTGGCATTGCTCCAGTGGGGCTCTGAGCTGATAATTAAAGCTCATGGTCCCTGTGAGCCCTTCCAAGGAGATCAATATAATAAATCTTCCCTTTTCCATTTGAATATTTCATCGCCCTCGAAAGGACCACTGCCTGCCTGCTCTCTGCTAGAGATGTGATAACAAGGCCTGGGTCGTAGGTGGACAGAGAGCCAGGGGACCTGGGTGATACTCCCAGAATCACAGCTGAAGTGCTGTGTCTCCCAGGGCAAGTCACTCATCTCTCTGGGCCTTTGCATCCCTTCCTGGCCCTGGTGCCTTATCCTGAAGCCCCAGGATTGGGGTTCCCCTTGGGGCCCAAGGGAAGGTGAATATCCCTGGGGCCATGGTTGAATAGTTGCTTGGAAAAAAGGTTAGTGCCAGTGCCTGGAGGAGGGAGGGAGGAGGGAAACTAACTGAACTGAGCACCTACTGTGTCAGGCACCTTACCCATCACTGCATTGGATCCACCAAGTGGCCATGCCAGGGGGTATCCTGTCTCAGCTTTGCTGATGAGGACGGAGGCCTGGGGGTTAAGTGGCTTCCCATGGAGTATCCAGCCAGTAAGCAGCAGAGCTGGGGTAGGAACACAGACCATCTGGCTTCACATTGTTCTGTACTCTCAACTACTATAGGGGTCTGGAGTGCACATTGAGGGATGGAAAAGTAATACTTATGCTCATCTCTGGCCCAGTGCCTGGCATGTAGTAGGTCCTTCCTAACTACTTGAGCAATGAAAGAGTGAATTTTCCTCTCTGCTGCTCAGCACCAGGAGGGAGGGCAGGCAGAGGGCCGAGCCTGGGAGGTCCAGGCCATGGATGGAGGGGCCTGAGGCTCCTCACTCCAGGCTCATGCCCAGGTGCCCACTTCAGGGGTGCATTGGGGGAAAAGCTTTGTCCCCCACATCTCCCAACCCTCCTGGGCCTTCCTGCCAAGGCAGCATGTGGAGGCAGCACAGAAAGAACTGGCTTGGAAGACAGCATGACCTGAGCTCACCCTCGACTCTGCTGCTCACTCTCTCTCTCTGTCACCTACGATGAGAGGATTCCTTTCCCTGAGTCCCAGTCTGTGTATGCAGAATGTATTTGCCTTGATGTTTAGAGATGGTGTGTGATGTGTCTAGCACAGGGGCTGGAAGCAGTAGGCACTCTGTAAATATTGTTTCTTTGATTTTTAGATCCACCCCTCTTTTAACATTTATGAAATCAGAATATATCTTTAATTGGTGTATTCATTTAATGTGGTATAGTTGTTCTGTGCTAATTGGGCTGTTTCACAGAGATGAATTTGGAGAATTCCCATCTATGAGTTAGGAGAAATGCTTCCTGAGCCCCACATGGTCCTGGATTTGTCATGCCATGGGTGGGCATGGGATGCCCAGGGCTGCTTCTGAGGAACAGCGGGGGGCACCAAGGTGGTTCCCACCAGCTCTCCCCCAACCTGCCACAGGTCCCTGACTCACCGTCACCAGCTCAAAGTGGTAGGGGTGGAAAACACGCAGGTACTTGATGGGGATTTTATAGGACAACAACTCCTCTTTCTTTTTGTTTTCCACCACCTTGAGGACCACATCTGGAAAGAGAAAACATGAGCACAGGGTCAGGACAGGGCTTAATTTTCCACCTTCCCTCCCACTGAGGTGAGACCGTGGGAGGTGAGAGACATTACCTAGAGCAGGGGGCAGGGCCACACTGAGGAATCAACGCATGTGTGCACACAGCCCCACAAGCACTGTCTGAGTCCCTGCACTGGACAAGGCTCTGTGCCAGGTGCTGTTAGGACCCCAAAATGCAATTCTTTCTTGTGGTTGAGAAACTCCCAGCCCAGAGATAGACACACACAGAAATGAGCCCAACCCCCATGGCAACTGACACACATGTGCACACACAGAGATACACAGGCAAGCAGGCATAGTACCCCCTTCCAGGAATAAGGCCCCTTCCCTTGGTCACAAACACTCTCACCAGCTCCTCAGGCAGGAAGGGGTGGGGAGGGGATTATCTTCCACATGTTGCAGGTGAGGAAACTGAGTTTCAGTAACAAAAAGTGACCTGCTCAAGAAACTCCTTAATGCAACTATCAACAAAAGTCTACTATAAGTAAATAAAAATTAAACACTAAGAATAACGCACCGCTTAGTAAATGCCCTCCACAGAGACCACACTGTCTCATAAGATGTCGTGAACTTAGGGATGAACTTTAAGAAGAACACCAGTGTCCTGAAAATAATCATGGTGGTCCTACTTAGTGAGACACACTCACTGTGTGCCAGACATGGGGATGGGCACTCCTCAGCCATTACTCCAACAAATCCCCACCACAACCCCTCAAGTAAGTTATTACCATCTGTTCTTAAAATATGGTATATGGAGCTCAGAGTGGTTGTATAACTTGATCAACATCACACAGCTAGGAAATGGATGATGGGAGGGGCTGGACTTGGTGACCCTTGTGGCATCTTTCCATTCTGGAAATCTATGATTTGAGGAGGAAGAAGAGATATGGGAAAGGGGGAAAGGAGAAGAAAGAAAGGGTAGGAATGAGAGAGAGGGGGAGGAGAGGAGATAAAACAAAGACCTGGGGAAGAATAGGAGGGGAGGATGGAGAGGAGAGGAGTGTCTGAGGGACACTGTTGGGGAGCCCGCCACCTCTCTTGAGAGGAGGACGTTTCAGCACCAGGGACAGCTGCTGGCCCCTGGACAGGCTGGCAGCCCAGGGATGGCGCCAAGCTCAGCAGCTCGGTCACTTGCAGCTGGAGGGGTCATTTGGATGTGGGGGTGGAGGAGGAAGCTGAGGGATTTTCTAAGTCTTCTTCCTTTCTCCCTTTCCCCACAGTTAACCCGAACACACAGAGAGGGAAACTTGCCAAAGCCTCTCAAGAGCTAGCCACGTGGGATCCCCGCTCAAAGCGAAGGGGGAAAGGGCGCCCAAGATGTTGAGGTTGGCTTGAAGAAAGTGGACTGAGGCACGGGGTTTGAAGTCAGCAGACCTGGGTTCTCTTACCAAGACACCAACTTGCTCTGGGACCTTTAGTGCGTCATTTAACGTCTCTGAGCTCATGTTCCTGCTCTGCAAAATGTTAATACTCTAGAAAAGAAATACTTTGTCCTTCCCCTAGGATTGCTGTAGGAAGGGGAGTGTGTTTTTCACGCTATAAAATTCCGTGCAAGTGCTTCTTGTGGCTGTCACTATTTTCTTCCTTGTTAACCATCTGCAGCTCTCCATATACTCACCCTACTCTGAGACCTGAGGAAACTCAGCTGGGGGATTCCAGTGCTCCCAGCCAAAGCTCCAGCACAGGCTGTGCAGGCTGCAGCCCCTCATACCCACTCCCCATGATCCTTGAGTCCCCAGATCTGGCTGGGATTTGCTAAGGTTGAGCAAGAGGTGAGTGTCCTGCCTTTCCCCCCCCAACCCCCCACCCCTATTCCTGGAGCTCTGTGTGGAAAGCCAGCAGATGAGCTGGAATTGGGAGGAATGGACAGCCACCCCTCCCTGCTCCTGTCTCCATGCCACAAACACGCTTGTCAGCTTCCTCTCCGGGCATTGTGCCCTTCCGGCCTCCCACTGCTCCCTTTGTGTGGCCAACAAGCCATTTCTGCCGCCTGCCTGCTTTTGGCCCTGACACAGGGTCTGAAACTCCCCTTTGCTTTTCATTAACACATCCTTGAGCTACCTCCCACCCTCCCCCACCTCTTGGCCTGGCCCCCATCTCCCCCACCCCACAGCACACATCACCACAGCAACTGGCTCCAACCAGGTTCCAACAAGCATCCAGCTACTTCAATCTGCAGAGAGGTGCCTGCCAATATTCCCTGCCTGCCCATGTGGCCTCCCCACCCTCCTATCCCTCCTGCGGCTAGTCCTGCCCCCTCTCTACTGCACAGATGGGCCCAAGGGCTAACGACCCTGTCATACCTTTCCCTCTATCACCCTAGGTGTATAGAGCCCAGGGCAGGATCCCAGCCCAGGTCCATTCACCACAACCCCTAACTTCCCACCAGCCACACAAATGCATGCATGACACACACAAGCACACACATGTGAACACACACAAACTACACACAACACACTGTTGCAGCCAGACACATCCATGCACACACACATACAAGACAGACAAGCATCCATGCCTACAGGTGCAGACACAGCATGTACTCACACACACACACACACACAACGTACATACGTACGCACGAACCAGCATGCAGCCATTCACAAAGACACGCACACACAGGCACACACGTGCCTCTGCATGAAATCCTAGGTCAATTTTTCTTCCTCTTTCACATCTTCTTAAACTGTCCCAACAGCTCCACCTATCCCTTTACAGGCAGAAAAAAAAAATTCTCTAGCTTGACCTAGAGTTAGCTTTTTCCCCTTTTATGGAAACTCCCCCTCCCGTGTCCTCTCTCCCTTCCCAGTCCTTAGCAGCCAGCTTTTTGCTCTTTGTGAGGCAAACAAGGAGTTCTGCCTAGGTCCCTGGTAAGATTTCAAGGGGAGAGGTAAAGCCTGTCCTCTCAGGGACAGACCACCTGCAAGAAGTGAGCCTGAGGTTCTTCTGACTAGAAAAACCAGAGACATTGCTGGGCACCTCTCATTTGTGCTGGCAGTGCCCAATGCTGGCGCCTACAGCCATCCCAGCGTCAGCTGGCCTGTACTCCCATGTGCTCCTCCTGAGCTCTCCCACGAGAGTGGAAATCCATGTGTGCACATGCATGCATGTACACGGGGACCTGGTGGCTTGGGCTGAGACCTGGGGAGGACTAGTCAGAAATAAGGATCCGTTCTAGGGACATTAAAAACATTTTAAAAAAAATCAAGTTGAGGCAGCTAGAACACTGGAGCTGCAGTGAAAACATGCCATGCCGAGTCCTAGGTCCTCTGCTTACTGAGTACTTGAGCTTGAATCAGTTATTTAAATTCCCTGAACCTCAATGTTCTCTCCTAAGCAATGGGAGCAGCATTGTTCCTCCTGGGGGATGGTGACTCCAATGAGTGATGCGTGGGGACATACCGTGAAGCTGTAATGTGCTGTTTCAGTGGGAGACGGTGATAACCACCATGAAAATAATAACAGACATAAGAAAGATAAGCTTGCATTGTCTAGAAAATTCATTTATGTGGAACAACTCATTTTTCGAGCAGACTGGGGAGATGAGGCGTGACAGTATTAGAATTTTTTTAAAGTGCTTTTAACTGAGCCCAAAGAGACGTTCATGTGGCTGCCAGCCGGTTGAGGGGGAGCCCGCTTCTGCCTCCAGTCCTTGACAGGTCTGCATTCACACCAGCACCCCCGCCCCCAGCCTCACCTTCTCGCCCTGCATCCTCTGCTTGGATCTCCACTTTCACCGTGTCCCCCCAGATGGGGTCTCTGGTGGGCTCTGAGGTCACAGATGTGACTGCTTTGGAGCTCTGGTTGTTTGCTTCCTCAGATGTGCTTTTCCTGGGGAGGGGAAGGGAGAGCAAGTCAGAGGGAGGGGTCCTGCCTGCTGCCTGTCCCCCTCCCAGACCCCACAGTCCATAAATCTGAGCAAAAGGTGGATAGAACATGGAGAGCTCCCTCCCACGCGTAGACACTCATGTCATCCCAGGCCCAGGGGACGCCAGGCCTCTCCCCTCGGCTGCCCTGCCTGACCGAGTGACCACACTGCCTCGCTGGCCACTGCCGAGGCCTTCACTTAGACACACCAGAGGTTCAGAGTGGGGGCAGGGGTGGGAGTAGACACCTCCCCTGTCTGACTTCCTGCCCCTTGGTGGGGGAGGTTGCTCCCCAGCAGGCGCCTATGTGCATAGACTCCCCAGCCTGACCCTTCTCCAGGTTCCGTTCTGTGGAAGGGAGCCTCTGGGCAGGGTGGCTGTGTAGTGCCCCTCCTGAGTGTCCTCTCCTCTTGACCTTCATTTCCCTAAGCTTCTGGCCCAGATTCCCAATCTCGACCCAGCTCCCCCAGCTCTGAACCCTTTCAATGGAGCACATACATGCTACGGCCTTTTGAGGTGCCCACTGTGTGCAGGGCCTGGGGCTGGGGGCAGGGGGTGGTGGCGAGGGCTTTCTGGCTCTCAAGCAGAGCTTGTTCAAGGCCAGGCTGCCCAAGGTGAGGTGGGAGCTTGGGCCCTCTGTGTCCCAGTGCACCCCACAGGTATCTGGACTAAGTGTCCCTGAGATCCAGAACCATGAACCAGCTCAATGAGAGAGTTCACACTTCTGCTGAAGAGGTGGTTATGTCAGGGTTGTAGACAGTACTGCTACATCACCCGCAGCCATCATGGATAAGCTGCACCGTGGGGAAGATGCAGCAGGGGAGCCGGGAGGGGGGGCATGGTGCACAAATGGTACCCCAGGGGGAAAGTGAAGGTGGCATCCTCACCAGCCCTTAGCCCACCCCAGAAGCCCCCAAATGGAGCGTGGGGCAGACCAGTCAGCCCAGAAGTTCAGGTCCAATCTGCCCCATGCGTTAGCAACACCAACGTGGTACTTCCCAACCCAGCTCGTTCCTCACTGCTCCCTCTGTCCTTTCAGCTTAAGTGACACTGTGGCCTGGCTCCTTGCTCCCACTCATACAGTCCTGCTCTTGTGGGTAACCATTCTTGTGGGAGTCCCATCTCCAAGCCCCAGGGGTCAGCTGAGGACTCCCACTCTGCCTTGACTGAGAGGCAGTGTCGCACAATGATTGTAACAGTGACCTTAGAGTCAGAACACTTGGGTTCCAAGTCCCAGCTCTACCCCCTACTGCCGCAGTCCAGCTGCAGCAGAGTCCAGGAGTCCCCTCAAGGTGGGTCAGGGCGTCAGCGAGTGGGAGACAGTAACGACACAACTCAGAGGTTGGAAGTAACTGTTCCAATTTTATTTTGTAGAGTCTGATTTTTATATTCATTATTTTGGCAAGCATAATCATATTTGTTATTACAATCAGGTAGTAGTCATAGTTTCAGGTTATAGTTAATTCATCTGGAAACTATAACTGTTCTGATCACAGAGGTGAAAAACATGGTTTCTAAAGCAAAGCCAAATGAAACCTATTGTTCTAAGTATTGTAAGGCACACAGTAGTGAAGCATATCATGAAATAAAATCTTGCTTAAGCAGAGGCTATTCTAAGGTTTCTACTGTTGTTCCTTCTTAAGCTGTACTCTAAGTTCTTCTCTTTGACGTTTTATTTATTCTATACTATTTTTTAGTTTGGACCAGCAACACTTTTCCTCAATTATAATTAACTGGCTAGAAATGTCAATCTTAGATTTTATTGTCTTAATACGCCATGGGGGTCCTGCCTGAGCAAGTCTTTCCATGAACTGTAAACTTTGATAGGGAACTTGTAAGCCGTCTTTGTTTACCATTCTAATTCCATCCTCACAGAGGGGGGGACTTGACTCTAATTCCTGGAAACGATTGCTAAACAATATTGTAGGTCGCAATGAGGGAGAAGTAAACATATTAATTAGAAGCCACATTACAGCAGCAGTTATGAGTAATGTATCCAAAGGGGTCCCTGACGGGATTTCCATGGTGGAGCCTTCTCTGAAGACCCCTCCTCCATGGGCCGACTTTGTCAAGACCCATGGCTGGAAATGGTCCCGGCACCCTACTAGCTGTGTGACTTTGGCCAAGGTGCAGAACTTCCCTGTGCCTTATTTCCTCATCTATAAAATGGGGCTGATAATGGTACCTATCCTGCAGGGCTGTTGTGGGAATGAAATGAATTCATATGTGTAGTGCCTGGCACATTGTGAAGTACCTTAAAGTGTTGAAAATGATTATGACTTTTAATTATTAAATTATAAATGTAATTCCTTCTTATTAGCCCACAGCACTGGAGATCTTAGCCTTAGTGGCCCTCCCATGACCTGCCTCTTTGTCCCTGGCCTGGTTTCTTCCCATCATGCCCCCAAATCTGGGTCTAGAGCTGGGGGGTCTCTGGCTGCTCTGGCCAAGGTGTGGACTCCTGGGAAGAGCACAGGCTTCAGAGTCACTCAGACCTGGGTTTGAGCCCACATTTATCCCGGCTGGATCACCTCCCCTCTGAGACTCAGGTCCTCCCCTATAAATTGTGCCCCACTCAGGGAGTGGTTATAAGGATTGGCAAGAAAGCATGTTAAGCTCCTGGCACTCAGGAAGCCCCAGTTCATATTATTCCCTCATTTGTGATACAAAACAACCTGGGTGTTTTCTCAAAGGGACCAGACCTCGGGCAGCATGCAGGGGAAGAAGGGATGCGCTGGGATGAGAAGGGGCATCTCCCAGGGAGCCGGAGCACCTCTCAGATCCGTGCCCACAGAATGTGCTTCCCATAGGGCGCAGTGGTATGAGGGAAGCTGCCAGGCTAGAGAGGGAAGAAATTGAGCACAGCAGGGCAGCGATAATCAGCCCACCCTTCCACTCTTGGGTCCCTTCCTCCTGCAGTCTGAGCCCCTCCTTGTGCCACCATGTGGCCTGGTTCTCCTTCCCACAGCCGCCTCCCAAAGTCAGAGATCTCAGAGCTCTCAGCAGCCTCCCTCCGCCATCAGGCCACCGATCTGCGCCCTGCCCGGGTTTGTGCATGACATTGCCTGCCTCCCTCCTCAGGGACCTGCAATCCAGAAGACAGAGGAAAGGAGCAAGAAGGTGGAAGCACTGAGGGTATGTGAGGAGGAAGTCAGTCCTTCTAAACCCTGAACATCACACAACACCTGCTCCTGCACAGGCATGTCCCTGGGGACTTCCCAGGGGTCTTCAAGTGGCTCTGTGTGCACGGAGAAGACACATTGAGGGCATGAAGTCACAAACAGCACAGTGACGGGATTCAGGCTGGACTCCATGGCCTGCATTTGCCAGCCTGTCTTCTACCCTCCCTATCTCTGCAGCCTCTGGTCCCTCTCCTTCTCTACACAAGCAGGAGGAATTCCAGGTGCAAAGGGGTGGGGAAGGGCCACAGGGCAAGGCAAGGGAGCCTAGGCGCTCTCGCTTCCCTCCGGCAAAGAAAGAGTTAAACAAGCCGCCATCTCTTCCCCTCCCCACCCCACCCCCCAAAGAGGTCATTGTCGGGGCTAGGTGAGTGCAGAGGAAGCAACTGGGAGGGAGTCCCCAGGGGAAGGGGGAGGCTTTTAGCAGGTGGAGGGAGGCTGTGGGGTGGTAATGGCTTTTCCTGGCACAGCTGACTCCTCTGGACCTGCATGTTACTCTAGAAACTGGAGAGCAAGAACCTCTGATTCTCCACAGAACAGAAGAAGGGGATCAGCTCACTCCCTGCTCCCAACCCCTTGCTGCATCCCCGGCCCCTCCTGGCTGGGCATGTGGCTAAGTTCCAGGTCCCCCAGGTCCTGAGGGGGCTCAGGCCTCCCAGTGCAGTCTCAGAGCCTGGGGGACCTCTCCAAGGCCTGCCTCCCCAGGCCTCTCCAGAGGCTGTCTGCAAGAACTGAGACACCTCCCTCCCTGTCCACAAAGCCCTGTCCTGGCTCTATAGCTGGCTCCAGGCAGTCAGGGCCAGGCAGTCAGGGCCGGGAGAGCTCATGGGTGGCTCATACTTAATCCAGCACAGCACGGGCAGCCACGCCAGGATGGGGACTGGGGTTAGGTTCACTGGCACAGTGTAGCAGCTCTGGGCCCAAGCTTCGGGGAAAATGTGAACCCTCCCCTCAACCTAGCCCACCCCCAGGCTGCTGGAGGGGTGTGTGTGTGTCTTTGACAAACTCCAGTCTGGAGCCAGATGTCCCTGCAGGCTCCACCACAGCAGGGGGCGGGAGGCCAGACCCAAGCGCAGCTGTGAGTGGGAGGGAAAAAAAGGACTTTGCTTTCCTTCTGCAAGGTCCTGACTAAGGGAAAATGGGTTGTCTGATTCTTGGGGGCTGCAGCTGTGAGTGGAGGTGAGCAGCAGGGCAGCACAGAGAGCAAGGAAGTCCAGGGCCACCCCCCACCCTGTCTCCAGAGGACACACACAGAGGCTGCCCAGAGAGGTTTGAGTGCCATGCTGTACCCATTCTTCCTACCTGCCCCGTGCCCCCCAGTCTGCCAGCCCTCAAGCTGCCTCTGAGGTCTTCTATTCACACCTGAGTCCACCTCCCCGACCCACCCTGCCTGTCCTCTGGCCTCTGGCTCCCCTCAAAGCATCAAAACATGAACAACAGTCAAAGTCTGGCCTCCTCCTGGGCAGGGCTTTAGAAGCCCAGCACAAAAGCCGCCTGGCTTGTCCCAAGTGCCGATCCCAGGGCAGCCACCAGGAGATTGAAGGAAAGGGAACAGCCCCAGTTTGTGTCTGTTCTGGTTGCTGAGCATCCTCCTAAATCCTGAAAGACTGGAGGGCTGTTCCCAGAAGCCCCTGGGGAAGGAAGCAGTCAGGCAGGCATGGAGAAGGACAGACGAAGTCAGACCCTTGGGTGGATGGATGGCGGGTCAAGAGGTCTTGCAACCCTTTGACCTGGTCCATCACAGCCCTATTGCTGGCTCACCTGGGAATCTGAGAGGGAGGTGGGGGGACAGGTTCAGATTAAGAGTCCTTCAGGCTGGCTGCCAGGGTGTTATGGTTTGGCCTCAATCTGTCCTGAGAAGTCAGGGCAATTTCCCCTCTACCTGCTTCTTCCATGCCAGCCTCTGAGCCAGGGAGATCAGACTCCCACATCCTCCAGAAGTCTAGGAAGCAGCCAGATTCCAGGCCATAGGCCTACCCCCATCCCTAGAAGGCTCTGAAAAACCCAGTGACCTCTCCCCAATCCAGGAGCCCGGGCTTATGCAACAGGGACAAGAGTTGGGGAGTTGGCCTCTGCAGAGAGCCATCTGAACAGGATGGCCAAAGGCTGGATTCCTGTGTTTCTGACCCTATCTGGGCTGGACAGGTGAGGGGAGATTTCCTGGCAGAGGCAGGGTTTGAACAGCATGGAGAAGAGGACTTTCCCACCTGGAGGAGAAAGCCTGAGGCTTGGGATGGGGTCACACGCTGGCTCACAGGCAGCTCACAGGAGGGTGTGATGGGTTGGAAGCATAGGTTGGGGCAGTCAGAAGGGGAGGCCGTGGTGCTCCCTGACTGAGCCCCTTTCTCTTCATGGCCACATGCAGTGTCCTCTGAGGCCAGGCAGGCAGGAAGGAAAAGACCTGGCCCACATACTTGTGGCCTTGGCCAAGGTCCCCTGGGATTGCTGGCCAGGGAGTTGTGCCAGGGGCTCCTCGAAGGAGGAGCTGAGATGTGAGGTAGGGACAGTCAGATCTGAAGCTTCCTTCTCTCCCTGCCCCACTTCCCCAGAAAGCAGCCATGAACAACACCCCCACTCTATGCTGCCCCCCAGTCCCTAATGCTGAAGGCGGAGCAGATGGTCCTTGTGGGTTTTGAGCTCTCGGGAGGCTGCCACTTAAGGCATGAGCAGGGCTGTTATGCTCAGCAAAGCGATGGGCTCTCATCCTGGTTTCATTTATTAATTGGACTCTAATGAACCATCACTAATTGCTGATGGTGCTACAGCACTACAGGTGGGCCTCGATTTATAGAATAACTGACTCTGGTTCAAGGAGGGTATAAACTGGAGGCCAGCAACTCCCCTTGCACTTGCTGACAGGGCATGGGGACTGCTTTGGAAAAAAGAAAGGGTACATTCCAAGGACCTCTGAGCCGAGCACTCTGGTAAAGGCAAAAATCTTTCTGTAAAACACAAATGCTGCTCCTCCCACCCTGCTCACACTTCACCTGAAAGAGCCCCAGCTGTTCTTGGGGAAGCCCTTCACGGTTGGCCTGCACCCCTCATCCCCACCCATGACACACTAGAGGGGGCGGGTAAGGCAGGGGTGCTCTTTCCATATGGTGCAGGGGAAAACCACAGCCCCCAGAGCTTTGTGGCAGTGCAAAGGCAGACTCGAGCCCAGTGTGTTGGGCATTGTCGCACCTCCTACCCTCTCCAGGGAAGGGAATTTTCTTGTTTTCCAGAGATACTTTTTTTCTCTGTTTGAGGCTGGAGACAATGCAGGGCCAAAGAGGACCCTGCCTGCACCATCTGCAGCCTTTGAAGTGTCACGCTCTAGTCTATCCTGTGGCACAGCTGGTGAGGGTCCCTGGGAGCCATTTTCTTGGGCAGCGGGAGGATGCACCTGTCAGTCAACACCACAGTCCTATGAGGATGGAGTGACAGCCCCCTTAGCAAGGTAGGGGCCTGGGTGAGACAACCTTTGGCAGGTCTTGCCATGACTTGGGACCCTCTCAATGGCTCAGTCACTCTGAACATCCACTCTTCTGAGTATCCCCTTTCTCATGCATGCAGCCTTAGTGCAGGAGGAACATGGGCCAGACATAAAGGTGAACTTCCCAACCTCAGAAAAAACACCTGATTCTTCTGATTCCTGAGTCATTCTGATTCCAATTCTCAACCTAACGCGTGTGGGGTTCCGTCCAAGTTCTGAGGTTTGGAGCAACTCCCTGGCTCAGACACAGAGCCCAGCTTCCCTGTGGGGTTCTGATACCCAGGTGCTGGGGCCTGGAGCCCACTCAGCCATTTTCTTGGGAGATTGTAGGCAAAGGGTGAGTGGGGACAGTGTTATCTGTTTACTCACCCTCCCCACCCCCGCCACCACTACTAAACTGTGAGCTCCTCAAGGGCAGACCTGTTTTGTGTCTGCTGGAGCTCAGTTCCCAGCCACCTCCGGCATGGGCACAGTGGGCCCAGCAAGTGTTTGTTGAATGAAGGAAGAGGGGACAGACCACTGGAAAATCAGGTGGAGACAGAGGAAGCCCCACCCCTCTGGCTGTGCCAGGCCAACCCACTGGTCCCAGCAGCTGGGACTCTACATGGAACTGCGGTAACTACTCAGGACTGACCTGGAAGCAGCTCTTGGCTGGGAGGAGGGTTCAGATCCTAAGTTCTGTCCCAAGAGCGTGTTCCCAAAGAGGGGGAGCAGAGCCCAGCTGTAGGGATTGGGCTCCTTCAAGGCCCTGGGTCCCCAGGAAGCTTGGTCCTGCCTGGACCCTGGCCTCTCTGTCTCAGCCCAGGGCCCTGTGGCTGGACCCTGGGTCTGGTTCAGCTGACCACACTGACCATCCTAACAGTCCCCAGCCACAGTCCCAAGCGATTCCCTAAGCCTGACTCCTCCAGCACCCACAGGGCACCTCGGCATGCACACAGCGCTTTCCACAGGCCCACAGAGCTGCCTCGGAAGGCAGACAGTGAGTGATAGGGAAGGGCCAGTGGCTCCTCTGTCCCCACCTTTGTGTGGGAGCAGAGAAGGGAGAGGCCACTGCCTTCCCTCCCAGCATTCCCAGGCCAGTGCTGCTGAAGGCCAGAGAGGTGGATTACGCTCAGGCTTGCGGGGCGTGGGTTTGAGTCCTGGCTCCTGGCTCCACTGCTACTGACTGTGTGCTTCCCTTAGACATCTCTCGGCCCAGCACCTCCCTGATAGTGGCACTCTGTATCTCACAGGTTCCTAGATGGACAGTGGAGCCCTGGAGGAGGAAGAGGAGGAGGAAGAAGTCAACTGGGGAAGGCTGAGTCTGAGGTGGAGATGTGCATTGGCAGGTAAGCCCATGGGACTGGAGCTCAGGAGAGAGGCCCTAGCTAGATCCAGGGATCCTGGGGCCTTCAGGATGGGGGTAAAGGGGGTGCCTCGGGTGAGATCTCTCGGGGAGAGTTGCAGCGCAGAGGAGAGGCAAGGCCTGAGCCCGGAGCACCCACATTTATAGGGAATGGGACAAGGAGCATCCCACAGTACAGTGACCAGAGACAGAGGAGGGAATCAGGAAAGGGGGCTGTCCTGGAGGCAAGGAAAGAAGGGGC
Organism: Daubentonia madagascariensis; assembly: GCA_023783475.1. Lineage (NCBI taxonomy): Eukaryota > Metazoa > Chordata > Mammalia > Primates > Daubentoniidae > Daubentonia > Daubentonia madagascariensis. The sequence goes on along the minus strand of JAKFHU010000144.1, from coordinate 4,423,306 downwards.
TTCAAGATGGGCGGATGCCTAGTCATACAAGTGTAGAGGATGTGCAGCCACGGGGAGGTCTCTCCCCTGGCAGAAGAGGAGCTGTCAACAGAGCTGGATGTGGCATCAAGTCTGAGTTGGGTCGAGGGCTCAGGAGGGGAAGAGGATGAGGGGCCCAGAGGAGCTAACTGACCAGAGTTGTTTGATCTGCATGTAAAAATGGCTGATTTTACAAACAAATTGAAAAATTGTAAGAGCTGACAGCCCAAGCCCTCATTCTTCCCTGTCAGAAATCAGCGCGAGGGACTGGGGTTGCTGCTCTGAACGAGCTTCGTGCCCCCTGGTTTGCCACAGTTGCTCCTGCTCTCTATTGCCTCACATGCCCGGGGCATTTGAGGCTTATGTAACTGGCTTATATAAAGACATTGACTCTGGCATCACTGGTGTAGCTCCTTCTGATGGAAGCTCCGGTGTGTGTGGAGGCATAGGGATGACACAAGGGCAGGAGGAGCTGAACAGGGGCCCCAAACCCCAGCCCTTGCCTCGTGGCCTCCCTTGCTTCACTAGATAGATGCTGGACCACCTGGCATCTGTCCCTGGAGCCCACGGGGGCCAGCAGGGCAGAGGGCAGCCACACAAAGCCTGGAGGGAGGACCAAGCCTCCTGGCAGCTCACGATGTCTGGGGAGGCAGGAGGAGCCTGTCAGCAGCTCTGCCCGTGCTCAGGAATAAGCAGAGGAGACAGCCGTGCATAATGCCATGAGGACACCAGGCAGGCCCCCTCTGGCCTGGCTCACTGCCTGGAATCTCCCCGTGAATACTTGCTTCTAAGCAAGCATTGCCCTCATAGGCTGTTCCTAGGGTTCCAGGTTCCTGGGGGAGAGCTCATGCTTTCTGAGTCTGAATGAGTGTTTCAGGCATGAGAAGGCCTCAGGGGCCCTGGGTGGTGGTGATGAGGAAACATCTGGAAAGAATCCTTGTGGCTTCAGTCTGGCTGGAGGGCTTAGGCCAATCCTCCTTTAACCACTGACACCAGCTGTATTATAACTCTGGGATACTGGGAAGTTCTCACTGAACAAAAATTCTGAGGCTCTGAGTCTCCAGGGACTGACGTTATATGCAGCAGGTGTGGGTAGGAAGTCAGGCTCCAGGCTGGGGCCCTCCCAGGGAGGTGAGGACCCTGGATTCCCAGGCCCTACCCAGGGCCTGCTCCTCAACATTTTCTGCTCTCCTGTGGGCACCCTGCTGGGAGGGAAGGAGGCTTGGCCTCTGTGGGAGCTGGCAGCCAGATGGGAAGAGTCATCTTCATCTGTTGTACTCCCACTGGCCAGCCATGTGACCTCAGACAAGTCCCTTCACTGCCCTGGGCCTTGGCCTGCTTGGCTATCACATGGGGGTAATGCAACCTGCCTCGCAAGGCTGCTCCATTAGAGCCAGAGTGCGTGGAGAACCAGTTCCTGGTGAGCTTAGAGTGGGGCATAATCAGCAAATGTGGGCTGCTTTATTCCCTGGGACTGTCCCATGATCACACAGTCACTGTATTGTTATTTTTGCTGAGCCCAACCCTCTAGCCACTGAGACAAGCCCACAGGTCACCATGAGTCATGCCGGGCCTCCACCCACTCTGCCTAGATCCCTGCCTTCTCGGGCCCTTGGCTGAAGGCCCACAGCCAGACCAGGAGGAAGGGGAACTCCAGATCCCAGGAGGGGTCTCCAAACTGGTTACTGCATCTTCTCTGGAAGTCTGGGTTAGGGTCCTGGGGCCAACAGTCCCCCTTCCAAAAGGGGCAACTGCTGATGGAAGATCAAGGCATGAAATGAGGTGCAAAGAGCTTTTGGATTTTGGGATCCTGGATCCTAGATCCTTCCTTGGGTACTCACTGGTTCTATGACCTTGGCCAAGTCCTGGAAATGCTCTGAGCCTCAAGAACCTCATCTGTAAAATGGGGATAATATTATACCTAGCTCATAGGGATGGGTGACAATTAAATTACTTGAAACACACACATATGCTTCTAGCACATTTGCCAGGATTATGGTAGGCACTTGATGAATAGAACCTTCCTCAAACTCCCTCTTACCCAGACCTCCAACACCTGTCCTGCTTCCAGTACCTTCTCTAATTATTCACCAGCATTAGGGCTCAGGCTATGACCAAGGTCAGGCTCAGTCTGGGAACAGGGTGAGGGCACTCAGGCTTATCCAAGAAAACCAAAGATCCCCTGATCTGTGCCACCTCCCCCATGCTGCCCTAAGCCTGTACCATGTGCACAGAATAAGCAGGGCCTTCCCCTCCCAGGCCTGGCTCTGTCCCCATTCATTAACTCTGGGCAGCAGGCAGCCAAAGAAGCAGCTGCTGACGCTGGCAGCCATGCTGCACAGCCTTTGGCCAAGGGTCGAAACCCCACAAGCCGTCTCCTTGCTGGCCCTTTCTCCTCATCTCATCCTGCCCTGGGCCACCCCCCCACCTGTCAGTGCCACTGCCTTCCTGGTCCCTGCTGGGCTCTGATTGGCAGGTCTCTCTGTGCCAGGCTGGTGACAGGTGCTGGGCACTAGGAGACCCTGGGCCTGGGCACTGGCCCAGCAGACCTGGGTATGGAGTCTGTCTCGGGCGGCACAGCTGGGGCTCTTATTGCCTCTAAAGAACTGAGGCTGTTTCCCAGGCCAGAGCACAAGTCAGCCCACCAGGCCTGCAGCAGTGTGGGGGCCAAAGCTTGCATCCTGGCCATGAGAATACTGAGGCTCAGAGAGGGCAGGGACTGGCCTGAGGTCACACAGGGAGTCAGGGGCAGTAGGCTGGATGCTGGGTTTTCCTGACCCCAGTCTGTGGCTTTCTTCTGATAGGTCTCATGTGCCCACTGTGAGCGTTGCTCAGGACCCCCTCACCCTGCCATGCTTAGACCTGTCAGTACCCCACTGTCTGGCTCTGCCATCTCTATAGCCCTTTGAGGCAGGTTTCCAGGTGAGGTATTCAGACATTGAGAGGCAAAGTAACTTTCCCAAAGTCACACAGCAAAGTAGAAACAGGGCCAGATTCATTCATTCATTCAACAATCATTTACTGACAGTTCCCTATATTCCAGATACTGTGTTTAATTATGCGGATATGATGGTGAGCAAAGCAGACCTGATGTTGCTCATGGAATTAGTGGGGCACATGGGGCAGGGGCCACTGACAAAGAGTAAGCTCATAATCACATAAAGCACATCATCATAGGTGAAACTGCAGCTGCACATAGGCCCACGAAAGCATGTGATGGGGGAGGATTTGGCCTCGTCTGGGAAACCAGGGAGGACTTCCTTGAGGAGGTGATGACTGAGCTAAGATTGCAAGAGGAGGAGGGAGAATGTTCTGGGGGAGGGAGAGTGCAAACACCTAGGGTGGGAGGGAACAGAGTCCACTCGGAGAACCAAGAGATGTCTGGTGTGGCTGGAACAAAGGAAGAAGTGGGGGGTCATGTTGCCGGGGAGCTGGAGGGCCCAGCAAAGACCCATCCATGCTGGGCCTGGAATCCTCTTTACTCTGGGAACAATAGGGAGCCACTGGGTTCCTTTGTTTTGAAGGGGGTTTGCAGGGGCCAAGTTGAGATGTACCAAGAACAGTTGGAGAAATAGTTCAGTAGCTTAAGTGGGTAGGGGAGCTGGTGGAGAGAAGCAGCTGAATTGAGACACAGGAGAGACACTGACATGACTTGGTGATAGATTGGATGAGGTGAAGACTATGGTTCTTGTGACACCAGGTTGGGAATGGGATCATATGGAGAGAGAGAACAGTGTAGAGAAAGAAGCGTGACCTAGGGTTGAAACTTGGAACAGGCCAACATTTAATGCCAGGTAGAAGGGATAGAGAGGTGTAGCCACAGAGGAAGTAAGAGAGTGGGGTATCTTGGATCAGAGAAAGGGCTTCAAAGAGAGTGAGTAGTCTCAAGAAGCTAAGGCCCCTGAGAGATCATGCAAGATGAGATGCCCATTGGACATAGGGTCAGGTGTGGTGGTTTCTGGTGGCTGTAGAGAAAGCTATTTCAACGGAGAAGTGGGGTCAGATTAGAAGCAGATCAGTGGCTCAGATGGAGAGAGGCAGAACCACAAGGTGAGCCAGGTGGACCTGCTGGTCTGGAATAGTTTCCACTGGGGGATGTGCTCTAGTACTAGATTGGCTCAAGGCTGGTGCCTACATAACAGGTGAAGCTGCCAAGCCCCAAACAAGGGGGGCACCATCTTTGGGCCTGAACCCTCTTCAGCTTGCCACCAATGGGGCGAATGAGTGGATGGCTTTGGGGCACTCTCAGGCCTATGCCTCAGCAGCTCCCCCCAACTGTGGGCCCGCCTGCTGGGGATGCAACAAACCCAGAGAGGACGATGGAACCACCCAATCTGAGGTGAGACAGCGTGGGACGGCAGAGAGAAGGAACTCTTGCTGGGAGCCTAAGCTTAGGGTACCAGAAAACAGGGGCAGCAAAAAGATAAGAAAAAATGTTTGGAAAGAAGGTGAAATTTTATGTATGTATATTTTTCCAGCTTTATTGAAGTATAATTGACAAGTAAAGATTGCATAGATTTAAAGTGTACAACAGGATGATTTGACATGTACACATTATGAAGTGATTACCACAATCAAGTTAATTGACACATTCATCACCTTATGTAGTTATCTTGTGTGTGTTTAGTGAGAAGAATTAAGATCTACTCTTATCAAATTTCAAATATACAACACAGTATCATTAACTATAGCCACCTGCTGCACATTAGATCCCCAGAACTTACTCATCTTAAAACTAAAAGTCTGTACCCTTTGACCTACATATCCTCATTTCCCTCATGCCCAGCCCCTAGCAACCACTACTACTTTCTGTGTGCTACTTTCTGCATCTGTGAGTTCCACTTATATTCCACGTATCAGTGAGATTGCACAGTATTTATCTTTCTGTGTCTGGCTTATTTCACTTAGCCTAATATCCTCCAAGTTTGTCCACATTGTCACAAACGGCATGATTTCCTTTTTTATGGCTGAATAATATTCCATTTTTTGTATGTATGTATATGTACATATACACACAATATATACAATTGTACATATATACACACATATACATATATACACACACATATATATGATTTTTTTAATCCACTCATTTGTCAATGGACACTTAGTTTGATTTTATATCTTGGCTATTGTGAATAAAGCTGCAATGAACATACGGGTATAGATATCTCTTTGAGATACTGATTTTGTTTCCTTTGGATATATACCCAGTAGTGCGACTGCTGGATCATATGGTAGTTTTATTTTTAATTTTTTGAGGAACCCCCATACCGTTTTTCATATTGGCTGTACCAATTTACATTCCCACTAACATTGTACAAGGGTTCCCTTTTCTCCACACCCTGGGCAACACATGTTATCTCTTGTGTTTTGCTAACAGCCATCCTAACAGGTGTGACATGATATCTCATTGTGGTCCTGATTGGCATTTCTGTGATGACTGGTGATGTTGAGCACCTTGTCATATACCTGTTGGACATTTGTATGTCTTCTTTGGAAAAATGTCTATTCAGGTCCTTTTGCCCATTTTTAAATCGGGTTATTTGTTTTTTTGCTATTGAGTTGCATGAGTTCCTCATATATTTTGGAGATAAACTCCTTATCAGATATGTGGTTTGCAAATATTTTTTCTCATACCATAGGCTGCCTTTTCATTTTGGGGATTGTTTGCTGTGCAGAGAATTTTTAGTTTGATGCAATCCCACTTGTTTATTTTTGTTTTTGTTGCCTATGCTTTTGGGGTCATATCCAAAAAATCATTACCAATTGGTCTCAAGACCAATATAAAGGAGGCTTTCCCCTGTGTTTTCTTCTAGGAGTTTTGCAGTTTCAGGTGTTACATTTAAGTCTTTATAAATGGATAAATGAATAAATGTATATTTAAAGCATTGAAATATTCATCGTGAGCTAAATGAAAACTTCAGTGGACTTTCTTATGCCTATCGCATGCTTTGTTACTGTGTGTTTATAATTAGACATACAGGGACATCAAAATCTTTCCAGGGTCTACAGCCTCGCAGGGTCTGGGTCCTTCCTCTGGGGCTCCTGCCTGGGGCTGGGGGCCAGCGCTGAAAGCCCTGACAGCTGGGCCTTCATTCTCAGAAGCCCTCCCTTCTCCTTTCATTTGCATCTCATTAGCACCACCCTGAACTGGTGGCAGCTCTGCCTGGAGCCCTGGGACGCAGGCTGCAGCCTGGCCCGGGCCCTGCCTGCAGTGCAGAAGGGTGTAGCGATGCGCCCTTTCTCCCCCTCCCTGCCACTGTCTCTCCCGCCCCACGTGCCGAAGGCTGGGAGGGTGCAGGCGGACTCCGGGTGTGCCCAGCTCTCTACCCCCAGCCCCCAGCTCCCAGGCTCCAGTCGCCTGGGCTTCAGCCGTGTGTTCCCATGGCAACGGGGTGATGGTGCGGGTCGCGGTGCCTGCCGAGGAGCAAGGCGGCCACCCAGCTCCCGGCTCCACCGCCCGGGCTGGATTGGTGACAGGCAGGGCCTCAATCTCCCAAGATGATCAGCGATAATTGGTTTATGGAAATAGCTGAGGGGAGAAAGCAGCTCCCTGCTAGAAACCAGCCTCCCTGCCAAGCCCGCTCCTGGCCACCTGTCCTTCCCTCACCACGGAAATGGGGCTGGGGGAGGGGAGGGCGGGGAGCTGGGCTGTCACAAATGGGCTTTTGAGGCAAGTGTTTCACCTGTTGGTCTCCAGCAAGGCATCTATCCCCCTTTCATGTGTGGGGGGCCAGGGCTTGTTGTCATAGGGACCAGGTGTTTGCCTCAGTCACTCCTTGGCCCCTAAGTCTGTGCTCAGGTCCACGTTAGGCACGTTGTTGGGGAAATGGAGGAGACCTGTCTGGGATCCATCCTCAGGGAGCCCCAGTTTGGGCGCCAGAAGAGGAGAATATAAACCATAATTTATATAAAGTATTTCAGACCAGTGTTGCCACTGCTGTGGGCTCCAGAGGAGGGAGAGCTCAACTCTGGTGGCTGCTTGGAGGAGGCGTCATGAGCAAGGCTTTGAAGGGGGGATTTCAGCAGGTGTTGGTGAGAGAGCTGGGGCAGGCACTCCCCTAAAGGAAATGTGGGCAACAGACTGATGGTGGGAACTGGGTGATGCTAGTCTTGGTGGAGGAGGGGAAGTGTAGGGGCTTGGTGGGAAGTCATGGTGGCTCCCAGTATCTACAGAGGGGATTTAAGGGATGCCAAGCTCCTTCGAGGGGGTTACGGGGTGGTGCTTTTCAATAAAGACTGAGCAAATATCCAACATCCATAGCGAAGGTTGGCTGCATGAGATTGTGTTGCCTTTTGGTGCTCTTCTGGAAGAAGTGAGGTCCACAGGGTAAGCAGCAGACGTGGCATGGCAGGCGTTGGTACCAGGCTGAGAGGTCTGTACCCTGACAGCAGCTGGTTGGCAGGGGCATGTGGGGTGCACTGAAGGACCAGAACTTGGGAAGCCCCCATGAGAGAAATGATTGGAGTAGAGGTGGGAGCCACGTGGGAGGGCAGTTGTGAGGACCTACCCCAGGGCTGGAGGTGGGGGTTGGGGCACCCAGAGGCCAGGAGAGGCAGGCCCCAAGTCTTCCCCTTCCTCTGGCCATCACCCCCAACAGAGCCCAGCCCAGGGCTCTGCATCCAAGGGTCCTGCCCCCTTGGGGTCGAGCTGTGGCCAAGCCCTGCCCAGCTGGTGTGGGATCGAGTGGTGGCTCTTTGGAACCTTTGGCACCCTTCCTTCCCCAGCCCTGGTGAGCAGCTTCCCATGCAGCAGGGAAGATGCCAGGCCTCCCATCTGTAGAGCCCACAGCCCCTATGTGAGTCACACTTGGCTCTTCCCCTCTGGGTATCATGGTCCCAGTCCTGGACTTTTGGGTGCTCACATTCCAAATGGCCATCCCCTTGTTTCCATGCACAGTCCCGACACATCCCCTGCCCCCACGCATCTCCTGCCCCAACTCTCACCCAGCTACTTACACCACCACATAGGGCCACGGGTCAGAGCCATCCTTACAGGTGGGTAGATTGGTGGCCCCATGGAGAGTGAGCATGATGGTCTCCTTATTAGGGGGAGACAGGTGGCTGATCTCAGACTCCACGTTCTTGGAGGTGTCCAGAGGGTCCTCTGGGCCTTCAGTGTTCTGTGGGGAGAGCCTGGGCTGAGTGGCCTCTTCCAATGTGGCACCTCCCTTTACTGCTACCCTATGACCTCTAGCCCCCCCACCATAGCTCTCCTCCAAGTGCCTGTCTCCCTCTGTCATCCTTCCACCCACTCTGGAAGGTAGTCACCTGGACCCCATTTTCTCCCTATCTCTGTCCCCCACCCCACATCTCTCTCAGTGCCTCTCTGCCTAGATCCTTCACTTAGTCCTGGATCCTTCACTTCCTGCAGAATGAGACAGGCCCCCTCATCTCTCAAGTCCAATCCTACCTCTAAGCCTTTGCTTTTGCAGGTACCCATGCCTGTAATTCCTAAATCTCACAGCCCCCATCCAACCTGTTAATAGTGGTCCCCAACATTTTTGGCACCAGGGACCAGTTTCATGGAAGACAATTTTCCACAGAAGGGGGTGGGGAGGCGGAGCTTGGGCAGTGATGCGAGTGATAGGGAACAGCTATAAATACAGATGAAGCTTTGCTCCCTGGCTTGCTCACCTCCTGCTGTGCATCCCATTCCTAACAGGCCATGTACTGGTACTGGTCCACGGCCCAAAGGTTGGGGACCACAGTGTTAGCAGATCCATGTCAGCTCCACCTTCAAACCACATCTAGACTCCAACCCCTTCTCAGCATCCCCAGTTCAAACACTGGGGGCCCAGACACCTGGATGTCCACACTATCTTCCTAATTGCTTTCTCTGTTTCCTTTCTGGCTCTCCCTCTATCCCATCCCATGTCATATAGCCACCAGAGTGATTCTTTACAAATTCAAATCAGACCATGTCTCTCCTCTGCTCAGAATGCTGCAGTAGCTCCCTGTTTCTCTCAGACTCTTACAATGGCCCAGGAAACTGACCTCATCTTGTCCCATGGCCGTTGTTCACTCCACTCCAGCCACACGGGCCTCCTAGCTGTTTCATGCACCCACCAAGCCCCCCTCCTGCCTCCCAGCCTTTGCCCTGGCTGTTTCCTCTGCCTGGACTGCCCTTCTCCTGGGGTCACCCCAGCACTGTCATCCTTGTGCCTTGCTCCCTCAGTTCCTCATGCAGGCTGTGGTCCTTGCCTAACAAGATGACTAATTAGGAGGTGAGAACACCCTCCTCCCCGCTTCAAGTGCCAGCCCTACAGAGACCCCCACCCCCTCCCCTGACTGAGGTCACCCCCACCCCCAGGACCCAGCAGGTCCTGTCACCATCTGGGAAGGTGTTGATGAGTTGCCCCTCCCCCTCTCCTGTATTCTGCTGCCAGGCAAGAATGGGGGAGGGGGAGGAAACCACTGCCAGTGGGAGGGGGCAGCATCCTCAGACCCACTCTCTCCCCTCGTGGGTCAGACTGCCACTTCCCAGGATGGCAGCCTCACTGCCCACCCCTAACCACCCCAAGCCAGCAGCTTTGCTCCCCTGGTTCAGTGGTATAGGAACAAGACTAGCAGCCTGGGGAGCAAGAGACCCAGGTATCAGCCCAGCTCTGCCCCCAACTTTGCACCACCAGTCTGAGCCTCAGTTTTCCCACTCGGCCAACAGGAATGTCTGGAATGGTTTTTGATGGCTTTCCAGTGCCTAGTGTGCCTGAAGTTCCTGCAGTGAGGCTGGGAGAGGTGAGTAATGTCCCTCCGAGCCCTAGATAGATCCCTCTGTTGCTGTGAGGTCACAGGGCCTGTCACGAGCTCCCTAGGGCCACAAAAGTGAGGGCCTAGAAGCGGGGCCCTTGTCCAGGGGTTCTCACTGACTCCCGGGCAGCCCTGGAGCCCAACTATGCATCCGCAGACCAGGCCAGGAGTTGTACCCCCTCCTTCTATACCTTCTCTGTGCCTCCCCTTGGGGACAGCCTTCCAGGAAATAAAGCTTGCAGAGGGTTGGGTGAGAACTATGGGCATGAGGCCAGCTGCCACGCTGGTACCTCCTGGAGAGGCCTGCAGGCATGTGCCCACTGGTAGGCCAGGCCCAGGGCCAGGGAGGCCTGGAGCCAAGGGTGAAGCCTGGAGGGGGGATGGTGGGCCAGGGCTGCCACCCTTCTGCCTTCCCCTCCTTCCTTCCCATGTCTGGATGGGAATCTGGGAATCTGCAGGCTTCCTCAGAGATGTCCTGCATCAGGACCAATGTCCCTCGTCCACTGCCCCTGGCCTGTATTGGTGGATTTATGAGGGAGGAGAGAACACACGTGCTGGGTTGCATGAGGGGTTTGAACTGTGGGTGATGGTGAAACCCCCCTGATCCTTAGGTCCCACGAACTCATCTGTAAGGGTGTGACAGCCCTGAGAGGGAATTTGCTCCCCCTGAGTGTCTCCTCTCAGCTTCTCAGGCTTACTCTTGGTTAACCCATCCAGCACTGCCAGGGTGCAGAAATCATCAGGCAGCTTTCCCAGGTGGGGGCTTGGCCAGTTTCCCTGCTGCACAAGGCCACACAGCAGTGGGTGGCAGGCTGGGGTGTGACCACTGAAGCCAGCCTGATGCCACAGCTCAGCACTCTCAGCTCCTCCCCTGGGCCTGGTGTGTGGGCCAGCTTGGGAGCTGCTAATCCCAACACTTTACCCATCCAGACTGGTGGCCTTGCCCTCAATAGGCTGGGGTTAGCCAGCAAATGCCCCAGGGGCCCTGGGACTGCCCATCACTCGGGGCATTTTTGGATGTGTGTAGTGAGGGGAGAGAGAGGGGTAAGAGTAGGAGAATGGGCCCATCAGGGAAGAAGTTAATGGCCACTCAATTTGGCTCCCATGGGTGGGGTTGAGGGGCTCACATTGGTTCTGGTGGGAAGAGGGATGGAAGGAGACAGACCCTTCCACCCCCACACCCTTCTCCCTCCTCCCGTGCCACTCCCCCGCCGCCAGCAGTCTGGGAGGCCACCAGAAGCTAAGAAGCCCAGTTCTGCCCCTAGAAGGGCCTGCATCTGAGAGGCACAGCAGCTGGAGAGGCTCTGCGGAGGCTGCGAGGCAGGGGGCCTGTTTCTTCAGCGGTATCATAACAGCCTTGAGTTAAAAACGTTCCCTTATGTTCCTTCTAGTTTCAGCATCTAAACTCGCCTGGGAGTCATGATGGCCAGGGCAAGGCTTTTTTGCAGGTGAGGAAACACACTCAGAGAGACTAAACCTCTTGCCCCAAAGCACACATCTTAGCTAGTGGGGGCAGAGCTGGTACTGGAACCAGGGTCTATCCGACTCCATGATCTTGCTGTCTCTGCTCTACCTAACTATACTTCTCTGGATGTGGGGTTCCTTTTCTGGGCCACAGTGTATACCCCCTTGAACTCATAACCTGAGTATTCATTGGTAGCAGCAAGAAGAGTTGTATCTGGAGCAGAGAGACTTTTCAAAAGATGACACAAAAGTCAGAAATAATAAAGAAAAGGATTGATAGATTTGATTACATTTTTTAAAAATCTACACCAACTTCTATAATGGTCCAAGATTCACCACTATGAAAAGACAAACAGGAGAAAATATTTGCAATATAAATAAAAGGACTAATATCCCTAATACACAAAGAGCACTGAAATCTATAAACATCACCCCAATAAAAAAGACATACACTGGGGGGATTCACAAAGGAAGAAATATGAATATATAATACTATGTATCATTATGAACATCCTTATAGGGGATTCTACTATTTCAGCTGTTAAAAATGCTTCTGAAAGCTATGAATTAAATAAAACAATTCTGGCTCCTCCTCAGGGCTCCCATGCACACCCCCTGGATCCCTGAATCCAGTTCTGTGGAGCAGGTGGGAATCGGCTAGTAGCTTAGGGCCCCAGGCCAGGCCAGGCCAGCCTGGTGCTTGGTCCTGAATGTGTGGCATTCCAGAAAGAGGCTTAATGGGGAGGGTGGAGTCTGGGGAAGGCCAGCTGTGGGCAGAAAACACCAGGAACCAGAGACAACAAAATCAAGGATAATGAAATGGACACAACGCTGGGGCCTGGGCACCCCTGGCTCTCTGGCTTATTCAACCTGAGAGTATAACTGCAAAGAGGGTGTTCCCAGTCAGCAAGTACTTGTGTGCCTTTGGTCTCAGCTCCTTCTGCCAGCCCTATGGGTGACACAGTTGAGGGCACAGGCTAGGCCTTGCCCGTTAGTGGAAAGTAAGGGAACATTGAACTGTTTGTATCTCATCGTACTGAGATTCTAGTCTCCTCCTGACAGGGCTCTGCTGCTTGGCCACAGCTTTATTTATTTATTTATTTTGAGACAGGGTCTCACTCTGTCACCCAGGCTGGAGTGAAGTGGCATGATCATAGCTCATGGCAGCCTCGAACTCCTGAGCTCAAGCAATCCTCCTGCCTCAGCCTCCTGAGTAGCTGGGACTGCAGGTGAGCACCACTACACCTGGCTAATTTTTAAATTTTTTTTCTGTAGAGACAGGGTCTCACTATGTTGCCCAGGCTTGTCTCAAACTCCTGGACCCAAGCAATTCTCCCACCTTGGCCTCCCAGAGTGCTGGGATTACAGACATGAGTCCCATGCCTGGGCTGGCCACAGCTTTTTATTAAGTACCTACTATGTGCCAAGCACTGTTCTGAGTGCTGGGGATATAACAGTGAAGAGAATAAACAAAAATCCCTTCACTCCAGGCATTTGAGCCTCTGCATCCTGGGGCAGGGGGCATGGGCCCCGGAAGGTCAGGGCCAGGGCTGGGAGAGCGCGGGGGCAGTGGGGAATTGGGGCATCGGGGCTGCCAGTCTGGGAATCCCCTGGGAGATCTTGAAGAGGGGATGATAAGCCATCTCAGTGGGCTCTCTGAGCCTGTGTGACCCCAGTGACAGAGGGCAGCAACTAAGGGCAGTCAGAGCCAATGACACCCGCAAGCCCACTACATTTCAGCTCCCACACGGCCCGAGAGTACAGGGCGTCTAACCTGAAAGAGCCGCAGAGACCACCTCGCTCCCCATTTCACAGCTGCAAAAACTGAAGCCCAGAGAAGGGAAGCTTTTGTCATGATTTCAGAACAAACAATACAAGGCATTTTGAAGGAGGGATGAGTTCACGCAGGTCCATGGCTCATGCCCCGGCCTCACCTTTTTCTTTTTCCGTCCCATCCTCTCGGGGGCAGGAGTGTGTGGCCTTGTTTAACAATCTTGGGGACCAGTACCTGGAATTGGTGGGTGATCAGGCATCAGTCCTGCCCAGACATCTGGCCTGTGCACCTTGGAGTCTTTGGAGGTGGTGAACAGTATGAAGGTCAGTGTGGTCTCAGGGGTACCACACACCAGCTCTGGGGCCTAGATGGGGAGGAGGGTGGGCAGGTGGGGTAGGGGCCTGGATCTTTCTCAGTAGCAAGACGTTCTGTGAATGGCGGTACCTTGGGGGCTTTGGGCCATGGCCCGGGCAGGGGTCAGCAGCCAGGCAATTGACTCCTGGCACCCCCAGGAAGGTGAAGAGAGGGGTGGCCCTCCTTCTGCCCAGACCTGGGAAAGCAGTGAGCCTTCCCACTTAGCTGGGTCACCTGGGCAACGCTGTATGACGTCACAGGGCAGGACCGAAGTCATACAGGCCCAAGAAATAGCTGGAGGCTCATGCTTCTGGCTGGAATCTACAGCCATCCTGACTCTTTGGGTACCTATAGTCTTCCATTTGTTTGATAATAACAAACACAAACTTCAAGAGGATAGTTTCTTCTTGAGGGTGGGTGGGAAGATGGGGGTGGGAAGGGGGGAAAACACATAAGTAGATTTGTTATTGGTAACATTCTGGTTTCTGGATTGGGTGTTCAGTTAATGGGAGTTTACTCTATTTTGAAAATAAATTATAATTAAACAATTAAAGAGGGCCATTTATGGGCCAACGATGGTACTAGTGTATGAACCAAAGATTAAGGTTAATGCAGTTCTGAGCTCCACAGGAAATTATTATAAAGATAACAAATCTTTTTACTCAGCACTTACTGCATGCCAGGCATGGTTCTAAGTGCTTGCTATAAAGCAAGATGGCAGGATGAGGAATGATGGTTCCTTGGCCTGGGGTGGGGGCTGCCCCATGGAGAGAGGGGTCTGAGTTGGGCCTTGCAGGACAACCAGGCATCCTGGGCTGGAAAAGGAGGGATTTGGGGTCCTGGCTGGGGTGTTTGGGAGGCCCTGGTGGCCTGCCTCTTATTCAGCCACCTGTTTTAGGCCCTACATTGGGGATTCTTTTCATCTTCCTTGGCCTGGGGCCCAAGAGCAGGATCACCCTGGCAGCCAGGAGGCAGCAGCCTCCTACTTTGCAGAAGCCTCTTGGCTCCTCCCTCCACGCCCACTCCAGAGAGAGAGGCAGGGAAGATGTGGTTATCCCCAATGTAGAGACAGAAAAACTGAGCCTTTGTCTTTGATTAGAACTGAAAGGGCCAGCCAAGGTCACCCAGATGATTGGGGCTGGAAGCCAGGAATCACACTCCTAGTTTTATCCTCCTTCAGGCCCGCCCAGGGTGGCACTCTGGGGCTCTGGCGCTGGGGGCTTGCCCTGACCAGGAATGGGCTGGTTGGGAGTACTGTGCTTTATCTCCTTCCTGGGCCAGCACTGTCACAACATAGCGTGCATGCGAGGAGAGGGTCTCAGTGGATGGTTGCCCAGTCTGCCTAGAGTGCCTCCCCTCTTCCTCTCAGGCCTGCTTAGTTCAGGAGTCTGAGGCAGTAGGTTGGCGGCAGGGAGCGCATCACTGGGTCTCCTGCAGCAGGGCCTGGAGAGGCAAGGTAGGCACTTAGGAAGCAAACTTAAGGAGGCACTCGCTCTCGGGCCTGTGTGAGTGTTCCCCTCCTGCACAAGTGCCTCCTTACATTTTGTGTCCTAGCCACCATGCCTGCCTCATAGTGGTCCTGGCCCTGCCCTGCTAGGCTGTCACCCAGCTGTCCTACCTTGCATCTGAGCTTTCTGCCACTGCAGCCCCACCCCTGTGGTCTTCCTGCCTGGGAAGAAGATAATGCAATTGGACACTGGTTCCAGGCCGTCTGGCTCCAGAGCACCAGCAGGCACTGAGTGCTCAGCAGACATGGGAAGGAGGGTCCTCCCACCACCTCACTCGCTGGTTGTCTACTACCCTGGACCAAGGACCCCTGGGACCCTGGCTCCTGTGCCTACCATAACCTCCTCCCTAGAACTGCTTCCTCCTGGCTGGTGAGAAGGCCTTAACAACAGTATGGGCCCAGCTTCTCTACCTTCTCTTCCCTTTCCCCCAGTAAGGGGGGCTCCACCTCCCCAACCCAGGGAAACGGGCCTGCTCTCCAAATGTCCAGAGGAAACTTCTGCTCCATTGCCCAGGGACCAGCCTCAGGATTTGATGATTCAGGGAGATTGCACTGTCAGGGGAAGCAGGTAATGATTAATCTCACAGCTAATAGGTAACCCTGAGCCCCCTGTGCCCCCAGGAGAGAAAGCACTTGGAGCTGTATCATTAGGTGGAACCAGGGGTTAAACATAGCCACTAGGGAGCCCAGAGCTCCAGGAAGCACAAGCCCTATGGCTGGATCTGAGGTTGGCTCTTGCAGAAGGAGGGGTCTTGCTGCCTCCTTTGGCTTTGTGCTGGGCTTGATGGGCAGCAAGAAGAGTCTGGGTGGATATATGTGGTTCATAGTCAGCCACACCCTTGTGCCATGTCCAGGCCCTGGATTCTGAGAAGGCAGCCCTTTGGGACTAACTACCATGCAGCAAGTCCCAGGGAAGTGTGTCTCTCCCAGAACCAGTGAACTTGACCTTCCCTTCTTCCTTAGCCATGTCCCACCCCCACCTGCCCCCCCCCCATCACTCTCTCTCCATCTCGTTTGGGCAGCTGAGTTGGATGAGGTGGAAAATGAGTTGGATGAGGTGGGAAACGTAGGCAGTGTGATTTTGTAGCAAATGGCAGCTCATAGCTGTGTGATCCTGGGCAAAATGTTAACCCTCTCTGAGCTCTAGTTCCCATCCTTATCCAGTGAGGGCATCAGGGTTGCTCTGAGGCCTGAAGGAGACAGTGCAGAGAAAGCACTTGACAGTGACAATTAAGTGCCCCAGACATGCTCGCTCTTTCTCTGCTAACCAGTCTTGGACTTGGCAAGTTCTCCCTAGCACAGCTCTGGCTGCAGTGACTGAAGCTTAAACCCATCCCAGCACCTTAAGGGGTAGGATGTGAACTGGCCTCAAGGGGCCCAGTTGGAGCCATGATCTAAGCACAAGTCAAAGCCAGCCCCCCAAATCTCTGCTGAAACTTCCAAGGCTGAGCCTCATAGCTGATGTGAGGTCAGTGCAGCCCTTGAAGGTCCTGGCCAGGCAGCCTGTGGATTCACTGCTGTAGTCAGAGGAGGAGATCTTCTCACAGCATTCCTTCCTTCAACCCACAGGTGAGCACCTGCTGTATACACTGCTGGGGCTGAGGACAAGTGGTGGTTGGAGTACAAAGACATTCTAAGGGAACTGCCTCAGTTGACAAGTGCCAAAATAAAAAGTGAGGGAGGGGCAGGGACTTGCCATGCCGTGTCAGAGGTAAGAGCCATCGCAGAGCAGCACAAACACAGCAGGTGTTGCTGTGGACAAAGAGGACAGCATTCGTTCAGAACAGGAGACGAAAGGGGTCTCCTGGATGAAGGGTCTTGAGCAGGACTCTGAAGATGAATTGGATTTAGGTAGGAAAGGAGGGGACTTTTTTGGTGAGGGGGCTGCCTGGAAAGAGGTGTGGCCACGGGAATGGGCCTGGAAGCAGAAACAGAGCAGGTTGGCAGGAGAGGGAGAGGGGTTGGGATATTTGGGGGCTGTGAAGGCTCCAGCAGTGGCGTGACGTGCAGACTCCACCCACAGATATTTTTCACTTCGGCCCTGTTCCTGCTGGGGAGAACTTGCCAAGCCCAAGGCTGGTCAGCGGGGAAAGAGCGAGCATGTCTGGGGCACTTAACTGTAAGTGTCAAGTGCTTTCCCTGCACTGTCTCCTTCAGCCCTCAGAGCAACCCTGATGCCCCCGCTGGATAAGGAAGGGAACTAGAGCTCAGAGAGGGTTAACATTTTGCCCAAGATCACACAGCTATGAGCTGCCATTTGCTACAAAATCACACTGCCTACGTTTTCCACCTCATCCATCTGAGCTGCCCAAAAGAAACGGAGAGAGAGTGATGAGGGGGGAGGAATCGGGGTGGGACAGGGCTAAGGGGAAAGGGAAGGCCAAGCTTGCTGGCTCTGGGAGAGATGCTTCCCTGGGACTGCCACCCTGCCTAGCAGACAGCTCTCTCCATACCACAGCTGCCCCTCCGGGTCATGGCCATCGTTCCCTCCTTTTGCCCTCCAAACCTGGGAGCAGTGATGGGTCCTCACAGTTCCCAGCCCCCAAGGTACTGCACTCTCCCTCTCGTTTTTCCTAAAACTCACCCTCAACTTTGCAAATAGTCCCTTTATTAAACTTCCCTCAAGTTCCCAAATTTGAATGCCTTCTTTCTCTTGGCAGGACCCTGACTGATGCACCTGATATACGAGCCCCTCTCTGTGAGCCCGGGCTCTCACCTGATGTCCTGGTATCACTGCCGTCATCGTCACCACCAGCACCTGCACACACACCCAAAGTTTAGTGAGCACTTACTCTCGTGCTGTGCCAAGAGTTTATCTGCACTGTCTCATTTGACCCTCACATTCCTGCTCCTGGGAGTTATTGCTGTTAGTCCATTTTAAGATAAGGGCACAGATGCTCTGAGGAAATGGACTTGCCCAGGGTCACACAGCTTTGAAGTGGCAGAGCTGGGATTTGAATCCAGGCCTGCTGGCCCCAAAGTCTGTGATCATAAGCACCAAACACACTGCCTTTTCCTTTCATTCCGGGGAAAGGAGTTGAAGCTTTCCTTCCTTCTTTCCTGAGACTGGGGCAACATGAAGAAGTTCAATCAAAAACACCTGGCCTTTTGAATGAGGCCAGACAGATGGCTCTGTGACAGCGTAGCCCGCAGACACTCGTGGCAAGGGAGAGTGAGGAGGTGGATCCCAGAGACTCAGCAGGGGCTGGCTGGGCCAGGCCCCTGTAAGCAAGGGCAGAATCAGGGAGTCTGGAGGGCACCATTTTTTATCCAGCACAAATGGGCCATGGGGTTGTTTGTCCCCCAAGGGCTGGTGTGGTCACAGCACTCTGGGCCATGACTCATATCACTAGGGGCAGCTTGTTCCCAGGTCCAACTAAGCCCCTTGGATACAGGCTGACTCTTCAGGGCCTGCTGGCTGAGTGGGCCAGGGTAGGATCCTGGAGGCGCTGGGGGGCTGCACTTCTGACCTTCCCCTGCTTCCTTACTGTGCAGAGGTGACGTTTATTGGTACCGTAAATGGCTACCAGGCTAAATATATGTGCATTCACATTTTGTCGCATAGCAGACTCTGTGATAGTTCTCACCCTGTCTTGCTATACCGTGTTCTGTGGGTTCTGGCCCCCTGGGACAGCCTGGTCTAGCACCACCAAGTAGGCAAGGAAGATTTGGGCAGCAAAAAAGCATGACAGCCTAGAATCCAACAGGCCTGGCTTTAACCCTGGCCCCGCCAGGTACTACAGCAAGGATTTGGGCAGGCCACCCGACTCCTTGGAGCTTCAAATTCCTCATCTGCAAAGCAGACCTGCAAGCAGGCTCCTTGCAGAGTCGTGGTGAGGATTAGACAAGAGAATGGATGTCTGGCACATGGCAGGCAGCCCCTAAATGAGCTTTCCCTCACGCTCACACCAGCTTATGACAGCAGGGAGCCCCTATGGCCCCAGCTTTGGCAATAGGAGACTTGGGGGTGATTGGCAAAGAGTGAGGTGTTCTCCTTGTTGGATAACACTGCCTCCATTTGCTTCGCAGGCACATTCATTGATTGCCATAGTGAAGGATTCCTCTCAGGCCTTGGTAACCAGAGCTCTCATTTGGGGCAGCCTAGCTACCGCTGTCGTGTCATAAATCACTTTGCTAAAGATGCAACGTGGCTTTTGGACATTTTTCTTTTGAGAGATCAATAACTCGTTAACAAGTGACTAAATAAAGGGGTAAGCAATGAAGCCTTCCGCCATTCCCTTCCATGAGGAGGGGCAGAAGAGGTACCTGTCAAGGTTGGGTGGGGGGTCCACTCACTTGGCAAAGGCCTGGGGAGGAACTAGGCTCAACCAGTTTCCAGCAAATCTGTGTCCCCTCACCCCTCTCTTCCAACCCCCAAATCTGATCGAGTCCCTCCTCTGCTTCAAAAAACATTTCAGTAGACCCCATTGCTCTCAGGAGACCCCGTGGGCCTCATGGTCTGTTCACCCCAGGCCCTCTGTCCCATCCCAGCTATCCCTGCCTCATACCCTGCTCCAGCCTCATGACATGCCTGTGGTCCCCATGAATGGGCAGTGGGCTCTCCAACATTCGTGCCTTCACATATACTGCATATACTGTTCCATACGCCTGGGCTGTCCTTCTCCCCCAGCCAGCCTGAATAATTCATGGTGCTTCTTCAAGACACAATGGCACCACCTCCACAACTCTTCCCCGAAACCTTTCCCCGCTGCTTCCACCCCCACCCCAGGGACATCAGCTCCACAGCCCGAGGGCCTCCCCTGCCCTGACTCAGGACCCACTACTGACTTTTTTTCAGGGGTCTGTCTTCCCTGAGGGCAGGGACTATGCCTGGTGGTTGCCGTGTCCCCTGGGCCCAGGATGTTGCCTGGCACAGAGTTGGTACCAAGTGCTTGGTGAGTGAGTGAGGGATGACATAAGAGTCTGATGCCTTCTTCCTCCCTGCTACTTCGGCCTAGGACAGTGACGTCTGCTCCCCAAAACATTACTCTTCCAGAGTCCAAGCCCTCCATGCCTTCTCCCCCTGCTGGGGCGTGGATGTTTGGGGTGTCTAAACCGCATAATAACAGCTAACAATTAGCGAGCACTTAGAATGTGCCAGGCACTGTTCTATGAGTTTTACATGTTAACTCAGTCCTCACAACTACATATGAGGTAGGTGCTACTATAGTCCCCATTTTAAAGATGAGAAAACTGAGGCAGAACCAGGAGCAGGAGACACGCTTTAGACCGAGGCCATCTGGCTGCAGAACCTGTGTTTTGAATCACAGTGCTGTTCCTTATTAGGTGCTTGTGGGGAGTCTGGGGCTGGAGCTGACAGCCCTGAGCACCCCACCCACAGCACGGGGCCTCAGGGACGCTCTGCAAAGGGGATCCAGTTATAGGAAACTGTTTATTCAGGCCAAGCCAGCCTGGGATCCCTCCCTCTCATATTCCCTGCTCAGCTCCCACCACCCTTCACCCACACCGCCTACCATCTCTCTACCAGAGAGCAGAGCCTCTGGCCCTAATCTCATTTGAGGCCATGAAATCGCATTTGCAGCATATTAATGCAGCGGTGGAGCTGTCCTGGCCCCTGCCTGTCTCCTGGCAGAGAGGAGCCTGGAAAGTAATCTCACAGGGAGGGTCTCCAGGAACACCTTCCAACGGAAAGCAATTATGCTTTAAGAGGAAGATTAAAATAATGTCTACACCCTCCCCCCTCCTATGCTCACTCAAGGGCCTCAGCTGCACTGGCCCAACAGTGACTCAAGGGCAAACTTCCTGCTGGGGTGAAAGGTGAGGGGAGGGGGCCTTGGCCTGGCCCCTCACTTGCCCCCCACTCACCACCTCCCCTGAGAGCCTTGAAGTTCCCCAAAGAAGCCACACTGTCTCAAGCCTCTGGGTCTTTGCCCAAGCTGTTCTGTCTGCCTAGATTTGGCCCTCCAACGCTTGTCTACCTAGCAAGCTGCCAATCACCGGACATCATGATCATGGCTAATGTTTTATGAACATTTGCCATATTCTTTAAATTTGCTACATATTCAATTCAACAGTCCTGTTGTGGGGGTGTCATCATCCCCATTTTATAGATGAGGGAAGGCACAGAAAGGTGAAGTCCCACAGCTGGAGGGGGCAGAGTAGGATTTAAACTAGAACTTGTTACTGCTTTCCCTGCTGCTTTCCTGTCTTGACTCAAGTACTTCCACCCCTCCTCTGTGCCCTCAGCACCCCCAAGATGGGCCCAGCTGCTTCCCCTTCTGTGCCCACTGACTGCAATGGTGTCCCCATGGAGAGCTCTGAGAGGCCAGGCCTGGCACAAAATCGGGGCTCAACAAATGCTTCCTGCATGGGAAAATTGCTAACACCTCCCCACAGAGATAGTGTGTTTGGAAGGGGGTACGTATGGCTCGCTCCTGCCTCCAAGACTGAATCAGGGTACCTTCCAGGCTGCCTATGTTCTGGAAGTCTTTGGAATCCCCTCTCCTCCAAGAAGGCCTCCTGGACTGCAGTGAGGGCAGCATATTTTTTAATCACTTGCAACCAGATTGCAAAGTAGGCATCATTATCCCTCTTTTACAGATGAGAAAACAGAGGGTCAGAGAAGTAAAATGACTTGCTCAGGAACACCTACAACAGGGCAAAGTGGGAATCTGAATTCAAGCCTTAGTTCCAAAGTTTGTCGACTGTACCTTCTTGGCTGCACTAACTCACTGTCACTCCTCAGACAGGGTGGGGAAGGGCTTAATTCTGGGCTGGGGCTATTTGTGGAACACTTTTTCCTAAGTGTCAGCAGCTACCTACAATGGGCCAGGGGGTTTGCCCTGGGACTCAGCCACTGACAGCCCAACCCCAACCCCAGCCCCAGCCTTGCTTCCAAAACACCCAGTGCGATGAGCACTCTTTGTTGGGGTCAGCTTAATACCAAGTAACCTGTCTTGGCTAGACTTGGTGTGACATGGAGCCACCAGGGAGAAACGTGCTCCCCCAGATTGCTTCCCCTTGATCCTGTCACGGTGCCCAGAAAGCCCAGCATTAGTGCTGTATTCAAATGGGCTAAGGAACAGCTTGCAAAGTGTGAGTCTCCCTGGGAAAGGATGCTGTAAGTCATTTCCACCTATGTGCTGATTACTGGATCAGAAAGACTGGAATATACAGTGGAGACCCAGATTCCAGCCCGGTTTGCTGTTGACTTCCTTGGGCAGGTCATTCACCTCCTCTTGGGGATCAGTTTCCTGCTCCAGAAAATGGACTCTATCAAGGCTACCCTGCCCACCTCCCAAGACCAATGTGATGCTCTAATGGGCTCTGCAGGCTGCCAAGTGTGATACAAGTTCTGACTTTTCCAGCCTGGCCCGGAGAAGCCTCGGCTAAAGAGGGGATAGCAGAGAGCTCGGGGTCTGCCGAGATGAAGCCTGCAGCCCATTCCGTCTGCATTCCCTGCAACTCCCCCACCTCGCAAACCTCCTCTCTCCAACCCCTGCCTTCCCCTACTTGCTTGTCCCTCGAACCCTCCACATTCCAGCTTCCACAGCTTGTTCACACTGTCCTCTGCGCTGGGAAACACCTCTCCCTGATCTCCACTGGAATCCCACCCCACCTTCCAGGCAGGGATCAACTGTCTCCCTGACATTCGTGGGGTAGGTTTTAAGCATGATGCAGTTTCCCAACCCTTTCCTCACCTGAGCCTCATAACTCCCTTGTCAGGAGACACCACTGCCCAATGTGCAGATGAGGAATTTGAGGCTCAGGGGGTAAGTGACTCGCTTTATGCAACTGGGAAATGAGGTTCTAAACCTAAGTCTTCCGACTGCCAGCCAGAGCTGTTTCCCTCTAGCAGACTGAGTCCTTGATGGCCATCCAGCTTGTGCCCACCACTTCCTCCACGGTCAGCTTGGAAAGTCATGTTCCCCAACTCCTCCCACTTCCTCTCCCTGCCCAGCCTGGCAGCTCCCCGAGGGCTGGGCACACAGCAAGCTAGTTTACTACTTAGGAAACTGAATGAATGGATGGGTGAGTGACAGCCACCCTAGGCTGAGGGAGGCCAGGCCACTGGAGCCCCGGGCAGGCTGTCAGGTCCAGATGGAGGAGGGACATCCCACCTGCATCTTTCGTTTATCCCGGGAAGGGCTGGTCCCTGCTGGCCTCAGCTATCCTTGACCCCAGGACTCTGCAGAAGCAGCCCTGGACCCAGGCTGGGGTGGCTGGGCTGACCTTGACAGGCCACCCTACCAGGCAGGCCCACTGGTCACTGTCAGCCTTCCTGCCCTGCCTCCCACTGTTAGGGTTGTATTCACACATTGACAGCCACACTAGAAAAAAATTTTTTTTTCCTTGGGGCCACAGTGTTTTATTACGAAAATAGAATAAAAACTTTGAAAACAAAGTGATCCTTTCTAATTTAATGAAAAATTTGTTATTTTTTATTGTTTTCTGTGTTGGAGTTCTATGCAACTTGAAAAACAGTTCTTGCAGCTCCCAAGGTGAAGAGATGTGTGAGTTACATATACTTCACCAGGCCCCGGCTCAAAACTAGCGTGAGTTAAATACAACTCACGTGGCAGTTACTGTGTTAAAGATGGGCTTCACATGGGGTTTTGCTGTCATCTCGTACATCACACATGCCGTGTGCCCAAGCCTCTTTCTCGTCTGGTAGAGGCTGCACTTGGGGGGATCTGTACAGAGATGAAGGGTCCCAAGGTGGTGTGGGACCAAGGTGGGGGTATGTGTGCTTCCAGGTGTGTTCCCCCATTGAATCCATCTTTGTGATGTACTGTGTCTGTGTCTATCAAGTGTGTGTGTGTGCATGCATGTGTGTTCTTGTGTGTCTGAGTGTCCTTGGAGAGCAGCTGTGTTCAGGAGTTGGGGGCACATCCCCCTTCCAGGGCTGTAAGAACCAGAAAAGGCCACCATAACTGGGCCCTCTTGCACCTCGTCCCCACTCCTTTCACCACAAAGGTCATTTCTGGAGATGAGAAGGCCACCACATGTCCCTGCCTTGGAGCCCATCAGCCGCTCATTGCTCATGAGGGCTGGGCCTTGGTTGACTGACAGGACATCAGAGACAGGCACCCCCTTCCCCCCATCTCCCCCCACACTATGCACACATCACACACACACACACACACACACACACACAGGCCTCTAGGAGGTGTGAGTCAGCGTCAGCCCCTGGCTGGGGTAGGGGAAGGCAGAGCCGGGGGAGGGCAGCAGGGCCATCTGGTGTGTTCGGTTACAACAATCTGCTAGTGGAGCCTCTTCCCAGACTAGCACCCAGGCTGGGCCAGCCTTCTCTACACTGCAACTTGGTATCTGGGCCGAGACAGTGAGACTCACAAGTTCCTAAGTGAGGCTCAGATGCAGCCTCCTTGCCCAACACAGACATCCCAACTCATTACTAGGACAGCAAGAATTTATTAAGCACTTCCTGCAGGGCAGGGCTAACTGTATACTAGCTCATTTAATCTTCCCAGCAACAAAGGACACAGGAATTTCTCTCCCCCATTTTACAGATGCAGAAGTAGAGGCAGAGGGAAGTTATGTAACCTGAACAAGTTCAAATAGCTACTAAATAAATGGCAGAGCCTAATCTGCCTCTCCCCCTGAGCTGGCTGAATCCCAAATCTCTCCATACCCCACTCCCTGAGTTCCAGGCACCTACCTCAATAGGTCTCCAAAGGCACATATAGATGCCTTGGAAGTCAGGCAGGATGGAGGCAGAGGGACAGGCTTGGGCAAGGACATAAACATGGGACCGCCTCCCCCAAAATATGTTTCTTTGGGTCCCATCCATGATTCCCAGGACCTTGTGGGCAGAAAGTGTTTCAGTGCACTCAGTGGAGGACGAGGACGGGGGGGAGCCAGCAGACAGCCTCCAGGGCAATTGTGGTGCATTTAGCCCTGTCCTCTCTTCCTGACAGGGTCGGGGTGTGGGGTGGGGGAGGGGTCCCCTCCAACCCACCCTCCCCAGGGCCAGCATCTGCCTGCTGCACCTCTGCTCTCCTCCATGGTGATGGGTCTGCACCCCTCCCTGCATGGGTGACAGCACTCTCTAAGAACGCTTTGACAGTGCCTTTGTTCCCCTGAAATAAAAGAAAATCGAGCTACAAAGGGAAACCTCAGGTAGCTTTTAACGGGACTCAGCTGCCTGGGGCAGAGTGTGTTTAAGCTGGAGGCAGTTGTCACAGGAGCAGAAGGGGGAGCCACCCAGTCCCCCTCCCACCCTTCTGCCCCCTATTTGGGGAGGGGAGCCCCCATGATTGCGTTTACTCAAGGAAAGTCTCCTCCAAATAGTGGCAAAGGAGAAAATCAATGAACATTGATAGAGAAATGTACAGCAGCTGTCTGCAGTGTGTTTGTGTGTATGTGTGTGTGTGTGTGAGAGTGTGCGTGCCCCACATGGTAGGCACAGCCTCAGCAGAAGCACGCTGCCTGGACTGACCTGCTCAGGGCCCCCGCCCAGAGGGTGGGGGCTGGGAGTCAATCCCTGGCACGTGCCTGTGGAGGGGGTGCTGGTGGCTGGGGGAGGGGCGGCAGCCGAGTCTCTAACTGGAGTTGAGAGAGATTAATATATTCAATCCGCTCCAGGGTAATTGAGGGAACAATTGCAGTGTTTTTCTAAAGCCCATAAAACTGCCTCATTTGCAAGGAGGAGCTGACCTGCCTCATGTCCTCCGTATTTGATGGAGTGCAGGAAGGAGGAGGGGTGACGTTGGGGTCCTAGTGCTAAGGGACTGGGACATCAGCCTGGGAGGGAACCTGTTCTCACCTTCCCCACCTCCCACCACTTTGTTGGTAGCAGCCCAGGCACTGCCTTCAGATCTTCTGTTTCTCCGCCTGTAAAACGGGCCGGTGACATTCCCCTCTACTAGGAGAGTGGACGGAGCTGCAGAAGGGGAGGCTTCACAAGACAAGGGAAGCCAGCTGACCTGAGGGTCTGGCACTGAGGTGAAGGGGTATGAACAAGAGGTGCCCAGCTCCCCCAGCCAGGCCAGCCCTCCCTCACATACCCGCCTCTCCGCACCCAAGATTAAACGGGCAGTAAAGAGTAAAGTTAATGAAATCCACATTGTGTGCCTCTCCCGCTTGAACCATTCCAGTCTCCAGGGCAATAGAAATAGCGTACGCAATAGCCAACAATAAAAGGCATAATGAATTTAAAAGCTGGGCAAAGGGGGGGTGGAGAGTGAGGACTTAGAGCCTGGGCCTAAAGGCAGGAGGATGCCTGGGGCTGGGGGAGTGTTGCCTAGAGCTCCAGCCAGAATGGGGACCAGAGACAGACAGGGGAGGGGGGAGGGGCAAAGAGAGAGAGAGAGACGCTGAGACAGGGGGTTAGGGACGGGGCAGAGGGGATGCTAGGCCAGCCACTAACAACAGCTCCGTGGCCCACTCTCCTTCCCCCTGCACTTCTACTTAATGAAAGCCCCCAGCCCGTTGGTGCCAAATCCACAATCAGAATCCACAGGCGTGGAGCCAGGTGCTCAGCATTTGGTGATTGCTTTATTAGCTTTTTCTTCTCTTTTTTTCCCCTCCAGGGCAAAAAAAAAAAAAAAAAATGGTGTTTTAAACGGAAAGAATAAAAAAAAAAAACCCTTGAAAGCATCATTTAAAAGGCTCCTGGGAAACGGAATCATTTCCATGAAACAAAACTGCGATTGTTGGAAGAGGTAAGTGCTGGGGGAGGGGCCCACCACTCTCTTCCTCCTCCGCCTCCTCCGCCCGGAACCCAGAGCTCTGAGCCAAGAGGGAGGGGGCTCCAGCGCCTCTAGTGAGGGAGCCCCCCGGGATAGCTCCCAGAGCTACAATCAAGGAATTTTTAAATTTATGTTTCCAGAAATTTCATCCCTGGGAATTTCCAGCCCAAAGTTTCCCTCTTAAACAGCTCTGTCTGTGGGAGGTTGTCGTTAAATCTTCAGGGATCTCCTGGAGAGGGGGGTGAGGTATCTGGAGGGTTGGAGGGTCGTGGCCCCCTGTTGTGGCCTCCCCTGCCCTCCCCAGTCTTTTCAAAAGGCATCAATTGCCCTTAAAAGAGTCCAGCCTTTTGGCCAGACTTTGGGCTGCACCTTTCTGCTGGACCCATTCTGCCCAGCACTGGAGAGGACACCCTCATTCTGGTCTGATAAACTCCCCCGAACCCTGGGGAAGGAGGGGCTTGGGGTGCTGGGGTGGTATAGCCATATGGTCTCAAACCTGCCAAGAGGTGACAGGAGGCAGTGTCAGGGGTAGGATGAGTCTGGTGAAGCTCTACCTGGGGAGGGTGCTGCCCATGGCTGGTAGGAACCTGGAGCTGGTTGCCCTCCATGCGGGGAAACTCCCTCTGCAACCCTTGCCTGCACGCTCCCAGTGTCCCTTCATGGACCAGGGGCCCAGCGAGTGACTCTGTCCTGGAGGCTGCAACTGTACGTGCTGAAAATATTCATGGGGGACAGTCCTTTCCACATTGCCCCTCTACACACACACACAGGAGGAAACCGGATGGCTAGAAAAAGGAAGGTGTTCACTGTCTACAATAATATTAGCAAAGGGAATTTGATTGTTCCAATCCCTGGGTCTCCAGGGCTCAGGAAATGCTGTGAGCAGCACTGGCATGGCCATTTAGGGCTGTGTAACGTGTGGGCCATGGCTGAGAAGCAAAGTGATTCAGATTCAAAGTCATTCGTGGAAGTTGGCTCTGAGCCCTGACCTCGTGTCACACTGAACCCTGCGTCCTGCTCCCTCCTCGTTCTTGATCATCTTGATCAGTACACTCCTAATCACCCCCCAACCCCTGCTCCACGGCCCCACCGGCCTCCACCACAACCATCATCAGTTCTGGTTACCAAAAAAAAGAACACACCCTACACATATTGGAGAACAACCTGTGAGCCTACAGTAAAGTTCTAAATTGAATAGATTCAATTGTTGAAATGCCTGATGCAGACAGGACCGAGAATAACTTAGAAGGGAGGAAATCAATGCTGGGAGGCTTCCTGGAGGAAGTGGCCTTGAACCTAGACATTTGTGTCTGGAACCCAGCAATCCATTCCTGGCCTTGAACTGAGTATTACTGGCTGAGAGCCTGGTCTTGCTTCTGTCCTTCCAGCTGTGTCTTTGAGCCTCCAAGTGGCAGCACCAGAAAGGTGCCTGCCTTCCTTAGGCCAAACCACTGGACTGAGTTCGCCTGAGCTAAAAGAAACAGCGCCTCTATTCTTTGAAGGACCCCTCTCCATTGTCTGCTCCCCACTTCCTGGCCCTGTTGTCAGGGCTGTGATTGCTGACCCGCCAGGAGGGAAGCGATTTTCCTCTCCCTTGAAAGTCATTTTCTTGTCTTGCTAGAAGCAGACATCTGACACTTTAAGAGGGAGCATGGGGGGGAGATGATGGCTTTAAATAACAGAAATTAGAGCTGCAGAGGACATCTCACCAACTCCCCTCCCCCCGCAGCCCCGCCCCTCCATCACACCCATTTAGAACTGCAGCCTGAAGAGCACCGTCCACACAGCCTGTGACTTCAGCGGCCAGGGCATGCTGGGACCTGGAGAGCAGGGGACAGCTTCTCCTGAGCTCTGAGCCTCCTACATGCCCAGTCCTGTGATAAACTGTAGGGCAGAGATGCCAGGGCCCAGGTTCTGAAGTCAGGGAGCTTGCAGTGTGAGGGAACAGAGTGTCACCTAGGAACCCAGGTGACATCCATCTCATTTTACAAGCTCAGCACCCATCACAGAGCTGGGTGTGCAGAAGGGGGTCAGAAGTATGTGTTGATCAACTGATGAATGAGTGAATGGACAGAGGCCACAGTGGGCCATATTAACAGGTTGAGCGACCTGGGCAAGAGAAGACGGTCCCTGGGTCCCTGGTCATTCTTCTGGTTCTTCTGGCACATGCTGCCCATTGCTCAACCTGAACCACAGCTCAGATGCCTTCTCTCTCCCACATAGACCCCTCCAGCGCTTCCCCATCATCTCCCGCACTGAACACCTACCCACTCTTCTACCACTATGCCTTTGGCTTTCTCCATCCACGGGCCCTCTCCCAGCCCAACTCAGCCCACTCGCACCCCCGGGCTCCACATCAATGCCAGGCCAATGCACTGCGGCAGAGAGGTGCTTCCAACCAAACTTCTGCTTCCAACCTTGGCTGGTCCTCCTTCTGCCAACCAAACCTTTCCCTTCTCCACAGCCAGCCATTGTGATCCTTTCTCCCGGAATCCCCTCCCCAAAGCCCAAGATTGCCATCCCTAAATCTCACCCACCTAGCACGGGTTTGATGGATGAATGAATGGGTAAGTGAGTGAATGAAGGAACGCATGAAAGATTCATCTGCAACAACACCTCTTCCAAGAAGCCGTTCCTAGGCACCAGGACTACACGCACACTCCCTCACCTTCCAGCAATGCCTTACAGAACCATGGATGATGCCCATGTTGTACCCAACTGTCTTCAAGCCATGTGACACCCTGAGCTTAGGGACTGATCTAGCTTTGGATTCTGTGCACTATTATGCACTTTGGTCCCCAGGAAATGTTGTTGACATTAAATGGAATCAAGCATCCTTGGGCCTTAGTTTCTCCACCTGTGACATGGGCTACTACTTGCTCTGTCAATTTCTACCTGTGCTGGCTGTGAGGCCTGTGAGACATGCTGCCCTGTTGCAGAACATGATCATATTGGGGAACTTCCTACAGCTCGGATAAGGCCCCTCACCTGGGCCTGAGACTGACAGGGTGCTAGCTCAGACTGAGCCCCTCCTGGTCATGGTAGGAGATAGATGGGCTTGAGGGTGGGCACACAGAGGAGACTTCTGTCTCCTGGTCATGTGGGGCCTCCCACAGAATCTGGTAAGAACATGTCAGATTGAGGTTGGGGACTGAAGGGTCTCAGGGGACACTCACCCATGGAGCAAAACAAATCACATCCAGCTGGGTCCCTGCTCTGTGTGGCCTTTGCCCCGTTTTCTGTCTGCCCCTTCAAACTGGGACTCCCTGTGTCCACCCTCAGATTGCATGCTCCCAAGACTGAATGAGGCAGCCTTGGGGAGCTCTGCTGCTCCACTCAGCAAGGGATTGGGGGTAGCCAGGCTTATCAGAGAGGCTGCGTCCTGTGCCTGGTGAGCCAGAACCTGACCTGGGACCCAGGGAGCACCCACCTGCAGCCTGGGAAGCTGGGGCTCTGGGTGTGATCACATCAGTTCTGGCTGGCCAGCCCTGGGAGGGCAGCCTGAGGCAGGAGGCTGAGGGGCCCAGGGCACATGGGAAGCCACGCTGTAGGCCAGGCCCCCACTGTGGCGGGCTGTGGGGTCCGTGCTGGCCCGGAGCAGAGCCAGGTTGCCGCAGTAGTGGTACAGGTCCTCGTGCCCTTGCACCTCGAGGTTCATGCAGGATTTGTCTGGCAGTGGGAAGACAGGGAGGATGGCCTCGCCTACCCGTTCAGAGGGTCCGTGCAGCCTCAGTGCCTCCACCCGCAGCTGTGCATGATGCTGCCCTCGTTCTTGCAGAACCCTAGGTGAGGGAACATGCGGCTCAGAGATGGTCTCTGGGGTCTCCCTGTCTCTGCTGGGGACAGGAGGACAGGCAGGGCCCTGGGGACACCTGGGCTGCCCAGATGTTGAGTTGAAGCCAGGCAGGCTTGGCTAGGATTTCCCTGGTGGGTGACCCCCTGTCAGGCCCCCACCCATGGCTCCCTCCTTTTACCAAGGCCCAACCAATCCAAGCCCATGGTGGGGGTGGGGGAGTTGAAGAGGGGAGGGCTCTTAGCCCGTGGCATGGCCCTGGGTCCTGCCACCACCCTAGACCAGGGAAAAGTTCAGTCTGCTCTGATTTCTGCCCACCTGAGGCCTAGAACTTGGTTTCCTTATTCCCTCATGTCCCTCCTTCTCCAGGCAGCCTGCCCGGTTGGCCTCACAGTCTAGGCATGGATCTTCTGCTCACTTAACTAGTATCTGCTTGGGATTCCTGTTTCTCCAGCTGGTCTGGAAGCTCCTGGAAGGCAGGGCTAGGTCTCCTCGTTTCTGTCCACCCCCCATACGAACAATCAGGGGGTGCTCAGGGGCTAGCACTCAGTGTAGTGTTACTCAGTGGAACATCTACTGCCCAGGACTGGTCCCAAACCTGCTGTGTGCTTAGCGCTTTTAAATTCACAAAGCCATTTCTTATCTGCCCTTCCATTTCCTTCTTACCCTACCTTATGTGACCAGCATCAGTGGTCCCATGTCACACTGAAGGAGGCAGGGGCTCATAGAGGGCCAGCATTTGCCTAAGGTCACACTGGCAGAGATTTGGGGTGTGGTCTGGAGCTCTGACCCTGCCCCTCCCCGTTCTCCTGAGGCTTCCTGGGGTCCCTGACGGGCTGGGGCAGGAGTTCCAGGGCACTTCTCTCCCCCCTAACCCACCCCTACTTCATACCTTTGGGCAAAGTAAAGATAAACTTGTTCCTGGTGAGGGTGAGGCTCTGGCCAGGATCCTGCTGCTCAAAGACACCAGTGACAGCAGAGCAGGCAGGGAGGGGGTTCCTGTCATTTACCTGCAGCTGCACCCCAGCCCCGGAGTCTGCCTGCAGGGGGTCTCAGCTGACAGCCTCAGGGTGTATCTGCCTCCCTCATTAAACCCCACGCTGGAGACCTCAAACTCCAGGTCCAGTGTCTTCTCCTTAGCCTTCAGCCTCTGGCTCAGCAGGAATGCTGGAACCCAGGGCTTGGGCCCCCTGAAGGCCATGGCCACTGTCAGGGACTGATCTCCAGGCTGAGCACTGCCCCTTTGTGCCCACAGTCCCAGCCTGGGCCCAGTCCGAAAGGCTACAGGCTGGGCACTTAGGGCCACTCCCCACCCCTCTCTGTTTGTTTGAGGAGAAACCAGGTAACAAGCCAGGAAGTTGGGCCTGACCCGGGGAACAAAGGCAGCCATTGATCCCTCCCTTTTAGCATTTATTCCTTCAACAAATATTTACTGAGCACCTACTGTGTGCCAGACACTATTTTAGGCATTCAAAATACAGCAGTGAATCAAGCAAAAGCTCCTGTCCTCTGAAGCTTATCTTCCAGTGAGGGAGGCGAGTGGAGACAGACAAAAATAAACACTAAGTATTGAAAATAAGTAAATTGTAATGTATGCTAGAAGATGGTAAGTTCTATGGAAAAAATTAGAACAGGGTCAGGGATGAAGATTCTGGTGTGGGGAGCACATAGGTATGTGGTATTCGGAACCTCCTATTTCTGGGAGAGCCTGTCTCCATATGCCTATGCCTTCCCAAGAGTTCTTGACTTGGGTGTGGGAGGTTCTCAAGGGAAGGGAATCAGTGTTTGTTCCCTGGGAGCATGCTCTTAGTTTATCTTCTTAATCGAGACTCACAGCTTCACCTTGCAGAGAGCTCACAGCCTCTCACACCAAAGAGTTGTCAGTCTTTTTGTTACCCAGTGAGAGATGGGAGATTCTGGACACACCTCACTAAGACCCATCTCTATCACCACCACCACTGCCCACCATCACCACCACCACTGCCACCATCACCACCGCTACCACTATCACCACCACCACCACCATCCTCACCACCACCACCATCACCACCACCACCACCACCACCAACACCACCATCACCACCATCACCGCCACCACTCAGCATCACCACCACCATCACCATCACCACCACCACCACCACCATCACTAACACCACCACCACCATTACCACCATCATCACCACTATGACTAACACCATCATCATCGCCATCACTACCACTACCATCACTATCACCACCATCATCACTTCCATCACCATCATCACTGTCATCATTATTCAACATCATCATCATCATCACTTATGATACTCTTCTTTGAGAAGCTACTGGATACCAGGCACCCCACGTGGCTCTGTGAGGGAGATATAATTATTTCCCCTTTTCAGATGAAGAGTCTGAGGCTGAAAGAATGTTAAGAACCTCATCCAAGATCACGTGGCTAGTAAGTAAGAGTTGAGATCTGAACCTGAGGATTTTAAGTCTATCTACACTTTCTCCTACTAAACATGTCCTGGGACCAGCTCAAAGACTTAAATGCATTGAATTAGGGAAATCTGTGCCTTAAAACTGTAGAAGTACCCAGCCAAAGGTCCTAATGTATGTGTCAGGCTTCTTCTGCAATGATTAAAATTCAGTTTCTTCAGGTTCCCCAAGGAGAAACTGGAGGCAGAGTTCTAGTCACCTGACTTGTAGGTGAAGTTTAACAGGCCCCTTCTCTCTGGGTGTCAGTGCCCTGTCTGTATAATGAGGGGGAGTGGGGTGGATAAGTCATCCCTCAGCTCAGGTGGTCTGAACTTTATAATCATATTGGGAAAGGCCACAGCATGGCCATTTTGGTGAGAGAGTGGGTGGCAGAGGCTACCTTTGCCTCAACATCTGGGCATGGCCCACCCAGCCTGGGTCTGGAGGCTGTGGTTTGCTTCTGCCAGCTCTAAAGTCTTGGAGCTTAGTGACTCAGTAAGAGCAGCTCTCTTCTCTTGCATGTTTGGAGCACCCCCTGCCCCGGACATTACAAGATGGGGGTGAGTTTCTTCTGCCTTGGAGCCAACCTCTGTGCACTGCACCCTAGCCCCATACCCCCGCAAGCAGGGCCCATGCACGGAAGTGCATCTTCTCCTGGTCTGTTTATCCTGAGTCCCTTCAACACGTCCCTTTTTCCCCTCTTCCTCTCCTCTGTCCCTCCGTCCAGCTTTCTGCAAAAGATCTGAGGTGGCTCTGTTGGCCTTAGCATGGTTTTAGGGCCCTCCATCACCTGATATCCCCACCCCCCCCATTTCTGGCCTCCCCTCCCCCATTCCATTTCCAGGAAGGCTCACTTTTTTTGGTGTGTGTGCATGGTTACTTTTTTAAAAAAAATTGTGGTAAAATATACGTAACATAAAATTTACTATCCTAATCACTTTTAAATGTGCAGTTCAGTAGTGTTAAGTACATTTACACTGTTGCACAACCAATCTCCAGAACTCTTTTCATCTTGCAAAACTGAAACTCTACACCCATTAAACAATTCCCCCTTCCACCTCCCTGCCCAGCCCCTGGCAACTATGATTCTACTTTCTGTCTCTATGAATCTGACTACTTTCAGTACCTCACAGAATTGGAATCCTACAGCATTTGTCTTCTTGTGACTGGCTTATCTCACTTAGCATAATGCCCCAGGCCAGGCCTGCCCTTTCTCACTTCTCTGCCCTTGCTGGTGTGATTTCCTTTGCCAAACTTCCCAGCTCCACCTGATGCGACCCTACTCCTCGGCAGACTGGCTAAAAGCCTCCTCCCCCGGCCACCCAGGCAGTGACGCCCTCCCCTCCTCATTTTGCACTGTCCTCTCCTGTCTCAGATGATGACTTGCCCATACTTGACAGAACCTTCCTTCAGGGATCATGTTTGTGTGCCCAGGACAGGGCTGGGCAAGGAATATGTGCCTGGGGGATGGTTTAAAGCAATATGGAATGAAATGAATGAATGAATGAATGAAAGAAGGATAAATGAATTGATGAACAAACCTGACCTAGCTTCTGCTTGTGTAGAAAGGAATAAGAAATAGTAGGTCATTAAATACGAAATGTCCGATTTCAAGTCAAAAGTGTAGTTTATTATATCTCAAACAAAAAGCAGTACAATTAATCAAAGTGTGTGCCAAACTATCGACAGAGTTTTGCCATCTTAAGGGTAGCTTGTTGATGCCAGCAGCGAAGAAGCCTGGAGAGCGAGTGGCGATGAAATTGTGAAAGGCGTTTCCCACAGCTTGTTGGGAATGGAATATTTTTCCTTGCAAGAAGTGGCCAAAGCCTGGAAGAAGTGGTAATCAATTAGTGCAGGGTCTGGTGAATACAGTGGATAACAGAGAGTTTCCAAGTCCAACCTCTGTAGTTTGAGCAGTGTTGTTCTTTGTGACATGTAGTCTTGCAAGAGGATTGGCCTGTCTCTATTGACCAATCTCGGCTGCTTCATTGCAAGCATCCTCATCATTTCGTCTAATTGGGTAGACATCCGCTATAATCGATTGACCAGGTTTCATGAAGCTGTAGTGGATAATACCAGCGCTGGACCACCAAACACACACCATTAGCTTTTTTTGATTAATATTCGGTTTTGGACTGTGTTTTGGTACTTCATCTTTCTTTATCCAACCATTGTGCCAAATGCTTCTGATCATCAAAAAGAATCCATTTTTCATCACACGTAACAATATGGTATAGAAATCGTTCACCTTTATGTTGTGACAGCAAAGAAAGGCAAACTTCGAGACGATTTCTCTCCTGAGGCTCATTTAATTCATGTGGTACCCATCTATCCAGCTTCTTTACCTGGCCGATTTGTTTCAAATGGTCCAATATTGTTGGAATAGTAATGTCAAACCTTGCTGCTAATTCAAGTGTAGGTTGAGATGGATTCACTTCCACTACAGCTTTCAGCTCATCATTATCCACCTCGGTCTCAGGTCGCCCATGTGGCTCATTTTCAAGAACTAAAATCACCAAAACAGGACTTCCCAAACCATGGATGTACTGTGCGTTCATTAGCCACATCCTTCCCAAACACCTCTTTGATATTTCGAGCTGTGTGTGCAGCATTTTTTCCATGATGGAACTCATATTCAAAAATAACTCGAATTTTTGACTTATCCATGGTTTCACAAAAATTGCTCTAAAAAAAAATGTGAAAGATAATCACAAGCCAAAACATGCATTTGAAAGAATGAGGATATACCTTCACAACAACAACAACAAAAAAAGCCAACAAGAAGTGTCAAAGTGAAATGTCAGAGATATCAACTGTCAAACTTAGTACATAAGGAAATTGGACATTTCATACTTAATAATTTTGGCTATTTCATCTGGATTCCATATGTGAGAAGCAAAAACCATTTCAGGCTTTCAAGTCAAACTTGGAGTCAGAGACAGCCCGGTGACTTGGTGGGCCAGCTGGGGCCCAGGAGGGAGGGTAGGAGGGATGGGGGTAGACGGTAAGGCAGGAGGCAGGGGCTCCTGATGCTCAGGCTTCTTCTTGCCTTGCCTCAGTTCTGTAGAGAGAGTCTGGAAACCTCAAGGTTTAGCAAGTCAGGGCCGGGTGGCACTCCCATTGCACAGATGGAGAAACTGAGCCCAGGGAACATAGCAGGACCAGATCCTTACTCCTTTCTCAGGGTTGTACTCATAGCTGCCTCCCTGATTCAGCCTCCTACAATTTCAAAATGTTTAAACTCCAGGTGAGGCTGTCCCTGGTGGCAGGCCTGCCTCCCCCAGAGGAGTCAAGAAGGGAAGGGGTGTGGGGTGTGGGCAGGTGGTGGGAGGTGAGGTGGGGAGGGCGCAGTCTTGGAAGGCTGACTTCTGAGCCACCTTCCTCAGCCCCAGCCTGAAAGACCTTAATGGGGCCCTTGAGTCTTCTTTCTTCCCCAGAAGAATGGCCACTCAGAGGCTGCTGGCTTTGTCTGGAAGAGCCTGGGCCTGTAATTAGCCCACCCCAGAGGGCTCCTTCCTGCTTCTCACAATGGCTCCTTTCAGCCTCGCCCCCCCCAGGCCCCCACCCCCTCCCCCCACATAGCTCCTGAGGGCTCTTGTCCCCACCCCCAAGGACCCACCTCCAACTCCCTCCCCACCCCCACCCCACTCCCCACCTCTGCTTAGAGCTGAATCCCCCTGGCAAGCAGGGACATCCGTGAGTCCTGGATCCTGCCAAGGACCTGTGGCTGGAACTTTTATCCCCTTCCACAGATGAGGAAACAGAGGCTCAGAGAAATCAGGTAGGTGGCGAAGTGATGGACCTCAGGTCTCCTGCCTTCCAGGCCAGTGTGATCATGTGGTCGTCACTGCTTCACACTGGGCCTTCCCCACCCAGCCCCCTCAGCAGCCTCCCTCCCCTGCAGGGGACCATCCCAGGCCCACAGCCCACACCCTTCAAGTCCACAGTGCCTGGGGCTCGCAGGATGACAACATCACAGACTCAGACTGGCAAAGGGAGGGATGGCAGGCAGTCTCTTTCCATTGTACAGATGGCAAAATCAAGGCCCAGAGCAGAGAAGGGACTGTAGAGGCCAAGGGAAAACTTTCCCTTCACCTTCTGAAGGTTCACTGATAATCACTGGCGAGAGGCAGATGAATAGGAGAAAAGACACACAAATTTATGAACATGCACACGGAACCTTCAGAAGGAAGACCCGACACCGGGGAAATTGTCCGCTTTCATGCTCAGGTTCAACAAAGTATAGACAGCCGTGTAGAAATATGACTGGACAAAAAGGGTATGATCTAATGCTAATAGACTGAGTGGGGAAACCCAGCAAGGCCTGTCTGTCTAGATTCTTCCTGGCGTCTCTGAGGATGTATTTCTTCCTTCTGGGTGTGGGGCAGGGCCCTGTCTGGAATGGGGGTCTTTTGACCTGCAGTCAAACAAGGTAGGTCAGATAATTTTTTTTATGAGCAGTTTTTACCTAGAAAGGCAGAGGGAAAGTTAGCATAATAATTTTAGGCTTTATGGCTGGCTTCAGGGAAAAGGCGTTCTGGTTTCCATGACCCACCCTGGGGAAAAGGGATTCTAATTTCAACGGCAGGAGAGAATGGGGCTGAGAGACAGGAGGGCAGGAAAAGGTCAGAGAAAAACTTTTGCTTCTGAGGCCGTCATTTTGGGGTATTGTTTTCTGAGTCCCAACAGGCCGCATTTGTGGTCACTTAGCTAATAAGTAGTAAAGACAAAATCAGAAGCCTGGTCTCATCCCTCTACTGAGAGGCCTGGCTACCTTGAATCTGTTCCCCATAAGTGGTAACTATAATCCTGTCCCCCACGCCTCCAGCCCCATCAGGTTGCATACCTTTCTTCTCCTGGCCTCCTGCTCCAGGCTCCTGCCCTGAGCACTGTCAGGAGAGTCTCAGGCCATCCCTAAAGCCCTCTTGCCCTGGCCTTCAGCTGAGCTGGAGCCGGAGGAGGGGAGCTAGGGCTGTACTGGTGATCCCTCTGCTAGCCTTGCCTTGGAGGGACTAAAGTTCCTGGCCTGGCAGAAGGGAGAGGGTAGCCTTACTGGCCGCGTCAGCAGCACTGACCTTTGCCTTCATGTGCCCAGTCGCCCAGCTGCTCCACCAGGCGCCAAGGACACGCACCCCTGAGAGAGTGTCCAGCCGGCTCGGGGCCCTGCAGACT
Organism: Daubentonia madagascariensis; assembly: GCA_023783475.1. NCBI lineage: Eukaryota > Metazoa > Chordata > Mammalia > Primates > Daubentoniidae > Daubentonia > Daubentonia madagascariensis. Next base: position 4,385,339 of record JAKFHU010000144.1, on the reverse strand, counting down.
CTGGGGGTTCTGAGACCAGCACCCGTCCTCTTGCAGCACCGGGGACAGACAGAACAGGTAAGGGGGGGAAAGAGGGCAGGAGCTGGTGGGGGCAGCACTGAGTCAGCCCAGGACAGGGCTGAAGATCAGAGATTTAGGCAGGGCAGGGGCTAGCTTGGAAAAGGTACCACCTAAAACATTTAGGAGGAGAGATACAAACTTTACAGCCAGGCAGAGGTGGTGATGGTGGTGGTGGGGAGCAAAACAAAGAGCAGGAGAGAGAAACAAAAAGGAAAAGACAGGCCAGGTGCCGTGGCTCACGCCTGTAATCCTAGCACTCTGGGAGGCCGGGGCGGGAGGATCGCTTGAGCTCAGGAGTTCAAGACCAGGCTGAGCAAGAGCGAGACCCCATCTCTACTAAAAATAGAAAAATTAGCCAGGCGCAGTGGCATGCGCCTTTAGTCCCAGCTACTCAGGAGGCCGAGGCAGGAGGATTGCTTGAGCCCAGGAGTTGGAGGTTGCAGTGAGCTACGATGACACCATCACACTCTATAGCCAGGGCGACAGAGTGTGACCCTGTCTCAAAAACAAAACCAAACCAAAAAGGAAAAGACAGAGAGTCATAGAGAGGCACACAGAGTCAGACCAAGAAAGAATAAGGTAGAGAGAAGGAGAGACAGAAAGATAGGAGACAGACTGAGTCAGACAGAGAGAGGGTGAGACAGATAGTGCTAATAACAGGGATGGACAGAGACAGAAAGGCAGACAGAAGAACAAAAAGACAGAAGGAGAGAAAGAAGCCAAATAGGATATATTGACAGACAGACCCACTAGTGGGCACCAGTGGGCAGGGGTTCTGCTGTGTCCTCATCAGACAGAATGCTGAGAGGTATGTCCCAGTTCTGCCATTTGGCTTAATCAACTCTGGGGGCCTTCCCCCAACCCAGAGAGGGTCTCCCAGCCACAGTATGGAAAAGAGTCCAAGCTCTAGAAAGGCAGGTTTCTGGGAAAAGAGTGGTGAGCTGTGTGTAGAGTGAGGGGAATCTCTGCCAAATCTTCCCCTATCTGAGTCACTGACCCTGGCACATCATGTGGCCTTTCTGGGCTTAAGTTTCCTTTGGATGTGATGGCGTATTGGGTAGAGTAGGAGTCTCTGAGGTCTCCTTTAGCCTTATGGTCTGGCCTTAGCTCAGGCTCTGTCTTTGCAGCTAACTTACTTCTCTATCCTACTTAACTCATGATCTCTACCTTGTAGTCCAATATGGCTGCTTGAGATCCAGCCATCACAACTGCATTGTTGCTAGAAGGAGGAAGGGGTAAAGAAAACATCTCTCTTTTGAAGAACACATCCTTGGAGTTATGCCCAACACTACTTTTTCCATCTCACTGGCCAATATTTAGTCTAAGGGCTGCATCTAGCTTCAAGGGAGGCTGGGGAATGTGCAATACTAGGCTGGGGACAGAATCCATTTCACACAGCTCAGAGATGCCTTCACAGCTCCTTACTCACAGCAGGCATATTAAAAAAAATTACACATGCAATGTAAGTTTTTAAATATACATTTCAAACAAGTGAAAACCCTCCTTCATTTTTCTAAACTCATCCCTCCCCTAAGTGTGACCACTGTGAACAGTTTGCTGTGTGTCTGCCAGATTCACTTTTTATGTATATACACATACACACACATATGTCTACCTAGTTAAAGAAGCATAAAATGGATCATGATTTATGTATTGTTCAGCAGTCTGCTTTCTTGGTTACTGTTACTTGGCAATATGTCTTGGAGGTTCCACCATGTCAGTCCACAGGGAGGTACATCATTCTTTTTAACAGCAAAATAGTACTTCACCATATAGACTTATCAAAGCTTATTGATGGATATTGGGCTTGTTGCCAATTTTTTGCCATGACAAGCAGCCTTGGGCATCTTCTCCACATAAATATGCAAGCATTCCTTGAGGATGAGTTCTTAGAAGTGAGCCAAAGGTTAATTCTCTCTTTGTGTAGGTTTAACCCTTTCTACCCAAAAGTCCTTCTCCATGGCAAGATGGCGGTCAGATCAGAGCTGGCTGACTACTTCCCTGTCTCTGCTTGGGCTGCTCTCTCTCCCTCCCTTTCTTTTTCCTGCTGGGCAGGCGCAGCCCTGGCACCTTCCTCACCTTTAGCCCTCTCTTCTGGGGTTTTCACCATCATTGAAAGCCAATTTCACATCTGAAAGCCTGTGCTCCTGGGCTGCCCCACCCTTTTATTGACTATGCCCCCTTTTTCTTTCAAGGAAGAAGAGGACACCTCTCCAGCTCCCTTCTCCTGAGAATTTAGGGCCCCCCTTCTTGTCCTTATCTTTACCCCTTCCCTCCCCTCCCTGCCTGCCACAGCACCAGGTTTGAGCACCTTCTGAGAACTTGTTTCCTTCCCCAGTCTGGTTTGCATCCCTGCAGGGCGTCCCCTCCAGGAGGGGGAAGGAAGAGCATGGTGAGCTTGCATTCAGGTGCTGGGGGATCAGGGCCCACTGTCCTGCAGCCTTGGGGGTTGTAGGAATGTGCTTGGGGTGAAGAGCAGGACCCCAGAACTCCAGCCTCTCTATGAGGGGTGGAAGAGAAAGCTCCCTAGGGGGCCTTTTTGACTTCCCCCGGGAATGGATCATGTCTGGAATTCCAGCCCCAAAGCCCCATGAAAGTGTGATAAATTCCCCTCCCCATGGTCAGGGCCCTTGGCCCAGCTGGGCAGAGCAAGATGCTGATCCGGTTATTAAAAGCTGAGCTGGTGGTTCCCCTCCAGCTTGGTGCAATTCATCAGGCAATTGCCTTCTGGGAGTGATGGATGGTGACAAATGAGGGTACGTAGGGGGTTCCTGAGCCCATCCATGGCCACAGCTGGGGAAACTCAGCCATCAAAGCCCTGTGCAGGCTTCTCCACCGAGGTGACTCTGAGGGCCAAGGAGATCAAGTTTCGGGCAAATGGTTTGGGGGGCAGAGAGTCTGTGCTGCAGGAGACAAGCCACCCTGTGTGCTGTGTGGGGCCCCAGCCCCCACTCTGGGCCTGAGCTGGAGAGATGGGGGTGGGTCAGGTTTCTCTGATCCTGGAATCACAGGCCAGAGGCCTGGGGTGGGGGGAGCAGGGGCTGAGGAGGAGGGGCAGGGCCAGACTAGGGAAGGAGGGAGCTGCCTTCTGGGAGGAGGAGATAAAACACCTTTTAAAGCAGGTGCTGGGGACACTGCTCAGGGCCAACTGCTGAGACCACACAACCAGCCATCCCTCCAGCATCCCAGCCTAGCTAGTGCTAGGGCTCAGAGGAGGAGGCCCCAGTTTTGGGGAGCACCCTGCCTGCCTGGACTGATCAATAAAGGAAAAGGAAGAGACGTGGAAGGGAGAGGTCAGGAGAGTGGGGGGCAGGGGGCTGGAGCCACACCTGAGGGCAGGTAGGATTGGAACAGGGTGGGAGCAGGGAGAAGGCACATGGGTGGGGGTGGAGAATAGAGCATGAACCAAGGCTTGGAGGCAGGAAGGGGGCAAGAATGGGGGTTGAGCAATTCTGATGGATAAGGTTGGCGACCTGGGGGTAGCTGCCCTCAGGGGACACTGGGGGGCTAGTGGGAGCTCCAAAGGGCAGGGAGACACCAGAAGAATCATGTCCCCACGGGGTCTGACTGCCTGTGGGCAAGAGGTTGATGAAGAGCCCTGTCCTGTGGTCACCAGGGGAACAAAGAGAGAGAACTTAGGGGATCTGCCCAGCAGTCAGTGTCCTGAGTGAGGAAGGAGGGCAGCACAAAGCCTACATCTCGAGGCCAGACCATGGTGGTACCACCCCAGGGAGGATGTCTTGGGAAAGAAGAATCAAGGCTTATAGCTGGGAACCTTCATGGCCTTTTGGCAAGTCCTCCTCTGAAGGCAGGAAACCCTCTGTAGGATCTTGATGTCAATAGCCTCTTCTTGATTGCCTCCCTTGATGGGGGACTCACTACTCTGTTAGAGTAAGAAGGCTCCCTAGTCCTGAGCTAAAATCTGCCTTCTCTCCTCCAAGTCTGTTCTAGCCTAGCCCTCTGGAAGAACACACTGCTCCCCTGGAACAGCTGGCTACTCTCCTCCTCACCAGCATCCACCTTCATACCAGAGCAGCCTGGCCCAAATCCCTCATGTTGTGATGATGCTGTTGGTGAGAGGGGCATGAGAATTCCAGGAAGGGTATATCAGAGCATGCCTCTGACCCTCCCACATGGCAGGGGAGGCAGGAGGTAGAGAGCCACCTACACTCTTCCCCTCATGAGCTTGGCAGCCGATCATACTGCTTCCAGCCCACTGCATGGAATCAGGCGTGTCTGGGGCCAGAGTTAAGACCCTCTGTGTGAGGGGGACAGTTTGATATGTGTGTGTTGTGTGTGGTGTGTGTGTGTAGCTGAGGGCAGACCCTGAGCTCGCTCATCTGCCTGGGGTTGACTCGGCCTTGGCCACTTTACCCACGGGCTTTCAGGGGGGCCAGGCTACGCAGTCAGGCACACTGGTCATCCCCCTACTCCTGGACCGAAGCACCCCCTTGGATGTTCTCTGCTGTGCTGTGGGAATTGAGGGTGTTGCCGAGGCTATGGGGTGTTGCTGAGGTTGTGTGTTGTAGAACTTTTGGATGTGCTGCTGGGCTCACAGCCAGGGGTAAGAAGGGAGGGGTAGAGACTGACAGGGTTCTCTGGGCAGGCTTTGGGCATCTGGGTATCTCGCTCCAATTTGTGCTTGATTTGCTAGAGTCTGAGGGTGCTGAGGTGTTGTAGTGCTTCTGATGTGTTACTGAAGTTCTGGGGGCTCTTGGGAGCAAAGCTGAGGTTCCAGGGGTTCTTGTGGCATTACTGAAATTCTGGGAATGTTGCTGAGATTCTGGAGGTGCTCTGGAAGATCTGGGAGTCCTTGGGGATGTTTCTGGGGTGCTGGGGTGCTGGCCTTCCCCATTCCTTATGGCCTGCCATCAGCTCCCTCTAAGCTTAGAACTTTGCCCTTTGAGGATTTTGATAAGCACAGGCTGCCAAAGGCATGCACGTGGGCCCCTGTTCCTGGATGCAAAAATTCCTCAGGTTTAATCAACTTGAACAAAAACATGGGGCGGAAGGAAGCTCTGTCCCAAGCCATCACTGGCCAGCTCCAGCCTGAGGGATAGGGCAGCTCTGTGCCAGGCCCAGATGGCAGATGGCCTTCATTGGCTCATTGGCTTCTAGAAGCTTTTTAGGACCCCTTCCCACAGTGAGTAGGGCTTAGCCAACCCCCAGTCTGTGCCCAGCTGGGAGTCCTTCTGGCCTGGGCTGCTGCTGGAATATTGGCGTCAGCCTCATCTGAACATGCCCACATGGGCTCGTGCGGGCCACAGCGAGGCAGCCCTGCCCCGACCCCACCCTGCTCTCACACCCCCCTTCTCAGCTCTGCTAAGACACTTATACTTCATCCTTGCTACCATTCCTGATCTTCCCTGGGCCCCCTCCTCCAGGAAGCCTGCAAGACTGCCCAAGCCACCTCCTCACCCCCCTCCGACCCCCACATCCCCCCAGTTTCTGCGGTTCTGTCTCCCAGATACCACTACTCTCCAGCCCCTTCCCTCCTGATGGCAGGGGCTGGACTGTTCTGGATGTAAGTGTCCCTGTAAAGCCAGCTCCAGAGGGCAGGCCCTGGACTCTGCCACCCAGGCCTTTGGAGAAATTCTTTAAGGGCACATCATTACCATCTTTCTCTCCCCAATACTTCTTCTTGCCTGCTTGCAGTCTGGCCAGGTGGCATTCCTCCTAACATCTCAAAGTTAACCCTCTCATTGTGCAGATGGGAGCCCCAAGCTGAGGAGGTGCCTTGGGCTCCGAGAAGTGGGGTCAGCCTTCCAGCTTGAGCCGTGTGGCCACCCAGTATCCATGGATCTTCAACCCAGCCTACCTCCCTACCGCCACCAGGATGGGTGGGGGAGCTGGGGGCCGGGAGAGTGGGTGGAAGGCAATGGGAGCACCTGGGAAGTCACAGCCACTTGATGTGGCTTTGACCTTGTTACAGCCAGTGCTGGCTCCACATTCTTGGGCCATGAGGTCACTGAGAGCAGGGAGTTGGCACCTTGGGGGAAGAGCCCACAATTGAAGAATCTCCAGGCTGGACAGAGGGGTGAGACCCAGAGGGAAGGGACTCATTCAAGGCCACACTGCAGTCCTGGGGCTCAAACCCAGCTAGGCTGCCTCCCCCACCAGGCATTTTCCACTGCCATGAGGAAACTCTGCCCTCACCTTCTGGACCTGCTCCTTCCCGTTCCCAGCCCTGCCCTGGCCAAGGCTGCCCTCTGCCTGCTGGGCCCACACTAGGGGAGAGGGACAAAGCTCCTTGCCTCTGCTTAGGGCCTCCCTGAAGAGAGAGGAGGGAGGTGGTATTGTCAGCACTGGGCCATCCCTGGGGGATGGGGGATCCGCCAGAAGTCCCTTGGGGGCAGAGGAGGGTTTGGTCCAGGGAGGGGGTGCTGGGGGGAAGGCTCTGTGCCTGGGTTTGGCTGAGGGTCCCCTTCTGCCAGCCCGGGCCTATGGAGGCTCCTTCGGGCAGCCTGAGCGCCTTTCCTCAGTGCCTAGTTGAGCACCTCCCTCTCTCCCTTCAGGTATAAGCCAAATAACACCTCCTCAGTGAGGCCTTGCCTGACTACTACGTCTAAAACAGCCAACTCCTGTCTGTCTGTCTGTCTTCTCTTCCCCCACCTTATTTTCCCTCTCAGCACTCAAGACGCATGTTTTGTCTCCCCCCAACCCCCACTGCATGTGAAGTTCCACGAGGTGTGGAACCCTGCTTGCTGCTACACTATCAGTGTGTAGAACGTTGCCTGGCACATAATCAACGCACAAGAAACGTTTGTTGAATGAATGAATGAACAAAACAGCCTGAGGGAGGCAGAATTAAGCTCCTTCCAAGCAAGAACATGGTTTCTGATAGGCAGACAGACCCACCACAGACAACTCTGTTTTGTAGAGGGGGTGAGCTCCCTGTCTGGACAGGGGCTCCAATTGTTGGCAGTGTCACAAGGAGATTTGAAATCAGATAGGAGTTGGTTGCTCCCTAAGGTAAAGGTCTGGGACCCCCGAGCAGTGAAGGGCTCTGGTGTTGGAGCAGAGGGCTCTGGAAGCCCAGCTGGTGAACACCAGGGCACAGCAGCAGCCTGTGCAGAACAGGGACGTCCCCACAGATGAATGATGGTCATCAGAACAAGCAATGGCTTTGCCAAACTCAATTTCCAAAGTCCCTCCGATCCCAGAGCCAGGCACTGTGCATCAGGGGAAGGAGGGAGGAGGGGATGAAGGGCCAGAGTTCCACCCTCAGGGAGCTCACACCTAGGCCTGGGAGGCAAGGTTCACCCCCAAATCCCAGGGATCAGAGGGATCTACGTGGGCTCCTGCATTACGTCAAATAAAGTTCAGGTTCATCTCTGAGTCAGCAGACACTGATATCTCTGTGGGATGGGGGAGGGGTGCCAGAGCCCTCTTCCTGGAAGAGGGGCCATTTGGTTAGGTGGGGGAGGGAGCAAGGCTGACCGAGTACTGAAGCTCTAATCCTGCCCTGTGGGCCTGGCTGAGGAGTGTAGATGGAGAGCCTTTAGGATTTCAAGCCCTGTCTACTCTGAACTTTGCTTGTGCTGTTCCCTCCACTGGGCACACACTTCCCCCTACTCCCACCCCTGCCCTCAGCCTGCCACCCTCTACTCAGCTGACATTTCCCTGCCCTGCAGACCTCCACTGAAAGGTTGTTTTCTTCAGGAATGCCCCCTGCTCAACCAGTTCTCTCGGTCCAAAATCGGTTTCCCATGGTAGTACCAGGTCATCCTGTGCCTTCCCCTTGTAACCCTCAGGCTATTGAGGTTATTTACTTACTTGATTCTGTCCCCCCACCCCTGAACTGGAACCTCTCACATCCCAGGGCCCAGAACAGTGCCGGCACATAGTAGGTGTTCAAAAAAATTTATGTTAAAAGAACAAGTGAATGAATATTTTTTCACAAAAGCTGTTGAATGGGTGCCTTAGCTGGGTAGGGCCGTGGCCCAAGCCCCTTGTGGAGTTGGAAGGATAGAGACCCTCAAAATTTCAGGGGGCTCAAGCTCCCCACCCAGGGCTAGTGACCTGAGAACTGCTCTCTGCCTTCTTCTGCACCTTGCCCCTCCCTCTGGCTGGGCCCAGGGAAAAAGGGAAGAGAGTGGACCAGGGGTGGTCTCCTTAGGGGAGGGAGGATGAGGAGGAACCCTCCCCTCCCCCTGCCCCCACACCCCAGGAGGAGCAGGAGGCAGGCGGGGCTCCTCTTGCTTACCCGTGGGTCTGGTTCGTGTTTAAAGAACATCCGCCTCATGGGGGTGAGTTATCTCCTTGTGAAATCAAGTTGTAGGAACAAAAAGGGTTTACTAGTGAGACACATGTTGCCTCCTTCATGGAAACCCCAGGAGAAGGAGTGGACAGACTCCCTGTCCCTGCCTCCGCCCCCAGCCCAGCCCCAGTGGTCTGTCTCCTTGGGTTGCCGCAATGCTGACGTGTGGGGCACTGCAGATGTGGCGGTCTGGGGCAGGCGCTGAAGGCAGGTATGTGTGTGAAGTCAGGTGCCGGCCCCTCCTGGCCACATCCCTCCAGGGCTCAGCTGCCAATGGAGCTGGGGCCTCCTCCCCCAAGAGGGGGGCTTTGTCAAGGATTATGGTGTGTTCCCATCACTGAGGCCCAAAGGGGCCAGAGAGGGGTAGGCTGGGGCTGGGGGAGGGGCTCAAGGGAGCCTGAGCAAAGTGGGGGCTTGGGCAGGACCCCAGAGAGTGGGAGGGGCAGGGAGCCCAGCTGGGAGGGCCCGGCAGGCCATGCGGAGCTGCCCATGGCCCGCCCACCCTTTCATCTCTGCAGCTCCTTCCTCTCTGGTCCTCCCTTCTGGTGTGCTTGTGGGTCCATCTAGGTGGGCTTGGGGAGGGGGCAGGAAGGGGGGTCTCTGTGGACAGCTTGGACTGGGCAAACCTTCTTTGAAAATGGTCCTTTGAACAAAGGCCTGCTGGTGGCTGGTCAGACAGACAGAAGCTCTAGCAAGACCCCAGGGACCCCCAGGGAGTGCACAATCCCTGAGAGGATAACTATCTCTGCAGGACTGGGCGAGATTGGGCAGGACGGGACGGGAGGGGACACGAGAGGCCTTTCCCCTCCTCCTGTGCCAGCCAGCCCAGGACCTCAATCCCAGACGGGCTTTTCCCAGAGAGCTAAAAGCAAGAAAGTAACCTTTAGGATTAAAGAGAAATGTTTCTTTGTTTGGGTTTTCTTTCTTTTTTTCTTTTAAGCCTCTTTTCACATCTGTAGTGGCTTTTTTTCCTCTCATCTGGGGGTCAAAGGAGAAGGACCGGGAATGTCTTCCCAGGCAGCGGGGAACCAGACCTCCTCCGGGGCCACAGAGGATTACTCCTACGGCAGCTGGTACATCGATGAGCCCCAGGGGGCTGAGGAGCTCCAGCCGGAGGGGTGAGTGTGGAGGCCCCGGCTCTGTCAGCCACCAGCGTGGAGTGTGGCAGAGGTTACCAATGGGGGAGGCAGATCCTGGGCAAGAGCTGCTAAGAGTGGCTCTGCCACTCATTTGCTGTGTGACCCTGGGCAAGTCACAGCCTCTCTGGGCTTCAATCTCCGCATCTGTTACGTAAGAACAACACCCTTTGCCCTGCTGTTAAGGTGGTTGAGGTAGGGGACATGGGCCAGGCTGGTCACTTACAAAGCACCTGTGTGGTGTGTTAAAAATACAGATTCCTGGGCCTTATCCTTGCAGATTCAGATCCAGCAGGTCTGGGTGGCTCCCTGGGTGATCCTGTCCTGTAGCCACGGTGGGGAAGGCTAGGGGAGTTGGGGAAAGTGGGCCTGACTTCCGGGGGTTACTGGTCTCTGTGGTGACCATTTGGGGTGTGGTGTTTACAAGTGTCAGGTTCTCTGGGCAGCCTGGGGGGTGTGGTGGGGCAGGATGGGGGGGAGAACTGGGGAAGAAAGCCTGGGGAGAAGACATTGAGGAAATATGCCACCCTTGTTGTCTTTGGATGGTCTCAGAGTCTCCGGGAGGATGAGGAGGGCCTGTTCTCTTTAACAAGTGTGCTCAGGCCAGCCGAGGGGAGGGTGGGGACCTGAGGACCCAGCCACGGCTGCTTTGCCCAGACCCTTTCTACCTTTGTTTAGTCTGGGCATACTGGCAGGGACGCTGGGCCTTTCTGTGCCCCCTGCCTGCTGCCAAGACACCCTGCCTGTGTGGGACACAGAGCTCTGTTCTCCCCGTTGTTCCTGGCCCCGGACCCATCCCCTGCCTCCTTGCTCTGTCTGAGGGTTTGGGGAACTGGAAAGGTGAGGCTGGGGGGTTGCCAAGCCAGATGTGTGCACATCTGTTCTCCATCAAAACCCGAAACTGGAGAAGGAAAAATTCTCGCGTGCCTCCCCAAGGGCTGGGGCTGCAGCCTGGCTGGGCTTGGGTCACCCAGCAGGGACGGAGGCCCCACCCAGGCCTGGGGGAAGGAGCTGTGGTTTGGTTCTGACCCCCTGGAAAACAGCTTGCTGTTGGCAAGGGTGTGCTCCCCATTCATCTTCCCTGGCTGACCTTGAGAGCCTGTGTGCTCCCTGTGTCCCTTCTGTGTATGTATGGGCTGGGAGGGAGCAGAATGGGGAGGGGCCAGAAACCCCATGAGGATGAAGATCCTAACCTAGGTTAAGGCTTTAATCTGAAGCTGTGACCTTGGGAGCCTCATTGCCTGGGCACTGGCTGGGGGCCAGGTGCCTGCAGCCAGCTCTGTAGCTGGCGTATTTAGATACGGTCTCAGAAGGAAGTTTCGTGCATGGCAGGGACTTGATGATGGGGAGGGCTGTCCCTCATGTGGGTGGCATCTCAAATTTGCAGCTCCCTTCTCCCACTGCAGGGCATGGCACCCATAAGGATGAAGAGATTTGTTTGAATCTAGTTACTTAGCCAGACCAATTCGAGCTGCCTGCCATCCTCCTGGCCCCAAAGGTGGGAGTGGGAAGCTGACAGCTCAGGGGAATCCCAAGGAGATGAACTTGAGTTCACCTCTCCCTCTGTGAGTCAGGCACCCAAGGGATGTGGTGCATCAAAGCTTGAAGGAGCTCTGGAGCTCCCAGCTGCGCCTCAGCATGCTCCAGCATTGTCAGGGTGGAGTTGGGGTGGGTGGGCACTGATGACAGTGGCCAGGAGGGACTCAGCCACAGAAATTTTCTAAAATTGAGAACACTCAATGGCTTAAACACCCTCCATGGCCTCCCAGGGCCTCCCATGCCTGCTGTAATCTGGTCTCACCTGACCTCTGGGCTGCAATCAAACGGCAAGCCTTGCCTGGCCCCAGCCACGCTATCTGCTGCCTGCCACTCTGTTTCCCCCTGTTCTTCCCTCTCCATGGAGCTGCCTTTCTCTTTTTCATCTAAAGAGATGCTCAAATCAGATGCTACCTCCTCTTGCCCAAAGTTCCTCTCCCTCCTCTGAGTCCTTCAGCAGCTGCTTGTGCCTCTCCTGGGATTGAGCTCGCCACCCTCCCCCATGTTGTTCTTTGTGTCTATGCCATCCTGCCTGCCCCATGGCACAAAATGGGTCCAACCAAACATTTGCTCATGGAATGGACACATGCAGCTGAGGGGTCAGATGGGGACCTCAGGTGGTATAGAAAGGGCCAGAGGTTCCCCCAGACAGGGCCGTGGAGGGCATATCCAGGGGTGAAGGTGGCTCCTGGTTTGGGGTGAGGCCCCCAGAAAAATGGTCAAGCTGCTCCAGGGACAGTTTGCCGAGTCCCTGCCCTGGCTGGGCCCAGGGCTACAGGGTGGAGCAGGACATAGTCATGTGAGATGCAGGCTGAGAGGGGCTGGGCAGGAGCCCAAACCCTGCCACACACACCAGGGCGAGAGGCCTCAGAGTTGGAAGTGGGGAGTGTGAGGCCCGAGCCCAGACAATGGGAACCTGACTCCCTGCGTGGTACCTACTCTACCTGTGAGCCCAGTTCTGCTCCGGGAGAGGCCAGCTCTGCCCTGGCCAAGAAGCTCCATGAAATGGACTTACTCTGCCCCTCTACCCCAAGGACAAGCCCAAGTGACTGGTTTCTTTCCCACTGCTCACCCTCTGGGATTTTCTGACGGAGTGCAAGCAGGAGAGACTGGGCTATCCCAGCAGAGGGTCCCAGGGCTCCAAGCTCATAGGGAAGATGCAGCCTTGGTTCCTCTCTTCTACACAGCAGGAGGGTGCCCAAGTGTGTAGGCTGAGCCTCCTGGTCAGGCAGGGCCTGGCTGCAGCTCAGGGCTCTGTCTCAGGCCCTTGTCACCAGACCTCGCTGGCCTTGATCACACTGCCATCCTCCCTCTGGCACTCCCAAGCCTAAGCTGGGCAAATCTGGAGGTCTACTCATCCCTGGGGACCCAGTTCTGATTGCTCTCCTAGGTCCAGGTCCAGCCCTGAGCTCAGGGCTCCTGCCCAACCTCCTTTCTCTGCCACGTGACCCAGCCCGGGAAGTCGAGGGCTTCATTGTCCTCACTGATCTCCTCATCTCCACAATGGGCCTACCTCTGTGCTCAGCCAAGGCAAGAGCAGGACCTCTGCCGGGCCATAGGGAGCCTCTGTGGAATTAGAAAAAGGAACCCCCATTTAGGTATATTCAGCTCAGTAGGTGTATAGGCTTGGTGAGCAGTGTGGCCTGAATCTCAGACCATATTCATTCCCTTGGTGGGGCATCCTTGTGCAGTGTGCAACCTGCCCGGCTGTACATGGAGGCTCTTAATGAGAGGGAAGTAGAAAATGAGAGGGACCAAGGAAGATCATTTCAGTCACAGACCAGTCTCAGATACCACTCACTTGATTGCTTGACCCAGGTATATGCTTGACCACAGCTCTGAGAAGAGGTCTGTGAGGCCAGAGCAGTCAGGGAGTCTTCCTGGAAGGGGAGGAATAAAGTGGATCTTGAAGGATAGGAAGCATCAGGGTGAGCAAAAATAGGTGTTCAGGCCAAGCTGGCCCACTCTGCTTCCCCTGGGAGTCTCCTGTCTCCTTCGCCTTATAACCCAGACCTTGGCATGGGGCCGGCACACTATAGGGACATGAGGGCCCCAGAATGACTCCCAGAAATGGAACTGGCAGGCTTGTGTAGGAGGTATCAGAGGGTTGAGGGAGGTGTTAGATGGAGCCTTGGTGTAGACAGCCTTGGACCCCAGACCCACATGCTCTCCCAGAGGGGCCCTACCTAGGCCTGAGCTGGCCTTTGCTTGCTGTGCAGGGCAGTGCCCTCCTGTCACCCCAGTGTGCCACCCAGCCTACACCACGCCTGCCTGGCCTCACTGTCGGTAAGTCTAACCTGAGTCCAACCTAGCTTGCAACCTGCTGCCAGCGTGGGCAGTGTCTTGTATTTCCTGGTGATGAGGGACCCTGGGAGCCTCTGGGAGGGGGAATCTGGGAGTTCTCCCAGGGTGGGGACCCAAACCAGGATGTAGGCCAAGTCCAACCTCCCAGACATCTGTCACCTCTTGACCAGTCCCCAAGATGCCACATGAGTGTGCCCTGGGCAGGTGGGCTCAGACTCAGACCCTCAGGGAAGGCCTGGGCACCCCAAGCTCTCTTCTGTGTTCTTTCAGATCCTCGTGCTGCTGCTGCTGGCCATGCTAGTGAGGCGCCGCCAGCTCTGGCCTGACTGTGGACATGGCAGGCCGGGCCTGCCCAGGTTGGTGCCATGGCCTGGGCACCCCCACTCAGGAGGCCCAGCTGACAGGGCCACTGGGAGGACGGGTGATTCGTTAGGTACCTAAAAGCCAGGTCTGGCCTCAGGGACACCCCTACCTCTCTCAGCCTGGGGGTCTTCTTCACCCCCACCCAGATCTCCAGGTTTAGTTCAGGACCCCCAGAGGGCAGGGGAGGGATGCACTCGGGCCCACCTGCTCCTGTTGTCCAGGACATGGGGAGACCCCAGGGAAACAGGAGCACAACAGGACCTCGATCCAGGCTGTGACTTCTCAGGCAGCCCTAAGTGTCTGGACTGACCATGACCACCTCTATGCCATCCTGACCCTCCTTCCCCTGAGGGTGTCATCGGACCCTGATACTTAAAGGCAGATTTAGGAGGGACTAAGCTCTAGTCCCTGTGGCTGGAACCAGAGCCTGGGACAGGCATGATGCCGAGGAGATGGGACTGGGCGGGCCTATGGGGTAGAGACCAAAGGGATGGGGAAGGTGGCGGGTGGAGCCCCAGCATAGACAGCCTCACACCCCAGACCTGGGCTGCACACCGAGGTGGGTCCTGCCATGCTGGTTTTGTGGGGAACCAGCCTGGGGTCTCTGGTCGGCCCAGGAAAGAGCTTGCCCTCCCTGGGTGGGTGCTTGGGGGAGAATGAAGCAGGAGGGAGCTCTCAGAGCACGAGCTCAAGCTGGAGTGCAAAAGCAGAGGGTCTGGGTGGCCTGCCCTGAGCCCAGAGGGGTGATGCCTGGGACAGCCGTGGCCGCTGTCTACCCTCTGCCCTGGGTCCACACCCGGCCCAGGGCGGTGGCTGTTGCACAAGGATGTTGTGACTCGGTGAGCTCTCTGAAGGTTTGCCAGCCCAGACAGACTGATTAGTGTGGAGGCAGCTGTTTCCTGGAGCTTCCAGGGTGGGTGGAGGGAGCAGTGCTAGGGCTTGTTCCCACTGTGTGTGTGTCCTGAGTCCATTTGCCACAGGGCTCAGAGCTTGGTGGAAAGGAGGCACTCCACAATATCTATGGAATGAATGAATGAAGGAGCCTCAGTTTCCCCGTCTGGAAAGTGGGACTGACTGTACCTCTTGGTTTATGAAACATAGCCTGGGGGTAACGAGGGTGCAGGCCTGAGCGACTCCCTCCTGCCCTGTCCCTGCTTCTGTCCAGCCCTGTGGATTTCTTGGCTGGGGACAGGCCCCGGACAGTGCCTGCTGCCGTCTTCGTGGTCCTCTTCAGTTCCCTGTGTTTGCTGCTCCCTGACAAGGACCCGCTGCCCTTCCTGAGCCTCGCCTCACCACCCAGCCGAGGTACCCAGTGCGGCCGAGGCCTTGTGGCTGGCTTGATGGGACTGGTGGGGTGGGGTCCTGGGGCATTAAGCTTGGCTCAAGGAAGTGATGGCAACAAGAAAGGCTGTTGGTGGGAGGGGCTGCTGCCCGGCAGCATGACCTCTTTAGATCACCCAATTCTCACAGTGACTCCGGAGAGCACGCATATTAGCCCCATTTTATAGTGGAGGGAACTGAGGGTCAGAGAAAGGAACCACAATAAAGCAGTAATTTATTTAAGTACTTACTCTGGCACTGTGCTAAGCACTGTACATAAACCTTTTCATTTTGTCCTTGCTAATATACTATGATTATTTCCATTTTACAGATGGGGAAACTGAGACTCCAAGAGGTAACTTGCCCCAGATCACAGAACTGATACTAGTCAGAGTCTGGATTTGAACCCAGGGCTCTTGCCCACTAAACTTGCTGAGGGGCTTGGAAGCTGGAGACGGGAGAAAGACCAGGATGGGCTCACCCCAGGCCCCACATCTGCTCTCCTAGCATGGATCTCTGCCTGTTTCCCCTTCCAGGACCCTGGAAGATGCTGGGTCTGCTCTATTATGCAGCCCTCTACTACCCTCTGGCCGCCTGTGCCACGGCTGGCCACAGAGCCGCACACCTGCTTGGCAGCGCACTGTCCTGGGCCCACCTTGGTGTCCAGGTCTGGCAGAGAGCAGAGTGTCCCCAAACACCCCAGGTAACTGCTGACTTACAATGGCCTAGGGCAGAGGAGCGCACAGAGCAGCCTGCTTAAACCAGTGTGCTCCTTTTATCTGTTTCTGTGCTGGGCTTCCCTGCCTCCTTCCATTACGTACGGGATTCCATGCCTTCAAACACGTGCCCATTCCAAGCTCAGCTTCTCTATGGAGGAGCAGGGGACAAGGTAGCTGGGCCCTGCCTTCAGGAGCTTCCAGTCTAGGAGAGGACAGGGAGGGGACAGGAAGGGGACATGGGTAGAGCAGGAGGAAGAGGAAGCCCGGATACCCCATTAGTGTTTCCCCAGACTTCCTTCCTTTGGCCAGGCTGGCGTGGGAGTGGAAGTGAAGAGGGATGGACGCCCACAGTGCTGAGTTGGGGATGGTCTCAGAGGGCTAAAAGGAGAATTCCAGAACCTCAGAACCTGGTTCACTGGCTGCTGGCTGGGGGTGTGAAGCTGCCCAGTCTAGAATCCAGAGAGTGGTGGCGCAGACTTTGGAGCCAGACAACCTGAGTTTGAAGCCAGTTTACTACTTCATTCATTCAATCACCCATTCATTCATTTAAGAAACATATTTGAAGGGCATACTTTGCCCTATCCTGGGAGGTAGGGCATGTACTTACCCAATGCCCAGGTTGCAGACGGCATGTGGACAAAATTAGGATTTTTGTCTGGTTTTCAGGATCCTGTGTCCTAATGCTCCAGGAACATAAGAGCACAGAAAGTGGATGTCCTCCATTTCCAGCCTCATTCCAGCCCCTGGGGGTGGGCAGGAGGGGGTCATGTGACTGCCTCTCTTTGGCTCCTCTCAGGCCCGTGGGAGTCCAGGAGCCTGGGGAGGGGGGGAGGTGAGCACTTCTGCAGGGCCTGAGAAGGGGGGCAGATTGGGAGGCCGTAGATCCAGCCTTTCCATGGCCCCCCAGACCATCCTCAGGGCCTGGTGGGATGGGAGGTGGGAAGGGAAATGATTCTGGTTCTCCCCTGGGGGAAGAAGGCAGAAGGTAGGTCTGTCTGGGTGTCTGTCTGTCCAGATCTACAAGTACTACTCCCTGCTGGCCTCCCTGCCTCTCCTCCTGGGCCTCGGATTCCTGAGCCTTTGGTACCCGGTGCAGCTGGTGAGAAGCTTCAGCCATAGGACAGGCTACGAGGTAAAGGGGCACAGGGCTGGGGTGGGCCCCTGCTCAGCACCCAAGACACCCTGGACTGGCCCCGTCTGTGGTCCTGTATCCATGGCCATGCTTTGGTGTAGGGCCCAGCACATACGAGGTGCTCAGAAAATGTTTGTTGAGTCGTTGAGTGACTGCTTAGTCCTCCCTCCCCGGGCAAAGGCTGGACCGGGCCCTTGACTTGCACCCAGGATACCTGAGGCATGGGGTTGTAGGGATAGTAGGGACTCAAAGGAGAACTGGGTCAGAAGACAGGAACGTCATAGCTCTGTTTTTGAAACAGAGGATCCAGATGGAGAAATTAGACAGGCCTGGGACCCTGTGCCTAATCAGAGTTCTGCACATGCTGAAACGATTCAGGAAGCACCAGGGCAGAACTGCATTATGAATCAGCTGTAGGTTGGATATGGCTGGATAACAGCAAATAAAGGGGAGGTCTGGGAAGGCTTCCTGGAGGAGGTAGACTGTAGTGAGGCCTGAAGGATAGCGAGGATCTGGAGTGGGGAGGGAATAAGGAGAAGGCATTGTAGGCACAGGAAAGAGCATGAGTAAAGGGGCAGAGATGGGTTTTGTCTGTTTTGTTCATATTGTTTGCAGCACTGGGCAGGTCTTAGCCCATAATAATACTCAGCAAATATTTTTGGATTTTTGGATAGATGGATGGATGGATGGATGGACAGATGGATACATCACAGTGAGAGAATTCTTAAAAGATATTGTGATCTTATTAAAAAGCTTCGCATGCACCTACCCTGTGTCAGGCCCTGGGCTCAGTACTGTGGCCTCAGAGCTGACTGACCTGTGTGTGACCTCCAGGAGGTCCCAGTGAGGTGCGGGAAATGGATGAGCAACAAATACATACAGTGCAATGTAAACACGCAGCAGGCTCCTCTGAACGCCATAGGAACTCGGGCACAGGCGGGGTCGAGTAACTCTTCCTGGCGAGAGGGGAGGAAGAGGAAAACTCCCCTGAGGCCCTCAAAGGGGAAGAGGGACAGACTCAAGAAAGGTTGAGGACACAGAGGCCAAAGGGCTTTGTTCCTCTCCAGATAGGGTGGGCGAGGGAGAGGGCTGACGGGAGGCAGCTGGGCAGAGGGCAGGGAGGTGGTGGTGCCAGCTGCTGGCCGAGAGAAGGTGGGTGAGGAGCAGGCGCTCCTGAGACGATGCCTGGCCATCAGTGTGTGTCACTTGAGGTCTGGAGCTCGGCAGAGGGGCCGGGACTGGGTCTTCACTCGGGCATCCCTGAGGCGGGATAGAGAGTGGGGAGAGAAGACGCCGCAGTGCTCAGGTTCCCAAGGGGTAGCCCTGGGTCCCCGACAAACCCCTGTGGTCTGAGGAGGCCACTGACTCGCGGCGTGGCTCTCGCGTGGTAGGCGGTAGGCTTCTGAGGCCTTGTCATTCCTGCCCTGATGCTCACACTCCTCTGAGGAAGCCATGGTCCCCCCATGTTCACAGCTGGCCCAGAAGAGGGAGCAGCTCTCTGGGGACACACAGGACCTCGCAGAGTCCCGTTACCTCCTCTTCCAGGATTTCCTCTGCCTCGCCTCACCTGCCATAGCAAGCCTTTCCTCCTGAGTCTCGAGAGGAACCAAATCCTCTTTGGACTTTGGTCAAAGAGGTTTAAGCCTCAAAGGACCCCATCAGGCTTTGAGCTGACCCACTCCTGCCCTGGATCCTAGGGTTGCCATGGCAACAGGTGACCCTAGGCAGAGGCTCACCCCATCCTCCCATGGGCCTCTGCCACTTCACAGGCAGCTTAAGACCTGGAATGTGGCTTAGACAAATCCGGCCACCTTGTGATTTTCCCTTGAGTAGAAGCAGGAGGAGAGGCCTTGGCGGGGGGGTCTGACCTGGAATGACCCCATCCTGTGTCCTGGTCAGGGATGTGCCCATGGGACATAGGCTCCCTTTCACCCCATCTCAGCTAGCAGAGCCCTGAGGGCTGGAAGAAAAGCAGTGATAAGATGTGACTGAGTAAAGCAGGAGAGAGTTGGAGATAGATTTTAGGAAGAGCTTCCCAGCATTGAGGGTTCTTCCATAGGAGACTGACTGGCCTTATATTTATGGAAGAGAAAAGGGCAGCTTTGAGGAGCATGGACCTCATCCCCACAGGTCAGCTGCATCACACCCACCACCACCACTGCCGCCAAGAGGACGTTAGGGAGCACCTACTTGGTGAACACTCTAGGACCCTGAGCCAGAGCCCCAAGCATGGCTCGAGGCAGGTCTCGTCCGCTCGTCCAATTGTCTGTTTACACAGGTGTTGCAGAGCAGCTACTCTGAGGAGTATCTGAGGAACCTCCTTTGCCGGAAGAAGCCAGAGAGCAGGTGAGGGGCCAGGCACAGCCTCAGTGGGCCGGTGGACAGGGCTGGTTAGCAGGTGTGTTTGGGAGGTTGCACTGGGCAGCAGAGCAGGGGCAGAGATGAGGAGTGGCCAGACTCTGGGGCTTGCCCTCGGTGCAGGGGCTTCTCCTGAGGGCCCCACTGCCTGCCTGGGTCTTTCTACAGCTCCCACTCCCCCAAGCATGGCTTCCTGTCCCAGGCCTGGGCCTGCCTCAGACAGTACATCTACATTCCACAGAGAGGTAAGGGGTGGGGCACTAAGGCCAAGAGTGACAGGTGACCTCACCCTCCCTTGCATACAACAGCTGCAGTGGAGGGCTGGCTCCTGCTCCCCAGAATCCTTGTCATCAGGAGGGACAACTGCCAGCTTGGGACAAGGGGAAGACCCTGGCCTGGCCTTGGTGGTCCAGAGTCCTATGAGCCCTGGCCCTTTTCCTGGCCCTTGGGAGGGATGGGGACTCCAGGGCCTGGGTGGTGCTGTTCACCATGCCCCTTCTTTTGGGGACTGCAGGATTCCGCCTCCCCCTGAAGCTGGTGCTTTCAGCCACCCTGACAGGAACAGCCATTTACCAGGTATGTCCTGCACCCTGTAGTACCATCTGCCTCTGGACCCCTGCCCTCAATCCCCAAGTCTGGAACAGCTCAGGCCCAACTCAGCTCTCTGAATGCCCCTCCCACAGTCCTGGCCAGCTGCTCCTGGCCATCCTGGGAATGCCAGCCTACCCAGACGGGCGGTGGTGTCAACTCTTATTGGACTCATGTAGTGACTCAGAGTGTGAGTTTGGGAATCCACATAAACATGGATTTTAATCTTGGTTCCATTATTTACCTCCTAAGTGACCTTAGGCAAGTTATTCAACCTCTCTGAACCTATTAGTTCATCTGTAAAATGGAGGAAATAGAATTACTTTCCTCTTTGAGTAGTTGGGAAGATTTAGTGAGTTAATATGTTTGATAAACCCCACCCCAGCCACTTCTAAAAAAAAAAATTAAAATTCTGGGAGGTAGGAATGATTTTCTCCATTTTACAGATGGGGGAAACCGAGGCTCAGAGAGGTGAATTTGACTTGGCCAAGTTCCTACACAGTTAATGTCTCAGGGTAGTCAACATTTGAATCCAGGTCTGTCTAGCTTTAATTCTTGTATTCATTTGCTTTCTCCAACATGGAAAAATTGGAAATTTTATATTCTGAAGTTTAGAAAGATGATAGATAGATAGATAGATGGATGGAGGTATAGATACAGTTGTCCTTCAGAGGAATGGTTCCAGGACTCCCTCAGATACCAAAATCCATGGATGCTCAAGTCCCTGATATAAAATGGTGTAGTATTTGCATATAACCTGCGCACATCATCCTGTATACTTTAAATCATCTCTAGATTACTTGTAATATCTGATACAATGTAAATGCTATGTAAATAGTTGTTATACTGTATTTTTAAAATTTGAATTATCCTCCATTGTTGTTATTTTTTATTGTGGGTTTTTTCCCCGAATATTTTTGATCTGCAGTTGGTTGAATTGGTTGGTTGTGGAACCCACAGATGTGGAGGGCTAACTGTATACAGTTGTCGTGCTTGAAGGCCTGTCTTTGGCCTATTAGGCCATAGTTGCACCTGTCTGTAATGTGCTATTTGGAGGCGTGAGGACCCTGTTCTAAGGGGCAGATAAGAACACTCGGGTGGGCAGTGGGCATGTGGCTGCAGCCTGTGTGCTGCCATTTTCTCCCCTGAGGTCTCCTCTGTTAGCACAGAAGACACTTTTCCTGGGATGGGAGTGCCTGGTGTGAGCACAGCCAGGCCCTGGCGCCCTCACTGTGGGGCTCTTCCAGGTGGCCCTGCTGCTGCTGGTGGGTGTGATTCCCACCATCCAGAAGGTGAGGGCGGGAGTCACTACGGACGTCTCCTACCTGCTGGCCGGCTTCGGGATCGTGCTCTCAGAGGACAGGCAGGAGGTGGTGGAGCTGGTGAAGCACTATCTGTGGGCTCTGGAAGGTGAGGCCTCCCGGGAGCCCCTGAGGGTTGCAGCGGGAACGCCAGCCCAGGAGACCCAAGCGCTGCACCCCAGCCTGCATAGACATACTGGGGCCCTTGGACACGTTCTTTCCCCTCTCTGGGTCTCAATTGCCTCATCTCCAAATAGGGGCAGTTGGAGCTTCCATGAAACGTGAAGGGACCGTCTCAGTGGCCCCCTGCCCCTTGTCAGTTCATGTGGCATCTCCCACCCCCACCCGCAGTGTCTTTGACCAACTCTCCAGGTGTGGAGACGTGGAAGGCCAGGGGATGGGGGAGCTGAGAGTGGGGAAGAAGGAAGGAGGCACTGGGCCAGGATTTCTGAGCTATCCTCAGGGCAGGGGCTGGGGCTGGGCAAGGTGCATGCTCTCCCTTCCCCATCCTGTCTTTTTGTGCCATCTCCTTTCTCCTTCTCTCCCCTGACAATGAGCCTGCAAACCAGGGAACCATCCCGGCCTCACCTTCTGTGGTCTGATGCCTCCTGCAGCCACCTACCTCCCCTACCTCCTGGGCCCTCCCATCAGCCCTGTGGAGGGGACTGAGAAGTGCTCCTACTTGACAGATGGGGAGGATCTGTCTGAGGTCATCCAGCAGGGCTGAGTGGAGACAAGAGGACACAGGGCTCCTCAGAACTGGGCTGGGGCTCTCTCCACCACCTTGAGACAAAGCCTGGTGGTCAGGAGTTGTGGGGCCTGCACGCTCGGCTGACTTGGGGGCCCCAGGCTGGGAGGGGCACCCTGGCTTCTGAGGAGTAACCCATGCGACACTCGGAGCTCAGGCTGCCAGCATTGCAGGTGGAGGTGTGGCTGCTCTACAGCTCTTCCTGATCAATACCGTTATCCTCGTCCTGCAGACCTGGGCATGCTGGCAGTGGAGGGGGGCAGGGAGTGGGGGTGGCGGCCTCCTTCCCTGATCTTCCTGAGTGCCTCAGCTCCCACATTGGAGGCTGCCCTGGAACTGCTGCTGAGGCCCATAAGCTGGACAGGTGACAAGTTCCAGGTGGGCTGAAAATGACATCTCCAGGGAGATTTTTCCAAGCTGGCTACAACCTGGGTCATAGGCAGGAGCAGACATGGCCCAGGTCATCCCACATCCAAGCTCGGACCCTCGCTTGCAGCAGCCTTGTTAGGTCAGCATCACTGATCCCACCTCACAAAGCAGGAAATTGAGGCTCAGGGGCAAGAAATGACATGTCCAGGGCAACGGACACACTGCTTCTATGCATCTCACCTTATGTTTATAATCACACCGTGCAGTTTCCAAGCTCAAAATTCTCTTGCTTTGGATCTTCCTGGATCCAGGGGCCAAACAGAGCAGTGTTTTACTCTCCTAGTTTGCAGATGAAAAAACTGAGGCCCAAGAGTGTTAGAGATCTGCCCAAAGCCACTCAGCAGTCTAGGCTTGGGGCTTGGGAGTCCTTTGGTCTATTCTTAGCCTAGGGAGCTAATGTCTTCTGAGCTCTGACAGCTTCTTTTAGGGCTGCCACCTGGCACCGGACCATAAGCTTGGCATGATTCACAGAAAGCTCAGACTCTGAGTCAGGCAGACTAGATTAGTCTCTGCTCCGTCACTTACAAGCTGAGTGACCTTGGGCAAGCTGCTTCACCTTTCCTGACCTCAATTTTCCTACTTGCAAGATGGGCCCTGAAGTTAAAAAGGCACCCTTATCCTAGATACCTTCAATCAGGAGAGGGAAGACAGACCTATCCCCAAAGCAGGACCTAGAAGTGGGCATGTACAGGATCCCAGAGGCAGGAAAAAACGGAGATTGTATGGGTGTCGGGGTTTGGAGGGAGCCACGTTTGGAACTAATGGAGGGAGAGAGAGGCAGGAGGTGGACAGATGGAGATCAAATGCCAGGCCTGTGGCTAGGGGGCTTGCTAACCCTTCACCCCTGTGTTAGCCTATTCACTCACCTGGCCGGACTCAGCATGCAGGCTCCTCACCTCCTGGCAGCAAACGGCCCAGAATGCACCTTCGCTGTAGCCGAGCTGGCTCCAGAAGGGGCAATGCAGCAGGCTGGAGCTATGCATGTGCAATGCTTTCCCCCAACCCTACTTTTCAGAGAAGGGCCCCTGAGAGGCCACTGGGGGAGGGAGCCAGGGACAGGCGGAGAGGCCCCAGGTTTCTGTAGCGGCTGTTCTCAGTCCTGGCTGCACCTGGGAACCACCTGGTAACTTTGAAATTCCTGGTGCTCAAGACGCACCCAAACCTACCAAATCGGAAACTCTGAGGGTAGGGCCCAGCATCATGACAGAACAACCCTCCAGTGATTCTGATGCAAGCACAGTTTGAGCACCACTGTGATAGGTGCTCAGTGAGTGTTGTTGATTGATTGATTTCAATCCGTTGCTGATGGCAATAAGTCTTGAAGTTTCTGCCTTCGGAAAGCCCCCAGAGCAGTGTTCTCAGCTCTGGCTCCATGGTGGAATCACTGGCCTTGCTTTCACAAAGCCAAGGCTGGGTGCCACCCACAGAAATTCTGATTTAACTGGTCAGGGTTTAATGGGGAGTGTTAGCAGCTCCAGGCGATCCTAACATGCTGTCAGTGTTGCGACCCCCTGCTCTAGCGTCTGTGGCTACAGGGACTTGGGAGCTTGCCTTTTCCATGTGTGTTTGCTTTCCCCCCTTCTGAGTTTCTGGTGGGGACACAGGCACCAGGAACACTTCCCTGGGGTGACTGACTGGATCAGGGTGCAGGCATCCAGGCTCGTTCTGGATCTGCTTGGAAATGGTTGCATGCCCCACTCCACCACTCCCAGCAGTGTGGCTGGCTGGGGAAAGCCCTGGCTCTGAGTCTCTCAGATGGGGCTTTATGGCTCTTGTTACCCTGGGAGATGGACAACACAGCAGTGTGCCCTGCAGTATGTTCACGAGTTAATTGAGGCTTGGGGAGCTGGAGTGCCCTCCTGAAGGCCATGTGGCCAAGAGGTGATGGAGCTGGAGGCAGATGCCAGGTTGGATGGACTCTCCCGCTGGGGGTCACACAGCAGTGGAAGCTGCAGCACCAGAGTGAGGGTCAGGTCTGTGGACTCAAAGCTGACCTCTTCCATCTTGGCCACCATATGTCACTGGGAAGGATGGGGTGTCCAAAGTCATCGACTTACACTGGATCTGAGTACTGAGGGTGTGGCCAAGAGGCCTCTACTCAGAGTGGGATGTGGGGCAGGGGTAACTCCCCCGGAGGCACCACGCTGGCACTGGCTCAGAGGCCCCTGGGAGGCCCTCCAGGCCTGACCACCCCCTTTGTTCACTCTTTGCCCTCCAGTTTGCTACATCTCAGCCTTGGTCTTGTCCTGCTCGCTCACCTTCCTGGTCCTGATCCGCTCGCTGGCAGCACACAGGTTAGTGGCAGGCTTTGACTCACCCGGTGCAGAGTGGGGAAAGGGATGGAGTGGGCCTATAGGACCCCTGACTAGGAGTGCCTGTGGGGAAGCCTGGGGCTGGAGGGAGGGCAGGCCTCTGCAGGGCCAGGCTGTCACTGAGGCCCCCTGAGTTTGGCTGTACTGAGGTGGGAGGAGCAGGTGGGGCTAGGGCTGCCCTTGGGTCGAAGGGGGCTCGATTTGTTTCTGCTAATGTGGAGATGAATCATATTATGGCTAGTGGTCATGAGGGGACGGGTTCCTGTCGGTGAGTGTGAGTGACACAGGGTCATGAGGGTTAGGGTTAGGGTTAGGGTTAGGGTTAACCTCATGAGTTCCTGTCTGTGAGTGTGAGTGACACAGGGCAGCATGTGGAGTTTGCCCCCGAGAAGGGGTGGCAAGGCGGCCTGCATGCGCCTGGGAATGGAAGAAGAGGTAGGAGATGGGGGTGCATGGGCGAGAGCAGAGGCTCGGTTGGACCTGACAGGAGAGGGTGGGTTAGAGGGTGGGCAGCAGGGCACTAGGGAGGCTGAGGTGGGTGTTGAAAGCCAAGCTGCCTCACTTGCCCTTTTGTAGTGAGTGAGGTGGTGCACTGGGAGATTCCGGGCAGAGAGGGAGCAGGGTTGGTGGGAAGGGGAGGTCTGGGCACTTACCAGCATCGGAGAACCGACCCATATGCCCTGTGCATTTGCCAGGCCTCAAAGCACCTGCCCAGGGACGTTTTTCCACAGGGGTGGCCCTGCTTGTCCTGGTATTCAAGGACCCCAGCCCCTGCCCGCCTCGCCTCCTGTCCTGGTGGCTGAGCTGCATGTCATTTCCATCCTCACTGTTGTTTCCCACTTTTCTGATTTGGCTCAGGTTGAGCCTTCTGTCTGGTTTTGTCTTCCTTTAAGACTCTGCCCAGACATTACCTCTTCCAGGAAGCCCTCCCTGACTCCCAGGTTGGGTTAGTGGCCTCCTCTGGGCTCGCACAGCTCTGGCTTCCCTGCTGATGGCCATGGGTTGTAATTAAACAGGAAGTCTGGCTGGAGGCTGGCCCAGAGGAGAAATTTAGGGAGTGTGTATTGCTCCCTGAGGTCCCCGCCTCCCTTGCTCCCACCCCAGGGCCAACCTTCAAGCTCTGCACCGAGGGGCTACCCTGGACCTGGGTCCTCCACCCCAGAGCCTCCACCCCTCCCGCCAAGCCATATTCTGTTGGATGAGCTTCAGCGCCTACCAGACTGCGTTTACCTGTCTTGGTGAGCTCTCCTGCCCCCACACCCAGCCTGGGCCCAGGCCCCACCCCAGACACTGTCCCCAGTGGGGGCCTGAGTGTTTGCCTGTGCTGGGCAGGCTCTGGGGCAAGAGCAAGAGGAGGGATTCACCCCTGCCTTCCCCACCCTCAGGAAGCTTGCTCAGGTGGGGGGTGTGCAGGAGCCCTTAGGAAGTGGGTGGGCCCAGGTCTGGAAGTGGCAAGTTCAGGGTGGCACATTCCTGCTCATGTAAGGAAGGGCTATGCCACAGTGGGTCACCTCAAAAGGTAATGAGATCCCTTTCACTGGGGGTATGCAAACAGAGTTCTTTGGACATTTGCTGGCATCTGCAAAGGGGGTCCTGCCCTGAGACAGTTGAACCAAATAAACTTTAAGGGCCCCTCCCAGCCCTGAGTTTCAGATTCTCCGGTTGGGTGTCGCAGGGAGTGAAGCGCTCTGAAACTTGAGGGGGCTGGGGCTGGTGTTTAAAATGCAAGGGCCGGATTTCTCACCCTTTAGTTCCTTCAGTTCTCACCTTGCTGGAGGAGGAGAAGGATGATAAAGGAGTGGAGGAGTTACTAGGACTAAAAGTCATAATTTCTCTTCTTGGTAGACTTTATTTATACTGTAGTTCCCAAGCCCTTTTGCACGCATTATCCCATGTAATCACTTGGCCAGATTATTTCAATAGACAACCCTCGGGCACCTACCACATGCCAGGCTCTGGTTCATAGGAATGCAAACAATTGTTTAAAATGTGGTCTTATCCCCAAGAACTCTGGAGCAATTGGGGCAAAATAACATTTTCAAAGCATTTTGTGGTTTTCAAAGAGTTTCCACAGACATTATCTCATGGGATCCTCATAAGAGCCCTCTGAGGTAAGAACTACTATTCCCATTTTACAGAAGAAGAAACCAAGGCTCAGAGAGGTAAAGTAACTTGCTGGAGGCAGCACAGCTAGGCAGTGGCAGAGCAGGGATCTGAAACCAGATCTGCCCAATTCCAAAGCCCTTGAATTCCTGGGGGTGGCAGGGGTGGGCCATAGTTCCCATAGGACCTGACATCTGTCCCTCTGCTACTCCACCCCCTGGCAGGGCTCCTGGTGCAGCAGATCATCTTCTTCCTGGGGACCACAGCCCTCGCCTTCCTGGTGTTCATGCCTGTGCTCCATGGCAGGAACCTCCTGCTTCTACGATTCCTGGAGTCCTCATGGTGAGCGAGGCAAGGAATGGAGGGCTCTGGGCCCCTTCCCAGAGGGCTGCTGACAGTGACCACCTCCCTACCCCACCCGCAGGCCCTTCTGGCTAACTTTGGCCCTGGCTGTGATCCTGCAGAATGTGGCAGCCCACTGGGTCTTCCTGGAGACTCATCACGGACGCCCAGAGCTGACCAACCGGTGAGGTGGCCCTTGGGCTTTTGGCTCCCTCAGGCCCCCAGCCCTCCTCTCCTTCAGTGTCTCTCTCTTTTTGTGCCCGTCTTCTTCCATTGCCATCCCTACCCTTTGTCTATCAGGGAGCCCAGAAGGTTGTAGAAAGCTTGCCTTACCCACAGAGAAAAGGGATAATGGCCCAGCCTACTGCAAATACCTCTCTATATACCTGTCACAGGGCCAGAAGTACCCCCATGAGCCTTTCTTGCTTCAGGAATCGGCGCTGCTCTCCCCTGGATCCTAGTTTCCCTCCAAACCACGTGCCTCTCCCCTTTGTGGGAAGGAGGTTCCATGACAGATGGCAGGCTCTGGGAGAATCTTGGCCCCAGGAGGGACTTGGAGTTAGCGGATGGGGGACCCAAAGAGGGAGGTGGGAGATACTTGGCTCACAGAAAGACCAAGTGGACTTGGGCTTGAATCCCAAATCTGCTACTGAGTAGCTAGATAGCCTTGGCTAAGTCACCCAGTCTCTCTGGGCCTCAGTTTCCCGTCTATGGAAAGGGTTAACACCACCTGTCTCCCAGGGTGGTGGGCTGAGAGAGAGAAGGCCTGGCCAGCACAGGGTGGGGTGCACAGAAGGCACACCCAGTAAACGGTAGGCACTCAGTGAATGCGCAGCAGCTCTGGGTGTCCCTGACCCTGGGGAGGGGATGGGATGGAGGAGGCCTGCCTCAGCCTTTCTCCTCCCCCACCCCAGGCGAGCACTCTACGCAGCCACCTTTCTTCTCTTCCCTGTCAATGTGCTGGTGGGTGTCATGGTGGCCGCCTGCCGAGTGTTCCTCTCTGCCCTCTATAACGCTGTCCATCTCGGCCAGACAGACCTCAGCCTGCTGCCCCCGAGAGCTGCCACTTTTGACCCTGGTAAGGTCCCTGAGCAGGGTTGGGGGCTGGGGGGTTGCTCAGGCTACCCTAGTGGTGAGAGAGGGGTCTGCCCTGCCCAGGTCCATGTGCTGGTCAGTTCACGAAGATGTCTGTAAGCATGTGCCACCTGTGTGCTACTGCACTGTGCTTCGTGTGGCTCCGTGGTGTGTGCACCAGGTGTGGTGTGTTCTAGCAGGTCCACGTGTGTCCATGTGCAGCGTGTGTGCCATGTGCCCAGCATGTCTACATGCTTGGCTGCAGGGTGTGCCTGCACACTCCCTGTGTGAGTGTTAAGGGGTGTCTGGGTGCCTCTGGTCTGCTGGTGGCCCCTCTGCCCTCAGTGCTGCCATCCCCCACCCAAACCCAGGCTACCACACATACCGAAACTTCTTGAAGATTGAGGTCAGCCAGTCGCATCCAGCCACAGCAGCCTTCTGCACCCTGCTCCTGCGAGCACGGAGGCCCCAGCCCTGGACCCCGCCAGCCCCCCAGGACAGCCTCAGGCCAGGGGAGGAAGAAGAAGGTGTGCCCTCCCGCTGGGGATGGGGGGAACCGAGCCTACTCACTTTCTCCCAGAAAGGAGGCATGCACCCCCAACACAAAGTGAGCGCCAGGAAAATCCTTGCTTCCTCTCTCCCTTGGCGGCCTGTGGTCACCCCTCCCAGTCCGGTCTCTGGGCAATTTTTTCCACGATAGGAGCACACGCCATATGTGTACACACACGCAGAATGAAATGGCTGCCTTGCTAAGGGGCTCTGTCATGCCCACCACTACCCCAAGCCAACTCTGCAACCCTCACCTCTCCCTCCAGGAAGTATGACCTCTTCCTTCTCTACTGCCTGGGAAGTGTGTAGTAGCGGAAGGACTCTAAGCCAGCTCCAGGCTAGCTTCCAGCCCCTCCATGGACCTTGTCCCTCCCTCTTCTGTCTGCCACCTGCAGGGTGACATCCCAAGCCTTTATAAACAGCCCTCTGCACCCCACAGAGGAGTCTCTTCACTTCCCACCCTGAGCTGGCACCTGGAACCTCAGGCTGACCACTCTTACTATGCATGGGATTTTTAGACTCTCTGCTCAGGTCTAGGGGCTGGGGAGGCTTGGTTGGGTGTTTGTTGAGTGACTCACAGAAGGTCTCTTCCTCCCAGGGATGCAGCTGCTTCAGACAAAGGACCCCATGGCCAAAGGAGCAGGGCTCAGGGCCAGCCGAGGCAGGGCCCGCTGGGGCCTGGCCTACACACTGCTGCACAACCCGGCCCTGCAGGCCTTCCGGAAGATGGCCCTGTCAGGTGCCCGGGCCAATAGCACCCAGTCCTGAGGTCAAGGAAGGCCAACCCACCTGCCCTTCTGTGCTAAAGCACATTCCTGCCTACCATCCTACTCCCTCCCTGGCTCTCCCAGCATCACCCCAGCCACAGCAGCCCCTCCGCTGAGCACCAGCTCTGCCAGCAGGGACCTTCATGGTTGGGTGGAGGCCTGTCTACTTTGTGAGCCTCAGGGGAGCCCTGCTCTGCCCCCTTGGCTGTGGGAGAGCCAGCAAGAGCTCTAGAGACAGCAACTGGTGGGTTAGGCCCTTGGTACAGGAGCCAATGGAGCTGGGGAGGCCACATCCAGGCCTCTCCCCACCCTGGCTTTGCCACCAGCCTTGCAGAGCCTCTCTGAAGCCTTCTCTGGAATGGAATAGGGTTGGTGATTCAGGGCAGGGCAGCCTTGCATTCCAGCTCAGCCCCACCTCAGCTTTGGCCTTCAGGCCCTGGAACCAGCCATGGCGCTTCCTCTCTCCCTCAGCTCCCCCTGTCTTCTCTGGGGCATGGCTGCAAGGCTCCTGGGCCTCTGGCCTGCAAGGCAGCCCAAGTCACTTCTCAAACCAGGCCCCACACCGAGCTGCCCACACTTGAGAGTCAGATATTTTTGTAGTTTTTATGCCTGTGGCTATTATGAAAGAGGTTAGTGTGTTCCTTGTAATAAACTTGTTCCTGAGAAATGGTCTTCCTTATAGGGGGAGGTGTAGGCAGGGGAAACCCCTCCCACACTGTCAGTAAACCAACACTGTGCATTTATGGGGCTTGGGTGAGCTTGGGGTATTCCATTCACATGTTGGACTGGGCACGGGGTGGAGGGCAGAGAGAACCCATAGCTGCATCCCTCTGGGTGGTGAAGAGCCTGGGGATCCTATGATGCCACCCCTGAACAGTGTGGATGTCACTTTGGAAGTAGGACTCATTCTGGGTCTTAAAGAATGGGCAGGATTTGGAGAGATGGCAAGGGTATGCCACACTAGGGGATGGTGAGGGAGAGGTCCTAATGGGAGCAGACTGAGTATGCAGAGGAAAAGAGGAGGTTGATACAGACGGGAGTCCCTTCCCCTGCCGGGGGCTTGGTAGAGGTGGGGGATGCACTAATAAGGAAGATGCTTTGGGTGTGGGGTCCACCGAGAGGCTGGAGGCTACAGACAGTGGGAAGATGTGGCCACCCCACAGATTTGGGTCAGTGGGGCCTTGAGAAATGTCTGCACAATTAGTGGAGACCAACAATCCCCTGCCCTACACCCAGGTTCCTGCCCTCACTAAGCCTTAAACACCTATGAAGCCAGGGCAGGGCCAGGGACCTCAAACCCACCTTTGAGGCTACCCCAAGGAGGACAAAAGACGGCATGCTCTGATCCCACTACAGCCTACTGAAAAATTGTCTTCCTGGCCCTGTGTCAGCGACTGACAGGGTCACGGAGAGGAGAGCCCAGATTCAGTCTCTGCGCTTGACAAGGAAACAGAATCACAGTAGAGTGTGATCAAACTGGGTCACTGGATACCCAAGGCTGTGGGCACCAGAGGAGGGGACCTGGTCCACATTGGGGGTGGGGGAACATCCAGGGAGTCTTTCTGGAGGAGGTGATGCCTGAGCCAAGTCTCAAAGATTGACTTAGCCAAATGAAGAACAGGGAAGGGGTGCCCAGGCCGAGAGAACAGTGTAAGCACAGGTGCAGGGGATGGCACACCATGGAGCATTATGGGAATAATTAATTAGCAATTCCAAGAAGAAGCAGAGATGGGGCTGAACAACATCGGAGGAGCCATTCAGAGGGGCTATGAATGGCTGACTGGGGAATTCAGCTTCAGCTGGAGGGCACCGGGGACCATGGAAGGCTTTACAGCAAAGACAGTAGCTAGTTCACTCAGGGCACAGCTGTTCCCCATGCTGGACCTGACCCAGGTGTTAGGTCCAGGTCCTACTCCAAGAATTCAAGGCTGCTCAGCTGTGCCTAGAGCCAGGGATGTCGGGGGTCTAAGTCAGGCTAGGATTATCAAGCCTTAGATAATCAGAGTTGATTGGACCCTTAAGCAGTACCCTGTCCTACCGCATCATTTGACTTCTGAGGCAAGCGAAGGCCGGAGATGGGCAGTGACTTACCCAAGGTGGCACAGCACGTGGGATTCGGCTCTATTCTGCTGCTTTCTACCAGATGTGAAGTCATTCTTGACACTCGCTGCTGATGACATCAGCTCGGCCAGAGCTGCAAGCTGGCAGTGGGGAGCAGGGGGGAGTGAGGGTGTGGGATTGGGGGGTGGCAGGCACTGTATGTGGACCAGGAGAAGGGGGAAGGGGCTGGAGGGGTTAGCCAGCCGCCAAGGCTCACAGCTGCTACCCCAGACTCCTTGGCCTCCTGCCTCCACTTTGCTGAGCTCAGCAGTTCTGGGGGCTCTGGGCAGAAGCCACAGAGCCTCTCCCACTGGATCATTGTCCCTGTGTGCATCCCCTCAATCTTGAAAGGGGCAGGATGGAGGAAGTAGGGAGACACATCTCTGACCTGGCCCAGATCTGGGGTTCTGCAGAGCCTCCCAGTTCAGACCCCATCCGTGTGCTCCCCACAGATTCTGAGCGACCCAAAGGTCGCTGTCAGCACCCCCCCGCTTCCACCCACCACACCGGGTCAGTTACTGATCCACCTGCTTTGTGGGGAAAGATTCCTATGGGAATCTGCAGTCCTCATTTGGACTTTCCTCTTGCAGTACCATTTCTTCCTCCTGGAGGGCGGGGGGTAAGTACAATTCATTTCCCCCTGGCTTCTCCTTCAAATAGGTTCTCTTGTTCTCAGTCTCTCTCCCCTGTCCCATGCCCCTATCTCCTCCCTTCTCCTGTCCCTTCCATCCTGCCTTGCCCGTCCCATCTTTCCTCTCTATTCCTAACACCTCTTCCAGGAGCAGAACAGGGAGGAAGGGCACAACCCAGCACTTCTTTTCCCTGCCCCTTTCCAAAAATGCCTCTTGAAGCCACTGGTGACACAGAGCCCCACTCAGATTCACTAGCGACCCCAGGGAAGCCTCTTTGACAGTTGGCAGGCTCTGGCCTCCTGTGGGCTAGTGTCAGGGAAAGGAACATCTGCAGCTCTGCTCCCCGGAAGCCCAGCCCCTGGCCCACCGCATAGTCTGCATGGGTCTCATTGGTCCCCATCACATGTGGGCAGGCAGGCTGGCTGCCCCGACTCTCCAGCTCCCAAGCCCATCCCCGATAGGGGCTCCTAGATCCAGACAAAACTCCAGGCAGACACAGGGGAGCATCAGAAATGCTGTTTATTTCTCTGCTGCACCCAGGATGGCTGGCCTTTCTGGACAGGTAGGCTACAGATGCATACTTGGAGAGAAAGGAAGGGCAAGTGTCCAGGATGAAGGGCCCAGGCTAAAGAAGGAAGGATGAGAGGAAGGTCCATCCTTGATCCTCCAGCTCAGTCTGAGATGAGGATGGACAGACTACTGAGCCCCCAAGGGGCAGGAGGGCAGCAGGAGTATGGGCAGGTCATGGAGAGCCTCAGGGACACACCAGCCACTGCCCCTACATCCTGTCCTCCTCCCCTGTGCCCTGTCTGCTTCAGACTGCCTCCCAGCCAAGCCCCATCCCCATCCCCACCCAGCCTGGCCCTTGCCGGCTTGTTAGTCACAGAGCCTAGACTCACACCACTGAGGCCTGGGTTAGGGCATCGCCCTGTGAGCGCACTGCCCTGACGGGGAAGCATGGGCAGTGCTGTTAGCAGCAATTAGCTCCACAGATGGTGAGTTAGGGGATCAAAATCTATCCTAGTCACTAGCTTGGTGCAGGCCTAAAAGTTGGGGGTGGTGGGTGTTCTAGAAGAGATTAGAGGGGAGGTAGGAAAATGCGAAGTCACCCAGGCAGGCCTCAGGAATCGCCAACCCCAGACCCCTGCAGTGCTTATAGCTGCAATGGCAGGGTCGGGGGTGGAGTTAGGGAAGCCTTGGGGCTGCTCCAGTCTAGCCGGTCAGGTGAGGCTAGAGGGAGGTGAGGAAGAGGAGGAGGAGGAGGCTCTGGCCCAGCAGAAGCAGGCCTGGGAGCTGCTGCCCAGGGGCCCCTTCTCCCGCTACTGCGGCCTCAGGGCTCCCAGCACGGCTGAGGTAGATGATAACCACATTGTCCTCCGGCCCTGACGGCTGCACCTCGTTGTCAACCGTATAGCAGCCCTTGCCCTCAACAGCTTTGCCATGGAATCTGCGCCCCAGTGCATCCTCACCACCCTCTCCAGGTGTGGCCAGTGCCACGTCCACTGAGCTCTCAGCACTGCCCAGCTCATTGGTGGCCAGGCAGCTGTAGGTGCCTTCCTCCAGCTTGCCAAAGTCGGGGATGAGCAGGCTGCCGTTGGCAAAAGCCTGGAAGCGCAGCCGGCTGCTGGCCGCCAGGGTGCCAGGCAGGGCACGCCCATCAGTGCCCACATTGGGGCTGGAGATCTCCACAGTACCACCGGGTGTCTGGATGTGCCAGTGAAGTTGAGGGGCCGGCTGCCCGTCCACATCACAGTGCAATGCCAGCACAAAGCCAGGCCGCAGCTCAGCACCATCCTGGCTGGGCTGGTAGCTGAGCTGCACTGAGGGTGCTGAGCAAGGCAGCGGTGGCAGGCGGCTCAGCGGTGTGCCCTTGAGCACATGGGGTGAAGTGCAGGCGATGTTGTCCTGCTCCGGGATGGACACGGCCGTGGCCAAGGCCCACGTCTTGAGCCACACAATGCCGCAGGTACAGTCGAAGGGGTTGTCGTTGATCTGCAGGTGGGACAGTGCTGTGAGTGGGGCAAAGGTGCCCTCAGTCAACGTGTGCAGGCGGTTGTGGTTGAGCTGCAGTGAGCGCAGAGCACGGAGGCTGCGGAAGGCGTCTCGGGGGATGAAGGCCAGCTCGTTGCTGTCCATCTTGAGCAACTGGAGGGCACTGAGGTTGTGCAGGTCACTCCAGGCAAAGTCAGAGATGAGGTTGTGGCTGAGGTCCAGGCTCTTGAGATGGCCCAGAGGGGCCAGGGCACCGGCGGCCACCGTGCGGATCTCATTGTGTGCCAACCACAGCGACTGCAGCAGGGGCACCTCCCTGAAGGCACCCTCTGGCAAACCCGGCAGCCGGTTGGCCGACAGGCTCAACGTAGTCACATTGGCCGGAAAGCCAGGCGGCACGGCCTCCAGGTCACGGTAGGCACAATCTGCGATCTGGAAGCCATACTTCTCCCCACAGTCGCAGGGCTCAGGACAGGCCTGCACCAGGCCCAGGAGAGCCACCCAGCAGAGCAGACGCAGCTCCTGCATCGCGCCTCCTGCAGAGAAGGGCACGTCACCCAGGAGATCCCACAGACCTGCAGAAGGGACTCATCACTCTCAGGACCCTAGCCAGAGCTCTTCCCCATCAGGAGGCCCTGCCCCACATAACCCAGCTAAGGCCCAAGACCACCTAGCCCACCACCCCCATTCTAAAGAAGGGGAAACTGAGGCCCAGATAAGGGCCAGGACTTGCCCGAGGTCATTCAGCCAGGCAGGGGAAGACAGGATGGAAGAGGACCCCAGCTCCTCCTCTGAGCAGACAGCTCTCCAGGCCTGTTCCGAGCCAACTTTATGACTTGAAATCTGTTTTCCAGCCATCCCCTCCCCCAGCACTTCACAGAACCTCCCCCTGCCCTCCCACATCCTGGCTATAGTCCCTCCCACTGGAGCCCCCCATAGGTATGCTTTGCCCCGGCCCAGACAAGGCCCCTTGTGCAGTGCACACCACCCCCATTCGCCCCACCGCCCTCTCCTGCTCCCCCCAGCCGTGACCACAGCAGACACCAGGCCCTTTCTGCAGAATCACACCCATGGCCTGTTCTGTTCAAACTATGCCAGGCAGCTGCCTAAATAAACCCCTACTAGGACCTCTCAGCTGACATGGGCGAGGCCAGGCAGCTGCGATTTCTGGGGCCTCAGCTGTCTGTTGTCAAAGAAGCAGAGGGGCCCTGAACAGCTCCAAGCTAGGGATTGTCCCAAGCACCTCGAACCAATAGGGAAGTGCCAAGAGGGAACCAGCTTGTGTGTCCAACAGGCCTCCTCCCACCCCCCACCCCTCACCCCTGGAGCCTTCTTCCTGTCAGCTTACCTGCAAACTACTCTTCTTAGTCCAGCGGAGCCTCTTCTAAGATGGAATCCAACACCAGCAGAGGACCAAGTGAGCCCTGGAGTCTTGGCAGGCAACACGGGAGGGCTTGGATACTGGAGGAAGGGGTAGCCTGGTCCCTCCCCACCTTCAATTTGCACGCCTGTGCCCACCCTGCACAGACAGGCTGCCTGGGACTGGGAACTTCTGCTGAGAGGAGGCTGCAGGGAGGGGGCCCGGGGCAGCCACACGCTCCCTCCTTCCAGCAAAACAACTGCTTCTCTACAACAACAAGGACCCGTGTTTCATAAGTGACACCAGAAACTTGAGGGGGAAAAGATGCCAAATTTTTTTGGGTTGTGTTTTTTCTCTCTCTCTCTCTCTCTCTCTCTCTTAACTCACTTTTAGCAGCTTCAACTTCCTTAAAGACACAGCACTGTCTGGAAGGGACCCAAGAAAAGATGGGGCCAGGAGGTTTTTATGGGGGGGAAGGGCGAGATATTGAATCTCGTGGAAGATGGGAGACTTCTAAACTCACTTCATACAAGAAAAAAAGTGGGGCTCTTTTTCCCAAGCAGGGGCTATGTGGGTGTCTATGCGTGCCCATGTGTGTGCATGTACAAGTTTGTGGGTATGAGAGTGTATTTCTGTGTATGGATGAGTTTGTTTGTGCTTGTGTCGATGTGGGTATGAGACCGTGTGTGTGTGAATTGGTGTGTGCTTGAGAACGTTTGAGTGTGTGTGTATGTGGTTGTGTGGAAGCCCAACTGGTCCCCGCCCTGAGCTTTCTGTTCTGAGCCAGGCATCCCTGTCCCCTTCCCATCCAGTGTGTCTTTGTGTGTGTATGACTGTGAATGTATGTCTTTGTGTGTGTTTGTGGGGGTGTGACACTCTGTGTCTGCCTTGGTGTGTGTGAGTTTGTATGTGGAAGTGAGTGTGTGTGTGTGTGTGTGTGTGTCTCAATGAAAAGCTGAGAAGGCCACAGTGTATGAAACAGCCACCAGGCTCCAGCCCTTCAGTGAGAAGCCAAAATGTTAGGCATACTCTTTTAGGAAAACATATCCTACTGGCTCTGAGGCTGAGCCGCCCTAAAGGCATGTTGTTGTCCGGGGAGCTTCCAAGGCTCCAGGCCCACCCCCTCCCCCCATACTGGGCTCCTCACTGGATGGGGAGGGGACAGGGACGCCTGGCTCAGAACAGAAAGTTTAGGGCGGGGACCAGTTGGGCTTCGGTGTCCCGGCTGGAACTCTGAGACACCCAGACTCACAGAGAGGCTCTGTCACCCAGGACTGCTCACCTGGAGCACAGAAGGGAGGCTGAAGGGCCTCACTCCTGAAGTGTTCTCTCCATGGCCCCCACAGTGCCTGAAATCCCACCCCAGGTGCTGGGTGTCTATGTAGTCAGCATTGCCCTCTCTGGGCTCCACTGCCCCAACGCTGTGTGGAAGGGGCACACACCTCTAAGGCGAGGATATTTGACCCTTTTTCCCCAAACATGAGGACCCAGGGGAGGGGGAATGGGGAGACAAAAGAGGTCCAAAAGCCAGGCGTGGTGGCGCACACCTGTAGTCCCAGCTGCTCGGGAGGCTGAGGCGGGAGGATCACTTGAGCCCAGGAGTTCAAGGCTGCAGGGAACTATGATTGTGCCACTGCACTCCAGCCTGGGGTGACATAGCAAGACCCTGTCTCTAAAAAAAAAAAAAAGAGAGAGACAGAAAGAAACAGATAAAAGCGGTCCAAAACAAGAGAGCTGGAAGAGAACTTCTCAGACTGAATAATTTTGCCTTTCACAAAATAAGCCTACTCAGTAGCCCTCACCCAAGCTTCCTTTTCCTTCCATCTGCTCATGACTCAACTTACCTTCTTGGCAGGGCCAAGGACAGACAGATATCATCTTTGGCTGAAAGCAACCCCAGGAAGCCTGTCCCAGCTCATCATACCCCATTCCCTGTCAGCAAGCAAGACCGCAGAAGTCCATAGCACGCTGCCTGCAAAACGCCCCAAGTCCGATGCTGAGGATATTATTATAGTCTAATTTAGAGCCCTCCCCCTGCAGAGGAAGCCCTCTCTTGCATCATCCTTACCGTGCCAGAGAATTTCTGGGAAAGTCCTACATTTGGTGGGTCAACCAGAGGCTGGAAGCATATACATCCAGGGTTCAATAAACCACAGGGGAGAATCAGTGACCTTAATGTCAGTCAGGGAGGGCTTCCTGGTGGAGAGGGCTTCACTGTGTCTTGTACAGCCCATACACACACCCTCACCTGCACAAAGGCTATGCCACCAGCTTCACCTCCAGGGTGCTCTGAGGTGCTCACAGACCACACCCTGCCTCCCTCCTCCAAAGCTCACCAAGGTCAGAGTGCAACCATCTCCCCACCCTTAGTTCCCATTAATTACTCTCACAAATGTCCCTGATTTTTATTCATAGCTCTTGCTATAATCTGCAATTATTTATTCACACATGTTTAATGTGTGACCCTTTACTAGAAAGGAAAGCCATGTAGGACAGATGACTTATCCTGCCAGTTGCTGTTGGTCCCTGGCACAGAGAAGGTCTCAGTAGACACCCCTTGATGGAATCACGGGCAAGGAGGATGGTCATCGGATTCTAGAAACGCAAGTACTTTAGAGATAACCGTCTCCACCTTCTCCTTGTACGTATAGGGACTGCGGGCCCAGTTTGGGGAAGGACCGTGCCCAGGGTTATGTAGTTCCTTATAATAAAGACATTTTAGAGAGTATTTCATACAATGTAGGATACCCACACTCTGTTGTTACCAGCTCTTTTTGGGGGCAGGGAGGCTTTGCCCCTCATTCCCCATCATTAAAGACCTTGATGACAGCCAAACACTAGGCTCAGACTCCCACTTCGGAACAGCTGTTGGGGGCTGAGGGCAGGAGATGCAAGAGTCATCGAGCGCCAGCCCACTTGAGCAGAAATGACACTGTTACTGACAGCTCGTCCCCATGTGCCCAGGTCCTACCGCTGCCTGCAAGGTATAGCCGTGCCCCGCTGCCACTAGAGCCGAGTGGACCTCAGCTAAGGACCATCTGACCCTCCAAGGTGTTTCACAGTGGGACAGGTGCCCCTTGTTGTGCACACCTCCAAGGACGGGGGCTTGTTACCTCCTGGGCAACCTCTCTACTCTCCCCTTGCTGCTGTTCTTTCTGCAAAGCCCACCCCACAGGAGATAATGCCAGCAGGTGAGGATACAAGCCAGAAGTCGGGCTTCCTGTCCTCCTCACAGCCTGGGAGCTTCCTGTGGACTCTGTGGGCTGCCATCTTCCCTCTCCTGGCCTCCTCTGAGCTGGGCGCAGGCCTGAAGATGGGGACCCTCGGTGAGTATGTGGGACCTTGACAGTCCCCAGCTTTTGGAAGGAGCCCAGAGGCCTAGGACTGGAGAGCTCTTCCCAGACCCTCCAATCCCTACACACCCTGGTCCTCAGCAGACCCACAGCAGTGCAGGGCAGCTGCGAGGTGTGCAGGGGGAAGAAAGGGGGCCAGGTTTGGGAGCCCTCCTGCCAGCCCTGGCCCCCGGCTCCTGTGGGTCTCGGGTAGCTTGTAGGGTGACCAATCAACCCTCCTGGTGTGCCGGGACTGATGGGGTTTCTGGGACATGGGACTTTCAGTGCTAAAACCCAGACGGTCCCAGGCAAATCCGGACAGTTGGCCACCCTAGTAGGGGAGGTGGGGCTCGCTTCCTCCCACAGTTTTTCCTTCCCCCTCCCTCTCCTGCTCCGCAGAGGCCCAGCCCTCTCTCCTCCCTTTCCTCTGCCCCTCCCCTCCTGGTCCCGCTGCCTCCAACTCCAGGCCCGACTCCCCACCCCGAGGGGCCTCACTCCCGCTGACCAGGGGCTGCTGGTGGCGCCACGTCAGCCTTTCCTGGAAGGCAAAACAAGATACTGATGAGAAAATGGAGAGGGACAGAGCCCGGCAGAGAGAGGGAACTGGAGAGAAACAGAAATGGGAGAGACACCGGGAGAAAGAGGGAAAAGCAGGGAATCACAGCCAGCCAGGGTTGCAGCAGAGGCAGAGAGAGGAAGCAGAGAGACAGGGCAAGGTCTGACGGGCCCTGACAGAGGCTCTGAGAGGAACGAGCTGGTGGGTGCAGCTGCGGGGCGGGGCGAGGCCAGCACACCTGTGCTGCCGCCATCCCGCCAAGAGGGGCGGAGTCAGTCTGACCCCCACCCCAGGTGCCCTCCACAGCTTGTTGGGATGATTGGGAGGCAGCCCTGCTCAGTCCTGGTGGGACTTGGTCAAGCCTGCGGGGTGCTGTGAGGCCGAGTCTGGCTAGGCCCTTGAGAAGAGAGAGTTAGGGAAGAAACCGGCCAGCGTGTGTGTGTGCGCGCGCATGGGAAGGGACATATCGAGATCTGCCTGGACCATCAAATTATGAGACTTCCTTTTTCTAGGCCTGAGTTCCTCTGTCATACGTGAGAGTTGGTCTAAAGTCCTTCAGCCCGATGTCTACACTTACACGAGGAGCTTGTGCGCATGTGTGTGTTCATGCACCGTCTATTTGCATGCCTGTGAGAGGTGAGCATGTGCTTATTTTCCGCACGTGTTTGTTGGTGCGTGCATGAGTGTGGGGACACGAGGTGGAGTGAGCATAAGCTCATCGCGCGTGCACCTGAGGCTGTGGATGGGGGGCACTGCTCCCCCGCTTCTCTCCTGCATCACCCTCAGCCCAGAGGCCCCAGCCAACCCTAGACCAGGCCAAGCCTGACTCTACACGGGGCGGCCTCCCTCCCGTCTCCTCTCCCGCTCTCCTACACCCCTTCCCACCACTCAGGTGTGAGAGCCTCTCCCCTCTCAGGACCTCTGACCTTGGAAACCAGGCTGAGCCTCCATGATGGGCCCAGCTACTCCTCTGGCCTCACCCCTGCCACTCTCTGCCCTTGTTCACTGTGTCCAGCCTCACATGCCACCCACTCCCACCCTGGGGCTGCCACTCTTGTTCTTTTCTTGACCTGGACACTGTCCCCCCATATTTGCAGGGCTCACTTCCTCTTGTCTTTTGATATTTGTTCAAATGCCAGCTCTGCAGAAAGGCTTTCCCCGACCACCCTATATAAACAGCCTCTGTCACTCTCTGTCTCCTCCCGCTGACATATCTGTTAGTGTGTTTCGCACCTCTCTCCCCAGTCTGAATGTGAGCTCCATGCAGGTGGGGACGTGGTTCTGCTCACTGCTATCCCCCCAGTGCCTGGCAAAGGGCCTGCCACTTCATAGGCACTCAGTAAATAGTTGTTGAACAAATGGATGAAGAGTGACCTCCGGCCTGCCAGCAGGAAGTCTTTGCCCCAGCGCCCTACCTGCGCAGGCCTCCTCAGCCCCTTCCTGCTGAGCATCTTCTGCCCCCTCAGCACCATCCTCACCGCCTCTCCTGACCTTTTCCTCAGTCCTCAGGGACCATCTTTGGCAGCAGCGCTAACTGGGGCATATTCCATAGGAATTATTTTTGTTCTTCCCCAAGCCGGCCCCACAATTTCCAGAAATGCAGACCTTGGCCACACATTCAGGGCACATAGCAGATCTCCTGTTTTCAGCCCCAGCCTCTCCCAAAGGCTAAGGGTGGGTCTAGGGAGTGTTATGAATGAGAGCATTTAGATTAAGGTTCTGGACTGGGACAAGTGTTATAGGGTCAGGATCCCGTCCCTACATTAGTGTGAGGGACTAGGAACTGGCTGAGGGCCAGGATTAGATGTGGGTGCAGGTTTAGTGGGTGGGGCAGGGGTAGTTTAACCCTGCGGATGAAGTGGCATCTGGGGGCTGGAATGGGGGAATAGCAATAGCCCCTTTGCCCCACAGAGAAAGTGGAATCGAGGCAGTGGTTGGAGGGCTGGAGAGTAATGCAAAGAGAGAGAAAAGGAGAAACAGGGAGGGGGAAAGCACGGGGTGGGGGGAAGGCGGGGAGACTGAAACGTAAACAGAACAGTGATGGGGAAGACCTGGGGTGGCCAGGAGGAGGGTTGAGCCTCTCGCTGACAGCAGAAAGCCACAGCAGACACCTGCTTCTCATTAAGAGGTCAGGCTGAGTACTGTTCCACGCAACACCACTCTCCCCACCAACCACCAGACAGAGGCTGCGGGGCGGGGCTTGCGCTTCTCCCAGCCCTGAGGGGCTATGGGGAGGCACAGGTGGGACCACCAGGCTGGAGATGGACAGAGGAGGGGGCCTCGGTGGAGACTTCTGACCACGGGAGGCCGGGCAACGAGGCTTGTTGGCTTCAGCCCAGGGTAACCTCTTAGGGCGAGAGAAGAGAAGAAAGCAGGCAGCCAGTCGGCCTGAGGAGGTGGTATTGGCTGCAGAGGCTCTGGGAGAGCAGGCCAGGGCAGGAAGAATGCTGCACAGCTGCTGAGAGTTGTAGAAGCTCAGAGAAGAGAGGTGAGAGCTGGGGATCAGGAGGATTCGAGGGAGAGGTGGGAACTTGGATAATTTGCCTAAGTTTTATCAAAGTGAAGCATGCAAGTGGCAACACAGAAAATCAAATTGACTGAGAGGCTCACAACAAAGCACCACAATTCTCCTTCTCCCATCCCTCCCGTCCCCCGTCCACTCTCCAGAGGCAACAACTGATGGTTTCCTTTCTCCTTCTGCTGTGGTCACACACATCAGGCCTGCCCGTGACATTTGCAGGGCCCGGGGCAAGGGTGCAGTTGGAAGCCCACATACCATATGTCTAAATATTTTAAAGTTATAAATCCTACAAACTATTTAATATGTCCTATTCTCCCACCTTGACAATTGTATCTCCGTAACCACCTGGAAGGCCAAATTCAGATTTAGAATTCTTGCTGTCTTCATAAAAAGGGGAAATTTGGACACAGAGGGAAGACACAGGGAGAACATCAAATAGAGATGAAGGCAGCTGTTGGAGGGCGTCTACCAGCAAGCCAGCAGACGCTAGGGGAGAGGCATGGAACAAGATCCTCCCTCGCACTCTTAGCCTCCAGAACGGTAAGATGATAAATTTCTGTTGTCTAAGTCACCCAGTTTTACATAATTTGTTATGGCAGCCCTAGGAAACTAACACACTCACCTATGAAAAATAAAGTTTTAGTTCACTTATATGGCTCCCTTTCATCCCTCCCTACTCCTCCTGGTTTTTGCTAGTTAAAATATTCATGGTTCTTCTACTGGTCTCATTGAGCTCTAACTAGTAAACCTTACTCCCTACTCCATAGAGTGAAGATGGAGTCTAATGACTTCCCACTGTATGAAATGAGAAACTTTTCACTCCTGTCTCTCCTTTCCCCTCCCCAATCCTCTGCCTCTCAACTTAAGTCTTTGAGAGTCTTACACTTTAAAAGATGACAACATTTAGATACTGTTCTGAAGTCATAATTACAATGGTTACATTTTGTCCATAGATTGACTCTAGAAGTTAAAAAAAAAATCAATAAACCAATATTACATTCTCATGACCGTGTGAGTACAATCCACTGTCACTGCTGAGCCAAGGAGAATCCAAGGATTATATTTCCTTCCTTTCTGATCCAATATCATGATGCCCAGGCCACTCAGAAGGGGTTTTTAGCATCAAGGTCAAAGGTATTCAATTTTTCTTATGCTCCATCATTTGCTTAAAGGCATGCCACATTTCATTTGCTTTATATTTGGGCTACAGCTTTTCTGTACAGCTTTTCTGTACAGCTTTTCA
Organism: Daubentonia madagascariensis; assembly: GCA_023783475.1. Classification (NCBI taxonomy): domain Eukaryota; kingdom Metazoa; phylum Chordata; class Mammalia; order Primates; family Daubentoniidae; genus Daubentonia; species Daubentonia madagascariensis. The sequence continues at coordinate 4,342,202 of JAKFHU010000144.1, read as the reverse complement.
TTTTCTCGGAGTTTCTAATTGCTTTCTTTATTCTTATTGTTACAAGAAGAATGTGCCTTCATGAAATACTAAAAATAACCCAGCTTTGTATACATCCCCTTGTGCTGACATTACCTGGTATTAAAAGCACCTACTTTCCTTAATTACTTGTCTTATTGACAGATGAGCTTCTTCCGCTTATTTTTGCTTTTCAAGCAACTGGAAGCCCATTGAAACCTCACAGCCTTCTTTGAGGCTGTGCTTTAGAGGAGCTTCTAATCAGAGAACCCATTTGAAGCTTCACTCTCTCCCCTGATATGTGATCATAATGTTCCTCCTAGGATCCCATCCATGCTGGGGAACTTTCTACTCCATGGAGGCCATTCCACTTTTGAGAAGTTTTGAGTGTCTTCTTCTTGGAATAACTGTCTTAGTTTGTTTGGGTTGCTATAACAAAATACATGAGATTGGGTAATTTATAAAGAACAGAAATTTATTTTCTTACAGCTCTGTAGGCTGGGAAGTCCAAGATCAAAGCACCAGCATGTTTGGTCGTCTGGTGAGGGCTGCTCTCTGCTTCCAAGATGGCACCTTGTTGCTGCATCTTCCAGAGGGGAGTAACGCTGCGTCCTCACATGGTGGAAGAGCAGAAGGGGTGGAAAAGGGTGCATTCCCTCCATCTAGCCCTTTTATAAGGGCACCTACTCCCATTCTTTTATGAGGGCAGAGCCCTGATGACTCAATCACCTCCTAAAGGCCACACCTCTTAATACTGTTGCATTGGGGATTAAGTTTCAACATGAATTTCGGAGGAGACACCATCATTTAAACCATAGCAAACTCTAACCATCATTAGGCTCATGACTTTGCCTTCAGGGAGCTCCCAATCAGGGGGACCACATTCTGTTTGCTGTCTTTCTCTTCCTCCTTCATGGTGCTCACACATGAGATGGTCCCCAATGTCTGCAGTTGAGGATGGAAGCGTTCTCCTTCACTGCCTGTCTTCCCTATTGTTTCCTATTGTTGTGCGCTTGCTCTTTCAACCCATGAGGCCTCTCTCCCAAGGTAGAGGGGCGCTGGGGGGAGTGTCTTGACTAATCAGCTTCTCTTCAGGGTGTGTGACCCATTAGGCTGGGGCAGCAGCACCCGCACTTGAAACCCTATCTCCACCCAGGCATTTCCTTCAACATCCTTAGGGAAGTACCCTCCAGTGTTTTGGCTGGTAGAAGATTAGGAAAAAAAATTAATTATACCCCCATTTTTAGCCTATTTTTTCTGTTTTCACTTGAGGCGGGATTTACCAAAAATCATATCTACCAGTTTTTAAATCCCTACCATGTGCCAAGCCCTTTGTACATACCATCTCCTTATAGCCACATAAGGTAGGTACTTTTATTGCCTATTTTAAAGAAAAGAACATTGAGGCTCAGGTTAAGGAATTTGTCAATGTCCCCTTGGTTAGGAAACAGGGGACCAAAGTTCAAACCCACATCTCTGATCCTCAAGCCCTGGTTCTCCCTTCTGTTGAGGGCCAGGCAGACTAGGCAGGATAGGCATCGGCATGAAAGGGCAGGATCAAAGACATGAAGGTAGACTTTGAACAAATCCTGAGCCCTCCAGAGGGCCAGGGATGTAGGCAGGGAGCCAGGCCAGACTGCCTGTTGACGCTTCTCTTGTGGTCATCTTGAAGCCAGTACGAGTCTTGGATGTGGGAGCTGCAGGATAAGAGCTGGGACTTATGAATTTGGCATCTAGCATAGATGAAACAGATTAGACAGTGGGGGAGAGAAGGGGACTGGGGGAGGCAGGGAGCGTTGTTAGGAGGAGGCTGTGTCAACAGCCCAGAGGAGAAGCAGTAGCAAGGGAAGGGGCAGTGGAGTGGACAGGTGTTGAGAGGTGGAGAAGGGATGACAGATGGGCCATGAATTGGGCCTGGAGTGAGTAAAGGGGGCTTTCCCCAGACTGGCAGCGAGCGCGTAGTCACTGTTCTGGGTGATGATGGCTAAAGCAGCTCACACTGTAGTCTGGAGACACTCACTACTCCATTCATTCCCTAAGTACCTCTTGGGCTCCTGTTATGAGGCAGGCAGTGAGCCAGGTCTGGGGACGGAGCAGGGGACGAGAGTGACCGTGGGCTGCTTTCATGGGGCTCACAGCCCAACGACATGGACACTACCGCCAAGAATGAACTTTCTGAGCAAGAGGTCTCCCCTCTCTTCTCCATCCTTCTTTCCCCCGAGGCACACGACCTGAGAACTTTCAGGGCTCTGGGGCGAGGGGGGGTGGGGGGGCGGGGAGAGTGTGGTTGACACCCTCTCCCCAGGGCACTCTTCCTCAGCCAAAGCTGATTCTTTACCCGGAACATACTCGATGTCACGCACATTCCCGGACCCTTTACACACCTGTTCCCGTTCTTCCATTTCATGGGAGGAAATTGGCTTTCCTTATGTTTTCTTTTTGTCTCAGTTCCATCTGAAGCAGTTGTGAATGCCCATCAAAATGACTGCTGTGAAATTTTGAAGTAATGAAATACCACCATACATCTATTAGAATAGCTGAAAATTAAGTCTAGGGTACGGAGCAGTTCATACATTGCCGGTGAGAATGTAAAATGGTTCAGCCACTTTGGAAAATAATTTGGGGGTTTCTCACAAAGCAAAACATACACTTACCATACAACGTATTAATTCCACTCTTAGGTAGTTACCCAAGAAAAAGAAAAACATGTTCATATAAAAACCTGAATGTGGAACTGGAGATCATTATCCTGAGTGAAGTATCTCAGGAATGGAAAAACAAAACACCATATGTACTCTCTAATGATTGGGAGCTAATTGATGGGCACACAGGGGCACAAAGAGATGTAAAGGTCACTGGAGATCAAGAAGGGGGGGTAAAAACTTACCTATCAGGTACAATGAACACTATTCGAGTGATGGGCACACTGAAAGCCCTGACTTAAGCATTATAAAAGTTATCCATGTACCAAAAACATTTGTACCCCCTTAATATTTTGAAATAAGGTAATAAATTTTTAAAAAAAAACCTGCATGCACATGTTTATAATAGCATTATTCATAATCAACCAAAACTGGAAACAACACAAATGTCCATCAGCTAGTGGATAGATAAAAACAACAGCAGCAGGGGGTATACCCCTGGAATAGAATATTACTCAGCCATAAAAAGGACTGAACTACTGATATGCACAACAACATGGATGAATCACAGAAGAATGATGCTGAGTGATAGATAGGATCACCAACTTTTTAAAAAGACAACCCACACACAGCCCTGCCATGCCAGACCAACAAAAAAGCCACAATAATATAATATGTAATAAATAATTATATACATATGTGCTATTACTTTTAAAATATTACTATAAAAATATGAAAAATAGGTGTTTATTTGAAATACATATTCTCTATTATTTACTTTTCTGTTATATAAATGCTATTTAAACAAAACAACAATAGGACTAGTTAGTGGCAATGAGTAGTAATTAATAGCAAGACTAATTAAATAATATGTGTGAGAAAAATATACCAATATTTTTATACTGTTTCTGTCCTCTGATACAATTTATTTTAACTTTTTCAAACTCTTTATTGGATATTTAAGTTTTATAGGCTACTTACTGTATATTCTTAAGGCACATAAATGTAAGACTTCTAAAAAGGAAAACATAAATACAATAGGATTAATGAAATAGATACTATATATATTTAATAAAAAATAGCAATGACATTCCTTTTGTCCCATGCTACAGTAGGATATTTTTATTCTTTCAGCTTCCTTTTTTAATAATACTTCTCTGAATTGCCTGTGGCATTGAGGACATCCATCTTTTCTTTTTATGTAATGATAAAACTAGAGATGTATAAAATTCACTTTGACTTGCAGCTCTGCTCTTCTCAAGCCCAAATTACACTGATTCCTAGCATGAGTCCGATGTGATGACATGGAATACTTAGGACTTTATTTACTAGCAGCAGCAGGTTTTTAGACTTGGAGGAATAAATTTCCACCTCTCCATAAATGTCCATCTTCCTTGTATCTACAGGCTGGTTTTAGACCAGCCTTGTTTGGTAGACCAACTGTTTGTCAATAAGGTCTATTGCATCTATAAGTTTATCACACAGGCTATCCATGTCTAAAGTGTTCATCATTCTAAAACACTTCAAAGCACATTGGATGTCATCATAAGTTAAGCCTCTTTTCTCAGGAAAAAATGGTTTTAAAGCACAGAAGTAATTGGATTCCAATTAAGTTACAGTTTTAGTAAAAAAATGAGAAAGTCCTGTTTAACTTGGCTATCTTTTCCTGGTGATAATTTTTTGAATTTCAAAGCAATCTTCTTTCCAAGAAATGAGTCATTTTTTTCACTGGATGAGTTTTTGTCACAACCTACACCTAAATGGAACGAGTCAGATGCACTTAGTTCATCCTTTTCTATAGCTTCTTCAAAGATTATGAAACAGTTTTAGAGAAACAGCATGTACATTTTCATTTTACAGTAACTCTTTTCTCCATTCTTATCTTCAATGTATTTCTAAATCAGAGAAGGACATTGTTCTTATCCCACACTTAGAAAATATGATTTTTTGGTAGGCCAACATTTTAACATCTTTTCTTTAGATGTCTAAGAAGACTATCTCCTTCCACCTCCACAAATCAAAAATCTCATAAAGTGCTTCTGCATGCTTTGAGAAAACTGAAAAGTAACCAAAAATTTCATTACGATAGTGTCAATATTATAGGTAAGCAAATCATACCTCTTTTTAGCGGTGTTATCTAAATGGTGTTTAGCAGGTAAGATTTTTAAAAATTTTCTTTGGTAAGAAGTTTATGGGCCAGGTGCGGTGGCTCACACCTGTAATCCTAGCACTCTGGGAGGCCAAGGCAGGAGGATTGCTTGAGCCCAGGAGTTTGAGGTTGCAGTGAGCTACGATGATGCCACTGCACTCTATCCAGGGCAAGAGAGCGAGACTCTGTCTCAAAAAAAAAAAAAAAAGTTTCTGGACTGAGTGGAATTTTCCAAAGTTTACATTTTCACCATTTGCCAAACATGCAGATAGATAAGCAGAGTCTACTCTGCATTTGGACAAGACACAAACAATCTTTTGTTTTACATATTCTGTGATTTCATCACGGTCTTCATAGAAATCAAGAAAACAACTTGAAATTCCATTTTTCAAATAAAAATACCTAAGAGCTATGGAGAATGTGTTTTGGTTGCCATGATTCAACACATTGCTTGATATATATAGAATGCATGCTTATTGGAATAGCTCACAGAATCAGCTCTATACTCTAAAGGGTCAACCCATCTGTTATCAAAATTTCCCCTTTTGTTCCCACTTGGGCCATTTCAGTTGCAACCTCTGAATCAGGAAATGTAACATTACTCAGTTTCATAGAGCACCAAGGAAACAATATGATAATGAGAGTTTGTGTGACATGCTCAGGCTAATTCAGTGGCTGCTATTTTCAACTGGACATTAGTGTCTTTTCGGAAGACAAAAAAACTTGATTGATTGGTTGATTGATTAGAAGTACCTGTCTCATCCCAAACTGGTGAGATTTAGCTTCTGTATTGGTGGCCAGATCTCTCCCTCCCTGGTCAGGGCTGCTGCAGCCAGCCCAGGAGGTATGCCCCCACTGCGAGGACAGCAGAAGAACATCTCTGGGGACAAAGCAAGAGTATGTCACCCCTTCAAACTAGAGCCAGTTTTCAGGGTGACTTTTCTAGACTAAAGCACAGCTGTTCAACTGTGTAGATGGCAAGGTGGGAGGTGATGCTGTAATCATCATAACTGCTTCTGGGCCTGACATGTGACTGAGAAGTGGGGAAGTGTTCTGCACTGTGAGTGATCCGAGGATTTCACTAACATAATATCCTCAATTGTCTGAGTTGGGCAGGGGGCAAGGAGAGTGAGTAGATGCAGCCTGCATTTGTGGAAGAGGGAGCAAATTGGGCGCGCAGATTAGATGCACTTTTGTCATCAGTTGCCTGTGGGCAGGACGATGCACCACTCAGCACCGCAGGAATGAGATGGTATTCCGTCAGATTGGGAAGGATCAGGCAGGGGTCAGATGACTGGGACAAATTCCCAGGAAAGACAGAGGCCTAGGCTACCAGGCCATAGGTTTAGCCACCAGCAAGCAAGGCCAGTGAGAGGAGTTACATAATCCTCGGCGTACAGCCTGAGCACCAAAGAGCACACAAGGTGAACGGGAAATGTCTTTTATTGTTGGATAATTACACTGCTTTTAGCTTGTTGCTATTGCAAACAGAGAAAAGGAATCATCAGCTATAAATGGATTTAAATAATTTTTTTAAGTAAAGAGAAAAAGAAAAATCAGACCATCAAAATGCTTAAAGGAGCATAAATGTTTGCAAGACATCTCCATGGGGATCAAATTACTCAGATGGGGGAAATCAGTGATTGGGGATGTTTAGCACTAGGGACATTCGTGTGTGCCCAAATTGCTTTTGATGAGTCTATTTTTGCCACAGTGAGATGCTGGTTCTTTTGGGCAATGTCGTTTTCCCATGCCTCTCAGAGTGACAGACGCCAGGAAGCTGGCAGAGATGCAGGGTTTGTCAGAGGACAGATATGGGATCCAGAAATAGGCCAGAGCCAGTCAAGAGTGATGAAAAGATAATACACAAGGCCCAGCAAAGCTGGCAGGGGGTGGGGACCAGCCTCCACAGCGGTGTCAGGGGAAGGGTGAACAGCTTTTAGTTGACTCAGCTTTCTCAAGAGCAACTGAGACCCACAGATCAACTTCCTGCCCCAGTCACTAGGGTGGGCCAGGTTGCTGCTGAGATGCATCTAAAAGTCCAGTTGCAAGCTGGAGGAATCATGGAGCTCAAGTAATTGGCAATAATTTTTGCATTTCCAACGAGTCATTTTAGTTTCATGTGACAGTAATAGTTAACTATGTGGATTGAATTACTGTCACCCAGCCACCGACTCTTGCAGGTGCAAGGACTTTTAGGGATCTGCTTCTAAATGATGTAACTCTCTCAGAAAAGTAACTTAAAGTTTCCCACTCTGTGACTGCATTCATTTCCATGGCAGCAGAATGTGTTTCCAGAATCCCTGGCAGCTACAGCTGTGAACAGGGAGAACTTAGCTCCTGGGGCAAGGAGGAGCCCGGCACCAAGTCTCCCAGCTTCCTTCTCATGTTAAGTACCTGCTATGCCTCAAGCACAGTCTAAGTTCTAGGGAAGAAAGGTGAGTAAGCACTATTCCTGTACAGAGTATACCCTCCAGGTTTCTGATGTTATCCAAGTTATCCCCAAAAAATGGTGACTAAATTTTGCCAAATAAAAACAAAACCAGAATTAAATAGGGAGAGACTTTAATTAGAAAGACTATTTGCAATATGGAGAATGCTTCCATCTCGGAAATCTATAAGCATCTCAAAATCAAACAGCAGGCTGGGTGTGGTGGCTCACGCCTGTAATCCCAGCACTTTGGGAGGCCAAGACAGGAGGACTGCTTGAGGCTAGGAGTTAGAGACCAGCCTGAGCGACATAGTGAGACCCCATCTCTACAAAAAATAAGAAAAATTAGCTGGGAGTGGCAGCACACGCCTGTAGTCCTGGCTACTCAGGAGGCTGAGGCAGGAGGATTGCTGGAGCCCAGGAATTGGAGGCTGCAGTAAGCTATGACTGTACCACTGCACTCCAGCCTGGGTGACATAGCAAGACCTTATCTCAAAAAAAAAAAAAAAAAAAAACAGAAAAAATTTTTCTTTTATAGGGTAAAGAGAGGGCAAGCAGCAGAGATAAGCAAAATCTTTGGAGGGGAAGCTGAACAAGTAGAGGACATAACTGGTGAGGTGACAGGGAAAGTGCCTGCTGTGGTCAGCCAGTTCCCAGGAGCAGCTGATAAGGGGTCACATTCCACATTTTCTTATGCTTGGCAGGCTTGGAGGAAAGCAGACTTCAGGGGCCTATAGGAAAGAGAGAAGCCTGCCTAAAGTCTGGTCAAGGCAAAACAGAGGGTAAGAAACAGGCCATTGTGGACCCTGGGTCAATCTCTAGAAAGCGATGCTTTTGCTGCATGTCAGATGGGTGACTGATGCGTGCAGAGCCTCTGCTGCCGAGTTGCATTCCTCAACCGTTTTCCAATAACCAGCCACTCACGCACACAGACAGACCCACAGGGCTCCTTTCCTGTGGTGATTTTGATTGCTTTACTCTATATTTTATAGTTTTCTAGGCCACAAACAGTAGCTTCCCTTCTGATGGATAAAATTCAACCTAATTAAACTCAAAGCACACCCAATAGTCAAAGAAAAATGAAGAAACAGTTTCAGATTTATTCCTTTGTTTTGTGAATAGAAAAGCCAGGAGAATGGAAATAGGATTTACAACTTCCAGACCATGAGAGGAAAAATACTATAAATAAAACTTGACCTATCTAACAAAAGGCAAAAAAGGGAGGTGGGGACAAGAAAGCATGGTCAATAGAAAACTAAAAATAAAGTGTTAGGAATCGATTCAAGCCTATCATTAAGTATAATAAATTGTGAATACGTTATTATCAAATAGAAGAAAAACATTCAGACTGGGTTTTTGAAAACCCAGTTAGATGATTTGCAGGTGTTATCTATTGCTACACTCCAAAACTTAGTGGTTTAAGACAAAAATGATTTATCATTTCTCATAATCCTGTGGGTTGGTGATCTAGGCAGTTCTTCTGCTGGTCTTGCCAGCATCACTCGTGTGGCTGCTATCAGCTGATGGCTCAACCAGGGCTGGGGAGTCCAGGATGTCCCCAACACATGTCTGGCAGTTGGTGATGGCTGCTGGCTGGGGACCCCCAGTTCCCTCCGATGTGGAAGTCGTCCTATTGTATTAATAAAAATGGCATTTGGGAATACTTCCACTGCCCACTGGGTCAGCTCATGGGCATTGTGACTTTAAGGGACACAGCCAAATGTAGCATAATATGAACTTGTACTAAGGCATTTGGCAATTAAGTATGTGGGTAGTGGAGAAAAAACAAGGTTTGAGATATATAGAGTCAAAAGGTAGTCTGTGGAAAATACTTCCCGTCATTAGATATAGAAATTTGTAAGAAGAGTGTTCAGTTCTCATTGAAGCTTAGTCAGAGCCAACAGTCTCTCCTGTGAAGAATATATTCAATATTGCAAAATAGACAAATACTTTCAAAATACTAAGGGAAAATAGTCTCAAACTTAGAATTCTATGTCCAGCAAAGTTATTAATTGTGAGCATACTTTTTCACATTTTTGAGTGGGAATCACATGAAATAGAATTTATCAGAATCCCTATGTCTATGGGACACAAAACTGCAACTACAAGACCACTTATGTAAAGTCAGGTGTTTTATGAATCTCAACTACCAATAATAAAAAGTAAATTTTGATCAAACATGCTAAAGAAAAGACTGAATTATCTTTTTATTATCTCTATGGAAAGTGTTACATAACAATTACCATTAAGAAGAAGCATGGTGGCTTTGTAGTGGGTCAGCATAGTTTCTGAACTGTTTCTCAGAATTCCCTTTCTGAAATGTTTTCAGGTAGGGTGGCCATAAGAGACATTTTTGAAGGCAGTTTGGAGGGTGGAGGAGAAGCAGCAGCCAGCAGGTTGCTCACCTGCTGGCTCCCCTCCCAGGTGTGGGGCAGCAGCAGGCCTGCACCTGCTCCACCTTCCCCATCCTCCTTCAGCTTCTCTGACTCCTGGGCCAGGTGTGTTTAGCTCTGTGAGATAGGGCACCAGCTTCTCCCACAAGACACCCACATCATCAAGGTCGAAGATAGTTCTGGTCTGTCCTCGTAGGTCCCAGCTCACACTCTTGGGTTCCAATTTGTCCTTGCTGTCCCTCATTTTCTTGTTTGTTTCTTTTTTTTTTTGCTATTCTATTTGAAAATCCACATAAGTGACAACATACATCCTCCATTTTTATATCCAATTTCCTTTCCACCCTGCCTTCCCTGTGAACTTCAAGCTCCAGTATCAGATGCAAAGACATGTAACAATACCTTACAAAGTATGGGTAACCAGTTTCCATAATTGTGTAAGGTCAAAGCCCTGTAACAAATCCCTTTAGAGAAAGAGAGAGAGAAATATTTCCTTCCAGTGGGATCTGCTTCTGATTGAACCTCAGCTGATACAGAGGCCATCAGAGACACAACTAAAAGTTCAGGAGAAAATTATTATAAAGGTATGTCTTGTAGTTTAATGTTAGACTAATTTCCTAGATTTTTTGGTTTGTAGTAATTGTTACCATTTTCAAAAATTGTAATTTGTTATGATTTCTTTTCTCACTCTAAAGAAGTATTTTCTGGGATGTGTAATTTTCTGTTTGTAATTTCATATAATTGTATGCATTTTAGGCCCCACAAAATCAGGATCCTCTCCCGCTTCTCTAGAGAAATGTGCTCCATCAAAAAGAGGGAATAAACCAAGAAGAGGAAGACCGAGGTTACAGGAAATAGGGATGATGGCGCAGGGAGGTCCCAAGATGACAACTGTGCAGCAGGCCTGCAAAGCAGCCAGCCCAGATGGAAGCAGAAGGATGGAGGGCTCTTGGGGTGTCTCCAAGAAAGGGAAAGAAACTGATCTCATATCTAATTTTTAAAATATATTGAGAGGAAATGTATACTTCTGGAATAAGTTTTGGGATATAGTAATAGAAACAAAGAAAATAAGCAAAAAAAAAAAAAACCAAGGTAATTATCAACTCTGGGGAGAACAAAAGGTCGTACAAGATAAGAAATATTAATAGAAGCATAATTCAGTACATGGACCAGCTGTGAGTAGTGTTTGCATAATTATCATAATGTAAACATTGAACATTGACTTCAGCAAAAATTGCAATTTAATCATACTGGAAGGATGGAGGAAGGAGAGTTCAGTGTGTGTGTGTCTTTGTGAGAGAGCTAATTCTTCAACCTCCCTAGGAAGTCAATAGATAATATATAAAATTGAAAAATACAACAGGAAAGCAAATTCTTTTTTAATATGGTAGGAAATAGCAGAGAACTCTGAAAAAGTTGAAAGTAGGAGGGAAAGCCCTAAGGACCTGGAACAGAGGGTAAAGTACGGGACTGCTTTTTCATCATAAACCTCAGAGAATTATTGATTAAAAGTAATTTTAATAATAGAAAAAGATATATTAGTCATATATATTTCAAAAGAAAAAGTGGGATTTGCAATATTAACATCAGAAAAAATAAATTCAAGGCAAAACACTTTAAAAAGAACAAGGATGCTATTTCATATTAATAGATAGTATAGTCCAACAGGAAGATATGATAGGCACATTTGTGTATCTGCTAATACAGCTTTGACAGAAATATAAAGAGAACACAAATCTACAATCCATGTGGGAGGTTTTTAACTCATTTCTCAGAAGTCCACAGATTAGATAGAAAATAAGTAAGGATATGGATGGTTTGATAACAATTAAGCAGCTTGATCTGAAAAGTAATCCAAAACATTTTACTTAATAATTGGAAAGTACATATTCTTTTCAAGCGCATATAAAGCTTTCAAAAAAATTAAACATTTACTAGGCCAAAAAAAATCAATAAAATTCAAAAAACAGAAATCACACATGACACCTTCACAAACCACAGGTAGTAAAATTAGGATTAAAAAAAAGGAATAGCCAAATAAAGCAATGGCAACACCAACCACAAAACTATCCACCTGAAAAATGTTAAATATGCTTATAAAAATTGTTGGGTTAAAGAGGAAATTCAAACTAGAATTACAAACTTTTTTATTGTGGTAAAGTATATATAACAAAATTGTAACCACTTTTAAATGTACAATTCAGTGGCATTAAATTCATTCATGTCATTGTGCATCTCCAGATCTTTTTCATCATCGCATACTGAAACACAAATTTTTTAAAAGAACACTTAAAACATTACATAGTAGAACTCATAGGATTTATCAAAAGCAACATGCAGAGGATCTATAACCTTCAATGAACTTACTCAAAGGCAGTGAAAATTTAAAAAATTAAGTGCTTAGCTCAAGGAGCTAGAAAAAGGAGAAAAATAAATAAATAAACCCAAAGAAAATAGAAAGAAAAAAATTTACAAGATAAAAATCAGAAATTAATGAACTAGACAGAAAAAGAAGTTGATCAGCAAAAACAAAAGTTGGGTTTTTTTAAAAGTCCACAACTTGGGGATCTTATCAGCAAAAAAGAGAGGAGATACAAATAAACAACATTAGGAGTGATAACAAGGACATGACCAAGTGGATAAATAAAAATAAGAACTGGCTATAAAAATAACTTAAAAAATATCTACCTAAAAAATCCCAAGGAAAATACAAAAAATTCTTAGGACTAATAGTGGGTTCAGCAAGGCTGCAGGATATAAGATTGACACATAAAAATCATTACATTTTTGTATACTAATAATGAACATGTGGAAACCAAAATTAAAAACACAATACCTTTTAGAATCATCTCAAGGAAAATGAAATATTTGTGTATAACCTTCGCAATATTTGTACAGGATCTTCATGCTGAAAATTACAAAATGCAGATAAAAGCCATCAAAGATGACCTAAATTAATGGAGAGGCAATATTATGTTCATGGATTAAAAGACTTAACATAGTAAAGATGGTTATAGGTTTAATGCAATTCCTATCAAAATCCCAGGAAAGTCTTTTGTAAACATAGACCAGCTTATTCTAAAGTTTATATGGAAAGATACAGTCCCTAGAAAAACTAAAACAATCTTATAAGGAAAAACAAAGTAAGAGGAATCACCACTTGATATTAAGACCTGTGTGGCTACAATAATCAATACAGTGTGGTATTGGTGGAGGGGTAGATACATGGATGGAACTGAATAGAGAACCCAGAAATAGACCCACCCAAATATGCCTAACTGATTTCTAACAAAGGTATAAAACCAATCTAATGGAGGGAGGATAGCCTTTTCAACAAATAGTGCTGGAGCACTTGGACATTCACAGGCAATGGGTTCTCCACCTACACCTCACACCTTACACAAAAATTAACTGAAAATAGATCATGGATGTAAATGTAAATACCTATAATTATAAAACTTTTGAGAAAAAAAAGGGGGGAGATTTTCAGGGTCTAGGGCTAGGCAAAGAATACTTAGACTTAACACCAAATGTATGATCCATAAAAGGAAAACTTGATAAATTTGACCTCATCAAAATTAAACAGGCTTGCTCTATGAAATAGCCAGATAAGAGGACAAAAAGGCAAGCTACAGAATGGGAGAAAATATTTGCAAATCACATATCTGACAAAGGAGTAGTATCTAGAATATATAAAGAACACTCAAAACGCAACAGTAAAAATTGCTAGAACCTGTGAATATGTTAGGTTACATAGAAAAGTGGAATTAAGGTTGCAGACAGAATTAAAGTTGTTAATCAGTTAACTTTAAAATGGGAAGAGTATCCTGGATTATCCAGGTGGATTCAGTGTCATCACAAGGATCCTTAAAAGTAGAAGAGGGACACAGCAATGAGAGTCAGAGAAAGAGATGTGACGACAGAAGCAGGGTCAGAGAGTCCAGGGGGAAAACAATGCACACCTGTATGGTTACCTAACTGATGACAAAGGTGGCAGTGCCTAATAGCAGGGGGAAAGGTAATTCTTTTTAATAAAGAATAAATCGGGTCAACTGGATATCTACATGGGAAAAAAATGAATCTTGACTCCACCTCACTCCATGCAGAAAAATAACTTCCAGATGGATTGTAGATCTAACTGTAAAAGGTTAAATAGTAATGTTTTTAGAAGAAATCACAGCAGAATATTTTCATGACCTTGGGATGGGCAGATTTCTTAAACATGGTCAAAAAAGTACTAACCATAAAGAAAAAATCGATAAATTGGAACATATTGAAATTAAGAACAGCTCTTCATAAAAAGTCCCCATTAAAAGTATGAAAAGAGAAGCCAAAGAGAAGGAGAAGATATTTCATACAAAAGACTCACACCCAGAATATATAAAGAATTCCTACAAATCAATGAGGAAAAGATTGACAATGCAAAAAGGGGAAAAGACACTTAACAAAACAGGATATTCAAACTGAAAGGAAATGACAGTGTCCAACTTTATTAATCATCAGTTGATGAAGACTCTCACTGCTGGTGTAAGCATAAATTGGTACATATTGGAAAACTTTTTGGCAGTATCTACCAAAGCTGAACATCTGCATACTGTATGGTTTTGCAATTCCACTCCTACAAAAATGTATAAAATCTCCAAAGACATACAGAAGAATATTTATAACAGCATTATTTGTAATAGCCCCAAACTAGAAACAGCACAAATGTCTATCAACGGTAGTATGAGTAAACAAATTGTGGTATATTCATATAATGGAACACTATGCAATACTGAAAATGAATGATCTATACGAGGGTTCTTCAAAAAGTTCATGAAAATGCATATTATGAAAAAACTATGCATGGGTTTCAAAATATTTTTATACCAAAATAAGCTCATACTGACTTGTTATAACACATCTGAACAGGATCTAGTTTGAGGCACTAAGAAGGATAAAACATCAGTTTGAAAAGAGCCCCATCAGAGCAACACGAACTCTGCTAAAATCGAAGCAAGAACAAACATGAAATTTATAGTAAAGCTTGGGTGGAAGAATGGTGAAATCATTGATGCTTTATGAAAAGTTTATGAGGACAATGCCCCAGAGAAATCAGCAGTTTACAAGTGGATAACTCGTTTTGAGAAGGGATGAGACAATGTTGAAGATGAAGCCTGCAGCGGCAGACCACCCACGTCAATTTGTGAGGAAAAAATTAATCTTGTTCATGCCCTATTGAAGAGGACCATGGATTAACAGCAGAAACAATAGCCAACGCCACAGACACCTCAACTGATTCAGCTCACACAACTCTGACTGAATAATTAAAGTTGAGCAAACTTTCCACTCGATGGGTGCCAAAACCGTTGTGCCCAGATCAGCTTCGGACAAGAGCAGTGCTTTCAATGGAAATTTTAAACAACTGGGATCAAGAGCTTGCAGAATTTCTTCAAAGAATTGTAACAGGAGATGAAACACGGCTTTACCACTATGATCCTGAAGACAAAGCACAATCAAAGCAGTGGCTACCAAAAGGTGGATTTGTCCAGTCAAAGCAAAAGTAGACCAGTCAAGAGTAAAGGTCATGGCAACAGTGTTTTTTGGATGCTCAAGGCATTTTGCTCACTGACTTTCTGGAGGGTCAAAGAACGATAACATCTGCTTATTTTGGGAGTGTTTTAAGAAAGTTAGCCAAAGCTTTAGCAGAAAAATGCCTGGGAAAGCTTCACCAGAGAGTCCTTCTCCACCATGACAACTCTCCTGCTCGTTCCTCTTATTGAACAAGAGCAATTTTGCAAGAGTTTCCATGGGAAATCATTAGGTATCCACCTTATGGTCTTGATTTGGCTCCTTCTGACTTCTTTCTGTTTCCTATTCTTAAAAATCTTTAGAGGGCACCCATTTTTTTCCAGTTAATAATGGAAGAAACCTGCATTGACATGGTTACATTCCTAGGACAGTCAGTTCTTGAGGGGTGGACTAAATGGCTGGTATCATCACTTACAAAAGTGTCTTGAAATTGATGGAGCTTATGTTCAGAAATAAAGTTTATATTTTTCATTTTTATCTTTTAATTCCATTTTTCCATGAACTTTTGGAAGTGCCCTCGCATGTAATAACATGGATGAATCTCACAAACACAATGTCAAATAACAGAAGGCAGACACTAAGAGTTCATACTGTATAATTCCATTTATATGAAGTTTAAATACAGGGAAAACTAGTTTATGATGTTAGAAGTCAGGATAGTAGGGGTCGGGGAGTGACTCCAAGGGAGCATGAAGAGACCGCTAGGGTGCTGGTAATTTTCTTTTTGTTGATCAGGTGCTGGCTATAACAGGTGTTTTCTCTTTGTGAAAATGAAAATACATTTCTGCACAGATGTCATACCTCAATAGAAATTTAACCAAAAAAGTAGACACCTTATGACATGGCCTCAAAAATATACAATGTAATATGAGTAAAATTACAAGGAAAAATTGACAAATACACAGTTGTAAAGGAGATTTTTATACACTTCCCTCAGAAGTTAACAGAAATTAATAGAGCAAGAAGACCAAAAATTAAGTGTGGAAATAGAGAATATGTAATCAATAAAATTAACAAACCTGATCTAATGAAAACACAAAAATCGTGAACCCAACACTCCAAGAATAAACACTCTTTTCAAACTTGTATGAACATTTACAAAAATTGCTATTCTTCCAAGCGAGTTTTAATAATTACTAAATAATATCATCCAGTCCACATTCTGACAACAATGCAATGAAATCAGTATCAAAAACAAACATATCAGGGAAAAAACACAGACATTTGAAAATTTAAAGGCATGTGTCTAAAATAATTCATGAGCCAAAGAACAAATCTCGTGGAAATAAAATATTTAAAACGAAATAACAAAGCAAACACTATCAAAACTTGGGGGATGCTGTTAAAATGGTACTTAGAGGGACATTAATGGCTATAAATGCATATAGTAAAATGAGGAAAGTTTAAAATTTCGTGAATCCAGAACTGAACTCAGAAGAGAGGTGCATTGTCTGGTCTGCGGGAGCCCGTGCCTTGTGTCCTTGCAGTGCCACCAGAGAGAAAATTATGATGTTGGTACCGAGGGGATCCTGGGCAGCCTCACAAAAGAGTTTCATGCTCCAGTGTGTTGCTGGTGAAAGCAGCAAAGGACCTCTGTGAGAGGACCCAGGGGAGCTGAGTCATGCCTACAGACCTCCCAGACTCCACCTTCGTAAGCACCACGTTCAGGCTGGCTCCCAGCCACAGGATAGCTCTCCACACAGTCAGTATGGACTGAAGACTCCACTTGATTTATAGTTAACACCTTGCTCTGGGAACACCCAATAGGAGTGGCACCTGTCAGCTCTGTGCTGGTGCCCATCTGACTTGCTCCAGGTGACATCCCCTCTCACAATATCTCAGGACCACAGCAACTCAAGATGAAGGGGAGGAGACACCTGGTGGGATGTGGATGGTAGGGATAACACTCTTCATGTGCACTTGGAGAGACTGAACTGAACCAGGTGGAAGGTCCCTGAGTTGGGGTGGTATTAATGTCACTGCTATATATTTCCATATGGATACATGCATGTTTATATGTGCGTGCAAAAAATGGTCTGAAAAGATACATACTACCCTAGTAAGAGTGGTTACCACTGGGGAGAGCTTTGGGATTGCAGATGATGGTCAAAGAGAGTTTCAGTTTATCAATATTTTAGTATAAGAATACATTCATATGTTACTTATAATTTGATAAAAATCATTTTAGAAAGAGACTTGAAGAATGTTAACTATGGTTTTTGCTGGCTGGGGGAATTGTAAATAATAAATTATTTTTTCTACAAAATTTCTGTATTTTTCAATTCCTATAACAGCACTAACAATAGAACTTTCTGTTATGATGGAAATGTTTTACAGGTCTGCTGTCCAAATAAACAGTAGCCACTAGCAATGTGTGGCTATTGAGCACTTGAAATGTGGCTAGTGGAACTGAGGAGCTGAGTTTTTAATTTTATTTTACTTTAATTAAAATATAAATTTAAATAACCACATGCGGCTAGTGGCTACTGTATGGGCAGTGCTGTTCTATAATGAGCACGTATCACTTCGTTGCCTTATTTCCAAGGGTTATTTTTCCATTTTTAAAAATTCAGCTATAGCAAATACAATAAAGTACACAAATCTTAACTGTATAGCTTGATAAATTTTTACTTAGGTATACACCCATGTAACCACTACCCAGATCAAGATACAGAACCTTTCTGGCACCTCAGAAAGGTTCCTCCTTTGAGCCCTCTCGTAATCCTAGTTAGTAACTTCTGACATTATTCTGACTTCTTTCACCAAAAATTAGTCTTGTCTGTATTTGAAGTTCTTATAAATGAAATCATGCATTACATATTCTTTTATGTCTGGCTTCTTGTACTCAGCATTATAACATATGTGTTTTTGTGTATAGTTGCAGTTTGTTCTTCCTTGTGTAGCATTCCATTGTGTGACTATAGCGCAGTTTATTTCCCCCATTCTACTGTTGGTGGATATTTGGGTTGTTTCCAATTTGGGGGTATTACAAATAAAGCCATTATGAACATCATAGCACTTGCATCCACCAAAAGACTCTTCTGTCTTTTGATGGACATAAGCACTCATTTCTACTGGGTATATACTCAGGAGTGAAACCGCTAAGTCGTAAGGGAAATGCATCTTTAACTTTAGTATATTGCCAAACATTTTTCCTAAGTGGTTATAGCCATTTACATTCCCAATAGCAACAAAAGAGAGTTCTAGTTGAAGCAGGCATTACTTTCACAATCAGGAAAAAATGCTACTTTGAGAAACAAGAGAGACAGCAGGAGAAACCCTTTTTACAGACAAACTAAAATTAGCAGCAAATTTAACAATATATAAAATATATCATCCTTTACTTAATCTGATTTATAGAGGAATCGGGAGGAGGTTTGGCTTGGTTGCTAAGAGCTCTGGCATTGGGGTCAGACAACCAAAGAACAAACCTCAACCCAGCAAATCGCCAGCTGTGTGACCTTCAACAAATTACTAACCTTCTTTGTTCTTTGACTACATACTCCTCCTCCAAGCAAGTTTTGCCTGCAAATGAGAATAATAATATCACCTCACAGGATTATTGTAAGGATTAATAAAATAATGCTTATAAAATCTGTAGTATATGCCTGGAATATGGTAAGAGTTCAATAAAGGTTAGCTACTATTGATATTATTAATAATTTACTAATATTAGGTGGTGACCACTAGCATTCTTAGTCAGTCTAGATATGTGATAAGCCACTTTTATTAAGAAGCACTTGATAAGTAATTTCCTGTTCCCATTCTCTCCCCATTTCAGCACTGGTCAATTCTTAGGAAGTTCCTCTCTAATTTCTATGCTCATGGCAGTTTTTCCTCTCAAGTGCTTGGATGCTTTGAAGCACTTTTACACTCAATTTAAGAACCAGTTTGCAAGAGTGTTGCTAAGAGAAAATGCATCTAATTTGCCAAGACCAAATTAACTCCTAATACACAAGGGGCTATGTTACGCGATAAACAGTTAATAAAAATATAAACACTTTTATTCTCCTTGTCCCATGTGAATTTAAATTTAATTATTAAACTTACATTCACGTGTCCAAACAAAGCACACATAATTAGCACAATCTTAAAAATCATACCATCTTCAAATTACTTAAATTACTTATTCAATCACAGGATGATACAAAGTCTTTCCAACTAATTTAACCCAACAAGTTGGTTTCATTTGCCATCCATCATGGAGTCTTTGGATAGCTTTTTAAAAAAATTCATATCAAGTCTCATTAGTAGCACTGGTCATATTTTGAATGAAATGCTAAATATTGCAAGACATTTAAAAATTTAATCTCTTCTCTATGCCGGTCACAGCAGATCTTTCGTTTTCAATATAATATTATTCTCTATTGAGTCCTAAGGCAAAATCTTGTCATTGAACATATAGGTGAGTTGGTGTGCTTCAAATGCAGTTAATTGACACATTACAACTGAAACAGCTCTGCTTGCTCCACCCCCGACTGCCCAGCAGAATTTCTCCTATCAATATCTTCATGTTGGAGATTTATAAGATAAAGGTGTTTGTTAGGTCAGACTTGACAATTCATAGCCTCAACAAGGGGCCTTTCTTGTGTCTTCGTACCTGGGCTTGGCTTTTTGTGGAGTAGGCATCTCATCCCTGAAAGGACAAGTTCCCCCAGTTTCCCTTGCTCCATGTTCATGCAGTCATGGTCCTTTTTCTGCAGGTGATGCCTCTTGTTGTACAGACAGCAGGCCCCTCTTTCCCTGAGTGTCCCATAACTGGGGCTCTGATATTCACAAATCTGGGGTAAGGCAGTCATAGCAAGATGCCATTCCCTTCTCTTTACCTACTAAAATGTATTTTCCTGAGATCCAGGAGGGAAAACTGAGATTATACCACCACCCGGGAGTAATAGTCCAAACATGTATTGACTAAACTAATCTTTGGAGATGTTAGCTTTAGTTGTTGTTGTTATTTGGATGTTAGGAGTAAGAAGGCTGCATTCTGGACACAAGATCTGGAAGCAGAGGACCCCACCCCAGCTACTTTTTTCTCAAAGAAGCCCTGCCTTCCTTTGCTTTTTTTTATTAATGGACTTTCTGTAGTGATCTTCGAGATGGTTCTCATTCCAGCTGATCTTTAGGAAATACTCAGAGGTGGGGGAGGTGTTCCTTTCAAATCACCTTTGTGAAGACAGGTTTCTGATCTGATTCAAGGCCACGTGCTGGGCATCTGGTTTCTGTAGCTCAAAGAATTACTGCTCCTGATAAATTGCTCTGAGTTCTGAGGCTACTGCTGTTGTATTGCATTCTCTGACTATATCCCAGATCCCCCAGTACACATTTAGACATACACATACACACACACACACTCCTCATTAGACTCCATTCCCATGTAGTATCCAAATGAGTTTTATGACAAAACACACTGGAGAGAGTGAAGCTAGCACAGCACCTGAAGCATACAGTAAAGGCTCACAGAAGGTGCATTGAATGAAAAGCTTGGGAGCCCTGGAGTGAGGGATGGAGGTAAGGATTATACCTCCACACCTCTGCAGGTTCTCACAGAGCATTTGCCTGTGGGAGCCAGGCCCAGGGGTGGAGAGGGAGAGATACATTTTAAGCTCAACAATGGTTCCATGGGGGGAGGGAGTGAATAGTGAGCTCCCCATCCCTGGATAAGTACAAGCCAAGGTTGCACAACCACCTGATAGGGACACCATAAAAAGAAATTAAACCTCAAATGGGTACTTGAATTGGAACAACTGAAAAGAGAACAGAGAGGAACGAGGGGGAGGAAATGAGAGAATAAAATTTAAAAGCAGATAGGAAGGAAGGCCAGAGGCTGGGGACCATTCTGTGCATGCATCAAACATTTGGACAGAAACTAGAGAGTTCCTGAGAGAGCTGGTATCTCAGTGGGTGGTCAGCAGAGTGTTCCAGCACCCTGGTCCTTGACCTCAGGCACCTACTCATTCCTGCCCTGTGGGCTGAGCCTGTAGGCTTGGCCTTGCCCAGGGAGCACAGGGTCCAGCTGAGCAGTGGTTGTTCATCCATTAGGAAGCTTGGCCCTGGACAAAGAAGGGGCAGAATTCTCAGCTCCTCTGCACCTTCCCTAGTGGGCACTCAGTACCTTCGAGGGTCTCCAGGAGGGCCCCCAATCCTTAGGACAGGGAGGGACAGGAAAGAGCACTTTTCCCCACTGAAGACCCATGACTAGAGGATTGAGTTGGACCAAAACTGTTGAACACTCAGTGGCCCAGCCAGGCCTATTCCCAGACGCAATCATGTGGGTGGATTCCTGAACCAGTCCTAGGAATTGAGCCAGTCCCTGCCCCCTGCTCAGAAGCAGCATTTGCAGGTAGAACAAAGCAGCCCTCTTCTTAACAGATGATACTCTTAAGTTGTGTCCCAGGCAGTGGGGTGGGCTGCAGCGGCAGGGCTTCGGTGGCGACCAGGAGCAGGGCTCTCAGGCTGTGGCCCTCAGAAGGGAATTCTTCTCTGCAAGAGCTTTGCTGGTCTGGGAAAGGAACCTGGGCTCAGGCCTCAGGAAGTGTCACAGCCACCACCTGTGCCAGGAGACAGGCCTGGGGCTAGGAGAGGACACTGGGCATCTGGACTTGGGCCTGTTTCCCAGCCTGGACTGATCTATTTAGGAAGACCTGACACCCACAGAGAGGGTGAAAGAGAAGAGGTTGGAAGCAGGAAGAAGGGCGGGGAGGGAGGGACTCTGGACTCTTCATCTTCTCCTTTCACTCTGTTCCTTTCCTCTTTCACCCTCCTCTTCCCATCCGGAATAAGGGGATTCAGCTAAAACACACAGGCAGCCTGGCCCAGCACTTCAGGCTAGTCAGGAGCGCAGCACCTGCTCCTGATCCCTCATCTCTCCTGTTCCCCACCCAGGAAGCCCCATTTCAAGGACTATTAAAACCCTGATTCCACATGTGCACCCACCATAGCATACCCCAAGGGTTGCCCATGCTTCATTCACTGAGCACAAACTGCCCACCCCTGAGACACACACACTTGGCTCCCAGGTTAAAGGTGCCAGCTTATTCTGTAGAATCAACTTTACCAAGTTTCCCCCCTGTTCTGCTCCACATCATTTGCTGCTCTGTAGTTTGTGTTATTTGACTTCTCTTGTGCAAGCCACAGCAGTCTTGTTCCTATGAATCTCCCCGCTCACTGGCTTCTCAGAGAACTCAGAGGCTGATGGTGAGACTCAGAAACTAGGCAGTTCTGACACCACATACAGCCACACCCCATAACGATGACAGTCTCAACCCAAAGAGGATGGTGTACATACTCAAGTGCAAATGTACAAGCACACACATTCCTGAGCTCCCAGCGTTCAGGGTCTGCACACACCCGCCCTTCCCTTCTCATGACCTCTTCCCACTGATATCCAGCCTGCCCCCACCCCATGTGGTTTCCTTGTCCCACCCCGAAAGTTGGAGGCACCAAGAGCAGGACTTGGTGCAGGACAAAAATTACAGGACAGTCAGACAAACACGGAATCACGCAAAGGATCCCAACAGGAGGCTCCCAGGGGCTCCTTCCTTCTGCGGTTTCCGCCTTCATCCCTCGGGCCTCCTGCCTCTGTCCTCTGACAAAAAGTCACCGAGCCCAGTTCAAATCGATTGCTTTATTGACTGTTTACATACAGACGAGTTTAGAAAAGGGCACGGGTTCCGGGGGGCTACTCCGCCCCGGGCCGCGCTTGTGCTGCGCTTTGCCGAGAGGGCTGGTCCCGAGGACTGAAACTCCCCCCACCCAACCCCGACGCTCCCCTTCAAAAACGAAAAAAGGACTCCGGCCCGCGTCCCCGCGCCGCGGCCCCCTCTCCCTCCCTCCTCCCCGCCCGCCCGCCCCCTTATGCTACACGGTCACACTTTACAGAACACAGACTTTTCTCCTACACAGCACGCTCGTCTAGGACTACACGCCGGGCAAACACTATGTTCGCGGAAGGAGGGGCGGGGCGGGGAGACGCAAGGACGGAGGGGACGCGAGGACCGAGGGGCTTTGCTCCATCCGGATCCCGCTGCACAGTCCCGCGCGGGCTTTGTGCGAACCCCGGCGCCAGCCCTCCGGAGGCCGGAGTTGGCTTCCTGCACCCCCGGCGCCTTCCGGCTGGAGTCCAGGCCGGGTGGAGCCGCGGAAGCGGCGCTGTGGGGCTGGCCGATCTCCGGAAACCCCAACACACTGACAACGAAATTGGCCCGGGACCCAGCCCCCGCCCTCCGCAGAAAAGGGGCGCGCGGCCCTGCGGCGCATTTAGTGGAGAAACTACAGAAAATGGGTTCCCCCCCTCCCACCCTCCGACACACACACACCCAATTTTCCCACAGGCTGGGAAGGAGGTGTTAGCACCAGACCCAGAATGTTGCTGTCTTTGAAAACAACGAAAATATGAAAATCTGAGCGCGGAGCTGAAAGGCGCCCCAGGCACCCCGCTCGGCTCCAGCGGGATGGGGGTGGGGGGACAGAAGGATTTGGTTCCCTGTCGGAAGGGGGGCTTTGGAACTAAAACTAAGGGTTGCCGCGAATCCCGGCTTCTGGGACATGCAACCCTGAAAGGGCGGAGTAGTGGTCGAGGCGGGACCCCACAGCGCTCTACCCTAGGGACATCTACCGGCGGTCCCCGGAGGGCCGCGGACCACAGCGTTACCACCGGAGGTTTCCAACGTCTTCGCCGGTTTCCTCTGGCTCCAGAGCCCACAGTGGGGAGGGCTGCGATGCGGGTTCGAAGATAATCAAAATGGGAATGGGGGGCATAGATTTCGCCTCATCGTCAGCAGGGGGTGTCCTATATGGTGTGTGTGGGGGGCGCGGGGGACACTGCTGGAGGGGAGGATTCAGCCCGCAGGGAGAATGACAGCCGTGGGTGGCGGGAGGACTGGTCAAATCGGCCCACTCCCTACTAGAGTCCCTAGTAGTCAAGATCGAGGGGTGGTAAAGGGGCGGAGTAAGTGAAGGTCGGGGCGGGGGGCGTAAGTCCCGTCAGCCCTAGGCTTCTGCTCTCAGGCACCCAAGGTGGGGGTTGGGAATGGGCTGGCCGGGAGGGCGGGAGGTTCAGCCCGCCGTCTGCCTGTAGTTGCCATTAATCTCCTGGGCGATGTTGACTGCCTCCGCGCCCAGGGGCAGCCGATCGCTGTACTCGGAGCCCGCCTCGAACTCCTCTTGGTTGGCCTTGGACTGGGACTCCACCAGTGAGCAGGCTGCCAGGCTCTCCTCCCTCTGCAGGTCTCCACTTGGGTCCCCCTGCTCCGGGTCTTCGTCAAGGCCCTCCCCCGGGGCCTCCTCTGGCTCCTCGCCGCCCGCCTCGCCGCCTGCCGGGTAGCTTTTCTCGGACTCGAGGTACGAGGCACGCGGGTCGAAGTCGGCGGCGATACGCTTCTCCATAGGGTCGGGGGCCTGCGGCCGCAAGATTAGGCGGTAAGGCTTGCCCGGGTGTTTGGCCAGCAGGTGGCAGCAGGCGGCGCCCAGCAGGGGCACGGTGGCCAGCACCAGGAGGAATACGCTCACCGCCACGATGACCAGCAGCGAGGGCAGCTCCTTCTTTGTGGCAAACACCACTTGCACGTGGCAGGCCTCGCCCGCCAGCGCCAGGCACACGGAGTAGTTGGTGCCAGGCCGCAGGCCTCGGAACCAGTAGGCGTTGACGCCCTCCTCCACGCGGGACCACTGCACTGCCGCCCCACCCCCCGCTGGACACAGATAGAGAAGGCGCAGGGGCCGCCGCCCCGGCCGCCCAGTTCCTCCAACCCCGCCCGGCCCCGGGCCCCAGCGCGTAGCTAGCGGCGTTAGCTGCACCCGTGCCTCGCGCTCCGCTACGTCCAGCGCGATGACACCCAGCTCGAAGACGTGCGGCTTGAGCTCTGTGCTCTGATTGAACGCGTGGTTAGACACGTACTGAGAGGGGTCCCCGTGGCCACAGTGCTGCTTCTCCACTGGGTCCGCAGGGATCTGGTCTTCCACCTCCTCTCCTTCACCTGCCTCTTCCTCCGGCTCTGCCTGCGGCTCCCCAAGGACGCTGACCCTGGCCAGGCCTTGACCTTTGATTTTGCCCTCGGGTTTGGAGGGCAGGACGCTGTTGCCCCGGCCCTTGGATGTGGACTTGCGCTCAGAGGTCGGGACCTGTCCATCGGGGTCTCCCCCCGAGCCAGGCGCGTGCTTTGGGGGCCCGGCTGCCGCCACCGCCACGCGAACTGATGTAGAGTTGGCGCCCAGCTCATTGTGTGCACGGCATGTGTAGACGCCTGCCTCCTTGGCACTTAAGAGGGGCACCAACAGGGAGCCATTTGCGAGGGCCAGAAAGCGGGGGGTGGCTGGAGGCGACGGCCAAGCGGGTGCCGGAGTCGGGGTTGGAGCTTCGGTCTGCGTCATCACGTCCCCATATCCTTCCTCCTCCCCCTCCTCCGCCCGGCCACCATCGTCCTCCCCGCTCGCGACTGGCGGCTGTAAGACTACGGTGCCACCCGGAATCTGAAGTTGCCATTGCAAACGGGGAGTGGGGTGGCCGTCAGCTAAGCAGTGTAACATGAACGCCAAGCCCGCACGCAGTGGGGTGCCGGGTGTCTCAGGCTGCGGCTCCGCACTCAGACGCACACTAGGCGGTGCACAGGGCAGGGCGGGCAAGCGGTGCACCGGCACCCCCTGCAGCGCGGGAGGCGAGGCACACGCAATGGAGTCCGGCTCAGGTAAAGAGACTCGGGTGCTCGCGGCCCAGGTCTGCAGCCACACAAGGCCGCATCCGCAGTGGAAGGGATTGTGATAGAGTTGCAGGTGTGACAGCGCGCTTAGCGCGTCGAAGGTCCCAGGCTCCAAAGTACGTAGCCGGTTGTTGTTGATTCGTAGGGAGCGCAGGTCGGGCAGCGCGCCGAGCGCGTCCCGGGGCAGCGAGCCCAGGCGGTTGTGGTTCATTTTGAGCAGCTGCAGCGCGCTCAGGTTACGCAGGTCGCTCCATGGGAAGCTGGATATGAGGTTGTGGCTCAGGTCGAGATTCTTAAGCTGGCTCAGCACCGCCAGTGCACCTGACTCCACCGTGCGCACTTCATTGTGCGCCAGCCAAAGTGATGTGACCTGAGTGACGTCGGTGAAGGCCCCGCGCCTTAGCACGGTGATCTTGTTGGCCGACAGACTAAGCGTGGTCACATTGGCTGGCAGTCCTTCGGGCACCTCGCGCAACTCCTTGTAGGCACAGTCAGCGAACTGGTGAGCGTACTTGTCCACGCAGGCGCACGGCTCCGGGCACGCTCCGGCCACTCCTAGCAGCGCCCAGGCCAACCACAGGGCCTGAAGGGACGTCATCGCGGCTCCTGCAGATGGAAGCCCGGGGAAGAGGAGAGAAGGTGACTCACCGAGTCCCAGCTTCCTTCCCCTGTAAAGGTCTCCTTCCGCAAACCCGTCTAGCACTAGTCCCAGGGGTCCCTTATGCCCAGTAACCTCCTCTATGCCCAGGATCCTCTCTTGGGCAGGAGTGGAGGTCAATAAAAGTCTCGAAGTTCAATGGATGCTCCCTCTCAGGGCCCTGACTTTTTTTTCCAGCGTCTGGGTACATCGCTCTTTCTTCCCTACCTATCCCCTCACCCAGGAGCTGGCCCCTCCATAGACTCCACTGCTCACTGGTCTACAAGCGGGCTCCACACTGAACCCCTCTCTGTGTTTCCAAGCCTTCGTTTAATCTGGTGAAATGGATACACAGAAAGGATATTTTTGTCCATGACTGGCTGTCCTCCCTGGAACCCTTTGTCCCATGCACAGCATTCACACACATGCCCATGGAGATGCACAACAATACAAACAGATGCTCTGGCTCTGCCATCAAACTGCCAACTTCTGCAGGGGTTTAGAGGACCTGATGCTCTATCAGGGGGTTCACAACACATTTCATAGACACACAAACACATAACCCCCCAGACATGGATACAGTATATACCCTGGAGACCTCATTGTTCTCTCAACTGAACCCAGCATTTGTAAAGTGTTTTCCACCATGGTACAAAGCACTTTCCTATCCATTGTGAGAACTGAAAGACACAAGGACACAAGTTCTCACATGAACTGATCTACACACAGGAACACAGGAACACACTTGTGCCTGCACACAGCCCTCCACTGGGACCGAAACCCGAGCAGATAAGCAATACTGAGAACTTGCCCCAGTGGCTTGAGGCGTGGGATCTGGGGAAGCTGACCTCCATGCCCTTCTCCGGCTATAGCTTAAGTCGCCTGCCCTAGGCTGCTCAGCCAGCCTTCTGTATGGGGAGGGAGGTCCTTCTCCATGTCTCAACCAGGTGCGTTCAAGGAACTGTCGCTAAAGCTTCTGCCTCCCATCAGAGAGCCCAGGCGGCTGGCAGGGGGTGCAGAGAAGCACCCAGCCAACAGGTTATGGGGATTACTATTAGCTAATGAAGCTGGAGAAGATTCAAGATTCTATGCCTTTCTTCACAGCTCCACCATGCCTGAGGGCCCCCCATAAAACCTCATCCCGAGTCACACAAACACACCTACACAGACTCCCCGCCCCCACCTGCGGGCCTGTCAGGTTTGGCAGAGCCTCTCCCACACCCTGTCTTTGGGAGCACCTTCCCCCAGTCCTCCTCTGCTCCAGTGGGAGGGTGCCTCCCCTCCAGGTGGCACCCTCGGGGTTTGGAGCCCTAGGCTCGACCTACCCTCACTAGGGTCGAGGTTGTGGGCCAGTTCCTACTGCTTACCGGCTGTTCGCTGACTCCCAGTACGCTGCCCTCAGGCTGCAACGCCTTGTCCGCACTCGGTGTGGCGGAGCAGGGACCACAGTCCAAGGAAGCGTCCAGCATCTGTTGCGGCGGCTGTGAGGAAAACGGGGGAGGGGCAGAGAAAGGAACAGGTGAGTTTGGGGACTCCCTGCTCCAGAAGTCCCACTTCAGTTTTTCCTTTTGCGTCTGTTCCGACCCCCCCCTCCGCCCCCCACCTCTCTGGCTGCAGGTTGGAGAGAGTCCTCGCGCACTTGGCGGGGACGCGCACAGCCTCTCCCACCTCTTGCATCGTCTACATTTGTTAAAGCCATAGAGACCCTCCCTGAGGTGGCGACACGTCGTTCACAAGGGCCGTCCCACACCCACTGTCCTCGGCTCGGCTCCTCCCAGCCCACTGCACCCCCAAAGCCCAAGTCCCCCCACATTTACACACCCGCTGACATTGCCACTATCCCACATCACACTGGCCCCCCATGTTCAAACACATTCGCACACACGCAGACCCCCACATCCTGCACAGTCGACCTTCACACGTTGGAATTATCCATCCTCACATAATAATGTGCTGTGCTCTCGCTACATTCACACACATTTTCACAGGCACACCTTCACCCGGGACACTCACCGTTCTCCCTCCCTTGCAAACACACATATTCACGGGCACTCACCCTCACGCGCCCGTCCCGCCAGCGCCCGTGAGCTTCGCTGCTAATTGAATGCGAGCCGCTTTTACGCCCCGCAACACGTGAGACAAACCATCTTTGAGGAATTTGGGGGAAGGAAAGGCGCGCGGCTGAAGGGGGGGAGGCGTGTCTTTGCCTTTAAACTCTTTTTGCAAATGCAGGCGGTGGCGCAGACAGACCTCGAGCGGGACCCGCCGGAGCTGCGCGCAGCCGGGCTCGCGCGGACCCTTCCCTCCCGCACCCCCCTGCTAGCCGCCTCCTCCCCGAAGCCACGTTCAACACGATGCATAATTGATAGTGTTAGCAGAGCGCCTCACCCTCCCTGCCATTTTTGCCTGGATCTGGGCTGACAGAAGCCCTGCTCTCCCCCGCCCCCCGCCAGTCTAACCCAGAGACGAGAACGCGCGGCCCTGCAGGGAGCTAGGGGAAGGGACGTCCTCCTCCCCAACCCACCGCCGCCCCTGCCCAGCCTCTTAAGCTGGAACTCTTTATGTCTCGTCTATTGTGGCTAAACCAGGGCCAGAAGCCCACTGCCTAACGCGCTGGCCTGTGCGCACCGCGGAGTGGGGTGGGGCAGGGGGAAGCTAGCCTGAGCGCACAACCAAGCACCTCACTCTCAGGTCTTGCCAGCTCCAGGCGAATGGGCACCGAGGCTGCAGCGGACAGTGGCACGGACAGGGATGGTTACAAAAGGCTGCTCCTCCTGAGTAGGTTGGGCTGGGAACTTAAGGCCCGAGCATTTCTTCCCTCCATCCAATATTTTTACAGCCTCTCAAACAAACGCACCATCAACCCCCCACACACTATCCGTCAAAGCCGTGGTGGCCCGCCACCGCCCCACCGTCTCACACCCTCACACAACAGCCGGCCTCAGCAGACTCGCTGCGCGCGACTCTCATTCCCTATCTCTCACGAAACCCCGACATTTCTTTTAGTGACAAGGGGGCGGAGGCGGGGGGATGTCGAGGCACTTGGCTAAAACCCAATTTCGCCCCCCTGCTCTGCCTACCGCAGCCCTGGAGACAGAACTGCTGGCCAGAACCCGAAATAGAGGTACGGGCTCCGAGAGACACCCAGAGCCCCCGTCCCCCCACCCCCACCGCGTCCTTTCTGTAGACACTGAGCTCTCTGGGCGCACGTGGTCCCCCAGACCTCACCCCGGGCCGTGGGGATCTCTCACGGTGGGTCGATGGGGCAGGTTTGGGGCTTCTGCGGAGATCAATACCCCTATTTGAGTGTTGAGCATTTTAATGAGCTGGGGAGGGGGTGGGGAAGAGAGAGACTGGCGAGGAGCGCAGCATCTAAGGAGACCACCCGGCCCGGGGTGCCGCGGCTCCTTTGTAAATTAAATATGAACAGACTGGTGCACACACATTCCGCTTCCCTCCCTCTCTCCTACTCCTGCTGTCGCTACAGGCGGCCCGGCGGCCCAGCGCATCTTGCTCAGCCGAGTTCAGAACCCAGAACTTCACTCTGCCTGCTCCGGTCTGGGGTACCCCCAGCCGACCCAGGGGGAGGGCGCCCTTCGGGGGAAGGTGACTTCGAGAAGGGCCGTAGGGTGAGAGCACTGTGACCCGTTCCCGCCGGGGACCCTGCGTGGGACAGCCGGGAGCGGGTCCCGCGCCCAGAAGTGAGTCCCTGAGGTTTTTAGGCCTTACTGGGCCCTGGAGTGACGCAGGCGGCCGGACTGGCATGGCCTTCTTTGTCTACGGAGCAAAGGGTGGGGGGCGTCCTGGGCATGCTGTCTTGGGAACTCTGAGGGGGCGGTCCTGGGAGCCTTGGCCCGGAAAGAGGGATCCGAGGAGGCGGGGGGCCCAGCAGCGGGGACTTAGGGAATCCAGTCCCGGATGGCGGGTCCAGGGACTTTTCGGGCCTGGGGAGGGGCGCCGAGCATGCAGGCAGAGAGGAAGGTTCCGGCGCGGAGGCTCAAGGCTTGTGGACCCTCCCCTCCGTTTTCACCTATTTTCTAGTTCGTTTTGCGTTCGGCTGGGAGGCTGGGAGGCAGGGAGGCAGGGAGGCAGGCAGGCGGGCGGGCGAGTGGGCAGGCGTGTGTGTGGGGCGAACAACTGGGAAGGGACGAGGGACTGGAGGACAGTCTGGGGAGTGTAAGGGAGAATGGGCTCGCGAGCTATCTGCCCAGAGTTTCACTGGACTGCAGGGACCCGGTTCGCAAGCGACCCCGTAACCCCTCGGGGCCCGCGTACCGAGAAAGACCCCTTTTCCTTGTTTTCTTGACGGCGGTGCAGAAGCCCGGGGATGTGGCCAAGGGACAGGGCTCCAGGAGCCTGGAGGGCAGCTAAGGGCACGGTGGCCCCCCCGGTGCGGGCGCTGACTCCTGCGGGCCCCGGCGGCTGTCGCCCACGCTCCAGCAAACGCTTTTGTTCCAGAGCCTACCCTGGGGAAAAGACGACCCTTACCCCCGCCTTCGACCCTGGAGAGCCCGGTGCCCGCCTCGGCAGGGCTAGAGCCCGAGTCGCCCAGGGCACAGTCCGCAGAGGTCTGGGGTGGGAGTCGCGACTCCTGGTTCAGCCTCCGAGCTCAGCTAGAACACTGCGCGCACCTCGTCCAGAGCCGCCGGGCGCGCAGAAGCCGGTCTAACGTTTATAATGTTCATAACGATACAGTTACTTGAGGGCTGGGGAACCGGGAGCGAAGATACCACCCCCGCCGCCCACGTCTTTGATCTTTAAAGGAACAGGCACCTAATCAGGTGTGTGGAAGTAGGCGTCCGGGAGAGGAGGGATACAAGGCTCCAAGCCGCGAGCGCGGAGGGCCCCAGATTTAGAATCCGCGGAATCGGAACTAAAGATTTTTACCAGGCTGAAGGTCCCGACCCCAGACAGACCCAGGGGCCCAGAGCTGGACCCCCTGCCCGCTTTGTGCGGATCTACCTGTAACTTCAACATCGCAGACCCGGAGTGTGGGGAGCGTGGGGAGCGTGGGAAGGGTGGGTAGGGTTGAAACCCGCCGGATCCGGGGACTTGCTCCCCCAGCGCGGCTCCTGCGGGCCTGGGGCCCAGGCCTGGTCCGCGCGCGCCCCCTGCTGGACAACAACCGCCGGGCGCAGAGGCGGGGCAATGGCGGAGGGTACTGCGCCAGGAGGCTGCGGCGAGAGCCCGAACCAAGGCGAGCGCTGCCGTCCCGCGGGGCAGTGTTCCAGTGGTTGCGCTTAACCAAGGGCTGGAAGCTTTCCTCCCCGTGCCCACCCAGCCTAAGTGCCAGGAATCTGCATTTTCCTCTCCCCAACTCAGGTGTTCGCGTCCCATAGTGTTTCCAGAGCCCAGGGCGCCCCGTAATCCTCCTTGACCGACGAGTCCCTGGCGGTAACCAATGGGCTTAGTCCTGCCGAGACGAAAGCTTCCTGTGCACCCCCCCCCCCCCCCCGTGCGGCAGGAGGCCTCCTCTGGGGCCTATAAAACGTCTGAGATCTGAAAGAGACAATCTGTTGGCGCTAAGAGGGGCAAAGAAAACTGAAACATTGGAAATAATAGATGTTTAACTGAATGTTTAGGACATGAAACATTGTGCAGTTGCAACTGCATTCAGAGTTGTACATACCCTTGTATTTTAATGTGGCACGTGGATGATTTAATTGACTTGCTTCTGAAAACAAGAAAGCCAGGGCGCAGATGGGCATCAAACATCCCCAGCATAGCAGCCTGCTCCGGAGACCTTCCCCACCGCTGCCCTACAGCCAGAAACTCTTGAACACTCGCTGCTTCCCACTTTTCAGCTTCTGCAGCGTGCCCTCAAGAAGCTGGTTTCCTTTTCTAATTTCCAGCCAAAAGATCACTCCTCAGGGGAGCCAGGCCCTGTGTATACTCCCCTGGCTTCCACCTCTCCTCTTCATACACTCTATGTAGTGGTTAGGAGGAGGACATGTTCTAGCATCAGATTCCATAGGTACTAGCTGTGTGACCTTGGCCAAGTTACTTAACCTCTCTGTACCTCACAACAAAAGGACATAAAAAAGAGTACCTAGGTTTTGGGGTCACTGGGAGGATTAATTAAGTCAATGTATGCAAAGCACTTAGAACCTGGCACTTAGTGCTCAGTCAATGAACTATTATTTTTTTCAACAATAGCTGAATAGAATTAGCCATTATTATTGCCTTGTAGAGTTGGATACAAGTATGATAAGACGTTCTGGTGCACACACCCCTACAGGGTTGTGTCCTACCTTCCCCTGAGAGGGAGGACCTCAGTCTGGCCCCAGACCTCTCTCTTCACCACCACAGCCCTCCATACACACACCATGAGTATAGGTAGTAATCAGAATGACTATTGTTATTTGTAAAGGTTTCTAGTTTCAGACACTTAAACCTAGACTCTGATGTTTGTGGCTGTCACCAGTGTGCCTGTTTGAGAAGAGAGACCTGCAGCTGCAGACTTGGTGGAAGGTTTTTAATTAAAACCACATTCTGTTTAAGTATTTATTGGGCAATGTGACTTTAATTATTTTCTAGGGAAAAACAAAAAATCCACATTTGCCTATGGGAAGACTGTTGATTTCAGAGAAAAGTATCAACCTGTGGCAGTTTGCTGGAGGCAACCAGGAGGAATTTCCTGAATGGTTCAAATGAAGCTCGACATTATTAAGAATCTGGGATCCAGCCCATGACCTTCCTCCCAGTGCTTTCATGAAATTAGCTTAACATGCTGGCAAGGCCTTTTATTGCCATCAAAATTAACAACAGCTCTTCCAGTGGCAGCTCATGTAATTATCTGGGTCTGTGCTTGTCTCACTGAAGAGGGGGAACTCCTGCCTGGGAGAGGCAGCACTCCTGCATGTGAGGGGCAGCATGCTTAGCAATCCTACCCCAGCCCAGGTAGGACTGGTTCCCCCACAGAGGAGTCCTGAGGCAGCCAGCCCTTTCACAGCAGGACTTGCTGTGGTAAAGGCTGGGACCAGGTGACACTGAAGATCATGTATGATGTTTCCATCTGCAAATAACAAGATTTCCACCTCAGAGGATGGAAACTAATAAATGTATCATCTCACAAAGCAGGAAGCAAGGCTGGCTTCAGGACTGTGGATTCAGTGGCTTAGCGCCATCAGCAGTCCCAGGTTTTTGTCTCTCTCCTTTGCCACCCTTAACAGGGCTTCAGCCTAAGGCTTGAGTCCCTTGGTGCCACTGGAGGACTTCAGCAGCAGCTGGGATAACATCCTTACTGTTAACAGACCAGTAGGATGGAAAGACTGGATTCTCTTTCACAAAGCCACAGCCTTTCCTTGGGTCTTGACACATACTGGTGTAGGACTACCCATCTCTGTACCAATCACTGGCAAAGGGGATGGAATTGACCGGCTTAGAGTAGTCACCTAGCCCGAAAATGGATATTGAGGATTAATCACAACATTCACCACAAGCAAGAAATCCCCTTTAAATAGAAGGGTTGGGGTTGCATGTTCAGAGTAACTAATATTGTGTCAGAATGAATTGAAATGAACGTGACCATAATTACAATGAACCATATTAGATACTTCCTTATCTGGCAATTACACCAGTCTATGTCCACAGTCTGTGACCAGGGTCAGGGTCAGGGCAGTGTGTG
Source organism: Daubentonia madagascariensis (assembly GCA_023783475.1). NCBI lineage: Eukaryota > Metazoa > Chordata > Mammalia > Primates > Daubentoniidae > Daubentonia > Daubentonia madagascariensis. Next base: position 4,308,064 of record JAKFHU010000144.1, on the reverse strand, counting down.
TGACCAGGTTCAGGAAACTCTCTTTGGTAGACATACAAACCAGAGGATCCTCTGCTTTCACAGAACTCTTTTAATTAATTATTTATTTATTTATTTATTGAAATTAAAAAAAAAATTTTTTAAGAGATGGGCTCTTGCTATGTTGTCCAGGCTGGCCTTGAACTCCCGGGCTCAAGCGATCCTCTCATCCTCTCACCTCAGCCTCCCGAGTAGCTGGTCCTCGAGGCGCACACCACTGTACCCGATTCTTTCACGGAATTCTTGAAAGGATAAAAATCTGTTCTTGGAAATGCCTGTGCTGGGATCCAAAGTTATTTTGGGAGCAGTGGAAGCTTCAGTCTTTAGTTGGATATTTATGAACAGGAGATGTTTATGAACTCAAAGATGTCCCTACATGACTTCACATCCTGAACATGTCTCCCAGTCCCATGGCAGAGAAGACAGGCACTTTGCTGTCGAGGTGGGAAACAGGATGAAGAATTCTACCTTGGACTTAGGAGGAATGTGGAGGCAGGGCAGAGCGGAGAGACGACTGGGCTTGGGGCTCTGCAGCCTAAAAGCTTGCTCCGGCTTCACAAAATCGCTGTGTGACCTTGAGCAGCTCCTTGCCCTCTCTCCTTCCAAGTCTCCACTTGCGCAGTGGTAGAGAATGGACTAGATGTGCCCTGGGGCCCTTCCAGGCCTGCTGTTCTCTGAGACCCTGGTTCTTAGGGTGTGTGGCTTTAGAATAAGCCAGTTTGCAGGTTGAGCTAGGGTTTCTGGGGGGCAGGCTGCCATCTGACGGGGCTTCCTGCAGGAAGATGTCCTTGGAAAGTCTGGGACCGTTGCGTCCCCTCCTCCTCATGCCCCTCAGCAGTGCCAGTGTTTCCCCTGTGGTCACACTGCAACCAGCCTCCTCATCTGAGGCCATCAGCACTCTGGGCCCCAGGAGCTAAAACCTCCTCCCCAAAACTGCTGTCACTGTTCTGTGGGCCAGGGGCATCCTCCTCCTTCAAAACACTTCCCAAAGGTCCTTCACATAGTAGGATTCAGAGGCAATGGGAGTAATATTATTAGAGATTAAAATCTGTCCACCGAATATTTCAGGAAGCTGGTGCATCGACCAAGGAAGAACACCGCCACTCCTCTCTGCTCTGTGGGACCCAGTGCTCCATTGCCTGGTGCCATCAAAGGACATGGAGAGAAGCCACCATAAACATACACTTAGAGACTCCCTCCCCCGTGTGTGGCCCCAAGCCTAGTCCAGGAGGGCAAGGCCCAGGGTCTCCTCTTCCTCCTCCATCCCCTGGACTCAAAGCTCCTGCAGGGCTGCCCAGGGCCTTCCCCTCCACTGTCCCCATCAAAGCCCAGAACAGCACAGGGAAGGCACGTGGCAGGATGGAATAAAACTGAATTTCCTCTTTTGGACCTTCAGTCTCTTGCTCTCAATAGGCTCTTTTCATTTGTTTTTGGAAATGATTTCCCAGAAGCTGAACTGAGACAAGGTTTTGCATGCAAGTGGTTGATTAAAGAAATTCCCCAGCAAAAACCAGTAAGGGAGAAGGGAAAGCAGGAGAGGAAGAGGAAGAAGCCAAGCAAGGGTGTGATTACAGGCCTAGGGTCAGCCTCGGCCTGATCCCAGAGAGCTCTCAGACAAAAATGACACCTCAGAGTTTGTCCTGGCTCCAGGCAGAGAAGTTTGGCTTCCATAGACACACAGCAGTCAGACGTTGGCTAAGGGCTGCCCCTGGGGGACGGGACTCCCAGGCATTTGCCTCTCTCTGTGCCTGGGCAATTGGCTCTAGTAGCCTGGAAAGACTCTGTGAGGCCTGCACCGTCCTACAGGAGGGACAGCCAGAAAGCTGCAAGGACAGCCTTAAAGGGTCCCAGACCCAGAGCATCAGAGTTTGAGGCCTGGAGATCCCTTATCCCCACCCCTTCCCTTTGCTAGAGGGAGGGGAGACAGAGGCCAAAGAGAGGTCACAGAGCAGGTGGGGCTGGGAAATACCCCCAGCGGGTAGCTTCTCTGACATCCCCTCCCAGGTGGTCTGGGTCAAGGACGTGCAGAGTTGGTGGTCATGGGTGGGCTTGCAGGTCAGGAGGCCCTTGAGATTCCTGAGCAGATGTGGCCTTGCCAATGGTGAGGACAGCTGTTTCCGGGGTGGGACAGGTGCTCCTACTTCAGGTCTCCTGTATGAAGCCCCTGCACCACCCTCCTGTGCTCACGGGCATCAGAATCAGAGCCCTGCCCATGTCTGGGAGAGACTGAGGTTGTGCCCTTGACCTGGAGTTATCTATAACAGGATGCTGACTCCAAATCAGGCCCCATAGAGAGAGCATCTCCAGCTGGGCAGGTGGCTGGGGCAGAGATCTGGAGGGAGGAGAGCCCTCCCTGAGGTGGATCTTGGCATGTTGCAGAGGTACCTGTGATTCTGTACCCAGGTAAGGCCAGTTCTAATGGTCACATCTTGGGGACAGCCAGGCACAATTCAGTGTAAGGGGGTCTAGAGCAGGAGATCAGGGGTTAGGGGGCTGTAGCTACTTTTCCACTGGCTTTCTGTGAGATTTTGGAAAAATCTCTCTCCCTTCTTGGCCTCAGTTTCCCCTCCTGCACTGTAGGGCTAAACATCCCTCCTACCTGCCTGCCTCATCTTGGACTGGGGTCTGTCACATTTTTACTCCTTAGGCCTGTCCCTACCAAATCCAAACTGGGGAAGGGTGCCTCAGCGCAGTGCCTCCCAGGAAGGACGAACTCTGGGTGCAGTCCTCTTCCCTGTCCTCTTTGAAGTGCCCCAAACAGGTTTTCCTGGGGAAGCCAGCAGAATCAGGGTAGGAAGGGTGAACCCGTGCAGTGCAGCATCTGTGAAGAAAGCCGCAGCCTCATCTCCCTGAGCCCTTATCTCCAGACCCAGCTGGAAACTTGATGTATTTATTTGCTTCCTCCAGAGCCCCCTCTGTCCAACCCATATCTCTGCCACTGTCTGGTAGCCAGGTGGGGACGACGAGGGAGGGGACTGCTATAAATTTCCTCCAGCCTGCATCCGGCAGGGTGACCCTGTCGGGATAGAGGAGACAGTTGAGGCATCTTGGAGGGATGGGGGCAGAGGCACCAGGAGAAGAAGTTGGGGATAGAGTCACACCCAGATCCTCAATGAACCAGGAGAGGGAGGAGAGTGAGAGAGTGAGAGAGGGAAGGGGAAAGGCAGGGAGAGGAGGGGAGGGGAGGGGAGAAGCAGACAGTGCTTCTGGTGCATTCTGGGAGTCAGCGCAATGCCTTCTTCTCTAGAGTGTTAGAGATGTATAGTGTTATTTTTTATTGTGTTGCTGATTTACTAAATTAGTACTTTATATATGTTATGTAATTTAATCCTCACATTTTTCGAAGTATGTATTACACCGCCAATTTGCATATGAGATCACAGAGGCTAAGCAGTTTGTCCAAGGCCGTACGACAGAGGTGGGATTTGAACCCAGGTCTCTCCAAAGCCCACGTTCTAACTACCACATGCACAGTTCCCTACTCCAAGCTGACTCTACAAGTGTACCACTGTGGGCCTAGCTTCTGTCTCCTTGTTGGTTGGACTGACTTATTGTATAATTGGTCCACTCTGGGGCCAGCCAGGGCTTTAAGGCTGTAGAACTACAGGAGAGAGTCAGCTGTCAGTAAATTCCACCCCCAGGCCATCTGCACTCAGTGTGCGCAATGAATGTAGTTTTAAACAATCAGACAAGCAACACAGGATTTCACAATATCTCCTACCATACTTGTCTGACTGGCTAGCTTTTTGGAAAATGTCTGTGGTTAGCTAGCTAGCTTTTGTAATCTGCTTGGCTATCAAGTTTGGGATACTTACAATATTTATAAACGGACTTTAGCATAGTCCGGGCAGCTGGGCTGAATCTAAGGAAGCTCCTTGAGCCAAGAATGAAGGAATCTTTCCCTCACTTGACAGCAGATGCATTGGGTAAGGGTGGATAGACTTCTAAACTTCCTGTTTTTTGTTTTTGGCTGGTTGGTGGGTTGGTTGGGGGTTTTTTTGTTGTTTTTGTTTTTAGTGTGGAGAGAGTCAGTCAAAATTCTAGATCCTTCTCTAGACAGGGTCTCCACAAGCATCTGCTTTATTCAGGTCCAATGGGTCTGGAGCTGACAGTTGGATTCAGAGATAAAAATAAATGATGGTACTGGCCCCATCCCTCCCCGAGCCCCAGGCTCAGCTTGGGCCTCTGCTTGGGGCCAGGACCAGGACCAAAGCCACCACAGGGAAGCATGTCCTCAGAGACCCTGCCTACATTCCCTCCATCTCCCTCCAGCTTGACCACCCCCATCCCCACCCACACACAGGGGCTGGCAGCACCCATGACCACTTCTTACCTGCACTGTAATTGGGGTTGGGGCCTTACCCTCAATCGTGCATCTTCAACAGAGGTAATATCCCTCTACAGGGGATAAAAATTTGTTCTGGGCAGGGAGGGGAGAGCAACTAACAATCTTAGATATTACAATGGTTTCTGACCCTCCAAAGGACCACAGTCCTAAGTATGTCTGTGTAAGGAAGAAGTAAAATGAGCTCTATTTACAGATGTTATGATCTTGTATCTAGACAATCCTAAGCAATCTACAGTGTATCTACAGTATTATAATTTCACTGGGGGAAGGCTCAATTAGGGGAAAGAATTGTCTAAAATGGTTCCTTAGGAGGAAAATAATGAAAAAAAAAAAAAAAAAAAAAAGGCTGAGAAACACTGCCCTAAAAGAAAAATTAGAATTAGGATAAATTCAAGCATAGGGGGATAGCTTTCCCGGATGTGCCTTTCACACCACCTGAGACTAACAGACCAGGAGGGCACAGGAAGGAGAGAACATGAAACCTGCCCCCAACACACGGCCGTGCACCCCACAGTGTGGGCCACAGATGGTGCCAGTCTAGACACAGGCTCCCTGCCGGCAAATCCCAATTCTACCACATACAAGTTTAATGACCTTGACAAGGTCCTCAGCCTTGCTGCCCCCCTGTGTTCATCTGTAGAATGAGGATGAGGATGTAACAGCGTAGGGTGGCTGGGAAGGTTAAATGAGGTTACTTGCGCTAGAAGGTTAAGTAGTGTCTAGCACACAGTTATCTTTCCATCCTGTAGCTGGGAGCACTATCACCTGGTTGTGGCAGTGGCTCTCACTCCTGGTGATATCTGCCCACTCCTCAGTACCACCAGTGGCCCCACTGGGGTTCAGTGGAGCTCGGGCAGAGCCTCTGACAGGTGCTTCTAGAAGAGGATCCCGAGGAGAAGGCACACTGCACCTGGGGTGCCATATTAGGGGGCTCCTCAGGAGTCCCTGCCCATCTGTTCACAGTTTCATGGACTTTTCAGTTGCTAAAGTCACAAAGACCTGTAGCATGAAGAGTGACTAACTCCATTTCTAACTCAATTCCTAACTCAACTCAATTTTAAGTCAATTCCTAACTCCATTCCTTAAGGGCAAATGTGACTCTCTATCGGATCTAACCCCAAAGCCTAACCTCAGGCCTCACCTGGACTTTAAACCCTCACCCCAACTCCTGACCCCACCCCATCCTTAACCCCGGTTCTAACCTGGGCCCTAACCTTAGCTCTAACTCTCACCCATAACACCCTGACTCCACTGGTACCCCAGTATTTCCCCAAATTAGGTCATTCACTTCCACAGTTACAGTTTTGCTACAACTGTGTCCCTTCTGAGCTTGTAGTTACTTAATATTTGTCCTAAGTGGACCTTTAAAGAATACCACTTTAGCATCATTCTGAGTAGCAATATCCCAGAAATCACAGTTTTGATAGATTGGTGGTTATATTGTTTCTAATAGATGTTAAAATAAATATAAAAAGTTTAACGTTTGAAAAATGTTTCTCCGTGTGCCACCTACCTAAAGTTATCTCCCATGCACCGGAAGTATGCGTGGCGCTGTAGAAAGGGCTGAGCTGCCGGAGCCTAAACCGCCCGCACCCGCGCTGTCCACCCACGTTGCTGGGCCCCAGCCGCCTCTCGCCGGGCCCCGTGGGGCTGCAGCGCCCTCTGCCGGCAGAGCCTGGGAGCAGCCCTCGCTCGCTCCCCTCTCCGCCGGGCAGGGTCCCCAGCGTGCCACTCGCTCTGCCTGGACATTTGGTGCAGCTCCGCCCGGGCCCCACGCTCACGCTGTGGCGTCCCCTTAATTGTGAGGCGTGGAGAAAGGTGAGGAAGGACACTCTTACTCTAGGCGTGGGAGCTGGCAGCGCCTGGGGTGTGGGATGGAGACGAGGCTGAGGTCAGAGCAGGAGACAGGGGCCCGCGGGGAGCGGTGGGCGAGGGTTCGACTCTGAGGCGCGGACAGGTGTCGGGGTGGGGGGCCGGCCTCGGAGTGAATCTGGGGTAGGATGAGGGGAGAGTGCAGGGTCGGGGCACAGCCGGGCCAGGCTCCGGGGTAGCAGCTGGGTGTTGTGCAGGTGGAAGCAAGAGCCACGTTAGGCTTGGAGTCAAAGCAGATTTTTAAGTGACTTTCCCGGGGGTGTGAGCGAGACCGTGGGCCTCAGAGGGAGGCGCTAGAGCAGGGACCGGCGGAGCTACCACAGCCCTGTTCTCAGCGGTCCTCTGCCCCAGGTCCAGGCGCCGAAATCGCCCATCTGGGTGTGTTGGGGACACAGCGCCACCTACTGCCCAGCCACTCCAAGGTGGGTCCCCTGACCTTCCCAGCTCTCCAGGGCCCCAGGACCCCCCCAGAGTTGTCTGCTCTGTCCCAGATATTGTTTTTTACTCCCCTGAGGACAAGCCCATGTACTTTTTTGCTAAGATCTAAGATGTTTATTTTACCGTAATTTATAAATTTATAACACTGTTATCTTGGTTGTGTGTGAAATAAGATCTTCAATTTGTGTGGTTCTTTATATATTAAAAATCTATCTTCACAAACATTTTCTCATTGGTTCACACAAAGATCCTATGAAGTAAAAATGATCCGCATTATCCTATCTTACCCAGGAGGAGCCCGAGGATCTGAGAGAGCGTTAAACGTTCCAGACCCGGGCCACAGGCTACTAAGTGAGGCTTGGAACTGTGCCCGGACCTCTCGCCCAGTAAGCTCGTGGTTAGTTGACAAGTAAAAACCTCAGATATAATTCAAAGATGAAACAGAGGCAACGTATTCGGACTTGATCTTTTGGTCAAAGGGTCAAGCCGAGAGAGTAACTCCAGGACTGGAATGCGGGCATCCGGGACAGGTAGGTGGGATTGAAGGTAGTGGCACTGATCAATGCCCATTACCTGGCTGCTCACCCAGGCCAGGGGAGGGCTCATTCCTACAATGCTTGTGCCATGGGAATTCCTGCACATAATAATCAAAGTTCCATCCGTGACATCCAAGACAACACATTACTCACACATTGCCAATGTCCTGGGCCTCCCCCACCTCCCTTTTTTAGGGTTTTACCATCTGTTGCTGTAGGGACACAGACAAGAGTACAAGATTTTCCAGCAGAGGCCAGTGGCAAAGTTCCTCCAGACCCTGCCTCTGGTTCCTGACTCCCTCTAGGAGCTAATTCTTGATGTTGATGCTTCTCTCCCTCCATGTGGGTCTCCTCTTTGGAGATGATTCTGAGGCAAGCCCACCCTGGGTCTCCCCACTTGGAATGGTGGGGTTCACATCCTTGAAGTCCTCAGCAATGAGGGGCTCTCAGCACAGTTGCACTGGGCAAGTGCCCACTCACCCATGCCTGGAAGAGCCCCCTCCTCTCCAGGCAAGAGGCTTCTCAATGGCTCCTCTGGGCCAAGCCGAGTCTGTAATTGGAGCACCGGGCGTTCAAGATTCACCTCTTTATTAAGATAGTGGAGACAGGGCAGAGCACCCCTCAACCACATCTGAAGCTAGCAAGCATGGTGGGACTGGAAATCAGTGGGTGCTGCTCAGCTGAGTGCTAGGCTGAGGGGAGGATGATATGAGGAGCTGCCCAAGTCCTGCCTTGCCAGCTGCTGAGACCGTCAGCACAGACAGGCTGGAGTCCCAGCCTCCCTTTTCCTCTCCATCCATCAGCCTGTTTCCATAGGATCCTTAGAGCCAGAACTGGCTTTAACAATCTGGCATCAGAATCTTATTTAAATGCATCTGAGTTCACTGTGAAAGCCAGCACTCCCATTGGGGGAACAAGTTCCTATAAAATTCCTTAATGGATCTTCAGGGCACCCCCTGAATGGGGCTGAAGGATGGGCACACAGATTTCACTGATGTGAAGGCTGAGGCCATCAGCCATTGAGGCTGGAGGCTTGTGCTGTCTAGGAAGCATCCCAGAACAGGGAAGAGAGGGACGAGGAAGGGACAGTGGTTCTACTAATGAGAGGGACAGCCCTGACCTGTCTGTGTTCTGCTGCTAACCTCTGGTTTGACCACAAGGTTGGGGACCAGTGGCGTGGAATGGGAGCTAGGGTTCAAGGATGAGAAATCTTCTTGTCCACTGCCTCAGAGACCTGTTGTCCATTCCTAAAAACCTAAGATGGCACAGCTGGATGGGAGCTCTGAGACCATGCAGCCCAATCAACCCATTTTACAGATAAGGACACTGGAGCTAAGGAAGGGGACTTTTCCTAGGTCGCACTCAATGCACAGGGTCAAGAACAAGGACAGAATTTTCTCTGCTGTTGCATACTGCTTCCTCTCGGAGGAGTGGTCTATTAGAGCAGTGGTTCTCAAACTTGCATGTGCATCAGAATCATCTGGAGACCTGGGAAAACACAGATTGCTGGACCCCACCCCCAAAGATTCTGATTCCAGAGTTCTAAGGTAGAGGCCATGGATCCACATTTTTAAGAGGCTCTCAGGGGATGCCAATGCTGCAGGTCCCTAGACTACAAGCTAAGTAATTCTGGACATTCCTTGGGACACTTCTTGGGAGGACTGAGGGTGGGGGTGGTGAATGGCCATGCTGGTAGGGGTCCAGTGGCCTGAGGACCAAAGAGAAAGCTGTGACTAAGCAGAGGCATTTGTGTGGCCAGGAGGAAGGAAGCAAGCTTTGAAGGGTCAGACTTTGGAAGTGGATTCATGCATGGAGCAACAGCTTCCATCTTTGCTAATGTGAGACCCCTTTGGGATGAAAGGGGAAGTGAACAGAGTTGGCCTCCGGGCAGGCAGAGGTTGGGAGAACCCAAACTCAGGAGGGGCAGTTGGGTTTGAAAGGCACTTTGGGTACCCGTGGGGCTGCTGGGGCTGCAGTCAGACCTCAGACCACTCTCGGTGGGAGCTGTCAGCAGGTGCCCTGAGATAGTGGCTGGGGTCTGGGAGGAGCTGCAAGGACACCCATGGTGGTGGCAGGTGGGAGGGCTGGGGCAAGACTGGGGCCACTTAGAGAGCCCAGAGGTCATGCCTTCCTCACTCAGGACCTCCCTGGTTCTGGTTCCTGGATGGAGGGGCCGGCTGGTCTGCCCCTAGGGTGGTGGGTGCTTGTACTTGGAACCTTCTTTGTAGGAGTTTTAGAGAAGGGAAATTTGGTCCCAGAGAAAGGGAACTGATTCTGGACCAAATAACAACTGAATACTGGGTACCAGGACCTAGGAATGCTATGATGGGTGGGGCCTGCCTCAGGGAAATCCCATCTCTCTCTGCCCACCAGAGACCCCCAGCCAGTCATCCCCTCCTCTCAGCTCTGCTGGGAGGCCCTTTCTGCCAAGCTGTGGCCAGGGAGAGGAGTAGAGATGCCTTCTGCCTGTGCCGAGGCCGGCCCCTTCAGTAAGCTTTCGAAGTAGGAGCTCAGAGCCTTCAGTTTGAGATCAGGCTGCGCAGGGGACGACGCAGTGGTCTGCACGGTCAGGTAGCAGCTGTACCTCTTCAGGCCCCCCTGTGGGTCACAGCGGTATGCACGGAGCAGCTCCAGGAAGCTCACATTGTGGAGGGCCAGGAGGCGGGCCTCGGCCCGGGTCAGCATGGCCGCCTGCACCAGGGGCTGCAGGGAGACGAAGCACTGCAGGTTACTGAAGGGGTAGACGTGCTGGGCCAGCTGGGGCCCTGGGGAGACCTCGAGGAGGCGGCACAGGTCACGCATGGCCAGCACAGCAGCCATGGCACTGCGCTCGCTCATGTTTCTTGCCAGGTAGGTCTTGGCCAGGTTCTTGAGTTTGAAGCTGCTGGCCCCAGGCACACACTTCCGGATGAGGGGCAGGGCAGCCAGGAAGCCTGAGATGGCCTCCTGGAATTCCCACAGTCTGTTAATGTCCTCCAGGGCCCAGAAGAAGCTCAGGAGGTCAGGCCCCCACAGCTTATAGCAGACCAGGATGGGGCGGCGCATGGAACTCAGGAAGCAGATGAAGTGCTGCAACCCCACCTCCAGGGACACAGCCTTGGAGTAGATGCTGAAGAAGGCCTCAGGCTCGATGACCACACGGAACTTGCTTTCCCGATTCACAGCCGCCAGCTGGCTAATCTTCTGGGCTGGGCAGGAGAGAAGGGCAGGGTGAGGCCCTGGGGGCATGGGAGGTGCTGGGGTGGGAGTAGAGGGCACCCCCAGGGCTGCCGACCCACCATCTAGAGATCCCACCAAGGGGCCTGCTGGCAGGAACCAAACACCAGCATCCCAATGCAGCTCTGCCCCTGGCTCTGATGGGACAGGGGTCAGAGGGGAGGGTGGGCTGCCCCCCAGACACCTTGCTCACCTGCCTGGGATCCAGCCCTCTCTACCCTACCACTAGCCCAGAGTTTGCCAAACCCTTTGGGTCCAGGTCCCTCCTGCATTCTATGACTCCACCCACTGCACCAGAGATCCCAGGCCCTTCTACCTAGCCATCCACTCCATGCCCCTCAGTCACTTAGCTGAGGATCCCAGCCTGTCAGAGACCTGGGATGCACATAGCAGGCCTGCCTCAGAGCGTGGCCCAGAGCCTCCTGCTGAGGTCTGCAAATGACTTTCCTGTACTATGAAAACACTTGCTGTTTCTGTCTGGATGGGCTAGCCCTGATGTTGAGTCCATGCCTCAGGGCATGGCCCAGGGCTCCGGCCCAGGGAGGGGCATTGCAGGAACAAGGCAAACACTGGAGGGAGTCAGGGACTTCTGAGACAAGGGGTCATATCTCTCTGTGACCTTGGCTCTGTTGGCAGCCATGTGCAGCCCCCTGTGGGATGGGCCCTGCACAGAAATGTGCAGGCACAGCCAAAGGCCTTGCCTGGATTACTGGTCTCATAGCAATGGGCTCACATGTTGTGTTTCTGTCTCGTGCTCCCAAGTCTCTGTGTCTATGAGAAGGACTGGTCAGAGGTGAACTTGTGGAGGCACCTGCCCCCCACACACACTTCAGACACTGGTCAAGGCAGGTGTCTTTGTTCAAACCACCAAGTGATACACCTGGAGCCCAGGTGAGCCGGAGTGCTCTGCCCACTCTGGCTGTAGTCGTTGGCCAGAGCTCGGGGCTCTCCTGGGCCTCGAAGATGGCTCTGCCTGCACTTCTTTTGGCAATTCAGGGACTAAGCTAGACAGGGGTGGGCGTGGCCCTGAGAGAACCCACTTTCATTGTCAATCTTGAGGTCAAAGAAAACCAGGGGCCTGTCTTCCGCTTGGAGTTCGGCGAGGTTCTCATCCAGGACCCTGAGGGAGCTGGGGCCCTCCAGCTGGAGGTCACTGGACTCGCTGCTGCTGTCATCCTGCTCTCGGGAGGACTGCAACACAGAAAAACCCACAGGTCAGGGGTTCCGAGGGCCAAGGGAACATATTGGCAAGGCGAGCACGTGCCAGGAGCAAGTGTGTACACGTGTGTGAGCGTGGAGGCACATGAGCATGGTATGGCCTCATCTGCGTGTACACGAGGGAGGGTATATCATTGGGAAAAGGAATATGTGTGCACAAGAGAATGTGTGTGTGCACGAACGGATGTGAACTGAGTGTGTTACATGCGAGGGTCACGTGTGTGAATCAGGGCACATACCTTAGTGAGTAGGTGAGAAAGGGTGTTCATGGACATGCATGTGTGGGAATGTATATGAGTGTCAAGCACGAGTGTGCACGCATAGGGGGTATGAACGGTGAACCCGCATGGACACAGCATGTGAAAGTGTGGGAGAATACTCAAGTGAGTGTGTGCATGGGTGAGGTGTGCTGCTTATGGAGGCTCAGGGAAGGGGCCAACTGCTATGGTGGGCAGGGCCTGAGGTGCCTGCTCCTAATTTCATCTCTCTGAGCAGATTCAGAAGAAAGTATCACAAACTTGGGACAGGAGGAAGGAGCCTCATTTTGAGTCCCAGATGATTCTTTGAAAGGGGCCAGGAGCCTAGCCTTTCTTTTCTCCAAAGCCAGCTGAGGTCCCAGTGTCCTGCATAAAGGGGAGGGGAGGGCTATTCGGCCTCCTGAAGGCCACATATAGGTGGACACACAGGTCCATGGCAGTGACAGAGCAGAGGAGGGAGGGAGAAGCTCGGAGCCTGGAGCCTGGAGGACCTCCTGTCATTTAGCACTGAGCAGACTGCTTAGAGAAGCCTGGGAGTCCCTGGCTCCTCCAGGCGGGGCACCTGAGCCTCTGTTCTCTCTGGCAGGAACACTGAAGGCTCTGGGGCAGGGAGCCAGAAGAGGGGGAGCCGCTCCAGCTCTGAGAGACGCCCAGGGGCTGGGACTACAGAGGAATGCAGAGCCTCTGATGGTAATATGCAGAGTCAATTGTTCATCATCTGCTCAGCTGCCACGCCCAGATGTTTAGTTTTTTGTGACCAGCTCAGAACCTCCTGTGAATGCAACCTATGGACTTTAGCCAGAAACCAGGAGGAAGGGATATGGCCAGTGTCACAGGCCAGTTGGGAGTCCAGGACAGGCCTCGTCTATTTCCTCTTTATGGACTGCCTCTGGCTTGTCAATGGAGTTGGTGTCACCTGGGACTGAAGCCTCTATGAATTCTGGCCTCTGGGTAATGTCCCTGACCTGGGAGACAATTAGCATATTCCCATGGCCTAAACCCTTCCACTGTCCAGGTGAAATATTTGTTTTCAACAAAACTTCAGCAGACAGAAAAGTCATTACTGCCCACAAGTAAATTAGAATGTGGTGGGTTTTCCTAGGAATGGCTGGGTCTGACTTTATTTGCGTTTCATAGCCTGCTCCAGGTTCACCAGCTTCCTCCCAGTCACTGACAGAAACGCATTCACTGTGACCCCATCAGAGCTCATCTTGCCCCTTTGCGCGTAAGGATCCCACAAGAGTCTGCCCAGTGTCTTGCATCTCCAGATTCTTGACTCGGCTATGCTGTCAAAAGCTGACTTCACGCATCTTGCTCCGAGTGACCCCACCCTGCTGTCTCACCTTCCCGACTCATCTCCTCCCTGTGAGGAGCCTGCCACAAGGAGTCTTCCTCCACGTTGCTAGCTGGGGGTCCGGAGACTCCACCTTCTCCCACTTTGGGAGAATCCAGTTGTTTTCTCTCCCTAGGCTTCTCCAGGCAGCAGTATTCTCACTTGGACTGGTGGGAGGGGCTGGGCACCCTCTTGTGAATAGCTGAAGAGTGTTCTCCCTGGCTGAGTCCATGCTGCCACCCACTGACAGAGCACACTGGGCTTTCTCTTCTTCTTTCTGCTTTTTGCTCCAAGCATCTGCAAACAGGGTCTTTGTGGAGGGCCTCAAGTGCCTCCACCTGTCTCCTTCTGGCAATGTCCCTCAGGCCTTAGAGCCAGTCTTCTCACCTCCAGATCTGCTCTTCCAAGAGTAGAGCTCCCGGAGAGCCACACAGCTGTCTCTTTGGGCTGCCTCTCCCATCTTTACACCAGGGTCATTATGGCAGCCACCAGAACCTCATTTTAGAGCCTTCCATTGTTCTGGGGTCAGGGAAATGTCCTTTGTCCTGAACTTACTGAAGTTGCCTTCTCTAAGGAAACCCTGCTGGCTCCCTTAATAAAAGGACACCCCCTTTCCGCTGAGCATATCAGTGGAGGAAAGGCTGGATCTTTCAGCCCTGACTCCTCTTCCTCCAAGAGTCCTCTTGCCCTTGGGGACTTCCATAAAGTATGACTACCCCATGGAGCCAGCCTCACTGGAGCCCCAGCCAGCTGTAAACTCACAATTCGCCCCTGCCCCACCTTAAACCCCAGCAGTACAGCTGGGGAGTACTAGGACATTTAAACAAGACTTTTCTGAAGACTTGGTTTGCCAGCAGGGCAATCAGACTCAGAGGGCTGGTGCAGGACATCCTTCCTGCCCTGCTCAGCAGGGGGCACTCTCCTGTTCCGCCCCCCAGCCCCTATTCCTCAGCCTTATTTCACAAATCAGGATAACTAGGTGGGGGGGGGGGAGCACAGAGAAGGACAGTCATCAGAAAAGGCCGAGATTTGCTTGGCAGAGGAAAGGAAGGGGGGCAGAAGGAAATGAGTGGGGAGCAGAGACTCGACCCATGTGTGAAGCCCGGGAATGAAGCGGGAAAGCTCTGCATACTGTGGAGTGGGAGACGCCGGTGCCAAAGGAAAGGGGAAGAGAATAAAGACGCGCTGCTGGTGGTTATGAGCTGGGTTCCCTTTCATAGTCTTTGAAAAATGCAAGTAAATGCTGGAATTTATTTCTTTATTATACTTGGTTAATGGACTGTGTTTCTTTGAATGCAAAACTGCGCTCACACTGAGCCCCGCGGGAGCCAGGATTATTTTCAGGATACACGTGCAACTAGGATACCCGTGCAACCTGTTCACAAGTATACCTGTCTCACTTCTCTTCATCACAGATGTCACAGCCTTAGAGGCCAACTGTATTCCAGCGCAACACAGTGGGTCTAACAGCTGCACCAAGGGTGTTCAGAGGAAGCAGCTGGCTTGACACTTTGGTCACCTTCCAAAAGTCTAGGAGGTTTATCTGGGAAGATTCAGCCTCTCCTCTCTCCTGCTGTATCATATCCCAGTATCTAAATGTCACCTCTGTTCGAGGCTGCTACACAGACAAACGAGCAGCATTCTCCTGACACAGATGTGCAACTGACTCCCCCAATTCGGTGGTCCCTGATTTTGGCTAGGCATTAGTAGCTTTAAAAAACTCTTGAAGCCCAGGCTGCACCCCAGACTGATTCATTTAGAATCTCTGGGGGTGGGACCCAGGAATGTGTAGTTGTTCAAACTCCCCAGTGTACAGCCAGGCTTCAGAACGATTATCCTAATCACTGGTTCATTCCATGTTTGCTCATCAGCCACACAGACACAAGCCAAACTCTGATAGGCAGCATCCAGCCTCCTGAAGACATCTAGGATCTGACATTAATGCTTATCAAGAGCCCCCAAGCTCCTAACGGACTTTCTGAGCACCCAAGTTTCAGCTACAGCTGGGATCAGTTTGGCAAGACACATGCACTGCTGCTTTTTGCAGACACAAAACCCGGCTCTTGCTAAGTCTCAAAGGCCCTGGGGATACCGCCCATGGATCAGTAGACTAGACCATGCCATCAGCTAGACTGTGGCCTCTGCTGCCCTTCGCCTACTGCCCCGGCCCCTCAGCCAGCACCTCAGTGTCTTCCTCCCATGCTCGTACTCACCGGTACCGCGGCCCTCCCTGGGTCAGCTGCTCCCCACAGGCCTCCCTTCCTTGGTGCCCCCTTGCTTGGGCCCCTCCTGCTTCCAATTGGTGCTGCCACTGCTGCTGCCACCAAGGCACTGGAGCCAGTCAACTGTCGCAAAAATGGGTGAGAACACCTATCCTCTCTGCTTTGTGTCCTGAAGCAGGGGCCCCATGGCAGCGGCTGCTGATACTCCCCTGCAGTTTTTAAGAAGTCCCCACCCCAGGTCCTCCACAACCAGGCCTGGGACTCACCCGTCCACCCCACAACTATGCCCCACTGCCTCTCACTCCTCCCTGTGCCACCAGCCTCCCCCCCAAGCCCCCAGAGACACAGCTGAAGCCCAAAGGAGGGGCCCCTACATGCCCTGTTGTACTTGGGAAGTGTGATATTCTAGCAGGCCAGTATTCTGTATACAACCTTCACTCACTGTAAGATTGGATAAGGGCACAGAGTGGGGTAGGATGGGGTATGTGGGAGTTGGTGGCACCTTGTGAATATCACCCTGCCCCCTCCCTCTAAGCCAGGGAGTAGCAATTTGCAGTGGGGGTGCTGAGGGTACTCTAGGGGCACCAGGAGTCTGGAAGGGACCTGGAAGGTGGGCGAGAAATGCACGACGGAGACCTAATTTGTTGGGGTTTTAAAATATATTTTTTAAAGTTTGGGACTCCTGTAATGGTTAATTTTTAAAACGTGTGTCTAAAGTATACACAAAAGCAGTAGTGCCCTGGCTCTCTCCCCATGTCCCCAGGCCTGTTCTCTAAAGTCAGCAATGGCTCCTAGCTGTTTAATTCTTCAAAACTTGAAATGTGTATATACCTCCTCCTCACTTGGCCTCAGACCTGCCTTGCCGACTCCCTGCCTACCGCTGAGGATTCCATACTCTCCTTCTCCCCCACCACCCCTAAATAGTGCTGGTTTTAGTTCTTCCGCTTGATTCTCCATGATGTCTAGTGGTACAATTCTAATGCTTTCTCCATCCTTCCGGCCCAGGCTTCTACCTGCACCCAGAGTCAGTGGTAGCTTTAATTTTAGCAAGATTATGAGATGGAAAGAAGTGTCCAGATCTCAGAGGGATTCAGACCCTGGAAAGACAAGACTCAAGGACTGGCTGGATGGGAGGAAGAGTCAAGAGGGGTAGTGTCCTGGGTGGCTCTGGGGCCGTATAACTGGGCAGACAGTGGAGCGACTCGCTGAGTGGAGAGGAAGAGATGATGAATTTGAGGTACCTACAGGGCATCCAGGTAGAGCTGTTGGAAGGCCATTGTCTGTGCTGGCCTGGCAGGCAGATGCCAGTGCTGGGCATCGGCAGCCCCTGGGCAGTAACTGAAGCGGGGTGTGGTGTGTGGCTGAGATCAACTGGGAAAATACACAGACTGAAAAGAGAAGAGGGCCCCAGACCCCACGCTGGAGGCACGCCAACATCTCAGAGGATAAGGAGACCTGAAAGGACAATGAGGACTGCCCAGAGTTGTGGAGCGGGGGGGACCCTAGGAAACCTAGGAAAGCAATCTTTCCAGCAGGAGGGGCTGATGCTGGTCAAGAATAAGGACTAAATGGAACCACTGGGCTTAGAGGTGTGGGGCTGGCCCTGGTGCTGGTGGGCAGGGCTCACTGCCACGGTGAGAAGCGCAGGGGAGTCGGGTGAGGCGGGGCGAGGAGGGTGTTGAAGTGCAAACAAATGGGGGATGGGGGGGAAGTTCTTCAGGGATGGAGCGGCAGCATTAGAAGATGCAGGAGCTACAGATGAGCAGATAGAGTGAGGCTCCCAAGGGGTTGGGAGGCTGGGGCAAGGACACAGGGGTGAGTCCCAGAGGGAGGCAAATGTTCCTTCCACCCTAATGGAAGAGACAGGGAAGGGGTGTGATAGGGATAGTAAAATCTGTAATTAGGTGAAAAGATGCCAACCATCCCCATGCCATCCAAGAGCTCCTGTCTTCTCCCTGGGGCGGAAGGTGCAGCCACCAGCTGAGTGAGTGACGGTTGGGATGTGGCCGGAGCAAAGGAGGTGGAGGGGCGTGCTGGCAGGAGCATGAGGAGCCCTCAGCGGTTAGGGGCAATCATTTGTAGTTTCCCAGCAGTGTGGCTTTTCTCCAACAGATCTCAGCCTCCTGGTGGTAAGCGACCAAATCCCTCCAGGATTTTCTGCCGGGCAGGGAGCTGAAATCCTGGTGAAAGGCTGGCTGAAATGGGGACTACCGCTGGCTGGAGGGAGGTGAAGGCAGTAGGGCTGAGAGCCTAAGGAACAGGAGGCTGTGGTCAGAGTCCGAGGGGCGAGCTGAGAGATGGACAGTGCTCACTGACGGTGAGGAACAGGGTGTGGTCACAGGGCTGGCGGCTGAAGTGGAATGGGGTGAAGACCCTTGAGAGGTTAAGGAGTGCAGGTCAGGGTGGTGGATGTAGAAGTCACCCAGGGGGAAGGCAGGACCTGGGTGGGTAGAAGTCATCTAGGAGGCAGGAGCTGAAGTCTTCCCTCCGTGAGGGGGAGGCAGGTGGGTGTCTGAGATGAGCTGGAGAGAGTGGTGTCCATCCTGAGAGCTGGAACCTCAAAGACATAAGGGGTCTTACCAGAAGGTGGGGGCTAGAACAGTCCAGGAGGCATGGGGGGCCTTGACCCCACCTCCCACCTCTGATGTTCATGAGTATGGGAGGAAGAGAGGACATGGAGGGGAACCCAGAGGGCCTCTGAGGTTCTCCCCAGAGGAGAACCAAGTTCCAGTGTAGGGAGGAGACAAAAACAACCTGCAGGGAAGAGCTCAATCCATCAGGGAACTGGATGGTCATGGAATAAGGGTTCGCAAGGGTGATCATTCAACAAGTATTTATTGAGCAGCCACATCTGCCAGTTTTTGGGATGGACGGTCCCTGCTATCATGGGCTTAGATCCTGGCAGAGGCCCAAAGGCTTGGGTGAGGGGATGGGGTGTGGAAGGTTAGGCTACTGGTGGAACACAGGAGGGTACAAAGAGTAAGAGAGAAGATTCTTTCTTGGGCAAAGAAGCCTGTAAGGTTGGCCTGAATCTCAGCCACACGCTCAGCCTTCCCCTCTTGGCTGGAGGGGACCCAAGTCTCCCAGCCCAGAGATCCACATAGCCACTCATTCTTTGGTTCATTCCTTGACCAAGAATTAATGGATGCCTGCTATACACAGGGCCTTTAAGTGAGTGGGCTGGAGGCAGCTCAGCAACTGGGGCAGGTGCCTTTGGCCACAGAATAACAAGAGGAGGGAGGCACTCAGGGCTCTCAGAGGCCTGTCTGAGCGGGGCCAGGGCCCAGGCTGGTGGGGGGCCTCTTGGGAGGGTGGGCTGGTGGGAATGTAACTGGAGAGGCTTCCAGTGGGACTTGGTGATTCTCTGTGGGGGCTCTGTCAGAATCCCCAAGGGGAACTCCTGCCCCAAGAGCCTGGGGTGCTCTGCCTCCCCCTGAGCCCGCTATGGAAGAGGCACCAAGATGGGATGCCACGGAGGAGAGAGGGAGAGCAAAAAAGTGGCTGAGCCACTGGGACAAATGGGAGCCCCGGAGGGAGCGGCTGCGGGATCGCATGGCCCCTCGGACCCGGTGGGGTGGGCGGATGGCCTTGTGCAGGCGGGCAGGTTGTTCCTGGGCAGGATGGTTGGGAGGCCCTGTGGTGGCAGGGGTGGTGGCTTGGACCACACGGGAAGACCAAGGCCACTTGGGGCCACGATGCAATTGGAGGGGCAAGTGGAGGGTGTGGTGAAGGCGGGTGGTTCTTTGTACTCTGTGCAACAGGTGGCTGATCCCACGGTGGACAGCAGCATGCTCCTGGTGCTCGGCAGGCTGGCTGAGAGATGTGGCATCAGAGACGGCGGCTTGCTCAGCGGGATGGCGGGGAGGCCAAGCTGGGGGGTGGCATGTGCCGTGGGGCAGGCGGGAGGCCCGGCAGGGGCGGGAGGCTCCTCGGCGGGGGTGGGAGGCTCCTCGAGCTCTCTGCAGGGAGTAGGCTGGCTCGGACTGTGGTGGTTCGGACTGTGATGGCTCGGCACTCTCCGTGGGCTCCGTGCACTTTCCAATACAGAACCTCAGACTGAGGGTTGGAAGGGACCTCAGGGGCCACCCAGTCCAACCTTTTACTCTATTCAGATCCCTTTTTCCCCTGGAGAGGTGAAAGCCCAGCCTCTAGTAATAAGCCTCCAGGGACAGAAGGGTCACTACCCTTGAGGATACTTGTTTCACTGTGGGATGACTTTAAAGTTCTTTCTTACATGGAGTCAAAGCTTGCTTATTTGGCCCCTATCCAGTGTTGCCCCATGGTGTCACACCCCTGCACTGGCCCTCACTGGCTGTGTTTAACCAGGGAGTGGATTCTTGTCCAGCCCTCCTCAGTGAGAACTTAGAGGACAGAAGATGCATAAGGAAGCTCCAGACAAAGGCCTTGGACATTCCAGAAAAGAGACAGGGCTCTGAAAGGAAGTGTGCTATTAGCATTTCAGAAGAATACATATGGTTACTGAAGGCTCTTGCCCTGGTGTGGTGGGAGGGCTAGGGCAGTCCAGGCATGCAGCTGGCATTTGGAGACTGTCCTCAGGACAGCTTAGGACTCATTGCCTTGCTGGGAAATTCCCCAAGTGCAAGGCGAGTCTGAGAGTCACCTGCTGCGGCTGTGCCCCCTGGGACCTGGAATGGGGGCAGGCAGGAGTCCTGGGCCGAACTTCTGGGCCACTCACCGAGTGTTCAGCATCTGAGTCTTCCGAGCTGCTGATCACCACGACGCGCTCCTCTGAAACAGGGCAGGGGAGATGGCATTAGGTGCTGCCCAGGGTGCACGTGGGAGGGTATGGTGTTCAGCTGGGGGAATCCTTGCAGGCTAGGGGCTGGGGGCTGGTGGGTGCTCTGCAGGGGGATGTGAACATTCACTGTGTGTGCCAGTATGGATCTGCTTTGTGTTTGGGTTTGATTTATTCATAAATGGGTTTCCATCATTTATTGTCATGGCTTACCCGTGCATATTTAATTAAGCTATTGGCCCTGAATTCAGAGTTTGCTCCCTGCGTAGGAGGCTTAACTACCACCACCTGGTTTGGAACTTCTCGCACATTGGTTTGTCCCAATTCTCAGCCCTGTGAGCTGGGATGTGTAGAGTTAAAAGACACTTCATCTGGTTATTCAAAACCCTTTGATTACTAACAGCACTTGTGGGTAAGGAATATCAGTCAGGGCTCAGTGTGTGACTATGGTTGGAGCTCTGTGTAGGACCTAGAATGAAGAACAAAGCTGTACTTGGGGTGAAGCAGATCCAGGAAGAACTCTCTTGTTTCATAATTTTTTGGGTTGACCTCATCTCTGCCCAAGGACTCCGACTCCCTGTCTGGTGGTGTCCACACAAGGTATCTCAGACAAATGAGATCTTTAAGTGGGTGGCCTTTGCAGAAAAATTTAGGGAAATGATGGGTGTGGACTTTAAGTCCTCTCTGGGAATGTGCTAGGCATCCAGCAACAGACATTTCTTGGGGAGACCTACCCTATGCAGAGGCATGGTGCTGGGCACTATAAGATTAATGTTTTGGGGCAAGGACTCATAGAATTGTACGGTTTAGCCCCTTAGGCTCCCCACACTGTAATTATGGCAAAGCACATGGTAAACTGTATCAGAATCTCATGCCTAGGTAAACTGAGGGCTATCCCTGTCCTATTCAGTGATAGCTCAGAGCAGGACACACAAGGGCCTCTTGCTGGCTTCGGTTTCCCTGGGTGGGGTCAGAATACAGAAGAGGGCCCCTGTGCCCAGACCCTGGAGGGTAGCTCACAGGCTGCTGCGCTACCCACCTCCCTACCTGCCTCCCCAGGGCCGCCGGTCGCGTGGTTGCTGTTGGGCAGGTTGAAATCGGTTCGTATGAAGGGGCTTCTGGGGCTGGGCGGCCCATCCAGGTGGGGTGGTGAGACTGCCTTGGAGGTGCTGGGCCTGGGCTGCTCAGGGGAGCTCAGGGCCAACCTTGCCTCCTTCTCCTCCTCAGACTCCATCTTGATGACCTTCCTGGGGCACTGGGTCTGGCAGGACTTCCTCTTCTGTGGTGTGGCTCTATTGGAGACCTCCTGCACAGAGGGGAATCACAGGACCAAGTCAGGTGCCTCCAGGGGTTGGTGGGCAGAGCCCATGACCCCTTTGTTCCTATTAGCCCCTCTGCTATCACACCCTCTCCTCTGCTCTCGGCCATGCAGATCATGCCTCTCTTCAGACAGAAAGCCCTCCCAGCCTGGTCCCGGCTGCCAACCACCAATCCCTGCTGGCCTCTGACAGCCCTGGGTGTCTCAGGGACCCCAGCATGAGCCACTCCCAGCCCAGGGGGAGTTTCCTGGTGGTGCAGCCAAGAGCAAGGGAGGTCACAGAGAAGCTGCAGAGTGAATACTTCCTCATGAAGAGCTGATGAAGGCCTAGATTCTCACCCCAGTGCCACCTCACTGCCTTGGTGGAATCTGGGCCTTCAGAGGGGAGGCAGGGACTGGTCAGAACCTTACCTCTCTGTAGGAGGAGTCTTTGATGGAGAAGGCATACGTTGGCACAGGGTGTGCCCCAGGCACCGACTGTACCACTGCCATAGGTTGGGCTTCGTCCAGCTGCAAGGCCTGGGCCGGTGCCTGCATCTGCACTCTCTGTGCCTCCTCAGGCTGCAAAGTCAGGAAAATAGAGTCAGAAATGCCCAGGCAGCAGGCCCAGGCCTAGGGACCCCACATCTGTGGTCGGCCCAATCCCAGGGCCTCACCCTGTCACAGGTTCAGGCTCCCTGACCAAAGCTCAGAGCTCACTGCAGACAAGGAGTCCTTGCCAAACCCTCCATGATTTCCCCTCCTTCTGACTCTGAGTTACTGGTGCCCAGGGACCACATCAATTCTTGTGTGTCCTAACAGTGCTGGAAGATACCTCGGGGATTATACTGCCCAACTCCCCCTCAAGACACGCTCAACAGCTAGCCCAGCTTACATACCTCCAGGGACAAAGGGCTCACTACTGGTGGAAGCTGCTCCTCCAACAGCTGCAAGATTCTAACAGTGAGAAAACCCTCCCATTGAGCTACAACTGGCGTCCCTGTGACCTTAACTCTGCCCCCTTGGCCTTAACTCTACCTGGGTCACAAGTTGGACAAATTACTCAAAACTCATCAGGCTTCAGTTCCCCTGTGTAAAATAGGAATAATAATATCTATCTCATATGCTGATATGGATGAAATGTGTTAATACAAGTAAAATGTTTAGAAGAGCACCTGGCACTTAGAAAGTATCACTCATGATGGAGATGATGATACAGATAGTGATAAATACTGTTTTCATTTCTACTCTGTGTCAGGCACTGTGCTAAGTGCTTCATGTACCCATCTCAAATGAAGTAGAGGCAGTTCCTCAAAAAGTGAAACACAGAATTACCATAATTCTATGACCCAGCAATTCTACTCTTAGGTATACACTCAAAAGAATTGAAAACACATGTTCAAACAAAAATTTGTACATGAATGTTCATAGCAGCACTATTCACAATAGCCGAAAGGTGGAAACAAACCAAGTATCTATCAACTGATGAATGGATAAACACAATGTGGTACAGCCACACAATGGGACACTATTCAGCCATAAAAAGTAATGAAGTACTGATACATACAACAACATGGATGTGCCTTGAACATATTATGCTAAATGAAAGAAGCCAGACACAAATCACATATTGTATGATTCCATTTATATGAAATATCCAGAATAGCTAAATCTATAGAGACAGAAAGCAGATTGGTGGTTGCCCGGAGATGGGGGAGGGGGATATGGGGAGTGACTGCTTCATGAGTATGGGGTTTCCTTTTGGAGCGATGAAAATATTTTGGAATTAGATAGGTGGTAATAGTTGTACAAGATTGTGAATGTGTAGGAGGCTGAGGCGGGAGGATTGCTCGAGCTCAGGAGTTTGAGGCTAGAGTGGGCAACGTAGCAAGACCCCATCTCTAAAAAAATTTAAAAGATTGTGAATGTACCAAATGCCACTGAATTGCACACATCAAGATGGTTAAAATGGTGAATTTTATGTTATATTGATTTTACCACAATAAAAAAATTATAGTTTAAAAAAAAGGTAGGTGCCATACTATGACTATTGCTGATCTACAGAGCAGGAAACTGAGGCACAGGGAGGTGAAGTGATTTCCTAAGGTCACACACCTTAGGAATCCTGGCCTGCTGTGAATCCAGTGGTTTCTAAATGGAAGTCCCCCTCCTGCCCCTGTGCACTCTCCGTTTGCTTTAGTCACTGGGTCCTTCACATCCCTCCCCACTGTCTTTCTCTATTATGTAAAACTGAAGTGTAACTGGACCATTCGTTGAAGGTGAGTGAGCAGCAGCAATCTACTTTCCTCATGGGGATAAGCTCTGTCCCTCCTACGAGGGCCTCCTGAGAACTACTGGCCAAGCCTGGGCTGAGGCGGAAGGATCGCAACAGAGGCTGCTGGGCAAGTGACTTAAGGCAGGGAGGGCCCAGCCTGGCACTGACTTGGGGAGGCACTGGGTACCGGAACCCTGTGGCAGGTCCTTCTTGGGGCCTCCCACACCATTTGCTATGATGGGTTCACCTCCTTCCCCCCTCCCTTGCTTCCTTTCTTTTTCTCAACATCTTTACAGAGAGGGAAGAGAACGGTCTCCCTGGATCAAAGGGTGTGAGCCTCACTGGCGAAAGGGAAAGAATGGATGATCCCCCAGGGTCTTTCCCTCCTAGGCCTCCAGGAAAGTCTCTACTCACCACTGAGATCTCGACGCCAGCTTGTGACCCATTCATGGATTATGAAAGCAATTTAATGGGTCACGACCAACATTTTTTATATTAAATATAATAGTATAGAATAGAAATTATTGGAGTACATCCCATGTAATAAACATAATTTGTTTTGTAAAACTTCTGTTTTAGCTACAGGTATGTGTGTGTACGTGTACATACTGTACATGATGTTGTGAAATATATTATTTTTACAGTGAGTGGTGGTCAAAAAAGAGTCTAACCCACCTTACAACCATTAGGATAACTATTATTTTAAAAAAAAAAAAAAGAGGCCATACGCAGTGGATTATGCCTGTAATCCCAGCACTTTGGAAGGCCAGAGCATCACCTGAGGCCAGGAGTTCAAGACCAGACTGGGCAACATAGCGAGACCCCCATCTCTACAAAAAAGTTTTAAAAATTAGCCAGATGTAGTGGCACATGCCTGTAGTCCCAGCTACTCAGGAAGCTGAAGTGGGAGGATCACTTGAGTCCAGAAGTTCAAGGCTGCAGTGAGCTATGATTACACCACTGCACTCCAGTCTGGGCAAGAGACTGAGACCCTGTCTCTTAAAAAAAGAAAAAAGAGAAAGAGGGAAAATAACAAATGTTGGTGAGGATGCAGACAAGTCAAAACCCTACGTACTACTGTTGGTGGGAATGTATTAATAAAATGGTACAGCCAAATATGGAAAACAACATGGCGGTTCCTCAAAAAATTAAAAATAGAATTATTGTATGATTCAGGAATTCCATTTCAGGGTATACACCCAAAAGAACTGAAAGCAGGGTCTCAAAGAGTTATTTGTACATCCACATTTATAGCAGCATTATTCACAATAGCCAAAAAGTATTAATAGAAGCAACCCAAGTGTCCATTAGCAGACGAATAGATAAACAAAATGTAGAAAATACATACAATGGAATATTATTCAGTC
Source organism: Daubentonia madagascariensis (assembly GCA_023783475.1). Classification (NCBI taxonomy): domain Eukaryota; kingdom Metazoa; phylum Chordata; class Mammalia; order Primates; family Daubentoniidae; genus Daubentonia; species Daubentonia madagascariensis. Next base: position 4,282,911 of record JAKFHU010000144.1, on the reverse strand, counting down.
TTAAAAGGGAAGAAAATTCTGACACATGCTACAATGTGGATGAATCTTGAGAAGATTATACTAAGTGAAATAAGCCAGTCACAAAAGGGCAAATACTGTATAATTCCACTTATATGAGGCACCTAGAGTGGTAAAAACCATAGAGACAGAAAGTAGAATGGTGGTTGCCAGGGGTTGAGGGGAAAGGGAATGGGGAGTTAGTATTTAATGGGTACAGTTTCAGTTTGGGAAGATGAAAAAGTTCTGGTGATGGTTGCACAACAATGTGAATATACTTAATGCCACTGAACTGTACATTTCCACATGGTTAGGATGGTCTATTTTATGTTAATATGTATTACACCACAATTAAAATTTTTTTAGAAGAAGGAGATTAAAAGGTCTTGCTCTATCCTTCTGTGTCTGGCTCTACAAAATGGCCAGTATGTAAAAGACCCCTTTCACTTAGGCCATGCACTCCCCAAAGGCAGGGCTGGGGCCCTCTCTGGTTCTCTCTGCACCCCCCAGACACCTCCCACCAATGTTAATGAAGCAGGGGACACATAGGAGGGCTCACTAGAGGAAAAAAAACATGATGACTGATTTATAGTTGTTTTATAGCTTTAAAATAACAAATTTATTTTATTCATTAAAGTACTGTAACATCATTACAAAAAGAGCCCATGAAAAATAGAGGAGGGAAAATACTCAGTGCTGCCTCCCCACCCAAATACTCCTAGTTGAGCCTGTTGGTATGTTTTCCCTTCATATCTTCCAGGCACACAGTTGCAATGCATGTAAACAAACCGGCAGTTTCAAGAGGGACAAGTGTTGGAACTAGAAGCCCAACTCCTGCCTCCTAAGGCAGAAACATGGGTCTGAGAGGCTGCCTCTCTCCTCGCATGGCTGATGGAGCCACTTTCCCTAGGGACAGCCCATCTATGCCTGCCTAACCTGTCCTTCGCACTCACACTGTGTTACTCACTTCCTTCCCTCGGCTTCACTACTACCCCCAGCCAAAGAACGAAGTGAAAAGCAGAGGCTTTGCAGAAAGGACATTCCTTTCATGCTCCAAGTTCAAACTGTTTTGTAGTTGATAGTGAGAGGCCACATCTGCCCTGGCTTTATCAAGACAAAGACTGGGCAAAACGCCTGACGGTGTGAGCTCTCTTGTTCATTAACCAGCGACTGGCACCTGGAAGATAACTGAGTCTGTGGACCAAGGGCACTTTCCCATTATTATTTCGTAGCAGACATTATCCATTGTAGCATTATTTGTAATAGCAAAACAACCTAACTATGCATCAACAGGGAACTGGCTAAATAAACCATGCTATATCCATTCAATGGACCACTATGCAGCTGCAAAAAGGTATCAGGAAAGTAGCAGGAAGCTCCCTACCTGCTGACAGCATAAGAATTCCAGAACACATTGCTGGGTGGAAAAACCCGGGGTGTAATACCATGTATATATGGTATTATGCTATCTTTGTGCAAAAACAGAGTGGAAAAAGACAGTATTTATAATCATACTTGCTTGACATTACATAAAGAAATCCTGGAAGGATATATAAGAAACAAATAAAGATAGGTACATGGGCCTCAGAACTGGACAAATGGGGCATGAGGTAGGAGTGAGACATTATCACTTTTTACATTTCTATTTCTGACCATGTGATTGTATTATCGATGAAAAAATAAAATGTCTTCTTTTTACTTTTGAAACTGTGTGTATGGGGATGCAGTACCTAAGGCAGTTAAGAGTTGGCTTTTAGTCTTGTCCCTGACTTGCTGTGTATGGCCTTGGGTAAGTTGCAGCACCCCCTCTCTGGGCCTTAGCTTCATCCTCTGTTGAAAAAAAAAGGAATTGGGCTCCATGCTTTCTCCTAGCTCTAAAGCTCTCAGACTCTACGTCCTGCCTCCTCCAGGAAGCCTCTCCTGATTGCCTTAGCCTACAGCAATCTCTCTCTCGTATAAGTCACACCATGACAAAGCTAGTAAGGCATAACCACCCCCTTCCTCCCACCAGAAGACCTGCTTTCCATGGAGGACTGGTCAGTCCTGGGCCCAAATCCTTGACAGGCAGGCACATGCAAACCCGAGTGACCAGGCTTGGGAGGAGACCAGACGCCAGGTCCAGGAAGGAACTGAGGAAGCTGATTCTGATGGAGAAGACCATGCTTGCAAGCGCCAAAGGGGGCAAATCAAAGGGATGCCACCGCATTTCCACGTAGGGAAGCACTTTCTAAGTCAGAGCAGTCCAGAGCTGGGGGCAGCTGCCTCAAGAATGAGCAAGCTTCCTGTCCCTGGAGGTGTGTGCATGAAAGCTGGATAGCCTCGGCTCAGGGGTGCTGCAGAGGGAATGCCAATGTTAGATGGCATATGGGTGCCTTCCAACCCTGCGAAACTATGGTTCTTGGATATATCATGGCCCTGGAATTACACCAGTAGAACCCAAGCTGCTCGGATTGAGATCTGGTCCCATTCCCCATTCCTCTCTAAGAACCATGTGTGAGGAAAGAACAGGGGGAGGTCCACCTATGTCGACCCCATAAAAAGGCTAACACATTTAGGGTTGTGCAGGGAGGAGAGATCATGTGCCACATCCATCAGGACTGCTGCCGGTGACCACCTCCTTCACTACCTGTCTATCCCTGAAAGCCCTCCTGAACCTGGCTCATGGCCCATCAAGAGCAACTGTGGCATTTAGGAGCCCAGAGTAAGCCAGCCAGCCCTTCCTTAATGTCTTCCTTTACTACCTCCCATGAAAGCTCCAGTCCAGCCACTTGCTGTCCCTCTCTCAGGCACTCTTTCTGCAGATTCAGGGACAGCAGGCCCCATAATCTGCCTGATCTGCTGGGCCCTACCACCTCCCCTTCAGCCCTCAAACCCATCTCACCAAGTCAATGTCAGAAGAGTCCCTGGGAGTGCTGGTAGCCTCTGGGCTGGCTCTTCTGGACAGGGCTGCATCTGGAGAACACAGAGAAGGTCACAGGCAGGTCAGGGACACCCCAGTGAGGAGCAGAGGGGCATCCTGGCCTAGGACAGTGACAGAGAGAAGGTCCCTATTACTCTTCCTGGCTACCTATTCTCCAGGGCATCTCACAGCACTGGACAGCTCTATGGAGAGGCGGGCAGTTGGAAGAAAAGCTCTCTCAACTGCTGTGGGCATGAACCCAGCCAGAAGGGAAAGAGAGGTGGCCTTAGATAGCGCTTGCCTTTAGTTCCAAACCCCAAGTGCACCTCCCTCCATCTCTGAGCCACCAGCAAGGCCAAGTGTGGACAACCATAAAGCCATTACTGCTCACTGACTCTCTGCATACAGGGAGAGCTCTATGATATTCTTCCTTACCTGCAGTCTGGTTTTTATTTAAATCTAAACTTAAATTTTATTTTAATTGATTTAATTTTATTTTATTTAAACCTTAATCTCTCATGCTTCAGAATAAAATAACTCTTTCGTCTGCCACTGCCAAGTTACAATACCCAAGGCTAGCTGTTTAAACTCTGTGGAGTCATTTCCTGGATATGGGGTAACATTCACTGCCTAGGTGGAGAAGGCACAAGTCCACGCCCACTCTAGGATTGTCTTTTACGAGCCCACGTCCATCAGCTCCAGGAGGAGTAAGTACGCCCTCCATCACTGGCACCTGCCCAGGTGCCTTCAGATTTTGTAGCCTCTCTCCCATTTCTCCATAAGGGCATCCTACACTGGCTGCTCAGAGCTCAGATTCCATCTTAGAGATTTAGTCAAAGAGCCCTAGAGGCCCTCTTGTGCACTCTCTCTCCACTTATTTTGAAAGCCTCCCCTGATGTCTCTGGCTCACACAGAGCTGCTACGACTCCTGGATTTGTACTGCAGAGCTGAGCACTGCCTCATCTGTCCCATTCTCCGGCTGTGATGTGGCCCTGGCTCCTCTCCCAGTTGGACTGGACAACTCTTGAGATCAGGAACTGGTCTGCTCGCTCCTGACCTCCCAAGTACCCAATACTAGGCAGGGCCCACAAAGGTTGGCAGCTAGTTCAGATGGCAGGTCAACCAGGGGGCAAGGGATCTCCTCCAATGAGTCACTGCATGCTTTTGGGCAAGCACATAACCACCCCAGAGGGTTTTCTTAGCCTCCTTCTTCTCTAACCCTACATCCCAGTTGACTTCGCTGTTTCTGGGCACAGGGAGGCTTAAGACAATCCCCTGAAGTGGTTGGTCCCTCTGGGGCTAACATGGTACTGGGATGGGTTCTCAGCTTTGCAGTTTCTCAACTTTCACGTGCTCCACAAGGGCTACAAGGTCACAGCTAATCCATAGGGTCTTGTAAATTAGTGAAACATGTCCCTCTGGGTGGTGGCAGCCCGTGTCAGAGCCTCCTCTCCCCCTATATTCTGCACCCTGGAACCTAAGACCTGACCAAACCCAAGAGACTTGGTAAAAACTCAGTTTCCTTTTCTGTCAAATGGAGATGATCTTTTCTGACTCGCCTTCAAGCCCTTAAATGGTAAAGAGGCCGCCCACGAGGGTGGCTTACCTGTCCCCTGAGTGATGCTAGAGATGAGGTCCTGCAGGCGCACCCTGAACTCCTCGAATCCGTTGGTGCGCACGGCGGCTTGCAAGCTCTGGGGCTCCTCCCGACGCAGGCGACGGAGCGCCTCGCGCAGGAAGCCGTGCATGTCCAGCACCTCCTGGTCCGAGGCATAGCGCTTCATCCTCTGCACGAGCGCGCCGCCCGTGCGGATGCGCTGCAGGACAGCGTCCAGGCTGCCCAGCCGGCTCGCCATCTCCTCGTAGTCGCGCTGGTAGCGCTCGTTCACGGCCTCGAGCAGCTCGCTCTCCCGCGCCAGCACGTGCGCCACCACCTGGCGCACGCGCGCGCGGATCAGCTCCTCGGTGTCGGAGCGCGCGCGGCCCAGCTGGCCGATGGCCGTGCTCATCTGCGCGTGCAGCGCGCCGAAGGCGCCGTCCTGCTCCTGCAGCGCCTGCGTCATGGCGTCCAGCTCCTCCTGCCGCTGTTGGATCTCCGTGCTGATGTCGCACTTGAGCTCGCTGTGGCCGCGGTCCAGGAGCGCGCACGAGCAGCACAGCGGCTTGGAGCAGCCTCGGCAGAAGATGCTGCGGACACACAAGGCCAGACTGGGTTAGGGCTCTCCTGCCTTTTGTTTCTTTAAATTTTCATTATTAACTTCCTCTTCCCAAATTACCAAACTTTGAATCATGGTATGTTTCTAAATTTGTGCTTTTCCCAATTCAGTGTTTGTGGTTATGGTGATAGTATCCAAACTACCAATAAAACATCAGAGTATAAAAAGTTACTACAGCAACGATTTCAACATCTGTGAAACAATGCAAAGATATACAAAAATAAAATAATAATCTCTTTCCACCACTTCTGAATTTCCCTTCTGCACCGAGGCACCAGGTGAGCATCGTGGAGTGCACCCTTCTACCCCTCTCTCCACTCAACCCACCTTACACAAATACCCAGACTGTGCTGCGGATTGCAGGTTTTCACGGATTTGACACGTATCAACCATCCCATTTAACGTTTGCAAGAGCCCGTTAGGTGAGAATTATTGAGCTCCTCATTTCACAGATGAAGAAACAGACATACAGATGTTGTATAATTGGTCCAATTATTTACAATTTTGGGAGTTGATGTTTGTTCTAAAACAATGACATCATGCCATATCATTACTTTGTAACTTCCTCCTCTAACTTTCAGGACATTCCTCTACGTCTATAGGCACAGAGCTGATGTATTCTCTTTAATAACTTCATTATACTCCAGATGGGCCACAACTGATTCAGTCATTCTCCTTTTGATGGACATTCAGGTGATTTCCTGTTTGTGCATTTTATTTCTTTTCTTTCTTTTTTTTTCTATTTTTTTATGCCAGTATGAACAATGCTTTAGTAATATCCACATTATATAGCCTAATCATGGCCACTTTTGTTTCTATGAAAATAGATTATAAATAATAGGACTGCTGGATCAAAGAGTTTGTGTTTGTATTTTAATATTTTTATTTATTTAATATATTTTAGCTGCAGGCACTTCCACAGCATTTACTATGTGTCAGACACTATTATAAGCATTTGACAAATAATAACTCATTTAATCCTCCTAGCAATCCAATGGGATAGGTACTATTATTATCCCCATTTTAAGGATGGAAAAACTGAAGCAAGAGGCAAAATAATTTGTCCAAGGTCACACAATTAGTAAGTGGCAGAGTCCACTTACTGTAGTATGCAGGATAATGGTCCCTAAAGATGTCCATGTCCTAAGTCCCAGAACCTGTGAATATGTTACCTCACTATGGCAAAAAGGGTCTTTGCAGGTGTGATTATGTTAAGGATCTTGAGATAAAGAGATTATTCTGGATTATTTGGGTGGGTCTAATGTAATCAGGAAAGGCCTTGCGGCGAGGTGAGAGAGTGACAGATGTGATGGAAGCACAGGTCGGAGTGATGCTATGTTGCTGGCTTTCAAGATGGAAGGGGCCATGAACCAAGGAATCTGGGCAGCCTCTGGAAGTTGGGAAACATGAAGAAAATGGATTCTCCCCAAGAGCCTCCCAAAGGAACGAAGCCTGCTGACACCTTGATTTTACCTCAGTGACACGCATTTCAGACTTCTGACCTCAAAACTAAAAGACAATAAATTTGTATTGTTTTAAGTCCCTAAATTTGTGTAAAATGTTATAGCGGCAGCAGGAAACTAATATAAAACCCAGGCAGTCCGGCTCAGCATCCACGCTAGTAACCATTGCAATGCTGCTGCTTCAAATATTATCAGGAAAAATACTGGTAGTTACTTCCCCAGAAATATTGTTGTAATTTACCCCCACCAGCAATGATAAGACTAAGTCAGCCCACCTGAGGCCAGGACAAAGGGTCTTAGCTGGGATGACCTTGAGACCAACTTGTCCTGGAACTACCAACAGAGACCCTGCTGGCCAGCCTGACTGAAGTATAGTGCTCAGCAATGACAATCTTAATTAGAAATTTTAAGCAATTGTGAAAAGAACTAATAACTCTGCAGAGGGCAATTTGGCAGTATCCACCAATATTACAAGTGCATTTATCCTTTGACTCAGCAATCCTCTTCCTAGTTATCTATTCTGCAGTTCTATCTCCACACACACAAAATGACATCCGTACAATTTATTCACTGCAGCACAGTCCATAATAGCAAAGAATCAGAAACAACCCAGGTGTCCATCATCAGGCAATTAATTACATAAATTAAGATGCACCTATATGATGGAATACTATGCAGCTGTAAGAAATTGAGGATGCTCTCTATGTACTGATATGAAAAAATCTCCATGGAGAAATGAGGTTAATAATAGGAGTACTGGAAGGATTAAATAAGTTATTACATATAAAAAGGTTAGAACAGTGACAGGCATATAATGAGTTTTCAATAAATACTAGCTATTTGTATTATTATGATATATATTTTAAGTAAAAAATCAAAGTGCAGAAGTGTATTGGATGCTACCTTTTGTGTAAGAATGGAGAAAAATAAGAATATATTCATATTTGATTGTATTTAAATAAAGAAATCTTAGAAGGACACAAAATTAATAAAAGTGGTTATAGGATGTGGTGGAGCAGGGGTAGAGTGAGACATTTCACTGTATGCCTCTTTAGACTGCTTTCATGTTCGAATCTTGTGACTGTATGAATGTATTACCTTTTTAAGTTAAAAAATAGAATACTAATAAGTGTGGGCAACTGTATAGGGTGTAGAAATAAAGGGAGGAGAACAAGAAGCAGTTGTCATTTTCCTGCTTCAGACCCATGGGAGAGGAGGGGCTGTGTGTGATGCTGGGTTCCCTTCCTTGGAGACAGTGCACCCAGCCTGGGAGGGCACACCTCAGGTAGCCTGGCTGGACAAAGAGCAAGACCTTCTGAATGACCATAGCCTCTCCCTGCTGGGTTCAATTTCTAAGACCCTTTTGCCCTGAATGGGGTCTCCCTGGGGAAACCAGCCCCTGCTCCCCCTCCAGATGGAAAGGACAATTGGCAGCAGGTCCCTGTGAGTTGGTCAGCTTGAATCAGACACCCCGGGCCTGAAAGCCCCCAGGTCTGTGGTAACACAGAAGTACAGACCCTGAATTGAAGTGACCCATTAAAAGGGCTACCATCCAGGGCCAGAATGACCTCCTTAGCTGAGTGGTTCCTTCAATGTCATTCAAAGAACATTAATTGAGCACCTACTGTGTGCTTGGCGCTTTGGGGGAGGCAGAAGTGAGGTGGGCACCTGCCCACAAGAAGCTCCCTGACAAGAACACAGACTTAACACAGACATAGAGAGCTGTATCTCTGAAAAGGCACAATGACAGTTATTTGTTCCTGGAATACTCAAAAGAATGAACTAAAATACCACTGAATTAATAAGAAATTTCACAGCAAAGTGCCTAGATTACACATGAATTAAGTGAGGAAAAAATAGCTGAATTCTGTCTCAGCAAAGCAAATGAAAAGAAATACGGGTAAAAATTCCATAATCCCATTCACAACAGCAATTCAAAAAATCCTACAAAATACCTAAGCATAACACGAACAAGAAATATGCAGGACTTATGGGAAAAAAATTACAAAGACCCACTGAGATACAGAGAAAGTCTAAAAAACAGAAAAGTATATCAAAATCCCGATTAGAGAGACTAAATATTATAAGATTATTAATTCTCCTCAAGTTAATATAAAGGCTTAAAGCAATTTTAATCAAATTATGAATGAGATTTTGAAACTTAGCCAAATGATTCTAAATTTCATATGAAGGAATAAACAGTTGAAATAGCTAAGAAATTTTTGAAAAATCAGTGTAAGGAAGGGGAATTTTCTCCACCAGATAACACATTATAGAACTGCCATTATTAAGAGACTATGGTACTAATCTAAGAGGCAAGAGAAAGAGCAGAACAGACCAGACAGGCCTGAAATAGGTCCTGGCATCTATAGGAATGTAATATTTTACATAACAAAGAAAGCATCCCAATACTAATGGACATTACAGGGGTTTTCAACAATTGAAATCAGGGAAACTGGCTGGGGTGGAGGTGGTGGGCAAGAGTCAAGTTAAAGCCTTACTTCTTGCTTCACACTGAGATCCATTTCCAATGGATCACAGAGTTAAATGTGAAAAATAACCATGAAGGAAACTATAGTTGACTGTTTGTTTACTGTCACGATGATAAAGACCTTATAATCAATGAAGAAACGGAAGAAATCATATAATCAATAGACGCCACTGCCTAAAAATTCAAAACTATATATTCGTGACTTACTATTATGTAAGAAAAGCAAGGCATACAACACTAAGTGTTGCTCATTTTGTTTTAGATGACCACAGAGTTAGCGAGAAGGAAAGAAGTCAGTCTATAGTGATAACAGTTACCGCTTTGTCTTTTCCCCTCTTTTCACCTATTTAGATTTTCGAAAAGTGTCTACAATCAATTCTAAGTAAAGAAGTTTGGACTTTAAATAGGAGGCAATGGGGAACCCTCAAAGAACATCCCATCTAGGAATTATAACAAAGTTCTGTCTCTTCTTTCCTGGTATATATTGTTTTGCTTATCCCTTTATGACTGTTCAGTAAACAGTCACATTGCTAATTTTTAAATTTTTTTTTAGAGATGGGGTGTCTCTATGTTGCGTAGGCTGGACTCAAACTCCTGGGCTCAAGCAGTCCTCCCGCCTCAACCCCCTGAGTAGTATATTTTAATAAATGCCTCAACATGTTTCCTGGGTTCTCAATCTCCCCATCCTAAAGCTGCCCATGTCTAAACTACCATGCCAGAAATAGTATGGGTTAGTTCTTCCAATTCCTAGCTACGAGGCCTTGAGCAAATTACTTTCTCTCCCTGGGTCTTAATTCCTTCATCTGTAAAATGAGAATAATAATGCTTCCCCCATCGACCATTACAAGGAAAAAGACAGGCGGTTGTATGTGAAGGTCCCAGCACAGTGCCAGGTACACACTGGACATTTTGGAGCCATGAAAGAAGAGGGAGCATTATACATGGCAGGGGATAGCCCTGCTGCTGGTGGGTGAGCATCCCAACCTCAGGAAGTAAGGAAATATCACTATTGAGAGTGTTCTCTGGGCTGCCCCTCCCCAGTATCGTCAGGCCACCCTATTCCAGCCACACCTTCTGCTGGGGCCAGGAGCATGCCGCTTCTGATGTTCTAGGAAACAGGTGGCTCAGAAATGCAGGAAGTAAAAATGCTATGAAAACAGGACCAGTGGAGGAGAGCTGGCACCAGAGCAGGACTTCAGGAAGGAACTGGCTTGCCCAAAAAACTCTCCCCCCACCTGCCCCACCTCCAGGCAGCAACTTAGAGCTTTCACTCTGATGGAGTGGCAAAAGAGCAGCTCTTTTGGAAATTCAAATGACTCCAGGGCAATTAAAAGGATCTATCAGTCATTTACCCAGTAGTATGAATGCATTTAAGAATATTGGTTTCCTGCTATCTCCTGGGTGACACAGTTGAGGAAACAAGATTTCTGAAACCAGGAGAAGAGATGGGTGTTTCTAAAGCCTGAGATATTTAAAGAGAGTGAATGCATTATTCCTACTGACTTCCCCTCGATTCATTGTTTGAGAAGGTAGTCTTGGAAATGGGAAAGCCTGAGGTCTTGGAGAAGAAGATACCAGAAGTCAGAGAAGCAGCAAGGAAAGCAGGGGGAGAAGGAAACACTACCTGTTTTGCACTCCTGTCTTATGCTGGCCCCACACCCAAGAATGAGGAAGAAAAAGTGTGTGTGTTTCCTTCCCTACTCTTTTCTATATAGGTCCCAGCACCCAAGACATATGGCCGGTGTATCCATGGTAGGCAGTGTTCCATGGGACCACATTCCTCATTCTGTAGGTAGCAGGTACATTGCCACGTGGGTTCCCTGTTTCTCCCGCAATCTTTTTGTTGGGGAATGGCACCACCATTCAAGGCCACTCAAGCTAGGGACCCTGGGGCCATCCCAGATGCCTCTCTCTCTACTGCGGCTTCAACGGTAATTCCTCATTAAGTCTTCTTGATTCTACCTTCATTTACTTAAAAAAATTACTGAGTACCAACTATGTCCAGGCATGGAGCAAGGATGTAAAGATGATTAAGGGAGAGTCCTGGTGCCCATATCTGTCACAGCAGTTCCCACTGCTACTGCCTTTGTTTTTGCCTCAGTTACCCCTTATCTCCTCAGGCACTGTACCCTAATAAGCCTCCCTGCCTCCGGTCCCACCAACTCCAACCAACTCTCCCCAGCGCCACCAACATGGTATTTCTGAAACATGATTATCCTCATGTGCTGAGGTGATGGCAACGCTGACCCTCATGAGTGCAATCAAAACAGTATTAGGTGTGAGAAATTTTTTAAGCATCACATATGCTGTATGTTAATAAAGGAGATTCAATTTTTGGAACAAAGTTCGATCACCTGGGGAAAGCCATTGACTTTTATAACAATACACTATAATTACCTAGTATTGATCGGTAAACATTAACACAATTTGGATTTACATGACGGTAAATGTTGCAAGAAACAAGACAAAGTTTATCACATAGATAAGTAGTGATTATCAAGCTATTTTATTTAAATCTGATCTATTTTCAGTAAATGAGATGGCAAGAGATGGAAATATGTAAAATAATCAATTAATTAAAGCCACGAATAAAAAAAGATATTTGATGATTAAGGTAATAATAGCATAATACTATATTAGTTAAGTAACGTAAGTGAGAACAGGTACCTCTTTCTATTCAGTCATGCCAATCTTGAAATACCTCACCAACTCTAGTAGCTTTGGCAGAACATATCCAAATTGCAAAATATGCCACAGCAGGAATTTAGTAGCAAATTCAAAGACGAAAGTTAAACATTAAATGTTAACAGAATCTGGTGACATAGAAAACAGTAACTCCTTACGTGACAGAAACAATTCTGATATTCTCAAGTACTTTTATAAAAATGTACATAAAATGAAAAATGATTTTTACATAGCTTTGAATGTATATGGTTGTTCTGATCTTGGTTACTCATTCAGTAGTCATTAAATAAATAAGTTCCTCCTCCCAAACTGTAGCAACACTATTAGATTACTCATCTGAAAACACTTAAAATTAATAAATTAAAAATTGTAATAGCACAAGAAAAAGAGGGAAATGGGAAGGAAGAAAGGGAAGATGGAGGAGGAGAAGTAATATAAGAAAATTTCATTGAAATAAACAGAATTTTTAGATTGAAAGAGCATGCCAGGTTCCAGAATAATTTGATACAAAATGCTCAACACCAAGACAGCTTGGTTAAATTAATAAACTTCAGCAATTAAAAATATCTTTAGGCATCAAGGCATAAAAAGCAAATCCGTTTGGCCTCAGACCTCTTCTCCTGAACATGTGATACTGGAAGACGATGCAGCAGTGTCTACAAAGTTCTGAAGGAAATAGTGTGTGACCTAGGAATATTATACCCAGCCAAGATGTCATTCAAGTATAAGAGCAACCCAAGACATTTTTAACACCAAGAGACTCAAGGAATTCAGAACACAGAAGTCCTTCTTGGAAAAACTGCTTGCTAACAACATCCATCCAATTAAGAGCTCAATTAAAATACAGAATTTGGGAAAAGTGACGTTAAAGTAAAAGGACTAGGGCTAAGCATTACAGCCCTTTGATATGGAAGCAAAACTGAAAGGATGGGACCATTCTGATCTTTCATAGCAGACTCAGTTACTACCATCTAAAATGGAAGCATTTCATTAAAAACAAACTATATGGGAGGCTGAGGCAGAAGGATGGCTTGAGCCCAGGAGTTCAAGGCTGCAGTGAGCTATGATCACACCACTGCCCTCCAGCTGGGGCAACAGCAAGACCTTGTCTCTTAAAGAAACAGAAACAAAAACCAAAAAATATATATATATGACTCCAACCTCTTAATACCTTAGTAGTTTTCTTTTCTTTTCTTTCTTTTTTTTGTAAAGACAGGGTCTCACTATGTTGCCCAGGCTGATCTTGAACTCCTGGCCTCAAGCAATCCTCTAGCCTCAGCCTGCCAAAGTGCTAGGATTACAGGCATGAGCCGCCTCATCCGGCCTAATTTTTTTTTTTTTTTTTTTTTTTGCTTAATCTTAGAGGGATTTTCTAGGAAAATATTTTAAGATGAAGGATGTTCAGCAATTCTAATTCTACTTCAGTTTCTTTTGCTTCTGTTAAGGTCAAGGAAAGTTAAGTTTAACATTGCTTAAGAGATAAGGTCTCACTCTGTCGCCTGGGCTAGTGCAGTGGCGCAATCATAGCTCATAGTGTAACCTTGAACTCCTCGGCTCAAGCGATCCTCCAGCCTCAGCCTCCTGAGTAGCTGGGACTACAGGTATGCACCACCATGCCCCGCTAATTTTTTTTTTTTGGTAGAGACAGGGTCATGCCCAGGCTGGTCCGAAACTCCTGGCCTCAAGTGATCCTCTTACCTCAGCCTCCCAAAGTGCTAGGATTATAGGGATGAGCCACCACGCCCAGCCAGAATGCTTACTTTTAATAACATACAATACACTCTGACTGGCCAGGTGTAATGGCTCACACCTGTAATCCTAGCACTTTGGGAGCCTGTGGCAGGAGGATTGCTTGAGGCCAGGAATTCGAGACCAGTCTGAGCAAGAGCGATACCGTCTTTACAAAAAAATAGAAAAATTAGCTGGGCGTGGTGGCATGCACCTGTAGTCCCAGCTACTCAGGAGGCTGAGGCAAGAGGATCCCTTGAGCCCAGGTATTTGAGGTTGCAGTGAGCTTTTATGACACCACTACACTTCAGCCTGAGCGACACAGCGAGACCCTGTCTGTTAAAAAACACAAAAAACAAACACTCTGAGTTCTAGACAAACAACTTGCAGAATCCTTTTTGCAACTCAGCACAGTCGTTAGCTGTGGGCTTCCTGGATGTGCAGCCCAGCAGCAACAGGAAAGGGGCACCCTGTCTGCAGTCAGAAGACCTATACATCCTGTTCTGGTCTCGGCTGGGACAAGCTCTCCTTTTGGGGCAGCTCTCATTAACTCTCTGGCCTCTCACCTCATTTGTACAATGGGAATAGTTCTCTCTTCCTCAATAATCTCACAGGAGGGTATGGGAATTATGGTGACAGCACAGGAAAGAACATCTCAAAAGGCAGGATAGTGTCCCACTGTGTTACCAAGGGAAAGCTTTCTATTAAAATGAGGTTGCCCAGGGACCAAGGGGTCAGGGTGCTTCACTTGAGGCTGGCTTCAAATCTGTCCCTGCACTTTTGTTTCTGTTCCACTGCATTCCACACACCTGGAATATTTTTTCTTCTTTGCTTTCATTTGCAGTGGCTACTGGATATTTTTCTAAGACGTATTAAAGGCACATTCCTCTTTTTCTTGTTCCATTATGGAACTGGACTTTCCTTTTAGGGAGCCACACACTCCTGCTCTCAGCCCATGAGCTTTTGGGGAGTGTGTGACTCAGGCTTAAGCCAATCAGCATATTCCCCAGTAGCCTGAGAGACCTTCGCACAGAGAGGAACTTGACCCAGTCAGAGACTCACTGAAACTTGGCATGGAATACTGGGAGGGATTCATACTCTCTCCCCTTGAATTTGAGGCCGAGGGTGTGTAACCTCTGGAGCTGCCACAATCCTCTGGCAACCAAAAGCGATAAATCCTTCTGTGAATGGAAAAGCCTTGGAAGAAAGCTAGGCCACAAGAAATACAGAGGAAGTACCTCCTAGCGACACAATCTGAGTATCCCTAATCAAGTCAGGTCAGAGGCCAGCTCCACCCCTATTCACTTACATAAGCCATCAATCGGGTTTTTGCTTAAGCCACTAACTAAAAAGTTGTCACTCATTTATACAGTTTTTTTTTAGATGAAACTCACAGTCAAACAAACCTCTTCAAGGTACAGCTCAAACATTGGCTAAAATATCAAAGCTTCCTTGATCCTCCCAACTACACACAACTTTCCCCTCCTTAAAGCAGCCACAGCACTTTATCTGAACATGTCTTCTAGGACCTAGAGGTTCTTGCCATAGAGCACAAGGCTGTGCACACTTATCCACAGTCTGAAACTCTTCCTAGAGTTAGACTTCAAAGACAGAGATTATCATTCATCTGGCAACAACTATCATAATACCTGGCATGAAACAAATGGTCAATAAATGATTGTTCAATGGATGGATGGGCGGATGTGGTTCTAGTTAGTTTAGTTTTATCAGTTAAGAATCAATATGAAAATCTTGTTAATTTCAAGTTGTGCTAAAAATATTCTAAAGTGTCTCAGGCCTCCATCCCCAAGCTGCAAAGCCCACTCCCAAGCTGCAGAAAGTAGAGGGAGACTGGCCTTCCTGAGACTTGAGAAAGGGACCCTAGCCCTAACCCTGATCTTGGCTTGGGCTACTTTAAATTTCTTCTTTCTCCAAAACATCAAAAGGAACCAGAGTGGAAAATCCCTTTTATCCACATATTATTCTAGCAAACCTACCTTCGAAGCCTCTCCATGAAAAGAAAGGTAGCAGCTCCTAGCTCTGAAACCAAGTCCCCTGGGTAAGTTCATAGAAAAACTAGGAAATGGGTCATTGACTGTCCCTTCTGTCATGTTGCCAACTCTGGCAACTCATGGGCCTTTCTTCTGCCCATGTGGTGCTCGTCATAGGCCAGGAAGCAAATCCCAATCCCCAGTAAGGTGCAATGTACTGATACCTTCACAGAAGGCACCAGGCAGGGCTGGTGGCAGCAAAATGCCTAGGGTGCAAACTTCAGGGAGACGCTCACTGTGGGTTCATGAGGGTGAGGCAGGTGAGAGCCTCCTTGAAGTCTGCACCCTTGGCAACTGGCTTGCCTCCCCGCAGCCCGGAGCCCTGGCCCCAAGCAGGTCCATCAGAGTCTGTCTTTTCCATTTCTTCTTCAGCCAGCAACTCTTCCCTGCCCTGGCCCCAGCTTTGCCACTGCATGTCGTCGGCCTTTGCCCTGAACCCTCCCCTGGGCCATCCCACGTGTCTCTCCCCAACCTGTTGCCAATCTTTCCTGCTTCCGGTCTTGGGAACTCTTCCCCCAGTTTATGATCTCAGAACACCTCTTAAACTTGATTAATAGGTCTTTTGTTTTCTCCACTCAGCTATAATTCAAGCTCTTTCTGGCTACAGGCTTTGATGGCCCTGGATTAATTCCCCCACTCCATCTGGCAAGCTTTAGGGTCCGACACCCAGACACAGACAGGTCTAAGGTCCACCTGAGTCCTAGACCGGCATCACTCGTGGGTGGAAGGCCCGCCCTAGCGTGCCCGAGCACCCGCAGCTCAGGCAGGTTCAGGCAGTGTGAGACCCTGGCCTTCTCCCACCCCTCCATCTCTGCATTCTTGCAGCCTTACCCCACCTGGACCACGGCCTCGGGCTCCTAATGCGGCTCCCTTTTCCCTGATCCAGATTCTTTGCTTCAGTTTCTGTTGGATACATACCCAACATATGGTGGTAAATCCCTTCAAATTCTTTGTGGAACAGGGTGAAATATAAATAAGTATGCAGCCAAAGAAATAAATACTGGTCCCCTGCTCCTACACCTGCCCACTGCAGTCACAGTACAGTACAGAGAGAGGATCTGATCATCCCCACTCCTTCCTTAATACCCCTCAATGGGTTTCCAGCAGAGCCCTCCTTAGGGTCCCAATTCACATTGTATTCTACAGGATATTGGCTGGTGAGAAGAGTAGATGGTATGAGAAAGGAGCAAACTAAGAACACTGAATGTTCTGGAAATTGCAGGATAGGGTCCTTTCAAGCCCACCGTGTCTGGCCCCAGCATACCTGTCCAGGCCCTGCCTACACATAGACCTTACACTGCGGTTCCTGGGACGCTGCTGACTCACTAGTGCCTCTGTCTTGCACACGCGTTCCCTCCTCTCTACGGCCTTTCTCTTTTCTTACATGTCATGCTAAGTAAGTGTAACACCCTCTTGGAAGAAGCCTTCCCTGGCCATTCTAGGTGGAGCAGGTGGCCTTTTCTGAGTTCACCAGCCTTTGTGCCTGTCTTCCTTCTTCCTTCCGCCTTTCCACAACTGACAGAGCACATACCGAATGTCAGCCCTGTGCTAGCCAAAGGATACTGGCAAGGGACAAACAATACCCAGAAGACAGTGATATGGGCAACTATCAAAACATGGACACAAAAGGCCGGGCGCAATGGCTCACGCCTGTAATCCTAGCACTCTGGGAGGCCGAGGCGGGAGGATCACTTGAGCTCAGGAGTTGGAGACCAGCCTGAGTAAGAGTGAGACCCCATCTCTACTAAAAATAGAAAAATTATCCAGGCACAATGGCATGCGCCTGTATTCCCAGCTACTCAGGAGGCTGAGGCAGGAGAATCGCTTGAGCCCAGGAGTTGGAGGTTGCAGTGAGCTATGATGACACCACTGCACTGTAGCCGGGGCGACAGAGTGAGACTCTGTCTCAAAAAACAAAAAACAAAAAAACACGGACACAATAGATAGCACAGTGAGGCAGGCCTCCTAACAGCACTCTGCAGCCTTGATTGTTAACTGCTAATCTGTTCCTCCACCAGACCGTGACCTCAAGGAGGGCCGGGCTGTATCTGTTCATATTTATACTCCAGCCCCTAGCAGAGAACATGCCACACAGTAGGCATGACGTGAACATGGGCCGAAAGAATGAACTCCACAGGCATATGGATCAAATGCCAATGGCCCCAGGGCAGACACTCGCAGGCTGAGTCCTAGGTTTAAAGCCACCTCTGGTGCTGCTCCCCAGGGTGAGCTCTAAGTCAGCTCAGTGTCAAAGGATGGGGTGGTTTATTACTGACACGTGACCAGAAGGAATTTATAGGTTATTTATGGCACTGAGGTTTTGCACAGAAAAAATAAGTTGAATTTTTCCAGTGACCACTGGTAAATTGTGAAACAATATGAATTGCGAATGTATATGTATGCTTTTTCAGGTTTTTATAAGCCATACACCATGCTCAACAGACAGGAATCACGCCCTCCTGCTGGCTGGACCAGCCTTGCCCACTGTACCTGGGGATCAAAATATGCCACTCCAAAATAGGCCACTTTGGCATACAATTATTTTGAACTGGAGGCAAATAAGAATCAATAGATGCAGAAAGAAGCCTTCCCAGAGCTCCCCTTAACTGACGAAAAGCGAAAACTTCTAGGAAATGAGGACTGCCATAAATCCTCTCCCTCAGGGGAGTTTTATGGCCATGAAGAAGATGGTAAGGGAAAGTCGGGGCCAAGATAGGCTGGCACAAACCAACCTTGCTCCATTAGCATCCCCTATATATTTATCTTCCCACAATTTCCCTACCCATGAACATCTAAAACCCCTTTCCTTTATCTTGTCACTTTTCTAAAATTTTTTTTCTTTTCTTAGGATGTTATATAAGCTGAAGTGCTAACCATCTTTTCAAGTTACTCATCTCTGGATACTCCCATGTATAAGCATGACACACATGCTAGATGCACAAGCTAATAAGCTTCTGTTTTTCTCTTGTTAATCTATCTCTTGTTAATCTAATTTATAAGCCCCTAGTGAAGAACCTAAAATGGGTAGAGGAAAAAGATTTTTTTCTTCCCCCATACTGGGGAGAAATCCACCCGTGACCCCCACGGTAGAGGGACTACTTACAAGCTCCTACCATCTGGGGCTCTGAGGAGGGGTCCTGTCTCACTGTAAACTGCTTCACACAATCGCTGCCAGCCCACACCAGCCACTAACACTGAACAATCTGGATGCCAGCCTTTACATATGAGCCACAACACAGACCACAGATCTATGAAGGGAATCGGCAGCCAAGATGGGGGCCGAACTGAGCAACTCTCTTGGCCCCCACTTAGAAAGGGATAATGTAGGGAACAAAAAACCCTGTAAGTGCCAAGTGGGTTTTTCAGGGAGATTTAGGAACATACTACATTAGAAAACAAGAACAGGCTGCCAAGAAAAAGCATCCTGAGACCATTAAGTTCTTTTGGCACTTAAAAAGAAAACATGATTGCTGGGGGGAAACACAACTCAACATAGATGGTAAATAGTCGAATGAAATCTGCTGGAAACAATGAGCCGGTGAGCTAGAAAATCAATTCAAGGAGCTCTCTAAAAAATCTGGAAGAAAAGAGGCAAAGCATCAGAATTAATGGGGGAAAAAAGATAAAAGATGTAAAAGATGGATTTGGAGTCCTAATAGCCATGTAACAATAGTTGTTTAAAAAAAAAAAGGGATATCAATACATAAAAAAGTAGAAGACAATTTTCCTGAGCTGGAGAAAGACTTGAGTTTTCAGATTAACAATGGTCCCGCAGGATTATTGAAAAAGAAAAAAGACCTATACCTGGATATAGCTTTACCAGTGATTTCCAAGAAGAAAAAATTATATAAAGATCCTTAGCAAACAAAAACAGATGCTCACGGGGCAAAATAATTAGACATTAACTGAATTTCTCATCTGCAAAACCAGAGCCTAGAAATTTATGAAGGAATGTTTATATATTCCAAGGTGAAGGAATTGTGATTGTGACCTCAGAATTTGACACCTCGCCAAACTTTCTTTATGTGTGACAACAAAAGAAAGACATGCAAGCTAAGACCCTTAAGATCTCAGGAAGTAACTCTAAAAATTTTTTTAAAAATTATTTGATGTGGTATTCCCACCCAGTGGAAAATTAATCACATTAAATAATTTGAGAAAGGGAAAGACAAGCTGTGGGAAAAATTAGTGTGAGCGATGAAACCAATTAAAGGCTAGGGATATGGCTAACAAGTGAGTTGTAATGTGATCATGAAGCTTGAAACTATTAAGAAAGAATGCTTAAAATAAAAAGTTTGGTAATACTCTGGGTAAAAGTTCACATTGATTTCAACTAAATCTGAAAGTGGGAAGGGAAAGACAGGGGAGAAGAAAAAGCATACTAAAGAATTTGTCTTCTCTGGGAGAACAGCTATATTCCACTCTTTACAGTGATAGATGGAAAAGGTTCTAGAGTGTGTGTGTGTGTGTGTGTGTGTGTATTTCTTTTTTTCTTAATGGAGAAGTTACCACTCTGTAATTATCACTTAGAGAACTGGTGAAACAGAATGGAAGGAAAGGTAGAAAGTTTCAATAGGACCTGCTTGTATATATGCATACACACATATAGATATATACATTACATACACACGCATATATATTATACACATATGTGTGTATGAATACATATGTGTGTATTGTACAACAAATACAATTTTTCAAGTCCCAGGATTATTGCTAGGAATTTGCTAGTCCAAGAAATACCCTAGGCTCCAAAGAAAATCTCCATATAGTCTCAGATACAGAAGTCTTACAGGCTATATTAACTGACCATACTGTAGATATTAACATCAAATATAGAAACCAAACATCACAAACCACTTGAAAATTTTAGAAGATTCTTCTCCAAAACTCTTCAAGAGAAAATTTTTAAGAAAAGACTGAAATAATATTTAAGAAATGACTACTTATCAAAATTATGGCATGCAGCCAAAGCCATAGGCAGAGGACTCATACCTTAAAATTTTTTTATTATTAATAAACAATAAAGATTGCAAATAAATGAATTAAATGTTCAAGAAGCTAGATAATGAACAATGGCAAAAATTAGAAGAAAGAAAATGATGACAAAAACAAAATGATTAATTAGAAAGTAGGAAAACGTTAATATCAGTAAGCAATCTAAGGAACGACTAAAAGCTGATATAGTACTTTAAAAAGACCATTCAAAATAACCACAAATACACAACACTAGAAATAAGAAAGTGGGTATAATTACAGGTATAGAGGAAATTTTTAAATTATTAAAGATAACTCAGGATGAACTGGAAAAATTTCCAGAAAATCTGACTCAAAATCCAATACAGATCAAAACCATGGCAAAAATGGGAATTGTTCCCAAAAATCTACTCTTCGAAAAAAGCAACTGTCCCCAGATAGTTTTTAAAAAAACTTTTATAAGCCTGGATTTCTTATGTTCTTTAAACTGTTCTAGAACAGAGAGACTATAATAGGATTTTAACATTTACTGAGTATTTAATATGTGCCAGGCACTATGCTACATGATTTAAATATACAGTCAGCCCTCAGTATCTGCATGAATTTAACAAACCAAATATCAAAATGTTGGGGAAAAGAACAATTAAAAATAACAGTACAACAATAAAAAATAATACAAATTTAAAAGTATAGTATAACAATTCTTTACATAGCATTTACATTGTATGAGGTATTAAAAGTAATCTAGAGATGATTTAAAGTGTACGGGAGGATGTGCACAGGTTATATGCAAATACTGCACCATTTTAGATCAGGGACTTGAGCATCCGTGAGGGATCCTGGAACCAATCCCCCACAGATACTGAGGGACAACTGTATTACCACATTCAAAAAAATGAAAACTTACAAATTCATTAACAGAGAGTAATATGAAATGGACAAGAAAAGCTGATGAAGAAATCACACATATTCATACAAAAATTGACTACTTTTATGAATATAGATAATAGCCTAAATAAAATATTGCTAGATGGAACCTACCTATAAATTAAGATAATAGTATATCATGAGCAAGTAGGGTTTTTCCTCCTGGGAATTAAAGAATGGTTCAACATAAAGAAACATACTGATTTAATCTATCACACTAAAAGGTGAAAGGACACCTTCATAAAGTCCAAAAAGACACCTACTTCTGAGTTAAAAATAAAACAAAATAATAGCAACAACAAAACTATTAGTAAACCAGGAATGGGAAGTAACTTTTTAAATGGGACGTTTAAAAATTACCTAAGGAATTCAGCAACAAACATCATACTTAACAAGAAAAAATAAGAAACTTTTTCGTCAAAGACAGGAATTGGGAAAGTACACTTTCACTTGTACTGAAGGCTGTGCCTCCCCACTTACAAAATTTTTTTTTAAATGAAAAGACAGGAACAAACTAAAGTTGTCTTTTCTAATCACTCTTATTCAATATTGTTTTGGTGGTTTTGGACAAAGAAACGAAGCTATAAAAAGTGGTAACATGTATAAATACTGGAAAGGAAAAAAACTCACAATTTTTAGATGATATGATTGTTTACCTAGAATATCCAAACAAATCCACTGAAAAACCTACTAGAACTGATAAAAGAG
Organism: Daubentonia madagascariensis; assembly: GCA_023783475.1. Lineage (NCBI taxonomy): Eukaryota > Metazoa > Chordata > Mammalia > Primates > Daubentoniidae > Daubentonia > Daubentonia madagascariensis. The sequence goes on along the minus strand of JAKFHU010000144.1, from coordinate 4,260,769 downwards.
TTCAATAAAGATGGCTGAATATAATATTAATATACACAAATTAAGAGCACTAGTGAATGCTAATTTAACCAGTTAGAAATTACAATGTAAAAAGATCCCATTCATAATATTATTAAATATTATAAATTTGTGAGTTCAAGACACATGTGAATAAAGGTATATATCTCCCCAGATTTAATACAATTTCAATCAAAATCTCAATGAATATATGTTTTAAAACTGCATAAATTGTAAGAGCAAAAGAAAAGCAAAATTATTTTTGAAGAAGAATGGGGAAAAGCTACAGAAATCCTTACAGCAGTAAGGAGTAGAGCAGGAATAGTCAGATCATTGGCACAGAACAGAGATTGACAAACATACCAATGACTACATGGGCATTTAGTACATGATAAAAAGGGCATTTCAGATCAAACGGCAAAGAGTGGACTATCCAATAAATGCTATTGAGAGCTTTCCATTTGGAGAGAAAAATGAAGTGCAGATTCCTATCTTATACCATGCACAAGAAATAATTCTATACAAATTAAAGATTTAATTATAAGAACAAAACAATGAAATTGTTAACACAGAATATGAAAAAGAATATTTTTAATCATGGCATGGAAAAAGCTCTCCTGGGATGCATCAAAGCCAGACAGCATAAGGAAGGAGATTGATGGATTTGACTACACAAAAGTAAAGACTTAACGTTAAACACAATACCACATACTAAGTGAAATGACAAACATCAACATAGGGATGGGGGAGGGGGAACATTTGCATTGTAACAGGCTCTTACAAATAAAGATACTAATTCCTTAAAGGGGGGGGGGCAGAACAGGCAAAGGACCTAAATGGCAATTCACAAATGAAGAAACACAACTGCCAATAAACAAATGGAAAAGCTACTCAACTTTAACAATAAGCAAAGAAATGCAAATTAAACTAGTAATATCAGCTATTGAGGAATCTGACCGGCAAGCTTATGCCGGTAGTGCAAGAAAATAGCTGGAAGCAAGAAACAAGCCACACTCAGTTTAGCAGGTATGTAGTTCTGAGTTGTGGCAGGAACCAGTGAAGAATACCTTCACTTTGCAAGTGGATCCCTAAGAAGTAGTACAGGGAAGATTTTCACACAAGCAATCCATTTCTGGGTGGTCAAAACTTCACACAGCTATGCTAAAAGGGAAAATAAGACCTCATAGGACTACTCCTATCTGGGTATATATTAAAAAAGAAACTCTGTAACAAAATCAAAACTAGTAACAATGCTTATCTGTGGATGGGGGAAGTGGTGGGGATTAGGCAGATGGGGATGGATAGAAGATTCTGCTCTCTTGCTCTCTCTCTATCATTATAAATTTTGTGAACATACGAATAAATTACCTATTTAAAAACTGTATTAAAATCTGTTTAATAAAAATAATTATAACTGGATTTGACTTTTTGTTCATACAGACATTCACAGATAGCACTGACGGATGTTACCATTTGGACTTTTCAGATAGAAACTATTAATAACTGCCTGCATCTGATCCTCGAATCCAGCCTTACTGAGATTCTCTTTCTGAGCTTAAAGAAAATTCTACTCTAAGACTTTCTAAAGGGTAGTTTGGTAACATGTATCAAATGTAGAATTTTTATACCCTGTCACTCAGCAATGGCACTTTTAAACATTTATCCTTAAGAAATTACTGGATGAGGGTGCAAAGATGATTCTGCAGCATTATCTATTACAAGGGGAAATTGGAAACTATTACTATCCACGTGCATGGGGACTAGTAGCATAAATTGTGGTCATCTCTACAGATGTCGTATGTCTGCAGACCACATTTTGAGCTGTAAGGCCCTAGAAGCCCCTTGTCCCCAGCTATGACTCTCCTACCTGGCTCTCAGATGCGCCACCCCACCCTGTGCCAGCCCACTCAGGCCCACTCACCTGGTCAGCGCAGGGGGCCGGTGGTTGGGGTTGGAGCAGAAGATGTTGTTGGACTTGCGTGTGCCATCGAGGAACTCATGCACCGACTTGCTGCGCAGCTCAGCCAGGGGCCGGGCCTCGTGCTTGAGGAACCACTGGTGTGCCTCGAAGCACTTGGCGCAGAGGAGCTGCTCACACTCAAAGCACCAGAAGTCCGCCAACTCTTTGCAGCGGATGCAAACTGCCTGCGCGTCCATGACCTGCCGGTACACCGACAAGCGCCGCTGCAAACTCTCGAAAAACACATTATCCAGGGGCAACAAGTCAGCGCCCGGGGGCCAGGGCTCCTGGCAGATGGGGCACTGCTCGACCGGCACCTCCAGGCATCCAGAGCACAGCGTGTGCAGGCAAGGCAGCAGCTTGGGGCACTTGGCTTCGGCCTGGCAGCGCTGGCAGCGCAGGAACTGGAACTCCTCCTCCGTGGCTTGCTGGAAGACCAGAGACTGGGGTGAGGCCTGGAGAAGTTCCAGGAGTAGCCACCCACCGGCTATACACCCCTATGGCTGAAGACTAGCATGAGACCTCATACTCCTTTCCTGCCAACGGATAATGCAAACCCCTGGCTTATCAGCACCTCAATGCCCCCATTTACTCAGGCCTTTCCACTCTTGCTGCACAATTTATTGACCATCTACTTCTCACCAGGCACAGAACAAGGTCCTGAGATACAGGAATGTATAGGATATATCCTGCCTTCAAGGAACTCAGTTTGGAAGGTAGATACATTAAGTACCAATCTCATATAAAGTGCTTAACACAGCTTGGGGGTTCCTCAAAGAGTTAAACATAGAACTACCATATGACCCAGCAATTCCACTCCTAGATATATACCCAAAAGACCTGAAAACAAGGACCCAAACAGATACTTGTACGCCAATGTTCATGGGAGCACTATTCACAATAGCCAAAAGGTGGAAACAATCCAAATGTCCAGATGAATAGATAAACAAAATGTGGTCTACCCATATAATTGAATATTATTCAGCATTAAAAAGGAATCAAATTCTGATACATGTGACAAGGATGTACCTTGAAGACATTATGCTAAGTAAAATAAGCCAGACATAAAAGGAGAAATACTGTATGATTCCACTTAAATAAAGTATCTAGAATAGGGAAGTTCATAGAGACAGAAGGTAGATTAGAAGTTACCAAGGGCTAGGGGAAGAGGGGAGTGAGGACCTATTGCTTTGTTGGCGCTCGGAACACACCACTCCCAAATATGACTGTAGGGACCAGAATATGCCACCCCAAAAATATACTTCTTTGGCATATTTTGAGCTGGTTATTCTGAGAAACTGCAGACCCAGGAATAGCACTGAAAAGCTGTCCTTTTGTAAAAAAGAAATTTACTTCTATAAAGGAAATGTACATTAGTAAAAGTATCTGTATTGAAGAGAGCTACTCCAAGACAACTTTCATTACCTGAGAACTTTTTATCCGCATAGCAAGACAATTTTTACTCTGTATACATTTCCTCCCCAGCCCTCTTATAACCTGTCTCCAGCACCCCCAGAAGCCCCAAACCTCTATTCCTTTCTGTAGCTCAGGATGCTATTTAGGTTTCAACCCTCTGACTCTTCTCAGTTTCATATTTTGTGAGACTCCCAAGTGTAGGTATGTAATTAAATATGGGTTTTCCCCTGTTAATCCGTCTTATGTCAATTTAATTCATAGCCCAGCCAAGGAACCTAAGAGAGAAGGCATTTTTCCTCCCCTATAGCTTAACGGGTACAGAGTTTCTGGGATGTTGAAAAAGTTGTGTGAATAGATGATAGTGAGGTTACCCAATAGTGTGAATGTACTTAATGCCACTGAACTGTACACTTAGAAATGGTTAACATGGTAACTTTTACATTATATATATTTTATCACAATAAAAAAACTATTTAAAAAGCACTTAATACAGTACCTGGCACATATGAAGTGCTCAAAAATGTTAACTAGTATTGTTAAGTAATATTATCCACAGTTATGATAATGCTGATAATAAAAGTTACTGTAATATACTGTTATTTGTACTTTCTTGAAGGCGCTGGAAGGACATAGAAGGAGAGACCTAAGTAGTTCCTTTGGGGGTGGGGATGGTGGCGGGAGGAGGGCAGGAAGAGCATTTCAAAAGGATTTCTGAGAAATCACAGGAGCTGTGAGGCATTGGCCAGTTTCTCACCTCTGATCTGGGAACTTGGGTTTTAGTTTTGCCGTGCCTGGGGCATTCCCCTGGCTTCAGGCCAGTGCAACAAGGCTACAACCTCCATTCTCTCCAATGTGTGGCCCTTCATCTGGGGCAGGAGCTAAGCGGCAAGGTCCAGAGTGGGCAGGAGAGCCCTGTCCCGGCTGCCACTCACCCTCGGCACCTTACCGAATTGCTCAGTGGAGAACCACAACCCAGAGAGGTCCCCCCCAACTCATCCTGGTCCCCTTTTCTACTCCATCCTACCCTCCCTACCCTCGTCCCAGCTAAGAGCGTCTGGTGTCTGGTCTTGCCTCTTCGTGTCACTCTTTAAGGTACTTGACCAAGTCGCCCATTAGACCCTCTCTCTTCTCCCCTCTTCCCCTACCACAGCAAACCAACAAAGCCTAGCCCCATCATCCCCAAACTCAATAATACCTCTGTAGGGCTGTGGCTGTGGCTGGGCTGGTGGCCTTCGGAGGGGTTCTCCGGGGGAGGCATGGTGGGCTCGTGGGGCAAGGCGGGGTCCTGCTGGGGCCGCGGAGATCGCGTTGGTGCAGGCTCCTGCTGCATGGACTCCAGCGTAGTTTCGATTCTCGGTTTTGATCTTGGAGGACGGAAGGAAAAGCTGAACTGGAGGCGTGAGCCAGATGGCTGAGTCCCCCGAGCTTCGGAAAGGGGCGGTGCCGGCTCAGGGCCCGCCTCCCTAGAGGAAGTGAGACAGGAGCAGGGGGTGGTTCTAGGGGCAGAAAGGCGGACTGTGGGATTTGAAAACACGCCCAGAGCTGGGAGGAGGAAGGGGCGGAGGTGAGCCGACGTACAGCCGACCCGGGTAAAAGGACAGAGGCAGAGCTGACCAGGAGGGAGGCAGCCCCACCCCGGCTTTGATCCATACATTCAGCTCACACTGGCACAGCTTTGTGCCACCTCCAGCTGGGAGCCGGGCACACAGAGAAGACACACGCGGCCCCTGCTTTCCAAGAACCCCAGATCTAATGGAAGAGCAAGCCCCCAAACGGAGACTTTCTGGAAAGGAGATCCCTCAGCTGGGACTTGAAGGAGTTGTGGGAATTCACCAGGGATTCAAGGATTGGGGGGACACTTTATACAGAGAGAACAGCACTTGCAAAAGGCACGGAGGTTTCAAACAAGAGAGCCTGTTTGGGAACTAGTTTTGGCCATTTTCACATTTAAGAGGGGACTCATGAGAAATTAGGGCTTAGGGGTGAAATGGGACGAGATCATAGCTAAGGAGATGGGACCAGTTCTGTGAATGATAGTGGGTGAGGGGTTTGGAACCAGGGAACAAAACGCTCAGCTGTGCATGTTGGAACAGTCACTCTGACAACCTAGGGGCAGGTGGCTTGGTCTAAGATGCAGAGGAGGGACCTGAGCCAGAGACACCGGGAGGATACTGACTGGAGTTGAGGGAACAGGGTGATACCTTGAGTGGCAGCTGGAAAGGCTGGTGAATCTGGGGAGGCAGGGAGGGAGGGGGACAGTTGGCGAGCAGGTATGAAGATGGTGAGAGGAGAGCAAAGTAAGTCTTGGCCAATGGAAAAGCACCCCAGACCCCCAGCTGTGGTGAGAAAAGGGGCCCAGCTCCAGGCAGCCTCACTGGGCCAGTGACCCAGCTTCAAACTTCAAACTATCCCAACCACTATACTGGCCCCTGTGTACCCATTCTGTGCTCTATTCCAACTTAGACTAGAAGGGATGGTGACAGGGCCTTACTCTTGTAAAGCTTATAGTCTGGTGGGTAGAGAGGCAGGGGTTGGGAGGAGACCCAACTTCCCACGGACTGTGAGAGGACACGGGAGCCTACCCTACTCTGCAGCGTGGTCAGTACCCCCAGGCCTTTAGAATCAGTCCACCAAAGTAGGAAAAGCCAAATATGGTGCGCAGCCAACTGCAGAAGGGACCTGGAAGTGGGCTATGGCAGTATGGGAGTTTGGTGTGTGTGTGGGGGTGGGGGGAGTGGCTGAGAAGGCGGGACTGGGAAAGCTTTATTAGTTTCTTTGCTTGCTTTGGAAGACAGCCTGCTCCCAGCCTGTGCCAACATCCTGGTGGAAGTTAACACTTCTCAGAGTAATTCATAATTCACATTTGGGTTTTCTCAAGCCATGGAGAGGCAAGTTATCTCTGGGTACCTGGATCAAGGGGCAGGCTGTTTCTGGACCTGCAGGACTGAGGGTCTCACCTCTGTGATGCTCTGGGGCCCCCGCCCTCCTATAGCTCTGTGCTATGTCCTTCCTCCTCATTCTGCCATGCTCCCTGAGGTCTGCACATGAAATTTCTCTTTTTGTGCCAGAGTTCAGGCCTTCCTGCTCCACTTTGACTGCAGTGACCTGGCTGTCATCATCCAACAAATAAGTGCTGAGACTTGCTTTGTGCCAGGCCCTGCTTGCTGAGCTGTGGGGGACACAAGGAGGAATAATTTGCTGACCAAGCCCTGGAGAAACCCTAAGTCTAGATAAGGCACTCCCGCCCCGCCCCCCTCCCCCCTCCCCCCGGTCCCCCCCCCCCCGCCAGTGTGTGAGTTTAGAGAGGCAGTGCTAAGAAGGCTGAAACAGCATTACCTTGACTCTGGAGATTACTCTTAAGAAACCCAGCCTCCCCTCCGGCTTTTCTAAGGCCTAGTAGGAGCAGGGAGGAGGCGGCGACGACCCCTGGGGGTTCCCGGGATCGCAGACCACGCCCCCCGGCCCGGGCCGCAGTTCGGTCCTCCCGTCACAGGGGGCGCTGTGGGACGGCGGGCGCGAGCTAGGGACTGCCTTCTCCTCCTGCGCCCCGGCGCCGCCGGTGGGCGCGCAAGTGAAGCCGGAAGCAGCGGCCAGGAGGGGCGGGGCGGTGTAAGGGCCGGCTGGTCGGGGCGGGCACCGCGCAGAGGCGCGGGGCGTGTCCCCTGTCAGGAGCCATGCTCGGCAGGTCTGGGTACCGCGCGCTGCCCCTGGGGGATTTTGACCGCTTCCAGCAGTCGAGCTTCGGCTTTCTGGGCTCGCAGAAGGGCTGCTTGTCCCCGGAACGGGGCGGCGTGGGGACGGGGGCCGGTGAGTGGCCGCCCAGCACGGCGGACTCAGGGGGGACCGGCCGGCACCCCCAGGCCCGAACTCTCGGCTTCTAAGGAGTCGGCCGGCCTGGATCCCTCGAACCCTAAGAGGAGGGACCGAGAAAAGGATACGATGTGGAGAGAGGGCTGGACAGGGCACTGGGGTGCTAACGCTGGTCCACCCTCCTAGGGTCACGGGGCTGTGGCCCCAGAGCCAGCGTAGCTCCCATCCTCCAAAACTTTGCCCCACCACATTTCTTTTTGGCTCTTATCAGCCCTTTAGGCCTAGCCAGAGGTTTCAAGTTCCCATTTTTCACAGAAAGAAACCGAAGTTTAGGCAGAGGAGGCCACCAGCACTGTAAGGGCACCTGCCACAGAGAAATGGGAGAATCTTCACCCTAGGGGGCACCTCTAGAAGCCCGAGGACCAAGCATCTCCTTGTTTCCTGAGGACAGGGCATCTCCCAGATACATAGGCCAAGAAGGCAGGCCCTCAGCTGCCAGTTGTGTGTGCCCTGGTTCTGTCTTGCCCCTTGGCTCCCTTGGCCCACAGGCCAAATCCCACACTTCAGCCTGACCACCAAACCTTGGAGGATTTGATCTCTCCCTGGCCCTCCTGTGCTGACAGCTGCCCCTATCCAATGATGCTTTTCCTGCAGAGGCACCATGGGTCAGAGCCACACAGAAAGTGGAGCTTCGGTGCCCTGGGGCTTGGAGAACCCAGAGGACATGGGCTTCCTGGAAGGATGGAGCAGAGGCTCCTGCTTCCTATCCAGGGTTGGGAGGAGAAGGAAAGCAGCAAATAACCTCGTCCCAGATTCTGGAGCTGTCTCAGCTCCACTCCTGTCCTGGGCTCCTGGTTCTCCAGGGTCTAGACCATTGGCTTGGATGAGCTTCATCTTCCTAGGCCTCCCTCCCCAACAAGTTGCTTGTATTGAAATATGCATTTTTAATGGTCCATAGGTCATTAAAATGGGGTGAGGGATAGAAAAGAACATCTTCTGTGGCTCCTATGATGAGCCATTAATGCTATATCCCTGTAGGCTAAGGCATTGTCTCCGTAAGGACTCCTTGAATGCATGCTTCTGAGCTGGTGGTAGAGGAGGAATGTGTATGCCATCAGTATTCAATCCACCCTAGTGCTTTTGCAAATGCCCAGGTGCTCCTGGCTCTATGCCAGGTACGGGTGGGCAATATAAATTAGATGAGGGCACTGGCCCCTGCTCAGTCCAGTGGGGAAACCATCACCTGGATTGGATTCTCAAGGTCAATGGCTGTTGCCTAGCAGAGAGTAAGGCCTTGGAGGATCGTTGGACTTGGGACAGATTACTGCTGATACATGGGAAGAGGGAACAACCCTCACTAGAATCTGCCCAAAGATATGGGGGTGTTAGGCCAAATTGAGGCCTAATTGAGAGCCCTGAGAAGGAAGGAGCTTCTAAAGAGGAAGGTGGGCAAAAGGTGCACTTGACCAAGTTCACTCTACTTGTAGCTTTCCTGCTGGGCCCAGTTGATCTTCCTTGACTGTTCTCTCTTGCCCCCAGATGCACCCCAGAGCTGGCCCTCCTGCCTCTGCCATGGCCTCATCAGTTTCCTGGGTTTCTTGCTGCTGTTGATCACCTTCCCAATTTCTGGCTGGTTTGCCCTGAAGGTAAGGCTGTCTGGGTCAGTCCCCAGGGTGGTTGGGCCACACTGAGAGCTTTGGCATTGATGAATGAATTTTCCCATCCTCTGCTGCCTTTCCCTAAACATTGTGTTATTACACCTCTGTGAAATGGACTAGGCAAGGATTGTTATTCCCATCTTTCAGATGAGGAAACTGAGACTCAGACTTGTCCAGAGTCATACTGGGAGCCAGTGAGGGGTTGAAACAAGTCTTCCTAAACTCCCAATTTCTGGGATCTGGACACTGGCTTTAAGGTGAACACAGATATCTTTGCCAAATCATCCTGCCTTTGGGTTTGGCTAAATTAAAAATGAAAACACCCAATTTGGCCCAGCAGGATTTAATGCATAATAGGAATTCAGGCCTGGTTCTCAACAAGGGGTGGTGCAGTTGGGAAAAGGATGAATAATAGAGCTATAGTTCAGCATCATCCCTAAAACCTGGGGTGAAGGTGGAAGCTTAGGCAGGCCTTGCCCCTTTGTGTGGCCCTAGGCAACAGTCAACTTCTCTAGAAAGCCTCTGGGTTTGGTGTGGTCTGGAAGGGAGTCCTTAGAAGGTCCTAGATCCTAGTTCTAAAACTGCCACAGAAACAAGTGCTGTGTGACCTCGGGCGATTTGCCTCTCTGGGCCTTCATTTCTTAATTTGGACATAACTGCTTCTCTAGGGGCTCCAAGGACCTGAAGATGGCAAAGCCCTTTGCCCAGGGGTGTTATTAGAGAAGCCCAGCCTTTTCCCCTAACTAATCCAAGGGCAAACAGTTTCCTGGTATGAGTCATGTCTAGCTTCAGACCACAGAGGTGAAGTTTCTCTAAGGATCAAGTCAGTACAGTGTGGTGGTTGAGATGCATGGCCTTTGAAGTTACTCAGAACTGCATTCAAACTTTGCCTATTTCATTTAGGGGCTGTAATTTTTGAGCAAGTCACCTAATCTTTCTGAGCCTTGGTTTTCTCATCTAAAAACAGAACTAAGAATACCTGACTGTGACCAAGGCAAGGGGAAGAGAAGGGAGGAAGGGGCCTGGGCAAATGTCATTAGCCAGCCTCGGCTGACCACTTTCAACTCTTTCTCTTGCCATTGTGGACAGATCGTGCCCACCTACGAGCGGATGATCGTGTTCCGCCTGGGCCGGATCCGCACACCCCAGGGCCCTGGCATGGTTCTGCTCTTGCCCTTCATTGACTCCTTTCAGAGGGTGGATCTGAGGACACGAGCCTTCAATGTCCCTCCCTGCAAGGTGAGGAGCTTCTCAGCTGCTCTGGACAGAGGAGGTGGGGGCTTGTGCAGAGTGTATTGTGGGTGCCAGGACCTTAGGCCCTGGAGGGAGGGGGAAAAGAGAACAGAAAATGGATGGAGGCTAGGAGGACATCCTTATACCTTACACCTAACCCCACATACTTGGGGATACCAATTTGCCCTTGAGGAGTAGCTGCCAGGTGGGTGGGTCATGCTGGGTGGCCCCAGTGGACCTGACCTCCCTGCAGCTCCAGTCCCTTGAGTGTCTCCTCTCTCACGGCCTCCGCCCACAGTTGGCCTCTAAGGATGGGGCTGTGCTGTCCGTGGGGGCCGATGTCCAGTTTCGTATCTGGGACCCAGTGCTGTCGGTGATGACTGTGAAGGACTTGAACACAGCCACGCGCATGACGGCCCAGAATGCCATGACCAAGGCCCTGCTCAAGAGGCCACTGCGGGAGATCCAGATGGAGAAGCTCAAGATCAGCGACCAGCTCCTGGTAGGCAGAGCTCGGTGGCTGGCAGCTGGTCTGGCTCCACCTGCCAGCTCACCTTGTGCAAAGCATCAGATTGCTCTTGGCCTCAGTTTACTATATGTCCCAAGAGTGCTACCACGTTTGAAGAGCCAGTGTCTGGGTGGGACCATGAGTTGAGGAACAGAAGGTGGGCACAAACCATAGCGATCTCGGGCAAACATGTCCCTGAGAAGCGGAAGTGGCCCCAGCAGAAATTCTTGGGGCCCTGCCTGTGGCTGCTGAGGTTTTACTCCTCACTGCTTTGCCATGATGGCACTGGGCCTCTGCAGTCCCCATTCTGGATCTGGTTCACAGGGTAGGCAGGTCGGTGAAAGGAACAGGGACTGTCCCAGCCAGTCACCTTCTGGGGAATTCTATGCCTGCAACGCAGCATGTGCATTCTTATGGTTTTGGTTTCGTTTTTGGAACAGAACAAAGGGACATGAGGACGTTTGGATCTTTTTCTTGTCTCTTCTCCATGTGTATGGGAAATTATCTGCATGATTTCACCTTAAATCCCTTTTGCTACAAGATGGGGTAGAAATAAAAACACATGCAGCAGCATGTCCTTGCAGCCACTTTCAACTTGTGCTTCCTCCCATGTCCTGATAGGGGAAGGTGGGTGAAGCTCTGCTTTACCCAGGGGAGTTGGGGTTAGAGGACCAAGGGGGAGTGGGATCAATGCCAGTCCTGGAGGTCCTGATCCCTTCAGGAAGTAAATTGGTGAGCAACCAGCTAGGTGAAATTCCTGAGAAAATACTGTTTGTTATCATAACAATGGCTCTCAGGTACCAAGCATTTTATGGTTTACAAAGCTCTTTTGTCTGCTCTAGTGTGTCTCTACATTTTTGCTGTAAGAGGGCTGGTGTTACTGTTTTATTTTGGAGGGAGGAAACTTGCCAGCCTCCTTCTCTGGCTCTCCAGGGTCCCTGTCATGGGCCCCCCACCAGCAAGGGGATGAAGGGGAGGCCTCAGAAATAATTTGACCATGGTCAAGGGCAGAGTGGGGCCAGAGCCAGACCACCTGGCCTTCCCCTGCCTCCCCTCCAACCCCCACCCCACCCCCTAACCTCTGCAATCCAGTATTCAGTATAGCACAACTCAGATAACAAATGGGTAACAATTTTTATCATAAAATCACATTCCATATTAATTCACCTTTAGGAAGAGAAAATTGATCTTGGCCTTGTTACACATTGCATTGGTATGAGACAGTTTGGGGAAGTCAGTCTCACACCAGGATGTGTGAGTCATTTAGGGCCCCTTGCCCAGACAGTTGGTGCCTGGGGCCAGTGCCTGTGGTTGAAACAAAAGCGCAGAAAATCCAGCACATCTCCCTCAAGGCCTGGTGCAAGTGTGCATTTCTCATTGTCTCCTTTTCACTGACTCTTCATCTGGAGGGACTGCAGACTCCCCACCTGTCACCTGCTGGACCATCCTTAGCCGCCCGCACTCCTTACCAGCTAGTGCGGTGGCTTCACCTCTTCACTGTCCCCCTGGAGCGCCCCCATCGCTCTCTGCAGCACAGGAGGAAGGACTCAAGGATAAGCACTCTTTCAGCCTCCTCCCGCTCCTCCCCTTCAAACCCATCTGCTTCTGTGCTGTTCCCCCCCCAACTCATTTCCTGCCTGCTTCTTCCCCGAGGCCCATCCCTGCACTGGGCAGTGCTCTGGGACCCCTTCCTCTCCCAGGACGCTCTCCCTCCCTGGTTCACTCTCTCTCTTTCCTCTCCTTTCTGCATAGAAACGTGCCCTCCCTTTGCCCCAGTCCGCCTTTAGCTCCTACCCGCTCTCCTCTTTCCTTCTGCAAAGCGTCCATCCCATACCCCCACTCTTAGTCTAGGCTTCCCAGGCTCCTGAGACAGCGCTGGCTGACATCATGGTGACCTCCTACTTGCCAGCCCAGTGGGCACTTCTCAGTTCTCAGCCCCTCCCTTACTTCACCTCCTGGCAGCCCAGCCACCTCCTCCTTCTCTTCCTCCTTTCTCTCTCTCTCTCTCTCCCCCCGCTCCCCCCTTCCTCCCTCTCTGTCTGGGATCCCCTGCATTTCCTCCTCCCTCCCTGGCCACCCCTGGTTACTGCTGCTTGTTCCCTGCTCTTCAGTCTCCTAGTTTCCATCTTTGGTCTCTTTCTCATCTGTGACCTCCTCTGAGAGCTCATCCACCTGGGGGTTTCTGCTACCTATGGACACTGCTTATTCACAACACTCTGTTCCAGCCCCAACACTCTTGCACCCTGGGCCCGTTTCTCCAGCTGTTTGCTGGACAGTTGACCGTCCCATAAACACCTCAAGCTTACAGTATTAAAAAAAAAATCATTCCTCTCCTCCCACCCCCTGTGTGGCCCCTCTAGGTGAATGCCACACTCACAGTCCATTCAGAAACCACGCCAGAAACCTGACTCCTCCCCCCACCACCCTCCCATGTCATCGCACATCCAGGCAGTGCTGAGCCCAGTGGTCATGCTTCTCTAGCATCTTGCTGGAGCTTGGTACAGTTTGCAGAGTTGTGTCTCCCTCAGCGCATCTGGGCTTCACAGCCCACCTTCTGTCCTACACCAGGTCTGCATCATTTCTTGGCTGCAGTTTAAAACAATGTCTTACTTGGTCTCCATGCCTCCACCTCAGCCCCCTCCAACTCAGTGTCCACACAACAGCCAGGACGATCTTTCCAGAAAGCAAGTCTGCTCTGTCATCTCCCTGCTTAAACTCCTCGCTGGGGCTCCTTGTTGCCTCAGAATAAATCCAAGTGAGTGGGAACAACCCGCCTCTGACCCCTCAGCTGTCTCCAGTCCCAGCCCACATTTGAGGGTCTGGCTAAGTGGAACTCTGGTTACTCCCAGCTCCCTGAATATTCCAGGTTCTCCTGTCTGGGCTTTCGCACATGCTGGTCCCATTGCCTGGAAGGGTCCTCTTCTACCTGGAGAATCCCTCCTCCTGTTGACATCACCCGCCTCTGTTGGGGCTCACCCCTGTCCTCCCTCCTATCTTGGCACTTACCACGGCCGGGTGATGATTGCCCTCTTCCTGTGTTCCTAGGGCGAGTGTGGTAATGCGTGGCCACGCATGGTCATGCTGGCCTGCCCCAAAAATGTGCTCAGCAAAGGTTTGTTGAATGAATTCTGTTTCTCCCCACACTGTCCTCCAGCTGGAGATCAACGATGTAACCAGGGCCTGGGGGCTGGAGGTGGACCGCGTGGAGCTGGCAGTGGAGGCCGTGCTCCAGCCACCCCAGGACAGCCCAGCCGTGCCCAGCCTGGACAGCACCCTCCAGCGGCCCGGGAGGGGCATGAACTCAGGGGCAGGAGGTGCCCCACCCCCAGGGCCAGGTAAGGAGCCTCAGGGAGGAGGGTGGAGGTGCTCACCAGCTTGGTGTCCAGCACAGACTTTGCTACTTGCTCCTTTAACCGAGCACCTCTGTTCAGTGCACACCCTGCCCAGCTGTTCAGCCCACTCTGATTCTAGAGCTGACCAGAGCTAAGGCAGTGAGAAGAGTCCAGGTGTCTGCAAGTATGTAGAGGCCTTTGGCAGCCTCCATGGGAGGAGGCGACAGCACCAGAAGGGTGGCTGGAAAAAGAGTTTTCCATCTGAGTCTGGAGTAGCTTAAACAGGGTTGGGGGTTTAGGCTGAAAATTCAGGGTCAGCATTTTAGCAGAGGTGGAGGTTGAACGGAGGCCTGAAGGGGATATAAGAGGAAACTGCCACAAAAGGTACAGAGGCCACCGTGAGTGATCCTGATCTTGGCAGCACATTGACCTCTTTCTCTCTGCCTCCCTCCCCAACCCTGTTGGCCACCCCCAGCGGACACCTTGGAGATGGTGAGTGAAGTTGAGCCGCCTGTCCCTCATGTTGGTGCTGGGCCCAGCCTGAAGCAGCCTGTGGTTGAGGGGCTGCTGACTGCTCTACAGCCCTTCCTGTCTGAGACCCTGGTCAGCCAAGTCGGGGCCTGCTACCAGTTCAATGTCGTCCTGCCTGGTGGCACCCAGAACACCTACTTCCTGGACCTCACTACAGGTGCAGCTGCCCTCCCTGCCCTCCTTGCCACCCAGGTTGCTTGTTACCCTCCCCCATGGCACTATTTCAGACTACCCTGCTCCTGCCAAGCATTTGGCATGAACCCACAGCAGTCAGGCTCAGACACCATTTCCAAACAGTGATTATCCAGGCCTTGGTCTCCCTGCCATCAGCAGGACAACTCAGCTAGCTGGGCCTCCAAGACCAGGGCCCTGCAGAAGGGCTCTGTGCTGAGCACTTTTTGTGCATTATCTCGCCTACATCTCACCTATGATTTAGAAATTATCATCATCCCCATTTCACAGATTTGGAAACTTAAGCTCCAAGTAGTCACACAGCCAACAGGACTCAATCCCAGAGTCTTAGAACTTGAACTCTTAACCAGTACTCTGTACTCCTCCCAATGGCACGTGATAACCTCTGTCTCCCCCCATTGCTGTCCCTTTACTAATACACAGTTTTCTTTTCCCCCATAGGGCAAGGAAAGGTGGGACATGGGGTGCCTGATGGCGTCCCTGACGTGGTGGTGGAGATGACTGAGGCAGACCTGCAGGCCCTGTTGTGCAGGGAGCTGCGGCCCCTAGGGGCCTACATGAGTGGGCGGCTGAAGGTGAAGGGTGACCTGGCTGTGGCCATGAAGCTGGAGGCTGTTCTCAGGGCCCTGAAATAGCAGACTTGGCTGACCATCTGTAGCCCAGCCCCGAGCCTGGCACCAAGCCAGGGGGGGAGCCTCTTGGAGGAGGAGGCATTGGTCTGCACCATGGAGAGTTGAGGCCCTAAGAAGTTTCAGGCCCAGCCAGCAGCCCACGGACAGACGGAGGCTGGGAGAGACCAAAGGGTGGGAGAGGCTGGATCAGGCTGCCCTGTACTCCTCTCCTCCAGTGGTTCTCTGGACAGCCTTTGCCCATCCCCATCCCCAGCGGAGTGCCCTGCCCTGAGCTGAGTATACCAAGTGACAAAGGGAGATTCAGGCCTGCCCTGCCCGCTGGCTTCCTGTCTGGAGAGGCAGGACACCCAGAAACAGCTGATTTGGTCCCTGTGTGAGGGAACAAAGCACATGGCTCAGGCTCTAAGCTCCATAGGGGGATCAGGGGGATGGGGGAGAGAGAGGGAAGGCAGCCTCCAAGAAGAGGTCACTGTAGCCAAGGCATCTGGGGATTGGGTTGGGCCCACCTTCCTGCTTGAAGTCCAGGCCCAGGCTAGTGGGGGTGGGCCTGGGAAAGAGCAGGGCCTGCTGCTCCCCTGGCGCTGCTCCCAAAGACACCTGGACTATCTCCCAGCTCCATCCTGCATGCCTGAGGAGCTGGGGCCCAGGGCGGCATGAAGGAGAGCCCTACGTTTTGTTCCTGTGCTTTTTACCAGAGGTTTGCAAACCTCAGACAAATAAATGTGGTGTTTACAATGTATAGGAGAGAAGAAGTGAGTGGGGGCCTGTGGGGTATGGGGTGGGCTGGGGGGTCCACAAGGTGATGCCCCTACTGCCGGCCCAGGCAGGGACCAAGGCCCTGGAGGCTGGCACAGACCCTTAAAATATTTGAAGTTCTTCCTGAGTATCTCAAAGCCCCTGGGAGCAGAGGTGGGGTGGGGCAGGGTGGGGAGCTCTCTGTTCCTCTTTGTAGTTGGGGTACAGGTTTGCCAGGAAAGCAAAACAGGTGTGCCACAGCTGGTCCTGCAAACATGTTAACTTAATGATGGGCAGGCAGGAGACTCATAACCCATTCAGGAGAGGAGTTGGGGCCACTATCAGCTTCCCCCCACATACGCCTCAGGTCACTGTCCACTGGCCAAAGGGAAGGAAACAGTCATTGAGGCCTGGCCCCAGGCCAGCCCCAAGAGCCAGCCCTGCTTTCTGCTCCAGTACTCCAGCCCAAACCCCAGGGGCCCCAGAGAAGGGGGGTTGTGACTTCTCTAGTCCTAAGAAAGCAAGCTTACTTCCTGGAGAGACCTGTGGGAAGAACAAAACAAAACCACAAAAACCAGAACCTCCCCTTTAAGAACAGCCCTCAACATGTCCTCTGGCACCTACCCGTTTTCTCCAGGACTCTGTCCCCTTCTGGGTACCAGGCTCAGTTCAGTATGCCCCTCTGTCCCTGCCCGGCCAGACACTGCCTTGTCCTTCCTCCGTAGGGCCTCCACATCACCTGAGGCACCTCCCTCAAGCCTAGCACAGACCCCACTGTCATCGCCATGGCCACTGGGGTCCAGGTCTTTAGGGCCCCTTTCTAGAGTCCCAGCCTGCTGCTGCCCCTCTGCTCACCTGGGGGCCTCTCTCCTGGGCCCTCCCAGGGCTTTCCAGCTGGGGCTGTCTGTTCAAACACCTGCCCTCCAATCCCCACTGGCCACACCGCGGCCGCCCGTTGAGGCCCAGTGCAGCATGGTCCTCTACGTTCTCACCTGGACCCCCTTCCACTTTGCAGCTGTCCTTGCGCCCGTTCCCACTGTCTGTGTTACTGTTCTCGCACACGTGCCTGCCACCCCACTGCACTGGGAAGCTCCCTACGTCAGCGTCAGCGAGGGTTCCCTCCCTTGCTGCTGCACACAGTGCCCGGGGCTAACGGGAAACCCCAGGCATCTTCACCACGAAAGCACTGCCCCTGCAGGGTGACGGGAAAAATGATACCGAAACTTAGGGAAATCGAAACTCCTCACATTTCCTTTGTGGGCGTAGGAAGTCAATTTATTGTTCACGGGAAACTGAAACTTTGCTGCATGTCTGTGTGGGTGGAGGGCAAGGCCTGCCGCCAGCCATTAACACCCCACCCTGGGGAAGGGAGCTCATTCCTTGGCCAGCACTCCAGGAATGGGAGCCCATGGGTTCAGTGGCCCCTGGGCTGCAAACACTGAGCAGAGCTTGCGGCTGGGTGGTGGGGGGACAGAGAGGGAGGATGGAGGACCCCCTAAGGGGTCGGGTTGGGCAGGGAAGGGGAGGGGGGAGGGTGTGTGTCAATCAGAGAAGGCTTGACACACAAGCCTGAGGAGGTGAGGTCCTTCACATCGCAGCTACGTCTCTGCTTCTGGGAACTAGAACCTAGAGTGTGAGGGCAGATGTGTGCAGGGGATCGAAATAGTAACCATTGTGGTTTGCCAAATATGTCCCTATACTGCACTAGACAGACACTTCCTATATATTATTTTTTCCTTGATAATCTGGTGAATGATAATAGTTATATTACGCTAGTCAATATAGTAATATATAATGTGTTATTTTGATGTTATTTTTAAATAACTGTTTAAATTTTGATTGGCTAATATATTCGTATGGTTCAAAAATTTAAAAAGATTAAAAAGGCATACTATGAAAATTGTCCCTCATACTCCTGACTCCATCCACATATTTCTCACACCTTCCTTCCCTGCAATTAGTTTCTTGGTAATTCTTCCAGAAATTCTTTTTTTTAAAAAAGCACTTATGCAAGAAAATCCAAATATATACCCTCTGGGTTTTTGTTGTTGTTTTTATACAAACGGCAACATAGAAACACAATGTTGCTTTGTTCACTTAACATTACCCCCTTGAAGGTCCTTCCAGAAAAGACTTTCCCTATTCTTTTTTGCCGTTACATAGGATTCCATCCTATGGATGTATCATAATTTATTTAATCTGTCCTGTATGGATGGACATTTTGATTATTTCTTGTGTTTTGCTACTTCAAACACTGTTGCAGTGAATAATCTTTAACATGTGCTATTTCACTTGTTGTTGAGTTTATAAGATAAAATCCTAGAAGTGGAATTGCTGGGTCAAAGCGTTTGTGATCTAACAAATATTGCGAAAATGCCGTCTGGGAATTACACCACTGTCCACTCCCATCATCAGTGATAGAGAGTGGTTTTTCTCATAGCCATGCCAACACAGTGTGCTAATAAACTTTTTTCAGTGTAGTTTTTTTTTTGTGTATTGTTCAATTATTTATTGCTTTGTAAGATTTGAATTTCTAGTCCCAGCAAAGCACAGGGTTTTTGCTGTCTTCCCCCAGTGTTTACTTTTTTAAAAAAGAAGGTATAATTTACATACAATAAAATGCGTCCATTTAAAATGTATCTTTTGATGTGTTTCCACAAATGTGAATACACAAGGAACAACCACTCACTACAATCAAATACAGAACATTCCTATCTGTTCACTGCTCACCAACTCCAGCCTCAGGCAACCACTGACCTTTCCGTAGCTGTGGACCACGCAGTGGTCGTGGTGACTGGTATTGTCAGCCTTTTTAACATTAGCCACTCCAGTGGGTGTGACTAAAAATGTTGAGCCACTTTTTGTGTGTTTATCGGGCATGTGTCTTTTGTGATATGTGTGTTCAAATATTTTGCCCATTTAAAAAATGGGCTATTAATCTTAATATTATTGAGCTTTAAGAGTTCGTAATGTGGCCGGGTGCGGCGGTGTGCACCTGTAGTCCCAGCTACCTGTGAGGCTAAGGTGGGAGGATACCTTGAATCCAAGAATTTGAGGCCAGCCTGGGCAATATAGTGAGACCCTGGAAAGAGAGAAAGAGAGAGATTTCTTAGAATATTCTAGACACAAGTCTTTTAGCAGGAATATTTTCTCCCTGTCTGTAACTTGCCTTTCTAGTTTTTTTATGCTCTAACTTGACGAGCAAAAGTTTTTAATTCTGATGTAGTCCAATTTATAACCTTTTAATGGTTAGAGGTTTTGTGTCTGGTCTAGGAAATCTTTGCTTATCTCAATGTCTTAAAGATTTTTTTGTATGTCTTCTTCTAAAAGTTTATATATTCAGCTATTACTTTTAGGTCTGTGACCCATTTCTGAATTAATTTTTGTGTATGGTGTGAGTTAAAGGTTGAGATTCAGTTTTTTTGCCATGTAGGTATCCAACAGTTCCAGCACTTTTTGTTTAAAAGCTATCTTTTCCTCATTGAATTACCTTGAAATCTTTTAATTTGCATTTCTCTTATTTTGAGTGAGGTTGAGGAACTTCTAATATGTTTAAGAGTCATGTGTTTCCTTTTCTGTGAACTGTCATTTTATCTATTTTGCCCGTTTTTCTACTGTTGGATCATTTCTGTTTTTGTTTTTGGCTTCTGGGAGCTCTTTAAATACTAGGGAGATTAGCTGATTTTGATACTAGCTGTAAACATTTTTTTTACTCAATTTGTTGGTTCTATTTTGACTTTGCTTATAATGTTTGCCCAGGAAAATTTTAAAATGTATTTGAATTGATAAATATTTTATGACTTCTGGATTTTAAGTCATAAGAAAAAACCCCCATTCTCAGATCATAAAAGAATTCCATTTATTCTCATTATTTCATTTTTACATGTAAATTTTAACCCATTTGGAATCATTTAAATTATTAGCATAAAGTATAAAATATTGATCCACATTTTTCTCAATACTATGAATTTGTTTGTATTTGGGTCTATAGCTGGGCTTTCTGTTCTGTTCTGTTGGGCTAATGTTTGTCCATGTTCTAGGACCACTTTGTTTTAATCATTGAGGTTTCATAAAATGTTTAACTTCTGTAGTATTAATTCTTTTTAATGTTTCTTAAGAAATTCTGCCTATTTTTTAATGAACTTTAGACTTACCTAGTCTAGTTTTTTTAAAAAAAATTGTTGGTATCTTTACTGGGATCACATTAAATGTGTAAAGTAATTAATAAAAAATTGCAATCTTTATGATATTGAGTCTTCCTATCCATGAACATGGTATGTTTTTATATCTTCTTTTGTGTCCTTCAGAAGTGAAAGGTGGCCTTACTAATAACCTAACAGAGGAAAATAATCTATCTCACAGAAAGTAAGGGAAATAAACTCACAGCACAACTACTCTTTGTTTAATTAAAATACCTGTGACCTAACTTGTTATCTCTAAGAATTCTTTCTCAGCCTTGAAGAATCCTAAGTGGACAGCAGGGTGTGAGCTCCCAGCTCCAGCTCTTTGCCTCAGTTCCTGCCAAAAAAACCAGATTTCAAGGAATCAGATGAAGTCAGCCTCACAGAGAAAAAAATAAAGAAAGAAAGAACTCCCTGACATCTCGCCACCACTTCTGTTATCAGTCTGCTGAAGTGGGGAAAAAAAAGCGCCATTTTTACCCTTTAAAAACACCAAGCAACTTTCCTCAGCTACCTGGTACTTTCTTCCTTCTGCTGGGTGCAGTGGTCATTCCCTCTTTCTCTCCCTCCGTTCCTCTCTTTCTTTCTTTCTTCCTTTCTTTGGAAAATAAATACACTTTGTGCTTCTTTCTATCCCAAACTCTGTGTGAGAATTCTTTCTCCAACCTGCTGTGAGTACCTAGTAAGTTTTCACCCTAACAAGAAATTTTGAAATGTTCTTTATATTGTTCTGAACATTTATTCCTAAGTACTTTATCTCTTCTGAAACTAGTGTAAATGGGGTCTTTTCTTCCACTGTATTACCTGAACAGAGTGCAATTTACTGCTCTTTAGTAATTTTGTACCTCTGTGTATGAGTAGAAAACAAACTCAATTTCTCCTACTATACTTTTACAACATGTTTCTGACACCAGATGTGTAGGGGATCTCCTCCATCAAGCAAGCAATCAGTTCTGCAGTGGACACTAGCTGGGTGTTCTGCCATTCAATTCCAACACTATCAACCTGGAGATAGTGTCAGATCCCACAGCCTGAGGGCTCAGTCCCGTTAGACTGTTCCCCACTTCTGAAGCCAATTGCAAGCACCAGGTTGTTTTACTGTGTTTCTGACCGACTGGCTATAAATCAGGATTTCTGTGACCCCCTTCTTGGGTCCATTAATTAAATTTATTAATTTGCTAGAACAGCTCACAGAACTCACAGAAGCACTTACTTATGTTTACTGCTTTATTATAAAGCATGTTTTAAAGGATACAAATGAACAGCCAGACAAAGAGATACATAGAGCAAAGTCTGGCAGAGTCCTGAACACAGGAGCTTCCATCCCTGTGGAGTTGGGTGTGTGCCACTGTCTTGGC
Organism: Daubentonia madagascariensis; assembly: GCA_023783475.1. Classification (NCBI taxonomy): domain Eukaryota; kingdom Metazoa; phylum Chordata; class Mammalia; order Primates; family Daubentoniidae; genus Daubentonia; species Daubentonia madagascariensis. The sequence continues at coordinate 4,239,226 of JAKFHU010000144.1, read as the reverse complement.
ACATGGATGTGTTCTTGTTCACTCCTGGAAACCCCCTGAACTCAGTCCTTACTTGTTTTTATGGAGGCTTCATTATGTAAGCATGATTGATTACATCAGTGGACACTGGTGATCAACTCAACCTTCAGCCCCTCATCCCTCTTCAAAGGGAAGTTCCAACCCTCTGAGCATAAGGTTGGTTCCCCTGGCAACCAGCCCCCCATGCAGTGATTATGTAGGGATTCCAAAAATCATCTTGTTAAAATAATCTCAGGTGTGGCTATAAATAACAAAACTGTCTTTCACCTGAATGCTTGCTCTGGAGCTGCTCCAGAGCTGTTTCAGGAATCAAGGACAAAAGGACAAATATTTTAATAAAAGATACTCTTATTGCTCTAGTCCTTTAGGAAATTACAAGGGTTATAAGGGCTGTGAGCCAGGAACTGTGGGTGAAAACCAAAAAACATATATCATATTATCACACTAACTTATTGTATTTTTATTTCTAGCATTTCATCTTTAGTGTAGTCATATTGTCATATTGTCTGCCAGTGGTGATAACTTTATCTCTTCTTTTCTGATACTTTATGTCTAAATGTAACAGAGTAGTCACCCCTGCTCCCACAGATATGGAAGGGTAAAATTGAGAGTGGGGAATATGTAACAGACGGAATGGCCTGAAAAAAAAAAACCAGCAAAAGATGTTTCCTGTCTCTTTAAAACTACCCCCACTCCTTTTGGAAACTGAGTCCTGTATCCCTGCCTCGGGTAGGTGGTCAGGAGGAGCAGGGGAATGTAGTTGTTCTTTGTGCTGCAGAAGATAGCTCAGCTGAACTGTCAGCTCCATCCTACGCCTGGTGCCTGGCCGGCATGCAGAGGTCTGGGTGGGCCTCCCAGGTGGGCAGAGATCACGGCTTTGTCTTCAGCAGAGATGGGACAATTAGAATCATTAACTGTAGTTAAATGACAATAGCCTAGAACTGAGGGCCCTCCCTTTAGAAGCTCTGTATTTCTGCTTATGTATAGGAATTTGGATTTTGAGACAATAGTCTACCGTTTTCCTCCTTTGCTGACAAAGTAATAATTTCTCTTTCCTCCTCCTCAACCACTTGTCCTCACTCTTCTGATGCAGCCTCGTGGGCAAGTGCCGAGCTTTCGGTAACAGATTTTGGCATCCCTGGGTGGGTGAATCAGTGCTCTGGTGAAATGGCACTCCAAAGCAGGAGAGGAGCCCTGGGCCAAGCTGTGGGTCTTCACTGGGAGGAGTGGCTTCTTTTTGCGGTGAGAGAGTACAGGATGGTCCCAGAAGCTGCCAGAGGCTGTTTTAGCCTAGGAGAACTCCCCTCTCTGTCTCCCTGAAGTATACGCAGCTCCCCGCAACTTGAACTGAGTTGAGGGGAAGGAAACAGGTTTGGGAAGTGTCCAGACTCCATGGCCATGTGTTTGTTTGGTAAGTTCCCTGGGGTGCACCCTGAGACCTAATTTCACCCATTTGGGAGGTTTTCATACCTTCCTCTTGGTTTTTGGAGGTGTATTGTTTGGGGGATGAAATTGCAGGGTTGAGTGGAACTAGGGAGACTGGTTTGGATTCGGAGCTCATTTATGGTTCACAGAGAACAGGGGGACTAAGCCACCATTTGGGGAGGGTTTTGAACCTTCCAACCTCGTGGCAGGTCAGTCGTTGGAACCCTATAGCAGGGCATTTTGGGGTGGCCTCTGTCCCATTTGTGTTCCCATTTGTTTGATACACCTGGCATTTTGTGTTGGGGATTCCCTGTTTTGTCTGTGTTTGTGTATTTGTAAAGTTCTGTTGCAACATGAGAAAGTTCCATCTAAAAGTCCCTTGGGAAAATTTTTGGCTGAATCGTTAACTTATAGCTACGAACATATGTGTAAAGAGAATGGTGTTATTGTAAACCAATATATGTGCTGGAGTGTGAGAAATAGCTGTTAAATGAAACCTTGCATTATACTGTCTTATAAATGGAATTATTTTGTCGAAGGTCAGGTAAATGAGATAGATCCCATATGTATTGGGTAGGAAATGTTCGATTCCCCTGTTTGATTCGAGGTCGGACTTTTCATATTTAATGACCTAATACAATGTTAAAGGTCTGGGATAAAGTTAATGGTACAAGAGAGAGACCTCTACTGGCGGTGGGTGGGATATTCACCATACATTGTTAAACAGCTGGTCCACACCAGTTCTGGGTACGCTGCTGGGCTCCCATCAAGTGGCCGGGGCAAAGTGCCACATGGGACCGCAGCCCTGGAGGTGGACCCGGTGGGAGAGGGGACCGAGGAGCACAACCTGCCACCACGCAGTGAGGGGGAAGGGCAGGGAGGGAGCACCTGTTACCAGACCGCCCCCACCCCCAGGCACATGACAGAGGAGGGAGCACTGGCCGCAGGCTTCAGTTGGCACTGATCGGCCCCCTGCCAGAGGCTGGCAGCCCATTGAGGAAACAGCCTGGCATGGGGAGTCCAGAGTCCAGCCCCAGGGCAACTAACACCAGCCACAGCCATCTTGACACGGAGGGAGAGGCTGGGGAGGGTGTGACTTGAACTTTCCAGCCCCACACCCACTAGGTTATGACTTGGGGTTTGGAATGGCCTCTCCCAGCAGAAATCTCAATTTGCCCAGGGGATGCCTATAACCAGAGAAGGACAATTTACAGTTAGTGTGCTTTTTTTTTTTTTTTTTTTGTAAAAAGGAAGGACATTAGAAAGAGTATTGACCAAAAGTTGCAAAAGTTTCCAGGCAACAAGAAACCCTCTGGAGAGAAACTATTTTTTTAAGTCCAGAACTCAGAAGGTGAAAGAGCCCCCTGCCTCCAAATATCCCCACAGGAGCCCTGGGAAAAATTGAGAGTGGGAATCCATTGGTGCCAACCCACATGGAAAGAAGAGGTCTGGGGAACTCCTTCCTCCAGCCACCAGCCCCGACCCCAGCACCAGGACCCCAGCACCAGTCATGCCCTGCACCCTGAGAGCCAGACTGGCAGCGGTGAGGCAGGGGCCAGGCAGCAGCGAGGCAGCCCTAGGCAAGGAGCTAAAAAACTTAAATGATACTCACTTACATTCAAATGGCAGGATCCTGGGACTGTGTTGCCTCCTGGGTTTAAAATGTTACGGCAACCAAAATCAGATAGACCGGGAACACACCGAGCAGCACATGAGGACGTAGAGAGAACAGGTTTATTTTATGCCGGCAGGCTCAGAGGGGATTCTGCCACCAAATTCTGAGAATCGAGCTTTAGGTGTAATGACCTTTTATAGAGGTCTATACCAGGAAGTGTACAGATAAGGAAGTTGCTACAAGGGAACTGCTGAAAGCTGATTACAGAAGCGAGAGTTGCAGTCGTTAAGCAGTTTCAAGGACAGTGGAATTTTCCATTTCCCCATCAAAAAGGGCTCTCCTGCCCTGTTTGATAGAAGCTTAGCAGGGGACTTGTGAAACCTGCAATTGGACAGATTTGTAAACTTGTATCAACTTACCTGGGGTTCTTAGGAATGGTGTCTGGACCCCAAACTTCAGACTGATGGTAAAGCCCTTGTACGGGGTCCTTAAGGCTGCCCCACTTTGGATTTGCCTGATGCTGGGAGACATCCCAGGCCAGTGACTGAAAATATTCAACCATTGAACAATATTCTCAATCTTGCCACCCCTTTATCAGCCAAAGAGAATGAGCCTTTATAACATGACTATTTAGAGTCTGTGGAGGCTATGCATTCTAGCAGGATGGATTTGTCAGATCAGCTGATGCCAGAACAAGATTGGGATCTTTTTCACTGATGGAACAGCTTTATGGACAACGAGGGACTGGATATGTGGTGATCACAGCAGTGACACTGCCACCTGGTACTTCAGCCCAGGAAGCTGAGTTGCAGTTATGGAGAGAAAGAAGGTAAACATTTATATGAACTCTAAATGTGCTTTTATTATTGTATGTGCTTATAGTGCCACTTGAAAGAAAAGAGGCCTCCTGACGGCAAGGGATAAGAATATTAAGTACACCACTGAAATAATGGCCTTGATGCAGGCCATAGCTGAGCCCAAGCAGGTGGCCAGCATGGCAAAAAGAAGTCAGGCCACTGGCAGAGCTGCTAAGGAGGCCGCTGGATGCAATCTGTTCTCTGGGGCCTTGATACCCCAGCTAGACTTAGACCCCCTTTAAAGCTAAAGACTGCGACGCTGACATTTGGGATGGTACAGCTAAGTAGAGACAAAATTCTCATGGACTCATTCTCCTACATAAAGCTTTGGTTTGGCCTCTTAAGAGGCACCTACATGAATGCACACATTATAGATATGATGCCTTAATGGATTTGGTGGGACCTCATTTGGTAGGACTGTGTGTGCAACAAACTGTTTGTGTGCTCAAAATAATCCAAACACAGAGAAGTGACCTGCTGCACAGGGAACCCAACATGGGGGGGCCCAACCCTTTCAATGACTGGCAGTTTTCAGGCTGGGTAGAGGCTTATCCTACTCGAATGGAGAGAGCGTCTAAAGTTCCAAGATGGGCTCCTACCAGGAACTGCTGGCTTGGGACAGGGCCTTTGCCAAGTTCCTGTGCATGTACACCAGCACGGAGAAAGAACAAGCCTCGGAGAACGATGGGATGACAGACATCAGCAGTCCAGGGAAAGAGGCCAAGCAGATGGAAAATGACATGCTGGTGATGGACGCTGTGGACAGCCAGCTGTGGAGACAGCTCAACAGCTCCTCTTCCTAAAGCCAGGATGTCAACAAGCACCACAGCAGCATGGCTGAGCTGCAGAAATCTGAGGCCAAGAAGGAAGGGACCTGGAAACTGATGGAGGCAGACGAGGCTCAGACAGGGAAGGTCAAGCTGTCTGTGTCCTGGGACTCCCCTTCTTGTTGCTGCCCTGGCTTCTAACTATTGGCTCAGTCTCTGGACCAACAGCCCCATTGTCGACAGAACCCAGGACTCCAGGGAGCCCTGGGCATTTCACAAGGTGACTACTCTATGGTGGTGTTGCTTCCTGTGGTCTGCACCTGGATCTACTGTACAATGTCCTGTGGTCTCCCATGAACTTTGAGTGGAGCCTCAGTGGGAAACTGGTGAGCCTTTTCTCCAAGGAACTGGACATGGTGGACTCAATGATCCTGCAGTTCATCAAGATGTTCATAGCTTCCCCTCCTCCATACAAAGGGATAATGGACCCTCTTTTGAATCAGAGGTAACCCAGCAAATAAGCAGGGTCTTCCATCTAGAATAGAAATTAAATGCATCCTCGAATAGACGCAGGAGAATGAGATAGGGTATTATCTCTTGCCCTCCTCCAGATAAGGGTACCCCTAGAAACAGGCTTAGGTTAAGCCCCTAAAAATAGTTTATGAGACACCCTTCCTAGTAACCCGAGGTAAGAATGGTAATATAACCACGAGTTTAAAAAAACCCAAAAAAGTAGAGTAAAGCAACATGTCAAATGAGTGGGTCTGTTACTGAAAGCTCAGCACTTGTCCTCGCGGCTGCATCAGAAGAGTGAGGACAAGTGGTTGAGAAGGAAAGAGAAGTGTATTACTTTGTCAACAAAGGAGGAAAATGGTAGACTATCCTTTCAAAATCCAAATTCCTGTACATAAGCAGAAATACAGAGCTTTTAAAGGGAGAGCCCGCAGTTCTAGGCTACTGTCATTCAACTACAGTTAATGATGCTAATTGTCCCATCTCCTCTGAAGACAAAGCCGTGACCTCCACCCACCTGGGAGGCCCACTCAGACCTCTGCTGGCCAAGTGAGAGGCCTGGGATGGAGCTGACAGTTCAGCTGAGCTATCTCCTGCAGCACAAAGAACAAAAGACATTCCCCTGCCCCTCCGGACCATCTGCCTGATGCAAGGATGCAGGTCTCAGTTCCCAAAAAGAGTGGAGGAAGTTTACAGGAATTTGGATTTTGAGGCGAGAGTCTGCCATTTTCCTCCTTTGTGGACCAAATAATAAATTTCTCTTTCCTTCTCCTCAACCACTTGTCTTCGTTCTTCTGATGCAACCTCGTGGGCAAGTGCTGAGCTTTCGGTAACAAAAAGACAAAACTACAACAAATTTAGTTTAAAATCTTAATTGGCTTTATTTGCAATGCTAGAATTGGGCAACACTTTTTTCTGTAAAATAAAACGAGTGTTCTAATAAGCTGGGCAAAGGAGCTTGTCTTTATAGACAGGAAAGGGCTGAAGAAAGCAGAAACAATGAACAAAGAGCAGATTGGTAGTTTCAAAATTACTTTCCTTGTAAGGCAGGAACAGGGAAACAGAATAATAGAAAAACAACTGATGGGTTAACAATAGGTTATTTCAAGTAACTTTTTGTTGTAAGGATTAAAGGCAGATGGAACTTCATTATCTTGCTGATTGAGACTGGCCTGTTTGGGAATTTGGCTGTTCACTCTGACTCTTCTGATTTCTTGGAAGGTTGATAAACACACCTTGGTTTCCGTTTGGTGACATGGAACTTTCGCATGAGTGATTTCGTTCTGGTTTGGTACATTGGGCCTAGTGCAGGAGCTCAGTCCAAACCAATGGCCTCCTATAATTTTTATTTAACATTTAAAATGATTTCCTTATCTCATTACATTGGCTACTATGGGGGAGGATATTTTTAAGATGAAAGTGGTGTGACAGGTTACCATGCTGAGAGGAAAGGCCAGTCCCACGGAAGAGAAAGAGAGAGAGGGAGAGAGTTTTTAGATGGACAGAAGGGACTGGGGTGCTGATCCCTGTTGGAGGGACAAAGGAGTGACACCTTGCCCTGAAAAAAGAAGGGAGGAAATACGGGTGGGGGTAAGTATTTGGGTGAAGGTGGAAAGTCTTGGTGGTCCATCTCCCTCTCTAGGCTCTGGGATGTTCATTACCTGTAACAATTTCAAGGGTAAGAAGTGTTAATGGAAAAATCTTAGTCATGGGTCACTCACACAGGTCACCCTGTGTCAGCCCCTCAGTGGGGTCTCCCAGCCCAAACTCATGCAGTGAGAATGGTGGGGAGGTGGGGACTTGGGGAGATTTGTTTATATGTTGGAGTGGTGGAGGCTGGGAGGAGAAAGTGTTTGGCCCTTTCTGGGGGGTAATTCTTGATTCCTGTCCTGGGCCGAGGGGAATCCGGCTAGGACAGCATGTCTTTCAGTGATGACCAAAGGCCAACATCTTCAAGACTGGCAAGGGCAGCTGGGAGTGCCAGATGAAGCCACAAACAGGGGCAAGGGGATACTCCAGGAGAGCCTTGGGGTGTGAAATGGGAAGAGGGCAGGAGATTGTTGATCCACCCGGCCCACTGCACAGATGGGAACACTGGGGCCCAAAGCAGACCTTCCCAGAGGAAGTTGGGGCACAGCTAGTTCCTGAACATGTCTCATGGCTTCCAGCCCATGACTGTGGTGGGAAAGTGGAACTGGGTTAGAATAGAGGGTCTCAAGATCCTGGGGCTTCCAGTTGCTCTGCCAAGCCTGACTCCACTGTATGGGGGTGAGTGGGGGCTGCAGGGGCAGAGGGGGACATAGTCCCAACCCTACTGCCCTACATCCTCCCCACTCAGCCAGAAGAGAGCAGGGGGTGGGGGTGAAGATGAAAGAGACTCTTTCAGGCCCTGAGGGTTTGCCCACCACAGTTCCCCTCTGCTGGGAGCTTCTCCTGGGTTGGGACTCCAATTTGCTTTCATTGACTTGACTGAGCCTGGCATAGCATCTGCGGTATACTAGGCACCAGCAACTGGTTTTTCAAATTAACTTGTTGAATAAGATGAAGAAGTCTTAGATGTTGAAGAAGATAAAAGGGGGGAGACATGGAGGAAAGGGCAGGGGATGGGGGGGGAGAGAGAGAGGGAGGAAGGTAAACAAAGGAAGACAAAACAACTGGGAGACAGGAACAGAGGAATGACAGAGGGAGCAGGAGCCAGACCGGGGAGAGACAAAGACAAGGACCAAGCGCAGGACCACAGGGAGCAAAGGAGTGGCAGAGACGGAGCTGGAGGGATGGCTGGTGCGTGTGGGTGGGAAGGACGGCAAGTTGCTCTCAGACTTGTTCTGGGGTCAGGGAGCTGTGCCTCCCATTCGACCCCATCCCAACCTTGGCCTTGACGCTGGGTGTGATACGGAAAGTGGCCCAAGAGAACCCTGAAGCTCCTTGCTAGCTCTTGGCCCCATGGGCACCCAAACCACTGTGCCTGCCACAGCAGTGAAATCAAAGCCACGTGGGTCATCCTGGAGGGGCCAGAGTCACCCCCGAGGAGAAGAAGCCAGGGGAGGGGCACCCAGAGGCCTCCCTGGGAGCCTCAGCTCCCAGGTCTGAGTCTCCTGTTTCCCTGAAGGGAACCCGCAAAAGCTCAGTCCCAAGCTTGGGGTGCCATCTGGTGGCAATTTGGGAGATAGCGGTTTCCTCATTCCAGCCGAGGTGGCTTTCAAGGGCTGTGAGGGATCCTGGGGGCAGCGAGCTACTGTGGCCCGGTGAAAGGGAAGAGAGGAGCCAGGGAATGTTCACCTTGCCTGACCTTTCCAATATACACACGAACATCTCTGCTGTACCTGGTCCAGGTGGGCTTGGCGGGGTGGGGGGTAGGGAGGGAAGTGGGTGGGTTTGGCCAGGAGGAACTGGGGGAGGCTGACTAGGGTGACCACATCATGGGGTTAAATCTGTAAAATGAGGCATTTTATGACCATCCTAGGACAAGGTGCTATTACTTTTGAAGGTTTCTTCCCACATCTTATAAAATATTAAAATGTGCAGAATTCCTACCTTAAATATAACATATTACTGTAAGATAATAAGAAATGATTTTTGTATGTTTGCTTGGGAAATTATTTGGCTAAGAGTAATTCATTTATGGTACAATTACCCATGAGTTCTCAGCCCTCCTTGGGCACTCATTTGCATTCTTGAAGTACAGTCATGTCGCAAATAGTGATGTTTCAGGTCAAGGATGGACTGTATATACCATAGTAGTCCCATAAGATTATAATGGAGCTGAAAAATTCCTATCACCTAGCGATGTCGTAGCCATCCTAACGTCATAGTGCAACACATTACTCATGCAAATCTATGATTCAAAAAAGAAATGAACCAAGCAAACACCATGGACATATTTCTGAAAAGACTGATACGTTCTCGAGAAGAGCCTCAGGCAGGTCCTTCAGGAGGTATTCCAGAAGAAGGCATTGTTATCATAGGTGATGACAGCTCCATGCGTGTTATTGCCCCTGAAGACGTTCCAGTGGGACAAGATGTAGAGGTGGAAGACAGTGATATTAATGGTCCTGACCCCATGTAGGCCTAGGCCAATGTGTGTGTTTGTGTCTTAGTTTTCAACAAAAATGTTTTAAAAGTAAAAAAATAAAAAATAAAAAAGCTTATAGAATAAGGATACAAAGAAAATATTTTTGTACAGCTGTACAATGTATTTGTGTTTTAAGCTAAGTGTTATTACAAAAGAACCAAAAAATTTTTAAAAATTAAGTTTATAAAGTTATAGTAAGCTAAGGGTAATATACCATTGAAGAAAGAAACTTTTGAAATACATTTAGTGTAGCCTAAGTGTACTGTGTTTATAAAGTCTACAGTAGTGTACAGTAACGTCCTAGGCCTTCACATTCACTCACCGCTCACTCACTGGCTCACCCAGAGCCACTTTCAGTCCTGCAAGTTCCATTCATGGTAAGTGCCCTATACAGTTGTACCATTTTTTATCTTTTTCACTGTATTTTCACTGTACCTTTTCTATGTTTAGATTTGTTTAGACACACAAATACTTAGCACTGTGTTACAATTGCCTACAGTATTCAATATAGCAACATGCTATACACGTTTGTAGCCTAGGAGCAGTAGGCTACACCATATAGCCTAGGTGTGTAGTAGGCTACACCATCTAGGTTTGTGTAAGTACACTCTGTGATGTTCGCACAACTACAAAATCGCCCAAAATCGCATTTCTCAGAAGGTATCCCCATGGTTAAGCCACGGATGACAGTGCTCGAAGAGTTAAAAAACACCTAATCTACAAATTCTTTTCAAATGTAATAAAATTCTTATGAACGCTACATTTAATCATTAAAGAAGCTGATAGAGAAAGAATGACATAAATTAACAATCGATGACACTTTGTAGACATTTGATTAAACATTTATTAAATTGGGATTACTCTGCAGTTTTTGCATTTTGGAGGCAAGATTTTTCACAGGTTTTTAAACATTTGTGCAGGTCCCTAAGAAGTTCAAGGGTTCTGGGCATGCCCCTTGGGACTACCTTACCTGAAAAACAAGTGGCCCTGAAAACACCTACCCATAGGAGAGCCATAAAGAATAAAAACGGGATAATAGATGAAAGCATTTAGCACAGTATCTGGCAAACTCCAAGCACCCAGTGAAAAATAGTAAATGTTAGTAAGTGTATCTGCACGTACATACTCACATATTTATTCATTCAATCAAACATTTTTTACTGGGCACTCACTATGTGTTAGGCAAAGCAATGTTCTAGGTGCTGGGGATACAGTAGTGAACAAACCCAACCAAGACCCCTGTCCTTTTGGAATGTACATTCTAGTTGGGGGAGCTAGACACAAACAATAAGCATTAAAAATAAGAAAGGCATACAGTATGTTAGAAGGCCATAAGCGCCTTGGGAGAGGGCCTGGCGTGGTCCAGAACAGCAAGGAGGCCGGTATGACTGGGGGGGGGGTGGGGGGCGTGGCAGAAGATGAGGCCAGAGGGGAAGTGGGGCCAGCTCGTGTAGGGCCTGGTGGGCCACTGTCAGGATGTATGCAATGGGGAGTCACTGCAGGATTCTGAGCAGAGGAATGTGAGGGACTGAACACAAATACACAATGGCCAGACCATGTGTAAACTAGAACTCTGACCCATACCCTGCAGCAACCTGCCCAGGGCACCAACCCCTTTACTAAAATAAACAGCCTAGTAAGCAGCCTGCTCTAAGTCAGACCTGCAGGAAGCCAGGTTGCTATCTCTAGTAACCCTCCAGAAAGCAAAACAGTAACTTATATAACAATCAGCCCCAAATGGCCAGGACTTGATTAAAAACTGACAGCTTCCCTAATTTTTGTCCCCACTTCTAACTTAGGGCCAAACAGAGAAAGCCAAATATGCACCCCGCCCCAACCAGTCTTAGAAGGTGTCCCCTCCTCATTATCCCACATCCAGCCTCCCATGCCAACAGCCTCCAATCGGATTCCCCCAAAGCCTCCCCTGTTTCCCACTGTAGGGCTTTCCCACCCCTTGGTCTGTTTTCGCATCCCTACAAAAGCAAAAGTAATGGTGGCCAACTGCCTTGCTATAGCAAATTCTGAACACATAGCATTTGCGTTTCTCATTTGATTGGTCTTCGTTTCTTTCCACAAATGACAGAATCTGTCTCAGATTTTTAAAAGCTGCTCTGTTAAGAATAGACTGTATGCAAAAGCAGGAAGACCCATTAAGAGGCTGTTGCAATAATCCAGGCAAGAGATAATAGTGATATGGACCGTGCTAGTAGCAGGACAGGAGTTGGATTTTGGTTATATGTATTTCACATTTTTTATTTTGAAATAATTATGGAGTCATAGGAGGTTGCAAAGGAATGTACAAGTCCCATGCAACCCTACAATAGCTACCACCTCGTGCCAACATCCCATATAACCGCAGTACAATACCAAACCAAGAAATTGACATTGGCACAACCCATAGGGTTTATTCAGATTTCACCAGTTATACAAGCACTCATTTGTGTGTTTGTGTGTAGCTGTGGGAATGGGAAATTGTGTGTATAATAGGAAAAATATATTTGGTCTTTGTCCCTGGTTCTTGGCACAGAGCTCCTAAAACCCTCTTAAAATTTCCTGAGTGATAGTGTCTTTTATTATTCATAACAAGCCCCTTTCAATCATATCTGAGTGTATGCTAATAAGGTGACTATTAGTGGTACCCTAGATAGCTTCCAGATACAGGCTAGTCACCAGAAAGACTAAGCCTTGATTGGTGATTAGAGGGTTGGAACTTTCAGCTCCACTCCCTGACCTCCAGGGAGGGAAGAGGGGCCGGAGATTGAGCTCAAACACCAATGACCACGATTTAATCAATCACGCCTGTGTCATGGAACCTCCATAAAACTCCTAAACAATGGGGTTTGGAGAGCTTCCAGGTGGGCGCAGACATGGAGATGCAGAGAGGTTGTGCCCAGAGCAGGCAAGGAAGCTCCGCACCACCATCCCCCCTACTTTGTCCTATGTGACTCTTCCATTTGCCCATAAATTAGTAACAATAAGTAACGTGTTTTCCTGAGTTCTGTGAGCTATTCTAGCAAATTATCAAACCTGAGGGATGGGGGCCGTGGGAACCTCCAAATCTGTAGTCAGCCGGGCAGAAGTGTGGGTTACCTGGGGACCTGGTACTTGTGACTTGCCTCTGAACGGGGGCAGTCTTGTGGGACTGAGCCATTAAACCTGTGGAGTCTGACACTAACTCCAGGCAGTTAGTATCAGAATAGAACTGTTGCACATCCAGTTGGTGTTGGAGAATTAGGAAATTGATTGGCGTCGGAAACATCACCATTTACTTGGTGTCAGTGCAAAGACCACTAAGTAGATCTATGTGGTTTTATCACATGTATAGCCTTGAGTAGCCACCACGGCAATCAGGATGCTCCACTGAGCCAACCACAACACCCCTCATGCTGTCACCTTATAGCCACGCCCTCCTCTCCCCTCCCATTCCTAACCCCTGACAACCACCAATCAGTTCTCCATCCCTATAATTATGTTCTTTCACCACTGACATATAAATGCAATCACGCAGTATGTGTGCTTTTGAGGTTGGCTTTTTCACTCAGCAAAAGTTCATCCAAGTTGTTGCCTATATCAATAGTTCATTCTTTTTTATTGCTAAGAAGTAGTCTATGGTATGGATGTACCACAGTGTGTGAGTATTTCCTGGTTTTGGGCTATTATAAATTAAGCTGCTATGAACATTTGTGAGCAAGTTCCATCGTGAAAATAAGTTTTCATTTCTCTGGGACAAATGCACCAGAACGCAATTGCTGGGTCCTATGGTAAGTCCATTTTTTGTTGTGAAAGGAACTGGTTATATTTTGAGGGTAGAGCCCACAGGATTACCTGACAAACTGGATGTAGGGTTGAGAGAAATGAGGAGTCAGGGATGGTTCTAAATAAGCCAACACACTTAGAACCATGCTGGGACACAGTAAGGGCTTGGTAAATGTCAGCTACATGAGCAATGGCAAATACAGCTCCACCACGGGAGCAAGGAGAAAAACCATGAGGCACTGCACACCGCAGACATTGCCCCAGAGGGCATTAGGAGTCACTCAGAGGGCATGTGGTGTGGGGAAACCCTTTTGACTATTTGCATAGGCTTAAAAGGGAAAGAGAGGAGTTTCACTTCCTCTTAGGATGTAGAAAGCCACGAGAGAACTTCACTCTCATTCTAACAATAAGAAAAAGATAAATAATTTGCAAAACCATAATTTCTTAAGCCCATCAGAGAGCTGAGGTTGTAGGCCATCAAGAGAACTGAATTCCAAAGAGTGATAAGCCCCTCCAAGGAAGGGCAGGACCAACTGTTTTGCCTTGGGCAGAGCATGTAGGGGGCGGGAGGGAGTTTGCTCTCCCTCCTTAGCTTTTGTTCACAGGCCTTCCCTGCGGGAGAAAGACTGGAGCCAGAGGGGGTGGGGGTGAGACGACCCCCCCCCCCCCCCCCCCCCCGCCTTGCTGGTGGCACAAGCATGCAAGAGGTGGCACCACCTGCTTCCTCAGGAGGGTTCTCTCAGACCAAGCCACGTGGGAGGGTCAGGGCTGCTGGGGGAGAGGCAGAAACAAAGATCCCCTGCTTCTGGGGCAGGATCAAAGTAAACACCACTCTCCCCCGTGGGCGGGGCAGGACACGCTCTCCAGTCCTAGACTCACGAGAGATAGAAGGCCCCGGGGCGAGGGGCAGGAACACTTCGAAGACCACACCTTCTGACACCCTGGTACACAGGCTCTGCGGAGGCGGGGCCAGGAGAACCGAGCAACACCCCAGCGCCCCTGCGCAGGGTAACACGCAGCCAAACTGCCCGCACCGCGAGCCTGACAGCGAGTAACAGCAACAGCGTCTACCACTAGGGGGCGAGCAAGAGCACAGAGAGGGCCCCTCTGTGGGGTGGGCAGGGGCCGCTGAGACCTGACGGTGGAACCCCAACAGCGGGGAAAAACCCCTGGAACCCCAAACTGTCTATGAGAGACTCACATTAAATCTAAAGACCTAGATAGGTTGAAAGCAAAGGAATGGAAAAAAGACATTCCATGCAAACACTAATCAAAAGCAAGCTCAAGTGTCTATATTAATATCAGACCAAGTAGACTTTGGAACAGAGAATGTTTCCAGGAAAAAAGAAGAACAATACATAAAGAGGTCGATTCATCAAGAGGACATAACAACTCTCAATGCGTGTGCACTGGAGAACAGAGTCTCAGGATACACGCAATCAAGACTGACAGAACTGAAAGGAGAAATAGACAAATCCACTCCTGTCAATACTTGGTAGGAGTACACAGAAAATCAGTCTGGATATGGTAACTTGAATAACACTATCAACCAACTGATCTGATTGACATTTATAGGACACTCCACCCAACAACAGCAGATTACACATTCTTTTCGAGTGCATGTGGAACTTCACCAACGTAGACCATATTCTGGGCCATAAAACAAATCTTAACAAGTTAAAAATAATTGAAATCATGCAAACTATGTTCCCTCACCATAATGAAATTAAACTATAAATCAATAACAGAAAGATATCTGGAAAGTCCCCAAATATTTGGAAATCAAACAACATACTTTTAAATAATTTATGGCTCACCATAAGAAACCATGAGGATAATTTGAAATATTTTATTAAATGAAAGAAAAACACAACATATCAAAATTTTTGGACACAATTTAAAGCAGTGCTTATAGAATATCTTTGTGACCTTGTTTAGGTAAAGATTTTTTAGATAGGACAAAAAGCACAACCATAAAAGAAAAAAAAACTGGTAAATTGGCTCTTACCAAAATTAAAAACTTCTGCTCTTAAAAAGGTACTAGTAAGGAAATGAAAGGACAAACCACAGATTGGCAGAAAATATTTGCAAAACACATAGTTGAAAAAGGACTTGTATCTAGAAGAGATAAGGAACTCTTCTAACTCGATAATATGACAAACAAGCCAATTAAAAATGGGCAAAGGAGTTGAATAGAAACTTCATCGAAGAAAGATATGATGGCAAACAAGCACAGGAACAGATGCTCAACATTAGTAGTCATCAGGGACATGAAAATTAAAACCACAGTGAAATACGGACAGCCTTCCATATCTATGGGTTCCATATCCACAGATTCAACCAAGCACAATGCAAATGCAGATCAGAAATATTTTAAAACAAGATAAAAAGAGCAATACAACAATAAAAAATAATACAAATAAAAACTAATACAGTATAATAACTATTTACATAGCACTTACATTATATTAGGTATTATAAGTAATCTAGAGAATGTGCGTGGGTTATATGCAAATACCACTCCATTTTATATAAGGGACTTGAGCATCTTCTGACTTTGGTGTCCACAGGGGTCTTGGAACCACTCCTTCTCAGATACGGAGGGATGACTGTACCACTATATACCTACGAGAATGGCTGTAAAAAGATGATATAATGTGTCTGGTAAGCATGTAGAACAATAGCCACTTTGAAAAACAGTTTGGCAGTTTCTCATACAACCAAACATACATATCATATGACTCAGTGACTTTATTCTTAGGTATTTACTCAAGAAAAATGAAAACATATGTCCGCACAAAGACCTGTGTGTGAATGTTTACAGTAGTTTTTCCTATCATGGCCCCAAACTGGAAACAATTCAAATATTCATCTGCTAATAAATGAAAAAACAAATTCTGGTAAGTCCATGCAATGGAATACTACTTAGCAAGAGAAGGGAGCAAAGCGCTGATGCACACAACAACATGGATGAACCTCAGAAGCATTATCTTACCTAGACAGGAGGAATAAAGTTTTTTTCCTTTAAGATACAGTGCACAGCATGGCGAATAATAGTAAATAATGTATTGCCCATTTCCAAATCACCAAGAAATTTCAAATATTCTTACCACAAAAAATAAGTACAAAAAAAAGTACAGTATTTGAAGCAATGGATATGTTAATTAGCTTGATTTGATCATTCCACATTGAATTCATAAAGCATAATATCACTTTGTACTACATAACTATATATAACTATAATTTGTCAATTTACAATTAAAAATAAAATTTAAATTTATAAAGGCATTATGTTATCAGCAGTCCCCAACCCTTTTGGCACCAGGGACCGGTTTCATGGAAGACAGTCTTTCCACCAATGGTGGGGAAGGAGGGGATGGAGCTCTGCAGCCCAGTCCCTAACAGGCCACGAACCGATATTGGTCTGAGGCCCGGAGGTTGGGGACCACAGTGTTAAGTGAAACAAGCCAGATACAAAAAGGCTACATACTATATAATTCTATTTGTATGAGATTCTGGAAAAGGCAAAAGATAGGGACAGCAAACAGCTTTGTGGTTGCAGGGGGCTGGGAGTGGAGGGGTAGGAAATTGACTAAAAAGAGGCAGGAGGGAATTTTAAGGGTGAGGGAAGTAGTCTACATCTTGATTGTAGGGGTATTTCTATCACTGCATGTATTTGTCAAAACTCATAGAATTGTACACCTAAAAAGGGGGAATTTCACTGTATGCAAATTAGTCCTCAATATACCTGAATTATAGTGAAGAAGTGAAAGAGACAGTGGCTATGAATCAAATGAGATGGCATCTGATGTCACCTATCCCTGAAATAGAGTCTAGGGGAAGGAGTCCTGTTCCCCCTGTGGCCTCCAGGTGCAGTGACGGTCTGTTCCCCTGCTGAGATGCTCCCAGGCTGCTGGGACCCCAGGCAGAGGCCCAGGTCCCTTTCTCTTATCTGGCATGGATGCACTACCAGCTGGACCAAGTTCCTTGGGCCAAGATTCAGTTGCACAGGGCACTACAAGCATTATCCCCAGTTTTGGGGGTGTTATGCATATGGATCCAGCAAAGAAGAATTTTATCAGGACTTGATTATTTAATCAGATGTTATCAAGCCCTTTAGGGAGAAGGCAGAGAAAGTAACCACCTATTAATTAAAAAAAAAAAAAAACACTTAAGAACTTCTCAAAAAGGAAATGACAAATTATCAACCTGACAGGATATTCTGCCTAACCATGTTGCTAGCAAGCAGCAGTAATCCAAGCTGCAGCCTTTTTGTATTTTTGCAAGCTTTGCACACCTGCTTCATTTTACTCTCTCTGCTTCCTGAGAGGGGCACTTAGGACCACACAAGTGAATGTTGTGTCCAAATTGCCTGGACCAGGATATCGAGTTCCAGTTTTGCCCTAGCACAGATTTGGGGTAGAAGAGGTGTGCCAAACACTGGCTGCAATGGACAATGCAATGGTATAGGATTCCACTTGCTGGAATTTTATCCAGGACTTTTGTATACATAGGAGGAGTAAAATTAGTCTGTGGTTATCAACGTGAGATTGGGGGGGACAGGATGTCAATCTTTGTCAGATTTTGGTGTCAGGATTATGTTAGCTTCATAAAACTAATTCAGAAGCATATAATCAATTCAGCATTTTCCCCATATGCTCTGGAAGAGTTTAAATAACATAGAAATTCCCTGTTCTTACAGTTTGAAAGAACTCACGGTCAAACTTTCTAGGTCTGGTGTCTCTTTTAGAGATGATAATTTTAAAATTTCTTCTGTGGTAATTGGTCTTTTTGTGTTTTTCACTCACTGAGTCAATTTTGGCAATTTAGAAATATATTCCTAGAAAAGTATTATTTAATGTTGAAATGCTCCAATTTATAAGCGTGTACTAGTCTCTTTAAATTTCAGAAATCATCTATCTCCATGGCTGTGTTCATATTCCCTTCTAATCTCATATTTTGTATTAATATTTTATTGACCAGCTGATGGCTTCTCTATTTCAATTTGCCCACTCCCCTGCCCATAAAGAACATTCTAAATCTGAATCATACTATTTCTGGGAGGAATTATGCTTCTCCTTGCCCATCCACTTTTTGAGCTGCTGTTTCCAGGGGCTGTGCATGATTCTAGAGAGCTCGTGGAGGGAGGAGAGGAAGGTTTGAATGGTGCTCTGGCTCTGTTTCAGAGCACAGGCCTGTGGCTTCTTGTCTGGTCCCAGAAAGCTTTGAGGATCTGGAGGAAGCCATGCCCCTGTCTTCAGAAATGTGCCTGTGTTTGAATTCTGACTCTCTCATTCACTAGCTGAGAGAACTGGGTTAAGTCACCTGACCTCTCTGTGCCTCAGCTTGCCCATCACCTCCCTCATAGAGTCATTGTGAGGATTCAATGGGTTACCTTGGTATAGCATTTAGGATAGGGTCTGGCACATGGCTATGTGTTCCAGAAGCTAGCTATTATCATTATAATTGGCATCTCCCTGCTGGGTCTTTTTCTCTTCCCTGTTCCTAGGAGGTACTTGTGATTCCCCACCCCAAGGGCCAGAATCCAAAGTTGCTTCCACGAACCAAGGCATATAGCAGGGATGATGGAAGGTTGCCCCAGAGAGGAAGAGGAAAGGAGTGAGTAGTTAGGAGGGGTGGTGGAGGCTGGCAGAGGAAAGAGGCTGGGGGAGCTTCCCCTGACTCGGGAGGTGGCGGCTATGGCTCTGCTAGTAGGGAGGACAGTGTCCTGATCCTGGCAGTGCCCTGGGGAAGTGGTGAACCTGGGGGGACATGGCTGTGTGGTATCCTTGTGTTCAAGCTTTGCAGGAAGTAGAGACACCACCTTGGAGGGTCAATCAATGAGCCTGTGTGTGGTGACTGGGGGGGACTGAAGACCACAGGGCCCCTCTGATGTTCTGTGTCTTTTAAGGCCTCTAGGGTGGGAATGAATGACTCAGGACATTGAACTTCCCACCTGGTAGACAGGGGGCCTCAAAACATATTAACTTTGATTTTGGAAAAAAATTTTTTTAAGAAAAGTGATTTCACATAACTAGGGTAAATGGGGACCAAAATCCATACCCGCCGCCTCTGCTTTCCATGTATTGAGTTTCGTTATTGAAGCTTTTTCAGGACTTTCTCATCCTACTCAGAAAGTTCTGCTCTGACTTTCAGGGTGGCATGTGTCATATGCACCCTTGGGTCCCAGGACCTGGTTGTTCTCCTGACCCTCATGCATAGGCTTCAATGAGGTTCCTGGGGTGTGGGCACTGGCCAGCTGGTGCCAACCCTGGCCAGGCCTGCCCACAGGCACCGCCTACATGACTGAGTCTGGGGGATACCAGGGGAGGCTATGGGAAGGTGTGCGGCCACTTCCCAACAAATGCTGTGGTTGTGGTGTGTACCTGGATGCAGCCATGGTGAGGAGCCGCTAGGGAGGGACTGTCCCTGTGAGTTACCAGCAGGGGCTGTGTGTGGGCATCCAAGGGGGCCTTAAACTCTCTTGCTTGACCATGATGGAAGCTGGGAAGTAGGTCCCCTACCCAAGGCTGCAGGGGGTGTTGCCAACCTCCCTCCATCTAGAGTAAACAGGGAAAGTGGGAACCTCCCTCAGGAGGTGCTGAGAGAGTCCTGGCCACTCCAGCCGGCCAAAGGAGGCTGTCAGGAGTGAGCCATGGTCTGTGGGCCAGTGTGAGGTACATGGAACCAGGCCGAGAGACCTCCCGTGCAAAGAGGAGGCTCGGGGTAAGGAGTTGGTGCCCCAGGTTCCCTCTCTCTCCAGTGTTAAACTTTGGAGGCCTTGTTTCCATGGAATCTGTAGCTATCATTATAGGCCCACCATCCCTGGCCAAGAAGTCTATTAAAGTACTCTTTTAAGAGTTATTTCTTTGAGGATTAAGAAGCTCTTCATCTAAAAGCCAGACAGGACATCAGGCCAGCTCTGTCACTTACACCTTAGTTCTCGGCTGCTTCCTTAACACAAGCCTAACTGTGCTTCTGAAAGCAGGTGGGATTTTTGTGGAGTGAGAGAGGAGATAGGATGGGTGGCCTTTTAGCCTGGGGCTCTCCAGGCAGGGTGCTGCTGCCCTGGATATGGGGGCACAGTGTGGCACCATAGGCACCCTGGAGCTCGGGGAGGGAAGGAGGTCATGGCTGTGGCCAGGAAGGTCGGCCGCCAAGGGGTCTGGTCTGGGCCATCCCATTGTGCTGGTTTTCACAGCCCACCCCCCTTCCCAGGGCCCAAGGTGCCCCATGTTTCTATCAGTAAGCCCTTCTGAAGGTTCCAGAGGACCAGCCTCTGGATTGGGTCCAATGCCCCCACTTGAGGCCTCTGTCTAGTATCCCCCAAGCTGGATAACGCCCAGCCCTCGCCAGGCCCCAGCCCCCGCAGTCTCCCTGCTGGCTGCCCTGATCTGGGTTCTACAGCAGTACCCTGCGGCCCGGAGGATGGACTTCTGCTGCCGCTCCCTCTCCTTCTCCACTGCCCAAGCCCTGTCCTTCCTGCTATCACTTAGCAGACCCTGTGGCCCGGACTGAGGGGAGGCCACGGGGGCACATTTCACCTCAGGCCTCTCTAACACCAGCGTCTGGGGAGGCAGCGAGGTGGCGAGCTCCTTAGCACCAGGGTTGAGCAGGAAGAGGACAGGGAGGAACAGTGGGCAGGTGACCCTATGGCCCTTTGCAGCCAGGTGGATTCCTGCATGCTGGTGCCCAGGTGCACTGGCAGAGACCCTCAGTCTGTGAAGCCCAGAGGGAGGTGCTGGGTCAGAAGTGGACACGGCACCTGTGTACCCTTTGTGTGTGGGCCTGGGTGCCTCCTCCCTCTCCCATGTGTGCTCATGGCAGGGGCAGGATGGGAAGCCCCGGGGGAGGCCACACAGCATAACCCAGTTTAAGGGGGAGGGTGATGGTTGGGGAAGCCTTCAAGGAATTGGGGTTTAAGCTGGCCCTTGAAAGGACAGACAGAGGGGTGAGAGGGCCAGTGGGGCTGAGTCCCTGTGTCATGTGACCTGGCCTCCTGTGGATCCCACATGCCCCTCCCTGGGCTTGGCTGGGGAGAGAGGTCCAGGTGATCCCCTCCCACCAGTAAGCACTAGGGAAGGGCCCAAGCCAGGTGACAGTGAGGACAGACAGAGCAGGCTGCTCCTCCATGCAGTGGCATAGCCAGACAAACCTCAAGAGGCCAAGGCTAGGTCTGGGAGAGCAACCCTCTCCCCAGCCTTCCCACTCAGCCCAGCGCCTCCTGACAGCCATACACCCACCAAGCCCCTGCCATCTTTGCAATTTTTCTCTCCCCACTCCCAGGGCAGAGACCCTGCCATCTTACAATGAGACAAAATACCTCAGGGGCCCCTGCGCCCAGGTGGGAGTAGGCCACATCTCCCTCCCAAGGGGCCTCCACAGCCAGGGCAGTGCCGTGGGGCTGCACTAACAGGGCATTCAGATGCCAAGGCGGGGCTGCAAGGGAGGATGAGGGCTGCCCAGGGTCCCTGCACATCGTGGCTGCCTCTCTCTCCCTCTCTCTGGGTGGGAGCCTCCTCTCATTTTTTTAGGGGCAGGGTGGAGCCCCTCCCCAGAAATCTCATCTCAAAGAGTCCTGTCAGCATGTGGGGGCTGACCCAGGTGTCCCCACCCCTGAGGGCAAGCCTGGGGACATCTGCCAGCCACCTGGGACCTGAACTCTAGGTCAAGGGTCCCTGTGCACATGGTAACACCTTTTCTGGGAGTCTCCACGTGTGTGTCCCCACCTCCCCACAGTTTGTAAAGTGCTTCTTTTTGGAAAAGCCAGCTCTGCTCTCTCCTTCCACCTACCCTACATTTCCAGTCTGAGCCCCCCAGAGCATCTGCTGAAGGTACAGATCTTCTCCCCAGAAAACTATACACACCTGGTGTCTGGCCCCGGCCTTGGGCTTAGAGACGTGAGTTCCAGCACTGTGTCTGCCTCGAACTCGCCTGTGGCCCCACACCTCACTGTTCCAACCTAGGAATTGGGGACTTTTGACTCTACCTCATAGGGTCCTCCTGACAGTTCGGATTGGGTGACCTTTCCTGACCCTCCCCTGCTCACTCCTGGGGGCACCTGGAAGGGAGAGGAGGGTGGGGCTTCAACAAGGACAGCATCTCTGAGGCACAAATGGGCAGGGCCGCAGCAGAATGGTGACCCCTGGACAGGCTTGTGCCCATGCTCCTGCTCAGTCCTCCTGGCCCAGCCCCAGTGGGAAAGTGGCAGGGCCATGGCCCCTACCCTGTGCCAGGACAGAGTTAAATCCTGGAGGGGGCTGCAGCCATGCCCCTCCACCTTGCTGCCCAGGCTGGTGAGTGGCCCAAGGGCTACAGGGGGCTGGGGCCAGGACACTTCTGGAAGCACAGCTCCAAGAAGCCTCCCTCTCCACCTCAACAGACGAACTACCTAGTTGCTCCCAGGGATTCTGAGGCAAGGACAGCATCAGAACCAAAAGTGGGGGATGCCTTCTCCTTGCAGGATCTCTGAGTACAAATGAGCCGGAAGGTCCACAGTGACCTGAAGGGATGGGTACCAACACCCTGTAGCTCACCCAGGGTCTCCCTTGCAGCAGCAGATCACTGGCTCTCCATGTCAGCCTGTCAGCCATGCAGGAGGGCATTCCCATTTTATTGATAGGGAAACTGAGACCCAGAGGTGTAGCATAACTTGCCCAAAGTCACACAGCCAGTGAGCAGGAGGACTGGCCCTGGAACCCAGCCAGAGCCCTGTCTCTTGGACCAACTCTCTTTCCCTTTCTCACTGGTGTTACTCCCGTGGGGACACAGGAAGGTGCAGAGGTATCCTGAGGGTTTGTGGGAGGGGAAGGAAGGGGCTGGTGCCCTACCTCTTCCTGGCCCAGCCAAGTGTCCAGGACCTCTGGATGCCACAGCTAGGCGGGAGTGGGGGCTGCATGGCCATGGGGCCTCCCTCCCTCTCTCACACTCACCCTGTCAGCCTCCACGCCCACCTCTTGCTTTTGCTCAACACTGTCCCCTCTGCCAGGAATACTCTTCTCCCCACCCTTCCTGGAAGGAGGTCACCTCCCATGTGAAGGATCCCAGTGCCCCCCAAGTTCTGTCTCACTAGGTATGGCATTCACCCCTGTTCCTGTGTGGTTGTGAGCTCCCTGGGAGCAGGGACTGTGATGCTCCTGTGTGTGCCCCAGCACAGTGCCTGGCACTCAGGAGACGTGCAACTGTAAGGGAGTAAGCGGCTGGTGGAGGCAGTGACTACATGGAGGTGGGGGTGTCCGTGGTAGTGGCGGAGTGTGAGGCTGCAGGCTGAGAAGTCCTCATCCAGTGGGATGTGGTCCTCTTTCCATGCAAGTAGGCTTGGCCTCACGCTAAACCCCACAGGGTTTCCATGATGGGCTCGACACCCTAGAGGTCACTGCTGTCCTGACAGGGTGGAGGCTGCCCCTTCCACATTTGAAGGGGCAGGATGAAGCCCAAGGATGTCCCCTGGGCCCAGCCTAGCTGTGAACAGCCAGCAGGCCACGTTGCAGAGCCACAGAGTAGAAAAAACTTGTTTTATTCAGCCCAGACCTGGGCAATCTTGCTCTGGGGTATGGCCAAAATATAAAAAATAAAAACAAACCAACAACCAACAAAACAAAGTTGTAGAGAAAAGTTAAGTACAAAATGGGGTCTGGCATCCGGAATCCCTGTGGTTTCGGTCCACTTTCGTTCCCTGAGGCCGGCAGGGACGGATGCCCCTGCCTGTGGGTTGGGGGGCTAGGCCCCTTGGCAG
This sequence comes from Daubentonia madagascariensis, assembly GCA_023783475.1. Lineage (NCBI taxonomy): Eukaryota > Metazoa > Chordata > Mammalia > Primates > Daubentoniidae > Daubentonia > Daubentonia madagascariensis. The sequence goes on along the minus strand of JAKFHU010000144.1, from coordinate 4,215,468 downwards.
GAGGCTGCCGGGGAAGCAGGGCCTGCTTTGGAAGGGGGGAGACTGGCCGTCTGTGCCTCAAGAGATCAGGACCTAAGGGAAGAAAGAGAGGGTCAATGGTGGGCTGCAAGGTAGGTTCCCCATGGCCCCCCGGGCTGGGGCTTTCCTTCCATAGCCCAGATCCCCATGGGAGGGCAGGCACGACCTCCACTCCCCTCAGGAATCCGGGCGCAGGGGAAGGGGGCCTACAGCTCAGCCAGCTCCAAAAGGAGGGGTTTCCTGAACTCCCACCCACCCAGAGCATGGCCTCTGCACGTCCGCCTCCCCGTGCCCTAGTCCCAGGTTGTTTTCTAGGCCATTAGCAGAGCTGCTACTGTCTGGAAATACTTTCGTGTTTTTTCTAACTCAATACTTTTTTTTTTTTTTTTAAGCCTCGTTTTTCCTCTTCAGAAACATGATGGAAACCCACAGGCGTCAGTCCCGTGGCCTTTCTGGGAACGCTCCGTCCGGCTTCCTGTGCACGCTGGCCCAGCCGCCTGCCTGCGGTCAGGGTCACGGAGACGCTCTAATAAGACCTGGGCCTTTCCAAGCACTTATGTAAAGGGCTCTCGGAAGGAAGGGCCCTGGCCTCTGCTGCTGCCCGCAGGCCCCAGGGGAGTCGGCAGGGAGGCAGGGCTGTTTCTCTGTCTGCCATGCTGAGGGTCCTCCTGGCAGCTCACAGAGCCACCTGGGATGTGGGATGCCGTTTCCACCCCCCTTTCCCAACAGTAGGCGGGGGCCAGAGGGGGATGCGGGCTCCCTGCCTCCCTGAGCCCCCAGTAGCCTCCACTGTTTCCTGAATGCCCCTGCCTTCCCTCCTCCTCCTCCTTCCCTAGAATTGCCTCTATTGTTTAGGCGACCCCTGAATTCCGAATGACTGACTGAGACAGGCCCTGAGGAGCAGGAGGGTGCTGGAAACCCAGGCCTGCAAAGAGCCAAACTGCCAGTGATGGGGCAGGAGTCAGTCGTTTCAAACACACTCTGTGCCCTGGGTAATTTTGATCTACTTCTACTCACGAGGAACCTAATCTCTGCACTGAACCAGAGGCTGCTGTTCACATTTTTAATACGCTGCTCATGGTGCAGTGGTGGCATGTTGTGAAAAGTTAGGTTGGTGGTAGTAGAAATGAGCCCTGATCCTGGTTATATACAGAGGCCCAACCCTGGTCACACTCTGAGCCCTGATCCTGGTTATAAATTGAGCCCTGACCCTGGTCATACATTGAGCCCTGACCCTGGTCATTCACTGAGTAATGACACTGGTCACACACTGAGCCCTGATCCTGATTATACTGAGCCCTGACCCTGGGCACACAGTGAGCCCTAACCCTGGTTATATACTGAGCCCTGATCCTGGTCACACATTGAGCCCTGACCCTAGTCACAGGCTTAATCTCTCATACCTGCCATCCATTAATAAGCATACACTTTTGGGGAAAGATGCCTCTCTGGACCTTGGGATCTCTACCACTCATCTTCCAGTTGATGGACTAAAGCTTAAAGCTCTAGGACTACTATTTTTTTTTTAATGGAAAAGAGTTGCTTTGATCTTATCAAACATTTTAAATTCACATGGAATGGGGTGAGCTTGTAAGTAAGGGATCCCTCTGTGACATATTCATGTGGGCAATCAGGAGAGGGACTGAGGACAGCAAGCCTGGGACAGTAGCAGCTGAGGACCCTGCCCAGCAGCCATGTGCCAAAAGCTTGAGCCCAGATTTTATTAACTTCCTCTACAACAGGGACCTGGGGACTGATGACGGCACACTCATTCCAGCCAGAATCACTTCTGATCTGGGACTGTTTAATCCAATCCACTTGATAAGGACACTAATGATCACACTGAGTGCCACTGTGTGCTGGGCTCTTAAACACACAGACATCAGGCCTATAAATCCTCACCCCAAGCCTATGTGGGAAGTACCCACTTGATAGTTGAGAAAAATAGCTCAGAGAGGTAGGGCGAATTACCCAATGTCACAGAGCGAGGAAGTCAGAGAACTAGGATTGCAGAGCCCATGCACTTGCACCAAACTACTCTGCCTTCTCCTGGTTTCCACTTGGGAAATCTCAGGGAGCCACATGATTGGTCCCCAGATCAATGCCCAGAACCTGAGCCCCACTGTGAGCACTCAGCTTGGGGCTGGCATGGACAAGGCTCTTCCTGCTGGGCCCAGCCACAGCTGTGTTTGGCCATCAGAGTGACCCAAAGTGCAGGTATCTTAGGTATCTCAGGTGGCCTTGCCTGCTCCCCAGGCAGGAAAGGGACCTGGGCAGGAAGGGTGGTGGGCAAGCACTTACTGGACAATTTTGCAGTTTGTTGTAGAAACGTAGCGACCTGTGTAGTGAATGTTGCATCTCACCACGTTGTTAGTGAAGTCAGACTCCAGAACGATATACTTTGGGTTCACGTGCACCTGAGGAGGAAGGGAAACCCAGAGGGAGGGGATCTAGTCAGAGAGACTGCACTTCACCTGCTCACCAGGGAATATGGCGGAGATGCAGGCAGACAGACAGACAGACAGATACAGAGGTGACAGAGGGAGGGAGACAGGGAGATGGAGAAAGACAATGTGAGACCAAGAGACACGGAGACAGAGACACACTGTTAGACAGACAGACAGGAAAGAAGAGGCAGCTGGCAGTTCAAGAAAACATTATCCAATCCCCTTTATCAGAAGATCACAAGCTTCCCCAGAGCCAGAGCCTGAGCCTGGCAGGCCATGCACAGGGCATTTGGGGTCAGAGAGGTCGGATCCTGCCTCAGGTAAGGCAGTAACGAGGGGCCAAGCGGGGATTCAATGCCTGGCCTCCCTAACTCTGAGGCTCACATCTGCTCACAAGGCATCCCTCTCCAGGTGACCCACTGAGGGCCTGTCTGATGCCAGATGGCATCCCCTGCTCTGGAGCCCAAGGTGTCCGACATTCATGGAGATGATGGTCCAAGCATAACCTGTGCTTTCTGTCTGAAAAGGAGCTGTTGGGACACAACACTTTAAAAAGTTGGATTAACCAGGGAAGGGGCCAGCATTATTTGCAGAACATTTAAGAACAGATGCAAGGATGTTACTTTCTAATCCTAGTACACTACTGGAAGGCAGGAACTGTGTATTGCTTATGTGGTTTGTGTGCCCAGTGCCTAGAACTCAGAGGGGCCTTCCTACATGCTCGATGAGTCAGTGCATGAGGGAGGGAAAAGAATACACTACACTAGACAACCCCAGGCCCTGGGTAAGGCCCAGCAGGGTTGCACACGCAGAGCCTGTGAAGAGGCGCTCATGATGGGGCTGCAGGGAACTGCTTCTGGTGACTGTGTTCTGAATGCCTCTCACCACCAGCTGTCTTTCCACAGGGAAAGCTGCTGCCTGCAAGCCTGACTTCACTGTTCTTCCTTTACTGAACTTCTGCACAGAGTGGGCCCAAGTGAACTGGTAGAATGATCCCCCCTCACTGTACCTGCATGGAAGAGGCTGAGGCTTGCCTTCCCAGGTGAGGCCATGACGGTGTGGCCTGTACGGATGTACCAGGCTGTGTCATTACATGTTTTTCTACCTGTTCCCCCATCCAGGGAAGGGGTGAAAGAGTGAGCAGGAGGGGCTCAGGCTAGAAGGGACTCTTGGTCACAGGAGCCCTTGGCTTTGTATGGGTCCCTATGAGGAGCTGAGGTCTCTCTCTCATCTCTCTCCCAGATAGCACAAAGTCGACCCTGCCTGCAGATGGGGGATGGACCACGGGGCTCTCCAAGTCCTCCTTGCTCTCTGGTCCTCTGTCACTTAGGGAAGATGGTGGCACCACCTCCTCTAGCATCACCATAGTTGAGCCACATGTTCCTTGGGGTCTTTATGGAAAGAGAGGCTATGTTTGCCTCAGACCTAAACCTTCAGATGGGAAGCATAAACCTCAAGTGGTGCCCCAGCAGCTGCCTCTGCTTGGCCACTGGGAAGAAGGGAACATGCCCAGAGGCTGAAGCTTTTTTTCAGAAGCAGGGGACATGGAGCATGAACATCAGTCAGGTTGGAGGGAATGCCTAGACCAGGAAGCCCACCTTGAGGATGTAGTTCCCAGGCTGCACATCTGTTATGTCAATCCACTGGCAGTCGATGTCTGCATTGTAGGTGTCATAGCAGCCTGGGCTCAGGCCCTGGGAAAGGGACAAGCAGACAGGGTGGGGTGCTGCTTGGTCCTCAGGGCCACCCCAAGCCCACCTTTAGCAGTCTGAGGGGCCCTCCTTACTCTGTCCTTCTCCCCTGGCCCAGGGCAGCTGCTCAGGGTGGGTCTGCCCCTTCCTAAGGCCACTGGACCAGAGGGAAGACAAAGAGACATAAGAGCCAGGTGGGAGGGATGAATTGAGGGCAGGGGGGATGCCTGGGAGGGAAAGATGGAGGAATGGACAAAAAGAGACAGACTGGATAGATGGACAGTCTGTAGATGTTTGGATGGACTGACGGAAAGATGGATTTGGGTGGACAAACAGGCAAAGGGGACATCATGCTATCCAGACTTTGTTGCAATGTTCCTTTCTCTCCGTGAGTAGACACCACTAGAATGATGCAGGAAGGGGCCTGGGAGGGGAGGGGACAGTCCCTGCAGGGCCCTCTGGTGGCCTGGGGACTGGTGAGAACACCTTCACTTTGACCAGAGCTGAGAAGCCATAAGCCTTGGCACTAGCCCACCTCAGCTGGTGTTGTTCTGTCTCCCCCAGCCCTGTCCTCTGGTGCCCCAAGCACTGCCTCTAGCCCAACCTGCGTGTGAGAGGTGCATGCGTAGCGCTTGAGGTTGCCGAAGTCACAGGTGCTGTCCTCCAGGCAGAAGCTAGCCTTGTGGCCCTCAGCCACCTTCTTGCCCGTGGCTGCATCCAGTAGGTCATAGTGGCTGAACTCGTCCATGCTGTGGTAATGTCTGGGGGCAGAGGAGAGAAGGGGGAGGGAAAAGAGGGCCTAGTCTCCCCTGGGCCTCTGATCCTGTCCCCGTGTGGGATGGGCCCAGGTAACCCTGCTGTGACACGGCCTCCTGACTGGTCTGGGCTCTCCTGTCCCCTGAGTCCCACAGGGTGGCACCTCTGGTGCTCCCCACCTAGCCAGGTCACCCCAGGAAAGCACCTCCTCACTTTCTTTCTGGGCTCCCACCTGTACTGGCCTCCCTTGGGCAATGACCTGTGTTCTAGACATTTCCATCCCTTATCAAGACCAATCCTATGTCCCATTCTCCAGCCCAGCATTGGCTAAAGTTCCTCTGAGAAACTCGTGCTCCAGTGCTGGATCCTTGGCAGTATGGCCTCCCCGGGGCCCTCTAACCAGCATCTGTGTCTCCAGAGCACTAATGGCGGGAGGGGAGCTTAGGCACCAGGCCCCTGGCCGAGCCCCACCCCACTCACTGGTGGCAGCTGTGCCACTCCCAGGTGTGCCGTGGCCGGTTGGGGAGGAAGTCTGCTGTGCCCTGGTTCTTCACACGCTGGGGGAAGCGTAGCAGCACCCGCACGTCATAGTCGGTAGCTTCAGGGGCGTAGGCTGTGCTGTGGGGACAGGTGGGGATACCGGAGTGGGGCTGGGGTCAAGTGACACCAGAACACAGCATGTGCCGCATCAGCCCCCAACCTCAGCCCCTGCCTATTGGTCCCGCAGCACTCCCTTGTCCTGAAGGTCCTCTCATCTGACCCCCACCCCACACTGTGGCAGAGGCTCAGGCCTCTTCCTCTCTCTCATGACTCCATGAGCACCTGCCTGTCTCCTCCTTTTTGGCTTCCACCATGTGGCTAACAGCTGCCAACAGTCTTTCTAAAGCAGCATCAGGCCTGGCAGTGACCCTTGGAAAATCCTGATGCCTGTAGATGACTCAGTGGGGGGTAGCCCCTAGGGGTGGGGACACAGAAAAATCTTTGGAGGGCAATTTAAAAATAGCCCTATCCAGGAGATTCTGATAAGTCTTCCCCCCTCCAGATGGAGCCCTAATTGTTGACAAAGTACGCCATGTCTCAGGTGTGGGCCTGCGGAAGGAGGCTTGAGCTCCTGGTCCCATCTGCCCTACTGACCCCCTCCATACCACACGCCCTGGGTTCCTGCTTCAAAGTCTATTTCCCAAACAGACTGAACTCTTTCCCTAACCCATACTTCTGCCCATGCTGTTTGCCTGACCTAGAATTCCAAAGCTTGCGCAGCCTCCTAGGCCCAACCCAAGTCCCCTCCTCCAGGAAGCCTGCCCTGATGGCCTCACTTAGAGGATTCCTGACGCCTGTGAGCTCTACAGCACTGTCAGCAGCACAGCCTGTTACCACCTGCACCCTGCACTGGGTTGGGTGTGACCAGGCCACCTCTCCCTGACCACATGGCTTCAGGGCCGGCAACCCGCCTTTCTCCATTCAGGCAGCATAGGTTTGGTATGGACTGCTTGCTCACAATTCACCCGCTGACCACAAATTCCCAAATGAGGCAGGCCTTGTGAGAAGAGAAGGCAGAAAGAGGAATGACGGATGGCAGTGAGGGGAGACACACACATACACACACGTGCTCACACAGAGGCGGTCACACACATGCACAAGTGCACATACAGAGGCTGTAGGAACGGGGGGTAGGGGGTGGGGGGAGCTGGCTGAAGGCTCCTCCCCTCTTCAACTGACCGCTGACAGCTGTCCTGGCAGCCTCAGGGGCGGTTCCCTGGCACTCATTAAAGTCTGAGTCCTAAGGCCAGAGGCGAGAGGTGGCCAGGCACGGGGATTAGCGCTCTCTCTGAGAGTATGTCTGGACAACAGGCGGCTCAGACTCCTGTCTGCCAGGACATAAGGCCCTCAGCCTTGTGTGGGGGAGACTTGGAATCTGTCTGTGTCTGGGTTGAAACAAAACATCCTCCTTCCCTCTGTTCAGTTAAATCCTGCCTTTCTATTCGGCTCGGCACACCATGGGAAACCATCAGGGTCTAGGTTCTAGGCCCAGCTTGGCCACAAGCTGGTGGTGAGACTTGGAGCAAGTCCCTTCCCTTCTCTCGGTTCTGCCTGCAGTGTGAACTGGCACCGGCCTGTGGCCCACACTCAAGATGACCCCGGAGGACCCTTCCAATCCAGGGCTCCAGTTCTGCAGGGGTCTCCAGATCTGTATGCCTGCATCCAAGCCCCCCTCACCCCCCCCCACCGATGCCTCAGCCCTTGCCCACCTCCCCCTCCTCTGATCTCGCACAGCCCTGGCCTGTGAACCACTCATTCAGGCTCTTGTCCCACTCCTGTGGCTTGGTTCTGTCACTGGGGCCCGGGTGAGGTCCACTTTCTCCAGCTGGACTGGGAGCTCCTCCAGGACAGAGGCCAGGGCTGCCTCCTCACCCCATCTGGGAGCTCAGGTCTGGGTACTTGGGTGGCTTTTACTAAAACGCCTCAAAACTGGACAGGCTGCCAATGAGGCTGTAAATTCCTCATCACTGGTGGAATTACAGCAGGAATACTATGCTCTCTTCCCGTGGACACCTGAGATGAGGTAAGACCTGCGTGAGCAGCTGAGGGGTACTCAACGTGACGTCCCAGGACCAGTGCCAGTTCCCACACTTGTGTGCTGCCAGTTTGTGATGACGTTAGGAACCTGCCCCAGAATGTAAATCAATGACGTTACTGATCACTCTGCTTAGTTCAGCTGACACTTTTTTTTTTTAAGCAAGACCTTCTCAATGAAGGAAGCAGTGAATTGAGTTACAGTCTGGTGCAAGCTCCTTATCTTGCTACAGACTGGTGACAGTTGATGGTCAGCTGCTCTGAGCGGCAGTGAACTATTAGAACTATTACTAATAGAAGTTCTAGAAATGAGAAAATGCTGAGATTCCAAAGGGTTTCCTAGACAGTAAAAAGTAAAAGTAAATAGAGAGTTCAAATGTCAAAAAAAGCAAGTAATTAAGAAAAAGAAATGCTTTCAACACAGAGGGCTATCAACAAAAGCAGCAGAGCCATGTGATCTTTAACTAGTTCTTTTAGCACAGGGAGATATCCCCAAAGCACACACATTTAAGCAGAATGGTAACTGCTAATAAATTCAGAAGCAAGCTCTGCAGGAGGCAGGATCACCCATGAATAATGAAGAGTCGGCTGTGCTCACCTTCTGGTCTCCTTTCCCTCTCTCCAGTGCAACACATAATGGAGGCCCCTCTTTGTCACCGTGCCAACTGTAACCAGGCAGAGACAGCCTGGGCCAGCCAAAGCCATAACTGTCCTCTGTGGACATGGCTCCATATCCTGGCCTCTATCCTGCAGGCTTGCCCACCCTAGCGGGCTTCCCTGGGTCCTTGTACAAGCACTCTTGGGCTCCCCGTGAACGACCTTCTCACCAGGAAGCTCAGATATGAGAAGTTTTAGTTCCTTTCATCGCTCCTCAGTTTCCTCATGGGGCAACACATACCTTCAGGGCTCGTGTGAAGATGAAATGCCACAACAAAGGTAAAGGCCTTTTACAGTGATGTGGAGTACACAGAAATGCTGGATGCCCGCTCATTCCCTCCCCTCCTGACTGCTTCAGGGCAGGCAAACCTCACAGAGGAAGAGGTCAGGGTCCTGAGAGGCCTGGACACTTGGCCAGGGTCATCTGGCATCTGGCTGGCAAGAGTGCTGGTGCTGGGCAACTCCAAGGGACTGTCCCGACCTCTCTGATTCCTCCTCAGCCCCTTACCTGGCCAGACATTTCTCCTCCGCGGCACAGCGCAGGGAGTATAGATGGGCTCTCTGCACGTAAGTGGATGCTTGTACGTAGTTCGGGTCCGGGACCAAGTCAGGGAGACCTGGAGTGGGCAGTGGGAGAGAGGGAGGAGGGGGAAAAGCATGACATTAAGAGGGTCAGGCTGGCCACTGCTCATGTCCAGAGACGTGTCCCTACCCAAACACCCTCCACCATTCTCCTTGGGCATTGGGTCCTGGGCTCAGGTGTGGGGTCATGGAAGTCATGCAGCATGAGCTCACCTCTGGCGCTCCATGGTGTGGGAGCCACTAAGACCTTCTGGAAAAGCTGGGACATGAGCAAGATCTGGGAGATGGGGTGGAATTTAGAGAGCCAGAGAGCAGGAAAGGGTGTTCTTGGCAGCGGGAACAGCATGAACAAAGGCCTGAAGGCAGGACCGAGTGAACCAAGTAATTTCCTGACAGATACTCTGCATCCTTATTCTCTGGGCCTCTGGACACCAGCCCCTAGATGCCCTCTGCTCCTCTCACCCCTGCAGCCAGCATTCTGTATGAACCACCAAGAAAGCCCTGGGCTTCTGGCCCAAAGTGGGCCCCAGAAGGCTCACGGGCAGAGCCAGGTGGATGCTGGTTGGCAGGAGTCAGGGAGGGCAGGAAGGGATGGGCTAGAAAGAAAACACATCCCCAGAGCAGGCTGCTGACTAGGCAGGATTCTCAGCCTGGGCGCCCAGCCCGACCCTGTCACGACTCTTTTCTTCCTGGCACGGCCCCTCCTCCCCCCATCACCTGCCACCATTTCCTGCCATTGGCCCCCCAGACCTGACCACAACCTCCCCATCTGCAACCTCTGGCCTCCAACCTGAGGGAGGCCCTGGCTCCCTCCCTTGCAAGGCCCAGGGGAAGTCTGGAGAATGCTCTAGCCCTGTGATCACTTGTTCCCCAGGATATGCCAGAGCCCGTGTCTGTCCACCCTGCTCTGCCCCCTCCGCCTTCCCCACAGGGCATGTACTAGTTTGACTAAGAGTCACTAGGAATAAGCAGAAATCAAACTCAGGTGTCCAGACCCCATCCTGCATTGCAATAAAGAAGGTGTGATCTTAATGCTGGGAGTGCAGGGGCGTGGGGTGGGAGTGAGCAGGGGGACGCCAGGGCCCTGGGCTCTATCCCAGCTCAGCCACCAACTTAAAGGGGAGTGGGCCTGGGGCCTCTAAGTCCCCTCTCCTCTCCACCTCAGAGATCTGTCAGGTAAATGATGGAATGAGGCTGTAAGTTCCTCCTAGCTTCTTTTAAGCCCTCTGCTGTTGGAGTGGGGAAGGGTGACAGATAGCAAGAGGGGTTGAGTGATGGGGGGTTGAGTCTTGGTGCCAAGACCCTCTCATCAGCTTTTAGGTCCACAAGATGAAGCAGAGGGGAAATCTGGCTTCTGAGCTTTTGACAGAGGTGTTGGCCTGCACCCAGCAACACATACACCCCAGGCTCCCAGGCCCTAGACCTGCTCTCCCTGGGGCCTGGGCTCATAGGGGAGCCTAGTCCAGGCAGCCAGGGTGACCTCACCTACTGGGAATGAAGAAGCAGCTTGGAGTACGGGGTGGGTGAGGATGAGGTGGCTCCTGGCTGATGGGGGACTTCTTGGCCAGCCTAGGCCCTCTTACTTGAGCCCCCAGGAATGTTTGCAGTCATTTCCCAAGGGACTCTTTGGCCCTCAAACCAGCTGGGAGCTGCTTCTCATCCTCTGGTCCCCGGAAGCCTGGGGGCTGGGGGATGAGGATGAGAGAATGGTCCACCAAGTGCCTTTCCCTCAGCAATGTGCAGGGGTGGGCCTGAGGCCTCATGGGACCCAGCATTTGGCACCAGACAGCCTGCCACCCCCACCCCAGGCCCAGTTTCAACAAATACTGCACAGATGGCTCCACAAAGCTTTTCTGGCCCGACCCTTCCTCTTAGGCCATTTCATGAGCTGGCTATGCAATCCAGGGATGCTGGAAGAGCCAGCTAAGTAAGAGGCCAGGTGGGGCCGGAGAGGGCCAGTGATGTTGTTCCCGGCTTCTGATGAAGCCTTGACCATGGTCACACACTGAGCCCCAACCCTGGCCACACACTGAGCCCCGACCCTGGTCACAGACTGAGCCCCGACCCTGGCCACACACGGAGCTCTGACTCTGGCCACAGACTGAGCTGTGACCCTGGTCACACAATGAAATCTGACCTTGGTCACACACTGAGCCCTGACCCTGGTCACATACAGTCTGACGCTGGTCATAGACTGAAGCCTACAGACTGAGTCCTGATACCTATCAATTCTGAATTTCAGTCTTATTGCTGTTTGTCCCCAGATGATGTGCTAAAGCTCTGTACTTAAAAAAAAAAAAAAAAAGCCCTAGAAAGGAATTGCTTTGATATCCTCAGTCCTTCTTGGTTGCAACTGAGCTGGGTACGGATCTCTGTAAGCTCCAGGCTGTGGGGGAGGACACTGGTAGCGTACCACACGTGGGGATTCAGAGTGAGACTAAAGACAGACAGCTTGGGGCTGCTGGTCACAATCACAGCCCTGACCCCAGCCATAGATGACTATCTTCTCCCTCTTACTGTTGAGGAATCTCAGGCTCAGGCAGGTGCCTCTTGTCCCAGGGCGTCTTCCCTGAGTGGCAGTGACATCTCAGGCCTCACACACTTCACCCATCTCACTACCCCACCTGCAGTTAGATTTCATCATATTTACTGGTGTTGCCTCCCCTCCAGACTGTCCTCCCTGAGGGCAGGGCCTGATCCCACCTGTCCCCTTGGCAGGGCAATCCATGGTGCTCAGGAACGTTTGCTTTGGGGATGACTGACTGGCCCGAGTCCCCTTGGCCTCTGTCAGGCGAGCTTCTTTAATGATTAGCAGCTCAATACGTGGCTGTTCTAAGGATCCACAAGTGTGCTCCATGCCCTGTCCTCCAAGACAGCAGGGTACACAACGCCTTTGGAAGTGCTGGAAGAAACTGAGGCTCAGAGAGGGCAATGAATCTGTCCACGGCGACACAGTGAGTCACAGCAGCCCCGGAGGAGACGCTAGCTCCTTACCTCCTCCCAGGGCTCCTCTTGTCATTCCTCTGTTTATAAACGTAAACTTTTTTGAGGTATAATCTATACATAGTCAAATGCATAGATTTCAGGTGTGCAGTTTGATAAATTCTAACAAATGCGTAAAGCATGTAACTACCACCACAATCAGGCTATGGATTGTTTCCATCATCCTCCTGCCCCTTCCAATAAACCCCCTGCCCCTCTCAACCACCGCAGGCAACCGCAGATCCGCTTTTTAATCACCATAGATTAGTTGTGCCTTTTCTAGAATTTAAATGGAATCACTCTTACCATTATTTTATAGTTTTCTTTGTTCCATATCTCTGACCATCACTGGGGCCTTCTGTGCCTCCCCCAGTTGCCTTCCCCTCCCTGCCCTGCTGTGCTCCACCCCTGTTATACCCTCGTTGCCCTGGCAGGCAGTAGCTCGGGGAAAACAGCAGCCTCGGGGGTTCAGGCTGGGTCCCCCCACCTCACCCTCAGGATCCCCTGCCGAGGTCCCAAGGAACAGCAGGCCCCCTCCCATGGCTGGTATGTTTTTTCAGGAAGGAACAATGCCTCCTTCTCCAGGCTGCTCTCCCAGGGGACATTCCGTCAGCAGCCAGGCTTGCAGGCTTGGGATCTCAGCCCCTTTGCAGGGCTGGAGGTAGGGGGTTGTGTGGTGTTGGAAGGGGCATGAGGAAGGCTTGAGCAGAGGGCTGGTGGGTGTGGAGGTGTCGGGGTAGGGGGGCTGGTCTGCTGTTTCTGGCTTGTGGGGTACAACCAGGCCCTCCAGGCAGGCTGGCCAATATTGGGTGAAGTCCAGTTACAACCAGACAGTGTGATCAGGCCCCCACCCCAAGAAGTGTGCATTTTAAAGAAAGATCCTAGAGAAAGGGCCTTTTTGCCTACTCCAAATGGAGGAGGAGCCATCAGTCACGGAGATAAAATTTTGAGGAGGGGCTGGGATCTCTTTTTCCAGCATATTTGGAGTCACCTAGCCTTTGGGCCTGGAATTGGAGACTCTAAAAAGTGGGTTCCAATGAGAACTTTCTCCAGAGACTCCCGTTTTTATAATCAATCCTAATTCTCAGTTCGGAGCAAACTAACCATTATCATTGGTCTATGCCAGGCCTGTTTCTTGTCTTATCAAATTTTTTTTACCTTCATCTTCACCCCTGACCCTCAGACATATCCTTGACCATCTGCGTTGTCTGTATAAAATCTGCAGTGCACTGGAGGTGGGTATGTATTTTTAAAGTATATAAATGATAGCCTTATAGATCTCATTCTGTTTCCTGATTTTGCAGTCAATGTAAACTTTTAAGATCTACCTAGTTCCCAGCCTGTCATTGCTCACTAGGATTCCACAGTATGCATCCACCATATCCCACCTAGCCAGCCTCCTGTATTAGACTCCCAGGTCACCTCTGACTCCCTGCTCCACAAATGTGCTCCAGTGAATAGCTTGCACATGCCCCTACTGGACCCAGTGAGGATGTGCATCCAGCTCCAGGGCTCACCTGCAGCCTTGCTCTGCCCTCTCCCACGCCCCCAGCACCACTGGTTGGGGGGCAGGGTGAGGGGGTCTGACCACCCAGAGCCCAGGCAGCTGGTCTTGCTCAGACTACCCAGGGAGGCCTTGGTCACCATCAGAGTCCTGCCTTTTGCTCCCAGGAGGGAGACAGGAGCCTGGGTTCTTACCCTACTCTGTCATAGACCTTCTGCGTGGCCCTGGGCTGACTGGGCCCCTCTTCAGGTTTTATAACCTCCATTTGTCCTCTTCTAATTGTCCTCCACCCCACTTGAGGCCCGGAGCCCTGCGCTGGCCCCCTGTGGGCACTCTTTCCCAGAAGGAACATGCTGACCTTAGGGATTCAGGCTGCACACAGCCTGGGCTGGGATGGCAGGGAGACCGAGTCAGAGGGCAGCAAAGACCCTTGGGATGGCCAAAGCCAGGCTGCTCGGCTGGGGAGGGGCTGGTGTGAGTGAATCGGGTCCCAAGGCCATTCCGTGGGCAGCCAGCTGGCCACTGGCCTGGGGGAGCCTTTCAGCTGTGACAGGCCCCTCAGACCCTCCAGGGCAGTGAAGGCACAGAGCCAAGGGGACAGGACGAGTGTTCTGTGTCCCAGCTCTGCCCTGGAGCTTCCTCTGCGGTGGCCCCACAGGACCCCAGCAGGAAGAACCCGTCACACTGACTCTTGGGGCCAATGTGCTCAGGACAGGCTCACCCTATCTTCCTGCTATAGGCTGGGTCTGGAGACGCTGACAGCTCCCGCGCCAGCCCTTGGGAAACCAAGAACAACGACCATCTGCCCCTTCCCTGGCAGATCCAAGTGGGGCCTCCGCAGGGGTTAAGACTCCAGAGGTGAGTTTACCATCTTGTCCAATCTTCCTATTCCCCTTTCTAAGGCTCAGTTTCCCCACCTGCACGATGGGGGAGACTGGACTAACCGGCCCTTGAGCACAGGTTGGATGGCTTGATAAACATTTGGAGATTAAAATACTTTTTAGAAGCTATTTAGTCCATTCCCCAACCTTGGGCAAGAGCCCGGGACCTCTCACAACCTCTACAGACGATACTTCAGCAGTCAGGAAATTCTCCCACCGTCTGATCTAAATCCTTCCTGCCTCATTAGAAATTTGTTCCCTCCTGCCCAGCAGTTCCTGGAGGCTGCCCAGCGCCGAGGGCCCTGTGGCTGCATTCCTACCTCTTGCCCACACCTCACCTGTTTTCCTCTTGGCTTCCCTTTTTCTGTGGGTTCAATAAACCTCATCTCTGAAATCTTTCCTCCCCAAGCCTCCTGCTCACGAGGAGCAGATGGTGGAAAGTGGAATGCAAAAGAGGACTAATCTCTTGAGCCCAGGGCTGGAGGATAAACAAAGTCCAGCAGGAACCGGTCAGTCGGTTGTGAAATATGTGCTGAGCGGGATGTTTTGGCTAGCACAACCAGACTCCAGAGGAGCCCCTAGGTGGGGGAGAAGCAGAAAGCTCTACAGAGCAGGGCCTTGAATAAAGATGAGCCAGAGAGGGCCTCCAGGGTGGGAGCTGGCAGCTCTGCACCCTAGGAAATGATTATGTAATAATCAGGACATTGAATTGTCAGCGCAGGCCTGGTGGTACCACACCTGCGTGGTGAGAGCAGGCAGGCAAGGTGGCTGCAGGATCTACTTTGCCCCATCATGAAGGGGTAATCCCAGCCCAGGCAAATGAGCTATGCTGGCCATAAAACCAGGGCCAGAACCTTCAATAGCTCACAATTCCCACAGAATCAAGCCCAGAAGTCTCAGGATGACAGCTAAGGCCTCCTGTGATCTGGCTTTAACCTGGCCTTCTAGAACTCTTAACCCTAAAGATCAACAGGCAGGTCCCTAGCAGCATACCATCACCTCTTCTACCCTTAGCCTCTGACCCCATGGTACCTTTATCCTGGAATTCCCTGCTATACATACCCCGCCTGCCCCCCCGCCATCCCCCGCCCAGAGCCCAGCTGTGCTCATGCAGGGGTACACAGTCTTTAGGCCCCAAAGCCTACCTTGTCAGCCCTGACCACCCCTCCACTACCCCCCTGCACTCTCTTATAGCATTCATCTGCCAGCCCACCCGACTGGGAGAGAGAGTCCAGTGGCAAAGACACCTCACTCTGTAGGAGGGGATCTGCAAGTGTGTGTTCAGTTGAGCCAGCTGCCCAGGAAGCAGGATGGGCTGAGCACGGAGGTGGCCGTGGCTACCCTCTGGGGAGGTCAGCTCCCTTCTCAGGCAAGCCTAGGCCACCTCTTGCACACCTTTTGCACATTTCTTCCCCGTGTAAACACAGCCCCTGCCCCCAAAGCCCACCCAACCTATGCAGGCCCAGCCTGGTGCCCCCTACCCCACCTCCAGATGCCTCTCCTGATGCTTCAGTTGCCTCAGGGGTTCCCTCCCTGCCCCCTCAGACCCTGCACAGTGACCTGAAATTTTTATCTTTCCTACAAAGCCTGCTCTGCCCACAGCCCTCTCTCACATCAGCTCACGGAACTGCACCTTCCAGCAGCACGGCCATAGGCCTCTGTGTTGTCCCTGACCCCGCTCTCTCACCCCAACATCTGATCCACCAGGAATCCCACCAGCTCTACCTCCAGAATATACCCCAAAGTGGGCTTCCTCCACTGTTCCCACTCGGCCTTGGTCTCTGCAGCTGCCCCTTCTCCACCTCCCTGCCTGACTCCCCACTGTCCACTCCTGGACAGTAGTCGGGGCCCTATTTAAATGTCACTGCTCAGCTCAAAGCCTGCAGTGGGTCCCTAGTGCACAGATAGTAACAGCCCAATTCCTCACAGTGGCCCACAAGGCCCTCCCACAAGCGCCCTGTTACCTCTCCGACCTGCCTCCGGTTATGCCCCCACTCCCACTCCGCTCTGTCCTAACCACACTGGAACATACTTGAAAACCCCAGGGAATTCCTGCCTCAGGGCCTTTGCACTGCCTGCAGGAATTCTGTCTGGAATGCTCTTCCTGCAGATAGCTGCATGGCCCACTCACATGCCTCTTTCAAATCTCTGCGCAAATATCACCTTCATAAGGCCTGCCCTGACCACCTTTGCAACTTGCCCCTCCCCAACACTCCTCATCCTCCTTACCAATCTCTATTTTTTCCACAGCACTTACCACCTTCTATTATTTACCTATTTATTATGTTTATACATGAAAATATAAGATCCACCAGGGCAAGGATTTTGTCTCTTTCTTTTCACTAATGATTCCCCAGCTCTAGAACACTGCCTAGCGCACTCAATGAATATTTATTGAATGAATGTATTTCGTCATGAGATGGTATGTGCTCTCCCTAGCAGGTGAGAGCCCCTGAGGACAGGTGAGCAGTATTGTCCTTGCCTGCACCCAGCTGCTGGCCCAGGTCTCACAGGTGCACAGCAGGTGCTGGGAGCAGGATGGGATGGATGGGCTTGGGCCACTCTGCATTCTGGTTGCTGATTTCTTGCTGCCAGGATGAGACCTTGGTGAGGCAGGGATGGGTCTGGGGCACCCCTGAATCCCCTATGCTCAGCTCAGGGCCCGGCACCTGTATGCCCTCGGTGAGTGTGTGCATGAATGCCCACACCCCACAAAGGGTCTCTGGCATCTGCCTGTGGGAGCACAGACTTCATTATCAAGCAGAGGCTGGAATTGATTCAAAAAGTCCTTTCTTTTGGAAAAAAAAAAAATTAGCTTTGGGCTTAGAAAACCCATGGTTCCAGTTGGCCCACAAGCAGGGGGAAGGGTGGGTTGTCTCCCAAGGTTTTGATGGCAAAGGCCTCTTGGACTTCACCTTACCAATCTGAGTCCGTTCCTGCTCTGGCATTCTGTCACCCCTCTCCCCGTTTCCAAGTGACACTGAAATGCCAGGTTTCTGGGGTGCCCATCAGCAAGGGGAAGAGGGACCCAGGACCAACCCCCACTCTGTGACCCTCAATCCGGACAAAAAGGCCCTGTTGGTCCAGCTGCCCGTGGCGAGGAGATGGTTAGGCCAGGGCAGGGGTCCGAGGCCCTGACTGCTCCCCTGCAGGAATGCCAGACACAGCAATTGGAAGCAGGTGTGGGCTGCTGCGGGGTTGACCATCCACTCCCTCCCTGCTCCCTCCCTCTCCTGCCCATTCCAGCCACTGCCCTGGGGAGTTTTCCATGTGTTCTTGGCATGGAAAGGAAGTAGGGTAGACTCAGGCTGGGACATACTGGGGGGGACCCCCTTCTGAGAGCAGAAGACATTGCGATGGGAACCCCTGGTGTTAGGAGAGAGGGAGGAGTGGTGACAAAAGGCTGGGCCAAGTCCAGCAGTAGCACTAACGGCTCCCTGCCCTGCCCTGCCACCATCCCCAATGACTCTGGGGCCTGCCAACTTGAGGCAAAAATCCAAATTTTGTTTTTTTCAGGGGGTTTAGACCTGAGAGAAACAATGAACACTGAGCCAGGTGACACAGAATATAAAATACCCTTCCCTGAGAGGCAGAACAGAGTGAGGTTGGGGCTGCCTAAAGGCGTGCACAGTCAGCCTGGGCCCAGCTTGGCCACTCGTTAACCCTGAGACCTTGGGTGAGTTATTTAACTTCTCTGAGCCTCAGTTTCCTCATCCGTAAAGTGGAGATGATAATACTATCTATCTCACAAGGTTGTTAGGGGGATTAAATGAGAAAAAGAAAGGAGAAAAAGAAAATAAAATGCTTGGCATAGTGTCCATTCAATAAATTTCAGCCATTACTATTCTTATTGTTTGAAACAGGAGCTGTCTCTTCTTGCAGGGATGGTCAGTTTGAGACCAGGAGAGAGAGGAAGTGCCTTGCAAGTGGGTGATAAGAGAGGAGACAGGAAGTCTGTCCGAGATGAGGCTGCTCAGGACTCTACTTGTTTGTTCAGGCACTAATGACTCTCAGTGGGCAAACAGGGAGGCAGGAAGAGGACCCAGGCCCCTCTGTCTCCACAGTTCGTCTGCCCCTCTACAACTTTCTCAGCCTGAAGACTATTTTTTTCCAAAGGAGCAATCTGAGTCAACTTTGGGGAAAGAAGGGGGGATGCTGATCTGTGAATCTGGCCCCAGGGCAAGTCACTTTACCTCTCAGGGCCTTGGTTTCCTCATCTGCAAAATGGGGACAGCAATGGTACCTACCTCCTAGGGTTGTTATAAGGGTTAAGTGGCTCTAACTGTAAAGCTCCAAGAACAGTGTCAGGCACTTAGTAAGCACTATGTGAGTGTTTGTTAAGTAAACGTTTCAGAGTCTGCAGTGAGAATGACAAGGCTTTATTTACCCTAACACCACACTGGGGAGGGACTCTGCTCCCAAAGTCTTTCACACCCACTGTCCCATCTCACCCTGTCACAACCAGTGCCCGGAATATAGTAGACAGTCAAATATCTGTTGAATGAGTGAATAACCAAATGAATGAGTGAATAAATGTGGTGTACAGCAGTGGTTCCCAACCTTTTGGCACAAGGGACCAGTTTTGTGGAAGACGATTTTTCCACGGACGGGGGTGGGGCTGTGTGTGGAGGCGGGGTGGGGAGGCGGCGCTCAGGCGGTGATGCACGGCCCTGTTTTCCTAACAGTCCACGCACTTCCTAACAGGCCGTGGACTGGTACTGGGCCATGGCCCAGGGGTTGGGGACCGCAGGTGTACAGGAGAAGCAAAAATATTTTTAAAAATAATGCATGGTTGTTAAGAACTTAGGACAGGGAGTCATACAGATTCAAATCCTGGTTTCATTACTAAAAGTCAGCAAGTGAGCCTGTCACCTCATCTATAAAATGGGACAAATAACAGTACCTGGCTTGGACCTGGGAACTAAAGGAGATCACGTATAAAGTGCTCGGTAAATGCAAGCATAATTCTCCCCCTGCATGCAGACGGGGGAGCTGAGGCCCAGAGAGGCAATGTTGGCACAGGGGCCCATGCCTGTGCCCTGCCCCGCCCAGCTCACAGGTTGAGCATGGCATCCTTCTGGGTCATCTCAGTTTGAATTCTGGCTCAGCTACACCCTGCTGTGCCACCTCCCTAGGCCTCAGTTTTCTCATCTGTACCAAGAAAACCATAATCTCTACCTCGGAACAATGAAATTGCACATTTAGGCCACTGAGCTCAGAAGGTGCTCTTTAGCAAATGGCCAAGTTGGTATTATTATCCCTGCCTTAGGGTTCTAACTCTGGAAGCTTGTTGGGTGGAGGCCTGCTTTGGTCCTTCCCTGCATCTACTCCAAGCCCTGTGAAGGAAGGTAGGTGACCTGGCAGGGCAGGCAGCCTGGGGGGTAGGCCCAGGTAAGCTAGTGGCCCAGGCAGTAGGGGGGACAGCAGGAGCCAGGGCTGCTTTCAGGGACTGAGGGTCCCAGTCTGGCCTCTTGGGAGCAGGAGGCTGGACAGAGAGGGGGGTACCATAGAAACACCCTTGTGTGTGTGTAGGGAGATGTAACATCTAGGCTCAGGAACAGCAGAGTCCCCGTGGGGGCTGTGGAGGCCTGAGAGAGGAAGAGGAGGAAAGGAGAGGAAGGAGGTACCTCTGGTTCTGGAATGCTAGACTGAGACGTTTAGATTTTGTCCTGAAGGCCCTGGGGAGCCACAGAATCTTCTTGAGCAGGGGAGTAACCTGGTCAGCACTGCAAGGGTTTATCTGCCCCACACGCAGGATGGACTGCAGAGAGAGAGACTGGGAGCAGGGGACCAGGGAAGGGGCAGCTGCTGTTCCCTCCTGGCCTCCACTGGCCATGTGAGGACAGGAATGGAGGATACATGCCAGGCAAGGCTGGCACAGCCATCAGAGATGCTCTGGGAGGATGGCCAGGGAAGCCTGTTCCATGTTCCTTTCACAGGGCTGCCAAAGCCGGTAAGTCACACCAGGGATGGAAGGGGAGGACTTCTGGGGCTAGGGGTCATCTATCTTGGTTGGCACTTAGACTCCCAGCTCAGAGAAGCTGAGGCTACAGGGAGGCAGGAGCTGGGGCAAGGATGCCAGGAGAGGAGAGCCTGGTCGTGGGACAGGGAGAGGTCATATTGTGGGAGCCGGCATGGCACAGGGGACACAGCCGGGCCTGAGAGGCAGCTGGCCACCCTCCAGGCCTCTCTTGGAGGATGTGCTGTGACAGCCAAGCAAAGTATGTGACCCTCTCTGGGCTTCTGTTTCCTCCTCGCATCCCTTCCAGTCACAGGTTTCAGAGTTGGAGACAATGGTACTGCAGGAAGCCTTGGGCAGCCCCAGTGCCCAGGGTGGAAAGGAAGAGGGTGCAGGCGCCCGAGGAAGAAATCAGGCTCAGGACAGGCACTTGGAAACCACCCACCCATGGAGGGATGTGGGCGGTGCTCCCATGTGTTTGGTGTTGTGAGGACACATCCACGCCCACACACATGTGCAGGCTGCCAGCGCCCGGCCTCAGACCCCTGGGTGTGTGGCCAGGAGGAATGAAGTCAGTCTCAGAGAATCTGCCTTGGGCTCCCAAACCAGGCCTGGGGGTCTGATCTCAAGTACAAGGCTTGGCCTTCCCTGGGCTGGGATTTTCCATGGTCCTGGCCTAGCAGGGTGGGGAGGGAGGTACCAATGATGGGGGAGACTACTGCTCCCTCTCTGGCCTCTTCATGAGCCCCAAACTGGCCTGCACCCCCCCACACACACTCTCACCCATGCCCTCAATGATTAGGGGAAGGGGCTCTTGGAGGGTGCTGACATCCATCCCTTGCAGCAATGCTTGGACACCTCCTCCTCTGGAAGTCTTCCTGAACCCTAGCCCCTGACTGAGGAGGCGCCTCCTCTGGGCTCCCAAAGCCCCTAGCCCTGAGAATGCTTGCCTAATCACAGCACTGAGATGCCCCCCGCTATACTTCCCCCAGGCAGGGCCTGGATTAGATGCATGTCAGCACACTCAGCTTGGCACCTAGGATACTGCCTTTCAGGGAGAAATGTCTTTGACCCAAAATGAACTGTGGGGCTCAGGGGCAGGGGCCAGAAGCCTTGCTACGCACCCAGCACCCCCCACTCCAGACATGGCCTTGCCCTGGCCCCTACCCTCTGAACCAACTGGCTTCCTTAAGAACTAACAGGCCAAAGAGGGGCCCTAGAAAACTCACTGGCTTGGAGCCCAGACGCTGAGTCCCAGGCCTGAGTCTGCCAGCGTTGTGGCATTTGAGGCCTCGGTTTTCTCCTCTGCCCAGAGGTGGGGCCCTTCTGGCTGAGCCTCATGCTGAGGTCTTGCATTCTAAGAAAAGCTGCCACAAAAGTTTAGCACCCTGTAAGTAAAATATCCTCTCCTCCAAGAGGCTCTAGGAGCAACTGATGCATGGCTGTAATATGCCCTGCTGCAGGGACACTTCATTCAAGTTCCTGGTGAGGACCAGAAGGGAGTGGATGTGTCCTTCATCACATCACAGAAGGACCCATCATCTGATTCATCCTGAGCTCCTGCAGGTTCTCAAAGTGGGATTCAGTACTCAACTCGAGTGCTGCACCTTGGTGTGAGGGAGTGGATGCTACCAGTGGGCATAATCCTCTTCCCTAGCCTTGGGTTCCAGCCGTCCCAGGGAGACAGGAGCCACCTCAGCAGCAGCCCCCTCACCCAAGGTCAGCTTGGCTGGAGACAAGGAATCACCCCCGTGCTGACAGGCTGAGGAGCAGAGGCTGTGGCTGTCACACTTGCACCCTTGGGCCCTACAGGGCTTGCCCTCACCTCTTGGGCCTGGTGCAGCAACCTTGGTAGGGAGCAGAGAATCATGGGTAGAGGGAACCGACTACAGCCTGAAAGAGGCGGGGCAGGGGTGGACCGCATAAGCATCAGGGACTGAGTGGAAAACGTTGACCAAGAAGCTAACCGCCCCTCAGGGAGAAAAGCAGGAAGGGGGATTCTACAACAGCGGAGGATGGGCCGATGGCTGTCCAGCCCTGGCCAGACCCACCAGCCGGCCCTTGCCACAGTAGCTTAGTCTGCTAAAGGCACGTGTGGAGGCTGCCCATCGGAAAAGGGACGGCTGCCCCCTCCACTGTGTCCTCACGTGCAGATGGCTTGCGCCTTCCCAAGACTGGGTCATGTCTTCACTCCCTGAGAAGTCAGAAGGAGACCTGTCCAAGCTGCCTGCTGGGACTCTCCCTCAGGGCCAGGACCAGGGTGAGGGGGTGAGGCCAGTGAGGCACTGGCCTGGAGTGCAAAATTTAAGGGGGCTCCAAGGAACTCAGTAGCCAAGATAAGTAATATTTAATGCAGTATTTTTAAAAATCAAAATTTATGCAAAAAAATCTGTAATGAACAAAATATCCAAATTTCAAATAAAAACAGGATCTATATTAACGATTTTTCAGCTTGCCTCAGGCTCCAATGTGGCTTGGTATAGCACTGTTACTGATTCTACTTAAAATCTGAATATTTTGGCTGGGCATGGTGGCTCACATCTGCAGTCCCAGCTATTTGGGAGGCTGAGACAGGAGGATCACTTGAGCCCAGGAGTTTGAGGTTGCAGTGAGCTGTGATCATGCCACTGCACTCCATCCTGGGTGGGTGACAGAGTGAGACATTGTCACTAAAAAAAATAATAATAAATAAAATAAAACTTGAATATTTTGTTCATCGTGGATTTTTGGCATTAATTTTGATTTTTAAATAATACATGGAGATATTACTTACCTCAATTACTGAGTTTGGGGTACCCCTTGAATCTGTGCCCAGGCCAGTGCCTCACTGGTCTCTCTAATCGTGGCCTTGCAGACTCCCCCTCAGGGAGTTCTGGTCATCTAGTCTGGACTCCTGCCTGGGGCAAAGGCCCCCCTCTAACCTCTTGAACACTCAGGCCAAGCTCACATATGCCCAGTAACCAGAACTTGCCACACCCCTCTCTGGCCCTGCAGACCCAGGCTTCTGACATTCCCTGCCTCACCCTGTGGGCTGGCACAGGGGCATCTCCAGGGGTGGAAGGAGGTGCTCTGATTGGAATGAGGGAGAGGCAGAGAGAATGGCTCCTTCCCTCTGTCCCCAGATGACCCAAGCCAGGTCTGGAAGGTGTCTCCTTCCAAAGCCCAGCTGGTCCCTCTGCCCCCTACCCTCAAAGCCAAGGTCAGAGCCCATACCTGCCTGGCCAACCCCTGGCACTGATGATGCATGGGTTGGGGGGAGGCGGGGAGGAGATGTGCTGTGGGGCCGTTGGTCGGGGTGGGGAGTGGAGGGGGGTCCTTGCTTTGGCAGCTCAGGGGAGGCCTTTGGTAAAGGATGGAGGTGGGGTCTGGGCGCCTGAAGCAGTCCACCGGGGACCAAGAGCACTACAGAGGGGCCCCGGGGCGTCGGGGGCCGTACTCACCGCGACCGTTCTGGTTGGGGCGGTACACGCTGCCCACGCTGAGGCGGCCCTGCTGCGCGCCGTTCCGCTCGGCACCCGGCGGGGGCGCGTCGGAGCTGCGCACGGGCAGGTAGGGCGGCTCCAGCACGCGGAAGGGGGGCTGCGGCTCCACGGCGCGCGGCGGGGCGTAGGCCTCGGGCGGCACGTTGGCGTAGGGCGGGTACCAGCCGAGGCGGGGGTCGCCGGCGTAGGCGCCTCCGGTGGCCTGCGCCGCATCGGGGCTGGGGTCGGGGTAGGCCTGCTCGAAGCCCGCGGTGCCTTCGTGGTACAGGCTGTGCGAGTAGCGGCGGTCCAGGCCGTCGGGGGGCTGCGGCTGCGGCTGCGGCTGTGGCGCGTAGGGCCGCTCTGGGGCCGGGTAGAAGCCCTGGGCCGGGTACTCGGGCTGCTCCTCGCCGCCGCCGTAGTCCTCGTAGCGCGCCCGGGGCTGGAACGGGTAGATGACCCCTGCCGAGGCCACGGCCGCCGCCCCTGCGCCCATGCCGCCTCCCGCGCTGCGGTAGTACACGTAACCCTGGTCGTAGGTCCGCGACGCGGGGTCGTAGTTCTCGTACTGGCTGACGAAGGGCGCCTGCGGGTAGGGGAACTGCTGCGGGTAGGAGGGCGGCTGGCGGTAGGTGGTGGCGAAGGCCGAGGCCGAGACCGAGGAGGCGGAGCCCCCGTGCCGTTGCTGGGAGACGGAGGTGCGGGCCCGGGCCATGCCGGTGCTGTCCCCGACGGCCACCTCGCGCCAGTTGTCGGGCACCTGGCCGAAGCCGAATGGGTGCCGCGCTTGGCCGCGCACAGTGTCCGAGCCCACGCGCCCCGGCAGGGGCAGGGACGGCGCCTGCCGACGCCGGGGGCCCCCGTGGCTGCGCCGCTGCTGGGCCTGGGGCGCGCCGGCCAGCAGCACTCGAGAGCTACTCTCAGCGCCCTGAGGCCCGGCCGGCACATACTCTGAGCCCGAGTTGAGCAGGCTGTACACCTGCCCGTTGTTCTCCCACTGGATCAGCTGCCGCCAGCGCCCCGGGTCCGAGCCCTGCCCTGGCTGTGCCTGCTGCCCGTGCACCAGGACGCACATGCAGGCGCCCCACACCAGGGCCCCCAGCTGCCAGCTGCCTTGGGCCAGAGCCATGGTGGCCCCTCTGCAGAGGCCTGCTGGACAGAGAGGCTCTCAGAAGTGGCCCCCTGTGCGTGCTTCTTTTCCCACGGCCTCGAGGACAGGACGGCTCCTTGCCTGCCCCGGCTTTAGCTTTGTCCATCCTGGCCTTGTCCCGAGCGGGACGGCTCCTCCGATGACAGCATTTCGAGGCCAAGGGGTCAGGGCAGGGTAGGGGCGGTGCCCAGGGCTGCACGAGGCTCTCCGCAGGGCACCGAGCGGGCAGGACCGCCTGGGGGCCTTACATGGCCAGCCTGGCACCGGCTGGCCGCTGGACTGGCGCTTTCCCACTCTGAATGAATAAGCAACAGGCTCGGAGCGTTGGGAGGTTTCGGCTGCCTGGTCCGCCTGCTGGGGCCTCCTCCGCGGGGCCCTACGGCCCGCCGGGTTTTAGCTATGTGGCGGGTCCCACAGTTGTAGTACTCTCTTAGTCCCTGGAGTTCCCAGCCAAGCCACAGACTTGCCCCTAAGGGAGGGAATGAAGCAGGGAGTAGGAGGGGCCTCTGGGGACTCAGACCTGGTGAGTGGGGCTCTGGCAGGCAGAGCAGGGCTGGGGTGTCAGCACCATCCTGCCCATTCCTCTCTGCTTTGGACACAGCATCCTTGGTCTCCACCTTACTCACTGGCTTCTTGTTTGGGCTGGAATGGGCCCCTGACTTCTGTCTGCTCCAGCCTCTCCCCAGGACCCTGGGTTCCCTCTTCTCTTGTTCCCCAAAGCCAGTGTTAAGAGACATCCTCTTTGTTGGTGGGCCTCCTTGGGGAGATGCTGAACAGGGTCCACCCCCTAATTCTGGGCCCCAGACGCACCTCAGTTCTTGGGCCTGAGTACAAAGGGACTGGAGCTTCAGCTTTTCCCTCTTGGCACACCTCTGGGCCTTACTTTCCCAGTCTGAAGGATGGGGTGTGTCCCTGGACTGAATCGGACTTGTAAAATCATGGGAGAGGTCAACTCACACATCATGTGTGGTTTCTGTCCTGCATTTCTTGCTCCTACATAGCCTGGGAATAACCTGAGTGTACATATGGATACAGTGAAACCCAGGGACTGTCTTTGATATCGGTTAGGGGCACTGTGAGGCAGAGAAGCTTGTAAGCATACAGCAGCAGAAAGGGGGATTCAGGACTTCTGGCATAGTCCCGTTGCTGTGATTAAGTTGCTGGGTGACCTTGAGTAATTCCTTCCCCTCTCTGATCCTGTTGCCACATCTGACCAGTGGAGGATTAAACCAGATGACCCCTGAGAGTGCTTTGGGAGACTCTCTGTTCCCCCTGGGGATGGAAGGGATAGGAGGGGCCTGAGAAATTACACTCTGAATGCTGCTCTTCAGTCCTCCCCTGCTCTGTCTTCTCCAACCTTGCTTCTGGGCACTGGAGGGCAAAAATTTCCCTCTTGTGCTTATAAACAAGGTAGGAAGAACCTGCCCTTACTTTGGCCCCTGCAGATTCCCTCTCTATTTTGGAAACTCCTGGAGCCCACCTTTGGAGGAGACAGCCAGAGTAGACATTCCTCAGGAACCATGGACCCCCTCCTCCAATCCCCCAGGTAGCATTTGTTCACCCATTGTGCTGTTCTTCAGGAAGGAGGCTTGATTCAGGTGACTCCGGGCATGTATCTGCCCTTTAAATGCCCTTAATGCAGCCAGGGAGGTGGGGAGCTTCCCACGCCATTCCTGGCCAGCAGCCGTTCAACACTGACACCTCAGTTCCCCAGCAGTGGGGTTTGGTCTCAGACTCCAGACAGGATTCCTACAAGGAGTGACTTGGTGGCTGAGGGCACCAAGCAAGATGCTGGGGCAGGGCTCACTGAGGGCCAGGACCTGGAGGGTTAAGGCTTCCCTCCCTCCTGCTTGCCCCCTGCAGTGTTGGCCTCAGCTGCTTAGAATCCCTGGGGTCCTGTAGGGCCCTCCCGCCAGCCAGATGGGCAGCAGCGCCAGGAGAGGAGGAGGAGGAGTGGAAACAGGCCTCAGGATACCGCTAGACAGGGAGAGGACGAGGAGTGGAGGGAGGGCAGAGGATGGTTGTGAGGTAGAGGAGCCCCACTGCCCTAAAGTGGAGAGGGCAGGACCCCTCTCCTCCAGCAGACAGGGCCAGGGCGGCCTCGGGGCTTTGGGTGTGGGGGGATCAGGACACAGACTATCCCACTTAGCCGGCCCCTGCCTCCCAGCCAGCTCCTGGGGCAAAGCCTCACCCCATGCTGGCTCTTGCTCCTCTTTCTTTTTTCTTAATAAGGTCGAATCAGAGTGAGTCAGAGGAGCCAAGTTTCCTGTTAGGCTCTCTTTGAATAAACTCTGCTCTGAACATAGCTTGGGCCTCTGCACAGGCTCCTCTGGCCAGGACTGTGGCCCTGCCAGCCATCCCTGCTGAGACTGGAGACCTGGGGTCCACAGGAGGACTTGAGCCAGGGTCCTGGCCTGGCCCAGCCACTGCCCAGGGAAGCCTGTTCCACTCTCAGAGCTTCTGAGTCCTGTCTGTGACCTGGGGGTAAGAATACCTTTCCTGTGGCATATTTGGGGGGATGGAATGAGAGGATTATGAAAAGTACCCAGCACAGTGCCAGACATGTGGCCACTATTTTCTTTCCTTCCTATTGACAAATGAGAGAAAGAAGGGGTTGATCTCCAGAGGGTGACCCCCGCACCCCATTTTCTCCATCCTTTCAGCATCTTTCCTTGCTCAGGGTGAACCTTGTGCAGGACAGGGCCTGTCCTCTTCCCTCCCCTCCTCTCTCTGCCTCTGACCTCTTCTGCTTCAGGCCTAGGTCTCTGGCAGTGGCTGACAGGGCCCAACTGGGTCAGAGCCAGCAGCTCCACGGGCCCAGGAGAGCCTGCCTGCCTCTACCTCTCTACACATAGGGCAAGGCCTTGCCTCAGAAGCTGGAGGTATCCTGGCATTCTTAGGCTGAAACCTGCAGGGTGGTGGCCTACAAGAGACCTGGGCAGGCTATGGAGGGTTCAGAGCTTGGGTCAAATGAGGGCTCGGACTCACCAGGCTGGGCTAGGCCACAGCTGTCTGGAGGGAGAGCAGCTCCTCTCTTAGCCCTGTCTCTAGAGCCTGGAATTCACACCCACATTTTTAAGACCCAGGCACGTGTTTGAGGCTTGCTGCCAGTTCCTGGCACTAGGAACCAGTCTCAAGGAACCCTTGAGATAATAAGGGAGATATAAGGCTGAAAGAGCCTATTGATAGTGTATGACTTTATTAAGCACCTAGTGTGTGTTCAGATATGTGTTGCTCCCAATGGAGCAGCCAGGGTCCTGTTCCCTGTCATGGAACACCAAGCTCTGGAGAGTCCATGAGGGAGTGAAGAAGCAGCAGGCCAGACCAGCAGAGGGGTTTGGGAGCAGAGAAGGAGCAGGAGCTGTGGAATGCCCCACTGCTTTGCAGAGAAAAGGATCAGGGCTCAGAATTTTCTATTGTTGGGGGGAAGGGATGAGGGCAGGCCCTGGGGTGCTTCTGGGCTGGGCTGGGTCTCCCCCTCCTCCTATGATTCACTGACTGCTGAGGGCAGGCCTGGGCACCTAGGTAGTGGCTCAGGAAAGGCTGTTGGTGGGATTTGTGCTGAATTGGGAATTGGAGCCCCAACCCAGGCAGCAGTGGCCTGTGCAGCCCCAGCTGCTGCCTCTGGAAAGTGGGCTGGAGGAAGTGCTGAGTGAGGAGGCCTGGCGAGCTGGCACCAAAAGCGCTGACTGCGCAGGGAGAGGACCACCGAGTGACCACTGCCAGCTGGGCCCCGTGCCCACCCCTCCCCCGCAGCCACATCTGGTGCAATGGTGAGGGAGGCAGGGGGGACTCAGTCCCCAGAGCCAAGGCAGTGAGGAGGGGGCTGGGGCCCATTGGTTTGGAAGTGTCTCTCTTCAGGGCTGGAAGCCCGGAAGTGGGGGAGGTGAGGTCAGAGGCTTTTCCAGGGACATATGGGGTGTGTGTGTGTGTGTGTGTGTGTGTGTGTTTGTGTGTGTGTGTGTGTGTGTGTGTGTGTAGGAACCCACCCTTCTCTAGGACCCAGGGGAATTCTGTGGCTCTGGCCACTTCCCACTAGGTTTCCCTCCCAGCTCTTCAGCCCCCTCCCCCATGATTGGGGGAATTAGAAATACCAGAGCTGATATCATAGTCTGGGCATGGAGGCCAGGCTCCCTGGAGGCAGCAAGCCTCTTTGGCCCTTCAGAGCTTCTCCCCTCCCTGACTTTCGTTCCTCCAAAGAATCTGGTGTAGGCATGGCTCTGGGGCCTGCTGAATGGTAATATTCCCTGTCCCCACCCCCCACCCCCCAACCCAGGGCCCAGAGCTGGAGGAGGCAGGGGCCATCATTATTGAAGGAGGAAAACTGGCTGAGGAGAGGGGTGTGGTCCCAGGGGCCTGCCTTGGTGGAGGGTTCTATGCAGTTGTTGGCTGGGGCCTGCTGGGTGGGAGGGCCCTTATGTCAAAGTTCTGGGGATGGACCTCAGCCAGCATGCAATGGGGGGAGGAGGCAATAATGTCCCCTGCCTGAGAGACGGAGCTGGCAAAACCAAGCAGGGTGTCACGCCCTTGGGAGACAGCCCAATAAAGGCCTGCAGAACCACCAGGGAAACTAAGGCAGGAACCCACTGGTTTTGACCTGAATCTCTCTGGGTTTCTCTACCTTTTTTTTTCTAGAGACGGGGTCTAGCTATGTTGCCCAGGCTGGAGTGCAGGAGCTATTCACAGGCGTGATCATGGCCCACTACGGCCTCGAAATTCCGGGCACAAGTGGTTCTCCTGCCTCAGCGCCTGGGACCACAGGCACAAGCCACCGCACTGGACTTTCTCCAGCTTTTTAATTTGTTTCAATAGCCTCCCTCCAACTTTTCGTTCATTCATTTTTCATTCATTTTGTCTGTCTCTGTCTCCCTCTGTTTCAGTGGCTTGCAGTCTCCATCTGTTTCTGTTCTTTCCCATCTCCGTCCCTCCCTCCCTCTGTATCTGCTGATGTTTCTCCCAATTAATTACTCCTTCATTAGTTCACTCACTCATTTAGCATGTTGCCTGGGTGCCTGTGGAATGCCAGGCCCTGTGCTGGCTGCAGGAGTTGCAGGGAACTTCCAGGTCCCTAGTGAGCTCCCAGTCTAGTGTAGTGCGCGATGATTGTACCTGTGAATAGCCACTGCACTCCAGCCTGGGCAACACAGGGGACAGTCCTGGATGGGGGTGAAGACATTGCGCTGACTCTCTGTGGCCTTTGAGGGGCATTTTTGTTTCTCTCAATCTCCACATCTCAGCACCTGGCTGCATCTGAAACTAGTTTTCCTCAACAAGATTTTTAATGACCAAATTATGTGGACAAATCATAACTGAATGAATAACCCCCCTTTGTTGATTTTATTATACTCTCTCTGCTATTATAAATGATGCTGTATTGAGCACCCTTGAACACAAATCTTCATGTCTACTTCTGCTGTGCAGCAGCATCAGAGTGCCCAGATTTTGGTTCCAGCCCTGCCTGTTTTGAACTGTGCAACTCACTGTGCCCTTTTTTCCCTTGTAAAATGAGAATCCTGGTAGAAATTTAAATGAGGTGACATGTGGCATGCATTGAGTACAGAGCCTGGTGCATACAAGCACTCAACAAGCAGCAGCCATTATTAGTCCCTCAGATTAATTTATTGGAAGTTGGATTTCTGGTGAAAGGGTTTGAATGTTTTAAGGTTTTGGCACAAAATACCCAGCTGCCCCCAGAAAGGTGGTCCCCATGTACCTGCCTGCAGTGCCCTCACCCTTACCAATAGTGGGGACTGTTTATAAAAAGAGCATTAAAATTGGATAGGTTAAAACCAAGACAAGACATTTTTTTAGTTGCATTTCTTTGATCACCTGTGAGAGTGAACATTTTGTCTTGTGTTTGTTGACCTCCCAATGGCCTTCTTGCTTCTACCTTTGTACCCTAGAAGTCTATTCTCAAGACAGTAGCCAGAATGATTCTTTTGAGACATAAGTCAAAATTTCATTCTTCTGCTTAAAACCCTGCAGTGGTTCCCCATTTCACTCAGGGTAGAAGCCAAAGACCTTTCATGATTGCCAGTGTCCCTACCATTGGCCCCTTTCTCTCTCCGTTCCAGCCACCGTGGCCTCCCCCGGCCCCGTGGCACACCATGGCAGTTTCCCCTGCTCTGAACGGCCCACACCTGAACTGGTTCAAGGCTTTGCTCAAATGTAAAGAAACTTAGAATGCAACAGAATTTTAAATTGCACGAAGACAGTAAAGAACAGAATTGGAACTACAGAATATTGACCCTGTGAATGTGGAGAGCAAATATGAGAAGATCTCTGAGAATGCAGAGGAAAAGCCCAACGGTATGAAAAACAGGGAGAGAACATGATAGGTCTCCAGGCCTAAAGACGACACTAAACAAAAGCAAGAACTACAGGACAAAGAAGACAATATTCCCGAGCTAACAAAAAGCTTGCGCCTATAAATGTAAAACGTTCCTCTTTATCTAAGTCAAATAATAAAAAGAAATGAAGACCTAGAAATACCATGCAGAATTTTTTCAATTTTAAGGGTAAAGAAATAATTCTGTAGACACCT
Organism: Daubentonia madagascariensis; assembly: GCA_023783475.1. NCBI lineage: Eukaryota > Metazoa > Chordata > Mammalia > Primates > Daubentoniidae > Daubentonia > Daubentonia madagascariensis. The sequence goes on along the minus strand of JAKFHU010000144.1, from coordinate 4,184,262 downwards.
ATGCAGAGGGAAACATGGGGGAAGTATCTACAACAGTTCTTAAAGTGTATAATTGGAAGAGAGATGCCATGGAATTTTGTTAAGTATTCATGAGGGGGGAAAAAATCTTCTGTCATAATATAAACTTGGGAAATGCTGAATTAAGCAAAACAGGACAAAATGCTACACTGAGGCTTTCACAGGGCTTTTAAAGTGTTCGTGCATGTTGTTAAACTAGCAATATTAGCAAGCACAGTTTTCCAAACTTATTTGACTATGAAGCCCTTTCCCATAGAATATGTGGTAAGACTGGTGCTCAATGGAACAAACTTTGGGAACCACTCTTCTATAGAATCTTGAGAGATCATAGTTGTGACCTAAAATTTTAACAATCTGCTAGGTGCGTTCATGCATGAGGAAAACAAAAATATTTTCCCATATGGCATAACTCAGGATACATGCTATGTTTGGCTCTACCTTTCATGGGAGAAAAAATACTCAGGGGTGCACTCTTAGCAAGCAAGAATCAGAATAAGTAAAATAATAGTAAATGAAAAATCAAGCCCCAGGCTGCAGTTCTCAACCTTGACCCAAATAAACTCTAAATTAAAAAAGAAATCAATATGGGGAAATTCTTGTATAAAAGACCTGGAAGTGAATATTAAACACCTGTTAAACACATGATTTTATATGCATCAGTCAGGGTCTAGTCAGGAGGCACCAGAGCCACATCCTTCCCTGCCTGCCCTGACCCCTACGGACTGCAGTCAGCACCCAAGCTCCCTGGTCCCGAAGCTTTTGGCTGAGTTCTAACAACGGAGGGCACAAGCAGGAGTCTGGAGGATGGAAGGTGAGAAGGGGTGGTGTGTCCTCCCTGCTCTGTCCCGCTTTAGTGCCCTTTCTCTGGCAGTAGCTTTGTCCCTTCACAGCCTCAGCTCTTGCCTGGACCTATTCTCCAGGGTTCCAGCTCTCCCTGAGCTGCAGTTACACTGGTTCCTCCCCTTGCCCTGGAAGCCCTAAGGATAGTAACGCTCCCTGTAATTGCTAGACTCTGGGTGCCTCACCATCCCTTGCTTGTTCCCTTAACCTTATCCACACTTCTGTGAGTAGTCCCTTCATTACAGTCTCTTCAGTTAAACCATCTTGGGTGAGGATTTCCTCCCAGGACCCTGACTCAAACCCTTTCCAATTCTTTTTGTAGAGCCAGAATAACCTAATACTAAAACCTGACAAATGCCACAAAGACAGAATGAATGAATGAGTCCTACACCAGTCTCATTTACATAGATGTAAAGTCCTAATAAAAATTTAATTAGATTAAGTCCAAAGTATGTCCAACAATATATTAAAAGAATATACCATGAGCAAACATTCCTGGAATGCATTGATGAATCTATATCAGAACTGCAGCAAACTGATTGACCACAGCAATAGGTCAAAAAAGATAATTTTACATGCTGAATAAGTGTTTGGTAAATTTCAGCATCCATTCCTGATTTTTTAATTTAAAATTTTAATTTAATTTATTTATTTTTGTTAGAGACAGGTGTCGCTCTGTTGCTAAGGCTGGAGTGAAGTGGTGCAATCATGGTTTACTGCAACCTCAAATTCCTGGGCTCAAGTGATCCTCCTTCTTCAGCATCCCAAGTAGCTAGGACTGCAGGTAAACACCACATCTGGCTAATTTTTTTTTAGAGGTGGGGTCTTGCTATGTTGCCTTTGTTCTAATGATCGTAGCTAATACAATTAGATAGAAAATAAAATCAAAGAAGAGGGAAACAAATTATAATTATTTACAAATATGATTGTCTTCCTGGAAAAAAACTAAGAAATACAAAATTATCAAAACAGAAGAGTTTAAGGCCAGGCGTGGAGGCTCACACTTGTAATCCTATCACTTTGGGAGGCCGAGGTGGGAGGATTGCTTAAGCCCAGGAGTTTGAGGTTGCAGTGAGCTAGGATGATGCCACTGCACTCTAGCCCGGGCAACAGAGTGAGATACTGTCTCAAAAAAAAAAAAAAGAAGAAGAAGAGTTTAGTAAAGTGGCCAGTTATAAAATAACTACAGAAAAGTTAACAGTTTTTCCATTTCCTAATAACCTGTTAGAAAACATGATGCAAAAAAGAAAAAAAGAGTCTGTATTAGTTATCTTAACAAATTACCCCAAATTTAGTGGTTTAAAACAACAATATTTATTATCTCACAGTTTCTATGGGTCAGGAATCCAGGTGTGGTTTGGCTGGGGCCTCTGACTCAGAGTCTCTCACAGGCTAAAATTAAGGTGTCAGCCAAAGCTGTGGTGTCATCTGAAAACTCAGCTGGGGAAGGATTTGCTTCTAAGTTCACTCACATAGTTGCTGGCAGGATTCTGTTCTTCACCAGTTGTTGGGCTGAGGGCCTCAGATCCCTGCTAGCTGTTGGCCAGTGGCCACCCTCTGTTCCTTGTCACGTGGGCTTCCCATAAGACAGCTTACAACATGGCAGCTGGTTTCATCAGAGCAGGCAAGCAAGAGGGCCAGAGGGAGAAAGTTACAGCAAGACAGAAATTATAGTCTTTTATAACCTAATCTCAGAAGTAACAACCCATCATCATTTTTTGCCATATTCTATTCATCAGAAGCGAGTCACTAGGTCCAGCCTACACACAAAGGGAAGGGATTGACTACCAGAAGGTACAGGTCATTGAGAGCCATTCCAGAAGCTGCCTACCACAGATGCCATTGCTGTATGTCATGAAAACAAGCACCAAACATACATATTTATCTACACAATAAAACTTCACTGAAGAACAACAATTAAAAAGACCTTAATAACAGAAAGATATGCCATGTTTCTGGATAGAAACACTCAATGTTGCAATGAAGTTGGTTATCACTAAATTAATCTACGAATTTAATCCAATTACAATTCTCAAAGGGATTTTTATTTGCTTATTTAACTTGGCAGGGAAAAAAAAAGTCTAGAGTTCATCTTAAAGACTATGTAAGTAACAACAGCAAAGAACTTTAAAAAGGGTGGGGGGGAGGATTTGTATTCTCAGTCACTAACCCTTATTAAAAAGTCACAATTATTAAAATAGGGCAATAAATACCAGTGTAAGAATGATGTGATAGACCAATGGAACAGCATGGCAAGCCCAGTCAAACACACAAAAATGTTCAGTACATGATAAAATGGCCTTTCAGATCATTGGGAAATGATGAATTCATTTATGATTCATGTTGGGATAGTTGCTTAGTTTTCTTTAAAGTTACGTTCTTACCTCTCACCACACGTGAAGATAAAATAAAAAGTCCAATATAAAAAAAGTGAAATGAAATCATAAAATCATAGAAGAAAATTTAATTGAAAATATACATATTCTTGGTGAAGGCAAAGGTTATACAACAATAAAGTCCAAGATTAATGATTTGACAGCTTAAAAATGAAGCACTTTGACACATCAAGAAAGTATTAAAAATATTGATGCAAATGATAATTTAGTTGTAAAATATGTGGTAAGAAGTGATATATGAAAAGGTGCTAAATATATTACATCTTATAAACCTATACTAAAATGAGGAGCATTACAATAGAAAATAGCCAAAGGATATGAACAGAAAATTCACCATTCATTCATGCACTCAGCAAATATGTATTGGACACCTCTAATGTGCCAGACACAGTTCCAGGGACCTGGGACACAGCAGTGAAGAAGACAAGGGTCCCTGCCCTCGGGGAGCTTGCATTCTACTAGAGAGAGCCAAACAATAAACAAATGAGTAAATTCTGAAGTGTCTTAGAAGGTGATAAGCACCATTGGTAAAAGTTAGAGTTAAGTAAGGCGATCAGGAGTGGAGTATGGGGGGTTCAGGGGTCAGGGGAGGCCTCATTAGGAAACAGACATTTGAGCAAAGCCTTGAACCAGTTCAGGTGTGGGCCGTTCAGAGCAGGGGAAACTGCCATGGTGTGCCACGGGGCCGGGGGAGGCCACGGTGGCTGGAACGGAGAGAGAAAGGGGCCAATGGTAGGGACACTGGCAATCATGAAAGGTCTTTGGCTTCTACCCTGAGTGAAATGGGGAACCACTGCAGGGTTTTAAGCAGAAGAATGAAATTTTGACTTATGTCTCAAAAGAATCATTCTGGCTACTGTCTTGAGAATAGACTTCTAGGGTACAAAGGTAGAAGCAAGAAGGCCATTGGGAGGTCAACAAACACAAGACAAAATGTTCACTCTCACAGGTGATCAAAGAAATGCAACTAAAAAAATGTCTTGTCTTGGTTTTAACCTATCCAATTTTAATGCTCTTTTTATAAACAGTCCCCACTATTGGTAAGGGTGAGGGCACTGCAGGCAGGTACATGGGGACCACCTTTCTGGGGGCAGCTGGGTATTTTGTGCCAAAACCTTAAAACATTCAAACCCTTTCACCAGAAATCCAACTTCCAATAAATTAATCTGAGGGACTAATAATGGCTGCTGCTTGTTGAGTGCTTGTATGCACCAGGCTCTGTACTCAATGCATGCCACATGTCACCTCATTTAAATTTCTACCAGGATTCTCATTTTACAAGGGAAAAAAGGGCACAGTGAGTTGCACAGTTCAAAACAGGCAGAGCTGGAACCTCTGTGGTTTGCTTTTTATTTCCACCTGCTCCTGGGCCAGCAGTCTTGCCATTTCACTCTATCTTGCTTTCAAATCTCATTTCTTAGAGTTCATGTTTTTATTAAATGAGTTGAGTACAAAGCAGATGTGGTCTGAGAGTTATTTACGCTTCTGTGATATATCTTTTTTAAAGGAATTATTTTTCTCTGCCCTTTGAGGGGCACATTCTCTTCCTTTCATGATGCAGAATTTTTTTAAAAGGCTCTGTGTGTTTCCAAGTATACGTGTGTGCACATGGGTTCATGTGTGTGGGTATGTGTTTACTTTTCTGTGTACTCCTACTTTAAAAATTAGTGTTTTAAACTTAAAAAAATTTTTTTAAAATTTGTTTTAATTTATAGAAGTGGGGTCTCACTATGTTGCCCAGGGTGGCCTTGAACTCCTGGGCTCAAGCAATCCTCTGCCTTCCTCCCCAGTAACTGGGACTATTGGGGTGTGCCACCACACCTGGCTAAAACATAAGTGTTTTATAAAATTTTATTATTTTTCTCCAAACAAGGGGAAGGAAGTGGGTTCTCTTTAGCTCACCATGCACCTGGATGTTTTTCCAATTGTCCTGTCATATTTTAAGATTGAATAAGGCAATTTCACATTACCCGTTGGCTGTGAACACAAGCCACCTGTGACGTATGTCTCCCCAACTTGTTACCAGTATTGACCTGCGGGTCTAGCTGGCTGCGGGGGGTGTATGTGTGTGTGTGTGTCCTGTTCTTCTTTCCCCACTCCAGGTAGAGCCTTCCAAGGGCCATTACCAGCTCAGGGATCTTGCTGGGAGAAAGCAGTGGGATTTGGCTTGGGCCAGGCCCAGCAGGGAATCTTGCCTCTGCACCAAGGACCAGCTCTATGTGCCCAGTGCCCCGGGTGTTCCTCTGGGTATTCATCGTAGCCATGACAAGACTTGTGCCCACCCTATCAGGGAAGGAGGAACATGGGTCTCTTGGGTGCTCCCTTTAATCTGGGTCTTGCACATTTTACAGAGATCCCAGCATTCCTGGCATGGGACTGTGCCTTCCCTGGCGTCCAGGCTGACAAGGGCTTTCCCTTCTTTTATAGTCTTTTGATCAGTTCAGCTGGGATCTGGGAGGGAGGAGAGTTCTGTACCAGCATAACAGGATGTTGTGTGGGACTTTTCCTCCTGCTCTGGAATTGCAGCTAACACCCAAAGCTGAGCAGAAAGACACTGGGGGCCCTGCCTTCTGCATTCAGAGAGTTGTCAGTGGGTGGTCCGCAGCGGTACCATCTCCCTTCTGCTCTTCTGTCATCAACCAGCAGCTCTCACAGTCACTGGAAGAGGGGCAGGGCATCGGGAGGGGTCACTTGCCATGTGGGCCTGCAGGGTTTATGGTAGGGGCTACCTGCTCCCCTCTTCATGGGAGACAGGGTGGGGCGGGGCGTTTTTCCTCCCTGAAGCTGTAAGGGAACTTCTTACAAGGAGAGACAAGCATGTCATCCCCCAGGTGGTGTCTGCTTAGTCTGTGAACCCTGTGATATACCTCTGAGCTGCCTGGGTAGGGGAAGAGGGAAACAGGAGACAGCTGGCAGGGTGGGGAGAGAGCGCTGTGTGAGGTGGCTGGGCTCAAGCTGACACGCAGGTGCCCCACCCATGGGCCTTCCTCTCGGGCTTCAGGGGATGCACAGGCCCTCCATGAGACAGTCACTGGGGCGGCGGGGGGAAGTAGCCAGAGAAGCAGTGACATCCACCCAGGAGAGGACAGTCGTGTGGGAGTTGCTTCCACATCCCTCTCCTGGCCCCCAGTCCCAGAGAGACCTAGAAGAGGGAGGGGAAGGACCGGTCTAGAGCTGGGCCAGGCAGCTGGGGTGGGAGGTCACAGCTCTAGTCTGAGCAAAGGCGAGGATGGTGGGAAGAGACCAGCAGGAAGGAGTCTTGATTACTGACATAAGGCTGTTTTAACAGATGAAAGTGACAGCCGAGTTGTGGGATGCAGCCATGATGTCGTTCAGACCCTCACCACCCAAGCAGAGAAGGCGATTTCAACAGAGCACCGTTGGGGGAGGGGGTTGGTAGAAAACAGTTTCACATTTATACCCCAACAAACTGAGACTCTACAATGAATGTGTTACACTTGAAAAAAAATCTTTCTTAAAAGTAAAAGAGAAAAAAACAGCTTTGGAACTTTTTAGGGGCAGAGGATGTGCAAAAATGTGGGATGGGAACATGTGGGTGAAGATGGATGGAGAGGCCCCGGCAGGGGACAAGGGCGTTGAGTAGTGAGTCCTTGTCTTTTGGCTTGCCAGTGACAGAAGCCCCACTCACACATGCTTAAGCAAAAATGGGGATTTACCAGAAGGACCCTGGAGCATCTCACAGAATCTAAGAAAGAGTTCAGTGACTGAGCCAGAGGAGGGGCGGTGATGCAGGTGGCCATCAGGGACATCTGGGACCAGGGAACTGTGAGTCACAGCAGCCCTGCCAGGTTCTTATTTGTGCTTCCTACTGCAGGTCAGCCTCATTCTTTCCTCTCCCTGCAGACTGGTTTGATCCAAGACAGAAAATATGACCGCTGACAACTTCTGATTGTTGTAACTTGGAGGTTCTGCCATGAGAGAGAAGTGACCCTCAGTGGCCCCACGTCTGAAAAAACAGAAGGGCCTCCCTGGTTAAGCTCTGGACAGTGAGCCTGGCCAGGAGGGCAGCCTCATGTAAGGAGGTAGGAGGGGAGCCCTGCAGAGGAACAGGATGTGCCACCCCAGGAGAAAGGGGGTCAGGCAGTTGCCACTGGTGTTGCCAGCAGGAATCTGACAGTCTGACACTGTGGCCTTCTGCAAAGACGGGATTCTGACAACCCCACCATCCCTCCACCTCCCAGGTGCTATGCTAGCTGCAGAGGCTCTGACGAAACTCTGCCCTTCCCCTGTTGTGAAGCCCATGGCAAGGGCAGCAACAATGACAGCAGTAATAATAATAGTTAGCATTTATTGTGCACTTACTATGTGTCAGGCCCTGGGCTGTGCTCTACATGAATTTTTATTTCACCCTCACAGCAACTGTATTATTCCCCCTGTTTTGCGGATAAGGATGCAGAGGCACAGAGAGGTTAGGGATCCAGGGTCACACAGCTGGCCCAGCATGTAGTTGTGTCATGTGGACTCATAGGTATCACGGCCAGAGCCTGAGAAACTCTGTGGGGACCTGTGCCTTCACGCTACCAGCTGTGCCACCATGAGGGCTCCTGAGGCTCATGAGCACCTGGGGAGGTAACTCTCCTGCAAGCAGCTTCTGTGGTCGGTGAGTGACCACACAGCTGGATCCTCCATCCTGGTGGCTTTGGGACAGAATGGGCCCGGGTTCTCTTCTCCCTTCATTCCCCACCTCCCTTCCTCTCCCCCCTTTGGATTTTCCCTCTTCCTATACTTCTCCCAGCTTCCCTGGGCTTGCGGCACAGGCTCTGGCTGGGCCAGATGTGGGCTGCAGGCAGCACCGCAGTCAGCAGAGGGCGCCAAAGCCTCTCCACACACCCAGGGCCCAGGCCTGGCTTGGAGGGTGGGGGCGCAGTTTGGGGAGGGAGGTGCGGCAGGCAGCAGGGCTGCCTGTTCCCTGCCCATTCCCAGATTCCTTGGGCCTCAGTCAGCCCATGGGTCTGTGTGCCTGCACTCACAAATGTGTACATGCCCTCGTGTGTGTGTGTGTGTGTGTGTGTGTGTGCATCTGGTTACCCCAGGAAGCGCATCTGAGAGCCCCACAGTGTCAAAGAGGAAGGTCAGGACATAGGGACTGATGCTGTGTCTGTAACCACTGATTTTGTACATCTCAATAAAACCACTTTCTGGGGCAGGCATTGTAATTCTAGATTCTATTCTACTGTGGGATAGGCAAAGAATGACTTTCCATGAAGGGAGAGGAAGGACAGTTATCCAGCCCTCCATCTGTGCCAGGCTTTGGCTACAAGCTTTACATCTATTGTCCTGGTTAACCACGCTAGCAGCCCTGTGAGCCAGGCACTCTTAGCTCCATTGTGCAAATGCAGACAATGAGGCTCAGGGCAGTTAAGTAACTTGCCTGAGGTCACACAGCCAGGAAGTGGTGAAGCTAAGATTTGAATCCTAGTCTCTCCGATTTCATAGTGTGTGCCTGTTCCACACTCTAAAGCTGCCCTCTCAAATTTGTGTTTTCCTCACATGCAGACCCCACCCACGATGGGCTTGAGAGCAGCACGGTGAAGTTGCAGGAGCAGCAGTTTCTCTGTGGCTGGAATAGCTGAGCTGAGAAATTAATGTTGATGGACAGTTTGTGGCCGATTTCTAGGAGTCAAAGAATAAGGGACTGTATTTAGCTGTTTGCTGTGGGCTAGTTAGCTGGTGGGAAGTGAGGGCCCAGACTACAGGGTGGATGGGGGGAGAGAAAGAGGGATGCCCAGTTGTCCGCTGCCTGGCCTGGGGTCCTCACCCTTGGAGTTGGGACTCTGTGGCCAGCTTTGCATGGAACAGTGGTTGGTGGGGCCTCTTTATGAAGTTAAGACCTGACCACACCACCAGGCTGGTGGGACAGAGAACTAGGGCATGCAGGAGAATCTTCCAGGCCTGAGGGTCTCCCGTCCACATGCATGGCATTGGTTGATGAGTCACTCTACACTTGGGGGTGCTGGGGCTCTGTAGAGCAACACTTGGCACAGCACAGACCCAAAGAACAGATGCTCAGCACTGCACATACACCCTCGATGGGGTAGGGGTTAGGTCTGTCCCTGTGATTTACTTGACTTCAGTTTCCCCTCCTCACGGGCTGGGACATCCCTCTTCCTCCTCACAAGCAGAAATTGGGGCACTTGTTCCACATGGACTTGAGCGTGGTTTTCCCAAACAAGCTACCTCCGGGAGGGACAGAGGCAAGAAGCTGCCTCCTCCTCCCACGGAGGTCTGTGCTCTGCCCCAGCTGGCCTTCCTCCTCAGTCTACTGTGTCCCTCCACGTGTGACCAGTGGAGCTGGTCCTCATTCCTTCTTTTCAAACTCTCACCATCCGCTCCCCTCCAAATTTCACCCACTCAAAGACATCAGGGAGCAAGGTCAAGTTTACTGACAATTTGGGCAGGAAAATCCAGAAGACCGTCTGGCACCCCACAGCGAGACTTGAAATCCTTCTCTGACATTTCTTTCTAGCCTCTCCCCAACCTTCTCCCACTTAGGTCGCCCACCTCCCTAGCCCCTCCTCTCCTTTATTTTCTTGCCCAACTCCTTCGAGGTGGGCAGCACAAAGGGCCACCAGTGACCAGGACTCAGCTTCCTGGAGAATTATAAATATATAGCAACAAAACTTTTCTATATTTTGAAGTAGCACAACAAATTTTCTGGGACTGTGAGTGGGGGCAGCTTTGACCAACAGAAAGACCACTAAACTGGAGCCCAGGAGACGTGCCTAGGCCCACCCCATCCACGTTGCTGGTGACGAGCCAGTCACTTTCCCTGCTGAGCCTGGCTTTCCTTGACTGACACTCAGAGACACCTGAGTTCTCCTGATGTTCAGGCAGGTGCTCTTCTTTCCAGACCGCACTCCCTTGACAGGGAGGCACAAGGATCCCTGGGACAGAGGCCAGGGAAGGGCCCCAGCACATCCATCTTGGCACTATGCTGCCCAGTTGACTCCCCCAATCCCCCAAGGCAAATGATTCTGCCCCACCCCTCGAGGGAGGCTCATAGCTGGGACTTGGGCAAATGCTATAAACCCACAAACTTGCTCAGGGTTTTATCACACCTGGGAACCATAGGTTGGTGTTGGTGTGGGAGGTAAGTAAAGGCAGTGGTGGTTCTCTGAAGGAAAAAAAAACCCTTGGTTTGTAGCAGTTGCCAATTTCTGTGGTATAAATACTCCCATCATGGCCAATTTCAAGCTACTAACGTGATGTCATTGAATGCAGAATTAGGAAAAGATGTGGAAATCTGATTTTTTTCTTGAGCCCATGCAAGCTGACTTTAGCACACTATTGGGCCGGGGGAGGGCCTGAATCCCGGGATCCTAACCTAAAGGATGTGCTGAATTCAGCTGGGTAGAACCACCAAGCAGATGGCTAAATCTGCATATCCCTTTCATAGGTTGCTTTAAGAAGGGAGAATAAAAAACTCAAGGGAGCATTATGAGGGAATTTCTTTCAGAAACAATCAAATCACTTAGCAATTTAATTGCCTAAATATTTTTTACCTAATTTAAAATTGCTCGTCATGTGAGTAATTGGGCAAGGCATTATTGAATTACTGAGGGATTTAATGCTTAAATTGAAGAAGCAATCAAACATTCACATCTTCAAGTAGCTGACTGACACCTAAGGAGGCATTCACATGATGGCTGGGGGTGGGGGGCATGGGAGACCTTGTCGGGGTGTTGGGGACTCTGAACCTCTCTTGCAAGCTGCCCCATGCACCATGAGCCTCAGCGCTGTAGAAGCAGCTACAGTGGGCTGGTCACCCTCCTGGGCCCCCTCCTGCCGCTGCTGTCTTTGCTCATCGCTCTCCAGTTTGTGCTTTTGTCACTGGACTCTTCTATTTCTGCCCTTGGCTTCCTCCACGCTGTCTTTTCTTCCCAGTTTCAAGCTGTCCGCTCTCTGTTTCTGCCTCTGTCTCTATTTGCTTTGTCTCACTCTGCCTATCTCCCTCTGTGTTGTTTGTTTTGCCTGTATCTGCTTTGTCTCTCCATGTCTCTCTTTCTCTTCTCTCCTCGTCTCTTCCTTGCTGTCTCCCTCCATTTCTCTTGGAGTCTTTTCTACACACACACACGTACACACACACACGTGTACACACACGTGTACCCCTACCCTTGTCTTCCAGTCCCATGAGCTCCTCCCTGCTCCCGTTTCCACCTCACCCAGCTGCACTCCAGTCCCTGGCTCCTGTCCACATCCATCTTGGCACACTGCTGCCCCATCAGCAGCCCTTCCCCCAAGTTGATTTTGTCCTGCCTCCTAAGGGACATACAGAGCTGGGACCTGTGCTATGAACCCACAGACATACTCAGGATTTCATTACACCCGGGAGCAGTAGGTTGTGGGGGCTGTGGGGGATGAGGGAAGGCCATGATGGCTCTTTGGAGAAAACTAGACCCCCGATCTGTAGCATTTGCCAATTTCCATCGTGTAAATACTCTCACCATGGCCGATTTCAGACCACCCCCATGACGTCACTGAATGCCGAATTGAAAGAGATGCACAAGTTTGATTCTTTTGAGCCAGTGCGAGGTGACTTCAGCACACTGGGCAAGGGGAAGGGGCTTCCTGCCTGCCTGCAGGGGCTGGGGAGGCTGCCCACAGAGCTGGCCACAGAGCAGCACGCTGTAGCCTATGGGGCTCGACTTCGGGCCAGCACCTCACTCCAACCTGGTTAGTTCTTCCTTGTAGCTGACTTCACAGCAATTCTCACCCTAGGGTGGGGCAGGAAGCCCAAGGACTGACCTCCACACTCAGAAGGAAGGCTTCCTAGGTGAAACACCTGGGCTGAGTCACAGAGCAGAGGTGCAGAGGAGGGGACAGCATTCCAGGCAGAGGGTGAGGGGGCAGGTTGGTGATGATGAGCAACTGCGTTGCCAGAGCACAAAGTTTGAGGCTGGAGTAGGTGTGAGATGGTGTCAAAGAGGCAGACAGGAGCCAGGGTCTTTGAGAGCCCTGAATACCGAGTGAAGGGGCCGGGTCTTTCCTTGCAGGCAATGGGGAGAGTAACATGATCTGTTGCCTTAGTTTGGTTTTCCCCTCAAATAGGCCTTTTGACGAGGATTTGGGTGAAGTCATTTGTTTGGGAGATGGTCCCAGGTAGCACCTCAGGGGCGGGGAAGTGAGACAGGAGGAGAGGAGAATTGATAAGGGTGTGTTCATGAGCAGGCTACTGCCGTGGGCAATTGGGCCCAGGCCCCACAGGAACCCTCTGATTGTGTGGAGCAGGCCTCAGAATTGCCCCATCAAAGGGTGAGGAATCTAGGGTGCATATCTGCCAGCTCCCATCCCCCTTCAAGTGTTGCCCTGGGGTGTTGATCCCCCTGGCATTCCAAACTCACAGGTGGAACAAGTTCGGTTTAAGGCCAAAGGATGCCCTTATGAAGAGACCTGAGAAGCTGGAGGGCACGGGTACCAGGACAGGAAGCAGCAGTGGGGCCTGCCATGGTAAGGACTGAGTGGTGTCCTTTGGATTGGGCAGCACAGTGGTTGTTGTTGACTTTGGGAGGGCAGTTTCAATGGGATAAAGGGGAGTAAGTTGTGGGAAGAATGAGGAGAAGGGAATACAGAGACTGTAGACCACTCTGAAAGGTAAGGTAACGGGAGACTGTTGGAAGGTACTGGGGACTGGGCAGACAGTGGGCTGGGGGCTGCTTGTGGAGTTGCTTCAAGCCAGGGAGGCAAACAGGGGGCCCTGCACAAGCAGCAGCACATCACCCACCAGCTGCCAGACTTGGACTGATGGAAGCAGAGAGGGGGCCTCCCTAGAGCACCCCAGCCTGCACTGACTCATTCTGAACAACCAGGGCACGCAGCTGACACCCGCACTCCAATCATTCTCCTTGGGAATCGTGGATTGGCTCTGCGTGACCCAGTTCTGCAAGCATTTATTTGATTGATTGGAAGCAGACAAGGCCTCTGCTCTCCAGGGGAGCAGACCCCATGCCAGGCATCATGGGGGTGGGAAAATGAGAAAAATCTAACCACATAGTGTGGGAGACGCAGGCGTGCAGCAACAGATACACGCAGCAGGCTGTGGGGTGTGCACCAGTGGAGCCACCAGCAAGCACAGTGGAGGCCAGAAAGGAGGCAGCTGTTCTGTCTGCCCGGAGGAGGACTTCTTGGAGCAGCCAAGCCTTGAAAGGCAACGTACATTGACAGGCAGAGAAAAGAGGGGACAGGCATTCCTGGATTCAAAGGCTTCCAGCCTGCTTAAGCCTTCCTGATAGCTGAATATCACACACCCTCAGGACTAGGGGGCTCACTGGCTCCAGAGGCAGGCCTTCCATAGCCGGACTCCTCCTACTGTCCTGTGACGAGTCAGACTACCCTTGCTGGGGAGGTGTCAACAAGAGAATGCTTGGCAGGAGATGAGGAGGGCCACCGCAGGCATCTAGCTGCCTTTTTAGGTTAGGTCCTGGGTGTGGTAATGCTGAATTTTACCTGCCCTGATATCCACATCCTAATTTCCAGAACTGGTGAATGACAAGAGGGACTTTGCAGATGTGATTAAGTTAGGGATCTTTAGATGGGGAGATTATCCTGGATTATTTGGGTGAGCCCTGAATGTAATCTCCAGAGTCCTTATAAGAGGAAGGTGAGAAGGCCAAAGGAGAAAGTAGGAGATATGACAATGGAAGCAAAATTTGGAGTGATATAAGAAAGGGGCCACTAGCCAAAGAATGCAGGTGGCGTCCAGAAACTAGAAAAGGCAAGGAAACATCCTCTCCTAGAGCCTCCAGCAGGAACCAGCCCTGCTGACACCTTGACTTCGGACTTCTGGCCTCCAGAAATATAAGGGAATAAATGTGAGTTGTTTTAAGCCACCATGTTTGTAGTAATTTGTTACAACAGCCAGAGGAAACTAATGTAGACTGAGAAGCAGACTCCACGATGAAGCTGTGCATGCAGGAATTTGAGTGGGGAGTGCTCTTGGGAGGCCCCTCTTGGGGCGTGAGGAGCACAGCTGGGCAGAGGGGCAGCTGAACTTCTGTGCAGTTGCAGTGATTCCCTGGGAAGCTGCCCCAGATTGTGGCCACAGGTACCCATACAGTCACTGGATGGGGCTCCCCTGTGCAGGGGATGTGGCCTTGCATGAGGCAGTTCCCTTTGGCAGAGAGCAGTTCATAGGGAGGGACTTGGCTGTGAGCCTTCAGCAGGCCACACTCATCTTGGTCCTGAAGGGGTCTGGTGACACAGCTCTGCATCCCCCAGAGCTGTGGGAGGTGAATCTCTCTGAGCCTTCTTCCTTTGGCCTACAGGCCTGGTACTTTGACAACTTCCTAACATCCCAGACTTCCCAACGATGTGTCCACTTCTGTCCCTGAGCAAGAAATTGGGGTTTTAGCCCCAGTTTCTATCCTTGTCATTAAGTGCTTTGTATACACTGCTGTCTCTAGTCCTAGGAATAGCACAAGCTATTTTCCCCATTTTACAGATGAGCAGATGATTCTCAGAAAACTTAAATGAATGGTCAGGGTCGGGGCCGGGACTCACTCTTGGTCTGCCTGGTGCTCTTCACTGCCCTGTGACTTGGCCTCCCATCCTCCACGATTACTTATTAGCTGTGTCAGCGTGAGCAGGTCACTTAACTTCTTTTGGTCTACCTTTTTTTGTTTGTTTGTTTTTCCAGCAGACTCTTCTATTTTTTTTTTTTCTAAACCAGACTGCAGTCTCTGTCCTGCCTCTCTCCTAGAGCTGTGCTCACTTGGCTCCAGGGGAGACAAAATGTACGCAGGCTTTGTACCTGGGCCTGCGACCCTGCTGCTGTGACTCCCTGGGCCCAGCAAGTTAACCCCTACATGTCTCGTCTCCCCTCGTCCAGTCCCCTGACAGCTCTGGTGCCCTGGTCCAGGCGAGGAGGAGTAAGCAGGAAGGGTAGGGTCTCATCGGAAGGTCTCATCTCCAGTGGCTTGTGGTTTTCAAGTTTGACTTGTCTGCTTCATACAGTTTCCCTCAATGCTGGGAATTGCGCAGGACTGCCGTGTATGGTCATATGGTGGTGCACCGGGCCTCGGCCAAGAGGGAGGTGGGGATTGAAATCCATCCCATGCTGGATACTTTTTGCTTGGCACAAAGGCACTATCTGCTGAGGGGCTCATCTGCCCAGAGGGGGCAACCTTGTTTAATTCTCACAAAAGCCCTGCCTAGGTTCTCAGTGGTCGGGGAATTATGTGTTGGCTTTGCGGGAGCCCAGGGCTGGCAGCCCAGCCCGCAGACCCTAGCATGCAGAGCGTGGGAGGGGTAGAAACGGGCGTGTGAGTGGGAATCAAACCCGTACCCAGCTCACAGTCGCATCCGCAGAGGCCACGGATCCTGCAAATCCCTCCATGGGAGCTGCCCAGGCCCCCCAGAGATACGCGGAGGGAGTCCCGGGACTCCTGAGCTGCCCACCTCGAGGCCCTGGGCCCACTTCTCTGTGTAGACCTCTGGGCTCCCTGGGGCCAACCACAGAAAGTCCCAAGGGCTCTGTTCCTGCCTATGTTTTTAATGACCCCAGAGTGGTTACTTCCTCGTTCATTTCTCCCCTCCCAGTCCTTTCTGTACAGGTCTCAGGCCAGTGCGCCTCCAATCCTAACTCCCCTGTATTCCTTCCCTGGCTCAGAGACTTCCATGGCTCCACCTCGTCCAGACTTGGCACTTAGCGTCCACACACACACACACCCCCCTCTTCTCTCCCCAGAACCCCTCTGGCTCCCTGTCACCTCTTCCCCCCATATCAGACCTGTGCTCAGACTGCTGCCTTCCCGGACCTCTTTCCTGACCCTCTCCTTTCCACTGTCCAAACGTGAACTTTCCTTTCAGGCTGCACGAAGCCCCCCTTTCATGCAGAGCAGAAGGGCATCCCTGGCATCAGGTGGGGTGTGGGCCAGGGCAAGGTGCTCTGGGAGTGCAGACTAGGGCCTGGAATGGCCCCGAGGACTGGATGTGAAGAGGGCACCCGATGTACCCTCTGCAGGGACTGAACCTGCTGGCAGCTTCCTAGGAGCTGGGAGCCCCCGGGGAGGAAGTGATGGCCCACTGGGCTATGAGCCAGTGCCTGGAGCAGGCTCACTCACTCCCCAGTAGTGCCCAGGACATCCCTAGCTGTAAGAGTCGAGGGCCGGGCTCTCAGGTGGAGGACCTGACGTGCACGAGGCCCCTCGGCCACAGGTGCGTCAGGGCTCCTGGGAGAGCCATCGGCCTGTAAGGCAGACCGTCGACAGACACTTACTGAGCACCAGGTACCAGGCAATAACAAGTGTGAGTGACCGTCCGATACCAGAGCCACTAGCCACACATGGCTACTGAGCATTTGAAATGTGCCTCGTCCCAGTCAAGCCTTAGTACCCAAAAAAAAAGAATGTAAAAATCTCAGTAATTTTATATTGGTTACATGTTGGAACAATAATATTATTGGGTTAATATTGTGTTAAATACACTTTTTCACCTATTTCTTTTTACTTCTTTAATGTGGCTATTAAAATATTTAAAAATACATTTGTGGTTCACATTCTATTTCTATTGAACATTACTGGTCTTGAGTGTAGAAAGACATAGGAGAGGTCTTTGGATGGTTTTTCACAGTGCAACAGGTAATGGTTAGAAATTGCCTAGAGGGAACAGAGGAGGTGTCCAGCCCCACGCTGAGCCCTGACTGTGGCCAGTGACCAGCAGGAGCGGGCCCTATGACTGGCCTGGTGGCAGGCGGCTAGTGCAGCTGCTCCCTGTGGTCACGGGCCTGGCGGGCAGTGTCTCAGAGCAGAGCCCCAGCTGGGGAGAGCAGCAGCTCCCTGGGTGTCCCTGTGCAGGGTGTGCGGGGTGGACACCAGCAAACCGAGCAGGAGGCCGAGGGGCAGATGTCTCCAGCCGGCCTCATTTCCATTCCTAGAGATGACTCGTCCGAGGTCCCTGCTCTCCTCGGGCCATCATCTGGGCCTTTAGGATGATTATTACCACTCACAGTGAGTCACACTGGATCACGGAGTGTATGTGTGTGTGTGTGTGTGTGTGAGAGAGAGGAAGTGTGTTGGGGGCGGGATTCCTAGCCAAGATAAGGGGTGTAGAGGCAGGCATGGTCCTCACCGCACCTGCCCACGGGGCTGCCGAGAGATGCCTCCTGGGGGGACCCGGATGGCTCCCCTGGTCCCAAACTTCTTTCCTAGCCAATCTGCAGCCCGAGTGGAAGGCTAGGACCTCTGAGAGCCATGAACAGCAGATTCCTTCTCCTTGTCCCCCTTCCAGCCCCCCAAAGCAGCTCCGGCACAGGCAGTTAGGCTTCCTCCCTGCACCTCTCCACCCCAGCCAGGGCGCAGGGATTGCCGAGGGACTGTCGCACCCTGGGCAGGGTACCTCCTCCCCGCGGCAGCCGGGCCTGCGCACGGAATCCTGCGCGTGTGGAGGAGGGCGCCCTCTTCAGGATGTCATGTGCAAATGCAGGTTCTGCAGGAAGGAGGAGGTGGCTCACCCTAGAGGCTGCACCTTGTGGCTGTAGGGAGCCACAGGTCCTGGAGCAGTCCTTTCTCCTGTGTCTACTCCTTCTTGGGTTAGAGAATAAATGATAATTCTGAACCTGACTCCTGCAGTGTCTTCCCAACAGCTACCAGTTCTTCGAGTTGAGGTTTGCTGGGCTAAACACATCACAGACATAGCCATATTACAACCTGTAAGATAGGTATTTTTATTTCTAATTTATGGGTGAGAAAACAAGCTCAAAGAGGTTACATATATTGTTCAGTGTCACACGACTATTTCCTGGAGTCTGATTCCAGAGTCCACGGACTAACCAGTTCACACTGCAGCCTGCATGGGGTTTGGCCTTCTGGGAGGGAAATAGAGCTGTGAGGACAGGGTCAGGCAGACAGCTCTGGTGACCTTCATCGTAGTGGCCAAGATGAGGTGAGGGTGATGGAGAGGTGGAGAGATCGGGGGCCACGGGATGGGAGCAACAAGAGGCCATTTCTGAGTTCCTCTGAGAAGACATTTGTTAATATCTCCCCAGCTTTTGACATCACCACCCCTCCCCACACACACACACCCCAGCTTCAGTCCAGTGCATGAGTCAGCTTCAGAGCACTCACTTGGTTTCCACACTGTCTCCCATTTCACAGAGGGGGAAACTGAGGCCCAATGTGGCTATGATTTCCCCATCCACAGGCCACCCCACTGGTCACAGGCAGACCTCAGGCATGCCCCCCTCACTGAGTGGAACTAGGGTGTGTACCAAGTCTGCCAAGGAGAGAGAAGTCAGGTGTGGTCTCCAAGCTTTCTTTAGGTCTGTGGTGGGGGCCCCATACTTCCTCCCCATCACAACAGACCTTGGATCTCTTTTTCAAATTCCACCTTTGACTCCCCCCCATCATCTTCACCTTCTCTGTCACTTCCCCATCACCCTCACCTCCCATTGGTCACTACGATGATTTTCACTGCCCGCCACTCTACCACAGCCTCCATGACCTCTTCATTACAGCCACCGTGGCCTGCCATTGCCGCTATTCTATTCCCTGCAGAACCAGCCTTCCTGTTCTCCTCCTCCTTGCGACTTCCACCCCCCGCCTCTCCGTGGCTGTCCTTTCCACGATGACTATCGTTAACATCACCCCGTCCTCTCCGCTCTACCCGAGCCTCACCTCCACCATTGCCTCCACCATGGCCGTCACTGCAGTACCTCTGTTCCGTCAGTCCTCACCATCCCCGCGGCTTCCGTCTCCTCCAACCCCATTTTCCTGTGTCGTCACCATTATCTCTCTTTTTCCCATCACCACCATTACCAGGAACATCACCACACTCACCTCCGCCTCTGCCATCTCCTTCACTATGTCCAGCTCTGTCATTTCCACCATCCTCTCTCCCACTGCCTCCCTCACCTCCACCACCCCATCACCACCACTCTCTCCCCCCAAATTCAGAGCCTAGCATTGAACCTGGGGCTTGGGCAAGGAGCCCAGGCAGAGAAGAACATCCTGCCTGGCTGACAGACACCCCCGCCCAGATTTCTCAGCATAGAGCATTGGCAGGCCAGGTGTGCAAACAATCCCTCCCCGTGACCCAAGAGCTAACCCTTCCTCAGGATGCTTCCGAGGAGACAAGTCTGCCCTCCCTGTCAGCCATGCCTGTACCTAAAGAGATAGCTGCTGTCTAGTTGGAAGATTGAGGCCATTAATCCGGGGCTGCCCTTGTTGGCATAATGATTGCATATATTTGCATCCTATTTGCTCCCAGCCTCTTAATGCCACACTGGTGGGTGTTCGGATACCATTTGCATATCACTGTAGGTGAGGGTCAGGCCTTTGAGACTTGGCTCTTATTAATTCCTTAAGGAGATTCTTTGCTGTGCTGGCTTGGAAAAGAACTTGGAGTGTTTAATTCCGGAGGCATTCAGCTGAAGGGCCCTAAGGTGGCAGTTAGGGAGGTCCAGTCTGGAGCCTGTGGAAAGAGGGCAGCCAGTGGCTTTGGTGTGGTACAGGAAGGAGCATGCATGGAGTGTGGGCTGCAGAAACAATCTCTGCTCCTGGATGTGTCAGCTCAGGACAGTGCCCTGCACAGCCACTCCTGTCCTCTCTGGGCCATAGTCCACTTGACGTGAGGACTTGGGCATGTCCCTCCCCGCCCGGGCCTCAGACTCCCTCTATGTGGAAGGAAGGGGTCAGACCAGCGGCTCACCAATCCCCCTTCGTTAGGCTCCTGCTCTGAACTCAGGGGTTCTCATCCCCAATTGCACGTTAGAATCACCTGAGGAGCTTTTGAAAAATCCCAGCTGCCCTGGCCCCAGCCCCAGGTATTCTGATTTAATTGGTGGGCCCTGTGTTGGTGGTTTTTAAAAAGCTCTCCTGGTGATTCGAAAGTGCAGCCTGTACTGAAAGCTACTCCTGAGACTCTGCCTTCCTGCCGCAGCCCCCCTCACTTATAGTGGCCAATCTTCTCCCCACTACAGGCTCACCTAGCCCCTGGGTCTGGTGGGACAGTTTGGAGCTAGTGCTTTTGTTTGAGGTCTCAGAAATAAGTCCTTTCCCCTCCTGGGCAGTGTGGCTGATGGATGGCCCTTGGCACTAACTGGAAATTCCCTCCTCTCCCGCCTGGTCTTGCTCCACTCTTGCTCCACCCAGGGGGTCTCCCCACCATGGGGAGGGAGAGGGGGCTGGGCCAGAGATGGCTCTGCAGGGGCATATCGGGGAAGGGAGGCTACTCCTATACAGCCCTCCTCCAGCTCTGTCTCCCAGAGCTGGTGCAGGTCTCACCTCACTCACTGGGCCCATTCCAGACTCCCAGGCTTTGCTGCTGCTCTTTCCACACTGGGACAGCCAGCCCTGTCTT
The DNA here is from genome assembly GCA_023783475.1 of Daubentonia madagascariensis. Lineage (NCBI taxonomy): Eukaryota > Metazoa > Chordata > Mammalia > Primates > Daubentoniidae > Daubentonia > Daubentonia madagascariensis. The sequence continues at coordinate 4,163,695 of JAKFHU010000144.1, read as the reverse complement.
GGCTGGGCTGGCTTACCCCCGCAGACTGATTTCCTTGTAACCCCAGAGCCCCAGCCCAGCCCCCATGCTGGAGAAGGAATGCAGAAGGAATGTCCAGAGCAGCCTGAACTTTGTTTCAAAACAAGATTGTAGTAAACATGGCTGTATCTGGCCTTCCCCAAACACACTGGGGTCATAACAGGCATAGAGAGGGTGAAGGAAATAGGACAGAGCCTCCTGCACACACCACCCCCTGGTCATCCAACCTGTAGCATCTTGGCCCACCTGTGGGGCCTCAGCTGCCAAGGGTGGCCTGTGAGATCAGGGCCTGCCCTGCAGAGGACCAGTCAGGAGACTGGGTGTGGGCCGAGGGGGGATTGCAGGCCCTGAGTGAGGCTGTGGACAGGGAAAGAGGTGATATGGGAGCTGCCCCAGAACCAGGCTGTGGTGGCAACAGTGGTGGGGCCAGGGATTCACCCCTCAGTGTTCAAATCCTGACTCTGCCATCCCTAGCTGTGGAACCCAGCTTCCTCACCTGTGATGAGACAGTAATGACTACACTTGTCTTCTGAATTTGAGGATGCTGTGACAGGGCTTGGAACATAGTCATTACTCCGTAAGTGCTGCTCTGATTATTGTGAAGGTCAGGGCCACATGCCCTCGTTCCTGACCTCCTGGAGCTCCAGCACACTCCCTGTCCTTGGGGTTGGGTCCTGGGCAGTGGAGGCCCTTCCGTCTAGCTATGTCTTACCCCCTGCAGGGAGCATCCCCTCCTCCCCACTGGTCAAAGGTCTCGTGGCTTCAGGCCAGGACTGGACTCTCCTGGCCAGCCTGAGGTTGGGCACAGAAGCCCACCTCCTCTCTCCGTCTCTGAGGGGGGAACACAGACCCAGAGAGCTTGCAGCTTTATAAACAGTGCCTCTGTGCAGCTGTTAGTGGGTAGAGAGCCATTATCCTAGCTCCAGGAACAAAGAATTCCAGGAACAAAGAATGGGCTTGGGGTCACTCAGAGTAGCCAGAGAAGGGGAAATAAATGAATGAACTCTCCGGGGAAGAGGCTTAGAAGAAGAGTGGAAGGGGAGAGGCGGGGGTGAGATGACGGAAGGGACACAGACAATCCAAGCTTTCGTGTCAGGCTCAGGACCGAGTTTTGCAAAACTTGAATGGGGCCTGGGTGCTTCCATTTTCTTTCCCTCTATGCTCACGGCCACTGTGACTCATTTAAACATATTATGTCTTGCTCATTAGAAGTGTGTTGGACACTAGAACTAGAAAAATCAGGGCACTGATTTTTCGGAATGAATTAATCACTGTTTTCATCTCCGTTGTGATTGCCATCGCCACCAACACCACCAACCATATCAGTACAGCATGGGAAGCCCAGAGCTCACGGCTCTTCCTCACTCCTCACCTTGAATCTCACATTCTCCCTTCCTCCAAGGAACGCCATTGAAGACACTCAGTAAGTTTTTGTTGACTGAATGAAAGTCAGCCCCATCACCACCACCACCACTGACATCACCATGACCACCACCAACATTAATGGCAACCACCACCATCACTAACATCACCACCACCATCACCATCACCACCACCACCATCATTGACATTACTACTATTGTGCTCACTGATATCACTACTACAGTTATTCACCACTGTTATTACTGACATCAAGACTTCTGCACCACCATCATCAACATAATCATCATCACTGACATCACCACCACCACAGCCACCACCACTAATTTATCTTCTGTCCTAGAACCATGCTCCTTTCCTTCAGAACACTAAAGGAAATTTACAATTATACATTCTTTAAGGTGATTATCTGGTCCCTACTCAACTCTAAGTGTCATAGAAACAGAAATTGTGTCTCTTTTTTTTACCCAAACTATTGCATCTCAGTACCTGGGCAGCAGACAGCTCACAGTGATTGCTGGCTATGGTCTGAATCTTGGTGTCTCCTCAGAATTCCTATGTTGGAACCTAATACCCAATGTGACAGTACTAAGAGGTGGGGTCTTTTAGGAAGTGATCCATAAATCATGAGGGCTCCGCCTTTGTGAATGGGATTAGTGCCCTTATACAAGAGGTTAGAGGGAGCTGCCCTGCCCCACTTCTGCCATGTGAGGACACAGCAACAAAGCACCATCTTGGAAGCAGAGAGCAAACCCTCACCAGACAATGAATCCACTGGCACCTTGAATTTGGACTTCCCAGTCTCCAAAACTGTGAGCAAAAAATTTCTGTTGTTTATAAATTACCCCGTCTAAGGCATTTTGTTATAGCAGTCTGAACAGACTAAGATAGTACTCAATAAATGCATCCTGAAAAAAGCTATTTAGACCAACACAGTCCCTATCATAAAGCAAACTTAGGCTCTATGATTTCAATGCTTCCTGGAGCTCTGTCTCTGGAATGGGCCCTACTAGAGAAAAACAACATTGCACTATATGAGTGACAAACTAAGCGAGGAGAAACCCATACTGGCTTTGGGATATGCACAGCAGCATGGTGGAAAGATCCTAATCTATAGTCCACTTGGCTGGGAGTGCTGCAGATGAGCTAAGAGTTTGGCTCTTCTAAGATCTTTCCTTCTACCACTTCACCATCTGGGATTTGTCCACACCTGGATCAATTCAGTGTCAACACTTAATCCACTTCATCCTTAAGACCTAACAGAGATTTTCAAACATGCTCCCCAGTAGGCCAGAGGGTCCTTGGAGGTACCATAGAGAATGATGTAAGGTTCAAAGAGGCGGCATTGAGAGGGGCCACAGGGGGAGGGCTCTGGGATCTTCATCCAAATTTCATCCACTGGGCTCTTGGGAAAGACCATGTAATAATGGGGTTCCAGTGATTTTAAAAACGGGTTTGGAAACAATTGGCCTAGAAAGTGAGTTCTTAAATTTTTCAGTTTTGAAATAGATATTTGGCATTGAGTGTATCAACCAAAAATCATAGGCCAACTAATGCCACCAGTCCAAAAGAACCACTAGAAAATGCACATCTGATGTTCCTATTGACTCTTCTCTTCCCAAGGCCAAGGTTAGCTCAGCAAGATGTCTTTTGCTCCGGTTCTCTGGTTCTTTAGCAAAATGCAAACATAGTTTCATTCTTGGAGAACTGTATTCCATGCAGAAATCCTTATTTAAATAAACTGTCTTATGGACATAAAACTAAGGAGAAGAGTAGTATATGAATTTACCCATGTGCCTTCCTGCCCAGCAAACACTAGCTCATTAGCCACGTGGAGAAGATGTTGTTTGTATATGTGGGGGGGACAGGGCCCATTCTTCATCTTCTGCCCAGCAAAGATACAGAAGCTAAGAGGCTCAGAACCAGCCATGGATGGGAGATTGTCGCCTGAGGGGGAGGAGACCAGACACTAACTGGGGATATAGTGCTTTCGAGTCAGGGTCACTGAGAGTGACAGGATGGGAGCAGAGGGGGGGCGGTTGGCTGAAGAGTGAGAAGGATGGTTGTGCCTCACCCTCAAGGACCAGTCCACAGCAAAACCAAGGGATCCCTCCTTCCCATCCTCAGCCCTCCTGAACACACGCAGCCACCGGGCAAGGCTCTGTGTGCCTGTGCGTGTGCGTGTGCGTGTGCATGCATGTGTATGTGTTGCTCAGCAGCTCTGCAGGCACCCAGCCAGCCCCCAGCCCTCTGTAAGTTCAGCCCCTTCTGGCCCATCTTCATGTCTGCCCTCAGGCCACCCCTCTGGGAGGCCAGAGCATGGGGCAGGCTGGCCAGGGGCTTGGAGCTGTGGCATAGCCTAGGGGGAGGAGGTGGGACATGCCCCTGGCCCAGGGAGAGAATTACTGCCTAAGCAAGGGCAAAGATTGCATTTTCTGGAGAGATTGAGCAAGGCTTAAGTGTGAGGACATATTTCCAGGCTGAGAAACGAAGGTGCAATGATGAAGGAGGCTTTGAAACCAGGCGGGGACTCGCCTGCTTGTCAGAGTTTCCTTCCTTCCAGGCTGTGCCCTTCCACAGACTAGCGAGGAAGCTCTGGAAAAACAACTTAATTGTGTGATTGGTGTGTTGGGAATAAAGGGGGCGTGGGGGTGGGGGCACAGCCCGGGGTTAGGCCTTCCTCTCAGGACCCAAGTCCCAGGTATTAACTAAGCCTGATTAGATATGTTCAGTTTTGTCTTCCCAAGAATCTGGAAGGCTCTCAAAGTTGGTTCTTCTCTTAGCCATTTGCTTCCAGATGTGGCTCTACTGCAGCCTTGAAAAGCTCAGTTGGGGAAGAGCTGCAGGCCCACACAATCTCTTCCCAGTGTGCGCCCTCTCTCTAGCCTCAGAATGTGTCTCTCACCCAGCTGGCTTCTCTTCTTACCATACAGTCCTGTTTCAGCCCACACGCAACCCCCCGCCCCCAAGGTCAAGGGAGACATACTGCCCACCACAGACCATTACTCCAGACAGCTGTTTATACTGCAGCTGTGTTATCTATTCCCTCACTCCAACACCCCCTTGGATTTGATCCTGACTTCATGGCTGAAGAGCCACCTTTGCCCTGTCCATTGAAGGCGTCGGTCCACCATGGGCGTCAGCATCCTCAGAGAAAGAAATCCTTTAATGGCTGAGGAACCTGGGGAAGAGGAGGGTTCCGCAGGTGTGAGGTGGACAGACATTGGTCTGTTGCTCTCAGTCTTCAGTTCCAATGACATTCTCCTGAGCCCTTGGGTGCCCAGACCCATGCCCAGACCCACTGGGATGGACGCAGGGGACAGGGGATGAGGGTTGTGACCTCTGGAAGCACAGCCTGCTTAGGGAGGTGGGAGCTACACGTGCAAACAGCAAGAAGACCACACAGAGCAACATCTATGGGTTGGTGGCAGAGAACGTGGCACAAACTGTCTCTGAATTTGAATGTGCCCGTCAGGGGCTGGGCTTGGGAGATCAGGGTAGGCTTCTTGGAGGAGGAAGAGGAGGAGGAGGAGGAGAAACACTGGGGCAACTCACATCCTTTTGGATGAGCTCAGCATAAACCACGCAGGCAGCAGAGATCAGCTCGTCTGCATCAAGGTCGATGAGCTTGTTGCAGGCCTGCGCCAGGAATGGGAGGGGGTGTGGGTGGGGGTGGGGCAGACAAGGCTCCCTGCGCTCTTGGGCACAGGCAACTGCCTGCAGCACCAAGGGATGAAGGCCACTGCTCACAGCAGTCACTGGGGCCACCTGATCTCTCCCCAGCCTGCCTGGTGCAGTGCCTGAAATTTTATATTTTGGGGGGATGGTAAGTGTGTCTTTCATATTAGGCTCTAGGGGGTTCCACCAAGTATCTCAAGGGCTTCTAAGGAGGGCTTGGTTTATAATTGGGGTGCCACCTAAGATTTGTTTTGAACAAAGACTTCAGCTACTTTTTGAAAATGTTGGAAAGCTCTAGGTCTTTTTGCCACAGGAGTATCCCAGGTTGATGACGTTAACTGTGAGGCTGTAGAGCCTAACAGCTAAGAAGCCTTCAAGGGCTCAGTTTCCTCGAAAGCTAACCAGAAGTGATGATGATCATTATAGCCCCTCTGTGTCAGGCTTGTCATAAGGCCAAAGCAAGCGAGTCTGTGGAAAGCCCTTGGCACAGTGCTCAGCACGTGAGCGCTCATCGCTTCTCCTGTCTGGGGGTAAAGGGGACAATGAAGCCCAGCACCTCACAAGCCCAGTCTTTCAGCTGGGGATGGGCCAGGGTGTCAGGGCCTCCAGGAGCTGGTGGGGTGGCTTGCCTGAGGGGGCTCTCACCAGGAGGATGTCGTCCCCGCTCATGCTCTCCTGCAGCACCTGCTCCCGCACCATCTGCAGCAGGCTGTAGGCCACCAGCACCTGGAAGTTCCTGCAGGGCTTCCCTGTGAGCAGAACCTGCAAGCCAGCAGGTCTTAGCCTGGGCCCTGTGGTCTGGACTACAGGTGCCCTTAGGATGGTGAAGTACCCACCCACCACATGCCCTGGGGCAGCCATTCTTGGACCTTGCTGCTGACTTGCTCACTCACTCACTCAGGCAAGTGCTCACAGTTACCCCTGGGGTTCTAGGCATTGTGCTGGCTAGAGATGGAGGAGAATTCAGAGATAAAGCCTTCAGGGAATTAATTAGATGGGGGGAGGGAGAAAATGGGGGGGGCGTTGGGGAGGGACTGGGAAACTGTCTGCAGCATTTGAGTAGAGTTTTGGCAAAGCAAGAGTGGAAGGGAATTCAACAATCAAAGGCCTGGGGGCGGTCATGAACTTGGGCAGGAAGACCAGCAGGCCGGTGGGAGTTGACTTGTGGAACACTGAATGCCACGCTGATGGCTGGCCTGGATCCTGCAGGCGGCAGCAGCCATTGGGCAGGGCAGAGATGGTGGTAGGGGTGGTCCTGAGGGGGTTCATCTGCTGGTGGCCCAGGGGACTGTGGTCGGAGGACTACAGGTGTCTCTTGCGGTCCCACCTTCTACAAGAGAGGGCTCCACAGAAGCCAGCAGTCTGGTGGAAGGGAAGGCTGCGGAAGGGCAGCTGGGGAAGTGACAGCAGAGAGAGGTGGCTTGGGCAGGGAGGAGGGAAACTTCTGCTGGCACAGGCCCCAAGGTCCCTTCACCGCTGACTGCCCTACAGAAGGAACAGCCAGTGGGGCCTTTGTGTTACATGAACAGACAGACAAACTGATGCTCCAGCTTCCTCTAGCAAGGCGGGAGCAGGGTCGCTGGCCTAATAAAACCCCAAGCTGCTGAGCTCCATCCAAAGCCAGAAATAACAGGAGAGGCAAGGAAAACTCAGGGCCTAGACAAATTGTTCCCAGCTGAGTGTCTCACCTCCCAGAGCCTCCAGACATCGTCGAAGGACTTGAAGGCACGCTGGAAGCAGAGGCAGAACCAGGGGAAGAGGGACTGCACAGCCCCCGCACCCTTACCTTCTGTGGGGAGACAAGCCAAGGCCACAGTCAGGGGAAAACACACACAATAAAGTAAACACACACAGACAAGGCCCAACAACAGAGGGTGCAAAACACTTGGGAAATACAAAAAGCCTGGCTGTTACTTTCCCAATTGCCCCTGGAGACTGTTTGGGGTTGATTTTCAACTGTCCAGACTCCTACCCCAGCCAAGTGAACCCTCCTCCCAGGGCCTGGAAAGAAGATCAAAGGATCGGGGACCGCTGCCATGGCGGGGTCCTGGCCCCCCTCCCATGCCTGCCCTGGTGGAGTGGGCGGGAGGTGGCAGGAGGTGGGAACCACTCACTTAGGTGTTCAGCAAACACAGGGTCTAGGAAGGTGATCAGGTTGTTGAGCATGTCGAGGTTCTTGCCCACCCCAATGTTGATGACACAGCTGTGCTCCTGCACAAGAGGGTGGGAGGGAGGGAAACCGAGTCCCCCTCGGCTTGAGGGCACTGGAAGAATCAGCCCCACTTCCCCCAACTCCAACTCTGAAGGTCCTGGCTGTGAGACTGGGCCCATGTCTCTGTAGGAGCCTAGGTGTGTCTGTGTGTGTGTGTGCACATACATGCACACATCTATGTCTGTGACTATGTGATCTGTGTGTGCAAGTGTGTTTGTGTTTGTGTGCATCTCTGGGTGGCTGTATATGTGTCTGTGTGCATTTTCGTGTGTGGGGGGGATGTAGAGATGTCCTAAATGTGGCCCACAATCTGGTGAGCCCAGCTATTCTCCCCCATGCATCCTGTTGGGTCAGGGGCTGATAGGGACAAGGAAAGGGCAGCAGCACACTGTTGCAGGGGTGGAGGGAGGGGTGAGGGAGGGTTCTGGGCAGACTCTCACAGATCATGAGGAAAGGCTTTCCAGGGAGGAAGTTCCAGAGAGCAGTGTCTTCAAACTCTCTGACCTGGACACTATGGGGTGTACCCGGGGACTACTGAGTCCCCTGGTGTGCCTGGAATGCAGGTTATGTGGAGGGAACAGTGAGACACAAGACCAAGGAGGAGGCCTCGAATGCCTGGCTAAGGTTAGTGGGCTTTATTCTGGAGGTCGAGGGGAGCAGGGAGGGTTTGCAGGGAAGAGAGCTGTATTTGGGGAAGGAGATGCCAGGAGGTGACATCACTGGGCCTGGGCAGCCATGCTCTTTCACATTTTGGTGAGAGCTGGACCCAGAGCATCCATCTGTCCCCCTTCTCAACTCTAATGCCTGCCACCACCTCCCCCACTTATTACACACCCCACTGGGTTTGCCATTGCCCTCCCAGGCTCCTCTGTGACTCAGAGAGCTGTTTCAGGGCTGGAGGGGCTGGCTGGGGCTGGCAATGCCTACCTTACCTCAAGGGGTTGTTTGGGGAATGAGGGATCCCTGCACCTTAGCTCAGGCCCAGGCCTCACCATTTTCTGCAGGAAGAACTGGAAAAGCCAGAAGGTCTCGTGGTCATGTTCCACCATCAGCTGGAAGAGCATCACCATCTCATGGAAGCCCTGCTGGTACTCTGCAGTGGAGAGGGGACGGTGAGGAGGGGCCAGGTGGGAGGGTGTGGACCCTGGGCTGAGGGTGGGCCAGGTCCCAGGAGAGAACTGAGAAGCAGAGGCTGATGGGAGGTGCCCAGCCCTCTTGCTCACCTGCCTGGGTGTTGCAGACATAACTCAGGAGCAAGATCTTCTCCAGCCTCTTCTTGTCGATGAGGACGTTGCCCAGGGGGTCTTTGTCATAGAGTTTCTGAATGTCGTGTGCTAGGTTGGGGGCAAGGGACAGGTAGGCAGCACAGCAGAAGGTTGTGGATGAGAGGCCCTGGCACATCCTGGGGAGCGGGCTATGAAAGGTACGCCAGCCCCCACCAGCCTCAACTCCCCACCACACCCTGAGCTGAGATGGGTTTCTTCCCATCTCCAGATCTTTGACCAGGCCATACCCTCTGCCAGGGATGTCCATCCCACTCCCCCAGCCAGCTTCCTCTCTATCCAATTCAAATCCAACCTAGTTCAAGGGCAAGGGAAGAAGAGAGGTAGACCAAGCAGCAGGAACATCATGCACCCAGGGAAACATGGTATTGGGCATCTGGGACACTCTGGGAGACTGGAGGGTGGATTAACCAAGGTTTAGCTGGCAAAACTCCAGGCACAAGTCGAGGCAGCTCCCAGGACCCTGGGTGGGACCCATCCCTCCCTGGAAATGGCTGAGAAGGGGGCAGGGATGGCTCCAAGCACCCCCCTCTGCCCAGCCCTCCTCCCACCACAGTGCTCACTGATATTATTCCGAGTCTCTATGAAGTTCTGGTGCAGGTTTTCCAGAAGGGGCTGAATCTTCTCGTACATCTGGCATAAGGCCTCATAGTTCTTCCTGCGAGAACAGAATTCAGGCTGAACAAGGTGGCCTTCCCTTTCCGACGAGTGGGGGAGAACTCTGAACAGCAGCAGCTGCTGGGGTCACGGCAGATACAGGGCAGCAGTGCCCCTACCTGTGATGTTCTTCCTTCATCTCTGCCTGCATTTGCCCTCCCCTACCCACTCTCTAAAGCGTACCTGGAGTGCAGATTGGAAATGTCTTAACCTCCCGGGCTCTGTAGTCCAACTGCTGCACCTGAATCCCAGCTCTGCAACTTAATAACTGGGTGTCTGCAACTGGGGTCAAGCCTTGGGGACATCACTTTCCATCCCTAAGCTTCAGTTTCCTCATCTGTACAGTAGGGATAATACTGGCAGCTATGTGTCAGAATTGGAAGGATCGAATGAGTCAGTGTTTTGTGCCCATCATTAGAATGTGATTAGCAGGTGTAGCTGGCTGAATGGTGGCCTCCAAAGAGATATGTCCACATCCTGACCCCAACAACCCGCATATGTGACCTTATGTGGAAAAAGGGTCTTGGCAGATGTGATTAAGTTAAGGATCTCAGGATAGGATCAGCCTGGACTTTCCAGGTGGACCTGAAATCCAAAGACAAGTGTCCTTAGAAGAGACACGCAAAGAGGAGAAGATCTTGTGATCACAGAAGCGGAGATTAGAGTGATGCAGACATGAGCCAAGGGACACCTGAAGCCACCAGAAGCTGGAAGATAAGGAAGGATTTGGAGGGAGCCAATGCTTTGACTTTGGGCTTCTGGCCTCCAGAACCGTGAGAGGGTAAGTTTCTGTTGTAAGCCACCCAGTTTGTGGTGCTTTGTTACAGCAGTCTCAGATAACTAGGTAGGCTCTTGTCAGGGTGCTCAGGCCTCTCTGAGCTCCCAGCCTGGCCCTCACATCCGCGATGGCCCCGGTGTGCGCTATAGCTGCCCCCCGTGTGTGAATTTTTTCCCCATCCTCTCTCGGGGCTGGGCCCAGCCCCCTGTTCCAGGATCCCGGCCTGGTGAGTCCAGCCCAGGCAGATACCTCTGAGGGGAAGATATTCAACAGGGGAGTCAATCTGCCTCAACCAGTGTGTGCTGAACCCTCACATGGACAGACAAGGCCTGGAGAGGGCCTGAGACAAAGGTGAACCAGGGGGCAGACCCTGCCCTTGTTTGCTGTTGGCCTGGTAGGGAAGACACATGCTCTAGTGTCACTGCTGCTGGACCAAGTGTCCAGGGTCATAGGAGAAGCACAACTCAAGGGCCTCTGGCTTCAGAAAGGAAGGATTCACATCCAAATCATGAAAGCTACTCATTCCTTACCTGTGCAACCTACCTTACCTATATTTTCTAATTCAGCCCTCACAACCACTCTGTGAAATGTATTGTTACCCTCATTTTATGAAGGAGGAGACTGAGACTTCAGTGGTGAAGTCCAAGGGGAAGTTCACCCAGGGTGTAAGTGATAGTGCTAAAATTTGAACCCGGCTTCCAAATCCAAGAGAGCCCAAATTCAGAGCCTGTGTGTTATCTACTAAGCCAAAGTGCCCCCTCCTGGCTCCCTTGGAAGATCTGGGAAGGCTGCTTGGAGTAGGTGTACTGCCTGATCTGGGCCTTGAAGGAAGGGTGGAGTTTTGACAGGTAGGTGATGGGGAGGCCATTGTGGCTGGAGGGGAAAGAGTGAACCAAGGGCAAAGGGGAGTACAAATGTGGTCTGTGCTGGGGCAGGGGTGAGGGTGGGGGCTGAGCAAATGGGGAGTGAGGCAGGCAGTCAATGTGGTTGGGATGTCAGGTGCTGGGATTGGAGGGAGCCAGGATCAGGAAGGCCTTGGAAGAGAGGATGTGCTATTCGAAATGTTACCAGTTATACCCCTGGGGGTGTTTAACCTAAGGACACCAGCAGCCCAGACTGGGCTTTATACATCTCCCCCTGGGCACACGGAGGAGATGCTGGGCATGGGCAGGGAGATGGGCGGCTAGACCCAGGAGGCAGCTCAGCCATGGGGGTCAGGGAGGAGGTGGGGTGGAGGATGGGGCCCAGGGAAATGGGTGGGAGACAAGGTTTGAGGGCTGCTTCAGAGCGGAATATACAGGTCCCAGGGAAGGATGGGATTAGGGCCCGGGGGGTAAGAGCAGCTGGTAAACGGAGCCGGCACAAACAGGGCCGCATTTCCCGTGTGCTGGGCCTGGGTCAGAGTTTCTCCCTTGGAATGAGAAGTCTGTCTAGAGGAAGAAGACTGAATCTGCAGGCTGAGGTGGGCATCACCTGCCCGCTGCAGCACCACCCACCGTCCCCTGGCAGAGGATCTGGAATGTTTTACCTCCTCGTGCTGTCCACTGTGAGCCGCTCATCCTGGGAACTCTGCCATGAGTAGTAGCCTGTAAGGAACTTCCAGGCTTCCGTCCTCACGAGGGGGTGCAGACCCTGGGGTGGGGTGGAAGGTGGGGATCACGGCACTCTGGATGCCCACCAAAAAGGCTCTGCCCAATGCATGCCTACCCCTGCCCATCCATGCTCCCCGGCTCCAGGGCAAGGCCATGGTAGCTTGGGGATCATACCCTTTCCAGGATGTTAACACAAATGAAGTCCCGAGACTTGGCCAAGTGACCATTCTCGTCAAAGAAGCTATCCCATTCTGTCTTGTCAATGGATGGTTTTCTCTTCACCTGGCAAAGACAACCAGTTCAGCCCTCTTTTAGGAGACTTTGGCTTTTTTTTAGTGTGATTTTTAAATAATATGCTCTGGACTTTGCAATATGAGTCAAAGCTCACCGCCTGAGTCACTTCTGGAAATCTATCCTGAGGAAATTACCAAAAATATATAGAAAAAATTCTGTATGCACAATAATTTTCATTGCACATTACTTACCAACATGAAAAATGCAAGCACTCTAAATGTTCTGCAATAAGGGAATAGTTAAGTAAACCACGGTTTATATACTCAATGGAATACATTGAGTTGCTCCTGCACTGGCCATATGAGCGGCAAAGTATCAGAAGGTAAAACAGCACTGGAAACTAAAAATAAGAGCCCATAGGCCCCAAATTGGGATAATTTCCACTAACTGCATGTTTGATGGGGATGAATTGAGAAACACATTCTTTAGTAACTCATATATGCTCTATCTGCTGAACCAAAATAGAACATATGGACCCAAGAAGGTACAAAAAACCTCAGTATTGGCCTAATCTTGGGAAGCAGAGTCTGCCCTAATGCCCCACCTACACAGGCATTGTCACTGTCATCAGAGCCAGGTTTCACCACTCTGACTGCCACTGTGTTCTCCCAAATTACATTCATTCACTCATTAAAAGGCAAGGATTTTCAGTTTGAATAAAAATTATGTATCTTATGCAAGCTGTAAACAAAAGATATACCTTAAAAAAATACCATACAATGATTAAAAAATAAATGATGAACAAAGACATGAAAAAAAAGTCAAACACAGTGAAAGGGAGACAATACCGAAGTCAAAGTAGTATGCACAGCACACCACAATAAAAGAGATGGCATCAACATAATAAGGCAGAAATAATTAGAAACATCACAAAAGCATCTGTTGAATACTTGGAGAATTTGCATCATGAAACCTCTACCTGCAACAATTGGCCATCTGCTTACTTTGCCATGGTTGAATTTGTTTATAAAAAAATCACTGTCTCTTCCTTCTAGGAAACTCCATTCCTCTACGCCCACCAATCCCCTGTATCTCTCCAAACCTAAGCAAACTACAGGCCACCCACAAGAATATCTAAGACACTTGCTAGGAAGCCAAGGATCAGAACAAGCAGCCCACTGACTTGCAGAAGGCCAAGAGGAAAATGTCCATGTGGAAGCCCTCTCCCTCACTTCTCACAGTACATCCATACCACCTGTCTATGCCAGAAATCAGAGAACCTATATCTAGGGTCCTTCAAAGTGATGGAGATTGTCAACTCGATAGCCTCTCAAATCCACCTTCATACTTTCATATTCCTCCCTCACACCCTTCCCCACATTCTGGGTACAATGACTTGGTAATCCTGGAGAGAGAAATGTATAGCTCATGATACTCTTCAGCTTTGTGGTAGTGCCTTTCCTAGTCTCCCGGGAAGAGCATTGCTAGGTAGAGCAGTTTTGGAAACATCCTCCCACCTTCAGGGTATGTCTAAGCAGGTTAATGCTCTCTGTCAGCAAACCTGGGGACACCTTGGCCAAGCTTCCCCTGGGGAAGGGGACCAGAAGTGGAAGCCCTAAGTGGCTCTAAGGTTTCCTACTGCCAGAGGCCTTGGCTTCAGGAATACATCTCCCCACTCCGCCTTCCCTCTGCAATATTGGGTCAGGGATTTCCTCTAGCATTTTCAGTAAAATAGGAAAGTCAATGGAGCATAAGGAAAACATTTTTGAGGGTTTTTTTTTTTTTTTTTTGGAGGTAGGGTTTCGCTCTGTCACCTGGGCTAGAGTGCCATGGCATCAGCCTAGCTCACTGCAACCACAAACTCCTGGGCTCAAGCGAGCCTCCTGCCTCAGCCTCCCAAGTAGCTGGGACTATAGGCACGCATCACCATGCCTGGCTAATTTTTTCTATTTTTAGTAGTGACAGGGTCTCACTCTTGCTCAGGCTGGTCTTGAACTCCTGGCCTTAAGCAATCCTCCTGCCTTGGCCTCCCAGAGTGCTAGGATTACGGGTGTGAGCCACTGTGCCTGGCCTTTTGAGGGTTTTTGATGCCAAGTTTCTCTGAATACTCGTAGTCACAGAGCCTTCAATAACGCCTGGGGAAGGTCATTGACTCTGCTTAAGATTCTCAACCTTTACTCTACTCCAGTCCAGCTGAGAACAAGACACACTCCGAAAAGTAACAGGGGCTCTCCCATGTCAGCAATCATTGGCAACCCAGGTGTGGAGGGTGTCTCATCAGTATAGAACAGTGATTAAGAAAATAGTTTAAAACAGTGGATCTCAAAGTTAGCTATGCATCAGAATCACCTGGAGGGCTGATTTTCTAAAAACACAGATCTCTGGGGCCCATCTTAAGTTTCTGGATCAGAAGATCTGGGGCCCAAGAATCTGCATTTCTTACAAGTTCCTATTTGGTGCTAATGCTGCAGGTTTGGGTACCACACTTTGAGAATCACTGGTTTAGATGGACTTTGCAGTCCACCTGCCTGGGTTTAAACACCCACCAGCTCTGCCACTTACTAGCTGTGTGTCAATAGACAAGTTACTAAATCTCTGTGCCTCAATTTTCTCACTTATAAAATGAGGATAATAGCATCATTCACCTCGCAGGGTTGTGATAATGAATGACTATAAATAAAGCATTTAGAATAGCTGCTGCACATAATAAATACTATGTGACAGTTTATTTTATTATTAGCTTTCTCTAAGTTCAGAGAAATGACAAAGATATCAAGAAAATTTAAATCAAGGCCCTGGTGATAATCTGTAATAAAGCAATAACATTTAAGACTCAGGGAGAGAGATGCCCATTTTGCATTTTTATGTATCACTCTCTTAATCACTATGATTCATGAGACTTGAGATTGGTTAAGGTCATTATAATTAGTTATTATGATTTTGGAAAAATACTGTGTGGAAAATTTTTATGACTGAGGCCAACTTCTAACAAATAGATGTCTCCTTAACATGAGTTTAGAACTACCTACTAACAAAGCATTACTGCCACCTGGTGGCAGCATACCAAAATTGTTGGCAAAAGCACCCAAGAAAATTTATCAGCATCTTCAGGGTTGAACTTGCAAACCTAAAATTCAATAAAGTTAGAATAACACATCTGGGGGATTGGGTTTCTCAGTCCTGTTGTTGGCACTGATGGTGAGACCAAGGTACAACTGCCCCTGCTCCACCTTCTATGCCAGCTCAGGGTTCTAGCCTGTCCAACCCAGCAAGGGAAAATGTCCCGAGTGCAAACCAGGTTAGGGAGGGAAGCCCTCAGAACTGATGAAGAACACGCACCAGGATGAAGGAAGCTGACTGTCTAGCAGAGAGGCTGTTTTCCGGAGAGAGGGTGGTCATGGCCCCTGCTAGCTGTCTTCAAAGCAGCCTCTGACTAGAACTCTCTTGGAGCCCTAGTGATTAGCAGGGCAAGGTGATCTTCCTTTTAGGAGATGAGTTGCATTCCCATGAGGAACTGGGCCTCTTCTGACCTCCCACAGGAGCCAGCCAGCTGTGTGTCACAAGGCCTCTGGAACCCTCATCACAATGGCCTTGGAACACGGGAGCACTCACCTTTAGAGGTAAGACAAACACAGGAGCTGAGGGACTAAACCTACTAGTTACTCAGAAAAATTGCAGTACATGCAGTGGAGGTTGGATTCAGAGGACACGGGGATCAGTGTGGGCTGGGCTGGCCAGGGTGGGCTTCCTGGGAGAGGTGGGCTAGGAAGTCTTTCTCCCTGTCTCTGGCTCTTCCTCTGGACTCCTTTAGACTATTATTCCACTAGATCAGTACTCAAACCTGGAGAATACCTAGAATCCAAGCTTCAGATTTCTTGGGTACCGCTTTCAAAGATTCAGAATCAGTATGTATGGGCTGGGGGCCTGGGGAATGTACTTTGATAAATCTCCTCAAGTGACTCAGATGCAGTATTTGAATGGTACCTTCTCGGGGTAGAGACCAGTTTTATTTATCTTTATATCCAGAGCATTTAAAACAGTGCCTGAATAACTGAATGAACGATTTCTCTTCCCTCTCTGTGTTTATTACAGAGATTTGTGCATGCCCCATTTCCCCTCTTACCCTGAGTTCCTTTAGGCCAGGGCCAATGTCAGATTCTTTTGTGCTCCCCACCCCCACGCTAATCCCACTGTCGTGGCACTTGGTAGGTGACCAATATTTGTTGCATGGATCTAAGGAGTTGGCTCTGCTTGGTTCCAGCATCACTGTTCTCCACCTTAAGCATTGCTTGCATTTCTACTCAGGTCCCATCTGGCTCTAAAGCATCCGTAGTCATTAGGCGATGATAGTAATTAGACGAACCAAATTGGAATCGGGAGCTTGGAGTTGGAATTTGGACTCTGACCTCAAATTTGAATGTTCCCCCCTTCTGAGCCACAGATTCCCCAGCCATGAAATCAGAATACAGTCAACCTCTGGCTTTCACCATCCTTATTAACATAATGAATCAGCGTCCATATGCAAGTCTTCAGTGGACACAATTCCTTGTCTCATTTACTGTTACTGTTCTGCTAGCCTGTGGCGCTGTAGGGGGCCTTTTAAATCAAAATGCCTCATTACCTGCCTCCCTCCACCACCTCATCCCAACCTAGGAAAGAGATAAGAGCCTCTTTTCTTTAATCTGCTGCCCCTGGGTCTTCCTGGAGCGGGAGGTGAACAGCTTTGGGTAGGGCAGGGGTGGAATAAAGACTGGGCCTCTTCCACATCAGGCTGGCATCATTCTGAGGTTCCTAAGAAGTTTCCAAAGCTAATGTCCAGAGCAGGAGCCATGGCATGGGCATTACTCATCATTTGAGATTATCTGTGCCTCTGTTGCTCCACATTAGCCACATACACAACTGAGAATTAACTGTAATTTTTCCCTGAGAAGTTGAGGATCAGATAAAGAGTTGGAAAAATCTGAGTGCTAAATCCAACGTGGCTTCTAAAGTGAACATAGTGGACATAGGTGATCTACTGAACTTCCTTTAACCTCTGGCTCCATGTCTGTGAATTATAGGTAGTAGCCCTTCTCTGAATTAGCTAGTACAGTTTAGTCATACTACAAAAGCCTCATAGCAACCACATGGAGGCTTAATATTCAAACAGAATTGCAAGACCCTGCAATGAAGCAAAAAGGGCTTTTGATCTGCACCCCCCTCCTGCTTCTTTTTCAGATGCTTAAAGGGATTTACATGTGTCGATTTTTTTCCAGGGCTGAATGGTCCTTACCATGTCCATTTATTTACATAGTTGCCTAAGTGCTTTAGATTACCATGCGTTACTTTTCCTCTATGTATTTCCCCCTCCCTGATGGGAATCCAGCTTTCTGCTTTGAATTTCTGTAGGTAGGGATTCTTCAGGGCACAAGAATCCCAGGTTTTAAAATATTATTCTAGGTGTTTGCATTAAAGAAGTCCTGGGAGGGAGAAAACCAGCTGGTCCATCTTTTCTCTGCCGAATGTGGCTGTCCATTAGCTGATGGGACTGTGGTGTGAGGAGGAGGGCAGACGTGGAGGGGCCTGGGAAAGGCTCTCATCTTCAGAAATGTGGTGTTCATGCAGTGAGAAAGCTCACAGGCTTTGGTGCCAGAAAGACCCTGGTTCAAATCCTGACCCTGCCACCCACCAGAACATGGGTGTGATATGACCTTGATTCCATCTGCTGGGAAAAGCAGTCTCCTGTATGCAGTCTTTTGACTCCTGCTCAGCCCTATACAAGCGGCCTCAGGCCTGAATCACTTCCTTACCAAGAGACAAGGAGCCCTCCTAGCTTGTGCTGGGCTTATCGCCTCATGTAGGAATATTTTTTTCCCTGTTTCAGGCTCAGTGTGTACTCTTTTGTTCTGCTTAAGCTTGTACATCATGTGGCACCTGGCCAACCCCACTGCTATATCTATTCCAGGTGGTGAGGGAACGGGGTCCTTCACCTGCAGTGTGGGAGGAGTGCTTGCTGAACATCGCCCTGGGTTGGCTGCAGGATGAGACCCCTGGCCATGGGGGACTGACACCTGCTATTGAAGCTGATCTTGCTCTGTCTCTTCTCAATGTGAGTAAAGCATTGTCCCATCCAGTGCCCATGTGAGTTGTGTCTTTCTTGGTGACACCTGCAACCACGGAGTGGGCTGACATCTTGGGACTGTTGCTCCTGGTAGTGGGCATTGCTGTGCTGTTGGCTACCCTCCAGTGTGACACCTCCCTACTCAAGTCTCTGCACCCTCACATGTGCCATGAGGGTGGTAACAGCTCACAGGACTGAAGGGTTAAAGAAGCAGTGTATGCAAGGAGCCCAGCATGGCCCTGGAGCACAGGAGGCACCCAGTGTGTGGTAGTTATTTTTATCCTCAGCATCACCATTATTATTACTAATGCCTAAGACTTGTCTGTAAATATCACCGTGAGAATTTCTTTCTGTGAAGCAGACTTGAGTCGAGATGCTGCCTATTTCCATGAGGCTGGTGGTAAAATTCATGCACAAATTCAAAAATCCCATGAGCCAGTCAGTTTCCCCTTCTCTGCATGTCTCTGAGAACCTAAGGGACCAGGATTACTATAAAAGCAGGTAAAGCCAGTATTGGAAACCAAGTTCACTCCAGTTCCCTTCATGTCAATGCAATATGACACAACTCTGTGAAATGCCAGGCAACTACATCTCTGTTAACAGGTATCAATGCCTTCAAACAATACCTACCCATGCCAGTCTAAGTCTGAGGCACTCTAGTTCTTGATATAAATCACATATATTCTGATTTTATTTCATTGCAAAGTGCCAAAAATCTTTCATGCTAAAGCTGTAGTTTTCTCTTTGTCCTTTTTGTGCAGAACAAAGATAAGTTTAGATTTCTAGCAAGAGGCTTTCTGCCCTCAACCCCACAGAGCACAGTATTTCTGACAATGTTGGAGATGGCTGCCCGCCATGTGTTACTAGCGTGAGAGGAGCGGGGGTAGGGGGCGGAGATAGCTGTCTTCTGAGCACTGAGGTAGTTGGAGTCCCCAGAGCAATACCAGCCCAGCCACCTTGGAAGTCCCCTGAGCTAGCTGGAGTGCCAAGGAGTTATCTGCTGCACTTTGGGCCATCTCCAAGGTCTTGGGGAGCCCACGTCCCAGGCAACTCTCAGGGGTGCCAGGAATAACCCACAGGAGCAACTCTGGACAAAAGAGAAGCGCTCAGCCTTGGGCAGCTGAGGTTGAGCCCAAGAGCTCTCTCTGCCCCAACCCACCCATTCCTGCTCCTTAAAGGGTCCTCCTCATGGTTCTCCCTGCTACCTGTCCCCCAGTCCAGGCTCCTGGGGCAGTGCCAAGTAGCTCTGACTCACCTAGCAAAGGTTGTGCCTTCCCCACTCCCCACATCTCTGTTCACAGCTGGACCTCCCAACCACAGTTGCCTTTTAGTGGGCACTTGCTGTATACCTCAAATGAAGTGTTTTACGTATGTGAGTGCCTGCCTTGAACACCCTATGAGAGCAACAGAAGCTCAGAGAGGTTAAGTCACTTGCCTGGGATCCACCAGGCAGTATATGGGAAGCAGGAGCCTTCCTAGCTCTGCCCAGTTTTGCCACTAGCCAGGCCACCTCTGTGTCACATGGAGCTGCCTCCCCCATCCTGTTGGCAGCAGTGGGCATCTTGGAGCTCTGTGTTGGCTCAGGGGACTGTAATCCTACAACCTGGTGGGGAGGGGAGAGTTTGCTATAACTCCCTTTCCAGATTTTAGAATAGTTATTCTGTCTAAAAACAGAGCATGTGGTGGTAATGGGGGTGGGGGTGGGGAAGTATTGCAACCTGGATTATCAAGAGGATGGAAGATGGAATGGAGAGCAAAAAGGACAAGAAATTCCAGCAAATGCCAGGGGACTGCTCATGGAGAGAAATAACGTGGCTAATTACATCTCTGAAGGCTATCCGTTCCACAATGAATTTGTAATGAAAAAATAATGCATTTTCCCTGCAACTTAAATCCAGGAGAGAAGGGAATGAGCAGAGTCTCCCAGGGCAGGCGAGAGAAGCTGTGTGTGTCCAAGGGTGGCTCTGACCCCCTCACCCGGGTTGCTTCCCCGGGATCCTCATCCCCAGGGCGACCACGAAGCAGTCTTCCACGGAAGCCGCAGGAGAAAGCCACGCGACTGGGTTCCAGGACAGCAGGCGCAGACTGAGGTCTGTCAGCCAGACTCCCTCCCCCATCAGGGCTCAGATGCGTGTCTTTCCATTGGCTCCAGGAGGACTTCTCTGGGCAAGGACCCGGTTGTTTTCCTCTGCCACCTCTCCCACCCATTCTCGCCATCAGGGAGTTGTGGATCTTAAATCCAGGGGCATAAAGTCAAGCTCCTTCTGTGAAATAAAGGCTCATCTCCAACAAGCCAGACACATCTGTTGGGTAAGTGTGGGTTTTGGGGGAAATGAGTTCCATTTTCTCCTCTTTCTAGAATAATCTCTAGATCAGAATGGGGACAGAGAAGCACGAGTTTTAGAGTCAAACAGACCGGCTTCAGATCCCCGTCTTATAACTTACTTGTTGTATGGCCCAGGCAAGACATTTAATTTTCCAGACTCAGTTTCCGTATCTGTAAAATGAGACACTTCATGGAATTGTTGTGTGGTTTAAATAATGTCTGCAAAGTGCTTAGCACAGTGTCTGACATATTCCAAGCATGCAAGAAATGGCAGTCATTTGTGGTGTTATTGTTTGCTCCAGAGCACACCCAGCCTAACCTTGAGTGCCCCAAGAAGCTTGCTCCTGGAGATTCTCCAGACTCGGTCAGCACCTCTCACCTGCTGGGCCACCTGGGTCAGACAGCAAGGACCACAGGGACAGCTGTGATCACTGAGGTCGCTGCTGGCCCTTGATCTCAGATGGGCTATTCGGCCAAGGGTCCAGCTATCCCTCCAGTGAAGAACAGACAGCAAGGCAGCAGCCAGCAGGAAGCTCCTCCAGGTGGAAAAGTGGCCAAATGCTCAAGGTCTCCCAGGTGTCCAGCATGCATTGCCCTTGGGCACACGTATCACCCTACAAACTGTACACTACACCCTCAAATTTAGGAGAACACAAGTCCCATAAAATGCAGGACCACATGCTTCAATATTCACTCTCCAACATATTAGATCCACAGAGACACAAACAGCCCCACATAATGTGCATATAAATGTACATATAACAGGCTGCGACAGACCTGCATTTACATGTCCCAAAACACAGCATGAAATCAATCCAGGGCACCTTACTTCTATGCAATGCTCACACTCTGAAGTGTGTATGTGCATGCACAAACATGCCCACCCTACAGGCACAAACACCTGGGCAGGTGGCAGGGATGGCACCCCTGCTGGTCATGGCAGCAGTTCACAGATGATTCTCTACTCTGGAGAGAAACCAGGCTGGGGGCCAATGGAGGGGGAGGGTGGGGACAGTGGGCAAAGGCCTGATCCTGGAGACTTCCTGGAGGGCAGGGTTCATGAGGGATGGGGCAGAGCGGGAGACCCCAGGTGCCTGGAATGACAAAAGGGACAAGCTGAGCTGGGGCTGGGGGAGGAGCAGAAGGGTGCTGAAGCCCAAAACCGATACCCTCCGTCCTAGAGGCACAGAGGAGGCTGCAGATCCTGCCTGGCACACCCCAGCATCAGGCACAAGCAGGGAGACTGGAAATACTTCTTTTCCGCTTTGTTCCCCATTTTTTCCCTTTTCTGGAACTGTTCTCCCCTCTACACCCTGGGACACTCTGGGAGACTCCTGGATCTGGCTTGACGAGTAGTTCTGACAGTGTCCTAGAGACCCCATACAGGAAGCATATTACTGGGATTCTCGAAAGGCCAATGACCGAAGTAACGTCTGCTCACTGGGTCTGCTTGGAGGAGAGGACTCCTGTGGCCTCTGCCCTTTGTCTTTGGGACCTACTCTGGGGGGCAGGAGACAAGTGAAGGATCTTCCTCTGTGTCTGGAACTCTTGTCAGTGGGATAGGAGCTGCACCCGAGTGGGGTACACCCTAACACTAACCCGAACTCCCAGCCTGGTGTGGTCATAAACACACGACACCCAGAGGAAGACGGTCCCGGACATTCCTCCCCTCACCCCTTACTCCCACCCCAGCTCCTCCCCACCCTGCCCCACGCCCTGTCCTTTTCCTCTCCCAGCCCCCCAGGGGCAGTGACCCTGCAAACCTTCTCCTCTGCTTTCTGCAGTCCTTGGACAAGCCGGACACAGACAGTGCTGATGGGAATTGTTCCTGCCCCTCACGGGCAGACTCGAGATGCTGCTCCACTAGCCAAGCAGCTCTTTCCACTAATGGGATTGTGTGGAAAAACATGTGGCCTAGATAAGGAGTCCGTGAGGTCAAGGTTATGAGAGCAAGTCCTCTGTGACAGGATCTGAGAAAGATAATTCTACAACCTGAACCCACATTGAACTCTGGTCCTGGCCTCAGTCTGGTCTTGACCACAGAGTTTTAAATTGAGCCCTGAAAAACATTTCCAGCAACTCTACTTCGTAGATGAGACATTACGCTCCAGAGAGGGGCAGTAACTTGCTCAAGGTCACACAGCAAATCAAAGGCGTACCTGTAACTAGATTCCAGTCTCCTGCCTCGTGGCCCAGCATCTTCACATCTCAGCAAAAAGGCGAGGTTTTAAAGCCAGACTTTGAAGAAAGGAGAGGGAGTGCTCAGGTGAGGGGGACCCTGCCAAAGTTTGAGGGAAGAGTCGTGGAAGGTCTTATTTCCCAGTGCACAAGTGTTCTTTTTTCTTTCCCTTCTTCCATCCGAGGCCAGGCCAAGTGAAGGCCAGAAAGTGGCAGATTCTGCTCACACCCAGGGTGGGCAGGGAGGTGGGGAGAGGGGGCAGGGCTGGGGTGGGCTTTGCCTCCTCTGTTCTGGTCTCCTCCAAGAGAGGCGCAGCATCTGCAGCTGCAGAAGCACGTGATGCCACTGTGCAGAGAGGCTGAGACAAGGAGGATTGATCTGCTGCTTCAAAGAGAACAGAAACCTTCCCTGTCACCGCTGTTAATCAAAGTCTCTGGAAAGCATATTTAATGTGCCCTACCCTGCCCTGACTTTGGGCCCCTGGAGGCAGAAGCCCCATTCCTTGTCATGCTGAGTCCTACCTCCAAACCTTACCGCAAACTACAGAGACACCCCTCCACCTACCTTCCAGTCGGGGTCCCACTGCAGCTAGCAGGAGCCAGGAGTTCACATTCCCTGCCAGTGTTTTCTCCAAGCCACTTAGCCCAAGGCCAGGGCCTGGTCAGTGGAAACTGATATCATCCCCATTGTACAGATGAGTCACTGAGGCATAGAAAGGTTAAGTAACTCGTCCAGAGCCACAAGCTAGTTATGTCTTGGGAAACCCCCATTCTTAAAAGATTACATGGTCTTTGTCCTCACAAAGCCCCTGTCTGATGGTGGAGACATGCTCCTCCCTCCAGAGCTGCCAGTTCACCTAGCATGCATAGAACCCAGAAAGACCGCAGAAATAACCTCTGAAAAAGGAAGGATGGGCCCTGTTTCTAAAATGTCTCACTTCAGAAATCTTAAAAATCTAACCTCTTATTTCACTTTGCCTCCCAGGTGGGACAGAAAGCAGATTTGTCTTCCCTCTTTCCCTGTCCCCTTCCCAAATGACACCCAACTTCATCTGTTTGCAAATAGTGCTCTGCTGCACATGTGAAAATCCTTGAATGCTTATCCATTAAAGGTAGTGTGAATTTCAAAGTCCTTAGCCTGGCATTCAAGGCTCTGGAAAACCTTGAGAGGCCATGTGGCCTAGTGGTTAACAGCGTGGGCTCCTGGGCCAAACTTCCCAGGCTAGCATCCAGCTCCTCAACCTCATAGCTTGGACCCATGGATTATTTAGAAGTGTGTTGTTTAATTTCCAGTACTTGTGGGATTTTACAGATATCTGTTATTTATTTCAAGTTTAATTCCATTACGGTCAGAGAATATACTTTGCATAATTTCAATTCTTTTAAATTCCTTAAGGTTTCTTTTAAGACCTAGAATGTGGTCTATATTGGAGGAATTTGAAAAGAATGTGCATTCTGCTATTGGTGGTGGAGCCTCCTACAAATGTCAATTAGATTAAGTTGGCTGATAGTGTTGTCTCGGTCTTCTATAGCCTCACTGATTTTCTCTCTATTTTTCTATGAGTTAGTGACAGATGGGTGTTAAAGTCTCCAAGTATAACTGGGTTTGTCTACTTCTCCTTTTAGTTCTATCAGTTTTTTACTTCATGTAAAGTTCTATTGTTGAGTGCGTACACTTTTAGGATTGTTGCAACTTCTACATGAATCAATCCTTTTATCATTGTGTCATATTCCTCTTAATCCCCGATAAATTTCTTTCCTCAGGAGTCTGATTTGCCTGATATTAGTTTAGCCATTGCAGCTTGTTAAAAAATTAATATTTTATGGTATTTTTGCAAACTTTTAACTTTTAACCTATCTATATCATTGTACTTAAAGTGAGTTTCTTGTAGATAGCATATATTTGGGTCTTACTTTTTTTAAAAATCTAATCTGAAAATATTTTAATTGGTGTGTTTTAAATCATTTATATTTAATACATGTATTGATATGGTTAGGTTTAGAGCTACCATTTTATTGTTTTTTTCATTTGTTTGTCCCCTCTGTTTTTCATTTCCCTGTTTCCCCTTTTCTGCTTTCTTTTGGATTAGTGAATATTGTTTTAGTATTTCATTTTTACTTCTCTGTTGGCTTTTTGACTATATCTTTCTGTATAGTTTTTTAAGTGGTTGTTCTAAGGATTATAATGTACATACCTAACTCTTCGTGATCTACTTAAAGTTAATATTTTACCACTTCAAGTGAAATATAGAAACCCGGCAGCCATATAGGCCCTTTCCCCCTCCTCCTTTATGCTGTAGTTGTTATATGTATTGCATCTATAGACATTGAAAAGCCCATCATGCAATGTTATAATTTTTGCTTTCAACCATCATACATATTTTAAGGCACTTAAGAAGAAAGTGCTTTATAGCCTATTATATTTACCTAGCTATTATCATTTTGTTCTCTTCTTTTATTCCTAAAGTTCTGAGTTTCCTTTTGGTATCATTTATCTTTTTCCTAAAGAATTTCCTCTAGCATTTCTTTTAGAGCTGGAATGCCAGCGATGAATTCTCAGTTTTTCTTCATCTAAAAATGTTTTATTTTGCCTTAAAAAAGATATTTTTAACTGGATGTAGAATTCCAGGTTGACAGTTTTTTTTCTTTCAGCACTTTAGAGATGTTGTTCCAGTGTCTTCTGGCTTCAGTGGTTTCTGATGTGAACTCCATAGTCTTTTTAATTGTTGTTCCCCTGTACGTAATGTATTGCTTTCCTCTGGGTGCTTTCAATTTTTTTTTTATCCTTGGTTTTCAGCAGTTTAAGATGTATTTGGGTCAGGTTTTCTTTGAATTTGTCCTTTTTTGGGTGTTACTGAGCTTATTGAACCTATAAATTTATGTCTTTTCATCAAATTTGGGAAGTTTTCAGCCATGATTTCTTCAAATACTTTTTTCTGCTCCAAGCCTTTTTTCTCTCTCTGTGGAGAGACGTAAATGACATAAATATTAGACCTTCTGATACTGCGTTACAAGTCCCTGAAGTTCTGTTTATTGTTTTCAATCTTTTTTCTCTGTGTTGTCCAGATTAGATAATGTCTGTTGATCTATTTTCAAGTTCATTGAATCCTTCCTCTGTCATCTTCATTTTGCTATTGAGCCCACAGAGTGAATTTTTAATTTCAGTTATCGTATTTTTTAGTGATAAAATTTCCATTTGGTTCTTTGTTTTTTATAGTTTTCATTTCTTTGCTGAGAAATTCTACCTTTCCATTCATTTCAAGATCATTCTTTCTTACTTAACGGACTGTAGTTACCATAGCCGCTTTGAAGTTTATCTGTGATAATTCCATTCTCTGGATAGTATCAGGGCCAGCATTAGCTAACTGTTTTTTTCTTTGAGAGTATGTGAGATTTTCATGATTCTTTGTTATGGAGTGATTTGGGGGCATTTTGAATGTTATGTAATCAACTCTATTTGGTTCAGACCATAAGTCCTGACCTGCCTTCTGCTTTGAGTCAGTTCTACACACACACAGCTCAATGGTGAGTCCGGGACTTCATGCATAGATTTGAGGCAGTCCTTTCTCCAGCTCTCCATGATTTCTCTCACAGTCTCTGTTTCCCAGATGCCCTTTTCCTGATCCTCATGCTAGAAAGCTGGAGTTTTAGCCTCCCCACGTTATCACACATTGCCCCTGATTGGGTCCACCTCCAGGGTGAAGCAACAAGAAAAAAAACTAATAGAATTTCTCCTACACCTCCACAGGGTCCCCTTTCCCAGTTTCTCTGGCCAGAGAGAAGGATTTTCTTTCACAGTTTTAGGTCTTGCACCACCAACACTACAGGAGTGTAGCTTCAAATTTGGGGTTTTCCTTGGGGTGTGCTCAGGAGAGCAAAAGAAAAAAAATTGGGATTCCTTCCTACTCTCTGTCTTGTGGGGTCCCCGTCCCCAGTCCTCTAGCTAGAAAGAGAAGGTTTCTCTTGGAGCTTTTTTGTTTGGTTGTGCCCACTGTGCAGTTCTGGGGTTTGGGCTCTCTAGAGTCCAAGCCAGGAAACATTGGAGAGATAACACCAGGAAAGCCACTGCCACGTTGGTCATTATTTGAGTGTTCGTCTCCCACCAATCCACCTGCTAGTATTTCTTTTTTCAGAGTCCTTACACAGTGCTGAATGTATTCATTCCAGGGTTTCTATTTGTAAGCAGTGGGGAAGAGAAGGTAAAGTATGCCTAGTCCATCTTAGCTATACAAGAAGCCTGTAGACATGTAATTTTAAGTTGAAAGGTATGGGAGAATTTGACTAATTTTGCAAGCAGTATTGCAATATTTAAGAGAATGTGAAAGTCACTAGTCACTATATTTATAAATTTAATTTATGAGATTTACAACTGTGTTTTAAGTACATGATGAAAAGATTTTGCTTGTTCAATTAGACATTTAAGTTACACAGGAAAATCAAATATATGAAATGTTTAAATGTAGCTGAAATTGTTTAAGCAAATTTAATTAAATTGTAAATGGCACTGACTGTTTAAAGGAGTTTAGTTTTTACAACTTGAGTTAATCAAATTTTAATTGAAGAAAATGAAGAATTGTAGAAAATTGAAGAAAAGTGAAGGTCTTATTCTTATTTTATTATATTTATAACTAGAACAGTAAGATTGGTAAGTGGAACTTAATCCTTAAGAAAAGCCATGTTTTAAAATGTATATTCTTAATAAATTGAATACATAAAGTGAACGTGTATGTAAATTGCTTAGCATAGAAAGCTGTAGCAGTTTTAGTAGAAGTAGGTAGCAGTGAGAGTAGAAATTATTGCTGTTGCTGATGTTGTCATTCTCTGAGCCACTTCCCAGAGGTGCCAGGCCCTGGCCCTGGGAGGGGCTGTGAGAAAACCAAACTGAAGTGAGGGACCTCTCCTAGGACCCTCACTTCTGTCCTGCCTGCATGGCTGCTTCCTCCCTGGCCCAGCCATTCCTGACCATGCAGACTGTTTTCTGGGGTTGCCAGGTGGTAGCTGAAAGATGCAGCACTTTGGCCTGAGAGAGACTGGTGTTCAGACTCTGGCTCTGCCACTTCTTCCTTGTATACACAGTGCTTACCTTCCACAGTGTAAGTTTTATTCCAAAATGGATTCTCTGACCCCAAGTTATCCAGTTAATTTGTCTACACTGACACAGATTATTTGGTTAGTGTGTCTACACTGACTCACTGAGGAGCAGGAGGCCCAGCTTCTAGTCCTGGCCCTTGATGCTTAGGTCAAGACCCTTTTCCTCCCTGGGACTCAGTTTCCTCTTCCCTAGTTTGGGTGTGACAATTCCCATTCTGCCCCTGTAGGCTCCATGTGGCTCAGACGGCCCATGGATGTGGGGTAGTTTGCACTGACAGACCCAGGAGATGTGTGGACAGAGCAGGATTCTCTGGCCTCTTCTTCCCTGGACAGGAAGTTGGATGCCTCATGCTTCCAAGGCCTGATAATTGGTCTCTGTTCTGGCAGAAGCCAACAGTGCTCACAGGCTTGTGTTCTGAGTCACCCATTCATCAGCCCCATGTTCCTTGTTTCAGAGAAAAAGCTGCTACGATAGAAGCGGAAGGGGAGATCCTGAGGCGTCAGTGCCACCCTTGACTCTGCTGGAACTCCCCACCAGCTACTGTGGGCTCCCTTACTACTGAACTCCTGTGCATGGGGGTCTGTTCCTTAGAACTGGGATAGGCAAGCAGGAACAGAGTGTGATCCTTCTGCCTTTGGGGCTGTGTGGCCTTAATCCACCAGGCCCATGCTCACTGCACATTTACTACATCCTTTAAGGCCCAGATCTAGCCCCTCCCTTCCTCCAGGAAGCCCTCCCTGGCCCCCCACCCACACCACCCTCTTCCTTCTCTGGGAGTCTAAGCTCCACACACCAGCTGCTGGCTCACACTCTGTCCCTATCTGTCCTCTGGTGGCTCTGTCTGCCAGGTAGGGTGCTTCTGAAGGGAAGGCCCAGAAATACCTCCCTCTCTACCTGCCTGACAGCCCTACCCAGGAGGCCCCAGAGGGCTGATGAGACTGCTGAGACTGCTGAGGCTGCTGGCTGGGAAGCTGGGTTGGGGAGTCAGGGAAGGGGCAGAGGCCAGGTCTTCAAAGCCCAGGCTGCAGAGAGCCCCACACAGGAGGGACACCAGGCCCCACAATGAGGCCTCAAGCACACTGGGGACCACCTCTCTGGGCTCCATAGTGAAAACATCTCCCCTGTGTAAAGAGCCTTATGGTTTCAGATGGTCTTTCCCATCTCTGTGATCTTTTGACAGAGTGGACATTATTACCTATTACCTGTAGAAGAGATATCCAGGTATCCAAAAGAAGAGTTGAACGTCCAAGGTCACAAAGGTGCCAAAGGCAAACACTCAGGCTAGAACCTCAGGCTTCTGACTTTCAGCCTCTTAACCCTTGTCTCTAACTTTCCCAGGGGTCAGAGGTGGTGGTGTGAGAACAGCAGTGAGTGAGCAGCCTTTCTGCATCCTCTTACAGTCCCTCCATGCTTCCTTCAAGCCTTCCCTGTAGGAGACAGGGGCAGATGTGGGAGGAGGCCAAGCCTGCAGTGCTGCACTTGGCCAGCCCTCACTGTGTGTGTGGTGCCATCTGGAAGCCCTGGAAGCCCAGTGCTCCCCCATCCTACAGCCCCAGCCATGGCCACAGTGACCCCATGAACTCCTGCCCCAGGCTTCTTCCTGGTATCCCAGGGGGAAGCATGAGGTAAGCCCCCCTGGGGCTGCCCCAACTCCAAAAGAGAGCCTGGGAGTGGGTCTGGGGCAAGCCCCAATGATACTGACCAGAGAACAAGATCTAGCTCAGAGGCCCCTGCCTCTCTCCCTACACTGCATGCCAGCAAGCTTTGCTCTCTAGGCGTGCACCTGGCTGGATTCTGGCTCCTGAGATCTTTCATGCTTGTTTTCTTCAATAAGCTGGAGTGGAAATGTCCTCCCCTCTCTGGTTAATTTGCACTGGTTCATTTTCCTCTCCTCTTTTCACCTGACTCCAGGGTGTTCCAAGGGAGGAAAATACAGCCAGTCAGTATTCCTTCCTACTGGCCCAGCAGAAGCTACCAGGAGAAGAGCCTTGAATGGGTGTGTATGTGTGTGTGCACACAAATTTCTTGAAGGCAGGTAAGGCCTCCCTTATCAGACAGGCAGGGACCCAGCCTTGCCCAGCAGAGCTTTCAGAAGAGATGACTCCCAGCACTAAGACCTCATAATCCCACTGTCAGGAGGTGGAAGATGCTGGCAGTCAAAGGAAGCCAGGCCAAGTCATTAGCCACCCCATCTAAAGGCCTGGCCAGGCTGCCAGCAGGGGTAAAGCTCTGCCATACAACTCAGGCCAGTGAGGAGTGGTGGGATGAACCAGTCCAGAGTTGGCAGCCAGAGGACTGGATACCCAGGCACACTTCCTAGATGCTTAGCACTGGCAAGGAGTGGGACAATGAGTCAGCACAGCCCTTCACTATATAGATGGGAAACTGAGGTTCAGAGAGGGGCTGGCCCCTGCCAAATGTTGCAGAGCAAAGTAGGGACTGAAAACAGGTCTTTGGATTTCAATTTGGCTTTTTTACATAGTATCATGCCACATTGTTCCAAAATCAGAAGATGGAAAGTTTATTCATCTCTATTCTTCGCCCCCTCCCAGGACACTTCTGGGTATCAGGCCTTTGCTGAGGCTTGGAGAGATCCAGGACTGCATGAGGCCCACTCCCTCAGAGGCCAGGACCCACTTAGTGTTCAGGAGCTACAACAGCCCCATGGCTCAATAACTATGAAAGAGAATGTGCTGCAATGAAGCTACAGGCAGAGCACAGCAGGATATGGGGAGACAGGGAGAGAGAAAGTGGGAAACTTTACTCACTTATACCTGACCTCATTCCCAAAAGATTTATGGTAGCTGTGAGACTGTGAATCCACAACGGTTTTAGGGTATAACGTGGTCTTAAAGGATGAACAGGATTCAAAGAGGACAAGATGGGGATGGGCATTCCAGGAGGGAATAGGTTGTGCAAAGACACAGGACATGTGTGAGGTCTTGCAAAGCCCAAGGTGGCTGGAATGGAGGGGGTAGTGGGCAATACTGAAGGAAAGGCAGTCCTGTTCATATTCTCTATGTGCCAGCCTACTGTGGGCACCATTGCGGATAAGCCTGCCCTACTAGAGGTTGGTCACATTGGCCTTAGTCATTGTATTTCCACAATGATGCTATGTAACAAACTCCCCAAAATTCAGTCACTTAAAATAGTAAGTATTTAACTTATTCTGTGGGTCAGAGATTTAGGCTGGGCTCTGCTGGGTGGTTCTTCAGTTCTCAGTTGGGCTCACTCACTTCTCTGGAGATTGGCTGGCAATTGGATGACCTAGGCTAGCCTTGGCTGGAGGGACTGTGATGACTTAGCTCTTCTCCATATGTCTCTCATCTTCCAGCAGGCTAGTTCAGCCATGTTCTCATGGTGATGGCAGATGCACAAAAAGGCAGGATCCAGTGTGAAAGCCCATTTCAAACTTCTGTTTGCAGCATGTCTACTAGCATTTCATTGGCCAAAGCAGGTCACATGGCTGAGTCCAGAGTCAAGGGCTGGGGTAGGTCCCCTCCATTCATAGTGGGAGGACAATACACAGGTACACACCAAAGGGCATGGACACAGGGAGCATGAAGTATGGGGGCCATCAGTGCAATCCACCACAGTCATTTGCTACCCAGCCCTGGCACAGTCATCTATACCCACATTCCTGGATAGGTGCAAAGCAAGCCTCTAGGACCTAGCTCAAGTCCTGCCTTCCCAAGGGAGCTGAGTCCTTGCTGACTCAGCAGTCAACTTAGCTCATACTGCCTGATCCCATGAGGGCTCAGGTAGTTCTGTGGGGTGTGTGTGTGTGTGTGTATCTGCCTCAGCCAGATGGTGGGAATTGGTGAAGGGCTTCCTGTTTATCATCCCTGTGAGCTGGGCTGTGGAGCCACGGAAGTGACTCAGACATGGCCCCTACCCTCCAGGAGACCCAGTTTTCTGTAGGAGACATAGCTGCCAACAGCCCAGCATGGCAAGTAGCAGGATCAGGCACACAGGGCACAAAGAGAGCCCCAGGGAGGCATAGGCCCAGCCCAGCCACCAGGAAAGGCTTTCCAGAGAAGGTGAAGCTGGAATGGAGTCTAGCAGCTCCATGGGTTGGTAAGTACGAGAAGGAGACTAGGATGGACCAGTGCCTTTAGGGGTGGGAAAATTCTGTCCTACACAGGGGAACGGCACAGGCAAAGGCTCGGCTCTGAGAACAGGTAGACGTGTCTAAGGAACGGCCGTGGCTGTGTGTGGCTGAGCTTGGGGGGCATGTTGGAGGGAGAGAGTGGACACAAGGCTGGAGAGGTCGACAGGAGCAAAGTCACCAAGCCTCGGCCTCCGGGTGAAGGAGGGGAAGCAACAAACGTGATGCCGCAGGGTGTGACCTGCACATTAGAAAACCAGCTCTGGAGTGGGTGGGGCAGACAAGAGGCCAGAAGATCATGGATGACAACAGTCCAGGGGCAGATGAGGAAGGCCTGAACCTGGCAGAGGTGGTGGAACCAAAGAAGAGGAAGTGGGTCAGAGAGGTGATTCTGGCTTTTCAGGCCTGGGTGACCTGTGGGTTGTGGCACTCAAGGCACAGAGGTCTCAGGCCTGGGGTCAGGGGCTGGAGCTGAGGGGCTGGGAGTCCCCTGGAGTCTAAGGGCTGGTGCTGGGAGTCTGCCTGCTGGTTAGAAGCCAGGGAGACATGGGGCAGGCTGGCACAGAGTTGGGGGTCCCCAGAGGTCAGGGTCCAGATAGGCTTGGGGACTCTGACTCAGCATAGCAGCTACCAAGAGCCTCGGGCCAGGGCAGATCTGCTCTTCCCTCTTCAGCAGCCTGGCACAGCCGTGCTCCCTGCCTGCTTCCTCTTCATCTGGCACATCCTGACATGACAGCACTGCTGACAAAGAGTTGAGGGAGCTTGAGAAAGCAGTGAAGAAAGGCCACATGAAAGCACCTTCCCAGCTGAGCTGTCCCCAGCTCCAAAGCCTGCTTCAGATGCCTGCTCATGCCACAGACCTGAGGGGGATGATGGCTCACCAGGGAGGCCCTGAGTCACACGTCCCCTCCCTGGGGGGCCAAGCTGACCTCCTGCTTCCCACCAGGAGATGGTGCCCTAGTCCTGCCTGCCACCTGGGAGCCTTTGGCGCCTTCACCCCTGAGCCTCTGGCTGACACCCGCTCAGGGAGCATCCCTTCCTCCTCTCCAAGGCTTCCTCTCATCCCCGGGGCTCCCGTTGGCTGAGGACTTGTAACCAGCTGCGCTTGCCTGGCCCAAAGCAAGGGCTTCTCTGCTCTGCCCAGGGCCAAGGTCCCAGCCAGGCCCACGTCTGGCTCAGTGTGCAGGTGCCGCATTCTGTCTCTCCTGAAGAGCTGGGTCTAGCTCTCGAGCACCTGCTAAGGGCAGAAAGCCTCCTGGATCTCAAATAAAGAATTCTTTGAGGAAGAACTGTGCTCTGTAGAAGTGTTTCCCCCACTCATTTATTTACAGGCAGGAGCTGTGCTTCAGAACAAGCCCTGGCTGTGGAATCCGGACACCTGGCTTCCTGCCCTAGCCCTGGTGATTTGACTTCGGGTAACCTGTTTGGGCTTCAGTTCCTTCAACTCTAGAATGAGATTTAAAAGGCCAGCTTCAAAAAGCTTGTCTACGAATTAATTAGATAATACATCTGAAAATAACTCATAGTGCTGGGCATATAGTAGGTGTTAATTTTTTTAAAAAATCATTAATTCAATAATGTAACAAGTTACCATGTACCCCCTATTCCTGGTATGCAGGGAAGCCCAAGAAGGGGAGCTCCTTGAAGGGAAGGACCTAGAGGGGAAGGACCTTGGAGAGCACACAAGCGGGTCCTATTAAAAGCCCCTACTCCACACCTGGTGTCAAAGAACATGGGTCAGGTTAAATCTGGCCACGAGGCACCATGGTGCCATGGGCAGGGGACAGCCTGTGGGAGCTAGGGCAGGAGAGGGTGGGATGGGCTCCTCTGGAAGGAGGAGGAGAAGAGGCTTTGGTCTATGAATCTTGAATCTCTTGATTGACAAAGAGCATGTCCTGCTGGTTTGACCCAGTGTCATAAATTTGTTTAATATAGTTGCTACCTCAGCATCCATTTTTAGGCCTGACATAAGTTATTTAAAACTCAAACATACTCCATCACCTTTGGCCTAGTTAAAACTTCCCCTCCCCATGTGGTTGTCTGCAATATGGCCTGCTTGTTTCTCATCCCACTGAGCCCAAACCTAACACATCCCACAGCTGCTGGCCATGGTAAAACCAAATGGTCAACAGCAGAGTCATTTAAATAAGTTCCCTCTGCCCAACCCCACTTCATGCACGTTTTCTTTAAACTAACCGGTCCACAGCCCCCACAGGAAAGCCTACGGGATAGCACCCTGGGCCTTAATAAAGGCCTAGTCCCACAGGTCCCTCTTTCCCTTTCCCCCCGCACCCACTGGTGGAGCTCCCTGTCACATCCGGACTTCCCATCAGCCTCTCGTGGGCACCCCTAACCTCTCTGGGACCTGTAAGTAATACATTTCTTCTGTATTTTGGTGTCACTTCCTCGTTGTGTCTCACCTGGCACACACACCCAAACCTAACTTTCCCCCATCCGGGCTCTCCTAGAGAGTGGCTATCTTGGCTTATGGCCACTCTCAAGAGAGAGACCTCAGGATCAAGTTACAATAAAAATCACCACACCAGGGAGACCAACCCTGCTGCAGGCCCTGGCTAGGTTCTCCTGGGGCCAGGAGGAGGGGGCAGCATGCCTTGGGCCTCTTGGGCAGCCTGGAGCCTTTGCTGCCACAGATGCACCCGGCAATGCCAGCCCTTTTTTTGCTGCTGAAACTGGAAGCCTGGGGGAGGAGGAGAGAAGTCCCCAAGCCCTAAGGCAGGACTGGGAACCTGGGGCACAGAAAGTGCAGGTGGACCAGTGGGTAAGATGACTGGGCCTGCTCATCCTCTCCTTGGCCTTCAGAAGTGATCCCTGGGTTCCCGGCAGGTCAAGATGCAGAAACGGGCGGGGATAAGTGGAGACAGGTGCAGACTGCACCGGGGCTCCTCAAGGTCAGGGGCCTGCGCAGCGCTTCTTCCCCAGAGCCCAGCCAGGGCCGGGTGCCGTGGAGGTGGGAACACGTGTTTGTCAAATTGATTTGATAAGAGAGATCTGGAACGAGATCCAGTCGCAGAGATGCGGCAGGCGGAGAAACCGAGAGATGAGAAGAAATGCATACTCAGGTAGAAAAACCTAGAGAGAGAACGGAAATGGAGAAGGGAGAGGGAGGAGAAAAATAAAACAGAGCAGAGAGGAAGGAGCGGGAGAAAGAGAAGATAGTGCCTTCATCAAATCCCAAAATAGCAGCTGCTGCTGCCGGCAGCCTGCCCTGAGATGGCCTCCTAATTGAGGCTGAATTCAGCATTCTCTGAGCCCAGCGCTTGTGCGCGGGTGTAGCCGTGTGCTGGCCCAAGGTTGTCAGAAAAGGCCCAGCTGGAGTGGAATGTGCGCCCAGTGTGTGGTTTCCTGCCCTGCGCTCCCCACACCCCCTCCAGCTTCTGCCCTGTGCACCCAGTCCGGGGATGCCACAGTGAGGTGGCAGCACCAGCTCTGGGGAGGTCAGGGTTGCTCCAGCTTGCCTGGGGAGGGGGGAAGAGGGCTTGGGGGAAAGTAAGGCCGAGGGAGCAGGAAGACGTTGCTCTGGGGACATCCCCATTGCTTTGGGGAAGAAGAGATGGTTGTTGGAGAGTTGGATACTTAGTGCTGTTATTTTAGGGACAAGTTATCCTTCCATGAAACTCTCTTAACAGGCTGATAGTCTTCTCACATCCTCTCTTCCAGATGCCATCACCCAGTTGTGTGGCCCAAGCAGCCATAATTTAAGGTACCACCTCCTCTCCAACCCATTCACCTATTGCTTAGGAAGAAGGGCTGATCATGGTATTTTCTGGGGACAAAATCTCTGCTCCAGCGAGATGTAAATGTGGCCTGGCTGGGCTCCATTTCCCCTAAGGATAAAATGAAAACACCTGATATTCTTCACACCGTGAGGAATTTTCTTTGGATGCCAAGAATTTTCCAACAGCATGAAAATCAAGACTAACATACAGGAAGAGTTAAGTTGAATGACCACCATCCCACCTCCTTGATCTATCGCCTGGAAAATTCGAAATTTTTTCTATAGACTTTTACCACATCTGTGCTCATGATGCTCAATCACTATCGTGATGCTCAATACTATTAAGATTTAATATTAAAATATTAATTGGCAATTAATATTTGGAAAGTACTCTCAGACACAAAAGAAGGGAAGGGAATGAATATTTGTTGAGCACATATTTATACACCAGGCACTATGTTTTATAAACATTTTTTACTTGTGTTGCATCATTTAATCTTCACAACAGGCCTATGATGTTTTTATTATCATTTCTGCTTCCAGACCTGGGAATAGTGGCTTGGGGAGATTAGATAACTTGCCTAAGAGCACCTACCTGGTTAATGGAGGAGCCGGGGCCCAAACTCTGATGTGCTCACCTTCAAAGGTCCTTTCACTGTGCCAGGGGACCCAGGGAACCTCAGGGGAGGCCTGCTTCTAGAAGCAAAGCTGAAGACTGTCATAGAAAGGGGAGTGAACAGTCTTTCAGGAGGCTCGTGGGAAATTGACACACAGGGCAGCCCTACTCTTCCTTGGTGGGCTGGGTTCAAATAGCCATATGGTGGCCAGAAGAAGCCTAATCCCACAGGGCCAACAGTTTAGAGATGTCACAGGTTGGGTTCACCTGGAAGCAGACTCAGAGACAATTGGTATGTAGAAAGTGTACCAGGGAGTGGTCTCAGGACCAAAGCTTAGCGGAAGGGAAGGAAGTAGGAGTGGGCAGAGGGAGAAGCTGGGCACAATGCAGTCTCAGTGAAGGCCTCAGCTGATTCCACAGGAGTTCTGAGGCTGGGATGACCCTTCAGAGTTGTCCAGTGTTGGGGTGGGGGGACTGGGCTTTAATAACCTGTCATTGACCAGTTACTGGGTGTGGACTGCCCTGGGAAGGGGTGTTACCTTGGGTAAGGACACTTTCTTCGGCTAAAATAATTCCCAGAGGGGTTGAGAAATAAGAGCTGTCAAACAGCCACCTTCCCAGCAGCTGAGAAAATAAGTCCCTCACTTCTGATGGGGCCATCTGGATGGTGCAGCACAGCATCCATGACAATGATGCTGGCAGGGGAGGGGGCTGGGGAAGGTGTTCTCATGGCTTGGTGAGGCCAACTCTAGGATTCACAGAGACTTCCATGGACAATACTTACCATGGATGAGGATTCCCAAGGGGCAAAGGATTCACAGATTATGGGAAAAAGTGAAGGAAGCTGGGCTGAGGAGTTCTGGAAGGCAAATTGAGGTTTGAATATGCCCCTCTGCTCCCTGCCCCAACAGTGCCAGACAGGAAAGATGCCAAGGATGGGCTTCTGGAAGGAGAATCAAATGAGGACAGAGACATCCCCTGGCCAACATGTCCTTCACAAAGACCCTGAGTTCATAGCCCTGCATGGAGCTACACTGAGTGGGAGGAAAAGAAGGAGAAAATGGAAGAGACAAGTGAAGGACACATTGGTCCTTCCTCAAGGCAGTCACATTCTGGCTGGGGGTGCAGCTTCATATGGGGGAGCAGGCAGAGAAAAGCACACGGTGTGCTCCCGGCTGTCTTGGATGATGCTGCCAGCTCTTGGGGTAAATTAATTCAGAAAAAGGAGCCAGCAAGGTGGGAAAGTCAAGGAGAGATCCTCAGAGCAAAAGAGGCTTAGGATGAGCCTTGAATAATGGCAAGGAGTCAGGCAAGCAGGGATCTGCATTCCTGAAATGTCCTCTCACTTCCTTGCCCTGTGACCCTGTGGGAGGGAGGTGTTAGTACTTACCCAGGGTTGGTCCATATCCAGATTAAGAGGTGACCCAGAGAGGCACTCAGCCCTCTCTCTTGCCTTTATAAACCCTCTCTGCCTTCCCAGGTACCTTGGATCTGTCCATGGTGCTGAATCTCAGGGTGCTTGTCCAAGCCTCACCTTGGGAGGATCAAGTCTTCAGGACTCGTTTCTCCTTCTGCAGGAAAGTGACAAGGTGAGCCTCTTCACAGAGGGTTTGTGAAAGGGGCTTCAGCCAATCCCAGAAGATCTCCCCCTGCCCCAACTTGCTTTCCCTGGAAAGGCTTCACTGGGCAGAACAGGACAGGCTAGGTAGACCTTCCCCATCCAATGAGCAGAGCACAGGGGCAGCCAAATCCTTGGTGTCTGTACAGGGTATAATGTGGCAATTTAAAGGTGTGCCCACAAGGGAGCTCCTTCGAAGTGATGAAGCCATTCTGTACCTTGATTTTGTTGGCGGTAATATGGATTTGTATATGTGATAAACTTATAGAACTATATATACATACACACATAGAAAAAAAGAGTGCATGCTGGCCAGGCATAGTAGCTCACACCTGTAATCCCAGCACTTTGGGAAGCTGAGGCTGGAGGATCGTTTGAGGCCAGGAGTTCAAGACCAGCCTGAGCAACAATAGAGAGACCCTGTCTCTACAAAAAATAATTTAAAATATTAGCCAGGTGTGGTACTGTGTACCTGCAGTCCTAGCTACTTGGGAGGCTGAGGTGGGAGGATTGCTTGGAGCCCAGGAGCTTTAGCCTGGGTGACAGAGTGAGACCCTGTCTCTAAAAAAATATATAAAAATAAAATAAAAAGAGTGCAAGAAAAAACTGGTAAAAGCCAAGTAAGGTCTATAGCTTTAGTTAATTGTATTATGCTAATACAAATTTCCTAGTTCTACTATTGTGCTACAACTAACCCCATATTCCCCCATACCAACAGGGGAAGCTGGGTGATGGGTACTTGGAGGCTTTTTGTACTATTTTTGCAACTTCATGAAGTCTACAATTATTTCAAAACTTTTTTTAAATTTAAAAATAGGGTTCCCAGTGGCCTGCTTAAGAGCCTTTTATCAGGTGTCACCTCTTCACCCATTTATATCATTTGGGGGCCCAGCCTAAGTTTTTCCTTCTCCAGGAAGCATCCTGATTATCCATGCCCACTTTGGGTCCCTACAGTAGTTATGCTGTGAGCACACAGCCAGGCCTCTGTCCTATGTTGTTTTTATGTGCCCGTCTTGCCTCCCTTGCCATGGTGAGAATTCCCCGAGGGTAGGGGTTGTATCTTCTGGGTCTTCCATCTCCTTCTCAGATCCTGAGGAACATAGCTAGTGCTCAATTATTACTTGCTGACAGACTGCTAAATATCTGCTTCCCACAGGACTCAGGCTCTCCCAAGCCCTGAATTTCCTCCTCCCTTCCCCAACTCCTAAGTCCAGCTCTATGGCAGCCTGTCTCTAAAAACCATGTGAGGAAGCAAGAGAACATAGGACTTGGAGCCACAAGAGATACTGCATCGTGAACCACTTATTGAATATCTACATCATGGCAATGCTTAACATGCATTGTATCTAATCTTCATAACCACCCTGCAAATCGGGAGCTGCACTCCCATTTTACAGATGAAGACAGACACACAGTAGGAAGGGATGGTAGTAACAGAATTGAAAGTCAAGTTCTAGTTCCCAGCTTTGCCACATACAAACAGTGTAGACTTGGGTCAGTTGCTTAACCTCTCTGATCTCAGTTTTCTCATCTGTAAAATGGGAAGAATAATACTTCCTTCACATGGATTTCATAAGAGGTAAATGAAATAACCTTCACAGAGTTTGTTATTCTGTGGATTCCTCAAAGGCAGGACCAGGCCTGACATGTGTTCACTACGTGTCTGTGGAAGTAATCTGTGAATGAATTAGTAATTGAAAGCATGAACAAATGCTTGCAAAGCGCCCCCACAGTTCTGAGCACAGAGTAGGAGCTCTCTAAATGTTAGTTCCTTCCTAGTTTCCTGCCCTTCTCCTCCTCTTCCTTCTACCCCAGCCCTTTCTGGCATGAATCCTCATCCAAACAGTGCCAGAATGGTGGAGAAGCTGCCAGTCCCTTCTGGTTCCAAAGGAAGGAAAATGTGCCACCTGCAGTTTGGAGGGTTTTGGCATGGGGCAGAGGCATGCCCAAGGGCTCCTTCTGTCCCTTAACTCATTCTCGGGCATGTGGCTGGTGGGGCTGGGGAAGGCTGTGCAGATCAGCAAGCTGGGGGTGCCTGCTCATGGGGCTCTTTTCCAGGGGGCCCCTCAGAGTAACCTCGTGCACAGGGGTCAGGGAATCCAGAGGGTCTGAGGGATACCCACCTTCGGGGAAAGGGCAATAGGGCCTTACAGTCCCTGCCTGCTTATCCGTCAACGTAGAATCTTGGAATCAAAGCTTTCCAGAAATGTGAGGGACACTGCATGTCATCAGTGCAAGCTCCAGAAGGCTGATTCCTAGGCTTGAACTCCCCAGAGGGTGGAGCACTCACTACTTCACTGGCATGGATATTCTCTGCTCTCCCTGGTGGGAAGGGCAAGACAGAGCATTCGAGCATTTCTGGAATCCAGGGGTGCTTGAGACAAGCTGAAAGAGCAGTGAAGGTGGCAGCTTCATAGCTGAGCTCCATGGCCAATTCTTTTTACTGCAAAGCCCGAGAGTCCTTTACTAGGAGGCAGAATTTTGTACTTGCCTGGAGGGTTCAGGTTGGTTGATAAGCCCTTGGGGAGGGGGAAATCAGCCACAGAATTCACACTGAGGTGTAAATGGTTGACAGGCTAGGTTCTCCCCTGTCTGAACAATGCCTGGTCTGCTCTGAGGGGCCACTCCATGTAGTTCTTATCTCCAGAGCTGTTTGGCCAGATGGACAGACAGCACATCTCTAATGCCCCCTCTTCTTTTGGCCACAGCCATCTACCTCCTGCTAGCCCTGGAAGTCCACTTTAGTAGAGGATTATTGGGTTTAATCCACATCTGCCTGATTTGGAATAATTCTCCTCATTCTGGCCCGGAAATGATGGGGAATCCAGCCAGTTGTGCAGTCTCCACTCCCTCTGCCTATTCCTAATTTGAAAGCCGAATAAGAATTCCTGGCATTTTCAAGGTCTTACACCATATATCATCCCCCAGGGTTGAACATGTATGGATTAATATTCCCATTTTATAGATGAGAAAAATAAGGTTTCGCAGGCATTAAAGAGACTCACACAGGGAGGCAGTGTCAAGGCTGAGTCTACATGCCAGGGTTAATTTCTGCTCCTGTACTCAGCTCCATGTTCCTACCCCCTCACCCCTGCCCCTGACTTGCCTCCAAAGTCTGCAGCAAACACCAACTGCAGTGGCTTCCTCAGCCACTTCCCTTGACCTCCAGTTCATCCAGCTTGGACATGAGTGCCTGTTTTCCGAAAGGAACAGGGCTTTGTTCTCAGGACACTCCTGTTAGGTGGACAGAAAAGAGCATGGCCCAGGGAGCAGGGAGAGGCAGCAAGGCAGGGCTGAAGGGATCAGAGCACAGCGACCAAGGAAGGCTGGGAGGTCAGGGAGGTCTTCCAGGGAGAGAGAACTTGGAAGGCTTGCAGCCAACTATAGGCTCAGGGCAGCTCCCTGAGACCCAGTGAAGTGATGGGCTCTGTTTGGGGTTGGGGGACCTGGGAGAGCCAGTGAGGATTCCGAACCAGTCCCCCATGCTGACATTTGGTCTTTCGGCTGCACAGCCCCTCACTAAGCAGTGTGCTCAGACTACCTGTTAGGTTCTCCAGACACACAGAAGCCCCAGTCTGTGTGATGGAAGATCAGTGCTTCCATCCCAGAGGCCAAATGCCCTTCTCAGGCCCACAAGCTGCTCCCACAGCCTACCACTTCTAAAGACTGAGGCCTCTAGAGGGAGCCGGGATCCCATCTTCATACTTTCCCCTCTGCCCCCAGGTCCCACCCCCGCCCCGTGCACTGGGAGCCTGTCCTAAAAGCAGCGGCCCCCTCCTCTCCTGAAGTCCCCAGTGGCCTCAGTAAGACTGGATAAGCTGGACAATGGGAACAGGGCTAGTTTGTGCCAGCCACAACCTGACCTTGCCCCTGAGGGGTCAACATTTTTTTCTAAACTTAGTGGGATAAAGGCTCAGGCTGGGCCCCAAATTAGGTTCAATCTATGGTCAGAGTCAGGGTTTAGTTATAGAAGTTAGTGGTAGAGTGTGTCCCAAACAGTGACACAAGCACAGTCTTTCTGTTTGGTTTGGGGGAAAGGACATACACCCTATGCACATGCCTTCACTGTGTGTCCTCCTCCTCCCTCCTCCCTCCTCTCTCCTCCCTGGGGACCCAACCCTGAACCAGGTGCTGTGAGGGAGGTTGATGAGGCAAGGGCCACTCTCAGGGACCCCTGGCCCAGGAGGCCAGATCAGCAAACGGTTCCCACACACATTAGTCTTTTATGGCTGCCATAACAAACAACCACAGTTTTGGTGGTTTAAAACAACACAAATTAATTTTCTTATAGTTCTGACACCAGAAGTCTGATAAGGTCTCATAGAGCTAACATCAAGGTGTCTGTAGGGCTGTATTCCCTGCTGAGGGATCCAGGGACAGATGTTTGCTCACCTATCCAGCTCCTAGAAACCACCCTCATTCCTTGGCTTATGCCCCGCTTCTACCTGCAGAGCCAGCAAGAGCCAGTTGAGTCTTTCTAATACCATGTCACTCTGACGTTGACTGTTTTTCCACCTCCTGCTTCCACTTTTAAGGACCCTTGTGGTTACATTGGGCCAACCCAGATAATCTCCCCATTTCAAAAGGTCTTCTGATCAGCAACCTTAACTCTATCTGCAAACTCCATTCCCCTTGCCATATAATTTAACACGTTCCCAGGTTCCAGGGATTAGGATGTGGACATTTGCAGGGGGGCGTTATTCTGCCTATCACACCAAGTAAAAGAGGCTGTAGTGCCTCCAGCATCTACAAGAGGGGCTCAGGCTCCCACTGGGAGCTGGAGATCTTCATTCTCACTTTAGTTTGCCCCCTGACTGGTGTGCACCTTGAGTAGATCCTTTTTCCCTTGGGCCTCAGCGTCCCCTTCTATAGTCAAAAGAGTAGAGATGACTGCTGTATTAATTAGTGTAAAGTTGAGCTCTGAACTGTAGAGACCTAGCAATAACTCAGTTAACTTAGTTGCTTTTAAAAAGAGAGTCTGGTATGTCAACCCAAGATGAACATCCCAGGTGTACAGAGGCTCTGTTCCATGTGGTCATTTAGGGATGGTGGTTCTTTCCGTCTCATTCCTCTGTCATTCCTTAGGTACTTGCTACTCAAAGTGTGGTCCCTGGACCAACAGCATCAGCAGTACCTCAAAAGCTTGCTAGAAATGCAAATTCTTAGCTTTCACCCTCAGAGTTATTGAATCAGATCTAATGATCTAATAATCCCTCCAGGCGAGTCTGATGCACACTAAAGATGAAGAACCACTGCTGTAGGGCATTGTACTTATCTGCTTGGTTGTAGCTGGGTCCCAAGCATGTCTGAGTTTGGGTTCATGGGAAGGGAGCATGGTGGAACACACTTCCAAGTTTTTGTAGGCCAGGCCTGGATAAGGTGCATAACTTGTCAACTTTATTGTTGAGAATTTGGGCCCATGACCATACTTAGTTGCAAGGGGGGCTGGAAAGTATAGTCCCTCATTGAGCAGCCACATGGCTAGCTACAACTCTACCATTATGGAAGAAGGGGAGGGTGGACTGTGGTATATAACTAGTAATCTCCACCATGATTGCTATGGTCTCTTCCATCTTAGAAGAACAATGATTTCCTGCATCTGTCCTGGACCACAAGCCTCATCTGTTAAACTGAATGCACCCCAGAGGTGTGCGCTCATCTATTACAAATCAGCTCTAGCTTCAGTGACCACAGTTTCCTGGACATCCTGATGGTGGTCAGGAGTCCAAGGTCATTCTCCAATTTGGAATGAAAGAGTCAAAGACAGAGAGGAGGGATGGGCTTTGCAACGTTTTGGCCTGCCTAAGTTTGAGTAGGCAGGGGCTGGAGTTGAGGATCATGTTTAGGATGTTAGACATATGCACTTTCAACTGCCCCTTGGAATTCACAAAACACCAGAGGTTTTTAAGATATCCTAGGAACAGAAGGATGGTTACTGCCCTTCCCCCTCCGTGAGTGTTTACCGTGTTGCAATCCCTGAGCTGTATGCTTAATGAGAAATTGGCCCCAACTGCTGAAGATTCAGGAAATGCTCAAAGCTTTAGGTGGGAAAAATAGGGGAACAGCTGTCTATCCTCCTGTCCCTCCAGCCACTTTGTTCCAGGAGCTCCTAGGGTAATATGAGAGGCCTCCTTCTTCAGACTGAACATGGGACAGAGACAGGGACTCTGTCTCCCCTTTGATTCAGAAGCTCCAGGCATGGGGTGTGTCTCCTTATTATCTTTCCTCAGTCACATCGAACACCCCCATTCAGAGTGTCTGACGGGTCACAAGTATCTGTACTTTTACTCTCAGATGGCCCCATGTTTTCTCACCTCTTGGCCCACGTTGGCTGAGCTTCCTGCAGAAACTTTGTCCTGAGCTGGGCTTGGGATGGGCCATGACTTGCGAAGAGGATGCTGAAGACCCTGTCTGCATTTTCTGTGGGACTGTCAGGGAAGATGCTGCCCATGGCGAAGCTCAGTGAACCTCAAGAAATTGCTCCCGTGATAAACACCACTTAGAATTTAATGCCAGGAACGTGTTTATGTCTCCTGAAAAACTGGCCTTTTGTTCTGGCAGGCAGAACACTATATCCTTTTGGTTCTACTTTGGTCTGAGCTGCCAGGAACCTCAGAGCTAAATGTCATGATTAATTGCAACAACCTTAATATTTTCAGTGTAGAATAGAGCTCTTGCTTTCTTTCCCATTCACCAGGGCTTCTCAAAGAGAGGGTTGTAGATGCCTGGAACGGAATCTCCTTGCTAAAATTCAGCTTACTGGTCCCATCTCAGACCTACCAGAATCAGAATCCCAGGGTGGGGGTGTCTCATGCATCTGAAGTCAATTCTTGTGCAAACTGAAGTCTGAGACCCCCTGCCATGAGTCATCTTGATCTTTTACCTCAGATATCCTCTAGTGAAGGTATGTTCTCCTGTGAATCACCTCAAAATGTATTTGGGTACAGGAAGATTTCTTTTTTACATATAATATACATTTAATCATGTTAAATGGAAAATAGAAGTGATAACAAACCTCTGCACATAGTAGTTGAAAACCATTTTTAGAATAAATGATTGATAAGATTAAATGTGGAAATAAATTATAAATTTAGACTACATCCTGAGCCTATCATAAAGAAACTAAAAGAAACCCCCACATCATTAAAAAGTCAAAAAAAATTAGGAAATGTTACTTTAAAAATTATTCAATAAACCATAATGACTATTCTCAAGAACTCAGATAAAAATGCATCGTCCTGCTATTGGGGGCTTCTTCTGGGTGACAGCACTTGAGTAAGTCTAACTTCCTATGTCATGCATTTCTGTCATAGGATGTGGAGGATTTTGAATTGTAAGTCAA
This sequence comes from Daubentonia madagascariensis, assembly GCA_023783475.1. Lineage (NCBI taxonomy): Eukaryota > Metazoa > Chordata > Mammalia > Primates > Daubentoniidae > Daubentonia > Daubentonia madagascariensis. The sequence goes on along the minus strand of JAKFHU010000144.1, from coordinate 4,118,747 downwards.
TCCCGCGATGGAATACTATGCAGCTGTGAAAATGAATGAAGGCGCTTATTAAGAAATAAAAAGATTTTTAAGATATTTCATTAAGTGAAAAAAGAAGGGAGCAGAATGGCGTGTATAGGATACTAACTCTTGTGACAAATAGGGGGAGGTGTGAAGACATTTGGTTTTGCTTATGTAGGTGTGAAGAAACTCTAGAAGCCTTCACAAGAAATTCATAGCAGTTTGTGTGAGGGGGTGGTGGGAACTGGGTGGATCTTCGCTGGGAGTGAAAGGAAACCTTTCATTATACACCTTTTATGTTTTTCATTTTTGAACCATGTGAATATATTTCAGATTCAAAAAAACTGTTTCGTGTGTGTGTGTGTGTGTATATATATATCTTGGATATATATATCTGATCAAAAGATTCTCTACTCTGTCACAACTATATAAACTGTTTTATTAAAACAGGTGTTTGGAGCCACGCACAGTTTCCTCTATGTCAAGCCTTACCTCATACAACTCTATCCCAGGGCAACCTCCTCTGAAAGGGCCCCTGGAGCGCGTGGTTTTGGACAGAACCAGCTTGCAAAGTGGACTGACTGAGGAAGGTAGGGTGAAAATGCTTCCCAGCTTCTAAGAGCCTTCACTGTGCAATGCCCAGGTTCAAGAATATTCTCAGGTTAATTAAATGTCAATGTATTCGTTTTCTCAGGATGCCATAACAAAGTACCACTGACTGAGAGCTTAAACGGCAGAAATTTATTTTCTCACAGTTCTGGAGGCTGGAAGTCCAAGATCAAGGTGCCAGCAGGGCTGGTTCTCTATGAGGCGTCTCTCCTTGGCTCACAGATGGCCACCCTCTGGCTGCCTCTTCACATGGTCTTTTTTCTGTGGGCACTTCCCTGGTGTCTCTGTGAGTCCAAATGTCCTCTTCTAATAAGGACACCAGTCAGATTGGATTAGGGCAACCCTAATTGCCTCATTTTACTTTAATTACCTCTTTAAAGGCCCTTTCTCCAAAGCAGTCATATGCAAGGTACTGGGGGTTAGGACTTCACATATGAATTTGGGGAGGCACAATTCATCCCATAAACCAGGAAACAAGAACAATTAGAGTTCAGGGACTGAGGCTTTGGATTCAGACCTTGGCTCAGGTCAGAGTCAACACTGGGACGATTTCTGGTCTGGCAAGGTGTGGTTTGAAGTAAGTGGTGTGTGACAAAGCAGGAGGAAAAGTTCAAGGCAGGCATATGTCAGATAAGAAGGAAAAGGGAGGGGACAGAGAGGAAGAGGAAGGGAGGAAGGGAGGGAAAGGAAGGAAATAAGAGAGCCAAGGGAAAGGTATGGGGGGAACCAGCCGTGGAGCCCCACCACCCACACCCCCTAAAAGCACAGCAGCCATTGGGACCCCCTACAACGTGAGGGGTGACTAGGAGCATTGTCCTCACAGCCCCAGTCTTGGGGCTTGGCCGTGACTTCCCTCTGGACCTGAAGAATGCCTGCCCTTCACCAGGGCTGAGGCATCCAGGACATACGCCCCCAGTTTTAGAGTCCATCCATGAGCCCCTTCATTTTATGGAGGAAAAGGGGAAAGAGCTGAGGGAGGAAAGTGACTTCTCCAAGGCTACACAGTTGGGACTTGGAACTGCCATTGTAGGTGAGGGACTGGGGGTTCCTCTGGGATGCTCATATCCCTGGGGGTCCAGCAGCAAATCAGGATCGTTTATACTTCTCATATAGTCTATACTCTGGGGACTCTTTCTGTCAGGTCAGAGGTAAGGGCTTCCTCAAGGTGAGAGGCTGACCCATGGGATTGGGGAGGTAACGGGGAAAACACCCCCAAAAGAGGGCTTCAGTTGGACAGGCAGAAAGACACATCTTGGATCGTTAGGAATGATGAGTCAGGAAGACAGAGATGTTTCAGAAAGACTGTCCCTAAAAGGGAAAAAGAGTAACATAAATTATGACTCAACACCCCTGATAAATCCTGATCTGATATTTCAGTGTCCTAGCTGCAGGCATAAATGCTGGGCCTGTGACGGATGGATGGATGGTGTGCTTGAAATGATGGAGCGTCTCTCCAATCTCTCGGATGATGCTGGCCTGTTTTATGCTCAGTATCCATAATGAGGACATGTTCCATAGTGACAGATAGTCCAGGGGTGGCAAGACCAACCTGTCTCCATTATGTTTTCCCTGACAATGGAGGGACTGCAGGATCAGCCTCAGAGCCAGCTCCTGGCGGAAGGAGCGTGACGGGACACAGATCTCCTGTCGCACCACATGCAGCTCGCTACCTCTTGGCCATGGTGGAGGAGAGGGTACGGAGGGACTTTGAGCCTTCATCTGGTTTCATTTCTGTGGTTTGGGGAGTTGGGACTTAGGGAACCTGCTCCACAAACCCAGGAGTGAGGGCTGTAGTGGCCTGAGTTCAGATCTGGGACTGACCTCCTGGAGATGGATCTGTCTCCCTGGGGAAGGTAACTCATCCCTGGGCACAAGCTCTTCTCACAGAGAAACATTCAACCCCATAGTGGCCTCGGATCTGCTGGGATCATCCAAGGATCTATTTTCCACCCCTGACCTTAGTTCTATCCTGAAGTTCAGAACACTCTTTCCCACCTCTACACATTAACTTACACATTTAGCCCACCCAAGATGCATTCCCCTCTTCTGATCTTCTAAGCTGCTCTTTGTCATCCTACAAAGGTCAGGTTCAAGCCCTGCCTCCTCTAAGAATCCTGCACTAACTACTCCAGACTGCACCAAATCCTTCCATCCCCCACCTCATGTGCACTTACCATGTGTACCACATGTCACTTTGAGTTAATACCTGAGTTAAGTATTTCATCCCAAACTCTAAACTTCTTAAAGTATTGCCTTAGGCTTCACAGTGGGCCCTGCAGGTGCTCAATAAATGGGAACTGAATGACGGCCTCGAATTGGAGTATGAGTCTCTTCTTTCCCGCCAACCTGGGAGCTCACCAAACATAAAGAAGCCACTTTCTTGGCCTGCCCCCTTGCCCAGCACAGAGAACTGGCACAGGATGTAGGGAGAATGGGGGCCAATAAAACCGGCCATTTCAATCCATCAAAGCAAAGCGAAGCTGGCTCTCTCAGCAGTGGCTGGCAAAGCAAGCCTGCCCTGGATGCTGGTGCTGAGCTCCCCGGTTCTTGCATGAGTCTCCCCTTGGATCCTGGCCATTCCACCCCCTGTGAGGGTCTAGACAGGCTCTGCCTGTGGGCCCTGGCTTTCCCTCCAACACAGCCTCTGGACAGCCCAGGATCAGGCAGCCTGGTTACTTCCTCTGTGGGTTCAGGGTGTGGCCACCATGCCTGCTCTGCTCCCATTCCTGCTGAGGGGCAGCAGCACCAAAGGAGAAGAAGAGGTCCCTCAAAGTCCTCTTCATGGGTCAGTTCAAGCCTTGTGACATCCACCTCCATGGGCCTGGCTGACGCCCACTCTGTGGGCTCTGGCCAGCAAGAAGCCCTCTGGGGCTTGCTATATGTTGAACTCACCTCTCCCTGTGTAGCCCTCTCATTTGATAACAGGGCCGTCTCTTATTCCCACAGATCTTGGAGCAGTCAGGCTGTCCAGCCTGTGCAGGAGGGATATATGTGTCCTTGGGAAAAGGAGAGGATATCACACATTTGCCAATGTTTAACCACCCTCATCTCCAGGAAGTTCATCCTTCTATCTGACCTAAATCTCTTTCACTGCAGCTGAAACCCAGTTTGCTCACTGTCCTCCACAGAACTTGGCTCCTATCCTCGAGCTCATTCTCTCGCCGCCTCTCTGCTGGCTGTGCAGCCAGGATGGGGTCGTCCTGTGACCTCGCCTTCAATCCCAGAGCCTGGGGAATGGCTTTTATCATCCCCGCCAGTTAGCTCCATCTATCTTAATTACATTTTCGATTTTGTCACTGACCGTCACTTCGTATTTCCTTCAGTTGCTGAGTGTGCCCTCAAGGACCTGGGGGGTCCCTGCCCTTCCGGGCCACACGGCAGTTCCCAGCTCCATCACTCAGGACTGGCAAATTGATGGCACCTGCCCTGGGGCCCGCTGCAGAGCAGGCTGAATAAATTGCCATCCCCACCCTCTATCCCAACTAAACAGCCTTGGCTGTGGCCCAAGGCTCTGATCCGGGACATCCCCACTGCCAACTCCTCCAGCCGGCTGTCCGCCCGCCAGTCTGCCGCCTGCCCCCTGCCTGTGGGTTTCAGGGTGACCTGGGCCTTGTCTCCAAAACACTGCAGGAAGCTGTGAGTCCACTAGGCTGCCCTGTGCTGGGCACCTGCTCAGCTGGCCTCTCGCCTGGCTCTGGCCCTTTCTGCTCTTGCTGTGAGAATTCAGGCAGCTCGTTTTCCTCCTCTGTGTCTGTACACCCTCTTCTACCAAAGGGGACAGACAGTCTAAACCACAAGTTTTGGGGAAGAGTAAAGAGGAGACCCAGAAGTGAAATGAAGGCTAAATATAGTATAAAGGAAGAAATTACAGTTATACCATGATAGCCTTTCATTTGGGTTTACTATCCAGGAAACTGATGAAATTGAACTTACCCGCAGTGTGAGCTCAACACTCCCTCCCATCAAAACCTGAGCCTAGACTCTAGTCCCAGACTGAGCCCTGCCACTGGTCCTAGACTGAGCTATGGCCCTTGTTACAGACTAAGCTGTCACCTTGACCCAGGCTGAGCCCGACCCTGGTCACAGGTTGATCCCTATGCTGGTCTAATTTCTGATCCTGCCCTGGACAATTCTCTCACCCAGAATAGCCCCAACCCTGTCATAGACAGAACCCTAACCCTGCTTCCTAATTAAGGCCTGATCCTGACCAGTTTGGGCCTATCCCCACATCCTAAATACATACTCCTCACAACGATGGGTGAAGGGAGAATGGCTGGCTGGGTGTGTTCCAAGCACTGTGCCTGGCATGTAGCTCCATAAGACTGTCCCTGTTTGCCAGGCTGCAGGCCTACTAGAGGCACCCTTGTGTGAAGGGTGACCGCAATGTGCCTTCCTGGGGAGGAGCTACAGGGCAGAGGAGAGAGGGGGCAAGCCAGACTCGGGCACCACTTCGTGACCTTGAGGCCATTTCCTGAATGTATCCCTCCCCATCCTTGTCCTCAGAGTCTTATGGACACAGCTGAGAAATGTCTCAGAGATACAGGCCCCTCCCTCTGGAGCAATGCTTCCTTCCCTCCTCTAGGTCACCCCTCTGGTATCCATCCTGCCCCAGCTTGAAAGTCTACTCCCCTGGTCAACTCTAGGCACCAGGCCTCCCTCCTCCTGCCCCTCACAGCCTTGACCAGCAGAGGCCGAGGCCAGGGGCAGGGCAGGGCAGCTCGCTGGTTGATGCAGCTCTGAGAGGGGAAAGAAAAGTAGCTCCCACTGGAAAGCCTTTCTCCTCTCCATCTCCAGTGATGCCTCCTCCAGAAAGTCTTCCAAACACCCTCATCCTCTCTGAGCGCTCTCTGACTTCCCTCAGCCTAGACTCACTGGCCCTCATTTGGCACCAGCGTCCCACAGCCCTGGATATTGCTTTGTCTGTCGGTGGGCTATTTATTGCTGCACTCCTGATGGCCAGGTTCAATCGATACTACAGTAGCATCAATGCTACACATGCTGCAGCAATACTTCTCAGACCTCATTTTACACTTAATGGTGGTGTGTCAGGACACAAGCTTGGCTGCTCAAATGATGACTTCAACAAAAGAAGTTTATTTCTTATCCATGCAAAGATCCCAGCTCCGGTGGCATTTCTGTGATTCTCTGCCATTCTTGGAAGTTGTCTTCATCACAACGTCCTTATCCCAGCTGGCAGGAAGGGGTGATAGTGAATATTGTCAGGAGGCACTCAGCATGCTCTTCCTCTCCCCCACTACACTTTCACTTTATTACAAAGCCTGGAAGCCTCAGTACTACATTTCTCAGACTTCTTTGCCACTAGGATTCTGGATGCAACTAGTTCCAGCCCATGAGTTTCACTTGCACTATTTGGAAGGCAGAAAAAAGGCTAAGGCGGTTCCTCCTTAGGCAGCAGAAGCATCTGGCCTGCAGCCCCCAGCCCATGGGATCCTCCAGTCCACTGTCTGGCCACCTTGCTTCTGGGGGTGGCGATGACATTGGCAGCAGTCCTTGAGCTTCCTGATCTCTTGTTTGTAGCTGTCATGATGAGAGCAGAAACCCTAGCAACATCCCACAACCTTCATGCTTCCAGCCCTGCTAAGGATTTTGTAAGCACCCAGCTCCCTCTATTAAATCCCTTTCTGTTTGGAATACCTAGAACAGTATCTGCTTCCTGTTATACATGCAGACCAATTCTCAGGTTACATCTACCACACCCTATGGGCCAGAACCTAGTGCCATGACCACACCGAGGGAAGCTAGGAAATACAGATTTTGTTCTGAGAGGCCATGTACTCAGCAAAAATGAAGGTGATCTATTTAGCAAAGGAAGAGGGAGAGAACGGACATAGGAGAACACCAGCCATCTGTCTTGGGTGCTATGATAAATCCTAAGAAGACAAGAACAGGCCTGTGAGTGCTTCTACCCCAGCACTATTAGCTCTGAAGCACCCCAAGACTGCATAACTACTACGGATTCCAGAACCCCATCCATGAATCCAAGTCTGCTGATATAATCAGTTTCTCTGCCACTGATGTTCGGCCATGGTGTGGAGAGATGAAGCAAAATGAATGAGAGTTTGGGGCAGGGGCTCTGGGCTGCCTTGCCAGCTGGGCCTGGCCTTTTGCCCAAATTAACAACGCCCCACGCTAGGCACTGGGAATCCCGTGATGCATGACTCAGACGTGGTTGCTGTCCTCCAGGAAATCACGCTCTTCCCAAGCATACCAGCCTTCTGCATCTCCATTTTGGCCCCTCCAGTGGGAGATTCACTACACGCTCCCCCTCAGCTCCTCACAAAAGTCTCTTTCACCTCCAAGACCCTGATCCCAAATGCCCTGCTGCACAGGACGTCTTCTCTAACTCGCAGGCAGATCCACTGCTCACTCCCAGTGTTCCCACCACCCCACAGTGAATTACCTCCAGTTCAGCACCGGCCACACCCCAGTGTGCTGGTCTTTCCGTGGCCCTGCCTCTCCCATCATTGGATGGGCTTGGTGGGGGTCTGTGATGGCAGGGGCCCTGTCTGTCTGATGAGCTTCTGACACCCAGAGTCTGGCACTGCTTGCAACCCCAAATTTAGCCTCCATCCACACTCATCCCCTGCCCTCCTGGGACTCTCTCTCTTGCCCCTGGGACTATACAAATGGTGCTCCCTCCTCCTGGAACACCTTCTCCACCTTCCTCCCCCAACTCTTACCAGCCAAGACCCACTGGGTGCCACCTCCTCCAAGAAGCTTTCCCCAACCTGGGAAGGTAGACTGAGTGGCCTCCTCTGAGCTCCCACAGCCTCTGTGCTTCCCATGACACCCTCCCCACTCAGTGCGGTCAGTGACCAGCAGCACCAGCACCTCCTGGGAGCTACCAGATGTGAGATTGTTCTGAGGGGAAGAAACATTTCTTTCTATCCCCTCCTACCTTCCCCGGTAGGGTGCCAGACTTAGCAAATAAAAATACAGGACACCCAGTTAAATTTGAATTTCAGCTGAACAACAAATAATTTTTTTTTAGTATAAGCATGTCCCATGCAATATTTTGGACATAGTTATATTACAAAATGATTCATTGTTTCTCTGAAATTCAAACAATTTTAATTTATATTTTAATTTGCATTAAATGTATATTTAATTGGTATTTTATCTACAACCCCATCCCAGCCCCTGCCCAGTACCTGACCAGCATAGAACAGGTGCTCCCCACACGTTTGCAGAATGAAGCCTAAAAGGATATGCCAATGTGAGCCTCATCTACACAGCGAAGAAGTTCGCGCACTTCTCCTGCTTTCTAGGGTTGCTGCTCAAATAAAACTGGTGAAAGGTACTTGAGAAACTCAAAGGCTGTGTACAAATGTGTTTGTTATTTAGTCACCATCACCACCATTGCCATCACCCAAATGGCCCCAAATGTGTCTAAGCTAAACTTTTGAGCATTTGTGTATGTCAATAATTCTTTTATGTTGCTTAGATCAATCACATTTAGCACATTAGGGCAGATGACATTATATGATAATCATGTTATTGCTATTATTATCACCACTATTGGTATTGTTACAGTATGCTACTTTATGAATCACTGTGATTATTTTCCCTGCAGAGAATTTTATGTTCTTGTTGGTGACTTCATTGTAATAATGAAACCCAAGAGACTTTCCCCAGGGCTCCGAGTGGCAGGTGCCTGGAAGCCCTGCCTCCCCCCCAGGAACCGCAGCCATCAGTGGGTACCAAACCAAGAAGGTGAGTGTGCTGACGCTGGACCCTTTGGGGGAAACAGAGATAATTTCTGAGCCAAAATCTAGGTCAGCAGCTCCCAGAGTGTGGTCCTTGGACCAGGAGCATTGGCATCACCTGGTAGCTTGTTAAAAATACAAATTCTTGGACTCCACTCCGGACCTCCTGAATCAGAAACTCTGAGGGTAGGGCCCAGAAATCTGTGATTTAACAAGCCTTCCAGCTGATTTCATTTATCCTAAAGTTTAAGAATCACTGATCTAGGTGGATGCAAGAGAACATGGAGCTCTCAGGTCCCTTCAGACCTGACAGCTACCATTCTGTTGTATTCACTGGAATCCAGGAAGATCGAGCCAAGGGAGTAAAGGAGAGAGCATGGGTGCCAGGGGAGAGGAGGGTGTTGGTAGACTCAGTGTCAGGCCCCATAGTCAGGGTCCTCCTTGAATCCCAGGTACGCCAAGGGAAAAGTGAATTTCCACGGGTAGAGATGGGGGAAGTGGAGCTCTCCAAGCAGAAGGAATATCATGTGCAAAGGTCCTGAGGCCGGGCAGCAAGGGATGAGTTTGGGAAAGAGTGGGGTTCTAGGTTTGACTGGAATCTGTGATAGGAGCACAGATGGTTTAGAGCCAGAGCATGGCAGCCCTTAGATGCCAGGGGACTCATTCAGATTGTATCCAGCAGGTTTTTGAAGGTCTCTGAAGGTTTTTGACCAGAAGAGGGGCATGGTCAGAGCTGTGCTTATGTAGGATGAAGAGGGTAAGATAAGCTGGGAGCATAGCAAAGGTATCTTTTTTTCACTCACAGCATTAGAAAAATAAAAATCCAGTCCTGGCTGGCTGGACTTTGCAGCTCCTGCCAGCTGAGCACTGGGACCTGTGACAGCCACAGTCATCACAGCTCCAGCTCCAAGGCAGCCCTCTGGGGAGTGGCCCCACAGGGGCTTTGATCTGACAGCACCTGTGGCCATGGCCACTTCTGAGGGTTGGGCTCTTCAGGGGAGGTGGAGTGGGTGGGACTCTCAGAGGGGATAAAGGCAGATGCAATGCTTCCCTGCCGCCTCCCTGGCCTGTGGGGAGGAGGCTGCCCTTGGCTATGGTCCCCTTAAGGTTTAGAGAGGAAGAAGTGGGGGTGGGGGAGAAGGAAAGAAGAAATGTTTATGGCACTCCTGTTCACCCTCCTTCACCGCCTTCCCCTGCCCCAGCCCTGCCTCAGGGGACCGAGGGAACTCTCCTCTTCCTTTGAGGAGCAATGGAGGTCAAAGATAGTGTCACACTTCGTGGCCCCTTGTGGACTGGCAGTTCTGGGAGTGCAGGGGGATGTGGCTTTCCCATAAAAGGCTTCAGCAGGGGGAGTCCCTTCTGTGGCTCCACAGGCAGTGGGCACCGCTGAGAGAGTCTCAGGCAGGAGAGCAAGGACACAAAATACTCCCTTTTGATAGCAGAAAATAATTATTCCTGAGTACAGTGGAGACACCCTAGGGAGAGTCCAAAAGTCACTGTGTGTGGGGGTGGGGTGTCTGTACATGAGGCTGGTCCCTCAATGGCAAGTAGGGCAAGGGTCCATGAACTGATGGCAATCGCTGTGCACGTGCCTCCATGGTGCCCTAGCTTGGGGAGACATGAATTACGTGTGCAGAGTCCCTGGCATAAGGTAGGCACCCAATAAATGTTCGTTGACAAACGAATGTTCCACAAATGGGCATTGAGTGGTCCCTGTGACCCAGGTTCTTTGTGGTCATGTGGACCCTTCCTCAATATCTCAGAGACAGAGCCATTGATGTCCACAGCGCATGAAAAGTATCTCCTCTACTTTCCATGGACATCTGGCCTCACCCTCTGATGGACCATCCCCTGGGAAGGGCCATGTTTCCACATCATCAAAGCCAAAACATTAGAGCTAGACTCTTCAGGACTTTGTCATTAACTCTCATTCACAAGTAGAGCTGGAGAAGCAGGGGCCCATTGGTGGAAAATCACTCACCCCAAGTCATGAAGGGACACAGAGCACTAGAATCTGGGTGTCTGACTTTCACTGCAGCACTGGTCCCTGTACCATGCTATTGATCTTCAGGACCATCCCGGGAGGGGTGGGGGGAGAATTTGCCTAAAAGAGTGCTCTGGCACCATGGGCCACAGCTCCAGGGCCCAACTCTCCTTCTTCCTCAATCCCCCTGACAAAGGACCCGGAGAGGCAGTTGTTGGAGGTCAGTGGCTCCACCTTGGGCAGCATAATGCCTAAGGAAGGGCAGAGTCTAGAACCAGTCCTGATCTGCACTTACCACCTATGTTGACCTTGGGCAAGTCTCTTAATCTCTCAGTGTCTGTTTTTTTAATCTCAAAATAGGGATAATAACAATACCTACCCCATAGGGTTGCTATGAGAATGAAATGAATTTCTTTTTGTAAAGGACTCAGAACAGCATCTGGCATACTGTAAGAGCTAGACAAGAGTTTAATATATAAAGTACTGTTATAGTTTGGGTTCCCTACAGCTGAGCCCAAGACAGAGATTCAGGTGTATGGAATTTATTGAGGGAGTCCTCGCAGGAGAAAGGGAGGGAAGGACTTAAGCTAAGGACGTGGTCTCAGCTGGGTCTGGGGGCACCACTCTGGAACACCAACTGCACCACAGAGGCAGGCTCACCTGAGGCAAAGGGAGGGGTGGGGAATTAATGAGGGGGGGTGCAGCCTTTTGTCTATACCACTCAGACCTTGTCTACAGGATGCCCCAGGCAGTAGGGAATGTTATTTCCCAAAAGAGGTGCATCCCATTTGCCAAAAGCAATTCTAGAGAAGAGGAAAGCTGTGAGCAGTTAACAGTTGACACTTGCAGCAGCTGGGCAATGGGCACACTGGCCCAGCACAGGGGATCTGGGTTGTATGGAAGGTGTTGGCTCAGAGCACTAAGACCTCTCAGACACCTCCCTTGCTTTATAGAAGGGAGGGCATTGTCCTCTGTCTAGACCCTTTCCTTCTACTTCCAGCAGGGCTGGGCTTCCTCCCTAGCCCCATCCCCATAAATCAACACTCTCACCAAAAGCTAGAGAAATTCAAGGGCACCCCCATCCCCTGCACCACCTTATCAGCTCTCACCAGCCCCCTCTTAGAGGAGGCCTGTCCCAAGGACCTCCTGAACCCAGGAGGCTCTGACTTCTGACACTTAGGCAGGGGTCCAGCCTTCTGGTGGCAACTTGACCTCAGCCCTTCCCTTCCCCACCCCCTTCAGGCCCCTGTGGTGGGGACTTCACCATGCAGGAATTTTCTATCACACCATGAGCACCTCAGAGGAAAATCGGCAAAATTAATTGGAAATTAAAGTCACCAAATGAGCACTGAATTAAGAAACCATTAACTCCAAATGACTGCTGGAAGGGAGCGGAAGTTAATTACAAAGGCTGCCTGGTTATTTTGTGTGTTTTCTGCATCACAGTTATTGTCTTAGGTCCTAGTGTCTGAGTCTGATTAGTGTTCTGTGGCTATCAGTGTTGCTTTGGTGAGTGGCGCAGCCGTCCCCAGTTGTCCCAGGGACCAAATCAGGCATGGACGGAGGAAGCCTCGCCCTGCTGGAGACTGGGCCTCCCCGCACACTCCCTGCCTGACCCACAGCAGCATCTCCCCACAGCTGCCCCTGCCTTAGCCCCCTCTAAGGGAAGTCATTGTTGGTGGCATCCCAGGGAGTTCTTGCCCACACATTATCATTGCATAATGAGCACCACCATCCAGCTCATTAGGCGCTGCCGGGGATCAGGATGAAATGGGATAAAATGGAAGAAGCACATGGCTTATTAGCCAAGGGGGCTGTAGAGGAAGAGGGGGCTAAGTGGGGGACTGTGCCCTCTTAGCCTGAAAGGCAACTCTGGCCCAGCTCTCCTCTCTCCCTGGGAGCAATCTACAGCAGTAGAGATGACTATAGAATGCAAGTTTCACGAAGGCAGGGGATTTTGTTGTTTTGTTCACAGTTCTATCTCCAGTGTCTACATCCATGCCTAGCACAATAAATATTTGTTGAATGAATGAGTGAACTGGAACCCCCAAGAAACCTTCCCTTGACCATGAGCCAAGGGAAAGAAACTGTGTGGAATGGCCTTCTAATTACTGGAAGCCAAGTTATCGCAATTGAAGGACAAGGCCGAGGCCATCATAATCTTTCTCTGGCTTTGTGAAAAAGCCTCCCAGCTGGTCCCCTGTATCTGATCTTGCATCCCTATCTCCCTGCCCCATTCTTTATATTATGTCCCAAAGTAATTTTTCTAAAATCCATACTGGATCACACCCTTCCCCAGCTCACTACTCTTCCATGAGTCTTTGCTGCCTGCAAAGTAAACTATAAAAGTATAAAAGGTGTCCAGCCTGGCATTGAAGACCCTCAGAGATCTATAGTCCCCAGAGCTTCCCTTCCAAAATGCCCCTCCTGCAGGAAGTCCTCCCTGACCACTTGGGCCCACTATGACCCTGAGTTCTCCCTTCTGTGACTTTCTGAGTCATGACTTTAGCATGTAACAAAACACTGTCTAATATTTTGACTCTTTAGTGTCCCATGAGTTGGTCTCCCCTTCATATTGATCATAATCTCCTTGGGTAAATGAATTAGTATTTTCTTGGGGCTCCCGCAGAAAACCGAGGAGAAGGCTAGGAACATAGAGATGTTGTTATGGAGGACATTGATTAGTCAGTCAATTAATTCATTGGCCTCCCTCCTTGCGCTCCTTCCCCGCACTCTCGTCACTGCTCTCAGCATATCTCTGCTCAGTAATTCTCACACTGTCTTGTAAGCATTAATTTTCTCATCTGATCTCATCTCCTGGGCTGTGGGATCTTTGAGAACAGGGGACAATATGCCCCTTCTCTCTGAATCCCCGGCAGCCGACACGGTCCCTCAGTAAATGAGAGAGGATGAAACTATACCTCCCTGGCAGAGCCTTATCTGTACCTCCCATAGCATTAGTTGCCTCACTTACTCATTTATTCATTTGTTTGTTCAGCAACTGTTTATTAAACATTGACTATGTGTCAGATACTAGGTTAGGTATTGGAGAGAGAACAAGGAGGGAAAGACAAGCAGCTTGGACATCTTCATTTCTCTACCCCGCAGTGAATTTCTTGAGATTGGGAACATGCCTGAATCACCTCTGCAGTCCCATCACTTAGCACAGTGCTTGGCACAGAAAGTGTTCAATAAGTGTCTGCAGAATTAATTAGCAATATGTCTAATTGGCTTCATGTCCCTTTTAAGCCTGTGGTGGTCTCTCATGGATCCTGTGGGATTTTGGATGAACTAGCTTTACTCTAAGGCTGAAGCTGGAGAAGCCCCACAAAGGCCAGCTCCTTGGGAAGATGTTTTCGTTCAACAAACATTGACTGCAAATATCCCCACCTCACAGCTCGTAGTCTGAAAGAGAAGACAAAGATGAACAGAGAGAGAGAGACAGACGGACCCTGAGGGGTAATGACAGGGTCAGAGGAACAGTGGGACATTGGGTTGGTCCAGGGAGAGTGACAGCACAGATGAGGGAGTGCTTTCTTCTGTTCTAGGGGTAGAGAGAGGACTTCCCAGAGGAGAGGACTCTTGATCTGGGCAGTGAATCAGAAGTGTGCCATGCAGACAAAGTGGGAAAGACAGAGGGAACAGAAAGTGCAAAGAGGTAGTGAAGCCCTGGGACAGCTGGGGAACTGCTGGTGGCAGCTCCACATGACCAGTGCTCGAGAGATAAAGGAAAGCACAGCGGGTAAGGCCGAGGGGCAGACAAGAGGGAGGGTATATTTTAGTCTAAGAAGCAGCACGGGCTTTATTATGTAAGCTGGAGAGAACTGGATATGGTTATAGGCCCTGGAGAAGACAGCATAGAAGGAGAAAATGGCAGTCCATGAGGGAGAAGTCATACGAACCCGGCAGGTGAGGTGAGGTGTTTACCCATTGTCCTTGTCTGGCTAGCATCCATTCGCCTGACACCTGGTAGGAGCATTTTCCTCTGTGGAACACTCCTCTGCCACTCTGTCCAGTGGGGTGACCTCCCCAACATCCACCCCAACATGCCCAGTCTGAGCCCAGTCAGTCACAGTGCTGCACTCCCCCAGCCATAGCAATTGGCTTGGAGATGATCATGTGATCCCACCTGAGCCCCTGCGACTCAGTAAGAACTAAGGGGATGTCTCTTCCTGCTGAGGAAGTGGAGAGGACACAAGCTGAAGCTGTGTGTTGCCCTCTGCCCCCTAGGTAGTAAAGGCCTACCTGAATAAAGCCAATATTGAGGAATGCAGAGCCAGGAGGGGACATGAGGCTGAGCACAGATGGCATCATGATGTACTGGGAGCAGTAAGATCTACTTACGGAATTTTCAGCGGAATTCTTTATTTAAAAAAATTAAGCTAATTTGGATCAGGTTTCTGTTATTTGCAACTGAAAAAGTCCAAACACACTAAGAAAAGTAATAAAGAAGTTTGAGTCTCCTGGGGGTGAATACTGAGTTAACTGCTGGCATTTGGTGCCCAGCCAAAAAATTATTTAAAAGACATTTACTTAAATGTTTAAAAGAATTTTTTTGAGAAACATAAAAACACAACTGAATATTTCATAGGCCACTTTACACAATATAATAGGCAGTAATACATATTTTTGTAAGCATAAACACTCAGGTATACTAACAACAGTTGCACAGGTATAACAGTTATGAGCGGACAAACTATATTCATAAAGAAATAGGTCAAAAAGCAAAATGTATAAACACATATCACTATGATTGGTAATTGTGTGCACCCAGCTTTATAATTGCAGTCATCTGAAATACCACGACGGATGGGCGAGGTGGCTTATGCCTGTAATCCCAGCATTTTGGGAGGCTGAGGAAGGAGGATCACTTGAGCCCAGGAGTTTGAGGCTGCAGTGAGCTATGATCATGCCTTTACACTCCAGCCTGGGTGATAAGGCAAGACTCTATCTATAAAAAATAAATAAATAAATAAAATTTTTAAAAAATAAATAAATGAAATATCATGATGGGCAACCTAAATCTTTTGAAGAGATCGATCAAAAACCAGGCTGGGTCACCACCGCATATGCAGTCATCCAAACAGCCAAGATCTCGAGAAATTTTATCTTTCACAAATGCAAATGTACAAAGAGGACATCTCCATTTCTTGAGGAAGTGTCAATGTTTTTACATACACGCACAATGTTTATACACAAAGTCAACGTTATGATAATGCACTTTTGTGGAGTCAAATTTGAAAAAAATGCATAAAACAAATTAGACCTCTCTAAAAGTCTACACAGTTTATACCTCCAGTGTTGAAAATGACGCAAAGATGAAATACATAGCATAGTGAATTGGTGCTAGGTGTGAGGGGCAGAGGTCGCACATGTTTAATTTGGAAGGGGAGATTTCTCATATTTTTTGCCTGCATTTTTACTCCTATGATCTTCGAAACGCTGCACTTGTGCTTGGAGAGTGGTAGTGGTCTACAAATTCTGTAAGTGTATGCGCTGCCCATTTGAAAGTCTGGTTATTGTTCGACTGTTGCAATTAAGCGATTTTCTGCTTTTGCAGCACCGATAATAATTAGCCTTTAAACTTTTATCTTTCACCATTAAGTAGCCTCATCACTTAACTCATCACAGCCTTTTGTCAAGGGAACAATTTCATAGATCTCTTCCATTGTGTTGTAAGGACTACAGGAAGAAGGAATGATATTCAGCTTCCCCAGTACCAAATCTGTGTTAGTCAGGGTTCTCCAGAGAGACAGAACCAACAGGATATGTACATAGATACACGACAGGGGATTTTTTAGGGGAATTGGGTCACACAATTATGGTGGCTAAGAAATCCCATGACAGGCTGTCTGCAACCTGGAGACCATGTGATGCCAGTAGCATAGCACAGCCAAAGTCCAAAGGCCTCAGATCCAAGGAAGCCCTTGGTGTAATTCGCAGGACCTGGGGAGCCACTGCTGTAAGTCCTGGAGTCCAAAAGCCAGTGAGCCTAGAGCTCTGATGTCCAAGGCAGCATAAAAAAAGTCTGTCCCATCTCAGAGGGAGACCAATTTGGCTTCTGTATTTGTTCTCTCCAGGCTCTTGGCCCAACGGGAAGTGCTCACCAACACTGCGGGCAGATCTTCCCCACTTGGTCCACTGAGACTTGCACAGTAGCCTCCTCTGGAAATGTGCTCACAGACACCGCCAAAATAATGCTTTGCCAGGTTTCTAGGTATTCCTTAATTCAGTCAAGTTGACACCTAAAATTAAGTTCATAAGTCTACCCCTTGTCAACTTGGCACCCATACACCTCTCCTTAAAGCATACATAATTTCCAAATAAAGACGATAAATAACAAAGTAATAGTTCCACCTAACAGGATGCAACTAACATGATGCAACTATCCCATGTACAACCAAAAACGCACTAATCTTTTCCCCAGAATTTGGCTTTCAGGATTTCAACATTTGAGACTATGGCATTTGGAACTGTGTCTTTCAAGATTATGATCAGCATGGATCCTAAACTGGAGGGGTAGGGTAGGAATAAAGAGAATTATCAATTATATAGGATTGTGCCCAGAACAAAAATCTTCTGCCCAAAAGAGAATAAACTAGAGCAGGAGTTGACAACTTTTTTCTGTAAAGGGCCAGTTAGTAAATATTTAGCCTTTGTAAGCCATACAGTCTCTGTTGCAACTGCTTAACTCTGCTGTTGTAGAGCAAAAGCAGCCATAGACAGTAAGTAAACAAATAAACATGGCAGAGTTCCAATAAAACTTTATTTACAAAAACAGGTGGTGGGCCAGATTTGGCTGTGGGCCATAGTTTGCTAACCCCCGAACTAGTGCTGTAGACCTGTGCTAAGCCAACAGAGCATGACAGCATGTGTCTGGAACTTGCAAATCCGTCCCTACCTTGCCTGCCGTAGAATTCCTCATTGGGGTAGCAAGGGTGATGTTAGGGTGGACTGTGGTTCCCATAATCCCTCCAGATCTTGGTTTAAGAATTCAGCCTTGAAGCTGAAAAGGGAAGGCAATCAAGGACAGCAGATGACGGAAAGCCGTGGCCAGTACCAAGGACAGCATTACTCCCTGGAAGGCAAGGTTGATTTAGGATGTACCCTACTTCCATAATAATAGAAAAGGCCTATGTGCCAGGTCAGGAAGGAGGTCTTTGTGTCCAGGAGGTGGAAGAGAAAAAATGCCCTGGATATTCTGGAAGTGTCCTGAGTCCCTGGACACTTGACTCCACAGGCAGACCCCTGGGCCACGTAACCAGTGAGAATGAACCTTTCTCTTAAAAGATCTAAAAATAAGCCACATTACACACTGGTATATCTAGGTGATGTGACTAAAGGGCCTCCTGGAAGGGATCTTGGGAAAGTCACTTTCACTCTTGGTGTCTCCTCTTCCTCACCTGTCAAAGGGAGATGATCATCCCATCCCTGTCTTGCTCACAGGGTCCTCATGATTATCGACTGAGACAGTGGACAGGAAAGTGCTGTGAGCAGCAGAAAATACAGATGGGAAGAACTCTCAGTTCACACGGCCACCTCAGCCCCTGGTCCCTTTCTTTCTCATTGTTAAAAAAAAAATTGCCTTTTCTTTCCAAGCGATTCAGAGAAAAAGAGTCAAGACGGGCTTCAACCTCACCATTGGTGGCACCGTTGTTACTCGCCCAACACCCAGCCCCTCAATCACTTCTCCCACTCACAGAACGCGGATTGTGCCCTGCACCTCCAGAAGGGAAAGGGTCCCCTGGGGCGGCCACAGGGGTCCTGCTTCCCTTGCCAGTTGTTTTAGGAGTGGGTATTTGAACGATTCTGGCCAATGAGACACGAGAGCAAGACCGCTGGGAAGTATGGATAATGATCTCACATTGATTTTTAAAAATTGAAAAGGACCACCCAGGAAGAGCTGGTCTCTCTCAGAAAAGAGTGAAGCCCATAGGGGAACAGCAGAGACGCCCCGGAGCCCCGGAGCCCTCCCCACCTTTGGGCTTCTTGTGTTATGAGACACTAAAACTCCTTGTTTGGGCCAGAGAAGAAGGCCAGGGAGCCCTGTGTCCTTGTGGCACCCACCTCGTTGGAGCCTCTCCCTCTGCCTGGAGTCCCCTCCACCTTCTTTTCATGGCTTCCCCTGGAAACAAAACAGACAAGCCACACGCTCCACAGGCCTGAGCTCATCTCCAGTTATCCTCGGAGGCGGAGTCCTGGGACTGTGGGGGAGGGCTGGCTGGAAGAAGTGTGGCCCCCGCCTCCCCATCTCCAGAGCTAAAGAAGCCTCCCGCCGCCCCCACATTCCCCTTCCACAGTGCTCGGGGACTGAGCATTTGGGGAAATATGCTGTCTGACTTGGACCAAGAATGGAAGTAGGGACTTTGTGGCTCGTGGGGTACGTGCTCAAGAAGAGCTGGGAGGTAGAGCCCATATCCTTGGAAGCACAGAGCCAGGGCTTGGCCCCTGGACTTGATCTCATAGCTTGGGTCTGGGATGGGTTTGTCTGAGGTGGAGAGCTTGGCCCACTTCCAGAGCAGAGAAGCCACCATTTCTGACTCAGCCCTTCTTGGCTCCAGCAGGCACTGGCTCTCCTTGAACAGGACACTTTCAGGGCCGATGGGTGCTCAAAGGCAGAGAGGAAGTGGCTGAGTTAGAGGCAGGAGTGTGACAAGAGAAGGGCCCCGGGGAGGCCCAGGACTTCTTCATGGAAATCATAAGGTGTGGCTGGGCTTATTCAAGTGGGAAAGAGCAGGAACTCCAGGTTCAGATGCCAACAGGCAAGAAGGAGGCTCTGGTGAGAACAGATAGGACACGAGGTCACAGGCTTTGCTTCTTCCTTAGAGGAGGAAGCAAAGTGGCATCCTGGTTCCTAGAGGCTCAGCCTAGGGGTTGTGTCCTGTTGACCCCAGGTACCTCCTGCTACAGTTGTGGCCTGGGCTTTCCTCCACAGCTCCAGCCCACACAATCTTAGGTGTCTTCTTTTCTGACAACAGACTAAAGCGCATGGGAAAATGTGTCAGGCTTCTCCCAGGCCCCTGCTGGAAGAGCAAGCATGGCCTCTAGTGTGGGTTGGTTTTTCCTTCCAGCCTCCCGTCGTTCAGGCATCCCCACTTCCTCTTCCTCTCCGTACTCACCCCCATTGCCCAGGTTCCACTCCCCTCACCTCACCCTGGGAGCCTCCTAACTGCCCCCCACCTCCAACAACTTTCTTTTTGATCTATTGCCTCTGCTCTAGAAGCTGGAATGATCTTCCTAAAGCACAAATCCGATTATTTCATTCTCCTGTTTAGAACTTTCAGTGGCTCCCCTGACCTCCAGAAGGAAGACCAACCCCACATCCTTAGCTCGGCTGAGGAGGCCCTTTATCATTTACCTTCCTTCTCAGGCTTCATCTCTCACCAGTGTTGGCCACATGTAACTTTGTTCAGGCTCTCCAATATGCCATGTTCTTTTCTATCTCTGAGCCTTTCTTCATGCTATTTCCTCTGCCCAAAATTATCTTAAGACCTCCAAATCTCTCTTGCCTCCTCTCTCACACCCATCCTTGCCTGGCCTCTTCCCTCCCCATCCTTCAGCTCCTACTGGTGCCACATACCCTGGGAAGCCTCTGTGACACCCTGGCTCAGGCCCACCTCTCTTCTCGGGGTCCCCATAGCTCCCCACGCTTATTCCCATTGAAGCTTGTCACGGAGCATAGCCATTGCCTCATTACCTGTCCCTCCCCCGACCACTTGCCTTTGAGCTTCTCAAGTATTAAATTGAAACATAAAATTTTCAATGTTTGACCATTTTTTTACCTACAAAATGGGCAATTTCATATGGCTCAACCTAACACAAGGACCATGACTATTTTGTCACCTGTTGGATCCCAGTGATTAGCACAAAGTCCAAAACACAGTGAGTGCTCATTAAAAGTAGATCACTGTTGTTCAGTGTGACTCCAATTGGAGTTTTTGTGCCTGACGGCCAATACCAGCAGAAACCTGTTTGGTGATAGAACCAGGAAATGAGGAAGGGATCTCCTAGGGTCATCTGATCCAGCCTCTGCCTCTGCTTGGCACTGACTGCACAGATGCGAAGCATCACTGTATTGCCTGGGCTGACTTAGTCTAGAGCTGTCACTGGCCTGAGATGCTTCCCAACCAGTCCTACAGCATGTTCCGAAGCAGGGTGCAGGCCATTACCTCAAGCGTAGGTTAGTGGCATCGCCATGGTCACAGATGATAATCGCCTAATGTGAACATTCTAGTGTTTCTTTGGTCAAAGGGTTCAACATGCCTAGTATATCCTGGCAAAGTCAGGCCAGACATTATGAACTGTGAAAATCTTGCCTTGCAAAGCCCCATTAAAGTTCTTGGCACATGTAGAAAACATCAGAAAGCTCAGACTCGATGCTCTGACTTTCTTTATTGGCACATCATATTGTGCTGCCCTGAGGACCGCACAGGTCCTTGGATCAGGGATGTAGCATCTCCAGCTCCCTCTCCCAGCCAGTAGCACAGTGCCTCAGACAAGGTCTGAGTCAAGGCATCAATAACTTGTGTGTCCTCTTCACCAGTTAGGAGGGAGAAATGAGGTTGCATCCTTTTACTAATGAAATTAAATGATACCCCCTTTTGGCTCTCATCGACTCTCTTTTTTCCTTTCCTGGGGTCTCCTGCCTACGACAAAACCAAGAACCCTAGAGGTGCACACACAGTCCAATATGTGGGTCGATCCCAGTGCTATTGCCTTAAGAAGAAACCAGAGTGCCTGCTGGGCCTGCCAAGGCAGCCTACGATCTCCAGGTGGACATCCTGTGCCTTGCAGTGCTCTGGGTAGTTTGGCAGGCTGGCAGAGCCCTTGACAGTGGTCAGAGTTGCCTTGGCACTGATGGCCCAGCAGCAATGTGGGAGGTGAGAGCTTTCATTGACCTGTGGTCACACCATGCCTCTGGAAGCCTGGTGTTCCAGCTCACAGGCACACCAATCCCCTACATACACATAGCCACACACCTGCACCCTCCTCTAGGGCCAAGCCCACCCATTTCTGCTCAAGACTGGCAGACTATACCTTGCTTCGTTCTCATGTCCCCTAGTCACAAAAGGAGTCCAATGTGGAAGGCTCCAGGGAATTCCCAGGGCTTTCCATCTCATAGGCCCCTTCTCCTGGCTTTGCACCCTCAACACCTGTCTCTGCCTGCATCAGGATGGCCTGGGTGAGAAAGCCAAGCCCCCTTTAGGCTCCCCCAAGGAACTCATTCATACATAAGCATCAGCGAGAGATGTAAACCTTACTAAAGAGTTTATAGGGAAGATAAGGAGGCATCCACAAGGCACAATGCTGAAATGTCCTTTGGATATGTCCCCAGAACTCTTGGCTGCACCCCACCACCACCACCACCAGCAGGGAGTTCTCTCTGGGGCCCTCCCTACTCCAGCTCCAGCCTCCACAGCTCCTCTCTCCTCCTCCAGGATGTAACCACCCCCTCCCCAGATCCCTTTCATGAGCACAGTTCAGCCCTCTCAGGTTCTACACCTACACAAATAAACCAAGCAAGGTGCCTAGTGGCTGGAGGCATTCCCAGTTTTGTTTGCTAACCTCAGAGAGCAGCTTTAGATGCAGACATTCTCCTGGTCACGACCACACTGTCTTTGTACCCCCACTGCCACTCTGTCCTAGCACATCCTCTGGACTATTTCCTAGCTCTTCCCAGCGACCATCCTGCCTCTGGTCCCAGCAATGCCTCCTCCAGCAGACTCAGGGGAAGCCCCCACCGTCTCCAAGCTAGGCCCAATCCCCAAGATCCCTTACCTGTATGCAGCACCTTAGCTCTGACAGGCCATGCATTCACCTAGTCCTTGCCCCTCGCTTGGGGGACTCAGACAGAGGACAGAGGGTGTGAGTAATAAGAAGAATGGTTTGCACTTGAAGCACCAGGGAACCATGCTCAATTTTTGACCTGGGGAGAGACAGAAGGAAATGGTATTTTGGGAAAATATTTTGGCAGTGGTGTCAAGAAATAAAGAGGAGCCATTGGAGATTTCTGTAGCAGTTTAAGACGGAAGCCGCTGGGCATCTGAACTAGGGTGGCAGTCTTGAGAGTGGACCAAAGGGGACAGCCACAAGAGCTCCTTCCGAGAAAAGTACAGCAGGTGTGGAGCCGGCTGGGTGTGGGCTGTTGGAGGTGAGACAGGGAGTGGAAAAGAAACTAAAAAAAGGAAGGACAGACAGCATAATTACAGCGATTTTCAGGGTCCAGGAGGAAGACAAGAAAAAAGAAGAAAGCAGATACCAAGAGGCATGGAGGAGAATGGAGAGAGAACCAGAGGCAGAGAAGCCCTGAGACATAAAAACAGAGACCACACAGGCCCTGCCCCAGGACAGGAGCCTGCTCTCTGCAGCGGCCGCAGGGCAGACCAGCTGTTCACACCCAGCACTGGTGCCGCAGCCCCAGGCTGGTGCAGCGCAAGGAGGAGCTGGCATCCTCTGCCTGAGGCCCCAGGAGGTGCCTGATTTACTCAAGGAGGAGATAGTAAACTCAGAGCTTGGTTTGAGCCCAGACCCTGGCCTTGGAACCGGCCTTTCCCTCCCCACCCCACCCTGGGGCCTCCTGCCCCCTTGCCAGTGAATCCACCAACTGGGATTCACTCACCCTGTAGAAAGGAGCTGTAGCCTGAGCCCAGTGGCAGAGTCCTCAGGGCAGAGGAGGAGAGACTTCAGCCCAGGAAGGGAGCCAGGCTGGCAGCCCTGGCAAGAGAAGCAGAGAGTGAGCGAGTGTGCGGGGAGCTGTCCCCACCAGCTGGGGAAGGCCAGGGTGGACACTCTGCTCCCCTGAAGACAAATCCTCTGCTCTTGGCAAATCACTCAAGGGCCTGCACAGGGATCCTTCCTGCTCCCTTCCCTAGAGTGAAGGCCACCAGGCTCCACAAACATGGGGGCATTCCCCTCGTCATCTTTCCCTCTGCCTGGGGTCCCTCCCCTGTGCCCACCTCCCTCTCCAGAGTCCCTCCATCCTTCACATGCCTCCTCTAGGCCACTTCAGCCCTCCCCGACATCCTATCTGGGCTCTGCCCTCCCCCTGGGGCAGCTGAGGGGAGCACCATGCTGGGAAGGGACAGCACGGCCACCTTCAAGTGGCTTGGGCACATGGTCAGGAACAGGACATCACACACTGTCCTCGAGAGGGGAGAGACAGCTCAGGATGCTGTGTAGCCTGGGCTACCGCCTGTGTGGCTAATGGTGGGGCCAGCAGAGGCAGGCCCGGGCCTGGGCTGCTGGCTGAGGGTTGGAGGGCATCAGGCCTGCCCTGCCTTCTCCTCCTGCTTCACCAGCCCTACTGCTGCTCACAGGGAACAAGGCTGCCCGGCACTTGGCCTGAATGGCTTTGGAGCTATTCTTCTGGGCCCAAGGGCCCTCTGTGGGCCCTCTGCTTTGGAAGCAGTTACTCCTGTGCTGGCCTGGAGAGATTTTCACAGCCAGCCGTGGCTCCAACCCATCCGCACTGAGCCCCAGCGTTGGTCTGCACTGCCAGGCGGCAGGGCTGTGGCAAGTCCCTTCCCATCCCTGGCCTAGTTTACCTGCTCCATCTACACCCTTCATCTATAAAGGGCATGCCCAGGCCTCTTGTCCTGACAGAGTGCTGTGAGTGGCGGATTGTCCCAGTGGGGAGGAGGCAGGGCTGCTGTAAGAGACCCCTGCCTGGCCTCTAAGGGATTAGGGGGCAGAAAGGACCATCAAAATGGCCAGAAAACATAATACATATTAAAATTCCCAATTTGGGCCAATTAATTACATACACCCTCAACCCAACACCAGACCCAAGATGCAGGAGGGTCATCCCATAGCCTCAAGGGAGGACTGTGGAGCAGAAGCTGGACACTGACCCTCCCACCCTGGCTCATGGCTGATTTCACATTCACTTCTTCCCATCCCTGTCCCACTGCAGGGACAGCAGGCCCACCCTCGCAGTGAAGGTTCTGTCTCCCTCAGCCCCCTGCTTCCCCATGGAGCCTCCAAACCCAGCAGCTGGAGCCATGCCTTCCAGCCAGGAAGAAAATGTCCTTTCCTCAAACATAGAAGGGCTGAGGCTGTGAGCCCTCTCAGGGGCCTACATGGTAAAGCAGATCCAGGTGGAGGGTAAGAATAAGAGGCTCTGGGAGAGGCTCACAGCCAGAAAGAGGGGGGCCCTCCAAAGACCCCTCCCAGTACAGCAGCAGCTTCCCTGGGTGGACAGGAGGTGACCTGCCCACAATCCTTGGAGCAGCCCTCCCTGCACCCCCCATTGCAGATCCCTCCCTTGGCGGCCTGGCTTCCACCTACAGGAACTGCAGCGTGGGTCCAACAGAAAGAGGATCTTTTTCATTTAGCAAGGAAACAAAACAAAACAAAACAAAAAAAGGATTTGGAAAAACACCCTTAGCAAAGAACAGCAACCATCTTCTCCTGCCTGATGTTGGCAGTCTAGGTGCACGTAGGGCCTAAGAGCCACTCCTGAGTGGCTGGCTAGGCTGCTGAGTGGGCAGCCAGGGGGCCCCTGCCACGAACCTTGACACAGGCTCAGCTTTCTCCCCTCCGAATTCCCTGTTCCACAGCCCTGGGCTCACCCCCATTCTCATTAGCTCAGCTCCTCACTCTGCAGCCCGGGGCAATGAAGGAACCCTCAGCCAAGGTCAGGAAAGCAGCCTCACTTTAATCCACTGAGTGGCTTTAGGCAAAGCACTTCCCTCCTGATTGCAGGCACCCCCTGGCAAAGGGTGGGTGTGGACTTCTTCAGTAGGAACCCTGGGTTATCAACTGAGCCTCTTTTTCTCTCTTAGTCTCCTCTGGATGCATTGGACATGCTTCATGGTGCATACCTGCTCATAGCTTCTTCTAAGGAAGGGCCCCCGTCACAGCCTCTGAGCCCCATGTTTTGTCCCACCAGCAGCCCCTTCACCTGGCTGCTGCTAATGGGACAGAAGTGGGCATGTGGTCCAGGGTTCATGAGCTGGAGACCTGTGTGGATGAGCACGGAACTGGGGAAACTGTTGTTGTGGGACAGCTTCCTTGAAAAAGTGATGTTTAAGCTGAAACCGAAATGGTAAGTAAGGGTGACCCAATGGTAAGTTGGGTGGTGAGGAAGAACCACATGGCAAAGGCCCAGAGATGGGAAGGAGCTTTGAACACTGGGGGGAATAAAACAAGGGCCAGTGAGGTTGGATGAAACAGATTTGCAGGAGACGAGGAAGAAAGGGCCAGAGAAGCGAGCAGGGCAGACACGTAGGGCCTTGTAGACCTCCGTAAGGCATGGGGATGTAATCCTGCCTGCTGCCTTCCATCCTGCCTTCAGTGGCCATCTCTGCTCCCATACACTTCTGCCCGCCAATCATTTTGGCACACAACTCAGCTCAGCCTCTTTGGACTCTTGGTCTCCTGGCTTTTCTGTCAGCTTTTGCTGCTAACAAGTACACACTGTAAGAACCCTTCCCCAGCAGGATTGTAAATGGCCACTGTTACTGGGCACAGCCCCCTTCTCGTGCCTCACAAGGACCCAGAGAGCATTGTCTCCATTTTACAGATGACAATCCCAAATTCAGAGAGGTGAAATCAGTTGCCCAAGCAAATTTAGCTGGCAAACAGAAGGGCCGGGCTTTGAGCCCCAGGGTCTGACCCTAAACTCTCCCCTCAGTCCCTACCCCCCAGGTTAATACTCCCTGAGGCTACAAGACTATAGGCAGGGATGTGGCAGGTGGCGGGGGTGCATTGTGATAAGTGCCTAATTGGAGGCAACAGGCCCAGGGGCTCCACAGGCTTGTCTGGAATGGTCTGAGAAGTGACCCCACGGTACAGGCAGTGGGCATCACCAAAGGGCCTGACCCCCGTTCCTGGGCCATGAGGCAGCTAAGGCAGGGGCATGGAGTCCTGGGGCTTCAGAAGGCCTGCAACCTTGGCCTCCCCAACCCATCTGCCAGCCTGGCCTGGGCTCCGTCTGTCCTCAGCCTAGGGCCCACCATGGAACCAGGAGCTAATGGCATCTGAGGCCCTGTTTTGGGGTTCTCCAGCTGAACCAAACACCGTCACCAATCCAGATAGCGCTTTATCCACGGGGCACCTTAGACTATGTCCCTGGGTTCGGTTTTGCCCAGTGGCAATAGATTTGACTAGGTTTTGCTTTGGTAGAAATTAAATTAAGTTGTTTCCCTAAGCATATGGTAGTTAAAATTGCACAGTGATTGGACTGGAAGGGCCCTTATAGGTTGTTTTGTCCACTGTAGCTCAACCTTTTTAAACTCCTGCCTCCCTTTGATAAATATAAAAGCCAATTCTTGCTTTTAGTGGTAGGTGACATTTCTAAATTATTTCATGGTTATGCTTATAGTAGGCCACATAATGGCCCCCAAACATATCAGGTCCTGATCCCTAGGACGTGTAAATGTTACCTCATTTAGAAAAAAGGGTCTTTGCAGATGTGATTAGGTTAAGGATTTTGAGATGAGGAGATTATTTTGGATTAACTAGGTGGGGCCTTAAATGCTATCACATGTATCCTTACAAGTGGGAAACAGAGAGAAAATTGATATACACACAGAGGGAAGGCAATGTGACCATAGAGGCAGAGATTGGAGTGATGTGGCCACAAGCCAAGGAATATCAGAAGCCACCCGAATTTGGAAGAATCAAGGAATATCTTCCCCCCTAAAGCCTCCAGAAGGAGTATGACTGTGCTGAAATCCTTGATCTCAGCCCAGTGCTACTGATTTCAGACTTCTGGCCTCCAAAATTGTAAGAAAATACATTTCTGTTGTTTTAAGGCACCCAGTTTGTGGTAATTTGTTATAGCAGCCACAGGAAACTAATACAATGATTTAAAACAAATCAGAGCCACAGTAAATTAAATCAGTAGTTTGCAAACCTCGAAAGCCACCCTTGGAGTTTCTGACAGTCCTCCAGGCTAAGAGCTTAACGTTGCCTAATGCACCCAATTTACAGAGAAGAAAACTGAGGTCCAGAAAAAGGCAGAGACTTGCCCAAGATCACAAAAGTAGTTACTGGCAGAGACAGGACTGGAACACATGAACCCTGACTCTCAGTACTCCCACGGCCCTAGGCCACCTCCTCCCACCCCTCATTCTGTTGTCTGCAGAGAGAGGTCTAATGAGGCAGGAAAGTAATATTGAGGGCAGTCTAGGGAAAGCCTGGAGCAGCACACCCAGGGTTGGGAGCTTATCCAATAGATACGGTGCAGATGTTCTAATATTTTTCTTATTTAAATATAACTTCCAGAGACTGAGAAGTATCAAATCTGGTTTATAAGGCCTTAAGCAAAAGACTGCATTTATAAATGGTATTCTTCATAAACCCCCAAATGGAATCAAATTGGGCACCTGTCAGTCGGGAGAGGCATCTGGTGGGGAAACAGTACAGAAGTGAAGGTCAGAGGTGCTGGCTAAGAAGGAGGCAAGGGCCAGGGGCAGCAAGGGGTCAATGGAGGAGCCAGCCTCAGAGTCTTCAAACTCCCCAACTTTGCTGAAGATCAGCCCTTGCCATGAGCAGAAGACTGGGCAGACGCAGCCAAGCCTTAGCTTGTATACATGCTTGTGTGCACACATGTGCTCAGAAACAGACATTGGGCCAAGTATGCATACACATAACCATACGCACATGCACACACACGCACACGCAAGCACACACACAAGGGGGCTGGAACCAAGCCTAGGCAGCCAGGAAGAGCTATTCATAATTTGTCAGCTGCCCTTTGGGTTACACTTTAAGTCCAAAAGCCAAATGGAGCATGTTGCCATGATTTGTTCTCCTGGCATCACGGCTCTTGAATAAGCCTAGATCCCCAGCATGAAATGCAATGTGGCAGGGACTCACACAGTGTCCTCTCTTAGTGGTCTGTGGCGGAGCCTACCAAGGGCCTCCCTCCCTCCCAGGGCCTGACTTCTTCTCCACACCCCAGCACAGGAATCAGCTGGCCCAAACCTCTGTAAACAATCACCAAACTTCAAAGCTCCAGGACTTACAAAATGTTTTTTAAAAACTGTTCTTAAGGGGAGAGAGAAATTTTCAGCTTACGGGGGAAGAGAAGGTCAGGCGCAGCAGCTGAGCTGGGAAATGGAGTTGTCCAGGCTTGAGCCTCCAGCATCTATCCCAGAAAGGCCATTGTTCCAGAGAGGGGGAGATAGATACATGAGGAAATCAGCCAGACACCTGGGACAGGACAGAGAATACAAAGCACACAGAAGAAGGTGAGGGCATAGCTAGACAATGGGCCCCTTGACTTGGAGCAGGCAGCTGCCAACATTGACACGGCCACCTGGGATGCAGGGACCAGAGGGCAGCTGGGCTGGCACTGTGGGAGGAACAATAGTTATAATGATTCTGTGTTGAGGCTTCATTGTGCTGTTGTGGTTTTTCCAGAACCTCCCTAGATACTCTGGAGGCAGGCCCTGCTGCTGGGATGGTGGCCAGGGCTGGTGGTCGATAACCAGGGAAGACCAGGAAACAGTGTTCCCTGCGCCTGGCCCAGGCTGGCACATCCACTCAGAGACAGTCCAGGTTCTCTCCCAGGGCAGGGGCAGGTACAGGTTCCTGGTGAGCAGGCCAGGCCTGGTAGATCCCAGGCCTCCAGGTCTAGTCTTCCCCTCATCCCCCCAACTTTCTATGGAGACGGCTCAGGATCAGAGCAAAGAGGGCTCACTCCCATGGTTGGGCGCAGCACCTCCCCGTGGTCCAGCCTCCACTCTGCTATGCTGGGTGCTCACTATCTAAGGAGCAAAGACTGTCCCATTCATCCCTGACCTCAGCATTGCCCAGACCAGATGGGGACACAGAGTATGCCCAGGGATCTCCCCATCTTGGGAGAGGTCAGTGGATGTCCAGCAGGGGCCCATGAGTTCTGCATAGAGACTTCACTAGAAGCTCCCAAAGGTCTCTCCAGAGTCTGGGAGGCACTACTTTTTAGGGCTTTTATGGTGATAAATGATAGAAACCCAATTTGGGTCAGTTAGGCACAAAGGGGATGTTCCTGGCTCACAAAACCAAGTGGCGGGGAAGGCAAGGGGAGCAGCAAGCCTCTCCGAGACTGAAAGTGAGATTCCTAAGCCACCGGCCTCCCTCTCCACCTCTCCTCTCTGCTTCTGGTGGCTGCTGGCCTCCTCTTCTCATGCCAGCCTTCTCTGCAGGTCAGCACCTCGCCCCGGGGCTGCTCCAGGGCTCTTTCTGCGCAGAGCTACCTGCAGAGGAGAGGGGCTCTCTTTCCTGGGTTCTAAAGTGGCACATCCCGGGGAAGGACGCTGATTGGCCATGCCTGGGTCGTGGGCCTGTCCCTGTGGGCGGGGTGTTCTGTGATTGGCAGGTCCCTGAAAAATGGAACTCTGTTAGCAGTAGAAACAGGAAGAGGGACGGGGCAGACAAAGCAGTATGTATCTCAGATCGCCTGCGACATAGAGGTATAGGTGGGGAAGGGGTGCAGGTGACATGCAGGGGCTGTCACTTCTCCTGCTGGCCTCTCACCCACTGGATCAGCTCTCAAATCCTGTCTTTGGCATTTCAGTCCCTTTACAACTCCTCCGCCATGCCCCTACCTCTCAAACTTCCCCTGCCCTAAACCCTGCCTCCAGCCAGGTAACTACTTCACACAGAGCAGAGCAGAGAGTAGCTCCCAGCATGGTCTCTGGAGGTAGATTGTCTTGAGTTCAAATCCCAGCCTTGCCACTAACTAGCTATGTGACCTTGGGCAAGTTATTAACGTCTCTGTGCCCTAGTTGTTGTGAGGGTTAAATAAACTCAGCCATGCAGAAGCACTTGGAAAAATGCCTGGCTCACAGTAAGCCCTCAGGAAGTATTAGCTGTTCAGCTGGCCCCTAAGTCTTGGTTCCCACCATCCCCCAGCCAGGCTGGCTCCCCTCTTGTCCAAATTCTCCTCATCCTGAGGTTTCCCTAACCATGCACTGCCATGCATAGTTCTCTTCTCGGAACCCCTGTGGCACTCCAGGTCGGGCATCTGACTGTACACCTTCCATTAGTAAAGACTTGTCTTCCCAACTGGTCCAGGGCCCAGGAATCTCCCTTCTGTTGGCACGCCCTGTCCCCAGAGCACTCTGGCTAGGGTCTAGGAACACTGGGATGTTGGGAAATGCTTGGACTCCCCTTCCCTACAGCACAGGCAAGCCAAGGGAAAGAAGAGGCTATTGGGGACCCTGGAGACCAGTCCTGACTGGGGACCACTGGAGCTAAGCAAGCATGGTTCCTCCTCCTAGCTTTCACTCCCACTGGGAGGCAGGAAGTACCTGTACCCGTGACATCACACCTTCACCCACAAAAATAGCTGGCACACCTCAGCAGCCTGGGAGCAGTCTGCCCTGTGAGGTGGCAGGTTGTGAGTGCAAGTCAGCATCTGCTGGATGGATGACACCCCTCCTTTCTGACCCCAGAGCGGGAGGGGCATGCTCACCCATCGGCAGAGGTGTCTGAGGCTTGGAGAGATGGGAGAGGCAGGAAGAGAGACATAGGCAGAGCCCAGATTTTCCAAATTCAGTCCTGAAAACCAGAGCCCGTCTGGGCCCATGTGCCTGATGTAGAGTCTTTCTCTGGCTCTGGAACTGGGTCTCTGCCCCTGCTCCTCCTTCTCCTGAGCCTGTCTCGGCTGAGGTCGTGCCCAGGGCTGTAGGTGGCTGGGCAGGCAGAGGGCAGAGTGACAGGGGTTTCAGGAAGGCAAACACAGATTAGTCAAGGACTGTCAGACCCAATTACATCTCCATGGAGCCTGACAGAGACATAATTTAGTCCATGGGCCCCTCTGAACCAGACACACTGCATTCCACTGCCTCCTGTGGGGTCTCCCCCGGGCTATGGCCACAGAGGGTACCTGGAGTGCCCCCACCCTACTCTGAGTGAGCCCAGTATCAGAGCAGGTACCTGGAGTTCTTTTGGGCTCAGAGAATGGCCAGGGATGGGTAGGGGCATTCCACGTGTCCTGCAGCCTGGGGGGAAGCAGATGGGTAAATAGCTAGCAGGAGTCATCTGTGGGTACTGGGCCCCCCAATCTTTCTATTCTCCAGCATCTGGAAGGTTATTAGAAGCAGCATTGGCCTGGAGAAACACCCAGAGCAACCGTGTGTGTGTGTGTGTGTGTGTGTGTGTGTGAGAGAGAGAGAGAGAGGGAGATGCTGAGCGCTCAGAGGTGAATGTAGGATAACTGGTGACAGGATCTGGGGGGGGTGTCTATGTGTGTGCCCTTGAGGGTGAACGCTGGTGAGGCTTCCTGGAGGGGGAGACAGTGAAGGAGTGTCCTCATACACACGTATCTGGGCTAAACCACCTTATCCTCATACCCCAGTTCTATCTCTCCTGGCAAAGAATGGGGCCAGATAATTCCAAACACCAAGTCTATTTAACTTGGGACCTCATTACAGAATTATTTTTTCCATCAGAAAATTTGCTGAAGCAAAATGGTGTTTGGCTTCAACAAATATTGAGCCAGTTTCTTTCCCAGAGCTCACACTGGAGGGAGGGTGGTGAGGAGCTCGGGGCTGTGGGAGGCCAAATGGGGACCCTTAATTTGCAGGGAGAACCCTCTCGTGACTGCCCAAGGAGGAGCCTACGCTTCTCTCTGCTTCTGCCTATGCTGTGTCCTCTTTTCCCAGAATGTTCTAGAATGTTCTCCCCTCCCCTTGTCCACCTGATGAATAGCTGCTCTGCCTCCAAGTGTTAGTGTACCTGCCTCCTCTGTGAAGCCATCTCTGGTTGCCTTCCCTTTGTCACCCACAGCACCCATATCTTCCACTACCATTGTCCTCATGCCTCTGAAGTGAGTCAATACCTCTCCCCCACTAAATGGGGGTCTCCTCACACAGAGGGTTTTGTTCAATTCTCTAGCCCTAGGGTCTAATGCACAGCAGAGATTTTTTAAAGTTAACACATGTTGGCTACCTCCACGTGCCAGGCACTTTACAAGGAGTATCTCTTTTATTCCTCAAAACGACCTATGAGGTCAGTTCTGTTTTTGGCATTCCCATTTTATAAAAGAGATTGAAACTCACACTGTCCAGGAAGGGAGGCAGGCATTGAACCCATGTCCTTCTGACACGAGAGCCCAAGATCTTAACCATTATGTTATGTTATGCTGCCTCTCTATAAAGATGGAAGTTCTAGACTCAAGGTCAGGAGACCTGAGGCCCATCCTGGCTGTGCCTGGCCCTTTGTAACCTGACGCCTTGACTTCCCCATCCATAAAATGGGAGAGCAGGTGCTTCCAGGTTCAAAGGTCTATACCAGTAGCAGGAAAGGCAGTAATTTTGCTTTCCAGTAGACGTCTTGTCTTAAAGGTTGTTTTCTCTTTGCTTTGTTTGTTTAATTACAACCTTCTGCCCATGGCCTCTGGAAGCCTGGTTGAGCAAGGCAGGTGTGAAACCAACCAGGGCTTGTTTTCTCCTGGCAGTCTGAAGCAGGGAACAGTGCCTGAAACTGGGATCTCAGACACTGGGGTTCAGTTTCCCCTCTGCACAGGCACCTCTGTGTGGTTTGCACTACCCTGGCTGGGGTCTAGTGTCCAAGGCCAACGGGAGCCAGCTGAGGTGGGGTTGGAGCTGGCTCTGGGGCCACAGGGTATGTGCCACCAAATGCAGAAAGCCCCCTTTCTCCATCTTTGAGGGACCTGTCACCCTGAGTGTCCCTAAAGCCTGGCCAAATCCTGTGCACTCTCCTCAGCCCCTCCAGGGGAGCCAGAAACCCAAGTCCCAGCTGGGAAAAAGAAACGTGTGGGGGCACCAGCTGCCTGCACATACTGCCCCAGGCACTCCCAGACAAGCCCGCCCACACCTCCGCCCAGGCTCTGGACAGAGGAGCCCTTGCAGAATGAATCAAGGGGGAGGTGGGGCACAGAGCCACTACCATTTCAATGTTTCCAACTGGGTGGTAAATCTCTCTCCTCCCCACCAGGCCCTGCTCTCCAGGGCTCCTCGTTCTGTCTCTTTGCTCCCTCTCCCCTTCCCCTCCCTCACCTCCTCTTCTCTTCTTTTTTTATCCCTCTCTCCCGCACAGTTGCCTCTTAAGAACTCCAGATGATGCTTCCATGCTTCACAGTCCTGAAGCAGAGGAAGGCCGCAGGGTCGCAGTTGTGCTGTTCATTCTCCGTGATAGAAAATTCTCACTGGAGATGGACAGCTCCACCCAGGGTATCTGAACTCTGAACCACAGGGATCACAACCTGCTCATCAGCCTTATACCTCTGATTAAAGTTTCAAACCTAGCTGGGAGTTTGTTGAGTTGTCAAGTCCAGGTGATCTGCGGGCAATCTCAGGTCAGCAGTTCTGTAAGGCCATAGAAGGGAGAGACATCAGCCCAGATCAGGGGTCAGCAAACTTCTACAAAGGGCCAGAGAGGAAATGTTTTAGGCTTTGCAAGCTAAATAGTCTCTGTTATACCAACGCAATACGCAAAAGCAGCTGTAGATAATACACAACAAGTCAATGTGGCTGTGTTCCATTAAAACTTTATTTTGGGGCACTGAAATTTGAATTTCATATAATTATCACATGTCATGAAATTATTAGTCTTCTTCCTATTTTTCCCCCAAAGATTTACAAATATAAAAACCATTCTTAGCTTGAAGACTGTATAAAAACAGGCAGCGGGGGCAAAGCTTGCTGACCCCTGGGCCAGAGGGTCCCTGAGATAGATCTGGGCCCATGGGGGGATGGGTACATAAGGCCATCAGACAGCAAATCATACAACCAACAACAAACAACCCTGCCCCACCCCAGCTCTCTAATTCAGATTCACCAAAGAGCCTTCTGATTATCTTCTCTTATAACTTGTTTTTAGGGACAGAAGTGGACCCAGGAGTACACGTGTATCCAAACCTCTCAGAAGTTCTTTCTCATGGTGGATTGCTAACCCAGCATTTTGATGATAATTTGACTTCCCATGTAGCTTGCCTACTGGGAGAGATGCTATTCTGCCAAGACAAACATCCGCTTCACTTGAGTAGCATTTCTTATTATAAATTAATAAATTGGCATCAGGGTGTGTATATAAATATCAGTCTCTGTGAACTTGGTAAATGTGAGTCTGTCACAGAGAGATGAATCTCCTTAGCATCCAGCTCACCAAAGCAAATTCCTGTGTCTCTAAGGCTGGCGGCCAAGCCCATGGTACTTTCACAAGGTAGATGCCACCTTGGGAGGCCTCCAGGTAGCCAGCTGGATTGCTGGGGAACCTCTGTGCTGAGCTCCACTGTCTGCCTTTCCACTGTGTAGGAGCTGGCTGCGTCGGTGGCTGGGTGTGGATGGGTGGTGGGTGAATGGCAGGGTGGGTGGAGGGTGTGTGAGGGAGGGCATAGATGGTGGAAGGGAGACTGGTGGGTGGATGGGTGGGTGCAGTCAGCAGGTTTATGCCCACTGGCAAGAGTGGCCTTGGTGGGCACCGCAGGTGACAAGGCAGCCACGTATGCCCTGAGAGGGAAAGGAAGAGCCAAGAACTAACATGTGTTGAGCACCTACTGTGTGCCAGCTTACCCTGTCTGTCTGCTCTCCCTCCTCTCATGACCTTGGATGCATAACTTCACCTTCATGGGCCTTACTCAGGTCCTTCCTGGCTCAGTTACTAGTTAAAAGACTATTCTTTTATGTTACTAGGGCTTACAGGAGCCAGAGGTCTCTTCCCACACCTTTTCATCAGCTCCAGCCTCATCGATCTGCAGTATGTACAAAGTGGTTTTGTCCCAAACCTCACTTGCAGGGGCAGAGCCCATCTCTGGAAAGATGTATAACAATTTAGGCTTCCAAAATGGGGTCTCAGCCTGCGTGCTGGCCTCCTCCCCTTCCTCTCTTCATAGCAGTGCTGTCTTCTTGCCCGCCTTTGGCCCACTACAGGTCAGGCTCAGACTCTTCCTTCGCATTCTCAGATCCCCGGGTCCTTTCCTCCAGGAAGCCCTCCTAATTACTCCCAACTGAGCCCAATCTCCTATAGGATGTTGCAGCCCTGCACTCGAGCTTCATCATTTCACACAGAGAGACACAGCAGCTGTGGGGGGGGAGTGTGTGTGTGTCAGGGGTGCTCTGAGGCTTCCACCTCCCTCTCCCCTTGGAGCTGAGCTGGGATGAGCTCCCATAGGTGCTGAGCAGCGACTAGCACAGGGCTGATTGCTCTCTCTTAAATGAGGAGACATTTAATTTTCCCAGCAAAGCTTCCTCCAGTGGATGCACTAAGGGAACACGGCTGGCCGATTGGAGGAGGGAACCGCCAGAAAATAAACACCGAGACTGGCTATTATTACTTATTGTTGTTGTTAATTTATCCCCTGCTTAGCTTCTGATAGGCTCCAAGATGGCTAAATAAACCCAGGAATCAACTCCCCACTCTCCCAAACTCCATCTTCGGCAAGGGAGAGCTCAGTCTGCCGCATAAATTAGCGGAAGCCAGAGTGTAAAAATATGATTCTGTGAACAAACAAAAGCCTCCAGTCATGAGACCAGCAGCGGCTGAGCTGTTCCCACTGCCGTCAGCTCTGTTTCCAAGCAATTAAAAGGCAGAGGGAGAAGAGCCCAGCAGGTCCCCCAGTGAGGCCAGGAGGGAGGCAGGCAGGCAGCAGAGGCCACACCCCAGGACCCCACTATAGCCCTTGAGACCCTCAGAGATGGTGCTAGGGCTGGCCCAGCAGGCAGGAGAGCCGTCTGCCTGGCCCCAGGTTGGTTTTTGCCTCTTGGCCTCAGCTTGTTCATCTTTAAAATGAGCATAATAACTCCTAGTGGCTTTCTCACAAATCTGTCATGAGGATGGGACAAAATAAAAGGTGAGAAAGGGTTTGAGGAAAGGTAAAGGTGTGTGAGGGGTGATTGCTGGGACTAGCAGCAAGTCAAGAGGCTGCCAGGAGGGTGTGTCCCACTGGAGACCTCCCTCACTGTTTGAAATCTCCACCCATGCCCATTCTACAGATGTCAAAAGTGAGGCTTAAGGAGGTTGGGCCTGGCCCAAGGTCACTTTCCAGAAATCAAGCCACATCTGCCAGACACAGAAGCCAGAGGCCTCCCCACTCCAGCTTGGAGTCAGAGTGCTATTTGGCAAACCAGAGCCAGATGACTGAGGCTAGTGAGCCCTGTGGGCTGAGCTTGTAGACGACTGCATTGGTGGCCTGGGCCTGGTTCACCCAGGCTGATCTCCTTGGCAATAGAGACTGGGCAGCCCACAGCCCAACACCCGCCAGCACAGTTTAGACTAAAACTACCCTCAGCCATCAGTTCTCTGGCCTCTTACAGGAAGAGATTTGGGCCACTCAGATCCCAAGAGGATGTATGAGCAAGCCCCTTGCTGGGCATCAGGGACCCTGGAACGGCAAGACACAGTCTCTGTTTCCAAAGGGCTCCCAGTCTGGTGCTGGCAACAGACTCACAGGCAACCTTCAGGGTTGGCCTTGGACGAATGGGGCCTCCCTGCCTGAAATGCCAAATCAGGGATTCTAGAAATGACAGAGCACAGAGCCAACACTCGCTGTGCACTGATCAGGGGCATGGTGCTTGCCACGCACAATCAGTCCCATCAGCCCCATGGAGCCTCCTCTCTGTGCCTGGCAGTAAGCAAAGGCCACCCGCCCCCCAGAGCGAGGGTGGACAGGCATTGAACAAAATGAAGCATAAGATGTTGGAAGGTGCTGAGTGCCACAGAGACAAAGAAAGCAGGAAAGGGGGTATGGTTTTAAACTGAGCAGTCTAATTTAATCCTCCAAATACCGCTCATTTGACAGTTGAGGAAACTGAGACTCAGAAAGTTTAAGTAACTTCTTGCCCAAGATCATACAGTGAGAAAGAGAGAAGCTAGGATTTGAACCAGAATGTTCTGATGGGGGAGCCCTGCTTTAACCGCCAGGCAACCATCACTCCAAATAACCCCACAGCAGACAGAAATCAATCTGGACAGAGGTTCCAGCAAGGAAGCTAACAGACTGAGGAGTTCTGTTTACCCTGGGCAATCAGGAAGGCTTCCCGTAGGAGGTGGCAGCACTTGAGGCTGGTGAGGGAGAGCTCCCTGCTGTCCCCCATCAGAAGCTGCACCAGGCCTGGTGGAGGGTGCTGGTGAAGGCTGGGGCTGCCTCCTGTTTCTCTGCCGGCCACCCCTCGGCCAACCCCTGCCTTCTGGAGCTGACTTAGCTCAGAAACCAAGCAGGGACCAGAAGTCCCCTCCTATGCCAGTCTATGCCAGGCCCACAGCCGGCCCAAGGCTGTGGCCTCTCCTGTTTGCCTGCAGATGGCAGAGGAACCTCCAGCCCTGGGTTCTGGGCATCAGCCTGGTGGCGCAGCAGAAAGACTGCTGGGGGAAGTTTGGCTGAAAAAATGTAGAGTGAGAGAATTGATTTTTTTTATCTACACAGTCGTAAACATAAACTGGAAGACACATCTTTCCCTTTATGGGAGACAATCAAAAACACAATACAAGTTTATGGAGGGACTGTGTCGTTCTTGCACAGGATATTTTCCCCCAAACACTTGGCAGCCTGAGACCACTTCATTCCAGAGATAAGTAATCAAGTGGAAGAGGAAGGGGGGAGAGGGAACCCAGGGTTTTTCAGGGCAGCTTCTCTGGGCGACTCTGTGCTAGGCCCTGTGCCGCAGCTTAGGACGCAGACGGATGACACCCGATCCTTGCCCTTCAGGGGCCGGCCAGCCAGTGGGGAAGGAAGGTATTTAGACAACTGCTGCTGACCATAAGAAAAATGAATCAGGAGTGTGTAGATGTTTTCTCCTTCCTCTCCCCCTAAGTCTTTGCTTCTTCTCTCTCAACTGGACTCCAGGGCACCCAGCCAGGCACCTACCAGGAACTGCTCAATAACGCTTGCCCACTGGGTCCCTGAGGCAGGGCCTTCCATGGCAGCAGCAGTGCCCAGAATTTTGTTGCCCAGAACCGAACATGCCTAAGCCCCTATAGCAGAAGGCATTTCCAGCTCAGGCACTCCCAGGGGTAGGCAGTTCTACCACCCCGACGCAGGCTCAGCATCCTCCAGCACTTGCCAACCTATCCACTTCCTTCCTAGTGCCGCTGGTGTACCCTTGGCTGGTGGGCAAATACAACCCAGGAGGCCAGGGGAGTAATCACCCCCCTGTGGGGAAACCCCTGACCAATGAGGGAGGGGAGCCAGTGGGTAAATATTCCCACCTTCCATCTTTTAGGCAAAAAGTCCTGGGAAAACCCAGGGGAGTAGAGCGTGCCCCTCCACGGTGGTATCTCTGTTCCTGCTCCTTTATATCAGCTTCTCTTCCTTCCCTACCTCACTCCCCAGCTACCTCCTTCT
This sequence comes from Daubentonia madagascariensis, assembly GCA_023783475.1. Lineage (NCBI taxonomy): Eukaryota > Metazoa > Chordata > Mammalia > Primates > Daubentoniidae > Daubentonia > Daubentonia madagascariensis. The sequence goes on along the minus strand of JAKFHU010000144.1, from coordinate 4,080,193 downwards.
TGCTTTCTGAAATCCTCTCCCAAATACATCACCTGCAGGCTTTGCTTTCAAGGGAACCCAAACTAAGAAACTAAGAAAGACCCCTACCCCTTCCATACTCCCCAATATACAAAATCTCTGACCTGCCAAGTGCCTCTGGAATGCTCAAGGCAGGTCTATTCTCATGGCAAAGGGGAGGGCCCAGTCTCTTTTGGAGGAAACAGGGACAGAGGACAATCTCCCCTCCTCCCAGGAGCTGTCCCTCCCTCCTCTCCAACTTGACCAGACAGAGCCAGGCTTTGGAGCCCAATGAACTTGGGGCAGGGCTCAGCTCCACTACCATCCATGTGACCTTGGACAAGTTACTTAACCTCTCAGAACCCCATTTTCCTTGTCTGTAACGTGCGAATAAAGACATCCATGTTGAAGAGTTGTGAGAACTGAAGGAGGTCGTGTCTGAAAGCAGATGCACGATGCGAGTGAAGAAACACGAACCACTGTTTGTATGAATTTTGTCTCCCAGACAAACTGCCAATTCCTTGAAGGCGAGGCCTTTCTTTATTTGTTCCTGTCTCCCCCAAGCGCCAGCAGGGAGCTGGGTACCTAGGAGGCTGTCATTGGGAACTCCCTGGACAGAGAGGGGATTGGCCCTGGGCCCTGGGCTCCTCTCAGACTGGCAAAGCTCTGAGTGGCTGGATGAGGGGGGCCACTCTGAGCGTGCCCTGGACTGCCCAGAGCTGGCCTGGTGCTATGCTTTGTGCGAGCAAGAGGACAAATTGCCTTCCAAGCTGGGGGTGGAGGGTGGGCAGGCGAGAACCTGGGAGAAGTGGCACTAGCTGACGCAGCCATCCCTACACTCCTGAAAAATCCAGGATGACAGTGTTGGGGGCTTTTATCAGCCCCGAGCTTTGTTTGAGTAAAGGGAAAAATTGGCTTCTACTCCAAGCCCAACTGCATCCGACATCTGGCAGCTCAAAGTGAAGTGACTCATGCAATCCTTAGATACAAGGAAGTGAGGGGAGGAGGGGAAGAAGAAATCACACAGAGGGAGGGAGGGCAGGCAGGCGATGTGGCCCCAGACAAAAGAATCAGCAGCCAGAGTGGAGAGCAAAGGCTGGTCTCGTGCCCAGGTGGCCAATGACAGTGAGTTGCCTAGCCTTTGTTTTGCTCACCCAGCTTTGGGCCTGGTGACAGGACCTCTGGCAACAGGCACTTCTGACCTAAAGAGACACAGGTTCTGACCAACCCAGGCAGGATATGAAGTGGTCCTGCAGGTAGTAAGCAGCCTATCACTGGAGACATGCAAGAGAAGCTGGATGAGCCCTGGTAGGGGTGTGTTAAAGACACTGGCCTAATAACCGCATGTGCTCATCTGGCCCGAGATGACGAAGGGCTTGCACGGGCTGACCCTGGGAGGAAGGGTGGATAAAGTCATGGAGACGAGGGAGCCCATAAGCCTGGTTGTCTGACCCAGGGGCAGAAGACATCTTTCTGTCCATGCAGATGTCAAGAGCAGGCAGGATGAGGTGGAGGGGTCCTACTTCAGCTTCCCTTAGGACCAGGGTTTGGTGGGCTTCTCTTCTCTAGCATGATTGCTCTAGGGGCTGGGGCGAGGCCTGGAGGGCAGCCTGCCACAGGCCCCTCCCCTTGGGGAGCTCAGAGTGTGGCAGGGGAGGAGCAGCAGCCCTGCGGAAAGACCACCCCACTCACTTCAGAACGAGACTCAGGTTCAGAGCCATGCAAGGGAAGGAGAGGTCAGCAGCGCGCAGGGGCTGGGGGTGGACATAATCACAGGAGAATTCTTGGAGGAATCAGAGCCCAGAGCTGGGTCCAAGGGTTGGGTCCAACAATGTATATAGGTCCAGCCAATAGAAAGGAAGTTTTGGAAAGACAGAAAGGTAGAAAGGGGGGTGTCATTCCTGGTGGGAGCAACTGCTAAGCAAAGGTATGACAGTGGGGAAGAGACTGGCCTGGGGGTGAGGGCAGGTGGAAGGCTCCATGAGGGCAGCCTCTGTCCTTTCTGGGGCTTAGCTTATGCCATCCCAGGGATCTATCTTTTTAGGGTTCCACCGGTATGGTTGGAAACATCAGACAATGTTTCCTGCCTGCTGTTCCCCCAGGAGGGCCACACACCCAGAGCATGGGCACAGCAGTAAGGACCCAGGGTCTGTGCTCGAGGCCCCACCCTCTAGCTGGATGATCGTGGGCAAGTGAGGGAGCCTCCCCACACCTCAGTGTCCTCATCCGTAAAATGGGATAATGATAGTACCACTCTGAGCAGTAAATGGGGTAATATACTTAAAGTGCCAAGTATGGCGCCCAGCATATCATGGGGGTTCAATGTCACTTGGATTCATTGTTCAAATGTTACTATTGTGAGGACCCAGGCCCCTCTCTCCACTTGTCTCCAGGCTCCTCAAGGGCAGGGCTTTGGAGGCCTGCGAAGGCGCAGAATGCATGGTTGAGGAATACATCATAAATGTGCTTTTGGTTACTTTATTACTCCCTTATGTCCCACTGACTCCCAGGGAGCCTGAAGGAAAGGGATGCAGGATGATGAAATGTGATGGTGTGGGGTGCAGAGCTTGAGGCTTTGCAGAGGAGCTTCTGGAGAGCTGGGGTAAGCCCTGCAGTGGGGGCCCCTGTGCAGGACGAAGCAGCCTTGCCCACAGTGGGCCTCATTCAGTGCCAGGGGGACTGTGGGAATGACATTGAGGGACAGGCAGGTCCCAGCTCCCTGCTCAGGCTCCCCAGCCCCTAGGTCCCTCAGCCCATCAGTCAGTAGGGTTTCCCCACTGCACTCCAGGCTGCTCCTTTGGACTGGCTCGGAACCCCAGGACCCTGCGTCTACCTCACTGCTGACCTAGACTGCTGACAGAGAAGTGAGGGGGTCTGCCAGGGAGGGGGCCAGGCCAGGAGGGGTGGGGAGCCACACCCCTGGAGAAAGGGGGGCTCCCAGGGACCGGTATTCTGGCTTTGGTCTGTTTCCCTCCTGAGATCTCCCAGGTCCCACAATGGGGCATAAACCTCTGCTGAGTGAATGAGTGAGTGAGTGGAAGCCAGAGTTGGGTTACTAGGCAGAGCTTGCCCATGGGATGCTCCCCCAGCTCCCCAGGAAAGCCCACCCTCCCCAAATCCCCCAACTCCCCACCCCCCGCCCCCACTGAGCAAACACAGCCTCTGCCCCACCCTGGCCCCAGCCCCGACTCCTGCCTGCCCTGCAGCCCCAAGCAGACTTCCAGGCAAGCCCAGAGAGGGATGCCAACGTGCAGGCTTTCTGTTGTCACTAGCTGTCAGATCTCAGGTAATAGCTCCTGTGGAGAACCAGCTGCCTTAGCCGAAGAGTTTGCAAATGCATCCCCGGAGGGGATGGGTGAGCAGAGGGTAGGTAGAACCCTCAGTCTGGCTCCTTCCATGGACGCCTCCACCAAACAGGCTGGCTGGCGGTGGTGGCAGCTAGGCAAGCTCTCTCCCACACCCTGAGGGCTCCTCCAGAGGATGGCTGTGGAGCCCACGCTGCTGTCCATCTCTGGCCCCGTCCTGGCCTGCAGCTCCTCATCCCAGCCACAATCCTACCTGGCCCAGCCCACTCCTGGGCTAGAGGGAGGGCAGAGGGGGAAACTGAGGCCCAGATCAGGCACATGCTTTACTCCAGATCAGATAACGAGCCACCTGTGGAGCTGGGGCCAAAGTGCATGTCTGTCTCTCCCACCAAGTGCGTGAGGTATAGATAGCTGTGCAGAATGCATGAGTGAATCTAGCCCGGGAGACAAGCAGCACCCACAGACAGGAGGCCCCACCCATCCAGGAGGGCCGCAGTGGCAGCTCCTCCCTCCCCAGAACTAGGGGTGTCAAAAAGGCTAATGGTTTCCAACTAGGGTGACCAACTCATCTCAGCCTGGGACTTTCCTGATTCTAACATGTCCCAAGAAACCCCTCAGTCCCAGGCAAACTGAGACAGTTGGTCATCCTACTTCCAATTGCACCCTGTGCTCATCCTCCCAGCTGGGTACAGCCTGGCCTCTAATCCTAAGGGTTCCTCAGTCACCTGCGCCACTTCTGTAGGGCCTAGCCGTCGCTGGGAATAGCTCTGGTCTCCCGTGAAGGACCCCAAAGGCCGCCTACCCCAGAAAGCTCCTGCAGGGCCACTCTGACCCCTTCTCCAGTAGAGGGCTCTCATTGGCCTAGTGAGGCTTTTTGCCCTGTCCTGTCAGGACCCTCCATGGCCATAATGAGACACTGACAAATGGGACTTCTCTGGTGGCCCTCCCCAGAGGACAGGCCAAAGTACAGGCCTGGCCACCAAGTGGGCAGGCCCAGGGCCCAAGGTGTAACTGCTCTGCCATGGCGTTCCTGGGGTAATTGGCCAGCACACCCAGCCAGGCTCAGGCTGCCCTCTGGTCCCCTCCTCTGCTGGCTCAGTGCCTGGTCCAGCAGGGGCTGAGCATCACTAACTGGGTCACCCCCGTTCCCACCCCCACCAACACACCTCCACCAGAGATAGCGTTTCAGCTGCAATTAAGAATTTCAAGTTGCAATTAAAAATTAATTGGAAACCGTGGGTTGTTTATGTCTTTCTGACCTCTGTCCCCTGTGGGGGTGGAGGGAAGGACAGGTGAGAGGAGGAGGAGAGTGGTTAGCCAGGGGAGGAGGGGGCCTAGGTTGCATCAGAGCAGATTTCTCCTCCAGGCTGGAAGGAATGACATCAACCAGCTGGCCTTGAATGCCACAGTCCCTGAATTCTTTGAGAGCCCCAGAGCATGGGTGTCTGTGAGTGAGGCAAGAGGGAGAATAGAAGAAATACTTGTAGGGGAACTGCCGGCCTGGAGGTAAAGGTTGGGGTGTCTGAGTTCATGGTTGCCTTCCCTGTAGAGAGGTACTGACAGCCAGGAGTGTGGGCAAGGAATTGGGACCAGCTTCCTTAGAGCCTCACAGAGGTGCTCCTGGTGCAGGGTGGGAAGTGTGGAGACCTCTAGGATCCTGGTCTCTGAAATGGCCCACACGGTCTCTGGCCCCAGGTCCTGCTGGCCAGGCCCAGAGGGCAAGGTTCTCCCTGATGTTCTTGGGGTAAAGAGATTCTGAATTCACATTCCTCAGTCTCCCACCAGGGCTTGGTCTGACCATGACCTCTGTGTTTTCAGGTGAGAGTATTTCTCCTGCTTGGTCCCGTATGGACACAGAGGCCAAAGTCCCCCTAGCATGGTCATCCAAGCCTCTGCCTACAGGTGACCTCTGTCCCCTCTGCATATCTTCTCAAGGCATGTTGCCCTCAGCTGGTCCTTCCGGTCTAGCATTCCTTCCTCCTCCAGGAAACCCTCTCTAACTCCTATGGGCCACCAGAGCAGCTCCTGGCTATGGCCCTCCATGGACCTGAATTTTATCACATCTGTGTTGGTAATAAATCAGTCCGTGTGAGCCTAGTTTCCCCCAGGACTTGGTGAGAGCAGATCCTGGGTTCTTTTCTACTCCATGCTGCAGAAATTTGATTTAACAGCAGTAAAATCAAAAGGGCTGTCAATAAAACAGATTCTACATGCCAGATCATGGGTTTCCACCCTGAGGCCCCAGACACAGGGAGTGACAGTGACTAAAGCCTGGGATGTCAGACTAAGGAAACAGTTGAGTCTCCTTACTTGAAGAATGTGTATGACTTTTCATCCCCCACTGAAATTGTGTGCAAAATAGTGTGTGTGTGCGCTTGTGTGTGTGTGTACACATGTGTGCCCATGCCTGCTTGGAATTTATGTGCCCGTGGAGTGGGATTTTGTCTTTTATCACATTCTCAAAGGAGTCAGTGCAATAGTTAGGATTTGCATTCAGCTGCTAATAACAGAAATTCAACCATAGTGGCTTTAGCTGGGCCTCTTGCTACGTGGAAGAAAACCAAGGTTTTCTTACTACTAAGAAAAAAAGGGGGAGAATGGGTATAGGCTCTGCCACAGCCAGCAACTCCAACAAGCCTTAAGACCTTGAGCTTGGCTGGCCTGGGCCAAGTTGTTATCTCTTGCAGGGAGATGAAGGGCTCTACACTGTCTCAGGACCAGCCCTGAGCCACCACCTCCCTGCTCACAGATAGCAGGAGGCCAAGGGTCACCTGAGCAGGCGTTCAGCAGAGCTGCCCCTTGGCTGGAGTTTGTGGCTATGCAGGAGAGAGTTGGTGGGAGGAGGAGGGGCCAGGTGAGGCCCAGCCCTGAAATGGGGAGCAGATCAGGGACTTGATTATTTTATCCTTGTATTCACCATTTCATTGTGTGTCTAAATTGTGGGCCTCCAAGTAACACTTCTAGTAGGCAGTGGGCACCATGACCACCCCCTTTCCCCAACTCTCTTCTAATGAAACACCTTTGCCTGTCTCTGGCTCCCACCAAGAAAGGCAAAGGATGCTGCCCAGCACCTGCAATCCACCCTGCTGTTTCAATTAGGAAAGATGTGTCTTCCGAGGACGTCCGCAGTGAGGCTGGTAATTAGGGAGCAAACTGTCTGCTCTTTCAAAACTGACTTGGATACCTTGAAAGGGGCTGCCTGGGTTGCTCCCAGGCCCTCCTTCTGGGTCTCTCTTAACCAGTGCTGTTTGGACCCTCATTCAACAAACTTGTTCTGAGCACTTAGGATGCATCAGGCAGGGACTAGCAGACGTAGAAGCTAGACCCCCTCCCAGCAAGTAATTATAACTGTGATAGGTGCCATGGAGGAGAATACAGGATGGAAGGGACCAGCCGTTAGATTGGCAAGTTGACCAGAGGGAGGGATAAAGGAAAAGGAGGAACCCCTAGCCTCTCTCATGTGGGTCTAGGCCAGGGAGAGATGGGGCTAAGCCTCATGGGACAGTAACAGAAACACATTCATTCATCCAATGTTTACTGAGCACCTGCTGTGTGTCAGGCTCGGTTCTAGGCCCTGGGGATGCTGCAGTGAACAAAGCAAAGGCCTGCCCTTATGGAGCTTACAATGTAGCTGGAGAGACAGATAGTAAAAGAATAAGCAATTAAATACAAGTGCTATGCAAAAATAAAGTAGGCTAAGGAAACAGGGAGTGATGGGGGTGGGGGTAGCAGGGTTGCTATTTTCTACTGACTGGTCAGGACAGGTACCATTGGAGATGAGATGAAAAGCTATAACGGAGTAAGCCTTGAAGATTGTCCAGTCTTAGGGGCTGTGACAAGCAGAAGGAACAGCAAGTGCAAAGGCCTAGAGGTGGGGTAGTGTTCACCATTTGGTGAGAAGCAGCAAGGAAGCCAGTGTGGCTGGAACAGAATGAGTAAATAGGAGAGGAACAGGAGGGGAGACAGGTTAATAAAGGAAGGCAGGTCATCGAGGGCCTTATGGGCCACAGTTTCAAGGGCACTAAAGGTGTTGAGCAGGGGACTGGCTGTTGCAGGGTGGGAAGCAGGCTGAGGGGCAAGGGCAGCAGTCAGGAGATCAGTCAGGAGAACCTACAACAGGAGGTGGTGAATGTTTTGGTCAAAACTGTTAGGTGCATTTGATTAAAGAAAAGCAACAACTCAAAATAGTCTAAACATGAAAAAAGAAAGAAATGTTTCAAATATAGTTGAATCAAGTGCTCAACTGAGGTCATCAGGAATTTATACGCTTTTCTTTGTACCACCCTCCCCTTGTAGTGACAAATGGTCCCCAGCAGTTCTACCAGTTTAGCAATTGTAATGAAGGGCAACTCTTTCCCAGTAGTTCCAGTAAAAGTCCCAGAGCAAGATCTCATTGGCCTGGGTTGAATCCTGTGACCACTATTGTCACTCTGATTGGTTCAGCCTGGGTGATGCACCCATTCTTAAAGCCATGGGGGTGAGGTCAACCCCACACAGACCTCATAGGCTGAAATGAGAGAAGGCTATTTTACAAAAGGAAAAGGTGGTTATAGCTTCCAGAAAAAGGGGGAACGGATGCTAGGAGGGCAAAAACAACAAGTGTGTTTCGCATTGCATACACAGAACAGAGAGCCAGGCTGGGTGCACAGCCATTATTAGATGTAAGAAAGGGAAGGAGGGGAGAGTGTTCAAACCTAAAAGGACTTGCTCCAGGGGAGATTAAGGAGAAAAGAGTCATTGGTGAGGGCTTCCTGAGGAGGAGGGACTGATACAGAGGCAGAAGAGGACAGGCAGGTTTGTGCAGGGAATGGGCACAGTGGCACATTGCATTGAGCAGGCACGGAGCCTGGCGGTTTAACTGCAGCAAGAAGCCAGTGAGTAGCAAGGGTAAGTCTGTGTGTGCCTACCCCATGGCCTTGGAATGTGTCCCACCAACTCCCTCCCTGGCCACCTTTCTATTTGTGGCGCAGTCATCACACCCCATGTTAGACATGGCTGCTGTTCCAAATGGATTATTGTAAATGATTTAATCACCCACATTAGTACTCCCTGGCTCCCGCGTGGGGGCCCTGGAGCTTCTCCTCTCACATTGGCCTTGGCAGAAGCTTTCCTACAATTTATCCAGGCTACCAGTACGTGAAAAGGTTTCCAAAGTACTGTGCCTACCCCCAGTGGGGGGCACAAAAGGACCCACTGGGGTGTAGGAAGAAAGTATTAGAATTTCTATTTCTATTCTATTTTTTATTTTATCCTCTTAAAATTACTATTTTTTATGTTTTATAACATACCAAATATGTTAATACAGAAATACATGCATATATTATAATTTACAAATGAATTAATATCAGTATGTATTGGGGGTGTACTTACATATTTTTACTGATAGGAGTGAGCTGTCAGAAGTGTCTGGGGTCTACTACTGTAGGTAATAATAGCTGACAATTATATGGAACATGTGCCAGGCCCTGTGCCCAGTGTTCGTTTACTCCTCACAGCAGCCCATTTTATAGATAAGAAAACTGAAGTTACAGAGAAGTTAAGTAACTGGTCCAAGGCCACTCAGCCTGGAAGATGCAGGGCTGGGGTGTGCCCCCAGTGGTCTGGCTTGAAATCCATGATGCCTGTCTGATGAGATCAGGGTCCTCAGACAGAATGGGGGGATTCCAGATTATTGAGTTCATCCTTTGTTTCTGAGAGGACAGCTCCTACACCACCCAAGATTAGTGGCCAGAGTCCTAGAGGAGCACCCCAATCCCCAGCCCATTCCTGCCTCCCATAGCTCTCTCTTGTCAACCCAACCAGTCTCATCCCCATCATGCCCATTGCAATTTCGCCATTGGTTTCCATTTCTTCTTTGGGAAAATGGAGAACAGGCGATCAGTTTTGTTGGCTGGGGCAGGGAGGGCTGGTTGGTGGTTAGAATTCTTCCCTTTTGGAAAACATCCAAGTGGAAGAAAGGGGAGAGAAGAGGAAGGCAAAAAGAATGAAAGAATCCTGGAGTTTTGTGATGGAGGGGCTGAGAAGTGGGCCATGGGGCGGCTGGAGAAGACGGGAAGAGGCATGCAGCGCCTGGGCAGCAGAGGGCGCTTGGGACAGGCAGATGGGAGGGGGTCCTGCAAACTACATCTGGGAGACTGGGGTCCTTACCCCAAATCTGGGGACTAGGGAGCCAGAGCTACAGGGCTTATCCGCCCACCAGAGAGCACAGGCAGCAGCCAGGCAGAATTCTTTAGGCCTCTGAGAAAAGCTGATGGTGGTCCAAAGGGTGAGACTCCTGCCCCAAGAAGCTCCCCTACCCCAAGCCTTCCTGCCTCCAGCTAAGTTTCCCAGGACTCAATGGCTCCCTTGGCCAAGGATGGGCAGAGAGGCTGGTCCCTTCTACCCTCAGCCCTAATCTGAATTGGGAGGTCAGGACGGGAGCCAGGTGCAACAAGTTTAGATCCTGAGCCTCCAAGACGATGATGATAACATACATAGCAGGGGTTAACATTTCCTGATACTCACTAAGTGCCACGCTCAGAGCCAGGTGCTTTTCACTTTGCTAAGCTTCCCCACCTATGAGGCACTGCTATGGTTTGAATGTGTCCCCCAAAAAGCATGTGTTGGAAACTTAATCCCCAACGCAATAGTGTTGGGAGGTGGGGCCTAATGAGAGGTGATTAGGCCATGAGGGCTTTGCCTTCACGAATGGGTTAATGCTGTTATCCGGGAGCGGGTTTGTTATCTCAGGAGTCCTTAGTCCTGTTATCTCAGGTCCTTAGAAAAGGACCAGTTTGGCCTCCTTTTGCATCCCCCATCCCCCACCGTGTGTGCATGCCTTCTTGCCTTCCATTGTGGGATGACTCAGCAAGAAGGCCTTTATCAGGTGCCCACCTTCAATCTTGGACTTCTCAGCCTCCAGAACCATGAGCCAATAAATATCTGTTCATTGAAAATTACCCAGCCTCAGGTATTCTGTTATAGTAGCACATAAAGAATGAAAGAGGTACGTACTCTTATCCTCACTTATGGGTAAGCAACTCAAGGTTTAGAGGCTCAGGACATTGCCCAAGGTAAGAGCTGGCAAATGGTGAGCCAGGATTTGAACCCAGCCTATACTCCACAGCCTATTCTCTTCAGGATTACCTTACCTTGCTCCCAGCAGGCAGTCCCTGAGCCCCTGTAATCTTGCTCTAAGGGGAATTCAAGGCCCTGAAAACATTAGTTTCTGACAGCAGTTCCAGGTGGAACTCTGATTGTAATCACAGGCTAAGCCCCAACCCTCATCACACACTGAGTTCCAATCCTGGTCACACACTGAGCCCTGACCTTGGTCACACACTTCCCTGATGGATGTCTACATTCAGAAAAAAGGCCAGAACCACTATTTGTTGAGCAGGTAGTTGCTATTAGACTCCTGAGAGAGATACTCAAATCATGACCTCCTCAGCAAATATTTGAGAAGTTTATACCACTTGAGATGCCTGATGAGGGCACATTTGGAGTTTGGTTGGAGGCTCAGAGTCCAGATGTGGAAGACGGGCCCTGGGAGGCACACCAGGCAGGCATGCAGGACTAGGATGGCCAGGGTGGGGTGGATCTACCTGGAGTCTGAGGCTTCTGGGGAGGCCATGGCTGGCACAGCATAGGCATGGGCAGGAAGAGCTGTGTGCCAACCAACTCACCAGCCCTGCCAGCTGGGAGCCCTGCCCACTTGATCCAGTGAGAGAAGGGGCTGTCCCAAGAGCCCTTCCCCAGGAACTCTAGGCAGATCTAGCAAGAGACGTACCCTCCTGCGTGCCCCCAGGAAGTGGCCTATTTCCCTCTAGGCAAAGCCAAGTCCATTTTCCAGGCTTAGTGCTAGCCTGAACCTTCACAAAGAGAATCTTAATCACCCCCACCACCACCCCCAGCAGGAGACTCTCATCCTATAGCAAGGACCTCCTGAATCCTCCCAGCAGCCCCTACAAGGAAGAAGCAGGCCAGGGATGACAGTTCCTATTTTCCAGATGAGGCATCTTGGGTCCAGACAGGGAAAGTAGCCCATCCAAGGTCCTTCTACACCAATCTAGAAAGCCTTCCTGGTACCTCCAGTCCTCTTAGAGCTCTCCATCCTCCTCCCATCTGGCACCCAGGGCCTAGGGCTTCTCCTTTCACAACTAGGCAGGTCCACAGATTCAAGTAAGTGATGGACTGAACGAATAAATCAGTGCATTCTTTCCTGGTTGGCTGGTTTGCTGTGTGGGTAGGGCCTGTGTCAACATCGCAGATCTTCCAGAACGGCTTCTCCATCCCTCCCCAGTGGCTTGTTCTCAATTCTTCTCTCTCCTTCACTGCAGAGATCAGGCTCAGCCCAGCTGGGGAGCATGGAGTTGTTAAACCGCTGTGTGACCTTGGACAAGTCACTTCCCTCTCTGTGCAGTTCCCTCATGGGAAATTAGGATAGCAATAATACCAACCTCAAAAGTGTGCTGCAAGGATTTGGTGGTGCATGTAAAGCAGTTTATAAGTGAGTAGAGTCCATCACAGCACTCAGGACAATGCCTGGCATTTAATAGGTGGTCAATGCAGTAGAGTCCTGGTTTCTGACCTCTGCCTACCACCTTCTCTATGCTTGCCACGCCAAGGGATCCCTAAACCCCAATCCCTTATCCCAGATGAATCTGCAGACCCCACCATCCCCCCCACCAACTCATTTCAGCCATTTTTCTGCTCTGCCTCCACCCCCACCCCTTTGCTCTTGTAGTTGTTAGTTTAATGTGCACAATACAATTAAAGCAAAATGAGTTTCCCATCAAACCCCCAACAACTTCCCTCTCCCCACCCCACTCCAGCATCACTGGGCCCCATTCATTCCCTCCCTCGGGGACCGTGGAGTTTAATTTCAGGACATAATTCCCTGAATAACTCTCCTCTACTGGAGCTTCCCACATACCCCAGAGAACCCTTGGAAGCCAAGATGGGGTTTGGTTGGACAGGAAGCCTCAGGAATCAGGGTCAGAGCCCAGTGAGAACAGGATTCTGCAGTCACGAAATTTCCACTGTGTCGCTTGCTGTCTTGAGGGAGCAGGAGAGCAAGCAGGGAAGGAGGAACAGCCAACCTAAGGGAGCATTGTCAAGGGCCCCCACAGTTCAGACGGGGACACCATCTCCAGAACTGTCCCCCTGAAAGGGGAGGGGCTGGAGCAGCTACACACTGGCTCCCATCCCCCATGGGTTGAGGGTTGCCCTGGGGGTGCCAGCTCCCCTGCACTTCCAGCTTGCACTGATCCATGGGTCAAGCAGCCTTCCCTCGCATTGGACGAGGACCCGAGGCAGAAAGTGACCCATCTCAGGGGTGTGCTTGAGGGGGACACTGCCAGCACAGGGTGAGCCTGAGTTCACCCAGAACCATCCACCACAGCTGTGGCTGAAACCAGAAATGAGCAGAGAAGACGTGGTGCTGGGAACAGAGAGATCTGCCACACTAAGTAAGTGACAACCTCCTGCTTAGGTTTCAGTGGCTTCCTTTTGTTGGAGACGCTGCAAGAGTGGAGATCACAGGCTACCTCAGTTGGAACCATCCTGAACTCACTCATCCCACAGTCATTTCTCCAGGCATACTGAGTGCCGGGCCCCGTGCTGGGCACTGGAGGCCTGGCGATGAATCAGGCAAGGTCCTTCTCAGTCCCTCAAGGACTTCTCAGCCTAGGGGAGGAGGCAGAGGCACACCTAAGTGGTGCCACAGAAGTTTGGGAAAGTGGGAGCATGGAGGTAGGAGTTAGCTTGGAAGAGTCCGGGAAGGCCTCACTGGGGAGCTGGCATTTGAATTGGGCCTTGAAACACAAGTAGGTGTTCCCCGAGCTCAGAAGTAGGGAAGGATTGTCTAGGTCGAGGGTCTGCCCACAGCATACCCCATAAGCAATAGCAGATCAACTTTCCAAAATCTACATCAACTCAAGTTCCTGCTCAGCTCTGTCTGCTCTGCTACATGGCCTGGCCTGGGCTGGGAACTCTGAGACCCAGCTCCTGGGGAGCTACCTGCTGTACCTGAGCCACCGACTCTAGGTGGGTGTTTTCCAACACCTAGGTTTTGGTTATGCCCCCCAACTCCCACCCAGGGCCTGGACCTCTGCCTGTGCCAAACCCCACCCTTCACCTCCCAGGCCTCCTTGATGCCACCTTGTGGCTCACCAGGTCTCCAAGGCCACCAGCCCCAAGAACACAGCCTGGAGCCATAAGGCCTTAAAGCCAGAGCCCTGGGGTGTGCACACCTGGATTTGGATCCTGGCATCCCAGTTGCATGGTCTGGGGCAAATCACCACTCTCTTTGAGCCTCATTTCCATGGGCTGCACAGTGAGGGTTACATGAGATAACTAAGATGCATGAGCACCTTCCCAAACCCTGGCATGAGAGGGGTGGAGTAAACAGCAGCTATTTTTGTCAAGTGGATTATGATCTGCATGGGCACATTTGGAAGGGGCAATTTGTCCAGCTCTTAGACCCTGAGTTGTGGAATCTACCCAGCCCGCCAGGGGACTTGCCAGGACTGCTGGGGTGCGGGGCTGGAACCCAGCGCCGGGAACTGGGAGGCTAAGCTGGCTCCCAGCATAGGCTCCCCAGGGCTGGGTTTCCTACAGTTGGCAATTTCTCCTTCAAGCATCTCCCAAACTCTCTCTGCATTAACATGAGAATAGGGCACCGGCTGGGATCGGAGGGTCCAAAGGTATTTGTATTCCAAAGAGCTTCCTCCCTTCCCTCAAAGTCATTACTGCCAGAACTGGGAGGCTGGGCTGGGATCCAGAGGCCACTGGGGGATGGGGCGGGCAAGGGGAGAGAGGCACCCACCCGAGGGGCCACCCTGTGCTCCTCGCCCTCTGCCCCGAGGGCTCTCAGAGGGGGCGGCCCCCACAAATCCAGCCCAAGATATTCTTACCTTCCTCCCGACCTCCACCCTGCAGTGAGCCTCAGCTGGGGGATGGGGGACGCTCTTTCATCTGAAAACACATATTCCATATAATAAGTGCTTTGATTTGTTTTTTTGCCGCAACCTTTTATTTCTTTGGCATTTTAAATCCTGTACTATTAAAGGGAGGAGTTTGAGGTTCGTGTGCTTATCACAAGGGAGCCTAGAATTTTAAAAGGTTGAGAAATGCTGCCCAACGGGATTAATAGTAATAACCATAATAATAGCTAACAGCTGTGAGCGTTTGCCCCACACTGGGCATTATGCTAAGCATTTCACATACATTAGCTTTTTGTAATCCTCACTGCAACCCTGAGATGCTGCTAAAATCCCCATTTTACAGATGAGGCGACTAGGGCTTAGAAGAATAAAGTAACTTGCCCACGATCATAAAGCCAGTCAATGGCAGCGTGGACGGCAGTGCCCAAGCACCCACCACACATCCAACTGCCTCTCTGGAAAGGAGTAGCACTAATGGGGGAGCTGGGGCACTAGGAGGCGGCCGGGTGCTAGTCCAGGCAGAAGTACTTCCCTCAGGCCCCTCCCCACCAATCCCATTCTAGAGGTGCCCACTGCCAGGGAGGGCTGACCCTCATGTGCCCAGAGACCTCAGATGGGGTTTCCCTGTTGGGCTGAGCACAATGACATTTCCCAGGGAATGGCAGAGGAGTCGGGGAGCAGGAAGACAGAACACCCCAGCTCTACGCACGGCACCCTGTGCCACCCACAAGAAGGAACCCAGGATCCTGGGCCTTCCCTGCAAGAATGATCTTCATTCGTCTGCCCAACTTCTCTCCCTCGCCCCTTGTCACTGTTGCCCAGACACACTTGACAGCTCTCCTCTTCCTCCTCCTCCCTGCCCACTGAGAGCCAAGCACATGCCAAGTGCTTCAGCCGCTCAGCAGTGGATGGAAGAAAGTCCCTAAGCCCAGCCCTGCGGTCCCAACCGCAGACCCCTAGCCAAGCCCTGCAGGGAGGTGGGCCTATGACCCACCCCCTGGCTCCCCTCTGGGAAATTTGTCCTTTGCTTCCCATTCCATCAGGATTTTCAGGATTCATATGGAGCAGAAGCTCTAACGTCCGGCTTTGTCACTTCCTTGTCCAAACCGTGCCAAGATCCCAATGTGGCGTGAGATATTCTGATCCCTCCTCTCATATGGGGTAGGAGCGCTTGGTGTGACCCCAACAGGAAGAGAAACATGGATGAGATTTCAGGCACCGCAGCAGAGAGAACCTGAGGTGATCCCTGTGATCTGTGCATCACACAGGGCCATGGCTGCTGGGCCCAATGCAGACCAGGGCACACGGTCTTAACCTAAGCCCGAGGGGGCTGGAGGTGGGGCTGGAGGTGGGGCTGGGGGTTGGGGCTTAAGAGGAGGAGGGACACCCCCCATTTCTGCTCCTCATTATCCTCTCACTCTGGCTGAGAGGGTAATTAAGTCTTCCTCCCTTCAAAGGCTGAGGGCAGCTCCCCCCAAGGCCTGGCCCGCTCCAGGAGGATAATGAACGCTTGCACCAGGCCCTTCCCCACCCAATCTCACACACACAGCTAGGGGGCTGGGTTTGAAAGCCCCCCACTGATGCTCCCCAGGGCTGAGGAGGAAAGTCCAGAAACCCAGGCTGTCCTGATGGTCAAGAGTGCAAGACCTGTCGTCCTGCGCCTGGACTCAGTGTTCAGAACCCACCATGGAGGAGCCGGGTGGGGGGCGGGGGGTATATGCCCACAGGTTGCTCTTCTAATTAAATGGAGCACAGGACAGGAACCAAGGTGCTCTGAGAGCTCAGAGGAGGGAGCCACAGATACCCTCTTATTATTCCCTCATTCCACAGGAAGGATGACGATGATGATGAAGGTGGCGCAGCTCCCTGTGCTGGAGCTCTCACTGTACAAGAGGCACTGTGCTGAGCCCTGGCTATGTGTTGTTTCATCCGGTGACAGCCTCATCACAACCCTTTTGAGGCCGATTCTTATCGTTCCCTCATTTTTTCCAGAGGTACGATCTGAGACTTGGAGAAGTTGAACAACCTGCCCCAGTTACAGAGCAGAGACAGGAAGGCTTCCTGGAAAAGTGGCTTTTGAAGGATGAGAAGATGGCAGAAAAGCCACAATAGAGATGAAAGTGAGGGCAGAGGAGAGGCGGGTGCTGAGAGTGGCAGGCAGTCCAGATAGGGTGAGGCTGGCGATGCAGGGAGAGATCCAGCGGGGGTTGTGGCAGCAGGCCCCCGAGGTGATAGGGAGCCACTGAATGTTTCAGAGCACAAAAGTAACAGGAACAGGCCTTAGGAAGAGTGTGATAGGGTGGGGAGAAGGGGCTGGTACATACGTAGCAAGTGCCAGGAACGTGGTCTGGCTCCTGGCCCCAAAAGCCTGCATTCCTGGCTCTGATCCTGGAACCCAGCAAAGAGGACTCTGGCCCAGAACCACCTTCAGCCGTGCCACCTGACCTCAGGCAGCAGGCTGCCCCGACACTAGGTACAGTGCAGTGGGAATTGCCTACACCTCTCTGAGCCTCACTTTCCTTATCTGTAAAATGAGCATGATGATGACAACACCTCATGGACTGGAGAGGATCGAGTGACATAATGTTTGTGTCAGAACAGGCCTGCTCTGGCTTGTCACAGGTTTCCTCCAGCCAAAGGAGGGACTGGATGGGCTCCCTGCCTTTTGAATGGAGCTCTCAAATCCTGGGGACAAGCACATTTAATGGGAGGGTTTCAGGCTAACCTCCAACTTTCAAGTTGCAACCACCTTGCACAGAGCAGCTGCTCAATTACCCTTAATCTTCTTGATGGTATGGAGCCAGCCAACCATTGCAGGGCCATACCAAGTCCCCAGGCCACATACACAGATCACACCCTATCCCCAGCCCCATCGCTACAATTCTTTGATGACTGGGTGGGGGTGTGGATAGCTCAGGACAGCTTTTCTCTCCTGCCTAAAACTGCCACCTCGTGCCAGTGGGTCAGACTGGTAGTCTGGAAGAGAAAATATTTTAGGCCACAGAGACCTGGTTTGAAATTCCACCATTAGCGTTTGGCTCTAGGCCTGGAAGGCCCCTCTCAACCAGTCGATCTCCTCTGGGCACCCTTATTAGTCATGAACAACTGCCTCTACGAGTGATTTTATTAGATCCCTTTTACCCAGCAGACCTGCAGTGAGGAGCAGGTTTGGATGGTGGGATTGCAAGACAGACGGTGTAGGTCTCATGGGGCAGGAAAGGAAGCCAAGAGCACTGAGCACTGATAAGTGACTAGCTTGGGGCCTTCATCTCCAAAGCCAAACACAAGGGCCCTTTTTCATAGCAGTAGCTCAGGTTGAAACCATCTCATTGCAGGAGACTGGGAGGAAGTTTCCTAGGTCCACGACAAAACACGCACAGGCATGTGCAGGCACGCACACACGCACACACACATACACACAGACAAGCAGGGATGCCTTCTTCTGGGCTGGACAAGATCCCATACTCATCAGAAAAGGGAGACAGAACAGGAAGCTGAGGCTCTCAACCCAGGCGAGGCCTCACTTGGCTATGAACTCACTTTCTCTTTCTGGAGATTTTCTGACATCACGTGATCAGCATGTGTCTGCCACATCCTTGTCCCGGAGCTGGTGATAGTACTGTGCAGGACTGAGCCCTGAGACCTGCAACTCAAAACTGGAGGACTGAGCTGTGACTACTTCCCCAGGAAGTCTTTTCACTAGCTACCTCACACTGCCAGGAGGGTGGCTGGGAGAGGCTGGATGGGGAGGGGTGCTGGAAGGCTGCCCTTCTGCAGAGAGGTGGCACAGGCCAGGGTGTGGTGGCAGAAGAGTGGGAGAGAAATATGGGTTGTTTTCTTTTCACCCAAGCACTTTGGTTTCAGGCAGATGCTGCCACAAGGTGTCACTAAAGGCCCAGAGAGGTTGGCTGACTTGCCCAAGGTCACACAGGCCTTCTGATGCCCAGCCCTGGGCATTTCCCCCTATGCCCAGAGCGATCTGCTGTGCATCTGAAATTGGGTGGAGGAGTCACGGGGCAAGCTCAAGAAGACCTGAATGACCTTGCTCAGTGGTAACATGGGAAGGTAACTTTCTGGGCTCCGACCTCCAAGGGGGAAGGATGGGTCAGATTACATCAGTGAACTAGGAAAAGAGAGTGCAGTAGGGGCAGTGGGGACAAGCCTGAGCTCTCTGACACTGCGTGGGGCTGACATTGCTGGGAGAGCAGTGACTTCCCCAGCTCCACACCACCCCAATTCTTCCCGAGTTGTCATGGTGTAACTCCACTACCCACACGCATCTGCGCACCTTCCCCCAACCCCCAGGGGAAGCCTCTTCACAAGCCAGTCAGATGAAGAGGCCAGGTCCTCTCTGCTGCGGTTTTGAGGCTAGCCCTATTTAAACTCCTTTTCTTCAAAGGCAAGAAAAGGTCTTAGCAGGCTCAGGACACACTGATGCTCCCACCCCAGAGAGGGGCTCTCTACTTTGGTCTCTTGCCCTCCCTTCTGCCTGGCCTTGTGTTGAAAGCTCATTTCCTCTACTGGGCTCCAGGGCCCAAGTCTCTGGGCACAGTGGAGACAATGGTTTGCATTGTTGAATGACTGTTCAAGGGAGTGGCTGGTTTCCTCCCTGCCTCGGCTGGCTCCCATGTCCAGGAGGCTGAGAGCCGTGCTTTCTGGGAAGAACGCCCACCTGTAGCAGAGACTGCTGGCTGGTTGACCCAAGCCTGTCCACACCCCTTTCTCCCCAGCCACCTTCCAGTGATTGGTCTAGAGATGCCCACATGACCCACTTCTAGCCAGAGACATGGAAGTGAAATCACTGGGTGGGGCTTCAGGGTATTCTTTTAAAAGGTACAGAACTGGCATTCCCTTTAGCCTTTCCATCTTCTTTCTGCCTGGAACTAGGACATAGGTCTGGAGTTGCTGCAGCCATCTTGCTATTATGTGACAAGCATGAGGACAAAGACTTTCACACTAAGGATGGTGAAGGAACAGTGGGAGGAGCCTGGAGTCTTGAGAGCTTGGTGGCCCTGGACTGCCCACCCATGAATTTCTTGTATGGAACAAATACCCTCCCTATTACTTGTTAGGACACTGCTTATTAGTTTTTCTCTTACTCATTGCCATGTGGATCCTTTATTATTACACCACCCTCCTCCAGTTAGAAATGCTGAGCTCAGGTGGAAAGGGATCTCTTTCCCCTGACCTTGGTATTGGCAGGAGAGCTCAGGACCCTGAGCTTCCAATGCACTGAGTTCAGGATTCCCCTAGAGCAGGAAATGCCCTGAAAATGAGGCTGACTGTTGAGTGACCAGTGACTTCTCTAATAGGCTGAGCTCAGGGACCATGTAGTCTCTTCCCCCTCTGGAACCTCCCATGCTTTTCTTACCCCCTGCACTCTCTCCCAGCTCCACCAACCTCCTGACTAGTTCCTGGGTATCCTTCACGACTCAGCCCATGTCACCTCTATCAAGAAGTCACTGTCACCCCTTTCACTCTACCCTGAGATGGGTTAATCCTTTTCCCTTGTGCCCCCACAACACCCTGTTCCACTTGTAGCACTGCATTTGTCACCAAAGATGTAATGAGATATGTGTATGTGTGTCTGCCTCTCACCAGATGAGGTGTCTTTTTACCTTTATGTGCTAAGTACCTAGAGCAGGTGTTCCAGTCATTCAGTGAGTCATTGTTCACTTGCTCATTCATTCATTCTAGGGTTTATTGAGGCTCTGCTAGAGATCCCAATGCCAGGTGGAACAGCTCTGCTGTGCCAAGTTGTCGCATGGCCCAGAGCATCCTTGCATAGTAGATCCTTAAGAACAGTCCCAGAAGGTTGGCCTCAGGTATGGGTCCTTCTAGTCACTGCCTATCTCCTTACAGCTTCACAGAGTAGGGAGGGGATGCAAGCTTGAAGCCAGAATAGCAAAGTAGGTTCTGGTTGTTGGCATTCCGCCTCCTCCGCTCACCCTACTCTGCCCTGCCATTCAGTGAGGAAGGAGAGTCAAGGCCAAAGTGTCCAGGTGGGTGTGATGCAAGCCTCCATGCTGCCTAGGCTTTGGAGCAGGAGGTGTGGTCATGGGGGTACCTTGCAGGGCCTACAATTGTAGTCACCCCCTTCAGGACTCAGATTTGGGAGGTGGGGATTAAGGAGGAGACCGGGGCAGAGCACATCCCCTCTGGTTGTAGCCATCTCATCGTGAAGGCTTGCTGGAAAGGGAAGTCCCTAAGATATTCAACCCCTCCCTCCTCTGGTCCAAGAAACCTTTCCTCTGCACCCACCTGCTCCCTTTCTCTCCCTCTATAAGCATTACTGAGCATCAGTCAGGTGCTTAGCATTTCCAAACCAGAGCTGCCAGGCTTATTACCTTGGAAGTCCTGGAGCACCCTGCTTCCCCACTGACTCTGGGCTGTCTGAAGGCTGGGACAGCCCCTCCAGTCTCATGTGCCAACCTGTCAGGGCCTTCCCAACTCAAATCTCTCCAGCATTTCAGGAGAGCTCAGGCCCCACATCCAATAGTGTCTTTGTCAGTTCAGGCTGCTGTAGCAAAACTACCATAGACTGGGTGGCTTAAACAACATTTATTTCTCACAGTTCTAGAGACTGTGAAGTCCAAGATCAAAGCACTGGCAGATACAGTGTCTGGTGAGGACTCACTTCCTGATTCATAGGCAGTGTCTTTTCACTTGTCCTCACATGGTAGAAGGGGAAAGAGAGCTCTCTGGGGTCTCTTTTATGTCAGCACTAATCCTATTCATGGGGGCTCCATTCTCATGACCTAATCACCCCCCAAATGCCCCACCTCCTAATACCATCACATTGGGCATTAGCATTTCAACATACAAATTTTGTGGAAGCCACAAAACTTTCAGTCTATAGCAAACAGGGAGGTGCTAGATCCCATCCTGGCCCTCTTAGGCTCTAATGGAGGGAGAGGCAAGCATCAGGATACCCAAGTACAGTGTCAGGAGACTCACTGTGTTCCAGGCACAAAGTGGGTGTGCTTCTGAGTTACCACACACAGCAAGTAACTAAGTAAGTTATACCAAGTAAGTAAGGTCAGCTACTCTACCCAACCATTCTTGCCTAGTAGGAATTGTTATTATCTTTTTAAAGATGAGGAAATTTATCAAAACTGACACGAGAAGAAATAGAAAATTGGAATGCCTCTACAACTCCTAAAGAAATTGAATTGATAATCAAAACTCTTTTCACAGAGAAAACTCCAGGTCCAGATGATTTTCCTGGTGAATTCTACTTAACATTTAAGAAAAAATAAACTTTATTACACAAACTCTTCCAGATAATAGAAAAAAAAGGGAATTATTTCTAAGTCATCTTATGAGGCCAGCACGACATGGATATCCACATCTGTAAAGTGGGGGTAATAAGAGATAATACCTACCTCAGAGGTAGGTAGCAGGATTCGGATTAAGGCAGTTGTATGTATAGCCCTTAGCATAATTCCTGGCATCTAATATGTTCTCAATGTGTGGTAATTGTTTCCATGTGGCCAAGCCAGGATTCAGGCCACGGCCTCTGTCTCATCTACACCATGCTGAGTCTAGAATGGCATCCCTTAGACAAAGAAGGGCAAGAGAAATGACAGCTAGGGAATGATCATGAATAGAGCTCCTGTCCTGTGACAGCCACTTAGCAAACTTGATCTCATTCAACCCTCACAAAAACTCTTCAAGGTTGGGGTATGAATCCATTTTACAGATAGGAAAACTGAGGTTTAGAGAATCTACAACTGACTGCGTAAAGTCAAAGTCAGGCCTGTCTGAAGATAAAGCTAATTAGGCAGGCTTACTAACTATCCAAGCCATGGCAATGGGGCTCTCTGACCTTGGGCCCAGGCTGTCTTTGGACTTAAGGGTCCTCATCTGTAAAATGGGTGGAGGAGTTGCTCTCTAGGTTGTTGAAGGACAGATGAAGCACATTGAGTTTCCTGACAAAAAACTGCCATGTCTGTCCAAAAAGTTCCCATGAACCAGCCTCCTGCTGTAGGTTACCACCTGTCCCAGCCCTCACATGGCTCATGGCAGGAGGAGATGGGTCACCCCATCTGCTGTCTACAATGTTGTTATTGCATGAATACTTTCTTGTTGTAATAAAAACTTAACCAATTCTGAAATATATTGAATAATAAGGGAACATGTCCCCTTTATACCCCTCTACTCCACTCCCCAACCCGGAGAGGAACACCGTTTTAACCTCAGGATAGATCTCCTTCCAGCCCTGCTTCTGCACACTTACCTCATTATACACACACGTCATTTCAAGGTGGTTTTTTTACACGACTGCAATCATCCTCTAGGTATTGTTCTGCAACTTGCTTTTTCACTTCACAATCCCACGTGCTATTTATATCTTCTTTACTTCCCCAATGGGTTTGAGGAGGTTTACCGGAGTCGCAGAGGGCGGGTGAAGAGCAGCAGAGAGGACGTGGGCCTGGAGTCTTGCTGACCTGGATTGAAATCCTGTTTCTGCCACTACATCTGGGTGACCCCAGTCCCTAAACTCTCTGCCCCAGTTTCCTCATCTGTGAAACGGAGATAACAATAGCAGTTAGCTCATCGGCTCAGAGCGAGACATCACTATGAAATGACTAAAAGGTGTTCAATAGTTTCAGATCCGCAGCCTCCCTGGGGCTCCGAGCACAAGGATTTAAGAATCTGGAGGCCAGGGGTGGGCCAGGTGGTCCCTAGAGCTCAGATCCTAGGGCCTTGAGTCCGCCCTTAGCCAAGATGGACAAGACAGAGGAGGGGAGAAAGTAGCCACACGGCGGCGGCCGGGAGACCTGGCGCTGCTGGGAGCGCTGAAGGAGAGCTGGATGTCCTGCTCCTCTACATCCCCCGGAGATGGCGTTGCAACATCAGCCTGGCCCCAAGCAGGAGAGAAGCAAGCTGCTGTTAATACATGTCGGCTGATGTTCATGGAATGATTCCACGGGCCATTCCTTCTCTTCTGAAGCCTGATGGAAGCTGTTTCTCCCTATTCTGAAAATGGGGAAACTAAGGATAGGCAAAGTCAGAGCCTTTAGATATCATCTGGCCCAGCCCTCTCATTTGATAGATTAGGAAACAGACCCTGAAGGGAGGAAAGTAAGAGACCTGAGCACAGTCCTGGTATAGAGTTAGTACAAGAAATGCTGGCTACAGTCCGGGCCAGATGTTTTACACAGTTCTCACCCAGCCTAGTAAGATAGGTATTGTTGTCTCCTATTCTACAGGCCAGAAAGCTTACGTAGCTTTCTCAAGGGAGTGCCACCAACAGGAGCCAGAGTTAGAACCCTGGTGAGCGAGTCTCTCACCCATCCGCTCCCCACCCTGCCTTGTCTTCCTGGCCTGCTCCATGGCTGCAGCTCCCCTAGGAAGCCTCTCTACCACCTTCCTGTCCCCCCGCCCCCACCGCTCTAGTGCAGATGTCTGTCCAGACCTTCAGGACTCCTGAGCTCCCTGCCTTGACCATGAATCTGTCTTCTCCCCCGACCCGTGAGTCCTCGAAGAGAAGAGTCAAATTCTGATATGTCTTTGGGTCTCCACACCCACCACACACAGGGCCTGGCACAGAAGAAGCAAATGTGAATGTTCATGGAAGGAAAGGAGGGAGGGAAGGAAGTATTCCAAAGCCCCTGCTCTGTCCTCTATCCCATAGCTTCTTTGGCAGATCCAAGGTCAGGAGACAAGGCTCCAAGATTTTATCCCACAACTGACCTCCTTCCTTCCCACCACCCATCACTGCCAGTGCGCCTTCCCCATTCTCCAGCTTCCCCCTCCCATATGCTAGTGGTCCCTCTCTGCCACCCCTGCCACATTGCCCACAGCTCTTGGGGACTGCCCTGCCAACCTCAATCCCACCTGGGCCCAGGCCTCAGTAAGGGCTCCCTCACCAGGGTACTGGCCTTAATCAGGTGACAAGGCCTTGACCACAGGCCAGTGGGGAAAGGGCTTGGAGGTCCAGCCCTGCCCGGACCTTTGAAGCAACTGAGAAAGTGGCCACCTCTTCCATCAGTGCCACCGTCCTGCCCGCTGAGCCTGTGTGGTCTACGCTCCCTCCCGGAGCTGGGGAGGGGGCTGGGGAGAATCCCAGTATTTGTCAGCCAGAGAACCATAGTTGGGGAGGACTGCGTTTCCATGGATACAAGCCATGGGAGCTGCTGGGAGATGGGGCCATGGTGTACACAGACACAGATCCACACAGACCTGCAAGAAAAATAGCAACAGATTTGCTGAGTCATGGGCCCCACATATTTATAGTCTCTGGCAAAGGCAGACCTGCCTATCAGAGGCTAATAATACTGCAGCAGCATGTTAATTGCAAAGACGGAGTCTTCAAGCACCCATTCAGACACCCGAGACCGCTGCTTGAATAAAGCGTGGGGCCCTCACGACGAGAGCCGGGACGCGCGAGGCAGCGCGTGTCCTTAGGTGCGTGTGTGCGTGCAGATATGTGGGACCCAGCTCTGGCCTGTTAAGGAAGCCTAAGGATCACAGCCACCAGACCGAAAGCAGCCCACAGCAGAGTGTTACAAAGCACTCTTCAATCACCTAAGGATGTCCAGGATTCAACCCACTCCACAGATGGGCAGGGTGTGGGGAGGTTGACAGGAGAGGCTATGTCCAGGGGTGAGGGAGGTGCACAGGATGTTGGTCTGCAGCCATGAGAGACCTTTATCCCATAGCCTGTGGAGGTCAGCACCAGTGGGCCGCCTGACACACTGAGACCCCACAGGGGCCCTGATGCAGTGGGCGAGTCAAGGATGGTAAGCACCAGGAGTGTGGGTGTCGTCCTGAATAAACACCGAAGGGTGAAACTCAACCCCAGAGGAGAGTCTTTGCATCCCTTGCCTCTGGGAGCCAGGAGAGTCATTGCTCTGAGTCAGGCGAGTCAAGTCCTCCCCTCCTACGACTTCCACACGTGCATGGTGGTCCTGCCCCTGGAGCACTGCCTGACAGTGGCATTAGTTATGTTCCTGTCCATTGCCTCTGCCACTCTGGGGACACCACACGTTCCCAGCGCCTGGAAGAGCAGGCCCTCAGTGAAGGCTTGTGGATGAGAAACCAAATCCCTCTAGTTCTTTGAAGGCAGTTCTCGGTCCCCCGAGTCTTCTGAACTCCAAGCCGAATACTCCCCTAGCTTGGGTTCAAGACTCATCCCTGGCTCTACTCCTCTCTGGGTGTGCTCCTTCTTCCACTGCACCCCAATCCCCACTGAATGCAGAGGGCAGAAGATGGGCCCCTGAAGGGATCTCAGTCTCTTTCATCCCCTATCCCTGCCTGCGGCCCCCTGTGCACACACTCCTGCCTTCAAGGAGGGCAGGGATTGCCAAGTCCGGCCTTCCCTCTGTGGCAGCTGGAACACAGCTTCCTGGCCTCCACCCTGGTTCAGCCTACGAGAACGGAGCCATACTCTCTCCCTCCAGGGATCTGACTGCAGAGGGATGGTGGCCTTCAGGGACACACAGAGCAGCAGCAGAGCAAGGCTCTACAGGGAGGAGGGGTGGCCAGGCTCTCTGCATGAGCTGGGCCTCAGTTTATCCCAATCCTGCCCCCAAAACAGCTCAATCACTAGTAACTGAGTTCACAGCATTCTGAAGAAGGGAGGCAGGACAGGAGGGAGGAGGGGAGACAGGAGAGGGACATCCTTTCAGTCCCCACTTCTCGTCAAGAGAAGGTTGACTCAAGAGCTGGTATTAATAGTAAATTAAATAGTGCAGTTATTCTGAATAATAAAGAGCTCTTCTGTTCCAAGTTTCCACCATCCTCTCTCTAGGGAAATACCTGCTATGGCCTGAGATGTGGCATGCGGTGATTGACATTTGTAGGACAAAGCTGATGCGCCTGCTGTGCCCAGTCACAGACTGCCAACTCCCCCGAAAATGCCTCCTCTGCCCCAGCAACATGACAGGAATTGGGTGCCCCAGACACCCTCCATGATCACACCAGAGAGCCCAGTCCGTGTTCTTCTGCAGGTGGGAAGCTTGTCAATCATGTCCCTGCTGGGAGAGAGTGGCCCTCCCACTTGTTAGGTGTGTGACCTTGGGCAAAACCTTGAATCATTCAGTTCTCCCATCTGTAAAATGGGGATGATGATAGTGTCTCCCTCATGAGTTTGATAGAAGGGTTAAAGTTAATATGTGTAATATTGTTATTATACACATAAAGTGAACATATATAAAGGGCTTATAACTGTGCCTGGCACTTAGTAAGCACAACGTAAAGGTTTGTTAAACAAATGGGAGACTGCCAGGATGTGTACAGGGCAAGCCCAAGATCCAACACTACAAGCGATCAGGGTCTTTGTAACTGAAACTATTCCTCACAGCAGGGAGCTCCTTACTAGCCCAGGCTGATGGACTGGGTTCAGCAACTTGATGTCCTGCCCTTCTCTGCGCCTCAGTTTCTCCAACCATAAATGGGGGATGAAGATGTATGAGGTGACAGCGGTGGCCCAGCCTCCTCTGACCTGTAATTTATAACAGCTAATGCTAATTGAGCTCCCATTTTGTGTCAAGCACTGTGTTAAGTACTTTATACTCAGTCAGTTATTTCATATAGCCCTCACAACAGCTCTATAGGTGGGCACTCTGTTCCATAGATGAAGAAATTGAGGCTCAGAGAGGTTAAGTAACTTGCCCAAGATCACACAGTTAGCAAGAGGTAGAGCTAGAATTTCAACCCAGGTCTGCCAGACTCCCCAGCCTGACCCGATGCCCTTGAGGCCATGTCACCTGACTGCTCATCATATTCATTTCCAGGAATGTGTCGTATAACTCAGGATTGCTTGGCTGGGGGGGGGTGGCAAAAAAGAGGGGACAGGTCTGGGCTGTTCCCACCCCACCCCAGGCTTAGCAGCCAAGCACCCCTCCATTTGACACAGGTTGAATATCTCTTATCCGAAATGCTTAGAACCAGAAGTGTCTCAGATTTTGGATTTTTTCAGACTTTGGAATATTTGCAAATACTGATTGAGCATCACAAATCTGAAAATCCGAAATCCAAAATGCACCAATGAGCATTTCCTTTGAGCATCATGTCCACACTCAAAAACTTTCAAATTTGGGAGCATTTCAGATTTTGGATTTTTGGATTTGGGATGCTTAACCTGTATTAGCTTGTCCAAAGAGGTGAGAACTCTAGCTGACTGCCTAGTGGGTGGGGGAAAGCAGAGTCACAAATAAGTCCTCTAGAGAATGGGGTGAGGAGACCACGGGGGGACCAAAGATGAGCCTGAGGCCCAGTGGAGAGTCACAGGCAGAGACAGAGCAGGTGCCAGCATCCGGACTATGCAGAGAACCCAGGGGGACACAGCCCATCAAAGGCCCTCCTGCTCCCTCCCTCCCATCTATCCCAAGTCATCTGGTGCCTCCTGGGCCCACTTGGCTTCCCCCTCCTGTGTATCCAATGGCAGCAGCTTTTGGGGGGAATACTCTCCCTTGGGGCCCCGATGCTGTGCTAAGTCTTTGTTTATGAGGAGGAAACAAGGCCAACTGCATTTTCTAAAGAGACTCCTGGGAGCTGCAGCTGCCTGTGAGGCCAGTGATTTGGGTCTCTCAACACCACCTCTGGGATAGGGAGCCCTGTAGGTCACAGGCGGGGTGGGGAATTCAAGCAGGGGGTGTTCCAGAGTGGGAACAAAATGTTTGACCCAGGGCTGATTGAGCAACATTTGTCCTGAAGCAGACTGGGCTGGAAGAGGAGAGAGGGGTGGATCAAGCTGGTCCTCAGCCTCCTGGGCCTCCTGGAGATACATGTGAACTTAGAAACTGCCCTGCCCTTGGTAGGTAGCAAAGAGGCTGTAAGCTCAGGGGCTGTGGAGCGGGGGAAGGGGCTCCTAACCAAGCTCTCCCGGGGGGCACTGATGAGTCCTGCCTGGGGAGGAAGATGGGAAGGACATTCTAGGCAGGAGGGCAGCAAGTGAGAGGGTCCAGAGGCACAGGAGACACAAATTTGCCACCTGGCAGGAGTTCTGTGTGGTTGGAGGGGAGAGGGTGGGGGTGATGAGGGGGTGTGGACAGAGGCCAGTAGTGGGAAGCCTGGGAGATGCACTCAGAAGCTTGTGTTTCCTGCTGCGAGCAATGAGGAGCCACAGAAGGGGTCATCTTTTCTCACTGGCCTTTAGGAAGATCACTGTGGGACCAGCTGACACCCCATCCAGCTCTCCAGAGCCCCAGCTCAAGCCCTGAGGCACCTCCGTGCTCCTGCCCAGATTCCATCCTGGATCGGGGTGATGGGGGCTGAGGCCTGAGCTCACATCCATGGGACTCAAGCACAATAGAGATTCAACCAGATTTCTCTCTGGCAATGGATCTCCAGGTATGGTTACATTACATATCAGAAAATCAGTCCATATAATTAATCGTGTCCATTATCAGAAAGGGAAAAGTTTTTTGATAATCTTAACCGACATGATAAATGCATTTGATAGAACCAAATATCCATTCTGCTGAAAACTCTTAGTAAAATAAAAATAAAAGAACATTTCCTTGACATAATAAAAACTATCTATCTGCAACCAACAGTCAACATCATTCTTAGCATAAAACACTAGCAAGGGGCATTCATGCTTAAGCCAGGGAGGGAAAAGAAAGCCTGCAATTACCACAACTATTTTACATTGTGTTGGAAGTTCTAGCCAATGCAATAGTACATTAAAAGATTTTTTTTAAAACCACATAACATTTGGAAAGGAGGAGAAATTGCTATCATTATTTGTACACAATATTCCTGTTTATCCAGAAAACTCAAGAGAATCAACTGAAAAACTAATAAGAGAGTATAAGAGGTCAGTAAGATGGCCAGTACTGAAATAAATACACTAGCAAAATCCAGTTAGAAACCTTAAGAGAAAGAAAAGAAAAGAAGTTCCAGAACGAAGTGAGGAAGTAGCTCAAGGGTACTCAAGGTTCAAGAACAAGCCTGGAGCACTTCAAAGGTCTCCTGCTGGGACCTAGCCTAGTGGGGAGTGGGGAGGAGGGTAGGAGCTGGAGACGGGCAGGGAAAGAGGGAGGAAGAGGGTATCCTGGAACATCTGCCCCAGCTGGCAACAGTTGGGCTTGGGCTGGCAGCTGCCCTGTGAGGGGAACATGCAGCCCTGTGGGCCTGGTTCCCAGCAGCCCTGGCCAACAGCAGCGCAGGGCAATGGGGCACGGGCAGTTCCAAATGGTTCACTGAGCTTGAACTCACTGAGGGGCAGTACCTGCCTGCTGGGGCTCCAGGCTGCAGTAGATACCCAGCAGGCGACTGCAGACCCCGATAGAGAACTGTCATCCACTACAGGGCACAGACTCCAGCAAGTGAGATTCCAGCTGAAAGAGTGTCTTGAACATCTGATGGGCTGATTACAAATTGCTCCTCTGGATTCATTAAAGCAGATTCCCAAGAGAACCTGTCCACAGCAAAGAGGCACACCCAGCCAACCTCCAAGCTACACTGTGATGTCAGGGGCTCACCCCTCAGCTCTCGGCCTCCAGGCTCCTGACAACGGGGCCCTGTCTTGCTTGGGGTGCTGCGATTGCCCTGGAGGCATCTGGCAGGGTTGCGGATGCACAGGCACTAGCTGCAATGCTCTGGGGCCCATTCTCAGAATGTGAAGTCTGTATATATATTTTTTTTTGATGAACAGCTAGATGAGGAGGTATATAGGTCATGGACTGAAGGGTCCCCAGCAAAGCAGTATCTGTCCCCGTAGAGTTGGGGTGAGCCAGCCCCCCAGCACATGGATGCATTCACCAACATGGAAGCTCATCAAATTTCCTTAGCCAAGAGTTTTTTGTTTTTTGTTTTGAGACAGGGTCTCGATCTGTTGCCCTGGCTGGGGTGGCGGGATCATAGTTCACTGTAGCCTCAAATTCCCCCTGCCTCAGCCTCCTGCATAGCTGGGACTAGAGGTGTGCACCCCCATGCATCACTAATTTTTCTTATTTTTTGTAGAGACAGAGTCTAGCTATTGCCCAGGCTGGTCTCGAACTCCTGGCCTCAAGTGATCCTCCTGCCTTGGCCTCCTAAAGTACTGGAATTATAGGCATGAGCTGCTACCCCCGGCCTAGCCAAGAGTTTTTGTAAAGCTTGATCTCCAACCCTGCAAAACGTCCCTCACCCCTCCCACCTTTCCTGGAGTTGGTAGATGGGGCTGAAAATTTCAACTCTCTAATCTTTTACTTCCTTGGTCTTTCTGGTGATCAGTCCCATTCTGAGGCTCTCTAGGGGTCCCACCCTAAATCATCTTTTTAACACAAACTCATGTGTGGTGGCCTGTTATGAACAATAACAGACACTCCCATCACCTGGGAAATTCCAAGGGTTTTAGTAGCGAAGTCTGTAGATTTTTCCTGCATCCATGGCATGAGCATGGTATGGTGAGCGGTATGGCTCATCGCATGAGGGGTAATCTCTGGGTTTTCCATCACTCACCCTCGGAGATGCCCACAGCCAAAGATGTGGCAGCTGGCCAACATTTCAGGGTAGCACACTCTCTTGTTCCCCATCCCACCCCCCATTTTCTCTTTTGTCCTCACTCACAGGCCCCATCTGCACCAAAAAACAAACAAGCAAACAAACAAAAAACCTCACTCACTGCCCCCACCCAGGGACAGGACAATTACTTCCCAGGTGAGATGTTGCCATTTAGAGGAAGGTTGGTGCAAAGCAACGGAGATGGAATTTTTTTTTTTCTTAGAGACAATGTTTCTCTCTGTTGCCCAGGCTGGAGTGCAGTGGCATGATCATAGCTCATTGCAGCCTCAGATTCTTGGGCTCAGGCGATCCTCCTGCCTCAGCCTCCCCCCGTGGTGGAATTTTAGGACAATGTGTAGGGGTATTTTAGTCATTGAATTATATGACGATCAAATTATTCAGTGCCTGAAAGCTGGAAATTAATGAGGGTGATGCGGGGCTTCAAACCTCTCAAGGAGGCTGTGGCTGTTGAGTGGTGGGGAGGACAGAGGAAGCAAACGTATATTGAGCACCTAATAGGTGCTTCCCCTATGATGTCTTGTGTAATCCATACCCATGGGGCGCAGGAATTATTTACACCCGGGTTCAAACCCCAGTCACTTGGATTCCACAGTCGTGTGTTCTCAAGCACCAGCCCCTGGCTGCTCCTGAGAAAACCAAGAGTTAAAGGGCAAGCCTCCAGACTCCCAGCCAGCCTTCTCCTTTCAAACCCTGCCCTCTGCTCTATGGCTCACCTGCCTCGGTGCCTAGAATTGTCCCACAAAAGCCTCTCATCTTGGGATCTGAATTGCCCTCCTACGGGTGCCCTGTAACTGTACAGGTGTCCCTGCGAGGGGCCACACTCAGTGGTAGGGAACTTTTCAGGCTGGTCGGGGTGGGGTGCAGAAAGGAAAGGGGGCACAGGCTTCTGTGGCAGGTCTGGCCTGCCACGCTCCAGCTCCCACCCTTCCTTTGCCTGCAAGCTCACTGACTGCCTGGAGTCCTCCTCCTCAAGCCCAGAGCCTGGGAGAAGACTCTGGGAGGTGGGTTTGTCTGGCCTCATTCACCATGTTCCCCTGGCTCCTTGGTCTTGTCACCATGGAAACCTTGTGAGGTCACCAGCACCATTAAAATAAGAGAAAAAAATGTCTCTCCCTCCCCTAAAGTGTGTCCCCCTGCTTGGCTCCCCCAGCGTCTGTGAAGGAGTGTGGAGGGCAAGGGGTGGTCTGAGGGGAAAGACCCAGCCCCATCTTAGGGGTGGATTAACCCTTTGATGCCCAGGATGCTGTCTGCTCAGACTCATGCCTCCCACCTCCCTGAAGTTTTTCAGGAGTCCTTGCCCAGAAGAGAGAATCCAGTCGCATTGTGCACACACTGTAGCTACACCTCGAATAGTGGGGAAAGGGCTCTTCCCAGGCAACGCTACTGAGTAAAGCTATCTACCAGAGATTTGGGGAGCTGCTGAGAGGCAGGCAGCAGGGGAGAGCAGAGGGAGCTGGAGTTCTGGGCCATGCTCCAGACTCTTCTCCCTCTTAGCCAAAGATGAGAGCAGGAGCTCCCAGGTGGGGCTGGTGCAGGAGTGGACAGTGCGGGGTCCTCCCCATGCCCACGGGTTCCAAGGGTGGCACAGGCCCTTCACACCTTCTTCTTCTATGCTGCCAGCAGACCCGGGACACTTGCCCACACTGGAGGGGGATCAGCCCTCCGTCTGTCACCCTCTGAGGCCAGCTGTGGGGCCGACAGCCCAGCTCCTCATACTCTTCTCCTCTGTCCTGCAGGCTGTCCAGCTCTGGCTTGTCTTCCTCCCAGGGTCCATAACATCTCTCCGTGCTGCCCTCCTGGAATCTATGTTCCTCTCGCCACTCGCAAGACCCTTCCAGCACCCACCCCTACTGAATTTCTCCCCCACCATCCCCTCTGGCCAGTGGGTCTCCTCACTGTTCTAGGTCTAGAGCATGCCACTTCCTTTATTCACATTCCTAAGACAACCTCTCCCTCCCTTTGTATCTATTTTAATCCTATGTTATGTTCCTTGTCATCACTTACACCACGTTCACCTTTATATTTCCACAGTCCCCCAGCACTACCCTCAGGAAGTCCCCCAATACGCCACCACTGCTGCCCCCCTCTATCATGCTGCTTCCCACCTCCATCACCACATTTTACCACTGTCACCACTGCCCCACAGCAAGTGCCATCACCACCACCAACTCTACTGCCACCACCATTTCTACCATCAACACTACACCCACCATCACCACCACTGTCGCTAGCACCATTCCTACCACCTATGATTAATACCACCACCACCATCTCTCTCATCAGTGCTGTACTCGCTGTTTCCACCACTGTCACTGTCACCATTCTTACCATCATCAATTGTCACCACCATCACCACCACTACCACCACCATAACTGCCATCCCACTGTCAACACCACCACCACCACCATCTCTATCACTGCCAATGTACTCACCGCCACTGTTACCTGTCACCACCGCCACCCGAATAGCACACCATCAGGACCAGACATCACTGCCATCACTAGCAGGCACTCGTCACCACCACCATCGTTGGAGGGAAATGACGGCTTCCTTCATAAAATCAGTAGAGGAATCAATTTCAACCCCTTCAATGGAGATCATGAAAGAACCCACATAGGTGTGGGACAGCTGGATCTCATGGCCCCCATTCTTGCCCCCTTGGGGTTCTGCATTCTTTGGATGATCTCTCACTAGTTGCCATTGTTGCCACCAAACTGGCCTCAGGAACTCTTTCTTTAATGCCTCAAGGTACAGCTGAGACAAAGCTAGAGCATTTATAGTAAGTGGGACAATAATATAAGCTGCTGACAAGGGTATATACTGGCATGAACTTTCTCAAGAGGAGTGTAACAATGCAGCAAAAATCTTTGCAAATTTATCTAATTATTTTCTTAAATAATATTTAAATATTTTCTTAAATAATTAGATAAATTTGCAAAGATGATGTGTGGGTGTTATAACAGCAATCATTGGAGACAGCCTAAATGTATAGCAAAAAAACAGAGATGGTTTAAAGAAATTATATGGACTAATATGCAGCCATTAAAACAGAAAATATAGATTTATCTATTGACATAAAAATACGCTGACTCTATATTGTTAATGAACAAAAGCAGGTTTCATCAGCATTTATAAAATAATCCCTGATTTCTAAAAATACAAATGTGTTCATGAAACAAGATGAAAATATTTTATTTTAACAGTTGGCATCAAAATTCTTAGACAGGAAACCGTCTTTGGGGAAAAAAACTTTGGTCAACTGTTTAGACATATGATGACTGCAAACCACTCAGCATGAGACAAGCAGAGGAATTTTTTTTGCTCCTGGGAACGTGGCAGAGAAAGGCGAGGTGGTCAGAGCAGAAATGGGAGCCAAAGAAGTCAACCTGGAAGAGAGAAGGCAAGGTGGGGGCTAATGTCAGGAAAACTCCCTGGTGGGATGGGGAGTAGGGGAAGGCCTTTTAATTGCTGAGATCCCTGCCCTTTCTCTAAAGTCACTTGTGTGGCTGCAGTATGCACCAATTCTTCTTCTCCCCCTCTTGTCCCTTGACAAATTTTCAGTCAAGTCTGCTGAATGCTCAGAGTTTCTGAGTGAGAAGGGGCCGAGTTTCAGGTCTGATCCATCCCAAAGTGGTTATTTCTGGTGGAGAAAATTAGGGGTGACTTATGTATTTTTTAGGTTTTTTAAAATTTGTATTTTCTAATTTTCTAAAATAAACATAAAAGAAAAAAAGGAAGTTTCAGGGATCACAAATTGGGACTACATAATAGAGTCAGAGGGAACTACATAATCGGGGTTACAAAGTGTGGCCCAAGCCTTCCCACCACAGACCACAAGCTGTTGGGGTCTGCACATTGTGGGCACTGTCTTGACACCCACTACCCAGAAGCATCCATCTAGATGTTTCTGCACCCTGAAGCCTGGTCCAAGAGAGGAACATTCTGGGGAGATATAGGGAAACCCCACTCCAATGCCTAAATTTAGATCCATCTTCTCACTTTGGCCTCTGCTCCGAGGCCCTACATATTCCTGCATGGCTAACAATCGGAGTGATTCCCCTTTTCAGGGGATGTCCTGCCACTCACAAGCATGGAAGCTTTCACAGGATAGTATCCTAAGATGACCCCACAGCAATTCTAATAATCATATGAAAGAGGCACACACGTGATAGCAGGGTGGCCATCTGTTTTGGTACACCACCATCGCTGTCATCATCATTGCCACCATCACCACCATGACCTGGAGTCTCCTTTTAATCCAAGCAGTGGACCTCTCTCTAGTTGTACCCACATTCTGGGTTATCTTGGGGAGGGCCTGAAAGAATACAAAGAAGAGGAAATTGGGGGACTGCTGTTTTGTTCCCATCTCCCAACATATCCCTGATCTGCACGAAACCCTGCAAAGTTCATTCACTTGGTATTCAATGGAATAATGTCGTTGGTAATGAATTTGTTTTGCATTCAGTTGGCTAACACTGTTAGTTATGAATTTATAATTTGCAGAGGGATAAGGCTTTTTTTTCTTCGAGGCGTCAGAGAAGCTGTTGCTTACAAACTTGTAATTTGCCGCTGCAAATCCATCTGTAAATGACACTATTGCAAGCTGAAAATCTCCCAGGCACAAGGAATATAGCCTCAGAATTAAATTGTGTGTTTGACAAGAACCTGCTGTTCAGTCCAGCCCCAGCCCCCTTGTCCAGCGTTTCCTCCTGAGTTCAGCCTCAGTCTTGCTGGCTTCCCTTCTGGTGAGTTCAGGCCCTTGCTGCCCTCACTCCCCAGTGGTCCAGCCTCAAGCCCCTGCTTCTTTCCTTCCATATCCAGAGTGGGGCTTAAGGTTACACAGTTCTCTGGGGGAAAGTGCAGACAGGCTCAGCCAGTACCAGCATAACCCGCGTCTGTGGGATAAACACAACTCTGTTGTCTACTTCTAACTCTCTCTGTGACCTGGCTATGGTCTGAATATATCCCCCCAAAAGCATATGTTGGAAACTTAATCCCCAATGCAACAGTGTTGGGAGGTGGAGCCTAATGGAAGATGTTTAATTCATGAGGGCTCCACCCTCTGGAGTGGATTAATGCTTGTTATTAATGCTCGTTATAAAAGGGCTTGAGGCTGCAAGTTCAATCTCTCACCCTTTCTCACCCTCTTGCCTTTTGCCATGGGATGATGCAGTAAGAAAGCCCTTGCCAGATTCTGGCACCTTGATATTGGACTTTCCAGCCTCCAAAATGTTGAGAAATAAATTTCTTTTCTTTATAGATTACCTAATCTGTGGTATTCTGTTATAGCAACACAAAACAGACTAAGACAGACCCCAAGTCCTTTAGAGGTATTTCCCCAGATTTGCCAACCAGGGTGTGGAAAGGAAGAGAGTCTGCCCAAGGAAGCCTTCCAAAGAGTGGGAAGTTCCCGCTAACCAGGACTGAGCCCAGACAAGGGGGTGGGAGGCTAGTGGGGGCAGCAGGGAGATTGGCTCAAGAACCAGAAGGGCACAATTGGGTGGGAGGCAGTGATCTGTGGACAGCCTGACCCCCAGACTCTATATGGAGCTGGACTTCTTTGCCTCAACCATTTCTAGACTCTTGTATTTTACATTTTTGTCTTATTTCTTTTTGTGCTTCCTTTGATTATTCACGGATTTATTCTTTTTTTAGTAAAAGTTTCTTTCAAAGAGTTAACTTAGAATGAAAATAAAAAGGAGACAAAATCCATAGCTGAGCTAAGGAATAAGATGGGTGCTTGGTAGGAAGTCAGAGCTGGAAAAGAACTTGGGGGATTCATCAACAGAGAATCGATCAACAAGCATTCACAGTACTCATCCCCACCACGTGCCAGACACCACACGCCAGGTGGGGACACAAGAATGAATAAGACAGTGTGGCCTCTGCTTTAGAGACTTATGGCTTAGCAGGGAAGATGGGCCATTGAACACACAGCTACAATGAGGGGTGATTACTGCTTTGATGAGCGGGGATCTGTGCGTGGTGGAGCCCCATGGCAAAGGCACCAAGACCAGTCTAAAAGGTTTAAGATGAGACCTGCTGCTGATGAGCTGTGTGACCTCAAGCAAGTTGTTTAACCACCCTGAACCTCATCAGTTGTCAATTAAGTATTATTATTTATTGAGCACCTGTATTGTAGTCAATTCAAGGGATGTACATTCCAGCAGGGAATGCAGATGTCACATTATTACAAATAACAGGGGGTATAACCTCATCTGGGGGAAGGCTTTCTGGAGGCTTGAAATTTCAGCCAAGGCCTCAAGGGTGAGTGGAAGTTAGCTGGGTGAAGAAGGGACAAGAGTGCCCCAGGCAGAGGAAACAGCAAGTGAAAAAAAAAACAGTCAAGGGGCAAGAAGCGTGCCCAAGCCGGGAACTGAAGGCAGCTAGTGGGAATGAGGGCAGAAAGTAAGGGAAGTGAGGAGAGAGGGCCCCGGAGAGACCTTCAGGGCCAGGCTTCAGGGACTTGTGGGGGGTGGGGGTGGGGATTTGGGACTTTAGAAAATGAAAAACAGTGAGGGGTTTTGAGCAGGGGAATGATAAACCAGACTTGAAGTTCCTGAAGACCATTGTGGCCACCGTGGGGAGAATATATGGGAGAGAACCAGAGAGCACATGGTGGGGTCTTCATTATCTGGTTGAGAGATGAGGGTTCCTTAGACAAAGGCGGTGGCAGTGGAGAATTGAGACAGGAGAAATATTCAGGAGGCAAGATGAGCAAATGGAGGTGCATTCAAGGTGGGGACAGTGAAGAGAAGAAGGTATATAGGAAGATTGCCAGAGTTTTCGGTAAGAGTGGCCAAGATAGATTATGCAGAGGGGAGAAGAGTGTCTTAGTTCATGTGGGCTGCTACAACAAAATACTTTAGACTGGGTCATTTATAAACAACAGAAACCTATTGCTCACAGTTCTGGAGGCTGGAAAATCTAAGATCAGGGTACCAGCAGGTTTGGTGTCTGGTGAGGGCCTGTTCCTCATAGATGGCATCTTCTGTGTCTTCACATGGTGAGAGGGGCAAGGGAGGTCCCTCAGGCTTCTTGTATTAGGGCACTAATCCCATTCGTGAGGGTGAAGCCCTCATGACTTAATCACTTCCCAAAGGCCCCATCTCTTAATAATACCACATTGGGTATTAGGTCCCAACATAGGACTTTTGTGGGACACCAACGTTTAGACCACAGCAAAGAGTTTAGGACATACCCTGAGTTCATTTTTGAATGTGAGTCTCCCAGGGGACAGGAGGATCCACAAGTCTGGAGTTTGAGGAGAAGCCAGGCTGGGGATGCACATTTAGGACTAGGGGCCATATGGGTAGTAACTGCAATCACCAGAGAAGGTGGTACAACTGAGTGCAAAGAGAGAGAAGTGAGAAAGAAAAGGACCTAGAACTGAATGTTCAGCGACTCCAGCATCCAAAGTTGGGCAGTGTGGAAAGTGGGCAGAGGAAGCTGAGAGCCAGCAGTGAACACACGGCCTTCAGAAAACCAGGAAGCCGGCATTCCTGAGGCTGAGGGAGCGAGGCAGCTGACTGTCCAGATGCAGTGGGAAGACCAGTCAGATCGGGACTCCAATGTGTCCTGTGGATTGAGCATCTTAGAGGTCACGGGTGTGCTCAGCACTTAAGGGTTTTTCAGGGATGTGGTGGAGGCGGGAGCCAGATTGCAAAAGGAAGAGGAACGAGCGAGAGCAGGGGAAGGAGAGGCCGAGAATGGGGCTAACTCTTGGGGTAAGCGTGGCTGTGGAAAGGGGAAAGACGAGACAGGACTTGGAGGGGGAAGTGGGACTGGAAGGAACCAGGCCAGGGGAGTTGAGGAGTCAGGGACAGCCTGAATTCCCCAGAAGGCAGGTGGGGATGATAATAGCAGTTCCTCCATGCCATTGGCAGACTAATTGGGGATTTTTGCCTGAAAGTCCTCTGCAGAGTATCATCTCCCTGTAATATCCCAACATCTCCCTTTCAGAAGAGGAAGCAGACACGCAGAGAGGGTGTGTGTTTGGACCAAGTCACACAATGGGGCTTTGCATACAGCTCTTCCCTGGGGAGAGCAGGGTCTGAGCATCAGAGGTCCAGGGAAGGGTGTGAGGGCCCAGGGCATGTGTTGGGGGCACCCCAGAGCTTTATACCATGAACCTTCCCTTCAGCTTTTTGCATCTTAGGTTCATCTTTAAAATATTTTGTCTAACAAAGATGTAAAACAAATAAATATTTGAAAGATTCATTTGATATTCACAAAACATACCTCGGGAACTGACTACAGCCAACTCTGCACGGAGGTGCGCAGTCCAGTGTCTGCTCTCCAGCAGCGCGTGGTCTGGTGGGAGAGAGTAGGATTCACAATGACAAGGCAGTGTGGCAAGTGCTGTGCTTGTGGTAGATGAGGGCTCCGTGGTGGTGCAGAGGAGGGATCTCACACACTGGGAGAATATTTCAGGAGGGTCTGGTGTTGGCCTCAAGAAGCAAAGGAAGAGGAGCATTCCAGGCAAAGAGGAGATCAGGTGTAAGCAGGGTGGTGAGGCGGAGCTGCAAGGAGCTCAGCATGGCAGAGGCCTAGAAAGCAAGAGGCAATAAAGGTAGATGAGGTTGGACAGCTAGACAAGGCCCAGCTCCTGGAAAGACGCAGATGCCAAACTAAGGAGACTGGACTTCCTGGTAGGGACGGGGGAGCCATGGATGATCATAAATGAGTAGATCAGAGAGCTGATACCAGCAACAGTGGACTCCACAGGGTAAGTCTGAAGGTTGGCAGATCCATCAGGAGGCCATTGGCTAAGACAGGGGCTGACAGGTGCATCAGCAGGAAGAGGAAGAAACCTGTCTACACGATGTCGAGGGGGTAGAAGCAACAGGACTTAGTGATTAAGGAGATGCAGAGCAAGAGTCTAGGATGATCTCAAGTTTTCAGCATGAGTGGAGGGGGGGAGGGTGCCAATCTCTGAGACGGGGAAGACAAAAGGGGATACATTTCAGGGGAGAGATAATAAGTTTGAACTTGGGCACATTGAGTTTGAGATGCCTGCAAGACAACCTTGTGGAATTGTCCAGCAGGCAAGTAGCAATATGATCTGAAGCTTTGGAAAGGTCTCATCTGGAGATAGCATATTGGAAGTCAAGGACTTTTAGGGAGTGTGGAAGAGCTGGAAGGTGTGTGGAGTGAGAAGACAGTCTAGGTGAGAATCCTGAGGACTCAACATTTAAGGGACCAGAGAAAGAAGACGAACCCTCAAAGCCAACTGAGAAGCAGCAGCCAGAGAGGGAAGAAGAGAATCAGAGGAGAAATGGGTCACGAGGCCACAGAGGAGAGGGTGTCCGGCAGTTAGGAGAGTTCAGCAGGGCCAGGTACCATAAAGCCATCACCATGGACCTCGGAAGAAAAGCGTCTGCTGGTCTTAGCAAGAACAATGTCCTGCTCGGTGAGGGTGATCCCAGCAATGCAATGACAGCAGACATAGGTTCTAAGGTTCAGGGAGTGAGTAGGAAGCAAGGAGGCAGGAAGTGGAAGCAGCCAGTGCAGAAAACCCTTGAGAAACTTGACTCAGCAGGGAAGATTATGGTGGGCAGAAATGACAGAAATGTCCTCAGACATGTCTTCCCCGATGTGAACCCCACCACTGTCCAGCCACAGGACGTATGTCACCCTGCCATTCTGAAATGGCCTTTCCTTGGACACTCAGATATGACTCTCTGCAACCCCTTTATTTGGGGACTTTCTCAGGAAAATCTTGCCTATGGTACTATCTACTCATCCCAACCTTTGTGTTCAGAAAATTTCCCTAAGCCCCAAATATCAATAATAATAGCTAATATTTATTGAATGCCTGCCTACTAAGCCCTGTGCTAAACGTGTTCCATGGACTGTTTTATTTAGCCCTCAAGACAACTATCAGAAAGGTATTTACAGAGGGGGAAACTGAGGCTTGGGGTGATTTAGTGAGTCATATGGTCAATGGAAAAGCTGGCATTTGAGCCAGATCCTTCCAACTCTGCTGCCTAAGTGCTCACACTTAGTAAACACGCTCGTTCTCGCCCCAGCACTGCCTTCCTGGTGCCAGGACCCATTGCTCCTGAGAATTCAGCTTGCAGATTGAATCTTTGTTCCCTCTTAAGCTGCGTGTCAACCTCAGTCCTGTGCTATTGGCCGTAACGGATTGTAGCCTAATAAAAACAGCTACTATTTTTTACCATTCTTGCAGCTCCTGCCTCTCCCACCCCCACCCCCAGCACTGTGCTTGGTGTTTCTTGTTCCTTACCTCATTCCATCCTCAAAGCAACCCTATGCAGTTACTATTACTTTGCCTGTTTTATAGATGAGAAATCTCAAGTTCAGAGAGGGCAAGTAACTTGCCCAAGACCACACAGCTAGCGAATGGCAAAGCTGGGGCCCAAACCCAAGTTGGCCTGTTGCAATAACCTCCCAAATTCCTCCCCACCCTCCTCCATGGCCACAGGGCAGTGGCTTCCAAACCTCTGGCTTCAGGATTTTTGGGCATCCTACCCCATCTGGGAGTCCAATTAGTCAATCATTTAGTCAGTTCATCTGGTATTTCCTGAGTGCATTTGTCAGGCTCCTATTGGTTGCATGAGACAGAAACCTCACCAAACAAGTTGGAACAATATGAGGAATTTATTGGCTCTTATAGATGGGTAGGATGCT
Organism: Daubentonia madagascariensis; assembly: GCA_023783475.1. Lineage (NCBI taxonomy): Eukaryota > Metazoa > Chordata > Mammalia > Primates > Daubentoniidae > Daubentonia > Daubentonia madagascariensis. The sequence goes on along the minus strand of JAKFHU010000144.1, from coordinate 4,038,851 downwards.
GTTGCAGCTCACAGGACTGAAAGAGGGACTTTGGGAACCAAGGCCATGGAAAACCAAAATTGGGACTCAATGCTGCTGGCCTCCTCTCTAAACTCCTCTCCTCTCTGTTGCCTTGCTTGGTTTCCTAGATTAAGTGGGAAAGATGGCTTGTCAGCAGATTTCAGCCCATAGTATCTAGCTTTGGGCCCCAGGAGGAAGAGGGCTTCTTCCTCCCAGCATCCATATATCAATCCCAGGGAAAGAGTCTGATTGGTTCTGCTTGGGTCCTGTGCCCACCTCTTGAACCAATCACTGTTGCTGGAGGATGGGGTTCTACGATTGGTGCAGTCTAGGTCACACACCTGCCTGTGGCAATGGGGTAGGGATGGGTGGGAGTAGTGGGCACCTTAACTAACAACCCACCAGGATTACATGACAGGGGGAATTTCCCAAAGGAAAGGGATGCCAGAAGTGGGATGGTGAGAAAAAGACTACAGTGGCAAAAGCTACTAACTGTTGCAGTCTACTACACTGGTCTATGTGAAGTGTTTGCAGAGACACGCAAACACCATCATGAGGCGTTCACAGACTCACAAGGGAATAAGGCTTACAGATATGAAGCCATTAATAAGAACCGACAGCAGCCACCATCTATGGAGCACCTACAAGGTGCCAGGCACTGGGCCAAGTACTTCCACGTGCATTATCTTATTCCATGCTCACAGTTACCCTGGAAAGTAGCTACTATTATCATCTTTATTTTTATGAGTCAGAGAGACAGTAGAAAACAACCTTTTTTGTTTGTTTGTTTTTTCGGCAAGACAGCCAACTCATGAAAAAATAAAAATGTTTATGGGCTCTTCATCCCTGCTCAGAGAGGTTAAGCGACTTGCTCAAGGTCACACACATTAAATGAACATCCTAGGAAGCATTTGGTTAAGGGCCAAAGAGTGCTTTCATTTCTCTCTGTAGACCAAAGGATTAGGGAAGGCTGCGGGGAGGGGGGGGGGGACGGGAGGCGGGTGAATCTAAGCAGAGATCTAAAGGATGGGACATCTGGGCAGGTGGCCAGGGAGGTTGGGGGGAAGAGAGAATGGCTCAACCCCCAAACACTAAGGTAGGCAAGCCTGTGCACCACCCAGACCCTGTCTATTCTCTCTTGCCTGTGGTGGCCCTTTGGAGATTTACAATCAGAGACGCCTTCTCCTGAGTCGTCTCTTCTCCATCCTGCCCTGGACATATACACCAGTCCCCTCCCCTCCAGCACCTGGCTGCCCTCCTGTGGACACACTTAAAAAATTGAGGTGTTAGGCATGGTTTGATCCACACAAATGACAGAAGAAATGTCACCTCCCTTTTTCTAAACATTGCACTTCTATTAATGAGACCCAAGATCAATTAGGTATTAAGCAGTCACATTTCACCCTTTCAAACCGAGCTCACTGTCTCCTAACACCCCCAGTTCAAACGTATCTCCCTCATCCTGGATGAGAACAGATGATTCCACAGACCTAAGACTAGAAACTCATTTTTTCAGGCTCAGCCCATTTTTTACCTCGGCCATCCCTTAATATCACTGCTGCCACAAAAGTAATTGGTGGGACTGACTGATTGCACTTACATGAGGTCCCTAGAGTAGTTAGATTTGTAGAGACAGAAAGTAGAATGGTGGTTACCAGGGACTAAGGGAGGAGGAAATGGGGAGTTATTGTTCAATGGGTACAGAGTTTCAGTTTGGGATGATGAAAAGTTTCTGGAGATGGGTGGTAGCAATGGTTGCACAACAGCATGAATGTAAATGCCACTGAACTAGGCACTTACAAACGGTTAAGATGTTAAATTTTATGTTATGTGTATTTTATTACAATTTTTTAAAAAAAGTGATTGGTGAGCCCTCTGGATCCACCTTCTCAGGAGAACATCTCCCCTACCCCAGGTGGCTAGATTTCCACCCTCACAGCCTCTGGTCCTCCAGAAGGCACTCCCTGAGCTGAATCTCAAAGGAGAAGCAGGAGATACCCAGTGCCTCCAGAAGACCCCTATGAATACACCTCCAAGAGGACCTGGAGGCCAAGTAAAACCATTAGTACCCATAACATGATCACTGTGCCTGGAATTCAAGCCCCCCAATGGGCTAGCCTCAAACCACCATCCAGCTCCACCTCACTTGACCCCTTATCTGTTAAAGATCTCTACTGCCCTGTCATCTGAACTTGTGAAAATGTCATCTGTACTCACCAACTCCTAGTCCTCACCAGCCATTCAGTCCTCAATGCCCAAAAATTTGGCTTCTATCACCACCCCCCCAAAAAAAATAATTTCCCCTGCCACGTCACCAGTGGCCTCCTAAGTACCAAGGCCAATAGACACTTTCTGTTTCTTCTCTCACAGTCAGTCCTGAAGCCTTTGACACTATCGAGCCCTTGCTTCCTCCAAATCCTCTTGTAGGCCGACACGACTCTCTGCTCTCCTGGTCCTTCTCCTACCTCCCTGACCACTCCTTCCCCATCTCACTCATAGACTCTTTTCCAAGGTTCCAGCCTGGACCCACTGCTTTTGTTACTTCTACACAGCATCCCTGTTTAATCTCATCCTCTGTAATGATGACTCAAAAAACCAAAACATTACTCTCAAGGCCCAGCCTCTCTCCTGAGCATGGACGCATATGCCCAATTGTCTTCTGTTTCTCCCCACCTGTCCCAAACTTGACTCCTCATCTTTGCCCCAGACCTGTTCTTCCTTTCCATCCCCTAACTCAACTGGTGGCACAACCGTCTACCCAGCTTCATGAGCTGTAAGCTGCAGGCATCCTGGGCTCCCCCTCCTTCTCAAACAGTCTCTAAGGGCTGACATGTTCTAAATTATTCCTCCAACCATCCCCTCCTTTCCATCCTGTTGTGCTCAGGCCCCTCTCTCTCAACCTGTCTTGTGACAGCCTCCTAACTGGCCGCCCTGACTGTGGCCTAGCCCTCAAAGCCACCATCCACAATGCCCCAGAGGGATCGCCCAACATCATAGCTCCCCTCTGCCCCAGGATAAAATGCAAGCTCCTAACCGTGGCCTCTGAGTCTCTCTGTGATCTGGTCTCCCTCTAACCCACTCTCTACAGAGCAGTCAAAATGAGATATAAAAGGCCACAGTTGACTTAAACTCCCCTCCCCCATTTCTGCTCCAGAGCCTTTGCTCCCAACCTCCTCCCTGCCTGGGATGCTGATCCCCACCTCCCCCACACTGACAGTCACCTGGGTAACTCCTACTTCTCCTTGCAGATTCAGCTCAAGGGTTGCCTTCCTGGGAGAACCTGCCAGGCCCTGGCCTGAGTTGCTCCCCCCCATCCCCCACCCGCATGTTACCATTGCTTCTAGAACTTGCCTCTGTACTTGCTCAGGAGTGTCCCCATGAGCTGTGAGCTTCCTGAAATGCTATTTTATCTTCCCGTAGCCCCAGAGCCTAGCATGGAGCCTGGTACACAGAAGGCACTGAATAAATGTTGAGTAAATAGTTGAATAGCTGAACGAAATGCTCCGTGTCTAAGCCATAGCCTCCAACCCCCAGGCCCGCCCAGCCCAGAGTTTGGCACACTGTAGGTGCTGAGTAACGATTGGCCGTATCCTATTTTATGAATTAATCTGATTTAAGGCAAAGTCTGGGTAGTTTGAGGTATGATAGGGCGTAGGGGGTAGGGTCTGGATGCGGGAAACTTAGCCAGAAGGGGAGCTTGGGGTGCACCGCAGTAGGGGAAAAGGGCAATGGGGATGTCTGGAAAGGTGGGAAAGGAACGAAGTCCCTAGTCCGCTGTCCCTCCGCGCCCCAGGTCAGCCGGCGTCGGGACCGGCTAGTGCGCCGCCAGCTCCGAAGCGCGGGACCCTTCCCCTTCACCCCGGTGGGGAGACCCCCCGGCTCGCACGCCCGGCCCTCGGCGCTCGGCGCTGGGAGGCGTGCGTGTCGCTTTAAAAGCTCCCTCCCGGCGTGCCGGGCCGGCCCCTTCCCTGACAGCGCCGAGGCGAGCGGAGCGGAGCGAACCGGGCGGCCTTTGAGGGAGCCAGCGCCCGCTCGGGCGGCCAGTCCGGCGGGGGGCGGCGGGGCGGGCCGGGGGCGGCCGGGGCGCGGGCGGCGCGGCGCCGCGGCGCTCGGGAAGCCGGCCCAGGCCCGGGGAGCCCGGCGGGGCAGGGCAGGGCGAGGCAGCGGAGGGAGGCCCAGCCCCGACCCGGCGCCTGGTTGCCCCACCGGCAGCGACCCGGAGCCCGGGGCTGCCGAGCGGGGAGCCGAGAGCGAGCGGGCGGGAGGCGGCGGGAGCCGAGCGGAGGCTGCGAGCCCCGTGCGCCCCGGCCCGGCCCGCCGCGGCCCCCTCCCCTGCCTTCCAGTCGCCTCGCCTCCTCCCCTCGCCTCTTCTAGCCTCCTCGCCGCTCCTCGGCCGGGCTCCCGCCTGCGCCCCAGCCGCCGAACCCAGCCGGCCCGGGCCCTCAGCTTCGCGCGCTCTCGGCTGGGCCCGGCGGGGACAGGGTCCCCGCGGCCGACACCGCCCCTCCCCCCGGGACCCGGCGGATTCCGGACCTTTCCGAACGTGGACTGAGCCGTGGGAGCCTTCTCGCCCCCGGCTGACCGCGGGGCTGGGCTGCGCGGACCCTCCCGGCCGCCCCGGACGCCGCGGGTGCCGGAGCGCGGACAATCTGGGTTCGGGCTGCGCGCGTCCCGGGCGCCCGGCGGTGCCAGCTCACTCCCGGCAGGGCAGGGTAGGGCAGGGTAGGGCAGGGCAGACCCCAGCGGAGCCGGGACCCGGCAGATCTGGACTGCACAGAGCGATTCCCGGACCGTGCCGAGCCCGGGAAATGCCGGGCGTGGGCTGAGGGGATCCCGGCGCCCTCCCAGCCCTCCGACTTTGGTTCACGCGCTGGGACCCGACCAGCGTCGCCTCGGCCGCCCTGCGCCCGGGTCACCTGTGGCCTCGGAGCCCCGAAATCGCCGGACCCTCGCTCATTCCGGACCCGGAGCCCGGCGAGGGTAGAGGGAGGTTTTTCCTGCCCCCTTCCCTGGAGCGCGGAGGCCCCGCCCCCTCCCACCGCCCAGATGTCTCCGGCCCCGGCTCGGAGGGCCTCCCTGAGGCCAGGGGCCGAAGGGTCCAGAGAGAGAAGCCCGCCCTAGGGAGCCTTGGGGGCCCCCCAACCTCGTCTTGGGGCTTGGCCCCCGACGCTGCTAGGAGGGAAGGCCGGTGCCCCCACCCTCGGTGAGTCCAGGAGCGGGGGTGCTGAGGGAAGGCGGGGCTGGGGGAGGGAGGGTCCGCTGGGAACGAAGGCACCCTGGGGGCGCTAGAAGGGAGGATGGGTGACTGGAGAGGCCCTCTGGTGAACCAGTGGGCCAGGCCTGGCTGGCGGGGGAGCCGCGGCCAGGGTGCCCCATGGCAGGCTGAGGACTTCTGCCTCTAAAGGAGGGGGCTCCCTCCCTTTCCCTCTAAAGGAGGGGCTGTACTGTAAATCATCTGCCTCCACCACCCCTCCCCACAAAGAAAAAAAATAAATCCCCAGCGAGGAAGGGTGCAGGCATGGGAGAGGAGGGAGGCAGCAGTACTGCCTTGCCGGCTGGTGCTGCAGCCTGGGAGGGCTGACGCCAGGCTCACTCTCTCTGCAGGGGGCTGCCCTCTTCCAATCCAGCTCCCTCCCCAGAGCTGCCCACATCTGGAGCCCCCTCTACATCCAGAAAACCCTGGCCACTATCCCTCTGCAGGTGTCAGTTACATCCAGAGACCTCTGCTTTTGCAACTGCCTAGGAGTTGTGAGGGGATTACTGCTACCTTCCCCCCATCCCAAGGGCATCTCTTACCCTTAGTCCCTGCACAGTCATCCCCCTGCCTCTGTGTTCAGGTTCAGGCAGAGATCAGCTCTGCACACCCACAAGCGCTTCAAGTCCTGGAGGCCACTCCTGGGACCCAAGGCCCCTCCCCCTGCTCTCCTGTGTCCTCACCTTGACCCCCTCTGTCAGACTCTGTCTCCCTCCGGTGTTCTATTCCCCACTCAGAGGCAGAGGAGACGGGGTGGCAGTGGGCAGGGGCTGGGTGAGGGCCGCCCAGGGCCAGGGTAGGCTGGGGGGCCGTTAAGATGTGGAGCTCTGCCCGGTTGAGGGGGGCTCCGTGGAGGCAGACGCAGTGTGTGCCCAGTTGGGGGGAGTATGGGCAGGCCTGTGGCCACGTGGTGAAGGATGAACATTCGGGGCGCCCCGGACCTCGGGCAGCCCAGTGACGACCCCAGCAGTGGTGGTGAGCGGGAGCGGATTCGACAGCGCATGAAGATGGTCATCGGGCAGCTTGAGGACATCCTGCGGGAGCTCAAGGAGGTGGCCAAGGAGCTGAGGGAGGTAAGTGAGGGGTGAATAGGGGCCAGGCAGACCCTAGATCAGCCTTCCTGGGTTGGCACAAAAGTGTACTCACATGTGTTTGAGTTTGCAAAGCTGTGTGCACATGTGTTATTTTGCTGGGTACCTTCTTTCTCCTTGCTCTCCTTTCCCCAAGTCTGCTTTCCTAAAAATCTCACCATGCCCCGTGGCTGGAGGGTCCTTGGTGTTGCAGAGATTGCTTGGGCAGCACGTCAATGGGCCCATAGCTCTGGAGTTAGCACTCGTGGGTGCCAAGGGGGCCAGTAAGGACTGAATCCCACTACCGCTCCTTAGTGGAGACTCTTCTGGGACCCAAGCTGAACTCTGACTCTATCATCTGCCTCCCAGACTCTGACCTGGTCACAAGGGGCCTTGGGAGAGTGTGGATAGCTCTACTGAGGCAGTCTCCACTGCTTGAGGCCCAAATCAAAGCATTCCCCCAGAGAACACACAGATATTCAGAACTCTTGATCCAGGAAAAATTAAAGCCAGCTATGCCCCCTCTGTTCTGGGGTAAGAATGGGTCTGGGGGGCTGCGAGTGGGTATCAGAGTTCCTGTGGACATTGGCAGGGGCAGGAACCTCTTCTAAGGGATTGCATCCCCATCCCACAGTTCTGAATGTTTTGGCCAAGGCTGAAAAGCCACTGAGAAATGCTGGGATGTGTATGTCCCTCTCTGTCTCTCTAAGTGGAGCCTGGTTTAATTACTGCTTCCCACATCGCTGGGGTAATGAGGTACACATGTCCTCGGCCCTGCCCCCTGGGCTGCGTTCAAGTCTAGAATGCATGACCAGCGTTCTGAGCCACTAGCCTGAATTTGCCTGCTGGGTGCCATTACACCAGCCAGGTGGGCTTTAGGCAAATTTCAACTCCTTGTAACCAGGGCCCCTGCAGAGATGGCAGGGAGAGTGATTGAGCTGGAGTTATGGGCTCAAGCTCTCCCTGGCCTGCTGTGCTGGGAGGATAGGGGCTCTAGGAGGGCTGAGGAGGTGGGGTGATGGTAGGTGCCAACACCAGGCTGGCAAAGTGGCATTCCAGCCTGGCCTGAGGGCCACGAGCAGGGGTTGTTTGAAGGGTGCTGTGTTCAGAGTCGGGGGCTTGGGGGTTATAGAGATTCCGGGACAGGAGCTGAGGTTGGGCAGGGTAGCCCCTCTGCCCAGGGTCAGCCTCATGGGGCCTGCCAGGGAAACCTATCTTAGGAGGTAAGAATGACTGTTGCTTCGTAGGTGGTGGTGTTTCTGCCCATGGACTGGACTGACAATGGTCTGGGCTGAACATCTTTGGACAGTACAATTTAAAGGTCAAAGGCCAGATGCCCCTGAGCAACCCCTCCTCCTCTGACCTCATGAGTCCAAAGAACTACAGTGCTCCCTCCCACCTCCCACCCCGCCCATCTTATTTCAGATGCTCTGTAGTTCTACTAGGGCCATGGGAACTGTCCAGAGTCTCAGTCTTGAGCAGGGGCATGCCCCAGCCAGCCAGATCCAGGATTGACTCTAAGCCTGGAGTTGATACAACTCCAAGCCTATTCCCAACTGAGCATATTCCAGGTACCTGCATCCCCTCTTCCCCGCACATAGCCATCCAGAGCTTAAAGGGCTCTCACAGGCAATCCAGACCAGCACTGTCTACTTACTGTTGAAGAAACCAAGGCCCAGAGAGGGATAGGCTTCTCCAAGGTCACACAGCCTACCAGTGACAGAACTAAGCCTAGAACTCAAGTTCCTGATGCCTATTGTGGGGCTTCAGCAGGTGGGCTATTGAATGATCTCTTGGCATTTTGACAGGGGCCTTTAAGAGATGATACATATGCTCATGCTGTGATTCTATAGCACTAGGATTTCTTTGCAGATCTTTTGGATGTCCACTTCTTCCCTTTTCACACTCACCAACTCCTAAGTCTCCAGCAGCAGAGCTCCAGGTTCATAGGCTATGCAGCCCAGAGGCCTGAGCCAAGACAGAGAAAGTTGCGACCCCTCCCCCCACACACCATGTAGGCCATGTGCCTCCACCCAAGACTTTGGCAGGTTGCTACAGCAACCAGAGTCTACCCCACATGCTACCACCTGCCCACTGCCAATGGCACCCAGCTGGGGAGGGGGGCAAGCCTCAGAACTGCTGTGTACCCCAGGCAGGGTCTAGGCATGGGGTGATGGGTAGAGGAGAGTGTGGGGGAAGGCAGGTGAGGCTCTGGGAGGCCCAGCCAGAAGAAGAGATGCCATAACTGACTTCCTGTGGGATGGGATTTACCGGGGATGGGGTTACCAAGCAGGGGTGCCAGGTCCTGGTTTGGATAGGAAGGTTACAGCCTCCCTGCTCCCTGGAACTGTGATCTTGGCTCTTGGTCCTCCAAAGGGGCTGCAAAGCTGCATCTGCCTGGCTCTCTTCAGTCCCTTTGTGCGGCATTTTTCCATCGGGGGCATGGGTGGGCTCAAGGTTGAGAGGGTGGCAAACACTTGTTCCCTCATCACACCCATTCCCTGGCCAGCACCAGCTCAGGGCCTACCAGTGGGGTTCCTGTCTCAGGCTGGCAAAGCACTTCGATGGGGAGACAAGATTCACATGCAGGACTGTAGGGGGAACTGCACAGGATGCTTAGTGAAGGAGCAAGGCCAGCAGAGAAGAAGGGCTTAGCTTCATTCCTCTGGCCATCCTCCTCCTCTTCTGTCTGCTGCTCCCCTTCCCCAGCCCCAGACACTACTGATCATGGCAGACCCTCCTCATTCTTTGGAGCACACAGCCTGAAATTCACTGAAAGATGAGAGACACTCAAGCACTTCTTCCTTAAGCCCTGGAGCCTCAGTTTGCTCATCTCTGAGATGGCGCCGATGATGATTTGCAGCTCAGAGTGATCTTACAAGGATTTATTGGGGGCCTGGCATGCGGTGGGGGAACCAACACCTACTCACACCCCTAGAGGATTTGGAGCTCCCTCTTTCATACCTCCCCACCCTCTCAAACCCTGCTACAGCTCTGCCACCAGCTCCCTGGGTGATAGGGAACAAGTTCTATACCATAGGTGGGGAGAGTCGTTTAAAGGATTAAGTCAGGTAAGGAATGTAAAAGTGCTTTGAAAGCTAAAATTGTGCTGCAGAGGGATATGACAGTCAATCATTAATTAGCCTTCATCTCTTCTAGGTTCCCCAATACTCCAGGATACTAGGCCAGTCCCAGCAGGCTCTCTAAGATCCTCAAAATTCTGTAGATCTTAATTTAGAGATACAGCACAACTCGGGGGCTATGAGCACGGGCTCTGCAACCAGAAGTCTCTGGTTCAGATTCGAGCTCTACCCTTTTCCTAGCTGTGTGGACTTGAGAAAGTTACTTTACCTCTCTGTGCTCTGTTTTCCCATCTGTAAAAATGAGGATACTAAGTTTTATGCCTCCTCCCCCACCCCTGCCCCAGGGTTGTTGTGAGAATTAAATGACATGTTGTATTTAAAGTTCTTAGCACAATGAGGGGCACAAAGCTAGCTTCCTATCTGTTAGATATTATGAATGAATTATTCTAGCACTGACTGCACCTCAGCTCCATGTACAGCCTTGTTTTCTTGAGTCACATCAGCTTCTTAGCCATGACCAGGGAGGTCAGGACCAGGTCCTGGCCTCCTGGCTGGGGTCCTTAGTTTCTCCTGCAGGAGACAGTTTCACACCCTGCCAACAGAGAAGGGGGTTGGAGAGTGAAAGTGATGGGGTGGGAAGGGGGTCTCCAATAAGGTGGCTTTTGAACAGAGACCCAACAGCAGGGAGGGTGCAAGTCAATGGCTATCTAGGGGAAGAGCATTCCCAGCAGTGGACGCACTGGTACCAAGGTCTTGAGGAGGAAGTGTGCTTGGCATGTTCAGCATCATCAAGGAAGCCTGTGCAGCTGGAGAGGAGTGAACAGGATAAGAGCAGGAGGAAAGGTCAGAGAGGGAGCAGGGAATCAGATTACGTAGGGCCTTGCGGAACATGGCATGGATTTTGGATTTATGCTCAGTGAGGATCCAGAATGCTCTGCAGGAGTCTCCTGGTCTTATTTCTGGGTGGGAATCTCCTCCCCACTGCTCCCCTGGTACCCACCAACCAGAAGCTCCCAAGGGTTAAGTGCCCTTGTCCTTGTTCCCCCTGATGTTGAGCTTAACTTTGAGCAGATACTTGGCCTTTTCTTCTTGGTCCCCCCCCAACAACATGTCGCTCAACATGGGGGCCCATTGGTGATCTTTCCATTGACCACCTGTATCCCCCAAGTCATCAGTGACTCTTGGGTGGGAAATAATGTAAGGGCGCAGTTGCCCACTTTGGCCCCAGGAGTATGGAGGGGTGGGCACAACCTTTTCCCAGCCTGGGATGGCAGTCGAGGATCCCCCCACCCGATTTTCACAGGAAGCAGGTGCCGTGGCATTCTGTTTTCTGGGTGCTCAATTGTGTAGTCCCATCAGCAAGGGGCTGCGTATAAAGGTGGCAGGGAAAGCCACAGGCCATGCAAGCGTGAGATAAATGTGGCCTAGCCAGGAAGCAGCTGGAGCAGGAGAGGCTGGGGACCACGGAGCTGTGCCAAAGTGGGTCAGCTCCATCACCCGCAGCTCAGCAAGAATTGCGCGGATTTTTTTCTTATTATTTTTTTCACGCCTTCCTTTCCTCCCTTTTCCCTTTGCCTTCTCCTCCTCCGGACAGATTCACTGAAGCTCCCTGGCCAATTAGGCCAAATTGCAGGATGAGAGCCATGAATCACGGTCAGCTCGCTCCTCCCCTCCCCAATTTCACAGCCCCCCAGGAAGATAATAACGTAATCACAGAATTAAAAAATAATCAGTGGCCATAAATAATGCAGAATCCCCAGTTATGTAACCAGCTGCCCAGGGAGTTAGGAGGGAGGGAAGGAGGTAGCACTTGTCAGGCAAGGTGAGGTGGGGCGGGGTGGGGGGAGGATCCTGGTTCTGGGACTCCTGGGTCCTCAGTCCTGACTCTATGGCCTTAGGAACACAGAAATGCTTTCCTTATAGAGGGGGCTTGGTAAGGGCTGGAGGGAGAGCTGGGGCCAAGAAATATTGGAGTGTCCAGGACCGTGGAATGCTTGCTCAGAAAAGAAGCCCCCAGCAGTTTTTATTAAGCCCTCTGTCCAACTCATCCACTTATCCAATAGCTGCGTTTGGAGAGTGTGCCAATCCCTGTGCCAAGCTGGGGATACGGTGGTGGGCAAACAGACCCAGTCCCACCCTCACGGGGTTTACTTTCTAGTGGAAAGATAGATATCAACCACGTTATAACATATATGTGCAAAATTGTAGCAGTGATAAATATTGTATAATATTTTAAGGAGAGGTGCAGGGCACTTTGAGAGCCTTTCATAGGGAACATGACCTCAGCTGGGGATCAGGGAAGGCTTCCTTTTGGAAGTGAGGACAGAGACAGAGCGAGTAGGAAAGGAAAGGAGGAGGGCGCGTCAGGTGAGGCCCAGAGGCAGGAGTGAGCTAGTTGGAGTGTGTAGGGGTGGTGAGGGGGCAGGCCTGGCAGGGTGGAGGCTGCTTGCTGGATAGGAAAGGCAGTTGGTAGGGACTTGTGTTTGGGAGGCTCAGGAGTTTGGGGAGCATGGAAGGGTTGGAAGCAGAGGGGCGACATGGTCCCGTTGGCCTGTTAGAAAGTTGCTAGATGTGCCATGGAGCAGGAGAAGGACAGGAAGTTGCAGTCAGTGGGAAAACTAGATGGGTGCAGTTTTTCAGACAAGGGGAGCGAAGGCTGTGACCAGGACAGAGGTCGGGGACACTCTAGGACAGGGCTGAGGACCCCCAGTGGGTTCTGTCATAGCCCTCACCTGCCTTTCTTCTCTAGAGCTCCCTCTTAGTCCCTCCAGACCAGGTCATTCTTGGTCTTAAGCTGCCATGCCCAGTAGTCAGGACTCAACTTCCGGTCTCAGCTCAGCTCCTTCCAGCCTCTGAACCTCATTTTCCCCATCAGTGTCCCCACCCCTCCTGGCTGGAAGGTTGTACGATTCTGTGACTTTATGGTTCCATTTCTCTCTCAGCTCACTCTCCCCTCTCTTTTCCTTTGTGTATATAATTATTTCCCTACACTCCAAGACAATCCCAAATTACATGTAGGCAAAATGATTATTAAATCTCAGGGAGAAATCACAGATTTCAAGACATCCAAAGCAGAGAGGCAGGTAGCACAGGGCCTGCCCTCCACACTGGTCCCATGAAATGAGGTACCAGGAAGGGCAGCGGGGTTTGTGGACTGACCCAGGCTCCTGCATGGAAGCCGGGTACCCTTGGGCACATGGCTTCCCTTCTGATCCTCACTTAGGTCATTCATCAAGTCCCACCTAATAGACTGAGCCAGATTTGCCTGTAAGCCTCATAGCCATTTGGCTTTTAGAACCTCTTCTGGTTCTACTCTGTCTGGAGACAGCCCTACTTTGGGCAAAATAGGTACTACCTGTGTGCTGGGATTTGAAAGGCCCAATATATCCCATTATTCTGCCACAGGCACTGGAAATTTCTCCATCAGAGTGTCATTCCTTTGGTGCAGAACTGATTCCCATCTGCTCTTGGGCCTGGTGCCGGGCGTGGTCATGTGTTAGCACCCATTGGTGCATAGTGGATGTTGGTGGTCTACCTTGTTCTCCATGCTTTCCAAAGTGCATTGATTAAGTCAGTAAATCCTCACAACAGCCCTTTCAAGTAGGTACTGCTAGAATTCTCCTTTGATGAAGAAACTTCATCAGAACAGAGAAGTACAGAGAAGTTGAGTAACTTGGCCAAGGTCCCACAGCTGGTGAGTAGTCCCAAGCCAGGGTTGGCCCCCAGGTCTGGCTCCAGAGACCAGGTTCTTAATGGTTTAGCTGTGCTGACTCTGTAGTTCCAAGCACATTTATATCTGCTAAATTTTCATCATCCTGGGTGAGGAAAGGAATGTCATTCTGTTTCACAGGGCAGGAAACCAAGACTTGGAGGGGGATAATCATTTGCCTAAGGTCTCTCTGCCAAGAGGTGGCAATATTGGGACTCAGACCCAAGCCTCCCTCTGTCCCTTCCCTCCATATCCCCAGGGTGGAACCAGAGAGGGGTGTACTAAGGAAGAAGGGGAAGGGCCTGAATGTGAAATCCTCCTGAGCAGGTGGCAGCAAGGGCTCCTTGGGTGAGGGGAGTGTGTGCAGCCTGGACCTTCCCTGCTGCTGGGCCTGGGGCACGGCGGGGGCTCATCCTCACTGAGCATTAGGAGGCTCAGCTTCTGCGCCCAGCCTGGCCTCAGCTGACCCTGTGAGATCACAGCCAAGTCATTCAACTCCAGATTCCTACTGGCATTCTCCCCACCCTCAGGCAGAAGCAGACTCTCAATAGCTCTGGCTCAATCAGGGGCATCTCATTTGAGAGTACAGCAGGGCCTCTCCTAAGGCTGGCAATGTCTTGAGTTGCTGTGTTTCCACCCAGTTTAAATCCCCAGTACCCTAGGCTAGTGGTTTTCAAGGTGTGTCCCTGGAGCAGCAGCAGCAGCACAGCATCTGGGAACATGCTGATATGCACCTTCTCCAGCCCCACCCCAGGCCTGCACAATCAGACTCTGGGGAGAGAGCTGAGGCACACGCCAGCCTGAGGACCCTTGCTCTATGCTAGAGCTCCCACAAGCCTCAGGGGAGTGTGGGTGGGGCAAAGGCTTCTGGGGGATGGGAGCTTCTCTAGGGAGAGGGAGTAGTCCTAGGGGGGCAGCACAAGGAGAGGATTGACAGACTGGAGGTCGGGGCCTGTCCCCACTGCCTGCCAAGCCCAGCAGCCACGGCAGCACCTCACGGAGGTGTGCAGTTTTGTAGGGGGCTGTGGAGGTGGGAATCTCAGCCTCCCCGGGGACTAGCACCTCCGACTCCTCATCTATAAACTCAGGAGATAATGATCTGGTGGGTGGAGGTGAGCACTCCAAAGCATGAGCAGAAAGCTTGGCGCGTAGTAGGTGCTCAGAGATGGGAGGTGATGTCATTCTGTCCCTGGTGCTCCACAGAGTCCTTTTGCTGCCCTCCTCACTGTTTCCCATGAAGCTCTGGTAAGGTTGGCAGGGCTGGGGTTGTCATCCCCACTTGGTGGTGAATGAAGTTGAGGCCCAGAGAGGTTATGTGACTTGCTCAAAGACACACAGAGTAGTGTCTAAGCTAAGTCTGGAACGCAGGTCTCCTGACTCCCCCAGCTCTTCTGCAGGCTTCAGCCAAGTGGTTTCTCCACTCCTGGCCTGGGGCCATGGTGAGTAGATATCCCTAGGCACCAACACCCAAAACAGCTTCTCAGAGTCACTGCTATGGACACAGAGTCCTAGGATCTCAGAGATGGAAGGAACCTTGGAGGTAACCTAGTTCGCCCAACCTCTCCATTTACAGACTGAGCAACTGAGACCTATAGAGGGAAATGGCTGATGAGGTCACCTGCGTCCCCTCCCCGCCCGGCTCCTCACCAAGTAATCTTCCCACTGACCCAAACTGCACCGGCCGTCATTTTTGTTCTTGCTTTCTCCTTTGCTTCGGGGCTCTCTCCACCCCTACTCCTTGCCAGACATCTAGCACATCCCTGGCCAGCAGTAGTCCTCAGTAAATGCTTGTTGAATTAAGGACTTAATTAGTTAATTAATTAATGGACTGCTCTGACCCCAGGTAAAGAACACTGGAGAGGCACTGGGAGCTGGATTCTGGTCTTGATGACTCACTGTGTATCTCTTTGTCTCTGGATCTCTGTCACTCTGACTCGGTCCCTCCACTTTTATTGTCTTGCTGTATTGTTTTCAGCTGGAATCTTCTCTCTCCCTTCTCTCGCGCTGTCCTCTCCCTACATCTCTGACTGCATCTCCCTCTTGCCCTCACTGTCTTCCTCCCTGATTTATGTGCTGACAGTGGCCCAGGCAAGGGAGTGTCCTAAGGCAAGGCTGCTTGTATGGAAGCTGAGGGCTTTGCTTTATTCGGGGCAGGGCAGGGTGCAGCGACCTCCACAGCTGAGCTGCCCCCTGAGTATATTTAAGAAGGAACTCTGGGCCCAGGATAGATGGTTTCTTTATTGCTTACCAAATAATGTTTGCTTTATTCCTTCTCCCAACAAGCCGGAATTGATATCTACTCATCAGTGGGCAGGAAAGGGAAGGAGGTAGGAGGCTCCGGGGCATGGGGTGGGGGTGGGGGAATCAAATCTAGCCAGTGCCATATACCTGGTGTTCTTGTCCTGAGGGGCTGGTGGGCACCTACGGGTGACAGTCACTGATTGGCAGCAAGCACTGGTCCAGAAGGCTTTAGAAGGCTTGGACAGGGTCTTCCGCATGGTCACCCCACGTCATTCCCTCTCTGAGGGTGGGTGGGCTGCTCATCTCTCCTGAATGATCTTGCTGGAGTCCCTCAGCCCCTCTTAAATGGCCCTGTCTCAAGCAAAGGAAGATCAAGCCCTACTCACCAGGGTCGACCCCAGAACAGTGGCTGTGTTTGGGAGAGAGGGGTATGTGAATGGATGGGGTACAGGGCTGGAAAGCAGACCCCTTCCTCAAGGGATTGCAGAGTGGTGAGCAGACTTTTGGGAAGGGCTGGAACAAGCTCTGTCCCCCCTGGTCCAGTGGGCCCTCCACAGGGCAAACAAACCTGTGACCTCAGGTCCAGTCACCAGCCAGGGCATCTACCAGGGCAGGGCGGAGGCACACTCATGCCCGGCCCCTCTCATCCCCCTCTCCCCTTCCCTGGTCAGGTGGTGAGCCAGATCGATAAGCTAACCTCAGACTTCGACTTTGAACTGGAGCCAGACGACTGGACCACAGCCACTGTGAGCAGCACCTCTAGCAGCGACAAGGCGGGCGTGGGTGGCCCCTTTGACCTGGGCCACCTGGACTTCATGACAGCTGATATCCTCTCGGACAGCTGGGAGTTCTGCTCCTTCCTGGATGTCTCCACCCCCTCAGACTCCGTGGATGGCCCCGAGTCGACGCGGCCAGGGGCTGGCCCTGACTACCGGCTCATGAACGGTGGCACGCCCATCCCCAATGGGCCACGAGTGGAGACCCCAGACTCCTCCAGCGAGGATGCCTTCAGCGCTGGCCCCGCAAAGAGCCAGCTGCCTCAGCGGACCCCAGGGACGCGGGAGAGGGTGCGGTTCAGTGACAAAGTGCTCTACCACGCTCTGTGCTGTGATGACGAGGAGGGGGCCAGTGAGGAGGAAGTGGAGGAGGAGGAGGCAGGCCTGCCCCCTGAGCCTCCCCATACAGAGGCCCACACAGGCCCCCACCAGCCCTCCCCAGCCCCCTACAAGTCAAGGCGCTCTCCACTGACCAGCCGCCGCCCAGGCCCCACCTCAGCCCCCGAACAGACCCGAAGGGTCACGAGGAACAGCAGCACCCAGACGGTGTCAGACAAGAGCACGCAGACGGTGCTGCCCTACACGGCTGCTAGACAGAAAGCCAGGGGGAAAAACTAGGGGCTGGGGAGGGGCTGGGGGGCGGTGGGCACATAGAGCTATAAATATATATATATTTAAACAAATGCAGTCCTAATAAAATTTTAAAATGCTAAGGATCCAGCCCCACAGGCTCCACAGCTTTCCTGGAGCTTATCTTAGACACAGAGATGCCCACCCGCCTCCCAGGTCCCAGGAGGTGTGGCCAGAACCGCCCTCCCTCCCTTCTCATTGCAGGGCTCCTGAAGCGGGGGTCTGAAAGTCTGTAAATGAGATGGGAAGTCTAACCTGGCCCTCCCCTTGCGAGCCTCCAAGCACCGTGGTGGAGTCTGGCTGCTGGCCTGGACCGTGGCCTTGAGGGGACTCCTGAGCAGGAGGCAGGCTCTAAAGGGAGCAGTGTCCCAGGCCAGGGCTCACAGTCGGGGTGTTCTGGCGACTGCAGGACTCAGGACCTGGGGACAGCATTGCTCTGCCTGGGCCCTGGATCACTTGCACCTACCGTCCTTCTCCAAGGCAGATTTTGCTCTCCTCCCCAAAGGCAAACTTACCTGGATATACACAACCCTGCCTCACCTCCTTCCACCTTAGGGTTGGCCAGGACGTTGGGGAAGGGCAAGCTCTCCCATGGGGCAGGCCTCCGTGCTTGGATGCTGGGCTTCCATAGACCCTGGAGGATCAGGCTGGGCTGGGCAGGGGTTGTCTGGAGAGCCGGGACCACCCAGTCCTTTTGGCTCCCGTTCTTAGCCTGGTCCTGAGACCAGGGCAAAGCCTCAGGGCAAAGCCTCAGCCAGCCCCTGGCATGACCCTCAGCAGACCTGAGGTCTGTGTGAGGAAGCAGGCAGCCGCTGCCGCGGGGCTGTGAACCAGGGCCGAGACAGGCTCCTGACCACGCTCAGCAGGCAGGCAGCCTTGGAGAGTCCAACAGCCCTACTCTGCCCCAGCACCTCTGCACCCAGTCCCTGAGCCCACCTCAGCAGGTCTTGCACAGAGACAAGGTAAGAACCTAGAGGCACTAGAGCTTCATATGGGGCATGGCCTGCGCAGGGACAGCATCTGAATATCCTTGGGATAATAACCACAATTATTGCTCACATTTATTGAGCAGATCTCTAGGCCACTACTATGCCAAATAGGTCTTATAGCATTATCTCATTTAATCTTCATAATAACCCAACAAGATAGGAATTATTATTATCCCCATTTTTCAAATGAGAAGACTGAGGTTCAGAGTGGTTAAGTAACTGGCCCAAGGTCACAGAGCCTGTGCCACCCTGCCCCTCATGAACCAGCTCTGCTATCTAGCAGCTGTGTGACCTTGGGCAAGTCCATTTGCCTCTCTGAGCCTATCTACCTCATCTATAAAATGGGTCTGAGAGTCTTCACCTACCTCACCAGCTGCCGTGGGGCTCCAACAAGATGGTGAATGTGAAAGCACTTGATAAACTGAAGGCACTGGACATACCTTGTGGTCAATGTGGCCCCAACCCAGATTTTCCAGTGATTTCCATGGAAAGGGGGCCCAGAATGGGTTGGGGAAAGAAGCCACTCCCATCCCACTGGGGACTGTCCTGGGGTCAGAAGCACTGCACCACGTTGTGCCTCACAGTAGCTCGGGTCAGGAGATGGCCACAGCTTGATTCACTGTCCCTCGCTCAGAGCAGGGAGGTGGTGCCGTTGGCACAACAAGGACATCACTCCTCAGGGGCCTCCCTGCCACACATTTCAATTAAGGCAGATTTACAGCTTATCAGGGCCTGTCGGGGAGGGGGCCCTGCCAGCAGGCCTGGCAGCACCCACTGATTCTGCCTGAGGAGGTGCTGTCCAGCCCACTGTGGGGAGACAGCGAGATTGTGCAGGCCAGTCTGGAACGGGTGCAGGGGACACTACCAGGAGGAGATTGGGCAGACCTGGGATGTTCTGCAGTATTGGGATTGCTCCTCAAGCCCGTGGTGAGATCAGAGCCCTAAAGAGCTAGCCAGGGTGCAGCCTCCAGGGTGGAAATCTGAGGATGAGGTGGGCCCTGGCCAGCTCTCCCCAGCTCAGGCCTGAAAGCCAGGGGTCTGAACCCCTCTATCAGTCCCAGGAAACCCTCAGGCAGTTGGTGCTGATCAGGGATAGGTCTTTGGTTCAGAGGATTAGTGCCAGGGGCTCTGCCCACCCTGACAGTGAGGAGGGGGCAGTCCCCACCCAGGAATGGGCCCACCTGGCTCTGCAGATGGACATCCAGTTCTCCTTCTGAGACTTGTTTTTCATGTCCAATGGCAAGATCGTTTTTAGACTTGTAGTTTCTTGTCTTTACAACAGTCAGGGAAAAGAAATCTACAGAATAGTTCCCATTTCACAGAGGAAGAAACTGAGGGCCAGAGGCAGAGGTCTCTGGGAGAGCTCTGGGTAAGGAACTGTCCTCTCCTGGGAGAGCCCCCACCCCACCCTGGCTCTATGTGACTGTGTATAGTCACGGCTCATGTCCATCAGTTGTTCTGCTCCCCACCTGGCTACTTGTCCCGGGGGGCAGAGGGGGGAGTGTGTCCTGGAAGAGGGGGAAGTGGGCTTTGAAATGGATATAGGTTCACTTTGGGGAAGGCCCAAAAAGTACTTGGCTGCTTTCCTAATCTTGCCACACCCAGCCTGGGCCTCACTGACAGTGGGGTGGGTTCCCCTGGCTCCTTATAACTTGAAACACAGAATGTGGCCACCTAAGGAGAGAGAATTCTGTCAGCACTGCTGAGCCATGGAGTGGGCTACTTCTGGGTAGTGAGCTCCCTGTCCTTGGGGGCAGACACAGCCATTCCTTGGGACCTTCCTACAGACCTTCCAGGTACAGCCCTTCACTGCTCTTCCCTGCCTCCAAACCTTTGCCGGTTTTTGGGTTTCCTCACCCAGAAAGTCCCATCAGATCTCTCTGCTTCCAGAAGTCCTGTTTCACTGACCACCTACTGTGTGCACAGGCTTGTGCTGACGGGTGCTGTGGAGGGGGCAGGAGGGAGCCAGGCCCTTGTGACAGGAGTCATATCGTAATAAATAACTCACGTTCACTGAGCACGTACTATGCACTGGGCGTTGTTCTAAGTGTGTGCATTATCTCACATATTCCTCACAGCAATTTTGAAATAGGCAATTTTACTTATGCCTCCTAAATAGTTTCCAGATGAGGAAACAGAGGCTCTGAGAAGTGAAATAACTTGCCTAACCCAGGATGGGTTATGGAACGAGGATGGGACCTCAAACTCAGTGACTTAGTGCCCAAACATCTGCTGCAATCAAAATATATGGTGGAGCTGGTGCTCTGGTCTCTTGGGTGAGGGTCTGAGAGCCAGGCACGCCATGGGAAGTAGGGGGGCAGGTATTGGAAAGAGGAAACCTATGAACATGGTTCGGACTTCAGAGAACTTGGCTACTGTTAAGTTGAATGTCACAACTCCTGACTCAGAGCCTGGCACTGAATGGATTACAGGTTCAGTAGATGTTTGTTGAATGAATAAATGAGCCCCATTTGCAGAGGGGCATCCATTGTGCATTCATTCAATCAGCTTTTATTGCAGACCTCCTACATGCCAGGTCTCATGTTGTTTGCACAGACACATACACACAACTCCCCTGGGAGGGTCTGGTCTGGTGTGGTTAGGGGCTGGGCAAAGTCAAAACTGAAGGGTGTAGGTTTCAGCACTGAGAAGCCAGAGGTGGCGCTGGTCTAGCCTGGGATGCCTGGGAAAGGAGCCAGAAGTAGGAGGGGTAGCCAGAAGTGGGAGGGGTAGCCAGTTTGGTGAAGAGAACACTCTGGGACATGTCCTGGGGAGGGTGCAGGTTTCCAGCCTGAAACCATGTTAATGGGGCAGGCACATTGCCATGTCCCTGGTGTCTAAGAATAAGGAGGCATCACTGTCTCTGTTTTATAGAACAGGGACAGGTGATGTAGTCTACAGAAGGGGTCTAATGGGGCTGAAGGGCAGAAGGAGGGCAAAGTATTCAGAGACCCCAGCGCCATCCCTTGTCCTTAGAAAAAAAGTGAGGCCATGTCAACAAAAAGGGAAAGGGAGGAGCTGGGAATTAAAGCGGCAGAAGGCCCAGTCCTCCCTCAACCCGTCCTGAGTTTCCTTTCTCTGTTCCAACCCTTCTGTGCCTGCCTATCTCCCATCCCACAGCTGGGACTGGTGTAAGAAAACTGACATTTATTGACAACCTACTATATGCCAGGCACCATGCCACACCTTTTAGCTAACACTAAATGACAGATTCAGTTGTGCCCAGAACAGAACACTTTGCTCAATAATTATTTATTGAGTAAATGGATTAATCATAATTTTTATTTTACAGGTCAGGAGAGGAAACTGAAGAACAAATAAGGAATTTGTTGAAAGTGAGAAATTGGCAGCACTGGGGATTGACGTTGCTATTGTTATTTACACTATATATAAGTGCTACTATTTATGGAATACCTACTATGTGATTGTTAGGCACTCTACATCATGCTCACCAGGGTTCAAGTGAGCCTTCTTTGACTCAACTTTAGACTGGACTATCAGAACCCACCCGCTGTTTCCCAGCAGGTCTATGGCACTGACTAGGTGATGAGCAGAAAAACAGCTCCAGGTCCAAAGTGTCCTCCCTCACTTTTCACATCTCTGGCAGAGCCAGGAAGACTAGCCTGCCCTCAGCCCAGTAAATGTCCAGGCCGTTTCTGTTCTGGGCTTACCTGGCTCCGGGTGGGGGCTGGAGTACCTAGGAAAGACTTGTGGAAGGAGGAGGTATTTGAAATGGACCTTCATTTGAAATGGAGTAGAGCTTGGGCACCTAGAAGTGGCAATGAAGGGCATTTGGAACTGGTGGAACTTCACAAACAAAGATGGCTGCGGGGACCATACAGTGGTCGGTAGAGATAGGCCTTGTTAAAGCAGAGGGTATATGTTAGTGCAAAATGGGAAGATGAGCACACTTTCTGCAACGGCCTTTAGAGTCCCCATAGCCCCCCTCAGAGCCACTCTGTCCTCTTCACTGTAGGGGAAGGAGTCAGGGTATCCTGTCTGGTCTGAGACTGGGGGAATAGATTTAAGATAGCTCAGCAACAGATGCCCAGTAGAGACTGTCATGATAGGGGCCCACTTTGATGAATAGATAAGAACAGCACATAATTAGCACATTGGGAAGTAACACAGATATGCTAAGCCCTTGGAAACAATTTGATCTTACATGTAGGTTAAACATTCCTCCTGCAATGCATTCTCAGTGAACCTTTCTTTCCTCCGAGGGTCAGAGGGGTAGGACGCTGGAGCCGCATCTTCCTCTTCCGGTTACATGTTCATTACACAGGAGCTAGCTAGGATGCTACTGTGACCTGACTCTCCCACCTGCCTGCCCTGAACCCCTACTACAGAGCGGAGCACAGCTGCCATCACCACCCACCTCTCCCACTTTACCTGCACCAGCCATGCCTGCCAAGAGGACTGAGGGGTCTTTGTGGGTGACTTCAGGCCAATGCTGTACATGATGCAGGCACCGTGCTGATCAGATCTGACTCCCTGCCAGAAACGCTCAAGCTCACATACCTGCCTGCGGTTTCCTGTTCAGGCCGCTCCCTTCCTATTCCTGCTGGGACATGTAGGGGTCAGGAGCTTCCCACTGTGGACCATAAATCGGTGGTGCAGCCCACCCTGGCATCCTCCCCTCTGCCATCTTAGGAGCACCACAGAAACCCAGCCCCCAGACACTACCCCACCCGTCCTCCACCTCCAGGAGAGTGGGGCAGGGTGAGGAGGGGTCACCACCTGGCACAGCCTATGGAAGAACTACAGAAAGAGGCCCGGGGACCTGGATCTTTGCAGGGTTTCCTTGTCTCATCCTGGCCAGTGGTAGGGCCTCCCCAGGAGACCCCTGTAAGAATGAAGAATTTTTCCGTAGCCAAACAGCAGACTGATGGCTGAACCCACTTTGGAGAGGTGGGGAAGGGGAAGGAGGCTCACTACTAGGTAGTGACCCAGGGGTGCAAGGAGGGGGACAGAACCCTGGTGCCTGCTCACAGCCAGAAATCTTGGCACAGCATCACCCCTTTGCCCCCTAGAGACTGACCACTCCTGTGGGGGACAGTGCTGGGAAGAGGCATATTTGCCTCTGAGAAACAGAGGGAATCTGGAGGGTTAAATCCAGAAAACCACCCAATGAGAGCAGAAGAGTCTCAGGAGTGATGAGCCCTTCATTTGGCCTGCATGTGGTGAGAATGGTTGGGGTTGGCCCGTGATCCCAGAGGCTCCAAGGGGAGCGGGAGGTCCCTGCAGTATGGGTCAGGAGCATGAGAGAGGAGACGGCTCTAGCACATGGTCCCAGAGGTAGGGGCTCAGCCTGACACCACTTTAATGGGTGGGGCACACTGCAGTGTCCCTGGTGCCTGAGAATGAGCTGCCAACCCCTCTCAAGATTGACTTCACTCCATGCCTGGTATAGGCAAGAGGAGAGATTGTTTTCAGGGTGACCCCCAGACATGGAGTCTTGCCCACTCAGCATATGGGTGTTCCTAGGCTTCCAGCCTTCCTCAAAGAAGGCCCATTCCTCTGGCTTCCTAAAAGAAGAGTTTCTTGTGTTCGGCTGGAGTCTGGGAGCAGCGTTGGGAAAGCTGCGGCTGGTCCTCCTGCCCCGGGAGCGGGAGGCATTCTGAGAACTTCTCTAGCCCAGACACACCCCTCCTTTCAGGTCAAGCTAACCCTACTCACTCTCCAATTCCTTGTGTATTTCTCTTCCAGAGGTTGCAAATTGGTGGCCTGCACAGCTGTCTTGCTTCCCACATTTTTTTTTAAAAAAGGATTTTACATAAAAATCCAGATTTCAGATTTCATAGAACAAATCAGTAGCTGTGACAGCACAGGGCTGGCATTCCCACACATTCCCAGTCAGCAGGAGTGGAGCAGCAGGGTGCTTCTGGATGGGCCGGGCACTCACCAGCATCCCTACCAGCCCCAGTGGCTCTTGTTCATTCACATTGGCTCCTGTAGGCGTGTGAATCTGACTCCTCTGCCAACCCAACCTGCTCCAAATTCTTCTTTCCTCATGTCTTTCCTTCCTTTCTGCCCCTGCCATGTCTTAAGCATACCTTGGATCTACCCTCATTACTGCACTAAGATTTATTCCTCCCCCCCTACATACATAGTTGTCTCCTCCAGTGGATTGCAAGCTTCTTGGGGGCAGGAACAACTGATGTGCTTCCAGAAGCTGGCCTGGGGCCTGGCATGTAGTGGGTTCTCAGTGAATGTGCATTGAATGAACAGGCCTCTTGTTTCTGCTCCAGCCCTCCTTTGCCCTCAGGGCTTAAACCCCTCTCCAGACTCAGGGTAGAAGGATAGGAGCCCCAAAGGTTCCCTGAAAGGGAGGGGTATCATTCTGGGTCTTGGGGGAGTGAAGGCATGAGAAGGCCACTTTGCCTGACCCTCCTGTTCTTTGAGGCGGCTGGCCTTTGCTGGAATTTCTGAAGCACTCACTCAGTTTTGTTTGGCTTTGTTTGCTTTTTAATTCAGAGTATCACCGCAGGGCCGAGGGATGATTTCATACCTTTTAATAAGGGAATCTTCAAATCAAATAGCCCTTGTTGCTATTCTGTCAACCCACTGGAGCACCAGCCACAGAGAACTCATTCACCAAGTAATTGCCATCATTCAAGTACTGGATGGGATGTTGTAAGATGTCAGCTGAGTTAATTTTTCTTAATCAAGTGCCTTTGCCCCATAAGCTTTGTACAATCTGATGGCCTGGTGCAGCTTCCCACAAGCAAAGTGTAGCTAAATAACTCAGCAGCAGTATGCCCCATTCCCCACTGCTGGCGGCCTAGGGAGGCTGTCCCAGAAGCTCCCCAAGACACCCCACTGATAAGCTCCATA
Source organism: Daubentonia madagascariensis (assembly GCA_023783475.1). NCBI lineage: Eukaryota > Metazoa > Chordata > Mammalia > Primates > Daubentoniidae > Daubentonia > Daubentonia madagascariensis. Next base: position 4,014,262 of record JAKFHU010000144.1, on the reverse strand, counting down.
CACTTTACCCCCTCTGCCCCTGCCCTTATCATAACTTCCTTCCCTGGGGGCCACTGCACAACTACAGGGACACCATTCACATTGACTCCTATGTGAATGGCCCCTCAGCATAGCTCTCCAAAGGACACCACAGGAATGATGCCCCTGGCATTGGGCAACATGGTGATTCTGACACTTGCACAGGATCACAAGGACCCATGGCCCTGACTCTAAGCTGAGCCTGCCAGGGCCTTCTAGACCAGGTGCAGAGCCTCTTAAGACCTCATGTTTCTACGTTCCAGCTTCCCCAGGGCACCCTCACCCACATGCTGCAGCCCAGAGAGGTTCCTACATGGAATAGCGCAGGGGACAGGTGTGACTAGTGAAAGGGTCCCTGCCCTGACCCCAGAGTGGTCCCAAGAGGACCATAATTCTCACCCCACCACTCCCCACCTCTGGTAGAGACCTTATCCCAAACCTTTAGTTGCAGAGAACAGGATCCATGGCAGCCCAGGCCTGGCAGACCCCATCCCAGGGTCTTGAGGCTCAAAATCTCTGACCCCCATGGCCAGATACAGAAGCTGCCTGTACCCTGGACCTAATGGTGGGTAGCCAGGAGAAGGATGGCCTACAGATGATGCAATGCAAGGTCCCAGGTTTTGGAGCCAGAGAGACTTGATTCTGAATTAGGGCTCCATTGCCTACTAGCTTTGTGACTTGCAGCAGTTACTTAACCTCTTGGATCTTCACTTTCTTAAGAATATAAAACTCACCAACAGCTCTGCTGTGAAGGCTCAATGACAAAATATATGTAAAGCCCCTTGTCTGGGGCCTGACAGAGTGCACAGCAACAATGTATGTTTCCTCCCCTCTCAAGGGCTCTCTGACTCCCTGTCATACTGGCCCTAGGAAATGTCCTGAGCTAAGTTTCCAGTAGGACATTCCTGTGGCTGCTGCCAAGATCAGTGTGCAAGGTCCAGAGAGGGACAGTACCTACCCCTTATGTCATCACAGCAGCAGGACAGGAAGGCAGGGCTGGAGCAGAGCCTCCCCAGACAGCTGGGCTTTGCTGGAAGTGGACCCACCAGAACCAGTGGTATCCTGGGGACTTTAACAAGCTGTCCATTAGGAATGGTTTGTCTCCTCCACCCTGTAGATGACCACACCTGGTAGTGGGTAGAACCCAATTTAGGGACAGGACAGAGGACTGCTAGACTGGAATTAAAACATGAAATTTGCATGGATGGTGGGAAGGGATGGCCCAATTGACCCCTAGAGCTGGAGGGGAGAAGTAGGAATGGCAGGGGGTGGAGGGCAACACAGGAGCTCCCACACAAGGGAGAGTTACCTCATCTCTGACCACCTTGGGCTGACTCAGGTATACCATGAAGACCTTGTACCCGCCTGCCATCAGACAAATGGGGTGTTTTCCAGGGCCCAGTCCCAGGGTCCCGCTCTGCCTGTTGCCTCCTGTGATATGCAGCATCCTGCCACCACATCCGAGCTGCTGCCTGTGCCTCCCCAGTGGATGTCAGCAAGGCATGGGCTCAGCTTGCCCTGCTTAGCAGGTTTCCTCAGCCCTCTTCTCTCTAAGAAGGTTGGTGTGTGGCTGTGGGAGGGCCTGCATCTGATCCCTCTCCTGGAGGCCCAGCAGGCCTGAGGGCAGAGCACACCTCACCCCAGTTTGTCACTACACCCTCCTCATCCCTCTCTGGTTGTCCGGGAGCTCTAGGCTTGCAACGCGATCCCCCTTCATTATAGAAAAGGGAGCTTAATGTTCTAAGAACTCACCTTTCTCTCCTCTCCCATCTTTTCCTCCTCCTCCTCAATTCGTCAAATGCTAAGCAAGCATCGTCCAGTCATCTTTCACATCATAGAAGTGAACACTTCTCTGCTGTTTTAAGATGTGAGCTCTGGGCTGTGGACACAGCACTAGAGAAGGGATGCATTGAGTGAATCACGCTATCCCCTGATTACCCCAGTGATCAGTGACCTTCTAGGATGGTCAGATGGAGTAAGAGCTCAGCTACAAGACAGGCTCAGTCTACAACCAGAGTTAGGGCCCAGGGAGAGGCCAAATATAAGAATCAGTCCAGGACAAGTGTAGGGTTCCGTCTATAGCCAAGGTCAGGGCTCAGCCTGTGACCAGGGTCAGGGCTCAGCGTGTGACCAGGGTCAAGGCTCTGTGTGACCAGGATCGGGGCTCAGTATATGACCAGGGTCAGGGCTCAGTGTGTGACTAGGGTTGGGGCACCATGTGACCAGGGTCTGGGCTCAGTGTGTGACCAGGGTCAGGGCTCAGTCTTCCCTCCCTGACTCAGCTCCCCAATCTAGTATAAACCTTTCTTCACATACAAAATGCAAAACAACTTGTTGCTCTCCTGCCTTAAAATCTTCTCTGGAAATAAGAAAAAATGAAACCTCCAAGGTGCCTGGTAGCCTCTAGGAAAGCAGTGCAGCGATTTGGCAGGGCATTTGAGGCCCTCCATAGCCTGGTCTCTGCCATGCTCTGCTCTCCTTGCCACTCCCTTCCAAGAAGCTTTTGTTCAAGGCATATGAGCTGCTCGCAGTTCCCTGAAGTGCCTGGTTTCTTCCTGCTTTTGTGTTCTTCAAGGCCATTGTCCCTTGCGGCACTAACCCTGCCCCTCCTCAGTGTTACCTAGTGGTTAGAAGCTCAACTCTAAAGTAGACCAAAGCTGCCTCCATCACTTCCTTGCTGTGGGACTTTGGGTAAATAGCTTAGCCTCATCTTTACACAGAGGTCAGCTACAATACCCGTGCGTGGGCTGGTGTGAGGTTTTCCTGGTGAGCCATGGACAGGTTTTAATGCATATTACTCATTTTAACCATTAATTATTCCCCATTGTGTTTAAGACGTTTGATTAACACTCAGCATCCCTTTTCTACCATCTCCTAGTGGCCTTGCTTGACTGCAGTGGCCACAAAACTAGACATGCAGAGCTCCCTTGCAGCTGAGGTTCTGTACGTGAATTAGGTTCCAGCAATTACAGGCACTTTGGCAAGAGCTGGAAGGCAGGCTCGGAGGCTGTCTACCGCTGCTCTGGGCTGGTTTCAGCAGGCGAGGCTGGCCGTGGAAATGCAGCAGCATCTCAGGGCTGAGTCTTCAGATTCAGGGTGGGGAGGGGCAGCAGCCATGGATTTCTGAGCCCTGGATCAGGCTATGGAAGCATGTTCTTGAACCCAATGGTTCCGATGACTCCTCCCCTTCTCCTTCCTATTCTTTTTGCTGCTGTAATGAATTACCACAGGCTCAGAGCCTTTTAACAACACAAATTTATTCTCCTATTCCAGCTGTGGAGGTCCGAAGTCCAAAATCAGTTTCACTGGGCTAAAGTCAAGGTTTCGGCAGCTCTGTGTTCCTTCTGGAGGCTCTAGAGGGGAACCTGTTTCCTCGCCTTTCCAGTTTCCAGAAGCCGCCTGCATGCCTTGGCTCACTGCCCCTTCCTATGTTTTCAAGCTGGCTCCTGCTCTGTCATCCCATCTCCGTCATTTTTTCCTGACTCTGCTTTCCTGCCTCCCTCTTACAAGGACTCTTGTGATTATACTGGGCCCACCTGGATAATTCAGGATAATCTCCCCATCTCAAGATTCTTAATCACACCTGCAAAGTTCTTTTTCCCATGTATGGTAACATTCACAGGCTCTGGGTGTTAGAACATGGGCATCTTTGGTACCATTACTTAGCCTACTACATGCCAAGGTAGCAGCCCCCTGGCAAGTCAGTTCTGTGATATTCTATATTCTGGAAGTCATTCCTGGAGACCCAGCCTCAAGCTGGTCAATTTTGTAGGCACCCAATACCTTGTACTGAATTCCTTTCTGCTTAAAATACAGTAGCCTCTGTTTATTGCACCCAACCATGACTAATGTAGCAAGTGTCCCTCAAGACTCAGCTAAAATGTCACCATGTCTGGGAAGTCTTCCACAATTTCTCCAGGGTTTCTTGCTCTCTCCTCTGGACCCCACAGCTCCTCCTAGATCAAATTCATATAAATGTTATTCCCCCCTAGTAGATCACGACTTTCCCATCCAACTAAAGCATGGAATCTAACACAAAGGAAGGCTGTGTAAAGAAATGAACAAGGAGGCATCAGGAATGTAGGTTCCTGATCACCAAGCCTTGGATGCAGGCAGAAGCAGAGATACCCTGGAAAAGAAGGGGATGAGCCAGCAACACAAGGAAGGAAAACTGGGAGAGAAAAGCCATCTCAACCTCACAAACCACATCAGCAGCCAGACGCATGTGAAGTAGTACATTCTTCAGCCCCAGGGCTGAATCCCAGTCTGGGGTTTTGTGGCCCTGAACTCAGAATGCAGAAACAATGATGTGTGACTAAAGAGACAGACCCAAGCACACAGAAGAGTGTCTGGAGTTAAATCCAGAAAACAACCAATGAGCAGAAAAGGAATCTTTCTTGATTAGGGGCAGGAGAGAAAACAGGCGAAATGACATCCTTAGTCCACAACAGGCCCTGACTCTAACCCACCTGGGACAGAAAAGCAGTCTGGCCCCTCAACCCAGAAGGGCAAGCCCACGCATAGGTGTAAATGAAGCAAGGAAACAATTCCTTAAAAGTGTCAGATGCATACAACAAATTGAAGAAACTTTGTGTGGCACCTTAGAGGATATGGATATAAAGATGGCACACAATAGGGGAGAGACAGCCCTGCAGAAGGCATCTATGCTGGCAGGCAGGAACTAAAGAACCTCAAAAGGCCCTGCCCTGCCTGTGGCTAATACATGCTGTGACATCAGGCAGACTCCCTGCCCTCCCTGGCCTCAGTCTCTTCCACCTATACAATGGGTACAGTAGACTCTGTGCTGAAGGGCTTAGGAAATTAAGGAAGACAAGAAAAAGCAGTGCAGAGTGAGAGGTTCGGAAGGCCAGAGGAGTGGGAGGTGTAGATCCTGGGCCATGGCAGGAAAGAGGCTCCAGCTGGGGAAGGAAGGCTAGGGGGCCTGAGGTGTCACTAATGAGGTCCCAACAGACACACAGGGCTGGGCGTGAGCTTGGAGAGCCAGCCCTCCTCCATCCCCATGCTCAGCACACCTTAAATTAATAATTAAAATGCTTCCTGTCAAATTCCAGCCTGACACATAATTAGAGCAGCTCCAGGCTTTAGGCAATGGTGAAGAAAACAGCTCCTTGTTAGAAAGAGATTTTTCTGGGGACAAGCAGAGTGAGAATAGAAACTTCCTGCCCATATTTCTCCATCGGAGCCTCCCCTCTGTCTGCATGCCAGATATATGTGGACAGGGGTTTTCCTTCTAGCCTGGGGAGAGGCAAGGGGATGGGGAAGAACCTTGATTTCCCCCTCTGTGCCTGGAGGAGATTGGACAAGGTGCCATCCTAGCTGGACATGAGAGTGCAGCTCAGGGATTTGTGCAAGGAGGGTAGGAGGTGGCTCCTCAGAGTTTCAAAGGCCAGACAGACAAATCTGGGGCCAAGAGCAGATCCTGAACCACCCCTGCAACATGTGTACAGAAGGCATTGCTACCACATCCTTTCTGCCCAGGGCTGCTAGAGAGTTGCTGGGCTCAGCCACCAACTGTTCCGTGGCCAAGGCACCCCAGGCGCCTCCCCACAAGCCCATGTCGTCCATCATTTCCTTCTGGAGTATAGCCCTTCCCCGTTCCTATCAACAAAGCAAGGCTTTGTTGGTGACCTGGAAGGCATGGCAGGAGTCCTTGCTCCCTTCTCCTGCGTGTCTCAGTCTCCCATGGGCATAGCTTGGAGGTGCTGTCCATGGTCCTAGAGAAACTTCCAGTCTTCATCCTTCACCCATGTTAGTTAGGAGTTCTTCCAGAGCCTTGACTGGTCTCCCCTGCCCCCTAGACTCCATCCTCCATAGTTCAGTCCCTGAACCCTGTCATACTGCCACACCTCCACATCTGCCACCAGGATTGCCTCCCTCCCCGCCCCAAGAGAGGGAAGGGATCCCCCCTGCTTAGCTCATTCATGGAGAGCCCTGAGTGCCCAGCCTGGGGTTTCACCCTGACGGGCCTGCCTACAGGAGCTTGGGAATTGGAGCCTGTGCTCAAGCTACCTATTAGAAGAAAACCATTTTAAAGCAATGTTGTGTCACTTCATTGAAGTTGCCTTCATAAATATTTTAAAGGTGTTTATTAGGAAAACCACAGGAGCATAGAGGAGGTTGCTGAGGCTGGAGGAGAGGTGCCCTGTAAGGGCACAGCTGCCATGCCACCACCACTGCCAATGAATCATTTACTCCCTCGGAGGGGCTGGCCCTGTGGGGGGGCTGCAAAGAGGAAATGCCCACTGTGTTGGGCTGCTCTACTCCTTGCAGGAAGTGGCTGCCCAGATACCCATGCTCTTGTCCTCAGACTGAACCCCATAGAGGTATATAACAGAGTTGTCTGGACATGGCATGAGCTGAGGGCAGCAGCATCCTGGGTCTTACTCTGAGATTTGCTCCCAATTGCTCCTGATTCCTCCCCTTCTCTGAGCTCAACAATCCAGTGAAGAAGAAAGGGGCTGGGGGGCCCCTTCCTCAGCAGGCTGATGTTTCCAAATTTGTGGATGCTGTCTTTTGTCCTCCTCTCCTCACTCCCTCACCCCCACCAAATGCACACATCCATCCAGGGCCACACACATCGGACCAGGAGCAGCCAGGCAGAGCAGGTGCATGGGACCAGACAACCTTCCCAGGAGCCCCTCAGCCCAGTTATCCTGCTCTGCCTCGCTCCACACCACCAGGCAGGGAGAGCCTGGCCGGGGCCTGGGAGAGGGTAAGAATGGGGTTCTGCCTACTGACCCATTACCCTCTGGTGGGGATGCAGGGACAGAGGCACTGTGGCTACCTCTAATATAGCTCCTCTCCTTGAGAAAGAGCTTCTTTCTCTTCCCCAAGCCAAAGCCAACAAGCCAATCAAACTCTGAGAAAGTAGAATCGATCTGCAGGCCAAGGATTTGTGGTGCTGGTACTCAGGGGGCCCTGGCTGGTTCCCTCTTCATGCCTGGGGCTACTTCAACTACCATCTTAGGCTGAGCAGTGAGCAAACCTCACTGCCTCCACGTCTACCCTCCCCAGACCTGTCTCCCCCACACACCCTGTCTGACCAGCTATCCCCTCTCTACTGGTCTCAGGTCAAACCTCTGTCCTTTGTCCTGGCTGAGTCCAGTGCCATCTGCTCAGATCTATCCAGTCACACTGCATAACCGCAGTGAGGTGGCCCCATGAAGCTTTGGGTCCTTTGGGTAATCTCTCTCCATTTCAGTCAACTAGGGCAGGGAGGGTCGTATTCTTGACCCCATCTTATAGGCATAGCCTGTGAGGATGCAGATCTCCCAGTACCCAGCTCCCTAAGGGTTAGCAGGTGGTTCCCCACACAGAGCATGGCAGCGAGCAAACAGAGCTTAGGGAGCCTTCTCTGGTAAATAAATAAAAAAGAATGACTTGCAATTACCATATCAATTGTTTCTGGGTAAATAAGGGCTTCTAAAAGATTTTTAAAATAGATTATTCCTTTAAATAGGTTAAGCACTCTTTGGCAGCCTCATTTACATTGTTCATTTGCTGGGAAATCCTCTTTTCATGGGTAGTGCAGAAGTAAACTTCCACCTTGGCCATTTCCATTCAGAGACCTGAATTAATGTGGTTTGGGTACTTCCCTGCCTATACCAGAGGACAGGGGCTACTCTGTGCCCAGCTCTGGGCTGGGGGGGCCAGTCTAGACCTGCTCTGGAGAGAAGGAGAAGAACTCCCAGAGAGCAATGAATGCACACGTGCTTCACTGTGGCTGTGAAACACCAAGGTGCAGAGATCTAGGGGATACAGGGACGGGGTGTGTAGGACCTGCACAGGCAGAGGAGAGAGAGGGCAGACCCAGTGGTGAGGGGAGCTTGAGCAAAGGCTTATAAACACGAGTGGATACGAGACATGCAACTTCTGCCACACATCAGTCATCTCTGTCCCCTTCTCCTTCTACACCCCCTAACTTCCTCATCACCCATCCCTCAGACAGAACAGAATGCACTCTCCTCTCCCAGCACTGCAGAGCCCATTCCAAAAATGTCCTAGGTCCAGAACCCCTGGCTGCCAGCATGTTCTCCTATCGGGCTGACCCAGATCCTCCTGGCTGCAGTGGATGGGAGGACACTTGAGAAAAGCAGCACAGATAGAGACACCAAGAAAATCAGCACCCTGGCCATGCCTTCCAGGTCACCAAGGCCCTCAGTATGATCACCCAAGGAGGCTGAGCTCCCTCTGCAACGTGGCCAGCTTCAGTTCCTGGAACGTTTGTTGAAGCTGCCATCCATGAGCATGTGGACTTCAATGCAATTACAAAAGCTATAAGAACAAGAAGTGTGTTCATTCATTAGCAGCAAACTACACTAAATTATCTTCACAAGTAAGGCAAAATGTCAGTTCAGTGGCTGGCAGGCTCTGCAGAGATACATGTTGGTCCCTCTTCCTCACCCCCAATAGTGGGGGTCACAGTCTGCAGGGACTTTTTAGGAGAGGATACTGAAACACAGGAGCAGGATGGAAATGGAACAGGGCACAGACCAGGACCCAGGGAGCAGGATGGCCTGTGAATTTTGGTAGGTAGTCAGACTCTGGATGGGTGAGTTTTGAGAGTGAGGGAGGACTAGAGGCCAGAGAGCTACAGGAGGCTGAGGGGGAGTGGTTGAGCAGACATGCTGTGCCCTGGTCACTCTGGGTGCTGCAGGTGTGCAGTATAGCAGGGACCCCAGGATACCCTAGGCAGAAGCACATTTGAGACCGTGGGGAGGAAAGCAGGAAGAGCACGAAGCTATTATCTCCCTGAGCCTGGCACACATGCACAGGCTGACGGCTATGGGGAGCAGGACAGATGGTCCTTCCCTCCGTGGAGAACACGATGCTGCAGGGAGGAGGGAGCCAGAACTAGCCACATGACTGTGCACATCTGGAGGCCTGGGGGCAACAAGGGAGAGACACAAAGGGGAAAAGGGAGTCAGTGGAAGGCGAAGGAGGAAGGGACATGGGAGGACCCTCCATTTCCTATACTAGAGCTGAAAGGAACTGAGCCATCACTGATGTCACCCCATCCTTCCTCACTTTCTCAGAGCCTGGGTATCTGGTCTGAGGGCAGAAACTCAGAGTTCCTGCTTTTCCCAGTCCCCAACCCCACAACACAGGGAACAGGGCCTCCTTCTCCATCACCTCCCTCAGTCTTCCTTGCTCCTGTATTTTCTGTGCTTCCCTTAGTTAAAAAACAAAAAAACCTTTGTCCGATACAGTGATCACCAAGAACAGCTGGCTTATCTCAGGTGTCTGGTCTCAAAGGTCTCTGCTCAGGTTTGTCCTTCTCAATCCTGTTTTACATTAACTTGTAAGCCAGGCTAGGTCCCTTGGGGTATGCACATCAAATATTTAGCAATGAATTCAACCAACTGCATCAGAACTTCTGGTGATGGAGCCCAGGCAGTGGTATTATTTAAAACTCCCGAAGTGATTCTAATGTGCAGCCAGGGTGGAGAACCCACTGGACTAATGGGATCTAGAGCTGTATCACTAGGAGCATAGTGCCCAGGATCAAGGAGGTGATAGCTGTCCTCTTATGAGCTGAAACATTATGATCCATGTCAGGGGCCTCAATCTGAAAGGAACAATGATGAAACACATCCAGAGGAGGGCGCTGGGGATGGAGAAATCATATTAGCTGAAGGAGGTTGAGGGGAGGGGGATATTTTGCTGCTCAGATGCTGGAGAAAGGCTGGGATATGTCTGCCCTGTGAAACTTAGGCTTTTCTCTATTCTAACAAAGTGCTGCCTCATTAGTGATGAAATAGTGTCATCATAATTAGCTGGAGCTGGTAGAGCCAAATGGAAAGTTATGAATGCCCTCGGATACAAGTTTAAGAGATTTAACTTGCCCTGAGGCACCTGCATCCAATAAGATGCTGACAAACCTCCCCCATCAATTATAGTCAGGTGTTCTGGGTGCTGGGCTCAGCCCAGCCCTGGCACACACGCTCAGACCATGTTTCTGGGCCCACACCATCCGGCAGGAGTTAGGAACACTCACCCCAGGACTGGGGTCCCAGAAATGCAAAGACAGCTCCTGGGGAACTGAGGCGGTGGCAGCCAGAAGCAGATGCTGAAGGGCCAGGCAGTCCGGCAGAAGTGGGTGAGAGGGATGATTGCCGGCCCTGTACACTACTGAGTTGGGCTCCACCCCTGAGGTCCCTGAGAGCCTAGCTGACCAGGAATTCCAAGCACCATTTCTGCCCTGTCTATAATCAATTTTGCTAGTGACTCTGAAGTTTTCTTCGCTTGCATAGTCTTCCTGCCACAGGGACTGGCTCAAAAGGCAGCCCAAACAATTGGCAACTCTACCAACATTTAAAATGCACCCAGAGATCCCACTTCTAGGGCTCTATACTAAAGAAACTCCAGCACAAGCCTTTGTTTGTATCTAAACTATAAGAACTAACAAAATATATTCTAGAACAGCAGTACTATGAGATACTATGTAGCCATTTAAAAAGAATGAGGGAGGTCTTTGCAAGAAGCTTGATACAAAATAGCATGTATTGTAGTAGTCCATTCATTTGAAGTTCAAGAACTAATCCCTGGTGAAAACAGCCAGGGTGGGGCTATTGACTGGGAAGGGACACTAGGGCATTTTCTGGGATTCTGGAATTGCTCCATCTGGGTAGCGGTTATAGGGGTAGGTATTTGTATAAAAATTCATGGAGTCATACACTGAGAATTAGCATCTTTTAAGCACTAGATGTATGTTACACGTCAATACGAAAAGTAAAGAGGAGGAGGGCACTCTAGAAAAACTGACTTGGGAAAATAAAGGAAAACAGCTCACGCCTATAGTCCTAGCACTTTGGGAGGCCGAGGCAGGAGGATTGCTTGAGGTCAGGAAATTGAGACCAGTCTGAGTGAGACCTCATCTCTACAAAACATAGAAAAATTAGCTGGGCGTGGTGGCACACACCTGTAGTCCCAGCTACTCGGGAGGCTGAGGCAGGAGGATCTCCTGAGCCCAGGAGTTTGAGGTTGCAGTGAGCTGTGATGACACCACTGCACTCTAGCCAGGGCAACAGAGCAAGACCCTGTCTGGAAAAAAAAAGAAAGAGAGAAAAACAGAAAAAAAAAAGCTGCAGAACAATATTATGATATCATTTTTATAAATGTGTAAGCCTGGAGAAAACAGTCTGGAAGGATAGCAAACCCCTAATAATGCTTCCTCTGAGGGGGAGGACTGCCTTTCTGTGTCTTCTGCATCTGTAGTGTTTGACTCTGCTGCCCAGGCCCCCTGGTCCCCCCACCCACTGCACACCAGCTTCTGGTTCCTGCTTCCCTGGGAGTCCCCTGCATTTGGAGGCTGAGGTTCTTGGCTACTCAGGGCAAACTTTGGCTCCATGTCTCAGTTCCAGACTTGGGCTTTGCAACAGGATCCTCGGACATTGCCTGGCTCAAAATCTGCTGGGGTCTTTGCTCACATGTACCAACATCCCACTCGGCAGCGGCCTCTGGAACACAGCAAGGTCAGGTGCCTCCTCTCCCTAAACAGACTCCTGTGAGTATAAGCAGAACGCTCTCAAACACACAAGTCGAAGAGGCAGGATGACTCAGGGGTCCCAGCCACGCCATTTTGATCTCTCCCCCAGTCTCCTCTCTCTGGGTGGTGAGTGGTCAGATCAATTAATTGGTCTTCACAGCCCTGGTTACAAATTGTCCCAGAGGTGAATTCTGGTCACACCTTGAGCCAGGCAAATGAACCCTCGCTCTGTACCCTCTTTAATATGGATGTGACACCTGCAGGCTACAGCTTGTCACACTGTGAGAATTATTTCTCCATTAAAATGCAGGATTTGGAGCTGCGCCCAGAAAGGACGGCTAAAAATACTGCTGTCCAGGGCTCTCATCACCAGAGGACTTAGTGGCCTCTCTCTCTACCCCTCAGCCTCCAGGTGAGTCCCACACCTGCTGGGTACCTCCCCCAAGCACTTGATACAGTGTCGTGTCTGAGCCTTACCTCTGCCCTGTCACAAAGAAAAAGCACCAGTCACTGTGCCCGTTTTACAGAATGGCAGACTGAGGTTCAGACAGCTTGCTCTGGGTCTCTGTGTTCAATCTACAAAGTTACCTAGGGAACAACAGTACATGGGTCCAATTGCAGGGAGGGGAAAAATAACCCCTCATGTGTGCCCAGCATTTTATAGTTTCCACTGTCTTCTTACCCACTGCTTCATCCAACCCTCACAACAACCCTTTGAAACAAGAGCCATTATGGCCTGCGCCTTACAGGTGGGGATGGAAGCCCAGTGAGGTGAAACAACATAGTCAAGGGCACTCGGTGGCTACGAGGGGCAAAGGCAGAGCTTCGGCACAAGCCTTTTGATTCAAAAACCCACACAGAGCATAGTGATGGGATTTCAAGCAAGGTGACCAACCTCACTCCTAGAGCCATCAACTTTATAAGAAATCCTTCCATTTGTAAAGAATGCCTCGCACTTTTCAGGAGAGGACTCATTATCCCTATTTAAAAGATAAGGAAATTAAGGTTCAGAGGTATGAAGGGCGTGGCCACAAGTTAGTAGAAAAGCCAGGATTGGAAGTCAAGTGTCCTCACTCCCAGCCCAGGCTCCTCCTGCTTCCCAGGGCCTGTGAAGCCCTGGGATTGACCGACCGGCCTCGTGCTGAGACACCCACCTCCCTGAACCTGGTTCTCTGGAAAACTGTTTGCCTCCTCTCAGTCTTTTTAAGTGGAAGGTGGTTAAAACCTGTCCCATTTTTCATATAAGAAAGCCAAGGCTTGAGAAGGTAAATGCCCTGCTCAGGGTAACAGGGCAGATTTAGGCCCTGGGCCTGGACCCCTGATGCCTGGCCTGGTACCCATCCTACTGGGTCAGCCGAGAATAGCACGCAGGACTTGTTTCCTGGCATCAGCTTCTCCCTGGGTCTCAGCTTCCCAGTCTGTAAAATGGGGGCGGGGGACATTAGCAGAGCCTCGAAACTAGCCTAGGTTTGAGTCCCCTGAGACAAAGAAACTGAGTGATGCTTCCAGGAGTGGGAGGAAACCCATACAGTAACCAAAAGGTCTGGCTTTCTGGACAATCAACTTCACTTTACCAAGAGGGAAACTGAGGCCAGGGAGGGGACCACAAGGGCCATGGGGACCCAGTGATTTAAGGATGGTGGTGAGAGTAAGGAGACCCAGGAGTCTCTGTCCCTGTCTCAGAATGAAATGTCCAGAAGGGAATCAATCCTTCCTGCTGAGTCCTGAGCCCACCCTGCTCCCAAACACTTCACAAAGGAAAAAGCTTTTTATAAAGACATTTATTTTTCCCCAAATACACCCCCAGTTTATAAAATTCCTCAGAGTCCCACATTTAAATTAGAAATCCTCACATCTTCCATTGCTGGGGTAGGGAGAGGTGCCATCAGGAAGGCATCAGAACATCAGAAGTTCTACTCTGCTGGAGGCTGGGGACTGGCCAGAGGCAAGCCAGGAGGTGCCTGCTCCGGCCCCAGAATAGCACCATGGTGACAGTGGGGGGAGTCCCCTCTGTGTCCTGGAAGCCCTCCTGGCCCTGCCCCACCCCAGGCTCCAGCCAGGGAGAGGCCCCAGACTTCACCCGTGCTGCTGCTATCCAAGGGGTGGAAGGCTGTGGCCACCTGCTCATACCTGGAAAGACACTTTAGAAACCACCAGATTCTCTAGTTGTGGCAAGGGGCTATGTTCATCTCTCCAGGTTTCTGCCCCCACCCCATGCTCTGGGTAAGAATTAGGGGTGGGATGGGGATGAGGTATCCAGGAAGCTGTGGGCACAGCAGGGAGCAAGGCAGGAGCTGCCCCATGAACTGTAGGCAGTGGAAGCTGTCTGCCTCCCAGCTGCAGGGGGAGATCCTCTAGGGAGGGACTTGTCTCCTCACACAGGGCCCCCAACACCTAACGCAGTGCTGACACCCTGTGGTTGCTCAATAAACATTAAATGAATGGATAAATGAAGAGGAAGAATCAAAAACTCCAAAGATGGAAAAAGCAGAGGGGTAGCAGCTAACCCCAGGGGGCCCATCAAAGACCCCCAGAGAACCAGTGTGACCAGCACATGCTTCCCGTGGGGAGGGCAGGCAGAGAAGAGGGCCTTACAGGGCACAGCCCGGGGCACTACACAGGAGCCTAGGCCAGGGGGAAGACCACATGCGTTCCACGTTCCAGCACGTGCACCTGTGTGTCTCTGTACACCTGTGTGTGTGGCAGGGGAGAGTGTTCTGTCTTCACTTGGTGGGGAGGGAAAAGGCCAATGTTGGGGCCTGAGTAGGAGGAGGCAGGAGGAGATAGCCACTAGACTCTAGGAGATGCCAAGTCTTAGTGTCCCTGCCTGGGGAGACAGGATTCTATGCAGGTGTGGGGGAAAGGGCTATGCAACCATACCCAGTGTATCAGGGCCACTGGAGAAACAAGGCAAGGGGCGACTGTGTACCATGTCTTTGGAGAAATAAGGTAGGAATATTGCATCCTTTGGAGAAAAAAGGCAGTCAGATGGCCCATGTAGCATTGGAGGAATAGGGTGGTGGTGTGGTCTGTGGGTCTGTGCACTGTGTCCCTAAGAAATAAAGCAGCAGGATGATTTATGTATTGTGTCACTGGAGAAATAAGGCAGCAGGCAGGGTGACTTAGAGAAATAAGGTGGTGGGGTGGTCTGTGTGCTATGTCCCTAAGAAATAAGGCAGCAGGATGACTTGGGATTCATGTCCATTGAGAAATAAGGCTGCAGGGTGGTCTGTGTGTCACATCCTTTGGACAACAAGCACACCTGCCAGAATGGGACCCATCTGTTGGGGGCAGGGCTCACATGGAGGCCCCAGTGCAGCCAGAGGATGGCAGCCCCAGGGCTGGGGCAGCAGCTCCCTGGTCCTTGTCGTCAGGCTATTTCTTGTCCATCATCTGTATTTCATGATGGGGAGGAAAAAAAAAGGGGGGGGGAAGTATTAAATGCCAGAAGCCCAGGCACCAGGTCACATAACTCAGGTGGGGAGTGTGTGTGAGACTGGCCACAGCAGTCCAACAGACAGCGCCTGTGCTGACCACTGCCCTGGAGGCCCAGGCACAGACGCAGGAGCTGGGCGTCAGGCACGACCAGGACAGCCCGTGAGGGAGACCACCCTCTCCTTGCCCACCTCTCTCTCACTCCCATGGGCCCATTCACCCTACACACTGCCCTCCCACGGGCCCCTCCGCTGGGGGCACCCTTCCCTTCCCATCTCCCCCGCCTGTCCACCCAATCCACCCTCCAAGGCCTGGCTCAAATCCCTCCTCTAGCAGAAGCCCTTCTCCAATGACCCCTCCCCACACTGATTTCCCTGAGACTGATGCTGCAGGATACCTCCTTCCCTCTGGCTCTTTCTCCATGTGGAGGGGCATCCAATAGACGCACATCCCTAACCTCGCTCCACATCCTGACCCGAATGGAGTCAGGAAGAAGGGCTCGGCCCACCCCTGCCCCTCCCTGTCCCATTCTTTGGCCTCTGTCTGTCCCTGGGGAAAGGAGCTCCCCCATCTGGACACCACCTCTGCAGTTGCCCAGTGTGGCCAGAGACTGGGGGGCCACGCTGCCTCACTGAGGAGAAGGATGCGGAAGCCAACTGCTTTGCCCATCCAGGCCACAGTCTCCAGCAATTCTTCAAAGCCAAGCTGACATTTTGATCTCCATCTGTTCAACTCTTCTATGATCATTTGGCTCCAAACAGGGAGGAGAACAACTTATTTCCTACATTTCCTAATGTAACTGCTGTTACAATACGAATACTAATGACTATTGACATTTACTAACCACCTACTGTGTATTAGGAACATGGCTGCCCAGCTGAAAATGACTTTTCAAGCTTCACCTGCGTTAGGGGTCACGTGACTAGGTTCTGACCAATGGGATGTAAGCAGAAGTGATGCGCTATTTCCAGTCAAGCCCTAGAGGGAAACATGCCCTTCCCTTCCTCTTTCCCCCTTGCCTCTGGAGGGGGCGTGGAAGCTGGAGCAGCCTCTTGGACCTAGGGAGGGAAGCTTCGAGTTGAAGAGGGCAAAATCCAGGTAACTGGAACCTGGCTCCAGGACATCAGTGGCTTTAAGATTACCTATGCTCAGACTATTACAGGAGAGAGAAATAACTCCTGCCCTGGTTAAACCTCTGCCATATTTGGGTCCTATTAGAACAGCTGGGACCTTGGTGACTCAGCCCTCTGCCATCTCACGGGGGGAAGTTGAGGCTGCTCTTCTGGAGAGGGAGCCTAAGGTCACCAGTGAAAGGCTGATACCCACCCACCTTCCCCAGCCTCCTACACACAGATGCACCAACACACAGACACACAATCTCAAGCACCACATGTCTTTACCTTCTTTGCTTTCAGAGTGTTTCAGAGGCTGCAGGGCTGCAAAAAAGGAAGGAGCATGTGGTGAGGAAGGAAATGTGGAAAGGGTGTCAGGCAGGGGGAGAAGTGAGGGCCAGAAGGACCAGGAGGAAGGGGCAGGAGGAATAAAATGGTAGGGTACGGACGACATCACAGTACCAGGGAAGGGGCCCTGGGCTGCTGTCCCAAGCCTCAGTCCCAAGTCCCAGCTCCACTCTGTGGCTTGTCACTCCTCTCTCTGGGCCTCAGTTTTCAGCATCTATAGAATGGGGACAACCACCCAGCCCTCCAGTGAACTGGAGATGTGGAGGTGCACTGAGCCCATGCTATACACCAGGGAAAGTAAGGAGCTAAAGAAGTCTGGCAGATCTGCAGGTATCCCCAGGTGGGCCTGGGACCACGTGGAACTGACACTGACCAAATCTCTAACTCACACTCTTCTCCCCATGCCCTCCCTTCTGCCAACGACATCTGCCTCTGAGCGTGAAAAATGAGGTCTGATCCCAGAGCTTTCTATGCCTGCCACACTGAGCACCAACAGGCATAGAATTAATTGACATAATTTATAGCAGTCCCCAGATGTCGATCTCCTTTCTGCAGGGGTAGGGAGGGAACTGGTGTCAACTGGAACCATCCCAAATGGCTCAGCAGGAACCTGCCACTCCAGCACAGAATCCCCTGAAAGTGAAGCCTCCAGTGGCCATGGCACCAGTGCCCTGGCATCCACCCCAAGCAGGGCTCCAGGTTTACTGTGTAATGTCCTTTGCAAAGTACCTCCCAATCCAGTCACTCGAGAGAACTTCAAAACAGGCCTCTGGTGCCACCAGGGCAGGGTCAGGATGACATTTTACAAATGGGAAACTGAAGCCCAGAGGAGCAAAGCACCTTGCCCTAAGTTAAACAGCCTCTAACCAGAATAGGACTGTCTTAAGCTGTTTGCCTGATAATAACAGGATGCCAGTGTATTAAGCACTTACTAGGTTCCAAGTATGGTACTAGGTCCTTTAGATACATTATCTCATTTAATTCCACCCAAACAACCTATAAACCTGTTAGTATGCCCATTTTACATACAAGGAAACTGAGGCCAGACAGGCAAAGCAACTTGCTCGAGCCACTCAATTTACATGAGATGGAGCTGGAACTTAAACCCAGGCTGCCCTGTGTCCTGAGTCCCTGCTCCCACCTCTGGGAAGCCATCAGACTCCACAATTCAGGGTCACTCAGGTAGAATCGGCCCTGGCAGATGTGTAAAGGCTGGCAGAAGAAATGAAGCTGTACCTGGGAGGCAATTGGGAGATCCACCTCCATGCCTAACTCTGAGCAGGTCCTGAAGTCCTTTCTCCTGTCCCTGTGTTCCTCCCCCAGCCAAGAGGGCCAGCTCCAAGCTCAGACTCACCCGTCTTGGATCCTTCTCCCTCCCCATCCTGGTCCTCAGCTCCTAGAAGACAAGAACTCAGCGTGAACAAACATCTTTCTCAGCCCCACTTTCATCCCTGCACTTCCCCATCTGGAGTGCAGGAGGCAGGTAAATGGGCCTGACCTGTGCTCTGAATGCGGGACCCAGGGCTGCACTCGAGATCAGAGCCAAGACGAGCCTGTGACAGGATGAGAGGGCTCCCAGCCTGGAGCCCACCACTCACCCAGCCAAGGACCATCTACCCACCCTCCACCAGCCCACCCACCCCCTCACCTCACCCATCCACTTGCTCACCAACTCCATCAACCATCACCATCCAACAGACGCACCCACCCAGCCATCCAACCACTCATCCTTCCACCTGCCTGCTGCACAGGTACTCACCTACCTGTCACCTGACCATCCTCTTCTCCACTCTCCTTCCTGAGCCCTAGCCATCTCCCAGCCTCCGGTGACCTGCCTACTCTCATGCCTCTGTTTACCCATGTGTCATTTGCCAGGGTCAACTCACCCACCTGCCAATGTCCTCTGACCCACTTACCAACTGCCAATGTCCACTCAGACTGACCCCCAGCCTAGCAAATGGCAGCTGCTTCAGACCCTAGCCATTCTGAGGCAGACACACACTCCTACCCTGTGACATGCACACCCACTGAAATGTCCACATTTGTGCTGCTCAGTCTCCATGCTCTAATCTGCTCTCACTCACAGACACACTCATGTGATTCACACTCTCACAGGCACACCTGTTTGCACAGACACGCTCATCCCCTTGTAGCACTTGGCCCTGCACACCTACCACCTTCTGGTCACCCTCATATCCACACTCATCCTGCCACATTTGCACATGGACAGGTTCACACTTGCGCATACATGAAAGACATAGTAGACTCAAGTTCACACACACACAATCTAGCCCCATTTGCATACCCACACTCACTCTGTCCCTAGAAAGTGAAACTATTGATCTCACACACACACACACACACACACACACACCCTCTCTCACTCACCTGCATTCTCCTCCTCACAGCTCTGTTTGATCTTTCTCCAGCACACGAAGGCCAGGGCCACCAGCAGTGCGACGAGACAGATAGACAGCCCCACAGTCACCCATAGGGCCTCAGGGGGGAATGTCATGGGCTGCCCTGGGAGGGGAAGTGGGGAGAATGAGACCACCATGCCTGGCCCCCATGTCCCAAGGTGTGACAGGTGTTCCCAACCTCACTGGGCCCTAACACTATGAATAAAGCTCACTTAAGTTCCCACTGCCCCTTCCCCGCACGATCTCCAAACCCTGACACAGCCATGGCTCATGGCTCATGCTGTGTTGTGGACATGCCTCAACCGGGAAAGGCTAAAGAGGCTGTGGTTGAATGATGCTCAAGAACCTTCTATGGCTCCCCATTGACTTTAGAATAATGCTTCAAGCTTCTCATGATTCAAGAACCTCTATACTTTCATTGCTGATAGGGCTCCCACAAACATGGTGAACGTTTCTGAAGCCCAATAGACTTTCAATAACAAGTGTGGCAAGCACCAATCCCACAAAGTGACACAGTACAAGAAGGGCAAGGATTCTCTGTATGTCCAGGGAAAGCACCATTATGACAGGAAGCAGAGTGGCTATGGTGGGCAGACTAAGCTGATTTTCTGGTAAAAGGCTAAAACTACAAAGAAGATGGTGCTGAGGCTTGAGTGTGCCGAGCCCAACTGCAGATCTATTGAGAGATGCAAGCATTTTGAACTGAGGGGACATAAAAAAAGAAAGGGCCAAGTAATCCAGTTCTAAGCATCATCTTTTGTTTTATTATGAAGATAATAAAACTTTGAGGTTATGTTCACTTCAAAAAAAAAAAAAAAAAAGAACCTCTATAATCTGGCTGCTGCTTACCCTCCCTCTTTCTAATTCCACCATAGGAACCTCTGCTCCAGCCAAACTGGTGGCCTAACCATTCTCTGCAGAAACAACTGGTTCTTCGCAGCCTCCACACCACTGCTGTCTGTTCCCCCTACCTAACAAGCGCTCCCAGACCCTCGGCCCGGCTCCACATTCGCCTCCTCCCTGATCTCTCCAGCCCCACCTGGCGACATCCCCTACTGTGGACCAGGAGTCAGCAAACTGTGGCCTGTGGGCTAAATCTGGCTGGTGGCCTATTTTTGTACAGTCCATGAACTAGTAATAGTTTATACGTTTGTAAAGAGTTACCAAAAAAAGGGTAGGGGGAGGAGGAGGAACATAAGGAGAAGCAGCAGCAACAGAGATGGTATGTGGCCCTCAAAGCCTAAAGCACCTACTCCCCGGCCCTTTATGAAAAAGGTCTACTGAGCCCTGCACATAGATGAGGTGACCGAGGGCACTAGAGTTTCCCCAGAGATTCACATAGGTCTGGAGGGGCCTTGCCAGGGGCAAACTTACATGAAACACTGAGGCCCCTCCTGTTAGATATCTCCTGTCAGGAAGGATGGAAGCCTGGTCAGGGCCAGCAGCTGTTCTGAGCACAGGCCCACCTGGCTTCTGCAGGCACACCAGCCTCCAGCCCAGCCTGGGGACCCATGCTGGGTCCTGGGCAGAGGCCTTGGGGGAAGAAATCTAACAAAAGATGGCACTGCTTTCTTTTGCTGGCTAGAGACCGTGAGTGCCCAGGGCATCAGCAGCTTCTGCAGGATGCATCATCAGTGCAGTGAGTAGTGCCATTAACCCTTCAGCTGCAGGGGCCCTGGCACAGATACACCTTGGGCAGAGATTTGCAGCAGATGTTACCTTCAATGGGCAGGGCTGGCAAAACTGCTGCTCTGGACACTGGAAGAGAAGGGACCCATCACCCTGGTAAGCAGGAGCAGGAGTGGTGGGCAAGAAGGAGGACAGCAGCTGACATGGTGGCCAGGAGGGCCAGTCCATAAAGCACAAAGAAACCCCTGGAAATCCCAAATGAGGCTCTAGCAGTGGAGGAGGGAGTAGAGCTATAGAAATACTCGAGGGGAGGGTTGCTTTCTATGTTCATCCCTAGGCGGGTGCTGGTGCCTAAAACACAGACCAGACTCGCCCTTATTCACCCAGGAAAGGACAGAGCCAGAGCTCAGACCAAGTCTCCAGGCTCCACATCCAGGGCTTGCTCCATAATGCCCCCTCCACAAAGAGGCTCTGCATGCACACTTGACCTCACAAACCTCCATCAGGTGTGGGAGAGACCAGCTGCAGGACTGACAGTCTGAATCCCAGAATGTTTTACACGGCACAAAGTTGCCCGAAGCAAAATACAGGCCAAGGGCTCCAAAGTAGGCCAGACCTGCTCTAACAAAACAGGAGGCTGGCTGGTGGGGAGGAGAGAAAATTAGGCTGAGAGGCCAAAGTTGGATTCTGATCCTGGTTCACCTGCTCATTGCAGGGTGCTGGAGCCCAGGTCCACAGATCCCCATGGATGAGTTTTAGAGAGGCCACGAACGCTCCAAAGTTATATGCAAACTACTGCATTTATCATTTATCCAATTTTCTAAGAGGGGCCTGACCCCCAAAAGATTCAGAGCCTGTGGGCTCGGGAAAGTTCCCTCTTCTCTCTGGACCACAGTTTCCTCATCTGTGAAGTGTGCTTGGCAACAATGGCCACTAAATGAAACCACTTTAAACGTTAGCTACTAAAGTTTAAAATAGAGAACTTTCTCTCAGGTGGAGCAAATGTTCTCCCTGTGACCACATTTACGCTCATAAGCCCTTTCTGCACAGCATTGCAAATATCCACTTCAGCCCAGTGTGCCAATGACCACCAGGTCCCCTCATCCTCTGAAGCCCCCTCAGCCCCCACTTGGCACCGGAGGCTTCCTGACCACCACCCCCTTCTCTGAAAGCTTCATATTCTCCATCAACTTCAGTCTATCGTGCATTTCTTATTTTCTCCTGTGAACAGCGTCTTCACTACCAGACCACATGCTGTTCTCTAAAAGGTCAAGGAGACGTCTCAGAACATGCAAGAGCCCAGGGCAGTGACTCCCTCACAGAGACCACAGACCCAGGGGGTCTCCAGGGAGGGGGTAGGTTCAGTCTTGGGGAGGGGGTGGGCAGAGGGAACACAGGCTTGCCAGAAGAAAACACCCAAAGGAGAAGGAGGAATGGTCCTGAACTCCTAGAAGACAGCGTGATGGGCTCGGACTCCGAGCTTGTCAGAAGTGAAGGCCACACGCGTAAGGCTCAAGGGGCAGAAGCAGGACAGGAACGAGTCAGTGAGTCCTGAGGTCTGTGCAAGCGCTGGAAACCCGGGGGAGAGCGGAACTGGGGTGGGCTGGGGGGGCAGGTGGAAGTCGTCGGAAGAGAAAAGAGGGGAAACAGAACCTCTCTCCTGACCTCAGCGTATGCGGGGAGGTACTTGGGAAAGGGGAGGGATTGAGGAGCCAGACTGAGCAGGCAGGCCTAGGGAAGGACGGGATGGAGACTGCCTCTCCTGGCCCAAACGTGGGCCCCTTTCACACCCCTGGCACAAGCAGTGCCCACCTGGGTTAGGACCTGGAAACCAGAGGCGAGAGGATCGCCAAAGGGGCAGCCTCTATCTAGTGTTTGACCACATGGGGGCAGCAGAGACAGCCCCAGCCAATCCAACTGCTGCCTGGGTGGAGCTCAAGTCTGCAAGAAGAGCCGGCACTGACTCAGGTGAGGGGGACTGACCACCTGGAGCGGCGCAGCTGTCCCCAGGGCTTCAGAATCTGATGGTGCCCATGGATGCAGCAATACCTTCCCACCACCTGGACAAGTTCCCGTTGGAAAGCACACCCTCACCATGTCCCTGGGCCATGCCCTGTGGCTGCCCCAGAATTCCCGCCTATGCCTCCAGATTCCAGGCAGGTACTTTGTCCTCCACATAAGAAGCATTTGGTACCACCTAAAGTGCTCGTAGGAAAGCAAATATTATGAATGATTGTTATCAGCTCATTAAAGCAAGTCCTTTAAGAACTTTTTGTTGGGACAAGTTTGACACACCTGAAATCTATGAAAGTGATTTTTTAAAAGTTTTCTGACCACCTAAACCTATAGAAATTCCAACTTTGGGTCTAATAAAGAGGTAGTTGCTCCCTCCATCCTTCCCCAGCTGTCCATCTGCCCCTTCACCTGTGATGGTGACAGAGCCATGTGTGTCCTGCTGCAGCACCGGGTTGCGCACCAGGCAGCTGTAGGTGCCATTAGCGCCCAGCACCACCCTCAGGACACTGTGCACGTCGAACAAGCCCTGCTCGTTGGCCATCTGCGATGTGGTCACGTTGCCGGTCAAGGGTGTACCCTGCCCATCCTGCCAGAACACCTCGGCCTCGGGGTAGCCCCGGTAGCTGGAACACGTGATGGTCACCAAGTCTCCAGGCCGAAGGTCCTTGTTGGGCTCCAGGGTCATGCTGGGCTTTGAGTAGGGGGCTGGAGGATGGCAAAGGGCAGGGGTCAAGGCGAGGGGAGATGCCGGGGAGGAAAAGGATGCGTGAGGCTGTGAGTATGGGGTCAGCACTGGGACTTGGGTTCTGGGGGCAGTGGTGCACAGGCGGTGGGCTGTGGGAGGAGTGGAGGGTGCATCGAGGGGAGGACGCCCCGCTCCCGGAGCTCACCGGCCACCTGCAGGCTGACCGCAGCACTGCCAAAGTCCCGGATGCTCACGAAGCAGGTGAAGCTGCCCTCGTCCGCCACGCGCACGCGCTGCAGCCTCAGGGACGCGTTGCCCTGAGCCAGCAGGTCAGGGAAGAGCGCTGTTCGGTTGGCATAGGCGCTGCCCTGGTCCCGGCCCTCGGCGAAGCTGTGCACCAGCTGTTTGGTGTCTGTCAGCTGCCAGATGAGGTTGAGCTGTGCCAGGCTGAAGCCGGGCTCGGGGGAAAAGGAACAGCGCAGGGTGGCATCGGTGCCCACCAGGGCCACCACTGGGTCTTCAGGGACCTGGACCTCCACGGCTCCTGGGGACAGAGGGGTGGGGACTCTACTGGCTACCACTTCCCTCCCCCACAGTCTCTCCTATCTTCTCCCCCATCAACCCCCAGGCCCTGTTCCATCTTCCTATTTTCTCCTTAGACCCCAAAACAGATTGAGTCTCAGGGTTCTCAACTATGGAGCCTCCCTAATCTTCTGAGAACAATCACAGCAGGTTGGCCTTAGCCTGGCAAGATCAATCTCAGGGTGTCAGGCCTGGGGCAGTGTGACTCTCAGGGACTTTGGCCCTAGCAACTCCCCTCACCCATCCCTCTGCTCTCTGCTGACCCAGATATGTCTCCATCCTTTCTAGAGGTTTCCAGAACCTTGAAGTCAAGAGAGGCAAGAAGGCCTATGACCACTAACCACCCCCCGACTGTGGGTCTCCAAACACACACACACACTTTATCTTTCTCCCTGTTGTTACTAAGGCATCTGCTGTTCTGGGAAATTGACCGTAGGGAGGCAGATTCGGATCCCCCAGCCCCTGCTAATAGAACCAAAAGTCCCTCCCTCAGGGAGACATTTAAGCAAAAAAAACAAAAAACCTGTGGGGCTTCTATGGGGTGTGATGGTGATGGAGCCATGTGTGTCCTGCTGCAGCACCGGGTTGCGCACCAGGCAGCTGTAGGTGCCATTAGCGCCCAGCACCACCCTCAGGACACTGTGCACATCGAACAAGCCCTGCTCGTTGGCCATCTGCGACGTGGTCACGTTGCCGGTCAAGGGTGTACCCTGCCCATCCTGCCAGAACACCTCGGCCTCGGGGTAGCCCCGGTAGCTGGAGCACGTGATGGCCACGATGTCCCCCAACCGCAGGTCCTTGTTGGGCTCCAGGGTCATGCTGGGCTTCGAGTAGGGGGCTGGAGGATGGCCAAAGGGCAGGGGTCAAGGCGAGGGGAGGTGCCAGGGAGGAAAAGGATGCGTGGGGCTGTGAGTATGGGATCAGCACTGGGACTTGGGTTCTGGGGGCAGTGGTGCACAGGCGGTGGGCTGTGGGAGGAGTGGAGGGTGCATCGAGGGGAGGACGCCCCGCTCCCGGAGCTCACCGGCCACCTGCAGGCTGACCGCAGCACTGCCAAAGTCCCGGATGCTCACGAAGCAGGTGAAGCTGCCCTCGTCCGCCACGCGCACGCGCTGCATCCTCAGGGATGCGTTGCCCTGAGCCAGCAGGTCAGGGAAGAGCGCTGTTCGGTTGGCATAGGCGCTGCCCTGGTCCCGGCCCTCGGCGAAGCTGTGCACCAGCTGTTTGGTGTCTGTCAGCTGCCAGATGAGGTTGAGCTGTGCCAGGCTGAAGCCAGGCTCGGGGGAGAAGGAGCAGCGCAGGATGGCATCGGTGCCCACCAGGGCCACCACCGGGTCTTCAGGGACCTGGACCTCCACAGCTCCTGGGGACAGAGGGGTGGAGGGGCGGGGTCTCTCCCAGTCTTGCTGGTCCCCCTCCCCTCCCCAGCTAACCCCAGACCCTGTCCACTCCTACTTTTAGGCCTGAGACCCAAAGTAAGTTTATTGCCTTAGGTCCTCATTTAGGCCAGGGGAATATAGGGAGCACCTACATGTGCCAGGTATGAATTAAGAATGCAACAGAGAGCAAGACCAAGGTCACAACCCTACAGAACTTACATTTTAATGGAAGAGAGGGACAAACTAGCACACAAATTCTCAGTAGCATGTAATTAGGGTATGAAAGAAGAAAAGAAGCCAACAGATTGGAAAGTAAAGTGGTAGCTTTTCAAAAATCTGGCAGGTACTTTACACCTGTCTGTGCGATTTGCATTTCCTCATAAGCATATGTTATTTTATAAATTGGGAAGGGAAGTCTAAAAAGTATACACCAAAAATGTTAATAGTGGTTTTCTCTGGATGAGAGGATCACAAGTGCTTTTATCTTTTCCTAAATAAACATGATTAGTTTTTCTACAAGAAAGAATACCCATACCTTTAAATATGGTAGTGAGACATGTTCTCTTTAAAGAGATATTAAGCCAAGGTTTATGGGGGATGGAAAGGAGCTGCCATACAATAAGCCAGTGTAGGAGTGTTCCCAGTAGAGGGAACAGCAGGTGGGAAGGCCCTGGGGCAAGATCTGGCATGCTGTGTGAAAGCATCAGGAAGTGTCCAGTATGGCACAAGCATCTGGATGGAGGGCATGTGCTAGCCAGATCAAGGGCTTTGAGAGACCAGGTAAGGGATTTGGGTTTTTCCAAGAACAACGGGCAGTCATTGGGGAGTGTTAATCAGGCATAATCTGGGTAACAATGCTTAAAAATCTCTCTCCTCTGGGGAGAGTAGATTATAGAAGGGCAAGAGGGAGACCATTTAGGAGGCTATTTCAACAGTTCCTGTAAGAAGTGACGGTGGTGTGGCTTCAGAGGGTGGCAGGGGAGATGGAGAGAATGGGACAGATTCAAGGTTTGTTTAGGAGGGATAATCAACAGGGCTTGCTGATGAGCTAGAGGTTGAGGGGAAAGCAGGAGTGGAAATCCCAGCAGCCTGGAAGCAACTCCACCTCTAGAGGCAGGGTGGGGTGTCCAGAGCCTGAGCCCCCAGAGAAGAGTCCCTGGGGCAGGGTCCCCTGCCCTCTATCCTGTGGACTTACCCTGCCATTCCCCACTCAGTCACCTCTGTCTCTATTCTAGCTCTTCTTTTAGAGCCCTGGAAAGTCAGGGAGGGGTTCCTGATAGCCTTTCTTTTGGGAAGCAAGCTCCCCACCCTGGCTGGCACTACCATTCTTGGATAATGGTTAGATTAAGTGTGTGCTTTGGGCACCACCAAAGCAGGCACACTCAAAATGTGTGAAGATCAGTCTTGAAACAAAGCTAATTGAATATAGGACCTATTAAAGGTTTCTTGCATTTAGAAAAATAACATTTATTTTATGGTTACTATTTTTATTGTGAATTCCACACACGGAGCGGGTATCGTAATCTTTGCAGTACATGGAGATCTCTAAAGGTCTTAAGCTGGCCCTGGATCTCTTGCTGCAACCCCAGGCCAGTTCTCCTCCCCTGCCAGCTGGACTAGGGTGCCCCTCTAGGGGTCATCTGGGGCATGAATCCTGAGAAGTCACCCAGACAAAGCCCTTTCTCTAGAGAAACCAGAGCAGCCAGGGGTAGAGATGTGCATCACCCCCATTGTGGCCACTAGGTGGCGCCAGACACTCAGCTTTGTCTTTCCCGAGGAGGAACAAGTCTCCCTCAGAGCAAAGATGCCTATTAGGATTTGAAATACGATGAGGATATTGTTATTAAAGTGGCTACCATTACTGAGCGCTTACTATGTGCCAAGCACTGTGTAGGAAGATTCCCCTCATTTATTCAACACAGTTCTTGAGCACCTACTGTGTAGCAGGCACTCATCCTGGCCCTGGGGATAGACCCTGCTCTTAGAACTGCGTGGGAGGGTGGGGGGTAGAGGGTAATAGGCAAGTAAATGCATAACATGTCATGGGAGGTAAATGCTAGCAAGATAAATGCAGGTAGGTCGGGTATAGGGAGGGATGAGGGATTTTATACAAGGTAGCCAGGAAAGTCTTGCCAAGGAGGAGTCATTTGAGCAAAAGACCTGAATAAAATAACGGATCAAGTCATGCAGATGTCTGGGACAGTAGAAAGTTCCAAGCAGAGGAAACAGTGTGTGCAAAGGTCCTAAGGAAAGAGCACACACAGTGTGTTCAAGAAATGGTGTTACCACGTTTAGTGCTCACATTTTCATTTTACAGACGGGGAAATGGAGGCTGAGGAAGGTAAAGTAAGTTGCCTACTGGATCCCAGAGGTAGAAATGAGTGTGACCCTGCTAGCCAGCACCAGCTTGGCAGGACCCCTGGTGGGAGTGGGCCCCCCTCCCCTACTGCCACGATCCCTGTGCCCCGCCTCAGTCCCCACGCTGTTCCCCTCACCTGAGAGGCAGAACCACAGCACTCCCAGTGCTGCACCCACATGCACACCCATGCCAGGCCTGCCCCGTCCACGCAACATCTTCCTGTGGGGCAGCTGACAGCTGGGCTCTCTGCGGTGGAAGGCTGCCCCTGCCTAGGAGGAAGAGGAAGTGAGGCCTTTGTCTGCAAAGGTGCTCCCCAGCCCCTCTCTCACCGCATCTCCCCTGGACCAGCCTGGGGAAGGCTGCAGCTGCCCACGGGGAGGTCCTCCTTCCCGTGCCCCACAGGGCTCCCTGCTGAGGGATCTCCGTGAGAGGGGCTGGTAGGAGGGAGTCATTGGCAAAGCTGGGATCCAGTCTTTCAGCCCTAAGATGTTGGTGTCCAAATATAAGGAAGAGGAAGCAAGGGGGCAAGTAAAGACAAGGTGGGTCTGCTCTGGGGCAAGGACGTGTGCAGATCAACTTGGCTTGAGACAATAGCTGGTAGGGGAGGGCAGGAGCTTAGGCTGGAGCCAAACTTAGAGATCAGCTAAGAGGTGTGAACTTCATCCTAAAGGCAGCTGGGAGCCACTGAAGGTTCTTGAGTAGGGGAAATGACATGGTCAGAGCTGAGCTTCATAAGGATTAATCTGACAGCACCTGCAGGAAATATGAGAGGGGCTAGGAAGAAGAGAAGAAGCAAGTCTGGGTACAAGTAACAGCATCTGAGGACATGGGGAAAGAGAAAGGGAGCAGTCAGTGTGTCCATGGGTTTGAGCCCCATTGCCCAGATGGGGCATTCGCTGAGGCAGAGAACATGGATGTAGGAAGTTAACAGTATTTGTGAAGAAACTTCCAGGGCAGAGTTCCAGGAGGCAGCTGAGTATATGAGTGTGGGACTCAAGAGAGAGGACCTTTGCTAGTTTAACACATCTGACACATCTGTATTGAGTGACCAACCCAGATCAGAAATGGAAGAGGCCAGGACTGGGGCTGACCCCCAAGGCTGGAGTCAGGACTGAGTAAAAGTCAGGGCTGTGGGCACAGGTCAGGCCTGAGCCAGGGGGCCCCACCTGGGTCCAGCCCTGTTCTCAATCCCGGTCACCTCAAGATGCCTGCCTCAGGCAGTCTGCACACACCTCTTCCCTGTGTCCCACAGCTGCTGCCACATCCTGATCAAGTCACATAGCCAGTGTCCACCTATGCCAACCAACACTGATCAGCAAGAATTGAAACGATTTCACATCCTTCTAACACCCTGGGAGACAGTCTGTGTGACTGGATCCCATTTTCGCAGGAGAAAAAAAAATTAAAGCCCATAAATGATTTCGTTAATGTCATGTAATTTGCCAGTTAGCACAGTGGAGAAGAGTCCAGTCCTGCTACACCTTTCTGCCCTTCCATGGAGCCAACCTCATCAACAGCCATTAGCATCAGCTCCACTCAGTCCCAGGCACCCAGCCTCAACCCTTCCAATCCCAGCCAAGCACACCCAGCCCCCCACCTTACACACACCCCCGACAGCTGGGCTGAGGGAGTCCCTCAGCCAAACCGGGTGCATCCTGCCCGGCCTCCCTCTCCCCCAGCTGTCCACAGTGGGGAAGCCCTGAGCAGCCACTTCCTGTCCAGACGCTTCCCGTCCAAAATCTGGCAGCCTCAAAGCCATGCCGCCTGCTGAGTCAGCGGCCTTCCCCACTCCATTCATAAAGCACCCTTGGCGGGCACCACATCCTGTTCTACAAGAGCACCCCGGCCCACAGGAAAACCCAGCAGGCAGCTGCCTGCGTGCCTGCCCACCCCCCGCAGGAAGCACCAGGGCTAAGGATCAAGGCTCTCCCAGATCCCAAGTCTCCTGTCCCCTCTTCACCCCCAGACAGAACCAAGGCTGTTGGTTCTTCCTGGGCCGCCTCCCTCACCCCTTGTGCTGCTGCTTGTGCCAAGCCATCTCCCACCCTGACCTGGGCCTACCTGTGACCCTCCTCACTTGCCCCACTGGTTCCACTCTTTCCCTGCCAACCCCATTCTCTAAGGTGCTTTCTCTTAGGACCCAACACAGAAATCTGCGCTCGTCCCTCCCCTGCTCAAGAACCTTCTGTGGCTCCCCATTCACTATAGAAGAAGTAAGCCCACATTCCTCTGCCTGGCACTCAAGACCCTTCTATGACTGTGTCCTCCATATACCAGGCTAACTCCTACCACTGGGGTTTACTCCTCAGAATCACTTGGGAGTGACACCTGCATGCACATGGGGTGGCAGAGAGCGCCTCTCCTGATCAGACCGACCAGGGTTCCCCAAGGGCCAAGCTGTCCTTCCCTCCAGAAGGTGGATGAGGGGTTTCTGGGGCTGGGCACTAGGCTTTTGTTCCCTTGGATTCCTTTCCTAGACTTTGCATCCTGGAAACCTACCCTTGCCTGCTCTGGAGAGAAGAAGTCTGACAGCCCAGAACCAGGGAGACCTGGGAATACCACAGCACCAAGAGACTTATTCTGCCCCAACAGCTGCGCTTCAAGGAGCCGAGGCAGGAGGAGGAAACATATCTCAGAGATGATGCACTGCTGAGAGAATGGGAGGGTGGCCTGGGAACAGAAAGCCTATCACTGCCCACCTGGACAGATGGGCAGCCCCGGTACCCAGAGCCACATGGAGACATGCAGACCACAGGCTACACACGTACCACCCACCCACCTTTTATATAACACAAAGGGGAATTCTCATCCCCAGGCAGGACCTGCCCTGGAGTCAACATGTGCCACCCCTCCCTGTGAGTCACCAGCCAGCCCTCCCTCCTCCTCTTCCTCCTTCCTCCTCTATCCCAGTCCCAGCCAAACATGGGTACTCCAAGACGCCCTGCCAGGAAGACCACCTTGGGCTTTCACAGAGAAGCAGGAGTGAGAGGCCAGGCCATCCTCAGCCTGCGGGTACAGCAAGTACATCCAAACCTAGCAGGAGCAGGGCCACGGAAAAGCTCCCAAGCGATGACCCAAGATGTGCCCCCATAAAGCCAAAACAATAACAAAACCAGGCCGAGCCTGGGCTCTGGACCAAGATGCTCTGGGCCTGGGGGTGCCCAAGAGCATCTCCTTGCCCCCACCAGGACCACCAGCATCACCCCACATTGTCCTAACCCCCTACCTCCTCCCAATCCCTACAAGGGCTCCTTGGGCAACACTTTCCACAAAGAAGACAGGGAAAGGTCAGAGAGACATAAAACTCTGTGAAAATAGCAGGTAAGTCTCTGGATCCAGCTATGCCTGAAGCAAGCTGCAAACCTAGACTGCCCAGACACTTAAGCCAATCATTTTTTTTCCTTAATTGGGTTTGAGCTAAGTTTCTATTATCTGTGACTAAAGGAGTCCTTGAATATACATTCATTCATGTCTTCAGTAATTCATTTCACTATTCACTGAAAGCACGATAGGGAGCCACCAGGGATGGTGAGGTGACTCAGCTATGTCTGTCCTCAAGGAGCAGGTTCTAACAGGGAAGGTGGACATACACATAACCACTGCAGTGCAGTACAGTATACTGGCTAAGACACAGTAAGGGCTATTGGAGGCACCTCAGAGACATGATAACCCCAAAGGTGAGTCCTGAAAAGGGACGAGCAGCTCCTCAAGTAGACAAGCTGGGAAAGGTGGTCCCTTCCCTGGCCTCAAGAGACCTGTCTTCCTGACACTGCCTGTCTGCCTCCTAGCCACATCTTGAAATTGTAGACAGTAAACCCAAAGTACAGGGTTCTAGTCCCAACTCTGAAGCTTTGCTGTGCAATCTTAACTAGGTGATTTCCCCTCTCTGAGGTCAATGTTCCTACCTATAAAAGAAAAGTTTTGTGGATGCCAGTGGAACTTCATCAGTACTTTAAGCTTTCAGGTACTATATCCTTAAGGTTTAGCCAATTTGCTGCTGTGCAGGTCACACAGAAATGTACAAAGTGACTGTGGCAGAAACTACTAGTAGTCCCCTTACGCTCATTCTCCCCTTCTGTAGAAGTTTTAGTTAGGCACATGGCCACTCAGCTAAAGACTACAGATCCCAGGCTTCCTTGCAGCTGGGTGTGGCCGTGCGATGTGTACACTGATGCGTATAACTTCTGGGTCATGCCCTTAAAGAGAGGGAACACACCCTCTCCTTTCTACCCGCTTCCCACTGGCTGGAACACAGACGTGGTAAGCCATCCAGTACCACACTGCCAAAGGCAACACCCTGGGGACTGCAGAGCAGCAAGACAGAAGGACCCTGAGGGACTGTCATATCAGCCCTGGATATACCTGGATGGTCACATGGGTGAGAAATAAACATCTATTCCAGCATAAGTCACTGTTTTTTGGGGGGGTCTGTCTTACAGCATCTGAACTAATTTAGGGAGCCATCCCTCCCTTACCTTCCATCCTCTTCCCCTTCTCCCTACCCCACGAAAATTGCCACTGCTCAGAGCCACAAAAGGAAACCACATCTAAAATAGGTATCTCAAAATATGAACTGGAGACCATCTTATCAGAGTCATTTAGTGATACCTGAGCCCAGCTTGGGATATATTTCAAGGGTAGCTGTGGCCAGGGTTGGGGACTGTTTGTATGGGAGGGAGAGGCTGAGAGAGTCAAGGATGCACTGAAGGCTTGAACAAATGAGCAGATGTGGGCACACATACTAAGAGACGGGGAGAACTGGAAATGAAGCATGTTAAGGGGGAAGAACAATTCTTGTTGAGCTTGAGCTATGGATCACACCAAAATGTCCTACGGACTCCTGGACACACAGAGCTGGAGCTCAGAGCAGAGAGTGACAGGGGAGTCATCCCTGCATTGGTGGTGACAGAAGGCAATGTTGAGATCACTGAGGGAGATGATGGAATGCGAAGAGGCCCCAGGGCAAACTCTGGAGAAACTGCAGAAGTTAATGGTCAGGTATCAGAGCAGGGAGCCTCTCTCTGACACCCCGTAGAGCCTCTGTTTACCCTCTCCAGGGATGGGCACCCACTGCCTCCAAAGGCAGTCCACTTGCTTTTGGACAGCTCTCATTGGTGGGAAGCTCTACCCTACGCTGAGCCCAAATTTGTCTCCCAATACAGCCCACATCTGTCTTCATCTGATCCCTTAGACCATTCAGAACAAGCCCGCCCCATTCCTTATAACAGCCCTGCAAGTATGTGATCTTCCTGGATGAGGTCACCATTGGGCAGCCATGTCACACTGTTCACCAAAATAACCCCAAATCATAGTCTATCAAATCTGTGGCCAATGATCAGAAGTCAGTCACACTCATTGCTACTAATCCACATTTCTGCCATCCTCTTCTGATAGAGTTGAGGATGGGGTGAAGCTTTATAGGATGTTTCATTTGTTACTATTGCATTTCACTCTGTTAAACTGAGTCTATCCCTTCAACTGCCATGATTTTTTTTTAATTGTGGTAAAATATACGTAACATGAAGTTTACCATTTTAATCACGTTTAAGTGTAGAATTCAGTGGCATTAAGTATATTTACAATGCTACGTAACCATGCCATGATCTTTTGAAGTATTGTTTTGACAGTTCCTGGTACATAGATGCTCAGTAATTTTTTGGTGGATAAAAAAAAGAATGAATGTCATTCAAAAAGGTTGCTTTCCTCTCCCTGCTTTGTGTCAAGGTCCTCAGAGAGAGGACAGGAACAAGGAATAGGAAAGCCTCACAGCACTGTCTGCCCCTGGATCAACGTCCACCTACCATTCAGCACTTTGGGGTTATGAGTGTTCCTACCTGTGTGGCCACCCAGCTCCCATCTACCCATCTCATCCCCAAGGCTGTAATAAGATGCTTCACTGCTTCTGGCTGGGGACCCATCAAATGGAAAAGAACAGGAAAGGAGGCTCATTTGCAAAACTTCAGTAAAGCAATGCTGGCTCTCACTGATGGATGCACTCTTCCACTGCTTGTTTGATAATTGGTTACCGGACTTTGTCAGGGCTTAAGGACAAAATCACCAATCTATTGTTCCCATAATCTACCTTCTTCCCCATAAAACTGCTTATTTCCCCATCTCAAGTCTTCCAGCATTAGTTCATATGTTCATTCAACAAATATCTATTCATTGAATATCTGTGTACCATGCATTGTGCCGTGCTGTGCTATGCCCTACAAATCAAGATGAAGAAGCATACATATAAATATTCAATTATAAATGTCTCGTTCTTAAATTGGGTGGCGTTTTTATTATTATGCTTCAAAAGTTTCCTGTGTTACATATATTATTTTGTTTATCTCAAACAACAACAAACACCAGTATTGTTGAAATGCACCAGGCTCTGTTCTAAGTGCTTTTATACATATTACCTCCTTTAAGCTTTCCAACAATTCTATGAAGTAGGTATTATTATTACCCCATTTCACAGATGAAGAAATTCAGGGATGGAGAGATTTAATAACTTGCCCAAGGTTACAGAGCTGCTAAGTGGCATAAATATTTAAAATCTTACATTTTCATAATAAAAATAGGAAAGGGGGTTGGGAAACAAACATAATATATAATTAAAATATAATATGACAAGGTATTGTGGGAGTGGAGTGTCAAGACATTCACTGGGGTGTGGGGAGTTTAGTAGGGCTGCATAGAGGAGGAGACATTTCAGCTGTCTGGCGAAGGGGACAGCAGAAGCAAAGTCACAGAGGAATGAACATCCACAGCATATTCAGGGAAGACAGGACTTCAAGAAAGGCTGGGACTCAGGAGATGAGGCAGGGGAGGTAGTGAGGAATCAGCTAAGGACCCTGGATTGATTGTCTAAACAGTGGGAAACTGTGGAATGCTGTGACCCACACCTCTACCACCATCCCCCTTCCACCCTAGACTGTCCTGAAATATCCCTGACAGCTTCTCAGAGATACTATCTCCAAGTTCACTCAGCACCAGGACAGGTAGCAGGGGCTAGAAGACAAATTCAGTTAAAACAGATAATCACCTCCCTACCTGGCCTGAACTTCAATTCCTTCTTACCATCTTCTGCTCCTTCTTTCCTTGACAAAGAAGCAAAATAGATGCTGAGCAGATCCTGTCTGTCTTCAGTAGCTAGTCTTGACACCTTTGGTTATTTTGCACCATGCCCTTTATGCCAGAGTGCCGCTCCGTTGCTTGAGGCTGGCTCCTTCTGATAACAGGGCTCCACCTTTCTGCAAGGAACCCACTCCATCCTGTGCTGGTAGCGCTGTCCACCCAGCCTGGACCTGGGCATGTGGCCTGACTCACTGGAGAAACCCTGCCCCGCCCCCACTCAGTGATTGGTTCAGGAATGGGCTGTCCAAGCCACACCCAATCAGAGATTTCCCCAGAGCTTTGCTGCTGGAGCTATCAGAAGAATCTTTCTCCCTGACGTTGCTGAGAAGCAGGATATGCTATGGGGCTGTTAGCAATTAATCTATCAGCTACCAACAATCTAAAGAATTGATCCAAACAAATAAACAGAGGCAGAGATGAAAGCCAGAAGGATACAGAGTCCTAAAAACATCATTTAAACCCCTGTGCCTCAAGCAAGCTGCACACACAGACTGCCCAGGTACTTGAGTCAATCGTTTTTTTTCTTAAGCTAGTTTGAGCTAGGTTTCTATCACCTGCAACTGAAGGGCTCCATGAATATATCTGATATATTTTCACGTTCTCTGTTTCTCTCCACCTCTGCTACTCTTCCTGGTCTTCCACATCACCATCATCTCTTGCCGGGATGACTACAGAAGCCTCTTCACCAGTCTGCCCACTTTCTCTCCTGTTCCCCCACCCAATTCTATACTCCAGTCTATACTCTACATAGCAACCAGAATAACTGCTACAAAAACACAAATTGTATCATGTCACCACCTACGATAGTTAACCCCAGGGCTATTCACTTTCCTTGGGATAAGATCACAGCTCCTCCATGTCCTATAGAGCCCTATCTGGTCAGGCCCTGCCCATTTCCCCAGCCTCACTTCCTCCCATCTGCCTCTTACCACAGTGCGCTTCTTCCAGTTCCTACAACATAGTATCCTCTTTCTTACTTCACCCGGTTTTTGCCAATATAGTTCCTTCTTCCTGGATGACATGGGTGCTATGGTTTGAATGTCTCCTCCAAAACTCATTCTGAAATTTAATTGCCATTGTAACAGTATTAAGAGGTAGGGCCTTTAAGAGGTAAAGAGATTGATGTTGTTATCACAGGAGTGGGTTATTGAGGGAGCAGGTTCCTGA
This sequence comes from Daubentonia madagascariensis, assembly GCA_023783475.1. Classification (NCBI taxonomy): domain Eukaryota; kingdom Metazoa; phylum Chordata; class Mammalia; order Primates; family Daubentoniidae; genus Daubentonia; species Daubentonia madagascariensis. The sequence continues at coordinate 3,978,478 of JAKFHU010000144.1, read as the reverse complement.
TAAAAAAGATAAGTTCCACCCCCATCCTCTGCCTTGTGTGCTTGCTTGCCCTTCCACACTGGGATATGCAGCTATAAGGCCCTCACCAGATGCCAGCACCATGCCCTTGGACGTCCCAGTCTCCAGAACCATGTGCTAAATAAACTGCTTTTCTTTATAAATTACCCAGTCTGTGGTATTCTGTTATAGCAGCAGAAAACAAACTAAGACAATGGGTAACACCTCTATACCTATACCTTGAGGGTCACCTTGGCAGAAAAGTTAAGTCAGAGGTCTGACACTTCTAAGGAGTTCCCTGTTATTCACTGCATCCAGTCTGTTTTCTTTATGTCATACTGGAACAGAGCAGAAACCACATCTTCTTTACATAACTACTGCATCTTTAATTCTAACAAAGGCTTGACCCATAATGGGTGCTCAGTGCACTGCTGAATGAATGAATCAATGAATGAATGAATGAGTGCATGTGTGTTTAGACAGACAGAAAGATGGATGGATGCATAGATGTTTGTATATGGGAAAAGGATCTGGAAGCCTGATCCTATAAATGAGCCTCAGTTTGCTCATTTATAAAATGGGGATTATAAAACCTACCTTCATAGGAAGATTATAGGACTCAACCGAGTAAAATTATCTAAACTAACCTTAGAATGTAGGAATGAGGGTAAGAGTCTACTACCATTTCCTATTTGATATCATTCTGTTTTTGACAATGAACATATAATTCTTTTACAATCAACACAAGAAAAAAGGAAAACAACAACATCAAAGATTTATGTGGATTTTAGACCAGGCTCTATCACTCACTTGCTAGGCTCCCCAGAGCAAACCCCTTGCCCCTCCAGGTCTTTGTCTGCTCAACCATCAAAGAAGGGCCCTGGCCACCACCCTGTGCTATGATCATATCACATGTTGGGCTGGTGAAATCACAAGAGACTTCATGGAGGAAGTGAGCCTTAGTGTTTAAGATGACTTTGGAGTTGGAAAACAGGTTCAAATCCAGACTCTGCCACTTCCTAGTCATGTGACTTTAGGGAAATATCTTCTCTGAGCCTCAGTTTGCTCATTTATAAAATGGGGATTATAAAACCCACCTTCATAGGATGATTATAAGACTCAACTGAGTAAAATTATCTAAACTGACCTAATTAATACCAGATGCTCTATAAATGGGTGGGGGGAGGGCCGGAGAGAGATGAGAGGTCTCCAGAGTCCCCTGGGAACAGCCTCCCTGTTGGCCTTTCTTCCTTTCTTTTTCCCGATAATCTGAGTCAGTCTGGGCCTTTTGTGTTCAAGACTGTCCACTGGGCACCGCTCCCCAGCCCCGTGATCCTACCCAAGAGAAGAAATCAATTCTTCCTCTCCAAGTGATTTCTGTGTGAGTCAGGACATTAGTATGTCATCAGGGCTGGCCCAGCAGAGTGGGGCCAAGGTCTTCTTGGAACTGGAGGCACGTGCAGAGGCTGAGAAGCTGACCTATACATGCGCATGGGTGCACACACGTGTGCACGTGCATACACACACATCACTGGAGGAACAGAGCCCTGATAAAAGTGAAAGCTACACTGAGCTCAGAGGAGGTCCAGCAAAAAGAGGGGATGACAACAAGGGGAATGAAGAGAGGAAGGGAAGGGACAAGAGCACAGGAGACCAAATCAGAGGGCAGATCTCAGGTTAAACACTGGCAGGCCCATAGGGCACACATCTGCCTTCACTCAACCTCTGTTGAGTCCTGCTAGTTACCCACCTAAACATATCTGGAAATCCCATCCCTTCCAGAAGCCTTTCCAGACTTTATTCAAGGAAGGGCACATTTTCTTCACATGTATTCTGCCTAAATGCCTCCCTGCCTCCAAATTCTTTAGGTTTCTACCCTAGCCTAGCAGAACAACCCTGCCAGCCCCACTCACCTAAGCACCAGACCCCTCTGGCTCTCCCAGGGATTCCCTCTCAGGAGTGTTGCAGGCTCCGCCAGTCTTTGGAGCTTGAAGGTCTCTTGGAGTTCACCTGGTCCAGTCCCAATCTCCACACCCATTGTACAGATGGGAGTCTGAGCCCAGACAGGGGAGGCTGGCTGCCCAAGTCATCAGTCACCAGCAGAGGTGACTGAAAGCCAGCTGATGAGTATCCCCAGGCCTGGATCTCTCACCTGTTAAGTGGAATCCCCAGGCCACCTTGCCTGTCCAGGGCACAGCATGGGCTAGGAGCAGGCAGCCCTGGGTTCAAATTTTGACACAGAAGCCTTGCTAGACACGTGACCAAGTGTAAATGACTTAACCTGTTTGAGACTTGATTCCATACCTCCAAAATGGGGGTAACAATCCCACAGGGCTACTGTAAGAATAAAATAAAACAATATATAGAGAGGACTTAGGAAAGTGCCTAGCACCAAAATAGTGGTAACAATTATTACTCTTGCTGTTATTACTGCCATAGGCATGGGGACGAGGCCTCCTGGGCCCCTCTGAACTGGGCCTCCCATTTCCCCCACCCCATTCTCCCTGGCTAAGACCTCCTCTGTCAGGCTAAAATTGGGTCTCATGGACCATTACTCCTTCTGTATCCTCCCTTTCCACCTAGAACCCCACCACCCTCCAGCCCCACAGCAGCAAATACACACAACTCAACTCCATCTCTGGGTCTGGCTCATTCTAGTGGTCATCTCCTCCTTCCTCTTCCCAGAAGCCAGGTCACAGCTCCAGAACCATGGGCTCCAGCCCTACTGGTACCATGCCACCCAGCACAGGGCCTCCCCTACAAGCACACATTCCAATGTCTCCCCGGGGTGGGGGGTGCAGTTCCTAGGAGCCCGCATTGACTTTAGGGTGACCTGGGATCCCTGCCTCCTAGAGACAATATCTCTTCCTGTTCTAAGGCTCCCAACAAAAAATGCTTCCCACTCCACTCCCTGTGGATTTCCCTCCAACATATGCTCCCTCTCCCTAGGGAAGGCCAAGGTCAAACCGCATCAGAGGTATGGAGAAGGCACCCATTCTCTCGCCCACAAAGAGAATGAAGGGAGAATGGGGGCAGCTGGCAGGAGCACTGGTCAGAACTGGAGGGTACCAGAGGGACTCCTGGAGGCACCAGTGTGAAGAAAGGCAAGAACCTTGGCAAAGGCCCTGACCACTCTGTGAAGACCACTAGTCTCAGGGTCACCCAGGTCAGGCCTGCCCTCTCCTCAGCTCCCCAGATAAGCCCTTTCTGCCTCCCTGTAGGGACCCTTAGCACATCTTGCCAGGTTCCAGAATGAGGGATAAAACCTGCCCCAGCCTCCAGAGTGGCAGAAAGAGCCAGTTCTGGAGGCAGACAACAACCTAGCTCCACTGTTTGTCCGCTGTGTGTTTTTGGGCATGTGAATTGCCTTTTCTGGATCTCAGTTTCCCCATCTGTCCAACGGTACTTATGATTCTCTACCTCATAGGATTATTATGATGATTCAATGAGATGATGTCTATGAAGCATCCAGCACAGGCCTACCCCCAAAACCTGAAAACCCAATGCTCCTATCAGGCACACTACAGGGATAGCAGAACTGAGGGTGGCAGGCAAGGGTTGCATAACAGTGCATGTGGCCCTCTCCCAGATGTGGTGTCCATTCTGAGCCAACAGACCAAAGGAAATTTCTCAAAGATCACATACACCAGTCCACACTCCTTTCCCCCTCCCCCAGGCCCTGGCTGTGCACTTCTTCTTTGGCCAGTGGACTTCCCTGCCACTGCTGCCCTGGGAGTGTGGGAAAAGGACAGCAATGAGAAGTTACCACCCACTCAGAGGATATGTTTATGGGCAGTGACATCATCCTCCCTGCCATTTTTCCTCCTCCCCTGACCCCATGACTCCAATCCACACAGCTCAGCAGCCTGTGTGGTCATCATCTCAGAAGCTGCTTGGATTTGGTCATTTTTCTGCACACAGGCTGAACCCCATATGACCAACTAAGAACCTTCCACAACAGGCCAGACACTTGTTCTATCATACCTTCTAGGAGTCTCTTTGTGTGCTGTAGAATCCCAATTCACAGCTTTCTAATCACACTGCATCTCTAACCCCAAACAGTGTTGCCTAGTTCTATGTCAAACCCAAATCCTACTCCAAAGAATGAAGATTTACTACTCCAGAGAAGGTGAAAGTTTAAGGATGGGGGAATTCTCCCAGAAAGGTTCAGAAGTCAACCTCACCAGAATAAAGACACAGACTCCCCACAGGACTACTCTGAAGGGACAACACTTCTATAACTGTCCTTTTCATAAACATTAAAGCACCCAACCCAGCCATCAGGTGTCCGAGCATCTGAGACATTCAGCCAACCTACTTCCATTGGGTGCCTGGACAGAGCTGAAGAGGGATGGGGACAGAAAGGAAAACTGGGTCCTCCAACCCCAACACCCCCTCTCACCCTGAGGCTTGCATCAACACGGGCTTCTCACCTCTGACCAGCTGCAGGGCTTGATTTCTTGCAGCACAGGAGTCGAGAGTAAATTGGAAAGCTTACTGCAGGCAGGAGAAACCACCAGCGATGCCATGAGGATACAGAAGAACTCAAAGATCAGTCATGGAACCAATGAAAGCATCCCTGAGGCCACTTAATACAGATGCAAAGCTCTGTCCTTCAAGAGTCCCCTTGCCATACGACCCCTCAGTGCAAAAACTGATGTTCACAGGGCTGACCTGAACTCATGAAGGAAAATTTCATTCACATCGGGACACTCTGGTAAGCTGACTGTGATGTATGTAAATTTCCAAGGTCAACAGTTAACCTAAGTGTTAGTGCTAAAGCCCAGGAACTCCAGATATCAGAGAAATGTACTCACCCCAAATACTCCCAATTCCCAAACAAGCTGGAAATAGGAGCCACCCCTTCACACCCCACAGCCCCACAGCCTTCCACCCCTCCCTGCGCTTGGATTAGCCCAACCCATAGGACAGGTTTAGACTTCAATTTCAAGTTTAGACTTTAATTTCCCTCAGCCTCCAAAAGTGCCCCACCTATTTGCAGGCCCCCAAACTACAAGGAAGGCTGCACAACATCAGATTTCCTAGGGATTTCTGGGAGGCCAGAGGGAATTAGAGAGGAGGCTGAACTAAATAAACTCTCTTAAAGACAAAACGGCTTCATTACTTTCTAATATGGAAACTAACTGCTAAAGACATGCTTATGAGAAAAGGACCTGGGGCCTTAATTTAATGAAGAAATCAGACTCGTTTACAATTATCCACATTCTGTTTGAAGGTAAATAGTTTTTCTCAATTAAGTCAAACAACACCCCCCCACACACACACACACACACAAATCTTCTTTGCTTTTACTATTTGCTTAATGCTTTCCCTCAGCGATAGATTCCATATCTGAGTCATCCATCACGAATTTCTCATTAGGGCAGGTTTGGCTTAGAAATAAAACCCCTGCCTTAGGCTCCCAAACCTTCCAATTCGCTAGCTAAACAGAAATGACTGAGGGCCCTGGAGCCCTGGGATTCAATCCCCTCCGCTCTAGTGTGCCCCCACTCTGGGTCACTACCTGCCCCCACCGTCTTCGCCACCCCCTCTCCCACCACCTCCCTGAGACTTCCACAGCCCAAAGTTCCCCATCCTTGTTCCCTCCTCACCCTGTAATCTTGGGCCTCTGTTGGCCTCCCCACCCCAACACCCTAACCATCTTTCCCGGAATTTGTCCCCCTCAAGCTCACTGCTGCCTGTGACGTCCCCCAGTCGACCACTCCTTCACCCTTCAGGGCCAGGCAGGGTGGACCCACCTACCCGCTCGCGCTCCCCTCCCCCGCAGCGCCCCCTCCTCAGGGCTGGCGGTCAGCCTGCTTTCCTCTGCAGGGCCTGGGGGACCCTGCTTCCCTCCGTTAGGCTTCCAGAATCATCAGCACAGAGACCGATCTGCCTGCACCCCCGCTCCACACCCAGGGCCTCCGTGAGTACCGTCTCCCACCCAGCCTCCGCCAGCGGCTTCCCGGGGTTCGGCAGGTCAGACGGAGCCCCAGCCCCCGCTCAGGCGGAGGGACGGGGAGGCTGGGCTGCGGGCGGGGTTGGGTGCCGGCGCCCCAGCTCCCTCCGGGCCCTAGAGCTGGAGCGGCGGCCCCGGGTTCGCGTGCTCACGTGCGCCGAGGCCAGCCCGGGACCTGGGAGACGGCCGGGGTGGGGGAGCTCCAGCTTTAGCAGCCCGGCCGCGGGAGCGCTGGCCCGAGCCCGGCCGCAGACAAAGGCCGCCCCACCCGCGCCACGCAAGCACTCACCGCGCGCGCCGGCTCTGGGGCTCGCGGACGCGGCGGAGCCTGGTTGAGTCGCCGCCGCCGCGAGGCCGAGCCCGAATGGGGGCCGGGGGCGGCCGGGAGTCCGAGGGGCGGGGCGGGCTGGAGAATGCCGCGGGCCCGGAAGGCAGCCCGGGTGCGCCCCCGAGGCGGGATTGGCCCCGCGGCCGTGGCTTGGGGCAAAGGCCTGAGCCCGCCCGCTGGGCAGGGCACGGGGCCTGGACACCACCCCCGACCCCAGTCCTGACCCAGGCGGGGAAAACCCGGTGCTCCGGGAGAGGGGCGCTGGTCTACTCGCTGCCCATCCCCCACCCCGTTCCCATACTTCCAAGAGCCGAACTTTCTTTTCTGCTAGAGGGGACAGGTGACTGGTCATTGATCACTCCCACCCTCCAGGCTGCTGGCGGCAGAGCAGGGCTCGAATCCGGCTGTCCAACCCCAGTCCTGTGTTCTCCCTCGACACCAGGGTGGAACCGCAGCCTAGAAAGGGTTAACTCGACTGCAAGGAATTAAGAGCCGCTGGGAGCTCTCTATAAATACAGTGTCTGTGGGCGCCTGAGCCAACCACAGGGCAATTTCCACTAAGTTGGCTTTCCTCTTTTCCTTCCACCCACGGCCACCCGACCAGCCCTGCCCCCAGCCCCATGCTAGGCTGCTGGCCAGACCAGGTTCCCAAAGGGGGTGCAGGCCTAACGCCTGGTGCCCTTGGACTCTGTCCTTACAGGGCCCAGCTCCAGCCTGGGAGGAGATGGGGGTCAGGCCTGTCCAAATTTTGCCTTGGTGCATCCCCTCCCTGCACCTGTTCTTGGATCAGTTCTTCATCATACAGACGGCAACCGCTAAAATGGAGGGAGGCGTCTGTGGGCTGGAGTCTAGGCTAGGAACTTTCTATGCTGGGCCTCTTTAGATCTTCACAACAGCTCCAATGGTAGATAATATTATTCCCATTTTACAGATAAGAAAACCGAGACTCAGAGGGATGAAGGGACTCCAACCTTGTGCTGCTGCCAGGCTCACCACCAAGTGACAGCAGTGGTATTGGGGAAGACTTAGGAAATATGTGTGAATACATGTGTGTCTCTCTGCACATGTTGCCACTGTTTAAAGCTCTTTACCATTTTAATCTCATTTAATTTTCACAATTTATTGAGGAGTATGCCATTATTATCCTCATTTTTACAGATAAGGAAATTAAAACACAAAGAGATTAAGTAATTTATTTGAGGACACATAGCTATTAAGGGAGGAACTAGGATTTGTCCCCTTAAATTTAAGTGCTATAGTGAAACTTAACTGTGTGTGTGGTGTATGTGTAGGGGTGGTGGTGCGTGGGTGTGGACATTTGTGAACACATGCAAGCAACTCTCTGTATTTGAGTCTATGTGCACATGTGTTTCTGAATGTGTTTGACAGCGGCTGTATCTGTGTGATTGCTGACTGCTCCTAAGGATGGCAGCAGAGAGGCCCAACTGTCTGGTCCCTGATGACCTCCAGGGACCTCTGGGCCAATCTGCACTGCTCCCCTCTGCCCTGTCAGGCCCTGTCCAGCCTTGTCCAGCCTGGGTCTAGCCACACAAGTCTCAGGGTGAGTAGCCCCCACTTGGCCCAGCAACCTGGGGAAGAAGCATCCCAGGGAGAGGTGTCTCTGGGCTGGGGAAGCCAGGACCCTTGCAGCAGGACTCCTGTAGGAGGCCGTAAGTGGCATTGAGCAGATCTACAGGAACTTACTTTCCTTCCTTTCACCAAGAGTCAGTCATGTGCTTTGTGCCCTACAGTGGTGACAAGTCCTGTCCCAGAGGATTTATAGTCTGGCAGGGAAGGCACGACTCAGCCATGATGGACAGTGAAGGAACAGTGCAGGGCAGTTTATAGTGGGAAGTGGGGAGAGACTTTTCTCATAATTGCTCAAGAGCACAGGTCAGGAGGAAAGGAAACAGGTATTGGCTCTCATTCCTGGAAGCAGTGGATTGAGCGGGTTCTGATCCCCTAGGAAGGGGAAACAGCTTGGGCAGGGCATAGATGTCTATAGGGCCAGCTCAGCTGGGACTCAGACACCTGGCCCCAGACATAGACGTCTAGAATGACCATCCCAGCACAGCAGAGTCTCCTTGGTTCACAGAATATTTGTGTGGTTGTCCCTGGGACCTTGGGAATGGGAGTACTTCACAGAGATCCCCATCTGAAGCAGAAAAATCCAGGATGGAGGGTTGTCTTCATGCATTCTTTCTGGAACAATAGCCTCCCCGCCAACACTCCCCACCTGCTTCCTGGGCCAGCACAGGAGAAGTGGATGACTCAGAATAGTCTATCTTCAATTTTGCCTCAAGTTCCCCAAGGAGGTCACAAAGCAATCCAAAAAGATCCAGACTGGGACAGGCCTTCCCCCACTTTTTTTCTACCCACCATCCTGCAGGCTCCTTAAACTCAACATGTGCAAAAGTGAACTATCACCTATCCCCCAAAACCTTTTTCTCCTCCTACATATACAGGAAGGACCAAGCATCAAACCTGGACTCATCCTACACTTTTTCCTCCCTGTCACTGCCACCATCCAGACAGGCATGAAGGGATGCTCTGGAATATCTTTGGAATCCATCCCTTCCCTGAATACTCTACTGCCACCCCATCCTCATCTGGGCCCCTTTAACTCCCCACTGGATTACTGTGGAAGCCTCTTAAGTGATTCTCCTGAGTATAACTCCTCAGTCCATAGCTTCCAGAGAGATTTTTCTAAAATACAAATCCTCCTACAATGTCCCTCACCTACTTGAGGCCCTCCACTGTTCTCATTTGACCTTGGGCTGCTGGTTGTCTCCTAAAGTTCATTCTCCTCTCCTTCCTCACCAACAGGGTATAGCTTTTATTCTAAGAAGTTCTATGCTTGGTTGAAAATACACTCGTTCTCAGACTCCCTTGCAGCTAGAGGCAGTCACATGACCTAGTGTAGCCAATGAGATGGAAGTGAAACTCACCAATTGGGGCTTTTGGGAAAGCTTGTTAAAGGAGCAGCCTTGAGCTACGGAAATTACAGCGTGGTGGTTCCTCAAAAAATTACAAATAGAATTATCATGTGATTTAGCAAGTCCACCTGTGGACATATCCCCCCAAAGAGTTGAAAGCACGGTCTCAAAGAGATATTTGTACACCTATGTTCACAGCAGCATTACTCACAACAGCCAAAATGTGGAAGCAACCCAAGTGTCTATCCACAGATGAATGAAGGAGCAAAATGTGGTATATCCATATAATGGACACCCTCTTATTACTTTCCTCAGGGCAGGAATTATGAGTTCTTGGTGAAATTAAGAGACAAATTCTCTTTGCCTCATTTGATGTACAAAAGTAGAAGTATCTCCCTCATTTATTTAAATACACTTAAATCAAGCAAAGGATTCCTTAACCTAGGTTTAAAGTGGGGGCTATGCAGATGTTTCTGGCCCTTTAGAGCAGCTAAGCAGTCCATCTTATAGAAAGGAGCTCAGAGACGTTGGGACATTTAGAATGATACTAAAATCTATTCATTGTAACTGCTTCCATAAGAAAGAAAAATCAATTCTTGGCAATGCTGGGGGTTTAAGGCCCCATTTGGTTGTTTTCCCAAGGATCCCTGTGACACTTAGCCAACATCTTGGCACTGGCCTCCCTCTGCTAGGGCTGGTTGGTGCACATTACTTCTCAAGTTGTTTGCATTTTTAGGCCTCAAGTCCTTGATGCCTTGGCGAAGGCCACCACCCCACCACCTGACCCTGCCTACTCATTTAGGACTCACAGGGCTGCCATCTGCAGCCATTCCATCCAGCCCAGACTAAGGCAACCACATTTCCCCCCAAATGACTGAATCCAGTGTAAAGTTGAATATGGTACATAGTGATCACCACAGGTTCCTGCTTTCTAGTTTCTTATTCCTGGGAACTGAGTCTTGGATTAGGCTTTGAGTATCTAGAACCAAATACTTCCAGCTGGAAGCATCTGGCAGGCAAAATAACAGGGGCAGCCGAATGGAAGAGAGGAACTGATCCTCCACGGGGAGTCAACCGGGAGCACCCCTCCACCCCAACCCCCAACACATACACTACAACATAACAGAACATCTTGTAACCAGGCTTGCATAACTAGCTGCCTCCATCTGACCCACTAACCTTTTTTCCCTTGTTCATCCTATTCCATTATCTGTCCTCCTCCCCTGTCCCTGGTGGAACCAAACCATTCAACTCCCTCCCCCTTTCCTATTTCTTCTCTATAGCCCAGGCCAACAACACTCCCATTACTAGGAATCCATTTCAGAGTTTGTGTCCTGCTGCTGTGGGTTGGGGGGGAGCATGGAGGGGAGTCCCCCATATAGGAGGGTTGGGACAAAGTTAATAAACAAAACAACAAAACAACAGAACAAAACAAACACAGTACTTGGGGAACTCTCCCATCTCATTGGGAGTTGGTTTTTTGAACAGCTCTCACATGCAAATAATTGAGTCATTCAAAATAGGCTCAGCACTTGTGCTGACCTGAAAGCAGGCACTTCCTTCAATTTTGCGTCATAGGTACCTCATATACCTCACCCTAGTCTTGGCCCTACTCTTAGGCTTGGCTGTGACAGACTCAGACAAACAAGCACAGACCAGAACAACTAAGGGTTCCAGCTAGAAGAATAAGTTCGAGTGCCCGTCACTTAGGGAACAAGGAGTCCAGCACCAGTAGCCAGCGGTGGTGACCCTCTTAAGGAAGATAGTGGAAAAAACTACATGAAATATCCTAATTTCAATCCAGCTGCTGAATCTTTTTTTAGACAGAGTCTCACTCTGTCTCCTGGGCTAGAGTGCTGTGGTGTCATCATAGCTCACTGCAACCTCCAACTCCTGGTCTCAAGTGATTCTCCTGCCTCAGCCTCCCGAGTAGCTGGGACTACAGGCGTGTGCCACCACACCTGGCTAATTTTTCTACTTTTTTGTAAAGACTGGGGTCTTGCTCTTGCTCAGGCTGGTCTCAAACTCCTGATCAAGGAATCCTCCCACCTCAGCCTCCCAGAGTGCTAGGATTACAGGCGAGAGCCACCGTGCCCGGCCCGGGTGCTGAATATTAAGTGCTAATATTGCTGTTTTCAGAGTCCCAGAGTCTCTTTGTGGTCATTTGTTTTCAGCTGGGCTTCAGACACCCTGCCTGTGCATCTTCAGGGCATCTTACCATAGTCTCAGCCCTGGTATGGACTCAAGGGAACTGCGCCAATGGTGAGAACAGTTTATGTAATCCTCCCTAATGGGGCATTCTTAACCTGTCAGTTCTTCATGTCAGCCCTAATCTCGGGCAGGACCACCGACTGCCAATCCCTGCCCCTTTTCTCTCCCTCGCTCCTCTCAGTTCACTATCCCTGTCTTCTGGAGATAAGCATTTTGCGATGGAAGTGACCCTTCTTGGGACCATGTCTTGCCTGCTGCTAGGTCTCCGCCTAGGTTACTGATCCTGGAGAACAACCCACCCCAAGACAAGCCAGGCCACAGAGCAGGGTGTGTGAGTTGCAGTGTCCCCAGTCAGTGACCAAGGCTCAGTCCACTTACAATTTCCCTCCCACCCTGATTCTGCCACCAGATGTGGGGCTTTCTGACTACTGGCCCACTACACCCAAGGTTACTACATCAGATGTAGGGTATTATTAATATTAATATTTCTCATTGGCCTGCTTCTTCTATTTTTGTTGTTAGCAGGTGCTAATGAATACAATCTTGTGTTTGTTTTCTTAAAACAGGAATTTCAGCACAATAACATATTTGGCACCTCTTCTCTCCTCATTTCTCGTGATAAGATCATCACAAACACAACTTCTAAAGAAATCCTTACAACTAGACTTTCTGGGAAACCTGACACCACCACAGGCAAATAGTGATGGGCCTTGGGTTTTCAAACAGCAACTTAAGCAGCAGCACTGACTCTATCCACTCAGGGAGATGTGTGGCTACCACTAAGGAATAATGCCAGGCACAAAGTTTCTCCCCTCACCCTGGAAATTCCCTGACCAGCCCTTCATTATTCCCTTGGGGTCAGTATTACTGTCAACATGTGGTCCCTCTCCATAACCCTCTACACCTCATATCCCTCCATAAATATTCACACAGTCCAGTTCCTCTCGCCTCAGGAAGAGGGAGACTCCTCTCAAAGTGGACAAATCCACTTACCTTTCTAAGCCTCCTCCAAAGCAGGTGCCGACTTCAACCCTGGTCTGTTCTGATGTGTGCTGCCCACAGTGTTCTCTGCTTGGCCCGGGCCATGTGTCATATCTCCCCAGGCACTTTGAGAGCTCCCTCAGTGCAGGGACCTTGGCTCATTCTTCTCCATGCTCCCCACCCCCCACCCCTGATGTTGTAGCTGAATGACAGCTTGAACTCTGCAGTGAATGCCTTAACCCTGGCTGGCAGGAGCAAGGCGTAGACAGTACAACAGGCCGGAAACCAGGACACCAGCCCTGCCAAGGACTAGCCATGTGGCTGGGGGGAGTGGCTTAACTGTTCTGGGTCTGTCTCCTTCTCCTCCAAGAGTCCTCAGACTCCTCTGCAGCCAGTTAAGCCACTGATAATTTCCCACTGAGGGCACCAGGAGGATTTCTCCCTTGGCCCTGGAGCAGACAGGACTAATGAAGCAGGCTAGCCATGGACAAGCAACCTGCAAAGCCAGGAAGGGACTAATGGTTTCCCTCCAACCTCCCTACTCTTTTGAGTTCTCTCCATCATGGTTGACATCACTTGCTACCCTGAGCCCCCTCCTGGTGATAAGTAGAAATGCAGCTGAAGAGGGCTTCTGTCCTCCCCAAGCCTCTACCTGCGAGGATACTCCTCCGTGCCGCGTTTAGAGTCGGAGGAGGAAATGGGAGGGGAGGTGAGGGAAAAATGTGGGCTGGGGCTGTAGAGGTCAGGGAAGGGTTCCCGGAGGAGGTGGGCTCATAGCTGACCTTGAAGGATGGGAAGAACTTGACAAGTGAAAGGCATCAGGGGCCTGCCCAGGTCTGGCCTTCTCTAAGATGCTACACAGTTGGGAAGACTTCCGTCTAATTACCCTGGCAGTGCTGATCACAGAGTCTGAGACCAGGAACAGAGTTTAGTGCTGGAGGCAGAAGGGGATGGCCACCCTTAGCAGAGCAGAGCTGGGAGGGGAGAAAGAGCATCTGGGCCACGTCCTCTGCCTTCCCTCCTGGCACTCCATTGAGGCGCGCTTACCTATTCAAGGACACCACACCAGCGACTCTGCCCTCTCTCCCACATCATCAGCCTTTTCACTCTCTCCTGAATCATTCACTCCCTTTCTTGAAACACTTTCTGCTTCTAGAACACTTCCCTTTCTTGCTTTTCCTCTCACCTCACTGGTTGCTCCTTCTAATCTTCTATTCTGGGTCCTTCTCCTCTCCCCAATGCCTTAATGTTGGGAAACCCCAGGACTTAGGACTCAGACTCTTTTCTTCTGGGTCTATGCCCACTCCCTTGGTCATCTCATTCAGTCTGATGGCTTTAAATACCATCTGTGTGCTGAGAACTCTCCAATTCAAATCTCCAGCTTGGACTGTATCCTTGAATTCCGCGTATCCAACTGCCTATTTGATATCTCCACTTAAATTGTATCAAATCAAACACACGATTTCATGCTCCATCCACCCACTGCCAAAAAACAAAACAACAAACCATTTATCCTGCAATCTTCCCCATCTCAGATGATGGCAACTCCATTCTTCCATTAGCTCAGACCCAAAACCTTGCAATCATCCTGATTTTTCTCTTTCTTGCAAAACCCACATCAGCAATTCTACTGGCCCCACCTTCAAAATCTATCCAGAATTAGGGCACCCTCTCACACTGTGCACCACGCTGTGCACACTGTGTACCGCTACCACTCTACCCGAGCCATCCCCATCCCCGTCATTTGCCTGTATTGCAGTGGGCTCCTAATTAGTCTCTTTCCTTCCACTTTTACTGTCTCTGGTTAACTTTCTACACAGCAGCTAGAGTGATCCTTTTAAACAGAGGCAAACCGAGTCATTCCTCTGCTCAGAATTCTCCAGAGTAAAAGCTAAGCCCTTAAATTGACCTATAAGGCCCTACATTACCTGGGCCTATGCTTTCCTTCTGATCTCCTCTCCCACCACTCTCCCCCTTGCTTCCTCCGCTCCATGCTCCCTTCCTTACTGTTCCTTAGATACACCAGGCATGTTTGCCTCAGGACCTTTGCACTTACCACTTCCTCTGACTGAGACATTCTTCCCGCACATGTCCATATAGCTCATTCCCTACTTTCTCCAGTTCTCTGTTGAAACACTACCTTTCCAGGAAGGCCTTCCCTGACCACCCTATATAAAGCACCCCATACCCACCAGCCCCAGCCATCCCCAACTCCTTTACTCTGCTAGATTTTCTTCCCTTAGTAGGTATTTATCTCCTGATAATATTATATATTTCTTGTCTATGCATTTATTTTCTATCTCCCTCCATAAACTTTCACTTCCATGAGGTTCAGGACTTTGTTTTGTTCACTGCTGTAGTCCTGCACCTAGAACAGTATTCAATACATGTTTTTCATATAAATGGGTAGATGAATGAAGGACCAGTAGTTGACAAGCATGTGGATGAGAAAACATTGTGGTGCTTTTTTTAAAAATAGATTTATTTTTTAGAGCAGTTTTAGGTTCACAGCAAAATCCAGCAGAAGGTACAGAGATTTACCACATAACCCCTGCCCCCACATATGTATAGCTTCCCCTACTATCAACATCCCATACCAGAGTGGTTCATTTGATACAAGTGAAGGACCTACATTGAGACATCATCATCCAAAGTCCATAGTTTACAGTAGAATTCATTCTTGATGTTGTACATTCTGTGGGTTCTGACAAATATATAAAGACATGTATCTGCCATTATAGTATTATAAAGAATAGTTTCACTGCCCTAGAAATCCTTTGTGCTCTATCTATTCATCCTTCCCTCCCACTTAACTCCTGGCACCTCTGATCTTTTTATTGTCTCCATAGTTTTTCCTTTTCCAGAATGTTGTATAATTGGAATCATACAGTATATAGCCTTTTCAGATTGGCTTCTTTCACTTAGTAATATGCATTTAAGTTTCCTCCATGTCTTTCCATGGCTTGAGAGCTCACTTCTTTTTAGCAGTGAATAATATTTCATTGTCTGGATGTACTGGAGTTTATTCATTTATTCACCTACTGAAGGACATCTTGGTTGCTTCCAAGTTTTGGCAACTGTGAATAAAGCTGCTATAAACATCCATGTGCAGGTTTTTGTGTGAACATAAGTTTTCAACTCCTTTGGTTAAATACCAAGGATTATGATTGCTAAATTGTGTGGTAAGAATATGTTTAGTTTTGCAAGATACTTGTCAAACTGTCCTCCAAAGTGGCTGTACCATTTTGCATCCCCACCAGCAATGAATGAGTCCCAGCTGTTCCATATCCTTGCTAGCATTTGGTTCCGGATTTTGGCCATTCTAATAGGTGTGTAGTGGTATCTTATTGTTTTAATTTGTATTTCTCTGATGACATGTGATGTGGAACATATTTTCTTATGCTTATTTGCCATCTATATATCTTTCTTGGTGAGGTGTTAAGGTCTTTGGCCCATTTTTTAAGCAGATTGTTTGTTTTCTTATTGTTGAGTTTTAAGAGTTCTTTGCATATTTTGGATAAGTCCTTTATCAGTTTTTTTTGTTTTTGTTTTTTGTTTTCTTGTTTTTTGTTTTTGTTTTTTGTCTGTTTGTTTGTTTTGAGACAGGGTCTCACTCTGTTGCCTGGGCTAGAGTGCAGTGTCATCATAGCTCACTGCAACCTCAAACTCCTGGGTTCAAGTTATCCTCCTGCCTCGGTGTCCCAAAGTGCTAGGATTACAAGCATGAGCCACCATACCCAGCCCAGATATATCTTTTGCAAATATTTTCTCCTTGTCTGTTTTTGGTGCTTTTTCAAGATATGAGAGACCTAAGCATGTTTATGTGCTGTGGGAAAGTCCCAGGAGGAAGAAGAGGTATGATAATCTTCATTTCTCAGCTCTACATTTTTCTCTCTGACTACTCAGGACCAGAATGAAGTCAGGAAGAATGTGGTGCCACCACCCACATTTCTGAATTAATGCAGAATATTTAGAAGAAAATGAGCCAAACAGTAATTGGGTCTGCTCCTTGGAGTCATAGTACATAGGAGGTGGAAAGACCCTCAAATGTCACCTAGCCCATTGAGTCCCATTTTACAGATGGGAAAACTGGAGAAAGAGCAAATGAGATAAATACAAGTTACAAAGCCACACAAGAACCCCGCTTTTATTAAATAGGAGCTCTTTCAGAAGAAAAGTAAGGCTTTCAGAACATGATCTTGCATTTGAAATGACAGAAAAGATATACAAATAATTTTTAAAATAATCAATATATAAAATATGCTAGAAAACAAGATGAAGAATCATTAGCAGACCAGAAATATTGGGTAATTTTTAGAGGATGGAAAGCAGATGGGGCTTCAGATTCTTATCTTGATGCTGGATTAAGTGGACTGCAGATTCCCTCCCCCAGACTCAACCCTGGGGACACTGTATAAGTGAGAGAGGGATGATGTATCCAGAATCTAACCCCTGGAGAAACAAAAGCTAGATGGGTCCCAGTCTGGGTGAATACTGCAGTCTAGGGTGGAGAGAATCAGATATCATGGATGGATACAAGTGTAGGGGAGGGCTTTCCAGCTGTGCACTTTTCTCCCCTCCACAATTCTCCAGGTGGATGATAGTCTGCCCTTTCACCTCTGTGGGCAGAAAACACCAGCATGGCACCAGCCAAAAATGGCCAGGTAACCTCAAGGCAGTTCTGGAGTCAGCTGAACTGGCTGGTAGGAAACAGATTCAATAGACGAAGTCTGGCAGGGAGCCACTGAGCAGTCTCTCCTCCTTCTTCTACACCTTGGTTGGGATAAGTGACTACACAGAGGGGGGCAGCTCTTGGGAAAAGCAGTGACTAGAGAAATGCTCAGAAATGTTCTCTGTCCTAACACTTTGGGAGGCTGAGGCGGGAGGATCACTTGAGGCCAGAAGTTTGAGGTTGCAGTGAGCTATGATGATGCCACTGCACTCCAGCCTGGGTGACACGGTGAGACCCTGGCTCAATGAAATAAATGTTCTCTGGAAGGCAGAGCTCTCTGACTTGTTTGTGGGCAGTGACAATTAGAGAACAGATGCCCAGAGGCTTTACACCCTGAAGCACTCCTCTCATAACTTTACCTCAGGAGACTGGAGCCCAGTGCCCACAGAGTACACATTATTGGCCAAGATAGCTGACACTTCCAAGGGAATATGAGCTCAGAGCCAAAACAAACAACAACAACAACAAAAAAAAATGATTAGCAGATGAAGTAAAATGAACAGACTGGAAGAATAATAGTTTACCGTAGAACAATACATATCTTCAAGACATAAGGGAGGACACTGTAAATATGAAGCAAGAAAAGCAATGATTTAAAAATAACTAGAAATGTTGAAACAAATAACTCAGTAGATGAGGTAAATGGCAGAACATATTCAACCAAAGAATAAATTAGAGAGTTGGAAGATCAGGCAGAAGACAAACACTAACATCAAAAATATCAGGAAGGGTGTACAAATAGAAAATATAAAAAAAGTTGTATGGATGACAAAAGTAGAACTGCCTACTCCATTTAACAGGAATCTCAGAAAAAGAAAACTAAACAGAAAAGTATTTTAAGACACAATGTCCAATTATTTCTCATAATTAAATATGGGGAACCTCAAATTGAAAGAGCCCTTGAAGCATGGCCAATGTTACCCACAGAACATTTGCTGAGTGCTTGGGTGGCTCAGGAGGCTGGGGGAAGGGCACAGAATAACGAAGTGAAAATTTCCACTCTCACAGTAATTAGGAGATGATATCCTGCTAGAAGGAGGGGGGGGGGCTTGTGTCAAACCCACAGCTGGTCTCCCTCTCATATTTGCCAAATTTGAAGTTGTATTGGGTAGGAAGCTAAAGAGCTACGTTCAAACCTCTGAAAGGCATAAATGAATTTCCCACATAGTGTTATGCTGAGGAGGTGGAGAGTTAACAACCTCTCAATCAAACCAAAGGGAGACCAAGTCTAACAGAACTACAGCTCAACCCCAATCCAGTTCATTTTCTAATCATCTTGTTGTGGTTGGCCCCTTACCTGCCTAATAAGGAAAGGGTGAAACCTACCTAGGGAAAGATATTGTCATCTTCAGTCTCAGTTTATTTATATACAATCTCCACTGAACAATAAAGAATTATAAATCATGTGATGAGGCAGGAAAATATGATCACACGTTCTCAGGAGAAAAAAAGATAATAGAAGAAGACCCACAGATGACTCATATATTGCAGTTAGCAGACATGGCATTTTAAATAACTATTACAAATATGTTAGAGACAATAATGAAAAATACAACAAAATGGTTAAAAAGAAAAATTCAACACAGAATTATAATCTATAAAAATAGCAAATGGATTTTCTGGACCTGAAAAATATAGTATCTCAAATTACAAATTCACTGGGTGGATTTAACATCAACAGACAGGATTAGTGGACTCAAAGGTCAATAGAGGCTGGGGGCGTGTGGCTCACACCTGTAAACCTAGCACTTTGGGAGACTAAGGTGGGAGGATTGCTTGAGGTCAGGAGTTCAAGACCAGCTCTGAGCAAGAGTGAGACCCCATCTGTACAAAAAATAAATTAGCCAGGCATGGTGTCCTGTGCTTGTAGTCCCAGCTACTTGGTTGCCTGAGGCAGGAGGATCACTTGAGCCCAAGAGTTTGAGGTTGCAGTGAGCTATGATGTTGCCACAGAGAAAAAAGATTGGAAAGAACAGAGCACATAAGACGTGTGGGAAACAAAGTTTGGACATAAGTGTAAATGGAGTCCCAGAAGAGAGGAGAGAGAGAATGAGACCGAAGCAAAATTGGAAGAGCTAACGATCAAGAATTTTCTCAAACTGATCAAAGATATCAATGTACAGATTCAAGATGCTGGGTGAAATCCAAGTGGGATAAATACAAAGAAAACCATACTTAAGCACTTCCTAGTCAAAAAGCTGAAAACCAAAGCTAAATAGCAAGTCTTTAAAGCAGCCAGAGAATAAAGACACATTACTTTCAAAGGAGCAACAGTAAGATTTGATAATTTTGCATCAAAAACTTTAGAAGCTAGAAGGATATTGAATGACATTTTCAAGATGCTGAAATAAAAAACCCTGCAAATATATAATCCTGTATCTAGCACAGATACCCTTCAAAATATGAAGACAAAATGAAGATATTTTTGGGCAAACAAAACTGTAAGTAAGATAGTGGGCTACTAATGAAAGGATAGTCAAGTAAACCACTGGAATCAAACGGGGAGTGCAGAAATGGACCTCCACATATACAATCAAATGATTTTTTTAAATAAAAACATCAAAGCAATTTAATGGGGAAAGGAAAATATCCTCAACAAATGGTGCTGGAACAATTGCATGTCCATGTGGGAAATAAAGGACTTCAGTACTACCTAACACCATACACAAAAACCAACTTGATGGATCACACATCTAAACATAACAGCTAAAATAATAATGAAGATACTAAAAGTGCTGGGAGAATATCTTTGTGACCTCGGACTAAGCAAAGATTTTTTTCTTTTATTTTCTTTTTAAATTTCATTTTAATAGATTTAGTGGGTACAAAAGATTTTTTGTTACATGGATGAACTATATAGTGGAGAAGTCTAGGCTTTTAGTACATCCATCACCTGAATAGTGTACATTGTACCTGATAGGTAATTTTTCATCCCTCCCCACCCTCCCCCTTTTGAATCTCCAATGTCCATTATGTCACTCTGTATGACCATGCATACCCACAGAGAGTAAGCAAAGTTTTCTTAGGGAGGACCCAGAAGGCATAAACCATGAAAGAAAAGATTACTAAATTAGACTTCATTAAAATTAAAAACTTCTATTCATCAGAAAGCATCATCAAGAAAATAAATAGGCAAGCTACCAACTGAGGGAAAATATTCACAACATATATATCTAATGAAGGGCTTGTATCTACAATATACAAAGATCTGCATTCATATAAAAAGAACCACTTAATGGGCAAACCCCCAGACATTTTACAAAAGAAGATATACAAGTGGCCAATAAGTAGATGAAAAAAGTGCCTAAAATCATTACTCATCAGGGCAATGCAATAAAACATAATAACACTACTATAGAATATTAAATGAAAAGATTTACACACTAATGTGGAGAAGATGGCAACGAACTCTCATCATGCTGATGGAGGTAAGAAACAATCACTTGAAACTAATGAGTGAGTTCATAAATTAATAACATCTATATGCCACATTCTATTTCTAGAAATAAAAACATCCACAAAAGCCTTGTAAAGACGTTCATAGCCTTTATTCAATAGTCCAATGGAACACCCAATCCCTCAAGAGATAATACCTGGTATCATTATGAAATCTAGTAAAATGAAGAAACAAACTTCTGGTGCAAATGACAACAAGGATGAGTCTCAAAAATATTATGCTGATGAAAAAAACAGACACATCAAAGTATATTCGGCTGTAATTTCATTTAGATGAAATTCTAGAATAGGCAAAACTAACATACAATAATAGAAATTAGAATAGTGGTTGCTTCTGGAGGGAAGAAGGAATTGACTGTAAAAAAGCACAGGTGACTTTCTGAGGGGAAGGAGATGCTCTGTGTCCAGCAAAATGGAGTAAATAGTTCATTGAAGATCTATGAATTTCACTGCGTGGAACACTTATACCACAATAAAAAATATTATGCTTGATGAAGGCACACAACCTTCAAAATTACAGACAAGCCAAAGATGAACAATATTCCACCACTATTCAACCCGGGTACAATAGTAAGACAAATAAAAAAGTGAAGAAGGAGATTTAGGCTTTGGAAAGAAGGGACAAAGCTGTTACTATGTTCAAATGATAGATGTGGTCATATGCACAGAAAACTCAACAGAAAGACAATTTTTTAAAAATAAATAAGCACAGTTGCAATATTTAAAAAATTTAAAATTCAGTAGCATTCATCTACATCAGATATTACCAACCAGAAAATGTAATATAAAATGAGATACTATTCACAGTACCAAAAAAACTATATACTGTATAGTGTTAAAAGATAAACTTAGGCACATTAAAATTTTAATGAGTTTATTTGAGCATTTGGCAATTCATGAATCTGTCAACACCAGACTGCAAAGCAGTTCAGCTATCCACTGAGGGGGTGCAAGGGAGAAACGTTTATAAGGTGCTCAGGAAAGCAAGACAAACAAAATATTTGATTGGTTGAATGGGAAGTCCCTAGTTAGAGGTTAGTTGATGGTTTCTGATTGGTTAAGCTTAAGTTTCGTTTTATCTTTTGTTGGGTTTTGGTTTCTTTGTGTAGGAACCTAAGGCATTGGAGCTGTCTCAGCCTAATGGCTTCCCAATTAATTCTTTTAACAATAGAAATTAACCTATCAAAGAATGTACAAGAAAAACTTAAAAACCCTTATAAAAGACATAAATAAAAACCAGGATATATGGAGAGACATACCATGTTAAAAAATAGGAAATTTTAACATCACAGAGATGTTAATTATCTTTCTAAATAATCTATATATTTAGTAGAATTTCTATCAAAAAAATTTTAAAACTTAACAAAATATTCTGAAAGTTATAGGGGAGAATAGAAATTCACAGATTAAGACAACTTTGAAGGACAGCAAAGATTATCTACAAAGCAAAGATATTCTACAAAACCATAGTTCTGTACTAAAAAGAATTGGGGCCAGGCACCATGGCTCACACCTGTAATCCTAGCACTTTGGGAGGCTGAGGCCAGGAGTTTGAGACCAGCCTGGGCAATGTAGTGAGACCCCATCTCTACAAAAAATAGAAAAATTAGCTGGGCATGGTGGCATGTGCCTGTAAGTCCCACCTATTCAGGAGGCTGAGGCAGGAGGATCACATGAGCCCAGGAATTTGAGGTTGTAGTGAGCTATGATGATGCCACTGTACTCCAGCCTGGGCAACAGAGCGAGACCCTGTCTCAAAAAAAAAAAAAAAGAATTGGAACAAACAAACAAACCAGTGGGACAGAAACAGATTTCATGAATTTGAAGTATGATAAAGATGGACCCATAAACCAGTGGAGAAAATATTAATTTTATAGTTGATGATATTGAGAATATTGGCTCATTTTATGGATTAAAATAAATGCCTACCTAATACCTTTAAAAAAAGGTGAACTCTAGATGTATTCAAATTTAAATGTGGAAAATAAAATATATAGTTAACAGAAGAACATATATAATCACTTTGTGACCTTTGGATGGGGGAAAGATTTTTTAAACAAGACCCCAAAAGAAAAAGCTTTCATCTGAAAAAAATTGATGAATTGATCTACATCAACATAAAGGATTTCTGCTCAGTGAAGGACACCATTGACACAGATAAGTGATGGAGAGAAGATATTTCCAATGTTTAAAACTGATAAGGGAATATGTAACATCTTCTAGACCCTATAAGGAACTCTAATAATTAATAAGAAAAAGACAGGACCCACAATAAAAATGGGCAAGTTATGCGAGGTAGTCAGTACACTTCAACAAATATTTCTGGTTATCTCCTGGATACTTGACTATGATAAGTGGCCATGTACCCACTTGCCTGCCTCCTTGAAGTTAGGTGTGGCCATATGACTTGCTTAGTCAATGAAATTTAAGTGATGAGTATCACTTCTAAACAGGAGCTTTAAAAGCCAGTGTGCAATTTACCACATTTTCTTTCCCTTTGGTGTGGCCATTCCATCAGCTTGGATCCCTGAGTGGCTAGGACAAGTGGAGACCACTGCTGACTTGCAATGACCAAGAAATACTCTTTTGTCATATTAAGCCGTTAAGATTTATGGTTGTTTGTCACCACAGCATAAAGTAATCTATCCTGATTGATACAGAAGTGGGGTCCTACCATAATAATATAATCTAAAATATGTGGCAATGGCTTGCAAGCTGGCCATCAGGTGGCAAGGAAACTGTTAGCAAATGTCGAAAGGATGGTGATGCATGTCATGCAGTGGCAAAATATTGGAAGGTAGATAGATCTGCAAAGACTTGGAAGGTAGATCTTGTACCTAATAGACTTTGACGCTAGGGGAAAAGAAGATGGTAGTGAGCATTAGTTTTTGTTTACTGCATTTGAGATAAGTTCAGAAAATAATTGGTAAGTTTCCAAGTAAGAATGTAAGGAAATTGAGAGGGACCAGAAAATCTGGAGTCTTGCACAGTTGGAAGTTGAGAATAACTGCTTCTCAACCCTAACAAGTAAAAGGAAAAATGAGAAGGATGTTGAAGGACAAAGACCAATTAAAATTTCAGCCTTTCAACAAGGATCAAATTAAGTTTATGGCTGTTTCATCCACTGATAAAAACCTTTGAATGGATGAAGATGTCTCAAAGTGAATGTCAACCAAGGGTGAGATATTCAATAATTCCTTTTAATTTGACAAAATGGTTCTGGGAAAAGAGACTAAATGTGCTGCTCTTCCACCAAAGCCTGACAAGCTTAGTACCTTACATGCAATTAAGTGAAGGGGAAGGGGAACTGACTGCAATCAAATAAATAAGAAGGCTACTAAATTTTAAAAGAACATTGCATTGCCAAAGAAATATGAGTGTAAAATTTTTTAAATCTGTGACCCTTCGAGTCTTAAAATGACCCTAGGGCCCCCAACCATCAATGGGCAGAAAATGGGCAAAGGCTTACTTCAGATAATGGAGAAGAAAGACTCTCCCAGAAGGTAGAACCAGGGGAACAATGAAGAAAACAAAGGACAAGGTAGCTACTCCCAGAGCAGGAAATCAGGGCCAAAGCAAGGAACATGTGCATCCCCAGGATAGAGGGTGGAGATGACCACGTGGAATGTTTTAGACAACTCCCTTAGATACGGAGGGAGTGCATTTTTTATGAGGGGAAAAAAAGGAAACTGAGTATTTGTTGACCAGAAGGATAGTCAATGCTTGTCATTAGTTCTGTTCCCCAAATATCTCCAGTTCTCTTCCTTCTGGACACATGGTAGGATTGTACATTTCAAAGCATTAATTAGCAATCCATAAGATATCATGGATGTATATTTAGAACACAATGTTGACTGAAAAAAGAAACAAAACAAGGCTTTTAGTACCACTTATATAAGTTAAAAATATAAGCATATGGGAAGCAAGAATACATTCATCCTATGATGAGGAATAGGAGTTGAGATGGTACATGTTAAAGAAATGATCCGTGACACTTGTTAAAGATGGTAATGGAGACTGTTCAAGGGATGCCATGGTGATGGGTATAGGGACCACTGCAATGGGGTCTTGCAGTAGGTGAGAGAGATTGGCTGCAACTCTGACTCCAACAAGGACAAGTGGGAATTTATAACCAAGGAGCAGGGGTGGGGGGTGGGGGTGGTCAGTGAATGGAAAATTGCTAAGAGGAAACATCAGGGGTAAGGGGGATTTTTGCTAGATTGACTCAAGAGAATTCTTGCTGAAGGCAGGCCAGGGGGGCAGATGCCAAGGACGGGAGGATTTTCATTAAACTGACTTAGCAGGATTCTTGTTCAAACTGGATTCTGCAAGGACAAAGAGGAAAGTCCAAGGTTGGGCCAGTCAAGCAGAGGACTCAGAAGAATCTGACTAAAGTTTTGGTCAAAAGAAAGAAGCTTTGTCATGCACAAAGACCAAAATAAGTAATAGTAATGGTATTAGTAATAATAATGATAGAGGAACGTCTGGCTCCTGGCCTCAAGCAATCCTCCTGCCTCAGTCTCCCAAAGTGCTGGGATTACAGGTGTGAGCCACTGTGCCCAGCCATGCACCATTTTATATTCCCACCAGCAATGTACAAGGGTTCCAACTTCTTTACATCCTCACCAAAACTTATTATTTTCAGTGTTTTTTTTATGATAGCCATTCTAATGGGTGTGAATTGGTATCTCATTGTGGTTTTGATTTTCATTTCCCTACTGGCTAGTGATACTGAACATCTTTTCATGTGCTGATTGTCCATTTGTTTATTGTCTTTGGAGAAATTTCTATTCAAGTCTTTACCTGTTTTTGAATTGTTTGGGTTTTGTTATTGAGTTATAAGAGTTTCTCTATTTTTTATTGATATTATTTATTACGTTGTCTCTCCTGAATTCCTATGATACAAATCTTCTAGATTTGTGCTGTCCAATATGGTAGCCACTAGCCACAGGGGATTATTGAAATTTAAACTTTAGTTAATTAAAATTAAATAAATTAAAAATTCATTTCCTCAGTGGCATTAGCCACCTTTCAAGTTGTCAGTAGTCACCTGTGGCTAGTGGCTACCATATTGGACAGCACAGAATGAACATATATATCATCACAGAAGGTTCTCTTGAACAATGCTGTTCTAGATCTACCTTCCACATCTCTTATCTTTTTCACTAATATTACTCATCTCTGTTTTCATGGTCTTCATTCTGAGAGATGTCCTTAACTCTATTCAGACCTTTAATCAGCATTCAACCATGCCCATTACATTATTGACCTCTAATATTTAATTTTCAATTTTATTTGGCAATCAGCTCTATAAATGTCAATATTCCTTTTGTTTTCCTATTGCTACCTTTTCACAGCAGCATATTCTTATTTTATAGGTGCAGTTTGCTATTGATTATCTTCAAGGACACTAATTCACTTTAAAAAAATTATTTTAAGTTTTTCTGTTTCCTGAATTAACTCTGTTCCCTCCAGGGTTGAATGTCCCATTTGTTCATCTTGGTTTTTCTCTTCCATGCTGTTGGTTTTCCTAAAATGTGTATTGGTTCTTAATTGTCCATTCATATTTTATAAATGCGAGACTAGGTTGATAGATAGTTTACATTCATTCTCATAACAATTGAAGCTCCATTTCCACAGCTGGTCTTTCTCCTTAATTGCAAGATTGATCGGAGTCTCTCAGTGTGTGAAGGTCAGAAACAGTCAGATAACTCCCACAGATGCTAAAAAAAAAAAAAAAGGAAGATTTACTCTAGAGATGAGTGCTTTATTTCAATCATGGGTGGGGCTGCCTTTCTATTTTTTCTTCCTTCCTTTCCTCCACTTATATTTTGAATTTACAGAATTGTCTTGGGACTAATCTAATTCTCTGGTCTCAAGACCTGACTAAGAGCCCCCTTCAGGCAGATTTTCCAATTTAATCAGAGAGCAGTAATCATTCTGGAGGGGGTCAAACATTGCAGCCAGCTGCTCTATATGGAGAGAGGAGAGAAGATGATGACTGGCTCTGTTGTTCCAGGGCAGATCTTTAATTTGTTACTCCAAGTTCCACTTCTGCTCCCTGCCTTTGCTGACTCCTTGAAGCGCTTTGAGAGAAAACATCTCTAACTTACATTTCAAATCTCTGCTGCATCTATTTACAATGTGAATTTCTTTGCTGCACTGTCTACCAATTGATTGATTAATTGATTATTAATTATTACTAACATAATTAATCATTAATTAATTGATCTTTGCTTTTGTGGACCTCTGGTGCGTTGGATTGAATTAATCTTCAATTCATAGTAATCAATTATCATAAAACAAGTATGGATTGCTATGATAAAGAAACAATCATGGAATAAGAAACTGCTCTAGGAATTTTAAGTCTTATTGCTGAAGTTAGAAATGTAATAGATGAATAGGCAGACAAAAGAAATCTCTTAGGACATAGAGCAAAAAGCAAAAGGGATGGGAAATATGAGAGGAAAGATAGAGAATCAGTCCAGAAAGTCACATATTCAGAAAGAAAAGGGAAAAAAAAGAACATGGAGGGTCAGAATTTATCCCAAATAGTAAAAAGACAATAGTTTTCAGATTAAAAGATCCCAGCAAGTATTGAGCATAAGGAATGAAAAAGACCCACACCTTGACATATCATGAAATTTCAGAACACCAAAAATAAAGTGCAGTTTTTAAAAGCTTCCAAAAGCCACTTAAGAAAAAAAGCCACTTGTATTGGCAGAAAATCAAATTAATAGTGGACTTTTCATTAGTAACATTAAATGCCAGAAGGAAATGGAGCGATGTCTTAACAGTTTCGAGGGAAAATGATTTTCTTTCTTTTTTTTTTCTTTTTTTGAGACAGGGTCTAGCTCTGTCACCCCAGCTAGAGTTCAGTGGTGTCATCATACCTCACTGCAACCTCACACTCCTGGGCTCAAGCATTCCTCCTGCCTCAGCCTCCAAAGTAGCTGGGACTACAGGTGTGCACCATCGCACCTGATTAATTTTTCTATTTTTTGTAGAGATGGGGTCTCGCTCTTGCTCAGGCTGGTCTCGGACTGCTGGCCTCGAACAACCCTCCCGCCTCAGCCTCCCAAAGTGCTAGGATTACAGGCATGAGCCACCGCGCCCAGCAGGAAAATGATTTTCAAGCTAGCATTGTATATTCATCCAAACTATCAATCAAGTATGAGAACAAAGCAAGGACTCTTCAGACAGGCACAGGCTAAGAAAGCTTCTATCTCACATACTTTTTAGGAGGAAGAGTCTTGAGGACATCATCAAGCAAAATGAAGTTGAAAAGGAAGAGGAAGACATTGGGTTCTTGATGTATTCTCTGATAATGCAACAATGGCACCTTAAATACAGTGTTATTTTTCTCACATCACAGAAAGTCTGGTTATAGGCATTTTATGGCTGGGTTAGCACCTCAGGGATGTCATGAAGTTTCTAGGCATCTTCTCTTTCCAGTTCTGCCATCCTAACATTTGGTCTTCCTCCTCCCTTCACAAGGTGGCTGTAGTAACTCCAAGCATTGAATCTCTTTTCTCAGCAAGAAGGAAGGAGGAAGTACAAAAACCAAATCTATTCTCATTAAAAAGATTTTTCCTGAGGCCTCAGTCAGAAATTTTTGTCTGTATCTCATTAGCTAGAATTAGGTGGGTCATATTGTCATCCTTAGCTGAAGAGACTCTGAAGAGAAAAGCATTTTTTAGCTGGGAATATTACCCTTCCCTCTCTGGAGGGAAAAAAAAAGTGAGGTTCTCATAGTAATAAAGAAAAGGAGAAAAAATATTGGACAATCAACAGTGTTTTCCACATAACAAAAAAAAAGAAAAAACAAAAAAACAAACTTGAGGCCAGGCACGGTGGCTCACGCCTATAATCCCAGCACTTTGGGAGGCTGAGGTGGGAGGATCACTTGAGGCCAGGAGTTCCAGACAAGCCTGGGCAACATAGTGAGACCCTGTCTCTACAAAAAAATAGAAAAATTAAATATCCAGCTATAATTGTGGACTTTACTATTTCATCTTTCAGTTTTTACTTCATGTGTTATGAAGCTGTATTATCATGTATATACCATTATAGACTGTTATGTGTTTTTGGTGATTTGACCCCATTATCATTATGTAATGTCTCATTATTCCCTGATAATATTTCTTCTTATGAAATCTACTTTGATGTTAATATAGCCATTCCAGCTTTCCTTTAATTCATGTCTGCATGGGATACTCTTTTGATTCTCTTACTTTAAATCTATCTGTGGCTTCATATTTGAAATAGCTTTCTTATAGACAGTATATAGTTGGGTCTTGTTTTTTTTTAATCCAATCTGACAATCTCCGACTGTAAATTAGAGTATATAAATATGTCAAAACTTATCAAATTGTATACTTTAAATATGTGCAGTTTGTTGTATGTCAATTATACCTCATTAAAACTGTTTACAATATTTACTGATGCCCTACTTTGTGCCAGTTACTATGCTAGAAACTGGTAAATATATTAATAACAGTAAGTAATACCCTGTCCTTGAGGAGCTCACAGTAGACAGGAAACATCGTTTCACCTTGTCTCATATCTCATAGCTTATAACACTGAGAAAAAAAAACTGACTCTCTTTCCTAAATTTTAATCCAAAATTTTTCCAGGGCTTCTGGATAACCTGGTTTGAGGCTGGTGACGACTCCTGAACTAAACAGGGAGATGGGCACTTGCAAGAATGGAATGGTCCAATGAGAGCCATGTAGATCACAGCATTCTCAGGAGAAGAGGCAATACTCAGAAGACACCTCTGTTACAACTATAACCAACCATTAACTTGGTAAAAACCAGAAAGGAGTTTCCCAACTGTAGGAAGAAGATCACCAACCTAGAGAGCATCTTGGGCATTCTGACACTAGCTACAATGTGGAAAACTCGCTTTTAAAATCAGAATCATTAACCCTTTTTAAAACACCATGTGGGCCAATTTGACTGATTTTGGCATACTTATTTTTCCATGGACCTTCAGGAACAAAAGATCACATCAGGTCTCACTGTGGCTATGCCAGCTGATAAAGGAAACACTTCTCTCCATGCCCTGTGGAGGGGCAGGCCTCAGAATGTGGTCTCCAAACCAGAAGCATTAGCATCACCTGGGAGCTTATTAGAAATACAAATTCTCAGACCCGACCCCAAACTTTCTGAAATTCTGGGGGCCGGGCCCAGCAATCTGTCTTTTAACAAGCCTTCCTTGTGACTCTGCTGCACAAATTTGAAACAATAATAACAAAACATTTGAGTACCTGTTCTTAGTTTTGGCTGCATATTGGAATCACCTGGGCAGTCTTAACAATATACTGATATCTGGGTCCTCCCTCCAGAGATTCTGATTTAATTGGTGATGTCTAGGTATTGGGATTTTTTTGAAAGTTCCCCAGGTGATCTAATGTGCATCGAAGTTCAAGCAGCTGTGCATTACCACACATTAGAGTGCATTACGCTGCTATGCAAATTGGGCCTCACCCCAGATCAATTAAACTGAAATTGCTAGGGGACCTGGGCATTGGTGTATGTATCTATTTTGGCACTGGTATTTTTTCAAGCTCCCCAGTTGATTCTAATATGCAGCCAGGGCAGAGAATCACTTCATTATTTTAACACTTGTAGCCTCTTTTTACTTGCTTCTCCCCAGGGGCTCAGGAGTGAGTTTTCTGGTGGGCAAGTGAGGCAGAAGGACTTGAGCAAGCTTGAGACCTGCCACCTACAGAAAGCAGGTGTTTGGTTCTGTTTCTCCACGGTGCCCTAGGTTTTCCAGTAGTACTGGGAGACTTGTGGTTTTCCTGCACTGCCAGTCTCTCTAAAATGGATAAGTCTGCCAAATTCAGGTGCAAAGTGTTAGCAAGCTCACTTGGCCAGCTGACTAAGCCATGTTCTCCAACATCACCTTTATAAGGGGGACATTTTGATCTCTATGTGCCTGACTCCTATGTCTGTCTCTCAATTGTTTCCAAATTTGAGTAGGGATTAAAAGGGTTTTATGTATTAGCCCTTAAAACCCCAAGCACAACAATGGGGAGAGCCTAACTTGGCTGTTGAGTTGCCCTGCCCCATTTGTGCATTGGCGATTAGAGTAGAGATGGTACCCAAGGTGCTTCCTGAAGAAATGATGAACACCCCAAACTGCTGGCCAGGAGGTAAACCAATGTTATACCAACCTCAGAAGACCTTGGACAGCTTGCCCAAGAAGAGTGCTTTATCCTCAGAAAAGACTGATGCTGTCTCAGGAAGGTCATTGCAAGAGATTATCTTCATGGTGATTCAGCCACCCTCAGCATATTCCAAGGACTTAGGTTCAAATTTTGGCTCTATCACCTGCCAGCTGGGTACCCTGAAGAAGTCATTCTCCTTTCTGAGCCCTAGTTATCTTGTTTATGAAATGAGCTTGCTGCGATAACTAAGTGAAATAACGGGATAATGAATGTGGAAATGCTTTGTAAGCCGTGAAAAGCTGTGGCATGTAAGAGGTTGTTATAATGAGCTCATGTTCTAGATGGGGAGACTGGATGTGGAGATGTGTAAAATTAACCCATCATGCAAGACTTGATAACAGTTTCCAGTGGTACAGAGAGGAGTTTACAGGCATATGGAGGAGGAAGGAAGCATTGAGGGCTGGGCATCTAGCCTTGGCAATCGCCAGAGAATCTCCTTGTGTGAAGGGAGAACTGGTCCACTCTCCTGACTTACCACATTGATTTCTGTTCTCTGTGCTTCATTCACTTTCCATTTGGAGACAGCAGCCACCACATCATGGCCTCAGGTTGTAATCCAAGAGATGAATGACCCTACCCTTAATTCCCTGCAGCAGAGCTGAGCCGTGAGGGGACAGCTAAACAAAATGTTATTAATAGAAGGAAATGATGATGGAGAGTAACATGTGATCAGGCTTAGAGCTAGCACAGTTTATTCACTCTGCTTCAATATATGTTACTATGGACAGATTTCCTTCATTGCCAACTAAGGAGTTTCTGGGCTAGATTTTATTAAAGGAAGCTACAGGTTTTCTCATAGTGATCAAAATCTAAAACTCTTGATGTGGTCCTCAAGGCATTACCAGATCCCACTCCAATGCCTCTTCTTCAGCCTCAGCTTCTTTTTGCACCCTTTCCCCCTTGCTATCTGAGCTCTAGGCACACCAGACTCCTCTGCAGATCTTGACAAGCTTCTTTCAGCTCCAGACCCTTCACATCTGCCTGGAACATAGGCCCTGCCTATGCCTGCCCCATCTTTGCCTGGTTAACTCTTAAGCATCCTTCAGACCACAGCTTCACTGTCCCTTTCTCCAGGAGCCTTTCTTGCCCACTCCTCTTACCCTAGACTCAGGTTTCCCTGTAACATACTCTCTTAGCATCTGATATGTCTACTTTTAGCATGGACCTAAATTATAATTAAGTAAGGAATTGTATCACTTTTGTTCAATGTCCATGCTTCCCATCACCACTGTATACCCATACCCTTGCACAGAGTAGGCACTCAAGATTTGTGAAATGAGTGAGGAATGAATGAATGGTGAATAGAGATGGCTTCCCAGAGCAAATGGGATTAGAGTTGGGCCTTGAGGCAGACTTTGTCTCCATCATCAGAGTGGTAGAATGGAAGAACTGAACTGAGAATCAGGAGTTTCTGATTCTGAGTTTTGCTGTGTGCTTCCTCAATGCCAGGCACTGTGTTAGGCACAGTGCTAAAATACAGATGCTGTTGGTCATGGTTCCTTCCTCCTGGGGGTCTAGAGAAAGATCCAAATGCAAGTCAAATAACCACACAAATAAGTGTAAAATCCCAGCTGTGATAAGATCTATGAGGAAGAGGTACATGAAGCAATGAATGTATTTAAGAGCGAGGTTTAACTGAGTTATGGAGCCCAGAAAAGGATTCTCTGGCAATGAAATGATTTTGTTTTTGTTTTCATTTTTAAATTGAGGCATGATTTCAATTAGGTATTTTTTTTTTTTTTTTAGAGCTGGGGTCTCACTGTCACCCAGGCTAGAGTGCAGTGGCACAATCATAGCTCACTGCAGCCCTGAACTCCTGGCCTCAAGCGATCCTCCTGCCTTAGCCATCCCAGTTGCTGAGATTACAGGCATGTGCCACTGCACCCAGCAATTTCAATGAGTTTTGACAACTGTATACATGAATGTAACCATCACCCAGATCAAGCTATAGAAAATTTTTATCACCCCTGAACATTCTCTCATGTCCCTTCCAGTCAATCTCCTCCCCTCCCCATCCCAGGAAACCACTGAAACTGATCTGATTTCTGTCAGTGTAGGTTTGTTTTGCCTATCCTAGAACTTTGTAGACCCATACAGTATATACTCTTTTTTTTGGTCTCACTTCCTTTGCTCAGCATTATTCTTCTGAGATTCACCTACGCTTTTGAATTTATCAATAGTTCATTTTCTTTCTTTTTTTTTGCTGAGTAATGTTCCATTATATGACTATTCCACAGTTTGTTTATCCATTCACCTATTGATGAATATTTGAGTTATTTTCTGTTTTGGCTATTATAAATAAAGCGGCTATGAACATTCTTGTACAAATCATTTTGTGGACATACATTTTCACTTCTCTTGAGCACTGGGGACACAGGAGTAGAATTGCCGGTTATAGATTAGATATATATTTAACTTTGTGATAAACTGCCAAATAGTTCTCCAAAGTAGTTTTGCCACTTTTATATGTGTACTAACAGTGTCTGAGAGTTCCAGTTGCTCCCCATCCTTACCAGTATTTGGTATTTTCAGGTTTTCAAAAACTATTAAATATGTGTACGTGTATGTGATGTATACACAATGTGATACCATTGTGGTTTTAATTTTCATATTAGGAGGGATAATTTGAAGCTGACATCTAAAGGATGATGAGAAGTAGACCAGATGAAGAGGATGGGGTATTGTGCATTTTGGGCAAAGAACAAAATATGCAAAGAAGAAACAGAACAATCACAAAGAACTGACAGGGAGTGTAGTGTGGGATGAGGCTGCTGGGGGCAGCACTGAACTATTCACTTTCAAGGGATCATGTGGATCTGGTCAATGCACACCCCAGCAGTGACCACAGTGAACTAACAAACAAACATAAAAAAAGGAATGTCCTGGGCTGCATAAAACCCCAGGAATTTCATATTACCCTAGGAAGTAGGGAGGGAGGCTCATACAGACCAAAATGGAATTTCTTGTCATCTCAGCAGAAAGGTGCTCAGAATAGATAAAAATTGATTTAGAGAAATAAAAAAATGAGGCATTTCTTGCAAGTGACCATTGTAGTTGCAAACTCATGCTTACCACATATGAAAGAGTAGGATTGCTGGGCAGTGTTGAGTACCCTTTTGAGGTTTGAGATCATGAATTTAAAATGAAGTCATTCAGCCTGTTTGTGTGATTTTTCTCTGGCAACATTCACTAGCTGTACTAAGGCGCAGGCATGAAACCCCATCTCAGATTGTAGTGCTCAGTCAGGTTGTGGTTTTTCCAGGAAAGTATGTTGGACATTGAGGTGGGCAAAGGAATGATTATAATGATGAATCATGGGCTCTAAACCCAAGAGAGCAATGAAGAATGCACAAAGAGAGATTGGTGGGATTAGTGGATTAGCAGTCTCAGTGAGGTTGAAGAATGATAGCCAATGGGCTACTAGTATGAGGAACTGAAAGGCTAGGTGGTGGTGACTAGAGAGGGAGGTATTATAGTTTCATATTTTCAAAGATAGAGCCTTTTTGGGAGTGATTAAATTGTTGAGGGTATAACCTTGAAAGGAGTAGTTTAGTTCAGGAGAAAGTTGTTGGCAATAAGAAGGTAAAAGGATTGAGAGACCAGAGTACTGAATAGGCACGGATGTTGAACTCACCCATGGAGTTCAAGGATGGTGCTAGGAGTCGGAAGGGGCAGGGAAAGGATTATATCGACTGGAGGTCAGAAGAGGACAGCAATCAAGATCGGTGGGGTGGTATATCTGAATAGCAAGAGCTTTAAATGAGCAGGGATCTTTGCAAGAGGGAGGGGGGAAAACCATTAGGAAGTTCAAGGTCAACTCTAGGAACACGACTATCGTTTGAACTGACAGCTTTCCAATAGCACACCAAACCAACCCACGTGAAGCCTTTCAATCAGGAATGCTGTATTACAGGTCTTCCCACCAGGGGGCGCGATCAACACTGGAAAGCCGACCTCCAAGCAGTCCCTGGAGGGCAGGAAAGTGTGTCTCAGCCTGAGCTCTGAGGACCCCTAGGGCTCGTCTGAGGTATTGCAAGGAGCTCAGCCATCCTCTGGCACAGCAACACTTAATCGCAGAGAAATTTTTAAAAATGTATTAAATCTTGAACAACAACAACAATCCAAATTCCTAAATTCCTTTAAAGAAGTTATTGAATTACCGGAAGGTTTTAGTTTTTAATGTATCTTCTCAACAAAAGGGGACTAAAAGTACAAATAATATCATATGGGATTTGGTGACATTTTCTCGGTAAAAGGGTTCCTCATAACTGCAGGTGTAGAGAGTTGACTGGTAAAACCCACACTTAAAAATTTTCTTCCTGTATCACTTTTTGTAAGCATGACATAGTGGGAAGAATCAGGGCTGGAGTCAGAATTGTAGTAGCAACATCATCATCAACATCTGAATGTTTACTATGCACCAGAAACGGTTCTAAAATTGCACCTAAATTTACTCATTTATTTCTCTTGTAATTTTATGAGGCAGGAACTATCATTAGCCCCATTTGACAAAAAAATTATATACAGAGAGATTAGGTCACTTGCCTAAGGTGACATAGCTAGATGGCAGCATCGATGGTGTTGTGGATTTGAATTTCATCTTCCCCTAACCAGAACAGTCCAGGTTATACTGTAGGAACAAACACCGCTGTATTCTTGGTAGCTTAATTTAGCAGATGCTACCGTTTTGTATGGGTTGGCAGAAGGGCTCAGGTTATTGTGCTAACTCAGGGACCCATGCTGACGTAAGATTCATATGTCATGTGCTTTCATCATTGTGATCAGTGATCACTACCAAGACAAAAAAGTATGCGACAGTATCTAAACTGGGAATGAAACGCTTCCACTTGAAGATAATGCAAGCCACTTTACACATTTCACTGGCTGAAGCAAGTCACATGCCACTTCCAACTTCAAGGGGGCAAGGAAGTTCCCTCCTACCATGAACCTAGTAGCAAGCAAACCAGACTGTTTGGCATTAGTGACTAACACAAATATTTCAGGACCCTGGGCAAGTCATATCCTCTCTCAGCCTCAGTTTCTCTGCTTACAAAAAGAGCATAATCATTTTGTAAGAATCCTTTGTTGTAAGGATCAAATAGGGATGTAGCCAACCAAAGCTTCCACCAGCTGAAAATCTAGGTCCCTCCACAGTTAGTCCTGTAGCCCTCCTTACAGGGCTATCTGCAGAATGGCCTTTGTCCAGACAAAGATACATGCCAATCTTTTTGTCACTTGCACACCTGAGGTCTTGAAGGATATAGTTTTCACTTCAATCAACATGCCATAGTCGTAGTCCTGGCCTTTGCTAGAAAGTTCAGTCTGGAACCGTCAACTGCCTGGTTCCTGTTGAAAGCAAGACTACTTTAGCTTGAGAGAGATTGAGAGAGTCTCTTTCCCCCGGATTCTCCAAGCCCTCTCTTTGAATCAAGACCAGTCACCAGGACTGTTTTCTTGGCTCCTCAGAGTTTCACTCCACAGACACTCCCCAGGATGTCTGCTGGGAGTCAGGGATGAGCTAAGCCATATACACTCCTTTGCCAACCACCAGCACTGAGGGCAGCACAAAAAAATACCCTAAAAAAAGGCATTTCCCAAACTTCCATGCAAACAGTAGTAACCACATTGCCAATCAACCTCCAGACTGCTTTGCTGGCTCCTTTCCTGTGGGTCATTCACCCCTTCCTCACTCTTCTAAAAGACTAGGCTGTGAACTCCACGGACGACTACCCATTCATGTGGGTTTCACCATGCGCCCGCTACACATTGTGTATTCAATAAATGTTCACTGTATTAAAATGCTTCTGAGGAGTCTTCACATAAATTGATACATGATGACTTTCTTGCAGAATTGTGTATTGTCGACATGCCATTAGGCTAGTTGAACTTCAGGCCCTGGGAGTCTATGAAGCTAAAATAAGGCCAAAATGGGGGGGAAGGAGTAGGCGGGGGAGGAAAAGGAGGACATTTCAGGCAGAGGGAGCAGATGTCGAAGCAGGAAAGCACAAGGTAATATTGGTCACGGGGAGCACATCCCCTTGCGTGGAAGGAAAAAACAGCAGACGAGAGGAGGAGGTTGGGGCCAGACACCAGTAGAGACCTGGGGTCAAAGTCCAGAAGGAAGAAACAGTAGGATGGGGGCAATGAGGCAGGCGGAAAAGAGGGCGTGATGTCGCCAATTATGCAGTCAAGCGCAGGACGGGTGGAGGAAATATACCGTGTTACCAAAGCTTCCTTTTATTTATGGGCGCTCCGGTTCCACCGAACAGTAAACTGAACGCGGGAATTCTCACTTCCCCTTGCCCAGAGAGAGGGCGGAGTCTCGCCTCGCCCCGTCACGTGGCCAGAAGCGCCCTTGGCACGTGACCTGCCCTGAGCTAGGCCAATCAGCCTCTGCAGGGGCGGGGACGCCGAGTCCGAGGGGCGGGAGCATCCGTAGAGCCCGCCTCTTCTCGCGAGCCTTGCAGCCGTCGCTCCTCAGCCGCCCACGGCCCGGAGCGAAGGTCTCGCGAGGCTTGGGCGCTGCGGCGGTAGGAGGAGGACGGAGAAGGACGGAGCCGAGCCGAGGCTGCCTCCCTCGCTCACTCCCTCGCGCACTCGCCCGCCCCTCCCTCCCTCCCCTCCCTTCCCCGGCCCCGGCTCTGGCCCCGGCCCATTCGCTGTTGGGTCTTCTGCTAGGGAGGATGTCGGGTTCGTCGCTCCCCAGCGCCCTGGCCCTCTCGCTGCTGCTGGTCTCTGGCTCCCTCCTCCCAGGGCCAGGCGCCGCTCAGAACGGTAAGCGGGGCGCCGGGGGCGGGCCGGGCGGGGGCTGAGGGGCGCCGGCGGCCGGAGGGGGCCAGGCCCAGGCCTGAGGAAGTGCCGGAGCAAGGGGAAGGGAGTCTGAGGGGCTGCGAGTCCGAGAGGAGGGCATGCTGGTCGAGGGTTTGAAGAGGCGCGGGTGTGAGGACCGGAGGCGACTGTCCGAGAGGTGGGGGCGTCCGGTGTGAGCCGAAGGTGTTGCTGACTTAGAACATCGTGGGGCTCGTCGCTCGGCGTGGTCGAGGGACACCGAGGAGCAAGTCAGGAGCTGGAGAGACGGGGCGGGAGGAGGGGGCGCAGCTCTTAAGGTGGCGGAAGACCGGCATTTGTGTTAAGCAACTGGGGTGGTTTTGGTCAGGCTCCGCAAGAGAACGGGGCTCCCGGGAGCTACTGAGGCCGCGTAAGATTGGTGACATCCTTAAAAATACGGAAGAAATCGGGGGAAGGGAGTCCTGAAGAATGCTGATGGTGAGCTGAGTACTAGAGCCCTGAGGAGGGGGTAAAGAATCAGGGAACCTTGGATCTGGGGGTGGTGGGAAGGTGGGTGGAAAGATAAGGGAGTGGGTTGACTGCAGTAGGGGACCTGGAAAAGAGAAGCAGCAGTGTCTCTAAACGAGCTGGGGGAAGAGGGCTGGGTTTGCTAAAGAGGGTGGAGTGCTGGGCATTCTAGGGTAGTGGTTGGGAGAGCAAAAAGGAGTTTCTAAATAAGGAGAGGAAAATGAGCAGAGGATGGGGAGAAAGGGTTGAAACTGAGGTCGGGGGCAATAGGGGTGGCGGTGGGTGAAGACGAAAAATAAAGGAAAGGAGTAAAATGCAGAAAACCGGGGGTGTAATATTGGTTTGCAGCGTGGGGATAAATTAGGGGAGGGAGGAGTTGGGTTGTGGTAAATGCTGTGTGATATTGGATGGGCCTTTGGGAAGACAGGGACACAGCTGCAACTGCAGTGGTGGAATTGGCGGCAGTGACGTGTGAGAGGGAGAGGGAGGAAGTGTTTTTGAGATCTAAAAGTTTGAAGACAGAAGAGACGTTATTTCTGAGGAACATAAAAGTGGTCCCTGGGATGTGGGTATAGTGGAAATGAGAGAATTACTGGGTTTTGAACTGAAGCTCTTTAGAGAAGGAGAAATGGTGGAGGATCATGGGCATGGGAGATCTAGATAGAACAGATTCTGATTGAAGGTGTGTGTTACAATTCAGCTGCTGAATTGATCTTTCAGAATTGAGACTAGAAGGATTGTGAACCTGTTTCTGCTCTTGTGGAAATAGCCATTAAGAGATTAAAAAAAATTTTTTTTAATGAAAGAATTTATGAGAAGTCAGTACTGGAGAGTGAACTATAAATTATTTTTGCTAGTCTTTCAGTGTTTCCTTATTATGCTACAGCAATTTAAAATTACTCTTGTTGGAAAGGCTGGAATTTAAATTACTTTTAAAAAGTCAATGATAGAGCCAGTGGAGTTGGGTATTCTGAGGAGACACGGCTTAAAATGCTGAAGATTACTGTGAAAATATATCAATAAAGGATTGACAAAGCATCATCGCTTAAATATAAGTGTTTTTTGTACCAATTGTACTAATCAAATCTAATGTATGCTTCATGGCCTTAGATTATCACTGCAGGGGTCAGGAAGGAAACATTTTTCTGTTTCTAGCATTGAGTGTGCTAAATATATTGGTTATTTTTCCTGCTTTCCTCCAAAGCATGAGGCCACTGTGAAAGGCAGGATAGAGTTGGTCTGATTTGTCTCATCAGTTTTTCAACTGTGTTAACAATATAATTTAAAGAAGCCTAATACTAATTTCACTTACTCAATTTGTGGAAATACCATGGCTTCATTTTGCACAATAGGTGAGAGGTTCTTGATCTTAACATGTTTAATCCCTGCTGGCATAGCTTTTTTCCAGTGATTTATAATACAGTGAAATTGTAGTTTCTTAGCAACTAAAGCAAGGTTTTTGGATAGGCCTATGAAGACTCACTGGCTGCTCTCAGTTATATGTGTTCTAAATACAACATAGAATGGCCTTTCCCTTGAATTGAGCTTCAATTGAGTCACATGACATGACCAATGAAGTGAACCTGAGCTGCTAGTTGACCCAAGTGAATGTAAATTTAATTCAAGGAAGAAGTGGCTATTTTTTTTGAGTTTGAGTTCATATAGTTAAGGATGCCATTTTCTAGCTTTCTGTAACATGTCTTATGATAATATTCAAGCTTTCAACTGGTAATAGCCCTGCAATTGTCTGAATTCGTGTCATGGAGTTTGTATTTTCTGACTGTGCTTCTGAAAGGGATACCATGCTCTGTATGATGTCAAAATGTTAGAAATGTTAGATTATGTATTAAAGTTATGATTTGGGGGGGAAAAAACCTAAAGTGTTTCTGGATTGGGAATGTGGTAGTTTAGATTGAGTATAGATTTTTTTCAAAAGGCCTCTGTTTCATTACTCCTAAAATGAAGAATTTGGACTAGATGACCCTCAAGGTCTCTTCCAGCTCCAGTGAGTCTCTGACCCATTACCACAGGGATTCAGAGGTTTCATTCAGATAGATTTTGTTTCCCATCCAAATATTTAGACTTGTAAGAGCACGGCTCAAGTAAAATCCTTATTTCTTGGTTTTTATATGTATTATCAAAAAGGAAGTTCATTTTAAGGAAGAAACTTGTTCTAAAAAGTAACCTTCCTTATAAGACAGGGGTCCCCAACCTATGGTGAGGTGTATAATTATTTCATTATATATTACAATGTAATAATAATAGAAATACAGTACATAATAAATATAATGTGCTTGAATCATCCCCAACCGCCCCCCCCTCCACCCCTGGAAAAATTGTCTTCCATGAAAACGATCCCTGGTGCCAAAAAGGTTGGGGACCCCTGCTATAAGACATTCAAAAGCTTTAGACTACAATTGAGTGAGCATAAACCAAGCAGTATAATATGATGATTAAGGGTACAGGCTTTGGACAGTGATAGACCTGGGTTTGAACTCCAGCTCTCTGTAGCTGAGTGACCTTGAGTAAGGTAAGCCTCAGTTTCATCTTCTGTAAAATGGGGATTACGATAATGTCCATTCCCTAGGGATGATGGGAGGATTAAATGAGATAATGGTCACTTAGATTTTAGCCTGGCATATTGTGAGTCTCAGTAAATATTAGCTATTACTATAATTATCCTTTAAAAGGTAGCATTATTAATTTATTTTTCTTCATGTATTTATTGAACACTTAATTGTTAATGCTGCTGTCATCTTGAATAAAGGTAAATAGGACATTTGAAAGCCCCACACAGAGATTTGTGCTTTTGCTTATGTAACTTTTTTAGAAAAGTGACCAGCAGCACTGTGTCTGCAATTGTAAATTCTGGTGAAAAAGTTCATATTTCAATTTGATTGGGAGATTTCATGGCTTTTTTTTTTTTTTTTTTTTTTTGGTGAAGCAAATATCTTTTCAAATGGGCCAGGTATCTCTTTCTAATAGAATACCATTGTGAATAAGGGAAATAAAATGTGGTACCTGGCACACAGTAGTGGGCATGTTATAGATGTTAGCTTAATGAATGAATGTGGAGTAAAGTGTAAAAACATAATATATTCATACTGAAAATATAACATTGGACAATTAACATTGTTCACTGGAGGAAAATAAAGAATCTAATGAATTTTATAATGAGCAAAATTTTGAGAAACCATTGTTCTTGGGTGATACTAGATAGTTGTGAACATTGCACTTTACAACAATGCCAGTATTTGCATTAGCTGATTTATGGATCTTTTTCTTTTCTGTCAAGTGCTGTTTGCTTCAGTGGTTTGGCAGTTTTCTCTCCCTGAGTACATTGTTAGAAGTGTATTTGCTAATTGATTGTGCATCTGCTCTTTGGGTGAACTGAAATGAGCAAGAGAAGACAAATCTTGTCTGTTGCAGCTGTAGCACAAATCACATGCCAAATGTCAAGGAACAAATTTTGACATAATTAATCTAAATAAGATTTGACCAGAACAAATAGTTTGCCTTGGAATAAAGCCTTTCCTAAGGAGATCATAGGCTTTTAGTCTCTCAGGCAACTGACTAAAATGTCACTACTGATATAATGGAGCACCCAGGCATGAGAAATTGGTTAGGGGTCTGGGAGGAAAGGCCATGTTTCTACATCAGGACCTGTTTGTGGGTTTGTTTTATAAGGTTATTAGATCCCAATTAGAGATATAGATGGGTTTTTGTGTTGCCAGATGTAATAGAGCTTACCCTATGAATATACCAGCATTTAAAACAGCCAAAGGAAATAAAAACCCTTAAATATAAATGTGCTCCACAGTTAATTTATTTGCCATAAATTAAGATTGAAGTTCATTATAGGTGTGACTTTGTATGAATTAATACAGATACTCATGAGAAATTAGACTATTTATGGAATCCTTTTGTTTGTTCTCATTAATATGATTTTGATGTGAAACGTTTTCTTTTGTGGAATATACCTTAGACATTAATAAAAGGCAGCGTGCTATTGTATTATCTTAATTTTTTTCAATAAAAAATAATTATTTAATTGGACCTTCAAAGATGACCAGATGTAACTAGAAAAGTGCTGTGTCAGTTTGGACGTTATTTTTCATTTAATTACCGTGCGGTACTTTTTAAAAGTAAGCTGTTTCATATGTAAAATCTGAAACTTTGCTGCATTTATGTAAAGGTTTTTTACAACAGAATTTGGGAAGGAGATAGGTGCTAATATCTATTAAAATAAAGTATGTAGAAAAGCAATGGATGAACATGTTGAATAAAATTATGCAGAGAAGTTATGGAAAATGAATTTTGTGAAAATTTTTCTGATGCATTCTATTTAATTTATTGTTTACAGTGAGAGCACAATCTGGACAGGATCAGAAGTAGAGAATGAAGTTGTAAGAGAAAGGGAAAGACAGAAGAAAGGCTGCAGTAGTACAAGGAGAAAAGCAGGATGCAAGAATGAGGAATGAATCTTCGTTTGAGGAGCATCTGGAAAAATAGAATCTGTCAGAAAGAGTAAATAGACCAGGGACCTCTAAAGTAAATTTGCACATCAAAGTTAAAATAATGGAGTTTAATTTTAAGCACTTTAGATAATGCATTTTTAAACTTGTTTGTGAGGTTTTTGTGGAATTTTTTTTTTAAATTCCTAATTTTAGTTGGTAAGGATTAGCTTTGGGAAGATAGGAAACCTCTCCAGTAAAATTAATTGGTTATAAATGGTTATATTTGATAGGCTTATATACATAAATAAAATTCTCACTGAATTTAAAAGTGATCCTGTGTAAAAACATTATTCCAGTAATATTGATGTCTAAATTTAAAAGAGTGAATATACAAGTAAAATGTATCTACTTTTCATGAGTTTATTCAGTTTAGAAGGGGGAGTCAAAATTTGTACCTAATTCCAATTTAGTATGTTATCTGAAATTGAAAGTAGGCGTAAGTTTTTTTAGTTTGTGTTTGTGTATATACAAAGA
This sequence comes from Daubentonia madagascariensis, assembly GCA_023783475.1. NCBI lineage: Eukaryota > Metazoa > Chordata > Mammalia > Primates > Daubentoniidae > Daubentonia > Daubentonia madagascariensis. The sequence goes on along the minus strand of JAKFHU010000144.1, from coordinate 3,935,353 downwards.
TAAACATTTATCAATGAAACCTTATTAATTTGAGGTTATTTTGACCTGGTTGCTCAGAACTTTTAATTGGTTTGTCTGTATGGAAATGGTGTTTACTAAATATTTAAAGAATTTCCTAAGTATCTATATTTATCAGCACATAATAAGATAGGGGAGACATTTACTGTTCCTCAGACACTTGCTGGTTTTTTGTTTCTTGTTTTTGTTATTTTTCAAATAAAAAAACCCGAGTCTTAATCTGTTCATTAAAACCGAATGTGGTCAGCTTGATGGAAACATCTTGTGTCAAGTTTCTTGTACTAAAAAATACTAAATGATATTCTTTTGCATTTTTGAAAACAGTTATGGAATGTTTTAAGACTAGCCTTCTTACCAAATCTTCATTACTAGAACTTTATGGTATTTTCCAGAAGCATGTCAATTTGTATATGCTTCTTTTCCCTTTGCTTTATCATTGGTACACCCAAGTATTGCTTCAAATTAACTAGACAGTGAAATATAAATGAGATGATGTGAAATCACTCTGAAAGTGTCAGGGTTTTTTATATTATGTAAGGTTCTATTATTAGAAAACATTAAGTCCCAAATTGTACCAATAATCATATCTGTGTGGGATACTCACATTCTAAAAGTGATTAACCATAAAATACATGACAAAATGTTAAGTCCTTTCCTGATAGAATACTAATAAGGCTTAATTTTTCATATACAATAAGATACACAAAAATAAACAGGTAAGAGTCTGCTTGCATATATAAATTATTATGCTGTTGATTATTCTTTTCTTCCTGATGGTAGTAGTTGAAAACCACTGGACTAGATGTCGTCTAAATTCCCTTCCAGTTCTAAAAATTGCACAATTCTGTTGACTTTACAGCTTAGGTACTGTCTCCAATGGGTGAAGGGCCCAGAGAGATAATACTTTGTTTTAAAAAGTTTTTAGAAATTTATTTTTAAAATAATGAAAGTTGACTTTGAGGCATGCACTGTTTTGAAATCTGACTGTCTCTAAATCTACTTCAGACAACACTTTCAGTTCTTGTTTCAAGGAAGGTAGAACAGTGTCTGCTATGCAGAGATCTCATATTAAACTTCCTGGGAGAATTGCCATTGTGAATTAAACAATTAAGAAATGAGAATTCCTGCCAGGTAGGTAGGTATTTTGTGTTCTTTCTGTTGGTTGAAAGTGGTTGACTAATGCAGAGACAATGAAACACACTTAACACTCTTTGTATTTTTAGGTTATCTTTTGAGGAAGTTTGTTTTCTTTATATGACTTAGTTTCTCCAGTCCATTATGCTTTTTTTTTTTTTTTTTTGAGGCAAGTTCTTGTTCTTTCACCCTGGCTAGAGTGCAGTGGCGTGATCATAGCTCACTGCAACGTCGAACTCTTGGGCTCAAGCAACTTGCCTCAGCCTCTGGAGTAGCTGGGACTACAGGCGTGTGCCACCATGTCTGGCTAATTTTTCTATTTTTTGTAGAGATGGGGTCTTGCTCTTGCTCAGGCTGGTCTCCAACTCCTGACCTCAAGCAATCCTCCCGCCTCAGCCTCCCAGAGTGCTTTGATTACAGGTGCGAGCCACTGTGCCTGGCCCTTTATGCATTTTTTAAAAGACCTCTGAACCTGTCCCTTATAGTTGAAGAAAGCAACCCAAATGTTACCTGAATTAAATGCAAGTAAGTGCTTATTCCTTGGAAACAATGTGTTTAAAGGTTTCAATTTATAAACTTATTCATTGTACTACTTTGTTATCTGTTAGGTAGGCCCATTTCCTTTTTTTCACTTTACGTTTTTGTCAGAACTTCAAACTCAAAAATAGATAAACTAATGTAATAAACCCCTGTATACTCATCATCTACTATCAACGGTTTTCAGCTACATCCTTGCTGCTTATTAATTTAAAAATAACCTAAAAATTACATTGCAAACTAGAATTTTCTAGGACCTGAAATGCAGTTAGTAGGGGTTAGTTTATGTTAGTAGTAAAATAAAACATATGACTCACATGTAATCATGTTAAAATAACTTTAAAAATATAAAAGGTCTTTAGAAAAAGGCTTCAAACCTTTTTGACTGTGACCCAGATAGAGAAATTTATTTGTGACCAATATAAATATGTAACAAAGTTATATAAATATGTAACATTTTGTGAAACAGTATCTATCCTTACTCTGTGTGCTGTATTAAAGAAAACCACGGTGACCTTCTGAATTGATTTCATAATTCATTAATGGGCCATGAGACGCAGTTTGAAAAACAGAGCATTTTTGGGTTTGGAGTAGTTTTCTTTGTTTTGTTTTGTTTTATTTTTTACATGCCATGTTAGTCTGGAATATTCTGATTTTTGTAAACACAATAAGGATTTTCACGAGGCACTTATCAGTAATATCAGCACTTACTGTTACAAGTCATTATTTGTAAAGAAAATATAGCATTTTTGGATGTATACCTTAGCCATTATTTATACAATATTGATTTTTTTTTCTATTAGAACTTGGGGAAAAAAGGGAAGCCACTGTAATTTGAATATCATAATCAAGACAACTTTTTCAGTATGTTTAGTTGACCGTTCTTTTAAATTGGAGCCGTGTTCCTTATTCCACAGCCCCTGCCTTTGAGTTTAGTACAGGGCTGGGAGCATTACTGTTTATTCCAAGCTGAGTGCTTACTGGATGCTGTTGTCACATTTCTGGTGAGTACAGATTGACTTGAATACTGGCCAAGAGAAGGAAGGAAGGGGGAAGCAGAAAGATTACTGCCTTTCATGTTTAAGATCTTAGAGTAGCAGGATTATTTTCTCATTTTTAGACATTGCTTCTTGGAGGAAAAAAAGGCAACAAGATGTCCTTGTCCTTTGTTGGCAACTATCAGTGAAAAAACTTTTCAATCCATACATTGAAGGAATGTGTTAAATTTAACTTAGGATTTTTTTGATTATACAAGTTTAGCAGGTTTGAGGAGCAATTGGAAAAAAATAGCACAGCAGCTCCAGCGTGGAAATTATATTCATTAATGCTGAATCTCAAATCATTCACCAAGGGAGATGAAATAAATGGCCTTAATGCAAACCAGGAAACTGCTACATGCAAAAGAGCAAGTATAAAGAGGTTTCAAATAGCTTGCAGTAAACTGTCATTGAATTACCCTTAGACAAATAACATAGTGATTACGTATCAAAATTACGGTGTTACTAACAGTGTTACTGTTTTCTTACTAGGATTGAACTCCAAATAATTAATCATACTTTTAAACTACGTTTAGGAAAAGACAAAATCTGTGTTGATGGTAGCTTAAGATTTAGGAGAAAACCTGAAGGAGCTAAACTTAGGAACAGGGAGCACTAGGGGATGTGATTATCTATTAATACCTTCAAGGTAGCAGTGTAAATGAAGTAAGGGAATTAGGCAGTCTCCAAAGATGGATGGGCTGTATCAAAGAGCAATGGCCTAGAGCACGGGGAAGAAAATCATAGGTTTAGCATTAAGAAGATGATTTTAATGAAACTAGCAGATTAAAGAATAGAGTTGTTTGTACTTACTCATTGTCAGAACCATTATAAGTAGGGCAAATAGCTGGTCGAGAGGGACCTAATAAAATGAAAAGGATCACTTTCTGTTATATCTAGTACTGTTTAGGAGCTCAATAGGAGAAAATATTTATGGAAGTGAGTATGAAATGAAATAGGCTTTCTAGAAGTTTTTAAGGGTCGGAAATTAATCTAGCTCTAAAGTTCTATGATTATGAATTCAAGAAAAATGATAGATTAATTTGGAATCCATTAAAGTAGCTTTTAGGACCTGCCTGTAATACTTAAAACAGGATTCCTTTTATTATAACCTTCAGAAGCAACTTCTTTTTGTTTAGTTATCAAAAACTTAAACCATGAAATTCTTCCAGTCTATGTTTAATACACAGAAGCATGAATGAAACTTAACTTTGGATAGAACCTAGTAAATGTATAACTTTTGGCCATTGGAAATTAGGCTTTTTCTTTTATATGGTAAATTAAAAGATATATAGTATGCTACTAAGAAAGCCATACCACCTGGAAAAGAGTGCTTCTATCCTAACTCCTAAGACTTCATTAGTGAAAATTTTGCTCTGATAGAACCCCAGCCTGTTCTTTAGGAGTGGGAGCTGGTACTGTAATACCTTGGTAGAGATGGGAGCTCACTGTAATTAGTAGAAAAAGTGTAGGGTTGCCAGATAAAATGTAGGATGCCCAATTATATTTAAATTTCAGATAAACAGTGAAGAATTTTTATTTGCTAAATCTGGCAACCCTAGAAGAATGTTTTCTTTGCTATTTTGGCCATCCAGTTAGAACTTAACAAAGAGCCTTGTAACTTAGTGAGTTTTTGTGTATTACAAGAAATCTTCCTAAATTATATTTAATATAATCATGTTACATTGCAAATTTTGTGTGAGAAAATATAGTTTAGGGTAATGTTTTATTTTGGTTATATCACATTTCCATATATGTTTTCTTTAATTCAGCTACCTTACATTTGACAGTAATTTTTTCATTTATTCACTGAAAATTAAAGTTTTCAGGAAGGAGGTGAGCACAGGGCCTCAGCTATTTTTTTAGCAGTTCGCCTCTTCTTACCTAAAATATTTTGAAATTTAGGGCATTATTGCCTGAAGAGTATATGATAAGGATATTTCTAGGGCTGTTGGTTCAAGAATTGTCCTTTTCAGATTCTTGCCTGGGGGCTTGAAATATATTTGTATTTTTGGCTTGGAAGAAGAAAAAGGTATGAATGAAGATGTGACTGACCACACCCTTTTCTTCCTAGTGGGTTCTGAATAATTTTCACTTACTGAATTATGATCACCTGATTTAGAGAGTTAGAGAAAGTGGATGTTAGCTCTGTGACAGACTAGGGATTTGATTTCTTTACAGTTAAATTTCAATACGAAGAAAAACCATGGTTTCATGAGTTTTATTATAAATTCTTTTGAGCTGTGGTGTGTCATTGTTTATCAGTAATTCAGTATAAGAGAATTACCTTTTGTCCTTTTGGTGTGGGCTGGGACAAGGGGTGGTGCCTATAAGAATAACAAAAATTAAATAATGGAATAAATTTCAGGGAAAATGGTATTAAGTAATATGAAACATAATCCTAAGTACTTACACATATTTATTTGAAATATATTTAAGGCAATTTTAAGAATATTAAATTTAAAGAAAACTTGTGGTTTTTATGAAACTAGGAATTAGTATAGTTTAAATTTGATGCCTAAACTCAGTTGGAGACAATATTACAGAATAAAAAAGTTGATAAACTCTGTCACTATTGTAAATGTAAAATGTAAATAACTTCATTGTGAGGCAATGGAGTTGAGTAGAAAGAGCACTGGATTTGGCAGTATCCCTGAAATCTTGTCTCTTTCCATTTTAGTTCCTATGGTTTCTATTTTAAAAATTAGTATAATAGTTAACACATAGGGTTTTTATGAGATTAAATGATGATGTGTGAAAAGGTGCTTAATAAACTGCTATATTGTAAAGTAGCATGTTTATATAGCTTTGAGTTATAGGACCTGGTATTTATAGTGTTTACCTTTAATAGGTTAACTGCAACTCTGGTAGTTTATAAGAAAGTGAAGAGGGAAAAATAAAGTACTAATGAGAAGGGCCAGATTATTTCAAGCTTGACTTTTTTGACGATGATATTAAAGTGTGCATTTTAAATGGTTGCTAATAGGCCAGCCTTTTCATTGGATTAATTATTCCACTCTACTAGGGAAGGTTGATATTAAAATTCTATAATCTTTGTAGTATGCCCATCGCTCTCATCTCAAGTTCAGTTTAGTCACAAGGACCTCCTATTATTCTTCATTTCCATTCCCTCCCTCTTTCCCTCCCCCAGGTAGGTGACAGAAAATGATGTCAGGTATCTATCTTGTGTCTCCTTTTTATAGCAAATTTTTATAACCCCTCTTTACTGTCCTGAAATGAAGTTCATCAGTGTTTTAACCTACCTACATATTATTTAAAAAAAAAAAAAACCCAAAACAATGTAATGCTCTAAATGTAATATAAAGGAGAAAACAAGGGAAAATAACTTAAAATATTTAGATCAGTCTGTAAATGTTCAGGCATGGCTACACAGGAAGACAATGAAGTACTCCACTGTTTATATATTTATGTAGGAAAACCAAGGATTTTTACAGCTGCAAGTGCAGACTTATACATTTGTGCTGTAATGTGACTCACGTACTAAGGTGGCATTGCTATTGATAATGTGATTTTCTGAAAAGGTGAGCAGCTCTTGGTAAAGTTTGAAATGAAGCAAAGAACTATCTATGCTCACTTGACACAGTAATTGTGTTCCTGGAAAATTGAGTGATGGTTAAAACCATGCAAGAATACTTTGTGTTATATTTAAAACAGTGTTAGGTTCTAGGCTCAGAACACGTTTTTTTTTATCTTGAATGTCATTTGAAAGTGGTGTAGGAAGAGGGACAATTCTTTATCGTGTAAGACTTTTTCCCACTTTGTGGGATATTGAGAATCTTTGGTGTCTGCCCACTAAAGGCCAGTAGTGCCACCACAATCATTGTGTCAACCAAAAATACACCCACAAATTTCCAAAATGTCCTATAAAAAGCAGAGCAGCCCCCATTGAGAATATCTCCATTCTGTCCCTGCACTTGTAAGTATCCTCTCATACAAGATTATAGCACTTAGTGCCCAGGATTACCACTGGTCAAAACTACACCTCTTCTAGCAATGGAAAGGCAAGGAGAGCAGCTATTCACTTGCCTTTATTCTGATAATATGCATTAAAGCAGGATTGTAAACTCATTTACCACAGGAGCTAAGCCAAGTACCATTTGCTAAACTGGAGAATAGATGCTTTGAAAATGCTAAAAATTGGACTTTTAGAAACACTGTGTGGGCCAGGTATGGTGGCTCATGCCTGTAATCCCAGCACTTTGGGAGGCCAAGGAGGGAGGATTGCTTGAGGCCAGGAGTTTGAGACCAGCCTGGGCAATATATCGAGACCCTGTCTCTACCAAAATAAACAAAAACAAAAAAATTAGCCTGGTGTAGTGGTGCACATTTGTAGTCCCAGCTACTTGGGAGGCTGAGGCAGGAGGATTGCTTGAGCCCAGGAGTTCGAGGTCAGAGTGAGCTATGATCATGCCACTGCACTGTAGCCTGGTGACAGAGTGAGATCCTGTCTCAAAATTAAAAATACTGTGCTGGTCAAATAAAATTGTCAGCAGGCCTCCATGTTGTGTCATCTTCACCAAAGGATTATATTGTGGATTTTGGAGTCTGGGAGATTAGATTGAAATCCCGATTTTTGGCAAATCTCTTTAATCTCTCTTAGCCTCTGTTTTCTCATCTGCCTATTAGGCATAAGGCATACCTCACAGGATGGTGGTTAAAATGAGATTGCATACATAAAGCGCCTAGTACAGTACCTGACATAAGATATGAGCTTGATAAAATTTTCTGTCACTGGTATCCATTCAGTTATCTTGGTTTACTTTTTAATCTATTGTTTGAAAGCTATGTGTTCTATAGTGAAATAGTTATAAAATTTGAAATCTTTAATATAGGAGCTATTAGTCCCTTCTTATTTTAACAGAAGCAAAGAAGTAATTAAAATAAACTTTTTTGGTTAATACACAACCTTCCTACCTAGAGTATTTGGAGCCTGATACTGTATGGCTGATTCCAAACTATTTCAGTAGCTCATGCTCCTTTGTCTGTCAGTTAATCTTTCAACATTAATATATCCAGGTAGCAGTGATCTTTATTTTTGAAGTCATCTTGGAGCAGAAAGTTTTGCTAGTACTGTAGTAATGTATTGCACCATGAAAACTAGATTGTTCCATAGAAGTGACATGTTTTTATAGTTGTTGCTGAAGTTAGAAGTTTGGCAACATGATTTTTACTGGGAAACTCTGGTATATGATTTTCTTCCAATTATCCAGTGAATGTTTTGAAAGCTTAACATTTCTTGGTTCTTATGAAGTGCTGTAGAGACATACAAGTCTTGCTGTACATCTTGATTTCAGTCTTTAGCAGCAGAAAGTTTTTTTCTTTTTTAACTTTTTATTAGTAATTAAGACATTGATCCAAATGCTTAAAGCAATACAAGAAACGTGAACACATGCTTTATTCCTGTCCCCATAAAATTCTGTTGTCCATCTTTGTTTCCTTCCACAATATGATTTTGAGTCCTTTAAAGGAGCTCCGTGCCTTAGTTTTATTTATATATATGTATATATATACACACATATATATATATAATTTTTTAAAAGTCTTTTTCTATTTTTCTCATGTTAATTTTATTCTCTTCTTACCTGTACTTTTCTTGGTTCTGCCCCTTCTGTAACTTCAGTTGTTTTTAGATAAACTAAATTCTAGATTTGGCATTTAAAAATTTTTTATTCTGTTTTATTTTAATCCTTTTTAGTAGAGGGTAGCATATTCTGTTATACTTGTAATATGAAAATTTAGTTTAGATGGCTGATGTTTTTGAGCAGGAGTGTTTGCATATTGTGACTTCTGGGTATTTTTGCATTTCCTAGTAGCTGTTTAATGATTTTCTTTGTCCAGTGGAGATTTTTCTACCATGCCTTTTTAATCTTTTAATCCCCACAGGGTCATAATGTCCGTGTTTCTCAGAAACAGCTCAGCTAGTTTTCGAGGCCTAGTCACAAAGGAAATTAATTCCTGATGGAACTGAGAACATCAAGGCAGTAGGAATTCCAGGCAGGCGGCTTAGTAATGAATATTGATTGTGAGCTGTGTGGTACTTGCTGTGGACTGGTAAATTTGAGAGCTTCCCTGCAAGGCTACCACTTACTGTGGAGTGCACATGAAACTTTCTAAAATGTCTGCCCATGGAGCATATAATTTACTACTCAGTGGCAGGTAGACATTAAAATTCAATTGTGGGGTGGGGGTAGTGCCAGGGGTAATCAGACTTTACAGCTTGAGGTTGAAAGGGCAAATTTTGGTATGCATTAAAGAAAAAAACCCCACTAGAGTATGCAGAGTAGTAGTTCTTGCTGTATGAACATTAGGTTATAGTGAAAATTGCTCAGAAATTACCAGTAGAAGTATGAGCTTCCTGGCATTTGTATTTTAGTAACAGATATGTATATTTCAGCAGCTTTTTAGAGCCAGAATGGGAAAGAGTTTGAGTGGAATGTGTTTTTAGTAGTGTCTTAGTAGAGTGTCACCTTACCATTCTGCAACACTATCTGTTTATCACTGAAAGAGCTCAAGAATTGTATCAAGTCTTAAATTCTCAGAATACACCATTGGAAAAACTTGACAGTTCTGGTAGTACTAGGTGAGCCTGAGGTAACCAGATACTTAAGCTTGTCAGCCATCTCTGCCTAGAATTTAATAAAGTTTTCATCAGGTTGAATTTTCGAAGAATAGATGTAACTAAGTACAGGAGGGAATATTAGCAGACAGGAAGGATGAACCCTAATGCATTGGATAGCGGTTAACCAATATTTTGACATAGAATTACTTCATTTAATTTTTTGAAAGAAGGGAAAAGTTACTGGATTTTTGAGAATTAGGAAAGGACTTGCTTACATTATAACTTCAAATAATACCCAGGTGTTGAAAGTAAAATATAGAAGTTCTTTTACCCCTAGATTCCCACTCCCCAGGAAGAAGTTAGTAGTTTGTTGTGTATCCTTTCAAAGCTTGGTCTAAGTAGACATATCGTTTACATACTGTGATGCTTTGCATTTAGTATTATTAATTATGTTACAACTTATTTTGGTATTTATGGTCTTCTTTGAATCTAGTAATTGCAGTGACAGATATATTCCTTTATGTAAATGTATGGAGCTGCTAGAATAATTATCTGTTGTTATTAATTGTCCCCAAAGGGAATTATGTTGATGACTGCATTCTTTTTATTTTTATTTTTTTGGAGACAGGGTCTCACTCTGTTGCCCAGGCTGGAGTGCAGTGTGGCATGATCATAGCTCACCACAATCTTAAATTCCTGGGCTCAAGCTCCCCTCCTGCCTCAGCCTCCTGAGTAGCTGGGACTATAGGCATGGGCCACCACTCCTGGCTAATTTTTCTACTTTTTGCAGAGACGGGGTCTTGCTCTTGCTCAGGCTGGTCTTAAACTCCTGACCTCAAGCAGTCCTCTCGCTTAGGCCTCCCAGAGTGCTAGGATTACAGGTGTGAGCCACACTTGGCTGATGACTGCATTCTTGATGTTGAAATTGGCCTATTGAGAGGCAGCCTTTCTCATTCCAAACAAGGAAAGCTTCATTACAGGGAAAAGAGAAATACTTTGCTCTGATTTTTATCCTCAGACACATACTTTTTGGCAGAAATCTTGAATATTCACCCATTAATATCTTAGCCACGTGGATAGTTCCTGGGACAGCCGTGCTAATTTTTAGTGAAAGCACTCTAGAAACAATTTTGCTGTCAGTTTTCAAGACCAGCAACAATATTTTGCTGGTGTTTGGGACACTAGGTAAGTAATATAACCTGATCCTCCACCTCCCTGTGGGGGTGGAGATTCTACCTAATCATGTAGTTATGAGGCAATAAAGACCTGAAACAAGTTGGTGAGAGTGCAAATAAGTAATTGTGAAGGGAGAATGGAATAGATTTGATAGTTGGCTGAATTTTGGGATTTCTAGAAGGATTGAGGAGGCAGCAGGTTTTAGTGGACAGAACATCAGTGGACAGGAGTCAGAATATTTGAATTCTAGTAAGGGTTCTGCAACTAGATTACAACCTCTTTTGACCATGGTATATCTAAATGTTAAGCTGGGGCAAGAATTAGATTTGGGAGTTTTCAACCTTTAGCTGTGGAAAGTTTTCTTTTTAATATTAAGTAGAATCTCAATTTGTTAATTAGATAAAAGTAGAGCTGTTTGGGGTAGAGGGAGTCCCCTAAGTGCTCCAAAGAATCCTAAGGGTCTGAGGAGCAGGGTTTTTAAATTGATGAAATGGATGACCCCTTGTAGACCTACTTTTAAAGGGTGTTTTGTACCCTTGGTTCATGATCTACTCGGTCAGTCTTGATACCTGCATGAAGAGGTCCTGTGCATACTTTGCATGGTCAATGATTAAAATACTTATACGTGTGTCCGTGGTTGAAATGAGACCAAAAGATGATCCCTTTAAGGCAGAATCTATAAAATAGTACAAAGATAATTATCCTATGCAAAATGGATTCAATAAAATAATTTTTATTACAAGGCTTGTCAACCTCTTTGCAGGAAAGAGCTACTTGTCATTTGCCCTGAGTTTTGAAATCCAGGAATATGTACATGATAGGAGAGTGCAGAGGTGTGCTGTTAAGTCCCTACTTGGAAAGGGGATGAAAGTGCTATTTTCATCCCTTCTTGGTGGAAAGAAAATCTTAGGGGTGTGTGGTTTTAGCATCCACCTTGCAGATCTGCCGGTAAGAACTGGAGATTTACTACTAAATTCTAGTTTACTAGTTAGGAACATCAGCTTTAAAAAATTGGTCATTCAGCCAGGTGCAGTGGCTCACACTTGTAATCCTAGCACTTTGGGAAGCCAAGGTGAGGGGATTGCTTGAGGCCAGGAGATGGAGACCCACCTGGGTAACATGGCGAAACCCTGTCTCTACAAAAAATAAAAAAATTAGCCAGGCATGGTGGTTTGCACCTGTAGTCTCAGCTACTCAGAAGGCTGAGGTTGGAGAACTGCTTGAGCCCAGGAGGTAGAGATTACATACAGTGAGCTACGATCATGCCACTATGCTCCAGCCTGGGTGACAGAGTGAGACCTGGTCTCTTAAAAAAAAAAAAATTGGTCATGGTTTGTAATGCTGGATACTTTTTAAACTCATAGGTCCACATAGAATCTTTGTATAGGTAACTTAGATAACTGGGGATGGATGTGTAATGATAAAGGCCTGAACTGGTTACCTTGATGAGGAAGAAGTAGAATATACTCTATGCCAGTCATTCTAAGATAAAATATATCTGGATTAAATAATGTACACAGGATATTATTTAGTTCTAATTGTCCATAGTAAACAAAGCATTGCTATCAGTGAGGCAATATAGTGTAGTGTTACAAGCTTTGGAATTATACTGCCAGGGTGTGCATCCTGCCTCTGTACTCTTTGTAGAATGGCAATAACAACCTTAGGAGGTAGACTGTATTATCATGTAGTAAATTAAATTATATGATATACTTTGCATTATGTCTAACACATAAGTGATCAATAAATGTTAACTGCTGTTGTTATGAATTTGCTTTGAGACATGAGTTATGTGTTCAGTAATCTTTTCAAAATGTTCTTTTTTTTTTTTTTAAAGAAAGAAAATGTCCTACTCCCTGCCCCTCTTCCCCCATGGTTTTCTTCAAGTTATCTTTTCAAAAAAAAAGAGATTCCCAGGCTGTTGTTTGTTTTTGATTCTGGGAGGTTTACAGAGATTCTGAAATTTCTTTTCTCTTTTAGACTTAATGATGAGCAATATCACTAACTAATTTGGAAAAGAGTGGTTAACTTGTATTCTAACTGTAAAGAAAAATCTCAACTAAAAAATCTATTTTATAATCAATTTCTATTCTCTTGCTTGTTAGAAAACAAACTGACATTAGGGATTTGATTTTTTTATAAAAGGTAACTTCCAGGGCATCTATGGTAAATTCGGATTATATCTAGTCTAGGCTAGTCTTCTAGAATGTATGATTCCATTGATATTCAGAGTGTGGGTTTGATGTCCACCTTTCTAAGAAGAACCCCACTAATCAAAGAAAGATGGTTTCATTTATTATACTGGTTATTAACATGACTGGTACATTTTAGGTTAATAAGTTGAAATTTAGTGAAAGGATTTTATCCTTAATCCTTGGCTAATGAGAATCTTATTTCTTACCATTCTTTTAACAAATATTATTGAGTATAATGTGCATAGCAAGACATTGTGGGGATATGAAATTAGAGACATATCCTGGTTTCCAAATAATTTACGATCCATTAAAATATATTGTTTGCTTCATGCATTTTCATGGTTTCATGGAATACTACATTTCAATTAATTAACCATTTATAATATGTAGACCATTTATAATAAGTAGATTTGCAGAATATTAAAGCTGAAAGAACCTTAGAAATCATCTATTTCAATCTTCTGATTGTATATGCAAGGGAACTAAGGTTTCAGATTTTAACATATATGTATATATTTATTAAAAGAATGATTTCTATACATTGATATACTTTTTTAAAAGTCACAATTTAAATTGATATGTCCAGCATTTTATTACCGTGCGGTTTAGTATTCACTTCTGAAATACTATGAGAGAATACATGATAACGCATTCTAGAGAATCAGTACTAGCCTGCACAATCTTGGCCTGTTTTTTTTTTTTAACCAGGGTTTATGATTTTACTAAATATGATAATACTCTGAGATCACTAAGTGGAGAACTACCTTTTGCAAATATTAGTGTTCACTGATCTTTGTAAACTGTCATTTAAAATTAAGAGAGGTATTTTCTTCTGTTTGGGAATAGGGCCTTGAATTGTATGCTTTATAGTAAGGCAAGAGATTCTGGTTAATGGGAAAATTATTTGAGCCAAAGGTGGTATAGCTACCAAATAATATCGAATGTAGGAGAATAAGGTGGAAGATTTATCAGTTTTGACAGAGAAAAAAAATAAAACCAGGAATTTGGAGGTGCTTTGGAGGGCATGATATGTTTGAATCTGAGACACAGGTATTTAATAATGGAAGGGGTTCTTAGAAAATTGTTGCTTAAAGTTCTTGGGAAAAGTTTGTAAGTCACAAATATACCGTATTTAGAATTAGAAATTTATTGACCTGGAGTTTTATTCTGGGATAGCTCCACTCTAATTTCTTGATCTTATACAACATACTCTCTAGGTTCCCTGTAGGTTGAGTCACCGTAATTCTCAGTTTGTGCCTGTTACCCCATCATAATTATTAATGCCATCCCTTTTACTCTCAAAAGCGTCCTGGCTTGGATGACAAATTTTGTGGTACCTTACCCATGAATGTAATATCTGCCTCTGGGCACTTAGCGGGATGAAAACTTATGAAACTTCCTTCTATATTGGGTAACATTGTTTTCCCTATGATGGGAGACTTCCGTTAAGTGGAGTTAAATTTCCATTAAATTAGGAGGGCATTAATTAAGATAGCCTAGTGGAAGTCTGGGACATCTCAAAGTTTAAGATGATTGATAGGCTAGAAAAGAGTCTTATGTTTTCTGTGCTTGTGTCAGAAACACAGGATAGGTGGACATTACTAGCTTGTTTGGGCAGGAGTGAATTCTCAGTACTGAAAGATAGCTTTGCATTTATGTATTTTGTTTTTAAAATTAATCTGCAGTCAGGTACACTTAGTCCCAAGGGCAAATAAATCTCGGTACATGATTATAATTATTTTTCAGATAATACTTTTAATTAAAAAAAAGACTTCATTTTTTAAGAACAATTTTAGGTTCATAGCAAAGTTGAGCAAAAAGTACAGAGTTCCCTCCTACCCCCTCCTCCTACACCCCACACACATAGCCTCCCCCACTATCAACATCACCCTCTAGAGTGGTACATTTGTTACAGTTAATGAACCTACATTACACATCATCATCACTCAAAGTCCATAGTTTACATTAGGATTCATTCTTGGTGGTGTACATTCTGTGGATTTTGACAAATATATAATGATATGTATCTACCATTAATAGTATCATACAGAATAGTTTTACTGCCCTAAAAATCCCCTGTGCTCCACCTATTTATCCCTCCCTTTCTCTTAACTCCTGGTAACCACGGACCTTTTTATTTTTTCCATAGTTTTGCCTTTTTTAGAACGTCTTATACGTAGTTGGAATCATACTATGTAGCCTTTTCCGATCAGCTTCTTTCACTTAGTAATATGCATTTAAAATCTTCCCATGTCTTTTTGTGGCTTGATGGCTCATTTCTTTTTAGCACTGAATAGTTTTTTTATTGTCTGGAAGTATATTTCATTTTAAAAAAGTGTTCTTGATAGTCTGTTTTTAAATTGGCATACTAAATTCCACAAGTAGGATCTTTTAATTCTTTTAACAGTGTGTTGAATATATGATCAATTCCCATTTAATGGGAGTGAAATTGCTTATTACTGTGAGAATGATTTGCCCTATGTTCTGAATGAACAGTAATTATAAAAATTGTTGAGAATTTGGGGAGAAATACAGATCTTCATGAACATTGTGTAATATCAAATGCTATAGTACTTTGACCATCTTAATCTAATCACATAAATACTTTTTGCCTCTGTCACAACTTAAGTAGTGGGAAAGTTTACAATCTCAACACATTATCAATATGGTTTATATGTAAAGGAATCAAATTTGTCACATTTCATAACTCATTTTTTAAAATTCAAAATAAGACTCAGTAAAATTCTACTTAGTATCCACAATTTTTTAAATTGAGAGACCATTGGGACATAGAGGGGGAAAGGAAATTTCTCATTCCATGCCATTGTGGAAATGTAGAATCTCTTGGTCACTTATTTGTGTGTTACTGTCATGTCCCTATTTTCCAAAATCATATCTGGTTAATTTTCAAACAATTATCAAAAAAGACCAGAACATAGGAAAAAGAGTATAAATATTACAGTACTTCATGAACTTTTATCACAGTCTAAAATAGGAGTTACTATTTCTGTTAATATTTTTTAGAATCACTTAGTCTGTGGCATATTGGCTTAGTTTCTTTTCAGTACTCTACTGCAGAGTGCAGGGTGGGAGTTGGTTTACTTTGGGCTTTAGGCTGAGATTTCATATATTTTCCTTTTAAAAAGTTGGGAAAATTTGATTGGGATTATGTATTATCTTTTTCCCAAAAAGGAACGTTTCTATGTTAAGTGAAATAGCCAGGAACAGAAAGTTAAACACTGCATGTTCTCAATCTTAGGTGGAAGCTAAAAAAAGTTGATCTCATAGAAATAAAAAGTAGAACAGAGGTTACTAGAGCTGGGAAGGGTAGGGGTGAGAGGAGTATAAGGAGAGGTCTGTTAAAGTACACAAAATTACAGCTAGATAGGAGGAATAAGTTCTAGTGTTTTATAGCACTGCAGGGTGACTATAGTTAACAGCAATATTTATATATTTTAATATAGCTAGAAGAGAGGATATTGAATCTTCCCAACATAAAGAAATGATAAATGTTTGAGATGATGGATATGCTAATTACCCTGATCTGATCACTGTACATTGTATGTATCGAAACATCACTATGTACCCCGTAAATATGTACAATTATTACGTGTCAATTAAAAAAATTAATTAAAGAAAAGAAGCATTTCCACTTTGGAACCAAATGGGCACTGTTTTTCTCAAAGGTTAAGGATTTTTTGTTAAGGTTAATAGCATTATGCACTCTACTCAGCTGAGGTCTAATGCTGCTTTGGGACCTTGTGGTGTGGATACTGTGCCTTACATCTGAGTCATTGACATGGAGGACGTGACGAGACCCTTCTTCTTTTTTTTTTTTGAATCTTCTGAAACAGAATAATATTTGCTTGATGTTATTAAAAGTGTTGTCCAGATATAAGAAGGGAATTCCTAATTTGGTGTATTTTATGCTAGTAAAAGTGCATTGCATTCAGTGGTGAATCATCTGGAAAGAAGTATAATTATGTAGAAAGTTCCATTCTCAGTCCCTTTTTCATCCTCCCTGGGTGATCTCATCTCCTCCCATGGCTTCACCTTCACCTAAGCTGACGATTCCCAAGTGCATATTTCCAGCCTCCACCTCTCTCCTGGAGATCAGATCCTTATTTTTAACTACATCTGGACATCTCAACAGGATAACTTATCCTGTGCTTCTCCCAAGACAACTTTCAGCCTGCCTTCCCTTATTCCATTTGCAGTATCGCTTTCCACCCCAGGTTAACAAGTTCACTTGATTCTATCTTTTAAACATTTCTCACATCCATCACCTTCTCACCATTCCCACAGCCACACTTAGTTAGTTCAAACTCATTTTTCATGTGGATTATTGAAGAACCTTCCTAACCCCTTCTTGACTTCCTTATTTCTGACATCCTTTCTACTGCCACCAGTTGATCAGTCATACCCCTTGTTCCATGGAAAGAAGCCCAAGGTGCTTAGGTATATGCTCTTCATAGCCTACAGGATGCCTGTCATTCTCCCTAAATTGTGAGGTCTTGAGGATATAGATGTCCTGTTTTTCTGAATAGCATGAGCACTTAACAGATGATTGGCATATAATAGCACTCAAAAAGTATTGAATTTTTTCACCTTTATCTAAAACTACTCATTCCTACTACTTTTCAACACTGTGCTCATACTGTTTCCTCTTGCCTAGAACAAGGCCATCTTTCCTCTCCCCCAGCTGACAAGGCTAGACTTATTTTAATACATAAGCTTTCTAGGTGTACATTAGCTTACTCCCCCAGCAAAATTAGTTATTTCTCATATGTTCCTGTTGTGTATATCTGTTATAGAAGTGACTGTTGTCAATTGTATTGTGTTTTGATTATTATTCTGTCTCATGTCTTGCAATGTTTAGATCTCTTTAGGAACAAAGTTTATTTTAATTATCCCTGTGCAAAGTCCTTGGTAAATAGGTCCTCAATAAATGGTAAATTGAATTGAATGCATGCTCTCAATTTATAGACTAGTAAAAAGAACAAATCCAAGATAAAGGTCATTGCTTTGAAGTCATAGTGAGTGACGTTTTTTAGCAACCATTTTTGCTACTCTGCTTCTTTTGGCCATAGATCACGGACTTATCTGCTGGGAGAGTCTTTACATGGTTTCAGAAACATCTATGTGGCTCCTATGCCCTTATTTTCCTTCCATTTGAACAAGCTGAAAATTTTAGCAGTTCCAGACTCTCTGAGACATTAGTTATGAGAGTGTGGTACTGTGGTCCCTGGACCAGCAGTACCAGCATCACCTGAGAAGTTGTTATAAATGCAGGTTCTCAGGTCTCACTTTAGTTCTACTGAGTCAGAAGCTTGGGATGGGGCCCAGCAGTCTGTGTTTTAAGAAGCCCTCCAAATGGTTCTGATGCATGGTAAAGTTTAAGAATTGCTGCTCTAGGATTTTGTCATCTAAGGAAAGTTTTGCCTTTCATATATAATAACAAAGTTCCCATTGTGGTTTCTACTATAAGCTGTTCGTGCTTTGGAAATAATTGATCAGCTAGGAAGACTAGAACTAATATTACCTAACATCCTGGGATGTGATTCAAAGAATCTCTGCAAAGTATTTGACTCTGTGGTTTCTAGGAATGGCTGTTTAAAAGAAGTTGGAGGGAGGGGCTTCCTACCTCTTTCAGTTAAGATGTCTTCTAGATTATACTCAGACTATCAGCTTGGACAAGTTGTGTTCATTGTCATATTCGTGGTGTATATGATGATGGAAGAATGAGATGAATTATCTTGTCTTCCACATTTCAGTCTTGGTTGTTGGTGGGTTGTCAGAGACAGAAAGTAAGCTTGTTATCAGAAATTATACTGAATCTATTGACAAATGCATTTCACAGAAGAAGTAATTAGTGAAGTTTAGCTTTTGATTAGTGATAACCCATGGCTTTTAAGAATGGTTTATTTAACTTGTTAAAGAAAAAATGATAGTTGTTAAAGCATGGTAAGAAAGACTTTATTCAGATCATGGTGATTGGTATAGGGACCACTAAAGTATGATTTTGCAGTGGGACAGAGAGATTGGACTCAACTCTGAATACAGCATGGTCAAGTGGGAATTTATAGCCAAGGAGCTGGGTGGGAGTCAGTGGATAGAAAATTACTAAGAGAAAAGTTCAAGAGTAAGGAGGATTCTGGCTAAACCAACCTAACACATTCTGACTGAGGATAGGCCAGGGTGATCAGACCTTACCTGGGGGATGATGGAAGATAAGGAACCTGATCGGATATTGAGGGTGATCAAGGATGAGGGGTTCTTGCTAAACTGACTTAGCAGGGTTCTTTGCTAAAACTGAATTTTACAAGGAAGTTCACAGATGAGCTTAGGAGAAGGTTCAGAAGCCTGATTAAATTTGGTCAAGCAAAGAATCTTTGTCCAACTGGAATATTTGACCTTTCTAGCATATTGTTTAGATTTTGCCTTTAATAAATCCTAACTGGAGGGTCAACTGAAGCACACTCTTAAAATACTTTGTAACTGTTATTTATTTATTTATTTATTAAAATTGTTTTTGGCCTTGAAACTCCATTTTGGGTGTAGTTCTAGATTGGCCTATAGCTATTTTTGACAGTCTTTTGGGATAAGAGTTTTTATGAGCATTTACTTAAATATGTAAGGGTTTTACTGTTTGAACCAAACCATTTATTAAGAACTCTCTTTAAGATACAGCTGTTTGTGTGCATTTGTCTATTTCCTTTGGATGAGACATCCTTGGTTTTTAATGGCTAGCAAAACTGGCTTTTTCTCTTGTGTATCAGCATCTTGAGTACTATTTGTGGAGTTAGGAAGTGAATTACCTAAAGTTTCCTAACACGAATAGCTTGACAGCAGATCGTGGCTTCTGCATTTTTGCCTTTGGACAGACACATTCTTAGTTTTTAAAAAGTCATGGTCATTTTTGTGTGAAAATGGGACATGATCTATTGTATTTAGCCTTAACTTTCTTGGATCTGACTTTCCTTGCTCAAGAGTAAATTAACTGCCTCTTTCCTCTCTGGGGTGAGGCAGAAATGTTAGACTCAAGGAGTGTCTTTGATAATGAAGCTGTTTACATGAATACTATAAAAGCCTAGACTAAGTGGCTAGTATTATCTGATTAAATAACATATAAGCAGGGCTTTCAATCTGTTAGAGCCCATGCAAAGATATTTAGGCTCATAGGCATGAGCCCTGGGAACATGCAGGAAGAAATGCAAGGGGGGCTCAGTTCTGAGCTGATTCTTCTCTTTGCTTTAAAAAATTTCCAGTTCCTTCTGTTTCCCAGATCTGGTGTCAAGTTCTATTTTTATAGGACTTTTTTTTAAAACCAAAACTTATTCTAACTCATTTTTATTAATTGCTGGCAACTTTACCTTATTTAGTGTTACTTTCTATTTGAAACATGTTGGAATTCTTTGGATTAGTAGTTTTCTTTTCTTTTCTTTTTTTGTTTTTTGAGAGAGAGTCTCACTTTGTCACCAGGATAAAGTGCAGTGGCATCATCATAGCTCACTGCAACCTCAAACTCCTGGGCTCAAGTGATCCTCCTGTCTCAGCCTCCCGAGTAGCTGGGACTACAGGCGGCACACCACCACACCGGGCTAATTTTTCTATTTTTTTGTAGAAGTGGGGTCTTGCTCTTGCTCAGGCCAATCTGGAACTCCTGAGCTCAAGCAGTCCTCCTATCTTGGCCTCCCAAAGTGCTAGGATTACAGGCGTGAGCCACTGTGCCCGGCCAGATTAGTGGTTTTCAATGCTTTTTTTTTTTGAAAATTGAAAAATTCAAAATAATTTTAGACAGCTTCCCACCTCCATGGGTGAGTCTGAGCCCTGCCCCCCATTTTCTCCCACATTGCTTTTGAGGTGCCTTAACAGAACACCCAGGACTGGTTTAGATCATTCTTTCAATAACAGAGTAGAATGCTTGCATAAAACTGTTGTTATGTTATTACATTGATAGGTTACAGGTTACAAAGTAATTTTACATACATTGTTCATGTGAATCTCACCATGACCTATGAAGAAGATAGGAATTATTGTACCCATTTTTCAGACGAGGAAACTGAGGTTGAAGAAATTGAAGAATCCAACCCAGATGTTCTAAACCATGGCTCATTTCCCTATAAGGTGAGCTCTCAGCTTAACAGAGAGACCCTTAACTGTTCACTCATCTAATAGAAGTATAATCTAGACTCAGGTGTGTCTGGAACACACCTGAAATTATATGCAAAATTATATTTGTATTTTTCTGGGATGAGAGAGGCCCATGGCATTTTATCATACTTTTAACTTTTTTCTTTTTTTGTCATTTACTTTTAGACCCATGGATCTAGGTAGATCTTGCTTGCTTAGCTTGTCAATGGGAATTGGCCACAGGACTCAATGAAAATCCTTGTTGAAGGAGATCAGTCATATCAAATGCTTGTCTCTTGTCTGTCCTGAAGTAATTTAACATTTGCGTAGAGCTTTACAGTTTACAGAACTCTACCACATGTGTTATGTGATTTTCACAACTATCCTAAAAAGTAGGCAGCATCATTCCCATTTAAAGAAACTGCTCAAAGTTAAGAGAATTTAAGTTGTAGAAGTAGTGACTGAAAAGCTGACACTCTTTCTTAGGCTGAAATTAATTTGACATGATCTAAAATCCCATAACTATCATCTTATCTTACATTTTGTGAATTTACAGTTTGGCCTGTCCAATATCCACTTTCTTCCCAAATATCATCGTTAAGCAGCCTAATTTATAATTGATAGGTTTATTCTTTACTTTGTGTCTTTGAAAAGGAGAATTTGAACTGCCTCTTTTTATTCTCATTATTCTTGTACTTTCCACATTGTTCATAATATTTCAGATTTAATGGTTTATAACTCTAATAATGTTTGCTAATTCCTTGAGTCCATGTACATGTGTCTGCTACTGTTACTCTCCCCATTGTATAATAGTTTGCTCTAAGGATAGGAAAGAATGAAGAATTCCTTCTTTTTCATTCCCTTCTGTGGTTAACATTTCTATTCTGGTTCTCATTTTATTTGAAAAGTTAAGCTTAATTTTTTTGTCATTTCTTGAAGAAGTTGGATTTTAAAGTTAAGCTGATTTTGGATGTAAAGTTCTGCTTCCCAGCCTTTTGTGGAGCAGTACTGCAGGCTGCTGCCCATGGCCTGTTTAGCATTTATTTCTATGGAGACATATAATAATAGCTAACATTATTGAGAGCTTACTATATACCAGGCACTGTTTTAAGCTGTGTTATCTCATGTAATCCTCACAATAACCCTATGAGGTAGCTGCTATTATTAGCTCTGTTTCACAGATTAGGGAGATGAAGCTCAGAGAGGTTAGGTCACTTGCCAAAGGTCAAAGAGTTAGTGACAGAGCCTTCTGTGAACCTAGGCAATCTGATTTAGAGTTTGCTGCTTTTGGTCACTAAACTATAGTCTCTCTTGGCATGAACTAGATTTCCCTATTTCTCCAAAGCAGAAGGGTAGTTAAGATAGGCTGAGCAGATTCCTGTAGTCATTTTGGATGGCACAATTTCAGAATAAAGGGTGGGCCCTGGTTTCAAAGCTACCGATAGGGATGATCTTCATTTCCAAACTTTTGTCATACCTGCCTGAAAGGAACGGGTTTGAACTTGGAAAATGCTTTGTAATTGCTGCCATCTCTACCTAGAGATCACACTAATCCATAGTACCTTCATTGTGCTGCAGAGAATGAGGTTACCCTGTTTCTGGTCCACTCCCAGGGCTTCAGGCCTGCCTTACCCTTAGTTAGTCAAAACAGAGTGAGTGCATGTAGACTTCTGACCTGCCTTTGGTGTCAAGGAATAGGGGTAAATGATCTGATTCTTAGTTAACAGTAAGGATAGGCAGGCTGTACAGTAGTCTGAGGCTCAAGTCTATGACAGCCTTATAGCAGTCAAGGGTCATTTAGACATTTGAAATACTCATAATCCCTATAACCACATTTAGATGTCTCTGGGTCTTGCTCAGTCTTCTTTTTGAGGTAGATGATCTAAATTTGTGTGTGTGAGAGAGACAGAGACATAGACAGGAGAGAGAAATGCTCTTATGTCCTTGGCTGTCATTTCCTCTTTATTGTGAGGCATGAAGGAGACAGCGTGAGCCACCCACAGGGAATTAGTGGTAGTGGGAGCTTGTAGGGAATAGCTGTTTAAAAGGAAAAAGAAAGGTGATGAAAGTAGGCAAGATTTAAAGGCCTGGCCTTGACAGTAGTCATCTGAGGGAGAGGGAGAGAAGTTAGTCTTATTTCTTTTTCTTTTTCTTTCTTTTAAAATTTTTTGACGACTGTGACTATGCCTTAATAGTCTTATTTCTTGTTCTGTGGTTGCCCTGGAGGTAAATGTAAAAATCACTGATGGTCTCTCTTACAGAGAGGTAGGCTAGCTTTTTTTTTGCTTCTTTAGGGCACATATAAAAGCAGTTTTCTTGGGATTGGGCTCAACTTGCTCTTCTGTGTTCCCTTTTTCTTCTCACCCTCTGCTATATATCTACACATCCAGTTTTCCCTGCCAGAGAGCTCCTCCTTTTCTCCGGCTGCGAGTCCCAGCTGTCATCTTTGCCTCCCATCCCCCACCCCCAGTTATGCAATTTTGCATTACTCTTCTCCTGGTTTTGCTGCCTCCATTTTTAATGCTCTGCCTGCTACCCCCTCCAACACCAGCTTCTAGTCCCTCCCTCCCCCAAAGCCAGCATCCACCATTCAGTTCCCCTGATATTAATACTTTCTCAAAACTCTTTTTGAGATTGGCCCAGTCACTTAAGACAGTGGGCCAGACAGATGATGGCAGGGAAGGGATGGGGCAGGAGGTTGTTTTTCTAAAATTTAGGCTTTTTCCAAAATATTGGATGAGACTTGACCTGGAGATCAAACAGATGCTTCTGCTGGCCTCCCAACTATAGGCGGTTGTGTGCTTTCATGTTGAGGGCACATGATTGTTTAAAAGCCCTTGGTAATGAAAGACAGGGCAGTGAGTCAGGCTCTGAGCTGCCTACCTCCTGCTGCTGCTGAGAGCTGGTTCTTTTCCTGAATTGGAGCTAATTTTGGATGGATAATGAGGTGGATGGTTGCTAATAACTTTCCCTTGCTAATTGTGATTTCACAGTGTAAAGAGGTGTTTTTTTCTTTCTTTCCTCTGCTGTTCGAGGGGAAATAGATCTGTTTTCATGATTTTTGATGAGTGTTCAGCTATCAAGGAATCCCCTAGTTCGTTTGCTTAGAGGCAGTACGATTTATTGGAAAGAGCCCTAGGCTAAGAGCTGAAGATACATGTTCTAGTCCCAGCCCCACTCAAGATGAGCTGCCTAAGTGATCTTGGGCAATTCACGAACCTGTCTTTGCATCTGCCCTATGAACAGATGAGATGTGATGTATGTGGAAGCACTTTACAAATATAAAGTTTTATAAAAATTTTAGGTGCAGCTCTTTATTAATTTGGCTTTTGGCTACAACACCAGAGAAATGTTTGTAATGTCTTTTAAACTCCTTCCTCCTCTGAAGCTAGCCTTCTCAAGAGCAGGGCATTAGAATCATCAGAACTAGGGGCAGTCTTGCCTCAGAACAATCTTTTCTTTTGTTTTCTCTCTGTTCACCCCTCAGCTCCCCCACTTGCTTTAGGAACTCTTTCACCCTGTGCTCCTCTATCTCCATTCTATAGTAAGGTTATAATTTTAAGGAGTTAGTGATCATGATGTGTTGCACATTCCAGTGGAGGGTTCCTGGCTTTTTGTGGCCAGGAATTATTAATTAATTTATTAAACTAAGGGGTGACAAAGCATAACTTTAACTTTTAAGGAACTACAAAAACTTTTCCAGCCTAGTAAGACACACTGACTGCAGTTGTGAAAAGTGTTAAAAGAGACCATACTTTGGCTTTGGACACATCTGGATTTCAGGCCAGACTTTCATTATTAGCTTGTAACTGTGGGGAAAATGTTTAACTTTTTGGATCTTAGTTTCCACACCTTTAAGGGGATTATAGTGGCACCTATCTTATAAGGCAGTTGTGAGGGTTAAATGAGATAATAAATATAAAGTGCTTAGCACATTGCCTAACATATAACAACACATACTTAGGAAATGTTACCTGTTAATATATATGTGTAATAATAATGGCTTTCAAAGAGAGCACAGAAAGATGTACATTGTCAGTGTTTTAAAGGATTTTTAATGTTTTTAAATAAATTTGTTTAAGTATACAGCATATAATTTGCTAATTTAAAGAACATTTTTGTCTTGGTCCCATTTTCCTCAATGCAAGTAGAAAATTGAACTGACTGAGACTAGCATTCATTCCTCCTTAGCAGGAGTCTTGCCTGGGCTGTTATGATCAGGCTGAATGACTTGCTCCGTTGTGTGCAGTGGGAATCATATTGTTTAGACTGTTTCTCAGCTACCTTTGAATTGTGTGGTATTGGGATTTGGGGTTACACTGAAACTGGATGGATTCTTGGTGGTTCTGAACATACTTGCAGGCATCCTTTTTACATTAGTGTGGTCAATAGGTTGAGAAATAGGCTTAAGTCTGAGTCTGCTTTGAAGTGCAATTCAGAGGAAGGAAAAAAAATACAAAACAAATCCACTAACAGAGTTTTAGGGCATAAACAAGTACATAATTACAGCATTTGAGAGGCTATAAACTCCCCAAGTTTACAGAGAATGTGATAAGACGACCATTTGTGATTTCCACTTATGGTCAAGAATATGATTAAAACAGAGTAATACTATTTACCACATTCCAGGGATTTACTGATATCCAATGTTCTTTGGTGGTTGAACCAGTAGAAAAATGAATGAAACCAGCTTCCTTTACCTCTCCCTTTGTACTAGCTGGCATTGACTTTGGCAGGTGGGCAAGTGGCAATTTGTGAGATGGACTGAGACATGGCTCCTTGGATACCACTTTATTTGTCAGTGAGCTCAGCTCTTTATGCAGGGGTTTGGGGGCTCTTTTCTGTAATTTTAAAACTTCTCCTGCATCTGAGAATGACATCTGTTTGGCTTCTTGGATCCTCTGGTAGATATTTTCTCACAGGGAACAAGACTTGTTGGATCTGAAGAGGTAGTTTAGAATGGCATATTAAAGGTAGAACATTTAGTCTGAGCCTGTTAATCACAGCATTCCTGTGCTCCTCAGATTCTAAAAGTTTCAGGAATTGAAAGACTAGTATGAATTTGGAGGTCTTGACCTCTACTTGAGTAAATATATTATCTCCCTTCATGTTCTTAGATCTATGCGGTGGGGCTGATCTCCAAAGGCAAATACTGCTATGAATATAAACAGCAAATTTTCCACTTAGCAACCTCCATTTTTAGCTAGCCCTGTTACATCCTTGGGTTCTGGACTGTAAGAAAACTGTTTCACTTAGCTGTTACTCTCCTCTGGAATGTTCTTAGTCTGATGTTGGCAGACCCTGACCTCACTCTGTCTGCTTACTGCAGAGGGGCTGGCTTGGCTCATGCTCCAGGTCTCCCAAGGGAATTTGCCAAGCCACTGAGTGCCCTCTTTCTTGCCCTGTACCTTAGGACACTGCCTAAATTGGTAGAAATGCTGAATGAACCCAAGGTGGAGTGAATGGGTAAGAGAGAGTATGCTTGCACTGTGATTTTGTTACCTGTGGACCCAACTCCAAGTTTTCAGATAAGCCTGGATGTTTTTTACTCTTTTTCTGCCATTTCCACTTTGTCTTATAGAAGTGTAACCTCAAGCAAATTATTGGCAAATGGAGGTAGGCATCAACTTCCAGTTCCTGGATAGTCCCTGACAGTGTTGGTTGAGACCTGGCCTTCATTCTAAAGTTTAGTTTAATTCATCAGTATACATTTCTCATTCTTTTTGAGCTGGCCTCTGGTAGCCAGGCAACTAAATTATATAGACCAGGTATACCATGGTTATTTCTAAAACTGCGTTTCAGGAGATTTTTCTAGTTAAGGTATT
The DNA here is from genome assembly GCA_023783475.1 of Daubentonia madagascariensis. Lineage (NCBI taxonomy): Eukaryota > Metazoa > Chordata > Mammalia > Primates > Daubentoniidae > Daubentonia > Daubentonia madagascariensis. The sequence continues at coordinate 3,908,718 of JAKFHU010000144.1, read as the reverse complement.
TATGGGATTATGGATAGCATAGTCCCTCCATTGGCTGGTGATGAGTGGGTTGCCGGTGCTGTTGGTCCCACTCCTGAGCTGACCCCCAAAGTATCTCACTGTGGTGTGAAGTACAGACTATCCTGTTTTCCTGAGACTAAGGGTCTGCATTCAGGTAGAGGCGGCCTAACCACAGACAGCTGGGTTGGTTGTTTGCCATAGGCCCAGGGAAGAATAGGAGGTGGAGAAAGTCTAATCTGAACTCCAGATAGGGTCCTGCATGAGAGAGAAATTTGCTACACGTTCAGTTGAAAATTGGACTCTAAATCCCAAGAGAAGGCACCAGTATTTCAGTTAGTACTTCTTGTTGAGGCTTGCAAGAGACATTGCGTCTCTAACAGTGTTTACCCATCCAAAAGAGAGATCCTGACTTGGTATATAAACCTGCTGCCACTTCCGGTTGTCTTTCATCACTTGCCTGAGTTTGAAAAGGTAATGAACGGTTGTGCTCTAAAGGAAAGAGGCTCTTCCCCAAGACCCAAGGCTTTCTCATTCCCACCAGCTGGGCCCATTGCTAAAATGCTTTCCAGTGGGCTTGCTTCTGCCTGGCCAGCACCTGGGCTGCCCCAGCTTGTAATTAGCCTGCCTTTGCTTCATAAGCTTCCCAGGGTGGTTCTTCTTCTAAGAGCTTGTATGAATTGCTATTACTGTCTCTTTATAGTTTAAAAATGAATCCTTTTTTGTTCTTTGCAACTCATTTGCTTTTTTCTTTTCTTTTCTTTAAATTACTATTAACACCTGTTGATTCTTTTTTTTTCTGATTGGCCTGTCACTGCATTCCTGCTCCCCCTCCCTCTAGCTGGGTTTGTCAAGTCGCCCATGTCAGAAACTAAGCTCACGGGGGACGCCTTTGAGCTGTACTGTGACGTGGTCGGGAGCCCCACGCCAGAGATCCAGTGGTGGTACGCAGAAGTCAACCGGGCAGAGTCTTTCAGACAGCTGTGGGACGGTGCTCGGAAGCGCCGTGTCACCGTAAACACCGCCTACGGGTCAAACGGCGTGAGTGTGCTGAGAATAACCCGGCTCACCTTGGAGGACTCTGGGACTTACGAGTGCAGGGCCAGCAACGACCCCAAGAGGAATGACTTGAGGCAAAACCCCTCCATAACATGGATTCGAGCCCAGGCCACCATAAGCGTCCTTCAGAGTGAGTCCAGCACCCTACAGTAGTAGTACTGTAGTCATTAGAGGTGGCCCAATGACCCTTCCCTTCTGCTTCCTTTCCCTCTTCCCCAGTATGATCACTCACCCCACCCCTTGTCTTCGTTTTTTCAAACCCACGACCCTTCTGGTTGTAGTGTATGAAAACATCTGTGGCAACTTTTTTTCTTCTTTGCCGTGCTCTCTGCCTCCATTGTCCCCCAACCCTTTTCTGTGTCTTTCTTCTCAGGAACAAAGAACTTGAGGAAATCGGTGACTGTCCAAAATCATCTGCGTTGGGAAGAGGTGGGGAGGGAGAACTGGGGAGGTTAAAAAAAAAATTTTAAACTCACAAAACCAGGCAGTCAAAGGGGGGTAGTGTTGAAATTGTTTCTTTCCCTCCCCTTTGATTTTGTAGTAGGTTTCCTGCTATCCTTTTGCTGATTTCTTCTCTGGTGCCTTTCTATTTTTGTTTTTCTCCCCAATCTAACTATTTTTTATTTCTTCTGTTCATCTGTTTGAAGCTCTCTGAGTAGCTGCCTCACCTCTGGTTTTGAGTTTGTGTCTGCCCAGCCTCTTCCCTCACTGTGACCTGGTGTCATCCTGTTCTGTGATGGGAATGTTGCCATGGGTGCAGTGTGGTGGTGTGTTTCGGTTGTCGGGTGGCATGTAAGCTTGGATACTTCCATAGTTCCAGCTCTTTTTCTTTTCTAAAACAGTGGCATGTGCTTCTCTGATACCAGCCCTCCACTGCAGCAGTACACTCCTCACCAGGCCTGCCCATTCACTCTCCTGTTCTTGAAAGCAGCAGCCTGAGATTTCCTCCATATGTCTTGCTGTTAGAAGCCAGGTGACACTAAGCTGCAAAATATATATTTTTTTAAACCCCATCATACTATCTCGAAGTCTGAGTTGCATCTGATTCCTGTTCACAGTTTGATGACTGACTGTGGGCACAGTGCTCCTCATCCCAGAGAATGGCAACCCCAGAAATGGTTTGGAAGCCACGCACACTAGCCTTTTCTTTGTGTCTTGAAAAAGAGGAAACTAAATTCCAGCCCTCTTCCTCTCAGTGATGAGGTGAGCTGAGTGGCTGGCTCAGAATCTTCCCCTTCATCCAGGAGCTTTTGTGGCCACTTCTCTTTCTTGAAAGAGAAGAAAGTGGGACGGAGAGGGAAGGAGAAGCAACCACAGAACCAGTGCTCCTGGCCAAGAAGAGTTCTAGCTCCATGTCAGACCTGGCTATAATTCTCTATTTAATCTAAAGATTCTCTGGGTTTTTCACCTTCTTCAAGGACTTAGTGAGAGACGTATAGCCAGTTCTTGCTTAAAGAGCTGATTGATTTAGAGAGAGTAAGTGAAAATAGTAAAATACTAGTTTAATGAGGAATTTGGTGATAACACAGGAGGTAATAGGACATTGGCCTTGAATTTATATACTTATATGGAAAATAGCAATTAGTTTCTGTCCTTCGTAGCCACTCAAAGATCCCTATGAAAAAAAGAGTCCTTGGAGGAGAGATAGGAGAGGCTGCTGCAGTTGGCACTGTTGAATCAGAGAACGTGCTTCTGGAAAGGGGAAAAGAAAACGTTGTCTATGTGAAAATGGGGAACGTTAACCCAGTAATTTTTGTTTTCTTCCTTTCTTTTTTTTTTTTTAACAATTTTTTTTCCCTTGCACGCCTCCTTTTCCTGCCCCCTTGCTCCTTTCCTTATAAAAACAGAGTTACCCAAATGGCCACAGAGGTCTGCAGAAGTTTATAGGCATGGACTGGACTGGGCATTTGGTGCTTGTACTTCCAGGAGCCTGACTCATAGCTAGAAAGACCATGCTTGGGGGCTAGAATGAGGCTTTGGGGACCTACCTACCAATCCCAAGATTACATAACATTTCCCCAGTTTCCTTAGAAACAGCTTCCTAACTTATGGTTTTCTGCATGTGGTTAAACCAAATCCTGGCTAGTCAGTCACTCCCTGACTTCCCCATCAATCAGTTAACCCTAATTAGCTGTTTTGGAGAGCCAGGAGGTTGCTGCTGCTGGGTTGTTTTTTTTTTTTTTTTTTTTTTTTTTTTCTCCCTTAAAACACCCTGGATTCAACTCTAATTGGATTGTTTTATGATCTCAGCATTCCCAAAGACATTGCCTCCAGGGAGAGGTTAAAGTCTTCTATCTAAGAATGACCTCCTGGCAGTACTTTTCCCAATGCTCCTTCAGTAATGTGAGGCAGGAAGAAAAATGTGCCCAGATTTTAGGGTTATCTCTCTGGCCACAGCATGTTCTTTACATATGCATGATGGTTAGGGTAAGGGTCTCCTACCTGCTGCTTCTAAATAGGAGTCAGTGGCAGGTAAAAATGTTTGAGCTTCTCCTAAATGTTCATCTCTCTTGGACTTTCGCTGGGCAGTGCTTGGCCACAGAAATAAAAGCCCCACCTTCATCCTGGTGCAGAATGCAGATGTGGTACCATGGCCAAAGAACTTGGTCTGGCACTGGTTTTCATATAGAGCAATCACAGGAGGCAGGTTGCCCTACCCCACAACCCTCCTATGGTACTGAATCATATTTAAACCTACTTAAATTATCCACTTGCTCCCAGCTGACTCTCTCCTCCTGGATCTTTAACACTTAAGGGAAAAAGTGTTTTCCTTTGCCTTCCAAGAATTCTTGGCAGAAAGTCTACCAGTTTGCTTTCATCAACTTCTTAATCTCCCTGAGCTGCAGTGGTCATTTGCATCGCCACAGGTAAGAGTAGCATTTACTTTGGCCTCCTTGTATTTAAACATCTGGAAGCTCTTGGCCTCATTCTCAGAGTTCACCCTTTCTCAGTGCAATCTGAGAGGAAGAGCCAGAAAGTCCCAAGTGGGACAGAAAATGAAATTGGTTAATAAGAATTCAGTGAAAACCTAAAAGTGTGTTTGGGTTTTAATGTTGCCTTTATATTTTTTTAATTTCTCTTCTGTGGAGTACTGGTTCTATCTTTTTCTCTTTTGTTATTGCTTGGTTTTGATTTTTCTTGGAATTGTGATGCTTTCTGCTGATGGTGTGTGTGCGCCTTCCATTGCAGGGTTTGCAGCCGTTCTGCTCGACTTCTTAAGGCCCAGGGATTTGGCTTCTGTCCAATGTGTCTTGGAAACCATGGGACACCACTGCGCTAACGTGTTTACATGCATCTGCTTCTGTCTTAGTGGCTGCTATGCCTCCATTATCTGTACATAGAGACCCTGTTTGATGTTACTGATAAGGACCAGTGCTGAATGGAAGATAACCATTATCCTTTTGCCAGAGTTGGAAAATAGAACCAGTTTGTTAATTGAGCAAACTTAAGGATTTGCTTTATTACAAGTTTCTCTGAAGATATTAACTCTACAGTCAGAAATGTTACATTGGTTAGGAAGTCCTTAAGGCATTACACTTTCCAAGTATCCCATGATTTCCCCATCCTTTCCCCCTCCTTAAACTGCAAACAAACCTTAGTTCCAGTGGAGGGAGAGAGTTCTGTCCTCCAGAGTTAAGGGTCAGCACTGTACTGCATAAAATGGTGAGGGGACATTGCTATGGAGTTGTAGACAGGAAGTAGCCAGATATAGGGAAGTGGGAAGTCAGTCAAGGGTTTCTGAGAAAGAATTGGAAGGAAATAAAAGAGCAAATATCTCTTATTGTAGATGGAAAAGTTGATTAGTTTAAACTTCACCTGAAAATGTTTGACCAAAAGTAGAAAAAGAACTAATCCTGGGAAAAAAATTAAAGACAAGCAACAAAAGACAACAAACGTAGAAACATCTTGACTTTCGTATAGTGATGGATTGCAAAGTGATTTAAAGATGAAACTTCCAGGAACAATAGATTATGACTTAAAAAACTTCTGCTCAATGTATTATAATATTTGACTCAGATTATTTTTATACCTTAGTAATCCCAGGTTATCTAAGCCCAGGATAGAACCAGAAGGTGAGGTAAATGCTTTGCCCTAGGGCAGAAGTTGGGAGGTGGGGTTGGGGTTGGACAGGGATAGAGAATTTAGTCAGATGTGTCTTCTAGGCCCAGCTTTGCCACTAACAATACTTACGGCCTCGCACAAGTTATTTCACTTTTCGAAAGAGTGGGATTCAGTGAACTCTAAGGGTGTTTCCACAATTCTAGGAGCCCTAATACCAACACATATTGCACTCTAGTTATATTATCTTGGAATGGAATGTGTTTTAAAGTGCAGTTCTGGAAAAAATTTGTTTTGGGACTAAATATGGGCTGGAGAGAAGAACTGATAGTTCCTTAAGAATTTTGCCTTAGCAAAATTTGGAAAACGCAGGAGACTTCCAAAAGGAAGTTTGCGGTTAGGATCTATGCTGTCTTTTTCTGCATAAATAATGGCTGTGGCTGGTTTGCCATAGGTTTAACATTTAAATGTGGGAAAAGCCATACATGTATTATCTAATTATACCTATTCCTGTTCTAAGGCCCAGTGACACCATAGGGAGTTTATTAGTTATGTAAATGATGTTGCCTTTTGTCTTCAGAACTGGGAGGTGGAGCCTGGTTTTCTATCGGTTGGTGGTTCTTATATATCATAAAAAGGTGGTATTCAAAGGCTTAAGTGGATTGTTGCCAGTATAAGTACCTGTAATACTCCCATTCTTTCACGTCTAGGCCAACTGGTCTTCAGGCTGTTGTCTGCGCTAGTGGTCATTTGCTTATAATCATTGTTTTTCCTTTCTTGACTTTCTCCAAAGTGGTAAAGTGAAATTCCTCATGTGGTCCTGTCTACCCTCCCTCTTCTTCTAGTCTCCCCCCCTACCCCATCCAACTCTCAGGCCAGGGCTGCAGAGGATGGAAGGCTATTGCCTCCTATCATTGTGTATTCTTATTACAGAACCAAGGATTGTCACCAGTGAAGAGGTCATCATTCGAGGTAGTCCTGCTCTCCCCGTCACCCTGCAGTGTAACCTCACCTCCAGCTCTCACACCCTTACATACAGCTACTGGACAAAGAATGGGATGGAACTCACTGCCACTCGTAAGAATGCCAGCAACATGGAATACAGGTGAGAGGGGCTAGCAGCTCCTGGGAAGATGTGGCTGAGCTTACTCCACATTCATGATGCATAATTATGCCATGTGGGAGGGAAATGAGATATATTTGGTCCTTCCCTGGAGAGTCTAATCCAGTCTCATCCTGGCGTAAGGCCCAGGAATCTATAAAAGATTTCCAAATGATTCTGATGAGCAGACAGATTTGAGAGCCGTAGATGATCACCTCGCTATGATAATAGAGAAACTGAGGGTATGAGAGAATGATTTGCTCAGAGTAACAATGTTAGTAGGAGAGTCACAATTAGAATGAGGTGTCTTGACTTAATCCAGTGGTTTGAGGAATCAGATTGAAGTCTGCTTTGAGACTCTTAGAGCAAGACATCTCCCTAAGCGATCTTTCCACTGGGTAGATTTCCTAGTGAATTACCTTTTAGGAGTGTTTAATATCACCATAAACCTGATAAGGACCAGCAGATAATACAGGGCTCTTTAGTGATCTGGAGTGAGGATGGTAGCCTGGAAATATCCTTCGAAGAAAGGAGGATATTTGCAGGCTAGAGTTACCCAGCACCCAAAGATTTGGGGCTTTTTGGAATATCTAGAACACATGGCACCTCACCTTTCAGCATAGTTTGTTCTTGGTTGAAAACTAATCTGAAAAAGGATCAGCTCATCTTGCTTGGCACGTTGATGCAGTGCAAAGACGGAGAGCACTGGAGCAAAACCAGGAAAACTTGTGTACCTGCTAGTGTAGCAAGGGCAGTGTTTTGCAGCATTGAGATCTTTTCACCCCCTTATTTAATTTATCCACTTGAATTTGTGGATCCTTCTTTTTTTTTTTCAGGCCAGGAAACTAAAACTTAAAGAGTAACTGTTGGCTACTTTAAAGCCAAATTCTGTATCTCACAAGTTCCAGAACGAAGGCTAGGTTCCAGGTCTTCTGACTTTTTAGAAGTTTTTCTAGAATTGGTAGTTTTTGTTTTTTTTCTGCTATGCCATACTACTTAGTGGCAAGTTTACCTATCTCCACTGTAGTTTCTTCTGATATAAAATTGGAAATATAGCCTCAGCTATATCCTCATAGTTTGGAAAGGGTTAATCAAATAAAGATGTTGGGTAGATTGAAAGGCCTTTATTCTTGGTCTGTCCATTAGTTTTACAGATTTGTTTTTTTATAGGACTTTCAAGGTAGCAGACATCCAATCATGTTTCTCTTGGGTCTTGTACTATTGCCCACAAAGCTTTGAGCAGTAACTTCATAAAGTTTCAGCCTGACTATATAAAATGCTTTTTCTGCTCTTTTTTTCTCTGCTTATTTGAAGTTCTCCAGGGGTGTTCTGCATCCCTAGAGTTTTTCAGGGATTCCACATTTTGTGGGATAACAACCGATGAGTCCCCTGGGCTACATAGTAAGTCAGCCATGGACGCAATCTCAGAACCCTGCCTTTGCTCAGCCTGTATGGGACATTTTCCATTTGCTTCAATTTCTTCCTAATAGCTAGCCCAAGGGAATGGTGTGGGGAGATTTTGAGCCCATAGGCATGGCCTCAAGTGTGGGAGTTATCTTACCAAGTATTTCTCAAGGAACTTAAAGTCAGTTTAAGCCCTAAAGATACAGCTGCTGCTCCTCCCTCAAACTCTGGAACACTTGCTGTTAAGAGCAGCTAACTTGTGTCTGTTTTTCTATTGGGAGCATGTTGATTTAAAAAGAGGCATTGTGTCAAATTGAAAAGACATCTTGACTGCTCCTCGTAGAATATTATGCTGCCATGTATGTGCTGAGACAGTCCTGGAGATAGGCTATGTCTTTCTTCATCCATAGTTTCTTAACCTATGTTTCTTTTTTGAAATGAGCAGTAAGATGGATATGCATTGGGCCAGTCAGTGGTTGAGTTGAGGAGTTTTTCTTAGACATTAAATAGTACAGTAGAGATTTGACCATCACAAGTATCATATTTTAACCTCTAAGGAAAAGAGCAGGTGCCCAGCCCTACATAAATATTAATTCTGTGATCTGGAGGCTGTTGTTTCTCTGTTTTCTGTAATTACTCACCAACCTTTCTGCACGTGTTTGATATGTGTGCATGTAGGCCGAAGTATATTGAGCTGATGTGCAGTTTGCCCTCGGGCAAAAAGCTTGTTTGGGATCACCCTGTGAGATTCAAAGAAAGTGTTCTGGCCATACACACTTCTTACAATCCTTTCTGTGTGTTTAACTTGGTCTGGATCTGTGCACAGCTGTTCACTCTGAGTTTGTGTTTATTCAGTCATTCCTTTGTTTGTTTATTCATTTCCCTCCTGTATTCTAGGCACGAGGCAAGGTGCTGGCTGTAGAATTGTGTAGCACATAGTGCCTACCCACATAGAACTTGGTCTGTTGGGAAGTCAGACGTTAATCAAGCCATCACATAAAAATCACACGTTGTGATAAGTACTGTGAGGAAGCACAGGGTAGTATGAGAGAGAAGGTCATGGGGGGGATTAAATTTAGATTGAGGTGGGACAGAGTGATAGGTAAGCCAAGACCTGATGGAAGAGGAGTTAGGTAGGCTAAAAGTGATGGGAAGAACATTCTTTGTAAAGGAGCATCTTATGTGAAGCTGTTGAGGTAGGAACAAGCTTGGCACATTAAAAAACTGAAAAGAGACCAGAAGGGTTGGAAAGCGGCATGGAATGAGGCTAGGGAGGTAGGCAGGGGCAAGGTCATGCAGGCCCTTGAGTTTATGATAAGGCTTTCAGCTGCATCTCTGTTGTGATGCTCTGATGGCAGGTTTGTTTTTTTTTTTAAAAACTATATCTGGGTTCTGTGAGTGAGTAGGCTTACTGAAAGGCATGCTACTAAAATACAGGTTGGGAAGAGCAGGACTACCAAAACCAAGGTCTTTAGGGAAGCTCAGAAAAAGCTTGTGGTTTTTTGTTGTTTTCTGTTCTTGTTTAACTGACTGGTACCACGAGGTGAGCAAGAAGTTTTTAGTGATGGTTCCATCCTCTATATCTTAGTGTAAATTGTAGTACTTTGTACAGCCCTCTATTTTGATTACTTATTTTGCAGTTTGTTTTTCCCAGTGGACCAGAGCATCTTACGGTTAGAGACAACATGCCTTTCCATCTTTGTATTCCTAGTACCCAGCAAAGAGTAAGGCATTAATGTTTTGGGATGCACAGAGGGGAATTTTTGCTTTTAGTTAGGAGGAGGTGAGTTGCATTAAGGGGCAGGATTTGGAGAGCAGGGTCCCTGGTTGTCTCTTTGGTTCTCCTTTTGTTGTATATTTTGACCATTCCCAGTTTCCTCACTTAGTTTTTCTTCTCATCTCTGCAGGATCAATAAGCCGAGAGCTGAGGATTCAGGCGAATACCACTGCGTATATCACTTTGTCAGCGCTCCTAAAGCAAATGCCACCATTGAAGTGAAAGGTACAACCCAACAAAGGCTGTGGTGTGAGCCTCTCACTCTCCGTCTGAGACACTATCTTGGTCTGGACTCTCAGCCTTCAAGCTCTTCTTGTTTCCATTTCAAGAGGCAGTATAATGTTATGGTTAGGACCGCAGGCTTGGGAGCCTGGCTGTCTAGGTTTAAAGTCAAACCCCATCTCCTACTAGTGTGACCTTGGCGAGTTACTGACTTCTCTATGCTTCTGTTTCCTCATTTGTAAAATGAGGATATCAATAGTACTTACCTCATGGGTTTGTTAGGAGAGATAAATAAATTAATATAGTAGGTTGAACTATACGAAATTGCTATTTTTGTATGTCAGAAATGTTTGAATGTTGGCAAATCATATGGCATAACCTTACGTAATTAGAACAGTGCCTCACAAGTATGATTACTTAGGTCTTTAGTGGGCCAGCCGGATTTGGGAAAGTACAATGTGCAGGGTGAACATAAGTTGTTTGTGGATAATTCATTAGAATTTTAATTAAAACCCTATGGGTGCACGGCATCTTAAAGATGAGGCTATAGCAGAAAGTTTCAAGAAGGGCAAATAGAACCATAAAATTGGAGCTACCTGACGTCATTAATCTCAACTTCCCTGTGTTATTTCAAAGAAGTATCTAAGACCCAGAAAAGTGAAACCACTAGCTCTATGTCACATAGTGAGTTTGTGGCAGAGCTAGTCTAGAACCCAGGTCTTGACTCCCAATCTCGTGTTTTTTCCACTGTCATAAAATGACAATGGGGAGGCAGGGCTCTACTGTTTAAGGTCAGACTGAAGAGTTGTTTTTTATTTTCAGTCTTTTTCATTTTGCTTGGGAAGGACACAGACTTGTTCTTTAAATCTGTAGGGTCATCCCTAGAAGCTAGAAGGATAAATTTAGGAGAAAGAAAGGGCCTATATAATAGGTCTTTAGGTCTTCCTTAAAATATTTGGAAGATTAAAAATGCAGATTCAAGAAAGTAATATCTTGGTGACACAGCCCTAACTTGTGAGTTGATGTAAGACGACCATCGCCTCCTCCATCTACCAGATTTCGTGCTGAGTGCCTGAAGAGGCTGAGTCAGAAAGCGTGGTTACAGGTCACCACAGGCCAGAGAACCTGGCGTTTGATTTCTTCAGTGGCTTTTGTTGGAGAGATCTGGGTTTCTCTCTGTTTTTGAAGAATGCCACATTTGTTCAACATGAGGATGGAGGGTGTGGGAAACATTTTCTCCAAGCCAGCCGAGGGCCTTTTCCAGCCTAGGTGAGCTGAGCTTTGTGGGGAGACTTTCACTCTGTAGGAGACTTGAGGCCCTGCAGCATTCCTGGCTGCCTGAGCCTTTGGCACAGAGTCCAAGTGCACAGGGACAGGATGGGTGAGGGAGGGGAAGAGGGGGGTGTCTCGTTAATTGTCCTCCCCAAGCCTAAGGCATAATTACATACAATTGCATGTCCTGACTAACTGTAATTGTTATTGATTTGGAGTTAATGATTTCCAAGCAGCACTTCCAGGAGTGGAAACAGAATTGGTTTTTCCATTTGTTTGGCTGCTTGAGAAGATGGGATTCAGTGGCCCTAGAGGCATCTTTCTTCATATTCTTTTCAGCAGATTTGAAGCAGTGGTTGGGAGGGTCAGAGAAGAGGTGGTTGCAGGCCAGGAGTGTTTTCACAGGAAGTTACAACTTACATGGCATCATATTTAAGGTGCTTACTGTGCACTGTTGCATTTTTACTGTACTAACAGCCCTGTGAGGAAGATGGGACAGGTGGTGGCATCTTGGTTTTAAAGTAGACCTTGAGAGAATTCTGTTTTATAAAAATCCTAAAGCATATTCTGTGACTACCTTGGACAGATATATTGCTTGTCTTTCAAGAAAATTTGTAAGGAATTCTAGTCTTTCTCTCCTTCTCGCCCTTAACACCTGGATAGAAAACAGCTGAATGCTTAATGTCTTGTCTTTCAGGTTGTGGATCGTTGTGTCTGGTAAAGACTATGAACATTTGGCTTTTTCTAATAAAAAGACTTGCCGTAGGCCCAGGATCATATTCTAGGCTCACTTCCAATTGTGGTTGGGATAGAAAAACTGCCTTGCATTTAGAGTGGTGTGTGTGTATGTGTTAATTCCAAAGCATTTTCATATAAACTCTCATTTTACTTCCTTAGTGCCTCCAGGGTGGAGATAAGAGACAGTTATCTTTTTATAGCTGTAGTGATTTTAAAAATCTGCTGAGTAATAGAGTGGTTAAGAGGGGGTTGTACTTGAGAACAGAGAGATTCGGGGAACGTAAGTGACCTCTTAGCTTAAAGGAGTCTGAGAATCTTCGTCATTTGTGGCTTTAACTGAATCAGCACTTCAGGGGAATATAATTCAGACCATACATATATATTTCTAAAGCATCTATTCTACCCTCAGCCATTTTCTTCCCCATTTGGCTTTTCCTGCCTTTCAGAACATTTCTGGGGTGGTGTTTGGCCTCAGCAGTGTGGGGAGTGAAGGACTTAGCCTAGCCAGGGACTGGGCATTATCTGTCACAATACCACATCTTGAGTTACCTGTGTGTACAAAAGAAAAGAAGAATGAAGGAATCAGAGAGAGGGATATGTGTCTGGGAATAGACCCAAGGTGACCATGCTTTTAACCCTAGCCTCTAGATCGCTGTCAAGAAAGGAATTTTGAGGATGGTAGTATCTACATGTAGTGGGGGAGGCCTTGCATGTGAAGTAGGGTTTTTTCCCCTCTCTCTTTTTTTTCTCAAGGACGAGAATGAGGCACAGTATAAATGGGAAGATACTATTAAGGATTACATTTCTTAGGTATTTGGCAGGTGATCTGAGAAGATGAGGAGGAGGAAGATGGAGCAGGGCTGGCCAGGAGAGGGGAGACAGCAATGACTAGGCTTTAGTGGGACCTCTCCCCCAAAGCCTGGCCTCCCTAGGATCCACTTATTAAATAGTTAACACTGGGGAGGGCATCTTTTCCACAGCCTTTTGATTCTTCAGAGGCTGTGGCTTCCAGAAACTCCACACCTTATCATAGAGAATTTGTGAATGAATAGGTGTTGAAATTTTCTGTCCCTGTGAGTTTTCAACCCTTCACCCCTTAGTCTCTCTCTTTCTCTTCCCCTTCTTTCCTTTTCTAAAATTAAAATATGTGCTCATAAAAAAGCAGATTAGGCTGGGCATGGTGGTTCATGCCTGTAATCCTAGCTAGCACTCTGGGAGGCCGAGGTGGGAGGATTGCTTGAGCTTAGGAGTTTGAGACCAGCCTGAGCAAGACTGAGACCCTGTCTCTACTAAAAATAGAAAAATTAGCTGGGTGTTGTGGTGTGCACCTGTAGTCCCAGCTATTCAGGAGGCTGAGGCAGGAGGACTGCTTGAGCCCAGGAGTTTGGGTTGCAGTGAGCTATGATAACGCCACTGCAGTTTATCCGGGGTGACATAGTGATAGTCTGTCTCAAAAAAGGGAAAAAAAAAAAAAAAAAAAGCAAATGAAAATTTTCTATATCATTTACAAAGGAAAAAGAGAAAATCCCTCTCATACCTCCCAAACACTATCTTTATTCCTCAACCATTTTGATTAATACAAAAAATAAGGAGTTTGAGTTTTATTGCTGTTTTTAGGAAAAAATTTTGGTGATCATCAAATCCTCGGCAACATGCATGCCACTGCCTCTTGTGAGCGGCACTTCCCAGCCCCTGAAAGGTTTGGACCTAGTGTCTTAATAGGGCCATCTCTCCCTGCTCACTGGACATTTCAAATGATTTTCTATCTTTTGGTTGCTGTGAGAGCCACAATTGATCTGATTTTTCTCCTCCCTACTTCTTAGCTTTCTTTACATTTGAATATTAGGACTAAATGTTAGGATTTCTGCAAATGGCCTTGCCCTGCTTTCGTGTTTCCTGCTCTGTCACAGTGCCTTACAAGTGACGTATCAAAATCCAGACTGGCCGAGGTAGACTGTGCGGCGATGATGATGGATATCACTGCTGAGAGTAATAATACACATGTCCCATTTGTACCTTGTCAGCATGCACAGCGTTTGCAGGCCTTTCTTTGTGTGATAGGCAGGAAAGGCAGCTAGTTCACAGGTGAGGATGCTTAGAGGCTGTGACATCCTTTAGGTCAGAGCTGTGACGGCTGATGTCAAAGCACCCTGGTTCTGACTCAGAATTGCCACTACTTGAGAAGTCTTTGAAGGCATAATAATAATATCTTGAAGCTGCTAGAGCATTTTGAACATCACCCTCAGCCCAGATAACTACATCTACTCTTTCTTTTCTTCTCTTCTGGGTGCCACCCTGACCTTCCTTAATAAGAACGGCTCACATTATTACTCACTTACTACGTGCCAGGCACTATGCCAGGTTTGTTACTTGTTCCTTTCCTCTCCTTTAGTCTTCACAACTCTATAGAATAAATGCTGTTATTATCTCCACTTCCCAGGTGAGAAAATCGAGGCTTACGGGAATTAAGTGACTGGCCCAATGTGACAGAGTTCACTGGTGGAGGTAGGGTTCTCACCCAGCCACTCTAGCGCCAGAGCCTGTGCTCCTAAGCACCAAGCCATGCTGCTGCATTCCGTATATAACAATTAAAAGCCCTTGGATTGGGAATTACAAGAAATGGGTTCTAATCTTGCCCCTGCCAAAACTCGCTGTGACTCTGACCAGTCACTTCCCTTCCCGGGCCTCAGCTTCCTCGAGTATATGATGATGTAGGATGACATAGCTGATCTTTAAGGTTCCTTTGTTCTGGTACGGTTCTGGCAGTCTGTGGTTTACCTCATATGGACACATGAGAGGTTGGTTATGGAAGGAAATGATTCCAAGCTGATTTTCCTAGTGGTGATGATTGGGAGCTTCTCAACTTGGAGAATGTCACCTCAGTGCCCTCCACACCTCCGCACACTCATCTCCCTTTCTCGTGGGGACACCTGACCTCCAGCACTGGTGCCAGGAGAGGTGTTAGAACAGTGGTTCTCAAGCTTGATTTAATTTGTATGAAATGTGGCCTGGGCATCAGACTTTTAAAAAGTGTTCCAGGTGATTATAATGTGCAGCCAAGGTTGAGAATCACTGTCTCAGAGGAAATTTCTGCACCTCCTACTCAGCTGTTTCACCTGCAAAAGGCAGCAAAAGTCCTAGACCATTGTAGTCTTCACAACCAATGATGAATCTACTCTGGGTGGAGAAGGCTTGTTGAGCTAAAAGCCCACATTCTTCTTCTTGCTTCCATCTTGACCAGTCTCATATTCCTTCTTGGGATTAGCCCTTGGCTAGCAATAAATCTTAACTCTGCCTCTGCCTTCAGCTAACCCTTTATTTTGTCCACAGCAAAGATGAGATGTTTCTGGGATTTGATAGGTTTCATAAAAGAAGCAAAAAGGCTATCTATGCAGAATCAGTGTGTTTACTTGGAAACAGCCCACTCATTGACAGCACCTTTAAGGATAGATTTTCTTTGACAATGAGTTGCTAGCTTATGAATTTGCTTTGAAACGTAAGCACCAAATAAGCGGTCTGCGTAAGAGACCTAATACCATGATCCCTTTCTCAGGTCTATTCTGTTAACTTTATTTGACATCCGCTTCATCTGAACATGCCTCCATTGCCTGAGTTTCTACAGCCTCCAGCCTGGCAGAGAAGCTGGATGCTTTTTCTCAGTGCAGGCAGGTTGGGCAATGGAGGGTACTGAGGAACATGTATCTGTCCTCAGCCAAAGGCCCGGACTGCCTGGATAATGAAATTGGGTCAGGTACTGTTGGGTAACTAAGATTCTTTTGGCACCCTTGCACTGCTATTTATTAGGATACTGGAAGGATATCCATTAGTTAATGTGATTAGAATATGTGACTGACAAGGCCAGAGAGTGAGTTAATTCCCAAGTGGGTCAGTGATCTCTTTTAAGGGTCTCTTTGTTACTTTGTTCCTTCTACCCCTCACTCTTGCCACTCAGTCTGTGCCCTGCTAAGAGGGTAAAGGGAAGTAAGAGGTACTTTTTCTGTCTCCTTCACAATATGAAGGCTTGGTCAGACTCTCCAGACCTGCTTTTAGACCAACAGGACCTGGTTAAGCAGTCCCTTATTAAATGGCAAGCCCATATAAGGTGAGGCACTAAAATAAGCCATTAATCATATAATTTATCTGACCTGATTAAACCCTGTTAGAGTTACAAACAAAAGTCCTGCTCGTATCAGCAAGTGGGGAAGCACATAATACTCAGCATTTATTTGATTTCTTAGAACTAATGATGACAGAATCCAAGCCTTAGCCTTTTCTTTCTCTGACTAGTAGCTCAATTTAAATGTTTATTTTTGACCCTGAGCTCCAACCATATGCTAGATTAGTATAGAGATGTAGTTTAATTCTGATAAGACCTCTATGAAATATGTATTATTCCCGTTTTACAAAAGTGAATACTGAAACTCAAAGTATTTTAAATGATCTGCCTTAGGTTACTCAGTTGGTGAGTAATAGAGCCTTGATAGAGTCCAGATTTTTTTGTTTTCAAGTCCAAAGCTCTGCTCTTTGCATTATACTATATGGAGTGGTTGAAGTCTGGCAGGTAAATCAGTCCCACCTCTAGGGTGTTCTAGTACATCTACAAGTAAAGATAACATTTGGGCAGTTTGCTATGCAGTTACCAGTAGTGCATGTTATGTATTTTTATTTTTGTGAGCCCTGTTCTAGTTTGATTTATTTTCCCCTCAGTATGGTAAAGTACAAAAAGCATGACCTCTGGATTCAGACAGCCCTGAATTTGGATTCTAGCTTTACCATTAGACATTAAATAACTTTTCCAAACCTGAGTTTTCCAATTTATAAAAACAGAGTAATGTCTGCTTCATTGGTTGGTGTATTTGTTATCTATTGCTGCATAATAAATTACCCCAAAACTTAGTGGCTTAAAACAACAAACACTTATCACCTCACAGTTTCTGGGGGTGAGGAATTAGGGAGTAGCTTAGTGGGGTGTCCTGGCTGGGGGTCTTTCCCATGATTTCAGTCAAGCTGTTGGCTGGAGCTGTAGTCATCTGAAGGCTTGACTAGGGCTGGAGAATCTGCTCCCAAGGTGGCTCACTCACGTGGCTATTGGCAGTGGGCCTTAACTCCTCATTACATAGCCCTTTTCCAGGGGCTGTTTCAGTGTCTCCCTAGCATAGTAGCTAACCTACCCCCAGTGTGTATGATGAGAGAGAGAGAGAAAACAAGAAAAAACCTGCAGTACCTTTTGTGAACTAGTTTTCAAAGTTGCACACCTTTATTCTTCTGCTTTATTGTATTCGTTAGAAGGGAGTCACTAAGTCCCTCAGTCTTGTGTCAGGTTTGAATTAGCCTAATTGTGTTAACTCTGACCAGGGGCCAGGAGGTTTTACAATGACTCAGTGGCCAATTAAATACTTTTGAATTTATGGTTTATTATGAGGCTTTCACACACCAACAATCATGTAAATATATTCAACACACAAAGATACTAATAAGAGAGAAGGGAAATGAACCACAGTGAATAGCTCGAGAGACTAGTACACCGACTGATGAACCTGGCAGTTCTGGATTTCTCTTGAAACACCGACTGGGAGGAGGGCAGGAAGGGCGTTGTTGCTCCTTTCCCCCAGTAGAGCTTTCAGCAGTGGCTGCCTATGAAAAAGAGGCCTCAGTGTTCCCATTGGCAGAGCTTTTGTACGTGTAACAGCCATGGTCAGTTTTTTTATGGTTTTCATGGCCATCCATATGAGTGTCTATACCCATTATCTCAGCCACCTTTTAGCTTTACTTTCTTGTCAGGTCTCCAGTGTGGCTGGCCACAGCAGGTGTTACCACCTCAGTCTACCATACATATGCTTATCACTTTGAGGGGTCAGCAGTTTTACTGTAGGCTGAGTCACTTGTCATAAGTGACTCTTACTTTGGACATTCAGGGTCACAAAACATTATCAAGCCTACACTCAAGAGGAGGGGAATTAGGCACCACCTCTTGGAGGAGGAGAACTTGTGTACTATTTACAAACCACCATAGGTGGTTGAGCCCTAAGAGGCCTCCTCTGTGAGCACTGCTGACAGGTGCTCTGAGAGCCTGGTTACCTTCCTTGCTGTGAGTCCACTGCCCTGTTTGGCAGGTGGGGCAGGAACAGGCATTCTAATTGAGTAGCTACCATAAAAGATAGAAGTGACAAACCTTTTCATTTATCCAAAGGCTAAAGCGATAGTTGTTATAATGCCTCCCTGTAGGGGTAGAGTGATATGGCTTGGATTAATTTTCTCTCTGCCTAGTATACTAGTAACCTTTTCCATTATCCCAAGGGTAAATAATCAGGGCATTATTCTTTGAGTATATTAGGTAGAAGGGATATTCCTAAGCTACATTCAGTATTCTTTGGTAAGATGAGGAGAAAGCAACAAGAGATCTAAGCACTGAAAATTATTTCTTGTAGGCCTGTGTAAACATGGCCAACAAAATGTGATGGGGGTTAGCTAAGCTAATAGTAGCCTTTAAGGCCATGTTCTCATCTATGAATGGAAGCCTCCGTGGAATACCACAATAGATGAATAAAAAATGGAAGCATGTTCTCCTCCTGCACACCAAGGCAGGAGTGAAGACCATCCCTCCCCCTCTCCCAGGTCCTGACCTTTAAGTCTGGGTCCTTTCAGAATAGTGACTTAGAGGTTATGGAGCTATATGTCAACTCAACTTTTAGCCTTCTAGGTGGTTCTAATGCATAATCTTGGGGATGTGTCCCCAAAGCAAAAGCTGTACTATTGCAATTAGTCAAATGGCTCAGAGTGTGGCATTCTCTCTGGGACAAAGGAGAATGAAAATGGGAAAATACACCACATATAAGCTAATTTCTGAAGTTTATATCTCCACCCTAGACCACTTCCCTGAGCTCCAGGCTTGATATTCAGCTGCTTACTTGACAACTTCACTTGGATGTTAAATTATTATCTTAAACTTAACATGTTCTAAACTCCTGGTTTTTACAACCACTATTTCTCTATTCCCTAAAAAAATAAATAAATAAAAATAAAAAGCAAACAAAACCCCCCCTGATTCTTGTGCAGTCTTCCTCATCTTAGTAACTGACAACTCCGCCCTTGTAGTTACTCAGGCCAAAACCTTGGAGTTGTCTTTGACTCCTTTTTGTCTCACAGCCCACATTCAATCCGTGACAAATACATTAACTCAACCTACAAAATATATCCAGAATCTCACCATTTCTCCCCGCATCCACTGCTACTGCCCTCTTCCAAACCATTCTCTCCCTTGCCTGGATTACTCTTACAGCCTCCTTCCTGGTCTTGCATACACTGTTGTCTCTCTATAATTGCTGTCCACATAGTAACCACAGGGAGCTGTTAAAACATGCAGGTCATTTTATACCTGCACTTAGTATTCCCCAGTGGCTTCCCAACAGATGCAGCAAAAATGTCAGAGTCATCTTAGCGGCCTACAAAGTCCTGTCTGATCTGGACTCCAGTCTCCCTGATTTCATCTACTATCTTCTCTTTCTTACTGTGTTCCAGCCAAACTCCTCTTTGCTTTTCCTTGTACATAAGCACAATCCTGCCTCGAGGCCTTTGTTTTTCCCTCTACCTGGAATGTTCTTCCCACAAATATGTGTGACCTACTCCCTTATTTTCTTCATGACTTTGCTAAAATTTACCGTGTCAGAAAGGCCTTGCCCAACCACTCTATGACTTATCTGGCATGTAGTGGGTGCTCAGCAGATGTTTATCAGATGAATGAAACACAGCTGGAGGCAACATGTGGTAGCTCCTCTGCTTGTTGTGTCCCCTGCCTCCCCCATGATGCTGTTCTGGTTGCTGCCTGGCTGTGGAGCTCATTTCTTGACGTGTTAGATATTTTCTTACTTCTGAAGAAGGTTCTGAGGAAGGATGACCAGGTTGAACAGTAAGCCTGAGACGTGACTGAGTAGCTGTGGGAACAAGATAGAGCCAGTCTGACCCCTCCCTTCTGTAGTAAGGAATTTTGCCTTGAAAAACAAAAAGAAATTTCCTTTATAACATCCTGTCTAGAAAGTACTTCATAACGCATGGCACTGAGCAGGCCTCGGTTTGGCAGGGACTGGTTATAGAGACAGCTTGGGCCTTGCCCATTCCATTCTTGTCCAGGTGCCTCTGGAGGATGAATATAAGACCAGTTTGTGAGTAGTAGAACTTTGGATTGTTTTTAAGCCAAGAAAAGCCAAGTCAGTTAAGGGTGGTACATGGGATTACCCTATGATATAATACAGTTTTACAGGCTTTTACAGTCTCAAAATGAATGTTTTGACATCTTACTTATCCAAGAACACTGGGAGGTTGGCAGGGGCAAGAATTATTTCCATTTGATAATGGGCATAGAAGCAAAGCACAGAATAATTAAAGAACCAGCAAACCTGAAATTTGGACCAAGGCATATTGATTCACATTCCTAGCTTGCCGACAAAGTGACGTCTGGCCTGCTTTGAGTTTTACTGCTTTCAGATTACTGTAACTGGTGAGGCACTGGTGGAAAATATAGTTGAAATAAAAGAAGGCTAAGTTCAAAGAGTTAGCCTCCATCTCAGGCTTCTTGGATCATTAAAACTTACCTTATTTTTAGACTATAGGTGCTATTTATTTCTTCCTAAGTGGTCCCTGAAAGTAGAGAAGACCAATGGCCTCTAGCATGTCTAGAAATTCCCCCTATATTGGGTTCATTGAGATTGTTCCAAATCAGGTGTACACACAGGTTCTTAAGCTGTGTATAAAAGCTCTTGGGACACTGTTTGAATTTCTTGTAAAGACCAGTTTGCTGGATTCCCTCTTTCCTGGAGGAGGCTTGGTTATTGTTACTCATCAAGTAGCTTCTCCAAACATTCATTGTTTTTACATACCTGGTAATAGGATTTGATTGTAGGTGTTTGATTTTAGGATCTCTCATTTCCTTAAGGGAATGTGTGACATTTGACATGATGCATAATTGTTAGTGCAGGTGTTTTAAGAAAAAACCTAAATTGATAGAGGAGATGATAATAGCCTGTTTGCATTTTCTTTAAAGGAGGGCTTAATTTAGGGCAGTTGGGCCTGTGTTCTTTTCCAGTAGGCTGGAGAACCACCTACATTAGTAGAAGCTCACATATTAGTAACCCTGATATCTGCCTGGGCTGCTTTTGTGGGTGGGGATAAGGGATGGCATTGGTCCTGTTACCCTGTTCTGACCTGAAATGCTCTTTCTCAAAGCTGAATGTAAGGGTGGGTCATATTCTAATGTAGCCAAGACTACATTAGAAGCACGGCTCTGAGCCAGTGGGTGGGGCCTTAGTATCCTGTTAGAGTAGGCTTCCATGGCAACTGTGTCTAACACTTTTTCACAGCTGCTCCTGACATCACTGGCCATAAACGGAGCGAGAACAAGAATGAAGGGCAGGATGCCACGATGTACTGCAAGTCAGTTGGCTACCCTCACCCAGAATGGATATGGCGCAAGAAGGAGAACGGTATGCCCATGGTAAGTAGGAGGCAGCCCTGGGTCTCCATGCCTGGGTCTCTGTGGTTGCCGGAGTTTCTCTTGGAGAGGTCCAGACATCTGGACCAGTTGCTGCAACAGCTATATCCTCAGATGTGTGCATGGCTTGGGTCAGTCTTTCTAGAGTCATGAATGGTTTACACTGTGAGTCTGGAGGTCACTGACAGTCTCTGTCCAGCATGAAATCCCTGTACATGATTTGTCAAAGCTATCCTGTCTGGTAAGGGGTTAGATTGCTTGTCTTCAGGGTAGGATGCTGAAAGAAGTAAGCCTAATCTTAAACTTTTGCTATTATTCTAGTTCATTTATCCTAAAGAAGATACTGTTCTTGAAGTGGTCTTAGAGCACCTGTCTTGTTTTGGGGGAAGACACGGCATTAAGGGCAATTATTAGTATATTCGTAGAACACAGAAGATGCTGATAAGGAATTAGGGCAATATGAGGGGGCCCAGGGGCAGCCTTAGACATTGGGAATCTGACAGTATTTGATCCGGAAAAGTTCAAAGAGAACATCTTTTCCAATCTGTGGGATGATTCCTGATGGTGTTTTAGAGAGTCAGTGCCTTAGGCTCTTACTATGTCTCTAATTTAATGGTTTTTAACCAGTTACCTTTTCTGTCGGAGGAGTATCATACCTTCCTCCCACCCCAGGCATCCTCTTTGATTGTCAGTCTTCAGAGTCAGAAAGGACCTTAGAGATCATTTAATCCAGCTTCTTTGGAAAGGTTCCAGAGTAACCAAGGTAAATTAGTGGCAAAACCAAGGGTCATTTCTAGCTTTTTTACGTCAAGTCCATTATTCTTCCCACTTCGTGACCTTTTGATAAAATGTCAAGTGGTAATAATGACTCCAGCATCAACAAGGATGGCTAGATTTCAGAGACCCATTAATAAGGGGGATCAGGATGAGGACTAGGGAGGTGAAGATGCTGAGTTGAGTATTTTCAGGGCAGGCCCTTGAAAGATCAACAAGACATTGAGTTTTCTAAGGTGCTGGTGAGGAAATGCCCATTTCTCTCTACTGGTCACTGGGGAGGACAGCCCTTGAGCTTTTGCCAAAGCAGGTTGGAATTACTTAATATGTATTTTCATCTCTTGAAAGATGAAACTTGAAGCTTCACAGAATAGCTCTTCTTTTGAAGGCTATGAGTTTCCCATTTCAGCCATACCCACACTCAAATGCAGACACGATTGTATGCTATATCTCTGTGGTCCCTAACCCCAGGCTGTGGACCGTTACTGGTCCATGGCCTGTTAGGAGCCGGGCCACACAGCAAGAGGTGAGCAGCAGGCGAGCATGTGAAGCTTCATCTGTATTTACAGCTGCTCCCCATTGCTCTCATCACTGCCTGAGCTCCACCTCCTGTCAGATCAGCGGTGGCATTAGATTCTCACAGGAGTGCGAACCCTGCTGTAAACTGCACGTGTAAGGGATCTAGGTTGCATGTTCCTTATGAGAATCTAATGCCTGATGATCTGAGGTGGAGTGAGGCAGTGATGCTAGTGCTGGGGAGCAACTGCAAATACAGATTATCATTAGCAGAGAGGTTTGACTGCATGATAAATGTAATGCGCTTGAATCATCCCAAAACCATCCCCTGCCAGCCCTCTGTGGAAAAATTATCTTGCATGAAACTGGTCCCTGGTGCCAAAAAAGTTGGGGACTACTGCTATATCTGGAATCATTTTGGGGATACTTTTCCCCCTTTTTCTCTGCTGTTTATGATTATGTGTTAACTGTTGCAGGGTGAAGACACACAAGTCCATTTTTTCCCTGCCAGGATCCCATGAGCTAAGTGTGCTGCAAGCCATCCCAGCTGCACTCAAACCCCACTTTTTGCACTCTCACACCTCTGCTTTCGCACATGTACAGTTCTCTGCCTGGAGTACTTCTCCCTGCTTGATGAACTCCCCTTCTCCACCATCTAGTGCAAATGTTAGCTCTTCTGAGAAGCTTTCTCTTACTCTTTCTGGCAGTGGCCACTCACTCTGTGCCCCCCGGCACTCCATACATACTCTGTTGAGGCTTCTTAACACGTTCTTATAACCGGTCATCCCTTTGGATGTCAGTTCCCTCTTGAGGCTAACTAAGCTCCTTATTCATTTTTATGTCATGCTTCTCCCTGTCTATATCACCTTCCTCTTAGTAGGATATAACACATGCAATGTATATTAGTAAATATTTGTTGATTGATTGAATAACCTTTTCTCTAGCCCTGTAGTCCTGAAGGAAAGGGAAGTTATAAATTTCCCCCACTCTGACTAGGAGGGAGTTCTTAGCATTGCTGTGGAGGAAGTTTAAGGAGACTTCTCAGAACTTACCAAGCACGAAGTAGATGTGCTGACTCTGAAGTCATCAGACAGGTCTGACCATGGGGGTCACATCCCTGTTTCCCCATCCTCTTCCTGCTACTGTTTCTTATCTGGTGTTTGAAGCAGCATTTATTAGATTGTTGGTCTTTTCTGGGTCTGTAGGCAGTAGGATCTACTCACTGCATGGAAGTTGGAGAAGACCAGAGGACCAATGGCAGGGGAGGCTTGTATCCTGGCTCTACCAGAAGTTTGTTGATTTATTATTGTTGTTGATATTAAAGGGAAGTCATTAATGAAGTGTTCAGAGTTCCTTGGACAAAGATGGTACCAGACACTGGTCCTTCATTCCAGCCAGTGTCCTGATAAGAATAGAGAGCAGCAGCACCCTCTCTTGGACACTGGCTCATCTACTCTGACCTTTGTGTGTTCTCACTTTTTCTGCAGGAGCTTGTCAATACTTCTGGCCGCTTCTTCATCATCAACAAGGAAAATTACACCGAGTTGAGCATTATAAACCTCCAGATCACAGAAGACCCTGGCGAGTATGAATGTAATGCTACCAACTCCATTGGCTCTGCCTCCGTTGTCACCATCCTCAGGGTACGGAGCCACCTGGCCCCACTCTGGCCTTTCTTGGGAATTCTGGCTGAAATTATCATTCTTGTGGTGATCATTGTTGTGTATGAGAAGAGGAAGAGGCCAGATGAGGTTCCTGACGGTAAGAGCATCCCTACAAAATAGTTGTAATGTTGGGATTATTTCCTCGGGGTAGTATCCAAGTACCCAAAGAGGACTATAAAGATGTTGGGATTCAGTCCCAAAAGGAAAGAAGGAAAATTCTTATATCGGTTCCTAACCCCCTACCCCTAAGGTTTTTTGCATTAGCCACCTATAGCTATAATTAGCTCTCTCCCTCTGTTTGGGCATTCTCCAAATCCCAGTCCTGTCTGCCTTTCAGGCCCCATGTAGTGAATGGGCAGCTGTCAGTCTCTTTGTTCACCTCTGTCCTCCTTCAATACAGATCATCAGGCAGATTGAGCTTGAGGAAAATGCAAGTTAAGCCTAGAAGCCACCCCAAGATCGCAGGCCACCTGGCCTTTCAGGCAGATTTAAGGTATCTAATTGGTTGTCACATGGTTGCCTGGTATAGCCCCTGTAGGTAACTGCCCCAGCCCAGCCCAGTCAGCAAAGCCATTGGAACAAGCCAGCCTTTGGTTCCCTTGGTTGACCCTTTGATAGGTCTTCGAGGCTCTCTACCAGTTGGCTTTTCTGTATTTCACGGATACAAATGGTGGAGAGTATCTGATGTATCCACCTACCCATGTTGAGACAGAGAAAGCTGGGTGGTAACACCTGGAGTCCATGCTCCAAGGCTGTGCCCTCAAGCTGGCCCTAGGGTCAGAGAAGGGAGTGGATAGTAGCAGCAGGACCACAGCGAATTGTTAAGCATTGGAAAGAAGTAAGAGCTGAAATCTTTCATTACTGGATATACCTACAGTCAGAAAAGCCCTGGGAAATTTTTGTATTTTTTGATCATAGATTTTCATTTCTAACCGTGATTACAACCAGGGGGAAGCTACCGATGGAAACTTGTATCAGTAGTATTTCAGGTTCATAATGAGCTCCCCATCCCCATCTTCTGGCCCTATAACATGACTGGCAAAAGGAAATTAATTGGCCAGCCAACCATTACCACCACTTGTCTGTCACTGGCTAGACTAGAAGGGTGTGCCCCATACACAGTGGGCCCCTAAGCTCAGTGGAAGCAGACCCAGGGTTATGGTGGGGTTGCCAGCTGCAGACCTGGGGTGATGGAGGGGTTGCCAGCTATAGACCTGGGGTGATGGAGGGGCTGCCAGCTGTAGACCTGGGGTTATGGTGGGGTTGCTAGCTATAGACCTGGGGTGATGGAGGGGCTGCCAGCTGTAGTCTGGCTGATCTGGGGCCTGTGCTTGTATACTTGCGGTGCTGTATTCTGCCCCACAGAGTTGACTGTCCATATGGCTGAACAGTAGGACTGCGGCACTCCACCATGTCTGTCAGTGGAGGATACTAAGTGAGGTCTGGTGCTCCTCCAGGAAGAGTGTAGCCTCAAACGTATGACAGTGGCTTTAGACTCTCTGGAAGGACATGTTTGAGAGCAACAGCCCTGTCTTTTTTTTCCTTTCTTCTCAGCAGCTCCTAAATCTCTTTGCCTGCAGTAAAGAGAGTATTAGAATGAGGTTGGTGAAAAGGTTTTTTGTTGACATTATCGATGCCTGTGGGAAGGCCTGGTGAGCTCACCTCCAAATGTACACTTAGCAGTGAGCTGGATAGAGGAGCAGGATGGGCCTTTGTAAGAGTGGTCTAGTTCCCTGCAACACAGGAGTGTCCCCAGGAGTTTTACTTTCCTACTCTGTGAAGTGAACCTGCTTTCTTGGGATTGTCATGTATCCCTAATGCTTTTTTTCTCCAGATTTTTCTTTCCTGCTACTTATTAGGACTCCCAAGTCAGAGTGCACCTATATTTAGACCTGAGAGTAAAGGGAGAGAGTTGCCTGTCTTTCATGTGTTTTCAACTTTGGCTCTTTGGGAGCAGTTATGCCTCATTCCTAAAAGGGGCCTTTTCATCCCCTCAGAATGCTTTTGCTTTGCCACATACCACCTTCCTCAGGCCACCCTTTGGAAAGGTTGAGAGGCAAAAAGTCAGGTAAGAAAAGGCAAAGATGGGCTTCAGAACCTGATTTTTGAATTTTAAGACAGGCTGGCTGCCGCTCTCTTGACAGAGTGACACATTGGCCTAGCATGTCCCTGTCAGAGGTCCAGTCTTTATCGTAAGAAGCCATTACATTTACGAGGTTGCTATTGCAGTGTATGTGGCAGGCCTTCCGGTTAGATTTGAGAAATGGTTAGTATTGTTCTGTTGGAAAAGTGCAGACACCTGCCTGGGAAGCAGCTGTCTTTTTAAAAGAGTTTCTTGGTTATTGAACTCAAATCGGGGACCAGTTTGTTATAGGAGACATCTGTGGCCAGCAAATCTTCTGAACAGCTTCCTGGAGGGAAAATACCTCTTTTAAGCTAAGTTATTATATAGACAGTGAATGAATCCTCCATAAGAGATGACTGCAGGGTAAGTGCAAAGTCTCTTGGGAGAATACCGTAATGCAAGCAGCTTTTACTTCTTTGTTGCTGAATCGGGGTGAGAAGTGTGGGGTGCTGGAATGACTGCAGTTGTTTGCCTTCTCTCCTTCCCTTCCTGACAGCCAGTGTGGGCCAGGCTCCATCCTCCATCTCCACACCCCTGCCCTTGCTCCAGCATCTCCATTCCATGCCTTTCTCCTTTGTCTCTCTACCTCTTTCTCCCAAACTCCTCCCTGCTCCCACCTCCTCCCCCCTTTTCTTCTCCTCTCCTGAAAGTAATTGTTAAACAACAAAAAAAATGTCAATTGTTCTTCACTGAGTTTTCCTTATTCTGTGACTTTTTCTTCTTTAGCCACTCTCCCCTCAACTCCTGTGCAGTTCACAGCAAGGACAAACTCACCTATATGCTTTCTTCCCATTTGCTCCTCCCACATTTACTTATAGATACATGCATACACTCCTTTTTCAAATAAGTGGATTGTATTTGATACAAACTTGAGAGTTTTAGGGGTGATAAATTTTTTACCTATCAGATAATCAACCATCTGTGGCTCTGTGTTGGCTTTATGCCATTATGAAAATAGAACCTTTTTTATGGGCCTGACATGTTTTTTCTCTGCCAAATAGGTACTTTATTGTCAGGCTATATCTATGGTTCATTTCAGACTCACTGAACTTTTTTTATACAAACTCATAGTATTCATGTTTTGGGAAGTCTGGGAGTTCTTGGTAAGTCATGCCCTTACTAGAAAAGCACTAAGGTGAACAGTACAAAAATATAAAAACACACAAATTTGAACTTAACATAGTGTTTAGTTTGAGTGTGTTTCACTAGGAAAGCAAATATCACTTTAGAGTTCTCACGCTGAAAACACTTAGAGTTGACGTTTAACTGCTTCCTTTAAAAAAAAAAAAGCCCCATGTCTTTTTATCTACTGGAGTATACTCAGGCCATTTTGTAAATGAAATCTCACACCTACGTTTCTTTAATCCCCTGTTGTGGTGTCTTTGAGGATCAGTGCTCAATAGGTTGTTGGGTAGGTGAATTATCTACATATCACCTTTTACCTTCAGTGTTTTCAGGAACAAGTGAATCATGGAGCCAAATAAGGGCTTTGTTTTTCACTTTATTCACCACTTGGCTGCATTCCCTGAAAATGTTAAACAATAGTACTCTAAAAAGACTAGGTCAAGCTAGCATCCTCTAGTCTTCCATCCGTGTACACTTGGTGCCTACTGGGAGTACACCTTCTGTGTTGGTTCCCTGCCTACTACACTCTGAGAGCTGTAGGGAGATGGGGAGTGAACCTGCTTAGTTGCTGGGGCCTTCAGTTCTACTGGGCATTTTATTGACCTCACAGACATCAAATTAAAACAATAGGAACTGATTTAAGGAAAGAAGTGTTGGCATCAAAAAGAACTTTCTACTTTCATACTGGGATAATTTTTATAAGCAAGTCAAAGGGACTCTAAGTTACTGGTGGAGAAAATATTTTAGGGTTTTGGGGGCCATTTTTAGTGGCTCTGATATATTCAAGTTCTTAGATACTTTAGAACTAAGAGCTATACTAATGTTCTAAAACCTATTAGTTTATCAAAACATTTGGTAGCATATATAAACCCTTACAGCAGCTAGGGATATTGAAAATGAAATGTGACTTTTAAAATGTAATCAAAAACACACATTCAGTGTCTGTTAACTAGGGGTCATCTGGGTCAATAACAAGTTACCTTATGGAGAAAATGCAATAGGACCAAAAACAAGGGAGGAAATTGGAAGTAACCATTAATCTCTCTTGGGTTTAATGATAATATGCTGAGATCAGGAAAAATTTAAGTGGATTTAGAAACCATAAAACCCCATCCTCAGTGAGATGAATGCAGTGACAAAGGAGCTTTGACCAGAGAGTCAACTCTTTGTTATTTTTACTTTAAAGCCATCTTTTTGGAGGTGATACTGCATTAGGCAGTCTGATATTTACTAGACATCGCAGAGCACCCCTTCTAGATGCTGAGGCGGATGGATATAAGTAGCGCGAGGGCTGTAGTGCCTATGGTTGGGAAGACTGAACATGCACATGAATCTGTGTGTGCAACAGCTCCACCAGAAACTTCATTCTCATAAGGTGGATTCCAGAAGCATCTTGTTTCCATTCTCCCCCAAGTCCTCTTCCTCTCATGTAGCCGGTGGCTGTAACACTGAGGTGGAGAGAACAGTCATTGTTTAAGCTGGCTATCTTTTGGCCTGAGGGTTTGGGGGTATGTTGATATTTGTCGGTTACTATGACTTCTTTTTTTTCCCCCCTCAATTGCATCAAACCCTTAAAACATGGTGGTAAGTGAGCGATATGCATGCTTTTGGAGTTTGTTTAATCTCCGCTTCAGTCTATACGATGCACAGTTCATAATGTTAACACTTTTCTTCAAGTTTACTTCATTCACTTTCACAACTAATTTGGATTTCAGTTTGCTGTTTAATCCTCATTTACTTTGATTTTCGTACCTTTTTTCTGTAGTTCTGTTCTTTCCCCCTCTCCTGACTTCCCTGTTAGGGGTCAAGTTGTTTTTTTGTCTGACCTGTCAGGGAGAGTGTTGCTGCAGGTAGTGATTCAGTCCAGGAGAATGGGGAGACATGAGGCTCTTTCCTTTGTTTTTTGTCAATGTGAAGGTGGATCTGGGGAGAGAGGAAGGGGGGCTCCCGGGATTTGGTCCCCAGTGTGAGGCTCCGCTGCTCCCACTCGCAGGCATGGCAGCTACGCCAGAGGCACTGTCCCTAAAACAACTCCATACAGCCCTTTGCATGTTACCAGCTTGTCGGGCTAGAAAGTGATGTTACTAATCAGACGCCAGGGAATACCCCCCACTCCAAAAGGAAAAAAGCCTGTGGTGCGAGGTGCTTGGGTTGGTGCCTGCAGTGTCATGCTTTGAAAAGATTAGCCTGGCTATTGCAATTCTCCTTCCCCTGCTTTTTATTTTAAAGTTGGGAGTAGATTGGTGTTATTCTTGATTCAGCTATCTTGCATTAGAATTTTGTATTTTTGGGTGCACAGCCAGAGCACTAAAAATATTCTAAGTTTGCTCCTATGTCTTTTCCTTTGAATCCCCAAAGTGCTTAGTTCCTAGCATGTAGCTGAGCTGGCTTGGCCGAGATGCGGAGCATTAAGATGTTGTGAGGGAGGATTTAGGATGGGCTTGTGTGTCTTAGTACCTGATATGTCTCTGTATCTCTCCACTGCATACACAGCACACAGATGTCTTGGGTGTCCTTCAGTCTTAGTTTGTTCTCTGTACCTGTTTGATAGTGTACTGTTGTTAGTAGTGGACTCCTGTGGACACTGGTGTGTCGCTAGCCTATTGTTTTGGCTGATGAGTCATTGGTTTGTGGTTAGTTCTTTTTTTTGAAATCCTTTTTTGCTCCAGTCACTGTGTGTGCTGGCGGTGGCTTTGCCTCTCCGTTGCCTCGAAGGAACAGTTGGAGCAATGTCTCCCTCTGACAGACATTACTCCCGACGTGTGCTCCTGCAGATGCCTACACTGAGACTGTAATCTCCATAACTGCTTCATGTGCACCAAGCCCCCTTGTGGAATCCTGCTGAGAGTTTTTCTAGAAGCCTTCAGTGAAATCAAACTGTCTGAATCATGTAGTCCACCTGACTTTTGTATAATAAAAACAAACTAAGAGCACTGACTTGTTCCCTCCCCTTTGTGGGTCTTTAAAAAAAAAAATTCTATATATGTATATATCTGCTTAAAGGGGACTAAGTTGCCCTTAGTTGAAATAGGAAAGAAAAACTTACAAATCAGAATCATAAACTATCAACTTAAGAAGGCTTCTAAAGTCAGATAATATAAGCTTTTTGATTAAAAAAAAAAGATATCTCATGGCTCACCTGGGTTTGGGTTCTGGTTTTGGCCAGGGTGCAAGAGTGAGCCTGTCTTTGTATCTCAAGTCTTTTCTAGAGGGATGTCACCACTATTCAGCTTTCCTTGGTGTGTCACAGAACATGCTCTGGTGTGCAGATGCTTGTTGCTGGCATAGCCCAGCATGGCTGACCCAGTACTAGGTTGAACTATTGTGGCTGCCTCTTCCTCAGTCTCATTCTCCAGATGAAAGACTCCCCTAAAGATTACAAAATAGCAAGAAAAACAGAGTGCCCTTTGGGGAAGTGAGGATGTGTAGCTAAACGTACAGAATGTACACATCCATTTACATTGCAGGGTTGAGCCAAAACCGCATGCGCTCACCACAAGAAAACAAACAGCAGGATTTTACAACTGAAATGTTGGTTTGTCTTCTCATCTATCTAAGAGTGAACCACTGGAACTTGGGGACAAGATGAGTATAATGATATTGCAGCCTATCTGTCCGCTACAGTTGCAGTTTTTCATGACAAGCATTCAAAGTGTTAACTAAAACCATTGAAACAACATACCTGCCATTAAAAGTTAAATCTAGAAATAATAACTCCATGAGTGTTTTGCACCTCCAGATGGAATGGCCTTTAATAAATGCTATGAATAGCCATGTTTGCCACTTGCAGTTTGTTGTTCCGTTAATCCTTATGGACAGTCTAATAATTTTCTCCTTTCTTCTCTTATCTCTCATGGATTATTAAAAAACTGAACACCCATGTAGATGATGAACCAGCTGGGCCAATGTAAGTACTTATTGGACATTGATTCAACAGTTTCTGACTGAATTATGCTGTATTTGCAGTTTAATAAAATGGAATAGCTAAGATTGTGGGGGAGGACAGTGAGTAGAAATGAAGGTTGCAGTGTAGACTTCTTAATCTGACATGGATTTGACTAAAGACCATTTTATTCCCAGGACAAGTTGCACAGTCTTGTTTTTAGTAGCCATACAAATTAGAATACCATACCAAAAAATTGTTTAAAATTTTGCACATTACATATGCTTAAACTGATAATGCAGGGGAAATGACTAGTATATCTGAGGCTTCAGGTTTTGTTACTTTCAAGCTGGACTGTAGCATAGATATAGCATAGATAAATCTCTCTTGGATACGCTGTTATCCAGGGGCGATGGAGCTACAAGTATGGAATCAATCCAAGATTGGCATAATCTCCTAGAGCTGGGGACTAAGGAGTGAGAGGCAGGTAAACAGTGCCCAAATTATTTAAGTATCAGAGGGCACAGCACTGCCAGCTTATGAGTATCTTTTATCCATTCAGAAGAGACAGTGGTGTTCAGTGGAGAAAAATGTACTTACTCTCACCTTTATAGTAACTGGATTATAGTTTAGAAATCAGAGGGAAAGTTACATGTATGTTGTCTGCCTTGGGAGTCAAGAGGAAGATTAATTGAAGGTATATATAGGTTGAGTATACCTAATATGAAAATCTGTAATCCAAAAATACTCCAAAATCCAAAATTTTTTTGAGCGCCAACATGATGCTCAAAGGAAATGCTCATTGGAGTGATTTGGATTTTGGATTTTTGGATTAAGGATGCTGAACTTGTAAGTATAATGCAAATATTCCAAAATCCAAAAGATCTGAAATCTGAAATAATTCTCATCTTGGGTAAGGGATACTCAACCTGTACGTACTTTACATAAGGAATGTTTTTATGCACTCATATTGTGCGGTAAGATTTCTTACTATTCCAGGGATGGCAGTAAGTGAAAGAGTCCCTGTATTTCCATGTGTTATACTTTCAAAAGTTGTTACTGAGTTTAACTCACGTAATGCAATTTTTCCTCCAAAGGAAAACCAACTCTACCAACAATCACAAAGATAAAAACTTGCGCCAGAGAAACACAAATTAAGTACTGCTTATAATGTAAGTATGGCCTTCTTTAGCAGTTTTAAAAATTATATTCAAATGAATGTGCCTCTTTTGACCTTGTTATAAATTCAGTAGTTGGTGTTATGTTGTAAGGTCTTTTAGTTCATTTCAGAGCAGCTGATACTGATGGAACAAGTTCTGCCCTCCCAGTTTAGTGACTGGAAACATTTTTCAGCTGCATTGTTTTACATATTTATATAAATGCCATTTCAGAATTTGTATGATGTTTTAAAATAAATACTTTGAGCTACTATTTACTAATATCTTTAAAAAGAGGTAAAAATTAAATTGTCACCTTCTTAGGTGGATTATTCCCAGAGGCCTATTAGTCCTTGCTTCTGAGGGCAAGACAAGAATGGTGGCCAGGCAGCAGCAGGGCCAGAATGCCATCCTGTTAGGCACATGGAGATCAGAATTTCACACCACATCCCTGAGCATGCTGTTTGAACCAAAGCTTTATTTTATGTGGCACTTTGGTAGAGTCCTGAGTGACAGTGCATATTCCTTTTTAATTTCCAAATACATCTTCCTTTACAGATCTTTAGGTTCCTGAAACTGGTGGCAACATGACCTGCTAAATTTTCTGCTTGGACCTCTTTGGTTCTCTCCCCTTTCAAGCGAGCAACACCACAATGACTGTCTAAAGCATGCCTTATTTAGCCTCTCCTGTAAGGGTGACCTAGCCAGGTACATTTTAAACAATGCTTAAATGTAGAAGGTGTAAACTATTTTGGGCTTGATGTGCTGTGAATGTTGCTTTTTTTTCCTTTGTTAAAATATTTAAACAGAAGTGAAAAAGGTCCTCTGAGGATCAGATCATGCATGCGCCATTTTTTACTTAATGCAGCTGTTAAATTGGCAAAGCTCTAAAATGCACTGCTGCCATCTAGTGATACATTTTTGTAAAGTACAGCAAAACCTACAGATATATACAGTATATAAATATATATATATATATTTATATTTTTGGGGGTGGGAGAAATCCAAAATAAAGTAAATGCTTGTTTCATTTTTAAGCTGCTGATATTCATTCCTTACTGTATGTTGTCAGATGAGGAAATGTGCAGTTCTGGTACATAAAGATGAGTAATATAAACTGAAATCTATAATTTTAAGGGCTTAACCTATGACTTTAATAAGAAGCTGGAACAGTCCACTGAATGAGTATAATGAATTGCAGTATATACATGATTGCTTTTTAAGTGATTATTTTTTCTTTTGTTAAATCATGTAAATTCTTAAATCCTTTTGCACTGATGTGTTGAACCTTATTCTTGTACATTCAATCAAGGCAAACTTTTATAATTTTCCTTTTGTTTCAATGACCTTGAAATGTTATGGCATGGTGATATTCTATGCAACTATAGTTATACTTTTTGGTTTGACACTGTATTTTTTCACATCAATTTAATGGTTGATGGTAGATTTTATAACCTAACAGGGTTCTCATGCGGTGCATAACTGTAGGTGCATGTACTTGTGTTTTGTGTAATTGTTGAAGTGCAATGATGTATAAAAAAAGTGGATTCACCTGTTTTTAAAAATAAAACATTGACAAAAGGTGTTTGGAATAATACTCTTTATTTTAATACCTTCTTTAGTTTTAGGAGGAAGCATTTTACAATACTTTGAAGTTCCTGAGTTATGTATGTACAGGGAACGTTAATTTCTCAACCCTGTCAACTTTTTAAGTTCCTTTTCTACCTCTTCCACAAATGCTGGGAAATTCTGATCCATGAGGCACAAGCGTAGAAAGGGGCCTAACTCTCCCGTACCCCATGCAGATTGTTCATAGACAAGGGGCAGCTCCTCCGATGCCAGGATAGACTGCGGGAATACCAGAAGAATAGTTTATTAGAGATTACAGGCAAAAGCAATACCCTGAGTAGAACACAGAAAAACAATGCTTTAAGGAAAGATTAGGGAAACACACACCAGAAAATTAGAGTGTTAATTAGCTCTACAGGCTTCCTTTACATAATAAGTTTTACTGTTACATTTATAGTTTTGTATATACATTTCCTGAATATGCATAGAAAGTGAAATAAACTTGTATCCGTAAGGACAGTATTTTAAATGTGTTGATGAAATAATATGCAAAACTGAGATCCTCTTTGATGAAGAATACTATGCTGATAACATCCTGTGGATTGACAAGAAACCTATTAACAGATGAATTCCACTAGTTTAGTTCATCTTCCCCACAGCATAGGTTGTAGAATGGTCCACTATGTGGAAGCTGGATTCTGAATGTAAGAAAGAGAGGTCACAAACTGACTGCCCAAAGGACATAATTAGCTCACGAACATGTCTTTTTTTGGCCATCTATGAGGTTTGACAAATAGTCATGTAACCATCACCACAATCAAAATACAGAGCCATTTCCAGCACCTCCCCCAAAATTCTCTTGTGCTACCCATTGTTGTCAAACCCTTAACCACTGGCAACCACTGATTTCTATTCCTTATAGTTTTGCCTTTTCCATTATGTCATATAAATGAAATCATAATATATAATACTCTGTTGAAATCTGGCTTCTTTCACTTAGCATAATGTATTTGAGATTAATCCGTGTCATTGGATATTTCAGTAGTTCATTCCTTTTTATTTCTGAGTAAGTATTCCATTGTTTGGATGTGCCACAGGTTGCTTATCCATTCTCCAGTTAAAGGACATTTGGGTTGTTTTGCTTTTTGCAATTATGAATAAAGCTGCTATAAACATAGGTTTTCATTTCACTTGGGTAAATACCTAGGAATGGGTCATATGGTAAGTGTATATTTAACTTTGTAAGAAACTACCAGTTATCCATGCTGGCTGTACCATTTTATATTCTAACAGCAGTGCTTATGAGAGTTCTGTTGTAGTTGCTCATCCATCCAGCACTTGGTATCGTCAGTTTTTGTTTTTAATTTTAGCCATTCTAATAAGTGTGCAGGGATATCTCCCTGTGGTTTTAATTTGCATTCCCCCAATGACTAATAATGTTGAGCATCTTTTCACATGCTTATTTGCCAACTGTATGTTTTCTTTGATAATCTGCAATGTTTTAAAACCAGTTGAATAAGTTGCCAACATTTAAATGTTAGGTGAGTTCAAATAAAAGTCTGACTGTGCTTGACAATTTGGAGTATCTGGCAACACTGGATCCACCGTTGCACATGATGACTACAGACTCCGGCTCAATGTGGTCCGCTTGCTTTGGTGCGGACATCTTATTGACTCTTCACATTAATTCTCTGAGGTAGGTGGTGGTTTTATTCCCTTGCTATGGATAGCATGGTTTGGTGCATAAGTATACAACTGACATTTCTCTAGGAACTATCTGTAATAGAAACTTACTTTTGTAAATTCAGATTGGCTCTTCAAACTGCCTAAAGGTATAAAGAAGAAAATGAAAATAACATGGAGCTCTGTTTCCACTGAGAGCCATTGTTAACATGTTAGTGTGTATCCTTCCAAACTTACTGTGTGTTTATTACAAAAAGGGAATCAGACATTTTGTTTTGTAGCCTCCTTTTTAAAAAACTGAATGTATTGTGAGTATCTTTCCATGTCGATAGGGATCTATATCGCTTTTATTGATTGCATTTTTATCCCATTTATGGTTATGCCACACTTCAACCACTCAGTATCCTAATAAATGAACATTTGTTTCCAATTTTTTGTTATAAACATTGTGATGAACATACTTATATGTATATATTTGTGTAGTTGAAATGGAATTATAAATAAAATGTAAAATTAAATTTTGTATATATTGCTAAAATGCCTTCCAAAAGGTTTTACTGACTTACATTCACAGACTGACTTGTCCAAAAGGTTAGAGCAAACAAACGACATATCTGAGCTCCAGGCCTCATGCATTTTCTCATTTGTATATGGTTCTTCCATACTTTAAATAAACTTGGCAAAGGTATACTTTTTATAGCAACTGATACTTCCTAAGTAAGGACATCAAACCCTGCCTTGGTTTTTTGTTTTTGTTTTTTTGGTAACTCTAGTGTCCTCAGCCACTCAGATTCAATTAGCCCCTAAGCCTAATGCAAATATGGGCATTATGAAGTCTGCCCTGATGCTGGACAAAAGGGCTTTTTAATTTTTTCTGTCGTAGTTGCTGTGTTATTAAAAGAAATAAACATGAATTCTTATTTAGTCTTCTTACCTCTTGAATTCTTCATTCTATATTACTGTCCATTTAGTTTGAGTTACTGGTAAGGCAGGTAGAGAAAACACCCATATTTTCTTTTTTGTACCACTATTAGCACAGTTTTAATAGATACATTAAAGAATATCCATTCTTGAATACTGATCAACTCCACGCAGAATTCTGTGGAAAGCATAGCTATTGGTGTGAGCATCTGCTGCCAAGTGCAGCCAGAAATGCAGCTGGGGGAGACAGAGTCCTTGCAGAGCTCCCAGCAGAGTGGACATCAGGCCAGCGTGATGTTGAATGAAGAGGTTTTGCAGCAAGAGGAAAGGGGCTGAAGTAGGTCTGTGGTAACAGAGTTGAATCCAGATTTTAGCACTGAAAATTTGCCCCTATGGAAATCATTGTAGATCTGACTCTGGATTTATTTTGATATCTGTCTTAAAATAGTTCCCAAATTTCATTTGCAAAATTAGATTGCATTCTTCCATTTACTCTTTTTTGGAAAATGGTGATTAAGTCCTTTCAAACATCCCACCACTCTTCCTCGTTTTATTTCCTCAGGAGGGGAGTCCTTGAGGGTAGCTCCATCCTGTCTAATCTCACAACAGGGGGGTAAAAATGGCCTGTCTCTGTCTTTCTCATCTTCTATGGTAACACTTTAGGTTTCTGTTGTAGAACAAGGGAGTGAACACAGGGATACAAATTCTCAGGGACCATTGATTTTTGTGACAAGAAGACTGAACACCGAAATAGGATCTACCTGAGCTAACCGTGTCACTGAGGTCCTTCCCTCTGGAGCACCTGTGCCGGCTGTCACACAGGCCTGCTCTTCCGGGTGCTGGTAGGACTGGAATAAAACAACACACGATTAGGAGACTAGCGGAACATAATCATAAATACCACAGGCCAAAGAAGTGCAAACACATGCATTCATGTTCAAAGAAAGAAAAAAGAATATCAGTAAAAGTAAAAGTCGTCATCAGCATAGGTCCTGGTTTAAATGGAAGGTTATTTGGTTTACCACAGCAGAAGCACGTAGAGTTTAAATCTGTGGCTCCGGACCCATAGCTGGAGTGCCTCAGCGTCTGACAGGCTGTTAGTGCTTCTTCATGTCAGACATGGGGGCAATTCTTCTGTTTTCAGAGGCCCAGCCCAGGAGTCAGGGCCAGTACCCACGGAAGCAGGCACCTTTGCTGTGGCAGCCTGCATGCAGTGTCCGGGGCCCAGCTTCTGATGATCATGGTTTGTTACCTTCTAAAAATTGTTACTCAAGTAATACATGTTCATTATAGAAATGCAAAACAGGGGAAAGTGCTATAATTTTGAGACAACTATTTTGATAAAACCGGGTTTGGTGTTTTCTTAAATCTCATTTTAGACATTCTGAAGGAATGAGTTCTATGAGTTCTGTAAGTAAAATTCCTAGATATCTTCTTTCAACAACTGTTTGTGCCTACTACATACTAGACACTGGGGTGATACAGGGATGGGAGCTACAAAGAACAAGACAGAGGTCCTGCCCTCCCCAAACCCACAGCCTAGTGAGAACTTAAAGAGTAAAACCGTGATTGTCCTATAACTCAGGCAGTGCTGGAATGGAGGGATGTGTAAGTGCATCAGGCACACAGAGGAGGGGTGAGCTAGAGGGCCATGTGCTAGGCAGGAAGTACAGGCATGCTCCAGGGTCCATGCTGTCTCAAGGGAATCAGAACACAGGATACTTTCCAGGTAAATGAAATGAACCAGGTATAGGAGGCCTGGGAGGCGTGAAGGGCTCTCTCTCTGCTCCTTCCTGGCCATATGTCTGCAGGCCCTGCTATGCTTTGGATACCTATGGCTGCCACAGCACTAATCTCCAGACAAGCAGTGGTGTTCCTGCACTAGGTATGAGCTGATGGAGAATACAGGGAGAAAGGAGGGCCCTCTCTGGAGGGCACCTCTGTCCATCAGCAAACTGACTGACCACCAGAAGGCAGAGGATGCCAAATTCTGTCTTCTGTCCTGTAGAGGAGGTGATTGTTGCCAGTCAGTAGGTAGCAGAAAACTAGATCTGGAAACATCCAAAAAAAGGAGGGGCGGGGGTAGGGAGGGACAGTAAGGAAGGAAAGAACAAAAAAAAACTAGTCGAGAATTTTAAAATCAAAATGAGCAAAAAGGCCAAGGGACTCTATAATCAGGAGCCCTTAGACAAGCCCCACTTCCTGTTCAGTTTCTTCAGTTTCCTCATCTGTGAAAATAACAAGTCCGACTCTAGTGCCTAGTGTTTCTGCCAGCTCTGATATTTGATGCTTTCCTAGGATACATATCAATTCAGCTCACACAATGTTCTTCAAACTGAGAAAAGTGTCAACCAAAATCATCTGTTACAAACTCTGTAAACAAGAGCCAAATGTGACTGAAGCACCTGAGGCTAGTGGGCTCTAGAATTAGATGGTCAACCCTTGCTAGGCATAGAAATGGAAGGTTCTGTGTGCACAGTAGCTGGAGCCCCCTGCCTACTTCCTTCTTCTGAGCTTTTTGTGCCGACAGTTCACACAGGAACTGCCATCCTCTTTTCTGTCTTATCCGCCCCCTCTCTGGGGTGGGCTGGGTTGCCTTAGAAGCCCTCAGGTTGAGAAACACCTAGTTAGGCCACAATTAACAAAATTACAAGGCTGAGAAAAATTAAAAACTAAAAGATGAGCCAGGAAATGACTCAAGAACTTGAAATAGAAAGACATGGAATTATCTCTATTTGCAAAGAAGGGTACAACTATTATAGACTAAAAAATATATATGTATTAGAAAAATGACACACCTGAATATAGAAGAACAGCAAGATGACCAGAACTTGGCCATGACTTACAGCTCTTAAGATGGAGTCCAAGAAATGGAACATGATCCCAAATTTCCATCACAGCAGTTAAGGGCAAATCTGGGAATGTTTTGTTTTTAGGAAGACTAGAATGTTCTAGGCAATGCTTCACAATGTCTGCACTTTGGAATTAATCCAGTAGCTTTATCTTGTCTAATGCTCTGCAGCTTCAGACACTTAATCTTGTCATGTCCCCTCTCTTGGCTCTGGAGGTTCTGTTCTTGCTAATTGACCAGGATGTTAATTTGTTCATCTGCAAGGGAAGGCACATCTGAAAAGGTAATGGTACTGTCAATAATAGTAATAATGGATGTTATTTAGATTATATTTGTAGGCATTGTGTACTAGGTGCTTTCTATACAGCATTTCAGTCTCACCACTTTACAGATGAGGTTCTCACTGGCTTTCACAAGACCACACAGCTACTAAGAAATAGAGCCAGGATTCTAACCTAGATCCATTTTGAATCCAAAGCCTGTGGTTTTTGCACAACATCATGCTGTCTCATCTACTCAGAACACCAAATTACAGATCAGAAGAGTCCCTAAATATAGAATCAAGAAAAGACATGGGAGTTTCCTAACCACTTCTGGGCTATTTCTACCTAGACATTTGGAGCCAGCCTTTAACATCAGAGAGCCGGAGCCTTCATCTGCTGCTATAGCTCACAACTCTCAGCCTGCGTGTTACTACATGTTACAATTTCAATTTATCTTGCATTTTTTAATATTTAGATAATTGTATACCTGATGAGGTTCTAGTCTGGTGTGTCTTCACATATTTTAGTTTTCACTTTTCCATAGCCTTGTAATTTTGTTAACTGTGGCCTAACTGGGTGTTTCTCAACCTGAGGGCTTCTAAGGGGCCCTACTGGGTTCTTGTTGCACTCCGTGTGTTGGGTCTACTGTACTATCGTCTGAATCTAATGGTCAGTGAAACCTATGAAAAAATCTACTTAAAGGGCAAAGAATAATAAGCAATAAAGTAACTTATAATAAACCACTCCATCCCATTTGTAGGGAGGGGATTCTTAAAGAATAAAGCAGGAGATGATGAGGCATATTGTTTGAAACTAGATCCAGGGTTTGTGAGACAAGCAGCTTCAGTGTTAAGGCATCGTCACAAAAGTCAAATGAAGGGGAAGAACTCTACAACACCAAAATCTGTTTGGCAAACTAAACACATTCAAGAGGGAATCATGCAGCGCCACTTAAAGAAAAAGACTTTGTACTAAATAATGTGACTTTATATTCACCTTAGATAAATTATGAATGACAAAAAAATTTAGTGATAAAACAGCAAAAATGAATTGTCCTGGTAAAGGGAAACTAACAGGAGGAGGTAAAGGAAAAATCAGCTTTGGAAAATCATTTCTCAAATAAGAAAATAAAAACCCAGCTTGAAACAAATTTCATCCCAAGAGCAGAGGTAGATGCTTATTCTAACAATGTTTAGGACTATGCCAAAGAAATGCTAGAACACGTATTTCTGAGAGAAATTCTATAGCAACAAGTTTCAAACTTTTGATCTCAAGACCCCTTTACACTGTTGCAAATTATTGAGGCCCTCAAAGGACTTTCATATGAGTTACATCTATCTGATATTTATATTAGAAATTAACACAGGATTTTAAAATATTGATTTATTCATTAAAAACAATAAATCATTATATGTTAATATTAATTATATTTTCTAAGACAAAATGTAATATAATGATTTTTGCAAATATCTTTAGCTTAATAGAAGACTATTAAGCTGGACTCTCATAGCTGCCTCTGCGTTCAGTCTGCTGTAATATTTTGCTTTGGTTAAAGTACGTGAAGAGGCCAGGCACAGTGGCGCATGCCTATAATCCTAGCACTTTGGGAGGCTGAGGAGGGAGGATCACTTGAGGCCAGGAGTTTGAGATCAGCTTGAGCAAGAGCGAGACCCCCATCTCTACAAAAAATAGAAAAATTAGCCGGGCGTGGTGGCGCGCACCTGTAGCCCCAGTTACTCGGGAGGCTGAGGCAGGAGGATTGCCGGAGCCCAGGAGTTTGAGGTTGCAGTGAGCTATGATCACACCACTGCACTCTAGCCCTTCTGGCTAGAGCAAAACTCTGTCTCAAAAATGAAAGAAAGAAAGTACATGAAGAAAATCTGGCTTCATACAGATAGGTAGACGGAGAAGGGAGGAGTATTTTAAATTAGCCTTATCAGGCAGTTGTGGATATTCCTTAATATGACACCAAAATTCAACAAGTGATAGTTGCTTGAAAGTTAGTTGTGATATAGAATCTGAAACCATAGCAATGAACATGTTATACTGTTATATTATAATCCATTAGTCTATCTTGCACTTTGAATAGCTCTTTTATCCATGTAAGATTCTGTAGCACCATGTGTGGGTCATTTGGAGAATACTGATTCATTGAACTATACATATCTTTCAAATATTGTCATGTAATTAATTTATGAAAAAATAATTGTCACATTCATTAATAGCACCTTCAGAAAAGTCTTGTGGGTTAGGAAGGCATGAAGCTCATGTGGCAGATACAAGTTTTCCAAGATTCTAATTTTCACTTCAAAGTTAAATTTTATCATTATCAATAAATACTATCAGTTGTTTTCCTAAAGCAACAGGCTCACTTCATTCATTTTTGAGAAAATGTCTGCCAAATACCCAAATCTGAATGACCGTAATCCATTGTTCTTTCAGGTAATAATGGTATTTCGTGGAAAAAAAAGGCTAGTTCAGCTCACGACACAATTATCACACAGGTGC
Organism: Daubentonia madagascariensis; assembly: GCA_023783475.1. NCBI lineage: Eukaryota > Metazoa > Chordata > Mammalia > Primates > Daubentoniidae > Daubentonia > Daubentonia madagascariensis. The sequence continues at coordinate 3,866,565 of JAKFHU010000144.1, read as the reverse complement.
TTTCCCTTGAGACAACCATTGTACTGCAAAGTGCAGGGTCATTTTATTTTGTTAAGTTTGTTTCCACTGCAAGTGATTGAAGAACACGATGACTACTAGGATGGTTTGGTGCCACTGCTTGATTTGTACTAAGATGACAGCAGCTTTACTCATGATGCTTTTGTCCCATCAATGCAGGTGTCAACACAGTGAAAAGGGCAAATAATGTCTTTATTATGAAAATAATTTTGACCTTGTTGGTCCCCTGGAAAGGGTCGTAGGGGTGTGGGGCGGTCCATGGACCACACTTTGAGAATCACTGTTCTATAGTCACACCTGGAATGCAGCTGGGACTCTTTTCCTAATTTCTAGGATTATAGGTAGCTATAATAAGTATCAATCTCGACTTTAAGAAGTCACTCAACATTAGACATTTTTTAAAACTATAAACCTATGGACTTGACAAATTCCACTGTGATTTTGGCCCCCCATAGTGCATTACATTGTCAGGTTTCTTGTGGAGCCAACACATCAGCCTACTTACTTCATGCTGTAATGGGACGCTCTCTGCAGGGTGTTTCCCTTGGCTTTCACTTGCCCTCAGAGGGCCAGGACTCGGCCGAAGCTCCTGGATGACTCCATCGGGCACCTGAACGGTTACGTACTGGGCCAGGTTTCGCACACAACTGCAGCAGTGTTCCAGTGCCTGCTCCTTTGACTCTCCACTAAACTGTACTCGAAACATGCGACTCTTGTTCTGTTTGACAAGTCAAAAGTTATCCTGAGAGACCATCGACATATCACTTTACTTTTATTTACTGTGGGGTCTTCTAGCAAGTGGTTCCCTTTTCTTGGAGGGGGAAGAGGTGTGGATAAGGGAGCAGTCACTCTTGCTTGTTGGTGCAGGTATAGAAAAGCCAATAATTCATTTTCTTCTCCCTTTTGGGAGCTGTTCCTCATACTAAAATTCATTTCCCTCAGGGCACTGACATCAACAAAAATGGAAAAGCCCTTGTCATAAAGACAAGGAAGGTCACTGTACTGACTGCAGAAGATCAATGTTTTATCTTGCTTTGGAATAAAGATCTCATAGCTTCTAATTCCTTAAGCGGAAAATCAGGGAAGATAATACAGCAAAGGCCTGGCTCAACAAAATTTTTCTAAACAGTAAATAAAAGAGGAAACCAGGTAGATGCCACATTATACAAGGCAGTGAACTTAACAAACAATAGCGAAGCTAATATGTCTCATGTTAATAATGTGTCCCTTTTTTCTTAAACAGGCCAGACCACCATACAAATCACATAGTAGAATGTTGCCTTTAACTTGCTGTGTGAATTACATCCCTGGGCAAATTAGCAAATGTGGGACAGATGCAATTAAAATTTTTAAAAATCTTCAACTATATCAAACTCATTTCATTATAAGTTTAAAAATAGATCTAGGTTGTAATAACAACGTAAAACCATTATTTTAGAAGTAGTTTCTTCTTTTTCTAGTCTAATGTTCTGCCTAGTTTCAAGGAGTCAACTTACATAAAAAGCCACCCCAAACAGGATTGTATGTGCTGTATATACCTTTGTTCAGTGTCTTCTGTAAAGAAATTCAGATGCTAAGCTCAGCATAGTGACAGTCCGTTTTACTTCTTAAATATATAAACCACGTGGCTAACTTGAAACATTTCTAACCAGTTAACAAAATCCTGTAAGTTCCTACAAACAAATAGTCCTTGATTTTCCTATTCACAATTTATACTATTATTTAAATAGTGTAAATACAGGCAAGGCCATATATTTAGGATATAGAAAACTCTTGGCATGGCTAAGAAATGGTAAAGTATCATGTTTAAAAGAACAGACACCCAATCCCTTTTTACTGCCAGTTTGGTTCTCTTCACATTTTAATTCATTTCATTTTTTTTCCCCTTAGTATAAATGTAATCTATTATCATTACCCCCTCCAGTGTTGAAAGAATATGAAAAAGAAATATATACATATATATTAGAACATACATATATTCATAGGTTATATATAATATATAGGTTATATTGTGTTTATATATTTTTAAACTACACTGCTGTTCTGCAGCCTAATATTTTATTTAACAATAAATATATAAAAGGAGAAATACACCTCATTACTTTTAATGGCTGAAGAGTATTCTTTTATTTAACTGGCTCCCTACTGATGAACACTTAGGTTATTTCCAGCCTTTTTTCCTATTATAAACGACAAAGCTTTGATGGCACTCTTATACATACATCTTTGTGTATAAACGCCTGAAAGCAGACTTGCTGCATCAAAGGATGTGTGCATTTCATATTTTGGTCCACAATGCCAAACTGCCCTGGGGCAAGATAGGACAGATTTACTCCCACCAACAGTCTGTGTACCCATTTCCCTGCCCCTTCCAACACTGGAGATTCTTATTTTTAATTTTTGTCAACCTACTAGGTTAACATTTTTCTTTAAAAAATTTCGTTTCTTTGATTACAAGTGAGGTTGAATATTTTTCTTATGCTTACTGGTCATTTGTATTTTTTCTTTTGTGTATTGCCTGTTCATGCCCTTAGCCATTTTTCTCTTGGATGGATAATCCCCAAATGAGCAAGTCACTGAAAGCTAACTTTCCCTGAGGAAGGGAAAAGCATCGATAAGAGAACTGTACACTCAGTTTGTGATAATACTATGAATCTTCTTTTGTAAAACTGAGCTTTTTTCTTGTTTACAGTTAATTAATTAGCTGTTTCCAACTCACCCTACTTTAGACTCCATATGATGACATCTATATAAAGTACATTTATATTAACCATTTCTATTAGGATTCTGTAATTAACCTTTTGAGAAACAGTTGCATTACAAATTGTAGCTCATAGCTAGCTGAAAAGCTGTATGCACAAGCAGACTCTTATTAAGTGTGTAAGCAAGGCAAAAATCTGAGACCAATTATATAAGTCTAAAGGTAGCTCTGTGTAAGTGTACATAAGAATCAGTTTGAATAGTTAGGGTGTCTTTGGAGTGTAGTTCCAAAAAAACGACAGGGTAGATTAAATGTCTGATAGCCTAACTGAAGTCCTGTTCCATGTTTGCTTCTGTAAAATTCTCAGATAGATTTTGAGCTTATCATCTGAAGCCAGAAATACCACTTCAATGTATGTGGACCCAAGATAAAACCAAAGTACATCAGGAAAAATCTGAAAATTAGTTACATCTCCATCCTACATCCTCCATGTCATGGGTTACCACAATAGAAAATTTGCTACTGGGTTAACCAAAAGGACTGCTAGGTTAAAAATCTTGATGAGGTTTATTTTCATGCCATAATTAAAAGTCAGAGCTCCTTGCTGGAAAGTGAAAAGTTTTCAAGTATACCAACAGTCATGAATTGCCCTAAATATATTCTCTAGTGAGATTGGCTCATAATTACTATATTTTAAGTGGTAGCTTATATGTTAAGTTGTACCCACCCTACTTCAGAACGCTTAAATTTCAAGTTATAACAACTGAGACAAAATTCCCTGTACACAGGCTCCTCGAGGAAACAAAAGTGAAAGATATGTGCTTGTCTCTTTGCAATTACCTACATGTACTCAAAATCAAGGCTTCATTTTCTGGGAGGGATTAGGCCTACTAAGTGCTGACTCACGGGTGTGAATAGCATCTCCACACAGTGGAGCTTAAGCCACGGGCTCTACAGCAGATGTTACAAGGCATCATCACACCTGGAAGATGTGGTGTCCAGTTAGCACTGTGTGGAAGAAGATCCAAGGAGACATCAGAGACCTCACAAACCTGGTGGGTTTTCCTGCTAGTTTTAGATTCATCACTCAGATCTGTAAGAAATTTTCCATCACCACAAGGACCCCAATTGAAGCAGTTTTCACTGAATTTCAGTGAATTCCTCTACTGTAAAAAATGTGGAGGGAAGAAAATGACTTAACCAGAGAAGGAACTTCATCATTTTCTTTGATTCTTTGTTTTGAAACCAAGAGACAATACTCAAAGCCTAGGCCAGACGGAATCATGAACACATTTTTCAGTGAGTTACTGGAGTGACAAGCAGAGGACACGGTCTAGGTTTACTCCTCTGACCAAAGTGCCCTTCAGAGAGGGGGCGTGTATGTCTACGTCAGCCTACGAGCCAGGACCCGTTGCATCATAATTGCTGGAAAAAAGGAATCCCACCTCACAAGTACGTAGAATTTATTCAATTTACTTATTTAGCCCAGAGAGAAAAGAAATGCAATGTTTATTACCCACAGAATTTAATTATATAAAGTTGCTGTTAAAGGAATGAAAATTTTACTTCTTCCATTTGTCAATTTAAACAGTAATGTCGTTGCATAATTCTTGGTAACTACAAGTTATCCAAGGCAAGCAGCAACAAAGATAACCTTTGCCAGGTAAGGCAAAAAGAAGAATCTGTTGGTTCAATATTAATATATTATATCAAATCAATAGATCAGAGGAGGAAAAAAAACCATGATCTTGAAAGGTGTCAAAAAGCATTTGATAAAATTTAATATGTAATCCTGATAAAAGTATTAGTAAATAAACTGTAACTGAAAGAGTATCTCCCTTACATGGTAAAGAATATCCAATCAGCAGCCAGAGATATACTTAATGTCTAAATACTACTTCTCATGCAAGTCAGGAAGATGTCAAGGACGCCACTAGAACCACATGATTACAGTGTTCTGGAAGGTCTAGACAATTCAGGAAGGTGGGGAAAGTAATAAATATAAAGCATTGGAAATAAAATCATTGCAGATTATAAAATTACTTTCCTAGAAATTAAAAAAACTAACAATTATCAGAGTTAATAAAAACTTTAGTACAGAGGCAAAATTTAAATTAATTCAGAAAAATCCAATAATAAGTAGCTGGAAATATCTTTGGGATAAAGAATACAATTTATAAGAACAGGCAAAAAGTTCCTAGCCTTAAAAAAAATCTATATGATGTATACACAAATATAATATATAAGAATTATATAACTACACAAATTACTCTATACATATAGTGCCTAAATAGTTTGAAGAAGAGAAAAATTAGGCAAAAGAAGTAGACAGGTGATCCACAGAAGAAATACAGATGTCTAACACAAAAAATTTCCATTCTTAGTAGTTATCAAAGAAATGTGAATTAAAGGAAGATGCTCATTTCTTCCTATCAACTTGGAAACTAGTTTTAAAATTTAAATTATATCACCCTGTTGGAGAGGATTTGGATAAATGAACATTCTTACACATTGCTAGTGCAGTAGAGGCAGGGACAACCTATCTGGAGGGCAAATTTATCAAAAAAAAAAAAAAAAAAAGTTCAAACTTCTAGGACTTCTATCTCAAGAACCCTGTAAATAAATCCTTATGAAAATGAAAACATTTTTATAATTGTGAAAAACGGGGGATTAGTTGGATTCTGGTGCATCCAAAGAGTAACAGGCTATGTAGTCATCAAGAATGTTGTCAAAGACTATGTAATGACTTGGTATAACGTACCTGATACAATGCTATGTGACAAAAGAACGACATACAAAGTACTACAATCCTAATTTTATAAACTATCTATATGGTAGACACTGTTAATTGCCATGAGCCAATCTACAACAGAGGTTGAAAAAGCCAAACACTCATTTTGGTTAATCACTAAGCTTTGCAGTTTGGGACAGCTGTGTTACACCGCTCTGGTCCATTTCACATAAGCAGACGACCGAGGGGGGCGGTTGTGGGAGGTGAAGAGACTTACAGGAAAGTTTATGTTCTCCTTATAAAAGGGACAGGTGAAGCTGACCTTCCTTGAATGGAAATATTATAGAGGTACAGCAGTCATTTTGCAACTGTGGGGGGAGGCTAAGAGAGAATTACAGAGATGTCGACCTGGACACTGTTGTGTTGCTGAACCAATGCTAGCAACTGCCTGTTTCTGAATTTCTTATTAAGTGAAAAAGAGAAAGTTATTTTTTTAGTTCAATATATAATAGCTGGGGTTTCTGTTCCATGCATCTGAACACAATCCTGATACAATAGATATGCTTAGTAAAAACTTCAAAATGTTAATGATTATTTTTGAGTGGTGAATTTACGGTTGACTTTTATTTTGCTTTTCATAGTTAAAAATTTTAATAATATATAATTAGAAAAAATTAAAACTCAAATATCAAACATATAGCATGGTATAACTTTCTAAAAGATCAATACATTCATTCAGCATGATACAGTCCTGGACTGGGGTGAGAAGACCCAGGGGCAGCCTCATTCGCTGACAGCTAGTCATAACCTTGGCTACTGACATAAGTTAAATTCAGTTTCCTCATATGTAAAATGAAAACAAGGGTTCTTGAATGTTTTGGAATGTGTGCTTTGGCAGTCTGGTGAGCCAGTGGACCCCTTCTCAGAACAATGTTTTTAATCACACAAAATACACAAGATTACAAAGGAAACCAATTATACCGAATTTGTTTATTACAATATTAAAACACTAATTTGTGAATAACATACATGCTTCTTTATTAATGTATTTGATAAAAAGATCTAGCAGGAGGACTAATAAACACCTTAATTTTGAGGTAGTGATGAGCATAAATGTTATTTGAGATATCTAAAACAATTGCAATGTGATATGGAAGTACCTGGGATTTCCATTTGTGAGGAGGTCTAAAATCACATTTAGAATGCAAGGAAAGAATAAATTTCAATTAGACGTCAGTGAAAGATCCATGGAACTTCATGGACCCCCTGAATTCTATGGGGACCCTTTGGAGGTCTGTGTACCCCAGGTTAAGACCTTTTCACTAGATGCTCTTGAAGACCTCTTCCAACTCTCAGAGTCTATGGGTCCATCAAAAATTAGTATCTTTCACCTAAATTTCAGTGTTATCTACTCAGTAAATATTAACAGATTGGTTTTCAGTTATAGCTGAAGAAAAATAATCCAGGTGTTTAGTTTGCATGTTTATTTGATGAGGATCATTCTTTACGTTTAATACAGCTAGACAGCAAATGAAAGGGGATTTTATTTTTTAATATTAAAAAGGGGAAAAATGAAAAGACATTCAGCAGAGCATTTGAAAATATACACCTTTTCAAAGATCTAAATAGCAAGACAAACAATGATGTACTCTGCCTCCTCCCAGTTTGCGCTTGGGGGACAGAGAATGGTTGCACAACTCCATTAGATATGTATTGACAAATCAGTCAAAGCCCTGGCTCTTTAGCAATGTCTCTTGCTAACGAGGCCTCTGCCTCTGTACGGTCCTTGTTTCATGTCTTGCTCATAATGCAAACCTTTTAAAAAAGACGTGTATTCTTCCCAGTTCCATTTCACCTACAAAGAGAAGCTCCCACATGCCCCCCCTCACCACCACACTCACACAGGAGATGGGAAGAGGATGATCATTAGCTTAAAAATAGTTGGCTGCACAGCCAACTTTATCTTGCCTTGATCGTTGTTCCAAACAACAGGCAATCCATGCGTCTTACAATCTTCAACCAGTTCTTGCTACCAACGAGTGAAAACCCTTCCTGGAACAAAATAATGGCAAAATTAGCAACAGGAGCAAAAAGAGACATGAAGAATAGCTATGGTGCAGCTGCTTCCTGTTAGAAAGCTGTATCTTTATTTATTCTGTAGCTTAAGCACAGTAGAAATGACTCAATAGTGCCAGTTGCCAAGGATGGCCCTGACACTAAGTCCCCATGTCCTGGTGCCCTTCTCACAGGATCAGCATTAACAGTCAACTTTTTTCTCTTCATAATCTTTTCATATTGAAAATCAGTAAAATATTAAAAATGGTAAATGTCCACAGTCATATTTGCTAAAAAATGCATTTCTATGCCTCTAGAATTTGCCAAAATATGACTATATATTCCCAAAAAACAAAGGTTTTATTATCCTAATTTATTTGCTTATCTGGCACATCTCTTAACTACATAGTGAGGTTTCTTTTCACAAGAATCTTAATTTGAGATTCCTATGAATGGGAAAATTTGAAGCAATTTGTTTTTGGACACAGAATGTTTAGTTCTTTATTTCCATCTGAAAAAACAAACCAAAAAAAGGCAAAGAGGGCAGTAGAGGGCACACAAGTCTCAAAAGAGCGATAACAGTTGGCTCCTTAAAGTGAAAAGATGAACTTTTTCTGCAGTTTATTAACAGGGTGAATGGAACGGAGGCTCTGACGATTGTGGCAGCTCTTCAGCTCCAACTGTGTCGTCAATGGGTTTCCTCAGTTAAGCAGCCCATTGAGTTAGCATGAGTTTAGCACATCGTAAAACTAATCCAGGGAACTGATTAACTAAAAGTATGCAAAAACTGCATGCAAACTCCCTTTCTGCCCTCCTCTCTGGGGAGGCTGCTAGAGTAACTAGAGAATTCCCTAACTCTTGGAAAACAAAAGAAAATGTAGTTCCTATTCATTCTAACCCTCACAAAAATCCCTCTTCCTAAATCTGAATATGATGAAAGTTGCAACTTCCTAGAAATTTACATTCTGGAAAAACAGTATGGGCTAATTCTTTGATGTTTTCATTTAAAAACAATTATAAAATGCTGATTCTAGGCATTTTATTATCAATAGCAGATTTTCTTTAGGTTTTTTTTTTAATGGAAAAGGAAGTTAGGCAAACCATTTTGTGATTTGTTCTTAAAACTCTCAGAATTAGCAGAAAGAAATGTGTTAATTATTATATCTAAAAAATACAAGTAATTGTAGTTTCAAATGGCAGTATATGGGGAAACTGGCATTTGCACACACCGCTGGTGGGAGTGCAAATTGGTATGACGCTTATGGAGGGCAATTTGGCAATATCAAGATTACAAATGCATCTACCCTTTGACCCAGCGATCCCCATGCTGGGAATTCATTTACAGATCAACCTGCACACATATGAAGTGATACATGTACAAGGTTAAGCATTTCTGCATTTTTTTTTAACAGTAGAAGATTAGAAACCACTCAAGTATACATCAAAGATAGACTGCTTAAATAAATTATGGTAATATATACAATGGAATACTATATAGATGCAAAAAGTAATAAATGCTCTATATCAGCACTGTCCAGTAGAAACAGAATTTGAGCCACATATATAACTTAAGTTTTCTAGTATCCCTTCAAAAAACAAAAAGAAATTGCTGGAATTAATTTTAATATTTAACCTAATATATCAAAAAACATGTCAACATGTGAACAATGTAAAACATTATTTATGAGATAGTTTAAATTTTTTTGTACTAAGTCTTTGAAATCTGGCGTGTGTTTTACACTTATACTACTTCTCAATTTGGATGTTGTATTTCAATGGTTAACGTGAAATGTAGTCCTACCAAAACAATAAAGTTGAGTTTAATAGGAAAATATTTTATAGTGCTTCCATTTTTAAATCTAAATTTAAATTAAATAAAATTTATAATTCCACTTTTTAGTTGCACCAGCCACATTTCAAGTGCTCCATAGCCACATGTGGTTACTAGTGACCTTCTTGGACAGTGCATATCTATATAAACTGATCTCTACGGTGTATTGTTGAGCAAAAAAGCAAGCTACAGAACAATGTCCATAATATGCCACCTTTTGTATAAGAAAGGGAGGGAACATAATGTATATTCTTATTTGCTTATGTTTACATAAAGAACTGAAAGGACTAAAACACAAGAGGCTAATAAAAACGTGATCTGCAGGGAGTGAGAGTAAACATGCAGACAGGCGGGGTAGGTGTAAGAGCTTTCACTATATATGCCATTTTATATTGCTCTGATCTCTGAACTATGTAAGCCTCTTATGCCCGTATGTGGGAACATCTGTGCCAACATGGATACCCATTCCAATACGGCATGAACTTAAAGAAGAGGCAGAAGCAGAACCTGGGAAAGGGTGTGGACTTCCTCCCTGATAGCACCTCTTCGTTGAGCCACTTCGTGGCTCTTCATCAATTTGTCCAAACCATTTTGCCCTAGAAGTTCCTATATCTCTTCCTCATGCCTCTTTCTCCTGACTTTTTTGCCTAATTAACCTCTAATCATTGTTCACATCACACCTAATCTCAACTAGGTCACCCTGTTACACTTTCCCTTAATGCTCTACTTTCTTTTATAGCATTTATCGTAGTGCGTGTGTGTGTGTGTGTGTGTGTGTGTGTGTGTTTATGTAGTGATTATTTTCTCAAGGCCTATGTTTTCACTAGACTATAAGCCCCACAAGGGCAGGGACTAAATTTGTTTTGTTCACTATGAATATATAGCACCTATTGTCGTGTTTGACACTGGAAGGTGCTTCAGTAAGTTTTATTCAGTGAATGAATAAAAGAATGAAACCGCTTATTAAAATTAATTAATTAAAAGAGTATTTCTCCGGGTGCAGTGGCTCACACCTGTAATCCTAGCACTTTGGGAGGCTGAGGCAGGAGGATTGCTCAAGGGCAGGAGTTCGAGACAAGCCTGAGCAAGAGTGAGACCCCGTCTCTACTAAAAATAGAAAAATTAGCCGGGCGTGGTGGTGCAAGCCTGTAGTCCCAGCTACTCCGGAGGCTGTGGCAGGAGGACTGCTTGAGCCCAGGAGTTGGAGGCTGCAGTGCTATGGTGATGCCACTGCACTCTAGCCTGGGTGACAGGATGAGACCCTGTCTCAAAAAAAGATATATATTTTTTTCATACCAGTTTCATTTCTTGAGACCAATGAGGACCACAAATCTGTTACCTGTCCCATGATGTAGAACACCTTACTTTTGTTTGACTTATACTAATCTTGTTCAAAATTCAGAAAGAGCTCTTTCATCCTAATGCTGAGATTTAGTAAAGAAGCCTGTACTTAACCACTCATCATTCATAAATTCCCACATTTCAGTAATTGATCTTCCTTTCTATGAAAATCCACCTACTGGACTCTTCTTTAAGGTTTATCCATCTGATGAATTCAGTTTAGCTCAACTTATGGCTCTTCTGTGCAGCCTTTCCTGACTTTCTTACAGGTAGGTGACCTGCTCTGTGCTCCCATAGTGTGTTGTGCTTACTGCCACTAAACATGCAGTTAACGTCACTGAGCTCCTACCATAGCTGGACACTGCGATAGGGGTTAAAAAAAAAAAAAAAAGAATCTGCCCAAGAAGAGGGGGGAGTGTGTCAGAATCACCCAGGGAGCTTCTTCCATTGGTGTTTGGGATACTGTTCCCCCATCAGGTCAAGAATCACTGCCCTCAGAAGCTACTGTTAACTGATGAGTCTGTCATAACCCTTGGAAGTGCTGAGGTAGAGAAATGGTTGAGAACTGATACCCAACCGAGTGGAAGTGGGAAGTGGGAAGGAGAAGAGTGGAGACCTCTAGGAAACACCGAATTTACCATCAGACGAAAGAATAGGAGATGACACCAAGAACTAATGTCTAGGATAGAATAGTGTGGCAGCAAGGGAGGTGAGAGTTTCAAGTGGGGAACAGCCAGCAGTGTCAGGCGATGCCCAGGGACGGAGTGGAAACGAGGCTGACAAGTCTGTGTGGGATCCAGCAGTGGGAGGGGCCGTGCCCTGCCCTGTCTGTGTGTCTGTCGCCCCACCCCTTGCTCTCTTTCGGGCTCCCACCTTGCTGCAAACTCCATGACAGCAAGAGTTGGGTTTCTTTGTGTCCAGCACGTCTGTTGAAGGAAAAAGAAGAGTGCCGAGCTCCGGCACGAGGTTGACACCCCCATTTCCTCCAATCAGCCTCCGAGAGGGGCAGTCGCCAGAATGCCACGTGATGCCAAGGTGGAGCATCCCATTACACTTCATGTAAACAGAGCCTCAAGCTTCGGTTTGCAAGCACTATAAATTATGAAGCGTTTTCCTAGATTTTAGTCATCCATGCTCTCCTTAGCCCTGTTATTATATATAATGAAGAGCTGCCATAAAGATAAAAGGGTAGCTATCAAGAGAAGGGAGAAAAGGACTGAAATAAAACAGATTTATTGTACACAACTGGAAGTCCAGGGATGGTGAGAACAACTACCTATGCCCTTACTCTACCGGGTCTGTTTCACTCTGCCATTGAGCTAGTTTCCTTAGTATCTCAGACACCTCTCAGCTCTGACTTCACCTACCAGGGAAGCAAGCCAGCCAGGCAGATATCCTGGGGATCACTGGCATTTAGCTGGGTATGTTAGCTTAAAAGCCTTCCAGTTACAATTTCATAAATGTTTTGAAGAAAACAGCATTTTACTTTTATAGAAATGACAATTATAAATGTTCACACCTGCTATAAAACCCTGATTCAGAGGAAAATAGCATAGGAGAATAAGGATGCAAAAATAACTTGATGACTAACCATTTGACAATCCACCTTGTCCCCAAGCCCAGAGGACCAAAAGGGCTTCTTGATAAACATGAGAAGGTGTTTCGGTGCCAGGTGGTTTATTTAAAAATTAGATCCTGGCTTAAGCTTCAGGGTTGTGTTTCTGACTCACTTTCCCAAAGCTCAGGGTTTGTGAGGTTCAAATTGCACTGAAAACAGAAAGAAAGTATCCCTGATAAAAGAGCTGCTACAAAATATGAAGAAAACAATGTGAAGAGGGAAGAAAGAAAGCAAAAAATTTTGGATTTTTTAAAATTAAGTTTTTAATAATCATAACCAATTGTTAGGTATTAAGCTAATAAAAAGGAGCAATAAGGTAGATAAAAATAATTTATAGCTTGCTTGAGGATTAGATTTTGGTCTTAGATTTGAATATGGATATTTCTGCTACATTCAGAAATACACGATGTTGTGCTTAGAGAAGAAGCAGTTGTCTTACTCAGAAGGACCTACTCCACAATTCACTTGAAGATAAACAATATCATGTCTCAGATTGAGACAGCTCAAAATAAAATGCCCATTTAATAACTTACTTTATTTTGGAGTTATATTTTTCCTGATTTATAAGAGATATATAACCAGTTTGGTTTCATGCGGAACCACAGGATGTTTGGAAGGAGTAAGGTAAATAAAAATTAATAAATGTTAATTTATCATCTAGGAATCATGATATGCTATGAAAAGTCACTATTTGTTCCAAAAATATTTACTAAGGATCTATTATGTACCAGATTGTGTGCCAGGTCCTATGACTGACACTAAGGCTAAAAGTCAAATGGTCCCTGCCCTCAAGGAACTGATGGTAGGAGATATCAAACGAATAGCGCTCTAATAATAACAATCAGTGTGGTAAGTTCCATGTTTCTGCAGAAGCACCGAAAAGAGGCATCAGATCACTAGGCCCAGAGGGAATGGCCTTTGAACTGATTTTTAAAAAACCTTTATTTTGAAATAATTGATTTATTTTTAACTCTGTAATGTAAATTTTCAAACATATACAAAAGTAGAGAAAATAGTGAAATAGTATGATGAACCATTCATCAGGTCCTCATCTTCCACTTACACAATTTTCATAACATGGCCAATCGTATTTCACTTATACCCACACTCAGTAACCACCCCCACTCCCTGGATTATTCTGAAGCACATCCAGATATCTGTAAATATTTCAGAATGTATCTCTAAAAAAGCTAACAACTCTTTTTAAAACATAACCACAAAACCATTATCACACCTTTAAAAATTAACAATTCCTTAATATTGTCAAGTATCTTTGTTGTTTACATTTCCCTGATTTTGGGGGTTTTTTTACATTGTTTTATTTTTTGAAAAGGGATCCAAATAAGGTCCACATATTGCAATACTTGATTGATATGTCTCTTAAGTCTGTCTTAAACTGTTGATTCTTCCTTTCATCTCTTTTTTTTAATTTTCCTTGCAATTTTTTGTTGAAGAAATTGGGTCATTAGTCCTCTAGATCAGGGATCAACAATTTTTTTCTGCACAGGCCAGTGAGTAAATCTTTCAGGCGTTGTGGACCGTAGTCTCGGATGTGCCTATTCACCCTGCCCTAGCGTGAAAGCAGCCATGGACGGTAAACAAATAAGCACGGCTGTATTTCAACAAAACTTTATTTAGAAATGCTGAAATTGGAATTTCATATAATTTTCACATCTCACAAAATAATATTCTTCTTTTGAATTTTTTCAACCATTTGAAAATGTAAAAACTATTCTTAGCTCAAAAGCTATACAAAAACAGGCAATGGGCCAGATATGTCCCATGGGCCATTTTTTGCCAACTCCTGCCCTAGAGTTACCATCACTTAATTTTGTTATTGTATCTCCATGTCTTTTAATATGTACCTCTGTCTCTTGTAATTCTTGTAAAGTGGTAGTCAGCTTAAGAAGCTTGATCAGATTCAGGTTGGATTTTTTTCTTCAGACTTCTAACACTACTTCCTAGGTAGTGGTGTGTGATTCCATAGGAGGTATATAATGTCTTTTTTCCTTTTTTGTGCAGTTAGTAGCCATTGATGATTGCTGTTTAGATTCATTAATTCATCAGGGGTTGCAAAATGATGACATTTTAATTTTTTTTCTTGTTAAGAGCCAGGGGTCTCTCTCTGTCTCCTGGGCTGGAATGCAGCAGTGCAATCACAGCAAACTGCAACCTCAAACTCCTAGGCTCAAGTGATCCTCCTGTCTCAGCCTCTTGAGTAGGGAGGATTACAGGTGTGTGCCACCATGCTGGGCTAATTTACTTTATTTTTTGGAGAGATGGGGTCTCACTATATTGCCAGGCTGGTCTTGAACTCCTGGCCTCAAGCAATCCTCCCACCTCAGCCTCCCATAGTGCTGGGAGAGGTGTAAGCCACTACACCCAACCCAGTATTTCAATTTTTTTCATTCTTTCTTCATTTATGGGCTAGAGTACATCTAGAAAGAGAAACTTTGCCTTATCAACTATTTTATTACTCTAGGTAAAAACAGGAAAGGCAGCATAAATGCTTGCCTCACTTCTTGTGTTTGCCAGCGTTCAATATAACAAGGGTGGTTCCCTAGTATCCTCCAAAGATGACAATAAGAGTTTTTATTTTTAAGTATCATTTGAAACTCATGAGTTTAAATATACTTCATGTTTCAATCCACTGCAGTTATTTATCCTTAAATTATCGCTCCGTTGCTAGTGAGGACCTTTTTAAGTTGACTCCTGAGTCCTTAGTAACCTTAAGGTATCAGAATCTCAGAAGCTGCTTTCCTCTGTTTCTTCCTGCACAGATGATATTATCACACAGGTCTTCCCTTCTGTCAGTGATTTTGCACCATCTAGTCATATTTGGAGGGTCACAGGAATGCACAGTCATCTAGTTTTGTTGTAGGTGTTATCCATGGGTCTTTGGTTTTGCAGTCCTATTTAACCTATTTTTATGGAGAGACTTCAGGAAAGCCAAAAGCTATGATGTCATTTCTGACCAAAAGCGAATAAGAGGGTCAAAAATTACACTCCTGTTACAAACAACTAGAAGACTGGACAAAAGCAACTATTTTCACACAATGGAAAACAAGTAGTGCAGTACTGTGATACCTAACAAAAGGGAAGTAAGTGAAGCGAGCCCTGTCATCACCCAGGCTTTCTGCCTAGAATTAATTTCCAAACTGTGGCACAGAGAACAGGAATCCAAACACAACCTGCAATCTCAATGAGGTGAGGAGAAAAAGATGGTAAGTCAGGAAAGCCAAGGTGCTTAGTGAGACCGCCCTTTATGAAGCCAGCCCCACTTGATTCCTGGCCCAGCAAGAAAAACCAACGATATAAATTAAGCTCTCACGAGTAGACAAGTGAGCCCCTGACAGACCTTAAATACCTCCTCAAGAAAAACCCGAGATATGTAGTTCCTTTTGATTTTTGCCATTGTTGTTGCTTTACACGAAAAGGTGGGACACCCATACCCATCTTGACTAGATGTGAATTTCATACGGTTACTTTATCATTGCCCTAATTATCATTACCAGGAGTGTCTGTATCTGGGATATTCTATGCCACGCCAGAATGGTTCCCTGCTTACTTTTGCTTAGACACTCCTAACACTTAGGCTTATTGAGGATGCCATCTTTTGGTGTTGTGACTTTAGCCACTCTTCTATCCCTCCTTTGTCACACAGCCTAGAATAGCATGACAACACAGTAGTCAAACTATCCCAGAGTATTGCAACAGGGGGAAATGTGTCTAATTGTTGGATTTGCCAACATCTCCCCAAATCCAACCAAGACAAACATCTGCCATCCGTGACCCCTGTTACTGACTTTTTAGATGTCCCCGACGTGACCACTCACTTAGATCTTCCTCTGTCCTTAACTACTTTTCAAGTTTAATTGGTTACCCATCAAGATACCCGTCAAAATATCCCATGTTTTGACTTGTCCCAACTCCTCAAGATCAGTAGAAAACAGTGGTCCACTGGACCACCTCGATCCCTAGCGTATTGGACTAACAGATGTAACCAGGATGGGACAGGAAGTCAGGTTAAAGAGGTGTTGGCTTTATGCCAACAGCTAAGGCACCTAAAATACCATGTAGATGGACTTTAGAAAGCTTGTGAATATTATGACCCTTGGTTTGATTTTGTGCTGGTTAAACTCCCTATGAATGAATCCATAAATGAATACACCCTTGGAAGCATTACATGTGCACCTCCGGGATATACATTTGTCTGTGGCATGGGGTCTGACCCTCCATCGCTGGGGTGGGCCCACCCTTGTATAGATAGCTTGCACACAGAAAGCTCTTGCCTGCTAGGTCATTTTATAACTCCTTTTACTATCCTCCCTAACAACAAGAGTCCCCACCCCCTGCCCCACAGACTTAAAAGAGGGTTGCCAGGACGATACCAGGACACCTGGTGGCAAAGCTTGCTGGGAATACTGGTCCCTAGTTATGGAGTATATGCCAACAGAGACATGATTAGAAACCTGTCTGCAACTCTAGGACTGATTGCAGAGGAAACTGCAAAAAGTCTTGGGGCTCAAAAAAGGTCCCTCAACTTGCTAGCCCAGGTAGTCTTAGATAATCGGGCAGTGCTAGATTTCCTATTGGCTAAACAAGGGGGAGTCTGTGCAGTATTAAACACTGCCTGTTGTGTCTATATAAATACCTCAGGAGAAGTTGAAACCTGAATAGAAAAAATTTCCCAACAAGCTGTGTGGCTACAACAGGGCTCTACCAGTGACCCCACACCTGCTTGGTTTTTGGGAATGTTCACTGGGATTCCCCAGAACTTCAGATCAGCTCTACAGGGACTCCTGCAGTTAGGACAATCACTCCTCATTCTAGGGCTCACTCTCTGTCTCATAGTCCACTGTTCACTTAAGTACTGTGCTTAGGC
The DNA here is from genome assembly GCA_023783475.1 of Daubentonia madagascariensis. Taxonomy (NCBI): domain Eukaryota; kingdom Metazoa; phylum Chordata; class Mammalia; order Primates; family Daubentoniidae; genus Daubentonia; species Daubentonia madagascariensis. The sequence goes on along the minus strand of JAKFHU010000144.1, from coordinate 3,849,385 downwards.
TGTAAATGAGGGCACTAATGTCCTTGTCATGCAAACCCTAGGTCCGAAACCCAGCACCTGTGACTATTTGCAGATGACTGTGAAACGGTTTCATTGCTCTTACCCTGGGCTCAACCCCAACTACGCCCCTCGTCAGCAAGAAGCCAGATCAGTCGTCTGCTCTTTCCCTTCTCATCTGCCCACACCTCAGGAATGAGGTTGGGTAAAAGCCCAGGGAGGGACTGAAACTGCCATTTACAAATTAATAAAGGGCTGCAAGGCGAGGACCGTGAAAAGGGCCTAAAACTCTGCAAAGGCACAGGCATAGCTAAAAATAATGATAATGACCAGCCACTGTCCCCTTGTTTGCTTTCCTACAATTGCTACTCAGGAGTCACATAGCTGATAGTGATGAAGATTCCTAACTTTCCCCATAGATAATATCACTCTTGTGAAACCTAAGGCTAGTTTTTGAGATACCTTCCAGGCCCTGCATTCTGGTGGAACAGATGACCCACCCAGACCAGTGGCCCATGCCAAGGAACTGACTCAACTGGTATTGTGACCCCCACCCAAGAACCGACCCAGCAAAGAAGATAATGTCTACTTTTGCTGCCCCAAACCCAGCCAATTAGCAGACCCAATAGCCTAGCCTTTTCCCTGCCAAACTGTCTTTAAAAACCCTTTCTCCCAAATATTTGGGGAGATGAATTTGAGAAATTCCTCCCATCTCTTCTCATGGCATCTGCGATATTAAACCCTTTCTCTGCTGTAACACTTGCTGTCCTGTGTATTGCCTTCCTCTTGGGCAGTGGGCAATGAACCTGGCTGGGCGGTAACACTAGCATTGGCAGTGCAGAGTACCCAAAAGAAGACTACACAGAGGAAGAGCTTCAGAAACCTACAAAGGGGTTCCTTGAATCTCTGGCTAAATAGCAATAGTATGTATGCAGAATGAAATCCCACAAGACTGAGCAAGAACAGCTTCTGGAACAATAAGAATCACCAGGAAGTGTAAGCCAAACAGTCCCAGAATTCCACAGGTCTGGGAATTGTTTAAGTTACAACTAGCTAGAGTAGAGAGACTTCACTGAATACAGAGGACATTCAGTAGAAAACACACCTTAGGAGTATGGCTAAATTTGTCCCAGGGTAAAGGCTACTCTAGACCCAAGAGATTAAAAATAAGATTCAAAAGGGTCAGATTGATTACAAATAACTTAACTACTTGCTTGAAAAAAATTCAACACTCTTTAAAGGAATATAAGAACCAGCATTCAGCAATATAAAAGTGACAATATCTGATATCTGATAAAAAATTACTAGACATATGAAAATCCAGTAAATGACTCATAGCCTCAAGAAAAATGAGTCAATAGAAACAAGCTCAGATATATAATAGATAATAGAATTAGCAGAAAAAAGTGTTTAAAAAGCTATTTATGAATATGCTCCATATGCTCAAAGCATTGAAAAATGAACATAATAAGGAAAGAAATGGAAAATATAAAAGAACCAAATATAATAAAATTACAAAGATGAGAAATAAAATGTCTGAAATTAGAAAATATAATCTACACAAAAGAGGGAAAAGTACCAGAAATACATGAGTATATAATGAAAGGAATTTCCTTTCTTATATTTTAATTTCTATAAAAGATAATAGACTTTTTTCAAAACAATATGAGTGTACTTTACACTACTGAACTTACCCTTAAAAATGGTTAAGATGGTAAATTTTATGTATATTTTGCCACAACTTTAAAAAATCTGCCACAAAATAAAATGCCAGTAAATTTATAAAATATACTTAAATTAGATACTCTCAACTTGTCTTGTCAGAGTAAATGCCAATAAAACATACAATGAGGAAAAAAAAGATAATAGATTTTTAAAGCAAAATGTATTGTGGGGTTTATGACATATTCAGAAGTAAAATACATGGCAACAGCACGAAGGAAGAAAGTGTGCAAATGGAAGTACACTATTATAAGTTCCATACATTACACCAGCAGTGGCATATTTGGAGATAGGCTGTAATAAGTTAAGGATGCACATGGTAAACGCTGCAGCAACCATGCTGGGTAGGGATAAAGAAGGAGTAGCCAATAGTGAAGGTGAAATGGAATCCTATAAAACACTGGATTAATCCAAAAGAAAGTAGGAAAAGAGGGAAAAAACAAACAAAAAACAGATGGGATAAACAGAAAACAAATAGCAAGATGGCAGATTTAAGCTCACACAGAAATAATGCTAAATGCAAATGGTCCAAACACTCCAAATAAAAAGCAGAGGTTGTCAGGATAGATTTAACAAGCAAGATCTGACTATATTCTGTCTAGAAGAAATTAACTTTGAATGTAACGACAAACATAAGTTAAAAACAAAAGGATAGAAAAAGATATGCCATTTAAACACGAATCATAAGAAAACTAGAGTGGCTATATCAATATCAAATATATGTCAGATCAAAGATTATTACCAGGGATAAAGAGGAACACCTCCTTATGATAAAGGGTTAAATTCATCAAGAATACATAACAATCCTAAATGTGCATGTACCCAATAGCAGATATTCTAAATACACGAAGCAAAAACTGACAGAACTGAAAGAAGAAATAAATCCACAGTTACAATTAGAAACATCAAATCTCCTCTTTCACTAATTGATAGAACAGATAGACTGAGTATCAGGTAGGAATATAGAACACAACACTATCAACCAACTTGACCTAATTAACATTCATAGAATACTCAACATTAGCAGCAGAATATACATTCTTTTCAAGTGTATCTAAAACAAAACATAAAGATGGACCATACACAGGGCCATAAAATAAATCTTGTTTTATGAAGACTGAAATAATATAGGTTTTTAAAATAAGATCAAAATACTATTGAGTAGGTTTTCTGAGCAGAATAGAATTAAATTAGAAAAAATTACATAAAGATAACTGGGAAATCCCCAAGTATTTCAAAATTAAATAACACAATTTTATTTAATTTTTTTACAGGTTTAGTTTCTTTATTTGCTGTTTTTAAAATCAATATCAAATATATTGAACACCTATTATGTGAGAAATAACATACATTTCATCCTGTTTGCCTTCCCCTTTTTATCATGTACTCATTCCGTAAGAATCTCTATTAGAAGGTTGATCTGCCTGTTTATCATACTGTGCTCAGATGTAACACTTTTGGTTTAAATCCCAGAACAACAATAATGCTGAAAATATTTCCAGTCCTTACATTTTTTTCAACATGAAGCAGAGTCCCAGCACATGCTCCAGCCAGCTGCTCCCAGCTCTTCCCCACCTGTGTGTGTGTCTCTGGGAGGTTTATGCACATCACAAACACTGACAACTCACACTGAATGACATGTGGACAGCCATAGTCCAGGCACTGTCCTTCCCCGTTTGGTTCCACTCTCCAGTCCAAAGTTTCACACCATCTTAGAGAAGGTTGGCTCCCCGAAGACAAAGTTATGCTATCACTAGGTCTCTAGGACCCAGAATACTGCCCAGCACGTGGCAGAAGATCAGTAATTGTTGAATCAAACATGGCACATCCACAAAAACATGTTTACTTGTTTTTCCCTTTTTAAAAAAATTTCAGAATATTACAAGGGTACAAATGCCTTGGTCACATAAATTGCCTTTGCACTGCCCTAGTCAAAGCTACAAGCATGCCCATCCCCCAGGCAGCGCACACTGCACCCATTAGGTGTGAATTTACCCATCCCCTCTTCCCCCCTCCCACCTACCCGATCCCTGATGAATGTTGCTTCCATATGTGCACATAAGTGTTGACCAATTAGCACCAATTTAATGGTGAATACATGTGGTGTTTGTTTTTCCATTCTTGTGATACTTCACTTAGAAGAACGGGCTCCAGCTCCATCCAGGATAACACAAGAGGTATTTGTTCCCCATTTTTTTATGGCTGAATCGTACTCCATGGTATACATATACCACATTTTATTAATCCACTCATGTACTGATGGGTACTTGGGTTGTTTCCATATCTTTGCAATTGTGAATTGTGCTGCCATAAACATTTGAGTGCAGATGTCTTTTTTATAGAATGTCTTTTTTTCCTTTGGGAAATACCCAATAGTGGGATTGCTAGATCAAATGGTAGTTCCACTTTTAGGTCTTTGCGGTATCCCCATATTACTTTCAATAGAGGTTGTGCTAGTTTGCAGTCCCGCCAGCAGTGTACAAGTGTTCCTATCTCTCCACATCCACGCCAACATTTGTTGTTTTGGGACTTTTTGATAAAAGCCATTCTTACTGGAGTTAAGTGATATCTCATTGTTGTTTTGATTTGCATTTCCCTGATGATTAGATATGTTGAGCATTTTTTCATATGTTTGCTGGCCATTAGTCTATCTTCTTTTGAAAAGTTTCTGTTCATGTCCTTTGTCCACTTTTTAATGGGGTTGTTTGATTTTTTTCTTGCTGATTTGCCAGAGTTCTTTATAGATTCTGGTTATCAACCCTTTGTTGGATGTACAGCATGCAAATATTTTCTCCCATTCTGTAGGTTGTCTGTTCACTCTAATGATTGTTTCCTTGGCTGTGCAGAAGCTTTTTAATTTGATAGGTCCCATTTATTTATTTTTGTTGTTGCTGTGATTGCTTTTGGGGTCTTCATAAATTCTTTGCCGAGGCCGATGTCTATAAGAGTTTTTCCAACATTTTCTTCTAGAATTCTTATGGTTTCATGCCTTAGGATTAAGTCTGTTATCCATTGTGACTCGATTTTTGTGAGAGGTGAGAGGTGTGGATCCTGTTTCAGTCTTCCACACGTGGCTATCCAATTTTCCCAGCACCATTTATAGAATAGGAATTCTTTTCCCCAGGGTATGTTTTTGTGTGCTTTGTCAAAGATCAGATGGCAATATGAGGATGGTTTTATATCTGGGTTCTCTGTTCTGTTCCATTGGTCTATGTCTCTGTTCTTGTGCCAGTACCATTCTGTTTTGGTTACTACAGCCTTGTAGTATAGCGTGAAGTCTGGTAAGATGGGCTTTTGGTGTGCCATCACCAGAATAGTGGTCACTGTACCCAATAGGTAAGTTTTTATTCCATACCCACCCTCCCCCCTTCTTGGTTTCTCATGTCCTTTATATTGCTTTGTGCCCATGTGTACCCATCTATTAGCTCCCACTTATTAGTGAGAACATATGGTGTTTTGTTTTCCATTCATGAGAAACTTCACTTAAGATAATGGTCTCCAGTTCCCTCCACGTTGCTGCAAATGACATTATTTCATTCCTTTTTAAGCATGAGTAGTACTCCATGGTATATACATACAACATTTTCTTTATCCACTCATGAATTGAAGGGCACTTAGGTTGATTCCACATCTTTGCAATTGTGAATTGTGCTGTGATAAACATTCAAGTGCAGGTATCTTTTTGATAAAATGACTTCATTTCATTTGGGTAGATACCCAGAAGTGGCATTGCTGGTTCAAAAAGTAGGTCTACATTTATTTCTTTGAGGAATCTCCATACTGTTTTCCATAGAGGTTGTACTAATTTGCAGTCCCACCAACATTGTACAAATGTTCCTTTCTCTCTGCATCCATGTCAGCATCTATTGTTTTTTAATTTTTTATAATGGCCATTCTCATAGGGGTAAGGCGATATCTCATTGTAGTTTTAACTTGCATTTCCTTAATGATTAGTGATGTTGAGCATTTTTTCATATGTTTGGCCATTTGTCTGTCTTCTTTTGAAAAACTTCCGTTCGTGTCTTTTACCCACTTTTTGATGGGGTTGTTTATTTCTTGTTAATTTATTTGAGTTCTTTGTTGATTATGGATATCAGTCCTTTGTTAGATATATAGTTTGCAAATATTTTCTCCCATTGTGTAAGTTGCCTATTCACTCTGTTGATTATTTCCTTGACTGTGCAGAAGCTTTTTAATTTAATTAATTCCCATTTATTTATTTTTGTTGCTGCTATATTTGCCTTTGGGGTCTTAGTCATAATTTCTTTGCCTAGGCCCATGTCTGAAAGAGTTTTTCCTACATTTTCTTCTAGAATTTTTACAGTTTCATGCCTTACATTTAATTCTTTAATCCATCTTGAGTTAATTTTTGTATATGGCAAGAGATAGGGATCCTGTTTCATTCTTCTGCATGTGGCTATCCAATTTTCCCAGCACCATTTATCGAATAGGGCTTCCTTTCCCCATATATGTTGTTGTCTGCTTTGTCAAAGATCACAAATTAACAACCTAATGCCACATCTCAAGGAACTAGAAAAAAAAGAACAAACCAAATCCAAAGCCAGCAGAAGAAAAGAAATAACAAAGCTCAGAGCAGAACTAAATGACATGGAAACCAAGAAAATACAAAAGGATCAATGAACAAAAAGTTGGTTCTTTGAAAAGGTAAACAAAATTGATAGGCCACTGGCCAGATTAACCAAAAATAGAAGAGAAAGGACTCAAATAAGCTCAATCAGAAATGAAAAAGGAGACATTACGACTGATACCACAGAAATACAAAATATCAATCGTGACTACTACAAAAACCTATATGCAAACAAACTAGAAAACCTACAGGAAATGGATAAATTCTTGGAAACACAAAACTTCCCAAGTCTAAATCAGGCAAAAATAGAAACCCTGAACAGACCAATAATGAGCAGTGAGATTGAAGCAGTAGCAAAAAAAATCTCCCCACAAAAAAAAGCGCCAGACCAGATGGATTCACAGCCGAATTCTACCAGACCTACAAAGAAGAACTGGTACCCATCCTACAGAAACTATTCCATAACATTGAGAAGGAGGGAATCCTCCCAAACTCATTCTATGAAGCCAGTATCACCCTGATAACAAAGTCAGGAAAGGACACAACAAAAAAAAGAAAACTACAGACTAATATCCCGTATGAACATAGATGCAAAAATCCTCAACAAAATACTTGCAAACTGAATTCAACAGCACATCAAAAAGATAATCCACCGTGATCAAGTGGGTTTCATCCCAGGGATGCAAGGATGCTTTAACACATGCAAATCAATAAATGTGATTCACCACATAAACAGAAACAAAAACAAAGACCACATGATCGTCTCAAGAGATGCAGAAAAAGCATTTGATAAAATCCAGCACCCTTTCATGATTAAAAATCCTCAACAAACTAGGCACAGAAGGAACATACCTCAAAATTATAAAAGCCATATATGACAAACCCACAGCCAACATCATACTGAATGGAGAAAATTTGCAAGCATTCTCCCTAAGAACTGGAACAAGACAAGGTTGCGCACTCTCACCACTTCTATTCAACATAGTAGGCAGAGCAATCAGGCAAGAGAAGGAAACAAAGGGCATCCAAATTGGGAAAGAGGAGGTCAAACTATACCTGTTTGCTGACTTTATGATCTTATATCTCGAAAACCCTAAAGACTCCACCAAAAGACTCCTGGAATTGATAAATAAATTCAGCAAAGTCTCAGGTTACAAAATCAATGTATACAAATCGGTAACATTTCTGTGTATTAAGTATTTTTTATATGTTAAAAAATAAAAGTTTAGCCCAGCCATTTTTACCTCTGCTATGAAGACTTTCTTCATACCCTGGCCTGTCCTGAAAGAGATACTGATCCTCTATGTTCCTATATCTTGTGCACACCTTTGTCACAGCACTTATCATTCTGTCCTGTGAACTGCATCTGCCTAGTCTGTTAGATCCCTGGGAACAAACACTATGTCTATATACATCTGTCGTCCCCAACCCCCGGGCTGCAGACCAGTACCAGTCTGTGGCCTGTTAGGAACTGGACCTCACAGCAGGAGGTGAGCAGCAGGTGAGCAAGCAAAGCTTCATCTGTATTTGCAGCTGCTCCCCATCGCTTGCATCACTGCCTGAGCTCTGCCTCCTGTCTGATCGGTGGCATCATTAGAGTCTCACAGGAGTGCAAACCCTACTGTAAACTGCGCATGTGAGAGATCTAGGTTGTGCACAGACTCTTTATGAGATCTGAGGTGGAGCTGAGGTGGTTATGCTAGCGCTGAGGAGTGGCTGCAAATACAGATTATCATTAGCAGAGAGGTTTGACTGCATAGAGACCATAATAAATCAATTGCTTGCAGACTCATATCAAAATCCTACCAGTGAGTGGCAAGTGACAATTAAGCTGCATCTGATGGCAGGCTTTATAGTGGCAAGTGAGCATCTTACTTCAATTGTAAAGCTGTATCTGGTGGCAGGCTTTAAGTCAGAACCTGACACTTATTTCAGTCTGTGTGTGGCCCGCCCATTATTTTATTCACCACTTCCATCCGCACCTCTTTCCTGCACTGTGTACTTGTCTCAGTCACAGTTTTAGTAAGCCCACAAGCTAACCCTAGCAAAAATGAGTAAAAAACAAACGTTGGTTTAAGGTCTGGTTTTAAATTTGAGAAGTTCTTCTTAGTGTGGAGACAAGATTATGCTTGGGGAAGCAACAGAATAAACACAGGACACCTATAAAATTAGAATATAATATCCACAAACATTTAAATATATTTCTATGTGGTTAATAAAAAGATTCATCACTTAAAAAAAAAAAAAGTTGCCAGAGAGCTTCTTTGAAAAGGGGGAAAGACTCAATGATGAGACAGCAGAAGACTCTAAGACTGCCAACAAAATGAAAGCTGCATTTAAAAGAAAATACCAAGAGTCCTACTTAAATTACAGGTTCATTGCAACAGGTGATTCACATTCTCCAAGCCCACTTTATATAATATGTGGTGACTGGCTATCCAACAAAGCCATGAAACCTTCAAAACTGCTTCACCACATGGAGACCAAGCACCCTGCATTTAAAGACAAACCTCTGGAGTTTTTCAAAAGAAAAAAACATGAACACAAAGAACAGAAGCAATTATTGAAGGCCACCACTTCATCATATGTATCTGCACTGAGAGCATCATTCTTAGTGGCTAACCGTATTGCTAAAGCCAAGAAGCCCTTTACTACTAGTGAAGAGTTGATCCTGCCTGCTGCTAAGGACATTTGCTGTGAACTTTTAGGAGACACTGCAGTTCAAAAGATGACATGTATTCCTCTTTCAGCTAGCACCATAACTATACAATTGATGAAATAGCAGAGGCTATTGAGGCACAATTGTTAGAGAGGATTAATGAGTCACCATGGTACACAATTCAGGCTGACGAGTCTACCAACATTGACAACAAGGCAACAATGCTTGTTTTTGTGCGATATATTTTTCAGGAAGATGTGCATGAGGACATGTTATGTGCACTCTTGTTGCCAACCAACACCACAGCTGCAGAATTATTTAAGCCTTTGAATGATTACATATCAGGAAAACGGAATTGATCATTTTGTGTCAGTATATGCATGGATGGAGTGGCTGCCATGACTGGATAGCTTTCTGGTTTCACTTCTTGGGTCAAGGAGGTCACTTCTGAATGTGAGTCTATGCACTCTGTCATTCATAGAGAAATGGTGACTAGCCGAAAAATGTCACCTGAACTAAACGTTTTATAGGATATGATTAAAATTATCAACCCCATTAAAGTACATGCCCTTAACTCACGTCTGTTCACACAGCTCTGTGAGGAGATGGCTGCAGAGCACACACGTCTTCTCTTATACACAGAAGTGAGATGGCTTTCTAAAGCTAGATCACTGGCCAGAGTTTTTGAGTTACAAGAGCCACTCCAGAGATTTCTTTTAGAAGAACAGTCACCACTAGCAGCACATTTCAGTGACACAGAATGGGTCAGAGAACTTGCTTACTTGTGTGACATATTCAACCTGCTCAAGGAACTCAATCTGTCACTTCAGGGGAGAATGACAACTGTGTTCAAATCGGCAGATAAAGTGGCTGCATTCAAAGTCTAACTGGAATTATGGGGGCAACGAGTGAACATTGGGATTTTTGACGTGTTTCAAACACTAGCAGAGATTTTGAAAGAGACTGAGCCAGGGTCTTCTTTCTCCCAGCTGGTGCATGATCACCTATCGCAGCTTTCAAAAGAGTTTGAGCATTACTTCCCAACCACAAAAGACACCTGAACTGGGAAGGAATGGATCCGAGACCCATTTGTGAGTAAGCCAGGTGAATCGACTTTGTCTGTGCTAGAAGAGGATCAACTGCTTGAGATCGCAAATGACACTGGCCTTAGAAGTATGTTTGAGACAACTTCAAATCTCCATACGTTCTGGATTAAAGTCAAGGCAGAATATCCTAAGATTACCACAAAAGCACTGAAAAGCCTGCTTCCATTTCCAACATCCTATCTTTGTGAAGCAAGGTTTCTGCACTGACAGCAACCAAAATGAGATTATGGAGTAGACTGGACATAAACAACACACTTCTGGTGTCACTGTCTCCCATCACCCCCCAGACGGGACCATCTAGTTGCAGGAAAACAAGCTTTGGGCTCCCACTGACTCTGCATTACGGTGAGTTGTATAATTATTTCATTATATATTACAATGTAATAACAACCAGAAATAAAGTGCACAATAAATGTAATATGCTTGAATCATCCCAAAACCATCCCCCTCCCCGGTCCGTGGAAAAATTGCCTTCCATGAAACCGGTTCCTGGTGCCAAAAAGGTTGGGGACCACTGATATACATACATCTGTATCTCTCAGCTCATGAATGACATTCAATAGGCACGTATGTGTGAGGAATCAATGAAAAAAATGAAGAGCAGTAATCCCAGCCAATGGCATAAAAAGTGTGGGTTGATTTTTTATATACAAATATAATGAGGAATTACAAACTCCTAGAAACCAGATTAAAAATATTCTTTTAAAAGCTAGATACTGATTACACAAATGGACTATTTAAGAGAGAACCAGAAGAAAGAAGGTTAATGGAGCACACAAATCTATCAATGCCAATGCAAAGCAAAACTACCACATAGTTTAGAAGCATGTACAGGGCAAAATGGGGCAGGTAGGGTAGTGATGGTGGTGGTAGGTATATCTTCTGACAAATTCAACCCCTAAAAGCCCCTTGCCTTAGGTCATGTGCACCAATCCGTATTAAGAAATACTATAAATTAGTCCTTAAGGAACATCTATTTATGTAATGTATTGAATCAGTCAATGTGGTTTTTAAAAAAAATTTTTTAATTGTGGTAACATATACATATAAAATTTACCATCTTAACCATGTTTAAATGTACAGTCCAGTGGTATTAAATACATTCATAATGTTGTGCAACAGATCTCCAGAATATTTCAACAATATTCTGTTGTATGTGTGTGCCACATTTTATTTACCCATTCATCCATCAGTGGACACTAGGGTTGCTTCTGCTTTTTGCCTATTGTGAATAATCTGCTATGAACCTCTCAAAGGTGATTAATAGTATCTAATACTTCTAATACTATTACATGGAGAATTAGGTTTCAACATATGAATTTTAGGGGGACATAAACATTCAGGCCATAGCACCAACACTTGTTATTTTTTGTTTCTTTGATAGTCACCATCCTAATGGGTGTGAGGTGATATCTCATTGTGGTTTTGATTTACATTTCCCTAATGATTAGTGATCTTGAGCCTCTTTTCATGTGCTGATTGGCCTTGATGTGTCTTTAAGATTAGTTATTATTCATCTCCACAAACCAGTAGCAGCACCTGGAGCAAGAATAAATTATAACTTTTCTTTAGTCATAAGAATCAGACCCAGTGGCTCTTTCTATAAGTTACAGCAACACATAGATCCACTTATCAGGTCAAAAGATTACCTACAAAATATATTGCAGAAGCAGGTATTCACATATATTGGGCCAAAAGCTTCTTTTTATGGCTGAAATAGATGTCTGCTGTTTTTACATCCCCAGCATGCATTCTTCCTTCTTCTGGGACCAACATCTTGATTTTCCTTTGGAAAATAACCCCTCCCCCAATTCACAGCCCATGTGATTCAGACAAGGCTGCTTCCTCACCTGGCTCAGCTCCAGGGGTGAGCAGGTGACTCAGGGCTGGCCTGTCAGCATACCTAATTGCTTCTGACCAAAATGATTAGTTTATGAATAAGCATGTGAAATAAATTAGTAAAATCCAAGTAAATCCTGGGACTTTTGCTAGAACTGGGAAGGAGGAGCTCTCTTTCCATTAGGATTGTTTATTACAAGGATGAGAAAAGCCTGAAGTTGCAGGGACCACCAGGGGAGATCCTTCCTTAGAGGAAAGCAGAGCTGAGAGAGAAAGGTAGAGACAAGGAGAGACACAGCTCATAATACTGTCTGAGCCTCTGGATTGACTTGTACAGAATGCCACTCCTATCCCTGGACATTTCAATTCCATGAGGCAGTAAGTTATTTATTTTGTTTAAAAGAACCTGAGTTGGGCTTCTGTTATTTGCAACCCAAAGAGATTAATGCATGGTTTAGGAAATATAATAGCAGACATAATTCACTTCTTTAACTGCTCAATTATCTATCCAAATTTCCCTGTCCAACTGCTATACTGTTTAAAAAACTCCACATCTCCTCATTTAACAATATAGCAATTGAAAAATTAATTTATCTTACTCAATGTCTTAGCAGGATTCAACACAGCTGACCACTCCTTCCTTTTGGAAACACTTTTGTCTTGGCTCCTACAACCCCACACTTTCCTAGTTTTCCTCCTACCCTTGACCGCTCCTTTGCCTACTTTGCTATCTTACTCTCAACTTCTTCCTTCCCTTGTTCATTCTTTTACCCTCCCCCAGGCTATCCTCAACCAGATCCACAGTCTCAACTGCTATTTAAATACCTGTGATTCCCAAGTCATATCTCTAGCACAGCCCTCTCTCTGGCCTCCTAAGAACCAGGAGTGCTAATTGTTAAACAGTAAATGATGAAAAGTGGAACTGACATCTCTGTTTGAGTGTCTCAAAGACACCTCCAATTCAGACTGTCTGAAACAGAGCCCTGGTCATCACACATGCCTGCTGCCGGGACTGGCTCTTTTCTAAAGTTCCCCAACCTCAATGAATGAGGCTACCTTCCTTTAAGCTGCATAAGTCAGAAACCCAGAAGTTTTCCTTTACATCTCTCTCCTCCTAACTCTTATTTCTAAACCACCACTAGTCCTATTGATTTTTGCTCTTAAATATCTTTTTAATTAATCCATTCCATTCTAGTCCAAGCTACCCTCTTCTTTCTTGATTTACCAAAATAGCCTCCTAAGTAGGCTTCCCATATCCTCTTGCCCACCCCTCCTCTTCTCCACAATACTTCAAGAGATATTGTTTTCATCTAAAATATAACTGGCCCTGTCACTTCCCTACTTAGAATCCTTCAATAGCTTCCTATTTCTCTCAGGATAAAAACTAAATCTTTTATATGATCTGCAAGGGAATAAGTGGGAAGGTGAAGCATATAAACACCTGCATACCTAACTGATAAATAGAAGACTTTTGAAGATCATAAACTGCCAAGAAATCATAAGGACAATCTAGGACCTGAAATCTCCTAAGGCAAAGGTCTACAGGCGCAAAACAAGTCTCTGTCCTAGTGAGGCTCTCTCAACTCCTTCCCCATCTTCCCCAATATGGATTTTGGGAGGAATGAAATTAAAGGAGTAGTCTTATAAAATAATGCAACTTTGGAGCCTATAAACATCTTCTACAGCACCTCTCTTTGAGAAAGACTTGGCTCAGAATTCAGTCTCACTTTCACAGCATGGGGTACTTCATTCATCAATACAATCTTCAAGGTTCTACTGGCCTATCTGAATTTATTTTTCCTCGGGACTCAGCCTGGGAACAATCTTATCTCCTTGGGAAATCTTCTATACCCCTGCTTTGACTTGTACCATGTAGCTCTCTGAAGGAAATTTACTTCTTTTGTTCTAGACTTTTGAAAATCATAAAAGTTCTTGGTGGATTATTTTCAGGCTATTGGTGAGTGTTTCTCTAAAGCCTCCAGATACGTAGAATACTAATAATCAGAACCTTAATTTTATGGGTAGTTTAAAAGCTATAGAGGCCCAGGCACAGTGGCTCACAACTGTAATCCCAGCACTTTGGGAGGCCGAGGCAAGAGGATCTCTTGAGCCAGGAGTTCAAGACCAGCCTGGGCAACACAGCAAGACCCCGTTTCTACAAAAAATAAAACAACTTAGAAGCTATAAAATCTAGTCTTTATGTTCAGTTACTTGTTAATAAAATAAATTATGGGCAAAATACCAAAGAACCTATTGTGGGTCTTCAACAGCATCCCCTATTCATGAAAAGTTAGCCAATGTTTTAGTCAGCTCAGGCTGCCATAAAAAAGTACCATAGGTTGGGGTGGCTTAAACAACAGATATTTATTTCTCAGAGTTCTGGAGACTGGGAATTCTGAAATCAAGATGCTGGCAGGTTCAGTGTCTCATGAGGGCTCACTTTTTGGCTTGTAGATAGCTGCTTTCTTGCTGTGTGCTCACATAGACTTTCTTTGGTTCATGCTCCAAGAAGGGAGAGAGAGATTTCTCTCTTTTTTTTTTTTTTTTTTAAGACAGAGTCTTACTTTGTCACTGGAGCTGGAGTGCAGTGGCATCATCATAGTTCATTGCAACCTCAAACTCCTGAGCTCAAGTGATCCTCCTGCCTCAGCCTCCCAAGTAGCTGGGACTACAGGTGTGTACCACCATGCCCAGCTGATTTTTCTATTTTTTGTAGAGACAGGGTCTCACTCTTGCTCATGTTGGTCTTGAACTCCTGGCCTCAAACAATCTTCCCGCCTCAGCCTCCCAAAGTACTAGGATTATAGGCCTGGGCCACTGTGCCTGGCTCCCTTGCCCATTTTTAATTGGGTTATAATTTATTAATTGAACTGTAGACATTCTTTATGTACACAGGAAATGAATACTTTGAGTTGATTTTTTATCTGTTTTTTTAAACTTTGTTTATGATATTTTTTCTATGCAGAAAGCTTTGATTTCTTATGTAGCAAGTTTTATCAATCATTTCTTTTATAAATTCTGGGCTTTTATATCTGATGTAGAAAGGTCTTCTCATTCCAAGACTTTAAATTAGTTCTTGTTTGGTTATGGATTTTATTTGACATGTCAAAATTTTACACTGTTATGTAGTCAGTATCTATTGATCTTTTCCTTGGTGATTTAAAAATCCTTTCTGAGGTCAGAATGTTACAGAGTTAGTACACAAATTTATGTAAGTACTTTCTCGCAGACCTGTATTGCTTGTGATCTTCCCAGGGGCCTATAATTTTGATGTGGTTATTAACCTCTCAGGTATAGAGATGGGATTTATAAAACTCACTCATTCATTTACATATATCCCCTCAAAAGATTTAAAATTGTAGTAATAGTGATTCTACAAGTGACTGAATTTAGTTTTGATAAGGACATATATACAGCTGAATTAAAATATAATCCTTATCAAACCAAGTGTATCTACATTTTTCACAGTTAACAATAATTTCTGGTCTAATTTTTGAAATATTAAATATAGCACTTCCACTTGCATTCATTTCTAGTGGCACTTCAGCCATGTTATATCAGCACCACAGGCATCTTTTTAAACTTTTAATTTTTAGATTTCACAAGTAGTAGTAATTATAACAGCACAGTGAACCAGCTGAGTTAGGTATAATGCCACCTCTTGCTATTTCAGTACAGCTTAGACAATACTAAGTGATATTAAAAGCAGAATCAAGACAACATGGCAAAGCTTCTAAAAAATAGAAAGGTCAAAACTCAGAGCCCTATTTCTCAGTTCTCACTATCTTCCATTATTAGAAAATAGATGTGATAAAAGACCAGATGCAAAAAAGTAAGGCTTTTAGCTTCTAAGAAATAACAAAGTTTTCCTTACCTTTCATTTATGGAGCCTACTCTGTAAGTAAATAATAAATAAATAACAATTTTATTTATTTATAACATATTTATATATGATTTATATATTTATAAAATATATAATATTAAAATATTAAATAAAAATATTAAAATAAAATATTATTTTATATATAAATATATAAACTCTTGGCAAAAATTATTTTATATATAAATATATATGTTTATATATAACATATTTATATATGATTATATATATTTATATATAAAATAAAATAACAATTTTATTTATTTATAACAATAACAATAACAAAGCTTCAATTTTATGGAAGCTTTCTGTATATGTATAAAATGACTAAATCAATATGAAAACATTTACAAAAAGGAAAAAAAAGCAGTGGGGATGTCCATTCTTTGCCAGTTTGAAAAGAATGTGCTCTGCACAGACCACACTTCTCAGGCCTGCCCTCTTACAATGCTCCATCAGTAAGAATAAAAAAAAAAGAGAGCCTTTTTAAACTAAGAGCATGATGTCATAATAGCTATAATAATCAAGATCTAATCAGGAAATTTTCTATGAACTACGATCAGGGTAAGAAGGAGAACTGCAGCTGAATGTTGGATAAGAAAAGGCCCTATACAGCGCTAAGGGCATTGGTAAAACAGAAAAGGATCCTAACTAGCTTGTACTAAAGAGATGGGCAGAAAATCTACATACACAGCAAGAAGACCAAAAAAAACCTGTTTTCATAAGAATCTTGGTGGATTTAGCAAATTTGAGACACACAGCTTGAGTACACATGGTAGGGCCTAACCAATACATACATGTAGTTAACTGGTAAACTTACACTGACTAAATGTCAAACTAAACTACAGAAAAAGTTTAAAACTGTTATACATGGAGAATACCACAAGCAGAATGAATGTAAGATCACGCATAAACATTTATAGGGCATCTGCTACATTTTAGGAGCAGTGCAAGGTAAATGGGGTTAAAAGATAAATAAGACATAGTGAGAGCTCACGGACTAGTGAAGAAGATAAACATGTAGGAGTTTCCCAATCAGTGAAGGAAAAAAATGTCATTTGTGAGGATGGAAAATACAAACATACAGAGTAGAGGAACATGGCGTGAACAAGGAATAGAATGTAATTTAGTTTGGCTAGAGAAGAGGATACAATTTTACCATTATAGAAATTTAGGCAACCCAAGATCCAGGGTTTCTTAACCCAAATTAAAATAGAATCTAATAAAATGTCTACATTTTCTAACAAAACCCTTTAAAACAAAGCCCATAAATTTTTTTATGCAGCATATAATATGTACATAATCAATGCTTTAATAAATAAAAAAATAATCTAAAGCAGCCATCCCAGGCCAGCCCAACATGTAAAATCAGTAGCCTGGTCCTTCCTGCCCCAAATCCCACCAAGTATATTCCTGAGGAAAAATAAAAAATGACCCATTTCCTAACCTGGAAGGGAAGCAAAGCCAAAGCAGCATAAATCTATAATTATTCATAAAGAAACCCAAGAGAAGGGGAAGCAACTGCTGGTTGTGGTTAGGATGGAAGGGCTAGGATTCTTCTCGCCAGGCAGGAACATAGTCCAGGAAGGGAACCTACACCAGCAGGCAGCCCAGTGATAAAGAACTGTAGGTTGCATTCCAAATCCATAGGAAAGGCAGTATAAGGACAATTGATTCTCCATATACAAAAATTGGATTTCTACATAACATTATACACAAAGATAAATTCCAGAAGGATTAGAGACATAAATACAAAAAGAAACAAGAAAATATTTCTATGGAAGAATTTCTGAAACAAGATATAAAAAGCACAAAGAAATAGACTAATAAATCCATCCACATAAAAATTAAAAACTTATGTACAGCAAAAGCTACCATTAACTAATTGGAAAGCCAACCACAGCCTGGGTAAAGAGATTTACAACCTACGTATCTGGCAAAAGACTGATGTCCAGGATATACAAAGGTCTAAAATCAATCTTCAAGGAACTAGAAAAGGAAGAACAAACCAAACCCAAAGCCAACAGAAGAAAAGAAATAACAAAGGTCAGAACAGAACTAAATAAATTAGAGAACAAAAAAACAACACAAAGGATTAACAAAACAAAAAGTTGGTTCTTTGAAAAGATAAAATCGACAGACCTCTTGCTACGTTAACCAAAAACAGAAGAGAAAGGACCAGAATAAGCTCAATCAGAAATGAAAAAGGTGACATTACAATTGACACTGGAGAAATACAAAGCATTATCCATGAATACTATGTAAACCTCCACACGCATAAACTAGAGAATGTAGAGGAAATAGACAAGTTCCTGGAAATGCACAACCTCCCAAGACTCAACCAAGAAGAAACAGAATTCCTGAACAGACCAATAACCATCAGTGAGATCAAATCAGTAATAAAAAAACCTCCCAAGAAAAAAAAAGCCCTGGACCAGACGGATTCACAGCCAAATCCTGCAGACCTACAAAGACCACCTGGTACCCATAATATAGAAATTATTCCACAATATTGAAACGGAGGGAATCCTTCCCAACTCATTCTACGAAGCCAGTGTCACCTTGATACCAAAGCTAGGAAAGGACACAACAAAAAAAGAAAACTACAGACCAATATCCCTTATGAACATAGATGCACAAATCCTCAATAAAACACTAGCAAACCGAATTCAACAGCGCAGCAAAAAAATAATCCACCAAGACCAAGATGGGCTTCATCTCAGGGATGCAAGGGTGGTTCAATATACGTAAATCAATAAATGTGATTCACCACATAAACAAAAGCAAAAACAAAGACCATACGATCATCTCGCTACAGATAAAACATTCGGCAAAATCTAGCACCCTTTCATGATAAAAACCCTCAACAAACCAGACATAGAAGGAACATATCTCACAATGATAAAAGCCATATATGACAAACCCACAGCCAACATCATACTGAATGGGGAAAAGCTGAAAGCATTCCCCTCTAAGAGCTGGAACAAGACAAGGATTCCCACTGTCACCACTCCTATTCAGTATAGTGCTGGAAGTCCTAGCCAGGGCAATCAGGCAAGAGAAGAATATTAAGGGTATCCAAATCGGGAAAGAAGAGGTCAAACTATCTCTTTTTGCTGATGATATGATCTTGTATCTAGAAATACCCAAAGATTTTACCAAGAGTCTCCTGGAATTAATAAATAAATCTAGCAAAGTCTCAGGATACAAAATCAATGCACATAAATCAGTAGCATTTCTATATACCAGTAACAGTCAAGCCAAGAGTCAAATCAAAGACTCAATATCATTCACAATAGCTATAAAAAAAAAATACCTAGGAAGATACTTAACCAAGGAGGTGAAAGATCTCTACAAGGAGAACTATGAAACTCTGAGGAAAGAAACTGCAGAGGATACAAACAAATGGAAAAAACACATCATGCTCATGGATAGGTAGAATCAACATAGTTAAGATGTCCATACTACACAAAGTGATTTTCAAATTCAGTGCAATTCCCATCAAGTTACCAAAGTCATATTTCACAGATGTAGAAAAAATAATTCTAAGCTTTGTTTGGAACCAGAAAAGAGCCCAAATAGCCAACACAATCTTAAGCAAAAAGAACAAAACTGGAGGCATCACATTACCAGACTTCAAGCTATACTACAAGGCTACAGTAACCAAAACAGCATGGTATTGGTACAAAAATAGAGACACAGATCAATGGAACAGAACAGAGAATCCAGACGTAAAACCATCTACCTACAACCAACTAATCTTTGAAAAAACAGACAACAATGTACACTGGGGAAAAGAAGCCCTATTCAACAAATGGTGCTGGGAAAATTGGATAGCCACATGAAGAATGAAACAGGACCTCTACCTCTCACCACTCACAAAAATTAATTCAAGATGGATAAAAGACTCAGATCTAAGGCATGAAACCATAAGAATTCTAGAGGAAAATGTAGGAAAAACTCTTCTAGACATCGGCCTAGGCAAAGAATTTATGAAAAATACCCCAATGGCAATCATGGCAACAACAAAAATTAATAAATGGGATTTGATTCAACTAAAAAGCTTCTGCATAGCTAAGGAAACAATCAACAGAGCAATTAGACAACTTACAGAATGGGAGAAAATATTCACAAGCTACATATCTGATAAAAGGCTAATAACCAGATTTTATAAAGAACTCAAGCAAATCGGCAAGAAAAAAACAAAACAACCCTATTAAAAAGTGGGCAAAAGACATGAACAGATGCTTCTCAAAAGAAGAAAGACAAATGGCCAAGAAACATGAAAAAATGCTCAACATCACTAATAGTCAGGGAAATGCAAATTAAAACCACAATGAGATATCACCTTACCCCAGTTAGAATGGCTTTTATTAAAAAGTCCAAAAACAATAGATGCTGGCATGGATGCAGAGAGAAAGGAATGTTTATACACCATTGGTGGGACTGCAAATTAGTATAACCTCTATGGAAAACAGTATGGAGATTCCTCAAAGAACTAAAGGTAGACCTACCATTCGATCCAGCAATTCCACTACTGGGTATTTACCCAAAGGAAAAGAAGTAATTTTATCAAAAAGACACCTGCACTCCAATGTTTATTGCAGCACAATTCACAATTGCAAAGATGTAGGATCAACCCAAATGCCCAATCAATTCATGAGTGGATTAGTAAAATGTGGTATATGTACACCATGGAGTACTACTCAGCCATAAAAAACAGGAATTAATACTGTTTGCAACAATCTGGATGGAACTGGAGACCATTCTAAGTGAAGTATTGAAAGAATGGAAAAACAAACACCACACGTACTCACTATTAAATTGGAACTAACCGATGAGCACACAGGGAAGTAAAACTCAGTGGAAAGCAACCAGAGGGGAGGGGGGAAGAGGGGAGGGGAATAAACCAACCTAATGGGTACTATGAACACTATTTGGGTGACAGGCACACCTATAGCCAGGACTCCAGCATTACAAGAATGATTCATGTAACCTAAAACATTTGTACCCCCTTTATATTTTGAAATAAAAAAAAGAAAAGAAAAACATTAAAGGTGGGTTAAAGCTGGGTGGTAGATGCAATGGTGTTTATTTTCCTATGTTTTTCTATTTGAAATATTATCATAATAAAATATAGTAAATGGCCAAAACAAAATTATTTAACTTCTATACCAATACATGTCTTAAACAGGCTATCCTTTATGCAAATAATAGTCTACAAATAGTTTCTTGGGAGGTAACAGTATTCTAAAGAATGGGCTAAGATTTCACAAAATCAATATAGAATTTTCAAATATTTATACCCTGCAAAATTTTAGTACTAAAACTCACTTAAATGAAATCTAAAACTAATTACAATTGACCCTTGAACAACATGCATTTGAACTGCATGGGTTCACTTACACATGGATTTTCTTCCACCCCTGCCACCCCTTAGGCAGCAAGACCAACCCCTCCTCTTCCTCCTCCTCAACCTACTCAATGTGAAGATGACGAGGATGAAGACCTTTATGATGATCCACTTCCACTTAATAAATAGTAAATATATTTCTTTTCCTTATGATTTTCTTAATAACATTTTCTTTTCTCTAGCTTCGTTTATTGTAAGAATACAGTGTATAATACATACAACATAGAAAATACGTGTTAATCGACTGTTTATGCTATGGGCAAGGCTTCTGGTCAACAGTAGGCTATTAGTAGTTACATTTGGGGGGAGTCAAAAGTTATACTCAGATTTTCAACTGCACAGGGGGTTGGTCTCCCAGTCCCTGTGTTGTTGAAGGATCAACTATAGTATGATAAGGTGATGTTACTGTGGAAATGTAATCTTCAGCTTTGATATTTTATTTTCATTATTTTTTCCATAAGATTTGTTATTTAATAATCACCAGGAAAATACAAAGTATACAAGTGTTACAGTGTATATCAGCTAAAATGACCAGCTCTCCATCACTCTTAAAGTTGTACTTTCCACAAAAGAACTCTCTTAAATCCTGAGCATATTTACAGAAGAATATGATCTCAATAAAAGTCATTTCATGGGAAAATAAACTCTATTCAGGAACTGCATATATTTAAGTATTCACGGCTCTGATCATTGCGTCTTTTTACCTGCTCTCTGATTATGTCATGAAATATTTATTCTGAAGAATAAGACATGAAATCAGCTTGCTTAAAAGTGAGTCAATTCTGTCCTTCTTCAATAATAAAACTGGCAATGGCCCACAGGATAAACTCTCACCACCATGTGGGGCTTTCCTACAGATTTTTACTTTCACCACCCCTCCTCCAATAGAACAAAAATGACAAAAAAAATGGTTGTGTAAATGCATCTTGCCTTAAACTTTACTACATGCTTCCACATTACATGTAATAAAGACTTGTTTCTTTCAAACTGCAATTAACATTTATCCAACTAGATTGAATAGTACACTCTCACAGATGTGCTGTAATAAGATATACACTTAGCAAAAATAGTGCTTGGATTTTTTTTTTTACTTCAAATATCATACTTCATTAACATGGATACATTTATGTAGGTACTAATAATGGCCTAATGGACATGCCTTAAACGCTTACATAATGTATATTAGCAATGTGAATCATTGCCTTTTCAAACTACAACTCCTTTGGGCCAAGTCCCACCCACAACTCCTGTTAAATGGGTGGTATGACAGATGACTCCCTCCCTCAACACACAGACCACGGGGGCCACTTGACACACAGTGGGCCCATCCACACAGGCTGGCCTGTCTCCTGGGGGCAGAGGTTCTGAGAATGAATAAGAAGGGAAAGATTCAAATGCTATTTATAAAATGGACTCTGATATCAGAGTTCAGAGGAAGGAGTGGGAGAAGTCTGGAGCAACTCCCAGTTTTCCAATTTGGGTAATCAAGAAAATGATGTAACCAGCAGAAAAAGAAATAATTGAAGAGAGCAGACTTTAAAAAAACAAAAAAGCTTTAAAGAATTTAGTTACAACTTATACACAGCAGAGTACTGTACATAAATCTTAACTTTACCACTGATACATTTTTACACATGTATTTCACCATCATTCAGATCAAGATAGAACATTTCTAGAACCTAAAAGACTCCTTACATGATCTCTCCCAGTCAACAATGCCTCCACCTCATCTGCTGCCAAAGGTACCACTATTCTGACCTCTATCACCGTGGGTTAGTTTTGCCTTCTTGAAAAAATAAAAATAAATAAATACATGTGTGTGTGAGAGGAAGACGGTATGAGGATGGTTTATTACTTCCATTCATATTTATTAAACACCTATTATGTGTCAGTATCTATGTTAGGCACAGAGAACATATATGTATACCATGGAGTATTACTCAGCAATAAAAAACAACAGTGAATTAACACATCTGGTATTATCCTGGTTGGAGCTAGAGCCCATTCTTCTAAGCAAAGTGTCACAGGAATGGAAAAACAAGCACCACTGGTACTCACCATCAAATTGGTACTAACTGATCAACACTTACATCACACATGGCAATAATATTCATCAGGGGGTGGGCAGGCGGGAGGAGGGTGGAGGGGATGGGAAAACTCACACTGAATGGATGCGGGGAGCACAGTTTGGGGGATGTCCACGATTGTAGCTCTGACACAGGCAGTGCATGGGCAATATATATAGCCAAAGTGTTGTACCCCCATAATATTCTGAAATTAAAAAAAAAAAAAAAAGCTTGGTACCTACCCTGAAGGGATTTACAATGTAGAGAGAGACTGGTAAAAGAGTTATTACATTTACAAGCATTCTAAGAGCAGGATGTCCCAGGTGCTAAGGAGAACACAGGAAAAGGAGTAGCTCACTTTGCTTCCGGAGGTCATGGAAGACTTCAATAAAGACTGAGTTGAAAAAAAAAATACGGGAGTTGAAAGATTTGCTACATGCTGATACTCTGCAGTTGGGTGATGGACAAATGCAGGCTTAATATATTATTCTCTCTACTTTTGTATGTGTTTGAAAATATCCATAATAAAAATTTTTTTAAATTTAAATTGTGTCTAGAAGCATGATTAGGAGATAGTCAATAAGACAATAGCATGCCAGGCAGAGAAACATGAAAAGGAAAGGTGAGAAGGAAAACTGTAGCGTTTTCAGGGAGCCACAGGTCATTTTGGGAAGTGGGAGGAGTCAGGAATGAAAAGCCAGGCCAGGGCTAGATCATTAAGGTCCTTGCATTCCACTCTAAGAAAGCTGGGCATTATCTTAAGGCAATTGTGAGCTATTAGAGAAGCTGTGATCAAGAAAATTATGTGATCAGAACTTGTATTTTAGAAGGGTTATTCAGATATTAGGACAGACTAAATAAGAGACTAGAGCAGTGATCAGTGGGAGGTTACTGGTAATCCTGCAAGAGATATTGAGGACCTAAACTGAGATAATGGGATGACGAGAACTCAAGTGTTAAAAATACTTGGTTTTAATATGATTTATTAAAAACCACCCTGTTGTTCTTTGCCAACCAAGCTGAAAGTTTTGCACAAAGGGCTACATTAGACAGCAAATGGTCAAACTGAGTTCTGGTGAATCAATATTTAATTTTGCTATTTAAAACTTTATCCACAGGGCCTTGCAGCAATTAAAAATATTTTCCATGATACTTGCCCCTTATAATTGCTTTCAGATCAATTAAATAAAAGGAAGCAGAGTAATTAATTCAGAAGTGTTAACACCTTAGCAGGTGTTTTATGAGAGTGCCCATTGCCCTTGCTGTTGTCATCTGGAGAGTTTTAAGTACTTGGTAGACCAGTGACAAGGGGAAGAATTCAGCTAAGCACCATTCTGCAAACAAGTCAATAGCCAAAGACCAACAAAAAAGATGAATTCCAAGCTAAGACGAAAAGCTAAGCTAAAACCGAAAGTCTGAAGTTCGTTCATAGCATCTCTTGTTGATTTTGATGTGTCAGTGGATTTTACAAAACATCCATCCCCAAAATAACTGGCACAAAATAGCATCCCTTAATAGCTTCAGTACCTTATGTTAGCTTTTATACATATACACAACAAGGCAAATCTATTCTAATCTTTTACTGTATTAGAGAACACAGAAGATGCCAACTCAGATAGCCTAAATCCATCAATACAATCATTTACTGTGATCTGTTCTTTATTTCATTCTGGTTTCATGCCTTTATTTGGCCATACTCATTAAAAAGAAGTAGAAAAAATATTGTGGTGTGAAATCTTCTATTTCTTCAGTTACAATGTTGAACAAAGCGGAAACTCACTTATTCTTCCTTGGATATTTGAAGTTCAAATACTGCTATTTCTACTCCCTGTTCCCATCACTGATAACTGCTGAAGTCAGGAAATCTCATTAGAATTTGCCACCTCACGATGCTCAGGCAGGTCGACCTACTTAGCAGCTTAGTCTACTATTTTTTGCCTGATTGTTGTGACAGGAAGAAATAAAACCTTCAGCCCCAAAGACAAAAAACCAAACAAAACCCAACTTAAATCACACATTTAGCGTTCAATAGATCCTCCAAATACCTATAGCAAACAGGATGGAGGAACAAATGATCCTGGGCAGTGGATGTATGTATTGATTCAGAAACTTAATGAGAAAAAGTCACATCAAGGATTTTTGTACACAGTATTGTCATAGGTACCTAAAAAGACTCGCAAAGCAAAATCGGAATAAAAGCCAAGAGTAATAACATTCACAACACCTTATGGTTTTGTGTGCTTCACACATCGTTAATAAAGTACACCAGAGATAACATTTCCAAACCAAACATCAGTTTAAAGTACAGGAAAAAATTAAGTTAATGTTGTTTTTATATGCCACATTTAATTTGGCAATATATTTTGTTAAATGAAACAAGAGTTTTCAAAACTAATAGTCAAAGAAATAGATTTACTATTGCATAATATTCTACGGAATCCAGAAAGTATTTATTGCACACAGCAGAATGTGAGAATGTATGCTTCTCTGTGTTTCTGTGATTTACTTTTGGCTTCCATCTGCCTCTCTACACCATACAACTGTTTCTCTCTACCTTCATTCTTGGGCCTCTCTACAGAAATAAGTAGACAGTTTAAAACAGGGGTGGGGAACCTTTTCATGTTGGAAGGCCACATTAATTTAGCTATAATTAAATAAGGCCCCATTCAAGAAACTTCAATTAGATATACTTAAAAATGTACATTATTTTGTAAAAATCTAACTACTATGTACTTAATAATTTAAAAAAATGAAAACTATTTGTTAATTTTAAAGGTAACTAGATTTTTAATGACTTTGTTGTGTCTGCTTTTTGTTGGAAAGCATTTGAATATTTGGTTGCAGCATGTAGGTCCACAGTTTCAATTGATCCTCTAGATCTGCGGTCCCCAACCCCCGGGCCATGGACCACTCATGGCCTGTTAGGGCTGGGCTGCAGAGCTCCACCTCCTGCCCTTCTCCCCTGGAAAAATTGCCTTCCATGAAACGGTGGGGGGGGGGTGTACACAGCAAGAGGTTAGCGGTGGGTGAGCAAGCAAAGTTTCATCTATACAGCTGCTCCCCATCGCTTGCATCACTGCCTAAGCTAGGCCTCCCGACCCTCCACTGTCTGTGGAAAAATTGTCTTCCATGAAACCGGTCCCTAGTGCCAAAAAGGTTGGGGACCACTGCTCTAGATGGGTATCAGTCATTTGTGACCTTAAGGGCATCTTGATTTGGGTTGGTAGGAGAACGTAGATTCACAGCAATAAGTGGTTGAACAGCTAGAAAGCATTTTTCGGGCATGTTGCTAAAGGCATGGGTATTCTGCATTTTTCCATATTTCAATTGGATCTTTCTTAGCATCAAACAATGACTTTAAAATGCCATCTACTGAGAGCTCAATCAATTCCATCTGTAGTTCTTTAGGTGGCCTTGGTGATATCAACCAGATGAGGCTGAAATGCTAATTTGAGTGTGATGTCATGATTCTCAAAGTCAGTGAACCTTTCATTGTATCCTCCAATTAACAGGTCTATAACAGCTGCGTATTCTTCAAATGATTTGCATATATCATCCTGCTCATCCATAATCTTTGGTAACTGGGGAAAACGTTCATCCAAAATTTCCTTTTGAAGAAATGTTTTGGGAAAAAATAGCTTTTATTGAAATGCTTGGACTTTTGCCACATATCATATATAAACTTAGTTTTACCTTGCAAAGGAATATTCAAGTCCTTTTGATTTGACATGATATCACACAGAAATGCTGCATTGCTATAGAAATCTTCTTTCAATAATTCACATTGCTGATTTTGTTCTTCATAAAATTTAACTATCTGTTCTCACAGAGATAAAATTTTGGCTAACACCTGTCCCTGTGATAGCCAACACACTTTAGAATGATAGGGCAAATCCACACTGAATACCTCATCATTCAACTGTAGCATGTTACAAAACTGATAAGGCCCTGTTGCATTTGCACGAATATAGTTAACAATACTTATAACTTGTTACAAAGTGTCACTTAAAATAGTAGCTTTAGCGCAGAGGTTTTGCTGATACAAGATACAATGAGAAGAAATGAGAGCATCTGGATCTGTTAATACTTTTTTTATCTGTGCAATAAACCCTTCATGTTTTCCTGTCATGGAAGGTGCACCATCTGTACATACACTCACTAAATTTACCAAATTCAGTCCAACTTCATGACATTTATCTTGAAAGTTGTTGAAGATATCTATTTCCCATATTCTGTTCACAAAAGTGCCCAAAGTGAGTAACTCCTCGTAGCAAAGAAAATCTTCTGTTGTGACCCCAATGAAGTATAAAACTTGAGCTGAGTCAGTAATAGCAGTTGATTCATCCAAAGCAATTGAACAACACATATTTTCCTTTTGAAGTATTGCATGAAGTTGTTCTGTTAAGTTGAAGGTTAATTCATGCTGCTGATCAGTTATGGTTCTCCTTGAAAGAGGCAGTTGTTTGTACTTTGAAACATTATCGGGGTCTAAGCATCCTACAACTTTGACAATGCATTCTTTCACAATTTCTACATCACTGAATGGCTTTCCTTTTTTCCCAAGTATATAAGCTGCTTTATAAGTTGCTTCAGTGGCATTATTTCCAGGTCTTATTGCTACTTGAAAGAATTGTCTTTGCTTTTGCATTTCATCTTTCAATTTCTGAAATACAACCTTTCACGCCTTTCCCTCTAATTTAAAATATTTGTGGTCCTTATGAGTGTTATAATGCTGATGAGCACTGAATTTCTTTAATGTTGATATTGCAGTATCACAAAGCAAGCAAATCATCTTATCTTTAGCAGAAACAAGACAATATTGCAATTCTCAATCCTCATTAAAAAATCTGTTTTCTTCCTTCAGTGTTCTCCTGGTCTTTGACATGATGGGCTGTTAAGCAGACAGAATTAAAAAATACTGTTGAGCTGTGCAACTATTCCATCTCAAACAGAAACACAGTGCACCATTGTCAAAAGCTGATAACAGACTGATGAACTTAACTCCCCATAAACTCTCGCCAACCAGCCTTGTGTGGTAGGGGCGCCAGGGAAGTTAGAACTAAATCATGAGCGTAGCAGCCATCAATTTAGCCCTTATGGTTTACTAATGTTCTAATTGTGCGGGTCAATCTGGGCAGATTATTTCATTGAAACTTATTTTATTCTTTGGTATTTTAAGTATGTTCATTTTAAAAATAAAAATATAAAAGACGAACAAAAATGTACTAATAAAAATAAAAAGATTTGTTCTGTAAAATTTGGATTCAGTCAAAAGGCTGCACTTAAGGATCTAGAAGCCCACATGTGATGTAGCCTTAAGGCCACAGGTTCCCCACCCCTGGTCTAAAAGAATTAACTCTCAAGTATGCCCCTGAAAAAAGCTTCTGTTCTCTGAACACCCATAGGTATTTAGCAACAAAATGATGACAACAGTACATTTGTATTATATTTTATAGTTTACAAATCTATTTTATATACAGCAGAGCAGATATTATTATTCCCATTTTACGACTGAGGGCACTGAGGATGAGAATAGTTGAATATTTTGCCTAACGTCAAATTTCACAGTACATGGGAAGTTAAAGTAAGAACCTTGATAGTCTAATAGGTAACATGGTGCTAGTGGTAAAATGATAGTAATGGATGATGATCCACACAATAAAGTAAATATCCATGAGTCCATACTGATATAAACAAATGAATATATAAATAAATAAGGGAAAAGGGACAGCCCTTTATTACAGTAGAATTCCAATTAATAAATGCAGAAGGAATGATAGAAATAGAAAATTGCCATTTGGCAAAGACTGGAGCAATAACTGTTGCAGGCAAGAATCATCAATAGATGCTAAAATGAGTGGGCAAGGGTATAGTGAGAAACAGGATGTTTACATACCTCTGAATATCTCCCCACAAGATACTTACTAATTACAAAGGGAAAAAGAGTAACCACAATGGAGAAAGCTGGCACATACCACGTTAACCACGTGATCAAAGTTAACATCACTAGTAATAAGACATTATCAATATCACGTACCCCCTGGGATAAGGAACTGAGACAGGCCAAACAGCTCTTCTGTCTTTTAGAGATACCCTACAAAATAACTGGCTAGTATTCTTTCAAAGTGTCAAGGTCATAAAAATAAAGACTACAGAACTATCCCAGATTGGAGGAACCCAAGAAGACATAAAAACTAAATACAATGTGGAATCCTAGGTTAGATCCTGAACCAGCAAAAAGACAGTGCAACAACTTCAAAATTGAATAAGGTCTGTAGATCAGTTAATAGTATTGTGTCAGTTTTAACTTCCTGGTTTTGATCACCATTCTATCCTAAATGTTAACATTTGGGGAAGCTGGGTGAATTGTTTACAAAAATTCCTTATGCTATTTTTGCAACTGTCTTGTAGGTATGAAATTATTTCTAAATAAAAAGCTTTTTTTAAAAAATTATGGTGCTAATGCTTATAATCTAAATCACATCACTTGGAACTGCATTTTCTTTGTTTCAAAGTATATAAATTTTATCTCCTCAATAAGCTCCACTGAAAGATTAAACATTCCCAAATATTAAAGATTTAAAAAGAAGAGTTTAAGTACTAACAGTCGAAGTAAAATCTACTTATTTCTCCTTTATTAATGATTAGTGATATAAAAAATGACAACTTTTCTCCAATAATAATAAAAGATTTACTATTTTAAAAGAATCCAAATAAAGCCAATCCAGTTGAACCTAGTATAGACTTGAATACTGTGGGGAAAAAAAATCTTATACCAAAGTCTTTCAAAAAGGCTATAACTTCTATAACCTCTTTACAAGAGAAGGAATCTAGAAACCTGCCAGATTACTATGAAATGACTAAGCTTCTCACACCATGTAATTTGATAAGAAGCTAAATAGGGAAATAAATTAAACCAAGATTTATTTTGTTGCAGTCAAAATAAGAGAAGGAAAAAAAATTTTTTTAAGATTGGTACCACAGAATATTTTAAGACTGTGGTATTTACAATTCTGGGGGGGCGGTTATGACATTAATGATACAATATATCAGAGATAACTACTGAGTTACATGTTGATGCAAACTCCCAGCATACTCACTATGAATCAACCAGAATTTAGCCCCAAAGAGGCATTTTTTTTCTTCCAAACTACAAATCTAGTAAACTAAATGGGAGCTCTAAAAATAAAGACACAGTCTTTAAAATCTAGCAAATACGTCTGACTCCAATATGTTAGGAAATGAAAAGAGGAGGAGGAAAAAGGCACTTGGGATTTAAATGTCAAAATTACTCTCTCTGTGAGTGGTTAGGACCCTTTCGGTAGCATCGTTTCAAAGTTACGACTCACTTTACAGAAAAGATGAGAAAGAAGAAATGAAATGGTCAATATTACTGGCTTCACATACTTAAGATTTTCACACGGAATACAAAATAGAAGCTCTTTAAAAAATTGTCAAGAATTAGCCCCTAATTAAAGGAGGACAAAAAAATATATATAAAGGTCACAATGTAAGTGCCACAGAACAAAAGCATAATTATAGTTTTAAAAGCAAAGCAGGCTAAATAAGCCCTTAAATTCCTTATCAGAGCTATCACCATCTCAGTGAAGCTAGATATATACACTGACTTTCTACAAAACACTTAGAGTAACAAGGCTTAGGTCAAAGATCACCATTTTAGCTACCCAATTAGAGCACCTCATTTGTCTGATCCATTATAGTAAGTGAATTATTTACATCTACATAAATGTTCTTGATTTATATTTGGATATTCTAGCCCACTGATAGCGTATCACCCAATTGCAAAAGCATAACTTCATCTTAGATACCAGGAACGACCAAACCTCACAGAAAGTTTCAAAAATAACTGTTTGCTACTCTATGGTAAGAAAAGGTACATTTTGGATGGGAGGAGGGTGGCGGTGGGGATACTTAAAGCATTTCAATAGAAATAAAAATTTAAAAAAGGAAGGAAAGAAAAACGAAAAATAATCAGAAAAATAATCTAGAAGATTTTAGACTTCTAGGTAAGAAAACATCTTGAACAGAGGCTTTGAACTCACATCTGCACCCCACTGAAATTTAGATACCAAAACAAATATAAAATAGGGGAGAACTATATCAATACTAAAAAATAGGAATGGCTGCCATTCATATGACAAAACTGTTGAAGAACTTATGTAAGGTGTGGTAAGATAGATCTGGATGGAAGAAAGATGCCAGGAGGCAGTAAGTGACTTGCCTTCCTGACAAAGGAGTGCTGTGACTCAGAGAGAAGCAGAAAAGACACTGCAGAAACACCATTACCAAGAGGGGTAAAACATAGAGAATAGGGGAGCCATAGAAAAAAAAATAAGAAAGCCTCCATCTGGAATTGGTTTCACCACTATCAATCAAGAGCATCTGAAACAACTATGCCCTAGGATGTGTACTGCAGTACACCAAACAATAATGTAGGAAATCAAAAGAATTTCTCTCAGAAACAATGGGAAGTGACACTGGGGACGTGGAGAAATAACTACAGTATACAACTGGCATTGTGGTAGCAAAATACCAATTGCTCACAGAAGAGATGAGAGGCAACTCCTCTGCTAGAACAGGCGCTCAGTCCACTCCTCTCAGGCTTCTGGATCAAAGAACAGAAACGTAAATGTATATTATCCAGGTCTCTTATGTAATATTTGAAAGGAAAAATCTCTTAGTGTTCAAGGACAATGAGGTTATTGCAA
Organism: Daubentonia madagascariensis; assembly: GCA_023783475.1. Taxonomy (NCBI): domain Eukaryota; kingdom Metazoa; phylum Chordata; class Mammalia; order Primates; family Daubentoniidae; genus Daubentonia; species Daubentonia madagascariensis. The sequence continues at coordinate 3,817,386 of JAKFHU010000144.1, read as the reverse complement.
ATGAATCCACCTTCAATCCTCTATAGAGGAGACATCTCCATGCATAAGGATGAATAAAATAATTTTAAAAGGAGAAGGACAAGTAGCAGGAGGAGAAAGAGATGGAGAAAAAAAGAAAAAGAAAAAGCAATACAGGGCCCATGAAAAACGTTCTGCAACAAAAATGGAAGATGAAAACATAACACCCAAGATACAAAAAAAGGCATAGTTCTGAAAACAAACAAAACTGGAAATAGAAGTCAATTTTAATTAAAATTGTACTGTACAAGATTAAATAAATTTAGAAGAATGCAGATTCTTTGAAATAAGATTAAAGATCAGATATTAAGCAACAGTCTGAGGTTTGGCTAAGAGTAAAGTAGAAATAAGTAGAGAGCTTGAAGAAATAAGAAAATAAGAAGAGAAAGAAAAGTAAAAATTACATTAAAAATAACCCAATAGAAAAATGAGCAGAAGACTGCAAAAGACACTTCACAAAAGAAGATATCTAGATGGCTAATACATGTAAGAAAAAGGGCTCAACCTCATTAGCAATTAGGAAAATATAAATCAAAGCCATAATGAGATATCACTACACACCCACCAAAATGGCTAAAATAATACCAAGAATGTATTGCCAAGAATGTTGTTGTCAAGAATGTGGAGAACTCCAATACATTACTTACATGAGTGTAAACTGGGCATAATAACTTTGCAAAACTCTTTCGCAGTGTCTAGCAAAGCTAGCTGTTCTCTATGACTTTGTCCCTCTAATTGTGTTCCTGGATCAGCAGCATCAGCATCACCAGGAGTTTGCTAGAAATGCAAAAGCTCAGCCCTATAGTCCAAACCTGGTGGTTCACAATCAGCATTTTAATAAGAGCCCAGGTAATTCATATGCACATTAAAGTTTGAGATGTGCTGTCCTATAACTCATCAATACCACTTCAAACTCTTCCATTCCACTCCTAGTTATATGCTCAACAAAAACACAAGTGTTTACCAAAAGACATATACCACAGCAGCACTATTTGTGATAGCTAAAAACTGGAAATTACCCAAACACTCATCAACAACACAACGGGTAAGTAAATGGTGATATAGTCACAAAATGAGAATAGACAATCTATAACCAAACACAACAATATGGACAAGTCCCATAAGTATAACAATGAGGGAAAGAAGCCAGACACAGAAGAGTCCAGTATTATTCATTTTATACAAAGCACAAAAACAGGGAAAATTAATCTACATTATTAGAAGTCGGAACAGTGGTTAGCCTTTGGGAGAGGGGTGTGTAGTAGTCCCTGAAAGGGAACACAAGAAAGGGATATTGAAAATTTCTGCTCCTTTACCTGGCCAATAAGCATATAAAAAGTGATTCATTAGTCATCCAGAAAATGAGAATTAAATGACAATGGCACACCACTACACAAACACTAGAATGACTAAAATTATAGAGACTGACAATACCACTGTTAGAAAGAATATGGAGTGACTTGAACTGTCAAAGCTGGTGGAAAAGCAAAATCATACAATCACTTAGAAAAACAGTACAGAAGTTTCTCACATATAAATACTCACTTAGTGTGCAACCCAGCTATTCTACTCTTAGGTATTACCCAAAAGAAATTAAGGTAATACCCAGAGACTTATATATAAACATTCATAGCAGCTTTATTCATAATTGCCCCAAACTGGAAATAAGCCAAATATCCATCAACAAGTTAATAGATGAACAAATTGTGGTACATCCATAAAATGAAATACTAATCAACAAAAAATAACATGATACACACAACAGTGTGGACGAGTTTCAAAAACATCGTGCTGAGTTAAAGAAGCCAGACACAAAAGAACACATATAATTCCACTTACATCAGTTTCTAGCAAAGGCAAAACTAACGTGCAGTGCCAGAAAGCAGAGCAGACAGAAAGTGGTTGTCTGGAGATGAAGGCGGGTGGGCATGAGGGAATTTGGGGGGTGAGAAAAATGTTTCATATAATGATTGTGGTGGTTTATACAGTTGTATATATTTATCAAAATTCAGCAAATTCAACAAGTACATTTCATTATATATGAATTATATTCCAATAAAGCTCATTTTTAAAAAAGCCAATGACACACCAAGAAAACAGATTTCAATATACAAAGATTTAATATTCTAACTCTATAGAGATAATGCCAATACCAACAACAAAACCTCAGTATCCCAGCAGAAAATGTGAAGGACACTGTGGATTTCCAAAATGCTGAAGAGCTTGATAATAAAAGATTTTCATGGATACCTGAGCACTGACAGCTTTCTATCTTTGAAAAATATGCAGATGTGAATCCAATGTTTATAAATACTCCTTTAATCAGAAGCTGTTAGTGTAAATTCTTCTGGAATGGTGACATAAGTCCCAAGTACATAGGGATCATGGCCTAACAAAAAGTGAGTTTTTCCAGAGCCTGTCAAAAACCAATGTTATCAGAAAATGGGGTTAGGAAAAGCTAGGCTGAGAGTCACTGTATCTATTCCTGTCATGTTGTGATCACCTCACTCCTAGTAAGACTCCCTCCTTTGTCAATTAAGCAGGAAACATAACTCTACTGTGTTTGAGTGTACTTTCTCCTTCCACCACCTGAATGCTACAGTTGACACCAGAGGTGAGACTGGCACAGACACACCACAACCCACATTACAGTTTGGAAGGCAAATAAGGGACGTGCTGCAGGAGGCAGCCTGGGTGGAGATTAGAGAGATTAGAGCAGTTGAGTGAGTTTTTTTCTGGAGGAGTCATAACAGACTCTGCTATGGTCTAAACATATCCCCCAAAATTTATATGTTGAAAATTAATCGCTAATGTAATAGAATTAAGAGGTTGGGCCTTTAAGAGGTGACCATCATGAAAGGGATTAGGGCCCATATAAAAGTGCTTGAGGAAGTGGGTTCACTACCCTCTAATTTCCCACCACGTGAGGACATGGCGTTCCTCCCCTCCAGAGGATATAGCAACAAGGTACCGTCTTGGAAGCAGACAGCAGCCCTCACCAGACATCAGTCCTGCTGGCACCTCAATCTGAATTTCCCAGTCTCCAGAACTGTGAAAAATAAATCTCTATTGTTTATAAATTATTCAGTCAGTGGTATTTTGTTATAGCAGCACAAATGGACTGAGATAGAAATTGGTACTGAGAGTGGGGTGCTGCTATAACCAACACCTGAAAACATGGAAGCAGCTTTGGAGTTTGGTAATGGGTAGAGGCTAGAACAGTTTTGAAGCTAATACTGGAAAAAGCTTATATTGCTGTGAACAGAGCTTTAAGGGTGATTCTGAGGAAGGCTCAGAAGAAAAGAGCTACAGAGAAAGCCCCAGTCTTAGAGATTATCCAAGTGGTTGCAAATAGAATGTTGGAGAATATGGACAGTAAAGGCCATTCGGATGAGGTCTTTGATGAAAATAGGTAATATCTTATTGGAAGCCGAAGGAAAGGCCATCCTTGTTACAAAATGGCAAAGAACTTGGCTGAATTGTGTTCGTGTCCTACTGCTTTGTGGAAGGTAGAATTTAAGAGCAATGAACTAGAGTATTTGGCAGAAGAAATCTCTAGGCAAAATGCTCTGGGTGCTGCATGGATTCACTTAACTGGTTATAATAAAATGCAAGAAGAGAAAAACGAGTTAAAGACAGACTTTATAATCAAAAGGGAAGCAGAACATAAAGATTTGGAAAATTCTCTGCCTGGTCATGTAAAGAATAAAAAAGTGTGTTTCAGGAGAACACAATAAGTGTGTGGCCAAACACCACTGTGATAAAGAGAATAGTATGGCTAGAAGGAAGCTACTCATCAAGACAATGGGAAAATGACCCCAGGGGCATTTTGGAGACCATTGAGCCTGCCACACCCAGCAGAGGCCCAGAGTGCCAGAGCCTTGAGGGCAGAACAGTTTTAAGGGAGGGGCCCAGGATGCCCATGGACCTTGGGGCTCACTGCCCAAGACAGTCTCAAGTCTCTGCTCCCTGCATTCTGGTGCAATGCTCCTTGGCTGCCCCAGCTGTGGCTCAAGTGGGCCCAAGTGCAGCTTTGGCCGCCACTCCAGAGGGGACAAGTTATAAACCTTGGCAGCATCCACATGATGCTAACTCTGCAGGTACACAAAGTGTACAGCTGTGGAGGCATGTCTACCTCTACTTAGATCAAAAGATGCCTCAGAAAGCCTCAGGGCTCAGGCAGAAAGGCCACAGGGCAGGACTCTATAGAGTCCCCACCAAGGCAATGCCTAGTGGAGCCACGGAAGCAGGGCCACTGCAGAGAGTCCCTACTAGAGCAATATCTAATGAAGCCATGGGAGTAGGGCCAGGCCACCGCTGAGACCTCATGATTGTAGAGCCACCAGAGTGTGATCCCAGCCTGGGAGAGCTGCAGGCACCTGACTCCAACCCATGAGAGCTACTGTGTGGGCTGCGCTCAGCAAAGCTATGGGGGCAAGGCCCTCCAGGGCCTTGGGGGCCCAACCTCCACCCCACAGTGTATCCAGAAAGCAGGATATTGACTCAAAGAACATTATTCTCAAAACTCAAGACTTACTGTTGTTTGCCTTATTGGGCTTTGGACTTTCTTGGGACCTATTATCCCTTCTTCTTGACTATTTCTTCCATTTTGGAATGGTAATGTCTATTCTATGCCTGTCCCACCATTGTATTTTGGAAGAGTATAACTTGTTTGATTTCACAGGCTCACAGCTGAAGGGGAATTTGATTCAGGATGAATTTTGCCTTGAGTCTCACCCATATCTGATTTAGATGAGACTGTGAACTTCAGACTTTTGAGTTGGTGCTAGAACAAAGTTAAGACTTTTGGAGCTATCAGAATGGAATGAATGTATTTTGCATATTAGGAGGACATAAATTTGGGGGGCTGAGGTGGAATGCTATGGTCTGAATGTGACCTCCAAAATTCATATGTTGAAACTTAATCACCAATGTGATGGTATATAGAGGTGGAGTCTTTAAGAGGTGATTAAGTCATGAGGGCAGAGCCCTCATGAATGGCATTAGGGCCCTTACAAAAGGGCTTGAGGAAGTGGATTCACTCTCTTCTGCGCTTCCACTGTGTAAGGACACAGCGTTCCTCCTCTATGGTGGATGCAGCAACAAGGCACCATTTTGGAAGTAGAGTTACCTCAGACACCAATCCTGCTGGTACCTTGATCTTGGACTTCCCAACCCCTAGAACTGTAAGAAATAAATTTCTACTGCTTATAAGTTACCCAGTCTATGATATTTTGTTATAGCAGCACAAACAGATTAAGACCCCCTCCCTCTGACAAGTTGAGCCCAATAGGTGAGTTAAAAGAGGTAACGCAAGGTAGCCTAAGGAATGATTTACTGGTTTTTCATATATGGATTCCCAAAGGGAGCTGAAAAGCCAGGAGGATAGGGGAGGTGTGGTGGAGGCCTTTCATGTGCCTCTCAAATGAGTAGGCAGCAGCTTTGCAAGCAAGTATTACATAAGAGCTGAAGTTTATTAGATGTGGGACAGTATAAACATAGAGCAGTAAAATGCTTTAACTCTTGTTAACCCAACTCTTTCTATAGGAGAGATAGCAAAACACACAACAGTGAAATTAAATTGACGTCAATGGTTTTAAATGTGGGAGGGGATGATAAAGTTATGAAGAGCTTTGTCTTCCCTAATCTGTCCTGAAAAAGTGACCAAAGAAAAGACTGGTTTTAATTTAAAGAGTTTAACTGTGTGAATAACCTGATTTTAAAAGTTCGTACTAAATCTTTCCTTTTAGAAAATTCTGTAGTTGAGCCTGATTTGGACATTTTTAAACTAACTGTGTTAAAATTAGTGTTTGAAGGTTCCAGAGTTCATTTAAAATAAGAATATAACATTTTCACTGGTAAATAGAAAGACAATTCTTTTTGGAAAAATATTTGGGCTGGGTGTGAAAAAATAATAAGGAAACAAAAGCAAAACAAAAATCTATGGACCCCATCATTTGTAGGATGACCCATGTTTCCCAAGCAAATAGAATTAAAATTGTCTCAAGACCACTTATCTTCTGTGTTTCAGGCATAATTTTATTTAGGTGAAGACACCTATGCTGGATCTGATCCAACTGAGATAAAAAGGAATGGCTGGAAATAGAGACTAAGGTCTTGGGAAATAACTTCCCCCATTTGGATATCTTTAGAACCTTGGCTTGAGACATTAGCTTCTGTAACTTCTAGGTTGAGAAGAGAGATGCTGATAAAAGGTGGATCTTCAGAGGCTTACAATTATAAAGAGGATGTTTTTAAATTTGGAGAAATATCCCAAAGAGTTATGAATTCCACTTTTTAAAAAAAGGGTTTGTGTTATGGGAAAAGATGGCAGCCCACTGAGAGTGAGTGCACTATTATCAGGAGCTCCAGCTCCAGGAGGGAGCAAAGAAGCAGTTGTCAGGAGCAACCTGACATTTAAGGGTGACTGGAGAGAAGGTACAGCAAGGCAGAACTCTGTGCCCCAGAAAAGCCATGCTTCCAAGTCCCCACCCTAAAAGGGCTCAAGTGCTATCTTGTACCTAGCCTAAGCCGAAAGAAGAAACAGGGGTGAGTAGGAGATCATGAGACCTGGAAAAAAAACCAAAAAAACCACAACAAAAAACTACATTCACTAGTTGCTCTGTGTGTGTGTGCATGCATCTGCATGTGTGTATGTGAAGGGGAATTACAGCTTCAAAAAAAAAAAATCCTAGAACTCAACAACAACAAATCCCCAATCAGAAAATTGAATAGGTCCGTGTAACCCCGTCTGTACTGTGAAGGAGGAAGGTGGCTGTGGTGGGCCCGCAGAGGTCAGAAGTCTCCGTGCTGAGAGCCACGTGGAGGGCACTGAGTCACATTTGGACCCAGGCAGTGGCCCAGACCCCAGTCCTTGGGCTGTCCGGCAGAGGGAGCTCCAGGGTTCCATCCAACGAGAAGGGCCTGCAGCCCAGAAGTCTCCTCCAGTCTGCCCACAGATATGCCATCCAGAAACAGTCTAGCACAGCTAAGACAATGACCTGCCACCTTCCACACTGCCCAAAGACCACCAGAACATTCCAGAATTGAGAAGGGTGATGTTGTGAAAAGATTCTTGTCTTTGGAAATGGCCAACCAGAAGCAGCAGCTAAAAAATCAAGCAAGAACAGTTGATCAACAAAGTCATGGCAAGTCCTGAGGACAGCAGCTCCCCAGAGACTTGAATTGTTGCCTTGACTATCAAGGTCTGCAATTATAAGAACACATGCAGAAATAGCAAAAGCACAAGGTCCACAAATACTATCTGCTGATAAGCGTCACCAGAGGGAAAAGATGCCTAAAACCCTCCATTAGACCACCTATGACATCTTTGAGAAGACAAGGGGGGAGCTGGGGATTGAGCACACCCTTGCCCTCTGTATTACTAAACAGCCTGCCACTTCCTGACCAAGAAGGCTCTGTGCATGCAGTTTTCTAGGAGGCTCAAAAGCTGAAACAAGAAAGGGTCTTAAAAGTTGCAGTAGCAGCTCAAAAACGAGAAGACCAGAGGAAACCAGAGAGCTCTTCCAAAGCCTGACCAGAGACTCTCAAAGAAAAACGAATAAATTCTGTCAAAAATTTTTCTTAAAAAGAAAGAAAACAGAATAGACATTTCACCAAAGAAGATATACAAATGGCCAAAAAGCAGAGAAAATATGCTCAACTTCACTAATTATTAGAGAAATGCAAATCAAAACCACAGTGAGTTACCATTTCACACCTGTTAAGATGGATACTATCAAAAAAACAAAAAAAACAAGCATTGGTGAGGATATGGAGAAACAGGAACCTTTGTGCACTGTTGGTGGGGATGTAAAATGGTATATAGCCTCTGTGGAAAACAATATGGCAGTTCCTCAAAGAATTAAATATAGAATTACCATATGATTCAGCAATTCTACTTATGGGTACATACCCAAAAGAATTGACAGCAGAATTTCAAAGAGATACCTGCACATTCATGTTCATAGCAGCATTATTCACAATAGGCAAAAGGTGGAAGCAGCCCAAGTGTCCATTGGTAGATAAGTCAGTAAACAAAATGTAGTATATACATACACTGGAATATTATTAGCTTAAAAAGGAAGGAAACTATGTCACATGCTACAGCATGGATCAACCTTGATGACATTATGCTAAGTGAAACAAGTCACAAAAAGACAAATACTGTATGATCCACATATGAAGTACCCATGGCAGTCAAATTCATAGAGACAGAAAGTAGAATGGTGGTTATCAAGGGCTGGGGGAAGAGGGAATGGGACAGTTATTGTTTAATGGGTACAGAGTTTTAGTTTTGCAAGATGTAGAGTTCTAGAGATGGATGTGGTGATGGTAGCACAACAATGTGAATGTACTTAATGTCACTGACATGTACACTTAAAAATGGTTAAGATGATAAATTTTATGTTATGTGTATGTACCACAATTAGAAAAAATTCTAAAAGCTCAAAATAGCCAAGGGAGAATCTGTTCAAAATGCCAAGACTGGAAAGGGAAAGCCAGTTGAGCCCAAGTCCAAGGTAGACTGAGGATGGGGTGCCAAGTTATCTCAGCCTTCTTGCTACACCAACCCTTTAACATCAACGACAGTAGAATGGCCTAGTGGCAGGTCTGCATGAAGCCCTCTGGCAGTGACATCCCCAGTTGAATGCAGATGCTAAATGAACAAGCAAAATGGAAACCTATGGTATTACTAGACACCAAGCATTAGGTTCCCAGGGACCTCACAGGGAGTGGCAATCAGAGACCTGTGAAGTTTAAGGGAAATTAAATTTAAATAGCTGCCCAGGACCAAGCAGAAAGCCCAAAGCCTTGTCCACCTGTTTTGATTTCCACATAAACATATCACGCACATGGAGCTGTTACTGGGCCCTCGTCATCAGTTTCCATGAAAGAAACAACTATTTTTTAGAGAGGTTGTGCAGCTTCCACAAAACTTTGAGAATATAAATATAGCACGTTTTAATCCATGCCAGCAATTGAATTCTTGTACTAAGAAGTGGCTAAAACTTTCCATGACCATCCTGTCCCTACCTTTTATGAGACAAATTCTAAAAATATATCACGACCCAGATTAGTATGAGGAGAGTGTGTAAATGTAATACCAACATAAAATTATAAAAGAAATGTGTTATGATCCAAATGTGTTGCTCTTCTGTGTGTTGGCTCTTGAGGAACCCCCAAAATACTGTGAATAAATTGTATGAACTGATGAAAATTATTCTTTAATTCAGGAGGTAAAATATCTTTCAAATATGTATTTTTATTTTTATCACACTTACACATGTACATAATTTTAAAAAATTCTTCTATAATACAACACCCTTTTATGATAAGAACTCTTAACAATATAGGCATAGATGGCTCATTCCTAGAAACTATTAAAGCCATATACGATAAACCCACAGCCAATATCATACTGAATGGGGAAAAATTGAAGGCATTCCCCCTTAAAACTGGCACCAGACAAGGGTGTCCACTATCTCCACTTCTTTTCAACATAGTGCTGGAAGTCCTGGCCACAGCAATTAGACAAGACAGAGGAATCAGGGGCGTCCAGATAGGGGCAGAAGAGGTCAAACTTTCACTATTCGCAGATGATATGATATTATACATAGAAAACCCCAAGGATTCAACCAAGAGATTACTGGAATTGATAAATGAATTCAGCAAAGTCTCAGGATACAAAATTAATACACACAAATCCATAGCCTTCATATATGCTAATAACAATCAAGCCGAGAAACAAATTAAAGATGCTATACCTTTTGCAATAGCAACAAAGAAAATTAAATATTTAGGAATATATCTAACTAAGGAGGTCAAAGACCTATATAGAGAGAATTATGAAACACTGAGAAAGGAAATTGCAGAGGATGTAAATAGATGGAAAGCCTTACCATGCTCTTGGATAGGCAGAGTCAACATAGTAAAAATGGCTTTGTTACCTAAATTAATTAAATCAATGCAATCCCTATCAAAATACCAACATCATTTTTTGCCGATCTAGAAAAAATAATTCTATGCTTCGTGTGGAACCAGAGAAGACCCCGTCTAGCCAAAGCAATCTTAAGCAAAAAGAACAAATTGGGAGGCATCTGTCTACCAGACTTCAAACTATACTACAAGGCTATAGTAACCAAAACTGCATGGTATTGGCACAAGAACAGACACGTAGACCAATGGAACAGGACTGAGAACCCAAATATAAAACCAACCTCATACAGTCACCTGATCTTTGACAAATTCCAGAAAAACGTACACTGGGGAAAAGATTCCCTATTCAACAAATGGTGCTGGGAAAATTGGATGGCCATATGTAGAAGACTGAAAGTGGACCCACACCTCTCACCTCTCACAAAAATCAATTCACAATGGATAACAGATCTAAATCTAAGGCATGAAACCATAAGAATTCTCGAAGAAAACGTTGGAAAAACTCTTATGGACATTGGCCTAGGCAAAGAATTTATGAAGAAGACCCCCAAAGCAATCACAGCAGCAACAAAAATAAATACATGGGACCTGATCAAATTGAAAAGCTTCTGCACAGCCAAGGAAACTATCACTAGAGTGAACAGACAACCTACAGAATGGGAGAAAATATTTGCATGCTATACCTCTGATAAAGGACTTATAACCAGAATCTATACAGAACTTAGGAAAATCAACAAGAAAAAATCAAACAACCCTATTAAAAAATGGGCAAAGGACATGAACAAAAACTTTTCCAAAGAAGACAGAATGATGGCCAGCAAACATATAAAAAAGTGCTCAACTTCTCTAATCATCAGGGAAATGCAAATCAAAACCACAATGAGATATCACTTAACTCCAGTGAGATTGGCTCATATCAAAAAATCCCCAAATAACAAATGTTGGCGGGGATGTGGACAGGTAGGAACACTCATACACTGCTGGTGGGACTGCAAATTAGTACAACCTCTATGGAAAAGAATATGGAGATACCTCAAAGAATTAAAAGTAGAATTACCATTTGACCCAGCAATCCCACTACTGGGTATTTATCCAAAAGAAAAAAAGACATTTTATAATAAAGACATCTGCTCTCGAATGTTCATAGCAGCACAATTCACAATTGCAAAGTTGTGGAAACAACCCAGGTGCCCATCAATACACGAGTGGATCAATAAAATGTGGTATATGTATACCATGGAGTATTACTCAGCAATAAGGAACAACAGTGAATTAACACATCTGGTATTATCCTGGTTGGAGCTAGAACCCATTCTTCGAAGCGAAGTGTCGCAGGATTGGAAAAACAAGCACCACTGGTACTCACCATCAAACTGGTACTAACTGATGAACACTTACATCACACAGGGCAATAACATTCATCAGAGGGCGGGCGGGCGGGAGGGGGGTGGAAGGGATGGGAAAAACTCTCACTGAATGGATGTGGGGAGCACAGTTTGGGAGACGACCACGATTGTGGCTCTGACACGGGCAGAACAGGGGCAATGTGAATGGCCAAAGTGTTGTACCCCCATGATATTCTGAAATTAAAAAAATAAATTAAAAAAAAAAATTCTTCTATAATAAAGGTTGATCCAGTAAGAACTGAATACTTTTAAAATGTATATATATTAACAGAACTGAAAAAAAGAAAAACCATCTGAATAGATACAGAAAAGCATTCACCAAAATTCAACTCCTATTCATCATTAAAAACTCTCAAACCACAGCAAAGGAAACAATCAGTAAAATGAAAGGGCAATCTACAGAACATGAAAAAATATTTGTAAACTGTAATTCTGATAACAGGTTAATAGCTAACATATAAGGGATTCAAACAACTCTATATAGCAAAAAGAAAAAAAAACAATTAAAAATTGGCAAAGGACCCGAATAGACATCTTTCTAAAGACAGCATATAAATGGCCAATAGGTGTATGAAAAAGTATTCAGCATTACAAATCATCAGGGAAATGCAAATCCACACCACAATGAGACATCACCTCATCCTTCTTAGGATGGCTATTACCAAAAACACAAAAGATAAGTGTTGGTGAGGATGTGGAGAAATAAGAACCTTTGTACACTTTTGGTGGGGATGTAGATTGGTACAGCCATTATGGAAAACAGTATGGAGTTTCCTCAAAAAATAAAAAATAGATCTACCATATGATCCACTGATCCCACTTCTGGGTATATATCCAAAGGAAATGAAATCAGTATTTCAAAGAGGTATCTGTACTCCATGTTCACTGTAGCATATTCACAATAGCCAAAATATGTAAACAACCTAAGTACCTATCAAGGGATAAAAGGATAAAGAAATTGTGATGCACACATACACAAAGGAATATTAGTCAGCCTCAAAAAAGAAGGAATCCTGCCATTTTCTACAACATGGATGAGCCTGGAACACATTATGCTAAGTGAAATAAGCCAGACACAAAATGAAAAATATTGCATGATCTCACTTATATCTGGAATCTAAAAGAGTCAAATTCACAGAAGCAGAGAATAGAATGGTAGTTACCAGGGGTGGGGCAGGGGGTGCAGGTGGAGGAAATAGGGAGATGTCGGTCAAAGAGTACATAGCTTCAGTTACGTAGGATGAATAAATTCTAGAGATCTAATGTACAGCATGGTAACTATAGTTAATAATATTGTATTGTACACTTGAAATCTGCTAAAAGAGCAGATCTTAAATGTTCTTACCACACACACAAAATGCTACTATGTGAGGTGATGTTATTTAGCTTGACTATAGTAATCATTTCACAATGTATATCAAAATATCATGTATACACCTTAAATATATATACAGTTTTAATTAATTAGATTTAGGGGTACGGGTGTTTTATTGGTTACATGAATGAACTGTACAGTGGTGATATCTGGGTTTTTAGTGTACCTATCACCTGAATAGCATCGCACCTGATAGGTGGATTTTCTTCCCTCATCCTCCTCCCATCATCTCCCCTTCTGAGTCTCCAGTGTCCATTGTGCCACTCTGTATGTCCCTTCATACCCATAGCTTAGTTCCCACTTGTGAGAACATGTGATACTTGGTTTTCCATTCCTGTGTTGCTTCACTTGGCATAATGGCCTCCAGTTCCATCCAAGTTGCTGCAAAAGACATCATTTCATTCCTTTCTATGGCTGAGTAGTACTTCATGGTGTATATACACTACATTTTCTTTATCCTCTCCTTGGTTGATGGGCACTTAGGTTGATTACATATCCTTGCAATTGTGAATTGTATTGTGATAAACATACAATTGCAGGTGTCTTTTAGATATAATGACTTCCTTTCCTTTGGGTAGATACCCAGTAGTGGGATTGCTAGATCAAATGGTAGATTGACTTTTAGTTCTTTGAGAAATCTCCACACTGTTTTCCACAGAGGTTATACTAATTTACATTCCCACCAACAGTGTATAAGTGTTCCCTTTTCACTGCATCCAAGCCAACATCTGTTGTTTTTTGACTTTTTAATAATGGCCATTCTGACTGGGGTAAGGTGGAATCTCATTGTGGCTTTAATTTGCATTTCCCTGACGCTTAGTGATGTTGAGCATTTTTTCAAATGTTTTCTAGCCATTTACCTCTCTTTTGAAAATTGTCTATTTATGTCTTTTGCCCACTTTTTGATGGGATTATTTGGTTTTTTTTCTTGCTGACTTGTTTGAGTTACTTGTAAATTCTGGATATTAGTCCTCTGTCAGACGTATAGTTTGAAAATACTTTCTCCCATTCTCTAGGTTATTTACTTACTCCACTGATTGTTTCTTATGCTATGCAGAAGTTTTTTAGTTTAATTAAGCCCCATTTAATTATTTTTGTTGTTGCTGTATTTGCCTTTGGGACCTTAGTCATAAATTCTTTGCCTAGGCCAATGTCTAGAAGAGTTCTTCCTAGGTTTTCTTCTAGAATTTTTATGGTTTCAGGTCTTACATTCAAGTCTTTAATCCATCTTGAGTTAATTTTTGCATATGGTGAGAGATAGGGATCCAGTTTCATTCTTCTGCCCAGGGTGGGGAACCTGCGGCCTTGGGGTCACATGTGGCCTTCTGGATCCTTGAGTGCGGCATTTTGACTGAATTCAAATTTTACAGAACAAATCCTTTCTTCATTTGCTTCTCAGCTTGGTCATTATTGGTGCATAGAAATGCTACTAATTTGTGTATGTTGATTTTGTAACCTGAAACTTTATTGAATTCATTTATCAAATCTAGGTGCCTTTTGGAGAAGTTTTTAGGGTTTTCAAAGTATAAGATCATATCATTAACAAACAGATAATTTGACTTCTTCTTTTCCAATTTGCAGGCCCTTTGTTTCTCTTGCCTGATTGCTCTGGTTAGAACTTCAGTACTATGTTGAATAGAAGAGGTGAAAGTGAACAGCCTTGTCTTGTTCTAGTTCTTAGGGGGAATGCTAACTTTTCCCCATTCAGTATGACATTGGCTGTGGACATGTACACCACATATATACACACACATATATATACAATTTTAATTTAAAAATAAATAATCAAAAGATCAAAGAAAAAAAAAACCTCTCAGCAAACTAGGAGTAGAAGGGAGCTTCCTCAGTCTCAAAGTGTACCTACAAAAAAACTATAGCTAACATTATATTTAATGGTGGAAAGACTAAATTCCTTCCCACTAAGATTAGGAACAAGGCAAGGATATCAACTCTCACCATTTCTATTCAACATTGTAAAGGACATCCTAGCCAGTGTAATCTGAGGGAGGAGGGTGGAGAGTACAGGAAGAGTCTATAGATTGGGAAGAAAGAATGTAAAACTGTCTTTATTTGTAGATAATAAATTATATATGTAGAAAATCATAAGGAATCTACAGAAAGCTATAGAACTAATAAATGAGTTTAGCAAGATCACAGGATACCATGTCAATATTAAAAAATCAATTGTGTTTCTATACATGGCAACTATTAGATATTGAAATTTTTAAAATCCTATTTACAATAACATAAAAAATATAAAATACTTGTGGTTAAATTTAGCAAAGTATGTGCAAGACCTGGACTGTGAAAATTACAAGACACTGAGAGAAATTAAAGAAGATATAAATAAATGGAGAGCTATTTATATCTTATGAGTTGGAAGATGCAATAGTATGCTCACAGGTTGGAAGATGCAATAGTATAAAGTCAATTCTCCCCAAATTGATTTATAGATTCGAAGTAGTCCCATCAAAACTGCAGAGATTTTTTTGCAAGAGAGGTCATTCTAAAATTTACACGGAAATGCAAATGACCAAGAATAGCCAAAACAACTTTGAAAAAACAGAGGAATTATACTACCTGATTTTAAAAATTACAACAAAGTGGAAGTAAAGACAGTGTGTTATTGGAATAAGGATAGACATATAGGTGAACAGAACAGAAAAGAAAGTTAAGAAATAGGCTAGGTGCAGTGACTCAAGCCTGTAATCCCAGCACTTTGGGAGGCTGAGGCAGGAGGATTGCTTGAGGATGGGAGTTTGAGACCAGCCTGAGCAATATAGCGCAATCCCATCTCTAAAAAAAAAAAAAAAATTTTTAAAAATCAGTCGGGTATGGTGATGCATGACTGTAGTCCTAGCTACTCAGGAGGCTAGGGCAGGAGAATCACTTGAGCCTAGGAGTTCAAGCCTTCAGTAAGCTATGCTCGCGCCACTGCACTCCAACCTGGGTGACAGAGCAAGACCCCATCCATAAATAAATAAATAAATATTTTTAAAAATAAAAATTAAAGAAAAGAAAGTCAAGAAATAGATCAACACATACTTCATAAATTGACTTTCAATGAAGATGCCAAGGTAATTCAATGAGGAAAAGCTAATCTTTTCAATAAATGGTGCTGAAACAATTGATATCCACATACAAAAACCCCCCCAAACTCTTAACTTTCACCATATATTGAAAATTAACTCAATGGTTCCCAAATTAAATTCCCTAAGACCCATGATTATATTCCATAATATAATTTTATCAATACCACATTGCTTTAATTGTGGGGAGGAAGGGACTCTATACAAAATAATAAAAACGATAATATTAATATTATTTAATAATACTAAAAAATTCATAATGGACCATAGGCCTAAACGTAAGAGCTAAAATTTTTAATATAAAACTTCTAGAAGAAAACACAGAAAAATCTTTTAATCCTGGAGTACATAACAATTTCCTAAATAGCATACAAAAAGGATGAACCAGCCTGGGCAACAGCAAGATGCCATCTCTCCAAAAAAAAAAATTTTTTTTAATTAGCCAGGCACGGTGGCATTCGTGTGTCGTCCCAGCCACTTGGGAGGCTGAGGCAAGAGGATCACTTGAGCTCAGGAGTCTGAGGTTGCAATAAGCTATGATGATGCCACTGTACTCTAGCTTGGGCAACAGAGCAAGGCCTTGTCTCAAAAAAAAAAAGAACCATAAGAGAAAAAAAAAGTTGGACTTCAAAATTTTAAACTTCTGCTCTTCAAAAGACACTAGGAAATGAAAAGATAAGCCACAAACTGGGAGAAATATTTACAGAACATATTTCTGATAAAAGAGCTGTAACCAGAATAAGAACTCTTATCATTCAAATACAAGAAGGCAGGCAACTCCATTTTTTTAGGTAAAAGACATAAACAGACACTTCACCAATGAGACATCCAAATGGCAAATAAACATATGAAAAGATGCTCAACATCATTAGTCATTAAGAAAATGCAAATTAAAACCATCATGAGATACCACTACACACCCCCCGAGGATAGTTAAAATTAAAAAGACTGACAATACCAAGTGTTGGTTGGTATGTGGAACATCTGGAACCCTTATACATTGCTTATGGGAATGCAAGTTTGGAAAACAGTTTTGCAGTTTCTTATAAAGTTAAACATAGATGTACCATATGACTCAGCAGGCAGGTCCTCTCTCGGGCATTTACCAAAGAAAAATGAAAACACATGCCTATGCAAAGGCTCATATGTTTAGCAGTGTTATTCACAATAGTCAAAAAATGGAAACAACCCAAATGTCCATTAACAGTTGAATAGATAAGCAAATTAGGCTTCTCCATACAATAGAATACTGTTCAGTAACAAAAAGAAATGAACTACTGATAACACAAAACAACATGGAGGAATCTCAAAATCATTATGATAAGTGGACGAAGCCAGACACAAAAGACTACATATCATGTTTCCATTACATGAATTCTAGAAAAGGCAAAACTATAGTGAGTTAATGCATATGTTAATTAGCTAGATTTAGTCATTCCACAATGTATATATACTTCAAAACAATATGTTGTACACAGTAAATATAATTTTATCTGTCAATTTAAAAATAACAAAAACTAATTAAGAAACAAGAAAAAGCAAAAGACTATAGTGATGGGAAGCAGATCAATGGGCACTAGGTGCTGAGGGTGGGCAGAGGGGACTGACTGCAAAGGGACACAAGGAAATTCTTGGGTTAATTGAAATATTCTGTATCATGATTGTGGTGGTAGTTACATGACTATACACATTTATCAAAACATATAAAATGGAGGTCAGGCATGGTGGCTCACACCTGTAATGCCAGCATTTTGGGAGGCCCAGGTAGGAGGATTGCTTGAGGGCGGAGTTTGAGACCAGTCTGGGCAAAACAGCAAGACCCTAACACATCAAATTAAACACTTAAAATTAGTGAATTTTATTTTATGTAAATTATACCTCAATAAGTGATTTATGGAAAAATTTTAGGATTTAAAAAAATATTACTCAATATCCAAGTTATAGATGTACAGTCACGCATTGCTTAATAACAGGGATATGCCCTGAGAAATGTGTCATTAGGCAATTTCATCATTGTGCGAACATCACAGAGTGTACTTACACAAACCTAGATGGTGTAGACTACTACACACCTAGGCTATACAGTACAGCCTATTGCTCCTAGGCTACAAACCTGTACAGCATGTTACTGTACTGAATACCGTAGGCAACTGTAACACAATGCTAGGTATGTGAATCTAAACATATCTCAATATAGAAAAGGTACAAGAAAAATATGGTATAAAAGATAAAAAATGGTACACCTGTGGAGAGCACTTACCATGAATGGAGCTTGCAGGACCAGAAGTTGTTCTGAGTGAGGGAATATGAAAGCCCAGGACATTACTATATACTACTATGGACTTCATAAACTGTACACTTAGGCCATATTAATTTATAAAAAATATTTCTCTTTCTTCAATAAATTAACCTTAGCTTACTGTAACATGTCTACTTCATAAGCATTTAAATTTTTTAAAACTTTGACTCTTTTGCAAAAGCACTTAGCTTAAAATACACATACAGTATAAAAATATTTTTTCTATTTAAAAAAAAATTTTTTTTAACTTGTTAAATGTTTTTGTTAAAAACTAAGACACAGGCCTGGTGCGGTGGCTCACGCCTATAATCCTAGCACCCTGGAATGCCAAGGTGGGAGGATTTCTTGAGTTCAGGAGTTCGAGACCAGCCTGAGCAAGAGCGAGACCCCTGTCTCTACAAAACACAGAAAAATTAGCTGGGCGTGGTGGCGTGTGCCTCTAGTCCCAGCTACTTGGGAGGCTGAGGTAGGAGGATCGTTTGAACCCAGGAGTTTGAGGTTGCAGTGAGCTGTGATGATGCCACTGCACTCTAGCCAGGGTGACAGAGGGAGACCCTGTCTCAAAAAAAAAAAAAAAAAAGAAAGAAAAAATAAAAAAACACTAAGACACAAACACACACACTAGCCCAAGCCTATACAGGGTCAGGACTTTCAAGACATCACTAGGTGATAGTAATTTTCCAGCTCCATCATAATCTAATGGGGCCACCATTGTATATGCCATCCAACATTGACCAAAACATCATTATTAGGCACATGACTGTATATGCAACATGCACCAATTTGTAGAGTTACTATTATATTTCTCAGTAGTGGGTATCCTGGAATTTGATAAACTTGTTTTTATAACTGCAAGTGCAAAAATCATTCTATGTATGATACAAAGAAACTTCTACCAGTTTGTCAACAACATTTACCACTGGTGCAAAAAGATGGAGCACAGACAAAGCATGGGGTGGTCCCTATGCCTGAGGAAGTCAACCCATATCAATGTCACCATTCAGCAAAGACCCATAATATTAACAGGGAGAACTAGCTGTGCACTAGGCATCCCTCCTTCTATTGTCTGAAGTACTCTTCATTAGCAGCTGAAGAAATCTTATCTCTTGCAATTGATGCAGGCCCTGACAGTGGCAGATAAAGCAAAACTGTACAACTTGTGCTGCAGTTTTAAAAGTCACAAGGAACACGAAGATGACATTGCAGGTCACATCACATTCAATGATAAGGCGATATTTCATTTAAGTAGGAAGATGAATCATCACAATATACACATGTGGGATCCTACCATCATATTGTAATAGAACATGTAAGAGAGTCACCAGAAATTAGTGTCTTTTAAATGTATTTGACCTATTTGTTTACTGCTGTTTCTCCCAACTAGAATGATGATAGTCCATGATGACAGGGATTTTTGTCTTCACTGTTCACTGCTATACCCCTAGCACCCCAAAAAATGTCTAGCATATACTAATTACTCAATGAATATTTGTTAAATGAATTATGCCCATGTAGATATTCAGTAAATATTTGTTATATGAATTTATGTCTATGTAAACATTATTCACAGCTAAATGATATAACAACATTCCATTACATTTCCTTTCTTGTATGATTTCTTTGATTGGAAGTTAATAACTGTCTTGTTTCTTCATTCATTTTGTTTCTATATGCCAAATAAAACCTAAATTTTGAAGTAAGGTGGTTCTTATTTCTTCATTCCAAAATTTCCTAAAATGTATACATATTCAGAATAAAGAACACATGCATCTTTATACATTTGGAGTTTTGTGGCAGGCTCTATCAATTAATAGTAGCATACTTTTGTTTTCTTTTAGCTGTTTCCTTAAATCTATCCCTCTGCGTATGCCGTTTTCCCTCTTTGGGAAAGCCTCTACATTCATCTCTATAAATCTAGCCTACCTTCAACTCAATCTCCCCAATTAAGAATCCTTTATCATACTTAGATCCATTCTGACTCCCAAAAAAATCCTAAACCCCTTTAGGGCAGACAATATTCAGTATGTTTCTGTATTTCCCACTGTTATAGCACATTTGATAAATGCTTAATTTGCTGACCTTGATGAATTTCAGTGAGACTGAAGAAGGCTGAGGATACAATTCATGTAAAGCTGAGAAGATAAAGAAATATTTGCATATCAAACTATTATGCACAAAACCTACCAGTAGTGTCTGTCCTTGGGAAATGAAGAAATGACCTGATATAACTATGGTGAGAACAAGATACCCAGATTCTTCATTGGAATCAAAAACCTGGAAAAAGAGAAACAGAGAAATATGTAAAAAATACATTTCTGTAATACTGACTTACAATACTGATAACCAAACTATTCTCTCATATTGATCTTCCTACTCTGAAGATCCCTTTCCTTTTATTTAATCTGTAACCATTTCTTTATAGCTTCAAATTTCTTCACATTTTTAAAGCCTGGCCATTAGCCTATCGATACATATTTTTAAAAATAAAATTAAAAACTAACATTTTGAAACAAAAAAAGAATACCAGATTAAGAATCAAGAGATGTGTGAGTCCTGAGCCAACCATTTTTAAGTTATGCTTTAATAAATGAGTGCTCTCTCTGAGCCTCAATTTCCTTTCTGTAAAATGGAGATAATGCCTTACAGGGTTGCTGTGAGACTTCAAGTCCATGTTTCCTCAGCCATATAATCCATTTTTCATAACCCCTCTAAACCTGGTGTTTTCCTTTGGATGAGCTCTACTTTGTCAATGTCACTCTTAAAATATGGTGCCACAAACTTACCATAATCCTCTTGGTATAGTCTAATTATTTCCCATTACTTGCAATAGTGCAGCCTATAATCATATTAACCTTCTGAGGGGGTAGGTAGTCCCACTGAAGTTTGATCTTCAGTCAATAAAACTTCCTGAAACTTCAACACCTATGTTGGTAAATCATACTTTTTCTTCATCTTGAAACTCAATGTAAGACCTTAGATATATCCCTGTTATATTTTATCTTGTTATTATAGATTTGGTCTATAGTTCCAACTTACTGAGTTGTGGTGAGAAATTGAAGCAATTAAATCCAAATGTCAGGGAGTACATGGCTGATAGATATACAAGAGTGGGATTTGGGTCTTAAGTAACTACACTATATAGGTGGCTTTATTATCATTAATAAATATTGTAAGGTAAACACTCTTGTATAAATAAGAAATCATATACTCACCTTAATGCTCAAAGTTCAAAATAATTAACATATACTTAATTCAACTTAGGTCTATTTTTATAAGGTTACTGCCTTCCATTGAGAAATAATGCTCTATCTTATAGTTTCATATGTGAGGTTTGGAATTTTAATGCTATATTTAAAATTTAAATTATATTTAAATTCAAGATTTCCTACTGAGTTTTCTCTAATTAAATTCCAAACTTAAAAATCAAATAACATTTTACATGTCAAGGGGTATACACTAAGCCCTGCACTAACTCCTTCAGTGGTTGTAATTCTGCCTCTTTCCCAGTATTCAGACACAGTCCCTTGCACAACACTTTTCCCATCATTGTTTAAATGCATTACTTTGTATGTTTTTTGACCAGTTAGAACCAGAAGGACAACTAGGAGTCAAGCACAGCTTTCAAAACTAGAGTCTGGTCAATACATTCTTTGGAAAGCAATATGCTAACATGACAGTTTAACTTTTTTTTTCTTTTAAGAAATATAACATGTCTACCAAAAAGTATCCAAAACATAAATGTACAGCTCAATTAATGATGACAAAGCAAACACATCATCATCACCCAGGTGAGGAAACTGAACATTACTAGACTTCCAGAAGGTTCCCTAGTGCTGTCTTCCAATCACTACCTGCTTCCTCCTCCCCTAAAATAATCTCCATCCTGACTTTTAACACCATAATTTAGTTTTATTTTATATGAGTGGAATCACACAGAAAGAATTATTTATGTTTGGCTTCATCAATCGTGTTACACGGACATTCATTTTCATTATTGTATAACACCATTCTAGGACTATACCACAATTTTTTTCTTTTTTTTGTTGTTGATGAGTATTTTTTCTCAGTTTAGGTCTATTACAAATAACGCTGTTATAAATATTCTTATCTATGTCTCTTGTTGGATATAAATACTCATTATAAAGATTTCAATTCTTCCCAAATTATTTTATAATTATTTCAAGTGATGGCCTATGACTCCCAAGGAGAGTCCCAGTTTAGACTTCTCCTCTGCCCTCCAAATTGTTACATCTAATTGCCCAATCAACATCTCCATGTGAAGGTCTAACAGTCATCTCAAAATTAACAGTCCCTAACGTGAACTCCTAACCTTTTCATTCATTATCCATTCAATATTTACAAAGCACCTACCATGTGCTAGGCTGTCGTAGGCATTTGACTCCCACAGTTTTCTCACTTCAGAAAATAATTCTATCCTTCGATTTCTTTAGGCTAAAACCATGGAATCATTCTTGACTCCTCTCCTTTTTTCATACCCATATCTAAGCCATCAGCAAATCCTTCCTGTCTACCTTCAAAATATCCAGAATCCAACCACTCCTTATAGTCCCACCTGAGTTATCATCATCTCTAGCTGGATTATAACAACAACTTCCTAACTGCCTTCCCCATTTTTGTTCTTTCTCCCCCCTCCAACAAACAGTTTACTCTCCATACAGTAGCCGGAGTGATCCTTTTAAAGTTAAGTCAGATCATGTCACTTCCAGCTCGGGGCCCTGCAGTGGCTGTCCATCTCAATCAGAAACTCCTGCAAGGTGCTCCAGCATCTAGCCCTCCACAGCCTCTCTGCTCTCATCCTCTACCACTGGCCCCTGCACGCTCTGCTTGGTCACACTGGCCCCCCTCACTGCTCCTTGAACCCACTGGGCAAGCTTGTGACTGTAAACCTCAGGACTCTCACCACTGCATTTCTGTCTGAAATTCTCTTCTCCTAGGTCTCCACGTGACTCACTCCATCTTTGTCAGGTCTTTGCTTAAACGTCATCTTTGCAGATAAGACTTTTCCTAACCATCCTGCTGAAAACTCACTCAAACCAGACCACTCCTATTCCCATCTACAGTTTTATTTTTCTCCATAGCTCTTACAACTTTTTTGTGTTACTTTATATTTACTTATTTGTTATGTGTCTACCCTGAGCAGAATTTAAGCTCCATGAAGATAGAGACTTTTTTTTCCCCCCTGTTTGGGTCACTGCTATATATTCAAATGCCTAGGATAGTGCCTGGCACATAATAGGTGCCCAATATTTTGTTGAATGGATAAGTGAATATGAAATTCCAAATAAAGGCACAGATTAAAATACAAAATTTTCAAAGAAAATAAGGACGTTTTCAGAAAGAACTCATCACCAGCAGACCTGCACTGAAAGAAATGTTAAAGGAAATTCTTTAGGCAGAAGCAAAATGACACCAGATGAAAGCTGAGATCTCCACAAAGGAATGAAGAGCACTGGAAATATTAATTACATGGGTAAATATAAGAATATATTTATTATTTAATATCTTTAAAAGATAATTGATAAGTGGGATTATAAATAATATTCAATTAATCCAAAAGAAGGCAGGATCAAAATTTAAAAGGAACAAAGAACACATGGAAAAATACAAAACAAATAGCAAGATGATAGACTTAAACCTAATCCTATCAATAATCACATTAAATTTAAATAACTTAAATGCCCCGATTAAAGGCAGAGGTTGTCAGATTACATAAAAAGACAAGATGCAGCTGTATGTCACCTATAAGAAACACACTTTAAATATGAAAACATGAACAAGTTAAAAAACAAAAAGATAGAAAAAATATATAACATGTTAGTCAAAAGAAAGCTGGAGTGGCTAAATTAACATTAGATAAGAATATCAAAAGGTATAAAGAAGGTCGTTTCATAATGATAAATGGGTAAATTAATCAAGAAACGTAATCATCCTATACATTTATGCCTCCAATAACAGAGCTTAAAACTACATGAAGCAATAACTATCAAACTGTAAGGAGAAATAGACAAGTTCATAATTACAGTCAGAAATTTTAATACCCTTCTCTCAATAATTGATAAAACAAGTACATAGAAAATCAAATATATAGTAGACTTGAACAACACTATCAACCAACATGACTGACTAACATTTATAAAATACTCTACCAACAACAGCACAAAACACATCCTTCTCAGGTATATACAGACCATTTACAAAGACAGATCACATTCCGAGCCATAGAACAAGTTTTGGTAATTTCAAAAGTATATTCTCTGAGCACAAATTAAATTAGAAACCAGTAATAAAAATATCTCTGAAAAATCCTCCAAATATTTTGAAACTAAATAACACACTTCTAGGTAATCCATAGGTTAATAAGAAATCAAAAGGGAAATTAGGAAGTATTGTGACAATATAATTCACCACGTTAACATACTGAAAAAGAAAAGCCATATGATCACCTCAACAGATGACAGAATGCAGAAAAAGCATTTGATAAAATCCAACATCCATTCCTGATTTTGAAACTCAGCACACCAGGACTAGAAGGAACTTCCTAAAGCTGATAAAGGGCATCTATAAAAAACCCCATGGTTAACTTCATACTTTATGGTAAAAGACTAAAAGCTTTCTCCCTAAGATGAGAAACAAGACAAGATGTCCACTCTCACCACTTCTATTAGTCACTGTTACTGGAGGTTCTAAGCACTGTAATCAGACAGGAAAAGGAAATAAAAAGCATCCAGATTGGGAAGGAAGAAATAAGACCACCTGTACTCACAGACAACATGATCATCTATGTAGGAAATCCAACTGATTTTATTAGAACTAATATGTGAATTTTAGAAAGGTGCGGAATACAAGATCAATAAATGAAAACCAATTATATTTATATATGCTAGGAAAGAACTAGAACTTGAAATTTTAAAAGCATCAAAATTTATAATAGCATAAAAATATGAAATACTTAAGGATAAATATGACAAAAGATGTGAAAGATGAACACATTGAAAATTGAGAGAAAAGAATACATAAATATATGGAGAGATATACTTTGTTCATGGATGGGAGGATTTATCAAGATGCTAAAAAAAAAAAAAAGATGCTGTGGTATGTAAAATAATGGTCCCCCAAAGATTTCCATGTTCTAATACCTGGAACCTATGAATATGTTTACATGGCAAAAGGGAAGACTTTGCATATAGTGAACAAGTTAAGGATCTTGAAATGGAGAAATTATCCTGGATTATCCAGGTGGACCTACTGTAATCACAAGGGTCCTTATAAGGGGAAGAGGGAGGCAGAAAGAGTCAGAGAAGGAAAAGTGACTGCTGGCATTGAAGATGGAAGGCAGGTGGCTAAGGAATGCAGGCAGCCTCTACATGTTAGACCAGGCAAGAAATGAATTCTTGAGCCTCCAAAAGGAATGCAGCCCTGTGGACACCTTGATTTTAACCACATAAAACCCATTTCAAACATCTGACCTCTAGAACTATAAGCTAATAAATCTGCGTTGTTTCCAGCCACTAAGTTGTGTTAGTTTGTTACAGCAGCAATAGGAAACTAGTACAGATGTTAGTTCTCCCCAAGTTGATCTATCCAATCCCAATCAAAATTCCAAAATTTTAAATTGAAATTAACAAGCTAATTCTAAAATTCAAATGGAAATGCAAGGGGTCAGAGGAGAGACCATATACCAAGCATTTAAGCTAGTGAGTTAACAACAGAGTACCTACTACATACTGATCCCTCTTGTAAGCAATTTGGGAAAGAAAAAAACAGAAGGAAAACCTCTGACCTTGAGCTTCATTCATTCGTTCATTCAACAAGTATTTACTGAGCACCTACTGGATGCCAAGCATTATTCTAGATGCGATGCATCATTGAACAAAACAAAGGTCCCTGCCCTAATGGAGCTAATGTGGGATGGCCATGCAGAGCAAGAGTACAGACAATAAACAATGAACATAATTAGCGACATACTAAGGGTGGGGTGGTGGGAGCTGTCCACCCCAGGTGCAGGCAATAAAGGAATGCTTGGTCTGTAGAGAATTTATAAACAATAATAACACTGACAAATCAATCTGCTTTGTGTTACCACCATGTACCAGCAATTCTAAACAATGTCAGTAATAAAATGCTCCTTCCTGAAAAAATCTTTTGTTGGTCTAAGTTCTAAATAATTACCATAGTTACTGCTGAGTTGTTTAAGAGACAGGGTCTTGCTCTGTCACCCAGGGTAGAGTGCAGTAGGCGATCATAGCATTGTAACCTTGAACTCCTGGGCTCAAGCAAGCCTCCCATCTCAGCCTCTCAAATACCTAGGACTACAGGTGTGCACCACTGTGCCTGCTAATTTTTTATTTTATTTTTTATAGAGATGGTGTCTTGCTATGTTGCCCAGGCTGGTCTTGAACTCCAGGCCCCAAGTGACCCTCCTCCCTCAGCCTCCCAAAGTGCTGGGATTATAGGTGTGAGCCAATGAGTCAGGCCCTGAGTTTAAATAATACATATGTAAGCTTCAAATTATCAGATTTTTATTATTTATTCTTAAGTAAACTATTTTCTACATAGAAGCTCATTGGGACAACTCCCAGTTAGATCTGGCCCCCATACATGCACACTTAGCCACATACATTTGTTCTCAGAGTAGTTCACAAAGCTTTGTTATACTCAGAGGCTACTGAATATGAAGTTCTTATTTCCAACCCTTTCTTAGGATGCAGTTTGCTTCTCCAACCCAGTGGCACTGCATTCTTTAGCATTTAAATGGTAAATTCAAAATAAACAAAGATAGCACCGTGACTGTAAAGACCAAGAGACAGCACTTCAGTTATTCCAATCCTGTCATTTTATGGGACCTTTTGGTATTTATATTTGTGTTTAAAATTTAAAACAATGAAATATAAACAGCAAGATGTAGCATTTTTGTTTAGTAAGTAAAATTTTAGTTTACACTCAAAATATTTTACTAAATTTGAATATCTTTAAAATTTATTCTTTTTAAATTGTTAAATGTTCAAAACTAAAGAGTATAAAAGAGAATAAAACATATCAATAATTTTACCAATAGTTACTTAAATTGTACCTTTTGGAAGTGGTTCAGTTTTCCTTAAAAAATTCACTTATTAGTTAATGGACAATTACATAAAATAATATATCAGTCTATAACTGGAGAATCAAAGTTCAAACAGTTAACTAGACATAAAAACAATTGGCTAAATAGTTGTGGGTCTTTTCCTGCTTTATACTATAATGTGTATTTTCTATTTATTTATTTAACTGGCATGATTATAATAACAAAGCTCAATAAGAGGATTTTCACTGTCTGCACAAGTGAATATTATTTTTAATTCAATTTCATGATTATTTCTGAAAATAATTTCATCATTTAGGGGAAGAAGGTATTAAAAAATTATTCATTCTGGGTGACAGATGTTCTAGGCACGTCACCAAACATAGCAAATAAGTAGATTATCTAGTATGTAGACAATGCAAAGAGATAGGGAAAAAAATATAGAAGGGTAAGGGGAAATCAGAGTGCCAAGACAGGACATGGGAGTTACAATATAAATAGGGAGGCCAGAGTAGGCATCACTGAGAAGGTGAGGCTTAAGCAAAGAGTGGAATGTGTGAGAGTTAACTAGGTATCTGGGGGAAGAGGATTCCAAGCTTATTATTTTTTCAGATATCTGTTGCAACCCCTCATCTAAAAGGTCTATATGGTGTGCTCAAACAGTTTGGAAATGTCTAATTTAAGAACTTCCAAGGGGTTCGGGAAAAAATGGTAGCTTGATTGCATCCCTGCAGTCTTCCCTTCCCAAATGCAATCCAAATACCAATTACCTTTCCTTGAGTAATTATTAAGATCAGCATCCAAGTGGGCCAGAAGGGTGAGCTGAGGTCTCAGGATCCAGATTAAAAGAGCTGGTATAATGTTTCCCCCCTCTAGGGGAAAGGAAGCCCCGAAAACCTGAGCAAGGAGCCCTCAGGCAAAGATAATGCAGCAGTTCTTGGAGAGAGCCTAGCCCATAGAAATTGGTAGACCCCAAGAAGATGGGCAGACCAGAATGTGTGCTCTAAAGTTCCAGCTGGTCTCCCAGCCTCCAAGGAGTCACACAGCACTGGACGACTTAACTGAGTCCTTCCTACTCCTCTACAGCAGGCCCGCAGCACTGTGGCTCCTGCATCTCCCAATACTAACCACTTCCAGCATCCACTCTTAGACTTGAGGCCCAGGGGTGAAAAGAGCCATAGGTTAGACAAAGGAAAATAGCAACATACCAAGTGGGCTAAAATGATGAAAACCAAACGGAAAACCCAGAACAGGCGGCTCCTAGTGGAATAAAATTGCCGGAGGAGATCAACAACAATTTGAACCAAATAATAATAATTATTGTTAATAACACTCAAGGAGAGTATTGGAGCTAAAACTATGCTTTATGAATATAAAAATGCAATGGCTAATTAAAGAACTAGACGGATACTATTGAGACCAAATTCATGGTCTGAAAGATCAAGTAGGAGAAATATTTAGAAACAGAGCAAACTAAAAAGAGGAAGAAATCATATGTAACAATATAAAATGCATGAAGCAAAGATTCAGATCCAGGAGAACAAATGTTAATAAGGACTAAAGTGGACGGAGAAAAATAGACTGAGGAAAGACACTGATTAAACAAATAGAAAAAATGGAAAAAATTTTCCACAACTACAGAAAGGCATGAGACTCAAGATGGAAACGGCTCAAGTTCCAGGCATTAATGAGGGGGAGGGGACACATCTCAATAAAATTCCTGAATTACAAGGATAGAGGAAGATCTTAAAAGTTTCCAGTTAAAAACAAAAACGTCCTCCTTCAACACTAGAGGATTCTAGAGAACTAATTCATTTTTTAAGTGGTAAATGAAGAAAAAGGAACAAGCATTTATTCTACCTCTCCTATACAAACCAACCACCAGGAACCTAGTTTTTCTTCACAGAAATATTCCAGACAATATAAAGAAAATATGATAAAATTACAATATCAACATTTTGCAGCTTCTAATTAATGTCTGTAGGCATTGTGCATTAATAGCCACAATATCACAAAAAGAGAGATAATAGACACTACATACCTCCCAAAAGAAGAAAACCAAAAAGAAAATCAAACTTGAATTTGTTCAGGCCTCTTGATTAAACTACCAACTCACAAGAAATACAGAACACAAAGGATCACAGTAAACTGCACCACAGAGATGCAGTCAGCAAAATCCATACTGTGAGAAACTCTGCAGAACAAACCGGTTTCTTCAACAAATAAATTGCAAGGAAGGGAGAGAGGTGGGGAGGGGAAACCTAAAAATTGAAAGATATACCAATCAATCACAATGTGTGGCCCTGTTTAAAAGAACTGTGACACTTATGAGACCACTTGAAGTTTGATCACTGACTATTTAATAATATTAAGGAATTGTTAATTTTTTAGGGTATTATGCTTATGTTTTTTAAGAGTCCTTTTCTTTTAGAGACATAAACTGAAATAACAACTGATGAAATGGTATGACGTCTGGGATTTCCTTCAAAATAACATGAGCAGGAGGAAGTGAATAGGGTACAGACGAAACCAGATTGGCCGTGAGTTGGTAATTCTTAAAGCTGGTGATACATACATGTATCACTCCACTACTCTGTCTAGCTATGATTATGCTTGAAATTCATTAGAACAAAAAGTGTTGCAAGAGGCTTCCATGCCCTTTGTTGACTAGATAGAATCAAGGTTAAGGAAAACATCCAGCTTACTACAAAGGACAAGGACACTAAGGACTTGAATGTAATGTCCTAATTCTACAGAGAAATTCCAATAACACCTAACATAATCCAGGTATCTGAGAAAAAGTGCTTATTTCTGGCTCTTGGGAAATACCTTTAATGAGTGATAATTTTTATGTTCACATTAACACAATATGGAAAGCTCAAAGAAAAATGTTATCTCTAATGTCATAATATACAAAGATAATAATGTTAAGGTGTCACAGA
The DNA here is from genome assembly GCA_023783475.1 of Daubentonia madagascariensis. Classification (NCBI taxonomy): domain Eukaryota; kingdom Metazoa; phylum Chordata; class Mammalia; order Primates; family Daubentoniidae; genus Daubentonia; species Daubentonia madagascariensis. The sequence goes on along the minus strand of JAKFHU010000144.1, from coordinate 3,787,239 downwards.
GAACATATCTTATTCGCATCTTCTCTTCATTCCAGCTGCTAACCTAAATTTACCTTAGCATTGACATCAACCTGACCCCTGTCTCTGGCAGTATTTTGCCATCAGCACAATAGCACACACTGAGATTTATTTGGAGCCTCCCTATCACAAGCTTATACATCGGTTAAGTAACTAGAGCACATCTTATATATAGGTTAAATAAACAGAATCTTCTCAAAATTTATATGTATTTGTGCAAGTCTGTACTATTAAACAAATCTAAAATGAAATAGAAGAATGTCAAAAGAATATGAAAACATAGGAAAGTATTTCAAATGTACTTACCCTAAAGCAAATTATAGCTATATGAAAGACTAAAGTAGTACTATTCTTCAGACTGTGATGAATTAAACTATGTACTTGATTATGGGTTTTGTTTTCTGCTTTTAAGACCCTTCAAAAAGTCTAACAACTTTATATATTGGCCCAAACTGCTGATTTGTGCATTACAAAATGAAAAATATGCAAAATTGCTAAATAGGCTATCAACTGCCTCCCCACTGACTCTTGGTAGCTAAAGAGTCTCATAAATTATTTCAACAAACTTGTAGAGTATATTATGTTAATGAAAGTGGTCCTGCCACATATCCATTACCAAACTGTAAAATTCAGCATTTTTTGCTGTTTCACAGAAATGCAAAGTAATAGTAAAAACAATAAAAACAATACAAGAGCAATAATACACAGAACTTCTCCCCCTGCAAAGTAATGATATATACATGGGGAATTTTTTTCTTTTAGAACCTACAAAAATTATCTCATGTATCAAAGCATGAGATGTGATTCCCCTTCTTTTACTCCATATCCCTAAAATTAAGATTATTGATCATGAATTATCCAGTCCTATAAGGATAATTATAGCTACTAAAGTTGACTTGATCACCTCTATTAGTAGTCATAATTAGAATATATTAATATTTACTCAAAACATCTTCCATGCAACAAAAGTTCTTGTCTCTGAGATTACCAATCAAGGCCCCTCTGGATATTGTTCTTTCCATAAAAAAATACTCCTAGGATGTTTCTCCGGTATGTTTAAAAATCCCTTAATTTTCCCAGCCTAATAAATTCTATAAAAATCACCAACTATACCAGAAAGTGGTACTTCCCATTGGCACCTATCTAGGCCTCTGCAACTCCCACATTCACCTCTGCCACCTTCGTGGGCACAGTCTTCTATTCATTCACAAAAATAAAGCCCAGTTAAGCTCATAACACTTCCAATATCCAAATTATATTTCTAAATCTGAGTTAAAGAAGCACCTTAATTTATTTCTCAGATATAGTGCTGTCATTTGTAAAGTGACAAACACCTTATATTCCAAATGTGCCGGTACTTGAGCTTAACTGGTGAGCTCTTTCAGTAGTATTGCCTTGATCATCTCTAGACAGAGCCTTGCATAGTATCTGGCACATAGTAGGTGAGGAATAAATCCTAAAAATGAATGAATTTTAATACTCTTGGGCCTCATTTTAAACTGTAACTTCTTGGACTCCTTAAACCACTAAACTGAAAAAAATCTTCTTCACTGTATTTGTCCAGATAAATTCTACCTTAAATCATGTTATACAAACAAGCCATGGCCTCTGTGAAAACTATGTCTGTTACACAATAAAATTAAGCTTTTGTTTATTGAAGAAAGAGAACAGAGACTGATCTCAAGTTGGAAATACGTATGTATAAGCTAGTGCTTTGGAACAAGCAATGATTTTGTCATAGGAAAAAATATTAGAACATTAGTTACAAAGTTCTTCCTCAAAAGCCTATGCAATCTACAATGTGTATGACACATAATTGAATTAAACATAACTATAAGTATAGAAATATTTCCGTATCTATCAGCCAGGTGTAGCCTAGAGTATGCTGTAGGAATTAACAGTCCCCAGAAACAAAGGTTTATTTCTCACCTACACTACCTATCCACCCTCATTCTACCCGTTTCACACTCTACCTTGCACTGCCTATCGTTCTCACTGTAGGACCTAGGCTGACAGAGAAGGCAACATCTGCAACACTGCGGCAAAAGGAAAGAGTAAGATGAATCATGCACTGGCTCTTAAAGCTTCTGCCCATGACATCTGTCAGTTCTGCTCACATTTCATTGGCCAAAACCAGTCATATGACACACTTAACTTCAAGAGGCCAAGGCTATGCAATCTTAGTATATTTGGTGAACAGCACTAATGACTACCACTTTATAAAAGACAGTATCTGGAATCAGATAGTTCTAGGATCAAATCCCAGCTTTGCCACTTACAAGCATACTTAATTTCCTCATCAGCAAAATGAAAATAGTAATAGGATCATCTGAAAGATTAAATGAAATGTAAGATCAGATGCTTAGTGGAATGCCTGGCTTTGGTTCGTTCATTCAATAAATATTGGTGGGGGGGGATCTGCCAAGCACTGTTCTAGGTATAGGCATATAGTAATTAGGCACTAAATAATAGTTTTTTGTTGTTGCTATTATTAGAAAATGTCTTTTGAATTCCTACCAGGGTCCGAAGAAATAAGTCTATTTCTTAGCAGTCTCCAGATTCAGAAGAAAAAAGTATATGGCACACTGCCAGTTGTCCTCCAATATCCACTTTTCCTTCTTATGTGGTAATAGAACCCTTAGTTTTTAGCAGGACACATGACCTTGTGGAATACAGACCACATACACTGTCCAGGCAGCTAGGATGGCCACAGGTCTGAGTTCTGGCCATTATGTTGTAGAAGGAAGTGTCATATGCTGGCTTACAGGAAACTTCCTTAAGAGACAGCAGGCATGCACCTTTTGTCCATTTCTTCATCCCCTTCTCCATAAGAGATTTCGAATATCAATTCTATCTCAGACTGTGAGACTATGACCATGCATGGCAGAGGACAAAATAGAAGGGGCCTCAGTTCCTGCCACTGGAGTGTCACACCAGCTCTGGACTTTAATGTGGAGACTAATAAACTTTCATTTTATTTAATCCACTGTATTTTCTGTCACTCAGAGCCAATCTTAATCCTAATACAAAATATTACCTGTTAACTCTTCAAAAACAGCACACTACGTGAAAAAAACACTAGCTCTTGATGATACTCCTCCAGCTGCATAAGAGAAGACACCAATGTAGGAAGTAGCAGCATAGAGCAGAATGAACATTGGCTTCAGGAAGACCTGAGTTTTAGAATCAGTTCTTCCATTTCCTATGTTAACCTTTGGCAAGCTATTTAACCTAACCAGGCCTCAGCTTCTTGTCCATAAAGTGGTAATAAGACCTCAAGAGTTGTGAGAATTAAATGGAAAGAAGGTTATAAAAAATACTTTACAAATTGTAAAGTGCCATATAGTATCAGCATTACTTTGGCAATTATTCCCTTTTCCCCACCCTTCCTTCAGAATTGGGACATGCAGATTGATTGTAGTACATAATGTTAGGGACAGAAAAACAAGTGATAGGTAATGGAAATCAGAAAATAGAAAAACACCCTAAACGGTGACTTTTTCCATCACACGTATAATTCAGTCCCCAAACCTTGTGACATATAGTCATAGGTGATTATGACTAACCTTGTTACTAACCTTTACATCAACATAAATTGCTAACATATAAAAGGAGGAAGTTTAATTAGCGTCTTCTCCACTCGCAGAGACAGACCCGTTTCCCCTTAGGAAACGTCTGTGCTTTCTTCCCTATACTATCTTATAACTTCACTATTTCCAATAAATCCTTCATGCATACTTGCTGAGTGTCTGTCATCTCTCTCCGTTGTGCGGGCCCAGCTTGTGATTCTTCCAAGCCAGGAGCCCAAGAACTGGGGCAAAAATTCAAAGTCCAGCCTTGGACACCGAACCGTGACAATAACAACCAACGAGAAAGCTACCTCAGAGATTCTAATTTGGTAGGTCTAATGCAGGAACCATGAAGCTGCATGTTCAACAAGCACCCCAAAAGACTCTGATGAATGTCATCTGCCCACCCTGAGGAAACTTGTTCCATTGATCAGGCTTTACCTATTCTTGTAATCCTCTACTCAAGTGCCCTAATATCTTAAGATTGTGTGAAGCATACAAACAGTTCCATAGCGTCTCCAATGTTTAGCTGAATGCCAAGTACCCAGTAGATAATTTAATAACGCTTTCTTGAACTAGTGACCTGAAGTAGAAAAAGATGAAGTGGAACTGAATCAAAAGACCCACTGTGGACTTCCTCTTCTGGCCAACAGGTAGAAACAGACATCTCCTGTCACTCTCCTGCCAAAACGATTAAAAAACTAGACAAATTAGAGGAAGCAACAGTTTTTAAGACAATAGGTATGAGGTAATAAAGGACATGATTACTGAGAAATGACAGGAAACAAAGCAGGTGAGCCTTATCACTGTCCCAGATTACTTCTTGGAGAATTTCCAGGTCAAAGGCAGAGCCTGGCAAGGTCTCTCTGAGTTAAGGAGATGGAGCTGCGAGTCCAAGGAGGTCAGTGTGGCTAGAGTTTGCAGGACAGAACGCCAGAGGAGAGGGAGATGCTACGCGGAGAGAGAACTCCGGACACTTGTAAAACCTCCTCCCTCCGCTTCAGCTGAGTACTGATCAGCATATGTATGTGTAAAGAAACTGCCAGAGGCTAGGGAAAGAACCACCTGAAAGGATTAAGGGAATAATACCCAGAGCTCACACAGGGCAGGGAATAGTGCCTGCTCTCATCAGTCAGAGAGAACATAATTTACAGGGCATTGAGTAGAATACTCAAGAGTTTTGCCTCAGGAGTGAGAAAAAATTCGCCCTAGACGAAATGCTGCTCTGGTCCCACCTGACAAAGATTAAAAGTAAGACTTGAAAGGATCAAACTGTTTCCAAGTAACTTATCCCAGAAAAAAATCTCAGGAATATTTACAGGAATACAAAAATATCCTGCAGCCAACAAGGTAAAATTCACAACATTAGGCATCCAATAAAAAATTATCAGGAATGCAAAGAACTACAATTTTGCTATTTTAAGAAATAATTTTGGGGTTTTACTGAATCTTAAATTTTCCTTACAAACAAAACCAAAACTGTCATTTTTCTTATTTTCACCTTGTGTGTTAATCTCAAAATTCCACATCCACATCATTGAACTGCTATTACGCATATGAAATATTAACACTTGTAAGGCAAACAGCATAGAGGTTAAAAGCACAAGCTTTAAAGGCAAGAAAACCAAAGTTTGAATTCTTTCTTCTCAACTCATCTTCGTGTTCCTGGGAAAGCCACTGAACCTAAGTTCCAGTTCCCTTATCTATAAAACAGGTATAATAACATTTGCTTCATAAGGCTACTGTAAGAAATATACTAAAGTAAACACTTAACAAATAGTAGGTATCATTTAGTAATTATCATAATATCATAAGAAAAGTTACCATACCACACAAACATTTACTGAGCACCTATCATGTGCTAGGTACTATGTAGGCACTAGGAATACACAAGAAAAAAAGACAGTGTTAAGGAGACTCAAAGTAAATCTTGTTAAATCAACGTTTAAAAGTTCATTTCAAATACAAATTTCATATTCTATTTCTTAATTTCTAAGTAGGGCAATTATTTTAAGTTCCTCCCATAAAAATTAATGGATGATATTTTTCCCTATGAAAGGAAAAAATAATCTAGAAGTTGTCAGGTTCAACCGATTAGGACATGTGTAAGAAATCCTTGGAATCTGAAAAACATGGTAAAACTTTAATTTAAAAGCAACCTGCAATTAACATCACCTTTCAAAATTATTCTCAAACTAGTAGACTAAATTATAGTCAGACATAAAGTACTTAAAATGGACCAATCTGTTATTATGATAATCTTTTCAGAAAGGCTGGGCCAACAGATGTAAGGAACTAAAATCAAGTTCAAGTTTATATTTCATTTGCTCATTCCACTTAAATGACAGATGGTTTAAATATTAACTCTATTAATATAAAGTTTGCATATTCACTATGAATCTGATTACCTTACCTCATAACTTCATAATTCATTTTATTAATTTTACTATACGGCTGCCCATTCCATTCAAGGTCTTCTAAGCCCTTGGCTCTCAAAGTGCGGTCCTTGAACCAACAGCCACAGCATTACCTGGGAGCTTATTACAACTACAAAATCTCATTTCCCATACCAGACCTATTCTGGCATTTTTAACAAATTCCCAGATATGCACATTAAGTATGAGTAGCATAGCTGTAAACCGTTGGGCTTTTTGACTTTTTTTTTTACTGTGTTACAAAAAGCTTATTTGCTTCCAAATTGTGGTTAATTTCTCTCTAGATAGTGACTTTTAATAAGAAAAATTCAATTTGAGAAGTAAATCAAATCAGTATACATAATAAGGTATATTAGATATTCTATAAAATAAATTATATATTCTACATATAATAATCTTTTTGTCTTAGATTTGACCTTACCTCTCAACTAGAACTTCAAGTCTTAGAAATCTTGTTGTACTATTCATTTTTTCTCTTGAGTTGACATTTTTGTCTTGGCATGTAGCCATTGTGATGAAAGTCTTCTCTGTAATTAAACAACTACATAGAACAGGACCAGGAGAACAGATTCTCCCCATACTTTCAGAAAAAAATGAAAAAACTCAAAATAGGTTCAACCAAGGTTGAATTTTAAAGTTCCTGAAAGAAAAAACAACTAGAATGGCTCTATCCTCCACAATAATATATTTTTATGCTTTACCTAACCTATCTTTTTTTATTGCAGGTACCACATATTTTTAAAATAAAAAATTCACATGGGACTTAGTACAGTTCTTTAGATGGCTCATCTTTTATTATTATTATTGCACAATAGTCACAGTGCCCATAAAATAGAACAAATCTTGTTTTCTCTTTCGTTTTTCCAAAAAAATGACAGACCTAGGCTGAAACTGATCACAGCAGGTAGGATGGTTCGGCACAGATTCAAAGGAAGGTACAAATGTTCAGTTTTCAAAAGCACTGCAAAAGCCAACCTCAGCTCTTGTCACTGTAGCCATGGCTTTATGCCAAACATTTGAAAACTGTTGAAAAGTGCTGCTCCTTATAAGCAATTATGAAGAGCTTTGCAAAGAGAAGGAAAAAGTGCAATAACAAGCAACTCCTTAAAATGGTCAAATGTCCGTGGCCTCTGGGTTGCAGGATAAGAATTTAAGAGTTGCCTGGCTGCATCTGAGCCAATGCACCCAACATAGAAGCCTTAACAGAAAGGATTTAAGGAGTATTAAGAGAAAGTATCAAGGAACCTGTTGGAGCAGTCTTAAAAATTAAATATGTCCTCAGACATTCCTGGCTTTTTATAAGATCCAATTACAGACCAGTCATCCTTGAATTTAATTCTTTCTTCACCCCCTTTTGCATTTTCAGCCTCTACCATTTCTCAGGATACAGTGTTCCACAAGAGTACAACTAAGTATTTAATGCCTTTTTTATGGTCCTACATACATTGATTTCAAGCTTTAAGGAATGCCCAAGCTCTAATACTCTAGAATGTGGTGAATAATTCATCATGCTCTATCTCTACCCACAATCACAGCCAAGTCTCTCAGAAGAACTGTCCATGCACATTGGCTTCACTTCCTCACCCATCAGTCACTCTTCAGCCCACTCCTATCTGGCTTCTACTCTCTTCACTACATGGAAACTTGTCTTGGTAAAGACCATTACGGACCTTCATGCTGCTAAACTCAACGGATACCCCTTCATCATCATTTTTCTTCACTATGCAGCATCATTCAACAAAGTTAATCAATCATGCTTTCCCCTTGAAATAACTCTAATACCATTGAGGAAACTTCATTCTCCCGGGTACAACAACACTGCAATAGCATTCTAAGTGATCTTCCTAAATCCACTCATATTCCCCTCCAATTCCATCACTCTGCAGGCAGAGTGATCTTTCAAAGATGAAAATGCCCCTGCTTAAAACCCTTGTAGCTTCCTACAGGTTTTAGAATAATGTTCACAAGGCACCTGCTTACCTCTCCAGACAGCCTCACCTCAAGCTGTCATTCCCTTTGTCCTGTAAACACTGGCCTTACTGGCCTTCTCACTACACATTACACATGCTGAGGTTTTCCCAGGTGTGGGGCCTTTGTACATGTTGTGTCTTCTACCTGGAATATTTGTTCTCTTTATTTTATTCTTCTCCTACCTAGTGCTGCTCAAAACACACAAACATACACATGAGTGTACACACACAGGGACACACACACATGTGTGTGCATAATCCAAAACCCCAGGGTCCACATCCAGTAGTCAAACCAGACCAAAGGGAAATGAATGACTGGCAATCTGTGGTGTTAAAACATACCACCAGAACAAAATAACAATAACAGCAAACCCTTATATAACTTAACATATACCAGGTACTATTTTAGGTGATTGATATATATTAACTTATTCAATGCTCAAAACAATCCAATGAATTAGGTACAGGCATACCTAGTTTTATTGCACTTCATTTTATGCTCGCAGATAACTGTTTTTTACAAATTGAAGGTTTGTGGCAACCCTGCATCCAGCAAGTCTATCGGTATCATTTTTTCCAATAGCATGTGCTCATTTTGTGTCTCCTGTCACATTTTGGTATTTCTCACAACACTTCAAACTTTTTCATTATTATTATATCTCTTATAGTGATCTGTGATCAGTGTTCTTTGATGTTACTATTGTAATTGTTTGGGGGCACCACAAATCATGCCCATATTAGACAACGAACTTAATCTATAAATGTTATGTGTGTTCTACCTGCTCCACCAACTGGCTGTTCCCCTCTTTTTCTCCCTCTCCTTAGGCCTCCCTATTCCCTAAGACACAACAATATTGAAATTAGGCCAGTTAATGACCCTTCAATGACCTCTAAGTGTTCAAATGAAAGGAAAAGTTGCATGTCTCTCACTTTAAATCAAAAGCCAGAAATGATTAAGCTTAGTGAGGAAGGCATGTCGAAAGCCAAGACAGGCTGAAAGCTAGGCCTCTTGCACCAGTTAGCCAGGTAGTGAATGCAAAGGGAAAGTTCTTGAAGGAAATTAAAAGTGCTACTCCAGTAAATGACAAGAAGGCAAAACAGCCTTATTGCTGAGATGAACAAAGTTTTAGTGGTCTGGAGAGAAACTGAAACTAGCCACATTCCCTTAAGCCAAAGCCCAATCCAGAGAAAGGCCCTAACTCTCTTCAATTCTATGAAGGCTGAGAGAGGTGAAGAAGCTGCAGAAGAAAAGTTGGAAGCTAGCAGAGATTGGTTTATGAGGATTAAGGAAGCTGTCTCCAGAACATAAAAGTACAAGGTAAAGCAGCAAATGCTGATGTAAAAGCTGCAGCAAGTTATCCAGTATATCTAGCTAAAATCATTGATCAAGGTGGCTACACTAAACAACAGATTCTCAATGTAGACAACCAGCCTTCTATTGGAAGAAGATGCCAGCTAGGACTTTCAAAGCTAGAGAAGAGAAGTCAATACCTGGCCTCAAAGTTTCAAAAGCCAGGCTGATTCTCTTGTTAGGGGCTAATGCAACTGGTGATAGGGCCCTTAAGAATTAAGCTAAATCTAGTCTGCCTGTGCTCTATAAACGGAACGAAAAAGCCTGCATCACAGCACATTGGCTTATAGCATGGTTTGCTGAATATTTTAAGCCTACTGTTGAGAACTACTGCTCATTGACAATGTATCTGGTCACCCAAGAGCTCCAATAGAGATGTACAAGGAAATTAATGTTGTTTTCATGCCTGATGACACAACATCTATTCTGCAGCCCATGGATCAAGGAGTAATTTTAACTTTCAAGTCTTATTATCTAAGAAATACATTTTGTAAGACTATAGCTGCCATAAATAGTGATTCCTCTGATGGATCTGGGCAAAGTAAATTGAAAACCTTCTGAAAAAGATTTACCATTCTAGATGCCATTAAGAAGATTAGTGATTCATGGGAGGAGGTCAACATAACAACATTAACAGGAATTTGGAAGAAGTTGATTCCAGCCCTCATGGATGACTTTGAGGGATTCAAGATTTCAGTGGAGGAAGTAACTGCGGATGTGGTGGAAATAGCAAGAGAACTAGAATTACAAGCGGAGCCCAAAGATGTGACTGAATTGCTATCAGCTCATGATAAAACTTGAACAGATGAGGAGTTGCTTCTTATGGATGGATGAGGAAAGAAAGTTATTTCTTGAGATGGAATTTACTCTTAGGGAAGATGCTGTAAACATTGTTGAAGGATTTAGAATATTATATAAACTTAGTTGATAAAGCAGCATCAGGGTTTGAAAGGACTGACTCCAATTTTGAAAGAAGTTCTACTGTGGGTAAAATTCTATCAAACAGCATCACATGCTACAGAGAAATCTTTTGTGAAAGTAAGAGTAAATTATGTGACAAACAGCCTTGTCTTATTTTAAGAAATTTTCCCACCACCCCAACCTCCAGCAACCACCACCCTGATCAGTCAGCAGCCATCAACATCAAAGCAAGACCCTCCACTAGCAAAAAGATTACCACCTGCTGAAGTCTCAGACGATTGTTAACATTTTTTAGCAATAAGTTATTTTTTAAATCAATGTATGTATGTTGTTCTTTTAGACATGATGCTATTGCACATTTAATAGAAAACAGTATAGTGTAACCATAAACTTTTATATGCACTGGGAAACCAAAAAATTCATGACTTGCTTTATTGTGATGGTCTGGAATCGAGCCTGCAGTATTTCCAAGGAATGCCTGTTCTATTGTTATCTCTATTTTAAGATAAAGTAAGGTACAGAGAGGTTAAGGAACTAAATCGATGTCGCAGAAATTCAGTGGCAAAGGCAGGATTCAAATTTAGTCCTGTGTGAGTGCTTGACTGCCAAAGAGCATGACAACTTGGTTATGGATGATTCGTCCCTTCCATTATTACATAGTTATTTGGACAAATACTATGTCCTCCACTAAACTAAAAACATCAGCCAGAGTAGGGAACTTTATATCTTGCTCATTGCTATATCCCTAGCACCCTGAATAGAGTCTAGCACGTACTTGATGCTCAACAAATATTTGTTGAATGTATGAATGTTTACTTCTCCCCTGCATAATTAATTTCAGAATGTAATGGGTTCCAACCATGTCTCCTATTACTATATATACATATATATATTTTTTTTTTCTTATGTTAGCTGTTGGCCTGTCAATTCCTCGACATGCCTGGCAGTCCCTAGGTGTCCCCTCCTCCTGTCCAGGTCGCATTCGGGGCACCAGCCCCCCAGTGTGGCCGCTGGCCTCAGTCTTCCCCCCCTCCTTGGGGGTGTGAGTGCCTCCGAGCTCACCTTCCACGTGGGGGAGGAGGCTGTCCCAGCTTCCAGGCCAGGCCCAGGCAGCTCTCCGGTGCCTGAAGGCATGTAGCGACCGTACCGCTGCAGAGGCCACTCCGTGGCTCCTCCTCCGGGAAGCCCGAGGCCCCCGGGCACTTTTCCCGCCTCCGCCATGTCCGACCTCTCCGCACGCGCGGCCAGCGGGGACCTGCCAATCTGCGCAGCTAACCAATCAGAAAGGGCCCCAAGGCCCGCCCTCTCCCTCAGCGGAGGCCAATGGGCGGGCTCAGAGGACTCCTGCAGGGGGCTCCTGGGGCGCTGGGGTCGCTCTTGACCGTGGGCACCAAGTAGAGATTGTCACTTCTTCCTTGACATGGGGTTGTGACACTTACAAGTGGTGCATCTCACCCCTGCAGCATTCTGGCCCTCTCCTTCCCTAATTTCCCAAACTGGCGGACTCCTTGTAACTTCTCCTCACTGGCACTAGGCCGGCTCTCGGATGCTGCCTGGACGAGGGTGTTTCCCTTCCTCACAGCAGTCCTTCAGAGGACAACGTCCCTGACCCCCGCTGCCCCAACCCCACCACAACACAGCCCCAGTTCCACCCGCCATTCGGGAAAGGTGTTATTTCCTCATCACCCATCCTGCGGCCCCCTGGTCATACTCCCTGCAGACCCTCGAGAGGAGCAGATGGGTGGGGGGCTGCCGGCAACAAGCGATATGCCTCAATCAAACAGCAGCTGCATCTAAACGACATTTCTGCATGATTTACAGTCGACAGACCATTGCCACATCTGTTATTTCATTTGTCCTCCCAACAACCTTGTGGTGAATTAAAGAAGCAAAACAAGGATTATTACTCCCATCGAATAAATGAAGGCAAAGTAAGGTTCAGAGAGTGGAAGAGATTTGTCCACGGTTACAGCCAGTGAATGGCAGAGCCTGAGTAGAACTGTGGACTCCACAACCTCTCCATGTGTCCACCCCACTTGCAAAGAATTTAGGTATTCATATAGTCTGTGCCCAGTCAAAAGCAAAGTATACAAAGGGTGGAGGCTATGTTAACCAAACACATAAAATAGAATTAAAATGCAAACAATTTTAAAAACTATGCATATGTAAGGGTACTAAGTGCATAGACAGTGGTTGGAGAGGTGGTACTGTACTCACTGTACAAAGCATTAATTAGATATCTACAGTGTGCAAACAATTATACAGTCGCCATAGGGGTTACGAAAGTGGACAAGGCATGAAATCTAACCTTCTGGGACCTCAGAATCTAATAAGGAAGACAAAGCAAGGTACATATACATACAAGGTATACCCATGATACCCAACAGTTAATGCCACAGGAAAGGTACAAACCATGTGCTCTAAGGGTTCAGATAAGTAAAGATCTACCAACAGGGAGAGGCAGTGGCATTTGAGTTAGGACTTGAGGGATGAGAAAAAATTTCCCAAGGGAAGATGGAGGAGACTAGTATTCCACATGGAGGGGAAGTTGAGGAGCAGGATTGCAGAAAGGAGGATAATGACATAACTAGCTAGAAAGCAAAGTTGTTTTTTAAGGAAAATGAAGCTACAAATGTGAGTTGGGGTAAAAGAGCACTGATCAGCTGCTAAGGAGTATGGATTTTACTCAGTAGGTGGTAAGGAATGTGGAAAATTTGCATAGGGGAGTGACACTATCATAGTGGTGGTCCAGGTGGGTTAATCTCTCAGGAGCATATGGGATAAATTGGATTAAAGCAAGGGGGATGTGTTGCTTATGTTTTCAGTACTCCAGTAAGGTTTACTGAAGGGGTCAGATTTCAGAAACTGCTTCTGAAGGTCCTTAAATGACACAGCAGTACTGCATTTAATGTAGTAGTAAATGGTTAAAAACTCGGTTTGAATCCCAGGTTACTTGCCAGCTGTGTGACCTTGAGGAAGTCACTTAACCTCTCTGTAAAATATAGTTATTAAACAAGTACATTAACAGGGTTCTTTGAGAAGATAAAATAAGAACATATGTGGGAAAACACTTGGTAAATTACAAAGTGGTACATATGTTGTTACTTTCTATTTCCAGGGTTAAAGTGACTTTCTGTGGACTCCCTACAGGCAGGGAGGATGGGGATGGGAGCCTGACATTGGGTCTCAGAGGCACTCACCTTCCAGGTCCAGGGCTGCGGCTGCTGTCAGACACCCTTCACAGGAACAGATGGTGCTCACAGTCAGTGCCCAAGGACACCCAGGGCCCTGCTGGGTTCCCACCTGCAAGCTCCCTTCCTAGACAATGCACCTGTGCTCGAGCTTCTGGGGCCACCAGCGTCTGCCAAGAACAGGTCACGTCTGCAAAGGGAGATATGATAAAGCCATAGCTCAATGTACAGAGGCTCTTACAAACTCATAATATTAACAAATGTAACTTGAGCACTCAAGAGGTCCCAGGCACTGTTATAGGTACTGGGGACATGGTAGAGAACAAAACAGAGCCTCTGCCCTCCTGAAGCTTATAGTCTAGTGGAGGGCAAAATGCTGAAGAAATTACTCCATATTTTTAATGGCCATTGTGTTTCATTTTTAAAGATAAAGCTGTAATATTTATTAAGGTGTAATTTTATACAATAAAAAGCACAGATCTCACATGTCCAATTAGGCAAGTTTTGACACCTATATAAAGTCATGTAACCGCCATCCAAAACAAGATACAGAGCATTTCCAGAACCCCTAGTTTCCCTTGTGAGTGCCTCCTCTCTGTTAATATCATCCCATAAGGGCAACCACTGGTCTGATTTTTATCACCACAGCTTAGCTTTCCTGTTCTGGGACTTTATATACATGAAATCACACAGAATGTACTCTTATATCTGCTTCTACTGCTCGTTGTAATTTTGTTTTCTTAACTCCATCCATGTTATTGCATGTATCAATAGTTCATTCCTTTTTAGTGCTGAATAGTATTCTATTGTATGACGGTTTCACAATTTGCTTATTCTTCACCTGTTTCTGGACTTTTGGGTTGTTTTCTAGTTTTGTTTTCCTAAGGCTGTTACGAACATTTTTGTACAAGTCTTTTTTGTAGACACGTGCTGTCACTTACTTTCAATAAATACCTCGGAGTAGAGTTTCTGGGTCCTAGAGAGATATATGTTTAACTTTATGAAAAACTGCTGGAGTCCTCTATAGTGGTTGTACCATTTTGTACCCCCACCAGCCTCTTTCGTTTTAGCCACTCTAGTGTGTGTGTAGTGGTTTTGCACTGTGGTTTTAATTTGCATTTCCCTCATGATGAATGATGTCGAGCCCCATTTCAAATGGCCTATTGGCCATTTGTATATCTTATGTGTAAAGTGTCTGTTCAAATCTTTTGCCATTATTGATTTGTAGGAGTTCTTTATGTATTCTGGGTACCAGTCCTTTGCCAGATATATATAATGAAAATATTTTTGCATTTCATGACTTGCCTTCTCATTCTCTTAGCAATGTTTTCAAAGAGCACATATATTTAATTTGGATGAAGTGCTTTTTATGATTTTTTCAGGTGCTTTATTTTAGTGCTTTCTGTGTTCTGCCTAAGAAAATTTTGCCTTCCCTAAGGTTGCACACATATTCTCCTATGTTTTCTTCTAGAAACTTTACGGTTCCAACTTTTGCATCTAGGCATATGATCTTTCTTGCATTAAATTGTTTGTGTGGAATGAGGTAGGGATTAAGGTTCATTTTTTTCCCATGTGGATATACAAATAATGTTACATGGGAGCAGCTGTCAACCAATGATTAATGGAAATTATCGTAAAAGTACCCCAGCCCCCTCACTCCTTATGTGGGATAATCCTGAGATTTGTGTAATACTCTGTTTCCTAAATTCCCCAGTGGGATCAAGCTCACTACCCATGATGGTAACTTGCTTGGTAATGATTTTTTGGGGGGCTAGTTTCCCTTTCTCCCTCCCCTACCAGTTTTCCCTGGGATCACCTCTCAAATAAATTGCTTGCACTTGAATCCTTGTCTCGGGTCTGCTTCTGGGGGAACCTAAACTAAGACAGGGACAAACAAGACAGACGTCCCTGGCCTCATGTATTTAGCTTTTATATAGTTACATACAAGATGATAGTGTAAGAGGCATTCAGAGGAGAAGTCACTCTCACATCCAAAGTAGACCCTCCAATGCTTTGCTGACTAGCAACAGCAGAACAACAGCATTTGTGGTCGGAACTAATAAATGACTGGTGACTATGAGTTAACACATCCTCCTCTTTGGAGACTGTTACTAGTTAGAAAAACCTAACCCCTGAAGTTAAAAAAAAAAAAAAGTCATTTATTTCACTGAACATCTTTTTATCCAAAGTCCTTTTACTGTGTAATTCTATTTTGCAGGTGGCATAAATAACACAGAGAGATGCTAGCTGTGTGAGTAAGTCAGCATCATTGTTGGAGGCAGGCTGCAGGATTGGTTTTGGAATCCTAGCATACCCCTTTCAAAGCAGACTAGAGACCCCATACATCACTTCTCCCTGGGATAGTGAGTCAGCAAAGGAAGTGATGGGTTCGGTCTCCTTGGATCCCCTAGATGACAAGATGACAAGCCTTGCTCTGCCTGCTGTGTCCCTCAGCAACAGCTCTGGGGAACCACACAGAGTGGTTGAGAACTGCAGAACAACGTTAGTGACTGCAGGGGTTTCCCAGAAAGCCCTGTTTGCATCAGTCAAGCCAGATGAACTTGGTCCACCACGTCAGAGATAGGGATGCTGTGTAAGAAGGGGATGTTCCCACGGCACTTTATACTCTCTGGTAAAAAGCAATTACTTTCAAGTTTCTACTCTGTGTATTTCATGTGCAAAAACCAACTGCTCCATTGCATGTAATTGAAGGGATTTCAGTGTGACCAGGCACAGACAATCCCAGTTTGTCTGCAGGCTGCTGATCATTGGCACAACATGAAGAGATTAACATTGACTTTTCCCTTTTATTAAAAGCACAGAGAATAATAAGCTAATAAAAAATGTTTGCCAGCTGGCAATTTTGGGAGCACATTTTACAACAGTAGATTAGAGTCAGAAATAGGAATTTAAAGCAAATCCTAAAGAAAGACTATGAACTCACACTTTGAAGAAAGGGACTATATATTATTCATGTTGGAACCCAGAGTTCCTGGCACATGGTAGGTTCTCAATTTTTTAAAAATGAAAGGACTGAAAATTTTAATATGGGAGAGAGAAAGGGACAATTTAAAAATCACTTTGAGTGTATAAAAGGGCTAATGGGGGAAATGGTTAATAACCCTTTCCCATCCTATCTCCACACAGTTGGAACAAGGAGAAACATCTTCACCTATGTCATAAGGAATTAGAGCTAATGTTAAAGAAGAAATTTTTGTATCTAGAAATCTTAATCTAATAGTTAGTATATTAGGGAAATTTCTGTCCCTGATGCCTACAAATACATAGTCAAATACGGAAGCATAGACTCCCTAGAAATCTCCTCCAATTTGATGCATCACTTATTCCATCATTTGTTGCCTGACCCTGGAGAAGTCATTTAACTCACTTCTGTAGAGTGAAACTTAAAATTTACACCTCAAAAGGCAGATGAAAGCATCATAAAGAAAATGCTTTGTGCCAGGAGTGACTCAGCAACAGCATTTTTGAGCTTCGTTGTTGGGAATATTTTGAGTAATTTAGCCTGCAGCCATTGCATCTGTACCTCTAACAGATGTTAGGTTAGGACTGGCAGAGGCTGGGAGGTCAAAGTTTTAGGGGGACCCTGGGAACGGTCAGGGCTGCTTGTACTGTTCCCTTGCACCAAAGGCTTTAGCTCTGAGGGCATCACAATATGTTTCCAAATGAAAATCCTTTCTCCAGGGGATAATTCTAATAATAAATTGAGAGACCCAGAGGAAGAGTAAATTTTTTTTTTGAGTGCTCATGTCAGTTCAACTAATTTGTTCACTCATTCATTCAGTAGGTATTCGCTGGACTTACTCTGTGCCAGACACTAAGCAAGGTAACAGAGATACAAATCTGAATAGGACACAATTCTGCTCTTGAAGATGCTTATAGTCTGGGAGAGGGACAGACACAAAGACAAACAATTTGCAATATAATGTGAAAGATGTTCAATAAAGATAGGAAAGGTGGCGTGATACGTTCAAACAAGAGCAGTTAAGAAGGCGTGCAGAAAGGTGGACTCTTTCTTTTTTCCTTGGGGGTAAAATTCACATAACATGAAATTTATTACTTTAACCATTTTAAAGTATATAATTACAATGTACATTTGGTACATTTACAATGTTGTGCAACCATCACCACTGTCTAGTTCCAGAACATTTTCATCACCCCAAAGGAATGCCTGTTTCCATTAGCAGTCATCGCCATCCTCCGGCCCTGGAAAGCACCAGTCTGCTTTTTGTCTCTATGCATTTGTCTATTCAGGATATTTCATATAAATGGAATCATACATACATATACACATACATACAATTGTACAATGGCTTTTTGTGTCTGGCTTCTTTTACTTAGCATGATGTTTTCAAGACTCATCCATATTACAGCATGTATCAGTACTTCATTTCTTTTTAAATCTTTTTAATGGATGCCTGATATTCTATTGTATAGATATACCAATGCTATTTATCCATTATCGGTTGATAGACATTTGGGTTGTTTCCACCTCAGTCGGGACTCTTGAACATTGCTTTATTTATTTCAGGATAAAAATGGCTTTCTTTTCTCTGATAAAGCAAGCAATAGAGGCTTCCAGGCAGTATATACAGTACAGTTAAGTTCACTCCTCAACAACTTCTTCCATCTCCAGATGCATAACAATGACAGGTCAAATATAAGAAGAGATGACCCAAAAGAGAGCTGGGATGAAAGACAAGGCAAGCATCTCTGGGACCACAAATATGCAGCAGTGAGCAAGGATGAAGCCAGGGGTATGCTGGGCTCCAGGTCTGGACCCAGACAGTGGTGGCAGGGAGAACAACTTCGGCAGAGAATCAGGGACCAAACAGCTCCACACAAGGCACAGAATAGATTCAGCCTCCCTGCATGAAGCCAGGAACTAGAGTAGGGTGCCTCTGCTTTGAAAGGGGATTAAAAAGGCTGCAACCTGCTGCCCAGTGTCACTGTTTCCAGGAAGATAGGGGCTGAAGGAGGCAGGTAGACAGACACAGCCTCATGAGCAGGACCTGAGCCAAGTCTCCTGCAGGCTCTGGGAATGGATATCCCCAGTGTTGCGGCAGATGAACACCTCTATCAGACTTAGTTCTGGACTGGGGCCTGGGGGACTAGCGGAAGGCAGTAGCATACCACTCCGCTACTAGAAAGTTAGGGAAAGGTGAAGAAAAGCAGAACGATTCCCACTTAAAATTACCTCAAAAAATCAAAAGTCTAAAACACATGAGGAAATACAATTCTAGCAAAGACGATCAACAAAATCAGTAATAGGAATACCAACTCACTTCCAACAAAATTTAATTGTATAGAGCAGACTGACAAAGAATGCTTTAAAATGATTAGTATCATTACAACCTGCAACAACATGGATGAATAACATAATATTGAACAAAAGAAGCCAGACAAAAGAGTACAAAAATGCTCACATTGATATCATGTGAAAAAACAGGCAAGCTAATGTGTGTTGTCAGAAGCCAGGGTAGTGGTTACCCTTGGAAGAGAGCCTAAGACGATGCCAGAAATGTTTTATTTCTTGACTTGGGTGCTTGTGACATGGGTACTTTCTCTTTGTGAAAAGTCATGGTGTTGTTCAGTCAATCCTCATTATTTCCTGATTCTTTATTTGCAAATTTACCTACTCAATGAAATTTATTTGTAACCCCCAAACCAATACTTGCTGAGCTTTGTGGTCATTTGCAGACATACACATTAAGGGGAAAAATTTAAGTCACCATATGCACATGTCCCCAGCTGAGGTCAGATAAGGCAGCCTCTGCCCACTTGTTTCAGTTCTCATACTGTAAATATGCATCCTTTCGCATTCTACTTAGGGCCACATTTTTTGCATTTTTGTGCTTTTTGATGTGATTTCACTGTTTAAAATGGCCCGCAAACATAGCGCTGAAGTGTTGTCTAGTGTGTGTAAGTGCAAGACTGTGCTGTGCCTTGCGGAGAAAATACATGTATTAGATAAACTCCACTCAGGTCTGAGTTACAGTGCTGTTGGCAGTAAGTTCAATGTTAATGAATCAACCATGTATATTAACTAAGGTGTCTTTAAACAGAAACACACATAAAACAAGACTATGTATTGATTGGCTGATGAAACCCTTGTTACCAGAGGCTTACAGGAGCCTAATTCTACAATGGCTCAGTATTCACTAATTCAGTGTTCTTAGTGATTTTAAAGAACATAACTTCCACAAATAATGAGAATCAACTTTATACAATTTTTGTCCTTTTCTTTATATATATTATACTCCAATTAAAACATTATTCATTTAAAAATTTAAACAATTGCCGGGCGCAGTGGCACACAGTAGTCCTAGAGCTACTTGGGAGGTTGAGGCAGGAGGATAGTTTGAGCCCAGGAGTTCAAGACTAGCCTGGGCAACATAGCAAGACCGCATCTCATTTAA
The DNA here is from genome assembly GCA_023783475.1 of Daubentonia madagascariensis. Classification (NCBI taxonomy): domain Eukaryota; kingdom Metazoa; phylum Chordata; class Mammalia; order Primates; family Daubentoniidae; genus Daubentonia; species Daubentonia madagascariensis. Next base: position 3,767,347 of record JAKFHU010000144.1, on the reverse strand, counting down.
AAAAAAAAGTTTAAACAATAAATTTTTAATGTAATAACTAAGAGAATTTATACTTCAAGATACTCATGAAAATAATTATTAGCGGATGTATTTAATAATAGCACAGAAAATTGTTTCACATGTAGAGAAATTTAACTATTGAATATTTTAAAAACCCTTTTATGTTAAAAATGTAAAATGGAAACTTTAAAGAAGTAATAAGATGAAGGGAAAGAGGTACTCAATGAGCAGTTAAATTATGACAATGTCCAAAGGTAGGATTGAAACATTTAATAACATTAGTTTTGTTAGAAAAGTGAGGAGTTAAGTGTGCATATATCAAAAAATTAGATAAACTACTAAAAAAAAAGAAGTACAATCAATAGCTCCCAAATGAGTAGACTAAAAAAAGAAGATTGAAATAAAGAAAAATCTAGCAAAAGAAAGAAGAAATAGGAAAAGTGGCAAACATAAATCATGCATAGGCTTGCTCTAAAAATTCAAATATATTTTGAAATATAGTCAAATATATGCACATATTCACAAAAATGTAAATAGATTATAGTCACCTATTAAAACATAAATTATCAGATTGGGCTTTTAAAATCTACCTATATGCTAGAATCAATTATATTACATAAAATTATAGTTAAAGAGTTATCAACTAGAAGCATATCAGACTATAAAAAAATCCTAATTATCAGACAAAAACAGTACATACATCCCAGAAAAGTAAAACATCAATATAGAAAGACATCAAAAAAAGTAGTAAAAACAAAGGAATAACTTAAAAGACCAAATGTATTGTCATATTAATAAATGTAGCTATCAGCTCACCCAGAAAAACAAAGACTATGATCATAAAGCAAAGTGGAGGAGAGATTCCAACATGTTTCTGAAGAGAAAAAACTACAAGAGGAAGGGTAACTGGTAGGGTAGGGCAGGGGAAGCTGCAGCCTGGAGCATACTAGGCGGAGGATATAGCCTAGAAGAAAGCCACCATGTCTGGCAGAGATGCCATGTGTCCCCAGAGCGGAGGAGTGAGAGGTGAGGCTGAAACAGATGGGTTAACTGAAATTCTATAAATGGAATACCCTGTGAAAACTTGAATGTAAAACACCTCGCTACAGGGCGTCTCTCCCCAGGCAGAAGGTTCTTCCATAGAGAAATAGAATAACTCCCTTTATCTGGCATTTGAGGGCCACTAAGAGTAGAAGCAAACTTCCTACCTTCCTGACTTACCTAAAGCAAAGTTCACCAATTCTAAAGCCCAACCAGAATATCATTATTTCAATCAGCTTTTTAGTGCCTCACTCTTAAATAAAAACCAACAATATTATCAGTCCTTTGAGAAAAATCTCCACCATAAAAAAGAGACTAGAAGAAAGGATAAATGACCCCAGGGAACAGAAATATCATAGAGAGGAGAAGAAAAAAATAATTGAAATCTTCAGAGAGACACAAGAAGCTATTACATCTATAAAACAAGAACAGGTTGCTATGAAAAAAAAAGCAATTAGAGAAAGAGAATGCTCTTAGACAATTAAAGATAAGCTGGACAAATATAAAAGAAAACAGAAGAGTTGGAAAATAAAATTGAGGAATTCTTCCAGAAAATAGAACAAAAAGCCAAAGAGATAGAGCACATCAAAGAAAAGATAAGAACAATCTGAAAGCTCCAACGGGATCCCACTCAGCCATTCTGATCTATGTACAACCTGGAAATGTGAGGGAGTTAACAGCCCACGGGGCAATCCTTGACCACTGGAATCTGGGAGCCCATGAATAAATGTGTTCATCTCCTATCCTTGGGGCAAATATTCTATGGTGTTTTCCATGTGGTTCTCAAAGGAATCTCTGGCGAGATCAAGCCCCATTAGAGCAGCCTACAGTGTGACCAGCTAGAATAGATACTCGTCCTTGGATTGGCTTTCCTCTTTCCCTCTTCCTAGGCCTCCCACCTCTATCTCCTGGGATGACTTCCCTAAATAAACTACTTGCATGCAAGATTCTGTCTTGACCTCTGCTTTTGGAGGGAATATAAGATAAATCCAAAAATATTTTTCACTATTACAAAAAAATCCTGCTTTGTGTTTTTATATATTTCCTTGTGACCATATGTGAGTTATTCTCTAGGGTGTAAAAGTAGAACTGTTGAGTTACATAATGTGTGCATTTTCGATTTTATTAGAAATTGCCAGGTTACTTTCCCATATGGTTGTACTAATTTACATTGTTGTCCACGCTGTTGAAAATTCCCATTTTCCCACATTATCTTTAATATCAATGTTGTCTGATTTGAATTTTATTAATAGTATTTTATGTTTTTAGTATTTGTTTAATTTAGTATTTTATGTTTTTAGTATGCATCTCCTTGACCATGAATGAAATTAAGCCTCTCTTCATAAGTTCATTGCCCATTTAATTTTCCTCTTATGTGATTTGTTTATTCATATACTTTGCCCATCTTCTCTTGGATTTGTTTGTCTTTTTGTTGTTGATTTATAGAAGCTCTTCATATATTCTAAGTACTAATCCTTTTTCTGTTAAATATGTTGTGAGTATTTTCTCCCAATGTTTTACTTGTCCTCTAATTTTGCCTGTGGTAGTTTTTACTTTTAATGTAATCAAATCTCTTTTCCCTTTATTGTTCGTGATTTTTTATGTCTTGTTTAAGAAATCTTTCTTTTTGTGGAAGTTCATAATGATATATACCATTTTCCTTTCATAGTTTTACAGTTTGGTTTTATGTTTAGGTCTTTAATACATCTGGAATTTATTTTCATGCATGGTGTGAGGAGTAACTGTTTTTTGACCTAACAAGCAGGGAAGAAGCTTTGCTTTGCGTTAAAAAATGCTTTTTGCAAAGACATCTTGGCATTTTGCATAATGTACACTTGTCAGACCTAGAAATGGCAGAAAGGTAGAAAAGGATGGGGAAGCATGAAGAAACCAGGGATGGTAGAGGAATTTCACACTTTATCTAAATGTGAGTACTGTGACCTTGTTTGGGCGAAGCAATCATACAAAAACCACCTTGAAAAGGTTTACCGTGGTTCACAATTGTCCACAGGTGGCACATTAGTGAATATTTTTGGATTCCCTCACTTCCATTAGTCAGTTGAATTATGCTCAGGAAAATTGTGAAAACTATGAAAAGGGAAAATAAGTTGCTTCAGTCTGAACCAAACACAATGAGAAAAGGAGGTCTGCAGCAAGAAAATTACATTTCAAAGACTAAGCTAAAGGGTTTGGGGATTTTCTGCTATTTTGGAATAGCTACTCACTCTACATTCATTCATTCAACAAACAGGTATTGAGCATCCACTGCATTCCAAGGACAATACTGGGTGTATGGGAGCCATAGAGATGAATAAGTTCCTCTCCTTTCTCTTAAAAAGCTCCTTTCTAGGTGGAAAGATGAGTATGTAAGGAAATAAATTTCCATTCTATGTGATAAACATAATGAAGGCGGCTGGTGGATGCCCTTCAAACTTAACACAGAGCAGGAGAAATGACTTCTCTAGGTTGGGGAGGAGGTAGTCAAGGAGATGTTCCTGGAGAAGCTAACCTGTGAGGGACTATTCAAGGTGAATAGTAGTTGACCAGGTAGACAGGGAGCGGGTGTGAGGTGACTTCAAAGGACATTCCGATTGGAGAGAATAGAGACAGCAGACATGTGAGAGGCAATTGTGCCTCCCGGAGGTTGGGGAGGGTCTGAAAACGTCACACAAACAAAATCTATCTCTCCCAGTTTTCTATTTCTTGTCTTCGCTTATCTTAGTTCCGAGAAAAGGCACAATTTCAGCAAAGAAAAGAAATATGGGCTGAAATTTATCTTCTTTTATAGAAGATATATTAATATATATCTAGATTTCTTCCATTTATATAATAAATAATTTTTGTTAAATACCTACTGTGTGCCAGGTGCTAGAGATACTTGAGGAAGTCTTGTGAAAAGACAGACAGAAATACAGACACTAATAAGACAGGTCTTCCAATGAAGGTTGTACATAGGTCCTGGGTGTGTAAAGATAGCACCTGACTCTGCCTGGGAGAGTCAGGGAAGAGAGACTGAGGAAGTAATCCTTGAGTTGAAATGTAACAAGTAAATAAAAGTTTGCTAAGCAGAGAATTAGGAAGGAGACAATTCCAGGTGGAGGCTGTAGGGTGTTATGCTACCAGCATGGCCACTATGCCTCTTCCAGCTGCAACCACCTCACCCGCAACAACCTGCTCAGGGAAGAGAAGCAAAGCCATCCTTTGAAGGATGGTGCTGCTGATTGGACCAGAGGTATTCTCCTCACAGGTAGACAGTGCACTGTGAAGTAGCCAGACACAAAGGGTTTTACCTAATTATGAGGTATTGGAAACTGAATTTAGCCAATTAGACTGGATTCCTCAAGAGTTTTAGGAATACAAATTGGACTGTCCTGTCAGAGTAGAAGGACAATGAAGCCAGCACTCAGAGAGAAGAAGGGAGCTGGGTAAAGTACATGGTGCCTAGAGTCCCCTTGAATCATGAACAGCTTTTTTCCCCCTTTTATTACTGTTTTTTATTGACATACAATAATTGTACATACTTATGGGGGTATGGTGTGATATTTCAATACATGTATACTATCATATCCATTAATCACCTCTCCCCATTTTCCCCACCCCATACTCTTTCCTGCCTCTAGTAACCACTATTCTACTTTCTACTTCTATGTGATCAACTTTTTTAGCTTCCACATATGAGTGAGAACATGTGGTATTTATCTTTCTGTACCTGGCTTATTTCACTTAACATAATGTCCTCCAAGCTTATGCAAGTTACTGTGAATGACATAATTTTGTCCTTTTTGTGGCTAAATAGTTTTCCATTGTATACAAACCACGTTTTCTTTATCCATTCATCTGCTGATTCCACATCTTAGCCTTTGTGAATAGTGCTGCAATAAACACAAGAATGTGGACATATCTTTCACGCACTGATTTCCTTTTCTTTGGATATATATCCAGTGGTGGAATTGTTGGATCATATGGTAGTTCTATTTTTAGTTTTTTGAGGAACCTCCACACAGTTTTCCATAACAGCTTTACTAATATACACTCCTACCAAAAGTGTATAAGAGTTCCCCTTTCTCCACATCCTTGCCAGTATTTCTTTTTTTTTCTTTTTGATTAATAACCATTCTTATTGTGGTTTTGATTTGCATTTCCCTGATGATTAGTAGTGTCAAGCATTTTTTATACGCTTGTTGGCCATTTGTATGTCTTCTTTTGAGAGGTATCTATTCATCTCCTTTCCCCATTTTTTAATTGGATTATTTGGGTTTTTTGCTGTTGAGTTGTTTGAGTTCTTTGTATATTCTGGATATTAATTCCTTGTCAGATGGATAGTTTGAAAATATTTTCTCCCACTCTGCAAGTTGTCTCTTCACTCTATTGGTTGTTTCCTTTGCTGTGCAGAAGCTTTTTAGTTTGACATAATCCCATTTGTCTATTGTTGCTTTTGTTGCTTGTGTTTTTGAGGTCTTCTCCATAAAATCTTTGCCCAAACTGACGTCCTGAACTGTTTCCCCTATGTTTTATTCTAGTAGTTTCATAGTTTCAGGTCTTACAGTCAAGTCTTTAATCCATTTTGAGTTGATTTTTTATATAGTGAGAGATAGGGATCTAGTTTCATTTTTCTGCATATGGATATCCAGTTTTCCCAGCATCATTTATTGAAGAGACTGTTCCTTCCTCAATGAATGTTCTTGGTGCCTTTGTCGAAAATCAGTTGGTTGTAAACAAGTGGATTTACTTCTGGGATCTCTATTCTGTCCCATTGGTCTATATTTTTACACCAGTTTTGGTTACTATAGCTTTGTAGTGTATTTTGAAGTCTAGTAGTATGATACCTCCAGCTTTGTAGGGTTTTGTTTGTTTGTTTTTCCTCAGGATTGCTTTGGCTATTTGGGGTCTTTTGTGGTTCCATATGAATTTTAGGTTTTTTTTTTTCCTGTTTCCATGAAGAATGTCATTGGTATTTTGATAGGATTGCATTGAATCTGTAGATCACTTTTGGTAGTATAGTCGTTTTTACAATATTAATTCTCCCAATCCATGATCATGGGAAGTCTTTGCACTTTTTCATGTCCTCTTTAATTTCTTTCATCAGTGTTTTATAATTTTCCTTGTAGAGCTCTTTCACTTCCTTGGTTAAATTTATTACCAGATTTTTTTTTTTGTAGCTATTGTAAATGGGATTGCCTTCTTGATTTCTTTTTCTGCTGGTTTGATGTTGGTACATGGAAATGCTACTAATTATTGTATGTTGATTTTGTATCCTGCAACTTTACTGAATTCATTTCTAAGAGTGTTTTGGTGGAGCTTTTAGGGCTTTCTATACAAAGTATCATGTTGTCTGCAAACAGGAACAATTTCACTTCCTTATTTCTAATTGGGAGGCCCCTTATTTCTTTCTCTTGCCTAATTGTTCTGGTTATGACTTCCCGTACTATGTTGAATAAAAGTGTGAAAGTGGGCATCCTGTCTTATTCCAGATTTTAGAGCAAAAGCTTTCAGCTTGTCCCTGTTCAGTGTGATATTGGGTGTGGGTTGGTCACATATGGCCTTTATTGTGTTGAGGGACATTCCTTCTATACCTAGTTTCTTGAGAGTTTTTATCATGAAGGGATGTTGAATTTCATCAAGTGCTTTTTCCATGTGAAATGATCATATGGTTTTTGTCCTTCGTTCTGTTGTTGTGATATATCATGTTTATTTATTTGCATATGTTGAACCATCCTTGCTTCTCTGGGATAAATTCTGCTTGATAGTGGTGAACAATCTTTTTAACGTGCTGTTGGACTCAGTTTGGCTGTATTTTGTTGAGGATCTTTTTTTATTGTTAATGATGGGGTCTCACTATGTTGCCCAGGCTGGACTTGAACTCCTGTCCTCAACCGATCCTCTTGCCTCAGCCTCCCAAGTTGCTGGGACTATGCATGCTGTTGTGCCTGGCTTTGTTGAGGATTTTTGCATCTATGTTCATCAGAGATATTGGCCTATAGTTTTCTTTTTGTATGTGTATGTGTGTTCTTGTCTGGTTTTGGTATCAGGGTAATGCTGCCCTCATAGAATGAGTTTGGAAGAATTAATTCTCTCCTCTTCAATTTTCTAAAAGAGTTTGAGTAGAATTGGTATTAGTTCTTTAAATATTTGGTAGAATTCAGCAGTGAAGCCATCAGTTCTTGGGTTTTTCTTTGATGGGAGACTTTTTATTATGAATTTAATCTCATTACTTCTAATTGGTCTGTTCAGGTTTTCTATTTCTTTTTGGTTCAATCCTGCTAGGTTGTACGAGTCTAGGAATTCATCCATTTCTCCTAAGTTTTCTAATTTGTTGGCATATAGTTGTTTGTAATAGTCTCTAATGATCCTTTGTATTTTTATGGTATCCATTGTAATGTCTCCTTTTTCATTTATAATTTTGTTTATATTTATATTTTAATTTTATTTGGGTCTTTTCTCTTTTCTTGGTTGGTCTAGCTAATAGTTTATCAATTTTGTTTATCTTTTCAGAAAACCAACTTTTCATTTCATTGATTTATTTTTTTAGTCTCAATATTATTTATTTCTTCTCTGATCTTTTTTTTTTCCTTCTACTAATTGTGGGTTCGGCTTATTCTTGCTTTTCTATTTCCTTGAGAAGCATTGTTAGGTTGTTTATTTGAAATCTTTCTACCTTTTTGATGTAGGTATTTATTGCTATAAACTTCCCTCTTAATACTACTTTTGCGGTATTCCATAGGTTTTGGTGTGTTGTATTTCTATTTTCATTTGTTTCAAGAAATTTTTAAATTTCCTTCTTAATTTCTTTATTGACCCATTGGTCATTCAGGACCATATTGTTTAATTTCCATGTATTTGTACAATTTTGAAAGTTCCTCTTGTTATTGATCTCTAGTTGTACTCCATTGTGGTCAGAAAAGATACTTGATGTGATTTTAATTCTTTTAAATTTGTTGGGACTTGTTTTATGGACTAACATGTGGTCTATCCTGGAGAATGTTCCACATGCTAATGAAAAGAATATGTATTTTACAGCAGTTGGATGAAATGTTCTATAATCAACTTTAAGTCAATTTGGTCTAAGTGCAGTTTAAATCCAGGGTTTTTCTTGTTGATTTTCTGTCTAGATGATCTACTGGACAGCTTTTTGGACAGCCAGATCCAGCCCACATATGTCCCTACAATAAGGATCCTTTCTTTCTAAAGTAGCCTCATGACTCAATATCTCGCACTCAAGCCATGTACACCTGCCCACATAGATATGCAGTGTGCAAAGCAATGAAGGGCTGAGTAGTATAACATTTCAGGGAACTTGTAGAAGTTTAGGGCAACTTTGGGTGAGGGATAAGGAAGATCATAAGAGTTAACATTTATTGAGTGTTTACAATGTGCCAGGAGCTATTTTAAGTGCATTATAGATATAAACTAATTTAATCTTCAAAAGAACCTCAATAAGTACTATCAGTCCCATTTTATCAACAAGGCAACCCAGGCAAAGAGAGATAAAGCAACGTGCCAAAGTTGCCCAGCTAGTAAGCGACAAAGGATTTGAATGCAGGCAGTTTGGTTCTAGAGCCCTCAAAAATAGCCACCAGGCCAGAGATGTTGCTATAGAGGTAGGTGGGAAACAGATCATGAAAGACCTTGTATGCCTTGCTAAGAAGTCTACATAATTCAACAGAGCCGTTCTGCATTTATATGCTTTACATATTATACTTCAGTTGAAGATTTCATTGACATACAGGGTTATGCTTCTAGAACTGCCATAGGAAATGGCAATGACTGAGGAATTTTGAGCTAGAGGGTGATGTTGCCTGATTTGCCTTTTAGAAAGATCATGCTGGCAGTGGTGTGGAAAATGAATTGGTGGTTTCTATGACCAGAGACAGGGCCAGTGCAATGGTCTAGGTGAGAGATGAAGAGGTTAGCTGTAGAACAGCAGCATAGTAGGGATGGAAAGCAGAAATAGATGTGAGATATATTTAGGAGGGGGAATCAACAGGCCTGAAGAGACTGATTGAATGTGAGAGCAGAGAGAGAAGTAGGGGTCCCGAGTAAGGTGGATCTGTGCACTCCTGTGCATTCTCAAGGGCACACCTTATACATGTGCACATTCATTGGCATGTACACACTATGCAGAGAGGTGCATTATTAACTCCAGGTAGGAACATATATACTCAGATTCACAAATGCATTTCCAAGTTAGGAGATATCACTCATTGCCACATGTGCAAAAGCTCCTTTTGTCTTCTCACTCTCTGCCAGAATCCTGTTCTGAAATTAGATGTTGTTCCATCTATTATAGGTAGATTTATTATAGATCTATCTAAATGGTGCTCAACTTGGGGTATACCACACCACCCCTCCACAAGGGCAGGTTTGAAAACGTGTGGAGGCAGTTTTAGCTGTTAACAATGACCTGGGTGTGCTATTGACCTTTAGTGCTCAGGGACCAAAGTTGCTAAACATTGTGCAAGAAAAAACTGTCCTGCCCAAAATACCAACAGCATCACCTCTGAGAAATACTGGAAGAACTTTGCAGTCAAAGAGCCCTAGGTTTGAAACTCAGCTCCTCCCCTTACCAACTGGGGCAAGTTAGTTAGCATCTTTGAGATTTGGTTTCTTTACCTGCAAGATGGGAATCTGTTACCTTCCTCCTAGGGTTCCTGCGAGGATTCAGTGAGACAGCACTGTGCCTGACATATATGCAGTTCTTGGCAAGACTAGTTTCTTTTCTTTGTTTAGCATCACATCCCTTTTCTCAGCTTCTTTTTATGGGTCATGAACCAGTATGCTAATTTCTGAGAAGCAAATGTTATTCCTGCCCCTTTCATGATCCTGGGTGCACAGCAGGCCTGTGCAGTCCACTTCAGGGGTAAGTGACTGATAGCAAAATGTCCCTCGAAATAACTCATGAACAGCTTGTGGAAGTTGAGCTGTCAGAAATTCCAGCTCAGGAAGAGCTGTTACCAGCACGAGAGGCTGTCAATCCATTATATTTATAGAGACGGGGGCAGTGTGGATGAATGGATGGTTCAAGCCCAAAATGAGGGTGAAATTATGGAGAGGCCAGTGGCTATTCCCTTACTTCAGAAATCAGAGAGCTAGTCTTCCTAGAGGGGCATTTGTAAGCTCCTCAGTTTTTCAGCCAGCCTCTTGAGATGGTAATAAGAAACACTTGTCATTGATTCACTCCCCACTATGTGCCAAGCCCTGAGTTAGAGACTTTATGTACACTATCTCTAAATGTTCATAACCAATTTTGGAGGCAATTCTTGTATTACTCATTTTATAGATATGAACAGTGAAGCTTGGCCAGGTGGAGTAACTTGCCCAAGATGACACAGCTGTAAATGACTGACCTCATTTTGACATTGATTTGTCTTGATTCCAGTGCTATATCTCTTCACTAAATGCAACAGAGGACCAGGGAGATTTTCGCTGGATTTTATTTTTGTTCTCTTTAGCCCATGCTTCAATGGTGTTTGACAACAACAGTCCTGATCACCCTTGAAGCTGTGTGTGTCTGGTGGTAGGATCTTTCTGTCCTGGTACAGTGATGGGGTGGGTGTGAGTGAGGATCCCCTGGCTAGTGGATGCCCAGCACTGGTGGCTGGAGCTAGGCTGGACAATTTTATGTGATATCCTGAGCTAATGGTGGCTGCTGAGTATTAATGACTGTAATTGTGGCTGAGGTCACCAATGCAGTGTAATAGCCAGTGACACACACACTCCCCATTGTTTGGGTGCCCACTCAGGTTGATTGATAACTGTGTCATACTGCTCATTAAATATTTTTAATATTACCCTTAATTTCAGTATTAGGTTAAAGCTTATTTCAGAATGCTGGCCTTGTTCTATACATTACTAGGCAAAAAGCTAGCAAAAGAGGTTTGTTACTTTTCTGCATAAAGAACATATTATTATGAGAATAAAAGCATTTTTACATTTATGGTTTCTAAACTTCCCAAAGAAATATAAGTTATTCTAAAATTTTGGAATATACTTAAATATATTAATTTGTTACCTGCCCAGCCAGCATTCCATTCCCGTCTCTCCCCTTCCTAACAATACTCAGACTTTTTTTTTTCACGTGTCTACCCCTCCCCATCATAGCCCATCTGTTTTGAGTGGGCCCTGCCTGGGCTAAGATTGATCAGGATGATTCAGACGTGAAGATGTGACACCGTATGGCCAAGGAGACTCAAGCTTCAGTTGTCTGGAGTTTGTGAGAAGGAAATTTCCTCTGCTCCTGAGGGAGAGACCAGAAGAGGCATCCCCTCCCTGGACAATATGTGTATGTGGATGCACAGCCTGGAACTGCTGTAGACATTCTGGTACCGTGAAGGGAGCCAGCCTTGGGATAAAGCTGAAGCCGTGGAAGGCAGAGCAAAAAGAGGGAGGGAAGCAGGTCCCCAGTGGCATCGCTGAACCAAACCTCTGAACCAAATCAGCCCTGAAGCTCACTCTACCTCTGGCCTTTTCAGTTATGTGAGCTAATAAATCACATTTATTTTTCAAGTCAGTTCAAATGGGGTTTTCCACTTCTTGCAGCTGAAAGCATCCTAAGTGACACATTACTGAAAGAATTTTTTTCAAAAAAGAAAATGAAACTAATCACCCATAATTCTACCAATCAGCTTTGTTAGCATTTTAATATTTTCTTAAACCTTTTCCTACTATTGTAGCTGTATATATATTTTTCACAGATAAGATGGTGTGTACAATTTTGTGTTCCCCTTTCTCTTTAGCATTCTAGCATAAGCATTTCTCCTTGCTGTTAAGAATTCTTGTATCTTTTTTTTTGTCAGTGTGGTAAAAAGCATGTAACATAAAATTTTTACCATCTTAACCATTTTTAAGTGTATAGTGCAGTAGTGTTAAGTATATTCGCATTGTTGTGAATCAGATCTCCAGAACTTTTCCATCTTGCAAAACTGAAACTCTGCACCCATTGAGCAACTCCCCTTTTCTCCCTCCCCCAAGCCCCTGGTTCTAAGTATTATTTTAATGGTTGCATTATGTTATGTCATTTGGCTTTATCCAAAGTCATTCCCCCCTTTTGTTGAGTATTTTAAGTTGTATGAAAAATTTTTTTATTTTTTCATGTGCTTCTCCTAAGCATTCCATGGGTGTCACTTGGCCTGACACCTGGGACAAATTTTATATTAATTTCTTAGTTTGGGTTTCTGGACCATCAAGGAGTATAAATTCGAACAGCAAGCCCATGTCAGGTACAGATCTATGGTTACAAATTCTCAAAGGAGATATATATAGATATAGATACATTTTTTTCCCCAAGCAAAGAAGGATAAGCTTTTTTGACATCTCCCTTTGTGTAGGGTGGTGAAGATTAGAGAATTTTTTTCTAGCCTACTGTAGTATATATATTAGTGACACACCCATATCCTATCAGCATTTGTCATTACCATACAAACCCATGGTATCCCACTGTAAACACCTGTGTCTTTCTACCTAAAGGCTTTCACTAGGTTCACGCATGGGGTAAGCCAGAAGTGCTGAGGAGTGAAGGTCTCTGGGACTGATTCTCAGTCAGTGATGAACAGGAGGAGAGGGGTTGACTCCCAGGTGTCCACAGTGGAAACCTGCTCATTAATACAGCCTTTGTTGACACCGTTCCCTTCCCTATCTCCGTATAGTGCTGTCTGGGAACACCTTCCAAGTAAGTCCCTTGCATTCAAATCCTTTTCTCATTCTAAGAAAACTGGTGCCAAAAGTGATCCTATGAAGCAGATCCTCAGAATGATTCTGAAATTATATCGTTTGCCAACCAGATGTCAGCCAGCAGTAAGTGGGGTGGTAATACCAGCTCTCATGCTACAGCATCACATTTAATAAAACTCTTACCTATAGATTGGGATGGGATACAGGTGGAAGGGGATGCAATGCTCATTCCATAGCACTAGCACTTGAAATATACAGGGGCAATGATAATTGTAGGGATGGCAGAGTTGGTTGGCTATTGTTAACTGTCATAAAAACCCAAAAAATAACAAACTCATGTCAGCCTACTATCAAATCTGGATACATTGTGAAGGCCACAGGGCCTGCATAGCAATGTTTAAAGTGACCTGCATCTTTTGCAGCTAGAGGACAGATTGTGCTAAAAATCAGGCCAAGATTTGATTGCAAAAGTGGTGGAGTTACAAAGGAAGATGAACTCACAGCTCTAACAAGTCTCCTATGCCAAAATCAGGGCCCTGGTAAGGTGAGATCAAGACCCTGATACATGGGATATTTGGGTAGATGCCTTCAAGAACCTGGAACTCTCTGAGCCAGCAGGTGTGCCCCTCCCCCCTCCACTTCTACTTGTTAAGACAACAACCTCCCATTGTCACCCCCCTTCCTTCTAGATTGATAACGAGGGTCAAGTCTGAGCATGGCTTCTGTCAGGAAGTTTTGTTCTTGCCATGAAATAAAAGGGATCATTCACCAACACCGCTGCTGAACATGACTAATATGTGGGAAAACATATGGGAATGGATGCCAAGATTGCTGGACCAAGGAGGTTGGAATATAAGGCTGGATATGGAAGATTTGATGATATGGAGACATGCCTATGGCTTTGGGTTTTAATATCCTGGTTAGGATGCCAGGAGCTGGTCCTAAAATGGAATGGCTCCTTGAAGCTCGGAATCAGTGATGGTCTATAGGAAATAGCAGGGAGATGCCTTAGTAGAGCTATGAGGAGGAGGTCAAAAGCCTCAGAAAGATGAGCATGCTAGAATGGATTTATTATGTAATTCCAGAGAACCCTCCAGCTGACTGTGTTCTCTAAGAGAGCCCAGAAGACACTTCTTTCATTAAAATAATGAGGAACATGCTAGTGAGGGGGCTCAGTGGTGGCTGTCCTCTGTAGGCCAGGGTTGATGGCAAGAGATGTTCTGGAGTCCCTAGTGTCAATGAGATGATAGGATTCAGGAATAGCACAGGCCAGGGGGCAGCACTTATCTGTCAGAGACAATGTGGGTATAATTACCATGATGAACAGCAAGGCCAGAAGGAAATCAAGGGCCCTAACCCACAGGGCTCCAGAGCAATGGCTAATAAACAGTGATGTTTCTAGGGATGAGATAAGTGGGTGGCCAATGAGGATGTGGCTTGACTTACATGATCAAAATTGGTGAGGAGAGGATGAGCAGAAGATTGATTGCAATGGAAAAATATCATGACCTCTCACTGTTTTCCAGACCTAAGCCAGCTTTTAGAACACTTGATTGAAGGGGCTGTGCCCCCTTGAAGAAGGACCCTGCAATGTCACATCAAGTGTATGCAGTAGGTGTTTCCTCAGTCCTTACCCCAAAGGGACCTACAGTCATTTATTATGGTAATTGTGGAATAAGTGCAGGGAACTGTCCAGATTTTTTTTTTTTTTTTTGAGACAGAGTCTCACTCTGTTGCCGGGGCTGCAGTGCAGTGGTGTCATCACAGCTCACTGCAACCTCAAACTCCTGGGCTCAAGCGATCCTCCTGCCTCAGCCTCTGAATAGCTGGGACTACAGGCATGCGTTATAACACCTGGCTAATTTTTCTATTTTTAGTAGAGATGGGGTCTCGCTCTTGCTCAGGCTGGTCTTGAGCTCCTGGCCTCAAGCAATCCTCCTGTCTTGGCCTTCCAGAGTGCTAGGATTACAGGCATGAGCCACTGTGCCTGGCTGTCCAGATCCTTTAAAGGCTATTGGATATAGAGTCTGAGCTGACATTGATATCATGGGGGTCCAAAATGTCATCACAGCCCCCATGCTTAGGGTAGGGGTATATAGAGGCCAGGTGTTACACGGAGTCCTAGTCCAAGTTCATTTTCCCAGTTGCTGATTGCATAATTGAGATGACTATAATTAGTAGCTGGTTCCCTGGCCTGCAAGGTAAGAGTCATTGTAGTATGAAAGACCAGATGGAAGCCCCTTAAACTACACTCCCCCAACCAAGATAGTAAATTAGAAGTAATACTGCATCATGGGTGGAATAGTGGAGATTTCTACCACTTTTAAGAACCTAAAAATCAGATGGATCCAGGCAAATGATGGTAGATCCCCATAAATTTAAACAAATGGTAGTCCCAATCCCGGCTGTTGTGCCAGATTTGGTATCTTTACTGAACAGATCAACATAACATATGATACTTGGTCTGCATCTGTCGAGCTTGTGAATTCGTTATTTTTAATCTCCATTAGGGCCAGGCGCAGTGGCTCACACCTATAATCCCAGCACTTTAGGAGGCTGAGGTGGGAGGATCGCTTGAGCCCAGGAATTCAAGGTTACAGTGAGCTATGATCACACCACTGTACTCCAGTCTGGGCGACAGAGTGAGACCTCATCTCTAAAAAAAAAATAAAATAATCTCCATGAGGAAAGCAGGTCAACAGCAGTTTGCATTTACCTAAGACAGAGAGCAGTACACATTCACTACCTAGACAGAGAGCTAGATTAACTCTCCTACTCTCTGTCACAATATAGTCCACAGAGACCTTGATCATCTTGATATTCTGCAGAACTTCATGCTGGCCCACTACATTGATGAAATCACACTAATCAGATCTGGTAAGGAGGAAGCGGTAAGTATTGTGGAAGCCCTGGTAAGACACCTGAATGCGATGCCAGAGGGTAGGAGAGAAATCCTACAAAAATTCAGGGAGCCTATCACACCAGTAAAGTTCTCAGGTGTCCAGTGGTCTGGAGTATGCTGGAATGCCTCCACCAAGTAAAGGAGAAACTATTGTGCCTTGTACCTCCTAGCACTAAAAAGGGGGCATAGTACTTGTAAGGTCTCTTTGGATTTTGGAGACAGTACATACCATGGTTGGGAATATTGTTCCATCCCATTTATTAGATGAATTGGCAGGCTGCTGGGTTTGAATTGCACCTAGAGTAAGAGCGGGTTCTTCAGCAGGTCCAGGCTGTGGCAAAAGCAGTCCTGTCATTGGGGTCATATAATCCAGTAGAGTCAATGGGTCTAGAGGTATCTGTGATAGATAAAGGTGCTGCATGGAATCTCTGGCAAGTTCTTTTAGGAAAGTAGCAGATCCCCTAAGCTTCTGGAGAGAGGATTTGCTATCTGTAGCAGAGAGATAGCCATCATCTAAACAACAGCCCCTGGTATGCCATTGAGTCCTGGTAGAAACTGAGTGCAAGACCATGGGGCATCAGGTGACTATGTGACTGGATCTGACCTTATAAATCGAGTCCAGTCACATCCACCAGGTCATAAGCTTGAGAGGCACAGTGGAAATCCACCCCATGGTAGAATTGGTACATTTGGAATTGGGTCCAAATGAAACTGCAGAGCTCAAATAATTTACACTATCAGGTATCCCAAATCCCCTTGCCACCTACCTATGTTGTACCAACACCTCTTCCTCAGCTCAGACCTGAGACCTCCTGGGGAGTTCCATCTGAGCAGCTAATGTAAGCAGGAAAAAACTGGGTCTGGTTCATGAGTGGAATGCCTTGATTTGTTCCTGTAAGCCAAAAACGGTCTGCTGCCCCACTACAACTCCACTCATTGCTGTGATCCTCCTGGTGGGCAGAGCTCTATGCAGTACACCTGGCCATCAACTTTTGTTTATCCATTTATCAGTTGATAGACATTTGGGTTGTTTCTACCCAGTCATCCGTCGGTATCCATGGGGGATCGGTTCCAGGACATCCCCCCCATACCAAAATCTACACGCTCAAGTCCCTGACATAAAATGGTGCAGTATTTCCATACAACCTATGCACATCCTCCTGTATACTTTAAATCATCTGTAGCTTACTTATAATACCTAATACAATGGAAATGCTGTGTAAATAGTTGTTCTACCATATTATTTTTTAATTTGTATTAACTTTTATTGTTATTATTTATTTATTTATTTTTAATATTTTGGATCCATGGTTGGTTGAGTCCAAGGATGCAGGACTCACAGATACAGAGGGCCAACTATAAAGAATGCTGTTATGAACGTTTATGTACGAGCTTTTGTTTGAACGTGTTTTCAATTCTCTCGGGTGGAATTTCTAGGTCATATGATAATTCTATGTTTAACTTCTTGGGGATCTGGCAAACTTTTCTATAGTGGCTGTGCCATTTTACACGATCATCAGTAATGTATAACGGTTCCAATTTCTCCACACCCTCACACCCTCAACACTTGTTTTCTGTTTTGTTTTTTTTTATTACACCCATCCTAGTGGGTGTAAAGTGGTATCTCTTTGTGGTTTTGATTTTAATTTCCCTGGTGGATAATGATAGATTCATTTTTCTTTCTCATAAGCTTAATCATGCATTTAAAAAACATGTGTGTCATATTTTATGTCTAAGTATGTCTGTAGTAGGCAGACCCAGAATTCTTTCCCCACCACAACACAGAGTCTTTCTCTTCAGTCAAGGATTAATATTAGAGTTTTAAAAGACTATAATTAAGCATAGAGATGCATGGCTAGAGGAAGCAGTGTGTTTTAGGTTAGGTA
Source organism: Daubentonia madagascariensis (assembly GCA_023783475.1). Taxonomy (NCBI): domain Eukaryota; kingdom Metazoa; phylum Chordata; class Mammalia; order Primates; family Daubentoniidae; genus Daubentonia; species Daubentonia madagascariensis. The sequence continues at coordinate 3,749,851 of JAKFHU010000144.1, read as the reverse complement.
GCATTGGTAATAGGAGAGCATTTCATATGAAAGTGTTTGACGTTCTCTATCACTGATGTAGAAATGAGATGGCTATAAGCAAGTCATAGAGTTTATTGAGGAGATGGTCCACCAAGTCACTGCAGTATGCTCATTATGGAGCATATATTGGTGAGATATGGCAGTCACTCATGCCTAGCTTTTCCTATGTCCAGAACCTTCCCATGCTTTAGGTTCAATTTATACTAGTCCCATGTTTTGAAATATGGAATTAAAACTATATCTAAGTGACCAACCAGACTACCCCACCGGGTTGTCAGTATGACAACACAGTGCAAATTAATCATTCATTCATTTGTTCAAGCAATAGTTATTAAGCATCAAGGGTCCAGCATTGAGAATAGTGGCAGTCATTGTTCTAGGCACAGAATATATGGTGGTCAGCAAAGCAGAGCAGGTCCCTGCTCTCCCGAGTCTTATGTTACAGCAATAAGTGGAACTGGATAGCCTCTGAGTGTTCCTGAAATTGCTCCTCTTCCACACACACGGTTTCTACCCTCAGACAGGACAGTCCCCTCTTCAAGGTGGCCCCCATGGCACCTTCAGAATGCAATTAGAATGATCCAGATAGAGACTGTCAAGTGTGCATTTTCACAAAGAGACAATCTGGATTTAATTCAAGAGAGGATTCCATTAACCCATTATTCAATCAACTGAAAGGCCCTCTAACCTGAAAATTTGGAAATGCAAATGAAGGCAGACACAGTCAGAGAGATTTTCAACATCTAAGTGTCCAAGGGCCAAATTACAGCTCACTCCACATGCACAGTTAATACTCTCCAAGCCTTTTTCCAATAATTACTGTAAAAAGCTTTGAGATACCTTGAGCATAATCATAGTTCCAGGAAAACACATTAGACAGCCCATTAATTACATTGGTTGCTAAAAATATGGGGGACCATGGGGGACAACTGCATAAGGGTTGGGGCTGTGGAACAGCAAGGATGAAATAACGCACTTCGACCTGTTAAAAAATGCAAACCAGGACTTCTGGGAGAACCGTCATCTGGAACACAGATAGTCCAGGGAAGAACACCTCTGACAGCCTGATGGTCAGAGGGGGACTGGGCAAAGCCACTGAGCACTGCGCTCGAACTGGGCCCCACAGAGGAGGCACGGCCTCGCCCTGCAGGAGCCTCCGCTGTGATGAGGGACAGTGATGGGCCACAAGAAAGTTTCACAGAACTTGAGGACAAGGTCTACAGGATGCTATATCCAAAAGGGCAGTGAGACACCCTGATTGAACCCTAGCTGATACACTCCCACATGAATGCTTTGCTGAGGTCAAACTGATGGCCATCTCCAAAACTGGCCTAGAGTTTCCCATCACTGCCACTGCCCATGCTGGAACATTCTTCATTCTTTTTCCACGTATCAATTCCTGTTTATCATTCAAGACCCAGTTCAAATGTGACTTCTTGGACCAGCTGGCCCACATCGATCTCTCCCTTCCCCAAGCATTAGTGACTTACAAAGTCCATATACTGATCATGGACTACCTTGGGTAAGGAACGGGACCTCTATTCAGCTCCAAACATCTGGGGGTATAGTGCCTGCAGACCAGACCCATGTGGTTCTTGCCCTCTTGGAGCTCGTACTCTGTATCTTTTAGTTAATTCTCTTCCTGACTGGGAGGTAATAAAACATGCGAATCGCAAAGATCTGGTCACACCAGCCAAGGCTTATAGGTCCAGAAGGGCCAGCCAGGGAATGTGGAGCAGAACAGGGAAATAAGAGCAACTTGACCCTAAAGAGCCTCAGAAGACCCCAGGCAGCTGTTGAAGTCTTCAGGGCTCACCCTCCAGTCCCAGCTCCACACACTGCCTGGATCATCAGTGCAGCACTGGGACCCTGGGGAAAAGGGTGAGGACAGTCCCAGTCATGATTCAGGCCACCTGGAAAATTCTTCTCTCAACTGTGTTGCTTAACTCTTTGTGAACTGAACTATGGATGTTTGGGCTGAGAGAAATGTAAAGTAGATTGGAAAGAGTCTTTACCTGGGAGGCGGGAGGCCTGGGTTCTATTCCTGGTTCTGATGATTACCACTGAATGCCTTTGGATGAGTCATTTAAAGCCTCAGATTCAATTGCCTCATCTGGAAGTTGGATGAAAGACATCTGATCTGTTTGATGGAGTGGACCTAAGAGGCCGTAGAAGGGCCTCTTGATGTCCTGTCCAAACCTAATATATATTATTTTTCACTTTTTAAATTCTGAAATATAATACCCAGGAAAGTACATAAAACTGATGGCTCCAGATGAATACAGAGTAATCATTCTTACGTACTGACCACACGGGTAATCAACACAGCTCAAGAAAGAGAATATTACCAGCGCCCTGAAGTACCCCCATTGCCCTTCCTAATTGCAACCTTCTTTCTCCCCAAGAGGTATACACTATCCTGATAATTACAGTAGTCACATCCTACCTAAGTATGCAAGCCTAGGCTAGGTAGCTTGGTTTGCTAACTTCTTAAATGTCATATGGTTGGAATCATGTAGTGTTTATTCTTTTTCATATGGCTTATTTTGCCCAAAATTGTGTTTGTGAGACTCACTTATGTTGTTGCATGTGGATAGGTTCATTTTAGTTGCTATACAATATTCCATCATATAAATATATCACAGTTTATCCATTCTACTATTGATGGACACGTGCGTTCTTTCTAGCTCAATGCTATTGCAGACAGTACTGCTTGAACATTCTTGCCCATATACATTCTTGTACAGAAATTTCTGGGTCATAGGGTATGCCTATCTTAAACTTTACTAGCAAATGCCAGCTTTCCAAAGTAGTTGTGCCAATTTATACTCCTGTCAACAGTATAAGAGAGTTCCCCTTGCACCACACCGTACCAATGCCTGGTGCTGCCAGACTTTTTAAAGTTTTTTAGCCATCTGATGGGTGTGTAATAGAATCTCATTGTAGTTTTCCCTGATTAATAAAATTGAACCCCTTTCCTTAAGTGTATTCACCATTTGGACTTCCCTTTTTGTGATGTGTCTGTTCAAGTACTTTACTATTTTAAAATTATTTTTCTTGTTGATTTCTAGGCACTCTTTCTTACTGGTTATGTGTGTGGAATATATCTCCCCCATTCTGTAGCTTATCTTTTCACTCTCTTGCTAATGCCTTTTTTTTTTTTTTGAGACAGAGTCTTGCTCCTTTGCCCTGGGTAGAGTGCAGTGGCATCATCATAGCTCACTGCAACCTCAAACTCCTGGCATAAGAGATCCCCCTGCCTCAGCCTCCTGAGTAGCTGGGACTACAGGCCTGCACCACCATGCCCAGATAACTTTTTCAATTTTTTGTAGAGATGGGGCTTGCTCTTGCTCAGGCTGGTCTTGAACTCCTGATCTCCAGCAATCCTCCCACATGGCCTCCCAGAGTGCTAGGATTATAGACATGAGCTACCATGCCCAGCTTACTAGTGTCTTTTGATGAACAAAGGGCTTAATGTAGAACAATCTTCCCTTCATGGCTGATACTATTTTGCATCTTATGAAATCTTTTCCTACTCTAATGTCATGAAGTTAGTCTCCTGTATTATCTTTTAAAGGCTTTATTATTCTGTCTTTAATTTTTAGGACTCCAATCCACCTGAAATTTATTTTTTGTTGATGGTGTGGGAATAAGGATCAGATTTTCTTTTTTTTTTTTTTTTCCACATGGATACTCTGTTATTAGAAAGGCAATCTTGGCCAGGTACTGTGGCTCACACCAATAACATTAGCACTTTGGGAGGCTGAGGCAAGAAGTTTGCTTGAGGTCAGGAGCTGGAGACCAGCCTGGGCAAGAGTGAGAACATGTCTCTACAAAAAAAAAAAAATTATCCAGCCATGGTGGTATGCGCCTGTAGTCCCAAATACTCAGGAGGTTGAGGCAGGAGGATCGCTTGAGCCCAGGTCTTTGAGGTTGCAGTGAGCTATGATGACGCCACTGCACCCTAGCCTGTGTGACAGAGTGAGACCCTTTCACACACACAAAAAAAAGGAAGGCAATCTTTCCCCAGTGTTCTGCATTTTTATCTTTGTCATATATCAAGTGTCTATCTATGCACAATCTATTTCTAGGTTCTCTATTCTATTTCATTGGTTCAATTTTTTAATCTTTGCACAAATACCATACTATCTTAATTACTCTAACTTCATAGTAAATCTTGATATCTGCTAGAACAAGTCCTCTTACCTTTTTCTTTTACCTTGAATAAGCTTTACCTTTTACATTTCTACATAAATTTTAGAGTAAGCTTATTATGTTTCACAAAAGAATGTTGTGATTTTAATTGGGATTGTACTAAGTCTGTTGATCAATTTAGGGAAATTTTGTATCCAATCTATGGCTTCCAATCTATGAACATGGTATATCATTACATTTATTTAGGCCTTCTTTAAATATCTCAAAATTTTATAGTTATCATTACTGAGGTCTTGAAGGTAGACTATCCACAGCAGCCACTGCCTTCGGGATCATCTCAGTGATCCCCTCTGGTGCCACCATTCACCAGATCTCCCTGTCTTCAGTTCCACTCTCCCCTCAAGCCTGAGCCAATCCAAAGGGGACAAAGACCTCTACTTTACCTTCCCAAGCCACTTACCAGTTCATCTTTTTTTAAAAACTATCCTAAATGCTGTAACCCACTCCTATATCAACTCAACAATGAACACAATTCCCTGTTAGCCTTGATGTTCCCTGCTGGGGCCCCACAAAATTGCCAGCAAATGACCTTGATGAGTTGATGGTACTTGCTGCAGAAACTTCCCTTGAATTCTCTCTTCTCACAGTAGCTTGTACATCCTGAAGGCAATGTTCTAGCTCCAGAAAGGCCACTTATGTGGTAAGGTAGGGTTTTCAATCTCTAGATTTAATGGTGTCAAAGACTCTATACTTCTTCAAGTCTATACACCCTGTCCAAAGTCTGGGAGGGATGCCTACAGGAGGCATTGAGGCCAGGAAGGGTAGGATGTACACTGATGAAAGGTACCCCTTCACCTCTCTCAGTGTAATGCACAGATGCTCCACAAGAACAGGCTGACATATTATCTGTGGTCCATATTCCCATAGTTAACACAGATGTATCATATGGCCTGTCTCACCTTTACATTCCTTATCCGTAAAGTTGGGATGACACTTGCCCTGGCAGATCCTGTAGATTAGCTGATTCAGAATCTGTTTCAACCATGTTTTCTCCCACTTTACTTTACCACAAAGGCTGGTGAGTGAAATGCTTACATCCCCAGCCTCTCTTGCAGATAAAGATGGCCATGACATGACACAGCTCTAACTAATGAGATGCAGACAGACAGCCCCAGGGAGGCCTTCCCTTCCAGAATGAAAAAGCAATGTCTGACAAGAAGGAGGCTATTGTGTTTTGCTGTTTGCTTTTTGCCTCCCTCAATCTCCCTTCTTTTTGCTGAGTATTTAGATGGGATGTCTGGAGGTGCAGCATCCCATTCTAGTCAAGGAAAAAGCCCACACTAATGGTGGTGAGGCAGGTAGATAGAAGAAGCCCAGTCCTTCACAATTGCCTTGACTGGCCACGCAGTCCTGAATTTCCTAACATGAACATCTGTTTATGTGAAAAATGAACCTCTTATTTGTTTAAGTAAGTGGTAGGGTTTTCTAATGCTTGTGGCCAAAAGCATTCCTGATACACAGATGGTACAGGGTTGTGACGAGAAAGACAGTGGATGTAAAGTCCCAATAGTACCTTGGTGTTTGATGGTTGCTCAGTAAATAGCAGCTATTATTACAGACCCCTGTGTGTGAGTCCATCTACCTAGACAGACTAGGACCTTCCAGAAGACAGGACCCAAGAAAATGGAATGGGCATACAGTGAAGATCTATTCAGACTGAGTTGAACTGAACTGGAATGAACTGTCTCCTGGGGCAAATATTATCTATTTAGGAGATCTAGCAGAGGATAGATGCATCAATCGGTTCAGTGCAGTAAACAGAAATTGCTCTAATTATTTAATGCAGCAAGGGATTTAATACAAAGAATTAGACAAGTTTTTGGAAGGAATTTGAGGCGTGGAACTCAGGGTTCTGCTACCAGGCTATCAAATAAATAATCACACCACTAAAGCTATCAGGAACCCCCAGCTGCTGCTACCTCTGCAGACACCACAACTGACCCTTATCCCACAAAGCTGGACACTAGACATTGGAACTCTGAGTCCAGCTGCTGCTGCAGTGTCCAAATACTCTTGACCTTGCTTACCAGCAACAGTAGTAGATGGCCTTTCCCTGCTGGCTTACTTCCAAATACCATTTGAGTGCATTCATTTGGTAAAAGCTACTTCGAATTCAGGAGCCTAACTGTAAAGGAATCTGAGAAACCTAGTTTTTAGCTTTTCAACGTCTCTAACTAGAAGAAGGCAGAATGGAAGTTGAGAGGCCAATCTTTGCAGTAGGGACTCAGAGAGAAGAGGAGATGGGTAAGTGGAGGGGAGGGAGGAAAAGATGTGATCCAGGCTTTTCCTGTGGTTCTCTTGGAGGTGGCAAGGAAAGGAGACCAATCACAACATTCTCTGATCACTGATGGTTTTGCAAGAATAAATTCTGACAGGCAAGCTGACAGCTCCTGGGGGAGGATTAAAGCAGACCACATGCTCGTGTGTGTATCATTCTCTTAGCGAAACAGAAGCAGGTAAAGATGGGCTGGGGCAGCCATCCCAAGGGGGGCAGCCTCAGTCATTTGACATGCTCAGTCATTTTCCTTTTGTGTGGCTCTGCTACACTTTAGAGAGGATACAGAGAGAGGCCAGGGAAGAGGAGGGAGACTGGAGCTGCCCCTCATACTACTCTCTCATTCTAGCCTTTGTCCGGGAGACACTATCTGTCTGGGACTTGGGTTGTAAGTGTGTGAAGTCCTCTATTCACCTAGCATCTCTCCAAGCAGAACCCAGAGCCACCATCACAGCTTCCACGTCAGTATGCACCAGGCCCTGTGCTAATTGCTTTGTGCATGGGTTTCATTCAACAGTCAATGAATACTCACTTACAAATATTAGAAAGGTAGAATGTCTTTTGTGTATTATGCTATGGTCTAGGTGAAGAAAGGAAATAAAAATGTCTGCCCATATAATAGGTATGAATGAGAGCCATGATCGCTCAGATGTAGAGATTTTACATTATCTTTGCAGGCAAAATAGATCAGCTCTGAGCACCCTGACCCTTTAACATATAACAAAGTGCTGATCGCCTCTATGGTGGTTCTATGGCTCCCTTTTCCCCACTATTGGGCCTTCCTTGGATTCCAAGGGTTACCTGGGGCCTGGTCCTAAGCTCTACATGGTTAAGGTGGTTCTTCTCGTACCTTCTGCTGTCGATTGCCAGGCTTCCCCCATCTCCTGCACTGCTGTTCTTGGTGGGCTGTGATTCACCCATCACAGTGACTCTATCTACTGACCACCACTCTTGTGCCAATCTAGTCTTTCTCCAACTCAGTTTTCCCTAATGTCGCCAAGGTAGATGCTCCCGTGAAACAGTGGGATCCTCCACTTGCAGGAAGACTCTGAGTGGGAGGGAGAATGGCTCATGAGAGAAGCAGCCACAAAGCCTGAGGACACTGCCTCCCTGGAGCTTGATGGCCATCATCATGGATTCCAACTCAGCTGGGCAAGGAGCAGATGCACCCTGTCCTACTGGTGGTGGTGGCGGCTCTGCAGCAGGCTCTCTGGATAAATCCAGCCTGCCCTACAAGCCCATGCTGAAGCTCAGAAACATCAACACACTAAAGGAGGCTTTCAGAGATGCAGAAAAAGCCACTGATTCAACATCCATTCATAACAAAAAATAAAAATAAAAACAACTATTAGCCCAATAAGAATAGGAGAAAGCATCCTTTTATTCCCTTTAAAGTACAGAATAAGACAATGATGCCCAATAATACCACGTCTTTTCAATAAGGTAATGGAGATCCTAGCCAGGATAGGGGGAAAAAAAGATATTGGAAAGGAAAAAACCATACATACCTCTATTAAAGCATAAATAAATTAGTACAGAGATGTCAAAAAAGTATTGGAAATACAGCCATCATTATTTGTAAAATATTATTTATGTAGAAAAATTCAAGATAATCAAAGTAAAGTTATTATAACTAAGAGTAGAAGGTGAAAATATTAATTGCATTCATATACAGCAACAATAAATACTTCTAAAATATAATTTTAAAATATTGCCAAGATAACAAAACATAACAAAGCTAGACATTAATTAAGAATAAACCTGACCAAAACATTCAGGGAAAATATTTAATGGAGAAAATTATAAAACACTGTTGAAAGATGTAAAAACAGACTGAAATAAGTAATACATAATATTATATTATCAAATAATATTATACATCAAATAATATAATATATTAAGACCTATAATATAGAACTTAATGTAATAAAGTCCTATATTATACAGAAATATAGTATCTGCATAAGACCTAAATATAGATTTATATGTGGGGAAAACCCAAAATTGTAAGTATGGCAGTTATCTCCAAGTTAATATATAAAATCAATATAGTTTGGGGCAATAGGGTTTTCTGTGGAAATCAACAGTCTGATCCTAATGTTTATATGGAATAGTGAAGGATCAAAAACAACCAAGAAAATTTTGAAGATGATATGAGGAAAGACTCCCCAACCAGATATCAAGATTTCATATAAAGCTATAACAGCTAAAAGAGTATGTTATTGTAATAAACATTGACAAATACAAAAACCTAACAGGACAGAGAGCCCACAAACAGGTCTATGCATATATTGCTACTTGATATATGACAGAAGTAGAATTTTGAATCAGAAGCAAGTAGTGCTGAAAACATTGGTTATATACATGTAAAGAAATTGGGCCTGTAGCTCATACCACACACAAAATAAATCCCAGATGGATAAAAGACCTAATTATGAAAGGCAAAACTTAAAAACTTCTAGAGGAAAATATAAGAGAATATTTATATGTCCTTGGAGTAGGAAAGGATATCTTAAATTAAGGAAAAAAGCATCAACAATAACAAAAAATGAATTCAACTTCATTAAAAATAAAAACTTTTGTATAAAAAATATATCACAATTGAGAAGTCAAGTTATTGACTGGGAGACAATCTGTGCAATGCCTAAAACCTACCAAGGGTCAGTATATAGAATATATAAAGAACTAACAATCATTGAGAAAAAAGCCAACAATGTAAAGGAAAAAATGGTCAAACAGGGAATTCACAGAAAAGGAAAATGTAAGTTGCCAATAAAAAGGGAAAGATGCATGACCTCATAAGTAATCAGAGACATGCAAAATCGAGAGAATAAGATAGACCATTTCACACTCAACAGATTGGCAAAAATTAAGAACTGTGATGGGGCATGGACTCTCATACAACCACTGTGAAAATGTACTGCTGAATATAAGATGCATATAGCCTAGAAATCAACAATTATTCTACTGCTGGCTAAATAGAAACTCTCATACTTACGCATGAGAAAATGTGTACAAAAATTTTCATTTCAGCATAGTTTGTAATAGAAAAATATTGGAATCAACCTTAAATGTCCATCGATAAGAGAATGAATAAATTGTGTTATAATCAGGATCACCATAGATAAATCTTGAAAAATGTAGATGAAAAAAGTAAATTGCAGGACACTTAAGTATGAAGTTATATAAAGTTTAAAGATATGCAACACAGTGCTATATATTGTTTATAAATACATACACCTGTTTGGGTAGGAATGATGAACACCAAATTCAAACTAGTGGTTACCTGTGAGAATAAAGGGAAGAGAAGAGAATTGCACACTGATTTACAAGGGTTTCGACTGTACCTGTAATATTTTATTTCAACTTATTTTAAAAAAAAAAAGGTCTGGTGGGGTGCAGTGGCTCACGTCTGTAATCCTAGCACTCTGGGAGGCCAAGGCAGGAGGATCACTTGAGCTCAGGAGTTCGAGACCAGTCTGAGTAAGAACGAGATCCCATCTCTACTAAAAATAGAAAAATTAGCCAGGTGTGGTGGCAGGCGCCTATATTTCTAGCTTCTCAGGAGGCTGAGGCAGGAGGATCGCTTGAGCCCAGGAGTTTGAGGTTGCAGTGAGCTATGATGATGCCACTGCACTCTATCCAGGGTGACTGAGTCTCACTTTGTCTCAAAAAAAGAAAAAAGAGAAAACAAAAATCTGCGGCAAAGATGGCAAAATGTTATAATTTGACAAGCTGCGTGGCAGGTACATGGATGTGTGTGAAAGTATTTTTATACCCTTTTTTTGGTGCCTAAACTATCTCCTAATTTTAAAAATGATATAGGAAAGAGCTACCGTGGAGGTCAGCTCTTTGTCTCAAGGACTCTTCTAGCATCCCGGATGCTTCCTTGTGGAAGGGAGTGTTGGAACAGTCCATGTCAAAGTAGCCATGCTGTCAGCTGTTGATGTGCATAGCTAGAATCCTGGAGAAGGCTTCATTAGTCCTTTACTTCTGGTCCAAATATATCACCCCATTTTTATGGAGCTACCTGATAGCAAAGGCTCTTGTGTCCGGCCCCAGCTCCCTTCCTGAGGGCCCTGCCTTTTCCTTGACTCTCAGGGAGCAGCATGTGGCCGCCCTCCGGGGAGGCAGGATTCTCCCCCTCATCCACTCACTGTCTTTCCTCTTCCCCCATGATCCTCTATCCTTTTTCATTTCATTTTATTATTTTTAACTGTGTAGTACAAACATTTTCAAACATATAAAAAGTCGAGAGAATGGTAACATGAGCCCTCATATATCATCACTCAGTTTCAACAATTATTAATATTGATACTTTCCAGTCTTATTTCATAAATCTCCCTGCTAGCTTTTTTTTCCTGGCTGCAGTATTATAAAGCACATCCCAGATGTCATTTCATTTCATTCATAAATACTTCAGTGTTAGCAGATGACTTTTAAAAATTACCATAATACCATTATCATATCTAACAAAATTAATAATAATTCCTCATTATCTTCTAACACAACCAGTGTTACTCTCAGACCTGGGCCAGACCCCATTCCTATAGGTTCCTACATATTTCTAACACCAAAAAATAAATAAATTTATTAAAGAACACCTGGGCACCTCTAACACCCTGGATATACACATAGCCCAGGCACAAAGGACCCATAACCCTAACATCTGCCCTTGTGACTGACACCATTCAGGCCTCAGGGCACTGCTTCTGCACCCTTCTTGCCCCTGAGCCTCGAGGTAAAAGGTACCTGCAAGGGAATACTGAGTAGGCATTAGAGCTGGGCAGCTCCAGGGTTGGACATGGGTCCACTTCCGGGAGCCTGCAGATTTTAGCAGAAGCACTTAAGTAGAGAAAGACAAATTAATTAACTTGTCAAATCATTCCTCTTAGAGAGCATGAATGCAGTAGATTCTTGCATGATAAAGTGTCTGTCTCAGTCTTGCCAAGAGACCATTTTCTTGTTTCTGTTCATATTCTAGTTCACAGTTCTAGAGGCACTCATGAATTAGCAAAGCATTTGTAATAGTTGTATATGGTGACTGAGGAACATTTTGTGAAAGCAACAATTCATATTACTCTTAAATTTGTATATGCTAGATCTAGATGCAATATTCCTGAAGTATGATGATGATTCTTTTCATTGGTAACTAGATGATAAATGCAAAAATTGTGATTACTTTTATAAAAACACTTAAGATGTAACTAAATTTTCAAAAAAATAAATAAAAATGTCAGCTTTAGTCAAATAATTTGGATTTAAACTTTTGATACTCACTTCTTATGATTTGGTTTTTGCCTTTTAATTCAATAGATAATTTAGAATATTTCAGACGAAGGGTTGGCAAACTTTTTCTGTAAAGATCCACATACTAAATATTCAAAGTTTTGCAGGCCACATAAGGCATACAGTCTCTGTCTTATATTCTTCTTTATGTTGTTTGTTTGTTTGTTTTTATAATCCTTTAAAAATGTAAATGCTAACCACAACAAGAGATACCACTTCATAGCCACAAGGATGGCTAAAGTGAGAAAGATAGACAATAACAAGTGTTGACAAGGATGTGTAGAAATTGAAACCATCACGCACTGCTGTTGGGAATGTAAAACATTCCTCTTTGGAAAACAATTTGGTAGTTCCTCAAACAATGAAACATATGACCTAGCAATTCCATTCCTAGATCTATAGTCAAGAGAACTGAAAACATATGTTCACATAAAAACTTGTACATGTATATTCACAGCAGTGTTATTCATAATAGCCTCAAAGTGGAAACAACCCAAATGTCCATCACCTGATGAATGGATAAACAAAATGTGGTATATTGTGGTATAATAAAAAATATATTTGGTCTTCGTCCCCAGTTCCTGGTACAGAGCTCCTAAAACCCTTGGAATTTCCTGAGTGATAGGAGTGTCTTGTTATTCATAACAAGCCCCTTTGACTACACTTGAGTTTTTTGGTGAGGTTTTGTTTTCTTTTGTTTTGTTTTGTTTTGTTTTTGTTGAGACTGGGTCTCTCTATGTTGCCCAGGATGGTCTGAAACTCCTGAGCTTAAACTCCTGCTGCTTCAGCCTCCCAAGTAGCTGGGACTACAGGTGCATGCCACTGCACCCAGCATGCACTTGAGTTTTGCTAATGAAATGGCTCAGGGTGGGGCCCCTAGGTAGCTTCAGGATGGGGGCTGGTCACCAGAAAAACCAAACATGTGATTAGAGGGTAGAAGCCCTTCGATGTCTTCTCTTACCACCCACCAGCTCCAGGGAGAGGAGAGGAACTGGAGATCGTGTTACAAAACCTCTTAAACAATGGTATTTGGAGAACTTCCAGGTGATACATCTAGGTGCTGGGAGGGTGGTGTGCCAAGAGAGGACATAGAAGCTCTGTGCCCAACTCCCCATATATTACCTTATGCATGTTTTCCATTTGGCTATTCATTTGTATCCTTTATAATAAGCCAGTAATAATAACTAAAGCACTTTCCTGAGTTCTGTGAGTCATGCTAAAAAATTACTGAACCTGAGTGGGGGATGTGGGAACCCTTGAATTTGTACTCAGATAGACAGAAGTGTTAGCAGCCTGAGTAGCCCATTTACAGCTGGAATCTGAAGTGGGGGCAGTCTTGTGGGACTGAGCCCTTAACCTGTGGGGTCTGTAATAGTGTCAGAATTGAAATGAATCGTTGGACACCCAGTTGGTATTGGAGAATAGGTTGTTCTTGTGGAAAAATGACAGGTATTTGGTATCAGAGGAAAAAACCACCATTTGGTGCCAGACATAGTGTCAGAAAACACCACACATATATCTGTACAATGGAATATTATTTATAAATAATATATGCTACAACATGGATAAATCTTGAAAACATTATACTAAGTGAAAAAATTCAGATATAACAGGTCATCAATTGTATGATTCCACTTATATGAAATGTCTAGAAACAGCAAATTCATAGAGACAGAAAGTAGATTAGTGGTTTCCAGGGACTGGGGGGATAGGAGAATGGGAAGTGATTGCTAATGGGTCATGTTTCTTTTTGGGGTGATGAAAACATTCCAGAATTAGATAGTGGCAATGCTTGCACAACTCTGTGAATATTCTAAAAACCACTGAATTGCACACTTTACATGAGTGAATTTTATGGTATGTGAATTATATCTCAATAAAGCTGTTATTTAAAAATTATAAAAGAACATTTTTAGCTCAAGGGCCATACAAAAAGTGTCCAAGGCTAGATTTGCCCTGCAGGCTGGAGTTTGCCAATTACTGTTTTAAATGACAAAACTGTTTTTGGAAACATGTAGGAACAAAATTTAAGTTTCTGCTCTTGACTCAAGCCCTGTTTGTGTAAGGGGTGGTCCTGATCTAATATCTAATCTATTTTCAATTTTTTTTTTATTTTCTCAAAATGTCTCAACACATTAATTCCCTTCCTCCTGAAGTTCTGCCAGCTCTTGCATCTTCCTCCAGAACTTCTGGTTCTTCTCTGTCCATTGTTTCATCTGGTTCCACACAGATGGAGAAAGGGGAGAGGGGAAGAGGTTTTCATGCAGCCGGATCAAACATCTAAAACACAATTAGACCTTTTGCACTGTGAAGATTCAAGAGCATAAATCCTGCACATTTTATATAATCATATAATTAAGGTGCTAATGGCGAAACATGTAATGGTGGTCATGGGTGGTGGCGGCCGTGATGGAAGAGGACAGAGTCCTAATGCAGATAATAGTGGTCCATAATGGAATGATTACCAAAGGAGAGATAGCCCCTTTTTTGCTAGCAATATTGCTATTTTCTCCTATTCTTGAGTTAGCCTGGAAAATGAGTCCCTGCCAGGGTCTGGGCAAGTAGGAGTCTGCGGTAATATTTAGAGATCTATTTTGTGATTTTATGGAACTGCTGAAAAGGTCAAGAACATTTCTTTAAATGTCAATGGCCTGAGGGTCCAATTACCCAGGGGAGGACATTTTTGGAAGAGGAGCTTTGTAAGCCTGGCAGAATGGCATGGGAGGAGCTCAGGGAGTAGGGAGCCAAGGGGTGGCCCCAGGCTTCCAAGGGACAGGGTCTGGGGCAGAGGGAAGATGGGCTTTTGCAGAAGCTGTTGATGCCTTCTCCTGTGGGTGAGGAAGGCCCATGATAGTTGCCTTCTCCCAGCAGGGCTTGCTGCTCCCTACACCCCTGCTTGTGAGGCCGGTCCACAGGGGAAGCAGGAGCCTAAAGAGCCAGGTGCAAGCTGGGTGTTGGGGGGAATGCATCCTCCTCCCAAACTCCAGACTGTAGAGTTTCCAGAGTCCTCTGTGCTGATCCCTGGGACTGACCCAAGGAAGCCCAGCAACTGCATTACAGGCCATGTGTTCAAAACCCTGAGCTGGTATTTTTAAACTTTAGTTTCAAGAGAACACATGAAAAATATGAAAAATGTAGATTCCTGAGCCCAATGTGTAGCAATTTGGATTCAAAGATGAACAATATTTTTGTTTTCTTATAATGGGGAGGGAAGCTATTTTCATGGGAGATTGGCAGCTTGTTAAAATGCATATCCCTAGGCCCTTAACCCCATTGAACCAGTACTTGCAGGAGGGGGTGCTTGAAAGGGTCATGGGACCCAAGGGCTTGTACTTTCAGCAACTTCCCCAGAAGAGTTTGAGGCTGGTCTTCTCCAGGCCACCCTGCAAGAACCAGTGCATTTGCCTGGAGAATCTTCTGTCCCCTGTGAATATCTCCTTCAGAAAACTGGGTCTGTTGTAGTACCCACGTGGGCAGCAGGATAAGAGGACTTTGAAATCAGACAGTATGATCTTGAGCAAGTTATTTAACTCTCTGGGCTTCCAGTCCCTCATCTGTAAAACAGGGATACTTAATGCCCACTTCAGGGGTTGTGGAAAGGATTCAATGTAGTAATGAGCTTGAAGAGGTCAGCCCAGTTCCTGGAACATGAAAGTGCTCTGTAAATGCAGGCTCCATTACTAGTATTAGACATCTGGGAGGCCTCAGATAGGGCTTCTGGTCCTGGCCATCTGTTTCCCTCTGCACACAGGCCCATCACGTCTGTGTCTGAGAGTGTGCTTGCACATGTGTGCCCATGTCTTTGATCCTCCTTGTTCCCACCCCCCAACCCCCAATCTCTGCTACACCCACCAGCTAGCAGCTCAGGGATACCGACCCAAACAAGGGGGAGTGATGCTGAGATGTGTTCGCCATTATCCCATACCCGGTCACAGTCAGCTCCACAGAAAGGACAGCCTATGCCAATACACAAGGCTGATTTGGGCACAGATGCAGACCATGGCCCTGTGGGATCCTGCATTTGGGTTTTCCCTGTGGCCTGAAACATTTAGAAGCTGGAGCTTCCTTGGGACAGATGTGGCCAGGGTCCTCCTCCCCTGATCCACTCTGCCTCAGGATGCACTCTGGGGAATCAGTCCTTTTCCCTGAAGCCAGTGGTAGGCCTGAGGGCTTTCACCAGGGCCTTAACATTCTCCCAGGAAACAGAGGGCTCCTGAGAGTTGGCCAGAAGGGCTGTGTGTGGGCTTAGCTGGGGAGGGGAGATAGAGGTTCTCTCCTTCAGCCTGCAGCTAGAAGACAATCCTCACCACTCTTCCCCCACGGGCTACAAATAGCTCGGGCACAGTGATCTTGCTGTTTGACAAAGGAGCTGAGAAGATTCTATGCCTTGATGTGGCTTTTTCTCAGGCTGCATTTATTGAGTGCCTACAATGTGCCAAGAATTTACATTCACCATCTCTTTTAACCTGTGCCACAACCCTGTTGGTTAGGTACTATTAATATTATCTTTTCCATCTTACAGGTGAGGAAACAGAACTTCAGACAGGTAGTAAATGGTGGCACCTAATTCAAACCCAGGTATATCTGACTCCAAATCCTGGAGTCTTATCTTTGGGCTCTATTCCAACTGCCCAAAATGAAAGGATGCAGGACGAGATGGCAGGTGTGGGCGACCAGGGCCAGAACCTGGGGTGCAGGTGAGGACAGTCCCTGGGTCAGGATGACTGATCCAGAGCTGTGGATAAGGGAAGGAAATATATCCAGGGGTGTGTGCCCCAAGGAGCCAGAGAAACCCACAAAAAAAAGCTGCTCTAGTGAGACCTGCAAAAAATTCCTCCTTGTGAGAGAGTAGATGAAGTTGATACCTACTGATTTGTCTCCCCAGCCCTCCTCTCAAATTCTGGGGAGACCCCCCCCCTTTCTACCCATACAGCTCCCATGGGCACAGCCATTTTGTTACTCTATCCTTTGGTCATAATGGACTCACCCAGGGCAGGACCTTGACCCAAGCTGAGCCAATCCGACTTCTTCCCTGGGATTTTTTGAACTACTGAGATTAGGAATCCATCTCTCTTCAGGAGCAGAGGTTGTAAAGGGTGAGGCACAGAAGGTATAGGAAACCCATCTGCAGTCAGAGAGATGAAGAGACAAGGGATGGGGAGGGAAGGAGGAAGACAGATTCTTGGCCGTATTCAAGACTTGGTTCAGATGTTCCTGAAGCCTGGCAGTAGCCCTGCTCTTTCCAAGGTTGACTGTTCAACCGTTATTTTCATTGGGATACGTCTGCCAAAATCCCATACCTGACTCTGTCTGCCTCCTCAAAAATGACAACCTGGCCTGGTACCACCACATCTACCAATAAAGTTCCTTTTTGTGCCAAAGTTAGTATGAACTGGGGTTTTGTCCTTTGCCACCTGACCAATCCATCCCTCATCTGTCACGGCTTCATGAGGAAGACATAGCCAGCATGTTCCAGAAAGTTGGGGCAGTAAAGCCAACCAGAGGGGCCCAGGTGCCTGATGGTGACAAGGGGCCAAGTGGAGGGGAGCCTCAGGCCTGGAACAGCTGGCCCCAGCTCTGGGTTGCAGTGCCCTGGTCAGAAGCCAAACTTCTGGGCCAGGCTGGCTCCTGGTACCCAAAACAGAAGCCAAAGAGGTTGGGATTAGAGGTGGGTGCTCTAAATGTGTCATCACTCAGATGCCCAAGCCAGGAATGATGCCTTTCTTCTGACCCTCAGGGAGTCACTAGGAAAACCACTGGGCTTTCCCTGGGCATCCAGAGCCTGCTCAGCTCCCTCTGGGACCCCACAGCCTGATGTCCCTCAGAGCCAATGTGGATTAGGAAGGGAAGAATGGGTGGGAGGTCGAGGGACAGGGGAGGAGGGAGGGAGGACAAAGAGGAAGGAGACAGTGAAGAGGAACCTGCAGAAAAATCCATCTTTCTTTCTTGTGTCAGCAGTTCCTAAGGGGTGCTTTCCTCATCCCCTTTCCTTCCTCCAGCAGACATCTGTATGGACTTTATTCTCCCATCAAGAGAGCTTTTCTGCTCAGATGGAAGGAGTGGTCTGGGGTGCAGGACTAAGCAGCCCTTCTGGGTCTCACTTCTCCCCAGGGGCTTCTTGGTCCTGGGTGAGGATCCTAGAAGATGCCCATTTTAGGATGGAGGGAGCTGGACCCTGAGACTCAGCAGCTGGCCCTCCTGTCCATACCAGAGACACAGCTGAGGACCTTGGCTTCCATTTCTGCCTGTGAAACGAGGATGGTATATAATTGAATAGGGCCTGACAGCTGTTGTGGTGGGGGCCTCTTACAGGGGGGTTAGAGCAGGGAAGAAGACCATGCCCTGCCATCTCCCCATACTCACTACCCCACCCCCAGTCTCCTTTTGGCTTACAATGGACTTTCCTTTGTGCCATCTCATGGGAGGGTCACAAGAGTCCCTGGAGGATGACCAAGCAATAAGCACCATCTCTGCATTCTCGAAAGGATAGGGCCAGAGTGGGGACTCACGCACTCAGAACCCCACAGCATGTCCCTGTGGACCTGGGTCCTGCTTACTGCACCGTCTGCCTTCCCCTGTAGATCCAGCCCCAGCTCTGTGCCTCCCTGTAGCCTGGTGCTCCCCACATAGGCGCATGTCTTCCCTGAGCACTTCTAGCTTTTGTCCTGGGCTAACTTTTAACATGTTCTGCTTCAGCCTCTTCGACTAGAGTAAGCTGGCAGAGGTCCAGGCTATGTGTCACCACCTCTCTGTTCTACCGTCTCTCTGTCCCCCCACCCCTCACCCCTTCCCCTGGGGACAGCCCTTGCCTTAGGGACACAGTGGCACTCTGAAATGTCAGGGGAAATGCAGGCTGACTAGCAGGGCTTGCCCCACCCCAGTCCCTCTCCCCTTCTTGTCCAGCCTTCCCAGACATCCCTGAGGGCTCTTCAAGGCAGACCCAAAGCTGGATACCCCCCAGGGTGCTTAGGAGGTGGTAGGGTGGGGAGAGGAGGCTGTTCATTAAAATTCACATCAAGAGAAATAACTAATCAGAAGCCGTTTGTTGCTTAATTGGTTTTAAACTTCAGAAAGATTCCTCATTAGCCTAGGGATGACCTCTGCAGAACAGCCCAGTTGAAAAAGGAAGAATGCAGGGAGGGGAGCAGAGGCCCCTTCCCCTGCCAGCCTGCCCCCTACTCTCCAGCTGGGCAATCAGAGAGGGTTGTACGCTTCTTGCAGTGGACTCTCAGAGCCAACTTCCAGGTTTGCAATCCTCTTCTTCCCTCAAGATCCCCTCTTTCGGGAAGCCTGCTGCTATGGTCTAAATGTTTGTGTCCCCTCAATATTCATATGTTGAAACCTAATCCCCAGTGGGATTATATTAAGGTGAGACTTTGGGAGGTGATTAGGCTGTGAGAACAGAGCCCTCCTGATTGGGGTTGGTGTCCTTATGAAAGAGGCCCCAGGGAGCTAGCTTGCCCCTTCTGCCATGTGAGGACACAGAGAGAAGTTGGCAGTCTGCAACCTGGAAAAGGGCCCTCGCCACAACCTGGCCACGCTGGCACCCTGATCTTGGACTTTCTAGCTTCCAGAATGATAAGAAATAAATTTCTGTTGTTTATAAGCCACTTAGTCTGTGGTAGTCTGTTATAGCAGCCTGAAATGACTAAGACACCTGCCCTGACCACCCAGAGGGATGGCTCCCAGCCATGAGCTCCTTCTGCATGTACAGTCTGCACCACATTGGGTATTTTTTAAAGTGTTTGATCGAGCTTCCCAGCCTGACAGCTGAGGCTTTCTCCCCATTCTCCTGATTACCCCCCTTTCCTCCCTGTTCCTCCGCCTGCCCCCTACCCCACCACTCTTCCCTCTTCTCTCCCTTCCTCCTCCCGCCACCCACCACCCACTTCTCCTTCCTTGTCCTTCCTCCCTGGTTAACTCCCCTCGTGACTAAAGGGAACACCTGACCAGTGGCTGGCTCCAAGGGATACTAAAGCCCCCATCATTTTCCTCAGCATTCCAGCTGATAATTCTCACATCTGGGCCTTACTCCAACTTCCAACCAGATTGCTGCCTTCCACCCAGGAGCAGAGGAGGAAGGGGCTTGGGAACCCATTGTACTCGGAGACATGGAAGAGCCAGAAGAGCTTAGAGAAGATAAGATTGGGGAGGTCACAATAACTCTTTGTGTTTCCGAGGGGCTGACCCAGCTGAGTGAACAGCTTTGTCTTGCGCAGGCCAGAAGGACAGAGCTAGGACTGGTACTAGACTGGAGGTTGTCACAAGGACAGAGATATAAGGAAGAAGAGTGGTGAGCAGCCACTTGTTTTGTTTGCCCAGGCTTCTAGGAACAGCAGTCCTCCCTTTGGGGAACCCACGCTCCTCGTGGTTCCAATGTGGCTACCATTCAGAGTATACCGTCTCCTGTCCTCAGGTCATGGGACAAGACCCGGCCAAGCATAATTGCCCATGGCCCTGTCTGCAGTGATTGGCTTGTGGATAAACATGTGACCCAAGCCTGGCCTGTCCCAATCCTTCCCTGGGAATTTATGTGTGGTCACTGGGAGAAATAAGCACCCTCTTCTGGTTCACTAAGCCGTGATGATACATGCCAGGAGGTGTTGGCTGCTTTGCCCCCATCACATGGAGAAATAGAGCTAAGAGTTGCAGGGAGGGAGAAGGAAAGTCCTGACAACACTGTTTGGGTCTCTAGAGCCCTTGAGGTCACTTCCACTCCTATCCTTCCTAATTTCTTCAGCCAATAAATTCCCTTTTTTGGTGAGCCAGTGAGTTGGATTTCTGTCACTTAAAGAGTTCCTGACTGTCGTAAGAACTTTCTCACAGTCAGAGCTATCCAAATGGGGCTGGGCCGCCTCAGGAGGTGGCAGCTCCCCAGAAAAAAACTGGACAACCACCTTCCAGGGACACTGTAGAGAAAATTTCTGGATCCAATTGTGCCAGATAATAACTAACATTTATTGAGTGCCTGGTGTTTTATAACCATTACCTCAGTCCTCACAACACCCCTGTAGGGAGGCATTCACCCCATTTTATAGACGAGGAAACAGAGTTTCAGGGAGGTTCATTAACTTGTCAAGGTGGCACAGATCCAGGGTAAAGTACAAGTCTTTTTGACTCCAGAACTCATGCTCCTTAAGCCCAGAGATTCAGAGGCTCTTCACCCACACCCTTCCTCAAAGGCTAGATACCTCTGGAGGGGGCAAATGCAGACCTGGTTTCTGCAGTCAGCTCAGCAGCTCCTAAATAGGGCAGTTGATAGCTGTGTCCAGGTGAGCAGAGAGGCACATGGCCCCAGCTGACTCTGGGGACAGGCTGCCTGCAGAAGCACAGAAGTGGAAGAAACCCAGAGGAGGGGAGGGGGGCCTCTCTGGAGGGGGCAGGCAAGCAGGAGGCACTTCCTCCTCCAAAGACCTGGATGAGGGGTTCTGCACCTTTTTTATGTCACAGATGCCTTTGGGAGTCTGATGGAATCTGTGAACCTTCTCCTAGAAACAAGGACACATGTACAAATACATAATGTTTTGCACACAATTTCAGGGGCTTCAAAGATCCCCTGGAGCCATAGTGCATGAACCCCAGAAGCCCAGTTAAGAACTCCTTGTCAACAAGCATGAAAAGTGCACAGCAGCCTGCCCTAGGCCAAGTAGCAGTAGCAATAAAATCTCAGAGAAGCCAGACCTACCTCAGCCGATTATTTTAACCAGCAAGTCCAGCTAGAGAGGGTGATGGAGTTTCTTTGCCCCCTTTCCCTTAGGACTCCACACCTAGCATCTTGCGGACCCATAGCTCTCCAACTCCTGTTTCCTGCAGAGCCCCTGACCAATACACAGCCCCTGCCTATGTGAGCCTGACTGCGGGCACTAGGATGAGGAAGAGGAGGAGACGGATCATGACTGTTCCTCTCCACCTCTGACTGTCTCCACACTTCTCTGGAAGAGACTGAGTTTCAGGAGCTATCCAATGACTCAGGATGGGCAGATGAGGCATGAGGGGTGAGTTGTCAGTGAGGCGGAGAGTCAGCAGGCACGAGGAGGGAGGTGGAAGATGGGACCTGAAGGATGAGGAGTCTCCTAGAGAAGCTTTGGCCTCCAAACGAGACTGAGATTCATGATTGAAGAGCAAAACCCAGTATGGCTGCCTGGGGTGGGAGGGCCTGCCAGGAGGGGCCCTGGAGCTCAGGCCTCTGCCTCTGGGTCCACATCATCCTCCCACATCCCTTCAAACAGGCCCTTCCTTCCCAGGGCGTCCCTCTGGAGCCCCTGCCTGAGGCCCCCTCCATCTGAGTAGCCTGTCCTGCATATCTGTCCCTTTGGCCTCCAAGGTGTGACTCTTATCTGGAGTGCCTGGGCCCTGGAGCCAGGCACCCACAGGCAAGGAGGAGACAGATCAGCCGGAATGCTGGGCTGGTGCCACAGTGGGGCTGCCCCTGGAAAGGCTCCAAGAGGAGTGTGTGGAATGTCCGCTCAGCTTCCCCCACCTGGTCCATCACCCCAAGTCTGGGCTAGGCCTCCCTGCTCTGGGCTCCCAAAGCTGGGTGCATTTTCCTTATTGAAATTGACTGATTAATTGCCTGTCTCCTTTCCTACGAAGTCAATATCTAGCCCACCATTACATTACCATCACCTAGCAACTTGCTTGGCACATAGTAGGTACACCATGTCTAGTAGGTACCCAACCAATATTTATTTATAAGGGACACTGATCACACACACTCTCCACCTGGGGAGAAGGTCCCAAGCTGCACTGAGGAAGTGGCATGAGGTGGAAGAGCCCCGTTGGGCTGGGAGGCAAGAGGCCTGAAGTTTGCTTAAATTCAACCAGCTCGCTTCTCTTTCTGGACCTCAGTTTTCTTATCTGAAACTTGGACTTGGTTGGATTTGATAATCTGTGGTTCCAGTGCCAATATAAGACTTTTTAAAGTATCATGATTAATACATAAAAATTTTGACTCACAGTCAACAAACCTTGGCAACTTAGCCTTTCTTTTTACTCACGGCCAGGCACTGTAGGTATTTTTATCCATATGTCCCTGGTCTAACAATAGTCTATCTCCTCATCCAGCCATGTGCCCACAGCCTCTGTGCCCACAAAATTGGTTAATTAATTAATTCACTCCCTCATTTGCTTACTCATTTGTTCATTCAACAAATATTTATGGAATGCCTATCATGAGCCAGAGATAAATTGCATTTCCTCCACCATCTTTGTGGGAATCTCAGAGAGAGCCGGTAGGTATTGGGGATGGCATAGAATCTTCGCATGGGCACCTGCCCCACCCCATTCCTCCTGCTGTTCAGCAAAGGCACTGCCCTCGGAGAGACAGCCCTGTTGTGCTGAGCTGAGAGGTCTGGCTGGCTAATGGGCTTCCCGTGGGGCAGGTGCAGACATCCGATTCAGGGATCTGGGAAGAGCAGAAGGCAGGGTAGCCCCCAAGCCCTTCCCCACGACCCAGTGGAGACCCACTCACATCCACCACCCATACACCTGCCAAACATAGGTGGGAAGCGTCACCGGGCTGTTCTTCAATGGGGCTGACCTGGTAAATACGGCATTTACATAACCAGAACCACAGCCACAGCAACAGCAGTCCGTTCCCTCCAAGAATCCCTTGGTTATTTCAGCCTTCCCACACCCTCATCTCTCCCATTTGGTCTTGGGTACAGATGGGCTCAGGATAGTCGTGTGCAGGGTCAAGAGAAGGGGGAAAGTTTCATTGATGTCATCTGGATTGAAGACACCAACTCAAGGGTGGTCTACAGAACCCCATATGGGGAATGTGGGACAGCTCCCTCTGGATGTATCCCATGGGTGACCTCTGAGCAACACTGGGCTAGGTGCATGCTAAATCTGGCCAGGTTGTTTCCCCTTCCGTTTACACAGCTATGAGCTGTACCTGCTGAGTGCAGCTGGAAAGAGTACACCCAACCTCAGGCGTTGACTACTCTGCAGATTCCTCCTCCAGGCTCAGCTGGGGTCCTGTTACTGCTTGGCAATCCTTTTAAAAAATAACTTTGCTCCTTAACTTACTAAAAAAGCAATACAAGCATCTTATAGAAAATTTAGAAAATAAAGGTAAGCAAAAAAAAAAATTATCCATAATTCTACCACCCAGAAACAACCCCTGCTAACTGGTATATATTCTTATAGTCTTATATGTGTCTATATATAGATATATTACATGTTCTTCTCAAAAATCAGATTATTGTGTTCATACTAGATTTTCAATTAATATGTCCTTCATATCTTTTTCATGTCATCAAATATTATTTTCCAACATGATTTTGAATGGCTGCATACCATTCTATTACAAACCTGATCCATCAAATTGGGTTATAAATTAGATTAATATTTCATATTAGCCTCTCAAGCCCATCTGAAAAAACAAGAAATCCAGTGTCTTTCTCTTGGGGACATTCTACTCCCTGAATTGTCCAAGAGCACCAAGGACTTCCTGAATCCTGAAGGGCTGGTTCATCCAAAGCCAGGTGATGACAGCACTGGAACTTCTGATTCACTGTGGCTTCCCCTGCCACCCCAAGGTGTCACTGTAGAACCTGGTCCTGCACAGTCTGAGCATCCTTGTCCACCAATGCAGTGATGTCCTTACTGGTCCAGATTTCTACAGGGATCGTGGTCGTTCTCCAATGGGGGAAGACCCCAACGTGTCAAAGTGCTTAGGATGGGAGAGGCTCCCAGCCCCAGACACACCAGCCAGAACCCTGCCAGCTTAGAGCCTCACGGTGTACTTGGAACCTGTCTAACCACCCACCACCAATGGATCTCATTCAGAACCGCCTCGATCATCAGAGAGGGTCTAACCATATGGACTCCCAAGTGACAGGGGTTAAGGATTTCCACCCCTTTCCTTTTGGAGGCTATTTGCCCCATACAGATTGCCACCTCCTTCTCAGCAACCATTCTGGAGAAGTTATGACTTCCCTCAAATTCCCTTCTCTGCATCTCAACTTTCCGCTGGTTTGTCATGCCTCCTCTTATTTGCCCCTCCTATCAGAACTGTCCTTCCTTCTGTTCCAGGCTAACCCCATGCCTTCTATAGGGTGTTGATATTGCCCCACTCCCCTCCTGCATCTTGTCTCTTCATTAATTATCCTTCTATATCTTGCATCTTCACCTCCCCCCTTTACTAAGTCCTTTCCCTCCCCTGGACAGACAGATCTCTCAAGCCTAGAAAGCAGACAAGCATATATACCCCCCTTCAACCTTAACTTCCCTCCATCTGTGACCCAACCTCTCTTTACCTTTCTGGCCAAACTTATAAAAAGAACAGTCCACTGTCCCTGTCTTAACTCCTCAATGCACACAACCTGGGCTCCTCGGCCATCTCTCCACTGTGACCACTTTCTCAGAGGTCACCACTAACTGGGATTACCGTGTGTCCCAGTTTTCCAGGAATAATCCTAGTTTACCCTGCTGTCCCAGAGTTTTCTCCAAGTGTCCCAGTTTAAACATTAAATCATGCAGCCAGCCACGACCAACACAACCCACAGCTCCATTGTAGCCATCCTCCACAACCTCCCTGCAACACCGGACTCTATCGACCATGCGGCTCTTGAAGTTTCCTTCTCCCTCAGCTCACTGGATACCACTCTGCTGGTTTCTCGCCTCTCCCTTCTATGGCTTTCTGTCATCCACATTCACTGTATCCACTTTCCCTGCAAATGTTGGTGCTCTGCAAGGTTCTGTTCCTCTCATTTAGTGTTTAATCTCCTTCTGAATTTCACCCACACCCACAGCTCCACTCATCATCCCTGCCTTCAGCCTCAATTCAGTGCAAATCTAAAGACTTCTGGGAATCGTGGTGGCTTAAATGCAGGTTTACAAAACTACCCTCCCCAAACTTGACAGAAATGAACAAAAAGAAACAAAGATGAGAGAAAAGGCTGCACCAGGGCTGAAACCATGGCATGATTCTCTCTAGACACAAAAGAAGACTTCAATAGAGACAGACCGTCCTCTTGGAACAGGATAAGGAGGGGAAAATGCAATGGTATGAAGATAATCTATTTCCCCTAAATCAATTTATAAATTCAGTTTAATCCTAATCAGAATACCAACATGATTTTTTAATGTGATCAAATCATTTTAACCAGGTAGTTAATCTGGTAAGAAATCTAGGAGAATCTTGAAAGAGGTAAGTAGTACAAGAGAGAGACCCCTCTTACTATTATTATTTTTTAAGATAATAGCATGTTACAGTAATTTTTAGGGGGGCAGTGGTATAGGAATAGGAATAGGGAAGCAAATCCATGGAATGGAGATAGAATCCAGAAATACATAACTGCATATATGTGCGTGTGTGTGTGTGTGTGTGTGTGTGTATGTATATATATATATATAGAGAGAAGAGATTTACAATGTGAGAAAGTAGGCATTGCTAATTAGTGGGGGAAATATGGATTATATAAGTATACAAAAACTTATTTATACAAAGAAGACTTAAGTGAGTATTTCTTGAGGTGGGGAAGAGCTCTTTAAGTGTGATATCTAAGTCAGAGATTGTAAAAGGAAATGTTGATATACTTCACTACATAAAAAAGAAAACCTCTGTATGGCAAACACTACATAACAAAAGTTAAAAGAAATAACAAACTGGGGGGAATGGGTATTTGTAGCAATAAATGATAGAGGAGGGAATACTTGCCCCAAGATAGAAGGTCCTCCTTCAACTCAATAAGAAAAAAATAAAAACTGAACGAAAACAGGGAAAGGGGATGAAAAGAGTTTGGAAATCATTATTTGTTTAATCAGCCACCTGTGCAAAGGCTGGGAGGGCATAGTCAGCCAGAAGAGCAACATATCACAAATGTTATCAGACCCTCCCAGTCTGTGACTATAAATAAAGTTCCATTAACATCCATAACCCAAAGTTCCTGCTGTTTTTCTTCTTGCACCTACAGGACCTCTGCCCTCTTCCTCCTCTGCCACAAGTATCTCTGGGAGTTCCAAAAAAGGGAGTACACATATGCCGAAACATCACCCGTCAGCCACAATCCCCAGATGGCTTCTCTGGAATCCTTCCCCTTCTGTCCTGCTGCCTCTTCAACGCCTGCTGCCAGCAAAGCCACTAGAAGTAGCTCGAGCATGTCACTCTGACAGTGACCCATGTGTGACTACTGCTCTGAGGAGGTATCCCCTTCCAATGTTTCCAAAGCCGCCATTACCTGTACCAGAGGGTGCCGGGCCCCAGGTACAGGTGAGGAGGATGGGCTTCTCCACTGCCCAGTGTCCAGCCTCCCTGCTCAGCCCAATTCAAGAGCAAGGGGGAAGGACAGAGAGAGAGGGCAGAAGGGGACTGTATTAGTTTCTCATTGATGCTGTAACAAAGTACCACAAACTTGGTGGCTTAAAAGAACACACATTTATTCTCTTATAGTTCTGGAGGTCAGAAGTCTGAAATCAGTTTCACTGGGCCCAAAGTCAAGGTGTCTGCAAGGCCATGCTCCCTTTGGAGACTCTAGAGCAGAGTCTGTTTCCTTGCCTCTTCCAGCTTCTAGCGCATTCCTTTGCATTCCTTGGCACATGACGCCTTCTTCCATCTTCAAAGCCAGCAGTGTAAGCTCATGCTAGTGGTCACATTGCCTTCTTGTTTTGGGTCAAAACTCCCTCTGTCTCCCTCTCATAAGGACACCAGTGATTGCATATAGAGCCTACCCAGAAAATCCAGGATGATTATCTCAAGATCCTTAATCACATTGGCAAAGTCTCTTTTGTCATAAAAGGTAACATTTATAGGTTCCAGGGATTGGGACATGGTTATCTTTGGGGACCCTCATCCAGCCTACCACCAGGGGTGGGTGCCTTTTCATCACCCTCCAGACTGCTTATCTCCACTCTTCCTAGCACCCAGCTACCTTCTCCAGTTTAGGAAATCAGCCTCTATGCATATTCATAGATACAAATAAATGCTGATATTGGGGAGCGATGTTGTCCATGTCAGGAATGTCAGGGCCCCAGCCTGGCAACCAAGTGCCCTGTGATGGAAGTCAGATCACCAGTCCTGGTTGTACATGGAAAGTGGGTGACAGGTCAGTGCTACAAAGTGAAGCCTCTGAGAAGGTCAAATTAGCCTCATCAGCTAATCACCGACGGAGTCAGCAGCAAAGAGGGGACTTGGAGCCAGTACCAACTGCCTGGACCTCCCAGGGGCTCCTCTTCTATGGTCCCTAGGTAACTTTGTCTCCCCATTGAGCACTGATGGTAGCAGCATCTTCACATTCAACACTATTATCCCTCTACCACCATCACGACCTCTGCCCCATCACCAACATGCTGGGTTCAACCCAAGGCTGGAAAGAGATGAACGCTAGACATAGGTTCAGGCTGACATCCAAGAGTCAATGTGGGAGCCAACCAGGGCCCCAACCACAGGCCCTAAAATAACCACAGGTAGAGACGGTCTGAGATGGGCATGCATAATCAACCTTCCAGGAGACAGGGCAAGAACATCTGTAGGATGGAGTCTGCCTCCGAAGACTGCATTTAAAATGTGGTGGGAAGTGTTTCAAAGTCACCACCATAATCATCAACAGCTAATCCATAATCACAACTGCAGCCATTAACAACATTGTTACTACCGCCAAAAGCAGAAAGCCTACAGAAGTGCATAAGCACACAGTGCCAGCATCAGGGGGGCACTGATTGGAGGGAAGACAGAGGAGGTTACGGCGGTCAGGCACAGAGCAGAGTATTTGCCAGGGGAGTTTGGACTTTATCCCAAGGCCAGTGGAATCCATTGAAGAGCTTTAAGCAGATATGGCTAGATTTACATTTTGAAAAATCACTCTGGCAGCATCATGGATCATGGATTATAGCAGAGCAAGGATGGAGGCAGGGAGGCCAGTTAGAAGGCTGTGGCCATGGCCTAGGCCTGGCTTGAGGCATGGATGAGAGTGTCCAGGGAGAGAGATCACATGGGAAAAGAAAGAGCATGCAACAGAATCAGGGAAACACCCAACGTGAGGAGACAACAGAGGGTAGAACACAAAGGAAACTGAGGACTGGCCAGAGATGTGGAAGAAAATCAGAAGAGTGTGTGTCCCTGAAGTCAAGGGAAGAAGATGGAGTGGTCAGCAGCAGAACATGATG
This sequence comes from Daubentonia madagascariensis, assembly GCA_023783475.1. Classification (NCBI taxonomy): domain Eukaryota; kingdom Metazoa; phylum Chordata; class Mammalia; order Primates; family Daubentoniidae; genus Daubentonia; species Daubentonia madagascariensis. The sequence goes on along the minus strand of JAKFHU010000144.1, from coordinate 3,720,942 downwards.
CTCAGAGGGCGATGTGGGAAGGAATGGAAGGTGGAGTTGGTACTCAGGAGGTCAGTTGTGGTCCTGTGGAGACACAAGAGGTTGGTGAAGCCTGACTGCCGCGGGTTGAGGAATGAGTGGGAGCTGAGGAAGGATGGCAAGTGAAGCCTACCCTCTCGGGGAGTTTAGATGTGATGAGAAGGAGAGGAAGGGACAGGAGCACCTTTTTTGGATAGCAGGGATTTGATCAAGTTTATATGCTGATGGGAATGATGCTGTAGGAAGAGGTTGAAATTTTGGGAGAAGTGGTGATTGATTGCTATGGTGTGAATGTGTCCCCCAAGAGTTCACGTGCTGGAAACATAATTGCCATTGTAATGGTTATAAGAGAGGAGATTAGGCCATGAGGTCTCCACCCCCAAGAACGGATTAATGCCGTTATTATGGGAATGGGCTCCTGGTAAGCTGGTCCCCCTTCCTCTCTCTCTAACTCACATGCTCACTTCCGCCTTCCTCCTTCCTTCCACCACAGGATGACCCCCACCAGATGCCAGTGCCATACTCTTGGGCTGCTCAGCCTCCAGAACCATGAGCCACGTAAACCACTTTTCTTTATAAATTACCCAGTCTGTGGTATCCTGTTGTAGCAACACTAAATGGACTAAGACACTGATGGAATAGGATGAAGACATGGCAGATAAGGAAAATACAATCGGATTGCCAGGCAGCACCAAGGCATATCAGAGACTGTGAATTTGAGGAAGCACCAATCTCTGCAGCTGTGTGACTTTCTCTGGCTGCCTCTCAGGCCTTCTATAGCTGGTGCACCTGCAGAGAGAGTCAGTTGTTGCTTAGATGCAGGCCTTGAGTTTCCAGGTTGACAGACAAAAAGGACCATGAGGCAAGGGAGTTGAGGTCACTGGCAAGTGAAGGTTGAGTTGGTGGATCTTGAGATCTAAGCTGCGGTGGGAAGGGACTGAGGGCAGGAGGGGTGGGTGGACAGAATTTGCTATTGTCAAAGGTAAACAAAGCCAGACACTAAAGTGGTAAGGACAGAGTTTATTCAGTGATGACTATTGCAATAAAGAGAGTCCTACGTGAACTGAACTCAACTTCTCTGAAACAAAGGGCAAGAGACTTTTTAAAAGTGGGGTGAACTAGGGGAAAGTCCCTGAAGGGCGAAAAAGGGGACTTCAGTCCATTTGACTAGGCCAGCTGGGTTTGGTAACTGGCACTTATTGAAGTTAGCCTCCCACCCTCCTATAGAGACTAGAAGACAGGGGCCTATGACTAGACCAAACAATGAATTCTTTTGGCAGCCTTGGGCTTCCCCGGGTGGGAACTTTAGAGGGCTGGAGTCATCATCCTAGGGATGCTGCCTTGAGCGGCCAGAAACTGTACGAGTGTTTGTTTGAGTCTCTTGGCGCAAGGGTTCAGATGGAGTCATGTGCTAGAGTCACTCTGTAGTTCTCCCCATGCCCTTGGCAAGCAGGTAGTGTGGGAGAGCCTAGAGAGTGGGTGGGAGGAGCAGTGGCTGAGGTCACATGGGAGCCTGATTTTTCAGGTTTTAGAGGTGGATTATCTCTAGGTTGAGGCCATGGGAGTTGGTGGCTGAAGGTGAGGAGAAAGCCCCTGAAAACCAGATGTCAGGGCCAAGGTTCACGTGGAGCTGTCTCCATGAGGGCGGAAAGTGGGGCGGGGGGAGGAAGCCAGGTGGGAGAGATGCCTGAGTGACAGCAGGAGGTGACCAGCTGTGGGAGCCTCAGTGGAGGAGTGACGGTCTGGGAGGAGTCACAGGGAGTCACCACCTGCTTCCTGACCATGGGGACCTGGGAGAATGAGGATCCATCCTGCAAGGACAGCTGAGGAGGGGGCCTTTCTTGAAGAGGCTGAAGTGAAATACTGACCAAAAAGTACAAAACCAACCATACTCCTTGAAACCATTACACCTGTTCTGTGCACCTTTGGGTAGAAAATCATGTCCTGCTCATCCCCAACTTAGCGCCTGGGGCAGGAGGCAGAGAGGAGAAAGAGTTCCATAGACTCCCACGGACTGAGGGAAAGCTTCCCTGCAGGTCCCAGCCAATTCGAGTATGAGGACCCTTTTTTCACTGAAAACATTTCTGACTTCAAACTTCAAAATGCATCCGACACAACAGCAGCCGTGATCGAGGAAACTGCTCATTGTACACGAGGAAAAGTGCCCAGACTGGGTTGGACGGAAGTGCCTTCCAACCCTGGCTCTTCCCCTAACCTTGGGAGCAAGTTAGTCAACCTTTTTGAGCCTCAATTTAATCATCTGTAAAATGGGGATAAATACCACTTACCTGACAGGGCTCTAGCAAGGATTACATGAGTTAATCTGTGCTAAGCACTTTGCGTGGTACCTAGCACAGAGCAAGCCGTCCCTAAATGTTAGTTATCATCATGACTATGAATTCACTTACCCTTTAAAACAAATTTGTGTTTGGTTCTTCACAAGAGCATCTGCACACAGGGGAATGGTTGTTCGTATATGTGGGAGGCACATTACTTATTCAATCAGCCGGCTGTGCCTGGGGAGACGCTGGAGATTCCGAGACCCCTTGCGATAACTTCGGGGGTTTCACAGGGACCCTCGGCCAGTCCACGTTTGCACCCACCACACTCTGTAATCTGGTCTCTCCCCAAGGTAGGCATTATCAAGAAAACTGAGCCCCAGAGAGGCTCAGGAATCTGCCCGTGGACATACAGGAATCCGTGGCAGAGCTGGGTGGCAGCCAGGCTCATTCACCTCCTTCTTGCTGTCTTCCCGTGGCAGCTTCAGCCTGCTGGCGTCTCCACACATGCCTGGGCCTGGCTGGGCCCGTGTGTTTGCTGTGTTGCTGCTGTCACCGCCAACTGCTCTGTCGACCGTGGGAGTGTGGGCCTGGGCTCCAGCAACTGTTGTCCCAACTCTGATTGTGGTTCCAGATTTAGTCACATTTCTGTCTCAGCCCCTGTCAGAGTCTCTGTCACAGCCCCTGTGACAGTCTCAAAGTCCCCGTCACAGCCCCTATCGCAGCCGTCATTGCCTCTATCACAGTCTCAGCCACAGCCCCGTCACAATCCCTGTCAGAATCGCTGTCACAGCCCCGTCAGTCTCTATCACAGCCTCTGTCACAGTCTCTATCACAGCGCCTGTCACAGCACCTGTCACAACTTCTGTAACAATTCCTATCACAGTCCCTGTCACAGCCTCTGTCACAGCTCCATCACAACCCCTGTCACAGCCTCTGTCACAGCTCTATCACAGTCACTGTCACAGCCTCTGTCACAGCTCCATCACAGTCCTTGTCACAGCCTCTGTCACAGCTCCATCACAACCCCTGTCACAGCCTGTCACAGCTCCATCACAACCCCTGTCACAGCCTCTGTCACAACTCTATCACAGTCACTGTCACAGCCTCTGTCACAGCTCCATCACAACCCCTGTCTCAGCCTGTCACAGCTCCATCACAGTCCTTGTCACAGCCTCTGTCACAGCTCCATCACAGCCCTTGTCACAGCTCCATCACAGTCCCCATCACAGCCCCTGTCACAGCCCATGTTGTGGTCTCTATTACCCTCTCCCTGGCTCTGTCTCTGCTTGGGGCCCTGCAGGGTGGCCTGTGGGGCACAGCTCCCATTACACTGCGGAACTGTCTCTCTGGAAGGCGTCCAGCAGAAGGCTCATGTAATAGCAGGTTACCCTGATGCGCAGGGCTGCGGGAGGAAGGCTGGGCCGTGGCGCCTGTACAAAAGATGTGCTTCGCAGGGAGCGGGAGAGCGGATCTCCCAAACCCGAGCGTGGCTGTGGCTCACTCCGTGTGCCCACAGGGGTCAGGGGTCCCGGCCCCCACCTGTGCCAGGATGACTGGAATGGTTTCACGCATTGCTTTCATCGCCTTGACCCCACCGTGAGCTTCCGGGGCAGGGTCTGTGTCTTATTCTCTTTTTCCTCGCTCACTGCAGAGCTGCGTACCGGCCTGGGCTCCGGGGCACAACCTAATGACTCTCCCCAAAGTCCTGGCCTGTCTTAAGTCATTTCCAGTTCCCTCCCATTGCCTCCAGAGCAAACCTGCGTTTATGTCCTGTGTTCGCTACTCCCCAAACGCTTGCCCGCCCCAGCGCACGGGCTCCTCTTTGCGCTCTTCTGCTCACACTGGGCCCTGCCTCTCTGCCTCCACGGCTAGGGTCACACACGCCTCCTTCAGACAATTCGGACACGACCACCTCTCTGCTCTGTCCTTGCGCCCCCTCCTCCCTCTGCTCTCCAGCCTCTTTTCCATGGTCGCCGCTCCTGTCCCTGGCTTCCTTATGTCAGGTTTTGAATCCGTGCTAGTCTTGCGCAGCCTGGAGGCACCTGGCGATGCGGGCTGGCTCTTACAGGTTGGTGGGGCAGGTATGCACACATTGGCTGGGTAAATAAATGGGTGAGCGACTGAACAAAGAAAGGGGATGTGGTGAAACTAGAGGAGGAAGAAAATGTAGAGAAGTGGTGGAGAGGACAGAGCCCAGAGTCGGTGGGGACTGTGAACCAAGTTCATGCCCTGGGCCATCTCAGGGCCCCGGGGAAGCCCTGCAGCCCCAGCACCTCGGCCCCTCCCTCCACCACCCACCAGCCCCACTTGCTGAGCCTCTTCCCCTCCTGGTCCCTTCTGTCTCTTCCTTCTTTCCCTCCCTGGCGCCTGAAACCACCCCGGGGGCCCCTGTCTGAACTCATTTCAGCCTGGATTCCAGACTTGGGACAGAGGAGTCTCTGGTACTTACTTCTTGGCAGCTCTGCTCAGCTGGCACCTCTAGGGCCTCCCCCTCCCCGCGCCTCCCTCTCCAGTCTGGCTCTGAGTCCAGGTGGCCCAGACGTCCTGGAGCCCCAGCAGGACACAGAGACACAGTCCAGGCCTGGCTGAGCTGTCAGCATATCTTTCTCCCGCCTCCCCGGGGTTGGGGGGGTGGGGGCGGCATGAGGTCCCACCCGGTGCCCTGGCAGAGTCCCCAGGGAACATCTGGGTGTGTAGGATGGGAAAAAGTAGGGAGATCAAGGGCAGGGGAGCCCAGAGATGAAAGGGCTTGGGGTTCTGCTGGACCCCGGGTGCTCACAGGTGGGGGCCTGTGCAGAGGCAGGGGGTGGAGAACAGGACAGTACAATAGCTCACGCTCCTAGATCCTAAAGAGACCAGGCAGAACTGAAAAGGAAGCAGATGGCAAGCCCAATAGGAAGTTGAGCCTGTAGGGGCTTTCTTGTTCACTAAGGCCTTAATGTGATAGGAGAGGTGGGCTTGTGGGCTCCCAGTGTTTTTTTATAGCCAGAGTCTGGGGGTGAGGATGCTGGGAGGAGAGGGATCAGAAGGCTCCAATATGGTCCTTCTATGGAGACAGAATTCTCTTAGGGCCAATTTAGGGCAACAGCTTAGTGACCCCCTAAGTTGGACACTTGCCCCTATCCCTATCCTTGTTGACCCCACTGTGAGAATGCAGCAGGCCTCATCCCTACCCCCCAAGCTACTCTATTCACTGTTTCCCCCATAATAAGTGCGTGCGGGCACACACACACATATACACACACAGAGTAACCATTGCCTAGAAAACCCAGTTCATTTTCTGCTTCCTCCAGGAAGCCCACCTTGACTATACTCAAGAGAATCACTGCTCTGAGCTTCTGAACCACTTACTCTGACCCTTGATTACAAACCTCCGCAATGATCTTTTGCTGCTTCAACCAGACCAGGAACCACCCAAGTTAGGGCATCTCTGCCTCCTCGGCCTCCATCGTGTGTGGACATATACAGGGTTGGGCACCCAAGGGCTTGGTGAAGACTGGTTGGTTGATTTGTTTTCCCCATACATCTATATCCAATCTGGTTGCCCCTGTGTACCCCTTCCCCATTCCAGGTTTTTCATCAGGAAGCCTTGGGACAGGAAACCGAAGGAATGTTGCTGATTCCAGTGTTCTTTCTTGAAGGCCTGGTCTCAGGTCAGGACTTCCAGCAGGAAGTCTGTGTGTCCCTGATCCCTGTCCAGCCCTGCCAAGAGAAGACCTGCCTTGCAGCAGAGCAGAAGGTAGTCTGGGAAAGACCATATCTAAGCTAAACAAAAAATGGAGTTGCATCTATAGATGGATACCACCCTCTCCCACTCCCCCTGCCTCCTCGAGAGGATCTTGAGCATAGGGTCAAGGGTGTGACCTCTGAGTCAGTTGCCTCTGATCCCATGTAGGCAGCTGCCTATAGAGCTTAGGGCCAGGGCAAGCGCCTGTCCCAGAGAGAAGAAGGAAGTCTGCTTTCTGGAGACCCAGCCAGGGCATATGAAGGATGAAGAATTCAAAGGAAGTAATCTTGTATAGTAAGACATCCCTTTCATCCCAACAGCAATTTTTAAGATGACTATATGAGCTAAATCAGATTCCAAAGGCCAGGCGTCTTCCCCTCCATTGGGTAATGCAGGTTTCGTCCAATCATTTCATTGTTCAGTGTTTACTGAGAACTTAATACAAAGGAGACACTATGCTAGGTGCGTTCCTTTTCTCATTTAGTCTTTGCAATAACTTTTGAAGTACACATCATTAAACCCATTTTACACTTGAGGAAGATTGAGGCATACACAGGCAGTAAATGACAGAGAAGTATTTAATTCCACAGCTTTTGTTTTCCAGGCTCATGCTCTATTGTTTACAGCAGGGGTTCCCAGACTTTTGGAATTCACAGACCAATAACATTTCAAAAATGATTTTTGGGAACAAACACAGAACCCTATGCCAAGTTTTTAGTTAGCCAAGGACATAAAAAATACCATCTCCCAGTACCATGATTTCATAAAAGGGCATTTTAACACAGAGAATGTGGCAAGAATATAACCTTAGAATAAAGACAGCCTTCTAAGAAAGGACAGTTGGCAAACTTACCCTAGAATATCCCACATTGTTCTCTCTCTCTCTGTTTTTTTTTTGGTTTTTTTTTTTTTTCCATTTCAAGCAGAACTGGCCAAAACTTGGGTATTGCAGGGTGTGGGAGCCACTGCCCTACCCCAAAGCTGCCTCTTCAAGCAAGAACAATGCTCTCAGCCCATAAGCAAATAAACTTCCAGAATTTCCCACCCCCCTCTGCCCATCCAGGTCCCCACCAAATAAGGTCTGAGGTTGATATATACAATCAGCCACATTCCCCACCCCACCCCAGCAGCTCTTTTGAATTTCACTGATATTCACTGTCCCTTCCAGGGAAGGACACTCACCCTCCCCAGTCTCCTTTTCCCTTAGACTCAGATGTTTCCTAGGTGTGCATTCCAGGAATACTCAGGCCCCCTGCAGCCCTGCAGGCAGCCCATCAGTCTCCTGGAGTTCCCCCAGATCCCCAGGGATGCTGAGAGCAGCAGGTCTTGTCCTTATCCCAGTCCTGAGGCAGGGCCTTCCCCTTGCTGGGGTCCCCAGGTCCTGGCTACTGTGTTATCAGAGGAACCAGAGCAGACCCCAGGCCTTCTAGGCAGTGCTGGAAAGGAGAGGGCTTGAGACCTGAGTGAAGCAATGGGGAGATTACAGAATGGGGGGGCATTCCCTCCCCATTCTTCACCTTCTTTCTACTTCCTCTCCTTCCTGCACCTGTATCTGCCCCACCCCACCTGTGTGAGCCAACTGAGCAGTAGAGCAGAGCCTGACCTGCGGATCCTGTGGTTGAAGTTCCAGCTCCACCATTTTCTCGCACTGGGGCATTTGGCATGTCACTTAATCTCTCTGTGCTTTAGTTCTCTTGCCTGCAAATGGGAGTAAAAATGTTAGGTTGAGCCATGTGAAATCGCCAAAATTTGAACATAATGGGCCCACAAAAATCACAATTTCATGTGGTTTAACAAATGAAGTGTAAAGTGTTGGATACATGTCTCTCACCAAATCTGGCCCCCTCCTCCAGGAAGCCCTCCCTAAATACTCCAAGCTTAGTGAGATCTCCCTTTTAAATTTCTCATGGTTGGGGCATGATTTAATACACATTTCTTTCCTGTGTTGAGTTTTCTCCTCTATTCCTGAGCATGACTTTAGCCTCCTTACAACTTCGAGCCCACCAAGGGCAGGACCTGGGGCTTCTCTGTCTCCCAGACTGCTGGCATACCACTGATGTCCTCCATTAGGGCTTACACAAAAGAGACAGGAGAGGCCAAACCTCATCAGGGTTACCGTAGACCTGATTTTTCTAACGGTCATTTCTGTACCCAAAGTTGGTCCTAGATGGTTGTGAATGGGTACTGCTAACCAGATTGAGGGTAAGTGAGGTGCTATGGGGGAGGAACTAAGAAGCCCTGACCCCTGGCCAGCCTGTGGCAGTAGTATCCCAGGAAGCACAACCTTGGTCATATCCTCCATCTTCTCCAAGGATCCCTTTCAATGCCATTAGCTAACTTCCAGGGTCCCTTACTCATCAGTAGAGCTGATGTTTATTGATCTGCTCTCTGTCCACCCTTGTGTTGGTGCAGAGGTCCCTGAGTTGAGTCAGACCTGCTCTACCCTCAGGGACCTCAGTCCAGAAGGGGACACAGACTGCACTGTGTGATCAGTGCTCACGTTCATGGGAGCTAATGGGCCATGGGAACCAAAAGCGGGGATGTGACTAAGGTCCAGGTCACTGGGAAGCCTGTGTGGGCTGACTTCTTGTGCTGGGTTAGGGCCGACTAACTCCCAGCTGGACAAAGAAGCCAAAGAAGTGAGTTACATGGAGGTCTTCCCCGTGTAGCTGGTACATCAGGGCAGCCAGGGCTTACAGCCTGTTTAAGATCACTCCTTCTCAAGGAGACCCAAGGACATTCAGGGATTAGGCCTCCCAGCATCTGTGCAGAGAACTGTCAGCTCAGAGCTGCTCAAAAGTAGAAGTGCCAGCTACTGGTGATGTCATCAGTCTAGTCATTCCCACCTCCTAGGAGGTCTGGTGGTCCAGTGGGTTGAGCAGAATGGCCCCTGTCAGGCTGCCCACTCCCCGCATCCTGCCCCTAAATTTTCTGTTCTGGATGGGGTTGGGGGAGGTGGTCACAAGTGGGCTAAGAATGAGAGTAGAAAAATCATTTGAAGAAAAACTTCTTGTTCTTCCCCTGAGAGATGGCAGAGCCAGGGGACCTTTTTGCCTCCCCCTGTCAGACTTTGCTGAGGATTCACTTTAGCAAAGTGAATCCAGTCTCCAACTTTCCCTGGACAACCCCTTCCCTCTAATGCCCAATCTATACCCGCCTCCTCCCCATTTCTGAGCTAATCTGGGTGTCAGGCTGTCTTAGGGTGCTGGAGAGGAATAGAGCTATACCTCAGGCTGAGCTAGTGGGATTTGCCCATAAGCCCGGACACTGTACATGGGAAGAGAGGACACACAGCTGGATCCTGGGGAACACAGCAGACTCAAAGGGAGTGGGGGCTGCGCAGCAGCATTGGGGTGGGGGAAGGGGTGGGCGTCTGGGTGGAGCAGGAACTCCCCAAGCATTGGTCCACATAGGAGGTGTCACAAATTGGATGGGAACACGGGGAGAAGGGGGTCCAAAGCCAGCCCCAGAGTGCCAGGTCGCCAGAGGAGCAGGCCTACCTGCTCCCCGCTGCAGCCAGCCGGTCTCGGAAACCCGCCTCAGAACCAGCCCGGGAGAGGCGCGTCCCGGGATCTGGCGTCCGCATTTCGAGTCCGCGGCTGCCGCAGGCGCATTTCCTCGAAGTCTTACCTCGAAGGGCTGGGTCCCACCCGCACGTCCTGTGTGTGCCTCCCCGAGTTTCCCCCACGCCCTCCTCGCCCGGCCGCTGCCAGGCTTCGCAGGGGAAAGACTGGTGCGGGATTCGCCCCCCGCCCATGTCGCAGGAAAACCCTGGGAGCCGCCCCGACGCAGCGCATTTCCCGGAAACCCCCTCTCCAGGCGGGTTGCGGGAAGGCTGGGGCTCCGAATCCGGACGACCCGCACGGCTCCCCCCACCGCCGGGGAGGGCCGCAGACCCAGCCAAGGAGCAAACTCGCCGGGGCAGGGCCAGCCCAGCGCTCGGAGAAGGAGAGATTGGGAAACCCCGCCCCTCCAGTCTTGGGATGGGGAATTCGCTGCCGAAGCCGGCGGAGCCCTAGACTTGCGCGCTCCCAGCCCTTAGCCAAGGAAAGATATTCGAGGGCGCAGGACTAAGGACGCCTCTCACCCCGGCCCCTACGGTCCGGCGGGGCTCCAACCCGCGCCCCGCGGCGGGCCCGCCCCCAACCCGGTCTCGGCCCCCGGCCGGCGCGCCGCTGCCCCTTTAAGAAGCCCAGGTAGGCAGGCCGGGCTGCGGGAGCCGCTCCTATGGCAACTCGCGAGCTGCCGCGGCTTCATGAATATTCCGGGGCGCGGGAGCCCGAGCGCTGCCGGAGGGCTCTACGGGGGAGGCGGCCGCTGATGTAAGCCCGGCGGGCCGCTGGGCTCCGCTCGGCTGCGGCGGGAGCCCCGGGACGGGCCGGTCGGGCTCGGCCAGGGGAGGCGACGCGAGGCGAGCTCGCGGGGGGCCGGCCACAAAGCCCAGCCAGCGAGACAGACGGACAGCCCGCCCGCCCGCGGGACGCACGCCCGGGAGACGCGCGGGCCGTGCGCTCTGCGCTCCGGAGCGGTTCCCTGAGCGCCGCGGCCGCAGCGCCGCTTCTGCCGGCGCCCATTGTTCCCCGCGGGGGCGGGGCGCCTGGAGCCGGGCCGCGCGCCGCGCCCCTGAACGCGGGAGGGAGGGAGGGAGGGAGCGCGGGGTCCCCGCGCCCAGCCCGGCCCGGGAGGAGGCGCAGCGCGGCGAGCCCGGGGACCCGGAGCCGGACTGGGAGCCTCCCCGCGGCGCGCAGCCTGCCGGAGCATGGGCGACTGAGGCGGCCCCGCGCCGGCTGTGAAGGACTCGTCCCCACGGGCGGACTGACGGCGGGCGGACCTGGAGCGGGTCCGCGGCGCCGCGCCCCTGTGCCCAGCCCGGCCCCGGCCCCTGGCGCCATGGACAAGCTGCCGCCGTCCATGCGCAAGCGACTCTACAGCCTCCCGCAGCAGGTGGGGGCCAAGGCGTGGATCATGGACGAGGAAGAGGACGCCGAGGAGGACGGGGCCGGGGGCCGCCAAGACCCCAGCCGCAGGAGCATCCGGCTGCGGCCGCTGCCCTCGCCCTCGCCCTCAGTGGCCGCGGGCAGCACGGAGTCCCGGGGCGCGGCCCTCGGGGCAGCGGACAGCGAGGGGCCGGCCCGCGGCGGGACCAAGTCCAGCACAAACGGCGACTGCAGGCGCTTCCGCGGGAGCCTGGCCTCGCTGGGCAGCCGGGGCGGCGGCGGCGGTGGTGCGGGGAGCGGCAGCATTCACGGGCACCTGCATGACTCCGCGGAGGAACGGCGGCTCATCGCCGAGGGCGACGCGTCCCCCGGCGAGGACAGGACGCCCCCAGGCCTGGCGGCCGAGCCTGAGCGCCCCGGCGCCTCGGCGCAGCCCGCAGCCTCGCCGCCGCCGCCCCAGCAGCCGCCGCAGCCGGCCTCCGCCTCCTGCGAGCAGCCCTCGGCGGACACCGCTATCAAAGTGGAGGGAGGCGCGGCCGCCGGCGACCAGATCCTCCCCGAGGCCGAGGTGCGCCTGGGCCAGGCCGGCTTTATGCAGCGCCAGTTCGGGGCTATGCTCCAACCTGGAGTCAACAAATTCTCCCTGAGGATGTTCGGCAGCCAGAAAGCCGTGGAGCGCGAGCAAGAGAGGGTTAAGTCGGCTGGGTTTTGGATTATCCACCCCTATAGCGACTTCAGGTAAGGGGCCGGGGCGATGATGGTGTGAGTGCTCTGCGCGGTCCCAGGCATGCTTCCTCTCCTGGCCCTGCCTCCCAGCCGGAGTTAACTTTCCTTCCTTGCGCTGGGAGCTCCAAGAGAAGCGGGGAGCCTCTAGGCTCCGAGACACCCCCAGCCCTCCTTTTGCACCGCGTTGGGAACTTTCCTCTGTGTTCAGATGCTGGTCTTCCGGGGTCTGGGCCGCATTGGAGACAGACTGAAAAGGTGCTCTGAGTCTGGCCTAGCCCTAACCGCAGCCAGGATAGGGCTCTGCCACCATAAGCCACACATTCCACCTCCCTCTTCAAGGCTGCAGAGTCAGGGTGGCCATCCTAGAGGCAGCTCCAGGTCATTCTGCCTGCAGAGAGAGCAGGGCCATGAAGGGAGACAGACCTCTCAGCAGCCAGGCCAGCTCCTTGGGTGCTGACCACAGGCATTATCTGCCTTTTGGTGCCCTGGGAAACTGCAGCCAGGCCCCTGGAGGACTGAGGTCACTGGAGCTTCAGGCCCAGGATGAAAGCCCTCTACACCCACCTTAACCCTGGGCCAAGCCCCTCATTCTGAGTGGTTGACCAGGGAGCAGGCACCCTGGGCAGATGGTATCCGGACTGGCAGGGCAGCATGACCTTGCTCATAGTGGTCAGTGAAGATGCCTGGTGTTCTGACTGATGAGCAGCTGTGCTGTGACCCAAGCTTGTCCAGTGCCCCATCCCCACCCTAGAGGCCCACGCTCCAGCAGCTGATAGGTCTCTCATGGGTTAGTTGTGCGTTCCCAAACAAAAGATGTGACTGCCAGTTAGGGAGAGGGACCCTGCCCCCTCCCGCACCACCTGAGTCAGATGCCACTGAACAGCAGATACCACTGGGGGCTTGTGGGCATATCTATTCAAAGAGAGGGATTGTTGGTTGCCTCTGGGGTTGGGATCAGGGATGCCCTTACCTCAGTCAAGGTCCTGAGATCCCCCAGTGCCCCTCTGGGCTTTCCTGATACATAAGGTTGAGATGACGGTCTGGGTAACATTCATCTTTTTGAGCTGGGTTTAATTCTCTCATTCTCTCTCTCTCTGGCCCTGCCCCCTATTTATCTCCCTTCCTTGTCTACCCTGCTTGCCTGTCTATGTAAATGAGCGTTTTGCCCAGAGCCCTCTTTGCAAACTCCAGGGAAGCTGTGTTTGTAATGAGAGCAAAGCCATTTTCCATCCAATGAGAGAGATTTTTCATGCTGGGAAGGACCAGTCAGACAACACTCGATGGCTTAAAATAGGTGGTGAACAGAGGCCCCCCTTTTTTCTTTTGAGAGGTTACTCTTCCTAATCCTAATATCTAGGCTTCCCCTTCCCAGAGGATATGGGAGACCAGAGGGCAGGCTAAACAGAGCCATAGTCATCAAATTGTGTGAGCACATGTGGGACCCTCCCATGAGGAATCATGGCTGTGTTCCCAGTGCCAGGTTCATAAAGAGTGGACTCCCCTTTGGCCAGTACTGGGGCCTGAGGATCCCAGGCTGAGCTAGGGAGAAGTGGGTAGGAGCCATATATCCTCCACCCTCTGGGTGTCCTGGGCTTCTCCTCTCTCTGAATGCCTCAGTGGTGGCGACAGATGGGCTGTTCCAGTACCAAGCACTTGCGATTGTTGAAGGGCCCTCCTCTCCCTTGCTCAGCTCTCTGCTGTCTTTGCTGTCAGAGGCCTCCATTTGGCTTCTCTTCACCAAGCCCATTGCCTGGGGTGGGGGGCCTGCAAAGGGCCAACCCCAGGCATGCCTAGCCTCCATCAATAACAAGCAGTGATTGAGGACCTTCTGGATGCTGGGCCCTACCCTCCTAGTCTCTGTTACTTGGATGGCAAAGAGTTAGGATTGGGTTGATTTCATCAAATGGGATCCTCCCCACCTTCCTGGTCTTACTTCTGCCCCTGCTAGTATGTCTGTCTGCTATACCCCTTTGCAGGATCTCCCACTAACTGCGGGCTGCCTGGGACCTGGTGGCAGGGGAAGTGGTGAGGACAGGGAGAGGGTGATGTAGCGGGATTGTTAAATGGGCAACAGGAAAATGGGCAGACTGGGCTTTGGGTTTGTGCAATAATCAACAGAGATTGGTGGCTGCAAGCCCATATCTTCTTTGCACAGCCTTGGAGCTATCTGGAGCTGGGTGGGGTGTAAGGAAAGAAATCCAAGAAAGACCATCTGAGAATGTGTCTGGAGGGGCAGTGATCATGCCTTTCCTGCCTCTGGGCCAAAACAGCTAGTCTCATCTTCAGAAGGTCAAAGAGGCAAGGGCCTAGCTAAGTCTCCTAAGCTTAGAAAACCCACCACTCAACCCCACCTAACTCCCACTGCCTGTAGCACCCCAAGCCTCAGTTCCTAGAGTTTCAGCCACTTGGCCTTGGGCTTCTATATGGAGCCCATCCCCGTTGCCCATCTTAGGCTTCACAAGAGCTTCTGCAAGCATCGCTCAGGCCAGTAGAAGATTTATTCATCATTTTGATGGGCAGGAAGCATTGATCAAGCAGAATTGGTTTAATGAAGAATCGCCAGCAAAACATGATAGATTGAGTTTGCGGTTTGGAGTTCAGGGCGGGCTGTGATGGGCTGCTTCCAGCATCTCCTGTTTGTGGGGAGGAAGGCTGGGGGCCTTTTCCAGGGCTGGAGTGGGCTGTGCTCTGAGGGACCGGTGTAACCTGGGCCATGGCTAATGACATACTTTTCTAGGCTGTCCCCTTACCCCCACAACATGCCCTGGCCACCCGCATGGCTCCTCGAGGCTCCACAGCCTGTCTGGCTTCCCCTCCCCTCCCACTCCCCATTTGCCTTTTGAAACTTGTATTTATGGTGTGTTAAGGGAATTAGTCAGGCCCAGCAGCCCCTTGGGACATTGCTCCCTGGCTGGCTGGGCTCATGGGTCCTGGGTGGGTCCTTCCTTCCACACAAACGGTGTCCTGGAGAACCTAGAACAAATAAAACATAGTATCCAAATAATCCTATTTTACCAAGAGGAGAGAAAAGGGAGTGGAAACCCCGAGTGCGGATGTAGCTGGTTTTGTTCCCAGAAGCTGGTCAGGCTCAGGCAGTCTGCCTGGGCATGTGTATCTAGATGTCTGTCTGAGTGGGTGTCTTGGGGCTGTGTGGGTGGACGTGGGGGCTGGCAGGGAAGTCCCTATGTGGGATGTCAGTTCTGGAACTAGTGCGTGCCCCCAGAGCTAGCTCAGCCTTGAGAATGGAGGCAGGCAGAAGCTTGGCCTTTCTCATCCACTGCCCCCACCCTCTCCTAGTCTAAGCCTCCTGAAGCCATGAAGAAGGGAAGGGAAAGGAGGGTCTTAAAGTGTCCTTTCCTTGGGGCAGACACAGCTGGGCTCTAAAATCATGGAAACTGGGCCAGTGGCCTGGCAGTTCCCATGGCTAGCTTGAACCGACTTCCTGCTGCTGGTCCCTGGCACCCTATCGTTGCCATACCCTCCATCACTCCCGAGCCCGTGCTATGGGTCCGCTGGTAAGAGCCTACTTTGAGCCTCAGTTTCCTATTAGAATGGCTCCTGTGCTTGCCATGTCTACACAATAGTACAGCTGTGGTTGCCCTGCGGAGGTGAGAAGCTGCAGTGAACTGTGTGAACACACCTCCCCTGCCCTCACTACCTCCTTCCCTTGGTCCTGGGCAGATCACATGGGTCTCTGTCCTTGGCTCAGTCCAGGCATTCTGAACTGCTGGTGGTCAGAGACCTCACTGAGAACCTGCTGGAAACTATAGAGTCTCTATTCAGAAAGATACATAGATGTACAGACACATGCAGTGTGGCACTCAATTTCTGGTGTCTGTGGTCCCCTAAGTTGAAGACCATCTGGGGGCTCGAGGCTGTGAACCCCACTCTAGGCCATCGCAGAAGAGAGCCTGGGCCTGGCAGGAGGCAGGTGCTTGCCTCCTAGAGCCAGCCTTATCTGGAGCCTGGTGGGGGTTCCCTCTGGAATCTGGGGCTTGGGCCTCCCAAGGAGATGGTGAAGGGGAAGAAGGCAGCAACCTGGCTCTGGGGCTGGGGGTTCTGAGGCCCCTTCTTGAGTGGGCCTTCCTGGGGGCCATTGCTCAGGAATGCTGCTGCTTCTCTAGTGTGGAGAGCCAGGCCGAAAGGAGCTGCAGGCCCACGGGCACTGGAGGGGGAAGGGTGCCTTGTTGCAGAGGGAAATTCCAAGGTGAGCTGCCTGGACAGTGCTGTCAGCTGGCACAGTGGGCAGCAGGATTCTCCAGGGATGAGATGTGCCCCACCTGACAAGGCGGGGGCTGGTGGCACTCAGGGCCAAGGTGCTGCCATGATGCTGGGTACACAGACACCTGACAGAGGCAGAGGGCCAGGATCCTCACACTGCCTGGGTAGAGAGGCCTGGGCCCCAGGTTCTCCCTGTTGGAAGTCTCCAGTTCCTGGTCTGGTGGCTACATGATGCAGCTGCCTTCTCCCCTGCCTGGCCCTCCCCCATGGGTCCCCTTAGCTGCTGTGAGTTGCGAGGCATTGGGGCTGTCAGGGAACCTGGCTTATATAGGAAGTTTCCAACAGTGCTGGTCTGTCTGCTTGTCCATCTGCCCTCTTCTCTGATGTTTTAAGGCCCAGTTGTCCCTGGGTCTTCTGGGACACACTCTCAGGCCACTCTGGCTGCTGTCCGTCTCTCCCTCTCTGACCACCTTGTGGCATTTGGATGGAGCTCTGTGTGTGTTATAATGCAGCTTCTCATGCTGTAATGTCATCCAACTCACCCGGGGAACTTTTAAAAATACAGATTCCCATTCAATAGTTCTGGGGTGGGTGAGATGTTGCATTTCTGACAAGCGTCCAAATGATGTTAATGCTGCTGGAGCACAGACCAGGACCACACCTGGAGTATTGAGGTGATAGGCTATGTGCTTGTTCCATGCTTAGCCTAAGCTCTCTAGCTGAGCTCCCTGAGGGCAGAGCCTCTGTCTTCTCCCTTTGGCCTTGGAGCCCTTGGCCTCCAGGCACAACAGCAGGGTCAAGTCTGTGAACTGGGCTGAGCCAAGCCTCAGAGGTCTGCCTGCAAAATTGGGGATGCTGGATTCACAGTCTGTTCTTCCTCCCTTCCTGTGCTACTGCTTGGACCCTGCTGGCCCTGGATGCTGGCTGTTAGGGTTGGAATGGGCAGGGGGAGACTGGGTGACCAGAGGACCCTCACTAATTGCTAATTCATCCTGTCCCACCACTTTTGCAGCTCTTCTCCCATCCGAAGGGCCAGAGGGGCGGGCCTGGCTGGGGGAGAAGGGGCAGGGAGTACAGTGACTGCTGTGCTTCAGTGAGATTTCCTGAAGAGAGCAGATGTTGTCAGTGAGAGAGTTCAGAGGTGATGGGGCAGGGGAGCTGGTGTGAGGTGGCTCTGGCAGAACCAGCTGGGAGGAGGACAGAGGCATTCAGTAACAGTAGCTGCCTTGGCACCTTGAGCAGGGCCTTTGTCCAATCTTATATCCCGCTCCCTTGCCCCAGGCCATGCCCAGCAGCCTCCCTTGTGGGCTGGTCTTGCCTGTCTCTTCTCCCTGCCCCCTCCTATCCTGGAAGGCACTAGCCTCCATGCAGATGATTTGGCTGACAAGTGTCATAGCAGCCTGAGTGGCCCTTGTGCTTGCCACAACACCGGCCGCCTTGGGGGAATTCACCCAGAGCAGAAGGTCCAGCCCCCAGTACCCTGGGGGCTTGTCATATAACTGAAGAGGCAGCCGGCTCCAGCACATGCTTGCCTGGCTCAAGGGCTCTTACAAAGCTGCTGCTGCCAGTTGCTAATTAATAGAAGGGCTACCACAGCTAGCCAGACAGTCCTGCCTGTGCCCAGGGGATGCTGAAGAATTCATCTTTCCCAGCCAGGGAGGGCCACAGGAGGGCAGGGGCATTGTCTTGGCTTTGGAGAGGATGTTCTTTGCCAGCCAGGCTTCTTTACTGAGAAAGCATTGCCAGGGCCTTGGAAGTCTGTAGTCCCAAGGGCTAGGAAGCCACTTGGAGACACTCTTTACCATTAGCACCCACTCAGAACTGAGGCAGGAGGCAGCACAGAGAGGTGGTGAGCTCCCTATCACCAAGGGTGAGCAAGATAAGACCAAGAACTACTTAGATCAGAGGTTGCCAAGCAGCACCCTGTGGACTAGCACCCAGATGTATTCTGTTTGGCCAGCATAATGTGTCATAACAAATCTTAGCCAATGTTTTAAAATAGAAAGATGTAACATAAAAATATGGCTTCCAGGCTTCTCTTGAAAACCTGGGAACTCTGGCAGCTCTGGCCCCACCTTCCCAGTCCACAGCAGGGAACTGGAGGGGACTAGAGCCTGCCTCCTTTACACTGGCTTTTGTTCTCCGGTTGCCCACAGTCTGCAGTGGTCCCCAAAGCCTCTGTCTTACACCCAGCTCTGTCATTCATACCATTTAGATGCCTGACCCCTGTAGGCATCTGAGTTTACAATTGTGGATTCAAAAATCAACAGAAACCAAAGCCAGGTGTGTTCACAATCAATAACCACCATTTCTGAAGCATCCTCCATGTGCCAGGCTATGCTAGGAACTTTATAGCTCCTGTTTCATTTACTCTTCACAGTGGCCCCAAATAGTTTTATTATCCCCAATTTACAGATAAGGCTCTGATGGGGAAAAAGGAGAGAGAGAGAAAGAGATTTGTTCCAAATCGTACAGCTATAAAGTACCAGAATTAGAATTTGACCCTGGTCTCTACAACTCTAAGCTCATGCTTGTCCCTTCTCTCTCTCTCCCTTCTTTCCCTCCTGAGAATTAAAACATTGAGGAGGAGGGTAACCAGCCTGGGCAACCTAGCAAGACCCTGTCTCTACCAAAAAAGGAAAAAAATAAATTAGCCGGGTGTGGTGGTGTGTGCCTGTAGTCCCAGCTACTCAGGAGGCTGAGGCAGGAGGATCTCTTGAGCCCAGGAGATTGAAGTTACAGTGAGCTGTGATCACACCACTGCACTCCAGCCTGGGCAACAGAGGGAAACCCTGTCTCAAAACAAACAAACAAACAAAACCAACATTGAGGAAGAACTCACAAAGGTGGGGTCAGCAGGCACAGGAAATCTATCAGGTTTCAGAATATGGGTCCTGGAGAGGCTTTAGCAAGCCCCTGGCCTAGAGCCTTTATTTTATAGATGAGGAGCAGAGAGGGGAAGCAACTGGCCCAAGGTCACAGAGTAAGTCCATGCCAAAGATGAAACCAGAGCCCAAGTGGTTTATGTAATATTTGTCTCCAAAGGTCTTCAAGCTTAAGTTCATCCCCAGCTTCCCAGGCAGAGGGTTTCTAGAGAAGACTTTTCACTTGCAACTTTTTTTGTCACTCCAACCCCACATCTGTCTTTCTGGGGTGATAGGCATTTTCAGGGTTCCATCATAATTTAGTCTCATCCCATGAGGAGGCAGTCTCTCCATAGATGCAGAGTCTGGTGGCTGAGACATGCTGTCCTTACCCCAGACCTGGGGCTGCCAGTCCTGGGAATGCTGGGCCAGGATGTCTGCCCACCTGCTCCTCCCCTGGCCCATCGTGACTGGTGTGGACACCTTTGGGGTTTTGAAAACACATCCAGGTGCCATCAATGCCCCTGTTCCTGGATGGAGTTGATTGGGGTTCAGGCAGGAAGGGGACAAGTGGCCAGTGGTAACTGTGTTCTGTCCTCCAGAGAAATAGATGGTCACATGGTCTATTCATTACATCCTTCAGAGAAGTGAGGAAGTGCAGTTTGTCTGTGGTTTAGGACTCAGTGTGTGACCAGAATCAGGGCTCATTCTGTGACCAGCTTCAGAACTCTGTCTCTGACAAAAGTTGGGGCTCAGTGTGTGACCAAGAATAGGGCTCAATCTGAGACCCTGGTCTGGGCCCAAACTGTGCTCAGTCTGTGACTGGGGTCAGGGCTCAGCTTATGACCAAGATCAGCCAAGATCATGACTCAGTCAGTGACTAGGGTCAGGGCCCAATCTGTGACCGAGATAGGAGCTTGGTCTGGGGTCAGGAACTGGAGTCCTTAAACAAAGCCTTTGAGCCAATCTCGGTGCCCTCCCTTCAGGAAGCCCTCCCTGCTGTCCTTAAGCTCCCTGAGAACCTACACCTCTTAGCATCTGAGCCAGCTGCCTCTGGTTTTCTCTGGGAGGTAAAAGCACAAATTATAAATAAACAACAGTGCCACCACTGCTGATGCCAGAGCCACCAAATCTAACACGTGAGCAATGCCCACCCCACTCTGCTCTCTCATTATTTGGGACTGGTGTCTGGTGTTCCCATCCAGGCAGTGAGCCCGAGGTGCCTATAGGGCAGTGCTTGGGGCTGGGCATGGAGGTGTACCAGCTTGACAGAGGGACTTGATTCACCCCACTGCACCCCAGCTCTGGGCTACCTTGAATTGCAGAGCAAGCAGCGGGACCTCCAGGTCTGATTGTGGCAGCTGTGGGGGCCTGAAAATTGGCTTCTGATGATTTTGTGTCTGTCTAAGCATTTACCCACGTGGGTGGATGTGTTATGTCTGCGTGAACAAGGCTTTCAGATATTAATACATAACAGGGCTGGCTAATACATTATCTCTGGGCTTGAGGAGGGGCAAGGTGAGGGGGCCATGCCACCCAGGAGACTCATATAGTCCATTCCAAGACTGCTTTCACCCATTATGGGGGCTGGGGATCACTACCCTCCTGGCAAAGGGGAGAGGAGGATCTCAGCTTCTCTTAGGGTCCTGGTGCTGGTTTTGGGGAGGGCAGACAAGAAATAAACCAGTACGGATTGAGGGTCAGGGAAGGCTTCCTAGAGCGAGTACATCTGAGCTGGATCTGAAGGAAAGAGAACATTCTGCACACTTTCTTCAGAGCAGGTATCTGGGAGCTTGGGCTAAGGGGCCACCTCGTTGGGGTTGGGGTTGGCAGGCACTGAGGGCAGGTTATTCAGAGCCTGCCTCTTTGAACCTGCACTTCTTAAGCTCTGCCCTTCACCATTCAGGACTCTGAGCTGACTACCACCGTCTGCCTGTGATGCTGCCTGAGTATGTGTGCGTATTTGCCTGTGTGCATGCAGCCTGGTCCTTGCAGCCCAGGGGAGCTCCCCTGGGCCCTGGCCCCTGGCCCCAGCTGCACAGACTTTGAGAAGACTCTTTTCTTCTGCGGTACTAGCCCCAGAAGGCAGGTGTTGCTGCTGCAATAATGTCACTGAGTGTGTGGCCAGAAGCCCAGAAGTAATTACCCTGCAGTTCCCCATCGGAGGCTGGAGCAGCCCCTATCAATGATTAACGGAAGTCACCAGCCACTCAGTGCCAAAGCCAGTCATGGGCTTCTCCCATCTACAGAGGATGTGAGGGCACTTGTTCCCTTCACCAGGGACAAGAAAGACCCTCAGGTCCACAGGTCTCATCAGTGCCATTAGCACCTTTAGAAGAAACTTGGTCCAGCAGGGGACACTCTGCAGATGGGGCCTGACTTCGTACCGCATAGGGGCTAGCCCACCCTGGAGCCCTGGGTCTTCTCATCCTGTGCTTGCCTAGCCCGTAACTGCCCACTCCTCCCACTCTAAGTTTACCCTCCTGTCTCCTGTTCTGCTGTGTGACCTCAGCAAACTCCTTTCCTCTCTCAGTGTCCAGGGTCAGGGCTCAGTCTGAGGCTGAGAAGAGAGCAAAGCTAGTTGGCCAAATAGGTATTGAACCCTTAGTCCTGACCCCATTAGCACAGATTGAGCCGGCAGGGCAGGGACAGCGCTGCCGACTAGTAGAGCTGATGAGAGTTTCCCTCCCTCTTTCTGGGTACTCTGCTGAGGCCCAGCCAGGTATGATCCTGGAATTCTGCAGCCCCTGTGGTCCTGGAACAGGTGGGGGATCCCTTACCTAGAGGCATCTTTTTGCTGAGGCTTTGCCAGTCCTTGTGCTGGGGAACAGGATGGAGGGTCTCCCTGGCATGCTGTGTCATATTGGTGTGGCCTGTTGAGGGCCCTCCCTCCCATTAGATCCTGGCCCCTGCGGAGTGGAGTTCAGGCTTTCTTTTCCTTGTTCCCTGGGCCTCCTACCAGGGACTGACGCAGCAGGAGCTTAAAGAGAATGAGTTGAAATACCCTCCCGGAAAGGGCCCCAACCATGTTGTCCCCTCCTGGAAGTTCAGACCTGGCCTCAGAAGAGTTCACAGTATGAGGACCCATGGAGATGGCAGGTCACACTAGACAACTGTGGTTGGAGGGGCCCCGGGGGACAGGCCAGCAGGATCGCCCACTTTGGAACTGGCAGAGGAAGGAAATGGGAAAAGCTATTCATCCTGTCTCAGAGTCATCATCCCTTTGGGTTGCTTTGTAGCTTCTGGGGACAGAGTTGAGGGGACAAGCCTGTGAATCAGAGGCCAGTTGAAGAGTTGGCTCTGCCCCATCTAGTTGTGTGGACTTAGCCAGGGCCTCACCTCTCTGAGCTTTGCTTTCCCCATCTGAAAGTGGGACCAGAGAGGGGTGGGTCCCCTAAAGTGCTGGCCGCTGTCGAGTAACCTGGGAGCTTATGCAATCACAGATGCCCAGGCTCACTGGGTGAGGCCAGGCAGGCACAGATTTGGGAAGCACCCAGGTGATTCTGCTTCTGTCACTTTGGGAGCCAACAACCTGGGCATCCCTAAGGCTCCTTCTGTGCTAACAGTCTGTGGTTCTCTGATCGTACTGCATTTGCCTCAGTCCCTCAGCAGCTCTCCAGAGCCTGGGGTAAAATCCTGACTTAGCCCAGCTCCCAAGCCCATTGGTGATAGGCCTCTCTCTCCGGGGAGTCGTTCCCCTTTTTTTCCTCGAAGATTGTTGGGATTCAGAATTATAAAACTCTGGGGCCCTGCTGGACCTCAGGGAACATGGCCCTTGCTCAGCTTCCTTGTTAGACTGCGTTTTTCTGGAGAGAAGGCGGCTCTGTCGTCAGAGCCCAGGCACCCCCAGGGGATCCTTGTTGCTTGACTGGCCCCTAGCCCCCAGCCCAGCAAAAAGGGGGCTATGTAGACTCCCCGAGAGTCATTATTTAGCTACCTCTCCGGGGCAGCCCTCCCATGACCTTCTCCTTAGCCCCTTCCATGGCTAGGGCTTCCTGGCCTTAAGTTCTGCCCCAAATCCATCCCCAATGCCTTATGTTGCAACTCAAGGCTGTTTCTTCCTTCACACTGGCAGCTCCTTGCATGAGCAGGTGAGCTCTCCTACCTAATTTCCCCTGAGATTGTGCTCCCGTGCTACTCCACGACAATATTCTATTTTTGTTCCATTCTCCTGAGTGGTAGGACAGAAGGTTCCTGGGGGAGTGTAAGCTGGTCTGAGAAGTTCTCCAACTGCTAGTCCCCTCCCCAATTTTTCCCAGATAGTCTTGTCAGCTGAGTGAAGCACAGAGAGGTTAGGTCACTGACCTGAGGGGACACAGCATCCTGGCAGCTTGGAGCATTGCAGAGCAGCTGTCCCCTGCTGTGCAGTTTGGGATGTGTGTGTGTGCATGCATGCACATGTACACATACACTAGTGTGTCTCTGTGCATGTACGCACTTAGGGTCTCCAGCGGAGGTCTCAGCCCATTGGAGAAACAATGGCTTGTCATCTAGAAGTGTTCCTTGCCCAGGCCTGTGCTCAGCTGTACCATTGAGAAGGTGCAGCCACAGTCCCTTCCTCAAGGAACTCTCTTCCTCTGTAACGTTCACAGCTCCTGTGTCCTCCAGAAGAGCCCTGAGTTCTCAGGTTGGCATTCAGGATGTACCCCATCTTCTCATCATACCAGTACTGGGTTGGGGTGATGGGGTATCAGAGTGCTCTGAGTGTATTCTTCCCTTAGTGAGCTTTTGATCCGGTCAGCTGCCCTTGGCTGACCTCTTTAGCCTCTGCACTGCAGAGATTCATGGAATTCAGCATTCCTTTAGAGATTGTCTAGCTCCATCCTTATTGTACAAATAGGGAAACTGAGGAAGACAGTGAGAGGCAGGGACTTACTCAAGATCACACAGCAAGTTAGAGACAGAGATGGGATTAGAACTCAGACTCTCACGCCTCTGTCCTGGATGCCTTCTGCTGCATAGCATGGGCCTCCCTCCTGTAACCCCTGGGCTCCAGCCACAGTGCTGTCCTCTGACCTGTGGGCACACTCAGGCCCCTGCCTCCTCTTTAAGGCTTTAGTATCCAGCAGGCCATGCTGCCCCTGCTCAAGCCTGACTAGATTGCCCCTCCAGCTAGCCCCAGCCCATGGGGTGCAGAGCCAGATAACCCTCTTATTCACCCTCGCCCCCCCACCCCCCAGCCTTATGGCCCCATCTGCCATGGCACTGGCCTGGCTCATCAGCTCCCCTGTGAGATGGGTCTGTCCATCCCCCAGACTGAGGGTTTCTTGAGCTGGGACTAGTCCATTCCCCTCAGGATCCCCCAGCTCCCAGGCCAGGACCTGCATCTTAGTGGTCACAAGATGATGATGATGGTGACTAGCATGTACTGAGTATTTACACTGTATAGCATATCATAAGTATCATCTCATTTGATTCTCCCAAAATCTTAGTGGTGGGAATTAATGCTCTCATTTTGCACAGGAGGAAATAGGTTCAGCGAGGTTAAGTGATTTATCCAAGGCCACACAGCAGAGCACCTAACCACCATACCGTCTGCCATAGCCTGACTGCTCAGAGTGTGGTCCCTGGACCTGCAGCTGCAGCATCATCTGGAAGCTTGCTAGCAGTGCAGATGTTGGGCCCTGCCCCATACCTGCTGAAGTCCACCAAGTCTGCGTCTTAGAAAGATCCCCAGGTGGTTTGAGTGCACATTGCAGTCTGAGAGAAGCTGTGCTATGTGGTTGAAGGAGCACAGGCAGGAAGCGCAGATTCAGTCAGTTACAGCCCTCAGACAGCTCACCTTCTCTGGGGAGTGGCTGAAAGTCATTCTTGTTTTGTGATGAGGTGCCAGGCCCTCAGCCCAGGACAGAGAGGTGCCTTAGAAGAGGCAGGGGTGAAGGGTCATTTTGGGGTCTTGAAAAAACAAAATAAATTTTGTTCCTCAAGTCATTGATAAGCATAGAAGAATTGGAAAATAAAGATATCCTGAAATCCAAACAACCCACCTGTAAACCAAGCCCTAGGTGCCCTTGGCTGGAAATCTGACTGTGTCTAAGGCAGCCCTAGGTGGCCAAGGGAGCAGCTACCTGGCAGCCCTGTGATTCTGAGTCAGAGATTTCAAGGTGGGTTAAAAATAGAGCCCTAGTGGCCAAGCTGGGGTGGGAGGGAGAGAGCAACTTGTCTAGTATACCAGGGAGACCCTGGAGTCAGGGAGGAGCAGGGAGGGGAGGGGCTGAGCGGCCAGCCAGGCCAGGGCACAGTCAGGGAGGACTCCTGCTCACTCCAGGGCAGAACACCCCACCGCCACCACCACCACCAGTGCCACCACCGCTGCAGGGGGAGCCAGCAGCTCCTTGGGCCGCAGGGTGGTGAGGGGGGTGTGACAATCAGAAGCCTGGATGGGTTGGGGTTGGGGGTGGGGCATGGGGATTGGTGGATGCTTTCAAACAGCTCTCATGGTTGGGGGGGAAGGGAAGAAGGTATCCCTGTGTGTGTGTCACATGAATGTCATAGGCTGGCACGTGTGTGACATTAAGCTGGTCTCCTCTGCCTATTACACCTGCCCTTCAAGTGGCGTGGCCTTCACCATTGGCCTCCAGAAAATCTCATCCTGACCTCCCAGTCACCACAGAGACTTTTCTATGTGTTAGGACCCGTCACAGCATGGGACACTGGTTATTGTTTAAGGGTAGATTTATTTTTCTGATTATAAAGGTAATATTTGCCTGTTATGGGGAGTGTAGAAACGTCAAAAGGTGTAATAGAGAAGATTGAATCACTGGCGATCCCGCCACTTAGCAATAATCAATATTAGTGACTTAGTTCTTTTTCAGTTTTATTTTTGCCAGTCTTTTTTCCCCCTCTGGCAACAGTCTTTCATCCCCCATCCTTCCGTCCATTTAACAGTAAGATACTTACCGAGACCCCTCCCCACCCCCACCCAGCTGTACGTTCACATCTTGGAGAAGGAAGAGACATCGTTTCATCTCTTGGGGAGCTCACAGGCGGGTGGGGAGATAGGACTCCTCCTGCGCCTGTGTGGGGAGAGTGCAGGGGGTTGGGAGAGCAGTGGAGCTTCCCCCTCCCTTGTCCCTCCCCCTCTGTGAGGACCTCCTGGATTCCCATGCTGGGCCTATGTGGGGAGAAGGGAGAATCCTTAAAATCCCCATGGGGGGGTGTGCCCATAAAAAGGGGGCATGGTTTGTTCCACCACCTCTGGCCTGCCCAGCTCAGGCTGGAAACACAGGCCTTGGTTGCCGGCTTTAGCCGCAGTGTCCCCCACCAGCCCTCTCCCGTCCCATCCTGCCAGAGAGCCCAGCCTCGTGTTTCTCCTGGCCCGTCCCTTGTTCCTCTACCTTCTCCCCACTTCCAGCTCTTGCCTTCCCTCTCTGCTGCCTTCCCACCATGATGTTCAGCATGTGCTGGTGGCTATTGTTGTGAGTCTTGGAATCTTGGGGATTTGGATGTGACAAATTCTTCCCTGGTCACCGGAGGCTGTGGAAGCCTGGTGGGAAGGAGTCAGGGTCTCAGAGGGCTGCCCATTTTGTGTGGCTTCTGTGGGGCTCCCTGCTGCTCAGCCTTTGGCTCCCAAGGCGTGCATGGCGTGCATTCATTCGTCCACCCAGCCACTCTTTCAGATGTTTCCACCCATTCACATATTTATTAGGACCTACCATGTAAAAGGCACTGTGCTGCAGCCAGAGAGTCAAGTGACCACAAGTTAGACAGTCACACATGCAATTCCAGTATAGTGTGATAAATACTATGCGAGGGCAGCCCCTATGAGGGGCAGCCGGCCAGATTTCTTAGGATAGGAAGAAGCCTTCCCAGAAGTGACTGACGCTTCCTCTGAACCAGGGGGCATGGTATGGGCATGAGTGGGGTGGAGAGTTCCAGGCGGAGATGACAGCGTGCGGAGAAGCCCAGTGGCAAGGGCAGCAACAGTGCGTAGGGGCACTGAAAGCTGCTGAGTCTGCCTGGGGCAGAGTGTGCGAGGGGGAGTGGGGAAGAGTCCAGATCAGGAAGGGGCTTAAGGATAGCAGTGAGGAACCTGGATTTTAGTTGGGTGGTGGTGGGGAGCGTGGAAGGGATTTTGGGCTTAGCAAAATGTGGAAAGTGGATTGGAGAGAGGATGCTGACCCCAGCCCTGGCCCTGAGCTATGTGGCGTCCTGGGACAGTCAGGAGCCCAGCTGGGAAGCTGTTGTAGTCCAGGTGGTGGGTGGATGGGACGCGCCGGGTCCAGCATGACTGACTGTTGAAAGGTGAGGGAGACAGGAGACTTTGGGTCTCGAGGTTATGCATTTGGGTGTCTGGTGGTACCATTTTCTGGGAGCACAAGAGTTTGTGGAGGAAGCTGTTAAGTTATATCTAAATATGTCGAGGAAGAGATTCTCATGGGACATTCAGGTGTAGATATGTACTCAGTAAGTGGATCCATGGGTGTAGAGCTCAAGAGCGAGGTCTGGTGTGCAAGCCAACAGAATAATGAAGCCATGGGGCTTGGTGAGGTCGCCCAGTATGAGTGCACGGAGAGAGAGATGAGGGCACGAAGGAACACAAACCTAGAAGGGCCATGCCGGGGAGGGGAGCCCATCCCAGGGCAGGGAGTGGGGAAACCCAGCAGAGTGGGGTGTCTTGGAAGCGGGGAGGACACCGTGTGCAGGGCAGCGTGGTCTACGCGGCCACAGGATGCTGAGGGTCAAGGAAGAAACGGCCTGGAAGTGACCTTGGATTTAGCAGCAGGGTGCGCACTGGCGAGAGGAGTGCTGGGTGAAGGAGGTGGGAGTTAGTGTGGGGATGGTGACAGCTCCTCCACGAAGCCTGGTTCTCAGCGGGAAGAGATGAGACAGTGGGGGTCCAGGGAGGGATTTTATTTTTAAGTTTAAAGAGCTTAAAAGAAAAAGCTGATGGGAAAGGATCAGCAGAGAGTGGGAGATTGAAGAGCCAGGCAAGAGAGAAAACCTTTCTCCTTCAGGTCAGCGTCCCTGGCAGGGACAGTGGGAATGAAATCAAGAGGACAAGTGGAAGAGCCGCTGCCTCCCTTGGCACTAGAAGGCAGGGAGGAGGGGAGGGGGCGAGGGAGGTGCCACCAGGCAGGAGTCTGGTGGCAGAAAGAGGAAGGGGGCGTTCTGGCAGCTTCTCCTTTCTCTGTGAAGTAGAAGGTGGTGATACCTGCCGAGACTAAGGGGGAAAGTGGTTTCAGAACCTCGAGGAAATTCAAAAAAGCTGCTGTGGAAAGTGGGCAGGAAGGTTTACTAGGGTCTGCTGGAAGGATGGGCAGGTAGAGGAAGGCCCAGCCATGCGGAGGACATTGAGGCACAGGAGCTAAGGAAGTTGGATGTGTAGTAGGACTGGGCTGAGGTTGTGGGACTCTCTGCACAGCCCCCATGTCAACACGGTAAGAGTCATGGTGGCCCCAGGTGGAACTGTGATTCTGTGAAGGTGCCAGGAGGAGGGGCAAGGGTTAGGGTGTTGGTGTCAGAAAGCGGATGAGCTGGACCATTTTGTCCGGGGTCGGGGGTGGCTGGGAGCGGGCAGGAGGGTGCTGATGGGAGAATCAGAGGAGTCTGCAAGCTGGAGGCCCTGGGACACTGAAGAACAGGTGCAGGTCTGCTGAACGAGGGCTCGGGCAGGAAGGGGAGGCAGGGCATGAAAGAGGATTGCAGAGCGGAGCAGCTGCAGATGGTGACGTGGCCCAGGGTGTGCTGCTGGAATGGACAACGGGAGTGGGATCACTGGAGTCAGGGCTTCAAGCTACCATGAGTCTGGGGCATTGTCTGGGTGGGTGATACGGAGTGGAAGTCACCCAGGGTGATGGCAGGATTTGGAGTGGAACGGGAGGCTGTGAACCAGGTGCCAGCATAGCCAAGTTCCCTGAGGGCAGCAGATGGAGCTGGAAGGATGGCCAGCAGATGACAGGATGCCCAAAGGATCTTGTAGACATTTCCACCACAGGCGGGAGGTGGCAGCAGTAGGGAGAGGGGAGGCTGCTGACTCACCCCTGACCTTGCGGAAGGAGGGGTTTGGGCGAGTGGTGCCCTTGGGACACAGCTAAGGTTCACTTAAGCAAAGAGGCAGAGGGCTCAGGGAGCAAAGAAGTTAAGGGTGAAGGGGATGGAAGAGGGCATAGGAGAGGGGTTTGGGAGGGAGAGGAGCCGTGGGAGGAGGCACAGAGTTGGGGAGTATGAAGCACCACTAGCTACACTTATTTCTCTGTAGAGTGGTTGGAAAGTGGGCCTCTGGAGTCAGGCACTTTGGGTTTGAATATTTGATCCACCATATATAGCAAATGTCTCAACTTCTTGTACCTCAGTCTCCTCATCTGTAAAATGGTATCTACCTCAGGGTTTTTATGAGGATTAAATAAAATAATCCATGTGAAGTACTCAGATTAGTGTCTGGCAAATAGTAAGTGTCCAGCAAATGTTGACTGCTGTCCTCCTCTATTCTCCTTGTCTTCATTGTCACCTTGGGAAGTATCTTTGCTGGGCCTAGAAAACCAAGGGATAGATCAGGAATGGAGGGAGAATCCTGCAGCTCCCATCCCTTTCACAGACACGAAGATTCCTGGAGTGTTAGTTTCTCTGACTTGTTGGGGGGCTGGAAGGAGAGTCAGGTGGTACCCAACAAAAGGGGCAGAGTGTGACCTCCACTTACACAGAGGCACAAGCCCAAGGCAGGGGCTGTGGTTAGGCAGACTTCCTGGAGGAGGAGATAGTTGAGCTGGGCCATAGATGAGGGAAGGGATTTTCAAAGATGGTGGTCCTCAGGAGGAGGAACCAGGATGTGGATAGAGATGGGGCCAGGGGTCAGGTGTCCAGTTGGCTACTGTGAAGGGGGTGGTGGGAGGAGAGGGAAGGGGTGGCATGGGTGCCAGACCAAGGAGCTCGAACTTTCTTCTGTAGTCAGTGGGGGTCCACCAGAAGGGTTCAAGTAAGGTGTGACTTATCCATAATATTGTTTGCAAAGATAACCCAGAGAGCATGTGAGTCAGAGGGAAAGAGAAGGTGGCTGGAGAGCAGGGAGGAGGCAGGAGCAAGGGTAGTGAGGAGGAGCAAGGGACAGACCAGAAGCCATGACAGAAGCAGCCTGCTGAGACTTGGCCGCTGCTGGGGCTGCCATAGGGGCAGGGAGGAGGTAAGAGGAAGCAGTGGGGGACGGCTGTGAGGTTTGGAGACCAGGTGATTAAATGCAGACTGTGCCACTCAGCTTTGAGGAGGGTGATGCAGCTTTCAGCTCAGTACTCACTGGGTGTAGGAGACAGCAGGCCCTCCAGGCGGACACATTTTACAGGCAGGTGGGAATGCAGGTCTGGTGCTGGGAGTGGTGTCTGAGTGGGAGTTGTCCACACAGCAGGAGTGGGTAACAGATGGGGTGCTGGGTGTGCTGCTCACCTGGGAGAAAGTGTGGAGATCCACTGGCTGCAGTCAGCATTGCAGGGACACAGAGGTGTCTGGGACAAGGCCCCTGCCCTCCAGGAGAGCTAAAACCAGGGCTTAGGCTGAGCTGAGGCTCCATTGGTCAGAGGTTGGAGAGGCCCAGAAGAGGTAGCTCTTGAGATGAATCTTGAAGGATGGAAAAAGTTTTAATGACAAAACAATGACATTCTCCTTCTTCCAGCTGACAGGATTCCCAGTGGATATCATTTGTGCCAAAATGTTTGCAAGTGGGTATGTGCAAGAAAGTATGCATGTGTGAAAATGTATGCATGTACAAGGGCAAAACGGGTGCATAGATGAGACTGTGTTTACAAAAACAGATTCATGGTTTCACGTGTGGTGTGCATGTGTACAGACACATGTGTATATGAGCATGTGTCTCCAAGGCAAGCGTAGACAAGAGGAGGCTGAAGGAGGCCATCCCCATCTGGGACTTCCACTTCTACCACCATTTTGTCGCCCTTCCCATATCTTCAGCCTCCAGGGAAGGAGAGGACCCTTGGTCTAGTCCTTGAGTCTCTGAGTTCAGGGTCAAGGGCCTCCTATCTTG
Source organism: Daubentonia madagascariensis (assembly GCA_023783475.1). Lineage (NCBI taxonomy): Eukaryota > Metazoa > Chordata > Mammalia > Primates > Daubentoniidae > Daubentonia > Daubentonia madagascariensis. The sequence continues at coordinate 3,690,196 of JAKFHU010000144.1, read as the reverse complement.
TTTTTCTTCAGCTCCCTTGAGGAAATAACCTTCCTCTCAGACCAAACCATGAAATGTTTCAGATAGCCGTGTGAAGGGCTGTTTGGCTTTCTGCCACCCCCATTCCTTCTGTACATGGGACCTGCCCCTCTAATGTCAGCCTGTAGGCTGCCTCTTCCTGCTGAGGGGCCACTTTCCTGCCTGGGTAGACCCGTTGGTCCAGGTAGGAAGTAAGGTCCAGGATTGAGGGCAGAGAGGTCTGGGATCCTGGGACTGAGCCAGGGCCGGGGCCTTCAGAGCCCAGTTGGTGTCTTGCTGGCCAGCACACCGGTCATCTTGGAGAGCACTGGGATGGAGGAGGGTCCTCTGGCTTTGGAGCAACCAAAGCCTCTAGTCCAGGCATGTGCCAGCTCCAGCATGTCTGAGTATGGCTGTCCATTGCTTCCCTGCAGGGCAGGATACCTGCCACCAGGGATGCATAACCTGGATTATGAGATTTACTCATGAATGATTCTAGAGGCAGTGGGGTGTTAGGGAGCACTGGGCATCCAGCTTGAGGCTTTGGAAATGTTATTGTTACTTCCTTTGTGGGTGGGCCTTAGTTTTCCCTTCTGTAGGATGGGTGCAACCATGACCAACAGACTACTGGGGTGCTTTTAACACTTGTGAGGTGTGCTACTTCCCCCATCAGGGAGTACCTCAGATGGCCCCAGTGTCAGGAGGATGGGTCCCCTTGAATCCTCTTTGCAGCCCTTTCTTCCCCTGTCTTGACTCTGGGCAGGGGCTGGCCACTGTCATGCAAAGGTGTCAGAAAGGCTTTTCTGCCTCCCACAACCACTGGGGTGCCCCAAACCCCAGCAGCTCAGGCTCTGCAGTCCCAAAGACCTCTCTGCATCTTGCGTCTGGTCCTCACTAGCTGTGTAGTCTTGGGCAGATACTTCTCTCTGAGCCTCAGTGTCATCATCTGTGAAATACAGTAATAGCAGCCGTAGTGCTGGTGTGAGGGTTAGATGAAATAGTGGATGGAAAGCACAAAGTAAGTGCTCAATACATGTGAAGTGTTTTGGGGCCTTTATGAATAAAGGCTTTTCAGTTACCAAGGAGCCCCCAGTGAAAATGCCCAGGGACATTAAGGAATCATTTGAGATGCTTCTGACCAGCAGCACTGGGGTTTGAAAGAGGCCAGGGGGCTGCGGGTGCCAGTGGGGAGGCTGTTGCCAACTTTCGCCGGCTGGACCGGCAGAACGGGGCTGGCTGGTGTGCCCGGTGCTGGCTGGTGTGCCCGGTGCTGTCCGTGGTGCTGAACATCATTTTTTGGCTCTGGCAGGTCTAGGCTTCCAGAGATCTGTGCAAACATCTGGCAAAGAGTAAGGAAAGGTAGTCCATGAGGCCAAGGGCAGCTCCCAAAGCCCAACTCTTCTCACCTCCCCCAGCAGTGCTTTCCTGGTCTTACCATTCTAGGCCACCAGGATCCCACCTTTTCAGATGCCTGGGCCACATGGGATGGTTTCTTACATCGTTGCCCAACTTGTCTTCTATCCAAGGCTTGTCCTTTGACTGGACCATGAGTTTCCTGAGGTCAGGGCATCTGTATGCTGAGGTAAATAGGTTCTGTCATCTGATTGGTTGGGGAATATTGTGACCCTTGTCTTATGCTAGTGGCTCTCCTGTGTCCGTTATAGGTTCCTCTCCAATCCCACTTCCAGTAGATGCTTTGCTTTGGCTCTTCTCCGGGAGATTTCATTTTCTTCCTCTCTCACCTCTTTCCTACAAATTTGTTGATTTGAATCATTTACTCATTTCATAATATAGCTGGGTGGTCAGAGCACTTTACAGATATCAATTCATTTCCTGCTTGTAACAATTCTACTAATTAGGTGCTACAGTTATCCTTGTGGAGCAGATGAGTAAACTGAGGCATAGAGTGGTTGAGTGACTTGGTAGTAAATGTTGGGGCAGGAATCGAATCCAGGCTGGCTGGCTCCAGGCCCTGTGCCTCTTCCCACTACATTATGCTGCCTCTCAAGAAGCGCTGCTGTGTTCCAGGATGGTGGTTTGTGGGGAAGAATGCTCTAGTATTCTGACCCCAGCCCAGATCAGGCACCAGAAATATCCCTGAGCATCTGGAAACTCAAGATTGAAATGATTAGTCAGAATGCAAGGAAATGGGTGTTTTTGCCTTCTATAATTTGGTTTTATGAAGACCACTAAATGTAAACATTCTCCTGTTAATTACTGTCTTGAATTTGGTCTGTAATTGAGGGAACTAGAGCTGGGGAGAGTGTAGAAACCCGCTGGAGTGGCAGGCCTGCCCGAGTCAGCATTCCCAGCTGCCTTGTGCCTGCTCTGTTAATTTTAGAAACTCCTTTAGCGTGGGTGTATTATTAGCTGTATGTACAGAGGGCCACATGGCCCTCAGTGGCCTCTGTATGTACAGGTGTTTAAAAATTTGTTTTGTTTTAAAAGATTAAATGGAAAGGCATGACAGCAGTGTGTATACAGGGGTGTTTGCACACTGTATGTGTGGATGGGGACACCTGTACATGGCACCTAATGAGTGTACACAACTGTCTTTGAGTGACATGCATGCAGCTGCATAGAGCGTTCACAGCTCAAGAGCACCCCATAGACACTGAAACTGCTCTCCTGGGGCCCACGACTCATTAGTGAATGTGTTTTGTTCTTTGTAGTGAGGGGTGAAGGTTGGTAGGGGCTCCTCAGGCCTTAGTCAGGCTCTGTCAGCTGGCATGGAGGTATTGGGGCTGCAGGAAGGGGTGGTGGGATGTGGGGTAGGGAGGAAGCTGAAGATGACCTCTTGGCAGCAGCCTTAGAAGGAGAAGCCTAAGCCCCCATGAAGCTCTGTCTTGAGGCCCTGAAGGTCTTGGCTTTCAAAGGAATGGCCAAAAGCTGCCTCTCCAGACATTGCCCTTCCCTGAGCTGTGATGCAGGACAGCCACCTCATCCACCTTCAGCAAAGCAGGCCCTGACCCCTCCTTGACTCACAGCACCCTTTTGAGTCTGGCAAAGGAAACAATTTGCTATGAAGTAATTTCTTTGCAAACCTGGAACTCTTCAGGCAGAGGCACTTTGGTTTGTGGTGGGACCCTCTGAAGATTCGAGGGAAGCTTGTCTCTTTCTTTCCTGCCTCCTTCCTCATGCCTTCCCTGCAGTGGAGGATTAAAGACGGCTGAAAAGGAGGAGACATGCTTATTTCCGCCTGACTTAATACCTTTATCTGTCATTGTGTAACTGTCTAAGTTAATAGCAGAGGGAAACAGTTCTGCAGTGCAAGTTTTTGGTCTTGGGGCCAGCCCTGGGATGACTGGTACCTGGGCAGGTCCCTGGGAATGATCAGCCATTCCTTCTAGATGCGGGGTCTGTGCCTATGTGTACTGTTTCCACATTCCAGAAGGTGCCTGCTGGGCCGGGGGGAGATAGCTCAGTGCAGACCTGTGAGCTGGTTTTGTGCCTCCTCCTCCTCACAGTTCTCAGCTTCTCAGAGGCTTTGCCCTGAGGCTCCCTGCAAACCTCCCTCAGGAGGGACTTGCAGATGCTTTGAGGCCCCAGGAGAAATGAAGCTGGAAGTGCTGGGCTGCTCTCCCTCCATTGCATTGAGTGCTACCTCTTTGGTGCCTGAAGTCCCTTCATCGACACTTCTGCCTTTGATGCTATCACTGCCCAAACGTCTGGGGGAGGGAGATGGTCAGACATTTTCTGATTATAGGGGATGGACTAAAGGGGACACCGGCGAGCCAGTGTGGGAGACGGCCAGATCAGAATTATAGGACTTACTGCATTGTGGGTAAACTGAGGCCCAGAGCAGGGAGGGCACCTGCCTGATGTCACCCAGCCTGTCAGTGACAAAGCTGGGCCTGGAGCCTGGGCCTCCTGCCTCCCAGGAGCCTGCTGTGTGTCTGCACCTCCCCTGCTCTCTGGCCACAGTCTGTGCCATGTCTCCCCAACAGCCTATCTCAGGCCACAGCTGACCCTCAGGGAGGCTAAAGGAGCCTGGCCTGAGCCTGGGGTGGTACGGGGTGAGCTGCTCCTGTTGCTGAAACAGCCTCTCACTTCTCTCTGGGTGTCACTATTTGGTTTGCTTTTTGGCCTGACTCTTATTGGGGAGTGGGAGGGAGGAGGAGGAGGCTGGTCGTCGGGGCACACGCACAAGGGCTGAGTGAATGAGGAGCCTCTTTCTGTGTATTCCCTGTGTCTGCCAATCTCCACATCTTGCCCTGGTACCCATGTGCCCATCTCCCTAAATGTCTCAGAACCTCCCAGGACTTCTCTCTCGCCCATTTGCTCTCCCTCACAGCGTCCTCTGTTAGTCTGTAACTTGTCCTCTCTCTCCTCCTGGCGACTGACCCCTGTGTCTCTGGGCAGATTTTACTGGGACCTGACCATGCTGCTGCTGATGGTGGGAAACCTGATCATCATTCCTGTGGGCATCACCTTCTTCAAGGATGAGAATACCACACCCTGGATTGTCTTCAACGTGGTGTCGGACACGTTCTTCCTCATCGACTTGGTCCTCAACTTCCGCACTGGGATTGTGGTGGAGGACAACACAGAGATCATCCTGGACCCACAGCGGATTAAGATGAAGTACCTGAAAAGCTGGTTCGTGGTGGATTTCATCTCCTCCATCCCCGTGGACTACATCTTCCTCATTGTGGAGACTCGTATCGACTCAGAGGTCTACAAGACTGCCCGGGCCCTGCGCATTGTCCGCTTCACCAAGATCCTCAGCCTCCTGCGCCTCTTACGTCTCTCCCGCCTCATTCGATACATTCACCAGTGGGAAGAGGTGAGTGGTTAAACCAAACCTCTCGGGGGAAGGGCTATTCCCCCCGGGGGAGTGAAGAACCAACAGGTAATCTCAGGTAGTTGGACATGGACTGTCAGATTGTACCAGGCACACCTGTTTCAAGAGGACAAATGTTAGTAATTTCTTGACCGGGCCCCCTTTTCATGTGCTAGGTACTGCACAAAGGACTTTACACACAGTATCCCACTGAAGTCTGTAACAACCATAGAGTGTACCATATAGGTACATATAGGTACTCATTTTTCACATAAGGAAACTGAGAGACAGAAAGATTAAGTGACCTACACATGGTCGCACAATTGGTAATTGGTGAACCTGGAAAGTGAACTTAAGCTGATTGACTCCAGAATCTGCATTGTTAACTGCTGTACTATATTTTAGGGTTTGCAAACTCATAACCCTGTTGGGGATGGGCAGGAAATGTGAATAGGTGGAAACGGCCAGTCGGGGGACAGGGGAGAACTGGAAAACACATCTTCTGTCTGTACTGGGCAGCCTCTACTCAGCTCTCACCAATTGTTGCCAAGTGGGAATGGGCCCAGGCTTGGTAGATTTACAGATTTATCATGAGAAGCAGAAGTCTGGATTTTTGTACAAATTTTGTTGGCAACTATCTTGGGTTGGGTTCTTCTGGAGCAGACCCTGAGACGCAGATGTGCATGAAAGTGATTTTTTTGGGAAACATTCCCGGGAAAATTTGATAAGGGAGTTGGAAGGACAGGGAAAGGAAGGAAGCCAAACAAGGGTGGGACATCAAGCAAATTCCCTTGGAGGCTGACTTTGGCCCTATCCCACGGAGGGCTCTCTAGGGACATTGTACACCACACCTCAGAGTTGTCCCAACCAGGGCAAAGGAGCCGGAATGTTTCTATCCCCTTACCTGTCAGTCATTTGTTAGGGCACTTCCAGCCCTCAGTGCTTAGCAGCCAGAGCGGTTTCCAGCAGCCTGGGGCAGGCCTCTGACAAAAGATGCAGATGCTGGCTGTAGAGTGTGAAAGTACCCATGGAGTCTGGAGTCTTGTGCTTAAAAACTGTAAATGGGTCCTAGGGGCTCTGGGCACTGGCTACAGGAACTAAATAAAAAATTGTAAAAGAACTAGGTGGGCCAACAGCGTTCTGAACACACCTAGCTCATCCACAGGCTGGAGCAGGCACCTGCAGGAGGAAAAGAGGGGGACTGAGGGCTGCGGTTGGAAGAAGAGCAAGTAACCTTGCCAAGCACTTTGGTCTGTATCTGCCAGCCACCAAAGTCACACAATTTGGCAGCAGCGGCAGGCAGGCCAGCCTGGAGGTACCCGGGATCGGGGATAGGCTCTCTGAGATGGCCCACCTTGGGGTCTGACGCAGGCCATGCGCTGGGCAAGCTTCTGAAAAGGGGCATTTCCTGCTGCCTCCCCCTGCTGCACTGCTGGTCTCCTGGCCTCCAGGACCCCTGCTCGACTGGACGGGAGTTCTCATGCTCTGGACACAGAGCCCCCACCCCTAACCCCCAGCAGTAGCCTTGCCCCGGCCAACAGCACCCATGGCTGATGGTTGAGGCACTGGCAGATTCAGGTCAGAGGCATCATGAACAGTTGTGAACGCACGTGCCTTGGGAGAAGTGCCTACACCAACTTGGCAGAATTGCTCCATGGCAGAAATTCTCTTTGGCTTAGAAAATTTGCATTACTCCTGATGACAGAGAGGGGCAATGACTCGCCAAGGTCAGACAGTGGACCTCTGGCAGAACTGGGGCAGAGTCCAGTTAGCCCTCTTGGCTCCCAGCACTCAGTGTGGCAGTCCCTGCCTGGCATAGTGGAATGGTACGTTTAAGACCCAAGTTAAAATCCCAGCTCCACACCGCCTAGCTTATGACCTTGGTGCCACCTTGCCTCTCTGAGCCTCAGTCTCTTTGCATGCAAAATGGGTATAAGTAGTACCTGAAGTTTGTAAAGGCCTTAGCATGCAGCCTGGTGCAGAAGAACCATTTAATAAATGCCCCTCCCCACCTGATTATCTTATAATAGCCCATTGGTTCCTCACACCTAGCTGGCAGAGGAGACAGGCCAAGATTTATTATCCCCATTTGTCAGGTGAGGAAACAGGATCAGAAGGGCAGGGATTTCTGACCCAGGCCTCCTGTCTCCCGGCTCCATGCACTTCCTGCTTTCTCAGATGAAAGGGAAATGACTTTGATTTTCTAATCGTTTCCTCTTATGGCTGGGGTTCACCCGCCTGTGCCCTGTCCTGGGTGTGCACTGGGACCAAAGGGGTGGTGACGACTCCCAGCTGAGGTTGGGAAGTCAGGCAGCCAGGTGAGGAGTTCGGTGACAGGTTGAGTTTGGGGACCTATGGGACATTGAGGCTCAGGAGAGGGCATGTGGTCTGAGCTCAAGCTGAGAGGGGACCGTACCTGTGTTGGTGGCTCAGTTCACTCTGGGAGGCGTGAAGAAGGATGGAGGTGTGTTTCCTGGAATGCCCTGACAGGCTTGTCTCCTGGTTTCTGTCCCAGGTGGAAATGCAGGACCAGGTTGGCTTCCACAGGCCCTGAGATACTCCCACCCTTCTGTTCGTTTTGGACCCACCAGCTAGACTGTCATTAAAAGCCAAGATGCGGTGGCTCTTTCCCTTCTCTGGCATCAGTTTGTGTCTCCAGGCCCCTGCCCCCCTGGGGGCTGACCTCATGCCCCCCTGGGGCTTGGGCCTGGGGGCTGTGGTGTTTGGTGGGGCTTGGCAGAGTTGCCATTGCTGGGCAGGGTAGGTCCTGGGACAGAGCCAAGCTCTTCTTTTACTGCCCACACCATGCATCCTGGGAGCTCAGGCCAGGGCTGCTGTCCCCTCTGCCTCTCTGGCCTGGCTGCCCTCTGGGCTGCCCGAACTGGTCAGGTAGGCTCTGGTCCTGGCCTTTCTCTGGGGGAGGCAGAGTTCCCAGAAGGCCTCAGGTCAGGCCTCTGGACTGGACAGGCTACCAACCTAATGGGCAGGAAGGAAGATCCCAGGAGGCCAGATGGATGATGCCTGCCCCCTCCACACACACCCCCTTATCTCTCCTACCAGCTGGGGAGAAAATTGCTTTGAGCTGGTTTCTGCCGGGCACATCGCCCAGCCTAGGGTTCCCCCTGGACCCCTGGGACTGGACTAGGGTTTCCCCGCTGGCTCCAGGAACCCTGTCTCCAAACCCTTAAAAGCTGCTCCCGCCCAGGGGCTTCTCCCAGCTGCAGCTGGGCATGGAGGCAGCAGCAGGAAGACCCTTTGAGGCTCCAGGTCCACATGAGCCTGGGAAGAGAAGTATTTAGTTGAGAAAACCCTGTCCTAATCCCCTCTTCAAGTCCCCATGTGAATCTCTCCTTCTTTGAGCCTCAGTTTCCCCAACTGTCAGGTATACGCTGATGTTCTTTGAGGCTGTGGCTCCCTGGGGCCCAGTCCTCAGCTCCTGTCTCCCTTGGCAAGGATTCTGTTAGCTGATCCTGAGGACCTTGTCGTGGCTGACAGGGCCTACAGGAGGAAGCCCTGGGGTGGGGGCCAGGGAGTCTGCCTCCCAGGGAGGGGCAGCTTGCCCAGACTGCCTGGCCCCAGGCTTCAGCCATCCCCCAAGGCCAGGCCCAGCCTAGCCCCCCAGTGGGAGGTTTCCCAAGTGTTGGTGGCAGGTCTTGGGAGTCAGGGTAGGTGGAGTGGTCTAGGGCAGGTGCAGGCCACCATCTCGGAGGACACCAGCCTCTGCCTCCATCCTGAGCGATCTAGGTCAGCATCCTCCCTCCCAAGCCTCTCCCAGCCAAGCCTGTTCCCTCCCTCTGAGGTGTGAGCTTGTCACAGGCACAGAGGCTATTGTTAGAAACCGTGGTCGCCCCCCTTCAGCTGTGCCCCTGCGGGACCCAGCACCCCAGCGACTCATCCCAGAAACCTCTTCTCTCCCTTGGCAGCCTGCAGTGGCCAAAGGGGAGCTGGAGGCAGGAGGCTAGGCCGGGGCGGCCATGCGGCCTCTGATGAGTCCCCTGCCCCTGTGGGCCTCGATTTCTCCATCTCCCTCAGTATCAGGTGTTTGGCATCTATGAGAAGGGGGATGACACAGAGGAGTCATCCTAGGGGGTGGGTGGCCCCTCTCCTGGCCCCAGGAAGGGACCCAGTGTAACCCTCCATCCAGCTGTCTCTGGGCTGTGCCCAGGACACATATGTATTCTGTCAGCCCTTGGATTGGTGTCCTCAATGCAGACACTTATTCCGAGACACAGGTGGAAATTTGTTGTTCTTCCATGAGGAGAAAATGAGTCCATGGGAGGGAACTCAACCATGCCCTGAGAGGAGGCCTTGGGGGAAGCTCAGCAGCGGCCTGCTGTCTGCAGGACACAGAAGTCTGTCCAATTTCTGGTCTTTTCTTGGGACTGAAAAATCACCTGTTTGGAGGGCTAGGAGAGAGAGGGAAGGAAAGGAAGCAGCACGTACTGAGTACCTACTGTGTGCCAGCTGTGGACATTGTTCCACCTGATCTCCGAGACAGCCCTGAGAGCTAGCAGTTACTGACCCATTCCACAGATGAGAACACTGAGGCTCAGAGTGGAAAAGGCACTGTCCCAAGGTGGAAGACATGTTGCTCTGTCCTTGCACTGCAGTTGAGAAGCTGCAGAAGGAGTAGAAGCAGGGCTTCTCCGAGTACCAAGTGGGGCAGAATGAGCTGCCCAGGCCTGAAATGAAGGTGCTCAACCCTCACAGTCAGAACCAACATCGTAAAAGGGGGTTTTAATGAAGTATAAGGAGCAAAGCAAATATTTGCCCAGCACAGCTGACTCGCAGGTGGCCTGTGGCCCCAGCCCACAGCGGGGACACACAAGTGTTTAGCAGCCTCTCCCAGCAACGTCAGCCTTGTTCTCAGCAACCACATCCTGAGTGCTGTAGAGTGTTGGAGGTTGGGTGAGTGCCCTCAAGTCTGGGGCATCCTCCTAGCCGCCACCAACTCTTCCCAGGAAGCTCAGACTTTGCCATGCTGGTGCTTTGGCTTTGCAGTGTCTAAGAACCATCCACAACACCCCTCCCCACCGCCCTGCACCTCCTGTGCCAGTCACCCCAGCATCTGCAGCCTTCCTCACCACAGTACCAGGCGCCACCACCACCACACTCTCTGTAGGACATGGAAGCCTGTGTCTACCTGCAGGAAAGGCATCTTGGTTCTTCCTACAGGGACAAAGGTGGGTTCCCTGAAGTGAGTGCCTGCCCAGAGTGGGTGCCTTTTTGTACACTAGTGGGAGCCCTACTCACCACCCTCCCCATTGCTGTCATTGTCACTTTCACCTTCGTCATGAAGCACATCTCAGTTCCTGAGACCCTACCACGTGCTCTGTGCCACATTCATTGCTGAGATCACAATAAAGGCAAAATTAGACAAGGGCCCGATCTTGGAAGAAAATTAGTTATGAAGGAAAGAAAAATAAAGGTGATGCAAAAAGAGAAGAAGCCATTGCATAAAAATGTACTGACCTTGATGTTCTGTTGTTAAGACCCAGAGTGATCCACAGAAAGGAGCAGTTATTGTGGGTGTGATAGCCTGGGACACTTTCTAGCCATGGCCCGAGGCTTCCTTTAGCTCTGATAGGGTATCTGCCCATTCATCCAACACATTAACTGCCATGTGAGTTGTATTTAACTCACACTAATTTTGAGCCAGGGCCTGGTGAAGCATCTGTAACTCACACGTCTCTTCACCCTGGGAGCCACAAGAACTATTTTTTGAGTTGCGTAGAACTCACGCACAGAAAACAATAAAAAATAACAAATTTTTCATTAAATGAGAAAGGATCATTTTGTTTTTGAACTTTTTATTCTATTTTTGTAAGAAAACACCGTGGGCCCAAGGAAAAACATTATTTTTCTAGTGTGGCTGTCAATATGTTAAACACACATGCATTTATTCAGGCAGTCAACAGATGTTTCCTGGCCTACCTGTGCTAAGCATGGAGGAATACAGAAGTGAGAAATATGGAAAAGGCCCTTGCCTTGTGGAGCAGTATTCAAGTCAACAGATGTCATTTTAGGTGGTGAGAATTCCATGAAGGAAAGAGATCAGGTTGAAGAGGCATGGGGAGGGTGGAGGGCCACGAGCTACATGACACACTGGGGTCCAGGAAGCCTCTCCATGAAAGTGGTGTTGGATGACAAGAAGGATACGAGCAGCTGTCAGAGCGAGCCCGATGCTGAGGCTCTGGTGCCTTCGAGGACTTGAGAAGGCCAGTGTGGCTGGAGATGGTGGGCCTTGAGCAGGGTGGGGGAGGCAGGGTGGGCAGGTGAGTGGGGCCATGACACCACCGGCCATGGCTGGCAGTTGGAGTGTACTTATAGGTACAACAGGGAGTCGTTGGAAGATTTAAAGTACAAGGATGACGTGGTCTGATATATGTCTTTAAGAGGTCATGTTAGCTGCTTGGTGGAGAATGGATTGGAGGGGCAGAGAACCTCATCAGGAGGTTGGATCATCCTCTTGGGGTGTTTAGAATAGGGTCATACTGGGACTGGAGTGAAGTGGATGATTTTGAGATACCTACTTAGGAAGTGGAGCCAAAAGGCCCGGGATTGGTGGAGGGTTGGATGTGGGGCAGGCGGGGGTGGGGGAATGGGAGGAACCAGGGCTGGCTGGTGCATTTTTGTTGCTCAGCCTCGTGAACAGTGGCACCGGTTGTGTGATGTAAAGGGGCAGGTTTGGATGTGTCCATGTGGAGATAGACGCGGAGACAGCTGGATGTATGAGCCAATCTGTGTCACTCTTAGAGTCCACTGCGTGCCTTGGGCATAACAGAAACAAGAAATTGGGGGTGTCTTGGGGCTTGAAAGAAGAGCACAAGGAAGGTGGGCCTCTGTCAGATGAGGAGGAGCATTGCTGATCTCCTCTGCAGCCCCTTGTGATGGGGGCAACACGGCCACATCCTGGGCAGCACCTGAGCCAGTGAGACCCCACTCAGGATACTTACAGAGATGCCCCAGACTTTCATACAGTCCACAGCCAGGGAAACCCTCAGCAGAACTCCTGCTGCCTTGACAAGCCAAGGATGGGAGGAGAATGGAGGCGGGCTTGTAGCTGCGGGCTCTGCCCACAGCAACATCAGAGCCTGGCCCGGCCTCTCTGCTGAACTCCCATCGTTCCCTGCTTGTCCTCCTCTGTTGCTGGGTTTCCACACACATGTTCCCGTCCCTTTCCTGGGTGTGACTTATCTCCCCAGCCAGACTATGAGCTCTGGGCAAGCAGGGGCAAGACTTTTCTCCCTTCCCCCTCGTGGAGGGGGCTTTCTTGGGCACTGACACAGGCTGACCTCCTGGGGACATGGAGTAGACATTTGGGTCCCTCTGAGGTCACTACCCCGAGACCTAGGGAAACAGAGCCCAGCTGGGCCCACACTCTAGAGAGCTCTCCTCCCCACAGTGAGGCATCTGGGGGGCTCTTCGCAGCTCTTTCTAGACCATACTTGGGTACCTGGGATCCAGCATTCGTGGCCCAGACAGCTCTAAGCCTACTTCCAAGGCCTGTGCAGGCCCCTTCCCAGATCTGAATCCTGGGGGGATCACCCTGCTGTTGTGCACACCCCTTGACCTGCTCACGAGTAGCTGTTCACAGGGGTGGCCTGCGTGGGGCTTGGCTGTGGGCTGGGGTCCCTGGCTGTGGGACAGAATCACAGAAGAGAAGAGAGGCGGGCCATGCTCTGGTGTGGTTTTCTGAGAGATCCAATTTCGAGCCTGGCCCTTCAGGGCATTATGATGGTTTATTCTGTCAAGGTAGGATAGAATATATTTTCTTTAACAATTTTGTCAGCTTGACTTAAAACTTTAAATATCCAAACCTGTGGTTTGTGGAACTCTATTTGCCCCCTTGTCCTAGACTCTCCAACGCGGGGGCAGGCCTGCCTCCATTAACCCGCTGAGTCCTCAGCCAAGTGCATCAGGGAGACTGCCGTCCTGCCCCTCACCCCCACCCTAGCACCATCTGTGCCGCTGGTGCCATGAGCTTCCTAAGCCGCTTTCCTGTCTGTGGTGTCTCAGTCAGCTCAAGTTGCTGCTAGAACATAAATACCCTAGATTGGATGGCTTAAACAGCAAACTTTCATTTTTCATAATTCTGGAGGCTGAAAGTCTGAGGTAAGGGTGCCAGCATGGTTGCTTCTGGTGAGGGCTCTTTTCCTGACTTACAGACAGCCACCTTCTCCTTGTGTCCTCACGTGGCAGGGAAAGATCATCTCTCTCTGGCCTCTTCTTATAAGGGCACTAATCCCATTCATGAGGATTCTAATCTCATGACCTCATCACCCCCTAAAGGCCTCATCTCCAAATGGCATCACACTGGGGGCTTCAACATATGAATTTGGGAGGGACACACACATGCAGTGCATAGCAGCTTAGAAATGAGGGAGCTTACTAATAACGACCCCCCCGTGTGTATATCTCGGGGGCCCAGAGCACTCTCCTAGCCAGCTTAATTTCTCAAGCAGCCCTGGGAGGTGGGGGGCAGATATCTGTCTTGTTTGAGTTGGGGGGGCTGAGGTGTGTCAGGGGAGGAGGGCAAGTGCTGGGGATGGCCATCTCTGAGATTGTGGATGGTGCCATGTGATGGCCGTCCCCAGCCCCCCAGGATAGGGGAGCTGGGGACCTGGTGGCATCCTAGTCAACCAAGACTTAGAAAGGTGAGTGACTTGCCCAAGATCATAGAGAGGTTCTGTTCACCTAAGTGTTAAAGAGGCAGACGTGGGATCTTCCCCCAGAACCAGCAGGGACCTGCTGGGGGAATGTGGGGAGAGGCTGGGGAGAGGCTCATGGGCTCAGGATCCAGGCCCCTGGAGCACAGCCGGCAGCAGAGGGATGGGCCAGAGGTACCAGCTTCGCGCTTGGGTCTGTTCTGCATCTAGACACAGGCCTCAGTCCAGTAACAGACTGGCCTGCCTGGTCCCCGTGCCCACCTTTCCTTCTGGGCCATGGCAGACACTGAGATGTGTTGGCTTAGCTCGGAGCTGGTGTCTGTGCCCCAGTGGCACTAAGCTGCAGGGCACGCAGTATCTCATCTGCAGCATCACTGTGTGCATGGCCTATGGAGGCAAGACACTGGGAAGCCCCGCCTGGCCCTGGGTGCAGCTCACTGTGTGAATCTGGGCACATCATTCAGCCACTTCAGGTTTGTGTTGTTTTATCCACAAAGTGGAACTACTGAAAACCACCCTTCCCCCACTGGGCCAATCTAATAATCCAGGATGGTGGCTACAGGCCTCAGGATCCCGCAGACCTGGTTCAAAATCTTGCTCTTCCACTGCCACCATGATCTGGGGCAAGTTCCTGTACTTCTCTGAGCCTTGTGTAAAATGGATTGACAATGTCTGCAGAGAGGGTTTTTGTGAGTTTAAATGAGGACGACAACAGTGGACTCTCATACCCGTGCTCAGGTCTGGTGCTCTCATCCCCTCTGTTGCTGGGGCTGTGGGGAAATGATGGGACAAGCTGGGGCTACCAGACTCCGTGGACCTTCCAGTGTCTGTTTCACCCTGAAAGACTCTGTGGCCTTGTGGCTGGAGCGTTTAGTCATGGCCTCTATGTGGGCCACAGGTGGGCCTGACTCTGGGGTTTATAAGCTGTGGACAAAAAGTATTCATCTTTGGTTTTTTCAAAATCTAGACTCAGGCCAAGCCCACATTTCAGGGGGACACTGAAGCCATTAGTATTAGAATATCCTGCCACTGGCTACAGGGCTATAGCTAGAAAACCACTAGACAGGGGGCTGAAATATCTAGGGTCGTCTGTCTCTTTGGGCCTCAGTTTCCCCATCTGAAATGGGCTTAAATAAGTCTGTGCAGCATCTGACAAGTCCATAATTTTGACCCTAAGCCTCTCTCTGGGGGGTGTCTTGGCCTGGGAATAGTGTAGAAGGATCAGAATTACGGGTAGGTCCCTGGAGATACCCCTTACCCCCAGGTCTCCCAAACCAGAGGCAAGGCCAGAACTTCCAGAGACCTCCTCCAGACTTACCTCCACCTCTCCATCCCCCACTGCCCTGTCACCATGGAGACCCCCGAATGGCAGCTTTGAGGGGGGGGGGTGGGCAGGGATGCTGGGATGTGCCCACCCTGGCCCTGCCCGGCTGCTCTGCAGACTCTCAGGAGTGGAAATGGCCAGTGGCAGTGGGCTGGGGTTGAGGTGCTGTAAAGGAGAGTGTTACTACTAATACATATTAACTAATCATGAGGATTAATTATTAATAACCACTTATCAATTAATAACAGCTTGCAATTTACTGAACATGTCTGTACTCATTACTAAGCACTTTATATGTATAATTTAATCCTTTTGACAACCCACTCAGGTAAGAATTTTTATCACCATTTTCCAGATGAGAAAACATGATCAGAGAGGTTCAAGGTCACACAGCTAGAAACTGGGTAGGAACCAGGCCTGGAATCAAGGTCCATCTGAACTTGGAGCCTGTGGGCCTATACTGCTCCCTCAGCAGTTCCATGGCTGCCCCTGGGTGGGTCCTGAGAGTCTAGTGTCAGATTTAGGGACACATCATGCCCCTGGCATGACTGCAGACCACAGTTCCCTGAGGAGCCTCAGGCTAGCTGGCTTTTCTCCCCAATGTCCTCACGCCCTAGATGAGCTGATGAAATGGCTTCTCTGCCCACTTCCGGGCTGCATGGGGCTCCAGGTATTCTCCTTCCACATGTCCTGGATGGCTGGACCTTCGAGGGAGGCCCCCCATGTGCACAGATGCCAGGAGGTACCCCTCTGGATCCTACAGCCTGCAGTCTGCCTCTTCCAGGACCTGAATCAATGCTGTACCACTCCACCCAGCCTGGCCTCACGCTGAGCGGCGTGGGCATTCGGCACAGTGTGCGCAGAGCAGTGCCCTCAGGCAGCTGCAGCATAGCACAGGGGGCCGTCACCCCTCCTGGCCACTCACCTGTCTGGGCCAATTCTCCACCTCTGCCGGCAGATCTTCCACATGACCTACGACCTGGCCAGTGCCGTGGTGCGCATTGTGAACCTCATAGGGATGATGCTGCTGCTCTGCCACTGGGACGGCTGCCTGCAGTTCCTGGTGCCCATGCTGCAGGACTTCCCCGATGACTGCTGGGTGTCCATCAACAACATGGTGGTGAGTGCACCCAGCCCGGCCCTCCCTGTAGGCGTGGGTTGGCTGTCCAGAGTTGACAGGGTAGGGGGATGAGGAGGCACGAATGGCAGAGCGGATCAACAACTTGGAACTCCTGAGTTCCAGGACGTAGGGCCCTGAGGTGCTAGCCCAGTGCTGAGGGGTACATGGCTCTACCCAGTCTAGGAATCCATTAACAGGGCTCTGAGCTGTGAGCTGTGACCTCCACCTTCTCACAGCCTCAACTGCAACTGGGAGCGTCAATATTTGGCCCTGATTTCTCCCAGGGCAGCTAAGACCTGGGCAGCCTTGGGTTGTGTCAGGTGTGGCAAAGCTGGGCTGGCCTGCCCTCCTACCTCTACCCCCTAGAAGCCAAGCCCTTAAAAGCTGAGTCTGAGAACACAAAAGCCTGTGGGGGCACAATTTGCAGCACATGCAGACTCCCAGATCATATATAGCCACTTTCTGCTCCAGCAGCAGGGCTGGGCTGTCCCCTCAACAGTCACACCCTGGTCACGGGCGGAGTCCTGAGCAGGAAGGGCAGGCAGGAGCGAGCCTGACCCCTCCCCACCCCTCCAACCCTGTGAGTGGGTGAGAGAGGTTGGACTTAGGGTCCAGGAAGCCATAGGGCAGAGTCTCCCCCACCCCGTGGACAGGGTGGCTCTAGGCAGGCGGAGGACCCCCTGGACCCATGAGCCTTTCTCTGGCTTCCCCATTCTCCCTCCCTGTCAGTTTGGTTTGGTCTGATGGCAAATCAGGGTCCCAGGGGAGGAAAAGCCAGCTTTGAAAGAGGTCAGAGAGACCCTGAGGCATCTTTCAGCATCAAACAGGCCTTTACAAAACAGCCTTTTGATGAGCTAAGTATAAATGAATCGGCCATATGGACTGAATTTCTATCCCCAGAGGCTCACAGTAAAGGCTGGAAGCCCTGACTAGAGCAGCTGGGTGCTGCCTCTGTTCCCCAAGGCCAGGAGCCCAGGCCCCACTGAACCCCCACCCTAGTCTGGACTGAGCCACCAGACCCAAGGAACTAGCTCAGCTCTGTCCAGGACCTCTGGGTTACCTTAAACATGGCATGTGGCTCCTGGGCTCCTGTGCCTTCCTCCTGGTGCTGGGCACAGCCTGGTGCCCGCAGAAGCACTTGGGGCTCTGAGTAGCGGCTCTGTGGGCCGTGCACTGGGTGGGTCTTGGCATTGTTGCTAATGCATTTGCTGTGAGCCGAGACGCTGGGGCAGTTTCCTCTGTGCATGAGGGTGACAACCCCACACATGCACTAAATTCAAGAGATGGTCCATCTGAGCCCAGTGTTCCCGTACTGAGCCTTCCTGGAGACACCAACTGGCTTTGGGGACACAAATAGCCCGGAGCCTCACTCCCTGCCTCCCTCCTCCCGTCCACCCATCATGTGTTCCAGAGAGTCCACCTTTTGGGGTAGTGGGAGGAGAACTAGTGGTTGCAGCCCTGGAAGGTTCATGCAGGAGGTGAGTGAGCTGGCAGCTTTAACTTTTGCTCACCCAAAATGAGGACAGTGTTTTTGGCTCAGTCTGCCAGAGCTTGTTCCCCACCCCCCAACCCCGGGGAAGCATATCTGGTTTTATAATTGAGGTCAGTGGGGAAATGGGCTTCACTTGGTAGCTGTTTAGGGGTGGGGGATGGAGCTGTTTCAGCAGGGGAAGGATAGCAGGTGAGGCGGGGCTAGGCTGGCTCCCCTCCCTTTACCAGGGCTTCCAGTCTGACCCCTGCCCCTACTGCAAGATGAAGGCCTAAGTAATTCACTGTCACCACAGGTTGCCATTGTGGGCCTCCCTGCCCCTCACTCAAGTCTTTTGGCCAACAGCAAGGTTGGGGAGCCCTGGGCTCAGCCGCTGGGAAAGAATTAGGTTGATGGGGAGAGGTGGCAGGGAGTTTTCTAGGTACTAGCGAGAAGGGCCTTCCCTCTCATTGGCCTAAGCCCATGCATTCCCCCACCCATCTGTCTGTCCACAGAACAGCTCCTGGGGGAAGCAGTACTCCTACGCCCTGTTCAAGGCCATGAGCCACATGCTGTGCATTGGGTACGGGCGGCAGGCGCCCGTGGGCATGTCCGACGTGTGGCTCACCATGCTCAGCATGATCGTGGGTGCCACCTGCTACGCCATGTTCATCGGCCATGCCACCGCCCTCATCCAGTCCCTGGACTCCTCCCGGCGCCAGTACCAGGAAAAGGTAGGTCGGAGAGCCATGGGCCACCCAGGGTTCTCTCGGGAGGAGCCGTGCATTGGGCCTTCCCAAGAGGGAGCACAGGCTGCCAGCCAGTGGGCCCCCACCAGGCCCCCAGGCATCCAGCCCTGTGAATGGGACTCCCAGAGTGAGGGCAGAGGAGGAGGCAGGGACACCTCTTAGATGAGAACTGCTTTGACTCCCTGGCTTTGAACCTATAAATGTCTTTTCATCTGCACCCCCCATCCCTCCCTCCTGGTGTCACTGGGGGCCTGTCTCACCTGACTGAGGGTGTTCAGGAGAGACAGTGCCTGAACTGTGCCCTCTGTGTTGCTAAATCCAGTAGGTCTTTTTGGGTCCTCATCTCACCTGGCCCCTGGGCATTTGACAGAGTTACTACTTGGCTTCTCACTTGGTCCCCACCTGCACACTCTCGGCTGTCCTCCCTCCCCTCTGGCCAGGCCTTCTGCCCTCCTCTGCTGACTTCTCTTCCCAGTCATCACATGTTGGCGTCCCTGGCAGCTTGGGCCAAGTGCCGTGACCCTCCACCTGCCTAGTCTTCCTGGGTGCTGTTGTTTTACCCCAACCCCATGCTCTGCGTCCATCCACACGCAGCAGGCCTGAGTTGTATCAGCAGCCCACCTCATCTCCAGCTCCACGCTGTTTATCTCATGTCTCCCTGGATGCCTCAACATCCTCATGTCCAGAATTAGGACACTCTGCCCTGCCCTTTCCACCCGAGGCCTCCACTCGCCCCATCCCATTAGGGACACCAGTGGCCCAGACACACAGGCCAGATGCCAAGAGCCATCCTGACCTCCCTCTGTCATCAGCGCCTACCTCGAAACAGCAGCTCCCTTCTCTTCACCCCAGCTGGCCTCTGTCCACCCTCTGCCCGGGGTCACAACGGCTTCCCAGTCACAGCGACTGAGGGCTGTGGCCTGGAGCCGAGCTCTGTGAGCGTGGGCATGTCCTCCACAGCTTTGGGCTCCGATTCCTCCTGTGTAGGATGGGGGTGATGGGGGTAGGGTTTGTGAGCAGTGAGTAATACCAGCCAAATGCTCAGCACTGTACCAGCACAGAGCGAGCGCTTCAGTTGTCATTAGCTAAGGGGCACTGCCCTGCCACCTTCCTCCTACTCCTCACCCAGCAGCCAGAGAGGCATTTACAAGAACATAAATCTGATCATACCGCTCCTGTGCTTAAAACTCTTCAGAGACCTCACGTTGCTCCCGAGACGTAGATTAACTCCTAGGCGTCTTTTCCCAGCCTGGCACTTGAGGGGCCATAAGCTGGGCCCCACCAGCCTGTGCTCTGGCCCCGTGTGCTTTATCCCACATGGCCCTCCCGCCGCAGGGCCCAGACACCACCTCGCCCGCAACTCCCCCGGCTTCTTTTCGCTGACACCTCCTCCACGTCTCTTCACCTCCTTAGTGAGGCCTTCTAGGACCCAGCCAGCATCATGTGACCCCACGGCACCCTCTCATCCTCCTCCGCCACACGCTGCACTGCTGTGGTTATTTAATTAATCCCATGTAGCAGTTTGGTTACCGTCTGTCTTCCCTATCCCGGCCATGGCTTTGTGAGGGTGGGCCCAGGTGTGTGGTTCCCCACTGTGTTCCCAGTGTCTGGCACATAGTAGGGTCAGTGTTTATGGGTTCACTGCCTGCCCATCTGCCCACCTGCCCTAGGTGCTGTCCCCTGGCAGGGTGACTGACAGATGGCAGCCATTCAGGTCCTGTGACGCCGAGAGGAGAGCTCGGGAGAGCCTGCGGAGCTGGGGAGGGTAGGAGAGCTCCCTCTGGGGAGGCAGAGGAAGGAGAAGGTGGAAGAGAATTCTAGGCCAGTCTCCATGAGGAGCATGGCCAAGGCGTGCAGAGGAGGAGGCAATCAGCCTGGTTAGAACAAGCGTTCTGGGTAGGAGTGAGCAGGCTGGGGAGGGGAGGGAGAGAAGGGTCAATTTACAAAGGTCAGGGCTTAACCCAGCCCAGACGAGGGATCAGTCTGGGGCCAGCATCAGGACCCAGCCTGTGACCAGGGCTGGGGCTCAGTCTGAGGCCAGGTTGGGTTTAGTCTGGGACCAGGATCAGGGATTAGTTTAGAAAAAGTATCTGGGTTTATTTTAGGGCCAGAGTCAAGGTGCTTGTCACCTCCCATTTGAGACTTTAAATTTTATTCTTTGGCTGATAGCTCTCTAAGCCTTCCTGATTTACCCATAAACCTCCCTTAAATGTCTTACTTCCCCTCTGTTCCCACTACCTTCTCTCACCTGGACCACTTCAACAACCTTCTAACTCCTGCCTTGTGTATAGACCCTGCCTGCCCACCCCTGCTAGTTCTTGGTATGGGGGAATTCTCTAAAACACAGCTCTGGCTATTCTCAGTCAGGAATTGGCTGCCCCCGGGGCTTTGCATAACTTGGGTCGGAGGCCAGGTTGGCTGGAAGAACTTTAGGAACCTTCATCCCCCAGCCTCAATTGCCCACTGACATCTCTCTGCAGCAGTGCTGTGTCCCACCTCTCTGGAACACGGATGTTTGAGAGCAGGCTCGCCTATTTCTCGTTGCTCCTGGGGCTGTGCGGATTCCCCTACTTGCCACCTGGGAAAAGCCTGCTATTGCCTCCCCATTCCTCCTGTCCCAATCCCGCTGTCCCCCCACAATCCAGGAAGATCTGAGCAATGTCCACTCCTCACTGCCAGGACGGGCAGGATCATTTCTTATTTGGTTTGAGCCACAGGGACTTAGGTTCACAAATCTCTAGTACCCAAACCTCTATTTGAAGGTCCCTTCAAATAGGTCTACCCTGCTTTTGCCCTGGGCTGGAGTTGCTTTCCACAAAAGACTCGGGGGCTCAGCTGAGCCACGTTTGGATGCGTGCTGTGGAATGGGCCAGGCATCCTTGCTTCTACCTCCAATCCTGATCCACTGCAGCCCCATCCTACTGACTGTGCCAGTCTGTTACTACTGGTAGGAAATAGCTTTGCCCCTCCCAGAGCAGTGAGGCCTCTCTGTCACCAGTGTGACATAGAGAAGACAGACCTCCAGAGTCGACCTCCTGACCTCCCTGTTGTCCCCCACCCATCTCCATAGTATTGAACACAGTGAGGCTCAGATGCTGGTGGGCCCTTCCTCCATCCTAAGCAGCTGGGAACCAGGGCCATTTTGGGGGGCACAGTGGGATCATACCCACACTGAGGACCTCAAATCTCAAGGGGCCAAATTTGGCCAAGAAAGTGCCCAGACGGGGGTGGTGACCAGCTGCTCGGAGCTGACAGCACCTCCCTCTCTCCTGGGCCCCAGTACAAGCAGGTGGAACAGTACATGTCCTTCCACAAACTCCCGCCCGACACCCGGCAGCGCATCCATGACTACTATGAGCACCGCTACCAGGGCAAGATGTTTGACGAGGAAAGCATCCTTGGCGAGCTGAGTGAGCCTCTGCGGGAGGTGAGCTTTGCAGGCAGGCACGTGAAGTGGGGGAGCCAGACCTTCCTGGCAGCCAGCTCTCCTCACCTCCTCCTTTCTATGTTCCAACCCACCCCACCTGGGGAGCAGGAGATCATCAATTTTAACTGCCGGAAGCTGGTGGCCTCCATGCCGCTGTTTGCCAATGCAGACCCCAACTTTGTGACGTCCATGTTGACCAAGCTGCGCTTTGAGGTCTTCCAGCCCGGGGACTACATCATCCGTGAAGGCACCATCGGCAAGAAGATGTACTTCATCCAGCACGGTGTGGTCAGCGTGCTCACCAAAGGCAACAAGGAGACCAAGCTGGCTGATGGCTCCTATTTTGGAGGTGAGGTGGCCTAGGGGACAAGGGACCACTACCAGGGAATGGGCTACAGAGACACCAAAGAGGACAGAGGCACTGAGGGCCCTTCATGGCCACAGCCTGGAGGTGGATGTCTGAGTGCCCAGTGCAGCGGTGTCTTAGTCACTTTGGGCTACTGTAACAAAGTACCCTGGACTGGTGGCTTATAAAAACAGAAGTATATTTCTCACAGCTGGAGGCTGGAAGTCTAAGATCAGGGTGCCAGCATGCTCAGATTCTGGGAGGGCCTCTTCCGGGCTGCAGATCACTCACTTCTCCCTATGTCCTCGCATGCAGAAAGAGAGGGAGCGAGCTCTCTGGCTCTTCTTACAGGGCACTAACTCCAGTCATGAGGGCTCCTCCTCATGACCTAAGCACCTCCCTCAGTCCCACTCCCAATGCCATCACACTGGGATGAGGGATTCAGCATGGATTTGAGAGGGCACATTCAATCCATTGCAGGGGGTGTGGTCCCAGAGATGGGAAATACGGTGCCCTTCTGGTGGGGGAGTGGTGGCATCCAGAGTGGTCACAGCCTGCGGGTGGGGGCCTTGTGAGCCTGCCAAGGCTCCTGTGCCAGGCAGTGAGGGCCACAGTCAGGGTGGGGCAGCCCTGGTGGCCTGGAAGGGCTGTGCACGCCCCGCCCTGAGTCCTGCTGTCCTGGCAGAGATCTGCCTGCTGACCCGGGGCCGGCGCACAGCCAGCGTGAGGGCTGACACCTACTGCCGCCTCTACTCGCTGAGTGTGGACAACTTCAATGAGGTGCTGGAGGAGTACCCCATGATGCGGCGGGCCTTCGAGACGGTGGCGCTAGACCGCCTGGACCGCATCGGTGAGGGGGACGGGCGGGTCAGGGGGTGGGAGCGCGGGGTTCCCGAGCATCTGAGCCTGCTCCCCATTTCCTTCCCCGCTCTCCCCTGAGCGCCTGTTCTTGTTCTGTGGCCCAGGCAAGAAAAACTCCATCCTCCTCCACAAAGTCCAGCACGACCTCAACTCCGGCGTCTTCAACTACCAGGAGAATGAGATCATCCAGCAGATCGTGCAGCACGACCGTGAGATGGCCCACTGTGCGCACCGCGTCCAGGCCGCTGCCTCTGCCACCCCGACCCCCACGCCCGTCATCTGGACCCCGCTGATCCAGGCGCCATTGCAGGCTGCCGCTGCCACCACATCCGTGGCCATAGCCCTCACCCACCACCCTCGCTTGCCTGCTGCCATCTTCCGCCCTCCCCCGGGACCTGGGCTGGGCAACCTCGGGGCTGGGCAGACGCCCAGGCACCTGAAGCGGCTGCAGTCCCTGATCCCCTCTGCACTGGGCTCCACCTCGCCTGCCAGCAGCCCTTCCCAGGTGGACACGCCGTCTTCATCTTCCTTCCACATCCAACAGCTGGCCGGATTCTCTGCACCTGCCGGACTGAGCCCTCTTCTGCCCTCGTCCAGTTCCTCCCCAGCAGCAGGGGCCTGTGGCTCCCCGCCAGCTCCCACACCATCCGCTGCCACAGCTGCCACCACCACAGCTGGGTTTGGCCACTTCCACAAGGCTCTGGGTGGCTCCCTGTCCTCGTCCGATTCTCCCCTGCTCACCCCGCTGCAGCCAGGCGCCCGTTCTCCACAGGCTACCCAGCCGCCACCCCCACTTCCAGGGGCCCGGGGAGGCCTGGGGCTCCTGGAGCACTTCCTGCCACCCCCGCCCTCGTCCAGGTCCCCGACGTCCAGCCCTGGGCAGCTGGGCCAGCCTCCTGGGGAGCTGTCCCCAGGTCTGGCTGCTGGCCCACCAAGTACGCCAGAGACACCCCCACGGCAGCCTGAGCGGCAGTCCTTCGTGGCAGGGCCCTCTGGGGGGGCTTCCCCTGGAGCCTTTACCCCCCGAGGAGGCGTCAGCCCGCCTGGCCACAGCCCAGGCCCCCCAAGAACTTTCCCGAGTGCCCCTCCGCGGGCCTCTGGCTCCCACGGCTCTTTGCTCCTGCCGCCCGCGTCCAGCCCCCCGCCACCCCAGGTTCCCCAGCGCCGCGGCACACCCCCCCTCACCCCAGGCCGCCTCACCCAGGACCTCAAGCTCATCTCAGCCTCTCAGCCAGCCCTGCCCCAGGACGGGGCGCAGACTCTCCGCAGAGCCTCCCCGCACTCCTCTGGGGAGTCCGTGGCTGCCTTCCCGCTCTTCCCCAGGGCCGGGGGCGGCAGCGGGGGCAGTGGGGGGCTCGGCCCCCCCGGGAGGCCCTATGGTGCCGTCCCCGGCCAGCACGTCACTCTGCCTCGGAAGACATCCTCAGGTTCTTTGCCACCCCCTCTGTCTTTGTTTGGGGCAAGAGCCACCTCTTCTGGGGGGCCCCCTCTGACTGCTGCACCCCAGAGGGAACCTGGGGCCAGGTCTGAGCCAGTGCGCTCTAAACTGCCGTCCAATCTATAAGCGGCACCCCCTTTTTCTCCCTCCCTTCTTCCTTCAGGTTTAACTGTGATTAGGAGATATACCAATAACAATAATCATTATCGTTAAAAAACCCCACACACCAGAAAAACAAAAGACAGCAGAAAATAACCAGGTATTCTTAGAGCTATAGATTTTTGGTCACTCGCTTTTATAGACTATTTTAATACTCAGCACTAGAGGGAGGGAGGGGGTGGGAGGGGAACAGGCAGGGCCCAAATGCAAAAGCCAGAGGAAGGCGGGTGGGGTGTCCGGCTGGGCAGAGTGGGGGTGACCGGGTTTGGGGTTCCTAGGGCAGACATGTTAATTGTATTCATTTAGAGCAACAGCTGCCATCAGCCCCTTAGCTGTGAACTTGGAGCCCCAATCTGCTGGGGGTCTTCTTGTTTCCCCAGGAAGGGGCTGCCCTGGGGGTGTGTTCCTGGGGAGCCTCAGATGCCTGAGTCCTTGGGAGAACCAGGCCAGGGCCGAGGGCCTTGCTTTTTTTCTACTGTAAACGTAGCAAGATATGTATATGACTATGTATATGTATATGTATGTAAGATGTGTATATGTATAGCTATGTAGCGCTCTGTAGAGCCATGTAGATAGCCACTCACATGTCCGCACACATGTGTGCAATCTAGTTTAACCTAATGTTGCCAGGGCACCCAGGTCACCTTACATCCAGCAACCCGCCTCGGCCCGCAGGCTGGGCCACTGCATGGTCTGGGGAAGCACTCTCTCCAGTCCTCGGGGGAGAGGACCCCCCAGGACCTTGCAGGAGGCCCCTTTTCTCCCCATCTCTTGTCTCAAATCCAGTCCCAGCCCGACCTCTCACCACGTGGAAGCAGAAGACTCTTGTTTGCTGAGGCCTCAGCATAGCCCGTCACCTGTGTGACCCTCACTTTTCCCGTCTGTATGATGGGAGGTGAGGGGAACCTCTATTCATTGAGTCTGCTCTGTGCCAAGCACTGGTTTCGCACTTTACACACATTAACTCCTTCAGTTTCACAAAGACCACGAGGTAGGTACTTTGATTCTTCCCATTTCACAGATGGGGAAACTGAGTTTTGGGTAATTTTCTCAGAATCATGTAACTAGGAGTGGCAGAGCAGGGGCTGATCTGAGACTTGAATCCGTGCCTGCCTGAGGCCCAAGCCTACGTTCCTTCCATCAGAAAGCTGTTTTGAGAGGGGCTGAGATGGATGGCCCCCAAGTGTGGTGCAGAGGAAAAAGACCACATTTTGGGTTCAAATCCCAGCGCTGCCACTTCTTAGCTGTGTGATCTTGGGCAAGTTATCTGACCTTTCCAAGAATGTTACCTCATTTGTAAAATGGGAATAATTATGGTGCCACTTCACAAGGACCCATGAGGACCGGATGGGAAAAGTAGTACATGTGAAATGCCCAGCCCAGCGCCTGGCACATGGCCATAGCAGGTGCTCAATAAATCACATTTCTTCTGCCCCTCATGTGCCCAGCCCATTGCTCCAGCAGCTGTGGTGAGAGCACAGGGAGCTTTGGCTGAGGGCTCCAAGACTTAAAATCTCAGGACTCAGAAGGTGGCTGGGCCTCCCTAAGGGCCTGAGGAAGGTGTGTGGCCAGTGGTGGGCTTGAGCCAGGCCTTGAGATGCCGGGAGCATGACAGGGGGAGGGAGGGAGGGAGGGAGTGGGGCTGGGGTGGGATGGAGTGTATCACGGGGAGATTACCGTGGTGGATGTGGAGCTGTGCAGTCTTAGCCTTGGGCCTTGGGAGGACATCCACAGGTGGAGGGGTCAGGCAAGGCCTGGGGTGACAGGCTAAGGGGTTTGATTGGGCTTGGTTCTGAGGCAACTAGGAGCCTTAAGCAGCCTGCAGATTGGGGGCCAGCGGGAAAGCAGCTCAGATGCCTTCTGAGGCACAACCCTCCTCCCCAACAGGATCCTCCCAGAACCAAGGCCAGGATTCTGCCCCCTGCCTATAGGGTGGGAGCAGGTATGGCTGCAATACCCAAATAATGAGGAGAGCTGGTCCCGCCTTGTGCATCCAGAACCTTCTGTGCTCCAAGCCAGAAGGTTGGCAAGATCAGGTTTTGCTGTGAGCTGTCCTGGGATGTGGGACAGGCTGATTTCTGCATAGATGGGCTGCAGGGAGTGAGAGGCAATAATCCAGAAGGGAAGGGGGTGAAGGGTCCTGGGGTCCTAGGTAAAGACCAGACACCACCTGGCCGTATTCTCTACTGAGCTGGGGAAGTCCCCTTGAGCCCAGGGAGTCTCAGAGCTAGAAGGATTTAAACAGCCTTGACCTGAGTTCTGCACACACCCCTGCCCCCCAAGGAAGGCAGCTCCGGGAAGCTTGATCCAAACTCACAGTCTAGTCCTGGAGGCAGCAGGCATGGAAGTGGAGGGTCCAGGGGCATGAGGAGTGAGGAGCGCCCTTGTCATCAGGGTCTGGCCTAACCACTCTCTTGCTACGTACACACACACGCGTTTTATAAAAGTTCGGACCCAGCCCAGCCACTCCCCAGAGACTGGAGGAGCCAGGTCCAGGCGGTGGGCACTCCTATCCCCAGTCTCTCACAAGCAATTTTCAAATCTTCCACTTTTAAAACAGAAAACGGTAAATGCACCGTGTTGTATATTTTATTTAAATAAAAAAATTCCAGCAGATGCTGCCGCCTTCTAGGGGCCAGGGAGGCGGGTAGGGGCAAAGGCATGCACGGGTGTGCAAGGCCTGGCTCTGGGCACAGGTGTGCATGGCCTGGTGGGAGTCAGTCTGGAGGGGGGTGAGTGTGTGTGTGTGTGTCTCCTTCGTCTGCTAGTGGAGGGGGAAAGGCAGAGGTGAGGGAGGTGTGAGACCCTGACTCTGATCCCTCCTGCCCCAGCTGCCAAGCTCCAGGTCCCTGGGACCCTTTGGTGCTCCCTGAGAGGAGGGGGCTAGTAAATGTGCACCCGAACTCCAGCTAGATCCAGAAGAGGAAGATGCCATCTTAGTATGATCAGGTGAGCCCTCAGAAGCTGGGGACAAAAGGTGACCAGGCCAAGGGAGGGTGTCAGGTGGGTGGCTGATGATGGGACCCTGCGTGGGTGGGTCGGGGACCCAAGGGCCTCGCTGGAGGTGGTGGGCACCAACTCCCCACTGTGGTGCGGGTGGGGTCTAGGCCTGGCCCCAGACAGCCCCTCTCTGCCACCCCTGGCTGCAGAGGGTCTGTTGGCAGAGGCCCCCTCTCGGGCCAGCGACGGGCACTGGGAAAGCGGAGTGCTCATGGCTCCCAGCGGCGCCGCAGGGAGTACCGTCTTGCAGAGGAGGGGAAAGTCCTCGGAAAAGGCCAGGGAACCCGTCGGCTGTTCCCCATCACTGCTTGCCAGTGCATGCTGTTTCCATGGTAACCGGGCTGGGAGTCCCGTTGCTAAGGAGGCAGCTCGGCAGGCCCGGGCGTCCCCATGACAACTGCCCCCTGCGGCCAGGCGGCGGTGCTTCCTGCGGGACCACACGAGGACTGCAGGCAGCGCGGGCTCTGACAGCTGCTCTGTCTGAGCCTGCCGGGCGGGCGGGCCCTCGGGGCTGTGGGGAAGCCTTTGCGACAGACGACAGAGGCCGGAGGGCCAGGGCATTAGCTGTGGGGCCCCAACCAAACCACAAGGAGGTGGCAACACCAGTCACTCTCTGTTCCCTGAAGCTGAAAGGACACTTAGTATGTACCTACTGTGTACTCAGCCCTGGGTGCTTTCCTGTTACGTCATCCGCCCAGCAACCCTAGGAGGTAAGAATTAGCTTCAATTACAGTGAGCCAAGGGCAGAGGCTCAGAGAGGGCAGGAACTTGCCCCAGCTCAGTCAGCTAGAATGGAAGGAGCCAGGATGCACACCATGTCCTGGAGACTCAACCCTGTCCCTTGCCCTTGGTGGCATAGCAAGGGTGGGTGGTAGGAGCTGTCTGCCCCCTGTGCATGCAGTAAAGGGTGCATTGTCTGGGAGAATTCAAGAACAACAATAAAAATGACTAAATGTCCGTTTGCTTCCTCTCATCACCATGCACCAGCAACTCTAGACAGTGTCAGCATCAGGACACTGCAGACAGCTCCTCCCACCCCCACCTGGGAATGCCACCGCACTCTGCCTCAGCCCCAAGGGACACCTGCTGAAATATGGCAGCCAGCACCATGGGAACGCCTGAAGGCACCCTTTCTGCCTTAGTGGGCCTAAACCAGATGGGGATTTCTAAGAGAAAGTTTTAAAGAGATTTGATAAAATTCCTCCCTCCATTCCATGTCCCTTCCCAGATGCTACTCCTCGCTCTTCTCAGCCCGACTTCTAAAGAGTCCTCCTAACTCCGTCTCCTCATGTCCCTCCCTCAAAGTCACTTCCTCCTCCACTACAGTCTGGCTGCTGCCTCTCCTCCACTGGAATAGCTCTGCCAAGGTCATCCAGGGCCCACGTTGCAAAGCCCAGGGACGACTTCCCAGGCCTTGTCGTGCTGCCCTCTCAGCAGCATTTGATCCCGCTGCCAGGCCCTCCTCAGCTTTTGGGTCCCCATTGTTCCCTCGCTGCTTCACCTTTCTGTTCAGCCCCAGCTTTAAGGACTCCTTTCTCCCCAAATGCTGGTGCTCCTCAGGCCTCTGGTCTTGGCCCCTGCCTTCTCAGTCCATACACACTTCCTGGGGGGGACGTCACCCAGGCCATGGCTTCCCCTGCCTGGGGCAAAAGCTTCCCAGACTGCCCCTCACTTCAGGCCCCCACATCCCTGGAGCTTCAGCCTGGGCTGCGGCGACACGGGTTTTGGTCCCGACTGAGCAACCACAGCCCTGTTATTCTCCTGAGAGTCTGTAGCTTCCAAGGCACCACAGAGCACGACCTCGCCAACCCCCTGCCCCCTTGCTGATTTTGCTGCTTCGATTTTCCTTCTCTTGAGGGTGGAATATTTCATACATACAGAAGAAGATATTACATAAATAAGATATGAAAAATAAGGTGAACAGCCATGTACCGATCACTCAGTTTAAGAAATGGAACATAAGGAATACCTTTGAAGGCATCTGTGCTTTTGCCCAACTGTATCCCTCTCCCTCCCTCCAAGGAAAACCACTCATCTGAATTTTAATTTTGTCATTACTTTTCATGATACTTTTACTATAGAAATAAATGTCTCTAAACAATGTATTCAAGGCCAGGCATGGTGGCTCACGCCTGTAATCCCAGCACTTTGGGGGGCTGAGGCGGGAGGATCACTTGACGCCAGGAGTTCAAGACCAGCTTGGGCAATATAATGAGACCCCCGTCTCTACACAATATTTTTTTAAAAAATTAGCTGGGTGGGCATGGTGGCTGACACCTGTGGCCCCAGCTACTTGGGAGGCTGAGGTGGGAGGATCACTTGAGCCTAGGAGTTCGAGGCTGCAGTGAGCTATGATCATTCCACTGCACTCCAACCTGGGTGACAGAATGAGACCCTGTCTCAAAAAAACAAAAAAAAACTAAAAAAAAGCAATGATGTATTCAGATGTATTCAGTTGCATCCGAAGGTACGGGAGCAGGGATTAGAAGTAGCTGCCTTGTGGGGAGGAGAATTTTATCAATAATATTGTTCAGAATTGCTGATGCATGGTGACAATAAAAATCAGATTAAGTTTTGGTAAGTTTTATTGTTGTTTTAAATTTCTTTACAAATAATGTACCTTTTTATTGCCTGTACCAGAGGTGGGCCTTAACCCCTCCATCTTCGTATATCACTGAATATATTTGTAATTTTTAAACTTTACATAAATGATATCATGCTGCATGCATTCTTTAGCAATTTGGGATTTTTTCATTCCATATTGTAATTTTGAGATCTCTGTTGATGCATAGAACGTAGTGAATTAATTTTCACTGCTGTATTGCGCTCCAGTATGTGAATATTCTACCATTTACATATGTTTTCTTCTGAAGAGAGACTTTTCAGTTAATTCCAGTCCGTGCAATTACTAACACTGCTGCTACAACAGTCTTGTTTGTGGCTCCTGATAACAATGTATAAGAGGCTCTCTAGGCTCTATATCTGGGAGTGGAATAACTGAGTCATAGAGTAAATTAATCTTCACTTTACAAGATAATGCCAAGCTGTTTTAAGTAGTTCTAACAATTTACACTCCCACCTGCCGAGTATGAGAATTACTCTTGCTTTACATTCTTGCCAATAATTAGATTCATCAGATTTCCTTATTTTTCCCAATCTAGGGATATCTAATTGCATTTTAATGTGAAAATCCCTAATTACTAGTAAGTTTGAATGTTTGTTCGTATATTAATTTGCCATTTGTGTTTCCTCTTTTGAGAAATATTTATTCATGTATTTGAGCAATTTTCTGTTGTCTGATTTTTTTTTTGATTCGTAGGAATTTTATACACACACACACACACACACACACACATTTGGAGGATGAAATGAATCCTTTGTCCACTATATGTGTGGCAAATATCTTCTTGTTTATGGCTCACATTTTCAATTTTTGTTTTGCTGTTATTTGATGAGCAGAAGCTTTTCATTTTAATGAGGTCAATTTTGGTTATATATATATATATAAAAATTTTTTTTTTTTTTGATGTCTGGTGCTTCCTTGGTGCCTTTTTTACTTAAGAAACCTATCTCTTTTTTTTTTGGAGACAGGCTAGAGTCGCCCTGGCTAGAGTGCAGTGGCATCATCATAGCTCACTGCAACCTCAAACTCCTAGGCTCAAGCGATTGTCCTGCCTCAGCCTCCCGAGTAGCTGGGACTACAGGTGTGCCACCATGCCCTTCTAATTTTTCTATTTTTTGTAGAGACGGGGTCTCACTCTTGCTCAGGCTGGTCTTGAACTCCTGGCCTCAAGCGATCCTCCTGCCTTGGCCTCCCAAAGTGCTAGGATTACAGGCATGAGCCCAGCCAGAAGTCTCTTTGATGTTATAAAGATACTGTTCTATATTCATTTCTAAAAGTGTGGAGTTTTGCTTTTCACATTTAAATCCGTAACCAATCTGACCTTGATCCTGGTGTGGTATGAAGGCACGGCTCAGTTTCTTTTTTGAAACATTGGTTCACCTGATCAACCAATGATTCCCACATCCATCATTCACCGAATGGGGCTAAACTAAGTTGCGATGAAACGTCACTCCTCTGTGGGCCGCACCTGGGTCTGTGCCGAGGCTCTCTATTCTGTACTGTTAGCTTATTTGCCTATCTCTGTCCAAACAGTCCATTGTCTTAGTCACTTAAGCTTTATAAAGTGTGTTGATGACAAGTAGAGTAAGCCCCCCACTTCCTTCTTAAGGAATGTCTTGGTGATTCTAGTCTCTTTGTGCTACCACAGACATTTTAGAATCAGTGTGTTGAGATGCATGACGCATTCAGTGGGCTTCTGATTGAAATTACATTGACATTATTATGGAAATTTGTATTCATATGGATGAACAGGGTATAACTCTCCCCACATTTGGGTCTTCTTTAATGTCTTTTGTATTAGGGTAATTATCACTAACAGCTCCAACAGAAAAGGCCCCAGATTTCAATGGTTTAACAAAATAAAGGTTTATTCCAGCTCAGGTAAAGCCCTGTGCAGGCCAGGCAGCCACTCTCGTCACTGATACCAACTTGAACCCCTGGTCCCCAGGATCACTGTGGGAGGAGAAGAGACAACTGGAAGAGATGACTGAGTCTGAATTACTTCCTTCAGCAGTGACACACATCACTTCCTCTCATAGTCCATTGTCACAGGGCCACAATGTAACCACAAAGGAGGCTGTGATGTGTAGGGGAGCACATGGAATATTTGCTAAGCATTAACTGTCTCTGCTGATTCTTTCAACCTAGTCTTATTATAATTTTCTTCATGAAGTTTTTTGCACTTCACTAGATTATTCCTAGTACCTTATATTTTTGTTGCTATTTCTAATTGTATCTATTTTCTTTATTGAGGTGTAATTTATGTGTATCAAATTCACCAATTTTAAGTGTATAGTTCAATGAGTTTTGACAAACAGACACAGTCCTACATTGAGGATATAGAACATTTCCGTCACTCACCCAGATTCCCTCATGCCCCTTTGCAGCAAATTCCCTCCTCTCACTCCTGGCCCCTGGCAATCTGCTTTCTGTCACTAAAGTTTTGCCTTTTCTAGAGTTTCATGTAAGTAGAATCATAAAGCATATAGTCTGTGTCTGATTTCTTTCATTTAGCCTAATGTTTTTGAGCTCCATCCATGCAATGCTGAGCAATATTCCCTTGCATGGATATGCCACAGTTTGTTTATTGATTCACTCAATGATGAACAATTGGACTATTTCCAGTTTTTGGCTATTAAGAATAAAGCTCCTATGAACATTCATGTTCAAGTCTTTATGTGGATGTGGATTTTCTTTTTAAAAATTATTTAGATTGACAAAAATTTTATATATTTACAAAACACGATGTTTTGAAATATGTCTACATTGTGGAATGACTAAATTGAGCTAATTAACGTACGCATTACCTCACCTCCTTATCATTTTTTGTGGTGAGAACACTTAAAATCTACTCTCTTAGTGATTTTCAAGATGGACATAGATTTTCATTTATCTTAAGTAAATACCCAGGAGTGGCACTGCTGGGTCATATGATAAGTATATTTTTAACTTTATTAGAAACTGTCAGATTATTTTTCCAAAGCTGGAATACTGTTTTGCATTCCCACCATCAATTATACATGAGTTTCAGTTACTTCATATCCTTGTAATACTTGATATTGCCAGTCTTTTTGATTTTTACCATTCAAGAGCATGTATAATATTAACTCCTGGTTTTAATTTGCATTTCCATAATGACTAAAGATACTGAGCATCTTTTCAGGTGTTTATTTGCTGTCCATATATGTCCTTTGGTAAAGTGACTGTTTGAATCTTTACCCATTTGTTTTTACTTGGTCATTTGTTTTATTATTATTGGATTTTAAATGATATATTCAGAATATAAGTTCCTTATAAGATATGTTTTGCAAATATTTTTTCCTAGTTTGTGGCTTGGCCTTTTCATTTTCTTAACTATGTCTTTCAAAGAGTAAACATTTTTAGTTTTGATGATGCTCAACTTATCAAATTTTTCTTTTATGATTTGTGTTTTGACAAGGGAATTAAAATGGTGTGCTAGAAAATATCTACTTAACAAAAAAGAAGGCAGTAACAGAATAATAGAGTGGCAAAAAAAACATAAGACATATAGAAAACAAATAGCAAAATGCCAGATGTAAACCCTACCTTATCAGCAATTACATTAAATGTAAGTGGATTAGAAATTCAAATTAAAGGCAGAAATTGTCAGAATGGATAAAAAACCATGATTCAGCTATATACTGACTATAAGAGACACACTTCATATTCAAAGACACAACTAGTTGAAAGTAAAAGGATGTGAAAAGTTATACCAAGCAAACATTAGCTGAAAGAGAGCTGGAGCGGCTACACTAATGTCAAAGTAGGCTTTAAGACAAAAATTGTTACTAAAGACAAAGGACATTTTACAATGATAAATGGGCCAATCCATCAAGAAGGTTTAACAATTATAATATACCTAACGACATAGCCCCAAAACTCATGAAGTAAGCCTGATATAAATGAAGGGAGAAATAGACAATTCAACAGTAATAGTTGTAGACCTCAATACTCCACTTTCAATAATGGATAGAACAACTAGACAAAAGATCAGCAAGGAAAAAGAAGATTTGAACAATTTAAAACAACTAGACCTCACAGAATCTCTGGAACACTCTATCCAACAGCAGCAGAATATATGTTCTTCTCAAGTGCATGTGGAGCATTCTCCAGGATAGAACATGTATAAGACCACAAAACGAGTCTCAATAAACTTAAATGGATTGAAATCATATGAAGGATATTCTCTGAACATAATAGAATAAAATTAGAAATCAGTAACAGAAAGAAATTTGAAAAATTGACAAATATATACAAATTTAAAAACATACACCTACATAACCAATGGGTCAAAGAGGAAATCACAAGGGATATCAGAAAATAAGTTGAGATGAATAAAAACAAAAAATAAAAACATGGGAGGTAGCAAAAGTAATGCTCAGAGGGAAATTTATAGCAGTAAGCTCCTATATATAAACTCAAATAAATAGCATAAACATTCACCTAAAAGAACTAGGGGAAGAAGAGCAAACTAAACTCAAAGCAAGCAGAAGAAAGGAAACAATACAGATGAGAGCAGATATAAAGGAAATAGAGACTAGAAAACCAATACAGAAAATTAGCAAAACCAAAAGTTGGCTCTTTGAAAAGATCAAAAAAATTGACAATCTTTAACTAGAGAGAGGGAGGGAGAGAGTCAGTCAACATACTAACACCAGGAACCAATGAAAAGATATTACTACCAACCTTAAAGAAATAAAAAGGATTACAAGGGAACACTATGAAAATAGTATGCTGACAAATGAGATAACCTAGATAAATAGACAAATACCAAGAAGCAAATTACCAAAACTGACTCAAGAAGAAATAGAGAATCCAAATAGACCTATAACAAATAGAAAGATTAAATGAGTAATAAAGAAAACTTCCCACAAAGAAAAGCCCAGGCCCAGATGGCGGCCTCACTGGTGAATTCTACCAAATGTTTAAATTCTCCCAAATGTTAATTGGCAATTAACGTCAGTCCTTCACAAACTCTTTAAAAAAAATAGACAAGGAGAGAACTCCTCCCTATTCTATGAGCCAGTATTACACTGATACCAAACCAGACAAAAACAATACCAAAAAATAAAACTATGGACCGAGATCCCTTATGAATATAAACACAAAATCCTCAACAAGTTCTCAAGGGAGATGATGATTATTGCTCATTTTGAAAACATACAGTGCCAGTCAGGCTTCCCTTTAGTTCTTAGTATTTGGCTTTTCCCGGGGAAACTCCAGCTTCTCTTTTATTAATAGTATACCACTTGGGTTGTTTTCTGGTCCTCTGTTAGGGATGTCCCTTACTTTCTTTGGAACAAATCATTTAAAAGAATTTCTGTTGTAATTTATCATGTATGTGAATTTTTCCTGCTTTTCAGATTTAGTTCAAGCAGCGTTGGAAGAAACTTCGTTTTCTTTCTTCAGTAAATTCACCGGCATTCTCAGTGTTACCTATTTCGTGGCTCCCAACTCTACAGCAAGGGCCAGAAATTCCTTCCTTCCTTTACCGCATCGCTTTGTTCAGGTCTCTCAGCACTTTTTGTGCTGACTGGTCATTTCTGTCTGTCAAATGTCTGTGTCCTCCTCTAGGCTGTGAGCACATCCGCAATAGAGACTGCCTTGATCATTCTGCAACCTCAGCGCCTGGTGCACAGTAGGTCCTCAGGTGTATCTGTGGAAACAACGAAAGATTCCCAGGTCTTTTCTGACTGGCCCGAGATATTCCTTCTCTCACACCACCTGCCCACACAGAGATCTCTTTGGCTTCAGTTCCAGCTGGTTTCCCCTCTGTGTGCTAGCTGAGAATGTTCATCAGCTGGTTCTGCCATCTCCTGACCTAGGCAACTTAGGCTATGGGAGCCTGACCCATCATTTTGCCTTCAGGATTAGATCCCAGCTCTCCCTTTCCTCCTTCAGAAAGCATGAGCTACCCAGAATTTTCAGCAAGACCTGGGTTTTGAGTTTATGAAAGGAACCCACCTTACTCTTAACTCACTAGGACTGACCCCAAGCTGTGGTACTTGGCCAGTGAAACCTAGCTCGACTGTGCCAAGCATTGCCCTTGCAATGTTCCAGGAATTTGGGGGAGGATGGCACCAGCTCACTCTCTCCACTGAAGGCCCACCAGCCAGACCTGTGCATCCTCCTCCACAGCCTCTGTACCCCCCAGCACTTAATCCAACGACAGGAGGCTGAGCACAGGCCCAATACAGGATGGCTGGGATTTGTCCTCTTCCAGGTATGCTGATGGCCACATGAAGCAGGCAGCTTCCCAGCTCAGCAATGGCCTCTTCCTCCCTCCAGATAGATAGCCTAATATTTATGGCATCCTAGACTCAGCTCAGCCTTAGCTCCTCTGCAAAACCTTCCTAAGTATATGCTCCCAGGAAGAATTAGGGCTTTGTCAAATTCTCTCAGCACTGGGCCATGATGTATTATTACCTGACTTCAAGTCTGTCTGTCTCACCAGGCAAGTTCATTTAGTGAAAACCTCTGGCTTGCTAGGCGCTGGGGTGGAGGATCTGAACACAAGCATGACAGCTTTCCTTAAGGAGGTCACAGTGTATTGGAGGAGACAGAAATATGAACAAGAACAATCAGGAGACTGGATGGTTAGGCTGGGTCTTAAAAGATGAACAGACATTTACCAGGCAGAGAAAGCCAATGGTGAGGGCAGAGGATAGGTAGAAAATCTAAGGCAGAAGAAATAGTACTAAGGCCAGACATCATGGCTTATTCTGCAAGTGCAAGTTGCTCTCTACTGCTGGGGCCAAATTTGGGTGACGGAGCAGATTAAGTGGGAAATAAAAGGGAAGAGGCAGACAGGGCCACATTGGGCTCTATTCTGGAGGGCAGGTGATGGAGCTATTGCACAGTGTTCAGCAGGGGAGAGACATCAGATTTGTGTTAGAAAAGCGAAGCACCTGTACGGTGTGTGGATGATCGCCACCACATTGCCAGTGAGGGGGTTAATTAAGAGTTTGTCTAACAGACAACAAGGAGGAGCTGCTCTGGGGGACATTTGAAAGGTAGAGCCGGTAGGACTTGCTGAGCAATGTGCTATGGTGTTGAGGGAAGAATTTAGAATGGCTCTCAGATTTCTCCTTTGGGAGACCAGGTTCACAGAAGGTAGACCCGTTAGCAAGGGACAGGTACCTGTCGACAAGGTGATGGGGCTTTGCTCCATGAAACTAGGGGGTGGGAGGCAGTGTGGAAATGTAAAACGATGGCAACCTAGACACCAGCTGAGGTCAGTCTGCCTCGTAAAATCTGGATAAGGCCGATTGGAACCCACATTTCTTGGCCTGTGAAAGGTCTCATCCCTCCCCTTTCTCCCCTGGGTTTCTGTGAATTCTCTGGTCTATATTCTTATGGTCAGAGCTTTCTGGCTCTGAGCTTGTGCTTCCAGTGAACCAATTTCACCCTCACCATGCCAGACGCATGGTTTGTCTACCACCGTGTTGGCCCAGATGCTTTTTTTTTCACTGGGGGAGTAACTAGTAACTCTGGCAAGGCCTTGTGCACATGGCAGACGTTACATGAGATTTGGGAAGCTGGAGAAGGTTTACTTCATAGAAGTGCAGACAGCAAACAGCATTAAATCATCTCTACGATCTTCTCATTTAAAAAGTTCTTTGAACACCTCAAGGCCAGCCTTCTCCCACTAGGGTACTTCCCACACAGACCCTCCTTCTGTCACCACCTTGTTGATTATACTGCCAGCGTCCCCACCCCTGCCCCAATTATTTCAGGAAATTCCAAATAACTCTTACACTCTACTGCAGCAAATGCTCCATTCAACCTTTTCTGAGCTCAGCTCTAGGCCCCATTTCGTTTCCAAAATCAAGTTCCTGGTTGAGTAAAGGGACATCTTGAGATGGACATCACCCACTATACTTAGAGGGTAATTGTTTTAAATAGCATTTTTTCAACATTACATACTTTGAAAAGATTATGAAAAATTTAAGGTATTCTTTCCCCCTAGCCCCTCAGTAGACTCCCTCCCTCAGTAGCTGGGAACCCAAGGGTAAGAGTCTGGCAACTGCCGTCTGGGGCCCTTTTGTCAGAGTGGTTAGGGTGGTCCCTCTGGGGTCCCTGCCTCTCCAACCCGTCACCACTTTGGTGGCTTATTGCTGTTCTCCAGCCTCTCCAGACTATTCCACATCCCTGGCAGGAAGGTGGCTGAAATTGGGAGGGGGAAAGAGGCACTTCTCCTTCGTACAGAGCCTTGTTCACAACACTCATCTTAGAACAAAGCTGGAGGACATGCTCGTCTTACTTCCCAGCACGAAGTTGGTCACGTGGCATCAGCTTCATTTCGTACGATTGTCAGGTTGATAGGTCGTTGTTATACTTCAAGTTTACCTAGCACCCAAAGGCCCACGGCTGCTGCAAGGGGAGGGTCCTGGCACCATAACACGAGGGGCCTACTCCGGTCCCTGCTTGCGGGGCGAGGGTGCGGCGTGTGGGGGAAGCCTTTCAACACGCTCCAGGCCGTAAGTCCTGCGACTGCTTGTCCACCCATCCAAGAGATGAGCATCTGCCCTTGTCAGAATCTGCCACCGGCATTAGGCATTCAGAAAGCAGTGAGAAATTATCTCGTCCCCGCTGAGCCCACGGGCCGGCGGGAAAAGACCCAAACAGATAAAGCCCTGCACAACGCGCCGAGCGCGCCACCTAGGGACGCAGCTGGAGCAGAGCGCAGAGGGCGCCGCGCCAGGGCTGAGCGCCACCAGCGGCTCCCCGTGCCCGAGCCCCGGCTGCACCAGGCGACCAGTTTGGACCTGGTGGCCACGGCAGACAAGCACACACTTCGAGCCCTGGGAGCTCAGACTTCATCCCGAGGCCAATGGGAACGACGCGGTCTGGGCTTCCTGAAGCACACTCCCCAGGGCAGCCGCTGAGTTGCGGGGCAGAGGGGCGGCGAGGAAGGACACTGCTCGGTCTCCAGCCCTCACTCTTACGGCAAGCTCTTGGAGGGCAGGCCTATGGCTGGTGAGGTCACCACCACTCTGTGGCCCAGACCCTGAGACGCCATGAGGATCTTATAGAGGGCATGCAGCGAGACAGTACGGCAGCCCGGGGGAAGCGGGCCTCCTTGGAGACACCTGCTGCCGGTGCCAGGCACCCATGAGTGGTGGCATTGGGAGGGGGAAGGCCAGGCCCACCCTGGACGGTAGTCTGTGTGCTAACGGAGTGAGCTGTCGCTGAGGGACTCGGCCTGCACACCATTCAGGGGCCAGAGGCCAGGGGCCAGCTTTGATTCCTCAGGCTGCTCAGTCCCTGCAGGGTGGCAACAGTGGGGTGGGGACAGGCACAGGACTCATCTTTGGCGGCAGTGGTGGACGGTCAGAACACCTCCTGCAGCCTCCTGGCTCACCTGCCACCCCTCCTCTCTGGGTCCCCCTTAAACTCATGGCTTTATACTTGCCAGGGCAATGGTGAAGTCAATTAGAGGCTGGGAGACAGGGGGCCCTAAAGTTGTTTTCTTAAGAACAAAGGAAAATAACTCTTTGACCAGACCAGAGTTTGATTGGATTAAAAAAGTGTATTGGATTTCCAATACTAAATAAAAACATGAAATTGTTTTTAAAAAGCCATATAGTTTACAGCATCAACTACAGAAAAGGCCAAACAAGTGTGTACAGACACCAGTCCCAGCAGTCCTCCAGGCCCTCCAGCAGGCAGCAAGGCAACACACACATTTGTTCCAAATCCT
This sequence comes from Daubentonia madagascariensis, assembly GCA_023783475.1. Taxonomy (NCBI): domain Eukaryota; kingdom Metazoa; phylum Chordata; class Mammalia; order Primates; family Daubentoniidae; genus Daubentonia; species Daubentonia madagascariensis. The sequence continues at coordinate 3,650,508 of JAKFHU010000144.1, read as the reverse complement.
CCCGAAGGAAGCTGCTGAGCAGCAGCTCAACTAGGACACCACAAGACACACAATGGTTTAGTTTCAAAAATCACAGGAAAATGTATTAAATTATGAAAAGGTGCAATACAGAATAGCTTTCCTTTTTCTTAATTTAAAAAAGCCCCCCAACTTGGAACAGTTGTTTAAAAATAGGCCCCTCCCCCACCCATCCCAATTCTGTGGCAGTATCCAGGTACCAAGGCCCTGAGGTACAGAGGTGTCAGGGTTCACGGGAGGGAATGCCCAAAATACCGAGCATGTTCTTTGGGCAAAAAGGCAAGACAGTTTCTGGGGAATCGAGCCCTCCTGGTGCCAGAGTGCTCTGACTGCTCTTTTCAGGATCAGTTTAAGTGCACTGGTTTTCCAGAATCCTGCCTGGCACCACCCTGTGACCAGCTTGCACGGCAGCAGGAGTTCCAGCATTGCACTTTTCATTAACCCCAAAATAATAAATATTAAGAGTTCATCTTATAGAAAAGCAAATGTGTGGTAAGACCTAAAAAAGGGAAATAACCCATGTTTAAAGGCAGGTGTCCTGCCAGTAGCCTGTGGGGCACCCAGCCTGGGCAGGTGGGCTGGGGCACCCACTGATGGTCTTAGTGGCTGATCTCTTCTTGGCTGTAGAACTGAAGCCCAATTTATCGCCTACATTGCCTTTCATGCTGTCTTCTAGGGATTTGTTGGGGATTAGGGGAAGATGCCTGAGGGTCATTCCTGCATTATCCATTATATACTCTTAATGTTTAAAAAAATACACACCTCAGCTCTTTACCTTTTTAAGAACTAGAACCCAGAACTATTTGCAAAAGCAAAGGCTTCCATGTGTGGCTGAGCCGCTCAGTAAACCTCAGAAACCTCCCACTACCTCATCCTGATCAGGGCTTAGCTCAGTGCTGGATGGAGGAAGGCACACCACCCCCCGTCCCTCTCTGCTGTCCTTGTTCCCTACTACTTGAGGAATACTGTTTAGAAAGATGTGCAGAAGGCTTGTGGGCGCTGCTGCTCTGCCTGGCCTCATTCTTGCTGACGCTTTCTGAAGGGGCTCTGAAGCGTGGAAGTGAGTGGTGAACTGGCTGAGGACAGAACTAGAGAGAAGCAGGAGTCACACGTGGAAACCAAGTTCCTTCCTTAACCTCCAACTTCCCCAGAGGGAACCCATGACAACAGCAGGAGAGGGTCTCCCCTCTTTGCTTTCTGATTTCCAGGAACAGGGTCACGCTCTTGCCCTATTCTGCATTACTCCTGCAATTAGAAATACAGCCCCTGGGCCCTCAGCATGGACATTCTCCCCAGGCTGTGACCAAGACATCAGGGCAGCTAAATCCTCGAACCCAACTATTGCACAGAATTTTTTTACCAGATCCAAATGAAACTCCAGTTGCAATGTAGTGACAATAAAGATGGACATGCCAGGAAAGGACAATAAAGAAGATGCTTCCATTTTTCTGCAGGCTTCTGGAAGAAAGTACAATGACTGAAACATTCACAGGACCTCAGCAGCCCCTCCACTTCCTATTCCCAACCCCCAACCCCCCACCCAAATACTGAAACTGCACAGAAAAGCAACAAACAAGTCTTTTCAATCTTACATTTCATTCAATTCAAATAGATCTGTAATCTCACAGTGATGAGAGGAGAAAGTCAGGCCTTTAATAATTATAATAAAAAATAATAAAAAAAGCTTACAAACAGCAATGCAACTTTTCCTCCCCCTCAAAGTGATGGATTAACAGTTGGTAGAGGATGCATTGACTCAGAATTAAAAAATGAAAACAAAACCAAAAAACAAGCCAACCCCTGGAACGACCCACGCTGTCAATGACTTTCCTTACATAATCGGAACAAGCAGTCAAATGTCAACCACTTGTGGAGAACACCACGGACTTTCTTGGTTTGTGATAGTGTTTTTGTTTGTGAAGGTAAAATAAAATAAGACACAAATAAAATTGTACATAAATGCCAATGTCTACACTCCATAAAGGTGATGCAGTCGCAGCACGAAGACACAGCCTGACCACAAAGTGAAATGCAGGTTGTACTTCTTGCCTCTTCCCTGGACACAAAATTTTGGCCCATGGTGCCCAGTCCTGCAGGGTATCGGCAGGCAAAGGGAAGTTGCCTCAACACAGGCTTCTTCCAGGCTGACCAGGAGAAGGCAGGTGGCCATGCCTGGAGCCAGCCCCACATGGAGGCGCTGGCTGGTCCGCTGGCTCACTCTGTGTTCTCAAGTGCTGTCCTCTCGTACTCTGTACAATTCCTTGTTTTCAAGGCTAAGTCTCAAGACTTCTAGACTCTGGTTTGGAGTCATGTCCTGGTGAAGGTTGTCATGCTGTCGTGATGGCGTTTAGGTCCTTCATTAGTCCTTCCAGGTGGGCCATCTCTTTGGTCAGCTCATCTGGTTCATAGCTCTATGGAAAAGAGAACACTGTTACTGGGCATGATCCAAGGAGCCATCCAGGAAGGAAAGCCCAGAGACAGAGGCCAAAGTGCCAAGTGGTCAGTGGTAAAACTGCCCTACAAGACTAGCCTACTGAAACCCAGGCTGGCTCAGAAGAAGAGTCAGATGTAGCAGGATGTACCCAAGGTCACTAGCCCCGTGTGTCAACACTGCACAATGCTTTTTTCCCCACACACACCCCTCAGGTCACAATGACTTCCCAAGCCAGAGGCCCCACTGCTTGCCCCCTCTAGATTTTTGCCATAGTCAGCACAGTTGGTATGGCCCTGGATTTCTGGGCCCCGGGCTTTCCTCTTAGCCAATCCTGTACCTGGAAATGCAGAGGCAGAACATTTTTATTGGAATTTCAGAGTGAAAGATCAAGGAGAGACCCTGGTGATTTTTGTTTTGAGGGCAACCACTCGACGACTTTCTCCTGCAGCATCCTGCTCAGAAAAGGTCAGAAAGTAGAACCAAGGGGTGAAAGAACATGTGGATGGTCTCAAATCAAGAAAAGAAGCCCAGACAGAGGGACAGAACTGAAAGGAAGGCAGATGTGGGGAGTCACTAGCTGAGCTGGCATGATGAACTAATTTAAGATACACCAGAGTGGGTATGAGAGAGAAAGCAGACCAAGTCCTCAGCACACTTCCTGGCTGAGAGGCGATGCTCAAAACACGACTGATGAATGAGTACATGTGCTTCACACTTCTGGGCAGTGAGGCCTGGGTGTGCACAAAATATCAGTTCAACCAGCACACTTGATGGCCCTAGGACATGTTCCCAGCCATCCTGGCTGGGCTGATGGCCCCATGAACTTACACTCTCGGAGTCTTCCAGCATCCGTGTGGTCTCCTGCACTTCAGGGGCACTGGGAACAACCACTGGCATAGGAGGCCGGCTCCTTCCTAAAGTCCCAATGGAGGCTGTCTTCACTGAGTGAATGTGATGGTTCAGAGCTGAGGGGGAAAGAGAACCATCAGGGGTGTGGCTAGCCTGTACCCTCAACTTCAGGGAGGCACCCAGGGTCCAAATGCTACTTCAGGGTGAGGGACACACACAGACCTAGTGTAGGGATACTGCTCTGAAAAGTTACTGGAACAAGAGGGAAGGAGGGAGATGGCTGGCAGGGCATTCAAGAAGCCAGAGAAAATATTCCATTGGCTTTAGAAAACTAATATTCTAGTCCAGTGGTTCTTAAAGTGTGGTGGTCCATGAACCCCCTGCAGGAGGTCTGGGAAGTCAAAACTCTTTTCATAATAAGACACATTACTGGCCTTTTCACTGAGGGTACAAAAGCAGCATAGGTAAAAACTGCTAGAGCCTTAGTGCAAATTAAGGCAGTAGCACCACACTGTAAAGCTACTCAATGACATGAACTTGCAGTTCCAAAAAGCCAGTTTCACTCAAGACCACCCTCAAGAAAGCAGTGAAAATTACTTATTTTACCTATTATATGTGACCCTATTGTATGCGACAAAATGGAAAGTATGTATAAAGTACTTCTGCTGTCTACAAAGTATGATGGTTATCCTAAAGAAAGGCACTTGTGATAGTTGAGCTAAATTGATGTTTTCATCATGGAGCACAACTGTTAGTCCCAAGACAGACTGACAGGCAAACTGGTTATTCAGTTTCTAAAAAATGAACAAAGTGAGCCTGTCAGTTCAAGGAAAACAATGGACAATGTTTATTGCCAACGATACAATTTACGTTTTAAATGAAAATCAGAATTTTGAAAAACTTGTATCTGCCACCATGGGATTGGGAGCTTCTTAATACTTATACACTTTGATGATATTAATGAATGTGTTTTCATTTATTTATTTTTACTTTTTAACAGACAGGGTCTTGTTCTGTTGCCCAAGCTGAAGTGCAGTGGCATGATCATAGCTCACTATAACCTTGAACTTCTGGGCTCAAGTGATCCTCCTGCCTCAGCCTCCCAAGTAGCTGGGAGTACAGGCGTGCGCCATGCCTGGCTAATTTTTCTTATTTTTAGTAGAGACAGGATCTTTCTAAGTTGCCCAGGCTGTTCTCAAACTCTTAACCTCAAAGAATGTGTTTTTAGATATTGAATAATGAAATGTATCAATATTTGGGAGATTTGTATAACTTAGTGAACCAGTATTTCCTAAATGACCATGTGATGTTTTAGTATCATGCATTCAAAATACAAGGCCAATGAATTTTAATGGAATAGAGTATGAACAATTCATGGCTATGGTTTTAGATTTGACATTATAAACAAGCCTATAAAAAACTACAACTTATTGAATTTTGCTATAGTATCAAAAAAGAAAATCCACAATTATCTAAAAAGGTTATAAAAATACTCTTTCCTTTTCCAATTACAGATCTGTGAGGCCAGATTTTCTTTTTATATTTCAACCAAAACAACATATTGCAACAGACTGAATACAGAAGCAGATATGAGAATCCAGCTGTCTTCTATTAAGCCAGACACTAAAGAGATTTGCAAAAAATAAGACAGTGACATTCTTCTCACTATATTTTTGTTTTGAAAAAGTTATTTTTCATAAAAATATGCTATTTATCTTAACATGATAGGTTAATTGCTATTTTTAAATGAATTAATATATTAAAAAAATTTCTCAGTTTTAATTTCTAATATGGTGAATCCTGATAGATATAACCAAGGTGGAAAAAAGCTCTTTTGTGTCCTCAATAGTTTTTAAGATACAAAAGGGTCCTGAGACCAGAAAATTTGAAAACCACTGACTTATTCTGAAACAAACCATCATAACAGATATTACAATAATGTGGAAAAGTAGGGTGAAAAAGGGGACTGTTGTTGAGCTGTGTGAACTTGGGCAAATGAATTCCCTTCTGCAGGGCTCATTTCCCTATCCTGAGGTTCCTTCTGAGAAGGTTTCACCACCCTATCGGTGTAAGTCTTGGCTTCCCTGACCCCTTCTCTAGCTTGCAGGCATCTTGTGGGGTTAGGGGATTCCAGGGGGCTGGCCAGACCAGACCTGTTGCCCATTCCCATGCCACTGGATTTTACCACCAAGGGTTCTGCACACAAACACAATTCAAAAGGGCAGCCCTGCTCCCCAGCAAGTTATTCTCTGGTTTGCATGCATTCCTCAGTGGGGTAATGATGCACTGCCACTCTACCTAAATTGCTGGGATGAGCTTGGAGGATATTTGCTTTGTTATTCTTCAATAACAAAGCAAATTCGTCTTTATTATTCTTCAGATGTGATTTCTGTCCCAAGCCTGAGCTAAAGGGTCCTTCCAGTGGTGTTGCTGTCCTCACCCACCTTGCTGGGATAGTAACGGTGTGCTTGGCAATGCAGGATCGTAGGTGGGAGGTCCTGGAGGTGGGATTGCTGGCACAGCGAAGCTCTTCAATGGGTGGGAAGGGCGAACGTGGGCTGTGGGGAGACTCTGGCCTGAATCTTCCTCTTGGGAGCTGGCCAAGTAAGAGGAGCTGGTAGCACCTTCAGGATCCTGGTGGTCAGTACAGCATGTCTGAGATGAGGAGGCTGGCATGGTGTCAGTGCTGGGGGTATTTCGAACAGACTCTACAGCAGGAAAGTCTAAAGGTTAGCATTTCTTTTGCCATTGAACATACGCAAATTCCTAGGATTTTGTCTATTTCTAAGGGGTCCCCCAAACTAGTTCAATAAGCACTGGGGTCAGTGCTAGTCAAGGGAACATGGATTATCACCACTGCCAAGGCTAAGAGCAGACTACTCTAAAAGAGTCCCAAACAATTTTGTATTCAACTGGCTGTTCCAATTTTTTCACCTACACAGCTAAGTGGTCACAATTTTACAGATTTACAGTTCTCCTCAATACTTATTATGGAGCACATATAAAGGTTTCTGAGACTGTTGTCTGTTAAAATATAATTAAGTATAAAAGAAAATTAAAATCCTCACTCACTGACTGATAGTCTTAGAGAGTAGCCTTTCATGGACAACCATGTCTAGTCACCAAGGCTGGCTGGGTACCTGGCAGGAACCAGCTCTGCTGGCAAGGCCTGGTAGTCACAGCAGGAGAGCCAATATCATAGGCCTTCATGCCCACCAGGGATAGTGCATGGCCTCACCAGAGCGAAAGCCCCACAGCTCAAGCAAGACCTGGATGACCAAACAGTCCAGAGACCTGCACATAGCTTTAAGATCATGCCAAATGAGGGGCGTTTTGGTCCGGAGAAAGAAATAGGGGTAGATTAGTCTGGAGAAAGGAAGACTCAGGGAGAACATGATAACAATCTTAAAACAGGCAGCACGGTGGGGTAGAAAAGCAATAGCTGTGGAGTCACATAGACCTGGACTCTAGCTGGGTGAATTTGGCAAAGTCACTGAATATCTCAGAGTCTCAGCTTCTTCATCTACAAAACAGGGAGAATAACACATAATTCACTGATGGTTAAATGAAATGTACGAATAGTGCTAAATATAGTGCTTGGATAATCGATAAGGTTCTTTTCTTTGTAAATTACTGAGTCTTTACTCTAAGCTAGGCACTATGCTAGGTGCTTTACACTCATTAGCTCATTCAATCCTCAAAGTAATTCAGAAGGCACTGGGAGGTTAAGCAAATTGCCCAGGACACAGAACTAGCAGGGCAGAATCTGAATCCCTGCATTCTGACTCCCAGGCGCGTGCTCTGAACCACCATATACTGTATGTACTACTTTTCTATGCCCAGTACCTCTCATCCCCCACCCTGTGGGGCAGAATCTGCACCTAGGCCCAGGGAGACCGCATGTGGAAGACCTTTCCAACTGTGAGCTGTGCAGACCACCGTCCCCACCCCTGAGGAGTATGGAGGACACCAGCTCAGGGCAATAGGATGTACCAGGTAGCCTGAAGGCCTCTTTTGACTCCTTGAGTACTCAACCTTAAAAAGTACAGTAGTCTCCCCTTATCCATGGTTTTGCTTTCCATGGCTTCAGTTACCTGTGGTCAACCACTGTCCAAAAATATTAACTGGAAAATTCTAGAAGTAAACAATTCATAACTTTTTAAGTTATACACCATTCTGAGTAGTATGATGAAATCTTGCAACATCCCACCTGGGACGTGAATCATCCCTTCGTCCAGCATATCCGCTACCTGCCCATCAGTCACTTAGTAGCTGCCTTTGTTACCAGATCAAAAAAAACATAGCATATATAGGGTTTGGTACTATACACAGTTTCAGGCCTCCACTGGGGGTCTTGGAATGTATCCCCTGACAATAAGGGAGAACTACTGCAATGCGTGACCAATCTGAAGAAATATAACATATTTCCTTGCCTTTGTTGCTGAGGTAGCAATGAATCTGTTCCCTTGGGTTCTGAGAAGACAGGCCATGCCAGTCATGAGTGTTACCTCCTTAGCTTAAAGGTCCTGGGTCCCAGGGATGAGGGATTCACACACCCTCCCAAGTGTGCCTGTCTGTGTTAATCCTACCAGGCCTAGGTCACTTCTCACCCATAAAGGGTGGGCCGAAGATCTCACTTCTTAGGCTTCCTCAAGCTAGCAATCACCAGGCTGGGGAGCTGCTGGTCCCACTTGGTATGATCCTGGGCTGGGTAGAAGCTGGTTAAGGAAGGGGAGCAAGAAGAAGGAGAAAGAAAAGTGGGCTCAAGTCCTGACCATGTCAGCCTGTACTGGCAGGTATGTTAGGTCAGCTCTGGGTACACAGGCCTACCTTGACTGCCTCAACTGCCTTTAAGTTGATGTATACGCTTCTGAGGGCCAAAGAGCTGGCGGGAAAGGTGAAAAAGGAAAACAGGGTTGCCTGCATGAGTTAGAGCCTGGGCCTGCTGCCACAAACCAGAGCTGTCTTGTACAACTCCAGAGGGCACCAGGAACATTGTGTTCTCTGTGAAGGGTGCTTCCTGACATTGTGCACCACCACTGGTCTACTCAGAAACTATGCTGTAACTAAAATTTCCGCTTTGGTGAGGAGCCTACTTCCTGGCTGACTTTCCTCTCACAGTAGACACACAAAGTTCACACTGACCAAGTGCTTGGTTGGACAACAGAAAAGTGTTCTTCCAGTGTCAAGTGGTGGTGACACAGTACATGCTCCCTGGAGCAGGGACTGCCTGGCCAGGTCCTGGTCCTGCCTAGCCCACACATATAGAGCTGTGGCAATGCTCCGAGCTCTAAAACCACAAGGGCTTGGGAAAGTACAATAGTAAGAGAACTGTGATCATTTCCAGGTACTTGTTCTACATTTCAAACCCATCTTCAGTGAATCTATCATGTTAGTTTTACCTTCTCTTATCCCCTTTGGTCATCAAGGCAAGGGATGTTAGAAGTGCAAATCATTACTTTTTTTTTTCTCTTCACTTTCTGCATATGTCCACACAGAAGGGAACTTTTACCAACACTAGATCACTTGGATAAGGGCTGGGTAGGAGCTGCCACGCATCTCTCCAACTCCCAAGCCCCTTCTAGTCCAGAAGGAAGGAGAAGGGGGTAAATTTGATTGGGAAGAACCTGCCACCCTCTCAGGAGGCCCACATCCTCGTGTGTGGGATTCCTTGGCCTTAAAAATGGAGAAACAGGGTTGGGCACAAAGCCTCCTTTCTAAGAGCAGGTTTGGAGGGCTGCTTTCTGGTCCTCTGTTCTATTTGAAACTATGTCTGCAAGGCAGACTTTGATTCTCCATGCAGCTGGCTGGAGTAACTGTCTGCCCTGTAGACTGTCTTTCCCTAAAGGAAGGACCCCAAAGCTGGATTTGGAGAAAGATAGTAGGAAGGCCAAATTCAGACATGAGTTCAAGCAGCATTCTCCAAACCAGGTAACAGATTTGGGACTAGATAATGTTGGGAGTTATTAGGCATCCCTTAATAAAGCTTTGATCTTCATTTGATGTGTTGGGTATGTTTATGATTGATCAAAACTTGAAGAAGAAGAGAATATTACTGGCAACCCAAACTTGTAGCATAAAGTTTTGAGGTTCTTTTAAAATGGAAATCACTTGACATTCCCTTATTTCCCCAAACCACCAAAATTTAGTTTCTACCTATAACATAATAACTATTAACAGGCAAGTTTCAAATAATGGAAAAATAATATGTTATATGTAAAGGAAGTTACTAGATTTTCAGTTTAAAACTGAGAGGAGAGAAATTAATTTTCAATTAATGAGGAACAATAATATTTATTCCATTTGCTGTCCCCTCACCTTCAACTATTTTCTCCTTAAAATTGTGTGGTAATGCTGTTTCCTAAGATTTCCAAACTGGGACATGTTTGTCTGGCAATGTATTTTTTTTAAAATACACTGAGGTTTACATTAAGCAACCTGAGGTTTACAATCTGCACAAGGCTCCATGTGGCTGGTGCCCCAATGACCGTTGGATATCGTTCGTACTTTGGACCTATAGACCTTCCTGACATTAAGGTGATTGTGAGGCAAACGCAACTGCTGGTGCCTGAAAATCATCCAGGATGAGTTTTCCTTTTAAGTTAGAGGATTAAAAAAAATAAACTGGAAAAAAAAAGACTGAATTATGATGCAAGTTAATGGAACAAGGGATGCTTATGTGATTAGAGATATTACTATTTTTACTAAAATGACACCTTACTCTGAGTACTTAAAACTTAGGGAGCAAAATGGGATGAATTTTACAGAAACCAATTCGAGTCAGTCACAGAAATGTTATGCTAAGTAAATAACATTGAGAAAAATTCCAAATCCTTCTTCTAAGTAGAGCAAGTCCTTCCCCACTTCTGCTTGCCAACTCTTTTGAAATGCTTTCCACCTGGGCTCGATCCTCATCTCTCACCTGTGGAATTGGCCCTGTCTGAAAGGGACATGGATGTGCCAGTGGGCCATGGGCTGCCCGGGTGGTAGAGATGACTGCGAGCTGGAGAAGCGAGGCTGCTGGAGTGGAAATGATGGTGAGGGTTATCGAGGGAATGGATGGGATGGGCACTAATCACAGCTGCGAATGAACACAAGACAGAGAAATGCTTAACATGCTTGCACAGACACACATAAATCACAGTTTAAGAGCAAAGTCCCCCCGCGTCCCACCTCCCATACAATCCAACCACTTCCTTGGCTTTTTGGTGGCAGCTGGCTGGATTTGGACAATTAGCCATTGATTTTACATTTGCTTTAAAAAGTGAACACACTCTTATACATATGTCTATATAGGTACAGAAAAAAAAAGTCTGAGGAATATATACTAAAATGTTAACAGAGATTATCTTGCAGGGAAGAATGGTCAGGATTCAAAGAATATTTTTCTTTTGGCTTATCTGCATTCTCCAATTCTTCTATTAAAAACATGGATTATATGAGTTACTAAAAATATCTGTTTGAATATGTCACAAAATATAAATCCATAAGCCAACAAATAATAACTTAGGTTTCTATTATTTTTTGTCCCACTAAAAGGACAGAAAGAAGTCCCTTCTCCTTTGAGTATATTCCTAATTCATTCTGCCTTTTTAAAAATTGCCAAATGAGGCATGTAATGGGTATTTAGGCCAAATGAATGAGTAGCTGTTTAATCAGTTTTCATATCTTAAAAGGAATGCAAGTGAAATTTAGTTCTGATGGTCCAATCTAGTACTAAAAGCATGAACTACCAGGCCAATGGTGCCATCTCTTACTGCTTCCAGTCTGGGGCTCAGCCACATCCATCCACATTTTTTAAAAAATTGATTTTTCCTAATTTCCTCTTTCGTTCCCATGCTGGTTAAGGATTCAATCCACTGCATTTAGCTAAAGAGTCTGAAATGTCCACACAAAGATTTCACATACTACTTTCTATGAAGTCAGAGATTGCATATACAACTTTCTATGAGGCTTCATTATCAATCCCAGAGATGGACAAACAAAATCAGAAGTGCAGAGTTTGGGAATAAACTTTTCTTAGGCACTCCCTTAAAGCAGTTGTAGAAACAGAATGTTTAAGGTCAAGATAACCAGCTCTAAACCCCACAAATAGGAAAGGCTGACAAGGAACACAGGGAATCTTTTTTTGTTCTAAGCAAGGGCTTCATGAACTTCATAATACAACTTAATTAGCCCTTTGGAGCCTATTAAAAATGTCTTTTGTCAACAGGATCTCCCCAGATCTTTCTGGGACCATTCAACATTACTTTGGTGATGAGAAATCCCAGCCAATAAAATGGATGCCTTATTCTCCAGCTATCTCCAGTCCCAGCCACGTGCAAGCAGGCAGGCTGCATGACCAACCTGGGACCATGGAGCGCTGCCATCCCTCCCCTTCTCAAGACCTGAGGAACAACACAGGGGCTTTCCCTCATGCACTGCTCTCAGTGAGCAGAGGCCCCTGGTGGTCCTTGGCAGTACAACACTATGTAGGAAAGCTGTCTGAGGCAGGCTCTCAGGGCATTCTGGGAGTCAGCATCTCCTCTAGGGGAAGACAGGTAGCTTCTACAAGTGAGTGCTTCAGAATCTGTATTTTCCAGAATTCAGGCTGAGGTAGGGGGAATAAACCTCCCAATTTTTTACATAAGGAAGTACAATTTGAAAGCATTCTAGGTATAAACTGGAAATGCCTCAGAAAAAAATTAACTTTTTGTCTTTTATAAGGCATTTCCAATCTATTCAGATAAGCAATTAAAAAATAAAGCAATGTGAACATGCCTGCCTAGAACAGAGTAGGTAATCAAGTAGTGATAGCTGAATATGAACTTGAAGCTTCTATGCACAGCCTTGTACTAAAGGTCTTCCTGACACCAGCAAGCCATTCCTAGCACTGCCCAGTCATTTGAGACCAGGGGTAGGTGAATGGTGGGTGCAGGGCTCCTGCTTCATTCCAGGACCCAGAGCTCGGCTTGTGAAAGGGACTGTAGACATGTGCGTTTTAAAAAGGATACCTCAAAACCTAAAGACCATACATGTACCTGAGTTCAGATCCTTGAGTTAAAAGATTCCACTCACCCACCCAACTGTTGAGGCACAAATTAAATAATATTCCTCACTATCAAAAAAAGAAAAAAAGAATGATATCAACTGGTATAACATCTTTTTTCCTTAACATATTTAAAAGTAATAAATCTAGAAATAAAGATAGTCAAATTTTACAAGTTTAAAAAATAAGCCAGTTCAGGTAGAAACTGAAGTCTTACACAAAACAAACAAATAAGCAGTCATGCTACCGTCTTCTTATAAATCAAAAACAACTGGAATGGATTATTTACTCTTTTCAGGCATTTGTGTTTTTAAACCTGGGAACCCCAGGGCACCTTTTATAAGAAGTTACCCAGGTCCTTCCCTGCACACTTCTATGGCCAGGCCTTTATTTCCATCACGGGCCCCATGAGCTACTTTGTGCAGAAATTACCTATTAATGAACAGGATGTTATCTTTCAAAGCTGATTTTTATAATCTAGTCTTACAAGTTTGTGTACAGTGAGTGTTTGTGGGAGAGGGAGAGGGAGTGTAGACACCTGCATGCTTGGAGATTCCACCAGAAGGCTGGGGATGTGAGGAACTTTTCCAAGTGCAGGGTGCCACGGTATGCCTCTCTGTGTGTAGACTACCCATGGCTCTTAAATCTTGTTACTTGCTGACAGAGAGACGGCTAAGAGTTCCCTCACCTGGAAGCCCCAGTGTGCCAGCTAGTTTGAAAAGCTTCTCTACCTTGAAAACAATGACAAGGGAAAGGACACAGTAGTTTGAAAAAAAGAACTGGTTTGTCCCACTGCTTTTTGGTTTTTAATCATGACAAAATATTTAACTTACATTGCATTTCAACTATTATTAAAGGAGGCTCAGCAACTTTTATATTTATCAAAGTGAGGCATGGGTCAAGTATGGTTGAAAAATGTTGCTTTAAAAATTCCACACTGTAAACCTAAAGCGACTCCAAAATACAAAGTCTACTAATAAAAAAAGAATTCCATAGGTGCTCATCCACACTGAACATGTGTCAGCAAGCCTAGGGAATACCTGTGACATCTGGCTCTCCTCAGCTCCAGTCTCGAGGATGCTTCCCCATCTCTCCCATAGAGATGCTACGCACTTTTAGGGAGACTGGATACTTCCTGATTCCTGGGAGACTGGGGATATTGGCTTTTTAGCTTATTTACCCTAAACTTAAAGGTGCTAGTCTCAAGAATAATATTTACTGTAAAATACGGCAAGTGTTTGATACTTCTTCCTTCAAGGTGTCAAAGCTTTGGCAGATTATCTTTTGTGTTAGGATCAAGTGACGTCAGAGAGATCATTCATGGTTGTTCCCCTCCATGATTGGACAGATTGGCAGCACTGGGGCAGAGAGAAGCTTTTACTTACGCTGGGGTGGCTGGGAGTCAAAGGGCATCATCATTTTTGGTCTCATTCCCCGCCTTCCAGCCAGTGTAGACATGCTGTCTTCTGATTCATGCCCTAGACATCAAATATGGAGGTCAGTTACATGCGTGTGCCCTAGGCCACTGAGCAGCCACAACAGTAAAACATTTCTAATGGGGGATTCAGAATTCACAAACAACATAATGGGGACAAAGCACTTCTGTAGGAAGTGAAATAAAGAGGAAGACGATCACCAGATTATCACAGGAGTCCCTGCTGAGAGCCAATGTGGATGACACAATGTGCCCACCACACTTCAGTGCAATGTCTGTAAGAACATCCAGACTAAGAACATTCGGAATACCACGACAGCTGCAGTTCAGTTGGAGGATGGAATGAAATGTGGGCTAGCTTGCCTCAAATGCTTGAGTATTACATTGCTAAAGCCTGATGAGAGACCTAAAAGAGACTCTAGAAGGTTGTCTCATATGGGAACAGAACCTCTCCTCCATAACAAACCAGCTATTCTTCATCAAACATTGACCAAACCCTATCACACATTCTTTTAAACCTGATCTCATATAGGAATCACCAAATTAAGCCAACCCCAGAAAATGGAAAATGATTTAAATGAAAACAGTCTCTCAACACTTGGGGAAAAACCTGCACTTAAAATGGTACCTCTGTATGAATTTCGCCTTTGATGGATATTGCTGTCCATGGAGTTGTCAACTGGGGTGATATCTTGAGAGTTGCGGGGAATGGGAGTATCAGTCATGATGGGGTTTGGGTCCGGAGACTTATCAATTGGTTTCAGCTCCAGTCTCTCATGATGGATCCAGAGGTCTGGGGGTTTAACGTCTTTGGAATTCCCTTTGTACTTGTGAGAGCCATTCACTGATTTGCAGGCAGCTCGTTTCCTAGGCACAAAATTAAGAAGAACTTTTCAAAAGTAACTCTTTTGAACGTATTTGTCAAAAGGCTTGAATGATTAAAACTGCCTTTCTGAGAGATGTTTCACGCAAAGGCAAAAACTAAAAAAACAAACAAAAAAACCCAAAACAAAACAAACAAGAAACCCCCAAAAAAATCAAACAAAAAAACCTCCAAAAAACAAAATATAGAGGCAAAAAGTTTACTTTTGGAAAGAGTAAATGTATCTCCACTCTGTCTGCACATATTTAGAGATACTTACAATACCTGAATATTGCCTTGTGACTGCTTTTTTGAGTGTTAAGAAATTAAGATAGCTTTTTTTTTTTTTTTAAAGAGACAGAATCTTGTTACGTTGCCCAGGATGGAGTACAGTGGAGCGATCACAGCTCACTGCAGCCTCAAACTCTTGGGCTGAAGAGATCCTCCACCTCTGCCTTCCTGAGTGGCTGGACTACAGGCACACACCACCACACCTGGGTAAATTTTTAATTTTTTGTAGAGATGGGGGTCTCACTGTGTTGTGTAGGCTGGTCTTGAACTCCTGGCCCATTTTTAAATAAAATAATCTCTAAAGAAGGTTCCTCTACAAGTTTCCAATCAGTACAGAAATGACAACATTAAGTAGAAACATAACAATGGAGTAGAGGGAAAGTCTACGGCTTATAAAAAGGGAGGGCACAACTTTTTAGGCAGCCACACTAGGACTACCAACTGAGTAGACAGAGATAATAATGGGGACCACAGTGTCTCCCTCTCTGTGCTAGACTGCTGTGACCTCAGAATTTTTGGTCAAGTGAGAAAGACAGACATTGAACTACTATTTTAAAATGCTCTGAGCTTAAAGAAATGCAAAGTGTTACAGAAATCTCTCAACAGATGGACCTAAGCTGAACAGGAAAAACCTGGAGGAAGAGGTGACATTTAAGCTAAGACCTAAAGGGGACAGAAAGCACATTCCAGGTGGTGAAATCAGCTTACATCAAAATCCTGAAGCAGAGAACAATGGCCTGGTGGTATGTTAAAGGGATTTTAAGAAATCCTGAGTGGTGGGCGCATAGTGAACCATGCAGAAAATGATATGAAATAATGCTAGAAAAGTAGTCAGGGACCAGATCAGAAAGGGCTTTTAGAGCAATGCCAAGAGTGTGAATTTCCCTCTATGATAATGAGAAACCATTAAATGGTTTTAAGCGGGAGAGCAAGGAGATCAATTCTGAGTTAAAATGTTACACCAGCTGTGGTGTGAAGAACAGATTGTGGGATGGGGGGCAGAAGAGGAGACCAGCTAGGATACTCCTGCAATACTCAGCTGTGACTAATGGTGGCCTGGGACAGTGGGAATGGAGGAAAGAGGCAGATTTGAAAGTTATTTAGGAGGCAGCAACTCGGTGAATAAATGGATGTAGGCTGGGGCGGGGATAAAGAAGAAAGAAGAGTAAAGGATGATGCCAAGGTTTCTGGCTGGAGTGAAAGCAGGTTTGGCTGAAAAGCTTACGAATTTTGTTTTGCACATGCCGAGTCTGAACAGCCTCTGAGACATTCAAGAGAAAATGGAGAAGAGGCAATTGGGTGTGCAAGTTTGATACTCAAGAGAGAGGCCTTGGCTGGAGATAGAAACATAGGAGCAGGTGGAATACAGATAGTAAATGAAGCCATGGGAGTAGACGAGATCACCTGGGGAAAGCACAGAAGGAGAACAGAATAAGTCCAGGCCCAGGCCCTGAGGACTGTATCTGATGGCTGGGTAGGTAGGAGGGGCTATGAAGAACATGCTGTCGTGCAATACAAGAGAAGAGGATGTTTCCAGAAGGAAGGAACAGGTGACTTGTTAAATGTTGTTGAGAGACCATGTAAGATGAGGACTGAAAAACGTTCTTTGGCTTTAGCAATAAGGAGGTCATTGGTGACCTCAGCAAAAGCAATTTTGGTGAAGTGGGAGGGGCAGAATAAAGAATATAAAGGGATGGGTAAACTCACACTTAATGGGTACAATGCACACTATCTGGGGGATGGGCACATGTACAACTTTGACTCAAATGGTACAAAAGCAATTTACGTAGCCAAAACGTTTGTACCCCTGTAATATTCTGAAATTAAAAAAAAGGATAGAAAGGATTGAAGTATGAGTAGGCAGTGAACAGACAAGTGAGTCTAAAAAAGCATTCAAGGAATTTTGTGGTGAAGGACAAGGCAGAGGTTTGTACACAGCCAGTGGTAAGCCAGGACCACGTAGTAGAGGGAGGCTTATAATTGTAATTATTTCTTAAGATGGAAGAAGTTTGAGCACATGTAAATACTGAAGGGACAGAGCCAACAGCAAGTAAGAGGTCAGCTATACCAGAGGGAGGGATAATGGCCAGTACAGGGTCTTAGAAAGACGGGAGATAAGAGATCAAGGGGGTAAATGGAAGAACTGGCTTCAAACAGGAGGAAGTACACTTAGGAAGGAGGAGGAAACAATTATAACCAATGTAGAAAGGTGTCAGATTTGACAGTGGTATGCTGAGGTAATTCTCATCTGATAGGTTCCACTTTCTCCATGAAGCAGCCCAGGTCAGCTGTTGAGAGTGAGGGGGCTATCGGGGAATGTGCTGAGAACCAGTGAGGGGTTAGAGTCTCTAAATGCTCTGTCAACTCTGAAATAGCTACCATCTAAATGAAAGGTACCTCAGGTATTAGAGAGTAAGAAAAGCTCACTTACATTTTTCAATGGTTAACGGGAACACTTGCAAAGCAGGTCACTGGGGGAGCGGGAGGGGGAGGGCAAAGCCCTGTGAAGACTTATTACAATTATTTTAAACAAAAGGACCCAAATCTGTAGGACTTGATGATTCAAATACAGAGTACACATCCTATTACCAATCCATTTTCTTATTCTCCATCTGAAGAGTACCTTATTTTTTAAAATTTAGTTTGAATTTTAAATCTTCCAAAGCACTAAGGAATTCTTTGTCATTTTGGTTTTTAGACTCTTTTAAATAAAGAGCTCAAGATTTCTAAAACTAGATATAAAACCAAGTTCATAACGATAGATAAATGTGAAATGTCCAATAAAGAAGCTTGAAGAAAAGTTTTAGAGTAGAAAAATGTAGTCTTTGAGGCTTTTAACAGTTCTCTATCCTTGTCAGCTTGGAGCAGGGGAGAAAACCACACAGTTCTCTATTATTAAAAGTAGGCACGGAGAGCTGTGAGAGGCAGTGGTCAGGAGACTCATAAAAGGAGCCCCCATTCTCTTGGGAAAATGATGCAATGCAAGCTATGCAAAGCTATTTCATTTGTGCAAAAGAAAGATTTAAAACATCAAATAACCTACAGAAAAATCAATAAAGTCATTACCAGCAGTACTTACAAGCCGCTTGTACCTGCCCTATATATTGAAAACAAACAAATTTATCATTATTAAATACACGCATGCTTGCCTTGGGCAGAACAAGCTTGAATGGATAATCACACAGACACGAACTTCTCTTTCTCTTTTATGAAGCAACACCCTCATCTTATGGTCTTTCAGGATACTGCAACTAAAGTCATTTTATTACCCATATCGTGTTTTTGTTATTAGGGGTAACTCAAGAATCTCCTTTTTTTTTCTATTTGTCTTGCTGGCCAGACATATGAATTGAATGTGATCTAGGGCCAAAGATTCTCTCAAGTTTAGAAGTACTCTTATCCAGTACTATATAACTGAGCCCCCTTGCTATCTGCTCTTAGACCACTATCCATAAGCCTCAAAATCCCAGAGGAATTCTGGGCTAGCAATCATTTGTCCTCTCTGTGAAATTGGTTATCAAAGATCCTTTCCTGTTCATTAAAGCAATCCCTGCTCCCCCCACCCCTACACCTGGTAGCACTTCTTTAAAAATGTTCTTAAACTTAGATCTAGAATAAGAGGCCTATGGTCTTCTCCAACCTCACCTGGCATCTGTGCCGTGATGCAGCCTGTAAGAATGCCCACAGACTCCTGTGCACCTGGCTCACTGTGTGCAGGTACAGACAGTGCTCCAAAGGGGTGACCAGCAATGCTGGAGAGTTTCCCCTCTCCTCTCCACATTGATTCTCTACTTGGCTCTGTAACTCTGAGCTGGGTTTGGCCAACAGTAGGCGCTAGCAAGAGACTGCAGGGTGGGAGAGGTTTCTTCTCCCTGCTCTCTCCACCGGACTAGAGGCTGGCAATGGCTACATGCCTCTAGTGCCTACCACATTTCCTGGCAGGAAGCCCTTGCCTACTGCTTCAGATCCCTGAAAACAGCTCTCTCCTCTTGCCCCTTCAGGCCTAAGGGTAATAGTGACTTCTCACTGCTGCTGGCCCTTGAACATCCCTGCCTAGTTTCCTCCAACTCCACCTAAGACTTTGTAAATGGTCCCTTCCGAAACCCTTTTGAGTGTGCCACCTCTTTCCTGCCAGGACCTTGACCGATACACATTTATAAGAAGAACTGTTTCCCATTTCCTTTTAAAATATTTAAAATCTCTTTTCATGTATTTTTATGCTTAACTCTGTGTACCACTCCAAATACAGAAGTCACATAGAAACAAAAGAAAAGATACCAAAAATCTACGAGCTGCATTTGGGATCCTTACTTTTTCTGGTGAGAGGTGGTGCGCCGGGTGCAGAAGACAGCAATGATCACGACCACCACAATGGTGATGACGCCAACAGAAACAATGATGACTAGCAGCATATTACTGTCTAGAGGAGAGGTGGGGCTGCCATGAGGGCTGTTACTGCCTGCAGAGGGAAAAACGGGACATCTATTAGTGTTCAAAAATTTTTAAAATGCATATAATCAGGCTATAGAACCATGCCAAGATACTTCATGTGAACTTCTCTCTAACACTCATCACTGTGCCTTGTATAAAAGTTCCCCATGAACACAGCTCTCTCCTCTAGATCTGAGCTCTTACAGAGCTGAGAGCCTGTCCTATGTACAGTGCTCGGCACAGAGCCCTGCTCAAAGATGGTGTTTGATAAAAGCTTCTCAAATTGTACCGAACATTCAAGAGCTTTCAAAGGTTCAGATATACTTGGACAAATAAAAGGTCTTGCCCCTCTGGAGTCTTATGTGATATGTAAACTCACCTGTAAAACACCATTTGTAAATCATTTAGTTTTCTGGCTCTCAAAACCATTTTTAAAATGTACATTCATACAAATCAGAAGTTTTCCACAGCACACAGATATCTAAGATTACAAAAAATTGCTTGAAAAATAAAGTGTCTCTGTTTTTACAAACACACACCTTATGCAGAGTTATTGAATTCTCTTATTTGACTTCAGGAAAAAGTAGGTGTGCACATATGCATTTATTTGACAAATACTTACTGAATGGTTACAATGTGCCCGTCAGTGTTCCAGGTACTAAAGATGCAAAGGTGAGCAAGAAAGATGTGAATGTAGGAGTGGGGCTGGGGCAAACAATAACCAAGTAAGAAATTAGTAGTTAATAATGAGTGTTATGCAAAAAAACAAAATGAAGGCTATGATACAGAGTGACTGGGTGGCTAATTTAGACTGAGCAGTCAGAAAAAAGCTTCTCTGAGAAGATGGCATTTGAGCTGAGCTTTGAGTGACAAGAAAGATCCCATCATACAAAGACCTGGGGGAGGAACACTCCAGATGGAAGGAACAGCCAAGGGAAGGACTCTAAGGAGGAAGGACCCTTCTCAAGGAAGGGGAAGGCAGCCAGTATTGCTTAAGCACGGAGAGATGCAAGTTAGAAGGAAGGAAGTGAAGAGAAAAAAGAAATTAGGGTGGAGGGGTGTGCAGAGGCCACATCATTCAGGACCCTGAAGAAATCCAGATTTTCTTCTCCTTCCTATTATTATTATTTCTCCATTGCTTAAAGGATGAGGTCCAGGCTTTTTATCAAGGCCTTCTGTTATCTAGCTCTAAGTCTTGCTGTCTTGCATTTCTTGAAACATATTTCTTTGCTTCCCATCTCACCATTTAAATTACACATGCTCATATTATAAAATGTGGCAAATCCCACCACACAGATCTAACCACCATGGATATTTGGTATCTTTCCTTTTAGTTACTCACTCTCTTATCTTTCTAACAATCAGAGCTGTGCAACAATGTGCAGCCAAGCAATGAGTCTTTAGTCATTAGATGTACTTAAGATGAGGCAGCTTACCAGTGTGGGATGTTGTGGAAGAAATTCCTACCAAGAATGTATGGCCTGGGAATCTGTGTTTTAAAAAAATCTCCTAAAGTGAGTCTCATATATAACCTGGCTTATAAATTTATGATCTAATCCAAACTTATACTCATTGTGGGGATCCCTTCCAAAACACTGGATTAGCTGATCCTCTACTTTGATTCTATGATTTTATAGGCTACATTTAAGCATAGTGCTAAATCTGGGGCTGATTTAGAAGGGCTTAAGAGCTTATTCTACTACATTAGGTTCAATCATTTTTATCCTCCATTTATGAGAAAAAGGTAAGCAGACAGACAACTTAAACTGTACATACTAACCTTCAATAAAACAACATTTTTATATTTGGGAAACACCATGGTACCAGGGCCAATAAACTTGACCATATTATTCATGTTAGAGTAGGGCTTTACATAATGCTGTTATTAACAGCAGTGCTGAACTACAAGTCAGGTACTTTGTGGGGTAGGCACTGCAAAGCAGAGGCTGGGAGCTGAAGAGTGGGAGGCAAGCAGAGGTGGTGGTGGTTCCTTCCTGCATTCAACAATGGCGGATTCTCATTTACCTATTTGACCCCTAACATACGAGCTGGACAAAAGCTTCCTTCTGAGGTAGAGCAAGAGTAAGCTACCAAAGAACACCCCCACCAGGACAATACTATATGCCATTCCTTTATGCCTCTCCTGGATTATTACAACAGCTTCTTAACTCCTTTTCCCTGAATTCCTACTCTTAGCCTCCGAGTCATCCTCTACTATTATCAGAGAATCAACAAATGGAAGTCATAGTGTACCAGTAGTGCCAGATATTTTACATTTGTTATTTATACGGCAAAGCTCAAATTTCTTAGCATTGGTACTTAAGTTTTTGACAGGTTGGTTCTAACCTACCTTTTCAACTCAACCTCTATCCTGTCTCTAGGCAGCGTGGCCCCTGGAGAGACCAGATTGTTTTATATTGCTATGCCTTTGCGCATGCTTCCTGGAATGTCCAACCCCTTCCTTGACAGTTAGCAATCTTCTGTGCATCCTTTAAGACCTAGGTTAGATATCACTTCTATGAAACTTCCTCTTTTCTCTATCAGGTACTTTGTTACTCACTCCTCTTACTCCCATAGCCTGTCACATAGAAGCTGAACCTTTAAAAATATGCATGCATGAATGAATACATAAATGAAAAAAACAGAAAAAGGAACAATTACTTTTCTCACAGACTTAAATATTGTACTGTGGACAACACATAAATGTAACATATACACAAAGAAGGAGAAACTTGTTAACAAAGACCTAGAACTCAGAGCATAAAAATTTCCTGAAGGTTGCAAGTTTGTCTGGTTCTTCTAAGAATAGGCTGATTTCACTGAAGTCTGGCCAGTACCATTTTTTATTTAAGTAGACAGCTAGAGATTAACAGATCATTTTATTCCCACAATTAGACTGTGAGTTACTATAGGACAGGCCTTTCTCTTCCATATGTGGAGATAGTAAAGGTCATTTCTAGTAACTACTTTTGTGAACATTTTGCTACTCTGAATTCCCACATCTGGTATAGGACCTCTTGCTTTTTAGGATGCATGTGGTAAGTGGAAAAAACACAATCAGAAGTCAGAAGCCCTGGTCTTGGTCCTAGGACTGCCATAATTAGTGGGTGGCCCCGGGCGTATTATTTTGTTTCTCCACTGAGTTTTCTTAACGTATAATAGTAAATGGGAAAAATGGTATCTACCCTCCCTGCTTCACAGTGTTATGAGAATCAAACGTGATTTCATGTGTGAAAGTAATTACCAATGGTGAAGTTCTGTACAGAAGGAGATGTCATCCTTAAATTAGAAGGCACCAGCTCTTGGAATGGCTAGGAGAGTATGAAGAATTTTCTAGAATTCCCAAACTAAAGGCACTGCAGTAAGTATTAGTATTAGAGAGAATTTAACGATTCTGAAGCATTTCTTTGGCTTGTTCTAGGTGATGGCTAATCCCACTAGAGGGTTTTTGAAAGCAAAATTCTTTTTTTTTTTCTTCTTTTTTTGAGAAAGGGTCTTGCTCTATTACCCAGGCTAGAGCGCAGTGGCATGATCATAGCTCACTGCAACCTCAAACTCCCAGGCTCAAGTAATCCTACTGCCTCAGCCTCCCAAATAGCTGGAACTACAGGCACGTGCCACGACGCCTGGCTAAGTTTTCTATTTTTTGTAGAGACGGGGTCTTGCTCTTCCTCAGGCTGGTCTCGAACTCCTGACCTTAAGCGCTCCTCCTCCCTCAGCCTCCCAGAGTGCTAGGATTACAGGCATGACTACTGTGCCCGGCCTTCTGAAAGCAAAATTCTAACTCTTTTCTAGAGGCAGCAGGCAATAGGAAGAATCATTTGTTTAGGAATTAATCTTAAGTTGGATATGTGGGGAAGCAATTTTATTTATGGATACTATAATGAACAGGCTTGTAGTAATTCAGCAAACATTTGCCAGAAAACACCTAAACCTAGATCTATTAATAAAAGGAAATAGTTTAACATGCTACAACCCACCACACACAAGCCACAAAAGACATTTCAAGATTTTAAGGTAAACTGCTTCATGTCCATAATAGGCCAAAAATGCCATAGGAAGGGCTTTACCACTCATTGGAGGTTTGTAGTCAGATCCTAGGTCTGGCAGCCGGCTTCCTTTTCCTGCAGACCCCGAGGCTGAAGGAGAAGAAATCATGTCAATAATGACCCAACACATTGGTGTGATAGTGCACTTCACGGCTAGTGAGTGTTTTCTACAAAAAAACATTTTTAGTCTATTCTGTCCA
This sequence comes from Daubentonia madagascariensis, assembly GCA_023783475.1. Taxonomy (NCBI): domain Eukaryota; kingdom Metazoa; phylum Chordata; class Mammalia; order Primates; family Daubentoniidae; genus Daubentonia; species Daubentonia madagascariensis. The sequence goes on along the minus strand of JAKFHU010000144.1, from coordinate 3,626,911 downwards.
TGAGAACTGAAGTGGCACATAAATCAAGGGAAACTACAGTCTGTTGTGCAAAGCAAACTAAGGTATAGCTTTCTATGCAATGAGGCATCTGAAAGGCTGACACCCTTGTTCCACGGCTGTGACCAGACTGTCACTCTGCTATTCAGAAGGTGGGAATACACCCATTTCTTTAGCCCAGGAAACAGCTCCCAAAGGACTGCTCAGAGGACTTATGGCAAAAGTAGCTTCTCTTGGAAAAGGAACCAAGGGGACTAATTAGGTTAATGGCTACATTAAAGAGCTATACTCTTCCAAGGGACCCTGCTATGTTAATTTGGCCTAGCAGGTGTCAGTATTGCTTGGATTCTTTTCTCAAATTATAAAGCTGCCCTTCCAAATATAAAGTTACCCCTAGTGGGAGCAGGAAGACAAACAGATGTTCAAAATGGGTTCTTACTTCCTGTCCAGTCACCTAAACATCCAAAGACAGAAAAATCATTCTTCCCTCTATTTGCTCACAAAGGACACTGTCTCCTAATCCATCATCATGGAACATACTAAGTGAGGCTGCTGACCTCAGGCTTGGGACTACTCCAGAAGCAGGCCTCAGAAAGCTCAAATATCTGTTTTTTAAAAACTCTTATTCTTGGTCTTGAACTTTGTTCTTCACATTTATAGGAAAAGCTGCTGGGTACAGCAAATACAAGGAGCCCTTTCCCGATAAAGCAAAGATATCAATCCAAGGTTTGTACCCAGAAGTACCATACTTCTCCTGAAAAGAGGTATGAAAGAATAGTAAAGGAAAAGCTGCTCTTTGTAGTTAATATAGCACAGTGCTTAACAGACTATCTACACTTGAACACTGGCTCCATCATATATAACTGTTTGACTTTGGGCAAGTTACTTAACTATTCTTTTTGGGCCTGTTTCCTCATCGTAAGACAGGAATAATAATGGTATGTACTTCACAAAGCTGTTTTGAGGATTAAATGGAAATTTAATACCATAAAATATTTTGAGTACTGTCTGATGCATAGTAAGTATTCAATAAATATTAACTACTATTACAAGCATACTAAGTCTTCAGGGAAGAATACAGTCTTTCCCTTTACAGAGGCAGAGAGCGTGAAGCTTCAGAAAACCCTTATAAATGAGAGTTATTTCTACAAATAAATCTTGACTAGAAATGCATAAACTAGATGTGTTTCTGCAAAACACTGGGGCCAATGTCAAGTACTTCTATAAATTATCAGACTTTGAGGAAATGGAAGAAATTAAAGTCTGAAGTTTTCTGTACATAGTTCATTTAACAGAATAAATCTAGAGACTAAAACAATGTTTGCTGTTTCCAGAAACTGAAAACCCCCCAAATAGAGTAACAGAAATTCTTAGATATCCAAAAGAGCATATTCTAGAATTTACTCACAGATGCTGTCCCTTCTGCCACAGTCCACACTTACTACTTTACCCTTTACACACACCATACGTCAAAATTCCTGGAGATAGCTTAGCACTTGTAAAGCTCTCCACAAGTGTACTTAGTTATCAGGTAGCTACATTTAAGCCAAATTATCCAGAGCATCATATTGTGTAAATAATTGCCAAAGAACACACTTTGCCACTTAACTGGTTGGTTTTTATTCCTGTATTTCCCAATATTTTTCTTTTAAATTTAAACTATGAATGAGAAATTTCAAGGATGAATCTAGCACCAAAAATAGCAATGAGTAAAGAATTTTAAATACCAGAGGTATGGTACAGCTAAGAATTGTACTCTGGCTATCAAATAAAGTGTGAAAACAATGAGCACATTTATATTCTGTGCATATACATTATGGTTATTTTTATATTCTCATGCTTCCACACACACAAGAAAGTATGTTTGCAGTTTCTCCAATGTACAACATTGAATGCAAACACATTTCCAAAGTGTTTTGAAAAATTTGAAACCTCAAGTTCTGACTCTTCCTTGCCATTAACCCAAGATCTAAAGACTGTGTATTTCTAATAACTACTCTTAGACCATGAGAACAACCATTAAATTTACTTTTAGTGTTCTCAGTATAGGAAACAGATACCAACTTTAGCTGTGAAAAGACTGCCGATACATGATTTCAAGAATGGTGATACTGAGGCCCATGCTTCCTAAGTTCCCATTTTAAATAGTTTCTATCCTCTTTTAAATGATCAGATATATTTAAGGGATGATGGAAAATAGTTCTGAATTAAGCTTATTGTAACAGAATAAACAAAGCACTAATTTGGTCACAGATAATCACATAATTTAGTAGGGTAAATCTGTAGGTTCTTTGTTGGAAGATGAAAATAGGATATTCACTGAGTTTGATTACAACTTTTCATTTACAGAACTAATAAAATTCTAGATGCTATGAATATGAAAAATTGGTATGATTAGTCTCATCATGACTCAAATGCCCATTGTAGTTACAGAACTTCAGTATCTTAGCACAAAGGATAATCTGAGCCACACTTACGGCCAATCTCCTACAGCTGCAGGACCCAGTCAGTTTTCTTCTGCCAGTCTATTTAGCTCCTAAGTAAATTCCCCAGCTTTTCAGATACCCCAAGTGCTACGAACATGGACTCAACTCCACTTTGGCCAATAAATATGTGGCTTTTTACACATGGTACTAATTTTCAGGAAAAAAAAAAGAAACAAAAACAAAAAGCTAATAATAGGTCACAAAGGAGAGGAAAGGAAAGAGAGGCCATCTACTCATTTACCTTGATCATTAGGCATTTTATCAGAGGAGTCCGCTAACAGGCCAAGCACAGGGGAAGAAAAAACAAGAGCAAGGATCACAAGCTTTGAAGATGGGACAGGCAGAACTTTTAAAGGAAAAAAATACATAAAACCCCCACAAACTTCCAAACAAATTGAGTCTTGTTTTTAGTACTAACAGAAAATAAATTAATATAGGGTTTCTGTATTTCCTTAGACTCAGTCCCCAACTTAATTTTACTAGCCTAAGCTCACTTGGCTCAATGTTTTATCTTCATTTCCTTATCTAGAGTTTTATTTAAAAGGCCCCTTTTAGTCTCTTTGTCTCTATAAAGGTCCACCAGTAAGCCTTTCAGGTTAAGAGCCTGCATGCATTGAAAGAGAACCATCCATGACAGTAACACAGTATTACTCCGTATGGGAACCAAAAGAATCACATCTGATCTAACTAGTAAAAACTTTTAGATCACTGCAATTCATCTGCCCCAAATAGCCTGGAGCAAGAGTTCTCTTGTATGTGATATGGTTAGGCTAGTAACCTAGGAAGCACTGATTTCTTCACACTGTGGCTCACATCAGAATTTCTTGTATTATCCACAGACACTACATGCTGAAGTGGTATGTGTAAGCATAGCCCCACTAAAAAGACACAAAATAAAACCCTCAGCTTGGGGAGCATTACCTTTAGGTGTTCTGAATTGGACAGCTTCAGACATGGGCCCCATGCCCTTCGAATTCCGGGCTTGGATTTTGAAGTAGTATGGCGTATCAAGTGTTAACTCTTGTATCTGGTGAGTCAGCCTGTTTCCCACAACAGGCTCAATAACCCAGTCATGTATCTCTGCATTCACATCTGTACTGTAATATATGATGTAACCTGTCCAAGGGAGTTAATGGGAAAAGAAATCTCATTCCTGCTTTTCCTTTTGCAATCAGTAAGTCAATAAATGCATATCACATCCTATGCATATAACAGCACAATATTTGAATAATGTACCCTCAAGGGTCTACAATTAAAATAACACAGTTTTGAAAACCAATCATGGCCTGACATGCTGTTTTAGCTCTCACGGATGTGGTCTCCTAGGAGAAAAACTCCTGGTAGATGGGCAGAGCCACAGTGAACTGTCACCTGAGACTTCCACCAGGGGGCACTCAATCGCCACGTGGAGGCAGGAAGTGTCTGTCACAACCACAAGCCTACCTGACCTGCAGTGAAAACACACCCTGCATTGTTACTGGTTTTAAAAGACAACGTAAAATGTAACCCAGGTCAAGTCATGCTTCATTCTTTTATCGAAGAGGCAAAGTCAAAACCTAAAAAATGACATAAAGACTAGGATTTATGGGAAGGGATTCCTACTGAAAGCTAAAAGCAGGACAGTGCTAAGAAAGAGTTTTCGTTTCCTTAGGCCGACTTATACAAAGGAACTTCAGAAAGCAAACCCCAGTCCCTCAACATACGCCTATAGGGAGCAGAGGCCCCAAAGGGAATACTTAGCAGCTAAATCTTATCAGGGTTCCCTCCTTGATAAGGCTGAGGAAGGCCTAGTGTCCCCTCTGCTGTGGAAGGTTCACGTCTGAAAGTCCAAGGAAAAAATTCCAGGTCCCTTCAAAGGCCTAGGCCAATTCAAACTTCTAACTCTAATTGTAAGAGCATAGGTACCTGAAGTAGCAGGTCTGGAGGGAAAAAGGAATTAAATGCCAAATGGGCTTTTTTTGGGGGCTTTAGGGGAAAGGAATAGAATCTATATTGGCTATTAACCTGTAGAATTAGGCAAGGGGTGTATAACTCCAAAGTCAGTCATCTAGGCAGAGGCAAAGAACAGCTTTCCTGAGGAAAATAAATATGTCCATAAAGTCCCACTATAGCCAATGACTGTCTAGTCTAGTATATCCCATCCCCATCAGACTTGCAGTCAGAACAACCAACTGGTGACCCATTTTTATGCCACTATGGGCAAATAGCACACCCTTGCTCCAATTTCAAGACCCATCATGACTCATACCACCCCGTAAGATGACCAAGCCAGCCTCAGACTCCCACTTCTCCCAACAACACAGTGCTCTCCTGGAATACCTCTGCTAGGCAGGAACAAGGCACGCGCAAATGCACACTCAGAGGCATCTTACCTGTAATTTTGCCATTGGCTTCAGAGGGAGGCTGCCAATTCACAATTATGGTCCTAGGCTTTCCCTCTTTACTCACAACTGTCACATCCTTGGGTGGAGAAGTAGGAACTACAAAATAACAATAATTTCAATAATTTCTGTCCATTTCAATTTAATTCACCATCTCCTCAACCCTTTCTACTTGTAAGGCACAATCAAGCAGCAGTCCCCAACCTTTTTGGCACCAGGGACTGTTTTCATGGAAGACAATTTTTCCACGGACTGGGGTTGGGGGGGGATGGTTTCGGTATGATCTAAGCGCGTTACATTTATTGTGCACTTCATTTCTATTATTATTAAATTGTAATATATAATAAAATAATTACACAACTCACCATAGGTTGGGGACCCCTGCAATAAAGGGTACAAAAAAAAAGATAAAGCCTCCTGGCTTCAAAGAACTCATAGTCTGTCTATAAATAGTTCCAACAAAAAGAAGAATATACAAAGTACCAAAGAGAAAATACCATACTATGAGAATACAGAATTGACATCTTGACTGGGAGCCAGGGATAGGATAATTAGGTAGGGAAATCAAATGACATTTGTACCAAGTACCTACTAGAAACTAGATAATGCACAAATTGTATCTCACTTAATATTTATGACAACCTTGAAGGGTCATTATCATTATCCCTCCTGTATAGAGCAGGACACCAAAAATGAGAGAAGTTATGTAATTTGCCCAAGATGACTTTCTCCCCTGCAATCTGAATTATTTTGTTAGAATATTTTAAAGTGTAAAATAGTATTCTCTCTCACTTATAGTTTGCTCTCCAACCAAATATGACTTTTAAAAGCCTATTTCCTTGAAGAATACATGATTTACAAATTGATATTTTCTTTTCTTCTTCTTTTTTTTTTTTTGAGACAGGGTTTCACTCTGTTGCCCAGGCTAGAGTGCAGTGGCATCATTATAGTTCACTGCAACCTCAAACCCCTGGGCTCAAGTGATCCTCCTGCCTCAGCTTCCTGAGTAGCTGGAACTACAGGAACGTGTCACCATACGAAGCTAATTTTTAAAAAATTTTTTGTAGAGACGGGCTCTTGCTATGTTGCTCAGGCTGGTCTTGAACTCCTGGCTTCAAGCAATCCTCCCACCTCAGCCTCCCAAAGTGCTAGGATTATAGGTGTGAGCCACCGTGCCTAGCCACAAATTGATATTTTCATTTTAAGTTTACACTGAAAACATACAGCCAACTGTTGAGGTTACTGCTCTGAAGTAAAGTTGTTTATGCAACAGAAAAAATAAAATAAAAATGACAGTGCATTTCTTGTGTTTCCATGTTTTAGCTGAAAAGTTTTAATGTACTAGTAGGGAAATGAGCAAATTATGTACATCCTAAAATTTACTCTTCTCTTCCTAAAATACTAGAATTCTTGCAGTTTAAAATGGAAGAAAGTCTGGAGCAATGCAACATCCAAAGGGAAAACACAATCTCATTTGTTAGCTAATGGATTGGAATTAAAGTAAAAACATTCTTAAAATGGTTGGCAAAGAAAGCAAACTCAAGGTCTATTTAAACTTCTGTACAATATTTCTAACTCTCCAAATCCAACTCTTTTCTCTGTAGGAAGGCCAACCAACTGTGCACAAGACAAAAAGACATTAGGGCCAAGCCCAGTTTGTGGAGAATTTATAACTCAATTTTTTCATTATTCATACATAGGAAAGAAAGAAATAGGAGGCCAAAAAAGACAGATTCCTAAGGGTTACACATATCTCCACACTAGGGAAGCCCAAGGGTAGTAGAAGGGTAGGCCTAAAAGTGAGCAAAAAGCAAAGAGAATCTCAAACTCAGATCGCCCACTCTCTTTAATTTGCTTACTTATCTTTTCTCTCTTGTGTCCACTAACAAAGACTCCAAGGGTATTTAAGTGGAAGATTTTACAAGATACTAATTGGTTTGAAAGAAAGCTGCAGAGGTAGCTTTGGGGTCACCTAGCAAAGTGTTCAGGCTCCAGCAAACACGGCATTGGCAGCTGCTTGGTCAAGGGCAGGTGGCTTCATCTTTTCTATCTCAATTTACCAGTAAGCAGGATCAATGGCAATAATCCCTTACAGCTACCCAGTGCTTTATAATATACCATGTCTTTCCCATCTGTTCCTCATTTTACCCTTATAATAACCCTATAAAGTAGGAAAGACAGGGATTATTACACCTCTTTTATAGATGAGAAGCAGCCAAGATTTAGAGAGGTTGGATGACTTGCTCATGATCACATAGTCAGTAGATGGTTGACGTGGGACTAAACTCAATCTGCCTCTTGATTCCTAAAATCTAGTATGCTTTGCATTATAGTATCCTATTATTTGCTAATATTCTTGTTCAGTGATCAAAAAAACATAATTCATCAGTTCAAATAGCAAACACTGAACTATAAATGTAGTTGCTCACTGTGTTCTGTATAAATGTATCAATTCTCTCTTTGGGTAGTAAAAGCAGGTGTGAGAAGTCCCATGACTTGGAATGTGGCACAACATAAGCAAGGGCTTCCATTGGCTTTCATATCTTACAAAGAGAAGAAATGCCATGTGACATGGGTTCTGACAACACATACCTAATTCAAAGGTGGTCCCATGGGCTGTCATACTCCAGGTGCTTGATCTTCGACCTTTGGTAACCATCACAGAGAATTCATAGAGTGTATTTGGTTTTAAGCCAGTCACCAAGTAACTCAATGTTGTTGCATTTGCATTCTGAAAAAATATGAATTGAGAATTATAAAATTAGAAAATATCAATGATTAGCTTTTTTCACCCAGAGCAAATGTGTCAGTACCTTGTACTTGGTGTTTGCTGGGATGTTGGTTTTCCATCGGACTGTGTAGTATCGGGAGTCTGTAATCTTCTGGTGTTTGGGCAGGGAGTTGTCCGCCCATGTAATCCGTATGGTGTCATGACTCAGAATGGAGGCCTGAACTCCCACTGGTGGCATCATGGGAGTGGGATCTGGCACTGGAGTGTATGGAGCATTAATAACAAATAAATCAACTTCAGAAGTGTCTGGGTAAAAAGTAATTAAAAAAGGGAAGTGGCATTTTAACGTAAACAAAAATAAAAGAAAAGGGAAATGCAGGGTAATATAATGAAATGAAAGGTGAGAAACGGAGAAAAAGAAAGAAAATCTGGAGTTAATAGATAACCACCACTCATTTAAAAGAATATTTCCACTTGTGCTTTTTCAGGAAAAATTTGCAGGAAAATGTTAAAAGAAGCAGTAATTAATCATATTCTTTACTGTATTCTACAGGCATATTAAAATGTGATAATCCAGTGATTATTAATGTATTCATGCTTAAATTTTCTTAATATTACTTGAAAATTCTACCTCCTGTTCAAAAAGGATCATGAAAGGACAAAAACTGCTTTTAAAATCAAGGGTATAATTTCTAAACAAGAAATAGAAAGCTCATTTTATTTTGAGATTTCAGTGAATGTGGATAAATTTTGGAGACAGGAGTTATCAGTGCATATCACTGGACATATAAGGGTCCTACTCTCAAACCTGAGTCCTGAATGTCAGCCACGGCAACTCAGCCTGGTGCTGGTATTGAGGGTATCTGATACCCACACAAAGGGTCAAGTTCAGACTTGCTGATGTCTTGGGTCTACAGGCACTACGGTGATATGGCTTACACCCAAACAAAACAAAGGGAACTCAAGAACATTACTCTTCCTTGAGGAAAGGTAAGCTGACACCATGCTGGATGACCTGCTGTACTTTCTTTTGCAGAATCAGAGAACAACTCAGTCATGAATCCCCATCAGTTAAGGGAAATGTCATGGTTATGTGTCCACATGACAAAGTCTTCATGAACTTCAGAAATCAGAATACTATACAGTACTTATTTGATGGAAAGGAAAGTCTATACTCATGTCCTGTCCCAGACCATATGCAATGGACATATTCTCTGAGCATCATTGCCAAACCAGAGGCCAGGATGAGCACAAAAGCAACAAGGACCATGTGCCCAGGGCAATATGGCAGGATCCACGTGGACTTTCCTGACTCTTGGTTAGGTGTTCTAGCTATACACATACCTATTTATTTTAAGTTCAGGTTCTACAATGGGTTTCTCACATGGTTATGGTGATTAGTCCTTCCTATAATTCAAAATCTGCAATGGCACAGACCTTGTTTACGAATAACTGCCAAGCTAAAGTAATAGCCTCCATTTGTGTATTTCTTGTACAACGAGGACTAAAAGTAACAGAGGAGCAGCACACATCATAACTGAGGGCTTTGTTCAAAGTTTGTCAGGACACATACCAATTAGTTATAGAAAATGCACTTTCAGGTGCAGAAATCATTGGAATTCTTTGAGAAACGTTTTTCTTATATCAACCAACTCTTGGGAAAGGTAACTAGAAGTTATATAACTTAGGAACATTTCCTTACACACTTCTAGCCAACAGGCTATATTTTTAAGCCACACAAAAGGAAATAATTTTAAGGTTTTTTCAAAAAGTTTGTGGAAAATGCATATTATGAAAAAACTACACATGGTTTTTGAAATTTTTTCACACAAAATAAACTCATACTAACTTGTTATAACTTGTCTGAACAGCATCTAGTTTGAGGCACTAAGAAAGATAAAGCATCAGTTTTAAAAGAGCCAATATCAGAGCAACATGAATTCTGCTAAAATTGAAGCAAGAACAAACATCAAATTTATGGTGAAGCTTGGGCAGAAGAATGGTGAACTCATTGATGCTTTACAAGAAGTTCATGGGGACAATGCCCCAAAGAAATCAGCAACTTACAAATGGATAACTTGTTTTAAGAAGGGATGAGATGATGTTGACAAAGAAGCCTGCAGTAGCACATCATACACATCACTTTGTGAAGAAAAAATTCACCTTGTCTGTCCCCTGAAGAGGACCAAGAATTAACAGCAGAAACAATAACCAACATGACAGACATCTCAATTGGTTCAGCTCACACAATTCTGACTGAACAATTAAAGTTGAGCAAACTTTCCACTCGATGGGTGTCAAAACCATTGCACCCAGATCAGCTGCGGACAAAAGCAGAGCTTTCAATGGAAATTTTTAACAAGTGGGATCAAGATCCTGAAGAATTTCTTTTAAGAATTTTAACAGAAGATGAAACATGGCTTTACCAGTATGATCTTGAAGACAAACAAAGCACAGTGGCTACCAAGAGATGGACTTGTCCAGTCAAAGCACAAGCAGACCCATCAAGAGCAAAGGTCATGGCAACAGTGTTTTTTGGATGCTCAAGGCATTTTGCTCACTGACTTTCTGGAGGGCCAAAGAACAATAACATCTGCTTATTATGAGAGTGTTTTGAGAAAGTTAGCCAAAGCTTTAGCAGAAAAACACCTGCGAAAGCTTCACCAGAGAATCCTCCTCCACCACCACAATGCTCCTGCTCATTCCTCTCATAAAATAAGAGCAATTCTGGAAGAGTTTTGATGGGAAATTATTAGACATCTGCCTTACAGTCCTGAATGAGCCCTGGCTCATTCTGACTTCTTGTTGTTTTGTAATCTTAAAAATCTTTAAAAGGCACCCATTTTTCTTCAGTTAATAATGTAAAAAAAGACTGCATTGACATGGTTAAATTCTTAGGATCCTCAGTTCTTTAAGGATGGACTAAACGGCTGGTATCCTTGCTTACAAAAGTGTCTTGAACTTGATGGAGGCCATGTTGAGAAATAAAATTTATATTTTTAATTTTTATCTTTTAATTCTATTGTTCCACGAACTTTTTGAAGTTCCCTTGCATTATAGCCTGATTTAAGAAGGTAGCAGATCACTTATTTAAATACTCTCTTTTCAACCTTATTTTTTTCCTTTCTGATACTAAACCTATTTCTAAAAGAACTTATAAATTTTAAGCTCATCAGAGCAGAAGATAAGACAAAACTACCAAACATGTAGTAATAATGCTGGTCTTCAGTAGAAGCTTTAAAAAAAAAAAAAGGGACAAAGAATATTACCAAATCTGTACAATTATGCAAAGTATCCAGAAGACACAGTAGATAACACAGATGCAAAATTTTGGTAAACAAATAGAAAAGAATATTTTTTAAAATAAATTCTTTGGTTTTAGGCACTCTTTTAAAAAATTTACAACTCTAATATATTTACTTCAATAAACTTTCTCATTCAGACTAGATGTTTTATATATCTATAGAAATTTTACATTATATATATTATTTTATTTTAGGATATTTTATGTAGATAATTCAAAGAAAAAATAATGAACATTTGGTCTCTCTTGTAATAAAAACATACTTGATCAAATGAATAGTACCTCTGACCTTATATCTTTATACAAATAAAGCTTATGAAAGGCACATAGAAAAATACTTTTCTAACTTATTCAGGTGATTAGTAAAGCAAATGTAGGATTCATCAATTTATTGCCATAATCAGTAACCTATATAATTCCTCTGGAGATATGGAGGTCTTTTCTTTTTTTGACTCATTCTAGTTATAACTCACCTGCCCAAAAGATGGAAAATCACTTTTAGCTCTCTCAAAACCATGCTTTCTAGATCCTAACACATTAAAAACATGTGTACATATCTACACAGAATGGCTTACATTACAGGATGAATATCTTCCAAAAAAGCAAAACAGGAATTAACAGAACTTTCCATGTTGAAAGCCCATTGTTTTTTTTTGAAGTCTGCACCCTAAACTGCCATATGCTTTTCCTTCCACTGACACCTATGGGGTAGGCCTCATGCCAATATTCTACATAAGCTGCTATAAAAAGTGCTGGAGACCAGGGATAGACAGGATACCTTACCTGTGTGAGGCCTGGTCACGGCACTCTCGTACAGGGGGATGCCTTCACCCACATTGTTGAACGCTTTCAGGGTTATCACATAGTGAGAGCTGGGATCTGAAGGAAAGAAACAAGTGAAGACACTAAAAAAAAAATCCTCACTACAGACTTTTAAAAATTCAAGGGTGACCTTGCATAGTCTTAACTGCAGAGGAACTAAAGAAAAGCAACTTTAAAATTTTTTATGTGGAATTATTTTGGGGTGTGGGGAGACGTGAAGATGGAAGCACACAGTCTAGAAAAATTGGCCAAGATCCAGTTCCTGGATCTAGTCTCAGTAGTAGAGGTTGACTGTGCTTGAATTCTCTCTTGGCCTCTGCTATGATTTTGTGATGTTCATTGTGTGTTGTAAGGCTTGGATGAGAATGAGTAAGATTTTCATATGTTGGAAGCCTACAGGTGGAGCTTGATATTAAACAAACCCCTTTCCTTCCCTGAAGAAGGACAGTGATTGGAACTACTGAAGTAGAGAAGGAGGACATAAACTTTTAACCTCAGTAAGTGCTGAATGTCCTTAACTCTTCAGGGGGCCTCCAAACCCAGGATTGGCCAAACCTCACCTAGCCATCATGCAAACTTCTTGGCTGGAATAAGATATGGCCCAGGATTTAATTGGCTCAGAGGTGATGTTGCAATTTTAAGACTGAGAGAAACACTCCCTCTAGGTGATCATGCAAAATGCTAATTAGACTCAGAGAAAACACGGGGCATTAAATAGGTAGAGCAGCATTCAACTTTCTTACTAGCTGAGGTAAATCAGGAAGATTCTAATTCATCACATTCCTGATCCAGGCAAAGTTTATAGTATGGGGTACTTCAAAAGTCCAATTTCAGAAATGAAGACTTAGGTTCCACTGAAGTATTCCAGGGTGAGGAGTTGACCTATTCCACTCATTTTTGGCAAAGTTGGGCAGTTTTCCAAAGTGGGCACACCTCGTGTGGCCTGCATTACTTCAAAAGCTTGAAATAGCTGTTTTGCTTGGTGGCCTACCCACTCTCCAAATACTAAAGGGCAATATATAGAGGAACATGGTCTTCCTGTGTCAAGACAGAACTGATTTCAAATGGAATCAATAAGACTTACTACTTGACTGACAAGGAAAAAGTGAGGCAACGTGGTAGATGGTGATGTCATTCACTGAGACTGGGGACAGAGGCAGAGCAACGATGACACACATCTTCAAGGCTTGATTCCAGGCCGTCTTCCATTCCCCCTCTTCACTCTCTCCCTACGCACTTCATTCATTTCCTTAGCTTTGATTAGAAGGTATGTGCCATCAAGTGCAAATACAGATCTCTGGTCCGGATCTTTCTTCTGAGCACTAGACCTCTATGTTCAACTGTTGGTTTAGCATCTCCCCTTGGATGTCCCAAATCTTTCTCTTTCTTCCTCTTTCCCCTCTCTTTGCTCTTCAGACCTGCTCCAGTGCTCCCTAGTTCAGTAAATGGCACTACTACCAACCCTGCTGCTCAAGCCAGAAACCGGGAGTCATTAAGACCTCCCCCTCCCTCATCCCTTCTAGGCAAGTAAGTCTTGATTTGACCTACTTGTTTGTCTCTCATCACCCTTTGCCTTGTTTTTTGTGCTCCATCATTACCGGACACCTCTCAGTGCACTGAACACTATGCTCTCTCTTACCACTGGGCCTTCACATATGCAGCTGTTTCCCATGCTGGGGACACAACCCACCCTTTCTCTTTACCTAGTTAAGTCTACTGATCTGAAAGGGCTCCTCCCACACTGTACTAACCTCTCTAGCTACATAGCCTATAATGCTCCATTTCTCTTCCTCACACACTGTGAACAATTTCAGTTGCTCTTAAATTGTATTGTTTCTAATAATTGTGATCATGTCTGTCTGATTCTCTGCTCTATTTCTAGCACAGTGTCTGGGATATTGCAGGGGTTTATTAAATATTTGCCGGCTGACTGACAGGTTTGGGGGAGAAGATACTTTAATTTTGGACCAGATGGAATATAAGATATATCTAGGTGCAGATATCTAGTAGGCAGATGTTCATATGGATCTGAAGCTCAGGGGAGAGCCCCAGTTTGATGAATAGATGAATTCCTAAATGTACTTCACCTCCGACTTGCTTCTTTTACTCAACAGTATATGCATCTTAGATCTATCTAGGTTGATAATTATAGGCCAAACTTAATTTACTTTATGCCAAATCATTACTGTTTGCTACTTCTAAGTACGCATTCTTTCCTAATAAAAGAGTAACTGTGTTCAGCACATGCAGCACTCCTTCTCATCTCTATGTTTCAAACCCTATTCTGATTCAATCTTTCAAGCCCAGGTTAAGTTTCTTCCTTGACTGTTCTACTGTGCCTTGCTAGCTTTTCCTTCTCTGAACATATTTCACTTGAACTCACTTCATTGTTTCTTGTGCTTTACTTTTGTTCTATTAGCCTGAAAGCACCCGAAGGTCAAGGACCATGTCCTACCTATGCTGCAAAGGATTTTCACTTCAGTAGTTTCATAAAGGAAACAGTAGGAGGCTGGTCGCCACAAGGACATTTTGATTCTACCAGCAAAGCTTTCTTATTGCTCTCCAACAATTGCCTTAGGAGATGTTCAAGTGGGGGAAGCATTTCCTAGTTTAACTATGCTGTTTCTTCTTGGAAGGAAAAAGAGCCTTGTTTTTGAATAAAGATTTAAATTGCTGCTTATTTTCTACCAGCAAGGATAAAGGTAACTCATTTGTCAGGCACTTGAAGTTGTTCTTAGAAAGGATGTTTACAAAGAAATGATTTGAATAAAAATTTGGTTAAAGAAAGATCTATACTGCACCCCAGGCTGGGCAACAGAGCCAGAAGATCTCATCGTCAAAAAAACAAAACAAACAAACAAAAACTACAATGATAATCTCATTTGGAAAACCATACCTATCAAAACCAATTCATTCTCTATTATAAAATACTAACATTTCTCAAATTCTTTTGCTTTTAAAATCAACTATGAGGTATAATTAGCATACAACAAAATGTTCCCACTTAAGTGTACATTTTTTTGAGTTTTGACAAATATATATACCTGTATAATCACCACTAAAATCAAGATAGAGAATATTTCCAATACAACAAGTAGTTCCCTTGTAGTCAATTCCTACCACCTCTGGTTCCAGGCAACTTCCGATCTTACTCTGTCACTATAGATAAGTTCTGCCTATTTTGTAATTCATAAAAATGTAATAACACAGTATGTACTCTCTTGTGTTTGACTTCTTTTGCTCAGCATAATGTTTGTGAGATTCATTTCTGTTGCTGTCTGCATCGATAGCCTATTTTTAAAAATTGCTGAGTAGTACTCCATTATATGGATATAGCGCAATTTACCATTTACTTCTTGATGAAAATTTATTATTTCCCCTTTTGGGCTATTATAAATAATGTTACTGTGAACATCTGTGTACTAGTTTTTACGTAGACATGTGTTTTTATTTCTCTTGATTAAACATCTGAGTGGGATTACTGGGTCATATGGTTAACTTTATAAGAAACCTCCAAATTGTTTTCCATAGTTGTACTATCACATTCCCCCCAGCAAGTATGAGAGTTCCAGTTCAGCATCTTTGTTGATATTTGATATTGTCAGTCTATTAAAGTTTAGCAATTCTAGTGGGTGTGTAACAGTATTTCACTGTGGTTTTGACTTACGTTTCTCTGATGATTAATGGTGCCGAGCATCTTTTCATGTGCTTATTGTCCACTCATATATCTTCTTTGGTATAGTGTCTGTTCAACTCTTCCATCCATTTTTTTATTGGGGTGCCTTCTTAATTGAGTTGTTAGAGTTTTTATACAGTCTGCACTAAAATTGTCAGATATTTAAATGGCAGGTATTTTCTGCAACTATGTGGCCTGCTTTTTCATTTTACTGGTGTCTTTCCAAAGTAGAAGTTTTAAATTTTGATGAAATCCAATTTATCAATTTTTAAATTTTATCATTTGTGCTTTTTTGCAGCCTAAAAGGTCCTTGCCTATCTCAAGGTTATAAAGATTTTTTTTCCTTGTTTTCTTCTAGAGGTTTTATAGCTTCAGCCCTTGAATTTTGGTCTGTTTTGCATATGGTGTAAGATAAGGTTATGGTTCCTTTTCTTTCTCATGTAGATATTCAACTATCTCCACATCTTTTGTTAAAAAGACTATCTTCTTCCCACTGAATTATCTCAGTATCTTCATCAAAAATCAATTGACCTATACATATGACCTATTTCTGGACTTTATACTGTTCCATTGATCTATAACATCTACTTTTACACCAATGCCACCACAATGTCTTAATACTTACTACAGCAGGTAGTGTGGGTTCTCTAACTTTATTTTTTTTCAAACATTTTTGGCTATTCTATTTCCTTTGCTTTTTTCTATACATTTTAGAATCAGCTTATCAATTTCTACAAAAAAAGCCTATTGGGATTTTACTTGGGATTGCATTGGGGAAAATTGTCATCTTAATAATACTGTGGCTTCCAATCAGTGAACCTAGTATCTCCATTTAAGTCTTTAATTTCTCTCAGCAATGATTTTCTAGTTTTCAGTGCACAGATCTGACATATATTTTGTGAGTTTATTCTTAAGTACTTTATTTATTTATTTTTTAAGAGACGAGGTCTCGTTACATTGCCCAGGCTGGACTCCAACTCCTGGGCTCACGTGATTCTCCCCCTCAGCCTCCCAAGTAGCTCGGACTATAGGCATGTACCACCTTGCTCAATAACTTCATATTTTTTGATGCTATCGTAAGTGATACTGTTATTTTAATCTCAATTTCCAACTGTTTATTGCTAGCATATGGAAATACAACTGTTTTTGTACATTGATTTTGTATCTTGTGACCTTAGTAGCCTTTGTGTAGATTCCTCAGGAATTTCTACCCCAGTAATAGTGAGCACAGACATTGGTTTCTAAAATCATTTTTCATAAAAGAAACCAGGATTCCTTGGAGAAATCGCTGATTCCATGGCTGAGGCTAAGAAAATACTAGATGAGCCTGGAACATTGTACTGTGTCAAAAAGGAAGGAAGTGCTCAAAGAAAGATGGAAGATGTCAAATAGATACAGAAACCGGTTGTAAAGAGACTCCTATTGGCCATTCTCTTTCTGTGGGGGCAAAAGAAAGTTTTTCCTTATAGAATGCTAACAAATGTAGAAGAAATACGGAATTAGAAAATTACCATTGAGGAAGCATCATAGTAATGACTGTTACTATAGACGCTAACTATTTATAATGAGAGAAAGTTTGATGAGAAACAGGATATTTACAAAGACTCAAGGTATCTCCTAAGGTACTTATTAACTGCAAAGGAAAAAAATAATTTTATAGTGGGAAAATGTAGCAGATACCATTTTAACCAAGTGATTAAAGTTAAAATCACTAGCAATAGACTATAATGTGCTTCCTGATATGATGCACTGACAAGGACCCAACACTTCTACACTATTCCTCCCAAAAATGCATAACCTGAATGTAATGAGGAAATATTAGACAAGTCTAAATTGAGGGACATTCTACAAAATACAAATGTAAATATGGTTAAATGTTAACCTTTGGGGAATCCAGGTGAAGAATATACAGGAATTCTTTGTACTATTTTTGCAATTTGCCTGTAAAAATAAAATTATTACACAATAAAAAGCTAAAAAGAAAGAAATCACATATGCAAGGACTTCCTTATGTAGCAAACATACCCAGATTTTCGATGGTATAGTAGCGCTGTTTATAGTCCACTTTGATGGTCTGGGCATGAGGGCTGCCAATGCCATAACCAATGGCATAACCTCTGACCACAATGTTCTGATTCTCTGGAGGAGTCCAGCTTACTACAATGCTAGTGACAAGTGGGCGGACGTGAAGAGAGCTAGGCACTTCAGGAACACGAGTTTCTGTAAGGAAAGTGGAAAAGCAAGATAAGATCCGCTTTCCTTTAGAATATTTCACCATCCTTGGGCAATGGTGTTCGGCCTCCTGCCAAACTATTTGGGGCTAAATTTTTTACATTATGTCCAAGAATTCAAAGAGAACATATCTATATATAGGGAAATATGGCCCATGGTTTTACTTCATTCTAAAAAAAAATAATACCAAAATAGCCTTAAATACAGGACTCTGCAGTATTAATTTGGAAAGGAAGAAAAAGAGATCCGAGAAGCTCTGCCCAATGGAAGAAAACAAATACATTGGCTTTCAATTGCCATTCCTCTTAGTCCCACATCCCACTCTCAAACTCTACCAGGTGGAATGAGAAAGATGTAACACCGAGTAATTGGTAGCCTGTTGTCAACAGGTGATCAAGCACCATGTTACAGCAATGGTACCAATTATTTACTCCCCTAAGTAATATGATAAGTCAGAAAACATGACATCTTAGAGCCACAATTGATGCGACTGGTGGGAGACTAAGAGGCTTAAAAAGGAGGGAATTTACAGTATCATTCACATACATTGTTTCAGGGTATAATGTGCTATCTTGAAAATTAGTAAATTGAGACTTAGAATAACAACTCAGGTCTTTGTCTCCCAAGTCTACACCTGTCACTGATAAAAGTGCTACCATACACACCCATATAGAATTACTCATTGATGAACAGGTGAGAAACAGGGCAAAGTATCCAGGACTAAGAGAAAAGAGAAACTGCAACTGAAATAGAGGCACGATTTATGTGGCTCAGCCTTAAATTTTAGATCATCCATCTACTTAATGGCCTTGGTAAAAAAAAATACCAACTTACAGCACCTGTTCATTTTTATTTGCCCTGGTTCTGCTTAAAGGGATAGTTTTCCAAAAGGCACTGCAGAAAATCCATTCCAGGACCCTTACTGCATTACAGGAATGACAGCAGGGTAATCACTAAAGTTCACAAATTTAAGCCACATACACTAAAGTCCATGGCTTTCCAGTTAGACTCATTTGACTGTAGTTAATACCTATCATGTGCCAATACCATCAATTGTTGTTCTTACCATCTAAGTCACTTTCAAAAGTTTCAGCAGACAGCCAGTCAGTTGCTGGGCCTGTGCCATTGATTGTTAGAGCAGCCACTCGGAAATTATATTCAGTCCCCCGATCGAGACCTGAGACCCAAATAACAAAAAAAAAAAACAAACAAGGTAAAACAAGAGCTTTGGAAAAACAATCATTAAGGCAAATATCTCAGCCACCAACTCAGTACATAGCTTGAGAAAGTTTCAGTTAAGGTTAATTCAGAACAGGCAAACATAAATACAACACAGAGTAGCTTCCATCTCTGAAGTAAAGGCTGAAGCCCACACAAACCAAGAGGAAAATAGAAACGACTAAAGCTCCCAGGAGATTACAGACTTTTGTTTAAGAGCTCGAAGGCAACACAGAGATCATTTAATGCAATCCCTTTATTTTGTTACAAAGGAAGCTAAGGCCAAAAAGAGGCCAAAGATAATGACAGAGTTATAACAAAGGAACAAAGTCGACTGGTCTCAGAAGGCACCAAAACCCAGAAAAGAATGCAAAGATGTAACTCCTATCAGGTTACCTCTGTTCTTTGAGCCACTTCATAACCAGAGCAGAAAAATTTTAAGCACCAAATATGGTCTAGAAGTCTATTCCTTAACAACCAGTTGCCCATACCTATATATAGTAAATGAAAGGAAAAAAACCCAAACCTTTCTATTATGCAACTTTTTATTTACAACCAGCTAATAAAGTACATGATTTATCAATGTATCAAAGGCAACAAAGATCTACATACAAAAGTCTATCCTACAAAATAGGGCAATAGTTAATAATATGGTCAATTATTCATATATGCATGCATACATTTTTAGAGCACATAAATACCAGATATTGTGGTAGGTCCCGTAAAGGTTATGAAAATTATCCTACTTTCCCACATCCAAATATTGGGATCTTTGATGAGTAACGCAGGCAGAAACTCCAATGAAAGGCAGAGATACTGAGAATGTAACTTGGCCGGGATGCAAGATAAGCCCTAGCTCAGTTAACCAATCCTGTCACATGGTGTGGGTGGAGAGATGGTAGGTTCTGTTCTCCACAGGCCCATCCTGAATCTGTCTGCCCACAAGATACCAAGGAGCAAGACAGAAGAAGGAGCAAAATGCCTGGGCCCAAGTCAGTTTAGCGTCTTGTCTCATCTCTGCACACACTGAACCAGAAAGTGCTAGAGTGGGCTGTACGTGTGTTTATAATATTAACAGACAATAACCTGGACTACTAGCAAACATGGCTCAACTAAGATTCTGAAAGAATACAACCAATCAGATTATCATTCCCTGCCCTTTGAGGAGAGTTAGAATGTACGAGAGCGAGCAAGTGAGCAAGCAAAGAGAGCAAGCAAGAAATACTGTGTAAAGAGGCCAAGAGTTCCTCTCCCTCTAAGTAACCTAAGAGTTTATAGACTAAAACTAAGGTACACGATACACATCATAAAGATATGGCAACATTTAAGTGCTATTAATAACAATTAGGTCTAGCTGAAACTTAATCATATAATTTACTGTTAGTACAGGATCTTGGTAATCCATATTGTTCCCTAATACTTAATCAAGCTTCAATTAATGCTTTGAGAGCAAGGATCTCCATTTTTGTTTACCATTGCATACCAAGTGCCAGCACATGGTAATGAAAGTTCAATACATCTATTAAATAAATAAATCTAGATATTTTAAAATGCAAGAATTTCCTTGATAAACATAAAGCCATTAGTACCATAAAAATTATATTCTGCTTACACATCAAATGTTTCATTGAGAAAATAGTCTCCTCATGGGCAAGGAATGTACTCTATACTGTTAGCAACAAGAACGGTGCCTAATATACAATAAATATCTATTACTAAATACTCAAAATAAAAGCCTTTCAGATGGGAAATGTTATTTATCTGAATTTGGAGTAAAATCAGAAGCTGACTGTTGAGGACATCTGTGATCAATGTTCCCTTAGTGATATTTCTCAGCAACACCTACTGCAGACATGTTTATTGATTGCAGCTGAGGGAAGTGGAGTTCTTGTGAAGAAGCTAGATGACTTAAAGATACTCTTGGAACCAAATATTCATCTGTTCCTATTTTGAAGGAAATCAATCCCATCTATAAGGTGAGGAGTAAGAAGCTTGCTGATTACTAGAGCATAGTTTTGCACCATCAGTGGCTCTCTCAATTTTTAGAAACTTACACCTATGAAGAAGGGAAAACATTACACTTTTTGACCCCAGATCTTGGTTCCCTCAATAACCCGGTCCCTGGGGGTGCAGGAAAGTAGCTAATGCCAAGTTTCTCTAATCCTTTTAATGTCTACCCAGGAAGGATGAAATGTAAGGAAAGTTAGAGTTTCCAAAGGGTGATGAAATTAATTCTTGGGCTTAGATAACAATGACAATACCTCCAATTCTTGTAGTTCTCTTCTACTAGCTCTGCTTTTGGGTTTCCTAGCAAAAATCATCTAAGCCAGTTTTTGTCCCGAGATTAAACATGCCTGCTATTATAGTGTTATGGCTAAAGATAGTTCACACTATTGGTTTAAATATACTAGACTCAAATTCGTCTGTTTACTTGCAAAACATAGATGGGCTCTATTGAGTGACAAAATTAAGCTAATACAGTTGAGGCAATACTACAACAGGCACAGCCCATGTGAGTTTACTGCTAGGACAGAGGTGGGATGATGGTGCTTAAGCTGAGGCACATGCAGCTGGGGAGGACAGAGTCCTGGCACTGCTAAACTATAAAGGGGTGGGCAGCATGGGCTCTATTCAGACCACAGTTAATTCTGCAGCTGTATTAAACATCTATGAAAACCCCTATAGAATAAGGACAGCTTAGGGGCATCTGTCTCTATTTTTTGTAAGCATGGTCTCAACATCCACAGGGCAAAAAGCACTTAATCTGCCTCCCATGCTTCTCCCACAAAGGAACTCTGCCCTTGCTTAGCCAACTCTACTTCCCCTACTTGAGGAATAAAGAGGGTGATTCTCTGAGACCTATAGGATGAACCCATATTAGACAGGCATTTGGGTCCTTTTTTTTTTTTTAACCAAGTACGCCACTTGTTCTGTTGCACACCAAGGGAAAACCATACAAAAGGAGCTATCTCTGACAGAATTTTCTAAAACTTTATAGTGTCCATATCAGCAAGTATGTTTATTGCATTGCTGCAGCTATTCGCAAATATTGTTTCAGGCCACAGATACACAAGTAGTGTCTGTTACAAAAATCATTTTCTAGACCTCTGTTACCAACTAGTGAACTGAACCATTAAAATTTTTTTGAACCATTTTCAATTTACTTGTGTAAGTCAATGGCCCAGAGCAGTCATTAGATAAGCATAATTCAGTGTCTGAGAAAGACACCATCCCCTAGCTTTTGCCTATGTGCAAAATAGCTTACCTTCAACCAGCTGCGATACAGTCTTACCTTTTGAATTCCTCACTTCTAAGGACAGATTCTGAGGAGCAGCACTTGGAACTAGACAAAACAAAAACATTTGTTTTAATCACCCACATATCACCCAATATGTGATTGCTCTTGGCTGAACTTTACACAAATGCACATCTCAAACACCAATTATGCAACCAGATCTAAACCTAGCTGCCAATGCCCTCACACTGATAGTACCATGTGGATGAGGTGTGGTCATGCTTGATTCATTTTTAAAAATAAGACACTTTCACAGGGTATGTACCCCTATCCAAGTCAGATTGTACCCTTGGGAAGTCAGATACTTATTTCAAGGATGTACAGTAGTTCTGAACTCTACTTCTAGACACTAAACTTTTCAAGACCCCAGACATAGTCAGAATTTTAAGTCTTTTGAGTATTCTTTTTTTAATGTTATTTTATTTCAGAGTATTATGGGGGTACAAACATTTAGGTTACATATATTGCCTTTGTACCGCCTGAGTCAGAGCTACAAGTGTGACCCTCCCACAGACAGTAAGTATTCTTGGTGATCTTTATCTTGGGGAAGAACCACACATTTCTGGGAACCAAGTAATGAATATGGCAAGGGACTGAACTGGGTAATGACATTATGGATCAAAATGAGATGTACATAAATCAGTGAACTTGGCTTTCTTGTGGAGTTCCTAAACTGGTTTTAAAGGCAGTTTGTAAGTAGAGCAAAGAGATATCTACACAATGACAGTTTCAGTAAAGTGAACCATCTGGCTTCCTGAGGCAACTATATCCCAGGGAATACTCATTTAGACATGAGAAGTTTGGACTGTTGGTTAAATAAACAGCTACATAACTTTAGTTCCTCACAAATTAGAAGATAACACGGGTACACTCAAAGGTGTATTGTGGCCCATACACCTTCCAACGCCTCCCTTCGTAGTGATGACAGCAAGCAAAGAAAACTTAAGTAGACTTGATTAGCTTTCTCTCCACTCACTAACTCTAGCCCTTCTCTCCTAATCCACCCATGGAAACTGCTCTCTTCCTTTCTCTAACATTTGGTGATTAAGTATACAACTAACTGCCCACTAAGCTAAAGCTTCTAGAAGGCAGAGAATGTGTCTTGCTCATTGTTGTAACTTGTACCTAGCAAAGTGCCTCAGGCCTCAACTCAGAGATTCAGGTACAGAGGGTCTAGAGGAGGACCTAAGCACCCGTGTTTTAAAAAAAAATACACAAATGCTTCCAATCATCTCCATATTAAGAACCGACTTAACTGCAGAGGCACCCAACATAGTTGTCATTGTTGTTTACATCATCATCATCATCAGAGCAAAGATTTGCTGCATGCTCACTACATGGCAGTTACTTATTCCTTACAACAATCTCTCAAAGGAGTTTCTATTGTTATTCCTGCTATATAGATGAGAAGACTACAGATGAGGTTCAGGGCAGTTAACTTGCCCAAGGTATTTGTTTCAGCTGGCATAGGAACCAAGATTTGCCTTACTCCAAAGTGTTGCCCTTAACCACCATGCTAAGATGCATCCAGTTCCCACAGGAAGTCAACATGCCAACCCACTTAATCCCCCCCCCCCCCCCCCCCCCCCCCCCCCCCCCCCCCCCCCCCCCCCCCCCCCCCCCCCCCCCCCCCCCCCCCCCCCCCCCCCCCCCCCCCCCCCTTTTTTTTTTTTTTTTTTTTTTTTTTTTTTTTTTTTTTTTTTTTTTTTTTTTTTTTTTTTTTTTTTTTTTTTTTTTTTTTTTTTTTTTTTTTTTTTTTTTTTTTTTTTTTTTTTTTTTTTTTTTTATACCAACAGTCTTTTATAGCTGTTTTTACCTCCAGATCTGGGATCCAGTCAAAGATCATACATGTTTTATTTCATGTGTCTTTACTCTAATTTAGATTCTAGAATGATTCCCCAAGCTTTTTTTTTCTTTCATAAAACTAATACATTTTAAGAATCCAGGTCAGTTTAAAAATTTTTAAAAAAACTTTTCATGGAACTTCCCTCAATTTGGATATGTCTGGTTGTTTCATCATGATCAGATTCAAGTTAAATATTTTTGGCAAGGATACAACAGAGGTGATATGTGTTCCTCCACATACAGCATCAGGAGGCATAGGTCAGTCTGTTCCTTTATTGGTGATATTAAGTTTGACCATTTGCTTAAGGGAGTTAAACTACAGCTTCTAAAGAATGCATGTTTATATATGTAAGGGCTGTATGCATATACACACATTTTTTTTAAAAGACATTTTTATAAAACGCTGGATTTAGCTGAGTTTCATGCAACAATACACACCCTTACTAAGTACAACAAACTTTTCTGTTCTATTCTAAAAATATTTTTTAAAAAATTCTGGTCTTGACCTACTTAATCTCTTTGACAGGCTGTAGTTTGAAAAACACTGCTCTGGGTCACGGGTACATGTACATAACTTACTTTAGAAATTCAGTCACAGTTAAGAAATGAAACTGTCACAAAATACGGAGAATTAAAATGACCAATTTGGCACACAAATAAGATTGCTAAGTAGAGTAAGGCTAGTCTTCCAACAGCCCTGGAATGGTGTGTGTTATGAACAAACAATAATATTTACTTACACAAAAGCCTCTGCTAAAACTACAAACACCGACAGCCTATTTAGTATGAGGCACTTTATATTCTATGCTTTCTCATTGAATCCTTACGGCAACCCAATGAAGTTGGTACTATCTACATTTCACATGTACGGAAACACACTCAGAAAGCGACTCAATCTAAGTCACATTATCAGAAAGGGGTAGAACTGGGACTTGAACTGAATCTTCCTGACATCAATTACACCATTAGGGACACGAAGCTTGGTATTTTGTTCCAAACGAAGAAGACTCACCATCTGACAATGTTTGAACAGCAACATCTTGTGTGGAGACTCCAGGACCATGTTTATTGTAGGCCACCACTCGGAAACTATACTCTGTATACTTTTTCAACCCATTAACAGTATAGGAGTGACTTGAAACATCAACATCCTTGAACAAAATAAAACATTGTGTATATATACAATTCAAGCCAAAAGAAATGCAGCAAAATAAAGGATTAACTACACAAATTCTTTATTCTACACAATACAGATTTCTATCCCTTCTTATGGGATGTTATTTAATAGTCTAAGCAGATTAATCATAAACAGTGACAATTTACTTAGAAATATTGCTTAATGTTTAGTGACCCTTGCTGGTAAAAACTACAGAACAAATCTTAGTACAAAGAAATAGAATCTAACTTTCCATTTCCTATACATCTTTTTTTTTTTCCTCAGATCTCCAGTCAAGCATCTATTGAGTTTTGGAGATATATTTCAACTCTACTATTCCAATCAATGGTTTGAGAAAAACTGCTTTATTTCATACCTGTTCTTTATCAGTCCCTTTTTCCATGTAGTACAATTTGTAATTTTGAATTTCCCCATTGCCAGACAATGGTGTTTCCCATGTGACAGTGATGGAAGTAGGTGAAGTTGCGTATGCGCGTATGTTAGGTGCTGGGCCAGGGAGCTGAACTAGAAAAAAAATTTCAAGAGAGCAGGACATAAGTGAAATTTACTGCACTCCTCAATAACCATTCTTGCTAATACTGTCATATTGGCCATGTTTTAAAAATAATAAAAGGTAAGAAAACAATTGAGTTGATTAAGTGGTTTTAGGATAATATATCAACCAATTTTCCCTTTTATGATTCAAATCAAAACCAGAAATTATCTGTGAAGTATCTCCAATTTATTCAAAATAAGAAAAAAATGTATACTACCAAACTCTTCTTGTGGTTTACAAAACCCTAGAGTTTTGCAGTGGGACTATGCAGCACATAAAAGCAACCACCACAAAAAGAGACCCATCTTTTGCCAGACACTGTGGTAGGCACTAGGAATACAGTGATGGACAGAGTCCCTGCCCACAAAAACTCCCTGTCTAGTAGGGAAGTCAGACATACAAAAACAGTTACAAAAAAATGTCCTAAGTGCTAATAGATTTAGGTAACGGGTGTAACAAAAACAGAAGAGTACACAATTCTGCTTTGGGAGGGGTTGGGCAGGGAAGGGAAGGATTGGTGAAGACTTCTTGGAGTCAAGAAGAATGAATACTTTTCTCAGATACCAAGGGGGAAATTATTCCAATCAATGGAGTCAATAAGGAGGATATATGAAAAGACAGTGCGCTAAGTGGTTTAGCTTGGTTGAAACACAGAATAGATGTGGGAGAGAGAATGTCGACAAGGATGACAAGTCAGACAGTGAAGAACCTCTAATGTCCTGCTATGGAGTTTGCATTTTCTCTAGGAGGTGTTAGGCAATTACTGAAAAATAATGAGCAGGAGCATGCCATGATCAGATCTGTGTTTAGGAAGGACATGTGAACACACGCATAGAAGAAAAACAGTAAAGGAATAATACTAGATAGAGGAATAATAATCGATTTTTAAAATAGCTACCATTTATTGAATGGTTATAATCAGTCAAGCATTAAGTCCTTTACATGTATCTTCTCATTTATGAGATGGATACTATTATCATCCCCATTTACGGATGAGGTTCTGAGGTTATCAACATTTCCCAAGTGATGGGAAAGCTAGCTAGTGGTGGAGCCAGGATCTGAGCACTTTCTGATTCTAACACATGGGCTCAAGACCAGTAAAGAGATTATTATAATACCCTCAGTAGGATATACGTGATTTGGAAGACTGGGTCATTGGTTGACTGATCAACTGTCTATCTGGCTTTAACTCCTACAACGGCTCACATACCTACTCTTTTACTATATTCTTTTTGTCTGACTGACGGGTTCCAGTCCCAATTTATACACACATTCTGGAGAGCTGTCTATGCCTACACTTTGGTAGACATTCTATATTTGAAAACAATTTCTCTGGCAGTAGTATTTCTGTGACAGACATCCATTAGGTTTAAGAGCTGGGAAGGGAAAAAACTTAACAAAACGTAAAACAAACTGGCTTTCTTCAATAAAAGTACCAGAGCTTAGATTAGTTTTGCTACCAAAGTTATGAATATGGTTACTCTAACAGTTGTCTGATTTACTTATAAATCATGTTATTCACTTAATGTTAACAGCATATTTTATGCAGCCTAACAGGTGGGATTTGTCGCACTTCTGCTGCTACGGAAAACTTTCTTCTAACTTATTAAAGGGAAAGAAAAACAAAACAGTCCCTAGATTCTCTTGAAATCACTTTCAATATATTCATTGGCTAAGCATAGGCAAATGTGATCCTAAAAAAGGCGCTAATGAATTCTTTCATTTCAGCTGTACAGTGGCATAATAAATGGAAAAAAATTTTAAGTTGGTTTGTGAAGCTAAATATGTAAAATATTTTCCAAGGGCTGACTCCAACATTTATGCCTCCCACACACAAGCTGAATACCTCCAGATGAAATGCAAATCTTTCTCACTAACTGCTTCTCCTTTGCCAAAACATGTTATAGTCTCTCCCCATCCCTAAAATACTCTCAACAGAACCTCATGCCCCTTCCTTTCATATTCTTACTTAACTACTTTCTTTTAGCCCAACTCCTTGAAGAAATGACTATGCTGCCTACCTTCTGTAAGATAACACATCATGCTGTTGTCTATTTACTTGTCTGCCTCTGGTACCAGACTGTAATCCCCTGGTGGACAGAAAAGTCATACTCATCTTTACATGTTGACTGTCTAACACAGTAACTGGCACATGGTAGGCACTCAATAAATCCACTCTTCTTTACATCTTTTCTTTCATCTCTAAATTTGACAATGACCCTCCTAGTTCAGTGGTTCTCAACAATTTGATTCACAATCTCTGAAATGACAATGAAAGCTACAGATTCTTTCCAAGGGAAATGTGAATACATACAGACATAAAAATATTTTCAGAAGGTTCATAGTCTCAGGATAGAACCCTTGCGCTGGATCAAATCCAGTGGTCTTTTCCTTCATTTTCATCATGACTCACCTTGTGTGTGCACTGTTTCATTCTATTTCTAGGATCTGGGTTATCCAAATTCCTTCCCCAAGAACGCTTGCACTAAGTCAAATGCTTCAAGGCCAGCCTCAGGTCTCATTTTTTCTTAGGATCCTGACTTGATTTACCTATCTCTTACCTATCAAGTAATTTTTCCTTGTTCTGCATTCCAGTATCTCTCATGAATGATGCCTGCATATATAAAAGCTAATGGAGGGTAACTGAGCTTGAAACCTAATGGAACATTCCTGCTCTTGTCTGAACACAGATAGTCGAAACTTCACATCTTCTCCCTGTAATGAGAACGCATTCTTTCCTTAAATCAAATCCCTAACTTTCTGATCGCCCTCTTGTTCACACCTGGGTTTGATTCCTGATCTTCAATCTCTATCACTTCAATGATCAATGGCCTCCTATCTTGCCTGCTCATTCTTTTTTTTTTTTTTTTTTTTAGAGACAGGGTCTCACACTGTTGCCTAGGCTGGAGTGCAGTGGCATGATCATGGCTCACTGCAACCTCAAACTTCTGGGCTCAAACAATCCTCCTGCCTCAGCCTCCCAAGTAGCTGGGACTACAGGCATGTGCCACCATGCCTGGCTAAGTTTTTAAAAAATTTTTTATAGAGATGGAGTCTTACTATATCACCAGGCTCAATGAACTCCTGGCCTCAAGGGATCCTCCCACCTTAGCCTCCCCAAGTGCTGGGATTACAGGTGTGAGACACCACACCTGGCCTTGCCTGCTCATTCTTTAAGGGGAGAAGTCCTATCTTGTTCATCCCAGTATCTCCAATACCTCACATACTACCTGGTATAGGAGATACTCAGTAAATGTTTGATGAATGAATGATTTTCTACAGCATTAGAGAGTGAAGATCTATAGCTTCTTGACTTTATTTATTCTACCCATCAGGTAAAGTTCTTAAATTATTTCCAAAGTTTCACTGGTAAATTCATTTAATCTGTTTAGTTTCCTGGTCAGTAGCTTCCACGAACATATCTCACATGCTCCCTACTCAAAGTAAAACCTTTATTACTGGAGATTTGTTAACACAGAAAAACTAGTGCCGTTAATAGTAAAAGCAGACTGAAGAATGTTCTGAGGAAAAACAGTGGCTTGTGTTAAAAGAAAGCAAAAGTCTAGAAGAAAGCCTCAAGTGGGAAAAGTATTAACTGTAATTTGATTGCTTATAATTTCAGGCCTATAGTTTACAATCAAAACTTAAGATACACAAGACAGTTATAAACATAAACCGACCTGACACTCATCTCACTTACAGAAAATCTTAGGAATGGAATTAGAAGTGACACTATTTAGCACAAAAGACCACAGGTCCAAAATAAAGCCTCAGAAAGATTCAAAAAAGTGTGGTATATATAAACACAGGGCAATCAAGTTGACAACAATTATTAAATACCTACTGCATATACAAGGCATTGCATTAGACATTGTGGGAAATATAAGGATGAGAAAGGCTCTGTCTTTGCCATAAAATAAGGTATATTCATAATCATAACTGAAGGAAGTGATAATGTGCCTCAGAATTGTAGAGATACAATATTAGAATTGGAAGAAAGATTCTAGAAGGCATCTGAGCTAAGTCTTAAAGGATCAGTAAAACATAAATATGTAGAAAAGCATCAGCAGGATAATATTATCTTATACTATTTGCTATTTTTTGATGTAAATTAATTTCGTCTCCCCTAATTCATAAGGACCTTGAAGGTAAAGAACTGTTATCTTCCACTCCTCTATGGTGTGCAAGATTAAACATAAGATAGACCTTCATATAGGTCTACCTCTAGGTGGGGCTGACAGATAAGTGGAAGACTTACCCTCAGGCTGTGTTTCTACTCGTAGTGGAGCTGAACTCTCTCCTGAGCCATGCTTATTTTGAGCCATAACTCTAAAGATGTACACAGTCGCTGGCATCAGGTTTTGAATGGTTACCTGCATTTCTCCTGGGTGACTGGTATTCTCAACACGTTCCCTTTAGACAAAGAAGGATTTGGAGAGAAACAGCATCAATTAGGAATATTTCTAGGATGTACAGTTTCATTTTCCACTCTACATCAAAATTTAACAGTTTAAGTCAAATTAACTCTCAAAAAATGAAACTTTTGGAAGCAGAACAGTGCACAGAATATGGAGACTGGCAAAAGAGTAAGGTCATATGTATCTGATAAGTTGCCGATGTTCTTCCTTAAACATTATTGATATTGCTGACCATAATCACAACTTCCTTTCAGAGAAGACACCGGGCCCTTCTCAGTGCCATTTCAAATGGTGCGGCTGGCTGTCAACTTTGTAGGCTTTAGAAATCATTGAGTTTTAAGGAATAATTCTTAGGGAAATCGAAAGAACGTGGACACAGGTATGATCTAATGATATTTCATAGAAAATATCAAAAAATGCTGTGTATATTGTAGACAAGAGACTCTCCATAAGAAGAAAGCTAGAGGTTATCACTTTTTAAATTGGGAACAAAAACATTAAAAATTTAAATGAATCCTAAATATAACCCAATCTATAAAATAAGCTGATCGTGACACTGATTTTTATAACTTATTTCTTAAAAATAATACTCCTTTTGAAGTGATCTGAAATGTTTGACAAATCTTACCACAAACACCACAAATGAATCCAGTGGTCTAGTACTATGAGATGAAAATGTAAAAGCAATTATCTAGGTTCTTTACAAAAAGGTAGTTTCCAGGTTCTACGTGGGGGGGTCTGTGTGTCCAACTCAGGTCTACCAATTATGCTCAGTCTACCATACTTACTATAACAAAAACCAGATGATATTACAAAGAGTTTCCAACAAATACGATGAAGGAATTTGTTTTAGACAAACAGTTGGCCTTCAGGAATTATCCTTCATGTGAGGAAAGAACTGTACCTATCTTGAGAAAGTAATTACAGGGCCCAAAACTACTCTGTTGAAGAAATTATTTTATCTGTTGAATTAAAATTCTTTCTTTAAAATATTGATAATTTGCCTTGAAATTGCTAATTGAAATTTATTTAGATCTACACAACCATACGCCAACTTGTCTGATTGTATGGGAACATCTGCATTTCAGAGAAGTATTTTCCAATAGTTTTCTATAGTTCCTTAAGCTACTTTATTTTAATTTAAAAAAAGAAAACCCAACAGTATCCACATACTATTTACAGATGATGTTTCTCTACAATCAGTTAGGTCCCCTGGAAAAGAGTATTGTGGTAACAGAAATTACTGCTCAGAGATACTTGAGGTACCCGTTACTATAAATACTATTTTCCCTTCAGCTAAATCTCTCAATCACAGGATTTAGGAGGCTATCAACTGATTTCTTACACTTTGAGGTTTCTGACACTTAGTGTGATCACAAATGATCACTATCTAAAAGGAAGTACAGTGGACGTTTGAGTAACACAGGTTTGAACTGTGCAGGTCCACTTATCATTGGATTTTTTAAAAATAAAAGTTACACTGAGTATGCCTGCCTTTCCTGCCTCCCCTTCCACCTCCTCTGCCTCTGCCACCTAAGACAGCAAGGCCAACCCTTTCTCCTTCTCAGTCTACTCAATGATGATGAAGACCTTTATGATGATCCACCTTCCACTTAATGAATAGTAAATTTATTTTCTCTTCCTTATGATTTTCTTAATAACATTTTCTTTTCTCTAGCCTACTTTACTGTAATAATACAGAATATAATACATATCACACACAAAATATGTGTTAATCAACTGTTTGTTATCAGTAAGGCTTCCAGTCAACAGTAGGCTATTAGTGGTTAAGTTTTTGGGAAGTCAAAAGTTACACGTGGATTTTCGACTATGGGCAGGGGTCAGTGCCCTGTGTTGTTCAAGGGTCAACTGTACTGAATTTTACACTAACCTAAAACCATGAAAGAGCACAGATTAGGTGTCTTTTGATCATCCTGTACATAAAAGTTTAAACAAGTTCTCTTCTAGAAAGATACTGGGTAGTGGTGGTCCTATTTTACTTTAAGGTGAAGCAAAAGTCTGTGTCTCCTTCATCTTCACACACTACAGAAGCAC
This sequence comes from Daubentonia madagascariensis, assembly GCA_023783475.1. Taxonomy (NCBI): domain Eukaryota; kingdom Metazoa; phylum Chordata; class Mammalia; order Primates; family Daubentoniidae; genus Daubentonia; species Daubentonia madagascariensis. The sequence goes on along the minus strand of JAKFHU010000144.1, from coordinate 3,594,739 downwards.
TTAGAATGCTCATACAGGGAAGATGCATCACAAATACATATCAAATGAATGAATGAAAATTTGCCTTCTGATATGTAAATCTTGTATAATGATAATATCGTGTATGTTTTTTATTAATGCACTTTATATTAAGACAGTGCTGGGCTAGAAGTCAGGAGATCCAATTGCAGTTCTGGTAATGCTACTAGCTTGCTAGGGGACTATGGGCAAGTCACTAACTCTGGGCCTCACTTTCCTTATGTGTTGGATGAAAGAATGAGACGGGGGGGGCAAACTTTTTCGTAAAGGGCCTGATAGTAAATATTTAAAGGCTAAGAGGCAAAATGGAGAATATTATGTAGTTACTTATGTAACCTTTCAAAATACAACCATTTAAAAATGTAAAAACTATTCTTAGCTCCAGGGCCATAAAAATAACAGCTCTGATTTGGCCCAGGATCCATAGTTTGCCAATCCCTTGACTAGACTAACAGATATCTAAGGCTCCATCTGTCTCTAAAATGTTATCAATATTAGGATGAACTTACTCTTTACTCTCCATTTAATGGTTAATATCAAAAAGTACTGCTGTTCAAATTAAAGGCTTTAAAGAAAAAGAGGAAAATTTCATAGCTGCAAAGGCAAAGGAAGGACCCTTTGGAATCTCGGGCAACTCAGGTATCCAATAGAATTATAGCTCATGACCAAGGCACATAGTGCCACCTGGTGGCTGAAGTGGTGGGAATTTGCAAATGCAGGTAGCAACATACATCCTCATTGAATTCTTACGGTAAGTTTGTGAAGTAAATTCATTACCCTCCTTTTTTTAAATGAGAAATTTAAGCTTATAAAGGTTAAGTAAATTTTATTTATAAAACAAGTAGTCAGGAGACGTTTGACTTAGAGAGATCTTAACTACTCCTTCATTGCCTCTATTCTGAAATTATAAAGTAACGAAGTAAAAAAAATTTTATGGTCTCTAAAAATCTTTCTTTTAAATATTTCCCAAATTTATCCCATCCACTCCAAGTCACTCTGCCTTCATCTTCATCCAGGCCATCAACTATCACACATCTAGGTTAACGTTAATAACTACTACTTACTTTATCTCCCTAACTCCATTTTCTCTCTTCTCTCATCTTGTGTAGTGCTCCCAAAGTACTGCTGATACAAACTGTTTAATAAAATCACAGTGTACACTTTTTCAAGAATTTAAAATGGTCCCTTCTTGTCTGATTATGTCCAAATTCTTACTGGCATTCCAACATCTGGCTCCAAGCTTCCATTTTATCCTAATCTCTTACTAATTTCTACCAAAAATTCTAAGCCAGGTATGCTAGCTTTCTGGCCTTCTCATCCTTCCCACATCAGACACACAAATGGAACTGGACCCTTACCTTGCATTTCCTCTTCCTTTATACCTACTTGTCATGTCCAACTGCCTCTGCCAATTTAACTTCTATATTTCTCCCAACCATAACTTAATTTACTAATTACCCCTGCTTACTCCAACCCATAATCCATTAATGAAATACTTTAAATGTAAGCGACAGAGTCCCATTAAAAACATTAAAATTTAAAAATGTATATAGTTAAAAAAAAAAGTCACAGTTCTTCTCCTTCCTCAAAACCTGTCCTCCCCAAGACCCAACTGTGGCACGTATTGATGAGTACCTCACCAGATTTCTCCATTCCAGGGTTTCTTTCTATTGAGAGATTGGGCAGGATAATTCTTTGCTGTGGAGGGCTGTCTGTCCTGTGCATTGTATTAAACAGGATGTTTATCAGCATCTCTAGCCTCTACCCACCAGATGCCAGTAAGTACCCCTCTCGCCCCAGTCGTGACAACCAAAAATGTCACAAGACATTGCTAAATGTCCCTTGAGGGATGAGGGGCAAAACTGTCCCTGGTTGAAAATCATTGCTGTAGACATTTATATACACATCCAAATATATAGATATGTCATTTTAAAAAACAGCTGCATCATACTTTATATGAATGTACATACAGTCATGCATTGCTTAACAACAGGGATGTGTTCTGAGAAATGAGTTGCTAGGTGATTTTGTCATTGTGTGAACAGAATGTACTTACACAAACCTCGATGGTATTGCCTACTACATACCTAGGCTATATGGTGTAGCCTACTGCTCCTAGGCTACAAATTTGTATAGCATGTTACTGTACTGAATACCATAGGCAACTGGAAAACAATGGTAAGTATCTGTATCTAAACATAGAAAAGGTACAGTAAAAATACAGTGGTATGATCTTATAATCTTATGGGAACACCACTGTATATGCGGTCTTTTGTTGTTTGAAATGTTATGTGGCACATGACTACATATTATGTGCCCATTCCTCTATCAATGGACATTCATACTGTTTATTTTTTCATTCTTGCAAACAACAGTATGATAACCATTTCTGTATGAGCGCCCAATGCGCATATATATATTTATAAGAAAGATACCTAGACATGTAATTGTCTGAATGGAGGCCATGTGCATTAAAAAGTTTTGAAAAAAATCTGCCAAATCACCTTCCCTAAAGACTATTCTAATTTATACTGCTGCCAATAGCCTAGAGTGGACTTTTTCCCAGCCTTCAACTCACTGAATACTGGATATTATTAACTTAAAATTTTTGCCAGCCTTATGGATAAAAAATGATAACTCATTATTTTGCATTTCCCAGATTGCTAGAGATGGTGAAAACTTTTTTTTAACTCTGATGGGCTTTCCACTAACTTCTGTGAATCATCTCCTGTATCATTTGCCTCTTGGGATATCTTTTACTTATAATTTGTAACTTTGTCAGTCTTTCCTGTTATGGCTTCTGGATTTTCTATCTTCTTTTAAAAGCCCTTTCCCACTCCCCAAATGATAAAAATAGTTTCAATATTTACTTTTACCACATTTACAGGTTTTAAAAATATTTGTATCTTAATCAAGGTATAATTTAAGATAGAGATACTTTCTCCACCAAAATGGACAATTATCTCAACATGATTTCTTGAATAATCTATTATTTATCCACTGACTGAAATTATGTATTCACTTAATAAATACTCATTTAGTGCTACTATATGCCAGGCTCTTTTACAGGTGCTGGAGATACTCTATTGAACAAGACAGAATAAATATGTCAATAAAAGAGAAAACTGCAGAGAGTGATAAGGGCTCTGAAAACAACAAAATAAAAGGAAAAAAACACCCCAAAACAAACAAAGAAAGGGTGATGTGCTAGCAGTGGTGTTCTGGTAAATATTTAACAATCGGCCTTGGTTTGCAGAATTTGTCACTGTAAATACTTCCACCATGCCCAATTTCAAGCTGCTAAGTCATGTCATCAGGTTTGCAACATTTCCTGAAAATTTAACAATTGGCTTGGGAACAAGCTGGCTCTAATACAGCAGTGTGTGACAGTGACTGAGGGGGCTAAGTTTAGATGGGTATTCAGGGAAGGCCTGAGATGATGTCATCTAAGGATGACAGACAAGAAGCCAGACGTAATTATTGTGAGGGAAATGCATTTCTATTAGAAGGCACAACAAGGGCAAAGTCCCTAATGTGGGGAAAAAGCTTATTATGCAGAGGAATTACTAATTAAATGCTTCCTTCCTTCTGTGAACGCCTATGAGATTTCAAAGTCTACTGAAGATACTTTAACAGTGATACTGAAACTTGCTGTTTGGTAGTAACATCTTGCCTTTTTATGTATAGAACTATGTTTCCTTATCCTTGTAAAATGCAGAATATCCAGTAGAGTATTGACGTAAACATTACCCAATGAGTAGCTCCTTCTAATGGTCTCAATATTATGGCACTCAGACCTTCAAAGCGTATTAAAGAAAGGGGTCCTGCACTTGCTGAACTTGCCAGTCTTGTATTAACTACAATATATATCAACTATAGCACTTTAGTAGAAATACAAGCTTTATTGGATGTGTTAGGGCTCTAACCAAAACAGGTAATTTAGCTTTCTTATTCTGGTGTGAAGTAAGAGCACAATGAAGGAATTCAGTCAGCAATATGTGAATATAGTCAGTTCGTGGCATGGCTCCTCCCAAAGAGTTTATAATCTGGTTGGGAAAACACCACAAACACACATAACATAACTGAAGAACAACAACTTAACATAGTAAAAGATCATGTGTTATCAATCAAATGCCAGTATTAGTAGTACAAACACACATATAAGGGAAATGCTGTATGTGCTAAAAAAAGGTGGGGAAAGAAAGCTCTATGAGAACTTCATGGGGCTTAACCTGGGCCAAGAAGGATTAACTGAATTTAGCTTTAGCTAAGAAATGGGAAAGCAGGAAGTAAATGAAGAGAATAGACTGGGGAAAAAAAGCTACAGTAGTAAGAATTAGATTGGTTTCATTATAAAGTGAGTTAAACTGGGGAAAAAAGGAAAATCAGGTTGGACAGATAAAATAAAGCCAGCCTGAGGAATAAAGTAGCCTGGAGATTGTGGATATTATTCTATAAGCAATGTGAGTTCCTAAGAGGGGTGGAGATGGAGAGGAATTTAATGAAAATGCTTTTAGGAAAATTAGTCACTATACTTGCATCATCAAGGAGAACCCCTCAAACTCAGAAGTACACAACACATAACAGTGCAGGCAAATACTCATTTAAGATTACTTCAATAAATTAAGTCTACCTTAATCTCGAGACTCTGTGCTGACTAAATCTTATGAAAAAAGGGTAGTCCTGGTTACATTTGAATTGTTTCCACCTAAATAGCTCTATCCTCTCCTCAAGTCATCCCAGAAAGGCAGGAAAGAATGCCAGGATGTTAGTCTGTTTGGGAATTTATTTAATGACCTAAAATTAGGAAAGATCCATCTCAGTGATCATATTTTCTGGACTTAGAATTGGTATAGATATTGCACAACAGAGAGCCAGGGTGAGCATGACTGGGCTGGGGTGGACCAAGACGCAGCCAACTGGCTCCAGACATATAGGCACTTACCTAGCAATTCCTTCCTTGGTGTAGAATACAGAGTAGGTAAGGTTATCTCCATGAGGATCTGATGCAGGTGTCCGCCATGTCAATTTGATGAAGCGAGTCGAGACCAGGGAAGCCACCACATCCCGAGGAGCTGAAGGCAATGGTCCCGCTGTGGCTGGTGCTAGATGGTCAGTAGTGGCACTGGTCAGTGAAGTGGGAGGTAATGTTGGGATGGCAACATCTTGTCATGTGCAAACATTGGGGAATATGAAGGGCAAACCACGACGGTTTTAAAAAAGAGAACAGAAAAAACAAAAACAAAAAAGAAATAAACAAAACCACGATGGGAAATAAAATAAAATGAATGAACATAAAAAAGGCTATTAAACTGAAGGCCAACATGCAGGCCAGGGGTAACTACTGAAAACTAATGGGCACTGTTCCAGACACATCACTGTAGAGCAGGCAAACTTTCTGGCCACTATAATGGTTATGGGCGAGGGACAGGGCAGGTGACAGCTGAGAATAAAACATCTCACAGAAGGACACAGCAGTGCCCATGTAATTTTCTTAATTCTGAAAGCAGCATGCAACACCTGTCAAACTTTGTCTATAAAAGTCTCATAAATGACAAGAACTCAATATTTTCTTCTACTTTGCCACATGGAATGTGTTAGGATGGATGAGCCTAGTTACACTCAACATAGGCCCACGGCTCTCATGACTTCACTGCAGAGGTGTGTCTTTAGCTCTGCAGGAGATTCGAGAGTCACATCTTCAACTGCAGTCTAATATTAAACCCTACTCTCTGTATTAGGCAATACCCAGGGAAGGTTGACAAACTTCCTCACTTGGCTAAGTTAAAGTTCATTTGCTATCTTATCAGTTCATTTAACTATGATAGTATAAAATACTGAATCAAAAATTCCAAAGCCACAAAAACACAATAGTTAGCATATCTGTTTGTTATGATCCTCACTGCAATGTACATTAAAATGGCTTGCAGACCTCAGGGACTGGATGGAAGAGATGAAGCAGTGGCAAGTCAAAGCTCTGCTAGTCAAAAGCCTCCGTTTTTACACCTGTAGCCATGGGTAACTTTACTGCCTCCCATTCTACTGGGACAGCCATTCTATTGTTGGACAGTCCTGATTGTAGAAATTTATTCCTAATAGTGAACCTAAAATCCCCTTCCCTTTGGGGTCAGAAAGCACAAGTTTAATCTGAAAATTTTAAACTAAGAATTCATCAGAACTGTGTCAAAACCTTGATGGGGAAATTTTTAATAGTAGAAGAGAGGCAGAGAGGAAAATATGAAAATTGTGGCCCTAGTTTTGAATGAAGTGGTAGGGCAACAACCTCCTGGAAATGTCTGTGAACTACAAGAAAGTCTAAAGTGAGGCAGTCTAAATAAATATGCCAGATGTAATCAATTCTCTAATAAAGTTTCTAGATAAACGGGGAAGGAGGAAGAGTGATCCAATAGCTACCATTTATTGAACACTGTCCACATGGCACTCTGGCTCTTTATATAGATCATTCAATCCTTAGAACGACTCTGTGAAATAGGTATAATACTATCATTACATTTCTGTCTTATACGTAGAGACCGACAGGGCTAAATCACTCACCCTACGTCACAGATAACAAGTGGTGGGGTGGTAGAACCAACTTTTAGTTTTGGTTTTTAGTTTAAGAGGCCTCTGGATTTAGCCAACAGAAGTCTGGAAACTTGAGTTCCAGTCCTGGTTGTGCCACCTTGGCCAAGTCACTTACTCTCTTTTACTCCCTCCTCTTTCCCTCCCCCTGGGGAAGTGCTTTTAAGAGTGCAGACGGCTATCCACATGTAAGATTATATGGTTCCAGTTCAGATATAAGCACATACTTCACTGAAACAAGTGTCAATATTATAAAAAGTCTGAATGGCCTCTGAGGCCTATTCTTGTCCTGTATGCTTCAACAGATCTGTGGCCTCAGAGGAAATAAATACCTTTCATTCACAGTCTTCAGAGTTCTTTTTCATATATTGTGTTGCTTTATTCACACAACAACCCTATGGGGTAGGGTGGAAATGACAGGATTAGATGCTGGGATGAAGGTTAGGAAGGAGTCAAGCACCTCAAAGTTTCTGGCTTAGGAGACTAGGTAGTTGGAAGGGTCATTAATGGAGAAAAGGAATATTAAAAGAGACAACAGATTGAGGGGGAGATGATGAATTCGGTTTTGAACATGCTGCGTCTAAAGTAACAGTCCAAAACCTACAGAAGAAATGTATAAGAAGCAACTGAAAATTTGGATCTCTGATTATTGTGAAATTTAAAATCATTAAAAACACTTATAGGGAGATGGTTCAAAGAGTAACCTGGACACAGTCTTGCTTTGCTATCTCATTTCTGTGCCTGTCCAAAAACATACTAAGTTGCCTCCAATTCTGACCCAAAAACTCACCAAGCTTAATTTTTCTCAACTGTCTACTGGCTGGAGAAGAGAGGAAGTTTGTTATGTGAGAGGTTGTACAGCATACTGGAAAGAGCCCAGGATTCCAAACTCGACTCTGCTACTTCCTAATAATGTGAAGTTGGGCAAGTCTCTGATGTCAGTTTCCTTATCTGTAAACCGGGAACAATAATGCTCCCTACCTATATCCCAGGCTGATATGACCCACATGAATCAAACAAGAAAAGTGCACACAGAAGCACTATGTACATGTTAGTTATTACCATGACTAGCTTGAATGGGTAACAAACACAAGGATGTAAGTATAAAAGCAGCTTAGGGAGGGAATGTAAGCAGGGAGGACTAGGTGAAGGGAGTAATGGTAAGGGGTGATAATAGAGTCACTCATACAGGGAAAATTCAATTACCCTACTGAACTTCTATAGTACAGACCTGTAATTCTTTAATGGCATCCAGCACTTCCTATTTCCATTTTTCAGGTTTACATTGTTTCACTTACACTAACGAAAGCAGATCCTTACCTCACACCATGTACAAAATTTAACAAAATGCCTCACAGACTTAATGCAAGAACTAAACTTCTTGAAGAAAATTTTATAAGAGACAATCTTCATGCCTTGGCTTAGCAAAGAGTTCTTAGACATGACAACAAAAGCACAAGACATAAATGGAAAAAAAAAAAACCCAGATAAATTAGCTTCTATTAAAAATAAAAATTTCTGCACTTAAAAAATCCCCAACTAAGTAAATGAAAAGATAAAGCAATAGACTGGCAGAAAATAGTTCCAAATTATGTATTTGATAAAGGACTTGTATCCATAATATATAATGAATACTTATAACTCAATAAGAAAATAACCCAAGTAAAAGGGCAAAACCTTTGAACAGTCATTTCATCAAAGAAACATACAAATGGCTAATAAGCAAATGAAAACGTGGTCAACATCATTAGTCATTAGGGAAATGTAAAATTAAAAGCACAATGAGATACTACTACAAACTTTTTGTTACATTAATAAACTGAAGAATTTTATTATTTTTGATGTTAGTGAATGAAACTGTTCTTAATTTCAATCTGATTATTCACTGCAAGTGTACAGAAACATAATTGACCTTTGTACACTGATACTAAACTCATTTATTAGTTCTAATAATTTTTAGTGGATTCCTTATGATTTTCTATATACAAAATGATGTCATCTGTAAATAGAATTTTATTGGCAGTTTCTTAAAAAGTCAAACATAAACTTAGCATATGACTGAAACATTTTACTCCTAGGAATTTACCTAAGAGAAATGAAAACAAATGTCCATACACAGAATGGACGTTCACAACAGCATTATTAAGAATAGCCCAAAACTAGAAACAATCCAAATGTTTATCAACTGATAAATAAACAAAATGAGGTATATCTGTATAATGGAATACTATTCAGCAATAAAAAGGATCAGAATACTGATATGTGCTATAATGTGGATGATCCCAAAAATACGCTAAACAAAAGCAGCCAGTCACAAAAGACGTGTTATACGATTCCATTTATATAAAATGGCTTTAAGAGGCACTTTTATAGAGACAGAAAGCAAATCATTAATTACCTGTGCTGGGGGTGGGAATAGGTACTGACTGCAAATGGGCATGAGGGAATGTTTGGGAGTGATGTAAACGTTTCATATCTGTATCATGATGATGATTGCATAGCTCTATAAATTTACTAAAAATCATTGAACTGTACAATTATGGATTAACTTTATGGTATATAAATCATACTTCAATAAAGACGTCAAAAAGAAAGAACTGAAAGACTGGATAGTTGAAACTATTACACATACTTTTTTTCTAACATAAAATAGCAATAGTTACACAGAATCCTAGGATATTTCTGTTGCCCAAAACACCTGAACTTTTACAGTGAGCTAGACTGGGTCAGTGCACTCCAGCCTGGGCAACTAAGCAATACCCTGTCTCTATTTAAAAAACAAACAAGCAAACAAAAACACCTGATCTTAAAATCAACCTAAGTCTTCACAAAATTAAAATGTGTAGAAATGATATGAAGATTTTTTACAAATGCCAATTAGTTATCAAGGGTCCCAAAACATAAGTGAAATATACAGATCTCTAGGCCTAATGCAGTAAAAATCTTTGTTTCTTAAAAAGAGTTATGCTGGTTTCTTTTCCTTCTGCCACCAGAGTTCACTTCTGAAAGTGAAAAATCTGATCACATCACTCCCATGCCCCCAAACTACCTACAGAATAAGTCCAAACACCTCTCACCACAGTATTCAAAGTCCTCTGCAGACTGGTCCCATCCTAGCTTTCCAGTCTTATTCCAGGGCATGCTGTACTCTAGGTCAGCCTGGTTACTGAACAAGAATGAACTTTTCAGCTTCTTTACCTTTGTTCACTTTGTTTATTGCTACTATGTTTAGAGTAATAAACAACATGTAAATCCGACTCAAGTCAAAGGCAACTGGGAAATCTGTTTAAGAAAAGGTATTACACTTTAAAAATGTGAACATCAAAAATGCTGTTAGCTCTGATCTGCTGCTCAAATGCTTGGCAGCAGCTTCAGTCCAGCACCATCAGTGAAACCTAATGACCCCAGCAGGCACTTAAGCACTAGCTGAAGTGATTTGTGTAAAGTCCTGAAAAAGGATTATGTTTCTCCTGACCTAGCTTTATGTTACTTAAGGAAGTCATCAGAGCTACACTTAATATTTCTGAGAATTCACTTTCCAAATCTAGATACAATATGATTGATGGCTGTAGTTTTAATACATTAAGATTTGTGATTAATAAAGTATCACTTGTAGTAGTTTAGAATTATGAGTTTAACCAATACATCCACGTATACTTGAAAGTTTCTGAAGGTGGAGATCATCAAATTCTGTGCTGGGCATGTTGTCCTTGGTTAAGTAGATCCAATTATCCTAATCTGACACCCACTCACCCCAGCCAAGTAAGCTATGAGTAGATATATTTAAGTTTTCTTTTTGAAACCCAGTTTGTTCCTTTTTCATAAACTTTCTTTGAAAATAGATTAGTTTTGAACTCCTTCAAAAAGTAAGAAAGTATCATACAAAAATGTTCATTCTCTCTGGCCCTTCATTTCCTTATGTAAAGGAATCTACTAAATTGGTATCTTCCAGGTATGTTCATGGTAGCATTACTCAGAATTCATTATTCAAAATTGAGTCAGATTTACATGGTACTTATTATTTTAAATATAGTAGCAGTGTGAACAAAGGCACAGTCCCACAGAGCATTGCTTTTGGGAAATGTTAACAGGTATACCATAAAAAAGAGAACAATCTAATTTGGGAGACTGTGGAGATCTGCCATGCATACCAGCATGTTAAAGACTCCTAGCAATTCTATAGGAGAAAAACCTGTTCTGTTTGTTACCCTTGCATTTCTCATTCTTATTTGATCATGAAACCCCTTTTCCCCTAAACAGTAACCCAGTTTGAGGAACCCCAAATTAAATGCTACCTGAGATAGTGTCTAGCAGAGAGCCCCTTTAAAAGAGCCTCTGCCTGAAAGCCTCCAGTGGTTGCTCAACTACTGCTGTGGGTAGTCGATTTCATATTTTTAATTTAAAAATCAAAACGTAGTAAGTTTGTTATAAAAATAATGTATAAAATACAGAAATATTCGAAGTAAAAGGATTAAGGTTCCCCTTTTTATCATCTCTAAAATACTCCTGTTAACAGTTTGCTACATATTCTTCCAAATATTTTTCTTTTTAATGACACACTTATATATACACATAAATATGGGAATGAAATGATACCAAACATGCTGCTTTGCAAACTGTTATATGATGTAATATGTCTTCAGGAGCTTCTGATGTCAATATGTAAAGACAAACCTCATTATTCCTAATTGCTGCATAGTATTCCATAATATAGATATATCACCATTTATTTAATCATTCCCTCATTGTTCCTTACTCTTAGGCTGTTTCTATTACTTAATTTTTTTGGCTGCTACAAGCAATGCTTCTATATAAACTTTCTTATACATGTATCTCTTTGTACATGTGTAAATATTTCTGTAAGATAAATTCCTAGAAGTGAAAATGCCGAGCCAAAGGTTTGTGTATTTGAAAGCTTGAGAAATGATGCCAAATATTGTCTTCTGAAAGGATATTTTGGCTTCAGATTTACGATGGAAGGCCAAATACATTTCTGGATCTATCACCTTATAAACACTCCCTAACAACAAACAGGATAAGAAATAGGAACACACGTTCCATTTTGCATAAACTGAGATATTTTAGGTTGTAATCTCAACCTAAAATATATTAAAAAAGAAGACAGAAAAAAAGTAAATTATTTAATGGAAAAGAGTCAATCTAAGTACCTGCAGAGGGACAGATGGATGAGACTCAAACCAACTGACCTTGAGAAACTGGCAGAACTTAAGGAGGCAGAGATGACAGGGAGGAGAGAGGAATTATGTGAAAGCTGGCGAAAGGAGCTATTAAATCTCCAAATCCCTCACCTCTGGAGATAGGAGATTTACACTCAGGAGAAACTAAATCAGAGCAGCTCTGGGCTCAGAGGTAATGACAGTGGGATTAAGGCTGGCAGACACCACACCTTAACTGCAAGATCAAGCTTAACATTACCAAGTAAGGTGAAATACTGATATCATGCACCCCTCATATGGATGTGTTGAAGAGAGCTCGTTACTTTTGTGGTATTCCTTAAAAAAAAAAAACAAAACCCACAACCTCAATATAATCATGAGAAAATATCAGACAAACCCACATTGAGAACAAAATATTCAACCAATACTGTTTGAAAGTGTCAAGGGCATGACAGACAAGGAAAAATGGAAAAACTATCACAAACTGAAGGAGATATGGCAATTAATGCAATGTGAGATCCAAAAGATTTAAGAGGAACCCTATATAGCTTTCTTGAGCTTCTTCTCTGCATGTTTCTCTTCTCTCCAGTTGCCTGCTCCACAAATTCCAACTACCTTTTTAGCCCTAAACTCTGATCTGTCTCATTGAGACTGTTGGACTATCTGCTGCTCTGCTGCTCCCCTCTGCCTGTTGATAAGTAGGGCACCCTGTGCTACAGAAAAATGCCTCCAGGCAGAAAGCTGGGGAGTAATTATGGGGCTCACCTCATTTGTTTTCCCTTAGGGATCATGGTCCTGTATGTTTTAAAATGTCTAAAAACATTTATTTCACATATTTTGTCCAATTTTCTAGCTGTTTATAGCAGGAAGGCTAGTCTATTACTGGTTACTCTGTCATGGCCAGAAGTATAGTTCCAAGTGCTTTTAAGATATTATAATATTTATCAGACAACCTTTCAAAGAAGTACCTCTGTAATAAAAATGGTATATTAAAAATATTTCTAAGCTGTAGTCATTTTAAGAAATATTTATGTATTTTTAATTGTTATATTCATTTGTTTCCTTTGCAGAAACTAATAGCTACTACACATTCAATAAATGTTTATTCAATGACTAAGTAAACACATAAAAACTAAGAAAACATTTGAGAATGAAAATATGTTAATTCTGGGGATATGAACGACTCGAAAACATGAATTTATATACCGCATAAAGAAGACTTCTGAGGTTGAATTTCTAAAAAGAACTTATTTAGTTCACATGAAAATAAAATAAGACTACACAAAACTAGACAGCTCCAGTTCCTCCATAATATTCTAAGACAAAGTAATATTTTTATTAACCAAAAAAGATCAGAATGATGTTTGTATGTATCCAAGTAAATATAAATACATACATTATGCTACGTATTCAAAACTATACATAACAAGCTATTAAACTTCCAAATAAATCCTAAATTATTTTGCTCTAATTTGTAAACGTTTTACCCAAGTTATTTGCTTTTTCAAATAAAAGTTACATATATTCAACACTAAATTTCACAAGAGAAGCCTTCATGCCTTATTAATGGTCTTGAATGCACATAAGGTTCTTCATTTCTAACTTGATGATAGTATGGACAATCTAGTTGGCTCCTAGTTAAGGTTAATGAAGTACTTCATAGTTGGTGTTGACAAAGCCCAACTTGCTCTCTGGATTCCTGAGCAAAAGGAAAGTTGCTCTATAGCTACAGGAAACACTTCTAATTCCAGCCAGGTTCCTAGGAGTAGATGTAGGAATGACCAGGCTGAAGAGTATCACCACTTCAAGAGCAAAATCAAAAAAGAGCTGTCCTACTGATAAGTGGGACACCATATTCTTGTAAAAACTCAGTTCACAATTTCTCATCTTTTCAATAGTTCTTTCTTGTCCACCTCTTGTCTAACTTTATACTGTAAGTCTGATTTGCAAAAAAATGACTTAGTAAAAGCACCTGGCATTTCAGATAGCATCTATAAGGCAATGTCATCAGAATACTAGTAGGCCAGAGATAAGCTACTTTTGTAACTGCCATTGGTTATAAAAGACTCTCTCTTTGATTGGAGAGTCAATCAAAGTTGCTATAGTTGCTTGTCCCATTCTGAAATTATTATAAAAAATACATGTATGAATGTTCAAATATCTCAGTATTCATCCTCAAAATTTCTCTACTGGGTCCTACTTCACGATTCTGATAGAGAAGTTCATTTTCCCCCACTGGAAATAGCTCAAAGAAAGCAATAAAAAAACCTTGAGAAGCACAGCAAAACAATGAGAGTACAATAAAACAACTGTTTCTTCAGATTAAAGACATTCAAATGAAGCATTTACACTCAATGGGGAAACAACAATTATACCAGGCTATTAATCATAGCACTTTACTAAAAACAAAAACATTAACAGAATGTGAGAAGAGCTGCATATTATTTGCTCCTCAGAGTAATCTGTCACGTAAAGAAGCCACTGAAAAATATGTGGCAGTTACAATGAGTTCAGGCTGTACACTAGTTGTTCCCAATGGTGTCCCTCAACAGATTAGTCATATTTCATAGAAGCTCATAAGTGAGAAGCGTAAGACATAGATTTCTTCCTCCCTTCCCAAAATAATAAAATTCATCATTATTTCCAAATTTAAAATATAATGATACTGAATTAAAGAAAACTAAAGCAGAGGAATAATGCTATACATTGGTGATGACTTAGGATTACAATCCTCTTATACTGCCACAATCTAACTTATAAACATCTACTTTCAGGAGACTCATACAAAGAAATAGCTAAAGTCCCACTGCCTATGCCCTACCCCATTATGCTGGATGCCCCACAATGGCTGTCACGGAAGTTAGTGTGAAGATTTTAAGATTTTTACAGATTCTATAGGTTCAAAGTATAGGTAAGAAAGAAGCTTTAGAAAACACAGGCAGATTTTAGTTTAAAATAAGGAATAACTATTTTAACAAAAAGTTCTACTAAACTGTAGAATAGGATGTCTTGTGAGAAATAATGCCCTATCACTGAAAAATGGTAAGGGTCACTGTAAAGATAATCACTATACAGGCAAAATTCATAATTCTAAAATTCTATGATTTTCTGAAACAGAAAAAAAATAGTTAATACATCTCAGGGATTCCATGTTTAGCATCACTTATTTGAAATGGCACAAACATCCTTGCAATGTACTATTTTAATAAAAAGATACCTGGTAATCAAATTGCTTTGGTAAATTCTGACATGAATTTTAAGACTTGACAGACATGCCATTTTCACTCAAGGTTTACGTGACAGAAGCAGTGATTTCTTTGATGCCTATTTTTGATTTGCGAGCCATCTTCCATATTATAATCCATATTATTTAACTTCTAGAAGGAGAAATTAGAATGTTTAGTTAATATGCAAATGACTCCCAAATATCCTGAATCTCCTTGAAATATTCATACCTAGTCAGATAACTTTATTAATGCCAGTATAATGAGAAGCCTTTATCTATCAGTTCTAAAACTATCTGCCATTTCGTCCAGGTGCGGTGGCTTATGCTTGTGATCCTAGCACTGTGGGAGGCCAAGGTGGGAGGATTGCTTGAGGTCAGGAGTTCGAGACCAGCCTGAGCAAGAGCAAGACCCCATTTCTACAAAAAACAGAAAAATTAGCCAGGCCTGGTGGCACATGCCTGTAGTCCCAACTACTTGGCAGGAGGATCACTTGAGCCCAGGAGTTTGAGGTTGCAGTGAGCTATGATGACGCCACTGCATTCCAGCCAGAGCAACAGAGTGAGACCCCATCTCAAAACAAAAACAAAAATAAAACTACTTGCCATTTACTGGATATTCATCAATATTAATTCCAAAAACAGGATTAAAACAGATACATTCAAGATCCCTTACTCATACTTAAATAAAATCCATACAAATATTTATAATAAGCCAATAAAAATGCATTTATAAAGATAAGAATTAAACTAAATAAACACACAATTACTTATTAATATTTATTGAAATGGTACATGCTGAGCAATGCTGGGAATTACAAAGATAAATGACACAAATGACATGAATGATAAAAGACACAGATCCTTTCCCAGTGATTTTACTGTTTAGTAGGGAGGAAATTGCATGCCTCAAATGACTACATTATACATAAAGTAGAAAGTACTAGAAAGAAGGTCAAATAAATATAAAATGGGATTAAAACTAAGAGTTTTCTTTCTGCTGGAAAGTTGCCAATAGCACTGCAGCTGAGGTGGCATTTAAAACTGGACCTTGAAAGATATACAGGATTTGGTCCTGGTAGAAGGCAGGGATCTTATGAGCAAAGCAACTTAGGTGACAAAGTGTAAGGTGAGTGCAGAACTGAAGTTAATTGAGTTTGGTGTGGTAGAAGCTAGGTTCATATCCCAGCTCTAACGGCCATGTTATCTACGTGATCCTGTGCAGGTCACTTAATGTTTTTAAGCTTCAGTGTTCTTAAGTATATATACAAATAGTTACAGCACTTACTTTACTGTGTTGATATAAGGATTAAAAGAGAATATATTTAAAGCATTTATCATGTTTCCAGGCACAGAGTAAGTGCTCAATTAATATTAACTATTAATTATTAATAGTAACAAATCTATTCATTAATTAAAAGTAAGATTGAATCAAGTTGGAGTAAGCACACATGCCTACCTTCCTTTCCAACCAAAATCTCTTGAAATTACAGAAACAACTACTTGTATAAGAAAGGATGCCATCCTTAAAATTAAAACGTTAAAGAACTCTTAAAAAGTGTAAAGTGGTTTGGTGAAAACAAAAGAATAGAGAAAATCTACAGCCAAATCTGGCAGAGAACAAAATTGTTTTCAAATGAGCAGATAAGCAAAACCAGAAATATTCCATAGAATAAAGGACATTAGAAAACACGTGAGTAATTACAAAAAAAACTATCTTTGGAATACCTGAGTCAGAGAACATTTCCTCTTCTGCTCATACTGAACCACATGTTAACCTAATTTTACTCTTGGGCTAAAACCTTAAACCTTCTTCTCCAAAAAGAGTACTTATGACAAACTTCTATGAATAGACTTGTCCATAGGTCAACAACAGGTAAATAGGGATAATCAAAGATAAATACTTTCCAATCCTACAGAGCAAAAAAAAAAAAAAAAAAAGCTACGTATGGAAAACTAAACCATCAGGAATTAACACAATGAAAGAGGCACAAAGCTCAATAGGAGAAACAATAATAAAGGAAACAGAGCAAATAAGTAAATAGGAAAAAACTTTAACAGACATCAAATATTAGAATACCATAAAACAAGAATAAGCCATTTTTTAAAAAAATTTTTAGAGATCTTGGAAATCAAAAATATAGGCAGGAGAGAAGTCTGGTTTCAGCCCTGGCACATAAAGAGCTTGAAAGTCATCATTCTTCATCCTTACAAGAAAAAGCTGGACAAACTGAACATGAATGGCTTTTCTTGGACTCATCAGAGAACTCCGATTGCAGAGCAAAACAAACCTGGCCAAACTGCCATGCCAAAACCTGGAGAGGGGCACGTCCAGAGACACACAGCAACCAAGATCTGTTTACATGAAGTAAAAGCCACTGGAGCCATAAACTGGCAGGAACACTTAAAAGGTAAGTCTGATGAATTACTGAAGGTTGAGTGTGGACTAGTGTGAGAATGAGAAAACCCTGGGGGACATTGTCTTAGGGGTGCCCCTGTATTTCTGTGAGCATTCCCTCCAGAAACTCCACTAGACTCTCACCCTGAGGCTCCAAAAGATTCTCTCCTGTACCCGGGAAGGGGAGGGGAAGAGTAACCATTGAAACATGCCCAGACCCTTTTCCGGAACACAATTCTTAAACCTAATCTGAGCTGCAGGAAAGGAATTCTTTACCCCTCCAACTTCCTTCAGCTTTCCTGTTTCACCTAAGGGGGGCCGAGGGGAGCACAGCGACCCATAGTTAAGAGAGGACAGGGATTCAAGGAAACAGACTGAGAACACTATAGGTGAGGAAGGGAGTCAGAGGCAGGGGGCAAAAGCTATACCACAGGAGAAAAACACTTGTGAAAGTCATAGCCATGAGACACAGGCCAACTAAAAACCTGAGACTTAATCAAAAGACTACAGAATGTTCCTCTTCCCCACATCTTACCACCACACAAACAGGGCTCACATATAATAATTATGGCTGAAAGGGATACAAGAAAAAAGACTCTTTGAGAAGTGACACATAGGAAAGTGTAGGGACCAAAAAAACACAAAACAAAACAAAAAACCAAGTACACCAAAGGAACTTGAAGTCTCTGGTACCTACAGCTACAACAAATGTTAAACACAACCCCACAACCCAGCTTCTAGCTGGATTAAAAGAAGTCCTCACACTAAAGGCCTATTTATCTCAGTTCCTATTACCCAATACAAGATGCCTAGCTTTCAAGAAGAAATTACAAGGCATGCCAAAAAGCAAGAAAAAACTCAGGCTGAAGAAACAGAACAGCCATCAGAACAAGGCACAGATATGACACAGATGTTGGAATCACCAGACAGGGAATTTAAAATAACTATGACTAATATGCTTAAGGGCTCTAACGAAAAAAGTGTGTAACGTGCAAGAAGAGATGAGTAAGCAGAGAGGCAGAACTGTAAGAAAGAACCAAGGGAAACATACAAACACAGTAACTGAAATGAAGAACACCTTTGATGGGCTCATCAGTAGGTTTAACGTGGTTGAAGAAAGAATTGGTCAACTTGAAAAAAGATCAATAGAAACTTCTCAAACTCAAGTGAAAAGAGAAAAAAAGAATGAAAAAAATAGAATATCCAAAAACTGTGAGACAATATCAGAAGGTGGAACACAGCAGCATACATCTAACTGGAATATCAGAAGGAGAAAAAACAGGGATTGCAGAAGAAATATTTGAAGTAATAATAGCTGGGATCTTTCCAAAGTTAATGACACACACCTAACCACAGACCCAGGAAGCTCAGAGAAGACCAAGCACAATAAACATTTAAAAAATCTACACCCAAGCACATCATAGCCAAACTACAGAAAACCAGAGACAAAGAGAAAATCTTGAAAGAAGCCAGAAGAAAAGAAAAACACCTTATCTACAGAGGAACAATGATAAAAATTATAGTGAACTTCATGTCAAAAACCAGAAGAGGATGAAGTGAAATTTTAAAATGTTGAAAGAAAAAATAACCATCAACCTTAAATTCTATATCCAGCAAAATTATACTTCAAAAGTGAATGAGAAATACTTTCTCAGACAAACAAAAACTGAGAATCAATCACCAAATAACTTGCCCTGCAAGAATGTCAAAAGTTCTTCACCAGGAAAAAGTAAAAGTCCTACAACAGGAAAATAACATAGGTCAGAAACTTGGACTTACATTAAAAAAAGGAAGAGTGTTAGAGAAGGAATAAATGAAAGTAAAATAAGATCTTTTATTTTTCTTATTCTTAATTGATCTAAAAGGTAACTTTTTAAAACAATAATAGTAACAATATATTGGGTGATATGGGTAAGTGAAATGCATGACTGCAATATCACAAGGATGGGAGGAAGGAACTGGGAATACTCTGTTATAAAGTGCCTGTATTATACACGAAGCAGTATAGTGTTATTTGAAGATGGACTTAGACTAGTTAAAAACATATATTATAAAACCTAGAGCAATCACTAAAAATTTTTAACAAGAAGCATAATCAAAATTCTAAGAGAGGAGGTAAAATGGAATCATATAAAATATTCAAAACTGGAGAAGGTGGGAAGGGGGGGAACAAATAACAAACGTAATGAATAAAAAGAAAACAGTTACAAACATGGTAGATATTAACCTGATTACATCAACAATCACTTTAAATGTAAATGACCTAAATAAATACACCTTTTAAATGACAGAGACTGTCAGAGAAGATTAAAAAACAAGACACAACTACATGATGTCTACAAGAAAACCTACTTTAAATATGAAGATTCAGATAGATTAAAAATAAAGGGATGACCACCTCATGCCCATTAACGTGGCTACTTTAAAAAAAGAAATAGAAAATGACAAGTTTTGGTGAAGATGTGGAAAAAGTGGAACCCTTGCGTACTGTTGGTAGGCATGTAAAATGGTACACCTGCTGTGGAAAACAGTATGGCAGTTCTCCCCAAAATTAAAAATAGAATTACCGTATGATCCAGCAATTCCACTTCTCAGTATACACTTGAGAGAACTGAAAGAGTATCAAATAGATATTTGTACACCCATGTTCATAGCAACATTATTCACAATAGCTGAAATGCTGAAGCAATCCAAGTGTCTAAAGATGAACGAATGGATAATCAAAATGTGGTATATAGATATGATGGAATATTACTCAGTATTAAAAAGGAAGGGAATTCTAACATATGCTACAACATGGATGAACCTTGAGGACATTATGCTAAGTGAAATAAGCCAGTCACAAACAAATAAATACTGTATGGTTCCACTTATATAAAGCTAGGATAGTCACAATCATAGAAACAGAAAGTGGAATGGTGGGTGCCAGGAGCTGGGGAGAGAGAAGAATGGGGTAGTTATTTGTTTAATGGGTATACAGTTTCAGGTCTGCAAGACAAAAAGAGTCATGGAGATGGATGATAGTGATGGTCACGAACAAAATGAATGTACTTAATACCAATGAAATACACACTTATAATTGTTAACAAAGTTAATTTTATGCTATGTGTATTTTACTACAATAAAAAAAATTGGGGAAAAATACTGGCAAGAGGAGACAAGAAGACAGAGAAGAGGAAGTGGAGGAGTAGAGGACCAGGATAGCTATTTAATAGAACAAAACAACAATAAGCATGGGCAATTCTGGTTACAGCAACTATTCAAGGGACAAAGGCGCCAGGAACCGAAAGTAGATTACAGATTCTCTTCTTAGGCCCTGTCCAAGGAGGATCTTTATTGCAGATTAGAACAATCACTTCAAAATTTTAAGTAGGAGGATCTCTTTATTACATAAGTATAATTTTCTGAAGATCTTCATCTGTTAGTGATTGTAGCTTAAATATCCTTTCATTAAAAAACCACATGACTAAAAGTTACAATTAGTTCATTAAAAAAAAAAGTAAAGGGATGAAGAATGATACACCATGCTAACATTAAACAAAAGAAATCTGGAATAGCTTTATATTAATTTCATTGATATATTAATTAGCTATATTAATTTTAGACAAAGCAGACTTCAGAACAAGCAAGATTATCAGGGCTAAAGAGAATCATTACATAATGATAAAGTTATCAATTTTCCAAGAAGACATAACAATCCTAAACATGTATGCACCCAACAAAAGAGTGCCAAAATACATAAGGCAAAACTGAAAAGAACTGCAAGAAGAAATAGGCAAAATTCACTATTATAATTGGAGAGTTTAGATACCCTTCTGTCAGTAACTGACAGACCAAGAAGGAAAACAATTAGGAAGTATATAGATGTCCTGAACAGCACTATCAATCAATTTGATCTAATTGACATTTATAGAATATTCCACCCAACAATGGTAGAATGTACATTGTTCTTAAGCTTACATGGAAATTCACCAAGACAGACAACATCTGGGACATAAAACATACTTTAACACATTTACAAGAATAGAAATCATATAAAGTATGTTCTCAGACAACAACAGAGTTAACCTAGAAATGGGAAACAAAAATATAGCTGACTCACAAATATCTGGATATCCAAATATTTGGATATAAATATGTATCTAAATAACTCATGGCCCAAAGAGGGAGTCACACAGAAAATGAGAAAATAGTTTGAACTGAATGAAAATGAAAATATAACTTATCAAAATTTGTGGAATGCAAGAAAAGCAGTGTTTAGAGGGAAATTTATAATATTAAGGCATATATCAGAAAAGAAAAAAACATCTAAAATCTTTAACCTAAGCTTACACCTTATGCAACTAGAGAAAGAAGAGCAAATTAGGCAGAAAGCAAGCAGAAAAAAGGAAACAGTAAAAATTCGAGTAGAAATAAATCAATGAAATTGAAAACAGGAAAACAATAAGAGAAAATAAAATGAAACTAAAAGCTGGTTATTTAAAAGATCAACAAATTGATAAATCTGTAGCCAAGCAACATCAACCATCTTGGAAGCAGAGACCAGGCCCTCACCAGACACTGAACCTGCCAGTACCTTGACCTTGAACTCCCAGCCTCCAGAACCATGAGAAATAAATTTCTGTTCTTTATAAATCACCCAGTCTAAGGTATCTTGTAATAGCAGCATAAATGGACTGAGACAGCCAACATTACCCTAATACCAAAACCAGATGAAGACATTACCAGAAAACTACTGACCAATATATCTCACTAACATAGATGTAAAAATCCTTAAGAAAATATTAGCAAATGATTGAATAAATAAGTACATGGGGGAGAATGGACAAATCTCCTGTGCAGAAGAATTCCAAATAGTCTGTGTAGATACTTAGCCCACAAGGAGGTAGAACATAACCCCCCAATCCTTAAGTGTGACTGTGTATAATAAGTTCCTTCCAAAATGTACAGTATGGAAAGGGTGAAAAAAGAGTAACTTTACAGTGGAAAAACCTGACAAACACTACCTCAGCCAGGTGATCAGGGTTAACATCAACAGTGATAAGTCATGTTGATACTCTTGATATGATGTAATGAGAATGGTACTTTACCTCTGTGGTTTTCCGTCCAAAAACCCATATCCCCAAACTAATCATAAGAAAAACATCAGATGAATATCAGATGAATTCTAATTGAGCAACATTCTACAAAATACTTCACCATTGCTCCTTGAAACTGCTAACATGATCAAAAACAAGGTAAGTCTGAGAAACTGTCACAGCCAAGAGGAGCCTAATGAGACATGATGACTAAATGTAATGTGGTATCCTGTATAGGATCTTGAAACAGAAAAAGGACTTCAGATCAAAGATAGGGGTATCTGAATATAGTATAGACTTTAGTTAGTAAAAAATATATCAGTGTTGGTTAACTGTGAAAAATGTATCACACATGATGTTAACAGTAGGGGAAATGGTGCAAGATATATGGGAACTCTGTATTATCTTCAAACCTAAAACTATGCTAAAATAAAGTTTATTAAAATAATAGGCAGAAAGCACACTGAACTCAAAAAAAGATAAAGTTAGTGGACTAGAAAGTAATTCTAGGGATTTTCCTAGAATATTACACTCAAGGACAAGAGGTGCTCATAAAGGAAAAGTCTAAGAGGAAATAAAAGAATAAGCAGCAAAAGCAATAAAAAGGCTGGGCACGAAGGCTCATGCCTGTAACCCGAGCACTTTGGGAGGCCAAGGTGGGAGGACTGCTTGAAGCCAGGAGTTTGAGACCAGCCTGAGCAAAAGTGAGACCCTGTCTCTACAAAAAATAGAAAAATTAGCTTGGCATGGTGGCATGCACCTGTAGTCCCAGCTACTTGGGAGGCTGAGGCAGGAGGGTCGCTTGAGCCCAAGAGTTTGAGGTTGCAGTGAGCTATGATGACACCACTGCACTCTAGCCCAGGTGAGACCCTGTCTCCAAAAAAAAAAAAAAAAAAAAAGCAATAAATAAATAAATAACATCATAAGATTTTCCTGGACCTAAACAGACACAAATCTTTAAATTTAAAAAAACCACTCAATGTTGAGAAATATGAATTATAGGTGGAGGAAGAAACTAATTCACGCCATGAAATTTCAAACTTCAAAGGATAAAGATAAAAATCCCAAAAGTTTTCAGAGAAGCAAGTAGGCTACCTAAAATCAACAGATGAACCAGCAACTAATTCCTAACAGTATGCTAAAAGACAACCAAAGTTTATAAGTGCAAATAATATATTTTCAGACATGCAAAATCTTGAAAATTTACTTCTCATACACCCTTTCTGATAAATTTACTATAAAATATAATCAAGCAAAATAAATTAAAAACAATGAATCCAAGAAAGAAGAAATTGTAGCCCAGAGAATATAGTTTAGGGGAAGGTACAGTATATGAGCAAGAAGGCAGTGAGAGCATGAGGAAGTTTTTTAATTCTTTGGTAAGGGGGGAAAAGATCATGATTAACCCTAAGTACTGACAGAAAAAAAAATATGGCTAAATGTGTGTGTCAAATTTTTAAGGGTAGACATTTGATAAATAGAAAAAAAATTGAGATGGCAGAACTCATAAGGACAGTAAGCATCAAGCTGTCTACAATCCATACGCTAAAACAAAAGGACACCAAAAGTTTGAGAATGAAAGAATAGAAAATATGTATCAGACAATGCTATTAAAAAGAAAGTACGTATAGTAATATCAGTATCAGAAAAACAGAATTGAAAGCAACAGGAACGGACTAGGACAAAACGAATGTTTCCTGCTGATAAAACGAACATGTTTTCTTGATTCTAAGATGCACTTTTTTACATTTTAACATCTCTGAAATCAGGTTGCATTTTATAATCCATGGTGTCTTAGACTTCATGAAACACAGTACTCCACCAGGAAGATAAGTCATGACTCCTAATGCAGTAACAACATAGCTTCTGAATACATAAGGCAATAATAGTTGAAAATTCAAGAAATGAACAAATCAGCAACCATACTTTCTTAGAAATATATATTCTTAGAAAATGGCAGATTAGGTAGACAAAAATTAGGTAATGCTTTAATGAATTTTAAGAACACAAGGTTTAATCTAATAGTTGTATTTACAAACTATAGTATCCAAACTTAACACGAAGAAGGCACTTTGAGCCTTCTTAATTATATACCTGAAATGTCATCCTATTTCCATCTAGAACTGTCACCAAAAAAACTGACCATGCATTAGATCACAAAAAGAATCTCAAATTCCACACGGAAAATGTGGCGTCATCTGCTGAAGTAAGGGAATTATAGGTTTGAGGAGCACAAAGGTTTCAAATAATTGATATACAGGGAAGGGAGAGGAAGTAGACCAGGAAAACCTAATAGGATTTCCCAGCAGTCTGAGGTTCAATTGAAGTTGGTGCTTATGAAATTGGTCTTCAGTCTCCCTGGTTGTGAGAAAATAATGTACTCCAAAATAAAATAATGCAAAACTACTCAAATACCTGAAATGTCCATAAGTACAGTTGTTAACTAGGAAACTGGTTAGGGACAAAATGCAATGTGAACATAAACTCCCCAAAATAGCCAAGGCTACATATTTTGAGTATTCAAATAATTTCAATGCAAGGGAATAAGTGCTGCAGGTAAATGATCCCACAGACTTCAGAGCTTCTCCTCTGAGGAACTAAGTCTCAAAGTAGAGAAGAACTAATTTGATAAGAACACACTCTATTGGGAGTTTTTAGTATGTATGTGTTCTGATAAGCTGCCCTTGC
The DNA here is from genome assembly GCA_023783475.1 of Daubentonia madagascariensis. Lineage (NCBI taxonomy): Eukaryota > Metazoa > Chordata > Mammalia > Primates > Daubentoniidae > Daubentonia > Daubentonia madagascariensis. The sequence continues at coordinate 3,569,575 of JAKFHU010000144.1, read as the reverse complement.
AGTGAACTGCTGGTTTCAACAAATGACTTATATAAACAATTGAAGGAAGTTATAAAATAAAATGAACACAAAATACTCCTCCCATTCTTGTGTGCAGGAGAGATGTTTCAATTTTAAGGAAGTCATCTGACTTTTTCCTGACATCAAAAGCACTCATTAAAAAAGGTGTGCCAGACGTTAATGACGCATCTACCACAGCAGTGAGCCCAGGAAAAAGATAGCCTTCTCTCCTTTCATCCTAAACCAAAATGCTGTCTCCTCAATAATATTCCAACATCCCAGAGGAAAGGAGGAAGGCAATGTGTAAAGGTATTTCTGCTCATTACCAAGTTAGTCCAATAAAAAGGAAAAACCGCCTGTGTTTCAATGTGCTTAAGGATTTACATTAACTCCAATCATAACCAATTTTCCAAGATGTAGTCAAGAGAAATAGCACTAGCATTTTTAAAGATTCAGAAGTCCAAATTCTAGCAGTTTTTATTTCCTCCAATTATATAAAAAGAGAATTCAGTCTCTAATTAAGATCTTTAACAAAACTACTTTAAAAGAAACTACAACTACTCAAATTTGTAGGAGTGTAAACTGAAGAGGAACTCTAAAAATTAGGAGAAAAATCATCACCAAACTGGAATCCAGCTAAGTCCCTCACATTCATTTTATCATTTGAGGTCTACAATGCTCATGTACATGCTGTAAAAGGGGAAACGCAGACAATAATCCTGGTGGTAAACAAAGGTTGTTTTTAAAAATATGCATACAGCCAAAATATTAGGACAATAGTATAGTAGTTATGAGGCAGTAGTAACACTTAAAATGCTAATACCAAAGAAAAACATTTCTCAAAATGCATATCAAATCATACTATACTTTTTATTTCTGCTGGTCTCTTAAGCATGCATCAATTGGGAGATAGTTTCCATGCCAACAACACTATAACCTAAAATGAAAAACATACTGTTCTAGCACTAAAACTATATGAAATCAAGTCTATAAGCAGCAGATTGTCAGTGATGTCTTTCAGACCCAAATGATATTCTGCCAACTATGACGTTATTGTATAATTTAGCATTTTTCAAATATAACTACCAATTAAAAGATATTCAGACATACTATCCTCCTTCTGGTGTTTTAGCACTGCATAATAGATTCTTTCTTTATAACAAAATTAATAGCATCAAATTCAGATTCAAGCTTGCTCTCTGATAATTCTAAATCCATCTTTGAGTCCAGACAGATCATTTGCAGGACTTCTATTTAACTACTAACACCAAAAATTATTGAGGCACTAAGTTATTATCTGGACCTCACAAGTTCTGGTCTTAAAATTCATGACTTTTGGCAAAGAAGAAATTAATGTTCAATATTAAACAAACTATTCGTACTTTAATTATATGCCTAGCTCTCCAAAGCTATCTGAAAACAGAGCATTCATTAAAGCACAACTCAACAGTAATGGGGATAAACTTTCTTAACATAAGTAGAATTCCTCTACATTTATTTAGTGTAAAATTCCAGTCTTTTCCTCTCCCTTATCCTAAATATCCAATAAATCATAAATCTTCGCATTTTCTTTTATAGGAACATCTATCCAACACTTGATAAATATTTACCATGTATAAGCCTTTAGGGGATAAAAAGAAAGTCTCTCTTTCCATTGCTACCACATAGTTGAGGGTTAACATCACATCTGATCTGGTACAAAATCCTCCTAACTGGTATCACAGATTCCATATTTTCCTCTCTGAAACCATTCGACACACCTTAATACATCAATCCTCTTAAAGTGCTACTTGTTTCCTTATGTAGCCTAAAATTGCCATGGGTCTTCCAACTGCTCAATAAATTCCAACCCTTTGAGACTTGGTATTAAGTAATCTGGTCTACACACACCTTCCCAGATTTACATTCCTGTACTCATACTTCTCTAAACACTGATAAAATGAAACTGCTTGCTATTCTCCAAGTGCACTTTGAGCCTTCTTACTTATACACTCGAAATGTCATCCTTTTTCCATCTTCTTTTAATCCGACCAATCTAAAACTCTACCCATCCTTTTAGGCTCAGCTCAAATGCCATGTTCTTCAAAAAGCCTTCCTTGCCTGTCAAACCTGGCAGAAATTATTTCTTCTCATTTAGAATCAGAGTAGCACTCTGGCATTCAGCATAGTTTGTGTTACAATTATTTAGATGCATAACCTCTACCCTGGTACTGTGCAAAACTTTTCAGATTCAATAAATTATTAATAACTGGGGTCACCATGGAATATACTGTCCACACCCAGATACTTCTAAGAATGAAAGAAGGCACTTTTGGTAATTATGCTGGGATAAACTAAGATTGTCTCAGGTACACTCAACATACGGTCATCCTAGCAAAATGATACACTTGACCAACCTTGTCAATAAGTAAGGGTAATCACAATAACGACTTCAAAGACTGAATTTTAAATTAAGAGAATGTAAATGGAAAAAAGAGAGAACACAAATGACTTTTGCCTTGAAAATATTTAACTTGCTGAAGTGGTACAGTGAATATTGAAATTGGAAAACTAGGTATCAGTTCTGGCTTTGATACTAACTAGTTATTTTAAGGCAAGTCACTTAGTTAAGTCCCCAGCTCAGCTAAACTAAATACCCAGATCTCTAAGGTCTAGACTGTCTATGATTTTACATCATCCCCCTAATAGCCTATATAGTAGGGTCTCTGCCAGATAACTGTGAATCTCCATTTACATAGTACATGTACTCATTAAAATACCTGGTTTAACAAAACAAATATATTTTAATATTTAATAAACTATACTTAAATACTTTAGCAACTGTATGACATGATTCATCTTCCAGGAAAAAATGCTGTAATAACTAACATTTGGAGATAGTCACCAAATATTCTTAACCTACTTTTTCTCCAATAGCATTTTGTTTCAAGGAAAAAAAAACCCCCAAAACTCAAAAAGTTTAAAACTACCTTGAACAAAGTAGAAACCAGTAGGTACAGCTCTAAATATTCCAAGTTTAACTTCTAATAGATTTTTTATTTGTCTTTGCAAAAATTTACAATACTGTTTGTCCTTTCCTCCCCACCTTCAGACTCTCCCAATCCCCTTCCTCAGATATAACCACCTTTAGCAGATTGTTGTGTAGACCTGTAGAACTTTCTTACACATACAAGTACTTATATTCTTTCCTCTCATCTTTTCCACAAATGAAATCAGACTCCACGTTCTTTTCTGCAACTTGCTTTATTAATAATATACTTGAATATTTTTCCACACAAAGATCTACCTTACTCGTTTCCACAGCTACTTAGTATCCCATTGTATTCATGTATTTAACTAGTCCCATTATTGGCTGTATTGATCAGGTTGTTGCCAGATTGAGGCTAGTCTAATATACAAATCCTTAAATACTTGGTAACTATATCTGTGAGATAAATTATCATAAATAGGATTGTTTAATAAAAGGGTAGATGAATTCTAAATTATTAAGTTACATTTCAAAAAAAATTATACTGCTATTAAGAACTCAAAAACACAAATTTCCTCATACTCTAGTCTGATGATAGAGCAATTAAAAAAAAATAAGATAAACCTCTAAGTACTGCCATGTCCACAAAATACTGTTTAAAAAAGTCACAGAAAAATATGATTGCACTTTTGCAAATAAAAAGTCCATACGGGAATGTGTGTATACATATGTGTAAGTATAAAACACACACACATAGGCTCCTTCTAATTCTTGAGGTCTCAACTTCAATATTACCAATTCGGAAAGGCCCTCTCTGTCTACCCTATTTAAAATAACTCCCACTCTACCCCTAATAATTCTTTATTAGAGCATTCTTTTCATTTCGTTTAAGTAGACATAAAAGCTATAATTATTTTGTTTATTCATTTACTTGCTTATGTCTGTCTCCACTAATAGACTATAAGCACTATAACAGCAGAGAATCATGTTTGCTTGTTAGCTATTTCATCCCCACCACTTAGCATAATGAACATAGAATTGTACCTGCCATATAGAATTTTGCTCAACAAATATTTACTGAAGGAATATACAGACCATGTGTTGACAAGGGTTATCTCTAGAAAGTGAGATTAGGGGAAGGGTTAAAAAAGTAAATTTACTTTTACTTCAATCAATTATGCATTCTTATTTTTGACAATGAACATGTGCTATGTTTATTTTAAAATATTGTGGAGCAATTTTAGTTTTAACCAGACCATTTCAGATGCCTGGCAATCTGATCATATAAAGATTATTTTCTTGTTTTACAAATTTAAATGATCTAACTGAATATTATATGGACTTCTGTTGTCTATTTTTAAAAAAAATCTTCAACTTTGCTTCATGAAATTAACCTTTTATCTTCATTTTAATTTAGTTTAATGCTGACTATCGAATTTCCCATGGGTGCTTTGCCTTTTTATGTTCTTTCAAATTACTATTACCTTTAAGTCACAGAGTACTTAAAATTTATAAAATGCTTTACATATATTACTCTATTTACTCCTCATAGGTGTGCTGTGCAGAGATTATTGTTTACACTTATTGTTTACAGGTAAGGTAAATGATGCCCAGAGGGGTTAATTACCTCATCCATAGTAGGACTGGGACACGAATCCAATACTTCAGAATTTTTAGCACAAGGTTACACATTATGGCAGGTAACATAAAATTATTAACTAGAAATGCCTCAATATGCTGCAAACAATAAATCTATTTCAATATTTCAATATCTAGACAGAAAGAGATGTGTTTGAAACACATCTTACATTGAATGCATATATTTCTAAAACAACTGCATTTAACAGGATATTTGGAGTGATAAGGGACCTAAAAGATCATTGAATTTAATTCCTTCATTTTACAGAAAATAAAAAATTATAGAATTTCACTATGTGATCCAATCACTAAGTTAATTGCAGGCATGAACTAGAACCCATTGATGTTAGATGCATTTTCAACCTTAGAAAATTCCTAGACATGAATTCATGATTAAGAAGTCAAATTATACCACAGTTATCATGAGTAAAACTTCTCCTAAAGTTATAATTACTGCCATAAAAAAGCAAAATAACTGATCGAATTTATCCTAATACCAACACCAACTATTGTACATTCCAGTACTTTAGATTTAAAATATTCCACTAATGACTAATAATTTCTTCCTGCTATCTAGCCAACTTTTAATCATGCCAGGCCATTAGTCACTTATTCCATAACTTCTATTATTCAATACTAACCTCAGATACTATATGGAATTTTTGACAAATGTTTCTGTCAAAAAAGTGGGCGGGAGATGCTCAATATGTATCCTTATCTACAATGGCCATAATATCCTAGAAGTAATTTAATGAGTTGGTGAAGTGTGAATTTCCTTTACTAAAAACAAGTTCATGTTACTCCCTTTTCACCAACCCTTCTTCCTTCCGGGAAGTAAAAAATTGCCAATTATCAGACTTGGTATCAAAGGAAATAAAGAGAAAAAGTATATTTGTGTTTTTACATTCCAGTCTTGCATGATAACTTTGGAATCTATTTTTAAATTCACACTGATAGGAAGAAAGGCCAATAAAAAGTTAATGGACTTTTTAAAAACAGACATTTTACCTTAATTCCTACTATTCTTAACATATCTGCAATAATTTATATGCCAATGTTTTTGAAAATATCATTCAATAGATGATTATAAAAAAAACAGAAAGGATTTTAGCATAAAATGACAGGAAATATTAATTGAAACGGCAGCAAATAAAACTAATACTGTTTTATGTTCAGCTAAATATCTTAAAAGACACAAGATCTAAAATCAAAAGAGTTGCCATTACTGAAAATGCATCAAAATAAAGTTAAATATTAAAAGCTGTATTTTAAATGTTTTGATTAAGAAGGTAAGTTCAAAACAAAACTCAAATTCTACTTCCCAATCTGGTCAGAAATTGTTTTCTGCTGATACTGTAAAAATGTTTATATATTTTAACTATAATTACGAAATTTCATTTAATCTTCAAAGGTGATAATTAACTTAATAGCCATGATGTCCAGTTATATCACAGGTCAATTGTGGGTGCTCCAAAGCACCTTCTCACAGGCAAACACTAGCAGGCAGGCTGATGGCCAGTATATACAACCACACACTTCAGGTGGGAATCAAAAGACTCCTGCTACAGAAATAAGACTTCATGTCAAAGACACTCAGTTGGATACTTTCATCATTATTTTTAAACAAAGTACATGAAGATAAGCACCATCTCAACCATTCATACTGTTTGAGTTAGATTTTAATGGTAATCCCAAACACAAACATACTGAAGCCCCTTTGCTTAGTTCCATGTAAATAAATACAAAAGAGCTACAAAGTTTACTAAGAAAAGTCACTGTCACTAGTAAAAAGAAATAAGCCTATCTACCTCACTGATTCTGCTAGTACTTTATTTGGTAATTGTACTCAGGCATTTTGCCAAGATGAAAAAGTGTTATGCTTCTACTAAAATCATTTCCAGTAAGCAAGGCAGGGTATAATCACAGACAAACATAGGAAGAAAAAAGCAGTTCTAATATTTTATGCCTTTTTATAACAGTACTATTAAGTATATTTTCAAAAAAATAGCACATAAAAATCCTATGCATATGCTATTTTAGGGAAAAGCCAGAGTAGATGCCATCTTTGCCAATTAGCTCCTCTGGCCAAGCTACAGATGTCAGAGAAAGTACTTCTGGAACCACACCAGAACCTGACCATATTTGACTTAGATAAATGATCAGGTGTCTAAAGTGGTATCTCTTTCATGTATTCTTGAGAAATGCTCAAAATGAAAAATGCTTTAGTCGCTAAAAGAAATAAATAATGCACCCAACGGGTACTCTTGTCAGTTTAACACAAAACTGTTATCCAACAATTCAACTTTTAGTAATTCAGTATGAGAAAATAATCATACAGAGTTCAACACAGCATTGTTCACTACAGCAAATAACAGGAGGAAAATGTAAATGTTAACCAATATAGAATCAGTTATATAAGACAAAGTATTAATACATACATAAATAATGTTGATGCAAATCTATATTTGTTAATACAGAAAGATGTGTACAGCATGCTGTCGCAAGACAACAAGGTTATAAAACCATATACATATCTGTGTGTGTCCATATACAGTACCAGTAGGTGGTAGGACTTGGAATATGTGCCAGTTATCAATTTATTGCTCTTAGCTCCAAATTCAGATTTCATTGCCTGCTCTGCAAAAATGGAACTGGGCACTTTATATATTTTTCCTCTGCCAGCCGGCACATGTATTAAACTTTATCAGTACAAGGTGTTGAAGATATATCACAGAAGAAAGGAGCTTCCTTCCCAGTTCCAGTGTGCTGCCTTGGCAGGCTCCTAGAGCTATCAGCTTCCCCCAACGCCTGACCCCTTGGGTAGTTTTGTAGCAGCATGCCTCCAGTGACACACTTCTCTGTGAACAGATTTCCCAGCACCTTAGAGAGTGAATTTTGAGCAATTTTAGACAGCAAAGCACCACATCAACTTCTCTGCCATCCAGTAAATATCCTCTCCAACAGGGTCTGGATCTCAGCCCTAAGAGGGGGCCTCTTCCTGAGCACTCTACTTTAGACCTAGGGGTTGTAGTTCCTTGTATCTGCCATTCTCATATTTTTTTAGAGTTCTCTTTACTTCTTACTAGCCAAACCCTTGTTACTCCAGTGTCACTGCAGTTAATAATTCTTTATATTAAACTTTTCCTGCTCAAATTATAGTGTGGTTTCCCCTGATTTTATATACAGGGTAAATCTTTCTTTATACTTTTTAAAGTTGTCTGAATTTTTAATAATAAGCACTTTTTTTGAGTAACAATCAGAAAAAGGAAGTTAATGTTATTTTAGAAAAACTGAAGAAACTTTCAATGCAAAATAAACATTATTTTAAGTTGTTTTTCTTTGTAGGGTAGAAATATATTTGTGAGATTAAAATGATTGAATGCTAAAAAACATTCATTTGTGTAAGACCCTATAATTGTTCAGTTTTTCCTACTACAAGTTTCTTTTAAATATTATACAAAATTGTGTTTCCAGGTTTGACTCCTATTCTTTTTCTCTTAGTTACGCCACACCTTGGCCTTTACAAACAGGTTATCAATCATGAGGTATCCTGGAGTGATAGGTACGAGTTCCTCAAACACATAGCCTTTTTCATCTTACTATTTCAGTCCCTCTTACCATGTTCAAGGATTATCAGCTGGGCTCCAGCTTGTGCATTTCCAACATCATTCTCAGCAATGCACTGATAGAACCCTTCATCTGATTTCACAAGACCCAAAACTTGAAGATTATGTTCCTTCTGAGGAAGAAAAACATAAATAAAATTTTATGATTCAATTGATAAATATTAGTTCAAAATCTCAAAGATATGTTCTTTTTAGAGAGGGAAAAACAAGTAAAATATAATGATTCAATTACTGAATATTATCTACCTATACACCTATTAATTCAATTTTATATTAAATTATCAGCAAGGTATCAACTTAACTAACTAGACAAGTACATACAGTTATTAACAATGAAGAACTTAATATTTATGGAAAGTCATACCCTGTTTGCAAACTTACACTTTTGCTTGGAAAAACATCTGGCATGCAGTATCAAGTGACTATAACAAAAGTGTGAATTTGTGAATTTGTGGTATTGTTTTCCTAAGATTATCCATAATCTCAATAGTTCTAATAGATTAGACTACAATAAGTTAAATGAAGCCATATACATATAAGCTGTCCTTAAACTATAAAGTACTATAAGAATGTCAACTATTGTTACTGGTATAACAAATATGATTTTAAAATTTTAAAAATAGTGTGCAAATATTGATAGAAGAATAAAAATGCTAATTTAACCATAATACATTCCTTTATAGTGTTAAATACTTGTGAATTGCTTTTTATAAAATGATTATGCATTTCAAAAATAGAAAATGTTTCCTACTAAGACTGCATTACTTATATGACAATTTCATAATGAGATATTAAGTCTCTAACAACCATAATTACTTCTGATCATTTTTATGAATGTCATGCATAGATCTTAAGGTATGTCATTAATCCTTATTATTACTACAACCTAAATAATTCTATTACTAGGACGTTAATAGTATTAGTAGATAGTATCTACCAAGCATTTACTCTATATAAAGTAAAAAACAATTATGGCTGAGTATTCTTAAATACATTTAACACTACCTTTTTTGCATTATCTTTAAAATTTTTTTTTTTTTTTAGAGACAGGGTCTCGCTCTCTCACCCAGGCTGTTGTGCAGTGCCATGATCATAGCTCACTGCAGCCTCCAACTTCTGCGCTGGAACGATCCTCCTGCCTCAGCCCTCAGGGACTACAGGAGCACACCACCATGCCTGGCTAATATTTTTCTATTTTTTGTAGAGACAGGGTATCCCTATGTTGCCCAGGCTGGTCTGGAACTCCTGGCCTCAAGCGATCCTCCAGCCTAGGCCTCCCAATCTGCTGGGATTACAGGTGTGAGCCACCACGCCCAGCCTGCACTGCATTACTTTTTAAAAGAATCTTTCTTTCTACTGTCACAACAATTGTCCAACACTGGGCCATCCCTATTTTGAAGGGTCTGAGCATCAGTGTATGATTTATGGTTAAGTTTTATATAGTCAATTGCATACTTAATTAAGTTTTTCAAAAGGATCATCTTTCCACACTTCAGGAGACAGATTTCTGCTCCTTGAATAAAGAGCTGTGAAGACAATTAGGGACACACACACACAGGTTTGTCTGCTAATTATTACCCAGAAAATGGTGGCAGCTGTGTTTAAGAGTGTTTAAGTCAGAGTATTAGACTACTGCTGGACTCTAGGCTTACTTCAGCCACTGATTTGCTATGTGATCTTACATAAGCAACCAAAATATTTCTGGGCTCAGCTTTCTCATCAACCAATAAAGAGATTACATTCTATGTGAATTTGTCTATCTTCATTTGCAACACATAAACCGATGTATACAAGGTAACAGATCTCTTGGTGATTACATTTAAAAACATCTAAAAGTTTCAGAAATAAATGTCCTTTGAAAAATACTTACTACAATCTTAAAGTAATCACTTGGGATAACCATATCCCCATTCTTGACCCACTTCACAGTTGGAGTTGGTTTCCCAGTCACTTCACATTCAAATACAATATCCATAGATTCGTGAGCATATATATTAGTAGGTTGCTTCAGGAATTCAGGTTGAACTTTAAAATAGAAAGGAAATTAAGGTATTAACAAAAATAAAAATAGGTAGCTATTCATATTTCAACTAATTATTTTAAATCACAGAATCACAGGATTTTTTCTTATTACTTAAAGGCTTCCACATATTTTTGCAAAAGCATAAAACAAATATATATTAAAAAATACATGCTAGGAATACAATATCTTTTAAAACTGATTTTCTGGTATAATTAACTGTTATAAAAATTTCTGAGTTTTCCCAGCTCCTTGTTGAGAACTATTTATTAAGTTGACTATACTGAAGAAATTAAAATTATGAATATTACAAGCATCTAAAAATAAATATTAAAGACTGTTTCCTTAAGATTTATACCATTTTGGAAGGGCCATAATTAAAATTCAAAGAGTTGAAAAGACTGACACAATCTTCATTTTCAGTCAGCTTGATGAATAACAAAATATATATATGTGTGTGTGTGTGTGTATGTATAAAACAATGTCACGTAAAAGGCCTTGAATAGTTCACTCATGCAATATGCTCCCATTTGTAACATCCCTCATTACATGAAATGGTTTTAAAGGATGGGAGGAAGAGTGACAGGATCTTTGGAGAAAAAGAAAAGTATATTTGAAAAAGCCTGAATAATCCAGTATCTCCTTCACCCTTGCCCTAAAGCTGTAAATCACTGATTTATAAATGATTCATAAGGTTTTTAATTATAAGGGCTCAAGTAGACCATCTAGTCTAACTTCCTACCTAATGCTGTAATTTCCTAGACAACATCCTTGACAAAGGGCCTTAATGACCCCTATTCGAAAATTTCAAATGACGCGAACCCTCTATATCACAAAGCAGCAAACTTCACTGTAGGCTAGTTCAATTAAATAATGACGATAAGAGCAGCAGCTTTATTTATAGTTGAGCTAAAATCTGCCCAGCCTGGTGGGATTTTGATCAGGATTGTGTTCAATTTGTGGCAACTCGACATCTTAATATTAAGTCTTGTGTTCTATGACAACAGCTTTATATCTCCAATTATTTAGATCTTTGATTTCTTTCATCAATGTTTTATAGATTTCAGTGTACAAATCTTGTTCATACTTTGTTATGTGTATTCCTTAGTATTTAAAATACTTTTGGTGCTATTCTAAGTGGTACTTTGAAATTTTTTTAAATTTCTAATCGTTCACGGCTAGTATGTGGAGATGAAATTGATTTATGTATATTGACCTTTCATCCTGAGGCCATGCTAAACTCACTCATTAGTTCTATCAGCTTCTATATAGACAATTTGAGGATTATCTACATAGACAATCATGTTTTCTGTGAATGAAGACAGTTTTATCCTTTTCCTTTTTAAAAAAATTTTCTTGCCTATTGCACTGGCTACAGTGGGGCAGGTCCTGGAAAGAAGTCCAAAAGCTATGTAACTTACGTAAGTGAAGAATAAGAGTATAGGGAGCAGGCAGAATCCCAGGCAAGTAGAACCTCCTTCAAGGAGGGAAAGAATATATAATCTTAAGAAGCAACATACATTCACAGTGATGGAATATCCAGAAAACATAAATCTGTACAATAAGATGTAATCAGGGAAATCCATTAATAGTGAATTTGACTACCTTTTCAAACACTGACTAGACATTTGTATTTATTACTTTGTGAATTATCTATACAAGTGCTCTTCTATTTTTCCAATAATGTTCACAATTTTCTTGTCTATATATAAGAGCTTTCACATAATGAGTTATCAGTTTATAGCCTCTCAGCTCCAAATCTACTCTTCTTTGTAATAATGAATGTGGACCTTTGTAAGCTGGTGCTTTGTTAACAGAGGGCACTGGAGGAACACTGCGTGGTATAGCACAGTGGAAGGCTAATCTTTCAGGTTGGGATGTGCCCTTCTTCTTGCACCTACAGTGTGGCTGCTAGGTTTATGGGAGACCCAATGATGATCATACTCCTGCAAGTTTCTCCAGCTTACTCCAATAGGTAGCTTCTGTGCACCAGCTCTGACCCATAGCATCCCACTGGACAGGGTCCTGAGCACCAGCTCTGACTCATGTCACTCCGGTGGGCAACTTTCTGCTCATCATCCGTCAGGCCCACAGCACCCTAGCAGGTGCTTTCCACATACCAGCTCAGGCCTATGGCATCCCAGCAGGGGGTACTTTCTCCAACAAGGTCTGAGCAGCAGCCTTCCTTTTTAGGATTCTCTCTCTCTCACTTGAGAGGTAGTAGTAGCTGATCCATACATTTACTATTTCCGTATTCTTTAGAGTCCTATTTTATCCCTTTCAGTATTAATAGCTTACTGTATTAGTCAGGAGCCAGTCAGGAGCCAGAAACCATACCAGGCCTTTGGACAGGGAAAATTTAATATAAAGAATTATTAAGTATTAAAATGTGTTTAACTATTTAATATTAGCCCTTTGTCTATATGCTGCCCATATTTCTTCTCTCAAAAGTTTTCCCTTTTGTTTTTAACTTAAGGCACCTACTGTAACAAAGTTTTAAATTTTTATGTGGTAAAATTTATAAATCCTTTCCATTTTAGCATCTGAATTTTATTATTTTTAACTCCAAAGGCTTTCCCTGCTTCCATACTGTAACATTCACTTACATTTTCTTCTAGTTTGTATGAAACAATCCAGACTTAGTGAGGTAGAATCCAGCTTTATATTTTTCAAAATGGCAAGCTCAGTAGTCCCAGTACGAATAACTGATTTGAAAGTTTTAATATTAAAATCTATGTATTCTTGGGGGGTTTATTTCTGGACACTAATTGGTTTCATCCATATGTCTATTCCTGCACCAGAACCACAAATTATAAGTATGCAATATGTTATAATATATGGTAGAACAAGTACTCTTCTTTTATTCCTTTATTTCCTCAAAATTTTCCTAACGTGTTCATTCAGGGCTTTTATCTCCCCCACCCCCGATAAATTTAGACTCATCTTATGTTAAGTTCCTCTGTTTCTTCTCAAAGCAAACAGACAAACAAGAACAATTTGGAGTTTTCATTTGAACTGCAATAAATTTTAGATGTAGGAAAAATGAACATATTTGCAGTCCTGAGTCTTTGTATTTAATAACCAAATTATTTAAGTTTACTTGTGTTAAATAAAATTTATGCCACTGATTTGGACTGAGTTCTTGCACTAGGCCCCAACGGATCAAACCAAAATGGAGTCACTTGTGCTAAAGTTCCACGTCACCAAACTGAAACTAAGTTATTTACCTGATGTTCTGAGAAATTAGAAGAGAAAGGTAATAGCCGAATCCACAAAACAGGCCAGTTTTAGCCAACGTAAGAAAGTCCCCTCTGCTTTTACCCTTAACAAGGAAAGTAACCTAAAGTAACCTGATGTTAACCTATCTGCTTTTTGTAGTATGCTGTTTCCTTGTTCCTGCTCAAGCTACCTTACAAAAACTGACTGTTCTGCCATACCCAGTGCAGTATATATCTATTCTTTAGATGAGACACTACTTAATTCATGATAAAATTGATGATAAAAGCCAATTATATCATTTAACTAAATGTGTTGAAATTTTGTCTTCTGACTCCTGGATATTCTTCAATAATGATTTATGGTAAAGCAGTTGTCATAATTAGGAGTCAAGAGACCTAGAGTTGAGTTCTGGTTCTACCACTGGACATTCTGCTAAACATGGGCTTCAAGTCCACGGGTTGCAGGTTGCTCCTGTACTAAATAAGAAATTCAACTAGACTAAGTACAATAAGATCTTTAACGAATGACTTTATGATTCTAGTTTGTAACTCTGATGTATGATCACTAACAGCTAACATTTACGAGTTCTTTCCACTTACTACCATTTAGTTCCCCAAATAATCCTATTATTTAGTTATTATTATTTCCATTTTATAGACAAGGACACTAATACACACAGAGGCTAAGTAACCCCATAACATATAGTTTAGTCAGTGACAGATCTAGATTTTGAACCTAGGCAGTCTGTACAAAAACCTATATTCTTTTCAAAAACTTTTTATTTTATAGAAGAAAGTAGAATTAATCCCCACATACCTGTTATATAGCTTAAACAGTTTTCAACTCATGGTCAATACTGATTCACCTATACCCTAAACCATCCCATTCCACACCCCCACCCCACACACAGATTATCTGAAAGCAAAAGCCAGGTATTATATTATTTCATATACTTCTAAAAATAAGAACTCCCATTTCTAAACATAATCATGATACCATCAGGCTGGTATCTATAATAATTTGTTAATATCACCAATTATCCAATCACTATTCACATTTCACTAACTGACCTATTCTTTTAAAAATGATTTACTTTATTTGAACTGGGTGAACAAGGTGCACTCACTGGTATTAGGTAACCTGTCTCTTAAATTTCCTTTAATCTATAGTCTCTTCCTTAATCTTTTATCTGCAATTTGTTTAAGAAAACAAGTCATTTGTCCTATAAAGTTTCCTGCAGTCTGTCTTTTGCTAAAAGTATTGCCACAGTGGTATTTAACATGTTCTTCCTGTAAGTTCACAGTTAAATGTAGACGCTTGATTGGAGTTAGGCTTATTTTTTTTCAAGACTACTTCATAGGCAGTTTCATGTGCTTCCTTCAGGACATTCATAATGTGTGACTGTGTCTCTTTTGGTGATGTTAACAGCCTTTGATAATCATTGCATATCAGGAGTTGCAAAATACTAATATTCTTATTCTATCATTCCTAGTCCCTTCTTTCCTCTATAGGTAACCATTTTAAAAATTTTTATGGTTTATCTTTCCATTTTTAAAATTACAACGCAATTTGTCCCACCCCTCTTCTTTAGATTATAAATGATCGCATACTAAATTATTTTCCACCTTCAAAGTGTGTACTCTTAACTACTATGGTACCCTGTTTCCAAGGAGCTCACATTCCTTGAGTCCAAAGAACTGAGGCTCCCACTAAGGCAGAGTAAGTAATTCAGGAAAAAAACAGCAAAATCCTCTTTAAAAAAAATTCAAATAATTATAGTATGCATTTTTAGCAAACAGACTTTCACAGACTATTAGAAAAAAATCATCATAAACAATGTTCAAGTCATCATTACTTTCCTTTTCATGAATTATAATACCCTAAAAATGTTCTCTGGATTTTAACTACTCTGTAGATAGTATTCATGCCAATTAAACACAATGTAAGAGCAGATGTTTGTGGTTGGGAAGTTAAGTTGATAACCAGAGAACAGATGAGTCAATTACCATAAGAAAATAAGTGTTGTAATATAAGATTATGCATTTGGTTACCAAATGGATAATTAAGCTTCAAATCCTCTTTGATGGCTTCCTATCGCTTCTAATGCCATCATCATTTCAAGAATAATTTTAATTTCTAAATGTACAAGTAGAACTTAATACTAAAACATATTATACTTGCAAAATTCTTTTACTAGAAATATCACTTAATTCCACCACTGTTATATAGTGCTGGAAATTGCCACTCAATTCAAACAGAAAACAATATAGGGCCAACACCAATGTGTAAAGCTTACTTTATCATGCTGTGATTTGGAAAATAACTGTTTTTGTTTACATTAGCTCTGAAGTGTTGGAGTTTCTGTTGTTTGGTTTTAAAGGTTTATTCACTGAAATTCTTATTAAGCTCTTTTAAGTAGAGAAAAAAATTTTGTCTGTTTTATGTTTTATGTTAAATGCACACTTGATGTTCTTAAGCTTCTTTTCTGCAATTCACAAATTTACATCTATATCTTTTTTTAAAAATCCAACAAATAAAAACCAAGCATTTAACAGCCTTCAGGGATTTTGTTTGATATTCTAATCACAGATCTGTTATAGGTACTGGCTCAACTAGCAAAGCAAAAATACATTAGAACCCTGCAACATTTCTTTAGAAAACTTCCCGTTCCAGTGAAGGTCAACAGGATTCTCCTTAATCCTACTGAAATAAGTGACCTCATAACTGTGAAGCAACATTATGACAAAGTTTCCACTCGACTTTGAAATTATATTTCTCACCTACCACTCCCACACTCTACCCTCCAGTCTTACTGCTTTTCCCTAACCCTAACCTCCAATTTAGCTAACAAGTACCCATCAGATCGTAGTCAAAAGCATTTCCTTAAAGAAGCTTTTCAGACCCACAGACCCCACTTCTCCCCATTCCTAGCCCATTACTGCCCTATTTGCCATCAAAATCCCAGGGGTCTAAACCATCATGGGTGCTCAATGCTGATTAGTTGAATAAATGATTACATGATTTTCACTAATGGGTACTATGGGAAAATCTGATGTTTGGGATAAGATTTCTTTCTCAAGGATTCTCAAGTTTCTCAAGAATTCAATATTTTATACCATTGTTTCTCCTGAAGTCTACTCTTCACTGACTCTTTTCTGCATGAGTTTCTAATTTGCTTTTAAATCTTTACGATAATGTAAAATCCTAATAAACATGTAATTTCAGCACCAACACCTGTGCTCATGTTTACAAGTTGGCTCTGTGATCATAAAACTTAATCCTAATTCAGTGTTCCTCAAACTTGAGGTCTTAGGACCTAAATCTCCTAAATGTGAAAAACTATTCTCTATACATTATTTTTTATTTTGAAGAATTCACAAAAGTCTTTAGTAAATATAGGTTCCCCTTCCTTAACAAGATTAAACATACTTAATCTTTGCTTGATGTCCCAACATTGTATATATATACATTTGGTTATCCATTCATCCATCAATGGACACTTGGGTTATTTCCACATTTTAGCTATTGTGAATACTGCTGCTGCAAACATGGGTGTACAAATAACTTGAGACCCTGCTTTCAATTCTTTTGAGTATATACCCAGAAGATGAATTGCTGGATCAAATGGCTATTCTATTTTTGTTTTTTGAGGAAAGAGCATACTGTTTTCAACAGCAGCTATACTTTTGGCTGTACCAAAAGTGAACAAGGGTTCTAATCTTCATATCCTTGCCAACACTTTCTGGTTTTTTTGAGAGTAGCCATCCTATCTACCACTAAGGTATGAGGTGATATCATTGTACAATATACGTTTTTGTAACATTCGATTTCTTTTTTTACCATGTTTATGTATTGGCTATTTAAGAAAATGTTGTTGACTACTGGATGGTATGGGTGTGTCTGCTCTGATTCTCCCAAGTATTCTACAGTTGGTTCTGTTGACTGAGAGTACCTTTTGCTTTCTTTTCTCCATCTCCTTTCTTTTTCATCATTTTCAAATTTAAAAGTTAAACAGCACTCAATATGGAAGGTGTAAAGAACACAGAAAGCACAAATGCCCCCTCTTTTTTTTCCCTTTCGCTCACACTTTATTGAGCATCAGAACAAATGCCCCTTCTTTACCAAGCCTCAAACCACTGGTCAATACCACTACCCTCCCCAAAGATAAACACTATTAATATTTTTGGTGTGTGAACCTTCCAAACTTTTGTCTATCACATACATCACACACACACGCGTGCGCGCACACACACACACACACACATAGTTGTTTTTAAAAATATACACTGGGTCAACCAATAACTACTTTTCTGCAACTTGTGTTTCTTTCTTAATAATTTTACATATCGGTAATACATAGCCACCTCTTTTTAAACAGCAGCATAGTAAGTCTATAGTATGACTTTATCACAATTTAATCATTCTCCTACTAATGGACATTTAAGGTTACTTAATTTTGATTTTTCTATTACAGGTAATGCTGTAATATGCATCCTTGTATGTTTTTCTTTGTATGCATGTGCAAGAGTTTCAGAAGAATAGATTCCTAGAGGGTGTAACTAGGTCAAAGTATTTGCATATTTTAAATTTTGATAAATATTACCAAAGGCAACAAATTACTGTCAATGAACCTACTCAACATTCTACTGGAGGTCCTAGCTAAAGTGATTAAATAAGGAAAAGAAAAGAAAAATATGGGGATAGGGTTGGAGAAATCACCGCCCCCCCAACACACATCATGGCAATGATTGTCTACTTAGAATAGTCAAGAAAATCTATCTCTCATAGAATAAATTCCAATATGCACTGCTGTACTATTTGTAGTGGGGGGGGCACCTCAATGATTTAATAGGAATAATAATTACGCAAACTAGGGTACATCTGACTGAAGCATATGTTACATCTTTCCTCCTCAAAGTATAGTATAGGACCAATAGTACTGGCTGGCATCATCTGGGAGCTTGTTAGAAATACAGACTCTCTGCCCCTGGACTCCTACTCCAAACCCTCTGAATCAGTATTGGCATTTTAACAAGATCTCTAGGCAGATCCTGTGCACACTAAAGTTTGATAAGAAGTGCTTTTGGCCATTTAAGTACTAATTACAGTTCTATAGGTACAAACATGAAAAAAATCTAAATATAAAAATGTCAAAAAGCAATTTGCAGAGCAACCAGATGATATGATTCTGTTAATGAAAAACAACATTTTTAGATGTACATGTATGTAAATGCTTTTTAAAAGAGACACCTAGAAGTATACACACTAAACTGATGACAATAGTTACCCTCTGAGGAAAGGGGTATGAAAGGGGAAGGGGCAAATGAGGGAGATTTACTTTCTTGATATAGTTTCGTTCTTTAATGACAGTATTGTCTTTTTATGTAATTTTTAAAAGAGAAAAAAGTCAAAAGAATAAACTGAAAAGGTATTAGAACAAAATATAAATTTTTGGCAAACTAGCAGAATAAATGATTAATATGTTTTTCCTGTCACTCATATCCTTATACAACAAAAAAATTAGAAAATGTAAATTAAAAATCTAATTCACAATAACTACAAAAACAATAAAATAGATATTCACCTAACAAGGAAAGTATAAAACCTTTAAGATGAAAAATATCAAACTTTACTAAAGGATATAAAAGAAAATATAAAAAAATAAAGGCACAAATGTAAAACATAGATTGAAACATGTATAAAATTCCCATACAACAGAAGTGACATATTAAATTAGGGGAAAAGATGCATAACTCAATAAATAATCTTAGAAACTGTGTCACCACTTGGAAAAGAATAATGCTGGATTCACATCTCATTCCTTATACCAAAATAAATTCCATATGTATCATAGATTTAATGATGAAAAACAAATAGACCCACAAAAGCACTAGAAGAAAACATGAGATTTTTAATATAATCTTGAAGGGAGGCCTAAGTATGACACAAACCCAGAAGCCACAAAAGAAAATACAAATATATTGGCTTGTGATATTGTGGAATATACATTTGGACTTCATTCTGGTTTCCTGACACAGAGGTCTAAATCTCTTGGAATTTCCTGGGTGACAGGAGCATCTTTTGTTCTAGTAAGACAACTCTTAGTGGGCTCCTGGATAGCTTCAGGATGAGTGCTGGTTGCCAGGGGAACCAACCACATGCTTACAGGGTTGGAACTTTGAGCCCCACCCCTCTACTTCCAGGGAGGGGAGAGGGGTTGAAAGTTGAATTGATCACCAATGGCCAATCATTTAATCAATCATCCCTATGTAATGAAGCTATAAAAACCCATAAGGACAGGGTTTGGGAGAGCTTCCAGATAGCTGAGCACATAGAGGTTTCTGAAGGGTGGCACCCAAAAAGAGCATGGTAAGTCTGTGCCATTTCCCAAGTACCTTGCCCCATACATCTGGCTGTTTATCTGTATACTTTATGATATCCTTTGTAATAAATGGGTATATGTAAGTGAAGTATTTCCCTGAGCCCTACGAACCACTCTAGCAAATTAATGGAACCCAAGAAGTGAGTTATGGAAACACTGATTTACAGCTAAGTTGGTCAGAAGTTCCAGAAGCCTGGACTTGTGAATGACATCTGAAGTGGGAGGCAGTCTTATGGGACTGAGCCCTCAACCTGGGAGATCTGACACTATCTCCAGGTACCAGGTAGATAGTATCAGAATTGAAATGAATTATAGGATACTCTGCTGGTATCTGCTGTAGAATTGCTTGCTTGGTGTGTGGGGAAACAACCCCCACATTCTGGGGTCATAGGTGTTCTGTGCTGAGTAGGCAATAGGAAAAACAAAAGTTGGGGTTTTTTTTTCCTATATACAAGAGGACTACATAGAAAAATAAAAAATTATATATGATTAAAAACCATCATAACAAAGTAAAAAGACAGGGGAAAGTGGCAGAGATCCAATTTCTTTAATATATAAAAGTTCCCATAAATTAATAAGAAAAAATTAATTCAATAAAAAATGAGAAAAAGATATGTCCAATATGTGCACAAAAAGTAAACACACAGAACTTCTAAATATATGAAAAGATGTTGAACCTCACTCATAAGAAATATGCAAATTAAAATTTCAAGATATTATTTTTTATCTCTTAGGTTGACAAGAGTAGAGAAATAGATATTCTCATACAACTCAGTGATGATATAAATTAATATAATCTTTTTTGGGGTAATAAAGAAATATTTATAAAAATCTAACTTGTATTACTCTTTGATCCAGTAATTTCACCTCAGGAGAGCCATCCAACGGATACACTCACACATTTGGATATTCCCTGAACACTGGTTGAAGTAGCAAAAGACTGGGAACAACCAATAGTAAGATATTTTAACCACAATCCATTAAGACTGCTGCTTCCCCTTATAGAAGGTGATGGTGGAATGGCTGAAGCCACTTTTTTAATTAAGGGAAGCCAAGAGAAAATTGAGCTACATATAACTTTAGTGGGATTAGTGCAATGTATTTATGTGGTTCGCCAAAACTTCTGTGTATACCTAAGCTGTCTCACTATAGGACGTCTTTCAGGAATACTCCTTCTGCCTACTGTACAACAATACCCAACACTGAGACAGCATAGAGATAGGACTCCGGCCCCTCACCCCTGATCATGGAAGTCCACATAACATGGCCTAATTAGCTGCAGGAGATCTAAAGCAAATAGTTTCCAGAATTCAGCCCATATAACCAGAGAGCTAAACCATCTATCTTGTGAGTAATGTTTTTCAGGACCACTGGAACGAGATACTGACATAAGCTGATAAGACACCTGGCTTCAGAGACACCAGACCTATCTGGATCTAACCGCCTCAAGCTGGAACAGACCCCCATACTGACCTTACCCTGACTTTTTACTTATAATAATCTCATTTTAATGCTAAAAATCACACCCAGGGGTGAGATTTAACATGCTAATGAGATATATGATGCATAAAGAAGCATGTAACAGAACTACACAGGTAGAAGAAAATCTCCACCTCTACATGATTACATGTCACCCTTTTCCCCCCTAAGCCTCTTTAAAACTTTCCTCAAACTCCCCTCAGGCAGTCAGCCTGAGGACTTTTTTCTTTGTGTTTATCTCCCTTGTGCCTAAGCGTAAGTCCCAACAAACTCTTGCCTGTGACTCCCATTCGACCTCTTGTTAATTTCTATAACACAGAGAGCCCAAGGGCCTGTAACAGTAACAGTGAGACACAAAGGTACAGGGTCATATTCACGTGACTATATCCTAAACACTAAAAGACCAAATTAGCTTTCCATTCTCACAGAAAATGGCTTACAAAATTATTGGCGTATGAGGAGACAATGAAATAAAACTCAGCAAAAATAAATACTATGCAAGTGTGTAAGGCAATTTTTTAAAGTGTTATTTTTCTGGATTTTTTCTTTGTGTGTGTCTCTGTAGTGTTTATCAGTGTTTAAAAAACTAATTTGTTGTGATTTCTTTTCTAATTCTGAATAACTACTCATTTTGTACCTATTCTGGCCTTCTCACACAAGGCTTCCAAAGTAGTTTTCACTCCAGGCCCACAGAGCTGGATCTGCTCCTGATCTCTAAGATTGCTTGTTACATCTATTATGCCATTTTTGCACACCTAGTTGCTTGAATAGGCATAGAAGAATACAGAAGAAATTAATGGTAATGGTTGCTTTTCTGGAGGAGGGCTGAGACACAGCAGTAAATCCTTTTTAGAAAATCTTCTGCATCTATTACCTATTAAAAATGTTTAATTAAAAATAATAAGTGAGAGACATACACACACCTGGCTAGGAAGATTTAATTTTGTAAAAAGGTCAATCATAATCTTTTTGATATTAATCTATAAATTCAATAAAATGCCATTTAATATCCCAAGAGAAATTTTAACAAAATTTGACAAGCTGAATCCACCCAGAGGAAAAAATGTAGGAAAAAAATTTTTGGAAAGAACAATGAGAAAGGATCCTCTTAACAAAATATTAGTAACTGAAACAGTATAATATTGATGTAAGAATAGACAAAGCTTTCAATAAAACAGAATTTAGAAATAAGACCCATAGAATTTTGGAAACTTGGATTATATAGAGGTGATAGTTCAAATAACCAGGGGTAAGAATAGTGTTGAGACAATCCATTTGGCAAAAAATAAAGTTAGATCCCTACCTATTATCATATACATAAATGAATTCCAGGTGGGCCAAAGATCAAAAAGTAAAAATAAACTATAAAAGTATTATTAAAAAATAGAACAGA
Organism: Daubentonia madagascariensis; assembly: GCA_023783475.1. Lineage (NCBI taxonomy): Eukaryota > Metazoa > Chordata > Mammalia > Primates > Daubentoniidae > Daubentonia > Daubentonia madagascariensis. Next base: position 3,546,850 of record JAKFHU010000144.1, on the reverse strand, counting down.
ATTGTATTAACATCAGGTGGCGGGGAGTGCAGCCAAACCAAGCTCCAATTCCAGTAGGAAAAAACTGACATATTTGACAGTATGAAAATGAAAATTTTCTGTATAGTAAAATATACCTTAAAATTAAAAGACAAATTAAAGGAATGTTTGTGGCAGCTTTATTTTTGGCTGCCAAAATTTGGAAACAAACCAGATGTCCATCAATAGGTGAATGGATAAATAATTGTGGGTATATTATTCATACAATGGAATACTACCCAGCAAAAGAGGGGAAAAAACTTGATACATGCAATAATATGGCTGAATTTCAAAATAAGTATGTTCAGTGAAAGAAGCCAGACCACAAAAAGAAAGAACATACTGTGTGATTCCATGTATATAAAAATCTAGAAAATGCAAACTAACCTATAATGACAGAAAGCAGATCAGTGGTTACTTGGAGATAAAGGGTGCAAAGGGCAGGTGGGAGGGATTACCAAGAGGTATTAAAAAACTTTTGGGAATGATGGATATGTTAATTATTTTGATTCTGGTAATAGTTTCATGGGTGTATACATATAAAATTTATCAAATTATATACCTTAAATATATGTAGTATATTATATGTCAATTATACCTCAAAAAAGCTGCTAAAAAAGACCAAAAAAATTTGAATACATTATTTGCAATTCATATGCCAAAGAATTGATATTCAGAATACATTTTAAAATTCTACATGTCAATAAAGGACAACTCAAAAACTGTCAAAGAAGAACAGATAATTAAAGGAAAAATAAAAAGTCAATAAAAATCTGAAAAGATGATAAACCTCCCTAATAAATAAAGAAACATGAATTAAAAAGCATAGTAAGATATATTTTTCATGTTCCATTTGTATAGATTACAAAACTTGATGATACCAATACAGGGAGGTTGTGGGGAAATCAGTACTGTCCCACTATTGGTGTATAAAATAAGTGATACCAACTTTCTGGAGGAGAGCCTAGCAAGTTGTATCAATATTTAAAACATAAATACCTTTTACTTTAGCAATAGTAGTCCTAGGAATTATTAATGTCATAAAAAAAATAACTAAACAAGTATACAAATGTATATGTACAAGGATGTTCATAACAGCTACTTATAGCAGTAAAACACTGGAAACCACTAAATATTAATTAGGGGCTTGGTTAAACAAGTGAAAACACTGGAATACTATATAGCAGGGGTAAGCAAATTGTCCATTTTTGTGAATAAAGTTTTATTGGAATGTAGCCATGTTCATTAGTTTACGTACAGTCTATGACTACTTTTCTGCTACAAAGGCAGAGTTGAATAGTTGTGACAGGGACAGCAAGGCCCACAAAACTAAAATATTTATTATCTGGTCCTTAGTGATACAATTGTTATTTTTATAATATCAATTTACAGTCTAGAGAAATAATTTTTTAATCTCATTACACCTGAACGAGTAAATGTAATTCTCTGAACAATAATTCAATCAAAACCAGTAAATCATCATTAAGCTTCTGAACTAATTTCTCATCTCCAAAAATGAAAAGCTTGTTCTTAAACATGTTCTTTATTTATCAAACTGCTACTAACATATTTATTTTTCACTCCTTACCATTCATGACAATTCTCTAAGTTGGCCTAGCATAGAAAAATCTTTGTATACTTTTTCAATATGCAAATTAAAGTATGTATTTTTGAAAATTCTACATAGCAGCTGAAAATGAGCATTATAACTCAGCAGAAGTTCAATAAATCATTGGATTTACTGTTCAATATAAGGCTCAGCAGTTCAATACAAAGCAGAATATTTGTTTTTCAAGTTGTTGATCCACTGGTATACCAAAGGCATTCTAGTGGGTGTGGCCAACTCTGGTGCAGGCATCAAAGGGGTTCACCGTATGTAGCATTTAAAAACAATAATTAAACTGCCTTATAAGGTGGTCTACTCTTTATTACCATCATGTGCTGGCAATTCTAAATAATATCAGTGATAAAATATTCCTCCCAACCACAACAGACTACTCTCCGCCCTTGTCAGTTGACCTATCAATGTTTCATGAGATCAATTTTTTAAAATATGGAACAGGAAGAGATGGGATGGAGTGGGATAGAAACAGTGCATCTCACATAGTATGGGTATGTACTGTTTTGTAAAATGTTTGTTTCAGAGACAGATATACAGTCATGTAAATCCTGGATCCTAGCATAAAATGCATTTCTTACTGTCTGTAGTAGTTAAAAATGTTTAAAAACCACAGGAGGGAGGGAATAAGGACCCTAATGAAGTGGTATAATACCGCATAAAAAGTACTAAACTAGGAATCAGAAGTTCTGGGCTTTTAATTTGTGCTTTGCCTTCAAGTATGTTTTGTGATCTTAAGGAAATCACTTTTCCTTAAAAGGATATAAGATATAATAAAATACTTTGTTAATACAAAAGATATTTAAAAATTTGCCAGGTATATCAATATAATGTAAATGTGACACAGTATGCACTATACCTTGGGAATAAAACTAAAATTGCTTGATGTTATTTCTACAATAATTAAATTTCTTGGCAAGTCAAAATGGTTCATAATTTCACTACCCCAAAACTGCTCCAATTTTTAAAAATGCAGCAGCAACTATTTTCAGCATCCTAAGAAAAGGGTTTAAGAGGAAAATATAATTTGGGGACTTTCAGAAGCGTTATCAATCAGTGGATTAGTAACAATACCTCTATTGGGGCTTTACAAGAGAAAAGAAAACTAAATTTTGTTCAGTATCAGCTGTAAGTCAGGAATTGCAACGTGAACTTTACCTGTTAAACCTCTTTAAAGCCTCAAAAACATAAAGCATATTTACAAGTAAAGTATAATTCTGTTATATAATCATTGGAAATCAACCATTACGGTCCCACTAAAAAGAGCGCATGATAGTGACTTTGGCCAATACAACAGCTGGCTTATATACTATTTTCTCACCTCAATACATTTTTTAATGTGTCAACTTGACTGGGCCACGGGATGCACAGATATCTGGTTATTCATTATTTCTATATGTCTGTGAGGGTGTTTCCAGAAGAGATTAGCATTTGGATTGGTGGACTAAGCAAAGCAGATGGCCGTCCCCAATATGGGTGGGCTTCATCCAATCAACTGAGAAATAAAAAGTCGGAAGAAGGTTGAAATTGTCCTCTGCCTGACTCTTTCAGCTGGGACAATGATCTTCTCCTGTCCTCAGCACTCCTAGTTCTCAGGCGGTCAGGATCAGATTGGAATATAAACCATCGTCTCTCTGGCTCTTAGGCCTTTGAGCCATACCAGTAGCTTTCCTAGGTCTCCAGCTACAGCAGCTCATGGGATTTCTCAGCCTTCATAACTGAGTGAGCCAATACCTTATAATAAATCTCTTCTCTCTCTCTCTCTCTCCCTATCTATCTATACACATACACATCTCTATACATACACATATATACAAAATTTATACCTCCTATTGGTTCTGTTTCTCTGAAGAACTCTGACAAATACACTAGGCAAATTCAATTACTATAGGTACAGATTATGAAATAGCAGTTTATATAGGCAAATATTTGGAATCCATTTGTAAATTACAGACATTTCACAGCACATTTGACATTATTCCTTTGCTTCTTCAAGAGAATTTTAAATGGCTACATGGAGAAAATTTTCAAATCCTAAAATAATAAAAGCAGAAGTGATAGCTATTCAATTATTTCTAAAGACATATAAAACAAGTCTTGAAATTATATCAGTATTTTAATTTTTCTATTGTCCATTACTTTCAAGTATCAACAAATAAGCAATTTCCTAACACAATACTTTAAGAATTCTCTTTAATGTGGCTACCGCATGTATAAGCTACAACAGGAAATCAACGCTCTTTAGAAAATACCTCACAAAGGAAGATACCAGAATGACCAATAAGCAGATGATAAACTACTCAACATCACTAATCATCAGGAAAATGCAAATTAAAACCATATAGACATACCACTACACACCCACCAGGATGACTAAAATTAGAGACTGACAACACCAAATGCTGGCCAGAAAGTGGAGCAACCAGAACTCCATACACTTTGGTAGGAATGTAAACTGGTACACCACTTTGGGAAAAGGTCTGGCATGTACTACCCAGGAATACTACTTATCAACAAAAAGTAACAGGTTACTAATATATGCAACAACATGGATGGATCTCAAATATGTTATGCTTTTGAAAGAAGCCTTACACAAACAAATATAGATGACAAGATTACTTTTCTGTAAAGCTTTAGAACAGGCAAAACTAATTTATAGTGGGAAAAAAACAGAAGAGTAGATGCCTCTGAGGTAGTAAGAAGATGATTTACTGAGAAGGGCATGTGGAAACTTTCTGCAATGATGATAATATTCTGTATTTGTATATGGGTTTTAGTTGTGTAGTAATGCACATTTTTTGGACACATAAACAATAGACCTAAGATTTGTGCACTTCACTGTATATAAATTTTACCTCAAAAGAAAGAAAAAGAACCACAAACAAGATATTAAACTCTAGCTAATAAGAATGCTGAAGTATTTGAGCAGATCTGCAACTTACTTTGAAATGTATCCAAAAATTTAGATTGATGGATAGAATGATAGATATTTGATACAGCAATTACTGTAAAATGTCAATTGAAGATTCAAGGTGGTGGGTGTTTGCTGTAAAATTCTTTCAACTTTTTATCATGAAAATTTCTAATACATAGTAACGTTGAAAACAATTAGAAAAGTTTTTTTTCTTAGGAAAAAATACTCTTCACCACCTCTGCATTCTTACTAGGAAATGACTACGATTCAAGATTTTAAAAAGAGAAGAAAACACTACCACTTTGAAAAATAGTTTTTAAAAAAAGAGTACTATTATACTATGTAAGACAGACATAGAAATGGATGGCAAAGATCAAGATCTTGCCAAATGATTTGGTTTTGAAAATGGTACAGAACAACCAGCTGACCCATTTCTCAGGATTTCAAAGTTCACAAGTCAAATTCTGTCCCCGTAATTTCTGCTTCATTATTGAATTAGATCTTTCACAAGTTATCAGAGGCTGGGAAGGGTGTGTGCCAGGGAAGGGGGAGGCATGAAGAGAGCTTAGTTAATGAGTACAAACATACAGTTAGATAGAAAGAATAAGTTCTAGTGTTTGATAGCACAGTAGGGTGACTATAATTAACAATATATTGTATATTTCAAAATAGATAGAAGATTTGAAATGTTCCCAACACAAAGAAATGATAAATGTTTGAGGTGATGGATATCCTAAATACCCTGATTTGATCATTACACACTGTAGCATGTATCAAAATATCACATGTACCCCATAAATATGCACAAATATTATATATCAATAAAAATTCCTTTCTTAAATATTTTAAAAATGTTTGGACTTACTATCCCTTTCTAATTCATAATATAATGTCAAGAACTCAAAGCATAAATTTGTTTTCTAAAAACATCATGTCATTTTTTCCCTTCTACTCTCTACACGATACACTGAAATCAACTGGAGAAGAATAAGTTTAGAGACATAGCTGACACATAGTATTGCAGGTTTTATCAGCATGGGTGAAAAGTGTCTAATTACTTCTCTGTAACACCTACTGTATCCTTGAGGACGAGAACTGTGCCCTATATGCCACTGTGTCTCCAGTGATACTAGATTCTGCCTTCTGGTCTATTTGCAGTAGGTACTGAATAAATATTGCTCGAAAAGTATCTTTGATATTACTTTTTACATAGTCATTGAAACTCTGTATTTGTAATCATCATCAACAACAAAAAATCAAAACAAGGAATTGAGGGCCTGGGTGTGAAGACTCTACCCCTGCCCTGCCCAGCTTCCATCAGAGTGGTTCCATGTTTATCTATTTTAAATATCTGGCTTCTAAGTATAATTTTGCTTGAGTTTCCTGGCCAAAAAAAATTTTTAAACCACTGACATGATCTTAACTTAAGGGATTTCTTTGGACAAAAAGACCAAAAAACTCTTGGTTATTATTACAGTGGGGATTGGGAAAAAGCAGAATAGATTTATATTCATTTAGCTTTTTGTCAGTTATTCTCAGAATTTAAATCACCATTTGATTCATTTAGCTTTCAGATAAATTAAGGGTAACTGTGCTGTATTGAGATAAAATATTCCTGTTGGGACCTGATGGGGTAAGATCCCATTCCTTGTGTGTAAACTGAGTTTACATGAAAGTGCCATCAATAAACACTTACAGTAGCGGGTGGGAGTAGGTAACAGGGAAGAAATCTAAAATTAAGAAGAAACCTATTCTAGATATTCTTTTCACCAGACTGTATCTACTGCCCACTTTGGAGCTTCTGGGTTTAATTTTTAGTAAGAAAGGGGGCTTTTTCTAATTCATAAAACCCCACTTTTACTGCTGCTTCTAATTCTATCATATCTATAATGAAGAAAGAAGAAGATAACCAAAATTAAAGAAGAGACTGGGAAGTTTAAGAGATTAAATATAATATGAAAATATGACTAAAATTACTAAAATTCTTCCTGGCATGGCCTTCTTGACCAAAGCTGGTGAATTTGATAATACCCCTTAAAGTAAAAGAGATATAGTTCAATAAAACAAAAAGGCAGTAAATACTATATAGAAGACATTCCCTCAATAAGGCTGAATATATACAGATTCAAGAAAAGATGGCTAAAATCAATGAGTAAGAGACCCAGAGTGGGCTAATTAAGGTAAGCTTGAAATTCTGAAGTCAAGACAGATGACCTAAGAAGTAGAGTCAAGAATGACTGACCAAGAACGACAGTCAAACCTTTTCACTTATTTCTGGGCTGGAGAGGGTGTGACTTTGCCCTCATATTACAATTCTTATGCTCTGTAAATAAAGGAATGAAGAATATTTACTAACATTTTGTCCAATCTGCTATCCTAGACAAGCAGGGTCCGAGACTGCATAGACTTAAGTGAGAGCCTAAGAAGGGAGACAAGGTAGGAGAGATGGGGTGTGACTGGCTTGGCTCACAGACCACAAAACATGGAGCCAAGCAAGGGTCATCTGATGGTTGGTGGCATGGGACAAAAACAAAACAGAAAGCCATCTGAGATGTCAACCTGAATGATCTAAGGAGGAAGCAGAATCCAGGTAAGGTGGCAAAAAAGAAATCAAAGAAAGCAGAATTAAGTGGAGGAGGCTTAGATAGAAAGGAAAGATTCTTTAAACCCCAGGGACTTTACTGAATGTCTACAATGTACCAAGCACTGTATTAAGCACCTCCCTCACAATACCATTCAAACAGGCATTCTTATTCCCATTTTACAAATAAGAAAAATGAGGTTCAAGTAAATTGATTAATTTGTCAAGAGCACATAGCCAGAGATTGGGAAACAGGGATATGTCTCCAAAAAAGTATCTCTTTTCATCACACTATATTTCTTCTATGAGGTACAATGCTGATGCCTTAGTGGTTTTACAGAAATCACAGATTCATCTCCACACCATGGTATCTGCTTATCTGTCCCACAAAGTTTCCTCATTAGGTTCATTTTAGTAACACAAAATCACAATAGAGTTCTTATCTGCATTTTGTCTAATACACAAACAACAAACAGGCAGGGTCTGCAGGCATGTGAATGACTCTTCTATTTTGCAACATTTGCAGGGTCAGAAATCATGCAACTGTAGTCCACATAAATCTGGGTTCTAACACTACATCACATTTCCTTTTATTTCACGTGGATATTTCCGGTCTTTTCTAGACTACCTGAAAGTTCTCTTCTGAAAGTGGTTAGTTACCATGGAAATGAGGCTATTGTGGTTCAGAATAAATTTACGTAACTATTAGAAAATTATTTCCAGCTTGTAAAATGTGGAATTTTTCTGAAAGCTAATGTGACCACTGATGCAATAAAACTGTAAACCAATCCAAAATGATTCAGGCCACAATATAGGATTATAAAACAACTGCAAAAAATTTTCTAATTTACAGTAATGCCTTTAAAAACGTAAAGTTTACAAGGTGAAATTTTAAAATACTCTGGATACAGATAACATATTATTAGAATGTATTATAATCTACTGTCCAACATCTTATCCAGAGGTGGGGGGAATATGTTCTTAAGTCCTCAGTTTTTGTCAAACTTGTAGTATCAGGTACTATATTAGGTGCTAAGTATCTAAAGGTTGATAAGACCCAGTCTGTCCTGGACGAACTCAGTCTAGTAGACACACAAACTGGAAAATGAAAATGTGACAGGTAAAACAAGAAAGGTATGTACAAGGTATATGTGAACAATTAAAGAGCACCTAATGGAAGGAAGTGTGGAAAGGATGGGTAGGAAGGATGGGAGTAAGCAGGAGTCAGTCTCAGGGGTTTCTGAGGAAAGCCAGGTAAGGGGGTAGAAGGAGGAACATTCTAGGTAAAAGGGACAGTACAAGCAAAAGAACTACATGGTGTTTATAAGCAGCTAGCTGTTGCCCTTGAAATCAGATTACCTTGAGATGCAATAACAATCATGGACTCACCAGACTCAGACTCTAATTATCTCTCTGCTTGGAGCTTAGAAGAAAAATGACCCCCTCAAGATAAGTAAACATTGGGTATTCTGAAAATTACAGGGAGAAGGCCTCAAAAAGAAGATATATAAGGCTTCCTGCCTTCCTTCCTTATATTGGTTTGGGGTGATTTTTTAAAACAAAGTCAAAGGATCTGACACAAATCATAACTCCTACATGTTGCTTTGGGACCTTATTTTTCCTCATTTAATACACCTAATGTATTTTATCTTGTCATTTAATAGTCTTCTAACACATAATTTTTGTTGGACACATAGTATTCTGATATATAGATAGACCATAATTCATTTAACCAATTGCTTATTTTTGGCTAGTTAAGTGGTTTATAATTTTTTCCATTAAATACATATCATTGCAATGGACATTTCCATGCATAAATCTTTGCACACATCCCTGATTATTTCATTGAAACAAATTATTAGAAGTAGAATTGCTGTTCACAGGACATGCAGGTTTTAAGGCTTTTGATAAGATTACCAAACTGCCCTCCAAAAAGGTCACATCAATTTGTACTATCAGCAGTGTATGAGAGTCCCCGTTTTACAGTAATTTTGCAAAGAGTGGGTTATTATTTTTAATTTCTACTAGTAGGCAAAAAAAAAGGCTACTTTAATCTGTACTTCTTACACCATTAGTGAGATTGAACTCTTTCCAGGACAACTGGCCATTTTCATCTCATTTTGGTAGACAAACTATTTTATGTTTTTCCCTTTTTTCAACTGAGGTATTCCTCTTGTTCCTATTAATTTATAAATACCATTTTATATGTTCCAGTTTATTTTTCCAAGTTTTAATTAAAGAACTTTGATCATATTTGCAACTCTGTGGAGAGTGGATTTAAGTAGAGAATAGGTTAGAACTAGAGAACTCAGTTAGCATACTACAGCAGTAATCTAGGAAAGAGATTAACTGGACTTTAATTAGAGAAATAAATGCAAGGAGAAAGAGAACCTAATGAATTGAACGTGGGAAGAAATAAGAAAGATTGAAATGATCAAGAATGATTCTCAGGCTTCTAGCACAGGTGAAAAGGTGAACAGTGAGACCAATGAGATACAGAAAATCAAAGGAGGAAAAGATTTTGACGGAAAAATGTTAAGTTCAATTTTGGACATGTGAATATTAAGGCACCTGTGGGACATCCAACTGGAAATGTCTGAAGTTCAGCAAGGGGTCTGGTCTGAGAATTTGGAAGTTACTGTTATGCAAATTATACCTGAAACCAGGAGCATGGTGAGTATGAAGAGTAGTAGGCTAAAGACAGAACTTTGTGGAATACTAATACTTTAATGGGGAAGTGGAAGAAAAGATGCCCATGGGGGGGAAAAAAACAAAAGGGATGAATAGAGAAATAAAAGGAGAAACAGGATAATACAATGTTATCAAGTCAAAGTAGCAGAACATCTCATGGAGCTGGGATTGAAGATGGGGATTCAATGCACACAGTCTTGAATCGTAACAGCAAATAAGGGTATGAGAGTTTTTAAGCAGTGATGGAAGCCATATGGAGGAAAGCTCATCTTTAATGGTTTCAGTATTTTTTTTTTAAAGTTTTATGTTGGCTTATGGAAGGCCTCAAAAGGTCAAGAATGGGATTAATAAAAATAATCAAGCACTGTTTGTAAACATATATGCACAGGAAGGTGACAATTACAACCTTAATTATATAAGTAAAGGTAATGGTTCATCTGCCTCCAGAATAACCTCTCAGAAGACGATTTCTTTAAAAAAATCCCAATTTCATTAACACCAGAAGTCTATGAAAAACAAAGGAAACTATGAGCAATAAAGTAACCACAAACATCAAATCATTCTAGTTGCCACATTTAACAATTTCAATACAAAGTTTCATTCATTCATTCAATAATTACTTGTTAATCATCTACTATGATTAAAAAAAATGATTAAGGCCAGTCCCTGTTGATAAGGATCCCAGTCTAGCAGTGTGGGAAAAGACATATAAACAAATCAGTGAGAAATACTAGCATTAAAAAGACAGCTATTTTAAGAGACCAGTTATGCCTGAGGGTGAGGAAATGGTTAAGAAAAGCTTCACAGAGAGGTCAGGTGAACTAATCTTGAAGGTCTATCAGGAAATTATAGCTGGGGGTGAGTGGATACGTGGAACATTGTTGCCCAACTGCATACTATGTTCAGGACATTACATGCAGTTTGGTAAAGATGACTCCATCTTTATCCCAGGTTTAAGGCGAAAGAGCCAGGAGTTTATCTAATCTTTGTAACAACCCATTTAACTGATAAAAGAAACAAAGACACAGGTAAATTAAATAGCTTGGCCAAGTTCATACAGCTAAGTGACAGCTGAGACTGGAATCCAGGCACACTGGGTTGAGACTGCGCTCAATCACTTCTCCATGGTGCCTGTGCGGGTAACACTGAAAAGGGGACCATGAAGGGTCTGGATGTACATTGCACACATGCCATAAACAGTCTACTTTTTATGCTGCAGCCAAGAGAATTGAGGCTCTGATAAATGATAGCAGTGCGTTGAGACTGATCACGAGGGAAGGGAGAGATCGTGAAGATGACTGAGAGAAATGGGGACACTGACATCTCCATGTGGCTAGACGTAAGAGTAGAGTAGAAGAGGAATAGAAGGAGAATGACATGAGGCTGTGGCTGAAAGAAAGACGGTGAAGTTTAAAACTTTACTGGTAGATTAGTTACGGGTATTGACAATGTCAAGGGGGTGGCCAATTTAGAATTTATCAATTTGTTCCACATAAATACAAATGGAAAAATTTCTTTTTGGGGGGGAGGGGAGATGTGTATCACAGGCTATTACAACTGTTTTAAGAGAAAAGGAAAAAAATTCCTGTTTAAAAAAAAATCTCATGACCCATTTTAGAGTTATCAACAATCTGAGATGACAGGAAATACATGATGGGCTAATTCACGTCACAGCATGTGTAGAAATCCCAGGAGTTAATGATGAGACAATAACTGTGAAATATTTAACAGATGAAGAATGAACTTATAACCTTTTCTGCATTAACACTCACTATGGCATTTCCTATAGCCATAACTTCTTAAAAAATAACAGAAGTCAGACAGGTACGACTGTATTTATATATATCTCCAACTATATCTCATAAACTACTTTCCCCATCAGAAAAAAAACAAAATACTTTCAATTATGGGACAAGGCTCAAAACAAAATTTTCCAAATACGTTTTTGTGCATAATGACTTGTCAGTAAACAATAAAAAAGAGAAGACCACATGTGGCACACATGAACAGTACAGCTTGAACTGTTGTAACCACCCAGATTAAGAAACGGAACATTAACACGTCAAAAGCCCGGCTGTGCAACATTCAGTCACTATTCTACCTTTTTCTGAAAGTAATCACTATCCTGACTTCTAAAACCATAGATTAGTTTTGCCTATTTTTACACTTTATAAAAATGAAATTATACAGTGTATCTTCTTTTGTATCTGGCTTCTTTCTTTCAAGGGTATTTGTGAGATTTACTCACGTTGCTGAATGTAGCAGTGGCTGTCTATTTTCACTGTTGATAACATGCCGTTGTATAACTGGAACACTATTCATTCTACATTTGAATTTTGATGAACATTTGAATTATTCCCAGTTTTGATTTACTGTGAATATAGCTGGTAAGAACATAATTGTGCATTTTTCGGTACATATATTTACACATTTCTGTTAAGTATACTCTTAGGAATACAACTGCTATATCATAGGATATTTTTTTTTAAATTTTTAACAGATTTAATATATATTTTATAGTGGTGGAGTCTGGGCTTTTGGTGCACTTGTCACCCGAGTGGTGTGTATTGTATTCCATAGGTAATTTTTCATCCCTCACCTCCTCTCACCTTTCCCCCTTGTGAGTCTCCAATGTCCATTACACCACTCTATGTACCCTTGTGCAGCCACAGTTCAGCTCCCCACAGGATATTTTTGGGTGTGGTTTTCATAGATTCTGCCAAACAGTATTTTAAAGTTATCATATCAATGTATACTCCTATCAGCAGTACATTACAGTCCCCAGTGTTCTTCATCCTAACCAACACCTGGTATTGTGGACTTTTCAATTTTAGCCATTCTGGTGGAGTATAGTAGTATCTCATTGTGGTTTTTATTTGCATTTCTCTTAAGACTAATGATGACAACCACTTTTTCAAATATTTAGTAGCCACCTGGAGATCTTCTGTGAGGTAGCTCTTACAGTCTTTTGCCCATTTTCTACTGTTTATCTTTGTTTACCTTACTGATCTGTAAGGATTCTTCATAGAATCTACATCAAGGGTCGACAAATCTTTTCTGTAAAGGGCCAGATGTAAATATTTTAGACTTTGTGCGCCACATGGTCTCTGTCACAACTACTCAACTCCTGTGCTGTGGCATGAAAGCAGCCATGGTCAATATGGAAATGAATGAACATGGCTGTGTGCTAATAAAACTTTGTTTATGGACAGTAATGTCTGAATCTCATAAAATTTTCATGCATCACAAAACACTGTTCTTCTGATATTTGTCAACCACTTAAAAATGTATAAACTATTTTTAGCTTACAAGTTGTACAAAAACAATTAGCCAGGAGGATCTGGCCCCAAAGCTATAGTCTGAAGCCCTAGTCTAGATAAAGACCTTTGTCAAATTATGTAAGTTATATAAGTCTTGCCAGGGGTTTATCAATGTTGTTATTCTTTACAAAGAACCAATTTTTGGCTTTGCTGACACTCTCTGTTTTGAATGTTTGGTTTTTATTTCATTAATTTTTGCTCTTGTCATTATTTCCTTTCTTCTATTTTCTTTGGCTTAAATTTAGTATTCATCTTTTGGCTTTTTGAACTAAAAATGTTTAAATGTTAATGCTAATATCAGTGTTAATATCCGATATTAAATGTTAATCTAAGTGATATTTAAATCACTGATTTTTGAGCCTTTCTTCTTTTCTAATACATGTACTTAGGCTATAAATTTCCCTCTAAGTATCCCACAAGTTTTGATAGGTCATATCTATATTAGTGTACATTATTTTCTAATTTTCATCATCATTTTTCTTCTGACTCATGGATTATTTTAAAATGACTCAACTTAATTTTCAAACACTAAGAGATCTTCAAGTTACCTTTTTTCCCACCCCAAGTTACTTTTTTGGTAATTTGTTCCAACTTTAATTCCACAGTGGTCAAATCTGCAGAATTTCAACTTTTTAAAATTTAAGATACGTTCTATGGCCAGTATATGGTATATTTTGATAACTATTTCATAGGCATTTATAAAAAATAGGGTTTATTCATTTGTTTGGTATGGCATCATATAAATGTCAATTAGGTCAAGTTTATCAATCATGTTCAGTTCTTCATTATAAGTGTTTGTAGTTTTATTTTGTTTATATTTGTCTGTTTGGTCTGCATATCCTATCAATTATTGAAATTTGTTAAAAATCTATCACTATGATTATGTCTACTTCTCCTCATAGTTGTGTCAGGTTTTGCTTTTCCTATTTTGATATTATGTTATAAGCTACATACATAATTAGAATGTTTTTATTTTCCTGGTGAGTTAAAAAACCTTTTTTTAATTAAAAATTTTTTCATTTATTTTTTAAATTGACATATAAAAATTGTATATATTTATGGTATGAACAGGATGTTTTGATACATGTATGGCTAAATCAAGTTATTAACATATCTATTACCTCACACACTTATCTTTTTGTGGTGAGAACACTTAAAATCTATTCTGTTAGTGATTTTCAAGTATACAATACATTGTTATTAACTATAGTCACCATGTTGTACAACAGATCTCCTGAACTTACTCTTCCTAACTAAAATATTTTATCCTTTGACCAACATTTCCCCAATCCTTCCACCCCCTCCTCTGTCCCTGACTCATAGTAAACATTCTGCTCTCTGCTTCTTTGAGTTCAACTTTCTAAATTCCACATATAAGTGACACCATGCAATATTTGTCTTCCTGTGCTTAGCTTATTACACTTAGCATAATGTCCTCCAAGTTCATCCATGTTGTCACAAATGACAGGATTTCCTTCTTTTTAAAGGCTGAATAATATTCCATTGTGCATATATACCACATTTTCTTTATCCACTTATCCACTGATGAATACTTAGGTTCATTCCATGTCTTGGCTACTGTGAATAATGCTGCAATGAACATGGGAGATGCAGATATCTCTTTGACATACTGATTTCATTTCCTTTGAATACACACCCAGAAATGGAACTGGTGAGTCATACGGTAGTTTTACTTTTAATTTTTTAAAGCACCTCCATACTATTTTCCATAACGGCTTTACCAATTTACATTCCCACCAACAGTGCACAAGGGTTCTCTTTTCTTCACATCCTCACCAATATTTGTTATCTTGTCTTTTTGATAACAGCCATCCTAACAGGTGTGAGGTGATAATTCACTGTGGTTTTAATTTGCATTTCCCTGATGATTGGTGATGTTGAGTATTTTTTCATCTACTGGTTGGTCATTTGTACGTCTTCTGAGAAATGTCTTTTCAGGTCCTTTGCCCATTTCTTAGTTAGGTCATTTGTTTTCTTGCTATTGAATTGTTCCTTGTATGTTTTGGATATTAACCCTGTATCAGGTGTATGGTTTGACAATATTTTCTACCATTCCATAAGCTGTCTTTTCACTCTGCTGATTGTTTCCTGTGCTCTGTAGAAGCTTTTCAGTTTGTTGCAATCTGATTTGTCTATTTTTGCTCTCAATGCCTGTGCTTTTGGGGTCATATCCAAAAATCCTTGCCAAGACCAAGTCAAGAAGATTTTTCTCTATGTTTCCTTCTAGTAATTTTACATTTTCAGGTCTTATATTTAGGTCTTTAATCTACTTTGAGTTTACTTTTGTATACGGTATGAGATAAAGGTCCAATTTCATTCTTCCAGATGTGGCTATCCAGTTTTCACAGCACCATGTATTGAGGAGACTATCCTTTCTCCATTGTGTATTCTTGGCACCAAGACAATCAGGAGGGACCTGCACATCTTTTTATAAGCCTTAGAAGTCACACAACATCACTTCTGCTACACTCTACTGATTCAGATAGCTCCAAGCCAACACAGATTCAAGGGCAAGGGACATAAATCCCACCACTCTTTAGGAGGATAGTAAAAAAATGGGGGGGGCTATGTTTTAAAACTCCCCAACATTTTAAAATGCTCTTGCAGCATCTCCTGGAAGTATCTCTTCTTATTTATTCCAAAAGTGTTTTCAGTGTGTCTTCCTCCACTGAGGTTTTCTGAGGTCTTACGTGATAAGAATTTTTATTACGCCTCACATTTTAGATGCATATAAATTGTATGTGGATTCAATGTTCTTTTCCTTTAACACTTTAAAAACATTATTCCATTGTCCTCCTGACATCAGATTTCTCAAATCCACATTAGGTACAATCCAATCTTATTCCTTTGAAGGTAATCTATTCTTCGTCACTGGTAGCTTTTAGAATTTTTTGTCTTTGATGTTATTATATGCTACTGTAAATAGGTCTAAGGGTGGGTTCTTCCTCCTCTCTCCTATTTAGCAGTCTATAAGCCCTTTCAGTCTGGGGTCTTCTACAAGTCTGATTCTGAGAAATGTGTCTTAATTATTTCTTCAATTATTTCCCCCTTCTTTTTTTTCTCTCCTCTAAGATTACTATTTATCTAGATAGAAGCCTTTCTACAAAGACCTGACACACCTCTTAGATTTTACTCTATGTGTTTTCTCTATCATTTAATGCTGTGTTCTCAGAGAATTTCTCAACGTCATCTTCCAATTCATGTGTTTGCACATCAGCTGTGACTACCATTCAGACTGCTTTATGCTTTATTTTTACTATATTTTTTCATACTAATATTTCTACTAGGTTCTATGTTTTTATGTTTTCTTGTTCTTGCATCATATTGCTATTATCTTATCTTTTTAAATATATTTATCATGCTTAAATTCTAAGTCAATCTTTTCCAATAATTCTCTATGAGATAGTATATGTTATTTACTTAGTTGCCTTTCTTCAAGAGTAATTGTACTATTCAGGTGACTAATCTGGCTATAAACTGATGTTCCTCTGGGGTACCAGCCGCTCTGATAATATGCATGGTGAAAGGGCTAAAGGCCAGACCATAATTGTAACCAATCTGGTAAACTTAAGGGAAGGGGAGAATGAGCCCAAGCAAAAAGCCTCAGGGACATCAGAACCACTACTCTTTACTCCAATCTGCTGGCATTCCCCAGGCAACAGTTTGTTCAGGATTACACATTTAAACTCTCAGGGAGAAACAGTACTGGGAACAGAGTCTTCCTCCACTGAAACCTACCAATCTGGGAGTTTGGAAAGGGTAAGGAAAAGAGGTGGAAAAGTGATCCCCTAAGGGCACCTAGTCAGGCCATACCTGTTTACATCAAGCCATCAAAGTCCCAACAGACCTTTTGAATGGACATTGAGGCTTGAACCACTGCTACTCATTTCTATGGGGAAGGGACAGGCAAAGACAATCTCAAGGTAACACCAGTGAGAAACAATAATAGAACTTAGCCGTCTTCTGACCTATTTTCTCACTGCTACGTCTGGCAGTCCTTAGTCCCAGGATGTAGCCAATACCCCTATACGTCATAACCCACTCACCCACCAACACATACGGGTTCAAGAGAGCCTTCATCTCCCCTACTTCCTCTCACTCCTCTAGTTTCTTCAGAGTTGATTCTGGGTAAGGGAGTCAACAGCTGGGACTGATTTGACACTAAGTGGAAACCAGCCTAGAAACTTTTTTTTTTTAATCAAATCTGTAGAACTTTCGCTCAATTTCACCCTTCCTAATCCAGTTCAGAATCTGAGGCAAGCAAATCAATAAAGAGTTAATACTTAGTAAGAGAATATCTTATCAACAAAAAAGTTACCCTGGGGCATCTACAGTTGACAGAGTAATGACAAGCACTTCCTAATTCTTTCATGGATATTTGTATATTTCTAGCTTCATACATTTGAAAACACATTTTATTTTTTCTAACTTTTCATTAGCCATAGATTTATAAAGCACTCTGTAAACTTATGAATAACATTTTTTAAAAATCCCCCTCTATAGTTATCATGCTTACCAAGATTACTGACCACTAAGTGCCATTAAGTGGCACAATTCCCCAGTTCTCTAAGGCCATGACAGGTACTCCCAAATACACATGTACACAGATTAGCCTCAAGCTGATATGGAACTATGTGAGCAATAGACAAGTTAGCAGATGGGATGCTATTTCAATAACAGGCAAGAAAGGAAAGAACCTAACTTAGGATCTTAGACATCTTCCCCAAATAAGGTTAGGAAGGAAGACTAGAGTTGGTAGACAGTTGATAGGACTTGGTTAGTAAATGAATCTGGCTGCTCACTATAATAAGGTTATTTAAAAACCTAATTTCACCTTAAATTTCATAAAGGAATAAAACATATAATACCAAGGAGGTAATGGTTCTGCTCTTTTCTGTACTAGTGAGGTGGTATCAATAATTATTTTCAGTTCTGAGCACCACACTACATGCTCTAGAGGTTAAAAAAAAAAATCATCCAATAGGATGATTGGGAAAAATGGTATCTTTTAAATTTATAGTTTTCTGGCTACTAGTAAGGCTCATTATTATATACTGATGAAGAAGTGCAAAAAGCTAATAAAACTCCTATGAATTGCTTGGGCATATGCTTTACCAATTTTCCTTAGGTTATTTCCTTTTCAAAAATCTGTTTCTGAAAATTCTTTTTATTTTAAGGATTTTTACCTTTTCTCAGTTACGTAAATATTTTCTCCCAGTCTATCATTTGCACTTAGCCTTTATTTACAGGGGTTTTTCTACATAACTTTTAAAAAGTAACTTTTTGTATGTAGTCAAATTTGTTTGATTTTTTGCTTATGACATGTTATTTTCTGCTTTTCTTAAGACAGTCTCTTCCACCAGAGATAATACAAACTCTATCCAATATATTCTTTACTTTTTCACATTTAGACCTTTGGTTTGAAGTAGAGATCCAACTCTATTTTCTCCCAGTTGCAATTCCATTGTATCAATACATTTATTAAATACAACACTTTTTCCCTCTGAACTGCCACTTTTATGATATTTTCAAGTTCCATAATTACATGTAACAGCTGGATTTTATTATTTTCTATTGTCTATTCTTGTGCCAATATCATGCTGTTTTGATTAGACGTCTGTGGTAATTTTTAATATCTAGGACTCCTCACTCTTCTTCTTTTCTCAGTTTTCTGTAATATGTTTACTTAAAGAGCACTTTCTCCAGGCACAGATGTTAAGGTGGAACCAGGTACAAACTGAAAAATGTATGTATTATCTTGTAACTAAAAAATGCAGTTAATTCAGTTGATAGGCAGAGTCTCTATCAGATTCCATACAATAAAAATAAAAGAGTAGAAAATACAGATGCTTCTTGACTTACGATGAGATTACATCCCAATAAACCCACCATAAATTGAAAATATCATAAGTCAAATATGGATTTAATACACCTAACCTACCAAGCATCACAGCTTAGCCTAGCCTACCTTAAACGTACTCAGAACACTTAACATTAGCCTACAGTTGGGCAAAATCATCTAATACAAAGCCTATTTTACAATGAAGTATTGAATATTTCATGTAATTTATTGAATACTATACTGAAAGTGAAAAACAGAATGGTTGTATGGGTACTTGGAAGTACAGTTTCTAGTGAATGTTTATCACTTTTGTGCCACTGCAAAGCTGAAAAATAGTTACATCATCGTAAATTGGTGAACATACATAATCACATGGACAAATGTCCTCATGAAGAAACATAAGGGGAAAAAAGGAGCAGCCGCCAAGTATGAGAGAAACTATGCATCTCATTTGAGGCTCTTAACAACCATCATATGAGACAGGTGGAGGAACTGAGGCACAGGGAGGAAAATGGAAGAGAGTGTTAGGCAAAAATCTGA
Organism: Daubentonia madagascariensis; assembly: GCA_023783475.1. NCBI lineage: Eukaryota > Metazoa > Chordata > Mammalia > Primates > Daubentoniidae > Daubentonia > Daubentonia madagascariensis. Next base: position 3,527,305 of record JAKFHU010000144.1, on the reverse strand, counting down.
TCAATGGAAAATATAAAAAGAAAACATCTACTAAGGGAAGCACACAGACCAAATAAGATGGAGTTTGCTAATATTTTCTTTGTCCAATCCTATCTACAAAAACTAACTGACCATTCTATAATGCTATGCCCTATATCCAACCTTCATCTAGCTAAGAGCACTGAGTTCAAGTGACTAATAGTTATGTGAACTCTATGACCTGCTCTTTCGATTTTCAGAGATTATGAATCCACCCACAAACAGCAATAGAAAATATAAGCATTCTATGCCTTCACCAGCATTGAACCCCAAACAGTCTGTTCTCTAATTCCTCTGAAAAACACATTTGAGTCCTCTGATGACTTCTGGGAGCAGGAATTTAGCTACTTTACTGCTTGCTCTGAAAACCACAAAATGTACCAAAAGAAATGAATTTTTATATTAAATAAAACTAAGGGGTTGCTAACAACCCCAAACCACAGATCATGAAGTATTTTATCAAATACAATACAATTTAAAACAAGTGGATAATAAATATCACAAGCCAATATATACCTCTATATATCCAAGTAGTGTTGGATTTTTCTGAAATTAATGGAGAAGATCCTAAGGATATTTATTTGAAACAAAGATAAACGAGGGAGCATACAAATCACAGGAGAGACTGCAAATGCTCCTCTGAGGGCACATTTCCATATGGAGGAATGGCAGGGAAAACGATGATAAAGAAGAGACGTGTGTACCTGTCATCTTTATTTCTTCTGACTTTTAAATCAGACAGGAAAATGGGAAAGTATGGAGAAAAGGGAAGAACTATCCCTGCAATGATGATCAGCATTAGTTGAACAAAGAGAAATAAACCTCAAAGTTACATTGAGAGCCAAAGTGCACTCCTTCCTGGGTGATCTATTCACCGAAAAAAATGGAAAACCAATTGTTGAGAAGAGACATGGTTCTGGGTCAGAGAACACAGATGTCTTTGTGGGAAAGCATCCTGAGACAAGTAAAGTGAACTGAACCTTCCAGATGCCCCAGAACACATCATCCCCCCCTTACTACTACTATTATTAAAAATATTTAATAATAACAACATTAACTAACATTGAGCTCTTACTAAATTCTAGTCACTATTCTGGGAGTTCTACAAGTATTAGCTCTTTAAATCCTCAAAACAATTACAATGAGGTAAGCACTTTATCTCCATTTTACAGATGAGAAAAATGAGGTTCAGAGAAGTTAAGTTTTCTATAGTCATATAGCTAGGAAATATAAGACCCACAATTTGAACCTAAGCAGTATGGTCTAAAAGTTATGCTTTTAACTGTTATGCTGGATTGTCTGTTCCATATTAACATTAAAATATTAGCAGACCTAGAAAGTACACAAGATTTTTTATTTATCCAGTAAATATTTACATACCTTGTACTGTCAGCTCTGCTTGAGCTTCAATTGTTTCATTTCGATTATCAGCTATACAAAAATAAGTCCCAGCATCATCCTCAGTGACATCACTGATCTCCAGGCTACCACCTGCCAGCAATACCAATCTTTCAGAGCTGCATAAAAAAAAATTGATACATTTTATTACCAGGAAAATAATACCTGAGAAATGCTCCACATAAAACAGAGAAAACACTTTAACAGTATTATTATTTATATGGCTACAGACAGACTGAGACTAACACAAAATTATCAGACTTTAACTTAGCCCAATTTGTTCTGCTCATATTTTATAAGCATAAACATCACAAATACAAATTAAATATTACAATGAATTTTCTCTGACACTTCTAGTTATTCCCAAAGGGATACCACTTTTGCAACCAATTCCACTTCCCCTACCGCCCATCCCTGTCTCCCTAGTCTGGCCACTATTTTTGCAAATTATGTAATTTTGAAGTCTGGAATCAATCTGAGAATCACTCCACCACATCTATGCCACACTGAGATTACTAATAGAAGGAAAATATAAAGAGAGCAAAATGTCAGATCAGAAGTCATGGGGTCACAGTGCCTACTGAAAGTTTCCTGTGGTGGCTTGGCTAGGAAAGGGAGGAAAAGAGGAAGGGAAGGGAGAGAGAACGGTTGCCAGAGGGCAGCTCCCTGGGCGTGGTAGTTGGGCACAAATCAACCACTAACATGCCATTATCAACAAGAACGTTGATGAATACTGGCCCAACTCATGAAAGTCTTGGCTCCTGATTCAGCCTCTGACACCATTTAGCAGGGACACCAGGGCACCTCATTACAACCTGGCAAGGGTAGAAATCTAGGCTCCCCACTTGGTCTTTGACCGGCATGGCAGTGGCGGGGCCGTAGTTTCTTCTCTGGTGTTTGAATGGAGTAGAGTAATTGTAGTCTAATGGTTTTTGTCTTGCTTGTCTGTCCCTTTCTTGGTCCTCTGGCTAGAGAGAGGATACTTTTGTTGGTGCTTTTTTTATATGTGCCTGTTGGCGTTTCCAGGTTGCTGGCTTCTTTATCTCCAACCCTGCGATATATGAAGCAAAAACAGAACCCAGGAAACTAACCATCACATTGTTCCTTGGATCCCAAGGTCCCTAGCCAATCATTCTCCTCTCTCCACCTTTCAGAGTCTTATGTTTGTTTTATATATAACGTCCAGAGTTTTTAGTTGTATTTAGTGAAAGGTATAGGGAAAAATATAGCTACTCCATCTTCCCAGAAGTAGAAGTCCTCTATTTGTTTTCTTAAGTAATCTGGTTTTTCTACTACTGTCAATTGTAATAATATCAAGCATTTTCATAATTAAAACCTGTTTCTTTGCAGCTGAGTTTAGAGCTATCATTCCACTAAAAGATAACGTTAATTTGATCACTAAGTTATATTTTGCTATCAGTCACCTTGAACATCAGCAATTATATTTTCTGGATTCTCTCCCCTTAAAATAGAACTACTCAGTGAATGGGACCCATTTCCACCTCCCCCTTTCATTAGCTATGTTTATTTTGGATCTGAACAAATTTGATTAAAAGATTAAATAAACATATCAATTCTCAGACATTTATAAAAGCCATGGCAATGTTTTTAAATACTTTCAAAGAGGTCTTAAGATTAGTAATAAAAATGATATCTAATTATTTAAGATCTTTTTTCACTAGAGCCAGCCAAGCATTATCTGGATTTCTAACCACTTTTTTCTTTCAATTTCTAAATCTCTAATTTGGCATCTAAATAATTTATCAGCTAAGGTCTATCTACATATCTCATAAGGCTCTGGCAGAAACAAAGATATTTTAATTATAGACCTCCAACATGAAGCACTCCTATGCTCCATTCACCTACTTATATTTTCCTACATTACATTCAGTTATTCATTCAACCAAAATATACTGGTTACCACACCCCCTCCCCAGTTATTTGCCAAACACTGTGCAAGGGTCTAGAAAGACCAATGCGAGCAACACCAACACTGTCCTGCTCTTATATTCTTTTGAAACTTCTTGAGGCAGTAACATACCAAGGCAGTGCTTCTCAGATTTTTCCACCATATAATCTGAGTATTCGGGAGCCTAGATAGAGAACTAGAGGCAGAAAAAAGTCTACTCAATCTTCAAAGTCTACTGATTTATCCTTAAAATTCAGAGGAATATTATTAACCATGATATATCCACAGTTAATTTAATTAAAAACCATTTGCTCTCAAAAATATGTTTGAATAAAACTGGATGTTCCTGGAAGATCCTACCATGATTTGTATATTCTGGCCCACCCTGACCACCTCTCTACTAAGAGAACAATGTGTAACACTCTGTATAAAACAGCAATGCCATAGCTACCTCTCCTGGCATCCCTGGCATACTCTGTCTTAAGTTTCTTCAGAGCACTTATCCTAACCCGACATTTTATATGTTTACCTGATTATTATCTTGACTCTTTCCCACTAGAATATATGCTCTACAAGAGCAAGAACTCTATTTGGTTCACTACTCTTCCCAGTACCTAGAACAGTGCCTGATGTAGTCAGCATTCAATAAATATTTCTCGAATAATCATTGAACAAATGCGAATCATAGGATCCTTACATTTATTTCTTTTGTAAAAATCATGTTTTATATCTTCAGAATGTCTTTTTATGATGATAAAATATAAAAGTTTTAAAATAACTTATTTCAGCTTTCCTACTTCTGATAAAGATTTTGTTCTAATGTGTAGCCAATTAAAATTTCTGCTGTAAGAGCTTGAAATTTTTATCCCTTACTTTAAGGTTCCCTATGTTTCAGTTAGCAAAAGTTTTAAAAAAATCCCTTGAAGTCTTACAAATTTTTTGTGTAATATTTAGCTGGGACGAGGAGTAGAAAGAAAAGGAAGAAGCAAAATATGGGCAAAAGAAGTTGATGAATAAATGGATATTAACAAAGATGATATTGGGGATGATGCCATTAGTTCTGCTGAAGGAATATACGAGGAACAATCTGATTGTATTCCATCATCCCCACTGATCACTGAAGGCTGATCACCCAGCCGACTAGACAGATATCCCTTTCCATGTCTTGGCTACTCAACTATACAAATTAAGATTATCTTCTCACTTTTGATTAACCAGTTAGGAAACTCTAGACCTGCTCTGTCCAAATAAATAGCCAGTAGCCACATGTGGCTATTAACACTTGAAATGTGGCTTGTATGACTGGGGAACGAAATTTTTTATTTTATTTTATTTTTATTTAATTGTACAAGCTGAAGGAGCATGAAATATTTTCCACTGAACACAAACTTTATTGTTTTGGTAGAACTACATTTCACTTTAACTGGTGCATCACATAAACTCTTACTGTTGTATTTAGCAGTACACATGTACTTCTCACTTTTTTTAAAGTGGCTACCAGACAATTTTAAATTACATGTGCAGCTTACATTATATATCTATTGGACAGCACTGCACTAGAAGAGTGGTCCTCAATTGGGGGCAATGTTGCCGCCCGAGGGATATCTGGCAGTATCCAGAGACATTTTTGGTTGTTACACCTTGGAAGTGCTATTGGCTTCTATCGGGTAGAGGCCAGGGATGACAGTAAACATTCTATTAATATAATGTGCAAGACAGCTTTGTTTTGAAAACCAAAGCATACCTAACTACCACCACCCCAGTTCTCTTCTGAAAGTACAACTGAGAAAAGCACCCATTACATAAGGAAGAAATGAGGGAATGTGGGAAGGATGATAGGGTAGTTGGTGTTTTGTGGAAGATGAAGAATTTGTGATCACAGCAGAAGGCTGAGAAGATTTTAAAAGACAAAAACAAAAGGATGAGGAATACAGTTTCTTATACTGTTTGAGCAAAGAAAAAAACTACTATCAATAAAATGCATATAAGAGTGAGAATGAATGAGAAAATTCAGGCTACTCAGGACTGGAAGCTCTTGCAACAATTTAGGGAAGGAGACCCCAAAGCCTTAAGCTAAGCATACTGCAGCTTCAGAAAGAACAAATGGAACAACTATCACTTAATATTTTGAAAGCACTTTTTTCTTTAAACATCCTAATCATATATAGCATTTATAAACATATTTCAAGGATGATACATGAGCATTGTGATGTGTTTAAATAAAGTAGATAATCATTTTTTTATTCATCAGTAGTCCCAAATAGGATTAGACCAAGTCTCAAGCTAAGGCTGAGAAGGGCTTTTGGGCAGACAGCATTTACCTTTCTGTGTCAAGTGCCTCCTCGTTTTTCATCCATCTAATGGCTGGAGCAGGAAGTCCCGAAGCAACACACGGCAACACTGCACTCTGACCAATGACTCTCACTAAGGAAGAAGGTTGTTTCAAAAATACCAAGTTTGAAGTTACCTCGGGATCTAAAGAAAAATTTTTAAATAAAAGATAATGATTAAATAAAAGGTAAAGCACTTTACCATTTTAATTACGAAGAATGACTAATTCCTATTCAGTCTGTGTGGCTTTGTATGACAAAATATTTTAAGCAAAAGTGAAACAAAAAATTTCCATTTAAATTAACAAATACTTGTTAAATAAATTCTATGTGCAAAGTATTGTGCTAAGCTCTTTAGGGGTCCTAAAGATGTAGAAGTTATAGCTCCTCCCTTCAGGGTGCATACTGGTCAATTGAGGGAGATTTGACATGAACCCCCTTCACTTTAAAAGATAACATAAATGCCACATGAAAGATACAAACAGCAGAGACCAAGCAAGCTCAGGACCCTTGGCATCCTCCCTACTCACAGGGATTTAAGAAGTTTCCTTTCCTTCCCTGAACCCTGTGTGTTATTTAGGCTGGAGTGCAGTGGCATGATCATAGCTCACTGCAACAGAAAATCTTTCTGAGTTTCATCTCTTTAAATTTACTCACTTAGTTTGTCAATCCTTTGATTTTGTAATGGAGCAACCATCTAGCTACCACTGTATTTGTGTATCTCTTATTCAGGTATTGGAATTAATGCATGTTCACTTTATAGAGTTGTCCTCTTGTGGACATATGAAATGGCCATACTCCTGTCGGGAGAAGATAGAGTTCTCTACTTAATAGGGTGATATTAACTTAATGTTGAGTTTTGAGAAAAAAGTTCTCAGAAATGTGACTTCCATTCCTACAATCTTTGGAAAAGATGCTCTACAGCCATGGTAACAATTTCCAGAACTAGCTTTAAACTTGTCTAACCAATTAACAACAGTTCTATAGCCATGGTAACAAGCAAACATTGCCTAATAGATTAGTGATGACTCATGTCAGTGAACATGCCTTTGAAACCAATGAGTGACAAAATCAAGCTTTAAAAGTCAGCCAATTAACAGTGGAGTCACTTGGTTCTAAGGCTGATGATAACTAGCTCCAACCTCTGTAACCAACCACAAAATATGTTTCTATGATGGACATCAACCCACCTCTGCCTCTTAACCAATACAACCCAAAACAATGTCTTCTCAAAAACTCTATAGGAAATCAGCAGTTAGCTTTGCTCAAGAGGACTATGTTTGACAAGCACAGCTCTCCCTTACTTAACTAAACAAAACATTTTGCATTGTTTTTGTTTCAGATATTGGGTATCTCATCCTTTGACACTATAAACCTTGTTTTCTTGGATGAGATGTTAAGGATTTGTTTGAATGCCACCCCAGGTGTAGAGAAAAAATATTATTTCTGTCACATAAAAGCAAGTCAGGAAGTAGGAGGAAAGACACTGGTATATGGCAATAGTTCTTTTCTTAAAAATTTTTTGATATATTTTAACTCATTATATCCAAAATATTATCACTTCATCTTGTAACCAATAACAAAATTATTAATGAGATATTTAACATTCTATTTTTCATACCAATTCTTAAAAACCAGTGAATATTTTATATTTATAGCACTTCCTAATTTTTAAAAAATTTTTTATTATTATGGGTACATAATAGTTACATATATTTATATAGTACTTGTGATATTTTAAAACAAGCATACAATGTGTAATAATCAAATCTGGGTAATTGGGGTATCTATTACCTCAAGCATTTATCATTTCTTTGTGTTAGGAATATTCCAATTCTACTCTTTTAGTTATTTTAAAGTATACTATAGCTTATTGTTGACTATAGTCACTTTGTTGGCTATCAAATACTGTTCATTCCATCTAACCATCTAACTATATTTTTGCACCCATTAACCAATAGTTCTTTTTTTAAATTCACCTTGAATTACTTAGGTATATGTAATCAAATTTTAATAGAATCAATTAAATAACAAATATTTATGGGCTTCGGTGTGCCAGGAACCATTCTTGGCAGCAGACAAAATTCCCTGCTCTCGTTGAGCTTACATACTAGTAGGGGGAGAGAGACAACAAACAAGATATGTCAGATGGTGGTATGTTCTAAAGTAAAATGGAGGAGGAAGGAGAAAACACTGTGGGAGGAAATGAAAGGCTGTTGTTTTAAACGGAGTGTTCAAGGAAGGCTTCAATGATAAAGTAATATTTGTGCAGAGAGAGTAAGCCAGGCAAATATCTGAGAGAAGAGGATTCTAAGCAGAGAAAATGGCAAGTAGAAAGGCTCTAAAGTAAGAGCATGTTTGGAGTGTGTTCTAGAAACATAATGTGGTCACAATCACAGAGGAAGGGAGAGAAGAGTCCGAAATGAGAGAGGGGAAACAAGGGAGGGAAGTGGTATTAAGATTATTTAAAGTAGGCCAGGTGTGGTGGTTCATGCCTGTAATCCCAGCACTTAGGGAGGCCAAGGCAGGAAGATCCTTGAGGCCAGAAGTTTAAGAGCAGCCTTGGGCAACATAGTAAGACCTCAGTTCTACAAAATATAAAAAATTAGCTGGCATAGTAGTACATGCCTATAATCCCAACTACTGAGGCAGGAGGATTGCTTGAGCCCAGGAGTTGGAAGTTGCAGTGAGCTATGATCATGCCACTGCACTCCAGCCTAAGTAACGGAGCAAGAATTTATGTCTCTTAAACTAAACTAAACTAAAATAATTATATAAAGCCTTACAGGCCAAGAACTTTAACTCTGAATAAGAAGAAAAACCATTAGGGGGTCTGAGCAAAGGTATAAGAGATCTAATATACATTTTAAAAGGTATTGTGGTTTCTAAGAATACATTGGGACAGGAATGACCTGGGTAGGAATGATGACAACAAAAGACAGAAACTGCATTTTTTAAAAATCAGTTCAAGGTCCATCAGGAACACCCCTTAGGAGTTGCAGCTCATAACATTGGTCTTACTTTGCAAGCCAGTCCATAGGTTAAAAATGAGCCCATGAAGTAGTCATATATAAAAACTTTGCCCAAACAATGGAGGGATGGTCCAATTACACTCATAAACTCAAACACGAAATGAGAACTGTGGAAAGAATCAGGCACCTAGCAGTGGGAATGGAAGGTGAAAAGTCAGGAAACATCAAGAACCTAGAGGGGCTGTGATGAGCTACAAGTGAGAGGAAGTCATGAGTAAGAAGTTACACAATGAGAACAGATTTACAAAACTGATGATGAGGAAAGCCAGTAGAGGCAGAAAGCATGAGAAGACATATAAAAAGAAGGAAAGACTGAAACAGGAGCTGAGTTTATATTAAAATGGGGCACACCATAAAGATCCAAGAAGTCTTGCTTGCCAGTTCTAGAGCTGCCATATTAAAAGTCACCACCCTACCCATCTCTGATACGAACTAGCCTGAGTGAGTCTCTGATTGTACAAGTATTATAAAAAAGACCTAACTATAAAAGTATCCTATTGTGGGGAGAAGGCTTGACAAAAAACACAGAGCTTTAACCAAGAAGAATGCCATTGGACATTGAATGTACTTTATTGCTTGATAAAATTCTAATAATGTACTCACTAAAGAGTGGATCTTTCTGGTGTATTTTCTTCTTTTTACTCCTGTAAGAAACTGAGACTCTTTATGCTGACAGTAATATGTTATACTGCATATGAACAATGTTCATTAAAAATATTCTAACAGAATAATTTTACCCATTAATAAACATAAAACCATTAGACCTGATAATGAATTAATACCTGGAAGAACCTTCAATTCAGCTTCATCACTATACTTTGGTGGCCCACCACTTTCAACTATACAGCGATAAAGTCCCCCATCCCTTTCAGTCACGTTGCTGATAACCAGTGTTCCACTCGGGAGTTTGATAACTCTATCATCCAGAAGAAGAGGCTGTCCATTCTGTTCCCACCTCACAAACGGGACCAAATCTGCATTAACTTCACAATTCAGAATTGCACTGTTCCCAGCATAAACTGAGGAAGGTTCTGGTTGGCTGATAAATCTTGGAAGACCTGGACAATAAAGGAAAAAAAGAAATAAAATGTAATTACATATTATTAAAAATGTAGTCATGGGGATCAAGGGCAAGTTAGTCCATATGGCCACAATGTATGGTGGAACCAAGGTCAAGAAGAAGGTTCAGGGGTGAGGAAATTGGCTATAAACAGGCATACAGAGCATATAAATAAATATACTAAGGATAATTAGAGTCAGATTCCTCACAGCTGGAGAAGCAAGGTACAAATACAGAAAAGGAGAAAGGTAGAACAAATCCCATAGTATTGGTCTAGAATAGAGTTATCAGTGTAAACTTCATGGTTTTATATAATTATAGGTATAAAAATATACAGTGATGTCAATAATAATAGAAAAGTATGTGTGAAATATGTATACATTTTATATACAGTCACTACATATACACTAATTAATATACCTATATACATATATATACCTATATATTTCCTAGCCCTGTCCATACAGAAGGGCCAGCATTAAAGCCACTCCAGTAGCAATGAGTACATATGATGACCCTATCTTGATTTCTAAATATCATTCTCCCCTGAAAGGAACCAGTGCTTCTTGGAGAAATGGCAGATTCTAGGAGTGGAGTAGGGACAGTACAAGATGAATCTGGAACATCTCATGACATAAAGTAAAGAACTGTCCAAAGAACAATGTGGGTATATCAAAAGGACATGGAAGTCAGATTGAAGGGAGTTTCCTCTGACTAATCTGGGATAATGGTATTAATGCTATTATAACCCACTGAATTAAACAAGAATTTGTGAATTCATGCTAATATAAATAAACAAAAAAGTGGAGAAGGAAAAGCTCTACCTTATAGAAATGATGGAACTAGAAAAATCACCACTTGGTAACCATGGCAGTAATAATTGATTCAGGCAAGAATCCTCAATGGATGCTAAAACTAGTAGTTGAAAATTTGACGAGGAACAGTATATTTACAGAGTATCAAAGTATTTCTTCCCAAAGTAGTTGTCACTAATTAACAAAAGTAAAAAAACTTTACAATGGAGAAACATTGCATAGACCATCTTAACGAGGTAATAAAAGTCAACATCACCAGCGACAGAACAAAGTATCACACGCTTCTAGGTATGATGCACTGAGAACAACACAGCATTACTTCTGTAGTATTTCTCCCCAAAATGCAAAACCTGAATCTATAGGGGGAAATCAAACCAACCCAAAATTAGACAAGGAAAAACTGAGGACCTGTTCCACATCAAACGCGTTTAAAGAGACACAACTATTAAATGACACATGTAATCCTGGACCGGAAAGAAAAAGGGGTGAGGGAAGTTTCTGCTTTTGTCTTTTGCCATAAAGAACATTGAGACAATCAATAAAATATTTATTAAATGATAGTACTGTATTAAGGTTAATTTCCTGATTTTGATGGATGTCTGTGATTATTCAGGAGAATGTCCTTGTTTTTAAGAAATATACACTGACATTTAGGTAGGCGGTAACAGAGCAACATGTCTGGAACTTACTCTTAACAGTTCAGAAAAAAGTATTTGGGTGTATGCATATTTGGGGTGATGATAAGGCAGATGTGGTAAAATGTTAATAATTGGGTAATCTGGGTTAAGGTATACGGGATTTCTTGGTTCTATTCTTGCAACTATTCCCTAAATTTGAAATTATTTATTTCAAATAAAATGTTAACAAAAAACACAGTCATAAATACTCTATAGTTGCCACAGAATATAGCAGCTAACATCATCAACATTGGAATTTGAATTCCAATTCTACCACTTCATGGTTGTACAAAGTTGGCAAGTTACTTAACCTCTCATTAAGCCTCTCTATCAGCAAAATGAGAACAATAACAGGCCCCACAGGTTGTTAAAAAAAAATTCAATACTTAACAAATAATTCATATATAGCATATGCCTGGTACATAAATACTCAACTATTATTAAGATCTAAAAAGTGATTCTGCTATGCTCAAAGCACAACAAAATGTTTCTTTAAGACAAGCCAACAAATTATGAGAAACAATTCCAGATTTTTTTAGTTCTATGATGGTGAATTAGTCCAAATATAAATCACACAGCTTTTCTGGCACTGCTACAAATTTTTTCTCATTTTTTATTTCAAGACGATTTTTGAAGGAAAGAAATAAAGATAAAATTATCAAAATATCTACTTTTAAGAAACCAGAAAGTTAGAAGAAAGGAATTAAAAAAAAATAAACACAGATACTAATAAAGTTGGAAAAGGGGGGAATCTTAATAAATAAAACCAAGAAATGATTCTATTTTTTTAAGAAAACAAAAATTTTTTCCTCCTGAGGTCTCATGAAACTGAGTAATTTTTTAAAATGTAATTTTTAAAAATGTAAACCCCCAACAACACATGGGGAATTGGCAGACAAGAGATTTCAAAAAGTTTCTGAACAGAGAAAGCAGATGGAAGAAACAGTAACTGACACATCAAGGCAGAGAATGCTGTAGCTTCCAGTGTTTACAAGAAGGAAGCAGTTGCCCTACTGCCTCTGGAGAACTGCAGGAGAAAAAAGAGTAGGAGTAAGACCCAGAGTTGACAAGAAGGGATTAACAATGTCTATATTTAGACCATCCCATTCCCACACCTTTGGGCACAAAACACCCACATCCAGGCTACTGCCCAGGCTGTGGGGAAACGAGACAGCCCAGAAAAAAAGACCTCTCATATTTAATTCTATAAGCTATCAACTTAGATCTTTCAAAAATTTCCCTTCTTGCTTGACTTGGCCAGAATCGGTTTCTATCATTTGCAGCCAAAAAACCCTAGCAAAAAAGTCCTTTAGAATGGCAATTTGGCACAATCTTTAAAAAAAAAAAAAGAAAAAAAAGTTTTATCAAGATATAATTTATACACCATAAAGTTCACCACTTAAAGTACAAAATTCAATGATTTTACAGTATATTAAAAGAATTGTACAACCATCACCTTTTCAACATTCCCAAAAGATACCTTGTACTCACTCGAAGGCATTCCCCATTCTGTACCTAATCCCCTCCCCACCCCTCATTCCCTCATCACCCTCCCCCATCCCCAAGTCCTCACTCCTAGAAAACCACTAATCTACCTTCTGTCTCTATAAATTTGCCTATTCTGGACATTTCACATATATGAGATCATACAATATATAGTCCTTTGTGACTGCCTTAACTTGGCTTGACATTTTTGCAGTTCATCCGTGCCATAACATAGATGAAGACTTGATTCCTTTTTATTGCCAAATAATATTCCATCATATGAATACTCCACATATTGGTTATTCACTCAACATTTGATGGATAGGTTGTTCCCATTTTTTGGCTATTACAAATAATGCTGCCATTAACATTCATATACAAATTGTTGTGTGGACATATCTTTTCCTTTCTTTTGTGCAAATACCTAGGAGTGGAACTGCTAAATCATATGGTAACTTTATAAGTAACATTTTCAAGAACTAACAAACTATTATAGTATCCTTTTAAATTACACACACACCCACACACAAAAGCATACCCTATGATTCAGCAATCCCATTCTAATACTCTATTCTACAGAAATAAAGACTTGCAAAAGGTAATTCACTAAAGCACTGCCTGTAACATCCAACAATTTTAATCCACATAATTGTTTAACAAAAAAGGGAATCTTTAAAATAAATCAGTGTGTATATCTATACGAATGGAAATTATGCAACAATTAAAAAGAACTTCTCTTTACCCCTTAGTTTAGATGCTATTTCTTCCTGAGACCCAGGCCAAGAGTAGGTTAAATAACTCTCCTATAGAATACTGTCTGCAATATCACCTTGTATTAAAACTGTTTACTCACTTAAATATTGGGTCAAAAAATGCTTCCTGAAGGATATGAAAGCTAAGAGGAAAGATGGACAAAACTAATAGAGGGCAAGAGAGAAAAAAGTGGTGGAAAGAATTAATAGTGGGGAAGTTATGAAAAACTGCCAGAAGGCGAAGAATAAATGAAAGGGAACTCAAAACACTTGGTACCGCCAGTGCTTAAATTGTGATGAGGGTGATGAGGGTGGTGATGGCGGTAGGGGAGGGGCCAGAGGCAGGGTGGAATGTTAAGAAATGAGCCTGCAGAAGTGAGGGCCAACTCAGAAAAGGAATCAAGAGGCCTGTTACTAAAGAGTGTAGATATTAACTTGACGATATTACTGGAAAACCACTGACAGGTGAGAAAGGATTCTCTAACCACAGTGTAGAGACTGGATTGGAGGAGAGGAAGAATACTGTGGCAGATGAATAGTTACAAGGCTGTGGTGAGAGTGGATGAAGTAAAGGGAAATTAGGAAGCAGAATCCACTGGATTTGGTGATGGCATGTAGGGGAAAGCTGAGAGGAAGGAGTCACAAATAAAGCCCAAGTAAAAGATATTTAAGAACATAAATGATAAAACATAAGATGACCTAAATGACATTGGAAGAGGCAGGCTTTATACTAATTAATTTATCAAGTATGTTGGGGAAAGCCTGGCAAATAGAGTTTTTAAAAAAGAAGAAAGAAAAAGAAAAAAGAGAAAAGAAAAATTGCCAAAAGAATCATTTTTTTCCTTTTATTTTTCCATCCTCAATCTGTGGTTATGGAATAATTACAGTGGCATTATGTCATCCCAAATTCAACTTTGAGTATTTGGCCCCAAAGAGAAAAACAGCCATCAAGCTCTGAACGAATGAGCAAATACACCCTAGAGTGAGCATGAGATGCGAAACCATAACCCTGCAGTGGGAATGAGATGGGAGGCTACTGTCTCAGTGAGATTTCATCTCACATGTTAGCATTTCACCAACGTGAGAGTAAGTATAGGATTTAAAGATAATACCATTTTTGTACAATATAACCCTTCACAAAAGCTATTTCATCTGGTTCTCAAGTGAAGAAACACTATCTCAGGAATCCTGGTGTCTACTACAAAACAGTCATGACCTTATTTAGGAACCACATCTACTCTTCTAGATCCTTAATTTTTCACACACTTTACATCATTCTTAAAATAAGAATACTCTGAAATGGAGTAAATGTTCCTCTCTTTACAACTTTCTGCTCTCCACCTAAATATATACACACACACACACACACACAAACTCTCTCTCTCTCTCTCTCTATAGATTTTCAAATAATTAATCCAATTAAATGTCATTTACTTGGTTAAGGTAGAAAGGAACCAGGATTCTGGCTTTACTGCAAGTTTTACAAAACCATCCTAAATGGTTATACTGAGTAGAATGAAAGTCGTTAAAGTGATTCAATTTTCCTATACAACTTTCTCTGCCATTTCCAAGTCAAAAAGAAAAAAAGAACTGCTCAGTACTTCTGTTAGCAACTTTAAGCCATCAGACAAGTGGAAAAGTGCTACAGTTTATTCCCTACAGCACTGAGCAAACCCTAGCATAGTCCCTATACACATAGTATATGTACAATTAATATCTGTTAAATGAGTATATCTGTTGTTACCAATTTAATGAAAACTCCAGAATAATATTGCTTTTATCAATATTTACTCTTTATATTAATAAAAATTTGAAAATGCAAATAAATCATTTGACAAAACTTACCTGCTACAGTAAGCTTGGCTGTCCTGCTAACAATAGTTCCAAGACTCTCAACAGTGGCCACACACTGATAATAACCTTCATCAGGTTTATTGTGTTTGGAATGCACCACATTGCTGATAAATAAAGATCCATCTGGGAGAAGTTGGCGCCGATCATCTGACACTAAGTTTAAAAAAGTTCCATCTTTTTTCCATTCAATTTTTGGAGAAGGCTCAGAATATGCTGAACAGTTTAATATAACAGAAGAGCCTCTAACTGAAAGTGTATCCACTGGCTCCACCAGAAAATAAAATGGAGTGAATGTTCGAATGCTGGCTCCTATAAAAATAAAGAAAAATAACAAAGTTAAGCAAAACTTTCTTCTACTATTTCTGTAAGAAACTATAACATGTCCAAAAATTATTCTTAAATGGTTATATTCTTTGTGTATGATACATAAATATAGTCATCTCGCTATGAATGTCTAATAAATAAAATTTACTGTTTACTAGGAAACCAAAATTTGACACGTTTAGAAGAACATTAGGAGAAAAAAAAAAACCCTATCTACCTGACATAGTCAAGCCTTGTTATATGGTATGAATATCTAAAAAAAGTTATTTCAAACCCTATAATAAGATTTATAAATATTTAAAACTATTATATTCAAAGTGAGATTTTCTATAGAACATAAAGGATACAGAAAATTGATTCTTTTTAAATAAGGTATCTTTTCATGTTTATTGGCTACTTGTACTTCTTTCATAAATTTACTACACATACACCTTGTCCATTTTTCTAGTGGATTATTCACCATATTGACTTAAAAAGCAATCTTTGGGTATAGCTATCAGGTTTTATAAATATTCTTCTTTTCCATTTGATTATGATTTTTGTTATAAGAAAATAATAAATTTTAAACAACATGAAATTAAATCTTATACTTAGAAAGGTCTTCTTTATCCAAAGATTATAAAAAATTTCAGCCTTGTTTTATTACTTTTATGGTTTAATTTTCTACATATAATCTTCATCTAGAATTCACTTTGATGTAAAGAGCACAGGAGCAATCAGCTTAATTTCTCTAAGTCCATGGCTAGTTCTTTAAATATGAGAAGAACAAATTTAAAGAAAATATTTGTTATAAACTTTATATTCTCAGCCAAAGAAAGGTTTCCAACTTAAAGCTTTACCTCTTTTCTTCAAGATAACTCATGATCAACTCCCTTGTAAACAATTCAAGTTGTAATCACGTTTCTTCATGTGAATAATCAGAGAAGCCTAGTCCAACAAATGAAACTAAGATTTTTTCAAATATTTATATTATAAATTTAAGCATGACACTAATTCTATATTCTATAATGAAAGACTGGTTCTAAAGGCATACGAAACACAGATAAAGGGAAGGAAATAATTTTCAATTGTTTTAAAAGTTTTCCAATACTTACGTTACAATGATAAGCAAATTTCAATTCCAATCAGAATAATCACCCTTTCCCAAACACCACAAGGGCATGTTAGAAAAGTGTTTCAGATCTCCATCCCCATTTGATAACACTAAAATTCATTTTTCAAGTCTCAAAACTCTTGAAAATGAACTTAGAAATTTCTCAAAAGTAACCTGTAGTTAGTTTATCTCTTATTACTACTAAAATTTTTCATATTGATTTGGAACTACAGTAAAATAAATTAAAAGAGAAGTAGAAGATGTCAGCTAAACTATGAGAAATTATTTTTATATCTTTCCTGTACAACTATTTAATCAGTATCATACCATTCAAATTTAAACAACTCAGGAACTTAAAGAGATATAAATGTATCAGATTGGCAGTTAAAATGTACAAATTAAAAATTTAAGATACTTTATTTTAGATAATAAATAAAACAAATTTTACTTAAAACTTAGGACAAAATTTTTCCTATTTCACAAAATACCAAAAAAAAAATCACAACAATTTAAATGTTTTATGGTTTAACATTCTGTCTTGCTTTTATTTCATTTAAAAAATCCATACCCATAACAGCCAAGTTGAACAAAAAAAGTGTATGTGTTCAAAAAACTAAGAGCAAATTACACTCGTAAGAAAGTTTACCAACGCCTTTGAAAATAAGGGTACTTCAAAATGCTACAAAAATATTCACTCTATATTACCGAGAATACAGTGTTACTTAAATATTTACGTATATCATTGTGCATTTTACACCCTCAGTAGGACCCCTCAAAAGCCTGCCATTGCCTTTTACATAGAAGTCTAAAGAAACTCCTTCAGTGGGCTGCCAGGTCAGCTACCATGTGCTCTAGCCTCTGCCTATCTCCAGCTACCCCCACCCCATCACTCCCATCAGTCCCCCATGGCTCCTGCCTCTTCCCACAAGCTATTCCTACTACCACCCCTCTTCAGTCAACTCCTAGTCCTCCTTCAAAACTCAGCTTACATATAATTTTCTCAGAAATGCTGTCCATCCCTGGTGACCATGAAAGGTTAGCTCTCCCTGTCATAAGCAAGCATATACGCAAGTATTTAACATGGCATATACTCTACCTATAGGGCACTTCAAACGTTCTTAAATCTTTAAATATTTGTAATAACTTGTTTGTTAAGGTAGAGAGGTTCCCAAACTTTCTTGGCTCCTCATGCCCTTATTTTCTCTGTAATTTTTTTCAAGAATTCCCTAGGCCAAAAGAAATACCTAACAGTTCCATTTATTTAAATAGTTAGGTTCAAACAAATGAGTAAGTATTTATGTCCTAAAAAGGTAGTACCTTTTTGAAAAATAATATACATAAACTGGAAAAATAATATTTTTCATTTTTAAATAACCACAATTAGGTATTATGGGAATGTATATACCTACTGGGCATTGCACAACTTCTCAAACTTAGAAGCTGTGCAATTGGATATCACCACCCACATTTCCTGTTCCACACTGATTTTTGCAGGGTACTTGCTTTTTAAAACAGCAACCACCAAAAGCCCAACTTCACAAAAATATCACAGCAACAAAATGAAGGTAGAACAATCAAATGCTGAAGGTTTGCACTGTGTCCAATAGATGTCACTGTGTTTCCCTAGAAAATGTGAAATGCCCTGTGAGTTTTCTCTGAGGTGCCTTGAGGTATTTCAGGGTACAGTTTGGGAACTGCAGGCTTAAGATCTATCTTTCTATCGTGTTTTTATTCACAATATTCCCAGTACCCACCTAGCAGTGGATAGTATAAATCTCTAGATTACATAACCAGATAACTTCTAAAACTTCCACTGGTTAAAGTATTGAGACCACAGGTTCCATTCTATTAATAATATTGACCAATTAGAATCACTCTCTTCCATGCTAAGACTTAATAACAAATAGGGTTTTTGTAAATTCTGATGATTTTTTGAAAAACTATATGGAAGAACAAAAGAGAGCCAAGAAGAGCCAAAATAATTTTGTAGAACAAAGTAAAGGGACTTCACTCATCAGTTATCATTATTTATAAAGCTAAAGTAATTAAACTACTGTGGCTCTGGAACAGGGGAGAAAAAGTCACCTAACAGGCTACAGAGCTGAAAACAGAGCTATACATATTTGGAAACTTAATATGCAACAGAGATGACATTTTAAATCTATTGGGGAAAAGGATGAACTAAACAATAACACCTTGTTATCTATATGAGAGAAAAATGAGACGCCCACCCCACAACATGTAATAATCAACATTTATGTGATTCTATGCAGTGGTCCCCAACCTTTTTGGCACCAGGGACCGGTTTCATGGAAGACAATTTTTCCACAGACTGATTTGGGGGGAGGGGAGGCGGGAATGGATGGTTTCAGGATGATTTGAGCATATTACATTTATTATGCAGTCAAATCTCTCTACTAATGATAATTTGTATTTGCAGACACCCCCCAGTGCTAGCATCACTGCCTCAGCTCCAACTCAGATCCTCAGGCATCAGATTCTCATAAGGAGTGTGCAACCTAGATTCCTCGCATGCAGAGTTTACAGTAGGTGTCTCGCTCCTATAAGAATCTAATGCCGCCACTGATCTGACAGGAGGCAGAGCCTATGCAGCAATGTGGAGCATTGGGGAGTGGCTGTAAATACAGATGAAGCTTCCCTCGCTCAATGGCCGCTCATCTCCTGCTGTGTGGCCCAATTCCTAATAGGCCATGGACTGGTACTGGTCCACGTCCCAGGGGTTGGGGACTGCACCTTCTATGTACCAGTGTTCTAAACATTTTCTACATATTAACCTTCACTACTATCTTACAAGGTAAGTACAAGTATCAGCTCCATTTTAGAGAGGAAAACCAAAGCACAGAAATGTTCACTTAGAAAAGATCACATAGGTAAAAACAATAGAACCAGAGTCTATGATCTTAACCACTATACTACAATGCCACTCAATACATATATAAAAATACATTCCAGATCTATGAAAAAATGTAATAAAAATCTTACAGGCCAGGTATGGTGGCTCACACCTGTAATCCCAGCACTTTGGGAGGCCAAGACAGAAAGACCATTTGAGGCCAGGAGTTCAAGACTGGCCTGGGTACCACAGTGAGATCCTGTCTCTACAAAGTATTTAAAAATTAGCTGGGCGTGGTAGCACATGCCTATAGTCCCAGCTATTCAGGAGGCTGAGGCAAGAGGACCGCTTGAGCCCAGGAGTTCAAGGTTATCATGAGATATGACCATGCTATTGCACTCTAGCCTGAGTGACAGAGCAAGACCCTGTCTCTAAAAAAATTTTTAAAAATAATAAAAATCTTAGAAGAGATTTTAGGGAAATACAAAGAGTTAGGCAACCTTTTAAATCAAAATAGGAAATCCCAAAGCTAGAAAAGAAAAGAGACATATTTAATTCATTGTATTTCTTTAAAAAAAAAAAAACTTTTTATGGCAAAATCCGTAACAAAGCAAAAGACAAACAATAGATTAGGGGCAGGGGGAACTGTGTCACATATAACAGAGAAAGAATTTTAAAGGTTAAGCCACTCAATAGAAAAATGGGTGAGGCTGTCCAGCAAAGTTCCAATAAAATTTTCTTTACAAAAATAGGCAGCAGGATGGAGTTGATCCACTGACTGTAGTTTACTGATCCTTGCCTTAGAATACCATCCAGCAAAAAATGAGTGAGCTATGTTTTAGTTGATGTAGAATGAGTTCTGTGAAAAATGAATAATACAAAAAAGTATAAATTATATAATTTCATATTATATAGGAGCATTTAGAAAGGTAGGAAAAGTACATACCAGGTTGTTACCACCGGTTACTGGGAGGGGAAGGATTGGGAGGAAACTGGGCAGGGAGGGCAGATAAAAATCCCCATATGTATATAAAATAGTTCCATGATAAAAATCAGCTTGTATGTCTAATCCATTTATGAACATTATGCATACATGTGGTAGATGTGGATGTAGGTTTACACTTGTGTGAATACCTAAAGGGATACAATTTTTTTAAAAGGTCACAAAAATAGGGATTATCTTGGGGATTTCAGTTGATTTTTTAATTTTTTTCTTTTACCTTTGGTATTCTCTGAATATTTTACATAAAAATAATATTATTTAAGCAGAAATATAGCTTTTTCATTAATAAATTCATACACAGATACAGGTAGCACAGGAGGGGGACATTATAGAAAGTCTGGGGTAATAGTATGACCCTGCTTATATTAAAACATATATACATGTACAGACGTGTGTGTGCCCAAAATTAATTAGTTAACAGTGTTTTCTCCTGGGGAGAGTATAGTGGGATTGAGTTGCTGAGGGCAAGCACACAAAGAGAATGCTTTTTCCTCCATGTAATTCTGTATTGCTACTTTTTTTATATGAATAATTGCATATGCATTCTTGTCATCTTTTTTTTCAATAACAAAAACCCTTCGGTTGTTGTTGATAAACAATGCTTCGCCAGAACAGAGGATTATTTTTAAAAACATCTATCACCATTTTCTTTAAGCACTTTTTCTTTTGTCACAATAAAGGGGTTATCAGATACTCACTCCTTAGCTGACTTTGTATAAAAACTGTCCTATTCTTCTTACCAGGGTCCTGATTCCTCATCCACTTAAATTTGATTAATTTTAATTTACTGTGGCCAGAGTCACTGGACAAATTATTATAAAATAGGCTTAACGATCCTGTCTAGTATCTGCTACATTCCCAAGTCTCTGAAAACTTCTCACTTTTTAATGGAATAACTCTCACTTCTTGATAGACTATTACTCACTTTTTGATAGAAGACTTCACACTTCTTGATAGAATTCCATCTTATGAAAGGAAAATATCCACAGGGAACTTCTTTCAGTTGTAAACCCCCCCCCCAATATCAACAAATCGTATCACTCACTGCACATCTTAATTGCGTGGCCAATAATTCTAAATTTTATTGTACCCAAAGTAAAAAATTAACAGAAGGTATTTGACTACTGACAGAAACAAAATGAATTCTATCTGTTCTATTGCCTAAAGAGGTTCAAAGTTTAATAGTAGCAGAAATTCAGGGCAGAAGAATAAGCAAACATTTTTATATACCTACAAATGTAAGCATTCTATATATGTTCATAAGAAAATTATCTCTTCATTATAAGCTAAGAGACTATTGTCAAAGGACTTCCATTTCTTTTACTTCTTAATAAAGTTACTTTCAAAAGTCCCATCCCATCCTGTCAATCTCTGAATCCTACATTTTATCTGTCCTGATCCTCTGGTGTCCACTAACACCATATAGTTCAGGCTCTCCTGCTTTAGGTTTTCAATTTATAATTAAAAAGTTAAAGATTAGAAAATTAAAATAATTTAATATTCAAAGAGCTCAGCTAAATACATTCACATATGTTATCAATGAAGAGCAGACAACACTTAAGAGTTAACAAATATTTTCCACCCTGTTTTGCTACATAACAATTAGTGCTCCTGGCTCCAGAGCTCAGTGCCTCTCTGCTCTGCCCTGCACAGCTAATTCTTCCAAAGACTGAATCTACCTCAGACACATCATCTTCCCTATTTTCTGACCTTGCAGAAACCCTTTCCTCGGGAAAATATGTAATTAATTATTAATATTATATAGATCATTTTAACTGGCTGATAAACACACATGCTTTAAAAACTTCATGGTATACAAGTACACCATAAAAACAGTCAATATCAACTTCTAATCATAGCCAAATCTGAAATTCTTGTTCAGAATCACAACGTCCTACAGGGAAATTCAATTTCTAAAGGGAAATGCAATTTGATACTTTGTTTTAATGTACAGGACCTACCTTCTCAACCACTCCCCAAAATAAAAAATACCTGAATTCATTTATTCAGCATTTATTATTAAATATAATAAGAGTGCTTTCCTCTTCTTCAGTTGTCAGCCTTTCTCCTCTCCCCCATTCCTACCCCACCAAAAAAAAAAAAAACCAGTGGAAAAAACTAAGGGACAGTGATGTTGGACAGACATGGTTTTTAATCGTAGCTCTATTTCACTAGTTGTTCAATTTCTCTCTGTGTTTAAAATTTCCTCCTCTATCAAATAGAAAAACTGTATCTCCTTTCAAGGAAATTTCTGTGAAGATGAGAGGATTTATGTAAAGCCTACCTCACTGCTTGCCAGATAACAAGTCCTCAATAAATAGTAACTATTCGCAGTTCAAAAACCTACAATATCTCCCCCAAAATTGTTAACAATCTAGGACCTTAGTTTTCAACCACATTTTAGAAATTGTAATGTATAAAATAAGATGGACTGTACTTTTTACTTTTAATCACATTTTGACAATTGTTACATGTAAAATAATATTAAGTGATCTTAAAACCCAAGTTTGATCATCTTTCTTCTCTACCTAATCTTTCAAAAGTTCCTCATTATACCTAAAATAAAATCCACATTCATTGCCGTGGCCTATAGGATCTGGTTCCTGCCTCTCTCCAACCTAATCTCCCATCACACTTCCTCTCACTCAATAAACTCTGAATAAGCCACATTACTCAGTCTCTGGAACAAGCCACGTTCCTTCCCACATTGGGGCCTTTCCTGCTGTCCTTTGCCTGAACACTCACTCTGTCAAATGGCTACCTTCTTCTCATCCACCATGTTTTAACCCAACTGTCCCTTCTATAGAGGCCTTTTCTGACAACCATTTCTGAAGAGGTCCTAGTCCCCTATCCTTCTGCCCCATGTGTGATCTTCACAGCAATTATCTGTTTGCTCTTTTTTCTCTTTTGTAAGGTCTATCTTCCCCACCAGCAGGCTAGACTACCAGAAAGTGTTAAAATGACCCCAAGTTTGCTACTGCTATTTGGTTTATGTTTGGTGTTTCGTTTTATCCTTTTTCAGGACCCAGGACCCTTTTTCAGGACCCAGGTAGGAAAGGTGGCTGGGCCAAGACAGAATTAAGTATTAGTGATCCCTAGTGACTTTGCATAATATCAAATCTCCACTGTTTTTTGTAAGATCAGCCTTAGTCTCCAAAATTTTATTCTGAGATGATCTGAAATCTGTCCATTGTAAAAATGTTTTAATATCACTTTTTAAAGTGTCATAAATAATTAAAGTTAACGTTTTATGTAACTACTTCATGATCTGCAAGAAGACCAAATGTAATGTGATAACCTGCAAACTGTACCATCAATGTCTGACCAGTTACCTGGAAATTAACAATTTTTAGAAAAAGTACATTAATAATGTCAGTTAATATGCCAATGATCTCAGCAATATTTATACTTCAGCTCAAAATCAGGGGAAAATCTAAATTGGTCATTTTTCATTCTGTTAGATGAGAAAAATGTAAGAATTTTCACATTAATTACAGAACTTCCATGAAAATATCTTATAAGTAACTTTTTAACACTGGTGGCCAAAAGACTCTCCTGAAAGTAAGACCCAATAATGACGCAAATTCACTCAATACTATTGCAAAGGTTTTTGAATTTCTGAAACAAGAGTATTTTTTAATTCCACTTTTGGTATACTGACGAAAATATGGCCACAATGATGATAAAATGTGAAAATTACTTGGAGGTACAATCCAATGGTCTAAATCATGACACTGTTTTACGCTGTAACATTCAATGACCACCATTTCATTTTAGTAACATCTTTAAAGAAATTTTCACTGATTCAGTGAATACTTACAAAGGTTTCAACTGATACTTCTTTGATTATGAAGGGATGTCATATTTTTTCTACCATGAGCAATACCTTACTAGTATTCTGAGTACCAAATGTTTTATCACAGTAAATTGTCATCTTTAAATAGGACATCTCCTTTGCAAAACTTAAACACTTCTTTCCCAATCTTCTGCAGTTATTTTGACGTAATATAAAACTGGATAATCAACTAATTTGGAACACATTCTAAATAACTCTGAACTGGATACAACTACACTTACGAATATTCAAGATCACCTTTATTTTGTGTGCTAATCCATTTTACCTTTTTGCTACATTATACAGACTTTTGTGGGAGAGAGAGATTTGTTTTACAAAGAGAAGATGACAACCCAGTATACTGTAGCTCTCAATCTTCTGTGATATTTTGTGGGTTGTTTTTCTTTTCATCACAATGATAAATCTTTCATTAACTCATTGCCATTTGCAGAGGTGTTGAGCTTTCCTACTCATTTCAATGAATTATGGTAGCAAGAGAATGCTTGAAATTAAAACTGTCTTAGAAATCTAATTCATCTTACTGGTTTATAAAGTCACCACAGAAGAGTTTGTAATGCAAGGGACTGAGGGCAAAACCAGCAAGATATAAAACAGAAGCCAAGGAATCTGAGATCTAGTGCTAGCTTCCCTAACAAGATACAAGGACACTTCTAAGACAGAATGGGAATTATGGGACAAAGCCTAAAGACATAATAATAATAGTTAACATTTACTAAGCTTTTATTATGAGCCAGGCACCATTCTAGAGCTTTACCTGTATTAATTCTTTCGATTCTCCATCCCTAATGGTAAGAAATATTATTTAATTTTTATTTTTGAAGATTTAGGGGGTACAAAGGCAGTCCTGTTACATCAATATAAGGCAGAGATGTGAAGTCTGGGCTTTCAGTGTAACCATTGCCCAAAAAGTGTTCATTATACCCCATTGAATAATTTTTCAGCCCCACCCTCCCACACTCTCACCCTTCCGAGTCTCCAATATCTATTATTCCACTCTCTATGACCATGTGTACACACTATTTAGCTTCTACTTATAAGTGAGAACATGTAATATTTGACCTTCTGCTTCTTAGTTATTTCAACTGAAGGAATGGTTATTACCCTCATTTTACAATGAGAAAACTAAGCTACCAAGAGAATAAATAACTTTCCTAAATTCATGAAGCTAGCTGGTAAAGAAGGCAAGATTTGAACCAAGTTAGTGTGGTTCCCCTGTGCCCAGGATCACAACCACTAGATCTGCGCTATCCAGTATGGATAGTGGTAAGTGACACGTGGTTATTGAGAATTTAAAGTGTAGCTAATCTAAATTAAGATGTGCTTTAAGTAGTATAAAATACATACCAGATTTAGAAGACTTAGTGTATCACACACACAAGAACATGTAAAATATCTCATTGATAATGTTTATGCTAATTACATGTTAAAATATTTTGGATATATTCATTTAAATAAAATATATTATTAAAATTAATTCCACCTTTACTTTTCTAGTGTGGTATCTAGAAAATTTTACATTTCACACGTGGCTTGTACTATATTTCTATCGGATAGCACTGCAATGGCCCATGTTACCCTTCATTAATACGCTTTAAAACAATCAAGTTCTCTAAAGAAAGAACAGTTGCATTATTTCTGCATAGGGTAAAAGACTAATATGAATCTTGACGATAACTGTGAAGAATCAAAGCAAAGCTCTTTCCTGGCTGTCAAGTACAACTAACTGGTATGCCATATAAACAGTAAAAATTAACAGATTTTTAATCAACTATCAATGCCCTCTCTTTAACACCTACTCACAAGTATCCACTTAGAAACTGAACTTTTTAGGAACTTTTAATTAAAAGTTGCAGTAATAATTGATTCATTATGTGGAGGTTCAAACCATTGGATAAAAGGTTGCTAGAGAAAGGAGTCATACAAGTTGAGTGTCCTCCACAATTTACTTTATTAATTACAAAGAGGGAAATGTACCTTCACAATGGACAGATCTAGAAGGCACCATCTTAACTATGTGATCAAATCCAGTATTACTAGTAGTGGGACAACCTGGCATCATATACATCCTAATGGGATGCAATATGCAGCATGTAATATTCTTGCCAAAAGTGTTTAACCTAAATCTAAGCAAGAAAAAATCATTACATAAATCCAGAATGTGGGACTTTCTACAAGACAACTGCCCTGGACTCTTAAAAAAAAGTCAGTGTCATGAAAAACAAACAAAAGCAAGAAGAAGATTGTTCTGCATGAAAAGAGAGTAATGAGACAAAAGTAAATGCAATGAGTGAAACTTTATTGGATCGTGGGCTACAAAATAACACTTAGGGAATATCTCGGTGATTTTAAACTTTGAGTATATTAGATAATATTACTGAATTAATTTTAATTTTATTAGATGTGATTAATGGTATTGTTGTTATCTAGGAGAACATTCTTATTTGGAAATACTTTTGTGATATTAAAACGTCAAGAGAAAACATTGCATTGGGTTGTTGATTGTCTAAGCAATTTCAACATACCAGAAACTATGCAACACGTGGCATATGCTCCTAGACATAAAGACTTAAGAAAATTCAATGTCCCCACCCAGAAAAGTAATAATTTACAGAAAAGTAATCCCTTTGGCCTAACTGAAACAGTGGGCATTTGTTTGGTTTTTTACCTTTTCTGTTGATCCTTTAAGCTACACCGTATCATTCCAATAAATTCCTTTTTTGCTTAAGTTAGTTACAGTTTCTGATGCTTGCAATGAAAAAACGTAATTGATACTCTGGGTATGTAAGATTTTAAAACATTTAATATAGAATTTTCATATAATTAAAGACTTAGAAATTAATAAAGTGACACTGTATTTTATGAAAGATGTTCAAAAAACATCTTTTTTATGAATAGTCTACTTATATCAGATAACCTATTGACTATCAAATCTATATTTTAGCTATTTGAGGAGAAACTCTTCTAATTTTAAGATTTAGGTCTTGACCTTTATAAAGGACAACGAACGTAACATACCCTTTCTTAATAAAAACATAATTTATCCTACCATGCTATAATTCAGCCATGTAATTTTACGTTTATATTTTTGAAGTTAACCATTACTCCTCACTGCTATTTCTAAAGTGTACCTCTAAATAGCCCTTTATTACCACAGCTTTGTTCATGGAAACTAGATTAAAAAAGAATAATAAAAAAATTTAAAGAGTCTAAACTATAACCTAATTACCATGGATCACTAGGTCCAAAAAGGTATATTACAGTTTTAGACAGTTGAGTTTCAAGAGTTTAAATCAGTAACATCAATAACATTCAAGATTTCTGAACTTGAAGGTAATCTTTAAAATAATAACATATATTAATTCTTTCTAAAATATTACTAATGGTCTACTACGTATAAGAGCAAAAAAAAATTTCTTTTGTTGTTTTTGTTTTTTTGCTCCACTCTAATACCCTCCCTTCCCCACAATATATTATAAGCTCAGTTAGAGTAGGAACCTTGCCTGGCATACAGCAGGTGCTACATGCCATGCACTTAGGTTAAGACAACAAGACATTGAGTACCTGCCCTTACAGTGTTTATAGTGGAAGACACACACAATGATACAATCATAGCACACACAAACACAATCACAGAACAGTGTGATAGGAGCCATGACAAGGTACGTACAAGGTGCATGGAGAAAGGCTAACTGGCTTAGGGAGTCAGGAAGGATGTTCCTGCAAAATGACGTGAAACCTGAGGGATGAGCAGGAGCCAGCCAGCGAACAGCAGAACCCAGTCAAAGCAATAGCAGATGCAAAGGCCTAGAAAGAAGCTGATAGTGGAAGCAGCAAGGTACACAAAGAAATTCGGAACTAGGTAGGCAGGCCCCAGATCATCGCAAGGATTTTTATACACTAAGGTAAATTTGGAAGTTAAGGAATTTGGCAAGGGCTTTGAAGGGCTTTAAGATGGGAAGTGAGGATCACATTTGCTTTTTATTAAAAGGATCATTCTTGCTGCAAAATGGAGATTAGTTTGAAGGGAACAAGACTGTAGACAGGAAAACCAGTTAATTTCCACTAACCACTGCAGTAATCTCAGTTGGAACCTGATAAAGTCCCGTTTAGAAAAGCAGCAATAGTGGCTAAAAGAAATGGGAAGATTTGGTGAATTTTTAGGGTGGACTCAAGCCTTAGAGACTAAATAAATGTGGAAGTGAGGGTGAGCAAATGTGAAGAAAAGGCATTGGAGGAGTCAAAGATGGTAACAAGTTTCTGGCTTGGATGATGGCTGAATGGTGGTGCCAGTCACTGGGGAGGAGGACACAGTGAAGGAGATCACATGTCCATTGTAACATGGAGAGTTTAAGGTGCTTACATGACATGGATGTAGAAGACATACAAGCACGGACCTCAGGAGAGATTCAGGATAAAAAGATGAAGATACATGTTGCAACTGAAGTTACAGGAAAATATGAGATAGACTAAGAAATGTAAAATCTGAAGAAAGCTGGGACCAAAATCTGTAGAGCACGAACATTTAAGAGATAGGTAGAGAAAGAAAAGCCTGCAAAAACCACAGAGGTCAGAAGACAAGAGAACATGGCATCCTAGTAGCCAAAAGAATATTTCAAAAAGGAGGATGAACTGCTGAGAGTAAAATACAGCAGGATACCCATTCATAAGATACATATTGAGAAGGTCACTGGTAACCTAGGCAAGAACAGTTCTAGTGGAGTACTGAAGACAGATGCCAGACTGTAATACACTGAGGAACAAGATGGAAAGTGAAGAAGGAAAAAGTAGAAAGTGCTTCCCAAATTTTAGTGTGCATACCAATTACCTTGTTAAATCCTGCTGAAATCCAAATTCTGATTCGGTGGTTCTAGGATGGAGCCTGAGATGTCACATCTCTAACAAGTTTCCAGGTGATGCAAATGCTGCCAGTCCACAAACCACATTTTTGAGAAGCAAAGATATAAGTAACATTTTCCAAAAGTCTGGCTGTAAAAGGTAGAGATACGCTGGTTTTCTCTTATATTCCTTGTAATAGAGGAGAGACCTGAGCATGTTAAAAAGTTGATGGGAAGAACCAGCAGAGAGAGTGAAATAGAAGATTCAGGCAAAAAGAGGGTAAGATAAGGATCCAGGCTTTTTACCCTCCTGCCACAGACAACTAGAAAACTGAACAAAATCAATGAAACAATGCTTTTCAGACATTGGACAACAGGCAGCACATGACTGTGACCCCTGAGAGAAAGGTGACAAACAAGGTGAGCCCTAAAATTGTCCCATCTTACAGCCTGTAGACCATTTCCAGGCCTCAGCACAGGGAAGGGGAAACCAAAGAGAGCTCGCCAGTCTCAGAGTTGAAGAGGCAGAGAACAGAGCTGGGAAGGCCAAGGTGACTATAATTTGCCAAGCAGAATACTAAAGAGGACAGAGCTGCAGAGAGAGAGCTCCAGAGTTTGGCAGAAAAGTCCTCTTGAGTCTCTGGATGACTATTAAATGTGCACATGAGGAAACTGAAACTACAAAAAGTATGTTTTCTAACCACAATGGAATTAAATGGAATCAATTACAGGTATCTGGAAAATCCTAAAATACTTGGAAATCAAGCAACATACTTATTAATAACCCACAGATCAAAGAAGAACTCACATGAGAAATTACAAAATATTTTGAACATAACTAAAATACAGAATATTAAATGTGTGCAACTGAAGCAATGCTTAGAGGGAAATATAAAGCATTAAATGCTCATATTAGAAAAGATGTATAGAAGGATTAATTTTGGATTGAAGGAAGGATGCCTCTTTTGTTGTAACAAGAATGAAGGATAAGAATATGGGTAGGCCTGGTGGTAGGTAGTTACGGGAATCACTGTTAATGACTTGAACAGTCTCTGAAGTATGAGGTGAGTTCATGTGTAGCTAAGAGAAAACTGGTGGTGTTGGGAAGGGTCAGAGGTTTGCAGGTAGTGGTAAACATCTGAAATAGCTGCGGTGAGAATGGAAAAGAGCACTAAAAGGGGAAAATAGGATTATTGGGCTGCTCTGAGAGCTTGGTTGAGGTTGGCAACTGTATTTAAAGCAGTTAAAATACGAGAACATGATTTTGCAAAGTAGAAAGGGAAGGAAAGAAGACATTTAGAATTGAATTTTTCTAGGCAGATGAGTTGCAAGTGACAATGAAGTTGAAGATATTAGGTTGAAGATAATAGAATTGAAGATAATGGGAAGTGGTTGTCTATGGAATCTAAGACAGGGAAGGAAATAAACAGGAATGAACTGAAATGGGTAAAAACGGCACAGCTATCTTGTGAGGAACCTGAAAGAACTGGAGTCTATGGTGAGACTAAGATATTATTTTCAAATTTCAGCACTGCTGAGTGGTGATAAGAGGTGTGATATAGTTATAGAAGCTGGTGTTTGAAGGGGCATGAAAGAGAAGTTACTAGATATGAGGAGGGTAAAGAACTAAAAATGACATTGGAAAGGCAAGCCAGGTAGACACCCAAATTATCCAGAATGATGGTGGCCTTGGAATGGAGAGGAAGACTACAAACCAAGATCTAAAGTTTTCAGTGAATGAAAGTGAGCAGTAAATACACTGATGATTGTGAACAAGAGAAGTAGAGAATGATAAAATTCAGTGCTTACATCTTGAAAGAGCAGAAGTTTTATGAGAGTAATTATTTCACATTTTTGAAAGCTATTTTTCCATTATTCCTCAGTAATCAGCTATGTTCTAGAAAGCTGATGTTGCTCTAAATATTGCTAAGAGTACTTTCCTCATATGGAAAACAAGCATTACAGATCTTATTCAAGTACACACCATATGTCTACACATTTTTACCAAGTTTAGTCAAAAAAAATCTGAGTAAAGATGCATTAATTCATGAATACAGAAAACAACACGTGAATAATTTATTGAAGGCTTTTGCCGTCAGCAGCTTTACTCAAAGTAATATTTATGAAATCTCAGAAGACAATCTAACAACTTAAATATATGCAAAAGAGAAGAACACAAGATCTTTAATAATGAATCTTGTAATATCAAAGCTGTTTTCCACAAAAAATGCTGTGCATGCATAAACTCTCAATGCAAAATAAACAAATGTTTCAGAAAAACCCTGTCATAGTCTCACAATGTCTTTACACCAGATTCTAGAATTCTCCTATTCAAATGTGTATTTACTGATGGAAATAAACA
The DNA here is from genome assembly GCA_023783475.1 of Daubentonia madagascariensis. NCBI lineage: Eukaryota > Metazoa > Chordata > Mammalia > Primates > Daubentoniidae > Daubentonia > Daubentonia madagascariensis. Next base: position 3,495,648 of record JAKFHU010000144.1, on the reverse strand, counting down.
AAATTCAAAAGCTTGTTAACTCAATCCTGCATTAGTAAACTGTCATATTAAGTCACAGACAAATTTCATTCATCCATTGAGCTCTTAATCTCTTGATAACACACTTCCGATATAAAATAGTTTTGGGGGAAAGGAAAAAAGAGAGGGAAACCTCCAAAATCCAGAAAAGATGTTAACAGTATCAGAAAGATGGAATACCACCACCCAAAATACCCACAATGAAGTAATATATGTAATAACCCAAAGCAGTTCTAAACACTTCTCTGAGAGCAAAATAAGACTCTCCACACTGTTGCATATCATTTTCACACAGACGTAGAATTAGTTACTAAAATGAAATGCAAATGGCCCTTAATCACTTTAAAAGATGCTCAACCTCATAGTAATTAAAACTACATTGAGATAAAATTTCTCACCTATCAAACTGGCAAAAATCCAAATATTTAACATATTCTGTAGGCAAAGTGTAGGGAAACAGGTTGATGGGAATGCAAAATGGTACACTCACTATAGAGGAAAATTTACAATATCTAGCACATTTATATGTGCATTTACCTTTTGACCTAGCAATCCCATGTCTATGAACCTATCCCAAAGATACATTGGCCAAAATATGAAGACAGGTACAAGCAAGACTATTAATTGCAGTACTACTTGTAGTAACAACCTAGAAACAACCCTGATGTCCATCAATAAGGGGCATGTTGAATAAACTATGGCACCCTGACACAATGAGGTACTATGCAGTTGTAAATAGAACTGTAGAATAACTTTATATTCTACCATGGAGTGATCTCTAGAATAAATTAAGTGAAAAAGCAAGGTTGAAGAAATGTGAGTATATTTACCTAATAAAGGTAGGATATTAATACATAGATAACTTTTAATACACTAGGGAGAGAAAATGTGGTAAAGGAGACAGAGATTGAAGCTAGATGTCTCTGAATAGAAGTTGCTCATATATTTGACTTGAAACCATGTAAACGTTTTACATAATTGAAAAACAAAATTAAATTTTAAAAATCTCTAAAAATTGAAAGCACAAATGAAACAAACTTAATTCTCCAGTTGTCATGATACCCACACAGAGAAGAATTAGTCCAAGAGAATTTAAGTACACAGTAACCAAACTACACATAGTAGGATATACCTTAAGGACCAAAAGAACTACAAAAAATTTTAACTGTGGGAAAAAGCACAGTTTTATCTGTTTTAAACTGTGGGACTGTGTATACTGTGGGATAAAGCAATTGAATAACTTCATCAATATCATGGAGAACAGGATTCTCAGTGTGGAAGAAAAGCAATATAGATGTAAAATCAATGAGATTAAGTAAAACCCTGTAGCCCTCAATTTTAAGTACCAATATGAATTCATATTTTATTTATTAAAATAATACGTATTTCCTAGCTTACTTCACTGAGAAGGCCTAGTAACAATGACCAACCCAGTAGCAGTGAATACTTTCCATACACCCAGGTTTTGGTCTCTACGTATCATTTTCTACTCAAAAGAACCTTCAAAAAATGGCTAGTTCCAGGTCTGGGATTGGAACATGAGATGAACATGGAACATCTTGTCATACCAAAAAACAACCACCACAAAACTATCAACGAATATACTGAGGTCATCCCAAAGGACTCAAAAAATGTTCTTACTAGCCAAATATGAGAGGACTTCAAAAAGTTTGTGGAAAAATGAAATTTAAAAATATATATACACATATATTTCTCAATATAAGCTCCAACAAGTTCAAGACACTTTTGTAAGTGATGATACCAGCCCCTCAGTCTATCCCTAAAAAGTTGAGGATCCTAGGAATTTAACTATATCAATGAAGTCTCCTTTACACATCATTAACTGAAGAAAAATGGGTGTCTTTTAAAGATTTTTAAGATTGGGAAACAAAAAGAAGTCAGAAAGAGCCAAATCAGGACTGAAAAGTGGATGCCTAATGATTTCCCATTGAAACTCTCACAAAATTGCCCTTGTCTAGTGAGAGCAATGAGCAGGAACATTGTCATGCTGAAGGAGTCTCTGGTGAAGCTTTCCCAGGCATTTTTCTGCTAAAGCTTTGGCTAACTTTCTCAAAACACTCATAATTAGCAGATGTTATCGTTCTTTGGCTTTCCAGAAAGACAACGAGCAAAATCCCTTGAGCATCCAAAAAACAGTGTTGCCGTGACCTTTGCTTTTGGCAGGTCTACCTTTGCATTGACTGGACCACATCCACCTCTTGGTAGCCACTGCTTTACTTGTGCTTTGTCTTCAGGATAAAGCCATGTTTCATCTCCTGTTACAATTCTTCCAAGAACTTCTTCAGGATCTTGATCTCACTTGTTTAAAATTTTCATTGAAAGCACTGCTCTTGTCTGCATCTGATCTGGACACAATGGTTCTGGCACCCATCCAGTGGAAAGTTTGCTCAACTTTAATTGTTCAGTCAGAATTGTGTGAGCTGAACCAATTGAGATGTCTGTGGTGTTGGCTATTGTTTCTGCTGTTAATTTTCTGTCCTCTTCAAGGCATGAACAAGGTGAATTTTTTCTTCACAAATTGATGTGGATGGTCTGCCGCTGCAGGCTTCTTTGTCAATGTCTCATGCCTTCCTGAAATGAGTTAGCCATTTGTAAACTGCTGATTTCTTTGGGGCATTGTTCCCATAAACTTTTTGTATAACATCAATGATTTCACCATTCTTCCACCCAACCTTCACCATAAATTTGATGTTTGTTCTTCAATTTGTGCTTCAATTTTAGCAGAATTCATGTTGCTCTGATAGGGGCTCTTTTCAAAGTGATGCCTTATCCTTCTTAGTGCCTCAAACTAGGTCCTGTTCAGACATGTTATAACAAGTTAGTACGAGTTTATTTTGGTACAAAAACAATTTTGAAAACTACACATAGTTTTTTCATAATATGTATTTCCCATGAACTTTTTGAAGACCCCTTGTATGGAACATTTAAGCTTCAATAATTATAACACCACAATAAATTGAAATGGTCAAATGTGTTGAATTCCATTAATTTATAATGATCTCAAAAGAAAACAAACAAACAAAAAAACTAATTGCTCATCTTTGGTGAATGCTATAGAACCAAATCATTATTTTGAAAAGTGGCAAGTAAGAGGAAAAGAATTAAGCACCTTTCCTAATCAAACTGTTCCTTATGGCAATAAAATGTTTTAGTGAGTGATAGAATATCACTATTTTGCAACCCCTAATGAATTGACAGCTCTAGGCAATAAAAAGTCGATGGCCCAGGAGTCAGCAAACTTTTTCTGTAAAGGGCCAGATAGCACAAATGTTAGGCTTTGTGGGCTACAGTTTCTGTCACATATTCTCCTTTATTTATGTTTTTAACTTATTATTCGTTTTTTTAAACACTTTAAAAACATAAAAATCAACACTAGCTCATGGGTTGTACAAAAACAGGCCAAAGACCAGATGTGACCATCAGCCATAGTTTGCTAAACCCTGGTAGCTAATAGCAACAGAGAAAAAGACCCAACCATACATATGCCTTTTGATAAAAGAATATACCACTACCACCTACATGGTAGTTGTCCAACAAAACAGAACAAAACAAAACAAAATCCTGAAATTGATCAAGCCTCCAGATCCAACTACCAATTAAGAGGGGGGGAAAAAAAGGACAGAGGAAAATGGTGAGAGACACCACCACTGCATGGGGATGCAATCAGCAGTATCTCAACTGCAAGAAAATTCTTCAGGACAAATGAATCAGTTTCTTCAACACATAAATTACAAAAGAGAAAACATGGTTTTGGGGGTTGGATAATTATATTAATAGCTTAAAAGAAACTTAAACACATACCAACCAATTGTGTAGATTCTGATTCAAAGAAAAAAAAAACCTTTAAAAAGTATTTTATACAATGTATATAGCAGCATTATTCATAACAGCCAAAAGGTATAAACGTAGAAATAATCTAATGTCCATCAACTGATAAATGGATAGATAACATGTGTTACAGCCATAAAATGAAATATTATTCAGCCATAAAAAGGAATGAAGAAGTACTGATACTTCATGGTACATCCAAGATACAACATGGATGAACCTGAAAACATTATGCTAAGTAAAAGAAATCAGGCACAAAAGATCACATATTGCATGATTTCATTTATATAAAATGCCCCAAATAAGTAAACCCAGGAAGTGTTATTTAGGGCAGGGGAGCCTAAGAAATGGAAAGTGACTGCTAATGAGGCACAAGGTTTCTTTTGGGGTGATGAAAATGTTCTAAAATTGACTGTAGCAATGGCTACACAACTCTGTGAATATACTAAAAGCTACTGAGTTGTACATTTTAAATAGGTGAATTGTATAGTATGTGAGTTATATCTCAATAAAGCTGTTACTAAAAAAATAATAGTTATGAAAGGGACCAGGACTCCTTGTGAGACATGGCTAATTATAAGATTAGGGCAGGAAATATAAAAGATGAGCCTGGAGATTCCTGCTGTGCCAGAGGGTATGGAAGTGCTAAAAACAAAACAAAACAAAAAAAACAATGATGGAGGTATGTCAAAGGGACACAGGGCCCAAATTAAAGAGCTTCTAATGGCCAAAGCTGAAACAATTTGAGCAACAAAATAAGTAGTACGGAATTATAACCCAAAGTATAAAATAAATATCCATGAATTCATACTAATAGATTTTAAAATAGGGGAAAAGAGACAAATCTCCCATGCAGAAGAATTCCAAATAATTTACAGATACTCTCCCTCTAGGACAGAAAGGATAACACCTCACTCCTTAAGTGTAGCAGCGCAGAGTAACTTCCTTCCCAAAAGGGTACAATATGGAGAAAGGCGAGTAATTTTACAGTGGAGAAACTCGACAAACACAACTTCAGCCAGGTAATCAAGGTCAACATCAATTGTGGTAAGTCAAATACATACCCTTGAAATTATGTGACAATGGCTGGTACTTTACCTCTATGGTCTTCCTCCCAAAACTATAATCCCAGTCTAATCATGAGAAAAACATCAGACAAATCCCAACAGAGGGACACTCTATAAAATACCTGACCAGTACTCCTTAAAACTGGTCATCAAAAATAAGGAAAGCCTGAGAAACTGTCACAGCCAAGAGGGCCTAATGAGACATACACATGTAATGTGGTATGCCAGATAGGATTCTGCAACAGAAAAAAGGACATTAGGGAAAAACTAAGGAAATCTGAATAAAGTATGGACTTTAGTTATTAATACAGGTTTACTAATTGTAACAAATGTACCATTTTAATATAAGATGTTAATAATAGGGAAAACTGGGGGTGGAGTATATTGCAACTCTCTGTACTACTACCTTTGGAAGTTTTCTGTAAATCTAAAACTTATCTTAAAAATAATGTTTATTAAAAAGTAATAATTATGGCATTTACAAAACAATTGGAAATATAAAAGTTAACTGGGTACTTTATGATATAGCAGTTATTTTCACTTTTATGTGTGAAAATCTTTATGACTGACTTAAGATATAAACAAAAGATAACACAAACACTAAAAAAGACCAGGTACAGAAGTTACATTGAGTAGCCAAATACCAACTACATTCAGTATCAATGAAATAATGAACATTTTCAATGAAATCATCATCAACTAAATGCTGTATGTAATATAAAATTTTAATAGATCAGCAAAGGTGCCATTAAACACTAATGTCATAATTAAGCAAAGTGGGTTCTAAGATATTTGTTAGATAATCATGTGTTTTGCTCTTAACAGGTAACTAGAAATCCAGCAGGTGAGCTTTAAAATAAAGCTCTTAATTATCTCCCTACAGCAGCTGACATTTGTCTAATACTTAGGTTCCTCTATTAAATTGATATCTCTATGTCCCAAAGATAAAAGAGTAGCAACTAACATTGATCCAGAGAACAGAAGTAGTTAGAAAGCTATCTAAACCCTCCTGAATTACAAGTGTGACTCCTCTATACAAACCCTAAAATTGTAATTTTACCCAATTTCAATATAAGCATGAACACATATTCTAAAAGTAAACAAAAGATCTGGGGATTATCCACATAATTTCACCATTTGAACAGATAGTTCAACTTTATGCACTTTAGTGATCACGAATCATGTTACATGTTCATTTAAATAATTTTTTTGCAGGTATCATATGAAAGAATATAGCTCATTATGCACAAAAGCAGAATCCTTGAAGGTGTCAAACAGTGCTGATTTTTATTAAATACTTTCTGATTATTTAAAAGAAAAATAGTTATTTTTCTGGAGGAATGTATCTTTAAAATAATGAAACTCAATTGGAAAAAACATGGTTGTATAAACAAATTTTCATCTCTTATATGTAACTTTTCAGGAATGTAATGCATAAGCAAGGTCAAATAATATTAGACCATAACTGCATATATGTGTACCAATGCCCATAGTACCTACAATAGGTTCCTGCACATAGTAGGCACCAGTTTGTTTAATAACTTAAAAGGTTCAGATTTTAAAGCCTATAAGCTGGATATATAACTAGGAAAATGGCTAAGTAAATTATTGTACACTGACATTACACACTCACTAAATAACTGTGAAGGGAGGCAATAATAGTAGTAGATAAGAACATGGGTTCAAGAGTCAGGCTGCCTGAGCTGAAATCCCAGTTCTGCCACTTGCTAATTGTGTAGTCTTGGGCAAATTACCTCTTCTCAGTTTACTCATCTACAAAATGGGGATAATAACAGTCACTGCCTCATACACAGTTAGGAAGATTAAATCATATAATATACGTAAACCATGTAACACATAGAAAACTTTAAAAAAAAAGGCTAGCTACTAGATTGTAGCAAAAAATATGCTATAGAGTGTGATTAAATATATGACATATCTGTGCTTTGATTATAACTATGTAAGAAGCACATTGAGAGACAAGGAACAGGAGGTAATATGAAAAACGATTTTGTGATGTGGAATGACAGTGGCAATTTTTAAATTTTCCATTGGTACATTCTTTGTAATAGTTATTATTTATAAAGGACAGAGTGCAATGGTTATAATTTTATACTAAAAATAATAATTTATTAATAATAGTTATTTTATTTATTGTTTTGTGGTTAAAAATTATAGAATCTGCTGGCAATCAACAGTTCCCCATTTTTTTGCTACTGTTGTTTGTATTTTAAAATTTCAACATATGCCCATTCACTGGGTTGCCATCTCTAACCAGAGATGATTATATTAACAAATTAGTACAAATCCTTCAACAAGTCCTGTCTCTCATTCTCTTTCATTCACATACAGAGAGGTTAGGGATTTCACTTTTTAAAGTGAATGGAAAAATATATATTGTACTGCAACTTGTTTCTCTCTCATAACAATCTATCCTGAATATATTTCTATGTCAATATAGTTCTACTTCATTCTTTTTAACAGCTACATAGTATTCTATGTACATAGTATTCCATGCTATTAGTGTGAGTATATACCAAACATAAATTATCATCCAAATCAGGATACTTCTGAGAGTAAAATAATAATTATGCTGGTAGCACAGGTGTAAACTGGGCCCACCACAAGAAAATTGGGACATATGGTCATCCTACATAGGAGGGCTATACCTAATGATTAGTATTTAAGTCATTTCTAATTTTTTGCTATTATAAACAATGCTTCGATGAACATCTCTGTGCCTATAATTTTTTGCATATGTGAGAGGTATCTGTAGGATAGATTTCTAGAAGCAGAATTACTGAGTAAAAAATAATGCATATTTTAAATTTTGACTCCAGGACTTGCACCAGGGGGTGACCACCAGGCTCTCAGGCCTTCAGCTTCAGACTGAGAATTACATCATCAGCTTCCGTGATTCTGAGGCCTTCAGATTTGGACTGAGCCAAACTACAGGCTTCCTTGGTTTGGGGACTTAGAACTTGTCCTGAGCCATACTATCGGCTTCCCTGGTTCTCCAGCTTGCACATGGCCTATCATGGGACTTCTCTTCACAATTGAGCGAGCCAATTCCCCTAATAAATCGCTTCTCATCTGTGTCTGTGTGTGTGTGTGTGTGTGTGTGTGTATGTGTATGTGTGTGTGTATCCTATCGGTTCTGTCTCCCTGAAGAACCCTGACATAAACATGAAACTGTTTTTCTAAAATGAAATTCTCTTCATAAATGCTGGTAAAGCACAAGTCTGGTGACCTTCATGAGCTGATTTTTAGTTTTGTCTTTTGTTTTTTTAGGTCAGGGTCCAGTCAGTCTTCTTTGCATTGCTTTTGTTTGAAACACACTTTTACAAAGTTTCACCAATATTCACTACGATGGCAAAAGTTTGATGGCCCCACTCAAGCCTTCTGAAAGTATCAGGCATTACAATGCTAGGTAATTTTATTACTGTTATGGGTGACAGCTCAAATACTACCTTTTCATTGACACTACTGCAGACCACCACATCCATAAGTGCTTTCTCTGTCCAAGTAACTCCAAAAATCACTGCTACAGCATGTGATGTTTTGGCACTTCCTCAGCTCAACAAGTGCTTATCACATTTACAATCTAGTAAGCTATACGCAAGAAGTAAAACACGATCTTTGCCCTCAAGTTTACAATCCTGTTTGGAAAATAAGACTTACATTGATGTAACTTAATAAAGGCACTCTGATTACAAACAACAGAATTACATGTGAGAATTACATATAAATTGACTTAAGAATTTTTAAAAATAAAGATACAGAGGTATACTCATGGTTTCAAATTTCTGGTTCCAATCTGATGTGAAACCCAATTGCACTTCCTGCCCTGAGAGTTAATAAGATGGAATGTAAACTGAGAGGCTGTGCCAAAGCACCACATACTAAAGAATTCTGAGATCCTGAAGAGCTACTTCAGGTCAGTGCTGTCCAAAAGAAATATAATGAAAGTCACATATGTACTTTTAAATATTCTAGCAGTCACATAAAAAAATAAAAAACAGGTGAAATTAAATTAATAATCAATTTAACTCAACATATCTAAAATACCACTAAATGTGATCAACAAAAAAGAATGAAATATTTTTCTTTTTTTATATTGTCTTGAAAATCCAGTGTATATTTCACTCATAGAAAATCTCAAATCAAACTAGATACATTTCAAGTGCTCAATAGCTACAAGTAGACAGTGACTACTGTACTAAATATAAACAGCACAGCTTCAGGAATTCTTTAAATATTCAATTTGATTTTTAGTATAGTTCAAAACTGCAATAAATTACATGTACATATTCAAAAGTATCACATTTAAAAATCTTACCACACTGGAAATGACAAATGCACTGCTTTATGTATCCAGATTAACTCACTTTTGTGCAGATCCAGAATGAAGCTTCTATATATAACTGGACTTATAATGATCATTTAAAAATTTTGTTACTAATAAAGTAGGTTGTTACTATAGTACTGGGCTTTTGTTTAAATTTAAGCCCACATAAGAACTCACATCAAATGTGTAAGCAAGAACAACTGCAAAAATGCACCTAGCTTGATTAAATTCCAAGACCTTGGCATATTTATTCTCTTCAGGTTCATGTATATTGTACATGAAAGAGTCAAGGCTGAACATACCACACCAGGATATTAGAGTATTAGCACTTAGTTTAAGTTCTGGGTACCTACTGCCTAACTAAGTTTAATAAAGTATATGAGTAATGCTTGGACATTTTATGGTTCCAACTTGATCAAGTAACCTTTTTCCATCCTTCCATAAACACCTACCATATTTCACTGAAGTTATATGTTTAAATGTTCTATCTTCCCTACTAGACTGTATGCTCCATAAGGGCTAAGACTATGTCTGTCTTATTCAATGCTCATCCCCAGAGCCTAGGAACAGTATGTCAGAGATACATGCACTCCCATGTTCATTGCAGCATTATTTATAATAGCCAAGACAGTTCAGGCATGGTGGCTCACACCTTATAACCTCAGCACTTTGGGAGGCTAAGGTGAGATGATCACTTGAGGCCAGGAGTTCAAGACCAGCCTGGGGAATAGAATCAGACCCATCTCTACAAAAAATTAGCCCGGTGTGGTGGCACACACCTGTAGTCCCAGCTACTTGGGAGGTTGAGGCAGGAGGATTGCCTGAGCCCAGGAGTTCAAGGCTGCAGTGAGCTATGAACATGCCACGGTACTCCTGGCTGGGCAACAGAGCAAGATCTGCCTCTAAAAATAAATAAATAAATAAACAAATAATAGCCAAAACATGGAATCCACCTAAGTGTCCATCAACAGATGAACGGATAAAGAAAATGTGGTATATGTATACACAATGGAACACCAGTCAACCTTAAAAATGGAGGAAATCTTGTCATTTGGGACAACCAGGATGAACCTGGAGGACACCATGTTAAGTGAAATAAGCCAGGCACAGAAAGACAAATACCACATGATCTCGCTTAAATGTGAAATTTTTAAAAAGTCAAATTCATAGAAGCAGAGAATAGAATGGTGGTTACCAGGGGGCTGAGGGGTGAGAGGGTTGTGTGATGTTGGTCAAAGGATACAAAATTTCAGTTACACAGGAGGAATGAGTTCAAGAAATCTACTGTACAACATGGTAACTATAAATTAGTTACAATGTATTGTATTCTTGAAAATTGCTAAGAGAATAGATTTTAAGTGTTTTCACCACATACACACACATATAAAGATAAGTATATGCATATGTAATATATGTAATTCATATGTTAATTAGCTCAATTTGGCCATTCCATAATGCATATAATTATAAAACATCACGTTATACATATATCCAATTTTTGTCAGTTAAAATTAAAAATAAATGAAAAACCAACCAATGGGTCTAACCACAATAAAATTAAAGATTCCTGTTCAAAGGACACTGAGGCAAAATAAAGAAATAGATGATGGAGAAAAATGATTTGCCATGTCTAAAACCAACAAGAATGATATCAGGAATGTACAAAGAACTGCAAATCAATAAGACAGACTAGAAACCTGACACAAAAATGAATACAGGATGTAGATGGAAAAGTTACAGAAGCAGACAGAATGGTTGCAATCACTCCAAGACTCATTAGTAATCAGAAAAACGCAAATTCAACCAACACTGAAGTAACTCTTTATACTGGTGTCAAAATAGCAAAATTTAAACAGATAAGTCCTATCAAATATTGGCAAGTATACGAGGAGATGGTAACTCATAGGTACTGCTGGTAGGAATGTAAAGTAATACAAACATTCTAGAAAATGATCAGGCAATATTTAGTGAAGTTAAATTATATGCATGCTCTATGATCTAACAATCCATTCCTGGGTTTGTATCTGAGAGAGATTTATAAAAAGGTCAGTAAAGACTTGTGGCAAAGAACTTTCATCATTGTTGCATTTGTGGCAGAGGGAGCTAGAACAAACCTATCTGCAACCTGGGAGATGGACAAGTAAAATGTAGTGGATACATACTATGAAACATCATGCAGCAATGAAACTAGATGTACATACAGCAACATGGACACATCCTTAAGTACCAAAAATCATAGAACACATTACAAAAATTAATTCTTTTAATCCTCCCAATGACCCTATAATCTAAATACTACTATTATCTTCAGTTTACAGATGTGGAAACAAACAAAAAGTATGTAACTTGCCTATGGCCATACAGCTAGTAATCGGCAGAATAAGGAACAAAATAAAATGTACAGCACGGTACCACAAGTTAAAAACACAAAACAACATTTCATATTTTATATATTTTGATGCATACTCAAAAGATATATATAAATCATTCAGAGTAGGAGGCTAAGGAGAGAAAGGAAGTGGGAGTGAGGATGGCAGATGAAGGCAGAGGAAAAACACAAAGTAAGACACACCCAGAGCTGTGCAATGACAACGTACTATGAACTGAACACTGCGGCTACTCAACTTTCTGCCCTTAAGGACCAAACTACATAATGTATATTTTTATATATTTATTATAAATAAATATATAATATTTATTTATAGTGAATAAATGCCAAAACCCTGGACTCATCCTTGTTACTCCCTCTACCTCTTCCCCTTCCATCACATCCAGTCACCAAGTCTCATCTATTCTACCTCAAATATATTCCAAATATGGCAGCCTCTCACCATGTCCACTCACACTCTCTAGTCCAACCCAGAACGACCATAATGACTTTCTAACCAACCGCCCTCCTTCCAGTCTTGCCCTGCTCCAATTCATTCATCATTAGTCTGCCTCTGACACTCCTTGACTACACAATTCAACAGCTTCCCATTACTCTTATGGTAAAGTCCAAAGTCCTTGACACACCGACAAGGCCCTGAATTATTAAATGTTTACTCCTACCCTATCTTTCCTGTTTTCATTCACACACAGTTCCCTCTCTCACCACACCAGCAACCCTGATCTTCTTTCCATTCCTCATACTTGTCAATCTCCATCCCACTTCAGAGGGATACAGACCCACGTTTGGCTGGGTCTGTATCTGTCAGATCTTAGCTAAAATGTCACTTTCTTAGGGAAACTTTCCCTGATACTCTGGCCTGAGTTAGCTCTCCCTGTTACATACCTTACCTTTATAGAACTTAACATTGTAATCAATTACTTCTGTAAGTAATTGCCTATGTGCCTCTCTAGCAGGATTATAAACTCCATGAAAACAAGAAACGTTTCTGTGTTATTCACTATTTTATCCTGTATACCTAACATAGTACCCACATATAATAAATACTTATTTGTATTAATAATCCATTTGAGGGCCAGGCATGGTGGCTCACACTGTAATCCCAGCACTTTGGGAGGCCAAGGCAGGAGGATCACTTCAAGGCCAGGAGTTCAAGACCAACCTGGACAACATAGTGAGACTCTATGAAAATTTTTTTTAAAACAATAATTCATTTGAGGATTAACAACACTGTTAGTCTTTCTATTAGTTAAAAAATAGTTTTAACATGCCTGTTGCTATTTTTCTTTTAAGAGCCAAGGTCTCCCTACGTTACCCAGGCTGGAGTGCACTGGCTATTCACAGGCACATCTATAGCCACTGCAGCCTGGATCTCCTGGCCTCAAGCAATCCTGATTCTCCCACCTCAGCCTCCTAGCTGCGACTACAAGCATGTGCAACTGCACCTGGCTCCCTGTTGCTATTTTGTAAAGTGAATAAACAAAATGCTTTATTTCTCTCTCCAAAATTAAAAAAAAAAAAAAACCTTTGCCCTGTGAACTTTTTTATTGTTTTTTTCTGTGAGTCACTGACTATCCATATTAAAAGTTTTAGAATAACTAGTAATATTTCCTTCTCAAACACTCATATCTTTGAGTTTAAGTGAGTACATTCTCAAAGTGCTCATAGTTTATTTCAACTCAGTAATATACAAATTTCATAAGCCAGGAATCCTGAGTCCTATATAATGCAGTAGATAGAAATACATTAGTGAAAATTTCCTCTATCACATTTAAGTAACATTTTCTCAACCGAAAAAACTTAGGGGAGGAAAATGTTACATATCTAAATAGCCTAAGTAGACTCTAAATGTAAATATGATGCCTACAAAGGCAAGAAGCCATTATTAAACTCTTATCAAATATTTAGCACTTGCTGTAATACTTCACCACCAGGTGGCAGATCCATGCAACTTTCTAGAAACGTTATCAGCCCTGAGAAGTTAATGCAATTAGAAGGAATTTTAGGAAAAGTAAAATAATTTTAAGCATATCTGAACCTGAGCCAGTTACCCACAGGCTAGATACAATTGGCTCTCAGAACATTACACTTCTATTTAACTACAAATCTGTTTCTAGGCCATGCAGAGCACCTAATTATCTTTAAAGAGAACATAATATTAAAATACAATTTTAAAATGTGGTCACCCATAGTCCAGTCATTCAAAATCCTCGGAAGTATAAAAGAGCTTTGAATTCAAAAGTAAAGAGAACAAGAGATGAAAAGAAAAGGTGGAAAAGACATAGGCAAGACGATGATGAGAAAAGAAAGGACAGACACAAGAAACACCTACCAAGCCAAGAAGCTATCAAAAACCAACTTATAGCAACCCAAAAGAACAACTGACACTTGCGTTGTTATTTTGTGTGCAGCAAAATATTCTAATCAATAAGACAAAGACTTTAAATCCCAAGTCAATCAGTTAATTTAAAAATTGACTTTTCAAATATTTTTTTAAAATGATTCTAAAATTCTAAAAATGTGGTATTAAACTTCAAGATGAAATATATTATCTTGGAATAACTCTTTGAAATAACTCTCAGCTATTTTAAAATGCTACTGGAAACCCTATTTGCAAATGCACCCTTGAAATCTAAGGAGAACATCTTCATCTGCCCACCACCTTGGCTGCAGCACTTTCCCCCACCACTCTTCCTCCAGCCCTGCTCTGCTTCTTCTGCCTCTTTCTGACCCACGTTTGCAGGAAGAGACTCCTGGCCACTACATACACCTGCCAATGGCTCAGCTTCCTCAGAAATGCTTCCTTCCTGGTATCCTTTAATCCACTCACCAAACCTACCTTAGCCACAATTAGATATCAACACCCAACCTGCACCAAGAACCAAGGCTGATCTGAGTTTTGTAGGGTTTGAAGTATATATCATTTGGGGGCCCTTCTGAAGAAAAAGAATAGGAAAAAAAAATCTCAACTTTGCGAATTTTACAGAAATACATAACTACTGAACACACTGCCAGAGCCTCTCCCAGGCCCTAGAAGAGGCCCATGCAAGTAAGGGGATTCAGAACTCATCAACTTAAGGGTAAATTGCCTCTGCCGTGAACACATGCCAGAGAAAACACAAGCCTATAAACTCCGTTTGTTAAAGAAAACAAAACAACTAGTATACCAATTCCATTCAATAAAAGGAAAAACACTGCCTAGAGAGAATTACAGCATTCACAGTTACTTTAGTACAAAGTAGCTAAAATTAAGGACATGTCTAATGGTGACAAGAGACCAAAGTATAGAGAAGAAAAATTGTTAGTGGAACCAACAGGGGAAATGTACACTCATCCATTTCTTTTATACTGAAGCACACTGCCATCAATTACTACAGGTCTCCCCCAGAAACAGTTTTCCCCACTGGGTTCTTATTTACATAACGTAACTTCAGAAAACTCCACTTTTGTTCCCTAACAGAATCACTCAAAAAAAAAAAAAAAAAGAGAGAGAGAAAACAATTCTCAAACAACTTTGCTTTGGGAAATTTTTCTTTCATTCTGCATAATACTGTAGTCCAAGGTCCCTAGCACTATTAGAAGAAAGTTGTCAAATCTTTCATTCCTTCCTCTAATACAAACTTTTGATATATGCAAAGGTCTGAGCAGCTTATCTGACTGAACAAGAACATAAGTCCTCATTTCCTAATAACTTCCTGAATATTTTATTATCGTTTCCTCCCAGGAAATTTATTCACTCTATGTAGCTCCAACACTAACAGTCCATTTTTGAAGGGAAACTATTCAAGTATAGCAGAAGCTCACATAAAAGATTATCTTTATTAGTAAGTTATTGTTTGACTACATATCTGGGTAAAAAAACAGGAGTTGAAAGTACATACATGAATTTACAAATACATAAAAAACAAAGCAAAACATTTAAAATAACAAATGTTCCCATACTAATTGATAAAATGCAAAAAAAAAAAACCAATTCATGTATTTGCCAAAATTGCCTGAATAGCATATCTACATGTCAGCCATACCTACATTTTAATTATACCTCAGTAAAAAATAAGTATTAAAAAAAAATCCAAAAGTAAGATTTGGTAATCCTACTTATGGGGTCTCACTCTTGCTCAGGCTGACCACGATTTTTTTAAATACAAAATTTATATTCCTAGGGCCACAATTTTGGGCCTATTGTATGGCATAATAGCCTATAATACATGCCAAACTTTTCACAGTAAAAGCTCTGCTTTTGGAGCAAAGGATTGGGAGCAGTAAATAACCAGTAACAGCACGATCCCAAAACAAAATCTACTTGGGCATTCTCCTTGTCATAAACAACTCTGAACAATATAAAAAGAGCTTCTTTCCTTTCTCTTTGAAACAGAGGAAGTAGGTTTGACTAAACAAAGGGGATCAAAGAGGATGGAAGCTAATACACTTTAGAGAAGGAAGGAATTCCAGGAGGGAAAACCATACTGTTTAGTATTTTTAATAGAGTAAGATGGTTAACCCTGGCCTGGGTTCAAATTCCTGCTTGTCACTTAACTAGGTATATAACCACAGATTAAAATGACTTATTACATGTAACACACTTTTAAAAAGTCTCTGGCACACAGAGCTTTACACCTCAGAAAACTAAGGTACAGAGAGGTTAACCAATTTGCCTAAGGTCCCCAAAACCTTAGAAACACCCAGCACTGCTAGTGAGTAGGCACAAAGAAAAGAAATGCAGAAAGATACAAGAAAAATATAGCCAACTCTATCTTAATGCAATAGAAAAATATAGAACATCTACTACATCTGGGTAACCAACTGCTGCCCACGCCATGTTCTATATCACAGTGTTCCTAAAATCTTTTAAGAACCCTTTACTGTGTATTAGATTTCTTATTCAGCAGGAAGGTAGGAAGCACTGCCATTATTTAAGTTAAATAGATCCCTCTGTGGACTGGGGTTGGGGAGTGAAACTAGCCCAACCACCTTCACTGCTGCTCCTCAATCATCCTTGAAGACATCAGCATCAAAAACTGCATCAAATTTGAACTGATAAAATCTACAGAACCTTCAAACATCCACTGCACTTAATAGAGCAACACAAATGGATACGGTATATCACAGGAGTCATTCTAGAATATCAATATCATTCTCTCTCCCTCTCCTGCAGGGATTCTCTAACTCATTTGAGCAGAGAACACTTTTGTCCCCCATAATAAAACCCCTATACTAGAAGAACAACGATCCACGAAACACCAATTTGGTAGCCTAGACTCAAGCCACTCTTCCAATTTACAGTATACCCATTGTCAGATCAAGCACTGTTCTTTTCCATCCCTATCTTGTGCCACTTCACATAACCATCCTAAACTTCAAAGTAAATTGCTTTCTGTTGCCCATATCACCAAATCACCAATGCTTTCCTACTTCTAGATGTTTGCTCATTATACTTCCTCTCCCCCTTCCCATCTCCACAGGTCCACATCCTCTCTTTAGCCAGGGCCAACATCCTGCACAACAGCCTATGCTGTCTATATAGGGACCACATACCCAGCCTTCAGGATCCAGATCACATTCTATCATCCCCATAAAGCTTACCCTGAGTTATCCATCTAGAAGTAACTTCTCCATTTTTAAAATACCCAAAACATACTCTGCACCCCTTTTACAGCATGTATCACTTTCTACACAGCATTATGATTATTTTTACCTTTTTCTTTATAAGAGATGAGGCCTCACCATGTTGCCCAAGTTAGACTCGAACTCCTGGGTTCAAGCAATCCTTCCATCTCAACTTCCCGAGCAGCTGGGACTACAGACTCACGTAATTGCACCCAGCTTAGATTAATAACTCCTATTTTTCCCATCTCCCATTACCTAGAACAGTGCCTCCCACATGGTAGCTACTCAATAAATGCTTGTTGAATGAATAAATGAGTCTGAGACTCTATTTCCCATTGGAGAATCATAATTAGTTTTTACTAAACACAGTTAAATAGACTGGAATTCTCCCTCAGAGAACACAAACTATTTGAAATTGCCAAGAGCTACATCTTAAATCAGAGAAAGTCACTGAGCTATACAGCAGAACTTCATTCACACAAGCTTCCTTGTACTTATTTATTTGTTCTTCTCTGTGAAACAGTTCTTTACACTGCCAAAACTGAGGAGGGTGGAGAACATAATTTAGCTCAATTTGCATTTTTAAAAATGTAGCCAATTAAAATGCAGTTATGACAGCCTGAAAGTGTGGCTCAAAAATTGCTGTTATTACAAGATATCATCTATCCTACAATTTTCTTCTTAATAATAACAGAAGATGTTTCTGAACTTTTTCTAATAACTTATTTCTTTCTCAAAAGTGCCTCACATCTTACAATATTCCCTGAAGACAGAATAAGGACCTAAGGAAACATAGTTGTCTTATAAACCAAAACATGAACCCTCAAAATCCTTGGAGGTGAACAGCAATGCTGTGGGAAGAGAGAAAAGGGAGAGAGAAAAAGGTGGCCGGAGCAGTGGCAAAACAAACATGACAGAGGATCAAGCTTGCTTCTAAAGAAAAGATCAGTTAACAAAAGGAAGGGACTACATTGGGGTTTGAGGAGGTAGTGGAGGACATGTTGAGATCAGGGGGAACTGGAAATATTAGGTTATTAAGTATGGAATGTCCAATTACCTTAAGTACTAAGTTTGATAGTTGATATCTCTGACATTTCACTTGACACTTTTTGTGGGTTTTTTGTTTGTTTTTGTTGTTGTTGTTTTTTGTTTTTATTGTGAAGGTACATCTTCATTCTTTCAAACACACATTTTGGCTTGTGATTATCTTTCAAATTTTTTTTTAGAGCAATTTTTGTGAAACCACAGATAAACCAAAAATTCATATTATTTTTGAGTATGAGTTCTGTCGTGGAACCAATGCAGCACAGATAGCTCAAAATATCAACAAAGTGTTTGGGAAGGATGTGGCTAATGAACACACACAGTACATAAATGGTTTGAGAAGTTCCATTCTGGTGATTTTAATCTTGAATTAAAATCATTTTATTTTAATTTCATTTAATTTGAAATGAGCCACTTGGGTAACCTGAGACCATGGTGGATAATGAGGAGCTGAAAGCTGTGGTGGAAGCGAATCCATCTCAGCCTGTGCGTGAATTAGCAGCAAGGTTTGACGTTACTATTCCAACCATATTGGACCATTTGAAACAAATGGGCAAGGTAAAGAAGCTGAACAGATGGGTACCACATGAATTAAACAAGCATCAGAAGAGAAATAGTCTCGAAGCTTGCCTTTCTTTGCTGTCATGACATAAAGGCAAACCATTTCTATGCCATATTGTAACGTGTGACGAAAAATGGATTCATTTTGACAATCACAAGTGTTGAGCACGATAGTTGGATAAAGATAAAGTGCTGAAACACAGTCCAAAACTGAATATTCATCCAAAAAAGCTAATGGTGTCTGTTCGGTGGTCCAGCACTGGTATTATCCACTACAGCTTCATGAAACCTGGTCATTCGATTACAGCGGATGTCTACTGCAAGCAATTGGATGAAATGACGAGGATGCTTGTGATTAAGCAGCCAAGATTGGTCAACAGAGACAGGCCAATCCTCTTGCAAGACAATGCTCAACCACATGTCGCACAAACAACGCTGCTCAAACTACAGAGGCTGGACTTGGAAACTCTCTGTCATCCACCATATTCACCAGACCTTGCACCAACTGCCTACCACTTCTTCCAGGCTTTGGACCACTTCTTGCAAGGAAAAATATTCAATTCCCAACAAGCTGGGGAGAATGCCCTTCATGATTTCATCTCACTCACTCTACAGGCTTCTTCGCTGCTGGCATAAGCAAGCTACCGCTAAAATGGCAAAACTGTGTCGATAGTTTAGGCACATATTTTGATAAATTATTCTGCTTCTTGTTTGAGATATAATAAACTGAACTTTTGATTCGAAATTGGACATTTCATATATAATGACCTAATACAAAATCAGACAAAATGAAGTTATTTATCCTTTGCACTATTTAAGATCCTTTTCCAACTGCCACAGCCCTCAGAGGCCCTCCCATGCCTACTGTCAGTACCTTTTATTTATCCATCCAACCAATACTTTACTGAAAATCAACTATGTGCCTAGCACTATTCTAGACACTGGAAAAATAGTAAGGAGCATTCATTTAGCACAAACGACAGATATACAGTATTGTTATTTAACTTTAAATCCCCGTCAGATTGTAAACTTTTTTTTTTTTTTGAGACAGGGTCTTGCTCTGTTCCCTAGGCTGGATGCAGTGACACAACCATAGCTCACTGTAACCTCAAACTCCTGGGTTCAAGTGATCCTCCTGCCTGAGCCTCCCAAGTAGCTGGGACTACAGGAGCACACCACCACACCTAGCTAATTTAAACATTTTTTTCTGTAGAGATGGGGTCTCACTCTGTTGCCCAGGCTGGTCTTGAACTCCTGGCCTCAAGTGATCCTCCTGCCTTGGCCTCCCAAAGTGCTAGGATTACAGGAGTAAGCCACCTCGCCCAGCTCAGACTGTAAACCTTTTGAAGGCAGTATCTTTCAACTAGATTACAAACACTTTGAGAGCAAGGCAAAAATTACATACTAAATGTCATTATCTTCACAGCTTCTTATATCTAGATATAGCACAGAATCTGTTCATATCCTCATAGCTATTAATAAAAAGGAAAATATTCATCGTGGCTGTTTGCAGGCAATGTTATATCATCACAAACCAAAAGCAGCCAAAAGGGAGATCAGAACTGCACCTGAATTCTTGGTCCTCTGTGCTTCTGCTAAATCCACTGGAAGCACCATTTCACCATTTCCCTCCCCAGATTTCTATCCCCACCTTCTACATTCAACTATTCCCCAAATTAGTATAAATATGAGACATTCATTTTACACCTGGTGAACTCTGTGCTAGAACTTAGCAAAAAAAGAAATTCAACAGAGAGAAAAATAAGCTACAACTTACAAGAGAATATGGCATAGTGGCAGTCATAGTAAAGTGAGACCTCTCTGGACCAGAAAGAAAGAAAGGGTTTGAAGATGATGATTTTGAAGGTCCCCTTCCAGTTAAAAAAAATTCTGGGATTCATGAATTCTGACACATGCATACACACAGATAAAATAATTTACAACAGGCCAGCACTATTCCACTTGATTGGGCAAAATTCCTTAGTTGGTGACATGGCATCACATGATACAAACAAAACCATCAACAGGCTCAATCTCAACACAGAGTGTTTATTCTCAGAAACACCCTTCCATTGTCTCTATCAAATGGGCAATAAGCATCGACATATACTTCCAGACATGGAGTTCCCCCAATTCCAATCTGTTCCCACTTTTAGAATAGCAACTGAAAATGCATGTCTTCCTAATGATGGATCATTAGCAATTTTTTTTCATTTTATAAATTTGAAATAAATAAAGGTATAACACTCATTTAGCATTTAATCATATACTGCTTTGAGACATGTTGATTCTTATATGTTGTCTGATGTTACATTAGACAAGTTCCTTAAGGGCAAAAGCTATGTCTTATGCAACTCAGTAATTGTCATAACACAGTATCTAGCAAGTACAGGCACCAAAAGCAAAACAAAACCACCACCACCACCACATGACTGCTTGACTTTCTATTTAACTTGCAATTCCTAGAAGGCTGGGATTGTATATTACATTCACTTACCTTTTTGTATAGTCTAAAACATAATTAGCCACGTCATAGGAACTTAAATAGCTGCTATGAATCTAAGTCATTTTTCTCAGCTATAAATGCAGAAAAATAAATTAAATGATTCCTCCTATGACTGTAATTTTTAAATAGCCTTTCATTCAAAAACAAAGTATTTCTGGAGACATATACATCAAGCACTGTGTTAGGCCCTGAGGATACAGAGATAAAAGTACAGCCACTACCTAAAGGATCATGGTCTAGTGATCTTAATTTGAATTTCTCTATCTGGCCTCTGCACCCCACCTGACCCCGTTTGTAGTCTATCCTTGTCATCAGGTGCCAGTATTTCATACTCTGTGTAAAGCAAGCACTGTGAGCAGTGACAAGGAGAGGAAAGAGGCCGGTGATGCCTGGGGCTGTGGGTAGGACTGACAAAGAAGAAAGCCATGCTGGGGAGGGGTGTGGAGGTGGGCACAGAGAGAAGGGCTGCTCCCCTCCTGTAAAGGGCCATATGCCCATACCACTTCAAACACCAGAAAATAATTCTGTCTGTTCAGAACTGTTAATTGTCTCCATAATCTAAACAACATAAGGGTATCCTCACACATTGAAAACCCATTTTATTACACTGAATATTATGTGGAAGTCACTTCTGACAGCTCCCAACGAGCCACTGAAATAAAGCACAAGAAAAAAATTAACAAGCAAAAGAACACTTCGTTTTAGCCATTTATTTATCTACATTCTCTGCTTTTCTTCTCCTTATCTTACTCATGAGTTTAGAGTAACAAAATGGCCAGAGGGACAGATCAGAAGAGAGTGAAAAACAAGGGGACTGACTAATCTTGAGATAAATAAACTAGATACTTAGCCCCTGAATAACTATGAATCGGTTATTGAAGTCCCCACTTTCAGACACAACAGGTTTTTAAAGATAGATGCCTAAAAGTGAATTGCCCTGAGCTAAAATTCTGATTCCATTTATGAGTATATCTGAATTATGCCTGAGCTATTACCTTTATCTGTTTAGACATAGATTGAGTCCTAAAATGAGTAAAATCTGCTGTGTAAATCAGGTACTTATTTAAAGAAAAAGCTTAGCAGACTGCAGAGAGAGATATGTTGAAATGGTGAATTAAACACTGTTATAGGAAGAGCTCTTTTCACTTATCAATTCTATCATTAGTCTACAAAATTTAAGTCAATCAAAAGTAGCTACTGTTTATGCATTTTTCGTTTAGGATTGTAGTTAGGGTAAATACTTCCTGGGAACCTCCAATCTCCAATGTGCTCACTGGCTCCTGGCAGAGGAGGGGGAAAAGGCACAGAAAATAATGCTAGCCCCACAGAATTAACAATCTTGTTGTATCTCCTAGTATGGTATATTCTCATATTAGTTCCTCCTACTTCTCTGGTCAACTAACTCCCCAACTTTCCAGAAAATTATTTCTTGCTTATCATGCACAACAGAAAGCCTCAATTCCTTATTAAAAATACTCACCTATTCTTACGCTCCTTCCCTCCTGTTAAAGGTGTGGCGTTATCTCTCCTCAGATCGAATGCAAATCTTTCTACTTGTGCTCAGAACCCCGTGTTCTCCCAACCTTCCCAAGAATCTTACACTATTGATTACTCCATTTTACCTGCATATTCAAAGTACCCCTCTCAACTAGAACCATTTTAAATATGCTCAAGAGTCTCACCCATTAAACACACACACCCCCCAGTGCAGGTGCAGGCACACGTGCACACACACCCCATTCATGAGATTGCAACCACTGCATCCAGTCATCCCCATTCATGGCTAAATTTCTGGAACTTTTCAATCTTCATTTCCTCCCTTCCCACTTGTCCCTTCAATGTGCTTCCAAATTCCACCTAACGCTGCCAGTAAGATCACCAATGGCTAAATGCAAAAGACATTCTCCACTTCTCGCCACACTTAATCTGCCAGCAGAATCTGATACACCCTTCTTGGCTCCTATGATACAATTCTCTCCTGGTTTTCCTCCTACTTTCCTACTCACTTCTTCTCTTATAATAACCCATCCTTCCCAACTCAACCATACTCTAGGTGGATGACTCACCAATACACTCCAGATTGTAACCAACTGCTCCCTAGATAACTCAAAGGCATATCAAACTCATTACATCCAAAATTAAATGCATGCTCTTCTTGCCCTCCAAAACTTAATTCTTTTCCAATAAAAGACACCACCATCCATTCTACTATGCAAATCCTAAAGAACCTTAGGAATTACCTTTGACATGTCCCTGTCCCTTACTACCATATCCAATCCATCACCAAATTCTATTTTATCACTTAAATATCTTTTCACTTGATGTACTTCTCTCCACCTCCATCATCCCAATCCAAGTTACCATTGTAGAATGCCTAGACTACTGCAGCAGCCTAATTGTGAAACCTCACCATCACCACTCCACCTCCATGCACATTATTTTTCTCTTGCATGTGTTATTATGGTCAGGTTATTTAATTACCTTTTACTAGAGTTTCAAATTCTTTAAAGTTAGGCAAAGCACAAATCACTTGTTTACATATATTCCTTCCCTATCTCATTTCCATAAGAGTATGAACTTTTCCAGGACAGGGTTTAAGTTTTAATCATCCTCATGGCCCCAACATAGAGCTTAGTATACAGCATGTACTCAATAAAAGTTTACTGAATTTGTCTGAAATTCACTGTGTTTTGGAGAATCAAAAAAAGTTTACATATATAAGACTTTCAGTTTAACTTTTCATTTATATACCTGCTTCCAAAAGTTGAAGTAGTTAAAGCAAAACTAAAGCAATTTTTTTTTTATTAGAGACAGGGTCTCACTTGTCACCCAGACTGGAGTGCAGTGACATGATCACAATTCACTGCAACCTCCAAGTCTGGGGCTCAAGTGATCCTCCTGGTTCAGCCTTCCGAGGAGCTAGGACTACAGGCATAAGCCACTGTGCCTGGCCCAAAACTAAAACTTTAAAAAAGGTATTATTATTTTGAATCTTCCAGATATTACATTAATGGAATACAGCCCAAATTCTAATGACATTTCATAGTTGAAAACCATTAAAAGCCATCAGATATAATATGATTATTTCCATGGAAAAACAACTGGAAGACCTGTTCAGAGAAATGGCAATTCCTTTCAATATTCCAGATGTTCATAGTTATAAAGATATTTCTTAAACACAAGTGAATAAATAACAACTACCCCATCATACGTAAATTACATTTTCCCCTTGGAGGGGGAGTTCATTCTAAAACACTATTTCTTTTAAGTTTTGAAGCAATATTCTGTTCTTCTCAGTCAACATTTAGAACATGTTTCTTAAACTTTGTGAATAAGAAACCCCTCACATGCCTCTCAAAATACAGATACCCAAGCCCCAGTACTACAGTTTTTCTTTTAGTAGATGTATAACACTGCCCTGAAAGTAGCAGGTACACATGAAGAATCACTTAGGCATGTGTCCATTGACTAAAGCAACCAGCCCCTATTGAAGAGCTAATCTTAAAAGATACTACAGTAGTCCCCCTTTATCCACAGTTTCACTTTCTGTGGTTTTCTTTCCTTGGTTTCAGTTATCTCGGTCAACTGCGGTCCAAAAATATTAAGATAGCCTGAGGGAGAGAGGGAGGGAACGCACGTGTGAGCATGCCCACATCCACGTAACTTTTATTATAGTATATTGTTATAATTGTTCTATTTTATTTATTGTTGTTAATCTCTTACTGTGTCTAATTTATAAATTAAATGTTATCATAGGCATATATGTATGTACAGGAAAAAATATAGTATATATAGGGTTCAGTACTATCGGAGGTTTAAGGCATACACTAGGGATCCCAGAACGTATCCCCTGACAGTAAGGGGGGACTACCGTATATACCATTGATATATTTTTAAAAACCTCCTTTCTATTTTCTTCTAGCTCTTCCACAATTCACTTTCATCATGAAATTGTCTTGTTTTATGATACACAACAAATGTTCATTCAATATTTCTTGAACTGAATTGAATCACATTCACATAAGTCATTTACAGTTAGTAAAACTGTACTTCGTTTAATGTAATTAAAGATACATATATATAGTTCACCATAGCTCTCAAAGCATTCCACTACTTCCAGATGTTCTAACACCTAAACAAGTGTGAAAGCCACTGTATTAAAAACTGAAAATCTGGCAGCAAGTGTATTGTCATATCAAGTTTATAATATTACACAAATAAAATACATATTTAACCTACGATGAACAACATATGAAGGAAATTAACTTACATCATGACAAAGCATTGTTTTGAGTAGCTTTCCCTAAATTGTACTAGTTAGGGATCTAAAATGAAAACAGCCAACTCTCAGTACAGAGTATTTTATGCCTATGTAGAAATAACCTTGTTCTTCCCATAAAGGCATATTAAAGCTAGCCATTTTCTTTTCCAATCTACTCTTTGGCCCCAACTGCCTCCTTTTCCTAATTCCTTCTACTATATCCAATCTGTCAAACCACTTCTAAAGCATTATTTCCCAACTAGCAAACTCTAGATTTAAGGCAGAAACAGATTCCTAATTCTTCTTCCTTTAAGTAAAAAGTTCCATAATGAACATATAACTCTTCTACTTTTCTGTCTCATGTCCTACCTACCTTTGAATCCCTTATTTTAAAAATTAAAAAATAAAAAGATCATAAAAGCCATACCATCCTGCTTTCCAAATATGTGTAACATGGGTAAATTCAATTGTATACATAACATAAACCCTTATTAATTGATATGATCATCCAGTCAAGACAATAACTGAAATTTGCTGTAAAAAAGATGAGTAACTCAACCAAAATTATAAATAAAACGTTAACTGGAACATTTGCTACATACACGAAAACTATTATCAACATCTTTATATTTATTTACATTCAACAATCTAACTAATGGGTTAAAAACCAAAAATTTAAAATGAACGTTGGTGCTTTGGTTCTCTCTCAAAGAAAAGTCTCTCAGTCTTAAAGAAAGATATCTCTGCCTTAAAAATAGGCATAAAAGATTAAGGGACATGCCCATGTCTATAATCCCATAACCTGGTACAGCCCTGAAAACAGAACATTCACAAAAATGTCTGTGAAGGTCAACATTCACAAAAAGTACTGAATAAAAAATGCCCCATTCTATCAAAGGGTTTCTATCAGGCAAGAGTTAATTAGCTTAGGATAGTCTTTCAGTAATTGCATAACTTTAATCTACATGTACATAAAAAATTTTAAAAACTTTTAAAATTGGATCAGACACCAAACTAAACCAACTGAGGAAGAGAAAACACAGTGTAAATTATCAGTTCAAGATGGCAAAATTGGCAAAAAAGATGCATTTAACAAATGCCCACCAACACCCCACCCCAATATCCACTGAAATAATCAATTTTTTAAAAAATTCCTAATAAATAAAAACATCTGAGGTAAAAACCTGTATCTCCACTGGAAATCACAGAACAATGACAAGCACATGTGGACCTATGATGCCTCCAAGAAAAAATGCTGGCAAAGCATCTGTCTGCAGCACTCATGTCAAGAATAATGTGCTAAGTAAAGTTTAGAGACGAGGACAAAAACAAAAAGAGGCTGCTGCCACTGCTAGCTCCCCAACCAATTACTAGCATTGAATTTTGAATTTTTAGATTTCAGAATTGAAAACAAATGCTTTAGCAGTAAACCTCCATGTCTCATACCTGTCTGACTGTATCTCGCTCCTAACTGCCTGCAAACCACCAAACCAATGATCTAGGAATGTAAAATTGTTACAAATCTAAAATTTTCTCTTCTTTCATCTGCATCTCAAATATGAGAACAGGAACCCACATAAGCTTCAAAACAGTCCATCTCAAACAGCAATACTAAGCACATACAGACACCATTCCATCATCATGATCACCCCAAATGGATACTTGAAAAGACCCAGAAGTGATTGTTCTATCAAATGGAACAAAAATTTCCCACAGAAAATTTAGGGAGGAGAGAGAGAGAGAAAGAGAATAAATTTTAGAATATCACTAGCATTCCCAACTGCAGAAATGCCAGCTATAGAAATTCCAAAGAAACTTAAGAGATTATTGTGTATATGCAAAGAGAACAATCTGGAATTAGGAAAAATTGCTTTTGGCCACAAAACAACTCAATTAATTTTTCAAAGAAATATGATGGGGGCAACAAAGAGCAGATTGCTTATGACGAAAAAACCAAAGCTTGAAAATTTCTCATAGAACACAAATAAGAGAAAGGAGGAGAGGGGCAATGAGGGAACTTGGCTGCCAGGAATGACAGAACAGGCAGCTCAGAGCAACTCTTCCACTTAGAACAACTGAAGAAACTAGACAAAATACCAAATATCTGTGTGAAGGCAGTAGGCAATGAGGAATTGAGGAGCCAAGATCCAGAGAGAAAGAAAATCCAAGGAGACACATCTGATATTTGGGGCTCCTTTTTGCCTACAGGTATGAGCAGATTCTAAACACTACCGCTGAAGAGGCTGAGATGAGCATAGCTTTTGGCAGACTTAGCCCTGCCTGAGGGGACAAAAATTGGAGCAAAGGCCTGCCAAGAAGGAAGATAAACCCCTTAAGCTAAGGATTAGGACCTCAAAGGGCTACATTCAAGAAATAAAGGTACAGCTAAAATATTTCAACTCATAGGGTCTGAAACCCAATTTTATTTATTTATTTTTTTTATATTTTACTTTTAAAATTTTTTTTTTATTTCAGAATATTATGGGGGTACAACACTTTGGCTATATATATTACCCATGCACTGCCCATGCACTGCCCGTGTCAGAGCTACAATTGTGGTCATCCCCCAAACTGTGCTCCCCGCATCCATTCAGTGAGAGTTTTCCCATCCCCTCCACCCTCCTCCTGCCTGCCCACCCCCTGATGAATATTATTGCCCTGTATGATGTAAGTGTTGAACAGTTAGTACCAATATGATGGTGAGTACCAGTGGTGCTTGTTTTTCCATTCTTGTGACACTTCGCTTCAAAGAATGGGCTCTAGCTCCAACCAGGATAATACCAGATGTGTTAATTCACCATTGTTTTTTATTGCTGAGTAATACTCCATGGTACACATATACCACATTTTATTAATCCACTCGTGTATTGATGGGCACCTGGGTTGTTTCCACATCCTTGCAACTGTGAATTGTGCTGCTATAAACATTCGCGTGCAGATGTCTTTGTTATAGAATATCTTTTTTTCCTTTGGGTAAATACCCAGTAGTGGGATTGCTGGGTCAAATGGTAATTCTACTTTTAATTCTTTGAGGTATCTCCATATTACTTTCCATAGAGGTTGTCCTAATTTGCAGTCCCACCAGCAGTGTATGAGTGTTCCTATCTGTCCGCATCCCCACCAACATTTGTTGTTTGGGGATTTTTTGATATGAACCAATCTCACTGGAGTTAAGTGATATCTCATTGTGGTTTTGATTTGCATTTCCCTGATGATTAGAGAAGTTGAGCAATTTTTTTTATGTTCGCTGGCCATTATTCTGTCTTCTTTTGAAAAAGTTTCTGTTCATGTCCTCTGCCCATTTTTTAATAGGGTTGTTTGATTTTTTCTTGTTGATTTTCCTAAGTTCTGTATAGATTCTAGTTGTCAGCCCTTTATCAGATGTGTAGCATCCAAATATTTTCTCCCATTCTGTAGGTTGTCTGTTCACTCTAGTGATAGTTTCCTTAGCTGTGCAGAAGCTTTTTAATTTGATCAGGTCCCATTTATTTATTTTTGTTGCTACTGTGATTGCTTTGGGGGTCTTCTTCATAAATTCTTTGCCTAGGCCAATGTCCATAAGAGTTTTTCCAACGTTTTCTTTGAGAATTCTTATGGTTTCACGTCTTAGGTTTAAATCTGTTATCTATTGTGAGTTGATTTTTGTGAGAGGTGAGAGGTGTGGATCCAGTTTCAGTCTTCTACATATGGCCATCCAGTTTTCCCAGCACCATTTATTGAATAGGGAATCTTTTCCTCAGCGTACGTTTTTCTGGAATTTGTCAAAGATCAGGTGACTGCATGAGGTTGGTTTTATGTTTGGGTTCTCAGTCCTGTTCCATTGGTCTATGTCTCTGTTCTTATGCCAGTACCATGCTGTTTTGGTGAAACCCAGTTTTAAATCATCTCAATTCCTGAATAAAGTGACCTGAGAGTGTTAGTACCTCTAGCATGACCACCTCCCAGAAGCAAAGGTAAATCCTTTCTGAGAGAAGACAGTATCATCCAGATAATCTCCATAATTGTTCATATGCAATATCTGGCACTCCATCACAAATAAATAAGCACATGAAAAGATAAAACCACCCCAAAAATCAGGAGAAATAACAGATATTAAAGCAAACCCCCATGGCAACACATATGATGGAGTGGGATAAAGGAATAAAAATACAAGATGGAGAACTTCAGTAGAGACCTGGAAACTATAAAATAAAAATAGAATGGAAATTCTAAAACTGAAAAAGTCAATAAATGAAATTAAGAACCCAATTAATGGAGTGCTGCCTCTGGTTAGAATGTAAAGTCACAAGAGACTGCTGCTGTTATCCTAACAACAAAAACAGGGCAGAAAAGCTATAAAACCATAGTTTTTCTGAACCTATCAGAGAGTAAGAATGAAAAGAAGCCTAAATGAACTAAATTCCACTGGGGCAGAAGAAATATTTGAAGGGATAACAGCCAAAAACTTTCCAAAATTGATGGAAGTGATCATCCCATAGGCACAAGAAGCTCAACAAGTGGGATAAATACAAAGAAAGCCATAACTAGGTACATTACAGTCAAATTTCTGACAACCACAGCTGAAGAACAAATCTTAAAAGTGGCCAAAGGGGGAAGGTAAGCATATTACACACAAAAGAAAAATAAGACAGCTGATTTCTCACTAGAAAAATAGAGTTCAGTGAGCAATGGGATGACACATTTAAAGGACTGAAAGAAAAAACTACCTAGAATTCTATACCCAGAACCAACTCTAGAAAAATCCAAAAGTGAAAATGAAATACAGATGTTTTCAGATAGATAAGAGCTGAGAGAATTCATCTCCAGCAGACCTAACTGAATGCTAAAAGATATTCTCCAGGCAGAAGGAAATGATCCCAGATGGAAGCTCAGAGATGCATAAAAAAATGAAGAGCAACTGAGAAAGTAAATATGTGGGTAAATATAAATGAATATGACATAATAATAATGTCCAGTGGATTTTAAATATAAAGAGAACTAAAGACAACCACCACATAACATAAAAACTGGAAGGGAAGGACAAGTGGAATTAAGGTGTTAGAGGCCTTGGATTCCAAGAGTGATACAAGTAATAAGTCCAAGATGCATTTAGGAACCACTAAATGAACAGTAAAAGAAATTATAACTGATAAGCTAAAAGAGAGGGGAATTCTACTTTTAATTCTTTGAGATATCTCCATATTCTTTTCCATAGAGGTTGTACTAATTTGCAGTCCCACCAGCAGTGTATGAGTGTTCCTACCTGTCCACATCCCCGCCAACATTTGTTATTTGGGGATTTTTTGATATGAGCCAATCTCACTGGAGTTAAGTGATATCTCATTGTGGTTTTGATTTGCATTTCCCTGATGATTAGAGAAGTTGAGCACTTTTTTATATGTTTGCTGGCCATCATTCTGTCTTCTTTGGAAAAGTTTTTGTTCATGTCCTTTGCCCATTTTTTAATAGGGTTGTTTGATTTTTTCTTGTTGATTTTCCTAAGTTCTGTATAGATTCTGGTTATAAGCCCTTTATCAGAGGTGTAGCATGCAAATATTTTCTCCCATTGCGAAGTGTCACAGGATTG
The DNA here is from genome assembly GCA_023783475.1 of Daubentonia madagascariensis. Classification (NCBI taxonomy): domain Eukaryota; kingdom Metazoa; phylum Chordata; class Mammalia; order Primates; family Daubentoniidae; genus Daubentonia; species Daubentonia madagascariensis. The sequence goes on along the minus strand of JAKFHU010000144.1, from coordinate 3,464,432 downwards.
GAAAAACAAGCATCACTGGTACTCACCATCAAACTGGTACTAACTGATGAACACTTACATCACACAGGGCAATAACATTCATCAGGGGGCGGGAGGGCGGGAGGGGGGTGGAAGGGATGGGAAAAACTCTCACTGAATGGATGTGGGGAGCACAGTTTGGGAGATGACCACGATTGTGGCTCTGACACGGGCAGAACAGGGGCAATGTGTATGGCCAAAATGTTGTACCCCCATGATATTCTGAAATTAAAAAAATAAATAAAAATAAATAAATAAATAAATAAAAAATAAAAGAGAGGGGAAAAACTGAATAACTTAAAATAATCAAAAGAAGGCAAGAAAAGAGAGAAAGGGGAACAAACAATAGGCAGAGCAAATAAAAGTAAATAATCAAATGGAAGATTTAAAGCCAAATATATCAGTTATTACATTAAATAGACATGCTCTAGTAAAAATACAAAAATTGTCAGATTAAAAAAAAAACAAAAAACAAAAAACAGGCCAGGCACAGTGGCTCACATCTGTAATCCCAGCACCAGATTGGGAGGCCGAGGTGGGAGGATCACTGGAGTCCAGGAGTTCAAGACCAGCATGGGCAACATAGCAAGACACCCATCTCTAAAAAATTTTTTTTAACGAGCTGAGCATGGTGGCACACATCTGCAGTCCCAGCTATACAGGAGGCTGAGGTAGGAGGATTGCTTGAGCCCAGGAGTTTGAGGCTGCAGTGAGCTATGATCACACTACTACTTTCCAGCCTGGACAACACAGCAAGACCCCACTTCTAAAAATCAAAAACAAAAACAAAATCTAACCACATGCTACATACACAACATAAATATAAGACTACAAAAAGGCTAAAAATAAAAGGATAGAAACATTTAAACACTAACCAAATGACAGCTGATACAGCTATGTTAATATCAGAAAAATCAGACTTTAAGGTGAATAGAATTACTGAAGATAATGATAAGAGTCCATTCACCAGAAAGATAACAATTCTAAATTTGTATTCATCTAGTAATACAGTCTCACAATACAAAAGCAAAAACTGACACAACAAAAAAGGAGAAATAAAGTGTCATGGCGGCCAGAAACAAGAAAGCAAATACACTTACCTTTGGCATTCCAGAAAGAGATAATAGAGTAGAGGTAATAAAGAAATAAAAGAAGAAAATTTTCCTACCCTAAAATAGATTACTGTATTCAGAACAAAAGTACACTAAGCACAGAGAAGTCACATCATACACACATTTTAAGTTAAAATTTGAGAGAGAGAAAAAAAGAACCAGAGAGAGAGAGAGAGAGAGAGAGAGAATAAACTAATTTAAATAAAACAAGCCATTCTACCCGCCATTCAGTATGAGCATGCAACATGAGATATGAACTTGTTCTCCCAATTGAGCGCAGCTCCTGAGTACCTCTCTTAGCATGATCATCTCACCACATTGCAATTCCAGAGTTTAAAAAAAAAGTCTTTGTACGATATAAGTACAAGTTTTCTACTTCACTTGGTAGTCAACAAAAGAAATGATCTGTTGCAACACTAGAGGAAAAACTATCTATGCCCAACTTATTGAGAAATAAAATATTAGCCTTGAACTTGGGGTTTTCCAAAGGTATGTTAAATGGGAATTATGACAATATGTAATTTTCACATTACTTGATGAATTTAAAGCTGATGATGCCTAACTAAAATGCTACTCTAGTGTGCCAGGTTTTTAAAAAAATGAATGAATGAACTCCCACCTCTTCATATCCTGGTGAAATTTCTAAATCTCAAATCACACAAGCACATACAAAAATGTACATAGTTTTTTTTTTTTTGCATGTGGGTATCTAGTACCTACTAGACATTAACATTATGTACAACATTAAATGCAGAGGGGAGTACTGTCTACTGAGTTGTGAAAGAAAAAGATTGTGACACATGAATTTTATATCAAGGTCAAGCTATTATGCATATGCAGAGGCAAATCTGAAAACTTAAGTGTGAACAAACTGGAACTGCCAAGTACTACAATGTTATCTATGATATTTCTTACCTACAAATTTCAGTGACTGACACATAAGGCCAATTCTAAAACTGAAAAAATCTCTACTTAACTACAAGTAGTCTGAAGAAAAAAGAAGTCAGTCCACTCTTCCACAAAGCTGCCAAAAATTTTTTTAAAATTAGGATTTCTTCAGAAAGTGGCAAGCATTAACTCCTCAAAACTTATTTCTGTGGCTTTGAATAAATTCCAGAGAGATCAATGTTTCATAAAAGATACCCACAACATCTAACAGGAAATAAATGAAGTCTTAACAAGCAAATATGTAATGATAAGGTTAATTTTCAAGCATCAAAAACTGGAACAAGCACTCTCTCTAACTTCTTTCCTAACAACATACATAGATCAATCTTGAAAGATTATCTGGCTATGATTTCATCATCTAATAATCACCTCTCCACGACTTAACAAATGATAAACTTCAAAATAAAAATGAAATTTTCAAGAAATCATTTACTGATCAAGAACATTTCTGTTGCTTTTGCCTTTACTCTGCCTCCTATCAGTCTTCACTTTACCCTCCTGATCAAAAATAAAAACAAAAAAACCTGCCATCTAAAAAACCTACTCATGGCTTCAAAACCAGCTCCAGTCCTAAGAAACTTAGCCAAATATCCCAAACTAAACCAATCCTTATCCTCCTCAACATAAGCTCGCTCATTTAACAACCTAATTATACACAGCCATCAGATTAAAAACATAAACAAAATCACATTAGCATTATCTAATTTTCACATCTTTTTAGCTAGCCTCTCCATCTAGTATATAAAAGCAACAACAACAATAATAACCATTTACATTTAATGAGTAAGATAAGCCAGGCTCTGTTCTAAGCATGGACACATATTAACTCATTGTTTATCTTAGCCCAGTAGGATAGGTGGTAAATTATTATATATATCATTTTAAGTAAGGAATTTTACAGAATTGTCTTTGTAAGCCTTTGTGCTCCCTGCCTAGCACCCTAACCCAGGGCCATAACACGCCTGTAGGGGTAAGGGAAAGAACCAACATCACTTAGCACTATCCCATTTACTCACACAGATGTTTCTCGATAAGCATCCATAGGGCAAAATGAACTTCATCATTTTACATAATTCTTATTCTAGGTACTTATCCAGCTTCAATCATGGTATATTCTTCTGCAAGAACATGTCCTTGCTTTGGAAACCCAACTATGGGTGTACACCTAAGTCTTTTTCCTTCCTAAGTGGTATAAACTATTCTCACAGCTTGAACTATCACCTTTATCAGATAACTTATGAGCCTACATTTCTAGCCTACACATCTCATCTGAGCCCTAATTCTGTAACACCTTTACAGAGATGTTCTGCTGGCATCTCAGGTTCAAAGTATCCAAAATGAAAATCATATTCTGTCCTCAAACTTGTTTCTCCTGCTTCACTCTTAATCCATTTTCCACTTTAAATCACCACCACACCTTGAGCCAAACTGGCATTCAAGTATTTGATTAAATGAACATAATTCACTCCAAACCAAAACTGTTCATTCTGTCTTAACAGAGATAATAGCATGTTTCAATCCCTATTTGTTACTCAAATCAGTAAATAAAATATTTAACTTTTGATTTCCTTCAAAACAGAACAGTTTTAAAACCTATGAATCCACATCAGATGAACATAAGCAGTGGTTACCAGAAATCAGATAAGCAGACTGACTCAATTACTCAGGTTACCTATTGTTAAAAACCACAAGAAGCCATGGGAGTTTTAACAAGTTATAAAGTTTTAAATTGTTCTCACTTTTAATTTTGTATTACTTAATTTACATTTATCAATGAACCACTGATTCAAGATAGAGAAATAAGAACAAAAGACAAATCAACAATTCTCAGAAACAATATAAACATCAATAAAAATTTGAAAAGATATGCTCAATTAATAATTTTAAAATATAAAATTTTAAGAGATACATTTTTTCTTCCATCAATTAGCAAAGACTAAGAAGTCTGAAAATAATACGTTGGCAAGGGTCTGGGGAAGCAGGCATTCTCACCCTCATTTGCTATTGACAGGAGCATAAATCAGCTTTTTGGTGAACAATTTAGAAATCACTACCAAAAATTTTAATATACATGCCCTCTTGCCTTACAAGTTCATATCTACAAACTTATTCTATGGCTTATTTGCACATATGCACAAAGACATTTGTAAAAGTGGGTTCACCGCATTATGTGTTTGCAATCAAAAATTTGGGAGCATCAAAAGGAAATTGGTTAATTATGATACATCCATAAAATAAAATACCATATGGCTATCAAAACAACTGTGATAAATTTAAACATATTCACATGGAACGATGTCCTAAAACAAGTTGAAAGTAAGTATGCACAGCATAATCCAACTTGCTTTTTGTTATATATGTGTACCGTATATTTTAAGTATATAATTGTATATATAAAACAGAAAGTCCATAGCTATTAAAAGTGATTACTGTGGGGAGAGGGTTGGAGTGTATAATTTCACATTTTATTTTACCATAGTATTTGAAATTTTACAATGTTTTTAATTTTTTTAGAAAGTCAAACCAACAATTAAATTTACCCAAAAATAAAAAACCCACATACATATTTTAGCAATCAGGTTTAGCAATGCTGTTAATAAAGACAAACACTACATGTACTCACTATTAAATTGGAACTAACCGATCAGCACTTACGTATACAGATGGAAGTAAAACTCAGCAGAAATCATGTAGGTGGAAAGGGGAGGAGGGAATGGGTGAAATCATACCTAATGGGTACAATGTACACTATCTGGGTGATGGGCACACTTACAACTTTGACTCAAGCGGTACAAAAGCAATCCATGTAACCAAAACATTTGTACCCCTGTAATATTCCGAAATAAAAAAAAAAAAGATGAGGGCTCAGATGGAAGGTGAACAAAATAATAGACAAATGTCCACTGATGCTCTTCTTCTACCTTTCAAACACTTTTCAAACCTACTTTGTAAGAGCCATTCTTTCAGGAATAAAGCTTTTCAAACCATCAAAAAAAAAAAAAAAAAAAAAAAGATGAATGCCGTAGCCAGAGGGGTAGGGACCAGCAGAGAAGAAGCCAGGCCCTGCCCCTCCCCTCTTAGTCACATTTCCTTTCCTCTCACCTCAGGCATCAATCTGAATCCATACCAATTTAAGGGGAGACAAGACTCCAGAGATGTCTGAGGTAAGATGTACCTCCCAGACAGCTTCTATATCTATAGGATGAAGGTAAAAGGAAGGGCCAGTGGAAGGAAAGATCCATTAGCAGAAATGGAGAGGGGAAGAAATTTTCCTCAACCTGGCTGAGACAATTATTTCTGTTTATGGGAAGAACTTTGTGTTCTTATTCCTATTCTAAGTCTCCTTCCTTGCAACTGTCACAACCTCCTGTTGAGGAGGTTGTTGACATTCCCAACATAGTCCTTCTACCCACTTCTGATCAGCTACAGGCTTACAAATTAGATTACACTGTTTGTTAGAATGGCATATGAATTAAAGATAGAAAATGAACAAGGACCTTTGGGACTCTGAGAAACTTATTTACTTTGATGCATAGACTTTAAAAATGATTTCTCTTATTCCCTAGTCTTCAGTTATATTCTGGAGATAAGGAACATAATGATTGAGTTCTATATAGGTGAGGTGCTACAAAGGAGTTATCACCATAAGAATTTCTGCACACAATCCCTTGGATATATTACACTATATAAATTCAAAACCGTTCACAATCCCACCTCAAATTTCAAAGGCTCTCAAGAATTGGCCAAAAAGATCCTCAAATTTTGGTTGTTGCATTTAAAGTTATGCTATGAATAAAAAATTATAAATGAAACTATAATTTGTTATTCTATCCCTGGATTTGTAAGTTATAATGCTATTATCTTAACTAGACCTTAATTATGAAGATACACCTTGGTAAATTTTTTTTTACTCACTTATTCTACAGCAGAAAACAAAAACATTCTGTACTCAATCTCTGTATGTATCATTTCAAAAATTCACTCTGCTCATGACTCCCCAGTAAATTTTACTGGCTATTCCCAACCAATAATAAATTCTGAAAACCAGTACGATCAATCTCCAGATCTCCAGAAGACATGGGAGTAGCTGTACCTCCAGACAGCTCTATTATAAGCTTTCTCATATATTCAAACATTCTAATAATCACGTAGAGGAAATGAGAAACAACTCCCTCTTGAGAACTCTAATCTACTGGCTTTATAAAACTCAGTTAGGACTACTCTCAAGATATAGAACCAAAATTATGAGAGAAAGCACTATTCCTTGATCAATAATAACACTGATTCCAGAATGTGTTTTTCCACTTACAGCAGTAATGGTACTTTCTCTCCCGAAATCAAGTTATCTCTTATCTGTCTTATCTCTGTCGTTAGACCAAAGGCTTCCTGAGGACAGAAACTTGTCTAATTCATCTTAGTATTTCCACAGTACATAGCTTTGTACATGACTAGCCCTCAAAGATATGTATTTGCATCCAGTCAAAAATTACTTAAACTTTTAGCTTTGGCTATAGAAGAATTGTCCGGCTTACTGAAAAATTAAATTTAAAACTTCTTGCTATAAAACAATTTTAAAGATGGTTAATTCTAATGGTTCTTTTAAAAATGAAAAGCAAGGACACACAATCTGAATTTCAGTTCAATACTGAACTGCTAACTCCTCATCAAGAATTCAAGTACTGATTTCAGTAAAATAAAACATATATAACCACCATACTTCTCTGCCCTTTCTTTATATAGAGAGTCAAAAAGGGAATCAAAACCTGCTCATTTCAGCCAGCTCTGTAACCTGGTCAATTTACTTTACAACCCTTCCAAGCCTAAGGGTAAGCATCTAATACTTCTGGTAATACTGTAACTTAAAATAACTCACAATTACCTAACAGTGAAGCTATATTTCATGAACTCAGCCCTAAAGATATTTTTACATATAGAAAATAAAATCATATACAATCATTTACAAGCAATATAGAAGATTTTCCCGATCATATCCTACTTTATACCAGAAAAAAAAAAAAGATGTACAATAACTTGAGCTTTAGAGAATGACAAAAGGTAAATTATTGCATCCAAACCAGAAATGACCAGTGTTCAAACCCAAGAACTGAATAGAGGTTATTTAGCTGAGATAAATCCACTGCTCAATTTTACAGACTTCAGAGTAAGAAAACCTTGGAGGTAAAAAGGATCTTTGACTTGACATTACCCACCAATTAGCTGAGCCCTTCAGTTAACAGATGAAACAGAGAAGCTATGGGACCTGTATTTTAAAATAATGGCCTTAAATACTCAAAGTTCACAAGGAGATGGGAAAATATCTTGAAAAAGTTGTAAAAGTATTAATCAACGGCATTATTCCTAACCATATCATTACTCTTCTACAGTAAATGGAGCCCTGACCCCCCCCCCACAAAAAAAATATCTTTTCACCAAATGTGAGAAGTAATTCCAAATGTGGGGATCCAAAATATAGAGGGAAAAGACCAATGCAAGAAGACGTTTATCACACCATTCTTTATTATAGTAAAACAGTGAAAGCAACTGTAATATCCTTAACAGGAGAATACATAATTAGCAGCAGTATGCAGAGTAAAAAAGAACATAGCTCTGGAATTGGAAAGACCTGGATCTGAATGTCAACTTCTCCACGTAACAGCTGTGAGACCTCTGGAAAGGCACTTAATATTTGAAACTCAGTTTCCTCATCTGTGGAATGTGAGGATATTACCATCTTCCTCACAGGTTTGTATAAAGATTAAATATATGTAAAAGAGCTTTGCACAGTGCCTGAAACTCAGTGAGTGTTCTATAAATACTACTTTTATTAGCCACTATTAATATTATTCCCTGGAATAATACACAAACATTTTAAATAATGGTTATAGGAAAATCTATATGTACTGGCATGAAAGGATCTCCACCACGTGAAAAAAGCAAGTTGAAAAACGACAGGTAGTATGATCCTGCTTATGGGTGAAATATAAAACTATACACATATCTGTAAATGTGGGGGTGGGGGAGTATTAAAAGTGGCTATTTACAGACTTAAAAAGGGAATTTGTTGGTATAAGTGATAAAACCTTTTACTTCTATACGTAAGTATAAATATATACTTCTATATTGTTTGACTGCAAACATGTATTTAAGTGTTTTTAAATAAGTTTTTTAAAATGAAATGATTTAAAGATAATTTAGCAACAAAGAAAATTATGTTAAGGGAAACATTTAAAGTTGTACACACACCATGATTACAATGTAAAAAGGATGTGCCATACGGAGAGCAATTAAAAAAGTATACCATGATTATACCAGTGGGTCTGAATGACTTTTATTTCCAAAATTTTTTGAATCAAAAAACTCTTCATTCTAAATGAATCCAAAATTTGGGATCTATTTTAAAATCATCTTTCACTAGCCTGTACTCCACGACAAAGTCAATTTTTTTAAATCTTAAACACAAAACTTTTCCTCACCTAACTTAGCTCTCTGGTCAATATGATCTTACCTATAGTCATTTCCCCTAACTATTCTCCTACTATTGATGCAATTTTACCCAGAAGCCAAAACACTTACCAATGACATGGTAAATACCTCCAAATCACATGGAAGTCACTAATAAAATAAAGTGTTTAGAAAAAAAGACTACTAAATACACAGAGCCTCCATATGATGCGATTTATCAATGTTACCCCAATATTTTTACTGAGGTAGAGAAAACTCCTAAGGGAGAAACTAGCAATAACCAATTAAGCCAAAAGAAAAAAAAAATCTACACTTTCAAATAATTTAATAGACTTATGGTATATTTTTAAAGTTCACAAAGACATATTAAAGCCATTCTACACAGACATAGTACTTTACATCTTACAAACAACTTTACACTTCATTTTTCTGACAATCCAGTTAGGTAGGCAAGTTATTATTCTTGCCTGCCTATAGCCCCCAACTTACAGATAGACAAGAAGTTGTAGAATCTTGAGTCATACCCCAAATCTTCATATAAGTCTTTTTCTGCTATTCCACATCATGTATTAATTTTCATAGAGTTTACAAAGAGCAGTCACATTTCTTATCTCCTTTGAGCATTCATCCCGGAATTCTATGATCTCTTTTGTACCTCATCCTAACAGACAGACAGAGCAGGGCATCAGTCCTTTTCTATAGACAACTCAGTAAGATCAAAGATGTTTCCAAAGATGACAAAACTAATCAACACTCAAACGGCAGCATATCCATGAGGATGATCAAGATCACAATGTGTCAGAAAACTAAGTAATGTGAAGAGTGGGTGAAGGAATTCAGGATGATTAACTTAAAAAGAATAAGGCTGGGGGTGGGGGGCAAAACCCACAGACAAATGCAAACATACACACATGAAGTCTGTCATTAGACATGTGAAGGGCCATCATATAATGAAATCAGATTTGTGCTGTATGGTCCTAGGAGTTAAAAACAAAAGCAACTCAACATTCATTCAGCAAACATTTACTGGTTATCTACTCTGTGCCAGATGTTTGTGCTACACTAGGGATATAAAGGTGAGTAAGACAAGTGCCAACCCTGAGGAGGTTGAGACTAGCAGAAGAGACAAGAAAATAAGTAACAAGACAAAAAGTACTCAGAAAGCCATGGGAACACAGAGAATGATGACTATAACTCTCTGTGGGGTAGGGGGCTGGTAGAGGAAAATTCACTGACTAGATGTGGAGTTTCAGAAGTGAACACGGTGTGAAGTAGCTTTAACAGGAAGAAAGAACACCAAGTGCAAAGGCATGGAGACATGAAGCTCCAGTTAATCTAGAGTGGTAGAACACAAGGTACATATTAGGGATGACAAGAGGTGAGGCTTTAATCTGGGGTTGGGAGAGTAGTGGTAAAGAACACAAAGGGCACCACAATCTCCATGCCAAGGAGTTTAGACTCTAACACCCAAGATATGTAACACTAATAAGAGATCAAAGTAGGAGTGTGGCATGCTCAGGAAAATATTTCAGAAAGCTCATTCCAGCAGGACAGACTTCTAGACAGGAATAGTGAAGACAAAGGTTAATTATGGAGCCACTATTGTTAGTCTAGGTGGGGATGAAGATGAAAAGACACAGATCCAGATTCAAGAAATATCTGGGAGGTAAAAATCAAACACAACTATTGGCTATGGGAACAAGGGAAAGAAGAGGTCTTCCAGATCTCAGCTTGGGCAAGTGGATGAACAGTGACGCCCAAGGCAGGTAACATAAGAAGACAAATCCATGCAATCATTCCAACAATGTGAGAGTCCTGGGCCGGGAAGTGGTTTGTTATCGTTTAGAGAAAAGGGGTGAGGGGAGCAGGGGGGAAGAGGAGAAAGATGAGTTTACCTTTGGACTTGTGTAACGGTAAGGTACCTATTCAGTGAAGCTACTGAGTGGTGTGTGAAGAAAAGTGGACTAGGAGAGTCACTGGCTTACAGGTAGCAACTGAAGACAAATAGAGAGTACACAAAATGAGATAAACTTTAGATACCAATATTAAATGAGTGGGTGAAAGAAAAACCTGAAAAACAAATGAATCAATCAGAGAAGTAAGAGATGACTCAGAAGACAGGGTGATGCCAAAAAAAAAAAGGCAAGGAAGAGAAGATGAAAAAATTCAAGAAGGGTGAGGAGGATGAAAATTATAGTTAAATGCATTGCATAAAGCAAAATTTTCTAACAGAAGTTATTCAAAACAGGAACGGACTACCTTGTGAGGCAATCATTCACATCATCAAATAAATGGTTTGGGCAGAAGCTACACAGTCATCAGTGAAGAATATTCACTCTGAATAGAAAATATTTGCATTGAACAGGATGCTCTGTCACATCATCTTCTCCAAGGCCCCTACATATCTTTTCAGTAATCTGCCCTTCCTTCCTTCCTAAAACCAGATTGTGTGCCTAATCATTCCCAACCCTCCTCCACTTCTATCACCAGCCCTTCACTCTTTTCTCTTCCCTTCCACATGTCTACATGTCTACCCTAAGATGGAAAAACATCTTCGATTTACCCTGTTGTGGCACACCTCTATTTTTCTCCGCCTTTTACTACTGAACACCTCCACTCTCCTACCATCTACTTCCTATAATCCCCTACAAAAAGATTTCTGAGTCTACAACTCTACAGAAAAATAAATAAAACCATTGAAAAATGACATCTGATTTACCGACAGTTTGTTCCAGTTGCTGCTCACTCAGTTCTCCACTCCCTTGATCTCTTCCGTAGTTTAAGACAGAAGTGACCAACCCCTCCTTATTGCAGTTATTCCTTTCGCTTTTGTAATGAGGCACGCTGGTTTATAGGAAGGACTCTGGACCGAGAATCAGAAGATTCAGAAGATTTGTGTTCTAGAACCCACTACACCACTAATTAGCTGTGAGCCTCCCCACCTCCACTCCTACTCACCTCTCAGATCTCACTTATTCTGAGACACCCAGACTAGATTAGGTCACTCCACTATATACTTTCTCAAAACCTATTGTTCTCCTTTGTAGTGCTTATCACAATTAATTATATAATTAGCAGTTGAATGGCTACCCACACAAGAGACTGCAAACTCCATGAAGACAGAGAGCATATGCCTTGCATCTCATCAGTGCAAAAAAAAAAAAAAACCCCATCAACTGAGTTCATGTTGAAATAGATATTAAGACCACTTCCTAAGAGACTGCATTACATTATTTTTGTTAACCTAAGTAATAAAATTATTAGCACTTTAGTTACTTAAAAAATTACTGACAAAACTTTAAACCAAAACTCCACCTATTATCTCAAACATACATAATATGATGAACTACATAAAAATTTACATATAAAATTAAACATGACTAAAGAGGAACTTGTTTTCCAAGACAGGTACATTTCTCTTGTCCATCCCCATTAAAAAAAAAAAAAAAGAGTAGGATCAATCACCTACATTTCAGAACCGAAATGTGTGCTAAAACCATGTACATGCTGAATGTGCAAGTGTGCATTGACATGAGGGATGATAATTTGATATTAAAACACTATTGTTTATGAAGCTCTTTAGATAATACCCACCGGTACGTTAGGTTTAAAACAGTTCTTTAACACTGGCAAAAGCCATGAGCTACATATATACTCTGCAAGGAAATCAAAAGTTCATCAGCCAAGCCGGGCGGGTAGCTCACACCTGTAATCCTAGCACTCTGGGAGGCTGAGGTGGGAGGATCACTTGAGCTCAGGAGTTCGAGACCAACCTGAGCAAGAGCGAGACCCCACCTCTAAAAAAAAAAAAAAAAAAGTTCAGCAGCCAAGTTGCACTGCAGTGTGATCTTAAATTTTATCTCGTATAAATCAGAGAAAAACAAGGACGGGTTTACCAATTACAAGTTATCACTGTGCCTGATTATTTTCAAATGCAAAAATTTCATATCTCACACAAGTAAGTGAAAGTTTGTCAAATTTTATGATACACCACCTTGGCCAAACAATTTTAACAGATCACACACTAATCCGCCCCTCAACTGCTGAGTATATACTGTTCTTCAACTATACCGTAAGATCCTCACCGGAAGGCTTGGCATTTTTGTTAATTGATTCCCTTAAATAAATAGGAATGCAGGTGATTTCAGTAATCAATGATATGTTTTAAAAAACGTGAAAATGGCTTCTGAGGTTCAATACGTTTATATATTACCACTTGAAAACAACGTACAAGTACTTAAAATCCGATGCCTAGACAATTCCCTAGGTTAAGAGTGGTTAACAGGCTGTAAATACAGTTGCAATCCCCAGGAAAGAAGACGCATTTCATAACGGAAACACGAACAGATAGAATCACTTGGAGCCGCTCTCCCAGGCGTCCTCATCATTAAGTCAACACCATGGGTTGTGAGGGGGCAAGTGTGCCCCTCTGACACCCCCTCTGTTCCGCAGGCTCGGGCTCCAATCCCTGCGCGCGGAGTCCCTCGAGGCCACCCAGAGCTCACTGAGACTTCAGAAGCTGGGAAATCCCTAGCCAGGGAATGAAGAGTTCAAGCCCCCTCCCCCTTCCTTTCCTGAAAATTAATGAATTGGCCGTACGATTGTTTATTTAATGAGGTGTGTAGTGGCCTCTACCGGTGCTTGTGTGAGCACAAGAATGTCCCACTCTTACAAGTGGGATGAGCCTGGGGGAGGGGAGAGAGGCGAGGGGTGAACCTGCCTCTGGGTACAAAGCACAGAACTAGACCCCGCAGCCCCCGACCTGCCCTCAGTGGCCCCCCCACGGTGGCGCCCCCTCCCGCCTATTCCACTTTCCACCACGCGCGACCCCCTTTTCTCTTCGGCAACCGGAGCCGAGGCAAAGAAGTTCCTGCACGTTTTCTCCAGGATCCTAAACAAAAACACCGCAGCTGCAGCCGCCGGAGCCGGTGCCGCGCCCCCGCCCCCACCCGGAGCCCCCCAGGCCCGCGCCCGCCGCTTACCTGGGGACTGCGGCGGGGAGCCGCTCCTGGCGGCCGCAGCGCCCGGCGCCCGGCGCCCAAGCAGCAGCAGGCAGTACAGCCAGAAGGAGGAGGTGCTGAGGAGTCGCCGGGCGCCCCACTCCGCCGCCATCTCTTCCCCGAGAGTGAGCGGCGGCGGCGACAGCGCCGCGGAGCCCTAGCCTCCTTCCCTCCCGCGCGCCTCAGCCGGTCCCTCGCTGCAGGCTCCACTCCCGCGGCCGCCGCCGCCGCTCCAGCCCGGCCCGGCCCGGCCCGCGCGGCCCCTCTCGCGGGAGGGGAGACTCGGGGGCGCCTCCCTCCTGCAGGGGGGCGGGGAGGGGAGCAGAGAGGGGGGGAGTCAGTACATTCCGGGACGGGGGGGTGGTGGATCGGTCTCCAGGTTCCAGGCGCCGCCACCCGCCGCCGACTCCGGCTCCACACACCAGCGCGAAGGGGGCGGAGACCGCGGGCGGCGGGGGTGGGGGGCAGGGTCCCGGGGCGCGCACACCCGCGCACGCGCAAGCGCGCGCCTCCCTCGCCCGCACCCCCTGGCTCCGCGCGCGGCCCGCCCCCGCTCCAATCCCAGCTGCCGCCTGGCGAGCCGCGGCGGCGGGCCCCTTCCCCTCCCCCTTCTCCCCGGAGCCGCGGACCGGCGCGGGGCGCGGGGCGCGCGCGACGGGCGGTGCTGCTGGCGTCAGGGAAACCCCGGAGAAGCGGATCCTCCTCCTCCTCCCGCCCGCTCGCCGCAGCCCCTTGGCCCCGCGTGCCCCCGGCCTCCTGCTCCTCGCCCGGGGGAGAAATTTCTCTCTCACCTCCCCAGACGCCTCTGGCGGCAGAGACCTGAGGGCGAAGGCTCTCCGAGCCCAGGCTGGTCCGGGAGGCCGGAGCGGGCGCGCACCTCCGCTCAGCCTGGGCCCGGGCCCTCTATATAGGGCCTCGGAGGAAACCGAATGGCCTCCGGGAGGAAACCTGGGTGCGCAGAGGGGTCGGCGCGGGGATTTATGTGCTCGCCAAAAACAATAGCGATCCGCCCGGCTCTTGCTGGGACCTGGCGCGGCTCCCGTGGGAGGGGGCCGGCCGCGCCGCCGCTGACCTCCCGCTTCCAGGCCGGGCCGCCCTCGCCGCGCGCTTTCCCCAGGCAGTGCCGGGGCCCGCCCGGACCACGGGGTTCGCGCCCCCACCCGCGTCGCTCGGCCCCGGTCCAGGGAACCAGGGCACAGACAAAGGTGCCTGGTGTCCACTCCTTCACCTCGTGCGGGGGCCCTGGCAGAGCCCTGTGACTCCCCGGGGCTGATCCTCTGGCAATAACTGTTACAGTTTACCTGTGCCTTTGCGGGGCGCTTTGCATTTTCGTGCCTGGGAATCGTGTCTTTTGCCAATAAACCGGGAGCAAGCAGGATATGATTTTAAACCACTTGGTAATCGTGAGGCAGCACCCAGGCTACCCAAAGTTGGGAGAAAGCAGTTTGTAGTTCTGCTGGTGAGAATAGTGATGATTTTATAGACTGCACTCATGGAAAATTTTTTAAGAAAATTTCTTTGTATGGTATATATTTGGGGAGTCCTGTATGGTTGTTGATATGAATTGGATTTTTGTTCACTCTTCTGTATAGTCAATAACCAAAATGTGTTATTTCCCACAAGAAAGTGGCTGTTTCACTGACTAGCAAGTCCCTCCTATGCCTTCTCGTAGTTACTTTCTTCGCATATTTTATTCCAAAGTGTCAAAATCATATAAGGCGTGGATTAACATTGGAAGAGAAGAGCTCAGAATCCTCATAAAACCTCTTAAATCATCAAAACGGTGAAATTAGGAATCCTCATCCCAGTTCTTTGAAACGATTGACTTAACAGCAAACACACGCTTATTCTTTTTCAATACGGAAACCATTTAAGTATCTTTTTGTTTTGGCTAGAATTGTTAACCATCAAAATATTTCCTAAATACCCCTGATTGACCTGTTAAATTAGAAATAGATTACCTCCCAATTACTTCACAAGTATTTGCTTAATTAACCTTTAATAATCACATCATTATTCAGTTTTCTGAGATAATTAATGAGAAAAGCTCTTAGGAAACTATAAATTGCCTTGCAGATGTTAATTTTCGGATATGTCTTCTAAGTCTGGAAAAATGTCATTATATTGAAACTATAACATGTGTAAGGTGATTTCTGAAATGAAGCTTACATTTATTTCCAAGTGTTGAAAAATAAAGGAGTTGTGGGTAATAAAATAACAGACTGATTTTCATGTACGACTTCTATGAACTGTCTCATTAATTTATCAGCCCATTGTGTATATCATTTTTACATCAAGTTTAATGCACTTTCTGTAAAATAGGATGGCTAAATCATGTATTTCTGACTTACTAAATCACAAGTTTAATCAAACTCACACTAATAAACCACTAATAGATGGAGGCCCAGATAAAAAGTTACAGATTCTAAATCAGTTTAAGAGTAAAATAGTAAAGTAACCCAGGCACACCCTTGAATTCAGATCCTTAACTTTGTTTGAAAGTTACTGACATTGTCAATATTCCCTTTAAAAATCATCATTTGGAGTCATTAACCTCTCCTTTGTTTAGTAAGGCATATCTGAGAAAAGATTTTCTTAGGCATCTCTTTTATCCTTCTCTCAACAAGATTTTCAACAAATATCTCAGTCCACACCTATACTGCTAATTAACATTTTTATGTAGCCTAAACTATTAACCTATGAAGAAATATTAAATCATTAGTGAAATTAACACGTTTTTCATCTAAGTATAGTTAGAACATGAGGCCTATGTTCAAGGAATAGTGCACAAAGAAACTTTAGAGTAAAGAAAACAGAGTGGCCATTGTGTGTTAGTGTAAGTTATCGAAGTGCAGGCCAAAAATAACTAGACCAAATATTCTTGTGAAATTTATTCTAAGTTTATTTTGATATAAAAGTTTAAGGAAAATTTAAAGTTTATGAATATAAAACTTGGTAGGAATCTTATGTTCTCTGTAGTAAAATGATTTTTTAAAAAACATTAGAGAAGCAATATAGTTCAGTGTTTAATTGTTGGCAGTAATGAGATTCTCCAGCTGATTCCCTGGCTGAATCCCAGCATTCAGGGTAGAGAAGAAGAAAGCTAGCCTCCTGACTGGCAGATCCCAGGATAGAACACTTCCTAGTCACAGCAGACTTCAACTAGAAGTTGCCCCATGTCTTAAGAACATGATTCTTCTTCACAGACGTTATTTTTATATTTGCCCTTTACATTCCACTAGGTAAGAAATTTTATTTTGCCTCTTTCTCCTTCAAAAGCCAACTGTTCTAGGGAGCCATCTCTCATTAAGCCTAATTAAGAAGGATGTGTGCTCCTTAAGGACAAAGCTTGCACAATATTAATTTTGCTTGTTACATGTTGCTTAGTTAAAAACATATCTTTAGTTCAATAACAATCTATTAATTCAAATATTATTGAGGACTTGCTTTACCAAGTATTATGTTGGATTCTGGGATAAAAAAAATTACTGATTCATTCATTTAATATTTATAAAGCACTTACTGTGTCTCAGGTCCTTTCCTGTGTTAAGGGAACACAGTGATGAGCCAGATAGACAAAGTTCCCAGTCTAGCAGAAAAGATAAACAATTATAACAAAGAAGTGTGAAGATTGTTATGGTAAGGAAAGATAAGAAGTGTGGGAAAATGTAGTAAGAGCATCTAATCTAGCTAAATTATGTGTGGGGGTGGGGAGTGGGGAGGGTGGAGAATTAGAGAGAAGCATTAGTCTCTAAACTGAGACCTGAAGATAGACAGGAGTTAGTCACACCTGCAGTGGGATTTGACCTCAGATTTGCTTTTTAGAGGGCTGCTTGGAGGTAGGTTGGAAGGAGACAAAACCAAGATTTTGTTACTGGGGAGGAGATGACTGGTGGCCTGGAGTAAAGGGGAGGGGATTAAGAGGAGTGAACAGATAAGAGAGATTTGGGAGATCTTAGATAGAAGGCAGCAGGGGTGTGAGGGAGAGAGAAGAGATGTGGGTGACTCAGGTTTCAGCTTGGGCAGCTGAATGAAGGTGGTGGTGTTCACTGAACAAGGAGGAGGAGCAGATGGGAGGCAATGTCAGTTTAACTTTTGACAAGTTGAATTTAAAGTACCTATGGGACATCTGAGTAGGTCAGTAAACTGTTATTTGGACTTGGAGTTTAGCAGGGAGATAGGACTGGAAAGATGAGTCATCAGCACATACCACATATGCCTGAGTATAAGGTGCCCCTCAATGTAAGGCGAGCCTCCATTTTTTACAATTAAAATCCAGCCCCCCCAATAAAACTTTGTGGCCAACTTGAATATATAAACTTTTAGAGAGATTAAATAATCTACTTATTTAATGTATTAATTTAATTATACTTTATATATTATACAAAATATAATTTTAAAAATAATTTTATGGAAACTCTTCATAGTGTCTTTATCGTCAGCAGCGTCACATTTTAAGTCTCTTACAGAGTTTCTCAGGACACATCATTTTTACTTCTACTTGTTTTTAACTCTATATGTGATGCTGCCACTGGGAATTTTATTTCAAGCCACATGTGTCTAATCACGCTACATCATTCATCCTATTCATGTACCATATTGCTTTTTGCTGTGACTTTTAAAGGCTTGTTTACAAGGACATCCAACACTTGTGAATGTGAAGATATTTCCCTAGAAGTAATTTCTAAATCCGTGTTAAATTTGTTTCTTTCTTACAATTTGTTCAGGTGGCTTTTGTATAAGCATTGAATGAGATCATTTCATGCTACTATATATTCCCCCCCAAAAACGTTTTTGTTGTTCCAAATAATTGAGAGCATCTAGTAACATGAAGGACTCTTTCACGGTCAAAATATAAGGCAACTCCCTCTTTTCTGAGGGCTTATTAGTGGGGGGAGGGGCTCTGTGTTATATTCAGGTACGTACAGTAATGCCAACAGGGTGGTTGAGATTGCCCCAGGAGAGTTTAGGACAGAACCAGGACTAAGGACTGAGAACTAGGACCAAACCAGAGGAAAACCAACACCTTGAAGGTACAAAGCAAAAAGAGAAACTTGCAAAGAAACAAGCAGACATGAAACAAGAATGCCAGGAGCATGTGGTATCACAGAAGCCAGGGAAAGAAAGTGTTTCAGGAATGCAGGAATGGTCAATAGTGTCGTGTGTTCCTCAAAGGTCAAGTAAGGTAAGACCTGAAAACCATCAGTTGGATTTAGTGATAAGGTAGGTGGTCAAGTTCAACCTTAGTAAGTGAGTTGCAGCAGAGAATAAGGCCACTTGATTGTTATGGCTTGTCAGTGAGTATGAACAACTTCTTCACGAGGTTTACCTGTAATAAGAAAAACTTGGTAGGTCTAGAATAGATTTTGTTAAGAGGGCAGTGAATTTAAATGCTGACGCAAGGAGCCAATAGAGAGGGAAGTGTTGAGGAGTCAAGAGAGAAAGGGGATAATTGATAGCTTTAGAAACAGTGCAGTAGATAATTTGGCAGCTGTAATTCCACAAGGCCCATGATTATCTGACCTCAGTAGTCTCAGGCAACTGGCAATAGGCAAAAGGACTTCACAGAACAGAGTTACACCCTGGCCTTGTGGTTTCTAGGCAGCTTTCAGCTGTATTTGAGCATGTTTAGTTCTTGTAGTACCTTAATGAATACTAAAAATACTGAAAATAACAACACTCTGACATTCGCTACCTAGACCCTTAAAATTCTATCCTCAAAAGACACGTGGTTGGGTCCCAACAGACAGCAACTGCAAAATAAGGCTTTCCAGCAAGAATAACAGGATCTTGCTTTTTGGTCACAAGTAACAGAAACCTAATACGAAATGTGATCTTAAACAGAAAAAAATTTATTGGAAGGACCCTGGCATCTTAGGACAAGGATGCAGCTGAATGGAATGGAACTGGAAGACTGCAGCACCTTAAAGAAGCCAGAAAGTCCTCTTTTGGACAGTCTCTTGTCTCTGCACCTCTCTCTGAATCTGCCTTAGCTTTACTCTTGCTGCAGAATGTCTTTCTCTGTGTCCTAGTCCACATGGCAGTAAAAGGCTACTACCAACTTCCAAGCTACCCTGTTACAGTCTGATTCTGACTGTCAATCCCAATTACGAATTTCCCAGTTAACAAATTGATTGTCAGTCTTGGTTTAGGTGCCACTTCAAACCACTCAGGGAGGCCAGGGGGTGGAGAGTAGTAATAAGGCAGCTCCCACCACAACCAACCAGTAAATAAAGGAGGAATGTGCAATTCATGGTAAGGGGTGCCAGTCAAGCAGTTCAACAGGCATCTGTTGCAGCTGGGTTCTATTTGTCACTCTATCCCAATCACCCAGCCTGGTACTTGGTGCTTAATAAATATTTGTCTAAAGAATAAATATTTAGTGTTGATATAATTTTTTTTTAATTGTGGAAGGGAATTTAGATATCAGGTCAAGGAATTTGCTTGAATGGGAGAAGCTAGAAAGGAAGGAGGCAGAGATGGGTACGTTCAGATAGGTTCACAGGTGAAAGGATACAAAGTTCATTCTTGGGGGTCCTTATGTCCTCCATGAAGTAGGCAGCAAAGGGAGGAGATGGAGGGTGGTAGGGTGTTTAAGGAGAATGGTAAATGTCTGGAAGAGTCACAGAGGGGATTGAGAGAGGGAACTATATATGGGCCCGGCTGAAATTAGTAATAATACATTTGTTATTTTTCTCCATCTGGTACTCATAAGGCAATGCATGGTAAGAGGACAGAAGGTAGATGGTTAGGTTGATCTAGAGTTGGGGATTTCTAGGAGTGGGTAAAGAAGTAAAAAGACAAGGATTGAGGGACTCAAGGGTGCTGAAAAGTGAATTCTTGCAGTGACAAATCATGTGGTTTAGGTTAGATAGGGAAGGAAATAAATCCAAAATGGGCAGAATGACTAGGAGAAAATGAGGGTGTCCAGGAATTGGAGCACTCAAGAAGATTGAAGAGTAGAGGTACTGCGTATGAGTAAGAAGTAGGAACATAAAGATAGAAAGTTGTGTATTTGAGACTGGAGAATAGTCAAGGAAGCCAAGAAACTTTTAGGTAACGGTGTTTGGTGCATCACTTTTTAATGCATTACTTGTATGTTTTGGGAATGTTAGGGGTTTCCCTCTCGCTGGTCTGAACTCAGCTCTATCCAGTTATGGGTCACTGATACACACCAGCATGTGCACGCACACACACCACACACACACACACACACACCCCAAGCTGCTTTCCACAAAGGGTTTGAGGTGGCCAAAAAAAGAGACTACCAGAGGACAACCACACTCCTTATTCCAAGATATGACTCCTCCCCACTCCCCCCCAACAATCTGCTCTCTAACACTAGGGAACTGAACTAGATAACATAAAAACCTCAAGAATCTCATTTATTCCTTGGCTTATGCCCTATGTAAGGGCTACCTGTGTTTTGTTCCCTTTCTCTGAGCCTTCCTGCACCATCCTGGGCTGAGAAACTCCCAAGAAGTCACCCTCAACTTTACCACTAATTGGGAAAAAAAAAAAAGAGAGTTACATCTCTCCAGGTTTTCCTGTAGAAGGAATCACTGAGAATGGTATTCTATATTGTGTTGCCATGCAATCTCCTCCCAGGTGTTGAAGGCAGTGGGGAGAGAGAGGAAAGAGAGTAGGAGCAGTGTAGCTAAAAGATGGGTCATCCATAGGCCAATGAAGTCACCCAGGATAGCAAGACATGAGGTGATGGAGAGAAAGGGTATAAGCCACTTTACACTTAAGATAGCTGAGAAGAGACTCAGAAGTCAGCCATGAAATGACCACACACACAAAAAAAGACACTGAGCTGGATGCAATGTAGTATTGTCTGAATGTTTGTGTCCCCCGAAATTCCTATGTTGAAACCTTGCATCAGTGGGCTTTCTGGAGGTGATTAGATCATGGGATTAGTACTCTTATAAAAGAGGCCCAGAGAACTGCCTTGCCCCTTCCAACATGTGAGGACACAAGGAGAAATCACTATCTATGAGAAAGCAGGCCCTCACAAGACACAAAATCTGCAGGTGCCTTGGTCTTGGGCTTCCCATCCTCCAGAGCTGTGAGAAATAAATTTCTGTTGTTTATAAGCCACCTCTTTGATGGTATTTTGTTATGCAAGCCTGAACGAAGACAACACAATTCTCAAAATCAAATAGAATCCTTTTTTTGTCTGGGTTTTGTTGTTGTTGTTGTTGTTGTTGTTGCTTTTGTTTTATTTTGTTGTTTTTTTTGCCCAAGAATGTAAGTGAAATAAATAAATGGTAGGGAAATGGTGAGGGGGGCCCAGGTGAATACTAACTGGGAATACCTACTGGCCGCTTGAGATCTGAACAAATGAGGTTGGCAGGAGAAGTGGCCCCAGGAGTGAGTAAGATTTCAAATAAAGCAGGAGACAGGGAATGCCTGTGCAGAGACTAGGGAAATGGAGGCGTCTATTTACAATCCAATGGGACTTCCCAGAGGGACAGAGGAAATGGTTGGGAAGCAGATTCAGCACTGAGAGCTTGCATCAGCAGGGAGGAAGTGCAGAACATTATAATAACTACTAGGATGAGGGGTTCTGACTCAGTGGTGACGCTAAGCCAATGTGTTGCATTGTGGATTCTGGACTAAGAGCCCAGCCCAGCCTAACACAGCCTCTGGTGTCTGGGTCAGTAGGTGGAGGCCCAAGGGGCAGAGGAGGGCCAGTCTGTTGGCTGTTCACATTCCCCCCAGACACACCCTCAGAGAGACAGCCAAGAACTGCAGAAGGAGTAGTGACCCCAGGGCAAATATAGGAGAGGTTCCTCCACCCAGGAGCTCAAGGGTGCTGCTCCCAGGAGGGAAGGACTCCCTGCCACTTAGCCCAGGCATTCCCAAACACAGACTCACCCAGGCACTACTTTTAAAACACACACAGATTCCTAGGCCTCACCCAATCATCTTCAGCTAGAAATTCCTGGGAATAAGCCCCAGAAATCTGTGTTTTTGAGAATTCACCTGTTAGCTTCAGAATTTCTATATAGGAGGAACTTAAAGGTGGTAATGTAATTGGATGACAGAAGTAAGCAAAATATATTATTTTTTTGTATGGTGACTCAAAGGATAATCAACCTTATAGATTTTCATATTCTTAAACCCAAACTTACCTAATTATACTAAAATAAACCAAAACATTAACTTATGATTTTCTATTTTTAGCGCTTTTGCTGTTTCCAGGCTCTTCTTCCTTCTTGTCATTATTTTAATTTGAAATCATATCCTCTTATTGTGGATGATTTAAAAAATCTTACTCTTTGATGTTGCCTTTATCAAATTTTCTAATATTAAAGAAATGTGTGTTATGGAACACTTGGAAAATGACCAAAACTAGTTAAAAGAGGAAAATCACTTGTATTCTCTTTTTCCACACCATTCTTAATGTTTGGTAGTATCTCCTTCCACATTTATTTCTCTCCACAACGTTTCTTTTTCTATATTTGTAATCATAATATATATGTAAACATATATTCTTCTTTCTTAAGCTTATTGTTTCATTATAACTGCTCCCCCATGTTATGTTATTATTCTTAAAAATATATCTAATAGCTTCACAATATTATATTGAGTAGATAAAGCATTATTGTCTAAACCATTTCTTTATTTTTGGATGTTTGAAATTGTTCCTTCATTCCACAACTATTTATCAACTTCCTACTCAGTGCTAGGCAGGGTCCTGGGGCCTGGAAATATAGTAGTGACCAAAGTAGGCAAATTCTCATGGGGCTCACATTCTAGTGGTCGGTGGAGAGATGGTAATAAACAAATTGATATTATTGGCTGATAATAAATGCCATGAAAAACAAACAGGATGGCCAGGTGCAGTGGCTCATGCCTGTAATCCCAGCACTTTGGGAGGCTGAGACCAGAGGATCACTTGAAGCCAGGAGTTCCAGATCAGCCTGGGAAGTATAGCAAAACCCTGCCTCTACAAAAAATAAAATTAGCTGAGTATGGTGGTGCACACCTGTAGTCCTACCTACTGAGGAGGCTAAGACAGGAGGATCACTTGAGGCCAGGAGTTCAAGGCTGTGGTGAGCTGTGATCACACCACTGCACTCCAGTCTGGGTGACAGAATGAGACCTTGTCTCTATAAAAAACAAAACAAAAGAGGGAAAGGGGGTTAGAGGATGACAGGGTTGCTATTTAATATAGCATGGTTAACACAAGTAAGGCAGCAATGAGTAGATTGGTTCATAATGCTTCTCAGTTTTTCAAATTATTTTGTCAAGATAGTTTAGCAGAGAGAGAAAATTACTGGGTCAAGGAATGTGAATATTTTTCATATTCTTGATATATATAGCTAATTACATTCCAAAGAGTTGTACCAATTGTATTACCACCTTTGAGGTGGGATCACTGAGTATTTATACTATTTTATTAACTTTGCTTCTTTGAATTTCTTATTGATTTGAATGAGCCTTTAAAAGAGTAAAGAAATGAACTTTTATCATATACTGCATATAACTTTACCAGATTCCTGATTGACTGTTAACTTTGGTAATGTGCTGCTCTCTCATTGCATAACCACCCATTGTCCTACACTTTGCTGAATAATTCCTCATACATTGGTTTCTTCAGTTTTATTAATCACGTATTAACATTTGAAGTATACCAGGATCTATTTTAAGGTTATTTTGTTCATTTGTCTATTTTTGTATCAATATCACACTGTTTAAATGATTCAAGTGTAAGACCTTCTAATAGCTGGCAGGGCTAATTCCCCCTCATTATTCTTGCCTTTAACACATAGAGTATATGAGCATGTGTTTGTGTTATTATTTATGGCTTATTCTTCTAAATAAATTTTAGACTAATTTGATCAAATATTCCTCCCAGTCTGCTCCCCAACATTATTATATTTTGGATGCTATTAGGAATGGGATTTCCCTTTTCATCACATTTTTAACACATTATTGCTATAATACAGGCTAGCTATTGATTTTTGTATATTTATCTCATCTTACTATTTCATTGAACTCTGTTTTACCAATTCAAATAGCTTTTTAGTGGTATCTCTTTGGTTTTATAGATATACAATTCATTTTCTCTTATATTTTTCACAGGTTTTACTATTTTTTGATAATATGTTGCTTGATGTTTTAGAATTTATTAATATTACGTTTTTATTTTGAAATACACTTCTTATCAAAATGAAATTACTCTTTTTGATGAATGGCTTTCGCCTTGAATTTGACTCTTTCTTTGTGTTTATTTGTGCCCAATACATCTTTGCTTTCCTTTTATTTTTATAAGTTTTCCGTTCTTTTTTTTTAAGCTATGTGTAGTGGACACCTGTGGACGTGCCTATCATTCACTCCTCCTGCAAGCATGTGGTTACCACTGGAACTACCATATTATAACGATGTCACCTCCATCTCCTGGCCATGGTTGATGGGGCTTGGTATGGCTACCTGACCCAAGCTTGGCCAATCACTGTACCCTTATCCACTACCTATATTTGATTAGTTCATTTATGGGTACCTGTCTTATATTGAGCCCATAAGAGACATTCTGACTTGGAGTACTGAGAGAGTAAGACCAGTAGTTTAAGGTCTAAAATTTTCAAACCAGGAACTGTCTGAGACCATGTTTTTCAACATGTGGAGGAAACTAGTATCCAGCAAAAGAGAATGAAGCTAACACACCAAATTTCAGCAGTGATGAGTGAAACAATATTTGACTGTCATTAACCTCCCAGTGTCTGGTGTTCCTGAGGTGTAGCTGCATCTCTGCACCTCTAGTTATTCAACTATACTTTGGATTTTGTGAAATGCCTCGGTCTTGGTCCAATAAATCCTCCCTTTTTTTGTAATCAGCTTAGATTTACTCTTGAGACAGGAATGCCAGTTAGGTTGCTTTCTAATTCCTAGAGGAGATAAATAATTATTTTTTATGTTACACTGCTCAGATCAGTTCAGCAGGGAGTTAAGAGAGGAAAGAATACAATACATTGGTTCAGGTTATCTTGGTCCTGTTCTCCTCATCTCTTACCTAGATAATGCAAACCACATTTCTCCCACTGGATTGAGGTCCTAAGTAGTCTCAGTCACAATCTGACCACTTTTCCCACGCACATATATGAGCAGCAGAAGATTAGTTTCATGGCCTTTGGATGAAGTGAGGGAAAAGAGGCCAGATTGATAGCCTTTGAGAATAACACCCTCCCTTTCTAAAGCATGCCCCGTAGTGCTGTCTTCAAAGCTGTCAGCTGTACCTTTTGCCGCTAAAGGCAGTTAAAGAAGAAAAAGGATCACTTTAGGGAACTGACTTTCCAAAAGGAACATCCATCCTGTCACCTCCCGGCACTCTCAGGGAATGGATGGTCAAAGTCAGAATCTCCAGGCAAGTGACACTGAGGGGCACTGATTCCAGATGAAGACCATATCAAAGATCGCCACATTTCCCTGACAGCTATGCTGCCAAGAATGTCAAGATCTGTACATCTGCTTCTAGGACATGGATTTACCGCTTTGGATGGTTTCTAGTCTCTTACTAGCAGCTTAGAAATCAAATTACTCTGCTGAGTGCCAGAGGCCCTAGCTCACTGACTGAGCCACTAAATCAGACTAATTGAGGTAACAAATATGCCTGAATAGTGTTTCCTTGAGAAAATGCAACCTTCAGAAGACATGACATTTACTTCTGACTTGGCCAGACATATTGACAACTAGGCATTTCTGAGACTGCTTTTGATTTATATTGATTAAAAGAAAGATGGAATGAATTTTAAGAATTCAAATGTAACTTTGCCCTGATTCAAACACAAACAGAAACACCAAATGGAAATTTGTAACTAGAACACAAGTCTAACCCAAGTCAGTAACAATTGAGAGCTTTTATTGCCTGACAGCAGCTTTCCAATATTTCCATGTGAAATGATTGGAGGGGTTTGGTACAGTTCATAATGGGCCAAGTATCAATGTCACAAATGCCTTCCAGAAATTATTACAGTTGTTTTGCTACTGTGCAGGCAGTCTCAGCAGGACAACTAAGAAGTATAATATTACCAACAGTATATATTCCTTTCTTAGTCCTAGATGTAGTGCTCTGAAGACAGAAATGAAGTGAGGACAAATAACTTTTACTATTTCTGCCACCTTGACAGATAACTTCAAAACTTTCAGTTTAGCTATTTTAATCACAATGGAACAAATAATAAGGGAAAAATCAGAAGATGCCTTTAATAATTGGATGATAGAGTTAATGGCAAGAAGTAAATCTTGCAATATAATGCAATATGACATAACGTAAACAAATCCACGAGAAGCATGTAACGGCACAGAGAGGGAAGGCATTTTCCTGAAGATAGCCAGGCACCATGCTGAGATGCTAAACAGGCTGATATTTTAATCAATGCCCTAAAATAAGGACCCTAAAATAAGCTCAAAAGATATTGAGATTTTATTTTAAATGAATTATTCATACACCAAATAGTGAATTAAAAATAACATTATTGCACAATCCTTTCTTGCCAACACAAAACACTAAAAGAAAGAGTAACCATGCTAAGTACAGTCCTTCAGCTATAACTCAGAAAAATTGGACTTTTTTTTGTTCCTAGCTTTTCACTCATTCACTAGTTTACTTTCATAGATTATCTAAAATCTCTGTGTCTATGTGTGTCAGATTACAGAGATACTTCATGAACGATGAACAGTAACGTGGACCTAATCAACATAGGAAGTTACCTACGAACCACATAATTCATTTTTCTTCTTCTGACTTTGATACCAAAAGATATGTGAGAGAACATGATTATCTTCTAGGAGGTTAGCCCTGAATATCCTCAGCTTCCTTGATTAGCTATTATAGACTATTTACGAATTTTCCTATTCCCTCAGAGAGTAATTTTCCTAAAGCACAGCTTCAAGAAGCAGCACAGTTAGATTATAAGGGAAAGATACCGTAATTGGAGCCAGGAGACCAAAGCTTAGCTTCCAGCTCTACCCTAGTTGAGCTTATTTTACTACTTCATTTGTTTCCAGTACAGGTGGACTCTGAGTGCCACTGAGGCACAAAGGGTAGCTCCACTGGGTTACAGGTGAAGCTGAGCTACTGTTTCCCTCAAGCCTTGCAATGGATGAGTGGAGCCTGGGGCAGCTGGAGGCCCCAGGCCTCTTGGCCACAAGCAGAGTTAATAGTATGCTTGACCCTAATATGCTGTAAAAAATATTATTAATTTCTACAAGACCCATGATGTTGAAAACACTAACTTGTCTAACACTGGTGTTCCCTAGTCTGGAAATACAAAGGCTGAAATAGCACCAAAGCTTTAAAAATCATGGTGTGAGCACAGTGACAACTTGCCCCTCTTGGGGTTTCTGTCCTATTCTCACTTTCCTCTTATCCATTTTCCTCATCACCATCACAGAGATGATTCTAAACACATGCCCTCCTGAAATCCCACCAGTGACCCATTGTCTACAGAGAAATGTCTAAACATGGCCTCTGAGGTTTGTCTTACTCTAGCCTGCACCTATTTCTCAGGCTCATCTCCTATCACTACCACACAAAGCCCTGCAGCATTATCGCATGACTTCCAGCTCCTTAGATACCCCATGCTTTTTCATGCCTCCATGCCTTTGCTCAAGCTGTGCCCTCTGATTAGAATGCATCTGTCTGGTAAATTCCAATCCCCCTTTCACATTTCAATTCTTCTAGGAAGTTTTTCCCTGCCCAGAATCCCACGCCCCCACAATCCCACCCTCAGATAGCCAACCCCTCCCTCCTTTTTGGTTACCTGTCCACCTCACACACACTGCTGTGATTTCATTTATTGCTATATTATGATTTGCAGGTCTGACTCCCCCAACAGGGCAGGGACCACAGCTTATTTGTCTCGGTAACTCTGACAACTGGCACCATAGGCACTGGGGTAATGTTTGTTGGGCAGATGGACACACCGACAGATGGTTGAATGGATGGATGAATTCAAGTTAATGTCGTCTTGTTCACCAAAACTGGTATTTGAGCTTTATGAATAAAAAGAAGTACAATTTCACATAATGAACACTCGTTTGGCACTTGGCATGTCAAAATTTATCCTTTCTTATTAATCTCCTGTTTCTCCAAGAAGATCATGAGTTACCAACACACATACCAGTAAGGTGTGCTGTAGTTAGCACAAGACTTGATTCTTCTCAGATTTGTGTTGCAAGTGTCTGGTCTCTAAGATAAGTCCAGCAGCACTTGGGAACAGCACTATTTAATGGGTGGCTAGTTATAACTGTATGGACATTAAGATTTATCAGCAAAGCCGAAGGACTGCCATCCTCTAATCTCTGGAGGCATTCATATGACTTAGTAAGAGCCCTCCCTTATTTTTACTTCTGAACCCAGAGTTTGGCTGAGTAAAGTAAATAGAGGGAGAATCAAACGGCTGAGTTTCCTCACTAACTCAAAGCATCATCTCTGGATAGAATAATGAAGTTTAATTTAAGTATTTATATATTTTTTAATGATTGCCCAAAAATAAAAGTGGTTGCTACATAGAAGAAAAATATCAGCACAAAACAGAACTCCCAAACTGAGCCAGACTTATCCTTCTACTTCATTCTTTTCCTTCCAGCACGGGGATGCAAGAACCACGCTGACTATGATGGTCTTTTTCTATTGCCATTTTTCCCATCTAAATCAGAGGCTCAAGATTATGGAAATGCAATTGGCTAGTGAAACAGAATTTTCTGCAACCAAGTGGAGCCACATTTGACACCCTAGTAAGGAAGCCCTTGGCTTTTTAGCCCTCATCAACTCAGCCCTTGCAATGTCATGTTCTGGGAAATATGGGACTCTTCTAAGCCTATGGGGTTCCTGCTTTAAGGAGGTATTTTTTACTGCATAAATAGAAATAGAAGAGTGGCTTTTTGAGTTTGGGCTTCCGAACCTTGAGAAAGAGTTGCCGTGCTTCTTCACCGAGTGTAAAATGAGCAGATGGTGGTGTTTCACTCCAGTTTGTTTTGCATGGACTGAGGAGAAGGCTGTGGGGGAAGGGATAAATGTGTTCTATTCCTGACTGCTAAACACAACTTATTGGCACAAAAAAGCCACTTCACTAACATTGGATCATCTACTTCTTAATAAGGACTGGGGCTTTACTTATTCCACTTCAGGCTAGACATTATTATCACCATATTTTTCTCTTTACCCAGAAGGGATTATATTCTCATTATAGCACAAAGCAACATATTTGGACTGTTTGCCCAAGCTGATAATTGAAGGAGTCTACCATGGGCCCTTTGAGGTAATGAAAGTCACCCAACACACAGTTTTTTTTTTTTTTAAACACCAGTTGCCCCTCTCCAGGCCTGTTCACCTCATTTCCAACTCTACATTCAGCTCACTAACACCCAACTCCACATCCTAAAGATATCCCTAGGGAACCAAGATAAGAGCCTGCCTACTCTCAGGAAAAGTTGCTAAATTCCCAATGATCAACCAGCTAGCTCTCTGTCTGGACTGTTAAAAGAAATTTGGGCCAGAAAAGTGGTTTTGAGATTTTTACCTTCCACCTTATGCTAGGGAACATTCGGACCCTCTACCAGGTAAGCAGATGGAAACCTTCATCCAATCTCATCCAACGAAGGGGGTTCCAAGGGCTAAGAGGGGGCTATCTGATCTATCAGCTGTCACCATGTGTGTGCTCTGTTTCTGCCACACACCACCATGATGCAGCTACAGCACCTCTTTATGTCCCACCTGTTCATCCACTAGCACAAAAGCATCAGTAATTAAAATCAATTTTGCCGAAGATTTCACTGGGGAGAGGGGAGGAATGGAGGATTCTATACCACATGGAAACACCCTAAACATCATCATCTATACGAGCGTTGTGTCTCTCTTTTTAGCACTTCTCTACTGTGTTTCATCCACACTGCTCTACATTCAGCTTGGCCCCCAAATTCACATTATCCCCTCAGTAAAAGCTCTTCAGTTATTGGACCTATTGCTCTCCTGAGAAGGCAAATTAATAACTATTATGTAAGCCCACTCTCTAGAGGTCTCACCCCCCACCCCAAGGGACATTGAACAACATCCAGTATTCTTCCCAATAGGCAATGTTGTTAATACAATCTTCTTTACCTCCTTGTACTAGCTCGGGCCCAGCCTCCAGAATTCACTGAGGCTTTGCTTATTTAACCTGCTACTTCCTGGTCTTGTCTCCTGTTTCTTTGACCTCCTTTTTTCCCTACCCCTAGCAACCAAGGCTTATCTAGCCCTTTCTTGCTTTGGCAACCTGTTTCAGATGCCCTTCCTCGACCGGGTACAGCCATCTCCCTAGGACAAGGACCTATGCATTGCTGCCTATGTGAGGGGAGAGACCCTGCTCCTCCATCCTGCCTGGACCACTTCCTAAGATTGTTGAGTCAGGTAACACCAAATCGCTGTCCTTAAATGAGATCCTAACATAGCATGTAAAAAATTTGCAAACACGTTCATCCTTCACCAATACCTTCAACTCTTAGGGACAGGCCACTAGTGACCTCAGAGACTGACCGTAAGTAGAAGATGACAGATCACAGGCTTGCTCTGGAAATTCTCCTGGTTTGGGCCCTGTCAGTTCCTTGTCGTGTTTACCACTTGTGACCACCTTACTGGCCAGATCCATCTGGACCTGGCTCTGCCTTTGGAATGCCGTCCTTCAGAATTAGGGCCTTGCCTCTGAACCTGGCTGTCAGGTTTGATGCTGCTCTGGGGCTCCCCTCTTTTAACTTTGGTGGCCTTGCCTTACCACAGCTATGGGGAGGCCCCTGCCTGAGATCTGCTTGGTGGGCATCTCCTACCTCACCCAATCACTAAGGTGACATGAAACAAATTCAAGGTTTCAAGGGAAAGAGCAATATGAACTTACAGAGTTATAATATATTTGCTAGGTGTCTGGTATTGAACCAGGCAGTCTGGTATTTTAACTTCTTACCAAGTTAAAAAAAAATTTTAAGGGGGCACATATGTCTGAATAGTTATTGCAAGATAAAAGAACTATTTTAAAATATTATACATATATATACACAAATGATAAATATAAAACATTTGAAATAGGCAGGTAAATTATTTAAATCAGTTTTTATATCACCCCATATTTCCCCCAACCCCTGTGCAGGTCTGGTACCTAAATTATTATTGCTGAATGCTGAACACCTTTCTTTTTTGATTTTCAAATGTTTGGTTTTCAACAGAATACAAAATGTGGTCTCCCTGCAATTTGTCTTCTAATCTTAAAAATACAGATGGGTTTCAAAGCATACTTAATCATGATTTTCATTCCTTTTCACTTAATAATATATTTTAAAAGTACTACTTGATATTTGACAGAACCTTGTGAATTCTTTTAATAATTTCCTTGGTTTTGAACTAAGAAGTATTTTTGCCAAAAAGAGCTGGAACCTACAAAGCTTTGGGACTGTATTAAACTGTACTGCTTTTTTATTTTTTGAAATCTTGCCAGAATATTGTCTTCTCTAGTTCATAATTTTCCTTTTTTTTTTTTCTCACCTACCAGTTGAATAAAAGTTAAAAGGTCATATCTTTCTCATCCCATCACCAAAGTAAACATTTCTCCAATTACCCATAAAGGGCAAATGTTTCCAAGGGATTATTTATTGTTTATTAGCAAAAGGCAAAGAGCTGTAAGAGAAGGCTCTATGTCACACATGAATGCTTGGCAGGAACATTTAAGCATCCCCAAACCTAGAAAAAAAAAGAAATCTTGCCACGTTCACTATATTTTTAAGAATTTGTTAGCCCACTGCCTGCTAAAGTGTATCTCTATAGTGGATCTGAAGAATTGCTTCTTCTAAGTATCACCTTCACAACGTTGCCTGGCACTGTTAAAGACATCGGAAATGCAGCAGTAAACAAAAGAGACAAAATTCCCTGTACTTTACAGCTGTGAGAAGAAAGTCTCGGTTTCTTTAGCAGTTCCAGCTTATTAGAAGTAAATACAGTACATAAATGATTACTAAATGCCAAAGAAATCCAGGCTTTTGCAGTCAGTTTGTAAACTTTCCATACAGAACCCTTTTGGAAGGAAGGGCTGAGAGGTATCCGTCTCCAAACTACTCCTCTGCCCAGATCAGTGTTTGTTAAACTCATCAATATATTGTAACCACAGATGGTCCATTTCTGGACAAAGAACCTCGGCGTCCCAGAATTACTTCCTTATATACATGACCAACAATTTTTCAGGTTTACCTGATTGTCCACATGCAACAACCATTCTTTAAGCTTCTTGGATCGGAGCAAATGTCGTTTTCAGAATTGAAATTTAATCAAGTTAAGTAAGGAAATATTCTGACATTGTTGTTCCTAGGTATAATTACAATGCTATGGAATGGCACAGATTATAGAGGAAACTGGAAGAAGCCCAGGGAAGTTCCATCTACTCACACTCCCCTCTCCCTACCCCCTATTTATCCCTTCCACTCAGATGCCTCACTGCAGGAAACAAATCCATCATAGGACTGGTTATTACTCTGTACTGAATTGCCTTCTCTAGGTATAATTTTTCAAATATGCAGACATCTCTTGGAGGATTATCATACTCTGCTAACAGTCAGTGCATCTGAAAGATTGAAGGGAACTAACACTTAAAGAGTTCAAATTGCGTGGTAGGCACTTTACATGTCACGTTGGTTAATTCTGACAATGATCTCTAAGAGTAGGTTTTCTCATCTTATAGATGAGCAATCTGGGGTTCAGAGAGGTTAAATGACAAACCCCCGATCACACACCCTTCAGCTCTGGAACCAATCGTCAAATGTGAGCTTTCTCTCCCTTAGTCTGAATTCATTTATCAAACTCCTCTTTCCTCTGAAGCACACAAAACCTAAGGATGGCCTTGAGAGTCATGACTGCCTGGCAAGAGGGTTGGAAAAAAGGAGAAAGAACAGAGAAATGAAATGAGAGATTAAAAAGGAAACATTTTGCTGACTTTACAGTTTTCTCTGAGGTCGGATCCAGCACAGAGTTACATTCTTACTGCTTTGATAAAATTCCTGATTCTCAGAAATACTGACTTGGCAGGACCTTAGAGGTCATGTAGCCCAACCCACCATTAAAAGCTTTATTCAGTCATTAACTCACTTTATTACTGATCGGGGAGGTAGTGTCACTGACTTGGCAAGTGAGCATATTTCTCTGAACCACAGTTTTCCACTATCTCATCACGGGCTTGTCTAGAGAGATTTGACTTTAAATAATAAGAATTCTTTACATATATTTAGCTTTTCAAAGTGTCAGAATGCTTTCATTCATGTATACTATGTCCTTTAAACTCTCATTTCTGTGATAAAGGGAGCAGGGGTGCATTTTACGGTAGAAAAAACCGGGACCTAGACTAGTTAGATCTGGGTTCAGATTCACACTTTGCAATATACCAGCCATGTGAACTTGGGCAGATCATTGAATCTCTTTAAGCTTTCTTAGGAAAGTTGCCTTTTTCTTTAAGCCTCCAAGTCCTCATCTGTAAAATAGGGACAATAATACCTCCCACATGTGGCTGAACTAAGGATTAGGAGAGGTCACATGTATGCAGTGTGTTTGCTCATGGCAGGTGCTCAGGGTTAGTTGCTTTTCTCTTTCCTTCTCTTTTTACAACTGAGGAACTGGAGATGAGAAGAAGCAGAGCAACTCTCCTAAGAGAAAACAGCCAGTGATTGGTGAAGGGACACCAAGCCTTTTGACTGCCATTCAAGGGCTCTTTGTACTACACCATCCTGCCTGGAATGAGTTTCTCTTCCTTCTTTACCCTTTTGATTTGTACACACCTTACCTTACTTTTTTTTTTTTTTTTTTGACCTTATTTCATTGTAGTGCAAATTCCTCACTCCCTTTCTCTACTCTAGGCCTTCTGCTTTGCTGTTTCTGCTCCTTGCATTGCTGTCCTCTTGCTAGTTTCCCGTGTGTTTTATATGCTCTTTGGAACTTTAAGACAAATGGACAAGGCGCTTTCATCCATGTCCCTCAAATGTGAAATCTGGTTCTCATATAGGAGACAGAGCAGCTGTGGTGGCATCCGGGCAGATGGGCTCTGAGTCCCCTGGCTTCTGCTGCCCGGGTATGACGTGCTGCCTGCTGCCTTCTGGATTTTGATTACTGCTCCCATAGCCCTGCAGCTTCCCCAACACTCCTCTAACAAACTCTGATTTAAACAGCTCTGCATTCAGCCTTTCACATACCCTTGTAACACACAGAACTGGTGCAGCCCATTGGGAGCCCCTCAAACAAATCACTGCCAAAGGAATTGGCATTTTTTAAAGAGGTCATTCTTCCAAGGCTTTACAGAAATACATGCATGTCTTCTAAAACTACCTTTATTTAGGTCATTCAAAATGCATGGTCACAGTGTTGCACTGGAGCGAAAAATAAATGTGTAGGTAAGCAGACTTATAATACAGCATGCATATACAGTGCACATATTTATGCAGAACACATAATAAAAAGATACTTGTCACTCATTTTCTTTATCATAAATTGTATCATAAAAGGTAGGACAATTGGAATATTACCCAACCAAGAGAAAATATAGTATCATAAGTCTGAGAAAATTCTCAAGAGATCATCTTGTCGACCTACCTATCTATCTCCAAGCAGAGGAAATGTTTAAATGAATCAGAATTGAGAGTTAACGTTTTCTTATTGAAGATCTCTATTCTGCTGTGAAGCCTATTTATATATCTGAAATTGTTTTCTTACCACCAAATGACAACCCCTTGGGAATTCCCACAAATAAGTAGAATCATATTTGTTTTCCTTCCTGGGGAAAGCCCTCGGGATATGATCTTAGAAAACTTGTCAAGATACCCTATGTCACATTCCTGCTGTATTCCCTCTAGCTTTCCCTCTCCGCACCCTAATGGGTGTTGAGGTACTCTCCACCACAGCCCAGCTTGTGCAAGGATGAGAGCATACCTGGTGCCTCTTGTTTGCAAGACCACTGGCGATTTCCAAAGATTGTAGTTTTCTGGGAAGGCAAACAAAAATAAACTTAGCCAGTGACAATGGTTCTGTGTTTCTTCTGGGCCCCCACTAGACCTAGGACTCTCCCAGTCCGTGGCAAACCAGCTTCACTCTTACCCTTTGTCCCTCTCCTCCCCAAAGCACTGGCCAAGCCCTCAAGCAGTGAGAGAAGGAAAGAGAAAGGACAAATTTCCCAAGGAGCAATGGCGATGGTTCCCTCGGTCCCACTGCAGTCAGGATAGCGTGTCCCTCCTGACACCCTCTCCCATTCCCCACACTGGTCCCTGCTCAGCTGAGCAAAGCAAGAACATCAAATCAAATCAAAGAGAAGAAAGCAAACCTGCAGACCACATGTGGGCGTGTGCAGAACACAGGGAGCCTTTTCTGCACCCTGCCTGACCATTTACCATGCTCTTGCCCTTCTTTACACAGTTGCCAGAATTCACTTAAATGGGCTACTCGAGTTTATCTCTCCTTCATCCTCCCTGGATTCCCTTCTCTCCAGAAAAATCCAAAGTGGCAGGAACTTAGCCTTTGTGGACTAACAAAATATAAATATTTCTCCCAAAGAGTTTAAAAATATGTTTATCAACAACATTGCGGGAAAGAGGGGAAAAACAAGTATTCATAAATAGTCAGCTTAACCATTTTGTGAGCTGACTATAGAAAAAAATCTAATTTTATTTTTTTCTAGAAGAACAGAGGGGAAACCAATAGGTGATATTCAGCCTTAAAGAATTAGAATCTACAATCCCATGGGGCAAGCCCTGTCCTCACCAGGAACTATTTACCTTATTTCATAGAGGAATTCTACCCCAGGGACTCTCCCTGGCTCCTAACCTCCCCCCTCCAAGACTCTAATACCCACTCTGAGGACTCCAGCTATTTGACATCATTACTTGCTCCTAGTCTGTAGGTCTGTTTAGAGCCCATTAACATCTTGGTGTTTCTCATCAACGTGAGTACGCATTTTCATTCTTTTAACTTCTCTTGTTTCTCTTGTCTGTAAAGTGCCTCATCTTTCTTGTCAGAGCCTGGAATTTTGTCAGCTTCTGCCTGGCCCAGCCCAGCCCAGCCCTGCCCAGGTGCTCACACGGAGGCCCATTACCTGCATTCTTTGGTCTTGTCCCACAGGAGTTTCCTGTGTATTAACCTGGCTCCACAAGGTTTCAAGCAAGAGGTGATAAGGGTCTTTGGTGATGAGGATTGATTGCCAGCATATTTAAGAATGTAGGGTCATATGGGACATTAACACCTCAGCTGGACTCTTTGTCTAGATTCTAGTACTTCCAAAAAGACCATGAGTGACCCTAACCTTATACTTAATATCCCCAAAAGGGAGAACTGAATTGCATGTGTATTAGTCTGCCAGGGCTGCAATAACAAAATACCAAAGACTGCATTGGCTTAAACAACAGAAATTTATTTTCTTACAGTTCTGGAGGCTAGATGTCCAAGATCAAGGTGTCTGCAGGCATGGTTTCTTCTGAGGCCTCCCTCCTTGTCTTATAGGTGGCTACCTTCTTACGTGATATTTCCTCACGTGGTATTTTCTCTGTTTGTATGTACCCCTGATGTCTCTTGTGTATGTACAAATTTCCTATTTTCATAAGGACACCAGTCAGATTGGATTAGGCCTCATTTTAAAGTAATCACCTCTTTAAAGGTCCTATCTCCAAATACAATAACCTTCTGATGTACTAGGAGTTATTGTTTCACACATGAAGTTTGGGGGCTGAGGACAAAATTCATAGGTGGGTTTGCTATCTTCTGATATGAAGTATCCTCATGGGGCGGATTTTATGCCACACTACCTCAGAGGCAGTTGTCACGTCCAGCTCATTGGTGGCTGTTTTTGGCTTGGTATCAGTGTCTGGTGAAGCCATTATGGTGAGGACACTGAATTGGTTTCACTCAAAACATGGCATAAGCAATAGCAAATAACACAGGAAAGAACCGGTTTGGGCCACTTTCCTTAAAAGGTAAACTTCAGGTGTGGCAGGTGTTCCTGGACTCCTGGAGCACAAGAATCCATGTGTCTGCCAGCTGCTGGCAGCATATCAGGTGCTCCCTCCCTCCCCACCTGCCCAGGTCTCAACCTCACCCAGGCCCTCTTCAGGCAAGGAAACTATTTCTTTCTTTTCTCTTCTTTTTTTTAGACAGTATCTCCCTCTGTAGCCTGGGCTAGAGTGCAGTGGTGTCATCATAGCTCACCGCAACCTCAAACTCCTGGGCTCAAGCGATCCTCCTGCCTCCCGAGTAGCTGAGACTACAGGCATGCACCACCATGCCCGGCTAATTTTTCTATTTTTTGTAGAGATGGGGTCTTGCTCTTGCTCAGGCTGGTCTTGAACTCCTGGCCTCTAGCAATCTTCCCACCTCGGCCTCCCAAAGTGCTAGGATTATAGGTGTGAGCCACCCCGCCCAGCCCTCTATCTATATCCCTGTCTCACCTAGTTTGACCCTTCTAAGACATACACCCCCTGCCTTGGCAAAATGGTAGTGTTCTCTAGTTTCTTTGTTACCAACTCCTAGCTTCATCTTCTTCATAAACCATTTAATGATCTTAGCTTCTGACTTTAGTTCAACTCCCTTGCTACTGCTTTCAGATCCCCTCCCATCAGCTCATGAACCCCATGACTTGCTTTCTAGGTCACACTTAACTTGGACCCCAGTATCTCTCCACCCATCTGCCCCCCACCCCCCTGAGGCAGCCCCCAACCTGATCAGTCCAGGAAATGGACACAAATCTGCACACAACACCTTGGACACAAAGGTGTGATGAATTTAGTCAGCACAGGAACTTGGCTCATCTTTTGGCTTTTTGGGAACACAGTGGCAGAGCTCCTGACACAGCAGGGAGACTTAAGACCCTACATGCTTTGTGCTTCTCAGGGTAACTGAGAGTGACCTGGGTTTCTACCTGTCTAGGGAGGGTCAGAAGTGGGTCATCCTCCTGTGAAGGTAGACGTGTGGGTATGGATCATTTATTTGGCAATCTGCTCCCTTAGGTGTGGCAAGGGTTAGTAAAGTCCATGCTGGGAGGCAGGAGATGGACTGACAAATGAGACTCTTCCCAGAAGCACCTGTAGCCGTTGGTCAGGTAGCTAGGTCATGCCTGGCTTGAAAGACTTGAGTCAGAAAGACCTGGACTGCTGCCATGGTAACCTGCACCAGGCCAGCAGCTGCCTTCTGTCCTGAGGGACCTCTTAGGCTGCTCCTCTCTAGGTGTTCAGATGACCCAGCAAGCATGCAGACTGCCTCCAGGGGGCAGAGAGCCAGGGAGCTGCCTCTTCCTCCCTGCCTTTCAATTAGAACCTTAGGGGAGCCCCAGCCCCAGTCCCAGTTGCCTTCCTGCCTAAACTCAATGGCTCCTGCTGGGCTCCTAGTGTTGTTTAAAGGAAAAAAAGAAAAGAACCCCCACCCCCCAAAAAACCAAGTGAGCTGAGGCCCCCCTGCTAACCAGGCCTCAATGCAGCATTTGTTGAGAGCTGGTACCTGCTCTTATCTGTTCAGCCAAGGAGCCCAGAGTTCCCAAAGCTCAGTCTTTTAGGGGAGGAGCCAGGCCTACAGAATCATGTTCGCTCTTGGAGGAAAGGAGGAGGGAGGTGTCTCCCAGGGACATTTGGCCCTATGGATTCCAATGCCCAGCAGACGGCATTAAGTTTGCCTTTTGCAACCCAGAGGGAATGGGGATAGTTAAGTATGTAGGTGGCCCTGGCTATGAGAATACCTGGAGAAGCCATCTGATGACAAGTCCCTGGGTCTCCTATCAGGAGTGGTGGACCATGCTGTTAGGGTGACCCAAATCCTAGAGTGATGTTTCTTTGAAATTGCAAGGCTACCACTGCTTTATCACAAACTTCCAAAGTAGTTTCACCTTGTCATCAATTTGATGTTCAAAAATTCCTTTCGAGCTGTTTTGTTCGGATCATGTTTTTGTTTGCCAGGCATCTCTCCTTTTGGAGAAATGCCCCTCCCTCCCATTCTGTGATTCCAGGGAAAGCTACAAATCCTGGGGCCCTGCCCCTTCCATCACAACCCCCAATTAAACCAGCTTCATTCCCGGGCATTTGAATCTGGAGTGGGAACACATGGGGTAAGAAGGCAGATGGAGCACGGCTTTCCCAAAAAACTGTTGCACTGGAGGAAGGCAGGACAGGCGTTATTATCACCTTTGTGCACCAGATGAGAAAATGGAGACTCAGAAGATTAAATATCTTGTCCAAGGTCCCACACTAGTAAATGGCAGAGCCAGGACTTGAACCCAGGTCTATGTGACCCCAAAGTCCATGATTGTTCCACTCACCTAAATAGTCTCCATGTACAAAGTACTTATTAGGGGGAAGCGGCTCTGGAGCTTGCGTACTTCATTCAGTGAACTAGATGCAGAGGCATATGTGAGATTCAGTTATTTCTCATTTATATGCATAGTCTCGTGGTATATCATCTCTCTACCTAGCTGCACTTCCCTGCACTAGCTCATCACTGTGTTCTGCACACACTCTACCATTAGCCAGTGAAGGGTTATCAGCCTTTTTCGAGGCACACTAATCTCAGATTTCAGGTCTGCCCTCATTTTCACCTTCAT
Source organism: Daubentonia madagascariensis (assembly GCA_023783475.1). Classification (NCBI taxonomy): domain Eukaryota; kingdom Metazoa; phylum Chordata; class Mammalia; order Primates; family Daubentoniidae; genus Daubentonia; species Daubentonia madagascariensis. The sequence goes on along the minus strand of JAKFHU010000144.1, from coordinate 3,424,316 downwards.
GAAACAGGCACTACCCTATGCATGTCCTCTATTTTCCTGAATTTCTTTTCTCAACCAATTACCAGGCCCCTTGGAGTCTCCCCAACCCCCACCCCAACTGCAGGCTGGAAGCCAGGGTGTCCCTGTAAATACTGAAATTGTTCTTCCATTTTGTCATTAGACATTATGCTTTAACCAAATAAAGCATGTCTGCTGAGGGCACTGGAACCTCTTCAGAGATGGTTTACTTTCCTATGACCTGCAAGCTTCTTTCTTCCTGATGAATCAGCACTACTGCTTTGCTCTCAATGCTCCGGCAGTAACAAGGCATAAAGACTGTCAAGCCACAGCCCATAAATGACTCTAAATGCACCTATTATTTCACTGTTTTTCCAGCTGATTCCTCCTGAGCTCAATACTCTGTTCTAGACAGTTGTAAGCATCAGTATATCTTGCTGAGAGCTCAGAAAAAAAGCATTTGATTTCGTAGGTGTACTGCATGGTTTGGGAAAACAAAACCAAACAAACAATTTTTATATGAAAATCATATTCTTTTCATAATCCTCAAAGGGAAAACTTAAATGCAGTGTCAACCTCATCCAATTAGCCCAGAAGCACATGTCTGGCTGTGTCTGTAAAGATAAACTCCAGAGGAAAAGACCTGCTTGACATGCCTCTCATGGACTTGAAAACCACTTTCAGTTCTGTGTAGCAACCTGCCTAGATAGACTTAGAAGCTATAGAAGGTGCACTGTAATTTAACATAGTCTGAGCACAATTATTTTCTCTTTGGGGTCTAAGGGTCGTGATCAGATGTGCTTGGGTTAATCTTTACTGTAACTTCTCTGCTTCTGCTACAGACTCCATCAACTCTTCTTCGCCTTCTTCTTTTTTTTAAGCGCCTGCCTTTTCTAGGCACCATGGGAGGGAGACACAAGAAATGGCCAAATAGATCCCTTTCAAGGGCCTCTCAATGCCAGTATAATGTAAGCAGATTGTATCACTGGTGGCTGGACTCTGAAGAGAATTTCAATTCTAGCAGAAGCAGACGGAAATAGGCTTTTAAAATCTTTCCTTGCCGGATTCTAACCTGCTTGGGAGCTGGCTGCCCACTTTCGCTGGTCTCCTAGCAACCGAGCCCCTTCCTCCGCAGGTGCTGCTGCTGTCCACTGGGCCAGGCTTGGGAGACTCAGCCTCGCCCTGCCCTCCCTAGCGCAGGGCGAGGATGTCACCGAGGGAACGGGAGTAAGCACTTGGAGAAATTGCTAAATGGTCTGTAAATGCACGGTGAGGATGACAATCCAAATGGGGGCACCTTTCACACATTTTTCAGGGGATCTTGGGATTTAAATTCATCCTTCTGCTTCCTTCCAATAATAGCTTGCATGCATGGAATGCTTTGTATTTTATAAAACACTTTTGCATCCATTACCTCATGCAATTCCCAACAAGAGCCTTGAGAGACCTCTACAATGGGAAAAAGGGTAGGGAAATTTTGTAAGTTCACTTTCAGATGCTTTTAAAGGAACCAAGAAGAAACTCCAGGTCATTCAATTAGTAGGGTTTTTTTTAAAAAAGGGGGGAAATTCTAAACACCAGTCTTTGTCATCATCATCATCATCATCATCGGTAATTTAAGGCTCTGATCAGCTAACCTTTGCCTTTGTGACTGGGAGTTTGAGTGGAGCCCAGGAAAGGTGATGTATTCTCTTTCTGCCTCCTGCCCTATCGTTCTTCTTGTTCCTTCCCCAGCAGCTGCTATTGGGATTAAAATTGATGGGACCTCTTTGCTTGTTTATAACAGCCTTATTCTGAGTTTTACCTATAATATTCTTCCCTTTTTGTGACAAAAGGAAAAGCAGAAGGCAGAAAAAGCTCTGTCTCAGTCTGCTCAGGCTGCCGTAACAAAATACCACAGACTGGGTGGTTTAAACAACAGAAATTTATTTCTTACAGTTCTGGAGGCTAAAAGTCCCAGGTTAAGGTCTGGCAGCATTGGTTTCTGGTGAGGACTCTCTTCCTTGTAGACAGCCACCTTCTCACTGTGTCTGCACATGGTGGAGAGAGAGCTCTGGTGTCTCTTCTTCTTCTTATAAGGGCACTAGTTCTGTGGGATCAGGGCTCCACCCTTATGACCTCACTTAATATTAATCACCTCCTCAAAGCCCCCATCTCTAATACAGTCACACAGGGCTTCAACATATGCTTTTGGGGGAAGACAATTCAGTCCATAGCAAGCTCCTTCATTCTTCAGGATGGAGGGAAGAGAAGCAAAATCTCTCCACCTACTTAGAGACTCTGCAGAGTCTCCCTTAGCTGGAGATGGAAGCCAGTCTTTGAACTGTGGGTCAGAAAATTTGGCTCAGTGATAAAAATCTGTTTGTGTTTCCCTCTCTCATTATGGATTGGAATCTTTTGAAGTAAGTTATTGATTTTTTGTGGTTTATACATCTTTATCATTTTAACAGTGTTTACAGAACTGGCATAATTGTTCCAAAAGACTGCTAATAATGACAGGGTCTAAGAATGCAGTTGGGGAAGATGCTTCTGCCATCGTGCTTACCACGGTACAGTTACCAGCAGTCTGTGCTCACCGAGAGGGATGGCAGCAGGTGGAGGTCTCAGAGTCACCCCTTTCATCACCACCCTAACAAGCAGTGGCTGTGGCTGTGGCTGTGGCAATACCTGCTGCCCCCTCCCAGTAGCCAGGAAAACCAGATACAGTGGTCTTCTGGGAACACACTCCCTCACTCTTGCCCCTGCTGTTGATACTGTCCTCTTGCCGTTTTTTTCTGATTTTCGGACTCAGGGGAGAAACAAGAACTCTGTTTTGCAGCAGCAATATCAGGTTTTTCCTCATATATAAGGCTCTGGATCATCAGGCTAAACAAAGTCCTAACTTCATTGGTTCACAATCTTGAAAAGAGAAAATGCAAATGTAAATTTTTAAATAAGCCTTTTTATTTTGGAATAATTTTAGATTTACAGAAAAGTTACAAAGATAGTACAGAGAATTCTGTGTGCCCCTTCATCCAGTTTCAGTGTCCCCTTGTATCTCACATTACCAAGGTACGTTTGTCAAATTAAGAAACCAACATGGGCACGTTACTATTAACTATACTCAAACTTTATTCAGATTTCACCAGTTTTTCCACTAATGTCTTTTTTCTGCTCCAGGATCCAATTTTGGGTCCCACATTGCATTTAGTTACAATGTCTCCTTGTCTCTAATCTGTTACAGTTTCTTAGTCTTCCATGCTCTTAAATATTTTTGAAAATTACTGGTCAGGTATTTTGTAGACTGCCTATCAATTTGGGTTTGTCTGATGTATTTTCTCATTATCAGACTGGGGTTGGAATTTTTTTTTTAATACCACTGAGGTCATGTTCCCTTCTTATCACATCACATCAGGGGGTACCTGATAGCCAGATGGCGTCACTGATAAAGTTAACCTTGATCATTTGGTTAAGGTGGTGTTTGCCAGGTTTCTCCATTGCAAAGTTATATGTTTCCTTTTCATACTCTATTCTTTGGGAGTGAGTCACTAACTACAGCTCATCCTGGGTAGTGAGGGGTGAAAGGGGAAAGTATCTACACATATTATTTGGGAAGATTTGTCTCTTCTCCCCCATTTATTGTCCATTGTGAAATGTGAATGCCCATTTTCAGGATTAAAAATAAAGAGAAGGAAGGATACAAGCTCCTTTATGAAACAGAATGCAGAATCCCTCCAGGGTACTGCAGGCCAGAGATTCCCCCTCTCCTGTCTGGAAATGAGGAAAAATTGTAGCATTTGATAATGTAGACATCCTAGAGGGTTTCTTGAAGTGCCTCTTTCCAGCATGGGTTTGGGAGAGGAAACTTGACTGGGTTTTCAGGAGTCAGTTGTCTTTTGGAAAAGTCCAACAAGGCAAAGAACCAGAGGATTTCCCAGTCAGAGTAGTGTCAGTGGAGAAACCTAAGCCCAACATTCATCCTTAAACCAAGGCAAAAACAACAACCAAAGCAAAACAAACCAGGAAACACTTTAAAATTTTTTAAATTTTAAAATAATAAAAGCATATAGCAAAGATAAATGCAGCCAAAAGGGTACACAATGAAAAGGAAAGCTCCGTCTTATCCCAGACTTCTGGGCCCATTCTTGAAAGGCAACATCTATTAATGGTTTATTATGTTTCCAAAGGCAAAGACCCACTGCAGTCTTATCTGCAATAACAAATATGCTGGAAGCCAGCAAAATGTCCACCAGTCGTGAATTAGTAAAATAAATTATGGCTCATCCATACAATAGGATGCTATGTAGGTATTACAAAGAATGAATTCATTATAAGTGCTTGCATGGAAAGGTCTGCAAAATATATCATTAAGTGAAAAATAGCAAGGAGTGTAGAGCGCGATTTGTCTTTCTGATTTAGATCACATAAGCCTCATTCAAAAGTAACTAGCCCAACATTACCACTAGGGTTGGTCTCATTGGAAAATGCATATAAAGAAGTCACAGACTTGGCAATAATACATTGGAGAAGATTGTACCTGCTAAAATGATGTTACTACTGCATTGTCTTGAATCTTAAACGTGAGTAGAAATTCTGCCCTTGACATTAGCATGGCACTTCCTGTTATAAACCATGTTATGACTACTGTGCTCCATTGGTTCTAAAATACCCTTTTTGTCATGTTTTAACACCTCTGAAATCAGGATGTGTCTTAAAATCTGTCGGCCAGGCTGCAGTTAGTGATGGGACTGCCACTGCTTGCACGTGGGCAATGAAACTTGCAGAAGAGGGGTCAGTGGCTAGGAAGAAAGCCTAGGAGATATTAGTGAAGAACTCATTTCAAAAAGGTCACATCCTCAAGGATGACAGAGTGTGTGTGTGTGTGTGTGTGGGAGAGAGAGAGAAGAGGGAAAGGAGCAGTGTTCAACAACTCTAATTCAAAAAATGATTTAGGAGAGCCAAACTTTGAATGTGAAGAAGTTTTAAGAATACTGTAACCAATTTATTTAGCTTAAATTTTCCTCTTCACGTATGAACAAGAGTAATTTATAATAAAAATCTATGTCTACATAAGTTTAAAGAATTCTTTCAATAAGTATAAAAACTCTAAGTGATAAAACAGCATGATAGCAGAGTTTAATTGGCAGTCTTTATTATATCTTAGCAGAACACAAAATAAAAGTGTTTTGGATTCAGTGAAATATGGGGTGTATTTCTTATTTAAGTAAAAGGACAATCTTTTGAGGGATTCAGAATGCACAGCTCATATCTCTGGTGGGTCTTGCTCTTAAATACATTGACCGACTTTCAGGCACCCTTTTACGTCTGTGAAAGTTAAGGTGTGGATCTGAAAAACATTGCTTGGGAAAGGACAAGAGAGAGTGTTTAGTGCAAGTGAAAGCATTCCTTATTTGCTTATAAATTGCCCTTTTCAGTACAAGAAGCATGTGTTAACAGTCATTCCCATGTTAATTCATTTCTTTCTCTGTAGCCTAGATTCCCCGATGCCATTCCAACTTGTGGCTATATATGAAGTCACTTTGATGATGATATCTTGTATTTTGCTCATTTGCCCCAGCTGCAATCGCAGGACCCAACTGCAAAGTTGCTCCCCAATTGGTGAGCATTTCTGGGATTACCTGGAATGTGTCTTATGCATTCTGAGTAAGTTAGGCCCACTATTTGAGGTTATTTTTTTCTTCCCCTTTGGTCAGATCTCCTTCCATTGGGAGTATTCATGTCCACCCAGGCACTGAAGCTTAGTCCCGCACTGCTGCTGCTTCCTGTGGCTGCTGCTGCTGGTGCACAGGAGTCCCCATGTTCTATTGCAAAGTGGGGAAATAACTATGTCCCTTTGTGGCTTACACTGTGGCCTTGTTTTTAGTCCTCCTTACCGGCTAGGAATGGGCAATTGACCTAAACTGAGCCAATCAGGGCTCTTCCCTGGAATTTTTGAAGTTGAGGAGCTCTAGACTTTGCAGTGGTAAATCTAGGACATGTAAACTTAGGAGTTGCTGGGAGCTAAATTTCTAGAACTGATATGAGACAAGAAAGCCACCATGCAGAGAGGAATAGAGAACTGATTTCAGGCCCGCTAAACCCTACCCTTCCTGTGGTTCCTATAATGAGTCAAATTTGCTTAAGCTAATTTAATTTGGAATACTGTTACTTGTAAACCAAAGTACACTCACCACACTGTGACATTCCTCTTTCAGTATTTACCCCGAGCCCTCTTCAAACCTGAGTCCATGGAGGACAGAGACGGGAGATAAACTCAGGTGACAGACACTGTCCTGCACCCTCACTCGTCATCCCCATTGACCGAAGCTTTGGTCTTGGGCTAAGATGCCTCGTGCTTCTTTCCTAGGATGAGTTCTCTACCCAACCGTTTATCCCTGTACAGCTCGATACATCCTCTCCCGTACTCAAGCTCTTCTTCTCCCCTGCCTCTCAATCCCCTCCTCCTTTCCTCTGAAGTTCCTATTCCTTCATTACCAAATACCTCTATACCTTCAACATTTTCACTGAACACGTCCTCTATCTTCAGTCTAAACTGGTACCCAGCTTTCTCCCATGGACATCGCTTCCTCTGCTGCCCTCCTAAACAGAGGCTGCTCATTTTTGTACACGTCATGTATTTCAGGCTCAGCAAGAGTCCCCCTTGCTCCAAAATGCCACTACTAGACCATTATCTCCTTACTCTGTTGTGAAACTAAAAAGCCCATTTTTTAGCTCTACTACCCTCTTCTTGCCCCAATGTTGCCCTTTACAGCCCTCTGAATATCTCTCCTTCATTCACTGGCAACATTTGCCCCTGACTCACGGGCTCCCTCACTATCCCAGCTCATGCCATTATCCTGAGGGACTTCAAAGGTCACCTGAACAACCATCCAAAATCCCAACCTCCTGGTCACTGACTTCCTCATTGCCAGAGGCCTTCCCTCCCATACCACCCCAGCCATCTCCTCCCACTCTCTCAACTTGGAACCTGTTACTTTTCAGAAACTGTATCAATGTCCATGCCACTAATTTCAACATCGTGCTGTCCAACCACAGCCTCTTATTCTTACGGCTAGCTCATCTAACAACTCCTACTATATCTGCCCTTCAACAAGATTGGGACACATTGCAGCTACTCCCGTGACTTTTCTGCTTTCTCCTTGTCTATAGGCTCCTTTAGCAGAAAGAACATTCATTCTCCAGGGAAATTAGTGTCAGAAGTGGTATCTGGTGCTAGAGGTCATTAGGTTGGGCCAAGGAGGAAAGGAAACAGACGCTTTGTTTAGGGGGTTTCCATTGAGAAATAGATGGCACTGAGAAATACTTTGTCTACAATGGAAAGGACAAATTGACCAGAAGGGGGGCTTCCAAGAAGGAACAGATAATATGTCAAGGGCACTTCCAAGGACTAAACAGATGTTTGGTCTATGGTAGGGGGTCCCCAAGGACTGACCAACCAGAAAGAGGTAGAAAGGCCACAAAGTGGAGATATAACCAAGGCCACAAAAGAAGGTCCTTAGAGCATGTGTACAAGTAAGGCGACAGTATCCTTAAGTCACCTACCCTCATGAACACAGTAAAAATCACACCCACTTGCACCATGACAGTTTACAAATACCATGGCAACTCCCAAAAATTGCCATGAAAAGATAGAAAAGGGGAGGATTCACCATTCTGGGAATTTTCCAACTTTTTCCAAGAAAAATCATGAATATTCTGCCCCCCACTTAGCACAGAATTAGGGAATCAACATAAAGGAGAAAAATCTTGTTAAACTCAGGGTCTCCTCTACTCACAGGGGTTGACCCATTCCTTCTCCGGAATGTGCTATGCTTTAATAAACTTTGACACTTTGTTTGCTTGCATCTGCTTGGTCTGCTCATTTGCTCTGTCAACTCGGTACCAGTAACCATTCTTTGGTCCTGGGAACCAAGAACCAGGGAACACGGACCTGACATCTATCCCCACACCTGATAAGGTGGTGTGGTGGCATGGTGCTTATCCAGCAGAAATGGCAGCAGACTTTTATTTGATCTCCCCTCATCTTTGACACCACTGAGAAATCTTTCTAGGCTTTGCCAACATAATAAATAAAATACTCCCTCACTGATTATTTAATTTGTGTATCTGATTACTATTAAATAGTAAGGTTGACCACTTTTTATATGATTATTGGTCATTTGTATTCTTTTGTGAAATGTCTGTCGATGTCCTTTGTCAATATTTATATTTGGGTGCTCATCTTTCCTTATCAATTCATAAGAACTCTTTATATATTAAGGGTATTAGTTCACTAACATATGTGTAACAAACACATATTTGTCTTTTAACTTTGATTACAGAGTGTTTTCCCCTCTCTAAAAATTTTTAATTTTAATAATCTCCCCTAGCAGTCTTTTACTTATAGCTTTTGCCTCTGGTAGCAAGCTTCAAAAAAGACTTCCTCATCTTTTTTCAGATATTTTTATGGTTCAAGTTTTTAACTTGTAATCTCTCAGGAATTTACTTTAATATAAACCTGTACAAATTCAGTCCAGCCTTTTTTTTTTTTTTACTTTTTTTTTTTTTTGAGACAGGGTCTCATTCTGTTGCCCAGGCTACCCTTAGGCTCAAGAGATCCTCCTGCCTCAGGCTCCCAAGTAGCTGGGACTACAGACATGTGCCACCAGGCCTGGCTAATTTTTCTATTTTTTGTAGAGAGGAGGTCTCGCTCTTGCTCAGGCTGGTCTCGAACTCCTGGCCTCAACCGGTCTTCTCACTTCCACTTCCCAAAGTGCTAGGATTACAGGCGTGAGCCACCACACCCCACCCTAGTCCAGCCTTTTTTTCTCTCTCAAAATGGCTAGCAAGATGCCTCAACATCGTTTATTGAATGCCCTCTAATTTCCATTAATTTGAATTCTAGTCCATTGATCTGTCTTTCTTTGTGCCAGAACAATACTGTTTTAATTCCTATATCTTTATAAAATGTTTCAATCTTTTGGAGTAAGTTTCTCTCATGAGGAAGATAGTATGGCTCTCCACTAAACAAATGTTTTCCCATACCCACTGAGCAAAATTTATGTTGTTTTCTTCACAGAAATTAAGTGTATAGATTTATGTCTTTTATGAAAGAGATTATTTTTATCAACCTATTTTATGCTTTCTTCTTTTCGCGTTTTCTGGCTGTTCCCTCTGTCTTCTATATTTCATTCTATATTCTATGTTGTATTAAAATAGTGATAAGAAAAAATAAAAAATAAAATAGTAATAAGAATGTTTTATAGGCTTGAATTCTCTGTGGTAATTGAGAATTCAGAAACTCTATTTTTAATTATTTTACTAGTGTCTTTAGGCTTAGAAAAGTAATTCTTAAATCTGTTTCTTTACCAATGACAAGAACATAAACCTTTTCATAAACCTCATGTTATTTATTTATGTATAGTCATCTATGAATGAAATAAATAGATCCAGACTCAAGGTTTGCCAACAGACAAGAAATTCATCCATTTCCAAAATGAATCCAAGGTATGTGGAGTTTGCTTGGCCCTTTCAACTCAAAACCCAAAAATCGGGCTGATAGAGGAGCCCCCAGCAGACATTTGTTGGTATTTTTCTGCAGGACCCAGAGATGCATTCCAATCAAGCTATAATCCATCCCAAACTGTAAATTTTCTGAACAAGAGAGTCAGATGCAGTTGGCAGTTTTCTTTAGGCAGTGTCAGACGCGAAGGCCACACACCTCCAGCACTCTTCCTAGTTCCACCCCTGCTCACATGTAGAGGTGACTCTGTCCTGGATGTGGTGCTTCTTGGCTTGCTCCTGCCACTTCCTGTTGTGTTGCATGCTGGAAGTTAAGTCTCCAGATACATTTGAAGATGATGCTGATGGGGTGATGGGGGCTGAGCCCACCTCATTCAGAACATAACTCCTGCACAGATAGGAAAGGGCAATTTGTTTTTCTAGATTGTCAAGTCTGCATCTGAATTATGTATAGACACTGAAGGAAGAATCTATGTACTTCCTTCTCTAGGGCCATCTGCCCTGTTCGCCTTCAAAGGGTGATGCGTACAGGAGGCAAATAAAACAGTATGTTTCTTAATCCTTCTTGTCTGCCCCACTGCAGGCCTATAGCATTGTCTTATTTTATAGTTTCCAGCGCTGTTGCCAGGTTTTTGGTCTGTCCTCATGGCGTTTTAATGGGAAGGTGGGAGGAACTGTATCAAGAACAGCATTCTGCTGCCATGCTAACCCAGAAGCCATCTATATATTTTTTCTCAAAGTATACAATGTAACTTAAAACCTGCCCAAGTCAGGAAATGCAAAATTTGCAGTTCTTGTGGGAATATTATATTACCATCTTTGTATTCACTTAAGGTATTTCACTTATGAGGCAAAGTAGTAATTTAAGATACTTCCTATTTTACATGTATTAATGCAATAGTCATAGGTTAATATTTCATTAGGATTGAATTAAGTATTTACAGATGTGCATACCAACGGTGACTATCTTAATAGTGTACTAGTCGGGGGAGGGAACAAATTCATCCATTTCAAAATGATTCCTAAGAATAATGATGTCTCATTACAAGAAAGGATAGGATTGTATCTGTTTGTTTCTCCTGGTGGGATGTTCTACCTTTTTAAGGAATCTTGCATGGTGTCTGCAAGTGTGAAAGAAGATATTTAAAAGCTGGGGTAGGGATGGGAGGAGCAGGTAAGATACTGAGACAACAAAAAGGAAAAAGGAGAAAATAAAATCTTAATTTTTTTCATAGCCTTTTTTTCTTTTTGAACTATTTTTTCTTTGCTATGGAGTACAGTAGTTCTATGCTTTGTTATTTTAGCGCTTATTTTTTATAACTCTGTCTCTACTAACTGTATGAGTCTGGGCAAGTCCTGCATCTGAGTTCCATTAGCTGTAAAGTGAAGCACAGATTCACGGGGGAAGGAAGTGGATTGCATGACAGCATCAATCTCCAATATTTTCTTGGCAGGTGTAGCTAAGGGCTCAAGATGGAAGTTTCAGTGAACCAGATGGTCTTGGGGGTAGAGAATGCAGAGCAAACATTTATTAATCTCTGTTAATAGACTTTGACAGGTTGGGCTGGGTGGTTCATACCTGTAATCCCAGTAGTTTGGGAGGCTGAGGTGGGCAGAGGCCTGACTTGAGGCCAGGAGTTACAGACCAGCCTGGGCAACCAAGTGAGACCCTGTCTCTACAAAAAATTTTAAAAAGTAAAGAAAATTAGCCAGGTGTGATGGTGCATGCCTGTAATCCCAGCTACTTGGGAGGCTGAGGTGGGAGGATTGCCTGAGCCCAAGAGCTGGAGGTTACAGTGAGCTACGACAGTGCCACTGCATTCCAGCCTGGGCAACAGAGTGAGACCTCATCTCAAAAAAAAAAAAAAAAACTGACATAAGAAATCTATGATCCAGACCCTGCTAGATGCTAGATTCAGTGCTAGGGGACCACAACTGGGGGATTGTGCTCACATCCAGGCACTTCCTTTTAAGAGAAACACTACACCAAGAGAATGAAATGTGCCTGGGAGGGATTATCCAGGTGGCATAAATTGAAAAGAAACACATACACAACCATGAATTGGACAAGAAAAGATTAAAGAAGAGGCAGAATATTTTAAAAGTAGAATATTTTAAGTGGCTCTATGGAGAAAAGATGTTACAGTTTGCCTCTATAACTCCAGGGGGCAGGACCAAAAATAAAGCCTGGAAGGTGGAGTGCAGGGGCGGGCTGGGGAGTGGTGAGAGTAAGTTGACTCAAAGAAGTAAGGCAGGATTTTCTCACAATGGAGATTATTATTTAGCTATGGGAGAGGATGCCTGCTGAGTTGTTGCATTTCCTTTGTATTATACTTATTTTATGTATTAAGTCAGAGGCTAGAGAGATACAAATCAGGATTCCTATTTGGAGGGAACAAATAATTAGATGATCCCTAATGTTCCTCCTAACTCTGAGATTTCTATTCCAGTTTCCTATTAGAGTATGGGATTTACAATGGAAACATTAAAATATTCGAGTACCTGTAATAATTTTATATACAAACAGACTATGCTGCAGTAGAGATATGTGTCATGAAGTCATCTGAAACACAAGGGCAACTCCTCAAAAAAGCCTTATTCTTTCTTCCAGAATTTCAGAGAAAAATATTTCTTACCCAATCTTTTGACAGTAAAAAAAAAAAATCATAGTTCTTTTTCAACATATAATACCTCTCAACTGAGGTGAGCTTTGTTCAGCCCTGTCTCTCTCTCTCTCCCCCTCTCTCTCACCTGCCTTCCCATTCACTATCAAGCCTTAGCCATAAGGCTGAGTAAAGGAGGAGGAGGAGGAAGTGTGCAGAGGAAGGGGACGGCTCAATGTCTCCTCCAGCCCAGGTTACTTCCTGGGCAGACAGGAAGGGAAAGTGAAAGAAACACTCCTTCTTCTGGACTAGGAGACTAAAAGGAGAAAGGAGAGTATGATGGTCAGTTTAAGGTGTCAGCTTGAGGGCACTGGGGGAGCCTCGATGGCTGGTGCAGCACCGTTTCTGGGTGTGTCTGTGAGGGCGTTTGCAGAGGAGACTGGCGTGTGACTGAGCGGGGAAGATCCACCCTCACTGTGGCTGGGGGCCCAGATAGAACAAAAAAGTAGAAGAAGGGTGAGCTCTCTCTTTCTCTTTCTCCCTCTCTCTTAATTCAATTTCCTTTCTTCTCCTGCCCGTGGACATCAGAACTCCAGGTTCTTCAGAACTTTGAACTCTGGGACTTGCACCAATGGCCTCCCAAGGCTCTCGGGCCTTTGGCCTCAGATCGAGTATTTTGCCCTCAGCTTCCTTGGTTTCTCAGGCCTTCTGCCTTGGACTGAGCCAGGCTACTGTTCTCTGGTTCTTCAGCTTGCAGACAGACGGCCTGTCAAGGGACTTCTCAGCCTCCATAATCATGTGAGCCAATTTCCCCTAATAAATGTCCTCTCATATATCAGTATCTATCTATGTATCTTATTGGTTCTGTCTCTCTGGAGGAGAACCCTAATACAGAGAGGAAAACAGAAGAACAGAGAGTGTGCCTAGAATTCTTCATGGAGGGCTCAGCTCAGAGTGAGGAGGAATGTTAGACAGGTTGCAGGGAATACTAGGGGGGGAAGGTATTTGTTTCGTTTCATGTTTGGGACTCTCCACAGGGCTCATCTGAAAGGCTGTGCTGCCCCAGCCTGTGGGGCCACCTCAGAGTAGCTTGGTGGGGCAGCGTGACATGCAGATGGAAAGCTGGAGTTTGGTTTTCCTGAGTAGCAGCTGATATTGATGCAGCATGGGTAGGACCTAGAAGTCCCCACATGCCCCTGAGTGGGTGAGTGTTCAGGAGTTGAGAGCTAACGCACCTGCAGTGGGGCCTGGGGTGGTGAGGGGCAAAGAGTCAGACTTGTCCAGGGGGTGGGTGGAAGACAAGGAAAGCCTCAGAGGGGTCTTCTGTGTCCACCAGAGTGGAGAGGCCTGTCAGCCAGGGTGGACCACTGTGGCTTGATGGGGCTGAGAGACCAGATCACAGACAGTGGCGAAGGAGGCTCCCAGAGCAAATGGAGGTCAGTCAGACAAAAGACACCACTGTCACAGAAGCCAGCAAGAACTCAGAGAGCCACAGAGGAGCACAGATCCAGACCTAAGACTGGATCTGTGCTCCTTCGTCCCCACAGCCAAAGGCACAGAGCCATACCCCTTCCTCATACACTAGGTGCCATCTTGTAGAGGAGCCAGAAGGATGGCTGGATGTCAGAGAGGCAGAGCATTTTTACCTAAAGGGATTGACACTGTGTAAATGATTGTACCACACCAGGTTATAAGATTGGACTAAAACTTAGGAGTTTTTTCCAGCTTCCCTGCGGGTGGGGGTGTCTCATGAAAATCCGTTATGGACAACCTAAAGAAGGAACATCCTCTTTACACATCTGAGTTGGAATATGAGTACATTTTTGCCTCCATTACAAATACCAATAGCATAAAAACTGTGACATTGACCTTGTGGACACACACTTGTATTTCCAGTGCCTAGAACATACGATGTGGCAAATAATTATTTGCTAAATTAGTAAATTAATTAATATCAATTTTCGGTAATAGGATGGAAGAACATTTTTACAAACTCAGATATATTATTGTGGAACTATCAGTCACTTCCTTGGTTCGATGCAGGCTCTCTGGGGAATCTATACAATTCAGTCTCTGTCTGAAACAGGGCCAGCAAGATAAGGTATCTCATCAGGGAGAAATTGAAAAGATGAAATGGAGTAGGAGGAACTAGCATTCGAAAGGACTGTGTAATAAAGGTCACTGAGAGGAGATGAAAGAAAAAATCAATGAAAAGCAGCAAAAGACAGAAAAAAAAATTGTAATAGGTGAAGTTAATTTAAAACAATGACAAATGGAGTTGGGTTTGGATTATGTGCATAGGGCCTAATACCGTCCATTTTATTTTTATGCTATATCCTCAAAACTCCATGTCATAAAGCACTTAACATAAAACACTCAGCAAGAGAATCAATTATAGACTAGAAAAGACATAAAAATAATTTAAAAATTTTTTCACGTTGCATTTTCATGCCAATTAATTTCAAAACGAGTTGTTGGTTTGTTGATTTGCATTTTTGCTATTGAACACACGATTCTTCTCTTTGCATCAGCACAGCCTGATAGATTCATGACATAGAATCAAAGCCCCCAGAAATAATGCTTTCGTAGTAGGCTTTACAATAGAATTTCTGCAAAGCTAAAGATGTTTCACTCGTCCTAAACACCTTTTTCTTCTTCATCCACCTCTTCCAGTTCTTTTTATTTTACCAACACAACGTATCTGCCCCAACGCAGACTCTCCAACATCTCTTGCCTGCACCAGCGATGGAAGATGTAGGTAACTCTCACGGGACATAGACTTCTGCACTAAACGCCAACCTACCTACCAAACGTCGTCATTGGAGATCTACTAGGCATCTAACTTAGATTTTCAAAACCGAATTCCTCGTTTACCCCCAAATCTGTTCTTCAGGCAGCCTCCCCGGATCTCAGTAAATGACAATTCCATTTTCCTGATTGCTCCTGCCACAAACTTTGGAGTTTTCCTTGACTCCTTTCATTCTTCCATACCTCATGTCCTTTCCTTCATCAAATTCTGCAGGCTCTACCTTCAAACTACAGCCCAAATCTGATCACTTTGTGTCACCTCTTTAGCTCCCACCCTGGGCCCAGCCATCACCATCTTTCATCTGTATTATTGCAATATATTTCCAGCTGGTCTCTCTTGGCCTCCCTAGAATAGCCAGAATATTTTCTTTGGATTATGTCACTCCTCCACTCAGAGCCCTTCCATAGCCTTCTGTCTACTCAGAACAAAAGCCAGAGTCCTTGCTGCGGCCTGCAAGGCCCTCCGTAATCTGGCCCTCACTTCACTCACTTTATTTCCCTTCACTTTCCCCATCTCACTTGGTTCCAGACACACTGATCCCCAAAGAAGCTAGGCATGTCCTTGCCTTTGGGCCTGTGCCCTAGCCATTCCCTTCTGCTGGAACATTCTTGCCCAGAGAGAATCAGGCTCACTGCCTCACTTCTTTCATGGTTCTGTCCAGGAGGCACCTTGTCTTGGGAGGCCTTCCCCATCGCCTCCATTAAAATATCCACTCCCTCATTCTCCTCCTTCCCCGACCCACCCCCACACTTCCCATCCTCCCTAACCTGCTCTAGTTTTCTACATAGTCCTTATCACCATGTGACCTACTATATGTACTTTTTTTCTATATTGCTTGTCTGATTCCTGAAGCTCCTCCCTCCCACATAGAATGTAATTTCCATGAGTCCCACCGGGGGGTTTTTTTGGGGGAAGGGTGGGTTGGTTGTTTGTTACTCTATGCCCAGAGTCTAAAACAGTGACTGGCATACAGTAGGTGGTTAATAGATATTTGTTGAATGGATTGAATGATTGTGCCAGTTACCTAGCTGCCCTTGGCTAACCCTTGGAACCCACATTTATTCCAGGAGGGATCCCTGAAGGTAAGGGAGAGGTGAAGGTGGTTAACCTAGCTGGCTTGGACAGAGCCCTCTAGGAAGAACCCTGGCATTTGTGGGTCCAGGTCTTGTTGACATCACCTCTATGGTGTCTTTCTCAGCCTATCTAGCTTTCACTGCCCCCCTTCCCCCTCACTCCCATCACCATCACAGTGGTCAAAAAGCCTTTATGGAGGCTTTATGAAGCACTTTCTAGTTCTAGGGCATCTGCCATGAGCAGCTGCAGGGCTTTGGGGTGTGGACTGCCTGATATTTTTAGGCAAAGAGAATGTTCAGCAATGAGCTCACCCACACGAACTAGAACAGAATAGGGTTAAACCATCTGCCCCCGTTACTGCTCTGTGCCCGGTGCCTCCAGGCCCTGTTAGTAGGCTTGATTCACTTAGTCCTTGTAAATGAAGGCCAAGCGTAATTAGCTAACTAATGAGGTTAAGAGTATGGACTTTGACAGACCTGAGTTCAAGCTCCACTGCTTGGTAGTTCTGGGACCTTGGGAAAGTCATCTGTACTATCGAGGCCTCAATTTCCTCATTCATAAAGTGGAAATAAATAATAGTACTTGCTTAAGACAGCTGCTGTTAGTATTAAATAAAAACTCAGGTCAAGCGCCTGGCACATTAGCACGGGGCTCGGCCCATAGAGGAAGGCCCTAACTAGTACTAGATGCTACCATTATGATGGTTGTTTATTTCCACCCAAATTGCATAATAAAGCGCCATGAGAGATTCCTGACAAGAGGAAAATCATTGAACTCTTATCCTGCCCTTAAATGCTTAGTGTGGACCATTTGGATTCTGTTGTGTCCTTGAAGTTGCTGAGAGGCTGAAACTGGGGAGAGTCCGTGAGACAGAACCTGAGGGATTAAGAAACAAAGTAAATGTTTACC
Organism: Daubentonia madagascariensis; assembly: GCA_023783475.1. NCBI lineage: Eukaryota > Metazoa > Chordata > Mammalia > Primates > Daubentoniidae > Daubentonia > Daubentonia madagascariensis. The sequence continues at coordinate 3,407,423 of JAKFHU010000144.1, read as the reverse complement.
TACATTTTATGTGCTTGGTCTGTTAAACAGCTCTGTTTTCATTGACTTGGCCCAAATTGATCAGTGATTCGCAGGAGATCTTAACTATGCACTTTTATATATAAAGTCGATTTAGCTGGGTTTTAGAAAAACTACTTTGGTATTTTTGGATGTTTAGAGTATTCTTTACCGTTATTATCAACTGAAAAGTAATGTGCCTTGCTCACATACGGATTTCCAATCATGTGGCCGCTCCTGCAGGAAATGGGGCCCGGCACGCGTTGAGGGTATCACGGGCTAGCTTCTCTTCTGCTCGATGTATGTGTGTGTCGTTTTTGTACGTATGTTAAACTAGAAGACCTTTGAGATGAAAACTGGGATATCACTTTTGTTTGCTCTCCTCCACAAAACCTAGCTGTGGTCTGCACAATGAGAGGTCTTGAGCGTGGGTAAGTGGCTGAATGCCTGAACATTTAATGAGACTGGTTTCCTAACTCACATTTGCATTCTGTGATCTCAGTGCTTTTTGAAATCACAAATGGCCTCTCTCTTCAATCCCTTAGGACTCATTCCTTCATGTTCTTAGAGCCACAGGTCTCGTGTGTGTGTGTGTGTGTGTGTGTGTGTGTGTGAGAGAGACAGAGAGAGAGAGAGAGAGAGAGAGAAAGAGAGGCCTGTCCTGGGCCTGTAATGAGATGAGAGAGAAGGGAAGGCATGTGTTGGAGCTTAGGGAGGGGGAGCCTGATGTCAGCCCGGGAACTTGTTCCACAGCCCCTCCCCCAAGGACTTCCGCCTGAGGTCTGTGGGGAGGCACCGGAAGAAAAAACCATTTCCATTTCCACAGGGGCTTAGAATATCCAGAGATCACTGGGTGTCTCCCACATGGTAAGGAAGTCTGCTGGTGTGGACATGTTTTGGCGACTTCAGGAGCACAAGGAGAGGACTTGTGGTATAAACAGCAGCATTCTTACCGAGGTCCTAGCAAAGCGGGCAAGGATGAGGCACCCCCTCCAGCAGCTGGGAACCACAGCAACATTATGATTCTCATTGCTGACATTGATTGAGTGTGCCCAATGTGCCAGGCACAGTGCAAGGCACATTTAGTCCCATTTTACAGGGGAGGAAGCTAGTAAATTATTCCAGGTCACACACATAGCATGTGATATATTCGATTTTTTTTTTTCTTCAGAGACAGGGTCTTGATATGTTGCCCAGGCTGGAGTGCAGTGGGTATTCACACACACAACCATAGTGCACTATAGCCTTAAACTCCTGGACTCAATTGATCCTCCCACCTCAGCCTCCTGAGTAGTTGGGACTACAGTTGTGCATCACTGTGCCCAGCGTGATGTATTTGATTTTAATCTAGTTAATTTGATTCTAAACCCCATGATCTTAATCACCTCCTGATAAATCCCCAGGGTAGTATGAAACAGAATAGATGGTCTAGAAATAGATCCAAATACATATAAATGTTATATATATATTATAAAGAGTATATCTTAAATCAGTGCAGATAAAGGTGGATTTATAAATAAATGGCATTGGGACAAGAGTGCAACCATTTGAAGAAAGGCAAAGTTGGATCCCTACCTCATAGTCTATATTAGGACAAACTGCATATGGATGAAATATATATTTTAATATAAACATAAATCATACAAATGCTAGGTGAGAATAAGGACAAATTCCTTTATAACATTGGAGTAGAAGCCTTCCCAATGACTCAAAATCTGAAAGTCATAAATGAAAACTAGGATAAATTCAATTATATAAAAAGTCAAAAGAAAAATGACAAAAATAGAAAAGAATGAACTCATATCAGAAAAAGGACTAATCTCCACTTATATAAAGAGGCCTAAAAATTGATAAGATAAAGATCAATGATTCAGTAGAAAATTAAGCAAAGGACATAGACTATTCACTGAGAAAAAAATGCGAATGATTCTTAAATATATGAAAACATCTCATCCTAACTCATAATAAAAGAAATGTAATGAGACACCATTTGAAATAATGTTGAAGTATCAATTTTTACATATCTGATTGGCAAAAATCCAAACATTTGACAACATACTCTGTTGGTGAGTCTGTGGAAAAACAGGCATTCTCCTAGCTGTTAGTGGGAGTCCACTATGCTACAACTCTGTGGAGGGAAATTTGATAATATCTATTAAAATACAAATGCATTGATTTTCTAACCCAACAAGACTACTTCTGGAAGTTCATCCTACCAATCCACCTGCACGTGTACAAAATGACAGATGCCTAAGTTAAGCTCCTGCTCATTGTTTATCTCGGTAAAGATTGGAAACAACCCAAATATCCGTCAGTTGTGATCTGATCGAACTGGCTAAATACATACAATGGAAATGCATTTGTAAAAAGGGAGGAAAAATACATAGGGACCTTTCTATATATTGATTTGCTAAAATATACAGGCTGTATTGCCAGGTGCAAAAAGCAAGGCACAGATCAGGATTAGAGTTTGTTACCTTTTGGGTAAAAAAGGGAGAAAATAGAAATATATATTTGTGTTGGCATAAAGAAAACTGGAGGGAAATGTAAAATAGTAAGGGATTGTCTCTTGGGGGGGAAAGGAATAGAAAACAAGATGGATAGGGGATGGGAGAGAATATTTTCACTATAACTTTTTATATTGTTTTGTTTTTTTAAACCCAGATAATGTATTCTCTAATAAAAAATAACTCCAAGAACTTAATTATCTATACATTTATGTTTGTCAGCTGCTTTTCTCAACACCTTGTGCTGATTTTAGCCTTAGCTAAGAGGCTGACCTAGTTTTGGTCTATCTTCAAAACAGTGAACTGATCCCAGAGTTATCGGCTATGCAAATTAGAACAAGGTCAGTTGTATTTGGTCCAAGAGTGTCAGCAGGAGGAGGCTGAGCAGGATAATTTTTTAAAAAAGATTTCAGAAGAGTCTTATAATTAAGTATTATTAGGCCCAAGAATGACAATAATCCAATTTAAAGTTATAAGTGGCCTGCCCCAAGAGAAATGTAATTCTCAAGACTATTCTAGAAGATTCGGGTCAAGGCCAACATGGGGCTCTACTGTTGGCTCTGTGACGTTCGGGAGCCCTCTGCATGTCTAACCCATCTGACACTGAGGAGGAAGTAGGTCTCAGAACTGGAGGCCTGGCAGGGACACGGCAGGGATCGAGGTATACCTTTAGCTTCCATCCTTTGAAAGACAGTAGAAGGAGTTGAAATTGAGAAAAAGCTTAACTGGATAAAAAGAGCAAGTGACCTGAATCAAGAAGGTTAAGTAGGGGATAAAATGAAGGAGAAGGGAACTAACGTTTTTCAAGTGCCTCCTGTTTGCCAGTATTTTGTTGTTAAATCCTCACAACAGCCTGGGAGGTAGGCTTTTATTATTTATGTTTTAAAAGACAAGGAAAAGCAATGGAGTCAGATCTCTCTAATGCCACTGTCCGTGCTTTTGGTACTGTGACTTTCAAGTTCGTATTTAGCAACAGGCTCTCCTAGAAGTTGTCAGCCTTTTCCAAAAGCCCTCGTTTCTCCTGGTGTCCCTGACTCCAGCTTCCACCAATACAGGAAGCCTTGAAGCCTTCCAGGACCTTCCCCTGAACTTCCAGAACTTCTTGTGTGACACATTCTCTTGCATTTTTCCTGCTAGTCATTGATCTCTCCCTGCCCTGGCCCAGGTCTCACATCTAGTCTGTGTTACAACTCTTGCAAATGCATCTTGAAAGGATGGCCACCTTCTTTCAGGGTTTTTATTTTTTTTAGAACATTTCTCTTGAGGAACTTGCTCTGGGACTGGTTTAGTTCCCAGTTCAAGTGGTACCACTATGTCAAAATCCAAGTTTTCCTTTCCTGCCTAGCATCCAGGTAGTGTCTTGGCACCCACATTTCTTGTACTGTTTCAGGAAACGCTCTGATGTATTAGGAAGAAGGCCATGCCTTCGCTTTGATTTGAGAGGCTTTATCTTGGACGTCTTTCTGACATCATCTCCTTTTTCTGTGAATTATGGGTCTTGATGCCAACCCTTGAGGTTGGCAGTTTGCATGGCCAGATTTGCCTCTAGACCTTTGGAATCACCGTATTCAGGTAAGCCAGCAATCATGTTTGATCTGGCCTCAGTGGGGATGGCTAATTCAAGCATTTCCCTCCAGGCCTAGCACTTTCTAACCACCCACAGAGACAGCACGCCCTTCTCTTATTTGCAGCCTACATACTCCTTCTGCCTGCCCAGCCTCCTTTTATATGCCGCCTCTTCTAGAATCAATAAAATTTCAAATACACTTAATCACTTAAACACTAGTTTTGTGGTGCGATCCATCTGACTGAGGTATAAACATACATGTATAAGCATGTGTGAGCCATACTGTATGCTGGTGTTTACCCAAGCTAATATGCTGCCATCCTGAGGCGTTTTGCACCATTTTTTCCCCTCCCCAAGTCTGTCAGTGACAGCCCAGTGACCTTTTGTCTGAAACAAGGCCATATCTGTGAAGTTAACTTCCAATGCTGCACACATTTTGACTTGAAAGCCATAAAGGGACATCCACAAGTCTTGACTCTTTATAGATAAATTTAACACGTACATATGTATCATCCCCCGGTGCCTCAGATTAGAGGCCTTTGGAGGAACACAGTGTTCATTTATATTCTTCTCATAGCTGGAAGTCGCATTAAGCAGTTACTTTTTTATTGATGAGCCTAGAGCCTGCAGGCCTGAGTTCTGTCTCTTGCTGGTCCTTCCTCCAGCCAGCCTCTTGGAATAGCTAAGAGTCCTGTGTTAGAAGAAACATCTAGAAGAGATGCCACTGGCAGTTCCAGTCCCTGCTTGAACTCTGGGAAACAAACCGCCCACTTTCCACACTGTTGCAATTTACTACAAGTCTTAGCAGGAACAGTCCCTGTTTCAGCCTGGCACCCAAATGTCTGGGGTTTGGAAATTTATAATTGAAACTTGAAAGAGCTACCAGTACTTCTTGGGGAAAAAAAAAAAAGGTTGAAAGACTTTCTTGCAAACATTGTTACTTACACATGCCAGGTAATTTATAATGTCAGTCCTTGTTCCTCTGTTGCCTGGGTAAGAGCGTGTCCTCAGTTTCTGGGGAGGACATCTGTGCCTCTCCTCAGCCTGATGTCATAGGCAGCTTTTTATGGCTTTGATTCTCTCTATTCTGGAAACTGCAGAGGAATAACTGGAGATGCAGGTGGGCATGTTCAGCAGGTACAAATGAATTCTGCCAACCATGAGCTCACATTCCTGTTTGCATACAAATATCCCCTAAGATTTAAAAATGTTGAAGTGAGAAATGTAAGTCAAATGATTTTCTACCTTCTTCATGAAGGCTCAGTGCCAGAAGCTGACAGGAGAAAAGCGTTCAGCTCAAGCAGGTGACCCAAGCATGCTTAAATGTATGCTCATATCTCTATTTTTTAAAATTCTAAGCCTTCTATTTTAAATAGTTGTTAAATAAACTTAATTTTTATATTATGAAAATGATAAAGCCTGACTGTAAAATTTTTGAAAAACTAGAAGTAAAAAAGGGGGGGGGCTGAATCCTGATCTTCACCCTACCATCCAAAATAAATCAAGTGCTATAACATTTTGGTGTATTTTCTTCCAGGCTTTTTAAAGCTCTGGCTTTTAAGATTTTGCTCTTTTCATTAAAAAACAAACAAACAAAAATGGATTCCTTTGCCAATATTTGCCTCACTAAATACAAAGCAAACCTTATAAGAGCACTCAAAGGGGTGTGTCAGAGGAAAAAACACTTTTCTCAATCACTACTGAGCTGTGTAGACAGGTCTGGGTGCTCTTTCTCTCCCCAGTCCTTTTCAGAGGCGACCCCGAACCTTTTTCACAGCCCAGGACGTAACCTTCCCCTCTCTCCTTTTGGAATCTAAAAATTAAGGTTTCAAGGAGCGGACACTGTTTAGGTAATTCTCTGGTGGTTTGGCAAACAGGCGCCACCTCCCCTCCCTCGGGATGTAGTTTATCAAACATTCCCTGCCTGGAAGTGTTATTTACACTTGAAGGGGTTCAGGAAATGCCACCCCAAAATATGGTGCTTTGGTGTGCTGATTACTTTGAACTGGGGGAATTGGTGCAGGCAGAGACTTTCTGTGAGATCCCTTTACCTGCCTGAACAGGAATCCTCCAAAAGGAACTCAATTGTCATGAGTCCCCTCCGCGGAAATCTTATCCACCAGGAAAGGAGAATGCACACCACGTCCAGACAGACTATCACCTATTCTTCTGAGGGCTGCTCCAGACAACTCTTGCTACCTAGGAGACTTTTTATCTGTATTGAAAGACAACCTTAGTTCACCACACATTTCTTCCCCTGGCCCTCCCATAACTTGTGTCCCCACCACCCCCAGAAGTCCCAGGCCCCCATTCCTTTCTGTAGCTCAGGATGCTACATCGGCTTCAATCGTAATTGACCCTTCCTGGAGTCTCATATTTTGTGGTACTCCCGTGTATACATAATTAAATATGGCTTTTCTCCTGTTAATCTGTTTTACATCAACTTAATTTGTATCTCAGCCAAGGACCCTAGGAGGGTGGAGGGAAGCCGTTTTCTGATCCTCTATACACTCTTAGTCTGTCCTCTAAATTCAGTCCCTGGGAATTAGCAGCTTCCCTCCGAGGGAGACAGAGATCCCCTTAGTAGCCCCTTCAGTGAGCAGGATGCCCTGAGAGAGGGAGCGGGGCTGAACAGCCCACTGTCAGGATATTTCTGGGGTCAGTCCTATTTCAGAGGAGCAGGCTAAAGCTTGGCAAGATTGATAGGCATGTTAAAGAAATCTAAACACAGGCTGGAGGAGTGCCACAAAAGTCCTCAGCACACAAACACACACACCCTCTTCTCTCTTTTCCCCTCTCCCTTTGTGCCATTAGATTCTGCTTGAACTTCCATTCATTTTTGCTCAAAGTTTGATGAGAATGCTGTAGGAAAACAGTTCTGGGGTATGTGCAGGAACAGCTACATAATTTGTGGGTCCCAGTACAAAATAAAAATGCAGGATCCCTTGTTCAAAAATTCTTAAGAATGTCATGGTGATAACAGGAGAACGTTAAACCAAGTACAGGGTCCTGCTGAGTGTACGACTGCACATGGAGCCTGCATGTGTGGTTCATACCCTTACACACATGTATTCGTGTGTCTGTTCTGGTTTAGGGATCTTCTTTGCATGTAGAGAACTCGACTTTACTTTTTTTAAAATGGGGAGTAGAGATGGCCTAGTAGTGGAAAAAACCAAATAGGGTACTCATGGACCCTTGCCTCTAATAAACTCAGCTATTAATGATTAATTCAGGGTCAGGAATTAAACTAGCAAGTGACTCAAGAGGAGTAAAATATTGATTGATACGTTGTTAGTGAAGTAAAGACAAGCAGCTTTATTTCTTCCCATTATGTTCTCAATTATACTCTTTTCCTATAAGTTATCATATATTTTATATAAAGAAACACTTATTCTGAGAAATCTTTGGGAGCAGGGTCCATTTGGGTTTCACTTCCAACTCTTCCAAGGCACTTAGCACAGTGCTTGGCACTCAACTGACATTGTTGAATGAATCAATTCAGAAATTGCCAGAATGTCAGGGTTGGGAGAATGAAGGGACAAACGGATACCTAATGCCTTTATTTAAAAAAAAAAAAAAAATTCTGTCTTGAGCAGAGCAAAGAGACACAATTGAACCATGTTCAAGCTTCGGTGGAGAAGAATAAACAAGGGAGAGATTATACATAATTATAGACAATCATGTTTCAGGGGATAAACAGCAATCAAAAGCAAGGAGGTGCCAAAGCCTGGCCCCTTTCCAGTTTCAGCACAGGAACCAGCAGTGGAAAGAAAGCCCTGGGTAGGAGATATTCCCCTAAAGAACTGTTTTCAGTTAGGGAATGGCCTATGGAGCTGTTTTGTGTTGTTTTGATTTTACTTTTTCTGCCCAGGAGTGGGGTGGGCAGTTAGGGAGTTGCTCTGGCTGTTTCTTTTGCGCTTTAGAGTTTTTTTGTTTGTTTTAGGGTTTTTTTTTTTTTTGGTAACGCCTTGGGCAAAAAAAAAAAATCAACTCTCTGAAGGAACACTGAAGCCAAAGCCAAATCATTTGAAATGCTTGGCTAGTACAAAGGAAAAAAAGAATTTCTGAACCCAAATCTCTCCACTTGTTTAACACATCATAGCATAGCACATTCAAATGTATTATCTGCAAAAACAAACACACTTAGAGATCCAATTTCTGCCTGAGCCAAAACAAGAGACCAGTGAGATTTGGATAACTCAGACCCCAAAAACATGTTTTGGGGAAAAAAATTTCATTTCATTTGCACATCTTGTGGTCAAATTATCCAAATTTGATCTAGATCTCTGCTGGGTGATATATACAGAGCCTAGACTATTTTTTCCTGAGCTTAGGCAAACCAGTGGCATTAAGAATTAAGTGAATTCTGTCAAGACTGACTCGGGGGTCAGGACAGCCCAACCCTTGATCATTCTGCCAGCACCAGATGGCTGTGGCCTAGGCCTAGGAGGAAACAACTCCAAGCCCTGCTCAGAATCTGCTCTGCATCCCCTAAGGCCTGAGCACCATCAGGGTAATCTTTCCCTCTGTGCTTGAATTAAATGTGTATTTCACACATAATTATAGGTTCCATGGGGCTTCCAAGATGGTATCCACCTGAATTAATCATGTTAAGCTTCTACACAGGTAATTAACCAGGTAGAAATGGCCGAAGGCATTGAAATAACCCAAACTGCTTCAGTATTGGGACATTGAGACATCCTCAGAGGCCTAACAAGGATGAGGCCCCAGAGACAGTAGTTCTTAGACATTAGGGTGTGCATTTGTATCACCTGGGAAACTTGTTAAACATGCAGGATCTGCGGCTTCACCCTCTGAGTTTGATTGGGTGGGCTAGGGTGGGAGAGCCACGAATCTGCACATTATGAAACCACATGATTCTGATGAAGGTGCTCAGAGGCTCATGCTGAGAGAAACCATAGGTTTTCAAACTTGAACAAGCATCTGAATGACTGGGAGGTTAAAACACAGATGCTCGGCCCTAGCCCTTGAGTTTCTGATTCAGGAGATCTAGGGTCAGTCTGGAGAGCTTGAATTTCTAACAAGTTCCAGGTGATATTGCTGCTGCTGGTCTAGACAACACGCTTGGAGACCCACTGTTTTAGACCCTTGATATTCAAAGCATGGACCCTAGGCCAGCAGCATTAGCATCACACGGAAGCTTGTTAGAAATGCAGAATCTCAAGCTCCATGCCACGTGTTAGGAATCAGTTAGGAATCAGTAAGTAAGTATTTAGTAAGATCCCCCAAGTGATTCACATCACATGAGGTTTTGAGGAGACTTGATTTAGATCTTAACAGCAGTTTGCAACGTTAAGCACACATTGGCATCATCTGGGAAGCTTTTAGAACATACCGATACCTGGGACCTAGCTCTAGAGATTTTGATTTCACTGCTCTGGGTGTAGCCCAGGCATTGAGAGTTTGAAAAGCTTCCCAGGTGATTCTAATATGCAGCCAAGGTGGCAAACCACTACCTCAGAAGATGCTGGGTAAGTACTTGTTGGGTGCTTGTTGATGGAAATTTCCAGCCATGCTGAGGAGCTATCTTCCCTTTAGCTAGACTCTTCATCCTGCCGAGCTGCCTCCATGCACAGGGGCCCCACCCCACCGAGCGTTTGCAGCCCTGACACCACAGGCCAAGGGAGAAGAAAAGTCTCAGAATGTGAGTACACATACAGAAAATAGTACAGAAAAAAGAAGAAAACTTAAAAAAAAATCCTGTAATTAGTATTCTCGGTGAGATTTGAGAGGACATTACAGTGAAAAAACAAAAAAAGCTGTCATGAAAAAGGAGCCGTCTGAGAACAACGAAGAGTTCTTAGAGATGAAAAACATTGTTAAAATAAAACTCTCAATAGAGCAGTAAAGAGCAGAATGGATATTACAGAACGAGGAATTAGTGAATTATAAAAGTGGTTTCCAAATGCTCAACTAGCTGAATTAAAGTCACTAATCATCCAGAGCACTTTATTAAACAGAGTCTCTGGGGCCTACCCTAGACTTGTAGAATCAGAATCACCAGGTGGCCGCTGAGGCTCCATATCTTTAACAAACACCTGGAGGTGATTTTGATGGGCTACCAGATTTAGTAACCACTCAATTAGGAGACAGGCCTAAGGGATTCTCCCAACCCAAGAAAGAGACAGAGGAAATTTTGAGAAACAACAAACAATTAGGGGCTCAGAAAGGGCCATGATGTTGCAAAACTTCTTTGGGGCCAGGGGTGGGGACAGGAGGTGCGTTGCTGGTGCCCTTTTCCCCACATGTGAGTGGGGACAATTTCCGGTTGTATAATGCTGTGGACTTAGACGGAGGACAGACCTTGAAAATGTACTACATGTGATGGAAGTTCCAGAAGTAGATAAATGAGCAGGTGCAGATGAAATTATCAAATAAATAATAGATTGTCTTCAGAACAAAAGGGATAAAAAATGATATTTTTAGCAGCTTATTAAAATACAATTCACGTATCATGTAATTCATACATTTAAAGTGTACAGTTCCATGGTTTTTAGTATATTCAGAGTTATGCACCTATCCTCACTATCTAATTGTAGAACATTTTCATCACACCCCCCAAAAAACCCCATTACTCATTAGAAATCAATCCCCGTTCTCCACTCTCCACTCCACCCCCTGCCCTAGGCAACCACTAATCTACTTTCTATCTCTATATATTTGCCTATTCTGGGCCTTTGCTATAAATGGAATCATACAACCTTGGTCTTTTGTGAGTGGCTTCTTTCATGTAGAATAATGTTGCCAAGGTTCATCCATATTGTAGCACATATCATTTCTTTTTATGGCTGAATACTATTCCATTGTATAGACATACCGCATTGTGTTTACCCGTTCATTACTTGATGGACATTTGAGGCATTTACATTTTTTTGTTTATTATGAATAATGCTGTTATAAACATTTGTATACATGTTTTTGTGTGGGCATATGTTTTCCTTTCTCTTGGGTATTATCTAGTTGTAGAATTTCTGGGTCAGAGGAACTCTCTGTTTAACATTTTGAGGAACTGAAAAACCGTTTTTTAAAGTAACTGCACCATTTTACAATCCCACCAGCAGTATATGAGTATATTGCTCACCAACACTTGTTATTGCCTGTCTTTTTTTATTGTAACTATATTAGTGGGTGTGAAGTGATATCTCCTTGTGGTTTGAATTTGCATTTCCTTCATAGCTAAGCATCTTTTCATGTACTTATTGGTTACTTGTATATCTTTTTTGGAGAAATGTTTATTTAAGTCCTTTGCCCATTTTTTAATTGGGTTGTTCATCTTTGTTGAGTTGTAAGTATTCTTTATGTATTCTGAATATTGGACCCTTCCCAGATATAAGCTTTGCAAATATTTTCTCCCATTCTTTGGGTTGTCTTTTTACTTTCTTAATGGTTTCTTTTGAAGCATAAGAGTTTTAACTTTGAAGTCCAATTTATCTAGTTTTTCTTTTGTCATTTGTGCTTTTGGTATAACTAAGAGGGGCTTTGACCCCTAGTCACAAAGATTTACTTCTGTGTTTTCTTTGAAGAGTTGTATAATTTTAGCTCTTTCACTTAGGTCTATTATTCCTTTGGACTTACTATAATATTTGTGTATATGGTGTGAGGTAGGAATCCCACTTCATTGTTTTATATGTGGATAGCTATTTGTTCTAGTACCAATTGTTGTAAAGACTATTCTTTCCCCTGTTCAATCATCTTGGCCCCTTTTTTGAAAATCGATTGACCATAAATATAAGAATTTATTTCTGGATTCTCCATTCTGTTCTGTTGATCTATGTATCTATTCTTATGTCAGTCCACACTGTCTTGCTAACTGTAGCTTTGTAGTAAGTTTTAAAATTGGGAAGTGTAAGTCCACCAACTTCTTCTTTTTTAAGATTATTTTTGCATTCTAGATCTTTTGCATTTCCATGCACGCTTTAGGATCAGCTTGTCAATATCTGGAAAAAAGCTCCAGCTGATAGGGATTTTGTTGAATCTGTAGATCAATTTGAGGAGTATTGCCATCTTAACCAAATTAAGTCTTATGATCCATGAACATTTATTTAGGTCTTCCTTAATATCTTTCAAAAATGTTTTGCAGTCTTCAGAATACAAGTTTGCATTTCTTTTATTATATTCATTTCTAAGTATTTTATTCTTTTGTGATGCCATTGTAAATGAGATTGTTTTCTTTCTCAATAAAATTATTTCAGATTTTTCATTACTACTATATAGGAATATAACTGATTTTCATATATTGACCCTGTATTCTGTAACTTCACTGAACTTATTAATTCTAGTAGTTTTTTAGTAGATTTCTTAGGATTTTCCTTCTATAGGATCATGTCATTTGCAAATAAAGATAGTTGTATTTCTTCCTTTCCAGCCTGGGCACATTTTTATTTCTTTTTCTTGCCTAATTGCCCTGGCTAGAACCTCCAGCACAATGTCCACAAGTGTGGAAATCCTTGTCTTATTCCTAATCTTAGGGGAAAACATCCAGCCTTTCACCATTAAATATGATGTTAGCTGAGGGTTTTTGTAGATGGCTTGTATGAGGCTGAAGAAATTCCCTTCTGTGTTAGGCAGAATAGTGGTTCCCCAAGATTCCTATATCCCTGGAACTTGCAAATGTTAGGTTACATAACAAAGGGGAATTAGGTTATCAGGTACAATTAAGGCCACAAATCTCTAAGGGAGATTATCCTAGATTATCTAGGTAGGCCCAGTGTAATCACAAGGGTCCTTAAATGTGAAAGAGGGGCAGGGCATGGTGGTTCATGCCTGTAATTCTAGCACTCTGGGAGGCCAAGGCGGGAGGATCACTTAAGGTCAAGAGTTCGAGACCAGCCTGAGCAAGAGTGAGAATCCCTGTCTCTACTAAAAATAGAAAAAATTAGCTGGGTGTGGTGGCATGCACCTGTAGTCCCAGCTACTTGGGAGGCTGAGGCAGGAGGATTGCTGGAGCCCAGGAGTTTGAGGTTGCAGTGAGCTATGAGGTCACCACTGTACTTTAGCCAGGGCAACAGAGCAAGACTCTGTCTCCAAAAAAAAAAAAAAATGTGAAAGGGGGGAGCAGAAGAGTAAGAGAAAGGGATGTGACAATGGAAGCAGGGTCAGAGATCAGAGAAATGCTATGTTGCTTTAAAAATAGAGGAAGGGGGCTATAAGCCAAGGAATGCAGACAGCCTCTAGAAGCTGGAAAAGACAAGGAAATGGATTCTGCCTTAGCTCTGCCAAAAGGAACACAACCCTGCTGACATCTTGACTGTATCCCAGTAGCCCAGAAGTATCAGACTTCTAACCTACAGAACTGTGAGTTAATATATTCGTGTTGTTTAAGCCACTAAGTTTGTGGTAATTTTTTATAGCAGCAATAGAAATTTTTTATCATCCCAAAGAGAAACTCTGTATTCACTGAACAATAACTCCCTATTACCCCATCCTCCCAGCCCCTGGCAACCACCATTCTACTTTTTGTCTCTATGAAGTTGACTGTTCTAGGTACCTCATATAAATAGAATCATACAGTATTTGTCTTTTTGTGACTGGCTTATTTCATTTAGCAAATATCTTCAACGCTCATCCATGTGTGTTAGGGTTCTCCAGAGAGACAGGATCAATAGGAGGTGGATGAAAGGGGATTTATTAGGATCATTGGCTCACAAGATTGTGGAGGCTGAGAAGTCCCACAACAAGCCGTCTGCAAGCTGGAGATCCTGGGATGCTGGTAGGTGGTTCAGTGCAAGTTCAAAGGCCTCAGAACTCAGAGCCAGGGAAGCTGATGGTATAACTGTCATCCTGAGGCCAAAAGCCTGAGAACCTGTGGGGGCCACTGGTATAAGACCTGAAGTCCAAAGGCCAGACAGCCTAGAGTTCTGATGTCCAGCGCAGGAGGAGAAGAATGTTTCCCAGCTCCTAGAGAGAGAAACCAATTCGCCTTTTCTCTTTTGGTCTATGAGGGCCCCCAGATGATTGGATGGTGCTTAGCCACATTGAGAGCAGATCTTCCCCACTTAGTCCACTCAGACTCATATGCTAATTCCTTCCAGAAACACCCTCACTCTAGGTATTCCTTAATTCAGTCAAGTTTACCCCTTAAATTAACCATCACACCATGTCATAGTATGGGTCAGGATTCCCTTCCTTTTTAAAAAGGCTCAATAAATTTCCATTGTATGTATATACCACATTTTGTTTATTCATCCATCTGTAGATGGACAGTTAGGTTGCCTCCATCTTTTGTCTATTGTGAATAATGCTGCTATGAACATGGATGTACAAATATCTGTTTGAATCCCTGCTTTCAATTATTTTGGAAGAAGAGGAATTGCTGGATCATATGGGAATTCTAGCTTTAATTTTTTAAGGAACCACCACATCGTTTTTCATAGCAGCTGCACCATTTTACATTCCCACCAGCAATGTACAGGATTCCAATTGATCTGGTGTTTTAAGTTGGGCTTTTCTGTTTCTTGAGACAACATGCATCCTGACTGATACACCCATTTCCATGGTCTCAGGGAGGCTCTGGCATAGGTCTAAGTCAAGTTAGCCAGATTCTTTGGGGCTTTTATGCCAGAGTTATTTGCAGAAACCTACTCTTTCTACTAGGATTATAAATCATTTAGGGATTGAAGCAGCTACGTGTAACAGAAAACTCAAGTAATTGTGACATAAACAAGATAGGGGCTTATTTTTCTCATGTAAAAGAAGCTTGAGATAGGCAGTCCAGAATGGTATGACAGTTTCACAGTATCTTCAATGACCCATGATTGTCCTGTCTTTCTGGTCTAACTTTCTTAGCATATAGCGTCCCTCCTCAAAGATACCTCATGGTCACAAGATGGCTGCTGTAGTTCCAGCAGTCACATCCATGTGCCAGGCAGGAAAAAGGAAAGGGAAGAAGGATCCATACTGAGTCAACACCCTTTAAAATATTTGACTGTAACCCTGCCTTATGACTTTCATTTTTGGCTAGAACTTGAGTCCTACCTGAGAAAGAGTCTCAGAAATGTAGTTTTTACCTGGGCACATTGATTTCCAAAATAAAAATTGGGATTCTATTAGGATACTGAGTACACTAATAGCAATCTCTGCCATGGATTGTTAAACCTACAGAAAGTGAGTCTAGAGTCTAGGTAGCCATCCTGCAGAGCATATGGATTGAGCCTACCAAGGGCTTAGAAACAGAAGTCTGACATCATTTGATTCCTTATTCCAGCTGTGCCTTATAGGTACTTAAGCCCACTACATTCCTTTGTTTCTCACAAGTTAGTTCAAGGTGGGTTTTTGTCATTTGCAATAGAAAGAGTTCTGATTAATGCAAGGGCCACCAGAAAATATCAGTTAAATAAACTGTAGTACATCTAAATAAATTAAATAAACCTAAGGTACATCCTTAGACTAAAATTCGTGCAGGTATTACAATTAAATGTGTATATCTGTAGACAGTAGTCCCCCCTTATCTGGGAGGAATACATTCCAAGACCCCCAGTGGATACTTGAAACCATGACTCATACCAAACCCTATATATGTACTATGTTTTTTCTTGTACATACATACCTATAAAGTTTAATTTATAAATTAGGTACAGTAAGAGACTAACAACAATAACTAATAAATAACTAAAATAAAGTAGAACAATTATAACAATACACTGTAATAAAAGTGATGTGAATATGGTCTCTGTCTCTCTCAGAATATCTTATTATACTATACTCACCCATTTTCAGACTAGTTGACCACAGGTAACTGAAACCCCAGAAAGTGAAACCATGGATAAGGGGGACTACTGTAGGTATATTTATTTCTATCTATATCTCTCTGAAAAAAATCTTTACAAATACACCAAAATATTAATGGTGATTTATTTCTGAGTGTTGGGACTTTCAATAATATTTACCTTCTTCTTTATATCTTTCTGAGTGCTACATAGTGAACATGTATTACTACTTTTTTTTGTTTGTTTCCTTTTGTCTTATTTTATTTTTTCTCCAAAAGAACTTTAAATCTTTTCAAGCTGTCTTATTAGCAAATGTCTGGCGCCCTCCAGAATTATTTACCATGCTATCTGTTCAAGACAATCTAAAATGCTCAACATCCCTAATCATCAGAGAAATTCAAATCAAAACCACACTGAGATATCACCCAACCCCAGTGAGAATGGCTTTTATAAAAAAGTCCCAAAACAATAGATGCTGGCATGGATAGGGAGAGAAAGGAACTCTTATACACTGTTGGTGGGACTGCAAACTACTGCAACCTCTATGGAAAATAGTATGGAGATTCCTCAAAGAACTAAAAGTAGACCTACCATTTGATCTAGCAATCCCACTACTGGGTATTTACCCAAAGGAAAAAAATCATTTTATCAAAAAACACTTTTTTTATCAAAAAAAGACACTTGTACTAGAATGTCTATTGCAGCACAATTCACAATCACAAAGATGTGGAATCAACCCAAGTGCCCGTCAGTTCATAAGTGGATTAATAAAATGTGGTATATGTACACCATGGAGTACTATTCAGCCATAAAAACGAATTAATACCTTTTGCAAAAATCTGGATGGAACTGGAGACCATCCTTCTAAGCAAAGTATCACAAGAGTGGAAAAACAAACACCACATGTACTCACTATTAAATTGGAACTAACTGATCAGCACCTGTGTGCACAGATAGAAATAAAACTCAAAGGAAATCATGCAGGTGGGAGGGGGAGGTGGGGATGGGCGAAATCATACCTAACGGGTACAATGTACACAATCTGGGTGATGGGCACACTTATAACTTTGACTCAAGCAGTACAAAAGTAATCCATGTAACCAAAACATTTGTACCCCTGTAATATTCTAAAATTTAAAAAAAAAAAGGATTGTTAGAGGAGCTGCTGCCAGCTGACTGCTCTTTCCATAAAAGGCCACTGTCGTGGATCTAATATCAAGAACTCCGTTGCAGAGGCTCATCAAGATGATGTAGTTGCAAAACACATACCCCAGGAGTTGTCTGATCCAATTGATTGGATGGGTTATTTAAGGTTGACAATTGAAAGTATTAGATACAACTTCCTTTTCTGAGAATTAAATAATGGTAAGCTGTATCTTTAGATAGAGTGCTGAATCCTCACACTTCTGCAGTATTCTAGAGCCGACATGCATACTTAATAATTATTTCAATGTGTTTAGATAAAAAAACAAATTTTATACCTTTCTCCACAAAATAAAAGAAGGAAAAAAATTTTAAAGAAATAGTGATAAGACACAGCTCTATGTAACACCACTCAAATTTTAGGATTATACCTGCCTGTATTCACTTGATAGGGCTGCCATAACAAAGGCAGAGTAGGTGGCTTAAACATTAGAAATTTATTTCCTCACATTTCTTGAAGCTAGAAGTCAGAGATCAAGACGTTGGCAGGGTTGGTTCCCTGCCATCCCCCCAACCAGCTTTTTAACATATCCATTACCTCACATACTTATTTTTTTGTGGTGAGAATATTTAAGATCTACTCTCCTTGCAATTTTCAAGTATACAATATGTTATTATTAACTTTAGTCACCATGCTATATAATACATCTTCAGAATTTATTCATCCTGACTGAACCTTTGTATCCTTTAACTAACATCTCCTTACTTCTCTGTCATACCCTCCCCACTAACTCCTGGCAACCACCATTCTGCTCTGCTTTTATGAGTTGCTCTTTTCAGATTCCACATGTAAGTCAGATAATGCTATATTTGTCTTTTTGTGCCTGGCTTATTTCACTTTTCATAATATCCTCCAGATTCATCCGTGTTGTCACAAATGACAGGATTTTCTTCTTTTTAAAGGCTGAATAGTATTCCATTGTTATATACTGTACACCACATTTTCTTATCCATTTATCTGTTGATGGACACTTAGGTGGATTCTATATCTTGGCTACTGTGAATAATGCTGCAATGAGTATGGGAGTACAGATATCTCTTTGACATACTGTTTTCATTTCACTTGCATATAAACCCATAGGTGAGATTGTCAGATCATATGGTAGTTCTATTTTTAATTTTTTGAGGAAACTCCAGGCTGTTTTTCATAATGGCTGTACCAATTTACATTCCCATCAATAGCATACAAGGGTTCCCTTTTCTCCACATCTTTACCAACACTTGTTGTCTTTTGTCTTTTTGATAATAGCCATCCCAACATGTATGAGGTAAGGATCTGCAGGACCACATGTGGTCTTGAGGCTGCAGGTTCCCTACCCCTGGAAGGTTTTCCCCTGTTTTCTTCTAGTAACTTACAGTTTCAGGTTTCATGTTTAAGTCTTTAATCCATTTTGGTTGATTTTTATATATACTGTAAGATAAGGGTCAATTTCATTCTGCATATGGATATCCAGTTTTCCCAACACTGTTTATTGAAGAAACTGTCCTTTCTCTATTTTGTGTTCTTGGCACCTTTGTGAAATATCAATTGACCATAAATGTGTGTATTTCTGGGCTTTCTATTCTGTTCCATTGGTCTATGTGTCTGTTTTTATGCCTGTACCATGCTGTTTTGATTACTATAGCTTTGTAGTATATCTTGAAATCAGGTGATGTGATGCCTCCATCTTTGTTCTTTTTGCTCAAGGTTGCTTTGGCTATTCAGGGCTTTTGTGGTTCCATGTGAGTTTTAGGATTGTTTTTTCTATTTCTATGAAAAATGACATTGGAGTTTTGATGGATATTGTATTGAATTTGTAGATCTCTTTGGGTAGTATGGACATTTTAGCACTATTAATTTGTCCATTCCATGAACATGGGATATATTTCCATTTATTGGAGACATCTGCAATTTTTAAAATATGTTTCATAATTTTTTTTGTACAGATCTTTCACCTCCTTGCTTAAATTTATTCCTAAGTATTTTATTTTTTAATGCTATAGTAAATGGGATTGTTTTGGTTTCTTTTTCAGATAGGTTATTGGTGTAAAGAAATCCTACTGATTTTTGTATGCTGATTTTGTATCTTGTAACTTTACTGAATTCATCCATTAGTTCTAACAGTTTTATGATGGAGTATTTAGGATTTTTATATACAAGATCATTTCATCTGTATAGACAAGTTTACTTCTTCCTTTCCAATTTGAATGTATTTTTTTTTCTTGCCTAATTGCTCTGGCTAGGACTTCCAGTACCATACTGAACAGAAGTGGTAAGAGTGGGCATCCTTGTCTAGATTCTGTTCTCAGAGGAAAAGCTTTCAATTTTTTTCCATTGCGTATGATGTTGGCCGTGAGCTTATCATATATGGCCTTTATTATGTTGAGGTACATTCCTTCTATACCTAATCTGTTGAAAATGTTTACCATTAAAGTATGTTGAATTTTGTCAAATACTTTTTCTGCATTTATTGAGATGATCATATGAATTTTATTCTTCATTCTGTTAATGTGGTGTATAGCATTTCTTTATTTGTCTGTGTTGAACCATCCTTGCATCCCAGGGATAAATCCCTTTGATTATAGTGTATGATCCTTTTAATGTGTTGTTAAATTTGGTTTGCTGGTATTTTGTTGAGGATTTTTGCATCTATGTTCATTGGGGATATTGACCTGTAATTTTCTTTTCTTGTGGTATCCTTGTCTGGCTTTGTCAGGGTAATGCTGACCAGGGTAGTGCTGGTGTGGGAGATTCCTCATAAAATGAGTTTGGAAGTTGACCATGTATGCTAAAAAAAAATAGCTATTTTCTTTTGTAAAGATTATTAACAAAATGTATACTATGATCTCATTTTAAAATGTGAGTGCACATAAAAGTGTGTGTGCAGGAGTATGTGAGTGTGTGTACAAGAATGTGTTTGTGTATTTGTATTTGCATAGAATAAAGTCCAGAAGGATATTCACGGAGAGATTAGCAATGGTATCCCTGGGCAGTAGGTTTCCTAGTAGTTTTCATTACATTATTTTATATTCCTGGGTTGTCTGCATATTTTGTATTAACCATCTATTTACTATGTGTGATGGTCAGTTTTATATGTCAACTGGGCTAAGTTATAGTCCCCAGTTATTCAGTCTAGGTGTTGCTGTGAAGGTATTTTGTACATATGATTAGTATCTATTAATATAATCAGTTGTCTTTAAGTAAAGGAGATTATCCTTGATAATCTGGGTGGGCCTGATTCAATCAGTTGAAAGGCCTTAAAAGCAAAAGTGAAGTTTCTTTGAAGAAAAAGAAATTCTGCCTGTGGACTAAAGCGTCAGCTTATTCCTAAGAATTCCAACCTGCCCTACTTAATGGCCTGCCCTATGGGTTTCAAACTTGCCTAGCCAGTTCCCACAATTACATAAGCCAATTCCTTGCAATAAATCCATATATATCTATATATATCTATATGTCTCTCTCTCTATATATATATATGCATATGTGTATATATATATATTTTTTTTTAACTGCTTCTGTTTCTCTGGTGCCTCCCTGACTGATACAGAATTTGGTACCTGGAAGTAGGGTACTGCTGTAACAAATACCTAAAAATGTGGACATGGCTTTGGAATTGAATAATGAGTAGTCAGGTAGAATTACGGCACATGATAGGAAAAAACCTAGATTTCCTTGAACAAACTGTTAGTAGAAACATGGATACTAAAGACTACCAGTGGGGGCTCAGGAGGAAGTGAGGAGCGTGGTGGAGAAAGCCTGTATCATGTTATAGTATACACATATCATAAATTGAATGTTGGTAGAAATATGAATGTTAAAGGTGCTGCTGGCAAGGGCTCAGAAGGAAATGAGGAACGTATTATTGGAAACCAGAGGAAAAGCAATCCTTGTTATGTAGTGGCAGAAAGCCTAGCTGAATTGTGTCCTACGATTGTGTGGAAAGCAGAACTTGTAAGCAATGAACTTGGCTATTTAGCAGAGGAGATTTCCAAGCAAAGTGTTGACGGTAGAGCCTGGTTTCTTCTTACTGCTTATGTAAAATGTTAGAGGAAAGACACAAGTAAAGGACTGTTAAGCAAAAGGAACCAGCACTTGATGATTTGGGAAATTCTCAGCCTATCCAGATTGCAAAAAATACTAATATTAAGAGATTCACTGTTAGGAAATTGTGCTCTGGAGATAAGGCCAAGGGTGTGGCTGGACAACCTTTCTCTAGAGTGGAAGAAATTAAAGGTATGGATCCACTCAATCATCTCAACAGAAGCCAGAAGTAGATGTGGGATTACCCAGGAATGATCTGTGGAGGACCCTCTTGTCTAGTGACATAAATTTCTGTGAAACACACGGGAGATCAACAAGGTTTTTGAGGATGTTAGTCCAGCAGAAGCACTGCCAACTTGTAGTGAAAGGGACAGAGAGAGGATGAAATAAAGGAACTCTGTCAGATTCCCAAAATTCTATAGGCAGGAAAGAGGCTAATAAAACTACTCAGCTGAAAACATGTAATGTCTTTCAAGAAAAAGGCAGGATAATTCAGAGGGCAGAGCATCAGACCTAAAAGCTAGAGCTGTGGGAGCAGAGGCGGAAGCCAAAGCCTCAGCCCAGAGGGTGGAATCTTGAGCCACAAAAGGTTTTCCCAGGCCTTGAAACCTAATGGAATTTGCTCTACTAGATTTTAAAAATTCTTGGGACACTGACCCCTTTATTCCTTCCATTTTCTCCCTCTTGGAATGGGAACATCTGTAACTATTATGCTATGCCTATATCATCATTATATTTTGGGAACAGATAACTTGTTTTCTAGTTTCACAGGTACATGGATAGAGAGGAATTTTACCCCTGGATGGATTAGACCCAGAGTCTCACTCATACCTGATTTAGATGATGAGATTTTGGACTTGAGTTGATGCTGTAATAGGTTGAAACTTTATGAATGTTGGGATGGGGTGAAGGTATTTTGCATGTGTGATGGACGTGAATCTTTGGGGGCTAAAGGTCAGACTATGGTAGGCTTAAAAATGTTCCCACAAAAGACATCCATAGCCTAATAAGTGACGTTACTTTATATGGCAAAAAAAAGTCTTTGCAAATGTGATTAAGTTAACAATCATGAGATGGGTAGATTATCCTGGATTATTCAAGTGGACCCTAAATGCAATCACATGTATCCTTACACAAGGGAAACAGAAGGAGGAAGATTTCACACACAGAGAAAAGGTGATGTGATGACCTCAGCAGAGAGACATGTATTTGAAGATGCGCTGGGCTTTGAAGATGAAGAAAGGGGCCATGAGCAAGGAATACAGATGGAAAGTAGAAGCTAAAAAAGGCAGGAATACAGTTCTAGAAATTGGAAAAGGTAGGGAAATGTATTCTCCCCTAGAGCCTCTGGAAGACGTGCAGCCCTGCTGACACCTTGATTTTGGCCCAGTAAAACTAACTTCAGATTTCTGGACTCCAAAACTGTAAGAGAATAAATTTGTGTGCTTTTAAGCCACCAAGTTTGTAGTAATTTGTTATAGCAGCAATAGGAAACTAAGGCACTACATAATCAGAAACATAATAAAGGAATATTAATTTGATGCATATATAAATACCAATGAGATTAAATTCTAATATCTTATTTGGAAAGCTTATGTTTGTATTTCTCAGAGAGTCTGTACTTTTTTTTCTTGTATTATCTTTGTAAAGCCTGTATTGCCTTATAGTACAGGGATGTGCTTGTTTCCTAAAAAGATATGAGATGCCTTTCTTTTTTTCCCTAGATTCTAAAGCAGCTTAAATAGCAGTGGAAGCAGTAAAACTGTTTGCTTCCAGTGTTCTGATGAGGGATCGCTCTTTGATCACATTCTTGATTTCTTCCATGGCCTTTTAAAATTTTAATAATCACAATAGTGTGTCAGATAAGCTGTTTATACATGTCTATTTAAATCCTCACAATATTCCTATGGGGTAGGTTCTATTGTTTGTGCCATTTTACAGATAAGGAAACTGAGAGTAAGAGAGGTTAAGTAGTTTGATTAGGTTACTGAAAGAAAGCTTCCAAAAGGAAGAGCTCAGACCTGAAATGAGTGTCTGGCTCCAAAATCCAAACTTTTTACCTTTGCCTGACTGTATCCTGGTATATCCTGGTTTTATACTGCTTCTTGTGCACCTTTTTTTTTTTTAAAGAGACAAGGTCTCTCTCACTCTGTCACCCAGGTTGGAATGTAGAGGCGCGATCATACCTTACTGCAACCTCAAACTCCTGGGCTCAAACAATCCTCCCACCTCAGCCTCCAAAGTAGCTGAGACTACAGGTGCACACCGCCACACCTGGTTAATTTTTTTATTTTTTATTTTTTGTAGAGATGGGGTCTGGCTATGTTGCCCAGGCTGGTCTCGAACTCCTGGCCTCAAATGATCCTCTGGCCTTGGCCTCCCAAAGTGCTTGGATCATAGGTGTGAGCCACTACTCCTGGTCTCTTGTACACTTTTAATAATTTATATTTTCTCAGAAAAGCTCTCATTTCATCTATATCATCCAATGTATAGCATAATATAGAAAGTATTCATTTTTAATTCTTTAAAGTTCATCTATATTTGTGGTTGCATCTCCTTTCTCATGCTAAATTTTATATAGTTACGCTCTCTTTCTCCTTGAATTGACCACTTAGTGGCTAATGTATTTTATTGCCGCTTTCTTCCTACCTAGCTGACTGGCTTAATTTTTGCTTTCAAACTTAGTAATTAAGATTTTAAAATGTTTTTCTTTATCCTGTTTTCCTAAATTTGGGTTGTTTTTCTCGAATTTCTTCACTCACTAAATGTTTGTTAATTGTTTACTATGTACCAGACATATTCAGTTGATTACTTAACTCATTGCTCATTTTCATCTTATTTGGTAACTGAGGAGTTTAAGTCTATACATTTCCTTCCAAGTACAGCTTTGGCTACATCCTATAATTCTCAACATGTAGTATTCACAATATTAAAATTCAGCAAACATTCTGTAATTGCAATTTTTATTCCAAGTAGTTAGAAGTTTTTGGTTATTCTCCCATTATCTATTTATAGTAGCATTGAATTATAATCAGAGAATATAGTTTCTCCTATTTGTACATTTTAGAATATCTCATAGACTAAAATATCAATTTTTGTAAATATTCCATTGACATGAAAAGACAGCATTCTCTAGGTACTGGATAGATAAATCAATATTATATTAATATTAAATCATCCTTATTCTTTAAATTATTCAGCTCCTTTGGATTTCTCTATTTTTGCTAGTTAGCTGTCAGTGACTAAGAAAAGATATGCTAAATACAGAGGACTTTTTAGTCAACAGGATTTGTTGTATACGTGTCGGTTTAACAGTGATGGTATAGGCTGTCAGCCAGAATATAAAAATAGAGTTCGGCAGTATCATGATACTGGCATACCCTGCAGAACGTCTCTCTGGTTTGTTTTCCCAGTAGAATCCCTCTGGGTTTTAATACCCAAACTTTATTGAACATATGTATTTTTCAATATATTTTTGACTGTTTACATAGGAAAAAATGATATTTACACACCCAAACCTCAGTTCAGCATTTAATAAAACAACATGCAGAAAGTCTTAACTTCCTGTCTAAATACGAATGGCAGAGTGTCGGAATCCTGTGCAGATGTTTTGAAAAGCATGCTCAGTTGCCACCAGTGTCATGGGAACTATACATGCTACTGCATACAAAGCAACTGGTTTTTGTTTGTTTTGTGGCTGTTGGTTATTAAGGTATAATTTACATTCAGCACAATTTGCCCTTTTAAAAAGTACAGTTCTATAAGTTTTGACAACCATATAATCACCATCATAATCAAAACATTGAATATTTCTATCATTCCACAAACTTCCTTGTGCCCTTTTGTAGTCACCTCCTCTTCGACTCCCAGCCCTTGGCTGTTTTCTGTTTTCTCATCTATTTTCTGTTCCTATAGTTTTACTTTTCAGAATGATATATAAATGGAATCTCACCGTAGGTAGCCATTTGGATCTGGCTTCTTTCACTTAGCGTAACACATTTGAGATTCATTTGTGTTGATGAGTATATCATAGTTGGTCCTTTTTTATTGTTATAACATTCTATTGTATGGATAGGCCCCTGTCCCTTTATCCATTCTCCAGTTGAGGAACATTTGTGTTGTTTCCAGATTTTGGTTCTTGTGAATAAAACCACTTTATAAATATTTATATACAGGTTTTAGTGCGAACATAAATTTTCATTTCTTTTGGATAACTATCTAGGACAGGAATTGCTCAGTCATGTGATTATTGTGTGTTTAACTCTGAGACTGCCAAACTGACTTCCAAAGTTGCTGTGTCATTTTATATTCCCACCAGCAATGAACAAGAGTTCCTGTTGCTCCACATCCCCGTTAGCACTTGATATTGTCAGCTTTTTTTTTCTTTTTTTTTTTTTTTGAGACAAAG
The DNA here is from genome assembly GCA_023783475.1 of Daubentonia madagascariensis. NCBI lineage: Eukaryota > Metazoa > Chordata > Mammalia > Primates > Daubentoniidae > Daubentonia > Daubentonia madagascariensis. The sequence goes on along the minus strand of JAKFHU010000144.1, from coordinate 3,381,994 downwards.
TCTCGCTCTGTCACCTGGGCTAGAGTACAGGAGTGCAGTGCAATGTCAGCTTTTTAAAAAAATGTTAGCTATTCTAATAGGTGTATAGTGCATTTCCCTAATGACTACTGATGATGAGCACCTTTTTATGTATTTATTTTTCATCTATATATCTTCTTTAATCACATCTGTTTAAATCTTTTGCCCGTTTTTATTGGATCATTTATTTTCTAATATTGAATTTTGAAATTTCTATATATATTCCAAAATCAAGTCCTTTATCATATATGTAATTTGTAAATATTTTCTCTGTGGTTTTTTTCTTCATTCTTTTAACAGTATCTTTGGAAGAGCAGAATTCTTAATTTTGATGAAATCCAATTTAGCAATTTGTTTTCTTTTATAGATTGTGTTCTTGGTATCATATCTAAGAAGCCTTTGCCTGATTCAAAATCACAAATATTTTCTTCTATGTTTTCTTCCAGAAGCTTTATAGGTTTAGGTTTTTCATTTATGTGTTAGATCCATTTTGATTTAAACTTTGTAATTTTGTTTGATTAGAGAGTAATGTTTTAAGCATTTTACATGCAAACATAATTGTTGTTACATATATAGCCATTTTGCCATGTTTCAATTATGTGTTAGAAAATTATCTTAGAGTTTTGGGTCGTTATAGAATGCATTGTTCCCACTTAAAATAATGATTGGTGTTTGGGGGTAGAACTTCTGTTTTTCAGCAACAGATTATTGATGTTAAATGAGATATGTTTACTTTTGTTGAAATGGAATTTTACCTCTCTAGCTCTCATCTAAAATGTTGTTTGAAGGTAGCACAAACTCTAATTCTTTTCATAATTGTTATTCAATAGAAAGGCTGGAATAAATATGAATGAATCAAACTATATTCAGGTCACTAAAATATGAGTTTGTTTGCTTCATTCTAGTCCCATTGAACATCCTTGCTTACAAAATAATGCTACTTTTCTAACAAATGAGTGAAATTTTAATAAACTGGAGGAAGCAGGTGCCCGGGGGAGGACGGATATGTTGCACTGTTACAAAACCCCTCTGCAAGCATGCACACAAAGAAAACATGCACAGCAGAAGGAATCAAAAGAATCAGCCAACTAAGGAGAATCATACAGATTGTGTTTGCACCTGACAAAACTGTGAGTGGGCAAAGCACTAAATGCTTTTTTGTATCCGTTCGCTATTTTGTTTGAAATTTTTACTGTGTGTAACTCAGCTTGGTGTGTTTCTTGCAGGAGATTTTCAATAAATCATCAAGAGCTACATACATAATCAGCTAATTCCTCATGGCAGCTATTCACTCATTCATTCTGCCATTAACCTAATATTTATTGGTGTCTACTGCGTGCTCGACATAGAACACTGAATAAGAAAGACACCGTGCATTGGTTCAAGGACTCTGACGATTTGAGGGTGACAGGCAATGGACAGAAGATTCAAACTTGGAGGATCATGAAGAACAGCTACCATAATTACTACAGGAATTAGCATCTATTAGCAGGCCGTAGGGTACGGTTGCTTGGGGCTCCAGGTGCTCCATCAAGTACATGTTGTGCTCTAGTTCTGGCAAGCTTGGGTGATGGTTGTGATGGTCTCCTGAGAATGCACAGGAGCAGGTTTTCTCATTTATTAGTTTCCTATTGCTGCTGTAACAATTCACTACAAAGTTAGTGGCTTAAACGAACACAAATCTATTATCTTACGATTCTGGAGGTCAGAAATCTGAAATGGGTCTCACTGGGCTAAAACCAAGGTGTTGGCAGGGTTGCGTTCCTTTTGGAGGCTCTGAGGCAGAATCTGTTTCCTTAGCTTTTCCAGTTTCTAGAAGCCACCTGCGTTCCGTGGCACATACTCCCCTTTCTCTGTCTTCAAAGCCAGCAGTATAGCATTTTCAACTTTTTCTTTGACTTTGACATTCATGCTTGACTCTTTCACTTATAAGGATCCCTGTGATTAATATTGAGCCCACTCCCCTGTAATATTCTGAAATATAAATAAATAAATAAATAAATAAAATTTTTTTAAAAAAAGACAATTATTAAAATAAAGAAAACATTGAGCCCACTCAAAGAATCCAGAATAATCTCCTCATCTTAATCACATCTATAAAGTGCTTTTTGCCATGTAAGGTAATATTTTCACAGATCTTGGAGATTAGAACATGGACATCCAGGGTGGAGGAGGGGGGGTGTTCACACCTTGGGCTTCCTAGACCTATCATTGACCTTGGCTCATGCCTTAAAGGTATATGAAGAGCACAATGAGGGACGCAAGACCTCAGAAGTCCAGTGTACTATTCTGAGTATCTGGACAGAGCCAGGCCAGGGAGCCTATGGATGTGTCATTAAATTGGATAATTGCCCCTGGTCCAAGAGATCATACAGCAGCTTACTTAAAGACCCTGGAGCTTCAAGAAGGCTGTATAGTCTCAAGGCCACCCTAAATAGCTGCTTTGCCCCAGGCTTGTCTGATCTGTTGTATCAGTCAGGATAGACTAAGTTATGTTATGGTAACAAATGATCCCCAAATCTTGGTAGATTATAACAACTGAGGTTTATTTGGTGATGCTACTCATTCGGTGTCGGTCAGCAGGGCTCTGCTCTGTGCTCCTTAACTCTGAGGCTTAGGCTGACAGAATAGCCACCATTTCAAACATCACCAGTTGTCATGGTAGAGGGACAGAGAGAAATCTTGGTAGATGGAGGAGTGTCTTGCCCAGCAAATACATTCTTGGGCTTAGAAATGACATATGTCACTTATGCTCACATTCATTGGTCAAAGCTAGCAGATAGCCCCACCCAAACACAATGAGATCAAGAAAGACAATCTTACTTGTGTGCCCAGAAAACCAAGAATATTTAGTGAATAGCATTAGTGTCTACTGCACTTACTGTTTTCTGCTAGTTCCTGGTATGGATGAGGCTACATTCCCGCCAGGGCCACTCTTATGAATCCTAGGAATGATCTGAGCTGATCCAAAAGCTGGTATCAAGTAGAAGCAAATGGCAGCCCTACATCATCACCATGTTGGCCCTTGGAAGGCCTGGTTCATCCTGAGCTGCTCAATGCAAAGAAAGTCCCCAGGAAGTGGCAAAGATCTGATATGCCTTTGAGCTCCTGCAGACCTGGGTATGAGCCTCTGGAAGTCAGTCCTTATACTTGGCAAGATCTGTTCCAGTACAGCTCAGAGGTTGCAAATTTGCTTGGTTCCTATCCAGGTGGGCTATGAGGGTATTTGCATGGTCTGTTGATAACAAGACACTGACGTGAAGCTGGCAGAGCCATGGGACTCATGCCAGCTACATCTGATTATCAGCAGGAAATAAAAACATGAACATAAAGTGAGCAACAATACCAAGCTCTCATGTGTACCTCCCCTCCCACCCTGCCACCCACCTCCATCTCCACAGGTAAGACTCAAGGCATCTTATAGGTGAGGCGTTCTACTCACACTCCCCATTTCTCTGCCCCCGTTGTGGGTACTTGGCAGATACAACCACCTGGACTAAGACCAGCCTGAACCAGGTAGTTTATTGGGCCTGTTGAACTGGAGTCTGCTTCACAAATTTGGAATGGGATGGATTTTAACCAAATCTCTTTGCATTTTGGTGAGAATCCAGAATATTCTGGCTCAGAGAGGAAATTGAGGTGGTAGGTGAAGGCTTAGGTAGAGCTGATTACTCCTCTCCCTACATTTCTTGTAGGTAGACATAAGGCCCACCCAACTGGGTCCCTAAGCACCATGCTTCACAATGGCATTCAAAGGTAGGTGGTGCCCAGCCCCACATCCCTCAGTGCTTTTTCTCTGTGGATGACTGCTTGGGCCTAAAAGTACAGAAACTGCTCCACTCCTACCATTGGTTCTCATACTCCTGGTGAGGCAACCCTGGTCGCAGCTGAGGCTGGACAGCAGATGCAGCCAGTAGCCAGCAATGCTTTCAAACCTGTGGCTGCAGTCCAGGTCAGTTCACTATGGATCATTCCTGGGAGATCCTGTTGCAGCTGGCTGGCCTGGCTCTGACCCTAAGCCCTGGGTCCTTTATGTTATCTACTTGGATGGGTCCCCTGCATTCCCGAGAACCTTTGAGTAGGCTACTGACAGCTTGTGTGGGAAGACCCACCTCTGGACTCCCCTGTCCGGTGTGGGCAGGCAAGCCTCTACTGGTATGATCTAATGGGAAACTACCCAGCTGCCTAAAGTGTCCACAGTTGCAAGGAAACTAGGGTAGCAGGACTGTCTTTCCAGAGTACAAGTGAGTAGTAGGGGCTCCAACACTTGAGTCATCCTGGTCAGTGGGCAAGGCTGATGGCACAAGGTGAGGAGCTGGACCCTGCCCTCACCCCTGTCCTTGGCTGGTGAAGGCCTCACTACTTGAAGGATTCTATGCCTTCTTCCTCCTCAGGGTCAAGACTGAGTACCTTCAAAAGTGAGGCTAGATGTTCCTTACCATGCAGCCAACAGGACAGCCCTGGAAGTGTGGGTCGTGGCCTGAACATCATGCAGGTAGGCCACACACCATCCTGTGTGAGGCCCAGCTCTGAACTCTGGAGAGGTGGGCTGTAAAACAACTGAGTGGAGGAGATTTTTTGAGTTATTCAAACTAATCTATATTTTCCCATTGGGAAATAACAGAGCCTATAGATATTGAAGCGGGGCCAATCTCTTGGATGGCAAGTGGGCTTTAAAATATCTTTGAAGAAATGAACAGAGATGGCCTAGGGAACAAATCAGTTTCCTCCTGTGGAATCTACCTTGAGTCCTGGGGGACACTCCCTTGAGTCCACAAAGCACTTTCATTTTCTGGCTGGGTGGCCTAAGATTTCCAAGGAATGAGTGACCTAAGGGTGACCAGTTGATCAATGGAGGAAATTTCTCTTTATAGAAGCAGTTTAGCTAATATATGAAGATGGAAGGATAGAATGTCACTATTTTGCAACCCTTAATGAAATAGATGAAATAGTACATGTAGACAGTGATGCTAAAAGTCTGCCAATATCACAAAAAAATACAAACAGACATGTACTCCCTGATGAAAGAGCATAACACCACCTAAGAATTATTCTTGTAAAATAAATAAATAAAAACCCGAATCCAATGGAGCTCTTCATCTAACTATCAATTTAAAGAAAATACAGGGGACAGAGGAACGTGCTCAACAATACCACAGGGATTGGTATTGCTAAACAATTCCACATGCTAAACAATACCACAGGCACTGGCAATCAGCAAAATTTAGGCTGTGGGAAACTCTGCAGTTCAAATAACTTCGTAAATTTGGAGAGTGAGAGAGAACCTGCATGAAGTAAAGACTTAAAGCCACATAAGCCAATTACAACCGATGGACCTTGTTTGGCTCCTGACTTAAACAAATGTAAAAATAAATTGAGACATTGAGGACATTTTAACCCTGACCAGCTATTTAGAGAAATTAGGAATTATGTCCAAAAAGGAGTCCTTATCTTTTGGAGATATCTGCTAAACTAATTACAGATACCTGATATCTGAAATTTGCTTCAAAGTCACCCAGGTAAAGCAAGAGGTGGGGAGCGGTGGTAGAAGTGGCTGGGCATATGATTGAAACAAACCTGGCCATGAGTCAGTCCTTGTTGGAGCTGGGTGATGGGTGTAGGGGCGTCATTTTACTCTCTTTACTTTTGTATGTGCTTAAAGTTTTACAGAAGAGGAGGAAGAAGCTGGAGGAGAGAGAGGGAATATGAATCGGATGGTAACACAGCACAGTCAAGCAGAGGAGACGGGCAGCAGGGTTGGGGAGAGGGCTGTGAGCGGTGAGGGCACCACAGGGTCAGACTGCAGAGGTCAGCATCTGGGCCTTCCATGTATGAGGTCCCACAAGATAGGAAGTTCTCCCACCGCCTCCTGGACTCCACCCCTGTAGCAATATGGCTCTGCATCTGTGTGAACAGCAAGAGCCTGCCGCCAGTGCTTCCAGTTCAAAATGAGAATAACTGCCCTTTGCCCTGACATTTACCAGCAAGCTTCTCCTTCTCCGGAAGGGCATGTCTGCTTCTTCCTTTGACTGAGGGCAGAACTTCCAAGACTGTGTTCTCAGAAGAGTCAGTCGTGAATCCAGAAAGATTCTCGATAGGACAGAGGGCAGTTCAGGGCCCCTTAGTAAAAACTATTTGAAATGCAGGGAATTGAGAGAAGGAAAATCAAAGCCTGAGACTGAACCACAATTAGATCGGCTCCTGGAATATATTTAAGTCAAATCAATCCATGAGGGAATTTCCGTCACGGCTCACTTTCTCGCTCCCACAGCCCACAGCTGGAGTCGCGGCCCTTCAATTGGAGCTCACCAGAAATACAGCAACATCCATCTTCTAAAATGCTTTATCACAGTTTTACAAAGTCCCAGTACATCCCCCTGCTCTTGTGGATTTATTTACATATTGATTTATTTATCCGTCTCTCTACAGCCAGCTAGCCTCTTGAGATGATGCCATTTTATTTACAAAGACATTGGGGTCGTGGATCTGGACAATGAAGTCAGGGAGAAGGCTGTCCTTGGACGTGCTGAGCCTCACAGCTCAGCCTTGTCAAAAACAAATGTAGGAAGGGGGTACCAAGAGGCAGCCTCAAGGCCAGGGACTCTCTCGTCATCTTGACACCAAAGGAAAGGGCTTGCTTGCATTGGAGGGAAGGAAACAGCATGGCGGGTGATGGAAAAAGCAGCAGGGAGCTATGGGCGTGACCTCTATGGACCCCACTAGGTTGAGGAGTGGGGTCTCCCTACTGCAACCCTTAATGGTGCAGTGTCCCCATCAGCAGGGAGTTCCAGGCCTCTCCACATATTGCTTCCTAAAGAGTGCTCAGCCAAAAGAGAAAAAGAAAGGAAGCAAGGAAACAGGAGAACACCCAAGAAAGGGCCTGGAAGAAACTGAGTTGAACTGAGTTGAGTGAGAGAAATCTGTCCCCTGGCAAAGGCCCCAGCCTGCAAGCAAGAGCTTCCAACACTTTTTATAGATGACTTTTTTTTTTTTGCTAGCAAAGCCAAAAGCTGGAAAACTCCCTTCATTCTGATCAGCATTCTTATCACTCTGCGTGTCTCTCTCTTCTGTCTCATGAGCACTTTTCTTTTTTAAGGGATTGATTAGCTGAGACACAGAGATGACATCTTCACAGTGATCACAAAGGAATTCCTGCTGGCATTGTGTCGGGCAAACCCCGGGCTGCCGTGGGAGGTGCTGCTTCTTGCCAGGTTATTGGTCGGACTACAGAAGTTGAGGGTGCCCGGAACTTGGCCCTCAACTTCCTTTTCAGGGTGGAGGCTCTGAGACTTCAGTGTTTAAAAGGACATGTTTGTGTTTGTGTGGGATGAGTTTGAGGATGACAGGCTAGTAGTAGAAAGTCAACAGCAAAGCTGGGCTGCTTTCTGGGCAGGACGTGTGTGTTCACATTGCGGCTTGAACTTCCAACTGAGGTTTGAAGTTGGAACCAGAATGTGCCCGCTTCTTAAAGGGGCAGTCCTCATGCAGGGCCAGAGGGACAGGGTGATGAACTCAACTGTCCTGGCAGGAGGCTCCTAGATGAAGACCGCCCCCCTACAAAGGTTGCTTTCTTGAGCCTGCTGCCTCAGAGGTTTGCAGAAAATGTAGCTAAATGAGCTTCATCTGGGAAAAGTTCAAGCTAATACGTCTTGGCAAACATAATGAAAAACACAGACAGTTGCTTTAAGAGAGGGACCTGGAAAGAGGTCAAGTTCTGCTGAGAGAGGCAGAGCAGCAATTAGATGGGAGCTTATGTTGCAGCGTGGAGCCAAAGGGGTCAAAGAGAGGGTAGGACACTCTGCATCTGATTTCAGGAAGGGAACACCATGCTGCAGCCGTGCTAAGCTCAGTTAGAGGGGACGGAATCCGAGGGCGCCAAGAGGGGTGGGTTTATGAGGACATATTAAAGAGCACAGAGCAGCTTGTGTTGTTTGGCTGGGCATAGAGTCAAAGTTTTATGCTAGCAGTGGGCCCCGCCACATGTAAACGGTGTAGTCAGTGGGAAGGAGGGGAGTTATTTACTCTGATGTGAGGGTTTCAGAATTAAGAGTTCTCATTGGAATGCTTAAAATAAAATTTTCAGCCAAAGAGAAAAATAAGTGACAGTGAATTCAGTCAGCTTGTGGCATAAATACTTTTCTCAGGGAAGCATTGGAAAAATCACGTTATGAGCTACTTCCAATTATAGAGGGAATATTAGCACCAGACTCAAATTATATAATCAGGATCTGCTGAGACACAATAGCAACTTTTTAATCTTGGATATAGTATTAGCCAGCCTGAGAAGGAATCTGAGGAATAGTAGGGGTGACAGCAGAGGTGTGATTCCCACGAAGCAGTCTGAGCAGTGGCTTCAGTCTCCTGTCCTCCAACTCCTTCCCGGACTCATGCTAAGAATGTTATTGGGGCCAGGGGATAGAGAAAAACCCTTTTACAAGCTTTATTTTGAATTGTATTTAAAATATGCTGCTGTTTACCAATAATTTATTTTGAAGATGGGTTATTAAAGGGAAAGAATTATGCATATATATCCTGTCTTATCACTAGGAGCTATATATTTCAGAGTAACCAAATAGCCTAGTTGATGAAGGAAAGCCCTTTTTTTTTTAACAGAAGAATTTATGCTAATAAATGAAGAAGGGATGATAGGTTTGGAAAATTATCATTTTAAAACCCCTGTGGGATAATTGACTCAGGCAAAGACCATCAGTGGATGCTAAAACCATCCAGTAAAATGTTGATGGTGAACTGCATATTTACAAGGTACCAGTTATCACCTCACAGTTTATTTGCTAGTTCCAACGTGGTCGGGGGGAATCTTACTTTGCAATGAAGGGATCAAACAAGCCATCACCACTTTAACCCAGTGATCAATCTTAGCGTCATTAATAATAGGCCAACTTGTTATGACATCCTTCCTGGCATAATACAGTGCTAAGTACACAGCATCATCTACGAGGTTTTCTGAATAAAAAGATTTAACCTGAATCTCATCAAGGCTTCAGAATTAATTTTGATTTCACAAGAAATACAGTGGAGACAGGAACTTGTTAGGTGTCACCTCAGTGAAGCAGTCAGACAAATACAAAAGTGGGACATTCTACAATACAGTCGGCCCTCTGTATCCATGGGTTCCACATCTGCAGATTGAAAATATATAAAAAATACAACAAATGAGACAAATAGAAAAACAATACAATATATAACAACTATTTATATACCATTTACATTGTATTAGGTATTATAAGTAATCTAGAGATGATTTGAAGTACATTTGTGGAAGGATGTGTGTAGGCTACCATTTTATACAAAGGACTTGAGCACCCTTGGATTTTGGTATCTGTGGGCATGCTGGAACCAATCACACCCATGGATACTGAGGGACAACTCTATCTTCAAAAAGTCAATGTCATAGAAAACAAAAAGGATGGGGGTGCTATTTCTAGATCAAAAGAGACTTACAAGAGCTAATTACCAAATGTAATTTTGATCCTTCATTTGGTCCTGTTGTGAGGAAATGCGCTGTAATAGGATATTTGGGAGAATAATTGTAGAAATATGAATACAGACTAGGAATTATATTTGGGAATTGTTAATTCTGTTGGGTATGATAATGATATTGTAGTTATGAAGAAAAATGTCCTTGTTTTTTAGAGATGCATACTGAAATATTTAAGGATGAGTGTCATGTTTGTCATTTATTAGAAAACATTTGAGTAAAAAAAAAAAGAAAGAGATGAAGCAAATTTTTTTGCCACTGACTATAGGGAACTCTGAGAACAAGTAGATGCCCCTCTATGAATATTTGTTAAACCCCTTGTGCATGCCAGGTTTTGCTATATGTTGGGTATACAGTGGTTAATGAGATGCACACATGGTCCTACCCTCCTGAAACTTAGCGTTTAAAGGAAGAGGTCAGGAAAACCCATTTTAATAATGGTAATAACCATTATTTAGCATTTAATATGTGCCAGTATAAGAGTACTTAAATGCACGATCTTATTTAATCCTCCCAATGGAATGGGTATTCTTATGCTTTGGCAATTTAAGCCAGAAAGGAATGAATGTCTCTGGTCCCAAGTCACAGAGCTGGTGATTGGCCAACCCAGGTCTTAAATCTCAGATCTGTTTGCTGGTCCTGGCTGCCCCCTCCCCACCCCGGTGTGTTGGCAGGAAGAGCCTGGGACTCCACACTGTCCTAGCGTAGATTAACATGCTTCTTTCTCTCAGTTCTCCTCTGTTCTCTTGTAATCATTGTAAAATGACCCCCATTTTAGCTGTCAACCAAAGGGAACTGCTGTTACATTTATATAAAGGACACAAAAAGTAAAATAACAAAAACCCAGTGTCACTCATCCCTAAACTCCTTGAAGCTGCCTAGATTCCTCTTTAGTCTCTGCTGGAGCCTACCTTCTCATCTTCCTCTAGTTAAGCCTATTTTTTCTCACCAAACACATTATGACAAACATATTTAAGACTAATTATTCAATTATTTAATGTTGTGGATGGTCTTCTGTTCTTTTAATTGCTAGCATTAAGCAAAATTGTTTCCTATATTGAAAAATATGCAGCTTGCAGCTCCCTTTGGTTCAATATGCTTCTAAAGGCTAGAACTGGACCTTGACCTCCGCTTGGCCATCACTGCTTATCAAATATTTATTGAGTGTCTACTATATGCCATGCGTGTGCTACATTGAGACCATGGTTTCCCTTGCACTTCAGGTTCCCATGACTGCTTTACAAACAAGATTTAGGATCTGGCTCATTTGCAAGTTGGGAAAGGCCTGAATACTGACCGTATGTGCCCAGAGGGCTGGCCCTGGGTGTCCACAGGGAAGTCAGGTTTTAGGAGCCTGTCACCACTGCATGATGCACTGCCCAGGGCAGACAGCTTTGTGGCATTATGGCAATAGAGGATTGTCCTATCAGAGGAGCAGGAGAGGGTCCCAGGAAGCTCCATCTGTCTGTGCAGAAAGCTCAGCTGTTTCCTGGGTACCCACAGCAGTGTTGCAATGAGAGGGCTATGAAATGAGGCCCTGGAAAGACCCTCGGCCAAGGGTCTTGGCGGTTCAGTTGGAGACAGCTGTGTAGTGCCTCCATCCCACTGGCCTGGGCTTTTATCTAAAGCCACCTTATTTGTAGCTTTTATTTTCTTCCACTTTTGCCCTTAGGCACCTTATTGATGTTAGTGGATTTCCATATCTGATGGGGACTTGAGGAGCTCAAAGAGGTTAATGGACTTGTTCCTGGTTACCAAGGAAGTCGGAGACAGTACCAGGAAGGCACAGCTCAGCACTCCTGCTGCCATTTAGAATCTGTCTTAGTTACAGCCAGAGAACTGCAAGCTCCCATGTGCCATTAAAGGAAATACACAGTGGGACCTGCACAGGCTTTGGCATGTGTGAAATTTCACACCTCAGAGACAGCACTTCTGTCTGTGTCCAGGCTGCTTTCTTGCATGTTAGGTTTTTTGAAAGTGTGAGTTATCCTATGCTAAGACCTTTATCATAAATTATTTAATTTCCTTTCTAGAAAAACATTTTTTCCATTTTGTTAATCACCTAGCAAGTCATAGAAAAACTGCTGGGTCTTTTCAAAAAAGTACATTTTTTTTTCCTGATTACAAACGTATTACATATTTATTGTAAAAAATAAAGGGAGAAAAGCATAGAGAAAAAAATTTAAACAACCTATAATTCCATGACTCAGACTTAACTACTGTTAACATTTTTTGGAATTTGCCTTTAGTATTTTCTCTATGTATATGTAATTTTTAAACAAAATTGGAATCATACTACTTCTCATAATTAATACAGTTTGTATTGTTTTACTTACAGAGAATATCAATTTGTGAACACACTCTTGTGCTAGCAAAGAGTTTTCAAAAGTTATTTTTTAATGACTTCACAATGTTTCAGCAAGTGAATTAACCATAATCTATTTAACCAAGCTCTATTTGAACATTTAGTTGTTTCTAGCATTTTTGCTATCATAACATATATTTTGTTGAGCATCCTCAACATGAATTTTTGCCCTACCCAGGATTATTTCTTTAGAATAATTTCCTAGTGGTGGAATTACTAGATGAAAGGGAACAAACTCTTAACAGTTATTTATCTTCCAGGAGGCTTGGCCAACTCTCCCTTCTGTCAAAAATGTCTGAGTGTTCATTATGTGGCATTGGGCCATTTTATGCATATTTTTAAAAGCTTTCCTATTTTGATAGGCATAAAATGGTATCTCAGTCTTGTTTTAAGATTATTTGATCATTGGTAAATTTGATTATGGTATGCCTTATCGTACCATAAGTTTTGGATGGGAAAAAAATCCTTGTAAGCTTTAGTTTTATTTTATGGTTTGGATTTCTTCTAAGGTTTAACTACTCAGAAGTTCCCTGTTATGAAAATAAGAAAATTGTTGAGCAACTATTGCTTACAAAGTATTAGTCATGGAGGGTTTTCAGATGTTGCTAATTTTTGTAGACATGGTTAGGTTTATTCAGCAATAATTTTCATAGATAGGGAAAATGCCCACAGTATTTTTGCCAAGACTATTAGAGTTTGGTTTTGAAAAAACTCCCCTCAAAGTCACCACTGGCTATTTTGTTTCCTGTGTCTCAAATATTGGTTTCACCAAGATTCTGCACTCAGTCCTCTCCTCTTATTTTGGAGTTAAATTTAAGACAACAAGCTGTATTTACCTGCTACTTTGTGCTTCACCGAAGCAGAACAAGACATGGGTCTTGGCTTATAGAGGCTTACACTTTAGGCAGATGCCTACATACATAACCAGATTAAGATGCCCATAGCGGTAAATGTTATGGGGTATAAAATGCTGGCAGGCCACTGAAAGGTGAGAGTTACACCAAGGATGAGGATTTGGGGCAGCTTCTTGTGCTGAGTTTTAGAAGGGAAGGCAGATTTTCCCACAATGACTGAAAAGATATCTCTGATCCCACATGCTCTTGTAGAACCTTTCCACTTGCCCATCAAGAGGTGGAGTCTATATTCCCTGCCCTTGAAGTTGAGTGGGACTTTATGACAGCTTTGATGAACAGAGTGTGGCAGAAATAATGCTGCATGACTTCAGAAGCTAGGACCTAGCTAGGTCATAAAAGGTGCTATAGCGTCCTCCTGGCTCACTGTCCCTTGGGACCTAAGCCTTTGGAGCCACCATGCTGGAGAAACGGGAGAGAGGGAGAGAGACTGAGATTATTTCAGCCCTAAGCACTTGTCTGATTTCAACTACTTGAGACATTCTGAGCAAGAACCACCCTACTAAGCCCATCCTCAGAACCATGAGAGTTCACAATAAAATGGTGGTGGTTGTTTGAAGCCACTAAGTTTTGAGGTCGTTTGTCACCCAAAAATAGAAGCCTGGAGCAGCAGATGTGAGAAGAAAGAGCATTCCAGGCAGAGGGGATAGATAGCCTGAGGCTTTTCCCCTTGCAGCTTTCATTCTGTATTATGTTTTCAATTGTCCTTTCTATGCAGATGACTCCTGTAGTTATAACTACGCTCCTCCCCTCTCTCAAACTGATGTCCAATACTCCTGACCACCTCCTAGGCAGCTATGTCTGGGCATCCCACGCAAACTCTGAACCCAATAGATCACCAGATGAGCTCCACATGATCCCCTAGGAACATATATTACTCATGTTCAGTATTTTTGTTAATGGTAACACCACAATCCCAATTATCCAGGCTATTAATCTTGGTGTTTTCACTGATTTTTCCCACTCCCCAAATTTTATATCCAATCTCTCCTACATCTAGCAATTCTCCTTCCACAATATTTTGCACCCATTGTACCATCACCATTACCATGTTTCCATGCCTTACTTCAATTCAGGTTTAGACCACTTGCATGGCCTAGACCGATACCCACAAGCTGGTCTTTAGTTTCCTCTAGTCTCACAATAGTTTTACCATAGAGCAACTCTGATCAGGTCATTTCTTTTTCTAAAGCCTCAAGGAGCCAACCTTCCTCACCCAATTTCTTACCAAAGTTATGGGTAAAGTAAGACAAAAACAAGGACTTCTGACTTGACCAGATGATGAAATGATATTCAGTTGGAGAGTAGGGAAGGCAGATTAAAACATAGAAGGCCTTCTATTTTCTATCAGTCTCTAGTCCCCCAGCATTGTGTCAGTAAGTGTCCTACAGTCCTGGGGATTCATCACCTGCCTAGTCACCCAGACACTCCCTTCATCTGCATGACCAACTCACAGTAGGACCGGAGAAGGGGTTCTGGGGAGAGCATGGAGCCAGACTTGAATGGCGGCTGAACGCTAGGGACTGGGGAACGGTCAGCAGTGTGTACCCTTTGGTCTGGCCCAGTTGTTGGAATAAGATGAATGCCAGGGAGGTCACCTGGGGTGGAGCAGAAAGGTGGAGGGGGTGGGAGGGTGGATGGGTGGGTAGAGAGTCAATGAGATTCCATGAAGCAATGAGGTTGAGTGAGATTCACTGCTTAGTGGGTCAGGCTTGGCTCTCCCCAGGGAATCTTTACTTGCTCTTCCCCTTCTTTCACAGTGGAAGCTACAAATCACCTGATCCCATCCTTATTCTTTCTTGGATGAGAGGACTGTTTGGCATCAGCAGAGCAGGCAGGAAGGTCCAGCAGGTAGAAGGGCAGCAAAGTGCCAGGAGGAGATCTGACTGGTAGGCTGGCCTAGCATTCCAACACCTAAGATCAGTCACTGGTCCCACAGTTCTGGCATCTTTGACAATTTGAAGAAATACAGGAAATCTGCCTCCTTTGGTTGAGTAGGTCCTAGGGAGTTCCATTATGGAAGCCCAATATGATTGGATCAGATTATGTTAGTCAAGGAGAACTTGCAAAAGACTCTCTGTACAGACTATGACAAAGGCTGTCCTAAAAAGTGCCAAGCCCAGGGAGCTTGAGTTTGGCAGGGGCTATCTGGATGATGGTGAGGGCTACCCAAGGGCCATGGGAGGCTTTGCTGGCTCCTTCCAGGGGCTCTTGTGCCCCCGCACTGCCAGCCAGGTTCAGCTGTAGGAGAAATATGCTCTGGGGGCTGAGGCCACAGTGGAACAAATAGCCATGGTGTTTATGTGGAAGTGCCAGCCTGTGCCAGGGGCTGGGTGGAGTAGGATGGCTATTTCAAACATTTGGTATTCACTAACAGCTACTAGCTGAGTCCCTACTATATGACATCCTACACAAGGTTAGGGAAATAATGGAGAAAAAGTAGTCCCTGACTTTAAGGAATTCACAGTTTATTAGGGGAGAGAGACCAGTAAAAGGTGATTTCAGTACAGTATGTGGCAGGCAGGGTAGCACCAGGTGGAACATCTAACTCTAACCTGGACATCAGTGAAAACTTCCTGGAGAGAATCTTGATAATTCATAGAACATGGGAAACCATCTGTGTTCCCCAAAGCCAAGCCAGAAAGATCTCGGCACAGAAATTTGATGCAAAAGAGTCTGTGTGGTCTTTTGAATCTTAGGAATTTAGGATATCTTCAACATTTCAGGAAGCTTCTCACCCCAGCATTGCAGGCCAGGTGTCAGAGTGACTATATCATTGCAGGTCTCTGGCTACGTGGTCCTCTCTGAGTGATGTGTCCCTCCACTTGTGAAGACGGTCAGCGAGAATTCACAGTGGCCAGGTGCCCGATTGCCAAGGTGTCTGGCTCACAAGCATGTGGGTCAACCAGCCCTCCCACCCTCCATCCCGGGAAACCTAGCAGCAGCCACTGGGTGGAGACGAGAAGTAGATGCAGGCAGGTCCTAGTGAAACCCCCACTGTCCACTCTTCACACACCAGCACAGCCTCTTTCTAACTCCTTCCTAGCTCCCCACCCTGCCCAAAGGAAGAACAGGTGCTAATCTGACAGGTCAGAGTCCAGAATATTTATTGGGCCACATTTTACTGGTAAGCCACCAGGTTATTTTACTTCAAAGGCATCCAACCCCGCTTCCACTTTCTTCTACTTCCTGCCTTGGTCCTGGGAAGGTACTGATCTTTGGGGCCTACTGTGCTTTTTCTTCCTACCTATATGAGGTGAGCAGACCTAGGCCATGCTGTTGCCTCAGCACAGGCCTGGCCATGTCTCTGTCCCTGGATATGCAGTTAAGTAAGTAAGTTAGGTTGGGACCTGCTCACTCCCTTACCACATGTACCTGCATATGCTGCCCCCAGATTTAGATTCAAGAGGAGGGAAGTGGGGGACCTGGCTTAGACCACAGCCATCTGACACAATCATCCTTTCACCAGCTTCTGCATTTGAATGTCAGCTACTAATAAGGCTAGTAAAAAAAAAAAATGGCATTTAAACATTCTCATCCTGCTACTCCTCCTTATAAGGGATCCCAAGGGGCAGAGGATGATTGGCAGGACAGTATTTTAGCCTTCCTGGTTCTCTGGCTGTAATATCATTATAATATTTACAATTCCCCTGAAACCCTAACCCCAGCCTCTAATGGTCCCCTGTAAAGGGACAACAGAGCCTTCTGCTTATGGGCGTATTGGACTGAAGCCCAAAGTCCTTGGGATCCTCCTAGGCATATTGGCTTAGCTTCAGGAAACAGCAGTGAGCAGACAGACTGGGCAGCTCAGGGCTTGGGGTGAAAGTACCAGCCTCATCTACAGCTTTCCAGAGGGAGTCGGTTGTGCCAGGTGCTCAGCCTCGCTTTGATGCTGATGCATTGTGGCATGAGTCTGGTGAAGTTTTCAGCTGGGAGGTCTGGGCCTCCTGGTTCCAGGGAGATGGGTGTGGGGGGAAGGGGGTGGAGGGGAAGAAATCATGCAGGTCTTCTTTGGACTGACCTCTCAGGGGATTCTTACTCCTAGATGAATCCTGGCTAAAAAGGTCATGGTAGGCTGAATAATAGCCCCCAAAGATGCCCATGTCTCATCCCTGGAACTTGTGAATATGTTGAGTTATGTGGCAAAAGGGACTTTGCAGATATAATTAAGGTTATGGATTTTTTTTTTTTTTTGAGACAGGGTCTCACTCCGTTGCCCTGGCTAGAGTGCAGTGGCATCATCATAGCTCACTGCTCAAACTCCTGGGCTCAAGTGATCCTCCTGCCTCAGCCTCCTGAGTGGCTGGGACTATAGGCGTGCACCACCATGCCCAGCTAATTTTCCCATTTTTTTAATAGAGATGAGGTCTCGCTCTTGCTTAGGCTGGTCTCCAACTCCTGGCCTCAAGCAATCCTCCCATCTCAGCCTCCCAGAGTACTAGGATTACAGGCATGAGCCATCCCACCAGGCCAAGTTTATGGATCTTAAGGTGGGAAGATTATGCTGGATTATCCAGGTGGGTTCATGTGATCCTGGTTGAAGGGAGAGGAAGAGAGTCACAGCAGAAGAGAAGACAGGAAAGGTAAGTCCCTGTACTGCTGGCTTTGAATGTGGGTGGCTTCTAAAAGCTGAGAATGACCCCTGGCCAATAGCCACCAAGGAAATAGGAACCCTAGTCCTATAACCACATGTAGCTGGACTCTGCCAACAATCTGTGTGAACTTGGAAGTGATCTTCCCTCAGAGCCTCCAGTAAGGAACACAGTCCTGCTGATACCTTGCTGACACCTTGCTTGTAGCCCAGTGAGACCCAGGTCAAACTCCAGACCTGCAAACTGTGAAATAATAAACAGGTGTCTTAAGCCCCCAAATTTGTGGTAATTTGTCATGGTAGCAATAGAAAATTAATACAGAGGTGGAAAGCCAAGAGGAATTACAGAATCAGGCCACAACCTTGGTCCTGGGGTGCTCTTGGCCACCTGTAGTTTCTTAAAGGGCTGGTAGATGGGATTCCTAAAACACAAACTGTGATTCTCACAGGAATGCTCTACCAGCCTCTGGGGGCTCTGGTTCCAAACAGGGAACTCTGCCTCCTGCTCACCCACTGCGGTGGTGGGTGACATCCTCTGACACTCCTGGCCCCATCACCTGCAGATAGATGGCTTTCTGAGTGAAGAGACCCCACAGTTGCCCTGAAGCCTTTTGAGCAGGAAGAGTGGTCCCTGGGGCAGGGAATAGGTATGTCTATTGCAGTTAGGGACGGCATGCTCTGTGCCCCAAAGGAGAGAGTTGTGTCAATCAAGGGTAGCATCTTGCCTTTAAGGGTGTGGTTCTAGACCCTGAGGACAGAGATGTTGGCTGAGAAGTTTTCAAATCCTCCTGGAGACTGGGTCAGATAGAATGATGTCAACTCTGAGCTGTGGGATTAGCCAAGGACAGGCCTAACTCTTTCTGAGGGGACAGCTGAGGACAGTGCCTGCATACCAGCAATTCAGAAGGTGGCTCTGCCTAGATAGTGTCCAATCAGCCGGGAGGATGCTGGTGCAGCTGAGTTTTTGCCTGTGCTTGTTTTAGTTGGCCTGGTTTTTTTTTTAAAGAGGAGCAGATTCATCTCATGAACTGCAGGGCATCGCTCACCCGACCTCTCACCAAAGTGGCTGGCCTGCCCAGAGGAGGGGAAATAGGGCGAAGCCCAGACTTCCCCAACGTGATCAAATTGTACAGGTGGCAGGAGTGGTGACAATTTTGGGGGGAAATCAAGGCTCTATCCTCTCACCACATCTTTCTGGGAAATGAATAAATTAGGGGGAAATCATGATTAGATTCTAGCCTTTCAACTTAAATCCTAAAAGAAGGTCCAAATAGTAACCAAACCAACAGGGAAAGGAGTCAGGGAGATTTCCTTCATACCGTTTTTAGGCAACTGATAAACCCTAATAGAACTGCCCTCGATTATAGATAGGTAAGCAGAAAAAACTCAGTGTGAAACCTATGCAAAAAAGCATCTACAAAAAAGAACACAGTAGACAAAAGATGGATGGAGAGAATTCTTCTGAAGTTTTACTCTAGGAAACAGAAGAATGATGAAATCTTGGACTAAGGGGCTGGAGCTTGGGCCTTTAATGCTCTGCTGGTGGTGACGTAAATTGGTCCAGTCTTTCTGAAGCACACTGGGATGGTAGCAATGAATGTTTTAAATGAGTGTACCTTTGACCCAGCGGTCTCACTTCTTATAATTTCACCCAAGACAATAATTGCCAAAACATACAGAGACCTAAAGACAAGGACTTTCATCTCGGCTTTGTTTATAATAGTGAAAAATAGATGGGTATCAATAGGGTCAAATCGTTGGCTAAAGAAATTGTGGCACTTCCATATAAATAATGTATAAATGATGATGTATAAAGATGCAGATCTTTATTTGATGACATGGAAATTTGCCTATGACACATATAATTGAGTACAAAAAAAGGGATAACAGAACAGCATGATCCTGTGTGTGCAATATTTTAATAGGGGCACATAGAGGGCTCTCTGGAAGGATGTTCACCCAACAGTTGAATTTTACTTTATTCTTTGTACATTTCTGTATGATCTCAATGTTTATATGGAGCCTAAATCTTGAAAAGAAGAAAGCTATTTTCAAAAGAAAGAAGAACGTGGTAGAAGTCTATTCAATGTACTGGTTATGATCAGATCCATAGTTGACAAGTTGGAAAATATCAGTTACTGTGGGGTATTTATAAAGAATGACATAGGCATATATTAAAAATTTTATTTTAATTTAAAAAATACAAATGAACACCCATTCACTATCTTTTGATATAGAGATAGATGTTTTCTTTTTATGTTTCATAAAACTAATCTGAGTACAGAATCCTAGTCAGCTGCCAACACTTTGTTTCTCTACTCCTGTCCTTATAACACTGGACCTGCCATACCCATTGAGCTTTGCTGCCTTTGCTGGATATCACTGTATATTCTGTGGGACTCCTCCACTCCACTGCATTAATTAGAAACTGTCGCTGCATCTGCTGGGCACTGCTATAGCTTGCATGCATGACTGCCACTGCTCCTGAATGCTGCCACCTCTGCCATGTGTTATTGTCACCATCATCAACACTAATGCCAATACCCAAGACCCCATGGCATCGAAGCTGTACAGTGGTCTATAGCAAAATGGGGGGAGAATGCCTTTGTTCCTTGAGGTGTTATACTCTGTTAGAGGAACCCCAACTGAGAGCTGTTTATACCCCTCTGTATTCCTGAGTTTTCAGTGGAAGAGCCCTTTCCATTTTAATTCATACTTTGTTGCTGTGACCTGAGCCACAGGTGACTGGCTGGGGCAGGACTGAGTGATGGACACACAATTATATAGGGAATTACCTCTCCCTTGAAAACCAAGGCTCTGTCAATGGGCCAGCTTGGTATATTGACTTTTGTGCTGAGTGAGTCCCCTCCTAGCAGGCTCTTACCCTGTCATGCCAGCAGACCCCTCCTAAGTTGTCTAGACATAGTTAGATTTTATTGGTAAACACACTTAGACTGAAGGTGGGTCTTCCATTGTAGATTTCTTTGGGAAAGGAGGGGGAAGCAGAGAAAGATTCTTAAATATTTTGACTTTTAAACAAATATTATTTTATGATTATAAAATTAATACATGCTTTTTATGAAAAATATGTAAAAATACAAAGAGGAAAAAAAAGACACAGTGAAGAAAATAAGTCACCCGTAATCCTACTACTTAGAAGTAATCACAAATAATGTTTTGATGGTTTTTAATTCCTCCATTGTTTTGTATTAAGATCACACTGTTTATATAATTTTATAGCCCGTTTTTTAATGACCTATTATTATGTCAGAAGCAATGTCCCTTGATACTAAAAATAATTTGTAAGCAAGCTTTTCATATGTAATATTATGTGTATTAGGAGTCTTTTAGTTGAAAATCACAGAAACCTACTCAAGTGAGTGTAAATTTTTAAAAATGAAAGAAATTTGTTATGGGGATCAGGGATGTTTTCTAGAAACTAAAGGCAGAGATGCAGCTGGACCTCAGGACTACATTATGAATAGGGACTGGAATGGGGGTAGGAAACCCAAGGTGCCCCTTCCCTCCAACTTGTATCTGTTTCCCTCTGTACTTCTCCATTTTCTCTGTTTTTGCATATGGCCTTTTGCAGAAAACATGGCCATTGACCATTCCTGAGTTTATATGTCCAGGAGCTCTAGGGAGAAACTGATGTCTCTCAGTTCTAGTTTCAAATATTTGGGAAGATGCCCTGATTGATCCAGTTTTGATCAAGTGCTGACCCTGGTCCAATCAACAGTGGGGAGGATGACCAGGGCCACTCAGTAGGAACCTGTCTGCTCCTGTTGAAATGTGAACAGGGTCAGTATGTGGGGTTCAAGGGGAGGGAGCTCCCAGAACACTGGGGACAGGTGGAGTCTGGTCAGGCGACCTATGTGGATATCCCACAGTTTATCAGACTGTTTCCCTCTCACTGTAAACAGCACATGCAAGTAGGTACTGGGTTGGGGGTGAGGGTTGATGTGTTGCTCACCCCACTCCCCAAGAACATATAGGTCCCAGGTCCTACTCAGCCAAGGTGCCGACTTACACTTATAGATGGGTAATTTTGGAACTGACAGAGAACTCTTCTAGGTTATCAGAGGCTGTTGCTGGATGTCTCCAGACACAAGCAAGGAGCTTTCTGTGTGCAGTTCTTGCCTCAGGGAAAAGCTTCAACTTGTCCATGATACGAAAAGACTCTCATTGGGTAGAATTAATAACTGGTAAATTTTAACAAAGGAAAGGAAATACATCTTTCCATCATGAATAACCAGTCTGCTGCAGGGGGTAATTGTGCCGGAAATAAGGCTTGGATTTCTGAAGGAGTTGGATGGTTTTATGATCATTAATAACATTCACAGTTATGCATGTGTGGATTTCATATTTCATGGTATGAGCTGATTGCCTGGAGGGGTCAGGGAGGCATATTTTCCAGGATTACATGAATGGGTAGGTACATAATCAGAGACTGTTATCTTTTTCTAAAGCATTAATTGTTGGTCACTGACTTGATGAAATGATCAGAATTGAAACAAAACAAAGCCCTGTGTACTCATGTGCATCTAGGGCTTGTTCCTGAGGCCTCGCTGTCTTACAGAGAGAGCCTTGGGGGATGCTGTGGTTCAGTGGTCCTAGCTCGAGGATGGGAGGAGGCAGGGACTGCTATTGGTTCCATTCTGATTTGTGTGGATTGAGAAGTATGGGAGTTTCCTGCTTCACACAGGAAGGACTCTTTCCCAGGCACCCCCCATCAGAACCTCCTTTAGACTCCACTGCAAGGACTGGCTTACGCATCTGTGCATTTGTGCACGGGAGGCTGGAAAATGTGCCTTTCAGATTCCCTTCTCGATACCCTCCTTAGTGGGAGGCTGGCTTGGCCAGCAAGATAGCCTTGCTGTTGGGTGGGCAACCATGAGTGTCTCCCACCCACTGTGCACAATGCCTGGTGCCAGGCATCATGGTGGAACACAAAACTAGTACAAGTCATGGTTTCTACCTTCAGAAAGCTCGGTATCTTTAAGAGCAACCAAAATAATGGAGCCGACTCTGAGTCAGAAAAGAAATCAAAGGATGAAGAGACCAGTATGTGCTGGAATAGGCTGAACAAACTTTTGGAAGAAGTAGGTCAGAGCAGGAGCCTTGAATGGAGGGTGGAATTTTAAAAATGGAGAATGGAGAACATTCCAAGGTGGAGAAGCAGAGAGACAAGACTGTGCACAGGGCACCACAGGGCGCCATGGGTGTGGGCAGCCTGGCTCACAGAAAGGGCTTACTAGGCCAGCTCAGAAAGAGGCTCTAGGCCTCTGGGCCCTGAAAGGTGGGCAGAGAATTTGTACTGAGTGCAGATGTCTTTGTGACCCATTGAAAGTTTTTGAGCAAAAAGGCCAGCTGGCCTAAGGCAGAACTATTTTAGAAAGATGAATTTGTTAGTAGTTTGGTGTGGGGGTTAGAGGAGAGAGAATCCTAAGGAGACAGGTTAGGATGCTGTTGAAGAGACCCAGATGCAAGGGGGGCAGGAAAGGCCTGTGTCATATCCAGGGTTCCCGACAAGAAAAGGTTTCTGGTTAGGGCGAGGGGTAGGAAACTCCATGAAGGATTGGTAGGGCTGGTTGTTCAGAAGACCTGAGCCTAGGAGGATCAGCCTTTGGGAGGAGCCAAGGGGAACCCCAGTATGTATCCTCAACCTCATGACAGTCCTGTGGGGCCAGAGAAATCTATAGCTGCTATGAGATCCTGGATCTTGGGGATGGTCTCAGGCTGGCAACAGAGTAGATGCCAGCACTGTTCAAAATCCAGTGTCCTCGAGGTAGGTTCCATAGGACACCTCCCTGGAGCATGAGTGATGAGGCTGTTTAAATTCTGCAGGGCCTGGGGTAAGGCTGAACCTTCTGGAGGAGGGAACACCACGGGCTCAGCTGAGGGAAGTGAGTCAGGACTGGCTGACCACGAGACAGGGCCATGGCCTTGGAATCTGAGAGGAAAGGGCAGGTCTAGAAGGCACCTTCAGAGTCCCCCTTTTGGACAGATTTTGGGGCAGAGCACAGATGTGCAGCCCCTGTAGGGGAAACCATTCATCAGGCATCATGTAGATCCTGCAACAGCATCCAGGGGGAACCTTAGGGTGAGCTGGTCCAACCCCTTCATTATATAGAAGGGGAAACTGAGGCCCAGAGAGCTGAAAGGACTTGCCAAAGATCGTAGAGTGAGTCCTATTACCCATCCTAGTGTTTTACCAGCTGGGAGATTCCGGGAAAAGCACCCAGAAAGCAATGAGTCTCCCTACTGTCTTTCCAGTGCTCATCTACCAGTTGGATCCTGGAAGACTGAGCCTGTGTTTGCCAGCTCAGAGCCCCTTTTGTCAAGAGATTCGTTGGTCTCAGCAGTGTAAGCAACTGGCCTTTCTTCTGCAGGTGAATCCCACGTTGCTCTGGGCAAGATTTTCCCCTCTCCCTCAGGAGACACCACTTCCTCCTTCCACTTGACATTCTGCCAGGGCTTTACCTGGGGCAGCCAGCATCAGGCCTCCCTGGGCCTGCAGAGGGCTATAGCTGTGCTGAGAGGATGACAACCAGGTACCTGACTTGTGGGCCCCACGGGGTTTCATCCCCTGCCCTTGAGGGACCTAGCCAGGTTCTTGGCACTGAGGGGAAGAACTTTGACTGTCTGGAGACTTCCCTTGGGGGCCCAAATGGTCTGCCCTTGCTGAGCACTGGAGAGCTGGGGCTCAGATACACCCATTGGGTACAACAGCTCGCAACTGTTCCGCTGGAACTTGGCTTAATCAATGTATTCATAAACCACAGGTTTTAATAATAAAGACCAGAAAGTTGGAGCACTGGCTTTCAACCCTGGCTGCACATTATAAATCATCTAAAATTTTTTAAATTTAATTAATTTTTTATTGATACATAATATTTTTATAGATTTGTGGGGTACATGTGATATTTTGTTACATGTATAGATTGTGTAATGATCAAGTCACCTCAAGCATTTATCATTTCGATGTGTTGAGAACATTTCAAGTCCTCACTTCTAGCTATTTTGAAATATATAATACATTGTTGTTAACCATAGTCACCCTACTCTACTATCAAGCATTAGAATTTGTTCCTTCTATCTGACTCTATATTTGTACCCATTAACCAGCCTCTCTTCATCCCCCATACCCCATGTCCTTCCCAGCCTCTGGTAACTATCATTCTACTCTCTACCTCCATGAGATCAACTTTTTTTTAGCTCTACATGTGAGTAATTACATACGATATTTGTCTTTCTGTGCCTGGTTTATTTCACTTAATATAATGTTCTCCAGTTCCATCCCTGTTGCTGCAAATGACATGATGTCATTCTTTTTTATGGCAAACAATATTCCACAGTGTAAATATACCATATTTTCTTTATCCATTCATCTGTTAATGGACACTTAGGTTGATCCCATATCCTTGCTATTGTGAATAGTGCTGCAATAAACAATGAGGGTATGGGTATTCTTTTGACATACTGATTTCCTTTCCTTTGGATAAATACCCAGTAGTGAGTGGGATTCCTGGATCATATGGTAGTTCTATTTTTAGTTTTTTGAGAAGTCTCCATACTGTTTTCCATAATGGCTATACTAATTTACATTCTCACCAATAGTGTATGAGTTCCCTTTTCTCCGTGTCCTTGCTAGCATCTGTTATTTTTTGGTTTTTTGATAATAGCCATTCTAACTGTGGTGAGATGATATCTCATGTGGTTTTGATTTGCATCCCTGATGATTAATGATGTTGAGTATTTTTTCATATACCTGTTGGCCATTTATATGTCTTCTTTTGGGAACTGTCTATTCAGATTCTTTGCCCACTTTTAATGGGATTGTTTGTTTTTTTAACTGTTGAGTTGTTTGAGTTCCTTGTATACTTTGGATGTTAGTCCCTTGTCAGATGAGCAGGTTACAAATATTTTCTCCCATTCAACAGATTGTTTCTTTATTCTGTTGATTATTTTCTTTGCAGTGTAGAACTTTTTAGTTTAATATAGTTCTATTTATCCACTTTTGTTTTTGTTGCCTGTGCTTTTGAGGTCGTAGCCATAAAATCTTTGCCTAGACCAATGCCCTGGTGTGTTTCCCCTATGTTTTCTGCAGTAGTTTTATAGTTTCAGGTCTTATGTTTAAGTCTTTAATCCGTTTTGAGTTGATTTTTGTACATGGTGAGAGATAGGGGTCTAGTTTCATTCTTCTGCGTATAGATATCCAGTTTTCCCAACATCATTTATTGAAGAGAGTGTCCTTTCCCCAGTATATGTTCTTGGTGACTTTGTTGAAACCAGTTGGCTTGTAAATATGTGGGTTTATTGCTATGTTCTCTATTCTGTTCCATTGTTCTATGTGCCTGTTTTTATATCAATACTTTGTTTTGGTTATTACAGGCTTGTAATATATTTTGAAGTCAGGTAGTGTGATGCCTCCAGCTTTGTTCTTTTTGCTCAAGATTTCTTTGGCTATTTGGGCTCTTTCGGTTGCATACAAATTTTAGGATATTTTTTCTGTTTTTGTGAAAAATGTCATTGGTATTTTGATAGGGATTACATTGAATCTGTAGATTGCTTTGGGTAGTATGATCATCTTAACAATATTAATTCTTTGGACCCATGAGCATGGGATATATATCCATTTGTTTGTGTCCTCTTCAATTTCTTTCTTCAGTGTTTTATAGTTTTCCTTGCTAGAGGTCTTTCACCTTCTTGGTTAAATTTATTCCTAGGGATTTTTTTGTAGCTATTGTAAATGGGATCGCCTTCTTTATTTCTTTCTAAGCTAGTTTGTTATTGGTACATAGAAACATTACTGATTTTTGTATGTTGATTTGGTACCCTGCAACTTTATTGAACTCGTTTAGCAGATCTAGAGTTTTTTGATGGAGTTTTTAGGTTTTTCTAAATATGAATTATGTCATTTGCAAAGAGGGACAATTTGACTTTCTCTTTTCCAATTTGGATGTCTTTTATGTCTTTCTCTTGCCTGATTGCTCTGGCCAGGACTTCCAATACTATGTTGAATAGAAGTAGTGAAAGTGGGCATCCTTGTTTTGTTCCAATTCTTAGAGGAAAGGCTTTCAACTTTTCCCCATTCAGTATGATGTTAGCTGTGCATTTGTCATATATGGCCTTTGTTATGTTGAAGTATGTTCCTTCCATGCCTAGTTTGTTGAGAGTTTTAATCATAAAGGGATGTTGAATTTTATCAAATGCATTTTCTGCATCTGTTGAGATGATCATATGGTTTTTGTCCTTCATTCTGTTGATGCGATGTATCATGTTTATTGATCTGTATATGTTGAGCCATCCTTGCATCCCTGAGAGAAATCCCACTTGACCATGGTATGTTATCTTTTTGATGTGCTGTTGGATTCAGTTTGCTAGTATTTTGTTGAGGATTTTTGCATCTATGTTCATCAGAGATATTGGCCTGTTGTTTTCTTTTTGTGTGTGTCTTCATCTTGTTTTGGCATTGGGATGATACTGGCCTCATAAAATGAGTTAGGAAACATTCCTCCTCTTCTATTTTTTTGGAAGAGTTTAAGGAGAATTGGTTTTAGAGCTTCCTTATAAGTTTGGTAGAATATGGCAGTGAAGCCATTAGGTCCTTGGGCTTTTCTTTGTTGAAAGACTTTTTAGTATGGCTTTTAACTCATTACTTGTTATTGGTCTGTTCAGGTTTTCTACTTCTCTCTGATTCAATCTTCATAGGTTGTATGTGTCCAGGAATTTATCCATTTCCTCTAGATTTTCCAGTTTGTTAGCATATAGTTGTTCATAGTAGTCTCTGATAATCTTTTGTTTTTCTGTGCTATTAGTTATAATATGTCCTCTTTCATTCCTGATTTTGTTTATTTGGGTCTTTTCTCTTTTTTTCTTGGTTAGTCTAGCTGGCAGTTAATAAATTTTGTTTATCTTTTCAAAAACACAACTTTTTGTTTCATCAATCCTTTGTATTTTTTTTAGTCTCTATTTCACTTAGTTCTATTCTGATCTTCATTATTTCTTTCCTTCTACTAATTTCAGGTTTGGTTTGCTGTTGCTTTTCTAGGTCCTTGAGGTATATCATGAGGTTATTTATTTGGAATAAATAACTTTTTTGATGTAGGCATTTATTGCTACAAACTACCCTCATAGCACTGTTTTTTCTATATCCCATAGGTTTTGGTATGTTGTTTTTCCATTTTCATTTGTTTCAAGGAATTTTTTGATTCATTTCTTAATGTCTTCATTGACCCAGTGGTCATTCAGGGGAATGTTGTTTGATTTCCATGTATTCGTACAGTTTCCAAAGTTGTTCTTATTATTGATTTCTAGTTTTATTCCATTGTAGTCTGAGAAGATACTTGCCATGATTTTGTTTTTTTCAAATTTGTTGAGGCTTGTTTTGTGTCATAACATATAGTCTATTCTGGAGAATGTTCCATGTGGTAATAAGAAAAATGTGTATTCCATAGCTGTTAGAGGAAATGTCCTGTAAATGTCTGTTAGGTCCATTTGGCCAAAAGTGAAATTTAAATCCAATATTTCTTTGATTTTCTGCCTACATGATATGTCCGATGCTAAGAATAGGGTGTTGAAGTCCCCAACTATTATTGTATTGGAGTCTATTTTTCACCATAGATATAATAATATTTACTTTATATATCTGGGTACTCTGATGGTGGCTGGATATATATTTAGAATTGTTATATCTTCTTGCTGAATTGATCCCTTTATCATTGTATAATGACCTTCTTTGTGTCTTTTTACTGTTTTTGACCCAAGATCTGTTTTATCAAATATAGGTATAGCTATTCCTGCTCACTTTTGGTTTCTGTTTGCAGGGAATATTTTTTTCCTACCCATTTGCTTTCAGTCTATGTGTGTCTTTACAGGTGAAGTGAGTTTCTTGTAGGCAGCATACAGTTGGGTCATTTTAAAAAATACATTCAGCCAATGTGTATCTTTTATATGGAAAACTTAATCTGTTTACATTCAAGGTTATTATTGATATGTGAAGACTTACTCCTGTCATTTTTTAATTGTTTTCTGGTTGTTTTATATATCCTTTGTTCTTTTCTTTCTAATTGTTTATCATTGTGGTTTGGTGGTTTTCTGTAGCAGTAGCATTTGAGTCCTTTCTCTCCCTCATTTGTGTGTTTGCTCTACCAGTAAGTTTTATAATTTCATGTGTTTAAATGATGGTAGATATTATTGTTTCACTTCTAGGTGTAGGCTTTTCTTAAGCATTTCCTGTAGGGTCAGTCTAGTGGTTATGAATTCCCTCAGTTTTTGCTTGTCTGGGAAAGTCTTAATTCCCCTTCATTTATGAAGAAGAAATATCAATATCAATATCTTTGACTGACAATTTTTTTTCCATTAGCACTTTAAATATATCATCCCATTCTCTCCTGGCCTGGAAGGGTTCTGCTAAGAAATCCACTGTTAGTCTTATGGGGGTTCCCTTATAAGTAACTAGGTGCTTTTCTCTTGCTGTTTCTAGAATTCTCTCTTAAACTTTTGACAGTTTGACTGTAACGTGCCAGGGAAAAGACCTTGTTGGGATGTATCTATTGGGAATACCTGATTTTCTTGTATCTGATGTCTAAATCTCTCACTAGACTTGGGAAGTTTTCAGCTATTATTTTGTTAAATAGGTTTCCTATACCGTTGAACTTCTCTTCACCTTCTGGAACACCCAAAATCCAAATATTTGGTCACTTTATGGTGTCTCATACATCACATAGGCTTTCTTTGTTCTTTTTTTATTCCTTTTTCTTTTTCTTTTTTTCTGACTGAATTATTTCGAAAGACCTGCCTTCAAGTTCTGAAATTCTTTCTTTTGCTTGATCTAGTGTGTTGTTGAAGCTCTCAATTGTATTTTTGTTTCATTCATTGAATTTTTTAGTTCCAGGATTTCTGTTTGTTTCTTTATTATATCTGTCTCTCTGGTGAATTTCTTACTCATATCCTGAATTGTTTTTCTGATTTCTTTGTACTGTTTATCTGAGTTCTCTTGTATGTCACTGAGCTCCTTTAATATCTCTACTTTGAATTCTTTTTCAGGAATTTAATATATTTCTTTTTTGTTGGAATCTGTTGTTGGAGAATTATTGTTTCTTTGGAGGTGTCATATTTCCTTGCTTTTTAATGTTCTTTATGTCCTTTCATTGATATCTGCACATCTGATGTAATAGTTGCCTTTTCCAATTTTTTGGATTGGCTTTCATAGGGGAAGACTTTTTTATGTAGATGTATCTATGGTGTTGGTTGGGTAGGGCACTTTGGCTTTGATTCTGGGTATGTGCAGTAGTGTAGTCTCTGTATGATTTCTTCAGCTGTAAACACCACCAGTGGTGTCTGTGATTTCCTCAGTGGCTTAGGCTGTGGTTGCTAGTGGAGGCTATGGTGAGGTTTTGTTGGGGACTGGGATGCCAGGTGGGCAAGTCCTTGGGCCCCAGTGATGGCAGCAGTGGCTGAGCATGCCTGTGCTTGGGCCTTCAGGGAATATATGTGGGCACTTGTGTTAGCAGGTCCAGGTGGGCAAATTCTTGGGCCTCCAGATGGCTTGCTCAGGTGCCAGTAGTGTCAGCAGTGGGCCATGCAGGTGGGTGAGTCCTTGGGACCCTGAGCAGCACACATGGTATTGGCAGTGGTAGTGGTGGTGGCAGGACAACCATTTGGCTCCCAGTTGGCACTCCCTGGTGGTAGTGGTGGCTGCAATGGACTGGGCAGTCCAGTCTCCAGGCCCCCAGGTGGCTGGTGCAGGTAGATGCCAGCAGTGGTGGTGGCACCTGGGTGGAGTGCTCAGGTACCAGAGAGGTTGGACAGGGTGGGGAGGTACCCAGGCCCCTAGGTGGCATGTTTGGGAACTGGGAGGGGGGGCGTGCCAAACAATGTGGGCCTGTTCACAGGTCCCCCCAATGGTGCACACAGCTATAGGCTATGGTGGATAGGGCAGAGCAAGCCCCAGGCCTCTGGATGGCATGTTAGGGTGCTGGCAGCTGTAGGTATTCTGGGATTGTTATTAGGCCCCCTGGTGATGTGCATGTGCACCTGGGGTGACTATTGGGGTGGGCAATCCTCAGGGCCCCAGGTGGCATGCTAGACCACTGGGGGTGGGTGGTGCCAAGCCCAGTGGACCTGTCCTAAGGTCCCTCCACTGTGATGCCACAGGCACAGGCTGTGGTGAGCAGGGTGGGGTGATCCTCAGGCCCTGGGCAGTGTGCTCGAGTGGCAGTGATAGTGGCAACAGTGGGCAGGTAAATCCTGTCCTCACGGTGTATGCAAGTGCACCATAACACGCTGCTGGTGGTGGCAGGGTTGCTGTTAGTGACAGCAGCCCTAGGCAGGTGGGCTTCAGGAGCTGAGCAGGATGGGCTTTGACTCCCTTTGTCCTGGGGGCAGTCTCCCTGGTGCACTTCACTGCCTTTTCCCTGGTGTAGGACACTGTGTGTGCTAGACTGCTGGGGACCCTGCTGCTCCACTGGGTCTAACCTGTGTCATGCTGCTACAGCCCTCTGGGTGGATGTGGGGGGATGTCAGTGGGGCTGTAGGGATGTGGAGATGTAGGGGGTGTTGGGTCCTGGGGCAGAATGCAGTTTGGTGGGGGCTGGGCTCTCAAAATGGCATCATTCTGCATCTGCCTGGGACTCGGGGGGTCTGTGGGACCCAGTGTATACTTCCTCTCTGGAGCAGTGCTGTTGCTTGGACCCCAGGGAGCTCCCTATTCCAGTCTCAGGGCCTGTGGGGGTCGAAGGACTTTCCCATAGCTAGAATTGCAGGAGTCCGTGGTAAAAATGTGTACCTCTGGCTATGTCCCGCTTACCTTTTCCCCACGCTGGGGGGCCTCTCCAGGCTCCCGGCAGCTCCTGGCCAGGCTGTCTGCCTCCCCTCTCTCTACTTTAGTGCCTCAGGTGTTTCCTGTCACTTCTCTGCTGAATTCTAGCATTCTCTCTTAGACATTCCCTTCAAAGTGTGATTATCTACTATTTTTGTTCTCCTCTGTGGAGAAGACAGGCATCCAGTGCCTCTAATCAGCCACCTTGCAGCCCCTCCTCACCTGCAAAAATTTTTTTAATTTTGATGCTTGGACCCCACTCCCGGAGATTCTGGTTTCCCTGGTCTAGGATGTGGCCTGAGCCTCAGAATTTTTAAGACCAATGTGTAGCCAAAGCAAGAATCCCTGAATTAGGGAAATTGAGAGAAATTCATTTTATTATTCCAGAGAGTCAAAATATGCCCTCACATCATTCCACTTTTTACAGTCTCTTAAAGGTTTATCTGTTGATTTTAATTTGATTTCTGGTTCCTTTGAGGGACCATCCTTCCCATTTCTGTCCACTCTCTCCCAATTCCCCCAAGATTCTGGGGTAGGTATATGGCCCAGATGGATTCAGCAAGGGTCAATGAGCCAGTGAGTTATGAAAGAAAACATCATTCATGGCTCTTGTTAAAGATGACAAGGCAGACTTTATTCAGGGCCATGATAATAGGTGTAGGGACCACTGCAATGGGATTTGGCAGTGGAGAACAGAGATTGGGATCAACTCTGAATACGGAAAGGGAAAGTGGAAATTTATAGCCAAGAAGCAGGGTGGGGATCAGTGGATGGAAAATTACTAAGGGAAACATCAGGGGTGATGGGTGATGGTCTGGCTAAACCACCCTAACAGAATTCACGCTGAAGGCAGACCATGGTGATCAGACATTACCTGGGGAATGGTGGAGGATAAGAA
Organism: Daubentonia madagascariensis; assembly: GCA_023783475.1. NCBI lineage: Eukaryota > Metazoa > Chordata > Mammalia > Primates > Daubentoniidae > Daubentonia > Daubentonia madagascariensis. The sequence goes on along the minus strand of JAKFHU010000144.1, from coordinate 3,349,887 downwards.
ACCTGATCAGATATGGAGGGTGGTCACATATTGAGGATAGGTGAACTAACTTAGGATTCTTGCTAAAATTGGATAATGCAGAGGCAAACATGGATGCCCATAAGTCAGGGATGAGTTAAGGGGAGCCTGCATAGAGTTTGGTGAAGGACAGAATCTTTGCCAGATTCTCAAAACCTTGGACTTTCGCTGAAGCTATTGGAAAAGAGAAACTCTCTTTCTCTTGAACTGGAAGCTGCTAACCTGTGGGCCTGGAGTTTCTGGGACCTCCAAGGAGAGAGGGTGATCCTGGAAATGACGCCAATACAGGGAGAGCAGAGAGAAAGAATAGGAACACCATGCTGGTGACATCATCTGGGCACCTGGATCCAGTCCTGCTTGAAGCCAGATATCCCTGAATTTCACTGTTACTGAGCCAAAAAATTGCAGATTTTGTTTAATCTATTTGATTTGTGTTTGTCTGTTGCACCTATAAGAGTTTTATCTGTTACAAGAATGTTTCTCAAAACCTTAAAAGTAACCTTTTATGGATATAAAGTTTTCTTCTTTCCCTTGTGTATGTTCTGCCTAAATAGGTTCCAGTGAGAAATTTAATGACCAATGCAAGGAAATATTTTAGATTTAAATAGAGCTGACTCTACAATACCAATCTCACAGGTTTGCTGTGAGGATCACATAAGATAAAACTTTTAATGGGTGGTCCAACAGGCTGTCATACAAAAAATTTATGTTTTACTGCTGCTGCTACTGTTGTTGTTGTTATATTTTGGTTTTTTTGAGAAAAGCTGCTGGCTGCGTTTGGGTGGGGGCAGTGACCACCTCATGTTTTCCCTTTTAGTTATGCAAATTTTCAGGCCAACAGGCTACCCAGCCCTGGGAAAAAGTGTAATAGGGCTTTTATTTGATGTTGCAAAGACAGATGATCCTCTAGGCATCTAGAACTTTAGGGAGTGGGAGAATCAGTTTGCAGAAAGCACCCAGAGAGACCCTTCTGGAAGGAATGAACTGAGAGCCCAACTGCTTCCCTCTGAGACCTGGGGCTGGTGCCCCTGACCAAGGCCCAGTGCCAGAGAAGAGCAAGAAGAATCTTGAAACAAAGGTACCATGAGAGCAGAAGTAGACCCGCAGGCTGCTCTGTACAGAATGATAAAGGAGAATTCGGAGAGAATGGTCCTGGGTTTAGGACCCAAGGCGTGCTGGAGCCTGCTATAACCACCCCTCCTAGTGAAGACGTCCACCTTGCAGAGGCAGCTGTGTGAAAGAACTGGTCCCTCCCTACCATGGTAGCAACAAGAAAACAGCAGCAGCAGCAGTAATAGCCAGTGGTTATTAAAGCATTGTGCTAAGCACATTTATATCAATATCTCATTTAATAATCCCAACAATCCCATGACCTTGGCACCATTATTATCCTTGGTTTACAGATGACAAAGCTGGGGTGGGAAAGATTAAGCACTTTGCCCAAGGGATTGTAGCTCAAAGCCCACACACCCTACCACTCCTTAGCCATCACCCTACAGACAGTCTGACAAGCACTTCCTTCTCTCTGCCTCTGCCCCTGCATGGCCCAGCCTCACTAGGACAGATTCTCACCCCAGCCAAGGCTGGGGGAGGAAATGAGTAGCACTGTGACTTTGAGGGCCTTGGCAAGTTGGGGTGGAGCCATAATACTAGAAAAGTAGAATCATCTATACCCCTGCTACAGTGTGAATGTGTCCCCAAGAAAGCATGTATTGGAAATTTAATCCCCAATGCAACAATGTTGGGATGTGTTTAGGTCTTGAGGGCTCCACATGCATGAACGAGTTAATGTCTTTTATAATAAGGGCCTTGAGGCTGTGAGTTCAACCTCTTGCTCTCCAGCTCTCTCACACTCATGTGCTGTCTTGCCCTTCCACCTTCTGCCATGGGATGATGCGGCAAGAAGGCCCTCACCAGATGTGGCCACTTGATCTTGGACTTCCCAGCCTCCAGAGCCATGAGCCATACAAACTTCTATTGTTATAAGTTACTCAGTCTGTGGCATTCTGTTATAGCAGCACAAAATGGACACACAAAGACAACCCCAAAGGGCCTACCACTTGGGCAGCCATTCCATGGTGGAATTCAGAGAGGACAAATTACTCTGCTTGGGAAGAGCTCCTCTGCCCCACACAGCTTCTCCACACCAACTTGAGCACCTCCCCTGCCAGGACAACACAATAGATCATGGCAGAGACTGTGTCTTTTCTCCCTGTATCATGTCTCCCTTTCTTTTCTTTTCTTTTCTCTTTTTTTTTCTTGCTTTTCTTTCCTTTTTTTTTTCTTTCTTTTCTTTCCTTTCTACAGAAATGCCCCACCAAATGTTAGCAGGACATGGCTGCCCAGCTAGAGATTACATCTGCCAGCCTCCCTTGCAGCTAGATATATCCACGTGACTATGTTTTTGGCCAGTGAGATGTGAGCAGCAGTGATGTGTGCCACTTTGGGGTCTTAGCTTAAAAGGATTGGGTTTCTCTTTCCCAATCTCTTTTCTTATCCTTTCTGGTTGGGAAAGAGCAACAAATGGGTCCTGTGTCTTGGCCCCAGAGATGGAAGCCACATATTCATGATGTGCCTTGCCAGCCCTTTATTGCTGACATCTGGACTTTTATGCATAAGAGAAATAAGCATCTGAAGCTTCTATCTTATATAAGTCACAATATTTTTTGGCTTCTTTGTCTATGGACTAACTATTATAATGTTCAAGCTGACTGGAATGTCCAACTCCTAAGAAAAAGAAACCAAAAACACTTGTAGCACATGGAGATTCCTAGTCAAATAAAGATTTTGATGAGGGAAGAAGGGCTTGAGGGAGGATTTCCTGATAATGAAAGCAAAGGGGCTGGGCTCAGTGGCTCACACCTCTAACCCCAGCACTCTGGGAGGCCAAGGTGGGAGGCCAGGAGTTCGAGACCAGCCCTGAGCAACATAGCGAGACTCTGTCTCTACAAAAAAAAAAAATTTTTTTTAAATTAGCTGGGCATGGTAGCATGCACCTGTAGTCCCTCCTACTCAGGAAGCTGAGGCAGGGGGATCACTTGAGCCCAGGAGCTCAAGGCAGCAGTGAACTATGATTACACCACTGCACTCCAGCTTGGGTGATAGAACAAGACCTTATCTCCTTAAAAAAAAAAACAAAAACAAAGTGTTGGCCATTCACTGTAAGGAGAGTTATTAGTTAGGATAGAGTAGATTGTGCTGTGCTAACAAGCAACTAAAGCTCCGTGGCTTAACACACAAATGCCTATTTCTTTCCTTCTTATTTTTTTAATGTTTAAAATTTTAAAATAAAAAATTATTTTTATCTTTTTATTTTTATATTGAGGGGGTACAAATGTTTTTGTTACATGGATAGCTTTTATAATGCTGTAGTCAGGGCTATAAGGGTGCCCATCACCCGAATAGTGTTCAGTGTACCAAGTAGGTAGGTCTTTACGCCTATAAATGCTTATTTCTTACTCATACAAAATCCACTATGGGTCTAGGTGACTCTTTAGGTCTTTAGGACCATCCTTCCTGTGGCAATCCAGTGACCTGAGCTCCTTCAACCCTTTGGCCCTGCCACCTGATCACAAGGCCTTCTCTGAGATTGCCACAGCAAAGAAGGAGAGCACTGGGAGGCCTCACACTGTTGATCCAATGCTCCAGTCTAGAGGGGATGCATGTCCCTTCAATTTACAGCCCAGTGACCAGAGCTGGACGTACGGCTCTGCCTAACTGCTGGGAGACGGAGAAGTGTAGTCCTCCTGGTGCCAAAATAAGAACACAACTGGGTATGGACAACCACTGGCAGTCTCCACGACAAGGGCCTCTCCAATCACACATGCAACGTGCTCACCCTGGGGGCCAAGTGCTCAATAAACCTGGCAAAGTGAGGTGGGGCAAAAAGCCCAGAGACAGGGAAGAAGAGAGAAGAGAAGGAGAAAGAAGCATGAAGAAAACTTGTAGAAAGAAATCATACCCAGAACCCAAAGCAAGCGGCCCCTAGGGCCCAGCCACCAGTGTGCTAGAGCTGGCTTGTATACTAGCTCATGAGTTTTGGTTGCTAAATTTTCAGGAATTTTGCAAACCAGTTGTTAAATGTAATGATTATTTAAAATTGAATTATATAAACTCTAAATTATATCAAAGACAAAGGCAATAAATACACAAACACATCACTTCCTAATTCTCTTACTACATTGTACTATTATCCATGTTCTTGAGGTTATTTCCATCTGTTACAGTATCTTTCCTAACTCTGTGTCTAGTGACATGACTTGGTGGCTGGTGGGAATATTTACTCCACAGAAATCAGCAAATGCTACAAATCAGGGATTTTGTCCCCTAGAGAGCTGGTTAAACATTTGTCAGCCTGAGACCAGCCTTCCTTTCCCAGTATAGCTAAACTGGGAGTTGCAGTGAAGCCGTTAATTGTGCTCTGACCTCTCCCAAGCAGTGCTAGGACAGAAATTTCCATTTGTCACCAGCAACTGGTTGGGAGCAGGTAGTTTAGGAAGTACTGATGGGTGAGCATTTCCATTTGGAGTTCCTACGGGAATGGGCTGTGGGGTCAGCAACCCTAAATCATAGCATTTTGCAAATACAGACATCCCCTTCCACGTCTGCAAAGCATGGCCCTCACTCAGCGCCCACACCATTGTTTGGTTCCATGGAACCAAAGGCTGGTGCTGAATAGTAATTATCACCTGCCAGGAGCCCATTGACCTGGGGGACTGCCTGCTGCCCGTAACTCCTGGCAACAGCGAGGCCTTTCTGGGAGCCATCCTTGCACTGGGTCTTCAATGAGATGATGGTGCCTCTTTCTCTCTTGAAGCATTTTTACTGGCTCTCGAAGATGGTAGCTGCCAGAACTAAAGCCAAGGCTGACAATGTGAACTGTGAGAGGCCTGAGTTTATTTGGCCACCTCAGAATCTAGCTGTGTGTGCATAGGGCTTCTTTTTATAGCCACTGTAAAATTCTCCTTCTACTCACTACTTCACTTTCCGCTGAAGCCCCAAGCCCTCTCTCTTCCCCCTCTGTACCCAGCTCAGCCATTACTGGCCACTTACCTCCAATGCTCAGGGTCCCTTTGAAAGCACTATTAGATGTCTGGATGGTTTATGGCTCTCTGGGCTTCTGACTCCATGTACTGCATTACTCTAAAAGCTGGACCATAAGGCATTGTACGGGAAGTTGAGGGCATGCCTGATTTACTATTATGTGGAATGTATTACACCAAGGGATGGATTACGTTAGCAATTTTTACTTCTTTATAGGTTTCTGATTTTTAAAAATCAATTAGCATGTTTTTAGTTACATTAACTCACATACCCTCAGGATCTTCAGTGTTTTGGAATCCCTCTCCTCTAGCAACCAATTAAACTTGCTCAAGCCTCCATCCCACATACCATGGAAAATTTACTGCCCTTTCCAGGATTCTGGATCCCAGGGTTCACATTCTCCTGTACCCACCCAATTCTGTCCTGAATTCTTGATCTTCTCTTGTCACCTGCCCTTTGAGGAACCATTTCATGTTCTCCTTTATTTTCTAAAGCTGCACTAACATAAGGTTTTCCATGCAGCAGACTTTTTCCAAAGGTTTGGGGATTGTTAAGGGAGCTATATGGAAGCACCAGGCAGGAAACAGCCCACAGTAGAATTTTGGACCCCTTGGCTCTTGCAGGCCTGTGCCATATACCATAGGGAGGTCTCAGCGGCCATCCTTTCCCTTGGGCCCAGCATCTGACATTCCTTGGGCCTGTTTTCTTTCTCACTCTCTCATTTTTAGATCTCTCTCCCGTTGAAGGCCTCAGAGACTCTCTCTGCCTGGTTGTCAGCACAAAACTGGTGACTTTTTCAGAGTAAACTAATCCTTTTTGGTCGTCCTCTTCTTCCATTTAGACCTGAGGTCCCCAACCCCTAGGCTGCCTACTGGTATTGGTCTGTGGCCTGATAGGAACCAGGTTACACAGCTGGAGGGGTGTGGTGGGCCAGTGAGCAAAGCTTCATCTGTATTTACAGCCACTCCCTATCACTCGCATCACCGCCTGAGCTCCGCCTCCTGTCAGTTCAGCAGCGGCATCAGATTCTCATAGGAGCACGAACCCTACTGTAAACTGCGCATGCGAGGGATCTAGGTTGCCGGCTCCTTATGAGAATCTAATGCCTGATGGTCTGAAGTGGAGCTAAGGTGGTGATGCTAGTGCTGAGGAGCAGTTGCAAATGTAATAAATGTAATGAGCTTGAATCATCCTGAAACCATCCCCTGCCCCTGGTTCATGGAAAAATTGTCTTCCATGAAACCGGTCCCTAGTGCCAAAAAGGTTGGGGACGGCTGACTTAGACCATCCCATTCATATGCAAAGGGTGTGTTATGGAATGTCCTAACCAACAGTGGCACCCACCTCATTCAACCATCCTGCGCTGACACCTCTAGCTACACAAAAACAGGGGAGATGTTTTGAAATTTTCAGTTTTTAAAAATGTACCTAAGAAGTACCTGAAAACATACGTGCTGTTAAAAATAAAAAATTCAAAGCACACAGAAAAACCACATTTTCCTTAATGCTTCCTCCCCCTTCCTAGGATCCCAGCCCTCCCCGAGAGACGGCCACTGTTAGTTCATGGTGTAACCTTCCAAGCCCTTTCTCATGCATTTACATGTGTATGGAAATATATATAGTTTTGATTTGCATGAGACATTTGCTTTATACCAATAAAATCATATGTGTTCTGCTTTTTCATTGATAACAATCTGGGTTTTTTAGATGCTTTCACACCAGCATTGTTTGGAAACAGCAGTGCTCAGTTAGGAAAACCCATTGTCAGGGAAATGGTTAAATTGTGCTTCATGAGCTCCTAGAACCACAGTGCAGAAAGGTGTCACTGCCCAGCCAGCAGGATAGGACTCAAGGAGGCAGGAAAGAGCAAGTATCAGAAGCCACTGCCCCCTACGACTTGCTGTACTAGGTCCCAGCATCCTTCCTCAGACTCAGAGTTGGCCCCCGTCCTGCAGGGCCCAGGACTCCTGACTTGCCTCCTTTACTCCTCTCGTCACCCACCCAGGCCTGGCTCTGGAGTGAAGTACAGAACGCCCACCCCCTTCTTCTCAGACCCTCAGAACAAGCCCACCAGTCCTTTGCATGTAAGAGATTCACTGCTGCTCACTCTGGAGACCCAGACACAGGACCAAAACTCCCAGTGCAGACAGTGGGTCCCTGGTCTGCAGGTCCTAACTTCCTCAGAGACAGGGACTCCTGGAAAGGTGTTTGCCCCACCCTGACTACAGAGTTTCCCTTCATGACCAGGCCCTATGGTCAGTACAAAGTTTCAAGTTGGCAGTTTGTGTTTCTGAAGCCTGCAGGACTGAGCCATCCTGGGTCTCTAGGCTCACCCAGCCCTGGAATGGCTACTTCGGGAAGGTTTTCTCAGGCCCTGCTGCGGGGCTCCAGTGTTGCAGGCTAGGCTTAGTGCTAAATGTAAAAGGCTGGCAGCACAATGAGCAGGGAACAGGAGCAGGAGCCCAGTGGGTGGCTGGGCTAGGCTGGGAGGCCCAGATTTGTGGAACTTGGTGGGCCTGGGACTTGTGCCAGACACAGGGAGGCCTGTTAGCTTTCTCCCTTGGGCTTAGGGAACACCCAGCAGGAGCACCTCAGAGAGAAAAGCTCCAGGGCGGTAGCAGTGGGCCCACCCAGAGCTGGTCAAATCCGGAGATGTACTCACCTACAGTGGCCTAATCTTTTGCTAAACCAGAGTAATGTCAGGTAGAGCCAAGATGATTACTGAAAAGTGGTACAAAGGGTCAAGTCTGAAGGTGAGCTGAAGGCAAACAAGAGCAAGCCTGCTCTCCGGGGCAGGCTCCTGCACAGCCTAACCGCGCTGCCCCTGCTGGCCTTGGGTCTCTGCTGGGTTCTCACTTCATCTGTCCCTGCACTCATCACCCAGGTTTATGACTGTCAGTTGGCCAGGTTGTGCCTTCCCCCCTGGCTGGACCATGGTAGGAGGGTAGAGAAGCATGGCACAGCCGAGTGTGGTCAGCAGTGCTGCTCTTTCCGTGAGGACAGTGGGGGAGGGGGGCCAAAGAAGCGTGCACAGCCAGTGGAGCCCACTGGCTGCCAGGGCTGATGGTCCTGACGCCAGGCGCAGACCTCATTCCAGAACATGGTGTTGGGCAACCTGCAGGGTATCAGTGCATCAGACTGCAGCATAGGGACCTGGGATGGCAGGGATGAAGGAGGAATACCATGCTTCTTGGCCTTCCTCTTCTACTAGGCTTCCTGGCAATAGACCCAGACACCTGACCACTCTCTTGCTTTATGCCTGGCCAATGACCTCTCAAGACTGGCTGTACGTTACCTTGAGGTTACATGCATGTCATCATGGAAGTTGTGAAACCAAATATCACTTTCTCAGAGACACCTTTCCTAATCACCCTAAAAAAGTCCCCCCCCACCATGTATAACATTAACATGTTTTATTTTGTTCCTGTTACTTAGAACCACCTAAAATGAGTGATGTGGTCAGTGCGTATCTCCCCAACTAGAATAAAAGCCCCATGAGGGCAGAGAGTTTGTCTGTCTTATTCTCTCTTGTGAGAGACATGGTACATGCCTGACATGTACCATGTGGGTAAGAAAGTGGGGGGTGGGGATGAATGTGGAGGAGATGGGGTGACCAATAATGCCCCCCAATACCCAAGTGCAGGAATCAACCCTCACCAGTGAGTTCTGGGGGCATCCTGACCAGGGCCACCCAGCAAGGTCTTTTTTTTTTCTTTTTTTTTTTTCCTCTTTTTGGGTAAATGTCCTTTGCACCAGCAAGGTCTTTTTAAAGAGTGATATCAACTCGTCTGCCAGAGCTACAAGTACAAAACCTGCCTACCCCAGAGGGAAAGAGAGAGTTGGGGAAAAGAGGACAGGCCATTACAGTGAATCAGAATTTGTGTTGTTTTTCACATACCCACAAAAAAAATAATTTTGAAAACTGGTGTTCACAACAATCTCCCCATGACTGGCCGTGGTATTGGTGATATCAGTCTCAGCCCTGACCGGAAACAGAAGAACCCCAAAGGGGCTTGGCCCAACTGCCGGGTTCCCGAATTCAATGGAGGGAGGAGGCTAGGGTAGGGGGAACCTTGGGAATTTCCCTCAGGCTCTTGGGATTTTTTAAAAAGTAAAAACTGTCTCACACGCACAAAGGAAAGAAAGAGAGAGAGAGAGAGAGAAAGGAAGGAAGGAGGGAGGGAGGGAAAGAGAAGAGAATAGAAGAGATCAGATCCACTAAGTCTTTTTCCCTCCTCCAGTCCCCATCCAGTCACCTTCTTGCGGTCACTCCCCGCCATGATGCGAGGTGTGGGCGGGGGCCTGGAAGATGCGGGAAGGGCCCCAGGAACGCAAGCACCCGCTGCGAACAGAGAGCAATTTCAGCTCCTCTCCTGGGAATTTACCAGGCCTGTCTTTCCAGGGGCAGTTCCCTTCCAGGGGCTGTCTTGGGGGGCTGCTCTGTCAAAAGACAGGTTGTTTCTGTTTCTAATTGAAGGCCGGCACTGAAGCCAAAGGAGGGAGATATTCATCACAAGTGGATGGGGATCGCCCCTCTGAGCTTTGTAAATCCCACACCACTTCTTGTTTCGCTGCCGTGGGCCCCCGTTCATGGCGTGCCCAGCCAGAAATGAGAACCTTTCATCAGCGCAGAAGCGAGGCCTCACTGCCGCTGTGTTTGGGCTCCAGAACTGAGGTAGAATGTGTTATTTTAGGGTGTTGCCAAGAGTCAGAGCTGTGATTTGAGAAGCAAACTCAATTACACTCAGCTTTTCACTTCTTAAAAATAAGAAAGAACATTTTAGGCCATAATTCATCCTGGGGATATTTTGTTTATTTATTTATTTAGGTCAAGAGAGGTAATTTAAGTTAAATTCATTCCTTGGACTTTCAGTTATGGGAAGAGGGAAAATAAACTATCTGTTACCAGAGGGATTTTTCGTGCAAGCACATACGCACGCACGCACGCACAAACGTGTAAACACACACAGAACTATAACAAGTCAAACAGAAACATGTCGTTCAGCATGAAAATGCATTCTGTGAGCTACAAGAGAATGTTATTTAAAATAATAGAAATAGAAGCAATTTAAATATAAATTTTCAAACATTTTCCCTCAGGATAAAATCAAAGTATATCAGAGTGGTACTGTATATGGCTAGAACATCTGGGAGCTTGGCCTTTTAGTCAACAGATTGTTTATGATGACTTACTGTGTGCACTATTAGGCTTTATTTCTACTGAGAGGTGAAAAATGTGGACCCATACTGGCTTGAATGAGATCCTTGGGACAGGACAAGGAACTGCACTGGATATTACGCAGGAGGTTGGCAGTAGAAAGAAAATGAACTAAGGAGAAGTTTACAGGGATAATGACCAAAAGTTTCCTGAACAAATACAGTAAGAGAGAAAAATGGGTGCCAATAAGGTATCATCAACTGATGAGAAAAATTAAAATGTTAAAAACATTTGTTATATGAATGAATGAATTAATTAATTAACAAAGAGCCAGATCATAAGGTGGTAGAATGGGGGACCCATCTAGTGACTTGGCTTTCTGGGACATGCCACTTTTTGAGACAAAGAAATGACATGACTTCTCAGAAAGATCCCAGACAGGCTTAAGACTCCAGGACATTTCTCTGCTCATAAATGCTTTCTTTCCAGCCATTAAAATAAATAGAGGAAATTTGGGAGAAAAAAAGAAATATAGAAACCTGAGCTTAGAAATTTTTTGGATAGAGGAATCTTACGTATAAACAAAAAGTCACAGCTAAGCAACTCTATGGCATGTCCTCAGTGCATGAAAAAAACAATATTCCTGAAAGCAAAGCTGTGGTCAGCTAGTTCTGGCAAGGTTTGGGTTGTAGGAATTCATTTCCTGCATCCAATGCATGCTTTAAGCTTGAGTTATGTGGACAACCTCACCTGATCTGACAGTGACTTGGTATCATCCAGTTCTTTCTCTTCTGTGTTTTCTGCTCGTAACGAGCTGGTCAACTATGGATGCAATATTAGTTTCCTGTGGCTGCTATAACAAATGATCACAAACTTGGTGGCTTAAAACAAATTTATTCTCTCACAGTTCTGGAGGCCAGAAGTCTGAAATCAAAGTGTCAGCAGGGCTGTGCTCCCTCTGGAGGCTCTAGGAGACAATCCACTCCTGGCCTCTTACAGCTTCTGGTGGCTTCCTGGCAAGCTTTGCTGTTCTTTGGCTTGTAGCCACATCACTCCAGTTTCTGCTTCTGTCTTCCTATTACCTTCTCCTCTTCTGTCTGTCTCTCTCTCCTGTGTGTCTGTTATAAGGACACTTGTCATTGGATTTAGGGCCCATCTGGGAAATGCAGGATGATTTCCTCATCTCAAGGTCCTAAACATAATTACATCTGCAAAGACCCTTTTTCCAAAGAAGGTAACATTCGCAGGTTCCGGGGATTAGGATGTGGACATATCCGGGGGCCCCTGTTTGGCCCACTGTAGACTCTGTCACAGAATTGCCCATGGTGCTGGTAAACCTTTCAAAGAGGCTGAACTTGAGGGGATGCTGTGAAAAATTGGAGGGAACATAATGCAGCCAAGGTCCTCTGGAGATGGGAGAGAGACAATTGTTCCAAATTTGAGCAGAAAGACAAGGGCCACATTTAAAAGTGCATTTAGGCTTTTCTCTCAGGCTTCCTCCATGACTCTTTTAACCTTTCAAGAGTCTGTCTGCTAAATAAAATCAGAACTGTCTCAGCCAAATTGAAATCCACAGTCCCTTGGCTATGAAATCATTTCGACTCCACCGGCCCAAACTTTCCTCCCTCCCTCCCCCACTCCCATGCCATAGAGGGAAAGAATTAGCAGCTTGTGGGCTTTTGAAATGTCAGAGGCTGCGTTGTTCTCAGGAATAGGTGTGTAGCTGGGGGTGAGTGAAGACACTTCATGCTGCATTAGGCTTAGTACACTAAAGAGAAGCTGATAGGAGAAGAATTAATTACAGTTTAACAATAATAATAAAAAGCAAAACAAGAGATTGAAATAAAATAGTCCAAGGAACAAATGGTTTTCCCGGAAGAATGGTGCCTATTCACCGTGGAAAATTTATATGTACAATAAATGCTGGGAATTGGAATACAGAAGAGGCAATCAAAGGCCTGAGGAGGCTCCAGCAAGCTGGGGCTGCTTTTCATTGAATTGTCTCATTAGCTGGCTGGAGGTATAAATAAATTCCTCCAGTGTCTTTGTTGCCTGACAAGATGGAAAGCAGAATGAGTCTTGACGGGCCAGGGGGTGGGGGGTTTGGGGAGAGGGAGGGTGACCCTGACGGCCCTTGGAAGCAAGGGCAGGGCTGGGAAGGAGGCTGCCAGCGGGGAAGAATAGCGGGCTGGTGCGCGCTTCCTTTCATGCCTGAGGCCACCGGCTGCGGCTGCGCTGAGGGCCAGGGAGGGGCCGGGATTCCCGGAGCCAGGAGGCTTTGTTCTGAGGCCAAAAGCGTGGCTTTGTCATGGCAAACCCCACTTTATGTCACCAGAGCGCGTACTGGGAGCAACAGTCTGGAGCCACAAAGCCTTCCTCAAGCCACCGGCTTTCGGTCCCAGCGCCCTTGATAGACTGCCGTGCTGGGACTGTTGGCGAGGCATTTTACACGAGACTTGTTCCCATGAATGGAAGTACCAACATGTGTGGATAATTAATATTTTCTAGAATAAGGGGATTCTGGGAAGATGGCAGTTGTGACAATATTGTTGCTTTTTAAAAATAGAACAGCTTTATTGAGATAGAATTCGCATGCTATGCTATTTACTAAGTATATTTACAGGGCTGTGCAACCATCACCACAATCAGTTTAGAACATTTTCATCACCCCAGAAAAGAAACCCCATATCCAACAGCAGTGACTCCCCATTTCCCCACACAACCCTCCAGCTAATCTACTTTCTGTCTCTATAGATTTGCCTATTCTGGACTTTTCATATAAATGGATTATATAACATTTGTCCTCTTGTGTCTGGCTTATTACACTTAGCATAATGTTTTCAAGGTTCGTTCATATTGTAGTATATGTCAGGATTTCATTCCTTGTTAAGGCTGAATAATATTCCATTGTATGTATATACCACATTCTGTTTATCCATTCTCCATTAATGGACATTTGGGTTGTTTCCACCTTTTGGGCTATAATGAATAATGCCTCTATAAACATTTGTGTGCAAGTTTTTGTGTGGACATATCTGTTTTTGTTTTCTTCAGTGTATATCCAGGAGTAGAATTTCTGGATTGTATGATAACTCTATGTTGAACATTTTGAAGAACTATGAGACTGTTTTTCAAAATGGCAGCAGCATCATTTTTGAACTGTTCAACTTCCTCCATAAAAATAGGCAAAGCAGCGAGAATAGCAAATAACAAACAAAACAAACAAACAAAAAACCCCAAAAAACTCACAAACATCTATAACAACGGTTCTAAAAGTGAGATCTCCAAACCAAAAGTGTCAGCATCACCTGGGAACTTGTTGGAAGTACAAATTCTCAGAACCCACACTAGACCCCTGGATCACACATGCTGGGAGTGGGGCTCAGTATCTGTGTTTTAACAGCCCTCTAGGCAGTTCCGGTGATACTGATTCTAAAGTTTGAGAACCACTGATCTACAACAAAAGTAGGTGACAAGGTATGGTAGCAAACTCCATAGTATGAGTAGGTGGTACAAGCTACTGACAATTGCAAGAACCATGTGATTTGGGCAATGTGTGTTAGGAAAGGGGAGGAAAAGAAATGGGCTCTTGTGCCCCTGAAAACCAAAGAACCCACAAATTGCCTTGGGAATCTTGGGGGCCAATCTGAGAACATCAGCTAAAAGTTGGAGGAAGTTTCATAGGATCTAATTTGCATGTGAGTGCTAAGGGATCCCAGGAAGGTGGAAGGTACTGGAAAGTCTGGGATCTCTAAAGTTTTTATTTATTTTTATTTTTATTTCAGAATATTATGGGGGTACAAATGCTTTGGTTACATAAATTGCCTTTGTACCAACCTGAGTCAGAGCTACAAGCATGCCCATCCCACAGACAGTGCACACCACACCTCTTAGATGTGAATTTACCCATCCCTTCCTTCCCCCTCCCACCTGCCCGACACCCAATGAATGTTGCTTCCATATGTGCACACAAGTGTTGATAGATTAATACCAATTTAATGGTAAGTACATGTGGTGTTTGTTTTCCTGGTCTTCTGATACTTCACTTAGGAGAATGGGCTCCAGCTCCATCCAGGTTAATACAAGAGGTAGTTCACCTTTTTTATGGCTGAGTAGTACTCCATGGTATACATATACCACATTTTATTAATCCACTCATGTATTGATAGGCACTTGGGTTGTTTCTACATCTTTGCAATTATGAATTGTGCTGCTGTAAACATTCAAGTGCAATGTCTTTTTTATAGAATGTCTTTTTTTCCCTTGGGTAAATACCCAGTAATGGGATTGCTGGGTCAAATGGCAGTTCTACTTTTAGTTCTTTGAGGTGTCTCCATACTACTTTCCACAGAGGTTGAACTAGTTTGCAGTCCCACCAGCAGCATATGAGTGATGCTATCTCTCCGCATCCACACCAACATTTGTTGTTTTGTGACTTTTTGATAATAGCCGTTCTCACTGGAGTTAAGTGATATCTCATTGTGGTTTTGATTTGCATTTCCCTGATGATTAGAGATGTTGAGAACTTTTTCATATGTTTGTTGGCTATTAGTCTATCTTCTTTTGAAAAGTTTCTGTTCATGTCCTTTGCCCACTTTTTAATGGGGTTGTTTGATTTTTTCTTGCTGATTTGCCTGAGTTCTTTATAGATTCTAGTTATCAGCCCTTTGTTGGATGTATAGCATGCAAATATTTTCTCCCATTCTGTAGTTTGTCTGTTCAATCTAGTGATAGTTTCCTTGGCTGTGCAGAAGCTTTTTGATTTGATCAGGTCAAATTATTTATTTATTTTTGTTGTTGCTGTGGCTGCTTTTGAGGTCTTCTTCATAAATTCTTTGCCTAGGCCTATGTCTATAAGATTTTTTCCAACATTTTCTTCTAGAATTCTTATGGTTTCATGTCTTAGGTTTAAGTCTGTTTTCCGCTGTGAGTTGACTTTTGTGAGAGGTGAGAGGTGTGGATCCTGTTTCAGTCTTCTACGTGTGGCTATTCAATTTTCCCAGCACCATTTATTGAATAGGGATTCTTTTCCCCAGTTTATGGTTTTGTCTGCTTGTCAAAGATCAGATGAGAACATGAGGACGGTTTTATATCTGGGTTCTCTGTTCTGTTCCATCAGTGTTTGTCTCTGTTGTTGTGCCAGACCATGCTATTTTGGTTACTATAGCCTTGTAGTATAGCTTAAAGTCTGATGCCTCCCAATTTATTCTTTTTGCTTAAGATTGCTTTGGCTATACAGGGTCTTCTCTGGTTCCATATGAAGCATAGAATTATTTTTTCTAGATCCACAAAAAGTGATGTTGGTATTTTCATAGGGATTGTGTTGAGTCTGTAGATCACTTTGGGTAGTATAGACATTTTAACAATATTGATTCTGCCAACCCATGAGCATGGTATGGTTATCCATCTGTTTACGTCCTCTGCTATTTCCTTCCTCAGTTAGCGAAAAAGAAAATAAAACACCTAGGCATATATTTAACTAAGGAGGTGAAAAGACCTCTACAGGGAAAACTATGAAACTCTGAAGTTTTTAAACTAACCAAATTTTGTTCCAGGATAAAGTTCTGCACTGAAAATTACCTGCTGCAAACAGAATCTAAATTGAGCATCACAGGGACAACAAGGGCAAAAAAGAAGAAAAAGATTCAGGTAAGAGTAAGAGTGAATAATAATGGGGACCCAACTCAGAAAATACTTGGACAGATTTTTTTTTAAATCATTTTTTGAAAATAGCAGAACTTTCAGGATAGTAAATCTAAGAAAGTTACTCTGCTAGCTTACCCTTCCTTCCTAAAAGAACAAAAAAAATTCCTCTCATTAAAAATGAGCAATAGAAAATGACCATGAACAAATCCCACACAAATCCCACTATAAGAGAAAAGAAAATAAGGGATGGAATAATGTCTTTACAGATAATGAAGGCGTGTTAGAAAGACATGCCTATAAAACAGATAAAACGTGTAACCTAATATATTAAATGAACTGAAAGAAATTAAGAAAAACGCTAAGTGTATGAAAGAATAGCATAATCAGTTAGAAAAACTTAGAAAGGAAGTAATTTGAGAAAAGAAAAATTTAAAAAGAGAAAGGACAACTCAGGAAAGAAAAAAATAAAAAACATTTTCATAAATGAAGGATAAAATGGAAGGGACATGTTCCAACTACCTCCTGCTACATAATACATTACCCCTAAAATTTAGTGCAATGAAACAACAACAATTGTATCATGCTCATGGGTTGTAGGCCTCAGCTGGGATGACTTGAATAGCTTGGGGCTGAGACAGCTGGGGTTAGAAGATCTGCTTCCAAGGTGGCTCCTTTAATTACATGTCTGGAACTTGGGCTGGGATGGCTGAGGGGGAAAGTGTTCAGCGAGGGCTGGTGACTGGAGTGCCAACAGGTGGCCTATCCAACGTGGCATTCTCAGGGTAGTCAGGCTTTATATTATACGTGGTGGGTCAATTTTCTAAGAATGAGTGTTCCAAAGACCAAGGCAGACCAACATGGTCTTTTATGACCTAGCCTTGGAGGCCTCATAGCATCACTTCCACTGTACTCTATCAGTCAAAGCAGTCACAGACCCTCCCAGACTTAAAGGGGAGGGTTATATATGTCACCTCTTGCTGGGAGGAGTGTCAAAGAATTTCTTTCCATTTTTTTCAGCTTTATTAAAGTATAATTTGCATACAAGACAATTAATCCATTATAATTGTGCAGTTTGATTAATTTTGGTAGTTACATACAATCTTATAACCACCAGCACAGTCAAGATATAGAACAATTCCCTCACCTTAAAATGTTTTCTCCTGCTTCTTTGTGGCCATATTTTAGACCACCACAGAACCCAAACATGAATGAACACCAGTAATAAAGGAGAAAAATTTTTAAATCAAAGACAAACGAAGAAATTAAAAAATGATTCAAGAGAAAATGGCATGCACACGTGTGCATGCAAAGATGACTCAATGTATGTGGAATAGACATCCTGAAAATGAAAACCAAGCCAATAGAATAAAATAAATACAGAAATATTTAAATTAAAAGAGCTTTCCTGAAATAAAATAGACTTGAAACTTTATAGTAAAAAGTACATTTCATATCTGGGGAAATCAACCTAAAACAGCTCATATTATATTTTAGTAAAACTACTGGACCTCAAAGAAAAAGAAAAAAAATATTTTAAAGAAAAAAAATTGGCAAAAAGACCAAGTCACTTATAAGGGAAAGAAAATCAGGTTGCCATGAGACTTTGGACACAACCCTTTATGTCAGAGGATAATGAAGCAACACATTTAAAATACTCAAGGAAAGAAACTATGAGGTGAGGATTTTATAGCAAGCAAACTGACCTGCAGATATAAAGGCATAGACACACTGTTGTGAACATGCAAAAACCTCAAGAAATGTTGTTCCCATGAGTCCTTTCTGAGGAATCCACTAGAGAATGAGCTTCAAAAGACCAAAATGGCTGGAGGAGTGTCAGCACAAAGATGGGAGGTAAGCACTAAAGACACAGTTTCCTATAGAATTAAGACTAAGTGACAGTTCTTAGGAAGAGAGAATAGTATGAGTGGCTTTATGTTCTGACAATATATTTATAAATAGAGCACAACTAATCAAAGATGGGAGGAGAATGAAGAAAGTATATAAAAAGTTCAGTAAGCTTGGAGATTGCCTTGTAGAGTATAATAGGGAAATTACAGCTGATAGTAATTTGTTGCATATTTCAAAACAGCTAGAAGAGAAGAATTGTAATGTTCTCAACAGATGAGAGATAAATGTTCGAGGTGATGGATACTCCAACTACCCTTTTTTGATCATTACACGTTATATACAGGTATAAAAATATCACATGTATCCCCAAAATATGTACAACTACTCTATGTCAATTTAAAAAAAGAAAACTGCCTTATAGGTTTTAACAGGGATTAAAAGGATATTACTTCGAATTATATGCTTAGAGGGTGTGGAAGAAGAAGTTACTAGATAATTTCAGTATTGCTCATAAGGAAGGGGGAACCAATAGCCAAGAGCCTGAAAAAGAGGACACTAGGATTATAAGTTTTAGAATTGGTATAAAGGTAACTTTAGAACAAAGATACAGACTTGCCTAAACTCAAAAGATATACCCTCCCCAATACAAAAGAGACAAAATAAAATAAGACATAAAGACAAATATCATTATTTCTAAAAGACATACAATATTAAAAAAATGACAAAATTTGGGGACCAACATATCAGTAATGTCAATCAATATACTTAAATGAACTTAACCTAAAACAAAATAATTTTTAGTTAGCCAAGCAAAATCTATCACCATGCAGTACATAGGAAATAACAGATTCATAAAGGTTAAAAATAACTGTTTAGAAAAATATATAACAAATGCAAGTAAAAAGAAAGTATAGTTCACAATCTAAATAAAAGACAGGATAAAATTCAGAACAAAATCATTAAAAGAGACAAAAGACGTTTAAGTGCTAAAGGATACAATTCACAATGAACTATTGGTGATATTTGTGCACCCAAGACACAGCAACAACTTACATAAAATTTAACTACAGGATATGCAAGGAGAACTAGACATAAACATACTAATAACAGAATTTAATATATTTCTCTCAATCCAAGATAAATTAAGCAGACAAAAACTTAGATATATATCAAGCTTTGAACTCTGATACCAGAGAATACACCTTCTTTTCAAATGCCAGTGGAATATCCATGAAAATTGACAAATAAATTCAAAAGAACAGAACTAATATAAAAGAAAGTCTTTATTCATAATGCAATAAAACTAGAAATTAATACCAAAATAAACAAAAAAGCCCTTCCTCCTGGAAATTTTTGTTTTTATTTTTATTTATTTATTTATTTATTTTTGAGATAGGCTCTCATTCTGTCACCAGGCTGGAGTGCAGTGGTACAATATACTTCACTGTAACCTTGAACTCCTGGGCTTAAGTGATCCTCTTACCTCAGCCTCCTGAGTAGCCGGAACAACAGGAGCACGCCACCATGCCTGACTAATTTTTAAACTTTTTGTAGAGACAGGGCCTCACTATGTTGTGCAGGCTGGTCTCAAACTCCTGGGCTTATGCAATGCTCCTGCCTCAGCCTCCCAAAGTGCTGGGATTACAGGCATGAGCCACCATGCCCAGCTAAATTTTTATATTTTATAAAAGAACTCTTGGGTCAAAGAGGAAGTATAAAATGAAATTGCAGAATTTCTTGACAACTATAATGAAAATGTCAGAATTTATGAGATATAGCTAAAGCAGTTATTGGTGGAAAATATATAGCGTTAAATATATTAATAAAAATGAAAATAAATACCCAACTTGAAAAGCTAGAAAAAGAATAGTAAACAAAAAGAAAGCACAAGGAAGAAATGTAAAAGATAGAAAGTCAATAAAGATAAACATTAATAAAGATTTTAAAATGTTTACGAGTTAGAAAACAGAAAGGCAGTACAAATAATTGTTTTAATCCAAAAGTCAGTTTCTTTTAAAAAAATCACAGAGTAACAATTTGCTAAACTAATCAAGAAAAAAGAAAGCACAAAGGTACAAAAATAACCGTAAAAGCAAAGGGAAATTTAAAAATCACAAGAGGCTACTTTGCCCTAACTCTATGTAAATAAATTTGAAAACATAGATGAACTGACACATTTCTAGAAAAACTTACCAAAATTGATCCCTACACAGAAAGTCCTAATAAACCAGTGCTTAGGAGAAATAAAGTAGTTAAAGAGGTTACACCTAAACATCATAAAGACCATCAGGTGCAAATGACTTCACTTGGGAATTCTATCAAATCTTTACAAATTAGATAATCCAGTGTTTTTAGAGCATCACATAAAAAGATTCCAAATTCAGTATGTGAAGCATGTATAACATTAATCTCAAAACCTGAAAAAGATTGATCCGAAAAAGAAAACTACATATAATGTCATTTATGGCTTTCATTGCAAAATTTATAAATTATTTCTATTTGCAGACAATATGGCCACATATCTCCAAAACCCCAATGAATCAATGGAAAAGATACTACAGATGAGAAGAAAATTTTGTAAAGCAGAAAATTATAAAATCAACTTACAAAAATCTATAACATTCATGTATACAAACCAAACCAGTCAGAAAACATAATGGAAGAGAATATTCCATCTACAATACCAAAAAGAAAATAAAATACCTAGGCATAAACTTACCAAGAAATATCTAAAATCTACATAAGGAAAATAACACTCCTGAAAGACTCAAAAGTAGACTGAAGAAAAAAGGAAAAACATATCATGTCCTTGGATAAAAAGTATAGCATGAAGATGTCAGTTTCCCATTTACAAATTTAATGGAATACTCCTAAAATACCACCAGGCTTTCTTGTGAAACTATACAAATTGATGATATTTCATTTGGAAATAAAAAAGAAGCAAGAAAAGTTAAGAAAACTCTTAAAAAGAAGACACAATGAGGGTTACTGGCCCTGGCAAATGTTAAAACATATTATCTAATTAAAGCAGCGTGATGTTGATACATGTGATTTTGTGAAATATATATTTGGTCTTCAATCCTGTTTCCTGGCATACAACTCCTAAAATACTTGGAATCTCCAAAGTGATGTCTTTTTGTACGCTGATGATTGACTGGTGGCTGGCAGCTTGTAGGTAGCTTCAGAATGGGGGCTGGTCATCAGAAAGACCATGGCGTGATTAGAGGGTTGGGACTTTCAGCCCCACCCCCTGACCTCCCGGAGAGGAGAGAGGAGCTGAAGGTTAGGTTGATCACCTATAACCAACGATTTAATCAATCATGCCTACATAATGAAAAGGACTGGGTTCAAAGAGCTTCCCAATAGCAGAATACATGGAGGTTCCTGGAGGGTTGTGCACCTAGGGAGGGCATAGAAGCTCTATGCCCCTTACCCCATACCTTGCCCTACGCATCTCTTCATCTGTATCCTTTGTAATATCCTTTATAATAAACTGTAAACATGTTTCCCTGAGTTCTGTGAGCTGCTTTAGCAAATTAATTGAACCCAAGGAGGGGGTCATGGGACCCAATTTATACCAACTTGGTCAGAAGCACAGGTAAAACAACCTAGAGCTTGCAATTGGCATCTGAAGGTAGGGGCAGTCTTGGAGACGGAGCCCTCAACCTGTGGGATCTGATTCTATCTCCAGGTAGATACTATCAGAACTGAACTGAATTAGAGGACACTCAGCTGGTGTTTGCTGCAGAATTGATTGCTTGCTTGGTGTGTGGGGAAATACTACCACACATTTGGTCACAGAAGTCTTCTGTGTTGATTGTTACTGAGTGAGAGAATAGAAAAAGCACTTTGAGTTCGTTTTTTTCTACACACATGTATAGTAAGATAAACAATGGAACAGAATAGAAATACAAAATTGGTTCGATTGCAAATGGAAATTTAATATGCGAAAAGGCAGCATCTCAAATTAGTGGCAAAAATATGGCATTTCAGATAAGTTATATTGGGATATCTAGGTAGCTAAATGAAAAAGATAACATTAGTTTCATTCATTATATCATACACCAGAATACTTTCTAAATGGATCAGAGATTTAAATATAAAAAATGAAATAATACAAGTTATAAAAGAAACATGGGTGAATTTGTCTATAACCTGAGAGTTGGAAAATATGTCTTAACTATGATTCAAAATCTGGAAGTCATAGGCAAAAAGATAAATCTGATTACATTAAATATTTTTTCATGACCAAAAAAAGAAAAAATGCCATAAGCAAAGTAAAAAGACAACTGGAAAAAAATGTGCGACTTATATCACAAAATGCTAATATCAAAAATATATGAAGAATTTCTAAAAACAGATAAGAAAAAAAATCCTATAGAAAAATAGACTAGCGATAAGGACAGGCCATTGAAAAAACACACACAAATGGCTCTTGACCATATGAAAAAATGCTCAACCTCTCTCATAACAAGAGAAATGAAAATTAAAATGCACTGAGATGCATTTTACCCATAGAATTGGCAAAAATTCATGTTGGATTATGTATTAGTGTTCTCCAGAGAAACAGAACCAACTGAATATATATATAGAGAGAGAGAGATAGAGAGAGAGAGAGAGAAAGAGAGAGAAAGATTTATTATGAGGAATTGGCTCATCTGATTGTGGAGACTAAAAAGTCCCAAGAGCTACAGTCAGCAAGCTGGAGACCCAGGAAAGCTAGTGGTATAGTTCCAGTCCAAGTATGAGGGCTGAGAACCAGGAGAATCAATGCTGTAAGTTCCAGTATGAGTTCAAGTTTGAGACTGAACGCAGGAGAAGACCAATGTCCCAGCTTCAGAAAGGCAGATGGAGAGAATCCTCTTATTCAGCCTTTGGTTCTATTCAGGCCTTCAGTGAGGCCCATCCACATTGGGGAAGGCCATCTGTTTTACTCAGTCTACCAGTCCAGATGTTAATCTCATCCAGACACCCTCACAGACACACCCAGAATAAAGTTTAATGAAATATCTAGGCACCCCATGGCCCAGTCAAGTTGACATATAAAATTAACCATCACAAGTAAGTATATGGAAAATCAGGTATGCTCATTCATTGCCGGTAGGAATGTAAATTGTTATAACCATTATGAAAGGGAATTTGAAAATATCTAACAAAATTACATATGCATTTATCCTTTGATCCAGAAACCACACTTTTAGGAATCAATCCCAAAGATACACTGAGAAAAACATGAAAAGATGCAAACACAATGCTGTTAATTATAGCACTATTTATAATAGTAAAAGAGCAGAAACAACCCAAAAGTTCACCAATAAGGGATTAGTTGAGTACACTGTGGTACAACCATAAAATGAGATTCTACGTAACTGAAAAAGAAATAAGGAATGGGAAACTTCTCTATACACCATCATGGAGTGATCTGGAGAATATTGTGTTAAGTGAGAAAAGAAAAGGCAGACAAAAAGGTGTAGAATATTCTACCATTTATCTAAGAAAAGAGAGCTACAAATATATACATATATTAAATATATTTGTATTATTATATGCATATGCATTTGCATATATTAAAAACAATAGAATGATAAAATTTTAGAATTGTTATGGTGGAGAAGAGGAGTAGGGCAGAAAAAACAGGATAGGAGCTAGAGTTTTTGGAATATATCTTGTATAGATTTGACTTTGGAACTCAATAATAATTTACATAATTATAAAACAAATTAATTGGGTGAAAGCTATTACTAAAACTGAAAGAAAGCTAAATGAAATAAGGAAACATAACAGCATATCCAGTTGGTGGCTAACCTGACAGAAAGGAATATTGCCCAGTGACATTAAAATACAGTAATCTGACTGTACATCCCTAATGGGATATACCCTAAGGACAAAAAGAATAGAAAAAATACCTTAAACTGTTTTTAGTAATGGTATTATTGCTGGTGGTGATGCTGTCATTCAGAGACTGTGGTTTGTGTATTGAGAGAAAAGTCAAATGAGTAATTAAGTTGGTGTCAGTGAAAACTGAGACTTACAGCAGGATCAAAACAGATGTAAGATTTTGATAAGGTTAAGTAAAAACACAGTAGTTCTGAATTTAAATTGGAATTACCAGCGCAAACTCATAATGTATTTTATATATGCTCTGTCAACATAAAGCACCTTGAAACAGTGATAAACCCTATAGCAATAACTACCTCTTGTCCCAGATTATGGTCTCTAAATACCACTTCCCATTAAAATGAGCCAGGGCTGCTTGAAGGCTCCAGGTCTGGAACAGATATATAGAGAATGAGCCTGAAATATCTTTTCAAACTACCAGAAAGCAAAGAAGCAATCACAGACAATTAGGATCATATTAAAAAGACTTATGAGCCAACTTGAAGAGGCTCTCACTGGCCAAGATGGGAAAATTTTAGCATTGCCTTAGTTTGTATTCCTCTAGAAAAAGACCTCAAGACAAATATTTGAATGCAAAGGGTTCCTTTGAGAAATGCAGGCACCACTGGTGGGGAATGCGGAAGAGACACAGGGAAGGGAAGACAGCCAATTAAAGGTGCATTATCAAGCTAGGTACCACTGTGGGTGACTGGAGCTTAAGCCTGTGGGGAAATTCTGGGAAATTGTGTAAAATACACCCTTGAGAGTTATCCTACTCAAGAGGTAAGGGAGCTGGGGTATGTGCATACCAATTCTTCACTGGTTGAGGCCTATTGGTGGGTAGGTTGTTAATTTTCCAGCCCTTCTTGATTTTTGTATGTAATTAATTTTTAATTTTCTAGTAATCACATTTTTAAAAATAAAACGAAATAGGTAAAATTATTTTTAATATCTTTTATTTGACCCAGCATATCTAAAATATTATTTCAACACATAATCAATATAAAAATTATTATTGAGATATTTTACATTCTTTTTTTCATACTAAATCTTCAAAATCAGTGTGTATTTCACTTTTTTTTTTCTTTTGGACACAGGGTCTTCCTGTGTCACCCACGCTGGAGTGCAGTAGTGTGATCATAGTTCCCCACAGCCTCAAACTCATGGGCTTAAGCAATCCTCCTGCCTCAGCTAGGAGTACTGGCATGTGCCACCATGCATGGCTCATTTTTAAAATTTATTTTGTAGAGACAGGATCTGGCTATGTTGCCCAGGCTGGTCTCAAACTCCTGGCCTCCAGCAGTCCTCCTGCCTTGGCCTCCCAAAGTGCTGGGATTACAGGCATCAGCCACTACACCTGTCCTAGATTTCATAAAATTTACAGTTGAAAAAGTAGATTCACATACCCAACTTGTTTCAAACTTCAGTTTTCTAATACCTAAATCAAGTATCAGTTTTTAAATTTCAATGTATACTAATTAAAATTAAACACAATTTAAAATTTAGTTCTTCAGTCACACTAGCCACTTTTCAAATACCCACTAGTTAAATGTGGTTAGTAGCTACTGTACTGGACAGTGCAGCTTTATAGGATAAACTTGCTTTCAACCAAAAAATTACAAGAGAAAAACATAAATATGGGGGGGGGATCTGCAGATTAAAGAGATTTAGGAGACGTATCATTGCTTTGTATGAACCTTATTTGAATCCAGATTCAAACAAACTAAGAAAAAGAAAAGATAATTGGGAAAATATCTGCTTTTGAACAATCCAGATAGGGAATAGCAATTGGGGTATTGACAAAACAAGACTGGCCTTGTACTAATAATTACAAGGTGATGGGTACACTGGGATCCTTACACTCTTCATTCTATTTTTATTTGTGCTTAAATTTTTCCATAATAAAAGATAAATATGTGTGTGTGTATTTGTAAGAAATAAAATAGACTCACAGTTCTCCATAATATATTAGCATTCAGATGTGTTTTCTTGGGTGAAAAAGAAAGTGGACCCGAGGTAGTGCTTGACACACAGCTATGCCGTGTATGCAAATGCCATCTGTTGCATATGAGACCCCTGCTCTTTTGCCATCTGATTTTTTTCCCCACTTGACAAAATATATCATGGATATATTTTCATTTTTGTACATAGTGATCTACCTCATAGTTATAATGGCTATGTAGCCTTCCATGGTATGGATGTGTCACAATTATTTTAATTACTCCACTCTTGATTGATATTTGGGTTGTTTCCAAATGTTCATTAAAATAAACAAGAGTTGTGATGAACATTCTTCCTCATACATCTTTTCCCATCGCGTGGTTATTTCCTTAGGATTAGTTCCAAGAACTGGAACTGCTGGGCAAAACAGTCATTAAAGATTTTAAAAGCAGATCTTTGAAAAGATGGGGCCCACTGCGCCAGACCTGGCCTGCCTCCAAGGAGTTCTGTGGTTGTTCTACGCCCAGGAATTTGGTCCTGTGGCCACAGGATGCTGGGCTCCCTCACTCTGGGCAGAAAATATCCCCCCTCCAGATTCTGACTCAGGAGGTCTGCAGTGGTGTCCAGCAACATGAATTTTTAAACAAAGGTCTAGCTGATTCTGACACAGGTGGTCCAGGATCACAGTGGTAAATGAACACTTGTCAACCCTGTTTTTTCATCAGTGTCTCCTGAGAAGCTCTGAAAAATACTCAGGGCTGGGTGTAAGCCTGGGAAATTTCCTTTTCAGAGGATCTGAGATAGAGCTGGTATGTGAACATACTGAATAAGTGAATGCAAACACGAGATCATATCATAATGCATGCCGAGTTGTTTCTTCCTGCAGTCTTACCCTTTTCCCCCTTTTCTGTTTTTGCTTGCCTCCCTCCTCTTCCTCTCCTTCCCATCTTCACCTCACCCCCCCATCCCAGGCACCCTGTGTTAACAACCTAGTTGTTAAACTGAATTTTTAATATGGTTTTCTCTGTGCTAACTTAACATATACAAAAATACTATACATTATATATTCATATTAGCCAAGGTTCTTAGCAAGTAGCAGAAACCAATTCTAGCTGGTTTAAACAGAAAAAAAGTATCTTAAAGAGATACTGAGTAATTCACAGATTCTTTGTGTGGGTTATAGAAACAGGCTGAAGGCCACCGGTGGCCTTTCCTGCCTCAGCACAGGAGTCGGGTGGCAGGGGAGAGGGGAGTATTGAGAGGCAGGCTTAACAGGAGGAAATTTCAAGCAGCAACAATTAGAAGAGAAAAATCCTGGCAGAAAAAGGCATTTCATTTTGTTTGTGAGACCACTTGGGGGTCATCAGGGATGATAATTCCTTGGGGAAGGCAGGTATTTCTATGTAAAGAATGTGTAACAACTAAGTCCAGGCTTCTTATAATATGTTCGGGAACACAGAGTAATCTTGCTGGGTCCTCCAGGAGGGAGACATCAAGATAGAGTTAGAAGGACCACCACGTGTCACTTAACAAAAGGGATATGTTCTGAGAAATGTGTTGTTAGGGGATTTTGTTGTTGTGTGAATATCAGAGTGTATTTACACAAACCTAGATGGTGGAGGCTACTACACACCTAGGCTATATGGTATAGCCTACTGCTCCTAGGCCACAAACCTGTACTTCATGTTACTGTACAGAATACTGTAGGTAATTGTAATACAATGGTAAGTATTTGTGTATCTAAACATATCTAAACATAGAAAAGATGCAGTAAAAATATGGTATAAAAGATAAAAAATGTTACACCTGGACAGGGCACTCACCATGAATGGAGCTTGCAGGACTGGAAGTGACTGTGGGTGAGTCAGCAAGCATGTGGTGAGTGAATGTGAAGGCCTAGGACATTACTGTACACGTCTGTAGGCTGGATAAACACTTTACACTTAGGCTACACCAAATTTATTTTTTTTAAAAAGTGATCGGACTATGACATTATGACGGCCGACATCACTAGGCTATAGGAGTTTTTCAGCTACATTGTAATCTTATGGGACCATCAAATATGTGGTCTGTCGTTGACCAAAATGTCCTTATGTGGCTCATGACTGTACAATAGATTTAATGGAATGATACCTACAAAGAACAGAGGGTGAGAGGGAGCAGGGAAGATATCAGATTGCCGTGCAGGTCTGACACCTGCGAAGGAGAAGGGAGGAGGAAGGATTGGATGGGAAGAGCCTCAGACTATGGGGCAGCTTTGAGAAAGTCTCTGTCCGTCCACTGGGGAGCTCCAGGACAAAGAGTGCTCAAGAGGACTTCCACGTGAGGCAGGAAGGGTGGGAACTAGCACCCTCTGTGCTCAGTCATTGGCTGGGGGCTGCCCAGAAAGAGCATGAGCTTGGCTCACATGCTGTGGTGGATCCCCAAGGAGCTGCAGCTACAGGCTGTCAGCTAACGCACTCCCATAGTTGATGTCAAGTTCTTTTTGAAGGGAGATCCAGGTGGCACACCTCCATGGCTGCCACAACAGGTTTTAGCAACATTTCCATAGACAAAGGTTATCATTTTTTTTTTAATTAAAGCAATGAGTCTATGTTATAATCATTTTAAACATGTAGAAAAATACAAAAAAGAAAACTGAAGGTTGCTGTTATCCCATCAGAGATTTTCTGTGTGTAATATATACAAATAAATATGTTATTTTTATTTAAAGATAAGACCATGCTCTATGTGCTGTTTGAAACCTTTTTTTACTTAAAATATATTATGAACATATTCATATTTCCTTTTAATTTACATAAACATATGTTTTCTAATGACTGTATAGTGTTCCTTTGTATGCATATACCATAATCTGTTTAAGTGGTCCCCTATAGCTCAACATTTGGGATGTTTCAAATTCTCCATAACTATAGACATCACTACAGTGCCAATCCTGGTACATGTGTTCTGTTCTTGGAGGTCTCCAGGGATTCCAGAACCTGCCTCGGTGACTCTCTCTGATGCTGCATTGTCTTGACAGTTAAGACGTTGTCCTACCCTGGGGTTCCCCTGAAATGTTGCCAAGGATGCAGGGGTGAAAAAGAATGACCCCAAAAGAAAGCCATCTGTGCCAGGTGACTCTGAAGATCCTCACAGAACAAAGAGCCAGGTCTGGCGTCATGGCTTAGGAAAACCAGAACCCTTTCTTTCTGGAACATTCCTATCAAGAATCATGGTTTGATTGGGCCCTTTTTTGTCTGTTTGTTTTTATATTCACCTGCTGCTTTCAGAGATTTAATCCCCCAATTCCAATGGGAGAATTAAGGGAAGAGAAATCCTCAGCTTGAGGGCCTTTGGTAGAGTTATGACATCATTGTAAGAGTGACTTTTCTCAGCCTTCAGCTGGGAACAACCTGCATCTAAGACCAGCATGAACAATCACAGTATCTTTAGTTTCCATGGTGATTTGCAGGGCTAGCTCCCATGGGGAGGCCAAAGATTGTCGTCTATCCCTCAGACCCTCTCAGGTACCAGGACTGAACCTAACCGAGCCACTGGCAAAGACGTGGCTGGTGGGGTGCACCTGAAGCTGGGGATCCCAAGTCAAGGGAGCTGGAAAGAGAATACAAACTAGACCCCAGTGTTCTTTGTTTTCCTACAAATGAAGGTAGTTTCTATATCAAGTGCCATTCTACTGTATTGTGATTTTCATCTCAATAAATTTAGGGATTTTTCCCCTACCCTTCTCCCTGGGGTTGGAACTAAGTTCTTGAGTTCTTGAGTGTTAAGTTTACTGGTCCTCAGTCTTTGTTGTACATCTCCTGACATCTGCTGAGCTGAATATGACCCCTGCTGACCCCACACAGATGTCCACCGAGACATGTACACTCCCCATCTGCCTGGCAGGCCACCATCCATGCTGGTCACTCTGCAGCCTTCCCCTTCCTGCTTTCCTGGGTTTTCTAAGTTTTCTGCCTTAAACATGTACCACTTTTGAAATTAGGGGAAAAAGTTATGAAAGTATTGTCGTTAAAATAAGTCTTTAGTATTGTATGTTGCTTTTGTCTTTAAAAGTTTGGTAAGACAGAACCCAGATGGGATTGGAAATGGGCAGATGTGGAACATTCTCTGGATAAATGTCATCACTTGAGAGCAAAACTAGGACAGTTCAACCTGTAATAGATGCAAAATCAAGCCATCTGAAGATGTGTTTATCAACTTATTGCTGGAGATTCTTGGAGGAGCCCTGGATTTATGTGCAGGAAGGTGTAAAGCGGTCCTGCCCTGTGACTTTATGGCTGAAGCAGGGCTGTATTACAGGGCAGTGAACCAAGTGCAGGCTGAATCAAAGGAGGACACCACCTTCCAGGAGAACCCTGACTACACGTATGCAAATATACAAACGTACTTCTTCCATCCACTTCCTTGAAATAGATGTCCAGCTTGGCAATTATGGTTACTGTAGCCAAAAAACACTTCTGTCCTGTGTCTCTGACATTACCCAGAGGAAAGAATGACCTGGCCAGTCTGCATAAATATTCTGGTTCTCTTGGCCAGCTCTAGTGTGGAGATGGGGCCTTAGACTGATGGAGTTTGACGGTAGTGTCCATTAAGATAAGCCAATCTGTTACAAACTTTCTAGAAAGCAATATGGCAGCTTGTATTGAGAGCCTTTAAAAAGTCCATACCCTTTGATCTAGTAACTCCTCTTTAAAAATTGTCAGAAGTTTAAACACAGATTTATGTATGATGGTTTACGTGATGGTGTTATTTAAAATGGTAAAAGATAGAGACCACTTGCTAAAGGCTTCTTGGGCATGGCTCTCTGAAAAAAAAAGGAAAAAATGGTAAAAAAAAAAAAATGTAAACAACTCCAATGTTCAATCATAAGGGAAAAAGTTTAACTTAACCATGGTGTACCCATACATTGGCCCAGTATGGAGCCATTAAAAATGGTTTTCAAAGAGTTTTACAGGTAATGGGAAATATTCACAGTATGGTATAGTAAGTTTAAAGAATTACAATTCAGAACTGTGTATATAGTGTTATTTCAACTTTATAAAAGTATTACATGCAGACTCCTAACAAAGTATTAAAAATAAATATATCAACTCTTTAGGTGTTTATGGCTGGTAATTTCTATTTTCTTCTTTGTATCCCCCATCAGAGAGGAAGATTTTTCTTTGTTTGTTTGGCGTAAATAAAGTTGTCGATTCTGGTTTTTTAAAATAAAGATAATTGAATGTATCTGCTATTTTACCATGTTGTCACATATTGTAAGATTTTCTTCTTTTTTAAGGCTGAATAATAGTCCTTTGTATGTATATACCACATTTCCTTTACCCATTCCTATTTTAATTTTACTATTAGGAAATAATAAAATGAATGTAAGTGTTTATATCTATGTGCCATTATATTATTCATTATAAATTAATTGAATGGCCTGATGGTTGTGGTTTAAAAGTACATGTTTCAAAAAGGAGAAAAGCCCTGTGCTTGAGGAAGAGGGTATATAATGACAGGAGGTTTTAGAGAGAATGCAAACGTTCTTAACTACTATTTCCATCTGTCTCCCTATCAAGAAGAAATGCCATCAAACCAGAATGGAGGGAATTGAAGGTCAAGATAAGAGAGCAGATAGTGGAAAACTACTTTAACCGAAAATATAAATTGGACTCTGTCTCCCTTTTGGCTGCAACATGAAGAGAAAAGTTACATTCCTTAGGAGGCCACTGTTCAAATATTTCATAAGTATATTTGAACTGGTTGAATTTCTCTTGAACCCCTTAAAGCCACAATGAGGGCTTTAAAGGTCGGGCAGTGGAGATAGGGGGAAGAGGTCTTTGGAGAGAATGGTTTGTGTGCTGTGGGGTACTCCCCCTTCATCGCAAGTTAAGAGGGAGAGGGACTTCTGAGGACAGCAGTTGGGGAGGAGGGGAGAGGATGGGACACAGTCAATCGGGGTCTGATTCTTGCCTGAAAAATCTCAAGAAGAAGAAGGCTTGAAACACTCACAAGGCCCAGAGAGCGAAGAGCCATTGTACAAAAGTACCAAAGGAGGGCTTTCCTGCTCCCCAGCTCTTTGCACTGCCCCACCCGGGAGGATTTGGCATTCCATGCTTGTCAGCTGATGCAGGAGGACAAAGGAAAAGAAGAAGAAACCAAATGTGACTTTCCCCAGCTGTCAGCTTCCCGCTTGCAGCAGGCCCAGGCTGATGAGGGAGATTTAACTTTAAACAAAGTTGACAGCTTTGCTTGCGATAGAAGAACAGAATTCTATATCTAAATGAAGGCTACATTTGCTGACTTAAAGTGATTACAGCACTTTCATTTAGCATGAGTGATGTGATCGGAAAAGTCATAGGACTGATGAATTTTCATCCATAGGCAGGGAAAGCATATGTGAATCAATTTTAACGGACAATGAGAGACTAAGTAAAGTTGCTTTCTGCTTGCACCCAGGAGTACACTTACACCACTACACTACCTAGCTGGCTTAAATGAGTTGAAGTCAGCTGTTCCAGACAGATGACCTCCCAGATGATGGCAAGGGTCACCTGTAAAATCTTTGCTATAACCTGGAAAACCAGAGAGTGTAGCCAAAAGGGTGAAAATGGAGAATGTTGTCCTGATTTTAAAATGGGGTGATAAATGAAATTTACAATTTCATTGGCAAGCATCACCAGTGCCAACAAAAATCTAGAAGGGATTATTAAACAGATGGTTTTCTGAGTACTTTAAAAAGAAAGCAACGTTTGCCAGGAACTAGTGTGGACTCACTAGGAACAAGTCAAACCCCATTCCTTTCTTCCTTCCTTCCTCCCTCCCTCCCTCCCTTCCTTCCTTCTTTCTTTCCTTTTTAATAAATTATTAGATTAGTGGATCAGGGGGTTTTCATAGACTCTGCGCCTTGAATTCTGTGAGGACTTTTCCTAAATTCCTCATGATTGTCTTGTGTGAAGGTGGAATAATGTCAGTGGGGACTAAGAGGTAGATTTATAGTTGGTTGAACAGTCATTCTCAGGGAGTGTTGATTAATGAATCACTGTCACCCTGGAGGGGAGTCTCTGGTGGCATTCCAGTAGGCTTTATTCTGGTTTTGTTCAGGTTAATATTAATATTTTTTATTAATAACTTGGAAGATGACATAGAAGCCAATTTTATCGAAAGTGTGGAAGACACACTAAGAAGGGATAGCGAACACATT
Organism: Daubentonia madagascariensis; assembly: GCA_023783475.1. NCBI lineage: Eukaryota > Metazoa > Chordata > Mammalia > Primates > Daubentoniidae > Daubentonia > Daubentonia madagascariensis. The sequence goes on along the minus strand of JAKFHU010000144.1, from coordinate 3,317,167 downwards.
AGAATGACTATAAATTTTTTAAAGTTTGCAATCATATGTGCTGACACATTTTGGCAATGATGGTTGAAATATCTACAGCCAGGACAAAGACTGCTGAAGGTTGATTCAAGCAGTTTTCTTACCCTCTCAGACAAATGCTAACTTGCACAGCCCACGGACACTGTGGGCCCTTTGATTCTGTAGTGCTCTATGCCACCATCCCCAGACACAGCCTCTACCTTATTCTCCTCCTTAATTATAACCACACCCCCAGCTCTTGCCCACAAACTGGTCCCAACATTGTGGGGCAAAACTCACCAAGCCACTCGAACCCCTTCAGGACCTTCCCTTGCCTAGGCCCCGCCCTGGCTCAGCCAGGTTTCAACTCCCTGGGCATCCTGCCAGCTCATGGCCAATTATCTGTGTCCCCAGAGGTCTGTGAACAGGGCTGGGAATTCCTTCCCCTCCTTCTACCAAGTGTCTACTTGTTCCAACATCCTAATCCCATATATCCTTGTGCCTAAATATACATGTATTTCCTACTGATATGAAATCTACAGGGATGAATGTCAAGTCTGCATTGTTTAAAAATTCAATTACACCAGTACAGAATGGAGGGGACCAGTCTTGACAAGAGTTTATTTTGAGCCTTTTAGCCAATTTTCCGAAGACCTATTTGCCTAAAGTCAACTTACTCAAAGTCCTAACTGTTGAAAATTTGTATCCTCATAGTACATTTGTGGCATTTTATATAGGTTAAAATTACCTTACAAAACATTTTTAATGTGGGGTGATTCTTCCTATGTTAACTATTTTAAAAAATATTTTATGAAAAATTAAGGAAATTTTTAAAGACTTCTACTTTTACTTCACATTTCTATAAGTTATTTTTAAACTTACTGTATATCACTTGGCAGTTTCAAATAAAGTTCTCCTAGGTATGTACCCAAGGAAATGAGTATATTTTTATACAAAAAGACTTCTGTAATAAATATGAACAAAAAGGTTCATACCCAGTTTTATTCTTAATAACCAAACACTGGAAATAAGACATATGTCTATCAACAGGTGAATGAATAAAAAATTTGGCTATATTCAAACAATGGATTACTACTCAGCAATAGACAGGAATTAACTATTGATATCTTCAACAACATAGATTAACCTCAAAAACATTACATTGAGGCCAAGGCCAGGAGCAGCAACTCATGCCTGTAATCCCAGAAATTTGGGAGGCTGAGGCAGGAGAATCGCTTGAAGCCAGGAGTTTGAGACCAGCCTGGGCAACATAGTGAGACCCCATCTCCACAGAAAATTTAAAAATTAACTGGCGGTGGTGGTGCGTGCCTGTAGTCCCAGCTATTTGGGAAGCTGAGGCAGGAAGATCGCTTGAGCTCAGAGGTTCGAGGCTGCAGTGAGCTATGATCGTGCCACTGCACTCTAGCCTGGGTGACAGAGCGAGACTTCATCTCTGGAAAAAAAAAAAACAATCATTACCTTGAGCAAAAGATACCAGGGAGTACATAGTATGGTGAAAGAATTGGTACAGTTCTTACCTGGGGCTGGAGAATCACTGGAAGGAACATAAGGGGATTTGCTGCATCTGGGAAGGGGCCACAGATGCAGAAAGCCATGGAGCTCCACACTTAAGATTTGTGCATTTTACTATATGCAAATTAACACCTCACTAAATTACTGTTTAAAAATTTTAAATTTTGTATAGGTCTCCATTCAAAACACACCAAGTTTGAGGATTTTTACCTCTGGTTTGCAGTTTAGTTCAGTTTTTACAAACTTTTTTGTACAATGTAGATTTTTAGGGAAAGTTAGCACATCCTCAGGTTGGTATGTATTTAGTGAGCTCACTTCATTTGAATAGCAGAAGTGTACTAAATCTCTCAGAGCATGTTCAACTCCATTACAGTTTACATTTCATAACATCTAATTGGTAAATTCATGCTGGGTGATGAAACTGACACACACTTCAGAACACAGTGTCCTGAGTTCAGTTAATTGTGGATATTTGCATCTGGGCTTCAGCCACATGTAATTTTTTCCAAACTTTCCTCGGTTTCCATGGCCTGCATGGACACTCACCGCCCCCACACCCAATGCCAGTCCTAACAAATGGTTGGCAGGCACCATCTCATGTCCTGCTTCCAGATTCTTGTTCATTTGGATCATCTCCAACCCACCAGGCACGCTTTGAGTAACCATAACTTCCCTGAGGTTGCCAGAGTAGTATAGAGTTTGAAACCCTCGCATTATCTGTCATGTTGGCTTGATTTGCCACCTGGCTTGGTGTGGCCAGGGATCAGGCTTTTCAGGGCCCACCTGGGTGCCCGTTCAAGTTGCCCACCTTCTTGAGGGATGAAAGAACTTTGTATAAGCGACAGCCCATTCCCTCCTTAACCATGATGCCAAATACAACCCATATGTAAGTAAAATCAGAATATTCCTCTATGAATATTCACTTGAGGCTTCATTATTACCTGTATAGGATTACTATGGGCAATGCTTGGTAAAATCCCTAGCTGGAACCTGGTCCCCCAGTTCTGGCCATGTGACATTTTTTCCCTTCTTGGAGGACAGGAAGGTATTAACAGACATGACTATTGTTCTTGTGCAAGGTAGGCTGAGTCATGGTGCACTTTTTAAAAAGATATCTGTCTGGTAGCACTGAGCAGAGTGAGCAGCATCCAGTAATCCCTTGGTTAGAGTCCCTTTTGTTAAGGAATCCTGTTTGTGTGCTCTTTTGCTCCACACTGTGCTCCTTTGTGTACCAAATAAGGCAAAAGGAATTTGTAGACAGAATGCATCACAGGCCATAATATCTGTCCTGGACAGAAGAATGGTAGAAAAGAGGACTTCTTCTTCCTTTATTGGAAAGGTTACCCACTCAGCTCAGGCAGAGGGAGGAAGGCATTATGGATACTGCTCTTATTAATTTATTTCATTTTATTTTATTATTTTTTTTGATGCTGAATGTGGTAGAGATTAAAGGGCTTTGGCCGATCTCTCAAAGCTCAGCCTGGCTGCAAGGATAAAGCCCCCAAGTTTGGCAGGCCCTGAAACAGATGTCTCTAATGTTTTAGCTAATCAGCCCATTAGGCTCTGGGTGAACAAGGCAGACATATATTGTAAGCGCTAGAAACACAATCTCTGGAGTCAGACTGACCAAAGATTGAATCCTAGCAAGCCATTTTCCTGCTTTAAGACTCAGTTTCCTCTTCTGTATACTGGAGTTAAAAACTACTTCCCCAGGTCATTATAAAAGTTAAATGAGATAGTATGTCTGAAGTGCCTGGTGCATGGTAAGTCTTCATGTTATTGTTCTCTCGTGAGAAGAACACACAAGAAGTGCTGGGTCCCTTTCTGGGAGTTTGAAGAATTAAGAGGAAATGTAAAGTGGGAAATAGTCAATAACAAAATGGCAGGACACGGGGGGGGATCTAGAAATCTTGAAATATGAGGAACAGTTGAGGAAACTGAGGGTGTTTTACCTGGATGAGAAAGAATTTTCAAATATTTGAAGAGCTACCTGTATTCAAATAGGAACTAAAAAGCCCTGTGTTGGATGGTACCTTTCAACTCTAAATGAAACTCTGGTCCCCAAAGGGCTCTGTCCTGAAGGCAGCTGAGGTTGGAGGATAAAGGCCCTGGCTCTGGGTTAGGCACCCTGGCTGGAGGATGCTGAGCAGACACAAGGCTGGCCCTCTGGCTGGGCCAGAAAGACCTGGAACCCAGGACAGCCCAAGTATAGTAGTTTATCCCAACCGGACTATGGCAGCCTTTTGGACAGATCTTAATGCTATTCCTAGTACTTTGTCTACTTTTGAAAGAGGCCATTTCAGGTCACAGGAGCACTCCTCCTGGGCGGAGTGGAGTTTGTTTCTTTGTGGTCTGGTCAGGAAGTGCCAAGCCGGGTGGCCAAGAGGCTGGCTGCCTTGGCTGAAAGGCCAAATGCCTGGCCAACTGGTATGTCTCCAGAGAGCAGACTGGCCTGCCTTGACTGGCTGGTCCTCAAGCCACTGTTGCTGCCGGCAGAGCATCCCCCTCTGGCCAGCTGATTTTCTCATTGCTAGACTTGTAAATGGTGTGATTTATGACTGTGCTCATCCATTCTGGCCCCTGGGTATAAATGCGTTTGCTTCCAGGCTGGGAAGTGAATAATGAATTAATCACCCTGCCTCGGGTTCAATACAGAGCTGAGTGTTTGCAGATCTTTATTGTACCGTGCAAGCCAAGTTGAACTGCTCAATTTACACTTCTAATTCATTTGACTTTGCACAATTCTGCCTGTTCCTGGGGAGCTACAGCCTGTGGCTGCTTGGCCTCTGAGGAAGCCTCACTTCTGCCTCCCTGCCATCCCCTCCCTTTAAGAGGGAATGCCAAATACTTCTGGGTGCTCAGAGAAGCCAAGCCACTTCCTCAGAGACTGCTCACTGGGATGTCTCTTGTCCTGAATGGCATTGCTTAGAGTATTTCTCAGCATCAAAAGAGACAGATGAACTGCCTGACGCTAGCCTGTGTGCATGGCATGGAGAAAGTGTCAGGCACATGGGAAAGATTTGTTGAGTGAATGGCCCTGGCTCCACTGACATAGATATTTATCAAAACTAATGGCTTGCAGTCAGGGCTATACTGGGTTCTCTTTTCCCTTGTTCTGGTTCTGTAGGACTTTGGGAGTAGAGTTTTTACTACGTCTCAGAGCTGATGAGATAGGGCAAAATCTTGCTCAATTTCACCCAGCAGCCATAGGAGGCGAAATCTATGTTTGAAGATTTGGAGCTATCCTAGCTTTGGCCATTTCTCTTCACCTCCCAGAAACCAAAGACATAAGCAGGTGCTTTTCACCCAGTGCTTGACTATGAAAAGCAGGTGGCTCTCAGGGCTCTGGACAGTAAGGCTGATGCAGGCTTCATCCTGATGGGCTCTAGGAAGGGGGCACATCTACTCTGGGGACATATTCTTCCAGACCAAGTGCAGCTGAGGTGCTACCTTGTCCATCTCAGCATCCAGCCACCCTCACTGCATACACGTGGTCTCGTAGCCCAGAGGGCCCACCACACCTGGGCCTCTCTTTCTTGGGGCTTTAGTTCACATTGTTCCGCTCTCTTACGCCTTGCTTCCCCCCTTGCTGAGATACCTCCTGCCCCTATTCCTCAAGACCTACCTGTACAGCTATCTCCCTGTCAAACCTTTCCAGGCCTCTTCGATCAGTGTGGTTTCTCTTTCCTTTTGGCCTCAGCCATACGTTGCTTGTCCCTCTTTTAGCCCTTCTCTCTCTTTTTTTTTTTTTTTTTTTGGAGACAGGGTCTTGCTCTGTTGCCCTGGGTAGAGTGCAGTGGCATCATCATAGCTCACTGCAGCCTCCAACTCCTGGGCTCGAGTGATCCTCCTGCCTCAGCCTCCCGAGTAGCTGGGACTACAGGCGTGCGCCATGACACCCGGCTGATTTTTTCTGTTTTTAGTAGAGATGGGGTCTCTTTTTGCTCAGGCTGGTCTCAAACTCTTGTAGCCCTTCTATGACTCTGACCCATTTCCTCGTCTCCTGGCCAACTGAGCATGGCTTCTACGTTCTCACTCTAGTCACTGGTAAAAATGTGAGGACAAGAGAGAGCTGAGGGCAGCCCAACACCCACCATCAGGAACTGCCTTACAGACTAGCCACAACTGCACTCTTTATTCTTCAAACAAAAGAGCTTATAGCGCCCCGGACTCCACCCAGGCTCGACAACAAACGCGACTTCACCTCCTCTTGTTTCTCCTCTCCAGGCTCCAGCCGCATCCCATTGACTTGCCACAAAGCCCTCAAACCCACCCTGCTCCCTCCCGCCTCAGGGCCTTAGTGTATGTTCTTCCCTATGCCTGAAACATCCAAACGCTCCTTCTCTTCTCATTTATTCATTCTGATCGTTTAGAGCTCAACTCAGACCCCAATTCTTCAAGGAAGCTATGCTGGAACCACTACCACCACCACGGCTCCTTGGTCTGAACATTTTCTCCGAACCCCTAATCACACCTGTACTTACAATGATTAGTTATTTAGTCAATTCTTTCCTATTCACCCCCACCTCACCCCAGGATGTAAGCTCCCTGCTCACTACTCTATTTTCATTATTTACAACAGGACCTTATATACAGGAAGTGCTCAAGAAAATCTTTTAAAGAAATAAAGTGTATCATAAAAGACATTTTTAAACTATCCTCTTGTATTCCAGCCTAGTAAACTTATCAATAGGAGAAATGTGGTCAGTGGGCATGATAGCTAGCCATTCCTGATTTCCATTCCACTTGCCATTCCAATTTCTAGAAAACACTGGAACAGGAGGCGGGGGACTGGGGGAAGGATGCTGGGGATGGTGCTTTCATCTTGCAGCATGCTCCCCCACAGAACACTTCAGGCAGAGTTGGAGACAGGGGAGTCCTGGTAACAAGGCATATTGGGGATTGGAGTTTTCCATGCATTCCATCATAGGAGATCCAGGGGCTGCATCTTATGAAATCCAGCTAGATATGGGGTGAGCTGTGCATGTTCACCTGCTGCCAACTGAAACCAAATGGGTTACAGAGTAGGGCCTATGTAGAACTTGTGAAAACATAAGATTAGTAGACTATTATTTACTACAGGAATTAGAAAATTTCTTTTAATCATTTGGCATCCTTAATGGCATGCAGGAAGACATGATCTCTATAAAACTAGAGCAGAAAGCCATAAACGAAGGAAGCACTAAAATTTTTAAGAAATGCAATGACCCGTGTTAAAGTTCATATTGGAGATGGTAAAGAAGAGAACTGACCCTGAGAAACCCAAATAGTGATGTCAAGGACAGATCTGAGAAACTTCCCAAAAGAGAAAAAGAAAGGCATGGAAATGATGAAGAAGTTACACAAGGAGAATAAAAAATGAAAAACAGGGATCTGCCTTAAGTAATTTAGATGTTTGTAGGGGAACAATCAGAACATTTGAAACAAGCAATAACTGAAGACTCATTAAAGAAAATTTCCCTAAGTGTTAAAAAGTCCTGGGTCTGCCTATTGAAAAGTTTCACTACATTCAAAAGGCAACACAGAAATCAATATCTAGGCACATCCCAACAGCACTCTTGAATTATACTAACAGAGAAGAGTCTTTAAGGATGTAGGCACACAAAATTGGTTATCTATAGAGACAAAAAATAACAATAATAAATGCCAGAGTATGTTGGAAAAACATTTACAAATATTTGAGAGGAAACTTTGTGACCCAACATTGTTAAGTGTGGCCATCATGACTTCTATGCATAAAGGCTATAGAAAGAGATTTTTAGAAAATGTACCATTAACATCTCCTTCTTCACATACCTTTCTTATTAAAATTACTTGTAGATGTGCTCCTGCAGACTTTAAGACAAACCAAACCAAGAACTCAAAAACGAATGGGGGAAGACAGTTTGGCAGTTTCTTGCAAAACTAAACGTAAATCTAGCAATCATACTCCTTGGTATTTACCTGAATGAGTTGAAAACTTATGTCCACACAGAAACCTGCACACAAATGTTAATAGCAGCTTTACTCATAATTGTCAAAACTTGGAAGCAACTAAGATGTCCGTCAGTAGGTGAATGGATAAATAAACTGTGGTGCATCCAGACAATGGAACATTATTCAGTGCTAGAAAGAAATGAGCTATCAAGTCATAAAAAGACACAGAGGAACCTTAAATGCATATTACTAAGGGAAAGAAACCAATCTGAAGAGGCTACGTACTGAATGATTCCAACTATACGACAGTATGGAAAAAGCAAAACTGTGGAGACAGTGGTTGCCAGGAGATCAGGGAGATGGAGGGAGGGAGAGAAGGATGAATAGGTAGAGATGGGGAATTTTTAAGGCAGTGAAATTATTCTGTATGATACTGTAATGGTGAATACACGGAGTTATACATTTGTCAAAGCTCACAGAATGTACAAAGAGTGAACTCTAATGTAAACTATGGACTTCAGTTAATAATAATGTATCGATATTGGCTTATCAACTCTAACAAATGTACCACACTAATGCAAAACGTTCATAATAGCGGAAATTGGGTTGGGGGTGAGGAGATATACACGAGTGAGGGGATCTCTCTACTTTCCTCTCAATTTTTCTATAAACCTAAAACTACTCCCCCAAAAAAACCTATTAATTTTTTTAAGTGGAAGAAATGATATCAAAGGATTGGCAAGTCTTCTCTGACTTAGTTTGGATCCCAAATTCACTTGAACTGCACATATTCAGTGGCCTTCAATAGCCTGAGGGCAAAGCTAGACCCTAAAGTGGTCTAGCTTGGTGGGTTTCTGCTGTTTTCTTCAAGCCGGGCCGCGTCTGAACTCTCATTTTGCCGTTTCTCTTGCCCCATTTAATGACTCTTGAACAATCATAGTTCTCTTCTGGTCCAGCACTTATTAATAGTGGTCATGGCTGGGTGCGGTGGCTCACGCCTGTAATCCTACTTTGGGAGGCCAAGGTAGGAATCCCTTGAGGTCAGGAGTTCAAGACCAACCTGAGCAACATAGCAAGACTCCATCTCTACCAGCCTGCCAAGTGTGGTAGTGTGCACTTGTAGTCCCAGCTACTTGGGAGGCTCAGGCAGGAGGATCACTTGAACCCAGGAGTTTGAGGTTGCAGTGAGCTCTCACCATTTAAAAAAAAAAAATAGTGGTCACATCCTTCGTGCTGTTGGTATTCTATGCTGGGAGTATCCCTAAAAACATTTTTTATCTTTCCCTTTACAACAGTAGAGCTGTATATAGTGACATAGAAGCCATTTTCATAAGCAAGGAACTTGAATAGTTGAGAAACTAATCAAGTTACACTGTCCAATGCCCAAAAGCTCAGAAATTGGCAGCACCAGATCCCTCTGGAAGTAGGAGTAAAAGTTGATCTGGAAAGAAGAAAATGGGTGAAAGTCTATTAAAGAAGCAGTTAGACTCCCAGATGCCCTCATCCACTCAGCTCAGCTAGGGAGACCCCTCCCTCACTCTGCAGAAAACTGTAGGATTATTCTATGGAGAGTACAAAACAGGTTCTCTGGGCTAGGAAACATCAGACACAGTTGAAGGCAGGGATTACATACTAGAAGTTGATGCATCCAGCTTTCTTCTCACACTTGGATTTCAGAATACTAGAAACAATATATACTTCTGGAAGGAAATTGGGAGAAACTTCCATGGGAATCTAACTAGTCTAAGAGAAAAAAACCTAAGAAATTGATAACAGGATTCTCTGCAAAATGGCCCAGGGAGCTCACTCTACAGTGAAGCCCTCGGATGGCAAGGCTTTTCCGCCGGCCTGAATGCCTAATCAACTTTTTAGTGCTCTACTCCTTTGAGTAGATAGCACCTGAAAAGACAACATCATTAATTAACAAGGAAATGCAAATCAGAACCATAATGAGGTAACAATATACACCCACTAGAATGACTAAAATTAAAAAGACTGATAATACCAAGTGTTGATGAAGATATAGAGCAATTAGAACTCTCATACATTACTGATGGGAATGTAAAAATGGTACAACCACTTTGGAAAATGGTTTGACAGTTTCTTACAAAGTCACAAATATCCTTGCCATAAAACACAGCAATTTCACAACTTGGTATTTACCCAAGAGAAATTAAAACCATCTATTAACAGTTGTATGTGAATTTTCATAACAGATTTATGCTTAATAGCTCCAAACTAAAAACAGGCCATCAATGTCCATCAGTAAATGAATGGATAAATAGATTGTGGTATATTAATATAATGGAACACTACTCAGGAAACTAAACTACAAAATCACACATCATTGATAAATTTCAAAAACATTAGCTATGGAACCATTTATATGAAATTCTAGAGTAAGTAAAACTAACCTATCGTGGCATAAAGCACTAGTGGGGCTGGAGGTTGGGAGAGAGTGACTGTAAAGGGTATCAGGGGTAATGGAAATGTTCCATATCTTCATGGCAGTAGTGGTTACATTTTATTTTTCACCTACCTGTCAATACATGTCACATACCTGCAAATACATGCCAAAATGTACACATTCGATTGGTACATTTATTGTATGTAAATTATACCAATGGAATGAGAATATATTATATCTCAGTGGAGTTGACTTAAAATATAATTCATCGTAGTGGCACGTGCCTGTAGTCCCAGCTACTCAGGAGGCTGAGGCGGGAAGATCGCTTGAGCCCAGGAGTTTGAGTCCAGCCTGGGCAACATGGTGAGACTCCAACTCAAAAAAAAAAGCCAAAATAGTAATAATAATAATTCACCAGGCAGCCAAGGATCACCAAACATTTGAGAAAAACACCTAATATTGGAGACAGAGGCCAAGGGGAAACAAACAGAAGAGGTAAGCTGAAGAAAATAGACTATGTATAGACAAGAAAACATTAAAAAATGAAAATTTACCATTAATATCTTCAGAGAGATTTTTTTCAAGAATGCTATTATAGCTACAAAACAAGAAAGGTTGCTATAGTAAAAGAACATCCAGAGAACAAAAAAGAGCTCTTGTAAATTAAAAATACAATATCAAAAGTTTTAAAAACTGAAGAAGTATGTTGAACGATTATGATAAGAAAATCTTCCAGCTAGGAAGGGTAGAGGGGAGGGGAGGACAGGGAGAGGTTGGTTAATGAATACAAAGTTGCAGCTAGCTAGGAAGAGTAAGTTCTAGAGTTCTGTAGCACTATGGGGTGAATATAGTTGACAATAATGTAGCATTTATTTTCAAAAAGCTAGAAGAGAGGATTTTGAATGTTCGTAACACAAAGAAATGATGTGTTCTAGGTCTGCAATCCCCGATCCCCAGGCCATGGACCGGCCACAGGGCTCCACCCCTGTCTGTGGAAAAATTGCCTTCCATGAAACTCAGGAACCAGGGGCTACACACCAGGAGGTGAGTGGTGGGCTAGCGAGCGAAGCTTCATCTGTATTTACAGTCACTCCCTATTGCTCATGTCGCCACCTGAGCTCCGCTTCCACCCACCACCCCCCACCACCCCTGCTGCTCCCCACCGTCTATGGAAAAATTGTCTTCCATGATACTGGCCCCTGGTGCCAAAAAGATTGGGGACCACTGTTCTAGGTGATGGATGTGCTAATTACCCTGATTTGATAATTACACATCATATACATGTATGGAAATATCACTTTGTATCCCACAAATATGTACAATCATTATATGTCATCTAAAAATAAAAGGAAAAAAAGAAAAAAGAGAAAATCTTCCAGAAAATAGGAGGAAGAAAAAACTAAAGAGATAGAAAACAGAAAATAAAAGAAAATTAAGGGCCAATTTAGGTGCAAGTCGTGAATTATAGGAGTCCACTAAGAAAGGAGAAAGAAAACAGAGAGGAAGAAATCATCATAGAAATAATTCGAGAAAATTTTTTTAGAACTGAAAGATAAGTGTTTCCAGATTGAAAAGGCCCACTGAATGTCTAGTAGATAAAGCCAGACCCACACTAAAGCACATCATGATGAAATTTCAGAAGCTAAAGACAAAGCATAGATGTTTCCAGAAAGGGGGGGAAAGTTGTCATACAAATGGTCAAGAATCAGAATTGCTTTAGACTTTTTTTTTCTTTTTTCTACCAGCAGCACAGAGCAGCATAGACTTCTTGATTTCAGCATTAGCAGCTAGAAGACAGGGACTAATTCCTTCAAAATCCTGAGGAAAAATTGTATCTGACCTAGAATTTTAAGTCAAGCCAAATTGCCAATTAATGGTGAGGGTATAACAAAGACATTTTCAGACATGCAAGGTCTTAAAAAAAAAAAAGTGTTTAGGTTATTAAGTATGAAATGTCCAATTTCCTTAAGTACTAAGTTTGACAGTTGATATCGCTGACATTTCACTTTGACACTTCTTGTTTTATTCTTATTGTGAAGGTACCTCCTCAGACTTTCAAACACTCCGTTTGGCTTGTGATTATCTTTCAAAAAATTTTTAGAGCAATTTTTGTGAAACCATGAATAAGAAAAATTCGTGTTATTTTTTAATATGAGTTCCGTCGTGGAACCAGTGCAGTGCAGAGAGCTCAAAATATCAACGAAATATTTGGGAAGGATGTGGCTAATGAACTCACAGTATATCGATCGTTTGAGAAGTTCCCTTTTGGTGATTCTAATCTCAAAAATGAGCCACGTGGGCGACCTGAGACCAAGGTGGATAATGATGAGCTGAAAGCTGTAGTGGAAGTGAATCCATCTCAACCTACGCGTGAATTAGCAGCAAGGTTTGACATTACTACTTCGACAATATTGGACCATTTGAAACAAATCAGCAAGGTAAAGAAGCTGGATAGATGGGTTCCACATGAATTAAATGAGCATCAGAAGAGAAATCATCTCGAAGCTTGCCTTTCTTTGCTGTCACGACATAAAGGTGAACTATTTCTACACCATATTGTAATGTGTGATGAAAAATGGATTCTTTTTGACAATCACAAGCATTGGGCACAATGGGTGGATAAGAATCAAGTGCCAAAACACAGTCCAAAACCTAATAGTCATCAAAAAAAGCTAATGATGTCTGTTTGGTCGTCCAGTGCTGGTATCCACTATAGCTTCATGAAACCTGGTCAATCAATTACAGCAGATGTCTACTGCAACCAATTGGATGAAATGATGAGGATGCTTGTGATTAAGCAGCTGAGATTGGTCAATAGAGACAGGCCAATCCTCTTGCAAGACAACGCTTGACCACATGTTGCACAAACAACACTGCTCAAACTACAGAGACTGGACTTGGAAACTCTCTGTCATCCCATATTCATCAGACCTTGCACCAACTGCCTACCACTTCTTCCGTGCTTTGGACCACTTCTTGCAAGGAAAAATATTCAATTCTCAACAAGCTGTGGACAATGCCTTTTGTGATTTCATCTCTACTTGCTCTCCAGGCTTCTTCGCTGCTGGCATAAACAAGCTACCATTAAGATGGCAAAACTGTGTTGATAGTTTTGTGCATACTATAATTAATTGTTCTGCTTCTTGTTTGAGATATAATAAACTAAATTTTTGATTCAAAATCGGACAGTTCATGTTTAATGACCTAAGTACTTGCCATACATTCTTTTTGGGAAACTACTAGAGGATGTGATTCATCAAAACAAAGGATTAGATATAGGAAGACATGAGAATCTGGGAGCAGGGGACCCAAGAGGGGAGGGTGTGAGGATCTGTTTCACGGCCAAACTAGAGCAGGTCAGAGGCAGCAACTCTGAGGAAGTGAAATTGAATAGCTGATGCTCTGCAGGTATCATTAGCAGATTTAGCGATTCCATGGAGGATTTGGGGTTGAATTATCGATAATAATGTATAAAAACTAAGCAAATGGAAAATTTAAGATAGTTCATTCCAGGGCAAATAAAACCTTATGCAAGAAAGGAAAAGTAATCTTAACCATAGGACACTCATAGTTCAGCTGTGAATAGTATTCACATCATCATAATAATGTAAACACTGAATATTGATGTAACCAAATTTATGATATAAGTGAATGGAGAGCCTAAGGAGATGAGAAATATGCATGCTTGTGAAAAATCTAGAAGGAGCTGAAGCATGTTATTTAGTAATTCAGAGGTAAATAGAATCAGTTAAAGAGTTGAAAGTGGTTGCCTCTGGGAAGCCAGAAATTCAGGGAAGGGGTGATGACTCTGCAATTTCTGTAACAAGCCTTGCATAACTCTTAAAACTAAACACATGACTCAACCATAGGTCTGAGTGAAAAAACAAAACAAAACAAAACTAAGCACATGATGCCTAGCTCCTTAGAGAAATGGCTGAGTCTAGGGCTAGGACAAGATGAGCCTAGAACAGATTGTTGTACCAGAAAGTAAGGAAGTGCTCAAAGAATGCTGGGAGCAGGTCCCAAGGACATGACCCAGCTTGAAGGGGCTCCCACTGGCCACATCTGGGACACTCTGAACACCAAAATACTTAAGTACAGTAATGTGTTATAAAAGTGTTATTTTGAAAAAAATTAGAATTATTGAGCAATATTGAAATTTGATAAATAAGAAATAATAAATAAATACATAAATGGGGGAGAAGGAAGGTCATTGAAGAAGGCCAAAAGCCTGCCAGCTAACGTGGAAGGGGTGTTAGAGTTAGCAAACCATCATTTTTGTAATCATCATCATAAAGATTGGATCAGGCAAGGATCATCAGTGGATACTAATTCTAGGGGAAATTTTGATGATAAACAGGATATTTATATGGTCTTAAAAGGTCTATCTACAGGCTGCTTATTATTAACAGTTGCAAGGGAGAAAACAGAGGAACTAATTCTATAGTGGGAGAACTAGGGCAACACCTTCACAGAATGATTAAAATTAGCCACAGCTATGAGGGACAGGGGAACGCTATATGCTTCCAAATGTGATACCCTGAAAAGGATAGAACTTCTCCAATCTAGGATTCAGGCCATGAATATAACCACAATTTAATCAAAATGGGACATTTGTATAAATGAGTACCCTTCCAGTAAAAATATAGGTGGGAGGCACTGTATTCTTTTTTTTAAAAAAGCTATTGTCATAAAAGTCAAAGAAAAGCTGTAGAAATGTTCCAGATTATGACAACTAATCACAATACCTGACCCTAGACTGGATTCTGTACTGAAGGAGAGAAATACCATAAAAGATGTTATTAGAGCAACTGACAAAATAAGCATATGGACAGTAGATTAGATACAATTGTGGTATCAATGCAACTTGTAAATGTATGAAGTTGACAACTGTACTTAGTTATGTAAGAAAATATCACTATCTTAGGAAATATCAAAGTATTTAGGGGTAAAAGACCATGCTATATATAACTCACTATCAAATGGTTCAGAAAAAATGATTCTGAGAGAGAGAGAGAACATGATGAAGCAAATGGATTTAAAATGTGAACAATAAGTAAATCTGGGCATAGGTATGTCCCTTATTCTATTTTTATTTTTTATAAATTTGGAATTATTGCCAGATAAAAAGTTTAAAAGAAACTAAGCACATTTTGATAACAAAAAATTTTAATCAAAAACATAATAATACAAGAAATACTGTGTATTCATCTTAAGTGATAAAATATTACTAATGCAGTTGAAAAAAAATCACATTGAGCAACCTGAATATTGAATGTTATTTGGGAAAGACTAATAAGCCACAGGTGTCATAGATATACATAAATTATAGATTAGAGTAGAGAGAGATTTAGATGTATTTCCATGTCCCTCTTTATATTTTCTTCCATATAGAATCTGTTAGTATGTATTCACAATGCTTAAAGTTCACCATACATTATGGTCTCAGTGATTTTTTAAAAAACATAAAACTATAGTTACAAAAATTATATTGTGTTATTACTATAAAGAAATATGTAAAACTGAGTGGATTTCGTTTTCTGCTTCATAAATTTATGTATTTTCCAAACTTTCTCTGATGAGCATAGATTACATTTATTATCAAAATAGATGCAATTTAAAAAATCAGCCTATATGTTTTGTATGTATCATATGATCACAATCATATAACACTACAGACAGCAAAAAAAATGAAAGGTAACATAAAAAAGGGGTTATTTCTGGGTGGTAAAAAAAACATGATGTTTTTTTCTTATTTCAATATTTCCATATTTTCCTAATTACTGCTATAATGATAAAACATTAGTTTTCTTTTTTTAATCAATGAGAGAGTTATAGATTATTATTTAAATGAGGTCCTCACCTCACTCTGTGCACCAAAATTAATTTCAGTGATTTTAGAGAGTTAATTTTTCAAACTGTAGAAAAGTTGAAGAACATTAAATCAAATATTAATCAAACCTCATGAAGGGGGTGATTTTCTAAACTTCAGAATACTATGAGAAATCGCAAAGAAAAAGATTTGCTACATAAGAATTCCGTGATATCGTAAAGTCAGAACAGCACTCAAGTCCTGCGTGTGTAACCACCCGCTTTGAAAGAAATGCTGACAAGGCTCCTTAATCCTTCAGCCGTCGGACTTAACCTCCCTCCCGTCCCTGGCGGCTCAGGTTGGCCCTGGTCATTCATGCCCTTCGCTCCCACCTCTCCTGTGAGACAACCCGAGGGCCTCCGGGGCAACAGGCACCCTTCTTGACCTTGTCACAAAGAAATTACAATTCTTAACACTCTCCATCCATCTCTTTGCTTCCTGACTCTCCTAGGGATGAAAGCTAGAGAAAGCCACTATCCCTCCTTTATCCCACTTCCTGGCAGAAGCTTCTTTTCCCAGCTTGGCCAAGGACTCCTGCAGAAGGGCCAGCGCGGCTGTCCTCCGCTCTCCAGGATGAGTCTTTGTCTACGGTTGCCGTGCCGTCTCGGGCAGCGAGGCAGACCATCTGCTGATGCCCACCACCAGCTGCCGTCTCATCTTCACTTTCTTGTCTCCCCTGAGAACTCCCTGACTTGCAGGCACATGGTACTCTCTCTTGCCCTCGCTCGGCCTGGGTCCTTATCTTTGGAGAGCTTTCACAATCTCTCTGCTTCACTTAGCATCACCCTGGTTTCCCCTTGGGGACTGAGATCTGTTGCCCTCCCCGAATGAGTCCCCTACTGTCATATTTGCCATCACATGGGCTATAGCAAAGGGAATACATCCTGGGTAGTATGTGACAGGGCTCACAGGGGACATATAGCTTCCACCAGGAGGAAAACAGATCCTGGGGCTCTAAGTCCCAGGGGATCTTAGTTTCAATTCCACATATGGAGTCTCAAACCTGTGAATTATGTCCAAGGTTGGAATTTTACTCTGGTATCATTTCATGGGGAAAAAATGAAAACATAAAAAGAGCATGGTCATTTAGATCAGACTCTTTTTCTACCTGGAATGCTCTCCCCACATGTCTCCACATTTTTAAGTCGGACACATCTGTCAGGGTCCAGAATAAATGCTATCTCCTTCAGAAAGACTTCTCTGATCTTCTAGATGAAAGTGATCCTTCCTCCTCCTCAAATCCTAGTCCTGTATTCAGATGTCTCCTAGAAAGAACATATGCTGTTCATCCCCTGCCACAATGCACCTGCAAGGCCCAGCTTGGTCAAGTTATAGCATGAACTGAATTGACCAAGCCAAGCTGCTTGCAGGCCCAGAGCCATCCCAGTAATAATTCTGTATGAGTGGTTGCCAAATGGATAGATGAATGAAATGCCTACCTAGACCACAGAGCTCTGTGTCCAGGGCCCTAGTGTCCTGCATCCCTGCTGTCTCCGTCTTTACCCGTTCCGAGCCAGGCCCAAGATGTGTGAGCCTGGGATGGTTTTCATAACACTAATGGGTTCCTGGCATGGCTCATTTTTCTTCTTCCCTTCATTTTAGGTCAGGTCCCTAGAAGCAAAGCCTGAGATGGAGATTCTTAGACAAGTGATGTGTTAAGGGAGTGTTCTTGGGAGAAACCCATAGGGAATGAGAGCAGCAAAAGGCAGGGGAAAAGCTCAGCAAGGATGTCAGGGGAAATCTAGCCACAGCCTGATCCCATGAGGAGCCCTGGAGCATAAAGTGCACCGTCAAGGTCAACCTGCTCAGAGGCCAGGGGGCTGGGCTGGTAAACTTCTATCCATCAGCCATTGGCTACAATGCCTCCAGAGAAGGGGAGGGGGAGACTTGTAACTTCCCACACTTCCAGCTCCCATCAGCCAAGGGCAGCCTCCTGGGAAGGGTGCAGGTGTGAGCCGGTGTGAGCTCTTAGCAGCCAACGCCTGCAGCAGCTAGGAGATGGGGGCACCAGCAAGGTAAAGGGTAGCTGGGTGCGACACCAACAACATCTGTTACACTCCCTTACTTTTTCTCAACCACACATGTTTTCTTTTGACATGTCTCCCCCAGCCTACTTTTACTTTTGTAAAAAAAAAAAAAAAATACTTTATAGCTGGACATGAGCACAATCAACTAGTTCCAATCTTGATCAATAATACTGAAACCCTAGATTACTTGTTTCCATGGATTAGATAAGGGGTCATTGGGAATTTTTACCACAGAATTTTAGACACCATCTAGTACTGTTTCTTCATTTCATAGATGAACTGAGGCACGGAGACAGGATTTACCTCACCCAGCAAATTTTGTAGCAGAACCAAACGAGAGGCTGCCTAACTTTCAGGTGAGAGTTATTTCACCATACCTCTATTTCTGCTTATGTCATTGCATTAGGACTATTATGCTAAGATTTTCTAATTAATCATAATGTGAAATGACTATTAAATGCAATGCTTGGGAAAAGTTGCATGCCAGGAATAGTATTCCCTCCTGTGGTTTGTGTCTTAGATGAGGACATGGAGTTAAGCCAGATATAGAACCTACTTAAAACCTTACGGAGTTTTCAAACCAAACTTGAACCTTCTGGAGTTCATTTATTTATTCTTGGCAACTTGCAGCTTCCTGATTCTTGGAAAGTTGCTGGCTCATTTGGAAGAAAACCTCATGAGACTTCTTGAGCATTGAGTAGCTCTTACAAAACAATCTTTTGAAGTGTAAAGTGTAAATGAATAAGAACCAGAAGACAGAAGTTCCTCCAAAATACACATGGCTGTAATCATTAAGGGAACAGGCACTCTAGACAAAATGCACAATGGTTTCTCGGGCCCTAAACACTGGGGAAATAGTCTTGTGCTCAGTAGATCCTAAATACGGTAGAGTTTTTCCTTTGTCTGAGACTCTCCTTTATATGTGAGTGACAGGTTAATACCAAAGGGCACCAGAAGGAGCCTGGACAGGCCTAGACCACTTCCACACTGTCCCCCAAGAATTTCTCTTGCAGTATGTTCTACCAGTAAAGGTTCTTCCTGCTTCCTAATCCAAACTGGTCAGAATCACCCGTCATGAATTCAGAGTCTTTAGGCTAAACGAGCATGGTCATCTAGTATTGTGACCATCATGGGCCAATTAAGACAACTGCTTTTCTGTATTTAAAAGCCTCATAGTATGAGCATTGAATGCCATGAAAGAGGGGTCTCCTCAGCACACAGATAATTTCTTTTGACACAGATAAAACCTTGTGCTTCTTCTTTGGCCTTCAGTCACATAGAAGGCCAACTGGTTTCTGCCCTGGTCTACACTTCAGCGCCCTCCTAGCCCAAGTTCAGCTCAAGGCTCATTCAGATTTCTTAACGAGTTCCTTTGTGTTGCATGTTAAAAAAGTTGGCTCTGCCTTAATGGCTGGTCTACCTGTTGAAGCAAAAAACAAAAAGAAGCAATTGTCTAATGCCTAGAAACTCAGTTTTGGTTATTCTGGCCAACTAGTCCCCAGTTTACCACCAAAGTTACTCCTCTTTAGCGTGATCTAGGGAGAGTATTTAAATCCCCTCCCCCCCCCCCCCCGCTCCACAATTGACATGGGCCATCATCCCTCCCACACAACTACAACAGGTGTTCAAGATAATTTTTAGTTCTGTCCACAAGCTTTCAAACATTCCAGGTCTCCCTCCTATTTTGAAAAATGGCAGATACGGTACAGCTGGGCACATGGCGCACAGGCTTTGGAGTCAAGTGACCCAGGTTTAAATGCTGGCTCTGCTCCTCGTTAGCTTTGTGGCCTTGGGTGAGTTACTTGACATTTCTGAACCTGAGCTTCCTCATCTGTATACTAGAGGTAACACTGCTTAGCTGGCAGAGTAGTTGTGAGGGTCTAATGAGTTAATGTTCAAAAATGACCAGCCCATAGGAGGTGCTCAAAAATGCGAGCAATTATTATTATTATTTTTGTTTTGGTGATGTCTGTTCTTCATTGCTGATTGTGCAAAGGCACCCAAATCTTCTTGAATTCCTCTCCCGGCAGCTGGGGCCAACCTCTGGACTGTCCCTCTGAGCTAGTACCATGGGACCCTTGCTGTGCTTTTCATCTTCCTGCCCCCTCAACCCAGCCACAGGGAGGACAGTGTAGACTCATGAGGGGCTGAAATGACTTGCTCAAGGTTTCCCAAATGATGTAGGCCCTCCTGGGTAAGGGGACCACAGAATTATATCACTGTTTGCTTGTTAGTTCTCTAGGTTTTGAATGGAAATGGGGGAATTATTTTGAAGCATCAGCTTTTTTCCTTCTCCTGATTTACCTCTCCCTTTGACTTAAAAAAAAGACAAAATCAGCCATTGGCTGCTGCATGATCTAGCTTCCACCAGAGGTGTTGGCCAAATTTCCAAGTATTTCCAGCTGTATATCAGGCGCCCAGAAGTGTGGGCCTGGAGTTTGAGAAAGGGGTAGAAGACAGAGACATGGACTTAGACATCCTCTACCTGAGCTGTTAATTGAACCTCTGGGGTGGGTGCAGTCTCTGAGGTGATAATTGAGTTCATATGCTAAGAGAGCTAATAGATCACATACAATATGTAATATGATCTATTATGTAATTGCCAAGAAAACTTTGATAAAAGAAAACAATGAGAAAAGAGCTCACCTTAGAAGACGTTAGACATACTATAAAGCTAGTTTGGAGGGGGGGAACTAGTACAGGGCCTGATAGAACAAGATAAGCAGTCAGACGATAGTGCACATATAACAACTTAATATGTGATCAGTAAATGGCTCCAGGTCATGTCATTGGTGATTAGTTATTTGAAAAATCCAGTTAGGTAGTTAGATCTTGAGACAGAGATAGTTAGTGCTTACCAAATATTCTATGGGATCCCCCAACTGGAAGCAAAAGAATTTGAGATGGTGGAGGTGCAGATAGAAGCAGCTCGGTCCCTGGAGGGGCACCACCACCTGAAGGATGCCATCCAACCATCACTGGGCTTGATATGAGGCTTAAGGCTTTGTTGTGTTAAGGCATTGAGATTTGGGGGTTTGCCACTTGTGGCAGCTAACATTAATTATCTCAAATACCAACACCTTTACACCTTACACCACACGTTAAAACTAAAATAATGGCCAGGTGAGGTAGCTCACGCCTATAATCCCAGCACTTTGGGAGGCTGAGGCAGGAGGACTGCTTGAGGCCAGGAGTTTGAGACCAGCCTGGGCAACCTGGTGAGACCCCTCCCCATCTCTACAAAAGAATTTTAAAAATTAGCTGGATGTGGTGATGCATGTCAGCTACTCAGGAGGCTGAGGTGGGGGGATTGCTCAAGCCTAGGCATCCAAGGCTGCAGTGAGCTATGATTGTACCACTGCACTCCAGCCAGGGGATAAAGCAAGACCCTCTCTCCAAAAAGAAAGAAAGAAAGGAAGGAAGAAATAAAAAAATCCAAATATATTCTAGTTAGAATAAGAAATGAAATATTGAAAACTGGAAGAAAATAGAGGTGATTATTTATTCAATCACTGCATGGTGTTTTCCTAGGCCTAAACGCAGTAGAAAAAATTACAAAAGAAAAGATCCATAGTTTAATTATGTATAAATTTTAAAATTCTGTTTAAAACAGATTTGAATTTAAAGACAGAAGTGAACAACATTTGGGGAAAGTATACCTGCAGCAAATAGGATGAAGGGTTAATATCTTTAACATTTAAAGAGCTCATAAAAATGGAGGCCAGGGGAGAGAGAAAGGATTATCTGAAGCAAAGTTTTAATCATAGCTGGCTTTTCCTGATACCTAAAATGTTTCTGAGTTCCCCATTTCTGCCAGTTGGTTTGCATTCTGTACATGCAAACTGTATTTAACATTGGCTCAAACCCAACCTAATTAGTAAAGTCAATCTGCCGCAAAGAAAAGATCATTATTATGCTTCATACAGCCAAATGTCCATGATGTTTCTAGTATGTGCTATTGGAAGTTGTCCACATGACTGCTCCCCTCTGATGGTGCAAGAAATTTGGGGCTGGTCATATCTGCCTTTCTGGGAGCTCAAGAGTAATGGTGGGATTGTCCCCAGGAAGAGAGCTGGAGCAGACAATGAAGAAAATTTGAGACAATTTTAAAAACAGATCCTGCTTGCACTCATTTGGTCATACACTCATTGAATTATATTATGGATCCCCTTATGTGGTGCTAGTCACTTCCTATGCATTACCTCATTTAATCCTCACGACAACCCTATCGCTAAGCACCATTTTCTCTCTTTTTCAAATACAGAAACCGAGACTCAAGTTCATGAAATAATTTGGCCAAGATTACATGAGGAACTGGCAGAGCTGAGATCTGGACCCCAGTATGTTTGACTCCAAGGGCATGTGTTCGATGTTTTCCCACGTTGGTTCCTGCAGAACCAAAGAAAGATTCTGAATAGATGACATTTCTTGCAATAGCAGGGTTTGAGGGGCATAGGAGAATGTAGGAGAATGGATAGAGAGGGAGGCTAGTGTACAACTTCTGTTGCTAGCTACCTTATGACCTGAAACATCTAAGAAAAACCCAGACAAAATAGACAAGACAGCAGTTTTCAAGATATAAGATATCAAGAAGAGACGAACAGTGACCCTCAAGAGATGGGAGACATTAAATGAGTCCTGTGCTTTCCCCACTTACATGCCTAGAGAGATTCTAGGCCATGTTGTAGGCAGGTGGGGCCCAGCAGTCTCCCTGAGTTGAAGAGAGGAAGGCAGGAGGCCAAGACAGCTAGAACTCACAGGCCAGAGAATGGAAAATAGAGGCTGCACAGACAGAAAGCTCTGGAACTCTATAGAGAGCCCTCTTTGGGTCTTCAGCTACTTCTGATCAGTACATACATGTGAGAAACAACCCAAGACCCAGGAAAGAGTAGATTAGAGGGGAAAATTCCTGGAGCTCACCCAAGGCTGCAAATGGTTCTTGTTTTCAACAGCCAGATTGGAAAACCTCAAGATTTGTGAGGCATTGGGTAAAGCACTCAGAAGGATTTCACCTAATTTATGGGGCAAAATTAGCCCTAGAATAAATTATGTTCTGGTTCCATCTAACTAAACTTAAAAGCAAGACCTGAGAAGATCAAACTGTTTCTACATAAATTAACTTCATCCCAGAATAAATCTCGAGGATCTTACAGTAATTAAAAAAAAATCCAGTACCCAACAAGTAAAATTTGCAATGTCTGATGTCTAACAAAAAATTAGGTATGAAAAGAAGTTAGAAAATAAGATGCATAATAAGGAGAAAACCAATCAATTGAAACTGATGCAGAAATGACACAGATGACAGATTAATAAATAAGGATATTAAAACAGTTATTTTGACTGCATTGCATAAGTTCAAGAAGCTAGAGGAAAAATTGAGCATGTTTAGTAGAGACAAGGAAGATATTTAAAAAAAAAAGATCCAAATCATATGTCTAGAGATGAAAACTACAATATCTGAGATGAAAAATAAACTGGATGGGATTAGACACCACAGAGAAAAGAATAGTGAATTTAAAGACACAGCAATAGAAACTATCTAAAATAAAATACAAAGAGAAAAAAAGCTGAAAAAAATAAACAGAGCCTCAGTGAGCTGTGGGACAATTTCAAGAAGCCTAGAACACAGACAGTTGAAGTTCCCTAAAGAGAAGACAAAAAGTCAAATAAATAAATAAATAAATAATGGCTGGAAATTTTCCAAACTTGATGAAAACTATATAACCACATATTCAAAAAGCTCAACAAACTACAAGCACTAGAAACATAAAGAAAACTACACCAGGGCATATTATAAGCAGTTGCTTAAAACCTGTGAGAAAGAGGAAATCTTTAAAGTATCCAAAGTAAAATACCCCTATGTACAGAAGAGCAAAGATACTTCTCACCAGAAACTATGTGAGCCACATTGTTAAAATACTGAAAGAAAAAAACTTAACCTTTTATACCCAGCAAAAATATTTTTTAAAAATAAAGATGAAATAAAGACTTTTAAAATCATACAAAGGCTGAAAGACTTTATCAGGAATGTTAAGCTAAGTGCTTTAGGCAGAAATGACAGCAGATACAAATGTGGCCCTACCCAAAGGAATGAAGAGTACAAGAAAGGATAACTACATGTGTAAATATGTGATTTTTCTTACTTAATCTATAAAACAAGTCTCAGTAATTTTAAAAGGAGTCAATTCATACAAACTATGTTCTATGACCACAATGAAATTAAATTAGAAATCAGTAACAAATATCTTGGGAAAATCTCCAAATATTTGGAAACTAAATGACAAACTTCTAAATAGCCCACAGGACAAAGAAAAAAAATCAAAGGTAATTAGAAAGTGTTTCAAACTGAATGAAAAGAAAACACAATGTATCAAAATTTGTGGGATGCAATTAAAGCAATACTTAGAGGGAAATTTATAACATTAACAGCCTGTTTCAGAAAAGAAAACTCTCAGGTCAATGACTTCAGCCTCCACTTTAAGGAACTAGAAAAAAAGAGCAAATCAAGCCCAAGGAAAACAGAAATCAAATTGATAACAGGAAAACAATAGAGAAAAATCAGTGAAACCAAAAGGTAAATATTTATTGAAAAGATACTGATTGAAAAACTGATAATCCTGTAGCCGGACTGATCAGGGAAAAAAATTAACACAAATTGCCAATATCAGGGGTGAAAGACATAGACACAATGCTATAGATTCTACAGAAAGGATAAGAGAATATTAATCTAGCTTGCCCTATATCCATTAAATAAATTTAACTTGTAGTTCAAAACATTCCCACATGCACAAAACAAATTCCAGGTCTAGATGGCTTTATTGGTTAATTTTATCAAATCTTAAAAAGGAAATAATCCCAATTCTACACAAACTCTTCCAGGATATTGAACATGAGGGAATACTTCCCAATTCATTCAATGAGGAAGACATTATTACATTGATACCAAAGTCAGACAGACATTAAAAGAACAAAGAACAACAAATCCATATCCCTAGTAAACATTGATGAAAAACAAAATTATAAGAAATTGAATCTAGCAATATATTAAAAGGATATTGCTACGGTCTGACTGTTTGTATCCCTCCAAAATTCGTATGTTGAAATCCTAACCCCCAAGATGATAGTATTAAGAGGTGGGGGTCTTTGGGAGGTGATTAGGTCATGAGGATGGAGCCCTCACCCCTTCCACCATGTGAGTACACAGTGAGAAGACCGTCTATAGACCAGGAAGTGGACCCTCACCAGATACTGAATCTGCTGGCTCCTTGATCTTGGAATTTCCAGCCTCCAGAACTGTGAGAAATAGATTTCTGTTGTTTATAAGCCACCTAGTCTATAGTATTTTGTTATAGCAGCCCAAATGGACTAAGACAATATATCACAATGCAGTGGAATTTATTCCAATGATGTAATATTGGTTGAACATTAAAAAATCATTGAATAAAATATGGTCATCTCTATAGATGCAAAAATACATTTGGCAAAATCCTGCATCTCTTCCTGATAAAATCTTCTAGAAAACTAGGAATAGAAGAGAAGTTTCTGAGCCCAATAAAGGACAGCAACAAAAACATACAGGTAACATCATACTTAATGGGGAAAGATTGAATGCTTTCCTCCTAAAATCAGAAAAAACTAGGAGGTCCACTCTCATAACATCTATTCAACATTGTACTAGAGATTGTAGCCAGTGAAATAAGGCAATAAAAAGAAATAAAAGGCTTACAAATTAAAAAGGAAGAAACAAAACTGTCTTTATTTACAGACATTATCATCTATATAGAAAACCCTATGTAATCTATAAAAGTTACTAGAATGAACAAATACATTTAGCAATGTTGTAGGATAAAATCAGTAAACAAAAATCAATCTATTTGTTGATACTAGCAATGATATCCAAAATTTAAATGTAAAATTTAAATTTAAATGTAATAACTTATACCATTCCCAATCTCATCAACAAACATAAAATACTTAGGAATAAATCTGATAAAATATATGCAAGAACTGTACACTGAACATTACAAAACACTGATGGAAGAAATTAAAGGTAACCTGAATAAATGGAGACATATACCATGTTCATGGTTTGGATAATTTAACATTAAGATATCAGTTCTCCTTAAATAGATCTGTGGATTCAACACATCTCAATCACAACCCCAGAAGGATATTTTGTAGAAATTGACATGCTTATTTTAAAATGTATATGAGTCAAAGGACCTAGAATAGCCAAAACAGCTTTGAAAAGGAAGATCGAAGTTGGAGGATTTACACTACTGATTTCAAGACTTCTAAAGCTATGGTAATCAAGAAGTTGTGGTATTGGTGTAAAGATAGAAAAATAGATCAATGGAACAAAATAGAGTCCTGAAATAGACCCATAACAGATTTGTCAATAGATTTTAAAGAAAGGTAGAAAGGCAATTCAGTGTGGAAATGATAGACTTTAAAACAAATGATGCTCAAGTAATTGAATATTCATAGACTCCAAAAAAAACCCTTCAATCTTTACCTCATGCTATCTACAAATATGAACTCAAAATGGATTATAAAGCTAAATGTAAGCTTACAACTATAAAACTCCTAGAATAAGATCCAGGAGAAAATCTTTGGAAACTTGATTTATGCAAAGGTTTCTTAGATTCAATACAAAAAGTACAATCCATAGAAAGATAAAATTGATAAATTGGACATCATCAAAATTAAGAACTTCTGTTCCTTAATAGACATTGTTAAAGAATGAAAAGACAAGCCACAGACTCAGAGATAATATTTTCAAAGAACCATATCTGATAAGGACTTAAAAACAATATAGTAATAAGAAAACATACAACCCAATTTTTAAAATAGGCAAAAAAGATTTGGAAGAGACATTTCACCAAGGAACATATATGGATGGCACAAGAGAACATGCTCAATATCATTTGTCATCAGGGAAATGCAAATTAAATATACTACATCCCATTGGAATGTCTGAAATTAAACAGACAAATCACACCAAGCGTTAGTGATGAAGTAAACCAATTTTAAGTCTCATGCACTACTGATAGGAATGTAAATCATGCAACCACTTTGGAAAACAGTCTGGCAGTTTCTTAAAACATTAGAGTTACATATAAACTTACCATATAACCTATCTGTTCCATTCCTATATGTTTATCCAAAAGAAATGAAATCGTGTTCATAAAAAGGCTTGTACATGAATGTCCATGGCAGCTTTATTCAGATTAGCCAAAAACTGGAAACAACCCAAATGTCATCAACAGGTGAATGCGTAAATTATGAAGTATTCATCCAACGGAATAATTCTCAGCAATAAAAAGGAATGAACCATTGACACATGCAACAATGTGGATGAATCTCAAAATAATTATGATCAGTGAAATAAGCCAAACAAAACAAAGCAGTATATGTATATGATTCTATTACATAAAATTCTACAAAACACAAGCTAATCTATAGTGACAGGAAACAAATCAGTGGTTGTCCGAGGTCTGGGGGTAGGGAGTACAGGCAGGGAGGGGTGGGAAGGAAGGATTCCAAGGGGAACTTTTGGGCATGATGGATATTTTCATTATCTTGATTGGAGTGATGGTTTCTGAAGTGTACACATATATCAAAACATATCAAAGTATATACATTAATTTCAGTTTCTTGTGTGTCAATTATACCTCAATAAAACTGTTAGGGAGAGACAAGGAGCACCGGGAAAGGAGGGCCCAAGACGTTTGAGGAATGTCACTGTAGGGTACTTTGCTATTCATGACTCTTGAAGATAGAGGGTCCAATTGGTAATAATAGAAATAATAATAATAATTGCTATTATTATTACAGCTAGTGATTATTGTCTGCTTACTATTTTATCTTTTCACATAAGGGAAAACTGAAGCCCAAAGAAGCTAAGCAACTTGCTCAAGGTGGAACAGGGACTTGTATCCCACATGGTTAACCAGATCACTGTGGAGCTTCGAGAACAAACCACAGGGAGCCCTGGGTTTCCTGCGGAATTGGGAAGGTGCTGGCCCAAGCCCAGTGCAGCGATCCCAGCCCACCCTGATTCCTCTGGGCCCTGCCCAGCCTCCACAAGCCCTGCCCTCCCGTTTCTGCCACTGGGCCAGGCAGGCGAAGCCATCGCTGACGAGCTTAGATTCCAGCAGCACTGGTCTCACGAATTCCAAGCCAGGAGGCTGGGAGCCAGTGCTCCAAGAGACATTTGAGAAGATGAAGACAAAAGCTGTCGGGAAAAGTGACACATAAGGGCATGCCTGGAGTGTCTGCAGGTTTAGCCACTTCTCCAGATCTTCCCGGTACAGGGTTGGGGAGTAGGGGGCATGTGGGCCAGCAGTGACAGGTGCTCCAGGACACCTCATTAGGCCTGGGGGTGGGGCCCTGGGAGGGGACCTGGAAGAACCAGAAAAGAAGGAAGTAGACACCGTGAAGCCTCAAGGGCCCTTTGCTGGAGGAACCAGACACCGCATAGGGGCTGGAGGTCTCCTTAGGTGAGTGTGGCTCTCCAGGCTGTGAGAAGAGAACCCTGCATGTCCTGGCACTCTGCAGCCACGAGTCAGGACACAGCCATTCCCAGCCTGGAGCCCCACGGGACTCTGCTACAATCAAAAAGTCTGAGCCCATCACACCCTGGGGAAGGGTGGGAGGGCTTCCTGCCAGTTTTCTTGGCAGTAGAATTGTGTTCAGGAGATTGTTAGCACCGTATCACCTTCCCTTTCTGCGACTGAGGGTGGCTCAGGCATCGTATTTCATCAGCAGTTGCCTTTAGGGTAGCCGCATTGGAAACACTGAAGGGAACTCCTACCAGCCAATCCCCCCAATGTCCCCGGTCACCCCCTGTTAGTTTCCGATTGCTGCTGTAACAAATTACCACACGCTTGGAGGCTTAAAACAACACACATGTATTATCTTATAGTTCTGAGGTCGGAAGTCTGAAATGGGTTTCACCGGGCTGAAATCAGAGCGTTGGCAGGGCTGCTTTGCTTTCTGGAGGCTCTGGGGTGAATCCACTTTCTTGCCCTGTGCAGCTCCTAGAAGCTGCCCCTACTCCTTGATTATGCCCCTCCCGTCTTCAGAGCCAGCAGGGGCCGCTGCTATGTCTTTCTCACATCACCTCCCTCTTTCTCCAACAAAGACCCTTGTGATTACATCCAACTCATCTGAACGATCCGTGCTAATCTCCCTATTTCAAGGTCAGCTGATTAGCAACCTTAATTCCATCTGCAGCATTAATTCCCCTCTTCCATATAACCTAACACATTCACGGGTTCCAGGGATTAGGCCATTTTGTGGGCCCATTATCTTGCCTACCACAAACCTCCTCCCCAGGGAAGGTTAATTAAAAGAATTAACCAAATTTTATGTTTCCAAGGAGTTAAAAAAAAAAGTGCATCATGGGAGCCTCCCCAAATTTGCTTTAGGCAAGAAGGTTGGTGAACAGGAGAAATTTTGCTTTAGTTCTTGGCAGAAAACATCACCAACGACACCCCACTGCCATCTCCCTGATGAAAAGAGCTTGAGAGCCCCCCAGGTAAAGGTTCGTCTATATAAAGGTAGTTGCAGGCCTCCAGATCCAAGCAGGGAATGAGGCCAAATCCCCAGGGCCTCACCCAGTAGACAGTATGTGCATTTCTAAAATTTCAAAGGGATTTTAGAAAATTCTCTCCAGCAGCAAGACTGCTGTTTCTCAACCTGAAAAGGTTGCCCACTTTGGACAGCCAATCGCTTGCCTGCTTACAAAGAACTCTCTTCATCTATTGCAGCTGTGGATTCCTTCATGTTAAGCAGCCAAAGGAGGAGACCTGGAATCCAGTGCTCAGCAGAGCCCCTCTCTGGATTCTAACCCCGCGTGTTGCCAGTCACAGAGCCATGCTGGATCCTGGCTCAGCACCTGAGGGTATGTGTTAGTTACCTGTGGCTGCGATAACAATTTATTGCAGACTGGGTGGCTTAAAGCAATAGAAATTTATTTTCTCACAGTTCTGGAGGCCAGATGTCCAAAAATTAAGATGGCAGCAGAGCTGACAAGGATCTGCTCAGAGCCTTCTAGGCTCTGAGGAAGAAATGGTTCCCTGCCTCCCTTCTAGCTTCTGGTGGCTGTCAGCGATCCTTGCCAATCCTTGGCTCGTGGCTGCATCACTCCAACCTCTGCCTCTGTCTTCACATGGGCTTCTCCTCTGTGTCTTCCTCCTTTGCATGTGTCTTCTCCTCTTCTTGTAAGGACACTTCTCATTGGATTTAGGGCCCACCCGGTTTAATCCAGGATAATCTCATCTCAAGGGATCCTTAACTCAATTACATATACAGACACTTTTTCCAAATAAGATAACATTCACAGGTACTGTGCATTAGGATTTGGACATCTTTTGGGGGGGCCACAATTCAACCCACAAGAGAGTGGGATCTGGCCCCAAAATGGCATTGAGTGGAGTCCTGCCACTGAGCCCAAACCCCATCCCTCCAGGTCCAGCGAACTAGTCAAGGCCACCCCACAGCATCATCACATTCCACCCCCTTTGCCAAGGAACATTATCTTTTCTAGCCAGGAATACCCTCTCATCTTCCCGGAAAACTCCTGGTTGTTTTTCAAAATCTATCTCAAGTATCTCCTTCTGTATAAGGTCCTCCCTGGCAATGTGACAATGATCAAATCATCTTTGTGTTTTTGTCTCTCCAACAAATCAAATCTTGTATGTTCCTCTATTGGAACACCTATTACAATGACCACTTCACACATCTGTTTCTCCTACTAGGCTATGAACAACCTAAGGATTCAAAGACCCACATGTTCCCAAGCATCTATTCATGCAACAAATACTTACAGAGGGCCTGCTATGCATTAGGAACATAGAAATAGCTAAAGAGAAGGCACACAACCAAGAGATCTTACAATGTGGGAGTCCTACCTAACCCAGGTGTGGGAGACCAGGGAACTCTTCCCCAAGGACATGGTGTCCTTTGAGCTGAGAGGTGAAGAATAAGTAGGAATGAACTAGAAAGAGGAGAGAATATTCCAGGCAGAGGGACTGGAATGGGAAAGACCCAGTGGTGAGAGGAAGCACAGCAAGTTCAAGGTCCTGGAAGAACCTAAGGGTGGCTGCTGCAGGGCTGGGAGCTCCTGTCATGGCAAAAGGAGACTGAGGACTCCTCAGGTAAGGGTAAGGGTAAGAGCACACAGGGCCAGGAGGCCTTGTTAAGGCACCTGGCTATTATTTATCTTTATGTTCTTACTTAATCAATGTGGAATGAATGAATGTAAATTGACTGTGACCACTGAGATGACATCAGAGTACTTCTGCTTTTACCATGTATGTGAAAACATGAAAAATATGTTTATCTTTTCAAAATTAATTTGTATCCAATAGTGACTATTCAGATTCAGAGTTGAAAAACTAGTTTCAAACAAAAATAACTTGAGTAGTAAATATTTATTAAAAATTACCAGTGAACTAAGATCTATACCAAATAGAAGATTGGACTTGGTTCAAGTCAAAAGTATTTCTAACCTATAAAGGAAAGAGCCTATAACCTATAAAACAAGGAGCTTATCAAAGAGCTTAAAAATACCCAGCCCAAGAAAAGGAGGTCGGGCTGCAGCACTGGTTGATCACCCAGGTCACAGAAAGTGACCTGCATCAATTACCTGGGTAGTTGTTGAAACTACAGCTTGTTAAAAATAGAGTGGTTCAGACCCCGCCCGAGACCCAGATCAAAATGTCCAGGGGTGGGGCTCAGGCCACCACCAGATTGCTATTAAGCAACTCCCAAGAACACCAAAGTTTAAAGATCCCTAACATAGTGACTTTTTAAAATTATGGTAAGATATATCTAGTGATTTTTTTTATAGTGGAGCTAGAAAGAGGACGGGAACTAAGACAAGTGAGGTGAGGACGGTAGTATATACTGGGAAGGGTGAAGGTAGGAGAGCGTGGAGAAGGGAGGTGAAGGTTAGGCTCCTGAAATAAACAACCCAGAAAGGACTGACTAGACCTTTTTAATCACTGGATCTCCCCTGGTGGTGGAGAAGATGTTTGGGTGACTAGGATAAGTTGAGGTTCTTATTCCCCTAGCGCTGTATACAATAAGGCACCACCTTGACAATTCTCCTTTCTCTTGATCACAAAGTGTGTCCACACCGCTGAGAGCCTGAGAGGTGATGTCACAGCCCAAGGGGTGAGAGCCCAAGAGCAGGGGAGGAAGCCAACACAGGAGCCAGAGCTGCCCTAGTCCTCTAAGCACTCAGGGTAGAAGTAGTGGTCAGTCCTATGGGACAAACACCAGTCCTCCTGGGGGCAGATGTCATCTATGGGTAGGGATCTGGTCCTTCACAGTATCCACAGATTGTTCTGCATCCTACAGGTTTGCTGTCTGGCCAGGGAGACCAATAGGCCCTTCCAGAAAGCAGGAGGTCAGTGGGACCTGAATGCTGAGCAGGCACAAGGGGAGGGTACACACCAGCAGCCCATGGAGGGGTTCCTGCAGGGTCCTCTGGCTCTCAGCCAACCCCTGGTGAAAATATTTCATACTTCCAAACAGATCCCCAAATTATATTTTATGAAAACTTTTAATAAACAAATGTAGATGCTTTCTTAGAGCCTGGTTGTCTGGCCTGGATTCCCTGGCAAGGGAGAAGAGTCTACTTGAAGCTGTACACTGGGCAGAGGCATCTATGGAACGTTCCGCACGTCAGCGTTTGTTTCTGTGTTGCTGGTAAATGAAGAAGCCTTTGGTTAAAGGCTGAGGTCTGCGGCAGGGTGAGAAAGAAGGGATCTTTTGTGACAGGTGGGGCCTCAATTCTTCCTCACTCTTTCCTACTTTCAAAAGCCCTAATGGGATTCCTGCTCAGAAGCCTCTCTTTGGAGAAGTTATGCAAATAACTTCAAATAATAGCAACCTTAACCTATAAGCCAAGGAGAGCCCTGGGCTTCTCCACCCTGAGGTTAGAGGACCAGACTTTGTGAGAGGGAGGGGGAAAGGGGGTGCAAGACCAAGCTCCTAGATCACACCCTGTGGCAGGCCGAGAACTGGCTCCCAAAGATGTCTACACTCCAGTCCCCAGAACCTGTGATATGTTATGCTATATGGCAAAGGGACTGTGTAGGTGTGATTAAGGCTACAGATCTTGAGACAGGAAGAGTAGCCTAGATTGTCCAGGTGGCCCCAATTTTATCACGTGAGCCCTTAAAAGCTGAGAACATTTCCCTGCTGAAAGACAGATGTGATGGAATGGAAGGCAGGAGAAATTCAAAGTGTGAGAGGACTCAACCCACCATTGTTGGCCTTTGAAGATGGAGGAAGGAGACCACAAACCAAGGAATGCTGGCAACCTCTAGAAGCCGAATATGGCCCTTAGATGGCAGCCAACAAAGAAACCTCAGTCCTAAAACTGCATGGAACTGAATTCTGACAACAACCTAAATGAACAAAGAAATGGATTCTCCCCTAGAGCATCCAGAAAGCAATGCAGCCTGCAGACACCTTGATTTTGACCCAGTGAAAACCGTATTGAACTTCTGCCCTATAAAATTGTAAGATAAGAAGCAGATGTTGTTCTAAGCTGCTGAATTTGTGGTCATTTGTTGCAGTAGCAATAGAAAACAAACACACCCCCATATCCCTACCAGGGAGTAGGGCAGTGGGTGCTGGGAACTCACAAGGAACCAGCCTGGGCTTTATGGGCTCAGAACCAACTGGAGTATGTTGAGCGAAAATCTACACCCATGGAGGATCTGGCTTCCTAGGCCCTAGAAAATGGGGGTTTGGGCAAAATCAGAGTAGACTCGAACAATGATCACCATCTTTACTCTCTATCCAAGCAGAAGGTGGACGGGGCTCAGGAATGCTCCTTGATTCCATGGGTGGTCAGAGGATCTTTCTCCTCCTCACTGGCTTGAGTGCATCGTTGAAGACTGTAGTGATCCACCCACACAGGCTTCTCTGTTGGCTCTCTGGAAGCAACCCTTGCTGGGACAGGGGGCTAGAATCCATCATCCAGTGAGGAAAGCAGGGAGCTTGGGGCAAGACTGCACCCCAGAACCCGGCCTTTTCCCCCTGGGCGAGGGGCCTTGATCCACCCCCAGAGAGGAGAAAGGCTCCCAATCACTTGTTTCCAAGGATCAGGGTGGGGTGGACAGGGGATGGAATCCCACGCTGAGACTGTGACTAAGTCTAACACAGGACAGAGCCCAGTTTATGCCCCCGGGGGGAGCACACACAGTGCTGAGTGCCAAGACAGTGCAGGAGGAGCACAATGGGCCCACAGCACCCAGGGAAGCTGCTTTTCCCCAGCCATGGGCTGGCAGGAGCCAGTGGTCTGCTGCAGCCAGGTCTGCTGACAGCACTTCTCTGCCTCCTTAGGTGTGCGCTGAAGGGCCTGAGAGAGAAGGGCTGTTCCCAGGTGATGCCGGGGGCCTTGTCCAAGCACTCAGGAGCCAGTGAGCCCATGAGCCAGGGTCAACTCTGTCAGAGCACACACTCCCAGAGCCAGCCCAGGTCCCCAGGACTCCTTCAGTGTGGCCAGCACTGGGCAGCTGCTTATTGAACAGGGTGATGTGAGACCAGGTAAGGATGTGTGCAAGAAGGTAGCCAGGACTTCCCCACTCTTTTCTCAGCTAGCTGAAAGCTGCACGTTAAAGAACCTTCTTGCCCTGTCCCCAGCCTTGCTCCCAATTACTTCTTGCCACTTCCCTGCCACTCTTGATCATTTCCCCAATGTGCCATGAGCACGAGGCCTCTCTGACTTCACTTATGCCACACCTTTGTCTGGAATGCCCTTCCCTGTCTTGCCAAAACAAATTCAGTCTCCAAAGTCACCCTCCTTGGGGAGCCTTCTCCAACTTTTCCTCATTTCCTACTCCAATTTGAGCAGAACTGTTGCTTTGCTATTGCTTGGCACAGACCTGTATGTGTACACTTATTGCAGACTAATATTTTGAAACATTAACTCTACCCCCTCCCCATACTTTCCTTCAGTCTGGATTCCTACCCCTGTTTGAACCAGGCAAGTCATCACTCATTGCCTTAGGAAAAGGCTGACGTAGCAGAAGATGGAGTCAATTCTCAGCCTTTGAGTTTCGAAAACCTATTCATAAAGGGTTATGGAAACAGTTTGGTTGCTGGAGAGATATGGGAGAATTCATAATTCACAGAATTCAAAGCTTCCTGCCATTCCCTCCACTCCCATCCCTTTGAAGACTAGCCCAGAGCCTGGATCAGTGCTGCAGCTTGACAATATCACAGTCTATGGTAATGGTGCCCCCTAGAGTTGTGCAACACACAACCTCCAAGACTATTCACGGTGGCCTTAGAACCAGGCCCCTTCCTTATTTCCACTCACTCTCCTTAGCATTGAGGCCTTTATCATTTATCATTCTTGCATCCACATAGTTGCAGGACCTTAGTGAGGATTTTTATTTAGGAAAGGATGCCCTTTCTATGGACTTCTGCCTTGATGTCATTGGCCAGAACTGTGTTATGTCCTCGACCTACAAGGAAAGCTGGGAAACACAGTCTTTTAGTTTTTTAATCTCTATAATAGGGAAGCAAGGGAGAAGATTTTGAGCAGCCAACTCACATTATCTACCACAAGGGGAGAATATTCCAGGCAGGAGGCACAGCATGTTCAAAGGCTCAAGAGCAAGACCATCCCCTCTATAATTCTCAGTCCCTACAACACCACTAGGACATAGCAGGCACTCCCCAGACACTTGCTGGAGGAATAAACAGATAGTGAAGTGAGAGCATAGCAGGGCACAAAACCTACAAGAAGGTCAGAGTGTCTGTATTGTAGCACACGAGAGGCAAGAGGATTACATGGGAGCCAGAGCATCAAGGGCCTTGTGTTTGGACCTTTACACTAAGGAAAATGAAGAGCCTTTGAAGAACTGTCTATAGGGTGTCACTTGGCTAGATTTGTGTTTTGGGAAGGTCATGCTGGCTGCAGGAAGGGGCACATTTTGGAGGTAGACAAGACAAAAGGTAAGGAGCACATTTGGAGACTATTGCCAATATCCAAGCTAGAGGAGAAGGTGGCCTGGAAGAGTATGTGGTAATGGGGATGGAAAGAAGTGGTCAGAGTCCAGTGATATTTTGAAGGCAGAACCAACTGCACTTGGCAATGGATTGAACATGGGAGAAAAGAGAAAAGTCAAGGACAACTCTGAAGTTTCTGGCTCAAGTGACTGAGTCTAGGGGCTACCACTCATTGAATCAGGAAGCACGGAAATAGCAGGTTTGCATCAGGAGTGGCGTGGTGGTCAGTGCGTGAGTACACTCTGGGCATTATACTAGGCCCTGTTATGCACACACCCCAAGATTTGCTCATCCCCGCCTGCCCCCCAGGTCTTAGTCACCTGTTCAATGGGAATCTCCAGGTCTTAGTCACCTGTTCAGTGGGGGTCTCCAGCTGCAATCACTAGTGCACACACTCATCTCTTATCCCACAGCAAGCCAGTCTTGGAACAATGCCCTTTAGCTATTTGAACTGTTCATAGTGCACATAACAAGGGCCCTGGCCCCTCATGCAGTAGACAGAGTTGGACTTGGGTAGCTGTTCCACTAGCACCTTCTCCACATGTTCCATGGGCAGCTGCCATAAATGGTGAACCTGTTCCACCCTAGGTCCTGCAGCTTCTCCAGCAGGTTCCCAAGTGAAGCTCTATCTCTAGTTCTTTATATACCACAATTCACCATAGCTCCTCTACCCAACCCTTCATGGACTTGGCTGGACCCATTGGAGGCTATGGCTTCTCTGATCACTTTTTAGCTCAGCTGAAGCACCAAACTGGAAGCTCATGGTCTGGTTTCTCCAGGGGATACCGGAGGGGACAGTTAACACAATCTAGAAATGGAGGAGAGTTAATACCATGAAGCAGACCTGGCCTATAAGGTACAGGAGAAAGGAAGAAGCCACCCAATAAATCTTTTTCTTTATGTCCCCAGCCCCAAAAAAGTGTTCTAAGGCATAGTTCTTCCATTAGTCCTGTCTATAAGACATTCCAGGTGACCGAGCTTCTGGCTGCATTTTTAAGTGAAGTTGTGGCTAGCTTGGTATAGTAGTCTCCTAGGGTTGCCATAACAAAGTACCACCAACTGGGTGGCTTAAAACACTGGAAATTTATTCTCTCACAGTTCTGGAGGCCAGAAGTTGGAAATCAAGGTGTTGACAGGGTCATGCTATTTCCAAAGGCTCTAGGGGAGAATCCTTCCTTGTCTCTTCCAGCATCTGGTGGCCCCACGTGTTCCTTGGCTTGTGGCAGCATCACTCCAATCTCTGCCTCTGTCTTCACATGGCCTTCTCCCTTCTGTGTGTCCTTTCCTCTTCATATAAGGATACCAATCGTACTGGATTTAGGGCCCACCCTAATCTACTTAGACTTCCCCTTAATTTAACTAATTACATCTGCAAGACCCTCTTTACAAATAAGGTCACATTCTCAGGTGCTAGAGTTTAGGACTTCAGCATGTCTTTCTGAGGGACACAATTCAACCCAAACACTTGGTAACACACCATCTTGTATTTGCTTCCCTCTTTGTCTGCCTCATTTACTTTTTTCTCTCTTTGCTGCCCTGGATTTGCACCACTCAATGAGGTCTCGTCATAGGCATTTTGTCTAGGGATCTATTT
Organism: Daubentonia madagascariensis; assembly: GCA_023783475.1. NCBI lineage: Eukaryota > Metazoa > Chordata > Mammalia > Primates > Daubentoniidae > Daubentonia > Daubentonia madagascariensis. The sequence continues at coordinate 3,279,779 of JAKFHU010000144.1, read as the reverse complement.
TCTAGGAAATTTGTGTAAAGAAAGACTTGCTGAGTTTGGAATATCCAAGTGAAGATGTCTATAATTCTGAAGGACAGGGTAAATGTCTGTACTGGAAAATATAAATTGAAGCTATGGGAAATATCTCCTTTGTTCATCCTATATTCTTTTCCTTTCTTCTGGTAACAGTACCCCATTTCTCCTTTAGGGATCCATCTTTCCACAATTCCATGTGGTCCTAGGAGACTGGCAATTGCTACGACCCAATCGAGTGTTCCATTGAGTAGGCATGTGATTCCAGTTGGGTCAACCAGAACACTTTCCCAGGAATTAAATAATGATATTGGGAGGGAAAAGTTCTTTCTTTCCTCCAGAGTGGTTATCTAGGGTGATAAAACCTTGAGCCATCTATAACCACTCCTGTGCCTGCCCCCCACTACATGAGGAATCCCGTCTGCAATAGAAGAGAATGCGGCCAACACAATGATAGAAACAGAGCCAGAGATGGAAATGGAGGAAGAGAAAGAGGCCCTACAACATCATCTGTGTCCCCAGATCCAGATATGCTGAAGCCAGCTCCACCTCTAAATTAGCCTGTTATGCTGGCCAAAAACTCTCTTTATTTTTGCTTGAGCTGGTGTGAATTGGGTTTCTGTTGTTTACAACCAAAGTCCTGCCTGTATAAATGGCATCATGATTAGATGCTGACAGAACTTGTCAAAGTATGAAGCCTGACAAGAGCAGAGGGACTAAGGAAGAATCCCACCGGGCAGGAACATCTGAGCAACAGTCAGCAAAAGGCATTAAAGGAGACTAAAAAGTAATGGCCAGAGAGGTGGGAAGACAACAGAGAGAGTGACAGAAGACAAAGGAAGTGAGGCCCAGAAGAAGGGAATGGTCAAAAGTTTCAGCTGCTGCTGATGGGTCACACAAACAAGAAATGGAAATGTCCATGGGACTTAGCAACAGAATGTCCTGGTGATCTTGATGAAATTAGTCTCAATGGACAAGAGGGGGCAGAATTTTGACAAGCAAGTGTTGAGGAGTAAGCTTGGAAGGAAGTGAGATGATGAGCATAGGAAACACTCAAGAGATTTGGTTGTGAAAGAGAGAAAGGAGGTAACAGATGGAAAGGAAAAAGGAAGATGGGGTGGTGTCAACTTGAAGGTTGTTTTTTTAAAAGATAACAAAGACTTGAGCATATTAAATGTTGATGGGAAGAGGCCACTATGGAGGTAAAGATTACAGATATAAGCAAGGGAGGGAAGGGTGGTCCCTGAGAAGGTGAGAAGTCTCGGGTCTATCCATGGTAACAGCAGGGAGGAGGGAAATATAGGTGCAAGTTCATAATAGGTTTGTGGTTTGATGGCAGGAAGTTGGGTGGATTTTTATCTGTGAAGTAGCCACAGGGTTATTGCTGATGGTGACAACAGGGGCTGCAGGGAAATGGGCAGGGGCATGTTGGATCTGGAGGTTTGAGGGGATTGGAATGGCCTGTGGAGAACAGGAAACAGAGGCCACTAGAGACTTAGAAGGATTACTATACATGGAGGGACCTGCTGATTGGAGACCATGAAGTTATGAGGCTCCAATGCATGTGGTTGTGCCAGGTTTGGAGCAGGGCTCAGCTGTGCCAGAACAGGCACAGAGGTGGCAAATGGTTGGGGTATTACAGGACTGCAGGACAAGGAGCAGAGGCTTTTGGAAAGCTGGGAGAGGAGGAAGGGGAAGACGGGAAGCAACTGAGAGAGGCCCAAGGTGGAAGGTCTAGGACTCAGAAGTCCCTGGGAGGCTGAAGAAGAGCAGAGGAGGGCATGTGTCTGGGCACAGATCACTCATGCAGCCACATTCCGATGCTGCCCAGAGGCCCACCGCCTGCCCCACTGCCACCTGCACTAAGTCTCTCCACAGTCTGCCCCTGACCCAACTCCACAACCTCTGCCCACACACTCCACACCATGGTCAGGTATCTCCTTCCCTCCTACATTCCTCATACTTCTGGCCTCTGAGCCTTTTCTCTCGGCCTACCCTGAGTATCCTCTCCACACACACAGACACACATGCACACAGACACACACACACACACACACACTTTTTGCCCGTTCAAATTCTCCCCTATTCTCCAAGGCCCAGATCAATCCTATGTCTTTAATGAAGCTTTTATCAGCTGTTCTGACTTCCTTTTCTGAATCCCTGGGGCATTTATAAAAGGTATCCTAGCATAACAGTATGATAGTCTCACAGTAGCTGTTAATTGTTTTATTTGTGATTTTGGTCTTAACAAGATTATGAGTTCCTTGATATGCAGGGCTACTTGGCCACTGATGATAGATAGATGATGATTGATAGATGGGTAGATGGGTAGATAGGTAGACAATAGATAGATATAAGAGACAGATAGATATAGATAGATAGATTCATAGATTGATTTGCATTAGGGAAAATTTTCTTTTAAAAAAATTTTTTTTTTTTTCCATAAACAAGGTCTCCCTCTGTTGCCCAGGCTGGAGTGCAGTGGTGCCATCATAGTTCAGTGCAGCCTCAAACTCCTGGGCTCAAGCGATCCTCCCACCTCAGCCTCCCAAATGCTGGGATTACAGGCATGAGCCACCGCACCTGGCCTAAGAGAAATTTTTCAACACCCATGGAGACTTGCCAGGTAGGAATCCCCACTTTTACTGCCATTCCAGATGGTCCTCAACTTATGATGGTTTGACTTATGGCTTTTCAACTTTATGATGGGTTTCTCAGGGTATTAAATGCATTTTTGACTTACGATATGTTTGACTTATGATGGGGTTTATAGGGATGTAATCCCACGGTAAGTCGAGGAGCACCTGCACACACAAGCACACATAGACACGTGGATACAAAATGTGCAGCTTGCAGGCCTCTGGGGACGCAGGGACTGAGGCCAGTGCCAGGATTCATACTGAGAAGTCTAAAGCCATCTCGACTTTGCTTTTCAAACAAGACTCCAGCCCCACCTGGCTCCCTCTCCCATCAGTGCCGTCAGTGCCTTCCAGACTATGAGCCTGCCACACACGCCCTCAGCACGGAAGCCGTGGGCTCCACAGAGCTGACAGGCAATGAGCAACAGCTGAGCCTGCCGCCCTGGACCTGCCCACAGGAAGCATAATCGGAGGAATAATCCGTCTAGGTGATTCAGTTCTTCAACCAGCCCGTGCTGCTCATTTTCCCAAAGGAAGCTCTCGGGGCCTGATGGAAGAGCTCCCGTTTTCCCCACGTTCGGCCGCAGAAGGCAGAGCGAGGACACGAGAAGATGTGAGAAAGCAAGAAGCGAAACGCCTGCAGATGTTCCTTGACCGTCTGTCCCGGGGAAGCCAGCTCTGGACTCCACATGACTTCATTAACCCCCGAGCAAGGCAGGCGCCTCTGAGTCGATGGTAGGGACAGAGGAGAAATAAAGGCAGGCTTTCTGGGCTTGTATTTGTCAACACCCTTCACTCTCCTCCCCTCAGTGAAGGATACTCTGCTACTGATGGCCAATCTGCTTAGCTTAGAGGTCTCTAAGAATCAGGCCCTCTCAGCACCAGAAATGGGAGCCTCTTCCCTCGCAGCTTAAGTGGGATCTTACTTACAGCAACAGCTCCCAGAGAAGGGCCCTGTGAGCCCAGGGCTAACGGAGGCTTCCCTCCAGAGCCTCAGGGAAGCAGGGACAGGGCAAGTGAGAAGGAGGGCATTTCCCACTCCCTGTTCTCCAGGGATGGCCCAGCCCCTGTGGCCCAGCCAGGAGCAGCCAGGGAGGCTGGGGGCGGGGGGTGGCTGCCACCGTGCCTACCGCTGCCCTGGGGTAGGCTCCAGGCTGAGAGCAGTTCTCTTTTATTCTCTCCATGCTGGCCAGGCAGGCCTGCAGCTAACGACAGGAGAGGGGCAGAGCTGCTGCAGGAGCACAGCAGGCCTTGTGTGGGGCAGAGCCTGACGGCTAGGAGGTGCTCGAGGGACAACTTCCCCTGCAATTGCCTTCTTAGCCGAGATTGTCGGGCAGTTGGTAACTCTGGCCTCGGTGGCGACACAGAGCTGGGCAGGAGGGTCTGTGAGGATGAGGGGCTCAGCAGCAGGGCCAGGGGGTGGTTCCCAAGTGGGCCTGGCACTGTGGCCCAACACAGTGAGGGTTTTTGATGATATCCACCTGAATGGGGTTGTAAGTAGCCAAAACAGAGAAGGGGAGAGTGCCTCTTAGGGTTCATCTGTGTGTGTATATGCTGTGGGGGGAGGTGTGTGTATACAAAATGTTGCTCATGTATGGTAAAATAAGGGCTGAGTTGTGTGGAGGGGAATATTTGAATATATTCAATTATACAAGGAGGATGGGCTTCCAGTGCATGACGGGCTGTTGATTGTTCTGTGTTGTATTAGTTATCTATTGCTGCATAACAAATGACCCCAATTTAGTGGCTTAAATGAACAACATTCAGCATTGCACAGTTTCTGCAGGTCAGGAATTTGACATAGCTTACCTGGGTCCTCTGGCTCTGAGTCTCTCATAAAGCTGCAACCAAGGGCTCAGCCCAGTCTGTAGCCACCTACCTTAAAGCTCATCTTACATGGTTGTCACGGAAGTCAGTTCCTCACCAGCTGTCCCAGAGGCTACCCCTAGCTCCTTGCCACATGGACCTTTCCATAGAGCAGTTCACAACATGCCAGCTGGCTTCCTCAGAGCAAACAAGTCGAGGAGAGAGAGAGAGAACAGGCTAGGACCCTAATCTCAGAGACAACACTTATCATCTTTTGTCTTAGTCCATTCAGGCTGCTATAACAAAATACCATAGACTGAGTAACTTATAAACAGCAGAAATTTGTTTCTCATAGTTCTGGAGGCTGGAAGTCTGACATCACGGTGCCAGCATGGTCAGATTCTGGTGAGGGCCCTCTTCCAGGATACAGACTGCCATCTTCTCATATCCTCACATAGCAGAGAGGGCAAGAAAGCTCTCTGGGATCCCCTTTATAAGGACACTAACTCCATTTATGAGGGCTCCACCCTCATGAGGTAATTACTTCCCCAAGGCCCCACTTCCTAGTACCATCACATCAGGAGTTTGGATTTTAATACATCAATGTTAGGGCAACACATTCAGTTCATTGCACCTTTGCTGTCTCCCATTCATTAGAAGCAAGTCACTAGGTTCCTCCCACACTCAAGGGGAGAGGATTACACAGGGCTGCAATGCCAGGAGGCAGGGCTCACTGGAGCTGTTTCAGAAGCTGCCTACCACATCCGTTAATTCATTCAGCAATTATTTAATGAGAACCTGCTATGTACCAGACAACACGCAGAGTGTGGAGGACAGAACAAAACAGGCATTATCACTTGCAGATTACAGTCCGGTAGGTTGAGATGCATATTAATTAATATACAAATAAATGTCAAATTCCAACTACAGATAATGTCCCTAAAAAAGGGAGGCACATGGTGCCATGAGAGCCTTTAACCAGGGGCCTGGGCCGGGGTGCTCCCTAAGGATGATGATAGAAAAGGGGGCCAACGCATGACAGAGGACCAGGGGCTGGCAGGGCAGTGCGGAGGGGAGGCCGTGGCCAAGGGCAGCACAACTGGCCAAAGGAGCAGCATCACGGATGTAGCAGGGTGGTGAGCGATGGCAAAGAGCACGCATGTGCGTGTTCGTGTGTGTTCCATATCTGGGTAAACTTGTGTTTACACTGTGTGAGTGGATTTCTTGAGTGAACGGCACTCCTGGTACACAGGAATGAGACAGTGGCAGGGAGGACTGAGTCTGAGCAGTGCTCTCTGCACGTTTAGAATTACGTCCCTTCACTCCTCCCCCCACCCTCCCACCGTCCTGATTCCCTGTTAAGGTTTCTTTGGGGAGTCATATATGTCCTCATAAAAAGCAAAAATCTGCTGATGCAGCCTAATGCATCATCCGGAAACGCAAAGCTGTCTGCAAGGGCTGGCTCTGCCCCCGCCCCAGCCTGGGAGGCTCCATTCTGCAAACCAGCATTGCCCTTGTTAAAGAGATGGTCTATTGATTGAGGCCAAAGTGACTTTTTATGGGGCCTTGGGTCCAGAAATGGGAAAGAGACTGGGAAGAGGCCGGAAGGCAGGAGGCCCTGGTGGGGGGTGGCGGGGGAGTGGGGAGGGGAAGCCCTGCTGTCAATGAGAAGGACAGAGTGGGGGCGGGCAGGGAGCTTGGAAAGCCCCTGGCCAGGGCAAGGCCCCTCCCTCTAGGTGGCGGGGGAGCCGAGTGTGGAGACAACGGGGGCTGAGGCAGGATGCGGTGTGCCATGTGGGCCAGCCTCGCACGCCTGTCTCCAAGGCTGAGGAGTCCCACGTACTGCTCAGTCATGTGGAGACAAGCCCAGACCTACTCCAAGCAGCAAACATGTGTGGGCCCTGTCCTCAAGGCACCCGGGGAGGACGACTTTCCTCCTCCCAGCAGCACCTTGGTGAGCTTGCAAGCAGACCCTGTGTCTGGAATCCGGGCGCAACTCCTCAGCTGAAGACTAAGGGCGTGACTCCCACTCGCTCCTCTATTTGTTTATTAAGATAATTATCCTTGCCTGTGTGCCAGGTGCTGTATTAGCCTCTGGGGGTACAGACGTGGTTCCAGCCCTCACGGGCCTTACAGCGTAGATAGAAAATAATCATTGAGCAATTATTCACAACACCATGTAATGACGGTTGTGTAAGGGAAAAACACAAGTGAGACCAGACATGGTTTGGAAGACATTGTATAGCCAGGGAAGGGGCTCTTGGTCTATTTGTTGTCCTCTGATCCTTGCTGAGCCCTTCAGAGGTGACCAGGCCTGTCTGGGTGTCAGTCTTGGCCCCCACTCTATTCCTGCAACAGTGTCCATTGCTGGCGCAACTCGTGGTCCATTTTCCCAGTCGATTAAGTGTACAATGGCCTACTTTCTTCTGACTCACCACCCATTTTTGCTACCACTGGTCCAGTCCATCCTCTGAGACTAACACCATTTCTGGCCTGGAGCTGTCCTTCCCACTGTCCCACGTGGTTCCCCTGCCCCACGACACAATGGTCCCCATTGTGAGCCACCTGCTTGGCCCCTCTCTGGGGCCCGGGAATGTTTCCTTACTCCCTTCACACACCACTGGAAGTGAAAGGGTCTCAGGGAGAGATGCAAGGAGAGGCTACTTCAGGTCCTACCTGCCTAAATGTTCCACCATTGATATTCACAGGGTTGTAGAAGGAATGAGACAAAGGGCTCCTCCACCTGTGCGTGCCCAGCCCACCCTAGCCTGAAGCATGGTGCGGGGACAGAAGTACCAGCCTCCACTATGTCCCCACTAGTCCCGTCTCTTGCCACTCAGCTGAACTTGTATCTCCATCTGTGTCACGCTCTACTTTCATCCCCACTCAGACCTCCACCCATCTAAGCTCCTGAGCTTCAGAGACAACAAATGCTTTATTTCTCCCCCGCAAAGCCTGGCTTTTGCAAACGAAAGTCTTGCTTTTCTGACCATTGTCATTTCCATTGCTTTAAAGCAGTGGTTCTTAACCTTGACTGAACTTTGTAGGGACCTGAAAAGTTCCCACTCCCAGGACTTCTGATTTAATTGGTCAGCGAGATTCTTACAGCTCCCAGATCATCCTAATGTGCAGCCAGGATCAAGAACCACTGCTTTAAAGAGTCCCATTTAAGAATAGCAATGACTTCTTTTGTCTCGGCTGATCCTCCCCTCCCCGTGAAGGAATGTGGGCCTCAGCAGCATGCACTGGTTCCGCGCACGTCAGCTGAGCCCCTTCTGTGTGCCAGGCACTGCTCTAGGTGCTCGGGACCAGCAGTGAACAAAAGAGACAAAAATTCCTGCCCTCACAGAGCTGGCACTCTAGCCGAGAGAGATAGGCAATAAGCAATAACAATCATAAACAGTACATTTTATAGTCTATTTACAGGTGATAAGTACAAAGAGGATGATTTAAAAAACAGGGTAAGGGGGGTCAGAGATGGGGAAAATTTGCCATTTTAAAAAGGGTGTCCAGGCTAGACCTTGTGGAGAAGGTGACGTTTGAGAAAATACTTGAAGGACATGAGAGTACACCAACTCGAAATTTTCAGAATAAAAACCATAGCAGATAGTTCAAGATATTACCCTGCTACATGTATTTAGGAGGGAGAATCAACAGGACTTGGTAATTGGAAGAAGGGACTGGGAGGGAGAAAAAGGATCCATCAAGGGTGACCTACGGTCTTCTGATTTCAAGATTGTTCTTTTTTAAGCACCAAAGGAGGCAAGAAAAGCTTCGTATTTCTCTGCTGCACCCTTTTTAATAAAAGGATTTGTTCTGTAAAATTTGGATTCAGTCAAAAGCCGCACTTAAGGACCTAGAAGTCCACAGTTTCCCCACCCCTGCTCAGGTTTCTTGCACAAGCAGCTGTGCATATATTAAAGGGTCCTTCATTGAGCTGGGGACACTGAGATCTGGAGGTGGAAGTCCAGAGTGACATTTTGGACATGCTGCTCTGAGATGTCTGTGAGACATCCAAATGAACCAACACATAGACCAAGGGGCAACAAACTACAGCCCACGGACCGCATCTGGCTTGCCATCTGGTTTTTACATTCTTAAATGATTGAAAATAATCCAAAGGAGAATAATATTTCCCAACATGTGAAAATTATATAAAATTCAAATTTTTAAATGTTTAAAAAAAAGATGAGCAATATTTCCTGACACATGAAAATTATATAAAGCTCTAATTTCAATGCCCATAAACAAAATATTTTGGAACACAGCCATGCCCATTTGTTCTCATGTTGCCTATGGTTGAGTTTGCACGAGAGTGGCAGAGTTGAACAGTTACAAGAGAAACCATTTAGCCCACAAAGCCTAAAATATTTCCTATCTGGTCCATTATAGGAAAAAATTGTCAACCGCTTATGTAGGTAACTGGATACATGGGTTCTGGAGCTCGGGAGGATCATCCAGGCTGGAGCCAGGAATACGGAGGGACTGAAGCCGTGAGTGGGTGGGACTGGAGAGCGCGTGTGGAATGAGAAGGGAGGAGGCTGAGGCCAGGCCCTGGACCACTTGGACATTTGCAGGTGGAATGGAGGAGAAAGAGCCCAAAAAGGGGATGGAGAAGGAGTAGCCAAGAGGTCAGAGGAAAATCCAGGGAATATGTTGTCATGGAAGAAGAGGAGGAGGAGGTATGAAGAGGAACTGAAAGGTCCACAGGCCGATGCTGCTGAGAAGTCAAATAATATGAGAATGGAAAGTGTCCAAGGAATTTAGCAACAAGAAGGTAGTGAGTGGCCGTGGTGGGGCAGCTGCAGTAGAGCAGTGAGGGGGGAGCCAGTTGCAATGGGACGGAGAGGATGGCGAGGCAGTGGGGACGTGACGTTTACATGACTTTTTCCAAATAGCTCTGCTGAGAAGGGGAGTACGTCAGCCCATAGAGAGAAGACGGTGGCTGGAAGTGGAGGAAAGGCAAGGAGGCCTTTTTGTCCTTGTTTGTTTAACTCCAGATTGATTGGCGGGAAAGGAAAGAATGAAGATGTAGGAGAGAATGGCCAGGAAAGCAGCCCGGCCCAAAGGAAGCTCACCGGCAGGCCAAAGAGCCGCTGGCTCCTGCCTGGCCTCCCCCACTGCTGTGAACCCTTAGAAGTTGGGGAAACGAGACCGACAAGGGAAGCCCCCACCTCGCCTTTCTCCTGTTGCAGGGGCAGTGGAAAAAGGAGGTCCTCTGGAGTCAAAGTAGCTTCAAACCCTGGCTCTGCCTCCTACTGACTATGTGAACTCAGCAAGGGACGGCCTCTCAGAGTCTCAGTTTCCTTATCTGTAAGGTGCCGGATAAGCCTCCCTAGTTCACAGGACTTGTGAGGATCAAATGCAATGACATTCATATGCCAGCCACAGTGTCTAACACATCAGAGACACTCAACTGATGTTAGATTTCCTCCACCCTGCTCCAAGCCACTCCCGGCCCAACTACTTCCCAGACTTTGTCTTGGAAAAAGAGAAAAGAATCTTGGACACAGACTTGACCTATATTCAGTGCCAAGTCTCTCATCTTTCAGGAAGGGAAGAGGGATGATTCCAGGGATGCACTCAGCCAGCTGGCCTGGACTCAGCCAGATGCATTGCTTTGGAAGCTCCCAGCTAAGGAGGGATTCTGGGATTCCTTCTTCCAACCAGATCTGGGCATGAACCCTCTGGCCACCTGAACTCTGGAAGCTTTGTCAAAACAGGAATTCCTAGCCTGTATTGTCAGGGTTCTAGTTTTGTAGGAGATTTTATAGTGTTATAGTGTTGTGGAGTTGCCTGGGATTGTCACCAGGCCACCTACCTTCCACCCCTGGAGACCTCGATGGGGACAGGGCCATTGAGAGAAGAAAGTTTTTTTCTTTCAACTGCTGAGAATCCACAGGAATGGACAGTCCCCAGCACAGGGTGTGGCCAAGATCAGGAGATGTGGCCAATCTAGTGCAAGGCAGACTGAGAGATGGTGCCCATGCCCACCTTAGCATGCTTGCAGGGCCATCTGCACAGAACACCTGCCTCCCTTAGTCAATCTCTCAGGCTGCAACTCAGAGCATCCTGTTCTAAGCCTCATCTCCCCAACCTGTTGTTTAGAAAAGATAAAATGGATAGATTTCCCTGGCATTTCCTTTTCAAAGCTGCCAAAGTGACTGCAGCCCCTGCTTTATACTTAGCCTGGAAAGTGTTTCATCATTTTCTGGGACAAAAAGCCTGTGAAAGGGACAGAGCAGGTTGGTCTTTCATCATGAGAGATCAACTCAGCAGGCCAGGGACAGAGAGAAGCCATTTGTTCTGGGAAGCAAATCAAAGTATCAAAGCCGCCTCCTGCAATTATTTAAATTAAATATTATGTTTCATTGAATGTAAGATATATAATTAATAAAAGTCCCCCACCTTTTTTATAGTCTTACTGAGCTGCAAAGAGATCATTACCAGAACAAACCTCTCCCACAGTGCCCAGAATGACAGGTGTGCTCGCAGGGCCATGTGTGCATCTGCACGCGTGTGTGAGTGAGAAGGTGTGCCTGCGTATTTCTGACAACTTGTGCCTCAGGAGTCATTTGACTACAAAAAACCCACCCAAGCCAACTTAAGTAAAAGGGAATTTATTAAAAGGAATTGGGAACATCTCACTGCAACAGACAAGCTGGACAGCTTCCCTACCCTTTCAGCCTGCACTTTCTGATGGGACAAGACCATGCCCCTCACTGACAGCCGAGGCTCACTGGACCAGGACATCTGGCCTGTGCTGAGTTGGTTGGCTTCTCACTCCCAGAAATTTGAGATTGGGACACAGACATGCAAATTAGTTAGTTGGTGGTACTGTGGCTGGGAGGGCATGTCTCCAAGACATATATCAATGTTTGAGTTATGTACCTCCTTGGACAGTGGTTCTCAAACTTTTGCATGCCAGAGGATCACCTAGGGCATTTGTTAAAAATGTAGTTTCTTTGGCTCCATCCCCAGAGATTCAGGGCTCAGAATTTTTAATAAATGCCGCAAGTGATTGGAATGCAGGTATTTCTGTAAGACAGAAGAGAGAGAGGGAGAGAGAGAGAAAAGAAGCAGATGAGAGATGAAAGACCTTCATTGCCCCAAAGAGAAAAAGAAAAAAGAAACTTGCTGCCTTGGTCAAAGATGGCTTCTAGTTCTCAGATCCAGTCCCTCTCAAGACCCTTCTGTCATTCCTGCCCTTGAGTTCTGTGGATACCCCTGATTCTTAAGAAACCCTAAATTGGTTTCCACTTCCTGCCACCAAAAAATCCCTAAAAGCCCTGGTGCTTATAAAACCAAGGACAAGTGACCATCTGGTTCAATTACCTATGGCTGGTGGGGGAGAGGGCAGGACCACCTGCTACGAACACAGCCACCTTGCCCACCTCTTCCACAGGTGCAATGGCAGGTCCTTCCTGGGAAGGGGGTGTCATCTGGGAAGACACCCCAAACGCATCTACTACAGGGGATGTTTCTGAGAGCGTGAGGGCCCATGGGTGTTTGTGTGCCTGTGTGTGCATGCATGTGCACAGCTCTAGGTCTGCTGCCTGTGAGGCCTGGGTATGGTATTTTCTCAGAGAACAAGATTATAATTATGAGTGGGTGTATGTTACTGAATCAGTCTGTGCACGTGAGTGGGAGAGAACCAAGCCATGCTGCAGTCTAGGTTATAATTGTCCACATTAGAGACTCATTAACTGTATCGCTACATCTACCCATAATACACCAGGATTATATTTAGAAATGAGCTTCTTAAAGAGAGAGAACAGAGAACGCCCCCTGTTATTTGGGGAATGGGAAGGGTGTTCCAGACCATTTGGAAAAGAAAAGGTGGTAAGAGTTGCACCCAGAATGACCTGTGACTGGGAAGAGACAGACACCAGGGGTCTGCAGGGTCCTCCCTAGACATCCCAAGCAGGCAGCAGGTTCAATCTCCATGGTGTGGGAAGCAAAGCTAGAGTGCAGGGAACGCGGCCCCAGAGCCAGAAGATAACAAGGACTCCATGTGCCTTTTCCAAAGTCCCCGGGGGAGTTGGCAGCCCAGTCGGTGATCAGAGGAAGAGTTCTGATACTGTCTCCACAGGAGGATTTTTATACGTCTACTTTGTGGGACTCTTCCAGCATCTTAAGGGCACTTCTACATCTCTGACAGTCACTACAATAAATTTCTCATCACAAACCAGAGTGAAGAAGAGAAGAAACCTCTCCTTCCCATACACACCCCCAGCCGACAGTACTTTATCTGTATCTCTCTGGTGTCATGTATTACTTTCTACCTCATGCCTCCTCAGGGGCATGTCCATGGAAGATGTCCATCATCACCTCCCACCTGCATGCTTTTTGGTGGACACCCACAGTCCCCTACCCAGATCCCCCTCACGTCCCTTTTTCAGTGCTTTGGTCCCGCTCCTAGCTTCTGTGCGCTTTGCTGCTGATTGTTTGTAGCTGCTACCTTCTTCTTGTCCTTGGGCTGCCGCATGCATGCATGTCCACAGACTCAGAGTTAGAGGTCCAGAGGGCCTGCCAGTTCACTCCCCACCCACTTGCCACCCTCCAGCAAGGAGGGACTGGTACAGAGTTACAATGCCTACCTCTCTCGCCTGAGTAGGTGCAAACTCACAGAGGCGATTTATACACCAGAGTTCCCCAGGGGGGACTTCACCTGAAATCCCTCCTTCTATTGGCTTCTTCCCCTTCCAACACTGCTTCTGTACACTCCTTCACCAATGGCTCCTCGGGACACTTTCTTCATAAATCACTTGCATCAAACCCCTGGCTCAGAGGTTGCTTCTGGGAGAACCCTCTTCCCAGTGCCCCAGCCCTACCCACAGCCCCAGAAAACCTACAAGCCCCTTCCATCCCTCCTTGCCTTGTATATCTGTCCTCAGTTGGGTTTTTCTTCAGCTTTCTCCTGCTCTGCAGGGCTGCAGTTCCTAGGTTCATGTGTCACCTGGCTTCCAGTTGTATTTAGCCACTGGGGAGCACTGGCAGGAAATTGGGTGGAGGTGAGGGGAGCCAGGGTCTCTCTCCCCGTGCCTCTGCTGTAACAGAATCTCTGGTGGTTGCTGTGTCTTCTCCCGCTCCTGCCAGACAAGCCCACTGTGGTTCCAGCTCTTGCTGGGTGACCCTCCAGCCTAGAGGCGATAGTGCTGCCTGCTGCCATGAATCTTTGAGTGTCCCACTGTTCTGTGTTTGACTTCTCCGCCCTTCTATCACCTGTTTAACAAAGTCCCCGCATTAAAGTCCTTCTGTTTTAAATATTCACGAGGTTTCTATTTCCTGGTTAGGCCCTGACTGACCCAACTAAGAATAAAAAAGGGCTTCATTGTGGGGTAAAGAAGACAGAGGTCTAGAACCTGGGGCCTAGGGGAGAGGTCTGGATTAGAGACACAAATTGGAGGCTCATTGACACGCAGAGGTGGAGGATAAAACCTGGGAGCAGCAAGGCTGATACACAGAGGGTAAGAAGCTCACACCCCTGTGAAGCAACCCATCCCAAATTAGTGCAAACCACTTGATTAAAATGAATTGAAATCTGCCTCACCAAGTGTTACTATAGATCCAATCTAACTTTTTCCAATGCCAGTCCTTCAGGTATTCAATGAGACATGTCTTGGTCCCTTCCATATCTTCTCTAATGTAACATCTCCAAATCTTTCAGCTCTTCTTGACAGGGCAGGGTTTCTGGGGCCCTTCCTCTCCTGACCTGGTCACTCTCCTCTGGACATGCTCCCATTTAGCAGTGTTCCTTAACAATAGGGTCCCAACGAGGAACACCAGTCTCTCGATGTCATCTCACCTTCCTTGCCGCAGAAGGAAGGACACTAAACCTCTACTGATATATCCAAGACTGAATTCCATTTTGGAGTTGTGAGCCCAATGACTGGTTCACTGTGGATTTGCAGACATGTCACAGAATGGGAGAAAGAATGGGTCTTCTCTTTGAGCTAAACTTGCCTGTTCGTGTCTGTGGTAGTTGGTTGGATAACTCCACACGCATTCCAAGCTCCTTCGCCTTGCCCACCTCCACTCCAGACACTGGGAAAATGACATGCTTTCCCTCCCAGCACTCCCTCAAGCTGGAGGTGAGAGGCATATGACATAGTTCTGGCCAATTAAATATGAATGCAAATCTGTTGAGGGCTTCGGAGAAAGCTTTTGCCTTCCTAATAAAAGAGACAAGTGTCTCTGGAGCCATCCCTTCCTGGTCCTACTTGCCTTTAACACAGTCACAATGCAGCTGCGAGGGGAGTGCCTGGACAATCTCAGAGAGGCTAGCCCTGACACTGCTGGGCCACGGAGCCAATGCTGATGATCCCTACCTCTGGACTCCGTGTGTTGGGAAAAAAATCTGAACCAACACACTGAGGAAAAATATTTTCAACTCATATCATAAAAAGTTAATATCCCTAATATTTTAAAAAGGTCCTGGTATAGAAAAGACCACAACTATACAGAAAAACAAGCAAGGAATATGAACAGACCATTAACAGAAAAGAAACGTAAATGGCTCTTAACCATACGAAGAGCCGCTGGACCTTGCTCATAACCACAGAAATGCAAATGAGACCTGAGATCTCATTGTCATCTATCAGACTGAAAAAAATCAAAATTTTACCACATACTCTGTTTAAGCTCTGGGGAATAGACACTTTCATACTCTGGTGGTAGGAATACAAAATTATACAATCCCTGTGAAAAGGAATTTGACAAAATTATCTCTGTATTCGCTCTGACTCGGCAGTGCCACTCTGGGAACATATCCCAAATATAAAATGGCAAAAAGATCCACGTGCAAGCCTACTCATTACAAAGCAATTTGTAAGTGCAAAAGTGCCCCCTCACTTACCCACCCAACAACAGGGGATTGTTGGATAAACTATAATAAAGGTCGAGCATTCCTCATCTGAAAATCTGAAATCCAAAATGCTCCAAAATCTGAAACTTTTTGAGCACCAACGTGATGCTACAAGTGGAAAATTCCATACCTGACCTCGTGTGACGGGTCACAGTCAAAACTTTGTTCCATGTGCAAATTATTAAAAATATTGTATAAAATTACCTTCAGGCCATATGTATGAAGTATATATGAAACATAAATTAATTTTATGTTTAGACTTGGGTCCCGTCCCCAAGATATCTCATTATGTATATGCAAATATTCCAAAATCCAAAAAAAATCCAAAACCCAAAACGCTTCTGGTCCCAAGCATCTCGGATAAGAGATACTCAACCCATGTATCTATATAATGGAATTATATGCAGCTGTAAACTGGAGTGAGAACCATTGCTATATACCACTAAAGAGGGGTTTCCAAGCTATGTCTTTAAGCAAATAAAGTAAGATGGGAAACATGTGTATTTAAGTATGTTACCATTTATCTAAAAAGGTGTCAGATATAATTATATTTTTAATGGAAAGATTTTTTTTGCTAAAAAATGATTACCTAAAGAGGGAGGGAAGAAAAATAGTGGAGGGGACAGGGCTAGAGCTGGACCTCTTAGAATGTATTTTGTTTTGTAGATTTGACTTTGGAACCATAAAAATATTCTCCATAATAAGATAAAAATTTAATCTTAAAATTAATATCTAAAAATCAAATCTAAAATGAAACAATTAAAACAAAAATGAATCTATTCCTGCTTCAGTAAAACGTTTCTAATATTAAGTCAGTCTTGCATTCCTGGATAAATCCAATTTGAACATCGTGCATTATCTTTTTGACACATTGTGGGATTCTGTTTACTGCTCTTTTCTGTAGGATTTCTACTTTGTTACCCATGTGAGACTGGCTATAATTTTCCTTTCTCATACTGTCCCATCTGGTTTTTTCCTTTAATCAAGGTTATACAAGTCTCATAAAAGTTATATAAGGATATTCTATCTTGTTCAATACAAATTCTATGGAAGAACTGACACTGTATTGGAATTAATTGTTCTTTTACTGTTTGGTAGAATTCAGCCACATGAAACAACCAAAAGCACCAGACAAAATATATGAAACAATGGTTTTCAAGACACTGTATATCAAGCAATGAAGGGCAGTTTTCCCTGACAGACAGAAAATGGATAAGGTAAGCCATCCAATTATCCCAGCTTACTGCTTTGAGAGTTTCCAGGACTTGAAACAGGGAGGCAGGGCTCAGGCAGAGCCTGGAAGACACCCCAAATTAAGGAGATGTAGCTGGAAGTCTGAGAAGATCAAAAGGTATTTTGAACTGAAAGAAAATGAAAACATATAAACATATCAGAATTCTAAGCAGTAACTTAGAAATTTAAGCATTAAACACCTATATTAGGAAAGAAATGATCACAGCCTCCACCTTAAGAAACTAGAAAAAAAAGAGCATATTAAACCCAAGGTCAGCAGAAGAAAGAAAAAAACAAAAATCAGAGGACAAATCAATGAAATAGAAAACAAAAAAAAATAGGAAAAAAATCAATGTAAACAAAAGTAATTTCTTTGAGAAGATAATAAAATTGATAAACCTCTAGCCAGGCTGCTAAGGAAAAAAAGAGAAAAGACAAAAATTACCAATATCAAGAATGAGAGATATGATATCACTACAGATTCTACAAATATACCAAAGATAATAAGGGAGTAATATGAACAACTTAGTATTGTGACTACTTAGATAAAAATGGGCAAAATCTTTAAAAGACACAAATTACCAAAGCTCACTCAAGGAGAAATAGATAATCTGAATAGCCCTATGTCTATCAGAGAAATTGAATTTGTTATCTAAAAATTCACACAAAGAAAACTCCAGCTCAGGTGACTTTACCAAACGTTATAGGAGAAAAAGTTTCTCCAAATATTATATTACACATTAAAGAGGAAAAACTACCAATTCTGCACAAACCCTTTCAAAATATTGACGAGGGGGGCATATTTCCCAACTCGTTCTATGAGACTAGCATTATCTTGTTACCAAAACCAGACAAAGACATAACAAGAAAAAAAAAACTGAATTCTAAATAAAATTTTAGCAAATCAAATTCAACAATATATAAAAAAGAGTACATACATCACGACCAAGTAGGGTTTACCCAAGGAATGTATGTTTGGTTTAACGTTAGAAAATCAATCAATGTGATTCACCATATTAACAAATTAAAGAAGAAAAAACATGATCATATCAATAGATGCAGAAAAAGCATTTGACAAAATACAACATCCTTTTATGATAAAAATAAAAAACCTCTCAGCATAGTAGGAATAAAACAGAGTTCTTCAGCTTGACAAAGAAAATCTATGAAAAACCTATAGCTAGTATCATACTTACAATGATAGAATACTTTCCCCCCAAGATCAGGAATAAGGCAAGGATGCCTGCTTTCATTCATTCTATTCAACATTATATTGCAGGTCCTAGCCAGTGCTTAAATTAAGCAAGGAAAAGGAAAAAAAAAGGATCCAGTCTTTATTGATAGGTGACAGGATCTTCTATGTAGAAAATCTAATGAAATTTACAAAAAAGCTACTAGAATTAATAAGTAAGTTAGCATAGTTGCAGGACACAAGATCAATATACAAAAATTGATTATACTTCTAAATACCAGCAATGAACAGTCAGAAGTTGAAATTTTTAAATACGATTTATAATAACATAAATAAATGTGAAATAATTAGGGATAAATATGAAAAAAGATGTGAAAGACCTAAACACTGAAAACTATAAAATATTGCTGAGAAAAATTGAAGACAACCTAAATGGATGGAGAAATATACCATATTCATTGTTGGAAGACTCAATAAGATACTAGTTCTCCCCAGATTAAGGTATAGATTTCATGCGATCCCAATCAAAATTCCAGCAGGCTTTCTTTGTAGAAATTGACAAGCTAATTCTAACATTCATACTTAAATACAAAAGGCTTACAGGAGCAAAACAACTTTGTTAAAGAACAAAGTTGGAGGACTAACACTGCCTGATTGTAAGACTTATTATTAAGCTACAGTTATCAAAAATATTGCTGTAAAGACAAAAATAGATCAGTGAAACAGAAAACAGAATCTGGAAATAGGTCCACAAGAATAACTGATCTTCAGCAACTATGCAAAGGCAATTCAATAGAGAAAAGATAGTCTTTTCAACAAATGATGTAGAAATTATTGGACCATCCATATGCAAAAAAAAAATGAACTTCAATCCATACCTTGCACCATTTGCAAAAATTAACTCAAAGTGAGTAATAGGTTTAAATGTAAACATTAAAACTATAAAACTTTTAGAAGAAAATTTTTGTGTCCTTGGGTTAGGCAAAGATTTCTTAGATATGATACTAAAAAGTACAATCTGTGAAATAAAAATTGATAAATTGAGCTTCATCAAAATTAAAAAGTTCTGTTCTTTGAAAGACACTGTTAAGAGAATAAAAGACAAGCTCCAGACTAAAAGAAAATATCTGTAAATCATATACCAGTTAATGGACTTGTATCCAGAATATATAAAGAACTCTCAACACCAAATAATAAGAAAATAAACAACCTAATTAAAAACAGGCAAAAGATTTGAACAAACACTTTACCAAAGAAGATGTGTGATAGCAAATAAAAAGGTGAAGATTTTCAACATCATTAATCATTACGGAAATACAAATTAAAACCACAATGAAATTTCACTACATAGCTATAAAAATGGCTAAAATAAAAAAGGCTTACTATACCAAGTGTTAACAAGGATGTGGAGAAACTGGATTTCTCATGCCCTGCTGGTGGGAATGTAAAATGGTGCAACCACTTTGGAAAACAATTTGTCAGTTTCTTAAAAAGACAAATATATATCTACCATGTGTTCTAGCCTTTCCACTTCAAAGTATTTACCCAAGAGAAATGAAAGCATATATATATAAAAAGACTTATAGATGAACGTCCACAGCAGATTTATTTGTAATAGCTAAAAACTATAAATGGCTCAAATGTCCATCCACAGGTGAATGAATAAATAAATTGTGGTATATCTATACCATGAAATGCTACTCAGCAATAAAAAGAATGAACTCTTAATAAATTCAACAATATAAATCAATCTGAAAATAATTATGCTGAGTGTAAGAAGACAGATTAAAAAGTAAGTAAATACTATATGATTCCACTCATATAAAACTCTAGAAAATGCAAACTAAAGAAAGTGACAGGAAGCAGATCAATGGCTACCTGGTGTCATAGGCAATCTCTAAAATGGCTCCCTACAATAGCCACCTCCCGGTATTCACACCCTTGTGTAATTCCTTCCCCTTGAGAGTGGGCAGGACCTAGTGATTCACTTCTCATGAACACAGTATGGTAAAAGTGATGAGATTTCACTTTTGAGATTAGAATACAAAGAGATGGTGACTTCCATCTTCCTTGTGAAATGAGATCACAGCCCTGGCCAATGCCTTGGTTACAACCTCGGGAGAGACCCTGAGGCAGAGGCACCCGAGTAAGTTGTGCCCACACTCCTGGTCCACAGAAAACAAGAGATGGTTAATGTTTGCTGTTTTTAGCTGATATATTTTGGGGTTATTTGTTACACAGCAATAACTAACTAATATATCTGTAGATTAGGGGGCACAGGTGTGAGAGGCAGGAAAGAGAAATTGCAAATGGTCATGAGGAAACTTTGAAGGATATATTTATTACCCTCATTACTGTGATGGTTTCATGGGTGTATACCTATGTCAAAACTTACTGATTTATAAACTTTAAATATGTGCAGTTTATTGTATGTGAATTTTACCTCAATAAAGCTATTTTTTAAAATGGTCCCCATGAGGTCAAGAAGAGGACTAAGAATTCATCAATGGATTAAGCAACATTGAGGTCATTAATCTAGGGTGACCTGCACTCTGGATTTGCCCAGGACCCAGGTGGTTCCTAGAACATGAGACTTTCCATTTTCAAAGCTAGGAAAGTCAGAGGCAAACAGGAATGAGCTCGTTACCCTCCTGCTGTTGCTGACAAGAATGATAGGGGCACCCATGGAAGAAGTCAGGGGCAACAGTGACAAGCGCTGTTTCAGAGGATGCTGGGGACAAAAACCTTTTAGAATAGTTCAAGATAGAATGGGAGAGGAATTGGGGACACGGAATATAGACAACTCTATCGAGAAGTTTTGTTGCAGCAGCAAGGAGAGAATGGTGGTAGTAACTGGAGGGGATATGAAGTCAAGGAAGTAAATTTTAAGATGGGAATCATTACAGCCCATTTGTTTGCTAATGGAAATAATCCAGCAGAGAGAAAATTTTTGATAATACTGTACTATACAAACGAGAGATAATTACAGGAGAAAAGGCCTCCAGTATGGAGAACTACTTGTTGAAGCAGAATTGCCACATGTGGCCTGAGGCTCCCTGCCAGGCCACAAGAGCTCCCCCAAGGGGTCACAGTGACCCAAAACTGCAAGTCTTCTCTTCAGTTCTCACAGGCAAGTGACTCATGTTTCTATAAACGCTCATATTTTTGGTCTAGTCAGGGTTACTTACTAGTAACCTAGTGAGTGAGTCATAAAAGTTTACTAAAATGTGCTATTCATAAACTAAAATTACCTAGGACTCTGATCGTGTCCTTTGCTAAGAAAACTGGCTGCCACACAATACTTAACAATGTCGTCCAACTCCTACCCTGCAAGCATACTTGCAGCCAGGTAGAATTTCACAATTTTCAGGAAAGGCTCATGTCTAATACTTCATCAGTGTTACCCTAAACTAGCTGTGGGTTTTTTTTCTTTTTATTACTGTTGGCCTTGCTGTTTTTATTATAAAAATCTCTTTTAGTTTGGCTTTAACATTATCATTTAGCTTTTTATGAATTGTTAGGTTAATTTCACAGTTTATAGTGATCCAGATTGGCATCAATAATATTTAACCTATAATTTTCCTGTATGTCCTCAAGACCATGTAAGTTTGATATCCCTATTGCCTATAGAGGATCATGTCATGTATGATGGGCTGCTTGTGAATATCAGCTACTTTTATAAGTAAAATAAAATTATTGAGAGTTATTTTTAAGTTTTCAGGAAATTGTTTTATAGTACAAAAATCCTTTAGTATGGTCATATTCTAAAGTAACTAATAAGCGAATCGTTTACATTGCTAGCAGCACAGTAAATCCAACCTGTTTTATTTCTTTCCTTTCATTATAACCCTTGAGTTTTTTCCCTGGTGGAAACTGGAGGGGAGAAGAGAACACAAAGTCTCCTATCCGCCTATGAGTGCCACAATCAAAAGGTTCAGGAGCCCCACGTCTAGAAGAGGATCTTAGGGCTTCTCGGCACAGGACTTTGTGCCAGCACAGGCAGAGTTTACAGCTCCCCCAATCCTGTCAGCTGCAGTTTTCCTAAATCCAGGCTGGCCCCCATGAGTGTGCCCACAGCCATTCCCTCCTTCCTCCTTAAGAACCAGCCCAGAGTAGGCTGTGGCTTTGCTGTATGGGGATAATATCCCATTTTCTGGGCTGCGTCTTTCATGTTTTTCTTTTCTTTTTGGCTTCTCTCTTTTCCTTACCCCAAGATTTACTGTTCTAAATATAGTTTCCAACAGGTGTGCAGCCAGGGCAGCAGGCTGTGGTCCAGCTGTCCCCAGACACATGGATTCTCTCCAACCGTCTTGTTGGAATCACAGGGCCCTGCGCACACTCACCCAGGGAGGACAGCCCCCTCCCTGAGTCACGGCAGGGGGAGGGACAAATGCACCGGCAGCTTCTCATTCCCAGAGCAAAGCTGAGCCCAAGAGAGCATGCAAGCTACCTCCAGATCTGGGAGGACTACTGCTCTAGTGCAACAGGAATCAGGAATTAGGTCCTACTTTCCCATTCATGGCAGAAACTGCCAGATGTCGGCTCAATATCCACGCCCTCCTTCTTCCTTATTAATATAACCTTCATTTGGCGTGTGGATGGATTGGGGAAGGGAAAGACAAAACAAAGCAGCCTAGCTAAAAACAAAACCTACATTTCCTTACATTCCTTACATGGAAACCTTACATTTCCCAGACTAATTCTGGCCAACAAGACATACGTTAAAGGTTTCAAAGAAAGACTTGCTTCCCTCTCTTGCTGCCCATGTGCTCACGGGTCGAGCTACAGCAGCCGTCTTGTGACTGTGAGAAGCAGAGACTGCAGACCCAACATCCTCGAACCACTAAAACATCACTACTACCTATCTCTCTTGTGGCGTGGGGGAAAAATAATAATAAACCCTTACATGTTTAAGTTGCATCTCTGTTATTCTCAACTGAATTCAAGTCCTAACAGATGAACCATCCTTCACCTGGGGCAGGGGGCTGGGGCAGGTAGCTGAGGATATGCCTGTTTGATGTGTTCCTTCCTTCCTCCCTCACTCTTTCCCCCCCTTCCTCCCTCCTCTCCTCCCTTGCTTCCTTCTCCATGGAACCTCTCTACTCTGCACCAAGCTCTGGGCCATACTGGGAGAAGGGAGTGAACTGCGGGTGGCCCTGGGGAGAGGCTGCCACCTGTGCTGTGGGGCTGATCTGGTCCCCCAGATAAGCTTAGGTCTCCTGGGTGATTTCTACGGCTCCCACCTCTGCATATGGTTTCTTTCTCTTCTTAGAGCGGCAGGGAAGAGCATAAATCTGAGTCAGACAGACCTGTGTTTGAATGCCAGCTCTGCCCCCTGTTGGCTGTGAGATTCAGGTAAATCACTAAGCACAGTGTAAGTCTGAGCTCTTCTGTACAGTGAGTTGTTTCGATTAAATGACACCGTAATAGTTCATCCTTAGTGACTGAGCCAGGTGACTTTTAGACATCATTTCTAATCTTCAGGGCCAGTGGTTTTTGAACATGAATGTGCAAAGAAAAACCAGAGGATCTTGTTAAAATGCAGATTTGATTCAGGAGGCCTGGGGTGAGGCCCAGGATTCTGCACTCCTAACGAGCTCCCAGGATGCTGCTGGTCTGCAGACCACGCCCTGAGTCCCGAGGCTTACCACAGATGCACGGGGTAGGTCAGAGTCACAAACCCAAACTTCTCCAGGCACAGGCGGCAAAAGTGACTGAGCAAGAGGTGGTGGTGGGACCACAGCAAACTGAAGCAGGCATGCCCATCTAGAGGAATGTGCGCTCAGCACTGCCACGTATTCCTTTTTATTGTTTTCTTCAGAGAAACAAGAAATCCAGAGTTTTAGGTGAGATCTTTTGATTATAAACATTGTCAGCAAACTCAGCTTTTGACAGTTTCATTGAGGTATAACTGACATGCAATAAACTCTATGTATTTGAAATGTACAGTTTGGTAAGTTTTGACATTTGTACACACCCATGAACAAACTCAGTATTTGAAAAAGAAAACCATTCAGTCAGCTGACTGAACATAGTTGCAGATCAGGTACAGGCTACAAACCTCCAGTTGCATCCTCTGAAGTAGGATGAGAACTCCCGCTTCAAGATGTGGTAACTAAGAACCATAAAGGTGAAGCGACCGGTCTAACGCCACACAGCTAGCAAGGAAGGTGTCAGGGTTCAAACCTAGATCCATGTGACTCCAAAGTCTATGCCACTTTACTGCATCCTCTGCCACCAAGGGAGGTCTCTCCAGTCACCCGTCCCTGGGACTACAACAGTGCAAGATGCCTCCCTGCCTCCCTTCCACTTCTCAGTCCCAGGAAATGACCTCTAAAGTACAAAGGAGGCTCAGCTATCACATGTAATCCCAAGAGAAAGGACAAAACAGGTCCTGCTGAAATAATGAAGACTTCTAGAAAATGGACCCAAACCCTAGCCCCAGGCTGGGCTTTTGGTAGTCTAATGGTTCCTCTGGGGGAGCTGAGAGAGCCTGAGGCCCCAGAACACCCCTATTGGGCAGGAATCAACCAAAGCCATCAGGGAGCAAATTCCAAATCAATTAGAATGTCTTCAGCTACAACTAACAGAAAGTGTCAACTCAAAGCATCTTAAACATGCAAGAGAGTTCATTATCTGACAGATCTGGAAGTCCAGAGATGGGAAGAGAGGACTCCAGACAAGGTACTTCAGTACTGTAATGCTCTGTGGTTTTCTGAGAGTCACCCCACTCTATGTGTTGGCTGGGAGGAAAATGGCCACAGAAGTTCTCAGGCATCACACCTGGGCAAAGAAGAGAGACTGTCTCTTCCTGGAGCTATTAGAAGTGAGGAAAATTTCCTCAAAAGTCTCCCTGAAGACTTCCCTTAGTGTCTCCTGTGGTCTCTCCATGTAGCCTGGGCTTCCTCACACCATGGAGGCTGGGTTCCAAGACAAAGCAAGAGAGAGAGAGAGAGAGAGAGAGAGAGAGAGAGAGAGAGAGAGAGAGAAGCAGTCACAAAGGACAACCCAGCTTCAAGGAGAGGAAATACAGAATCACCTCTTGAGGGGACAACAGCAAGTTCTGGAAAAGCATATAGGAGATAGGTTTGGGCCACTTTTGGAAAGTATCTGCCACATCAGAAGATCTAGTCGCTGTTTGCAAGGCTACCCCTAACACTGCTCACTTCCGTGTTCAAGCCTTACCTGAGAGAATAGAGACCACCTGCAGAACTCTCCTGCAAGGGAGTCTAGGAAATATTGTCTCCTTGTCCACACCCACATTTCCCTGAAATGAATGGCAGGTGTTTCTTGGAACTGAAGTACTAACCATGGCTGATGTTGAGGAACTCTTACGTTTACATCTCCTGAAACAAGTGACTAATGTTGGCCATGGCACTGGCATTTACTACTTCTGTCTTGAGCTAGACTCCATTGTGTACCCTTGTCAGTATCTGGATTGTATCTGGGAATAAACTTTTCTGATCTCTGAGGCCAGAGCCTCCATGTGCTTTGATTAGTGCCAAGTTTGTCCAGATACTGTTGATACTAGTCTGTTCCAGAATTCCACATTTATTTAAACATTTACTTACCTTTACTAATCTCTACTGCTAAACTCTGAGCAGTTAATACTCTAGGTAACACCTGAGCACTGAGCTGAGCTTTGTCCTGTAATGACTACGGAGGGTTTATGAAGGAAGGCTCAAACAAATCTCTAATGCCTGAAGTTTCCTACCTAGCTGGGTAACAAGATATATATGTGGGAAGATGCCACTTCTTTTTTAAAGCCCTTATCACAGTTGTAAATAAACAATTACTTGCAATAATTATTTGTTTAAGACTCTTATCTATAGGTTCTAAAATCCCTAGCTGTCTTGTTCCAAGTCTAGCTTGCCTGGAACGTGGGAAATGCTCAATAGATATTTATTTGTTGAATACTACAGGAAAGAGTGACGTAGTAGAAACTAGTAAAGGTAAGGATTTGTAGACAGTGGTCCCCAACAGTTTTGGCACCAGGGACTGGTTTCACAGAAGACAGTTTTTCCACGGACTGTGGGAGGGGCAAGGTGGAGTGATGGGAAGTGGCTCAGGTGGTGATGTGAGCAACGGGGAGCGGCTGTAAATGCAGATGAAGCTTAGCTCGCTCTCCCCTGCCAACCTCCTGCTGTGCATCCCCCCCATGTTCCTAAGTTTCATGAAAGACAATTTTTCCACAGACCAGGAGGGGGGCGGGGGAGGCGGAGCTCAGGCGGTAATGCACGGCCTGGTTCTTAACAGGCCACAGATCAGGGCCTGGCCACAGCCCAGGGGTTGGGGACCACAGCTGTAGCAGACCGTGTTAGCCACTTTGCCACCAGCTATTCCTTCTTCTTTCTTAGCTGTGGCAGACACTGTAAGCCCGTTTACGGCTAAAACTACATAGGGCTCCTTTAGTGGCTAAGGCAAGTGCTCTGTTGATGACATTATAATATACATTAAATCATATGTTATTTCCTCAATTAACAAAATGAAGGTAGGAGAATACACAGCACGGCCTCACACCCATTCTTTTCCTCTCTGATGTTTCCTTCTTAAGAAACAAACACATGGCTTCATTACCAACAAGCTCAGGATAAATTAATAGGAGTGGAAATCCGTGAAATTAGATTCATTTTTTTAATTAGCTGGAGAGTTCACAGATACCAGGGCTGTCTTTATCATGGGCTCTCTTCTTCTCAGGAAGGGGATAGCCACTTGTGATCTCAGAAAATTAAACCCTCCCCTGCTTACTGTCTACAAAGGAATTTCTGATTGAAGCGTAAATGTGAATTTCCTTTGGCCACCTGGAAGATCATTTTGAAGTTGTGAATCTTGAGCAAATTCCTCATTAATTCCACCCCATGGTTGGGAGATTGTGTGATACAGCAATTTTCATTTTCAAAGGAATTATCTTTTTACTAATAATATTCTCAGATTAGTTGGCACCCTCCTTCATGGAATTCAAAGTGATTTTGAGACTTTTTGTCTCTAATTCCCACATGCCAGAGAGAGAAAATAGGGTCCAGGAGGGAAAGCAGCTGCTTTCTAGGTAGCTGGGGGGAGGAGGCTGAGGTCGGGGAGCCAGGGGCTAAGGGAGACAGGACAAAGTTGTCAACATGACCCAGCAGGGCAGTGACAGCCCCGGAGCAATCCAACTCTTATTTTATTCCTGTCCTCCAGCCAACCAACCACCCCAATTATTTCTCAAGAGTCTAAAACTGTCAAACAGACCCATGGGGTGCAAAGCAAGGGCTCTGGAGTCCTGACCCACCTCTTCTAATGATTCACTAAATAACTTAAAAGGGCAAAATTTGCCCAGTGAAAGGATGGGCTCCCTGTCCATTGCAGCTAGATGTCCACTTTCCAGGAATCCCTTTACTCATGCATGCATTCAGTTATGGGACAAAGTTTTACTGAGCACCTACTATGTGCCAGACACTGTTCTGGGTGCTGGGAGTGTAGAATTGAATAAAATGAACAAAAATCCTTGCCCTCACAGAGGTTATTCTAGTGGGGAAGACAAATAATAAATAAGAGAAAGAAACAAAATAAGCAAAAACACTACCAGCATTTTGTTAAATGGTGATAAATGCTAGGGAGAAAATAAAGCAAGGACGTGGGATTTAAAATGTCAGGTTACAGGAGGGGTTGGATTTTTAGTTGG
Organism: Daubentonia madagascariensis; assembly: GCA_023783475.1. Classification (NCBI taxonomy): domain Eukaryota; kingdom Metazoa; phylum Chordata; class Mammalia; order Primates; family Daubentoniidae; genus Daubentonia; species Daubentonia madagascariensis. Next base: position 3,252,369 of record JAKFHU010000144.1, on the reverse strand, counting down.
GGTGACTGGGGAACACCGCACTGAAAAAGCCCAGGGAGAGAAGGAAGGTGACAATGAATGCTGTGGAGGATATCATACCCTTGGGTGGAACATGGGACTAGGTGCTTTCTATAATCTCTTTTGAAGTAAATTCATTCCTTACCACCTCTGCTTATGCATTTGTGCAAGTATCCTTCAGGGGGTTGTAGGAGATAAGAAACTAATATCTGTACTGGGTTGAAGAGTGTCCCCCCAAAATTCATGTCAACCCCAGAACCTGAGAATGTGACCTTATTTGGAAAGAGGGTCTTTGCAAATGTAATTAGCTAGGATGAGGTCATACTGGATTAGGGTGACCCCTACATCCAATGAATGGTGTCCTAGGAAAGCCATACAGAGACACAAAGGTCATACATGGGGAAAACAGTCACGAGAAGATGGAGGCAGAAATTGGACGGATGCGGTTACGAGCCAAGGAATGCCAACAATTGCCAGCAACCACCAGAAGCTAGGAGACAGGCATGGAACAGGTTCTTTCTCACAACCTCCAGAAGAATCCAACCCTACTAACACCTTGATTTTGGACTTCTGACCTACCAAACTGTAAGAGAATAAATTCCTATTGTTCTAAGCCACCTAGTTTGTGGTAATTTGTTGTGACAGCCCTAGGAAACTAATACAGATTTTGGTATCCAGAAGTAGTGCTGCCTAAAATGTGGAAGGGCTTTGGAATTGGGTAATAGGTAGAGGCTGGAAGAATTTTTAGGTGAATGGTAGAAATATGGGCATTCTGGTGATGACTCAGAAAGAAGTGAAGAGGACAGTACAGAAAGCTTCTATCATCTTAGAGATGACATGTATCATCATGAACAGAATGTTGGTAGAAATATGAACATTGTGGATGTCTCTGGTGATGTCTGAGATGGAAATGAGAAGCATTTTTTTGAAAACTGTAGGAAAGGTTCCTTGTTATAAAGTGGCAAAGAAGTTAGCTGAATTGTTTTCCAGTCCTGGGTGGAAAGTAGAACTTGTAGGTGATGAGCTTGGATATTTAGCTAAGGAGATTTCCACGCAAAATATGGAAGGTGCAGCCTGGTTTCTCCATGATGCTTATAGTAAAATGCAAGAGGTGTGAGATAAATTGAGAAGGAACTACTAAACAAAAGGGAACCAGAACTTGATGATTCAGAATATTCTCAGCCTGTCCATATTATAAAATATGTTAAAGCTTGCTCTAGAGAGAACACCAAGGGTATGGCTGGACAACCTTGTGCTAGAGCAATTAGGTGTGTGAATCATGGATCCAACTAACCATCTCAGCAGGAGCCAGGAATAGAGATGGAGTCACCCAGGAATGATCTGTAGAGAACTCTTGTGTCTGATGACATGATCCTCTTGACATACACAGAAGACCCACAAGGAATTTGATAATGTTATGCCACCAAAAGCACTACCAGCTTGGACTGAAGGGAACAGAGACAGGATAAAATGAAGGAAGACTGCCATAATTCTGGGATTCTACTGTCAAGAAACCAGCCAATGGAGTTACTCAGCTGTGAACATGTATTATCCTTCAAGAAAAGGGAGGAATGACTGAGGGTGGCTCAGAAGTCAGTGGGGCTGCCTGTGCTTCCCCTAAAGTAAGTGTCACCCAAGATATCAGGGCCCCATGAGCAGCAATTCTTGTTCCCCACACATAACACAGAAACAGAGGAACATCAGGGGACAGCAGAAGGAGAGACTGATGGGGCTCCTTGAGTGCAGTTCCTCAGATAGAGCTCATGTTGATTCAGAGACTTATGAATTAAAAAGATGAGTTATTTGACCTCAGCATAATTAACATAAAATGGTGAGACAGGGATAGAATATTTCTCAAGAGACACCCCATTTAAAAGGGGAGTAAGTGGGAGGTACAAATAGTCAACTGTTCCATAGCAATTTTTTTTATTTTTTATTTTTTTCAATCCACTCACCTGCACACTGATCCATAGCAATTTTGAAATCTAGCTGGGCAGATGTCATCAGTTCTCTCAACTGTAGGGGCAAGGAGTATTCCTTGATTAGGAATACTCCTATTTTCTGCTTCCTGGGAGTGGTTCCCTAATCTATGGTTCTCCTTTGTTCTTGCCTTCATACTCTGGGCTCTGGGCTCTGGGCTTCACCATCTGAAACATCTTTCCTTTTCAAAAAGTAATAGATCACATTTACAGCTGGGTAGCTCTCTCTCTCTGACTATTTCCTGCTTGGGAAAAGTTGGAAGCCCAGAGACTTCTTTTCATTTTGTCATTTCTGTTCCTTTTAATCCAAGCTAGTAGTGTTTTTTCCAAGGACAATTCTCTTTAAAATTGTGTGGGTGTCCATGAATCTGGTTGGGAGCTACTCCATGCTTTAAAAGCCACATTCATAATACTTTGCAAGTTATGCCTCTTTCTACTTTGGGTTGGTGTCAGGATTGTTTTAGAAACTCTTTTGTCTAGCTGAAAGGATCTACTAGGTAACAGCTTAAATCTCTCTAAAGTCTAAACAGAGTCTTACAGCCACAATATTGATTCATTCTTTGCCTGGAGGCCATTTCTTATTTTGAGAATCTTTTGCAGGAAAGACTGTCCTAGACTCTCTATATTGCCTCTAAATTCTGTTTGCAAACTGAACAACTTCTTCTTCAGTTCCTCTCTCTTACAATACCTTATCCCATGTTGCTAAAAGCAGCCAATGGGCACTTTCAACATTCTTCCTGGAAATCTCCTTAGCCAGATCTATGGGTTCATTAGCTACATTTTCTACCCTCCAAATAACACTAATTGTCCAATTTAACACAGGTTGCCTTTTCTCCAGCCTTCAATAACAGTTTCCTCACTGCCCTTTCAGCATCCACTAAGAGTCTCCTTGTCATCCTTCCAGCCTCCAGCTGCCACTCAGTTCCAAAGGTTATCCATATGTTTGAAATTTTTGTTACAGTAGTACCTCTATTCCTATGGCCAAATTTCTGTTTCAGTTGGTCTCTGCTACATAAAAAAAACTACCCCAAAACTTAGTGACCTAAAATCAGCAATCTGAGCTGTGTTCAGCCGGACAAATTGTCTCCGCAACAGGTGGTTTCAGCTGGCTCACTCATGCACTTGCAGGCAGCTGATGCCTCAGCTGGGGGAGGAGGAACAACAATGTCCTCACCCGCAAGCCTAGCCCTCAGCTGGGATGACTGACATGGCTGAGGGTGGGTTGAGCCTCACTCTCCCCACAGGGCTTCAGGGAAGCTAGCATGGGCTTCTTTATAGGGAGTCTCAGGGCAACAAGAGACTGAAAGCAAAAGCTGCAAGGCCTCTTAAGGCTCAGACTCTGAACTTGTACAATGTCCCTTTTGCTGCATTCTATTTGCCCCAGCAAGTCACAAGGCCAGCCCAGATTCAATGTGGGAGAGAACCCCAGAAGGGCAACAATGCAGGACATTTGTTTCTTACTATTCCAGATGCCTAAAAGATTAGAGGTGGTCTGAGTTCCTCTAGGCCAAAGGAGAGGCTCTGGCCCCTAGATGAACATTTGACAAATGTGCCAACAAGCATGTGCAATGTGCTCTCCTCACTGGCTGAAGAGTCACTTGTATTAGGAGGGAGAAATCACCCAGCCCTGCCTGCCCTTGCAGCATCTCATCCCCTCCCAGTGAGCCCCAGCTGTGGCTCCCTCCTCTACCCACTCAGCCCCAGAACCAAGCCCAGAAGGATCATCTGAGCAGCCACAGGTTCCTGCCTACTCAGTGTTGGGGTGTCACAATGCCTGGTTACCCTGATAGGAATGGACTCTCCTCTAAGGCCCAGCAGCACAGCAGCCTCACCTTTGGGGGCAGAGACAGATTGCTGGGCAAAGACCAGGAAGGGGGCAGGGGACAAGAGTATGCTCAGGAGTGCCCCCACTCCCCTTGCTCCTGGGAAGGCCTCACCAGCCCTGGGATCATAGACGGGCAGACCAGGAAGGGCCTTCCCAATTGAACAGGTGGGATCAGAGGCCCAGGGAGGAACCTCTGGTCAGGGGTCAGTAGCAGAGCCATGTCTCAGGCCCAGGGTCTAAGCTCTGGAAGTTCATCAGTTTTGTCAGGCAGCCACACAGCAGACACTCACCCAGATGGGAAGACTTGCAAGGATTGCCCCAGGCACTGACGGGGTGCAGGGGAAATGGTGAGGAAATAGAGGAGATTGTCCCTTCCCCAGGGAAACCCCCAAACAGACCCTTTCCCCACCCAGGGCCTCCTGTCAACAGAGTTGGCAAAATAGGCTCAGGGCTGGGAGTGTCTCTAGGCACTGAGCTTGCCGTGTTCCTCCCAGCCTATCGCAAAGGGATGCTGCCCCACCCCAACCCTCACGGCTCACCCATCATCCCCAGCCTCTTGCCCAGCTGCCCATTGAGGCAGCCTCGACACAACCTCAACCAGGCCTCATTCCCTCGGCCCCCACCTCTCCAGGCCCCCTCGCCTCTTCCAGGCTACAGCCCGCCCCCCACCAGGCTGCCCATCTGTGTCAGCCCCCAGCCTGCCAGTCCCTGCGCTCATCGGTCACTTTCCCTGTCCCTACTCTGTGCTGGGCCCAGGAGACAGTGATGACTCAGGCCCAGCCCTGCCCTTGGGTCCTTCCAGACAGGGACAAATGGCCACTTTTCCTTTGACAAGCAGATTGATGCTTTTCTCTCAGGAGAAGCTCTCAGAGCCTGGAAATGTTGTCCCCTCTGGCCCCAGAGCAGCTGTGAGGGCAATAAGACCATATCTGAGGGTCTCCCTCCCCGGCTACCACCTCCTCCCTGGAATTTTCCATAAATCCTTGGGTGACAGGGAGAAAATGCCTAAGAAGAGAGGGAGGACTGGAGAGAGGTGCACACTCACAAGCATCCTCATGCACGTACAGGTCGGTTGCTATATGACAAGCCCCACACACATCCCATTCAGACATGGGCACACACAAATATGCACATTTAGACACAAGATACCTATACAAGGTCACATTCAAGTAAACACACATAAACACATAGAAGCCCACAGGCACTGACAGCATCACACAGGATCATGTGCAAACACAAAGACGACATGGAGACACACACATGCTGCAGCCACAGCACACAGATATACACACAGGCACTCACATGCAGGCATGAGGTCCTGAGATCTCATGGTCACAATGGGAGGCATGTACATCACATTGGCTCAGCCCATTTTGCTCCACCCTGGGGCTGGGTGGTGCCCCTCCCTACAGCCTGGGGTTTCCCTGCAGCTCCTACCAGGGTGGGCTGCAGCCTACTGACAGGACAGGACGACAGGACAAGGGTTAATGGAGATCTGGGGGCAGCTTTGAGCTCTGAGGGAGTCCTCAGCCCAGCTCATGCATACTCGGTAGCCCTGAGACAGGGTAGGCTCCAAAAGGAGTGTCAGTTGGCATTGCGAGCAGAGGTGGGAGGCGTACAGCTAGCCACACTGCCCCAGCTGCAGGCCAGGAAACTCCAACACAGTGCCTCAGCCATGAGGCTGCTCCCCAGGGAGCTGAGGAGGCTTTAGCACCCCTCCACCTGCTTCTGCTGAGAGGGAGGGAACCAAAGCCACCCTGGCCCTCGTCCTCCCCCACCCCTCCCTGCCTAGAATCCCAGACACAGACTTGCTGCTCCAGCAGATTTCCAGGGATGGGAGTAGAGGAATCGATGATGCTCAGAGCATTTACAGCCAGTGGGTAAAGCTGCTCTGGGCCTCCCTGACACCAGAAATAAATGATTCCTCGAACAGAAAACCACTCAGACACGGCTGGAATGACCCGCTGGAGAGCACTTTCACCTTGAGGGATTGCAGGCGCTGGCAGCAGCTGGGCAGTCCGTGCAGCACAGGGTCAGATCACACTGCATCCAGGCCCCACGACCCCGACTGCCCAAGCCACAGCCCCCAACCTTTCTGCCAGACAGCCTCTCATCCCAGGGGCACATGGGGCAGGAACCGAGAGGCCCCGCCCTTCCACAGGGCAGCTGCTTGGATCTGTCTGTGAACAAAAATGGAGTTTTGTTTTCTTCAACAGAAAACCTGGCTTCTTTTTCTTCTCATATCACTCCAAGGCTGCTGACAAGCCCTAGAAAGGAAGAAACCAATGGACACTGGTTCCCTGGCTCATGCAGGACCCCACAACCTGCAAATCCCCCCAAGTGTTTCTGGGAGTCCCAGGAGGGGTCCCATATGTGCTCATGGATGCCACCGGTCAGTTGCTATATGACAGCTGCAGATTTATTCCTCTTCTGCTGGGGACTGTGTCCACCTGACACTGCCACTTCTGCTGGGTACCTCTGGGTCCACCCAGCATCATCATGGAGCCAGAGCCCCTTCCCCCAGACACAAAGCCACCTCCATAACTGTGCAAAACAGAGCAAAACCTCCTCCTCTCCTGCCACGCTCTCAGAGGCATCTGGAGCAGAGTGTCTGCTTGGGCCCCACTGCCTCACAGAATTGTAAGAAAATGACTTTGTAATTCCAGCCAACCCACCCATCTGTTCTCCTACACCTTAGCATCCAGACGTGAGTCCATGAGGGTCTGCGAGGGAGACTGAGGCAAGGCTGAACCCAGAACTTTCCTGCCCCCTGAACTCTGCTGGCCAAACCCATTGGCCTGACCTCCTCTTCCCCTAGGTGAGGACTCTTCCCAAAGGACCATAATCCACACAAAAAAGGATACTGTCCTACCAGTTGCCAGAAATAGCCAGCCTCACCTGAATTCAGGAGATGGACACTGGTTTGGCTCAACTGAGCCCCATTATACCCAAACATGCATTCAGCCTGCAAAAGTAATGACAACATCTCAATAATGTCAAAAGCAAGGGCCTGGCTTGGTGCTTCTCGCCACCGACTCACATGCAATGGCTCGAGAGGCTGGAACATTGTCTCCCATGGGCAGATCCTGTGCTCTGCGGAGTGCTGAGGCGTGACCACGACCTCTTTTCCAGTATAGTGAGCGTGGGCAGAGTGCCCAGACCACACGCTCCCCTGTCCCACAGCCCTCGCCCCATTTGCTTCTTTTCCACATAAAGCTAAGGCTGTGGATATAAACGAAGGGATGGAACACTGACTGCCATAGTCTCAATGTTTGTGTCCCCCCCCAAATTCCTACACTGAAATCCTAATCCCCAAGGTGATGGTATTAGGAGTGGGGCCTTTGGGAAGTGATTAGGTCATGAGATGAAGTTGAAGCCCTCATGAGTAGGATGATTAGTGTCCATATAAAAGAGGCTCCAGAGAGACCTTTGCCTTTTCCACCACGTGAGGTCACATCAAGAAGTGGCCATCTTTGAAGAAGCAGACCCTCACCAGACACCGAATCTGCCAGCACCTTGACCATGGATTTCCCAGCCTCTAGAACTGTTAGAAATAAATTTCTGTTCTTTATAAGCCACCTAGTTTATGACACTTTGCTATAGCAGGCCAATAGGACTAAGAACCTGACCCACGCTTGAAACCAGCGTTCCTCCCAGACCCCCTCCCCAGGCTTCCAGCTCCAGCCTTCAGGATGCTGCTCAATCTCTGCAGCCCCCACCTGCTGCTCAGAGACAGGCCCTGAGGACTAATGACCCTGCAGTGTTGGTAACCAGCCTCCCAGGGGACTCTGCGTACACCCCAACCTCATTTCCCCTTCAACCTGGCCCTGAGTGATTCTGTTCTGAAAGGCTTTAACCTTCAGTTTCCACATTTATAGAGAAGTTAAGGTGTAGAGTCAGCCTCTGGCTGGACGTCACCCAAATATCCACACTCCCCCCAAAGATAATACTAACAACACCCCAACTGTGTCCTTCTCGGGCTCAAGCAGCCTGAATAGTCTTCCTGGGAGAGAATAAGGCCCCTATAAGAGAAGGCTTGTGTTGCAGCCAGCACAAAGTGAGAGGAGGGCCTCCTGGTCACCATGGAGGACCCCCCCAGCCCTGAGGACCAAGGTGGCCAGCTCCAGCTTGACTTAGTTAAGCTCTGAGACTAGCATTACGAAGAACGTGGAAAGTGCCCTAAACATGAGGGAACAAGACCCAGGGCAGGGCCCTCCACTATAACCCCTGCCGAGGCACAAACCTGCATTTGGGTCAGTCTAACTAGGAAAAGCTTCCAAAAAGGAAAGCCCGAAAGGGGAAACAGGAACCAGGAGGGTCATGGAGTGGGTGAAGGCAGGTCCTATGCACACCACACAGGAAGAAAGGCACTTGGCCACCAGCCTTGAGGAGATTTGTGTGTGAAGGTGAAGGCAGGGGCTGGGGGCAGAAGACCAGGAGCTTGTGCAGACCTGAAGGGGAGACATCTCTACTCTGAGGTGGAAGCACCAGACACTCTGTCCTCCTGATTCCACGCGTGGGCTCTACCTGCAGACACAGAGAAGGTGCTGGCCGCATGTCCCTTCCTGGGACAGCGCGTCCTGGTAAATCACCCCAGCAGCCTTGGGTTATGATTTGTTTCACCTGTACATCAACCACAGGGAAGAGATGCCCTGACACCTCTCTCCCTCTCTCCCACATATATATGTGTGTGTGTGTGTGTGTGTGCCTCTCACGTGTGTGTGTGTGTGTGTGTGTGTGTGAGAGAGAGAGAGAGAGATTATTTTTAAATCTGACTGCAGTTGGAGATGGTTGTCCTAAGAGGATAGTAGAATTTCTCTGAGGGAGAGAACTGTTCTTTTGTTTGGGGAAACACCTTAATGGATCTTTTAATTATGCAAAGAGAGGCCCCAGGACTCCTCTGGCCGATAGTAGCCGAGACAAAGAGGAAGCTAAATTGCACTGCATAATAAACTCACAGAAATTGTGGAACTATCCCAGGAGGTAGCCTTAGGAAAGGGGCCCCCAACAAGAGGGGAAGTCAGGGGACTAAGGAAAAAGGCAGTCGGTGAGGAGCACAGGCTTCCCCCCAACACCTCTTCCCACGCAGATGACACTGCTGGGGGACAGCGTTGGTTTTCCCACAGCAGGCTGGAGCTGCCTTCCCTGGGCTTTAATGGAAAACACAGCCTGGGAGGATGGGATGCTGAGACATCTGGATTAGATTTCAACTATTTCATTTGCAGGTCTGCATATTTTCATGAAAAGCAGTAAACACGTTCTAGAGTCCACCTCAACCTTCCTGGGAGGCAGCATGAAGAATAGATAGAGATAGAGATGAGCCAACTGGCACCAAGGACAGATCCACGACCCAGGGGCTTTCACTTGAGCTCTATTTTGAGGTTTGCAAGCTCACCCTCCATCCCACTGCTTCACCAAATCATCAATAAAATCTACTCCACTTGCTTGATCTGTGGAGCCCTATTCAACCTTGGAGGGATGTGCTCAAATGTGAAGTCCTGCTCCAGTGTGGACAAGGGAAGTAGCAGATTCAGTCACATCTGGGTTCCACCTAAAACTGACGTGTTCCATTCAGAGGGCTGTACTTTATCTTAGATCATGCCCTTCCTAATTTTATGAAAGATAGAATAATGCTTTTTTCATGTCCTTACTTGGCAAAATAAAAATTTTCAATCTAGTATCACTTCCCTTTTTAAAAACATATTTTTAAGGGCCAGGTGAGGTGGCTCACACCTGTAATCCAAAGCACTTTGGGAGGCTGAGGTGGGAGGATTGCTTGAGGCCAGGAGTTGAAAACCAGCCTAGGCAATAGCGTGACCCGCATCTCTACAAAAAAATTTAAAAATTAGCCAGGCATGATGGTCTGCACCTGTAGCCCCAGCTACTTGGGAGGCTGAGGCAGGAGGATCGCTGGAGCCCAGGAGTTTGAGATTGCTGTGAGCTATGATGATGCCACTGCACTCTAAACTGGGAAACAGAGTGAGATCTTGTCTCAAAAAAAACCCACAACATATTTTTACTAGTTTTTGAAATCCCAAAGTCTAACATGAAGCATACTCCTGAAGGCCTCATCTCACATCAGTCTTACCGAGGCCAGAAATGCAGAGACCCCTTCCAAGGAGAGTGGCTCTCCCTTTCATAAAGTTTTTGCACCTTCTGCATCAGCATGTGTGGCTTTACTACTCACTGTAACATCAGGAAGGCTAGCACACTCTTTCATTCAATGAAACCAGCCCTTAGAAGAAACAGATGAGGTTTTATGGACACTATGTCCTTGGGCAAGCTTCTGGAGTTTTTCCTGAATAAGCGTCAGACTTAGAGGCACGTGTATTTTAGTTTGGTACTCAGTTCACAATCCCAGAGTTTTTCATCTCTTTGATCATGCTTACATGCCATTCAGGCTTTATTACACCTCATGGTGGGGAAAATCTTTTCATGGTTTCTTTTATTCTTTCTTTGTCTTAGTCATGAAGTGCAGTGGCCTTTTCTCATCCCTCATCCTATGTAACATCTCTACCTCCCCAGGCTTCTGAAACTCTACTTGCTCTCTGGATCTCCTCCTTCTTCTCTGACCACACCCAGATGAAGCTCTTCCTCCATGCTCTGCCCTTGGTCCTCTTCTCTCCCTACACCAGTGTCCTCAAACTGTCTGGGGAGCCTGTTGAGCACATGGCTGCTTCCTGCAGGGCTCAGGAGGCTGAGAACCAGTCAGAGCTGGAGCTAGAGGGGACCTAAATTAAACATCCACCTGGTCAGATGGAGGCTTAGTGGGCCACCACTTGGGGAAGGGCTCCTGGTGGCACATTTATCCCATCTCTTGGGTAGTCTCCTCCAGCCAAGATGTCCTTCCCTTCTCATTCCTCCACAATCAGCGAGAGACTCTCTGCAGTGCTGTCCTGGATCTTTGCAGCTCTTAGGCACAGGGCGGTTCTCCAGCTGGCCTTGTATTGACCCACTTCTCCCCCTTTCTCATTTGTAGTTCTTAAGACTGACTGTACAATGTGCTGGAAATGCAACATCTTGAGATAGGGAGGAACTGGCTAGAACAGCCTAGGCTCTGTTTCCGTCCCTCCGAGAACAGATGTCCTACAATGCTTTAGCCTAGCAAATCATGTGACCCTGGGGTATAAAACCCAGGGCAAGCTGCTTTTTGGGGTCCCTCAGCTTCATTGCAAGTGGGGCACATGCAGACAAGACTCCATCCAACTTTGCAGCTTTCCTGAACCTTGGAGGACTGGCTATCCATGAATCTAGGCTTCTGTTGTCCTTTGTTGCCTATCTGTAAGTAATAATCCTGCTTCATGTAACTTGTTATGTGGGAGTATACTGTCTCACTGAACTTTGTGTAAGTGATAGAAATTGGCAGAACCCAAGGTTCAGTGGGCAATGTGTTTAGAGTCCTCCCCTGGGATTGATGCTGGTACACAGTAAATCTGCCTTGCCTTAGGTGTTTAAGCCCATGTGACCCAAGGTCAGCAAGCAGCTTCTCAGCTGCTCGACTCTGCCAAGAGGCCCTTGGGAGGGAGAGAATCAAAGACTAGTCCAGCCCCAGAGTTACCCTTCACCCACAGAAACAGCTTCCATTGACAGGATCTGCAACCCTCCCTAGGCACTCTGCCTCCTGAACCATCCCACCCACATGTGCTTAGAAAAGTGAGTAGCCCCACGCCCGGGTGAAGGCAGTGCCAGACCCAGAAGCTCAATGACCAAGATGCTACAACATTAGGAAACACTTTTTCTGATGAGGGTCTTCCTGGAGGAAACAGGCCAAATTCCAGAGTTTTATTTAGCCCCCATCATAAAAGGCTGAAGGGAAGTCCTAGTAGACGTCAGGATGGGAGTGGGGAAGGCTTGGAGCAAAGGCCTAATGACCAAGGGCTCCTTGTGCCTGTTCAGACCCCTGGCCTCTGGAATGAGGTGAATTATCAAATATTTACCTCCCTGCAGAGTACAGGTTCTTCTTCCCTCAGATGTGCTGGCAGGATTGGACCTCCATAGATGGAGACTCCACATTCAAGATGAAGGACTGTGTGACCTTTCACATTTAACCCAGAACCATTCCCTCCACTTTGGGAGCACATACGACATGCATGGGGCATATGTGCATGTTGGGGCTCAAAAAATGCTACCCCGAAGTGAAGTCCTTGGAAGCAGACTCAGAAGCAACGTTTCTCTCTGACCTTCTCCTGTCCTCCTGTCTCTCACCCCTCAGTCTCCCCGAGGCAAGCCACGGAAACAAGAATCCTTTTTCCCCAAGGCAAGTCACAGAAGAAACCAGAACCCCCTTTCCCCAAAGCCAGCCATAAAACCTAAAAATATTACTCTAACCTTCCCTGCCTTTCTGTGTAACAGCTGGCCATGAAGAAATTCTCTGACCTACCTTGTTCGATAGTAGGTCATAAGACCCTCATTCCAGAAAGGCTCCTGTCCCATATCTGAGAAAGGAATGCTTCACAGAGAGGCCAAACATAATCTACACAGGCCTTGCTGGGTTTCCCCACTCAGTCTATTAGCATTCAATTATACCCTTTTTGTCCAATCATATTTCTACATGGCTATCCATTCCTCACCAAATCTAAGTATAAAAATAGTTTTCCCTGTTTTTTGGGATCTTTGTTTCTGAAGATTCCTGTGTCATGTAAAACTTTGATTAAATAAATCTGTATGCTTTTCTCTTGTTAGCCTGTCTTTTGTTATATGAGTGTCAGCTGTGGCCCTTATGATGGGGAGGAAAGGTACCCCATCTTTTCTGCCCCTACTAGTACATGTATATAGCCATGTGTGTTTTGATGGCACATACCACTTAACTGCAATATGTATGTGTGTCTGTGTACTTATGTGGTGTGTGTGTGCCTGATAATGTGAAAGTATTTGTATGAACATGATTGTGCACAAGCACGTGTGTGTGTGCAACTCACATAAAGGACAAGGCAGCACCAGGTGCCACAGTATGATAAATAAAGAATATGGAGAGCTTATAAGGAAGAAGAAAAAGAAATTAAAATTGTGTTTTCTCTTTCTATTCCTCTTCTGTGATTCTGTCTCTGACTTTCAGCACATGGTGACTCAGAAAATCTCTGAACGTATCAAGGTTGGAAGGAGCCATCTAATGCTTGAAACCTTTCTGAAACCTCTACAACAAGTAGTTGTACTTCTTCTCTTTAAACACCCCTGGTGCTGCCTAGCGTGCTCATTATTCACTCCAGAAAGTACATCCCATCAACAGGTGGCTCTGATCACTAGAAATACCTTCCTGAAATCAGTAACCCTGATTCTACTTACTGATACAGCTCCTACCTGATGAGTTGCACAAACGAAGTGTCTATTTTCTGTGCTAGGATTGTTACGGCCTCTTGAAATATAAGCCTCAGAACTGAACACAATTCTCCAGGCTCAGTCAGATCAGAGTGAACAGCACAGTTGAAAAGTATTTGCCTTGTTCAAAACCAGGTAGAAATAGGGACTGACACCTAGAAAACTCTACGAACTCCTGAAAATCAATATGAAAAAGACAGACACCACAATAGAACAATGGGCAAAGGATAATGACCAATTTATGGAGTAGAGAACTCAAAAGGCTCAGGAGCATTTGAAAAGCTGCTCAAACCACACTAGTAATCCAAGAAATGCAAATAAAAACAACAATGAAAAATGACTTTATACCTCTTATACTGGCAAAAACAGACGCCGAGTAATACCAAGTGTTGGCAGGGATGTGGGAACAATGAGAGAGTGTTGAATGGTGCAACCACTGGGACAGCAGCCTGGCACTGCCCAGGTAAAACAAGAATGCACTAGTCTCTGTTCCAGCCGATCCTCACCCGGGTACATAGACCAAATCCATGCTCATTCAGATACATAAGGGACACGTGTAAGGATGTTCATCACAATTGTTTGTAGTTGCAGGAAGTTGAGAGCAGTCTGGGTGTCCATCACCAGGAGCGTGGATAGTTAAAATGTGGGGGGGATTCAGGATTTCGAAGCATTTAGGAGCAATGAAGTTGGTATACTCATGGCAACATGGATGGAAATTTAACAAGAAAATGCTGAGTAAGAAAAATAAGAAAGGGAATTTGCTCTATGACACCACACCATTTATATGAATTTAAAACCATAGCAACACAAAGTTTATAAGTATAAGAAGACATACAAACAAAAAAATATATTCCATGTGGGCAAGGAATGGAGATAAATGAGAATAAATGAAAAAACAAACAAAACAAGAGAGGGGCATTGGGTGGGCTAATGATGGTGATATGCCAAGAATCAGAGGTCAAATAACAAAGAGATGGGGGAAAATAGTATATTCCCATTAATGTCTCCTAAGATCATATTAGCATTTTTAAGTGGCCACATAAAGACAACTAGGCATCTTTTCCAGATATTCCTACCACCCCACCCTATGTCCAAATAAATGCTTTTTTAGACCTAAATATAGGGCTCCACATTTAGTCCTATTTCAGTTCATCTGGGCAGATTTGGTCCTTTTTTCCAGGCTCTGGAGCTCTTTGTGGATTCTGATTCTGTTATCCATGATCCTGGCTATTCTTCCTACTTTGATGACATACAGGGTTAAGGTCCATGTGACATCTGCATTCTTCTTATATCTTCTTTCATTCAACCCTTAATGGGTAGGCATCCACTCTAGGCCAGACCCCGTACCAGGTATAGGCAATACCAAAATGTAAGGAGAGGGTCTCTGTCTTCAAGGTGCTTACAGTCTAGAAGGGAGAGAGACATAAACACCCAAGGTTACGATGTAGCAGCATCATTGCTGAAAAGCAGATGACTGTGGGAATAGCAGGGGGCGGAGGCTCTCTCTGGGGAGCTAGGGTAGGTGTCCCAAAGGAGGCAGCACTCAGGCTGCCACTTGACAGAAAGGAGTCAGCCAGGGTGGAGAGCTGGAAAGAGAGCTGGCAGTAGGAGCAGTCCTTCAAGGAAGGGAGTGTGCCATGCACGTCTATGTTGGCTTGCCCAGTCTCCATTCCAGCTGTTCCCAGTCAGTTCATTGTTCCTCTAGAAAGCTGCCCCAACCCACTCTTGTTCCATGTGCTTTGGGAAGAGCTAATTCCAACCCCTGCTCCTGGCACAAGCATATGATTCAGACCCAGATCATCAGAGCATCACCTTCCTCTGACCACTGTGATTGGTTAAGGGGTGGGCATCTGACCCAACACAAGCCAATCAGGTCCAACCAAAGCTAATTCTGGCACTTTGCTTGGGCACCCATGGGAGATGGATGCTCTTTCTGCTGGATTTGTTCCTGTAAGGATGTAGCAGTCTGGAGCTGCTGGCAACTATCTTGTCACAAAATGAAGAGAAGGCTGCCAGAGAATGGAACCAACAAAGGAAAAAGGAGAGCAAAGAGATATAAACAGCTTTCTGATGACATTGTTTGAGCCCTTGGACTCAGCCATGCCTGAAACTGAGCCAGTTGTATCCCTGGATGTTCAGTCATATGAACCAATAAATCTCCTTTTTGCTTAAGTCAGTTTGAGTTGGATTTTCTGTTCCATTCAATGTAAAGAGTCCTGACTGGTCCAAAGCGACAAAAGACAAAGTTAGACAAGTCAGCAGGGACCAGATAGGAATTTAGATTATATCCAATGGCAGAGGTGTTGTATGAACTGGAGTATCCAGAGAAAGGAGTAATAGTCCCTGATTTGCATGGTTCATATCAGAGATCACTATGGTAGCCAGGGTGACAGATGAAACCAGAGGCAGGGGGGCCAGTTAGGACACTAATGCAGTAATTCAAGCAAGTGAGGATGGCATCCCAGACCAGGGAGAGGAAGGAAAGCAAAGAAAGGACCTGAGAGAGATTTAAGAGGTGGCACCCATTGGATTCAGGAATAGAGTAGGATTGAGGGCGACGTGAGGATAAGGGAGAGGGAGGATTCTGGAGTAACTCTTGGGTGTCTAGTACTAGTGACCTGATGGCGTCCCCATCCGTAGCTGGAAACACAGAGTGCTGAAGAAGAAGTGGGTTTAGAGGGGAGGAGAGTGAAGAGATGGAGGTGGAAGGAGAGGGCAGTGATGCATTCGGTTTGGGACATGCTGAATTTGAGGTGCCTATGAGGCATCCAGTGCAATGTCCAATATTAATGAGCGCACAGGTCTGGAGCTCCAACAAGTCCATGGCTGTGCATGTAGGCGAGAGAAGACTTCCCAGAGGAAGCTACAGCTGAGCTGAGAACGCTCATGAATGACTTAAAGAGAGCCTCATAAGAGGAGGAGGGAAAAGAGTGTTTCAGGTAAAGGGCACAGGGTACACAAAGACCTGAAGGCCCAGGAGGGCTTGGCCTATGCCCTGATAGTCCAGCCATCCTTTTGCATATAATGAAGAGAATGGAAACTCTTGGAAAACACAGCACATCCACCTCTGCATGTATCTGCTGTGAGTCCCAAGGAGGGCTGGTAGAGAGAGCATGGCTGATACACAAGGAAGCAGCCATGGGAACTAACAAAAGAAGGGGTATTTTCTTGTTAACCTTGAGCAGCAAGGTAGCAGACATAAGCAAAGAATAGCTAATGCTGTTGCAAGAATGAATTTCCTTTGAAACAACACAAATGAAAAACAAAACCCTCTTAACCTATTGATGGTTGCTGGTGGAATAAAGCACTTTCTCTGAAACTACCTCCAAGTTAGCCAAACCATAACTGGGATTACTAAATGAATAGATCAGAATTCCATAGAGAAAATATTTACTCAGGAAAAACCTCCCCAATTCAATAGCTCTTTCAATTAATTTTTTCTAAAGTTTTAGGTTTCTACAGACAAATCTGCCGTATTTAGAAGGATTTGTAGACTACTTGCCAAACAGTTAAAAAGTGTGAAATGTCTTTGCCAGGAGGCTCTTTGGGAACCTTAGCAAGATACCTTAGCAACATACAGAGAGGCAGTGAGGTGCATGAAAAGCCTCCGTACAGTTGACAGGACACCACTTTCTATAGTGTGAGTTCATCTCCGACTGGAGATTGCCTTACAAACTGTCCTGAGCAGCCTAGGATTGTGCAACGCCTAGGCCAACTCCTAAAGTGGTGGTTTCCTCTGCAGGTGGAGCCTTCTTAGCCATAGAACTGACAGTTTCATTTGGAAGAAGCTAATGGATTATAAGAGGCAGTATGTATTGCACAGGGAAGATGGACTGTGTTGCTATGAATGTGATCAAGTCTGGGCCCATGGAACACTGAGATGTCTTTGGATTCCCCTAAGATTTTGAGTGGTAGGGCAGCTGAGGGGACATTTGATGTGGAAGATAAGCGAGGCGTTACCTGGAGTCCTAACCTACTGTTATGGGCTAAATATTTGTATCCCCCCAAAATCCATGTTAAAACTCTACCCCCCAATTGTGATAGTATTAGGAGATGGGGCCTTTGGGAGGTCATTAGGATTAGGTGATGTCGTGAAGGTGAAGCCCTCAAGAATGGGATTAGTGCCTTTATAAGATTCCCTAGAGAGCTTGCTTCTCTCTGGTCTCCACCATGTGAGATGACAACTAGAAGTCAGCAGTCTGCAACCTGGAAATGGGCCTTCACCAGAATTCAACCATCAACTCTGCTGGCACCCTGATCTTGGATTTCCAGCCTCCAGAAATGTGAGAAGTAAATTTCTGTTATTTATAAGCCATACAGTTTGTGGTAGTTTGTTACAGCAGCCCGAACAGATGAAGACATCTACTAGCACTATCTTCTGCCTGTTCCTTACCCCACCTACCAGTGGGGTAAGGAATTCACACATATACCCCACCCACAATGGTCTCTTCCTCCCTTTCCAGACTCACCTTCTCACCTTTTGCTCTGGTTGTGCCCTCTACCTGAAATGTTCTTTTCTTTGCTTTTTTTTTTTTTTTTTAAATAGACAGAGACAGGATCTCACTCTGTTGCCCAGACTGGAGTGCAGTGGCACAATCATAGCTTACTGCAGCCTCCAACTCCTGGGCTCAAGTGATCCTCCTGCCTTAGCCTCTCAAGTAGCTGCAACTACAGGTGTGCACCACCATACCCAGCTGACTTTTTAAATCTTCTGTAAAGACGTGGTCTCGCTATGTTGCCCAGGCTGGTCTTGAACTCCTGGCCTCAAGCAATCCTTCTGCTTCAGCCTCCTAAAGTGCTGGGATTACAGGCATGAGCCACTGTGCCTGGCCTGTTTTAAGAAGTGAACAGCCAGACTGGAGAACATGACGCAGAGGCACCTATTGCTCCATGTAACCCTGAAGCCAGGCTTGGCATCTTCCAGTGGGAGCCTCTGATCCACCCCTTCACCAACCATGAAGCAAAACTCAGCATTCCTCTGTGTTCTTCCAAAGAAAATCCACTCCACAATGCATTAGAGTAATAAACTGGTATTGTTCTGAAGTTTCAACAGGAAAGATGTACTGAAGGGCCACATTGAGTACCACATAGCAAATTCAACAGAAATTCCAATTTTTTACAACTTTCCCTGCAAAGTCTCTCCCCAGCCATGCACATTCCCCTTCCACTTGACCCTTCTCCATAAAGCTTCACTCTCCACTCCCCCCTCCATAAGTTTCCCTCGCCTTCTGCAGAGCAATTTAACTCTTCCCCACCCTGCTTCCAATTTTGCATTCTGCCATCCCAGGGGCCTCCCTCCATTGACCCTTGACAAATAGTCTTCGAGCTCCATCTTCTTTAAAAGGCAGTGGAGGATTGTAAATAACAAGAATATTTGTCAGCGTTACACCTTTTCCGTGGTGAACAAGTGCCAGAGTTCAGTGAGGAACACAGCGTGAGGCCTGGCTGAGGATGAGTGAACAGCTTTAGTGGTCACTCTGGCCTCAGGGCCTTCCTGAATCCACCTGGGCACTCCTGTGCAGGCAGCCTGGGGCAGGCATGAGGCTGCTCGGAGGTCCTTCAGAAGACCCTAGCAGGGCAGCTCCACCCAGAAGTGGGCTCTGGCCCTACAAGCACAAAAGCCTCACCAGGCCACAAGAAGCAGGGTCTCAGACTAAAGCAAGAAAGTGGAATAATCAATCTTTACAGGAAAAGATATTCATGCTTCAGTCATCTGACAGCAGTTCTATAAACTATAAAATCTAGAAGTCATAAGACATTCTGCCTGGGTGGCAGCTGGCTTCCCACATGCTTTGGGCAAAGAAGCCAACCCTCCCACCTTCCCCTCCTCTTCAAGCCTACCCACCCATGTCCACATGGCTAAGCTAGGGTTGCCATGCTGATCCGAGTCAGGTAACATGCTCCCCCCAATATATCTGTTTCCACAGGGGTGAGCCTGAAAGCTGCTGGCAGTAGAATTGAGCTGAGTCTTTAGTATATGTTTGTGTCACACATTGCCCCAGGACAAACACAGTTGGCACTCTCGCCCACTGAGGAGGACGGTAAAATGTGCCTGATGGACTGGGCAGCCCCAGACAGAGGCTTCATTTCAGGAAAGGACCACAAAACCCTTAGGAGGGGCTCACAAGCCTGTGAGTTAGAGCCCCTGGGGGCCAGGGTGAGGGTGGAGAGCAGTGGTTTGGAGTCCAGGTCGGGGGAGTAGCTGAGTTTCTGCGCCACCGCAGGGGGCAGAGAGCTGCAAGGTGTCATTTTCCCCAGATCATCAGAATCAGTCTGAGACTTGAACTGTGCCTGAAATTTCCCCCTTGCTTGACTTCCTCCCCCCGTCCTGCTTCCCCATTTCCTTTCCTGTTTCTCCTGGGAGTGCTTCCTTAACAAATCACTTGCACGAGAATCCTCTTCTCAGGGTCTGCAACAGGCATCTAAGACAGGGGACATAAGCAAATTTCAACTAAGCAGAACTTAGTGTTGCCCTAACGTGCCCTAGTCCCATAGATGGCAGACCTTGGCTAACGTATCAGAACAGATAGGATTGGGTGGGAGGAGAAGGGCTGCAGAGGAACGGGAGATGCTGAGTAGAGACAGCTCTTTTGAGGAATTTTGCTATAGAGGGGAACCAAAAAGTGATGCCATCATCAGTGAGACACGAAAGTTGTGTTAATTATATTGCTGTGTAACACATTACCACCAAACTTAGCAGCTTAAATTTACGTTTTTATTATCTCACACCATTTCTGAGGGTCAGGAATACCTCAGGTGGTCCTGGCCCAGTTTCTCATGAGGCTGCAGATGGCCAGGGCTGCCATCTCCTCTGAAGGCCCGACCGGGGTTGGGGGACCAGCTTCCAAACTTACTCCCATGGCTGTTGGCCAGAGGCTTCAGTTCTTCTCCACTTGGACCTCTCTGCAGGCTTGCTCGTGACCTTACTTTCCCCTAACAGAGTGATGAGAGAGACAGGCATTTGTAAATGCATAGGCAGGAACTGGGAAGGACACGTTATTAGTAATTGTTAAAAGTCCTTAACTCTTGGGAGTGGGATGAAGGAGCACAGGACTGTGGGATGATGAAGGCAGACTTCCACATTATATACTTCTGAGTTCCTTTTGTAATTTTAAAACATTAAAGATGATAGCTTAAATGAATTGGTAGTAGTTGGTAATGAATAAAGCTATGTCTACTGCAAAAATATCAATGAGAAGGAGAAACGATAAAGGCAGAGAATTTGAAGTGGGTCATAAAAAAATGTGGGTGACAAAAAAAGTATGTGGACGATTTTAAAAACATGTATCTGCCCCATGTAGGAGTTCCTGGGGGCACATGGCAAACTCTGGAATTGCTGCTGACCCCTGGCAGAGTGGGGATGGGAGTTCCTATCTCTGCTAAGAAAGCTCAGGGCATTCTGGGAAGCTGTCCCCCTCCTGTTTGCCCCACACTGCAGGGAGGCATCAGCTCTACATGGCCTTCTTCCACCAGCTGCTTCTCTGGGACCTGACCATAGGCTTTCTGGTCTGATCACCATAAACACCTCAAATTCAAAAATCTCCGGCATACATAACCATTTTTTCTGAATGAAGCATTCTGACTCTTTCAGCAGAGACAACAACTGAGACAATTCAGCTCCAGGTTCCAGCATCAGCCCCTAAGAGTACGGGCAGGTAAGCAGTTTAGTCTCCCCTCCAGGAATGTACCTGCCCTCTGCAGGTGGCCTTTCCGGAGAGGTAGTACATTCCCCAAGCTCAAGGTGCAAAGGAGCCTTCCCCCTTCCCCCTACAGTCTCTGGTGCTGACAGCCAGGTCCAGGACAGGTCCTAGCCAGGTCCAAGTCACCATTATTCTCTCAGAGTGACCCCTGGTTCAGAAGACTCCTCTCTAGCATGGCATTCAAGGTCCCTCATAAAACACTGATGTGGGGCTACCCAGGGAGAAGCAGGAGCTACAAGGCTGCAAGAGATGGTGGGGCCTTGGGGATCTGCACCTGCCTCAAGACAATGAGTGAACAGAAGACTTGGCCTGAAATGAGAGCCTCATGACACAGGGGAAAGTGCTCGAACGGAGACTGAAAAAGATCATGGGGCAAGATTCAGCCTGGTAGTTACTGATGTCACCCTTAGACAGAAGCAAGAAGGGGCCCTACCCTGGACCTGGTGATTCAGAACAGTGCTGTGCGAATTGTGGTCTGTGGACCAGTACCAGCCCACAAGTGGTCTGTTACTGGTTCTTGATGAGTTACCCACAGAAACTGAGTATAATGTTATATCCATTGAATCTTTAAAATTTTGGGCTTGTATTTTGTATGGATTTTTAAAATTTTATTTTTCTACTGATTTATTTCTATTGGATTTTTTTACAAAGGAATTGATCTGCATTGGATTGGAAAATTAAAAACTTATCCTCCACCGTAGAAAGTTTGAAAAGCCCTGCTTGAAAGGGTCCCACATATCACAAACACCCACAAAATAAACTGGATATGGAGCACATGGGATCAGGTGCTCAGCACTGGCACAGCACAGCCTGCAACCAAAACATCAGTTCCAGTGACAACACTGGTCAAGTCCTAGGGAAACGCTGCTCCTCACCTTTTGCCCTATGTCCTCAACACAAAATACAACTGTGTCTGAATGTCACGATGGTTTCTGGATTGTGCTTCTGGCAACATAGAAGACAGACACTGCTTCGGAGTACAGGGAGGATTTGAGTGGCGGAAGCACTTAGGTAAGAAAAAAGACAAATTAATTAACTTGTCAAATCCTTTATCTCAGACAGTGAGAATGCAATCATTTCTTGCACAGTGAAACACCATTTCCCAGTAGGGCCACACGTCCATTTTCATGCTTCTCTTTGTGCTCCAGTTCATGGTTCAGGAGGTACTCATGAATTAGTGTGGTATTGACAGTTGCATGGTAGCTGAGGAATATTTTTGCCATGTAAACACTTTACCTTACCTTTAAATCTGTATAGATATAGGTATAGATGTAACATGTATAATATAAAGCTAATTCTTTTTTTTTTTTTTTTTTTTGCCATGCTTAATCCTTGGCTGGAATATAAAGCTAATTCTTCACATCACTGCTTGAATTCTGCTTAGCTATTACTTTAAGAGATAGTGAAAATTATAATATAAAAGATCAAAATTTATATCATAAAATTAAAGTATTTTGTCATATTTTCTGCAGTAATGATAGTTTATGTTATGCAACACCACTAAAATATTGGAACAGGATATGTAAAATTTGTGATTCATTTCCAAATTTAAATATTGTTTTAGGATTTTATTAGCAATTCCATTTATTACTGAAACTTTCTCCAAATTGAAATTAATTTTTTAAATTAAGAATGATGACTCGAAACAGCTAGGCTAACTCAGCATCATCATCAATAGAACACAAATTGTGCAAAAATCTTTATTTTAACAACATAATTAAGTAATTTTGCAATAAGGAAGGCAAAAAAATAAATTTAATGAAAAGATATATAATAATTTATGATATTATATCATAAATATCTTGATCTTATTACTTATCAAAACATCACCAGCCCATCTACAGAATATCCAAATATGTGCAAAAATAATTAAATTCTGTCATCTTTACTATTTTGCCAATTTTCATTCATATAAAAAACATAGCATTATACTTTTTAAAAATTTTGATCTTATGAGGGTATATTTTTCAAAGTAGAAGGATAGAACATTTTTGTCTAATAGTTAATGGGCTCAGTTTATAATTTTAAATATTTACATATATGCTATGTGGCTTCCACTTAGTATTAGAGGTCTGCTTGGGGCTGGCTACCTTCTTAAGCTGGGTCAGGGCTGCCCAACAGCTCACCGGATGTTAGGGAGTTGACTCTGCATTTTAATTCACTTAAGAGGGAAAGCTTCAGGTAGATGGAGATATGATGAACACAGACTTCAGAAGGGAAACATGGTTTTTAGAAGTAATTATTTGCAATTGATTCCACATCTTGTTTATTTTTCACTCAGTAGAGATGTTTTCCTGGCTTTGGCTTAAGAAAGCCACTGTAGGTGGGACGGGTAGTAGATGTCCATAAGAGCCACCTCTATGATCCTTCTTTGGTGTCCCTTCTTTGATTCTGGAAGGATAGGCTCCAAGTCCCACTAAGAGAGGTTGTGGGAATGCCCCCATCCTACATGATCACTACTTCAAACCCTGCTCTGGAATCAACACTGCCTGGGAAGGCCAGGAGGAAGAAGACTTCTGATCACCCACAACTGTCCCCTTGCCCAAGGTGAAGGCCTCCTGTGGACCAAAAATATGAAAGTTTACCCCAGGCCAGTGGACTGTGAGCCCCAAGGAAAAGCACCATAATTTATACCATTTCCCTGCTGAGAGGCATTAGCTTTGTTTCCTGTGTCTATGTGCATATGTGTGTGCATGTGTGTGTGTGCATGTGTGTGTGTGCATGCACATGTACATCACAAATTCACCTCTACAATCAATACTGCAATAAACACCCTCATACATGGGTCCTTTTATTTCTCTGGAATAGATTCCCAGGATTGGGATCACTAGGTCAAAGGGCA
This sequence comes from Daubentonia madagascariensis, assembly GCA_023783475.1. Taxonomy (NCBI): domain Eukaryota; kingdom Metazoa; phylum Chordata; class Mammalia; order Primates; family Daubentoniidae; genus Daubentonia; species Daubentonia madagascariensis. Next base: position 3,228,711 of record JAKFHU010000144.1, on the reverse strand, counting down.
TATGTATTTTTAATTTTAATGGATTTTTCCAGATTGAGCTCCAAAAAGGCTGTAATGATTTACATCTCCACCAGCAATGACTGAGAGCATGATTTCCCCTCCACATGCAATAGGTGTAGAAGCTCTTTTTAATTTTGCCAGCCTGAAGGGTGTAAATGAGTATCTCACTATTACTTTAATTTGCATTCAACTGAATTCTGACGAATTTCAGCATCTTTCCATTGGTTGGATATTTTTTTTTCTCTGACTTCCCTACTCATATCATTTTGCCTATTTCTGTATTGGGTTGTTTGTCTTTTCTTATCAATTTATAAGAGCTCTTTGCATATTATAGCTATTAACCTTTGTCTATCATCTGCATTGCAAATATTTTTTCCAAATCTACTGCTTGTCTTTTGACTTTGCTTACAGTATCTTTTGCCACAAAAATGCTATAAATATATATATAAAAGCAAAAATACCTATCTTTTTCATCTTCTAGGTTTCCAATTCTTGGTTGAGTAGGTATTCTAACCCTAGATTATATGAGGCCTCCTTGCCAAAACATTTATTGATGTGTAACATACATATGAAATAGTGCACATATTTTTATGGATCAATGAATTTTCACAAGGTGAGCACACTTATGTAACTAGGACCCAGATCAGGAAACAGAGCCTTACCAGCACCCAAGACATTCCTTCATATCCCCTTCCAGTAACTACCCTCCCCAAAGATTAACCTCTACCCTTACTTCTAACATCATAGGTTAGTGTCTGAACTTAATCTAAATGAATCATGCATATGTGCTCTTTTGGGTCTAGCTTCTTTGACTCAACATTGTTTGTGAGATTCATCCAGGTAGTTCATTCATTTTCATTGCTGTGCAATAGTCCTGTGTATAAACATAACACACTTTATTTATCTGTTTTACTGTTGATGGACATTTGGGTTTCTTCCAATTTGAGGCTATTACAAATAGTGCTTCTCTGAACATTCTTGTACATGTTCTTTGGTTAATTTACGTCTGCATTTCTGTTGGGTATTTACCCAAGAGTGTAACTTCTGGGTCATGGGGAATGTGTATGTTCAGCTCTCGCAGATATTGCCAAACAGTCACCCAAAGTGGTTGTACCAATTACACTCTCACCAGTAAGGTAAGAGACTTCTAGCTGCTCTACATCCACCCCTACACTTGCTATTATCTGATGTTTTTCATTTCAGCCATTCTGGTGGGTATGGGCTAGTGTTGCATTGTGGTTTGTCTTGATAGACTTTTATGTTTTATTTTTTACATTTTTAAGCCCTTAATCCATTTAGAATTTTATTTTTGGATATGATTAGATAGGGGTCCACTTTGATTCTCTTCCAGACAAATAGCCAGATGTGGTAGACTGTAACTTTTGTCCTGATATATCTTGAGGTATAAGTGGGCACCTGCCAGGTACAGTGGAGTGGTGGAGAACATTCTAGGCTGAAGGAGCGGCACGAGCAAAGATATGGAGGCACAAAGCAGCATGATGTGGGCAGGAGATTGCACAGGTGTGGCAAAAACCAAAGGTATGCAGCGGTGAGTGGCACAGTAGGGTAGGAAGGGTTGGGTCTTGTCATTCTCACAGTAGCACACAGGCACAAGGCTGCCATCGAATGGACACACCAAAGGACAAAAGGCCTTCTCCGCTTCTGTTTGGGAATGTTCTTTGAGATCCTCATTTTGAAATGTGTGATTATCAAAACGTCACTCTTAGGGGAGGGAACTTTTGTGTTAACTGCGGCACTTATTAAGATTCATTATATATATTGTTTCATTTACTCCTCACAGTGATTTCAGGATGTGGGCACTGTTATCCTTGATTTACAGACAAGGGCATGAGGCTCAGAGAAATCAGGTGGTTTACCCTTGGATACACAGCCAGTAAGTGGCGGAGCTGAGATTGGAACCCAGGTCTGTCTCCCTCTCAAGTTCCTGTTCTTTCCCCCAGATGTACTGCTGCACCACTGGCACTGCCAGCAGACACATGAATTGAACTTCTAGACTCTTCCCAAACTAATGGTGCATGTGACGAAGCAGAGATTTACAATCATTATTATACATCAGCCCCTGCCAAAAGGCCTGTTGGTATCTGTTTCCTCTTCCCCCGTCACAGAGTGATTGATTTCTTGGGAAACTGGATCATCATTGCAGGCAGCTGAAAGGCATGCAGAGACAGACTTGGGTGGGTGGTTTGGGCCCACAGGCAAGTTTATGGGTCTGCAGAGAGAAGGGAGCAAGGTGGCCTCTGTCCTCTATCCCTTTCCCATATGCAGTTCTTGGTTACAGAAAGTCTAGTTGCTCCTCTTTCCCCAACTGGGAGAGATCTCTGTACCCTACAACAAACCTCCTGGTAAGCTGCATGAACACTCGCTAACATAAACACACTGGCACTCAGACACACATCAGGCACAAAGGTGGCACACAAGCTTCACACCAACACAGAGAAGAGACGAATGCACACTCACAGAGAAACTGCCTCCTGGCCTAAAAAAGCCCAGTGAATCTGTGGAGCTCAAGGTTTTTCAAACTATACCGTGTGAGTTCTGCAGAGGGAAGTCACACGAATAATGAAGCAATGTCCCATCCAAAGGAATATGTTAACTGCTAGAGATAATTGTAGAAAAGTACACTGAAATTATGAAGTACCATTTTCCCTCTATCAGATTGGCTAACATTTAAAAGTTTGATATTGCCCAGTGTAGGTGGGGATGGAAAGATATGGCATTTGGCAGAAAAAGTAAATGATTACAGCTTCAGAAGGGAACTCACTATGTATGTCAAAATGTTAAATGCATCTACCTTTAAATCCAGTGATTCCACTCCTAAAATTTTTACACACATGCACACACACACACACAAAAATACTGATTAAGGAAGTTCATTGCAGTATTCCATAATAATATCATAAAATTGGAAGCAACTAAAAAAAAATCTATTAGTAGAAGACTAGCCAAATAAGTTAAGGGACACCCATACCATGGAATACTCTTAGCCATTTAAAATGCTGAGATGGATCTCTATGTTCTGACATGGAAAGACGTCCACAATATATTTTTTAGTTGAAAAAAAATAAGGTACAGTACAAGCTGTTTTTACCCTATTTGGGTTTTTAAAAATATTTGTTTGTATATACACATGGAGTGTCTACAAGTACATAAGAAACTGTTACAGTAGGTAGCTCTGGAGAATGGGAAGGGGACAAGGAGGAAGGGGAAGGAAAAGGAAACATTTTTTACTTGACCTTCTGCATTTTTTGACATCTTTACAATGAGCATGTATTAACCGTATAAGTCTGTTTAACTCTCTGAGATTTAAAAAAATATATTAGGGCTTCCTGTAAGAGTTTACTTAGCAAAAGGGTTCCCTGCTAAAAAGTTTGAAAAACTTTATGCAACACAAGCCTGTTGTACAAGCTGCCAGGAAAAATTGTGAAACACTTTTGAAATGGGGAGGAAAAGTACCCTGTGGAATGCAGGGCTGGTGTGCCCTTCCAGGTTATCTGATTCTATAGTAGTCTACACTTTTCACTGCCTTTGAACCTGTAAGTTGCAGAAAACCGAAAATAGTACAAATTATTCTCGTTCATAGCAATGCAAATAAATTTTGTCCGTCGGAGGTGCAAGTGATTCCCCCCACCCCCAACTGTGGAAGAAGCCAGTTTTGTATCAATTAATACATTCATTTCATTATTCCTGATTGCCAATATGTGTATCTGGTCTTTGTGTAGTCTTTTGAACCAGTTTTTAACACATTACTGGTTCCCTCATTAATTAATGAATTAAATAAAATCTTTGACACGTTTTCATTTTATATTTGTACGACAGGCATGATTTTTCCCTTTAAAAATTATCGTGGAGACAACAAAGACCAGTTGAGGAAGAGATTTGCCCGCGGTGAGGTGCCCGTTGTTGCAAGTATGGAACCAATCCCCAGCCCTCAAATGTGAGCTGCTGGACTCTGAATGCCTTGGCCGTTCTACTTACATCATCAAGCAAAGAGGATGAAATCGTTTCCAATTTGACTTGAATACTGACCCATGCAGATATATCGTTAATTTAGAAAATGCTTTCCCCCAAATCCATGCAGGCACGGGCTCACACGTGCACGAACACCCCCGCGGCCTCAGTGGGCCCCGCTGACACCCCGCACCAACTGCACACAGATGGAGGCCCTCCCGCCCACGGCACGGGCGCCCTCGCGGCTCCGAGCCTGCTCTGGGTTCTTCCTTCCATCTCAGGGGCGCCAGAGGTTGGAGACGGAGCAAGGCCCCTTCCCGCCGACCCTCGCCGGTGCCCCGCGGGGAGCAGCGGCCCCTCACCTACAGCCAGGGGCAGAGGGCCAGAGCGGCTCTCGGCGGGCGCCGAGGTGTTTGGGTGGAAGGACTAAGCGGGGCGGGAAAATAGCCAAGGCCTCCCAGCGCGGACTCGGTAAGCTCATGGCGTCTCTGTTTTGGCGGAGAAAGAAATGCCAGCGGCCCGCCAGAGCCTCCTGACCCCCCGCCCCGCGCCGCGGCCGCTCTTGCGGTGGGCTCGCGGCGCCCCCTGCGGGCTCCGGGCCACGCTCCCGGCGCGGGCCCCCCGGGGAGGCGCCAGGGGAGGGTGAGGGGCACCCCAGGGTGCGGGCCAGGCTGTCGGTCCTCGGTGCCCGTCAGCCGCCGGGGTCGCTCCCGCAGGCGGGCCTCGGTTCGGTGCACCCCCGAGGGCGCCGCGCCCACGCATTTCTATCACCATGGGATCCCAGCCGCATTCCGCAGATGGGGAAACCGAAGCTCAAAGACGGAACCGGATGCATCCACGGCACAAAGAGTCGTCTCTGGGACCCTGAGGCCCACCCTCACCCGTGCTCTCCGCCTAGGACCCCCTTCCTTTGCCGTAGAGGGTGGAGGTGTGGCCACAGACTCAGAGGTTTGCGGTGCACCCCGCGTGTCCTCTCTTCTGGATCTCTCGATGTCGCCTGGAGCAAGCAGCCTGCCAAGAGCGGTGTGGACAGGAGTGAGTGTGGGATGGGGGTTACTCATCTCCTGCTGAAGTGAGGTCGTCCAACTTTACAGAAGGGAAATCTGACAACAGCGAAATCTGACAACAGCATCACCCTTGGACCTAGCAACTCCACTTGCGTGGCTCTATACTAAGGAGACGATTAAGAATGCAGCAAAGATTTTGCTGTGACAGTGTTTATCCCTCACTGTTGGTAACAGTCAAGACTTGTGAACAGTCTTACTCTCTACTCGTAGGTTAAATAAATGGTATCCTTTGCAGCCATGAAAAATCATGTTGGATAAAACGTTTTAGTGTTATATCAAAATGTTCATTCTATTGTTAAGCAAAAAAGCAGGTTACAGTGCAGCATATATAGTAATACAACTCCATTTCTGTGAAGATGTGTGTCTGTGTGCACACATTTTTTTTAAAAGTCTGCAAAGATATACACCAAAAATTGAATATTGAGATTAAGTATGATTTTAAAAGTATATGTACCTTTCTGTGTTTTCTAAATAATATTACACAATGAATATACATTGTTTTGTGATTTTTTTTTTTTAAAGCAGAAAAGCCCCAATGTTCACTTACCCACCCTGGGAGGGACAGAGAGGCCTGAAGGATGGGATCAAGGAAGTAGGGAAGAGGATTACTGGGGCATTTCCTTTCCCCCAGTCCCAGGACAGCCACAGAAATCATGGTCACCAAGAGCTGCTCCTTCTGAAGAACATGACAGTGACAACAAATGTTCCAAAGTGTTGATTATAGCAGAGTTTGCAACATGACTCAACTGGCGGATCATAGATTTGGACACAGATCAGAAGCTCTGGAAGAAAAATTGCTGCTCAGTACCTACTCAGGTTGTAATGGGTAGAGTAATGGGCTGATGTGCCAGACTGTTGTTGCAAAAAGTTGGCAAACACACAGTAAGTGATCTGCTCCATTCAAATTGACTGGGCCCTGAACTCCACAGCTCCACTGAAGGGGCAACAGAATTGATCTACTCCAGCCCAGGTTTGCAACTCTAGGTGCTAGGCTGGGCATAATAAGGATGTGAAGCCGTCATGCTGATGGATTCAGTGGTGACAAGTCAGGCTGTCAGAAAGGAGCAGGTCCCCCAGAGTCTCCTAGGCAGGGAGACAACACTGAAAACTACATGTTAGGCTTTTGCTTTCTGAAACTTGGCAAAGTAGAATTTGCTGAAAAGTAAGCAGTACAGTCTGTTTTTAATTTCATTTCTCAAGAAAACCCAGCTGACTCTCATCCTGACATTTTAATCTTGTATCTTTTGGGAAAATAACTTTTTAAATATAACTTTAAAGATATGTAGATTTTTGGTGTGAAAAAAAAGTCTACTTGTTAGACTTTTTCCCAGTGAAGTACTATTCACTTTTTATTTTAAAAGTTATTCCCTATTCTTCTAATCTAAACAGTAAATAGTGCCAAAAACTAAGAAAAACATGTATTATAGTTTCAACATCAGGACTGACTCGTTTAAAGAAATCTGTTTGCAATAAACTGTAATGAACTATCATGCCCCTTTAAAGAAAGATTTAGAAATAAATTATTAAAAGTATTAATTCATTTTTTAAGAAATCATAAATATGAATGGGGACAGGGTGAAGGGGAATGACTAGTCTGCTGTTTTTGGGGGGCATCCACACAGAAACCTGCAGGCCCTGCCACTGCTGCTGAGGGCCAGTGACCCCAAGGGCTGACCACTTGGGATGTTAGCTGCCCCTGCTCTGGACAGTGTGGTCCGGGTCTGTGGTATAAAGAAGAGCTATTGCCATAAAAGGAGATAGACAAAACCAGCTTCAGTCTGCCCTGCTTCCTGTCTCAGAATTTAAAAACAAGAAAGTATGGCGTATCTTTGGAAATCTGAGATTCAAATCTTAGCACCCGGTATCCCTACCACCACGACCACCAACTGTGTAGTTTGGGGCAAGTCACTTAATCTTCCCAGCCCAGTTTCTCATCTGTGTCAACAGTATCCATATTATGTGGTTGCTAGAGGATTCATTAGTTTATTATTCAACAATTATTTATTGAGTGCCAGGATTAGGACAGACAAGGTTCATGTTCTCATGGAATTGAATTCATATTCTAATAGGGTGAGACTACAACAAACAAATAAATTAATAAACAAATTTTAGAAATCAGATATTGATAAGTTCTAGACAGAAAACAAAACACAGAGAAGTGATAGAGATCTACAAGCTGATTATATTGGTTGGTTAGGAAAGCCCTGTCTGAGGAGGCTGTATTTGAACAGAGATAATGAATGACAGAAAGCAGCCAAGCATGCAAAGATTCAGGCACAGAGAATTCCAGATGGAGGCAAGAGTTAGAGCAAAGACCCTTAGGGAGGGTATCAGGTAGTTTTGCTCCATAATAAACCACTTCAAAACTTAGTGGCATAAAAATAATAACCATTTATTTAGCTCATGATTTTGTGGGTCAGCAATTTGGGCTGGGCTCAGCTGGGTTGTTCTTCTGGTCTAAGATGATCTTACTCTTGTGTTGGTGGTCAGCTACCAATCAGCTAGGTGACTTTGCTTCTCAGCGTTGGCTGGCTATCAACTAGAGTGATGACAGCAATTAGACCATGTATCTTATGCTATCTAGGAGGCTGTCCCAGGCTTGTTCATGTGGCATTACAGGGTTTCAGGAGACAGTGGAAGCATGCAAGGCCTCTTAAAGCTTTAACTCAGAACTGAAGCAATATCATTTCTTCCATATTCTATTGGCAAGGCCAGCCTAGATTCAAGAAGTGGAGAAATAGACTTTGCTCCTTGATGGGAGGATTGCAAGGGAATGGTCACAGGGAAAAGGAGAATTGTGATGTTTGTACCACAGGCAAGAATGACCAAAGAACTGAAAAAATGCCAGTGTGGCCAGAGTAATTGTTGGGGAGTGTTATGGGCCGAACTATGTCCCCCTGCAAATTCATATGTTCACGTTCCAGCCCTGAGTACCTCAGAATATGACTGTACAGTATTTGGTCTTTAAAAGAGAACATCTTTAAAAAGGTAAGTAAGGTTAAATAAGGCCATCAGGGTGGCTTCTAATCCAACATGTCTGGTAATAGAATGAAAAGACAGACAGGAAGAAAATGTTTGCAAATGACATATCTAATAAAGGACTTGCATCTAGAATTGTTTTTTAAAACTCAATAATAAGAAAACAATCCAATAAAAATGGAAAAGATATGAACAGATACATCACCAATGAAGATATTAAAAGATGTTCAACATCCTTAGTCATTGGGAAAAGGAAAATTAAGACAACAGTGAGCTATACCTACACACTTATTAGAATGACTAAATTTAAAAGACTGGCCATACCAAGTCTTGTCAAGCACATAGAAGAAGTGGAATTTTAATACAATGCTGGTGGGAATATAAAATGGTACAACCACTTTGGAAAACAACTTGGAAGTTTGTTAAAAAGTGAAACACACTAGGAGTGCAAAAGGCTTATTGGGAGGAAAAAAAAAGGTGCAACACATCTGCTACCTGACTCAGCTACTCCACTCCTAGGTATTTCCCAAAAGAAATGAAAGTACATGCATACAAATGTTCATTGCAACTTCATTTGTAATAGTCAAAAACTAGAAACAACCCAAAGTGCATCAACAGGTGAATAAATAAACAAATGATGGTATATCCATGCAATGGAATACTATTCAGCAATAAAAGCAACACACTAACATACTCTATAGAAGAAAAAAATAATACATTAGACTTCATCAAAATTAAAAACTTTTGTTCTGTGAAAGACTATTAAGAGGATGAAAAGATTGGAAGAAAATATTTGTCAACCATATATCTGGCACAGGACTTATATCTAGACTATATGAATATATATTCACAAAATTCAACAATGAAAAACAATCCAATTAGAAAATGGGCAAAAGACATGAAGAGACATGTCACGGAAGAAGACATATAGATGGCCAAAAAGCACATGAAAAGATGCTCAACATTACTAGCCATTAGGACAATACAAACTAAGACCACAAACAAATGTTACTATAAACCCATTAGAACAAAAACAAAAAATAGTGACAACATCAAATGCTGGCAAGGATGTGGAGAAATTGGATCTCTCATATGTTGTTTGTGGGGATATAAAAAAACTAAGCACACTTACCGTATGACCCAGCAATTGTACTCCTGGGCATTTATCCCAGAGATATGAAAATTTACATGCACACAAAACCCTGTACACAATTGTACATTGCAGCTTTATTTACAATTACCCCAAACTGGAAACAACCAAAATGTCCTTCAGTGAGTGAATGGCTAAACTACTACATCCATATCATGGAATACTTCTTGGAAAAAAAAAAGAACTATTGACATATGCAACAGCTTGGATGGATCTCAAGGGCATTATGATGAATATATGATCTCAAAAGATCACACACTGTATGATTCCATTTATAACATTCTCAGAATGACAAAATTATAACAATGGAAAATAGATTGGTGATTGCCAGGGTTAGGAATGGTGGAGGATGGGGGTGTGACTCTAAAGGGGTAGCACAAGGGAGATCTTTGTAATGATGGAACAGTTCTGCACCTTCATAGAGTGGTGGTTACCCAAATCTCCACGTAAGATTAAATGGCACAGAACTATATACACACATTGTGCCAATGTCCATTTACTGGTTTTGATGCTGCACTATATTTATGTAAGATATACCCATGGGGAGAAACTGGGTGAAGGGTACATGGGCCTTGTCTTGCAACTTCCTGTGAGTCTATAACTACTTCAAAATTAAAAGTTTTTTAAAAGCAATTAACAATTTATATACACTACAACCTAGACAAATCTGAGAATAATTATGCTGAGTGAAAGAAGCCAGATCAAAATAAGTATATACAGTGTGATCCCATTTGTATAAAATTCTGGAAAATGTAAACTGATCTATAGTGACAGAAAGCAGATCATTGATTGCCCGGGTATGGGGAGTAGGGGGACATGTGGTCAGGAAGGAGTGAGAGGCAAGGATTATAAAGGGCCATGAGGAAACTTTAGGGGGTGATGGATATGGTTACTGTATGATATTGATTGTGGTGATGGTTTCAGGATGTATACATATGTTAAACTTATCAAGTTGTATTCTTTAAATATTGTGCAGTTTATTGTATATCAATTTAACTTCAATAAAGTTACTGAAAAATATTGAGTGACTAAAAATAATGCTTACTAAAGATTGTTATAAAGCCTCCACACATAAAAGTCGAATATATTACTGGAAGACATTTAGGTAGATCTGAATAAATGAAGGGATCCACCATAGCCCTAGATTGGACAACTCCATATTATAAAGATGTCAGTCCTCCCCAAACTGATCAAAATCTTTTTTTTTTTGGACAAGTCTATTCAAAAATGTATATGGGGATTAAAAAAAAAAAGGCCAAGGATAGCTGCTGTTGAAAACTAAGGTAAAAGAATTTACATTAACAGATATCAAGAATGTGAGGTGCTGATTTGGGGATAAACAAATAGACAAATAGAACAGAATAAAAAAACCCCAAACAGATCCACACATATATAGTCACTTGATATTGGACAGAAGTGGGAATGCAGAGTCATTGAGAAATGACCAATAAAAGGCACTGAGTGTCAACTGGGAATCAATAGGGATACTTAGCACAATACAGGAAAATCAATTCCAAGATGGATTAAACACCTAAACATGAAACGCAAAAACATACAGCTCTTAGAAGGTAGCATAGGAGAGTATCTTTATGATCCTGAGTAAAGGAAGATTTTTTAAACAAGTAACTAAAAGGATAAATGATAAAGGAAAAGGTAGCAATAAAAACGAACAGACTGTTAACTACATTAAAATTAAGAACTTTATTCACTAATGATATTACAAAGAGAATAAAAAGAAAAAGGATGGGGAGGTGGGCAAGATATTTGCAACTAAATAACAAATAGAAACCTGTCAAAACCACAGTGAGATACCACTACACACTCCACAGAATGACAAAACTTCAAGAATCTGTTGGTGTGTAGGTGGAGCAACAGAAACTCTCATATGCTGCCAGTGGGAGGATAAACTGGCATACTACCTTGGAAAGATGTTGGACATTATCTATTGAAGTTGAAGACAGGCATATTATACGACCCAGAAATTTCACTATTAGTTTATACCTTAATGAAACTGCCATACACGTGTACCAGCAAGATGTGCATAGCAATATTGTACATAATATTAAAAAATGGGAAAACTCCAAATGTTCTAGACACAGTAAAATGGATAAATAAATTTTGGTATTTTCATTCAGTGGGAATAGTACAGATGCTGAGCAGCCAAAAAAACAGAAAAGGCCACTGCATAGTGATCTATGCAGAACTGCTTGTCGTCCTTATAGTGAGAGAGGGACAGACCAGCAAGACTGAGAAGAAAATTAAATATAGCTCTCAGGAACCAACCATAGCAACGGCAGGGAGTGTTTTGAGTTCCAACATGTAGCAGACTCTAGGCTCTCTTAACATACCTCTACCTCCCACAATCATTCTGTAAAGTAGGAATTATTTTGCAGATAAGCAAACTGAAGGACAGAAAGGTTAAATGGCTTACCTGAGACCACACAGATGGTGGGTGGCAGAAAAGGAGACTTGAAACCAAGTATCAAATCCCACCTTCTTTCCACTGAAGTACAAACTGTTGATTGCTTACAACCACCATTCACCACCTCTCCTCTCTCCCAGAACCCTGATTTTGTTAGGATGTCCCCCCTCTTCTGTGCCATCACCCGAGGGATGGCAGAACAAACGAGAGAACAAGCCTAGGCCACTGAGGACTCTCTGTGGCGGTGCTGCCATACCATACCAATTGGATGTTTTTGCTTCCTTTTATTTATTTTTTTCCTTTATTTTAATTTTAGGCTAGGTGGTTGTAGAACTGTTAGGGTTCTTGAATCAAAAAGAAAATGTCGTTAGAAAGCAAACTTGCCATTTCCTCCTAAACCATTGCAAGTATTTCAAACCAGATCGCTACAACAGATGTTACATGGTCTATAACAGGACTGGTTTCTGTAGCCTGCAGAGGAGAGCCCAAGCAGGAGAGCGTGTGAGTGTGAAGGGTTCCCGCAGGCAGTCTGGTAGCAGTGTTCTGGGAAAAGAGAGCTGCCAGGCTGGGGGCCCATCCTGCATCTGCCCCTGATTCATTTGCCCTATGAAGCTCATAGGCCCTGCCAGACAGAAGCCCAGACAGCTCTGTGCCTCCCGCTTTCCCAGGCTCAGCACGTCATCCTAGTCCAGAGCAGTTAATTCCAAAGTGGAAATGCAGAACCACCACACTATCATCCCCACAAGCTAAGAAGACCCCTGCTCCCTGTTCCCAGTCTGTGTAGGAAGTCCTATTACTATCGAGGCACTCTCATGCTTGTCTCATGGCTGCCATTCTTGTCACCTGGCTCCTGTGCTTCCAACACCCCTACCTCTCCCCTGCCCTGTCCCCAGAGGCATCCTCTGGGCTCTTCAAGTGCGCTCCTGACCCTGACAGCAGGTTAGGGAGGAGGATGTGTGATTGCCCAGTGCTGTGGCTACAGACACAAAGCCGTCTCATTTCAGGTCCTGGGATCCTTTATTCCATCTTTTTGTCTCCTTGGAGTTTTCTTTAACCTTCAAAGCTGGGCTCTGACTCTGGCCTTTGAGTATGGCCTGCGGTGGGCCATGTCCCTGGCATCAGCAAAGGCTTTGACACAGTGTGTGGCCTTCAGAGAGCAGCTTGGATGAAACCCCAAAGGTCTGGAGCTACTGGGAAAGTGGGTTAGCCCAACTTTCACAAGGACTGTTTGGTCCCACTTTAGCATCTGCTCTATTGTGGGAACAAACCCCTTAAAACCTTTCAGATGGGGGGAGGGGGGTGCTGATTGGTATTTACTTAAAGCCAAAGCTTTAGGCTAATTTGGGAACTGACAAGACTCTGCTAATTCCTTGTGTAAATACAGGATCTGCTCTCTGGTCTTCCAGGTCAGGGTCTTGAGTGGGACACCTGGAGCCTCCATTTGTCTCTGAGTTTTCTGGAACTGAATTGCTTTTTTCTCTCATTTCAAGGTCCTAGGAGAGAGAACCAAAAACAAAGGCCATGTCTGGAAGCAATTTGGGTGGGGGAGGGAGTGTCTTGAAGCCTGCCCAGCCCTTCTCTTTGTTCAGCCTAGGCAATGGAGCCACAGCTGCTCATTCAGACAATTTGTATAACTGTCCCCAGGAATCTAAGTTCTAGAAAGACAACTGGCTTGCAAAGCATTCCAGACTCTCTGAACAGACAGATGATCAGAATCTGAAATGACTGTTTTTCATTAAGGAAATATTTCAAGAGGTACTATAGTTCCGAGAGAGCAGAATTCCTGTCCCTGACCCCCTGAAGAGGCGTGAGAAGGAACTACAGTCCTTGTGATTGTGTATGTGACCAGAAGCCACACCAGACTCCATCATGACTGGCAACTGTCCCTGGAGTTCTGTTCTTCACCTCCTGTAGCTCCCGACTCTTCAGTTCTCAGCTAGAATTGAGGTTGGCTCTCTTGGCTCCTGTCTGGCCCCTCCATCACCCACAATGCAAACCCACACCGAGTGACCAACCAGCAGAAGGCCCAAAGCAGCCTCCATAACAACCAGGTGGGGCCAAGCTTGCTGATGCAGCCCACAAAGTGCCAGCACCCCATTTGGTCTTTTACATGAGAAATTTCCATTTTGTTCAAGCTACTATTGTTTTGTCTCTGTGATAAAATCAAAAGTCCTGGCAAGCCTAGAAAGAAGCAGAAGAATTAGGTGCAAAGTGCTGGAAGTTCAGCAGCAATCTCATGGAAGCGAGAAGGACCCAGGTGGCTTTCTCGCCACGTTGCTTTGGTGTGGATTACTCTCCTAGTCCTCTAGGCCTGTCTGCTCTAGGCCTTCCCACAGTTCAGCTTCCTCTGTTCCCCCAAAACCTCACCTTGGAGATATATTTAACTGGTCCTATCTGACTTTCAACCCTATGTTACCCTGTGGGTCCACAACCAAAACCAACTAACTACAGACACCTGACTCTTGGTTAAAATTCTCAACAGAGAAATGGTCTCTGGCCAGTCAGTGGACTCACTGCTTTGGAGTTAGGTGCTGGTTCAGTCACCTCTGGGTAGTAGGAAAACCTGACAACTGAGGGCCATGAAAGGGAGCAGTTTCTCTGGGAACCGAATGACATGACTCCCTGAGGAGAGAGAACAGACAGGCAACTCCAGGGAAGACAGCTTTCATGGCTTCACACAGATCTCATTGGCTCCTTGGCTTCTTTCTTTCCCAAGGTAGCCCAGATCTCTTCCTGTGTGAATATCTCCTTTGAAAGGAAAGGTTTGGTCAAGTGGGCTGGGTGGGTTGAACTAGGGGAAGGTAGATGAGAGGATGGGGAAGTGCTGGTGAGGTGGGGCTAGGGAGAACAAAGACTAATGCCCAAGATCAAAACTAGGGAAATAAAGTTTCACTTCCCAGTCCAAAGGTCAGGGACAGAGTGGAAAATTGGACGCAGTGCCCAGGTCAGGAGCCAAAAGAACTGGAAAAAAGGAAACAGGCCAGGGAGAAAGACCAGGCCAGGGATGGCCGCTGCTGAGAATGAACTGGCACAAAGCCTAGCTTCGACTGTTTCTCAATTTAGACTCGCGCACAGAAGGGTCACATCAAGGAAGACAGGGCTGTGTTTAAGTGATATCACCAAGGGGAAACAAGAGAAAACCAGGGTTTCTTAACCCCGGTCCATAACCCCCTGTGTTTTACACAAGATTGTGTACATTCTTCTGAGATTGTTAAAGGGAACAGCGCCCCCATAGGGGTTATTTTAAGGTTTGAATGTTGAATCTGGTCATCCAGATGAAGACGATCACTGCTAATCTCTGCGAGCTATCCTCAGTCTCAACGAAGCCCCTAAGTGGTTGAGAGCCTCGGCCCCCCTCCAAAGGGGCAGACCGCCCCCTGCCTCGCATGTCCAGGGGGTCTCTGCAGCGATGCTGCCGTCTGAGCCGATTCCTCCGGGAGTGCCGAGCGCCGGGCCTGGAAGAGGATGAGAAAACGATGGAGGATGGACACAGGGGCGAAGGGACGGATTAAAACAAGGGGCTGTGATTCGTGCCAATGGGGACACCGACTGGCTCAAATATCAACGCGAGGTTTGCCCGCTTCTTCGTAATCCGTCCGCTTCGTTTTACGGGAAAGCAAACGTGTTCCCGTCCTTCTATTTTGGGTACGGCTGGAGTTCCGGGAACTAGGAGAGCGCCCGACAGGCACGACCGCCTTTGTCCCAAATCCTTCAGGGCCGCAGGGCCGCGCCGCCCAGCGCCAGCATGTGGCCTGAGTACCAGAGCCCCCAGCGCTCGGCGCCGGCGCCGGCCCGTCGCCCCGCCCCTCGGGGCCCGTGGCGCGCGGGAGTGACGTGACGCTGGTGCTGACGACGCCGCGCCGAGCCCGGAAGAGGCGCGGGCCGGGCTGGGAGTCAGACGGCGTCTCTGCCGCGTCTCGGTCCCCATGGCGCTTTGGCGCGGCTCTGCGTACGCGGGCTTCCTGGCGCTGGCCGTGGGCTGCGTCTTCCTGCTGGAGCCGGAGCTGCCGGCCTCGGCGCTGCGCTCACTCTGGAGCTCGCTGAAGCTGGGGCCCGCGTCCCCGGGACCCGTCTCCCCCGAGGGCCGCTTAGCGGACGCCTGGGACGCGCTAATCGTGCAGCCGGTCCGGCGCTGGCGCCGCGTGGCAGTGGGGTGAGTGCCTGCGGGGCCTGGGTCTCTGGGCCTCCCCAGAAGTGCGGGCGCTGCGGGCCTCCGAGGTCCGCCTTGGAGGTCGGGCGGCTTGGGAGCTGGGAGGTAGAGCCCGCATGGAAACGGGTTCCCAGAGGTCCCCGGGAGGCGCTGGTGTCCGCGCTGCCCCTTTGGTGAGAGGCGTCGGTTGTCCGGGTGGAACCCGGTTGGTCACCGCTGCAGGCACTCAACAAACTGCTTTTTCCGCTCAGCTGGCCCCTGCGCCCTTCTTTCATCCCCATAGGACCGGCCCTGATAGCTTTTTGCAAATCCCGCTTAGCCTGACACCTTCATGTTCTAAGCCTCTTTCATCGTTCCAACTTTCAGCCCCTCCTGCTCCTCTGGAGACTGTTCTTTTGCAGTCAAAGATGCTTGATCTTACCTACTTTGACGGCACTCTTCCTCTTCTAAACTTCTTGAAAATGTGTGATCTCTGCCTCTAGCAACCGACTTCAGTTCTCTATGCTTTGTTTTCCCTTAACGCCGCACAGTCTAGAGACCACCACTCTGCTGCAACTCTTCTCAGATTTTCAAATTCAACTGCCTTTTTTTAGTCTTCATTATCAACTATGCAGCCTTCCAGACGTTGAACATGCCCTTCTCCTTGAAACTTTTCTTCCCCTAACTTCAGTGACTTTGCGTATTTAAGGTTCTCCCAAATTGCAGTGCCTCCTTTCGGTGTACTCTTTCCCGGGAATGTAATTACTCCCTTTAAGGTAACTTTAGTCCCTGTCTCAGTTCGACTTGGCTTTCTTTTTCTTTCTGTCTTTCTTTTGTTTTTGTTTTTGTTTTTTAGAAACTAATACCTCAGAGTGTTTTTGTTGTTGTTGAGACAGGGTCTCTCGCTTTGTTGCCCCGGCTAGAGTGCTGTGGCATTACCATAGCTCACTGAAACCTCAAACTCCTGGGCTTGAGCGATCCTCCTGCCTCGTGGATTTGGCTTTCTTGACATCGCCTCAAAGGCACCATACAAAAGCAAGCCTTCTACCAAGTACCCTGCTACTTTTCTGTGAGTGTTGGGGCCAGGAGGGGTAAGGTAGAAATTGTCCTGAAGATTAAATGAAATAATCCACGTAATCTGTCTAGCATGGTGTCTGCTTTAAAAAGCATTCAGATGTTAGCTAGTATTTTTTGTATCCGTTAGCACGTTTATTGGTTCTTCAGATGGATCTCCTTTTACTTGTTATTTCAAGTTCAGGCCCTTTCCTTCTACCTTCTCTTTAAATTGTTCTCCCTTGCTTTATGCGCATTCATTCAACAAATATTCATCACCTACGTGGTTAGTGTCAGATCTGTGCTAGGTTCTTAGGATACAGAGATAGGTGATACAAGGTTCCTGCCTCACTTGTTGAAAATAGATATTATTGTGTTAGTGTGCTTGGATTGCTAGAACAGAATACCACAGACTGGATGGCTTAAACAACAGAACTTTATTTTCTCTTAGTTCTGGAGGCTGATAGTGCAAGATCGAGGTGCCAGCAGCGTTGGTTTCTGGTGACACCTTTCTTCCTAGCTTTCAGAACACTCCTTTTCTTATGTGGACACTAGTCCTACTGGATTGGGGCTCATTTATGACCTCATTTAACCTTAATTACTTCTCTGAAGACCCTGTGTCCAAATACAGTCACATTGGGGGTTGGGGTTTCAACATATGAATTTGGGGTGAGGGAAACACAATTCAATCCATGACAGTTATGATTAGGAGAGGGAATGTCCCAAGAGGACCAGGCAGAAGCCGTAATGCCTTTTATGACCTAACCTTAGAAGCACAGAGGGACCCTTCTACCAGAGTTACAGGTCCACCTGGTTTTAGGGAAGAGGGCAGGAGATAGAACATACCTTGGTGAAAGGAGCATCAGTGTCACATTATAAAAAGAACATGTGGGATGGGACATCTTATTGTGACCATCGTGAAAAATATATTCTACTACAGTGTCTTTCATGGAACAGACCATAGAGAAGAAATAAGATTTCTCCAAAGGTGGGAACAGCCACCTAGGCAAGAGAACCAAATGTGGAAAAGGACATGGTTTGTTTGGCAACAGCAAGTTGGCCCTGTGTTGGGGCAGGAATCTTACAATAGAGAGATGTAAAGAGATGACACTGAGAAGGGAGAGTTAGGCCAGATTGTGAAGGGCCTTTTGTGTCAGGGTAAGTGATAAAGCCATAAAGCTTTATAAGCAGGTAAGTGATGCTGAGTTCTTCATTGTGAATACCTGGTAGAAATGTGAAGGGTGGATTTTGAGCAGTAGTTCTAACCTGTTTTCTTGCTTCACATCATTTTTGTGGGTAACATAAATCCATTGGTAATATTTGCATTACCCAAAGAGATTTTTTAGCCCAAAAATGGGGATACAGGAGTGAGTAGGAGCAGGTGCAGTGCTTGTACCAGAATCTCATTTTGGGGGCATGTGTGTTGTAGTTTGACTTCTCAGAAGAACACACATACATAATACTCTTTCGTATACACACTTACACACACACTCTCTCTCTCTCTCACTCAAAACACAATAAGATTCATAAGGAGGAATGTCTTGAGACCGTGACACGGATTAAGAGGCCATTGTAGGGTGGGTGTGAAGGGAGAAAAGAGCCTGAACCAAGCTTGGCAATGGTGACGAAGAGGTGAGATTTGAGAGAGATTTGGGTAACGGGTTGGATGTGGTGGAGTAAAGAAAGGCCGTCAAAAGTGACAGGTTTTTAGTATTGAGTATCTTATAACAACCCTATGAGGTAGGCACATACAGATACTGTATTGTCATCCAGTCTTCACAGATGAGTAAACAGGCTTAGAAACATTGATTTGCCCAAGATCCAATAGCTGTCAAGCACCAGAGGTGCACCTTAAGCCTGGTCTTTCCCATGTCTGGTTTCGTGTTCATGCCACATTGTTGCCATTAAGACGGATTGAAGAAAAAGGAGCGAGTTTGTGGAGGAAGGTAAGTTTGATTTCAGAGGAGGGGGATGTATGTTATCGTGGGGTTTCAGATGAAGCTTCTCTTGTCAGCTGCTGAAAATGAGAGTCTGGAGTTTAGGAGTATATTGAGGAACAGGGTTGCAGATTTTGGAGACACCAGCACTTAGGTTGAAGCCAGAGACTGGATAGAATCACCCAGGAAGAGAAGGTAAAAAATGGCAAGGGTGGAATTCTTTAAGGGGGTGGTGGAAAAGGATCATAGAAGGAAAGGACAGGAAGAGTTTTAAGACGATGCGGTAGTGCTGAGCCCACTACCACATCTTTCTAGGAAATGGACCCCTGCTTCCAAATTGGACGCTGGTACCTGTTGTTCATTGGGTAAAAAGTGATGAAGCCTTCACCCTAATATTCATTTGCCCTGTAACGGGCTTCACCCTGCCTGACCTTTGAAACCTATCTTGGTCTTCTCCCCTGTACGAATTCTCCATTCTAGCTAGATCAGCATTCTTACTCTGTCCAAACACAAGGTTAATCCCTTCCTCCACAGCTTTGCTTGTGCAGGCTCCCAGTGTCGGCTTCATTATCAGACAAATCTGGATTTGAATCTAGGCTCCTCCAGTCTGTGGCTTTTGGGGTGTTGGTTAACCCACAGCCTCAATTTTCTCAGCTGAAAATAGGGATGACCAATTACCTCTCTTATGGTGTTTTGCAAATTGGTGTAATCTGTCTGAAGATGCCTGCCTAGCATGTGGTGCTTCATAAAGATGGCCTTCTTTCTTTGTCCAGATGCACCATCTAGGGTTCGGCCCAGGGACCACTGCTCAGCCCTTTTTGATTTCTTTACAGTTCTGTATCTTAGTGATTATGATTAGCTCTTGCAATATCTGAGGCACATAATGTTAAAGTTAGAAAGAACCTTAGAAAACATTTTACAGAAGATGAAACAAGGGAAGTGATAAGAAACATCATCCTTGCCTTTGAGGAGCTTACAGTCTAGAAGGAAGAACTGTGCTGGCTCTGCCAGCCCCCACAGCCTTGTGTTTTGGCATCTAGCATCTATTGTCTTGCCTCATTTTCCAGTTGTTTGATCTGTGTTTTCTCCAAAATCACACTGTAATCTTTTATACATTTCTTACTGAAGTGTGAAGTTCTGCCTATGTGTTAAATGAACACAGTTTTGTCTTTTGATTCTTTAACTCCCTTTCTCCCTTTATTTCCCCTTGATAATAAAGAACCTGAGTTAAGGTGCTTGTTTGCATTTTGGGATACTATTGAGTTAAGTGCAGAGAAAGATTTTTGCTCTGGTTAAAGTATTATAAAATGTAACAAGAAAGCAGATGTAAAAGTACTTGTTTGGCAACTGGCACATAGTAGCTGTTCAATTTTTTTTTTTTTAATTATAAAAAGTTATCAGGTAAAAATTTTTCCTCTATAAGACTGTTTGTCCCCCCTAGTAATCCTGACGTGATTAGGTGGGGGATGGAAAATGTTCCTATGGTAGTTCCATTTTTTAATTCAAAATTAGTTCTCTTGGGTTTTGTCTTGGATTGCAAAATATGCTGAACTTTGTTCCTTTTGCCTTTTTTTTTTTTTTTTTTTTTGGTAACTTTTGCAAACTCAGCTTGCCCCATCTCATCTTTAAGGAGTCAAACTGTGTTTAAAGTCAGCATTACTGGATATGAAGGTGATGTGTTTATAGTTTTTCAAGTAGTTATTTTCAAATATAGGTTTTGCTCAGTTTCAACTTTTGCTCTCCAGACCCAGATCCACTTGGATATGCTTTTATATATAACTGGCTGGAAGAAATATTATAGTATCCCTCGTTATCCAAACTTTTACTTTATGAAACTCAGGAACCGACTGGAGTCTGAAAGCCAGGGATACCTGTATTAATTGCTATTGAAATTCTACCTTTCAGGCGTCTGATTTGCATTCAGTAGAAATAAATGGCACTTGTCTGAGGTGGAGTTGAGACCAATTTGCAAGATGTGTTCGGCTTATTATTGTGTAAGGCTGTGAAAGGAATGCATTTTAAACGTATCTTTAAGCACCTGCCACGTGCATGTCAACGTATTTTATGAACTAAAAGGCATTGTAGCTCTTAGATTATGCTTTTCTGTTGACCAGAGTCATTATATGTGTCTTTGATGTTAAAAGAATAAGAAGATTTGGGTATTTAAATGTTGTTTGGTAGGCAAAAATCTTTTCAAAACATACCCATAGGGGAAGAATTTATAAAGGGATCCTTATGAGGATGCAGTCCATTTGTGTCATGAGGGAGAATGTGTCTCTTCCTTGCCCTTGTAAATCGTCCTTAAGTGATGTAAACAATATCTAGCCTACATACAAACATTGTTAACATTATGTTGTCTTAAAAATTACAAAAGTAATATGTGCTTGTAAAAGCTAGAAATATATCAAAAGTAAAGTTCCTCTCCTTTATCCCAATCTCCTTCCTCTTCTCAGAGTTTGCCACCATTAATGATTTGGTGTGTTAATTTTCAACCCGAGAGATATTTGAAGGGGACTGTAACAGAAACATGATAGCTATGTATTTTATGCTAAAATCCAACCATTGGCCCTTCCTTATTAATGAGTTTACCTTCTGGTTCCAGAGCTGCTCAGAATTAACTCTGAAGCCCAGTCACCCTTATCACTAGGAGCTGACTCGGTTGGCCCACTGTGAGCTTTGTTCCTCTCAGAGGCTGGGAGCTACCTATATGGTCATCCAGCCCCATTGGCCAGAATGACATCCCCAATAGGCAGAGGCAGGAAATAAAGGGGACCATGACAGGGGGAGGGGCATGAAGACCTTATCTAGCTACCCTGGTTATCTGGTCCTTCTCTTTAAAAGAGAAATGATTTTTAGCAAGAAACACTGGAAATATAAGCCAGAACTTCTCCATACACACATAAGAGAGGACATGCCAGATAGGCCATGCCAGACAACCTTAGTACAGGTTGAGCATCCCTAATCTGAAATCCAAAATGCTCTGAAATCCAAAACTTTGAGCACTGACATGATGCCTCAAGTGGAAAATTCCACACATAGGTACCTAACATAAACTTTGTTTCATTTACAAAGTTATTTAAAATATTTTATTAATATAAAATTACTTTCAAGCCATTATATAAGGTGTATATGAAACACAAATGCATCTTGTGTTTAGACTTGGGTTCCATTCTCCAAGATATCTTATTATGTATATGCAAATATTTATTCCGAAATCCAAACCCCTTTTGGTCCCAAGCACTTCAAATAAGGAATACTCAACCTGTATTTTATAATTTCCGTAGAGCCAACCAGGTGAGGCAGCCCTTTAAAGTTCGTGGATCAGTCCTGTGAACACCTGCCAAGTGATGAGTTGTTACAAGACCACAGGTGTGCCTAAGTCTTTATGGCACCCTCAACGCTAAGATGCAGGGTTTCAGCTGGGAGTATTCAGGCATTTAGGTACTTAGTGTATCTAAATACCATCCTCATTTGTCTTTGGAGGGAAGGTGACTGATAGTTAGCTTTTGACCAAAATTTATATTTTGCTTTCCCTGCACCAAGCACTGTTCCTAAATATACATTATTTAATCTTCACAACAGCTCTATGAATTAAATAATCATATTATTGCCATATTATAAATGAGGAAACCAAGACACACAGAAATTCAAGTGACTTGCCCAAGCCAACATGACTCCAGTTTGGCTCTGCCAGCATTTTCTCAGAAATGTTATGTTTTTGTTATCGTGATAGCTTTGTTCTGAAATACTAAGCACCTGTCTTCTCACTTCATAACTGGTAACTTTGTAAAAGTTTGCCAAACTGTTGAAAAGAGCCCTGTGTTCTGATCCTAATATACATCCAGATAAGTATATAATTTTCCTTCTGCCGCATGCTATTTACTTTTCAGTTCACGTTTCAAATTCACATCCCCTTGTTTTTCTGTTTGAATACAGTTCTCAGAAACATTTCCCTGTTGTTAAGTGCAAAATGGCTGCCCAGTGCTTCTGCTGCTTTCTTTCACACTGTCTCTTTCCTCCTTCCAGAGTCAATGCATGTGTCGATGTGGTGCTTTCAGGGGTGAAGCTCTTGCAGGCACTTGGCCTGAGTCCTGGGAATGGGAAAGATCACACCGTTCTACATTCGAGGAATGATCTGGAAGAAGCCTTCATTCACTTCATGGGGAAGGGAGCAGCTGCTGAGCGCTTCTTCAGTGATAAGGAAACTTTTCATGACATTGCCCAGGTTGCATCAGAGTTCCCAGAAGCCCAGGTCTGTTCAGTTCACCAATAATAAATTAAGACAGTGGGAAAAGAGGCCTTTTTCATATGGTTCCTAGAAGAAACCAAGGAACTTTTTCTTCCAGTTTGCCCCAGGGTGGTGATCATTGGGAATCCAATTCTGTAGCGTTTTCTCTTTTTGTAAAACTCTATATATGACCTTCCAATATGTAGTTGTCTTCCCCAGCTGTGACAGCCAAAAATGTCTCCAGACATTGCCCAGTGTTTCTTGAGTGTCGAAGAGGAGAGGAGCAAAATCACCTCTTGGTTGAAAACTGCTGGTCTAGATTGGTGGCTCTCAGACCTGAGCATGCATCAGAATCACCTGGGCGGGCTGCTGTTGAAACACAGATTCCTGGGCCTACTGTCAGAGTTCTGATTCAGCACATGTAGAATGGGACCCAAGAATTTACCTTTCCAGCAAGTTTCCTGGTTGATGCTATAAGTCTGAGAATCTCATTTTGAGAATCACTGGTCTGCAGGGAATAACTTGTCAGAGATACAAAGAACCCTGTGGTCCCCAAGCCCACCTGATAATCATAAACAAAGCCCTGGGGCCTGCATGGTCCAGGCACTTCCTGGAGGCTCACACTGAGTAAGAGGCAATTCTGGGGCTGGAGGCCCAACCATGGCTCTTCCCACCTCACTCCCACATGCCTGCTGCTGCGTGTGCCTACATACCTCTTGAGGCTGAGTTTTGTTGTTTGGTTAAGTATCCCGCCCCCCACCCCATTCTTCTTCCTCACCTAAAACCTTCCTTTGGCTAGGCACCCCAGTCTGGGTCTGTAGTTCTA
The DNA here is from genome assembly GCA_023783475.1 of Daubentonia madagascariensis. Taxonomy (NCBI): domain Eukaryota; kingdom Metazoa; phylum Chordata; class Mammalia; order Primates; family Daubentoniidae; genus Daubentonia; species Daubentonia madagascariensis. The sequence goes on along the minus strand of JAKFHU010000144.1, from coordinate 3,204,951 downwards.
GCCAAGGAAGCTCTTCATGCCATTTTTAATTGGCATCTTTCACAGGCAAACCTTTGTGACCACCTTTATTTTGATGACTTTTAAGATTTTAAAGTTTTTTGTCCTTTGAAGCTGCCTATTTGAATATTAGCAGTGGGCACAGGCATTACCCAGCTGGGTTTCTAAGGGAGATAAGTTGTTAAAATTTCGGTTATGATCATTTTGACAGCTGAGCTTATGGTGAGATTCTAACCTCTTAGGGGAGAATCTTGATAGTTCTAACATGATGATGAGTCTACTGCTCAAAAGTATTTATGATCATGGTATTTAAGCCACCGATTTGATTTCTGTTCTATGCTCTTCGGCCTTGATCCTGCCTTTTGTTCATAATGAAAAAAAAATTTTACAAAAACTTTATTTAGCTTTTTGATGGCCGAAGTTATTTCTTAACATTGTAAAACCTAAAATGTAAATGTTACTTACCTTCTACTAGGATGACACTTCAATTTGGTGCCTTTTCAAAACCCCTTTAAACTATAAGGCAAATTGACTGATAAATAACAATTAATAACTATTATATGAAAACTCTGTAATCTACTTTGTAGATATCTTAATATTTTCCTCCAAAATTTTTTAGTAAATTCTTCTAGCCATCATAGTTAAATAAAACATTAAGTAAGGCTAACATGTTAAAAAGCCAAACGTCAGCCTACATACCACAGAAAGTTTTAAATTATCTCTAGAAAGCTGTTACTATTCCACCTGAATTCAGAGATTGGTCAGCACAAACCAAGGGATGAGTGATGTCCAGCATCTAGAGTTGTTTGTTTAGACTATGCCTCTGCATGGGCTGAGAACTAGGAAGGTGGGGTGGTGCATTCCTATTGATTAGGCTTCTCAACTTTCATATTAGAACAGCAACCTTATCTCCTATTTGTCAGGTTTCCAAGGCACATGGATCCATCCTTAGTCAGCAACATGGACTACCAACCTTGAATTATCTGTTTTCCAGATCCTCAGCTGAGAGATGTGTTGTTTAGGGGGAAATATTGTCCTATATTAGGGCCCATTACTTTTAGAATTTACTCCTAGGAAACCTGTATATTTCCCAACACATCCACGTGTTTCTTCCTTTCTCAAAATTTAGCATCAAACATCTACTGAACACTTACACAAAGAAGATGGTCCCTGCCCTGAAGGAGCTAGTTGTGTACCCAGATGATAATAAACCCAAGCAGACAAGGCTGTATCAGAGGATATATTTGTTCAGGTTATAGAGATAGGAAGGGATCTGTAACCCTGTCTGGTGAGGGCAATTGTGGAGGCTGAGATGTCAGTGGGGAAAGGGGAACAGAGAAGGCGTCGCAGGAGAGGTGACACTGCAGCTGATTCTTGAAAGGTGATCAGGGGTTTACCTAGCCTAGTATGTGAGAAGGGGAGGGCATCTTAAGGAAAGGAAACAGCATGTGCCAAAGGCACAGAGACAAGAGAGGAAGGCTGACTTGGAGAGCTTCGAGCCAGGGTATGGAGGGAAGGGCAAGAGATGGAGGCAGAAAGGGAAGCATGGGTCAGGTAAAGAAAGGCCTTGTGTGCCTCACTTAAGAATTAGATTTCAGCTCATTTTGATATCTGCCGAGTGATTTTCAGGAAGAGAGTGACTTTTTTCTTCATTTTAGAAGGGTTAAAATGTAGAAGATAAGATCTGTCTGCACTTTTCATGTTTCCTGTATCTCTTGCCTGGAAGCCCAGAGATAAATTTGACCTACAGTTAAAGCAATCGTACTAATTTTCATGGTTAGCTTATTTATTTTCTTTACCTTTCCCTATTATTTATTGTCTATTTCTATGTCTTACTGACCTCATCTGTATCCTTTTTTGTAAAATCACCTCAAAATGTTTTTGGGAAAAAATGGACTATAAATTAATTTTTAAAATTAAAAATTATTATTAAGCTTGATATAGTTGTGTTAAAATATTGATAGCTTTGAACTATCTTACAGCACTATGTAGGAGGAAATGCAGCTTTAATTGGACAGAAATTTGCAGCCAACGCAGATTTAAAGGTAGGTCAAATTCTCCGATTAAAACCTGTGCCTTTCACTGGAGAGTTTCAGTAATTTTAGGGATGAGAATGAATATTTGTTCTTGATTCAACTTACAGGTCACCTGCAGTGTGTCAGACCCTGGGCCTCTGGTTAGGGAGCAATATAACACTAGCAGGAGAACAGTAGTAACTAATACTTTCTTAGTGTTTCTGTGTGTGACATTGTTTTTAGTGCTTTACATAGATTATCTAATCCTTATAACGACCCTGTAAGGCTAGTTGGTACTTTTGATGGTGCTGTCATTGTCCTTGCTTTCTACATGAAGAAGCTTGATGTGTAGAGAGGTTCACAACTGGTAAGTAACGAAAGTAGGATTTTAATCTAGGCAGTCTGACTCCAAAACCCATGTTCTTAAATACTGTATCATGTAATAGGAGCATGTGGGCTCTGGAGTCAATAACTGAGACTTGGGATTGTACAAGTGATGAGAGAAAACATAGGTGAGCCTGGATTCAGAGTGTAAAAAATGAAAGCCACTAGGTGGGAGTCAGTAGGGGAGTGTCTTCAAGTCTTAAACCATTTGGTTAAGTAGAATTAAAAATTATTGCAGTGTTCAAAATAACATCCAAGTAAAGAAGTTTCACTTGCTATGAGTAGAATAGGTATGAATGGGGAGGCCAGCAAGGAGGTTATTGCTGCTGTTCTGTAAGATGATTAAGGTGTGAACATTCACATTTTGATAAGAATTAAGGTTCTCATGAAATACTAGAGTAGAAAATACAGATTTTTGTAGTCATTATCCTTATACATAGTAATTAACTGTCAAATAGAGAAGATTAGAAATTCCATTGCTGACCTTTGGAAATATTAGCAGTTAATGGGTAGAAGAGAAGAAAAGATCCATTGTAAGGTCTGTAGAGAGAGCCAAGGCCTTTTGCATCAGAATCCCAGGAGTTTTCATGGGTCCCTAAAAGGCTACCCTCCTGATCCTGAGAAATAATTCTGGCCTCTGGGAATGCAACAACCTGGACGTCGTGGGTGAGTACAAGATTGACCTTGCAGTACTGATCCCCTGGGACCAGTGTGTGCTCCGGGTCTTTGGAGAAGCTGGGCCTGGGAGCAATCTGATTGGAAGGCATTCTGATAAGGCATGTCTGGCCTGGGTAGCAGATTGAGGAAAGAGAAGTGTTATCTGTTACTCAGTCCTCACAACTATCTCAGGATTTTATGATCTTAAATATAAGAAAGAGGTCCAGAGAGGCTAAGTACGGTACCAGGGTCACCTTGCTAGTAAATGGTGGAGCCAGGATCCAAATGCCAGGCTCTGCTACTACTTCACCACCATATACTGCTCTCTCAGAGAGATTCAGTTTAACTTGCTGAATGCTTCTCAACATGGACTGGGTGATCATCTAAAAACTGCCAGAGACTAAGAACTAGGTATTTTCCAGGGGTAATAATAATAGCTAACACTTACTTACATAGTTCTTATTATATCAGGCACTGTTCTAAGTGCTTCACATATATAAACGTGTTTCATTCTCACAGTGCCCTGTAAGGGAAGCCCTTTTATTATCCCCATTTTGCAAATAGGAAAAATGAGGCATGGAGAAATTAAAACTGCTCAAGGTCATATACTTACTAATAGGTAGAGCTGGGATTTGAACCCAAGTAATCTAGCTCTAGAGTCCATACTCTTAATGGCCATGCTATACTGTATCTCAGAAATAGACCCTGGTGAACATAATAAAGGTAGATTTATTAGAATGGTGGGATAGAAGCCAAACTGCAGGAGAGGAGCTATGCCTTTAAAAAGTATATTTGTGTGCCAGGCACAGTGGCCTCACGCCTATAATCCTAGCACTTTGGGAGGCTTGGGGCAGGAGACCAGAAGTTCAAGACCAACCTGAGGAACATAGTGAGACCCCATCTGTATGAAAGATAAAAAAATTAGCCAGGTGTGGTGGCACATGCCTATAGTCCCAGCTACTCAAGAGGCTGAGGCAGGAGGATCACTTGAGCCTAGGAGTTTGAGGTTGCAGTGAGGTATGGTGACACCACTGCACTCTAGTCTGGGAGACCCTGTCTCAAAAAAAATTTGTGGAATTTAGCTAAGAATAAGGAATAGATGTTGTATTTTGTCAAATGCTGCTTTTGCATCTATCGAGACAATTGTGTGGTTTGTGTTTTTTAGTTTGGTATATGGTAATTACATTGACTTTCAAATGTTAAGCCAACCTTGCCTCCCTGGCATAAACCCTACTTGGTTCTGATGTATTAATTATCCTTTTCATATGTTGTTCCATTCAGTTTACTAAAATTTTGTTTAAAATTTTTACATCAATTTCTGTGAGGGATATTAGCCTGTATTTTTCTTATAATGTCTCTGGTTTTGCTGTAAGGGTAATATTGGCCTTATAGAAGGAGTTAGAAAAAAGAGTTTGTGTAGAATTGGTATTATGACTTCCTTAAATGTTCAGAGAATTCACCAGTAAAACCTTCTAGGCCTACAGTTTTCTATGTGGGAAGGTTTTGACAACATTGATTTCTTTTTTTTATATATATATATTTTTTTTTGAGACAGAGTCTCACTCCGTGGCCCAGGCTAGAGTACAGTGGCATCATCATAGCTCACTGCAACCTCAAACTCCTGGGTTCACGCAATCCTCCTGCCTCAGCCTCCCAGGTAGCTGGGACTACAGACATGTGCCACCACACCCTGCTAATCTTTTTTTCTATTTTTGGTAGAGATGGGGTCTCACTCTTGCTCAGGGTGGTCTCAAACTCCTGACCTCAAGCAATCCTCCCACCTCAGCCTCCCAGAGTGCTAGGATTACAGGTGTGAGCCATAGCGGCCAGCCAACACTGATTTCTTTAACAGATAAAGGGAAATTCAAATTTTCTGTTTTTTGAATGAGCTTTGGTAGTCTGTGTCTTTGAAGGAATTTGTCCATTTCATCTAAGTTGTTGAATTTATTGGCATAAAGTTAATTACAAGTCCCTTGTCCCTTTAAGATCTCTAGCATCTATGGTGAAATTATCTCTTTCATTCCTGATATTGGTCATTTGTGTCGTCTTTTTTTTTTTTTTTCCCTGAGCGGTTTGACTAAAGGTTTATTGGTTTTACTGCTCTTTTCAATAAGTAATGAGCTTTTGGTTTCACTAATTTTTCTTTATTGTTTTCTAGTTCATTGATTTCTGCTTGCTTTGCGTTTAACTTGCACTTCTTTTTCTAATTTCTTAAGTTAAGAAGCTAATGTCATTGATTGGAGACCTTTCCTGTTTTCTGATATAGGTGTTTAGTACTATAAGTTTCTCCTTAAGTACTACTTTAGTTGTATCCCACAGATTTTGATACATTGTTTTTATTTTCATTCACTTCAAAGTACTTTCTAATTTCCCTTTGATTTCTTGAGATACACTATTTAATAGCTCATTCATGGACTATTTAGAGGGGTGTTATTTAGTTTCTAAATATTTGGGGATTTTCCAGACATCTTTCTGTTATTGATTCTACTTTAATTCCATTGTGGTCAGAAAATATGCTTTCTGTGACCTGACTTCTACTAAGTTCATTGAGACTTTTTTATGGCTCAGAATATGGTCTATCTTGGTGAAGTTCTGTGTGTACTTGAAAACTTTTCAAGAATACATGGGTAGTTCTGTCGTTGGGTGGAGTGTTCCGTAAATGTCAATTAGGTCAAATTGATTGGTAGTGTTGTTCAAGTCTTCTTTATTCTTACTGATTTTCAGTCTGCTTGACCTATCAATTATTGAAAGGGGGTGTTGACATCTCCACCTATAATTGACACTTGTCTATTACCCTTGCAGTTCTATAACATTTTGTTTCAGGTATTTTGAAGCTATGTTATTAGGTGCATAAATGTGTAGGATTGTTATATTCCCTTCATGAATTTAACCCCTTTATCATTACCAGGGATAAAGAAAATCATTTCATAATATTCTTTGCTCTGAAATCTATTTTTATTGAAATAGCCATTCCAACTTTCTTTCGAAGTAGTAACATGGTATATCTCTTTCTATCCTTGTGTTTTTAACCTTTTCATGTCTTTATATTTAAAGTGTATTTCTTGCTGGGTGCAGTGGTGGGCACCTGTAATCCCAGCTACTCGAGAAGCTGAGACAGTAGGACGACTTGGGCCAAGGAGTTCAAGACCAGCCTGGGCAACATAATGAAACCCCGTCTCAAAAATAAATAAATAAATAAATAGGCCAGGTGCAGTGGCTCACACTGTCATCCCAGCACTTTGGGTGGCCAAAGTGGGAGGATTGCTTGAGATCGGGAGTTAGAGACCAGCCTAGGCAACATAGCGAAACACTATCTCTACAAAAAATAGAAAAATTAGCCAGGCGTGGTGGCACGTGCCTGTAGTCTTAGCTACTCAGGAGGCTAAGGCAGGAGGATTGAGGCTTGAGCCCAGAAGTTCAACGTTACAGTGAACTATGATCACACCACTGCACCTTGTCAATGAGCAGTAATATTTTGAAATGAATCTTTTTTTCTAAGCACTCAACAAGTGGGCTTAAAATATTCAGTAAACCATGCTATAAATAGATATGCTGTCATCCAGGCTTTTTTGTTTCATTTATAGAGTGCAGGCAGAGTAGAGCATAATTCTTAAGGGCCCTAGGATTTTCAGAATGGAAAATGAACATTGGCTTCAACTTAAAGTCACCACCTACATTAGCCCCTAACAAGAGAGTCAGCCTGTCATTTGAAGCTTTGAAGCCAGGCCTTCACTTCTCCACTCTAGCTAGGAGAGTCCTAGATGGCATCTTCTTCCAATAGAAGGCTTTTTTTGTCTACGTTGAAAATCTGTTGATTAGTTTATCTTCTTCAATGATCTTGGCTAGGTCTTCTGGATAACTTGCTGCAGCTTCTACCTTAGCACTTGCTGCTTCACCTTGGACTTTTATGTTCTGGAGATGGCTTCTTTCTTCAAACCTCATAAACCAACCTCTCCTAGCTTCCAACTTTTCTTCTGCAGCTTCCTCACCTCTCTCAGCCTTCATAGAATTGAAGAGAATTAGGGCCTTGCTCTGGGTTAGCCTTTGGCTTCAGGGAATGTTGTGGCTGGTTTGAGTTTCTGTCTAGACTACTCACTTTCCCCATATTAGCAATAAGGCTTATCATTCATGTGTTCACTGGAGTAGCACTTTTAATTTCTTTCAAGAACTTTTCCTTTGCATTCACAACTTGGCTTTTTGTTGCAAGAGGCCTAGCTTTCAGCCTGCCTTGGCTCGACATGCCTTCCTCACTAAGCTTAATCATTTCTAGCTTTTGATTGAAAGTGAGAGGTATATGATTCTTCTTTTCACTTGAACACTTAGAGGCCATTGTAGGGTTATTAAGTGGCCTAATTTCAATATTGTTATGTCTCAAGGAACAGGGAGGCCTGAGGAGAGGGAGAGAGACGGGGGAACAGCTGGTCAATGGAGCAGTCAGACCACTCACACATTTATTAAGTTTGCTGTCTTAGGGCACAGTTTGTGGTGCTCCAAAACAATTGCAATAGTAACATCGAAGATCACTGATCACTATAACAGATAATAATAATGAAAATATTTGAAACATTGCGAGAATTATCAAAATGTGACAGAGAAATAAAGTGAGCACATGCTGTTGGAAAAAGTGGTGCAGGTAGACCTTGTTCCATGCAGGGTTGCCACAAATCTTCAATTTGTAAAAGCACAGTGTCTGCGAAGTGCAGTAGCATGAGGCATGCCTGCGCTTCCATTTCTCCCCTCCAGCCTTCATACCACTATTGCCATGTATTTTACTTCTACGCACGTTATAAACCTCACACTATGTTGTTAGTACTTTTCTTTAAACAGTTAATTATCTTTTAAAGAGATTTCAATAATAAGGAAAATAATCTTATGTACTTACCCAACAATACCATTTCTGGTGCTCTTCATTTCTTTGTTTAGATCCATATTTCCATCTAGTATCATTCTCTTTCTGCCTGAAGGACTTCTTTTAACATTTCTTGGGGTACAGGTCTGCTGGTGATAAATTCTTTCAGCTTTTATATGTCTAGCATTGGTATGTCTAGCTATGGTTTGTCTACGATTTATGGTAATATGCTGAGGCATTTGTATGGCTTACTCAGTTTATTCCTGTTTCTCGAGAATCACAGTCTTTTGTTGTATGATGTCCAGGTGTTTTGAAAACCATTGTTTTATATATTTTTTCTGTATTTTGTTGTTGTTTTAGGCAGGAGGGTAAATCTGGCCCTTGTTTTATCTCATCGTGGAAGTGAAGTTCTAGCCAAGAATTAGAGAAAGGAAATAAAGTGGTAGGGACAAGACTTTTCAGAATTGGCAAATAATAGACATGTGTCAAGGCAGAAAGGGGAGAGAAGCTGGGATTTCTTAGTTAGATACAGAACAGTACCTTTGTACAAAGCAATGTACAAACAAGCAGGTAATTAATAGGTAAAGATGGCTTTTGAAGCCTCTGAGTGGGGCATATTAAATCTAAAACAGTGTTGATAGGCTCTAGGGACTTTCCTTTAACTCCTAATCCAAGACCTCATTATTCAGTGGTTTTGAGCCTGCTGGCCTGGTCTTGAGTGGCATACCGGAAACAGCTTATTGGAGGTGAGAAACTGCAGCAGATGTGAAATGGCTTTTAGAAGGAATGGCCGGGGAAGCCCAGGTTGGAATTGAAGAAAAAGGTTTTGGAAAAGTTGCAGAGCACCTTCCCCCAAACTTTCTAAATTGAGATGCTCTTTAATTCTCATATTCGAAAGGCTTTCCTGTTCACATAATAATTAAATATAGTAGAGAGCTTGATCCCCCAAATTAGATCGACTGGTTGTTGAGGGTATGGTGATCCAGAAACTCTTTTTCTATACTGTGTAAAATTCAAACAATTGTTTTCATCTGGCAACTTTGGGCAAACAACATCCCATGTCTGTTTGCCTGCATGGGGTGTGAGTAAGTAAAGAAAAGAGAGAAAGTAGAGATGAGGTGTGTCTCAGTCTACTTGGGCTGCCATAATAGCAACATACCACAGACTGGGTGGCTTAAACAACAAAAGTTTATTTGCTTATAGTTTTGGAGAGTGGAAAGTCCAAGATCAAGTTTCCAGCAAGGTTTGGTTTCTGGTAAGGGCTCTCTTCCTGGCTTGCAGATGGCCACCTTGTCACTGTGTTCTCACCTGGCCTTTCCTTGGTGCATGCAGTGGGAGGAGAGAGGTCAATGGCTCTCTTTCTTCCTTTTTTCAAAAGGCCACCAGTCCCATCTGATTAGGACCTCACCCTTATGACCTCACTTAATCTTAATTACCTTCTTAAAGCCCTGTCTCCAGATACTATCACATTGGGCTTAGTGCTTCAACATCTGAATTTGGTGGGGGTGGGGGAGACAAACATTCAGTCCATAACAGAGAGTGTGGGATATAGCAGCGCATAGGTACCTAACAACAGTGACATGGGTCTTTTGTCAGCCTCTCATTTCGGGGTACATTGTGGCCATACCCTCCAAAGGCCTATGCCCTGGTAACAGCCCTTCTGCTGCATACCTCCAAACCAAGAGTTTTCAAAATTAGATTTGATTCCAATATTCTGTTGAAATGAGCAGAATTGGCCTGAATACAGCATTCCCGGTTACTGTTGGGATTCTGTGGGAAGAACAGGTCTTCTGATAGACTTCATACTGTTCGTCTCCAGGTTCTTCTTTGCGGTCCAGTTGGTCCAAAGCTGCATGAACTTCTTGATGACAATGTATTTGTTCCACCAGAGTCATTGCAGGAGGTGGATGAGTTCCACCTCATTTTAGAGTATCAAGCAGGTAAGGAAATGAGTAAGTAATGGTAGTTAAGACTGGTCAGGGGACAATGTATTGTCATATTGGGGTGTACCTGTGCCAGAAACTGATCTTTATAAATTAGCAGGATCCTATTCTTGCCATACCAAAGGTTTCCTGACCCATTGGTTCTACTGAGCTGATAATGGCCATTCGTTGTCTCAAAGGAAAGTGATAGAGTATTATAACATCAAAGAAAATTCCCAGGTCTACAAACAGAATTGCTGTGAACCCAAGAGAAATAAGGCTGTAGGAAAACGGGCATCTTGAATAAAAATGAAAATTGTTAAAGTTTTATACTTTAACATATATAAAGTTTTCCTTTATTACTAAGAAAAGAGAAAGGCGAGTAACATCTGTTCGGCTATGCCCTAGGCCTTTCTGGCTGGCTGTTCCAAGCTGCTTGGGATTGATTCCAGGCCTCTGGCAACTTTCTTTGGAGCATTTTCTTTTTCCCTGGGTATGTGAGTGGAAGTGTTTTGTAATTAACCTCACTTACATTGTTTCCCACTATATAATGTTCTAGTGTTTATAAATCCAAATCCACCCATCCCACCATGCCCTTAGCAGATTTTATGTATTACACAGACTAGAGATCTGATTTCTGAGTGAATCTTAAATACGTGGACATATTTTGATTCTGTGTATTTCCTGATATATCTTTCCCTCTGCTCAGAACTCAGACTCTTAAGTTTCTGATTCAACACATTATTACTTAAAGTCTCAAGCACCTAAACAGATTGATCGGTATTAAAGCAGTACTTGATACTCTTCAGTGAACTGCTTTCACATCAGACAATTAAGAGAACCTCCCCTACTAGAATAATTAATTTTAAGGTAAGATATGAACTATATTGCTTCTTGAAAATTATGCCTTTCTCTAGGTATAAAAAGGAATTATTTCCTGTTTCTGGTTCTCTGTTGGGTGCTTGCTAGAATCAGTTGGGAACTTAGAAAGGGCAGGGTCTGGAAATTAAGGACACAGTGTTGAAGTCGGCAATTCACATTTAATGATACACAAATTTTCAGTTTCTCTCAGTTTTAGTTTCCCCAAAAGGGAAATAAGAGTTACAGAGGCTGGAACATTGTGGTAAGGATTAAGAGGTTGGTGTGTTTAACCTTTGTGAGCTGCTTGGAAAAATATGACTATGACTATGGACTGGAAGGGTCTGAAATAGCTAACGGGTGTGCCTGTGAGGTGCCACTGCTACCAGCTCCAGATTCGTTTCACTTCCACTTCTGTTGGCACTCACAGTGTGAACTGGGGACCTTTGTAGTTCCTGGTTTCTATCATTTTCCCTGGTGACTACAGAGTGGAGAGTCCATTGTCTTCAACAAGACTTTGATGTTGTGTTGGACAGCTGTGCCTTGTATGTAGTTAAGGAGACGGCACAACTTATCTCAAAAGGAGATTCTCTCCATCCTTGGGCTTATAAGCTTCACACTCAGTTTTTCTTTCCTATGCCTTAATTTTCTTAGTACAAAGCAGTGGCCTTCCATTAAACTTTATGTGAAGTTACATTTTCCTAGGCCCCAGGAGGGAACCTGGTCTGGTGGCAGCAGCCCTTGGGTCAGCTCTCTTAACAGAAATCCATCCCCAGCTTCCTCTAACCTAGATGGGTAAATTCCAAGAAGATTTATCAATTTTTTTTTCCATTTGGGTAAATTCCAAGAAGATTTATCAATTTTTTTTTCCATTCTCTCTCTCCAACCAGACCTCCGCAGAGAAGCCCATTTTCAGGCTTGGGCTGAGAATCCAGTGAGTCACCACACAGGTTTTGCTGACTTACTGGTTCAGGGGTAGGATGATAAATGGAGAGACGAGACTGCTTGCAGAAATAAACACAAAGCTTTGTGCGAAAAGAGGGGCATGAACTACTATTTCAAGCTGAGTGTCGACCTGCTTGCTTCCCAGGCCCCTCCATCACCCTGAGTGCTGTGGTGACAGTGAGCGGCTCTCCGCATTCTTCCTTGTCCTGGCCTTGTGGAAGTCTGTTTATTTTTGCCTCTGTCACTTTCCTGAAGAAATCAATTGATTTTGAATGCCGTGTGGCTCTTTCCTCCTAGGTTGTTAGGCCATGTTTCCTAGCGTTGTCACTATTTAAGAGTCAGGTCCTTGTCTTGCTATCTAGAGAATATCGATGTAATGTATTTTTCCTGTTGTACAGAGTCTTGTTAATTTGGGGAATGTTGGGTTCGGAGTTCATACCAATATTTTTTGTTGTCATGGCATTTAGGTCATCAGTCTGTTCTCTTATTCACTTGTTCTTTTGCTAATTCATTCACATGGCTGTATGCCAGGCACAACGTGAGGCAGTAGGAGTATAATGATAGACGACAACGTGGACCCTGCCCTCAGCTTGCAGTTTACTGCTGGAGATGGACACTTGAACAAATTATTGCAGAATTACGTGTCCAGTCTTATAATAGGGTACAGTGGTGGCCCCGGGAAGGAAGTAATCAAGTCTGCTTGGGGGTGGTAGAGTTAGGGAAGGCTTCACATTTATGGAGGAGGTAGTTCTTGAACTTGGTCTCAGTCATTACTCCAAAGCGACTTACGCAAAAGCAGCTAGAGCAGCCAGGTATTCTTACCTTTAGGATCAGGTGCCCAGAAACCACCAGTGGGCAGCAGGGAAGAGGAGGTACAGTCAGCTTGGATCTTGAGACTTTAGCCTTCTTAGGTTCCAACTAAATGAAAGGTGTTCAGGGCACTGCTGTGAGGTGGAACATGCTTTGAAAAAAAATAGCCTGTCCTTTCTGCAGGGGCATGTGCAGTATGCACTGTATGCTGGTGTTTGGAAGTCATGTATTACCACTCTATAACTGTCTCCTGTGTTTGAGAGGTCAATGGACAGTAGAGTGCTCCTGGAACTCAAGGGGAGCTAATTACCTTGAAGAGGGCATATGGCATCCATACTGTGTTTCTCTTTCTTTGCTGGGTTTGGGTTTAGGATTTTGGTTTGTTTCTTGCAGTGCCATGCTGACTGTAGACCATTGTAGCCAGGTCTGCTCAGCCAGAAGCCAGCCTGCTCAGAGCCAAGGCTCCTGTGAGGCACTTGAAAGCCCCCCCCACAGCTAGCAGACTTAAAGCCTCTTCCTTTTCTTCCCATTGTGTTGACTGGGCTTTTCTAGGGGAGGAGTGGGGCCAGTTAAAAGCTCCCCATGCCAACCGATTCATCTTCTCTCACGACCTCTCCAACGGGGCCATGAATATGCTGGAGGTGTTTGTGTCTAGCCTGGAGGAGTTTCAGCCAGACCTGGTGGTCCTCTCTGGATTGCACATGATGGAGGGACAAAGCAAGGAGCTCCAGAGGAAGAGACTCTTGGAGGTAATAGCACTGTTACAGAATTTCACAGATCTCAGCTGGTGTTTTTCTTCAGGCTCCAGCCTCCTGCCTCCTTTGGCCTCTGTAGCTTGTGCTGCCTTGCCTCAGGTCCTGGCCTCCCAGGGACATACCTTGGCAGCGGGCTGTGAAGCTTGCCTCCTACTCCAGTGAGGCACTTCACTGTATCCCTCCAGATGTGGGCAGCAGCTCGAGTAGGACAGGTCAGAATATCTTCTTGCCTGAGCCTCTGCATCCTGTGCTAAGTGGAACGTGCCTGCAAGCTGCAGGGTTTGTAGTTTGTGTCCTTTGTGTTATCTGTATCATCTCACTTCACATCAGCTATGCTGCAGTTCCTACAGGTTTTTGCAGCAGTTGAAGCCAACTGCTCAGTTTAGGTCACAGGAATAGACTGGCAACATGAATATACAGGGGCAGATCTTTGTTGTCTCTGATTCTATAACCCCGATGGCTCTCTGCAGAGCCTAGTCTTCCCTGTTGGGAAAAGTATCCCTTGTCCACAGAGGCAGTGGGGGACCTGCATTGCTTATAGCTCTTGTGATGATGCAAAGAAGGCAATTACCAGGAGGCATGGCCTCTCAGGACCTGATCTTTTCTTCCCTCTTGCCTAACTTCCTTCATTTCTAACTGCAATGCTGTCCTCTTCTCTTTGCAGGTTGTAACTGCCATTTCTGACATCCCCACTGGTATTCCAGTTCACCTAGAGCTGGCCAGTATGACCAATAGGGAGCTCATGAGCAGCATTGTGCATCAGGTAACCACGTGGGCAGCACATGGGGCCATCTTTTGGCCCTGATCCTCATAGGGCTTTGCAGAGAAGCTCCTTTGTCCAGTGGGACCATGTATTTGGGCTCAGGGACTGGCTCACTGAATTATAGGTTTGTGTCAGTCAGACCAAGTCCATGGGGATCCAAATAAGGATCCAGGACTGTTGAGGAACAGGATCTCCTACTAGGTTAGCAATATGGTAATGTAATTGCTAGGTTCATGGGTCATATTTCTCCCTCTGGAATGGATGAGTTAAAAGTGAATGGCTTATTGCAGTAGAGCTCAAAGGAGGAAACTGAAAGCCCAGCTTAGCTGCTTTCACTTGAACTTGAAGAAGTTCAAAGGAAGGTAACTTTGAGGTAACTTCACTCCCCAACCAGGCATCTAGTTGTTTAGCTCCTGCCTTTGAACACAGCAATGATTAGGAAATACATCTGAGCAAGTGAGGCTTAAGAACATAAGCTTTGGGAGACCTGGTTGGTATGCCAGCTTTGCCCCTCACTGGCTTCATGAGCTTAAGCACGTTACCTCACCTGTCATTTTACTATTACTAACCTTTTAAATTTGTAATATATTAACACATTGACTGTCACACTAGGAAAAAAAATTTTTTCCTTGGGGCCATGGTGTTGTATTACAAAAACAGAATAAAAACTTTGAAACAAAATGATCCTTTCTAATTTAATGAAAAATTTGTTATTTTTTATTGTTTTCTGTGCATGAGTTATATGCAATTTGAAAAACAGTTCTCACGGCTCCCAGGGTGAAGAGACGTGTGAATTACATATGCTTCACCAGGCCCCGGGCTCAAAACTAGCGTGAGTTAAATACAATTCACGTGGCAGTTAATGTGTTAATAGGGTTCAAAACCCCCAAAATATGAAAAGATACACAATGAAGTCTTCCTCTTTCAATTCTTCCCTTTCCCCTCCTGTACCCAGTGTTAGGAATCTCCTTTCTAGTTTCATCTGTATCCTCCAAAGTTATTTTGTACATGTATAAGAAAATATGGGAATATATCCTTATTTTTCATCCCTTTTTACCCAAAAAGTAAAAAGAAGTAGTATAGTATAGCATATTAAATACACTGTTCTGCACTTTGCTTTGCCCACTAAATGTATCTTGGAGATCTTTTCTGTATCATTAACGTGGAGAATGTCCTCAGTCTTTTCATAGCCACATGGTTAAAATGAATGTGTGGATGTACCTCAGTCTATCTAATCTGCATCTTCTTGATGGACATTTTGCCCTTTGTTGTTACATACCATGCTGCAATGAATAACTTTGCACATTATTTTATTTCGCTTGTGAGCAAGTACGTGTGTATGTTAAATTCTCAGAAGTAGAACTGCTAGATTGGAAGCATTTATAATTTTGAGATTGCCAAATTGCCCTCCATGAGAATTGTAGCAGTATACTTCCTACTAGCAATATTTATAAGTGCTTATTCCTGCATATCCTTGCCTCCAGAATATGATTAAAAATTTTTATTTATATCAGTCTGACAGGTGAAAAATGGCATTTCAGTATAGAGTCATCCCTCAGTATCCACAGGGGGTTGTTCCAGGGCCCCTCCCCCCACACCAAAACCCACAGATGCTCAAGTCCTGCAGTTGGCCCTGTGGATAAGAAAAGTCAGCGCTCCATGGCCACAAGTTCCACATCTCTCAAGTACTGTATTTTTGATCTGAGGTTGGTTGAATCCGTGGATGCAAAACCCACGGATATGGAAGGCTGACTGCAGTTTGGGTTTTTTAAATAGACTTTCAGGGCAGTTTTAGGCTCACAGCAAAACAGAACAGAATGTACAGAGAGTTCCCATATACTCCATTCTCCCCACATGCACAGCCTCCCCCACTGTCAACATCCTCACCAGAGTGGTACATTGGGTCTAGCCAGTGAACCTGCCCGGACACATCACCGTCACCCAAGGTCCATAGTTTGCCATTGGGTTCACTCTTGGTGTTTTCCTTTACAGCGGGTTTTCTTGTTGTTGTTATTGTTTGTTTGTTTTTTAAAGACAGGGTCTTACTCTGTCGCCCAGGCTGAGTGTGGTGGCATGATCATAGCTCACTGCGATCTTGAACTCCTGGACTCAGGCAGTCCTCCTGCCTCAGCCTCCAGAGTAGCTGGGACTACGAGCGCGTGCCACCATGCCTGGCTAATTTTGTTTTTTGTAGAGACAGGGTCTCGCTATGTTGCCCAGGCTGGTCTCAAACTCCTGGCCTCAAGCGATCCTCCTGCCTTGGTTTCCCAAAGTGCTGGGATTATAGGCATGAGCCAACATACCCAGCGTCAGTATAGTTTTATTTACTTTTCTCTTTTTAAAATTGAGTGTTTTCTCACTTTTTAAAAAATGAGCCATTATTATTTCATTTTCTGTCTGTCTCCTTAGTCCTTCTGAGCCTTAGTCTGTAAAACGGGGGCAGTTCCTTCTTCCCTCAGAGGGTTAACGGTAAGAATTGGATGAAATAAAGCCTTTAGCTCAGTGCCTGGCACAGAACATGCAATAAATAAAAGCTGCTATTACATCAACAAAGGCATATAGGACATTAATTTTTTTAAAAAAAAATTTTATATATGCATACATATATACAGGGACTCATCTCTCCTGCAGAAACCTTCACCTTATGTGTGGTTCTCTGGTTCTAGGGAGGGAAGTGCTAAGTAAGAAAGATAGTGAGATGAATATTTGGTTCCTCGTAAGATAGAAAATGTGCTCGACAACTCCTATTTGGAGTCCGTTTTTCACACAGTGTTACTACTAAATGCCGACTGTCTTCCTAACACACACCTGCTTAAAAAGCTTAGCTCTAACATGAAACTATATTTTTCTTGCTTCTTGGTATTGTACACAAAGAACCATTGTGAGCCTCAGTGTACGTGCTAAGGTCTCCATTTTACCGGCCTTATGCCTGCTGACATTCAGGAACTGAGAGCCATATCCCATGAGTGGTAAAAGTATCTGCTGTGTGTACAAAGGCAAAAGCTAGGCACCAAGGAAAGAACAAAAAATAAACATCTCTGCCATAGGCTTATAATGGCATGTAACAAAAGACTGGGTCTGCAACAGTGTTACTGCAACTTCCTAGTTTCTCCCAAGTGATAATGAAGTTGGAGGTAGAGGTGCTAAAACAGTAACTTCAGGGGCGGGGAGTCCTGCAGTAAGGAAGAAAGATGCCTGCCTGCCTTCTCTGTCATTTAGTCATTGGCTCTGCCCTAAGATATCTTAGGAGCTAGATTATGTCCATCAGAAAGAGACCTGTCCCTGTTTTCGTTAGCAGGTCTTTCCTGCAGTGACTTCCCTTGGGCTGAATGAACAGGAGCTGTTATTTCTTACCCAGTCGGCATCTGGACCTCACTCTTCTGTCTCTTCCTGGAATGGTGTTCCTGATGTGGGCATGGTCAGTGACATCCTCTTCTGGATCTTGAAAGAACATGGAAGGAGTAAGGGCAGAGCCTCAGACCTCACCAGGATCCATTTCCACACACTGGTCTACCACATCCTGGCGACTGTGGATGGATACTGGGCCAACCAGCTAGCAGCCGTGGCTGCAGGAGCTCGTGTGGCTGGGACACAGGCCTGCGCGACAGAAACCATAGACGCCAGCCGAGTGTCTCTGAGGGCACCCCAAATGTTCATGACTTCTTATTCGGAGGCAGGCTCCAGGATCGTATTAAACCCAAATGAGCCTGTAGTAGAATGGCACAGGGAGGGAATATCCTTCCACTTCACGCCAGTATTGGTGTGTAAAGACCCAATTCGAACTGTGGGCCTTGGAGATGCCATTTCGGCTGAAGGACTCTTCTATTCTGAAGTACACCCTCACTATTAGAAAGGTTGTGGTGAATAATTTTTCTAAGGAAGGAGAACTAGCCAACTTAAGAATGACAGAAAGAAAGTGGTTTGGAAAATAGGATTAAGGGTGTCAGAACTGTTTCTAGATCTAGTTGGAAGACAGCCAAAGAAACAAAGCAGATTAAACTGTATCAGATACATTCCAGCCTGTTGGCAATTATATAAAAACATTTCAGGTTTTAATCAAAAATTTAGCTAATGAGACTGGATTTTTGTTTTTTATGTCATGCGTTGTCACAGTGCTAGAAACTCAATTCTCAAATCTCCAGTTTATGCAGCATTGTCAAGTATTTTAAACCAAACTTCTTCACCCTTGAGAGCATGTCAGCTGGAGAAAGCACTTCCCTCCTTGTTCACTTCAGAAGTGCACGCTTGCTCACCCACAGTCCTGGCCTCTAGGAAGGCCTGATGTGAGGGTCCCATGTCTCTCTTGGCTCTCATGGGCAGAATCATGATTTTCATTCAGTGTTATAATGACAATATTTAACGAGCATACCTTCTCAGTCTCCTCTCAGGCTTAGGACAGAGCCAAAAGTAAGGACAAAACAATCCCTCCTGTGCTTTATGATCACAGCAGGGGCTGGGGAACCTTGAGTATCCTTTGAGGGAGTCATTCATTCTGCAGTTGTTTGGAAGCCTGGGTGGCTTTGTGAGCTAAAGGACTGCCTTCCTGTCCTGGCTTCTTACATTGTGGGCTGGCTGGTGAAAGGCTACTGTGGCCTGGGATCAACCTCGTTGCCTAACTCTGGATGCGCTTTCTTCAGTGGAAGACTGATTTTTGTTCGTTCTGAGCCTTTAAGGAGTTTGCTTTTACAACTGGAATATGCTTCTGTGTATATAACAGACCATATGTGTTTTATGTTTTCATTGATACATCCATTAAAGAGTTTGACCTCATAAGAGCCCCAGGATCATGAATAAATATGTCATGTTATATATTTATTTTTTTATAAATCAAGACTTCTGTGTGCTTTTAAATATATTAAAAACAATTTACATTTCAGGAATCCTAAGTCTGTAATTGATTTTGTTTCCACCATCACTCTGGAGCTGGATGAAATATAAATCATTCTGATCTTCACTTGTGATTCACGTGTTATTCTGCTCTTGGCGTGTTTGATTATTTTGTCTTTCCTATCACTGGGTTAGGCAGTTCCTCATGCTGAGCCTGAGCTGTAGGCATGTCCTCTGGGGTTTACCAGTATGAAGTAGCCCAGTTAAAGAACTGGAAGCTGGGTGTAGTGGATCATGCCTATAATACCAGTTACTCAGGAGGCTGGAGTAGGAGGATCTCTTGAGGCCAGGAGTTTGAGAACAGCCTGGGCAACATAGCCAAACCCCATCTCTACCAAAAAAAAAAAAAAAAAATTTGAATTGGAGCACAGCAGATTGAAAGCATACTGAGCCTTTTCAGCTTGTTCCAAGGGCAGTGTGGACATGGCAGCTGGTGGCAGGCCTGCCTAATTCAGGGGTCATCATTTCCCCCTGGGCTCCCAGTAGCTTCTGGAATCTCAAAGCTACTTCAAGCTCTTCATTTATGACCTCCCTTTTCCTGCTTTGGGTAAGAAGACTTTATTACCCCTCCTTCAAAGGAAATTTAAGCTTAGAGAATTATGCAGCTTGTAATTCAAAGCCAGTAGTTTATTAAGGAAATCTCTGGCTGCTCCCCCATCCTTCTCTGCCTCCCAGCTCAATTAAAACTAATTAACCACCAACTTTCTAGCCTATTTTTATTAGAAAGGCTTACATGGGAAGAGATTTCTATTTTCCCAAGAAGATTTGGAATAACTCACCATTTATAGTCCAAACCTAAGAAGACTTTATTAGGAGTCCTGAAGTGTTCTCCATGTGATCTTTTTTTTACAGTCTCTAAATTGTCCGCTCAGCCCATGACCCTGAGTATATACTCCCAACAGGTTCTCCATTTTTCCTTGATGATAACAGTAAAGACTAGTTCAGGAAGCGTAGTGAGCACATACGCTAGAGCATTGTTTTCCAATGATGAGTCTTAAACTGTTAATAGTCCCTAAATCAATTTGTTGGTTATCACAAAAAGTATCAAAATGCATCATACGTTATAAGGGTAAGTATTAAATGTAGGTATTGTTTCGTAAAATGTAGTGAATGTATGTCTGAATGAGTTTGAATGATTGAATGTACACATACCTCCCTGCAGAATGTCCTACCTTTTTTGCGAAGTAGCTCAGCTATTGTAAGTGAGTAACTAGGATCTATCACTTAGCACAGATTATGCAGAAGTGAATTGGAAGGGCAGGATAAGCTGGACAGGTGGGGCTTTAGGCTTCACAACCTTTTGCTTTCGATGGCATTTTATAAAGGTTTCCACATGTGACTTTATATGAAGAAGAAAGTTTGAAAATCCACTGGTATAGAAAGGATGCCTGGTGAAGATTGAGCCTTTCTATAGTAAAAACTGTGGGTGCACTGTTTGCATTCACTTGAAACTGATATAAAATCCAGGGAAAAGCTGCAGCACTCAAAACACTGCCAGGAGATTAAAATGCAGCCCCAAATCAGTTCCTTATCATGTAGATACAGTTTACATTTTATTTTCTAAGTGTCAAGTTTGAGTGAGGTGGGAGTAATTCAGCAGCAGAAATCCAAATTCTGTGCAGGGTTTTGAGATGGTGAGTATTGTATGATATTGGACAAGTTACCCTTACTCATCTGTAAAGTGGGGCTAATAATGGTGCCTACCTTCATAGGGCTGTGGATGATTAAAGGAGACTTCCATGCAAAATATTTAGCACAGTATGTGGCACATATTTAAGAGTTTAATAATTGTCAGTTCCTACTAAGTTGAACAGGCCATTTCCTGGGTCTCTTAAGAACTATTTTAAATCATTGAAAAGCTACCATAATAATTTAACATTTTATTTTTTGGTCTTTTTTTTTTAGGTAAAAATTTTTATATAGTGAAACTGCACAAATTTTGAGTGTACCATTTGGTAAGTTTTTTTCCCGTTTTTTATTTGTATATATTCATGGGGTATAAGTGCAATTTTGCTACATTGATATATTGCATTGTGGTAAAGTCAAGGCCTTCAGTACATACATTGCTGAAGCAACACATGCTGTACCCACCAAGCAACCTCCCATCATCTACCCCCTATCGAGTCGCCATTGTCCATCGTTCCACACTCTGCTTCCCTCTGTGCACATTATTTAGCTCCCATTTATAAGTGAAAACATGCAGTATTTGTCTTTCTGTGTGTGAATTGTTTCACTTAAGATAAGGGCCTCCAGTTCCATCTATGCTGCTGCAAAAGACATGATTTCATTCTTTTTTACAACTGAATAGTATTCCATTGTATATAACACATTTTCTTTATCCAGTCCTCCCTTGATGGACATTTAGGTTAATTCCATATCTTTGCTGTTGTGAATAGTGCTGTGATGAACATATGAGTGCAGGTATCCCTTTGATATACTGATTTCCTTCCCTTTGGATAGATACTCAGAAGTGGGATTGCTGGTAGTTCCATTTTCAGTTCTTTGAAAAATCTCCATGTTGTTTCCCATAGAGGCTGCACTAATTTACATTCCCACCAACAGTGTGTAAGAATTCCCTTTTCTCTGCATCCTCACCAACATGTTGGTTTTTTTTTTTTTTTTGTCTTTTTTATAATAACCATTCTGATTGGTATAAGATGTCTCATTGTGGTTCTAATTTGCATTTCTCTGGTGATTAGTAATGTTGAACATTTTTTCATATGCTTGTTGGCCATTTTGTTGTCTTTTGAAAATGTCTATTTACTGTCCTCAGCCCACTTTTTAATGGGATTATTTGGTTTTTCTTTTTGTTGAGTTGAGTTCCTTGTAAATTCTGGGTATTAGTCCCCTGGTCAGATGTATAGTTTGCAAATATTTTCTCCTATTCTGCAGCCTGTCTGTTCACTCTGTTGGTTATTTCTTTTGCTGTGCAGAAGCTTTATAGGTTAATTAAGTCCCACTTGTTTATTTCTGTTTTTGTTGCCTCTGCTTTTGAGGTCTTAGTCATGAATTCTTTGCCTAGACCAATGTCCGGAAGATTTTCCCTAGGTTTTCTTCTAGTATTTTTGTAGTTTCAGGTCTTACATTCAAGTTTTTAATCCATCTTGAGTTGATTTTTGTATATGGTAAGAGATATGGGTCCAGTTTCATTCTTCTGCATACAGCAGTCCAGTTTTCTCAGTACCATTTATTGAAAAGGGTGTCCTTTCCCCAGTGTATGTTTTTGTCGACTTTGTCAAAGACTAATTGGCTGTAAGTATGTGGCTTTATTTCTGGGTTCTCTCTTCTGTTCCATTGATCTGTGTGTCTGTTTTTGTACCAGTACCATGCTGTTTTGGTTACTATAGGCTTGTAGTATAATTTGAAGTCAGGCAATATAATGCCTCCAGCTTTGTTCTTTTTACTCAAGATTGCTTTGGCTATTAGGACTCTTTTTTGGTTCTATATGAACTTCAGAATTGTTTTTTCTAATTCTGTGAAAACGGTATTTTAATAGGGATTGCATTGAACCTGTAAATTGCTTTAGGCAGTATGGTCATTTTAATGATATTAATTCTTCTAATCCATGAGCATGGGATGTTTTTCCATTTGTTTGTGTCATCTACAGTTTCTTTCATCAGTGTTTTTTAGTTTTCTTTGTAAAGATCTTTCATCTCCTTGGTTAAATACATTCCTAGGTGTTTTTTTGTTTGTTTGTTTGTTTTTCTTTTTTGGAACTATCGTAAATGGGATTGCCCTCTTGATTTGGTTTTCGGCTAGATCGTTATTGGTGATTTCTGTACATTAATTTTGTGTCCTGAAACTTTATTGAATTCATTTATCAAATCTAAGAATCTTTTGGTGGAGTCTTTAGGATTTTCTAGATATAAGATTATATCATCAGAGACAACTTGACATCCTCTTTTCCAATTTGGATACATTTTATTTTTTCCTCTTGCCTGACTGCTCTGGTGAGGACTTTCAGTACTATGTTGAATAAGAGTGGAAAAAGTAGGCATCCTTGTCTTGTTCTAGTTCTTAGGGGGAATGCTTTCAACTTTTCCTCATTGGGTATGATAGTGGCTGTGGGTTTGTTGTATGTGGACTTTATTATTTTAAGGTATGTTCCTTCAATGCCTAGTTTATTGAGGATTTTTATCATGAAGGGATGCTGAAATTTATCAAATGCTTTTTCTGTGTCTATTGAGATGATCATATGGGTTTTGTACTTAATTCTGTTTATATGATGTATCACATTTATTGATTAGTGTATGTTGAACCATCCTTGCATCCCTGGTATAAAACCCACTTGATTATGGTATATAATCTTTTTGATGTGCTGTTGGATTTTGATTTGCTAGTAGTATTTTGTTGAGGATTTTTGTGTCTATGTTCATCAGGGATATTGGCCTGTAGTTTTTTATTGTTGTGTCCTTGTCTGGTTTTGGTATCAGGGTAATACTGGCCTCGTAGAATGAGTTGGGTAGAATTCCTTCCTCCTCGATTTTTTTGGAACAGTTTCAGGAGGAGTCGTATTAGTTCTTTGTATGTTTGGTAGAATTTGGCAGTGAATCCATCTGGTCCTGGTCTTTTTTTTCTTGGGAGATTTTTTAATATTATTTTATTTTATTATTGATTTTTATTATTTTATTTTATTATTGAACTACTGATTCAATCTTGCTACTCATTATAGGACTATACAGGACTTTTATTTCTTCCTGGTTCAATCTTGGAGGTGTATATTTCCAGGAATTTATATATTTCCTCTCGATTTTCTAGTTTATGAGCATATAGTTGTTCATAATAGACTCTGATGATCTTTTGCATTTCTGTGGTATCAGTTGTAATGTCTCCTTTTTCATATCTGATTCTGTTTATTTGGATCTTCTCTCTTTTCTTGGTTTGTCTAGCTGGTGGTTTGTCAATTTTGTGTATCTTTTTGAAGAACCAACTTTTCAATTTGTTGATCCTTTGTATTGTTTTTTTGGTCTCTATTCCATTTAGTTCTGCTTTGATCTTTGTTATTTTTTTCTGCTAACTTTGGGTTTGGTTTGTTCTTGTTTTTCTAGTTCCTTAAGGTGTGACATTAGGTTGTTAGTTCATGTCTTTCTACTCTTTTTATGTAAGCATTTAATGCTGTAAACTTTCCTCTTAGCGCTGCTTTTTCTGTATCCCATGGGTTTTGGCTTGTCATGTTTTCATTTTCATTCGTTTCAAACATTTTTTAAAATTTCTGTCTTAATTTGTTCATTGACCCAGTGATTGTTCAGGAGTTAATTTGCATTTATTTGCATAGTTTCTGAAGTCCCTCTTTGTATTGATTTCTAGCATTATTCCACTGTGGTCTGAGAAGATACCTGGTATGACTTCTATTTTTAAAAATTTGTTAAGACTTGTTTTGTGGCCTAACATGGTCAAGAATGTTTCATTTGCTGGTGAAAAGAATGCATGTTCTATAGGTGTTGGGTAGAATGTTCTGTAAATATCTGCTAAGTTCATTTGGTCTAAAGTCCGATTTAAGTCCCATGTTTCTTTGTTGACTTCTCTATGATCTCTAATGCTATGAGTGGGGTGTTGAAGTCCCCCAGTGTTACTGTATTGCTGTCTATCTTTCTTTAGGTTTAGTAATATTTGCTTTGTGAATCTGGGTGCTCCAATAGTGGGTGCATATGTATTTAGGATCATATCCTCTTGCTGCATTGATCCCTTTATCATTATATAATGGCTTTCTTTGTCTTTTATTTTTTCCTGTGTTTGATGTAAAGTCTGTGTTACCTGATGTGAGTACAGCTTCTCCTGCTCGCTTCTGGTCCCCATTTGCGTGGAATATCTTTTTCCACCCCTTTACTTTCAGTCTATGTGTCTGTACGGGCGACTTGGCTGGATCATGTTTTTTATCCATTCTGCTAACGTATATCTTTTAAGTGGAGCATTTTACCCATTTACATTCAAAGTTAATACTGATATGTGACGTTTTATTCCTGTCATATTGTTAACTATTTTTTAATTGTTTTATAAATTCTTTCTTATTCTCTTTTTGTCTTTGTGGTTTGATGAAATTCTGTCATGTTGCCATTTGATTCCTTTCCCTTCCTCCTGTGTGTGATTGTTTTATAAGACCTGTGAGTTTTCTATTTTCATGTGTTTTTGTGATGGTGAATATCAACCTTTTGTTTTCATATTTAAGATCCCTTTGAGTATTTCCTGTAGGGCCAGTCTGGTGGTGACATTCCCTCGCGTTTGCTTGTCTGGGAAACACATTATTTCTCTTTATGAAGCCTATTCTGGCAGGATGTAAAATTCTTGGCTGGCAGTTTTTTTTTTTTTCAGCACTTTGAAAATGCCATCCCATTCTCTTCTGGCCTGTAAGGTGTCTGGTGAAAAGCCCACTCTTAGTCTGATGGGGTCTCCTTTATAGGTGACTAGACACTTTTCTCTTGCTAATTTTAAAATTCTTTCTTTCATTTTGACTTTAGATATTCTGAATATAATTTACCGTGGTGAAGTCCTTTTTACAATGTATTTGCCTGGGGATCAGTGGGCCGGGCCCCCTGTGTCTGGATATCTAACTCTCTTGCTACACTTAGGAAATTTTCATTGATTATTTCCTTAAATAGGTTTTCTAAACTTTTCAATCTCTCTTTCCCCTCAGGAATACTGATAATTTATAAGTTTGGTTGCTTTATGTAGTCCCAGATGTCTCAAAGGCTTTGTTCATTATTTTTTATTCTTTTTCCTTATTTTTTTCTGACTGGATTATTTCAAAAGATCTGTCTTCAAGTTCTAAGATTAATTCTTCTGCTTGGTCTAGTCTATTATTGAAGCATTCAAACGTATTTTATATTTCCTTTAATGAGTTTTTCAGTTCCAGAATTTTTGTTGGTTTTTTGTAAAGATACCTATCTCATTGGTAAATTTGTCATTCATATCCTGAACTGATTTTCTGATTTCTTTGTATTGGTTTTCAGACTTCTCTTCTATCTCATTGAGCGTCTTTAAAATCAATATTTTGAATTCTTTGGCATTTTTTAATGGAGATATTTTGCTGGACAATTGTGGCCCTTTGGTGGTGTCATATTTCCTTGCTTATTCACGTTTCCTGTGACTTTCTGTTGATATCTGCACATCTGGTGTAGCAGTCACTTCTTCCAATTTTTTGAAATTGCTTTCATAGGGAAGAATTTTTTCCTGAAGATGTATAAATGTTATTGGTTGAGTAGGACGCTCTGGCTTTGATTTTGGTAGTGTGATCTTTATATAGTTTCTTTAGCAGTACACAGGGTCAGCAGTATCTGTGATTTCTTCGGTGGCTTTGGGTACAGTTATTAGTTGTGGCTGTGGTGAAGTTTTGCTGGAGACTTAGATGCCAACTGAGGCAGTCTTCACGCCCCAGTAGTGGCATCAGTGGGCTGAGTGTGCCTGTTTATAAGCACCAGAGCAGCTTTTTTTGGCATTGGTGTTAGTGGGTCCTGGAGGGCCAGTTCTTGGGCCTCCAGGTAGCTTGTTCAGAAGCTAGTAGTAGTAGCAGTGGCCCAGGTGTGTGGGGAGGTTCTCAGGCCCCTGGGCAGCTAATGTGATGTGGGTGGTGGCAGTAGCGGTGGTGGAGCAACCCACTAGGTCCCAAAGGGTCCATGTTGATGCTGCTGGTGATCGTGATGGGTTGGGTGCGCTAGTCTCCTGTCCTACAGCCACCTGTAGCATGGCGGTGGGTCTGGTCCTAAGTGTGCTTAGGCAAGTGTGCTTGGTCTTCCCTGTCCGTCAACAGCTGGGTGGCAGCTACAACTGAATCACCTCACACTTGGCCCGAGGGCAGGGTGCAGCCCAATGTTAAACTCTCCAAATGGCACCAGTGTGGGCCTGCAACCAGAGAGGGCAGGGTTCCTCCCAGGCAAGTAGCATGGGCAAGAAGTTGTAGGGAGTGTAGTCCACTCACATCTCAGTCTCACAGCAGTCCATAGCAGGGCAATGGGTATTGTCCTAAGTATGGATAGGACAGCCTATTCCTCCTGGGCTAGGTGGTGGCTGCAATCACATAGACTGAACTCAGCCTGAGTATGGGGCACATCCCAGCGTTAAACTCTCAAAATGGCACTAGTTGTGGGGCTGCAACCAGAGAAGGCAAGGCCCTGTTCAGGTGAGCAGTGTGGGCAAGAAGCTGTAGGGAGAGTGGTCCACTTCTATCTTGGTCTCATAGCAGCTGGTTGCAGGGCACTGGGTATTATCCTAGGTATGCCTAGGAGAGCCTGGTTTCCTTGTCCCTCTTTAGCCAGGTGGTGGCTCCAGCAGTGTCAGCCCAAACTCAACCTGCAGCCTGGTGTTAAACTTTCAAAATAGCACCTTGTGTCTGTGACCAAAGAGGGTGGGGCCCCTTCCAGGCAAGCAACGTGGGCAAGAAGCTGTGGGAAGTGCAATCCATTCTCATCTCAGTCTCAAGAGCAGCCCACAGCAGGGTGGTGAGGACCTTCCTAGGGTGTGTGGGAGCCCCCAGGCCTCCCCTCTCCCTCCTCAGAGCACTGCAGCAACAGCAGCTGCATCTGTAGATCCTGGATACGTAGGCTGTAGGAATGGTGCGCAGGTGGAGGTGCTCTGGGTTCGGGTGCCTGTGGGATTCCGAGTGGGTTCCCTTTATGGAGCAAAGTATCTGTGCAATCTCTAGGCAGCTGCCTATATTAGGCCTGAGGCCCACCGGAGTCGAGAGGATCCCGTAGCCATTTCAGAGTGTGAAGCGCTGGGGATTTCTCTTACTGTCTCCCTGCATCCAGGAGCTTCTCCTGGCTCTCAGCCAGTCGCTGGCTGGGCAAGCTGCCTTGAACCTTCTACTTATTTTCGGTGTTTCCAGTCACTTCTCTGGGTGAATCCTAGCATTCTCTCCTAGATGATCTGTTCAGAATGTATTTATTTACTATTCTGTTTCCTCCTCGTGGAGGAGGCACTTACTACCTGCGTCTTGTCAGCCATCTTGATCCTCTCACCCACTTGGTGAGTTTTGACATCTAACCCAAATGCCTGTCAAGATACAGAATGTCTCCATCACCCTAGATACTTCCTTCATGACACTTCCAAATCATCCCCACCTCCACCCCTAAACCTCCACCCCAAGAGCAACCAGTTAGAATTTTTTCACCATAAATTAGTTTTGCCCATTCTGGAAGTTATAAATGGAATTGTTCAGTATTTGGTCCTTTGTATAAAGCTTCTTCCATTTAGCATATTTTGAAATTAATCTATGTTGCATGTAGTTGATTGTTTTTATAGTTAAGTAGTACACCACTATGAATACAGAAGTTTCCACTTTGGTGTTTTTATGAATAAAGCTGTTATCAACAAGTGTTTGTGTTGACATACTGTCATTTCTGTTGGGTAAAAGCCTGTAAGAGTAAAATTGCTTGGTGAAAGACCTTTTTCCAAAGGTTGGTGGTTGGACCCTTTAACACTCCCACCAACAGTGTATGACAGTTGTGGTTGCTTCTTATTTTGCCAACATTTGTAGTTGTCCGTGTTAAATTTTAGCCATTTTGATGGGTATATAGTGGTATTTCAGTGTGGTTTTAATTTGCATTTCCCTGATGACAAATAATGGGCAGTTTCTCACATGCTTATTGACCATTCATATATCTTTCTTTGTGAAGTGTCCAAATCTTTTGCCCTTTTTTTTTTCAATTGAGTTGTTTGTTTTGTATATGTTGTTGTTTGGGTTGTTAGTTTTTTTATTTTTTGAGTTTACAAGTTTTTTAATATATATTTTATTAATAGATACAGTTCTTTGTCAGATACATTTTGTATTTTCTCCTAGTCCACCACTTGACATCCATTTTCTTAATGTCTTAACAGTCTTCTCTATGTCCAAAGAAACATCAGACTACCTGCCTATGTCATGAATATATAGTCTTACTTTGTAGGTAAAATGTAAATAAATTGTATATATTTATCATGTACAACATGCTGTTTTGAAATGTGCATATATTATGGAGTAGCTATATCCAGCTAATTAATTTAGACATAACCTCACATAATTTTTTTTGGTCATGAAAACACTTAAAGTCTACTCTCTTAGCAATCTTTAAGAATACATTGTTATTAACTGTAGTCACGGTGTTGTTACATCTCCCCAATACCCATTCCCAGAATCATTTTTTTTCCATACAGCTATCCAAGTTGTTCCAGCACCATTGGTTGAAAAGACTTTTCTTTTCCCATTGCATTGCTTTATCAAAAATTAAATGACTCTATAAGTGTAAGGTCTATTTATGGACTCGATCCTGTTTTATTGGTCTATTTGTCTTTCCTTATGCCACTACCACATGACTACTATTATAACAAGTCTTGAAGTAAGGCAGTGTAAGTCCTTCAACTTTGTTCTTTTTCATGATTGCCTTGGATGTTCTAGATCCTTTATATTTCCATACATTTTAGTACCAGATTGTCAAGTCAGTTTCTACCCAAAAACCTGATGATAGGAATCTACAGATCAATTTAGGAATAATTTTTATTTTAACAGTATTTAGTCTAACAATGCATAAACATGGTGTATCTTTCTATTTTGGTCTTTTTCACAGCAGTGCTTTTGTAGTTTTCAGAGTAGAGGTCTTAAATGTATTTTGTTAAATTCATTCCTAAGTATTTCAAGTCAATAGTATTTGACACTATTGTAAATGGATTATTTCATTTTCAAATTGCTCCTTGCAAGTATATAAAAATACAATTGATTTTTGTACAGTGACTTTGTATCTTACAACCTTGCCAAATCCACTTATCAGGTGTAGTAGCTTTGTTTTTATGTGATTGTTTTTAGGATTCCTTAGGATCTTCTCCATAAACCACCATGTCATCTGTGAAGAGTTTTATTTCTTCCTTTCTAATCTTCATGCCTTTCTACTTCTTGCCTTATTGCATTGACTAGAACTCTACTCCAGTATAATAATGAATAGAAGTGGTAAGAGTCAACATCCTTGCCTTGGTCCTGATGTTAGGGGCAAAGTATTCAATATCTCACCACTAAATATGGTGATATCCATCACATTTTTTTTCATAGATGCCCTTCATCAGGCTGAAGATGTTCCCATCTATTCCATATTTGCTGAGAGTTCTTATGATGGCTTTTTATTTTTTATTTTTGGGGGCTGGAAAGGGTAGAGCAATTTTAGGTTCACAGCAAAACTGAGAGGAAATACAGAGATTTGCCATACTTACTGCCCCAACACAGGCATAGCCTCCTCCATATCAACATCCCCCACCAGAGTGGTACATTTGTTACAACTGATGAATGTACGCATCATTGTCACCCAAAGTCCATAATTTACATTAGGTTTCAGTCGTTTGTACATTCTATGGGTTTGGACAAATGTATAATAATATGATTCCACTATTATAGTATCATACAGGGTATTTTCACTGCCCTAAAAATCCTCTATGCTCTGCCTATTCATCCCTCCCTCTCCCCCAACCCAGGGCAACCACTGAATAAAAGTCTATAGTTCTGCCTTTTCCAGAATGTCGTATCATTGGAATCAAGCAGTATGTAGCCATTTCAAATTGGTTTCTATCACTTAGTAACATGCATTTCTATTTCCTCCATGTCTTTTCATGGCTTAATGGCTTACTCCTTTTTAGCACTGAGTAGTGTTCTTTTGTCTGGATGTACAACAGTTTATTCATTTATTCACCTACTGAAGGATATTTTGGCTGCTTCCAAGTTTTGACAATTATGAATAAAGCTGCCATAAACATCCATGTGCAGGTTTTGTGTGGACATAAGTTTCCAACTCCATTGGGTAAATACCAAGGAGTTTGCTGAATTGTATGGTAAAACTATGTTTAGTTTCATAAAGAGATGCCAAACTGTCTTCCAAAGTGGCTGTACTATTTTGCATTCCCAACAGCAATGAATGAGAGTCCCTGTTGCGCCACATCCTCACCAGCATGTAGTGGAGTCACTGTTCTGGATTTGGGCCATTTTCATAGGTGTGTAGTGGTATCTCATTTTAATTTGCATTTCCCTGATGACATAGGATGTGCAGCATGTTGTCGTATGCTTATTTGTATTTTTTTTTTTCTTGACCTAATCTGAATCAAGACTTACTTGTAGTCTGTGTATCTTCTTTGATGAGGGTGAAGGTCTTTGGTCCATTTTTTAATCAGGTTATATTCTTATTGTTGAGTTTTTAAAGTTCTTTGTATATTTTGGATAACAGTCCTTTATCAGGTAAGTCTTTTGCATGATGGCTTTTTAAAAACTGCTTTTTTCTGTATGTACAAATCATATGACTTTTCTTTTTTGTCAAAGCATGTGGGTACTTTGGTTTCAAATATTAAACCAAGGTTGGATTCCTGGGATAACCCCAAGTTGGCCAGAATATAAATATTAACCTTTTTATTAATATCTGTTGCTGGATTTGATTTGCTAATATTTTGTTAAGGATTTTTGTACCTATGTCCATGCAGGATAACAGTCTATAGTTTTGTAATGTCTTTGTCCAGTTTTGATATCATAGTTATGCTGACCTCATACAAATTGGGAAGTTCTTACTCCTATTTTCTGAAAATTTTTATTAGGTTAAATTTATTGTGCCCCTTATATATTTGATAGAATTTACCAGTGAAATCACCCAGGCAAGGCATTTGCTTTGGATAACTTTTGATTTACAAATTCTTAATAGATATAAAACTTATTAAAGTTTTACATTTCATCTTGTTTCAGTTTTGGTATGTTGTATTTTTCAAAGATGTTTGTCTATTGCATCTAAGTTGTCAACCTTATTGTCATAAAATTGTTCATAATATCCCCTTATCTTTTTCATGTCTGTAGGATCTGTAATGCTATCCCCTTTCATTCCTGAGACTGGTAATTTGTCTTGATCAGTTTAGCTTGAGATTTGTCAATTTTTTTCCCATAGAATTTGGAGCTTTTAAAATCTTTCTTTAATATTTGTGTGCTCTCTTCTTCTACTTACTTTGGGTTTTTCTCTTCTTTTTCTAGCTTACGGTGGAAATCTGTACCACTGATTTTCTACCTCTTTTCTAAGTTCACCTTTAAGAAATGCTTTTAGCTGACTCTTACAAATTTTAATTTGTTTTCATTATCATTTGGTTCAAAATATTTTCTAATTTCTTTTGATTTCTTCCTTGACTTATGAGTTATTACAAGTGTGTGTTTAATTTCCAGATATTTAGGGATTTTGTAGATATGTTATTAATTGCTAATATAATTTCATTGTGGTCAGAATATATTCTGTAAATTTCAATCTTTTGATTTTTGAGACCTATTTTGTGGCTTAGCATATGGTCTGTCTTGCTGAATATACTGTGTGCACTTGCAAGGAATGTGCATTCTGTAGTTATTGGTTGAAGTGTTCTATAAATGTGACTTAGGTCAAGGTAGTTGATATGTCCTTTCTCACTTTTTCTCTATCAATTGCGACAGAGAAATGATTATGGGTTTAATCTATCAATTTTTACATAAAGTATCTTGAAGTAATGTTAGGTACATACATATTTATGAATGTTATGTTTTCCTACTGAATTGATTTTTTTATCATTCTGAAATGCCCCTCTTTATTTCTGATAATACTCCTTGCTTTAAAGTATACTTTATCTGATATTAATATAGCACTTCAGATTTCTTATGCCTAAAGTTTGCATGGTATATTTTTTCCATCCTCTTACTTTCAACGGCACATGTCTGGGCTTTAAATTTTTCTTTCTCTGCTTTTTAATTGGAATATCTAGTCCAATTCCACTTTAATGTAATTATTGATATGATAGGATCTACATTTACCATTTTGCTATTTATTTCCTCTTTGTTCCGTCTGGGTTTTTTTGTCTTCTGTTTTTCCTTTCCTGTCTTTTTTTTTCTTTTTGGTGGCAGGGGAGCTAATGAATATTTTTAGAATTTCATTTTAATTTCTCTAATGGGTTGTTAAGATATACTTTTTTACATTTTTTAGTGGTTGCTCTAGGGATTATAAATATACATCCTTAATTTTTCACAGACTATTCAGGATTAGTTTTGCACCTTACCACTGCAGTCCCCAACACCTGGGCCACGGACTGGTACTGGTCTGTGGCCTGTTAGGAGCTGGGCCGCACAGCAGGAGGTGAGCAGCAGGTGAGCAGGGGAAGCTTCATCTGCATTTATAGCCACTCCTCATCACGTTCATCACTGCCTGAGCTCCACCTCCTGTCAGAGCAGCAGGACATCAGATTCTCATATGAGCGCAAACCCTACTGTAAACTGCACACGCGAGGGATCTAGGTTGCACACTCCTTGTGAGAATCCAATGCCTGATGATCTGAGGTGGAGCTGAGGCGGTGATGCTAGCGCTGGGGAGCAGCTGCAAATACAGATGATCATTGGCAGAGAGGTTTGACTGCACAGAGACCATAATAAATCAATTGCTTGCAGACTCATATCAAAACCCCATCAGTGAGTAGCAAGTGACAGTGTAATAATAATAGTAATAAAGTGCACAATAAATGTAATGTGCTTGAATCATCCTGAACCCATCCTCCCCCACTCCGGTCCATGGAAAAATTGTCTTCCATGAAAGTAGTCCCTGGTGCCAAGAAGGTTGAGGACCGCTGCCCTACCAACATAAAATATTAGAAACTTGCAGCCATTTACTTCCATTTATTCTCTTATCCGTTAGACCTGTGGTCCCCAACCCCTGGTCCATGGCCTGTTAGGGACCAGGCTGCAAGCTCTGCTGCCTCTCCCCACCCCCCACTTCCAGGTCTGTGGAAAAACTGTCTTCCATGAAACTTAGGAACTGGGGGGGCCACACAATAGGAGGTGAGTGGCAGGCAAGTGAGCAAAACTTCATCTGTATTTATAGCCACTCCCCATTGCTCACATCACTGCCTGAGCTCCACCCCACCATCCGTGGAAAAACTGTCTTCCATGAAACTGGTCCCTGATACCAAAAAGGTTGGGGACTGCTGCTTTAGACTATAGTTGTCATGTTACATTGATATATGTTGAACTTCTTCACTATACAATATAATACTTTTTCTTTGAACAATCATATCTATTTTTTAAAAATTAAACCAGGAGAATATTATGTTTATCCACTTGTTTACATTTGTTATCTGTGAGAGGATTGGTCCAAAGCTACTCAGCCATTATCATACAATAATGATTCTTCCTTAAGAACAAAATGACCATGTAATCTCACACTCCAAATTTTTACTGTCTTTGGAATGCAGAGTTTTGCACTAATGTTATTGTTTAAGAAGGGCACTTTTTTTTCTCATTGCTAGTGCATACTTCCACATTCCAGCCTCTAGTTCGAGTCATCATCTAAAACCACATCTGTATCTGTGATTATGTTCTTGGTCTCATTTTCCTAATTCTGTTAGAATGAGTAACCAACCCCCATGCTAGAAATCACAATACCTCTTTTCTCATCAGAGTGGAGGAAAAACTGCAGATTCACATGCATAAAAGACTAGCCCTGCACAACCTAGTAGAATATATACTTTTTAAGAAAATCTAAACCCAAATTAATGTGGAAAGCATTACTTCTTGACTGCTGTCCCTGGATGCAAAGCACCTTCTTGCCCTCAAGGACTGTGGAAAAACTGAAGAGACCTACTCTTACATTCTCTCAGTTTCTACCCACCATGTTTCACTTAAAGAAAAAAGACTACCTTGTTACCCTTCTCTACCCAAACATTAAAATTTTCTCAGATTAATGAATTCAATTATGTCCTCTGAGAACCTCTCTTCCCTCTATGTCTAAGCCTTTTGAAATAAGAGTAGTCCAATCTATCTCCACTTCTTTAGTCTTAAAGTCCTTGGTTTTCTGTTGCTTCCACCACTTCACTATCACCACTTGATGACTGATGGTTAAGAGCAGGAGCTTCACATCCAGACCTGGATTTAAATCATGGGTCCTCCCACTTAACCTTGGAAAATTCATTTTGCCTCTCCCAACCTCAGCTTCCTGACCATTCCCTTCCTGAGCCTTTTCTTCCTTGGACTTCCATAAAACCACCCTCCTGGTTTTTCTCTTGTATCACTTGCTTTTTTGTGAGTTCTTCTGCTTTTCCTTTTAAATGTTTATTTTCCTTCTTTGACTCCCTGTCTTATTCCTAGCTTTCCTTGGGTGACTCCCTTCAAATCTATGGTTTCAGCTATCACTCAAACCCAAATTACTCCTGAATCTTTATCTTCAAACCAGATTTCACTCTTGAAATCCAGCTACTCAGGTGTCTAATGTCTAAAACCAGACTCCACAACCAACCCTTGACCCTACTTCAATACTCCTTTACTCTGATTCATATAATCTCCCCAGTCACCTAAGCCCAGAAATGGGCACCCATCCCACAGTCTATTCTTATCTGCCACATCCAATCAGTCCCCAATTTCTGTTGATTTTATCTCCTAAATCTCTCACATCTCCCTCTTCCTCTTCTCCATCTCAGTCTTAGTTTACATCTTATTTCTGAGATCTCTTCAGCAACCTTTTCTGTTTCAGTAACTAGGCCAGTTCAGTCTAGTACACGACACTCCCTGCTGATGTAGAAGTGAGTTTTCTCAACTGCTCAGGGTACAGATCCCAGTTCTGTCACATTCCAGCTGTATGGGCAAGGGTATCACTTCTGATACCTTGTTCTTTACTCTGAGATACGAGAACTAAAGAGGCTTCTGCTCAGTTAGCTGCTTACTCCACAATTTGGCTGGGCAGGAGGTCAGTTTTCCACCTTCAAATTATTATGATTAAAAGGTACTTTAAGTGCAAAATAGGGACCGGCCCTCGGTAAACAAATTGCTGGCCTGTCATCCATCAGGGCTGCTACAGACACCATGCAGGTACCAAGTAGGAACTTGGCCTTGAGGAGGATCCTCTTCTACTTTCAAAGGAGGCTTAGAAACAGGTAAGGGAAGACTGTGAGCATAGGTTATTTTTTAAAGGTTTTATTGTAATCTCTTATACCTGAATAACAACTTTGCCCAAAAGAATGATGATATGTAATCTTTATCCTTAAAAGGACATATAGATAATGTATTGATAGCATCTGGTCAGTGGTTATCATTGATTGATTATCTTAAATAAAAATTACTCAGCTAAGAAGCTCTTCCTTTTTTTTTCTTTAAAGATCTTTGGCGCTGATACTACACCAGCCCTTGGCTCCTACTTCTTATCATACTGATAAGCTCTGGCTTCTAGACTGACCTCTCTCAGGAACAAAATATAGGGACTTGTTCTGGATTCCCTTTGGGCAAATGCAGCTGGGATACACACCAGGCTGGGCCTCAATTTAGCTTTTTTTTCAAGATTTGTGTTTGCCTTGGGGACTAATATCCCCCAGTCAAGCCAAGGCTTTGTCATCACAGGGCTAATGAGCAGAGGTCTTTCTTTCTCAGCCTTTTGTTGCACAAAGGAAGGGGACAGTCAGCCAGAAGATAAAAGTCTCCTTTCAAAAGTAAACAGCATCTCAAGCCTTGCTCCCAATTCTTAAAGGGACAGTCTATGCTGACTTCTCCCTATTTCCTGGCTTTTGGGGCCAATAGAGGGCTTCCTACCTCAAATGCTAGTACCAGGTAGGTAGGAAGGACCTTGGGCTCCTCATGATCATCACAATACACCCTGCATTCTGTGTTTTAATTCTGTGGTGCCTTGCCAGGGAACAGTACTGGCCTTCACTCTGCCTGTGTCATGTGACCTTTCCTGATCTGGCACATCTTCACCCAAGAAACCCCTACTCTGGGGTCCTCCTACTCTTATTTTTCTCTTATTTGTTCTGATGTTTCAGTTGGACTTGCTTCCACAGCAGGCTCCGGCTCCAGAGGAAGAGATGGTGGCTTGGTGAGCTGGGATGTTCCTCCAACACCTAGTAACAAAATAAATAGCTTGAATTCTCAGTTCCACTATTCCAAAAGAAATCATTAGTTTTGCTGTTAAATTTCAAGAGGAAACCTCGTATTTTCTGGGACTAGTGGGACTGTGGTGTATCTTTGCAGCTATGAGGGAAGACCATAACTGAAGAAATAAATCAACAGTCAAGTTTGCCTATAATGAGTCACTGAAAGAAATCTTTAATTACCTACACTGTGCCAACTTATGATAAAGCAGTGAAATATTAAGTACACTTAATATTTCTAGACTTAAATACTGTAAAGATGCAATGTACTGACCATTCAAGTAAGCCTGCAAGTAGCTGTTACCTACTACACAGCCTGCCTTAAGGAAACAAATGCCAATTTGGCCACCCTGTGGTTTTTCCCCCTTTCTGGCCAATATTACATTGTACATGTTATGAGTCTGAAGAGTGCAAACCACACTCAAAGCTGTAATCTCTTTGCTGGCACATGTGGCTTTGTACCCACTAGGTCTTCATGGAGCTTTGTCTAACCTCCTACCTGAGGGTAGCTTTCTGTATGCAGCTGCTGAAGACATTGCCTGTCCTAGAGCTTGATTAGAGCCCAGAGGCTGCTGGAAACCAGCAGATTTGCTGGTTGAAGTGGTCCGGTGCTTTGATTTGGGATCTTTAACTGGTTTAGTCCAGACGAGTGCCTCCCCAACCTGAAGAGCAGCTCCCAACTTCTGAGCCATGTCCACCATCTTGCACCCAGAAAGGAAGAAAAAAGGTCACAGGCATGACTGGCAGAGACAAGCCAGCCCACCTCTTCCTTGGTCTTCTAGCAGGGGGTTTTAGCTGAAATAGCCTTTCAGGTAGGAAGTACTTATTGCAAGGAAACCATTCGCAAACAGCAGAGAATACAGATTGCCCTTAGTGGATTGCAAGGGGGTTCATACAGGATCTCAAAACCCAACAATTCAAGTTTGGTGCATTATTGGACTAAACTCTACCATTCCTACATGAAAGGGCATGGGAGGAAGCTACAAAGAGACACAGACTTCAACTTAGATGAGTTGTATTAGCAATATAACAGATAACTCAGTAAGAGTTCCCTTTTGTCGTTATTCTAGGAAAGTTTTTCTCAGGTTGTTACTAATTGATGAGTTCATGCTGCCAGGAACATCAAAGCCAAAAGAGCCATAAGCCAGCCTATACCTGAATTTGGATTATTTGGGCTTGATCCAAAGTCTCCTGACAGCTTGCTTATGACTCCTGGGAGCTAATAAACGACATACCTCAGAGTCAAATTCCAGAGAGCTATTGTCCTTAAGTAGGCTGACTTTCTTCTCCATTTCCTGATACTGGGCCAGGGCACCCCTCTTCTCACCCTGGTTGTACAGCAGCACAGCATAGTTCAGGTTTACTAAAGGGTTACACCTGTGGCAGACAGACAGGGATTCTATAGAGCTGGGTCTTTGTGACAAACAGTCACTTAGAGATCCTTGTCATTACACAAAAACAAAACAAAACTGGTTAAATAGAGAGTTCTCCATTATGCAGCAAGGTGGGAACACATGTGCTATGTGGACCTGTGGAAAAGAATCAAGGAATTAATTGCCCAACGAGCAAAGCAGGTATTGGGAACAAGTCTGACATCTCAGCCCTCAACAGAGACCTCCCAGGTCAGGGTTGTAAAAGCAACCCCTACCCTGATGTGTAGCAGAGGCCAGTGGAATAAATCCTGGAAGAGTCAAGATCATCTTAGGATAAACTGAGCCCCGAGTCCCATCTGATATTCCAGCTAGCCCACAGCTATCAGCAACCCAAGCCCACTGCCAGCTCTGACTTTCTCTGGCCTCCTGACTACTAAATTGAGACTGGAAACATTTTTTCAGAAATGAGCCACTGCATGCTTAGGACCCATACCCTTCCACACTTGGGCCTGCTGTGTACAAAAGCCATGGAGGAGCAGCTGGGCTGACTCAGGCAGCACCAGTGCTGTGGTATCACATGGCTTTAGCAAGTCCAACTCTCCCCAGTACAATTCCCAACAAAGCAGCTTACTTGTCCAGGCGGACTGCTTCTGCGTAGGCTCTCTTGGCATTCTCTATATCTTCCAGATTTGTCAGAGCCACTGCAACAAAGAAAGTGAGCACTACAGCTAGAGAGCTCAGCTTAGAAAACAAAAGGAGTATTTCAAGACTGCCCCCAAACTGAACTGCTCCTTCACCCTCTCAGCTCATAGCACCACAGTTTACTCAGTCATTTGGCTTACCTGGTGCCATCTTCAACAATCCCTTCTCCACAGTTAATAAGTCACAAGTTCTGTGCATCCTATTTTTCTAGTTTCTTTTCTGACAATGTCCTTGTTCAGACTCAAGTAGTTTCAGGCTTTCCATTTTTTTTCCCCAGTGGCAATATCCCCACCTGCCTCCATTCCACTTTGCACAACGCCACCAGGTATCTCACTGACTTACAAACAAATCTGACCACTTCACTATCCTACTTAAGAATCCTCACTGGTTCCTCATCACCTATGACCATGATCTTTAAACTTTTATTTGGTAATAGAATGCTTCCCCCCCCTTTTTAATCAGTATCTCCTTGATATCTAATATATAAAACAAATAAAAACAGCTGCTCTAGAAGTTCTGCCCACTCACCTCCCCACCAGCTATGCACTCACTCCTACCAGGCACCTAAGAGGAGATCTTAGGAATACAAGTGGACAAACACAGCCTCTAAGAAAGTCTTAAGCCTGGCACTGTATTCATGGCCCTTCATAATCTGACTACAGACTATCTTTCCTGACTCATCTCCCATCACATTCTCTAACACTATTGCCCACTAGCTGCAAGGGACACTGGAGTTTCATGGCTGCATGCCTTTGTTCACAGTGGCTTCTCAGCCATTCTGTGCTATTCCATGCTAGCTTGTCCTTCAGGATCCAACGTGAATGCTGTTTCTACTTTGTAAAGTTAGAATTGCTGCTTATGCCTTACATTATGGCTATTTACATTTCTGTGTACCATTAGAACTGAGCTATCTTTGTATTTAGGCAACCCTCAAATAACCACCACTTGATTGCTTTTGCAGGCTTTCTCTTATGAATAAGAACTTCATAGTAATGACCAAAAACACCACCAGAAGACTACTGTCAATAAGGACATGGAAACTGCTTTTAGGCTTAAACTTAGTAAGTGTAGTATACAGAGAAAATATTCTTTAGAAAGAATATTTAATCAGTACTTTTAAATTAAATGGTTTTATATAATTTTTAAAGTGTTTGATTAATTTTAACTTATATTTGTAGTCAACTTCAGTATTTGTATAGCATAAAATGGAGTTTGGGGAATGGAACCACATTCTATATAACATTATGCTCAGAAGAGATAAGAGTTTCAACATAAGGTAGCTTAACTTAGAACTACCACCTAGGGACCAATTATATTATAGTAACAACAACCATTTTAATCACAATAGACCAATTATATAACCACAAAATAGTTTTCAAAAACCAGTATTTCAGCAAAACCAATGAATTTTATTCACTGAATATTTAATGTAATCCTCACATCAACCCTAAGTACA
The DNA here is from genome assembly GCA_023783475.1 of Daubentonia madagascariensis. NCBI lineage: Eukaryota > Metazoa > Chordata > Mammalia > Primates > Daubentoniidae > Daubentonia > Daubentonia madagascariensis. The sequence continues at coordinate 3,164,737 of JAKFHU010000144.1, read as the reverse complement.
TATAGTAAGTAGTGGAGGCAGGACCCCACTAAAGCCCAAGCTCTTAACACTCGATATCTGGAACTTAGTTGGACTCAATATATGTAAAAATGAATTGTTAAGCCAAGAGGAAAAAATTAGTAAAAGGTGAACTAGGGATGATCTTGATTTAATCTGTTGCTTTCTGAATGAAATTCCCCCAGGTTAGAAGCAACTAGTTACTTTGTCATCTTTTTCTTTTATATTTCTTCAAGCTCTAGGATGGTAATCCAGATTCCTATAGGATCTGCAAGCAAATGGCTCCTATGGGACATTTAGCCACTGACCTATGATTCTGATCCATCTTTCCCTTATTACACAGTGTGGTGGGGGCTTTCCATATAAACGTCTCTTACCAGCTAAGAGCATGTAGAGCTCCCCCATCTTTGGCTGGAAGTTGATGGCTGCACTGAGAAAATGAAAAGCTGATGCATACTGCTGCATGGTCAAATGGACAAGGCCCAAATTATACAGAATTTTCCAATCGAAGGGTGCCAGGTAGTTGGCTCGTTTCAGGCAGCTGATAGCCTACAGGAGAGAGGAAGCACTCAATGAGGGGGTGGGGCAAGCTAAGCAGACCCAATAACCACATGTATGAACACAAACAAGGAACACAAGGGGACACTCACTGCCACGTATTTCTTCTTGCCGAAGAAACACATTCCAATATTATTCCAGAGTGGAGGACTTTCTGGAACAGCACAAGCTACAACTCTGTATTTGGTGAGGGCAACATCAAAGTCCCCATGGGTCTGCATCATGCTGCCTGCTGCCAAGATGGCCTGAAAACATGGCACATAGAAAGTTAGTAATTCAGTCATTCCCAAAAGGCTGCAACAGTAAGGTAGCCTTCCTGTGTGTGGATACTCAGCAGGCCCACCAGCACAGATGGCACTGAAAAACTTCCAGGAACATAAATAATATATCCAAGCTATTAGGACAAATGCTCCTGAAGAATGTTCCTATACCTCACACTGTTACTCTCTTTGGCACAGTACAAAAAAAGAGAAAACATAAAATGTCACTGGCTGTAACCATCTGATTTGTTTCCTACTTCTAGCCAGGGAAGTCAGTATTTCAGAATGAATACCAGGGCCCTTTAAGTAAAAACTGCCTTTAATCTGTTCCCTGCAGCCCCTCCGTGGTACAAGTGCTTTAACCACCTCAAATATACCCGTCCTTGTCTACTTAAGTTACAGCTCTTTCTGCCATAGAACAGAGGGTCAGTCAGCTACAGGATGACCAGCCCTTTCATTCCTCTAAGGAAAGGTATCATGGTGGGGAGCCAACAGAGTCAGAATAATATGACTTCCTAAATCAGGACTGAGTTTGTGTCCTTCAATAAACAGCCTGTCTTGCTGTATCTCCCTCAATGATATTCATCCATTTGATGATATTCCTTCTCTTCCCCAAAGTCACATCTAGACAAAAGTTGTAATCTCAAATTCATTAGGAATCTAGAAGTCATTTCACCAGAATTATTTTTGACCATAATTGTAGAGGCATTGCTAATTTCCTAAGTAACACATAAACTTTAACAGCACTATGATTTTGCTTTCTGTAGAGGTTACAGGCCTGTTACAACAAATGTGCTCTTTTAGAAGATAAGAAGGAGAACACCAACACTTTACAATATTTTCAAATAAGAAGAGCTTCCTTTTATAATTTTTCTAAGAAAAAGGTAATTTCTCAGGTATTCAAAATGAGGAAGCTATCCCCTTGCTTTCCAGGGTCAGATCACCTCTAGGAGCAGTGGGAACATCTATGTGAAGGCTCTGGGGTTTCACAGCCTGCCAGTACCTTGTAGTTGGTAGGGTCATAAGTCAGTGCATTTCCAAGATGTTCAAATGCCTTCTGGTAAATGCCGAGCTAGGGAAAAAAGCAAACCAGAGAACTTACATCAGTGGGGGATATAGCAGTTAAGGAGTCTAGGTATCCAAACCCAGAATGGGAAACACCCATGACCAAAAAAAAAAAAAAAAACTACAGTTACCAGATAAAAAAACTAAAATTCTCCCCATATTCATGGTTTTCCTATTTTATTGATTTGTCCCCTGATAAGGTCAAAGTATCTATTTGTTAGGAACCCTCTCTGCCACACTAGTGCTATTCCACATTAATGCCTCTTAGCAGGAAATCGGCTGGTTAGCCTCATCTCCCTTGGGGCCAACCTCCCAAGACAAAGCTGAGGAAGACCCAGGGTTAAGCTCCTGAATCCTTTTAAAGAAAAATGAAACAGACATAAAGGCCACCATAGAGACAGAGCTGGAGGCAGAATCAACTGAATATGGAACTTGGGAAATTGGTGGGGGCGGAGGGGAGGGGTGTGCAGCGAGGCCCCTAGGGATCCCTGGGTAGCCAGGTCCTCAGGCTGATATAGAGAAGCAATGGAGATAAAAGAATCCCATTCACACTCAGGAATGTGGAGGGGAGAGGAGACTTCTTATTCTAGATAAAGTATGCTTTGCCTTCTCTCTTTCCCTATAAGACTCTGGCTGGGAAGAAAGAACAACAGAAATGGCATTTGTCCCAAAGCCCCAGGAAATGCTAACTTGTATCACAGTTTCTCCACACCCAACAAAATAAGAGCCCCCAAGACTGGACAGTTATTTCCCATATATGTTATTTCCTTGGTTAGATAAAAATTATAAATGCACTAGGCTAAAATAGAATTGCTTCCAATTTAAATACAGAAAATTAAGTTAATTCCTTTAGCAAAGAATACTAAATACAGGCCAGGCACGGTGGCGCACGGTGGCTCACGCCTGTAATCCTAGCACTCTGCGAGGCTGAGGCAGGAGGATCACTTAAGGTCAGGAGTTCGAGACCAGCCTGAGCAACAGCAAGACCCCCTCTCTACCAAAAATAGAAAAAATTAGCCGGGCATGGTGGCGTGTGCCTGTAGTCCCAGCTACTCGGGAGGCTGAGGCAGGAGGATCACTTGAGCCCAGGAGTTTGAGGTTGCAGTAAGCTATGATGATGCCACTGCACCCTATCTGGGGTGACAGAGTGAGACTGTGTCTCAAGAAAAAAAAAAATACTAAATACAGAGAGCAAGGTTCATGTGCTTCATATGACCTGTAGTAAAATGTATTAAATATCAAAATGCAGGAAAACCACCATACACACAAGCCCAAAAGCATTTTTAATATCAATGCATGAATGAGTAAAGAGTTTTCATTACCTGTAAGTAGAGTAATCCTAAAGTTGTAAGAAGCTCTGTATTTTCTGGTGAGAACCTGCAACACAGAGATGCTCAGAGGGAAACAAGATGTGGATGAGAGACACTGAGATGTATGCATAGTAATCTGCCCTCATGCAACACTTGAGGAGCCTCCTACTCCCCAGGGAAATACGTGAAGACAGTCTGGGCATTTCCTTCAAAAGTAGGTCATCTCAACCCTGGCTATAGGGAGGATTGCTCAGCAAGAAAGAAATGGGACTTAGAATCCAGACTCGCCCAAAGTCCTAAGAAAGAACCTGTGTAATGGTTTGTGTGACTGTCTTGATCACATAGATAAAATTAAAGAAACAACAATGTTTTACAAACCAAATCAGTCTAGAACACACATAGTTTAGCCAGTCCCCTCTTGTGGGATTTCTCCTTTTTCTGTCTCACTGTCCTCACAATGCCAGGCAGCATAATTTTCTATGTAATTTAGGATCCCAAGGCCCCTAATGCCATGTTCTCCAAATTAAACAAAAAAGCCATACTAAATAGCCACACTAAACAAAAGAAGGAAGCCACATACCAACCCTAGGAAAGAATTAGCCATTGGCCTTTGGGTGTAAACACTGGCATAAGTAAACACCATCTGCCTTCTCAATCCCTTACTAATATTTGTCTTTGTCACAAAACCAAAGCAACACTGAGTTAAGATAATCTGACTACAGGATTATCAGACAGTTTCAACAGTTAAAACACCAAAGGGCAAGCAACAATATCTCCTGCTTCTAAGGAATGATGTAGGGGATTGGTTTCCTGTAGGGAGACCAGAACCAGAAAAGCCACAGCCCCAGACAGGGAGGTCTGAGCTGGCCAAACAGAGCTTTCTCAGTTCAACTGAGAATTTGCCTTTCACCTTCTGCCATAATAAATATCTCTTCTGATCACTTCCCTTCCCAAAGCCAGGTAACTTCTATGATTCTGGTAGCATCTGTTCCCCCACTACAACATGACTACTCTCTCCAAAGCCGTGGGTCATGAACAATGGTCTTTATCTTCTCAGTGAAACTCAAAATTTTTTAGCTGTCCCCATTTTTCCTTTGGGAAATTTAGTGACTTAAGTCCTTGACCAGTCACTGGAAGAATGTCTCCCTTAGGATTTAGGTGTGTTAATCTCAAAGAATCTAGCAATGGTCAGGGATGAGGGCTACTACCTAGCACCACAGAAGCACTGAATATGTATTACATGGCTCCTCACTACTTGCCCATATAAACAGCCTCTTGACAAAAATCTCTTTTGTAGCTTAACAAACCAAGGGATTTTTCTTTTTAGACACAAAATGTGGTTGAAGAAAATTTAGCAAGCAGCATTGTGACTGATATAACCAGAAAATTTACAACCATGGTAGAAGACAAAGGTAATTAACAAATTAATAGAAATCCAATTTTAGTTCAGAGTGTAATTATTAGGAATAATAGGCCTTGAACCACAGACTAGACATTCTATTAAGTGACCAAGCAAATGAGACACTTAAAGCATTTTACTACAGCTATCCTACTTAAAAGAAACAGGACAAGACCCTATACAGAAAAGATAAGATAGCATGCGTCTCTAGACAGGAAACGTGAAACACCATCATGCAAAAGCCCGTCAGTTCCATTATCAACAGGGATTTGGATTATCCTAGTGATGTTTTAAAAAAACAAGATATTGGTCTCATGCTAATAAGACCAGATGTTTAAAGCAGGAGATTTCTGTCCCTAATAATATCTCTGAAAACATAAGATCTGCTGTAAAGTATGAAACCAAAATGGCAGATTTTTGCTAGTTGACTTAAAATCTGTTCTTCCCTTCCTTCTGAGTACATGTCTAACCACTTCCCTTGCAGCTATGTGTGGCCACTTGACCAATTTTGAACCATGGAATGTGAACAGGAATGATATGTGCAATTTCTGGGCCATTTAAAACTTATTACCAGATGCTTATTCTCATACTATCTCCTCCGACCCCAGCCCGGAACATGGATGTTACATCATTTTCAACCATGCAGGTGAAGATGACAACCTAAAGAATGGTGAGTTAATAAGGAAGAAACCTGGATCCCTGGTTGACATTGTAGAACAGAACTGCCCAGCTAACCTAGAGCAGCCATCCTGAAAAGTAAAAAACACAGTCTACCTTATTGAAGATGTTGGGAGCTCCTAATCTACACCTCAGGTTAACCTTTACTCTAACTCATACAACCAGTAATCAAACAAATTCCCTCTCTTAGGCTTGGGAGTTCACATATCCACTTGATTTTTCTTAGTTACTCATCTCTCTAAAGGAAACAGACACACTTACTCCACCGCTTTCTTGTAGATTTCGATGGCTTTGTCCAAGTCTCCCTCCAGCAAGTGGATCTTCCCCAGCATTATGTAAGTCAGATCATGCCTATTAAGATGTAGGGCATTGTGCAACTGGTCTTGTGCCTGAAGTTTGAAAGAGTAAAGAAAACCAAATCACTACCACTAAAAAACAATGGCGTTATATTGTTCAGAGCTCCTGCTGTACAGATATAGGAACATCACATTTCAGCAAATAGCCCCCACTACCCAAAGACTAAAACATAACAAAACTATCCTTGCCGACAGGACAGCTGGCAACAGGGAGTATCTGGTTCTGAGCCACTTCAGAGAATTTATACCAATAATTAATCCTTCTGAATGTTTTCTGCTTGACATTCACACCCATGACTCATACTTGATAAGTCAAAAGGGATATCATAGTACAGCGTAGAGTACTGCACTAAACTCAATCCCAGTTGCACCACTGACCAATTGTACAACTTTCTCCAGAGTGGGCCTCGTTTTCCCCACTGATGTGATGATAAATGAAGAGATCGTTCTCATTTATTCACTCACAAGTATTCATTAAGTGCCTGCTGTTCTAGATGCTAGGTATACTAGAGTTAACAAAATAAACTCCTTGCTCTGGAGGAGCTTATATCCTAGTAGATGAACAAAAGAGCTTTGTTTAGTCATTCATTGATTCAACAAGTATTTCTATAAATGCCAGGTATTTTATTTGCTTAGCCTGTTAGCTTTATAGTAAAATCTAAATATAATTCTTTTCAGAACAGGGCCAACCAAAAACTAATCCTTCTTGTCCCCAGGCTCTGAATTAATCCTGTGAATAGAAATGTACCTGCTCAAAATACTCTCTGAAAAGAAAAATCTTCCAACTATGTATATAAAACTGTATATCCATCCAGAAAACCTAAGGGGCCCACTAAATACATATATATATTATTTATGTATATTAGGTCATTAAATATGAAATGTCCAATTTCTAATCAAAAGAGTAGTTTATTATATCTCAAAGAAGAAGCAGTACCATTAATCAAAGTATGTGCCTAAACTATTGACACAGTTTTGCCATCTTAACGGCAGCTTGCTTATGCCAGCAGTGAAGAAGCCTGGAGAGCGAGTGGCGATGAAATCATGAAAGGCATTTTCCACAGCTTGTTGAGAATTGAATATTTTTCCTTGCAAGAAGTGGTCCAAAGCCTGGAAGAAGTGGTAGTCAGTTGCAAGGTGTGGTGAACATGGTGGATGACAGAGAGTTTCTAAGTCCAGCTTCTGTAGTTCGAGCAGCATTATTTGTGCAACATGTGGTCGAGTGTTGTCTTGCGAGAGGACTGGCCTGTCTGTATTGACTGGTCTTGGCTGCTTAATCGCAAGCATCTCCTCATCCTTTTATCCAATTGGTTGCAGTTGACATCCACTATAATCGACTGACCAGGTTTCATGAGGCTGTAGAGGATAATACCAGCGCTGGACCACCAGACAGACACCATTAGCTTTTTTGGATGAATATTCAGTTTTGGACCATGTTTCAGCACTTCATCTTTATCCAACCATTGTGCTGAATGCTTGCGATTGTCAAAAAGAATCCACTTTTCATCACACATAACAATACAGTGTAAAAATAGTTTGCCTTTATGTCATGACAGCAAAGAAAGGCAAGCTTTGAGATGATTTCTCTTCTTACGCTCACTCGTTTAATTCATGCAGAACCCATCTATGTAGCTTCTTTACCTTACTGATTTGTTTCAAATGGTCCAATATTGTTGGAATAGTAATGTCAAACCTTGCTGGTAATTCAAGTGTAGGTTGAGATGGATTCGCTTCCACTACAGCTTTCAGCTCATCATTATCCACCTTGGTCTCAGGACACCCACATGGCTCATTTTCAAGATTAAAATCACCAAAACGGAACTTCTCAAACCATCAACATACTGTGCATTCATTAGCCACATCCTTCCCAAACACTTGTTGATATTTCAAGCTGTCTGCACTGCATTGGTTCCACAACAGAACTCATATTCAAAAATAACACGAATTTTTGATTTATCCATGGTTTCACAAAAATTGCTGTACAAAAAAATTTGAAAGATAATCACAAGCCAAAACATGCATTTGAAAGACTGAGGATGTACCTTCACAATAAAAATAAAACAAGAAGTGTCAAAGTGAAATGTCAGAGATTTAGTACTTAAGGAAATCAGACATTTCATACTTAATAACCTAATATATATAGTTTATTATCTGTCTCACAGAAGAAAAAGTTACTCTTACACCTCAATTGCTGATGTGCAGATTTTTTTCACGCCTGTGAGGGACAGATTAGAATACACCAGTCTGCAAAATGACACAAACTAAACATTGTCAAATGGGTATTAACTAATTCACATCCTCAGTCCTGGTGGCACTGAAGAAAGGAGAATTGGAGAACTTCACAATCACTAAGTAGGAGCTCTGTGAAGGAAACCCAACCCCACCATCACTAACTTTCAGAGTTCTCAATAATTTCATCTGTGCCTCAATTAAGATATATACTTTTTTATCTGAGTACCAAGGTAAGCTCAAACTGTTTTCTCTAAGAGCCTATAGCTTAATCAAAACGAAATATAAATTCTCATCATGGAAAATAACTAAAAAATTAAAACTAAAAACTCATAATATCAACTTAAAATTTAAAACTCATTTTTAATGACCTTAAAAACTAAAATTAGTTGCTGTCAGAGCATGAGATAGCTCACATGGTCATGATTACACCTTTAAGACTTAAGGGTTCACTTTTTGATATTTACATTTTATTAAACATTTATTTCTATACTGGAAAATTAAACTGGGTCTAGAGAAAAAGAAGAGAGGAGAAAAGCAATTAGACTGCCATTCCCTCATAATATTTCTAGAATTTTCCATTTTCTTGTTAAAAGCAGAAAGAAACAGATGAATGATGACAAATGAGAATTAAAAGGGGGATAAATATATAAAGGCACTTTCAATTTTTCACTTCCAAAAACCTCTGCAAGCACTAAGGATGGTAATACAAAATGAGCAGTGGCACCTCTGTAACAAGTGTACCCTCCATGAAATCCATCACCACTTCTATAAATTACCTTGTTGAACTGCTTCAGGTAAATATAGCAAACTCCTAGGTTATGGCAGATCTCCTACACACAAAAGAAAGGAAAACAGCTTAGGTTAATTCCACAGTAAGTATTAGAGTGAAACAACAGGTATCTAGAGACTGTTATTGCTCAGCAAAGTTTAAACTTTAAAATATGCACTACAGTCAGCTTCTTTACTAGTTCATACTCAAATATATTTTCTACAATAAGTTCCTTACTATAAAAAATGGATTAATAAGAAATAAGAGCAGAATAAACATGATCTTCCTGGATCTACATAGTACGCTGGTGTACATACCCAGCTCATCTCCATACCCTTTTTCTCTAAGAGTTGCCTACCACCCATACCTTTTGTGCCCTCTTCTCAGAAGAGACTACACACAGCCCCTGCTGAGAGGGCTGCTAGCCACCACAGTTCCACCCAGAAGCCAAGATAGACAGACAGATAGTGACACCTGAGTCAAGTGAAGTCCCTTCCCTAGGAATCTGGAATTGGAATGAAGCTAGCTAGTTGCAAGCACTAAACTCACTAGGCGATGTGGATTTGAGGACTGACAGCGCCATCTGGAGGCCGCTATGGTGGAATATATGTAATTGGCGCCATCTACAGACGTCTAGAGTAGAGGTCAGAAAACTATGGCCCATGGGCCAAATCCATTCCCTGCACTTTTCTGTAAATAAGTTTTATTGGAACACAGTCATGACCACTTGTTTTCATGTGGCTCTTTCACACAAGAACTTCAGAGATAAGTAGTTGCAACAGAGTCTGTATGAAGCTGCAAAGCTTAAAATATTTACTAACTGGCCTTTACAAAAAAAGTTTGTCAACCTCTGATCTACAGAAAGAAAAGATGAAGCAAAAATGCAGAGTAGCTACTTTGGATGCCGACAGCTTTTCAGTTCTAGTTCACTACAAGACCAACCTGTATTTCCTGATACTGTTTTATGGATTCTCTCAAATTCCTTTATAATATATCTCCCATTTATTTATAAGGTAGCTTTAGAGAAGGAAAAAGCATGGGTGACAAAATTGCTCTTGGGAAACGTAGTAAGGACCACCCTGTTAGTAATGGGGATGTGTCCCTGTCCAAGGAACAGACTCAGAGATAACAACTGGTTTAATGTTTTCCAAGTCTCCTAAAATAACAACAACAAAACAGCAATCATTTATTGAGCACCTAACTATACATCAGATACATCAGGCTTTAGGCCAGATATTTTCATATATATTGCTTTAATTTTCCCAAATTTACAACATAGTTATAATTTTTCCAATTTTACAGATAAGTAAATTGAGGCTCAGAGAGGTTGAGTAGTTTGCCTAACTTAACATAATTCAAAAAGTGCCAGCACCAGGATTTTTCTTTTTTCAGTTCTATATCCTAAGGAGAATTTTAACCATATATAAATGTAGACAGAATCACCATGCACTCATTATCCTATCCCAACAACTTCTACTCTACTACTTTTGTAAGCAAATACCAGACAGCATAACATTTCATCCACAAATATTTCAAGTATGTATTTCTAAAAGATAAGGTTTTTTTTAACCTATTCACAATATCATCACACTTGAAAAAATTAATTGCTTTACATCATATATTCAATTATGTTCAAATTTCCAATTATCTCACAAATGTCTTCCATTAAAAAAATTTTTTTTTCTTAAATTACAATTCAAATTATGTCCACATTACAAAGTACTGGGACCTGAACTCAGGCCCGCCTCCAAAACTTGTGTACTTCCCACTTTGTCAAGCTGTAAGAATGCACACATGCAGATAGGGGAGAAATACAGCATTTCTTGTCCTTTAAATGTCCTGAAGGCTAACTAACTCCTAACCTTTTAAAATCATTTGGCATAGATACTATTTCAGAACGCAGCAATATGCCTTAAACAAACTGACAGCAAAGGAAATTTGGAAAGCAAAATTGAACAAATAAGAGTCAAATCCTACCTTTCATGAGGTGAGAGAATCCAGCAGACATCCTACAAAGGCAGTTGGTACAGTGGAAAGATCACAGTGAGGAATCCTAGATTCTATGCTTGAATTCTGTCTCTGATTCTGTCACTACTTCACTGTGTGCCTTCAGCAAGTTATTCCACCTTCTAAAGCCTCAGCTTCCTCACTTGTCATTAGGGGAAATTCTCCCTGTTTAACACAGCTGTTCCAAATGTCAAATAAGATAATGGCAGGAGGAATTACTATTCCCCTGTTGCAGTCAGACTATGGAATACCCTGATGAGTCCAAGAAAGTATGGTTACAAGATTTTCTACAGGAACTTACGAAGTACATAGGGTAGAGTGCTGGCTGTTTGGAGAATGACTGCTTTGCTAGTGCCAATGCAATAGTTATCCCAAGTGAGTCAGTAATACCAAATGAGCTCTTTTAACCAACTGGATAGATTAACAGACACACTCCATCCTCCTGTGACCCTGAGCTCTCCTATTTCACCTCCTCTCTATCTCCCTCTATGGGTTCTTTTCTTCTGCTCAGCCCTTCGAAACTGCTTTTTACCAGGGTTCCATCTTCATCTCACTGCAGGGTGATCTCACCCAATCTCACGGTTTCAATTACTACCTTTATGTTATTGACTCTAAAAGGTACATCTCTAGCCCAGAACAATTCCGTTTTAGATTTCTATATCCAACCATACACTGAACACATCTTGATTTAGATACCAGAACCTAAAACTTACATGCAAAATCCTCTGAAAGGCAGGATTCAACTCTAATTTATCATCACCTTCTCCCCACACTTGCTCCTATTCCTTCCTGTATTTCCCGTTCTAGTTGATTGTCCCATAATCCATCAGTCTACCTTTGCATCTCCAGGGCACAGCTCAGTCGCAGGTTCCCCACCCCTGGCCCAGTGCCTGGTATATAGCAGACATTTATTTGTTGAAAAAATAACTGAATGAAAAAGTAAATTAATTTTTCTTTATCTGTAGCTTCACTCTGTTAGCTATAATATACTTTGTGGCATAAAGACTCAAAACAACTCAATCATCAGACGTATAGAAGAAAATTGACTGAAAAATTGAACACTCTTCAAAAATAATAGTACCATAAGAACTGCAGAGGAAACCCATGCTAATTCTCTGTACTAATAAATCTAGTCCTTCGCTCATAGATAGGCATGTCTCTCCAATAATTATCAAATACTTGAAAAAAACCAACAGCATTAATAAAAAGAACCAAAATGAAGAGAGGAAGAAAAGGATAATTCTGGGAAGCAGAACAAAACTTCAAGAATCAGAGATATTGGAGAGGCTATTACAAGAAGAAAATGGAGGTAGAAAACGAGAGAGGCAAGTTAAGAGACATGGAGAATAGGTAGAAAACATGTCTAATAGAGAGTGGAAAACAGTATGACAGATACTACCAGTTATCTACCTAATATCCACTCTCCTTTTTTTCCTAACATAACCCTAGTTTTGTTCAGAATGGCAATGTGACCAGATTAAAAACTATATTTTCCAGCCTTCCTTACAGAAGGGATAGCTGATATGACATAAGTGGAAGTCTGCTGGGGACTTCTGGGAATGTTGTGCTTTCCCGATGTAGGCTCTGTCCTTTTCTCCTTGTTGCTTCTTCTTCCTCCCTCCCTAGAATGCAGATACGATGTCAGAGCTGCAACAGTCATCTTGTAACCATGAGGAAAAACTCTCAGCCTTGACAACCTAGGACCACCAAATCAACGCCAGCAACTACTTACCTGTACTTCTTATGTCATGAGAATAAAAAATAAACCCCTAATTTGCAAAGCCAATGTTTAGTCAAATTTTCTGTTGCAGTTACACACAATCTCCAATTGATACAAAGAGACAATGGAGGTCAAAAAATAATCAAAGAATTACTCAAAGAAAATTTCCCTGACCCAAAGAAAGGCAAGGGTCTTCAGAGTGAAAGAGCCAACTGAGTGTCAAACAGACGGGGGAGAAACAAAACAACTAGACGCCTATTGCTGACATTTTGGAACTCCAATGATAAAGGAAAAATACCCAAAGCTTCTAGAGAGGAAAGTGGGGTCATCAACAAAATCAGACTGGTTAAAGACTGCTTATCAGCAACACTGACTCCTAGAAAACCATGCAGCAATGTCTGCAAAGTTATGAGGCAACATGATTTTTGATCTTAGACAAATCATCAATCAAGTATGAGGATAAAATAAAGATATTTTGGGCATGTGAGAACTCACAAATAATAACGTAAGACAGCCATATGATAAATGGAACCATCAGCATATTTACTAATAAGAAAGATCTGAATGTTCCCTACTTACCCAGTCTTTCTGGTTAAGTTTAGCTGCTTCATTATATACTTCAGTGGCAGCTTTATGTTTTCCCAAAAGAAATCTGTGGAAGATATATTTTCCATAATTATTACCTCAAAATTCTTAGAAGATTAACCCCACTAGTCCCACATTTTACTCATATCTCATTAGCAGAGAATTCTGAAAGCCTTTTCCCTATGAGCTGGTTGTGCTGGTTTGGCCAGTGAGGCCGCTGTACGCCAACACAGAGGCTTTCTTTATAGGGATTGCATTGGCAGCTGTTCCAAGGCCTTGGTCTCATTCTACACCAATTTTCGTCAAAGTCTTCTGTAATTTTTTTCCTACAATGTACTATAAATGTAGACCAAAAAAGAAACAAGACAAGTGATATTCCATGTTAAGCAATAGGTGCCATCATTTATTATCATCCATTAGGGACATGTCCTTTCCTTCCAAGTCTAAGTCTCTTTCCTTGATATTAGATCATGAGTTTGGAGAGAAACAGGAAAACTAGGCTCTGTGCAAAAACAATGCAGGTATGAATGACAATGTTGGTAAGAAAGTGGAGATGGGAACTCCATGGGAACAGAGTACTGCAAAGGGGGTATACCTAACAGCTTATTAAGACTTTGGAGGTTGCTTCCATCTAGGAACCTTCAGGACATTCACTCAACAAATACAGATGCTCCTCAATTTACAACAGTTATGTCCTGATAAATTCATAGTAAGTTGAAAATATTAAGTCAAAAATGCATTTAATACATATAACCTACTGAACATCATAGCTTAGCTTAGCCTACATTAAACGTACTCAGAACACTTACATTTAGCCTACAGTTGGACAAAATCATCTAACACAAACCCTATTTTATAATAAAGTGTTGAATATCTCATGTAACTGATTGAATACTGTACTGAAAAACAGAATGGTTGTATGCGTACTTGAAGTACAGTTTCTACTGAATGCGTATCAATTTTGCACCACTATAATGTTGAAAAATCATACAAGTCAAACCATCGTAAGTCGGGGACTGTCTGTACTTATTAAAAACCTACAGTGTGTCAAGTATTATGTTAAGTAAAGAGTAGATGAGAAAAATTCCATGGGTTGCTAATATGATTAGAGGATTTAGGGCACAAGATGTCACTATTTACATGGTAAACAGTATCAGTGTTCTCCCATCAAGCTAGGATATACAGTGTTTTAAATACTTAGTTCCTTAATACTAGTTATCTCATTTTCTCAAATTTCAAAATTAATCCATGCTCTTCAAAACAAATCCCCTTATACCTATTAAACCACTTTCCCACTATGGATCAGGCTGATCAGGCTGCCAGCAGCAGGCTATGCCTGAGAATGCATTTTACATTGTTCTCTGTGAGTGCCCTACAGCCTCCAAGAGGCCAATACTCACAAAGATCTGGCCACCTGCTTGAGGTTATCAGCACACTGAGGACTGAGAACAGCACATGTCTGAAAGAGTTCTAGGGATTCTTGGATATTTCCTTCCAGGCGAAATATCAATGCTGCCAAGAAATAGAAAATACAGAAAATAAAACCATGTTCTGGGAAGAATGGATCCTGGCATCAGAAAAATTGGAGAAGAAAGAGGGAAACCACATCAAAGAAATCCTTTGGATAATTTTAATACAATCAGATATGACTTCGGATGAGTTGAAACAAGCAAAGCTGTTGACAAGCCAAAACCCTTTTTAATAAGGTAGCTCAAACTTACCTACTTCTCTACTCCCAGCATCCACCACACAGATAATCAGTTTCCATGCAAATTATCACACAAACTCTTCACAATAAGAACATTTTTGGGCTTCCCCATCAGAAGCTTTATTTATTATGATAATTCAGACTTCCGTCTGATAGTTTTCAGAGAGAACTCTCAAATAGGGCAAGTAGAATCAATACCCCAAGTCCAACAGGGAGATTCTGGCAAAAAATACAGTAATATTTCAGACTTTGGTTTTCAGTATAGCAGCCAATCACAATCAATAATTTTTCCTAGGCCTAAGTTTTCAGAAGAATTTATCAGGTACTGAAAGTCTGGAACTTGTGATATTGGGAATAAAAGAGCATTTTTTTGCTATGATGCCCTAAATGTGTCAATATCTTAACAATTATGTCAGAAAATTATATATTAATCTGAAGACTATAAATGCAATGAGTGGTAAACAAAACCATTCATTTACATTGAAGAGTCAAAAAGCAAGTTCCGGCCAGGCGTGGTGGCTCACATCTGTCATCCCAGCACTTTGGGAGGCTGAAGTGGGCAGATTGCTAGAGGTCAAGAGTCTGAGACCAGCCTGAGCAAAAGTGAGACCCCGTCTCTACAAAAAAAATAGAAAAATTAGCCGGGAGTGTTGACATGTGCCTATACTCCTACCTACTCAGGAGCCTGAGGCAGAAGGATCCCTTGAGCCCAGGAGTTTAAGGTTGTAGTGTGCTATGATGACTGCACTCTAGCCAGGGCAACAGAGCGGGACCTTGTCTCAAAAAAAAAAAGAAAGAATATTCCTGGAAAAACTAAGGATGCTTCTTATGGCACTAGAAGAGTAAAACTAAGGTCAGTGGTTCCTACATTTGGTTTCTGATGAGTTTAATTTATTCTCTGCTTTATCCTGTGTACCTCTAGGCTTCTTCCCCTTATCCTGACTCATCTTACAAAAATACATAAGCCTTTTCTCATCTCTTTTAGCTTGACAAGGAACGCTTCCAAAAGCAACTTCTGGCCCTGAAATCACTGCATGAGGCAGGAATCCTAAGCATCCATTCTGAAAAACACTAGCCAGAAACTAAAAAAGGGTGAATAATGGTAGCAAATTTTTTTAACAGTACTAATCATTTCTGAAGTCAAATCCAGCACAAGAGTTATGTTCACATTTCAAAAAAAAAGATAATACTGAATAAGACCTTTGCGGATCATTTATAGTCATGCACCACATAATGTTTTCATCAGCGATGGCCACATATACAACAGTGGTCCCATAAGGTTATAGTGGAGATAAATAATTCCTATCACCTAGTGACATCATAGCCATCATAATAGTGCAATGCATTACTCACCTATATGTGGTGATGCTGGTGTAAACAAACCTAATACACTACCAGTCATATAAAAGCGCAGCGCATACAATTATGTAACATAATACTTGATAATGATAATAAATGACTATGTACTGGTTTATGTATTTACTATACTGTATTTTTTATCCTTACTTTAGAGTGTACTCCTACTTATTTAAAAAAAGAAAAAGTTAGCTGTAAAATAGCCATAGGCAGGTCCTTCAGGAGGTATTCCAGAAGAAGGCATTGTTATCATAGCAGATGACAGCTCCCTGTGTGTTATTGCCAATGAAGACCTTCTGGTGCAACAAGATGAGGAGGTCGAAGACAGTGATATTGATGATCCTGACTCTGTGTAGGCCTAGACTTGTGTGTGTGTGTGTGTGTGTGTGTGTGTCCGTCCTAGTTTTTAACAAAAAAGTTTAAAAGTAAAAAAATAAAGAAGTTTAAGAATAGAAAAAGCTTATAGAATAAGGATATGAAGAAAATATTTTTGTACAGTTGTACAATGTTGTTTGTGGTTTAAGCTGTTATTACAAGAGTCAAAAAGTTTTTTAAAAAGTTTAAAGAGAAAAGTTACAGTAAGCTAAGCTTAATTTATCATTGAAGAAAAAAAATTTTTTTAATAAATTTAGTGTAATCTAAGTATATAGTGTTGATAAAACCTACAATAGTATATAGGAATGTCCTAGGCATTCACACACACACACCACTGACTCACCCAGAGAAATTTCCAATCCTGCAAGCTCCTTTCATGGTATGCAGGTGTACCATTTTTTTACCTTTTATACCGTATTTTTACTGTACCTTTTCTATGTTTAGATATATTTACAACTGTTACAATATTCAGTACAATAACATGCTGTTCAGGTTTGTAGCCTAGGAGCAATAAGCTTATAGCTTAGGTATGTTGTAGGCTATACTATCTAGGTTTGTGTAAGTACACTCTAAAATGTTCACATGATGACAAAATTGCCCAATGGTGCATTTCTCAGAACACATCCCTATCATTAATGGGTGCGTGACTGTACTTGAATTTAAATATTTCATAAGTTATTTGCTCTTTTTCAAGAATCTAAGCAAAGCCTATTCCTCTAGCAAGAAGAGAAGAAATACGTATCTTACCTTGGACATAGATAGCATATTCACACAACCCCTGAGTCTCCTGAAGCTGTTCTTTGATAACAGCCTGAAAGAGGAATAAAAATACTTCTGAGCAGCGGTTAAGTTTCTTCAAGTCTTTAAGAAGAGGTAGACGTGGCTGGGCATGGTAGCTCACAGCTGTAATCCCAGCACTTTGGGAGACCGAGGTGGGAGGATCCCTAGAGCCCAGGAGTTCAACATTACAGTGAGCTGTGACTGTGCCACTGAACTTCAGCCTGAGCCTCTAAAAAAAAAATTTGAAAAAAAAGAAAGAAAAGGTAGACATGGACAAGGGGCACACCTAAGAAACCTAGGGTACTAGTAATGACTAATGACTAATAAAGTAGTTCATTCAGTCTTTTAAATTGCAGCTCTCTTCTTATAATTACTTATTCTATCTAAAACAGGGATTAGCAAACTATGGGGCTCACAGGCCATGTAAATTTTGTACAACTCTCAAGCTAAGAGTGGTTTTTATATTTTTAAAGAGTTATTTAAAAAAATAAGATGATGATGAATATGAGATAGAGACTGTATGTGACCTGCAAAGCCTAAAATATTTACTCTCTGGCCCATCACAGAAAATATTTGCCAACCCCTTTCTAAAATCTAATGAGGAAAGCTAAGAAAAATATAAAAAATTTCCAAGTAATATCACAGAAGGAAAAGAAAGAGAACCTTTCCAGATCCATACTGGTACTAAACGTCATTAGTTCTGTGCATTGCCATAGGTATAAATGCCACAGGTATAAATTAAAAACCACAACCTGAGAAGGATTACAGAGCTCCAAATGCCAAAAAAGACAACACCAATGATATATTTTGCATGTTAATATTACTACTGTCTGTCAGCAAGTTTGTAACATACATGGTATGTTACCAAAGATATAAATAGACAGAGACAGGTAAATACAAATGGTTTTTAAATATACAAATGATGATCAACCTCACCATAATAAGAGAACTATAAAATAAAACTAAGTGACATACCATTTTCCACCTATCCAAAGATCAAAAAGTTAGATAATATACTAGTTAAACATCTGTCTCTACCAGCAAGTCCCAAAGAGTGGCTGCCCTTTCAGTTTGGTCTTTACATGAGAAGACACATGGAACCCACCTGAACCTACCCACAGCCTACAGTCATACCCAGCCAACCCACAGCCAATCTGAAAGCCCTGTCTGTTGGGGGCCACTGAAATTTTGAGGTTGTTTGTTAAGCATCACTATCATAGTAAAAACTAACCAATACACAAAGTGTGGGGAAACAGGAATTCACATACTATTATTGGGATATAAACTGCCACACTCTATGTGGCCTACCCAATATCCTGCCTCACATTTTCTCTATCATTGCAATCTCTCACCTTGCACGCTTCATAATCCTTCCGGATATAGTGGAGATGTATCAACCAGTTCTGCTTCTCCAAAATAGGAAAATCTGGAGCTACGTAACATATTTTCACAAAACAAACAACACGGTCATTAGATTTTCTCCTTTACCATTGTCCTCATGTCTAAACCAACCATAAGCATATTGCAGTATCACATTAAATTCTTTATGCTGCTAACCATAAGATTATAATGCATAAAAAAATGTATAGAGTATTATACTAAGAGATATTTGTCCTACTATTAAACATTGAATATATATTTCTCTTGAGTTTTTCTGGCTTATAATGTCAGTCTCTCAAATGATAACTTGGCCTGAAAAATGTAAAATCATCCTTTGTCTCCTTTAATTCTCTCGCTGATTACAAAGGTGAATAGAAAGACCTTCTAAAGGAGATTTCAGGAATGTTATTAACAAAATATACATAACATAGTTAATATCACATCTGATAGATCAGAGTACCAAAAATATTTCAAGTAGTTAACTACAATCTTTAGAAATAGCTCAAATAGGCCAGGCGTGGTGGCTCACGCCTATAATTCTAGCACTCTGGGAGGCCGAGGTGGGAGGATCCCTTGAGCTCAGGAGTTCCAGACCAGTGTGAGCAAGAGCGAGACCCTGTCTCTACTAAAAATAGAAAAAATTAGCCAGGCATCGTGGCAAGTGCCTGTAGTCCCAGCTACTCGGGAGGCTGAGGCAAGAGGATCACTTGAGCCCAGAAGTTTGAGGTTGCAGCAGTGAGCTACGTACGATGACGCCACTGCACTCTAGCTGGGGGACAGAGCAAGACTCTGTCTCAAAAAAAAAAAAAAAAAAAAGGAAAGAAATGGCTCAAATGGAAACATTATGCTGTTACCCAGGAATGAGAAGTCAACAATGAAAAAGATCTATTTGAGTCATTGAAAATAGCTCATGAGAGAGAAAGCATAAAATGAGTTACTTGCCCATTGAAATCAAAAGTTTAAAATACAGATAAAATTTCATTAAGAAACTACTTTTCTATGGTAACACAGAGTAGAAGGCTCCACATCAACCTCAAAATAGTGAAGATCCTGAGGAAGGGAGAAGGAGGAAGGAGATTAGGAAAAGATAAAAAGGAGACTTCAACTCTTTCTTTAATGCGTATTTCTCAAAAAGTAAAAACAAAAAGCTTTAAAGTAAACATGGCTAAATGTTTTTATTTATTAAATCTGGCCAGTATGTTTGTATTATTTTTTGTGAACTTTAATATATGTTTGAGACCGTCCCTGATTTTTAAAAATGTAAAAGAAAAGGAAGAGCAAGGGAAGAAAGGGAAATGATTTACGATCCATTTCTTGATGTTCCAGAACCTTAGGAGAAACAACCTACAGAAAACCTAAGACTTATATGTCCATAATATGACAGAAAGAGAAAAAAGCTTGCTGTAACCAAGAGTTAATGTTGCCTGAACACAAAAATTAAGAATGCTGTTTACTGCTTCCCAATAGGGAATATCCATGGAATATGTAAGAGAAAATTATGCCAGAAAGTATGGATACGATTTTATATGCCAGGAGAAAGAAAAAAGACAAAATCTTAAGCAATAACTCTTCATCCTCCAATTACATACGTTCTCTTAGTAGACACACACTTTCTAGTCAGTAAGGGCCTATTTGAGATTCTTCTAAGACTTTTGTTTCCTTTCTTCTGTTCCCCAGGCCTCATCAATCACCAGATAGTAGCCATTCATATTCTGCCTAACCAAGTCCAGAATTAAATTTCCATCTGAAAGCCACACAGATCACCAAGATTAAAGACTGTGTGTGTGTGTGTGTGTGTGTGTGTGTGTGTGTGTGTAAAGTGGATAAAGAAGTGCACCATAATGAATAGTTCTGGCACAGGTGGCTTACTGAGTAATCTTGGCCCAAGTCTCAATTGTCTACCTCTCTGTCACCTACCCACTAAAGGAAAAGAGTAAAAGAGAAGGAGGCACTGAACTCTTTTGAGTTTATCATATCACTAAGTATCATTGCTTCTACAGCCTAAAAGAAAATTTACAAAATGAGACTTTTCAAGTCTTGCCTGTTATTAAACTCTCACAATATAAGACAAATCATATTTTGTGCTCGCTGGAAGACTGGAGAAAAAAATGTTCAATTTGTAAGATAGCTCAAGGGCCCAGAGGCTCATGAAATGGAGCTCTAGGGATGAGAAAAAGGGAAGTCACCACAAGTGCTAAAGGTCCTTTCACACTTGTAGAGATATAGTTAAAAGAACTTTAGCTTTATCAAAAATTTTAAAGAATATTTCAGTGCTCCATAATTGTCCTATTACCAAATGTGTAACCCTGGGAAGTTTACAGTTTCCTCATCTGTAAAATAGAGACTCATTCATTCATTCATTCATTCAACCAATATTCTCTGTGTGCCTACCATGTGCCAGGCACTGTTCTAGGCACTGGGGATACAGAAGTGAACAAAACTGACTCCCTGATTTCAAGGAGCTTATACTGCGAGATGGGGAGATGGGGGTACTATCAGAAGGGATAGATAATAAAACGTTATAATTATAAGTGCTATTTTTCTATGGAGAAAAATAAAGCAGGAAAGAGGGACAGAGACTGCAAGGCAGGGAGTTACACTTTTAAATGGGAGGGTCAGGGAATAAAATACTCATCCTCACAGAGTTGTGAGGATTGAATGACTTAATATACATAAAGAGGTTCAAATAATGCCAGGTACATAGTAAGCCCTAAAGAAGTGTTTGCTACTGTTGTTGCTGTTATTTTTCTTATCATTATTATGTAGTTATTATCAAAGATGAGGGAATTCTGGATACCTCAGAAATCCCTAGAGTCTATGAATCCTGAATTTTTAATTAGAATTTTACCTGTAAATGTATAGGATGAATTTCTTGTATTCCAAATCATTGTACACTCCAACTCCCCCTACGAATGGGGATACTGGTCCTTATATGTTTTCACAGGTATTATAAGAATTACTATTTCAAAGATCCTTCAAAAAAGATAGGCATGTAAATGCAAAGCAGAGCCTCCTCTACTTTACAACAAAGCATGGTGGTCATTTCTGATGCTATACTTTAGGAGTCTATGTTACCACAGAAGTCAGGAAGCCAGCTGATGAGAGGAAGACAAGGTAATCCCTTTCAGCTGGTTGTAAAAAGACCTCATTCATATCCCAGCTCCCACATTACCCCTCCACCATTACCAAGGCAGTGGGGATGGAAGGATGGCAACCTAGCAACAATACTCCCTTGCCCCATTCTACTCCTTTGTGACATCTCTTTCCCTTCTTTCTCCCTTTAAGAATGCACCTGACTTACATTGACTTATAAATAATTCCCTAACTGAATAAACATGACACCTCAAGAATTCTCCAGTTATTTGCCCTAGGTGCTAAATTCTCTTAGGAATGGCCCTAATGCAAACCTTTACATTAAACTTTGATTAATGCTAGGGATAGTATCCTGGCTATATGAGTGCTAAGCAGAAAACTACTATGATTCGGATTTTTAGTTGAAAAATTTCCTAAAATGACCCAGGCTTTTGTAAGTATATTGCAAATGAAGCCTACTTTTTTAAAGGATCTCTTCCAGGACTAGCAGATATACATGCAGCACATAAAAGTCTTTATATGTAGAATGCCAATCTTGATTCAGTACCAGCCTTCTATGGGACCTAGGGCAAGTTATTTAACCTCTCTAGGCCTCCATTTTTCCCCCTATAATTTTCACTGGAAAATATGAAAAATCTGAAGGTGTCCATTCAATAAATTTTAATTTCCTTATGCCAAATTGGAATTATAACACTTTTCTACCTCAATATGATATTTAGGACATCAAAAGATATAATAAATCTTTTTTTTTTTAATTTATTTTTTTAATTTCAGAATATCATGGGGGTACAACACTTTGGCCATACACATTGCCCCTGTTCTGCCCGTGTCAGAGCCACAATCGTGGTCATCCCCCAAACTGTGCTCCCCGCATCCATTCAGTGAGAGTTTTTCCCATCCCTTCCACCCCCCTCCCGCCCGCCCGCCTTCAGATGAATGTTATTGCCCTGTGTGATGTAAGTGTTCATCAGTTAGTACCAGTTTGATGGTGAGTACCAGTGGTGCTTGTTTTTCCAATCCTGCGACACTTCGCTTCGAAGAATGGGTTCTAGCTCCAACCAGGATAATACCAGATGTGTTAATTCACTGTTGTTCCTTATTGCTGAGTAATACTCCATGGTATACATATACCACATTTTATTGATCCACTCGTGTATTGATGGGCACCTGGGTTGTTTCCACAACTTTGCAATTGTGAATTGTGCTGCTATGAACATTCGAGAGCAGATGTCTTTATTATAAAATGTCTTTTCTTCCAAAAGATATAATAAATCTTAAAAAGAATGTGAGTGGAAGACATTTTTATTACTATCATTTTGACCCTGTATCAGAGTCTAACGGGAAAGAACCTGAGGGACTGTAATGCAGAGAACAGGTGATGGAAGAAATGGGAGGCACAACAGGGAATGCTGAGACAAATCAGAGGTTTGCATGAGCAAAAAGCCACTGCCACTCCTAGGCCTGAAGGATAAAGGGAGGAAATGTGTTGCTACCAGTAACCAGGGCTGCAGTTACCTCAAGGTTGCTAAAAACAAGATTGCCTAACTGGCAGGCACAACAGAAGAGAAGCTTCCAGAGACAGCCCTACTCCTCCAACTCCCCAAGCAAAAAAAAAGGGGCAGGGTGGGAAGCCCTGGCTTCTCCTTCCTTTTGCCTTCTAATCTCCTGCTGGTTCCTTCCACTTGCTAATCCAGCCAGAAACTGCTGACACAGGAGCCTGGGAAGAAAAGGAGGCTGCAAGGAGGCTCCTCATAATATCAAACAGAGAAGAGAAGGCCAGGAATGGATCTGAGGGCAAACAGGTCCAGGATCAGCAGAAACATCAATTCTGTTCAGGAGAAAAAGACTGGGCTGAATTGGTATTGACTCAAGGATACACACTAGAAGCTGGCTTTTAATTTTTTTATTAAATTGCTGCTATCCAGTTTCTGTCTCATGAGCTTAAAATGGGATAAGGAAGAAAAAAAGCCATATAAAAGATCAGTTAATTATGGCTTTACTGTATATACTAGATTCTTTAAAATTGCTTTACTTCCTCAAATCAAAATTTAATTATTATATTGTATCCTTTTTGGGTGTGTGTGTGTGTGTGTGTGTGTGTGTGTATCTCAAAGTGTTTTCTCCCCTATTTATTCCACTGAATGTTCCCATGAGGCCAATGAGTTACACAATTCAGGGACTATTCCCACATTCCAAGTGAGGAAATTAAGGCTCCAGAGGTTAAGTAATTTGCCCATGTTCAACACCTAGTTAATGAAAGAGGTAGGACTGTAACCCAGGTCTCCAAGGTGCTCATTAAACTATACCAAGTTTCTGCCCAATTGTAAAGGACTTTCTAATTTTAAAATGTAAATGTTTGGGTTGTCAACTAGACATAACTTAGCAACACAAAATTAATAATGATTTTAAAGTTTTTCTGTTATTAAAAAAGGCAGAACTTTTAATATATGCAAGCAGCAAGATTTTCAAATGGTATTAAAGATAACTAGTTGGTTTTTGAAAAAATACATACTTACGGTAAAACAAAATTCAAAGGGCATAGAGGATAGTAAATAAAAGATCCTTTCCATTCCTCCCCTTCACCAAAGATGAACAGTTTCTTATTTTCAAGGAATTTCTATGCATATATGAGCATATGGGAAAATGTTTGTGTTTACATACCTTTATTTCATGTAAGGAGATATTATATATTAAACATATTTGGAAAACTGTTTGCTAATATTTAGTGAACCTAAACATGTCCTTCCCAGTGCCCCTGCAATCCTACTCCTCGGTAGAAGTTTTTTGTACCAAAAACACGTACAAGACTCTTCATAGTGGCATTATTTGACATCTCAAAATAAAAATATTCCAAGTGTTCATCAAGAATAAAATGAATAGGCTGGGCGCAGTGGCTCACGCCTGTAATCCTAGCACTCTGGGAGGCCGAGGTGGGAGGATTGCTTGAGCTCATGCGTTCAAGACCAGCCTGAGCAAGAGTGAGACCTCATCTCTACTAAAAATAGAAAAATTAGCTGGGCGTGGTAGCATGCACCTGTAGTCCCAGCTACTTGGGAGGCTGAGGCAGGAGGCTCACTTGAGTCCAGGAGTTTGAGGTTGCTGTGAGCTAGGCTAAAAAAAAAGAATAAAATGAATAAACTGAGGTGAAGCCCCACAATGGAATACTATGTAACAATGAAAAGAACAACCAACCACTACTACACACAACAACACAGATAAATCTCACAAACATAATTTTAAGCAAAGATGCCACATATTAAAAAGTATATACTGCATGATTCCATTTATATCAAATTCAAAAGCAGGCAAAACTGATCTACAAGACAGAAGTCAGATACAAGTAACCACCTTTGGGAAGGTGGATAATGACTGGTAGGGAGCAAAAAGGCCTGTGGGATACTTGTGATGTTCTATACCTTAATCTAGATGGTGATCACATGGGTACGTTCACCTTGTAAAAACTCACTGTGCTGTATAACTATGATTTATGCACTTTTCTGTATATATGCTATATTTCAATAAAAAGGTATCAAAAATTACTGAGTCAAATTAAATACCTCCTAAAACCAAAAAAATTAATTTCTGCAATACCAATGCAGAAGGAGGTAGGGACACACAATTCAATCTGGGGTAAGGGTCAAGATTTCCTAGACAAGACACAGAAGGCATTAATCATAAAAGAAAAAAAATAAATTAGCCTTCATCAAATTTAAAATTGCTGATCAAAAGAAGCATTAATAAAATGAAATGGTAAGACACAGGCTGGGGAAAAGTATTCACAATACATATAATAGACAAAGGACTTATATCCAGAATATATAGAGAATTCTCACAAATCAATAATAAGAAAACAACCCAATTTTAAATTGGGCAAAAAAAAAACCTCGAGCAAGTACTTCATAAAAGATATGACCTGGCCAGGCACAGTGGCTCACGCTCCCAGTACTTTGGGAGGCCAAGGCAGGAGGACCTCTTGAGGCAGGAGTTCGAAACCAGCCTGGGCAACCAGTGAGACCCTGTCTCTACAAAAGAGAAAAATTAGCTGGGTGTGGTCGTGTGTGTCTATAGTCCAAGCTACTCAGGAGGCTGAGGCAGAAGGATTGCTTGAGCCCAGGAGTTTGAGGTTGCAGTGAGCTATGATTATGCCACTGCATTCTAGCCCCTGTGACAGAATGAGATGCTGTCTCAAAAAAAAAAAAAAAAAAGTAAAATAAAAGAACTACTGATACATATAACAACATGGATAAATCTCAAAAACATTATGTTGTACAAAAGTTGCCAAAAGCTAAATAATAGACACTGTATGGTTCCTTTTGTATGAAGTTCAAGCACAATTTATAGGAAAGTACAAAATCAATTTATAGGGACAGAAATCAAAATACATCTGGGGAAGTAAAGCAGAAGACTCACTAGAAAGGGGCACCAAGAAACTTTCTGGGTGACGAAAATGTTTAAATTGATCTGAGTGATAATTACATGAATATAAATATGTACATGAGCATACATTTTGGTCAAAATTCAAGAGTGTATACCTCAGATTTATAAATCTTACTAGCATTGAAACTAAAAAATAGGGAAAAAATAAGATGTATATACTACTTTCCATTTAAATTAAAAGTTAACATTGTTCCTCAAAAAATTAAACAAAATTACCATATGATTCAGCAATTCCACTTCCAAGTGTATACCCCAAAGAATTAAAAGCTGGGACTCAAACAATACCAGTACATCAATATTCATAGCAACATTATTGACAATAGTCAAAAGGTGGAAACAACCCAAATGTCCACAGATGAATAGATACACGCATACAACGAAATATTATTGAGCCTTAAAATGGAACAAAGGTCTGATACAGACTACAACATGAATGAACCTTGAAAACATGACAATAAGTGTAACGACCCAGACACAAAAGGGCAAATATTGTATGATGTACCTACACTAGTCAAATTCATAGAGACAGAAAGTAGAATGGTTGTTGCCAGGGGGTAGGGGGAGTGGGGAATGTAGAGTTATTGTTCAATGGGTACAAAGTTTCAGTTTGGGAAGAAGAAAAAGTTCTAGAGATGGATGGTGGTGACAGTTACAGAACAATGTGAATGTACTTAATGCCACAGAACTATACACTTAAAAATAGTAAATTTTGTTATGTATATTTTACCACAATTAAAAAACAAAAAACAATGCTCAGCTCATCAATTTAAGCAAAAGCCAGGTTATAATAAACTAAGAAGAGAATCAGAGTTAAGGATACAAAAACAAGTAAGACAAACTAATCTCTCAAAAAGCAAAGCAATGAAAATCATTCACTACCACAGTAAAAACAGTGAGGTTAGATAACTATTTATCAAAGACTCTGTGCAGTTTCACATGGATTGTAGACTGAATTAGGTAACATTTAAATTACCTTCTAACTCTACAATTCTCTATACATGAGAACCAAAACTAGCAAAAGGAAAAGATTAATTGAGTTAAAAGCATGCATAGTATCTATAAAATCACTATTGGGCACCAAATATATACACAGTAATTAGTCTGTAGAAGAAATTGTTATATACAGTATAGGAAATGACATATTTCCAGAACATGGATAACATTCCCAATTTCTACAACCTTTAAATTCTTTAAGAATTACTGACATATAAAAATACTCTAAGGAAAATAACCCAAATGTCCATCAACAAAAAAATTGATAAAAATGTGGTATATACACATACTAGAATGTTATTCAGCCTTAAAAAGGAATGAAATTCTGTCACATGCTACAACATAGATGAACTTTGAAAACAGTATGCTGAGTGAAATAGGCCAGACACAAAAGGGCAAATATTGTACGATTCCATTTATATCAAATTGTTAATGGAAAAGAAGCCGAACTCTGTAAAATAATTTTAAAGGGGTTTATTCTGAGACAAATTTGAGGACCATAACCCGGAGCCACACCCAAGAAGCCTTGAGCAAGTGGACTCGCTGTCGCTGGGCCACAGTTTGGTTTTATACATTTTAGGGAGACAGGGGTTACAGGTAAAGTCATAAATCAATACATGGAAGGCATACATTGGTTTGGCCCAAAAAGGCGGGCCATCTTGAAGCAGGCGGGGGTGGGAGGGGCGGGGGAGCTTACAGGTTATAGGTGGGTTTAAAGACTCCTTGACTTGTAATTGGGTAATAATGAAGCTTTGTCTAAAGCCTTGGAATGTTTTAGATAAGGAAAAGACAAGTCACCTGACATACATTTGTTGTGTAAATTGGGGACCTGCAGGTTTGTCTTGCACAGCCTTAGGCCTGTTGAGTTACAAAGGATATCTCCAAGAAGTAGGGGGGGCATGGTGAGGAATGTCTGAACTCCTTGTGCCAGACAATTTAGTTTTAGGATATCCTCTTGGCCAGGAGGGGGTCCATTCAGTCAGCAGGTGGGGGGGAAGACTTTTATTTAATTTTAGTTCACAAAGTATCTAGAATAGCCAAATTCATAGATACAGAAAGTAGAATGGAGGTTACCAGGGTCTGGGGAGAGAGTTGGGATTGGGGATTTATTGTTTAATGGATAAGAGTTTCTATTTGGGTGGATGAAAAACTTGTAGAAATGTAAAGTGGTGATGGTCACACAACTCTGTAAATGTACTTAATGCCAGTGACTTGCACACTTAAAAATGGTTAAAATGGTAAATTTTATTTTGTGTATATTTTACCACAATAAAAAATTATTCTATTAAAAAATACTCTAAAAGCAGATATCAAACTGAGATCAAGTTTCACACATATTAAATATATTGTCTCAGGTTGTGGACAAAACTCAGCCTACAGCTACCCCAAAATGGGTAAGGTCTTCAATGAAGACTCCTTTAAGGAAGGAAATACACCTATGAAGCAAATCAATTCACTCACTTCAATGATGGGTAAGATCCTCAATTGAAAGCCAGAAGTAAATGCCTGAGGTCACACCACAGGGAGAAAGGAATAGGACTTAAGCAGTCCCGTGTAGGATATTATTTTCTCAGAACCATCCAGTAGTTCTGATAAACAATTCAAAATAAGAAGTTGCTTATTCTTGAAAACATCCTAACATATTTGGACAAAAATCCCAAAAAGAAAGCTGTTTATCCCTTCCACAGTTTGCACTACTCACCAGCCTCAAAATTAAAGAGTCAAGCTAGGATATGGCCTCTCAAGCTAAGGAGGACAACACCCATTCTCAGTCAAAATGCCTCCAACTGCTACTGGTTCAAATAAAGTCTCTTTGCTTGCTAATCCAACTTCTGTGTGAATTCTTCATGTTACACTTACCAACTTCCGGTCTTCTACTTTCAAGAATTATACTATATAACCAGAGCAGTGGTTCTCAATTGGGAACAATTTTACCCCACAAGGAACATTTGGCAGTATCTGGAGATATTTTTGGTTGTCACAACTGAGTGCTACTGGCATCTATGGACAAGGCAGAGGCCAGGGATGTATTAACCATCCTACAATACACAGGACAACTCCTACAACAAAGAATTATCTTGCCCAAAATGTTATTAGTGCCAAAGTTAAAAAAACCTGAACTAGAGGTTAAAAAGATATCTAAGGATTTCATAGTACAATGTGACAGCATTTTGTTCGAAATACTAATTTGATTTCTAATTTGTTAATTAAGGTTCATTAATCCTTAAGGAAGATATTTTTCTTGTTTTCTTAATACTTCCCTGTATTTACAAATTTCAATAATAAGCTTATGTTCATTTTTCTCATCAGAAAACCAAAACTTGGCTAGGCGTGGTGGCTCACACCTATAATCCCAACATTTTGGGAGGCCAAGGTGGGAGCACCGCTTGAGGCAAGGAGTTCAAGACCAGTTTTGGCAACATAGCAAGACCCCATCTCCACAAAAAATTTAAAATATTAGCAGGATGTGGTTGCATGTGCCTATAGTCCTAGCTACTTAGGACGCTAAGGCAGGAAGATCGCTTGAGCCCAGGAGTTCAAGGCTGCAGTGAGCTATCACTGTGCCACTGTACCCCAGCCTAGGCAAAAGAGCGAGATCCTGTCTCTCTAAAAAGAGAAAAGAAAAAAAAAACCATAAACTTATATTTTTAAATAAAAAACATTATTCTTTTCCCTTTTTTGTAATAGTTTTATTTTCCTGTGAACTAAAATTAAATAAAAGGCTTCCCCCACACCAACTGAAGGGACCCCCTCCTGACCAAGAGGATATCCTAAAACTAAATTGCTGCCATGAGGGAGGTCAAACATGCCTGCCTCACCATGCCCCCCTCCCTTCTTGGAGATGTCCTTTGTAACTCATTAACAGGCCTAAGGCTATTCAAGACAAACCTGCAGGTCCCCAATTTACACAACAAATATATGTCCAGTGACTTGTCTCTTCCTTATCTAAAAACATTCCAAGCCTTTAGACAAAGCTTCATCTTTTTAACCAATTACAAGTCAAGGAGTCTTTAAACCCACCTATAACCTGTAAGCACCCCCCCCCTTCGAGATGGCCCACCTTTTCAGGCCAAACCAATGTATGCCTTCCATGTATTGATTTATGACTTTACCTGTCACCCCTGTCTCCCTGATATGTATAAAACCAAACTGTGGCCCAGCCACAGCGAGTCCACTTGCTCAAGGCTTCTTGGGTGTGGCTCTGGGTCATGGTCCTCAAATCTGGCTCAGAATAAACCTCTTTAAAATTATTTTACAGAGTTTGGCTTCTTTTCCATTGACATGCCTTAAGACAATTTTCCTTCAGGCAGGCTGTGTCTGTATTTTTTCTACTCACACTTTATCCATTATTGCTCTGTATCTGGGACAGAAGTGACCAAAACTTGAGTTTACTGCACCACCTTAACTGGAAGCCCAATTTGACATAAGAATTCAAGAGAAGTTACTGAGTAATATTTAAACAAAGTATTATACAAAACAAACTATTTTCTGATATCCTCACTCCTTAGAGTCAACAAGTTCATATACCTATAAAGTATAAAATTTGTGATTCAGATATTTATACCATTTTATTTATATAACAACAAAGTTTTTATCATAAAAGGCAGAAAGAAGGAAAAGAGAAGTGATCAGTAGCAGCAGTACAGGCAAAGAATCAGAATAAGCACGAATTTTAAAATAGAGATGACACACATGATGATGCAAACAAGTGTTTGCTAGAACTGCTGCTGGTTCCTAAAACAACACTGTTACTGCGGGGTTGGGGGTGGGGGTGGGGGAACTGTCTGAGTTTCCTGTGCATCCTCATTCTCTCCTGTATCTTTTTTTTTTGCCTCCGCAGTCTGCCTTTCTCCTGTATCTTTACAATATCTACATCACATATCTGTTTTTCTGTGCTATGTAGCCAGTAATGATTATCTTGACTCCTCCAAATTCATTCCATATCAGTTGATTAATTGAAATTAATCAATGGTAATCCTATCTCCCTTACCCATGACTGACTGGCAGACCAATCGATTTGGTACAATGAAGACTATTCCTAGGAGAATCTGGGAAAAAAGTCTTTGTTATTTTTAAAAGAGCACTAAGGGAAGCCAGACCATATCCCCGCCATTGGAAAAATGGAGACTGAATGTCACTGGCATCTATAATTCAGGAAAAGGCAGGCACTGGACAGCAGAGTGTAAAGGCAGAAAGAAGTAAGGCCTTGATAACATCATCAAGTTGCTGGACCAACCCTAGAACCCACTCTAATTCTGGACTTCCTCTTACATAAGCCAATAAATTTCCTTACCACTTCTGTTGTTTACTGCTAAAAGCAACTCACTAAAACTTCGTCTGAAAAATATTAACACATCCTTCATATAATCCTGTATTCCACATTTCTTACTTTTGTTAATATTATAAACATCACAGAGAGAAATGCTGTAGGTACTTCATGTTCATAGCGAGAACATGAATAGCCATTTTGGAGAGTAAGCTGGTAGAATTATTAAAATTTAAAATGTACATATCTTTTTCCCAGCAATTCACAAGAACTCATGTACAAGAATGTCCATTACAGAAAATAGTAGTGAAAAACTGGAAACAACTTAAATGCTATCAAAAGGAGAATAAACTGTGATATATCCATACTACAGAATATTATATTTTAAAATGAGGTGATCTTTACCTACTAACATGGAAAGCCCTCCGAGATATACTGACCTAGCAAAATACATGATAGTTACCATTTATCAAAACATCCACATAACAGTAAACTACATTGCTATATATATACACACATACACACTGTATAAAAGTCTAAATGAAGCACACTAACTGGTAACTTCTGGACTTGATAGTGATTTAAGGAGTATTTTAGCTTCCTTGAAGTTGTTCAAACTTTTTACAACTAGAATAGATTCCTATATGCCTGATATATTTAAAATATATAAGCAGTTTTAAAATGAAATCTAAATATGTAAAATTAGAAAAGATACATACTTACTATAAAAATTTTGAAAATATGTAAAAGAACAAAAAAATGAAAATCTCCCATGTTAATATCACTTACAAATAATCATGGTTATCATTTTTAACCATATTTTCTAATATTTTTATATGCACTTTTTAAGTGAGATAATTATCTGAAGACTATCTTACATCCCACTTTTAAGATAATAAACCTTATTTTAAATAGCTGCATAATATTTATTTGTGCAAATGAATCATCAGTCTTGTTTCATTGCTGAACGTGTAGGTTGTTTCCAGTAAGTCACTACTACAAATAATGAGTAATGAACATCTCTGCTTTTAAAAAATCTTATATAGTTTAGGATACTTTATTAGACTATATTCTTAGAACAAGAAGTGCTAGGTTAAACAATATGAATGTTTAAAGTTCCTGATACTTACTCACAAAACTTCTATGCAGAAGTACTATGCCAATTCATACTTCCACATTTCTATGAGTTCAAGGGTGCTTAACATGATAATTTAAAAATAATTTCTACACCATTATTATAACTCACTTCACATAAAACAGTGAAGGAAAAAAGAGATGATGCTTGGCTAAAACTTTAATTCCAAGACCACACTCTTTCAATAGTTCCTTTAAATCTGCCTTCCTTTTCAGACTAAGGAGAGAGAAAAGATGTTGAAAAAGTCTTGGCTTTTTTAAAAAACCAAACGGTACTGAACAGTGTTCCTAGAATCAAATTTTTAAAGGAAATCCTAAAATAATTGAAGTATACATTTCTTAAAAAAAAAAAAAAGACACAAACCGATCACTATTAAGAAGGGCTGTCCTCGGCCGTACGGGGTGGCTCACACCTGTAGTCCTAGCACTCTGGGAGGCCAAGGCAGGAGGAGTGTTTGAGGCCAGGAGTTTGAGACCAGACTGAGCAAGGAGACCCTGTCTCTACAAAAAATAGAAAAATTAGCTGGGTGGTGGTGACACGCACCTATAGTCCCAGCTACTCAGGAGTCTGAGACAGGAGGATTGCTTGAGCCTAGGAGTTTGAGGTTGCTGTGAGCCATGATGAGCCACTGCTCTTTAGCCAGGGTGACAGAGCAAGACCCTCTCTCAAAAAAATTAAAAAAAAAAAAAGAAAAGAATCAACTTTATATGCTTGTGGATTTGATCCAAAAGGCTATCTTCCATAGGAACAACTTGAAAAATTTTTTATTTTAAATAATTTCAGGTTTAAAGAAAAGCTGAAAAAACCATGCAAAGAATTCCTATAAAACTTTCTATCACAGTCCCCAAATATTAAGATTTTACCACATTTAATCATTCTTTTTATATATATAGATATATACATTTTTTCTCTCTCATCCTAGAATCCAAAGGCATAGATATATAAATTTTTTCTGAAAGATTTTTCAGAAAGGTACAAACATAATCCCCTTTACTCCAAAAAACTGTATTTTCTTAAAAAAAAAGAATATTCTCTCACATAACCACAGTAAAACTATCAAAATCAGCATTAATACAATACTATTATCTATCCTACCATTCTTATTCAAATTTTGACAAATGTCCTAAAATTTCCTTCAGAGCAAAAGAAAAAAGTCTGTAATTTAAAAATATTTTTAAAAATATTTTTCTGCTCTAGTATCAAATCTATGAACAGGTGCTGCATTTAGCTGTCATATCTCCATCTTTGTCTTTCATGACCTTGACATTTTTTTTTTTTTTTTGGAAAATGCAAGCAAGTTATTTTGTAGACTGTCCCTCAATTTGGGTTTGTCTAATATTTCTTCATGCTTATGTTGAGATATATATTTTTGGTAGGAATACCATAGAAGTGATTTAGGAAGCGTAGGATATCGATGTACCCCATTATTGTGATGTTTAAGTTTTATCACTTGGTTAAGGTGATGTTTGGTAGGTTTCTCAACTATAAAATTACTACTTTCCCCTTTATAATTAAAAAAGTATCTTATGGAAAGATACTTAGAGATTTATGTAAATATCTTGTTTCTCATGAAACTTTTACCCACTAGTCTTAGCATCCATTGAGGTCCCACATGAATCAATTATTATTGTGATGGTTGTCAAATGATAATCTTTTTTTTTTTTGCAAGCATGTAACAAAGTTTATTGAGGAAGGATAAGATAGGTTTATAGAGCAAGAGCAAGATATAGGTTCACAGAGCAAGAGCGTGGTACATTCACCACAGATGACAAATGGGCCCCCCTGTTGTAACAAAAGGGCCCAAATGATAATTTTCTAATTTCATCATTCCTTCTTCATTTATTAATAGATTTATATGATATTATTAGTTGTCATTCTATTATAAGGAAGAGCTTTTTCTTCTCCTTAATTTATTATTTATTCATATATTTATATCAGTATGGACTGGTATATTCTTATTTTATTCAATGTGTTATAACCCATTACGATGATTATTTGAGGCTCCAGAATTGGCCAGGTGCCAGTGAAAGCCCTTCAATCTGGTTCCTATGTCTTTTTGACAAAACCTCCTCACTCTGTAAGCTATTCCTTACTTTCTGGTACAAGGTGTCCCAGGTTCAACTTGCATTTTCCTAGTCCTAGCTATGATTAGCCATTTCTTCAAGGAGCCCTGGTTCCTTTTACTGAAGAATGGTATTTAGAAACTAAAATCTGAGCACTCGCTGTGTTCACTGCTACTGAGATGTCATCACTTCTAATCCTTCTCAGTGGACAAAATTAGAGAAAAAAAAATCCTGTATCTACATATCTATATTAAAAACCTTGTGTTCAATACTTATACCTCCAATTCCAATCCAATACCTCAGGGTTCATTCTAACCTCTCCTCTCTCAATATTGTGTAACTCCCTTCTCCAACAGTAAGAAAACGTGACTCCAAAAAACCACAGTATATTTGCTTCTGTTTGTAGTCTATGCTTTAAGTTTTTTGTTTTCTCAATCTCTGTTGATATAAATGCATGATTCCAAAAGTCAGAACTATCCCTCGGCTATTTTAGGCAAATAAAGAAAAAAAAAGTCAGAACTACATAGAAAGTCATACTTAGAGAAGTATCACATACCTCATCCTTTCTACCACATTTCCACACAAGCCCCTGTAGATAGCCAATCTCATTTGTCTCTGATATATCCTGGTGTCTCTTTTTTTATATCCCTTTCTTTCTTTAAAAAAATGTAGCATATGGCTAATACTCTTTTGTACTTCGCTTCCCCCTCACCCAACAATTTATCTTAGAAATCACTCCAGGTTGCTGGGCACAGTGGCTCACACCTGTAAGCCTAGCACTTTGGGAGGCCAAGATAGGAGGACTGCTTAAGGCCAGGAGTTTAAGACCAGCCTGGGCAACATAGCAAGACCTCATCTCTACAAAAAAGAAAAAAAAAATAATTAGCCAGGTTTGGTGGCACATGCCTGTAGTCCTAGTTACTCAGAAGGCTGAGGCAGAAGGCTCGCTTGAGCCCAGGAGTTTGAGATTGCAGTGAGCTACGACGATATCACTGCACTCTAGCCCAGGCAACAGAGCAAGACCCTGTCTAAAAAAAAAGAAGGAAAAAAAAGAAATCACTGTATCAAATCATGGAGATCTTCCTTATTCTTTTTTATCGTTGCACAGTATTATGTGGATGTACGACAGTTTATCAAAGTACTCTCTTATATGTATGGGTATTTACGTTGTTTCTAATATTTTACAATCACAAACAGTGCTGCAATGAATAAGTATTAGTTTATTGTCAAAGATATATCTTTAAGGGAAAGTCCTAAAAATGTGATTTCTGGGTAAAAAGGTAAACATATATGGAATTTTATTAGATATTGCCAAATTCCCTTCCACGGTATCTGTAACAATTTAGATTCCTACCAGCAATGTAAGACAGTGCCTGTTTCCCACAGCCTCAAAAACTGATTGTGTAGTTATACTCTTAAATTTTAGCCATCTTGATTAGGTGAGAAATGGAATCTCAGCATAGATTTAATTTGAATTTCTCTTATTCTCAGGATGAATATTTTTATATGACCAAAGGTCATCTTTATATTGTGTATATGTGTAAATTGCAATTATACTTTATCCATTTTTTTGTTGGGTTTTGGTCCTATTTCCCCCCTCAAGTTTTAAGAGTTCTTTATATATTAGTCATTATCTGTGATATATGTTACAAATATGTTTGCCAAGAATGTTATTTCTGTTTTGTTTTTCCTTGTTGTGCCTTTTGGTATGCAAAAAATATTTTATTAAGTCACATCTATCAATCTTCCTTTTATTGTCTCTGACAATATTTTAGTACTTTCATAGCTTTATATTTTACATTTAGATCTCTGACTCATTTGGAGTTTATTCTTGTGCATAGTGTGGAGTACGAAACTAACTTTATCTTTATCAAAATGGCTATCTACTTGTCCCAGAACCATTTATTAAAAAGCACGTCTTGACACCAGTGATTTGAGATGCCACCTTTATCACATACTAAAGTGCCAAATGTATCTGAGTCTATCTCTGCTTTCTCTGTTCTATTCCACTGGTTTCTCTTTATATTCATGTGCCAGTGGCACACTATTTTAATTATAGAGGATTATAGTATTTTTAATATCTGTTAGGAAAAATTATGAACTTTATGCCAGTAAATTTGACAACTAGATGAAATGGAAAAATTCCTTGAAAGACACAAACTACTAAAGTTAAATCAAGAAGAAATAAATAATCTGTTTAACCCTCCATCTATTAAAGAAACTGCATTTATAGTTGAAAACATTTCTACAAAAAAAACTTCAGGCCCAGGTGGCTTCACTGATACATTGTAATAAATATTTAAGGAAGAAGTTAGTTCAATTCTACACAAACTCTTCCAGGATATTAAAGAGGAGAGAATATTTCCTAAATCATTTATGACATCAGTATTACCCCAATATCAAAAACAAAGACATTATAAGAAAACAAAACTATATACCAATATCCTTCATGAACATTGATGTAAATGTTCTTAACAAAATTTAGCAATCAAATCCAATAATATAGGCTGGACACAGTGGCTCACGCCTGTAATCCCAGCACTTTGAGAGGTCAAGGTGGGAGGATCACTTCAGGCCAGGAGTTCCAGATGAGCCTGGGCCGGCACCCCTCCCGCCGCTGGAGTCAAGATGGAGGAGCATGCTCGAGAGCCTTGCCCCTGGCGAATTGTGCATGACTGTGGTGGGGCCTTAACGATGGGTACCATCGGTGGTGGTATTTTTCAAGCAATCAAAGGTTTTCAAAATTCTCCAGTGGGAGTACACCACAGACCACAGGGGAGTATGACAGCTATTAAAACCAGGGCTCCACAGTTGGGAGGTAGCTTTGCAGTTTGGGGAGGTCTGTTTTCCATGACTGACTGTAGTATGGTTCAAGTCAGAGGAAAAGATCCCTGGAACTCCATCACAAGTGCTGCCTTAACAGGAGCCACACTGGCAGCAAGAAATGGACCAGTGGCCATGGTTGGGTCAGTTGCAATGGGTGGCATTCTCCTAGCTTTAATTGAAGGAGCTGGTATGTTGTTGACAAGATTTGCCTCTGTGCAGTTTCCCAATGGTCCTCAGTTTGCTGAAGACCCCTCCCAGTTGCCTTCAACCCAGTTACCATCCTCACCTTTTGGAGACTATCGACAATATCAGTAGGACATCTTTCCCAGGATTTCTTTAACAGAATGAGCTGTAGTTTGAGAAGGATTTCAAAAGATCAAGTTACAATCTGTTTTTAAAACCATAGG
This sequence comes from Daubentonia madagascariensis, assembly GCA_023783475.1. Lineage (NCBI taxonomy): Eukaryota > Metazoa > Chordata > Mammalia > Primates > Daubentoniidae > Daubentonia > Daubentonia madagascariensis. The sequence continues at coordinate 3,126,981 of JAKFHU010000144.1, read as the reverse complement.
TTTTTAAAACTATGGCCAAATAGGCTATGAAAAGACATTTAGCACTTTTTTCTATTTAAAGGAACATGGGGTAGGGGTGTTAAAAGATAATACATTTATTTATTCACACTTGAATTGCATTTGTGATCAAAATAAATGTCTAATATCATTAAAAGAAAATATAATAAGTGCTTAAAAGATGAAGGACCAAAGGGCAAATAACTGTGAAATGCGACCATTCATTTCCTTGAGGACTTCTCTGCCTGGTTTTGTGTTATTCAAACAATAAAAAACTCCTGGAACTTATTCTTTTTTTAAGATAAGTTGTAGAGTTCTACTTTTCATGCTCACATACTTCAAATATTGCATGTTTCATAGTTAGTCCCTCATCTAACTTGAAGTGAATTTTGTGTGAGAAGAATTATGCAGAGCCAACATGGATCATTTTACAGTGGAATGCTTTATGGATTGAAGGATATGGTAAAATATTTATACTGTGCTTTGAAAGTAAAATATGCTATGTCTTGGTTTTGAAGATGTTAGATACAACACTCTCTTACCTTTAGGGCTATTGTGTCTTGATTCTGATAATCACAAACTTTATCAGAAACAACTTGCTTCCAATATAACCAATTCTATATGAAGAATTCATGGGGAGTACAGTGGTACTGGAGAAGTCTGATGTTTATTGTGTGTTTGAAAATAAAATATTGTTCCAAGTCCTCTGAAGCTGATCTTCATAAAGGGTGTATTTTGGGCTTTGTTTGGGCCTGGAAAATGGATTAGCATTTCTGAAGACGACATTTTCCTGATTATATTGGAAGTGACATGTGGCTTTACAGAAGGCATGGTATTAGTAATTCCCTATTTGCCTACATCTGTCTGAAATGGAGAACAAATCCATGTGGGTACTATAAACACATTTAATTACTTATTGTGATATGATTTGGGGTTTTTATTGTGATAAATATACATAAAATAATATTTATTATCTTAAGAATTTATAAGTGTACAATTCAGTGGCACTGAAATAGTCACAATAGTGTATCACCACTGTGTATATGTATACACAAAATGTTCTCATCATCACCAATATAAACCCCGTACCCATTAAATAACAACTTTCCACTCTCCCCCATAACCCCCAGTAATCACAGTTCTACTTTCTGTCTGTGAATTTGCCTATTCTGGGTACCTCATGTAAGTGGAATCATATAAGATTTGTCCTGTGTCTGTCTTAATTAACTTAGCATATGTTTTAAGGTCCATCCATGTTGTAGCATATATCAAAATTCATTCCTTTTTATGGCTGAATAATATTCCATTGTGTGTATATACCACATTTTGTTTATTCATTCATCTGTGATGGTCACTTGTGTTGTTTCCACCTTTTGGCTATTGTGAATTATGTTGCTGTGAACATTGGTGTACAAATATATGTTTGAGTCTCTAAAAATTAAAAAAAAAATCCATTAACATATAAAAAGGAAAATACATCATAACTGAGTGGAGTTTATCCCAGGAATGCAAGCTGGTTCAATATCTCAAAACTGACCAGTATAATTCACCATGTCATTAGACTAAACAAGAAAAACCATGTGATCATCTCAGCAGACGTAGAAAAAGCATTTGACAAAATTCAACATCTATTCATGGTAAAAAGTTATCAGCAAACCTAGGAATAAAACAGAACTTCCTCAACCTAACAGCATTTACACAAAACCTACAGCCAACATCATACTTAATGGTGACAAAAAGAATGTTCTTTGTGAACAAGGTTCTCACCACTCCCATTCAACAACATATTGGAGGTCCTATGCACTACAATTAGGTTTTTTTTTTAAAAAGTAAAAGACATACAGATTAGAAATGAAGAAATAAAATGATCTCTATTCACAGGTGACATCACTATCTACATTTTATTTTTGTTTGTTTTTGAGATGGGGTCTCGCTCTGTTGTCCAGGCTAGAGTACAATGGCATCATCATAGCTCAATGCAACCTCAAACTCCTGGGCTCAAGTGAGCCTCCTGCCTCAACCTCCCAAGTAGCAGGGACTAGAGGTGCACATCACCATACCTGGCTAATTTTTAAAATTTTTTGCAGAGATGGGGTCTTGCTATGTAGCTCAGGCTGGTCTCAAACTCCTGGCCTTAAGCGACCCACCTCAGCCTCCCAAAATGCTAGGATTACAGGAGTGAGCCAACATGCCCTGCCTCTACATTTTAAAAATTCCAGGAATCTAAGAAAAAGCTACTAGAATAAGTGAATTTAACAAGGTTATGGGAAACAAGGTCAATATACAATCATATTTCTACATACTAATAATGAACAATTGGGGGCTGCAATAAATTACTATTTACAATAGTACCAACAAGTATGATATTAGATATAAATCTAACAAAAATATGTGCAAGATCACTATGCTGACAACTACAAAATGCTGATGAAATAGGTCTAAGAAAACCTAAATCAATGAAGAGCTATACTACGTTCGTGAATTTAAAAACTGTATATTGTTAAGATGTCAATTCTCCCAAAATTGATCTGTAGCTAAATGTTTAATGGTTACAAATTTTTCAGAAGATGTATTGTAGAAATCAACAAGCTGCTTCTAAAATTTATATGAAAGGCAAAGAAACTAAAACAGCCAAAACAACTTTTAAAAAGAACAAAGTTGGAGGGCTAACAAATACCTGATTTCAAGACTTACCTAAAGGTATAGTAACCAGCAGGCTATTAGCAAATGGTTAAACATACAGATAAATGGAAGATAATAGAGAATACAGAAATAAATCCACAATGATATGGTCAACTGATTTTCAACAAGGGTGCAAAATCAAATCAATGAAGAAAGGATAGTTTTTTCCACAAATGGTGCTGGAAGAGTTAGATATTCATATATAAAAAAGTGAACCTCAATGGTACTCTGTACCATATACAAAAATTAACACAAAATGCATCACAAACCCAAATATAAAACATAAAACTATAAAACTTCTAGAAGATAATCTTTGTGACCATGGGTTAGGCAAACATTTCTCAGATATCACACCAAAAACATGTTTCATAAAAGAAAAAATTGATAAAGTGGGCTTTATCAAAATTGAAAGCATCAGCTCTTCAAAAGATACTGTTAAGAGATTGAAAAGTCATAGACTGAGAGAAAATATGTACAAATCACATATCTGATAAAGATAAACATAATATATTTCCAGAACATATAAGGAACTCTCAACAGTTAATATTAAGAAAACAACCCAATTTTCTACTTTGGAAAACAGTTTGGCAATTTCTAATAAAGTTAAATATATACTTACAATACTATCCAGTAATCCCCACTCCAAGGTACTTACACAAGTCAAATGAAAACTTATGTTCCCAAGAAACCCTCTAGGCAAATGTTTACAGGAGTTTTATTTGCAATAGCCAAAAACTGAAAATGTCCCCAAAGTCTTTCAACTGACAAGTGGACGAATAAACTGTAGAATATGCATACAACTGAATATTACTCATCAGTAAAAAGAAATTCAGACACAGAACAACATGAATAAATCTCAAAAATGTTATAATAGGTTTAAAAAGCTACTCAAAAGGTTACATAATATATGATTCCATTTATATGACATTCTGAAAAAGGCAAAACTATAGGAAGAAAAATCCAGATCAATGGCTGCCAGAAATCGGGAGTGGAAGAAGTAGTACCATACTATAAAGTCAAGGTCAATTTTGGAGAGTAATTAAACTTTTACATCTTTATTGTAGTGGTGGTGGTTACATGACTATTTTCTTTTGTCAAAACTCCCAGAACTTTGTACTGAAAAAAAGGTGAATTTCACTAAACTATACATTGATACCATGCAAACACTAGTCAAAACAAAACTGGAATAGTTGTATTATCATCAGACAAAGTACACTTCAAACAAGGAATATCATCAGGAGTTAAAGAATATTATATAATGAAAAAAGGATCAATTTACCAACAAGTCAAACAATTCTAAGTGTATATGCATCCAACAACAGATCTTCAAAATACACAAATCAAAAATTGATAGAACTCAAAGTAGAAACAGACAAATCCACAATTACATTTACATACATCACCACTATTCTCTTATTAAGGATATCAGTATCTGTATCAGTAAGAATATCAATATCTGTAAGTATATAGAACAACACTATCAACCAACTTGACCTAACTGACATTTATAGAATATTTATCCAACAAGAGCAAAATACACATTCTTTTCAAGTGCACATAGAACATTCATCAACATAGACCACATTGTAGGCCATAAAACAAATCAATAAAGTATGTTCTCTACCCACAACAGAATTAAACTAGAAACCAGTAACTAAAAGCTATCTGGAAAATCCCCAAATATATGGAAATTAAATCTTTCTTAATAGGTCAACAGAGAAGTCACAAAAGAAACTTTAAAGTATTTAGAATTGTATAAAAGTTAAAAACATAAAATGTGTATGAACCAGTTAGGCAGTGCATAGAGGGAAATGTAGAGCACTAAACACTTGTAACAGAAAAGAAGAAAGATCTCAAATCAATGACCCAAGTTTCTACCATAAGAAACTGCAAAAAGAAGAGAAAATTAAACAGAAGAAAATATTAAAGAGCAGAAATCAATAAAATTGAAACAGAAAAAGCAATATTTGGGAAAAAAGCAGTAAAATCAAAAGCTGGTTCTTTGAAAAGATCAACAAAATGTACAAACCTCTAGCCAGACTAATCAAGAAAAAAAGAGAGAAGACATAATTTATCAAAATCACGAATTAAGGGAACATCACTACAGATCCTAAAGACACTAAAAGGAAAATATAGGAGTATCATGAATTTTATGCCAATAAATTTGGTAATTGAGATGAAACTGACAAAATTTTCTGAAAGAAAAACATTACCAAAGCTCTCTCAAAAGCAAGAGATAACCTGAATAGTCCTACATCTATTAAAGAAATTGAATTTGTACTTAAAAATCTTCTAACAAAGAAAAATACAGGCCTGGATTGCTTCACTGTAACATTCTAGCAAACATTTAAGAAAGAAATAGCTGGGTACAGTGGCATGTGCCTGTAGTCCCAGCTACTTGAGAGGCTGAGGTGGGAAAATTTGAGTCCAGGAGGCTACAGGGCACTATGATCGCACCTGTGAATAGCCACTGCCCTCCAGGTTGGGCAATATAGTGAGACTCCAGTTCTAAAAAAAAAAAAAATTAAAAAGAGAAAAAAGAGAAGAAATAAATAATACCAATTCTATATAAAATCTTTTAGGAAACAGAAAAGAGTTCCCAACTCATTTTACAAAGCCCGCATAACCCTGATACCAAAAATAGAAAAAGGCATTGCAAAAAAAAGAACTACAGACCAATATCCCTCATGAACACAGATGCAAAAATCCTTAACAAAATATTAGCAAACTGAATCCAGCAATATTTAAAAAGGTTAATACATCACGACCATGTGGGGTTTATCCCAAGAATACAAAGTTGGTGCAACATTCCAAAATTTAATCAATGTAATTTACCATATCAATAGATAAAATTATGAGTTATAGAAGACAGAAATTAAGGGTAGCTTATACCCTGGATGTTTTAGGTGCTGAGTCATCACCTTGCACAACTCCAAAGGCATCATTTATATTGTAGTCATTGTATTCTACATGATACTCCTGGCACTTTGCAATAGTGGAACTGCAAATTTGGGAAAGGGTTGCCCAAAAGGCAATGCAACCTTGAGCTGGAAATAACAGAAACAAAAGATCCAGATGAAGAGATATTATCTTCCAGATATTTCACTTGGCCCTGTTCATACCATACCTGGAATATTCTATTTAGTCCCAAACTCTATACTTCCAAGAGGGACACCAAATTTTACCAGAGGACCAAGGCAAAGGAGTGCTAAATATCTCACATAAAGAAAGAGTTGAAGCAACTGGAAACATTTAACCTTCGGAAGAAAGGACATGGGGAGAAAACAGTGTACCTTAATTATTTGTTTATATTCTATATGTCCTGAAGATTGTCAATTCCCTGAGGGAAGAATGCAAGCCCTATTTATCTTTGTATTCCCAATACCTATCATTACTAGTCCTGGAACATGGTAAGTACTTATATGTATGAGGGGTTCAAAAACACAAAAAATTAAACTTTAATAATAGAAATCAGAAAGTAGTTGCCCCAGGATGCAGAAGGGAGAAAGAATTGATTAGAAGGGGCACAATAACACTGTTAAAATTTACAGCATAACATATCAAATGTGTCCTTTTTCCCCAAAGCTATATAATTTGTATCTCATTAACCTGAATTGGGCATGGATCAATTCTTGATTGGTATACAATCCTTTCCTGGACCTGGAGTCAATGGAACCACAGAATTTGACTCTAGAGGAAGGGTGGAATGAATGTGGAAGAGACAATCACAATACATGCTAGCCTCACCTAACTAGCCAAATCACCCTGGTGACCAAATGAAGTAACAAGAGATACGTTTGTTAGCTTACTCCTTTCTGCCCATGGATGCTGCAAGGAAGCATCATTAGTCTCTCTTCCTACTGCCATCATATCTAAGTCAGAGTGTCCTAAACAGACCAGACAGCTGCGGAAATTCTTTATGGAAGGTTGAGTTTTGAAACAACCGATGAGAGTCTGAGGAGCCATTTTGAGCAATGGGGAACACTCACAGACTGTGTGGTAATGAGAGATCCAAACACCAAGCGCTCCGAGGGCTTTGGGTTTGTCACATACGCCACTGTGGAGGAGGTGGAAGCAGCAATGAATGCAAGGCCACACAAGGTGGATGGAAGAGTTGTGGAAGCAAAGAGAGCTGTCTCAAGAGAAGATTCTCAAAGACCAGGTGCCCACTTAGCTGTGAAAAAGATCTTTGTCAGCAGCATTAAAGAAGATACTGAAGAACATCACCTAAGAGACTATTTTAAACAATATGGGAAAACTGAAGTGACTGAAATCATGACTGACTGAGGCAGTGGCAAGAAGAGGGGCTTTGCTTTTGTAACCTTTGATGACCATGATTCTGCGGATAAGATTATCGTTCAGAAATACCATACTGTGAATAGCCACAACTGTGAAATAAGGAAAGCCCTGTCAAAGCAAGAGATGGCTAGTGCTTCCTCCAGCCAAAGAGATCAAAGTGGTTCTGGAAACTTTGGTGGTAGTTATGGAGGAAACGCCAAAGGTCACTGTGGCTTTGGTGGCAGCTGTGGTGGTGGTGGAGATGGTGGCAGTGGGGATAGCTACAATGGATTTGGCAATGATGGAAGCAATTTTGGAGGTGGTGGAAGCTACAATAATTTTGGCAATTACAACAATCAATCTTCAAATTTTGGACGCATGAAGGCAGGAAACTTTGGAGGCAGAAGCTCTGGCCCCTATGGTTTTGGAGGCCAATATGTGGCCAAACCACAAAACCAAGGTGGCTATGGTAGTTCTAGTAGCAGCAGTGGCAAAAGGTTTTAATCACTCCCAGGAAACAAAGCTTAGCAGGAGAGGAGAGCCAGAGAAGTGACAGGGAAGCTACAGGTTACAACAGATTTGTGAACTCACCCAACCACAGCGGTGGCAGGGCCCAGCTGCTACAAAGAAGACATGTTTTAGACAATACTCCTGTGTATGGGCAAAACACTCGAGGACTGTATTTGTGACTAGTTGTATAACAGGTTATTTTAGTTTCTGATTTGTGGAAAGTGTAAAGCATTCCAACAAAGGGTTTTAATGTACATTTTTTCTTTCTTGCACTCATGCTGTTGATTGCTAAATGTAATAGTCTGATCATGATGCTGAATAAATGTGTCTTTTTTAAAAGTAAATAAATAAAGTAACAGATATCACAGCAAGATTATTCTCGTGTCCAGAAATGGTATAAAGAATATTAGAAATTATGTTAGATTCTGGCAGGCTTACATTGGATTTTACAAATAATCTAAATTAGAGATGTACAGCTCTTTCCTGAAAAACTCTTTGTAAAATAAATTTCTGAAAGGCAATCATATTTTCCAACAACTTTCATTATAATTTCAAAGAGTGAGAAATGCTTCAAGTAAACTAAACAATTTATTGACACAGTCAACTTTAAGACTCTTAGCAGATAATAGGAAAGCACATGCTGCAAAAGGATATATAGCCTGGCAACTATAACTCATGTATGCAAATAAGAACTACACACAAGACCCTGAGCAAGTCATGCCCCTTCCAGAATTGGTTTCTTCAACTAAAAATAAATAATTAATAATAGAAAAAAAGAAAAAAATAATAGATAGATGAATGAATGTCTCTTCCACTAAAGACAAAGTTCAGGTATTTTTCTAATGCCAGATGAATAGCAAGGACATCCAATCCATCAGACATGGGAGAATATCCAATACAGTCACCTACAACCTGACGCAAATACTCCTAAGACTTTACGGGTTAGCAAATGAAGGAATTCTGTTCCTCTAAATAAAATATATATCATATCTCTATCAGATTATAAAATGTAGCTCTTTACAGTTTAGGTGTTTATCTAGTTAGGTTGCCCAGACTCAATTTTTATAAAATCTCACAATTATTTAACATACACATAAGATTATCTGATGTTTGATTTGTACTATGGTAACTTCACAGAGTGGTTTTTCCACAAATAGAAAATTAATACACATTTACATGATAATCAAACCTCATCTAAATACTTTTACAGGTCAAACTAACCTAATATCTAACAACTCTATAAAATAAAAGCAAGCTGTGACAGAACATTTACACTATTACTGCTTTTCCCAATACTCACTTTTTTTTTTGACATCCAAACAGGAACTTGAACCCTGGACCCTCAGTTAAAAAGCTCTAAGGCATATAGAATAGAGAAAAGAACTGAGACAGAGAAACCTGTGCAAATATACACGTACAATGAAATTGCATACAGACCTTTTTTTGGCCGGAGTTTTTGAGGTTCAGCAGATGCAGGAAATTGAGTTCTCTGAAATGAAAGAATTTGTCTATATTAAAGCACCACAATATACCTTGCTAACTTGAAGCATTCAAATGACAAGAATAACCAGTAGCTCACCAATCATGCAATTAATCCATTAAATGAATACTGGTACAAAGAATTATTTTGAATATGGTTTAAAAACAAATGCCAAGTCATATTTTTGCTATCTAAACTATTAATAATGTATCATGTATATTTATTATATATACTTATAATGTGCATTTATAATGTACAAATAATAAGGCATAGTAAAATATGCACAAATAAATGTACTAAGTTCTTAGACACTTCATATTAGTATTATACTTAATGCTGTATTTCTCAGCAGCCAAACCAAAAAAGTGATCACTATAAAAAGAAACTCCTGAGGTCATCTGTACAGAAATTGCCTGGCACTCAATTCCAGGAAGGAGATAGTATACTATTTTATACTATAACTTTGTAGAAAACCTTCACACATGAATTTTTCTTATATCAATCTCTTATGTTATATATGATATGCTAGGATATAAGCAAAAATAATGGCTGAAAATTTTCTAGAAGAAAACACTAAGGATTAGAGACATTCTGAATATGCAACAAACCTGACCAGGTTAAATGAAAATAAATACACACTTAGATACGTCATAGGGAACTGCAACAGAAACAATAATAAGTTTTTAAAAGCAGCCAAAGAAAAAAACACCACCATACTACCTACAAAGAAGGGACAATTAGACTGACAGCTGACTCCTCCACAATTAAAAATGTAAGACAATTAATATCACATTAAGACATCACAAGAATTACTCCAAGTGTCAAGTACTAAATAAAATGTCAAATCTAGCCTGTTTTTGTCCACAAGCTAAGAATGATTTTTACATCTTTAAATGGTTGAAAAAAATTTTTAAATAATATTTTTAACACATGGAAATCATATGAGTCAAACTTCAGTGTCTATAAAAAAGATTTTATCAGAACACAGCCACATTCATATGTTTATATATCATCTATGGTTGCTCATGCACTACACCGGCATAGTTGAGTAGCTGTAACAGAGACTATATAGTCCACAAAGCCCAAAATATTTACTATCTGGCCCTTTACAAAAAAAGTATGTCAAACCCTGATCTAGATTCTTATACCCATCAAAACTAACTTTGAACAACAAAGGCAAATTTAAAACTTTCAGAATTTGAAAGTTTTTGGATTTTCACTAAATAAACTTTTAATGGATATACATTAGGACATTGGTCCCCAACCTTTCTGAAACCAGGGACTGGTTTCATGGAAGACAATTTTTCCACAGACCCAGGGTGGGAGGGTGAGGGGGATGGTTTCAGGATGATTCAAGCACATTACATTTACTGTGCACTTTATTTCTATTATTATTACATTGTAATATATAATGAAATAATTATACAACTCACCACAATACAGAATCAGTATGAGCCCTGAGCTTGTTTTCCTGCAAATAGACAGTCCGATCTGGGGGTGACGGGAAACAGTGACACCCGAAGTATGTTGCTTATGTCCAGTCTACTCCGTGATCTTTTTTTTTTTAATTTTCTGCCATTAATGAGTGACTGTCAGATACTCCATAGTCTTGTTTTGGTTGTTGTCACTGCAGAAAACTCTGCTTCACAAAGATAGGATGTTGGAAATGGAAGCAGGCTTTTCAGTGCTTTGGTGGCAATCTCAGGATATTCTGCCTTGACTTTAAACCAGATTTGAAGTTGTCTCAAACACACTTTTAAGGCCACCATCATTTGCAATCTCAAGCAGCTGATCCTCTTCTAGCACGGACAAAGTCGATTCACCTAGCTTACTCACAAATGGGTCACAGATCCATTCCTTCCCAATTCGGGGTCTTCTGTGGTTGGGAAGTAATGCTCAAACTCTTGCTTACACAAGTAAGCAAGTTTTGCGACCCGTTTTCTGTCACTGAAATGTGCTGCCAGTGGTGACTATTCTAAAACAAACCTCTGGAGTGGCTCTCATAACTCAAAACGTCTGGTCAGTGATCTACTTCTAGAAAGCCATCTCACTTCTGTGTATAAGAGAAGTCACGTGTGCTCTGCAGCCATCTCCTCACACAACTCTGTGAACAGACATGAGTTAAGGGCATGTACTTTAATGGGGTTGATAATTTTAATCACATCCTGCAAAATGTTGTTTAGTTCAGGTGACATTTTTCGGCTAGCCAGCATTTCTCTATGGATGACAGTGCACAGACTCACATTCGGAAGTGACCTCCTTGACCCAAGTAGTGAAACCAGAAAGCCGTCCAGTCCTGGCAGCCACTCCCTCTGCGCATTTACTGATACAAAATGATCAATTCAGTTTTCCTGATATGTAATCATTCAAAGACTTGAATAGTTCTGCAGCTGTGGTGTTGGTTGCCAACAAAAGTGCACATGACATATCCTTATGCATATCCTCCTGAAAAATATATCACACAAAAACAAGCATTGTTGCCTTGTCATCAACATCATTAGACTCATAAGCCTGGATTGTGTACCACAGTGACTCATTAATCCTCTCTAACAATTATGCCTCAATATCGTCTGCTATTTCATCAATTCGTCTAGTTATGGTGCTAGCCAAAAGAGGAACACGTGCCACCTTTTCAACTGCAGCCTCTCCTAAAAGTTCACAGCAAATGTCCTTAGCAGCAGACAGGATCAACTCTTCACCAATAGTAAAGGGCTTCCTAGCTTTAGCAACGAAGTTAGCCACTAAGAATGATGCTCTCAGTGCAGACACATTTGATGAAGTGGTGGCTTTAATAATTGCTTCTGTTCTTTGTGTTCACATTTTTTTCTTTTGAAAATCTCCAAAGGTTTGTCTTTTAATGCAGAGTGCTTGGTCTCCATGTGGTGAAGCAGTTTTGAAGGTTTCATGGCCTTGTTGGATAGCCAGTTGCCATATACTATACAAAGTGGATTTAGAGAATGTGAATCACCTGTTGCAATGAACCCATAATTGAAGTAAAACTTATATTTTCTTTTAAATGCAGCTTTCATTTTGTTTGCAGTCTTAGAGTCTTCTGCTGTCTCATCATTGGGTCTTTCCCCCTTTTCAAAGCAGCTCTCCAGTGACATTTGTTTTTCCCTCATTTTTGCTAGGGTTAGCTTGTGGGCCTACCAAAACTGTGACTGAGACAAGCGCACCGTGCGGAAAAGAGGTGTGGATGGAAGTGGTAAATAAAATAATGGGTGGGCCACGTGTGGACTAAAATAAGCGTCAGATTCTGACTTAAAGCCTGCCACCAGATACAGCTGTACAATCGAAGTAAGAAGCTCACTTGCTACTATAAAGCCTGCCATCAGATGCAGCTTAACCGCCACTTGCCACTCACTGATAGGGTTCTGATATGAGTCTACAAGCATTTGATTTATTATGGTCTCTGTGCAGTCAAACCTCTCTGCCAATGATAATCTGTATTTGCAGCCACTTCACAGCACTAGCATCACTGCCTCAGCTCCACCTCAGATCATCAGGCATTAGATTCTCATAAGGAGCGCGCAACCTAGCTCCCTCACATGAAGTTTACAGTAGGGTTTGTGCTCCTGTGAGAATCTAACGCCACTGCTGATCTGACAGGAGATGGAGCTCAGGAGCGGCTATAAATACAGACAACGCTTCCCTCGCTTACCTCCTGATGTGTGGCCCAGTTCCTAAGGTTCCTAACAGGCCCCACAGGCCAGTACTGATCCTCGGCCTGAGGGTTGGGGGCCGCAGCATTAGGAAACAGAAAAATAATCCCAGGGCCAGGTGCAGTGGCTCACACCTGTAATCCTAGCACTCTGGGAGGCCAAGGTTGGAGGATTGCTTGACGACTGCTTGAGGTCAGGAGTTCAAGACCAGCCTGAGCAACAGCGAGACCCCATCTCTACAAAAAATAGAAAAATTAGCCAGGTGTGGTGGCACACACCGGTAGTCCAGCTACTTGGGAGGCTGAGGCAGGAGGATCGCTGGAGCCCAGGAGTTTGAGGTTGCAGTGAGCTATGATGATGCCACTGCACTCTAGCCTGGGTGACAGAGCGACACTCTGTCTCAAAAAAAAAAAAAAAAAAAAAGAAAGGAAAATAAAAATAATCTCGGCATGAAGGAGTGAAATGAGCAGAGGAACTGGTAAAATACACAAGTATTCTAAGAATCTACTGACTAAATAAAACAGAAAGTATAATTTGTGGTATTGAATTAAAAAACATAAACAACTACAAAACTAAAAAATAAAAGCATAAACTGGCAGATGGCAACAAGTGGCAAAGCATTTGATGGTGCCTGTATTAGTCGCATTTAAGTCTTGATTTTTAAGTTAAACACGTATTTAAAATTTGGTACTTACTAAAGGAAGTATAAAAGACAAAGTATAACTTCCAAGGAATGAAATGAGAGGAGCAAAAGGGGGGGAATTCAAATTCAGCCAAAAAAAAGCAAGAGAGGGAGAAAAAAATTAAATTCTCCAGTTTAAAACAGATTATCAAGATAGATTTTGTAAAAAATATGAATGTAGTCTATTTTTATAAAGACATATCGAAAACCTAATGGCAAAGAAAAACAAAGTAAAAGGATGGAAAAAGATACACCAGGAAAATAGAAACTAAAAGAAAACCAAAGTAGTAATATTAACATTACACAAAATAGACTTCAAGGGAAAATGCTTTATCAGGGAAAAGAAGCTGTATTTAAATAGATTGAAAGGCGTGGTGCCTTGGCTCATGCCTGTAAACCCAGACCCTTGGGAGGCTGAGGCAGGAGAACTACTTGAGGCCAGGAGTTTGAGACCAGCCTGGGCAACATAGTGAGACCCCATCTCTAAAATAAATTACTTAGTTAATTTAATTAAATAGATTGAAGACTAAAACGGAAAAGGCAAAATTTTAAAATCTTTAGAAAAAAATACAAGATAGGGTAGGATTACTTCAACAATATATAAAAGCACAAACCAAAAAAGAAAAGACTTCAATATTTAACTACATTAAAATTAAGAAGTTCTGTTCCACAAAAGGGAGACAAAAAATTAAGTTATTTGCAATATAAAACAAACCCCCAAAATGACAAAGAATTAGCAGCCAGAAACTATAAAAAACTACGTCAATAAGAAAAACAGGCCAGCACAGTGGCTCACACCTATAATCCTAGCACTTTGGGAGGCTGAGGTGAGAAGACCACTTGAGGCCAGGAGTTTGAGCAACATAGCGAGACCCCCATCTATACAACAAATTTTAAAAAGTGGCTGAGCATAGTGGTGTACTCCTGTAGTCCCAGCTACTCAAGAGACTGAGACAGGAGGATCACTTGAGCCCTCAGGAGTTTGAGGCTGCTGTGAGCTATGATTGCACCACTGCACTCCAGCCCAGGCAACAGAGCGAGATCTTATCTCAAAAAAAAAAAAAAAAAGAAAAGAAAAAGGGAAACAGTCAAGTAGAAAAATAAGCAAAACATATGAACCAAGCATTGTACAGAAAAGGAAAAGGGACAATCAATGATGCGCTAACTCATTAATAATCAGTGCAATGTAAATTAATAACACATTAAGACAATTTCATATCCACCCTATTGACCAGTGTAGAAGCATAAATTGTTACAACCACCTCCAAGTTTCCCATAAGTAATAAAGTTACCCCATGACTCAGTAAACCATTTCTAGGTATACCCTAGAAAAACTCCTAGATATTACATCAGGAGACATATATAAGAATGTTCACAGCCAAGGCTGGGACTAAAGTGAGGCAAGTGAGATACCTAGGATGCAACTTTAAGGGGGCACTCCCTCTTACCCCTTAAAGTTTGCACCCTAAGCACCTCACTTGCCTTACCCTAGTCCTGGCTCTGTTTATAGCAGCATTGTTTTTGATAACTAAAAATCAGAAATAACTCAAATCTCCATCTAGTAGAATGGATAATTGTAGTATTTTACTATAATGGGATACTACACAGCATTGAAAAAAATGAATAAAATGAAGATAAATAAATGAAAAGAATATATTGTTTGGGGAATTATATATTCGGTAAAACTATAAAGAAAACAAAAGAATAATTAACATAAAATTGAGGGAAGAGATTACTTGGATGTGGAAAAGGAAAATGCAGTAGGGGAGAGGCATTTAGGTTTCAAAGTTATTGTTAAGGACCCAGTTCTTAACCTGTGCTGTAGGAACCCAAGTTTCCACTATATTATTCTCTAAAGCATACATGTAACATTTTATCCACTTTTTTAGAGGTTGCATCTATTCTGTAACAACAAAAAGTTAACCTTCCAAATAAAAGAGAATACATAATTTGTTCTTTTGGCTATTTTATGATCTTGATTTTAAAACACAGAAAAGATTTATAGACACTCTACCAAAGAGGTATGGATGGAAAATAAGCACATTAAAAAGATCCTCGTATCATTATTCATTAGGGAAATACAAATTAAAACAATATACCACCACTACACAACCACTAGAATGGCTAAAATCAAAAAGACTGACACTACCAAGTGTTGACAAGAATGTGGGAAAATTCAAACTCTCGTACACTGCTCTTGGAAATGTAAAATGGTACACAGCCACAAACAGTTTGGCAGGTTTATGGTTTTTTTTTTTTAAACAAACACTTACCATACAACTCTGAAAGTCCACTGACACAAGGAAACATTTTGGGGTTTTAGAACATGGAGACATGTTCTAAAAGTGGCTGGTGGTCAGCTGTGCAAGTACATAAATTTACTAAATTGATCAAACTATACATTAAAATGGGTAATTTTTTTTTAATTTAGGATTACCTTTATTATTTTAAATTTGTTAATCTACTTTTATTTATATTTTTTGACACACAACTGTACATATTTATGGGGTACACAGTGATGCTATGATACATATAATGTGTAGTGATCAAATCAGGGTAATTAGTATATCCATCTTCTTGAACATTTATCATTTCTTTGCATTGGGAACATTCGATATCCTCCTTCTGGCTATTTGAAACTATATATTATTAACTACAGTCATCCTACAGTGTTATAGAATACTATAACTTATTCCTCCTATCTAGCTGTACTTTTGTATCTTTTAATAAATCTCTCTCTATCCTTCTTCCCCCTACCCTTCCCAGCCTCTAATATTTTCTGTTCTACTTTTTACTTCTATGAGATCAACTTTAAAATGGGTAAAGTTTATGGTATGGGTATTATACCTCAATAAAACTGTTTTTAAAATGTTAAGAAACTCCACTGCTTTTTGATCTAAAATTTTTTTAACTGTGGGGAACATATTAAGTAAAGAATGTTAAAGCCTCAAAAAGCATATTCATGAGTCAGCAACCCTTCTTTCTGTGCAAAGTAGAATTAAAATAAAATTTTTTTTGATGAGTCTTTTTCTCAAGACTTTCCAGGACATTCTGAGATTTAAAGGATTCTACTAACTCACTCAATCTCATTCACAGCTGGATGTATATAGAATAAATTCTTTTTTGTTGTTCTTTCCTCATTTTTATGTAGTTATATGATCATTTCTTCATTTAACAAATATTCCTGGAGCACCTGATATGTGCCAGGCACAATATCTGAGCCAGATCAACTAGTGCATTAGTAATTTTTGTTGTCTGTTCTGAAAAATTTAATCCTTTAATTTACCAGAAGACAGGTATTTATACAAATACATCAAACAATGGGAATTAGGGCATTATAAAAACTCTTATAAGCACAAATCATGGAAACCAAAGCTACTCCGTTATTTTTTTTATTAAGAACTCTAAACCACTTATTATATATACTTAATATATAAATATCAGTCCCCAGTTTTCCTAAGGAACTGGTAATAATCCTGGTAGCACATTAGAATTTCTGTGTGTCCCACACTGGGCTAGTTTCACTCAGTTTTGCTGGGATGTCTTCTGGCTTCAAGGCCTTTAGGATAGCATTTTACTTACTCACTTATTCAAAGTTTTCCCTTTGAGTTTTAAGTCTTTAAGTCTTCTCTATTCCATATCTACACATCCATATCCACAGATCTATATGTTTTCCTTTGTGTCACAAAATTAAAATCACACAATATACCCCACTCCACATCTACCTTTAATATAAATGTACACCATGGACATCCCTCCAAGTCAACATATATAGTTGTAACATTCTTTTTAGGGGCTGTATAATATTCCATAGTATGGAAATATCAAAAGTAATCTATTACCCTATTAATGAGCATTCACTGTTTCCAGCTTTTTGCCACTACAACCAGTACTGCAATGAATATCCTGGTACTATATGCTTATTTTTTTATTTTATAGGACACAGGTCTAGGAGTGGGATTGTTGAGTTCTTTGAATTTATTAGATGATGCAAGATCACTTCCCAAAAGGACAGAAATTCAAATTTCCATGCATTGGTAACTTGAAAAGATAAAAAATTATTATAAATATAACATTGCTAGCAATAAACTTGACAGAATGAAAATAATTAGTTAATGTCAGGCTTAAGTGCTAAAGTCATATCAAAACAAAAGCTATTCTCTTCAAAACACTATTAAAGATTCAAATGTACAGGACAATTTTGTCATCACAGAAATCAAGTTCACATTGTTACACAATCTATACCTGCAATGAGCACTAGAGGATAAACTCTATTTGTAGCAATGTCATGTTACCCTTTATATCTTACATTTAAGATTATGTAGGTGAAGTACTTTCTTTCATATGTTTTCAATATCTAAAACCTAGTAACATTAATCACGCTATTTATTAATTTATTTATTTAAGACAGGGTCTCACTCTGTTGCCTGTGCTAGAGTGCAGTGGTGTCATAGCTCACTGCAACCTCAAACTCCTGGGCACAAGCAATCCTCCTGCCTCAGCCTCCTGAGTAGCTGGGACTACAGGCACGTACCACCACGCCCCGCTAATTTTTTTATTTTTTGTAGAGTCAGGCTAGACGCTTTTAATTTTTTTTTTTAATTTTTAGCTTAATAAGAAATCTTTACTTTGGGCCTCCTTTGTATTCAGAATTTTCTGATTAGAGTAAAATAATGCGACTACTCTGCAAATGAAAGGAAATTAGAACACAAAAGGCCCCCAATGCCAATAACACTGGCCTTGCTCCTTAGCCAAAACTAAGCTGTAAAACAGCCAAAATCTGCTACTTTATAGCCTATGCGTTCCAGGGCGTTTTTCAAATGTCAATAAATTCCAAATAACTAAAATCATTCTAAGGAATGGACAGAACTTGCTTTCAAACCCCATACTAAAGCAAGGTAAACTAAATTTCACACTTGGGACTTCAGATCCAATTATGGGCATATGCCTCAAAAAATAACTACCACCGGGTCATCCTGAATTCATCGGGACTACTCTGCATTAGCAGCTCTGTGGAGTTAAAACATTTAACAGACATCAGCTGAATTCCAAAACAGTGCTTTCCTAAACTTAATCACGACAGAAAAGACAGTCCCGCCCCACTGGCAGAAGGCAGTGACGCAGAAAGCTTCCAGGTTTTGTCATATTAAAATCCTAATCCACGGGATTAACAGAAACGTAAGTGGTAGTGCAAGATGGAACTAAGAAAAGAGCCATTTCTGGAGAAAATCTCCCTCTTCCATCCAGCGCACCCCAAGAGGGACCAAAGTCCTAGAACAGGCCCTGTGCTGCAAAGAATTCGGACTTGACCTAGGCGAAAAGTGCCCAGAGGAGCGTGAGTGGGACCGCGTCGCCCCACCCGCCGCAACCCCTCCGGGCCGGGCTCCGCCTCTCCCCAGGAGCGGCTGCGTGGGACAGTGGCCTCGCCGTCTTGCCCTGCCCTGCCCAGCCTGGCGGTCGGGACACTAAACAAAATCTCGGCGCTCACCGTCGCGAGTCTCTCCTCAGCCATCTTGGCTCCCCCCACAGCTGCGCAGCCGGAAGTCAGCGGTTTCCCAGACGACGAGGCAAACGGAAGTCGTAGGACTGTGGCGAGCAGGGCGGAGCCTAAGCAGGGGAGGCAGTAAATAGCCGCGTGGCTTCGGGAAGTCCCGAGAGCGTAGGGGTCCGCCTCGTAAGCGGCTTGACTGTGAAAGAGTCGGCGAGGGAATGCGAAGGCAGTCGTTCCCTTTATCCCGGAAACCTCCTAACGCTCGGCGCCGTGCTGTGTACGCCACGGGAGAAACCTCCGGCCACTCTGGCTGGATTGGCCAGTCCCACTTGGGATGGCAGCGTGGTCCTCCAGCCACCTTGCTCTGCTCTGAGTCCAAACTGCATTTAATTCAATCCTTCCGGGAGTCTCGGCTCCCAAGGTCAAACCCTTGGGCAGATAATCTCATTCTAACCTTACCTCCAACACCCCCCATCCCACCCCCGTTCCTTGGCTGTCACTATCCCAGTGAAGTACTCGCCTCATCAGCCTCCCAGTCTTGTTTACACCAGAGTTTGCCGACCGCTGCCGGTGGGCTGCATTTGAGCCACAGTCTTTTGATTGGAAATATTTAAAAATTAGGAGGTTTCACAAGAAAGCTGGCTTCGGAATAAAGAGCTAACAGTGAGCATGCGTTCCTGCAGGGAAGCAAAATAGAGCTGAATAACTTCTGCGACTGTGAGATAAACATTTCTTTGCCTTTTTGCCACAGTCCTCACTTCCAACGTACTTCAGGCGTTTTACATTACCTATCTGGCCCCCGGTGCGATGAATTAAATGCTTAGTCTTTCCACCGGAAAAACGTGTGGGCTTTGGAGTCATGAGTCCATGAGTTCTGGACTTGACTACTGCATGATCTGAGCCAGTCATTTCTTTGAGGCTCATTCATTCTGGTGCCTGGAACTATGCGATGAACAAAACATACAGGACCCCTGCACCCCGAGGACCGACTTTAAAGTGTAGCAAGTTAATGAGACATTAAATAATAAGTAAGCAAAGTTTATGAAGAAACAATTCACCAAGAAATACAAATGGCTCTTAAACATATGAAAATATAACTTTGCAAGGGAGAAAAAACATGCAAATTGAAGTTTCCAAGAGATACTTCCCATCTCTTACATTGGCAAAGAACAAAAATTTTCACTGACATAGTTGTGAGGAAACATGCACTCACTAGTGGGAATGTGAATTGGTAAAACTTCCATTGAGAGAAGTTTGGCAGTGACTACCAAAATTTAAAATGCACATAAACTTTAACTCAATTATTTCAATGCTAGGAATTTATTCTATAGGTATAGCTATGGGAAATGACTTTACATACAAAGGTATTCAATGCAGCACTGTTCATAATAACCAAAGCCTGAAAACAAAGTAAATGCCCAACAATAGAAATTATATAAATTATGGTAAGTCCATACTATATGGCACATGAAAAAGAAAGAGGCAACTATTTACATATTAATATAGAATTCCCAAGATACATTATTAACAAATAAAAACGAAGTGCAGAAAAATGCATATAGTGTCTGTGTTAATAAAAGAGAAGGCAAAAACAAAGAGGAATATTATGTACATGATTGCTTGTATACTCAGAAAATATTTCTGGAAGGATATTCAAAATGCTAAAAGTGGCTACTTCTAAGGAGGAGAACTGGGTAGCCGGGGGACAGGGAAGAGAAGATAACTTTTACTCTATATGTTTTGTACAATTTGAGTTTGTAGTATATGTATGTATTACCCATTCCAATAATAAAGAAAAGTAAATGAAAAGTACAATATAACTATATCATTAGAATTGTGGTAAATGCTAAGAAGGAGAAATCTAGAATTGTAAGAACAAGTAACAGGGGGATCCAATCTAGACTTGTTTGGACAGGGAAGTTTTTCTTGGGTAAGAGATGTTTAAAATGAAACCTAAAGGATAAGGCATTAGCTAGGGGAAAGGGGACAAGGAAGTGTGCAGGCCAGCAAAGAATTCTAAGGCAAAGGAACAACTTGTGTGAAGGCCCTGAGGATGGAAGAAGCTTGGCCAGTTTGCAGCACAGAAAGACCAGTGTGGCTGGAAAAGAAAAAAGGGGGAAAGGCTTGGTTGCAGTAGGTTAAGAGGTAGGAGAGAATAGTGGTGCAGATCCACAAAGGCCATATGAGGGATTTTATTGTAAGGGCATTGGGAAGGCACTAGAGAGTTTTGAGCAAGGAATGGCATGGTCAGAGTGAACGTATAAAGAGTTCATGTTAGCTAATGAGTAGAGAATGAATTGGGAGCGTGACAAGAATTGATAATCTACAGGAGACTAAAGGATATTGCAAACGAGATGATGAAGCAGTTCACTTGGACTGGCAAAAGAAGTGAAGAAAAAATAAATGGATTCTCAAGAAATTTAGGTAGCAGAACAAACCGATGGTGCAGAACTGGAGGTGAGGGAATGAGGGAAAACAAGATAGATGTCAAAGGAAGACTAACAGGTTTATAACTTTAAAAGCTGCTGGATGAATGGTACAGCCAATTACTGAGTTGGGGATACTTAAGAGATGTTTGTAGAAAGCTCCTGAGCCTGTTTCCCAATATACAAAATCTCCCTGAAAGGGGTCCTGTGAGAGGAGTAAATGACATTCTTTATTCAGTAAGAAGAAGCCATTATTATTATATGTTTTTAAATCTCTCCTTTGACCTCAGATCTTGGGAGGAAGATAGAGCACTTTCTGTGCAAGGGCGTTTTTCAATAAGAAAGCACACTGATTTCTCAAGTTACAATCACCAAACTTGATATGCTTTAATTAGATAAGTATTAAATAACTACTAATCTCTTTTAAAAGCTCCTTTTAGGAACATAATATCTTCACAGGAAAATCCCAGAAATCACATAGAGCATGTTTCTTGTGTCACAGATGGGTCTTCATCTCCCTTAGAAAATCTCCTTGAATGTGATCCTGCTTATCAGGATCATTCAAATCATATAGCTGCACTGGGCATTCCAAACAAAGTGGCATTAATCTATTTTTATGGTGGGGGCTGAGGAGGTAGAAGAGGAATCAGGTATCAGTAAGTTTTTTGTTGTTGTTGTTTTTTAAGAGACAATGATAGCTCACTGCCGCCTGGGCTCAGGAGATCCTCCTGCCTCAGCCTCCCAAGAGGCTGGGACTACAGGCAGATGCTGCAATACCCAGCTTATTTATTTATTTATTTATTTTTTTCTGTAGAGACCGGGTCTTCTATGTTGCCCAGGCTGGTCTCAAACTCCTGGCCTCAAGCCATCCTCCCGCCTTAGCCTCCCAAAGTGCTGAAATTACAGGCTGAGCCACTGTGCCCAGCTCCAGTAACTTTTCAAAACCCCTCAATGTACATATAAAGAAGGAGCTATAGTTGAGTTGTATTTTAATACATCATTACTACTCTGTTAGGGTCCACAGCCAGCTTTGTTCTCATGTCTCCTACTGGGCAAGTCTCCAGCACCTTATGCCTTTTTTGAAATGTCTGGTCCTCCCAAAACCCATATCACAAACTTCTGAGAGCCCAGCCAACACTTTGGGAAACCACTTCAAAATAATATGAAGCTCCAGGGGACTTCATGAAATATTTTAAATATGCCCATCCCTGAAAGTACAGATACACTCAACAGCAATCCATGGTGAATATGGGCAAAAGCATATATACGATATTGTTTGTGAGAAAAAATACTGGAAACATCCAAATGTCTATCACCCATAGCTTTTTAAATAAACCAAGGTACAGCCATACTAAGACATATCATGTAGCCTCTAAAAGTCCTCAAGATGGTATAGTTATATGAAAAAATTAAAGTATAGAAAATATAGTATGCTTCCATTTATGTTAAAAAAAAGAGTGGGAAGAGACATTTATACATTTTATAAATACAATGTTGAGAAGAAAACACAAGAAACTGGTAAGATATTTGTCTCTGTGGAGGGAGTAGAGAGACTAGGTGACTTAAGATGGGAAGGTGTTGCTTTCCATTATTTGTGATTCTATAAAATTTAACTTTTTATTAACCACGTATTTTTAATTTTAAAATATGTAAATAAACCCATTTTTTAAACTCCCATTCCTGGAATCCATTACTGATTTGTATGTATTATAGAAAGTCATAACAGAATATATATATATAACTCTCACTCTAGCAAACAAGAAAGGCCAGATTAGCTAGAAAATAAAAAATATTTTTAACTCATCAGAAAGCTGTGGACACAAAGAAACCCAAATGAACCAAACTCCAGAAAGTGCCAAGTCCTTCATAGGAGAGAAGAGACCCATGTCTGCTCATATTCCTAGTTGAACTATGCTAAAAAGAAGAATCCACTGTAGGGGGAGTAAGGAGAAACCTGACAAAATTTTTAAAAATTTTAATAGCCCCATGGAGGCTGGCTGGATGTTAGAATCTGGAGGACCCAAATCCACAGAGGAAGCCTGCACCCACCTACCAGTCTTACCTCTTGGATCTTAACCAAGCACAGGGAGGTAGCACACCAAAAGTGGGAGATGAGTGGATAATAGAAGGAATGCTGAGATAGATTCCCTACCTTGAGGTAAGTGGAGCCTCTCTCAAGAGCAAAGCAGGGGAGCTGACAAATCCATCAGATGCACTCTTGAAGGCTAAGAGGGGGGAAGAAGAGCTGAGAAACCCATCCCCCAGGCATTGTGGGCATTCTTCTACAAAAGACTAAGAACAGGGCACATATAAGAGCTGAGAAAAATATCCTCCTGTCCCCCATCCCAGTGAC
Organism: Daubentonia madagascariensis; assembly: GCA_023783475.1. Classification (NCBI taxonomy): domain Eukaryota; kingdom Metazoa; phylum Chordata; class Mammalia; order Primates; family Daubentoniidae; genus Daubentonia; species Daubentonia madagascariensis. The sequence continues at coordinate 3,103,420 of JAKFHU010000144.1, read as the reverse complement.
CAAAAAAAAAATCCTAGCAGCCAAGCTGTAAAGTAGGGAAACACCTCCCACAGTTCCAAAAGCTGGTGGCTTGGCTATAAAGCAAAATCAGATCTCTGGAATCTTACCAATGCCCCAAACTCAGGCCCTGCTGAAATCAAAGTTCTGATTCTACATTCATTCAAAATATTTGAAGCTAGTAGCAAACTGAATCAAACTAAAGCTGCAATGAAGCCCTGGTCTAGATCAAATATACATCAGATTGACTAAGCCACTACTCAAGTGGCCTGAAAAAAAATGGGCATGCCCCATTTTGGAGGTAAATAATATTTACTTCAGTCTCTCTTATTTTTTTAAATATAAAATGTCCATCATATAAATATACAAGACATGTGCAAAAGCAAGACAATGAGATCCATGGTAAGAGAGAGTAAGGGTTCAATAGAAGCAGAACTAGAGAAGACCCAGATGTTAAATTATCAGTTGGACTCTTTAAAATAAGATCAAAATGCTAAAAAAAAATCCAGTGGAGGCCAAAATACTGGAATCAACAGACAGGGTTTTTGAAATAACTATAATGAAAAAGCTAGAAAATCTAGTGGAAAATATGGACAACATTCATGAAGAAATGGGAAATTTTAGCAGAAAATGGTAACTATACAAGCATAATGAAATGCTAGAAATAAAAATATCAGAAATGAATTCATTAAAGAGTTTAACAGGTTAGCATTGGAAAGCATCAAAAAACTTAAAGACATTTAAAAGGGTATCCAAACTAAAAACAAAAAGAAAAAAGAGGGGGAAAAATCTTCTGAGATCTGTAGGTTAATAACAAATCATCTACTACACATGTAACTGGAGTGTCAGAAGGAGAGGAAAAGCCAGGGAACATGGGACAAGAAAAATATTTGATGGGATAATGGCCAAGAAATATCTACTATTAATGAAAGACAACAACACAGATCCATGAAGTTCAGTAAACCCTATACAAAGAAAAACATACCTAGACATATCATAGTCAACCTGCTGAATACTAAATATAAAAAGCAGATGCAACCATAAAAAGCCCTACACGTATTATGGACAGGGAAATAAAATTAAGCTAATGGATGACTTCCTACCAGAAACAAATGAAACCTGAGTACAATTAAATAACTTCTTTAAAGTACTGAAAGAAGACATAAAAGGTAAACATGTAAGTCTATATCCAACTAATATACCCCTCAAAAATAAATGTAAAATAAAGATATTCGCTGATCGATAAAAGCTGAGAGAATTCATCTCTAGAAAAACTGCAATAAAAGAATGCTAAAAGTTCTTTAGACTGAGGGGAATTTATATCAGAGGGAATCTTATATTTGCTGGAAAATATGAAGAATAATAATGAAGTATTATGGGGTTTATAGCATATATAAGTAAAATATAAGATAACAACAGATGTATATTGTAATTTCTAGTGCTGTGCTATCCAATATAGTAGCCACTAGCCATAAGTGGCTATTTAAATTTAAATTCATTAAAATTAAATAACATTAAAAATCCAGTTACACTAGCCACATTCCAGCACTCAATAACCACCTATTATGTACCATATTGCACATCTCAGATATAGAATATTTCCATCATCATAGAAAGTTATATTGCACAGTGCTATTCTAGAACAACCACTAAACATACACACACACATACACAGACGCACACAGACACACACACACGGGGGGGTGGGGAGAGAGAGAAAGGACACACAAGCGAGCCAGTTAGTAAATCCTTTAGGCTTGGCAGACCACATATGATCTCTGCTTCTTTTTCTTCTTCTACTTCCTCCTCCTCTTCTCCTTCTCCTCCCCTCCTCCTTTTTTACAAACTTTTAAAAATGTAAACATTTCTTAGCTCAAGTGTTGTACAAAAACTGTCCATGGGCTGGGTCTGGCCCATGGGTCATAGTTTGCCAACCCCTATAATATACCATCTTAACAAAATTAAAAAGAGAAGTATATGATTATCTATTTAGAAGCACAAAAAGTACCTGACAAAATTTAACAACACTTCCTAATAAAAACTCTCAGCAAACTAGGAATAGAGTGGAATTTCCTCAGGCTGGTAAAAGGCATCTATGAAAAACCTACAGTTAACCTGATACTTAGTGGTGAAACACTAAAACCTTTTTCCCTAATATTGAGAACAAAGCAAGGATGTCTGCTCTCACCACATTTATTAAACATTGTACTAGATGTTCTAGCTAGTGCAGAAAGGCAAAACAACAAAATAAAAGGCATAAAAATCAGTAAAAATGTTGTTTGAAGACCACATTGTTGTGTATGTATAAAACTGTATGGAATCTACAAGAACTATTTCTAAAACTAATAAATGAATTTAGCAAGGTGGCAGGATTCAAGATCAACATATAAGAATCATCTGGTTGTGCTGGTACACACATATAGTCCTAGCTACTTGGGAGGCAGAGGCAGGACGATCACTTGAGCTCAGGAGTTTGAGACCGGCCTGAGCAACATAGCAAGACCTCATCTCTAAAAAACAAAACAAAACAAGAAAATAACTGGAAAATGAAATTTAAACAATCAGGGCCAGGCATGGTGGCTCATGCCTGTAATCCCAGCACTTTGGGAGGCTGAGGTGGGAGGATCACTTGAGCCCAGAAGTTTGAGGCTGCAGTCAGCTATGATCATGCCACTATACTCCAGCCTGGGCAACAGAGTGAGACCCTGTCTCTAAATAAATAAATAAATAAATAAATAAAAATCAAATAATACCTAAGGGATAAATCTAATGATAGATATGCAAGTCCTATGCAAAGGAAGCTATGAAACATTGCTGAGAAAAATTTTAAAAACCTAAATGAATGACAAGACATATGATGTTCATGGTTTAACTGACTCAATACTATTAAAATGTTCATTCTTAAATTGACCTATAGATTCAACACAACCCCAGCAGGATTCCAGCAGCTATTTTTGAAAAACAAGATAAGCTAATTCTAAAATTTTTATCACAATGAAAAGAATTTAGAATAACCAAAGCAATCTTGAAAAAGAACCAAAGTGAACAATTTACTAATTTCAAGACTTACTCCAGTAATCCAAAGTGTGGTATTAATGTAAGGATAGACAAATATTAATAGATTAATGGACCAGAACAGAAAATGTAGAAATAGCTTTACACACATACGATCAATTGATTTTCAACCAAGATGCCAAGTCAATCTAATGGATTAAAAAAAATCTTTTTAAACAAATGTTGCTGGAACTGTATATGCATGTTGAAATAAAATAAACTTCATTCTGCTCACAAAAATTAACAGAATAAATCATACCTAAATGTAAAACTACAAACCATAGATGTAAAAACTCAAACCATTATCATTAATTTGAGATAGATCACAGACCTAAACATAAGACTCCAAATCATAAAACGTCTAGAAGAAAATATCTTCTTTGAAACTTTGAGGTCATAAAACCATAAAAGAAAAAGCTGATAAAGTGGGCTTTATCAAATAAAAATTCCTGTTCATCAGAAGATCTCAATAAGTAAATAGACAAGCAACAGTCTTAAAAAAAAAATCATAGCATATATATCCACCAAAGGACTTGTATCCAGAATACAAAGAATAATACCAAAATAAAGACAACCCAATTTTAAAATGAGAAAAGACATGGAAGACACTTCATGAATGATATGGAAGACAAACATATTAAAAAGTGCTCAACATCATTAATCAGGGAAATATAATATAAATTACATTTGTAAATTTAATATAAATATAAATTTAATAATTTAATTTACTATAAATTAAAATCATACCCACTAAAATACCAACAGAAAAAGCACTGACAGAGCCAGGCTTGATGGCACACACCTATAGTCCCAGCAACTTGGGAGGCTGAGGTGGGAGGATTGCTTGAGACCAGCCTGGGCAACATAGTGAGACACTGTCTCTAAAAAAACAAAAACAAAAAACCCCACTGACAACAGTAAATGTTGACAGAGTTGTGGAGCAACTGGAACAATAATATATCATTGACAGGAGTATAAAATGGTAAAAATGGTAAAACCACTTTGAGGAACAGGAGGGCAGTTTCTCATATACATACACTTACCATATGACCAATCAAAGTTCTACTCTTAGGTATTTATCCCAGAGAAGTGAAAACATACATCCACAAACCATAAACAAAAAGCCTTGTGTAAGAATACCCATAGCAGCCTTATTCATAATTGCCCCAAACTAGAAACAACCTAAAAGTCCACCAATAGGAGAATTGTGGTATATTTATAGAATGAAATACTCAACAATAAAGAACAATCTACTGATACATACAATATGGATGAGTCTTTAAAGCATTATAAGTGAAAGAAGCCAGATACAAAAGAGAGTACATATTACATAATTCCATTTATATAAAGTAAAAAGCAGGCAAAACAAATCTTTAGCGATAATAATCAGCAAATGATCACTGGGTGAGGAGGGGCTCAGGGATGTTAAAGGTACACAAGAGAACTTTCTGGGTTAATTGCAAAGTTCTATATCTTCTTTTGGGTGGTGATTACACAGGGTTATACAATTGTCAAAACATCAACCTGAACAGTTAAGATGTGTGCATGTCACTATATTAATTTCTATATATCAATTTAAAATAAAGGTGAGTGGTGGATTCCTATTCCAGAATCATTTGTCTCTAACCCTTTACTGATCTATCGGACCTGTTTGCTTCAGCATGATTTTAGGGCTCTAATCTATTCCTTAATTATGGAATTTATCTTAAAGGGCACACAATCCAGTGTCCCAAAGAAATAGCATTTAGAATCTGTGAAGTAATTTTGTGGAAACAACAATCTTTTATTTCCATTGGTTAGTGAGCAACCATTTGACCATTGTAAGGCACTATCTTGTACTAATTTGAATTTTACATGAATACATGGTGGAGTTCTTTAAAAGTACAATACTTAACCTACTTTATTGCAAGCTAGTCAAAATAATACGGTAAAAATTAATTCTTCAAAGGCATGCAGAACACTATCACTTTTCATTAAGCCCATTCTCTAGCATTTGCTGCCATGATCTTTACAGTGCTCCAAATCAGCACCAGAATTTTGGAATACAAAATAATTTCCTATCCAAAGCAGGCATCTTTTCCAAAGCAGGTGGACACTCAGGTCATTCTTCTTCTCTTAGACAACTCATTAGTATTTGCCCTAGTTAGGTAGAAATGAACCACAAGTCAGAGTATGTGGTAGGAATTTATTAACAAGTAAACAACTTTGTTCATACCAGAAGACCAGCAATTAGGTTATAAATGACTTCAGAGCAGGTGCAAGAACTTAACAATTTTAGAGCATTCCATTAAAATGTCTGTTGCCCAAGTAGGCTCACAAGAAGTGCTCTATAAATGCTGGTTATTATTTTTTGCTGCACTCCCTCTGAGAAAATGATGTGACCTGCAGAGGTGGGAGTACACACAGCAAGAGAGTCTCCCTGCAAGAGGAAGCTGGGAAATTTGGTGGTGGTGTTTTTGGATAGGATTCCTAAGAACACTTGGGACAAAATCCTGCTGTGTGCATTTGCTCAATCCTTAGGAATCTCAGCTTGGCCAATCGACTCCAGAGAGCTAGATCGTCACTGCACAGGCCCCAGATTCGTAATTCTAAGAATAGCCATTTAATGTGCACTGAAGTGGCTTCTAGGGCACTGTTTTGTTATTATACATAAACAAATTTTAGCCATCACAAGGAAATCTAAAATCCATAGAAACAAGTTTTCAACCTAAAGAGCTTTCTGAGGAATAAACTACTATAAGGAATTGGTTTTATATTCCTATAACTACCCTCCAAATTCTCATCCTGAAAGAAACTTGAATACTCCACGGCAAAAGGCAGGCTACTCGAAGAGTAAATACCAAACTTTTATACAGGTGTAGTCAGTGTCAGGAAATGTTAATTTGTGCATATAAAGCCAATGTCAGCAGGGCTCTGTGGCGTGCACCTGTAGTCACAGCTACTTGGGAGTTTGAGGAAGGAGGATCCCTTCAGCCCAGGAGTTCGAGGCTATGGTTGAGCTATGATGTGCCTGTGAATAGCCACTGCACTACAGCCTGGGCAACATATTAAGACTCCATCTAAAAATAAATAAATAAATAATTAAATAAAAAAGCCAATGTCATCAGCTCAAAATAAGTAAGACTGGCCTTCTGGAAAGGGTTTGGAAATACAGGGCTTGCTTCTTAACTAATTAAAATGTTAGAGTGGCTCTCAAATGTGAGGGGGAAAAAAGGCATACTTTGGATCCTTCTTAGTAGTGTATCTGAGGTTACCAACAAAAGAGGCGTATGTTTTGAACGAAGAGCCAAGATTAAGAATTGGTCATTGAGTTTCCAGGGCAATCTAAGGTTAGAAGTCCCCAAATCAGTTTATATAATTTTAGCAGGTGCTTTTGGTAAGGCTGTTTGAGAAGCAGTTACAGTGTGGAAAATAATATAGTGGTCAAATGTGGCTCCAGCTCTATTAACCGGTTGGGTGACCTCAGGCAATTCATTGAGTCTCTACACAGAATCAAGGTTAAGAGCCTCAGAAAAACCAACAGACCCTTTGTTCACTGTTGTACGTCCAGTGCATGGCACTGTGAATATTGAGTGAAGGAACCTAGGTTTGAAACTTCATTCTACCACTTACTAACAGGATGACCTCAGGGAAATTACCCACCTTCTTTGAACTTCCATTTTCTTATTTATAAAATGGAGATAATAACTATATCATAGGATTGTGAATTTAAATGAGATGGACATGAAGCATTTAGTAAATACTAAATAGTTAGCCATAATTATTATATACTAATTCCTTACATTTTACATTTATTTTAAAAAGAAAAATTTCAGAGCATTTCAGTTTTGTCAAAGACAATTTCTATGCTATGTACCCAGCTAACCATGATCTCCAAGATCTGCCTCCCCATCCACTGGGGAAAGCGCCCAAGAGCCACATTGTATTGATGATCCTGCTCTATGGGTCTGATTGGTTCTGTCTACATGTGTCTGGAACACCTGGAGCTATGGGATAACTGACAGGAAAAGCAGAAGCTGTTAAAGAGAATGATGTGGATGTACAGATGGCAGACAATACCAGTTGAGGGGTCCAAAAGGGCTTTCCAGCTCCCGGGTCCAATCTCATCCTGCCTCTGGGAGTCTATGAGACAGCTCTGTATCCTTATTTTTTGCCTAAGTTAGCACCAGTGTGCTTATTATTTGTAACTAGGCTTTGTTTCCCCATTTTCGTTGATCTTCACAATATTCCTATAAAACAAACAACATAGCATAATAGAATGAACATATGGAATCAGACAAGCATGACCCTGCTATACTACTCATTGTCAAACTTTTAAGTGAATTAATGGTCTGAGTCTGTTTCCTCATTTTAAAAATAGGATAGCAATGCCTACTTTGTTTTAGGGCTGCTTAGAAGATACAGGTAAGTAAAATATCTGACAAGAAGCACTCAACAAATTTTCATTCCTATTAGTATCCCTGTTTTACAAAAGGGAAAACTATGGCTGAGAAATTTCAATATTCTACCTGCTACACCACAATGGGAATAAATATCTACTGTCTTAACACACAAGATTATCAAAAGAATGAAAAATCAAACTGAGAAACTTGTGAACTCTTAAGTGCTCTGAACTTAATTCTAAATGATTAAGTGGAATTGTGCGTTTACTTGATGATCTCCAAGATCTGCCTCCCCATCCACTGGGGTAAGCCCCCAAGAGCCACATTTGTATTGATGATCCTGCTCCATGGGTCTGATTGGTTCTGTCTACATGTGTCTGGACAACCTGGAGCTATGGGATAACTGACAGGAAAAGCAGAAGCTGTTAAAGAGAATGATGTGGATGTACAGATGTAAGTAACAGCTTTGCTTATAACCACTCAATTTCTTTTGCTCAGACCCTACACTAACTTACTTTCCCAGGTAGATTTCTCCTCTTTGGGAAGAGAATGTATTGCCAGTTGACATGAGTATTCTACTCTGCTTGTCAGTTCTACTTCTAGGTAAGGTTTTGGTTTTGTGAATTATTTTTCCAAGGTAGACCACTTACCAGAAAACTGACAAAAACAACAAAAAAACCTAGGCACTGCACACTAGACCCTTAGGAGGCACCATTCCACAAACCCCACTTAGCTAGGACCTACAGTGAGGACTTAGCCTGAGCCTGTGAATTTGCCTTGAATCCTTTTGCCCCTTATGACCTAGAGCTGTTCACCTATACTCTCTCTTTGCAACTACAGAAGTCAGTCTAGATCAAGAGTCTCAACCTTGTCTGCACATTAGAATCATTGCGATTAAGGGTGGGGATGGGGAAAGGGCTTTAAAAAATATTGATGCCCAGATCACAACTCAAAGCAATTAAATCATAATCTCTGGAAGGTGAGACTCAGGCATTAGTATATTTAAAAGCTTCTCTGTGATTCCAATGCACAGACAAGTTTGAGAACCATTGGTCTAGATAACGTCAGATGGACAGGACAGTGGCATTAAGTTGCAACCCAAGACTAATAGAGGCTGGAAAATGATAGCCCATGGGCAGTTTTTCTTTGGGCCACATTTAGAAATATTGTTAATTGTCAACATCTCAAAATTATGAGAATTCACATTACGTTAAGTCTGGTTTGTACAGGATCCTCTCAAAGCCCACCTAGTCCAGAGTAGTCTATTCCTAAAATATTTATTTGGCTCTTGTAGACATCTGAGTTTGAGACTCCTGGATTACTTGAGACCCCTGAATTACTATGGTAATAAGACTGTGCTTTTGGCTACCACATATCAACATGTGATTGCTTTACAAACTAATTAGCTCCTGCTCTGAAAATGGCCCTAAACCAGCATATCATAGCCTGAAAACTGCTTTTCACAACAATTCCATATTATTTTTCCCACCCTAAATGCTACTGCCTCAAGAAAGATCAACAGTTGCCTTAAAAATTGGATTTAATTCCACAAAAAGCAAAAAATGAAAACCCAAGTTGTCTAACTCTGTCTACTCCAATAGTAGGCACTATTTGATTTCCAATTAATCATTTCTGAGTTGGCTATTTCATCTTGGGTAACTAGAGAAGCAAACCCCTTAAAATAAACCAGATATATACCAACTTTATCTCCAAAGATACATGAAAAATCTGAGGTGCCCACATATTTTCCTGTTTCTGAAGGAGTCAAAATTTTCCCACAATGCTCACTGCTTGTTATCTTAAAGCCCCAAAGGTCATCCAGTTCCAAGGATAAATGCTGAGATCAAATGGATATCGGCCATTCTGTGCAATTTTGGTTATCAGTTATAAAACAAATCCTCTAACAAGTTCCAGTAGACTATCCACAATTCTTTACATTTGAAATTCATTTGAATAACTAGACTAACAACTGCAAAGTACTTGGGCACTATTTATCAAATCATGCTAAACTATTTATTCTCAACTATCATATGTGATAGTCTCCTCGTGAGGAATGACTGCCCTAATTTGCAAGATGAGAAGAGCTACTCTTCTATCCATGGCTGGTTTCTAACAAGTAGGCAAAACACAGGACCTCATTGTTGCAAACTCTACAACAACAAATTAAAGACCAAAGAGAGTGTATAGCAATTCTCTAACAGTAACAGCGACAGGCATTTATACAGTTTTTGATGTGGTTTAAAAGTACAATATATGATCCTTTAGTAGTTCATAAACATGATGATTGGGTTTTCACGCTCACGTGTGAGATATGCCTCCCTCAACCTTGTTACAACATCTGCGATGTCAGCACATTACCCATCTGATTAAAAAAAAAAAGTACAACGTATTAAGAACCACTTTTCTGGTACTGAATAGTAGGTAATTCTGAGACCAGGATAAGAAAATATGATACAAAGAGGTAGTACAATGTTGTTTGAGTCCCAGATAGAATAAATTGTGATTATCTTGGGCAAGTTACTTAACCTCATTGAGCCTTATTTTCATCCTTTGTAAAACAGAGCAATTTCTACTCCACTTGTTTCATACAGTAATATAAGTTAAAGTGCTTTAAAGATGAAAGTGATAAATGAACTCTCATAATTATAAATCCAAATAAGACAATTAAATTGTCCTAAAACCTGGACTTAGCTAGAATATCAATGACAAGTATCTCCGACTTTGGGACTGTCTGTAAGACAACTATGGGAGACATCCCTATGGGAGACATCAGCTGTAAGAATAAACTAAATGGAAGCAATGTGAAGGACTTTTGAGGTTAACTGAGATGACTTTTAAAATATTTTATCTTCAAAAAATTGACAAAGATCTAGTGAGCATTTAATATGTATCACTGTTACAACACAAACAGCAATCTAAATTCAATGTTCGAGACACAGAAATTGGAAAGCTTTCAGAAAATGCTCTGAAGGCCTTATTAACCAAGTTAAGTGTGGGGGATGGTCTCATTCACAGTTCCTTGCAAAGAAACTGAACCAAATCTTGACATTTTATATTAAGTAGGAACAGTGAATAAGGCACATAATACAGGTGGCTATTAGCCACCTAGTAATTTTTTTAACTATAAAAATAAACATAAGTAACTAATGGAATAACAAAATAAAAGTTTATTTTATTAGAATTAGGAATGTTCTTTCCCTCTGGGCAACCTGAACAGTCCAGTTACAATGAAAATCTAAGAACAGTTATTTCCACAGCACAGGGTGCTCTATGCACAAAATTACAGGGTTAGGAGCATTTAATCAATTTACCGATCTGATTGTCTCACCAACCCGCCCCATCCCGTCCCCCAAGTGCTCTATACCGGGATTTAAATGTTACATTAAGTCCTTTTCTCTCTTGTACTAAATTTCAGTTCCTAATCATGGCTGAACCAATATTACACCGCAGATTCAACCATTTCAAATGAAGTTAGTATTGGATCTATTGTATATGTGTGTATGTATACACATGTGTATTTAATATATTTATTTAAACACACATAAAACACATACAATATGGGTCGCAGCACATTACACAGAATTTAGAGTCTGATTATATGCTACTCAATTTTACCACTGCAGTTTGTGTCCTGAGCTTTGGATCAAAATTTTATTTTAAATCATTAAAAGTCCATCTGCTACTCAGTGAATCTGCTGTTCAAATGAAGTATGCACTTTTCTAAAGACAATGTAACTGACCTCAAGAAGACAAGGAGACCCTGGTGCTTACTGTGAATAGAGCCCTCTGATAAAAAGACTTAGGTAGGTGAAATAGGGAAGCTGTCACACAATATGGCTTGCCTATCCCAGCTGGGGGCACTGAAGCTAACAAAGAAAGCAATTAACTCCGGGAATTCTGTCAAATATGATGATAGCTGTTAAAAGCTTGCAAGTAGAAAAGACCAGTTCAGCTTGATCCATACAAATCAGGGAATGCACTCACAACTGCAATACCCTCAGGTAGTATGCCAGCACTGAAACTAGAAAGCATCTCTAAAAAGCACTGTTCCTCCATGGGTGGGAGCTGACATTATGAAGTGCACACACTGTTTTTGGATACTTGTTGCAAGGGGAGCATGTAGAGTATTTATGACACTCAAACCTAGATACTGCAAAGTTACCTTGTAAGATTTTTTAAAAACACCACACATACACAAAGCATTTTAAGGGAACCACATATATCTATATAGCAATTCTGGCTGTTTTTCAAAGTTACCAGGGAAAGGAACTTAAGCTTTCTTTAAAAAAAAAAAAACTCCTTAGTTTTGATAAATGTCTTTTAAGATTGATGCAGTCATTTAAAATAAAATAAAGTCAAATGGATGATGGGGGAAGAAAGGGGCTAGACAAGAATATGGAAGAAGCAGACACTGAGTTCAGATTTGCACCTGAGGTGGCAAGTGAGGGAAGGAGAAAAGGTACAGGTAAAGTTGATCCTAAAGCGACAAGTGGTTTAAGGAAGCAGCATAATATACTCAGCAAACATTCACTGATTTCTGATGGGAAAAGAACAGTTGCAAGTACATCTCATGTAACAACCTTTTCTAAAAGGAAAAGTAGGGTTGATTCAGCAAAGCCTAACTTAGGCAAAAGGCCAGAGGAAAGTGAACCTACTTCCCAATGGAGTAATAAGATGTACAATGCAAGAGCAGACAAAGCTGCCTCACAAATGGTAAACACTCCCTAGGCACAAGACATTTAAAGGAAGACAAAGAGGTCCTCAGCCCAAACTGGTATTTAATATTTAGACCTCTTAATCTAGTTGCCTAGTTCACTCTGCACTCCTGTATAAAACCAACAGATTTAGGGATGCTGACCTGTTGAAAAACACCACAGCCTAAATGGCCTAAACAGGTACATAGTTAATAAAACCACCACCATCCTTTACTTTTAACATAGCTCTTAGTAGAAATTTCATAAAAATGGACATCACAGCTAAAATGCATTATTAATTCTCCTATCTGCTGACAATAGAAAAAAAGCAAACTCAGTGATTTCTATTTAAATGCACTAGATGGGAATATCATGTTCTAGGGGTGTTCGCCTTCAAACTGAACCCACAGCAACACGCACAAGCAATTTCAGTATCTGCCATTTTAAATTCACAATCTGAGACTAAGTGAATGGCTATTTTTTTATATTTAAAGCAAAACATTCTATTTGACACCCTAACATAGAGAAGGGGTGAGAGATGAGCCATAACTAAAATCTTAAAAGGCTCAAAGCAGCAATTAAGGAAAAACAAAAAAGGAAAAGAAATTTTGAAATGCTTCCTCTGGATGTGACAGGGAGCCTAGGAAGCCTACAGCTGTGTGCATGACATGAGCACACAAGGGCTTGGGTAGAGGCATGAGGCCATGGAGGGGGATTAGGTTGGGGACAGGATCATTCATGAATTGCAGCAACAAAACTCCTTGTTGCAGTCCTTATCAGGTCATGGCCTTTAGTCAGAGCTTGACTTCCCTGTCCCTGATCAAGAGCTGGGAATTCAAGGCATGAGGCCCATGGCCAGCATCAGACATTCCAAAACCAGAAAGGGCAAAGTAACCTCAGGAAAGGGAAACTGAAGACCTCTAGTTAGGTCTTCCAGAGGTGCTAAACCAACACACCTTTTATCCCAACCCCAACCCTGGAAAGATAAAGCAAACTGAAAGAAAATGCACAGCAAATAGACATAATCTTGAAGATTTTTAAAGAATAAATATTTTTTTGTAATTAAACATTATGCAAACACGTGCCACGCTTGCTTTGTCCATGCATATGCGCTATATACAATTTTGAAAAATACTGTGTTGTCCTCTTGTTTGAAAAGTCATATACAAAGTTTTTTTGTTGTTTGTTTGTTTATCCTCTTGCTGCCTACCCCTTCCCCATCCCAAGATTTTCTTTACAAGGAACTAATCATCATTCACTCATGACTTTGGGGTATGAGAGAAAGAGAGTCAGTCTGTGTGTGTGTGGGTGTATTTGTATGTGTAGGGGAGGAAGGAGAAGAGGTCCTTTACCAAAGTACAACCAAATGGCTGGTTTGGACATGAAAAGCAGTATCAAGGAGCTGTTTGAAATTTTAACTGTACTACACTCAGGAAAAAGAAAAAGAAAAAAAGGAGTCAGCTTTGAGAATGAAGCTACGTTACAAGTTAAAGTTGGAGGGCTTTTAGTGTGTCTGTCACACTTTTGTTGGCGGCCTAGAATACTGTAGTACAATGGTTTATCTACCTTTTTTATTACAATATAATTTACTTAAACTTTCCGTTAACAAAACAGAATTCTGGTACTACAGACCAGCGGTGTCAGAATAGGCTTAGTGCCTCCTTGTTTGTGTTTGTTTTGTTTGTTTTAATTGCATGAGCACTCTAGATGGTAAAGTTTTCAGAGTTCATTTTATGCAGGGCCATTCTCAGTCCTCAATGTACTCCCACAGATCTTTTTCATAGCCTTCATGTACATGCTGTAACAAAACCCTTCGTCGACTCTCACAGTATCTGTAATCAAAGAGAAAAAAAAAAACAACTTGTTGTCAGCCTCCAATAATAGAAAGAGAGGCATTTAGTTATTTTTAAGGCACCCCTACAATTTATCCAGACTTGGACCCAAGCACCTGTTTTTATTAGGCCCTAGTACAGACACATCAAACTGCTTCTAACATTAAAACAGTATTTTTTGAAAGCCAGGATTCCTAGTCATGGGAATTAATTTTAAAGCAATAAAGTGTTAGAAGTTCAGATGGGCCTTAGAAATCATGATTCAACCCTGTAGTTCTACAGATAAATAGTTTCAGAAAGAAGTAATTTCATGGGTTATTTATTCACACCTATAAAATCTGTTAATTGTAAAAGTACCATAAACACAATATAGTAGTTATAGTTAGCTACGGGAAGTGAAAATATTAATATGTTAGAAATAAATCTCCAAGTCTTCCAAATTCCCAAACTTTCCTACTACTTTAAAAAGACATTAGCATTTGCCAGGAAAAAACTTTAGGGGAAATAGCTTCATGTTGAGAAAATCAAACATTCTGCATCTTTAGCTTAAGAGGCAGCATGTCTTGAAGTAACATCTACTCATAGGACAAAGTAAATCTCTCCTTAGAGATAAAAAAATCTAATAAAAACTCTAAAAGGTAAGTTTCATAGCTCATTTATCAACAGCTACAACCCATAGGATTCCCAGGCTAAGACCAACATCCAATTCTCACCCCTCACCCTAAAGGCAACTTGTCCTTTTTGGGCTCTTTCTTCCTTGCAAGGCAGCAACTAAATAGTTAACTGAAGAGAAGCAGAATCAGCAGTGGAATAAATGGCTGAATTCCTCCTCTATGCTTGACCAGTACTACTATCCGCAATTCGAAGCCCAATGGACAGAAGCAATCTGTGAGAAACATGGCAGCAGCCAGTTACTGGATATGCTAAACCCAGTTTACTATCCCTGAACTTCACTGCTAAGGCCTACTAGACCACCACTGGCAGAAAGTTTTACTCAACAGCTATTTAAAAAAATCTTACCTGTACTTATCTTGTACTTTCTGCTTTATATCCTGCAGAGAATCTTGGGAAATATCTCGTTCAAGGTAGCCCGAAAGCACCTCTGTGGCATTCTCTAGATCTGCTTGGTTATTCTGCAAGAAGAATACACAGTAAATTTTGGCTTCAAAAATAAAGCTAAAAGATAAATCATTTTAGCTGCTTTGTAGACTGTACACTATTCTCAACACTGATTCTATAATTTTCATAGGTGGTTTAACTGCACCTGAAAAGTTCTTTTAAGGCTTTCACCTCTAACAACTTGTTCTTTCTTTCCCAGAACAATTTTTAAATGTTAAAAGAGCTAAAGATTCACCCACTACTTTTGGAAGGATACTAAGGACAATTTGAAAAGACTTAAGAAGTCTTCTGGAATCTTTTAGTTCTGGGAACTGGTCTTTGCTAAAAACTCAAAGAAAAACTTGAGGAAAAAACAGACACCTATTCTTGCTTACATCTTGGCTGCACCTATTTCTTTATAACAATATACGGAAGATTAAATTTTTATTATCCTTTACTACTCGGCTATTTTTGTACATTTTACCCATCTAAATTCCCATCTGCTAGTCAGTCTTATTGTCTAGTCACCTATGGATATCACTTTTAAATGAGCATCTTTCCTAGAAAACACTTTTATTGCTAAAAGCCCGCTTTTTAGTCATTACTTCTCCACCAAAGGTAACCACCACATTAACTTCTAATACCACAGGGTTAGTTTTACCCAAATAAAGGCTTTTATTGAGAACTTATGATGTACCAGGTGCTGTGTAAGCAATTAACATGGATTGTCTCATTTAAACCTCATAACATTCTAGAAAGGTAGTATCTCCATTTTAAAATAGAGAAATAAGAGGTTAAGTAATTTGTTCCAAATCAACAGAGCCAAAAAATGATGAAGTAAAGATTCATATCTAGGCCTAACTCCAGAACCTGCACACTTCATCACCAGCTGGTTAAATCACATCAATTTGAATGTAGTTTAAGACAAGAAATAGAAACTTCCTATATCCTCGTAATAAATACTGTGTTTACCCATATTTTCTAAACAGACAAGAACCTTTAAGACTCTATATATCTTATCTATGAAAGATCAAGTAGTCCTATGACATAAGCTAGGCTTTTTCCCCAGCCAGGAACTACTCCTACCTCAAAGATAATGGACTGGTTATTCTTTTTGAGGTAGAAAGCGAAGACATAAGTGTACATGAGTGTGGCACGACACTGGCAGAGGACATCAACTGCTTTCTTCAGGAACTGCACCTCAATCCAGGACATGTTGTGCTGTTGCATCTCTTCCATTTTCTGCTTCACCTGAGCATACAGTTTGTGCTCAAAGCGTAGACTCTGCATGTGGTTCATATAGCGATTACAGTAGAACAGGTACCTCTGCAGGGCTGCCCTAGATCGCTGTGCCGTTAAGAAAAATGAGGTCATGTAATTATAACATATGAATTATACACAAAAGCTGATATCAAATTAAAACCACAACGAGATATCACCTCAAACCTGTTAGAATGGCTTTTATCAAAAACATGAAAAACAGTTAAGTATTCACAAGGATGTGGAGAAAAGGGAACTCTTGTACATTGATGGTGGGAATGTAAATTAGTACAGCCATTATGGAAAATGATACGAAGGTTCCTGAAAAACTAAAAATAAAACTACCATGTGATCCAGCAATTCCATTACTGGGCATATATGCAAAGCAATTGAAATCAGTAAGTCAAAGGGATATCTACACTCTCATGTTCACTGCAGCATTTTTCACAATAGCCAAGGTAAGGAATCCATCTAAGTGTTTATCAATGGATGAATGGATAAAGAAAATGTGACAGACAGACTGATACACACACACAAATGGAATATTATTCAGCCTTTAAAAAGAAGAAAATCCTTTCATTTGTGACAATATGGATGAACCTGAAGAACATTATGCTACGTGAAATAACCAGGCATAGAAAGACAAATACTGCATGATCTCACTTCTATTTAGAAACTAAAAAATTCGAATTCATAGAAGTAGAGAGTATAATGATGGTTAGAAGGGAGGGAGAAAGAAAGGGAATGAGGAGTTGTCAATCAAAGGATACAAAGTTTCAGATAGACAGGAGGAATGTTTTAAGATCTATTGCACAGAAGGGTGACTATAGTCAATAATAATGTATTGCATATTTCAAAATAACTAAGATTAAATTTCAAATGCCTCACCATAAAAAATAAGCAAGCAAAGAGATGGATACATTAATTGGCTTGATTTAATCATTCCACATTGTATACACATCAAAACATCACACTGTATCCCATAAATATATACAATTATGATCTGTCAATTAAAAATAACATTAATAACAAAAAAGCTGATATATTTACTGATAAAACAGTATAGTAATTTAAGCTAAAATAAGGAACAGACATCTACTGCTACCTTTGTTATTTAATATAGCTTTGAATGTCCTGAAACTATACAATACCATACCCATGAGCCACATGTAGCTATTTAAACTTAAATTTATTAAAATTAAAAATTCAGTTCCTCAGTGCTCAATAGTCACATGTGGTTAGTGGCTACCAAACTGGACAGTAGTGATGAAGAACATTTCCATCATTAAAAAAAAGTTCTATTAGATAGCACTGTTCTACAGTATGCATTAATGTAAAACAAGTAAGAAGCAAAATTATTTTAAGTAGAAAACTATAGAGGCAACCAGATATAATATAACTCCTGATATAATGCAAGAGAAAGTTCATAGTAATCAATTAAGTGTTATATGTCCCTCTCCCCAGCCTCCCACCATCAATGAGTCTGAATTTGATCCAGTTTCTTAAATTAACAACCAATTTCTAGAAATTCAGGGATAGAAGATATAATGGAGTTGCAATGAGCAAAATCCATAATGTGGGAAATTCTATCGGACAAAAGGACCTCATGTCCTCAACAAACAAATGGTAATGAAAAAAATGGCAGGGATGGGGAACAGAACAGACTTAAGAGATATCAATCAAATTCAACTGTGGACCTGTGTGGATCCTTATTGAACCAACTATAAAAGGAAAATATATACGATAATTAGGAACCTTTGAATACTAGATAGTTGATACTAACAAAGTACTGCTTTAAAATATATACAATTGATCTCTGAACAATATAGGTTTGAACTGCACAGGTCCACTTACATGTGTAATTTTTCAATAAATATATTGGAAAATTTTTTGGAGATTTGCAACAATGAGAAAACTCAGATGAAAAAAACGTAGCCTAGAAACATCAAAAAAATTAAGAAAAAGGTATGTCATGGATGCATGAAATATATGTAGATACTAGTCTATTTTATCATTTACTACCAAAAATATATACAAATCTACTACAAAAAGTTAAAATTTATCAAAATTTACACACACACTTAACAGATCATACACGGTGCCATTCATAGTCGAGAGAAATGTAAACAAATGTAAAGAAGTAGTATTAAATCATAACTGCATAAAATTAACTGTAGTACATACTGTATTACTCTAATAATTTCAGAGCCACCACCTCCTGTTGCTATTGTGGTAAGTTCAAATGTTGAGAGTATCGGCTTAAAATGCTACGTTGACACTAATCATGCATGACAAACATGAGTGAGCAGTTTGTCTCTCCAGAAAACTGCATACTGCAGTAAAAAGTGACCTCTCCCAGTTCTTGCATATTTTTCATCGAGTTTAGTGCAATACTGTAAACCTTGGATAAAACCATGGAACCCATACAAGTACCACTATTGATGCTGGAAGTGCTCCTAATAAGCAGAGAAAAGTCATGACATTATAAGAAAAAGCTGAATTGCTTGCTATGTACTGTAAACTGAGGTCTGCAGCTGTGGTTGCCTGTCATTTCCAGATAAATGAATTCAGCATAAGGACCATCGTAAAAGAAGAAAAGGAAATTAGTGAAGCCATTGCTGCAGCTACACCAGCAGGCACAAAAACTTCACGTTCTGCAAAATACCTTTTTATCTCATATTGAAGATGCATCTTTTATGTGGGTGCAGGATTGCTTTAAGAAAGGCATATTGGAGTCTTTCTTATAGACTCTAATATGACTCAAGAAAAAGTGAAGTCATTATACAACAACTTAAAGCAAAAGAAGGTGAAGGATCTAAAGCTGGAGAATTTCATGCCAGCAAAGGATGGTTTGATAATTTTAGAAAGAGTCTGGCTTAAAAAATGTCAAGATAACAGAAGCAGCAGCTTCTGCTGACCAAGAGACTGCAGAAGAGTTCCCAGATGCCATTAAGAAAATCACCGAGGAGAAAGGATTATCTGCCTGAACAGGTTCTTAATGCAGATGGAAGTGCCCTATTCTGGGGGGAAAAAGCCACAAAGGACATTCATTAGTAAGGAAGAGAAGCAAGCATCAGGATTTAAGGCAGGAAGGGATAGGCTAATTCTACTATTTTGTGCAAACGCAGTTGGGTTTATGATCAGGACTGTCCTTATCTATAAAGCTGCTAACCCCTGAGCCTTGAAGGGAAAAGATGAACACCAGCTGCCAGTTTTCTGGCTGTACAACAAGAAGGCCTAGACAATGACAATGCATTTTCTGGATTGGTTCTATTGATGCTTTGTCCCAGATGTCAGGAAGTACCTGGCCAGTAAGGGATTGCCTTTTAAAATTCTTCTGATATTGGACCATACCCCTGGCTACCCAGAACCCCATGAGTTAAACACCAAAGGTGTTGCAGTGGTCTTCTTGCCCCAAACACAGTATCTCTAATTCAGCTTCTAGATCAGGGAGCCACAAACACCTTTACGGTTCATCAGACCTGGTACTCTATGGAAAGGATTGTCAACGCTATGGAAGAGAACTCCAATAGGAAGAACATCATGAAAAACGCTATGGGAAAGAACCTCAATAGAATATCATGAAAGTCTGGAAGGATCACACCATTGAAGATGCCATCGTTGTTGTAGGAAAAGCCATGAAAGCCATCAAGCCTGAAACAAATTCCTGCTAGAGAAAACTGTGTTCAGATGTTGTGCCTGACTTCACAGGATTTATGACAGAGCCAATCAAGGAAATCAAGGAAATCATGAAAGAGATTGCAGCTATGGCAAAAAACAGTGGGAGTGGGTAGGTGAAAAGTTTCAAGATATGGATCTTGGAGGAGAAATTTAAGAGCTAATAGACACCACACCAGAGGAATGAAGAGAAGACAATTTGGTGGAAACGAGTGCTTCCGGAACCAGTGCCAGACGAAGAGGAAGACAACGTAGAAGAAACAGTGCCAGAAAATAAATTGACATTGGACAATCTGGCAGAAGGGTTCCCATTATTCAAGACTGCTTCTGACTTCTTCTATGAATGGACCCTTTTATGATACAGGCAATGAAACTAAAGCAAATGGTGGAAGAAGGATTAGTACCATATAGAAACATTTTTAGAGAAATGAAAAAGCAAAAACGTCAGACAGAAATTATGATGTAAAGTTACACCGAGTGTGCCTGCCTCTCCTGCCTCCCCTTCTACCTCCTCCATCTCTTTTCCCTCTGTCACCCCTGAGACAGCAAGACCAGCCCCTCCTGTTCCTCCTTCTACTTAACGTGTAGATGACAAGGATGAAGACCTTTATGATGATCCACTTAATGAACAGTAAATATATTTTCTCCTTATAATTTTTAAAATAACATTTTTTCTCTATATTACTTTATTGTAGGAATACAATATATAATACATATAACATACAAAATATGTGTTAATTGACTATGCTTATCAGTAAGGATTCTAGTCAATAGTAGGCTATTAGTAGGTAAGTTTGTGGGCAGTTAAAAGTTATATGCAGATTTTCCACTGCACAGATTTTCCAACTCTGGCATTATTGGGTCAATTGTAATGGTATTACAGTTATATTAAGAGAGTCTATTTGTCAGACATACACAAAGTATTACCAAAGAAACAATATGATATCTAGTTTAGATTTGTTTTGTATTATTATTATATTGCAAAAATTATTCACATAAGGTCTCTCTTATTATACTATAAATCTGTAGAGGGGATGGACTTTTAAAAAAATAACCTTAGTATCTCCAGTACCTGATATGCAGAAAATGATTAATAAATGCTTGCTAAATGCAACCACTATCAAAGGGTTTCTTACCACACATACATTATTTCTTTTCTTTTATCCTCACCTCCTCTTCC
This sequence comes from Daubentonia madagascariensis, assembly GCA_023783475.1. Lineage (NCBI taxonomy): Eukaryota > Metazoa > Chordata > Mammalia > Primates > Daubentoniidae > Daubentonia > Daubentonia madagascariensis. Next base: position 3,082,245 of record JAKFHU010000144.1, on the reverse strand, counting down.
TCTCTTTATGCCTTAAAGTCTACAAATAACACAGACACTTAATTCTTGGCCCTGTGGTTGTCTCTTGCTTAGAAATACTAATTCTGAACCATGTGATTAGCCAACCACATGATCCAGCATCCTACAACATTGAGACACCTCAAAATACCATTGCAAGCCATGTTATTTCAAGAGTCAGGTAGATATCAAACATATGCTTACAAACTGGAATATTATGCCAATCTGAAAATATAATATATGGAAAATAACCTGCTTAGCATTTTATCTTCCCCCAAAGCACTAATATTTTCAAGCCTGTCGAATTCCCAAAGTGGACTGGAAAGCCTAAATTACCTTATTGACATATATAATGCTAGAGGACTTAATTTAATCTAACAATACTAAAAATAGCTTCTCACTAAAATTCAACATGATAGAAGAAAATCCATACCACCACTGCAAATAAGACAAACTTTCTAATCAAATACCAGAATCTGAAATAAGAAATGTAATCAATGCCCTAAAAACAGTTTGGAAAAAAACAAAAACAAAAAAACAAAACAAAAAAAACACCACCCCCAAAATCTACAAGCCTGAATGCTTAGAACAGGGGGCAGGCAAACTCCAGCCTGCAAGCCAAATCTATCACATGTCTTTGTAAATAAAGTTTACACAGAACACTGTCACACCCATTCATTTAAGTTTCAGCATTACAAAGGCAGAGGCAGAGTTGAGTAGTCACAACACAGACCAACCATATAGTATGCAAAGCTGAAAATATTTATCATCTGACCCTTCACAGAAAATGACCCACCCTCCCTACCCATCTCAGAAAGGGATTCTATCAGCACCCAAATGAAGACCAGATCAGGTCATGGATAACTCATATACTTTCTCTGTTGGTAAATACTGTATCTGGCTAGATTGCTAGATCTAGCTAAACTACTCTTCTTTAAGAATAAGCAAAAACTAAAAGTCCACCATGGTAATTAGGAAAAATAAAAGGCAGCATAAGAGAAAAAGAACATTTCTCTGTGAACTAAAAAGAATTACTATAAAAATTAGAAGAAAATTGTAGGAAAATGTACAGACTCTTTCTTTAGTAGGATTTAAGATGATCATGACTGCTTAAAACAGAAGCAGAAAGCCATAAAAGAGAAAAGGCTAAGATAAAACAACAACAGAAGGAGATGTAATAACAAAATGAGCTAAATAATAAATGCAACAGCAGAATCAAGTCTAAATAGGAGGTTGGAAAAAGCATGTCTGTCATTGTAGAACTTTTATATAAAAATTATATGGGGTACTAAATTAGAATGTAAGGACCACTAGATGGGAGTGGAGTAGGGGTACCAAATGACCTGGTCTCAACAGACCATGGATTTTTCAGATATTTAAAAATTTTTAAATGTGCTTAAAAATCTGATAATAACCTAAAGGAAAAAAATACAAAACACTCTAGATCACCTGGATAAACGGAGAACTAAAATTTAATTTCAGGTCTTACATTTGTGAAATGGCTAAAATTGGCATCCAATATTACTTTAATTGTACCAGGCCAATGAGAAAAGTAAGTGATAAGAGTATACATCAGTAATAAATTCTGGGCAAATCAAATCATGATACACTGTAGGAATCAATGTTTGCAGTAGTTGGAATATTGAAAATTGGTGGGAGAACAAGTTAATCATATGGCACTTAGTAGTAGAGTAACACTAAACTTAAAAAACCCCAACCAAAGAGCAGTCTATCAACAGTAATTTAATTTCAGCAAACAACGTATCTGCCAAATTAACACTGAGTATCACTAATTTTGTAGTTCTCTTGGTTTGGCTATATAGTATAAGAGCATATAAGAGTTTACAGCTGGTTTTATGTTTACATGTTTAAATAATATCATAATAAATGCAACTTAAACCAACACTGGAACTTGTGGGAATTTTTTTTCCTTTAAAAGGACCCAAATATTGTGAAAGTCTGTAAAATACTCATCATTTATAATCACACAATATAATTTTCCAGGCTCTTAAAAAAGTGAGACACAGAACTTTCACTTCTAACCATATGACAGACTAGGTTATACATATATATTTTTTTCCCTTTCTATTTACAGTATTTTTATTAGAAATTAATTTTAAAGAAATGTTAAAAAGTGAAACAGTAAGAAACAGATGCAAACCATGTTTTGGATTGCATCCTAAGAAAATCATTTGAAAAGAATACATGTGGGACAATTGGGGAACTTCAATATGGAATGAATGAATGTTAAGAACTATCAAATTCTAGGATTCTACAATTATGACAGAATTACCAGAATGAAATGAACTGAAAGTGTCATAGAATCTAATTCACATCTAGTGTTTGGATCCCTTTTATAATAGTGAGGCATTTCTCTATCTAGTAATAGGGAATTTCTCAGCTCCTGAGACAATCCATTCTAAATCAGCTCACCTATAATCATTAGAACTTCTTGATGAACAGTGACGTAAAATACTAAATAAATAAAAATAAGTCAAATATTGCCTATAAATAGGAGCACACCCATTTAATAAATGCTGTTCTCTACTGTCCTTGATTGGAGGGAGTGGATGTTGACACTAAGACTCTACTAAAACTTGAAATTGTATACTATATGACTACACTAATTAAAAGAAAGCAAACAAACTTATAAATAAGAATGCCCCTGATAAGCATTCTGGATAAGATACCCTTCTAAATGTAAACAGATACCTAGTATCTACTGGAATGTCTTTTCACAAATCTTTCAGAATTGAAAACGGCTGCTAAATTATTCCCTAAAGAATTATTCCCTAATGAATATACAATGTACATTCCTATTTAACTCTTACCCTGTAATAAATATACTTACCTCCTGTGCGTCTCTTGCTGCCTTTGCATCATCCTCATTATAACGGTTACAGTTGTACCTTAAAATAAATTAAGAGGATTCCATAAAGAAACAAACCAATGAAAAGGGAACTAAATTTTAACCTGGATTTAGACATTACCTAAAACCAACATTCTCTTTTATAACAGATAAACTGAGATGTTAAAATAGCCAGGGTTCTACTGTTATAATGATAGAATGAGCAAGCTGAAAGGACCTGAAAGTGTTGCTGAATCTCATCTACACATAGTGTTGGAATCCTCTCTATTAATAGTGGATCAGTTCTCTACTTGGTAATAGCAAATGCCTCACCTCCTGAGGCAGTCCACTCCAAAACAGCTCATCTGTAATAATCACTAGAAAACACGGTCATTCTAGAACTTTCACTAACCATAGTCTGAATTTCTAACTCAAGTTTTTAAGAAAGAGATCATCTTATTTCCTAGGTCACCTGTTATTTAGGCCAAATAGTCCCAATTTTCTAGAGTTACAAACTTTCTTATCTGCTCTTTTATAAATCAAAGAGAACGAATACTTGATGGCCTACCACAAAACAGACGCTGTGCTATGTGCTTTACATGCTATTATAGTATATTAAGAGTCACTGAAGGCTGGGTGCAGTGGCTAACGCCTGTAATCCTAACACTCTGAGAGGCCAAGGTGGGAAGATCGCTTGAGGTCAGGAGTTCAAGACCAGTCTGAGTAGGAACGAGACCCGATCTCTACAAAAAATAGAAAAAATTAGCCGGGTGTGGTGGTGGGTGCGTGTAGTCCCAGCTAGTTGAGAGGCTGATGCAAGAGGATTGCTTGAGCCCAGGAGTTTGAGGTTGCTGTGAGCTAGGCTGACGCCACGGTACTCTAGCCCCAGCGAGAGGTCACTGAAAACTGAAAGATATACAAAATGGGAGAACGGGGAAGACAGGCCCAGAGACATCAGCTCAGAGTGGAGATGAGTAAGACTGGCACTTCATTTGTCTTGGTTACCATATCTCCTTTATGGGAGCCTACATTATGGAAGCAGCTATTTATTGAGTGCTTACTACATACCAGCACTTGCTAAAGACTTTAAATGTATTAACATATTTAATTCCCTCAAACACCTTATGAAGTATGTATTATTATCCTGATTGAGCAGATGAAGAATAAGATTTAAAGAAGATAAGTAACATACTTAAGTTCACATAGCTAGAGAATTTCAGAGCTGGGAATTAAACTTTTGTGTGTCTGCCAACTGAGGCTCATGCTTTTAACCAACAGGTATACCACTCACATGCTGTTGTTATGTCTTCAGAATCTTTTAATGGCGATCATTTTAGATCTAAAGGAAGAATTTTGAGTTTAATTTAAATCTTGTGAAACTGGAGCTGTTGTTTCAGTTTGTCAAGTTCTTCAGGATTTAAGAGTTAAGAGTTAAAGAGATATTAAATATCGTTTTGATATTAACCAAAAACATGTTTAAGATTCTTAAACAATTCTTCAAGCAAGTTATCAATAAAACTGACCAGGACAGCAGTATATACTTAATACATTAGGGAAAAAAAGATGAGAACACCACCTTTCAGCAAGCCTTTAAAGCATTCCATAAGGAAGATACAAATCCATTATCTGTACTCCAAAAAATGGTCAATCAATGCAGAACATCCATGCCTATATTCACTGCCTAGACCACAAACTTCTCAGTCCACACTGAAATACCTTGCTGAAATCTACAAAACATTCTCTAATCTATCATTCTAGTGATACAATTTGATTCTGGGATTTCACATGAGAGAAAAATTGAGTTAGGTGGTTCATATGTAGTGTGTGGAATCAATCACAAATTTTGGAAGTTTGGGATTACCTTTTACGCTTCTAGTCTTTGGTACTTCTCTATTTTCCATATTACTCAGAAATAACCAAAATTGACCCACTGATCTCATTTTTAAGTTTTTAAAGTAACCCAGATAACAATTTGCTTGGGTTGGGAGATTTATTATTAATTTCCCCTAAGCTGGGATTATAAACCTCTCTTGGCAATACTTAGTCTACTCAACCTAGTCCAAAGATTGCTTCCCTTGACCTTTACTTGTCAACTATTAATCTCTCTTCTTCCTATCTGACATATCCTTAAAAACTTTCCTTCTGATATATTTTTTAAACATATTTAGAAACCTCATCTCATTCTGGGCTTTACCCTGCCAACATTATTAAGGATTTTAAGGCCAGGAAGGCAAATATTTAGGATTCATTTATACTTCTAACTCAGACGACTGATACTGCTACTTGGAATGCTATTTTGAGGATTATGAGGCATTTTCAGATATAAACAGGAAAGCATAGCATGATTCACTTGCAATGTCAGCATGGGTAAAGACAAGACACAGGCAGCACTCTGACACCCTGGTCTAGGCTATTCTTCATTCTTCTGTGTCCATCATTTGTTTTATATCCTTTTCAGATTTAAATACAGCTTATTTAAAATCTGAGCTATAATTAAAAATGTCATTACACAAACATATATATGTTTTAAAAAGTATAGGGTGAAATTTAATTTCTGGGAACACACTAATCCTCCAGTTTGCCTTCTTAAAATCTAGAGTACCTGCCTGGCTAAACTCCAAATACCCTTTCTTGGCTCTGACAGTGGCACAATTTCTTCACTTCTACTTAATCAATCAGTTCTTACCTGGCTCAGAATTAATTTCAGAGAAGTAACCCCTCTTGCTATTACTCTAATTAACACAACTAATGAAAGTTCCAACAAAACTAAAAGGGAAGACCCGTCACTGTTTTAAGTTCAGTTCTTCTTCATCTTGTCTTAAACCTATAATCTCTTCCCTTCCATAAACCCTCTATAAAGCAGATAGAATAATGAGATAATGTATATAAAGCACATAATACAGAGCCTTCTCATCTAAATTATAGCTCTAACCACGTCATTCCCACTTAAAATCCTCCTGATAACATCCAAACTACTTTAGGCCCTAGTCTACTTTCCTACTCCCCACAACTAACCAGGGGCCAGAAACTCAAATGCCAATAGAGGACAGGCATGTAACACAAATTAGTGAAGTGGGCCATCTGCATGTTATATAATAACACTCAGAAATATTTTTGCTTTTATCAGGAAATGTGTTAGTTACCATTTTTCTTAAAACTTAAAGCACTCTCAGTCTAACTTCCATTTTCCCAACTAATAAGAAATATGCACGCAACAAAGGTATGTATCACTACTAAATGAAAAGCAATGGTGCCATGTGATTACATGCAAATGATATTAAGCTTCAGTCCTGGGGAAACATATCAAAGTGGAAAGTAAAGGCCCCATCCAAAGGACTGCTACTCAGTTCTAGGTGATTGTTGCTGAATAGGAATGTAAGCCTGTTCCTAAGTTTCAAAGAGAAGCTAAAAATATGGATTTTGTTGGGCAATTTCCCAATTGTTAAAGTTTGGGACTTTCTGTCTAACAATGTGCAGAGTGAAAAAACACACCTTGCAGTTTGGGTTTTGCCAATAGCCTCTTAGTTTTCAACTTTTGCCTAGAGAGACATATTTGAAAATCCAACTCTTCTCTGAAAAAGTCACGTACTTTCATATCACTCCACCTTTCTTCATGCTGCAACTTTTCCATTTCCTACTACTTTTTTAACTAACAAACTCTTACTCTTAAAGTTCATCTCAATTGTTACCTCTTCTGTGAAATATGCCTAACTGATCCCTCTCTGTGGATGTCTTGCATATACTTCTCTTAAAACACTGATCACACACTGTATTTATTTATTTAGCTCCCAAGTTAGATGGTAATCCCTATAAGGTAGAAATTTTATTCATAATTCATGGTACATATCACATACTTATGTGAACATATTCTTCTCCCTTCATTTCCCCAACCTACCAGGCAGATCCATGTGGTTCCCAAGGGCCAAGACACACCCAGCAAAACTCTGCTTTACAGTTCTGGTTACGACAGACCATGTGATTACAACCGCCATCCTTCTCAATTGTGACATGGCATTTGGGACATTCCTATGAAGAGAAACTATAAAGTTGGTGTCAATGCTACACTAGTTGTATTACTACCATTGAGTAGAAGCCAGTTCCAGATTCAGCTTATTTTTAAATACCATATTTATTGTGGTTAATACATGCAAAGCACTTAGAACAGTGTCAAACACTTAATAAGTACTACTAAAAACGAGCTATTGGTCGGGCATGGTGGCTCACGCCTGTAATCCTAGCACTTTGGGAGGCCGAGGTACGAGGACTGCTTGAGACCAGCCTGAGCAACATAGCGAGACCCAGTTTCTACAAAAAATTTAAAAATTGGTTGGGTGTGGTGGCCCTTGCCCATACTCCTAGCTACTCAGCAGGCTGCAGTGGCAGGATCCCTGGAGCCCAGGAGTTTGAGGCTGCAGTGAGCTATGATCGCACCACTGTACTCCAGCCTGGGTGACAGGGAGAGAGCCTGTCTTAAGGAAGGAAAAAAAAAAAGCTATTACCATTATTATTACTAGCTTTTAAAATACAACAATTTAAGGATTTTTTTTTTTAAATTTAGATATGGAATCTTGCTATCTTGCCCAGGCTAGAATGTAGTGGCTATTCACAGGCTCAATCATAGGGCACTATAGCCTTGAACTCCTAGACTCAAGCCATTCTCCTGCCTCAGCCTCATGACAGTTGGGACTACAGGCGTGTATAACTGTGCCCAGCTAGAATTTTTTAAAAGTAGGATTGAGGGACAAAAACATTTTAAGTACTTTTAATCATACACTAGTAATAATAATTTTATGGGAGGGTAAAAACATTCTGTTCATGTAAATATACTCTCCAGTATCATCTAGAAATAATTATTGAGTACTCCCTATATCCCATGCACTGTTCTTAGTGTTTTATATGTATCAACTCATAATTCTTACACTGGTGCTATTCCTATTTTTATTTGTCAGATGAATAAACTAAGGGAGAGAAAAATAGTAAAGAAACTAGTCCAAGGACACATAGATAGTAAATGGTAAAGCAAAGATCAAAACCCAAGCAATCTGACCTCAAGGTTCAGGCAAGCAGGAAATCAGGCCTTGATTGGTAAATTCATTTTGTGGCTATTCAATTTCCCAACTTTCACCTGCCAAATATCTATGTTTTAAATTCTTCTTTTTTTTTTCTTTTCTTTTCTTTTTTCAGTGACTAGACACTTAACATGTTTTAAATTCTTTACGTTGTGGCTCATTAACAAATACACTACAGAGATCATGATAGATTATTTTTTCCCAAGTCCATATCATTTTCTTGGTTGCTAGGCAAGCCAAAGTTACTGCCCTGCAGGACTACTGGCTTTTGCTTCTGAAAAATCTAGAAAATCAACCTATTTTTTAACTAAAACTATAAATAAGATGTAAATCTTGTATTTTTACTATATTTGCTGTAATTGTGCTTGATGTCTGTAACCCCCACAAGGAGGGAACATCACCTACTATATTGTTATTTGCATAATTTGGCTTTCTTTGTGAAACAGACTGCACTGCCAATAAATTATAGCAATTTTAAACAGGCCAACATGGCAATTTTTTATAATATATTTTAAATCAAATTTTTAAAATCACCATGTAAGAAATTTTACATTTTCCCAAACAAGCAATTTCAGGCACAAAATATGTTTCATTCTACATTTCTTGGTTATAACTGACCAAATAGTATTAAGCCCTCAAAATGTTCAACAATCTGTAAATCTGTTTAAGGAGCTAATAAAAACCATAAAATCTTCTAAAACCTCTTCAGAGAAAAACCCTTCAGTTTCATCTCAAAACTATCATGTAACTAAATTTGTTATTACAAATCGCCATTCTTCCTTGGTAATCTACCATCTAAACAAAGCCAAACACATCCAAGCCTATGCTCCCTATTTTAATCATCCTGGGGGCTTAAAGTATTTGGAGATTTCTCCAGATCTAGAAAGAAGGCTATTGTTTAATCAAATTACTCAGTGAAAATATAACAGCCCTATTCTAAATGCTAGGTTTTTTTTAGAACACATTAAAGGTTCCTGAGACTTTAAAGATTTCTGGTGGAAAATATTCAATTTTCAAAAAGAAATGCTTGGCTAGGAATTTTTTTAAAATAACAGAAGTAGTAACTACTTCCTGATATTACAGTATATTTACTAAGGTTTTCTTGAGTGACAGGAGTTATGTGTATTGTGATGGTTTTAGAGAACACAAAAATATTAATTTCTACCATGTAATTCCTCAAAGATTTGGACATTCATTTTATGTGACAAGATTCACTGTTTCACTGCTAATACTTTCTGGGAGACAGAAATGTATACTTAAGCTTTAAATATAAGTATGTAAAATATATATTTAAAATTGTGTGTTGGCCTTTATCATTTAAGCATGTCTTACTCTTATCATTGTCCTGTGACTGAGTGAGGGAACAGTGCAAAACTGTAACTACTACCGGTCAAACTACTTAGCATTCTTTATAGTATCATCTTCACATGTGAAAGACAATACTAAAAATGAATAGTCCATGAATCACCCAGCAAAGTTACCAAAGTCACTTACAGGATTGGTATTTATAAAATTTTCTGTTAAGAGACTGGCTGGGTACACAGTTGGAATTCAAATGCATGCTTAGTGATAATGGTGCTCAAGATTACTTGCACTTGTAAGACATGTGTCTAGCGTTAAGGAAGTGGTTTATGGTCATAAAGAGACTAGTATTTTGAAACTAGTATCATGAGCAATGTACTTAATGTAATTAAAAACAAAAAACCAGGGGATACCCATAATACTCCAGAATTTCCACTTCTCAGAAGTCAAGTCTCTTAATAAATCATATTTTAGAAGTTTAACATGAAGTAGATTTAAGGAAACTTTTGTGAAGCCCAGTTCAGTTAAATAAATACTTAACAGTTACTCAGTTACTCTGCTTGAATCCTGCCCCTTAAAGAATGACTCCTAAAAAGTAACACCCCGGGAGTTTAAGGCAGAAATGTAAATTAGCCTAATAGAACCAAGCTAGGTAGAGTAAACTCTGTATTTGTATACTAAAAGGTAATCGAGCATAAACCCCTGACTTGAAAAACTGTATCAGCTTTTTTTTCCATAGGAAACTAAGGTTTTTCCAATAGAAGAAACCTAAGGCAGGGCACTGTGCATACTACAGTACTGTACTCAATACTCTAAAATAAACTCAAATACTAAAATGAAGGACAATTATTAACAGGCAAGCATTCTGGGAAAAAATGGAGAAAAAAGTGAAACAAGGCCTATAACTAGGTAAACTTACTGCTTTTGCTAATGCTGATGCACTTATCCTTATCAGTTTCATCACTAAGAGTTACTAAAGGAAAACACCAACCTTTGTGTTGGCTGCAATCCAATTGGAAGTTTCACTGTCATCGTCACACTTTTTAATCCACTTCTTTAACCACTGTTTGAAAACAACAACTTTTAGGATATAACAAAAGACTTTTTTAAAAATAGCAAATTACTTCAGCACTTAACTACAGTCAAGCTTCAATGTAAAAGCCAATGAATAAGATTATGACTAGGCTCGCTTCCTCTTGAAACGAGGGAAATCCTGTAGCTGTAATATTCAGTATATATAAAATCAACCAAAGGAGGATTTTCTCTGGCTGAAACTGAGTGGGGAACCCCTAGAGATTGAAGAGAAGCCTAGCTGCAAGGTGTGTTACCTCCCAAACTACAAAGCCTGTCAAAGAGGTGCCCTAACCATGGTTATCCTAATAATAATCAGGAGCTAACTTTACTTATCCTAAGGAATGACCTCTGAATACCTGAAGTGATCATCCAAAATGAAAAGGGAAAAATAAAATCTTCTATCTACCATGGATAAATAACAAAATCACCAGCTGTGATCTTCAGTCATCAAGTCTTAAAAGTTCATCATATTATTTAAAAGTAAAAATGCCAGACAAACTCACCTTACATTTAACAGGATCATGCCAATTTTCTCCACAGTTAAAGCTGTTAAGTGACACAAAGAGTTAAAAGAATTAGGCCCTACTTACTGCAAGTAAGTAAATCAACCAACCATTTCATGGTTTATGGTTTCATAGTATTGTCACCAGTTTCTAGTGACTGGCAAATACAAGGGCAGGAATCATGTCTTATTTTATAATTAATTACCTAGAATTTAGTATTAGAATTAGTGTGTAGTGGGTACTAAATATGTATCAAATGAAGAATGACTGTAAGCACAAAGACATGCTTTGATGACAATTTCATAATTGTTCCTAGAGTGTTTCATGTTTCAGATTGTATTCACAACTTTTAACCAATCCTTTGTCGGTGCATATTCAATCTTTTACTTAACACTTCCAATGAAGAGTAAAAGGCTGACTTAATAGGTTGATTATATAATTTTGTACTAATACACAGTAAACAATACATGGGAAGACAAAGGTCACATCTTTGCATAATTTAAATAAATGAACCTCAGCCCTGTAGAGAGAAATGGAACTGAGCAAGGTATAAAACAAAGGCCTAAAAATAATCTCTAAATATATACTAATGATAATTCATTCCTGTTTTTCTAGGCTCATGGTATATGCACTTGTAAAAAAGGTATAAATTAAGAATAAACACAAATGCTTAAGAAAAAATAACCACAAATGGCTTATTAATTAGCTAATCAAGTAATTTAGAATGCCAAAAAATCCTTTGCTAAAGAGAAGAACAAAATACAATTGATCTAAATGAAGTCAGGATAATGGTTATCTATTATCCTATGGATATGGGGAATGGGATGGAGCAGGGAACGAAGGAGCTTAACATGTATGTGTTGTATTTTATTTCTTAATGAAAACAAAATACTAATTTTGATTAAGCTGGGTTGCAGCTACATTCTTGTTGTTATTCTCTATACTTTATGTTTGAAATTTTTCACACTAAAATTCATTTGAAAGTAGATATGAAATCAGAATCCACCTTTTCTTTATGGGGTAAACTCTGAAACAATAATGCATTTAATCTTTATCAAAATAGCATGTATTTTACACATATTTAATCTCTGAGTTTACCTGCTCTTTTTTGGAAATATTTATTATTAACAATGTTTAATTCTATAGATGTTTGGAGGGAAAAAAAAAAAAGAAAAGTATAGAATACCAATAAAATATGTATTTGCTAGCTCTAGAGCCCCTTGGCTTGATTGGCTTCTCACTCCTAAAGATCCTCAAAGAAAGAGAAGATTATCTTAACTTCTAGCATGGTTTGAATGTGTGTATCCCCCAAAATACATATGTTGAAACCTAATCACCAATGTGATGATATTATAGGAGGTGGTGCTCTTGGGAAATGATTAAGTCAGGAAGGCAGAGCCCTCACAAATGGGATTAGTGCTCTTATAAAGGAGGCCCCCAGAGAGCTGCTTTGTCCCTTCCACCATGTGAGGATACAGCAAGAAGGCACCATCTATGAACCAGAATGCAGGCCCTCACCAGACAACAGATCTGCTGGTGCCTTGATCCTGGGACTTCTAGGCCTTCAGAACTGCGAGAAATAAATTTCTGATGTTTATAAGCCATCCAGTTTATGGTATTTTGTTATAACAATATAAATGGACTAAGACAAAAACCTGATACTGAGAAGTGAGTGTGCTGTTGTAACAAGATTACAAGTTTGCAAGTTTGGAACTGGGTAATAGATAGAGGATGGAAGACTTTGGAGGTACATGCTAGAAAAACCCTAGATTATCGTGAACTATTAAGGGTGACTTTGGTGAGGGTTCAGAAAGAGAGGGGAAGTATAGAGAAAGCCTCAATCATCTTAGAGAAAAACCCAAGCAGTTGTAAACAAAATATTGGTAGAAATACGGATGGTAAAGTCCATTATGATGAGGTCTCAGATGAAAAAGAGGAACACCCTATTGGAAACTGGAGGAAAGGCCATCCTTGCTATAAAGTGGCAAAGAAGTGGACTGAATTGTGTTTGTGTCCTTTTGTTTCCGTGGAAGGTAGAATGTGTTAAGCAATAAAATTGGATATTTGACTGAGGAAATTTCTAAGCAAAGTGCAGAAGGTGCAGCTTGGTATCTCTTGAGTGTTTACAGAAAAATGCAAAAGAGAAATGACTTAAAGACAAACTGTTAATCAAAAGGGAATTAGAACTTAAAAATTTAGAAAATTCTCAGCCTATCCATATTGGGAAAAAATGAGAAAGCCCGTTAAAGCAGCCAGAACTGACTAAGACACCCCCTAATATGTGGCATTGGAAATTTCCCAGTAAGTCAAATCTAGAATTCAGAGACTGAAGAGTACGCTATAGAACTCCAAAAGCCCAAGTTACCAAGAAAGCTGCGCCCAGAAGAGCCAAAGGAAAACTTAGTTAAAAAGTACATCCAATCAACCAAATTTACCCACACATTTCCTTTCTAGAAGATTAAAACTTGACAGAGTAATGGAAACTTATAGTCCCAGATCTGTAAGTTTGCTCCCATATAAGCTACAGATGGACATACAAGAACATGTGATTACAGCTGCATTTTTTTCCCCATAAAAAATATATCCAAAAGTTAGAACAATAAGGAAACGAGGAAAATTATTTAAGATGTGACTTTTTCATCAAATTCTTACTTAAAAGAAACATATACTATTTTAACATCAGTCATCTCCTGTCTCAGGTAAATATTTTTTTCTACTATTTTATTACCAAGAATAAACAGAAGAAACACAAAAGCTATGTGTGCTATTCCAATTTAGGAAAATATCTGCTTACCAGAATTGGCGCCCACATTTGCAGCGAACAGGTTTAGCATCAGGATATTGAACTTTAACAACATGGTGGCAATCTGGGGCAGGACACCATTTTAATAGTCGATTGCACTGAAACACAAGTTAGAAAATAATAAAATGACAGCAAATTAAGTCATGATGCAAGATTTCTTAATACATCAAGCAATTATTCATATTGCTTCCCTAGTGCAAGGAGCAAAGGAGTGATGACGACACAAGCATATTAAAAACCTGCTGTAGTCTTCTACAGCAATGATTTTGGATGTACTGTTTTTCTAAAATTATTTATCCCTGAAGACTTGGTTTTATAAAATATATGAACTGTCCCCTGCTCTATCTTCAAAATCCCACTGAAAAACTTTAAAATAATTATCCATTATGTGATCATTAAAAAGCATCAATTTTTTTATGTCTCTATTTCAGGGTAATTTTCCCAAGATGCAAGCAAACCAGGTATGCTCTTAATCAGGGAAGGTGTTTAGATGCTATAAAATAGTTAATAAGGTAAAGGATTTACACGCAATTTCTCCCTTTGATCATTAAAACCTCTTCCAAGAGGAAAAGCTAGTTCCTACACTACAGACAAAGACTGCATTTAGTTCCTCAAAAGGAAATGTAACTTTTTTTTTTTTTTTTTTTTTGATACAGGGTCTTGCTGCTCTGCTCTGTCACCCAGGCTTGAGTGCAGTGGCACAATCATAGTGCACTGTAAACTTGAACTCCTGGGGTTCAGGCAATCCTCCCGCCTCAGCCTCCTTCCTGAGTAGCTGGCACCATAGGTGCATGCCACAATGCCCGGCTAGTTTTTTCTTACTTTTGTAGAGACAGGGTCTCACTGTGGCTAGCCTCAAACTCCTGGCCTCAAGCGATCCTCCCACCATAACCTCCCAAAGTGCTGGGATAACGGGTATGAGCCACTGCATCCAACCGGAAATATAACTTTTGTATGGAACAAATCATGGCTCAGGTAACACTTTGCACCAGAATTCAGAAGTCCATTGACCATTTCAAAAAATAAACTATTTCTAAAATATGCTGTGTTCCAATTTGATCTCTAACAGAAATAAAAATTATTTTCTAGAAATAAAATACCAAGTTACACTGATGCTCTCATATGGGTGCTGGCAAACTCTGTAAAGAGCCAGAAAAAAAAGATTTTTGGTTTTGTGGGCCATAAGTCACTGTAGCAACTATTCAACCTCATCACTGTAGCACAAAAGCAGTCACAGAACAAATGGGCATGGACTGGTTCCAATGAACTACAGCATTCTTTATTAACAAGATTTACTGATAATGAAACCTAAAACAAGCAGAGAAACAGTAGGGTTAGAGAATCCCAAACGTGATTAAACATGACATGATTAGTAATTTACAATTCTCTGCTAAGAATAAAGCGAAATAAAGGAAGAATACTGTAAAAATAATTTCACTATCAAAGCTCAAGACCTTTGAAGAGAGATCATTTATTGGTTTGTCATATTCCTTTGAGGATAAAGGTGTTTTGGTATGCTTCATTAATATGGGAAAAGTATTTCTTATGGTTAAGATTTTTAAAAAAATAATATTTCTGTTAATAAACAGAATTCCTTTTATTAAAAGAAGGAAAACTTAAATCACTTACCTCTACAAAGCTATTTGTTATTAAATGCTGATACTTTAATTTAACTTTTGAATCTGTGATGAGGCGCCTGAAACCAAGAATAAGAATAGTTTATTAGAAAGTTTTCAGCCAAGAGTATTTTCCATATTTATAAAATATAATTTCAAAAATTGTTTATGCTATTGCTATAAAAACTGCCATAAGTTGAATATTGAAATGCACACAGACTATCAACAAATGTAACTGTACTAATCAAAACAATAATATGAAAGTTTCTATAGTTTTATTCTGATAGACATTTTCTCCATATTTCTTATATTTTAAATAATCTATTTTTATCCAGTTTTTATTATAGCCTAATGACTTATCAACTATTGCCAAGTTTAGGCCCATTTCAGAGTCTTCTGACTCTGACATTATGCCTTAAGACAGCAATTCTCAGCCACCTTCCTTCAGACCTCCACCCAAATCAGTGTGTGAAATGAGACAGATGATGGTGACAGGAATGTTAAGGAATGGATCCAAGTTTTGTGATATCTGAAGCTTATATAATTTTGAGGGCCACCTTCTGAGTGCTCTTGACAATCTACCAGAAATGCTTACTGATTGTATCTTGGCTTCCTTTGTCCACCTAGAACACTCTGTAATTCACAGAAAATTCTAGCACTCACAGGAGCCCATGAAAATGAGGCACGCTGAAGCCTAAGTTTCATCAGTTCTGTGGTAAATACCGCTCTGAGTGTGTTATAGGAAAATGATATTGAAGCAGTGGGGGAAAAAAGAATAACCGTTGGCAAAGACAGGAAGAACTATGTTGAATATGCATGTAGTTCAACCCCATTAAAGTCTTTTAAATGAACAAGACAGTTTTGGATGATCTAAACTCATCTAACTCTAGAGCTTCATATCCTACCTCTTTCCTTCCACAAGATCCCACCCTGTCCCATATCACTTTCAGTGTACTTCTGTCACATCCATATTCTTATATTTCTTCAAAAATAGCATGCACCACCCTTCCTCAGAGGCTTTGCATAGGCTGCCTCCCTTGGAAAGGAAAAAGAAACGGAATATTGTGATGGGGCTCTGAGGCGGGACAGCCTAGGTTTGCATACTGGCTTCACAACTCACTAGCTACGAATTGAGGGTAAGTTCTTTGACCTCTCCATAACTCAGGTTATGTAAAATACGTAGCAGAAAAAAAGCTGTGAGACTAGAACAGTGCCCGGCAAATAGTAAGCACTCAATAAATATTAGATGCTATTACTATTATATTACTTCACTCAGTTAAAAGATACTATTACTCACTCAAAGAAGCCTTTCCTGAGTTCCCCCACCAGTCTAGTTGTAGATCCCCTCTCAGTTCTTTTTTTTCTTTTTTAAGAGACAGGGTCTCACTATGTTATTCAGGCTGGACTCAAACTCCTGGGCTCAAGCGATCTTCCTGCCTCAGCCTCCTGATGTAGCTAGGACTAAAGGAGCATGCCACTGCACCTGGCTTCCCTCTTAGTTCTCATGGCACCTTAAACATCTCCTTTATAGAATTTATCATAATTTTAATTAGACAGTTATCTGTATTATCATTTAATATCTGTCTTCCTATTCCCCTATCCCCAAACAACCACCTCCATGAAAGGATCCCCTGTGTCCAGCATAGTGCCTGTAGAAAGTGTTCAGTAAGTATGTTTTAAATGAGTAAACCTCCATATCTCACAGATGTTGGAACTGTGGTCTAAAAATAATTAGTGAATTTGGCGGTTCCTCAAGAAGTTAAACATAGCATTACCCTATGACCCAGCAGTTCCCCTCTGAGGTGTATATATACTCAAGAAAATTAAAACCAGGTGTTTAATAATAAAAATCTTGTACACAAATGTTCATATAACACCACAAATGTTTCCACAAAAAGTGAAAACATCCATATAATGGAACATTATTTAGCAAAGGACAAAGGAATAAAGTGCTGATTTATGCTACGACATGGATAAATCTTGAAAACATGAAAGTAAGTGAAAGCAGTCACAGAAGGCCATATATTATAAGATTCCATTTATATAAAATGTCCAGAATAGGCAAATCCATACAGACAGAAAGATGATGAGTGGCTGTTAGGGTCTAAGGAGAGGAAAGAATTGGGAGTGACTGCTTAATGGATATGGGGTGATGAAAACATTCTGGAATTAGGTAGTGGTGATAAGTGCACAACATTATGCATGTACTAAAAACCACTGGATTATATATTTTAAAATACAGTTGATTCTTGAACAACCTGGGTTTGAACTGCACGGGTTCACTTATACATGGATTTTTTTTTTCAACCAAACACGCATCGAAAATATAATGTTCACAGATGTGAAACCCACGTATATGGAGGGCTGACTTTCCATATACATGGATTCCATAGGGCCAACTGTGGCATTTGAGTGTGTGCAGATTCTAGTACACTTGGAGTGGAGGATGGGGGTCTTGGAATCAATCTCCCATGTATACTGAAGAACAGCTGCAATTGAAATGGTGAATCTTATATTACATGGATTTTACATCAATTAAAAAATAAGGAAAGCATCAACGCAAAGTCAGATGCCTTGATTCTTAACACATTGACTGCCACACTAGAAAAAAAAGCTTTTCCTTGGGGCCATGGTGTTTTATTATGAAAATAGAATAAAAACTTCAAAAACAAAACGACCTTTTCTAATTTAATGAAAAATTTGTTATTTTTTATTGTTCTCTGTTCGTGAGTTAAGTGCAACTTGAAAAATAGTTCTCTCGGCTCCCAAGGTGAAGAGATGTGTGAATTACATACGCTTCACAAGGCCCCAGGCTCAAAAGTAGCATGAGTTAAATACAACTCACATGACAGTTAATGTGTTAAATAAACACACCTTAATTACACATCTATTACCCCTAACGCTTCTCTGATATGACAAACCTTAATGATTTCTTATAGCTGATCCTACCCTGAAGAGCTGGCTAAACCTGGCATGACCCACCAGGACTGGTGAGAGCAAAGGTCAGCCATAGTTATTAGGCCAAAGTTTCTACTTTAGTTTATCTGATAATAGGGAACTAAAAGAAAGTGACCTCTCTTCCTTGAGAATAGGTACTCTCAAGAAGAAGGTGAGTGTCCTTTTGGTCATTAATAAGCTTATTCTCTAGACAAAGACCTGTTGCCATCACTTACGTTGAAAAAAGTTATTATGGCAGCCCTCCTAGTGGAAGGCAGATCTCTAGGTAAACAAAAGGACTTCTACTGAATAACAACTATACATGCTAAGCACAGTGTGAGATGTATTAAACCACCCTTGAGTTTGGGGATAATATCCCATTTTAACAAATAAGATAACTAGAGAGCTGTGATATGAAACCAGGTGATGTTAAACAAAAGGTTTTTTTTTTTTAAATTAATGCCAAGTGTTAAACCATGCCTTATGCTTATATAGCACCCTGAGTAATTCAACAATATTATACTTCAATTTAAGACTAATAATAAAAATATTTAACTTTAAAAAGGTTTTTTGTCGTGACATACAAACTTGACAAGCATAAAGAATAAAAACCACCTATAATTATCACTCAGGAGGAATAATCACTCAAAATTATTATGAACCTGATTTTTTTTTGGTAAATGTATGATAATTTTAAATGTAGAACTTATTACATATAATTTTGTATCTTAGTTTTTTTGGCTAACATTATTACAAGGCACTTTCAAGTGTCATTAAAATAACTCACAAACTAATTGTAAAGAGTGCATTACATTCCATCTTCCCTTACTGTTGGGCATTTGGGTTGCAGAATTATGATAATGTGATTAACATATTTGTTACCTTTGCTCAAATTTCTGATTATAAAATTAATATAACATTTACTGTCACCTGAATTTATTTAATCATGATTAAGGGTCAAAATGATCTTACAGTCATCCCTGACTCATCTCTTCTCTTATACCCCATATCTAACCCCGACTCTACCTTCAAATAAAAAAATCCAACCATTTTTCACCATCTGAAAATGGTGAAATCTGTCCTCTGCTACCATCCTGATTCAAACCACCATCATCTCTCACCTGGACTGCTGTAACAGTCTCCCAACCAATCTCCCTACTCCCACTTATAGCATTTTTTTTTAAACTAGCAGTCAAAGCAATCCTCTCTACATCACTCCTCTGCTCAAAACCCTCTCTCATGGCTCTATCAGAATAAAAGCCAAAGACTGTATATTGGCATATCAGGCCCTACAGAATCTGCTTCATGCACCCTCCCCCACTCTTCCCTGCCTCCCTTCAACCTATAAGCTTGTATTTATGGTTCAGTAACATTTTTAAAAGCTTAAACTACTAATATTGATCAGTAATTTATCCCTTGTTTATACACTTAACCATATTAGCTACCAAAACTTCTATTTTTTCATCTTATATTTCAATGAGGCTAGGAAATTATTTTAGTATGAACTTCAGCTCTGATCCCTTAAGCATACATTCTAAAACAGACAGTATACTATAGCTCTTGTGCTAAATTTCCTACTTAGAATACTAAAGTCAGTGCTTTTCTATGTTTTCTTATGGAGAAATAACAGTGGGCATTCAATTTATTCCACTACGAGACATATAAACAACTAAAGCTACATGTTATTAAAGCATTCTCCATAAACTCTATGTGCCTTAAAAATAAATAAAACTTGGGGTAAGAAAAGATTTCTTAAATAGCAATAATCATAAATTGGGGAAAATGATGAATTAGACACCAAAATGAAAACTTTCGTTCATCAACAACAAAACAAAACAAAACAAAAAACCCTTCTCTTTTAGAAAGAAAACACAAGCCATACATTAAGAAAAAATAGTTGTAAATACTGTATCTATAAAGATTCATATAGGCATATTTAAAGAATTCTTACAAAGTAAATGACAAAGAAAATAACCAAATTTTAAGAATGGGCAAGTGACTTGAATGGGTACTTCATAAAAAAAGGACATCTAAATGTCTAATAAATGTATGGAAACTGCAAATGAAAACCACAGTGAGATATCCCTACACAACCACCCAAATGGCTAAAATTAAAAAATACAGGTGACACAAGAATGGGCAAAGACTAGAGCTCTTATACAAGCTAAAAGGAATATAGGAACAACCATTATAGAAAACCATTTGGCATTATCTATTAAAGCTAGAAATTTCACTCCTAAATAAATATCTCAAAGAAATGGGTACATGTCCACCAAAAGACACACAGGAATATTCTCTGTAGTTTTTTCACAGTAGCCAAAACCAAATGACCTAAGAAACTCCAAATATCTATTTATCAAGAGAATGAAAGACTATATGGTAATAATAAAAAACCCAGAACACAGATATATTTAACAACATGTATGAATCTCAAAGGCATTATGGTAACTGAAGCAGATATACTTACACAAAGAAATACACGCTGTATGATTTCACTGAAACGATGTTCAAGAAGAGGCAAAACTAACTAATGGTGACAAAGTCAGGATAGGTAGCAGAGATGAGATGGATACTGACTGGGAAGGGGTACAAGAATGAACATTCTGGGTACTAGAAAAGTTCTATACCTCGATCTGGGTAGTAAAACAAATATACTTTTAAGGTGAACGTACTTTACACACTTTACTGAATGTATTTTAGGACTTAATAAAAAACTAAAATAAAAATCAATACATAGCAAATTAAGCCTATTATATTAATAATTAAATAAGAACAATGTTTTTCCACTGTGAAAGATGAGATGCTCTGCTGTAATGTGATTAACACACATGTTGAAGTTTAGTTTGTCTCTTGCCTCAGAAGGTACAAACTGTATGACTTGACTTAATTACTAAGAGTTCTTCACAACCCTATTTGTGATTTTTAAAATAGTGACAGAATGTAAAACATAATCATTTGACTTGGATGAATGACATATTCTTCTTGGAACAGAACAGACTCAGAAGATGACTTTTATTTCTCTCTGGGTATATTCAATTACTTGGTTCTACAATTAAAATTTACATAGTTATAATATTATAAACATATTGGTTTATAATTTTCTGAATTAACCTATTGACCAAACATGAAAGAATCAGTTACAGAACAGAAAAGATTAACTATAAAGCTGATAATGTAATCATATATCTAATAGAAATTAGGAAACAAAAGAGATAAAGGTAAAGGATAGCATGCAGGCACCATTTCCTTACCATACATAGTAAGGAGTTAAGATATACTGCTTAAAATTGATGGAACAGTAAATATCTATTAAAAAATAGCACTTAAATTATATTATTTAATATAAAACAATCTATTTTTTAAAAGAATATTTCTGCCCTTTTCAGACAAGTGGGGAATTAGCCAATAGAGGTATGCATTATCTATACCATGATCCTAAGAACCATTAAAAAAATAATCTTGCCTATCAGTTAAAGCTTTTAAAAAAGCATTGGGCATAATTCTGCTAGAAGTGAGTGGTAATGAGTTCCTGCCATCAACTGTTTCTAAAACCCATATTTGAAAATAAATAATATTTTTTAGGCACACCTCACAGGATGTGTTCAATAAAAACATCACAATTGCCAATGTGTATCATTGCTATCACTGATTAGTCAAGATGAGACTAAATACACTACTTGAAAGTCTTGAAAGACTATAGAGGTACAAGCTTACCTTTATTATCCCTAAGATTACTAGAGAAGCTATATATAGTAAAAGAAATTTAGGCCCTAAATAACAACATGGGGGGAAAAAAAACAACCAACTACTAGGATGAACAGAAGGAGATGAACATTTATTTGGTTACAAGTGATACATAATTCAGAGAAATAATTTTCATTAATCTCATGAAAGTATCAAGGAAAAATCTTGTGACAAAATTTGTCAAAGTGTACTCTTACCTTCACAACTTTGGAAGTATAGCTATACGAGGCCATTGTGCATGGAAGCCCCACTTAGCCTTGATGGTATTATAGCACAAATCAATCACATGTTTGGGATGATGACATGTTCACAAAGGCAAGGGATAATAATATATTTCCAGTTACTTATTCAAAGATGTGTGCCTATTAAATACCAGTTGCTAAGGAATAAAAAGGTAAATCCCTTCAATTACTACTAGTAAGACTTTAAGAGCCTAAGAAACATAGAGAGGTCAGTGAATAAATGCTTTCAGTGTAGTATCTCTAAGGTTAGAGTCACACATCCTGAATGGAAATAAGCAAAGAATTCAGACAATACATTAAATAATTAGGGCATCTGGGATCATACAGCTTATAGCTTAAGAAAGAATACAGATAAGAATATAGGCAGTTACAAAAGTGAATGGTAAAGAGAAACATGGGGGAGCTCAGGAGCTCAAAGGATGTCTACCCAAACCAAAGTTACAATCTAAACTGAGAATGACTAAGAGGATATGTTAAGACAATTCAAGAGTAAAACAGGAAGTGTCGTATGTGAAGAAGACAGAAGGCAGCAGAGTAAAAAGTAAACACACTCAAACCAAACCGAATGCAAATAAATGCACAATACTTTCAAGAAACCAAGCTCTACATGACTAGAACAGAGAATGTGAGAAAAAGACTAAGCAAAAAATGATGCTGCAGAGGTGAGCAATGTAGGCCAATGGAAACCATTTGTGAAGAACTGGGAGATGATGAAACTAGATATAAGGGAATCACTTAGGAGCCAGTTGCAGATTTCCAGGTAAGAGAACATGATGGCCTGGATCAGATTAACAGCAGTAGGAACAGAGAAAAGTGGATGGATTTAAGGGTAATTAGGATGTGGAATTGACATAATTTGGTATAAGGGTGACTCTGGGAGATGCAGGAGAAAAACGAATCAGGGATATCATCAAGGTTTTTAATTCAGACAAGTGTTTAACACCTAGTGGTACCATTCTTTGACAATGAGAACCAAGAAGAATGAGTGAGTTTGGTGAGGATTGGATAAGATAAAATCTGATATATATACACACATACACATATATTAACACACACACACACAAGCTTACACACAGAGAAATGCTTGATAGGTAATAGGATATATAGGTCCCAAGCTCAAAAGAGAGATGTGACTTGGGGATTTCCAATGCATGCCTAGGGAAAGTGTATAAAGTGAAAAGAAACGGCGGTTGGATAGAACCATAAGGAGCAATAATTTAGGAACAAGCAGAAAAAAGATGATTTTGCAAAGTCAATTGGAGTAGATCTGGAGTAGGCCTAGGGTGGTGGCCATGGGAGTGGGAAGCTAGGGTGAAAAGGATTTTACTGGAAATTAGATCAGGGAAATGAAAGGCTATAGCAGTGGTTCTCAAACGTAAGTACATCAAAACTACACCAGGAGAGCTTGTTCAGAATGCTGGGGTTCACCTCCAGAGTTTCTAATTCAGGAGGTCAGGGGTGGTGCCTGATAATGTACACTCTTAACAAGTTCCTAGGTGATGCTGAGGCTGTTGGTCTGGGGACTATACTTTGGACTATATACATGGGCATGGAAACCACTTCGAATGACAACAGGCCTTGGAAAAGAGAAAAGACAGTAAGTTAGGTGTTAGCACCATGAATATCCAAAGTGCTGAACTACTGGATGAAAGGCCAAAGAGCATATAGATTTTTATAAATTGCCAAATTGCATTCCAAAAAGCTTGCAACAGTTTATACTCCCTATTGTACTATATTCTCACTCACATTAGACATTACCGAATTCTTTAATCTTTACCAGTAAAAAACTTTTAGAGTAGCTAATTTTGATTTATATATATTTAACTAGGCATGACAGCTTGTATTTATGGCCATTTAAATTTCTTTCGCTATGAACTGTTTGTTCATGTCCTGTAAATAGGATTATCTTCTTCCTACTGATTTGTAAAAGCCCTGTGATATCAAGGAAATTAATCACATTTGTTTTGTAGGTTGCAAATCTTTTGTCCATTTCCCATCTAGTTTTACCCAAAATAAAACCTTACCCAGAAACCTATTAGATAAGATAGATATGAAAATAAGTTCCTCTGGTTAAACCCAGAGGAAGGAGTCCCCCAACAAAGCTCCTGAAGTACTTCCAGGAAACTTATGGCTTCATCGCGTACAGTTGAAAAAATAACGTTTACCCCACTGTCAGGACAATGTACTAAGAACACCCAAGTAATCTGCAGAAGTTGTTAAACCATGAGCTCAACTCAAATCAGTTTCTGTGATTTAGAAAGATGTTCTAAGTATCTAAGATGACATAAGTCAATATGCAATCCATTGAGGGTATAATCAAGAACTTTCCCTAAACTACTATACTGTTCTCCATTTTCCATTGACATCTGAACTCATCACAATCTCACTTCTACTTTCACCATTCTAGTACAGTTGCTTTTATAATGGGAAAATCCAGTGGTGTCTCTTTAATGTTCTTTCACGTCTCTGCAGGAAGTGACAACATTAGTGATTTCTCTTGCTGACATTCTCTAACCTTTTGGTTCCTATAATATTATTTTCTTAAAGCACCACCTAAATATCTTTCAATAACTCCTCCTCTTCTTCTAATTTCCCCTTAACTGTTAGTCTCTAAGATGTCAGTCTTTCTTTTCTCATCATACATTCTTTCTAAGAGTGATGGCTTCCTCTCCCATTACTTCAACTGTTACTGAATTCCAAATCTGAAGGTTACTAGTTTTTACCTAATGGATCAAATGAAAAACTGTAGATTCATACTGCAGTTTTTTCATACCCCACAACCAATCTGTCTCTGAATTCTGTTGTTTCTACTGGCTCCCCATTAGAATCCCAACTGCCACACTAACATCTTTAACACAGACTATAACAATAGCCTTCTAAGTAAGTCTCACTGCCCAAATGCCTCCCCACTCTAAACCATCCTCCACTATACCACCAAAGGTGTATTTCTAAAATGAAAATTTCATTATCACAGTCTTAACAAGTTCTATGACAAAACATTATGAACTGTCAAACTCTTTTCATCCTAGTCTCTAATAACCTCCTACTCTGTGCTCTAGCCACCGCAAAATACTTAATAGAGAAGTTCAGAACTTAATTAAAAAATACTGACATTCTTTATTTAACCAATATTACCCTCTACACTCTCAACATCAATTTTTACTCCTTTTATGTTATTCCCTTGGTAAAGTCTCTCTAAACTCTTCAGGTGGAATAACTCGTTCCTTTCTAACTCTCTCTCTCTCTATATATATATAACTATGTATATATACAAACGCACACACCCCTTTATATACAAAACTTAAACTCTTGTATTGTTATTTAATATTGTGAAGCTTTTAGGGGAGAGAAGGACCACTGCATCTTAATTTGTTGCTACCCAGTGCATATGTGCTAATAAGGAGGATCCCAGTAAATGTTTGCAGAATGGATGAAAGGATATGGTGACCTGTATTGGTGAATCTGTATTGATGAAACTGATGCACTGAAAGAATACAAGGAATCAGAGAGCATCAGGGGACAGGAATAAAGATAACTGGAAGAATGGTTGTACTTCAAGATGATACATGGCTTATTTTTGCTAGCCTAAAACAATAATTGAAATAAGATTTACTGAAAAACAACCAAGATTAACACAGAGCAGATAACAATAGTAAATATGTTCCAAATAAACCAAAGTAGACTGAGGATAAGAAAGTGAAATCAGTGAGCTTTATAAACTGTCCTGGCTAAGTCAATTTATGGCCTTATTAGGTTAAAACATTTACTCATTAAAGCCCATGGCTGCTTTTACTTTTATTACCTTCAAATCCCAGTGCTTAAATACAGACATATCTTTCTGTATAGGCAATTATCCAGTACTAAACAATTTGTTTGTGGATCACTCAGGCCCTCAACTGACACATTGACATATCCTATCCCCCAATTCCAAGGTTTATCAAAACCTAGTTATCATGTATTGTCAAGTTTACAAGAACAGTGACTAGACATTTAACCAAGTTACAAGTGGGATACAGCAAAGTAACGTAGATTAGAAAGTCTCTTCAGACTATGAAAAGTTTCACCTCCTTTGAGGAGCTGAGTGAAAGTTAATTTGGTTTAACCAACTCACCAATATTCAACATGCAGAATCTATCAAAAATACTTACATAACTGTGTTGTCATCCACTAAGATATCACAACCATGAGCAGGACACGAAATAGTCTGAAAAAGATTGAAATTTAAACTGTCTTCATTCAACAAATATTTAATGAATGCTTACCATCGCCAGGCACTTTGCTAGATTCTGGGGATACCTTAGCGTTTATAGAATCTCAATCCTTTCCTTTTTATTTAAAGAAAGTATGTGAGTGTGTTTATCACCATAAAGTAACTAGAATTGCTGACCTGAGTAATTGGTTTTTCAACACAAAACTTGAATGACAAAGCAAGATATCTGACAAAATTGCTCAACAAGTTTAGCCTGATATATACCAATATTGATGCTAACTGGAATGCCACAGTGTAAAGAGAAAAAAGCTTGTTATCTTTTAGTTGTTTTAATTTAGAGAAATGTTCCCCATATGATTCATAATCCAGAAAGCTTTACCTAATTTTATTTGTGCAAGGGTCTAAATACTACAGGAAATTTAACAAAAACTGAAAAACAAATTGGCATCTTTACCTGTCCCATGCCTTCCTCCATTATTTTGGTAGTTAAATATTCGCTCCAACACTGCATACAAAACTTATGTCCACATTCAAGGCCAGTGAAATACTGCAAGAAAAATAAAACATGAATTTTAACAAAGACATTATCAGAAAAATCACTATACACAGTGACTCAATAAGGCTCTGTTAGGTCACATTTCTCATAAAAATGTCCAATTTGACAAGAATAGATGGGCTCCTAAAATGAACTTCTTGGTGGTGAAACCTAGACATGCAAACACACTGAACACAAAACACCTAATTAATGAGAAATGCATCTATGGTAAATATTTACAAATTTCAGGAAACGCAGGCAACAAGTTTTTATTAAGAATATATCATATACCAATAAGCATATGAAACGACGCTCAATATCATTAGCCATTATGGAAATGCAAATCAAAACCACAATGAGACACCACTTCACACTCACTAGGACAGCTATAATCAAAGAGCTAGATGATAACAAGTGTTGGCTAGGATGTGGAAAAACTGGAACCATCATACACTGTTGATGGGAATGTAAAATGGTGCAAAAACTTTGGAAAACAACAGGCAGTTCCTCAAAATACTAAACAAAGAGTTACCACATCACCCAGCAATTCTACTCCTAGGTATATACGCAAAAGAAATGAAAATATACAGCCATACAAAAACTTGTACACAAGTGTTCATAGCAGCATTATTTATAATAGCCAAAAAGCCTATTAACTAATGGGTAGATAAATAAAATGTGGAATATCCATATAATGGAATATTAATCAACCATAAAAAGGAATAAAGTACTGATACATGCTACAACACAGATGAACTCTGAAAACATTACACTAAGTGAAAAAAGCTAGTCACAAAAGATCGAATATTGTTTGATTCCATTTACATGAAAGGTCCAGAATAGGCAAATCCAAATAAAAAGAAAACAGATGAGTGGTTGCCTAGGCCTAGGGGGCTTGGGAGGAATGGATTGGGGGTGGGGAGAGTAAATGTAAAAGGGTATGGAGTTTCTTTTGGGGTTTATAATAATGTTCTAAAATTACTTGGTCGCACAACTCTGTGAATACACTAAAAAAACACTTTAAATGGGTGAACTGGACAGTATGTGAATTAAATCTCAATAAACCCGTTATTAAAAAATGTCATGCAAATATAGGACTTTATAGAACTGCACGGAATGTAAGTAATCTAGAAAATAAACAAAATCTTATGATAAAAAGATTTATTCAGAATGGCTAAGAATAATAGTAACATTTTGCTTTAATCTTAGATTACTTACATAATTTGAAATGCTATTAACTCAAGGGATGGTTACATAAAGCATACTGTGCTCTATAATGCAATATTTAGCAACTATAAATATTAGAGGACCTGAAGGATTATATTTTAAAAAAGACTTAAATAATGGTTATCTCATATTAAATAACATTTTACAATATTTATTACTAAATTATTTTTAATTTAATAAGTAATACAGGCTCATGGTTAAAAACAATTTTTAACAGTATAAGCTTATGTTGAAAAATAAGTCTCCCCCATTCCCATCCCTGTCCTTGTTTCTTCTATGCAGAGGCAATCGCTATTTCCAATTTCTTACACATTCTTCTAGAGGTGTTCTCATGTACAACATGTACACACACAGTAGCAGTACCATATACTCTCTTCTGCATCTTGTTTTGTTTTTAAAAATTTAATAGATTTCTGATGTGGTACTACATTGGTACACATGGGTTTGCCTCTTTTTGAAGTCTGTATGAAGGTACCACAATTTCATTTAAAGAGTCCACTATTAATGGACATTTATACTGCCTTTTTGTGATCCTCTGAATTTATCTTAGGACAAATTTGTAGAAGTGACACTATAACAGATACATATTTACAATTTGATATTACCATGCTTCCCTCCTAAGAGGTTGTAGCCACTTATACTGTGCAAGAGTACTTAGTTTTTCACACTCAAGTCAAGGAATAAATTATCCAACTCCCTAATCTTTGCCAGTCTAACAAGTTAAAAATTAACTAACTTCATTAGTTTTGGTTTGAATTTCTTTCATTATGAGTGAAGTTTTAACATTTGAAAAAAGACTTAGGCTATATATTTCTTTTTCTGTGCACTCTCTTCAGACATTTTGCCCATTTTTCCATTGGGTTTTTCCTTTAATGATTTAGGGAGACTTTTTACTTATTTAGGAAATTGGCCATTTATAAGTATGGGAAATATTTTATCCCAATTTCAATTTTGAATGTTTGTATTTTGTTGCCATGCAGAAGCTCTTTATTTATATATAGTGAAATGTCTCAGTCTTTAAATTTATGGCTTCTGAATTAATTTGATGGAAGAGGCAGGCATCTAAGTTTCTACCCCAGATGGCTACCAAGTTGTTCCAACACCATGTATTGAATAATCTACCTTATTTAAAATGCGTACTCTATAATAACACTAAATTCTCTTTATGCATATTTGACTCCATCCTGTTCCACTGCTCTGTCTATTCTTTTATCTGATAGGACTAGTTTTCACCCTGCTCTTCCCTGCCAATCTATTCTTTTTTTTTTTTTTTCCTCTGTCTCACTCTGTCACCTCGGCTAGAGTGCAGTGGCGTCTTGATAGCTCACTGCAACCTCAAACTCCAGGGCTCAAGCCATCCCCCTGCCTCAGCCTCCCGAGTAGGTGGGACTACAGGCGTGTGCCACTATACCCGGCTAATTTTTCTATTTTTTTTTTTAGTAGAGATGGGGTCTCGCTCTTGCTCAAGCTGGTCTCAAACTCCTGAGCTCAAGCCATCCTCCCACCTCCCACAGTGCTAGGATTGTAGACATGAGCCACTGCACCAGGCCCTTCTTTTTTCCCCAATATTTTCCTGACTATTCTAATTCAAATACTCAAGTCATCCTTTTATCTTAGCATTTAAAGTTTTCTTCCTATAGATCTTTCATATTTCTTGTCAAATTTATTCCTAGCTCTTTTTTTCTGTGGCTCTTATAAATGGTTTTTTAAAAATTCTATTACATTTTCCAATTAGCTATTATTTGAAATATGCTTATGAAATTTCTGATGTTGCTTACAGTATTAGATGCAAATATTTAGTTAGGATAGAAATTTTACATGCAGCATATCAACTATATTAAAAAATGCACAGATGAAGCCATTAAAGGAAATGTATCAGAGTTCTGCAACTAGTTTTACAGAAAGAATGACAAAATATATATCAAGTTGAAAGGGGTTTATTCTCATTTCTACCCATCAGTGAAGGAGATCTGGCACTAACTTGTTACCAGATCGTTAATGAGACAATCTTTGATTTTCAATATGAGGGTTATTCCGTAAAAGACAAATACAGTAACTATATCAACACCTCTAAAATGTTTTATGCAAAAGTTATAAACATATACACATGCTTATGTGTTGTATTTTTTTCAAATAAGAATCCTTAAGACTGAGAGATTAAGGGTCACCATGGTTATTAAGTGATCACTTTATGCCCCCAACTTTTGTGACTTCTAGTCTAGGGCCCATTATAAGAGAAGATAAAAAGATAGACAAAAAGATAAAAAGAAAGGTTCTTATTCTTTCAAGCCTTCTTTTTAATAACTTTTCTAATTAGATAACAAGATTAAACAAGATAAATCAGAAAAATAAATCACACATGCTTGTCTAAAGATAAAGCAAAAACTAATCTGTGGTCTAAAAATACACATTCATTGTGCTCAGAGAGGGATGTATCATTATCATTGACATCTTCCTGTCCGTCTTATTTCCTTTCCCTCCTCTTTCTTTGATATGTTTGTCCCCTTACTACTTTGCGCTCACCTACTTGGCTCCCTGGGCTTTCTCCTGTCTCAGGAGATCAGATTATCTATTCACTAAATTTATCCCAGTTTATATAATAAATAAATCCAATTAAGAAAGAATACATTAAAGATATATAAAATATTATCTACAACAGAAATTAATGGTCCTAAAGAAATGAGAAGAATACACACTCTTAAAGGTTTCATTTATCTCTATCACTTTATATACACAGCAACTAATGTTAAATAGCAGTAAGAACATTAAGAATTATCTTTCTTCCATTAGAAGTTGTCCATATAATCCCTCAAGTTGAAGTCACTTTTATTTATAAAACTAAGCAAATCTAGGCATCAGTTCCCTTGTGTGTAAGTGGAATGGGTTAAAAAGGAAGACAGGGTAAGGGATGACAGAGTGGACCACTGTCTCACAATCTTCAACTCTGCCTTTACCTATTTAACTTATCTTATTATTAGAAAATACAAATTATTTACTTCATAAAAATGAGACACTGTAGCCCCCAAGCTACATCCTAGTAGAGTGATGAGTTAGTAGTACAGCTACATCTTAAGTTACTTTGATCCAAAACATTATTATAAAGTGAGTTAACTGTTGTCAGGGTTAAAAAAAACAAACCTCTGAATTAGCCACAATATAGGTGGGGGTGGGTTGGGGGGAATCTATGAATTGACAAAGTGCTCCAAAGTGTCAGGAAATTGTTTTTAAAGGAGAAACCACCTAGGATAGTTAACTCCAAAGTGTTATAAACTAAGCTATCAAAAGCATTTATTTAAAAACTTATTTTCTTGTGTCATTGTATAAAGCAAAAATTGCTTTCTAGGAGGATAAAGGTATTGAAAATACATGTAAACAAAAGGAAATATAAATGTTTGAAGAGAGTAGTGAAAGTGAAACATGGGAGTTATACAATATAAGTAAAGAAATCACTCATCTAATTGATAAAATAAAGCTTCATGAGGAACTTCAGGTGACGTTTACTTCTAAAGCTGAAGAGGTTAGAATTATCCTGTATCAGTCTAAAAATTATGCAAAAAGAAGTCCTAGGTTCATGATTATATTTGTCATAATGCTTAGCATTATGTAAAGAGTTTCCATAACTCTTTACCTTACTTGCCAACCTATGTTGTTCTTTTTGCTATCTTATCCTGTCACTTACATAGCCAAATTTCTTTTAAAAGAGTAATTTGTTTACATTTATTGCTTCCACTTCCTTTCCACCTTCAAGTCAATGAGACTCTTCAACCCAGGCAGTCTGGTTTCCTATCCTACAACACTAGTTAAAATAATTTCCTTCAAAAGTCACTTTTCAATTCTTTTCACTAAAGCTTTTAGTGCTGTTTACCATTCCACAATCCTTGAAAGTACATTCTCTTCCTTCGGCTTCTGTATTGCTACATTTTCCTGTTTTACCTAACTACCATACCTTCAAAGGTTAGTTCAGATGTCAATTTCTGTAGGAAGTCCTGCCTGATCAATAACTGAGTTAGGCATCCCTCCAACATGTTCCCACTGTATCATTATCTTGTGTTTGTCCTCGCAAAGCACTTACCATTCTTTCTGAATATGTTATTTTACTTATCTACCCAACAAACCTGGAAATTAGTGCCTGCTGTGTTGAATGAATAGTAGGTTCTCCATCACCAGTCACAGGCACAAAGAAAAAATCTACACTCTAAATCTCCAGTCATGATTTTCAATTCCAATTTATTGAGAACTAATAGACAATACCAAGGTCACTGAGAAAGTTACAGTGTATATTTGTAAGCAGCTAGCTTCATTTTTTAAAAAAATTCAGTCTCTATAGAGACTGTCAAAAATTGCCAATGCTGACTATATTGCAAGTCATCTCGGCAGGATATTGGGAAAAGTTTTCATATAGCAGTAAGTATACCTCAGATAAACCTCTCTGGCTACGGTACTGACAGTGCACAAAGCTGAGCAGCTAGCTTCAGTACTCAAATTAGAGTGAAGATTTAAATTAAGGAGGAACTGGCTATAATAGAGCAGGAGGAAAAATGCCAAGGAATAAGTAAACCTTGTCTAACCTAAGACAAATTATTTGAGTCTTAGTATGTCAACCGGCAAAGAGAATCTTTTAAAGATAATAAAATGGTCAAAACGTGAATTTAATGTATTTTAATAGTAGTACTGATTGTTTTTTAAAAATATTCAAGTTAGGATTGTGATTTAAGTAGAGGGAAATGGTAACAATTCTCAGGCTGGAAGAAATTTGAAAGAGTATCTTTACTCATTTGAAGGATAAAGAAACTGAAACCCAATGACATTAAATGATTTACCTACCCTGAAAACCAAATATTTAGTGTTAGCACTATGATCAGAACTTGAGAATTTGGAAATTCAGTCCAGCACTTTACCTACTAAATTACTTTAACTCACTGATCATTCTATTTCTCTAAGAGTACTTAATTTTCTTTTAAAACTTATTTTCTAATTACTTATTCATGTGAACTAATTAGCTCCCTTCAAAGAGATACAAATATGAAACTAAGATAAACACTGAAAAACCTTCAATATAAATATAATACTAGCCAGGTGCAGTGGTCCATGCCTGTAGTCCCAGCTACATGGGAGGCTGAGGTGGGAAGATGGTTTGAGCCCAGGAGTTCGAGGCTGTAGTACACATGATCGCACCTATGAACAGCCACTGCACTCCAGCCTAGGCAATATAGTGAGACCCTGTCTCTTAATAAACAAACAAATTAATAAATAAATTACTGGTGCCAAAGACCTTTATACAGTAATTATCAGAAAGAGCTGCTTAACTATTAAAGCAGAGAATATGAACGACAGAGTTGTAATTATCGTAGAATTAAGTTATTTCTTAGATATCTTGAAACATCTTAACAGCTGAATTTCAAGTTAACACCTTTATGCCACAAATATAATTTTCTTATGGTTACTAATAAAATAAGGCCTTCATAGGAAGATTGTTTATTTAAGCCTAAAACTTCTTTACTAAACACTCTAATGTCAATCATCTAAGTACAACAAATTTTTAAGAGGGATACATAAACTTAATAAATTAACACCAATTATTCAGTTCTATTCCTATTATTTTGTTCCAACTCTGTCCCCACTTGCCATATTTAAGAATCTCCATTAGAATGAATTTGTATACGTGAAAATATTTTCTTTTGAAGAATCCTGAAAGTTTCCTAGTAAATAGTATTAAAGACATTTTATAATTGTTTTGGATATTTAATGAAAGTTGATTTACTCTCTGAAATACAGAGTCAGTGCTACCCTTAAACTACCAGATACTCACCGAGTTAGGGTAGTTCAAGTAGCAGATCTGACAAGGCATATCCTGTGCTGATGACCTTGTATTCATCTGGCGTGTTCGAGACTTTTTACTTGGATTAATTACATGACACTCAGCAAAGAGCTTCTCCAGGTTTCCATCAAAGTACCTGCATTATTTAAACAGAAAGGATGAGAGCCCAGCAATAGCACACTGTTAGAGCTCTCCAAAAACCTGATTTTCTATAGGGAAAAGCAAGTAACTGAATTAAAAATAAAGTAAGATCATAACCCTTTTGCTCAGAGGAAAGGAGTAGTATGGCTACAAATTGTAGCAAATAGAAGTGTATATGTGTATACATATATGTGAAAGTAGATTTTTTTCTTGCTCTTTTTCTTTTAACTTTGTTTTAAAATAAGAGTCCTGGGAAGTTAAGCTATTAGTATTTTAACATTACTACAACTAAAACTTAAGGATGAAAGTTGTGCTATTGCTAGTGGTACCTATGAAGAGTTAATGAATTTTAAATAGCTAAGTTGAATTTTATACAATGAATTCATTTTATTAATAATTGTAGTTAAAACCAGTTTAAATATATCAGCTTTAATAAACCACTTACAAAACATACCTCAGCCCC
Source organism: Daubentonia madagascariensis (assembly GCA_023783475.1). Taxonomy (NCBI): domain Eukaryota; kingdom Metazoa; phylum Chordata; class Mammalia; order Primates; family Daubentoniidae; genus Daubentonia; species Daubentonia madagascariensis. The sequence continues at coordinate 3,047,716 of JAKFHU010000144.1, read as the reverse complement.
CACAAATCATAAAAAAATGAAACTGTTACATGTGTCTCATTCTACATAATAGACTTATTTTCTCAACAGTCTTTTGAAATAGTTTTTAATTTACTGAGAAAGGGGAAGAAGGAAGAAACAAAAACGTTTATCTTAAAATATTTTTATATCAAATAAATTATCTATATATTGCTTTTCATAAATTATGTACCTAAATGTACAGAAGTAATTCAATATCTAAGATATCAAGAGTATGGTATGCCAAGTACTATCTAGAGTTTTAACTAAACCGCAAACCCCTTCACAGAAGATAATGATAAATATCTAGCACAATGTTTTCCATTAATTCAGATGAGACATGGTCCCCGGCCTCCTGAAATATCTTAATATTATAAAGTGAAAAGCAACAGATGAAAAAAACTCTCAATCTGTGAATCAATATAACCAGCAAAAATATTAATGCAAAATCTGGTCAATTACTTTTTAGCTTGTAAAACCTAGGCTTCAATAACTACCATGTTCTTTACATACAAACAGGAGATTCTCAATGTAAAAAATAATATTTAGAAGAAAATTCCAATTTTTTTAGCTTTTTTTTTTTTTTTGGCAATGCATCAAGCACAGAGAGTTCCAATATTTTTAATGAAGGTCTTCTTCAGGCTTTGTGTCAAAGCACTTACCATATTACCATAAGTGGACATTCAGATGTACCACTTACCACAGAAAAAAAATCATTCAAATGAGAACAAGCCATATCACTATTCTAAGACTACTAAATATCTTCTTACAAATACTTTGATCACAGCATATTTCAATGAACTAAATTATCAATCAAAATGCTAACACATAAAAGGAGGGCTCATATAAGGTTAAAATTGTCAGGAACTCATATAAATATAAAGCTGTCTCTGATGATTCAGATAATCAGAATATATCTATAGCAGAAAATCAAATGCTTTCCTAGAAATTTTCTCTCTGAGAAAACATAAGATGCCAAGTTTTATCTGAAAGGCAGAAAGCATAAGAGACTAACACTAAATATGAATTCATAAACCAATTTAACACCTTGTTTTATAAAAAATATTCATGCTCACAAACATGGACAAACTTCTGTCATCCAAAATTTGATTACATGTAACTAATATCTCCCCTCATACTTTGGTTAATATTTTAGACAGCATTTTATGCATACACAGCCACACAGACATGTGCCTATAATTTCATATAAATAACATCATACTCCAGATTCATAACCTGCTTTCTTCACTAAACAATATTTAAAAGAACAGACACCTTTGTCAATAAACATCTACATTATTTTTCATTTTTGCATAATATTCCATGTAGGTTACGCTGAAGGACATTCAGATGTTCCACATACAAACAATCCTAGTTTAAAATCTTGGCCCATCTGAAGGGGAAAAAAATCTAGACTTGTCTCTCTTTGTTTATTAGTGAGGATGAAGATATTTTTCTGTGGAGATCTTATTCCCTATTATTTTATAAGAGTTCAGTATATAAATAGGAAATGTAACTCTCTGGTCTCATGGGTTGCTTTGTTAGCCCTGTATCTAACTTGCCTTTCAACCTGTTCAATAGTGTTTTATTACCACTTTTAACTTTTATGTAGGCAAATTTATTATGCAACCCCATTGTGATTTTTGGATTTCATACCAAGCTTTAAAAGACCTCTATACCCAAAGAGTTTTTATAAACATTCATTAATGATTTAGACCTTTCTTTTAAACTCCTAATTTTTGCATATTAAGGAGTAAAGCTGGCATTCTGTTTTCTTTCAATCCAAACAGCTAACTATTTACTGAAGGATGTTCCATCTGTCTGAAACACTTTTTCCCACATTTAGGTTTCAGCTTAAACCTCACTTCCTCAAATAAGCCTTCTCTGACAGCTCCTCACCCCTCAATTAAGTAAGGTTTCCTTGAATTGCATTCAACTGGTACTTTGTATTCTTCACAGCACTTACCATATTGCTAACTACGTAATCACTATTTTGTTTTCTCTGCTAGAATGTAAACCTCATGAAGACTATTTTATTATTATGGCAGCCCTAGTGTCTAGATGCATATTATTATAAAGCATCCAATTTCTTCTTAATGACTAATTCTCCCCACTGATCTGTTTGCCATGTACCAAATTTTCAACATTCAGACAAGTTTTTCCTAGACTCTCCATTCTATTCCATTAATTTGCCTGCTCTTGTAATTTTTGATAAATTCTCAATATTTCATAAGGGTATCTTTATCATTATTCTTTTATAGAATTTCCTTGGCTATTCTTCCACATTTATTTTTTTCAAGTGAATGTATAATCATTTTGTTAAAGTTAAAAATAAGTCCTGTTGGAACTTTCATTACAAATATAGCAAGAGAATATTGGTTGATGAAGATTGACTCTATAATGTTTATTTAATTCAAAACCTTATCTTGTCTCTCAATAGTTTTGCAACTTCTTTTCACTAGGCAGATCCTGCAAATCTTTCAGTAAGTTTATTCTCAGGTATCTTAAGGCTTATGAATCTGAATTACTTTGCTTTAAATGTATTTTTTAAAGATGGCATATATTGAAGTTTATAGTTTTTTGTTTTTTGTTTTTAAAGAGACAGTGTCTCACACTATGTTGCCCAGGCTGGAGTGCAGTGGCTATTCACAGATGTGATTATGGCATACTACAGCATTGAACTCCTGGGCTCAAGTAATTCTCTCACCTCAACCTCCTGAACAGCTGGGACTGCAGGCAGGTAAAACAGCACCCAGTTTGGAGTTTATAGCTTTTTGATCTGTTCTAGCAGCCACCAATGAACTTCCAAATACTACCCGTGTAAACAGAGTGGGAAGCTAAGAATCTACTCATATTCGTGGGCACAGTAAGCCTAGAAACCTTTTCCTTTATCAAAGTTAAGTTTCATGTACAAGAAATGTAACCTTTTAAAATTTGTTTATTTCTATTTATTATAAGTTCTGTCCACCCCGACCTCAAAATGGTTACTTGGAAGATACTGAAATCTAGTTTTACTAGGAGTTACCTGTATAACTTAATACTTAAACCTATTTCTTAATTTATCACCTTTAACACACTGACTGCCACACTGGAAAAAATTATTTTTTCCTTGGGGCCATGGTGTTTTATTACAAAAATAGAATAAAAACTTTGAAAACAAAACAATCCTAATTTAATGAAAAATTTGTTATATTTTATTGTTTTCTGTGCATGAGTTATATGCAACTTGAAAAATAGTTGACGAGGCTCAAGGTAAAGAGATGTGTGAGTTACGTATGCTTCACGAGGCCCTGGGCCCAAAACTAGTGTGAATTAAATACAACTCACATGGTAGTTAATGTGTTCAATAATACACTGATTGGCCCCATGTTATACAACCTTACACTTAACCCTATGGTTTTGGCTGGAACTTCCTGGAACTTTTCCCAGTTGATTACAATTTTCTATAATTTTTTCACTAATTACATTGTTTTTGTATTAAATAGCTTTTCTTTCAAGAATGACAAAAACTGCTTTTTGTTTCCTAAACTTTATCACTCCTAATCACTTAGACATAATTGAAATGTCTATACATATTCAAATGCTCACTTCGGCTAAAATCCTTTCCCTTCTCAGTACTCTTTTTAAAAAAAAATTTATTTTATTATTATTTTTTTAAGAGACAGGGTCTTGCTCTGTTGCCCAGACTGGAGTGCAGTTGCACTATCATAGTTCACTACAGCCTTGAACTGCTGGGCTCAAGCGACCCTCCTACCTCAGCCTCCTGTGTAGCTGGGACTACAGGCATGCACCACCATGCCTGGCTAATATTTTCTATTTTTAGTAGAGACGGCGTCTCACTCTTGCTTAGGCTGGTCTCTTGAATGTCTGACATCAAGTGATCCTCCTGCCTCAGCCTCCCAAAGTGCTGGGATTACAGGTATGAGCCATGCCTGGCTCCCCCAGCCTTCAATATTCTTTTTAGAGACAATGTTCCATTTTCTTCTGTTACTTCTTATTATTGAGGAAGTCTGTAACCAAAATAATTTTTCTCATTTATAACTCAAATCCTTTTTTCCTGGCACATGCATAGGTTTCTTTCTCTATACTTCAAGTTTAACAGTTCTGCTAGGGTTTATTCTAAGCATTTATTAATAACTTTCTGTTTTGTAATACCACTTGGGTATTACTTACTTCAAGATCCTTTAGTTATTAAGACTGTGTTTGATCTATACCCAGTCTCTGTTAATTTGTCCTCCACGTCTACCATCTGCTAATTCCGTTTTTGTCCTTTTCCTGTATTCCACACCTCCATTTTTCATAATGTCTTCTACTTCTTCCTGTTGCCAAACTGGTTTCAAGTTCTACAAGATTATTACTTATCCCTTCATTTTTTGTTCCGTCAGCTTCCTTTTCACCTTGTTCTGTTGTTTTATCTGTTCATCTTTGATCTCTCATCTCATAGAGTCTGTGTTCACTTTAATTTCCTTCAGAGAACAAAGAAGCTGATTTCTTCTAATTACAATAGTTTTATTTAGGACTACTATGTCCAAGAATATGGCTGGATTCCTAACTCCTCACACTGTTTACCTGGGCACTATTTGAAAGTTCCTTCAGTATGCTGGCTTTTATACACATCCTTGCTTGTGAAAAGCAGGCCAAAATGAAGAGGGACTGACTCAGTGTGAAGCACTACAATTCAGGCACCTTGTTTAATGAGTTAACCACATATTTCTCTCCATTTCATTGACTTTGGTAAACAGCTGTAAAGCTTATCCTAGGACACTGCTTCTCTCCTATCCTGCAACCCTGCCAATCCTTTTCAAGAAATCATATTGATGAAAGTAAAAACAGAAGAGCAGTGTGGATTCTCCTTCAGCCCAGCCTTTCCTTAGTGGGAGAAGGGCACAAGCAGGGTATCCCCCACTCCCATGGCTTAGATTTCTCTTGATTAAGGTTTTAACACATACAATTAGTATTTGTCAATTAAAAAAAAAGTAGACTATAAATTCTCTCTAGGGTTTTTTCTGTTCATTATGTTTACAGAAATAGAGTTAAACAAACTGGCACTTAGACAACTTTCCAGAATTATGTGGATCTTAGTTTTTCATTTTACTTGCCTGCTGGACGGGAACATACAAATAATATGAATTAAATTTCAAGGCAGGAACAGTTACAGCCTAAGAGCTCTTATGTCTGGTTGTGGGGAGAGGAAATAGGGCTGGTAGGGAATACCACTGGCTAGTGTTTCTTTTTGAATTCTGAATGACTGTGGCATCACTGCTTGCCATTTCAATATTTAATTTTGCCATTAGTAACTTAAGAGCTACTAAGTCTTCATACTTCATAAAGATCAACCACTGTTGGAGGAGTACTTATTCTCACAATAGAATCAGAAAAGCAAAAATGTTAACCCAACGTAAAAATACATAGTAGGCTTTTCTACTCTATAGTCTTAAGCTATCAGAGCTCAATCCTATCAGTCTTTACAGCTCCCATTATATGTTTACAAACCAATTGTCTATTGCTATAAGCCTGAGAGGGAGCAAAAATAAACACACAAAAATTTATAAAAATAAATCATACATTTTATATATCCATGTATAAACAGGCATATACACATACTTTTATTGATAAATGACCTAATAATTTTTGTTCAACACTCTCATGTGGCAATTTATGGGTACCAGACAGAGAGTTCAAAATGCTACAAAAGTCACAATTATTCTATACCGTAATTATAGTTTTGACAAAGGACTAAAAAAATCCGTAGCAGATCTTAGATCCCTTCTAAGAATTGCCAGTTCAACTTTTTTCCCCGGCCATATCAACCTGCTTCTAACTGGGTGGTTTTTCCCATTTTTAGAAAATGTATAAGAAAAAATGTCAAAGGAGCAGAGCTATAGCTTAAATTTATTTAAATCATATGAATGAACAAGAACTGTCACCAAATTTATAAAGAGCAAAAACAACAAATAAGACATGAAAATGACAGTCTTAAAACAGCAATATAGAACAAGCGAGTAGACACATTAGGAAAGAAGACTCCCCACCCCAAGTCTTTACAAATAGACATTAGGTGTAGAACCTAATCCTCATCTTCCACAGAAAGAAGCCAGTAGATACAGCAGAGTACAGTAGTATAAGCAAGTTATTAAGAAATACTGAAATAAATAGCTCTTTCCCTTTTGGGAAATGGGAACTGAGGGTCTGGAGCACTATTTTTCATTTACAACCCTTGTAAAACTATTAGACTTTTAAAAAACCATGATTGTGTTACTCTGATAAAAATTTAAGTTTAAACAGGGCTCCTACAGTAGAATGCTAATTTTCAAACAAATTAAAAGATATCACTCTACCTTTGTGGTTTTTAAAGTTATTCTTTCAAAAGAAGAACTAAAATTAGAATGTAAGATGACTGGCAAACCTATACACCTCTAGTAGGTACAGTTCAGAATTCCAAAGAACCAAAACTGTCTAAGGGGTTTTTTTCTAAGGAAGGCTTTTGGCCCTCATATAAAAAGATCAAATAAGGACTTATGAGAGTCTATAAGAACGTGCTTTAAAAGTTTTGGGTTTCTTATGCTAATCTCTAAAAAATAATTTTGTTCACATTTCAATATGAATGTATTCTATGTAGGTTTTTTTGGGGGGACAGGGCGGGGGAGACAGGATCTCACTCTTTCATCCCAGCTAGAAAGCAGTGGCATCATCATGGCTCACTGCAATCTCAAACTCCTGGCCTCAAGTGATCCTCCTGCCTCGGCCTCCCAGAGTGCTAGGATTACAGGTGTGAGCCACCGTGCCCAGCCATATTCTATTAGTTTTTATAGCCAAATAAACATACTGCTCATGTATTTTAAGAAAAAGTAGAATACTTTTTGAGGTTATAAGATTTTTCTATTAGGGAAAACTCAACCTGATAAAAACAGCATTATACTAAAATTTCCTGAGTGCGTTTAATGCTAATCAAAAGAATACTTGACAAAGAAGCTACTAATTAATACTACTGTCAAGTTGCAGTATAAAAATCTTACTGCATAATTTTTGAGAAACTTTTTGCTATACTTTTTCCTTTTTCTTTCTGAGCCTCAATGAAGACAGGTGGAATAGGGAACTAACCACAGTGAAAGAGATGTAAGACAACTCCTTTTAGGCTTGAGTTAGCAAAATCATAACAAGAACACAATAAACTATGTCATCTACCAAAAAGGCTCTAACCTCATTTATTACAGAAAAATTTAAACGTACAAAAGCCAAGCGAACAAATAAATTGAACTCCCACATCCTATTATCCAGCTTTAACAATTAAACATGTTGCTAATTCTTTTTTGAAGAATAAGGTTTTATTGATGCTCATGAACTTTCAAAGTAGATCTTCAACTATACAGGACATTTAAAAAATAAGCTAGTGACTATTCCCTTTCTAACACAGAATAGGGAAGAACTCAACAATAGAGGCTTCAGAAGACACAGATGCTGGTTTCACAAGGTATTCCAGTCACACTTAAAGATGCATGTGTCATCTTCACTGGTGGTTATCCATATCTTCTGGCTTGATTATGATTATTTCAATTTTACCATGATCTTCTAACACATAGATTCTTAATCTGAAGTCCCTGGAACTTCAATAATTGTACAGAATCCAAAACATTATAACTTATTTATACATATTCTTCCCCCTTGCCCCAGCCTCCCCAGGAGAAGGTCCAAACATTTATTAGTTTCTCAAAAGAGACTAAGAATGACAGGAACCATTCTTTTTTAAAACTGTTTTTTACTTTAGTGGAAACAAAGACAGTGGCTTCTGCTCTCTTTCCAAATATGTGCATTCAAGGGAAGTCTATACCCTCTGCTCAATGGTCTTTTCCTCCTCCTACACATTTTTATTTAGAAAATAAAATAAAACACACCACTTGTGATTTATGCAATAATGGATCTGATTCCAATTAAAAAGAAATATATAGTTTCTTCCAATACACAAAAAGAAATATTCCTTTATTATTTTGATAATGGTTTTTCAATATATTCAATGGAAGTCTTTGGGTTGTAAATGTGAAAAGCCTATAAACCAAACAAGTATATTTAAAACCTAGCTATGCTAAAACTAAGAATAATCAATCAAAACAGAAGGTAGTATACAATTAAGTTCCATTTTACATAGTTCCCTCACATATTAAGCAACTATATGTGTAAACTGTGCTGCTTGCAATATTAATTGCTTTCAAGGAAAGAGATGAAAACCTATTTGCAATATGACATGCTATTTAGCATGCCAAAAGGTAGGAGAAGAATCCTAGAGAAGTACAGAAAACAGCAACTAACTTCAAGAAGTCAAAACAACTTAACAGTAAATGTGTTAAGAATTCAGAAATTAAGGAGATCCAGGAGGCATCATCCAAGTTGTATGTGATGTACAGAATTGTACATGGTGCCTATGATCATAATCCCAGAATGAAATATTATTGGTGCTCTCTGAATTTGTGCAAAGATATAGCTCTTGAGGAGATCAGGGACTGAATAGTAAATGGCATCTCAAGGGAGTATACAGTTATAAGTATAGACATACAGAATAGAGTGAAAGTATGGAAGGTTTTCAAACCCGGAGAGTATAGAGCTTTGATGTAGTAGGAGCCACAGAGGTAGTAGAGGTTGATAAAATGAATTGATATGACCAAGGTTAAATTTAGGACAGATGTGATACTAAAGCCAAGGAGGGCAGTGAGTAAACTGTCTTGGCAAAATGTTAGATTTACCTGTAGGTACCAAAGACACTATTAATGCTACCTGTCCAAAAAATTAGCTAAATCATCCCTTTAAGGTTGTTCCTTTTCCTATGTCCGTGTATATGTATTTTTAAATTATTTTTATTGTGAAATAACACAATTCTAGAAAAGTGCATAAACATAAATGTGTAGCTTACAAACTGTTATAAACTAACACCAGTGTATAACCACCACCCAGGATAAGAAATAGAACACTGCTAGCACTCCACAAGCCTACCAAACATCCTTTCTCAATAACAAGCCCTTCTTTCCCCAGGACATAATCACAACTCTGTTTACAGTCCTTTAAAGTTTTACCACCTAAATATGTATCCTTAAACAATATAAACTTAGTTCCACTTGTTTTTAAATTTTATGTAAACAGAACCATACAGTAAATTGGTATTCTTTTGTATCTCTCTTCCTCTCACTCAATATGTTTTTAAGATTTAACTACGCTGTTGCTTGTAGCTCTAATTCATCTATTTTTTGCTGCTGAATAAATATACCATAATTATCAGTCTAGTCTAATAGTGATGAATATTTGGGTTGTTTATAGGCTAGAGCTATTATGAATAGTGCTGCTATGAACATGCTTATATATGACTTTCAATGTATATGTGCACATATTTCTATTGGATATACCTGGGAGTGAAATTACTGGGTCAAAGATAAATGTAAAGAAATTAAATTTTTGTATTTCCTTCTAAAATAATTTATTCTAACAATTTACCTGTAGGTGCTTAGATTTTTCTATGTACACAATCACATCATCAGTGAGTATTAACAGTTTTGGCATTTCTCTTACAACCTTTATACTTTTCCTTTTTTTGGTGTACTACTGGCTAGAACCATTTCTAGTATAACGTTGAACAGAAATGGAGATAAGATATCCATGTCTTGAACTCCATCTAAAAGGGAAATCTTTTCAACATTTCAGTATGAAATATGGTATCTCCTACAGATGTTTTTATAGATTTACTAGGTTAAGAAAGTTCTTTTTCTTCCTAGAGATCATATTGGGCAGAAAAAAAAAAGTTCTTTGTCATGCCTAGATTGCTAAAGGCTTCTTTTTAAAATCATGAATTGTTGATTTTTAGCAAATGCTCTTTGGCATCTATTGAAATGCTTTTCTCATTAATTTGTTCAAGTGACCAATCATACTGACTTGTTTCAGCTTAACCAACCTGGGATAAACCTGAGTTGGCCATGCTGGGTTATCTTCTTTTTTATGTATGTTGTTGCTAAATTAAATTTGCTAATATTCTGAGGGTTTTTTTTTTCTTTTTTCATTTATACACATGAGAGAAACCGATGTATAATTTCTCTTTGGGTTTTAGTGTCAAGATTATGACAGGAAGTTGGGGGTATCATCTCTTTTTCTATTCTTCAGTAGAATAAGGTTGGAGTTACTGTCTCATTATGTTGGTAGAAGTTTCCAGTATATCCATTTGGACTTAGACTTTTCCTTACAGAAAAATTTTAAATTACGGCCTTCATTTTTTTATAGTTACAGCCCCATACAGGTTTTCTATTTCTTATGTCAGTATTGGTAAACTGTATTATTCTAGGAACTTACTCATTTCCTCTAAAATTTCAAATTTGAACAGTTGTCCATATCGTAAGAATTTATTTTTTAAAAAAAACATGTACAGTATTCATAGTGACATTCTTTTTCATTCCTGATATTGGTTATTTGGGCCTTCTCTCTCTTTTTCTTGATCAATCTCTCCAGTGTGTCAACGCTATCAGTCTTTAAAAAAAAAAACAAGATCTTTTGGCTTCTTGATCCCCTCTACTGTATGTTTTCTATTTTATAAAATTCTGCTCTTTGTTATTTCCATCCTTGTATTTTCTCTGTATTTATTTTATTATTCTTTTCCTATCTTGGGACATCTAGCTCATTACTTAAGACTTTTAAGATGAATGCTTAGCTCATTACTTTCCTTATATATGCATTTAAGATTATAAATTCCACTCCAAGTACAACTTAGACTACATTCCGTAAGTTTTTTCCCCCTTAACAGTCAAATAGTTGCTTAAATAACAATTATGAGTATTTGAAACTTCAATTAACTCCAATGGAACAAAATGTTAGTTTAAAAAAGAACCAAAGGCTAGGTATGACATAAAACCATTTATATTAAAACACAGTATTGCATATGAATACATTTTCCATGAATACAATATTCTAGGTTGAGTTTATTTTCTTTCAACCCACTGAGGTATCATCTTACTTTCACTGTTGCTGCTGAACTGTTCTCTAGAATATAATGTACATCTACACTTTCACTCTTTTGAAAGTAATCTTTGTTTTATCTTATTGCTTTTAAGATTTTTTTCTTTGTTTTTATTGTTGTCTTTGTAGCTTTACTATGATGTTTTTAAATGTGGATTTCTTTTCACCATATTTCATCAACTCTAAAATAGTTTTGGTACTGAAATTTCATGATCTTACCCGAAGCTGATACGGGAAAATTTTCACGTAAGTCAAAATTTCAATCTTCTTGGACTAAGTTTCCATCAATTGAAAGATGCATCCAGATTTCAGACATATTAAAATGTGAAAAACTGCACATCTTTAAATCAATAAGACAGGTATTTACCATGAATGGGAATTGTTAGACTTCTTGAATCTGTGTAACACCTGTGTCTTTTACCAATCTGGAAAATTATCAGCCACTACACCTTCAAAGACTGCCTCAGTGACACTCTCTCCCCTCTTTCTAAGATTCAACAAGACCATCTCATTATATCCTCTGTGTTTATTAACCTCTTCTGTATTTTCTTTTAGTGGATATACTTAATTCTGGAAAGCTTTTTGATCTTCCAATACACTAAATTGATATTTAGCTTTGTCCAATCTGCTGCTAAACTAATTCACTGAGTTAATTTTGCTTATTTTATTTAGTCATAGAAATTCTGATTTTTTTTTCAAATCTGAATTACAACTCATACTTACCAGTTCCCTGGTGATAACACACTCATTTTCATCTAGGTCTGACAATTCTAATATCTTCAGTCCCAGGTTGGTATGTTTTAATTAGAAAAGTAATTTGAGGAAATAGTTTGAGGCCTTACATAATAATGTTCCTCCCCTAGAGAAGATTCACATTTGCATCTGTCACGTGTCTGGGGACATTAACATTCTGGGACTACCTTAATCCAATTCAAGGTTCGAGGTTTTCTGGGCCACCCAACAGACACGAAGACCATCTTCAGTCTTTTCTTTTTTTAGATGGAGTCTCACTATGTTGCCCAGGCTGGTCTTGAACTCCTGGCCTCAAGTGATTTTCCCACCTCAGCCAACCATCTCAGCCTCCTGAGTAGCTGAGACTACAGGTGTGCACCACTGAACCTGGCTCCCATCTTCAGTCTTTACAAGAGCTGGCATACCAATCCTCACTCTTGGTGGGCCTAATACTCCAACTTTTCACACCACTAACCAAAGGGCTAATTAAATTCACAGCTCAGTCTCTTAGATACCTCTTTTGGACCAGCATATACTTCCAGGGCAATGCAGACTAGAAGGCTTGGCTCACTTCTCTAGATTCCCACATTCTCTCAGGTCTTAAATCTCTAATTCCTATCTTACTAATTCTTTGATGTTCTAAATTTTCAAAAGACGTTTCATTATTTCATCTAGCCTTTTCTACTGTCTTTAGTGAAAGGAATGGTCCAAATTACCAGAAGTTTCGCAGACTCTCTTATATTTTCTGTCTCAGTTAAAACTCTACTTTTACATCTCTTCCATCTACCCTCTGCTGTCAATTTAGCTGTCATCATCCTAAGACAGGATACTATTTTCCTTCAACCAGGATTGTTAAAATAGCTTCCCAACTGGCCTCCCTGCCTCCAATCAGCTCATATTATTATATTACTAGACTTTTTCCCTGAAATAATGCTTTTATATTTCTTCATAAAACAACCTTCAAGGGCTTCCCAATAAACAGGAAAATTCATTTGCTTAAAATTCAAGGCCTTCCATAATGTGCTTCCTATCAAACATTTCCCCTCTATTATTCATGTACTCCAGCCACGCAATCTCATTTTGCCACTCAATCTCATTATCATTCAATACATATATACCTTAAACTCTTTCTCAATTGGTTGTATTATGAACCTGAAACACCCAGGCTTCCATATCTCCTGCCCCTCCTTGTCCAATCAAATGCCACCTCATCAATAAACCCCTTCCCACCTAAGTCAGAAATAATCTTTTATACATTCCCATAAAACTATGTACCTAAGTACTGTGGGGGTCAACTGTATGACACATTGTTGTATGTACCTCACCACCACCAAACCCCTGTTCAATTTCTTCTTACACATAGCTGATGTTAAAAAAAAAAATCTTGAAATTTATGAAGTAGTGAGGTAGTAAGGAGACTAGGGACAATAGAATAGATAAAGTAAAATCACTTCAGATCAGGTAATGAAGGAAGAGAATTGCTCCAAGTTCCTACAGCTATTAAATGGTGGAGCAAGGATCCCATGTTCTTAACCATTATACTGTAAGGAGATGGTATATTTGCCTCTTTCCATACACCACTCCCCAATAATACCAGAATTGTTTAAATAGAAAAATCCCACTATTCTGGAGAAGAATAGTAATGAATGTTATAACAAAAGCAAGGTCTCTGAAAAACCAAATTTACTTTCACATCCTAGAAGTTAAAAACAATATGTTATTACTAACGGGGCTAAGAAAAGCTCCATGTAATCATAATCACAAGTGCTAACTCTAGTACCTATCCATTAAATTGGTATTAATGCTTCAGAATGAAAAGTGAAAAGCTATTTGCAACACAGTCCGGGAAAGACTGAAATCCTTCTTCAGGATTCTTTGATTATACTGTCCGTTACAAGTTTTCAATCACCTATATTTCCCCTCACCTCAAACATGCCAGTTAACTCATTAACACTCACCTTATATACCATTAACTAAAAGGAGTTTTTAAAACTTATCAAAATAGACCTATAAGAAATGAGCTATAAGAAAGAAGATACTGATGTTTTTACTTGTTACCAGCTCTAAAGGAGTTCCATTTTTACTATTTTGTTTCTAAATTCTGCCAACATGATATACGATTTATATTCATGTCATAATTTCAATAAAATTCTATTACAGAAAAGGAAACCTAGAAATGGCTGAATTTAATTAAAATACTTAACTAAATACCAACTACATATTAGGAATTGTGTTATGTGCAGGAATACAAGACAAGATAGTTCCTGCACGAAGAATTCTAATAGAAATGGTGAGATATTAAATACACTTTAATATACAAAGAAGGCAGTGATCAACTGTCTTGAGAAATAAGAAAAGTTGTCTTAGAAGTAAAGCTTAAGTTGGGTTTTGAAGGATAATTAGGAAAAAAGACAATAAGAAAGGCAAATTAGGCCTGGGCCAGTGGCAGTACAATTCCAAAGATACTCCCTAAAGCTGCACAGTTAACAGCCTACATTGATATCCCCAGAAACCCTGTGTCAAAACACATTTGCAAAGTTGAGACAGCCCAAAAATGAATTTGGTGACCACCACAAAAGTTCTGTACTACTAAAGTGTAATATGAGAACATAAAAAGATATAGAAATAAAAAGAAGAAGCCAGACAGGTAGACAGAAGATGGATTTTTAGGAGTATTCACTTGTCATAAAAAGAAGGGGAAGAAGGGATAACTCACTTTCCCAACTCTCCTGCTGGGAGGATTTATGCCCAGCAGGGGCAAGAAGACAGTTTATCAAAAACTTAGTATTTGAAGAAGGTTTAAATGAGGAATTTATTCTATCAAAGGAGTAAGGAGATACCCAGTTTTTAGAGGCTACAACAGCAGAGGTACTAGTCTTGGTGTCACATGCCCAACATTGACAATATGAGCTGTGGTGCCTGTGGCCCAGTGGTGGCAGAAACAGTGCCTCCACCAAAATAGTTTGACACTGTGATTTTGGCATTTTCCTGGCTGCACAGCCTTCACACTTGATTCTCAATCTTTAATGTCTATTTCATTTTACCTCTTAAAGTTTGTTTATAACTAAACCCCTGACTGATACACCAGGAAAGGAGGAAAAGGTTCAAGATATAATAGATGAAAAAAATGGAAGCAATATCCTATAAAAATTATGAGAGTATCAAAGTTCAGATGGAAAGTTTGAGAGATACAGTTGTTGCTGCAGTTCTGATTCCCTGCTTTGCTTTGTTTTGCTTCATCTGGAGGGGCATGGGAAGAAATTAGTGAATATAGAAAATTCTATTTAATTTGTAAAACAGAAGAAAAGTTAATCTACAGCATTAAAAAAAAAAAAAAAAAAAAGCCAGAAAACAAAAAAACCCCCAGAAGACTGGGAAAGATAACCGCAAAGTATAGAAAGTCGCCATGACAGATAAAAGTAGAAACCATAAAGTTAAAATTGTCCTTTCTCCACCAGCTCCTCACCGTCGCTCAAAATAAATTTATCTATCTATTTATTTATTTTTAGAGACAGGGTCTTGCTCTGTCACCCAGGCTGGAGTGCAGTGGTGCAATCATAGCTAGCTGCAAACTTGAACTCCTGGGCTCAAGCGATCTTCCTGCCTCAGCCTCCCAAGTAGCTGCATGCACCACCACACCCAGCTAAATTTTTTTTTTAATAGAGATGGAGTCTCACCATGTTGCCCAGTCTGGTATCGAACTCCTGGTCTCAAGCGATCTTTCCACCTTGGCCTCCCAGAATGCTGGTACTACAAGTGAGTCAATGCACCTGAACCCAAAACTTATTTTTAAAAAGAATAAAATTCATTTTTAGGGTTAGGACAAATTTGTTTAAACTACAGACTAAGATAAGAAGCATGGGGCAAATAAGAGGAATAATTGGCAAGGATCTATTTACACCTCTATTGCCTTCACTGGACCATAAGCTCCTCCTCCAGGGCAGGGACCATGAAAAAATAAACACTGATATGCCTGGAATATGGAAATGAAAGCATAAAGAAAGAGAAAGAAATTTAAAATATTTCACCATTTTGACTAGGATAACATTTATCTTTAACTGAAGTACTATCTTGAGTAGATTAAAAAAAGATTTATCTTTAAGTATATCAAAATAAACAGAAATGATACTTGAACACAGTGTTACCAATTAGGAAGCAAGATTTTTAAAAAAATGCTACGTAACAACCTTTATTGGCTATATTGCCTACCTTTTCTTGTAATTCCTGGGATTCTAAATAGTTATAGGATTACCATACATGTTACCTTCATTTTTATACTCAAGAATAGAGAGGAACAGAGAGTCACAGAAGCCAAGACTACTCAATTCCGTGTTTCTTTTCATTTTTCAAGTGGACTGAGGGAGGGAATAATGGAGAGGAACCTGGGCACTGGTATTTTTTTAAAAGTTCTCAGGTGATTCTAACGGGCAACCACTTTAATGGTTTATCAGTTGATTCTCTTGGGTTTCCCAGGTAGATGACTACATTATTTACATATTTCTTTTCCTTTCTCATCTTTAGACCACTTAATTTTCTGTGTATTTTTTTATTTATCAAAACTTCCAATACATTCAAATGGTGGTGACAGCCATTATCCTCATTTAATTTTCATGGGCACATTTCTGATGTTCCAACATTAAGTATAATTTTGCTGTGTATTATTAGCTGACTTCTTTTATCAAGCTGAAAATTACCCTCTCAGTTTGTTAAGAATTTTGTTTTCACTAAATCATTTGCACAATTTTGTTAAATACATAACTGGCATATATTATGATTACCTTTTGGTTTCTCTTCATTGTTAACACAGTAAATGCTATAGATGGAAAGAATTTCCCCCCATGATGATCTATTCTTGCATTCCTATGAAAAATCCTACTAGACCATTGATTCATTCTGTTTGATTAAGTATTATTTTATTTACAAAATCAACAGCATTGTTCCTAATAAAGATGGTTTTCTCATGCTGTCTTTGTCAAATTTTGTAACTAGGATTATTCTGATTTGGCTAACATGAATTAATGATGTTCTCTCTTTTTCTATGTTCTGAGACAATTTTCAGTAGGAACTGGCAGTTCCTTGAAGGTTTATTGGGTAGAACTTACCCATAAAATCATCTAGTGCTTTGCGGGGAAGTCTTGTACTATATTCACTACACACTTTTCTGTGGTTATGAGTTTACTCTATTTTTCTACTTCTTAGGGGATAACTTAGGCAATTTCCACTTCTAACCTTTCAAATGTATTGGTAAAACTGGTACAGTATTCATTTATAATTTTGAAATATTTTTCCCATCTGTACTTATGCCTTACATAATTCTAATGTTTGTGCCCGATTCTCCTCCCCCATCACATTTACCAATGGTTTATTTACCCCTTTCAAAAAAAAAAAACAACGAGTTTTTGGAGCAGTTTAAAGTTCCCAGCAAAATTAAGGAGAAACAACAGTTCCCATATACCCCCCACCCCAACACAAGCATAATTCCCCCAACTATCAACATCATACATTTGATGAACATACACTGATACATCATTATCACCTAAGTCCATGGTTTACATGAGGGTTCACACATGGGGTTATACATTCCAGGGGTTTGGACAAACGTATAATGACAGGTATCCACCACTATAATATCATGCAGAATCATTTCAATATCCCTACAAAACCTCCATGCTATTCATCCCTCCCTTCTCTTTTTACTATCTTCATAATGCTGCCTTTTCTAGAATGTGACATAGTTGGAATCATACAGTATGTAGCCACTTCAGATCGGCTTCTTTCATTTAGTAATATGCATTTAAGTTTCTTCCATGTATTTCCATACCTTGAAAATACTCCATCTCTGGATGTACCACAGTTTATTCATCCATTCACCTACTGAAGGACATGGTAGTCACTTCCAAATTTTGGCAATTGTGAATAAAGTTCTATGAACATACACGTGCAGGTTTTTGCGTGGACATAAGTTTTCAACTCATTTGGGTAAGTATTGTACCAAGAAGCACAATTGCTGGATTGTACGATAACAGTACATCTTGTTCTGTAAAAAACTGCCAAAGTAGCTGTACCACTTCGTATTCCCATGAGCAAAGAATGAGAGTTTCAACTGCTCCACATTCTAGCTTGCATTTGATGGTATCAGTATTTTGGATTTTGGCCATTGTAATACATGTGTAGTGGTATCTCAATGTTTTTTTTTTTTTTGGGAGACAGAGTCTTGCTCTGTCGTCCCAGCTAGAGTGCAGTGGCGTCATCACAGCTCAATACAACCTCAAACTCCTGCGCTCAGGTGATCCTCCAGCCTCAGCCTCCCGACTATAAGCATGCGCCACCACACCCAGTTGATTTTTTCTATTTTTAGTAGAGACAGGCTCTTGCTCTTGCTCAGGCTGTTCTTGAACTCCCGAGCTCAAGGGATGCTTCTGCCTTGGCCTCCCAGAGTGCTAGGATTACAGGCATGAGCCACGGTGCTACCCGGAGACAATGTTGTTTTAATTTGGAGTCAATGTTTTAATTTGCATTTCCCTGATGACAAAGGAAGTGGAGCGTCTTTTCATATGCTTATTTGCCATCTGTATATCTTCTCTGGTGAGGAGTCAACATCTTTGGCTCATTTTTTAATCAGGTTGTTTTCTTACTGTTGAGTTTTAAGAGTTCACTGTGTATTTTGGATAACAGTCCTTTATCAGCTAAATTCTTTTGCAAATATTTTTTCTCAGTCTGTTGTTTGTCTTTTCATTCTCTTGATGTTTCCCTTTTAAAAAATTCATTTCAAAGATCTACCCTCTGTCTTATCTCTTTTTTGTTGCTGTTGTTCTCTATTTTATTAATATCTGTTTTTATTTTAAATACTTATTCTATGTTGGGCATGGTGTCTTGCATCTGTAATCCCAGCAACTCAGAAGGCTGAGATGGGAGGATAGCTTGAGCTCAGTAATTTGAGACCAGCCCGGGCAACATAGTGAGACCCCTTTAAAAAAAAAAAAAAAAAACCTATTCTACTTTCTTTGGGTTTACTTTATTTTTCTAACTTCCTGTTTCAAAGAATTGGTTTGTTTTTACTTCATTTTCTTTTTCTAACAAAGACACTTAAGACTGTAAATTTCCCTGTAGCTTTTCAGCCACATTTGTACTCTCATTATTTAGTTCTAATTATTTTAGTGTAAGAATAATTAATATACCAAGAGAGATAAGGGAAGAAATTACAACCACAAGAGTAAAGTTGTTTTTAAAAAATTGAGTTGGATACTGTTAAAATAAACAATTCAAGATGGCTAAAAAGCAGAATGGATGCAGAAAGAAAAGCAAGTGAATTAAAAAATAAACTTGAAGAGCCAGGTACGGTGGCTTGTGCTTGTAATCCCAGCACTTTGGGAGGCCAGGTCAGGAGGATCGCTTGAGGCCAGCCTGGGCAACATAGCAACACCTTGTGTCTTAAAAAATGAAAAAAAATTAGTGGCACGGTGGTACATGCCTGTAGTTCCAGGTACTTGGGAGGCTGAGGCAGGAAGATTGTTAGAGCCCAGGAGTTTGAGGCTGCAGTGAGCTATGATCATGCCACTGTACTCCAGCCTGGGTGACAAAGGGAGACCCTATCTCTTTTTTTCAAAAATAAATAAATAAATAAAAGATAAATCTCAGGAATTTTCACAGAACAAAGTACAAAGACAAAGATCACAAGTACAGAAGGAATATTTTGAAAGAAGTTAGAAGACCTGGAAAGAGATCCAGAAGTTTTAACATGTGACTAACAGGAATTCCAGAAAGTATCAAGAGAATGGAGAAAAGGTATACTGAAGAAATAATAGCTAAGAATTTCCCAAAACCAAAAACATGAGTCCTCAGACTTAAAGGACCCAACTGGTTATGTTTTCAAAACTCACATCTGAAAATATTATAATAAATTTTCTTATAGGACTCAATGTTTACCACATATAAAACTTGACTTACACAATTACAAGACATATTTCAGAGGAAAATGAATAAATTTCAAAAAAACATAAGCATGCAAGAAACAAATTAGCAGGAAAAAAGAAAGAGCTAAGTATATAGATAGCAAAAAAGCCTTAAAAATCAAATGAAAAATTCAAGTATTATCAACCTAACAAGCTAAGCTGGAAAAGAAAAGGACAGAGGAAAAAAACCCTATGCTACAGTTTTTACCTTGTACAGGGGATGGAGACTGTAACTAGATATTGTTATAAACTTATAGTTTTAAGTATGCACAGACAAGTTGTAAAGGTGACCACCAGAAAAACTGAAATAGAATACATATATAACTTTGAAATTATCAGAGAAAAATCAAAAGAAAATGTGGTGAAGCCAACAAAATAAGCAAACAGAAAACATGGTAAATATAAAGCATAACTTAAAATGGCTGTATTAAATCTAAACATCAGTTATCATAAAACATGAATATGTTAATCTCAGCTATTAAAATATATAGTTAATATCAGTTTAATTAATTTAGATTTTTTGAAAAATCACCTACATGCTATTTACAAAAGATACACCTAAAACCAAATAACCCAAGAAAGAACATTAGAAAATGGAAAAGATATGGGAAATGCTTAAAGAAAAAAAAAAGCATGGCCGTGCTAACAGCTGACAACATGGAATATGAGAAAAATCATTAAATGAGACAGAAAGATACTGCATATTGATTTTAAAGACACTATTTAAAGATCCAGTTATAAATCTCTAGGTACCCAATAGCTTATCTTCAGAATATACAAAAACTGAAATTACAAGGAGAACTTAAAAGTTCACACACTCAAAGTTTCACAGAAGCCTCTTACTTTTAAATTCACACTTACGTACATTTAATTGAAAAATGCTTTCAGCAGTGTAGTTGGACACAATTCAGAATGTGTTTGTAGAAATACATTAATATGAAACAAACTGAGTAAGTCTAGTTCACTAAAGGAGTTTCAGAAGTAAACAATAAAAACTCCTACTCCTAGCAGAGGTATCATAAAATAAATATGCCTGTAAGTAAATGTTACCAAAATTAAGAAACACCACTGGGGTGGGTGCAGCGGCTCACGCCTGGAATCCCAGCACTCTGGGAGGTTGAGGCAGGAGGATCACTTGAGCTCAGGAGTTCCAGACCAGCCTGAGCAAGAGCGAGACCCCATCTCTACAAAAAATAGGAAAATTAGCCAGGTGTGGTAGCATGCACCTATAGTCCCACCTACTTGGGAGGCTGAGGCAGGAAGATCACTTAGCCCAGGAGTGTGAGGTTGCAATGAGCTATGATGATGCCACTGCATTCTAAACAGGGTGACAGAGCAAGACTCTTGTCTCAAAAAAAAACACAACAAAACAACAAAAAAACCACACACACAAAAAACAAAAAAACAAACAAACAAAATCCAATGGGACAGAATCATGCCCTTAAACCAGAGAACCAGTTTAAGCAGCTGGTTTGGTGGCCAGGAAAGCCTCTGTGACTTCTTAATTTTGTTTTAGTGAATAAATGTCATTAATATGTCTAACACAGATTTAAAGGTTTATGAGCAAGAAATCTTTTTAAGTTATTAGAGGAAGATCTTATTCATGTGCTCCAAGAACGTATCAAGTGCTTTTTTCCTCACCTGTTTTTAGTTCTTGGTGCCCAAGAAGATGCATGTGAAAGAAACTGAAGCACAGTACCCCCCTCAAATAAATGAAAAACATTAAGTCTGAATTCCCTAATACTAAATTTATTATAAAATTTACAGATGGGAAATACAAGAAATTAAAACAGTTACTACTTGTACTTTGGTTTGTTCACATACTGGTACAATTCCTTACTTGCTTCTTGTAAATTCAGTTCAACAGGCTTTCTGTGTTACTTCTAAGTACAAAGCTGACAACATAGTTCCTTACCTTTCCATTAGCTTCTCTTTATCCCAATTGAAGTGGCTAAGGAGTATTCTTGTGATAGTTGCTGGATTCTAAAGAAGGAGGGAAAAAAAGTCATTTAAAGGTAACAGCACTTCACTGACATTTAGTGAACTTCTAGGATGAATTTAAATTTCCATAAACTCCACCCAAATATCCATTCATAGGATATTTCTTTATTCCCCTAAGGAAATACAAAATTTGGATTATATGATCAAGACTATTTAAAAATAGTCTGCCACGCTAATATGTCAGGTTTCTGTAAGAGTCAAAATAAGCCAAAAAGAAATTAAATAAAAAGTCAATTACTGTATTAAATCAGGCACTGATTAAAATTGATTTTTTTGCAATTAAGACTTAACAGACCACATCAGCACAGTAAATGTAATCAATAAAATTTCTAATGCCTAGCTGGGAGCGGTAGTGCATGCCTGTAGTCCCAGCTACTTTGGAGGCTTAGGTAGGAGGATCACTTGAACCCAGGAGTTCGACCTTATCTCTTAAAAAAAAAAAAAATTTTTTTTTCCCTAATACCTTATGCACTGAATAGTTCAAATAGGTCCAAATCATTCCTAAGTCAGAGGATACTTCAGAGATATTAAACCAAACTGACAAAATATTTATACTATGTAATAATTTATAGTGTGTAATCTTAGGTTGCTATTTCATTTTGAGAAGGAAAAGCTAACACTATGAAATAAAACCAAAGTTTACTGCCTTATCATTCAATGCTGTCACAAATATTTCCATTTCCCTTAAAACTAGTGAGCTTACTATTTGGGTATAGAATTTTAACTTAAAATGCAATGGGGCCTAAGAGATCAGCAAAGTCCGACTCATTCAAAGACACTAGAGCTAGTTACAATAGTAGAAGTGGAACTGAAACATGGGTCTGTTTATTTGTATTTCATATATAACTTTACTACATCAAATAACATTTCAAAAAAGATCTCTGTGACAAGGTACCCCCCTGGGGGGGGAAAGCAGGGTGAACCAACCTTGTCTGGTGGATGACAGGTGTATTTATTTTTCACTGCACAGCATTTAAAAAGAGAATTAAAAAATCCAAATGGCAAAAAAAAAAATCTCTGTAGACTAAAACTACTTTATTTCACCATAGTTAATTACTGATTTAGTTAAAATAATCTTGTATAAAAATAATGTCAAGACATAAATCTCTATCAATTTTCAACAATACCATTTGTCAGAGAAAAATTGACATACATTCATACACTGCCCCCTGCCCCCAAAGCCGAGGATGCAGACATTCTCATTAACTCATCCTAGCACATTCTGCTTATCTAGGCACTCCTTACTTATTGGACCCAGACTCCCCTAAGAATCCTTTAACACAGCACTCTTGACACACACCACCAATCTACAAGAGTTAAGATGCAAAAAGAGGCCTATTAACTGATCCTACAATGTTTATTTGTACAGAATACATAGACATTTTCGTCTCCAGTTCTTTCTTAGAAATGTGACTTAGGAAAAAAAAAAAATTTTTTTTTTTTTTTTTGAGACAGAGTCTCGCTCTGTTGCCCAGGCTACAGTGTAGTGACACCATCACAGCTTACTG
Organism: Daubentonia madagascariensis; assembly: GCA_023783475.1. Lineage (NCBI taxonomy): Eukaryota > Metazoa > Chordata > Mammalia > Primates > Daubentoniidae > Daubentonia > Daubentonia madagascariensis. The sequence goes on along the minus strand of JAKFHU010000144.1, from coordinate 3,024,543 downwards.
CAACCTCAAACTCCTGGACTCAAGCGATCCTCCAGCCTCAGCCTCAGCCTCCCGAGTAGCTGGAGACTATAGGCGGTCAAAATGCCTGGCAAATTTTTGTATTTTTAGTAGAGATGGAGGTCTTGCTCTTGCTCAGGCTGGTCTCAAACTCCTGAGCTCAAGTGATCTTCCCACCTCAGCCTCCCAGAGCGCTAGGATGACAGGCAAAAGCCACCTCGATGTGCCTGATTTATTAATTTTAAAAGAACACTCAGAGATCGGTGATAGGTTTTCACAACAAGATTTGCCTACAACTGAAATAAAGTCAGTAATTTAGATTTAGCCAGGTGTAAAATAAGAGCAATAATCCTATCAATTGAGAGACTTAAGTCTGGTGGTATTAACTAGAATTATGTGACTATAACTCTGTGGCATCCAGTATATTATATTCCCCACCACTAGGATAGGGTGCTTGGGGAAAAATATTTCAGGAATTGTTAAGAGTCTCAACTTGCAAAGAGAGGGGAAAAAAAGAGAGAGAGGAGGGGGAATGATTTGATGTTGCTAGTGCCAAACACTGGATCCAGCCAGAAGTTCCCAAATTTATTATTGATCAAAAATAACTATGGCAAGTTTTGTTAAAACACAGATTCCTAGGTTCCACCCCCATATTTTTACTTAATAGGTTCTGGGCAGGGCCTCCCTGAATGCGCTGATTGCCACGTGAGGCATAACAGTCAGGACTCTAAAACTAAGAGAACTCCATGCCTCTGGCTGAAGGAATAAAGAAAAGGCTGGAAGCCGAAAAACACGGGAAAAATCACTGAAGAGAGAAATGGAGAAGTAGATCCCTAAGTCTGTGTGTGGAACACTCCCAGAGAAGTATAGGAGAGGCTTTCAGAACAGAACTATGGTATAAATCACTGCCCAGGTCCTAGATTAACTTAAGTGGGAATGAGAGGGGCAAATGCAAACAACACTCCAAAGGCTTTGAAAACTGAATAGATAACGGAACCACTGCCTATTTAAGGTGAGAAAGAACTTGCAGGTATAAGCAAACCAGGTTGACTTGTCTACTAAAACAAACAAAAAAATATTCAACATTCTCTAAAGGAATTTAACAGGACCCAGAATCTCACAATATAATCTTCAAAACACCTGGAATAGAATCTAAACTACCAGATACAGCAAGAACAACAAAAAATCTGACCAATTCTCAAAGGACAAGATAATCAATAGATGCTGACCCAGTAGATGACCCAGATATTAGAATTATCAGGCAAAGACTTTTAAAGTAGCTATTAAAACCATGATCCATTAGGTAAGGGTGAACACCTTAAAACAAATGAAAGCAATTCTCAAGAGAGAAATATAAACTGTAAAAAATAACTAAATGGGAATTTTAGAACTAAACAACACCAAATTCATTGGATAGGCTTACAATCAGAAAGGAGATGACAGAGGAGTCAGTGAACTTGAAGATACATCAATAGAAATTATCCAACAGAGAGAAAAAAATTGTTTTAAAAATGAACACTCTAAGGAATATCAAAAAGATGTCAACCTAGAATTCTATATTCAATGAAAGTATAGTTCAGGAATGAAGACAAAGACATTATCAGACCAAAATAAATAAACAAAAAGCAATAATAAAGAGAACTGCCAGCAGACCTGCTGTAAAAGAAATACTTTAAAAAGTGTTTTAGGGGGAAGAGAAACGATACCAAGGGCAAACTTGGAACTATAGAAAAGAAGGAAGAGCAAAAGACATGGTAAGTATCTGGGTAAATATTATAGACTATTTTTCTTCTCTTAAATTTATGAAAACAAACAAATGTTGAAGTAAAAAATTATAACATGTCATGACGGGGAAAAAGAGTTAAAATGCATATAGACATGACACATATGACACTATAATTTAAAGGGGCTGGAAAAAAGTAATCTACATGGTTGTAGGGTTTCTTTGTTTTACTCGGAGTGGTAAAATACTAACTCTAAGTAGAATGTGAACAGTTAGATATTTATATTTATAATCCCTAGAGTAATCACTAAAATAATAAGGTCAACCACTAAAATAACAAGACCAAGAGCTATAGCTTAAAAAAAAAAAAAAAAAGCTGGCCTGGTGGAGTGGCCCCTGCTGCTACTCAGGAGGCTGAGGTAGGAGGATCGCTTGAGCCCAAGAGTTCAAGGCTACAGTGAGCTAAGGCTACAGTGAGCTAAGACTGTGCCACTATGACTCCAGCCTGAGTAACAGAATGAGACCTTGTCTCTTAAGGGGGAAAAAAAAACTCAAGATGAAAATGGACCAATTGCTTGAAGACGCAAACTACTAAACTACATTAAAGAAAAAAAGAACACAAATACTCCTATATCTATGGAACAAATTGAATATGTAGTTAAAATCTTCCCACAAAGAAAACTCAAGGCCAAATGGTATCACTGGTAAATCCTACCAATCATTCAAGGAAGGAAAAAAAAAAAAAAAAATACCACTTCTGCACAATCTCTTCCAGAAAATAGAAGAGAAAGGAACACTTCCCAATTCCTATTATAAGATTAGCATCACTCTGATAACCAAAATCAGACAAAGGCATTACAAGAAAACTATTATATGAACAAAGATGCAAAAATCCTCAACAAAATATTAGGAAATCAAATCTAGCAATATATAAAAAGGATAATTACACCACAACCATGTGGGGTTTATCTCAGGATTGCAAGGCTGGTTAAACATTCAAAAAATCAATTTAGTTGACCACACTAAAAGCCCAAAGAAGAAAAACCACAAGATAGGATGCAGAAAAAGCATTTGACAAAATTCAACATCCACTACTCATAAAAACTCTCAGCAAACCAGGAACAGAAAAGACATTTCAATTTAGTAACATAGGAAAAAAAAAAAAAAAACTACGGCTAACATTATACTTAATGGTGAAAGACCGTATGCTTTTCCTCTAAGATCTGTAACAAAGCAAGCATGTCTATTTTCACCACTCCTATTCAAAACTGTACTGAAGTCTTACAAATACAATATGGCAAGAAAAAGAAATAAAGGCATACAGAACAGAAAGGAAAAAATAAAGCTGTTTCTAGTCACAGATGACTAAGTGTCTATGTAGAAGATCCCATGGATTTACAAAAAAGTTCCTAGAATAAGTTTAGCAAGGTCTAGAATACAAGGCCAATATAAAAATAAATCAGCTGTATTTTTATATACTAGCAATAAATAACTGTAAATTTAAAAAATGAAAATATCACTTATAATAGCACCAAAACATGAAATATTTAGGTATAAATTTAACAAAATGTGCAAAGGATCTGCATGCTGAAAACTGCAAAATTTAAAAGGAAATTTTAAAAGACCTTAAATAGAGAGATAAACCATCTTCATGGACTGGGAGACAACATAATTAACATGTTAATTCTTCGCAAACTGACCTATAGATTCCACTCAATATCAACCAAAATCCCAGGATTTTTTCCACAGATATCAGAGTGATTCTAAAATTTATATCAAATAGCAAGGAAACTAGAATAGCCAAAGTTTGAAAAATTTTGAAAAAGGACATCACCAGATTTCAAAACATACTATAAAGCTACAGTATTGGCAAAAGGATATGCAGATCAAAGGAAGAGAATAGAGACCAGAGACAGACCCACATAAACAGGGCAAACTGATTTTTTACAAAGGTAATAGAACAATTCAATGAGGGGGAAAGTCTTTTCAACAAAAAGTACTAGAATAATTAAGATATCCATATTTTAAAAATCTACTTTACCCACAGCTCACATTTTATACAAAATCCATAATGGATCAGAACCAAATGTAAATAAGATGATACAACTTCTAGGGGAAAATCTCTGTGACCTTGGGTTAGGCAAATAGTTCTCAGACACAACATCAAAAACACAATCCATAAGAGATAACTGATAAATTGGAATTCATCAAAAGTAAAAAGACACTGTTAAGAAAATGGAAAGATATACCACAGACTGGAAGAAAATATTTGCAAATTATACATTTGACAAAGGATTTGTACCTAGAATACATATTTCTTAAATCTCTCAAAACCTAACAATAGAAAACAAAAGCCCACTTTTAAAATGGGTGTATGTGATTCCACTTCTATGACACAATGAAAAAGGCAAAATTATAGAGTCTAAGGTGGGCAAGGTGGCACACACCTATAGTCCCAGCTACTCGGGAGGCTGAGGCAGGAGGATCGCTTGAGCCCAAGATTTTGAGGCTATAGTGTACAATGATTGTGCCTGTGAACAGCCATTGTATTCCAGCCTGGGCAACACAGCTAGACCTTGTCTCCTAAAAAAAATATAGAGATAGTACACAAATCCATGGTTGCCAGAAATTAAGGGTAGGGGAAGGCTTGATTGAACAAACAGGTAGGAGGAGGAAAAGGGATCTGTTTTGCAAGTTATTTGTAGTGGTGGTTATATTAATAAAACTCTAGGAATTTGTCAAAACTCATAGAATTGTATACCCCACTGTAACTTTTATTGTATGTAATTTAAAGTATAAATTTAAAACATTAAATTATAAAAGTATTCTAACCTGCACTAGAGCACCTATAGAAGAGTTCTTTTAAAAAGAACAATTGAGTGTCAAAAAGGAACACTGAACAGAAGGAACACAAACTCGAAATTATTTAGTGCCAGGCAAAATGTTATACACTTTATATACATTATTTAATTTAATCCCCACAACAATATCTTATGCATGGTAAATAATATTTCCCTTTTACAGATGAAGTTAGAGAAGTGACTTGGCCCAAGATAAAATAAGCTAGCAGGATTTGAATATATGCAGAAATTTAAAAAAACTTACAGCACTACTCCTTAGAAGGAGTGGTCAAAGGACATACATCCATCCGTGTGCCACCAAAACTGATAATTTAGTGGAAAGCCAATTCAAATTCCTGGTTGAAATAAAGAGCTCTTCATTCTTTTCTTACTGGTGTTCATCATTTTTAGAAGATATAAACAAACAAAAAGTTTGAGCAAAATCACTATAATTAGAAAACTAATACTAATACTACCAGCAGTATGCTTAACTTTTAGAGGACAGTAAAGCAACCTAAAATCTTACATCTCGTCTAGTTATACACTCTAAATGACATTCCCCATTCTGGCTACATATTAGAATCTCCTGAGGAACTTTAAAAATATCAGTACTTGGGCTTCACCCCCAGCAATTCTGATTTTCTGGGATGGGATATAGGTATGTCTATTTCCACCCCAAGTTTTTACCTGAAGCTCCTCCAGATGATACATTAGTGTTAGGCAGTCAGAATTGGGAACTACTACTCTAAACAATTTCCCACTATAGAGGCTCTGAAAAGTTTATCTGCAGAACTCCTGTATAAATGTAGCAGTGTAGTATTTCAGTAATTTGAAGAAAATTACATTCCAGGGTTACAGCAGCAATATTTGCTTTGAAAGTATATCCAAAGTCCTGTTTTTGCATTTTAAAAAAGTTGACTAGTGAGTCTGATTATGCCAACTATCCCAGCTGAAGCTTTAACATCAAATGAACCATCATCTATCATTCTCTATTCTTAGATCAAGTGGTTCTGAGTTTTATTAGCACAACAGAATCATCTGGGGAGCTTTTAAATAAGCCACACCCCAGACCAAATATATCAGAATAAGGCGGAGTGGGGACCTGGGCATTACTGTTTTTCAAAAGCTCCCAGGTGATTCCACTAAGCAGTCAATGTGGAGAACCACAATTCTAGATGTACCATATATGCAGATAGGCCCACATTCAAGAGTGTGGCACAATTCCAGACAGAATCACAACCAAGTTGTTGAATGACATTCCTACATTTAGTAGAGTGGGAGGCAACTGCTTTTTAAAAATCTCAATAGACAACTTTCTTATTTCAGGATAAAGCTAAGTAATAGATGAAAAGGTCTGATAACACAGAAGAGTAGATGGAACAGCAAAAAAACATTTTTTACCCCAATTAACATACACAGAAGGCCTCCAAAACCTAACGTTTTATTTATCTCAGAATTTGATCTCGAATAGGTCATTAAATATGAAATGTCCGATTTCAAATCAAAAGTGTAGTTTATTATATCTCAAACAAGAAGCAGTACAATTAATCAAAGTATATGCCTAAACTATTGACACAGTTTTGCCATCTTAACAGTAGCTTGTTTATGCCAGCAGCGAAGAAGCCTGGAGAGCGAGTGCCAATGAAATCGTGAAAGATGTTTTCCACAGCTTCTTGAGAACTGAATATTTTTCTTTGCAAGAAGTGGTTCAAAGCCTGGAGAAAGTGGTAGTCAGTTGATGCACAGTCTGATGAATACGGTGGATAACAGAGTTTCCAAGTCCAGCTTCTGTAGTTTGAGCAGGGTTGTTTGTGTGACATGTGGTCAAGCATTGTGTTGCAAGAGGATTGGCCTGTCTCTATTGACCAATCTTGGCTGCTTAATCACAAGCATCCTCATCATTTTGTCCAAAACATCTGCAGTAATCGATTGACCAGGTTTCACGAAGCTGTAGTAGATAATACCAGTGCTAGACCACCAAACAGATACCATTAGCTTTTTATGATGAATATTCAGTTTTGGACTGTGTTTGGCACTTCATCTGTATCCAACCATTGTGCCAAACACTTGCGATTGTCAAAAAGAATCCACTTTTCATCACTTGTAACAATACAGTGTAGAAATGGTTTGCCTGTATGTTGTGACAGCAAAGAAAGGCAAGAAACAAAGGCAAGCTTCGAGATGATTCCTCTTCTGACACTCGTTTGTTTAATTCATGCAGAACCCATCTATGTAGCTTCTTTACCTTGCTGATTTGTTTCAAATGTTCCAATATTGTTGGAATAGTAACGTCAAACCTTGCTGCTAATTCAAGTGTAGGTTGAGATAGATTTGCTTCCACTACAGCTTTCAGCTCATCATTATTCACCTCAGTCTCAGGTTGCCCACGTGGCTCATTTTCAAGATGAAAATCACCAGAGTGAAACTTCTCAAACCATCGATACACTGTGCGTTCATCAGCCACATCCTTCCCAAACACTTTGTCGATATTTCAAGCTGTCTGCACTGCACTGGTTCCACAACGGAACTAATATTCGAAAATGACACGAATTTTTGACTTATCCATGGTTTCACAAAAAGTGCTCTACAAAAAAGTTTGAAAGATAATCACAAGCCAAAATGTGTGTCTGAAAGACTGAGGATGTACCTTCACAACAAACATAAAACAAGAAGCGTCAAAGTGAAATAAATGTCAGAGATATCAACTGTCAAACTTAGTACTTAAGGAAATCGGACATTTCATACTTAATAACCTAATACATAGGTTAGAAACTCCATCTTAAAACTCAGTTTGAAGATTTTCCTACATAAGAATAGGCTCACGTTTCTATATTGTTTCTAATTTAATCTATGAACTCCTCCTCAAGTGAGCTGCTGGATCCAAAATTTAAAGACTGCTGCTTTGTAAGGCCTTCTTAAACAATATTAGAAACTCGAAAGCCACAAAGTACAGAAATATCTGTACACTAAGAAATATTTTAACATCTATAACAAAAGGTAAGTAAGTAAATATAAATGGCCACAAAAGACAAATAATCCAACAAAAATGGACAGGTTATGAATTCAGACTACAATCAGCTGAAAAACACAAGAAACTATTCAACCTCCTTAATACAATGAATGAGTGCTTTAAATTTGTCACAATGACTAAGATCTTAAAAACTGATACTATCCAATGATAAAGGTATGGAAAATGGGTCATACATAATATGTTAGTGAGATGGCAACTTTGGTCAAACCTTTTGTGAGGGTAGTTTGGCAGAAGTGATCAAAATTTAAAATGTACATGGACTAACAGCTAGAAATTCCACTTCTAGAAACCTACTCAACAGAAATATACAAATGTAGAAATAAGAATAAGAATTTTCACATCCACATTATTTGGAAAAGCATCTGTCCATTTCTACATTCTTTCAAGAGGAGACTGCCTATAAATTATGCTGTATCCATACTTGAAATATTATATAGCCATTAAAAAAATAAAATAGATCTCCACATACTGACATGGAAGGATATTCATGAGATACCACTGAGTGGAAAAAAAAAAAGCAAGCTACTGAGCAGTGTACAATATTCCATTTTTGTGCTTAAAGTACATTTCTATGATATATTAATATCCAAGGAGAAAGTTTAGGAGATATATTAAAGCTGTCCTTGGGAGTTATCATCCCTGAGGATTGGTATGGGTATGAGGTAAAAAGGCAGGGCTTTTAAACTTTATAATCTTATGAACAGAAATTTAAGATATTATTTTTATAATAATTAACTATAAACAGTATAGGCCTTGCTACTCAAAGTGTGGTCCACAAAATCATAATCACCTGCAAGTTTGTTAGAAATGCAGAATCCTAGGTTCCAACCCACATTTACTGAATCTTCATTTCAACCAGACCCTCAAGTTCCTTGAGAAGCACGGATACAAGCTACGGGAAGTAACATTCTGAGAGTTGGTTACACTGCAACTGTAAAAGGTTTCATTTCCAAATTATCCTTAGATTTGATTAAATACTTGATTTTCTTCTAAGAAATAATCATGTGCAATTCAGGTATAATTTTTCTTCCCTTTAAAGGTATATAAGTCCATTGAGGCCTTTACTTAAGAGTCACTAAAAGGCTGAAATATAATTAATGCTTAGTCAGTGACATACCATAGAATAACTTCTTTATATCTCCGAAGTTCATACAATACCATCTACAAAATGAAATAGTATCTTGTCACCAAAGGATGCTCTTGACTTTTATCAGAATCTGGTGGAGGGAATAGCAACTACTAGATATTTTGAGCAAAGGGAAAGTTAAAAGGAATTAGGTGCTTAATTAACAGAAGGGCTGGAATAGGGTTAAAAGGATATGTCTCCAGAGTGACCACCAGAATACTACAGAACTAAAATCACAAGAAGCTCTCCTCCCTCAAGCCACCAATGGAATCACTAAACTCAAGAATACATGGTAGGTAACTGTAATCCAAGGATTAGAAAGCTGGAACCAGGAAGTCTCCACTGCCACTGCCACTGCCACAAATGCTTCTAGATACCCACAAAGCTAGGGGATGTACACAAGGAAACAGCCTCGCTGCTGCCTTTGCCACAAAAACCTTTTGATAACTTAGGAATCTGGAGAATAGATAATGCAATGTCGCATTTCTGCTACTGTGTAACAACCTCACATTTTCATGACCCAGACAAGAAAAAGGAAGATAAACTCCCTTCAAACCTCACACATATATATCTAACTGCCATCAACTATTTCACATCCAGAACCATGCACGCAAAATAGTTTGAGAAATAAAGTTTTAAGGTTTCTAGCCTAGCAGTAAAGAGAAGCACCTAGGTGGGTTGAGGAAGACAATCCACAGAATTTCCAGATGGCTTAAAGGTAACATGCATTTTAAAAGAATTTATAACTAAACAACACTAACCAACAAACTGCCCAGTTTTGAATATTTACTTCTAAGCTACCCTCAGGAGAAGAAAGGTAAAAGAAGGGAAAAATGCTGCAAGTAATTGTTCTCGAGAGACCTTCCCATGCCAAGATGTTTCCCAGAAGATTACTTTGGCAGGAATTTCATACTTTCAATCACTACTCTTAGAGATTATTTAAAACAAAATTTAACACTGGCAAGTTTTGATTAACTGTCTGTGATGCTATAAATCCATGACACTTAATATGAAATTTTGCTGAGGTATGCATTTGATTTACAAATATAATCCTGATGTACCAAAACTCGTTAATGAATGCACCTAGCCAAAGACCCACCTTAACTTTGCTGTTCTTCACCTGTCCTTGCAATTACTTCCTTCTATGTCATCCCAAATTTGGAGATTCACAAAGATTTCAGCTCTAGAGAACTTGCTCAAGAGTTTAATCAGTGTTTAACAAACAAAATGTTTCTATAAATAACAGGAAGGATGCTCTCACTATGTATAATCATTGGATTTCTTCTGTAAAAATCCAACTGCAAACAAACCAAAGGGGGCTGGTTAATGGAAAGGATATATTTATATAAACAATGAAAACAATAGGTAAGGTAATATTTCTTACATCAGAAACAAAATCAAGACTTTAAATAGCATTTTATGCTTCAGCGTCAAGCCAAGTCACCTCCAACATACACAATCCTAGTTTTTAAAATTTATTTATTATTTTGAGACAGGGTCTCACTTTGTCACCCAGGCTAGAGTACAGTGGTGTGATCATAGCTCACTGCAACCTCCAATTCCTGGGCTCAGGCAATACTCCTGCGTCAGCCTCCCAAAGTGCTGGGATTACAGGTGTCAGCTATCACACCTGGCCCATAATCCTAGTTTTAAACCTTTACCATTACCTGAGACCCCATTCAGGCAAGATTTTCTTGGGTCATAGTCTCTTCACTGGCTATTCCTTGATGGGGGGGAAAAGCCCTACAGACAAAAAGGATAAGAACTAAAGGTAAGGCCAAGAACCAGGTAACTAATTCCAAACTGCCTTGGTACAATGGAGCTAATCTAAACCACAAATACAGACCACCTCACGCAACTTTATTATTTTTGTGGTGGTTTAGGGTTGAGATAATTAAAATTATTTTGTAACCTTTCAGTTACCTGCTCACATTCTCACCTCTGGGTTCCAACTGTCAAGCCCCAAGTATCAGCATTCCACATAGCTACTGTGACACACACTGAAAATGTTCCACCAAACACACAAGCAAAACATCTGAGTAATTGTAATGTACTTCTACTTCCTCAACTAACACAACCACTAGTCATCTCTAAACTACCTAGAAGGCACACAAAAATTAAATTAGTTCTGTAAAGTGAACTGAATATCACTAAGAAGTGTTGTATATATTTAATAGTTACCTCTTCCTCTGGAGGCAGCTGCTCCACTTAGAAAAAGATTTCATATACATGCCCAACTACTTCTTAATAATGAATTGTAACAGCATTTGATGCAGTACTTTCTCAAACCATATCTTTTTAAAAAATTTATTTATTTATTCATTTAAGTAGATTTAGGGGGTACAAATGGTTTTTTGTTACATGGATGAATTGCATAGTAGAGAAGTCTAGGCTTTTAATACACCCATCACCTGAATAGTGTACGTTGTAACCAATAGGTAATTTTTCATCCTGTACCCCGCCCCCTTCCCCTTCTGAGTCTCCAATGTCCATTAAGTCACTATGTATGATCATGCATATCCACTGCTTAGTTCCCACTTATAAGTGAGAGCATGCAGTATTTGGTTTTTTGTTCCTGGGTCACTTCACTTAGAATAATGGCCTCCAGTTTCACTCAAGTTGCTGAAAAAAACATTATTCATTCTTTCTGATGGCTGAGTAGTATTTTATGGTGTGTATATTTACACCACATTTTCTTTACCCACTCATCAGTTGGGCATTTAGGTTGGTTCCATATCTTTGCAATTGGGAACTGTGCTGCGATAAACATATGGGTGCAGATATCTTTTTTACAAAATGACTTATTTTCCTTTTTTGTAGATCCCCAGTAGTGGGATTGCTGGATTGAATGATAAAACATATCTTTTCACTAATATCCTTCCCTTCCCATTATAGCAAATCACAACACCTATTGATAAGTGGTAGGATTCTGATTAGCAATTCACTGACTACTACTTACTTATTCATACTATATATACATACACACAGTACATAAAATTTTGTTCAGTAACGTAAACATTAGATTATTTGAAAATCACAGTACTCATTTATTTTATTTAAAAAAGGTATGGGGGTTTTATTTAAGTAAATTTGTCTCTCACAAAAGTTTTCTAAGAAAAACTCTATTTTTTAAAAAAAGCCATTGTAGATTTCTTTAAAGCTCATAAAATAGTCATAAATCCAAATAATCTTGAATTAGACACAAATATATTCCTACATCCTTTAAGGAAGGTTTTACAACCAAGTAGTAACAGGCCATGTAAACCTCCAGTACATTCTCTTGCCAATTATTCTCAAAATATACAGCTCAATGATTAAGAATCATGACAAACGAACACATGGCATATACAACTGGAATCTACCTCCCTTCATGAAGGTTTATAATGAATACTTGGACTAAGAACACATCTGCATATATTTGCTGAGGGGATTTTAAAGAATGAAGGTATCACTAAATGTAGACCTCTGGAATTTAAATCACTGTTTTAAATTATTTTATTTAATATATGTACATAGTTTTAAAGGTCTAACAGTCTTTGCCACACCTCAGTCACTACTGATTTCCAATCCTCTGAGGTAACCATTTTAAACTCTTTTAGCTGATTCTTCTAGTATTTACTTTTATCCTAAATAATATGCTTATGCTCAAAGAGTTATTATTTTTCCATTTTAGGTATTATCTATCACCTTCTTCATGTGAAAGATGAGGATTTAGCACTGCCACATGAACCTCTCAATCTTTCCTGCATAATTTATTATCATTTTTAGTTGTATCCATTGGTTTTAACATTCAACTAACAGGAATTCCAGAAGGAGAGGCGAGGGAAGGAAATTACCAAAGCAGTAACAGAAGTTAATTCCCTAAAGCTTTAAAAGGACACCAAGTCTCTCAGCTGAAAGGATCCACTAAGGGCCCAACACAGTAAATCAGAAGAGTCACACACACCTCTCTTCAGAACACCAAAATAAACAGAAAAGGCTGAAACTTGAAAGAAAGAAAAGTCACAAAGAAATGAGACCCATTCTTACTAGTAACAGTGAATGCAGAAGGCAATGTCTTCATAAAGATTCCAATCTACAGTTTCCCATCTAGCCAATCTAGCAATCAAATCTGAAGGAAAATTAAGCACATTATCAGGGCCACAAACAGCAATATCCTAAGAAAAGTTTTGTGATAGTTAAATTAAGGATGTAATCCAGCAAAACGAGATTATATCAAGAAAAAGACATGGATCTAAGAATCAGAGGCTCTAACACAGGAGAACAGCAAATCAAAGTCCATGGTTGAGAGCTATATATAAGAGGCTTAGAGGGAAAGCTGCCCTGATTAGAAGAGCAAAATGAAAGGCTCCAAGAGAAGTGTAAATAAATCCAAATGACCTTGATACAGAGTACTGTTCTTAGGAAAGTCCAGAGCATTTGACATTAGGCCCATTAAAAACAAAAAGTAATGACATAACATACTACTTGGAATGTCACTGATATTTATAAACCATAAAAACAAACATTCAGTGGCGCCACTTTAAAAATCAAGCTATGAGCAAATGAATAATATTTGGTTATGATCACAAGACAAAAAAGATTTTGATAACATCAAAGTACAGATGGCTTTTTATAAAGTGAGATTCTCAAAGATGGAGGAAGAAAGGAAGGGGAATGAGATAATATCAAAAAGTGAAGGAACAGAGTGATATATGAAAGCTATAAATGTAATCATTAGAAGACATAGTAACTTTTTCATTTGTTACCACGTGCACGTATTACTTTTTTTCCTTTCAAATAACAGACTGGAGAAAAGAGCTACAGTAACTATCAAACATTAAAAACTCATTAAGAAAAGGTGCAAAGGACATGAAAAGGCAATCCAGGGAAATGTAAATTAAAACAACCAAGTAATATTTTCTTTATCAGATTAACGAAAATTTGAAGATTCTTAATAGCTGGCAGCAAGACTGTAGAGAAAATGATATTAATAGTTCACACCCTGCTGGTGTAAAGATAAACTCATATAACCTTCTTGAAAACATTCAGCCTCACTTATAAAAATTACAAGAAAAGAAAAGGGAAGAAGACACACAATACAGAATGAACTAAATGTCCAATAGGGAAAACGATAAACCAATATGGTCATATTGGAAAATACCCATACAATTGTTAAATCCACAGTATATTGTTGAAGGAAAAAATAGCAACTGGCAGAATGAAGTGGAATTGGAGCAGAAAGTGAGAAAGAGCACAAATATGACTCATCATTTTTCTTCTAAAATAAAACATTTTATTTGTAGATTAAAGTTTGACATAAGACAGCACTATTTAAAAAAAATCAAAACTTTCTGAGCAATGATTTAGGTCTCGTCAAAAATTTCACACCTTTACCTCCTTATTAAGAATCCCTTTCCAAAAAGACAGATTAACCACATTTTTTTAAGTTAACACCAACATGCATACTTTAAAGAGAAAACTGAGAAGTAGAAATTACTTTTGAAAAGTCAATAGTGGCAGTGAGGGCCAGGTGTGGTGGCTCACGCCTGTAATCTCAGCACTTTGGGAGGGGGGAGGATAGCTTGAGGCCAGGAGTTAAGACACCAGCCTGGGCAACATAGTGAGACCCCATCTCTATAAAAATATATATATTTAAAAAAAATCAGCCAGACACACCTGTAGTCCTAGCTACTTTGGAGGCTGAGGCAGGAGGATTCCCTGAGCCCAGGAGTTCGAGGCTGCAATGAACTATGATTGTGCTACTGCACTCCAGCCTGGGCAGCAGAGGGAGACTGTCTCAAAAAAAACAAACAAAAAAAAACCAAAAAAAAACAGTGGCAGAGCCAGGATTAGAACACAGGTCTCTAAAATTCAGAACTATTTTGCTTTATATTGCGTTGAACTGCTAGATCTGACAATTTTCAAGAAAATGATTCATGAATAATATTCATTTTAATATTGCCAAACCATAAAAGGTAAAAAATGATTTATGATCTATTTTGCAGACCATGAAACACCTAAAATACATTTGGAAGAAGGTGCTAAATACCAAATATGAAAGCAAAAAAAGTTAACCAAAAAGGTTTCCAAGACCAAGAAAAAAAAGAGGCCATCTCTCTAAAAAAAAATCTTCTTTTAACATTATTGATTCAAAATACCCTTGGTATGGTATACCATGAAACTTCACTTCTACACTCAAGAAACAGTAGACTAGATCTCCTCAATATAGTATATGGAGTTTATAAAAGTATTAACTATTAACATCAGCCTTTTGAGCCAGAATTTAGACTGTGGATACTTAATATCTTAGGTTTTACAGTCATCTTGAAAACCCAGCAATCTTCACTGAACATCAAATATAAATTTTATCTGCCTTTTCATTTGGGAAGCCTTGAGAAGCACTTCATTAACCTATTCAGAAAAACATAGCCCCTTCCTTTTAGAATGTAACAGCAAAGAAAATGATGCAAATATCTGTATCATTTAGCCATCCCTATTGTACCTCACTTTACAGCCAATACTAGAATGATACAAGGAACCTAACACTTAACGTTATAAACTTTACATTTCTTTTTCTTCATGTGTTTGCACTATACTGCCTAAGTTCTTAAAACTTGCCTAAAATTTAGGTTTTAGGATTCAGTATAAAAATGCTATTCCTCTCCCACCCTATCCCAGTATTTTAAAAAAAAAAGCCAGTAATTGCTATTATGACTGCTACCACTTAGCAAGTAAATGGATACAAATATTAATATTTAAATAGAAATCCTTAAGTTTCCTTGCAGAAGTTAGCTAAAGAACTGGGGCCGTGAGCAGTGGCTCACACCTATAACCCCAGCACTGTGGGAGTATGAGGCGGAGGATCGCTTGAGCTCAGGAGTTGGAGACCAGCCTGAGCAAGAGTGAGACCCGTTTCTACTAAAAATAGAAAAATTAGCCAGGCGGGCACAGTGGCGCACACCTGTAGTCCCAGCTACTCGGGAGGAGGCAGGAGGATCACTTGAGCCCGGGAGTTTGAGGTTGCAGCGAGCTATGATGATGCCATTGCACTCTAGCCAGGGCGACAAAGTAAGTGAGACTTTATCTCCAAAAAAAAAAAAAAAAAAAAAAAAAACTGCAAGATTTAGTTGATTTTCATCAAAATATTGCACAATCAGGAATATAAATATTAACATATAAATATACACACATAGACAGATTGATATTTCCTGCTTCTCCTCCCACAGTTTACAAAACAGGATCCTTTGTCACCATAGTTTCTGAAAATCAACCAGGTACATGAATCGAGCTAATACCATTAATATCCTCCATTTCATCATCTCTTCTATTATCCAGCATCTTAAATATAGTGGCAAATGCCATTTACTTTGTTGCCTAAGTGCCAAACAGACTTCTGGTTTAAAAAATAATAATAAAACTGTGCCCTTTACATCAAATTCGTCATGTCAGAACAGTGTTTCCCATAAAGATTTGTAGGACAAACAGTGTGCCCTTAAATAATGAGGTACTTGCTGCCAATGCATATGTATGCGAGTATGTGTGTTTAAGGGTCCTTTAATGACTTGTCTTTGGAATGATTCTGTCCTACCTTTGCTGCTGCAGCCCGCCTGTCCTTTGCATCACTGAATTCATACTTCTGGAAGTACCCAATATGCACTGTAACAGACAGATGGACAGATCAATGGGCCACAGCGGCAAAGGCCAGAGAGACAGACTTGATAAAAATTAAAATCAAGGTATATAAAGGGGTGGGGGATATCAGAAAAAAACACATCTACCTACATTCTATAGTAAAATACCTGAACTTGATGTTTGCAAATATCCCATGCACATACCCAAATAAACTATTCTTGATTACATATTATTTCCTTCTTACAAGTAGAAATGGTACCACTACAACAGGCAAAATAAACCAATCAGTATTTTTAACACATTGACTGCCACACAAGAAAAAAAATTTTTTTCCTTGGGGCCATGGTGTTTTATTACAAAAACAGAATAAAAACTTTGAAAACAAAACGATCCTTTATAATTTAATGAAAAATTTGTTACTTTTTATTGTTTTCTGTGAGTAAATTATATGCAACTTGAAAAACAGTTCTTGCAGCTCCCAAGGTGAAGAGACGTGTGAGTTACATATACTTCACGAGGCCCCAGGCTCAAAACGAGCGTGAGTTAACTACAACTCACATGGCAGTTAACGTGTTAATACCACTGGAAGTTACAGATATAGCAGAAACTTTTGTAACCGTGCCACACAGTTTCATCAAATAGAGTCTGCTCTTTGATAGACAAGAAACTATCACATCCACAGATGGCTGTCTACATCAAAACTAAAGTGGCAATTATTACAAGTAGAAAATTTCCTCTGTAACACTAAGGTCTGTGTGATTAGAGAGTATACTTGGAATCACTGAATAAAACTCATTTTGTCATTCTACATTCCTATCTTTCTATATAAAAATGGTTGCCAGTACCACATCTAGGTAAGATAACTTTGGGGGCTTAAAACAATATGTAATGGTGTCATTTAGGCCAATTACCAAGCTGTAGTAAGACATTTATACACAAAACTACCAACATTATTTTTAAAAGCTATGTAGAGTCCTCCTGTAACTTCAAATCTATTCAAACAAGTATTCACACTTTAAGAAGCTTCTAAAAGCTATTTTTAAAAATATTTTTATAGAGACAGGGTATCTCCCTGTCACCCAGGCTGGAGTGTAGTGGTGCAATCATAGCTCATTGTAGCCTCAAACTCCCGGGCTCAGGTGATCCTCCTCACTCAGCCTCCTGAGTGGCTGGGACGACAGGCATGTGCCACCGTGCCCTGCTAATTTTTTAAAATTTTTTGTAGGGATGGAGTCTCACTATGTTGCCCAGGCTAGTCTCAAAACTGCTGGCCTTAAGTGATCCTCCCACCTTGGCCTCCCAAAGTGCTAGGATTACAGGTGTGAGCCACTGTGCCTGGCCTAAAGACTATGTTTAAAATCAAACAAACCTAGTATCTGAAAATTCTAGCTTAAGCCAGCATTAAACATTGTACCCTGATAGAGAATTTTTTTTTAATCAGACATTACTCCAAATCCCTCTGTCTGATCTGTCTTCACCAAAAGCTAACATTCATGTAAGAGCAATTTTAATTTAATCAAATGTTTTATTTTGCATGCAGCTAAAATAAAATAAATCCACGCTACAAGTTTAAGGAGAAATGTTTCCCCTTTTATTTCCAGGGGACCTAACTATTTATACATTCCTTATTATTATCATTATTATTATTATTATTGTAATCCATCAAAAACACAAGCAGGTAAAGAGGCATGACAACCAAAATACAATGCACGATCCTTGACTGAAAAAAGGTAAGCTATAAAAGACATATTGGACAAATGGGGAAAACTAAATGTGGTATTATATATATTTTTTTTCCTATGATGACTTTATTTAGATATAATTCATACACCATGAAATTAACTCTAAAAGTGGTTCAGTGGTTCTGATTATATTCAGAGTTGTGACACAGTTGTGTCAACCATTAATTTTAGAATATTTCATCACCCCAAAAAGAAGCCCTATACCTATTACTAGTAACTCCCCATTTCCCCCACCCAGCCTCTTACAACCACTTATCTACTTTCTATCTCTACAGATTTACCTATTCTGAACATTTTGTATAAATAGTATCACACAGTACAAGGCCTACTGGTTAATTTTGCCCCTTAGTTTTACTTACATAGGAAAGCCAACAAGCTGAGAGCTTGCCATAGACATCAAATAGGTCTATTTTACTGAGGGATGAAGAGCAACTATTAACTAACTATTCAGCAAGTTTGTTAAATGAAAGCTGCTTAAAGCTTCACCTACACAATACTCATTTTAGAGATGATGAAACAGAATTTATTAAAATTAAATAACTGATACAAAGTCACATAGCTGGTAAAAGGCAAAGCTGGAACTGAACTTAGTCCTATAATAACACCAAAGACTTAATCACTACATTATTTTGCTTCCTAATAAAATAATTCACCTTTTCTCACTGATTCTACTGCCTAGTAGAATCTTGAATGCCTCCCCTCCTCTCCATTCCAGCCTTGCTAACCTCACGACATATTTCTTGCCCAGATTATTATAACAGACATCTCACTACTCTCCCAGTTTCCTAATCTCACCCTGTTCTCATTTAGTCCCTATATTGCCAAAAGTGTGGTCTTTTAAACACTAACTCATATTAATTTAAAAGTTTAAAGTTGTTTCACATAGCCCTAGGGGTTAAGTCCATCTCAACAGCACTATGCTAAAGCCTTTAATAAACTGATCACACTGCCTACCTGTCTAGCCCCAGTTCCTACCACTCTACTTCCCAATAATTTTAGCAATATTCAGTTCCTTATTGTTCATTCAACATACCAGACCTCTCTCTATTCCTTGTCCTACTTTGTCTGGAATGCCATCCCCAACCCCATCTGCCCAGTGAGCTACTAATTCATTTCTCAAAACCCAGCTTCTGACCCTACTGGAAGGATTTGTCAGTCCTTCCCAGAAAACAGTATTAAATATTCCTTCTATGACTTTGTACTTCTAACGTTAAATATATCATTGTATAATTTATTTATATGTGCCTCCTTAAAGAGTTGTCCAGTATTTGTATTCCCCAACAGAGTGTAGCAGCTAAAGAAATATCAGTCGGTAAAAATAAATTGAGTATTCAACTTACATACTGTTCCCAATTAAACCAAAGCATTATTTTTAGGGTCCCATTAATCTCAGAAATTCATAAAATAAACATAACATGATATTTAGGATCTTATAAGAATAAGAATTTGGTTGGGGAAGGGTGGAGGTTCTGCACATAAGAGAAAAGTATTAAGAATTAAGATATTAATAATACTTTGAGGGAGGGAACCAGGTAGTTGAGATATTAAGGCACAGAGATATTTTAGTTTTTTAAATCCTTTGTAGTTTTTGAATTTGACCCAAGAAAATATATGCATAGTCAAACAAAATTTTTTAAATTCTAAAAAAAGTTTATCAACAATTGATCTTAGCACACTAACGCTGTTTAAAAAAATTTTTTTTAATCTGAGGTTATGGAGAAGAGTTCAGTCATACTGCCTCAGCATCCAACTTATTTTTGTATTCTGTTTTGGTTACATTAGAACAAAGAAAAGTATGATTCACAAAGGTAAGTCTGTATTGCAATGTCAATATTCTTCACTTAAACTGACCTGTACCTTTAAAAAGGTAGTAGAAAACATTTTATTCAGAGCTAACTAGTTAACACTGGCTAGTGTCAAACTGCTTTTATTTTTATAAGTGCTGAATCAGAGGAAATATACAGAACTCAAAACCTCAAAACTATTAATAATACAGGAATATTAAGATGAGTTACTTCTTCACTTGTTACTGCAAAACCCACCAGTATCTGCAATTAGGGTATGAACAAGTAGATCTGTCTTAGCCTTGTCTGGCATTTATTTAACTGAACAGGTTGCACATGTGCTGCTGTAGTGTTCTTACATAACTTTGCCTAAGCAGACACGCACAAGTCTCAATCCAACGTACCAGCGCAGAGTAATCTTTCTAATCCACAATTCATAAGAAGTAAGGCAGAAGCCTATATTCTGGATTCTGCTCAAAAAAAAAGTGTTAGTCTAGATATAGGTTAACACATTGGTAGTCTCCAATATGTTAAATAAGTCTTTAAAATTATAGCAAGACTATCATGAGGAAGGGTTAGAACCAGGTAGGTTCAGGTAAAAAGCTACAGGGAAAGAAATATTAGTATATGTAAGAAGTCTAAATCAGAGCTGTTCAAATATAAAATGTGCTCACTTCTACAAGTGGTTGTGAAGGTTCAGCCACAGAATAGGTCTAAGAATAGGCTCAGGGACCACTTAATAGGGAGGGAGTACTTGATAAGTGGTTGGCTAAGATAACCTTTAAAAGATCCCTTACAACCTTGTTAATCTGACTTTCTGTGAATCAAAAATTGTGTTGACTCCGGTGTGAATCAAAGATTAGGCAAGCTTACTGTCATCCTTAATTCTTCAACTATTGCTTAATATTTGTAAGTATAATTATACCTTCATTCCTAAGGGTCACTAGAATATTTTTGTGAAATTTAAAGTCCTATTTTCACCACTCTGGTTTTACAGTTGGGTGGAATGCAACATTATAAATCAAGCTTCAGATATTATCACATATCCTAAGGCACCAGCTATAACTATATTAATGCAATATGAGTTGAGATGATTATTAATACAAAATTTTTAAGGCCAATGAATGGAATTATTACATTAAAAAATTTAGTAACAAACCGATGAGTAAAATTATGTACACACTTTCTTTTCAAAGGAGTATTATTTCCATATTAAATGATAAGTAATCTGAGGCCCACCCCATAAGTTTTCCTCTTCATAAAAGCTGAAGTGATGAACAGTAAGTTAAAAGGCAAACACATTTTCTTACATTTGAGGTGAAATGGTATCAGTAATAAGCTCATCTGAGAAGTTCACTGAAGAACTATTTTCTCATTATTGAGCAAAATAAACTCAACTATTCTCCCCTCAAAACAAGCATTTGTTATCTAGTGCATCCACAACATCACAATGCTATTCCTCCAGAATCTCTTGATGCTTCTGTCAGAAGGAAAATGCTGGGCATTGTACACCACTGGTCTAAGTTTGTAACTTCCCATATAAATCATGAATAAATTTCACATAATATATATGCATTCTATTGCTTCGTTCATGTACCAGGATTGTTTTACACTAAACTTTGTTTTTAAATGCTTATACTAGACTAGAAAATAGTAAATGTTTTAATAGCAATCTGGCTTGAATTTTTTTGAGGATGATACATATATAAGCTGTGAAGTTTTAAATGGGGTGTCTAGTAGACTTCTGACTCTATTCTATTCTTCATTATTTACTTGGATTCACAGGCCATAGCAAGAAGTCACAAGTCAGAGCCCACTGACTCAATCTGCATGAAGTCAGTGTTCTGGGGCACAGAGCAGAATGGAGAAAGGGAAAGTAGTTCTGAAGAGGCAGAAAATACCTAGCACACAGACGATAACATTCACACATGTTTGTGTATATTTAATGATATAAAATACTGACTTCCAACCCCAGCTATGAAAATTTAGGCAGTTTACTTAGTTCCTCTAAGCCTCAATTCCTTATCTATAAAACAATAAAAATATCATCTATTTCACAGAACAGTTGTGATAACTAAAATTCCATGAGATAACTGGTTAAAAGCAAAAAACAGCATGTTAGAGAATGAGAGAAGGATTAATTCCATGCAGTCAGCAGAAGAGAAAAGGGAACAATTCAGAAAAGAAAAAAAAAAACAGGGATAATACCAAGACTTATTTTTATCAACTATAAAATCAATAAGAAAATTCATTCATATCTCATTTTTCAATGTTTATCAGCTATGTTCCAGGAACTGTGTAGGTGAATGGGAATACCAAAATCAATATATTGGTCCTACTGTCAAGGATTTCAGAGTCTGTCTAGTGGGAGAATAAATAATCATAAATAGCTTTTAAAAAATAAAAGTATATACAAAATTCTGAGACCCACTCACAGGGAAGGATTCAAAGAAACAATGTTTAAAGTGGGTCTTGAAGTATGAATGAGTTTATCAGGGGAAATGCATTTGAAGCAAGGAAAAAAACCTTACAAAGGTATAGAGAAAATCTTCACAGGGAATATCATTATTATGCTATGCCAAGAATGATCATGAAGAAATGGTAGATAAGGTAGACAGGGGAAAATTATGAAAAGCCTAATCTATCATGCTAAGGAATTTTTTATCCCAATCTGTATCCTTTAGTTACCGGGACCTCAAAGCTCAGAACATGTTCTGGTAAGTAGGTTCCTCTTAAGTACCATTTCCTATTCCTCCCCACATACACTCCCATGCCTACTTATCACAAATGGTAAAGATTTGATATACTTCCTCGGGCCACAAATTTAGACCAAATATGAACATTTTTGACACTGTCATAAACTGAGTAAGATGACTAATCTGTAAGAAACGGAGACATTTCAGTATTCCCTGAAAAATCTGTGGTGACTATACATACTATACTCACAAAGCTGCAAAGGCCCCATTTTCCATCAGTATCACCCTTTCACATTTTTTTCTGATGTTTCCAAAGGAAGCCTTCTAATAATTTCTAGTAGCTTCAAACAGACTCTACTTATCCACAAAGGTCAATATTTTCCCTTTTGCCTAAAAACCAACTGATTGCTTTGGAGAGTAAGGCTTCCCTTAACCCAGATGCAAAGAAGGGTCAACATACAACAAAAGTGAACCAGAGTTAACATCTTGTGAAAATAACCTTTCAAAAGACAAACTAGTAGGGTGTGGGATTTCTGGATAACTGCAATACACTAAAATTCTCAACTTTGGAAACCGGGCCAGGGCAAATCCAGAAGCGGGAAGAGATCAGTTTATGCATGGATAAAGGGAGGCATGGTGAGTTTTGAGTTATTGCCTTTATTGTCAAGTATTTACTTACAGGTTAGTCTGCCCTTCCTAGACTATGAGCCCTGGAAAGAAAAGGAATGTTCACCACTCATCTATGTACACCTACTGCCAAGCACATGTACTGGGGAAGGAACAGGAGTGTAAAGGTTGAGTACAGATCTGGCAGAACATGGTGCTGGGAAGATGTATGGTTGTTCCTAGGATAGTAAAATGCAAGAGGACCAAGTTCAAGATAGACAGTGACATTTGATAAGACAGAAAGGAAGCTCTGGTCTTTTAACCTCTTATCTTGAAGCAGTCACCCTCATTACCCTTTGTCACTACCTGAATTTTATAACTGGAAACTATCAAGTCCAAACCCTTTGCACGAGCAGATTCAGCCTAGAGATTGATTTAGTCTAAGGTCACACAGTAATACAGATGGGACTAGACTCTAGTCCTAGATTGTAGGGTACAAGAGTTTTATGAGGCCGGGCGCAGTGGCTCACACCTGTAATCCCAGGGGTTTGGGAGGCTGAGATGGGAGGATCATTTGAGCCCAGGAGTTCGAGGTTACAGTGAGCTGTGATCATGCCACTGCACTCCAGCTTGGGCGACAAAGCAAGACCCTGTATCTTTAAAAAAAAAAAAAAGAAAAGAAAAAGAAAAAAAGGTTTATGAAATTGTATGAACTGTGAATTAAACAAAGTGACTGTAATATACTTAAGAGCTTTACAAACATTTGTACCACATATAGAAGAAGTTTTTTAATATTGATTTTGATAAACCTACTTTATTTTGCAAAAAAAGGCTGACTTACACTCAGGTTGGAAGGCTTTCAAGTTTACTTTGTACTACTTATTAAGTATACATCAATTTTTTAAATATCATAATCCTGGAACTAAAATCTAACCCTGCCTCCTGATATATAGTATAGTCCCTTCCCACAGTGAATAGAGCTGACTTGTGTATCCAAGACAAAGTTATGACTTCCAAGGCTAGGTCATAAAAGGCACTGCAGCATCTGTCTTGCTCTCTTTGATTACATACTGTAGAGAAAGCCAGCTGCCATTTAGTGAGGATACTCAAATAGCCCTATGAAGAGGCCCATATGATAAAAGAATTGTGGCCTCCTACCAATACCCAGAGTGTGAATCATCTCTAAAGCAGTTCCTTCAGCCTTCAGATAAATGAAGCCCCAGCTGACAGGATGACTATGACCTCATCAGAAACCTGGAGCCAGAATCACCCAACTAACCCACTCAAAACTATGATGTAATAAGTGTTTGTTGTTTTAAGCCACTAATTTTGGGGTAATTCTTACACAGCAATAGTTAAGTAATAAAATGACTCAGCTAAAATCAGAGTCAATTAGCTAAAAGGAAAGATCATTTTAGTATTGTAAAGTTTTCAAACGAAATTTGTTTACAAATACAAAGAAAACTTAAGTACAAGCATTTGGCTTAGTCACGAAGTCTAACTAAAGTCTGAAAAACGTCTGGTAGAGCACAGAGAGCTTGTACCTTCAAGTCAAAGAGACCTGGTTTCAATTACCTTCCCCAGCTTATAACAGAGAAACCTTGAGCTTCTTTGAGAAACCCATTTCTCAGTTTCTCTAACTTCAATCTAGTCATCTGTATAATAAAGATAATGCTAACTACTACCCTGGGATTTTGTAATATATCAATACACATGAAAACATCTACTCATGATAATATAACCCATAAACACAAGCTATTATTACCACTTTCATCTGCTTATGTGTCTTCACTCACAAAAATGAGCAAAATGATCCTTTTTTCCTTCCATTCTGTTATTTTCCTGAATACCAGACAGAATTCTTACTTCAATCTTTGAAAGGGCATCATTTCAGCCAGGCACAGTGGCTCATGTCTGTAATCCCAGCTATTTGGGAGGCTGAGCCAGGAGGATTACTTGAGGCCAGGAGTTTGAGACCAGCCTGGGCAACACAGCAAGACCTCAACTACAAAAAACAGAAAAAATTAGCCAGGCACAGTAGCTTGTACCTGTAGTCCCAGCTACTCAGGAGGCTGAGACAGGAAGATCGCTTGAGGTCACGAGTTTGTGATCAGCCTGGATGATAAGGCAAGACCTCATCTCCTTAAAAAAAAAAAAAAGAAAAAAAAAGCTATACTTTCTAGCTGTAATCCAAGTTCAAAAGTACATTCCACAGTCCATAAAGTGGTTGCTTGCTCCCATGAAATGCATAGCTCAAAAACCCTAAGATATATCCCATAGACTAAGGATATTAATTTATTTAAAAAATATTTATTGTTCTCCTTCCTGGTAGGATAAACTAGCTAAGAGGCAAACCAGCATTCCCACCAAGAACTAGAAAAGCCAGATAACATCCAGAAATCATCTGTCTGAGGGCAACAGAGAACTGCTGAGGTAAGAAGAACTGAAGGAGCTGGTGATCTCCTATAGTGGCCTTTACTGGAGGCACTTGCCAGTTCTGGGAGCAAGCAGGTTAATAAATCTACCACAGAGGGGCGCTGCTGGGAGACAGAGTATGGTAGGTGCTCTCTCCCCAAGATGATCACATCCTAATACTTCGAACCTGTAAATATGTTATGTTACATGGCAAGGGGGAATCAATGTCACAGATGGAACGAAGGTTGATAATCAGCTAACCTTATAATAAAGAGATTATTCTATATTATCCATGTCAGTTCTTTAAAGTGGAAGAAGGAGGCAAAGGTGGAGGTCACAGTCAGAGACTTGAAGATGCTAGGCTTTGAAGATGGAGGAAGGGACCACAAGCCAAGGAACGCAAGTGGCATCTAGAAGTGGAAAAGGCAAGGAAATGGGTTCTCCCCTAGAGCCTCCAGGAGGAACACAGCGTGCCCACACCTTGATTTTAACCCAGTGAGTTCCATTTCAGACTTCTGACTTTGAGAACTGTAAGATAATGAATTTGTGTTGTTTTAAGCCACTAAATTTGTGGTAACTTGTTACTGTAACAATAGGAAACTAATAACAGACCAACCAAGTGAGCTTATTTACTGAGACTTGAATGGGTATCTGAAGGGATGGTCCATCTCCTCAGGATATTTGCTGAACGGGGATTGCACAGGGCCAGAGACTAAAAATCTAAAGGTAAGGCCTCTGAAACAGACTGATACTTTCAGTGGTCTAGGGAGACAATGATTAAAGAATGGAACCCCTGGGGAGGGACTGCTGAGAATACAGCAAGTTGTTAGTTGAAAACTCTAAAAGACCAGAGTCAGATCACAGAAAGACTGAACAGGTCTACAACTCAGTCTTATTGGATTTAAAGCTCTAACAGTGAAGCAGAAGGAAGAATAAAAATCCTTTATGGAGGAATCTACCATCCTCTAGAATCTCTAATATGTCTTATATATAATATATGGCATGCAATCAAAAGTCTGTCAAATGACAGGGACACACAAAAACAGAGAGAGAGAGAGAGAGAGAAAGAGAAAGACAGATAATATGAGGAGACTCTCAGATGATTCAGATACTGTAGTTAGCTGACAAAACTTTAAGACTAACTAAATGATTAATTATGCTGCAGAAAATCAAGCAAAAGGTGGAAAATACATGAAAAGAAAGGATCACCAGAAAATCATAATCTATAAAAAAGAATCAAATGGAAATTATAGAATTGAAAAACACAACATCTGAAACTAAAATCTAAATAAGGTGTGTTTAGTAGCAGATTACACACAAGAAAAGACAGATTTAGAAACCTGGACGGTAAGTCAATAGAAATTATCCAAACTGAAGACAGATAAAACAGGAATACAGGATGGCAGATACATAAAAGAGTGCTGGACACATACGGAGCATAAGAAAAAGCTCTAAAATATGCGTAACCAGAGTATCAGAAGAAGATAATGAGGCAGAACTAGAATTTCCAAAACTGATAAAAATGCATCACCCCCAGAGAGTCAAAAGGATTTGAAGACCCAAGGATAAACACAATGAAAGCTATGACTAGACATATTAATATTTTTTTATCAGCCTTTCAAAGACAAAGTAAAAAATCTCCAAAGCACTCAGATTTAAAATAACAACAATGGGGAACACCTCATTCTACAGTATAGAAAAATTTTTTAAAAACCAACAACCAAAAAGACTCCTTTACTTTCCTCTCATTAGAAACAATGGAAGCCAGAAAACAACAGAATCTTTGAAGTGTTGGAAGAAAACAACTTCCAACTTAGAATCATACACAGAGCAAAAATATTCCTCAAAAATGGAGATAAAAGAAAAATATTTACCAAAAAAAGGTTTACTAAGTGCCCACTATGTACCAGGTACTGTCTGGACACTGGGACTACTGCAATGAATAAAACAAAAGTTCCTGTTCTCACAGAGCTTTCACCTTAGTGTTGAAGTCAGAACACAAACAAATTAATAAATAGAGTATATCAGGTAGTATCTGGCAACTCGTTGAAAAAATAAAGCATCCCATCCCATTACCAACCATCTTTCCCCAACTAGTCACATCTTAAGAGTTACATTTTCTAGCTTTTATTTCTTAAATAGAGTGTAATATTTCTGTTAATACCCCACACAGCATCTAACATAACTTATATATGAATGTTTCTGATCAGCACCTACCTCCTCTTAATTTTTAATTTATAACCCACTGATAATTTGTAGTAAGCTCATGCAGTCCTAGCTCCTGTTTGTAAGCCTACATCACATTTCCTAATGATTCAGAATTATTTCAGAATATAAGAGCAGCAGTTCTTAACCTGTTTGGTCTCAGAAACCCTTTTCATCTTAAAAAAATATTGAGGATGCTGAAGAGTTTTGTTTATCATGTTTGATACTAAAACAGAATTTTAAAAAATATTTAATTCATTTAAAATATTTAATCCATTTAAAATAAATCCCATTATGTTGATACAAATAAAATGTTTATGAAAAATAATTATATGTTCTGAAACAAAAACTTTAGTGAGAAAAATACACTATTTTTACATGTTTGCAAGTTTTTAAAACCCGGCTTAATAGAAAAAAGCTGCACTCTCATATCTAACTCTGCATTCAGTCTCTTGGATATGTTGTTTTGTTTGAAGAATATAAGGAAAACGTAGCCTTACAAGTTATGCAGTTGGAAAAGAGAGGAGTACTTTCATAGCCTTTTCAGATAATCATGGATATTCTTTTTGATACTACACCAAAACTCAAAAGGTGGTAGTTTCTTAAAGGGTAGTTGCGACATGGAATCTGAAACTGTATCAAAGGGCTTTTCATATTTTTGTTATGTTAAAATCCAATGGTTTATCTTCTACTTTATATAGATCTTTTACCAATGCATGATTGTAAAACATTATGCATTGATAATTTGGAAATAACTGGTCCATGATGTTATGCAGATGTTCCAAATGTTGATATATTTCACTATACAGTATTTCATCAGAAAAGTTTTTAAGTACTAGAAAACTGTTAGTCTCACAATGGCAGATAAAGTTTCCAAAATTCCAACTTTCACTTGAAAACTCAAATTTTGCCATTTGTCATTTTGTCATTTGATTTGTGCTAAAGTGCCTGTGGCAACTCAAATATTGTCAGCCGTGGCTGGGTGTGATGGCTCACTCCTGTAGTACTAGCACTTTGGGAAGCCAGGAGGATTGCTTGAGGCCAGGAGGAGTTCAAAACAAGCATGAGCAAGAGCAAGACCCCATCTCTACAGGTGTGGTGGCACGTGCCTATGGTCCCAGCTACTCGGGAGGCTGAGGCAGGTGGATCACTTGAGCCCAGGAGTGTGAGGTTGCAGTGATGAGCTATCATGACACCACTGCACTCTAGCCCGGGCGACAGAGCAAGACCTTGTCTCAAAAAAAAAAAAACCAAACAAACAAAATACTGTCAGCCATTTTCCTTGAAATGACAGGTGTACTTCATTCATTTGAAGAATCACTGTATGTCTGCCTATATGTCTAAATAAACGTAGTTTGTCATTCATTCAAGTAAAAATGGTGTACCATCAACGTTTAGCTCACAAGTCAAAAGTATACACAAATGTTTTTTGAGACAACCACCATACTTCAGTATGCAAAAGGGCTTTATGCATACCTTCCATTTTGTCACACAAGCAATAAATATATGTACTTAATGGATAAGATGTAATAAAACTAATAATTTTTACTGCTTCATTTAGGACAATAAGTGAAAGTAGTATTTTTTACTATGAGTGCATGGCAGTGACGAATACAATGACCACTAGTATATTTTGGTGCTACCGATTTGATTTGTGCTAAAGTGCCTGTGGTTTTACCTACCCATTGCTCTGCACCATCAGTACAAATGTCAGCACATTTTAAAAGGCAAATAATGTCTTAACATTATTATCAAATGTTTTGCTCTTATGGACCATACTTTGAGAACTATCGTATTAAAGTGATTCCACTGTTTTTAACATCACTCTGTCAGTTCATATAAAGTGCCAGGAAACTACATGCAAATAACAGTTTCATCCAAAAGGGCTGCTATATATTTATTCAGGGACCTTAAAAAGCTTGTCCTCTTGGAATTTAAACATTATTTCTTGCCATCTTCTTTACATTATCAATTTGGCATTATCTAGAAATCATAAAATAATTTATCAGTGCCAGAAGAAAATCTTGTTTGGGTCCCTCTGGTTCACAGATAAGGAAACCAAGGCATCAAGCATTTACCAGGCAAGGACAAACTTAAACAAGTATTTACTGAGGTTCTACTGTCAGAGACTCTGTTAGTGTGCTGTAGTATATAGACACAAAGATGAAGGAGTTTCAGCTCTCACCCTCAAAACTATCATATCTAGCTACCTCGATAGATAGATAGATAGACAGCACATCTATCTAGCCAGCTAACTCTTATAGGCTACACCAAATACCCACTTGAAGTACCATGCAAACATAGATAAGGGAGCATTGAAAAGGGAGAGGAAAATGACCTGGTAAGAAATGAGGTAATATTTGAGCAGGTTCTGAATAGGAATACATCAGGCAGTTAAGAAGGGAAAGGGTATCGCAAGAAGAGGGACCAGCACGAACAAAAGTATGAAAAACACAAATGTGTTATACATTAAGGAATTACAAGTAGTGCAACTGGAGATGGTAAGGGATGAGGAATAACAGCAGATGAGACTGAAAAAAAATTAGCTGACATTAAGATAGGGAAGCCATGAATGCCATAGTAAGGAGTCTGAACTAGACTTTTGACGGGAAGTCTCATTTTAGCAGTAGAATGACTATTTGTGTTTGGTAGCTGTATGAGAGACTAGAAGCCCAGAGACAAGGAGGCAAAATAAAGAGAGACCCTAGACTAGGATTAGTTAGTAAAAAGGATAGCAATAACAAGAAACAAATTTCAGAGGCAACTTGATCAGGCCTAACT
This sequence comes from Daubentonia madagascariensis, assembly GCA_023783475.1. Classification (NCBI taxonomy): domain Eukaryota; kingdom Metazoa; phylum Chordata; class Mammalia; order Primates; family Daubentoniidae; genus Daubentonia; species Daubentonia madagascariensis. The sequence continues at coordinate 2,993,983 of JAKFHU010000144.1, read as the reverse complement.
AGATACATGGGAAAAGAAAGAATCAAGACTGACTCTTAAATTCCAAGAATAGTTAAAGGATAAGTCAATCAAAGGAAAAAGAGCCATGAGGAGAGAAGGTATTATATTTGGGTTTCAAATGAGTTTCAGAGAAATATCTGTCTAAAACGTCACATATTCCAAGATAAATGTCCACAGCAGAGGCTTTTACTTATAAATACTTGCTAAGAATCAGAAAATACTTCTCAGTCTCTACTTAATCTCTAAAAAATTGTCCAATTGTGATTAAGAGAGATGACATATTACCAAGTAATTGGAGTCAGTTAATATTTGAGTTAGAAGTATGACAGTTTCAAAGGAGATGGCAAAGCAAGTCTTGGGAGAAATGTCTAGGATTATAGCTATTCTTAGCATTGTCTAAATAAATGTCTCAGTAATAAGGAAATGCAACCTAATACTTCATTATCTGGTATGCTTTTTGCCAAAATGTATTGTCAGGTCACTTCTGATACTTCTTTTAAATGGAACATAGCAAAAAAGCAAAGAAAAATACTACTGAACAATGCTCACACGAGAAAAAAAAATTTTATGGGAAAACTCCCAGAACAATATTTGGCATTTCTCATTTAAAACTTTATAACCTTTTGGCCTTAATAACTATAATAGAATTCTCATTTTTAAAGGACTCTGAAAAGTTGAATTGCCAGAGTAGATGCTAGCTCAATAAGAACTTTTTAAGCTGCTTTCCTGAGATACCATACTATCCATCAATTTAACTCTAACACTAATTGGGCACCTACTATACACCAAGATAAATCAAATGAGAATTACAGTAGTCCCCCCTTATCCTCAGGGGATATGTTCCAAGACCCCAGTGGATGCCTGAAACCTCACACAGTACCAAACTCTATATACTATGTTTCTTCGATGATAACTACGACAGCTAAACGACTAACAAGTGGGTAGTTGGTGGGTAGCTTATACAGCTTGGATATGCTGGCTGGACAAAGGGATGATTCCTGGGCAGGAAAGTGAGAGATTTCATCGTGCTGCTAAGAATGGTGTGCAATTTAAAACTTATAAATTTTTTATTTCTGGAATATTAAATGGAAACATTTAATATTTTCAGACCACAGCTGATCTCAGGAAACTGAAACCTCATAAAGTGAAACTGTGGCTAAGGGGGGAACTACTATATTCAAGATCAAGCCAGATGATCACCTATCACTAGGTGAATGAAAATTTAGAAAAAAAGCGAAAATTTAGGAAGAAACTTTAATCATATGTGATTGTAGAAATGTACTGACTCTATAAAAGTGGCCTGGCAGCTTTTAAAAAAAAATTAGGCTTTTTAAAACATTGAAAATAATGCAAGGACTACCACTACTTTCTCCATAGGTCCCCAAGAATCTAGTCACCTAAGCTTAAAATAAGCCTGTTCATTCTCCTGCCCAATAAGTAATGATCATCAAATGTCAGCCTAAATAAATTCTCATTTTTCTATTTATCCTATCATTTACTGGGAATAATTAAGCTATTTTAAAAGTTACATAGTAACACCATGTCAATATCAAAGGATGAGCTGTATATATACTGTCAAGGACTTAGCAAAGTACCGCCTGCGATAGATACTATGCCTATTACTACAACACAAAGTAGCTAACCAGAAAATAGAGAAGTAGGTAACATGCATTATCATAAAAGGAATGGCTGAAGAAAGGGGGATTGACTGACTTCAGTAAGAAAAGTTTTTCCTTCAGGCTTCCAAAATGATAATTATATAAAAAACAAGAAACTTTATCTAGGGGGCTACCCTAAGAACAATGAGTGAAAGTTAACATGAAAGTAGATTTTACTTCCATGTTAAAAAAAAAAAAAAAATCAAGAGTCAAACATTGGAATGAGCTGCATCACAAAATACACAAAATAGCTCACCATCATTTGCTTATAGTTAATCAGAGACAGGAATTTTACAGAAGGAGTTCTTAGAGACATCAGACAAGAGCAGGGGCTCTCAACCCTGGCTGTGTATTAAAATAATCCAGGGAAGACTTTTGTTTAATGTCAATGCCTAGCCCAAACCCCCAGAGACCCACTTACTTGGTCTGGGGTGGGGCCTGGGTGCCTGCATTTTTAAAAACATCAGTGTCAACATCCTGGCTGTGATACTATGCAAGATGTTTTTTGCAAGATGTTGTTTCATAAGATGTAACCACTACAGAAAAATCAGTAAAGGTTATGTGGGATCACTGCATTATTTCTTGCAATTGAATCTATTAATATATATAATCATCTTTAAAAAAGTGTAATGAAAAAAAACCCTCAGGTGCTTCCATTATGTAGCTAGGGTTAAAAGAAAAAAAAAATCAGTGAACTGGAGAATCTCAAATTCCTGCCAATTCTAAGAGAAACAAGCTATTATTTTAAATCTAGCCATTGAAAGGTAACTAGGAATGCTTATCATTTACAGATACAATAATGTTTTACAAAGACAAAGGTAAATAATATATGGTTAACCCAAAATTAAAAATCCAAAGCACTATGCTCTCCCATTAGAATATAAACTGACTGGACAGACAAGCATTATATGATAGTCATTCACCTCTCGAAAGACAGAGAGGAAAGACAGGTGGCCTCTAAGATGGTCCCAAATGATCCCCACCTCCTATTCTTCACACCCTTGTGTAATCCCCTCCTCTTGGGTGTAGGCTGGATTTAGTTACTCACTTATAACAAACAGAATATGGCAAAGTGATAGGATGTTACTTCTGAGATTAAGTTATAAAAAGACTGTGGCTTCTATCTTGGGAGCCATCTCTCTCAGATTCCTTACTCTGGAGAAAACAAGCTACTATGTTATAAAGCACCTTATGGAGAGGCACACATGCCAAGGAACTGATGTCTCTGGCCAACAACCAGCCAGTGAAAATCCGAGGCCTGCCCACAGTCACAAGTGAGCTTGAAAGGGGATCCTTCTCCAGTCAAGCCTTGAGAACTGCAACCCACCTGACACCTTGATTGCAGCCTTAAAAGAGACCCTGAGCCAGAGGCACCCAGCTAAGCCGCACCCAGAATCATGACACATAGAAACTGTGAGATATATGCTTGTTTTTAAGCCACTAAGTTTTCGGGTAATATAAGTCAAAAGATAACTAATACATACAGCTACCACAGGTCAAACCCAAAAGAAAAGAATCTAATCTGATGACTTCTGCCTACCTTTCTTCATGGTATCGAATCTCCCAGGTTCTACAACATTATTATCCACCATTTATAAACTCTATTCTACTTTAGTCGACCTTACCATTACCCTCCTCATTCTCACCTCATTTAATCTTAGAATGGCTTTCTAGCCCTCTTTTCTACTCATCTAAATCCTACCCATCTTCCAGACAACACCCACAGATATCTCTACCATGAATATCTATTACAATCCACTTTAACACTTGATTAAACTACTTACTGACCCAATAGCATTGAGTATTTTAATTCAAAGAGATGATAAACTCGAGAATAAATCTGCTCATATTCCCTTCAACAGCGAATACCTTACTGAGCAGGTACATTTACAGTATCCAAGACTTTATATCCCTTCCAGTGTATTAATACACAACAAAACAACTTTTTGTGTAAAAAAAAAAAAAAATCCGGAAGGAGTAGAAGGAAAACCAAATGTCAGATTTCACAAGTTTGGTTTGCACATTTCAAATAACTGAGTAAAAGCCACTTTACCTGAAGGACACCAGCAAAGATGACAAATCCCTTCCAACCCTACTATTAGCCTAGTAAGTGTTGTCCAGGTACTGGAAATTTGCTTTTTATTAGTTTCTTAAACAACTTACCTTCCCTCCTTAACCAAGCTCTGTAGTAATTTATCAACAGATACAACACATGGAGAAACACTGCTGTTAAATTTCAACTAGATCACTAGTTCACAAACTTTAGCTTGCATCACCATCACCTGGGAGGCTTGTTAAAACAGACTGCGGGACCCCACCCCCAGAGTTTGATTCATAGGACTATTGCCACAAGCAATTCGACAAATCTCAATGTAATTTAACATCTACACTCAAGATCAGCTGGGAAAAGACAAAAGTTCACAGGAGTAAATCTAAACCACACCAAACATTTCAATGGCTTCAAAACACACACATACACACAAACCTTCCCTCTTCCTCCTCTCCCAATTAAGTTAATCAATTTAAGTTAATCTTGATATGCATACCTGAATTCAATTCCTTGGAAAAAAGGAACACATCCAATTAACTGAGGTTTTTAAAAGCATGTTAAACAAATGAAACATAATGCAAAAAAAGACCAAATCTAGTCATTTTCACTCCCAGATTAAAAGCAAAACAAAAACTGAAGGTTCTGAGATGTTAATTATCTTGCCACTTAGAGGAAAACCAGGGCTAGAACTGATTCCTCAGCCAGGACACAATATACTGGAATGCACTGCCTTCCTTAATTTATGCTTGTAAGGTCACTTTAGGTTCTTTAATTAAATCTTTTAATTAAACAGATGAAATAAAATTAAAGATTTCAAATCAAGAACGAACAGAAAATTTCTTCAGTAAGGCCTACATATTTGTTTTCTTTAAAATGGGTTATTTAGCATAATAAATCTTATGAAAGTAAGACACCCATCCATTTCTCTTTATACCTCCTCTCTGACCAATCACATCCAACAGTCCCAGGTCCCTCCTCTTCTTCAGCACATACTCTAAATGTGGTACAGAATGAGTATCTCTTATCTAAAATGCTTGGGACCTAAAGTGTTTCAGATTTGGAATATCTGCATTAAATTTAGCAGTTTGGCATCCCTAATCTGAAAACCCAAACGTCATGTCAGCGCTCAAAAAATATCGGATTTTGGAGCATTTTGGATGAGGGATACTCAACCTGTATTCCAAAAAGCTGCTGCTCTTCTCACTCTACTTGCCTGAGTCAAAATCGTGACTGTGGATGAACCATCACTACTCCAGTGGCTCAGAACTATCACTGGAATGGCAAAAATACTCAGATGCTCAGGCTCCACTTCAGACTGAATTAGTGAGTAAAAACCTCTGGAAGTGGAGTCCAAGGACCTCTATGTTCCTTACTTCTATATGCTCCTTCAGCAAGAATCACATCCTCTACTTAACACAGTGCATGGCATACACGGAAAGCACAATCAACATTTGCTGAACACTACTGTAGAAATACAAAATGGCAAATTCAAACATCCCCAAGAACTATGCAGTTAGTTTAATAAATTATCTAACTATTTAGGCAGTTACATTAGAAAACCACTTTTTAATGTTAGCAATACAAGTTAAAGAAAATCCCTAATTTTTTCTTAAAAGCTCAAAAGGGGGCCCAGCACCGTGGCTCACTCCTGTAATCCCAGCACTTTGGGAGGCTGAGGTAGGAGGACAGATTGAGGCCAGGAGTTTGAGACCAGTCTGAGCAACATAGCAAGACCATGTCTCTACAAAATATAGAAAAATAAGCCGGGGCGTGGTGGTGTGTGCCCATAGTCCCAGCTACTCCAGAGACTTAGGCAGAAGGACAGCTTAAGCCTGGGAGTTTGAAGTTGCAGTGAGCTATGATGATGCCACTGTATGCTAGTCCAGGCAACAGAGAGAAACGCCATCCAAAAGAAAAAAAAAAAGCTCAAAAGGTAAGATAGGTAGCCACAAAGAATTTAAATTATAGACCAAATTAAACTAACCAGGAAGCTAGAAAACCAAGAGTTTTCTAAAAGAAAAATAGTGTTGACTTATTTGAAGACAAGAACTAACCTGCAGATATCTGCAAACAACAGTATTTATCTGTTGTTGACCAGAACTGCTCTCCCAGAAAAAGTAATCAAATTCCCAAGGATAGAGTAAATTAACTTGGTCATCTTTTTACATTTCAAACTTTTTCTCCTGTAAATATATTTTCAAATTCACTAATAACATACCTGATTTCATACTGAAAATTAGAATTGGGGAGCAGAGAATTTAAAATTTTTAGAGTTAACAGTAGGCTTTCCAATGTAAACTAAGTAAAACTTAATGCTTAACTTGATAAAACCTTGGTCTTATTAAACCAGCATGAAAAACCTAGACAACTGATATTTAAAACCTCTATTAATATAAGGAAGTCTTATAAACCTCTTTATATCCCAAAAAGGGAATAAAACAAGCAAAAAGCAAAGGGCAATTTACAAAAGAAATACCAAGCCCAACAAACATGACAAAGTTCCACCTCACCAGTTTAAAAAAAAGAGCAAATTTAACTGACCATTTTATGCCAATCAAGCACCAATTGGTGGGGAAAACTTGTACGACCTTTCCAAAAGCAATGTGGTAATATGTATCAAATGCTTTAAAAATGCACAGATTCTTTGACTCAACAATTCATCTTATCCCAAGAAAGTAAGAAAACACTCAAAGATTGACCTATGAGGGTATTTTCAATGATGTATATAAAAGTCAGAAACAAGAAAATAAAAAGGAAGGCCAATAACAGATTGATTAAATAAATTAGTTTAGATCTGTAATCACATAAGCTCTTGAAAAATAGTTACTTATTGACAGGACAGAGTTGTTCAGAGAATCCTTCTGTCTTTGTAACTTGCTTTTTCCCCACCAAAAACATAAATAGAACATACAGTATGGTTCCACTGTTATTAATATATAGCTATCCGGAGGTCTGGATAGATAACTACAGTTCACATTTTGGCATCTCTCTCTGTCTCTCTCTCTCTCTGTCTCTCTCTCTCTCTCTCACTCTCAGTGAAAGGCTTTTTATTTTTTCTTGCCTAATCAGATTTCTCTTACAATGTGCATATATTAGCTGTGTAACTTTTTAGGTCTAATTCTATTAACATAAATAACCTGCAACATAACCAAAGCCTAGTTTAGACCTAGTAAGTATACCATTTGGAGAAAAGATGGTCTGGGATACATCCTACCCTTTGATTTTCCTGCTATTTCTAAATATGAACTTTTAACAAAGTATAGATACTTACATGTTCAGGAATTCTATTAGAAGCATCCTTACAATGAAGTAGACTAGAAAAAATTTTCTCAAAAATCAGTCATGGAAACAAGGTAAAAAAGTAGGACACCTAAAAAAAATCCCTAGTTTTTTGTAGGTCTTATTAGTTCATTTCATCAGCATTTATTCTTTCTCACCTAAACTGATAAAGAACGATGTCATATGCATTAGCTACATTTCTATTCCAGAAGTGACATAAAGAAGACACACCTAAGAGCTGAGAAAGCTGGATGAGATTTAACTATAAGAAAACAGTCAAAAAGTTAAATAATAAATATCCATGATTTTTTAAAAAGCTAATTAAAATTCCAGTAAGGTACGTAATAAGTTTGAGGACATCAGATTTTATATAGTTGTAGATAAAAGAAAAGAAAATCCAGTTTTACTGCAAATTCTTTAATAAACTTTCCTTTAAAAAAAAAGAAAAAAGAAAATTTCCCAATTTAGTGGCCTAAGAACTCACCTGTCATATTTTTAGGATGAGAAAAAGCTTTAAAACTTATCTTCTGTAATCCTCAATTCCTTTCTTAGACTGTGTTCTCTATATTAAAGTTTGAGACTTCCACTGTTTAGTATTAGCCCTAGATACCAGATTTTTCTATTATGCAAAACACTGTCTTCAAATAGTGCCTAAATAAATGGTTCAATTTTCAAAACCGTTGCTTATTAGACAATACCATAAAAGTCTGTTAATAATGGAAAGTCAACAAATAGGCAGTGATAGACTTCTAATTGTCTGTGAATATTTAGCCAACCAATTTAAGTTAAAGGAAAAAAAATGACTGACATGCATGTAAGAAGGCAATAGTAACTTGCTGCTCATATGTTTCCTTCCATGTAACTAGTGTTTTCTAAAAGTTGCACTCAATCAAGACTTCGTTTTTATTCTTAACCATATCCCCAGCCCCTCAGGACAACTGGTTTTTTCCCCAAATGGGAACTTTTGATTTCCTAAAGCTCAAAAATGTCCAATCTGACGCTCAAGGTTAAATGAGATACGATTATCAACTTAAACCAAACCTAACTTACTGGCCACGAAATAGAAATTACCAGAGAAAGGAGCTCAGAAGCAGAAAGCTTCTGCTTTCTAACTCACAACAGAGTGTTGTCCAGTATTAGACAACACTGCATTTTGTTGTTGTTTTAGCTGGACGGGTTTGCAATCTGCAGTAAATATTCCAACAGCTTCAAGCAAGTCATATGCTACGACTGGAAAAAGTAGCAGTTAGGTCCCAAACAAACAGCAAAGATGTAAAAAGATGCAAGCAAAACCCTCATCGTTGGAAAAGAAGATCCATCAGCACCTCTTCTGAGAACTAGTTCCCTTCCCCCACCTTTAAGCAAGCACTTAAGAATGCCAAGGAGATCCACTTCTTTATTAACTGGTGCCCACTTGGGGCAACCGTACACCAAGCTGCTCTTAAGCCTACCCTAATCCCTTCCAAAAGTGCTCAAGTGAGACTGAAGGCCGGGGTAACCCTCGCAGGGGCCCAATTCTTCCTGACTTCTCTTCCCCACCCACCCTACCTCCTCCGCCCCGCCCCTGTAGGCACTCCTCAGGCCAGAGGAAGGACACCCGGCCCAGGGACTGGCAGGAATTACCCGCAAGAGAAGGCTTAGGCTGCCGGAGGCCTCCGCCATAGCAGGACCTGGGAAGCACCGCCCCCAGCGCACCTCCCCACACCCGGCAAACCGGCAAACGTCTGCTTTCGACACCCTCTATCTCCAGCAGAGGCAGAGAAGACAGGGCCGGGAGGCACCAGGCTGGACTGCGCACCAGGCCCAGGCCTGCCCCTCCGGGCCCCGCTGGCCGCCCGAATCAGCTCGTACGTCGGGCCCAGTCAAGCTGGCGCGGCGGCCACCCTCACCTGGATGACCTCGTTGACCTCCCGGATACATTCCACCATGTGTTGCAGAATCTGCTCGGCCGTGAGCACCTCGTAGCGGTAATCCTCCTCCTGCTCGTGCCCCGGCCCGCCGCCGCCACCGCCGCCGCCGCCGCCGCCGCCGGGCCCCAGAGCGCTGCCGCCGCCACCGCCCGTCTCCCCGCACAGCAGTCCGTCCCGCTCCCCGCCGACGCCCAGCCCGGGCTCCACCAGCTCCACCTCGCCCAGATCCAGGTTATCATCGTCCGGCTCGTCGTCGTCCTCGTCCTCCTCCTCCTCGGCGCCGCTGTCCTCTTCACTGCACTCCTCGTCCTCGTCGAACTCGTAGTTGTAGCCCTCGTCCGAGTCCATGGCGCGACGCGCGGGGGCCCGGCCGGACGCTGGCCGAGGCGGGGAGAGGGCGGGGACGCCGAGACCCCGGCTCTCGCTCCGGCTCCGGCTGATGTCCGGACGCAGGCCTGGCTCGGGCCCCGCGGGCCGCGGCTCCTCCCCGGGCGCGGCGGTTGGCGGCTGGTGGCGGCGGGGAGGGCGCGGAGGAGGGAGGGAGGGAGCGAGGGGGCCGCTTGCTGCCCGCCTCAGTCAGACGCGGCTCCGCTCCGGCCTCCGAGAAGAAACAGTCCCCAGCGCCACCTCCACGGCCGCTGCTATCGCTACTGAGCCAACAAAGGGGCGTGCGTCACCGCGTCGCGTTGCGTCGCGCGTCAGTCCTCTTTGCGTCACTGCGCCCCGCCCCGCTGCCCCTGCGTGGAGTGCGGGGAGACCCCACGGCCTGGCCTACCGGGGCCTGGGAACGCAGTGGCGCGGGAATTGCTCTCTCGGTTGGGTCCGTTTCCGCTCTGTGGGCCGGGCCCAGACCGGGTAGACCTTTTACATGAAGAGGCTGCGGCCTCCTGGTCACTGCTCACCGCGCGAGGGGTCCCTGGACCGACCAGGTGGTGGCTTTTACTGCAGGCCATAGAGAGCCAGCCCCCTCAGGCAATCCCGCGGGAGTGCGGCCTTCCCACCCGGCTGTAAAGGCACTTCCCGGCCGCCCAAGGGTAATTCCGGGGAACCCTTAGCTGTTGAGCTAAAATTCCAGTTGCCCGGGCTACTGAATGGGAATCTGTTGTGAACGGAACTTCCAAACTGTGTGACAGGTGAACCTCACTTTAAGTAGTTCGTGTGATTCTATCCAGTTTTACAGACGTGCAGTGGTTTTTAAGTCTCCTATAGTGACGTCATTTTGAAAAGGCGTTCCCTGAACTCTACTCAGCAAACGCCTCTTGAGGGCTCTAAACAATGTAAGCAGTATGGTTTTCATTAATTGAGCACTGTGTAAGGGCTTTACATGTATCATCTCTCATCGTCACGGAGCCAGAGTACCCATTTTATACCTGAGCAACCTGAAGCTCAGAAAGGGAAAGAGACTTGGCCAAGACCAGAGAACCCTTGCCCTGTTTTAGCTGCTGGGTGCCCAAAAACATCAATCATAAATATGTTTTATAATGCATATGTATTATAAACTATATAATATATAAAATGCATTAGGCTACAACACAGTAGAGGCAATAATAGGAAAATCTACAAGGAACAAATGTAGCAAGAGGGATAATGCTTAACTCTTATCTGGGAGTGTGCTGTGTGAGCTGAGTGTTGATGAATGGCTGGCAGTTCAGCAGAGGAAGTAGGGAAGATGGTCTAGCTGGAGAGAACAAGTGAAATACAGAAGGTGTAAAGTAGCTAATAGTTTGGGGATCTTAAAGTGCAAGGAAAGTAAATGGCAAAATATTAGGCAAGTTAGTCAGGGGTCCCGTCAGTAAGAGTATTTTATGCCTTTCCTAGAGTGGACTTAAATCTTTGTAAACAGGACAGGAGAGCCAGAGAAGTGTTCTGAAAGGAGAGGCGTAAGAAGGCTCCCTCTTAATTTAAAGGATTATTGAAAGTCTCTTAAAATCTAAATCCCTAATTTATTGATAAATCTCACTGTTTAACTTATAGATTCCCTTTGGGTATTGATTTTGAAAAGTGAAAAATTCCATTATAATGTAAATAAGCCTCTACCAATCTGTCCATTTTGTAAGTTCTTAAATACCAGTAATCAGATTTCTTAAAATAATCTCAGGATTTACAAATAAAAGCTTTTAACATCAGTGCTGGTAGGTTTGAGTCCTTTGATTCAGTGTTTCTATTTAGCAATCCTAGGTTGTTGCCACAACTGGGGCAAGCTATGGACACAACCCTTCTCTCTGCCCTATCCCCTTTGTGTTATACTTATGGGAAAAATTCAGTAACACTTGTCAGTACCCTAAACTCCTTTGCCCCATCTTTCTTTTCATAGTAGTCTTACCTTGAATGAAGCCTACGATTCATATCCTTCCCTTCAGTACTGGAACAGCTGACCACTGTTAGAGAAATATGCATGACCATATGTATTCTATTAATAAATTTTAATCACCAAACACAACTGAACCCTTAGTACTATGTAGCTATCCTGTTAATTTTGTCTGAATTCACTTCCCACTCTAGGAAACTCTTTCACACTTCTGCCAGTTTCCTCAAACCCGCAACCCTGCCCTCCCAAAGCATATGACTTTAAGTCACAGAGAAATTTGAAAACATCAGGTCAATGTGACTGAGACATTCTGAGCAAAGGAGAGAGTATTAAGGGATAAAGTGAGAGAAGGCAGATCAATGCAGGGGACCAGTAGGGCCTTGTAGGCCATCTTAGGAGGTTTACATTATTACAGTAGGAAGCATTAAAGGGTTTTAAGCAGAAGAGTGAAATGATATCTGTGTTTTTAAAAAGAATTCTGGCTGCTTTGTGAAGAATGCACTATGAAAACAGAGACCAATTATGAGGCTATCTCGTAGGTGTATAATGATTTTGGCTTGAGCTAGGGTTGTAGCAGTTGAGATGATAAGTGGTCAGATTCAGATATAATTTGAAGCAAAGTCAACAGATTTGCTCATGGCTTTACTGTGGAGTTGATGGAGAAATCAATGGCTACTAGATTTGGAGCCTGAGCAATTGGGTGAATGGTGGTACCGTTTACTGAAACATGTTAAGTTTGAGGTGCTTGTTAAGACATTGAGGTAGAGGTGTTGACTAGGCAACTCCATAAACTAATGTACAAGACTGAAGGTCAGGAAAAGTTAGAGCTGGAGATAGAATTTTATCAGAGTTAATGTCAACAGTGTTGAGAAGCAGCATAGGATAAAGGTGAAGAGCTTAGGCCTTAAAGGAGACAGACCTGCAGACCTGAATTTATGTCTGCTCCTCCAGTTGCTGTCTGTAACCTTGAGCAAATTACTGAACCTCTCTGAGCTTTACTTTGGAGAATTATAATTCCTATTCTCATAGGATTATTTGTGAGTATCAAATGAAATAATGTCTTTAAAGTGCTTGACACAGTACCTGGCACATAGTTAAGAACTTTTAAAAAGTATCATAAATCATCTTGCATCTTGTGGGAAAAACTATAGTCAGTTGGACTTGCAACTTTTTAATAGGTTTAATTTTAATTATGCTTATATGTACACAGCCTGTGTCATCCCCGTTTTCTAGGGAAGAAAACTGGTCTGCTTTTTTCTCAGAAACCTTTTCCATTATCTCATGACTTCTTTTTTTTTTTTTTTTTGAGACAGATTCTTGCTCTATCACCCGGGCTGGAGTGCAGTGGCATCATCGTAGCTCACTGCAACCTCAAACTCCTGGGCTCAAGTGATCCTCCTGTCTCAGCCTTATGAGTTGAATAGCTAGGACTACAGGCCCATGTGACTGCACCCAGCTAATTTTTGTATTTTTTGTAAAGACAGGGTCTCACTATGTTGCTCAAGCTGGTCTTAAACTAAAGCAATCTCAAGCAATCCTCCCGCCTTGACCTTCCAAAGTGCTAGGATTACAGGTACGAGCCACTGCACCCCACGTCATGGCTTCTTTTTTGATAAATTGTCATTAACAGTATTAAAGTGCTTCTAAATTTTTGGATCTCCTGTTCTTGGATAAATCTTCATAACCGGATTCTCAGCAACATTCATTCCATGCATATTTTGGAAACTATCTTAGATTCAGGTTAGGTTATGGTGCTATTTAAGGAAAACCAGTAGAACAACTTCTCTCTGGCCCCAAATTGGCCAAGGGATGACCCACATACATTGTTTTTTTAAATGACTTGTTCTTAAAGCTATGGTGATTACTAACTAGAAGTACAGTAGTCTATAAACAACAGGACAAGGTTCTTGAAAAAGAAAATAGGCAAGTTATTACTTTTTGGATAATCTTTTACCAAAATTTTTTACCAAAAGATTCGTTGATAATTCAGTACTTCCATTGTCCCCATGTCCTCGTAAGGTCAAAAAATATTTGTATATATTTATTAAATATCTACTCATAAATGAAACTCCATAAGTATTGATATGCTCACCAAATGATTATGAACTAAATACTAACCAGAAGAATATGCAGGTTCTTTTGAGGTAAATAGACATTAAAATAGCACTGGAATTTTTCTAAAGGAAGATAATAGAACTGTCAGCTATGAAAAAGCCCCTAGTAATGGCAGGGCACTAAGGTGACCAACTATACCAGTTGGCCTGGGACAGGGATTTCCTGGGACATGAAATTTTCAGTGCTAAAACTGGGAAGTCCCAGGCAAAGTAGGATAATTTGGTCACCCTACAGCAGGGGTCCCCCACCTATGGTGGGTTGTATAATTATTTAATTATATATTACAATGTAATAATAATAGAAATAAAGTGCACAATAAATGTAATGCACTTGAATCACCCTGAAACCATGCCCACTCCCCATCCCAGTCCGTGGAAAAATTGTCTTCCATGAAAACAGTCCCTGGTGCCAAAAAGGCTGGGGACCGCTGCCCTACAGGGCACCCTGCCAGAAATTCTTGTATGTATGTAATGGTCTCTAAAACCAAATGGGAAAGCAATTGCTTTTTATAATTTTGTTGATAAAATTTGTTTTAATGTAGCACTTTTTGGTTTTGTATTTTAATGTTTTAGATGTCCCTGTGTTTTACCAAGCAGTAAGAAAATTAAAATTAAATGTTAATGTAAATATAATTTAAAATTAAATTTTAGTCAAAGCACAAAGAGAGATACTGATTAATTAAGTACTTTGCATTCTTTAAGAACATCTGTGTACTTCAAATTTTGTTACAAACACCAATTAAGTGTTACACCATTGTTGAGCAACAGATCTTATCACATCAATTCTAAGTGGTAAATAATAATAATAAAGCATAGAGAAACTGAGATTATATGCCTCATTAGAAGTCTGGTAGAGATAGTAACAACCAAAAGTATTAATAGAACACAAGATTCATGACTGCAGTCCTTTCTTTAAGATATCCTCTACCTTATCTTTCTTCTAGAATACAGTTGTCCCTTGGCATTTGCGGGGGATTGGTTCCAGGACCCACAGATACCAGAATCTGTGGATGCTCAAGTCCCTTATATAAAATGGTGTAGTATTTGCATGTAACCTATACACATCCTCTCATATACTTTAAATCATCTCTAGTTACTTATAATACCTAATATAATATAAATGCTATGTTAATAGTTGTTATACTGTATTGTTTGTTAATCTGTATTATTTTTATTGTATTGTTTTTAATTTTTTTTTTTTTTTAGTATTTTCAATCTGCAGTTGGTTGAATCCATGGATATGGAACTCACAGATACAGAGAGCCAAGTACAGGGTCTATAGACTTTACTATTGAACCTGAGATTTTATACAAGTAATTATCTAGTGTGTGGTAAAGTAATGCTTGAACTAGAAGTAGAGTATATACTATCATGCAATTAGACAAATATACAAAACTGTAGTGTCTTTCCCCATAATTATAAGACATTTATTTGGCCTTAAATGTGTGCTTATACTACAATAAAAAATAACATGATCACCACCCTCAAAAAATTTGTACTAATGACTTAACCACTTGAAGAAAAAAGTATTTTTACAACAAAGTTTGCAAAGGAAACACTTTTCTATGGTTCACAATATCTTTAGTTTATTGTGTTGCCTTATGGATATACTTGAGTGAATGGATGAATAAGCAAAAAGCAAGCAAATATATTATTGAGTCTATACTATATACCACACTAGGTGCATATGCATTTTTAACTTATTCCTTATGATCTTGTGAAGTTGGAATTCTGAACTTCATTTTATAGATGAGAAAAAAGGCTCAAAGGTAAAAAATGATTTACCAAAGTATACAACAGGTGTCAGAACCTTGATTCAAATCCAGGTTTTCAGAGTTCAAGCCTACTGTTTTTTTCTGTACAATTCTCAGTAATTGTAATAAGATCTTATTCCTATTCTAAAATGTGTCTTTGTATTTGTTATAAGGGAGTAATTGCTATTAACCCTACTGCTTTCCAGATTGGCAGAATAAACATTGATTGTATGCAATATTTGTTCCTCCTGGAAATAGGTAATCAAAATAGAGTAGTGAGTAAATAGATGTGTTATCCTCCACGTTCAAAGTCCTACTTTATTTTTAATGAAAACTTAAAATACATAAGCCATGATTTTTTTGGTCAACCAGTAAATATTTATATTAGCATCTTCTCAGTGCAAAACACCTTTCTAGGCATTCTGGAAAGATAAAAAGAAGGATTCTGCCATCTAAGAGATCATAATTTATTTCAAGGAAAGACATAAATGAAAAGGTTAATTATAAAAATGGTAACTGTGCAGTTGAAGAGATGTCACAAGCCAAGAAGAATAGCACAGATGGTAGGTGCTAAAGGAGCTCAAAGGAGATAGAAGTCACTAGACTGGGGTGTTCTAAGAAAGTATAATATGCTAGACTTTCTCATGCCTCCTTTATACCTTCTGGTCCCTCTGCCTGACCTGCCCTTTCTACCTACTCTTTCCTGGCAAGTAATCCATGTGCTTCAAAACTACTGTTTTTTCAAGTCATTACAAACCTGGCACTTGATGTTTAGAATATGAGTCAAATATGTATCTTTCATTCCAAACAAACTTACAAGCTTTTCTTAATGTTGGAATGAATTAATATAAACCTAAAGCTGTAAGCTAAAAGACATTTATTGTCTTCTTCAAAGTATGTTGAATCTTACCAACACTAAATCGACATTGATATTCTTGTCTATTAATTCTTCTAGGCTTCCATGAAAACTTGAAGGTTGTGTGGAAGAGGAGAAGGGGGTCTGATGTGCATATCCCCGACAGCACTCTATCTAGGGCTTCTCTAAGGCAAATACCCATCTTACCTCCCACATCCCCAGTGATACCTCAGCATTTAATACTTCATGGTAAGATAGTATTTATGTTGGAATCCAGCTAGGTTGGACGCAAATGATACGATGCAGCTTGGTTACAAATGAGTAAAGGACTGAAGATTGGAGTAACTGAGGGAACCCCAGAAACAGCAGCACATGACAGGTCCCCAAAGCTTTCAAAAATGAAAAAGTTTGTTTTTTTTTTTCCTCTTAGAGACAGAGTTTGGCTCTGTCCCCCAGGCTGGAGTACAGTGGCGTCATCATAGCTCACTATAAAAATTAAAAAGCTTTTCTTTTTTTGTCTTTTTCTTTTCTTTTTTTTTTCTTTTTCTCTTGTTTTTTTGGTCCTTTTGGTTTGTCTTGTTTGAGACAATACTGTGATTTAAAAGGCATAGTCACTTCTTCCAACTCCGGGAATTAAGTGCTGCTCCTTACAGTTATTTTCCAATGTGGCAAGAACTGGTTTTTTAGTTCTGTCTTTCCAGCTATACTCTCACAGACATCATCAGTAAAGTAAAAATGGAGGGCTTGCGATACATGACTTCTTGTCCAGAATTCTTCATAAGCTGCTTCACATTTTGCTTTCCTGAAGAGATAATTTAGCGTGTTAGATGCGTTGTTTGACACACTCGAATGCTTAAGCACTAGACAGAGTTCCAATTTTAAAGAGTTTGAAAGGGCAATAAAATAATTAAAATCATTACACTGTGTTTAAATATTATGAAAATGGAATAGTCCCAAAGGATTATAGCATAGTTATTGATTGGTATATTTGTTTACATAAAGCAAAGCCAAGTATGTGTGGACACATTTTTTGTAAACCATAACAAGCTGCATGTATAAATGATGAGCCTGTGCTTTCTTCTAAGTTGAGTGTATGTGGGAGGTTGCAGGTAGAGGGGATTCAGGTAGAGGGATGTTGTGCAAAAGTGAATATTCTTGCTTTAGTGTGGTAGTTAGCACCATAGGCTCCAGAGCTAGAAAATTTATTAAGTATGTTATCTTAGGCAAATTACTTTATGTTTTATGAGCCTATTATCTCATCTGAAAATAAAAAGGAATAATAAGATTTTTCCCATTGGATTGTAATAATTAAATGAGTTAATGTAAAGGAGTCACATTATTATCATTATTGGACACAGAAAATATACAATGCTTTGTTTCAGGCCTGAATATATACAAAGATGATTATTCAGTCAATATTAAGGCAGTGGCCTTTTGAAGAGTACAAAGCATTATTTATTTATCAAATTGTTGAAAATGCTGCTGTGCTCTTCTTGTATGTCTGTATTTTTATTAATTCAACAAGTCAATTGTTCACCAACATGATGTCAAGCACTGTGCTAGATGTTGAGATTAAGAAGATAAATATTGAATATTTATTGCAGCACAATTCACAATTGCAAAGATGTGGAATCAACCCAAGTACCCATCCATTCATGAGTAGATTAACCAAATGTGGTATATGTATACTATGGAATACTACTCAGCCATAAAGAAGGATGAATTAAGGCCTTTTGCAACAATTTGAATGGAACTGGAGACCGTTATCCTAAGTGAAGTATCTAAAGAATGGAAAAACAAATACCACATGTACTCACTGTTAAATTGGAAGTACCTGATGAGCACACATGTGCACAGAGGGAAGTAAAACTCAGTGGAAATCAAGCGGGGGGGTGGGCGGAGGAGGGGATAGGTGAAAACCTACCTAACGGGGAGAGTGAACACTATCTGGGTGATGGGCACACTTATAACCCTGACTCAGGCATAACAAAAGCGATCCATGTAACCAAAAACATTTGTACCTCCGTAATTTTTTGAAATTAAAAAAACAAAAAAAGAAGATAAATATATTCTTCAAAAGTAGAGAAAACAAAAAAAAATAACTAAAAAATAAAAAGATAAATAAAACCATTTCAGCGCACAAGATGTTGACAGACTGGTGAGAGAAACAGGTATGTAAACCATTAATTATAATATGATAAGTACTGTAATAGAAGTATTATCTGAATGTTAGGGAAGCAAGAAGATAGGCATCTAACTCAGTGTAGGAGGCAGATAAGGGTGTCATGGAGGGCTTCTTAGGGGAGGTGTGGCCTGAGCTGAGTATTGGAGGAGAAATAAGAGATGTTGTGGGAAAAGGGATATGAATGTACATGTAAGTATGAAATAATATGGCATATTTGAGCCATGGTCTGTTTGGGGAACTGGCAGTAGTTCAACATGCCTGAAACTTAGGGTGTATATAAGACTGCTAGAAATGCCCTGGTCCCTTCTTGTACTCTTCCCATATTCCTTTCCCTTTTTCTATTCTTTTTTTTTTTTTTAACTGTCTTTTACTTTCTGTTTAGGTAACTTGGCTAAAGGTTCCTCCACTGGTAAAGCTAGAAATCAAAGCCTTGATTCATCTTTGTGTCTCTAGTCTATGCTCCTCCTGCTATGCTACTTTGAAGATTTTTTATTCTTTTAATAAAGTTTGTCATTATTTTACTGGGATTTTTGTGAGGGAGAGACTGTGACAGTTTGCTTGCTTTACTAATTTTGATCGTTGCATTTAGATTATATAGAGCAATAGGATGGGTGCAAGGAGGGAAAGATGTGTTTCATAATAATTAAATATACATTTACTGAATGCAGTTGGACATAACTATTGTGTTAGGTGTTATTGAAAATACAAATAAGGTTACATTTTCTATCCTTAAGAAGCTTACAATCTAATACAGGAAATGACACATGAAAAAATCTGATACAAAGCAGCTCGTCTGACAGCTGTCTATTAAGCTTAGCACTTAAGTCTTTCTCTACTTTTTTATTTCATTATCAGCCCCCTGTGGAACCTTTTGAGACCTTTTTTTCCTATTCACTCCCCCCATAAAATTTTAATACCACAGATATACTGTGTATCTTTTTATGTACCATATGTATATCTGTGCTTTATACATAAAAAGTAAATTTTTTTCATACCCCCCAAGAACCAGTTTTGCCCCTCTGGGGATAATATTGCCCATGTTGAAAATGTATGCACTAAACTAGAGCTCACTAAACTAGAGCTATCACTTCCAAAGTCTAAGATTGGCACTCAAATTCTAGTTTCAGAATTTTATAATAGTAAATACCTAACCGAAGTTTAAATATAATTTAGAAATTAAATTTCCTGAATTAAGATAAAACCCACAGCACTGTCAGCATCAGATCAAAAAATAAAATAATTATGTATACACATACTTGTGTGGCTGAGCTCAGGGTTGTCACCTTTTACAACTCCAGGAGGGTATATTCGCAATATAGTTTTGTGATGGGAAGGGAAGGGGAGAGATTGAAAAATAATTTGAAGCTATAACCATGATGTGGTTAAAAGAGAAACTCAAGTTTATCGATTATTTCAACTTCAGCCCACTCTAGTCATCTTAAAGCTTTCCTGACATTCTTACCCTGTACAGAATTATGTGTTTGTCCTATGCAATATATAATTAATTCTCCATGAATGCTTAATTCACCCACATATTAATTTATATACAGGCCAGACATGTGTACCAACCAGAATATTTACAGTATATACATATTTTATTATTGAATATAGAACTAAGAATATGAATGCTGTGCTAATTTTTACTCCATAAAGACATTTTATATAAATCCGTTTTATGAAAGCTTAAATTCCCACTCTAGGGCAAAAATAAATTCTCCTGACCTGTATGCCAAGGAACTGAAGGAGCTCTCCAGCCAACAGAAAACCTGTGGGGAACTGAATTCTTACCAAGGAACTGAAAGCCTTGGTTTGAGGAGCTACATCTTGCCAACAACCACGTGAGCAAGTTTGGAAGTGAATCTGCCTGCAGTCAAGCATTCAGGTGAGATTGTACCTTGGCCAACACCTTGTTTGCATCCTTTTAAGAGATCCCGAGACAGGGAACCCAGCTAAGCAACACAGGTACTCTGAGATAATAAATGTTGGTATTTTTTTTTTTTTTCAGTTTTAAATTTATTTTTTTAATTTCAGAATATCATGGGGGTACAACACTTTGGCCATACACATTGCCCCTGTTCTGCCTGTGTCAGAGTCACAATCGTGGTCATCCCCCAAACTGTGCTCCCCACATCCATTCAGTGAGAGTTTTTCCCATCCCTTCCACCCCCCTCCCGCCCGCCCGCCTTCAGATGAATGTTATTGCCCTGTGTGATGTAAGTGTTCATCGGTTAGTACCAGTTTGATGGTGAGTACCAGTGGTGCTTGTTTTTCCAATCCTGTGACACTTCGCTTCGAAGAATGGGTTCTAGCTCCAACCAGGATAATACCAGATGAGTTAATTCACTGTTGTTCCTTATTGCTGAGTAATACTCCATAGTATACATATACCACATTTTATTGATCCACTCGTGTATTGATGGGCACCTTGGTTGTTTCCACAACTTTGCAATTGTGAATTGTGCTGCTATAAACATTCGAGAGCAGATGTCTTTATTATAAAATGTCTTTTTTTCTTTTGGATAAATACCCAGTAGTGGGATTGCTGGGTCAAATGGTAATTCTACTTTTAATTCTTTGAGGTATCTCCATATTCTTTTCCATAGAGGTTGTACTAATTTGCAGTCCCACCAGCAGTGTATGAGTGTTCCTATCTGTCCACATCCCCGCCAACATTTGTTATTTGGGGATTTTTTGATATGAGCCAATCTCACTGGGGTTAAGTGATATCTCATTGTGGTTTTGATCTGCATTTCCCTGATGATTAAAGAAGTTGAGCACTTTTTTATATGTTTGCTGGCCATTATTCTGTCTTCTTTGGAAAAGTTTCTGTTCATGTCCTTTGCCCATTTTTTAACAGGGTTGTTTGATTTTTTCTTGTTGATTTTCCTAAGTTCTGTATAGATTCTGGTTATCAGCCCTTTATCAGAGGTGTAGCATGCAAATATTTTCTCCCATTCTGTAGGTTGTCTGTTCACTCTGGTGATAGTTTCCTTGGCTGTGCAGAAGCTTTTCAATTTGATCAGGTCCCAGGTATTTATTTTGGTTGCTGCTGTGATTGCTTTGGGGGTCTTCTTCATAAATTCTTTGCCTACGCCAATGTCCATAAGAGTTTTTCCAACGTTTTCTTCGATAATTCTTATGGTTTCATGTCTTAGTTTAGATCTGTTATCCATTGTGAATTGATTTTTGTGAGAGGTGAGAGGTGTGGGTCCACTTTCAGTCTTCTACATATGGCCATCCAGTTTTCCCAGCACCATTTGTTGAATAGGGAATCTTTTCCCCAGTGTACGTTTTTCTGCAATTTGTCAAAGATCAGGTGACTGTATGAGGTTGGTTTTATATTTGGGTTCTCAGTCCTGTTCCATTGGTCTATGTCTCTGTTCTTGTGCCAATACCATGCAGTTTTGGTTACTATAGCCTTGTAGTATACTTTGAAGTCTGGTAGACAGATGCCTCCCAATTTGTTCTTTTTGCTTAAAATTGCTTTGGCTAGATGGGGTCTTCTCTGGTTCCACACAAAGCGTAGAATTATTTTTTCTAGATCGGCAAAATATGATGTTGGTAATTTGATAGGGATTGCATTGATTCTGTAAATTAATTTAGGTAGCAAAGCCATTTTTACTATGTTGATTCTGCCTATCCAAGAGCATGGTAGGGCTTTCCATCTATTTACGTCCTCTGCAATTTCTTTTCTCAGTGTTTCATAATTCTCTCTATATAGGTCTTTGACCTCCTTAGTTAGATATGTTCCTAAATATTAATCTTCTTTGTTGCTATTGCGAAAGGTATTGCATCTTTAATTTGTTTCTCGGCTTGATTGTTATTAGCATATATGAAGGCTATGGATTTGTGTGTATTAATTTTGTATCCTGAGACTTTGCTGAATTCATTTATCAATTCCAGTAATCTCTTGGTTGAATCTTTGGGGTTTTCTATGTATAATATCATATCGTCTGCGAATAGTGAAAGTTTGACCTCTTCTGCCCCCATCTGGACGCCCCTAATTCCTCTGTCTTGTCTAATTGCTGTGGCCAGGACTTCCAGCACTATGTTGAAAAGAAGTGGAGATAGTGGGCACCCTTGTCTGGTGCCAGTTTTAAGGGGGAATGCCTTCAATTTTTCCCCATTCAGTATGATATTGGCTGTGGGTTTATCGTATATGGCTTTAATAGTTTCTAGGAATGAGCCATCTATGCCTATATTGTTAAGAGTTCTTATCATAAAAAGGTGCTGGATTTTGTCAAAAGCCTTTTCTGCATCTATTGAAAGGATCATATAATCTTTGTTCTTGCTTTTATTTATATGGTGAATTACATTTATAGATTTGCGTATGTTGAACCATCCCTGCATCTCGGGAATGAAGCCCACCTGATCATGATGGATTATTTTTTTGATGTACATTTGAATTCGGTTTGCAAGGATTTTATTGAGAATTTTTGCATCTATATTCATAAGGGATATTGGTCTGTAGTTTTCTTTTTTGTTGTGTCCTTTCCTGGCTTTGGTATCAAGGTGATATTGGCTCCATAGAATGAGTTTGGGAGGATTCCATCCTTCTGGATATTTTCAAATAATTTCTGCAGTATAGGCACCAGTTCTTCTTGTAGGCTTGGTAGAATTCAGGTGTGAACCCATCTGGTCCGGACTTTTTTTTGTGGGTAGATTTTTAATTACTGCTTCAATTTCAGTGCCTGATATTGGTCTGTTTAGAAATTCTGTTTCTTCCTGGTTGAGCCTAGGGAGGTAGTGTGTTTCTAAGAATTTGTCCATTTCCTCCACGTTTTCGTGTTTGTGGGCATAGAGATTTTTGTAGTATTCAAAGATGATGTTTTGTATTTCCATGGTATCAGTTGTGACTTCTCCTTTTCATTTCTAATTGAGCTTATTAGAGTCCTTTCCTTTCTGCTTCTGGTCAACCTGGCAAGTGGCCTGTCTATTTTGTTTATCTTTTCAAAGAACAGCTTTTCGTTTCATTGATCTTCTGTATTGTTCTTTGTTCTCGATTTCATTTAATTCTGCTCTGATTTTGGTTATTTCTTTTCTTCTGCTGGCTTTAGGATTGCTTTGCTCTTCCTTTTCCATTTCCTTAAGATGATTCGTTAGTTTACTGATTTGTGACCTTTCTGTCTTTTGGATGTGGGAATTTATGGCGATAAGTTTTCCTCTCAGGACTGCTTTTGCTGTATCCCACAGATTTTGATAACTTGTGTCCCATTATCGTTTAGTTCAAAGAATCTTTTGATTTCAATTTGAATCTCCTCCTTGACCCAATAGTCTTTCAGCAATAGATTGTTTAGTTTCCACATTTTTGGAGGACGATGTGAGTTTCTGTTGGAATTGATTTCTAATTTTATTCCGCTGTGGTCTGAAAAGATACATGGTATGATTTCTATTTTTTTGAATTTGTTTAGATCTGTTTTGTTGCCTAGGATGTGGTCAATTTTAGAGAAAGTTCCATGAGCTGATGAGAAGAATGTATATTCAGTGTTATTTGGGTGGAGTGTTCTGTAGATATCTGTTAGGCCCAAATGTTCTATAGTCCTGTTTAGGTCTTTTATTTCTCTATTTGTTTTTTGTTTGGAGGATCTGTCCAGTTCTGTCAGTGGGGTGTTGAAGTCCCCTGCTATTATGGCGTTGCTGCTTATTATGTTGTCTAGATCTAACAGTATTTGCTTTATGTACCTGGGTGCTCCTGTGTTGGGTGCATAAATGTTTAGGATTGTTAAATCCTCTTGTGAAATTTTTCCCTTCACCACTATATAGTGTCCATTTGTGTCCTTCTTTACTTTTATTGCTTTAAAGTTTATGTCATCTGAAATGAGGATGGCTACTCCAGATTTCTTTTGGTTTCCATTAGCCTGTAAAATTGTATTCCATCCTTTCACCTTGAGTCTGAATGCGTCTTTGTGTGTAAGGTGTGTTTCCTGAAGGCAACAGATACTTGGTTTGTATTTTTTAATCCATTCAGCCAGCCTATGTCTCTTCAATGGGCAGTTCAAGCCATTTACATTTATTGAGAGAATTGATATTTGGGGTAAATTTCTGATTATTCTGTTGGGTGGTATCTTTTGTTTTACCTCTTGCGTCATTGTGGAATCTGGTTTCTGGGGTTTTAGGTTTTGCGTAGTTTTATATAGGTGGGTGTCTGTTGCTCTGTTTAGTGTATAATGCAGGTCTAAGCATTTCTTGCAAGGCCGGTCTGGATTTCGCAAATTCTATCAGTGATTGCTTATCTGGAAACGTCTTTATTTCTCCCTCATATAAGAAGCTTAGTTTGGCAGGATACAGAATTCTGGGTTGACCTTTGTTTTGTTTTAGGAGATTGATGATGTCTCCCCATTCCCTTCTGGCTTGTAAGGTTTCAGC
Source organism: Daubentonia madagascariensis (assembly GCA_023783475.1). Classification (NCBI taxonomy): domain Eukaryota; kingdom Metazoa; phylum Chordata; class Mammalia; order Primates; family Daubentoniidae; genus Daubentonia; species Daubentonia madagascariensis. The sequence continues at coordinate 2,969,503 of JAKFHU010000144.1, read as the reverse complement.
TGAGAAATCTGCAGTTAATCTGATCGGTTTCCCTTTGTAGGTTACGTGTTCTTTTCGTCTTACAGCTCTGAGGAGTGCCTCTTTTGTGTTTACTTTGGTCAGTCTAATAATTATGTGGCGTGGTGAATACCTTTTCACATTGATCTCCCAGGAGTCCTGTGTGCTTCTTGTACTTGGATATCAAGATTTCTGGCTAAGCCATGGAAATTTTCCTCTATTATTCCTTCAAATAAATTTTCCAGCCCATGCGAATTTTCTTCCTCTCCCTCAGGGATACCTATGATCCTTATGTTTGGCCTCTTTACATAATCCCACATTTCTTGTATGCTTTTTTCCTGCCTCTTGTTTTTGTGTTCTTTCTCTTCGGCTGATTTATTTAGCGCATAGGAGCTGTCTTCTAGCTCTGAAATTCTTTCCTCTGCATGGTCCAGCCTATTCTTAAGGCTTTCCACTGTGTTTTGTAGATCCTTGAATGCTTCTTTCATTTCTAGGATTTCTATTTGATTTTTCCGTAATATTTCTATTTCTTTGGAGAATTTTTCGTTCATTTCTTGCATTTTTCTTGTGGTTTCTTTGTGCTGGGATTCAATTTTCTCTTGAATTTCATTGAGCTTTCCTATAATCCATAAACGAAATTCCTCTTCTGTCATTCTACCCATTTCATTTGAGTTGGTATCCATTGCTGAGGAACTGAAGATTTCTTTTGGGGGTGACTTTTCACTCTGCTTTTTCATGTTCCCTGAGTTCTTTCGCTGGTTTTTTCTCATCTGGCCTCTTGGTCGAGAGCTGGGGGTGTTAGAGCTAGTTTATGGCCCTGTCACCAGGCTCACATTTATTGTTCCTTGGCAAAGCCAGGGAGAGAAGTAGTGGCCTGTATTGCCTTAGGTGTATTTTAGCAAGTTTGGTGGATCTTGAGTTAACTCTGACCTGTGGTCTTCTCCTCTTCCCAGTGGAGTGTGGTGAGAATAACCTCCCAGCTTGGGCTCTGAGCTAATGGATTGTACTTGAGGATATGAGTCCTCCGCTCCCTATTAGCTAGGTATTCTGGTATGTCCGTGGCAGACTCTGATGCCCCAGTTGGGGTATGCAAAAGCTCTGTGCTTTGGGAGGGGCCTTGTAGCTCCTGGGGGTTACTTTGACCCTGCTCCTCCTGAGGTGCAGGTAGAAACAAAATTTCTTTTGGCTTCAGTGTGAGAGCTGAGTTGGGAACATTCTACACATCTCAGAGGTTGCTCATCTAGCCACGTGTGTCTGCCCTTCTGATGTGTGTCTCCGCGTGATACTGGTTGATGGGGGCTCTCCAATTGTGCACCCCTTTTCCACCACTAGACCTCAAGGCGAGGCGGGTGGCCGTCTCTATCCCCAGCAGTCTCCACCGGGGGGATGTTCCCACGGGGAGGGGGAAGTAGTGGCCGCTGGAAGCGCTCTTGGATGGCGCAAAATTCCCTATTGAAGTGGGCAGGATTATGGGGAGCTGTTCTGGTTCAGCCTGTGGCTCTTGAGGTATTTGGTTGTCATGGGAACCAGCAGTTGTACCAAATGAGTCACTATAGCCAGTAACCTTCAAAATGAGCGATCTCTGGGGTACAGGAGGGCTGGGACCTGCAGGGGCGGGCACTAGGACCAGCACGTAGCAGACTTGTGGGAGGCCAGAGCCGGAGTATGGACGAGCTGCAAACTGTTTCCAATGCCCACAGGTCCCGCCGCTACAGTTCCGGGATCTCGTCCCACCTGGAACCCACGGATGCGGCTGTCCCTGGCCACCACATGCAAGGCCTGTCTCGCCCCAGCAGAAGAGCCCCGGGCCAGGCCAGGGCAGAGCTAGAGACGCGGCTCACAGCTCCACGTGGGCGGCTGTAAAGATGGCGGCCGCCGCCAGCCTGGCGCACAGCCGGGCTCCGATCGCGCCGGGAGCGCAGTTTTTCTCCGCCGGCCGCAGCGGCAGTTGCTAGCAGCCTTTAAGGGCGTGTCCAGCTCCCCGTTAAACTCCTGGGCCCAGTCCCACTGACTTCCAGTGACGCAGTGCTGGTCTGCGGGTTCCCGCGCACTGTCCCAGGAAGCTGAATCTCCGCCCAGCGTGATCCCCAGCCCTGCGCGGTCTCTGTACACTGCAGCTGAGGGTTGTGTTTGGCTTTCGTGATTACTCCAACTCCACAGCGTCTGTTGTCTTGTGCAACCGCCCTGCCCCAACTCTGGGATTGTCCCTGACTGCGTGTACGGGGAGGTGCGTAACCGCTTGGGGGGCAGGTCGCGCTGCGCCGACCTGGTGAGCGCGTCCTTCCCACGCTCTGGGCTGTATTGTGCTCCGTGCGCCCTCCGATCTTTGTGAAAATTTTGTACCTGTTTTCTTGGGCTGGGCGTTCGGCGTTGTTTCTCTGTAATTCGCAATGCTGTTTTTGGAGTGAGCGGTCCGTGTTCGCAGGCAGCCGCTGGCGTTCTTCACCTCCTTCCCTGGGAGCGGTGCGGTGGTTAAATGTTGGTATTTTTTGATTGAATTCTCCTTCACCCAACCAAAATAACTCCTTTCAAATGGTCAACTCCTCAAAAAATACCAAGATAATTGGATAGATTCCGCCTACTATACACTACCATAGAACTTAGCACTTCTTCATAGCATTCATCAAACTTACACTTGAATAATATGTCTTCTCTTAGAGTTGGTAAGTTATACAAGGATGGAGACTATTCCTGTTGTGTTTGTTACTATAAACTATATATGTAGGCTGGGCATGGTGGCTCACACCTGTAATCCCAGCACTTTGGAAGGCCAAGGCAGAAGGATTGCTTGAGGCCAGGAGTTTGAGACCAGTCTGGGCAACATAGAGAGACCCCGTCTCTACAAAAAATAAAAATTATAGCTGAGTGTGGTGGGACATGACTGAGCTATGACCGCGCCACTGCACTCCAGCCTGGGCAACAGAGCTAAACCCTGTCTCTCAAAAACAAACAAACAAACCAAAAAAACTACATATATAACACAGTTTTTGATACTTAGAAGACATACAATAAATAAGGAAAAAATTCAATTTGTTTTCCATTCGTTCTCCTATGAGGTTAGAAAAATCCTTGCTCTGAGTCATATATCACAATAAAATCTAGATAAATTAAATATTTAAGTATAAAGAAAGAAAATATAAAATTAGTAGAAGAAATATTGGTAAATATTTAAACATCTGGGAGTGGGAAAAGCCTTATCAAGGATAGTTCCAAAGGCAATATCTATAAAGCAAAAGATTGATAGATATGAATACATAATTTGAAACTTTCTTCTGCAAAAACAACACCATAAATAAAAGACAGAGACAAACTGGAAAAAATATTTGCATTATATATGACAAAGGGTTATTTATCTTTAATGTGTAAAAGTCTCATATGAATTAATAAACATATACACACATTAGAGCATTTGGGAGATGGACAGAGAACATAAACAAATACAAATGTCTAATAAATGAGAAAAAAGTTCAACTTTATTAGTAATTGAAATGGAAATTAATAACAAGCTATCATTTTTGCCTGTCAAAATGGTAGAGACTTTGTAAAATGCTAATACTGAGTTTTGATTGGAAAAAAGCAGGGACAGAATGACCACTTATAGAAGTACAAATCAGTACAACTTTTCTAGAGGGCAATTTGTAAGTAAGAAAACCTTAAAATGAGTGTGCCTTTTGATCCAGCAATAATTCTTTTAATAATTTAACCTAAGGAAATTTGTACCAAAATTTAGCTGCAAAAATGTTCAGGGACTAAATTGGTTAAACAAAAACTATGTCACCATTTAAAATGATATTGTAGAATATGAATTGACTTGGAAAGATGGTCGTCATATGTGGTTAACCCGAGAGAAAACGGCAATTACAAAGCAGTATCAGAAGACAGTTCTGTGGTGTATGTATATATGCATTTGTATGAGCAGAAAGAAAGTTAAGGGGATTTTTAAAAGTTTTAATTTACATGTCATAAAATTCACCCATTTAAAGTGTATGATTCAATGAGTTTTAATAAGTTTACACAGTTATGCAGCCATCACATTTTAGTTAAAGAAATTTTTCTTTTCTTGCTTACCTGTATTTTCTTTTCCTTCTACACTGGATATGTATAACTGGTAGTTTTTAAAGTTAAATTCCCCCTTCACTACTGACTCCTCCAAAAAGGAAGAGACAAACATGAAGTGTCAAAATAATTATAATGATAGTGAAACATTTCTGTATATTGGTCTTATATGTTGCAACTTTGCAGAACTCATTTATTAGTTTAATGACTTTTACCTATAAATACACCCATGTAATCACCAGTAAGGGATGGGAGTATTAAAAATGTACAATACCCCCGTCATTACTGTCCCTTCCCAAAGGTAACCACCATTCTTAATTCCATCACCACTGATTCATTTTGTTTGTTTTTTAACTTCATATAGTGTAGTCATACCTAGTTACTCTTTCATGTCTGTCTTCCTTTGCCCAACATATTTTCTTTAAGACTCATCAATATTGTTACCTGTATCACTGGTTCTTACTTTTTTATTGCTTTGTATTATTGTTTGTATGAATGTATCATAATATATTTGTTCATTCTCCTCTTAGCAGACATTTGGGTTGGTTCTGGTTTGTGCCTATTATGACTAAAACTGTTACATGCTTTCCATTTGTGAAATTTAGTGAACACATGCATGCATTTCTCTTGGTGATAAACCTAGGAGCAGGATTGGTCAGTCATACAGTAACACATACAGAAAAAAGAAAACTACAAACAAATCTTCTTTATGAAAAGAAGATATCTTCTTTTGTCAGACATCTTCTTCCACTCTGATTTAGCTTTTCACCTTCTTAATGGTATCTTTTGATGAACAGAAGTTCTTAATTTTAATGACGTCCAAAGTATCGAATTTTCTCTTATGGTTAGTGTTATTTTGTGTGTGTTTGTGTGTATGTGTGTATGTGTTTTGTGTAAGAAATCTTTGCTTGCCCTGATGTCATGGAGATATTCTGTTTTCTTCTAGAAGCTTTATTTTATTTAGTTCTATGTAATTTTATGAGGTATAGGTTTGTGTATCCACCACCACTGTCAAGATATGGAACAGTTCCATCAACACAAGGATCTCTTCTGTTGTACTTTAATAACCGCAACCCCCTTTTATCCTGTCCTCCTAATGCCTAACCCTTGGCAACCACTAATTTTTTTCACCTTCTCTGAAATTTTGTCACTTCAAGAAAGTTATATAAATGGAACTATAAGTATATAACCTTTACAGTTGACTTTTTCACTCTGCATAATTTCCTTGAGATCCATCTAAGTTATGTGTATCAGTAGTTTGTTCCTTTTTTTGCTGAGTAGTATTCCGTGGTATTCATGTAGCACAGTTAACCATTCACCCATTGAAGTACATTTAGGTTGTTTCTGATTTGGGGCTATAATGAATAAAATGGCTATGACTATTCATGTACATGTTTTTGTGTGTGTGAATGTAAGTTTTCCCTTCTCTGGGATAAATGCCCAAGAATGCAATTGTTGGGTTATATGGTAATTGCATGTTTAGTTTATAAGAAACTGTCAAATTATTTTCCAGTGTAGCTGTACCATTTAACATTCTTACCAGCAATATACGTGTGATCTGGTTTCTCTGTATACTCCCAAGCATTTGATGGTATCACTAGTTTTTTATTTTAGCCATTATAATAGGTGTGTAGTTATATCTCATTGTGGTTCTTAATTTGTATTTCCCTAAAGTCTAATGATGTTGAATATCTTTTCATGCGTTTATTTGCCATCTGTATATCCTCTTTGGTGAAATGCTTATTCATGTATTTTGCCTATTCTCTCATTGAATTGTTTCATTTGTTTTGTTTTGTTTTGTTTTGTTTTTATTTCAGAATATTATGGGGGTACAACACTTTGGCTATATATATTGCCCATGCACTGCCTGTGTCAGAGCTACAATCGTGGTCATCCCCCAAAGTGTGCTCCCCGCATCCATTCAGTGAGAGTTTTTCCCATCCCCTCCGGCTCTATTGCCCAGGCCAGGGTGCTGTGGCATTAGCCTAGCTCACAGCAACCTCAAACTCCAGGCTCAAGCAATCCTCCTGCCTCAGCCTCCCGAGCAGCTAAGGCTACAAGTGCCTGCTGCCACACCTGACATCATTTGTGTGCTTTTTTAATTCTTGAGATTTGAGAGTTCTTTATATATTCTAGATACTAGTCCTTTGTGAGATATGTGGTTTGCAAATATTTTCTCCCACTCTGTAGCTTATTTTTCCTCTTCTTAGTGAGGTCTTTTGCATGGCAGAAGTTTTTAATTTTCATGAGACCTAATTTATCAATTTTTCCTTTTATTGATGTTTTTGATGTCAAATCTAAGAATTCTTCACCTAGTGTTCCAAAGATTTTCTCCTAGTTTTTATCCTAAAATTTTTACAGTTTTACAGTTTACATTTAAGTTTGTGATCCATTTTGAGTTTATTTTTGTATAAAGTATGTGGTTTAGGTCCAGCTTTAGTTTTTTTGTCTATGGATGTCCAGTGACTCTAGCATCATTTGTTGAAAAGGTTATCCTTCTTCCATTAAATTGCTTTTTCACTTTGCCAAAAACCAGATGGATATATTTGTGTGGGTATATTTCTGTGTTCTCTGTTTTGATTGTTCCATTGATCTATTTTTCTGTCTCTCCATCAACATCACACTAACTGTATTACTTTCATCTTGTAACAAGCCTTAATATTGGGTTAGAGTGATTCCTCTCACTTTTTCTTTTTCAGGATTGTTTTTGCTTCTCTAGGGCCTGTGCCTTCCCATATAAATTTTAGAATAAACTTATCTATGTCTACAAAAATCATTTGATAGGAATTGCCTTTGAGCAATTGATAGGAATTGCCTTAACCCAATAGATCAATCTGGGGAGAATTGACATCTTTACTATGTTGAATCTTCTAATCCCCAAACATGGTATGTCTCCCATGTATTTAGACTTCTTTGATTTCTTTCATCAGCATTTTCTAATTTTCAGCATATAGATCCTGCTTTGTTTATACCTAAGTATTTCATTTCTTGAGTGATCATAAATGATATATTGTTTTAAATTTTGGTTTTTACATGTTCATTGTTCATCCTTCTATTTTAAACCTCTCTGTATCACTTTGTTTGTTGTTTGGGGTGTATCTTTAGTATATAGCACCAGATAGGTTTTGCTTTGTGGTCCAATCTGAAACACTTGTTTTTTTACTGATTAATATTAAGTATTCACATTTATTAATTTGAGTTATATTTGGTTTGGAGCATATCACATTATTAGGGTATGCTTTTCATTTTTATAGCTTTAATTTTTTTTTCAAAATGTGGTCTGTGTTTCCTTTCCTTTATTTTGTGTTTGTATTTCGTCTGATAATTTGCAATGTTTGTATTTTTTTCTGTTGAATACATTTATAATAACTTTATATATACCCTTAATTCTCATTTTCTTAAATGGGTCTAATGACTCCATTATGAGAAGGATGACATTAGTAGTAGACTACTTCCTTTTCCTTCCTCTTATTCTCCTTCTCTTCCATCTTCTGATTTTAGATTTATTGTCTTTTGTAGTATTTACACGTCGTATTTGCAGTATGTAGCTGCCTATAATAGAAAACCCAATAACCTTTGAAAATAAGACTTCATTTTTCTAACATAACAGGGATTCTGGAAGTGTGTGGTTCTTGGCAGTTTCCCCTGCTCAACAGTATCATTGAAGACTTAAGGTTTTTCTGTATTTCTGCTTTGCCATCCTTAGTATGTTGCTTCTTGACATCATGCTTTTTGCTTCATGTTTCCAAGATGACTGCTGCAGCTCGGACCATCACAGTAGCATTTAAGACCAAAGGAAAAAGCTAATAGCAGCACCATTAGTGTTTGTAAAGCAGATACTTATTTTCTATAACTCCACAACATACTTCCTCTGATGTCTCATTGGACAGAAATATGTCACATGATCATCTGTAGCTGTAGAGGAGGCCAGAAAATGATTGATTAGGTGATAAGCCACTACTGAAATAGGTTTTCTGTTATGTCTTATAGGAAAGTTTTACAGTTTTCTTTGTATAGATCTTCCATATTTATTTTGTTTATTCTTTGGTATTTTATTATTCTTTACTATGTTGAATGTATTTTATTGTTACATTTTCTAATTTGCTATATTGCTAATTTTTAAATTAGCTGATTTTTGAATATTGATTATTTTGTTATTTTATTCATCCATATAACTAAAAGTTCTTATTAGTTCCGATGGTAAGTTGGGGTAGCGTGGTAGAAAAGGAAGATGGAACAACTGACACCCTGGCATGAGGCATCAGTACTGCTTCTTCCTTAGATCTTACTGCAAATGCAAGCCCTTTGAACTAACTTAGCCATCCAAGAAGGCCTAGGGAGAATCCAAAGGCCTACCTTGAAGAGGAAAGCAGTGGAGTAAATACCCCTTCTGAAGGTAGAAAAGCTATAGTAATTCCCCAGAACAGAAAGATGAGAAAGAATGTACTACAATTAAATAGTGTGTTTTGTCTTTTTTCCAGTCCATTCTTGGAAGGAGAATTTGTGGAGAAGCTTTGCAAAATACTCCAAAGAAAAAATATTTCTGAGAAAATAGAATTACCACCTCCTCTAATACTAGGGGATGAATCTTTTCTAAACACTAGAGTTTTAAACACAAGATTTTCAAATAATTAGCTGAGCTCTTGGATCTCCATAGATCCACAGCTGATATTGAGGGTAAGGACTGGAGAATGCTGAAATTGCTGTGTGTAAGAAAATGTGAGAAATTGGATTTTGCTCCAAAAAAGAATGGGGCAGCAAAAAGTAAAAGAGGACAGAGGAAAGGTGGAAGTTAAGAAAGCCAGGCATTTATGACAAGAGGCTAGAGTCTAAGGAGTAAAAATGGCTGCGGAAGTTTTATTTTTGTTTTTACTTTTTAAGAACAAGTTTATTTAAATATAATTTTAAGTTGTTGTGTTGCTCTAGTATTATTCCCTCTGTTTCCCAAAAGCTTTAGGAAAGTCAGCTTCACACTAAAGATTTGTTGAGTGATTTTTCTCCAAGATGAAATCTATGTTACCAGTTTTTCTTTTTCAAGAATGATCTCATTTATATTTTACCCACTGTGAGCAGCTCTGCCTCAAGCTCCTAGACAGAATTGGGTGTGCTGTACGTCTTGTGTACTATTTGAACTCCTAAAACTGTATTTTGCCCTTTACTCTTATTGCCTTTATCCCTCACTACACAGTGAACTACCTTTTGGTGTTCCATACATCTTTGGTAAAATCTTGATGGATGGATGATACATGGGAATGCGGGTATGAATAAGAGAAAACGGAGGTTACATGTTTCCAAATCAGTGATATACCTGATGCCTCCATGGTTTTAGGCAAAATTATAATGGAGGTAAAATTTGTCTTTATCAGTCTCCCTCATGCCTTTCTACTTTTTCAGTATCCTTACTCTCCAAGTAGTCAGCCCTTCATCCTGCCTGAAAGCTCTCAAAATTCTTCCCCCATCCAAACCTTCCCTTTGCAAAGTTTCTCTTCCTTCTCTTAACTATCAAAGCATTTGCTTAGTAATATTTGGCTATATAATCATATGATTGATTTAAGTAATCTAATTTAAGGTATGACTAAAATTTTAACTATCTGCTTAGAGAATATGTACTATAAAACTGTCTGTTAAATCATATTTACTAGGAGGAATAATTCATATTACCAGGAGGAATGTCTTTTAATGCTTATGCCCTATCCTCTACTCTCTCCTTGTTTCTTGTCTAGTGTCCCAGAAAGTAATATATGTGGAAAGAGGATGATATCATTTGTTGAAATCACTTTTAAAGATGATAAAATGAAGGGCCAGAGAATTTTACTAACTAGTAGGAGGTACAGAGAGGCAGCAATAGTAAAATAGTGACTATTTAAGGAGTTGGGAGTGGATTTTCATGGTAAACTACTAATACTTCCAACCAAAAAACTAGCTTTTAGTTTTAAAGGCCACAATCCCTTTTGTGAAACCATTTAAGGCCTCACAAAAATTCTCTATATCTGTATGGCACATTCTGTATTAGAGAGTCTGGGTCCTTTGGCCTTTGTCTTTTTCCTTCCTTTCCAGTTCTTGCAAATAGTTTTAAAAAATGGGTATTACCTACATTTTTATGAGCTATCTAAATAAAAAAAGAAGCAACTTTCTAGAGGTAGCCTTGGAGGTAGAGAACTGAATTTAATTACTCTGACTAGACTAAGTTACCTATTAAAATAATCTGGGGTTTATGGGCCAACAGTTTATCATTTATGTCCATAAAAAGTTAGCAGTAGAAGGAATCTCAGTGAAGAATCTAGCTGGTCAGTGAAGGATCTTAGGCCTAAGAAGGTTAAATCTTTGCCAAAAGTCAGCCTAACTAATTATGAGAGTGAGGAATAAAACTAGAATATTGAATTTCCAAACTGAATGCTCATTCCATTATGCTGAGGTGTTCCACTGTGTGGTCATGAAAATCTGGAAAGTTTTGGTGGCCTGGGCATCCCATCTATAGCCAGCCTTTTCCAGTCATGGCACACAATACTAACATGGAAACTCTTTAATAAGCTTTTCATCACTTTCTCTGTGATTAAGTTGTTGGTGCCTTTGACCTAAACCATACTAATGACATTCTTTCATCCAAAATATTGACTTCTTTAGTATATAAAATGTAATCTGAGGATGGTACTGTCATCTCAGAATTACCTCTGGTACTTCTACCACTCTCATACAGAACCACAACACATCTTCAATTCTGAAAGGAAACCTCCCTGCCAGGCTTTTTTTTTTTTAAATATCTCTGTCCTCTGCTACATTATATTTCACATTAATTTTTTGTCTTGTCATCATCATTTTTCTCAGCTGAATCTCTGTCCTTACCATCCCTGTTGTTGGACATTTTCTTTTCATTACCTTCAGGCCTATTGCTCCACTTACCACTAGTAACATTCCCTATTGTTGTCTCTGCCTCAGGCCCTGGCTCTATTGTGCCAATTGGTTCTATCTCAGTAGCTAACCTAACCTGGGTGACTAATTCATTCTTTATTACTAATTCATTCCCTGTCTCTGCCTCTGTCTGGGCCCTTGTCTCTGATTGGGTCCGTGGTTGTGCCACTGGCCTTGAATGCATTTCTGATGCTTGATGCATCCGTCGAGAAACACCTCCATTTGTTTCAGTTAGATTCCATCCCACTGTGGTCATATGTTCTATCCTTGTCCTTGTTGTAGGGATCACAAAGACACGTTGGTCTGGAGGAAGAACCCGAGAACTTATGTAACTGAGTCCAGAGAGGAACCCTAGAGAACAAAAAAGGTCAGGGTCAGCATTGTGGATTAGTAATAGATAAAAATCTCAAAGCAGCAAACACCCCTGAACAGTAGGACTGGCATAATTATAATGGAATTTGATTAACAATACATTTCTGAATATCCTGTTCATTATCTTTAGGGGCATGAGGTTCAAAACATTGATCTCAGCTTTTTTGTAGTACAGTGATATCTGGGGAGTGTGCAAGCCAATCCATTGGGATACAGAAAGAAAATAGTAGTTTCCTTTTTAAAAAAATTTTTAGCAAATTGTGTTTTAAATTCTATTTTTGAGTATATTTTACAATGTAATGAATATATTAATGATTTAATACATATATACATTATATAAATACACATATCTTTTTTGAATGCTTGCTAAAAAGTGTTCTACTAATAAGGCATATGATGAAATGGTTTGGAGATCACTGTTGTAGTTAATTAATAAAAATAAATATTTGGCTTAAAAGGATTAAAGGAGAAGTGTTATACAGGCAAAACTCCTACATTATTACTCTGCCTTATATTGGTAATATTACAAAGGAACATACACTGCAGCTTTATTTTGGAGATTGATTTGAAAGTTTAGGTAAATTTTTCTCACAAAGGTGGAGAAGTTATTGAGAAATGTGTTCCAGGAGCATGATTTTGGAATTTGACAGATGAGGTTCTGATGAAGCCATTGTAAAGCTTAAATCACTTCCCATTTAGCATCATTATTTTGAATAGAAAGAAATTTTCTTTAAATTTAAAAAAATGGTGGAGAAGTTATTTGGTATGGAAAAAGAAGAGGAGAATTTAGAAACTGTCTTCTGGATGGACTGAAGAACAATGAATAGCTGAGTTATGTCTTTGCTTCCTCCTCTACTTACTGAATCTTGCTCCTATCTGTGCAGGCTCAGGTATCATTATAGAAAAAATGGAAACATTTGTTATTAAGGATTGTTCACTGACATGGAAATGACTCTTGATAGAGCCCTTCCAAACTGTGAGATTCTAATATACCAAACAAACAGGCAAAATAAGGAAAAAAAAAAAAGAACGAGAGAAGAACCAACCATGTAGAATTGCCTTTTCTGTGCCTTCACTATTTTAACAGGAGCATTAACTCACCAACTATCATGTAGATGATACTGCACCACCAATTGAGGTGGTAGACTAATAGGAAACGAGGCTCCAAGACGTTTCTACTGTACAGTTTCACTTGCATCAGGAACAAAATGAGGCAGAGGAGTAAGCAGGTGCCTGGGATCAGAATGAAAGCTATCACTACCCATCATAACCTCCTTCTGCCATCTCTCCCATTCCACCCTCCTCCCTCTCTTTACACTTTATTGTCACCCTCAGCCATCTCAATTATGTCTTAAAGGGAAGACTCATTTGGCAGTTAGCCAAGATGAGAGAGCAAAGAACTTCTGCCCTGGCTGGAATAAGGTTATTAAAGTGGAGCCTGTAAGTAAAACAGACAGAGCAGGTAGCTAGCTATCTACATGGTGATTTTTTGGGTGCCAGGATGGCTCCAGTCTATAACATCCTTCCCTACTAGTCCATCAGATAGCAACTCTTACAGATGTTTTCATTGGGTTAGGTATAATCTTTCCAGGGTCCCCTCTTTAAAAAGTAATAGTTCTGTAAGGAATGAAAATTTATCAAAAGCTTTCCTCGTTTTGGGAAGAGACAAGGGTCCTATGACAGCAGTGTTCATGTGAGACTGGGGACTACTTGGTAAAAGAGGGGGAAATGGCACAGGATGGGGAAGAAATACCAGGAATCCAGAGATAAACTTTTCCAACCTCATCATGTTGTACCTGAGATGAAACAGAAGATGGATATGCTCAGATCTATGTAGGTTTTGTTTCCCGGCCATTTGGTGAAAGACATGCAGAGCCAGATAATAATAATGAGGATGATGAGGGCAGAGATGAGGAATAAGGCCCTGGAGAATTGGAGGTAGTCTGCCAAGGGAAGGTGAAAAGAAGAGGCTTGGCTGGAGCAGAGGTGACCTGCCCTTAAAGAAGCGTAGAAAGAATCTAGGGAAGGGAGTAAGGGACAAAGAAGGATGGAATCAGGGCTTGTCTTACATGTAATGGAGTCAGAGTAAGTAGCCACCAAGTGGTGGCTTCACAGGCACCAGTAAGGACCCTGCTTCCATCTCTTCATTGACAAGTGGAATTCCTTTAAAAGGAAATGAATTATTTATTCCACAATGACAGAAAAATTGAAATTATAACTATAACCTTAAGAGGCAACTTAAGGTATAGTATGAGGTAACTTTCATATTAAGGTGTAAATAACTAATATTGCTTCTCTGAGGGAAGTTATGAGTGCAAAGGTAAGAATATGCACAAGGTCACTAGGCATTAGCTTTCAATAATTAATGGGCTGTGGCTTTTAAGTCATTGGAACAGTCTAGTCAAGACAAACTTGGGCAGATTTACCCTGTTTGGGGTTGGGGCTATCCTTACATGCTTGTGAATCAAGGAGAAAGAATGGGCAGGGCTGTGGGAAGGAGAGAGGGAGGGTGGGGTGGGGAGGAGATGTGAGCAGGTCTTCCAAAGGATAGACTCTAGGATTGGGAAAGCACTCACAGGGCGCCTTCGGTGTGTGGCTCCAGCAAAGATTATGGTGGCACACGGTCCAGAGCCCTGCAAAGAGCTTCTTCTTGTCTTCTAACACCAAAAAGTGCACCCAGTGCAAAGGGGACAAGCAGAGCAGCAGGACAAAGATGAAGCCCAAGAGGCTGGCATAGAACATGCGAATGTAGCTTTGGGTCTTCTCCAGGAGCCGTCGCTGGTAGGGCGGCATACTATAGAAGCGGTGCAAGCGGTAGGGGAAAATTGGCTGTGGTGGGGAAAGGAGGGAGAAATTGTGAATCTTATCTCAGGCCTCTCCATCTCCACTCACAGAAAGACAAGTCCTGAATCCTATACTGGAGGGAACCTCGTCTCCCTTCACACTTCAGGGACTTTTTCTCCTCCCACAGGTTTCTATTTTTTATTGTTAACTTTTTTTTGAGATTCCTTTTTCACCCGTTCTCCTCCAGTTTTTTTTTTTTTTTTGAAAGAGTAATCTTTGCCACCTTGACCTTTTCCCTGTGCCATACATAAGCTACTTCCTCCAAAAGGACCCCACAACTACTCAGCCACAAAAAGCTTCCTTACCCTATATGTTGGGTCACCTATTGTGCTAGTTTTAGAAGAACTGTGGAAGTTCATGGCATTTCCTTCCATCCTTTCCATCTTAGCGGGCTCACTGCTCTTCTCAACTGTCATAGAACCTAATCTGCTCTGCCCTAACACCCTTTCCTGCCCCTCCCCCATCCCAGCAGACAGAACCAACAGGAGTCAGAACATATAACGTATGCCCTTTCTTTAACTCCTGCCACTCAATCACAAGGTGTTCTGCCAATTTTACCTCTTTAAAGTTTTCAGACCCATTTTGTATTTGTTTCCACTTCTTTGGCTATCTTTTTCTCATCTCTGTCCTGGATTTATGCAACAGCTTTTTACCTGATGTCTCTACTTTCGGGTTTTCTCTCCCTCAGTTTATTCTCCACAAAGTTACCAAGATTGATATGTCTGAAAAGGAAATCTGATTATGTCTCTTCTCTGCTTAACATATCCTGGTTGCTCCCCATTGTTATGAGGAAAATCCTAACTTGTTAGCATGAATTGGAAAAGTCCTACAAGATCTGGTTTCTGCTCCATTATCAAGCTTTGTTCAATCATTCAATATTTACTCTGTGCCAGGTGTCGTGTTAGGTGCTAACGATACAGTGATGTGTTGGGTGTCTTACATGTGTCCTTCCAGATCCACTTTCTGTCCTTGTTTGAGGAGGTTGACCGATATGGACTGTGTCAATGGTTTGCTTTGCCATCCAGTTTCTGATTGGGTTGACTAATGGCAGGCACTTGCAGGGGATCAGAGGTCCAGGGGAGAGTAAGATTAGTGTGTTTATTCACTGGTTCTCTCCTTACTAGAGTACCGAGGGTTGTCCATGTGCCTTTACCTAAAGCAGGGTCCTGACAGGCAGCCTTCTCCATAAAGCTACCCATTTCTGTTCTGCTAACTGCTCCTTTCACTTAAGTAATTAGACTTAGGGGTAGTAATGACTCTCCCCACTGATGGTTTCTCCAAATCCTTTTCAGTTCAAAGGGTACTTTGGAAGTAGTCTCCTAACTTTCCCAGATTAAATGGTTTAAACAAATACTCTGTTTCCTGTTGAACATAGTCATTATTATCGTGGAGCATAAAGCCTAGTGACATCTAGATTCATTCTCTCCCTCCTTCTCTCCCTGTGCTCCAAATAATTTTGTTCCTGTAGCTTCCTAAACCAAGTGTGCATATGATACACATGGTATCTATCTTGCACATCTTTCTCTAGATTAACATTAATCAAGATTCATCTTAGTCCTATCTTCTTCAGGAAGCCTTCTCTGAATCCAACCTCAGTCCCAGAATTTGTGCTTCTGCAATACTCTGTGCTTAGCCCTTTCATAACCTGTATCATATCATATTGTAATTTGTCTGTTTATATCCCTTCTGGTCTGTGAACTCCTTCAGCAGCAAGGACACATCCTATTCAGCTATATAAACTCAACATCTAGTACAGTGTTTGCAACATCAGACCAATATATCTCATGAGCATGGATGCAAACATACTCAACAAAATGTTAACAAATCCAACCATGTATAAAAAGAATTATACACCATGACAAAGTGGGATTTACCCCAGGTATGCAAGGATGGTTCAACATTCAACAATCAATTGATGTAATCCACCACATCAACAGGCTAAAGAAGAAAAATCACATGATCATATGCAGAAAAAGCAACTGACAAGATCCAACAATCATTCTTGATAAAAGCTCTCAGCAAACTAGGAATAGAGGGGAATGTCCTCAACTTGATAAGGAACATCTACAAAAAGCCTACAGCTAACATCATACTTAATGGTAAGAAACTAGAAGCTTTCCTGCTAAAATTAGGAACAGGGCAAGACTTTCTCCTCTCACAACTTGTTGTCAATGTTGTACTAGAACTCCTAGCTAAGGCAATAAGAAAAGAAAAGGAAGTAAAAGTTATACAGATTGGGAAGGAAGAAATAAAACTGTCTTCATCCCCCACCCATCAGGCACTTGGCAGGCAGCTGTGCACCTGTTCCTGGAGCACGTTGCAAACAACTTGTGGGAGCCCAGGTGGGCAAAAAGGTTCCTGTCCTCCAAATATCAGGTATCTGTGCTGTGATTGCTAATTACTGTTTCTAATCACAGAAGTGCAGACAAAGAGGCTGGCAGCCATTGTTGTTCCACCTCCTCCCATTGTTGCAAGCCCCTCCCACTCTAGCTGAAGTGACTTTCAAGATATTTAAAGGGCTGGCATTGAAATGGCTGGCATCCTTTCTTTCTCCCCGTCATTTTTCTCTTTTTCCCCTCTTGGGAGCCAGACTTTAAAGACTAAAACATTCAAACACAACTGCATATATGGGGAAAATTAGAAGATGACCATGCATGCCCAGAGAAAGGCTCAGAAAAGATGTGAGAAGACTTTAAGTTTACACCTGAGGCTGATCCTTGGCAAACAGCCTACCAAAATAAAAATAAATAAATAAACAAAAATAATAACAAAAAACAGAAAACTCTGGGGAAGGGGGAGCATCTGCTTTCCAGAGTTACCACATTATTAGATAGAAATGTTCAGTTTTCAACAAAAAAAATCACAAGGCATATGAAGAAACAGCCTATTTTTAGCCTATTCAAAAGAAAAAAAATCAACAGGAACTATGCCTGAAAAAGATTTGATGGCAGATATACTAAACAAAGACTTAAACAACTGCCTTAAAGATGCTAAAAGCACTAAAGGAAGATGTGGACAGTTAAGAAAATAATGTATAAATAAAATGGAAATATCAATAAAAAGAAAACATAAAAGAAACCCAAAAGAAATTCTGGAGCTGAAAAATACAATAACTGAAATGAAAAATTCACTAGATGGATTCCAAGGCAGATTTCAGTAGGCAGAAGAAAGAATTAGTGAATTTGAAGATAGGAAAATGGAAACCCGTTGAGTCTGAGGAACAGGAAGAATAAAGATCGATGTAAAGTGAACAGAATGTAAGGAACCTGTTGGACATCATCAAGTGGATCAACATGTGTATTGTGGGAATTTCAGGAAAAGAAGAGAGGGAGAAGGGGCAGAGAGACTATTTGAAGAAATAATGGTGGAAAATTGATGAAAGACATGAGTATAAATGTCCAAGGAGCTCAACAAACTCCAAATAAGATGAATTCAAGGAGACCCACACTGAGACATATTATAATCAAACTTTTGAAAGCCAAAGGCAATGAGACAATCTGAAAGAAGCTAGACAGAAGCAACTCATCACATACAAGGGATCCTCAATAAGATTATCAGCAGATTTCTCAATAGAACCTTTGAAAGCCAGAAAGTAGTGGGCTAATATATTCAAAGTGCTAAAAGAAAAAAACCTGCCAACCAAGAATCCTATTTCCAGAAAAATTGTCCTTCAAAAGTGAGAGAGAAATTAAAACATTCCCAGATAAACCAAAGCTGAGAGAGATTGTTACCACTAGACTTGCCCTGCAAGAAATGTTCAAGGAGTCCAACCACAGTGGCTTACACCTGTAATCCCAGCACTTTGGTAGGCTGAGGTGGGAGGATCACTTGAGACCAAGAGCTCAAGACCAGCCTGGGCAACATAGCAAGACTCCCAACTTTACAAAACAAATAAAATTAACAAAATAAGCTGGGTGTGGTGGTGCACACTTGTAGTCCTAGCTACTCAGGAGGCTGAGATGAGAGAATCACTTAAGCCCAGGCATTCAAGGTTGTAGTGAGCTATGATCACACCACTGCCTTCCAGCCTGGGTGATAGAGTGAGACCTTGTCTCTTAAAACAAGCAAATAACAACAACAAAAACAATGCTCAAGGGAGTCCTACAGGGTGAAATGAAATGACACTAGACAGTAACTTAAAGCCATCTGAAGAAATAAATATCTCAATAAAGGTAAATTTATGGCCAATTATAAAAGCTAATATTATTATAACAATGGTTTGTAACTCCATCTTTTGTTTTCTACATACTTTAAGAAACTAATACATTTTAATAAACAGTTATTAATCTAAATATTAGTATTATTGTAACTTTAAGTTGTAACTCCATATTTTGTTTTCTACATAATTTAAGATAGTAATACATTTAGAAGAATTATTAGTTTATGTTTTTGGGCACATGATGTATAAAATGTAATTTTGTGACACCAACAACCAAAAGCGGTGGGGCAGAGCTGTAAAGGAGCAGAGTTTTTATATGTTATTGAAGTTAAGCTAGTATAAATTCAAATTAGAGTGTTATGACTTTAAGATATTAAATGTAATTTTAATAGAAACAATAAAAAAAGCTATAGAATATAAACAAAAGCTAATGAGAAAGGAATTTAAACATTTCACTACAAAAAGCAACTAAACACAAAACAATATAGTAATGCAGAAAATGAGGGATAAAAAAGATATAGCCATATAGAAAACAAATAGCATAATGACAAAAGTATGTCCCTCCTTATTAGTAGTTACTTTAAATGTAAATGGATTAAATTCCCCCATAAAAGACAGATATTGGCAGAATGGGTAAAAACATATGATGCAATTATATGCTGTCTGTAGGAGACATGCTTTAGATTCAAAGATACCAGTAGGTTGAAAGTGAACAAATGGAAAAGGATATTCCATGCAAGTAGTAACCAAAAGAGAATAGGGGTTGCTATACTAATATCAGACAAAACAGAACTTAAAAATGTTACAAGAGACAAAGAACATTATATATTAATAAAATATTCAGTACAGCAAGAAGATGTAACAATTATAAACATTTATACACCTAATGACAAACCATCAAAATATATGAAGCAAATACTGACCAAATTGAAGGGGAAAATAGACATTTCTAAATTAATACTTGGAGATTTTAATACCCCATTCTCAATAATGGATAGAACAACGAGACAGAAGATAAGTAAGGAAACAGACTTAAACAACTTGATAAACCAACTAGATCTAACAAATATATACATAACACTCTGCCTAACAACAACAACATACACAATCTCCTCAAAGGCACATGGAGATTTTCCAAGTGATATGGTTTAGATGTTGGTTGGAAGCCAAGTATGGCTTCACAGGTGAATTCTACTAAACAGTTTTTTTTCTTTTTTTTTTGAGACAGGGTGTCACTTTGTTGCCTGGGCTAGACTGCAGTGGCATCATCATAACTCATTGCAACCTCAAACTCCTGGACTCAAGTGATCCTCCTGCCTCAGCCTCTCAAGTAGCTGGGATTACAGGCATGTACCATTATGCCTGACTAATTTTTTATATTTTTTGTAGAGACAGGATCTTGCTATGTTGCTCAGGCTGGTTTTGACCTCCTGGCCTCAAGTGATCCTCCCACTTCAGCCTCCCAAAGTGCTAGAATTACATGTGTGAGCCACCACTTCCAGCCTCTACCAAACATTTAAAGGACCAATACCAATCATTCTAAAACTTTTCCCAAAAATTGAAGAGAGGACTACTTCCCAACATATTCTATGAGGCCAGCATTACACTGATACCAAAGCCAGACAATGACACTACAAGAAAAGAAAGCTACAAACCAATAATCCTTATGAACATTGATACAAAAATCCTCAACAAAATACTAGCAAAATGAATTTAGTAGCATAATGAAAGGATTATACACACGACCAAGTGGATTGTTTTCCTGGAATGCAATGCTGTTTACACATATAAAAATCTATCAATGTAATATACCCCATTAGCAGAATAAATGGGGAAAAAGCACATGATCATCTTCATTGTTGCAGAAAAAGCATTTGGCAAACTTCAACACTCTTTGATGATAAAAACACTCAATAAACTAGGACTATAAAGAAACCACCTCAACATAATAAAAGCTATGTATGAAAATCCCACAGCAAACATTATACTCAATGATGGAAAACTGAAAATATTTCCTCTAAGATCAGGGACAAGGCAGAGAGACTCACTTTTGCCACTTCTATTCAACATAGTACTAAGTTCTAGTCAGAGCACTTAGGCAAGGAAAAGAAATAAAAGGCATCCAAATTAGAAAGGAAGAGTAAAATTATTTCCGTTTGCAGGTGAATCATGATTTTATATGAAGAAACCCCTAAAGATTACACACACACACACACACACGAAAAAACAACTGCTAGAGCTACTAAATGAATTCAGCAAAGTAGTAGGATACAAAGTCAACACAAAAAAAATCAGTTGTATTTCTATAAATTAACAATGAACAATCTAGGAAGGAAATTATAAACACAATTCCATTTGTGATAGCATCAAAAAGAATAAAATACTTAGGAATTAGCTTCACCAAGGAGGTCAAAGACTTGTATAATGAAAACTACAAAACATTACTGAAGGAAATTAAATAAGGTAGAAATGAATGGAAACAAATCCCGTGTTCATGTATTGGAAGACTTAATATTGTTAAGAAGTCAATACTACCCAAAGCAATTTATAAATTCAGTGCAATTCCTATCAAAATCCCAATGACGTTTTTTGCAGAAATAGAAAAACCCATCCTAAAATTCATATGGAATCTCAAAGGACCCCGAATAGCTCAAATAATCTTGAACAAGAAGAACAAAGCTGGAGGACTCACACTTCCTGATTTCAAAACTTACTACACAGCTACATAATCAAAACAGTTTGTTACTGGCATAAATACAGACATGTAGCCAATGGAATAGAATAGAGAGCCAAGAAATAAGCCCTCACATATATGGTCTAATTATTTTTGACAAGGATGCCAAGACCATTGAATAGGAAAAGAACAGTGTTTTCAACAAATGGTGCTGGGAAAACTGGACATCCACAGGCAAAAGAATGAAATTGGACCCCTATCTAACACCGTATACAAACATTAACTCAAAATGAATTAGAGACCTTAATGTAAGACCTAAAACTATAAAACTCTTAGGAGACAACATAGGGAAAATGTTTCATGACATTGGATTTGGCAAGAATTTCTTGGACATGACACCAAAGACACAGGCAACAAAAGAAAAAAACAGGCAAACTGGACTTCATGAAAACATAAACATTCTCTGCATCAAATGATAATATAAACAGAATTGGCTGGGTGCGGTGCCCACATTTGTAATCCTAGCACTTTAGGAGGCCGAGGTGGGAAGATCACTTGAGGCCAGGAGTTCAAGAACAGCCTGGGGAATATTGTGAGACCCCATCTCTAAAAAAATATTTAAAAATTAACTGGGTGTGTTGTTGTGCGCCTATAGTCCACACTACTCAGTAGTCTGAGGTGAGAGGATCACTTGAGCCCAGGAGTTCGAGGTTGCAGTGAGCTGTGATTACACCATTGCACTCCAGCCTGGGTGACAGAGCAAGACCTATCTCAAAAAAAAAAAAAAAAAAAGACAATATAAACAGAGTAAGAAGGTAACCCACAGAATGGAAGAAAATATTTGCAAGTCATATATCTGATAAAGGATTAATATCCAGAATATATAGGGAAACTTCTAAAATGAAACAACAAAAAACCAAACACCCCAATTCAAAAGTGCAAAAGTAGACAAAAGACTAGACCTTTTTCTAAAGAAGATATACAAATGGCCAATAAACACATGAAAAGATGCTCAACATCCCTAATCATTAGGGAAATGTAAATCAAAACTACAATGAGATACCACCTCACATTCATTAGTATGGTTACTATAAAAAAATGTGTTGGCAAGGATGTGGAGAAATTGGAACACTTGTGCACTGTTTGTGGGAATGTAAAATGGTATAGCCACTATGTAAAACAGTATGGTAGTTACTCAAAAAATTAGAAATAGAATTACCATATGATCCAGCAATTCCACTTCTGAGTATATACCCAAACGAATTGAAAGCAAGGTCTTGAACAGATATTTGTATGCCTGTGTTTATAGCAGCAGTATTCACAATAACTAAACCATGGAAGCAACCCAAGTACCCATTAACAGATGAATGAATAAACAAAATGTGATATATACATACAATAATTCAGCCTTAAAAGGAAGGAAATTCTGACACATGCTACAACATAGGTGAACCTTGATGATATTATGCTAAGTGAAATGAGCCAGTCACTAAAAAAGGACACTTTGATTCCACTTATATGAGATACTTAGAGTAGTCAAAATCATAGAGACAGAAAGTAGAAAGGTGGTTGTTAGGGGGTGGGGGCAATGAGGGTTGGAGGGTTATTTTTTAATGGGCACAGAGTTTCAATTTTACAAGACATGAAGAGTTATATAGATGGATGGTGGTCATGGTTGCACGACACTATGAATGTATTCAACACTGAACTGTACACTTAAAAATGGTATATACACTTAAAGATGGTAAATTGATGTTATGTGTATTTTACCACAGTAAAAAAAATTGGGGGAAAAATCCCAGCAAGTTATTTAGTAAATATCAACAAACTTACCCTAAAGTTTATATGGAGAAGTAAAAACCCAGAATAGCCAACAAAATATTGAAGGAGAAGAACAAGTCAAAGAACTGACACTAGCAGATTTAAAGACTTATTATGAAGCTATAGTAATGAAGATGATGTGGTATTGGTGAAAGAATAAACAAATAGATCAATGGAACATAATAGAGAACCCAGAAATAGAGCCACATATATATAGCCAGCTCGTTTTGGGCAAAGGAGCAAAGGTAATATAATGGAGCAAAGATAGTCTTTTCAACAAATGGTGCTGGGATAACTGGACATACACATACAAAAATATGAATCTGGACACAGACATTATACCTTTCACAAACATTAACTCAAAATTGATCACAGACCTAAATGTAAAATGCAAAACTATAGAACCCCTAGAAGATAACACAGGAAAAAGTCTAGGTGACCTTGGGTATGGTGATGACTTATTAGGCACACCACCAAAAGCATGATCCATGAAATAAATAATGGATAAACTGACTTCATTAAAATTAAAAGTAAAAGACACTTAAGAGAATAAAAAGAAAGTCACAGACTGGGAGAAAATATTTGCAAATGACATATGGTAAATGACTGTTAGCCAAAATATACAAAAAAACTATTGAAACTCAACAATAAGAAAAGAAACAATCCAATTAAGAATGGCGAAAGACCTTAACAGACATCTCACTACAGAAGATATACAGATGGCACATAAGTATATGGAAAGATGTTCCACATTCTATGTCATCAAAGAAATGCAAATTAAAATGAGATACCACTACACACCTATTAGGTTGGCCAAAATCCAGAACACTGACAACACCAAATGCAGGCAAGGATGTGGAGCAATAGGAACTCTCATGTATTGTGGGTAGGGATGCAAAATGGTACAGCCACTTTGGAAGAAAGTTTGGCAGTTTCTTATAAAACTAAGAATTCTGTTACCATATGCTCTGGCAATTATGCCCTTTGGTATTTACCCAAAGGAGTTGAAAACTTATGTCCACACAATAACCTACACATGGATGTTCATAGCAGCTTTATTCATAATTGCCAATACATGGAAGCAATCAAGAGGTCCTTCAGTAGGTGAATGGATAAATAAACTGTGGTGCATCCAGACAAGAGAATATTACTGAATGCTAAAAAGAAATGAGCTATCAAGCCATGAAAAGACATAGAGGAAACCTAAGTGCATATTATTAACTGAAAAAAGCCAATCTGAAATGGCTACATACTGCATGATTCCAATGATATGACATATGGAAAAGGCAAAACTATGGAGACAGTAAAAATATCAGTGGTTGCCAGAGGTTGGGGGAAGGGAGGGATCTGTAGGTGGTGCACAGAGGATTTTTAGGGCAGTGAAACTACTCTGTATGATACTGTAATGGTGGATATATGTTGTATAAATTTATCCAAACCCACAGAATGTACACCACCAAGACTGAATCCAGAATATAAACTATAGACTTTGGGCAACAATGATGTGTCAGTGTAGCTTCATCAATTGTAACAAATGTACACTGATGGGGGATATCAATAATGGGGGAGGCTATGCATGTGTGGGGGCTGGAGGATATATAGGGAAGCCCTGTGTCTTCTGCTCAGTTTTGCTGTGAACTTAATACTGGTCTAAAACAAATAAAGTCTATTAAAAAGGATTGTCAACAACAAGAAAAGAAAACTACAGACCAATATCCCTTATGAATATAGATGCAAAAATTCTCAATAAAATCCTAGCAAACCGAATTCAAATGTACATCAAAAAAATAATTCATCATGATCAGTAGGGCTTCATCCCCGAGATGCAGGGATGGCTCAACATACACAAATCTACATATGTAATTCACCACACAAATAAAAGCAAGAACAAAGATTATATGATCCTTTCAGTAGATGCAGAAAAGTCTTTTGACCAAATCCAGCACCCCTTTATGACAAGAACTTTTAAAAATATAGGCATAGATGGCTCATACCTCAAAATTATTAAAGCCATATACAATAAACCCATAGCCAATATCATACTGAACGGGGAAAAATTGAAAGCATTCCCCCTTAAAACTGGAACCAGACAAGGTTGCCCACTATCTCCACTTCTATTCAACATAGAAACCAAAGAAAATTAAATATTTAGGAACATATCTAACTATTCCGGAAGTCCTGGCCAGAACAATCAGACAAGACAGAGGAATCAGGGGTGTCCAAATGGGAACAGAAGAGGTCAAACTTTCACTATTTGCAGACGATATGATATTATATCTAGAAAACCCCAAAGATTCAACCAATAGATTACTGGAATTGATAGATAAATTCAGCAAAGTCTCAGGATACAAAATCAATGCACACAAATCCATAGCCTTCATATATACTAATAACAATAAAGCCGAGAAACCAATTAAAGATGCAATACCTTTCACAATAGCACCAAAGAAAATTAAATATTTAGAACATATCTAACTAAGGAGGTGGAAGACCTATATAGAGAGAATTACAAAACACTGAGAAAATAAATTGCAGAGGATGTAAACAGATGGAAAACCCCACCATGCTCTTGGATAGGTAGAACCAACATTGTAAAAATGGCTTTGCTACCTAAAGTGATTTACAGAATCAATGCAGTCCCTATCAAAATACCAACATCATTTTTGATGATCTAGAAAAAATAATTCTACGCTTCATGTGGAACCAAAGAAGACCCCGTCTAGCCAAAGCAATCTTAAGCAAAAAGAACAAATTGGGAGGCATCAATCTACCAGACTTCAAACTATACTACAAGGCTATAGTAACCAAAACAGCATGGTACTGGCACAAGAACAGAGACGTAGACCAATGGAACAGGACTGAGAACCCAAATATAAAACCAACCTCATACGGTCACCTGATCTTTGACAAATTCCACAAAAACGTACACTGGGGAAAAGATTCCCTATTCAATAAATGGTGCTGGGAAAACTGGATGGCCATATGTAGAAGACTGAAACTGGACCCACACCTCTCACCTCTCACAAAAATCAACTCACAATGGATAACAGATTTAAACCTAAGACGTGAAACCATAAGAATTCTCGAAGAAAATGTTGGAAAAACTCTTATGGACATTGGCCTAGGCAAAGAATTTATGAAGAAGACCCCCAAAGCAATCACAGCAGCAACAAAAATTAATACATGGGACCTGATCAAATTAAAAAGCTTCTGCACAGCCAAGGAAACTATCAGTAGAGTGAACAGACAACCTACAGAATGGGAGAAAATATTTGCATGCTACACATCTGATAAAGGGCTGATAACCAGAATCTGTACAGAACTTAGGAAAATCAACAAGAAAAAATCAAACAACCCCATTAAAAAATGGGCAAAGGACATGAACAGAAACTTTTCAAAAGAAGACAGAATAATGGCCAGCAAACATAAAAAATTGCTCAACGTCTCTAACCATCAGGGAAATGCAAATCAAGACCACAATGAGATATCACTTAACTCCAGTGAGATTGGCTCATATCAAAAAATCCCCAAACAACAAATGTTGGCGGGGATGCGGACAGATAGGAACACTCCTACACTGCTGGTGGGACTGCAAATTAGTACAACCTCTATGGAAAGTAATATGGAGATTCCTCAAAGAATTAAAAGTAGAATTACCATTTGACCCAGCAATCCCACTACTGGGTATTTACCCAAAGGAAAAAAAGACATTCTATAATAAAGACATCTGCTCACGAATGTTTATAGCAGCACAATTCACAATTGCGAAGATGTGGAAACAACCCAGGTGCCCATCAATACACGAGTGGATTAATAAAATGTGGTATATGTATACCATGGAGTATTACTCAGCAATAAAAAACAATGGTGAATTAACACATCTGGTATTATTCTGGTTGGAGCTAGAGCCCATTCTTTGAAGCGAAGTGTCACAAGAATGGAAAAACAAGCACCACTGGTACTCACCGTCAAATTGGTACTAACTGATCAACACTTACCTCACACAGGGCAATAATATTCATCAGGGGGTGGGCAGGTGGGAGGGGGGTGGAGGGGATGGGAAAACTCTCACTGAATGGATGCGGGGAGCACAGTTTGGGGGATGTCCACGATTGTAGCTCTGACACGGGCAGTGCATGGGCAATATATATAGCCAAAGTGTTGTACCCCCGTAGTATTCTGAAATTAAAAAAAAAGTACATATATCAGACATAGAAGAACTGATATCCCAACAATATTGAGGATTCCAAACCAAAAATGTGGCATAATTCTCTATTTACTTAAGTCCTCTTTTCTCCCAGTTTGTAATTTCCAGTGTATAAGTTTTGCACATCTTTTCATAGATTTTTTTTCTTTGTAAATGATCTTTTTTGTAATTTCATTTTTATCTGTTTCAATTTCTATTCTTTCTTATAAGAGCACAATATGCAAACATGTGCATATTGCTTCATATTTGACAACTTTGCTAAATTTATTAATTCTCACGGTTCTTTGGTTTGTAGCTACTTCTTGGAATTTCTCAGTATTAAATAATTGTGAAAATTAAAAAAAAAGTAACCTAAAATCTAGTTTTTTGGACAAAAACAAAATAAAAGACAAAAACTACAAGCAAATGTAATTAAGCAAAAAAAAAGAGAAAAAGCATAAATAAACAATATTAGGAATGAATAATTAAAGTATATACACACATATATACATATAGGTATACTTACAAGTATATACATACATATTTACATATATTTATATTTATATGTGTGTATATATAGGAGGTCTGTCCGGCAAGCATCCAGCTGTTGTTAATGTAACAAGAACAGTTTGCGCGACATGGGTGTAACCTGGTGGACTGGAATGCGCATGCGTGAACAGTGACGCTTTCACTGTACTAGTCAGTGGGGCACTAGGCGCCCTTGAGTGAGCATGTGCACTGTGTCGCCGTCACATTCAAAATGAGTGAGCCAGTAGAGCAACGAATCTGCATCAAATTTTGCGTTAAGCTTGAACATTCCTCCGTGGAAACTATTCAGATGATTCAGAAGGCTTTCAGGTACAATGCAATGAGTGCAGCACAAATAAAAGTGTGACACAAACGCTTCAAAATTGAGAATCTGTTGAAAATGATCCACATTCGGGTTGGGTTAAGAGATGCTGTGAGAACTGTGTGAGGTCCCAGCGTGCCTACTTTGAAGGGGACTGAGGTGTCATTGTCCTATGTACAATGTTTCTTGTATCTTGTATCATCTTCAGTGAATGTCTCTATTTTTCATATTACATGGCTGGATACTTTCCAGACAGACCTTGTATATGTTACTCAAGCATGTTTGGTTGTTTAAATCTTCCATTTCTTTACTACTCTTTGTTTTATGTTTTTCTGTGTTAAATCTCCCATGATGGCTTTCAGATTTTTGCATTTTTCCTTTTAATACTATCAATGTCTGCTTAATATTTTGAATCAGTAAAATGCCACATATCCAAATTAACCAGTGGATTCAATGCAATTCCAAACAAAATCTCAGAGAATTTTCTCATGGAGAATGAGAAGCAAGTCCTGACATTCAGGAAAGTTTATTCTTTCCTCCTTGCAAAGGGCCCAAAAGAGCCAAGATTATTTTGAAAAATAAAAAGATAAGGAAATTTATGCTACCTGATACGGAGATGACTTATCAAACTATTGTAATTAAGACGGTGTGGTATTGGCACAGGTTTAAACAAACAAATAGCAACAGAATAGAAAGCCTAGAAATAGACACATGCTTATGTAGAGATTTGATGTATTATAGTGGAAGCATTTAAAAAACGGAATGAGGAAACTATGGACTGTTCAACTAATGGGCCTGCTACAACTGGTTAAATAGGGAAAAAACATAAAACTAGATCTCTGCTTTATGGTTTTTTTAAAGTTCCAAAAGATTAAAGATCTAAATGCATAAAGCAAAACTTTATATATATATATAAAATTGTTCTTCTGTCACATGTGGCTTTCCCCTGGTTGCTTTCAAGATTTTCTCTTTATCTTTGGATTCAGCAGTTTAAGTATGATGTACTTAGATGTGGTTTCCTTTGTATTCATCATATTTGGGGTTCTTTGAGTTTTTTGGATCTGTATGTCAGTGTACTTTATAAAATTTAGTAAGTTTTCAGCCATTATTTCTTCAAATATTTTTATCTGCCTCAATCTCACTCACTCGAAGACTCCTGTTCCACTTTGTTGCTGTTGTTGTTCAGTGTGACTCTGTGTTATTTTTCTTCAATTGTTTTTCGATTTGGTCAATTTCTGGTCAGAGACTGGTCAATTTCTGGTCAGAGACTGGTCAATTTCTATTAACTTATTTCCAAGTTCACTGATACTTTTTTCCTCACTGCATCCAACCCGTTGTTAAGAACATACAGTGTGTGTTTCTCATTTTAGTTATTGTATTTTTCAGTTCCAAAATTTCCATTTAGTTTGTTTTTATACTTTCTATATCTACGTTAAGATACCCTATCTATTTATTTAGTATACATTGATCTTCTTTTAAGTCATTATAAAAATTTATAATGGCTATTTTAAAGTCTTTTTCTGATAATTGCAACATTTGAATCATCTTGGGGTTGGCTTCTTTTGACCACCTTTTTCTTGAGTATGGATTATATTTTCCTATTTCTTCATAGCTTTAGTAGTTTTTGATTGATTTACTAGATATTATGTTTGATACATTGTAGCACTTCTAGGTTCTGTTATCTTCCTTCCTCTCAAGAGTGATTTTGTTCTAAAAGACTGTGAGTACTTCAAGTGCTGTCTCCCATGCAATGGCAACAGGTAAAATCTCACACAGTTCTTTCAGTTTCCACGTGCTGCTTTTCCACAAGGCTCTCTGGAGTCACTCCTATGGATTTGTAGTTTAGCCATAAGCCAAGAATTTAGTCTAATTTTATACACAGGTTATGAAGTTCATTTCCTCTGCAGCTCACTCTCTTCAGAATTTCCCCCTAACTTTCTGGCTGTTCCACTAGCCCCAAATTCTGTCTTCTGACACATCAAATCAGTAACCCATGCCTTTCTATTCCCTGATCTGTATAAAAGTTGGGAAGTTATCTCAGCAAAAAGCCAAAAACTCACAAATCTCAGACTTTGCAGGTCACCTTTGAAGGGTAGACTTCCCTCCAGTTTCTGCTTACTTTGATCACTTTCCAATGCCTTCAAATAATTGGTGGTGGTTGTTTGATTTTTATGCACTGTTTTCTTTATATTCTTTTTTTGCTTTGCATTTTTAAAAAATTGAGATAAAATTTATAAATAAAATTCACCATTGGAAAGTGTAAAATTCAGTAGGTTTTTTGACAATCCTTTTGTTTTTCAAATATTATTTATTTATTTTTTTATTTTTTATTTCAGAATATTATGGGGGTACAACACTTTGGCTATATATATTGCCCATGCACTGCCCGTGTCAGAGCTACAATCGTGGACATCCCCCAAACTGTGCTCCCCGCATCCATTCAGTGAGAGTTTTCCCATCCCCTCACCCCCCTCCCACCTGCCCACCCCCTGATGAATATTATTGCCCTGTGTGAGGTAAGTGTTGATCAGTTAGTACCAATTTGACGGTGAGTACCAGTGGTGCTTGTTTTTCCATTCTTGTGACACTTCGCTTCAAAGAATGGGCTCTAGCTCCAACCAGAATAATACCAGATGTGTTAATTCACCATTGTTTTTTATTGCTGAGTAATACTCCATGGTATACATATACCACATTTTATTAATCCACTCGTGTATTGATGGGCACCTGGGTTGTTTCCACATCTTCGCAATTGTGAATTGTGCTGCTATAAACATTCGTGAGCAGATGTCTTTATTATAGAATGTCTTTTTTTCCTTTGGGTAAATACCCAGTAGTGGGATTGCTGGGTCAAATGGTAATTCTACTTTTAATTCTTTGAGGAATCTCCATATTACTTTCCATAGAGGTTGTACTAATTTGCAGTCCCACCAGCAGTGTAGGAGTGTTCCTATCTGTCCGCATCCCCGCCAACATTTGTTGTTTGGGGATTTTTTGATATGAGCCAATCTCACTGGAGTTAAGTGATATCTCATTGTGGTCTTGATTTGCATTTCCCTGATGGTTAGAGACGTTGAGCAATTTTTTATGTTTGCTGGCCATTATTCTGTCTTCTTTTGAAAAGTTTCTGTTCATGTCCTTTGCCCATTTTTTAATGGGGTTGTTTGATTTTTTCTTGTTGATTTTCCTAAGTTCTGTACAGATTCTGGTTATCAGCCCTTTATCAGATGTGTAGCATGCAAATATTTTCTCCCATTCTGTAGGTTGTCTGTTCACTCTACTGATAGTTTCCTTGGCTGTGCAGAAGCTTTTTAATTTGATCAGGTCCCATGTATTAATTTTGTTGCTGCTGTGATTGCTTTGGGGGTCTTCTTCATAAATTCTTTGCCTAGGCCAATGTCCATAAGAGTTTTTCCAACATTTTCTTCGAGAATTCTTATGGTTTCACGTCTTAGGTTTAAATCTGTTATCCATTGTGAGTTGATTTTTGTGAGAGGTGAGAGGTGTGGGTCCAGTTTCAGTCTTCTACATATGGCCATCCAGTTTTCCCAGCACCATTTATTGAATAGGGAATCTTTTCCCCAGTGTACGTTTTTGTGGAATTTGTCAAAGATCAGGTGACCGTATGAGGTTGGTTTTATATTTGGGTTCTCAGTCCTGTTCCATTGGTCTACGTCTCTGTTCTTGTGCCAGTACCATGCTGTTTTGGTTACTATAGCCTTGTAGTATAGTTTGAAGTCTGGTAGATTGATGCCTCCCAATTTGTTCTTTTTGCTTAAGATTGCTTTGGCTAGACGGGGTCTTCTTTGGTTCCACATGAAGCGTAGAATTATTTTTTCTAGATCATCAAAAATGATGTTGGTATTTTGATAGGGACTGCATTGATTCTGTAAATCACTTTAGGTAGCAAAGCCATTTTTACAATGTTGGTTCTACCTATCCAAGAGCATGGTGGGGTTTTCCATCTGTTTACATCCTCTGCAATTTATTTTCTCAGTGTTTTGTAATTCTCTCTATATAGGTCTTCCACCTCCTTAGTTAGATATGTTCTAAATATTTAATTTTCTTTGGTGCTATTGTGAAAGGTATTGCATCTTTAATTGGTTTCTCGGCTTGATTGTTATTAGTATATATGAAGGCTATGGATTTGTGTGTATTAATTTTGTATCCTGGGACTTTGCTGAATTCATTTATCAATTCCAGTAATCTCTTGGTTGAATCTTTGGGGTTTCTATGTATAATATCATATCGTCTGCGAATAGTGAAAGTTTGACCTCTTCTGCCCCCATCTGGATGCCCCTGATTCCTCTGTCTTGTCTGATTCCTCTGGCCAGGACTTCCAGCACTATGTTGAATAGAAGTGGAGATAGTGGGCAACCTTGTCTAGTTCCAGTTTTAAGGGGGAATGCTTTCAATTTTTCCCCATTCAGTATGATATTGACTGTGGGTTTATCGTATATGGCTTTAATAGTTTCGAGGTATGAGCCATCTATGCCTATATTGTTAAGAGTTCGTATCATAAAAAGATGCTGGATTTTGTCAAAAGCCTTTTCTGCATCTATTGAGAGGATCATATAATCTTTGTTCTTGCTTTTATTTATATGGTGAATTACATTTATAGATTTGTGTATGTTGTACCATCCCTGCATCTCGGGAATGAAGCCCACCTGATCGTGATGAATTATTTTTTTGATGTACATTTGAATTCGGTTTGCAAGGATTTTATTGAGAATTTTTGCATCTATATTCATAAGGGATATTGGTCTGTAATTTTCTTTTCTTGTTGTGTCCTTTCCTGGCTTTGGTGTCAAGGTGATATTGGCTTCGTAGAATGAGTTTGGGAGGATTCCATCCTTCTGGATATTTTCAAATAATTTCTGCAGTATAGGCACCAGTTCTTTGTAGGCTTGGTAGAATTCAGGTGTGAATCCATCTGGTTCAGGACTTTTTTTTGTTGGAAGATTTTTTATTACTGCTTCAATTTCGGTGCTTGATATTGGTCTGTTTAGAAATTCTGTTTCTTCCTGGTTGAGCCTAGGGAGGTAGTATGTTTCTAAGAATTTGTCCATTTCCTCCATGTTTTCGTGTTTGTGGGCATAGAGATTTTTGTAGTATTCGAAGATGATGTTTTGTATTTCCATGATATCAGTTGTGACCTCTCCTTTTTCATTTCTAATTGCACTTATTAGAGTCCTTTCTTTTCTGCTTCTGGTCAACCTGGCAAGTGGCCTGTCTATTTTGTTTGTCTTTTCAAAGAACCAACTTTTCGTTTTATTAATCTTCTGTATTGTTCTTTTGTTCTCAATTTCATTTAATTCTGCTCTGATCTTGGTTATTTCTTTTCTTCTGCTGGCTTTAGGATTGCTTTGCTCTTCCTTTTCTATTTCCTTAAGATGATTCATTATTTTACTGATTTGTGACCTTTCTGTCTTTTGGATGTGGGCATTTAAGGTGATAAGTTTTCCTCTAAGTACTGCTTTTGCTGTATCCCACAGATTTTGATAACTTGCATCCCCATTATCATTTAGTTCGAAGAATTTTTTGATTTCCATTTGAATCACCTCCTTGACCCAATAGTCATTCAGCAACAGATTGTTTAATTTCCATGTTTTTGGTTGAGTATGTGAATTTCTGTTGGAATTGATTTCTAATTTTATTCCGCTTTGGTCTGAAAAGATACATGGTATGATTTCTGTTTTTTTGAATTTGTTTAGATCTGTTTTGTGGCCTAGGGTGTGGTCAATTTTAGAGAAAGTTCCATGAGCTGATGAGAAGAATGTATATTCAGTGTTATTTGGGTGGAGTGTTCTGTAGATATCTGCTAGGCCCAAATGTTCTAGAGTCCTGTTTAGGTCCTTTGTTTCTTTGTTTATTTTTTGTTTGGAGGATCTGTCCAGTTCTGTCAGAGGGGTGTTGAAGTCCCCTGCTATTATGGCATTGCTGTTTATTGTGTTGTCTAGATCAAGCAGTATTTGCTTTATGTACCTGGGTGCTCCTGTGTTGGGTGCATAAATGTTTAGGATTGTTAAATCCGCTTGTAAAATTTTTCCTTTCACCACTATATACTGTCCATTTTTGTCCTTCTTTACTTTCGTTGCTTTAAAGTTTAGATCATCTGAAATAAGGATGGCTACTCCAGATTTGTTTTGGTTTCCATTAGCCTGGAAAATTATATTCCATCCTTCCACCTTGAGTCTGAATGCGTCTTTGTGTGTAAGGTGTGTTTCCTGGAGACAACAGATACTTGGTTTGTATTTTTTAATCCATTCAGCCAACCTATGTCTCTTCAATGGGCACTTCAAGCCATTCACTTTTATTGAGAGAATTGATATTTGGGGTAAATTTCTGATTATTCTATTGGGTGGTGTCTTTTGTTTTACCTCTTGCATCACTGTGGAATCTGGGTTCTGGAGTTTTAGCTTTTGCATAGTTTTACATTGGTGGGTATCTGTTGTGCTGGTTAGTATACAATGCAGGTCTAAGCACTTCTTGCAAGGCCGGTCTGGTTTTCGCAAATTCTATCAGTGATTGCTTGTCTGGAAAAGTCTTTATTTCACCCTCATATAAGAAGCTTAGTTTGGCAGGATACAGAATTCTGGGTTGGCCTTTGTTTTGTTTTAGGAGACTGATGATGGCTCCCCATTCCCTTCTGGCTTGTAAGGTTTCAGCTGAGAAATGTGCAGTTAATCTGATCGGTTTCCCTTTATAGGTTACCTGCTCTTTTCATCTTACAGCTCTGAGGAGTGCCTCTTTTGTGTTTACTTTGATCAGTCTAATAAGTGGCATGGTGAATGCCTTTTCACATTGAGTCTCCCAGGAAATCCTGTGTGCTTCTTGTACTTAGATATTGAGATTTCTGCCTAGGCCATGGAAATTTTCCTCTATTATTCCTTCAAATAGATTTTCCAGCCCACGCGAATTTTCTTCCTCTCCCTCAGGGATGCCTATGATCCTTATGTTTGGCCTCTTTACATAATCCCACATTTCTTGTATGCTTTGTTCATGCCTCTTGTTTTTACGTTCTTTCTCTTCGACTGATTTATTTAGCACATAGGAGCTGTCTTCTAGCTCTGAAATTCTTTCCTCTGCATGGTCCAGCCTATTCTTAAGGCTTTCCACTGTGTTTTGTAGATCCTTGACTGCTTCTTTCATTTCTAGAATTTCTATTTGATTTTTCTGTAATATTTCTATTTCTTTGGAGAATTTTTCATTCATTTCTTGCATTTTTCTTGTGGTTTCTTTGTGCTTGGATTCAATTTTCCCTTGAATTTCATTGAGCTTTCTTATAATCCATAAACAAAATCCCTCTTCTGTCATTCTACCCATTTCATTTGAGTTAGTATCCATTGCTGGGGAACTGATGATTTCTTTTGGGGGTGACTGTTCACTTTGATTTTTCATGTTCCCTGAGTTCTTTCGCTGGTTTTTTCTCATTTGGCCTTTTGGTCGAGAGCTGGGGGTGTTAGGGCTACTTTATGGCCTTGTCTCCAAGCCCTCAAGTTTCGTTCCTTGGCAGAGCCAGGGAGAGAAGTACTGGCCTGTATTGCCTTAGGTGTATTTTAGCAAGTTTGGTGGATCTTGGGTTATCTCTGACCTGTTGTCTTCTCCTTTTCCCTGTGGACTGTAGTGAGATTGTCCTCCCAGCTTGAGCTCTAAACTAGTGAATTGTACTTGAGGATATGAATCCACAGCTCCCTAATAGCTAGGTATTCTGTTATGTCTGTGGCAGACTCTGATCCCCCAGTTGGGGTATGCAAAAGCCCTGCACTTTGGGAGGGGCCTTGTAGCTCCTAGGGGTTACTTTGACCCTCCTCCTCCTGAAGTGCAGGTAGAAACACAGTTTCTCTTGGCTGCAGTGTGACAGCTGAATTGGGAAAATTCTACACAGCTCAGAGGTTGCTTATCTAGCCACGTGTGTCTGCCATGCTGATGTGCGTCTCCGCGTGATACTGGCTGATAGGGGGATCTCCAATTGTGCACCCCTTTTCCACCACTAGACCCCAAGGTGTGGTGGGTGGGCATCTCTATCCCCACCAGTCTCCACCAGGGGGATGCTCCCATGGGGAGGGGGGAATAGTGTCCACTGGAGGCACTCTTGGATGGCACGAAGTTCCCTAATGAAGTGGGCAGGGTTATGGGGAGCTGCTCTGGTTCATCCTGTGGCTCTTGAGGTATTTGGTTGTCATGAGAACCGGCAGTTATACCAAATGAGTCACTATAGCCAGCAACCTTCAAAATGACCGATCTCTGGGGTACAGGAGGGCTGGGACCTGAGGAGCGGGCACTAGGACCAGCACGTAGCAGACTTGTCAGAGGCCAGAGCCGGGGCAGCAGGACCAGAAGGACGAGCTGAAAACTGTTTCCAATACACAAAGGTCCTGCCGCTACAGTTCCGGGATCTCGTCCCACCTGGAACCCACAGATACAGCTGTCCCTGGCCACCAAGGGCAAAGCCTGTCTCACCCCAGCGGAAGAGCCCCCGGGCCGGGGCGGGGCGGAGCTAGAGACCCAGCTCACAGCTCCGCGCGTGCGGGTGGCTTTAAAGATGGCTGCCGCCGCCAGCCTGGTGCACAGCGAGGCTCCAATTGTGCCCAGGAACGCAGCTTTTCTCAACCGGCCTGTGTCCCAGGGAGGCAGTTGCCAGTAGCCCCTAAGGGCATGTCCCGCTCTCCGTTAAACTCCTGGGCCCAGTCCCGCTGACTTCTAGTGGCGCAGTGCCGGCTGGCGGGTTCCCGCGCACTGTCCCGGGAAGCTGTAACTCCGCCTGGTCCCTACCAGGCCCTGAACGGTCTCTGTCTATTGCAGCTGCGAGTTCTGTTTGGCTCTCGCAATTGCTTCCTCTCCACAGAGTCTGCTGTCTCCTGCAACAGCTTTGTCCCAACTCTGAGCTTGTCCCTGACTGAGTGGATGGGGAGGTGCCTAACCGCTTGGGGGTCAGGTCGTGCTGCGCCGACCTGGTGAGCGCGTCCTTCCCGCGCTCTGGGCTCTATTGTACTCCGTGCGCTCTCCGATCTTTGTGAAAATTTTGTACCTGTTTTCTTGGGCTGGGCGTTCAGCGTTGTTTCTCTGTAATTTGCAATGCTGTTTTCTGAGTGAGCAGTCCGCGCTCGCAGGTAGCCAATGACGTTTTTCACCTCCTTCCCTGGGGGTGGTGCGGTGGGAGGACTCTATCAGACCGCCATTTTTTCCCATCTGATATATGTACTGCTGGATCAGGCACAATACTTCTTCAGTTATTCTATGCTGAAATTTGGCCTTAGTTAATCATCGAGAAGTCATTAGAGGTGGCGGTTTCAGATCTTGAATACGGCAACTATTATCTTGCAAGATTCATGTGACGTCTTTGCTTGGTCTCAATTAAGTAGAGGCCACACAGCCTGTTGCCACCAGGATACTAAACCAATTTGAAGTTACTTTTTGAACCTAAAATTTTTCTCATATTTTTAAGGTGTTTACTTTTTAAATTTTTTTCCTTTTGGTTTTTCTAGTTTTTTTTTTAGAGTTTCATGAATTGAATGCATAACTCATTTATTTTAAGTTATTTTTTGTTGTTTGTTCTGTTTTTAATAAATGCATCTGTGGGTTTTGATTATAGTAATTCTTTCATGGTTGTTTAGTTCTAAATACTTTGTCATTCCATTGTCATTTCCTTTTCACCTACTACATTTTTAGGGAGGATTTTTTAGTTCTCAAAAATATAGAGTTTTTTAAATCATTCTCATTGAATTCTAATTTTGTTATGGTCAGTATACATTACATGGTCTGACTGATAGCCTTTGACGTGTATTGAAACTTTGAGATGTAGTATTTGGTCAATTTTTTTTTTTTTGTAGACAGAGTCTTGTTCTGTCACCCTGGCTAGAGTACAGTGGCATGATCATAGCTCACTGTAACCTCAGACTACAGGTGTGTGCCACCATACCTGGCTAATTTTTCTATTTTTTTGTAGAGATGGGGTCTCACTCTTGCTCAGGCTAGTCTCGAACTCCTGACCTCAAGCAGTCCTCCCACCTTGACCTCCCAGAGTGCTAGGATTACAGGTGTGAGGCCCTGTGCCCGGCCAATATTTGGTCAATTTTTGTATTAATAAATGTTCTAGATATGTCTGAAAATAAAATATTTTCTCTTTTTGTTGCTTACGCTATCTAGATTTTATCCTATTGATTTTTTTATTCCATTAAAAAAATGGAATACTTTTTCATTTTCATGATTTATAACTGGTTCTTTTTCATTTAAACCTGTTCTTTCATTTCTACCTATTTTTGTTTCATGGTTTTGGGGGTTTCTTTTGTAGTCTATGATTTTGTCATATATCTGTTTGTGCATCCTAAATACTTAAAGTCTTTATCACACTATACCTCAAATTACTTTAATCTGGAATGAATTCATATTGTGATTATTGTCATTATTAGTTTTGTTCTGAACATTTCTTCATGTTTGGAATTCCTATTTGTGGGCATAGGCATATCTTTTGTTTGTTTTTGTTTCTTTCTCCCTCTGTGCTTATTTTATCATACCTGGTAGTTTTGGAGTTTCCTTACTTTGGCCAAAGTTCCCAGACCAGAGTCAGGTCTCATACTATAGTATTTTAGATTTCCTGTTCTGTTATGCTACCAGAGAATATCACAGACACAGTTAATGAACCAATGGGCTGCTTGGTTTAGCAAGGTTGTATTTGTGTCCATCTGTCTCTTTAAGTCTGCAGTTCCAAATAAGCTATAGCCCTAGTCAGTGCTTGGCAGCAGTTTTTTTTTTTTTTTTTTTTTTTTTTTTTTTTTTTTTTGAGACACAGTCTCCCTCTGTTGCCTGGGCTAGAGAGCCCTGGCATCATCATAGCTCACAGCAACCTCAAACTCCTGGGCTCAAGCAAGCGATCCTCCTGCCTCAGCCTCCAGAGTAGCTGGGGCTACAGGCATGCACCACAACGCCTGGCTAATTTTTTTCTATTTTTAGTAGAAATGGGGGTCTCGCTCTTGCTCAGGCTGGTCTCGAACTCCTGACCTCAAGCAATCTTCCCACCTCGGCCTCCCAGAGTGCTAGATTCCAGGCGTGAGCCACCACGCCCAGCCCCTCTTGGCAGCAGTTTTTATTCGGCTTCTTTTCTAGAGCTCTTCTTTGATCTAAGGTTATGAACCGGCTCTAGTCTGTGTCTTGACTTTCCCCCACAGGAGCTATCATCCTGTTTGCTTCTACTTATTTTTGGACTTAGAGCCCAGTAAGTCTAGGGCTTGGCTCAAATCATAGCTTTGCGTTTTTGGGTTTTTTCTTGTCTGTGAAAATGTTCATCTTGTTTTGACTAGACTATGTCAAAACAACTCTCTCTCTCTCTCTCTCTCTCTCTCCCCACTTCATCTATTATAAAATGTATTTGGAGCAGAGGGAGTGTATCAAAGGATAATTTACTGAGCTACCTCTAACTGGAAATCTACTTAAGCTTTTTAAGGAATTCTTTAAAAGAAAGAGAGAAAGAAGAAAATAGAGAAAGCATTCAGTTTCTAAAGGAGCAATGAAAGACTCTCTCTACTTATAACATAATTCTCTGCTAGAAAAGTGGAAAAGTTAATTATAATTACTGCCAATTCTCCTCTAATAGCCAGGGCCCTTACTGCTACTTTCTTATTATCTAGCTTCTTCTGCCCTCACTCAGAACTGCTTCCTTCTCCTCACCCCATTTAAAATTTCTTCTGTTCCTTGAAGAGTCATCAGTGTTCAGCATCCTGTCAATTCAGTTTATAATTAAAGCATTCAAACTAAATTATAAATAAAGATTGTGACTCCAATGAGTACTTAACCAGTCAATATGTGGGGTAGAATTTGTGTGCAAGTGGTAATGTGGGGAGGGGGAGTTGGCTTTGATTAGATGTCTATTCTTACAACCAGACAAAGGCCCAGGAACAGCCTGAAGAGCCTCTGAAATGAGGCCACTTGAAGTAAGGAGGCACCAGCAATTCTGCCATAATAAAAATTACCTGCTAGGAAGTGGGGCCAACATGAAGAAAAGTGTTTTCCAAGGCAGGATCAAAATGAAGTGCACGTATATATATGTGTTTGTGTCTTTGTGTGTGGGTACACATACGCATATGCTGCAAGCTCCTACCCACAGAAATAAAAGCAGAAGTATTAACCTAAAGGGCCTCCAGTTACCATCTGGAAATGTTTGGGAATTACTGACCAGGAACTAGGATTATAAGAACTATATTATTGCTCCATGTCTGTTATTTTTGTTTTCTACAAGGGTTACTAGTGAATCTCTAAATTAAACCAAAAGGACCTAGGGCTTATCTTTAAGAGGAGCAAGAGGTAAAGCTGGCCACTATAGTCCATTCTATTGCCAGGCTTGGGGAGGAGAAGAATGAGTCTCAACCAATAGAGTAGTAGTGGTAGCAACTAAAGGTATAAAAGACAAAATGAGTGTTAGGGACCATCTATATAGAATCTGGTCTGAGTTTGAAAGGGATCTTTAGCCATCAAAAGACTCATGTGATGGCCTGAAAACACCACCTCCTCCACCCTTACTTAGTTTTACAGGGTATATAAAACATGGAAAATCTTTCAGCTTGGTTACATATATGTGCTAAAGGAAGCCCTGATAGATAGAGTCTCTGGCCCTCTTCACAGAAAAATGCATATGCAAGTTTTGTATAGAATTTCAGGGAGTTTGTGCATACCTGGTTTAAGGTATCTCCCTGCCTAGGGAGAAGCAGTAGTTTTCCATAATAGACTGTAAGGGTTTCAAATTAACAACTCTCATAGGAAGTAAGACCTCATGGATTCCCCAAATTTCGCCCCGACCTCTCAATTCTTTGGAGTAGTAGATATTATCTTCATTGGTGTTTATTCAATTTCTGGTAATGATCCCAAATTCTGATTCAACAGTATTGTCCAAGTGCCCGCCATCCTGAGTAT
This sequence comes from Daubentonia madagascariensis, assembly GCA_023783475.1. Taxonomy (NCBI): domain Eukaryota; kingdom Metazoa; phylum Chordata; class Mammalia; order Primates; family Daubentoniidae; genus Daubentonia; species Daubentonia madagascariensis. The sequence goes on along the minus strand of JAKFHU010000144.1, from coordinate 2,928,729 downwards.
ACCCAAATCCACACATAAAAAAGAAAATTGTAAACAGAATTACTTAATATTATTCTCCATGGACCATTCTGGTCCATGAGATCCCTAATACCCAAAGAGTTATCTGGTCCACACACTGCATCTATCACTTGTTTCTTTTATTCATGACCCTAAACACTGATGTTTTCCTTTAGAAAAAAAAATTTTTTTTTGGAGACAGAGTCTCGTTCTGTTGCACCGGCTAGATTGCAGTGGCATCATCCTACCTCACTGCAGCCTCGAACTCCTGGGCTCAAGCGATCCTCCCACCTAGGCCTCCCAATGTGCTAGGATTACAGGCGTGAGCCACCGTGCCTGTCCTATAAATTTTTTCTTAAGTGAGTTTTCATGACTTTCTTTGTGATTATCGTACATATTTTGGATCCAATGCACACAAAGGGTGTTTCATCCACTTTAATGTTGTCTCCTTCAGTAATATGGACATGATATTAGGAGGGTTTCCTAGAATTTGCACAATCATTCCCAACTCAGCTTCTCCCCCATTTTTAAGAGAAGCAATAGTTAGGTTTTCCTATCACCATCACGGTCCTGCATTTGGTAGGTTTTTTCCTCCCTCTCTTAGAGATCCCATCTTAGACCTTAATCCTTCATCTTCAGCAGGTGATACTGTAGTCACTGGACCAATCCCCAGCCTTGATCTCTCTACTGGAATCACAGTGACATTTCGATTAGGGGGAGGGGATCTGGAACTTAAGTAGTTGAGAAAAGAGATGATCCCTAAGGGAAGAGAAGAATTTGAGGTGAGGTTCAACAGACAATGGCCTTTTGGCTTTTAAAATTCTTACTCATCCTTTAATACTCAATTCAAAAGGCATCTTTTTGGTGAACACTTCTATTCCCCAGCAGAGTTATTTTACTCTCCTGTGCTCCCATTGCTCCATAGACTTGTTTGGACAAAGCTTGAACCTCCTGGATTCAAATCATAGTTTCACTACTTTCTGTGTGGTCTTGGGCAAATTACTCAACCTGTCCATGCCTCACTTTGTGAAAGCACAGGTTACTAATTCTAGGTTTTCAGACTCAAAAATCCATGCTTTCTTCACCACATCACACTGACTCTCCATGTATAAATATTCTGAATAGGAACAATCAGTGCTTCTATTTCTCCTAGATTCTACCTTCCTTTCCAGAAGTGATTTCCCTTTCCATCCTTATACAATAGGGCAGGGGACTGACTCACCAGCAAACGTGTATAAGATGTCACTCCACCAGTTAAGATGATAGGTCCATAGAAGATCTGACTCCATGGCATCCCTAGTATGCCAGTGAACCTGTGCCACAAACAGGCTGAGGCAGAGGAGCAAGCAGGTGGCTAGGACCAGTAGGAAAGATGTCACAACCCATCAGTGTCTTCAGTCTGCCTTGACCACCACCCCCAGCCCTTCTTCTGCCTCCAGAGGCCATATGTATGGCAAGGATCAAAAGGATAAAAACTTGAGGATTGACCAAGATGAGGGAGAGAAAGGGGCCTCTACCCTAGTAAGGTCAGCTAAGATGTGTTCTATAAAATAAGATAAGGCAGTAGCTGGCAACTTGGTGTTGATACTGAAGAAGAAGAGCAAAGGGATAAGAAAAAGAGTTTGAAAGCCCCACAGAGAAACTTTGTTACCTTGACTATTTTACCATGGTATTACCCTGCCAGTCTAGGTCTGTACCTGAGATGAAGCTGAGCATGGATACCTTCAGATCCAGGTTGGTGGTCATGCTTCCTCGTCTAGGGAGGCAAGAGCTGAAGAGCCAGCCAAGGCCAATGAGTATGGTGAGGACAGAGATGAGGAAGAAGGCCCTGGAATACTGGAGATAATCTGCAAGAAGAGGAGGAAAGGAAAGGCTTGATTAGTCCAGTGAGAGACCTCCCCTTAAGAAAGACAGATAGAGTCTTAGAGAAGGGAGTAAAGACAATGCAGAGCTTGCTACGTGGCATCCTCTTTCCTAGCTCTTCATTGTTACTTGGAATTTCTTTACTATGATTGTTACACGAAAGATGATATACAAATACTTCTGGGTGCACAAATGTACACTTAGATGTAAACTAGTCTATAAGAGGGGTGACTAGTCACAAATTAGATTAAAACTTTTTCTTGTTTCTAATTCTAATGCTAAAAGTAATACATTTTTAATAGAAGTATTGGAAAGACTATAGAAGTACAAAGAAGCAGGAAGAAAATTAGACACAATCCTATTACCTAGAGGCAACCATTGTTAACATTTGATTTTATTTCTTTCTATTATTTTTCTACCTTCTGTACATGGTGGATACAATACTAGATATCATGTGGGGCTTCTTCTTAAGATTATATGATTTTTCCCAGATTTCTGTTGTAAGCATCATTTTTAATGGCTACAAAATAGTCTATCATGTTAATGTACTTTGCTTAATGAAATGCCCATTGTTGAACTTGGAGTTTGTTTCTATTTGTTTTTTTCTCTTTCAGATGTATCTGTCATGTACAGACCTTGTCAACCTGTGACTACAAAAGGAAGTCACGTTTACTTTTACGTTGGCTTCTATATTGTAATGATTTCAAGCCCCAATTTACCAAATTGCAGGAATTTAACACTGCAAAAATATCTCCCATTTTTTTTCTGAGACTCCCTCAAGGCCCCATCTCACATTTGTTCAAGAAGAGGTTTGCCAACCTACAGAATGGAAAAAAAATTTGCAAATTACTCAGCTGACAGGGGATTAATATTCAGAATATACAAGGAACTGGAGCCTTCAACAGCAAAAAAGCAAACAATCCAATTAAAAAATGGGCAAATTATCTGAACAGACATTTCTCAAAAGAAGACATACAAATAGCTGACAGATATGTGAAAAAATGCTCAACATCACTAATCATCAGGGAAATGTAAATCAAAGTCACAATGATGTATCACCTTACTGTAGTTAGGATGGCTATTATCAAAAAGACAATAAATGCTGGTGAGAATGTGGAGAAAAGGGAATTCTTATACACTGTTGGTGGGAACGCAAACTAGTATAGCCACTATGGAGAACAGTATGAGGGTCCCTCAAAAAATTACAAATAGAACTATTAATACCATATGATATAGCAATTCCACTACTGGGAATTTATCCAAAGGAAAGGAAATCATTATATTGGAGAGACATCTGCATCCCCATGTTTATTGCAGCACTATTCACAATAGCCAAGATATGAAATCCACCTGAGTGTCCAATAACAGATGAATGGACAAAGAAAATGTGGTACATATACACCGTGGAGTAATATTTAGCCATAAAGAAGAATGAAATCCTGTCATTTGCAGCAATATGGATGGAACTGGAGGATATTATGTTAAGTAAAATAAGCCAGGAACAGAAAGTTAAACACCAAATATTCTCATCATATGTAGAAGCTAAAAAAAAGTTGATCTCATGGAAGTAAAAAGTAGAACAGAGGATACTAGAGAATAGGAAGAGTAGGGGGAAAGGAGGGTTAGGGAGAGATTTGTTAAAGAATACAAAATTACAGCTCAATAGGAGGAATAAATGCTAGTGTTCTATATCACTGTAGGATGACTGTAGTTAACAATAATATATGATATACTTTCAAATAGCTAGAAGGAGGATATTGAATGTTTTCAACACAAAGAAATGATAAATGTCTGAGATGATGGATATGCTAGTTATCCTAATCTGGTCACCATACATGACATGTATTGAAACATCACTATGTATGCCATGAATATGCACAACTATTTGTCAATTTAAAAATTAAATTAAAAAAAGAAGAGGTGTATTAAAGTGCTTTTGCTCCAATGCCATTATGTAAGTGCCACACCACCCCTCCTTCCTTCATCTCTTGGCTCCAGGTCTCTGTCCTCTTTGGCTCTGCCACTGCAGATTGGATGTTGGTAAGAGAGCAGGAGGGTGGGGGCGGGGGGAGGCTGTTAAACCTTCCTTTTTTGCTACCACATCCCTAACATGGGATGGATTCTTCCCTTGACTTCCTCATCAATAATTTACTGAAGATTTAAGAAATAGAAGGTAACTTACAATTACAAGAGGATGTAGCTTTTCTGAGATACCAGAGACCTGGCAATATCTTCCATAACCTATGTAGGATGCCTCTCTGTCTGGCTTCATTCCTGTCCCAGTGTAGCAGGGGCTAGCTCATCCCACCACTGAAAGTTCTCTAAGCACTTCTATGCCTAAGAATCCAAGTCCAGCTTCCAAATAACACAGAGAGAAGAAATTATGTATCAATGTATCAAGTTTATCCCAGTTTAATATCTGCCTTCTAAATTTCATTTTGTTCTCCTGAACATGACACTTACTAATATGATCAATAATAGTCATTTTCATTAAAAGAAACCACACCCGTACTGACAGGGGTAAATTTTTCTGTGGCCCCAACAAGTTAGCCAGATTAAAACATAATAATTCAAGAGCAGCACATTTTCTAAAGACTAGGTCATTCAGAATTAGCAGTATAAATAGCTTGCTAGAACCATCAGCCCAGATTGAGCTGTATAAATCTCAGGGTGATAGGCGTCTTCTGCAGTACTTAGCCCACAATCCCCCATGGGCCCTAGCAGCCCTTGTCTATAGCCTTGGACCATTGCCTTAGCCTCCTGACTATAGCCAACCGGACCAAGGAAGAGAACCTGACTTATGTTGAACATTCTTATTTTTATGCTTGGAAATTTGGATTTCTTCTTTTGCTTGCTTGAACTAAGAAGATGTAAAGTCAGACCAGGGCATCACCTTTTGGGCACTTATACACTAATAAAAAGGAAAAACTGAGCTGTAGAAATAAAACAAAGCATAAACAAAGATGAATGACAAAGTGACTCTATAAAAACTAAGTGATTGACTGCTTTGATTTTCTTTGTCTGAGATTCCAGCTTCCTCTGGAATCCCCTAAGACCCAGCGAACTTCCTGCTCTTGGGAGTTTCTGAGATTCTTCTGAATCTTTATAAATAAGTTCACTCTTTAGCTTACACTAATTCAAATGATTCTATAATAATATTCAAAGTACCAAGGAACACTGTCAAAGATATCTGCTGTCCAACTTGTCTAAGATATAAAGCCCAATTCCTCTTCTACTATGAAGGGAAGACTGTAACTTCATATTCTTCTTACAATCTTTTCTGTCTTAGCTCCTCATCTCCTGAAATCTACATAAACAAGACCCTCACAATTCCACAGGAACAGCTAAAGATTTACAGCATAGAAAAGTCTACCCAAGTCTACTAGTAATAATCACGTACAACAAAGTATATAACCAACTAAACACTTAGCTTCAGAGTCTAAAACGTCTGCATTTGGTTAACTTCATAGCTTTTTTAATTCATGTAACCAAAAAAAAAAAAAAAAAAAGGTCCCAAAGCTGAATTCAAGCTTCCATCCCCTGTATGACCAAAACTGATTTCAGCTTTTAAATGAGAGTTTTTACAGTTTACCCATCAAAGTTTCAAAAATGTTAGGATCTAAGTTACAAAGGATCCTGCTTGTATGTTTCAGTAAGAAGCCTTGGTCCAGAAAGAGGAGTGCCCTAGGTAAAAGGAACATACCTGTGTGCCACCCATGTAGGTCACCTATATCCAAACATTTCTGAAGTTTTTCTTACTGATATGCTTTGATGTGAACTTAAGTTGCAAGAATAGCAAGGCAAGCCTCACAGTTTACTAAAAGCAATGAAGCTAACACTCTGGGAAGAGGAAGGATGTCACTTTCGATTTGGAGAGGACTAAGTCCAAATCACTTGAGAAACTTGGTAATATTCTTGCTGGTGTTCTCAGGATCAGCCTGATCAGTGATGCTGCAATTAAAAGTACCATCAGGTAGGACATAAAAGCTATCAAGACTAAAGGGGGCACCACCCAACCAGAAAGCAGTAGTGTTCTGTGGCATCCCCTCACATCTCAGTGAAATGAAAACATTCACCATTTGGCAGTTTGTAAATGATGGTCAGGATCTCCTTCTACTGTTGTAGAAGTAAAACTTTGCCAGGGAGCTTTTGGAAAGTGATAGGGGCTGGGCTATCAGCCATCCCACCCTTGTGAACAAATAGGTTTGGTTAACACTAGATACTTTTCTCTAAGCCTGCTGACACCCTGGAAGGAGGCAGTGGGGAAACCAAAATGACATGAGAAGAAAGAAGCGGAGGAGAGAAGCCAGCCATATTTAAGCTAAGCACATGGTATTAGCTGTTCCAAAGAGATTTGCAGGCAGGACTCCCCTCACCACACCCTAGGTCCTTCAGCAAAAATCAAAGCCAGGATAGGGCGGTGGTACTGCAAAAAGAGCTAGCCCCTTTAACTGTAAAAGAGCTAGACTGAACAGGTGGGGGTGGGGGTGGATATTGATTTGGGGGATGAAGAAGGTGCTGCTGGAGACAAGCTGGGGAATCAGCTCACTTAATTTAGCCAATTAAGCCTCCATTGTGACTTCTTGCCATTGTGACTTCATTCCAGGCACATAAAGCCAACACAAAACTTCCTGGGGCTCAGGTGAGGTGTCAAAAGAAGGTGGTTTTGGAATGGAAAATATCCTGGGTGGAGACCTAGCACCCTGGAGAGGAGTCTGTGAAATCTGCTTAGTATTTAGGTTTCCTTGTAACCCAGTTGGAGAGCCAGAATAAAGCATCTCTACACAGCTTGGCGATGTTAATTTTATGGTGGTCCCTGGGATCCTAACTCTAGAGTGCCCAGTGCCTTGACTAGAAGACCTACCCTTTCTTTCCCACCCTCTGCAAAACAGTTCAAGTTACTATCTGGCAACACATCCTTTACATCACAGTCTGATCTCACCAATTCTGTGGGAAATGACAGAAAGGCCTGTTCCACATTTGAGACCTCTTAGTAAAAGTGAAGGATAACGTCCTCTCCTCCCCGTCCTTTCTTCATCCCATTAGCAACAGCTACAGCAGAGAGGCTATCGGTCATCTAGACCCAGGTGAAATGAGATACAGGGCCACATCGACCTGAAAAGAGCCCAGGACATACGAATATGAGCACACACGTTCTTGAATGCACCCAAGCTAGCCCCTGTGAAACTCGTAGAAATGACTAAGGACACTGTTAGTTAGGTAGGGGGAATAAATTCTTGCAATCCAATAGGTAAAAGTGTGAAGTCATTGAAATGGGCAATAATTATTAGACAGTAATGCATCTGGACAATAATAACATCATATTGTTGTCACATGCAGATGAGGCTGGACATCATAATTACATTTTGGGGAATTCCTTATGAGATCTGTATTGCAGACTAGTTACTGGCCCTAGAATTAGGACTAGTTAACATTGGAAATAGGGTGGATACTTGACTTAAATAATTGTGTGCCTTAAGGACTCACTTAGTTGACTTTCTCTAAACAATTAACAGTCCGGCATAAAGTTGAATTCAGAGTTCCAAGAAATAAACTATTTACTGCTTTAAGTGACATAATTTCAGGATTCTAATTCATTAAAGATTTAAATAATAATCTTAAGGCCTGAAGTATAGCCTGGGCACCCAGTTACATAAATATACTTGCAGCTTAATCTTAATGCCTAAACCTTTTATTCCATTTCTAATTATTTCCTTGGAATTAATTTCTAGAAATGGAATTATTGAGTCAAAGATGAACATTTTTAAGTCTCTGGATATACATAATCATATTGCTTTGGTTATACCAACTTGCATGTTGTGTATGGGGGTGTGCAGCAGTGTGCATTGTCATTTAAAAATCTCTGTTAATGTGATGGTTGAAAATTTACCTCTCATTGTTCGTCTGATTTACCTTTCTATAATGATTGAGGTTAAATTGTTTTTCCTATTTTTACTGGACAGTAATAGTTCTGGTTTTGTGAATTGTCTGTTCAAAAAGAGTTGCTTTATTTGGATCTTTGTCTTTTTCTTAACAACTTTTTTTTATATTTTATTATCCTTTTTCTTTCATGTCTGTTGCAAACATTTTCTCTAGTTGTTCTTTTTAGTTGAAGATGCAGTTGAATTGTCTGCCCACCTTTGTTTTAGTTTCTTCCCAAGATCCTGCTTTAGGATACTGCCCCTTAATTACAAATGCCACAGCCCATGGCCAAATAACTAATGCTCCACCTCAAGGTTGGGCCTCGGTGCTCTCCTCCCCCAGCATCTGGGACCCCTGCTTATCTGAGAAGGAGAATAAACACTTTACTCATATATGTTTTCTTTCACAATACCTGTTTCTTTGTGTAAGTGTTTATCTTGTGGGTGATAGGAAAACTGTTAGTGTTTCCTGGAGTTCATGACAAGTATGTCTCAATAGGCTTATGAAACCAATCTGTCAGTCATAGTCCTTCATGCAACGTGTCCTTCCTCTCAGTCTTTGGTCTGATTTAAAAACTCATGTATATGATATCTTCTAGGCCCCAGAAGCTTATTTTAAAATATTTTGTTACATTTTCAGATTTATTTAAATTCACATAAAATGTGACATAATTTACTCTACATAGCTGACATTTCTTATACCACAAATCAACATACATTAAAGTTCTCTTGTACTGTTAGCAGAAGAAGAAGCTGACCTTGCAAGTCAAATCTAATGGGTGTTGAAGACACTTTGCTTTATCTCCCAGCTATGACCAATCACTTACCATCTATTTCTGCAAGCTACATTAGAATACCAATCACATTGCATCACAGTAACACCTTGTAAATGACAAAAGAGTTCTTCCCAGAGAGTAAAGAGTATCAACTTATTATTTGGGACCGGAACAGCATGGGATAGGAGGGAGAAAGGGTACACTGAGGATACCAAAGAAAAGGCTGACTACATTTACAACTTGGCTAAGATCCATCCTGGACTTAGAGAGGTGAAGACCCAGAGATCTTGGAGGAAGAAAGATGAAGGGCCAATGTGGCAGAAAGCTCTGGAACTGTGGGGCCTGTGGCATTTAATTTGGTGGCACTCACAGGGTGGCTTGGGTGTGTGGCTCCAACACAGCTCATGGTTGCATAAGGTCCAGAGTCCTGCGTAGAGCTCAAGGCCATTCTTGATCACCAGGAACTGCACCCAGTTCAGTGGGGACACGCAGATCACCATTAGGAAGCTAAAACTACAGAGGCTGCCACAGAACATTCGGATGTTGGTATGTGTCTGATCCACATACTGCTGCCGCCTCTGGCGTGATGTCGAAGCACTCGGATGGTTGTTGGTGGGGAGGGTAGGCTACAAGGATGAGGGAAATATTGCCTACCCAAAAAGATAGGCCCTGATCCCCAGGGTCTCCTATTCTTCTCTACCTCAATTATCCCCATGTGGGTTTGATTTGTGGATATCTTTCCCTACTCCTTTTATAAAAAACAAAAAATTTAGGGTGATCTTTTCTCTGTCTTTAGGATGCTGTATCTAGCCCCACCTTTAAGTAAGTTCTCTTCCTCTCATCTGACCTCCAATTAGGTACCTCTCACCCTTTGGTATTTCCGGTTCCCCTTTATTTTGGGAACCTCAGGACTGTGGAAGGTCAAGACTGGATTTTCCCTCCGCTCCATCTTGGCAGCCAGTTCACTTTCTAACTGCCACGGAATTTGTCTCAGCATCTCCTCACATGTGCTGGCAGAACCAGAGCAATTAGGCAAGAGAAAGAAAGAAAGGACATCCAATTTGGAAAGAAGGAAGTCAAACTGTCCCTCTTTGCAGATTATGTTATCTTATATATAGAAAAACCTAAAAGCTCCACCAAAAATGCTGTATAACTGATAAATGAATTCAGTAAAGTTGCAGGATACAAAATCAATATCCAAAAAACTAGTAACACCTCTATATACTAACAACAAACTAGCTGAACAAGAAATCAAGAAAGCAATTCCATTTATAATAGCTACAAAAAATACCTAGGAATAAATTTAACCAAGGGGGTGAAGGATCTCTACAAAGAAAACTATAGGGGAGGGGGTGGAGAAAAAAAAAAGAAAACTATAAACACTGATGAAAGAAATTGAAGAGAACACCAAAAAAGGGAAAGACATCCCACGTTCACAGATTGGAAGAATTAATATTGTGAAAATGACCATACTACCAAAAGCAACCTATAGATTCAATCCAATTCCTACCAAAATACCAATGACATTCTTCACAGAAATAGAAAAAACAATCTTAAAATTTGTATGGAACCAAAAAAGATACTGAACAGCCAAAGCAATCCTGAGCAAAAAGAACAAATCTGAAGGCATCACACTCTTGGACTTCAAAATATACTATAAAGCTATAGTAACTAAAACAGCATGGTACTGGCATAAAAACACACAGACCAATGAAATGGAATAGAGAACCGAAAAATAAATCCACATATTTGTAGCCAACTGCTTTTCAACAAAGGCACCAAGAACATTCATTGAAGATGGGACAGTCTCTTCAATAAATGATGCTGGGAAAACTGACATATGCAGAAAAATGAAACTAGAACCTTATCTCTCACCATATACAAAAATAAACTCAATATTGATTAAGGATTTAAATGTAAGACCTGAAACTATGAAACTACTAGGAGAAAACGGGAAATGCTGCAGGACATTGGTTTGGGAAAGATTTTATGGAGAAGACCTCAAAAACATAGGCAAGACAATAAAAAATAAAGAAACGGGATTATATCAAACCAGAAAGCTTCTGCAAGCAAAGGAAAGAGGGAAGAGACAGCCTGCAGAATGGAAGAATATATTTGCAAACTAGTCATCTGACAAGGGATTAATATCCAGAATATAAAAGGAACTCAAACAACGGAACAGTAAAAAAAAAAAATCTAAATAATCCAATTTAAAAATGAGCAAATGAGCTGAATAGACATCTCTCAAAAGAAGATATACAAATGGCCAAAGGGTATATGAAAAAATGCTCAACATCACTAATCATTAGGAAAATGCAAATCAAAACCACAATGAGATATCATCTCACTCCAGTTAGAATGGCTTATTATCAAAAATTTTTTAAGAATGACAGATGCTGGCAAGGGTGCAGAGAAAAGGAACTCTTATACACCCTTGATAGGAATGTAAATTAGTACAGCTATTATGGAAAACAGTATGAAGTTTCCTCAAAAAACTAAAAATCAAACGGCCATATGATAAAGTAATCCCACTACTGCGTATATATCCAAAGGAAGGGAAATCAGTATGTTGAAGAGATATCTGCAGTCCCATATTTATTGAAGTATTATTCACAATGGTCAAGGTCAACCTAAGTGTCCATCAACTGATAAATGGATAAAGAAAATGTAGTATAGGTACAAAAGGAAATAGTATTTAGCCATAAAAAAGAATGAAATTTTGTCATTCAAGGCAACATGGATGAGCTTGGAGGACATTATGTTAAGTGATATATGCCTTTCTCACTCATATGTGGAAGCCAAAAAAGTTCATCTCATGGAAGTAGAGAGTAAAATAGTGGTTACTAGAGGTAGGGAAGGGTAAAGGCTGGTTTAAGCGTACAAAAGTACAGGTAGATAAGAGGAATAAGTTCTAGCATTCTTTAGCACTACGGGGTGACTATAATTAAAAACAATTTATTGTGTATTCTTAAATAGCTAGGAGAATGGATTTTGAATGTTCTCAACAGAAAGAAATGGTAAATGTTTGAGGTGATGGATATTCTAATTATCATGATTTGATCATTACACATCCTATACATGCATCAAAATATCACACTGTATACCATAAATAGTTATAATTATTATGTCAGTTAAAAATAATAATAAAAGCAAAACCAAACATTAACCACAAAGGAAAATTTTGATAAATTGGATTATATTGAAATTAAGAACTTATTTTCACCAGAAGATACCATTGAGAAAGCATAAAGGCAATCCATAGAGTGGGGGAAGGTCTAGGAAAGGACTTGCAGCTAAAATATATAAAGAACTCTTACAAATCAATAGAACCTGATAGAAAAATGAGCCAAGTTCTTAATTGGCACTTCACAAAAGAAGAGATCAAAATGGCCAATAAATATATTAAAAGGCGCTCAATTTCATTAGGGAAATGGAAATAAAAAGTACAATGCAGTATCAATGCACACTCACCAGAATGACTCAAATGAAAAAGTGCTGGCAAGTATGTAGGATAACAGGAACCCTCATACACTTCTGTTGGGAGTGTAAATTGGTACAATCACTTTGGCAGTATCTGCTAGAGCACATGCCCTCTTCACTCTAGGTAGATATGGAACAGAAAAGTGTTCCATGTGTCCACCAAGAGATATGTATTAGCATGCTCACAATGGCACTCTTCATAATAGCCCCAAATTGCAAATTGCCCAAATGTCCATCAACAGAAGAATGAAAAATTGTGGTATATTCCCACAATGAAATACTATACAGCAATATGAATAATGATGGATGAATCTCATAAAAATAATGCTGAGCAAAAGAAGCCAGGCACAAAAGAGTATGTAGGTATGATTCCATTCATGTGAAGTACAAACCAGGCAAAAACACTCTGTGTTGTTAGAAGTCAGAAATACCCTTGGGAGTAAGATGACTAGGGATTAGAAGGGGACATGCAGGGGGCTCTTTGTGGTGTTGGAAATGTTCTATTTTTTTATATGGGCACTAATTACCAGCCTTCTATATGTATATTATACTTCAATAGTAAGTTAAAAGAAAAATTTGGATATATGAATCAAGAATCTTGTCAGGCGCAGTGCACACCTGTAGTCCCAGCTACTAGAGAGGCAGAGGTGGGAGGATGGCTTGGGCCCAGGAGTTCAAGTCTAGCCTAGGCAGTATAGACACCCCCGTCACTAAAGAATAATAATAAAAAATCTTTAAAATGTTTGTATATTTTGTCTCAGTAATTTCACCCCTATGAATCTATAAAACCAATAACTAATATTATTACAGCTTATTTATATAACCTCCTATCTACCAGGAACTGTGCTGGTGCTTTACAGTATTAACCCACTTGCTTTTGTGAATCACATTTTTTCATTTTATTTTCTAATTTGTCATTGCTAATATATAAGCAAGCTATTTTCTCTATGTATTTATCTTGTACCTGACCACTTGACTGAATTATTTTAATTCTAATAGTTCTTTTGGGTAATTTTTCTTGGATTTTCTAGGTAAACATCATATCTTCTGCAAAAAAGGTTAATTCTGTCTCTTCCTTTACAAAATTTATCTTACTGCATTGATTGGACCCTCCAGAATACTATTCATTAAGTGATTAAGGGTTAAGGGTAGTGGGCATCCTTAACTTACTCTTAACTTTAATGGAACTGGCTCTATTGCTTTTTGTTTCATATGTATATTCATTTTCATGCTAAAGAAGTTTCATTCTATTTCTATTTTGTCAAGATTTTTGATTTAGAATGGCTGTATCAAATTCCTTCTTAGCCTCTAGAATATGGTTTTTCTCCTTTAATCTATTTAATGTAAAACTTACATGAATATGTTTCTTAATGTTTATCTAATTTTACATTCTTGTAATTAAAAGTTTGAACATGGTACATTATTCTTCTCAAACACTGATAGAAGTATTTGTTTTTATAGTTGATTCAAGATTTATTTAGAATTTAAAATATATATTCACATGTGTAGATATTTAATTTTTTTAGTTTTAACATATTATGGCCAAAGAACATGTCCTGCAAGAATTCTTCTACATTTGGAATTTATTAATATTTGTCTTTTAGCCAGTCTTTCTAAATGTCCTATGGACAGTTAATGTGTAAGATACAAAGTTTTAAATTTATTTGTGTAGAATATAAGATTCTAAATCTGCTACATTAAAATTATGAATGGTATTATTCAGGTTGTTCCTATTCTTGCTTATTTTTTCTCCACTTGATGAAATATTCTGAGAGAAATATGTTAAATATTTCTTACTATGATCATCATTTTCTCTTTTCCCTTTTATAATATATATTCTGGTTTTTGCTTTATATATATTTGTTGCTTTGTTGTTAGATATACTGTGGTTCATGATGTTCTTTGTGAATTGTATCTCATCATTAAAAATATTTATCTTGTTCCATTTAATTTTTTTGCCTTTGATTCTGTCAGAGGTTAATAAATGCTTTCCTTGCTCTTTTTTTGCTTGCATTCTTCTCTTTCTGTCTTCCCAGAGCTTATCTAACAATTTTATTAGATACATCTTTTTAAAAATGAATTTCAAGGCTTTAACAGTAGCAATGAAAAGGTAATACCCAATGTTGGAAGATAGTAACAAAATGGTCATTTTCACACATTATTGATGGGAATGTAAATTTGTATCCCACATTTCTAAGCATTTATAGTGAGGAAGTGGGGAAAGTACCCTTAATCACATGGCTTTAATCAGGAGGGCCTGAGGCTGTGGTCAATCCTATCCAAACTACAAAACTGAAGCATGGAATCTCCAAATGAAAACCAAGGTATTTATAGTGAGAAAGGCTGAAAATAGATGCTGGTGAAGCAACCAACATCCTCTATAAAGGTATTGTTTATGACTGGGAAAATGTGGAAGCAACCTAAATGTGCATAAATAGAGAATCGGGTAATTAAATTATGGAACAACTACAATATTCTCACTTCCTATATACTCTTGGGCAAGTTACTCAACCTCTTAATTCTGATTTCCTTATCTCTAAAATGAGAATAATAAGAGCACCTATATCAATCATAATTTTGTTGTGAAGCTTTTATAAGTTAACATATGTAGAGCCCTTAGAATGGTGTCTGGCACATAACAAATTAGCTACTATTATTGTTATTATTATTCATATTATTCAGCTTTCAAAAATAGAATACTAGCTCTATACATATGCTCATGAAAAGATGCCTGTAGTGTATATTGTCAACTGAAAAAATTGCAAAATAGTGGTTATAGCATGCCTTGACTTTTTGTTTTGAAAGACTATGGATGTGTGTATATATAGAAAATGGTCATACGTAGAAATGACCATACATACTATGTCATACATACACATACATAGGAATATGTGCTAAAGTGCCAGTAGTCTTTATCTTTCCAGCTTCTATGTGGCCCCTTGGCACTGTAAAGGGCTCAGGGGTGTGAAATAAGCCCAGGGGAGGGTGAAAACATCAGGAAGGAATGAGGTAATATTTCCCTGTAGCTCAGCAGATTGGGGACTTGGGTCATGAAGTTAGAAATTAAGTTGTTCTGGAAGACAAAGTTATAATTCCTGTATAACTGAGTTTGTGAACTGAGAATCATACCTTCTACACACAATGTTGTGGTGTTTGAATTTTTAAAAATAAGTATGTATTGCTTTTACAATAAAGAAATGACAGTCCTTGCCTCTCCACATATCCCCTTCTAACTTAATCTGTCCCCCTCACTAGCACCTGCTCAAGGACAGAGCTTTACCATCTATGGATTAGATGACCCTGCCATCCCTTACCTATAATATGTGTCCTTAATGTTTGGATCAAAAGAATTACATTTCTTCCTAGCTGGGCCAATTATATTCTATCTCTCAGAACACTGGAACACTGACAGAATGAATTAGGAAGAGCAGCAGAATGAAGCAGATGCAGAGACAGGGACAAGAGACAGGATGGGTCATGACAGACCAAGGGGTATCCTTGGTTTCTAAAGGCATTCCAGCCCATTTGACCATAGCTTGACTTAGTTTCTTATCTCTAGCTACTTGTGAAGATGATAGCTCACTGTTGAGCTAGTTGGTGTTCTATTCCTTGCAACTAAAAGATCACTGACAAGAATGTAAAGTATTTAACCTTTTTTATCTAGAATAGAATGAATTTTTTTTCCTGGAGCAACCTTATATTACATATCATCACTCATAATAATGGGAAGAGTCACTAATTCTTTGACCTTTGTGTCCATGGTTAGAGCTATAATTACTTCATGATTACTTATATTTTCACTTGTTGGCTCTAAACAATTCTTCATCCTTCCACTGGCCTCCTGCCACTATCTGGCTAATGTCAACTCAAGGAAGGTTAATGTATTTTAATATTTTCCTAAGCAAACTTTCTTTAGGAAAATAAATCAGTCAGCACCTACCAAGGGGGAACAGCACTGGCCTAGCACAGTGACTCTTAGATTGTTTGCATCATTGCTCCTTTCTAGTTCAAGGGCTAACTGAAAGTTGGCCATGCACATTCAAATCCAATTATCATTCCTTTCTAGAATAAGGCACTGGGCTAAGAACAGGATGTAGGCACAGTGAGCTCCATGATCAAACTGCATTCAGTCTTAAGGAGACTACATGATTGTAGGCATTTCCAGAGGCACAGTCCCAGTGTGGTAGAGAGAGTGCCTTTCAGGGAGCCCGCACATCTGTGATCTATTTCCAGCACTGCCAATCTCTGGCTATATTCGACCTTGGTCAAATAATTTATATTAAAAAATTTATTGCCATGCTTACTGCATACAAAGTACTATGCTGTGTGCAGCAAGGAATGAATTTATTCATTTTGTAAACCTTTAGTGAGAACCCACTACCTGGCACTGTGCTAAGTGCTGGAAGTATCACCATGAATAAGATCCTATTCTTGCTCTTGAGGAACAGCACTTCACCTCTCTGGTCTTTAGTTCCCTCGTCTTACATGACAGAAGTGAAACTAGGTATTTTCTAAGATCACATCTAGCTCTAAACTTTTATGATTTCCCCCTAGGTCTCTGTACTACTTTTGGGGATTGCTTTGTTGTTGTTGTTTTAGATCAAGCAGAAGTTTACAGTATGGGATTAAATAAAGTTTTCAAACATACCTTGCAAACAGCATACATTGATTAGAGTTCAGTAGTATAATGCTTTCCCCTAAATCTTTCTTAGTGCTTGATTCTTTCTGTATGGAATTTTATGGATGCTTTATACTTATTCAGGATAGTGTGAGGTCAGGAGCAGAATCTTCAAACCATTGAATTCTGACCAACTGCCTAATATGACTGTAACGCTGCCAGGTTCCTGAGGGAGAGACTTGCTAAGGACACTCCGGGCCAAGGAAAAGTATAGCTGGGCCTTGACCCAAATCTCTAATGAATACTCCATACCGGTGAGTTAGGCATCACTACCCTGGAGCCACAGGGACCTCCTTTTGCCTATTCTAGGCCCTCTCCTACTAGCCACCCTGTGCCTTCTCTCCCCAGTTCTCTCCCAAGTGGGAGGAAGTCTCAGGGAATTTTTTTTGCCACCCACAGGGGAGACAAGTTCTAAGAGGGAGAATCAATACAAACATGAAGGAAAAAAAAAAGGAATCCAAGAGAAAGATCCAAAGGCACAGAAATAAGACATTTTAACTGTGCTCTTACTACCAAAAAGACCACCCCTAGCATCAGTGAAATTATGTGTTTTAGAAACCTGCATCACAGTAACATGTCACTAATGTTTTATGAAGCCAAATGTTACTAGGTGGCCAAAGGACAGAAAAGTCACAGGATCTGTGCTGCAAGGTTCCTGGAAGCTGTAGCCTGGCTAATAGTCAAGGAAGGAAAATAAGATATGGAGGACTCAGGCAGCAAGAGGATGGGAGGAAGGTAAGTAGTGAGTGATAAATCTTCTAGGGCCCACTGGGGCATTCCAGGGGGCAATAACGTAGAGTATGAATGATTTTCTATAAAGGACTTACATACTCAGTGTTTCAGTTTCATCATTGTCCCACTTCCCTTCAGGGGGTTTCAGGTAATTTTTGTGGGTTTGGCCAACATGAGCAGCCCTGCCATATAATCTATCACCATTGAGGCTCTAGACATGAAGGCCTAAGAGAGCAGGTTAGGCCCAAGATAAGCCTAGTTCAGAGCAGCTATCAGGAGGCCTGGAACCGGATACAGTTTAGGCAAAAGGAGTCCTTCCTGTTGAAAGGGCCTTAAACCACACATACCTGTGGTCACCATATAAACTTGACCTTTTTTGGTATAAAGACCCCAGTGTCAGAGGCCCTGGACTACTGGTCTAACTCTAGATGGGATTTCTGATGTTTTTCCATGAGTTTATCCAACCTAGATGTAAGTTTAAAGTGGGCAAGAGCCTTAATCAAACAGCTCCCATGGTAAAGGGGATACTAAAAATACCTTCCTCATGGCATTATTATAAAGATTAAATTAAATAACATAGATTAAAACAAACTTAAGAAGTTTAAAAAGTGGTACATATTTACATGGCACAATATACAAAATATACAAAAGGATGTACAAGGAAAGTCTCCCTTGCATCCTATGCCTTAGCCACCAATATCCCTCTTCAGAGGCACCGTATTACCAGTTTTATATATATTCTTCAAGAGATATTCTATGCTTATACAGATAAATATACACACTGTATATTTTTCCCTCTTTTAATAGCATTTTCTTCCTTGTAAAGCCTGACACAAATCTTGTAATTTCTTGTTGTTATTGTTATAGTGCCTTGCTCAGCACCATGCCCAATGAGATGCCTGCTCAATGAATCCTCATGAAGATGCTGAGGACATCACCCAGTGTGGTCTGATGGCACTAGCAAGGTTTCCAAGGTTTATCTTGAGTCACTTTTCATCTTGAGTGGAACTTTGCATCCCTAAAATGTGTCCACTCCTGTTGTCCCTTATTTATAAAAGGTTTAAAATCTTCAGATGTCAGGAGTTACATACAAACCTTTATTGTTGTTCATATCCTACTGGCCTATTATGGATGTATGATTACAAAATCCCTGAAGTTTTATTGGAGGACAAATACCCTGAAGACAGAATGAGGGGTACTTGTCATTTCATTTTGTATCTATATATCTGTAAGGTTCTCAGTCTAGTACAATACAGAAAAATAACGGTTTAAATTTTATTACCAAATTTGACTGCTGTGGATGTGTGTTAATTTTTTATTAAGAAAATGGAATTCCAGAGCTGGAAGAAATTTTACATATTTTTTAATCCAACATCATCATCACACAAATGAAGAAACTGGGGCCAGGAGTGATGGCTCACACCTGTAATCCCAGCCATCTGGGAGGCCAAAGTGGGAGGATCGCTTGAGGCCAGGAGGTCCAGACCAGCCTGAGCAAGAGTGAGACCCTGTCTCTACTAAAAATAGAAAAAATTACCTGGGTGTGGTGGTGCACACCTGTAGTCCCAGCTACTCAGGAGGCTGAGGCAGGAGGATCACTTGAGCCTAGAGTTTGAGGTTGCAGTGAGCTAGGCTGACACCATTGCACTCCAGCTGGGGCAACAGAGCAAAACTCTGTCTCAAAAAAAAAAAAGAGAGAGAAAAGAAAGAAAGAAAGAAACTGTGACTTTTAAGGAATCTGATGTGTGAATTCATGAGAATAATTTATATAATAATTAGCACCCACGCTGCATACACACACACACACAACACACACACACACATACCATTACTGTGGTAATGATAAAGCAAGTTAAAAGGATAAACCTCACAGTGGTAGTGATAAAACAATGTAAAAGAACTGACCTCAAGAGTTCTGCTCTTTTAACTTGCTTTATCACTACCATTGTAAGTTGTTAATCTCACAACCTATTATTTTGCCTAATAGTCCTTTTCTTTGTACATGCTTCAAACCAACTCCTAATTAACCCAAAGTTTTAATTACTGGAATAATGCATTCATGAACAATGTAGATAAGTAGAGCTGTTTGGCACCATGATATTTACAGGGAACATCTAAGCAAAGCCACACCATTGCACAATTCCAATGGTCACTATTGACAGAAAAATAAAATGCAGTGGAGTTGTAGGACAAGGTGGTCCTGACTGAGTCATAGCACACATGACCTACCTGCTGCCAGTCAGTGCTCACTTGTCATGAGACAGCAGGGGTAACAAAGGGCTAATCAAACAGCCAGGGATATGGTCAAGCAATTCCAGCTGTGCCACTGTTAAAACACTTTTTGGGAATAACTGGTTTTTCAGCACAGACAGAGAGTTATTTCAGGAGGGATTGGCTGAAATCAATCTGAAAAACATTTCTTCTGATGACAGTAATAGAAGAAGTTGAAGTAATCTCTTTCTTAAATAAAGTGTCACATGTTGGCAAATAGTATTATCTTTTGGAGATTTATGCGAATAAACAATAATGAATAACCAATAACTCAAAGAAACCAATTGGTTTTACTTCTCTGGCTGGAAAAAAGGATGTTTTCAAACATGAGAAATAGAATTTCCTTTGTGTGCCTCAGCATACTCTCTGACAGAGCCTGAGAGGTAATGGCTGGTTCTCCCAAATCCAGAGAACGCAGCCCAACAGGGCCAGCCTCCAAGATGAATCCCACAAGACTATAACCGTTATCCTGGGATTCCTGCAAAGGCAGGACACAATTCCTGTTACACTTTTTGCTTGCAAAAAGTGTTATTAGCAACAATTCAATAAATCTTACAAGCTATTAATATCTCTATGCAAAGTACTATACTATATATTATGGGTGTGTGAGGATGACTAAGATGTGGCCCATGCCCTCCTGGACACATGGGAGTGCTGAGCATACACATAATCATAATATTAATACAAGTTGGGCTGTGGTAAGAGCTGTATTTGTGGAACTCAGACTAGGGAATTACAATGGAGAGATTAACTCTAACCAAGAATGTCAGAGGAATCTTGACTTGCACAGTAAATCTATGCCAATAGTAGGATCTCTATTCAGAGATAGGAGAATGAGAGGGGCCTGGAGCTGGAAAGTCAGGTGGTGTTGAGCTGAGGTGTCCATTATGCATCTTGTGCAACACTCAAGTCATGAGGGAATAAAGGTTATAAAGAAGTTGCAGTAGCTGACAAGCAAAGAGGAAAACTGATCGGACATTCAGAGAGGAGCAGAAGAGCCATGAGAGAGAGGGAGATGAGAGAGTAGGCAGGCCCTTGATTTCTGTTCTTTTTGAAGTTAGGTTTCCTGCTTTTCTGAGTTTGCCATGTATATCTCCTCAGCAGACCTCTGTTTTCCTGAAATAATATGAGTCTCTATTCCTTGCAAACAAAAAGCCTTGATCATAACTGGATTTAATTCTGATAGCATTGCATGACCATAAAAGTTCTGGAGCAAGAAGATAACTTGATCAGGCATCCAATTTAGAAAAATAAAACTCTGACAGTAG
The DNA here is from genome assembly GCA_023783475.1 of Daubentonia madagascariensis. Taxonomy (NCBI): domain Eukaryota; kingdom Metazoa; phylum Chordata; class Mammalia; order Primates; family Daubentoniidae; genus Daubentonia; species Daubentonia madagascariensis. The sequence goes on along the minus strand of JAKFHU010000144.1, from coordinate 2,907,743 downwards.
TGTAGAGGCTGAATCGAGGAGACCTTGAAAAGGTCCTTTCTTGCCTTTCCCCTCACCTACATCTTTGATCTTAATCTACTCTTCTAGCCATCATCTCTCCTCTGTTCTCCTCTTGTTCCTCACAAACTTCTCTCTCATCTCTCCCCATAATTTTTAGCCTTCCTTCTTTTCCTTTTCCCATTTTCCCTCACCATATCATATATTTTCACAATTTCAACCATTATCTCTGGGCAGATGACCCCCAAAGCTCTCTGGGGAGCTCCCAGCCTTGGCTCTTCTGGACAACCCAACTCTCTGTCCTTCAGACCCCCAAAAGCAGCATGTCTCAGAGCTTATCATCTTTTCCCAGAATCTGCTCTTCCTTTTGTATTCAGCCAGGGCACCACCGTTCCCTTGGGACATCAAGCTGGGACACACTCATCTTCTTCTCTCCCCTTTCTCTCGTCCCCATCTCCACTTCCCCCACTTAGTTCCTGAGTTCTGTCATTCTGTATCTGACGTATTACTGCATTTGTCCCATATCCTCCTTTCCCACTGTCACTCCTTCAGCTCAGATCTGTTGAAAGTTCCCTGGGGACTCTAGTTTTTCTAGTTTGCTGACCACGGACAACACCTATGTAAGGTCAGGAGTTCTAGACCAGCATGGGCAATAGCGAGACCCCATCTCTACAAAAAATAGAAAAATTAGCCGGGCATGGTGGCCCGTGCTCGTAGTCCCAGCTACTCTGGAGGCTGAGGCAGGAGGATCATTTGAGCCCCGGAGTTTGAGGTTGCAGTGAACTATGATGATGCCACTGCACTCTAGCCAGGGCAACAGAGCGAGACCTTGTCTCAAAAAACAAAAACAAAATTTAAAAAACCACCTATGTGAAAAACTCAGGCAATAAAGACTATCTGTAGCCTAGGATTGGATATCTATAGGTCAAGGCCAATTATTGCAAGTAGTGTATGTCTAGGTTTAGGAAAGTCTCCTAAGAATAAGTTAGGGAGTAAACCTGAATAAGATAACTAGGATAATTATATGACTAGGAGAGAAGAGGGAACTGGGCTAAAAAAGAAGGGAAACTGGACACAGAATATTTTTAGTAACCCCACAGAAAATGTACGTTTGGTAGTGGGAAATTGGATAGGGTTTTGCAAATTTGGAAATAGGAAGGGAGGAGCTTGCAGGTAACAGGGTACAGCAGAAGCAGAAATGCCCCCACGTGAAATGGAATGGGTTTAAAGAGAGTCAGGGAGCAGAGACAATTTTGGCAACCTCCATTTCTGTAAACTTTGACAAATTAAACAAAGCTTTCGTCTTGTTGGTCTGGCTGGCTAGTGTGAGAGAAGAGAAATGAAGGCATCAATACCAAGTGAATTTGGGCTACACTCTGAGTCCCATAGCACATGGGGATGGTCAGGTTGTTTAGAAAGCTCTTAACCAACAGCCTCAGAGCTAATTTCCTTGCACTTGACTTTCCCCACTCGATCTCTTCTATGTATGTTAACAGATTAATCTCAGTGAATCTTAGCTCTGGCCTGCTGCTTCTCAACTAAAGAAATTTCACTGGCTTCCGAAGGACTCAAGAGTAAAATCTCAATACAATCTGCAGCCTAGCTTCCAAGGAACTGTGATAGATGTAAAAAGAAATAGACTTTGGAACGGAAGACCTGGATCCAAATACTGGTTCTGACAACTGTGTATGGGGTCTTGGTCAAGTTACTTTAATTCTCAGAGTCAGTTTCCTTATCTGTAAAATGTAGATAATACTCAATTTCACACAGGTGTTGTAAGAGATAAGATTACATGTCTTGTACACAGGACCTCACTCAATAATTTCCTACTTTCCTTACTTCATGACCCAGCTTCAACTTACTTTCTAACATTATTTTTGTTAGTATTTCTCGTCACACACTATTTGTTCTAGCCAAACTGAATTGTTCACGTCCTTGGTATCACTCCAGGTTTTTCAGAGATCTCTGCCTAGGTTTGCTTGCCATTTCATTCTGTTCATCAAAAAAATATTCATTAAATGTCTGTTATGTGCCAGGTGCTGTTCTAGGACCTGAGGATCTTAAAGTGAACAAGTTAGAATTTTCCTTCTAGATTATAGGCCTTCTCCACGGACTTCTATTTTCCTCTACACATTGAAATTCTGTCTTTCAAAATTTAACACAAATGCTACCTCATTCATACATTCATTCAACAAATACTTGCTCAACACTAACTGTGTACAGAGTCCTGGCTTAGGCAGTAAGGATACAATTGTGAAAAAGATACCATTCATTCAGCATGTGGTCTGTTGGGGACACAGACAAGTAAAGAGACTAATATGAGGGTGCTATGTATAAGCACCCAAGAGGAGGTGATACTTCCCTATGTTTCCTGTATCACAGCACATATAGAAAGAGACTTCTTTTGACTGGCCATGTTTAGTTGCCATAGGCCCTGCCACCCCAGGGATTGAGGGGATCACTGTCTCAGTACAGCTGTACTCCATTCACAGCATTCTTTTTGATCTGGTCTAGCCTAGGACCTGAAGGATAAGAAAATGCTAAGTAAGAGAAGATATATTCAGGGCCCTTCAATCATTCATTTAAGGAGTATTTCTTAAGCACCTACTGTGTGCTAGACACTGTGCCAGAGGCTAGGAATACAACAGTGAACACGGAACCTGCCCTTGAGAAGCTTTTATTCTAATGGAGAAGATAGAAAAATGGACAGGCAATTACAATACTGTGAGATAAATGTTCTGATAGAGATAAGCTCAGAGATCACAGAGGGTTAGCTTACCCAAGTTTGAGAGGTCAGAGATTTCTAGGGTGGTAAAATATAAGTTTAGACCTTCAAGTAGATGGTGGGATTGGGAGGTAGGAAAGACATTCCAGGGAAAAGGGAGTATGGTAGTGGACCAGGAAGTGAGGTAATCATGGCACATCATCTTTGACTATCTATAAACCCTATGTTCAATATGCCATCTTCTTTCACCTCTCTGTGCTGTGCCCATGCTCCCCTTCCCTGTCTGGCTAACTCATGCTTTCAGAGCCAGCTCAAAGGTCACCTTTTCTGTAAAAGACTTCCCCAGGCAAAATTAGTGATTCCCTGCTCTCAGCCCTTGCAGTGATGACTAATATACGAGCCAAAAATCTAGGCATATGGTTGGACAGTGAATTCTTTTTTTATATGTAAATTAATTTTATTAGAAGCTATAGATATGAAAATTAAATGTTTTTATTAATTCAACAAGCTGCCTTTAATAAAAGGAAAGAATAGAGAAAACAGCCAAATATTAAGACTGTAGTATCTGTCATTATTTTTATTATTCCTCTACTATCAAAATTGATGGCAATGTTTTATATATACTAATTTAAATAACTCATTGTTTTAAAAAACTTTATTCATTTAAATTTTTGCTACTGTCTCTGCTAGGCCCTGAACATTTATTATGATTATGATTTTTTTTACCTTTTAACAGTCATTCATTAACTTTCTAAGTACTTTTATTGGTAATTTTTATAATCTCTTTATTTGGGTCCAGCTCCTTCATCTTGTATGATTCTTTTAAGTAAATTACTCCTCTCCCCTGATACAGGTTGAGTATCACATAAAAGTGTGCCTTGGGAGATGCTCAGTCCTGAAACCCTACTTTCATCTATTGCTTTTCACCTTTGAACCTGCTCTGACCCCTCCTGAAACTATTGATCCTATGAGCCTGATTATGAACTTGGCTCTTCTGATAATGCTTCTGGGATTCTCTGCTTTGGAACCTTGGGTAATGTCTCCTCTGACTGGCAGAGTACCCAGACATTATTAGTACTGATGAAAATTTAGATTTAAGCAACGGAGAAATTAGTGTAAGAATGCAAACCTTCAGGTCTGAAACTGTGATTGTAAGATCTAATTTCTGCTTCCTTTGCTACAAGCTCCATTGTAGAGTAATCAACCTTCTAAGGGAAATTTCTTGATGAATCATTGTAAATTACAAAAGTGAGAGACTGTATCTTTATCTGATTTCCCATCAGAACCATGTATGCATAACTACTCTTAGGTGCCTACAACCTGAATATAAATTATCAGGGTTTTAAAAGCCCTTTATTTTTAAAAAGTTCATTTTCCTGATGTTAACATTTAATACTAAAATGTAACCTTACGATTTGAAAGATACCTACTAGCCACACAAAAACAATAACAATAATAATAGCATTACTTTTATTTTCTTTTCTGGTCAGGGATTCAACTATGCTCTGATCAGTGGATTTCTCCTTGATCACTACTCAAGCCTCTTTTCTGGATTCCCACTATTTCCTGGCTCTACTGCTCTCTTCCTTCCCCACTGCTGTAGTGTAGGCTCTCATTATCCTCCATCTCTAATTTTTAAAAAAGGGGGTCTCCTAACTGGTTTCTTATCCATCCAACTGTTCAACATGAGAGTTCTAAAATGCAAATCTTTGGGATGACTTGCAATTGCCCACAGAATAAAGCCCTGACTCTTGGACTTCCTATGTAAGCCCCAGCAAGACCAGGCCCCTGTCCTTATCTCGGCACATTCTCCATTTTGCACCTAAACTCCAAGCAATATCCTACTGCTTGCAGTCAATACACACCAGGGTATGTGGAGTTTTGTCTGGAGGGAGGGGATCTGAGGGCAGTTGACTAGGAGATTTATAATCAATCATGAAGGCATCACATCAGAGGCAGAGAATGGGATGCCTCAAGCTTGCTCTCAAAGTACACATTTTTCCAGTCATAAGCAGATCATCATCGTTAGGCCGGAGCCAAGAGGAAAACACGTGAAGCCCAAAGATATAAAGAATTGTTTATTTGAGCATCTGGGTGCAGGTGGGTGGAGGCCGAAATGGGCGTCCACACCGAAATGGGGTCTAGTGAGTTTTTTATAGTGGGTTGGGAGGAGGGAGTGGAGTTGGGGGGGAATTAAACAATAATCGCAGTATACAGCAAGTCCTTGAAGTTTGGGAGGAAGTTGTGCCGTAGCAGACAGCTAGTCCTTGCGATGTCTTTCTTTTCAGCCACATCTGCCTTTTAGGCTTGCAAACCTTGCCCGTTTTGCCTGCTCGGCTGCCTTTTAACTCCCCTTCCCTTTTCTGGCTTTGCAAACTTTGCCTGGGGTAACAGTCATTTTGGTGATCTTATGCTCCCCTCTCCAGCAGAACAGTTCAGATTACCTAATTCCAGTCTCTTCTTGCCTCATAGCATTTCACATCACAACGACTTGCGGTTTTAATCCTCTGTTTTTCTGCTTCTGAATTTACCTCGGCCTGGGAAGAGGGCTGGAGAACGCTTTCTCCTCCTTCGATACTCTCCCCAGACGTGCCCGTCGGGGAAACCGTCTTTCCCGGCCCGCCCGCCCCGTTGGCTCTGCAGCCTGGCGCGCTTTACGGTCCCAGGCCCGCCCGCGCGGCCGCAGTGGTCAGTGGCGCGCTGCCGCAGCAGGCCCCAGAGCCGCCCGGGGAGCGGAGCCTCGGCGACACCCAGCACGGTCGGCCGCTCGCAGCGGGAGCTTAGCGTCCAGGCCTGCAGGACAAGCGCCGGGAGCCGGTCCTCCCCGGGTCACCGGCGCAGAGCCGCCGCCCGTCACGTGACACGCCGATTGTCACGCGGGCGCCGCTCACCTGACCAGGGCCTCACGTGGCCCAGCCCGCTGGGGGCGAGGTGACCGGCGGGCCATGGCAGGCTCCAGGCTTTGGTTTTCGCTGCTGCTGGCGGCAGCGTTCGCGGAGCCGACGGCGGCCCTGTGGCCCTGGCCCCAATACATCCAGACCTCCGACCGGCGCTATATCCTCTATCCCAACAACTTCCAATTCCACTACCATGTCAGCTCGGCCGCGCAGCCCGGTTGCTCCGTCCTCGATGAGGCCTTCCAACGCTACCGTGACCTGCTCTTCGGCTCCGGGTCCTGGCCCCGTCCTAACCTCACAGGTGAGTCGGACCTGCCCCACCTCGTTCCCAAGCCATGAGAGAGCCTGCCCTGGGACAGCTCCCCCAAACCTCCTGAGACGCCCTCCTTTTGGCTTTTGCCCAACCTTCTGATCGTGTGCACGCCACCTCCTCCTGCCTTTTTTTCTCTAGCTGTCGTCTCAGCCTCCCCAAGGCTTAGTCGTTCTCCTCCATTCACTCCTTCACCGAGCTGACTTTGGGCCGGATTTGTTTGGAATCCCTTCCTCGGGCTGTGTTAGGTTTTCATTCAAAAATACCTGTAGGACCTACAGTTCAATCAGGGTATCAAATTATTGAAAATATTGTGCCAGCAGACGTCTAAGGTGATCCCTCTGACAGTGTTCGAGGGATGCAGGGTCCCAGTGAGGCTGTGAGGGTGTGATTAGAGCTGTGTAGGGGAAACCAGAGAAAACACTCAAAATTGGTGAGCGAAGATACGAGAACCTGTGCAAAATAACGTAAAAATGTCTGGCACATAGCATGTTCAATAAATGTTTAAACTTTAAGAGAAATAGAACATTTCCATTAGGAAATGAGTTTCCAGCAACCGCTTAGAATTAAAGAGTAGATGGTAATTAGCCAGGACTGAAAAGAGTATTCTAGGCAGGAAGAAAGACTTGAGCAGAGGCACAAGGGGTTTATAATTGAGCTCAAAGTCCTGGCCTGGTGTGTGTGATGAGGGTGGGGACTGGGGAATGATGAGGTTGGTGAAAGTGTGGGGTTGAAATGAGGAGTCAGGAGTGCTTTGGACATTGGTTTCATATAAAATGGAATGGGCTAGTAATTTTCTTTTAGGCAACTATGTAATAGTCAGTACTGAAAGTTGTGTTTGAGGATGATTATTCCACAACAAATTTATGAGTAGAGTCAGCAATGCAAAGGAATAAAAATTCTATTTTATAGGCTTAAAATTCAAAGTTTTCTTGATAATCTCCTGGAATCTGCTCTCTGGTTATATTGTATAGGTGTTATGGAGAGAAAGCCATATTTACAATTGGGCCATATAGTAACATCATTTTGTAAGATGTTTCAAGTATGCTTAAATGACTTTCACAAAAGTTCTCATTTGATATATAGAATTAAAAGTATTTAATTAAACAGATGGCACTCGGGGAGCAACCGATAATTTAGAGAAAGAAATAGAATCTTGGGCATCAGGGTAGTTCTTAACTGGTAAGATGCATTAGGCTGCTATTGAGTGTGGTAGACTAAATATTTCTTTGAAGCTTTCCTGACAAGTAATTGAGTGCCTTACACAAGATTGGCACTTAGAATATGTTTATTTTGGTTAGAGAACAGTTAGAACTTGGCTTATGCAAAAAGAAATCCTTCATCTACTTGGTATGTGCCAATCCCAGTGCTGGGTACTCTGGAGGTTACAAGAAAAGTCTAAGATGTAGGCCCAAACCCTACAGCTAAGCTGGGAAAATATGAAGCAGAATTACACAATGTATTATGAAATGCTCAAAAGATAAGTAGGGTATTTACTATTATTGTACAAATGAGGATAATCCCTGTACTTTTAAATTAAGCCTTCACCTCCATTGCTATAGTTTAATCAAGTAAATAGGAATGGGGAGATTATCTGACAATGGGGTGCTATAAATTCCCTAATGAAAGAGATTTAGAGCCAGGTTAGAAACTCAATAAGATGTTTATTTCAATTTATTACTACCTTCCTGTGAATGAGTTTGCTTTATTAGTTGAGAGTTCTTATCCATTGAGAGATAATGAAGACTTTGTTGGGTGAACATTACCAAAGACTTACAAGTATTTTCTTTCTCTATTGTTCTTCCCTTTGGAATCTTCTCTTTGGAACATAGTTTCCTGTGGAGGCTTTCAGGTGACTTTGAGCTATAATTCTGTTTCTGCAGAAACAAGGATGAAGCAACTGAAGGGAAAGCAGTATCGACAAGGCCCAAACCAGAGTATATTTCTTTATGGTCTGATTTTAGTAAGGAAAGCAACCTATGCATGTTGAATCTTAACAGATTTCCATCCCCTTCCTCCAAATAACTTATTTGTAGGCTATGGGGTAATGTTTTTCTCAATGCAGTACAACTCTGGTTTTGATCTGAATCTGGAACTCAGTGGAATTCATACTTTCCTTTTCTGACAAACAAACCTGGTATTGTGGTTCAATTCTATTTTGAATTCACCTTCAAGGGTTAGCCGTAGTCCCACCAGTTGCTAAATGGTCTGTGGAGGTGTTTGGTATTTGCCACCTATCTTGGTCTTTGAGAGGGCATGTGTTGCATGTTGTTGAACTTGTTAAATGGAATTACTTTAAGATCTAGAGACTTGAATGAAGCTAGTTCTCTGATTATGAAGCCACATCCTGTTTGCAAATTGAAGACTTGGTAATTTGGAATGGCACCATCTAATGTTGCTCCAGGCACCTATTTAGTGTCTGGAGCCTGGTGCTTGATGAAGCTGATAAATTCTGAATTTTCCAGGTAAAATGGTAAGTCTAATTATGCTATTTGTCTGCATTCTTCTTTTCCTGAAACTGGTTGATTGAAGCTGTAGTACTTCATGGGTATTATAAGGTTCCCATCTTGGTCTGAATTTCACATACACACCCCTGTGATTTACTTAGGATGCCATGGTCCCAGAACTGAATAATCTCTGTCCCCTTCTCCAGCCCTTTTGTTCTAGAATGGAAGATCAATTATTATATGAGTATCTGGATCCTTCTGCAGTCATTGTCAATATTTGATTTCCTCATCTTTGGATATTAAACAAGTGACTAAGTTAGTAAGTGGCATAGTTCATTACTATCTGAATCTTCTAAAATATCTCCTTTGTCTCTTCCTTCTATAACTTTGCCTGGAACATCAATATTTAGTAATTATTTGTTGGATATATTAACATTAAAGGGCCACTTTGTATAAAAATTTGCATGAAGGCTTCATGGTTTTGATTTATTTCTAGGGTCATCAAAAAGGAGATGATTTGTAGGTTTTCACTTAGGATTACCCTTCCTTTCAAATTTCACATTTGAAATTTGGAACATAAGCATGTGATTCCAGTCAAAGGAGGATCACACTATAGTGTGATTCTAACTCATAGTCCCAACTCATGCTGCTCTTGACTCATCACAAAATTGGACATGCTGTAGGAGGGAAACAAATAAGACCAGGCAGCTGGGCTGGGGAGAAAGAGTAATGCTGATGAGTTCTCTGCGCTCTAACTGGGCTAGTGGCTAAGCACACTTTAACCTTTCCCATGGCAAGGACAAGGCATATTCCTCCCAAAGACTTGGTTGCCAGTAAGTTTATTGTTTTAAAAGCAAAGAAGATGAAAACAATGTGGGAAGAAGGTTTTGGAGTAGAATTATTTTTCTTGTGAAGGGGTATGTAGAGAAAGGAGAGATACATACGGAGAAATATAGTGATGAATATATCGTCTCTGGAAAGGACATAGGTAGCAGGAGCATAGTTTTCAGCTGAAGGATAAAATAATTGTTATATGTCATTTTGAATCCCAAAGCCTAGATTAGCTTGGCCCACAGTCCTCAACCAGCCTCTCTTCTCACAGCCCTGTTTTTTTCTTTACTACCTAAATCATAATGCTTTTCCAATAGCCCTGGATAGTACTGAGCCCAAGAAGCTCAACTTGATCAAGGTGTATGTATGTGATCTGGGCCTGGTTTATGAAAAACGTGAGTCTTATTTCCTTGAGATATAATTGCTCCCCTGTCTGGGATATTCTGCTCGAACACTGTATACATTGGAGGACTCAGGGGCTGGAACATCAATTTATTCAGGAGTCCACCAGAGAATGTTTATAAATCTCTTGTTTAACTATGTGCCTTCAGGCTAATTGCCTAATTTCCAAGCTGTTGCTGTTGTCGGTGCTGCTGCTGCTGCTGCTGCTTTTTTTTTTTTATCTGCCTACATTCCAGGCATTTCTGAGGATAACAAGAAAATAGTTACGAGTGTCTTTGCAGTCTTTGAAGGAGGATACAATAGTGGAGAGAACTTGTTGATTTTAAAAATAAAATAAAAAGTAAAACAGTCTGAGCCCCAGAGATGCCCTTCCTTCCATTTCCTTCCACCCCACCTCTTCACCTCCAAACAGAAGAGTGAAGAAGAATGAAGGGCATAGGAGGATTATTGCCAGTTGATATCTTGTTGATTTTTTTGTTGTTGTTTGTTTTTAACAGCAGGCGTGGGCTTTTTAGCTACACAACTCATGCTAGGGTGTGTTGTCAATTTCTTAGCTTGTTCAAGGCATAAGCTTCAGTCCCTTTCCTGTTGATTTTACAGAAGGAAAGGAGTTTTCCTGCCTACGTCACTCTTATGTTTCTACATTTTCCTTAATTTCCTCTACTGACCCTGGAAATAAGCGATAAAATGAAGTCAACTTGCATCATCCTCAAGAGGTTTAGCCAATTAGAGGAGATGCTTTCTCCCACCTTTGGGGCCACTGACAAGGTCAGCTGAAGAGAGAAGGTTGGGTGTCTAGAGGTTGGAGAGGTATATGTGTGAAGAGTTTTCAGTGATGTGATCTGCCTCAAGGTTTATAGGTCTACAGTTCCTGGCTTTAGTGAATACAACTCATTATCAGGAACTTCAGTCTTCTCTTTTCATATTCTTTGTTTCTGTTTTAAGCTATGGCATTGCTTAAGCTTCCTGGCCATGCACTCAGCCCTGATCCCCAGCCAACAGTGGTATACTATTGTTGTGTCCACATCTTGAGATTGGTTGGACTTGGGTGTGGTATAGAGTTCCTTCCTGTGGAAGTGTATGCTCAACCACAGGAAGTATGGGTGCTTGTCAGCTCAGCTGTCATGAGGCAGCCTTCTCCTTCTTTTGTAAAGCTCTTGGAATGGGATGATGGGGGAGATGACTTACCAGGTACACTGTGTTATAGATGAAAAGTTTAGATACTGTACCATTCAACCTTGTCCTGGTAATACCTAGCACTAGGATCCTACATTAGTAGCTTTGTTCTTTTGACTGGGGCTGTAGTCCTAGATTGGGGCAGATTCAGAGTTCTAAGCCCGTGTCCCTTTTGTATATTGAGTATCAGCCTGTTTGCCATACAAGGTGGCATCTCACAGTGGAGCCTTCAGTCTCCCCCTGAAGGTTTATGGCTTCCATGGCCATAAGAAGCTCTTGAAAAACCCTTCGGGGAGCTGCTTCTATGGTGTGGTTATGCCACAAGTCACCCTGCGCCAGGGCTGCTCCAGCCAAGTGATAGAATGGAGGTTTCTGTGGCAGAACTGATTTATTGGGAAAACGGAAGTAGAAAATGGAAGGAAGCTAACATTTACTGAGTGTCTGGCACTCGATGTATGTTATGCCCTTTAATCTTCATAACAGCTCTTTGAGGTTAGTGTTGGCCCCATCTTTCAGAACCGCGGCTCATAGAGGCTAAGTAACATGCCCAGGGTTATTATACAGCTAGTAGTGGTAGAGCAGAAATGCCAGACAAGTCTGCAAAGATTTTGCTCTTTTCACTGTACAACCCTGGGGTATACTCATAAATATCTTTGTGAAGCCAGTTAGTAATTTGGAAAACTACTGGCCTCTGGTAGGATTAAGTTTTGATCACACCTTATATTGTTAATTACTTCAAATGGGTAGTAACTTCTAACATCTAATTGCTTATTCATTAGCACTCAGGTTATGAATATTTTGATCCTTGGTTCATTGTTATCAGATTCCAGTAGTGTTTGTGGCTGCCTTTCATCCTTCCATCCTTAGTACACATAGTATTTATTAAGCAACTATAATTTGTCAATAGCACTAGGTCCAAAGAATATTAATTAAACAGTCCCCATCCTTTAAGAATTTATGGTCCCTGGAAGTGGGGATACAGACATATAATAAAGTCTGGTTTTCTTCAATGATAATTGAAGTGCAGGGTACTTTGGGAGTGTAGAAGAGGAAAACCTGCACTTCAAGTGGAAAACCTGACCTAAGTGTGTGGGAGTTGGGCAGGTGAGAAGGTACATACTGAAAAGGCTTTCATAGAGAGCTGTTTAATCAGATCTGAAAGTAGGAGTTGGTGGGGATAGAGGTGGTATTCCACATAGAAAGAACTACATGTAGGAAACGCCTTCAGGCAAGAAGCCTTCATGCCATAGTCAAGAAACTCAAGGTCATTATGGGTGAAGTACACAACTCTAGGGTGGATCAGCAAGTTCTGAAGCTTGAGAGGTGATAGATGAAAAGTCATGAAATGGCCTAGTAAGCCTTAGTAAGGAACATGAGCTTTATCCTAAGGTCAAGGAAGGCCAGAAAAGTCCATTAAACAGGATAAATGATATGACTAAACTCTGGCTGCCTTGGGGATTTGTGGAGAACAGGATTAGAGGTAGGAAACCCAGTTAAAAGGCTGTCAGCAGTAATCTAGATAAGAAATAATAGTGGCTAAAGTAGGTCGATGGCTGTAGGGACAGGGAAAACTAAGAAGACTGAAGACAGATTTAGGAGGTGGCTGCTTAGAAGTGGGGAGTTAGGTTGGGGGGTGATACGGATGACTCCCAGATTTCTGATTTAGCAATTTGAATGTTTGCACTCATTCATATGTTGCTGGCATTCACAAAGGTAAGGGAAAATAGTTGGAGAGGGAGGGAAGGAGTAAAAAAAGAGAGAAAGAGGCTGCGTGCGGTGGCTCACACCTGTAATCCTAGCACTTTGGGAGGCCCAGGTGGGAGGATCACTTGAGGCCAGGAGTTTGAGACCATCCTGAGCAACATAGCAAGACCCCATCTCTATGAAAAATAAACAAATTAGCCTGGTGTGGTGGCACACTCCTGTAGTCCCAGCTACTAGGGAGGCTGAGGCAGTAGGATCGCTTGAGCCCAGGAGTTTGAGGTTTCAGTGAGCTATGATGACACCACTGTACTCCAGCTTGGGTGATAAGACCCTGTCTCAAAAAAAAAAAAGAGATAGAGAGAGAAATTGCTTAAGAGGTTGAGAGTGAGACTCATAAAAAGTGAGTTTGATTTTGGAAGTGTTGAGCGTGAGTTATCTAGCAAACAGTTAGTACTAAAGCTTGGGAGAATGGCTAGGCGGCACAGTGGCATGCATCTGTAATCCCAGCTACATAGGAGGCTGAGGTGGGAGGATCGCTTGAGCCCAGGAGTTTGAGGCCACCCTGGGCAACATAGCAAGACCTCATCTCTAAAAAGTAAAAATTAAAAAAATGAAGTTTGGGAGAATGAGTTTGAATGCTTCTAGAGGACAAGAAGGTCCAAGAGGTAATCATGGGAGGGAGGTTGAGGAGGAGGATTGTGTTGTTGGATAACTGCTAAGCCAGAACGTGGGTTAGTTCTTCCTCCTACGTGTTGAAATTATCTAGGATGATAGTCAGTCTTAAGCAGGGGAGAGAAAGACTGGGTACCAGGATCCAAAATTTTGAGTAAATATAGAAGTGAACAGGAAGTTGCAGAGTGTTGTGACAAGGAGAGGCTCAAGATTTAACAGCAGGATGGCATGAGTGACAGAAGAGAGGTATTTTTTTCACTTGATGGTAGTGGAATGGATGGCCTAGAAGCAGCCCCGTATCTCAACCCTAGGATATGTGAAGGCGCTGCCTCTCAGAGCAAGTTGTAGGGGAAGTGGTGTGTGCTATTGCTGGGGAGAGCAGGCTTCAGTTAGGAAGTAGAAGAGGCTGAGGATGACAGTAGTTAAGTAACCATGCAACAAGATTTCAGAGGGTTTGTGAGGGTGGGTGATGTGTTGTAGAGGTGGTCTGGTAGAGAAGAGGAAACAACATTTATAGGAATGGAGGAAATGTGGGAGCAGAAATGAGCAGAAGGGTTTATATATTGGGGAAAGTGACAAAATATGATAGAGATATGACAGGTAGATTTCTCTGCATATAAGATTGCCAAGAAAATAAGTTCCAGAGACAAGCAAGAGTTCGTATATGCACAGGAATTTAATATATGATAAAAGAAGCATTTTTGATCAAAAGTGAAGAGAGATATTAGTCAATAAATATGTAAGGATGACTGGTTATCCATTTGGAAAAAAATTAAATTCTTATCTTATTAAACATAAAAGTAAATTCCAGGTAGATTAAGATCTAAAGATAAAAGATATAGCATAACAGTATTAGAAGGAAACAGAGGAAACTATTCTTGTAATTCTAGGCATAGAGGAGGCCTTTCTAAGCAAGAAAATAAAGGAAACATAAAGGAAAAGACTAACAGATTTAACTACATAAAAATTAAAGCAAAATAAACTATAAGGTTAAAAAATAAAGGACAAAATGGGCCAAATATTTGCAACCTTAAAAGACTTGGTTAAAATATAGAAAGAGCTCCGCAAATCAATAAAAGAAAATTAACTAACTAAAAAAACATGCAAAGAATATGGCTCGTAAGTTCAAAGCAATGCTTAAATTCAGTCATTATTAAAGAAATGCAAATTGAAACAATGTTTTCTTGGTTTTCTTTTTTTTACCAGGCTGGCAACGATGAGAAAGAATTGAAACAGTCTAGGTTTGGAAAGATGTGAAGGGATGGGACCATATATGTGGGTTTGGACATAAATCAGTACAATAATTTGGAAAAGTAAATTGGCAGTATAAAACCAAAAATGTTCGTATCTTTGGCCTAGCATTTCCCCTCTAAGAATTTATCCTATATAAATCTTTCAGAACTACTAAAAATAATAATACATACATATATATATGCAAGAATGTTTGTTTACCTAGAGCATTGTTTATAATATTAAAAACTTGGAGGCCAGGCACAGTTGCTCACACCTATAATCCCAGCACCTTGGGAGGCCGAGGCAGGAGGATTGCTTGAGGTCAGGAGTTCGACACCAGCCTGAGCAAGAGTGAGACTCCATCTCTACAAAAAATGCACAAATTAGCTGGGTATGGTGGTGCATGCTTGTAGTCTCAGCTACTTGGGAGGCTGAGGCAGGAGGATCACTTGAGCCCAGGCGTTTGAGGTTGCAGTGAGCTATGATGATGCGGCGCCACTGCACTCTAGCCTGGGCGATAGAGAGAGACCCTATCTCAAAAAACAAACAAAACAAAAAAACAACTTAGAAACATTACCAAATGTCCACAAACAGGAGAGAAGTTAGATAAGTTAAGGTATGTCTCATAAATGGAATTCTATGTAACATTTGCAAATAATGATGTATATCTGTATACATTGATGTTAAAAGATCTACAACTCATTTTGGTAAGGGGGAAAAAGTTACAAACTAATAGTATTTGGATCCCATTTTTGCTTTAAAAATTAATAATCTATGTATTTTCAAAAAGTTGGAAGACTGTGCAAAATGTAATAACAAAGTTCTCTCTTGGGATCTCGAATTTTAGGGAGATGTTCTCTTTCCAGTGGGAGTGGTGGTGGGGGAACAGATCAGGTTTTAAAAGTAAGGGAAAAAAGAAAACTTGTAACTACAAATTTTACAAAAAAAGATGGGATAGGAATAAGGGGGAGGGGGAACATTCTGTGGGCTGGAGAGAGTGGCACTTCTGAGTAGGTATTGGCAGCCTCTGGAGGCCTTTTGGAACTCAGGGGAGGAGGCACCATGGTCTAGACTAAAGTCAGCAGCACTGAGGAAAGGCCCAGGTGCAGGGCAGTTGGATTCTCAGACTCCCACTTTACTGGAATAAGAAGTTTGACAGGGGTGGCCTTGCCTCCTTCCCTAGCCGCAGCAATGCACTTCCCAGGCTCGGACACCTTTTCTCCCCTTGGTAGCTCAGCAAACACCAATTCAGGGTTTAAGATCCTACTCAGAGGTCCCCTCTGATGCTAAGCCTCTCTCCCTTTCTGGGGGTGGTTATAATTTTTATTGTAGCCCTTATCAGTTTTGTAATTATTGTTGTATTTGTCTCTCCCACTAGACTGTGAGCTCCTCAAGGGCAGGGACCAGGGCTTGTTTTTCTTTTTAACTGCCCCGGCACCTAGCACAGTTCCTGATGCACAGTAAGTGCTCAATATGTCTTGGTTTGAATGAAGAAATAAGTGGGAAATGAATGATTTCAAGGGCTTTCATTAGGCTGAGTATGGGGTGATGAAGCTTGGATGTGGTGTGTACAAAGGTGGGAGGGGGAGGAGAGCACAGTGGGCATGGGAACAAACTTTGGCACCAGCCTAGGAGTGGAGTGTACCAGAGCATATGGGGGCAGGGTAAACATTAAAGAGTGGGAAGATGGCAAAGGCTGGGTTGACTTTCTTGGTTTCCAATCCAGAAGCCAAACCAAATGCCACTTTATGACCAAAACCGGTGTGTTTTCTCCATGCTGCTAGGATTCTATGAATCAAATACATTGATATGATAGAAATGGTTTGATTCAGGGGGGAGCAGGGTGGGTGGAGGGAGAAGCTATTGTGCACTGAGATAAAGATGTGTAGTTTCTAGGTACCCTAATGTAGCAGTGCGTTCCCCTTTCCAGAGAAGCAGAAAGACCCAAAACTTTGGATTTATGGATCCAGAGGTCTTCAGAGCTGTGTCTGAAAAGGCACTTTCTGTAAGCCTGGGCATCTTCTTAGCGTCCCCCACACCAATCTCAGGACTTCAAAAATGCTAGGTTTGGGTGTATAAAAGTAATCTCTACATTATTTGCCATTTATGCCTAATTATCATGTAGCACAATCATTATGCATACATAGCATTAAATGTGCCTATTTTTAATTCCAGCATCATTCATTTTTTCAGCAAACATTTATTGAATGACTACCATGTGTCAGGCACTGGGAATACAAAGACACTGAGATTGGTCCCTGCTGTTGAGGAACTCACAGCCTAGGTGAGGAGATAGACAAATAAACAGCGTATATTAAGATAAGTATTATGAAAAATGTATGTATACATGCTTCATGATCACATAGGAAGGTCTCTTAGGAAAGGGTGGGGGAATGACAGAAAAGTTTTATCAAAGGAAAACCAGAGCTATTTCTTAGTCAGGAGAGATGTGGAGGGAATGCAAAGTTTGTTTCAATTAGAGGAAGCAATATGTGCAAAGAAAAGTATGGAGAAAATGTGGCATTTTCAGGGTTCTGTAGAGAGTTCATTGTGCTATTGTGAGAGCTCCTGCACAGGAGCAAAAGAAGAAAAGTGTTTTTTTTATGATCATCCAGTGGATTCTGGACTTTATCTTGAAAGCTATGGGGAGCCATTGGAGATTGAGCAAAGATTTTTATGATCTGATCTTCATATTAAAAGATCCCACAGGATAGTAGATTGAAATGAGGTATTCATGGAAGCAGGGAAGGACCACCTGGGGGATTTTTTATAGTCATTCAGGTGAGAAATTACTAGAGGCTGAGGCTTTGGCCCAGTGGGGGTAGGAAAATGGTGATGTGTTAAGAAATAATAAAGATTTTGCAATTATAAGACTTTTTTGAATCTTTTTTACTGTTGTAATCTCAGTGCTTAGCACAGTGTTTGACACATAACAGATAGTCTATAAATATTATTTTGAGTGAATGAATTTGTGATCTACTCACTTCAATGGACAGTGTGGGGGAAGGAAGAGGTTTCTGGTCTAGGTAAATAGATGGTGCTGTTATCAAAGTGAGAGAGAGTTCCAGCCAGGAAGAGGAATGAAGAGTTAGTTCAGTTTTGTGTTTGAGACATCTGAGTAGAGGCATACAAGTCCAGAGCTCCAGAAGAAGAGTTGGCTTGGAAAGATAAGTTTAGAAGTCATCAGCCTACTGCAGGAGTGGATGACACTGTCCAGGGAGAGTATAAGTGGGAAGAAAAAAAGAAATCTAGAACCCTGGGGACCCGGGAGAACACCAGCACATTGGGGCTGCTGAAGGAAAAGTAGAATGAGTACATATTCAAGGAATTAGAAGGAAAACCAAGAGAGAGCAGTGTCCCTTAAGCTAAGGGAGTTTAGTTTCAAGGAGGACAGGGATGTCTGATGCTGCCAAGAGGTCCTAGAAGGGAATGAGTAGTTTCTGAAATATTAGCTCTCTGACAGCAGGGGTTTTTGTCTGTTTTGATCACTGCTGTATCACCAGCACTTCGAACACCCTGGCCACAGGGAGCATTCAGTAAATAGCTGTTGAATGAATGAATGAATTGGAAAGGATCCCTTGAATCTAGTTAGAGAACCATGGGACTTTGGTGAAGCCATTTTTAGAGGAGGGGTGGTGAAGGAAGCCAGATCATAGTGGATTGAGGAATAGATAGGATGTGAAGAAGTAGCTACAAAGAGAGGGCTAAGGATGGCCAACTCCATGAGCATTCACCATGCTCTAGGCACTGAACTAAACACTTTACCTGGATTCACTCATTTAATCTTCCCAGCAGCCAGTAAAATAGGTTCCCATTTTACAGATGAGGAAACTATAGCTCAGAAAGGGTAAATAACTCAGCCAGGGTCCCACAGCTAGGAGGTATTAGAACCAAGATTTGAATTTGAATCCAGGTCTTTCTGCCTTTGGAGTTCAGCTTCTTAGCTGCCCAGGCTACATTTCTTCTACAGTTTCTTTGTGATGGGAAGGCAAAAGAAAGAGGGAGTGTTTGAGATGACATGCAGTTGAGACCAGGAAGATTGCAAATATTTTAACGCTGATGGGAAAGAATCAGTAGAAAGAAAGAATTTGAAGACTTTGGGAAAAAGGGAAATAATTTATACAAGGGGAGACTGAGGAAGGCTCCAGAGCACAGGTAAAAGGAAACTCCTTCTTCAAGATGGGGGCAGAAAAGATCAAGACAGGAGTTTGTTGCAGATATTTTTGTCAGGAGGGAGAAGGGAGGGAAGTAGGGGTGGATGAGAGTTCTTTCTGCTGAGAGTAAGGAAGGTGGTGATCAGGTAGAGACTTGAGGAAAGCGGTACAAGTTGGAAATAGCTGTTGCAGAGAATAAAAAACAGCAATGGTGGAGATAGAAGATTTTCAGGGGGGCATCAAGGGCCCAGCCAAGTTGGTAGACCATGATTTTACAGTGGCCCATTCCTGCTGTGCTGTGATTTTTCTCCCTTCTCTTCAGCAGGGCTCGGTAGCCAGGGTCAGGGGCACAGAAGGCAGACGTTAGATTGATCCAGGGTTTAAAGTGTTGCCCACTGGATGCAGCAGAAGAAAAGAGAGACATTGTTGAGAGTATTGGCTGGAGTGTGTTTGAGGTGATGGATCGCCACATCTAGGCCAGCAGGGAAGGAAGTGAAGATGGGAGAGGGCTGAGAACAGGACGCGGAGGGGTCACAGTACTGGAGTCTGGAGAAAGTTCAGCAGTGGGACTTGGTAGTAAGTGGGTCCTTGTTCTGAGAATTCCATGTGCAGAGATGACCTGTCTGTGATGAATAAGGCAAAGTTATGCTAAAAGGGGACTATAAGGGTAGAAAACTAACAATGTTGTTATCTCTTCACTGAGGGGACTAAGGAAGAATGCCAAAGATACATTTAATTTTTTGTTATAAATGCTTCTGTACTGTTTGAATTTTTTCAATTAGTATGTACTACTTTTTTAATTAAAAAAAATACAAACTTTTCAATAAACCCAAAGAAAAGAGTAGTTTTATATGAAAGCAGGGAGACGAGTAGGCTGCAGAGGTAGGACCCTGGAGTATATTATCTGTCTGTGGGATCATGAGGTGTTAGCTCTGAAGAGGAGTAGATGGAATCTGCTCCCAGCCTGCCACTGTTTACAAGGAAGGAAATGGGAGCCCCAAGACTCGTTCAGCTTGGCAGCAGCAGAACCAGACCAGAACCAACCTTTCCTGATTTCCCAGCCCACTGCTCTGTTCCCCATGGTTCCTCCTGAGCACTTGAGGCTTCAGAACTTCTGCTGTCCCAGCCAAGCTCATGGTCCGTGTGCCCATGACGCTGCTGGCTGATCAGGCTGTTTGCCATACCATGCTTCCCACACCTCAGCAGTTTTAATGCAGGGCGTGTGGGTGTGTGTAGAGGTGGCTGTACTGTCCCCTGCCTATTTCCTGCTCTCTTTGGAGCTCAGCAGAGGAGCAACTTGGAGGTGGAAAACCACAATGATGATGCTTTATTTACATTCTTTCAAATGACCTCGTGTCCCTCCTGTTTTGCCAGCTCTCATGTTGCTGCCTCCCCCTGACCTTCCCTCTCCTAATTTGTTTAAGCAGTAGCCGTGCCTCTATATCTACTTCTTTTGGCCCGAACACAGATGAGTCACTGAGAGCACTTAGGACAGGGATTCTTCACTGTGAGATTGGTGGCAGAGAGTGGAGGAATTGTAATTCTGGAGAAAGAGCCCTTAACACATTACTGCCATGTGAGTTGTATTTAACTCACACTAGTTTTGAGCCTGAGGCCTCATGAAGCACATGTAACTCACACGTCTCTGTACCTTGGGAGCTGCGTGAACTATTTCTCAAGTTGCGTATAACTCATGCACGGAAAACAATAAAAAATAAATTTTTCATTAAATTAGAAAGGATCATTTTGTTTTCGAAGTTTTTATTCTATTTTCGTAATAAAACACCATGGCCCCAAGGAAAAAAATTTTTTTCTAGTGTGGCTGTCAATGTGTTAAATTAGGGACATTTTTCTGGAAAAAAAGTGCTTTCATTTTTAGCAGATGTTCAAAGGAGTCACTCTCCCTCTAAGCAACTACAGACTTAAGGAATGGAGTGCAGGTGTGTTTCTGAAAAATAAAAATACAATAACAACCAAAGAATTAGGTATTTTCCTGTCTTCCAAGCAATAGTTCAGATAAATCTGGTGTTTGTGCGGGCTTGTTTTGTCATGAGGGCAGTGAGCCATGGTGGTTGCATAGTTGTGATTTCTCCTTATTTGGCAGACTGAGACCCAGAGGATTAACACAAAAGCTCAGGACTTTTGTCCTCTTTTGGATGGCTGCCTGGATAGACATTCAGATGAGCTCTCCATACAATGATATTGGGGCTCCAGGCTGTGTGGGGTTGAGAGTGGGGAAAAGGAGACAGAGAATGGGGTATAGTTTTTCCTCACTCCGTCCCTAGGTTAAGTCCTCCTTGGTCTTCCTGTAGAGTCCTCCTGTAGCGATGGGTTTGTAGAGATAGCCTCTGTGCTTGGAGATCTTGGAATGACCCTATAGATTATGCTTTGAGAGTGGTTTTAGCCCTAAAAGCCTGCTTGTTCTTTGTTTTGTTTTGTTTTGTTTTGGGGGGGCCTCGGGTTAAGAATGGAGTTGTGAGTTGACTTGGCCCAGAGTTGCCTCAAATTCCCTTCTCCCTGCAGAGTTTAGGTAGGTATTGGTATGGGGATACAGGGTATTTACTGGGAGGGGAAAGAATATGTTTATTCATGATGGTAGGAAAGGACCTCTTATTAGCTTGCTTCTTGGCACAGCTGAGAGCTGAGATGCAGCCATGTGGTAGTGCTCAGCAGGCTTGAGCAGGCTTCCTTGAGAATGGTCTGAGGCTCTTGGGTTCCTTCTGCCTGGAGACGGGTAGCATTTGGGATTCCAGCTTGGTTCTGAATTCTTTCTCCCTGCCTTCTGCCAGGCCATCCTATCCCTGACTTTGTAGTGCCATAGGAAGACATGGATGTTGTCATGCCAATGGGATACTATGGCTCCACAAGAGAATCAAGAGGGGCTTGTTAAGTTCAGGCTTGGGGAGTAAAAGCAGAACCACCCTGAAAAATCACAGGGAAGAACCAGTAGGAAGGTCAGAAGAGAGAAAGCGTTAGTATTTTGGCTTTTGCGTTTTCTGCGTAGACTGGGGTCTGTAGAGCTATATTAGATAGTATGTTGGCTCATGCTGGGTGGCCTTCCACTGCTTGGCAGAAATCTACCTTGCGAAGAGGAAGGAAGGAAGCAGGATGGGCTGGTGACCATGTGCCTTCTCTGAGGTATCAGCTGCATCATCTCAGGCCTCCTCTGCATGAGAGACCTCCTACCATCCGCTCTGTCTGCTCACATTAGCTCCTGGGCTTTTATGAAGTTGGAAACTCTTCATCTGGAGTCCTCAAGAGCAGTATTACTTAAAGTGCCAGTTTACGATGAGATAAGAAGCATATGCACCAGAATGTAAAACTGTTCCTTTCATTGAGAAAATCTTATTATTAAAAAAAGTATTAGAACTGGGTAGTGTGTTTACTCTGACATAATTGATTTACATTCTGGTATCATATAAGCTTCCTTTTTAGTGACCAATCAGTAACACAGTTTGCAAATTGGCAGCTAATCTGCACACCACATTTTGGATAGTAATGCTCTAGAACTGCTGCTGGTACAGAGGCAGTTGAGGTCTTGGAAAGGTGTGCTTAGTATAGTCCAAGGGAAGCCAGAAATACAGAGCCCTGCTTACGAAGAGCTGTCACCGAGATCATTCATACATGGGTCACATGGATACTGGGGAGAAAGGGAGCACAGCTGGAATGAAAAAGTTGAATAGATGACTAGGCAATGCCTATGCCAAGGGTAAATGCCATGTCCTTCCTTTCCTTTTACCACGGGTGTGTGAGCTGAGGGACTAGAGGTAGGGACCCTCCTGTAGGACCTTGGTTTTGCCTATTGCTTCTGATGGCAGGTTAGCCACACTGAGTTTATCCTGTCTTTGCAGGAAAACGACATACATTGGAGAAGAATATATTGGTTGTCTCGGTGGTCACATCTGGATGTAACCACTTTCCTGCTTTGGAGTCAGTGGAGAATTGTAAGTACTGCCCTGTCCCTGTCTCAGAAGAACAAGCACTTGTCTGAAGCTATTACTTTGGATGTCCTGGCAGAGTCCCCCATGACCATGGGAACCAAATACTGAGAGGCATAGAAGATAAGTTTTTCCTGTGGAGAAGCTTAACCAGTGTCTGAAGGTTGACTGCGGAATGTCACACTGGCTATTTACCGAGTCCCACAGGATGCCTGCTTTCAGGACTGAGTACATTTCTATTTTAGGAAAGTGTACACTTTGCTGATTTTCTCTAAGAAAACCTACACTGGGGAGAGAAGGAGTTTTTGATCATTTATACTGAGATGAAGCTAAGTCATTAATCTTTGACTACCTTCTGTCTTCCCTGAGCAGCAGCATTTGGGGACTTCTCAGTCTCCAAAGTGAACATTCGAGTCTTGGCTTCTTCCTTACATTCTTGGATGAAGTAGCTGAAGCCTTAAGAAAAAGGGAACGGAGGGTGATTACAAAGGCTTTGGGAGCGTCGTATCCTGGACTCTCCTGAAAGCATCCTTATTCCCTTTGCCAATAGGAGACTTCATACTTTCAGCTAAAAGCTGGTAGGATTTCATGTTTCTGCTGGGGAAAACTGACCCATGAGGTAGGTGGTGCTTTGCAGAGGACTCTGCTCCAGCCTGACTCTCATCAGGCATCATTTTCCAGTGTCTGCAGAGCCACTGTGATGACCACCCTCCCACTCTGGCCCCAGGCCTAGCCATCCTACAGCTGTCCTACTCTGGGGATATTTCATTGAAAGATAAAATACATATATATATATATGATCTTGCTGGGTGTTTTTTACATAGAAGGATTTACATAGAACATCTGGTCTGTAATCTGAGAGTAGAAAACCTTGACTAAATGGGGTCATTTCTGTCATTTCAGATACCCTGACCATAAATGATGACCGATGTTTACTCCTCTCTGAGACTGTCTGGGGAGCTCTCCGAGGTAACAAGGTGGGGCTGAATCAGAGAGAGAGAGAGAGAGAGAGAGAGATGATGTGGGAAGGTTGGTGGGGTGGGAGGACTTGGGGCCTAGTGAATATCCCCACTTTAGGAAGCTTTCTTTATGGAGACCAATTGGAGTATTTCCCCATCTCCTTATACCTGTCCCTAGAGGTCGTCAGGTTTCACACTGTGTAGTGGCAGCAGCTCCCCTGGGCAGATGCTCTGGGGGGAAGGGTGGGGGGATACCACAGACCACAAACACTGCCTGTCCAGCTCTCACTAAAGACGACACATAATTAGAAAGTTTCTTTAAAAAGGAAAGCTGTAACAAAAGAAATAGATAAATGTTAAAAAAAATAGTAGTAAAATATGTAGAACTATATTATTTCTGGAGAAAATGAGGCGTTTACTAGCTAACAGGTGAACAGGTGATAGGCCCCTGCCCTTCCTCTTGGGTTACTGAAAAGGTATTTTTTCCCTAGATAGAGACTTAGCCAAGTACCTTTACTACTTTTGGTAAAACCTGTGCTGGGAAATGATGAGGGCAATTCCCACAGAACTCCACACCTTGTTTTAGCTTGTCATTGTACCTTGCCCCTCTATGCTTTGGAGAAATAGCATGCTGACTCCCCTTTCTGCCCTCTTGTACCTTTTGTGCAGGTGCTAATGATTAGTGAGGTTGGGAGTAGGGGGGAATTTGGGACTCCAGAATGCTGGGTGTCAGAGTCAGAGTAAAGAGAAGCCAAAACAGTACACTAGCAGTCTGCTTCAAATTAGATGCTGAGTGGCCACTAAGGTCTCATGGATTCTTTCATTTTGAAATTTGGGGACTCTGGGAATCCTTCATGGGGCTTCTGCAGGGTTTACAGAAGTGGGGTTCCAGCTGTCAATAACATGTAAAGCTCTGCACTCAACATACCTGTGCTTGGGCCTTGCTGGCCTCTAGGAGACTATGTCAGTCCTTCTGGGGCAGTTACTGCCCACCACACCTCAGCTCCCTACAGCTGGGTGTCTTTTCAAACCCTGAAGAGGAAGAGTGAATGATTCTTTGTCTTCTAGGTCTACCTGTGGACCCATGCTTCTTGGAAACTCAAGTTTATGATCACTTTCTCACAATTTAATGTGGGAGAAGTGAAGGGGCAGCAGAGTGGGGACCCCTTTTCTCCACTCCCTGAACTCCCGATGGGTTTATCCATGGAAAGCCTTAACCCTTGCAGGTTGGCTTGTGCCCGCATCTGTTCTCATGAGCACACATCTTGGCCTCTCTTCTTAATGTTCTTGTGAGTTCAAGGATTAGGAATTATGGATAAGAGATATATGGGTTGTGAAAGTTAGTATATTGCAACGAAGGGCACCAAAACTCCTTTCTCTGCCACCTCCCAAAATAAAAATACAGAGTAAAAACGGATACTGGCTTCCTAGTATCTATCCCCTTTTCGTAGGTGTTAAGAATCATCGAGCCTATACTACATCCGTTTTCACTTGTACCCAAACATTATGTTTTGCCACATTGAGAACCTTCCGCATGGGTGCATCTCTTTTTCCACTTCCTGAGTCTTTACTCTGCCTCTCTCCTCCTCCATAGGTCTGGAGACTTTTAGCCAGCTTGTTTGGAAATCTGCTGAGGGCACGGTGAGTGTGGGCCCTCAAAAAGGGCTCCTTTCTAATCTCTGGGGTTTTCTCTTTTTTTTAAATTTACTTACTTATTTTTATTTCAAAATATTAAGGGAGTACAAATGTTTTTATTACATGGATACCTTGTTTAATGCTTAAGTTGGGGCTGTTAATGTGCCCATCACCAGAATAGTGTTCATTGTACCCGATAGGCAAGTTTTTATACCTCACCCCCTCCCAACCTCCCCCCTTCTTGGTTTCCATTGACCTTTATATCTCTTTGTGCCCGTGTGTGCCCAGCATTTAGCTCCCAATTATCTAATCTCTGGTGTTTTCTCCCAATGTGGAGAGTCCTGGAAAAATCTTGTTTTGCCTTAGACCGGGTCCTGGTGGCTTGCGATAGCCCCAACAGGAGTATAGGAGGAAGTGTGGATGGAAAACTGGTTTGGTAGGTTTGGTCTGTTTGGAATCACTATAATTTGGTTCCCCTGAGTCATTATTTAGTAATGACCTCGAGGCCACACTGCTTTGAAAAAAAAATAAACATGTTAATAGTCAGGAAAATCTAGAATTTGTAGGCTGAGTGGTGTGTGGGACAGTTGTGTTTGGCCAGCATGGGAGAGTTGCTGTCTGGGAAGGTGGTTGTTTATGATCACTGATGTAGAGGTGGGGGGTGTTTGGGGAGATTGTTATCCTGAGAACAGTCACAGATTGGCTTTTTAGGGATCTTGGGAGAGTTTTCCTCATTCCCCCATGGTAAGTTCCCTTTGAATGCTGACATCTTCAATGTTTGGTCCACACAGTTCTTTATCAACAAGACTGAGATTGAGGACTTTCCCCGCTTCCCTCACCGGGGCTTGCTGTTGGATACATCTCGCCATTACCTGCCACTGTCTAGCATCCTGGACACTCTGGTACCTGAGTCTTAAGGCCTTCTTTGAGCTTAGGGTTCTGGGGCGGTGGGTCAAGGGACAGACCGAGTTCCATATTCTTAAAGAGTTAGAGAGGGAATGTATGTAACTATGAGCTCCTGGGGAAATGTAAAAGATGAACTGCTCCAAGACTCAAAAATAACAAGAGTAACTTAAATCTACCCCACTGGCTACTGTGGACCAGTGTTTAGGCTGGTTCCAGGGATACAGAAGGTGTTTTGGGCAATCAGCTTCTTTGGCCAGGTAAAGCTAACTTTAGTTAGGACAAGGTCACAGGAGAGAGATGTTCAAAGCGTTAGCTGGGGAAGTTCCTAACTCTCTTGAGTTTGATGTGCAATCTTCTCTCACAATTGATGCTCTACATCATGTGCCTTTTCCTTTGCTTCTGTGGTGGAACCAAAGGAGCTGACACATCTAGATCAGCCTTGGCTTCTGAGATTTATGAGTTATGGGACTACTACGTTCCCAGCAGGCCTCACAGTTTTTTAAACACCAGTCAGATAACCCAGCACAGATGGCAGGAGGAAGCATTGATCTTCAGGCTATTTGAGGGCAATGGGAGACTGCAGGGTACCATGGTGGCTGCAGCCCTCCTCTCAATGTGGCCAGAATTCATCTCAAAAAGGAGAGACCACTTCTGTCAGCCATCTTTGGATATGTCCTGGAAAAAGAAGAAATGTGCTGGGTCTTCCCTCCATGCCAGGCACTCCCTGATGGGAAGGTTTGATAGAAAGACCCTGTAAACACTTCACTGGAGCTGGCACAGGTTGAGGCTGTTGGGATGTGTGGAGCAGCCTGCCAGCCTGCCCACCTTTCCAGGTTTGAGGCTGAAACTGGAGAGGCTGTGATGGGTTCACAGTGTGTGCTCTGACCTACAGGATGTCATGGCATATAACAAATTGAACGTGTTCCACTGGCATCTGGTAGATGACTCTTCCTTCCCATACGAGAGCTTCACTTTTCCAGAGCTCACCAGAAAGGTATGTCCTGATTTCTCCCGGACCAAGTTTATGGGCTGATATTTGAGCTGGCTGTGCTATCAAGGACAATGGCTCTCATCCTAAACAGCCAGTTTTAGGCAGACATACTGACATAGGGGAAGGACACTGGATTTGGAGTGTGGAGACTTGAGTTCAAGTCCAAACTTTGCCATTAATTTGCTTTGTGACCTTCAAGAGATAATCTGTCCTGGTCTCATTTTCTTTGTATTTATTTATATTCTGTTAAATGGGCGTAATACCTACCTAGTTTATCTCACTGGCATTATGATATTCAGATAAAACAGATTTGATAACTTACGGGAAATTATGATAAAGTTCCTTGAAGATAGTCCCTATAGCAAAGGGCTATGGGCAGGTTTTCTGACATCTGGGGAGTCCTTTGGGTATTTTGAGTATCTTTTACCGTGCTAGCCTTCAGGAAATGAGAACCTGAAGGGTGTCTTGTGCTTTTCAGGGGTCCTACAACCCTGTCACCCACATCTACACAGCGCAGGATGTGAAAGAGGTAATTGAATACGCACGGCTTCGGGGTATCCGCGTGCTGGCAGAGTTTGACACTCCTGGCCACACTTTGTCTTGGGGACCAGGTAAGAATAATGTCTGGGATTGGAGGGAGTCTGCTGATCATCCTTAGTATGGGGCTTCAGGGCATTGGCTCTCGGATATGGCACGTCCCAACTTTGGTCCCTGGGAAGAATATTTTCCATCAACTTCTTCCTCTTGGGAACTTAGGAAGAACTTCGGGCAAAGGAGACCACTTCTTACTATTAAAATATGGGCAAATTCTTCTAGGATGCCCATGCAAGTGGTTGTGCCCTAGAGTGGATGCTGAGGAATCTGACTTCCAGGGTAAAATCTGAAAGAAAGAAGCCCAGGGTGGCCTCCAGGGGTTACAGTCAGACAGTCACCACTCCTGCTCACTCATCTCTTCTGTATACCCCGGCCCCCCAGTGTAAGCCCCCCAGACTGAGCCCCAAAGCTGGTTAAAGGAAGGTTGAAAGAGGCTATCAGCCTTGTAGAAAATTGAAGATATCTTGTGTCCTCGGCCTCTGGAGGGAAAAACTCTGGGCCAAGGAGTTGCCCCTTAGGAAATGTAGAAATACTCTGTGTGAGAGTTGACCACACATAACAGGAGACAGAGGAGAAAGATTAGGCCAATTTGGCTGGATCAGGCTCTCCCTCTGCTTTTCTGCCTAAAGGTGGCATGAGAGCAGCCTTTGGGAGCAAGGGTGAGGCCTGCTGGAAGTAGGGCATCAAGGCAGGAGTGTGCACTGACAGTTGTCTGGCTGGACCCAGCCTCTGCCCATCTATGACTATGGACACGTTCATATTTCTTAGTGACTAAATGGTGGTGACTACCAGTGTCTGTGAGGGCCTGAGTGTGCCTACCTAGATGTGTGTGACATTTATGAGCACGATTTTCTTACTTTGTGTGACTTAGGTCCTTATCTGTAGAACTGTGCATGAGGGTCCATGTATTTGTGACACCTGTATGGGGTTCTCTGTTGGTTTAGGTATCCCCGGATTATTGACTCCCTGCTACTCTGGGTCTCAGCCCTCTGGCACCTTTGGACCAGTGAATCCCAGTCTCAACAATACCTATGAGTTCATGAGCACATTCTTCTTGGAGATCAGCTCTGTCTTCCCGGATTTTTATCTTCACCTTGGAGGAGATGAGGTTGATTTCACCTGCTGGTATGAGCCCTTTGATCTTCCCATCCCACCTGATGAATTGCTTATTCAGAATAGAGGTTAGCACCCAAGGGGCCAATTCAGCTGCTTCTCAGGGGCTAATTTCAGAGTGGAGACAGCAGTGTGTCTGAGCTCATGTTGCTCAGGTCTTGGGCCTTCCCCTGTCCACCTTCAGAGAGGCCCTATCTGAATTTGGCAAGGCTGTCAGTGTGAACCTCACTTTTCCTCCTCTCTCATATCCCCGAGATGTTTATTTTAAAAACCAGCTCTTGGAAAAACTCAGGATAGAGAAAAATAATCCCTTTTTATGAAGGCTTAAAACAGTCTGCTTGAAGAGTCAAGACACAGAATTCAAGATTAATATATCAGTGTCTAATTAGCATTAAATTGTAAAGTCTAAACCCTCAGATCTAGTGAGCTCAAAAGAGGTTGAGGGGCTTCTCCAGGAATTAGGCACTAGAGCTGTTTCTGGGAAAATAGTTTGGCTTTTTGGAGACACAAGCAGAGGAAAATACTACAGAAGGAGAACAATGTGAGCAAAATGTAGATGTTGTGAGGCAAGGGATCCACAGCAGGTGACAGATAGCATGGCTTGTCATCCACCTGGAATAGCAACTAGGGAAGCCAGAATCCAGTGTGCAGAGCTCAACGCTAAGACCTTGGGCCCACATGTTGCAGTCCAGAGAGAGGATTAATAATATGTGATCTCTTTGGGAGTTTGAACTTAAAACTCATCCTTTCTCAGCCTCTGTCAGCAGCGCCCTCCACATAGCTTTGCTTAGCTATACCTTCCACATTTAAGGCTTCTGAGATTCTTGGCTATTTGGTTTTTCAGGTGAAAAGAGGAAAGTGTGGGAGGCTAGGTGACTAATCTCCAGGCTTTAGGCTTTCAGGATGTTGAAAAATTAATCTTCATTTTTTCCATGGGATTCAGGAAGTCCAACCCAGATATCCAGGACTTTATGAAGAAGAAAGGCTTTGGTGAGGACTTCAAGCAGCTGGAGTCCTACTACATCCAAACGTGAGGAAGGAAGAAGGAGGGTGGGTGGGGACCCTTGGGGGTCACCTCCTGTGGGATCCTCACTTTCCATATCAACGTCAGGCCCTGCTTGCCCACTTTCTGGGCCCCTGAAGGGTCCCTTTGACCTGTCCTTTCAGGTTTGGAATGGTCAGTTCCCAACCCTGGGAAAGACACTGCTCAATTAGGAATAGGTCCCTGGCCAGACTCAACCCCTAGAGCACTGGCACAAACAGCCTAGAGCCAGTCTGAGCTGAGCAGACACTCTCTTGACACTCCTCTCCTCTGCAGGCTGCTGAACATCATCTCTTCTTATGGCAAGGGCTATGTGGTGTGGCAGGAGGTGTTCGATAATAAAGTAAAGGTGAGCCGGGGCAGAGAAGAGAAGGAGCCACCAGCATTGTCTCTCTCTGGTCTCCCCAGCCCTTCCCTGCCTCTGGAGGGACTGATCCTCTGGGTTTTGGACTAGGCTTTAATGGTCAGAGCATTCTCTTATTCCCTCTAGAAAGGCTGCAGAGGTATGAGCCCTGGGTTTACGTGTCAGAGCCCTTGTCTAGCCTCCCTTGCTGCCACCTGATCAAGAGTTATTTCTGCTGCCAGCTCACCTGAGATTCCTGAGACTGGCATGATGGGCTGGATTTTCCTTCCTGAGTCATAGACTAGGGTCTTCCGGAACTGTGGGAGCAGGGCTACCTTCTTCATTTTTCATCAATAAGATCCTAGCCTCCTTCACATGCAGGGCCTCTGCAGAAACCTTGTCCCATGCCCAGCAACATCTGGAGACTTTTGGGCATGGTAGCACTTGGGCCCCATTGCTTGCCTCCCTCAGCTCATAGCCAGTATTACTAGCTCCATGTGGACAGGTAGGCTGCAGAAGGACTGGGGAAGGAGAGCAGCAGGGAGCTCTCTCAGGGCCTGTGGACTCCTTGGCCTCTGTATTGAGGTGTGAGAATGACAGTTAAGGGCCATAGAGACATACTTTTTTTTTGAGACAAATTCTTGCTCTGTTACCCTAGGTAGAATGCAGTGACATCATCGTAGCTCACTGCAACCTCAAACTCCTGGGCTCAAATCATTCTCTTGTCTCAGCCTTCTAAGTAGCTGGGATTACAAATGTGCGCCATGACGCCCAGCTAATTTTTGTATTTTTAGTAGAGATGGGGTGTCTCTCTTGCTCAGGCTGGTCTCGAACTCCTGAGCTCAAGTAATCCTCCCGCCTCCGCCTCCCAGAGTGATAGGAAACAGGCATGAGCCACTGTGCCTGGCCCATAGTTTTCTGCTGAGGAACAGAGGGAGGACACACCCCTTGGCCTAGGTTGCCTGCATGTGAATGAGGCCCAGGAATCTCCTCAGCTCTGTGCTATTACTGTCATTTGACCTTTTGTGACAGGTTCAGCCAGACACAATCATACAGGTATGGCGAGAAGAGGTACCAGTAAGCTATTTGAAGGAGCTGGAACTGATCACTGAGGCTGGCTTCCGGGCCCTGCTCTCTGCCCCCTGGTACCTGAACCGTATATCTTATGGCCCTGACTGGAAGGAGTTCTACCTGGTGGAACCCCTGGAATTTGAAGGTGAAAGCAGGGAGCTCCTCTTGCTGACCAAAGGAGGCTGGGCTTGGGGACAGGGTGGGAGGGAGGAGGGTCTGGCCAGACGTTTCAGGGTAGGAAATGAAATGACTTATCTAAGGACAGGGCCACACTGGGAAGGTGGCTGAAGGGGAACCCTAGAGTTACCCCACCACTGGCCTGTTGTTGCCTGTTTCCCCTCAGGTACCCCTGAGCAGAAGGCTCTGGTGATTGGTGGAGAGGCCTGCATGTGGGGAGAGTATGTGGACAGCACAAACCTGGTCCCCAGGCTCTGGTAAGGGTTTTCTGGGGAGGTAGAGGGTTGGGCTTGAGGGCAGGGCTTCTCCTTTACAGACTCAATCCCATGTGGCCACTCCAGACTAAACCCTCCTCTCAGGCCTGAGAGAGAAGAGGTACTGCAGTGAGCCTTCTATTTGTATGTGGTGTTTACTTCCCATGTGACTTCCATATATTTCCCTCCCGTAACCCATGAGATGTGTAGGATAGGGATTGTTATCTCCACTTCACAGGTAGAAATAATGGGCCGTGGAGAACACGGGTGACTTGCTCAGGATCCAACACTGAGAGTCCGTGGTTCCTGTAATAATACTTTCCTCTGCTGTTTCCTCAGCAGCCTTTACCAAGCATGGTTGGGTGTGCAAAGTTTACATTTTAAGGACATCTGCTGCTGCTGCTGTCATTACCAATTAATGATACCTTTAAGGCTTATTCATATTCCCATATCTTTGGGAGAGGAAGAGAGTGGAATCACTGTCCACATTTTAATGAAGATGGAGCTGAGCCCTAGAACTCTCTGGGAGCCATCCAGCCAGGCTGTGGCTCTGAACGAGGTGTTGATCACTTGCCTTGACCCTGAGCTGGTCCAGGGGGCCTAGACAAGAGGCAGTAGCCTGTGGATGTCCAGCATCTTTGCAGGGAATACATGGCCCAAACTGGCACGTGCCCCATTCCCTGCAGGCCCAGAGCAGGGGCTGTTGCTGAGAGGCTGTGGAGCAACAAGTTGGTATCTAACCTGAAATTTGCCTATAACCGTTTGTCGCGCTTCCGCTGTGAGTTGCTGAGGTGAGTAGGCTGTGGGGCCTTCCTAAGGTGTGGGTGGGGCAGATCCAGGGCTTGGGACCACTTATTGAGAGGAAAAGAAGAATAACAATAGCAAACACTTACAGAGGCTTATAGGTGGCCCTCCATGTCCCAGGGTTGTGCATCTGTGGATTCAACCAACCGTGATAGAAAGCATTTGGGAAAAAATAAATAGATAATAACAATACAACAATAAAAAATAATACAAATAAAAAACAATACAGTGTAACTATTTACGTAGCATTTATATCGTATTAGGTATTATAAGTAATCTAGAGATGATTTAAAGTATATGGGAGGTTGTATGTAGGTTATATGCAAATACTACATCATTTTATATAAGGGACTTAAATATCCATGGATTTTTGTATACATGGGGGTCCTGGAACCACTCCCCTGCTGATACCAAGGCATGACTATACTTGTGGCAAACACTGTGCTAAGCCCATTACAGGCATTGTCTCATTGAATCTTCACCACAGCCCCATAAGGTAGGTGCATTTTTATCCCCATTTCAAAGATAGACAGCTGAGGGACAGAGAAGTTCAGTCCCTTGCCCAAAATCACTAAGAAGCAGGATTTGAACCAGGCCGACTTTTTGGGCTCTCATGACATCTTCACCTCTGATGGAGATGGGCCTTTGTAAGATAATCATTTCCTGGATTCCTTCATTGACCAGGTCTTGAGATCCTGGGGGACATAACCTGGTTCAGACCAGAATCCTGGGCCAAGCATTTTGGGGTCTGAGCTTCAACTGTCTGCAATTCACTGGGTGACTTTAAGCTGGTTCTCTAAGCATCTTGCTTATTTAGATAATAAAGGAAGCATGCCTAGCGGTCCCCAAGGAGATTGATCAGGTCTTATAACTTGTAAGTCTGAGACCTAAGGGCAAGATTTCATGCCCAAGTGCGTGGACTAGACAGCTCCCCAGTCCCCCACTGCCACCATGTTTATAGCGTTTTAGAGCCAGGAACAGAAGGGTAAGTAGGCCAAGAGCGTTGGGCAGCCCCCAGGTATTTACCTCTTTTCTGAAGGGACTGAATTATTTGGTGCTGGGGTACAGAGACAGGCAGGATAGAAATAGGGGGGTGTTCCCCAAAGTTCCTGGGTCTCTCTGTATCAAAATCACCTGGGGTACCTGTTCAAATTGCAGATTCTTGCCAACACTTTGCCCCACCCCAAGTGAGAATCTTGGGAAGTGAGATTCCCCACGTACTTTGGTGTACAGTGACAGTTTGAGAGTCACTGAAATGGGGAAGGGGAGAGTGTCAACTGTGCTGGAGATGTTGCTAGGGCCTAAGACTGGCCCCTTCTGAGGGGCTCATTTTGCCGTTTCTCCCTGTCCTCTTGCAGGCGAGGTGTCCAGGCCCAGCCCCTCAATGTAGGCTACTGTGAGCAGGAGTTTGAACAGACCTGAGCCAGCAGCCCCAGGCACCGAGGAGGGTGCTGGCCCTAGAAGAGGTAGTGGGGCCAGGCTTCCACTGCATCCCGAACAGGGGACGGAGCCCCTTGCCCACATGCCCCTGTACCTGGAGAGAAGGGGGCTGGTGCTGGCGCTGGTGTTCAATAAAGAGTGATGTGGCAT
Source organism: Daubentonia madagascariensis (assembly GCA_023783475.1). Taxonomy (NCBI): domain Eukaryota; kingdom Metazoa; phylum Chordata; class Mammalia; order Primates; family Daubentoniidae; genus Daubentonia; species Daubentonia madagascariensis. The sequence goes on along the minus strand of JAKFHU010000144.1, from coordinate 2,873,778 downwards.
TTTTTATAATAAATATGGACTACCTGTGTAAAAAAACAAAAAAATGTGAATGGCCCTAGGATAAGGGAGCAGCCAGGGCTGGTCTTCTGCTGTTGAGAGTGATTGAGCACTCTCAGCAGGGCCCAGCCAGATTGGGTTTAGTATCTGCCCCTGGGTTCCAGTTGAGGGCTGGGAATGAAACCTGTAGCCTTCGTGGCCTTTGTGCTGCTCTGCTTAGCCTGTGAGTTGTGTCACTCCTCTCCCACCCCTGGACATATTCCAGACACATGCCCTCGTTCTCAGCCTGGTCAGTGCACTTCTGTGTTACCACTCCAAGGCTCTGTATATGGAAGAAGACATTGTAGGGGCCTGGGGGAGTTCTGGGCTATGTTAGGGCTCCACACCCTACCTGGTCACAGAATAGCCCCTCGCCCATGCGTAGTCCCCTCCCCTAGAACTATTCTCCTTTGGGTTTCTTGCTACTTCAATTTCATACAGCCATTGTTTAAATATTATTGAACACACTGCGGTCTAGCCACTGTGGTAACGTGTCGCATTGGAAGGACTCAGAGGCCCTAGCCAACTCTGAAATAATGCAGGCACCTTCCACCGCCTGCTCTCACCCACTTTCAGCTGATGGCACAGCTGAGGCCATGAGAGCAAAGCCCCTTGGGGGCAAGGAGGTGGGCATGTGGCTCTGAAAGAGGCCTTTGTACATGTGACCAGTTTTCTCTAGGAGGAAATGTCTCATTGTGGACCCAGCCTGCCCCCTGGTGGTTTCATGTGCAGAAGTAACAATGTTGCCCAGGGGCTGCGGTGGTAGTGGACAGCAGCCATTTTAGACGAGGATTTCTTTGGCCATTATTTGTTAAGTTCTTTTGCCTGGTCCTGGGCTGGGAGGACAATGGAGAGGTCCCAGGCATTTCTTTCAGAAAGCTTCCAGTATGGTAGATACAGAAACTTGGGGAAGGCAGTGCAGAGAAGGATCTGAGTAAAACTTGGTCCTTGAACACCATCCTTCAGTCCCTTGACTGTGTTCCTTTGGGGACATGGTTGTAGGTAGACCGGCCCTGCCTTCTTGTGCTGTTTCTGTAGGGACAGGGTGGGCATCTTCTACCAGTAGAATACTCTTGGAATTTTCACACAGCCCAACCTAGCCACATCCAGGGCTCCACCTAGAGATATGAGCTAAGCCTCCACCACCTCACCCACCAAAGGAGCCCCCTTACCTCTGTTACCCAGAAGCCTGTGAGGGGTCCCAGGCAAGGACCCTGCAGAAATGCTGCTACACTTCAAATGCCCCTGCTTTTCTTCTGATCATAACTTTCACGTTGCTATTGTTTGGGATAATGTTAAATAAAAAGAGCAGACACTAAATTGTAGGTCGCAAGGCAGTGAAGGAAGAGATCGTGGAAACACTTGGATTAAAGCAGTAAGGTTCTATGATTTCTTAATTCTATTGTAAATATTTTCTTTAATGTTATTATCTGTACCATTAAAAAGATTAAAACAGCCTGGTCTAGACCTTCAGTGATAGGGTGTGCCGTTCCCCAACCTCCATCATTGCTCCTCTGGTCCACTGATCATGAGGGCATTTACCTGAAGATCATCATCAGACCTTGAAATGGTGACAGGTCAGAGGCGGTGGCCGCAGCGACCACCCAATCTTCAATGCACAGAATTTCTCTTTCCCTAACTCATTTCCCTTCACCTGGGCTCTGAATTTAGAGCCCCACCCTGCACAGGCCCAGAGTCCTCAGGCCTGCCTGTGTTCTGTGCGCTACCGGGGCAGGGAAGTGTCCAGACTGACTTCCTGGCTCCAGTCATCCTAGGAACAAACAGCCCAGCCTCTGCTCTCCTGTGAGTCTACTAAGAAGGCAAGGCAGGCCTAATGGGCATAAAAGTACAGGGGTGAATGGAGTCTGGGAGAACCTTTGCCTCCCCTCTCCTTGGTAGGAGTAGAGACCGCATGCCAGGTACCCTACCTTCTAGGAATCAGGTAAAGTGATGTCACTGGTGTTTTCAGGTGCACCTCGGTGGATTACCATAGAGATGGGATAGCAGGACTTGGGAACATAGGTGCCACCACAGCACTAGTGATGTAGAGTCATTGCCCCTAGACTTCTGGTGAGGGGATGGCGAGGACAAAATGATAATGGGAAAGGGTGAAATAAAGGATGTTGACTGAATTTATTTTTTATTAAAGTAGATACACATGCCTTGTGGCAACATTCCTAGCACTCAAGTCTACATTTGTATAGTTTCTTTTTCGCTATTTTTTATAAGATTAATCAACACAGGGCATGACAAGTGTGTGTCATATACTACTTTTTTCTACTAAGAAAAAAAGTAGGAATTGAGTGCTTTGTTTATTAAAATCATTCTGTATTTTTTCCTTTATAAAGAAATAAATTCTGAGAGGTTGGCAATTAGTATCCTTTTCTATATTAATAAATATATGTGTAACATAAATACATATTAACTCATTTCAGTGAAATGTTTACTTGTTGGATTTTTTCATTACTCTGTATATACACACACACATATATGAAATTTTACAGTCCTCACAGTTGTTTTAAAAATCCTTTTTGAAGCTGTCCTTGTGTGTATGTATGTGTGTCTGTTTCTACATTTTTCAATGAGATTTATTTTTAATTAAAATGTCCATGAACCTGGCTTTTTTTTTTCACAGAAATTACTGTACCCTAACTACATTCATGGTAAGTCTAACGTACCCAAGTAAATACTCTTTATTTTTTAATGATTTCAAGTATTTCAAACAAATAGAAAACTACAGAAAATAAAATAATAAACAGTATAACCACCCAACTTTATCACATCTCAATGGTTATATTTCTTCAGATTTGTTTTTTCAAAGAGATGAAACATTATATATGTCCCCCTTCTTAGTCCTGTTCCCTTCTTCCCCCAAAACAACTATTTTCCAGAATTTACTTTTAATCTCATTTCCTCTGGAGTATTTGATCCTTAAGCTGTGATTTTTCTTCATTGTTAGTAAATTCTTTATGGCTCACTTTATAGCAAATTAGAAAGGGATGTTTTGGAAGCCACTCAGAAAGGGGAGAGGAGGCAGGCACAGGTGGGAAGAGGTGCCCTGCCCTGCTGCTGTGCTGTGAGTGTGAGTATGAGAGAGCATGTGGCTGGGTGTCTGGATAATCTATTTGTAATAAAAGAGAGGATACTTGAATGTATAAATCCAGAGAAAACTGTGCTGATGTTTTCTAGACTCACGTAAGTCAGAAATCTGAATGAAGATGTATGTGAAGATCCAGCTAGGGGAACAAAAGTGCTGTCACTTTTATGTGTTTACTGTGTCAGGCACTATTATAAGCACTTTACTGGATGTTAATTTATTTAATCCTCATCCCAACCAATGTAGTGTAGGTATCAGTATTATCCTCATTTGACAGATAAGGAAACAGACATAGAAAGGTTAAGTGACTTGTTTATGGTTACACAGCTATGCTGAGACAGGATTTGTGTTCAGGGAATGTGGCTTCAAACTCAACTAGTTAACTCTACCCTCTACTGCACCCGGCCATCAGCCACTGCCCGCTGCATCAGATGTCTTCCTCCTCTTGGATACCACATACAGACATACTGATAAAGCTGGGTGCTCAGCTACATCTAGGCTCAAGTCAGTTTCCTTGCCTGTCTTTAAACAAATAAAATTTAAACCCCTCAGTCCTGCTTTTTTCGGTCAAGTTGCCTGAAACAATTGCAAGTTTGTCTCCATTTCTCCACTTCACATTCAGGCCTCAGGACCCTGCAGTTTGGCTTTAGTCTTCATGAAGGCCACTCTCACTAAAGCCAACAATAACCTACTTGTTGCCACATCAAGGGACATTTCTCAATATGTAAAACATTACTTGGCCTTTCCTTATATTTTGAGATTTTGATCACTCTTTTTTTTTTTTTAAGAGATGGGGTCTCATTCTGTTGCCAAGGCTACAGTGCAGTGGTGCCATCATAGCTCACTGCAACCTCAAACTCCTGAGCTCAAGCGATCCTCCCATCTCAGCCTCCTGAGTAGCTGGGACCACAGGCACATGCCACCACACCCAGCTAATTTTTAAATTTTTTGTAGAGATGGGTTTTCGCTATGTTGCCCAGACTAGTCTCAAATTCCTGGCCTCAAGCAATCCTCCCACCTTGGCCTCCCAAAGTGCCAGGATTACAGATGTGAACCACTGCGCCCAGTCTCATCACTCCCTCTTTGAAATTCTTTCTTCCCAGACTTTTGTGACACCATTGTTTCCTGAGTTTTCTTCTACAGCTTTCATTCTTCTTTCTCACTATCACTATATTCAGGTGATATGAAGTAGTAAATGTTGGCTACCTGAGTTTGGAGCTTATAATCTCTGAAGATTTGCCTGAGTGTAAATGGGATCACGTAGAAGAAAGTATAGAAGCTGAAAGAAGAAAAACCCTTGAAAACATAATTGGTTGTGGGATGGGAGTTTATTGAAGGAGTTATTGATAGTGAGACTTGAGCCCAGGAGTTTGAGGTTACAGTGAGCTATGATCTGGGCACTGCACTCCAGCCTGGGTGATCAAGCGAGACCCTATCTCAAAAGAAAATTTTTTAAAATTCAAGATACAAAACTCTCATGAAGAAATCAAAAAAGATCTAAATAAATGGAGAGACACTCTATGTTTATGGATAGGAAGACTCAATGTTGTTAAGATACTGGTTTTTCCCAATGTAATATAGATTCAGTGCAGTCCTAGTCAAAATCACAGAAAGTTATGTTAGAGGTATTGACAAGCTGATTCTAAAGTTTGTATTGAAAGGCAAAAGACTGAGAATAGCCAACACTATTAAAGGAGAACAACAACATTGGAGGACTGACAATACCCAACTTCAAGACTTACTGTAAAGCTACAATAATTAGGAAAGTTTGGTATTTGGTGAAAGAATAGATGAATAGATCAATGGAACAAAATAGAGAGCCCAGAAATAGACCCACACAAATATAGTCAACTGGTCTTTGACAAAGGATCAAAGGCAATTCAATTGAGAAAGGAGATTCTGTTCAACAAATGGTGCTGAACAATGAACATGCAAGAAAATAAACATCCAAAATCAGTTAATGAAATACAGCATAGTAACAGAATGAAGGACAAAAACCACATTCTCATCTCCATAGTCACAGAAAAAGCATGTGACAAGAGAGAAAACCTATTCGTGGTTTAAAAAAAAAATCCTCCCTTGACAATGTAGGAACAGAAAGGAATTTCTACAACCCAATAAAGGCTATCTACAAAAACATCTACAGTTCACATATTTAATGGTGAAAGACTGAATATTTTCCCCTAATATTTGGGACCAGAGCAAGATTTCCACTTTAACCTCTTGTATTCAAGATTGTACTGAGGGGAATCATATGTTCCACTTTCTTGAGTTTTATGAACTTTAATTTGGTACTGCTTACTAAAGAGATAGTGTATGGACATTTATGTAATAATATAGTATACACTAAAAACAAGACTTCCCAATGTAGAGCTTATAGAATATACACAATTATGAGTGTTGCCATTATGTGGTGGAAAGAACTGTAGCCAGAGATCTGGATTCCATTGATGTCTTATTTTCTTTATGTGTAAAAAGAGGAGAAAAAATTTTAATGGATTTGGTCTATACTTCACACCGTACAGAAAAATTAACTAAAAATGATTTATAGACCTAAGTGCAAAACCTAACGCTATAAAGCTTCCTGAAGAAAACATAAGAGAAAATCTTTGTGTCCTTAGTTTAGGCAAAGATTTCTTTAAAGCACAATACATTAAATAATAAATTGATAAATTTGACTTCATAAAAATCAAGATTAAAAACTGTTCTTCAAAAGTCACTGTTAAGAGCATGGAAAGACGAGCCACAGACTTGGGAGAAAAATCTTTGCAAAGCATAAATCTGATAAAGGACTTGGAACCAGAATATATAAAGAACTCCCAAAACTTAATGATATGAAAACAAACAGCCCAATTTTTTATATGGGGAAAATATTTCAATGGGTAATAAATAAGTACATGAAAAGATTCTCAAGAACATTCGTCATTAGGGAAATGCAAATTACAACCACAGTGAGATACCACTATACACCTATTAGAATGGCTAAAGTTTAAAAGACTAGCCATAACAAATGTTGGTGAGGATATGGAGGAACTAGAATTCTCATACACTGCTGGTGAGAATATAAAGTAATACAACCCCTATGGAAAACAGTTTGACGGGTTCTTAAAAAGCTAAACATACACCTATCACAAGATCCAGCCATCCTGCTCCATGCTACTGACCCAAGAGAAAAGGAAATGTATGTCCATAAAAAGAGCTGTACAGGAGTATTCATAGAAGATTTATTTGTACTAGCCAAAAACTGGAAACAACCCAAATGTCCATCAAAAGTTGAATGGATGAAACAAATAGTGGTGTATGCTTACTATGGAATACTGCTCAGTAGTAAAAAGGAATAAACTATGGATGAATCTAAAAATAATTTGCTGAGTGAAAGAGGCCATAAGAAGACTACATACTGTATGATTTCATTATATATATAAAACTATATATGAACTATAGTGGCAAAAGTGTATCAGTGGTTGCTTAGGGATACGGGAGGCAGGGAGGAACAGAAGGGAGAGATTATATATGAGCACAAAGAAATCTTTGAATGTGATGGATCTATTCACTGTCTTTATTGTGATTATTTCATGGGCTCATATATCAAAATTTATCAAATTATGCACTTTAAATGTGCAATTTATTGTATTCAATCGTATCTCAATAAAACTTTAAAACAATTTTAAAAGCTAAGTGACAAGGTACTACCCTACAAACCCCAAAATACTAGCATTTGGGGATGAATCATCAATACCCACAAAACTGATAAGTATTTAGCATCTGTGCAGCAGAAAGCAAAGGGAAGGCAATGAGGGGGGTCTAATATTCCTGAGAATAGGAGAACCCCCAAATCATCAACAGGTAGGAAATGTAAAGTACAATCTGAGAATAGCATCAAAACTGGGAAGAGGTTGTACACGTTCAATTTGCAAGTGAATGCAAAGGAACCAAAGTAAATTCTGGAGATATTGAAGTGGAGCCTTATAAGATCTTGAAACTAACCAATCAACACTTTGCTCCAGGACAAAGCCTAAACTGAGGAGAAACTGCTGGGAATAGAGTCCAAATAGAACTTGGCAGGGACAGTAAGGGTAAAAGAAAGAACGTCTAGACAAAAGTGAGTAGGGCAGTAGAGGATGCCCGTCTCAGAAGTCAAAGGTCATATTTGTACCACTTCTTTTTTAAAAAGTAAAGAAAACTCTAAAGCTTGGAAGCTAGAAAAGCTATTTTCCCCATTCATCCTTCTAAAAAGAAAGTCATTGCACTTAAAAATGAGCAATTAAAACTGCTCAATTGAATCCCAAACATGGTCATTATAAAAAAAAGAGAATAAGAACCACAATAATGTCCCTATTGACAATGAAAGCATTTCAAAAAGATTTATCCCTAACAGAAGAACACCATTAAGAAAATGAAAGGGACTATGAAAAATCAATATATATAAGAATTAGAAAAATTCAGAAATGTGATGATTGGATTGGAATAAGAATTTTAAAAAGTGAGATTACAGAATTTAGGAAGGAATTATAATAAATGAAAAGTTATTTCAGAAATGAAGTCTAAACTAGAAGGAACACAAGAAAAAATGACAATGGATAATATTAATGTGTTCAGACAAGCAGAACATTAAATAGAGGACATTTTTAAAAGGACTTTTTAAAGGAGAAAGAAAGAAAAGATTTGAAGAAAGTGATAGAAAAACAAATAGGCAAAGAAGATCTAACATATGCATGATAGGGTTTCCTGAGGAAAATGAAAGCAATGGAACAGAACATACACTGAAACTATACTTTAATAATTTTTTTTCTGAAATAAAAAGGCTTCAAACTACAGGTTGCAGAGACACACAGGTACCTGGGAGAATAAACCCAGAATGGCCAACACCTGAGGTGATGATGACACATATCTGCAGTGCCAGGGCCAGGGCCATGTTATACAAATGAGCCAAAGATGGCCTCTGTGCTTTGGCCCTTTGTTGTTTACTTGTTAAGAGTAGGCTGGGACCCATTAGCTCAAAAGCCCACGAGCACCAAACTCAAATTTTTATACATCCACTTGTTTTAAGTTTAGCCCAAATAAGCAGATTTTTAGCTATTTACAGCCTGCTTACTTTGCATACCTTGTGGAACTGAACCAAACATCTAATAGCCGTGGATAAGATAAACCAAAAGGCTATGAAGACTCCAAGCCACTGCTATCTTTCAGAGATTTCTGACTCAAAGACTCCCTGACATGCTGCTGAACAAGATCACCTAGACATGTAAGTCCCCTCTTCAGTATCTCTCTCCCCCAGGAGTTCCATTTCCCTTTTCCCCTTGTAGGTGGTGGCATCTACACATTTGCCCTTGGACGGTCTCTTGCTGTAAGGGACTTTTCCTCGCAACCCCCATGCAAACCTATCAAAGTACCACCCAAATAAAATTTGTTGTGTCTTACTGCCACTTCATGGTCACATCTTCTACCTCGCTCAGCCCTGAAATTTTTGAACAAACTATAGGCCAGCACCCCTAATTATAATGCTAGCTAGGACCTACAGAAACCCTACTGCTTCCTCAGGGTCTGATTAGAGACAATATCAATTGGGTTACAGAGTTCCACACCTGGTTATCAGACTCTCTCCTTGGAAACAAGCTGTCCTCCCCATCATGAGACTTTACCCGTGGGTGAGGTTGTGTATTACTGAGTATTTTGGCACACAGTTATCACCACATGACAGAAATAGATGGAGAATTAAGGCACAAACCTCCTAGCTCAGCTTGGGCCCTTGTTCTTGGTTGCATCTCTCTCCTTGCCTCAGGGGTTGATTCTCATTGTCACTGTTCGAAGTCCCTGGGGGACAGTCACATTGATCTATGAACAATGAGCTCTTACTACTTCCTACTCAATCTTGGTGTTTCACTCCCTTTCCATTGTCACAGGTAACAAAAGGTTAGGCAAAGGTATGTCTGCCAAGTTCAAAGTAAGAGTAGGGGTGGCAAAACAATACAAATTAGAATTAAATACAAATAGCTTGAGACCTGGTTGTGAGTTTAATTTTATGTTGTAGAGGTAAACTCTCAATGAAGATATAATCTGTATAAATCTCAAACTCAGTATAATTTCACCTTAAACAATATAACACAAAAATTGGCAGAAAAATATATGTACACATGTATGGCAAAATGGAGTAAAATACAGTTGTTAGGAGAGTTATTGAGAGAATATAACCCACCTCACATTAATACTTCATGTAAAGAATGTAGAATATTGCAGAGGATATGCAAATTATAACTGAATTAATGCATGTCTATAGAACTTTATACCCCAGAAACAAAGAATCAATGTTTTATCAGGTTGGCAAACTAAGCACAAGCTCCACTTTGGCCCTCCAATCCCAAATCATAAAAATTATTACATATATTCCATAATTGGAGTAGATACAAGAATTGGATCAAATATTATGAGTAATTTCTATAAGACATAAATGGGGTTAGATAGGATTAAAGACGAAGCCTCAACCCCAAAGAAGATTGCTGCAGTAAGTGCGAGTGGCTTCAGGGTACCTTAAGGCATAGTTTTATGAGGTACAATCACAATATCAAATGAAACAGTAAAATCAGAGTAGTTGCAGCTAGTTCCTTCAGAGAACCGGTCACTACCTTATGACAAACAGTTAATAGTAAAAGATGCAATAAAGATGGATGTAAAAATTAATGAAACAAAAAAAATGCAGCAAAGTTGATCAGTAATACAAAAAGATCACCATCTGGAAAATCCAAGCTTTAGTTGTTTATAATCAAGAAAAAAAGAGAAGAAAAAATCTTTAAGAATAAAAAACAATCACAACCAGCCTGACCAAGAGCAAGACCCCATCTCTACCAAAAATAGAAAAAATTAGCCAGGCATCATGGTGCGTGCCTGTAGTCCGAGCTACCTGGGAGGCTGAGGCAGGAGGATGGCTTGAGCCCAGGAGTTTGAGGTTGCAGTGTGCTATGCTGACACCACTGCACTCTACCCAGGGCAACAGAGCAAGACTCTGTCTCAAAAAAAAAAAAAGAATAAAAACCAAGATATAGCTGCAGGAATAGGGGAGATGAAAATTGAGAAAAAATATTAGGTAAACATTATGCAAATACATTTGACACTGCAATACAATTAGTTTTTGAAGGAATATATTAATTACCAAAACTGGCTCATGAAGAAGTAAAAAATATCCCAATACTTCATGTTTGTGTGGACAAGAGGTACCAAACCTTCAAGGAAGATTTTATAGACTTATTAAAATAAAATGGGGGAGGGGAGGTCCTGAGCATTACATCACAATGGCAGCACATCACACCACATGGGAGAAAAGCAATAATTGAGGAAACAGTGCCTGAGGATTCTGCAGCATTGAGGAAAAATATAAATGTGCAGATTTAGGAAGCATAAGAAATTTCAAGCAATTTAAATAGAAAGAATTATATGCTATAACACGTCATTACAAAAGTGATGATTGCCAAAAGCAATCAAAAGCTCTTAAGAGCAGCCATAGAGAAATGCTAACTGCCTGCAGAGAAAGGGCAGATGGACTACCAGTTGGCTTCTCATAAGCAAAATGGAAACCAAAGTATGGTGAAATAATATCTTCAAAGTAAAAGTGAGAGAAAATAACCATATATTCACTAAGCTATCATTCAAGAAGTGAGCCAAAATAAGGAGTTTCCAGACAAGGAAAGCAGCTTACCACCAACAGTTCCTTTACTAAAAGATCTTCTAAAGCAGTAGTTCTTAACCTTGCTTGCACACACATTGGAATCAATAGGGGAGCTTTAGTACATGCTCATGTCTGGGTCCCACCCCAGCAAGTCTGATTCAGTTAATCTAGGCTATGGCTGTAACATGGCCCCTTCTCCTACCCACCACCAAGGTGGTGTCAGAGAAGGCAAAATGGGGAGCTAGGACTCTCATCATCACCCTGCATTAACAAATACCCCTCCTATGGGTTCAATGGAGCCACATTAGACTCTTCTCCCTCCCTAATAGATTGGTATCATAGAAGCCTAGTAAGAAGTTTCCACTCCCACCCAGCAGTAATGAAGCCACCTTCTCTTCCGTTCAGGGTGGTTTCAGCAGAGACCCAGTAGAAAACCTTAACTTCAACCACCACCTGGTAGTAACAAGGCAGTGTCCCTTTTCCCCACCAGTATAGGGTCTAGGAGGCTTACTAAACAGATTTAAATAAGATTTAAAGATTTAAATAAGATCCAGAGTCTCATAATAAAATATCCAAAATATCCAAGAATCAAATAAAAATATCACATTATAACAAGAACCCTGAAAATCTCAACTGTAATGAGAAAAGACCATCAATAGACACCAACACTGAGATGACACAGATGTTAGAATTATCTGTCAAGGATTTCTAAGCAGCCATGATGAGATGCATCAATAAGCAATTGCAAACAAACTTGAAACAAATGAAAAAATAGAAAGTCTCAGCAAAGAGATAGAAAATATACATAAAGACCAAATGGAAATTTTAGAACTGAAAAATATAACAACCAAAATGAAAAACTCAATGGATGGGTTCAACATCAGAATGGAGACATAAAGGGAAGAACTGAAGGACTTGAAGATAGAACAATAGAACTTACCTAATCTGAAGAACAAAGAGAAAATAGACTTTAAAAAATAAATAGAATCTCATGGACCTGTGGGATTATAACAAAAGAGCTAACATTCATGTCACCATAGTCTCGGAGAGAAAGGAGAAGGAAGATGGGGCTGAAAAAGTACTGGAGGAAATAACGACTGAAAACTATTCAAGTTTAGCAAAAGACATAAATCTGCAGATTTAAGCAGTAGGGTGAGCCCCAAACAGGATAAAGCCAAAGAAATCCACATCAGGACACATAATAATCAAATTTCTGAAACCTGAAGACAAAGATAGAATTGAGAAAGAGATGACATCTTAGCTACAAGAGAAAAATAATTTGAATGACAGCAGATTTCTCATCAGAGACCATGGAGGTCAGAAAGGAGTGGCACATTTTTCAAGTGCTGAAAGAAAAGAACTTTCAAACCAAAATTCAATATCCAGCTGTAGCTTCCTTCAGAAATGAAGGGGAAATCAATACATTCTCAGAGGAAAGAAAACTTAGAGAATCTGCCGTCAACATAACTGCTCTAAAAAAATGGCTAAAGGAAGTTCTTAAAATGTAATCAAAATGATAAAAGAAGGAATCTTGGACTATCAAAAAGGAGGAAAGAACAATGGAAAGAAGGAAAATATGTGTACGTACAATAGGCTTTACTGCTTCTCTGGAGTTTTCTAAATGATTTTTGAATAACATTGTCTAATGTGGTTCTCAAGGTATGTGTAGGAAATATCTAATATAATTACATAATAAATGGAGAAGGGTAAAGGGACTTAAAGGTAGGTAAGCTTTCTATGCTTCACTTGAACTGATAAAATGTCAATGCCAGTAGACTGTGATAAGCTGTGTATGTATAATATACCTAGACTAAGGAACAAGTTACCCATAGAATGGCAGGAAAAAGAAAATAAAAATGAATAATAGAGGAAACATAAAACACAAAAAATTAAGTGGCAGACTAACATATCAATTACATAAAATTGATATGTAAGACAAAGATTGGTAGAGTGGATTTTTAAAAATGATCCAATTCTATGCTGTCTACACAAAACTCACTTTAAACATAACTATTAATATATAAGTAGGCTGAAAATAAAAGCATAGAAAAAGACATACTCTGCAAACATTAATCAAAAGAAAGCATAAGTGGCTATATTACTATCAGATAAAGTAGCTGTCAGAGCAATAAGTTTACCATGAACAGAGAGTGACATTACATAATGATAAAGGATCATCATCCAAGAAGACATCACAATTTTAAATGTATAAGACCCAAACAACAGAGCTACAAAATATGTGAGGCAAAAATTAATAGGAGAAATAGACAAATTTACAATTACAGTTTGACTTCAACATCCTTCTCTCAACAATTGACAAAACAACTAGACATAAAATCAGCAAGCATATAGAAGAACTCAATGCTGTTTACCAATAGAATGTAATCAGCATTTATAGAACACCCAATAACAGCAGAATACACATTGTTTTCAAACATCAATGAACCATTTACCAAGATAGACCATATTCTGAGGGTAACAAAATAAACCTCAACAAATGTAAAAGAATTTAAATCATACACAGTGTATTGTGACCACAATTGACTCAAACCAGAAATCCAATAATAGATAACAGGCAAATCTCCTCCAAACACCTAGAAACTAAACGGCGTATTTGTAAATAATACATGGATCGAAGAGGAAGTCTTAAGGAAATAAAAAGAAAACATAGAACTGAATGAAAGTGAAGTGTTCTGGTAACCCATTTCACAATCAACTAATTACAAGGAGTAACTTTTTATTAAAGGATAAAAATAATTTCTTAAAATTATGATTTATTTCTGAATTTGAATATTGCTTTAAGAATTTTTTGATGATTCCAGTTGCTACTGCTGCTCTTGATCAGCTTCTTGGAATGGACACAGGTTGTGTTAAAGTCTCTATTAGAACAATATAATTAGCAATTTTCCTGAAAGAGGCAAGAAAAAAATTTATGGAATAAATATATAATTTATGAATTAATTTATCTTTATTATATTACTACTCTGTCCAAATATCACTGGCCCATCAAGAGAATACCTAGACATGTGCAAGAGTAATACAATTCCATCAGCTCTCATAGTTTGCCAAATTTCAGTCATATAAAAAACACAGCTTTACATATATTTTTCATTTTTGTTATTCTGAACGTGTATTTGTGAAAATAAGAGGGAGACATTTTATTTAAGAAACTGTAACTCAATTGCATCTTGTAAATATTTAGACACACGGTATGTCAATTTCCATTTCTTCTCTTGCCCTGGGCCCCGCAAATGTCAGAGGTGGGCCTGGCCCTAACCTCCTTGACCCTCAGCACTGCAGCTTTCATTTCCAGAAAAGGAAGATAACACTCCTGAGCTCACAGAATTGGGATGAACCAGGCACCTTGTGCGTAATGGGTGCTGAGTACTTAGGGCTAAGTTCCCTCACTCTCCGGAGGAGGAATCAGTGTTTAAGGAGTGTTTGGAGGGTTTTGTTTCTTTGTTTTATTTCTTCTTGCTTGCTTGCCTGCTTTTTTGGGAGACGAACGTGTTGTGTTTGAGGCTCAGGGGTAAGGAAGTGGTTGAAGACACGGAAGAGAGAGATGTGTGATGGGGTCGGGTGGGGTGGGTTCCGAGGGACTGGCTTTGGTAGTAGGAATGGAGAAGAGGAATCCCCATCCGCCCCCGCAGGAAACGCTCCAGCGATTGGAGGTGTGTGTGCCTGCGTGTGCCTGTGTGTGCCTGTGTGTGAGGAGGAGATTAGCTGCGACTCCTGCAGACACCATCACGCATGACGAAGCTACTTCCCTTTACGCGGCCCAAGGCGCACACGCGCGATCCGCGGCCACGCCCGCACACACTCAACACACAGGGCATTCGCGGGTCCGGTTGCCATGGCGAGCAGGAGCGCGTGAGCCCAGCCGCCCCTCCCGCCCCCGGCCGAGCCCAGTCAACTCCCACTCTGATTGGCCGCTGCTTCCTCATTATGCAAATCATTTGCGTAGAGTCGGCAGCCAGCTGCCTGACGTCATCAAGCACCGGGGCTGGGGCTCGGGGCTTGGCTCCGGGAGAGCTCGGGCGGGAGCCCAGAGAGTGCCGAGCGGGGACCTCAAGCCAGACCCCAGCGTCCCGCCACCTCTGCCCGGGCCCGCCCCGCCCCGGTCCCGCCCCTTTCCAGCGCGCCCCACCCCTTCTACGCCCCTCCACCCGGACCCCGCCCCCTGTGCAGCCCCCCGCCCTCGCCACCCGGGCCCCGCCCCCTCCCCTGGCCCTCGCCACTGGTCCCGGGCGGGGACGGCGGGACAGGCGGGACAGGCGGGACCGGCGGGACCGGCGGGAGGGCGGACCGGGCGGGGATATGGCCGCGGCGCCCGGAGGGTCAGCGCAGCCCGCCGGCCCCAGCCCACGCCTGGGTTTCAGCACCGCGGACAGCGGCGTCGGCATGAGCGGGCTGAACCCGGGTCCTGCCGTGCCCATGAAGGACCACGACGCCATCAAGCTCTTCGTGGGGCAGATCCCGCGGGGCTTGGACGAGCAGGACCTCAAGCCGCTGTTCGAGGAGTTCGGCCGCATCTACGAGCTGACGGTGCTGAAGGACCGGCTCACCGGCCTCCACAAAGGTGCGCGGGGTCAGCCCAGCCCAGCCCAGCCCAGCCCCAATCCGATTAGAGTGTGGCCCGGCCCCAACCCTAGCCCTACCTAAAGCCAGTCCAACACCAGTCCAATATCAGCCCCACCTCAGCCCAGCCCCCTCCCCAGATCACAGAGCCCCCAACCAGAATTTTTTCTTTCACATCTTCACTCTGATCATCACTCTGGTCCCCTAACATGTTCTCCACTCTAATCTCCAAATCCCTACCCTCCACCTCTCACATCCCAACAGTCTCTGCCTTTCAGTTGGACCGCTCCGCCATCCCTCCCATCAGACATCCCGAATCCTGGAATTTGGAGACTTATCCCACCATCTAGATCTCTAATACCCTCAATCTCCCAAACCCTGGACCCAAGCATTCCTGAACCCTCCATCTGGTGCCACTTCACTGAGTCCTAACCACCCACACACATATCTTGGACTTGCACCCCTCCTTCTGGCCTCCAAATCCAGCCAACCCCCCAGAGCCTTCTTTTGACTCTCAGACTGCAACCTAAAACCCCATGGACCCAAACTCTCCCCTTCTTCGGAATCCAGGCCTGTCTAACTCACAAAATCCAATTCACCTCCCAGGAGGCTTTCAGTTCCAAATGCCGCCTCATGTTTGACAATAACCCCAATCTCTCCTATCCTTTGCCAGAATCCCAACACTCCACTTCTTCTGATTTGAGTCCAGAACCCCGACCTCCATTTGTCCCCTTCATCTTAGATTTCCCTTAGCTGAATCTACATTTCTTTCATCCCCTAATCCCCCCACTCCTGTGCCTCTTCTTTGCTCCTCCCCAATCCTCTTTATGGCCTCCTGCTTTCCCTCCCTCACAGGTTGGTCCCAGACCAGAGCACTCTCGGGGTGGGTCAGGCTGAAGAGGCAGAACGGGATCTTCTCCCTGCCCTTGCTAGAGAGACAGAGGCACCACGGTCCTGTCCAGCCACACCCCTTTCTTCCTGTAGAGAGAGGGAGGAGGCTTGTTTACATGCAGAAAAGTCTGTCCAGGCTGGGCTAGAGTAAGAGATCCAGAGTCACATGTCATACATGGGCAAGAGAAGGGGAAATGATTTGAGGAGAAACACCTTTATCTCCCACCACCATCACCATGCTGTGGTTTCAGGTTTTTGGTGGGGAAGGGTCACCAACTATCCTTCATGATCTTCATAAGGGAGAAGTGGTGGGCCTTGGGTAACAACTAAAAGTACATTGCTAAGGGCTGAGAACTGGAATCAGACTGCCACTTCTTTTCAACTGGGAGGCCTTGTGGGGTTCCTTGGCACACTAATATAGGGGCTTCAAGAAAATTCCCATAGAAGGGCTGGGATTATCTGGGTAGGGGTATAGCTTCTACCCTTTGGAGTGGGGTTATATTAAAGGGGGCATGAAAGGACAAGACCACACCATCAAGATTCCTTCTAATGTAGTCTGGCTGCCTACCTGTCTGTCCATCCATCTATAGGAACTTCTTATTTTCTAGACACTGATTTCAGTAAGTACAAAGCTAATCTTTGTAGGCTATCTATACAATAAGGGAAGTGTGTGGAATACCTTTAATTCTCACTCAGACACTATCAGAGTCTCTGAACTGTTCTCTCATCCTTTCTCTCCCCATTTAGCTCTAATTCTTACTGTTTTTTCATTCATCTGTTCCTCAAGGCATGCTTCTCTGTCCTTCCTTCCCTTCATTCTTCCACCCCCTGTCCCAGGTAGTCCACATGAGGCTTCTTTAGGCAAAAACTAGGCCCCTGAGCCTTTCAGACAGGCAACCCTGCCCGGTTCTGACGTCAAATGATATGACTTGGTGGCAAAATATACAGCAGGGATGTAAGCGAAATCACTTGTTTGGTGATTTATTCCCAAACCAACCTGCAACTCTCCAAGGCAAGTGTTGCCTTGCAAAGATGATTGTGGAGGGTCTCAAATCAACATCTTCCCCACTCCCTCCCCAGCAATAGTGATGTCTAAAAGCTAGAACAACTCATTTTCCTTTTGATGTCTGGGTATTGAGGGAGGCAGCAACAGTGCTTTGAATACAACCCCAGCCTGGGAGTTGGAAATTCCAAACCCTGCCCTGCCACTGACACACTCTCTGGGCTTTAGTTTCCATATTGATATGATAAGAGTTTGGCCCAGGAGTTCTCCAAGATCCCTTTAACTCAATAAATGGCAGATAATCCACCCATCTTAAGGGGGCACATAGAAGACACCAGGAAAAAAATGCTCCTGTTTGCCTTTGTAGTCTTCTGAGGTCTAAGTGGAAAACTGCACCAAGTTCCTTATGGCTTCCTACATCCGCTTTCTCCTCCTTCAGTCCGTCTCCTTTCTATACTCAGAAGTCTCTTTTTGAAAACACAGATCTTACTTATGATGTCACAATTGCTCTTAAGAAAAAGTTCAAAATCTAACTGAGGCCTACAAAGCTATATATGACTTGATTCCTGAATAACTCACTAGCCACTCTGCCCCCATTCACCAGCCTCCAACCATAGTAGCCACTCTATCCACTTCCCCAACACACCAAATTCTTGACTCAGTCTTTACATGTGCTATTCCCTCTGCCTGAAATAATCACCACCCTCTTTTTAAACCTGGTTCTTGAGGACTCAATATTCTTGTTCTTAAGGACTCAATGTCTTCTTTGAGACATTCCCCAACCCTTTGGACTCAATTAGGTGCCCCTTATGATTTGTTATCTAATCCCCATGAGGTCAGGGAATGTGCCCATTCTTGTTGCCACTCTATTCCCAGGCCCATAATAATACCCCAACATAATAAGTGTTCAATACATATTTTCTGAATGAATGAGTGCTCAGTGACTGTTGGAAAGGAAGAGATCCCTGCTTCAGTGCTTCCTAGCAGGCTACGGGTTCTGAGGCTGAACAAAGAGAGGGTAGGCCTGATCATTTAGCTCAATCAAGACCCCTTATTTACTCCATGTCTTTTTCCTGAAAACTGGCCCTTTTAGAGGAGCCGTATTTGGGGTACAATAACCCTTTAAGAGGCCCTATCTTGAAGCGCTAGGAGAGTTGACAAATCAAGCTCCTTGGATAGGATTAGGAGGTCCCTGGAAACTCCCACCTATGGGAAGCCCTTAAACCAGTACCATCTTCCAAGACTCAAATCAATCCATTCCCCAGCTTCACATTTAGGGGAGGAAGGTGTTGGGAAGGAGCCGTGGGGTCCTGGGGTTGGCCCCCAACCCTTCTCTTTCTCTTGTGCCTCCTCCCATCTTGCAACTGAGTTGGGAAGGAATTGAGGCTGATCCTGGGAGACTCCATGAGTCTGAGTCCAAAACAGAAGGGAGACTCTGGGTTAAAGATGAAAGTAAAGCTGCTTAGGGAGGTTTAAGCCCAGGCAGACTTACGGCTGTAGTGGGAGGGAGACGTGGGATTGTATGAGCATATGGCCGGGTGTGGGTACATGTGTCCCCTGGGCAGGAGGCCAGGAGCAAATGGAAAGGAGCCAGAGCCTGGGACACAGGTCCCCAGGCACATGAAGCCCTTCCCTTCAGAGCAGGTGGGAGGCAGGAAAGGCTTCTCAGAAGCAGGGTACTTGTTTAAGGGAAAGTGGCCTTAAGTTTGGCAACTTAATAGGGTCTTTTGAAGAAGCGTATTTGGGGGTTTCAGGAAAGCCCCTGAGCCAGCCTCTTCCTCTTCAGGCTGTGCCTTCCTCACCTACTGCGCCCGGGACTCTGCTCTCAAGGCCCAGAGTGCACTGCACGAGCAGAAGACCCTGCCAGGGGTAAGTCCTCCAGGGTTGGGGGGTGGGAGTCACCTCAGGCTGGGGACAGTGCCCTATGTGCATGCCAAAGCAGCATGTGGGGGCTGGCTTGGGACCAAGAACTAGAAGCAGAGTCATTTTTCTAAGAGAGGGTTTACCTATGCCCTGAATAGCTACAAGTTCTTAGTTACACTCAATCTTCTGGCTCAAAAAAATGGGCTCAAGACCCTTGATCCAGATGTTCCACCTCATCTTTTAGGAGAGGCATCAGTGTTGTGGGGCTAAGCTAGAATATGTTCACGTTGGCTAAAATCATGACCTCAGGTGTCATTTGTCACTGGTGTGATCACGTATGCAAATACATGGGGTAAAGGCTCTGCTGGGCTAGGACCCCATTTTCTCCAGTCCTAGGGTCCTTGATGGCACTTTCTTATGGTCCTCTTCCTGTAATGGTTTTTTGGGGCTGCCTTGACTCACGAAGATTGTCTTCCTTCCACGCTACAAACACTTGGCTAAAGTTAGGGGAGAACTGATTCTATGGGCGGTGAGGCTTGTAGGCACCAATGGTCCCTGGCCTGGTCATGGCTAATGGATAATCACTGGACAAAAGGAAAAGTGGGACCTACTGACCATATGGTAGAAAGAAATGGTGATGGTTAGGAATTAGCATGTGTTTATCAAGAGCAAGTCATGCTATGCAGCCTCATTTTCTCTTGTCCATGGAGTGGTGTGTCTAGAACAGAGAACAATTCAAATGCCATAGGCAGGCCAAACCCGGGACTATGTCCAGTTCTAGGCTTCAGATTTAAGAGAGTCATTTGCTTGCCAGAAAGAGACCAGGATGAAGTGAAGACACAAAATATATCATGGAACGATAGTTTGAAGGAATTAGGATATTTAACTGGAAAAAATAGGGTTCAGTAGGACTTTAATAGGGAGGCATCATAACATAATAATTAAGAATACTGGTTGTTGAGTCTCACAGAACTGGATTTGAATCCGAGCTCTGCCACTTACTAGTTCTAGTTCTGTGTCTCTGGATGCATTAATTAGACTCTTGAGCTTCAATTTCCTTATCTATAAGGAGTAGGTTATACTAACACCTAGCTCACTGGGCTATAATGAGGATTAATTGAGGTTTAGCAAGTGCCTGGCACAAAGTAAGATCTCAATAAGTATTACTGTTGGGGTGGGGGTAACTGCCTTCAGATTCTGAAGAGTGATTTGGTTTTCTGTGAGTGGCCCCAGAAGGCAGGATCAGGATCAGTGAATATAAGGAACAGACACTGATTTCAGCTCAGCGTAAAGAAGTCACTTCTCTGAATTGGAGCTGCCCAGCGATGGAACAAGCTTTGCCAAGAGCTAATCAAGCTGTTAATGGGGTGTCAGATCCTAGAACCAATCTTAGTAACTGATGCAACTTAAACCTCACTCTTGGGGACTCAGTGCCAAGTAACACCAACTTATACCATCACTAATTCTCTGTATGCAGGCTCTGGAGTCAGACAGACCTGCGTGTGGATCCAGGCCCCACCACCCATTAGCTCTGTGACCTTGGATGAGTCTTTACCTCTACGCCTCAGTTTCCTCATCTGTACAATTGAACTTATAGGGTTGCTGAATGATTAAATGAGCTAAGTCATGTAAAGTGCTCAGCACTTTTCTTGGCAGAAAATAAGCACTCAATATGGATTAGCTAGTGGTAGTAGTAACAGTAACAGCAGCATCAGTAGGAGGAGTAGTAGAAGTCATCATTCATCTAACCACAGGAGCAAATGACTTCTGCTAGAAGTGAGAGTCGATGAGGTGGCTGTAACATTCTGCGTGGGAAACAGCATGGGAAAGGTGCAGAGACAGAAGGAGCAGGTGGATGTGAAACGGCACTGGGACTGGGTGGGAGGCCCACGTGAGCATGGGCCACACTGGAAGATCTACAGAGGGCAGTGGTTGAAGAGGAAACTTTGAATGCCAGGCTGAGGGGTTTGGACTTTTTCCTGAAAGCAAACGGGAGGCACTAAAAAAATTTTTAGATGAACTTTGGGAGAAAAAAACCCTCTCCCCAACAAACCACAGGACTCTGCTAGATGAGGGACACCTGGGAAGCTCTGTGAAACTGAGGGCACCTGACATAACGGCTGTGCAGCCCTAGAGTGCTGGGAGAATTTCTGGGGTAGAAAAGCAAAATAATAATAACTAACATTTATCGATACCAGCGTTCCTAGCATTTTACACATTCTAAGTCACTTAATCCTCTGTGAAGAAGGTATTGTTATTGGCATTGCCATTTTACAGATGAGGAAACTGAGTCATAAAAATCAAGTGACTTGCTCAAGGTCACATAGCTACTAATGGGAAGACCTGGACTTTGAGCCCAGTTAGTCTGGCTCCAGAACTCATTCACTTAACCCACTGCACTGTTACCCGAGCCAACCTGGTGACAGAGAAGGGTCTCAGGTTCTGGAGGGAATGGTGACTAGGGACATCTGCCCCCTCCCACCCTTCCATCTACAGACCTCCAATGTGGCCTAGCTTCCTCTGGTACAGCCAGGATTGGCTTTATGCACCCTCCCCAGCTTAACAAAGTGAAAATTAATATTTAATTATTCCCATAAATGAAAATCAATGAATGTGTTGGCCAGCCCCAGCAATGTCCGTGCCATCAATTTTTGCTCTGGGCCTGCCAGGGGCAGCAGCAACTTTAGTCATCTGGCCTCAGGCCTGCCAGCGTGGAAGGAGGAAAGTGCCCAGCTCTCTGCAGGCTCTGGGTCCTGGGCACAGCTGCCACCTGTTGGAGAAGCAGGGACAAGATTTCAATCTGAGCTCTCACTGGAGTCAGGCAGGACCATCACCATGGGACCAGGAAAGGCTGGGTCAACCCCCAAAGAGAAAGCCTGGACTCCCAGGGGAAATTTCATGGGATCCAAGACTGCCTCTTGGCCCCCTTCCACTTGCCCCTGCCAATTTCTAGCACCTGTCAGAGCTTGGCTTCCTACTAGGGGCTCCTTCAAACCTAGTGATCTGTCCCACCCGGCTCCCATCTCCTGCAGCCTCTTCCTCTTGAAGCCAGAACTACTTCTTTTAGCCTCACTTTAGGTTCCAGAATCTACCTGAAGAGGGTGAGACTCATCTTCAGCCTACTTTCTGGGATTCAGAGGGTGCCCCCTTCTTTGTCTATCTCTCTGCTCATGACCTCCCTTCCTTTGGAAAGCCATCCCTTCAAACACTGTGAAGGAGGCAGACATAACTGAGTAGGGGAGCATATTTGCTTTTGCAGGTTGTGCCCTGCCCAAAACAGCTTGGATGGAGAGGGCAAATGGGGGCAAAAATCCAGCTGTGCTCTACTGACCAAGCCATGCACATTTCAGGGCTGTGTCAGCCCAGAGGAAGGGGCACATGTTTTCTAATCCATCCTCAGGGTTGGGGGAGTGCCTTTTGGTAATTCATACAAAAGCACTGTAGGTGCTAGTGACCACTCAGTGAATGAATCTGGGTCTTTGCCCTCAAGGAGCTTCCAGCCCAGAAAGAAGCTTCATTGGGGTTTACATCTGGGCATGTAAAAGAGGCATCAGGTGTGGGGAGGGAGGAAATGCTTTGCAGAGGAGATGCTAGCCGAGCTGAATCATGATCATATCTCATCATATTTGAGGATCTAGAAACCTAAAGGACAAAGGCCATTTCTGAAATTCTGGGGATAATGTGAAAGCCAGCAGGGACAGTGTCCAGCAGATGGCTGTGGCTCCATGTGAGTGGAGAGTATCGTGTATGTTGGGCAGCAGGGGAGGCAAGACTCACAGGTTTCAACCACCAGTCTTGAGATCTTGGGCTTTATCAGGAGGCCCACAATGGGGGACTATGGGTGGAGTTTAGGCAGGGAAGAGTGAGGGACTGGTTTTAAAAGATCACCCTGGCTGCACTGTGAAGGTTGGGTTGGAGAGAAAGCAGTACTGGAGGCGGGATGACCTTTTAGGACACTGTTGCTTGAGTGCAGGTGAATGATGATGCTGGCCTAGAGCTGGGGATAGGGCAGGAATGGGAGAAGAGGATGGACTGGAGAGCTATTTAGGATAGTCATATAGATTCTAGAACCAATGGAACCAGAATCTATACAATTCTAGTGATAGTGGATTGAATTAGAGAAGGGAGTGCTAAAAATGATGAGGTTTGCTTTTCTTCTGTTCCACTCTTCCCTGCACCTCATGACACCTTCCCCAGACCCACCAATACTCCCTTCTTGAGGGAGGTTCTAATAAACTCTCTTCCCATGGAGAAGGGAGTGCTGAGGGTGTGGGTGCTGAGTAGAAGGAATAGTTGACATTAGACCAGAAGAGTCTGAAGAGGGCAATGCCGAGCCCAAAAGGCAGGACTTTTAGACAAGTCGAGCAGGGAGCTGAGATAGGGGCCTGCTTTCTCTTCTGCTCACTGGGTCGGAAGGACCAGGGCCTTGTGTGTGTCTGCACTGCCCCTGACCTGCCCTACTCCATTGCCTGGAATAGGTGTTTTTTCTGATATTCTCTGCCTTGATTTCCCCTCCAGGGATGGTCCCTGAAGAAATGGGCCTGAACTCCACCTGAGAAACTCTCAAGGGAATAGGTGCTCAGTCAGGGCAAGGGCTCACCTGAAGTCCCACAACAGGTTCTTGGCCCAGGAGGCAATGTTCTCTTTTCTTCAAAAGGGAATTCTGATTACCTCACCCCACTCCCATGTCCCTCCCCTGCCTATGGCAGGATGAGACAGGGTGGGATGACCAGGAAGCTCACGTGGGCTGCTCTCTTTCTCCTCTAGCCACACATAGCATACCTAAGTCCCAGGTGTCCTCCACAACCACTGCTGTTGGGGACTGAAGGCTCAAAGCCCTGGGGAGCACTACTCTCCCCAACTCTGTCCTCACCCTCCTGGGTTCCTCTCCTGGGGACTTCCCTGTACCTCCAAACTCCCAAACTGCCAACTTCCCCAATTCCTAAGCCATGGACCCAAGAGTCAGCCAACACGCCCTCCTCTCCCTGGGTCCCCACATCCAATAGAACTATACAAAAAAAAATTAGCCAGGTGTGGTGGTGTGCACCTGTAGTCTCAGCTACTCAGAAGGCTGAAGCAGGAGGATCACTTGATCCCAGGAGTTTGAGGTTACAATGAATTGTGATTGTGCCACTGCACTGGAGCCTGGGAGACTCTGTCTCTAAAAAAAAATAAATAAATAAAAAATAAGAACTATAGTCCAGTTAATTCTTCCTAAACCTGTCGTGAATCTGTTCATTTCCTTCTATCCAGGTCATATGCTCACCTCTTACCTGTATCACTGATCTTCCTGCCTCTAGTGACTCTCTTTCCAAACCCTTCTCTGCCTAGTGAGACAGCCTGTAGGACCCTTCCTCAGACAAAACTGACTAGATCATTCCCCTACTGAAAATCCTTCCCTGGATCCTCACTGGCTTTTGAAATACCACAAAGTCAAAATTCCTTAACATGTTTTTCACAGCCTGCCCCGATCTGGCCCTGCCTACCTTTCAGTTTCGTATCCTTCCATTAAAAAAAAAACAAACTTATTCTATCTGGTGCACCTACTAAGACCTAGCCATTGCCCTTTTTTCCACAACCTGAAA
The DNA here is from genome assembly GCA_023783475.1 of Daubentonia madagascariensis. Taxonomy (NCBI): domain Eukaryota; kingdom Metazoa; phylum Chordata; class Mammalia; order Primates; family Daubentoniidae; genus Daubentonia; species Daubentonia madagascariensis. The sequence goes on along the minus strand of JAKFHU010000144.1, from coordinate 2,849,065 downwards.
GGTAGGATCATGATTCCCTCCTTTACTAATGTGGATACTGAGGCTCAGAGACCTTAGAGAAGTTGCCAGCGATAGAGCCAGGATTTAAACCCACATCTATGTGACTCGGAAGCAATTTACTCTGCTCTGGCTACACATGCCAGGTGTTTACCAGAACCCTTGCTCCTTCTGACCTGCAGCTCCCTGTCCTTTTCCCAGCCATCTGGAGTGCTCAGCCACCAGCCCTACCTCTGCCCTTATCTCTACATGGCCAATGACCCCAGTCCTGCAAGGCCCAGGTCAAACAGCCGCCTTCATGAAGCTTTCCCTGAAGGTTGTGCAGCTGCAGTAGGCCTCTCCCACAGCTCTTTACCTGACACTCCCCCAAGGCACTGGTCCCTCTGTGCCTCATCATTTGTGTCCATGTCTTAAGAATGGAGTTGAGAAGCACAATGCAAAAATCGTGGACTTCAGTGTTAGACAGACGTAGGGGCAAATCCCAGCTCAACCACTTCCCTACCATGAGATCTTAGACAAGTGATTTAACCTCCCTTAGCCTCAACTTTCTTATCTGTAATAGGGGGACAATGGTGTTACCTTGCAGAGTGGTTGGAAAGATTTAGAGACAATGTAATGTAAAGTGCCCCAGGAAAGGCCTGGCACATAGTGGGCTCTGGGGAAACGGTGGCATTATCCTCTCCTCTGCGAGCCTACAAGGAGAGGGTCCCCATCTAGGTCATCACTGTTTCCCCTGAAGGGCCCAGCCTGGGGCTCGCCGCAGAGTTCAGGAAATGCTGGCAGCATGCCTAAGTGGTAGAAGACCTGGGCCAGGTCCACGGGAGATGTGTACATGCCACCCAATGCCCACTCTCCATCAAAGGGTGATGAAGTGGGTGGGAGGAGGGAAAGGGGCGTCCCCCAGAGCACCAATAAGCACCATCTCCCAGGAAACCCAGCCGGGGAGGCAGCTACCATGGAAACTGCTGCTGTCACATGTGCTTGTCACTCTAGGCTCCAGAGAGAAATTCTCAGAATCTATTTAAGAACTAATAAAATAATGATGGTCTTGCTCACCCTCATGCCCCCACCCCAGGCTTCCACTCCTCTTCTTCTTCCCCACCAGGTTCCTCCCTACCTCTCCTGCCCCTGCTTCCTGACCCGAATCCCCGCATTTCCTTCCCACCTCCACCAGTAATTCTCTTTCCTTGCTCCTTCTAGGTCTGTCTCTTTCTCTCTCATCATTTCTGTCTTCCTGTGTTTCTTCATCTTTCCCTGTGTCTCTGCTCTCCATGGCTCTGTCTCTTGGTCTCTCCTCCACAATCACAGGTGGCCATTCCCAGGGACGGGTCCTGTCCTCCTGGTCCCTGGCCCAGGCCAGTCCAGACCTGTCCAGCTCGCCCTGATCTGCTTGGATTGATCTGTCATCCCCTCTAGACTGCAACCTGAGTCCTGTCGGTGTCTCGGCCCCCACCCACAGCCTGGTACACTGCAGGTGCTCCACCACCAGCGGGTGGGTGTGTCAGAGCCCTGGGTGGGAGGGGGATTGTGCAGGTTCAGGCTTGGCCTGTTTTCCTTTCCTTTTTTTTTTTTTTTAAAGAAGTCCTCCCCTCCCATCCCACCCCCAAATTTGATTCGAAGGAAATTGCTCAACTGTGACTGCCAGGGCGTTACCATGGTTACTGGGTAGCACTTGTGGCTATGGTAACAGGAAGCTGCCTGTTGTCTCGGCAACGAGCATATTGGTAAGGGATGGAGTGGCCCCTGATTGGTGCAGAAGCAGTGCATTTCCTGAGGGGAGGGGGTCAGATCATCACCTTCTCAGGCCAGATGGGCATCAGTACCCCTTCCTCCACGAACAGGAAGGCCGCTGTTCTCTCCTCCCGGCACTCAGCTGTCTGCCCCCCAACAATAATTCCTCACATCCCACGCACCCAGCTCTTGGCAGTTTACAAAGACCTTTTGCATCCCCATTACCTCATGTGATCCCCACAACACCCATGGGAGGAAGGTGAGATGGGGGTTCAATCATTAACTCACTCAGGGTGGTTGGGGGATGGGAATGTGGGGGAATATATTGAAATCACCTAGGAGCTTTCTCAAACTATACAATCCCCCAGTGTAAAAGTCTAATATGGTTCCTGGGTGATTCTTATCTACCCCGATCAGGGAACCCTGAATTAAAAGGTGAAATTGGTTGGAGGGGGGAAGGGATGCAGGGAGAAGTCAAGCTGCTTTCCAGGTTTACCACTTGGGTGACTGGGAGGATCAGGTTTGGGCAAAAAGATGAGCTCTGGCTTGGGTGTGTTGAGTGAAGGTGCCTGTGGGCCTTTCTCGTGCGATGTCCAGCAAGCAGCTGGGAACATGGGTCTGAAGCTCAGAAGAGAATGTGGGCTGGAGACACGGTGTTCTGAGTCATCCTGTGTGGATAGCAGCTGAGGCTGTGGGTGTGGATGAGACTGTCCAGGAAGAATGGGAAGAGCAAGACAAACAAGGCCGAGCATAGGGCCCCTGGAAAACTCCAGCATCCTCCGAGGAATGGGAGCCCAGGGAGGGGACGGAGTGGGTGACTGTAGAGACTATGGTGACACAGAAGCTTGGGGAACATTTTCCCCATTTGAAAAATTGAATCTGAGAGAGGGTGGCTTACTTCAAGTCATACAACCATGAAATGACAGTGTTGGGGATAGATAGCACTACGTCTGATTCCCAGATTGTTTAATCTAAATGACACATAGCTATATATTCTCAGTTTTAGACATAAAACACAAATCTTCAGTATCAATTCCACTCTCCCACACAATTCCTCTCACTCAAAGCCTTTAAGTAAGTCCAGAAGCCAGAGGGACAGGCCTCACATAGTCCCTGCCCAGAGCCCAAGGCAGAAGAATCTCTTTGGCTGCAGCATTCCACCCTGTGCTTGCCACTGAGTTCCTGTCACCCATCCCTTCCAGTTTCAAGACCTACTAAATTCCTGGATTTAAGGAAGGAATCCTGGAGAAAATCTATAATCCCAGTGTGGGAGTGGTAGAGTGGAGAGTTCAAAGGGGCTATGGCTCAGATCCTGAGGAGTCCAGGGGTGGAGAAGCCGGGGCTCCAGGACCAGGGAGTCATGCTGAATGGGTATGTTGGTCCAATGTCTTTCAGATGAATCGACCGATCCAAGTGAAGCCGGCTGCCAGTGAGGGCCGAGGAGGTAACTTCCCTGTATGATGAACCTCAGGGTCTCACCCATGTAGGGGATTGTGGGCCCACTCCTGGAGTCAGGCCTACCCATGGCTTATTACTAGAGTCTCCCTGGGTCAAGGGGACAGGTGGGGCCCAGAGTTGCTCAGCCCTTGTAATAGATTGGCCATCCCGCTCAGACTGAGGAGAGCTGGGGTTCTGGGGAGCCCATACCCAGAAGAGGCAAGAAGGGCTGAAACAGCTGCTGGGAATAGAGCTCTTGCCACCTCACCCCTGGAGAGAGGTCATTCCCATTTTGCCAGGTGGAACTTCCAGGATTTTTTTTTGTTTTTAAGGATAAGGCTGGGGTTATTCTCCTTTTCCAGATTCTTCTGATTTCAGAGAAAGCAGCCCATTCATTCTTTCATTGTAATTGCTTGGTTAAAGATGAAGCTGGTACAACGGACTTTATAAGCCATAGTAAGTCCTCTATGCTGAGGACTATGGAAAGTCTTTGAAAGTTTTTTAGCTGCACTCTTTCCTGGTAGAGAAAGATCAATGCTCCTTAAGAACAGAAAGGGTAGAGAGCCTGTGTTTTCTGCCAACCAGCTGGGATCTGGCCAGCTTCCATGCTGGAAAGGCAATACTGGCTTCTGGTGTCAGTCCTTGGTGTTTTTCTTGCCCTCAGGTCTTATATCACTTCAAGGTATCTGCCATTAGCCCTTCCTGTTTGCTGACTCTCTCCCTTGGGTAAGACTCTCTTCCTGTCTTACCCAAGATCAGCCATGACTTTGTAAGGTTAAAGAAGCTGCCCAAGATCAGGGAAAGAATGGAACTCAATTGCTATAAACATGTATTGACTCCTACTGATTCTGCACACCCTCCCAGTCTTCATGCTCAATGTCTACACCCACAGGGGGTTCTGGTGGCTTCATGGTTCCCTTGTGGAGTTTGTTACTCCAAGAAATACTTCCTTCATCCTCTTAGATTCTCTGACTTCTAGTCTCTGATTCTTGATATCTGGTCAAGATGTTATCACCTGCACTTTGTCTTGGAGAGGTATTTCCAAGATTTCTCTCCCTTTCCATACACACACATCCTCCTTTGTCATCTCATTCTTTCCAGACAGGTTATTGAGACATTCCAGGTGCATACAAAACTTCTGGTTCATGTGCCCCAAGAATTTCTGCTCCTTGGAAAACTCTATTAGACACCAAGGCCATTCTTGGCCATCCTCTAAGACCTGTCCACAAACATGAAACAGTCCCACAGCTGAGAAGCCAACTAAGAGTATATGAGTGAGCTGAGAAGGAGATGAGTTGGGCTGCAGTTTATCCAACCATCCAACCAATGTCTTCTGATTAACTTATTCCACATTAGGGATACGGATGTGAGCAGAGCATACCTGGCACCTGGCCTCATGAAGCTCGGAGGCTGCAAGGGGATATGGACCAGTAAGCAAGGGGCCATAATTCTGTGTGAGCACTGCTTTTCAAGGGGGAAATCCAGGAGGAATTGTGGGGACACAAACAAGGGGCACCTAACCTAGTCTGGGAGGTCAAAGTAGGCTTCCAGAGGTAGTAATATTTAAGCAGAGATCTCAAGGATGAGTAGGAAGTAGTCAGATAGAGAATGAAGAGATGGATCAAGTGTCTTAGGCAGAGGGAATAGCAGGTGCAAAGGCCCCAGAGCTCGGAAGAATACAGTGCAACTTGGAGTCTTGTTCAGGAACTAAGTCCACAATGCTGGGGCATTTCTGCTGTTTGGAGTCCAGCATATCTTGTCAATGTTTGGGCAGCTACGCAAAGGAGGCCTCCATGCCAATGATGCTTTTGCTTGGCCTGGTCCACGTGTCATGGTCTTCTGGGCTCCAAACAATGACATCAGCCTGAGTTTTGTAATTTTCTTCCCCTTTTTTGTACAAGTTTTGCAGATGTCACATCGTTGACAAATTCTGTACACATGGCATCCCACCTATACACCTGTTCAAGAGAGCAGGAAAAACAAATCTGGCTGAAAAAGATGTCTGCCTGGCAGCAGAACTCATAATTTTAGCAGTTATGTGTTACACAGATATTTCTTGACAAGTAATGGCTCTCAAGGAGCATACACTCCAAATGCATCCATGAATAATCCTTCTTGCAGGTTTGGACAAATCGAGTCTCTCAATTCCTCTCTGCTCCCTGCTATATATTTGGGAAAGAGGAGGCATATGTATCCAGTCTTGCAGAACAGTTGGGCCTTTATAATTTATAAGTATTTTACTACTAATTGATCTGTATCAGAGAATCATTACTAATCAAAATGTGTTCCTTTTTTCAATGCTATCATGTATCTCTTCTAAAGTGAGTTCAACTCACTGCTGAAGTTTAACACAACCTAATGCTTTAGAAACTCAACTTTTATTTTTTTCTTTAATTTTTTTTTTTTTTTTTTTTTTACAGACAATCTTGCTCTGTTGCCCAGGCTGGAGTGCAGTGGTGCAATCATAGCTTATCGTAGCCTCCAACTTCTGGGCTCAAGCGATCTTCTTGCCTCAGCCTCCAGAGTAGCTGGGACACTACAGGCACATGCCACCATGGCCAGCTAATATTTTTTTATTTTTCTAGAGATGGGGTCTCACTATGTTGCCCACGCTCTCTCGAATGGGGCCTCAAGCCTCCGCAGTAGCTGGGACTATAGGCATGAGCCACTGCACCTGATGAAACTCAACTTTTAAAAATGGTATTGGATTTTGCTTTTGAAATTTAATATTTGACATCAATATGGGACATCCTGTCCCATTCAAGTCTTATCTCTGTGACCCCAGAAATTCTGTAAGTCTTCAGAGTTAATGGTCACACCTGACCTGACCCATTTAACCCAGTGAACCTGCATCTTTTTTTACTATTCTTGAAATTAAATCCTTTAGTTTACACCTGATTAATAATAGTTTCTATGTCTAATAAGGATATTGGTATCAATGGACACATAATCTAAGGGATATGAAGGCCAACATAATCTTCCAAAATTCTGCCATTTTCTTCTAGAAGGGATTATTGTATAATCTTCCTTCCCATAAAGCAGGGATCACCAACTCAACTACTATGGGAGCCCAGACTATCATGATTTATAAAAAATTTGCACTATAATTATATTAAGTGTTGGCAGCTAATTCAGTTTTTTAAAGTGGACCAGCACTGTGAGAACCTAACCAAACCTATTAGAATTACTTCTTTGGCCCAAAGACTGCCATTTTTCCCCCATCTGCCATAAAGGAGGATTCCATTGTGCACACATGAGCTTCTTACCAAAAATAGCTACTTTATGTCCTGTCACTTGAATTTTGATGCTAATGCAACAGAGTAGTAGCATTCTTACTTTTAATCAGTAAACATGAGGTTTGTGGTTGAAATAACCAACATATGTACTGTATGTTGTATTACTTTTAGAAGTTATTGCTAACACTTGTCAGTTCAGTGCCTACAATACAATAATAGTAGCAATACAACAGGATCTGCTGGATGGAAGGTACCAGGTACTTTTCTCAGTGTGCCAGATGTGCATTTGGGCCTTTGTGGACTATGTTTTAGAAGCCCTTTAATGTGTCCCAGCCAGTTTCCATAAATTCTCCTGCTAAGTTCCACGTTGTTCCTATACTCCACTCTCTATGCCTATATATTACATCCTGCGGCAGTTACACATTGAGCAATATAAATATACTATTAAAGGAAAATGCATCTAGCTTTCCAAAATGAAACTGTCTCCTAACATACTAAAGGCACCCATTTTTACATTAAATATACACAGAGTCAAAAACTTTTCCCTCAGCATTTGGATGCATTTGAATGTGAACATTAAAATGTTTGGATAAAAATTCAAGGTTCTTTTTTTTTTTTTTTTTTTTTTACAGAGTCTTACTCTGTTGCCCAGGCTAGAGTACAGTGGTATCATCATAGCTCACTGCAACCTCAAACTCCTGGGCTCAGGTGATCCTCCTGCCTCAGCCTCCCGAGTAGCTGGGACTACAGGCACGCACCACCACGCCAGGCTAATTTTTCTATTTCTTTTTTGTAGGGACAGCCTCGCTCATGGTCAGGCTGGTCTTGAACTCCTGGCCTCAATCAATCCTCCCGCCTCAGCCTCCCAAAGTGCTAGGATTACAGGCGTGAGGCACTGTGCCCGGCCAAGGTTCATATATTTTAAAATGTTAAATACAAATTAGGTGAGGTCAGAGGTAGGGATCCCCAAATCCCTCAGACAATGGTCACTAAATAAGTCTGTTTTACTTGCTGTTCAACATGGGGACTGTGGTTGATTTTTTTCTAACTTACATTACGTCTACTTTGGAAACACTAATTATAAGTTACGCTGTAAGTAGCAATCTTATAGGAAAAGTATTTTTTTTAGTCATAAGGCAAAATCTTCAAAATAATTGAACTGTTTATTCTTTCTTTCAAACTTCATACCATAGAATTAATAAACTTATAAATCACAATGGTGATTGTACTTGTTCCACTTCTTAACTTGGCTGTATTTTTACTCAGCAAATATTTATGTATCCAAGATGCCCAAGGTACAGAAATGGGTTAAGTGATCAATTCATGCACTCTTTCTGCTTTAGTTTTTTTTTTTAACCTTCAAATTTAAAACATTCTCTGAGGATTTTTAAATACATGTTGAGGCATCTCTTTTTTAATCTTGAAATTTGGTTTAACTCAAAAGCCAATTATTTGTTATGACATTAACCCTCCTATCAGCATCCTGTAGTTGTTTAAGTAATTTCTGCCTGAATTTGCAAGGGTTTGGTTAGATATCAGCCTGGATTTTGAGTAATGAACATATATATTACTATCTTAGTAGGTGAGCCATCTTTTCCAAATTTTTTCTAGGATTCCATTTTATTCAGAATTTATCAGCTAATCTTTGAGTTAAAGTTGAATTTCTGTGTAGAATTTTCAGAATTTCATAATACTGGGAAATATTCTCTGACCTAATCAGATATAGACCTTAGCAACAACTGTTCTATCAGAGTCAGTTGACAGTGATATCTGTCTTTGATCCTTAGACTTCTTTCATGCTAAAAAGTATTTTTACAACTAATACCTGACTAGATAGGTTTCACACTACTGCTTGAGATTTTCCTCAAGTTAACACTTCACTTCCTGAAATGCATTCTGCCTCCAAAGGTAATGAGAGGTGCTTTCCTCCAGCTTGGCTCAGAGTAGATTAGCTAAGGCTGATTGTCATAACACTTTCAGTCAGTAGCTGTGGCTGAATCTCTGGCAAGCCTCCCATGATGTGACACTGTTCTTCAGGTACAGGTGTGCAGCCTGCAAAAGGAAAATGCATTTCTGGAGGCTAAGATTCTTCTCTCTTAAGGGGATCTGGAAACCCAAGTTTGGTCTATCTTTCTTACTTACCTCCTGGCTCTCCTGGATCCAGATGAAGGGACAGTGGAATCTGTTCTGTTTCTCAGTCTAAATCTCTTTTTTGTAGCTTTCCTTAACGTTCTTCTTTATTTTTTTGTGGTAAAATACACATAAAATTTACCATCTTAACCATTTTTAAGTGTACAGTTATTACAGACATGCACAGTACGTTAAGTATGTTCACATTGTTGTGTAACCAATCTGCAAAAGTTTTACATCTTTCCAAACTGAAACTCTGTATCTGTTAAACAGCTCCCAATTTTCCCCTCCCTCCAGCTCCTGGTAACACCGTTCTGCTTTCTGTTTCTGAGTTTGACTACTGTAGATACTTCATATAAGTAAAATCATACAGCAGTTGCCTTTTTGTGACTGGCTTATTTCACTTAACATAATGTCTTCAAGGTCCATCCATATTGTAAGATGTGTCAGAATTTCCTTCCTTTTTAAGGTTGAGTTCATTGTATGTATATACTACATTTTGTTAATCTGTCAATCTGTTGATGGACATTTGGGTTGCTTCCACCTTTTGGTTATTGTGATTAATGCTGCTATGAATATGGATGGGTGTACAAATATCTGTTCAAGACCCTGCTTTCCCAGGCACAAAAAAACCCTCAAATACTGCATGATCTCACATATGCGTGGAATCTAAAAGAGTGGGACTCACTGAAGCAGACAGTAAGCTTATCAGAGGTTAGGGGCCGCAGGGGGCAGGTAGGAGAAAGGGGAGATGTTAGTCAAATGGTATAAAGTTTCAGTTAAACAGAAGGATTACGTTTTAGTGATCTGTCGCTCAGCGTGGTGACCATAGTTGATGATAATGTATTGTACATTTCAAAATTGCTAGTAGAGTTAAATCATTCTCACCATAAAAAAATGATAAATATTAAAAAAAAATAAGTAGGTGAGGTGATGAATATGTTAATTAGCTTGATTTAATGATTCTACAAAGTATACATACATGAAAACATCACATTGTACCCCATAAATATGAAATTATTATTTGTCAATTAAAAATCAAATAACAAAAACAAAAAAATAAAATAAAATAATAAATGAATTTTTTCTTAAAAAATGCTTTCAATACTCTTGGATATATTCCCAGGAAAGGTATTGCTAGATCATATGGTAATTCTATTTTTAATTTTCTGAGGAACTACCATACTGTTTTCCACAGCAGCTGTACCATTTTGCATTCCCACCAACGGTGCACAAGGGTTCCAGTATCTTCACATCCTTGCCAACTGTTAATTTGTTTCTTTGATAGTAGTCATTCTAATGAGTGTGATGTAATATCTCATTGTAAGATTGATTTGCATTTCCCTAATCATGTTGAGCATCTTTTCATATACTCATTACCCATTTGTATGTCTTCTTTGGGGAAATGCCTATTGAAGTCCTTTGCTTGTTATTAAATCAGGATATTTTTCTTTTTGTTATTGTTTAGTTGCTGGAGTTCTTTATATATTTTGGGTATTTTTTAAAATTTTTTTTCTTTTCCTTTTTTTTTTTTACAGACTCATGAAGTAGAATATTTTGGATATTTTTAAGTAGAAAGAGTCCCTGCTTTCTGAGGCCACTTGCATTTGTGAGCACTCAGTGTGTACAGGACTGTATCAAGGCCAGAACCAGGAGTAGAAAGAGTGGCCCCAGCCACCGATTTGGGTAGAAAGGTTGGAAATTAGGATGTTCATCAAGTGTTGTTTATAATAGGAAACCTAGGATCACGGTGCCATGTTACCCTTATCAGATATATTATTTGCAAATATTTTCTCCCATACCATAGGTTGCTTTTTCACTCTATTTATTGTATCCTTTGATACACAAAAGTCTTTAAATTTTTTTTTCATTTGGACCTTAAGGTTAAAAAAATCTTTATATTTTTTATACCCTCCAATGGATCCTCATTAAAGTTTTAAAGTTTGATGTAGTCCAATTTATTTATTTTTACTTTTGTTGCCTGTGCTTTTGATGTCACATCCAAGAAATCACTGCCAAATCCAGTCATGAAGTTTTCCCCCCTAAGTTTTCTTCTAAGAGTTTTATAGTTTTAGGCCAGGAGTAGTGGCTCACGCCTGTAATCCTAGCACTTTGGGAGACCAAGGCAGAAGGATCCCTTGAGCCCAAGAGTTTGAGTTTGCAGTGAGGTATGATGATGCGACTGCACTCTAGCCCAGGCAACAGAGTGAGACCCTGTCTCAAAAAAAAAAAAAGTTCTATAGTTTAGCTCTTACATTCAGGGCTTTGATCCATTTTCAGTTAAGTTTTTGTGTATGCTATAAGGCAAGAGTTTAACTTCATTCTTTTGCATGTGAATATCCAGTTTTCCCAACCTCATTTGTTGAAAAGACTGTCCTTTTTCCATTGAATGGTCTTGCCACTCTTGTTGAAAATCATTTGACCACGTATGTGAGGGTTTATTTCTGGGATTTCTATTCTATTCCATTGGTCTATATGTCTGTTTATGCCAGTACCACAGTTTTGATTACTGTAATTTTGTAATAAGTTTTGAAATCAGGGAATTGTTCTTTTTCAAGATTGTTGGCTATTCAGGGTACTTTGAGATTCCATATGAATTTTAGAATGGATTTTTCTATTTCTGTAAAAAATGCCATTGGAATTTTGATAAAGATTACATTAAATCTGTAGATCACTTTGAATAGTATTGACATCTTAAAAATATTAAGTCTTCCAATCCATGAACACAGAATGTCTTTCCATTTATTCATGTCTTCTTTAATTTCTTTCAGCAACATCTTATAGTTTTCAGTGTACAAGTCTTTCACCTCCTTGGTTAAGTTTATTCCTAAGTATTTTATTCTTTTCGATGCTATCGTAAATAGAATTGTTTACTTAATTTTCATTTCAGATTGTTCATTGCTAGTGTATGGAAAGACAATTGATCTTTGCAGGTTAATTTTATATCTTGCAACTTTGCTGTATTCATTTATTGGTTCTACCAGTCTTTTGTGTGGAGTTAAAGTCCCTCTTGATGCCTGCCAGATCTGGCCGGGAGACTGCTTGTCTGGATATTTCCCTTACCTCACTTTCCCCGTCTTCCTTGGCTTCCTGTGCTGCAGTCATTCATCACTAAGAACAGCAGGGGAGAGAGCCATACTACAATTCCTGCCAACCAGCAGGACTTTCTGAGTTGGTATTTGGACTGAAAGGCAGACCAGTATTTTTAGGATGTGTGGTGGTTGGTACTCCAAGGCTGAGGTGAGACCTTTCTCTTCACTGTCCCTACCATCATGACATCCCACTATCATGGAGGTGAATGGGTGTGAGTAGCCTAGAAACAAGACACTTGGACACCTTGGGAATTTCTTTGGACCACCTTGAGGCAGAGCCTCCTTTCTTGAACAGCATTCTGGTTCTCTTCCCAAAGAAGATAGACTGGACTGATTCTGCCATGATTACAGGGCTCTAAGCCCCATCATTTGCTGCATTAAAATCCCTGGCCTATATGACCAGCTGCACAAGGCAGCTTCACGGAGATGGGCCTCTGGGAGCCTAAGCCACTTATTTTGGGTTCAAAAAGCATTTGGTAGAAGAACAAGGAGTACACATTGGTTGCCAACAGGAAAATGCAGTTACACCTTCAACCATGTGGCTTTCCAACCATGTCTCAACTCCATACTGATGCTGCCTTCCAATTCTCTCTACTTCAGGAAGGTTGAGCCTTCATGTTTGATATTCCCATCTTTCCAGGGACCTCCCCACCACCCATGGGATGCTTTTATTCAGACATTTCTGCCTTGCCTCTTATAGCATCCTCTTTTTACCAAACTGATAGAGTTTTACCTACAGGAAAGTGAATTTTCTGGGCTATATCCCATCATTACCTCTCCCTGGGGGCACTGATCAGCTGTCAGAATCTTCAAGGCTATGGGTTTTGGGGCTACTCAGAGGTCCAGCCTGTACTTCTCTTTGATCGGGTCTGTTAAGAAACTTATACCACCATTTCTGGGTCACCTGAGGCTCACCTGATGACCCATGTCATCCTCCTGTCAAACACCATCAAGGTCCCTGTAAAGTGGCAAAGAGGATACCAGGATTCAAGGTGACACCTGGGAAACAGGCAGCATAGAGTCCAGCCCATAGTGGGCATTCATTTCAATTTCAAATTCTGTATACTCCAGTGGTCCAGAACCATAGAGTCAGTGCCCTATGGCATGGAAATGGAAATTCTTAACTCGAGAAATTTTCACTGTAAAAGAAGGATCAAGTAGTTTCATAGGCTATGACATTAGTTTGAAATGACCGCCATCAGTAGAAAGAACAAGAGGAAGAGCAGATGAAGGATCAGATCACCATTGTCCATACAAACCTCTTTCCTGTCTTGGGGGCTCCATCTCAGCTTGTGATATCTCTCTTCCTACATAGGGCTACCTGGATGCTGGTCCATGTGGCATGACATCTTATCTGGGTGCCATCACCATCTTGCAGATCCTACCCAATGACACGACTGCACTATAAATTAGTGCATTGTAAAGCCCCCATGGGACTGTGGAGGCCCTAGGATCTTCTCCAGCCTCTCCTAGGCCACCTTCAGCTATGTGGCATACTTTAGTGTCATAGCTCAGAACAATAACACAGTCTTCTGGGGTCCGTTTCTCTGACTAAATGGGGCCTGTTCTCCAATGTCAAGGCAAAGCTATCAACATCAGATTGGTCAAGAGATCCATGAGAGACCTTTCCTGTTTTCAGTTCCTAAAGAGGAAGATCTCAGATCTCCCTTCATACACCATCTGGAACTCTATTCTCTATCTTCTAGGTCAGTGGTTTCAAAGGGCTTTCCTGGAAACTCCCCACCCCAAAGAGTACTAGGGGAGGATCAAGCAGGAGGAACTCCAGCCTCCCTCCCCCCTCTTCTGGCTTCAGTCAAAGAAGTTCTGCTTTTCTCTTACATTTTGAGCTTCATCCTAATATTTTCGTTAGAATAATGTATTCTACTGATTTTACAAAAGGTTAGGAAACCAGAGACCTGTTCCAAGGGTACTATTCTGTGGCTAACACCCCCAGAAGCAGAGCACACCCACTGGATTGTACTCTCACCACAGAAGGTCGGTGGTAAGCCCTTCCCACCTCCTCCAGAGTTCCAGCCACAAGTACTTATCCACCCCCTCCCCAGAGTCACTTGGAAGTACCTCTCTGAACAGAGGGCAAGATTCTGCTAAAACATATTCTGCCTGCCACACGTGGACTATAGCCCTGGCCATCTACACAGACACAGCATCGACAGACAGAAAGATAGACACCTCAGGATCCCCAGGGCAACCTAGGCTGAACCCCACACCATCCAGGTGAAATATGGATACACACAGTTTGCATCTCCTTATTGGAGATCCCTCCACTGTTAAGTTCAGTCAGTCTGTTCTTCCTTTTCACTGTCACCCAGGGTCCAGTCATTGTTTAGTTGTAGGAGTTCTTTATATATTTTGGATATTAACCCCATATCAGATACATTACTTGCAACTATTTCCTCCCATTCCATAGGTTGCTTTTTTTCACTCTACTGATTGTGTCCTTTGATGCTCAGAATTTTTTACATTTTTTTATGCCCTTGTCTCCCCTGCACTCAGAATCCAAGGACCCCCATCTGCCTAGCCAAGTTTGTCAAGGAGTAGAGGAGTTTGGGATAGGTTCTTCTGAGCTGCAGGATCTTAAAGATGAAGCCTGAAGCCAGATTCCCACCCACCCCTTCTCTCCCAACTTGCATGGTCAAGCGCCATCCCAAATTCAGAGACTTACCTTGGTGCAGAGAGGAGCCAGACTTTAACAGCAGGCCCTGTGGGCTGGGCCCATCTATCCCAGACTCCCAGATAGTGCTCCTGAGGTCTAACTTGCTGGATGTGCAGAAAAGCCCTGGTTTCCAGACCCAGCTCTCCAGCTTTCTTCAGGGGACACAGGCCCAGCTTGCAGCCTGTTTCCTGCATCTCTGTCACTCCCACAGAAAGGGTGGACACAGCAAGGGCTCAGGCTTGTTCTCTGGTGGCAGTCCAGGTCTACTGGCAGAACTTGTTCTCTTCATTGTGTGAACACTTGGGGAGGGATCAGGGCAGGAGCACAGGGGAAGTCAGAGAGGAGGCAACAGGTTCAGAGGTTGCCTGGAAGCTTGCTGAGGGGATGGGGTGGTGGAGGTAGGAGTTAAGGAAAGGGGTTAGGGGTTCAGCAAGTGTAGTGGGGAAAATGCTAATATTGGAAGCTCAGGAACCCAAGCTTCCTGCTCTCTGCAGGCCTTTGGGAGGGGTACACAGGAGGGTTTGGTGCTGGGGGTGAGGACTCGTCATTCCAGTGCTCAGTGCCTGGGGATGGGGCAGTAGGATGAGAGAACTATTTTCTGTACTGTTTGTAAACCCAGAACCCTCCCTGACTTAAGTGGGATGGAGCATTGATTCTGGCCACTGCTACCAGGCTGACCAGCAAGGATGTATTAATAATACTTCTCTTCTCTGGACCCAGTCTGAATAAAAAGGCCTTCTCTGAGCACCCACTCTCTTAATACGGCAGAAATGGTCAGAAACAGCATTTCCCAAACTCTAAGAACAGGAAAGTCAAACACAAAACGATGCATATAGGGATCTACCCAGCCAAAGATATCAAGGCTGCATCACTCCCCACAAGAGCAGTAATGAGCCTTTCTGGTCTCTCCAGGACCCAGGTTTTCCTAATAGAAATCTGAGCTGAGTTCCCTTCCCCCAGATCTGTCTGTAGGTAATCCTGCCCCTCAAGAAACCCAACCTTGTAGCCCCAGGGCCTTCTCACTCCGTACACAGTTTCCCAGAGCTAAACTGGTGAGCTACCTTCCTGAGCTCCTCAGGCTACTCTGGGAGTCTAGGAAGACTTGGGGGTCCCCAGGTGATTCCTGGCTTTGTTCCCAGAGGACCGAAAGCTGTTTGTGGGGATGCTGGGCAAACAGCAGGGTGAGGAGGACGTCAGACGCCTGTTCCAGCCTTTTGGCCATATCGAGGAGTGCACTGTCCTGCGGAGCCCTGATGGCACCAGTAAAGGTGACCTAAGCTGACCCTGGGATTTTCTGGTAACCCTTTCTCCCTCTGGGCCACATGACCCTTTGGCTCCTGTGGCCTGAGCCACCCAATCCCTCTATCCTGCCCCAGGATGTGCCTTTGTGAAGTTCGGGAGTCAAGGGGAAGCTCAGGCGGCCATCCAGGGTCTGCACGGCAGCCGGACCATGGCGGTGAGGGCGGGTGCCCCGGCCGAGGGCGAGGCCAGTGGGGTGGGGACGGGCTCCTCCCCACTTGCGCTCGGTGCCCCGGAAAGGGCCTGACCGGGAAGGCAGGCGCTCAGCCCAGGGCTGAGGTCAGGGCCGGGGCCAGGGTCGGGACCGTTCACCACGGCCTCCCCTGCCCTGCCCAGGGCGCCTCGTCCAGCCTTGTGGTCAAGCTGGCGGACACGGACCGGGAGCGCGCGCTGCGGCGGATGCAGCAGATGGCCGGCCAGCTGGGCGCCTTCCACCCCGCGCCGCTGCCGCTCGGGACCTGTGGCGCCTACACCACTGCGGTAGGTGCGGGGCACCCGCGTGCGCGGGCGGGCGGGCCAGGCAGGCGTCGGGAGCACGGGCAGCTGCCCGCCGCTTGGCCCTCCACACCCGTCCATCTTCCCTCCCAAAGATCCTGCAGCACCAGGCGGCCCTGCTGGCGGCGGCACAGGGCCCCGGCCTAGGCCCGGTGGCGGCAGTGGCGGCCCAGATGCAGCACGTGGCGGCCTTCAGCCTAGTGGCCACGCCTCTGTTGCCCGCGGCAGGTACCGCTCAGCACCTGGGGAAGTGGGTGCAGCCCGGAGGGGCCGGGCGGGCTGCAGCCTGACTCTCAGACCTCTTCCGCCACCAGCAGCCAACTCCCCGGCCGGAGGCGGCCCTGGCACGCTCCCAGGTCTTCCGGCGCCCATTGGGGTCAATGGATTCGGGCCCCTGACCCCCCAGGCCAACGGGCAGCCGGGCTCTGACACGCTCTACAATAACGGGCTCTCCCCTTACCCAGGTGGGCCCCCCGCTCTTCCCAAATCTCCCTGAAATGGAGTGGGGAGTGGAGGGGTGGGGGAACAGGGCCCAGCATCCCTGGGAAAGGATTCCCCCTCCTTCCATGCTGCCTCTCACAGCCTGCCACACTCCCTGAGCGCTTCACTGGACCCTGCCCGCCCGCCTTCACTGTGGGCCTTGTGCCCCTCTCTCCCCAGCCCAGAGCCCGGGCGTGGCTGACCCCCTGCAGCAGGCCTACGCTGGGATGCACCACTACGCAGGTTTCACTGGGCGCTTCGCGGCCTGGCGGGTGGGGAGGGTTGAAGGGCCCCAGAAAGGAGTAGGGAGATTTGTGGGGGTTTAGGCTCTGTTTCGAGGAGTCTACCCTCCCATTACCCCCGCTCCCCAGAATGACCTCTCTTGGGGTGAGGGTTACTACTGGACTGGGCTGAATTTGTCAAAGGTGGCCAGGCAGATGGGGCCCTGCTTGGGGGATGGCTCCTGGGGGTCACTGCCCACCCCACCTCTGTCTCCAGCAGCCTATCCGTCGGCCTATGCCCCAGTGAGCACAGCTTTTTCCCAGCAGCCTTCAGCCTTGCCCCAGCAGCAAAGAGAAGGTGAGGGACTGGGGGCTGGAGATCAGGGCCTGGTGGGGCTGGACTCAGGGTCCCTCCCCTGAACCAGCCTGCTACTGTTCCTGCAGGCCCAGAAGGCTGTAACCTCTTCATCTATCACCTGCCTCAGGAGTTTGGTGATGCGGAACTCATACAAACATTCCTGCCCTTTGGAGCTGTTGTCTCTGCCAAAGTCTTTGTGGATCGAGCCACCAACCAGAGCAAGTGTTTTGGTGAGCTGAGCCCCACCCCTAGGCCTCTACCACTTCTAACTAAAGGATTCCCTGCAGACCCTAAGATTGTCCCTCCATAAGGCAATGATTTCCAGAGACTGAATGTATGGCAGTAAATGGGGTCACAGACTAGTGATGGGGCTAAGCCTAGGCCAAGAACAAGCCTTATTTCAGGTTTACCTGGGAAAGAGCAGGTGTCTGGAATGTGTTCAACCAGGTCAGGGCTTTGGAGTCTGGCCAGGGCAGGAGGAGTTTGGGTCTGGGACCAGAGATCCCCTTTAACTCCAACTGCAGTTCTGAGGACCAGAATGGAAGCTGTGGAGGGAGATAGCCAACACATGCCAGAGAAAGACTGGGAAACACCCCAATCAACACACTGACACCCCCCCACCCCCCGACCCCCCGCCCCATGTGTGCGCACGCACATGCACTCAGAGTTGCCTCCTGTCCTTCCAAGAATCACAGCTTTAGGAATCTCAGGCCGTTTGCCTGTGAGCATGTGTCTCTTGTACACACACAATGGAGGGGTATGTGTTCGATGAAACTGGCCTGAGGAGGGAGAGAGAAGAGGGAGCTGGTCAGAGAGAAAGGAGGACCTGCTAGGCAGAGTTCCCAGCTAACCTCTCTGCCCACACCCCCCAGGGTTTGTTAGTTTTGACAATCCAACCAGTGCCCAGACTGCTATTCAGGCCATGAACGGCTTTCAAATTGGCATGAAGAGGCTCAAGGTCCAGCTAAAGCGGCCCAAGGATGCCAACCGGCCTTACTGATCTGCTCTCACTGACCAGTCACAGAAAGGTGAGTCCCTGAAGAACCCCAGGCAGATGGGGCCTGAATGATGAGATGCTCCGAGCTTTGAAAGCTCCTTTTGGGATGCTGGAGGCACCCACCTCTGAGAAAATCTGGGAGCGAGAGAAGAGCCTGGAGCTGGAAGGATTCCTCAGATAGAGACTTTGTGGTTTTCCTTCAATCCAAGGACTGACGTAAATTAGACAACATTCCTGCCGCCATGGTCTAGGAGGGGCAATTGCAGTGAAATTCAACCAGTGCTACTCCAGAGATAGCCACAGGGGACCATGGGAGTAGAGAACTCGTATGTGGGGAGGGTCCGGGGGCTGGAGAATGAGACTAGAAAAGTAGATTTGGGCCAGCTTGTGACGAGTCTTAAAGGCCATGAGTTTGGACTTTATCCTGAATATGATAAAGAACCATCGAGGAGTTTAAGAAGGGACCAGATGTAAGGGCTGAGGTAATGGCAGTGAACATGGAGATGTGGAGAGAGACGCAAACATGTTTAAGAAGTAGGATCTGCAGGGCCTGGTGGGTGATGGGGAGAGATGACAAGTTCTAGGTTTGGCAGGGCCACGGGTCCATAGGATACCCCCCGGCAACTGCTGGAAATATGCCGTCCCAGAAGGTCCACATGGCCCTGTTGAGCTCCCCCAGGAGCCCTCTGGAGGGGATGTCGGGCTGGGGTCATCTGCCCAGGACCCAGGGTGCGGCTTCAGGAGACCAGGCTGCTGCCTTGGCCCCGCTACAGCTCCACGTCTCAGGAAGAGAAGTCTAGCAGCCCACCGGAGGTGGCGCTGACGGGGCAAGCTGCTCTTCTGGTCTTACCCTCCAGGGTGATTTTTGCCTTTTTTTTCTTCCCTCTCTCCTTATCAATTAATACCCAACCACAGACACAGAAGAGTGAGAAGAAAGGGAGAAAGAGCGAGCGCAGAAACGCTGAGCAGCCCTTCCTGA
Source organism: Daubentonia madagascariensis (assembly GCA_023783475.1). Classification (NCBI taxonomy): domain Eukaryota; kingdom Metazoa; phylum Chordata; class Mammalia; order Primates; family Daubentoniidae; genus Daubentonia; species Daubentonia madagascariensis. Next base: position 2,829,939 of record JAKFHU010000144.1, on the reverse strand, counting down.
AGGAGCAGCTGCAGGCGGAGGTGGATCGGACCCAAGGCCGGTGCCTGGGGCTCAGGCCACCCTTAAGGATTGTTTTTATCAAGTGGGTGGTTCTGTGCCTGCAGCATGGAGCTCAGGCTGGCAGGGCGACCAGGGCTGGCTGGGGATTGCCTGTCTAGGGGAACCAGCAGAGGGCGTTGGGGGTGCCAAGGGCTTCTCTACAAGGGAAGCCCAGATTTACTTCTTTTAAAATCATATCATTCCTTAGAGTTTAGGGACCAAAGGACTATTGCTTTTTTAAGAATATATATATCTATATAAATTAAAACAAAGAAACAAAAAAACAAAAAAAAAACCCAAGAGAAACAAAAAAGACACTATAGAGTCTCATAAAAGCTGCCTTTAAATATCCCTAGGAGACAGGGTGAAGGGGACCCTTGATAGCCCCAGCCTAGGCAGAGGGAGGCTGTGGAAAGATTGTTCTGAGTCTCCTTCCCTCTTAAACCACTCCCCCACCTTGCCCTTTTAAAAATAATTAAGGACTTGAGGTCTAGGCTCATATGCAGGTAATGAGAGAGTTATGGAAGCAGTGAACCCACAATCCCCAATCCCCAATCTCAGACAGCATCCCTGAAGAGGCCCCAGCAGGAGCTCAGGTCTGCCCTGGCTTTGGCCATCCTGAGAAGCCCCCCAGGCAGCAGGAGTGGGAGCCTCCCTTTCCTTCTCGACAGCCTTTCTTGTGAAACCACTGCTTCCCCAGCCAGGAAGAAAGAGGGAGTTTTGGCCACGTGAGACTTCCCCTTCCCAGTCCAGATAGACAGAGGCCCTGCCTTTGGCTGAGCCAAGACACCTCCAGTTTCCCCTCCCCTTGAGCCAGCCCCAGTGTCCCCTTGCTCCAGGCCACCTTCTGTCTCTTAGTCTAAGTTTGCCCACCTGTAAAGTAGATGCAGGGTATATGTAGAGGGCTGTGACAACAGACTCAGAAGGTTTGCTAATGTATATAACTGCCATTGAGAAGGGGATAATTTTCAATATGTAGAAGCTTCAGAATTAGAGGTCCCTCTTTATCCCGGACCTGGGAGGGAAGTAGATGTTTTGCCAAAATACTTCTTCATTCCTTTAAAAAGTACATCTTTCCTATGCAAGAGTGTCTCACATGTGCTTATCCAAGGTGCTTCTAGTTGGTGAGCAGTGTTCAGCTTAGAAGTGGTGTGTGCTCTGTCTGTCTGTCTTTGTCTGTCTGTTGTATACAGTGGGTGCCATATAAAGCTGATCAATGGTGGTGCTTTCTGCCTGCTTCTGTGAGATGGGCAAAAGATTCAGCTTAGAACACCATGACTCACCTTGCCTTGGTCAGCCTTTCCTGGGCCTGCAGGGCCTTGCACATATTTTTCCCAGGAGGATAATTTCCCCTCTACCCCACAGACATGGATCAACCTAGTCTGAGGCCCCAGCTGTGTGGGGTCACTCCAATCCCCAGATGTTGCTGAGGCTGGAGGCCTCTGACCTGATGTCACGTCAGATAGCAAAGGATGTGGGGTTGGGCGTGGAGGGTTCCTCCTTCATAACAGTTTCTAAGAAAACTTGTTCCCACCTGTTCCTCTGTCTATGACTCGTTTTTGGAGGGAATGGGAAAGGAAACTAGATATGGCAATAACATTACCAGGTAAGGTGTGGTGTACATTCACAAATATTTTCCAACTGAGAGAAGAAGCAGTGCTGAGGGCATGTGTACGTCAGCACAATGCTGACACATAGCCTGACCACCTTGGATATAAATAAAGACATAGAGCCCCTGCACATTCAAACTGATATTCACATGTAGGCACGGAGATCCCTGAGTGCTAGGTGGTGAGCAATGTGCTGGGTATCAAGACTCAGGCATGTTCCAGGTACTGAGAGTTAAGGGGAAAGGGAGACAAAGCAGTTATAATGGAGGGCCACATACAGTCTATGCTAGCAAGAAGGAGAGTACCTAATTCAGACTTTGTTGGTCGGAGAGGTCTGAAAAAGGCTTCCTGAAGGAGATTAAGGAATGGAAGGGCCTTCAAGGATGAACTGGGACATTTGGACAAGGCTGTTTAGACAGGTGCATCATTTTGAAAAATATTTTTATTACCAAGAAATAATGATTACCTTTTATTCAGTGCCTATCACGTGGCAGATAATGGGCACAAGATAAGACCCTTTTCCCATTCCTAACTCTACCCTGGACCTTATCATTACAGAGTTATGTCGAGACACTTGAACCAAAATGGCATTTAAACTATTTTGCTTTATACTTTAGGGTATGGGCTAGGGACTGGCAGACTGTGTGATTCCAAAGCTTCAGGGGTTGGCAAACTATGGCTTGTGGGTCAAATCTAGCTTGTGGTCTATTTTTGTATGACCTGCAAACTAAGAATGGTTTTTACATTTTTAAAGGGTTGTAAAAACAAACCAAAAAAGAAAATAAGAGACCATATGTGACCCACAAAGCCTAAAATATTTATCTTGTCCTTTAGACAAAAGTTTACTGACCCCTGGAAAGATCGTGGAAGACTTGTATAATGTCTGATGAGTTTGAACAACATGGTGTTTGTGTCTCTGTTTGTGTATGCATGTATTAGTCTGGACCTTTTCAGCTTCAAGTGTCAAAAACCCAACTCAAACATGTTTAGGCCAATAGGAAATTAATTTGCTTACATAACTGATAAATCGAAGGCCGTATCTGCCTTGAAGCATGGCTGGATCTAGGGGTTCAAATGATGTCCCCATCTCTTGGCTCTGCTTCCCTCTATATATTGGCCTCACTAGCTCCAGCTCTAAAATCCTAGGGAAGACTTTGGCCAGCTTTGGACATGTGCCCACCACTAGGATGGAGGAGTAGGCCACCATAGTTGACAACCTCACCAGGACTGTGTGGAGGGGAGAGATGGGTCCCCAAAGGAAGGGATGATGGGCACATAAGTGATATGTGTCCACTGTATTCCACCCTTTATTGCATCCACCTATACTTCCTTGACAAACATACAATTTCAAAAATGTGCCTGCCTAACAATGCAATGATCCTAGACCCAACCAAACATACCCACACTCACTTCGCAGTGGGAGATAAAGTAGAATCATATCCAGTTGCTTTATTGAGCCCTCAGTCCAGGGTCCCTTGGTGATGTGCAATTCTTGATCAGGTCTATATATAACTTCTTATGATTTTGCAATCTATGGCTAAAGGGTAAATTTATTTACCCCTGTATACTACATACTGGCTGTATAACCAACATGAAATAGTGGAGGGGAATAGTTTAAGAAAATTTTTCTAAAGAGACAAGGTCTCACTATGTTGCCCAGGCTGGACTCAAACTGCTGGGCTAAAGCCATCCTTCAGCCTTAGCCTCCTGAGTAGCTGGGACTACAGGTATGTGCCACTGGATAATAAATTTTTATTTTTTTAATTAAAATTTTTTTAGAGATGGGATCTCGCTATGTTGCCCAGGTTAGATTCAAACTCCTGGGCTTAAGCAATCCTCCCGCCTCAGCCTCCCAAGTAGCTGGGACTACAGATGTGTGCCACTGTGCCTGGCAATAAGAGTTTTAAAATAAATCTTCCATTTGGAATAGGGGAGAAGAAAAAACAATGGTCACTAATCTACAGCATATAACACATCCTTCTGGAGGGTGGAGTGAATTTCTTGGTCAACAAAACTGACTATTCTTGGTCCTTCCCACTGGGAAATATCTCCTTTATCCATTGTTCTTTCTGAGAGGGTGGCCCTTCTGGAATTGAAGCATCCCACTTCCCTTTTGACATGGTTTTGGGTTTAAAGATTGCCTTAGAGATTAAGTATTCCCAGATCCTTGTCTGCCAGATGTGAGGATTCTGAGATTCCTGGGCTCTCTGTGAGCTAGTAACAATCATCAAGAATCTTGCTGAGTCCTGGTCCTTGAGTCTCAATCTTGCCCTTGTGGTTTCTGTCTTTTACCAACAGGTCACACTTTGACCATTCCCCTCCCCCTCAGCTTCATGGCTTCCATAATGACCTGTATATGGTGGTGAGTCACCCTTATTCTGCTCAGTGCCTCCAAAGAGAGATTGCCTATTCCGCACTTGGCTGGCTCATGCTCTAGTGGCCTTGGCTCTGACCAGATAGTCAAAATCCCTGAGTGGTACTGGCTCCTAGGCCTCAGCCCCAAGGAGATGTGTAGAAATGGACTGAGGCAACCAGGCAAGCCCTCTCTGGCCGGCGACCTGCAGCTTGCTCTGCTCCTCCTCCTCTGGCCATGGCCCATTATTACACTGAAAGCCACATTACCGAAGGACTGCTATGGGGAGTCTGCCAGTTGACACTGAATTTGGGGGCCCTCTGAGAACCTCTAGAGCTTGAGGCCTGTGAACAGTCTTCAGCCTTCAGCAGAGCCCCTGGAAGGAATTTCTCTCCCTGGATACAACCTGGGTGTCCTGGATGTAGGGCGAAAAGACCTTTGGTCTGAAATAGCGCTGGTAACCTCTGACCTTGGAAGCAGCTCTGGATCTGCGGTGTACTCTGACCAGACCTGGAGGCTTACCCCTGCCTCAGTGGAGCAGAACACACATGTAATACCCTCCAAAAGAGGGTGCTACGACGTGGAGATCACAGAATCTCGCTTGATCCTTTCCAGCTTTGGTTGTAATCTTTGGGTGGCCACTGTCCTGACTGCACTTGCCTCCATTGTGACACAGCCAAACTCAGCAGGGACTTGGAGGCTGTTTGTGGCCTCTGGGCCTACCCCCATGGCCAGTATATTTGCACAATTATGTTACACAGCCCTGTGTTCTTTGGTAGAGCCAAAGAAGAAAGAAACCTCATGGGCTCAGGGAGCTAAGACCCAATGCAGGCCATGCAGCTGCCCTTCCAGCTTGCAGCCTGAACCAGGTGAGGTTCGCAAAGAGGTGACCAAGTCTGTGCCAAGTACAAACTAACAAGGCACAGAGGGCCACTCTTTTTCTCCCTATCCCTGACTTCAGACACAGCTATTACAGTAGCCTCTGCCTTCTAGAAGCCTGGGCTGACCAAAGCCTTTGACTGGCCATCTGTAGACTTTGGATTTCTAGGTTCTGGCCTCCTGCCCTCTAGCTGCCTAAAAGCACAGAGACCCAGAAGGCAGAACAGGCTGCAAGCCTGGGTCTGGCTTTTCCCAAGGGATATATTAGGTGCTCAGCAGAAAATGCAAGGGACAAGAAAGAGAGTCCATAGAATGAGCCTCAGCTTTCTGGGGAGTAGTCCAGAAATGGCCAGACCCAGTGATCCAGCCCTGGGCCCCTGAGAGGAAGCCTGTGGTCTGGACTAGATTCCCTGCATTGGAGTATGAAAAACCAGCTATGTCCTCAGGACCTTTTTGTTACCCCACTGTTGGGACTCAATGTTGGGATGGGGGCTTTGATTGTATCTCCATGTCTTAACCCAAGTACTCTAGAAAGCAGACTCTGAGGCCACTACTCACATTTTCTGGGAAGCTGGAGGTCTAGGACGGTGAGCGGGAGAAAAGATGGAGGCAATACAAGGGAATGCATTACTGTGTTGGCCACTGCTTCATATGAACTGTGAGGAGAGAGCAGGTCACCCAACAGGCTTGTTTGCTGAGCACATGGTGTTTGCAAGAGGAAACTGCACCTTGGAGCAGTTCACCAAGGGAAGATTTGAGAGGGAATTTATCTATCTGTTCCCCTCTTGTCTCCTGTTTTCCCCTGGTCAAGATGTACCCCACAGGATGCTGGCTCCCCTGCACGTCTCAGTCGCATCATTTGCCCCCTGGGTGGGGCTGTTAGGGAAGTCAGCTCCCATGGCCTGCTGTGTGCCATTTCTACCACAGATGTGGTCATGGAAGGGCTACTTGGCATAGGCAGGGTGCCAATCAAAAGAGAGAAAGAAGGATCTGGCCTTCTTTCTCTCTGGTAGGCCCAGGCCTAGGGAATCCAAGAAGGTACATGAGGTTTGTGCCCAATACATCCCACTGTCTCCCACAGGATTCACAGCCAAAGTCCCCAGGAACCAGGACTCCCAACACTGTCTGAATTCCAAGCCAAATAAATTGTATTTAATTTGGGGGGAAAGGGAAGTATTCAGTTGTGACTTGGAGGATCATGATTTCTCTTTTTTTGTGGAACTTCCAAGGCCCTAAACTCCAGTATCTCCTGCTGGATTTCTTACCTCTATGCCTTTGTTCTCACTTGGGGAAGAGGATTTGGCTTTTATAATCTACAGATGCGTGATTATCTGACCCTTGGCAGTTGGATTGCTGGCCAAAGGCAGAAAAGGCAACTCTAAACAAAGCTGTATATGGGTCTGACTCTGCCAGCATGGAGGAAACCTGAACTGTAGGACCTTATTGAAAAATCTCAAGAAGAGGTCAACGTACTCCACCATCCAGACATTTTTTCCAATGCGTCCCTGAAATCTCTCCACTTTGATGGATGCGTGACTTGACTCTCAAGATAAAATTAATGATCATTTAACCAGCTGATTTGATACCAAATAATAGGGATTTCCAGTTTCCCACCCAAGTGGGGATGATCCCCACTGCCTCCATTTCACTTCAGTTCCACTAATTCCACACTTCATTCCATGTCTGTATTAGGATTGATTTAATTGCAAGTTATAGAAAGCAACACAAACCGGTTTAAGCAAGAAGGCAACTGAGAAATATAGTTGTATTACCAACCTCATACAAGGCTCAAGGCTTCATTCAGGAGCTCAGACAAATGTCATCAGGTCTCTCTCATTCCATTTCTCAGGGCCCTGCTTCTCTTTATGCCTCGGTCCCATTCTCTATCCTGCCACAGACAAACTTTCTCCATATGGCAGGGAGAACTGGGTGCCAGCGGTTTCAGTGTCATGTCCTCTTAGCACCATGCTTCAAAAGCCAGAGAGCTTTGAGGGGAAGAGTATGACTGGCTCTGCTTAGGTCACAAACCCACACCTACACTAATCACTTTGGTCAGGGCGATGGTCAGGCCTGGCCTGATGGGTCATGTCTCCATCTCAGTGGGGCGGAAGGGGGCAGGAGGCAGAGGTGGTATTGTGACTGCCAGCCCCACTAAGTACTTATAAAGTCATGTCCTGCGTGGCCTGTAAGAACGTATAATTTGGCCTGGCTGGAGTATAGGATGCATGGGAGGGGGTGGTAAGAGGCAAGTAGAGGCCATATCCACAGAAAGGGTATAAGTTTTATCCTGGGGGTAATAGGGAACCATTGAAGGGTTTTAATAGAGGAGTGACATGATCAGATTTGGGTTTTAAAAAGACCCCTAAGCAGCTAAGTGGAGACTAGATTGAAGGAGTGATACTGGGATAAGGAGCCTAATTAAGGAGGCTAATGCAATAGTTCTGGTGAGGAGGAGCAGGAATACACAGGAGGGATTGATTGAAGATGTATAAGAGGTAAAATTTAAGGTATTTATGAGGTAAAATTGGTTCCGCTTAAATGAGGATGGGAGAAGTCTAAAATGCTTCCTTCTCAGGGTTCAGGCTGTATTGTAGGTATTATTTACTAAGCTAGAAACATGAACAAAATGCAGAGTGAGAAGAAGATGAGTTTGCCTGTGAGACCTCCAAGTGGAGTTGTCCAAAGGGCAACTTGAAACTCAAAAAGTATAGGATGTAGATATAGATTTGGGAGTTCCAGGCTACAACTGTGTGTCACTCAGGCTGATTTAAACAACCATTTGTTGAAAGGGCATTAGGGGTGGGTCATGGGATTTCCAGGTAAGAGGCCCAAGCTTGGAAAATAGGAAGGAATAATGGGAGGCCAGTCCACCAAAACAAAGGCCAAAATCAGATGCCAGAACCAGCCCAGCAAGAACACTGCTGCTGTCATCATGATTGGACACTGGATGTCACCACCACCAGTACCCACACCATGATAGCCCTTGGGTATGGGATAAAGCTGACCCTATCCTACTGCAGCCATTGCCACTGGGATGAATCCCCCATGATTCTATTCCTCTGAATCACTTATTCCAGAATCTACATTTCTTGTAGCTGCTTGGCCAGGTCACATGCCTCTGTCTTACCTTCTGGAATGCTGGGAAAGCAAAGGTCCAACATTATTCAGTGTCTGTCATGGAAGGTGGGCTCTGCTCACCTCCAAGACTTGTAACATAGGAAGGAGATTTAGTTTCTGGCTAAAATGAACAAGGTCTGCTTCAAGTGGATGCTATGGAGGCCACTGGAAAGAGTGATAAGAGGAGAAATGGGTGTGGACTGAACTGTTTTTATACTTAAATAGGGAATGAAGGAAAAGGAATCTATTAAAGATGCTGTGAAAGAGCCATATGAGGTGTAGGAAGAAACCGGAAGGGTATAGTCTAGTCCATAGGAGGCAATGGAGGAAAAGTTTACGGGGACAGGTTGATCAACAATGTCAAGTGACATCAAGCGGTCAAATAAGTTAAGCCTGAAAATTTCCAATGGATTTGGCAGTTTGCAAGTCATTTGTAACTTTGGTGAAAGTATTTTCAGTAGAAATTTTGGGGAGAGGTCAGATGGCATGAGATTTAAGGAATAAATCAAAGGTGAGGAGGTGGAGAAGGAGAGTACAGACTACTCCTAGAAGCTTGGCTGAAGGGAAGAAAAATCAGTAGCATGTGGGATTAAAATTGGGTTTTTTTAAAGGTTGAGCTAGTTGATTAAGTTTATATGCTGAGATCAGAAAGTGGGGGAGAGGAAAAAGTTGAATATACATGAAGGAGAAAGGTAAGTGAAGGAGCAAAGTTCCTGAAGAGGCAGAAGGCAATGAGATACAGGTCGCAGTGAAAGGATTAACATTGAATTTGAAGGGAGACCTCTCCACTTCTGAAATAGAAAGGATGGGAGAGAATCCAAATGTTTGGAGAGGACAGGAAATTGAGACAGTTGCCCCCAGGGCCTTTATTTTCTCTGTGAAGCAGAAGGGGGGATGGTGGGAGAGGCTGACATGTGGGAGGATTGCTGGGTACACTGAGGGCCCAGCTGAGAAGACTATGAATTTGTAGGAGCTCTGTATTAGGTACAAGGTCAGTTAGCTTAAGTGCTTTATTCCAGATAAAAAGTGACTCCTAGACCCCCAGGTCAGAGGGCCTCAGGGCTGGGAAGCTGCCAGGAGCTGGACAGTAGTCTCACCATTTCTGGTTTCTGCTTCTCCATGCTTCATTTGCTGTCCCCAGATGATCTTTTTCCTTTTCTCATTCATCACAGTAGGTGGGAGGTGGCTGTACCACAGCTCCTGAGTCTGTATCTCTTCTGCTCAAGACCCCAGTCCAATTAGAATCATAATCTCTCAGCCCTAATCCCAGATTCTCAGGCGAGAACATCTGCTTAACATAGCTTGGATCAGGAATCCACTCACAGTTCAATAAACTGCAGCCAGGGCACCACAGGTCACCCAAGATAAACATGGCCCTGGGGCCTGTGGATTTGGAATGTGGGTGTGGAAAATATAATTCCCATAGAACAGGGTTCAAGGGCTGGGGCTAACCTAAATCAGTGTCCACCCACAAGCTGAAGTCTGCAGGAATGGGTGATTTCCTTCATCTGGTTTAGTATGGGAGAGTAGAGAAGGTAGATAGCTGGAATGATCCAGGAGAATGATTTTTAAGGAATAAGGACAAGCATATTGACAAAAATGTGATTCAAGTGACAGACCTGAGGATCTGTACTGGGTAGGAAAAGAAGTGAAGCCAGGAAGATCCTGATAAACCAGTTGAGATTCATGATGAATAGAAGAGCTGGTGGTGTGAGATGGGAGGAGTTGGGGAAGAGGAATCCTGAAGGTTATTGAGTACCAGAATTTAACATTTCACTCATGGGGACAGTACCCTTGTGCTTACCCAAAGTGCTTATATTCAAACACACTCCCATACATGCAGGGCTCTCAAAAGGTGTTTCGGGGCTCTTGGTGGTGAGCTGTTTTAGGGAGGAGAGCCAATGCCTTCCCCAACTATTCTGAACTCCTGCACTCTGAAACTGAGGCTATAGCCCTCATTTTTTTCAGTTATTATAAACAATGGGTATAACAAACTAATACTGAGACAGTGTTGTGGCCCAGGCCGAGTGGCAAGGTGAGCGGAGGGGGACATCAAAAGGCAAAGCAGTCAAGAAGGAGACGCTGAGGATGTGCAAATGTTTAAAAAAAAAAAAAAAGCTTCACTGGGAATATTCTGACTGAGGCCGGCTCAGGAGGGATAGATAGACATGACACGTGTTTATATCACTCAGGGCCAAAGCTTTCCCTGTGTGTGCTACGTCCAGTTACAAAGACAGAGTGAGGAAGGAGAGTAGGTCCAAGATAAGCCTTTTCCTATTAGTGCTGATGGAAGAGAGGGGCATGTGGAAACCCCGAGACTGATAAGGATGAAGGAGGTCTAGCCATGTCTAGGGTTGATAACCATAATAACCACAATTACAACTTCCATTTATGGACTACATCCTAGTCCCAGGTACTCTGCTGGTTACTTTACATGGATTAGTTTGAATCCTATGAAATTGCAGGTTATTTGACTGGTTACATCCTACAAAAATGGCAATTTCATATTTCATACAGTTCAACCTAATACTATCTCATTTCATCCTCACCACAGCAGCTCCAGGAAACAGCTAGTATTGTCTCCACTTCAAAGATGAGAAAACTAAGACTCAGAAAGTGAAAATCTTTGTTTAAGCTGCACAATCACTATGTGATGAAACCAAGCTCTGAACCCATATTGTTCGACTAGGTGGTGAGGGTGCGTTCCAGCACACCGCAGCTTCCAGGGGAGCAAATGAGTTAAGTGTAAGAACTAAAAGACCCTGAGGTTTTCGACTCCCACTTTCGAACCAGAGATTCCTGGAGTCAGCAGGGCCCCAGGAGTCCTCTCTCAGTCTCTACTTGTCGCCCCCGCCTCCAGCGAGGGGACTCCCTCCCAGTCCACAAGCAACCTGGACTGCCTTCCCTGCTCATCCCTCCAACCACACGGGGCGCCAAATGCAGACGTTCTCCTTCGGAAGGCCCTCCGCGCGCCCCCCGAGTCCCTCCTCTTTCTCCACGCACCCTCCCGCCTCACGGCGCAGGCGCCACCCCCGCTCCGCGCCCCCTCCCACTAGCGGCCACCGCGCAGGCGCCCCGAGGCTGGCGGAGGCGGCGGAGGCGCGCCCGGGCGGAGGCCGCGCGGCTGTTGGTCGGGAGCGGGCCGCGTGACCGCGGTGTCGCCGCGCGAGCGTGCGCAGAGTGGCTCAGCGCGCCCGTGACGGAACGACTAGGCGCGCGGTGCGCGACCTCGCCCGCCCGGCCCGGCCCCCGCCCCTTGGCCTGCCGCTCCGCCCCCGCGGGGCGTCCCGGGCCGCTAGTCCCTCGGCGGCGCCGCGCGCGGCCCGGGGTCGCCGTGAGTACTCGCGAGGCTGGCCTGTGGGGCAGCCACCACGGGGATGGGGACGGGGACGGGGCGGGGCGGCCGGGCCGTGGGAAGGGTGCGGGGCCCGCCCCGCCTCGGCCGGGGTGGGTGAAGTGAGGGGTTAGACCAGGTGGCTGTGAAGGGCCTTCCCGGGCTTGGCAGGCTTGTCTCAGGCTCGGCGGCTGGCAGCACAGATCGGGCGCAGAGCTTCTTCCCTGAGGAGGCAGGTGTTGGGTGTCTCTGGGTCTCCGGCGGAACCCCGGAGAAGAGCTGTAACTGCTCCCCCAAGACAGGCCGCAGGGCCTGTCCTGGAAGCGCGGTGGCAGAGAGTGTTTTCGGGGCCAGCCCCGTGCTCTCTCTTCGGTGGGTACCCGAGATAGCGCTAGCGTGCGGGAATCGCCCCTCCGTGGTTCTTCCCCACACTCTTTGTTTAGCGGCTTAGTCCTTCTGAGAAGGGGCACATGGCATGGAGCGGAGTAACCTCCTCTTCCAGGACCACAAAGCTGGGAGCCAAACCCAGAAATTAAACGTTGAGATCGGAGGCTTCTTTGACTATACATAAAGTTGTCACACACTGAGGACCATGGACCTGGGAAAGACCTTAGTGACCCAGACCTGAGGCTCTGTTTACATCTGACCTATTGCCATGGAAATTCATAAAGCGTTCTGTGGTAGCTACCGTCATCCAAACACTGAGCTTAACAACATCCTTCTTTGAGCATTTTTCATATAGTCTGTATTTGGCTCAGCTACTTTTGAAAGGTTCCCTTCTTTATCTCAATTTAAATAAATCAGATAGGTCTTTCTTGCTTAATTCAGGAACAACTCCCTTAATTAGTTATAACCACATCACATGAAGATTAGATGTAATTAGGATCTGTTAAGTGTCCTTAAGTCCCATTTCCACTATATTAACCATAAGGAAGTTGCTTGACTTCCCTTCATGTAATAGACTGACCCTGAGCATTCTATAACAAGAAAGCTTTGAACTAGGTCACCTTTCAGGTTTATTCTTTAAAATATCTGTGTCATTCTGTGGAGTCGATGACCCACCACCTGCCTTTTCCCACTCTTTACCTTCTAAGCCCACTCTCCACGTCTCCAGAGGAAAGGACAATTAGACTAGAGGGAACAAGTCCCTTTCACTAAAGCAGCCTGATTTGAAAAAGATATGGTGATTTCTGAACTGTCTTCCATGGACAACAAAAACTCCCCCTGAACTACCTTTTTCTCTTTGTAATAGCAGCAGAAACCAAGCAGCAACAGCCCTTGGAAAGAGGCTAAATTTTTCTTGACTTCTGCAGCGACAAAGACCTTGAACAAGTTGGTACTTCAGGCCTACGCTGCCACCATCCTACTGCTCACCCCAAGACAACCCAGGCTGGACATTAGTGCCTCCCTCTTTACTCCTCTGTGATCATCCAGATCAGCACTTGACTGTTTATTTCCAAATCTCACAAACCCAGCTCCCAGATCTTCATATTCTCATTCTCAGCTGCTCTTGAAGGTGAATGAAGTTTTGCTTTTCTAAAATCATTTTTGTGTGATTTTTGTCTATGTGTGAAAGCATTGAAGTTCTTGTATGTATCTCCCATTTGGGTAGGTATCCAGTAGAGGGTTCATTCATTCATTCACTCATTCAAGAAATGCGTTAAGGGACTGAGAATATAGACAGTGAAAACAGTCAAAGCCTCTGCCACCATAAAGCTTACATTCTGATGGGAGACAAAACATTTTGTATTAGAATGTGGTAAGTGCTGTGGAAAAAAATTAAGTGGGGCAGGGGGATAGAGAGTGCTAGTATGTGTGTTGGGGTGTTGCTGTTTTATATAAGATGGTCAAGGTGACCTTTGAGCAGAGATCTGAAAGAGTAAAGGAGCAAGTCATGTGGATATCTGGGTGAAAAGCGTTCCAGGAAGGGGAAACAGCAGGGACAAAGGCTCTGTTGTGGCAATATGCTTGATATATTTGATGAACACCAATAAGGCAATTATGGAGTCTCAGGTAATTTTCCTGTTAACATTTAGAGTTGACTTTCTAAGGATAGCCCCTGTTAGAGTAGCTTCTAATTTTTTTTAATGAAATTTTCCAACTGTACACAAAAATAGGTAGTATGAAACTGTCATGTACACATCACTCAGCTTCATCAAGGAAGTTTTGCCATATTTATTTCATCTATTTTTCTCCCCATTTTTGTGTTGAGGTAGTGTTTTAAAGCTAATCTCAGATAGATATCAGATCATTTCACCTCTTAAGAATGTCAGTTGTAATTTCCTTTTGTGTATTGTTTCTGATGGGTCAGGCAGCACTATAAGCTGGAAGATTGCTATGCTAACTTTGCCCTGGCATTATGCCTTATGTCCCCATCCTGGGTCAGTTACCAGACTTAAGTTGGTATCTGAGGAACAGACCACAGGCCCTTGGGACACACAAGGATCTGGAACAGTGGTTTTCAAATTTTGTCATGCATCAGAATAACTGGGTGTCATCCCTGGAGTTTCTAATTCAGTAGGTCTTAGGGGCCTCAGAATTTGCATTTTAACAAGGTCCTAGGTGGTACTGATGCTGCAGGTCCACTGACCCCACTCAGAGAACCACTGATCTAGAAACCTAAGTTTCAGTAGAACTGTGTTAGAGACCAAGAACACCTCTATTTGAGGTTGGAGTGGATTAGACTGAGGTATGTGCAGAGCCAGTGACCTACTGATCTAGAGAGCAACTGAGAGCTTTTTTAGCTTGCTCTAAGGTAGCTTTGCCATCTTCTGTTATTAAAGCCTTCATAATTTGACAGATGAGTTTGTTTTTCCTTTTGCATGTGGAAACTTCAGTAGGGCTAAAAGTTGCTGGTACAGGGTTAGGGGTCTTCAGGATTAGAAGCAATCAGAGGAACTGTATGTGAAAGGTCTAGAGGTTAGGTGTTTTTCTAAGTATTTCTTGGGATCATTATTGCATTTTTATTTTGGGGGTAGGTTCCAAGATGACTACAGGGCATTATTTTGGCCATGACAGCTCAAATCATGACTGCTAGAGGGTGTTCAGTGTTATTAAGTTAGCTGTGATTGCCATATAATGGCTTCTAGTAATACTGATGTTTAAGAAGAGGTAATGGCTCAGTATGGAGAAATAACTAGGAATAAAGAGTCCAGAAAGAATCTGATTCTAGTTCTTAACCCTGCTGGGGGTTGGTACTGTGAAGAATGTTCCAAAATGAACTGACTAGACAGAGTAACATAAGCATCTGGTCCTGCCACCATCCCTTTTGGCTTCAGGAATTGTAACATTATGAACTAGAGCAGGGACTTGCTCCAATTTCATCTCTCCAGTTTAAATAGAATAGCAGTGTCTTGTGTTTGTATAGTCCTTTCATGTTCATAATCTTTAAAGAACTATACATATAAGTGTGTGTATATGCATGCAAGCGTGTCTTAATATGCAAGGATCGGTATATATTTATAATAAAAGTGTATTCATAAATATGTGTGTCTCTGTATTTACCACCCAGCTATTAAGTGGTGATGAAACTAGTTGTTATCTATTTTCCACAGGACATTGACTTGTTACCACTACAGCAGCAGAGCCTGCCATCCCCAGCAGTTCTCCAGTTGCCCCTGACATCGCCCTCTTGTCTCCCTTTGTGGCCTCCTAAATGCCCATCGCATTGGCCTGGGTTCAGCTGGTGGTATGGAGGGGTGCTGCCTAGCACTGACCTGAGAGTGTGTGTGACCCACTGACCCAATGGTGAGAACTGACTGTCCACCTCTCCAACTGAATGTCCAAGTGGTAGATGAGACAAAGTACAGATCTCACCCTTTCCTAGTACTTTCCCTGCCACCCTTTTGAAAGGTAGAGTGACTGTTTGATGTTAAAGGAAAGAGAAGGGGCACAGAAACAGTATTACTTGGTGTATGTGTGTGTAGGTGGGTTTTCTTGGAAAGCGAGGGGAGAGATAAATACTTTAAGGGTTAGAAAGGGAGTGATGAGACAAAAACCTTACTTGGGAGCTGCCTTGGGTAATGGTCCTAGAAGAGGCCAGCTTGTGCTAGAACCCAGATATGCTTAGGAGCCAACCTTGACGTTGAGGTCTTCTGCATCCCTCCCCCACTGGGTACCAGAGCCTCAATCATTGTGCTGAGACTTAAGAAGGCCAAAATTGCCTATTTTTCCTGTGTCCCACCAAGTCAGAGCTAAGCCATGGATGTGATCAGATTCAGAAAGAGACTGAGACTCTCCCAAAGGGTGAGGTGAAAGGTGTAAAGATATTAGGGCCTTGGTTATTCTGTCCCAAGGGACCTTTTCCCATGTTCTTTGTGGGAATCTGTTTTTCATCATATCACCTCGCCCCATTCCATGGGATAACAGGGACCTAACAAAGGATGGTATTCTTATTTCTCTTCACTAGGACATCAAAGGCCAGTTCTGGAATGATGATGATTCGGAGGGAGATAATGAATCAGAGGAATTTCTCTATGGAGTTCAGGTGAGGTTATGTCCCCCAAGACCCATGTTGAATGGTCTAGATGTGTGTTTCTCTTTGAATACATCAGGAGTGAAAGAGGTTGTTCTGGAGCACAGATGAGATGAGGATATAATGTTGCTGTAGTCTGAGCATGGTCTTGTCAGAGTTGATCCCATGTCCTTCCTCTTGCTTAGGACTCTTACCTGTCCCAGAGTAAACTACATCCTCTGTATGTGGAGGCTACCCATATGTTCTTAGTTAGAAGTAATTGTTTTCTGACTCTTCCCTCAATAGCCAATGGGGTGGCATCTTAAAAGATTACTCTGCCAGTTATTGCTTAATGTCATTACTATCCAGGGCACAATCCTGAGCAGGAATACTTAGACTCTCAGAATGCTTTTTGGACAGAACCAAGCTGAGTTAAAATCTGTACGCTTCAGGCTGTTCTGAGTTATCATAGAATGTATATGTAAGTATCCTGGTCAAGGTCTGAGAGGAAAAGCTGGAGGCTTAAGGCTGTGAACTCCTCAAACAAAACCTACTTTTGGTCTGCTGGAACTTTTTTAGAGTGATGATGGGAGGGATACTTGTCTGTTAATGAAATCCCTAGCTAGGGTCACCACCAAGAACCCCTTCATATAAGTGGTGTTCACTTCCCCTGTACTGCTGCTGTCTCATTTCTCCTGTTCCTGATGTCTCTGTGTTCTTTTCATTTTCATCTCTTTCCCCATCTATATTTTTCCATCCCTCTCCACCACCAACATTTTTGCCACTATCTCAGGGGAGCTGTGCAGCTGACCTGTATCGACACCCGCAGCTTGATGCAGACATTGAAGCCGTGAAGGAGATCTACAGTGAGAACTCTGTATCCATCAGGTGGGACTCTGCCTCAGGGATGGCAAGGGAGCAAGCCACTTCTTTCTGAGTTGTTAAAAGGCTAGAGGTTTTTCTTTTTATGGTATGATAGGGGGATAAGTTATGAGCTTAATGGTAGAAATTGCTGAGAATATATAAGCTTGGCTGACAGGAGAGAATAGGAAAGTAAGGCTACTTTTCTTAGAAATTTCCTCTTATCCTAGACCGATAGTTCCGCCTTTGAGGTAAGAAAGGCTTCTGGCCTGGAGAAGGCTCTGATCATGTATGTGGCTTGAGGCTGTAGCTAAGACCCTACATACAAAACTACCATCCACCTTCCCTCTCCCCTGGCCCAGGGCTCAGTTCTCCTTCCGCCTCAGTCTCTCTTCCCTTCTTTCTCCCTTAATGAGTCTCACCTGTGGTTGCCTGTATCTCTGTAGAGAATATGGAACTATCGATGACGTGGACATTGACCTCCACATCAACATCAGCTTCCTCGATGTAAGTGGGCTAGTACCTGCCAACAACATGTCTAGCTGGACTTGTGGAATTTGTCATGTAGGCCAGGAGTCTTGTTCCCGAGTGCCGTATTTGGAGCACATATTCTTCATCTCTGTCTTTCCTAGACCATCAGCAGACAGTGGTGTGTACTGTCATGTGCATGCGTGTGTCATATGGGAAAACTTCAAGTCCATTCCTCTGTATTGCTAAACTGGAAATTATTTCCCTTATTCTTTTAGGAGGAAGTCTCTACAGCCTGGAAGGTCCTCCGGACAGAACCCATTGTGTTGAGGCTGCGATTTTCTCTCTCCCAGTACCTTGATGGACCAGGTAAAGGCAGTGACTTTGGGCAAGTGGCTGCTCTGAGTGTGGTATAATCCAAAATCCTAAGTTAACTGAAGTAGAGAAAAACTAGGGACAAGGCCCTTCGGTTCAATCTGTAGGCCATTGGTAGGGGCTTTTTAGTTTCCTGTCATTGGTGTCTTCATCCCCTGTCGTCTGATAGCTGTTCCCTAAAGGCCTTCTTGGCTAATGACATTGTTTTCTCTGGTTCCAAAATACAATTTATTTCTCTTTCCCCTGCCCCCCAACTTCCCACTGAGGATATTTGAAATTGATTAGACAGCTTCCAGAACCTACCCTCTACCTCAGATGTTTTCCTCCTCCACCATTATCTAGAGTACCCAGCAGCTTCTATTTTTAGAATCTAAAGAAACTATTCCACTGAACTGTGCCTTTGTACTCCCACGGGGATAGAGATGTGTACTTACTAGGACCCTTCTCTTCTCTTTGCAGAACCATCAATTGAGGTTTTCCAGCCATCGAATAAGGAAGGGTTTGGGCTGGGTCTTCAGTTGAAAAAGTAAGAATTTTGATCTTTTCTGATCAGGGATATGTAAGGGAAAGAGAGAGATACATATGTGGATGGAGGGGCAGAGCCTTGGATGGAACATTTTCTTCCAAAAAAGTCTTCCTGAAGTGTGCCCGGGAAAAGCTAAAATAAATTTGGGGAGACAAATTTATCATTGTGGAGGGGGAGTCTATTGTTCTTGGGTGTCAGAACTTGAGACTTCTTAGAGGCGAAAGGAGAGGCTCATCTCTACTTAGCATTTAAGGAAAAGTACAACCCTGGAGTAAGAGTCATGCCATTCATGTTTCCTCTTGTGGTTTCCTCAGAGAGTGGGGCTCTAGTAGCTCAGATGATTTTAGTTTATTGAATGTGTTGAGCATTATGCTAAGTATTTGGTATACAAAGAAAAATGAAGAACATTTTCTACTCTCAATGAATTTCCAAATAGAGTCCAATGGATACATATTCTAATACAAGTGAATATGTAAAGTTTAGAAAGAACATGGAGGAAGGAGTGACTCAGTATGGTGACATGTGAATGAAAGATGATTAATGATTTTCTAGGATGAATGAGAGTTGTCCATGTGAATAACATTTTCAAGGGGCATAGTCACATGAAGCAGCATGTGTGTAGGGAGCTTCAAGTAGTTAAATATTGCTGATGAAATGCAAGGGGAGAGTGGTAGGAACCAAAGCCAGAGAACAGGTGTTCAAATTAGTGAAAATCTTGGACTTTTATCCTGTAGGCAGTGGAAACATTGAAGGGTTTTAGGCAAAGAAAGGACAAGGTCAGATTTAGTTTTAGAAAAACTAATCTGGTAGCATTGCACAAAATGGATAGGGGGAATGAGACAAGAGGCCAGAACTAGTTTTAATAGGAGGCTTTTGTAGAATTCTAGGCATGAGATGCTGAAGGCCTGAACTAAAGTGTGACTGTAGGTGAGAATGGTGATGAGAGACAGATGAGTGAAATTTGTATAAAATCAGTATAGGCTTGAAGGCTGATTTGGACATGTTGATGATGGTTATAAGGGCCAAGGAATAGTGGAAAATTACTCCTAGGTTTCCAGCTGATGTCTGGGTAAATTGTGATGCCAACAATTTAAATAGGGATATAAAAAGAGGAGCAGATTTGTAGGATGGGGATAGATAATTAGTTCCATTTTGGGCATGTTGTTTAAAGGTACCTTTGGAGTATACAGGTGAAGATGTTCAATATATGTCAATTTGCTACTTACAGGAGAGGTTAGGGTTGAAGATACACATCAGTGTGTGGATGGAAATTACAACCAGTGAATATGAGATTGCTGAAGGAGAGCATGATAAAGTGAAAAGAAAATAGGGTCAAGGGGAAGATACCCTTAAACACCCAGACAAAATACCCAAGAAACCAACAGGGTAGGCAGAGGAAGAAGAAACTCTGCAGGTTGGTCAGAGAAGAATGAGAAGAGAATGGTGGCACAGGAGACAAGCGAGGAGAGGTTCTACAAGGAGGGCCAGATGCCAGAGAAGATAAGTAGGAGAACTTAGGAGTTTTGGTTGGATTTAGCATGAACATGAGAACAATTTTAGTGGAGTGGTGAAGGTAGAAACTAGAATACATAAAGTTGAGAAGTGGGTGGTCAGCAACAAAGTAGAAACAGTGAGTATGGATTGAGAAATTTGGATGAGGGTAAGAGAGGAAGAGGTAGAGGTAGCTAGACAGTGCTCCAGAAAGGGAAATTATTGGTAGACTTTGGGAAAGGAACTGACAGGACAGGGGCATGGTTGACACATTAAGGTCTCTAAAGAGGCAAGATGAGGTCTAGGGCACAAATAGATTGATCTTAAATAGGAGGGTCACCTTGTCTGCAGTGAATGGAGGGATCAAGGTAAGGGTAGAAATGGAAATAGATTTTGTGGTAGGGTTGGAAAATTAAGGGAGCTGATATCTGATGGCTTTCTCTATTAAGAAGGAAGAGAGGTTATTGGTTGTAGGTGAAGTTGGTAGCTTAAAGAAGGTGTAAGGATTTAGAACAACAGCTTAAAGTAATGCTAGAGAGAACTGATCAAGGACAAGTGAAAGGATTGACAAGTCAAGCTGAGGACCCAGCTTGAGTTAGAAACCATAGATTTGGGGATGTAATTTTCCACCTAACAATGTCAGTACCCCTCATGTCACTTGTCCTTTTCTTTACTACTCACAAAGCAGAGAGTGGTACTCACCTCCATCCCACCACTTGTGTTCCGCTCTCAGCAATACAGTCATTCTTGGCAGTAGATCTCAAGGTTCATAGCCTTTGAAGGCTCACTTTTGAGATCTCCTTCTAAAGGCAAAGCATCTCAGAAGTTTTCTGGTCCATTAGACTAGGTACCCCCTAGGGTACAGGGGTGCTTTAGGACAGTACATTTCCATGTGCTAAGGTCATCTTAAGAAAGTCTTTAGACACATATTCCCCCTCCACAACTAGTTTTGCAGTCCCTGTGTCTGAATTTTAAATTAGTTGTCTCTCTTAATCCTTACTTCTTGAACTATTCCCTTGCCTAATCTTGCTTAAGCCTGTTCTCTTTGATCCCTCAGGATCCTGGGTATGTTCACATCCCAACAATGGAAACATCTGAGCAACGATTTCTTGAAGACCCAGCAGGAGAAGAGGCACAGTTGGTTCAAGGCAAGTGGTACTATCAAGAAGTTCCGAGCTGGCCTCAGCATCTTCTCACCCATCCCCAAGTAAGTGCTCCTCTGGTCACCTTGTGATAGCCCCCACCCACACGTTCCTGATTACCTAAACTTATCTTTTCTATCCCCTCCCTTGGTCCTCTGAATTCTGTATCTTTAACTACTAACACCTGTCACATGATCCTGTCCCCTGTGTGTCCTTATCTTTCTACTCCTGACCTAATGTTAATATCTCATCCTTTATGTAAAACACAATACCTAGCTCATGGTATGTATTTGGAAAATGTATGCTGATCTTTCCACTTTTCTTTTCTTTGGTCCCCATCCTTATTCCCCATCCTAAGGAGAAAGAGTCAGAGAATAGGCACCAATTCCTTGCTCTTATGCAGGGGTACACTGATTTATTAGCTAGATTCTAGAAATAAATATTGCTCCATTCTTTGACCCCAGGTCTGCATTTTTACCCGCTCTGATGCCTTCTGTTCTTCCCAAAGGCAGATAGAAATCCAGATTTGTAGCCTCCCAGGCACTGTTGTTGACAGCCAGACAGTCGACATGGCTCGACATGGCTCTTTGGGATGCAACTACTTCTTGCCTAGCACAGTTGTTTAACACTTTCTCTATCTCTCTTTCGCTCACTGACTCACTCTCTCTCTTACTTACTCTCTTACTCTCTCACACACACATACTCTGAGTAAGTGAAACAGCTTCTCTGTGGGATCATTCCATACCTAGTCTAGATGCCATAGTGACCTGTGCTCTGCCTCTGCCCACCCTCTGTGTCCCAATCTGAAGAACACACAGATAACGACATAAAAAGTCAATTCAGATGTGTGATCTACTAGTGTTGACATTGTTTAGGATCCAGTAGAACTTTTCTCAGATATGAGTTTGTCTTTGGCTTAGGAATTTTGGCCTAGGAATCACTATCTCAAATCCTCTTCTAGGACTTGTACTGAATCCCGTTGCATCACTTATGTTTGCTTTCTGTCCCCAGGTCTCCCAGTTTCCCTATCATACAGGACTCCATGCTGAAAGGCAAACTGGGTGTACCAGAGCTTCGGGTTGGGCGCCTCATGAACCGTTCCATCTCCTGCACCATGAAGAACCCCAAAGTGGAGGTGTTTGGCTACCCTCCCAGCCCCCAGGCAGGTCTCCTGTGCCCCCAGCACGTGGGCCTCCCTCCCCCAGCACGGACCTCTCCTTTGGTACATGGGCTGGGGAGAGTTTGACTTGGGCGTCAGGTGGGTGGAAATGGAAATGTGAGAGTATAGCTTCTCAAAATGAGGTGAGGGCATCATAAATCAAACCTGAGTGGGTACCATGAATGAGTAGAATGGAATACATTTTTTAATAGCTGAAAACTTACATCTATTAATATATTATGTGGCAAGCTTCTTTGAGAGTGAGCCACGAAGCAGAGAGTCTGGAGATAGGCATCCCAAGGAGAAGTCATGATTTTATTGGGTTGTGGTTAGGACTTGGTAGTCAGCTGCTATAGTAACCTATTCTACCTACTTTGAAGAGGGTTAAGGATAGTTGAGCCCTTTTCCAGAACCTTTAGGCATTTTTGTCTCCTCTTCAGCTTTGGTATTACTTAGGCTGATCTGAGTTAGGCCTTAGCTACTTTAGGAGAATCCTAGGTGGTGGGCATGAGTGAGGTCTGTCTTGGCCCCAGCTTCATAGGAGGCTCATAGGGTTTGCCTTTTCACTCTCACCAGGTCAGTGGTCACTGCAAGAACATCCCCACTCTGGAGTATGGATTCCTCGTCCAGGTAATCAAGTCAAAAGCTTCATTCCAAAGCCCCTCCCTGTTATCTGACCCATTTGGTCCCCTAACATCTCCCAGCTCCTCAGTCCGTTAAATATTTCATGAGTTGCTTTGTTCCCAGAACTATAGTAAATGTCAAGTGGGTAGGAGGAAAGAAGCCATAGTTCCCATCCTCAAGAAGCTTACAGTATTACCAGGAAGACAACATTTACAGACCACTTATGATCAAGTGCAAAATGAGGCACTGCAAATTTTCGGTGTATGAGTGTCAAGATGAGAGAGGCATTGACACTAAGTTTCTTATGATCCCCAATATCCCATGCTCAAGTGGTCGTTAGATTTTCTGACAGACCTCTTTCACTGCTCAGCCACTGCTGGCCATTTGCTTCTTTTAAAAATCTCTTCATTCCTTGGACATGCTTTCACTTTTGCGTCTCTGTAATCTTTGTTCATGCCATTCCCTCCACTGGCCTTTCTCCCCATATCTGCCTGTTGCCGTCAAGGCAAGTAATGATTGCTGTCATTACTCCACTGCATTAGCCAGAAACGATCTCTCCCTCACTGAACTATTATGATCCTTTTTATTTTATATGGCACCTACGTGTCACATACTGTATGTTGCCTTGAATTGTAATTAATTTGTACATGTGCTGTAGCTCCTCTATTGGAGTTTAGTGTCTTAGAAGACAATCTTTTATATTATTGCATAATCAAGGAGACCTTCCACAGAGCTTTCACAAGTCTGTGTTGAAAGAATGAATAAAATCCCTTGCATGTCCCATTACCAGCCCAAAGGTACATGAAATGGGAATAACCTGATCTATACACAAAAGCTGTGTTAGAGGGTTGAAAAAAACACTTTAGGATATTGATGCATGAGCCCTGGATTTGTGCCATCTTCCCAGCACAGAGTTGTATCTGTGGTTTTGACCAGTGGACTGGCTAATTATTCTAGGTAGGTAAAATGGCTTCTCAGGCCCCCCTGCCATCTGATCATGGACTGAATACTCTCCTGTCCCAAAGGGATAGTCTGTAATTACTACAACTACTGTTAATAATTTGATTAGCACCTGTTTATGTTTTTAAAATACTTTCATGGAAATCATCTCATTTCTTGTAATACCCCCTATAAAGTGAATAATGTTCTAATTTATAAATGAAGAAACCAAGGTTCACGTTAACTGACTTGCCCAAAGTTATGTATGGTGTTAAGTCGTAGAGGTGGGATGTTAACCCAGGTCTTCTAAATCAAACACTGTGGCTGGTCTTACTTTTACTATACTATGCAGTCTTAGCTCTGCAGTCAGGCCATCAGTTTAACTAAGTGGAGGGCCCAAGAATAGACCCTACCTTACGCACAGGACTGAGGTGGGGTAGGATAGTTGGAAAAGAAGCTCAAATTATTACCCATATCTGTGCCTGTACTTCCAAAAGACTTAGAATCTGTTCTCTCTCTAGATCATGAAGTATGCAGAACAGAGGATTCCAACACTGAATGAATACTGTGTGGTGTGTGATGAGCAGCATGTCTTCCAGAATGGTTCCATGCTCAAGGTATAGGTCCCTACTCTGTGACCCTCTTCCTTAGCTAAGTCCCCTTCACTCCTCATCTCTCCTTTCTTTCTTTCTTCCTGGGTGGGCCTATGGTAAAAGTAGAATTCTGTCCACATTCCCTGAGACTCTAGAAATAATTGTTTTTCTCAGTAAATAAATGTCAGCAGTCCTGCTTGGAGAGAGGAGGATATGAGAATACTTCTGAGGATATAGTTCACCTAACATTTAAAAATTGGGATCAGATATTGGTGAAGATGATTGGATATGATGCTGTCCTCAGCAACTCCAAGTCTAGGTGGGTAGACAGTCACTTAACTATAAATCACAATCTATATTAAGTGTATAGAAGAGATATGAGCAGTGTTGTGGAATCTCAGAAGAGAGAGCACTTGACTACCTAGGAAGATCAGGGAAGGCTTTGTAGAGGAGACAGTATTAACTCTCAGACTTTTCATTAAGTCTTTATTGATAGTTTTCTCTGGACATAGAGGGCCCCAAATTCCTACATTGTTCTACAGTTGTCTAAGGTCAGGGCTGTCCATGTCTCCCTATACCTTTTTATTGCATACCCCATGCCACCACCATCTGTTTAATATGTCCATTCAGCCAGCTGTCTGTACTCGTGAACTGTGCGTCTTCTCCTTCTACACATTGGGCGTCATGTCTGGAGCTGCAGAAGAGGTGGCTACTGGAGCAGAGGTATGGGAGAGGGAAAAGCAGCTGGGAACTGAGATCAGGAGAGGCAGGGGACCCCAGCAATTTTACTCCTTGGAATTTAACCCCCCAAAAAGGGCTTTCATATGTAAGGATATTTACTATGGTATTGTTTGTAAGATAAAAATGGGTGCAACCCCATCTGTCTAGTTAAAGAAATTACGGTATGTCCTTACAGTGGAAATACTACACAGCTATTATCTATGGATAGAAAATTGTAACACGTAGTTATATGAAAAAAACAAATACAACAATATGTGAAGTAAAATTGCCTATATAAGAAAATAACTATTTCCATAGGAAAAATATCTGGAAGGGTATACATCAAACTTAGCAGTAGTTACCTGTGAGGAATGAGAGATTTGTTTGGGGGCAGGGGTATCATTTTTATCTTTTCTTTAATCACTTTGGTATTACTTGAATATTTATGAGCTTGTATTTTCTAATTAAAAAGCCATAAACACATTTGCATTTTTAAAGAACAGCAGGGAGAAATGCTGGGTCCTATGAGACTCCCAGTTCTGAGAAATCATTTAGCTTCTCCCTCTTTTTCTCCTTTCCCCTAAGGTGGTGGATCTGCTGGTGGCCATGTGTAGGGCAGCTTTG
Organism: Daubentonia madagascariensis; assembly: GCA_023783475.1. Taxonomy (NCBI): domain Eukaryota; kingdom Metazoa; phylum Chordata; class Mammalia; order Primates; family Daubentoniidae; genus Daubentonia; species Daubentonia madagascariensis. Next base: position 2,804,632 of record JAKFHU010000144.1, on the reverse strand, counting down.
GAGTCCCCTAGAAAGAGCATCATCTTTGAGCCTTATCCCTCTGTGGTGGACCCCACTGATCCCAAGACTCTGGCCTTTAACCCTAAGGTATAAATTACTTGGGAAGAAAGTCAGGGCTAAGGAGCCAAAATGGTAAAAGGTAATGGGAGGCTATGGGCTATCATTCCAATATACATGGAATGTATACATATGGGCTGTTCCTTATTCCAGCTTGGAATAAGGGGACAGAAGAAATGGAACACTTGTTTCTTGGGAACTCTTGAACACAAGGATTTAGCTGTTTCAATGAGTAAATAGCTGAGTTTGTCATAGGAGGGGGGGGAAGAATTAATATTAGTTATATCATGATAGGGAAGAATATAGGCTTTGGAGCCAGACAGACCTGGGTTCCGTTTGAGGTTCTGCTACTTTCTGGTTGAAAGGTGTTAGGCAAGTCACTTAACCTTGCTGAGCCTCAATTTCCTTATTTCCTTATCTGTAAAAATGGGATAATACTTGTTTTGTAGATGGTTATAAAAATGAGAGATGATATGTGTTAAGTTCTGTATTAGAGTTCTCCAGATTAACAGAACCAATAGGGGATATATATATAGAGAGAGACAGAGAAAGAGAGAGAGAGATATTGAGATTTATTATAAGGAGTTGCCTCACATGATTATGGAGGATGAGAAGGCCCGTCATTTATAGTCAGCAAGCTGCAGACTCAGGGGACCCAGTGGTATAGTTTCAGTCCTTGTCTGAAGGCCTGGAAACCAGGAGAGCCAATGGTATAAGTTCTAGTCTGAAAACTGGCAGGCTCAAGACCCAAGAGCAACCAGGTTTTTAGTTCTAATCCGAAGGCAGGAAAAGACTGATAATCCAACTCACATGGTCAGGCAGGAGGAGTACCCTCTTACTTGAGGGGTGGGGTTCAGGTCTTTTGTTCTATTCAGGTCATCATTTGATTGGATGGGGCCCTTCCACGTTGGAGGACAATCTGCTTTTCTCAGTCTACTGATTCAAATGTTAATCTCAACCAAAAATAGCCTCATAGACTAGACACATCCAGAAATAATGGTTGACCAAATGTCTGGGCATCTCATGGTCCAGTGAAGTTGACACATAAAATTAACCATCACAATTACCCAGCACGGTACCTCACTATCACCATCATTATATCAGGCACTATATTAAGTTCTTTCTATATGTTACTTAATCCTGAGAACATTTCTATGAGGGTGGTAGAAATTATCTTCATTTACAAACGAGAATGCTAAGATTCTAAGAGGTCAAGTAACTTACTCCCAGCTGATAAAAGAGGACTCGCATATTATACCAGAACTGTCTGACATTAAATCTGTGTTCTTTCCTTGACACACTACCCTACTTCCTTGGGCCTAGACTTCTTTTATACATCTGGTCCTCCTCCTCATCACATCTTACTCTCCTCTACTTTTCTTCATCTGGTTCTTCTCTTCCCATTGATTCTCCACAGAAGAAGAATTATGAGCGGCTTCAGAAAGCTCTGGATAGTGTGATGTCCATTCGGGAGATGACCCAGGTATTCTGCCTTTTGTCTGTCCCTTCCCCTCTGCCTGCCCAGCTCAAATGCCCTGTTCTGCTTGTAATTTGTGGGAGTAGGATGAGGATTTAAAGAAGCTACTCAGATTCCTCACTGTATTTTTTTTAGTCTTCCTTCTTTAACCTTTCCAATTCTTGTTCTCTGTTTTGTTAGCTGTTACTCCTCTTTATTCTCTTCACTCTTAGTGTTGCTCTGAGCCTTTACCTTTGCTGCTAATTCCTTCACAAGTTGTTCATATTTACCATTTTCCCATAATTCTTAGGGAGTTAGAGAAGTGAGGGAAAGACCTCTACCCAGGGTTGGGAGGGTGAGGAGGGGTCTTGGAGGTAAGGGACTAGACCCAGGGGCCTCCATCTTCTGTCCTTCCAGGGGTGGGGCAGCCACATGGAGCAGTGACCATCCTTTGACTCAAGGCTGTCCCTCACCAGACTTCCCCACCCCTCGTCTGCAATCTCTGCATGAATAGACATTCATTTGTACTCACATTTACAGGTGGGCCTCTTCTCAGCAAATCCTATATATTGCAGTTCAGATTAACACATAAGATACACCTAGGAGGGATGATTTACTTGTCAGAAGGACTCTTTGCTTTCTGTAGAGATTTACCACAGGATTCCTTAGCCTAATCTTTCTGAGACATTGATTTTATTTATTTTTTGATTTATAATCAACTTTTTAGGGCTGTAGGAATTGCATAAAATGAGGGAGACCCACCTGCATGTTGTTTTGTAAGCATCTTCAGTCATTTTCATATTTATTTATGAGTCTTCCCAACCTGACTGGGGCTCCTTGAGGGTGGGAACCCCATCTCCTCTTCTCTGTGTGGCCTTTGGTGCCTACCTTGCCCTGGGCTCTGATAGTCAGGCTGTGGAAAGTGGGAGGGCACCTGCCTCTCCTGGGAGATAACCTTATGGCCATTGTCTTACAGGGCTCATATTTGGAAATCAAGAAGCAGATGGACAAGTTGGATCCCCTGGCCCATCCTCTCCTGCAGTGGTATGGACAGAATGGCTCATCCTTTCGGGTGTGTGGGAAGGGAGGGAGGCATTGGGCGTGGAGCCTACACCTTCTCTTAGAGGCAGTTTTGGCATCCTTTACAAGGTTATAGACCGTTTTTTCTTGGAGTTCTATTCTTACACTTTATCTTGACCAGAACTCAGATCCTATAAAGGCCCACAAATTCTAACATGATTTCTCAAGTTCTCCTTAGGTGTTCCATGTTTCTCAATGGGTTTTTTTGTTTTCTTAATTAATTAATTTTTTAAGTTGCCAAATGAAAATTGTATCTATTTATTGTGTACAATGTGATATTTTGAAATATGTGTACATTGTGGAGTGGCTCGGTAAAGCTAATTAACATATGCATTATCTCACATGTGTATTTTTTGTGATAAGAACACTTGGAAATCTATTCTGTCCATGATTTTCAAGAATATAATACATTGTTAGTAACTATAGTCACGACCAATAGGTTTTTGAGTGTCCTTTGCATGTAGGAATTAACACTGTTCATTTCAACTAAGTTTTCCATGCATCCAGAGAGGTCTGTCTCACTCTATTATCCCTTTCCCTGTCTCAGGGCCTTCCCAGATGATGTAGAATATCCAGATCCTTGAGGCACTGTTGTTATTCCCTTCTCTTAGCACAGATTCTCACTATTCCCTACTGTTCTCCCTCCTTGACTTTGATTTCTTTTATGTTTTCCTGACATAGCTTTCCCCTTCTAGCCTGCCTCCCTCTTCCTACTCAGCCTTTGACATCAGTGCTTTCTCAGCGCAACAGCTTCCTCCCTCTTAGCCTGAGGAATAACTGGGCATAGAACATCCAGGGTGGCACCACAAGTACTTGGGTGAGGCACAAAAAACCCAAACTATGTCCATTGTAGGACATAGTGCTTTCTTGCTGAGCCCTCAATGTTTTATCCCTTTGTTTTTTCCTGTCCTCCGAGTTCAGCCTATATACAGCCTAATCTGTTCCTGACTCCTCAAGACAATCATTATAGTTCCTTCTGTTTCTTTGTTTCTTTCTCCAGCCTAGATAGTAACTTTCTCTACATTGTTCCCAATACCTGAGCACCTTCAGGCTTCCTCTGAACTCAGGCAGGATGGCTCCTGAGCCCCAGTTCTGAGTCTAAGTCTAAATCCCAGGTATAAATTGTCACCATCCTAATTTAGACCTCTCCTATTTTTCTTTTCTTTTTTTTTTTGTAGGTGACTTCTTGTGCTCTTCCTTTTGTTCTATTGTTTTCTCTCCCTAGATATAGCAGCCCACCTCCCACCCCTTTTTTGCTTTCATCCCTTGTTTAATTCTCCAGTAGCTAGCTGGTCTCTGGTCAATAGCTTCCCTTTTACATTTTTGTACCAAAAGGAATATCCAGATAGTGACCTGGACGTTTCACCAGCCCGGGAATCCTTGCTTGTTCTCCCAAGGGCAGAGGAAGGCTGCTTGTTTCAGGATAGCCTAACCACATAGGTAATGTGTGTGTATATATATATATAACATTTATATATAGTTATTCTGTCCTTTCCTTTTTTTCTCTGTTTTATCCCAGGATCATCTCTAGCAACAGGTCACACATTGTCAAACTACCTCTCAGCAGGGTAAGTGGCCATTTTCCCTCTAAACTCTTTTAATTTTTGGTGAGGGGCTCTAAGTCAGTTAACCATATTGGTCCTAGATCTGCCTAGTTAGCTCTGTCCATCAACATAGGGTTTGGGCCTTAGCATGTTTCCCTTGTGTGGGGTCAGTACAAGCTTGATTTTTTCCCTATCTCCAACCCTTCCCTCCCTGATCTCAATTTCTGCTCTGTTTTCCTGATCCCACCCCCACCCTGGGCAGCAGCTGAAGTTCATGCACACCTCACACCAGTTCCTCCTGCTGAGCAGCCCTCCTGCCAAGGAGGCTCGGTTCCGGACTGCCAAGAAGCTCTACGGCAGCACCTTTGCCTTCCAGTGAGGAGGCTGGGGGCTGGGCAGTGGGGGAGAGTGGGTGGGAAGCATGCCTTTGAGGTATATGAGTTTGTGTTACCTGTGTCCATCAACTAGTCAGCAAATATTTATTAAATGCTATTGTGGTAGGTGATGTGGAGGATAAAAAGATACATATGACATGGTTTTTATTCTCAAACTACTTATGATATAGTTGAAGAGAAATAACATTTACATATAGTAAGATGTGGTTGAAGGAACAGATTGGAGGGGATAGATTTGAAAGCTACTTTGAAAGAAAATCTGCAATTTATGCCTAATTTTAAGATGGGGGAGAGAGAAAGAGAGGTATTAAAGGTAACTTGGAGTGGTAGTACCCTTTTCTTAAAATAGAATATGATGTGAGAATTGGAAGCCATATTTGGGATCAGTGATAAGTTTGTTGAGTTTGAGATGAATTTGTTATATTTGAAATATCAGAAGAATAGGCAAAAGAAAATACTGAACCGGCTGTTGAGGACTTAGGATGGGATTAGCTGAAGCACAGAAGAGAGGATGGAACTGGAAATAAAGATGTAGGGTTTAGCCACACACACGCATATCTTGCGTGCCTGTGACTATATCCATGTGCGTGTCCATCACTAGGTGTATCTCTGTCCATCTTCATGTGCTGTGTGGGTGAGAATGGGTGGGAATGGCAGTCTTGGAAGTGCTCCTGGGAACCTCATACCATGAGGAGACATGTATTCTACCCTGCCTTACAGTGGGTCCCACATTGAGAACTGGCATTCGATCCTGCGCAATGGGCTGGTCAATGCATCCTACACCAAACTGCAGGTGAGGCTATGCCCCTTTCCTTTCTCTCTGCCCCCTCCCTGCCCCACATAGTTTTGAGATAGACTGCTCTAGAGTACTCAGCTGTTTTTGCCTCAGTGTCCTCAAGCCTAGCCTGTCTTGGCGGCTTCCCTAGAGAGGAAGTTGGAACTACATGTATAGAGTGAATGTGGCTGTTGTATATTTGATCTCAGGCTGTGTTTTTGGTGGTTTTGGGAATGGGAATGTACCTGTAGGCAGGAATATGGAGTTGTTGATTGCAGCCACTGTGATGAATTAACCTATTAGAACGTTTCCATTTATGTAGCTATTCATTCAAAGAGTTGGTATGGGAGACTTGTTTCTTTGCCCTGAGAGACTCCAGGGAATGGGCATTGTCCCTCCTTCTGACTACCTGTTCTATAGTACCTCTTTTTTGGAATCTGCATATGTAAGGCCTGGGTACAGGAGTATGGATGCTGAGGGACTGATTCAGTGGCTCTGCCACTCCCCAGTCTCTAAGGCATCAACATCTGGTATTGCATAGGCAAACAGGTTAACCTGCATCCACTTCTCAGGCAGTCAGCTTTTCAAGAGTAGGTGCTTAGAGTTATTTGAATGAGTGAAAAGGTAGATGGAGGGACAGAGGGCTGGATAAGCCTTGTGGCTGCCTAATATATAGCCATCGGAGAGCCCAGGCTCATATTGCTCATCCTGGTGTTTCCCTGCAAGCTGCATGGAGCAGCCTATGGCAAAGGCATCTACCTGAGCCCCATCTCCAGTATTTCCTTTGGATACTCAGGTAAGAAATATTCTCTGGCCACCTTGAGTCTATTTACATTGCATCCATTTGTGAACACATGATCCGTGCTGTCTCCCCCATCATAGATACTTGATCCATGTCAGCTCTCTCCCCAGTCATGAATATATAGCTTGTCTCTCTTTATTTTCTTATTAGAAATTTAGATTCTTTACAAGGTGAGGCCAGTTATTGTTAAAAATGATGGTTTTATTTATTGTAGGGGCTTGGCCCTGGGAAAGGGTTGAGGAATAACTGGGAGATAACAAGGCTTTTTGTAGACCACATTTTTGTGTTGACTATTATGGATCGTGTGCACATGTGCATGTGAGTTTATGTGTGAATACTCCTGAAGGTTTGTGTCCTTTCCATTGGCTTATATTTCCGGAGATATTCTGTCAACCATATTTTAGAATTTAAACTGTCTATAATCATACACTATTATATTAGTCACATTGAATATAAGAGAAAGCATTTTATTCTAAAGACATGAATGAGGTTCAGATTCTAATCAGGAGATGAGTCCAACTTAGAAAAGGAACCAAACTTAGACCTCTTTCAGTCTTTCTGGTTCATGTCTTCTTAATTCCTTTTCAGTCTGCTTTTGTTCTTGTATAAGGTATAGCCACCACATAGTTGTGTGTCCACCATATGAAGGAGATTGTGCTAGATTCTTTATAGGTTATCTAGTATTCTGCAGTAGTTGTAACTGTTATAAAGGTAAGAAAAACTTAGTGCCAGAATCAAAGAACTAAAAAAGTCTCTAAAAACAGAATAAAACAAAGTAGAAGAAAGGAGATAATATAGGTAAGAGCCAAAATCAATGAAATAAAGTACATATACATAGGACAATATGTACATAGGACATAGTATAATACATAGGACCAAAAAAGCCAGAAAAAGAGTCTTTTAAAAAACAAAACAGATAGACCCTGGTTAGATTGATAAGAAGGAAAAGGGCACAATTCAATAATATAATGAATGAAAAAGGCAAGCTAACCACAGATAGAGCAAAAGTTCTTTTTTAAGAGATGGAGTCTCACTATGTTGTCCAGGCTGGTCTTGAACTCCTGGGCTCAAAGGATCTTCCAACCTCAGCCTCCTGAGTAGCTGGGACTATAGGTGTGCCCCACTGGGCCCGGCCTAGCAGAATTTTCATGGCTGATAAGAGAATTCTGTAAGCTTTATGCCAGTAATTTGAAAACTTCGACAAAATAGATAAATTCCTAGAAAAATATAACTTAACAAAACTAACTCAAGAAGAAATAGCCCGAATAGCCATTAAATTATAAAAGAAATTGAAATAGCTTAAAATTTTCCACAAAAACAAAACAAAAAATACTCTACCAAGCCCATGTAGTTTTACAAGTGAATCTTAAACCAAACTTTCAAGGAAGAAATTATTCTAATCTTACACAAAATATTCTAAAGAATAGAAAAAGATGGAATTACAGATCATAAAAGATTGGTGAATTTGACTTTATTAAAATTAAAAACTTCTATTCATCAGAAGACACCTTAAAGTGTAACAACAAGCTACAGACTGGGAGAAGACATTTGCAGCACATATAACCACAAAAGATTAGTAATAAAAATGTATTTTAGTCTGGGCATGGTAGCTCACACCTGCAGTCCGAGCATTTTGGGAGGCCGAGGCAGGAGGATCACTTGAGGCCAGGAGTTTAAGACCAGCCTAGGCAACATAGCAAGACCCCATTTTTTAATACATTTAAAAAAATGTATTTTAAAAATTCTTACAAATCAATAAGAATAGATAACCTAAAAGAAAAACAGGCAAATGACATGAACAGGTATTTCACTGAAGTGTCCAAAAAATATGAAAAGCCACTCAACCTTTATTTATAGGGAAGTAAGATCAAGACCAAAATGACTTACGATTTAGTACCTTATGTGGATTGGCAAAAATTAAGAAATCTGACAACACCTCTGATCGTACCAAAAGTTTTAGATCAGCAGGATCTCCTTTATTGCCTATGGGGATATAAATTTGTACATCTGTTTTGGAAAACAATTTGGTGTTACTTCATAAATCTGAGCAGTTTTATCCCTGTGACCCAACACTTTAATTCCTGCATGTGTGCACCTGAAAATGTGTACATGAATGTTCAAAGCAATACTGTAACAGCAGATCTTAGAATCATCTCAGATGCTCATCGTGAGGATAATGGATAAATATTTTTATATATTCTAATAATGGATTGTTATTCAGCAATGAAGATGAACAAATGTCATTCATATGCAATAACACAGAAAAATCTTAGTAACATGTTCAATTACTGGGCACCGTGGCTCATGCCGGTAATCCCAGCAACTCAGGAAGCTGAGGCAGGAGGATTGCTTAAGGTGTGGAGTTTGAGACCAGCCTGGGCAACATAGTGAGACCTCAACTCTAAAAAAAGTACAAAATAATTTTCTGGGCACAGTGGCATGGGCCTGTAGTCCCAGCTACTCAGGAGGCTGAAGCAGGAGGATTGCTTGAGCCCAGTTCAAGGTTGCAGTGAGCTGTGATTGCATACCCCAGGCTGGGTGACAGAGTAAGACCCTGTCTCTAACAAAAAATAAAAATAAAAGGCAGGTCCCAGAAGGCTATATAGTGTATGATCCCTTTTTTATATTATTCAAAAGCAAACAAAACTAAATATTTAGGCACACATGTGTAAAACCAAAGAAAGAAAAGCAAGGGAATAAGAACTCAAATTTTAGGATAGTGATTACCTCCCAAGAGGAGGCAGATAGATAAAAGTCATTGGTAATGTTTTAGTTCTTGGATTTTGTTCTTGGGTTGGGTCTCCAGGTGTTCATTGTCCTATTAAAAAGTGACAATGTGTCATGAAACAGGTTATGATTAATCTACATAGGCTAAGGGCCCAATAAACATTTATTGAATGTGTGAGTGAGTCTTACTCTGTTTACCTGGAGTCCATAGTAGGGGTGGGATTGGGATAGTCTTTTTGGTTTCTTTGTCTAGATTCCTCAGTTTTTAGCTTTGTCCCAGCCTTAGCATCCCTGTGATTGAGCTGCTGTTGTTATCTGAGTAGTGACGTTATCCTGCTTCTTGGTGCCCACAAGATTCTTCCTTCTTATTTTCTCCCTATTCCCTCTCTTTCCTTCTCTCTTCTCCCACTGGCCTTTGCTTACCACTAAGTGCCTGAATACCTTTAGTTACCAGGTAGAGCCAGGAATTTCTATTGACTTCTTGTCTTTCTTCATCACTTTACTGATTACATAAAACCATCATAGACACCATTCTTCTCTCTCTCTCAAAGGATGATTGATTATAGATACAAAATACCATAGGCTTTTACTATTGGAGGTATAGATCATCTACCAGGGGTGGGGAACCTGCGACCTTCTGATTTCAAGATTCTTCTTTTTCAGGCCAGCCGCGGTGGCTCACACCTATAATCCTGGGAGGCCAAGGTGGGAGGATCACTTGAGCTCAGGAGTTCGAGACTAGCCTGGGCAAGAGTGAGACCCTGTATCTACTAAAAATAGAAAAATTAGCCAAGCACTGGGGCATGCGCCTATAGTTCCAGCTACACGGGAGGCTGAGACAGGAGGATCACTTGAACCCAGGAGTTTGATGTTGTAAGTGAGCGATAATGATACCACTGCACTCAACCTGGGCTGACAGAGTGAGACTCTGTATCGCCATTCTTTTTTAAGCACCAAAAGAGGCAAGAAAAGCTTCATCTTTCTCTGCTGCACCCCTTTTAATAAAAGGATTTGTTCTGTAAAATTTGGATTCAGTCAAAAGGACCACACTCAAGGATCCAGAAGGCCACGTGTGGCCCCAAAAGCTGCAGGTTCCCCACCCCTCCTGGGAATTCCTTATTACTTTACAGATAAGAAAGCTGATATATAGAAAAGTTAAATGACTTTCTCATGGTCACACAACTATGAGTAGCAGAGCTAGGATTGGAATCCACGTGTCCTAACTTCTAGGCTAGGGTTTTTATCACTATATTGTACTGACAGGGTAGCCTTTGCTTGAATGACTGGGTCTTGGAGGGTCTCATAGATAGGTGAGAGTCTCTATAATGTGGTAGGGGGGCATATGTGCACATGTTCCACTTACTGTAGTTACTCTAGCATTTGGCCAGCTGTCTTATATGTTTTCTTCTACCCTGTTCTGGTTTTTTATTTTTTCTTCCTCAGGGTACCTTTAGCCTAGTGGCATTGGATGCTATCTAGGGGTGTGGGTTGGTGTAAATAGAGTTCATTTAACCAGTGGAGTCTCCAGTGACTTGGCTGTAGTGTGCAGGTTGAAATGAGGGACAGTGAGAAAGGAGGTGGTAAACTCCATGTTCTGGTTAGTTCTGTTTAGGGACTTCTGATAAGTGCATACTCTGAACACAACTTATCCAGGGATTATTCTAGCCACCATGGTCTCAGGGTCTGGTCTCAAGAAATGGACAGAAGATCATTGGGTCAGTGTGGAAAGGACAGTGTGCAACAGGATTGGGGTGGGACAAGATTTGGGTTATATCATAAGGCCATCTCTAAGACCTGCCCGTAGAAATCAGATTATTATCATCCTCGTGTCTGCCTCCTCTGGAGTAGAAGCTGAATGGGAATTTCGCCTAGAACCTTGTCACTGATATACCCAGGTTGAGAAGGTCATGATGTTTGGATGGAGAGCTGAACCTAGTTAAGGCTGATGGAGAAGGTAGAAACAGAGAGGTTGTGAGTATCTATCCTATAAGAGGAAGAAATTGGCAATTTAGGCCTTGAGGCTCTCATTGTCCTGATTCTTGTTCAGGCCCTGAATCTGTCATGAGACTTCAGTGTAAGTGCATGAAGAGTTGACAGCCTGAGCAGTAAAGAATGTCAGTTTAACATTTATCACCCCCACCTCTATATCGTGGCTATCACAAAGCCAAGAATTGAGGCAGAGTGGAGTTAATAATGATAGAAAGTTCCAGAGTACAGCAGTGAGAATGCTTATGGCCTGTAATAATAGCATAATTTCCATCTTCATCTGTCTCATTCTCTCTCTCTGTCTCACACTCACACTTTTATCCCTAGCTGTGATAAGACTGGGCCTGTGAAAAAGTTGAGTACAGAGACTGAAGTCTTATCCTCAAGCCAAAAGGCGTTGTGTTGGGAGTAGGGGCACACAAGCACTGTTTTTTATCTAAATAAGAAAAATCCAGGTTGAGTCTATAAATTTTATGAAAGATTTACATAATAGAAGGAAAGGATAATAGAAGATTTATGGATTTAGATAATGTGGAAACTAGAGGGAATTGGCACTCCTTTCTCAAGTCTGGGAAGACTTTCTGAAGGAAGTAGGATTCTTCAAGGCAGTTGCCATTGTGATTACCTGTGGAAAATTATTCATCACTTAACTGTGCTGTGCTTTCTCCTTTTCTCTTGAATGACTGGTCAGGTTTCTTATGTAACTTTGAGACTAGAGCAGATCTGACTTGCTCTGCGTGTTTCCTCTCCACTCATTTTGCTCAGCCTGGCATTTGATGCTGGTGTTGGTATCCCACTCTCTTCGGCCCCTCATTTCTGGCTCATTTCATGTCTTACTCCCCTGTCTTAGAACCCTTCAGTGGTTCCCTTATGTTCTGAGGATAAACTGCAGTTGCCTTAACATGGCCTAGGAGGCCTGCTTGATCTGATCCCAGCTTACCTCTTCCACATCATTTCTCACTCTGCCATTGACTATTTTCTGCACAAACTAAGGCACAGTACTTTATCTTTTTTTGTGTGTGTGACATATTTCTTTTTTTTTTATTTCATAATGTTATGGGGGTACAAACACTTCGGTTATATATATTGCCTATGCATTGCCCAAGTCAGAGCTACAATCGTGAATATGCCCCAGATAATGCGCCCCGCACCCATCAGGTGTGAGTTTTCCCATCCTCTCCACCCCCCTCCCACCTGCCCAACCCCTGATGAATATTTTTTCCATGTGTGCACATAAGTATTGATCAGTTAGTACCAATTTGATGGTGAGTACTAGTGGTACTTGTTTTTCCATCCTTGTGATACTTCGCTTTAAGAATGGGCTCTAGCTCCATCCAGGGTAATACCAGAACAGTACTTTATCTTTCCTTCAGGCCTTCTTATCCTATTACTTCTGCCCAGAACACTTCTCCCCCACCCCCCTTCATTTAACTAACTCTTCCTAATCCTGTAGTTCTCAGCCTAGCTGTCACCAGGATGCCTCCTTCAAATCCCTGGGCTAGGCTCGTTCCCCTCTGGCTCACACAGTGCTCTATTCTCTCCCCGTCACAACCCTTACTGTGCTGTGTTATAATTACATGTTTTTTGCCTGTAATTTCCACCAGACTAAATTCTGTGGGGGCAAATATCTTGTTTGTTTTATTCTCCACTGTATTGCCAAGTGTCTACCTCAGTGCTGGCACATAGTAGGCACTTCAGTAAATATTTGATTAAGGAATGGATGAATGAACTGGGTTTGTTGTTCTGTGACAGGAATGGGAAAAGGACAGCACAGGATGCCCTCCAAGGATGAGCTGGTCCAGAGATATAACAGGATGAATACCATCCCCCAGGTATTAGTTGGCACTGCTCTAATGAGGCAGGACCTTTCCCTGGGGCTATTTTAGCCTGCAGAGGTGGGTGGGGTGGGGGATTTGAAGGTCGTTTAAAGGAATCAGGTATATACTAAGGTTAACACACTTCCAGAGTCATATGTGGCCTTAGTCATAAGTATGAAAGCAGAGGCTGGGTTTAGATAAAAATGGAAAGACGGAAGCTGTGGCCCCATCCAGACTGATAATGGGAAAGCAAAATTTTGGAGGGTGGCTGGGAACCCAGGATATCCCTGATCCCCAGGTGCAATCACCACCAGCTAACCAGCTTCTCTAGGGAAAACCGTAACTGTCTGCCTGGCTCCCTTCTCCTTTGCCTCCTTCTCTTCCAGACCCGATCCATTCAGTCAAGGTTCCTGCAGAGTCGGAATCTAAACTGTATAGCACTTTGTGAAGGTAGGTAGCTCACCCATGCCCTGTTTTTTTGGGTCCCCAACCTTTATTTTTGATGCAGCTTTGGCATATGATCTGGCCAAGGGTGATTCATCATGGTTTCCCTTTCCTGCCTGGACTCTGTGCCTTCAACATTATCTCTATGATTTCTGGCCTTCTTCACCTCAGTGATTACATCCAAGGACCTCCAGAAGCATGGGAACATCTGGGTGTGCCCTGTATCTGACCATGTCTGCACACGGTTCTTCTTTGTGTAAGTCTAGGAGGGACCCTAGGGATTACCTGAGGAGTGAGGGTGGGGGTGTGATGGTGTACGACTAGTGGGAAAGTCTGTCCCTGTTAGGCGCGATTTGTCCCTGGCTACCTGAGTGGAGCTGGCACTGGGACTTTCCCCTTAGAACATAGGAATGGGTATAGATCATCCAGGTCTGTCTAGAGGAAACTATTTAAGCATAATCCCTTTCACCCTGAGGAGTAGCGAGAAAGGGCTTGAATGCTGGGGTGGGATGGCCACGCCTGGAAACACAGTTCTCCTGGTTCACATTCTGGTGTTGTTCTCCCGCTTATTCTCACACTTGCCTATCTTTGGCAGATATGAGGATGGGCAGGTGGGCGATGCCAACATAAATACTCAGGACCCCAAGATACAGAAGGAGATCATGCGTGTGATCGGAACTCAGGTTTACACAAACTGAGGGGGCCCCAGCCCTCGTTCCACCCCTGTTCCCCCAGGATCCATCTGCCCTCATAAAAGGGCTCAGGTGTAGCAGGTGAGGCTGCCCTGAGGAATTAAGGGGCCGTTACCAAGGGGGCAAGAAAAAGATAGAAGAGGTGGCCTTCATGGTGGAGACTGACACAGGAACCACTCCACGTTTGGATGGCCAGACTGACTCCAACCCCTGACTTTCCCAGTTGACTTCACCCTGTTTGTAAATAAAACAATAAAATGGAAGGTGCTGTGGACTGGATATGATCACTGTGGTCTGACTAGCCTTGGCCCAGCACCTACCCCAAGCCCCCAAATGAGGATGGGGGTGGGGAGAGTGGAATATCCTGAGGGTTGGGACTATTTATGTTGCATGGAATCAAAGCTGAGTCCATTTAGTGTAGTATACTACAGATCTGTCAGCTTTTTAATCAATGGATTAAAGGGAAACTTAGTTATGCAGGTGAAACAAACTGAGGCTATAGAATACCACTAATGACTGTTAGTCAAGATTTAAAAGGCCATTGAGGCCAAAGCAGCTCAGGGTAGATTTCCTACCCTTATGATCTACTGCTTTCTGCACAAAACCTACCCAGTCTCCTTTGCTCTACTCTCTTCCTCCTCCTACTTATTTCTTTGGGATAAGTGAGGTTGGGGGACAGCAGGAGCAGGAAGTTGGGTTGGTCTTTAACTTGAAATCTATAAAGACATTCTAAGGGAATGCAGCTTCCTCCTTTCATGAAACAAAACCCAAATTCTCTAAGGTTAGCAAGGTGGTGAAGGAAGGCAGCTATTTCTAGGACACCTAATTTTATCAGTGAATTCCATCTTCTCCCTGTTGAAATTACCATGACAAGCTTTCTGCTCGCCTTTCAGGCTGTGCAATATGTACCCCAAACCCTTAGTTAGTTCTAAGCATAGCTGAGATAGTTGGACATGTCCAAATATTTTATGAAATAGTAATGAAGAAAAACAGGAATATAAGCACAGAGAATACAAAAAACATTAAACAAACCTGGCTTTTCAAGGATAGGTTTCTTATTCTAGTATAGCATACAGAGCCTGCCCTAGACTACCTATTGTCTTTCATTACCTTCACCATACTTTAGAGGTACCTTCTTGCCTGGGTACCTTACACTATTTTGTAGTTCCTGACCTGCTTTAACATGCAAGTACTATTCTTAAGGTCTATCCCCCTAGGAGCTGTTTCTTAATTTCTTTACCCCTTCTTGATTCTGACTCTACAAGTCTCCTAAGACTCTCTTTCTCCATTCTGGTTTGAGGTCTAGAAGAAATATCTCTTCACCAAGTAAATGACCCCATCACTGAGCCCACTCTAACCAAAAGTCCTGCCTCCTGGGAGGACCCTTGTGGCCCATCTCTGTAGTATTAGAGATAGCTAATATTTTTTAGTTCTTACTAGGTAGGTGCTGGGCATTATGCTAAGCACTTTAATAATTTGCTAACAATTTAGATTACTTACTACGTACTTGGTATTATAAGCTTTCTACGTGTATTGACTCATAATTCTCACAACAAGCCTATGAAGCCTATGAAGTAGGTGCTATTATTCCTGTTTCGTAGATGAGAAAACAGGCACAGAGGATAAGTAATTCTGCCATAGTCCACAGCTAATGACAGGCAACATGACTCCAGAATCGCTGTTCTGATTCTATGCTGCATAGCCTTTCAAACTTTACAAATACTTTTTCATTTAATCCTGACAACAAAGCTGGAAGACAGGTTTTCTTTAGAGATCTTAAATAATGTGTATTAGGTCTCATAGCTGGTTTGTGGCAATGCTGAGTTTTTAACCAGATCTGCCCAACCTGAGCCCTTAACCTTACCTCTTAACCAGAACCTGAGCTCTAAATCACTGTTAGTTCCCTAGAGGTTCTCAAACTGTTCCCACTCGTGTTCCAGCAACTGAATCTAGGTATGTGGCTACTGAAATGGTATAACAACATTTTTGTTTAATTTCAGAAATTGTTAATATTGATTTTTCTCAGTTGTAAGCATTTCTTATAATTTCTCTATATCACTGGCATCTGACATAGCAAGTACTAGCAAATGATGGAATGAGAAGGAACGAACTCATAGTGTGTATTACCAGAAAAACTCAAATAGCTGAGCTAGCCTCTTGGGTGTCACTTTTTTTTAATAGCATATGCATAATAATGGTCTTTTTTATGCCAATAAAATTGTAATGAAATTAAATACACCATTTCATAGTGTTCCACAGAAAAGCAATAGGACTTTTTGGATCTGAAGTTTGAAAGGTACAGATAATCATATCTTATCAAATTCAAATATATATGAGGTAAAACAAAGCTAATTAAAAACGCCACAAATACTAGAATGCCTTCATTCTAGTGAATGAAGGGAAACTTGCTGGGTGGGGCCCTGAGTTTCTGGAGAGAACCCTTCCCACACCTTGGAGGGGAAGTTGAGGGGGAGGGTTGCTGTTTTCCCCCACATGGTCCTGGCTACCTTGGAGGCAGGAGAGCTGGGCCTGTGAAATCCAGGTGTGAGTAACAAGGCATCATCCTTCACAGGGGTCAAGACTATTAGAAATACTGCACATACAGGTTGGCAGTGGCCTCCTACCTTTCACATAGTTCTAGACTCAAGCAACCTCACTTTATTTAGACCTGGTCATGCTTGCTTAGGGCTAGGGTCAGGAAAAGAACTATTTTATTAATTAGTTCCAGGTAGAGAGTAGATGGCTATGATTTCTGGATTGAGAAATTAAAAAACCCTGGAGTTTAACCTTCCCTTCCTTCCTCTCCTGGTAAATTTCCATCCAGGCAGGGTGTGACCATGACTCAGTTTGTGGTGAGGATGTGTCCCTGCAGTGGGGAGGAGTGTGCTTGATTCTGCCATTATCCTTGCCGGTGGGGAAAGGAAAAGTCTGGTGCCAAGTCACTCCTGGGTTACGGGCTTCTCACAGGGTGGATTCTGAGGTGGAAGTGCCACTCTTTTAAATTAAAGCATTGCCTACAAAAATTATTTTACCTAGGACAGGACCCAAAGTCTCCTTAGTCCTAGCTGTCCTTCCCAGATAAGTGGGTCAGGTTAGTTGGCAGCCGGTGAACAAGGACAGACACATAGGTGAACTGTGGTGCCAAGGAAAAGCAGACTGATTGAATTGCAGCAGGAGGACTCCATGGGGAGGGGGGCACTTGATCCATTGTTCATTGATGCCTTCTTGGTCTTCCAAATCTTGGTCAAGATTTGGCCCCATTTCCTCCCCACATCCTGTGTGTCAGGATGCTCCAGTCTCTGCCCTCCTTACAGGGGTGGGGAACCTGTGGCCTCAAGGCCTCAAGGCCTTACAAGGTGTGGCCTCCAGATCCCCAAGTGTGGCCCCTCGACTGAATCCAAACTTCACAGAACAAATCCCTTTATTAAATTTGGATTCAGCAAGGCTGCAGGTTCCCTACCCCAGGTAGGGAAAAAGGAGAGCTCAGGGCCTTCAAGGGGGGTGGCTTGGTGGATAAGATTACAGCATCCTAAGGGGGCTTTGTCCAGTAAACGCTAGCATTTTGGGGCTAGAGAAAGATTGCTGGAGGTCACGTTGGCTGACAGGGTCACCTTGGCTGAGGCAGTACTTTCATCAGAGTGACCAAGGACTCCTTAAGCTTCTCGCCTCCTGCTACTAAGTGCTGATGAGGCATTTTTGCAGGAGCCAGGGGAAACGTAGATACACAGTTGCATTCAGAAAACATTCAGTATTTGTTTATTGTTCCTTTCCACCAAATGGCCTTCCCATACCCATCTCTATCCTGATCAATTTTCCATGCCTAGCTCAAATGTCTCCTCCTCCATGAAGCCTTTTCTTTCCCACACATATAACTTGTTGTCTATTTATCCCTAACTCCAAAAGGCCAGCTTTCTCTTCCTTCCAGGATTTGTCTGGGGAAACTCTGGTATACCATCCTGGTAGGCCTGAAGAGATGATAAGAGTTTGAAGGAAGGCATAAAATAAAAAGTCCACCTGATCTGGCTCTAGAAAGAGCAAATAAAGCCCAAAGTGATAAGTACTGCATTTCAGCTTTAAGTCTGACATTCAGGGTCCGTGGGCTGCCCTGGAAATCTTTTGTCCTCAGAGAGAACACTGTTATTTCAGGCAGAAGCCAAGAGGTTATGTAATTGATGGTAAAACTTGTACTCTCACCCTCTTCACCAGGGCCAAAACTTGTCTTTAGCTTCTAGGATTCAGTCCAATATGGTTTGCTGACACACCTGACCCCCTAAGGACTCCAAATGACTTTAGAGAGTTAAACCATAAAGCTACCAATTCTGTGGACAAGAATCCAAACAAGACACAGCAGTCTACACCCTTACTCACACCCCAGTCCAGTGAACCTAGCAGTTCCCCTTCCCATTCTGAGCAGGTTATTGAGCACAGTGGAAGGGCTGGCTCTAGGGGGAGGGGTCTGTGTCCTCCTTCAGCAACCCCAATTTCATGTAGCCCTGGGGTTACTTGTTACTGGGTCAAAGGAGTGATGGTCCAGAGAAGGGCAAGCTTGAATTCAAGAAGATGTTCTGGCACTGGTCACGAGGCATTTGTGGACAAACCAACTCAAACTGTGTTTCTCCTCTGTTCTCACACTACCACAACAACAATCAACATAGAAGACTACTGTGACCAAATGTGTGCATGGTTTTCCCCACCTGCCAAGCAAGCAATCAGTTCTGCTGTGGATACCAGCTGGGTATCCTCCAATTCAAATCTGATACCTGGAGATAGTGTCAGATCCAACAGGTTGAGGGCTCAATCCCACAAGACTGCCCCCTCCTTCCCAATAATCTGGGCCTCTGGAACTTATGACCAACTGGCTTCAAGTTGGGGTTCCCACTTTGGGTTCAATTAATTTGCTAGAATGGCTCACAGAACTCAGGGAAACACCTGTACCTATTTTATTATAAAGGATGTTACAAAAGATACAGATGAAGAGATGCATAGGGCAAGGTATGGGGGAAGGGTGGTGGAGCTTCCATGCCCTCCCTGGGTGGACCACGCCCAAGAACCTCCACCTGTTCAGCTATCTGGAAGCTCTCCGAACCCTGTCCCCTTGGGCTGTTTATGGAGACTTCATTGGATAGGCATGATTGACAACTGTGTAGAAATGTGCTCGGACAAAAAGGGTATGATCTAATACGAATAGACTGAGTGGGGAAACCCAGCAAGACTATTCCAACTCTTCTTGGCACCTCTGTGCAGCAGTCTGTCCTCCAAGGTATGGGTCAGGACCCCTTCTGAAACGGGGGTCTTATGACCTACAATCAGGCAAGGTAGGTCAGAGAATTTCTTTATTGCAGCTCCAAGACAGAAATGCAGGGAAGATTCCTGCCTTTGGAAGAAAAAGGAACATGTGAAAGGAGGGAGGAGAAGGTCAGAGAGGGAGATTCTGTTTTCTGAAGCCTGCTTCTGAGGCATGAATTGCCCCAACATTATAACAAAAGACTATAACAAGGGGTATGGGAGTTATGGGCCAGGAACTGTGGATAAAAACATTATCTATCTATCTATCTATCTATCTATCTATCTATCTATCTATCTATCTCACACAAGGACAGCCCTCCAGGACTAGTCAATTCCTAAAGAAAGGATGCCTGTTGGGCAATGTTGGACTCATTCACATACATCATCTGATCAAACCCCACCAGATGAAGCAGGAATTGTCCTCAATTTACTTTTAAGGAGCGGAACTCACATTAATGTACAGAATATGGTCATATAGCTAGTGAGTATAACTAAAAGATACGATGGAGCCCAAGCTTGCTCTTCTATACTGTGCTGCTTCTCAGCAAAACAATAACCATTACCTTAAATTAAATGTGACAAATTTTCACTACACACCTAATGTGAGCAAGGATATGCTGTATTAGTTTCTGCCAGTGTCTCATGGACAGCATTTTATAACTTTCAGGTGATCACAATCTACAACTGAAGGACAATAGTTTGCCACCCATTCTCCAATTTCATACACGTGTATTTCAATCTTAGGAATATATCTAGATTTAGAACTTTAAAATACAACATAGTCCAGCACTAGCCAGATCCCTGCCAGTCCTCAGTGTTGTCCACCACTGTTCTTTATCCTCAGCTCAGGGGCCAGAGAGAGCCATTTATGCCATCCCTCTTTCTCTGGATAGGGAGGAATCTGACTCTCCCTGAGGTGCGTGGGTTTTTTCCTCTCAACTTCATGTTCTTTCACAACCTTAATAGGCAAGCATTTACTTCCCACCCACAACCAAGGGGACCAGAAATGGCTTACAGAAGAAATTAAAAGATTTTATCTCAGTTTAAACAGAAATTTACTTTTAGGCTGCCACTTTCTCCTCCCAGCTTATCTGAGCTAACAGGAAGCAAATGAAGGCCTGTGATTCAGCTGCAGGCAGGGTGTCTGCATGAGCAGGTCACGTCCATTGATCTCATTTGCCAAGGAAAGAAAAAAAGAACCGAAGAGAATAGTCTTCACATTTTGAATGCTGCAACATTGTATCCGCTGTCAAAACTTGGCTGAATGAAGGCAAGAGTTAACAGCTGTTTAATTGATAACTGCTGTCATTACTGGTTGTTGGCTAATAATTGGGAAATTAGAAAATGCCTTGTAGAAAAATGTAAGAAAAGCTCCAACAATATTGATTTAAATACATGACTAGGTTGAAAACATAAGTGCTGACTCCTGCATAGATTATCGGTTCTAACGTTCTGACTTGGTATTTCCAGACGGTCAGTCTGCACTAATGTTAATAGCTTCTATTCGCGTTCTGCTCTCAGGCACTCGCTCTGCAGGATTCCAGACCCTACTAAAGTATTCACATGGCCCCAAACTGTCCTTCCTTGTTCCGCAGTCCTAGGACAATGAATAGTCCTAAGAACAAAAGGGCCTCGCGCTCCCGCTCCGGGCACACTCTGCCCTCCCGAGTTCTCACTACCCCCTCTCTAGTGCCAGAGCCCCTCCGAAGCCAGCCTGGGCCTCCAACCATGCACGAGTCTCCAGCTCTCACTAACTTCCCGTTCGGCTCAGCCTCCGAGGGTGCGCTGGGGCAGGCGCCCGGGGCGGTGGGCAGGGGGGGGCCGCAGGGGGGGGCCAGAAGGATGCTGCCCAGGGACTCGTAAGTCTGGGCCCAGCCCGGATAGGCCCAGACGACTGGGCTGTCTGAGCAGAGGGCCAAGTGAGAAGCCCACCTCTGGCTGCAGCAGGTGGCCCGGGCGCCCGGTGGTCTGGGAGGGAGGTCTCCGGCCCTCCGGGGGCGGGTCCCGCTGCCTCACCGCTTCCCCATTGGCCACCGGCGCGAGTCAGTGCTTTGCCCTCGTGTAATGTGTCCTTCCGCCACGGAATGTAGTCCTCCAAAAGGGCAACCTGATGGCCCGTTCCGCGTCAGCCGCGCTGCCTACTGAAGTGACTGCGCCCAGCGGGGACGCAGAGGGGCGGGGCCCAGCCAGTCGGCAGCCGGGATTGGGTGGGGGCCGGGGCGGCGGAGGGATTGCAGCGGCCCTGAAGCCGGCATAACCTTGAGGCTCAGGCGGCGGCTTCCCGCACAGACTGGAGCGACGCATCCCGTGGCTGCCGACCTCTTTGCATTTGCAGCGCAGCCCGAGCGGGACGACGCCGGAGGTGAGCGGTGCGAGGGGCTAAGCCGTCCGTCCCCACCTGGCGTCCGTCCGCCCGGCTAGTGCGGAATCCCAGCCCGCCTGCGGCGCCGGGCACCCAGCTGGGGCGGCGCGGGATCCTGGGCATCTTGGAGCCGGTTGGGCCGGCAGAGAGGAGCAAGGCTACCCGCGCCTAGGGCCTGCGCTTCGAAAGTCCCCAGAGCCCGTTTCTTCCGAAGTCAGGCGGGTCAGCCAGCTGCTTTTCTGCCCTAATGCCTACCCCGTCGTTCTGATCCTATCCTCACCTTCCTCCTCAATCTGGTTCCATCCTCGTCTCCCTTCTCTTATTCTCTTCTAATTGATTCATCCTTGCCTCCCCCCACTTCCTCCCGGTCCCCTGCTCCATGCTCGTTTTCCTCCCTTTCCCCCTTAATGCTAGTCCTTTCTCCCTTTCATCTTCAGCCTGTTCATGTTCCCCTCATTCTGATGCTTTCTTTGTAACCTGTGCTTGAAACAACTTTTCTATTTCTCTTCCCATTCTCCGTTCAGGCTCGTCCGCTCTTCCCGCGTGCCGGTGCCCCCCTGCTGCCCCTTCCCCCATTCATGCCCCGTTCCTGCCCCTCCTTCCTCCATGCTGGTCACGTCCGCTCCTCCGCATCCCCCCCTCCTTCCTTCCCTCCCTCCCTCCCTCCTCCTCGCTGCCCCGGTCCCCGCCCCTCCCTCTCCGTTCTGGTCACGTCCGCCCCCCCACCCCGGTCTCTGATCGCGGTCCCGTCTCCCTCTCCATCACAGCCTCCCAGACCCCCAGCAGTCTCGGCCCCTGCTGGAGCCCCGGGCCCAGGGCGGGCGGGCGGACAGTGGGCCACCGCCCAAAGTGCAGTGTGCTCTGCGGCCGGTGCGGCCGGCGGGATGCGGCAGCGGCGCGGGCGCAGTTAGAGGGTTACGTAACCCTTGGCCCTTCCTGATGCAGGGGAACAAGGGGTGGCAGCTCCTGTGGCACGTTCCTGTTTTGTGCTGCCCCGAATTCTGGTCAGCCTGCAAGAGCCTGGGAGTAGCGCAGGGCCCTCGAGCTCGCCCCGGCCCCTGCAGGGTGGCCGCGACGCTGCGCTCGCTGGCGGGGTCGCGCGCTCCGTCCCGCCGCTGCCGGGCTGCACGTAGCGGCCCGCGCCGCCCCGCCGGACCGCTGGCCTCGCCGGGCGCGGTAGGGGCCCGAGAAGCCGCCGCTCGCTTCGCAGAGGCCTCCTGGCGTTCGAGGCGTTCGGCCGGCGCCTCGCCTCTGCTTCACATTCCTCAACAAATGCGCCCTGATTGTAGCACGCGGAGGCCGCGGCGTGGGGCGGCCAAGCAGCTTATGGAGAGGCTGGGAAATCCATCGCGTTCTCTTAATAAAAATGGTATGGGTCAAGGACTGTTTTGGGGAGGGGGTTGGAGTCTGGGATGACTAGCCTGGTATTAGCCCACCGACCTCACGGTCTGATTATGGGACAAACGTAAAATTTGTTGTTGGTAAGTGCTCTGAGCAAGGTAGGAACTTCCTGCTGGGGGAGGGAGGACAGGAAGCCTCACAAGGTCTCACCAGGTGACAAGCACGCTGGGTTTGAAGAAGCAGGAAAGCACCTTCCAGTCTGGAGGTTATTTAGAGACCCAATCGTGGAAAGGCATCCCTTGTCTTCTTAATCCGCACACTCCAAACCCAGGATATCGGTCCTCCCTCGTGGGAATAAAGTAAGCCTGAAACGAAGGTCCAAACCTGGAGGGAGGCGTTGGGAAGTTGTAAATAGGCTTTCAGAATCAGATTTGACTCATTAATTTACTACTGATGAGGGAATTCAGCTTCTGGACCTCAGTTTCCCAGGTGAAAACTGGGAATAACATTTTCCTCATGATTTTTGAAAGGATTGGTCTCTGTGCACATGCCTGTGTGTGTATATGTTGTATACTCAGTGCAGTGTCTGGTGAGATGTCCAGAAGAAATGCCTCTAAATGAGAGTGTTCTGGTCACTGAGCACGATTACTTAATTCACAATTGAGCATGAGGGCCTGAATTTACTGTTTCATCTTTTTCCTGCTATCCCCAAACATGGTACAGTTAATCTTTGGGAGTTAGGCTCTCTAAATACCAAACATCACCTGGAAACCATTCCCCTCAGGGATTCTGGTGCAGTGTTTACAAAGTAACTAGTAATGTTACTTTGCAACTCTCCACTTGCAACAGGGGTTCTTTGGTCTTCTGACAACACGGACCTTTAGATACAGGCAGCCAGGGACGGGATGATTTAAGCCTTTGCTGTTGGGCTATAAGAGTAGAAACAAACTACACAATGCCACGACTGAAATCTTTTATATTCCAGTCCTTGACTGCTCCAGGTGGGGTTCTAGGACTTGTTCAACCTGCTGGTGAGGTTAAGATTGGAGCCAGGGGGCAGTCGCTCCCTGTTGGCAGTACCAAGGGTGTGGCCACTCCCTAGGGTACAGAGGAGGGCCTAGGTCAGGACTGCCCCTGCTGCAGCATTGTTAGCAAATAATTTGCCCTCTGGTGGCCTGAGGATGCTGTTGGTACTGCAGCGTGGCTGTTCGGTGGGGAAGGGTAATGTAACCCATCGCCAGATCTGTGGGGGAGGGGGGAGGCTCTATGGGGAAGATGACTCAACCTTTCAATTTATCTGCGTTTGAGAGAATTGTCTTCGCCGGGTGAGTGGGGAAACTGCATTGTGGTTTTTGCAGGCTTAAGAAATCCCCTTTCCCCTTTCAATGAGTCAAATAATGAAGCATGCATTTCCCCCAATTAAAAGTGTCTCAACTAAGTGAAAAATGGTTGGTCCAGGTCACCAGTTCCTCTGTACTAACCTAAGAGTTTAGGTGCAGAGTGGCAGAGCCCTGGGCCTAGGTAATGCAGTGTATGCACCTTCACTCCTGAGCCTTCTGTAGTGGGCATGGCAGCCTCTCATGGGACATGACTTAAAGAATGTCCTTGAACTCATTTCTGAGTTACTAGATTTGAGCCAGAATATATGGACATTAATGTCCTCTCTAGCACAGCTGCTTTCATTTTAAACATTGCATTAGAAATAATTTTAGTGTTGAATTCGTAGTTTAACAAAGAGCATTGTTGGCTCTGTTAAGAACTGCTCCCCCAATGACTTGGCAGATTTGGGAGCTGTGACTCCAAACAGCTAGCACCTATGGGAGTTGCATCTGTTACTTGAATGTTGTGACATTAATGTGGGATCACAGGGAAAACCATTTTATTTCTTAAAGCTGTTTATTTCTTAATATTGAGGCAATGGAAGAAATGAGGAACTGGCTGTGGGCAGGAAGGTAGAAAAAATGCAGCTCTTACATTACAAACTCACATTACTTGGGTTTTAATTTATTTGGCTTCAGCTTTTATGAAGGCAAGTCAGGATGTGTTATCTTGGCCAAGAGCTAAGACTGAGACTGAGGTAAAGGAAAATGACTCATTTGACATTACTTTTATTTCTGAATCGTTCCAAATAGCCAGTCAAATCCCAGTCAACTGGTATACCGTAAGAATGAGTTGTCCCTGTGAGCAGACTTTTATTGCAACCTTGTTGAGGATCTTTGTGAGATGTTTAAGTGATTTATTTGGTAAAAGGTCTTATAGGACCTTGAGTTGTCACTTTAAGCATCAGTTCTGGTAGAGATAGGAATAGAGCTAAATGACCTGATGTATGAAGACTATTTTTAATGCCACCATACTTTCTGGGAGCTTGCATTTTTCACCAAGAGCCAGACATAGACTGGGTAATTGAGTAGTCTGATTCTTTGGGGGTTTGTTAAAGAAGCTGTTTGGAGGAAGGTAAGCCAGGGTGGGTGGTGAATGGTGGTGTGCAACCTGGCCTTTTGGTATGACTGCTCAGCTCAAGAGTGGGAGGGAGGTTGGCAGGGCCACCAGGCAGTGCGGTAAGGCCCCGCCCCTGCCGCAGTTTGTGCTGGTCTGCACGTAGGAGAGCTTGGAGAGCAGACTGCAGTACCTTCGGTGGCCTCTGAGACTGACCTCCCCCACTTCTGTCCATAGGCAAAGCTCCTGGGGAGCACTAAGCCTCTTTGCTGATGCCAGCAAGCAGTGTTTGGAAGCAGGAGGGGGCTGTGGTGGGGGGGGATCCAAGACCAGCTGTACTAGGGCAGTGAGGTTGCTGGTCGTAGCATTTCAGAGTGTGGACAAGTTTAGCTACTGGTGGAACTCTGCAGTCACAATTCTCTGAAGGGAGTCCTATCCCTTCCAAACATTTTTAATCAACCTACAGATAATATTTCTTCAACTTTAAATAACTGGCATCACCCCTGTCTCCAACAATGAGTGAAAAAGAATTGCCCCATCAGCAGAGTCAGTCATGGCACGTAAGACACGCCATGTCCACCATGCCCATTTCAGAGGAGCCTGGGAGTTTTGATTGAGTTAAGAGGGAAGTGGAGACTCCTAAAAGTCTGACAGCATCAAGTGTTGGCAAAGGTGTCGGAAGGCAGGAACTCATGCTGGCTGTAAATTGATACAGCCACTTTGCAAAGCAATTCAGCAATATTTAGTAAAAATAGAAATATACCCCATGATCCAAGAATTCTACTTCTAGTTATATAGAAGCTCACAAATGCACAAGGAGACACGTACTAGGAGAGTTGTTGTAGTGTTAAAATTGGTTTAATAGGGCGACCAGTAAGGGAGTACATAAGTAAAATGGCCTAGTTGTACAGTGGACTAGTATAGAAGTTCAAATGAATTAGCTAGATCTATATACCAACTGGATGGATCTCAAATGTGCTGCTGAGTGAAAAGGCAAGTTACACTGTATCATGTGTACAGTATACTACTTAGGACATTTAAAAAAATACCATAAGGTTCACTATAGATATAGATATACTTTACCTAGACTTAAATGAACTAGAAGGATACAAAATTCATGTCAGTGGTTGGGTGTCAAAATTCATGTTGGAGGAGCCTGGGGATGGAGGAAAAATGAACTGTATAAAGTTGTAATTCTTTTTATTTTTAAAAATTCTCAAGAAAATATAGCTCAGTGTTAATGGTCAGTTCTGGGTGGTAGAGATACAGATGTTAGTTTTTTTTCTTTTCTTCAATTCAAAACAAAATAGAAGCAAACCTATAAGGGTGCTATAGGAAGACCAGTCACACTAACTAGGTAAGTGCTCCTAGAGAGCTGGCACTGCCTTCCTCCTTCATCCCCGCTCCCCCCCCCCACCAACTAGGATGCAGGGTGCCTCCTCCAGTAAATGTTGAGTTAATGCTCACTTCACTTGGGCCATCACCCACCCTGGTTGCACCTGGCTTGGGAGGATCCTAAATCAGAGTCCCAGGTTCCTTGCTGCTTCCAGATTGTAGGTGTCATGCCCAGAAGCACTGCTCCACTTTTAATCCTAGTAAGGAGAAGCCATGTCCCAAAGATGACAACAGCTTTATCCAAACTTCCTCCTTCTGGCTGAGACCAGTTCTGTGCTTTCAGCGTCTGGTACCGAACCCGGAAATCCTCCTTAGCTGAGGACATTGAGTGTTCTCTGGCTCAGGACTTCTGCCCTGAAGCTGAGTGGTCTTTTGGGAGGTTAGACCCATTCAGCATCAGCTTTTGTGCCCTATTCAGGTTTTGTTTTTTTTTTTTTTTAACAAGGGAATTTTACTTTACCCTACAAGTAGGCATGTTTTGTTCTGTGTAGCTTGGAAATGCCAGACTTTGCTTTCTGTTATGGGTCCTCATGGGGATAAAGAGTGGACTTCAGACTCCTATCTCTTAGCTAAAACAGATCTTATCGTCTGTACCCAACCCCATATACAAAGACACTGTTGTCATTGCTGTTAACTGTACATGAGGATTAACAGCATCTACTCCAGACCTTACTAGGTTCTGCTGGCCCATCATCCATTTTGATCATGTTGCTGCCATAGTCTGACTAGGGCCAGTATTGAAAATTATCTTTCCATCATTGAGGAAGAGAGCGCCTAGAGAGTAGGCTGACCTGAATGCCAGCATATTATGGTGCAAACTTTCTAATGGATGCTGGAGTTCTGAAAAATTGGGAATTAAAAGGACTTCATGCTGGCCTGGAGACTTAGGTGTAGGTAGCGAGTTGATGTCAGAGCAAGGAACACAATTGTGGTTACCAGCAATGCTGGAGGGGAAAAGTGGGCATCAGGTGCCATCATTATTGGGTTGATCTGTGTGATGAGGTTGATATCACAGCATAATTGGTACAGAGAAAAATTGGCTTATGCAGGTGAAGACTCATAGGCCAGGCTGGTTTATTAGGGCAGAATGATTTGGACCTCTGTGAAAAATAGAATTGGTGGAGTGAAGCGTGACTCCTTCCCAGAGCAACCTAACAACAGTACTGGCCCTATAACAAGTGGAGCATCGGAGTTTTTTGTTTGTTTGTTTGTTTTTTGAGACAGGGTCTCACTCTGTTGCTAGAGTGCTAGCCCAGGCACTCTGTTCCCCAGGCTAGAGTGCAGTGGCATCATCATAGCTCACTGCAGCCCCAAACTCCTGGGCTCAAACAATCCTCCTGCCTCAGCTCCTGAGTAGCTGGGACTACAGGTGTGTACCACCAGGCCCGGCTAATTTTTCTATTTTTTTGTAGAGATGGGTCTCACTCTTGCTCAGGCTGGTCTTGAACTCTTGGCCTCAAGTGATCCTCCCACCTCAGCTCCCAAAGTGCTAGGATTACAGGTGTGAGTCACCATGCCTGGCCTACAGTATTTTTTATATGATTTTCCCCCCTGGTTTCTGAAGAATGGCCAAAGAATTGTGTCTGTCTCGAAGAAAACTAGTATAAAGAGCCGGAGCCACGTGAGCTGAAAAAGGAAAGGGCAGAGTAGGGGCTCCAGGAGCTAAACTGTGATTGTGCCTGCTCCAACTTGTCAGCCCAGACTCAGGCCTCAGATGGTGTCTTGTTTCTCACAGAAGAGAAATGGCTCTGGGGAAGATCCTCCTGCAGGGGCTCAGGCTCAAGAATAAGGCTCCTGTACCTGGGCATGGTGTTTGCTGCTATCAGTGGATACGCCGGGCTTCTACTGCCGGCTGGAGGTTGGCTCTGCATGTCTGTGCCTCCTGAAGAGGATGCAGTAGTGAGTCAGGCTGGCATGGGTGGGGCCACATGTCCCGGCAGGCGCTGTCCAGGCCACTGACATTAGGGAGAGGAGCCCTTCCCAGAGGCCCGACCTGAGAATCCAAGGCTGGGGCTGGGGCTGGGGGAGATTCCAGAGGGTGTTTTACATACAAATACAACTCTAGGTAGGTGGTTGGTGGGATGCCCAGCTTGTGCTGGGGAGAAGAGGCTTGTGGAGGACCTTGAAGACTGGCAGGAGGCTCTGGTCCTCCCTGCAAGGTAGGCTCCAGGACAGAGCTTGAGGGAAGAGAAACCAGTTGGTGACCTGGGGATGAGACATGAGGCTTCTGGGTTGGCAGGGTGCTTTACAGACACATGAGATTTTGTAGAAGTCTGGATGGACTTGCTGATAAGCTTTTTTGACTGCTGGTGCATAAATCCACTAAGATACTAAACAAATTTTTGTTTGTGATTTTTGTACATAATAACAAAACATTAGAGCTTGTAGACATCAGATTTAATTTGAGATGGTGAAATTGGGTTTGTGTTTGAGGCCAATATAATTGTGGGTGGGTTTTTTTGTTGGTTTGTTTTAGAGACGGATTCTTACTCTGTCACCCAGGCTGGGGTGCAGTGGCGCAATCATAGCTCATTGTAACCTAAAACTCCTGGGCTCAAGCGATCCTGCCTCAGCCTCCCAAATAGCTGGGACTACAGGCATGTACCACCATGCCTGGCTAATTTTTTTATTTTTTGTAGAGATGGGATCTCATTTACTTGCCCAGGCTGGTCTCAAACTCCTGGTCTCAAGTGATCCTCTCGCTATGACCTCCCGAAGCACTGGATTACAGGCATTAGCCACTGTGCCTGACTGAGGCCAATATAAATGTATCTGCTAATGACATCTCCTAGTCCTTGAGGCAGCCCTTCTGTACCAGAACATCATCACAAAGGCTTTACTGTGAAGCTTGAGAACAGGCTAAAAACAGGAAAAGAAGTTAGCTGTAGCTAACAGGTTTTTTGACATGAAATTGTCCTGTGGACTTTTTTTCTTTTTCTTTTCTTTTTTTTTTTTTTTTTTTGCTTTGAGATTCTGACTGGATTATGGTTGATTTTCCTAAGCTGTTGAAACTGTCCTGCAATGCATTTGTGATCGAGGGCCTAGGACATGTATCTTTCTTTGCTACCTTTTAGAGTATTCTTGAAGTGCACAGAACAGCAGTTGATTGATGGAATTGGGAGATTCGCATTTCTTTAAATTCCTCCCAACAATTTTACAGGATGCTTGTAAATGGTTTTTTCAAAGGAGGTACACTTGTAATTTTTCTTATTATAAAAGTATTTAATGTCAGTAAATAATAAAGAAAAGAAAAAATTTTGCTGTAATCCTACCACCCAGATTACATAATGTCAAAATCTTGGTCTGTATTCTCCCCATCCTTTTGTGTATTTTTACTTTGGTGTTCGTGTCCCCAAAAAAGGGAAGGGACCAGAATAAACAGTGGAACGTTAGTAAATCGCAGGTTTAGAGAGACTTTAGGGAGAAGGCAATCTTAGGGTATTAGGGGAGGGGATAAAACACCCTGAGGGAAACAGTAAGAACCTACTTTACCTGTGAATTTTCTATCAATAGTATTTTGGTATTTTGGGGGGAGATGTCTGTATTTTTCTTTATAACGTAGCAGAATCTCTAGGAGCAGCTACCACCTGGATACCTGGTTATTAAGGTAATTTTTCTATTACCCCAAAGAGCTTTAGTTACACTCAGCTTTTACCTTAATTCTTGTACAGCTCTCCAGGGCAAACCTTATTCAGCTCTGAGCGGTCTTTGCAAGTGGGGCCACGGAGCCACCCTGAGCCAAAAAGAGAGCATTATGTCACCGGAAGCCCAAGCCCAGAAAACCAAAGGTATGACCTGATAATCAGTGGCCCTAGCCAGGTCTCTGCAAAGAGACCCTAATGTCTCAGGTCTGGAGAAGAGCTGGCTGATAGTTTTTAAGAAGCGTGGAATTAGTTACTCCAGCCCACTCATTCAGATCTTAGTTTGTTCATAATACAGTCCTTAGACTGGATGACACTCTCCCCTTGGAGGCCACAGCAAGGCCTTTGTGTTCCAGTTGGCCTGATGTGCCATCTCTCAGAAATGTCCCCTTCACAGCCAGACTGACCTAAGCCTGACTGGGAGCTCTGAAGGTATGCGAGCCCCTGCCTCAACTGTGAGTGTAGGTAAAGGGACTCTGGCTGGCCAAGCTGTCAGAAGTTCTTCAGATTTCAGGAAGGGGGAGTGGAGGTATAACATTGATTCTGACAAAGCGGCATTGAGTTAGACTGAAGGTCATTGAGTGAACACTGGAATGCCTCCAAGTACTAGGTGCTAGGAGATACAAAACCACATAGGTCCTGGAAGACAGGATTGCCTTTCTCGTTTTGGTACCGAGTATGTATTAGGGAGTTAGGAAATACACATTGACATGAACAGTGCATTTGGAATAGTTAGCCAGCATCTTATTTCCTTGTTTGTAAAGCTTTAGATTCTGTCGTTGAGGACTTGTAGCCATCAGTTTTCCATAGCTGACAGACTATTTGTTCACCACTGGTCTCAAAGCTCCTCAGACCTTCACCAGGCCTTCTTTGGAGATGGCAGAGATGGGTTTAGATGTATGCTCTACTTGAGCCACCCAGACAGGCCACGAAGTCAGGGATGGAGGAGGATAAAGGAGTAAGGGTCATATGTGTGGGATGCCTTGATTTGGGGCCCTGAGATTTAGGAGGAGGTGGGGCAGGGCTAAAGAGGGGCTTATTCCTGTGCCTTGGCTGAAGCATTTAGACTGAAGAGTTTTAGATGGAGTAGCCCTTGGTCTGAGAACTCGAGGAAAGGACCAGCCCTCTGATGAGAAAGGTGTTGAGCTTCTGGTTCATATCCTTACCTGATGGTTCTTCAAACACTGCCTGGAAGCTTCTCCTGAGTCTTTATCTCTAATCAGCTAACAACAGGCTAGGTGAGTTTAGTTGTAAGTCAGTGGTGAAGAAAGCAAAGGTCAGGGCAGTTGTCAGGATTGTGACTGGGCTGGTTAATTACCTGGAACAGATGGTCTGTGTTACGGAGGGGTGGTGTACTTGTCAGACTCAGAAAGGAAATCAAGATGGTGTGTCAAAAACCAGTTGGGGAAAAAATTTGACCAGCAACTTTAATTTCCTTATATTGCAACTGTCCTGTTAATGTAGTTGTGATAATTTTAGAACCATACCAGTGCCCTTGTGGTTATCCTTGGTTGTGTGCAAATTGCTTTGCATGTCCTGAAGTCCTCCTGAACAAAAGTAGATGTGGTTTTTAGGTGCAGACTTTTGGGATGGAACATTTGCATTTAGGGGAGTCACTTTGGGTTTGGGTAAGGATTATAAAAAGTAAATGTGGGTGCCTGATGACAAAGCAGGTATTTGTATCTTTGAGACAACTTGGTATACAAAGATCTCAACTTACCAAGGTACTAATAGGATTCAGTTGTTTGTATTCCTGGAAGATTTGTTACAACTTCCTTTTGTGGAAGTTCCTTCAGTGCATGTAAAATGATGTTATTTATAGGGTTGGTGGGAGAGCTGTCAAGGTAGATGTCAGACCAGTGTATGAGAGACCTGCTTACAGTGGGTGACTGGGAAGTACATGCATTGGGTGACAGGTTTTAACTTGTTTGTTAAGGGCCTTTCCATTTGTTCATGATCACATGAGCCCTTTGCCCAATATGAGGAGCACCCACATACCTAGAGCGTGTCGGGCTTCCCTGTGGCTTATGCACAAAGCGTGCTTATTGGGTTAATGTGTAAGCAGGAGACAGCCTCCTGTGCCAAGCGGTATAGTATATTAATCACTTGTCAGTCTAATCATTCTCTCTTCGATTTCCCTGGACCCAGGACCTCAGAAGCCATGTCGAAGCCCCATAGTGAAGCTGGGACTGCCTTCATTCAGACCCAGCAGCTGCACGCAGCCATGGCTGACACGTTCCTGGAACACATGTGCCGTCTGGACATTGACTCACCACCCATCACGGCCAGGAACACTGGCATCATCTGCACCATCGGTGAGTGGTGGTGCCTTTCCTCCCAAAGGGCTTCATGTGGCAATGGAAGGGTTTCTGTCCTGAAAAGACTAAATAAATGTTGTAGCAAACCTAGGTGCTAAGGGAAATGCTACACAGATTTTTAATCAGAACTCAGGTCATAGGAAGTTACAATAAAGAATTAGTATGCATTATGTTTTCTGCTATAGGAAAATTTTAGAGGGTCCTCCTTAGGGGATCTTTGTAGGAGCATCTCAGAGACTTAGAAAAGATATTTTTTTAACAGGCTCTATTCAACCAAGATTCTGTGGTTGGAGATCTGGCTGGAACCCAGTGTGGGCAAAGAGGGCTGGCCAAGTCTTACCTAAGCTTTTCTGATAGGATGTGAGCCTGAAGAATTTGAAGGAAATGGGAGAAGTATCCCTTGATGTCAAGAGAGTGGGCTGGCATAGTAGTAGCCTTCTATGTGCTTTTGAAAGATTTTTGAGCTATTTGGGGAAGAAAAAGTGGGGGGAGGGGATAAAAGATCAAGAATTCTTTAAACTTAAGCAAACTTACAGTGTTTTTCTTCCTTTGAATAATTAACATGTGTGGCTTTAAAACTTTTCCCAATAGGCCCAGCTTCCCGGTCGGTGGAGATGTTGAAGGAGATGATTAAGTCTGGAATGAATGTGGCTCGTCTGAACTTCTCTCATGGAACTCATGAGGTGAGCCTCAGTTGGGCGGTGTGGTCCCTGGGATGGCCTGTAGGAAACAGGGAGGGGCTGCAGTGTTCATTTAGCCACAGTGAACCAGGTAAGTGTGAGTCTCAGTTTCACAGCCAGTGGGAAGATTGTCCTTACTAACCCATCCCTACTCTCGTTCCCCCTTCTCCTGACACTTCAGCTGGCCAAGTCTCCTTAAGCAAAGAAGACCTGCTTTGTCATTGGCCATGGTTCTCCCACACACCTGTGCTATCATTGGCTTTCGCAAAGGAAGGTGTGGAAGGGTTCTACTGGAAACCCCTCTAAGCCTTAGGTGTCCTGGCCATGGTGCTTGACACTCTTGCCTCAGGGTTTCTGCAATAGCTCATATTGCCGTGGTGAACCAAAAGGTCATCCAGCAGATTGATTCTGGCTTGGTTTAGACCCAAGATAACTGGGCAGGTCCAGGAGGAGAGTTTCCACTCTTGCAAGTTAATGACTAAGTCTAATGCACTAACACTATGTGGCATGTAATACTCCACTCCATCAGCACTATATTCCCAGCCTATCTCTTCCCAGGGGTTCTGAAACATTAAAATGAGAACAGTCAGCACTCTTTCTCAGGAGCATGGTAGGAGTGTGTTTGTGCTGAGGCTCTATTATCAGGCTTGACCCGTGGACAGAGGCCTTACCCAGGCACTGCTCTCGGGAAGGCTCCATTCCTGCCTCAGTGCCCAAGTTTAGAACAAACCCATTCTGAGGCATTAAGGGTTCCCTGGGGGACTGTGCCTTTTTAAAACCCTCAGACTCGGCCATAGATTTCCCATAGACCATGGGATTTCATAGTGGCATTAATTGAGGAGTTATGGAGGAGGCAACCTTTCCCCTCTCTTGACCTCTGTACTTCCCGTTCAGAGTGAAGAAAATGCTAACCCTGTACGGGCAAGTGGTGAGGGGTTGCCCTCTGGCATTTGGAAGTTGGTATTAAGTTGGGACTAAAAATAAAGCCTCAGGAAGTACAATCTGAGAGGCAATTCCTCCATTCGGGAAATGTGAGGCTCTTCATCATAGATTCCCATGTTCATCAACAGCCTGCAGCCTGGCTGGCAGCTGGCCCCTAAATGCCATGGGGGCCTGACCTCAGACAGGTTAAGACATGTCCTTGTAATTTTTGGAAAATTCTGTAATTTTTGGAAACTTCCAAAAGCAGGGGAGTCCTCAGCAGGAATCACCAAGAATTACTGCAAGTATTAGCTTAGCTTAAACAGAGAGCTAAAGACAACAGTGAAGGTCGGTTTACTATTGATCCCTGCTGCTGGAATCTGCCACAGTTTCCTGTGTGCAGGGCAAGGAGCAGAAATAGATTTTTAAGAAGCTGACCTTTAACTAGGCTTTATGGTTCCTTCCATCCAGTGAAATAACACCGCACAGCTCTGACATGGCAAGGGTGGATGACATATGCTGCACCTGCTGGATGGGGCTGGCTTAGGTTTTGGTTTTGGTTTTTTTAATTACAAGAGGCATTTGGAGATTATATGTACTTTAACTTTTAAGAATTCCCAGATTAGAATTGGGTTTTTTTTTTTTTTTAATCAAAAAAACCACGTCCCTCGTGTGGGTTTATTTTGAGGTTTTAGACCAAGATGAGATTGTCCCTGGGGTCAGGGTTTTAGAAACTGATCTGAAATGATTCTAATATTACATAATGTCATGTAAGCAGTTTCAATTTGACCGTATGTCAGGACTCTTACTTCATATGCACCTTTGACTAAGGGGGCATACTTATCCAGTTCTTGACAATCATAAGTACTCTTCTGAGCAGAGCATTGAAGTTACTTTCTCTCAGTCTGACAGAGGGACATGTCTATCTGCATCTGATCTTGTGAAAGCTTTGGCACAGTGTCTTTAGCCCCCACTTTTGGCAGTTCACGTGGGCAAGATGTGTTCTTGCTGAACATGTGGTTCCACAATGCCATGTTGGCCAGAAATACTGACTTTTAAACAACCTAAATTTAGAGCCTTCCACAAGGACAGCATTGATGGATGGAACTCTTCACCACTTGATAGTGTGCCAGCAAAACCACAACCAGAGTGGAATATGCAATATACCTTCCAGAAATTTACCAAAAGATAATAATATAGAGGATTTGAATAATATGATACCTTATAACCTAATTAGTATGTTTGTAATATGATCTTACATCCCCAAGACCAGAAATGCATGTTTGTTTAAAACACTCATGTTACAAAAATATATTAGGCCACCAAAAACCTCAAGTTCCATAAAGTAGAAATTATACAGACACATCCTCTGACATAGTTAATGGTAATTAAGAACAAAGTCTAAAGTGTAATAATCAAGAAAACTTAGTGACTTAAATACACTTATTCTAGAAAGCAAAAATCTCAAGGTAAATGAAATAAATATTTAACTCAAAACACTAGAAAAAATAACCTAAAAAGGGTGAAGGAAAGGAATTGATTTTGTATAATAAAAACATAGCTTAATGAAATAGAAAATAAATTTGACAAATTAAGCTAAGAGCTGATTCTTTCCATGAAAAAAATAATAAAACAGAAACCCCTGGAAAGCTTGGTCAAGAATTCAAGGATGTACAAATAAGAGTTTGAACAGAAAAGGGAACATCTCCTATACATACGAGGTTTTTTTGTTTGTTTTTTTGAGACAAAGTCTTGTTCTGTCACCAAGGCTGGAGTGCAGTGGCACAATCATAGCTCATTGCACCCTTCGACTCCTGGGCTTAAGTGATACTCCCATCTTAGCCTCCCAAGTAGCTGGGACTACAGGGCATATATCACTATGCCTGGCTAACTTTTTAATTTTTTGCAGAGATGGGGTCTTGCTATGTTGTTCAGGCTGGTCTTGAATTCCTGGCCTCAAGCAATCCTCCCACCTCAGCCTCCCACAAAAAGTGCTGGTATTACAGGTGTGAGTCACCGTGTGATTTTAAAATTCAAGAAAGACTTATAATTTAATTCCTATAGAGATGAAATTGACTATTTTCTAAGAAAAAATATCCAGGAGATAGAAAATATGAACAGACTAGTAGTCATAAGAAGTTGTAAAAGTGATTAAGATGTAGCTCACCTTAGAACCCTAGATCCAAGTGATTTTAAGGGCTGAATTCTGTCTCCTCTTTGCAATACTTTTAAATCCTTTGTTATACTGCACTAGAGCCTAGGAAAGTATAGAAATCTTCCCACTATGTTCTTTGGAATCAACAGGACCAAAACCAGACAGGTTGGTACACTAGACCAGTCACACTTAGAAAGATGGAGAAAGCGTAGGTAAAATTTAATAATCCAAATCCAGTAGTGATTTAAAGGAATAGCATGATCTATAACCAAGTAAATTTTATTTTAGGAACACAGAGTTCCATGTTGGCATTAAATAGAATGGTCATTATAATAGAAGATGATGATAATGGGTATGATTTATTAAATTACCATGTGCTTATTTCTGTTCTAAGTACTTCATATATTCTTTTACTCTTCACATCAACTCTGAGGAAAAGGCATTTGACAATATTCAGCACCACCCATTCCTTAAAACAACTATTTTTATTTCTATTCTATATTTGTGTTCTATTTCTATTGCAAGCCAGCAATAGAAAGAAAATTTCATAACTTATAATAAGGACCTCTATAAACAAACAAACAAAAGAAACAAGCCAATGGTCCCTCATTGAGCCTGAATTAGAAGCTGGAGGTTTTGAGATACTGACTTCAGGCAGTGCCTTCCTTGGAGGTTAAGCTCTGGCTCCAGCTCCCTCCTGTGAATAGCAGACAGGCTTGTTTGCAGGTGCAGCTCTCCTGGACAGTGGTGGCTAAAGGACAAGGCCCATAAAGTGCTGAGTTAGGTTATCAGCAATGTCATATTGATTACACTATCTAAGAGCCCTTTTGACATCTTATCGTGGCTCTGAGTCCTTTTTTTAAACAAACAATAATGGCAAACAGAAAAGAGAAAAGGCTTAAGAGAGAAGATTGAATCCAGGATTTGTTGTGAGTGAGGAATAGCAAAGGGCAGTTTGTTCAGAAAAAGTCATATGAACACCTTTCCCTATTCCACTTCCCTCTCTAATCTCTCTAACCAGGCTCTAAAAAGTGACTGAGAAAACCAGGTCTGCATGACCTTAGCAATGAATTATTTAGCTTGGGCCACTGTTAGCTTAAGTCAATAACTTTGAGTTTGAATTGTAGTTGGAATCAATAGAGAATAAACTCTCAGAATTACCACATCTGTCAGAATGCTGCATTGATTGCCAGGCTGGTCTTACCCAAATACAAGTCCTTGGTTTTTTGCCCCAGCTGTCTGCTTTATTTGCAGAGGGTATTTGATGAGTCAGTCCTAGGGGAAAGAACAGCTGAAAGGATGATGGGACATGTTTACACCCACGCCTTTAATGGGTTTTGGTAGCCATATTCTGAAAAGTTTCTAAGATTTGCCCTCAGGGTGAGTTAGTGCTGTGGGGTAAGTGAGTGGAAGTTGAATAAGCGGGTGGAGGAGTGCTCAGTGGATGGATGGTGCCGCAGTGAGAGGATGGAGCTGGAGGTCCAGAAGGCCCACAGGCTTTTCCTGAGTAACCAGCTTTGGCTCCAGGGCAGGGCAACGGGGGCTGGATCCTAGGGTGGGAGGACACTCATCATCTTCCTTCCTTTCCCCCAGTACCACGCGGAGACCATCAAGAACGTGCGCGCAGCCACAGAAAGCTTTGCGTCTGACCCCATTCTCTACCGGCCAGTTGCTGTGGCTCTGGACACTAAAGGACCTGAGATCCGAACTGGGCTCATCAAGGGCGTGAGTACCCTGGGGAAGAGCGAGGCCGCGCGCCCCAGACTCGTCCTCTGTAACCTCTGCCCTGCCCAGATGCCATGTTTCAGTTTAGGTCTACAGATGAGGGTTTTATTCATCAATGTAAAAAGTGTTGATCTACTTTGCTAGGGAATGGTACCACAAAGGAGCTTTTTTTACTCTAAAAACCTACTTCCAAGTCTCTAAGTTTGGGAGCAATTTCTTTGTATCTTTTTCTTCATCTTTAAGTAGTGTAACTGAAACATTGTATTTAATTGTTTTTTCCTTGGGTTATTTCCTTGACGTATACTCAACTAGAGGATAAGAGCGTATATATTCACAAAGCAAAACACTTGATTACTTTTAGCTGAGATTGGAGCGTTGTTCCTTGGAGGAAAGAGCTTTTCCATTCCTGCCAGGGTGGTGGGGGTGCTGGCTTCTGCAGTTTGGACTCCTGCTTACTCTCTGGTCCGTAGAGCGGCACCGCGGAGGTGGAGCTAAAGAAGGGAGCCACTCTCAAGATCACGCTGGATAACGCCTACATGGAAAAGTGTGACGAGAACATCCTGTGGCTGGACTACAAGAACATCTGCAAGGTGGTGGAGGTGGGCAGCAAGATCTACGTGGATGATGGACTTATTTCCCTGCTGGTGAAGCAGAAAGGTATGTATGGGAGTCAGGGTCTGGTTGTCTGAAACCATCTCCCGTCTTTAAAATTCCTTGACACAAAGAAGATAGAGGCCAGGCACAGTGGCTCACACCTGTAATCCTAGCACTCTGGGAGGCTGAGGCAGGAGGATCACTTGGGGTCAGGAGTTTGAGGTTGCAGCTATGATGACACCACTGCGCTGTAGCCGGGGTGACAGAGCAAGACTCTGTCTCAAAAAAAAAAAAAAAAAAAGATGTTTGGCTGGCGGCAAGATCAAGTCTGTATGTTCTCAGAAATTCCTTTTATCACTCATTTATCCTCAAAAACAGGCTTTAGTCCAGCCTAATTATGCTCTTCTGGCTCTGGAGAACACATGAGAAGATTTCTTTCTTACTCATCCTCACTTTCTTTGTCTGCTTCCTTCCTTCCTTCCTCCAACCCGCAATAGGATATGAACAGGACTCTGTTGTGCCTGGGAATGATGGCTGCCATTTGAGCGCCAGGCACTATTCTAAGCATTTTACACAATTGAGTTTTAAAACAATCTTACTAAATTATCCTTATATGCAGGTGAGCAAACTGGGGTTCAGAGAGGTTAGTTGGCTTGCCCCAGGTTACACAGTTAGTGGAGGTGGGATTTGAATTCTGATGACATGGCTCCAGCACGCATGATGTTCTACTTCCCAGCTCACTGCACTGGGGAGAAAGGCGCCTGCTTCTTGCTGCTTGTTGCTTCCTGTTGAGGAGATTTGCCCTTGTTGCTCTGTCTCCACTACCTACTCCTTTTCACATAGGTGCTGACTTCCTGGTGACAGAGGTGGAAAATGGTGGCTCTTTGGGCAGTAAGAAGGGTGTGAACCTTCCTGGGGCTGCTGTGGACCTGCCTGCTGTGTCAGAAAAGGACATCCAGGACCTAAAGTTTGGGGTAGAGCAGGATGTAGATATGGTGTTTGCGTCTTTCATCCGCAAGGCGTCTGACGTCCATGAAGTTAGGAAGGTCCTGGGAGAGAAAGGAAAGAACATCAAGATAATCAGCAAAATCGAGAATCACGAGGGAGTTCGGAGGTGAGTCCCCCATTGTCCTCACCCCAGGCCCAGGCCAGCACTCTGAAGGGCAAGGTGTAACCTGAGAATACCTGATTCCCAAACCTGGCACCTGCCCATCAGCATGCAGACTCCCAAGCCTGTTCCAGAATATCTTAGCAGAGTGGAAGGCGTTGGTATTTAAAAAACAAAAACGAGACAAAGCTTCCCAGGTGACTGAGATGTCGGCAGCTAACATTTTTCCCTGGGCCTGGGGACCAACGTTGGAGAGGACAGGATCAGGGCCATCAATCACGCTCTGCTACTGATCAGGAACACTGCCAGTGTTTGCTGGAACGGGGGACCACAGGGGAGGAAGACAGCAGACTCTTAGGAAGGGGCTCTTTTTGGCCCTCACTGGGGAGCCATGTGGAAGCTCAGGGCCTGGTGTCCATGCTGAAGCTTGTGGTCTCCTGGTCTTCATTTAGAAAACAGTTGGCTCAGTGATCAGGCTAACTCTGGTGTGGTCCTTTCAGCTTCCCGGAGGAAGGCATGTGGTTCTTCTCCAGTTCAGTTTACCCATCACCCCCATGCTCCTGAGGTAGAGCCAAATGAGTATGGCCAGCTTGGTGACATGTGTTCCTCTTTGCCCCCCTATGAGGAAAACAACTCAGTACTGCTAAAACACCAGGCCTACTGGTGATTGTGCTTGGGGAGGGTGGGGGGAGCAACCCTATGCACCCACTATTGTGGCCTTACTCTCCTTAGCTTTGTGTAGATGTCCTTTTTTCCAGATAATTTGGGGGTCTTCCCCTTTGCCATCCTGATAAGCCATGAGTGCTAGCTGACCTTGGCCCCAGCCCAGGCAAAGCCACGTTCTCTCTTGCCTTCAGCAAGTCAGAGTGGGCAACCTCAAGAGGTAACCCTCAAGTGTGCTTGACTAGATGAGGCCATGGATCTTTGTGTCGGAAGCAATCAGCAGGGCCTGGGTTCCCTTTTTTCCTTGGAAGTGCTGATTGGAGAGTGGAGATTATAGAGACACACTTTAGGAGGAACCTTGTAAGATGCAGATGGAGAGGAAATGAGCCCATGAGACTTTGGAGGAGGCCTTGCCCTCCCCCCATCTTCCCCTCAATGAAGTACCCACACTGGTGTTGGAGAAGGTAGAATTGTTGGCCCACTCTGAGGGGTTAAGGTAGCTGGAATGCCCTGCCACACACCGTGGTGATGTCATGGATGGTACAAGGACATCTAAGTCAGGAAATCCCAGGGAAACTTCCTATGCGTCACTGTACTTGTGGCCCCTGTCCTATGTACCTCTGTCTTCCCCACTTTCCCCACCAGGTTTGATGAGATCTTGGAGGCCAGCGATGGGATCATGGTGGCTCGTGGTGATCTGGGCATTGAGATTCCTGCAGAGAAGGTCTTCCTTGCTCAGAAGATGATGATTGGGCGGTGCAACCGAGCTGGGAAGCCTGTCATCTGTGCCACGCAGGCATGTGCCCCTCCCTGCCTTCTCCTGTGCGCACTCACACGTTTGCTTGGGAAAGTTCTGGAGGCTACCTGATCCTTTCCCATGGACCCTGGCCCATGTAACATACACACACACCCCTTTCCCCCCATGCACCTGTACAGAGCCATACTCTGCACCTACACACCATTCAGAGAATCAGCTTGCACTCATTTGTCTCTGAAGAGCCCAGGCCACATCTCACTAATGCTCTGTCCCCTCCCAGATGCTGGAGAGCATGATCAAGAAGCCCCGCCCCACCCGGGCTGAGGGCAGTGATGTGGCCAATGCAGTCCTGGACGGGGCCGACTGCATCATGCTGTCTGGAGAAACAGCCAAAGGGGACTACCCTCTAGAAGCTGTTCGCATGCAGCACCTGGTGAGTTCTTCCCCTGGGCTTCGGCAGTGCTGGGATGGAGGCAAGCTCTACCCACAGCCTTTCATTATCCCCCAGGTCATGGCAGCAAGAGTGAGGAGGTGTGTGGGGGTGGAGCATCTCTTGTTTTTTTTTCTGTTCTGTCTTCCCTGCCCACACTCCTTCTCCTATTTCCTTCTGCTCTGGAGGCATCTGCCTTATCAGACATGGCAGAGTTCACTTCTGGCTTCAAGAGTGTGAGTCCTTCCTTTGGCTTAAGTCCTGGGGTACTTACACAGGCAAAGGGGTGCCTCACACCTCTTCCT
This sequence comes from Daubentonia madagascariensis, assembly GCA_023783475.1. NCBI lineage: Eukaryota > Metazoa > Chordata > Mammalia > Primates > Daubentoniidae > Daubentonia > Daubentonia madagascariensis. Next base: position 2,762,740 of record JAKFHU010000144.1, on the reverse strand, counting down.
CTGGACAGTGAGAGGTTCTGAGCACCTCTGCCTTATTCTGAAAAAGGCCAAGGCCTCCTGCTCCCAGCTGTCCTCTTTGTTTGGCTTCCAGTTCTATTCCTCACCCATCCCACAGACAGGTGTTCCCCCCAGGGGCCACTGTGGACCTGCCCTGGAGGCTGTTGCCTGCACTGAGCTGACCATGAGCTGGCCTTGCATGGTGCCTGCAGTGGGACCTGCTTTGCTCTGCCACTGGCTGCAGTTGCTGTACTCAGCCCAGACCAAACAGTGGGGTTAAGTGACTAGTGGCAGGGCCACAAATAGAGACAGGTGGAAGGGTGGCTGACCCCAGCGGGTCTTGGACTGGGCTTCTGAAGGAGTCATAGAGGCTCCTTCTCTTCTTTCTCCTCTGGGAGCTAGTTCTTCAGACTCTTCCAACTTGGCCATGGCCCACTGCCTGGCCGCTTCTCAGGGTTGGAGGTTCTGTTCCTCTGCCATGTCTATTCCTGCTCTAGAGCTTAACTTAAGGACCAGTTATCAGTGTTACTTAGGCCTGGTAAAATGAGCACTATAAATTAGCTTTATCCCAATCGTCCTAGGTCAGTCTCTGTAATGTATAGCTCAGTGAACTCGCCCTTTATCTTGGGATGGTTTTTCTTTAGCCTTCCTATTCCTGTTGCAGCCAGTCAAGGATCTCTTGCCTTTTGTATGACCCCAGCCCTCACAAGCCCCCAAATTTAAAACAAACAAACAAAAAAACCCTCTAGACTAGTGTCTTCCTTTCCTTTTATGTGTCCTATTATTGGGTTTAAACAGCTTCCAGAGAAGACATGTCATTCATATTAAACACTTTTTCAATGGTGAACTGAGTTCACACTTGGCTAAAAACATCTTCTGGGCTATTGTCCGCGTCCTTTCCCCATATTGAAATCTGTAGAGACCAATCTCTTTCCCAGGGACATTTGTGTAGCCTGACCCTGACTGTCGCATCACCCAGTTTGTACAATATGATTGCTGTTTTGATGCTTAGGTACTCTTGGCACTTTCTCACAACTGCCCCACGGCAGGCAGGTGCTTCCTCTCTCCCAGGAGACAGCGTACCTTGAACCAGTCACCTCTAGAGTGGCTGCCTTTATGGGTCTCTCCTTATTCCCTTGCTTGGTCATGTGACCTTGTGACTTCAGAGGTGGGAGGGGGCTGACCTTGATTTGATTTACTAAACCATGAAACCACATAGAAGGTGAGGACTTACGTATCTTTGGGCAAGTCACTTGACCTCTCAAGACCTCATCAGTAAAATGGATGAGATAAAACATATTTAATTATAGCCTTAGCATTAGATATTCACTACTGTTATTATTAAATGTCTGATAAGTCCCTGTGTACATTGATGTAATCTTCATAACTCTCTTTACCTCAATTTATAGATGAGGGTTACATGCCAATGAAGCCTGGGTTTGAATCCAGGTCTACTGACTCCAAAGCCAGTCTTCCGTCCTGCAACATCGTGCTCTGTCTAGCAGGCCATGAGGGCAGGTCTCCATTTGGGGCTTGTAGTGGGGTCGGAGGCTAAGATTCAGGCTCTAGGTTCTGAATTCCATGTCGTTTCCTCTATACCCTGGTCTTCCCTATGAACAGACATCTTAGAACTGCAAGGCTTGGATTGCATGGCACTGCTCAAAAGATAAGTTATGGGGTCTGAACCAGGCCATAGCTGCCCCTCCAGGTGGCTCAGGCCTCTCCCTTCTGTGTCACCAGTTAACAGTGGCTGACAGCTTCTCCCCTTAACCGTTCACTGCCTTCTCCTATGTCTAACCAATGTAGTTAATGACCCATAACTAAGAGCAGTACCAGGTATGGTCCTGTTTCCTATTCCTGTCCCCTGTCCTTTGGGCTGCATGCGTTTCATTCTTCTTACAGAAAGAACACCCTTAACCGTAAATCCTGCCACACATCTGCTTACACTGTCAAATTAATGAGGTGGAACTACTGATTCCTCCCTCACCCATCATTCACTAAGGTGCTGGATTGATTATAATCCTCTGTAAGATTTTCTTTCTGATTCTTGGTCTCATCTGAGCAGGTGGTCTGTAAATAACTGAGTGGCTTTCTCATGACTATTTTAATCATTAGATTTTAATCAGATGTCTTGTTAAATGTATCTGCATGCTTCCACAGGCATCTGTCTCTTCACATGGCTGTTCAATGTGCCCCTCACACGTTAGCCAGTGTTTTCCATTCTCCTGCTTAGAACTCAGTTACACCACATAGCCTTGGCTTTGAACCCAGCTTTCCAGTGCTGCACAACCCATTTCCATGGCAGGCCTCTGGCATCCCCATACCTGAAGCCAAGCTAGCACTCACTCTACATGCATGGAAGCTGGGCAGGAGGCCCTGCCGTAACCAGACAGCCATGTGAGGAGGGAGGGCCTGTCCCTTCCTGTAAGCTGTGTCATGAGGCAGTGTGGTCAAGTCCTCTGCCGGGGAGTGGTATGGGCCCAGCCTGGGCATGTTTCCATGCCAAGGTGCTAGAGCCTACCGCCATATTGTCTCCCTCTGCCCCTAATCAAAAAAATCCTTTCAGAATGGAAGAACGAATCTCCCCTGTATTGGAGGGGAAGTAGCAGCAGGGCAGTTGGACTTTGATTACCTGACCTGCATCTGCCTCAAGGACAGATTTAGCCAATTAACCTAAGAGTACCTTCCTCTCTGATTAATTCCCCATTCTGTCTTCCCATGTGTTGTCTCTGTTTTTCCTCCTCCTTCCCTCTTCCTTGCCTCCCTTTCCCCTGAACCTTACAGATAGCTCGGGAGGCTGAGGCAGCCATGTTCCACCGCAAGCTGTTTGAAGAACTTGTGCGCGCCTCCAGTCACTCCACAGACCTCATGGAAGCCATGGCCATGGGCAGCGTGGAGGCTTCTTATAAGTGTTTAGCGGCAGCTTTGATAGTTCTGACGGAGTCTGGCAGGTAGGGCCCTGAGGGCAGGTAACACTGTAGGATAACCAGCCTCTTGCTCCTGCCGCTCTAGGGAAAGACAGCCACATCCAGCCCTGCACCTGGGCCTGGGCTTGGAGCCTCTTCTCACCTGCAGGAAGACAGCCAGGGAGGTCATGACAGGGCAGGACCAAAGGGTCCTTTGGCTCATTAGGCACAGTGGATGTCACAGGCTCCTGGTGAGGGACTGGTTCTTGCAGAGTCTTGATCTTGGCTCAGCTCAGCATCTCCAGGGACCGAGCTCCTCTTGGCCTCTGTCCTCAGGGACATGTTCCTCACCAGCTGTCCATGTGACTCTTCCCTTCCCTTTCCCTTTGTGACAAAGCTCTGTCCCCCTCTCGTCCCTCTGGACGGATGTTGCTCCCCTAGATTGCCCGTGAGGCAGAGGCTGCCATCTACCACTTGCAATTATTTGAGGAGCTCCGCCGCCTGGCGCCCATTACCAGCGACCCCACAGAAGCCGCCGCCGTGGGCGCCGTGGAGGCCTCCTTCAAGTGCTGCAGTGGGGCCATAATCGTCCTCACCAAGTCTGGCAGGTAGGAGGCGGCAGTGGCTCCCTGGGGATGCCCTGCTTGGTGGCACCTCTCCTTGGGGGTCCTGGGAAGCAGTGCATTGAACAGTGCTCAGATGGTGCTGAGCCAAGGTAAGACCCCTCTGCCTGCCACCCGGACCCTGCAGGGAAGGAACTCCCCCATCCCCCCCAGCCAGGATCTGGGAGTGAGCAGAGCCTCTTCCTGGGACCGAAGGACACCAGGCAGCACTCGAATCAAAAGCAAGTTTCCACTGGAGATTTGCTGCATAATGATGGACATGCTGACTATGGATGGTTGATATTTAAAAGCTGGTCCTCGAATATAGCAAAAGACAACCACTTCTACTTATCCCAGTTACTATGTGCTTTTTAAAAATGCAGTTTCACTGTGCCTCCATTTGGTGCGCTGGTCCCCATCTGTCTTTGAGCCCTGAAGACAAGCGTGTTCCAGCCCAGAAAGGTCACTGTGCTGTCTTGCTGGCATTCTGTGGGGCCAGGCAGCCAGGGTGAGGCCTATGCTTGGCCTCAAACTTGGTATCTCTCCCCAGCCGGGGACATTGAGTTTACTTCCTTCACTTTTCTAGTCTTGGGAGTATGATCCTCGTCCCTGCTCACAGGCGAGGGAGGGTTTCCCGGAAGAGAGGAGGGTGGAGAGGAGCAGCAGGTGAGCTGCCCTGAGAATCAGGACACAGCTCTGTGCAGATGCCACTCTTGGCTAAATAGCTCTAACCATTAGGGTTGACCTTTATAAAAAGGTCCAACCATGGCTATTTGGCTATTTTTAGCTCTAGTCTTCTGGGATTTCACTCTACTAGTCCTGACTTCAGCAACTGTTTCACTCTGAAGGCCTTGTATGGAGGCCAAACCTGAAGCGCAAGGGCATTCTCTACTGTGATGTGTCTTAAGTTTCCTAGACACCTGTTGAGTGTCCTAATAGCTTGCCTTCTGGGGCCCAGTGCCTTCTGCAAGCCCCTCCCTAACTCTTGAGACACATCTGCAACTGCAAATGTTCAGTGTCATTGTTCAAGGAAACACCTGGCAGAGGGGCTTCAAAAGGTCCCCTACCTTCAAGAGAAACCTGGACAGTCAGAGCTGCTCCCACACCACCACTCCCATCTCCCGTTCTTGCCTCCTGGGTAGCATCTAGATTTCCAAGCCTCACTTAGATACTCAAGTTTGACTCTGGGGCTCTAGAGCTCAGTTGATGAGACTGTTTCAGGGACCTGGGGGTCCCATGTGGGGTCGGGAGGGGGCGTAATAGTAGAGAAGCCTGATGTTGACTCCCAGGAGGCTGGTCAGCTCTGCTGCTGTCCTCTGCAGATGTCAAGAGTCAGGTGCTATTCACATGTTGCTTGGCTTGTAGCTATCACTGGCAGCAGAGGAATGGGTGCTGGTGAGGTTGGGCCAGGGCTGCCTCTCTGTGCCAGAGTTCAGGGTATGAGCAGGGTTTTGCCAGCCATGGGCCATGTGGGGTAAGTGGGTGAGACTGACCATGCTGGGTCAGGATGATCCTGGGGCCCTGGCCTGTGGGAAGGGGTAGAGGCAAATGGTAGCATAGCATGGTGTAGAGGATACAGGATGAAGGCCTGCCCCAGCCTTGGGAGGCAACTCCCTGCTCTAAGAAGGGTCCCAGGGAGCAGGTGTTTAAAGTGGCCAGAGCCTTCAGACTGGTGTAATGAGTGGGACTAGAGGGTGAGTGATTGCTGAAGGCCCTGAGGTGCTCCCTGGGAGGCTCCTGGGGCCCTGTGTGATGGTCTCTTCTGCCTGTCCCCATCCCATCTCAGGTCTGCTCACCAGGTGGCCAGATACCGCCCACGTGCCCCCATCATTGCTGTGACGCGGAATCCCCAGACAGCTCGCCAGGCCCACTTGTACCGTGGCATCTTCCCCGTGCTGTGCAAGGACCCGGTCCAGGAGGCTTGGGCTGAGGACGTGGACCTCCGGGTGAACTTGGCCATGAATGTTGGTGCGTGGTGGTTGGGAGCAAGGGCTGGAGCCTGGAGGTGTGGGGGTGCTTGAGCACTGGCCTCTCTTGGGCCCTGAAAGTTTGGGGAGCAGAAAGGGGAACATGCAGACCTTAGGGGGCAAGAGGCCCAGCTGACTACTCCTCACCCTCACTGGGAGTATTCTGAATCCTCTCCCATTCCCTGCAGTCCCGGGCTGAACCCAGGAGGAAAGGGGGGCCTTTGAGTAGGGCTGAGCAACTCAGTCCCTGTCCTCACTCTTCCAGTCTGGGGCCCAAAGCAAAATTGTCCATTCTTGGCATCTGCTCATTACTGAGGTTTTGTTTGTTCGGTTTTTTAAAAAATAAAATTGGCTAGAGCTTCTGCAGCGTGGCAGGGGTGGCACACGCACACCTTGTGTACTGATGTGGCCTTTGTCCCTGTATAAGGTAGGATATCATGGGATGAGAGGAAGCAGCTAGCTCTGACCTTGGGCAAGACTCTCCACTCTAGAGTATAAAGTGAATGATGTCCAAAGGTCCCTGTCAACTCCGCTATCTGAGTGATAAGGAAATCCCAGGGCCTCCGTCATCCCCTTTGCCTGGGCTGTGAGGATGGCGCCACCTGGTGGCGGAGGAAGGAATGGTCATCCAGCCTTGCTCACTGCCTCTGGCTGTAGGGAAGCCGCCCAGGTGCAACCTGCCTGGCTTGGCTTTTACTCCAACTTCTCTTCCTTTCCTCCAGGCAAGGCCCGAGGCTTCTTCAAGAAGGGAGATGTGGTCATTGTTCTGACCGGGTGGCGCCCTGGCTCAGGCTTCACCAACACCATGCGTGTCGTGCCTGTGCCGTGACGGACCCCAGAGCTCTTCCTCCAGCCCCTATCCCAACCCCTTCCCCCGACCCGTCCATTAGGCCAGCAATGCTTGTAAAGCTCACTCTGGGCTGTAGTGTGGCACTGGTGGGCTGGGACACCAGGGAGAAGATTAATGCCATTGTGAAACATGGCTGTTTGTAGACCCTGCCCAGGTAGGGTAGCCCAGAGCCTATGGTAAGAGGGCAACAGCTCCCTCTCCTTTTTGTACTTGGTTCAGTTCCTGTAGAAAATGGATGCCCAGAAAACTCCCAACCCTGGCCTGGGATCAGGAGACAGCCAGCAAGAGTAGGGGCCTTAGGGGTGGGGCAGTGGTTCCAGTTTAAGCAGACTCTGGCCCTGGCCCTTACTTGCTTCCCCAACCCCACGGCCTCCCCTACTCCTACTTTGTGCGCTGTGCTCTTCTGTCCTGCACTCCACTCACCTGTTACTGCAGACAAACACTACCCTCACCTTCCATTTTCCCTAATACTGCAGCTGCCTCCGTGCCTGTTGCTATAGAGCCTACCTGTATGTCAATAAACAACAGCTGAAGCACCTGTTTCCTGTCTTTTCTGCAGGGGAGGGAGGGGAGGTGGTTGAACCCCTGCCCTGTGAGCAGGGTAAAAATGCGTCATGTCTTGCCGTGGGTGCTACGGCGTTGTCAGGTTGCCTGACATCCTGTCCACCTCCCCAGTGCAGAGGTGCTGGGGAGGGAGTAGCCAGCTGTCTTGAGGGTGTAGGTTACCTGCTAAAACACTCTGGGGAGGTGGGGTAGCTGTGTCTAAAAGCTCCTGCAGCTGGGGAGATTTTAATGGCTTATATGGACCAAAGACTGGAGAGGGCAGGGACAAGGGCTTCTCCTCCCTCTTGTTCTGGTGGGTAAATCCAAGGAGTAAACTGGCCCTGGCCCTCCCCTTTGGTCTCCCTGCAATAGGGATCCCTTGAGGGAGCTGTAGGAAGAGTCCCTGTTCTGGGCACTTAGTAGGCTCCGCTCCCAGGTGCCAAAACAGTTGTGGACCCAGGCTCCCCTTGGTTCCCCCTTGTTTGCCAATGCCCTCCCTCCATGACACACAGCAGGGCCAAGGCAGTTTGGGAGAAGGTTGGGAATAGGACCAATCTGGCCTGTGCTGTCCCTTTCTCCTAACCACTCCCAAGGACCAAGTGACCTGGTGGGGATAGGAGAGAAGAGGGCTTGCAGGCCAGGCAAATTGGAGAATAGGACCTTCGGGCCCATTCTCACTGCCCAGGTCATCCTAGTTCATTGTCACACCCTGAGCTCTAATGCCTGTGCTCCCTACCCTTAATCTCTAGCCATCTTCAGTCCTTCTGCAGGCTCCTCCAAAAGCAAATTTCCTTGGGGAGACAGTAAAGTGAACAACTCTGGTAAAAGCGCGTGAGAGCATCCTGGTTCCCGGGCCCCTGGTGGCGACCTGGCTGTCCCCACTATCATGTTCCCCTACTCTTCACCCTCACTTGTCTGATGAAATTGAAACAGCCTGGAGCTCAAGTTTGGGAGGGGTTGGAAGAGGGTAGGAATCGGCTCCTGCAGAGAGCACCAAGCTCCAAGACTAGGAGGACAGAAGAGCCTGGAGGGGACAAAAGACCCTCGATTTGAGGGACAGGAGGTGCCGGCCCAGGTCCTGGCTTCCGGGACCTTCCATTCTGGGGGACCGAGCGCGGGGATCTGCACTAAGCTTGCGCCCCACCTGGGCGCTCTGACGGGGAATGGCCAATGGGCTGGGCCCATCCCGCGCGAGCAGCCAATGGGCGGGCGGAGGCGGGCGCTCCCGGGCGGGCGGGGTCCGGCTGCGCTCTGTCCGGCCGCGCGGTCCGCGGCGCTGGGTGGGGGCGCTGCGATGACCGCTCTAAGCCGGAGCGAGGCCGCCGAGGCGGGCAGGTAAGGGGCCGCGGCCCAAGGCCGGGCTCGGGGACCCGGAGGCTGCCGCGAGGGGCCGCTGCCGCGTGGGGCAGGGCGGTTCCGGGGCCGCAGCGGCTCTGCGCATTCTGCCCGCGGGGCAGGCGCTTCCCGGAATGCGGGCTCGGGTTCAGAGCCGCGCTGCGCCGCCCGGGCGCCTCCGGGGGGCTGCGAGGTGTTCGCGCGGAGACAGGGGGCCCGGGCTGTCTGCGCTCCGAGTCTGGGGGATGAGAGACGGTCCCAGCGGCATTAGGGCAGTGGAGGGCACCCTTCTCGGGACACCTCCCGTGGTCCCGCCACTATCGCTGTTCATTCATTCATGTATTCATTCATTCATTCCCCGCTATATAGACCGCAGTTCTGAGTGCTCCCCACCCAAAGGCTGGCGCTTCCCCTAGGCTCCTGGAGGATCAGCCTCTTTGCTCTCCGCCGGATCTGCGCTTGTAGCGGCCCGCGGCTGCCCGGGAGGCAGCCCAGAGCTGTCCTGGCACGACTCGGCCGCACCCGTGCGCCAGGCCCGTCCTGGTTGGGCGGGCTGGGGCGGGTCTCCCAGCCTCAAGATCTGGTCCAAAGTCGCCCTGGGAGGAAGAAAAGTTCTTGCAGCCTGGGGAAGGGGTGAGGAGGCAGGGCAGACAGGAGATGGCTTTGCAAGTGACATCAAGAACTGTGGCCTCTGCTTCTTGAGGTCTTGAGATCTTGGAGGTGAGGTTATTTGCATGAAGATGGGCCAGTGGGTGAAGCTGTAAATTCCTGCCCTTGTCTCGGTCCCAAGCTGCATAGTCTGTGCTCTGGAGGACAGTCTGGCATCCCTGGCCAGCTAGCTAGGTAGGGTGAATGTGTGAGCTTGGTGCCCAAATCAGGCCTGGACACACTGAGGTGTGGACCCCTAGGGGCTCCCTCTGCTCTGTCCTTAAAGGTACTGGTGGGGCTCTACCCAGCTGTCATTTCCCCTCTTTGCTTTGCTTGCCCCCTCCCTCACCATGTATGATCGTTCAAAGGTGCTCCTCCCAAGGGGTCAGGCTCCTTGTGAATGAGAGAGGGTACCCTGACAATCTGTGATGTCTTCGCCGCATATACACCTCTAGCTGGCTCTGAAGTCTGGCTCCTTTCAGAGCAAAGACTTATGGCGTTGCCAGGAGGGGTGGAACAGAGGGTGTCCCTCCCATTCTTCAGTGAGGGGCTATAAAGCCCCTCCACAGTCTTTGGCTCAGGCAGGAATCTGGTCCAGTCCATGCTGCAGACACTCTTAGGTTTGAGGTTATAGTTTGACAGACATTGAGGGTAGGCTCAGTGGGCATCTCTGGGGCAAATGGGGAGGTCCAGAGGGCAAAATTGATACAGAGGCAGCTACTGAGCTTCCAGGAAGAGTTTCTGCTGGGGCCAGATAGAAGTTCCTTCCCAACTTCCCCTCAGGAGAATTTTATTAGCCTAGAGAGGGCAGCTCAAGCTCCATCCCTGGCTTGATATTGCTAGTTGTTTTCAAATTTCTGATCTTAGGCAAGTCCTCAAAGCTTTAGAGCAGACCAGAGAGACCTGTGTGCTAATTCATCCACCTAGGATGCTCTCATGACCCCCTGAGCTTGAGGTCAGCAGTACCCAAGGTGGGTTTATGCCAGTGGCCTCCTTGAAGCTCTTCCATGAGCTGCTGAGCTCTTAGTGCCTGCCTGAATGACTTCACCCAGTCCTCACCCTGGGTGAGCTGTTGCTTTGGCCCTTGAACGCCACATACCATATTTATCAGACCGGTGTGAAGAGCCTCACTCTGGGAATCAGAAGTGAGTTCTAAGCCTCACACTATTCCTATTTTGCTGCGACTTGGGACAAGTCACTTCTCTCTGGGCCTGCTTTACCACAAGGTAAGGAGATTGAACTTTAGGCTCTCTAAAGCCCTTCTGCATGCTGTTGTCCAGTGATCCTACTAACTAGCATGTTTCCTCCTCAATTTCTGAAGGCATTTCATTTTTTTCCATAATTTCTCTTTTGCTGTGACTACCCATGGAAAGCCTATGAAGTTGAGAACGGTGCAGCATCCCACTTTGGTGTCTACTGTGAGTCTGAACACCACAAAATTTGTTTTTCTCCTTTCCGGAGAAGTGAAAATAATTTCCCCCAGTTCTGAAGCCATCTTTGCTGCAGGTTTGACATGAAGACAGTCTTGGCTACTGTGCTGCTATTCACCTGGGCTGCAGGGTGTCGATCTGTCACCACCTGTTATCACCAACCTTAGAAACTTTGATTAATTCCCCAGCTGTTTACTAATGTAGGAAAGGAAGGAGGAGGGGGAGGGCAGAAAGCCTTGGGAATGGAGCTTCCCGTGTATTTAAGAAGTAACAGCCTCCCTGAGGTGCACCTGCCTGTTATGGTACAGATTCCAAAAGGAAGGAATTGTTCTCAAGAATATAATATAAGCCTGTACAGGAGAAACTATTTCCTCTTCCCCCCTCCCCACCACAACTACACATTTTTATTACTTTAGAAATGCTTAGTCATAATTTAGGACTGGAGAAGTGTTTTAATAACTTGTGGTGGTTGAACCAATCTTTAAATCCTTGTCCTAAATTAGCGTTTCGTCAGTGATGTTTGAAATTACCTTGTTAATTTTTAAACAGACATTAGGTTTTAGCTGGCAACATTTTTTTCAACTGGAAATAAAGAGCACATAAAGAATTAATTTAAATAAGACATGAATTGCTTTTCCTCCTAATGTATTGACATGGCACATCAATGGTATCGTAAATAATTGTCAAAATCCTACTGGTATTTCACTTCCTTGGCCTACCCACCATGCAGCGGTGTGGGTCGTATGCCTGAACAAACACCTGTGACTGGTTATAAGAATTTTTTTCCCCTCTCTTTTGCAGGAAAAAAAATTTAGATATTTCTAATATGTGTTAGAATTAATCAAATTACTCAAAACTTGCCAATGATCATTTGGGCCACACAAAATGCTATTTTAAAATGATTTTTGAATTTTAAAGGACTACCTAGAAATTTTATTTTAAAATAACCCAGTGACAATACCTTAGAATTGATATTCATACTGGGCTTCCTTCGTTACCAAACAAGTTGAAAAATGGTTATATTTTTAATTGCTAACCATTTTTATTGTGGAAAATTTTAAACATGTATGAAAGGAGAGGGAAAAGCGTGATAAGGGGCATGTGCCCATCACCCAGCTATAACAAAGACCAAGTCACGGGTCAAGCTTGTTTCTTATATACCTCCCTTCTCCCCGTCTCCTAGATTATTTTGAAGCAAACTGAAGCTATTATATTATTTCATCTACAAATATGTCAGTGTGTATTTATAAAAGACAAAGTCCTTTGAAAGATATTCCTACAATACCACTATTACACCTAAAAAATGACAGTAAGTCCTTAAAAATCATCAGGTAGCCAGTCAGCATTTAAATTTCCTCCATTGTCTCATAAATGTCTTTGTACCATTTGTTTATTTTGATAAGGATCCAGATGAGGTTTATACTTTAATTAAAGTCAAAGAGTTGACACTTTGAATCTATATATCTGTATCTCTATAATCTTTTAATCTATAGGTTCCCCTTTCTTTTCTTTTTTAATCTCTTTTAATTTATAGGTTCCCTTTTCATTTCTTTTTTCTTTTTTCCTTACAAATTATTTGTTGGAGAAGCTGCGTTATTTTTCCTATACCATTTTCAAGTTTTTTGATGTTGTTTAAAATGTTCCTTTGATTCCTGTGTTTCCTATAAATTGGGAGTTGGATCTAGATTCTTGGTCAGATTTGGGTGGTATTGTATGCTTCAAAAAGCACATAAAGCCGGGCGCGGTGGCAGGCGCCTGTAGTACCAGCTACTTGGGAGGCTGAGGCAGGAGACTTGCTTTAGGCCAGCAGTTTGAGGCCAGCCTGGCCAGCCTGGGCAATATAGCAAGACCCTGTCACTTAAAAAAAAAAAGAAAGAAGCAGAAGCACATAATATCTTGTTATTCTTTTTGAGGAATGTGAGCAGCCATTGATGATTATTTCATGTAGACTTATTATTGTATTTCATTAGGAATTGAAAAATGGTATTAGTCTAATTCTATCAGTCTTTCTTCATTCTCTATTAGCTGGAATCTTCCTATAAAAAGAAGCGCCTCCTCTTCAACTATTTGGTTACCCTGAGACATAGCTGGTACTAGAAAGGCAGAATAAATACTTGACTCTTTCCTTTCATTTACTAGTTTTCAAAATCATGGGATGAATCCCTAGTATCCACCAAAGGGGACCAATGAGTCATTTTTTTATTACTATGATCTCATGGATTTAAACATATTTGATGTGTTTTAGTCCATTGTAGACATCATTCTTATTGATGCTCAAATTGTCCCATCTTTAAATTGGCTCCTGAGTCCTTGTGTCATGACCCCAGTCTTTGACAGCTTCCTTGGTTTCTGGTATGATTAGATGTTTTAGGCCCATTTGTGCATTTCTTGCATCAAATCTGGAATCAGCCATTTCTCCAAGGAGTTGATTAAATTAAAGGAATAGTTTCTATCATTTGGAGGTCATCGGCTACATTGAGAATCTAATAAAAGTGGATGTTCTCTTTCCAGAGACATGCCCTTTTGTTCAGACCTAATAATTTTGTCCAAAATTCCAAGAGTTCACAGACCTACCCTGCAATCCTTGCCTGGACCCCAGAGGGATGGGATTTACATTAGATTGTCAACCTGGGTCCATATGATGGAAGAAGACTTGGGAGGACTGGAAATAACCAACTGGCCTTGTGTAAAAACAGAAAGTGGGAAAGCTAAGGGACATTGCAATATAAGACCCAAGAGACTCAAGAGAAGAGAGGTTCATGGCCCAGACTTTGCACTGGTCGTACCAGCACTGGAAATTCAGTTTTATCAAGGAAGGAACATGATAACAAACATTTGTTCCTTGGTGAAGGATCTCTAGATAGAAGGAAGTCCACTTGGGTGTTGGAAAGAACTTCAGTCAAGTCTTCAGTGATATGCCCAATAAATGATACTTACACGTAGGCACACATTTTGAAATTCCTCTTATCTAATTACAACTCGACCTTTTTGTTCGTCCATTCAAAGACTTATTTCTTTATACCAAGCTTCTTGATATGGATAACACTGAATAAGGGTTTTTTGGTTTTGTTTTATCTTTTAAGTCATTCCCAGCAATGTTGTCAGTGTGATATTATAGGAAGAGCCTGAGCTGTCAGGCAGACCTGGGTTCAAATCCTCGCTCCACAAGTTACTGCTGAGTTACTACTGGCTCTGAGCCTCGGGTTCTTCATCTATAAAACAGACTCACCTCTGGCCTACTTCTTCTTGAGCTGTGTAATGGCCTTGTACACAGCAGGTGCTTACCAAAAGGCACTTCCCTGTAGTGCCTCTAGCTTTGAGAATCTGAGATTAGGCCTCTCTGTGATGATTCAGCCGCAGCTCTGAGCAAAGTTTCCTCTATTTCCCTTTTTAAGGTACAAAGTTCATTTTTTAAAAGAAACTTTTTATTTTGAGATAATTGTAGATTCACACGCAATTTTATAAAACAATACAGAGAGATCTCATGTATCCTTCACCCAATTTCTCCCAATAGTAACATCCTGCATAGCAATAAGACACTGTCACAACTAGAAAATTGGCATTGACCTAATCCATTGACCTTATTCGGATTTTAGCAGTCCTTATGCACCCATTTCTGTGTGTGTGTATGAGTGCATATATTTAGTTTTGTTCAATTTTATCACATGTCTGGATTTGGCAAAGTTCATTTTTAAAACCAAGTTTTATTTTTCTGTTGGATTCTAAAGGTTTCCACGTAGTGAAGGATGAAATTTTAGGAATTTGGCATTTCAGAGGTGTCTATTAGTTAATATTGCAGTGCCTTTGGAAGGAGATTTTTTTCCCGCTGCCTTCTCCTTCTTTTTTTAGAAATTCTTTTCACTAAATGAAAATAGTTTGTTTATTCTGATCATAAAATTCAGGCAAAGTATATGGAAAATACAGAAAAGTATAAAGAAAAAATAAAAAACATGTTAACATCCCAATTCATGGAGAAAAACATTGTTAGAATTTTGATGTGCATTCTCCTATATATATTTTATTATTCTATATAATACTTTTCCAATGTTATATAATGCTGTCCTTCCATGTTAATATAGGCTAATTTTTAATTTTTAAAAAAATTTCAATGTTTTAATAAATATTGATAAATATAATTTTAATGGTTATATATAGCCTCTATTCTATGAATAAACCACAATTTGTGCCCTATTGATGGACATTTATATTATTTCCTTTTTTTCTCTTCTAACTACACTTTAGTGAACATTCTTATTATACATTCAAATTTGTGTCCAATTATTTCCTAACAATGAATTATTAGAAATGGAATTTATATCTAGGCATTACCTGGGATTAAAAAAAAAAAAAAGAAATGGAATTTATGGGCCTGGCAGGTCCTTGCATATAAAATTTATGTACCTTTTTCATACTGCTCTGCCACACAGTAGTGTGTGAGACTGCCCATTAACCAATATGTTGATCAAAATTAGATATTAACTTTTAAGTCTGTGAAATCTAATTAGTAAAAAAAGATATTTCTACCTTTATTTTAAAATATCTTTGTCATTTTTTATTTAAAAAGTATTACACACCTGTTAGAATAAGTTTGAACAAAATAGAGAGTATATAAAGAGTGAAAATCACTCCATAGTTCTCCCTCCAGATATAAGCACTATTGTTGATTGTATACCCTTAAGTATAAATTCTATTTTATAAATAGATTATGTCATACTTACTGATCTATATCTACTTTTCACTTAAACAATACATTTTGGACTTTTTTCTATATTAGCACGTGGAGCTATATCTTATTCTTCTAGTCAGTTGCATAAGAATCCATTAGATTGATAAAATACTATTTTGGTATTTCTACTTTTTTCCCCATGATTGTTAATTATATGAGTATACATTTGTGCCTACTTGTCCATTTATTTCCTTACATCAAGTTTCTTGAAATGGAGTTGTTGTATTAAAGGATTTGCATTTCTTAAGGCATTTGATGTATATCAGAAAGGTTAACTCAGTCTTTAGTCTTATCATGGGTTATAAAGAATACCTATTTTCCACATCCTTGGTATACTAAGCACTATATTTTTTTAATGTTTACTGATAAGATAGGTGAGATAGTTTTGTGTGTATGCATTGCCTGTTCGTATTCTTTACTCACTTTTCTAGTAGATTGTTTACCTTTTTCTTATTGACTTGGATGAGCTTATTACATATTAAGAATACCAATCCTTTGTTTAAATTTTGATGTATGAAAATTTAAAATTTTTATACAATTAAAGTTTTTATGTGTTCTGGGTTTCATATCTTGCTTAGAATAACCTTTCCTGATATCTTAAAAATATTCTCTTCTACTTTATGCTAGCTCTTTACAGGTTTAGAAAATATTTAGATGTTTTATCTACCTGAAATATATTTTTGTGAATGGTGTGAGGTTGCCACTTGCCCCAATGCTATTTATTGGACAATCCATTCTTCCCCTACTTATTTGAAATACCTTCTTTATTATATACTAAATTTTCATATACCTGTAGGTCATTTTCTGGACTCTGGCTTATGTTCCATTGATCTATTACTCTTTCCTAAGCCAGTAAATACTTCACTATTTAATTGTTCTACCTTAGTAGTTTGCTCTGACATCTGGTAGGGCAAAGCCTTTGCATTATTTGTTTTTTTCAAAATTTTCTTGCACATTCTCCGTCTCTCTTTTTCTCTCATGTGTGCACATGAGTGCATGCACACATACCCTGTTGGAACTGAATTACATTTATAAATTAATTTGGGGGTAAATTTGCTTCTTTAAAACCTTAAATCTTTCCACTCAAGAACAAGATCTCTCTCTCTATTTATTCAAGTTTTCTTTGATGTCATTTAAAACATGCTTAAGATTTTCTTTTCATAGATTTTCTACATTTTAAAAATTTATTCTTGGGTATTTTATATTTTTTGTTGTCATATGAATATAATCATTTTCCCAAATACATTTTATAACTATTGCAGGTCTACAGGAAAACTATTGATTTTTATGTTGATCTTGTAACCGTTAGAATAGTAATTAATTCTGCCTGGCACAGTGGCTCACGCCTGTAATTCCAGCACTTTGGGAGGCCGAGGCAGGAGGATCGCTTGAGGCCAGGAGTTTGAGACCAGCCTGAGAGACCCCATCTCTACAAAAAATAGAAAAATTAGCCGGGCCTGGTGGCGCGCCTGTGGTCCCAGCTCCTGGAGAGGCTGAGGCAGGAGGATCGCTTGAGCCCAGGAGTTTGAGGTTGCAGTGAGTTATGATCACACCTGGGGGGGTTCCATCAGTTAGACAATCTGGGGTTCTTCCGGGAGCAGGCGGTCCCAGGACCTAGCAAGCTCCTTAAGACTAGGTCATTGGTCAGGAATCTGAACCCTCAGCCGGAGCACAGCTTGGGGGAGCCTGCGACAGGGCAGGGAGCCAGACCCCGCTAGGGACGTCCACAGTCCGGGCCAGCTATCATCCAGGAGGGGGGCTCGGATGGGGCTCCGGCTCCCTTTCCCGGGGGGCAGCCGGTGGGGCGAGGCTGCTGCACCCCGGACAGTTCCCCTTCTGCGCAAACTTCGGCTCTGACGCCTGAGGACCCCCCAGGCCCTCCAAAGGGTCAGCTGGGGCCGGCGGGCGGGATCAGTGCCGCCGCAGGCGCCACCTCGGAACCGCTAAGTGTGGTGCTGGAATTCTGGGCGCGGCTGCCCTAGCAGGGCCGAGCGACACAGGGCTTCCCAGCCCTTGCCAAGGCAGGCGCAGAAATAGACTTGTGGTTGGCGCCGGTGCCGCGGCGGGGTGGAGGGGCTGCAGGGGAGGCCAGGCAGTGAGGCTCCGCAAACATCCCCCCCTCAGGGACCCAGGAGAGAAATGTACAATCCCATCTCCTGCCGGTCCCCAGGGCCTCCGCGGTCTTTTATCTCCAGGGAGGGGAGAGAGAGGCGGGATCTGAGGTTGGTGCAGCGCCGAGCGGGCTTGTGACCCGGTTTCCGGCTGTGCTCAGCAGCATCCTCCCTTGTGGACAGTGGCCTGTCCTCACTGCCCCTCCCTGGGATGCAGTCACCAGCCTGGGAGAAAGGAAGGAATAGCAGACCCCCACTGCTGCACCAGAGTTGTCCTGACTGAAGTTACCGGTGGTAAATTCAGTGACTGCCTTTGAGTCCAGCTGTCACTTGTCCTCTCAGTAAACGTCAATACTGTTTTCCCCTTCCTCCTTTTGAAACACTCCTTGGCTTCCATGACAACCTATACACCTGGTTTTCTTTCTGCCTCTTGGGCCACTCTCTCCTGATCTCCTTGGGGGACTCCCCCTCTTCCTCTTGTGCACAATCTTTAAGCCTATGGTTCTTCAGGTCCCAGACTTCTCCTCCTCCCCTTTTCCCTCATTCCCTCCTGTTGTCATTAAGATATAATTCACACACCATAAAATGCACCTTTTGAAAGTGTACAATTCAGTGGTGTTGCGTGTACTTACAAAGTTGTGCAACCATCATCACTGCCTAATTTCAGAACATTTTCATCATCCCAAAGAGAAACTCTACATACCACTAGAAGTTACTTCCTCATTTCCCCCTTCCCTTAAACCCAGGCAACTACTAATCTACTTTTCATCTCTATGGATTTGCCTATTTTGGACATTTCCTGTACATGGAACCATATGATATGACTGGCTTCTTTCACTTAGCATCAAGCTTTTAAGGTTCATTCATGTGGTAGCATGTATCAGTGCTTCATTCCTTTTATGGCTAAATTAGATTCCGTTGTATAGATATACCACATTTTGTTTATCCATTTGTCAGTTGGTGGGTGTTTGAGTTGTTTACATTATTTGGCTGCTATGAAGAATGCTGCTATGTATGTATGTACCAGATTTTGTGTGGCCATACCTTTTCCATTCTCTTGGATATATACCTAGAGGTGGAATTGCTGGGTCATATAGTAACTCTATGTTTAACCATTTGAGGAACCACCAAGCTGTTTTCCAAAGCAGCTGCACCATTTTATATTCCTACCAGCAATGAATTAATATGAGAGCTCCAGTTTCTCCACATCTTCACCAACACCTCTTCTTGGTTATATTCTCCTAGTGTATTTGAAGGGGTATCTCATTGTGGTTTTGATTTGCATTCCTTGATGACTAATGATGTTGAGCATCTTTTCATGTGCTTATTGGCCATTTAATACCTTCTTTGGAGAAATGTTTATTCAAACATTTGCCCATTTAAAATTTTTAATTGGGTTGTCTTTTTTATTGTTGAATTGTAAGAATTCTTTTAAAAAATTTTTTTAATTGTGGTTAAAAAAAAAAGACACATAACATAAAATTTACCATCTTAACCATTTTTAAGTATACAGTTATTAGTGTTAAGTATGTTCACATTGTTGTGTAACCAATCGCCAGAACTTTTATATCTTGCAAAACTGAAACTCTATATCCATTAAACAACTTCCCATTTTCCCCTCCCCCCAGCCCCTGGCAACCACCATTCTACTTTCTGTTTCTATGAATTTGGTTACTCTAGATACCTCATAAAAGTGGACTCAGGCCAGGTACAGTGGCTTCCGCCTTTAATCTCAGCACTTTGGGAGTCCAAGCCAGGAGGATCACTTGAGCTCAGGAATTCTAGGTTGCAGTGAGCTATGATCCTGCGACAGAGCGAGACCCTGTTTCTAAGGAAAAATAAAAATGGATTCATGTAGTATTTGTCTTTTTGTGACTGGCTTATTTCACTTACAATATTGTCCTAAAGGTTGTAAGAGTTCTCTATATATTCTGAATACTAGTTCCTTATCAGACATGATTTGCAAATAGTTTCTCCCATTCTGTGGACTGTCTTTTCACTTTCCTGATGTCATTTACAGCACAAAAGTTTCTGATTTTGATGAGTTCCAATTTACCTTTTTCTTCTGTTTCTTGTGCTTTTGGTATCATATCTAAGAGACCATTACCTAATTGGTCATAAAGATTTACATCTATGTTTTCTTCTAAGAGTTTTATAGTTTTAACTCTGACATTTTTGAGTTAATTTTTGTGTACAGTGTGAGATAAGAGTCCAACTTAATTTTTTTGCATGTGGATAGTCAGTTGTCCAGCATCATTTGTTGAAAAGACTATTCTCTTCCCCATAGGTCTTGGCATTGATATTGATAGCTTCTCTTCTTTGTGTACTCACTTTCCCTGGGAGATCTTACTAGCTCCTGTTCTCACCTATGGGCCAGTGACTCAGAAATTTATCCCTCCAGCCTAGACCTTTCTTCTGAGCTGCTTAGTCATACAAGTATAGCTTATCTCCACTTAAATGTCTCTCATACATGTTCAAGACTGAGCTCATGGCTGGGTGAGGTGGCTCACACCTGTAATCCTGTTAATAGCATTCTAGGAGGCAGAGGCGGGAAGATTGCTTGAGGTCAGGAGTTCGAGACCAGCCTGAGCAAGAGTGAGATCCCATCTCTACAAAAAATGGAAAAATTAGTCAGGTATCATGGCACATGCACCTGTAGTCCCAGCTACTTAGGAGGCTGAGGCAGGGGGATCGCTTGAGCCTAGGAGTTTGAAGTTGCAGTGAGCTATGATGATGCCACTGTACTCTGGCCTGGGCAACAGAGTAAGACTCGGTCTCAAAAAAAAAAAAAAAAAAGACTGAACTCATGATTGTTTCCTCCAAATATGCTCTTCTTCCAGTGCATTTTTCCCTGTTTTGTCTCAGCAAAACAGCTCACCATCTTACTTACTTAAGCCAGAAACCTACAGTCATACTCAACTCCTTCTCCCTTTAACAATACATCCAATTGATCACCAAGTTAGGTCAATTCTAGTTGGAAAAAAATACATATTCTGAATCCATCTCTGGCCCTCTATCACCACTACCACCAAGTCCAAGACATCATCTCTTTCCTGAGCTACAGCCTCCTGACTGATCTGTCTCCATGGAAAATTTTAAACACACCCAAAGAATGAGAGGGTTGTACAGTGGATCCACGTGTATCCATCACCCAGCTACAATAACCACAAACATAAGGTCATTTCTGTTTCATCAGTATTCACCCTCCACTGCCTCTGCCCTACTTCCATTAGATTACTCTGAAGCAAATCTGTGTGATCTTTTTTTAATTTAATTTTTATTTATTTATTTATTTTTGAGACAGGGTCTTGCTCTGTCGCCCTAGCTAGAGTGCAGTGGTGTCATTGTAGCTCATTGCAGCTTCAAACTCCTGGGCTCAAGTGATCCTCCTGCCTCAGCCTCCAGAGTAGCTGGGACTACAGGCATGTGGCAGCAAGCCCGGTTAATGTGTGATCTTTTCAACACACAAATTGGTAGAACACTTCCCGGTTTAAATCCCTTCATTGGTTCTCCATTGCCTTTAAGGTAACAACCATGCTGAGGCCCACGAGACCCTGCATGATCTGGCTCTGCCACCCTGAAGAGCCTCTTGCTCGTGCTTCACTATTCACCTCTACCCTTCAGAGCCAGAGGCCCTATTTATTTCCCTCCTGCATGCCACATACCTCTGGCCTCAGGGCCTTTGCACATCTGATCCCCTTTACAGTGACTCCTCTCCAACTAGCATCTCCCTCTCCATCTGGTTAGCATCCATCGGGTGTCAGCTCTGCTGCTGCTGCTTCTTCAGGAAAGTCTTCCCTGCTCTGCATGGTTACTTCAGGACTCCATGGTAGAGGTCCTCCTAGGACCTGGTGCTTTTCCTTCATAGCATATGTTACATAGTTTTAATTCTGTATTGGTTTATGTAAATATTTGTTTCATGTCTGCCTCTCCCACCAGGTGTTTTGGGGATGGTACCTTGCCTCACCCCTCCTAGTACACAGCACTTACACAGAGCTGAGCAAATAGCAGGCATTCACCTGGTATTTATAGAAGGATGGCAGAGAAGCCGGCAGTCCTTTGAGGACTGTGCTCCTGACAGCCTCTCCTGCGGTAGGGGTTCTTCTGACCACAGAGGGCCAGTGGCCATCTGCAATTCACCCAGTTTCTGGCCTCTGCTTTTTCCCTCAAACAACATTTGTTTTCCCTCCTGGGTTGTGACTTGCTTGTCCCTTTGCCGAGGAGTAACTGAGGCCCAGAAAGAGACAGTGGCTTACTCAAGGCCCCTCAGCAGTGAGAAGTAGTTCCAGGCCTACATCCTTGTCTTCCCATCCCCAACCCCAGGCTCCTTCAGGACCCCAAGACCCTTCAAACTTGCCTGTGGTCCTGAGAAGAGCCTGGTCGGTCACAAAGCCAGAGTGATCCTGAGGTGGGTGTCCCAGGGTGGTTGGGGTGGGGTATCTGGACTGTATCCATGGATGCACAGAGCTGACTTGTCCCCAGAGTAGCCACACCCCCTGGCAGCCCTGAGTGGGGGTGTCTGAGCGGCTAAGCCTGTGGGCCCTCCCTTCAGCAGGCCTGGCCAGAGGGTGGCCACTGGGAGCACAGGGGTGCTCTGTTCCTTAATGAATGCAAGTCTGTTTTTAGACCTGAATGACCAGCTTCTTGTCTGGAAATGGCCAAGCCCCAAGTGGCCTGCCAAGAAAAAGTGGTCTATAACCAGGCTCAGGGGTGCCAGCTCCAGTAAATGCTGCTATCACAGTGGGCACTACGGGATGAGGCCAGCAAACAGCAGGGTGCTCTCTGCAGAACCAACTGCCTGCTTTATGGTGTGGCCTGGGCTTTGTAGAAAATCCTGGATATGTCCAGGAGTGAAGCTTCCCAGTTTCTGCTGTTTGTCTCTGTCTGTCTCCCTGGTGACTGTTCTAGCTCTGCAGGCCTTTGAGCTCTGGGCAGGAGGGGCCGCAGCAATTGCTGGCCTCAAACCTCTGGTGGAGGGTGGAGAAGAGGGAGAGGGAGCCTGAACATGGCCTGAGCTGGGGGAGTGCCTCCGGACCTAGGATGGTGGGAAGTAGTCACTGGGTGCGGCCCAGGTGTGAAGAGGGCCCTGCTCCTGCATTCCTCAGGCAGTAGTCCCAGAGGAAAGATTCAGGCTTACAGGGCAAGTATGGAACTTTGTGGGTGCAATTGGGGCCCAGTGGTGCCCCCATCTTCTCTTCCCATGGGCAGATGTACCTCCAGGTATCCTTCAAGGGACATGATGGGATGTGAGGCTAACTCAGCTCCCAAGTGGTGCTGGCAGGGGATGTCGTGCTGTGGGAGCCCCCACCCCAACCCTGGGACCAGGCCATGACCTCTTGCAGATCCTCACGACAGCGCTGAAGATCTGCAGGTTGGAGAGGAGATTTCTTTGCCATTTTATAGAGATACAAACTCAGAGGACAAGGGTGGACCCAGAAGCAAACCTGAGTGAGTTGCTCTCACTCCAGATGTTGTGTGCTCCAAGGGCCTCACTGCTTCTGAACACTGAGGAGCCCTTCTGCAGAGAGCATTTGTTTAGTCAATGAACAGTTATTGAGCACTTACTGCATGCCTGAAGCTGTGTGAGGCCCTGGGGATGAGAGATGACTAACAGGCAGGGCAGCAAAGGAAGAAGTGACTAACAGTCAGGGCAGCAGTGGCCGAGGGTGGGAGATAGGGCTGGCCTTGATCTGACTCTCCCAGTTCCCACTGGTTGGGAGGACCCTGGGATTTCTGAGATCCCTGTAGGTAGGAGCTCTTGCTAGCACCAGAACTCAAAGGGGTCCTTGTTCAGCCTGGATGTAGCCACCCCCAGAGGGCTGAGCCAGCTCACACCTACTCCAGAGCCACTAGCTCTCCCAGTGTATTTGCTTCTTTGAGTAGGGAAGAAAAGGACATGTGGGGTGGATCTGATCTGGGGAACCCCAATCCCCAGAGGGGCACCCGCATGGTCAGCTCAGCCTAAGAGACCTCCCTTTTGTCTCCCTCAAACCCCCTCTACTGGGGCCTTTGGGGAGAGTTGGGACCTGGCCCTGCAGCCAGGGAAAGCTACAGGATGGGCAGAATTCCAGGGTCCTCCAGGCCACCAGCCCTCTAGGCAGTGTGCTACAGTGGAAAGAGTACATACTCCCTGCTGGACTGGACTATGAATTAGAGCTCTACCACTTTCCAGTTGTGTGGTCAGGAGCAAGATGCTTTGCCTCTCTGGGCCTCAGCATACTCATCTCTATAATGGGATGATGCCATCTTCCTTGTAGAACAAGAGCTGAACTGAGGATTAGAGGTATCATGAGCCAGATCTCTTCACCTCCCTTCTCCCCAGGGGCCACCCCAGGAAGGAACATGGCTCCTGGGGCTTGACTTGGTTTGAACATTCTCCATAGTCCTCTCTTCTTTCTGGCCTTCAAGGCTCCCTGGGGGGATGGCTACGACCAGGCTTGGGTGTCAGACAGACCTCCATGGAGTCCTGGCCGTGCCAATGACTGCGTATGCGCAGGTCACTGCACCCAGCTGAGCCTCCATTCTCCACCAGTGAAATGTGGGTAGTACCACCTGCCTCACGTTAATGGCCTAGATGACATCACTTGTGTGCCCTGGTTTGTGGTCTTTCTGCAAACCAGGCATGGAGGTTTCTTGTCTGGCTACAAGTGCTGGGGCACTGTAAGCAGAATTGGAACTTAGTGGGCATCCAAGGGGAGCAGACCATCTGTGCTGTCTCCTGACCTGGGGGCCTGGCCATGGCCCCTGCTCCTCTTTGCACTCCTCTCCTTCATCCCTCATTCTAGAGCTGGTCTCCGACACCCCCAGAGCTTCTGCTCCAGCATACCCACAGCTAGTGTCCCTACCACACTCTCTCTTGCCCATCCACTCCTGGCTCCACACCTCCACATCTTCTCAGATTTCCCAGTTAGGATGCATTAGAAAGAGAATCTGATGGGCCAGCTCATCTTTTCAGTCTGAAGAGGCTGCTGGTCAGATGGCTTTGCATGCATCTGGAGCGTGCTGTGGTTCCACCAGCTGTGGCCAGGGCCACTTGGTAGGTCTTGGGAAGAAGGGACTGTGGCCCTCCACATGCCCTCTTCATCTCAAAGCTGCCACAGGGAGTGGAGGGAAACTAAGGTCATTCCCGGCCAAGGTGTTCTCAGATCCTGTCCTGGGAAGTAGGCACTATGACTGTGCTGAGTGCCTGCTCCTCCCTGTGCCCTTGCCAAGGAAGCTGAGGGGTACAGCTGGATGGAGGCCCAGCATGTGGCTCCCAACTCATTGAGCTCCGTACACTCACTATGGGATTCATTATATTAATAGGATTTTCTCCCCTTCTCTAGACGCCAGTGGAAAGGACAAAGTAGTTATCCTAAATATGGAACGTCAGCTTAGAAAATAAAAAGTAGGGTGCAGCTTTGGCAAAAGTGCAAGACAGCAATAATAGAATTATTTTTGCAAAAGAAGGAAATTACCTTTTATCTTCAAGTTTCAGCGTGTTGGCTCAGCGTGGTGGCTCACGCTTATAATCCCAATACTTTGCGAGGCCAAGGCAGGGGAATCACTTGAGGCCAGCTTGGGCAGCATAGTGAGACCCCCCATCTCTACAAAAATATTTTTTAAAAAATTAGCTGGGTGTGGTGGCATGTGTCTGTAGTCCCAGCTACTCGGGAGGCTGAAGCTGGAAGATCACTTGAGCTTAGGAGTTTGAGGCTGCAGTAAGCTGTGATTGTGCCACTACACTCCAGCCTAGGCAACCGAGGGACACCCTGTCTCTAAAAAAAAAAAAAGAAAAAAAGTTTCGTCTTGTTGAGGGTGAGCCCGACTCTATCCACATTGTCCTAGTTTGCGCTCAGGCGAGGTCTTGTCACTCAGTTTCTATGCTGTGTTGGGACTGTGACCCTGAGAGAACACAGGGAGGCTCTCGGGAAGGACACTGTGGTTCAGAGGTGGCCACTGCCACATGGGAAAGCTGGTCTTGTTACTTGCGTGGCACAACCTAGGAAATGGGCTCTGTGGCCTTAACAGATGGAGGAAGTCTGTATTAACCACGGGGTTCAGGCCGGGTGCGGTGGCTCACACCTGTAATCCTAGTACTCTGGGAGGCTGAGGCAGGAGGATTGCTTGAGGTTAGGAGTTTGAGAGCAGTCTGAGCAACAGCGAGACCCCGTCTCTTTCTAAAAATAGAAAAATTAGCTGGACGTCATGGCTCGCACCTGTAGTCCCAGCTACTCGGGAGGCTGAAGCAGGAGGATCATTTGAGCCCAGGAGTTTGTGGTTGCAGTGAGCTATGATGACACCACTGTACTCTAGTTTGGGTGACAGAGTGAGACTCTGTCTCAAAAAAAAAAAAAAAAAAAGAAAGAAAGAAAAGAAAAAATGATTCCCTGCCTTGCCAAGGACATTCCCAAAGCTCAAGAGGGGCAGGGTGAAGGCTCAGGAGGCTCAGGACCCAGATCTAGAGCTCAGGCAGGCAATTGGCCTTGGAGGAGGAGTTATGCTCCTTTCTCCTGCACCACAGAGGAAGGAGGGGTGGGGACAGGATTCTTCCAGTGATTTCTTAGCATTGGCTGTGGTTTTAAAATCACCTGAGAGCCTTTAAAAGGCTGAAGCTGAACATACACCTACCTTATGACCCAAGAATTCCAATCCTAAGTGTTTACCCACAGAAGTGAATACTTGTATGCACAAGACTGGTACTAGAATTTTCATAGCAATTTCATAATTGGCAAAAACTGGAAACTTCCCAAATGCCCATCAATAGTAAAATGAATAAATTGTAGTATGGCCATACAAAATTCTAAACACTAGTGAAAATGCCTAGCTCACAACTGCACACAATACGGTGGATGATTCTTTCAAATGCATTGCCAAGTAAAAGCAGCCACGTAAGAGTACATGTGGTATGATTTCATTCACATAAAGCCCAAAAGACGCAAACACAATCTGTGTTGTTGGAAGTCAGGGTGATGGTTATCCTTGGGGGGAAGGGGGTGGGCAGTGAAACAAGCAGGTGCAGGAGGGGCTTCTGGGCAGCTGGTTCCCAGGTATGTGTCCATTTGTGAAATGCATTACATTGTACACTTATGTGTACTTTTCTATATGTAAAGTATACATCAATAACAACTTAAGAAATATATAGTTACTTAAATGCTACTCCCAGAGATTCTGATTTTACCGATCTGAGAGAGGGCTCAGGTGTCATTTTTTTTTCCACAAAGCCCCGCTTCTAATGTGTACGCAGAATCTGGGTGATTCTAATGTGTACATAGCTGGCTACACGTTAGAGTTAACAGGAGAGTGTCTTTTCTCCATAAAGTAGGAGGTGAGCTGAGTGCTGAGTGAGAGGTGAGGATGGTGTGGGGACCCTGGAGGGTTTGGAGTAGCTACTGGCAGGAGGAGCTCCAGGTCCAGGCTGCTAAACCCCAGTGTTTGGATTTCCATCCAGAACAGATGTCCACGCAGCTTCCTGTCCCTGGGTGGCTATTTCGGTGGTTTCTGGGTTTGTGCCCTCATGGGGCTACTGCTATGATGTGTTTTTTGTTTGGAAGAGAACAGTGTTGTTTTCAGGTCTCTCCTTGGAGCTCACTGGGGCCTAGCATCCTCCTGGCTGCACAAGAGGGTGGAGCTGTCCCTGGCCTGGCCTTAAGAACAGCTGGCAGGACCCACAGAATAATATCTCAGAAGTCCATAGAGGTCAACTTGAGAGAGTGTGGTTGCTTCACTGGCAGAGGAGACGCCCAAGGGGACAGGCCCACCTGGCTCAGGCTGCTCGTCTGGCTGAGGCACTGCCACTGCCAGAGGCTTGGATGAGCCCTGGAGGGAAGTTTGCCCTGTGGTTAGGAAGGGCTGGGTGTGGAGAAGGGGGCCGGGTAAGCTGGGAGGCTGGCCATGGCCAGGCCAGCAGGAGGGGCCCAGCCTGTGCTTTCCCCCAAATGCCCCATCCCATCTGGTCTGGGCACTTCCTCCTTTTCTACATGCCTTCTGCCTCCCACCTGAGTTCCCCCTTTGATCAGTCAACCAGTATGGGTTGAGTGCCTGGTGGTGCAGGGCCCGGGCTCCTGCAGGGAAGGGCCCAGCTGGGGCTGACGTCCTGTCCTGTCCTTTCCTTCCTCCTTTCCTTCTGGTGTCAGTCGTTCTCTGTGCCCCTTCACTTTTACTGCCTGGCTTTTTTCTCTCCTCCCTTTTGGGGTGTCATCATTTCCCTTTCTCTGTCTCTCCTGCCTTCATTCATTCATTTAGCAAACACTGCGTGCCGGCTGTGTGCTGGGGATATAGAGATGTACAAGACACACCCCTGCTGGAGTTCAGAGTCAACGGGGGGAGACAGATGTGTGAACAGACAAGCACAGTCTGGTGTGGTAAGTGCAGGGGCAGCAGCATGCAAGAAGGGACAAGGGACAACGGAGGTGGGAGTGAGCCACTCTGCTGGGGGAAACCATGGAAGGCTTCACAGAGGAGGTGACATTTGAACAGGGGCTTGAAAGATGACCAGGAACTCCCCAGGTAGATAAGCATGGGAAGGGATTCCAGGTAAGCCAGTGAGGCATGCAGGTATGAAAGGAAGCTAAGGCAGCTGGCTATGCTGCAGGGAAGGGAGTGCTGGGGTGAGACTGGAAAAGAGAAACAGGAAGGTTTGGGGGGCTGCTGAAGAAGTGATGGGGGCTAAAGAAGGAAGGTGAGTAGGAGAGTGGCAGGATCAGCTCTGGGCCCAGGTGGCCCTGATGGCAGTGTGCACGTGGGAAAGGGGCAGGTGTAGTCAGGGACCTGTTGCCAGCATCCAGGAGAAAGGTGATGGTGGCCTGGGCTTGTGTGGCGTAGCAGGAGCAGAGAAAAATAAGTGGTTTTGTGGGTTATCTCAGGAGGTGGAGGGCTTCGGGCTTCATTGGCTGTGGGGTGGGGAGAAGAATGAGTTGCAGACTCTGGCTTGGGTAACTGTATGCAGAATAGGGCCTTTCACAGATATTGGGTGCTCAGAGGAAGCAGCTTTGGGGGCATGATGCTGAGCTCACTTTGGCAGGGTCTGAAGCTCAGGTGGGCACAAGGTGTCAGGTTAGACAGAGATGCGGATTTGGGAGCGTCTGCCTGGTGGGGTTATTGTGAGCCTGCGGGAAGCAGCTAGTCTCTTGCATCTTTGGGCTCCCTACTCACTGCCTCGTCCTCTCCTACCCTTTCTGTCTCCCCTTTCCTGGCACACCTCCCTGTGCTGGAAGCCCCTCAGGCTCATGCTGTGCTAAGCTTAGTGAGTATTTGTTTCCACATGGGGCTTGAGAGCAGCAGACACCTGCTGTACCCTCTGGATAGGCCTTCAGACCAGGCTTAGCAGGGGCAAAGGGCCTCATGTAGGGAGTTTTCCAATCTCTCCTATTCCCTTTAATGTCAAAAAATACTGCCATTCCCCTGCTCCATCCCCCTCATGACAGTAATTATATTTTTTGTGGCTTTGATTGAAAACAATAGATACGGATCTCAGGACCACTGATATTAACTCCACAGTCTGGGATGGATGGGCAGGAGGGTGGTTCACGACCCACAGGGTGTGAGCAACTAGCTGGAGGAAAAGTCTGTGGCTGGCAATGGAGAGAGGCCGCCAGCAGGGTGGGGGAAACAGGCTGAGCCCCATGCTCTTGCAGCCTCCTTCTTGGTCCTCTGGGCCAGGGCCCAGTTGGTCACGGGGTGTCCCCCTGCCTGACTGGTTTTGCTGGTGAACACTCAGTGACCACTCTGCCCTGGACCTTTCCACATGGCTTCATTCCCATTTCTTTATTTTCATTCATTTAAACAAACACTATAGGGGAGAAGACAAGACTAATTAGGAGAAAGTCTGAATTAAAGGTAACTTTGAGAGCAGTGCGGGTTTACTCATTTTGGCCACAGGCAGGGTCTCTGGGCCAAGAGCGTTATCAGAGGAGAGATGGGAAGGGCTTGGTCTAATGGAGGAATATAAAGGCTTGTAACCATCCTGTTGGTTGCATGTGAAGGAGTCGCTTTTATTTTAAAGGTATGAAAATTGTTTGTTCCCAAGTGACTCCAGTCTAGTACCGGCATTTGCTTTACGGAGATGCTGCAGGAAATGTGCACAGCCTTCCTTCCCTTGCTCTCAGTCTTCACACTGTCAGCAACGCTCCTTCCTAAAACACTCCCGAGTGCCTGCTGCACGTGCAGCACCAGGCTCAGGGGATTCAGGGATGGATGAGGCAGAGTCCCTGACCTCCTAGAGCCCCTGAGAGGGGCAGTCACAGCACACCAGCAGTGTGTGATTGAGAGGGAGACTTCTGGTTAGGGTGCTGTGAGAGCTGCAGTAGGGACTTCTCACCTAGGCTGGGGAGGCCAAGGGAAGGCTTCTGTCCCCAAGAAAGTCACATTTGGACCTAAGGATGTGTTTGGGTTAGAATCCATGCAAAGGCATGATTATCCATGCAAGATTATAATCCTACCCGGTTTATAAGGCTCAACTTCCCTTTCTGGAGGAACCCTGCAGTGACTATTTCAGTCCACAGGCATCTATGTGTCTCTGAGCTCCTGCAGCCCAGAGGACTTGAATCACACTCTCCAGTGCCTGCATAACAGGCTCATCTCTAAAGCTATGATTCAAGCTCATTTTCATTGTTTCCCCGTTTTATCCCTTGTCCATCCTTCAGGCTGGAGCGAATATTGTTTAGAGCTGAGCCCACATGCTTTTCCCTGGTGGCCCAGTGGATTCACAGGACTGCAAGGCTCAAGCTCTATAATGGCTCAATGGTTTGACTTGTATATGCTACTCCTTAGGGGACTATCCTATAGAAGGACTCAAACCAAGTGAGAAAGAGAGAGATGAAATCTACTACATAATAACTAAACACAAGTACAGCAAAAATATCACAGACAAAATTAAAAGACAAATGACAAACTGGGGAAAATATTTGCAAAAATCATAAGCTAATTATTAATATTCTCAATAAATAATTTATACACCACCTGGCCAGGGGTGGTGGCTCATGCCTGTAATCCTAGCACTTTGGGAGGCCAAGGCAGGAGGATCGCTTAAGCCCAGGAGTTTGAGGTTATAGTGAGCTATGATGACACCTCTGCACTCTAGCCTGGGCAACAAAGAGAGAACCTGTCGCAAAAAAAAAAAAAAAAATTCTTATAGACAATTCACAGATGACATTCCAGTGGTTAACATATGTTTGGAAAAAAATGTTCAACCGACCGGTAAGCAGAAATACAAATGAAAACAACATATTTTCATGTATCAAATTTGCAAAGGTGAGAAAAAGATAACATCCAGAGAAGAGCTTGGATGTTGGAAAATGGGTAGACCACCATATAGTTAGTGCTGATGGCTGGATTGTTGTAGCATCTGGAAAGCATTTTGAAAGTGGCTCTAAAGAGCCTGAGAAAGGTTCATTCCCAGTCCACTGATTTCAGTCCTAAAAATCTATCCCAGGAATGGACAGGGACATGGGGAATTTCTCATGAAATCATGTTAAGCAATAAAAGTAGTAAAATTATACATTTTGTAAAATTGTACATTTATGCATAAATTTTTTATTTGGGTGATTTTGGGGGAATCTTTTTCTTATGGGTGATTTTGATCTTTTATATTACATATTTTTATATTTCTCGTATTTTCTCTAATGAGCCTAAAAAATCAAGGGGAAAAAAGCCATGTGAAATGTGAAATGATGGAACCAAACAAACCCAGAAATGAATTCTGAGAGCCAAAGGGTCAAATCACTAGCACGATCTGTCACTTCATAAGATTCAGTGAGAGTGTATTGATATGTGTACCAAAACGCTCTATAAGGTTGAGGACAGAGGTCACCAGGCCATATGGCTGTGGCTGGGCTGATTTTGTGGGTGAGGTCACCTGGCTTTTCACTGTAACACTGGGCACGGCCTGTCCCTTGGCAGGACTTAGTTTCCTAATTTGTACAATGGTATGCTGGGAGGGGGTCAGACTATTCTCTGAGGGTCCTGGCAGATCTTGGGCTGAATTGATAACTCTGTTCTTGAAGAAGTGTGTGACTAGGCTGGGCGTGGTGGCTCAACCGCCTGTAATCCTAGCACTCTGGGAAGTCGAGGTGGGAGGATCGCTTGAGGCCGGGAGTTCAAGACCACCCTGAGCAAAAGCAAGACCCTGTCTCTACGAAAAATAGAAAAATTAGCCAGCCATGGTGGCATGCACCTGTAGTCACAGCTACTTGGGAGGCTGAGGCAGGAGGATCACTTGAGCCCAGGAGTTGGAGGTTGCAGTGAGCTGTGATGGCACCACTGCACTTTAGCTCGGGTGACAGAGTGAGACCCTGTCTCAAAAAAAAAAAAAGAAAAAAAGAAGAGTGTGACTGGGCATTGCAATTTATAGGGTCCAGATCTCAGCTCCTTATTGGCTGAGGGACCACTGCACTTGACCTTGTTACCTTTTCCTGACCACTGTGCTGCCCTGGCTTGTCCCTGCTTCTTGGCTACCCTTTCATCCTTGGTCAGTCCTGGGCCCACTCAGTCAGGACTAGTTTAACTGCTCAGGCTTTATTGGTTCCAAGCCTGGAGGAGCAGGAACAGGGAAACTCTGTTCTTTGGAGCTGTTTAGTGGAGGCAGGAACTCAAGGTCATTGGAGAGCCCCACCTGCCCAGGGAGAGAGGATCTCCTCCCTCCTGGGTCCTCTCCCTGGGACATTTTGAGATGGTTTGGCTCTCATGACCGAGCTGTCCTGACTCTGTCCAAGGCCACTTCCTGGTATGGGGCAGCCCCTTCCCTCCCAGCCACGCTTACCTGTAGGCTGACTGGAGTCCACCTTCATATCTTCAGCCACATCAGCTGTGTGGCTTTGATAAGGCCTCCTGTCTTTTCCCAACCTGACAATTTACAGTAACACTGCCCAGGTACTTTAGAAGTCTGCTTTGAGTTGTGAGCAAGTCTTAGAGTCATCCCTCCCAATGTGCCTCCTCAAGGGTGGGGCTGGAGGCCTCCCTCCACTTGGCCTAATAGCTACCTGGCACTAGGGATGCGGTAGACAGATTGATTTTCCTTCCAGCCTAGGTATAAACTGAACTTCAGGCTTTCAGGAAAGACACTGTATGAGACTGCCCCCAGACCCCCCACCCCCACGTCAGCTGCCCCAGAACCTCTGCCTCCTGAATGTGATGACGTCAGCCTCAATATCAGAGCCAGTCTTGGGTGGGGGACAGAGGCAGCTGCCCTGGGTATAGAAGGGCTGTGGGGGAAAGATGTCCTCATAAAGCCCCCTTCCTGATGTGGGCCTGTTTCTCCCTAGCAACCAGCAAATGCCTGGAAAAACAGCTTCTCTGAAGAGCCCTGTGTCCTGCACAGAGGGACCAGACAGAGCTCCGGAGCCCGCAGACTACAGGTGAGGACCCCTTTCCCAGTCAGAGATACATACAGATTGGGGGTGGGAAGGCCTCAGGAAGTGACTTGTTAGAAAGGGGACCTTGAAGCTGAGTCAAAGGGGACCCTTTGCAGGTCTGTGAGGTGGGGCATAGGCTGCCTGTGGCCCCTTCCTCCCACCCCTCAGGTCTGTCCCAGTGCACTGGGACCTAGCAGAGTCCAGGCTTCTCGAGTTACCAGCCTCCTCCCTGCTCACCTGTCCTTTGCCAGGGCAAAGGTTTGCATTTCAGCGCCACTCCCCCTTCCCCAGCTTGGTAGCCTCCATCAGGTCAGGTGAGTCTGTGCTGAGCTCCTCACTGCAGAGGCCACAGGGAGGAGGTGGCAAGGAGGGCAGTCCTGCTGGGATCATGGCCAAGGGCCAGGCCCTGGAGCTGTGAGTCTGACACCTCCATCCTACCCACTCCCCAAACTGGTCCCCATTCCTACACTGCCTGCTCATCTGCTTACCCCTTGGCCAGAGAAATGGAAGAGGGTCTTTGACACACAGGGGTGGGCAGCTGCTAAGCATCTCTGGGAGAGTAAGCATACCTCCTAGGGGTGTGCTGCTCACCCCCATCTGGGAAGGAGGGCTGTCAGTGACCACACCCTGCGTCCAGGAGTGTCCTTCCTCAGGGATGAGCTATGTGCTTGCTGTACATATTGTTTGCTGTGTCCCCTAAAGAAGGGCCCTGGTCTCCAATCTCTGCCCCAAGCTCTGGTTCAAAGCCAGGGCAGAATTGGCACTGAGGATGCATGGGCAGGACTCAAGGGTTCCTTGTCCCTGGAATGGAATGTCTCCTTTGCAGTCTGCACTGGCCAGAAAGCTTGAAGGGCGAAGAGATAAAGAAGTGTGGCCGCGAAGGGGTAAGTGTGGGGAGGCTGACTTCTCTGTGTTCACCAAGGAAGGGGCCCTGGGCTGCCGGGATTCCGTGGCTCCCTGGCCACCAGGCCTTCACCAGAAAACCAGGAGACCTGAATGGGTGTCCCTTCATGGGTGGGAGTGGTGTATCCCCTTTCCGTCACAGGCTACCTGTTAGGACCCAGCATCACTAGGAGACAAGCTATGCTTGGAACTCAGCCCTCCACACCCACTGGGTGTTTACTGACTGTTTCATGCTAAGTCCCCAGGAGAGCAGGGCTGTGGCATTATTTCCTAGTGGCTGGAGCAGGGCCCTTTTGGTGGTCTGATCTCCCAGGGCTTCTCAGACCCAGCCTGTGTGTTTGCAGACACCACTGAGTAAATACAACCAGCAATACCACAAGCTGTTTAAGGACATCCCTTTGGAGGAGGTGGTTCTCAAAGGTGAGCTGTCTCCCTGGTGTAGCTGGACAGGCTCTGGGGCCTGGGGCCAGGTCTTCCACTCTGGAGCCTCCAAGGTGCAATTTAGATTTGGGGAACTGGCAGACCTTTGGATGTAGTTTGTCCTTTTTTCTCCAAAAGTGTGATAAGACTGGGCTGGTTTGGAATATGAAGTTGAATTTATGAAGGTTTTCTTGAGGAAATGTCAGGGCTTCCAAATCTTATTTCTGTTCTGCTCTTATCAGTGACTATTCTTCCCTGCTCAGGCCTCTCACTGAGCATGTGGGGGCTTTTGCACAATCAAGGCAGGGCAAAGCAGAGCAGGGTGAGGCAAGGGGTTCTGCGTGAGGTAGTGTAGTATGAATCCAGGCTTGGAGACCAGGACAGGAACCTGCCTAGACCCTGCGGGGCATGGGTGGAGAAAGAAGAAGCATCTAGCAGTCTGGTAGAGTGGAGTGGGGACAGCCAGGAGAAGAACCCTTAGAGTGCTGGGGGAATGGATCATTTGGGGCCTCAGATGGGAAAGGAGGAGTCTGAGGAAAACAGGTCCTGAGGCTGGACTCTGGGCTCCTAAGTGTGAGGACCCAGGCTCTGAGGTCCCGGGCTGACTTTGCTTATGGCAAGTCTTCTCTTCTGTGACTTCCCAGTGTGTTCCTGTGCCCTCCAGAGGGACCTCCTTCTCCAGGGCCGGCTCTACATCTCTCCCAACTGGCTCTGCTTCCATGCCAGCCTCTTTGGCAAGGATATCAAGGTAGTAATGAGTGGTAAGGGCTGCCATGGTCCAGTGAGGCCCCAGGACCAGCCCCAGCCCCAGCCCCAGCCCAGGGAAGAGACAGCCTCTTGCCCTGTGGGCACACCTTAAGTCATGCCCGTCCCTCTGCATGCTGGGCCCTTGGTGAGGCCTCTCACTGGTTGGATAAGCAGCTTCGAGGCATCCCTTCCAGTGTCCAGGGAAATAGTCCTGTCCCTTCTAAAACAGGGGCCCCAATCTAGACCCTGCATCTGGCCTGAGCTGGCCTGAACAGTTCACAGCCAAATTATTCTGCCTCCGGCTATCTCAGAAATGCCTTCAGAATCAGGGCAGGATATACATTTAGGGGGAGCCACAATTGGGGCCAAGAAGTAGCTCAGGGAACTCCATTACTAGAGTGTGGGATTCTCCAAAGCAAGCATCCCTGGCCTCCTGGATAACAGGGATAATGCCTAGGTGACAGCCCAGAGTGGCATGTACTGTTAAGGCTGGGGCACAGGGGTGAGGGGGACCTAGATGAGAAGGTGGATGGTTCAGGCACTTCCCCATGCAGAGCCAGGCTTCTTCATGGTGTCCATGCTTGGCTTATAGCCAGCTATGGCTGGGGTCCTATGCAGGGAGCAAAGGGACTCCGTCCTTGGGGTGAATCCTGAGAGGAGCATGCTTCTCCCTCTCAGGTTGTCATTCCCGTGGTGTCTGTACAAATGATCAAAAAACACAAGATGGCGCGACTCCTTCCCAATGGACTGGCCATCACCACCAACACCAGCCAGAAGGTCCGTGAGTCTCTGGGCTAGTGCTCCCTTGTCAGTCTCCCCATCCCATCCCTGGGAGCCCCCCGCCTGACTTGAGCACTCTCCCAGGTCTTTACTTTGCTCCACCCTGCAGCTCTCCAGCAGATATTTTAGGACATGTAACAAGCTGGAAGAGAGGTTCCTAGGCAGGGATCTTGTTGGCCTAATATCCCTGCGGGCCTATCCCCAATTCATGGCGGGGCTCTGCTGGAGTAAGGGCGTCTCATCTCACTCCACCCTTTCTGTTTTCTTTCCATGTCCCAGTATGTCTTCGTATCGCTGCTCTCCCGGGACAGTGTGTATGACATGCTGAGGAGGGTCTGCACCCACCTCCAGGTATGGAGCTCAGGAGTGGGAGCTGGGCCAAGGAGGCTGCTCAGGCCTGGACTCAGGTCTTGGGACAGGGGTGCTGGGGGAGGTCGGCCCATCTCTCCAGCACAGGGCACAGGGGCAGGGACAGGGGAGTGAAAGGCTCAGGCTCAGCGTACCAGAGGCACTACCTGTGAGCATGTCTTTTTGAGGCCAGTGGGCCCTTGTGTGTCCCCATGTATAGATGCTCCTCAACTTATGATGGGGTTATGTCCCGAGAAGCCCATCGTAAGTTGAAAATATCATCAGTCGAAAATACATTTAATTCAGGTGCGCCTAACCTAGTGAACATCATAGCTTAGCTTAGCCTACCTTAAACATGCTCAGGATACACACATTAGCCTACAATTTGGCAAAATCATCTAACACAAAGCCTATATTATTGTAAATTGTTGAATATCTCATGTAATTTATTGAATACTATACTGAAAGTGAAAAACAGTGGTTGTATGGGTACTTGAAGTACAGTCTCTACTGAATGTGTGTCACTTTCATACCATGGTAAAGTCAAGACATCCTAAGTTGAATCATCTTAAGTTGGGGACCGTGTGTGTATATATATGCCCTTGCTGTGCTTCCTTAATGTACAGATAGATGGAAGCAGGTGGCTGCTTCCTGTATGCCCTACAACTCTCTCTGGCCCATGGTGAGTGGAGGGGAGGGGCAGTAACATGGGAGAGTAAGGTGCCTGGGATTTGCCCTCTGCTCCAGCATTAAATGGGGCCCCCCTGCAAACTCGGGAAGCTGGGCTTCACCTGACATGAAGTGGATTATCTGGAGGTAAAGCTATCTTGGAGCTATCTTGCTTCCCCACACCTGACTTTGCCTGTTCCAGATGGACAAGTGACCCCTGTTCCCTTTCTTCCTCAGCCGTCCAGCAAGAAGAGTCTGAGTGTAAGAGAATTTCCAGAGGAAGCAGTATGCAAGTCTCTGGTGAGAGCTAAGGCTATGACCAAAGGCTGCTGGCCTGAGAGTGCCCGTAGCTCTGAGGTGTCAGGGCCTCCCAGAAGGGGCCCACAATGTAGAACTGGGGTGCCAGGCTCAAGAGCCATACTGTGCTGGGGCGCCCCTAAACCTGTCGTGCTCTACCATGCAGAGCCACCAGGTCCTCGGCAGATTTGCTGACTTTCTGAGAACAGAGGTCCAGGCTCCCAGAACACTGGCCAGGTTGGGTCCCATGTCTGAATGGACACAGGGCCAGGGATCTATCTTCTTTCCTTTGGCTGAGTCAGGAGGGCCTTCAAGAGGATAGAGATGTCTCTGGGAAAGAACTCCAAAGGCTGTCACTGAACCCAGACAGACTTATTTTAGATTGGCTGAGGTCTCAGCAGTTTCTTTTGGCATGTGGGGCCCTGGGTAGGCAGAGCTGAGGTTCTAGGGCAGGGATAGAGGTAGAAATGACCCCAGGGTATTTGAAGTCTCCTTCGGTAACTATTAAGCATTTAGCCAAGCATGCAATATGCATAATACCATGCAGGGAATAGAAGGTGATGTTCCCATTTTTGTTGATGGGTACCCTAAGTTCCCTCTGCCAAGGTCAGTGACTTGCTCAGGGTTAGGGCCTGGAATAGAAGGAGCCATAACTTATCTAAGACACATTGTGCCAAGTACTTGATCATGTACCTGGGTTGGCTTACATCTAAGATCCCACTGTGGTTCTACACTAGCAGCCTTCAAAGACATTGTTTCTTGGCCAGGTGGCTAGTCACAGCAAGAGAGCAGACAGGAGAGACATGTGGTTGCTATGGCAACTGTGCCCCCAGCCCCTCATACCTGCTTCCATCCCTGGCTAGGCATCCGTGTGGGTAATATCTAGAGAAGGCTCTGATAATCCTGGTATGGGCCCCTTAGGGCAAGTGAGATCCCAAAGGGCCACGGGACAGCTTCTCCTGTCTTTTCTGCAGGAAGTCTTCATCCCCGAGATGAAGTGGAGAAAAGTGTGCGCTGCCTCCAGGTCCCTGTCCCTCCCAGAAAACATCCCTTGTATCCCTCAGGTATCCATGGACACCAGAGACAGTATCTTCCCCTCCAGAAAGTCTCCAAGGTCTGGTGAGTTCAGGGCCTTGACCACGGCAACTACTTGTGTAGGCCAGGCTTTCTCTTTTCCCAGTTCTGTGAAAAGGGCTCACAGCCAGCAGAGCTTCTGAGAGCTGATTCTTCCTTTCTCCAAATCCATATGGAAAAGTCAAGAGCCCGAGCACCTTCAGAAAATGGGAGGGAGGTGTGCGTGCCCCATGCTGGGCTGGGGTCCTGCCTGCCCTAACTGTTCTCCTGTTACAGAGAATGCTGTCTGTGAGGAGGACAAGCTGGAAGAGGAGCCCAAGAGTGACAGGGAGCTGAGGCTCTGGGATTACCAGCTCCTCAAGGTCTTCTTTGTGCTGTAGGTGACTTTGGGGGAGAGGGCAGACCCACCTGGTGTCTAGGTGTTTGGAACAGGGGTTTTGGAGTGTGGGAAGATCAATATCCAGAGCCTGGGGAAAGTTCTGAGTCAAATTCAAGCTCGTGGGTGGTGTCTAAAGGCCACGTGGCATGCCCTTCTGTAGCAAGAGAAAGGATCTCCATTTTTATTCATGAAACCCTGTAATTTAGGGTTAAGACTATGTGGTGGGAAGGGGCAGGATATGGAACAGTTGAGAGAAGGAAAAGTTGCTGCACAGGATTGGGGAGGGGGAGGGCTGGCAAAATTGGAGAGGGCCATCAGATAGCTGAAGGAAAATACTGACCAGGGAAAAGCATGGCCTCTCCACCACCCACCACTAGAGCAGTTTCTGGAACCCCTGACTTGTCTGTACCTCTGTCTAAGGATCAGTGGAGTGGTGAGCATGGTAGGAAGTTCCATGGAGAGCCAGCCCCCAGCTTTCCCTCACCTTACCCCATCAGCTTCCTCTGGTGTGCTGGCTGGGTTTTGACTGTCAACCTCAGTGCCTGCTGGGGAAATGGGCCTACCACCTTAGGGCTCAGCCAAAGGGCCCAGAACTCCTGCTGGGTTGCAAGGCCATCTCTGTGCGGACGAGTGTCAGGACCCGCATTTGGCCTCTGTGAAGAAAGATGCCCAGGCCTGAACACAGCTGAAGGACAAAAGGTTCTTTAAGTCTTCCAATTGCAGGAGTAGCTTAAGGTCCCACCATTTTTGATGAGCCTCCAAAAATGCCCTTTTTCTAGAAGAAATATTCAACTCTTTCTTGCCCCTGTTTCTCCAGGATCTGTTTCTTGGTCATGTCCTCATCCTATCTGGCGTTCCGCATCTCCCGGCTAGAACAGCAGTTATGCTCCTTGAATTGGGATGGCCCAGTCCCTGGGCACAGGTGAGGCTTTGTCTCTTCCTAATGCCTGTGGGATTGAGGGTTGAGGACAGGGGGCAAAAACCTAAGGCCAGGCTGTCTGGCTAGACTTGTTTTAAGCTGGTTTGATGGCCCTAAGCAAGGTTGGGCAGTGTGTGCAGGGTACACAGATCCCACTCTGGCCCACTCTCAGTATGGGGGGTGGGGTGGGGAGAAAGGCTTCACTGGCCCTTCTGCCCACGTCTTTCTGCCTTCTGGGCTCTTTCCCTGATCTGGGCATCTTTCCTGTGTGCAGGTAACAGCCACTTGGCCTTTGTCACTCCTTCTCCAAGAAGATTCTCTGGGTGCTAAGTCTACACCAACGATCCCCTGGGTTTATGCTGCTGCTGTGCTGAGATTGAGTACGAAGGAAAATATTCCAGATCCCTCCTCCTTCCTCCAACTCTTCTCCCTCCCTCAATGAGTGATCTGAAGTACTGTTTACAAAGTAACTGGCTCCTACAATTTTTGGACTCAAACAAAAAGCCAGATTTTTTGGAACCAGCTGAGGAATTCTGTACACTAAGCTTCAGCAACCACTTAAATGAGAAAAAAATGTAACCTGCTCCTTGGAAACAGTTCTGGCACACAGGCAGAACACTGGAGGCCACCTCAAGGGACAAAGCCATGCTTTGATACCTGGAATGTGGCTGTCAGATGGCTCACTCCAGTGGTGGGGTCAGAGGCCAGAACACAAGCCAGCAGTGTGGGCTGTGCTCTCCCCTAGCATACTGTCCTTTCAGGGGGCTTCTCCACAGGGAGCCAGGGGCCTGCTGAGGGCCTGCAGAGAGGAGGGCTCATGGCCTGGATTCCAGCAAGAGACGAATTTTCACACTTTGGGCTGAGGCTCTGTGCTGGCCCCTCATGAGGAGGCTGGCTGAACCTGGGAAGATGCTGCCTGCAGCAGGAGATGGTGGCAGGGGCTATGAAGGAGAACAGAAGTCCCAGAATTCCATGTTCTCAGCTGTCACTTTCTGGTGAGACAGGTGGAACAGGGCCTTTGATCACTGTGGCCACAGACTGGGTACTGGGTCTTGCCCAGGTGTGCCAAACATTTCCAAGGTGTCCCAGGCCCTGGAAATAGGAAATAGGGAGGGTGGAGGCTTTGATTTGAGGTCTTGCTGTGTACTTCCTGCCTGATTGCCTGTATCTCAGGCATGGCCAAGAGTAGCCTGTCAGGGAGGCTTGGCTGGGCACCCAGGTGTGTTGGTGTTGGGCCACCACAGGGCAGGGCTCACTTGTGTCACCTGCAGTCTGTGTGTTTCAGGCCATAGAGGAGAGTCCTCCACTTCATGAGATCTATTCTCCATTAATAAGGTGGTGGTATCCAAGGTGGGCCTGGTGTAGTGCAGGAACTGGGCCAGTGGGGTCTGTCTGATACCTTTGGGGACAAGAGAGGTAGGGGAGGAGAAGAGTGGACATGGTGGTGGTTTTGGCTTCGAGATTCCTCCTTCTCTGTCAGGGCCTTCTCTATTCGTAAAAGTTTCTCCATGCCCCAGAACCCTGGTCTGATCTCCCTGGGACTCCCATCTGCTACAGTAGTGCCTTTGGAGGTTCTGGAAGGGCCTTAGTGAGGAAACCAGAGGTATCAGGGTATCACTGGTGATGGGGTGGGTGGTGTCAGAAATAGCCACTGGTTCCCCCTCATCAGACACTGAGAGGTTAATTAGGGGAAGAAATCCACGTGGAAATTATTTATTGCAGAGCCATGATTGTCTGTCCTGTTTATTACAAACCCAGCTGAGGATTGGAAACACTGACAGGAAGTGACAGCTCCCTGAGCTCAGACTGGATGTCTCTTCATCCTCTTCCCATCCCAGTTTGTAGGATTAAGCTTAGAGTCTGGCTGGGTGTGTTGCTTGCACCAATCTATATGTCTCAGGTGAAACTTACTGTTCCATTCTCCTCACAGTGCCACACTGGATGAATATCCACCCCTTTTTTTTTTTTAATCAGCCCTTTCCATCAGTCTTTTCCATCACATTTTCAGGGAAATAATACTTCTTGCCCCAGCACTTCCCCTCCCTGGTAGGGGCGAACAAATCCATTCTCTGAGCCTTGCTAGTTTGAGCCAGAGGCCATAAGAGGTGCCAAGTCATGGGTGGATGTACCAAGATGCTGGTGAACCTGGTTTTCAGTTATACCTCAGGCTCAGAAAGGGCAAGAAGCATGCTGTAGGTTAAGTGGCTTTGGAGTCGTGCTTGGGGCCCTGGGCTTCGAGTGGTGTTGCTGGGCCTGTTTCTCTGGAAAGCCCTCTGTTTCTCCCTTTTGTCCCCCATCCTGGTCCTCTGGGGCCACTGCACCTTCTGTTGTGCTCATTTATAAACTATGTGTATTTATACAGATCTGCTTGCATTGTCTGATGCTTCTTTAATTCCCCCAAAGTTTGGTTCAACCACCCTTGTGTTGTTCCACTATGGCCTTAGCCTTTTAAAATATTTTAAAATAAAAAACCTGATTTTTCTAGTGTGCTGTGGTATGGAAAGTTCATTTTTATCCTTTGACTACTCACTAAAGGTAATCTTACTGACATACTCAGCACCAAGGAGACTGATGGAGCCCACGTCATTCCCAGAATCCCAAGTACTCTGCTAATCTCGAAGGAGTTTAGCTGAGCTGACTTACACCTCAGGTGTACGGGGAAGGGTGAGGATGGCCATAGCAAACCTCTACAGCCTTCTGCCTCTGTTGGGTGGACACTAGGAATGCTTCCCCATTTCTCTTGGGCTACTCTAAAGCCATGTGCCTGCTCAAATAGTACCGTGCTTCTGATTTAGGAATTAATGTATGGAACTCAGAGCCAGAAAACTCCTGTGGCCTTTTCTATGACTTAGAGCCTATGTATGGAGGTAAAATTACAATTTAGGCCATATCACTTTCCTTCTTTCTCCCTACAATGTCCCCCTCTAACAGTGATTCATTCATTCAATAAATATTATTGAGTCAAGACTCTGTGCCAGGTACTAAGCTAGGAAATGGAGATAGAGCAGTGAATATGTCAGGCAATGTCTGTGTCCCAGTGGCATTGCACTTACATTCCATGTAAAAGTAAATTCCAGGTAAATACGTAAACAAACAAGGTAATTGCAGATTGCAATTAAGTTCCATGAAGAAAAGAAACAGTGATATGAGATAAAGAGGAAGATGGCTTTAGATGGAGTGGTCCAAGAAAGTTTTCTGAAGTGACAATTAAGCTAATTCCTAAAGGATAAGGAGCCAGTCCTGGGAGGAGCTGGGAAAAGAACATTCCTGGAAGAAGGATCAGCAACTGCAAAAGGTAGGAAAGGGCACGTACATCCCTGAGGAACAGAGACACTGCATCTTAGTATCCTAGGATACTAACCAAATGGGAGAGGGGCATGAAAAGAAGTTGAAGAGGTCAACTCAACAACAAACAACCAAATGACCCAACTGAAAAATGGGCAAAGGATCTGAATTGACATTTCTCTAAAGAAGATATACAAATGGCCAATAACCAATGAAAAGATGCCCAACATCACTAATCATTAGGGAAATGTCAATCAAAACCACAATGAGATACCACCTCACACTCATTAGGATGGCTCCTATCAAAGAAACAGAAAATAAGTGTTGGCAAGGATATGGAAAAATTGGAACTCCTTTGCACTGTTAATAGAAATGTAAAGTAGTATAACCACTTCGTAAAACAGTATGGTGGTTACTCAAAAAAAGAAAAATAGAATTACCATATGATCCAGCAATTTCACTTCTGAGTATACACCCAAAAGAATTGAAGGCAGGGTCTTGAATATTTGAACACTCATGTTCATAGTAGCATATATGCACAATAACCAGAAGACAGAAGCAATTCAAGTGTCCATTGATGGACGTATGGATAAACAAAATGTGGTATATATAATACATACAATGGAATATTATTCAGCTTTGAGAAGAAAGACAATTCTGACACAGGCTATAATGTGGATAAACCTTGAGGACATTGTGCTAAGTGAAATAAGCCAGTCAAAAAAAAAAAAGACAAAAAGTGTATGATTCCACTTATACAAGGTACTTGGAATAGTCAAATTCATAGAGACAAAAAGTAGAATGGTAGTTGCCAGGGGCTGAGAGGAGGGGGAAATGGGAAGTTATTGTTTCGTGGGTATAAAGTTTCAGTTTTGCAAGATGAAGAGTTCTGGAGATTGGTTGTACAACAATGTGAATTTACTTAACACTACTGAACTGTACACTTAAAAATGATTAAGATGGTAAATTTTAGGTGTATTTTA
Organism: Daubentonia madagascariensis; assembly: GCA_023783475.1. NCBI lineage: Eukaryota > Metazoa > Chordata > Mammalia > Primates > Daubentoniidae > Daubentonia > Daubentonia madagascariensis. The sequence continues at coordinate 2,719,492 of JAKFHU010000144.1, read as the reverse complement.
CCACAATTTTTTAAAACTTAAAGAGGTCGACAAGGTAGGCAGGAGAGAAGTTTGGATTTTACACACTCCCTGGGTTGTAGCTCAGATTTGGAAGTTTGGGGCTGGTAAGGTGGATCAATGGTTGCTGAAACCGAGTTCTTTCCTTTGGTAGAACAAATAAACACCTGGATACCTGGATATAAGATACAGAAAAATATGGTTGATATGACTTTAGAGAAAACCAATAAAATTCTTTAAAATATGCCTCCTCACTATTCCCAGGGACGGGTTCATAGCAGCAGCATCATAGAGAAGGCATATAATCATATTTGTAATTTTTAAGTTGAAATGAGCTAACTTTATAAGGGAGAAATAACTGCCTTAAATTTGGGGAAACAGAAGGACATATATTAATATATTATGCTAGAGCCTCAATTTTGCAACATGGGCCTTAGCCAGGGAGGCAGGGTCATGGGAGGGGTAGGGTTACTAGTAAAAAGGGCATTCAGGAATGAGGGGAGGTCAGGGAGCACTTCATCCCAGTGGAGAGGGCCTGGGAATGAGAAACTGCCCCTACCCCCACTCCCAGGTGCCTACCCAGCCAGCCACGGCCCTCCTACCTGGTTGCCATGGCATTAGGACACCTACCAAACTGGGTGAGGTCTTGAAGCCCGTGCTGCTCCTCTCCTAGCTGAATCAGGGAGTCCTAGGACAGAGAAACTTCTCAAAGCAGGACTGCAGTTTGCCTCAGGACTAGACTGGGGCCAGATCCCAGGCTCGATCCAAGGCTGCTCGTCTCTCTCTGAGGAGGAAAAGATGACAACTGATCCACTAGGTGGCAGCAAAGTCCAGCAAGAAGACTCGGAGCCAACAGGACAAGAGACTTCATTCTCCCTTCTCAGAGAAAGGTCCCTGCTATCCCCTTGCTGGCTGAAAACGGGCCTAGGCCTCTTCAAAGTCCAGTGCACCTACCTATCCACCGGGGATCTTCACGCAGGCTTGTGTGGCTACTTCCCCCAAAGAACGGCTCTATGCCTGTCCCCTTTGGCCCTCTCCTGCTCTCCCTTCTCTCATTGCCTGGGAAAGGACTGTGCTGATTCTGGAAGGAAAGCATGTCCAAGGGCTCTCCAGACTTTCCCAAGGTCTGGAAGTAGGACGGTGGAACCGGCAGGTATGAAGAACAAGCGTGTGGGTCTGGGCTGCGAGGGTGGAGGGTCAAGGGTGGAGAGCTTAGCTTCTAGGGCGTAGAAATCCCAGCTCTTCCCCTGACCTGCCCTCGTTATGAGTAGCACAGAATTACAGAAACCTGGCTCCTGTGCAGTGTGATTTCATGATGGCAACAACACTCTTTCCCCTCTTACCTTTATTCAGAGAGCATGAGCTGGACCCCAGAGTAGAGAGATTTAACATTTAACAGTTACATATGCTTTGTCCACTGAAAGTGAGAGGGAGGGAGGCGTTTAAGCCTCTGAAATGATAATCCAGAGAAACCTGAGTTCATCCCTCTGCGTGCCTGACCTCCACGGAGCCAAGGAGCACCTGGCGTCCAGCAGGGCCCTGCTTGCTGGGCTGCCTTTATGTTGGCAGGGCTCCTTGCCTTCCCGGAAAGTGTTCCTTCTTGTTTGCCACTCAGTGCCTGGCCCAAAGCCAAACCTGGGCTGCTCAGAATGCCATGCCCCCACTCACTTCTTCTCTCACAGGATCTGAGACAAGGCTTTCTTCCGTTTGGGGAAAGGCCAGGCTCTCCCTGCAGGCTCATCCCACTGTGTGACTTCTTTGGGGACATCAGACTCTCCAGTGGCTGAAAGCAGAAGCACTTAGGGAGAATACAGCTGGGTCCCCAGCAAAGCAGAGAGTGTGGCATATTGGTATCTTATCCTATTGGCAGCCTTCTAAATTGGGCCAGAGTGGGCAAAGAGTTACTCATAAGCTGTTCATTAACTTGCTAAATGCAGAAAGGTTGGCTTAGGAACCAACTTGGGAAAACATGACACCCACTGCTCCTGGATTCAGTCTAGCATGAAGGCGTGTTAATTGGTGTAGGATTTCTGATGGAAGTTTTTCTTTGCTGTTAGTTCCAAATACCAGCCTAGTCTGAATGGCATGCTCTCTCCAGTACATAACTACATTTAAATGATTTATTAAGCACCTTCTATGGGCTCCTGAATGTATGCTTCTGTAGATACTTGGATACTAAAATTTTCTGAGCACTTAACTACATACCAGGCCCTATACAGGGTGCTTTTTATTCTCATTATCTCATTTGACTCTCAATACAAGAGACTCTCAATATAACAATACACTTTATACTGTGGAAGCTGAGATCAGTAGGCCAGAAATACAATATGGACCCCTTCAGGGAGTTTACTGAGGAGGTAAGATAGAGGGAATAGCTGTGCAACAGTGTAAGACTGGTGAGCGCACGGTGAGAGGAGAAGGGAATGGTACAGAGTGACTCAGTGGCACAGGGGCGTGCAGCATGTGTGGGCTTTAAAGAATGAGTAAGATGTGGATCCAAGGAGAGATGTGGGGAGGATCCTCCCAAAATGTGTTTGAGGGTTAACATCAGTAAAAAGGATGGTGGTGAGGAGGGCAGTGCAGACGAAAACTTGGGAGAAGCTGAGTTTCTGCCGAAGAACAGATATGTAAGTGGGCAAAAACCCCCAGGATCTAAATGCTAGGATGGGAAGGAAAGACTTGGTTTTCCAGGAGCTACTGGGGCTATTGGAGTATAGGAATTATGGATAATTTGATGGTTTAGGAATATTGATTTGGCAGTGGAGTACAATATAGAATGAAAGTCCAGTAGAATAGTCTAGATCATGGTTTCTCAGTCTCAGCACTATCGACATTTTGGGCTGGATAATTGTTATAGGGGTTATCTTGTGTATTGTAAGACGCTTGGCCACATCCTTGGCCTTTGCTCACCTGGTGCCAGTAGCACACCCCACACCCCTGGTTGTGACAACCAAAACTGTCTCCACATTGCCAAATGTCTCTTGGGGGATAAAACTGCCCCTAATTGAGAATCATTGGTCTAGATGGCAGGAAATGAGGGCCTGGACCCCAGATATTTTCAGAATCAACTGCGTCAGTCTATTGACTTTTAGAATAGCTGATAAGAGTAAAAATGGTTTCCTTGCCACAGGAAATTCATTATCAATGCCAAAGAACTTAATGGCATAGAGAAAAGAGGCTTCAGAAGTAGATCATTCTGTGTATTAGAAACCTCTAGAGGATACTCCAAAGCTACAGATAATGAGCTCCAGACTCATTAGCAAGAAAATGGCTGATATCAGGGTTTCTCTCCTCCTACCCCCAACCAAGTCACAACTTACTCAAGGGCCACACTGAGTACAGAATGTCCCCAATCTGCCTGCAGGCAGAGAAGCTACTGATCTGTAATTTTGCTAGGTTTGCATTAGAACTTCCAGTTTTATTTCTGGCAAGTGGGAGAGTGGATGAATAGAGCCTGGCCCGTCAATGAAGAGAGCTGATTTACCAAGATGTGTCCTTGTCTAAAGCAGGAATCAGTGGAAGTACAGCTTGCTGGCCAGCTTTTTGTAAACACACAGTTTTATTGGAACTTAGCCACGCCCATTTGTTTATGTATTGTCTCTGGCTGCTCTGGAGCTCCAAAGGCAGAGCTGAGTAGTTACCAGAGACCATATGACCTGTCAGCCTAAAATATTTACTATATGGCCCTTTAAGAAAAAGTTTGCAGATTCCTGGTCTAAAGAAAAATGCCTGTGTTGTACAAAATTGTGGACTCCTATTCTCATTCTATTAGTAGGGGTGACAGATTTTCATTTATTTTTTCATCCAACTAATTATCATTGAGTGCCTACTATAGGCTAGGAATTGTGGCAAGTGCTTGGAATATATTAGTGAACAAGGCAAATAAAGATCTTTGCCTTCGTAGAGCTTATATATTCTAGTGGTGATAGACATAAGTAATAAAGATAATAAATTATATAGTATGTTAGAAGGTGGTAAGTGCTAAGGGAGAAAGAAAAAATATAGAACAAGAAAAGGGGGATTGGAACTGCTGATAAGAGATTGCAATTAAAAGATGGTATCAGGAAGGTCCAACTGAGAAACTGATATTCAAGCAAAGACTTGAAAGAAGTTAGAGAATGAGCTTTGTGGAACATTCCAGGTAGAGTGAATAGCCAACGCAAAAGTCTAAGGTGGGAGGGTGCCTGGCTTGTTCAGTGACAGCAAGGATGTAGGTGTAGCTGGAACAGAGAGAGCAAGAGGGGCAGGACTAGGAGATTAAGTGAAAGGGGGGATGGGGACAGGGAGATCATAACACTATAAGAACTTTGGCTTTGACTCTCAATATAACGGGGAGATGAGTGAATAATAAGCTTTTATTATACAGATTTTAAAAGGATCATCGTTGGCTGCTACAGAGGGAAAGGTGGAAGCAGGGAGATCAGTTAGGAGACTCTAACTAGGGCAGTAGATGCAGAGATGGTGGAAATGGGAAGATTCTGTATATATTCTGAAGGTAAAAACAACAGGATTGCCTGTCAAATTGCAGATGGGGTATAAGAGGAAAGGAATCATAAGGATGACTCCATGTTTTTGGCTTGAGAGGATGGAGATGGAGAAAGCCATGAGTAGTTCAGCTTTAGGGAAGAAGATCAGAAACGTAGTTAAGACATGTTAAGTTTGGATGAGTTTGGATGGACATGTTAAGTTTGAGATGAGTTTTAGACATTCAAGTACAGATGTCAAGGGGGCAATAGACTATGTGAGTCTGGAGTTCAGGAGAGAAGTCTGGGACATAAAAATTTGGGGTCTGTCAGCATATAGATGGTACTGAAAAGCATGAGACTGGATGAGATCACCAAGGGACTGAGTGTCTGTTGATAGAGGAGAGGATGGAGGACTGAGGCCTGTGCATACCATCAATAAGAGATCAGGAAGAAAAGGAGGAACTAGAAAAGGAAACTGAGTAGCATCTGATGAGGAAGGAGGAAAGAGTGTGGTGTCCTGGAAGCCAATTATCATACATCAAGGCAGAGGCTGTGACAAATGCTGCCAATAAGTCAAATTTATTTTACTGTGGTTCAACAAAAGTTCTTTCTTACTTGAGTGTAACCTAGAAGTTTCCAACCTGGACAACCCCCCAAAATTTAATGTTTAGGGGTCATTCCTTCAATATGAAAATGGCCTAAGACCTACTTCCAACCATTGTGGGAAGTCCTGAGAGCTTAATTTCTCCAAGAGCTTCCAAGGTTGCTTCTGTATGTCCTGGGTCAGGCTATGTTGCTGCCTGCTTGTCCACTGCCTCCTGTTCCTTTGGCCATTACCTTTTTGCCCCCTGATGTGCCACTCCTCATCCTTCATTCCTCCAAATGATCCACCACCAAGGTTGGGTGTATCCAAATTGCATGAAAGATTTAGAGTTAATGGAAGGCTATACCACAAAGCAGAAACTTCAAATTCAATGCATAGATGATTGTTTATAGAAATTTAATAGCCATTCGCTACTATAGTAGGGAACTTCTCAGTGGCCATGTCCTCCAGTAGGCCCCTACCACCTGCCATGTTTTTGGGATATTTCCCATCTCAGTTTTCTTTACTAACCTCCCCTACTTCTTTCTTTCTCAGGCCTCATTCTCTTTCTCTAGAGTAGTGGTCTCCATCCTTTTTGCCACCAAGGACCGGTTTCATGGAAGACAATTTTTCCATGGACTGGGGATAAGGAGGTGGGGTGTCGTGGGTGGGGGTGTGTGGTGTGGAGCTCAGGGAGCGATATGTTGCCCGTTTCCTAACAGGCCACTGACTGGTAATGGGCTGTGGCCCAGGGGTTGGGGACTGCAGCTCTAGAGTATCCAATGAAAATCCAAATTTCTTTTATTTTGTTATTTGGATCTCTCCTCCTGGCCCACACAAGCTAAACACCAGGAGTTGGCCTTTCTTAACCTTTCTTAACCAAAAAGGTCCATTTAGATGTTCACCTCAATAAAACAAGCTCTCTAGCAATAAATTGTACCACACTCCTGGAATCAGAAAGGCTACAGTCAGTTTTTATTTTATTAATAATAGTAATTTTTCCTGTCTGTTATATGAAACAGAAAATTAACACTACTACTAACAACCAGGAGATACTATAGCATGGTTAAGAGTACAGGTTCTGAAATCAGGATATCTACATTTAAACCTCTTCAATTTACTCAACTTGGGCAACTTGAAGCCTCAGTTTTATATGCCATAGCTTTCTGTGCTCCAGCCCTGCAGATCTTCTTTTAGTTCCTCCAATACACACATTCTTTTCTCCCCTTAAGTCCTTCCCACTTTCTGTTCTCCCCTACACTAACTCTTTCCCATACTCCTCAATGGAGAAACTTCTGTGTAATCTCTTCCTCAAGGAAATCATCCCTGATGCACCAGACTGGTTTGCTTTCCTTGTTAATTCCTTAACAATCATGAATCCTTCCAATGTGCCCAAATCACACAGAATTTTTAGTGTCGTGTCCCTCTTTCACACTAAACTATGAGAGCCTTGGAGGCCAGGGACCATGTCTGACTTGTTCACTATTGAATTCCTGCTGCTTATTGTAGTGCCTGGCACATAGACATAATTATTTGTTGAATGGATAAATGAGAATATAGAAGCTATTCATCAAAAAGCAGCCCATTATCCTTTCATGGCATAGCAGCAGAAATCAAAATGCAACATTAATCAGTATAACTTTTCATGCTTATGTAAGAGCAAGCTGTTGAGGAGAGTGGGGGTTGACAAACTTAAGCAACCTGACAGAAAATAAGGAACTCACTAAACATATAAATCTAAGCACAGACATCTCTTCAATTTATCTGCTGATTTTTCAGGGATTTCACATTTTACATAGTTGTAATCCATGCGTAAGCACTATCTTAATTCTGCTTTTTACAAATTTCCACCCTTAATCGTTGTTTACTTGTTATGTTTAAAGGTAACATGGGGTTGCCATTTCCTCACTGTTGGGCTTTTTGGTAAGTTCTGATTTGAGGCTGTTATGAGTAGCAGTACTGCAAACACTCTTCAAAAATATAAATTTATTCCAAATTTTCTCCTTGAGGAATACAAAAATGGGATAAGACATCTAAACATATGAACAATTTATATGCCATCATATAGACAGCCAGAGAATTGTCTAAAAAGAAAGATAAAGTGCCATTAAAATTGTATAATATAAACCTATGTCTAGTTCCCTATAGCCCTTACCAACATTTTTATGTTTGTTTACATTGATTTCTTGAAGTTTAACAGATAACTAACATTTATTGAGCTCTTTCTATGTATCTAAGGATTTGACATGAATGTTCCCATTTAATAATCACCATAAACCTATAAGATAAGTACTATTATTATCCCTCTTTTAGAGGGATAGTGAACAAGTCAGACATGGTCCCTGGCCTCCAAGGCTCTCACAGTTTAGCGTGAAAGAGGGACACAACACTAAAAATTCTGTGTGATTTGGGCACATTGGAAGGATTCATGATTGTTAAGGAATTAACAAGGAAAGCAAACCAGTCTGGTGCATCAGGGATGATTTCCTTGAGGAAGAGATTACACAGAAGTTTCTCCATTGAGGAGTATGGGAAAGAGTTAGTGTAGGGGAAAACAGAAAGTGGGAAGGATTTAAGGGGAGAAAAGAATGTGTGTATTGGAGGAACTAAAAGAAGATCTGCAGGGCTGGAGCACAGAAAGCTAAGGCATGAGTGACATGGCTTATAAAAAGGCAGGAAAAGCAGGGAGGGACCAGATTATACAGAGATTTATTAACGATATTGGCAGACTATAATATGGAGTGGGGGGTGGAGAGTGTGAGTGAACACTGGAAGACTCCTTTAGTGGCTATCGTGGCAACCCAGATGACACTGACAGATAATGGTTGTTTGGACTACAGTGGTGGCACTGGTGAGACAGAAATACATGGATTTAAAGGATATCTAAGATGAAGATTCAACAGGACTAGGAGGTTGATAGATGTGAAGTTGTGTGAGAGAGAAAGTCAAGGATGCTTCCTAGATTTCTGGCTAGAGCCGAGTTGGGCAAATCATGCCATTTCCAGAGGTAGGGAACACTGATGGAGCAGGTTTGATGAAGAAAGATGAGTTGAGCTTTGGTGTCTGTTGGGTTTGAGGAGCCCATAAACTATCCACGATGTCCAGTGGGCAGGTAAATGAATATACAGGTCAAAGTTTTGGAAAGTTCAGGAGACAAGTAAAGGTCTGAAGTGACTAAATCTATTGTTGGCCTTGGCAGTGAATGGGAGAGCCTAGGAGGTGTGTACAGAGTGAGGAGAAGAGGGCTTATCGGACAAACCCCCATGCAAGGAGACAAGAAACTGGAAAATAAGAGTGATCAGCAAAGAGGAAAACTAGGTGTTATGTTGGTTAAAGGGAGAGTGGTTTGGAAAGGAGGGTTTAATGTTGCCAAGAGGCCTAATGAAATAAAAACTACTAGTATTCTTATTGAGAATTTTTTGTTGAGCATTGGGGGCAGAGTCCAGATTAAAGTGGGTTGAGAAGTAGGAGGGAAGTGAGGAATTGTGACACTAACTATAGATACTTTAGAGTTGGCTGTGAAGAGAAGCAGCAAAGGGTCAATATTTAGAGGAAGCATGGCATCATACTTTTATTTATTTTTAAAGATGGCAGAGATTTTACAAATTTAAATGTTGATGGAAAAAATCCAGTAGAGAGAAGCTGATGATATGTGTGTGAAGAAATTGCACAATATCCCTATGCAGATGGAGGGATTAGCCTTAGCTCTGAGGATCACTGTGACAGAAGTGAAGGCTCAAAGACGGGGACAGGTAGAGGTAGGTTTGTAGATTTGGCGTCAGAGAAGTTGAAGGAATTCACGTCTGATGGTTTCTATTTTCTCTTTGAAGTAGGAGAGTAAGGGTGGAGGTGAGGGCATTGCAGGTTTGAGGAATGAAGACTGAAGTAGCAGCTGTGGAGAGCAGGAGTGTGAGCTAGCTAGGGAAGCAAAGCCTAGTGTAGAAAACCTTGTCTGAGCTTGCATCATGGGAGAGAAGAGTTTTCTTCTAAATACCGTTGCTTAGTTTTGGTACAGGGAGGAAAAAGATCCAGAAAGCAGCTCTTGTTTTCTAATGCAAACTGCAGCATCTAAGATTTTTTCCAGAGTAATAATAACTCTTCCCTACTACTGACACTAAAGATGACTACCACTTCCTTTGACACTCTGACATGTTTGTTATTAGTTTTTCCCTACATATGAAAATTTCATTTCAGTGCATTTAGCAGTTGATTTTTCCATAGTGGAATTTCAGCCTCATTTTGGAACTTAGAGACCAATTTTTCTACTTTTGTGCAGAGCATCTTTCTTTAGTCCCATTTACTTGATGCAATTCCTTTAAGCTCTCATTTTAAAATGAGATTCCCCAGGCTGCTGCTCTTGTTCTACTTCCCATCTTTCATATACATGGAATATGAAAGGTGATTTAACACAGGAAGTAATGTTGGGCTTTTAAAGTGCATTAGATCAGGAGCTCAATATACGGAGCTGATCCAAATATGACCTCATATATAAAACAAAGCCAGTTATTGTATAGGTCCTGCTGCCTAGCAGCAGTTAATTGAGATGACAATTTCTCATTATTGGTTTCTGTAATATACCAACTGCATATATGAAATTTAGAAAGTGAGGCTAGACTACATTTAAAATGTTCAAGCAAGGAGTTCTTGCTACCATTTTCTGAGAGGGAGAAAGGAATAGGTGGAAAAAGTGTGAGAAGAGATGGGGGCCATGTGACTAAGCTTTTGAGTTTGTTTCTTATCTATAAAATGGGAATAATACCTGTTAAAACATGAGAACATGAGAATTAAATGAGATTTTATATATATATTTCTATAGAAACTCAATAATGTATAAGGTACTTTATATATACAGTTCTATATGGTGCATATATTAATATATATAATGTGCAAGGTACTTCCACATATGTAAATGTGTGTGTGTATGCATAAAACACCCTGCACAGTATAGAGTGATATAAAGGTTAGTTGTTGCTATTAAATATTTACCATCCTCGAATAAGTTTCTCTTTTGTACACAACAGTATTTATCAGCCATTTTTACACAGCTGTTCAGCTGCACGGCAATATAAAACTAAGTTTTCAAACTTGCTGTTAGTCTTAAATTGGAACCGAGTAGTAGGACAGAAGGGAAATAAGGCTTATTTTAGTGTCTACTGTATACTTTACATGATAGGTAATGCTTATAGTACCTGCCTAAATAGACTACTATATTCATTTTGCAGATGAGGCTACTGAATCACAAATTAGCCTGAGGCTACAAGTTTATAAATGACAGCCTGGATTTGATTAAAACATTCATGTTCTACTACCACAGCATATAAATTTCCAAAAATATTTTCTCTTTTTCTACTTTAAGCAATGGAAGAAAAAAAAACACAGTATCAGTAAATAACCATGTAACTGAGAAATTCTACTTTGCCATTTCAATGAAATGTCTATTATTAAAATATAAGGTCACTAAGGATATAGTAAAAATTATAGAATAGTCAAAATAATAAGGTACGTATCAGAAATATAATCCACTTGTAATTTTTAAATTATTCTGATCTAGTTAGGACCAGTGCTTGTGAAATTCAACACATACCCACCCAAAGTGTGGAAATATTTGTGGTTTAGACAGTATTAAACAGAAAACCCACTGATATTTATCTTTTTTACCACCATCTACAGCTGGGTTTATGTACAGTGACCTTTCTGAATTCTATATTGAGACATAGGTCAGACAAGTTTGAGTATACTTATGGGGCAATACAACAGGATATTTGAAAGCAGGGTAGTTCAGTTTGCTAATTGCTTAGTCCAACTTTTGAATAACCTGCTTTTGAGTATTTTGAAGATGAATTTTGCATAATGGACCCTTTTGACTCTAAGAAAGCACAGTACCATCAAAAGATCTTTTCCCTATTTTGTATCATGTAACATTAATGGCGTATGGTTAAGCAGGTGCATAACTTATGGGCTATTATAGTATCTAGTGAAATACTACAAGTCAACTCTTAAATTTACCTGTCATTTATAATGCTAACATTTACAAATGACATACTCAAAATTTTATATAAGGAGACTAACCCGTGGAACAGTCTAATCACGCCATGTATTTGAAAAGGAGATCTTAGATTTTATCATTTTTTAAAAAAAAAGACTTACTAGTTCAAAAAATAATATTTCTGGCATGAATCTTGAGAGATTTAGGAGAGATTGCACTCATATGCTTTAACTCTCAATGGGAGATACTCTGACATTTAAACAAACATACTTTGCATGATTAGAACAATAGAAAGATGACAACTTTTCCCAGAGAGAATTTGACTCTTTCATAGTCTAGACTAACTGCCTAAGTCAACAGTCACTAAAATAATATGGCTTTCTTATCTTTACACTTGTGGCCTATTAGCAACCTGTGTCATTCCTCTTGTCCCTCCCTCCCTATTTCACCACTATGGCTGACTGTCAGTTTCTAATCTTTTTCCTGCCCCCATCTTCCATTAGGTCTCCTTTTTATCCAAAACATAATGACTTGAAACGGCAACTTTTTGGTAGCTTTCTCTTTGACTTTTAGTTTCAACTCCTGTTCACTCAGACCTGCCATGTAACCTGTACTTATTTACACTTACTGTGTTTTCCCTTCCTGGCTAAAAGGAACTGAGTTACTACTCTCTGTGATCAGTGGGTGGTGAGGTTATTTTGGGCCATGAGTGCTGGGGGCAGGGTTAGGCTGGGGAGGTAGCTGAAATAAAAGTTTCATGGCAAAAGCTAATTTTTGGTTTTCAAGTCACATATGCATTACAATCTAATTCTTATTAGGAACAGAATTAATGTGTGTACCCAACATATCATCTGATTGTTAATTATCTGAAACAACTAAAACAGATCAGTGCTTTTGGAGGGATAGCATTTCTTTTTATTCTTGGTTCCACATTTTAAAAATTACATTGTCTGCATTTTGAATTAAGTGAATGGGTTGAGAAAGGTCACTTTTCTTCCTTTATATTTCAAAAACAAACCAACTCTAAGTCTGTAAGTTTCAGATACAATAATATTCCTGAAATCACCATGACATAACTGAAAACAATTCTGCCAGATTAAGGATAGAGTGGAAAACTTGTAACTATCAGAAAGCAGAAATATTTATCTGAAATAACAAATAACTGTGGGAAGTTATCAGCTATGAGTTTTAGAACCAAAGAACTTTGGATATAAGGAGGAAGTGTGTACGTGGCTAACAGACAAGGTAAAGAAAAGCTGTTATCAATCCAGAGTAGCAAGTCGACCCACTCAGTGAGCAAACTAAGAGGTCCACCACAGCCATTCATTTTAATGATGTTACTCAAATTTCCCTTTTCTTAGAGTATTCTGGGAACCAGATGGAGGAAGATGGGCTAACATAATCTTTATCAAATATTTGCAAAGATTATGCAGATAGCTGGGAAAGCCTTTGCATGGTAAATACACAAGATATCACAAAGAAATGAGTAATTGATTCTCATAATATTTAGGTCTTGAATAAAGTTAGGCCTTGATCTGCTTCCAGCCAGTTGATCTCTCTAATTATGTAGGTGGTGCAATAAGTTTTTGGTTCTATTCTATAGTTTTCATCCTTGCATTCCTCTAGATTTCATATATTCTTGATTTGTTTTACAGAGCACTGACTTTCCTTTAGAATAAGCCAATGTGGATAAGGGAGACCAAAAGGAAATTAATTTTATACCAATAAGAAAAGTCTTACTTGAACCTCATGTGTAATAAATGTTCAGATAAGTTGGTTGTAAGGTTTTGGTGTATAATTCCAAGACATTTTCACAGACCATATTGCTCTCAAGGCAGGGTTAAAGTGAAATTGTCCATTAGGATAATGCAGAAGATAACATTTGTTCAGGAAAAAGTAAGAATACTAAGCTTTCTTCTACTAGTCATCTTCCCTCAGGCACTGAGATTGCTGTCATCCAACAAATGGGGAAGGGCAGAAAGAGGAGACTTCAAAAGTCACAAATATAATTCAACAGCTAATTTTTAGCAAGTCTGGCAATGAGGTCTTTCCATTCTCCCCTCTTCTTTGTGATATATGCAGGGGTGAGTAGCTGCAGCAGTGATTCTGTCTGCTGCCTAAAGAAGTTCTGACACAAGGCCTCAGTGTTACATATCACGTACATCCCACAGTCGTAGCTGTTTTGTTGAGCAGGGGCTTTCTCTTCCACAAAGACCAATTTGTCTCCTTTTCTGCCTAAGAAAGCCTCTAGTTTCTCTGCTACCTGCTTTGCATGGACTGAGTTACTCCTGCTATGGGAATCATAATGACAAAAGCTATTTTTATCTTGGAGATAAACTAACAAACTCCAGTGGGTTCCCCCAGCTGCTTGGTTGGAGTTATCATTGATGGCTAAAAATATAACTCTTTTGTGGGGGAGGTCCAGAGGCTCAAGGAACATGGCGATCTCTGCTGGGTTGCTAGTGCACTTGATGAACTGGGTGACTTCAGGGCTGATGAAGCAGACATGGTCAGAATAGTCACAAAACTGACTGTTGGCAAAGTACTCAAAGGCAAACCCAATAATATGGTCATTAAGCCAGTTTGGTGGATCCAATAGGGAGACGTCTGATTGCCGCAGCAGACTGTCTATGTAACTCAAGACTACAGGGTCCATCTTGTGCTGACCAGGGCTGCTGAGAAATTCCAGAAGCTGAAGGAGAGGTAAAAGACAATATTTACTGTTGAATATGATACCTGGCTGTAAAATGGGGCTGTAAAATAACAGCTACTCTTATAGGGTTGTGGTAAAGAATAAATATACAGTTGACTCTTGAACAACACGGGTTTGAATGGCATGGATCCACATATATGCAGAATTTCTTTTGCCTCTGCCGGCCCTGAGACAGCAAGACCAACCCCTCCTCTTCCTCAGCCTACTCAACGTGAAGACCACCAGGATGAACACTTTTATGATGATCCACTTCCACTTAATGAATAGTAAATACATTTTCTCTTCCTTATATAATAATTTTCTTTTCTCTAGCTTACTTTATTGTAAAAATACAGTATATAATACATACAACATACAAAATATGTGTTGACTGTTTATGATATCAGTAAGCCTTCTGGTCAACAGTAGACTATTCGTAGTTAAGTTTTTAGGGAGTTAAAAGTTATATATGGATTTTCAACTGCACAGGGGGGTTAGCACATCTAACCCCTATGTTGTTCAAGGGTCAACTATATTGTAAGAAACTTCAGCTTATGTGTTGTATGTAAACAATTAGAATAAAAACTATGAAAATTTTCCACGTAGACAGTAAGCATGAATTTCTAATTTCCTTTTTAAATGCAGAGATTGGTTAAAATTATAGCTAATATTTTACCAAACACTGTAGCACTAACCATATTATTTGGCTCTTTAATGAATATGCATGATAACAGTAGCAAATTATTTTTATACTAAAGATGAATTCAAAGAGTCTAAAGAAAAAAGTGCTGGTCACAGTGGCTTGTGCCTGTAATCCCAGCTACTCGGAAGCCTGAAGCAGGAGGACTGCTTGAGGCCAGGAGTTTGAGACCAGCCTGGGTAACAGAGCAAGACCCTGTCTCAAAAAAAAAGTTACTAATTACCAAGCGAAATAGTTTCCATTTCAACATTAATTTTCAAGAGATAAGATAAAATATTGCTTCCTCCTTCCACAATGGGAAGTGATAGTGATTAGAGTTGTAGTTAAAAGGAACTGTAATTTCAAGAACAGAAAATCATGAGACTAATCAAGTGCAATTCATTTCAGAGACTGCTCAGCTATGAGCATGAGTGATATAACTTACCTTTGCCCATTTCTCATCCTTAACCTCAAGGGGTATGATAAACATAATGTTTACAATGTAAGTTAGAACTTCTTTGGACCTTCTAAAAGGTAGTATGGCATAGCAATCAGGAGACCTGGGTCTAGCCCTAGTTTTACCACTGATTTGCTAGTATCATCTTGTCATTTAAATGATTTTGTCCTTGTTTTTGTCATTTGTAAAAAGGGCATATATCTGCCTTACATACCTCAGAGACTTGTAGAGAAGTCCAAATAATTTTATTTGAAGGTATTAGAATAGTTTAAAAGTTGCACAAATAATATTTATGTTATCAAATAGATGATATTAGCAAGATACTAAGAAAACCCAGATAGAGCTCCAAACCAATCAAAGCAAATGAGGTTTAGAAACCAATATCTATTCACATTATCTTTTCCAAATAACAGAATGACTAAATTAGAGCAGAAGGAAGACAAGTTGTATGATGAGATTAATATGCTTGTGATCACTCAAAGTAGGGTGCTAAAAAAGACAAGAAGTCTGATGGGTACAGAAGATGACAACATATATGAGCCTAACACACTCAACAGAGTTAAGAGAGAGTTACCCTTGTTAAGCACTGACCTGGTAGCACAACAATATTTCTAAAAATCACATAGCAATAAACTTTCACATGCAGACTGACAGTACAAAACAAAGAATACTGTAAGAAAACAGTAATACTGTTGTGAAAGACAAGGTTAGAATTATAACATCAAGTTAATCAGTTATGTCCATTAGGTCAATTATTTTACCACTTGATTATACTATTAAAACAATAAAATTTTGTGATACAACCATTTTCAGGTAAGCAAAACTCTGCAATAACCTATATAAAAATAAATCTATCCTTTAAGAAAAAAAACTAAAGTAAATGAAGTAACTATGTGGCATCTAAGATGGTTTTATGTACACAGAGTATATCATAATCTGACTACTTCAGAAACAAAAAGGCTGTTTATGAGGAAAAAATAATATATAATAAGATGGCATGAATTAAGGTTTTCTTAAGAAAAAAAGAATAAATAGAGCAGAGACATAAACTGGAGCCAGGAATGAAGTTAATGAGGCATAGAGCACATTTGTTACGGGTGGGCCACAAATTTGGCTCTAAGCTTTTTTGGCAGCTAACCAGAGAGAGTTCAGTTAAACATTCACAATGTCCATAAGGTAAAAGCAAAACAAGTGCTCAGGAGAGGTAAAAGAAGTCTTTGTATTAAGGTCACATAGTTTTTTCTCAAGAAATTTTAATGAAAGAAGACACAGTGTATCCTAATGAATGGTCTCACAATATCCTTATGATAGATGCAATAGTTTGATAGGATTGTTTCCTATGATGATCCTTAATATCTAGCCTGATGGCAAATGGGAAAACAGCAATCTGGTAAAAGCAAGTTGGTGAAGCCAAGGTAATCAGCTTGTTGATCTGACTTCATCTAAGAGTATATGAATATAAAGGGGAATAACTGCATAAGTGTCAAGCAAGGCTCCCTGGATACAGTATTTCTCCCCCATGCCTTCAATGTATGCTGCACAATGGTGAGTGTCAGATTGCGGAGTTTGGCAAATATCTGGAGACCTGCTCTCTATGCTGCCTGCTGAAATCATACCCACACCTTAACAGCCAACTCAGCTAGGAATAGGGGAGAAGAGTGCCTAAATAGACAGTCATCTCTCACCTGGGAGAGAGTGTCCACAGGCAGGTCCAAGATTTTCTTCAGGAATAGTTTTTGTTTTATCTGTTTGATTTTTAACACATCCACCACACAGACAAAGGGTTAATCAGAGCCCTAATTCTATTCACACAGCAAGACTGCAACAGTTTAACTCCAAAAATTCTAATGCAAATAGAACTAAACTAGCCTTTGGTCAAACCACCCTTGGCTAAGAAAAAGAGCTCTAAACTTCATATCTGAAGACTTGAATTTTAGACTCAGTTCTGTTACTCACTGGCTGTGTGATCATAAATAAATTATTAACACTTAATTTGTTTAAGTCTCAATTCCTCTTAAGTGAGAATATTAATACACGATCTTTATATAAAGTATTTGTCAATATAAAACAAACATGTAACTAAGATTTAAAAAAATACAACATATAGTATTTCTAGATATCTATTATGCCATCAGGAAATTTATATCCCAATAACTGCTAACTGTAATGTATTTTACTTAATAAATGTTTGAGTGTCTCCTATGTGCTAGGGGCTAGAAATACAGAATGAGAATGAAATAGTCACAGTTCCTACCCTATCTTAGCTTAAGCCTATTCTGTTACAGTGAACATATACTGCATATACAATTTGTTTAGTCAATAAACACCTACTGATGACCTAGTATTAGGTGCTGTGGGAGATACAAAGATGTATAAGGTGGCTTACAGTCAATGCGGTAAGAAACCCATTTAGAAAAGGGAACCATCACTCCCAGCTATGAGGGTGAAAGGGAAGGAGCACTCAGATCAAGAAAGGCTTCAAGGAGAAAGTGGCATATAAGGTGGCTCTTGAAGGGCAAGCAGAGTTGGATGCATGGACAAGGGCATTAAGAATCCAGAGAGGCAAGAAAAGTGCTTTTAAGTGTGGAGAGAATCTTGAGTAGTCCAGAGTGGCTGGAATGAAGTGGGAGTAGTAGGGGTGTAGGTGAGGGTTAGTGGAGTAAGATCATTAGAAGCTAAGTGGCAACAGACTGAATTCCAGGTGAAGGAGTTTGAAATTTATACTGGAGGAAATGGCTAAGTCAAGGCTTAGATAAATAATTCAGTCATAATATATAGAATTAATTGGTAGGGAGAGAAATTGAAGGCAGAGATCAATGAGATTTTTATTCAAAGTAAAGGTGGGAGGTAATGACCTAAGCCAGGGAAAACGGTAGTAGGAATGGAGAAAGGAGGAATAGATATTGCAGACAGAGAATAAGACTCAATAAGTGACCAGAGGAGGGTGGATAAGAGAGAATTATGAAATAGTCTGGGGGTTTCAGTTGGGGTGAGTGGGAGGATGATGATAACATTATTAACAGGGTGGGATAAAAGGAGATGGAAGGGGACTTAGCAAAAGAACCAAGAGCCATCTGTAACCATCATGGGAATATTCCTTTCTATATAGTGAGCATTGTGCCTGGCATATCTGAGGTGCAATAAATGTTTGCCAGATGAATGAAACATTTTACAAAGGGAGTCAGAAAATATAGATTAGAGAAAAAAGGAGAAATGAGGTCTCAAGATTTTTGTATCTTCTGTAACATTTCTATTCTTACTTTGGTTTTATGCTTTGTTTTCCTCTGTTGCTGACCTGTGTACTTGGTCTTGGTGGCTGGTAAGTAAGATTGGGTGAACAGCAAGAAAGGTGAGTGAACTGGGGAGACAATGACATTCTCATAGTTCTATTTGTAAAATCCTACAAAACATATTATACTTCTATGTTTTGGATCTAGGCTCTGACTTTGCCACTTGCTATTTATGTGACCCTGGGCAAATTATTCATCCTCTTTCTGGGTCTCATTTTCCTCATCTGTAAAATGAGATAGTAACAAAACCCTCACAGGGTGGTTATGTGCATTAAAAACATGCGTGAAAACATTTAGCACATTGTCTGATATACAGCAGGCTCTCAAAAAAAGTTAGTTTCCTTCCCTGTTACCTATATTTGGGATGGTAATAATGGACCCTAAAGATTTTTGGAAAATAAAGCATTTTTTTGTCTCTTTATATAAAGCCACAAAGTCATCAAAGACAGAACTAGCCATGGCATGACTCTGTGCTGTTGTACTTTACCTTTGGCATAAGAATAGTGAATGCAAACCTGGAGAAAATTGTTCTCTTTCTCTCTTTTTTTTTTTTCTTTTACCAAAGCTAACTGACCCGGGGAGAAAATTGTTCTCTTAACCTGAGTGTGAAGCAATGATGTTAATGTGTTGTTAGTATACACAAATCCTGTGATTACAGGGTTTAGTTTATTTTATCTTCCAATTTCTGTAACTAAATGAAGCTAATATTGAATTCACAGTATAGAACACTTCCTCAACAAAGGTTGAATTTTAATAGAAGATATTATTTTTTCATATTAATCCTAAAATCATTAAAATGCATACTATTTGAAAACTGTTATAAAAAGCAAGATTATTAAATAAAAAGTAATAAAAACTAACTTAAAGGAAAAATTTACAATTCAAGAGGAGCCATTCCGATTATCTGTTGATATAAAGGAAGAAGCTGCTGGTTCAGCAGAAACATTAGTTTGGAAGTTGAAAACCTGCGATTCAGTTTGGATCTGCAATTGATCAGCAGAAGTCACTTAACCTCTGGGTCTCAGCTTCATTATCTGTAAAACTGAGGGGTTTGGACCAGATAAATAGTAGTTCTAGCCAGGGATGCACATCAGAATCATCTATAGGGACTCTAAATAACACACATGATCTATATCTGGGGGTAGGGTCTGGGCATCTGTATTTTTAAGATATTTCCAAGTTATTCTATGATTTCCAAGTTTCCTCTAGCTCTACATTCTATGATTCAGAGTCTATGCTCTCATCTTTGCCAATTTTTAAATCTTGTCATTCTATTTTAAAATTCCTGCAAATTCTAGTTTTCCAGTCCAAGGGTCAGCAAACTACAGCCTGCAGGGCCAAACTTGGCCCACTGCCTCTTTTTGTAAATAAAATTTTATTGAAACAAAGTCATGCTCCTTTGTTTACATATTGTTTATGGCTGCTTTTAAGCTATAAGGACAAAGCTGAGTCACCCGTGAAGCCTAAAATATTTACTGCTTGGCCTCTTAGTGAAAAACTTTGCCGATCCCTGTTCTAGACACTGTTATGTAATCTATTATAAATTTCTAGGTTGAATTAATTTTAAGAACTTCTAAAGTTCTAATAAAGCACTGGGGCTATTTATTAAAATATCTTAAAGGCAGTAACCTTTAACCAGAGGTGTTAATGCTGTTTCAATGTAGATTTTTAATGAATAGAAATGCTTAAAAATACTAATTACAGTGGATATAAACAAGAATTATTGACATTATAGATGTATAAGTATTTATTTTATGAGATCAAAAATATATATTAGGGTTTTAAATTAACAAGGATTTCATAAGGTATGCAGCAATTCTCCTAACTTCTGGGAAAATATGCCTGCTGGTTATTGAATGTAGTAGTAATCCAGATACATTTGTTTCATTGAAAACATACTATTCCAGAATTGTGACCTTTACTCATTTTTCCCTCTAATTATTCAGTAAGGGTTCCTTAAAAAAAAAAAGGGATAGCCTCATTCAGGTATGTTTTTGAAAACATTACAAAGTGCAGCCATTCTGCTCATTTTAAGTGACCATTATAAAAGTGAATAGTTTCTAAATGCAGTTCCCCTCCCACCCCCTTTGGCTGCTGTTTCAAGTTGTACCAAACTGCAAATGCTCACAGATGTGGTCTATGCTTCTCCTGGATACAAGGCTATGTGCCAGCAGGTATCAAAAAGCAAACAAATACCAAGAAACAAACACAGGCTAATTACAGTGCATCTTCCTAAAGCTTCAATTTCACCAGCTTTAGGGGAAAAGAGCTAAACAATTGTTGACTTAAAATATTTTAATTAATAATTTCAAATATTTTAATTATTAACATAAACATGGACATAGTATAGCATTAAATGCAAAATCAGCATGAATTTTAAAAATAAAATATGAGATTTCTATAGAACTTTCGTATCTGCGGCAGGCAATATTCTCTGCTTCATTCACTCTACTGGCTTGGATACATCAGCATAACAGTCCACAGGTACTGTCCGTAGCTGATGTGTCTGTAACATAATTCTTAGGAGCCAGATTCTCTAATAATTAATAAAGACATGAACACAAGCTTATGCTTTAGTAGCTTAAATGTGTACAGGATAAAGACATGTATTAAAGCAAATTTATTCACTTGGTCAGAATATATTTATTGCTGTCTTATGTGTGCCAATTTTGCCTGTAATAATCAGACTGGTAGTTGAACCTCATACTATATAATGACATATGGACATCACCCCAGAATTTTCTATTTTCTTCATACTTCACAACCAATCTATAACATGTCCTGTTGATTCTACAGCCAAAATATTCTGTCTGATGATTTGCATCTTTACTACTATCACCTTAGTCAAACTGATTACCATTTCTTGCTTGACTTTGCCTAATAGGTCTCCTTATTTCTACCATCGACCCCCTCCAGTAAATTCTCCATACAGCCATCAGAATTGTTTAAAATTTTAAGTTAGATCATGTCTGTCCCCTGCTTAAGACCCTCTCATAGCTCACTATCAAAGTCAGAAAAAAATGAAAATTCCCCACCCTAGCTTACAAAACCCTACCATGATAACATGTATGGCTCCAGCTACTTACTCAACCTCATCTCCTATTACTCTTCCCCTTGCCCACAAAGCCCCGGCCACACCGACTTTCTTTTTATTTCTCAAACACAGCATGCTTTTTCTTTCCTGAGGGCTGGTATACTAGCTGTGTCTGGACCTTTTAGTGGTTGACTCCTTTTGTTAGGTAGATCTCAGGTAGGTATAAGTTTAAATATCACTTATTCACAGAGGTTCCCCCTGACCAGCCAAAATAAAGAGGACACCAATCATTCTCTGTCACTCTAATTTCAATTCCTTGCATAGCACTCATGACCATCTGATAGTTTTAAATTTATTGTTTATTGGTTAATATTCTCTTTCCCTACCTCTCTCTCTCTTTCCCCCTCTCCAAAACAAGAATGTAAACTTCATGAAAATAAGAGAACAAGGGACCTGGTCTGCCTTGTTTACCATTTTAACCCCAGGGCCTAAAACAGTGCTTGTCAGGGAGGTACTTGATAAATAATTATAGAATAAATGAATAAATAATGGCATATAGATCTCAACATAATATAAATCAAGTTCTGCAGAGAAACGTTTACATTTACAGAGTCTTAGAAAGGGCCTTTAGTATCCCTTCTAGTTTAACTTCCTACTCCATGTAAGAATTCTTCATTTCTGCTCTTAGGGAAAAAGGTGCAGAAGCTTGACTTACCACAAGCTGTATGGTATTGGAGCAGAAATAGATACATCAATGGAACAATATAAAAACAAATCCATACATAGATTAGAAATTTTAAATATGATGATGAAGCCATTACAAATCAATGGGAGAGTCCGTTCCCGTAGGTAGTGTAGTGGTTATTACGTTTACCTGACAAGTCAATAGGGGAAATTATGGATTTTCCCAAGGTTTTCAGTGTGTTCCACTGACCTCTATGTTCTATAGCAGCTCTGTCCAACAGTACTTCTTGTGATGGAAATATTCTTTATCTACAATGTTCAATACAGCAACCCTAGCTACATGTGGCTACTGAGTACTTGAAATGTGGTCAGTGTGACTGAGGAATTGAGTATTTAATTATATTTAATTTTAATTAATTTAAATTTAAATTTAAATAGCCACGTGTGGCTAGTGGCTAGTATATTGGACAGCTCAGTTCCATGGGCTTTCACAGGTATTTCTTGAAAGAAAAAAATAGGATTACATGGTTAAATAAGTTAGGGAAATGCTAACTCCTAAAACTCCTTATTAGAGATTCATAATGCACACAAGCACATAAAAAGCTAGAAAAAGTTTGGCAATAACAATTTTATTTAACTTTTTTGGTCTGATCTTTTCCCAAACTCATTTGACCATGAAACACATTTTTTTTTTGAAGAATATCTATTAACACCTTATTGTCTGTGTACTGAAATGTGGGATATGCTTGCAGGATTTTTAAATAAATGACACTGGCACAATTTGTTAATCATTTAATTAAAAAAAAGTTAGAATCCTACTTCATACCTTACATCAAATTATATTTTAGATGGAGGAAAAATTTAAATGTTAAAAAGTGAAACAAAATATAATAGGAGCACATAAAATATACTTATATGACTGGTCAATAAATACATGAAAAGACACTGAACAACTTACTAGTAATCAAAGAAATGCAAGTTAATGCCTTTCCTGCCAGCAGTGAAATTAAAAAAAAAAAAAAAAAAAGAAATGCAAGTTAAAACAAGATTTCATTTTTCACAAAAGTAGCAAAGATGAAGAAAACATAATAAACAACATTGCTGAGAGACTATGGAAAAATGAGCACTTTGACTTTGATAGGACTATAAATAAATGCAAGCTTTTTGAAGGGTAATTTGCCATTATGTTTTAATTCTTAAGAATTAAGATATAATTCATCTAGGGATTACACTTTCAGAAATTTATCTTAAGGGAAACATTAAGAATGTGTGCAAAAATTTAACAAGATGGTCACCACAGCAATATATGTAAAAGAAAAATTAGAAACAACCTGGAGTTCAAAAGAAGACTGGTAAATTAAATAATAGGGTTCACACACAATGAAATAGTTTTCAGTTATTAAATATAACATGAAAGATATAAATTTACTGACATAGAAAAATGTTCATGGTATGCTTTGAAAAGGACAGTTATATAAAAATTTGTGTATGATAAAAATATACACAAAAATAATCAAGAACGATATCCATCAAAAGTGTAAATACATTTTTCTTTAAGAAATAGGATTAATACTTTGATTTTTTTTCTTTCTACCTTTTACTATTTTCTGCTTTAATTTTTTCCCCCTTTCTTTTTATACTGAGCATATAACCAGTACATACAGCAATTTCCATTTTGGGGGGAAAAAAAGATGTACCACCTCCCACTCTTACACTGACCTAAAATATGTCTGTTTCTTCAACTTATGAGTTTTACTTCTGTCCTCTGGAAAAAACAGAGTAAGTCTAATCTCTTTTCCATAAACCTTCAATCACAAATATTTAAAAATAATTTGATGTTTACCAAAATTAGAAGATTATGTCCAATTTGTAGGGTATGATTCCATTTGCACTTTAACAAAAAGAATCACATCCAAGACCATATGTGCTTTTTTTATGGCAGCATAAACAGAAATATTTTCAGGAAGGAAGTTCAAGTTTTTTTTTGGGTTTCAATTTCCCTCAATTAAACATTTCCTTTTAATGCTAAGCCTAAATCATCTAGAGATTTGTATAACATGGCATGTAAAAATTACCATCAAAATCTATGTAACCCTCTTGAGGGCAGAGATTAGATTTTACTCATCCCTGTATCTTCAGTGCCCGACAAACTTAAATTTTAATAAATAAATATTTTTCCTGAGCAAAATATAGACGTGAAATATATTTTTAAAAACTCATAAAAACACAAAATTGTTAAACACAGGAAATATTCTCAATTTTATAAATAATTTATATATTTAAACAATGATCCTCTAACATTAATATTTTACAAATAGAGGAATTCAGCTTTCAAAGTAAAAAAACCACTTGCTGTGATGATAATGCCTGGTAACTCTACTACCAAAAATTCCATTTTTGGTCCTGTCTTGGGGCAGGGAGATAGAAGAAATTCTAAAAGATTACCCCGTCTAACACCAAAGCTCTCCATTTACTACTCGGTAACTAGGCACAACTATGAATGTCACCAACCATGAAAATAATTCTATTCCCAGTCTACCATTTCTACCTCAAAGGTTCCATCTATAATTGTGTCACAGTTTTTGTCCTTACTATAAACTTGGTGTATACCAAGTTTTTCTTATACTTTGTTTTCCTTAAAATTTTCTGCAAGAAATTTTCTGTTCTCTCTTGGATTGGATAGTCTGGTATTGATTGATTTCAAAGGAGATGGGTTACCTATTCTGTGTTGAACCACATCACCACCCAGATAGCCTCCAATTGTTTGATGGACAGCAAGTCAATATAGGATAGTCATGCTGAAGAAGGTAGTAATGGTGGCTTCTCAGAAAATCTGGTTCTGTAAGTTAACTTTACATTACTCATTTGGATTAGTAATACTCGAACCCCAAATTCAAATTTTTTGAATATGTTTAAAAAGCACGTAATTTGGGTACTGGCTGGGATTTGAACAGTAAGTTTTTATACAGTCTGGCATTGATCAGTTTCAAAGGAGATGGGTTACCTGGGCCTTGAGGACTTTCCTTTTTGTTTGCCAGTATGTTTTACTCATCCAAGAGGTTTAAGCGATCAGCAAGGAGAGAGGCATTCGGACCTTAAAAAAATCAGAAATGTAGGACTCATAAGTATAGATATTATTTGACTGAGGAAGCCCTTCTTTTTTTGGTTTCAATTTTCCCCAATTAAACATCTGTGAACTTATATATGTGGTAAGGCCAGTGATTTATTAGAAGTACTAACAATATCATTTCTAGTACAAAAGACTGGGATAGCCTCTTAACTACATAAAATGCTAATTGATCCCCAC
The DNA here is from genome assembly GCA_023783475.1 of Daubentonia madagascariensis. Taxonomy (NCBI): domain Eukaryota; kingdom Metazoa; phylum Chordata; class Mammalia; order Primates; family Daubentoniidae; genus Daubentonia; species Daubentonia madagascariensis. Next base: position 2,694,317 of record JAKFHU010000144.1, on the reverse strand, counting down.
ACTGGGGTGTATATCCCTGTTAAAGGGTATGTCATTTACTCCAATCTATGTTTCTTTAGACTGGTCAGCACATTGGGGAAATAATTTAGCAGACTCTTTAGAGATCACTTCAAGATTAAGTTTTTTAAAAATTTAATTATTGGTCTAGTCTCTTCATTCCTATCTTCTCTTTTGATAATCTAACCTACACATTATTCTAGATTAATTTTTCAAACTACTCTAATCAAATTATTCTACTCCAAAAATTTTAACATTTCTCCATTGTCTATCAAATTAAGTACAAATTACAGCCTGCCATTCAATGTTTTCTACAAAAATAACCCCAGCCTACCTTCCCTGATTTATATTCTAGTATTAATGCTACATACATATACACTCACAAGCTCATTCCTTCAGCAGGCCCACAACAGCGGGCTAGTACTGGTTGCTGCCCCACAGGTAAAGGAGGAGCAGAAGAAAATAACCAATTCCTCAACCCAACAGAGATGTTGGGAAGTGAACAATGCTTTATCATCTTTCTGAAATGGAGATTTGATGTCATGTTCTTGCTTAAAGCCATTATACTGGGATATTTTAAAACATGGGATCCATAGACTAGGATGTGGCTAGAATTTCAGGGTTCCATGAACTTGGACTGGGAAAAATATTTCACCTATATTTTCAATAATCTATAGCTGAAATTTAGCATTTTCTTCAATAAGTGTAGATAAAAAGCTACAGTAGTATTAGCAGTCCCTATGCCTTTGCCACCAGTAGAAATCTTTTCATATCACATTAAAGTTGCTGCAGGTATATAATTTATACTCATCACTAACTTGGTTTTTTTTTTTTCTTTTTTAGAGACAGGGTCTCACTCTGTTGCCCAGGCTGGAATGCACTGGTGTGATCATAGCTCACTGCAGCCTCCAACTCCTGGGCTCAGCCGATCCTCCCACCTCAGCCTCCCAAGTAGCTGGGAATACAGGTACACATCACTATGCCTGGATAATTTTTAAATTTTTTGTAGAGACAGAGTCTTGCTATGTTGCCCAGACTGGTCTTGAACTCATATCCTCAATCAAGTGATCCTCCTGTGGCTTCCCAAAGTGCTGGGATTATAAGCATGAGCCATCGTGCCAGGCCCTCATCACTATTTTGAAATTACATAATTAGAGCTGCTGCCAGATGTTATTTAATGCATAAAGAAGTACAGATGAAACTATATCACACATTTATTTTAATATTTTAAAAACTTTTAAAAACATTGGTTTCCTTTATATTACTATGTATTCTATTTTACTTTATTTTGAGACAGAGTCTCACTCTGTTGCCCTGGGTAGAGTGCAGTGACATCATCGTAGCTCACTGCAACCTCAAACTACCGGGTTCAAGTGATCCTCTTGCCTCAGCCTCCTGAGTAGCTGGGACTACAGGCGTGCACCATAATGCCTGCCTGATTTTTCTATTTTTAGTAGAGATGGGGTTTTGCTATGTTGCCCAGGCTGGTCTTAAACTCCCGGGCTCAAGTGATCCTCCTGCCTCCCAGCCTCCCAAAGTGTGGGATTACAGGTATGAGTCACTGTGCCCAGCCATGTATTTTATTATATACACCTAAAAACATTTTTATGAGATCAGGTCCATAAACCAGACTGCCAAAGAGGTCCATGATGTAAAAGAGGTTAAGAACCTTTGTTATTTATACTTATTAATTGCTTATAGTATATAATCTAAACTCTTTAGCATGGAATTCAAGGTTCCTCATAATCTGTTCACACCCACTTTATCATCTTCATCTCTGCCCCACCCCTACTCTCCATATTATGCTCTAGCCATACCAGACAACAGTAACTCTCTTATCTGGAGGCAAATAGACGGGTTTTTGGATTAACCCTAGTTAATAGCAGCCATGCACTATCTTGGGCTTTACCTTATACATCTCTTTTCTGCCTGCCAAATGAATTCTTTGTTTAAAGGTCTGTTTTCCCTAACTTTTTGATCCTAACAGGGCTGTATTTTAAACATCTTTATATCTCATTCCTAACTTAAGTGATTGAAGAAATGAATAACAGAAGAGAGATTCTAAACTGGCAAGGCACTGTGTGGAGTCATCTATAGAGGAGTGGATGTTGATCTTTGAATCTCATAAACTGGTTTAGCTTTGATCATTTTGGGGACAGAAATTGGGACAGCCCTTGAACTCTAAGGCTGGAGACACAGCTGATAAACCCTGGATGGAAGGGAAAGGGAGAGGAAAGAGAACAGCAACTGAGGTGGACTTGATTAAGGTTGAGAGATGAAATAGTCATGAAGGGAAAGGCAGGAGTGGCTTCTTCTCCCATTTCCCAGAGCAGTTATTCAAAATCACTCTGCTCAAGCTTCTCATTCCATCCCCAACTTTTTATCTCTGTCATCAAATGACCCCCATCTTAATGTTACAGAGCCAACTTCCTCAACTTCCTGCCTTTCCCTACTTCCTATCTTTTGCTTCTCTGTAGAGGATTGAGTGGGACTCAATCCTCAGCTCTAGAGTCACCTGGGGAGCTTTAAAACAATACTGATGCCTGGCACTACCCAGAATTTAATTGGTCTAGGGTAGGGTAACAGCACTGGTTTTATTTAAAAGGAAAAAAGAAAGCTTCCCAGGTGATTCTAATGTGCATACGAGGTTTAGTTCCACTAGTGCTCTTGCCTCCCTCACCCTAGAATAGTACACTTCTCCCTCCCATGGTCCACTTTTTTTTTTGGTGAGACAGGGTGGTCCCTCTGTCACCCAGGCTGGAGTGCACTGGCATGATCACAACTCACTGCAACCTCCAACTCCCAGGCTGAAGCACGATCCTCCTGGCTCAGCCTCTCAAGTAGCTAGGACTACAGGTACACACCACCATGCCCGGCTACTTAAAAAATTTTTTTTGTAGAGATGGGGTCTTGCTATGTTGCCCAGGTTGGTCTTGAACTCCTTGGGCTCAAGCAATCCTCTCGCCTCGGGCTCCTAAAGTGGTGGGATTACAGGCGTGAGCCACCGCGCCTGGTCCATGGTACACTTTTATGCCTACGAGTCTTCCACCTTTAAACAAAACTTTCTTACGGCCCACATTCTCGTCCCTCATTTCTCTATAAGGGTCTTCTTTACACCAGCATAGTTCCCACCAGGTTTATTCTACTCCTCTTACTTTTTACCCTTCCAGACCAATACTGTCATATGCTTTTGCACCCATCATTCTCTCTGGTTCTACCTCCTCTCCCATTTCTTTGACCAGGTACTGCTCACTTGTCTTTTAACAAAGTCCTTTAAGAGTGACCCAAAGGTCACCTTGGAAAAGGTTTCCTCACATCCTCCTACACAATCAGGGGCCCCTCCTCTGTGTGCAGAGAGCATCCTGTGCTTTTTTCCTCCCCTATTATTATTTTACTGTGCTACCACTGCGAATTCTTTCACTCTCTCCTATATAACAGCATTTCAAAAAGCTGAGAATATTTCATTCGCCTCTGACATTCTGGAATCTCAGGCATGGAAACCACTCGGTGAAAAGTCTGAGGAATGAATGGAAAGGAAGAATTGGAAACGGAGGTCGGGGGCGGTGACAAGCAGGGGGGTGGGGAAGGGGCGTGTGCGTGTGGAAAGGGGCGGGGGCTGTGAGGGGCGGCGCTGATAATCCAGCGCCAGAGTGGGGAGTGGGCACGGATACGCCAGTCTGCGTGGGCGGGAAAACAATCCACTGCCTGGACAAACTGAGACAAACCAAAGTGGGGAGGCGGCTTCTTACCTGCCTCAGGCCTCACCACCACAAACAGCCTTCAGGCACCTCTGTATTGGCCGGAAAGCGAGACCTACGGTCGCAAACCCAGAGTTCTCTTCCCCAACCTTGCGACATTGCTCTCTAATAGAGGGAGAATGTAAGAGTTAGTGCCCAGCTCTGCCGTAAGGTGAGGAAGAAAAGTTTAGGCGGGGCCTCCTGGGGCGTAGGAAATGGGGCGTGTCCGCGCAAGCGCATGCTGTATTCTCCGGCGGCATCACGTGCGGGGGCGGGGCCGGGCGGGGTCGGGCCGGGCAGGCTGTAGGGGGCGTGGGAGGTAAGTGCGCGCGCGCCTGCTCGCCTGCAGCCTAGGAGTCGCGCGGGGCGGGGCCGCGTGCGCGGGGCCGGAGGCGCGCGGGCCGAAGCGGACTAGGGACGCGGCGGCGGTTGGCTGTGGCTGCTCAGAGTACAGTACAGCCAGGACCGTGAGAGGCGGCGGCCGCGGAGGCAATCGCTGCACCGACAGAGGCGGCCACAGCGGTTGAGGCGGCGGTCCAACGCGTGCTCTCTGGGCGGGGTGCGGCGGGGGATGTGCCTGCCCAGGCCGGGCGGAGTCTCTCTGACAGGGCGGGGGATGCGCAGCGGCCGCTCGCCCAGACCCTGAGGCAGCTGGGCCCATCCTCCTGGAACCGTCCGACCCTCCGTGGCCTCGGCCTCTGCTGCCTCCTCCGGCCTGACCCCAGGGCCGAGGGTGGGACGCAGCTTCCGCTGTCGAGGAGGGGGCTGTGGTGGCCACCGCGGCGGAGCCCGAGGTAAGACCCGCCCAAGCGCCCAGCGGCCCTGCAGCGCGTTCTGGCCCACGTCTCAGTCTCGCTCTTTGGCTCTCGTAGGGCCGCCCCGCCCCAGCGGAGACGCCCCGCGAGCGAGTCTGCCCCGAGCCTCCCAAACACCCGATCACGGCCCCGGATCCCCGGTAGACCCCACCCCTCGTATGTTCCATTGGCCAGACACCATTCCGCTCCTCGAGCCTCCCCGGCGATTCTGTCACGGTTCCCTCCTCACTCCCGGAAAACCCCATTAGAACCCTTCAGACTCTCTTAGGACTCTCCATGGAGCCTCCAGACTCCGTTACATCCTCCTCTGAGCTGACCTGATTACAGTTCCTGAGACAAAAGTCTTAACCGCCCCCGTAACCCATTGCATCCCCCAGCTCCCGGGCAGATCCGTCGCTGCCCCCCGCCCTCTCTTCTTAGTAGACCCTCTTCCCAGCTCGCTCATCGCCAAGAATACTAGCTCTTCCCCTCCCCATCACGCCTTTCAAATAGTCTATGTCACGATGCTCTTACCTCCCAGTAGATCTGGTGTCAGCCCCTCTAGACACCATCGCAGACTTTGGCCTCTCCCCACCCGCTACTGTAGCCTCTCTCGCAGACCTCTCCTCAAGCAAACCTTGTTATCTTTCTCCCCAGTCGTGGTCCTTTCTTTGGTTGAAAGGGCTTTGCCATGAAATCCTGAGGAGATGTTTGCTTAGCCTAGTGTATTCCCGCCAGTGTGGCTTAAGGGGACCGACTGAGACCCATGTTTGGAGGGTTTGGGCTAAAAAAAGGGAGGGAAAGGGAAGGGTATGGACGCATAGGGCAGGGTGTGTGTGTGCCATTATAAGGTCATACAGCCCACTCATCTTTTCTAGAACGTGTGAGGTAGTCCAGAGCTGACATTTTAGGGGCCTCTGTAAGGGTGAAATCACATTACATTAATGAATATAACTGTGTCTCCTTGTAGTATTACTTATTTCAGCTCCTCATTCTACAGATACTGTGCATTGTTTTTTTGAAGGATGCTAGGGAACTCTTTTTGGATTTACTATTTTTGAATTTGCTGGAAAAATAAGATTTGTAGCTTTCCTTAATCCCTGAAGATTTCAGTGTCAATTTAATAATAAATTTCTGCTACCTGGTGCTGCTGTGCTGCTTCTCTAAGGAGCAAGTACAAAATTCATGCTATGTTCACTGATGTCATTACCAGCAGCCTTCTCAATAGTAGTAAAAAGTTGAGTAAAATTTTTGTTGAACTCCTGAGCTGTCAAGAAGGAAATGTAATGCTACGTCAAATGATTAGTGCATAATTTTAACGTTGGTATAGGGATGAAGTATAAAGAGGTCTTTGTAGTCAGTAGTTTCAAAATTTTTATTTTGTGTGTAACAGAGGAGAGAGAAAATCATATTACAATTATAGGTAATAACTAGACATAGTATAAAAGTCAAAAGGTTCAGAAGAGTAATGTAGTAAAAAGTTTCTGTTCCTCTTTTATCCTCCAGCCACCCATTTTCCTTCTTTTTTAGAGGCTTCATTTGTATCCTTTCTGTGATATTTCCAGCATATAGAAACCTATATATTTCTATTCTTAAGACACCATACACATGGTTGCTTACTATACACTCTGTATATAACTTGTTTTTTTTTTCGCTTAACAATACTAAATCCTAGAGATCATTCCATAACAATACATATGGAAGTGCCTCATTTACTGGCTGGATAGTGTCCCATTTTGGTGGACTTGAGGTTATTTTCAGTCTTTTGCTTTTACAAACAATGCTGTATGTTTTTCTTTTAAATATATCAGCTGTTATATGTATATTTAAATAGTTTTCGTGATTTGAAAAAAATTCCTGATGTTTCTTTTGTGTTGAACCTACAAAAAGGCTATAATTAAAGTAAATTTCTCATTGAGCCTCTGAGCTTCCATGGTGTGACTAGCTTTGATGATGGTTATATTTATCAGATAAATTATTGAAGGATTTTAAAGCAGGGGACTTAAATGATCAGATAGACATTTTTAAAAAGTCACTCTGGGGGCTGGGTGGGGTGGCTCACACCTGTAATCCTACAACTTTAGGAGGCCAAGGCGGGAGGATTGTTTGAGGTCAGGAGTTTGAGACCAGCCTGAGCAAGAGTGAGATCCCCATCTCTACAAAAAAATAGAAAAATTAGTGTGCCGCGAGGTGGTGCCTGCCTGTAGTCCCAGCTACTTGGGAGGCCAAGGCAGGAGGATTGCTTGAGCCTAGGAGTTTGAGGTTGCAGTGAGCTATGATAAAGCCACTGCACTCTAGTTCTGGCGAAAGAGCGACACCCTGTCTTAAGAAAAAAAAAGTCACCCTGGCTGCAGTGAGGAGGGTAGATTAAGAGTAGAATAAGGCTAATGGCAGGAATATCAGAGGGTTATCCAGGCAAATGATACTAGTATATCTGAACTTGGGTATTGAATGTTGACAAGACTTGGTGATTTGATTGGATTTGGGGTTAGGGAGAGGGCGCATAGAGGATAAAATCTAGGTTTCTAGCTTGTGCCTTTCACTGAGGTGGGGATCCACATGAAGGAGTGGGATTTTATTTTTATTTTGTCAAATTCAGCAGCTGGATTTGTAGCTGAACGCCAGTATGAAGTTCTGGGTTGCTAGCAATAGATTTTGAAAGCAAAATTGTATAGATGAGAAGAGAAAAGATTTTAGGAAAGAAATCCAGCATTTAAAGTACAGGTAGAGTTGAATATCTAAACTAGTAAGTTATGTAATTAAAGTTTTTTTTAAAGGCGAGGAGCGGCACTCGGCCCCCACCCTCCGTAATTAAAGTTCTTTAAAAAATCTTGTTATTATAGTTTAAGCATTATAGTGAAATTCACTAAGATATGACTTTTTAAACAGTTTTTTCCCCATGGTTAATTTAGTGGTGTGTATCAGTTTATGAGGGAAATGGGGTAAACTTAATTTTTTAAAAAAAGTACAACCTCAGTATAATTTAGTAATATAAACCCCATCTTTCCTAATCATTTGGATTATACTATGTAGAAGTTTGTTTAATCTTTAATATTTGCAGAGAAGTGCAGGAGGTTTAAAATACGGTTTGCCAAGAATATTAAGGTTTTAAGTTTGAATGATTTTTAGTTATGTTAACTTAGTTTGAAACAAGTGTTAGTCAAAGACTTTTCAGATATTTTAAAAACCACAACATTGACTTAATATATTGATTCCTAAGTTTAGAGCTGCTGTCTAGAACTCTTGCCTCTGCTCTAGACCCCTGTAAATCACTGCTTTATGGACATCTTCACTTGGATTCACATTTCACAAGCCCTTCAATCCAAACATTTACAAAACAAAACCCTTTTCTGTCTCTTTCCTCCAAAACAGTGGGGGTTGGGGGAGACAGAAACTGCAACAAAATTTTTCCTTCCTCCTGATTTCCTATCTTGATTAATGGCACCACTCTCTCCTCATGAAGCATTTAGGAACCTGGGAATCATCCTTCACTTCACTCTGTACCTCATTGCCAGCATCTATTTTGTCACTGAGTCTTGCATATTCTCCTTTATGATACTTTAGATCATTCCTTAGTACTTCTTGTTGTTTCTATCTTATTTTAACCTAACATGACTGTTGAGCTTCTGTAATGCTTCCTAAGTGGTCTTCTTGCCTTCTATCTTCCGCCTCTTGTTTTGTCATACTGTCTAGTTCATTCTCTGCACTGCTGCCAAAGTAAGTGTTCTGAAATGCTCTTTTAGTTAGGCTCTTTCAATTGCAAGGAAGAGACTCAAGTTACCTTAAGTAATGAAGTGCTTATTGAAAAGAAACATGCGCAAGGGAACCCAGGGAAAATTAAACAACTTGATCTCAATAAGAACAGGAACCTAATAAAGCTGGAAGCAGAAGACAGACTTCACTCTAGTGCTTTATTGTTAACTTGTCTTAGCTTCTCTTTCTTTCTAACTTATTCTTTCTTTATACTCCAGTTTTTCTCTATCTCATAGCTTCCATATATTCCTAGTTTCTGCTCCTTACATCTACTGTGTCACTCCTGTGCCACATCTTGCCTCCTGGCTGCTGTCTTTTTAACTTCACCTCTTGTTGCTGACTTCTTTCTTCTCCCTAGGTTTTTTTGATTTGAATTCCCAAGAAACAATTTGTTCGGCTCAGCTCTTTTTCTCATTGGTTGCTAACAAGCCTGTGTGCTTGGATTGTGTGACCACTCCTGGCCATTTAGTGTTGGCTGTGTGTTTATATGTACATATGGATGTGGGGCAGGATCATAATGGTGAAAAGTGTGGGGCAGTGTGCAGGACAGTTTCCCAAAATATGGGGTTGTGAGTATGGCAGGCACCATAATTGGCACGTATGGTACAAATACAAATCTAATCATGTCCTTTCCTGTTGAAAGATCTTCAGTGTTTTCTTATTGTGTTCAGGATAAAGTTTAAACTGTAGCATGGCATGTATATGAGATCATTCATGATCTGACTGTTATTTCTCTAGCTTTTCTTCCCTTCCTTCCTTCCTTAAATTCTTTGGTCTACTGTTTCTGAATTTAGGCTTTCTCTCATGTAGAGTACTTTCTCTCTTCTTGTCTTTACACTTGATGTTGCATTTCCCTGGTTTCTGTTCTCCCCTTTCTTTGCCTGGCTACTTCCTATCTGCCCTTTAGGACTCATTTCAGGTGTATCTTCTTCAGGAAGCTTTCCTTTACCCCTCTCAGGTTAAGTTAGGTACCACTCTTGTGTGTTCCTGTAGCACATAGTAATTACTTCTATCATAGCTTTCTAATGAAATTGCTTAATTACTTGTCTGTTTTCTCTACTAGGCTTTAACTTCTTTGGTAAGAGAGATGGTATCAGTGCTCTGTAGTAAGACAGGTTGTTAGATTGTGGATTCTTAAAAACATAAGCTTTTTAAAAATAAATTATAAAATATACAGAAAGTACACAGATCATAAATGTACAGCACAGTGAATTTTCACCAAGTGAACGCACCAGTGTAACCAACACCCACATTAAGATACGGAATATTACTAGAACTCCACAAGCTACCTCATGCCCTCTTTTAATCACTAATCTAGCTCATAGAGGATATAATTTTAAATGGGAGAAATCTTTAACATGTACATTTCTGTACATATTTTATATGTGTCTTTAGACATGCAAGGGATATAGGTATTAGAATTTTGATTCTATGGAAAGAACATACATAATTTATGTTATACAAATAATTTTGGCATACTTTTTTGCAGGAGACAAGTTCAAACTCACATAAATACTAATATTCTAAAGTTTACTTGTGGGATGTTTATATTTAGGTAAGTTTTCTTGTTTATAAATTTAATTTCATTTTAGAGTGGCAGGAAATAATATAATAGAGCAAAGTATATTTGATGAAAATGGCCTATTAATTTTGAGTGGTGAATATGCTTGGGATAGGTACGGTAAACATGTAAAGCACTTTCCAAAGAGTGTTTGGCCTCTGGGTTTTAATGTGAATTATGTTGCTAGCATATTTTGGCAGTGGGGTCATCCAACGGGCAACTGGAGTGTAATTTTACATGTACAGTGAGGAAAGGACTGGTTGTCCTGTCATAGACAGCTGGCTTGCTAAAAATTGGTTCTTTTTTACAACTAGCAATAATTTTAGAGTGTACTTTTTCTCAGTTTTGATTTTACTTAAAGTTTAAGATTATGTAGTTCTTTGAATGTAAAGGCATTCTTTTAAATTTTCTTTTCCTTGTATAGGCTTTACTTTTACTGTCTGTTCATCTTAAACCCATTAAATCCAATTAAGTGGAAAGACTATGGATTTTTAAACCTAGATTTATAACAGATCTGGATTCAAGTTCCAGCCTTATCACTTTTGAGCTGTCATTTATGGACAAGTCACTTAACCTTTCTGAGCTTCAGGATGTTCATCTCTCGAATGGTAATAATATTTACCTCACAAGGTTATCATTAAACATTTTATATAAAGGACTAAGCACATAGTAGATACTCAGTAAGTCTTCCTTTTTCCCCTTGAATATGTCTGCTTCTTGTTATGTTTAAAAATGAGATCAAGAATTTTAAGAATTTGGTTGTGTGGCTTTTAGAGTAAATGGCTAATCAAAGTCTTGCTAATAGAAATAAAGATTAGAGTAGTCTACTGGCTGTTTTTCAAGTATGATTATATTTTTCAATTACAAATATTTCAAAGAAATGCTTTTCTTAATGTCTTAGTATATAAGATTAATGGATGTTAGAACGTATTTTGATTCAGCATAAAGTATCATAACAAAATGTGTTCTGTTTGCCAATGACAAACATTCCTTAAATCATTGACAGATTTTAGTACTATTGCTGTTTGTAGTGTGTAAGTATTTGTTTGAAATCTGTTTACTTTTATTGATTAGATGATAGTGGGCTGAGTAATCTCTGGAATTTTTTTTTTAACAGACAGGATCTTGCTATGTTGCCCAGGCTGGCCTTGAACTCCTGGGCTCAAGTGATCCTCCTGCCTCAGCCACCCAAGTAGCTGGGACTATAGGCATGCGACACTGTGCCTGGCTAGGATTTTTTTTAATGTAAGGGAGAAAGTTTTTCGGGTGACTCTGGACATGTGCTTATAAATGATTTTTAGATCATATTTTTTCCTTGTTTGCTTTTGTAACTCTGCTTTCTTTTAGTTCTCTTCCTTCCCTCCCTCACTCTTTTATAATAGAAAATCTAAAAAATATTGAAAAGATGAGCTAGTAGAACAAAGAACACTAATATATCTGCCACCTAGATTCAAAAGTTAACATGATGCCATCCGTATTTACTTTATTGTTTTCTATATGTCTGTATACATTTTTGCTGAACTATTTGAAAGTAATTTGGAAGTATCATGGCACATTTACTGCGATATACTTCAGCATATATCTCTTAAGAAATAGGTAATCTTCACATCACCAGTGTATTATTACCAACACGTAAGAAAAATAATAATTCCTGTTTAGGAAAAACTCAAACTGTTTTTCCTATTCTTTTACTCAACACAACAACACAGAAGATTTCTGTGACCCCCCAAATATGTGGGGATTCCTCCCCACTAGCAAGTAAACAATCAGTTTTGTAGTGGACACCAGCTGGGTGTCCTCCAATTCAATTCTGGCACTATCTACCCAGAGATAGTGTCACATCCTACAGGTTGAGGGCTCAGTCCCCAAGACTGCCCTTTCTCCCCCACTTCAGACAATAGTCATGAGTCTGGGCCTCCAGAACTTCTGATTGACTGGCTACAAGTTGGGATTCCCACAGTCGCCTCTTTGGGCTCAATTAATTTGTTAGAGCAGCTCACAGAACTCACTTACTTACCTTTACCGGTTTATTATAAAGGATATTTTAAAGGATACAAATAAACAGCCAGATGAAGAGATACATAGGGCAAGGTCTGGAAGTGTCTTGAGTGCAGGAGCTTCTGTCCTCATGGGTTTGGGGTGTGCTACCCTCCTAGCACATGGATGAGTTCTTGTTCACCTTCTAGTCAGACTCCACATGTTCACAAACCCCCCGAACTTTGTCCTTTGGGCCTTTTATGGAGACTTCATTGGTTGTCCAAGATTGAAGCATGGACAACCGTGTTGAAATGTGATTGGACAAAAAGGGTATGATCTAAACCCAGCAAGGCCTGTCTGTTCAGATTCTTCTTTGCCGCTCTGTGTGCGGCATTCCTTCCTCCAGGATATGGAGCAGGACCCTCTCTGAAATGAGGGCCTCATGACCCACAATCAGATTAGAGTCCTGCCAAGCAGGCAGGTGAAAGGAAGACGAAGTGGTCAGAGAGAGATTCTGTTTATTGAGGCCTGCTCCGGAAGTCTAAAGCACCCCAAAAATACAACAAAAGACTTTAACAAGGGCTATGGGAGTTATGAACCAGGAACCATGGATAAAAACATCTATATACACACACGTATATTTATTTTCTCATAATATCACAATTTTCTAATATTTAATATTCAGTCTATGTTTGAATTTTCCCAATTGTCCTGTAAAATGATTTTTTCAAACCAGAATTCAGTTTTTTTTTGTATTTTATTTATCTCTTTGTAGTCACTTTTAATCTATACCATTCCTTCCCATATTCCCCTTTCCTGTGATATTGAAAGTTCTTTGAAGAGACCTGATCACTTTTCTTCTGGAATGGCTTGTTTTCTGGAGTTATCTGATTGTTTCTTTGTGCTATTATTTAACTTACTCTTCTAGTCTTTGTATGTCCTGTAAACTGGAAGTTATGTTTTAAAGGATTGGTTAAATTCATGTTAAAAAGTTTTGGAAAGAATTCTTCATAGGTGATGTTATATATCATGTTGTATCCTATGGTAGGTACATAATGTCAGGTGTCCTACTGTTAGTGATCTAAGTTTGATGAGGTTTAAGGTGGTGTTTGCTGTGTATCTCCATTTTTAAAGTACATTTTTCCCTCCTTAGGTCAATTACAATAACCTGTGGGAGTGATACTTTGGTACTGTACAAATATTCCATTCCTCAATATTCTTTATCTAATAATTTTAGCCTCCTTTTTTGATCCATAGGCATTTGATTGAAGGTTATAAAATGGTGATTTTCCTAATTCTTTAATTCTTTTACATTTATTTGCTATCATTCTTCAGTTAACAAGAGCTTTGTAACCTTCATCAACTGGAAGTGAACTACACATCCTGATAAAAGGGCAGAGTAAATGCTTAATTCTTTTCCTGTCTAATTTTCAGAGTGAGGAGTTGTATAGTAGTCATGTACAATGGTGGTAAATGAATTCTTTAATAGTCTCATGGATTTTTGTTGTATTACAGTTATTTACAGACATTGTTCTTTTTGATGCTCAAATTGTCTCAAATAAGGGTAGCGGGAGCTCCTTCAAGCTCAAGCAGGCTCCTGAGTTTTTTTTTTTTTTTTGCCTGAATCCATTAGTATTTGAGTGTTTCCTTACTTTCGGGTACAAGATGTCTTAGCTCACCATGGACTTTTCTTGCTTTAGACTTGGAATCAGCAATTTCTTCAAGGAGCTCTGTCTCCTTTATAGTGGAGGATTGTATTTAGAAACCATTATCTGGATGCTAGGTATGCCCCTTGTTAATAGGGCTGTCATTGTTTCTAGGCCCTGATGGGAGAGAACAAAAGTATGATATCATATTGATAATTCTAATTCAAATTTAACATTGTAGGCTGCTGCCACCTCCTCTTCCTCCTCCTTCTGGTTTGTTAAGTTTTCTTTCTTTCTTTCTGTATGAATGAATGAATAAATGAATGACAGGGTCTTGCTCTTTTGCCCAGGCTCGAGTGCAGTGGCACAATAATAGCAGCCTTGAACACCTGGGCTCAAGTGATGTTCCTGGCACGTGCCACTGCCTGGCTAATTTTTTAATTTTTTGTAGAGATGGGTCTCACTTTGTTGCCCAAGCTGGTCTTAAACTCCTGGGCTCAAGCAATCATCCTGCCTTGGTCTGCCAAGGTGCGGGATTATAGGAATGAGCTACTGTGCCTGGCTGTTAAGTTACTTTAGTCTATCTTTTTTACATAAAAAATCTTGGTTTTTATTAACATTGATATTTTTTCTAAGTATATAGACAATAGTTTAAAAATAAGACTATTCAGTGAAATTGAAGATTTCTTTGCATTTCTTTTTGTCCTTAGGATGTATCCTACTGAGGCTATATATATACCAATATGTATAATATGGAGTACCAATACATATACCAACATATGTCCTTAGAATGTATCCTACTAAGGCTATACATATACCAACATGTATAATATGGAGTACCAATACTCCAATAAAGGAGTGCTATGTTCAGAAGTCACTTGAAATCATTATTTTCTCAGTGTGATTGTTACCAATTTGATCTTCAGTTGGGTCCATTTATTTTTTATTTTTTACTTCCCCTACTTTAATTGTTTTATGGTACCTGGGTCTGAAGAGACTGTAGATGATTTGCCTGCTTTCTTACTCTATGCTTTCTGGTTTCTTAAAACATTGGAGCTAAAAACCCCGTGTCTTGGGTGTTTTCATGTAAGAATACTTACATTCTGTCCTCACTGGTTTTTATCACAACTTACCCTATTTTCCCTCAACTTTAACCTTTCTCTTTCCTCTTATCTGCCTTGAATCTCTGAATATTGGGTTCCAAGCATTTAATACACAGCTTCTTACAGTCTAGTAGGACAGATAAGATGTATGCTATGAGTGAAAAGAGTAAGAGATTAGGAAAATACTAAAAGCAGAGGGAAGAATGCCTGTTGGGCTACAAGGAATTCAAGCTCTGGGGCTTGTGGCATGGAAATTGGAGGTTAGGGAACCTAACCATGGAGATCTAAATTGTCTTTTACCCTAGTGATTGAATGGAATTTGTTTTCATTTATTGATCAAAATATTTGCACACGCATCATTACCAACTCACTGTGGTGGGCACTGTGGAGGATATAAAAGATAATGTAATTATGATGGCTTTTAAAAAAATGCACACTAGGTTTGTTGAGAAGCCAGGAGAATAGAAAAAAAAAAATGCATACTAGGTACCAGACTTACTTCTGTTGCCTTATTATATTTAGTTACCATAGCAATCATATGCAGTTGTTATTTTTCCTTTTCATTCATATACAGATGCTCCTTGACTTAGAATGGAGTTACATCCCAATAAACCCATCATGAGTTGCAAATATCATAAGTAGAAAATTAATTTAATACACCTGACCTATCATAGCCTATCCTTCCTTAAATGTGCTTAGAACACTTACATTAGCCTACAGTTGAACAAAATCATCTGGCAACACAGTACACTGTAGAGTATCAGTTGTTTACCCTCATGAGAGCTGCTGCTTGCTGCTGCTGCCTAGCATCATGAGAGGGTATCATACTGCATATTGTTAGCTTAGGAAAAGATCACAATTCAAAATCCACAGTACAGTTTCTACTGAATGCATATTGCTTTTGTACCACGGTAAAGTTGAAAAATCTTAAGTTGAACCATTATAAGTTGGGGCCCATCTGTATACACAGGAGTGCTTAAAACGTGCAGTTTAAAGAAAATTATGAATCAAATATTAGTGTTGTCATTACCCAGGGTAACAAACCAGAAGTATTTCCATCCTACCGCACTTTTCCCTTGCCCTTGTCAACATATCTCCCTCAGTGGAGATTTAGTATAGTTGAATTTATTAGTTTTGGCGAATAGCTATTATCCTGACCTTTGTGACTATCATTTTCTGCTTTGCTTCATAATTTTAAATCCCACGTATATGTATATTCTCAAACAATGTAGTTTTCCTTGTTTTTGAGCTTCATATGAAGGGAATAATAATTTGTGTGTTTTTTATGGTTTAAAAAATATAGTCCAGCATTGTATTTGTGAGATTAATTCCAGGTTGTTGTAGTTAGCCGTAGTTCATTAGCTTTCATTGTGTTAAAGTATTCCATTGTATGATTATACTCCAGTTCATTCTAGTTTTGATGGACATTTGAGTTGATTTCAATTTCTTGATATTATCATACAGACAATGCAATAGTGACTACTCTTGTACCTGTTTTGTGTTTGCACATGTGTAAATGTTTCTCTAGAATGCCTAGAAGTGGAATTGATGGGTCGCATGGTATGTACACATTCGACTTTGATAATGTCAAAGAGGTTTTCAAAGTTAATGTTTCAAATTAATACTTTCACCAACACAGTGAATGAGAGTTTCCATTGCTCTTCATCCTCCTGAACACATGGTATTGTTAGACTCTTAGTTTTTGCCAATCTGAAGTTTATGATGGTATCTCATGATTTTAATTTGCATTTCCATGATTACTAATGACTATGAGCATCTTTTCATTACCATCCATGTTGCTGCAATGATGTGATTTTATTCTTTGTTTATGGCCAATAGTATTCTATTGTGTATATATGCCACATTTTCTTTATCCTTTCA
The DNA here is from genome assembly GCA_023783475.1 of Daubentonia madagascariensis. Taxonomy (NCBI): domain Eukaryota; kingdom Metazoa; phylum Chordata; class Mammalia; order Primates; family Daubentoniidae; genus Daubentonia; species Daubentonia madagascariensis. Next base: position 2,677,868 of record JAKFHU010000144.1, on the reverse strand, counting down.
TCTGTTGACGGACACTTAGGTTGATTCCATATGTTGGCTATTGTAAATAGTGCTGCAGTAAACATGGGAGTGCACGTATCCCTTTGATATATTGATTGCTCTTCCTTTGGGTGGATAACCCAGTAGTGGGATTGCTGGATCAAATGGTAATTGTATTTTTAGTTTTTTGAGAAGTCTCCATACTGCTTTCCATAGTGGCTGTACTAGGTTACATTCCCACCAGTAGCTTATAAAGAGTTCTCTTTTCTCTGCATCCTTACCAACATCTGTTATTTTTTGTCTTTTTAATAGCCATTCTGACTGGGGTAAGATGATCTCTCACTGTGGTTTTGATTTGCATTTCCTTGATGATTAATGATGTTGAACATTTTTTGATATACCTTTTGGCCATTTGTATATTGTCTTTTAAGAAATACCTATTCATGTCTTTTGCCCACTTTTTAATGGGATTATTTGTTTTTTTCCTGTTGAGTTGTTTGAGTTCTTTGTATATTCTGGATATTAGTCCCCTGTCCAATGAATAGTTTACAAGTATTTCTCTCATTCAATAGGTTGTCTCTTGACTCTGTTGATTATTTCTTTTGCTGTGCAGAAGCTTTTTAGTTTAAGTCCTTTGTCTGTTTTTGTTTTTGTTGCCTGTGCTTTTGAGGTATTACAGAAATTTATTTTTTTACAGTTCTGGACACTAGAAGTCCAAGATCAAGATGTTGTCAGGTTTGGTTTCTCCTGAGGCCTTTCTTTTTATCTTGCAGATGGCTGTCTTTTGCTGTATCCTTACATGGCATTTTCTTTTTGTGTGCATGCATCCCTGGTATCTCTCCCTTTTGTTGTAAGGACACCAGTCCTGTTGGAGTAGGACCCTACCCACATGACCTCACTTAACTGTAATTACTTCTTTAAAGGTCCTATCTCCAAATACAGTCACATTGCAGGTGAGGGCATTAACGTACGAATTTTAGAAGAACACGGTACAGTCCATAACAATAGTTGCATAAACCAAACAAAACAGAAGCTTAAATTTTCTCTAGAGGAAGGAATAGTGGAAAAGAACATAGAAGGAAAGGATAAGCATGGATAGTTTGAATGGATTTGATACATTATTAGTTTATCCATGTCATAAAAGCATATCTCAGATCAATTTTCTTGCATATTCTGAAATGATGGATGTTGTATTACAACTTCACTATTATGATATGAATTATATGAGTTATATAATATGAATTGAGGTGTCAGACTGCACTAGGATTTTTGTTTGTTTTAGGGTCTCAGAGTCAGCTGAGTAATGAAACAGAAGGGTCTTTGTCGTGATGGAACTATTGACAAACTAAGAATCAGCAAATAGTATTTGTTCTTTGCCTGGTCAGTCACTATTGAGTGACTTAAAATTCCTTATAGGTACAGAAATATTTACAAATAAATATCTATATCCAATGTTAATTTATGCCAAGGCTGTTTACCCGTAAAGATTTATAAAACATTCTGAAATTCTTCAAATTCTGAAGCCTACATTTAAAATGTAGTGTAAATCCTTGACATGGAATACTTAAAAAAATTAAGGTAGATTCTCCTAACACAGATTAAAACATACGGATTAAGACCCTGTTCCCCATCCCCTGCTCCCACCAGCCTTTCATCTTGTTCCTTTCACAGAGGTGCTGGTTTTCCATACTGTTTGCTTCCTACTGGTGCTCTTTCTAGTTTGGTACATGTCTTATTAGGTATTTATGCATTTATTTATATACATATATATGTATCTGTAGAAACATAAATTGTATTATGTCTTTTTTTAATATTCATCTTCAGATAAAAGATCTCAGAAACTGTTAAATATTCCATTTTAAAAAATTAAAGTATAATTTACATATAGTAAAATGCCCAAATTCTAGAATGTATAGATTGATGACTTTGTGAAAAAATTTTAAAAAATTTACTTATTTTAAATTAAAGGACTTTATTTTTTAAAGCAGTTTTAGGTTTACAGAAAAATGGAGCAGAGAACATAGAGTTCCCAGATATCTCCTCACTCCCCTTTCCACCCCCACATTTTCCCCTATCATTAACATCTTGGGTTAGTGAAGTCCCTTAGTTACAGTTGATGAGCCGTATTAATACAATGTTATTATTTGAAGTCTGTAGTTTACATTAGGGTTCACTCTGTGTTGTACATTCTATGGGTTTTGACAAAGACATGTCTCTGCCATTATGGTATCATACAGAATAGTTTCAGTGCCCTAAAAATCTCTTGTGCCTCGCCTTTTCACCTCTACCCTGCTCTAATCTTTTTGCTGTCACTATAGTTTTGCCTTTTCCAGAATGTCATTATAGCTGGAAACATACAGTATGTAGGCTTTTCAGATTTGATTCTCTTAGCAATATATATTTAAGATTCCTCTGTGTCTTTTTGTGGCTTCATAGTTCATTTCTCTTTATTGCTGAATAATATTCCATTGTAGTGATACCAGAGTTTGTTTATTCACTTTTTGAAGGACATCTTGGTTGCTTTCAACTTTTGGCAATTATAAATAAAGCTACTATGAGCATCCATGTGCAGGTTTTTGGTTTTCTTTTTTTCAGAGATGGGGTGTTGCTATGTTGCCCAGGCTGGCCTCGAACGCCTTGGTTCAAGTAATCCTCTTGACTCTGCCTCCTGAGTAGCTGAGACTACCGCTGTGTGCCACCATGCCTGGCTTCTGTGTGCAGGTTTTTGTGTGGACATACATTTTCAACTTAATTTGGGTAAATACCAAGGAACGTGATTGCTGGACTATATGGTAAAAGTATGTTTAGTTTTGTAAGAAACTGCCAAACTGTCTTCCAAAGTGGCTGTACTATTTTGCATCCCCACCAGCAGTGAAATGAGAGTTCCTGTTGTTCCACATTCTTATCAGCATTTGGTGTTGTCATTATTTTGGATTTTTGCCATTCTAATAGGTATGTGGTAGTCTCTCATTGTTTTGATTTTCAGTTCCCTAATGACATGATTTTGATTTTGAGTATCTTTTCATATGCTTATTTGCCATCCGTATATCATCTTTGGTGGGATGTCTGTTCAGAGTGTTTCCCCATTTTACCCATTTTAATTAGGTTGTTTGTTTCCTTATTGTTGAGTTTTAAGAGTTCTTTGTATATTTTGAATACCAGTTCTTTATCATATATTTGCTTTGCAAAGATTTTTCTCTGTTTGTGGCTTGTCTTTTCATTCTCTTAACAGTATCTTTTGCAGAGCAGAAGTTTTTAATTTTAATAAAGTCCAACTTACCAGTTATTTCTCTCATGGTTTGTGCTTTTGGTGTTGTATCTGAAAAGTCATTGCCAAGACTAAGTTTAGCAAGATTTCCCCCATGCTAGCTTGTAGGAGTTTAATAGTTTTGTGTTTTGCACTCAGATATATGATCCATTTTGAGTTAATTTTTGTAAAAGATGTAAGGTCTGTGTCTACATTCTGGTTTTTTTTTTTTTTTTTTTTGCATGTAGCTGTCCAGTTGTTCCAGCACCATTTGTTGAAAAAGATGATCCTTTCTCCATTGGCTTGTGTTTGTTTCTTTGTCAAAGATCAGTTGACCATATTTTTTTTAAAGTTTATTTATTTATTTTATGAAGGGGGGAGTGGGGAGGGAGGTTCAATCTCCTTTTTTTTCTTTTTTTTGGGAGACAGAGTCTCACTCTGTCACCCGGGGTAGAGTGCAGCAGTGTCATCATAGCTCACTGCAGCCTCAAACTCCTAGGCTCAAGTGATTCTCCTGCCTCAGCCTCCTGAGTAGCTCAGACTACAGGTGTGCACCATCATGTCCAACTAATTTTTCTATTTTTTGGTAGAGACGGGGTCTCATTCTTGCTCAAGCTTGTCTCAAACTCCTGAGCTCAAGCGATCCTCCCGCCTCAGCCTCCCAGAGTGCTAGGATTATAGGCGTGAGCCACTGTGCCTAGCCAGTTGACCATATTTGTATGGGTCTATTTCTGAGCTCTCTTTTCTGTTCCATTGATCTATTTGTGTATTGTTTTGCCAACTGTCTTGATTACTGTAGTTTTATAGTAAGCTTGAAGTCCTATAGTGTCGGATCTTGTTTTTCTCTTTCAGTGTTCTCTTGGCTGTTCTGGGTCTTTTACCTTTCCATATAAATTTATAATATATTTGTTAATATCCACAAAGTAACTTTGTTGGGATTGTGTTGAATTTATAGATCAATTTGGAGAAATATGCATCCTAATAATACTGAGTTTTTCTATTCTTGAACATGGTATATATCTATACGTATTAAGTTGTCTTTAGTTTCTTTCAGCAAAATTTTGTTTTTAGTTTAGAGGTCTTTCACATCTTTATGTGAATTTTATTGCTAGGGGTTTTTTTATTCTATTATAAATGGAATTGTTATTTAAATTTCATTTTCCATTGTTTCATGTACTATTTGGAAATATACTTGATTTGTGTATATTGACCTTGTATCTTTTGAACTTGCTAAATTCAATTATTAGTTTTACCAGTTTGTCTATTCCTTTGGATGCTCGTGTATAAAGTCTTGTTATCTGAGAATAATGAAGATAGTTTTAATCTTCCTTCCAGTCTTTATGCCTTCATTTTTTTTTCTTGCTTCATGGTACTGGCTTGTTACTTCCAGTACTGTATGGAATACAAGTGGTAAGAATGGACATAGCTGTCCTGTTCCCGATATTTTCTGGTACTCTTCATTCCTTCCTGCAGATCCAGACTTCCATCTGAGATTACTTTCCTTCAGTCTGAAGAAATTCCTTTAGTATTTCTTGTATTGTTTGTCTACTGGTGATGAATTCTCTCAGCTTTTGTCTGTCTGAAAATATATTTATTTTAACCTTTATGTTTAAGGATACTTTTGCAGGGTTTAGAATTCTAGGTTGGCAGGGTTTTTTTCTTTCAGAAATTTAAATATTCTATCTATCATCTGCTAGCTTCTATTTTAAAAAAATTTTTCGGTAGAGATGGGGTCTCAGAGTCTTGCTATGTTGCCCAGGCTGGTCTTGAACTCCTGACCTCAAGTGATCCTCCTGCCTTGGCCTCCCAAAGTGCTGGGATTACAGGTATGAGTCACCAGGCCCAGCCCAGCTTCTGTTGTTTTTGATGGAAAGTCAGCTGTCATTCTTACTGTTACCCTGAATGTAATGTGTTCTTTTACTTTGGGTACTTTTAAGATTTTCTCTTTGCCTTTGATTTTCAGAAGTTTGGCTATGATGTGCTTAGGTGCAATTCTCTTTTCTATTTATTTAGTTTTTGGTTTGCTGAGTTTTTTGGATCTGTAGGTTTATGTATTATATTAAGTTTGGAAAATTTCGCCATTTCTCTTCAAATGTCTTCTCCACTTTCTTTTTCTTTCTTTTTTTTTTTTTTCTTTTGAGATAGGGTCTTGCTCTGTTGCCCAGGCTAGAGTGAAGTGGCCTGATCATAGCTTACTGCAACCTCAAACTCCTGGGCTCAAGGGATTCTCTTGCCTCAGCCCTCTGAATAGCTGGGACTACCGGTGCGTGATACCATGCCTGGCTAAGTTTTAAAATTTTTTGTAGAGATAGTGTCTCACTGTGTTGCCCAGGCTGGTCTTGAACTCCTGGCCTCAGGTGATCCTCCTGCCTTGGCCTCCCAAAGTGCTGGGACGTGAACCACGGTGCCTGGCCTGTTTCTTTCTTTCTTTCTTTCTTTATTAATTAATTATTATTTTTCAGGCTAATCAAGTGCAGTAGTGAGAAGGGGGGAAAATAGTAAAATAAGGAGTTTAATCAGGCTGTTTCTTTAATTTTTTTCTTTGCTTTAATTTGGGTAATTCCTCTTGATGTCTGAATTCATTGATCTTTTCTGTATCTCATCTGTTGTTAAGCCTATTCATCAAACTTTTCATTTCAAATACTTTATTTTTTAGTTTGAGAATTTGTTTGGCTCTTTTTATGAATTTCTATTTCTCTGTTGAAATATATTAAATGAATATTTCTCTATATGAGATTATATAAATATTATATATAGGATCTTACCTATTTTTATAAGATTTCTTTTAAAGTTTTTGCTCATTCCAATGAGTCATCTTTGGGTTTGTTTTGACTTTTTTTTCTTGCTTATGGGTCACATTTTCATCATGCTTTGAATATCCTATAATTTTTGTTATATGTGAATATTATATATAAAATGAGCAGTGAAAATGAAGTTCTTAACTGCTTCCTCCTAGAAAAAGGCATGCTAATTCCTTAGACAGACTAAAAGGGTTAGGGGCTAAAATATTAATTCTGATATGGAATTACATCTGGGCTGGGTTACAACTGTAGTTAAGTTTGGTTTCAAGTGTTTGAGGGATGATTCAGTCTTTACCCTATGGTAGAACTTGAGATTTAAGTATAGGTAGATTCCAGAGATCTCTCTCTGCTTTATAGCTCTTTACTTGGCTTTCTACTCTGTAGAAGGTCTCACTTTGCCCTCCTAATCCACCCCTAGATTAGTACACATGGATATATACCCTATGAAAGTTCCATGGGAAAGAATTTTTAGGTTGTGTTGGTTAGCTTTACTTTTGGGGATTTTCTGGATTTCAGTCAATCATATCAGACTATAGCTGCAGTCCCTAGCCCCTGGGCCGCTGACCTGTATGGGTCTGTGGCCTTTTAGGAACCAGGCCACACGGCAGGAGGTGAGTGGCTGGTGAGGAAGGGAAGCTTCATCTGTATTTACAGCCACTCCCCATTGCTCACATCACCATCTGAACTCTGAGCTCTGAGCTCCACCTGCCCCCCGCCCCCGTTGTGGAAGAATAGTCTTTGTCTTCCATGGAACTGGTCCCTGGTGCCAAAAAGGTTGGGGACCGCTGGTCTATAGGATTGTTTACCCTTTTGCTCACCGTGACCTTATAGTTGAAAGTAGTGACTTGTCTGTTTACCTAGAAAGGGCTTGTTGTTGTCTAGAATTGAAATTTTTAAAACTTAATTGTATTTTCGCTCTGATGGGTTTTTAAAATTTGATTTTATAGTTTAGTTTTTTCTTTTCATAGTGGGAGTGATTCTTGTGACCTTCTATATTCCAACTGGACGGAGAACTATTTTTTTTTTTTTTTTTGAGACAGGGTCTTGGTCTTTCGCCCAGGCTAGAGTACAGTGGCATCATCATAGCTCACTGCAACCTCAAAACTCCTGGGCTCAAGTGATCTTCCTGCCTCAGCCTCCCGAGTAGCTGGGACTACAGGTGTGTGCTACCATGCCTGGCTAATTTTCTATTTTTTGTAGAGACAGGTTTTGCTCTTGCTCTGGCTGGTCTTGAACTCCTGGCCTCAAGCAATCCTCCCACCTTGGCCTCCCAGAGTGCTAGGATTACAAGCATGAGCCATTGCACCTGATCTCCAGGAACTCTCACTATTTCATTTTCTTAGTTTTTTTTTTTTAATTTAATCTCTGGAGAGGACGGTTTCTTGATTTGTACAGATTGAAACAGCAATATTCTGCTAAGTCCTTAATAGCATGAACAAATTTGCTGGCATGCTGAAATGACTTAGACTTTGCTTTCCTTCTCATTTCCATTGAAGATGGTATAAACCATAGGGAGTATGGTTAATTTTGTTGTTGTTGTTGTTGTTGTTATAGCATAGGAATGCCTAGGCAAATCTAACTTTACATCAGTTAATTTTTTTCTGGACTTTAGCTTTTATGAGTAAAAGGTAGGTGATGTAAGGGTAAGTTTTTGTTTATTGTTGCTTTCATGCTACAAAGGAAGAGTTGAGTAGGGACAGAGACATATGATCCACAAAGCCTTTATTTACTCTCTGGTTCTTCACATAAAAAGTTTACTGACCCCAGCAGTAGTAGACCATGATTAAATGCCAATGGATAGTATTTGAAGTTAAATAACTTTTCCCAGGTCACATAGCTACTTTTTTTTAGTTATCTTTTTTTCAAAATTTTGTAGAGAGTCTTTTAATTTCATTAGGCTGTGATACCAAATTTACATATTACTTGTCGTTGGTATTTCCTCTTGGTTTCTTTCCATTAGTAGACACCTTAGTTCTGTCTGGAAAAGTTGTTCAAATAGAGGAATATTACTGTATATCATTGCTGAGTTGTTATTGTTGTTTTTGTTTTTTTAACTTCCCAGGCGCTTTTGGTATAAAATCATTGTCATGTTGAAAGATTGCTAAACAGCTAATCCCAGATATAGTTATGTATTTGTTTGTTTTAGTCAAAATGTGGCTCTTCTTAATCTAAATTTCTTCTTTCAGTTCTTATGATGTCGTGCATTAAGTATATTTCAAGTTAGATTCTCTTGAGATGTGAATAAAAGTGGTATGTTGGCTTTATGGAACAAAGAGTGCAGGGGTATGCCTAAATATAATGGCTGTTGCAAAATGTATTATTTGGTTGTGATTTTTGGATGTTCCATGGACCCTGACATTGTGGTGGTAGTTGGTTGAGAGAGATATACCTTCTGATTCATACTTGTTAAAGGAACCACATAAATGAATTTTGTATTTGTGGCAAACGTTACGAGTTGTTGATCTTGGTCTTATGATATTTAGAGGTAAATATTAATTTAATAGAAGGTCACATTTGAAAGGTGGTAAATTTCAGAATTATATACTTTTAACTAAATCAACAAAACAAAAATAACCATCACAACAAAATTATCTAGAACTAATGAAGTGGTATGTGAAGAAGGAAAAAGGAAAATCTGGAAATCCACATACTGGGAGTTCTCTATTAAAATCAAGGAGGCTCAAATCTGTTTCTTTTTGAAAATATTTATGGATATAACTGTGTTTTTCTAAATGTTTCACTAGTAATACTCAGTCTTGTAAGTCTGGTTCCATAATAATCTATAATGTAACTACTTCGATCTGAAGGTCCAATAATCCAAGACAGGATATCCAAGGTAAAATTGATCTGCTCCCAACCATCCAAAAAAAAGAGACAGTGCAACTGCCACTTTGTATGAATAGCCATTTACATTTCGGCAAGTTATGGGCTTGAGAAAACCAACTTCATTTCCAGTAAAATGTGTTTCATTGCCACTGAAATCCTTACAAGTTATGTTGGGTGCTGGAAAACATGGAACATGAGCTGTGTAGTTTATACAGTTAACTGATTCTTGCGTAGCATCATTTATTTTTGGATCTTTACAGACATATTGTCCCACTTTGAGGTCTTGGCACTTAAGGAACTCCTTGCCCCTGGCGGCCACTGTGGCAGCAGCCCCCCAAGGTCCTGTGGTGACTGAGATGAGCCATAGGACACTGAGGAACAGGGCGGCCATGGCCCCCAGAGCAGCCAGCCCGGAGGGCCAGGCGGCTGCCATGTTAGAGACTGGCAGGTCCCCCCAGGTTTTTCTTTTTCTTTTTCTTTTCTTTTTTTTTTTTAAGAGCGTCGTGCTCTGTCACTCAGGCTGGAGTGTGGTGGCACGATCACAGCTCACTGCAACCTCAAACTCCTGGGCTCAAGCCATCCTCCTGCCTCAGCCTCCCGAGTAGCTGGGACTACAGGCATGCACTACCGTGTCTGGCTAATTAAAAAAATATTTTTGTGTGGAGACGTAATCCTGCTATGTTGCCCAGGCTGGTTTCGAACTTCTGGCCTCAAGTGATCCTCTGGCCTCGACCTCCCAAAGTGTTGAGATTACAGGCGGGAGCCACTGTGCCCGGCCTCCCTGGTATTTTTTTTGTCCTCAGAATGCTTACTTGTTGAAGAATCTTGGAAGGTTGGTTGTCTGGAATGAAGCAATTGAGCCACAATAGTTAATAAAAAGAACATTATAATAAGTATTAAGAGGTCAGAAAAGCAGGACAGATAAAAAATGTAGTAGGGACAAAGACTAAAGAGTCTGTGGGACTTCTCCCACAGGGGACAAGAGGTGGTCTGTTAAAAGGATCTACTGCTTATATGACTCTGAAATCCCCTCAGAATCATTTGATTGAGGATTCAAATCTGAGTTTATCAGGTTTACCTGTGAAACTGGTCAAGTGATTAAGAATATGCACATCTGAAAAGCCACTAAGTACCTGAAAAAGTCACCTTTGGAAGCATGTGTTCCATAGACAAAGTAATAGAATTGAAAGATAGTCCTAGGCCATGCTCCCAAATAAATGCTGTATTCTTGTTGTACAAGCTTAAGAATGTGGAAAGTGATGCTGAGTATCAGCATTTTGATGTGCATTTTATACTCATTGAGTGTATCTGTCTTGCCAACAAGACCTCCAAAATGTGCAGGCATTTGTGGAGGTCATAAGTGGATCCACCCACAGATGGAACTCCCCCAACCCCCGATTCTTATTGAAAGTCAAAAGAAGAGGTGCTCAACTTAAGAGTATCCTGAAAGAAACTGAAGGGATAAAAATTTGTGGATGTGTAAATTAAATAAGAAAAAGAGTCACTTTGTTTTGTTTTGCTTTGCTCCCATATTTACTGCTGGGTAATATATATTACTAATGTCTATCACTATCTCTCTCTATTCTCCTGCCTGCTTCAACACCCTGATAAGTGGTTTACTGCAAATTATGTAATTGCTTATGCATCTTTTATCTGGAGATCTTTTTTTTTTTTCTTTGAGACGGAGTCTCACTCTGTTGCTCTGGCTAGAGTGCATCATTGTAGCTCACTGCAACCTCAAACTCCTGGGCTCAAATGATCCTCCTGCCTCAGCCTCCCGAGTAGCTGGGACTACAATTGTGTGCCACAATGCCTGGCTAATTTTTTCTATTTTTAGTAGAGACAGGGTCTCATTCTTGCTCAGGCTGGTCTCGAACTCTTGACCTTGAGCAATCCTCCTACCTTGGCCTCCCAGAGTGCTAGGATTACAGGTGTGAGCCACTGAACCCGGCTGGAGATCTTTTATTGATTCTGTTGATAGTGGGGATTAGAAGTATAATCCCTTATAATAGAGTTCCACATATTTGTTCAACAAACATCTTTTGGAGTTCTATTGGGTACTAAACATTGTGTAGCAGATAAAAGGCAAGGAAATACTCTACCCTCAAAAGCGTATATACTAGCAGGGGAGACCCACCAAACGTGCATTAGGCAATTAGATATACAATTTTGGAGTTCAGTGGCAAGGCTAAGTTCAAGCTCACCATTGCAAAGAAGCCTTCTTTAGGACTCTAGTGTACCTTTTAGTCTCCCCTTATTGTTTACCAGTCCCTATGCTCGGGAAGGCCTAATGCTGAGGTTTAGGAGGGCTGAAAGCCTTGGTCTTTGCTATCCAAAAGCTCATGATTTCATAAAGGAAATATAACATGTACCTTATTAACTATAATATAAGGCAGTTTATGAAAGGCAGAGTAACATAGTGTTTAGGAGTCCAGATTTGGAGCCTCGGAATACTGAGGTCCAAATCTTGGCTCTGTCATGTACTTGCCTATAACCTTATACAAGTGGCAACATCTGTGTCCTTCACTTTCTTGATATGTGAAACAGGGAGGGGTAATAGTATACCTTTCATTAGAGTTATTAGGATGGAATGATTAAAACATGCAATAAATGGTACGTGAATGTTGCTGTTCTTATTAATTATGATACATGGTTCTTATTTGTGCCAAGTGTAGCATATTGGTTGAGAAATTGAGATTTAGTTTCTGTACACCCTTCCACAGCTCAGCTGGTAGAGTGGAGTACTGTAGACTGGACAAAGAAATTGGGGTCTAGTTTCTAATACCAAATCATCCACATACTACTTGTATTATCTTGGCAACATTGCATAACCTCTCTGGCATCAGTTTCTTCATCTGTAAATAGGTATAATAGCACACATTTCTTATTAAATGGAGTAATACACATAAAGCACACAGCAGTGTCTAAGTATATATCCTCAATAAATAGTTAGGAGCTATTTTTTTAAAGCTATGAGTGAAATGAAGAAAATGTTACAGAATTTCAGAGAAGTGGAAGTGAAGTACTGCTGAGATGTAGCATAAATGCCTATTCACTTAATAACTTTATTTAGAGAGTGGGAGCCTAGTGAGAAACCTGTTGGTAATACGATTTTCTTTCCGTAAGACCTGTGGAGGGGCAATTTGATAGTCTTGTAGGCAAATACAAGTAAAAGGAACTAGTAAAAGGAAATTTCAGAATAAATGACTTAGAAAAGAAAAGCATTTATAATTTTCTTTCCTTTTATAATTACAAATAGAATTTTTGTATTTTCATTAGGAGTTCTAAAGAACTGTAGGATTCTTACTTATTCTGTTAAACTTTGCTTTGTGTTGTACTTACAAATAAACTTGAGGGGGTTTCTATAGAGTAGACAATTTGCAGAGTAAAACAATACAAAAATTTTTTGTAGCCATAAGAGATTTTTATTAGAATGAGTTAACATTTTGAAGCTTCTGGAATTTTATGACTTAAATGGATAAAAGCACAGAAGCTTTACAAGTACTTTATTCATATTATACTGGTGTGTCAAGAAAATAAAATCTCATTTTACAAACAATGGAAATGTATCTTGTGGAGGGAGAAATTTTAAGGTATATAAGATTCATGTTTTGGTTATAGTCTACTCTCCATATGGTGTCCAGTAAAAGTGTAAAAGGTCAGTTTATTTTGAAACTGTTAATGTAATATTTTAAAAATAGATATTTGGAATGTTTAAACTAGATGCTAATTTTTTACTTTTCCCAGGTATTTATTCATTATAATAAAGTAATTTTGAGACAGTTTTAATTTATATAGTAATAATTATAATATTAGGCTGATAATCAACATTTGTTACATGGAATGCCACTTCTACTTCAAATAACCAACCTGTTAATTATGTTGAGATTTTCCCTTTTTCTTTTTTTATTGATATATTGTAAAGTGCACACATCTTCACTGTTCACAGCTTAAAATTTTTTATATATGTATATGCCTATTTATCCACCACCTAGATCAAGATATAGAATGTTCATAAAATTCTATAAGGCTCCCTTTAGTGCCCTGCCTATTTAACTCCCTCTCCCCTAAAGGTAACCACAGTTCTGACATTTATAACCATAGGTTTATTTTGTCTGTTTGTGAATTTCATATAAATGGGATAATTTAGTATGTATTCTTGTATCTGGCTTTTTTCACTCAACATTGTGTCTGTGAGATTCATGTTGTGTGTATCAGAGTTCTTTTTTATTGCTATATTGTGTTCCATTTATACTGTTGTTGATGGACATTTTGATTGTTTTTACTTTTTGCTATTTTGAATGAACTTGAAATGAACATTCTTGTACATATCTTTTAGTGGACATAAGCCATTTTTATGGAGGGTTGATCCCCTTGTGATTTTGATTTGTATTTCTCTGATGACTAATGATACTGTATTAGCCAACTATTACCGATTAACAACCTGAAAGTCTCCAGTGGTATATGACAAATACTTATTTCTTGGTTATGAATCTGTGGGTCAGCTGGGACAGCTCTGCCCTATGTGTCTCATCTTCCTGCTGAGGCCAGTAGGCTAGATGAGGCATGTTTTTTTCGTCGTGGTGGCACAAGTGCAAGAAGGCATGCCCAGTTGGCCAACCATATGTCAAGACCCTGTTTATGTCATGTTTGCTGACCTCCCACTCTCTAAACTAAGTCATGGTTTAGCCCAAATTCAAGGTTGGGAAAGTATATGTAGTATATTGTAGAATGGGCATGAGGGTAGGAAGTGAATACTTTTGACCAATAATCTAGTCTACCACAGATGTTGAGTTCTTTTTCATATCCTTTTTGGCCATTTAGATATCCTCCTAAGAGCCTGTTCAAGTCTTTTGCTCATTTAAAAACACTGGGCTGCCTTTTACTTACTTTGTGGATTTTTAAAGTAATCTGGATGTAAGTCTTTTGTTGGATATGTGTATTGCAGGTAACTTCTAGTCTATGACTTGTGTTTTTACTCTCTTAATGATGTTTTTTGATGAACAGAAGGTGTTAATTTTAATAAAGTCAAATTTATCATTTTTTTCTTTCATGGTTAGTAGTGCTTTCTGTTATCTGTTCAAGAAACTTTGCCTACTCTAGGTTCATGAAATATTCTTATATGATCTTTTCTAGAAGCGTTATTTTATTGCCTTTCTTGGTCTATGATCCATCTTAAACTAATATTTGTCTGTGAATTAATTTTTCCAGATATCCAATTGGTCTAGGATTTCCTTTCCCCATGCTGAATTGCAGTGGCATCTTTGTTTTAAATTAGGACATTAATCTGTAGGGTCCTGTTTGTGGATTCTCTGTGTCTCTCTTTGTACTTTGTACTAAGTACTACACTGTCTTTCTTGTGGCTTTATACTAAGTCTTGATATTTGGTAGTGTAAGTTCTTCAACTTTGTTGTTCTTTAAGATTGTCTTGGCTATTCGGGGTCCTTTAGATTTCCAATATACGTTGAGAATCAGCTTGTTAATTTGTTCCAAAAAGCCTACTAGAATTTTGTTTGGGATTGTTTTGAATCTGTAGATCAATTTGGGGGAGAATTGACTTCTTAATGGTATTGAGTGTTCCAGTTTATTGGATGTAGTTCCTCTGTGTATGTCTTCTTGAGACCTTACATATCTTTGGTTAGATTTATTCCTAGATGAGTGGTGTTATCTTTTTAAAATTCATTTTAACTGAAGAACATTTAACATACAATGTACAGATCATAAGCATCAAGTTGGAGTTTTGAAAATGGTATACGCTAGTGTAACCACCACAAAAAACAAGATATAGAACATTTCCATCAACCCCAGAAAGTTTTCTCTTGTTACAGTCAATCCCTTCTTCCCTACCTATCTATACTTTTTGATTTCTCCCACTATAGATTAGTTTTGTCTGTTCTTGGTGTGATCTTACCTGTGTGCTTTTTGTGTCTGACTTTTTTTCTTAACATAGTGTTTTAGCTGTTGTGATATTAGTAGTTCTTTTTTGTTGTTGAATAATGTTTCATTATATGAATATTAACATATGAACGTAACAGCTTATCTGTTCTTCATAGTTTAAAATTTTTTCGTTTTCTTATTATTTCTTGCTCATTTACTAGGGTTATGGAAACACTGTCCTTTAGCAATATTCTTGAGGTTAAAGACAGCTGCATGAAATGGCCAACAGTTAACCTTCATTTCTAAACTCCATTCTTCCATCCATATTGCTAGGCAAGCTTCCTGAATCAGAATCAGTGATTACCTCCTAAGGAAAGGACTTTGATTACTTGTTCTTTTTTTTTTTTTCTTTGAGACATAGTCTCACTCTGTTGAAGTCTTTTGCTAGGGCTGGAGTGCAGTGGGCTAGAGAGCAGTGGCATCATCATAGCTCACTGCAACCTCAAACTCCTGGCCTGAAGTGATCCTCTCACTTTGGCCTCCCAAAATGCTAGGATTAGAGGGATGAGCCACTGTGCCCAGCCAACTTGCTCATTTTTAAAGTCAGATATTCTCAAATTGTTGAAAACAGCTCTTAAAGGAAGTCTATAAACCAGTATATATACATTATGCATGAACACAGATGAGAAATTCAATAAGAAAAAGGGAAAAAAGTTGTGAAGTTTAGTAAAGTGACTACCTTAAGCAATAAAAATGATTGCTAAAATACATTAATTAGTGTGTATGTTAAATTGTTTATTCCTTCAACAAATTATTTTTGAGCTGTGGATACCAGTGATGAAAAAGATGAATCCTTTTCTCTTTTAATGCAGAAGTTAGACAATTAAAAAACTCAGATAAATAATAATACAGTTTTAGGTAATGCACCAAGTTCTCTGATAAAAAATAAATCAGGATAAGGCAAATAGAGTTATGGAAGATGGGGATAGAGTGTTATTTTAGGTAGGGTAGGAAGGAAAAGCCTCTCTGAGGAATTTTCATTTGAGCAAAGACCTCAGTGTTATGAAAGAAGGTTCAGGTAGAGGGAGCAGGAAGGGAGTGTAAAAGTTTTGAAGCAAGGATAAGCTTAAAAACAGAAAAAAGACTAGTGAGGCTGGAGTGGAGTGGAGGGGAGTGAGGGAAAGGTGAAGTTTGAGGGGGTGAGATTATGTAGGTCCTTTTAGACCACACTAAGAGGTTTCAGTTTTGTTTAATTGTGTTAAGGAAAGCCAGGTGAGAGAATGATAGTGGGCTTGAAGTGGGTGCTAGAGATGGGAATGATAAGAAAACATTAGATTCAGGATATATTTTAAAGGCAGACCTATAGTACTTACTGATAGATTATAAGAGGAATTTCCTGATAGGATTTCTTATAGTAGAGGGTTTGGAAAAATCTTATAGTAGTGCATTAGTCAGGGTATGCTAACTGCTATACCTAAACAACCCCCCAATATTAGCAGCTCTATACATTTAAAAGTTTGTCATTTACATCACAGTCCAATGTAGGTGGATAGAAGGGGTGATGGTGGGCACTCTTCCCCATGTGGTCATTTGGGACTCGGACTCCTTGCATCTAGTGGCTCTTTATCCCTTAGGGCCTTAAGAGTTTTTCCCTGGTTCTGTTCCATTCTTCAGCAGACTACGAAAGGCAGATCCTTTTAGGGGCTTTTATTGACTCAGCCTGGAGGAAATGTACATCACCTCTGCCCCTGTGATTGGTCTAGGACTTGGTCACATGGCCACATGTAATTGCAAGGAAGGTTGGGAAATGAAGTTTAGCTGTGTGCCCAGAAAGAGGAGGAAATGGGTTTGTAAAAAGAGTATTAGGGGCTTTTGAAAAAAACAAAATCACTACTATATACATAGTTTGTAAAATTTAAAAATGTAAATGTTTACATACCTAAATAAGTTACATATATGTTTACATATGTGATTATGTGTTATTATGGTAGTGACTATATTTATTTGTGGAACATTTCATTTTAAGCACTAAAGAATGAAGAAACATGAATATTATGTCTTGGACACTTTCCCGTAGTTACTTGTCTAAAATAAATTCAAAATGTTTGATAGCTCTCTCCCCATGATATTTACAGCTGTAGGCAAATCAGTAATGCTTTCTCAAGTGGAGTGTGCCTTGATATTACAGTGTTCTCCTTTCTGTGTGTACTGTGAGGCCTTTGCTTTGAGTTATTTTTTTCAACGGTAAAGTTAGATTTTTAGTTTTTTAAACATACATTTGCTTGATTCAGTTATTCTACTTATCTTGCTACTGAATTACAATGTATGATTCTACTTATAATTTTCGTCAGTAGATCCCTGTGATAAAGCAAGTATGAAGAGATACTTTTTTTTTCCCCCTTGGAAAATAACCTTAAGAACTTGGTAAAAAAGCAAAAGCAACATTAATATATATTTTTTGGAAATTAAATTTTATTAACATACTGCAGAACACTGCACAGAACACTGCATTAAAAATCTTTAGTTACTACTTTTTTATCTTTTTAACTGAACTTCTAATTTAAAGGAAACTCTGTATTCCCTGTTTTCTTTCTTTACCACAGTTTTCCTCTATAATTAGTCCCTTCTAACTCAGTCCAGTGAATTACATCATAAGCTGGCCTATTCTGAACCACACCCTAGTGACCACAGCAACTGTCTCACCACATTGTTTCCCTCTGTTAACATATACTTTTGAAGTAACTACGTTGCGATGGAGAATAAAAAGAATATTAAATAATTTTCTTTATAAAAGATATAGCAATGTCTGATTGCAATATAAATTCCAGTAGTGTCCTTAATTCTTTACATGCTTGTTTTATTTTTGCAGTCAGTCAGTAATCCCTGCATCATTTATTGAGATTCCATCCTTTTTTAATGTCTAATAGATTTTTACTCTTTAGGCCTTAATTTTCTGATTTGAGAGATAATAATTTATTCCGTCTCAGAGAATTCTGTTCAACTCAAATGAGGTAATGTATGTCAAACTTATTTTTGGTGAAAATTATAAAAGGAAAAGTTAAGATTTCCCCAAAGCCCAAAATTTTAATGCATTTTTTTATATATGTATACCTTTATATACAACTTTCTACATTTTAAAATTTGATATTGTAGATTCCTTTCCATATTTCTGCATGGTTAACATTGTTAAGTATTTCTCATTGTTCAAATTTGCTTCTTCAGTTTGGATAGTGAATTTGGGCTTCAAGGGGTACTGCCTTATTTGAATCTATTTGATTCCCCAAGTTTGGATAGCATATAGAAAGATAATGAGGGAAATATTCAGAAGTTTACTCAAATGCATTTGGTTCTTGAATTTAGATTGTGAGATTTTTGGAAATCAGGAATGTGGATAATAAGAGATACCTATATTCTCAAGGGGTATTGCACTGGATTGCTACCTGTTATAGTGGGTTCTTTTGATTATAGAGAACAGAAACCCATCTCAGAGTGGCTCAGGAAATAAAAGGGAATTTATTGGCACACTTAACAAGGAAGTTCAGTGGTCAAGCTTATTTGAGGCACAGCTGGATTCAGTGGCCCAAATATGTTGATAAGGCTTTGCTTGTGTGTTAAATTTTCTTTTATTGCAGAGAGGAGGCTTCTATGCCTTCAGGGAAGATGGCTGCCAGCAGCTCTAGGTTTACACTTTTCTACCTTAGCAGCCCGGGTGAAAAAAATTATGTTTCTTTCCCAATAGTTGCAGCAAAAGTTCTAGTATAGAATCTCAGTCATCAGCCACTAATATCCCCATCCCCCCTTATCTGGGGAATGAGGTCAGTCCACTCAAACTATGTCAGATGACAAAGACGAAGAAAGTCTTTC
This sequence comes from Daubentonia madagascariensis, assembly GCA_023783475.1. Classification (NCBI taxonomy): domain Eukaryota; kingdom Metazoa; phylum Chordata; class Mammalia; order Primates; family Daubentoniidae; genus Daubentonia; species Daubentonia madagascariensis. Next base: position 2,659,274 of record JAKFHU010000144.1, on the reverse strand, counting down.
AAAAGAAAACACAGTACATTCACCAGAGGAAGGTACAGATTACTTTCTGGGCTAGCTAAACCGATATACCTATATGATAATTCATTTCACCCATCACCTTTTCTGCAATTGAAATACTATAAAATGTCTTTTCTTTCAGCACCCTATTTGGCTTTTACTTGGCATTGATCTACTATAGGTAAAACTTGGGCTCCTATGTACTATCTACTATTATCCTATGTACTATCCCAAGCTCCCTAACTAATGAACATTTCATTCATACATCAGCTGGCATGTGCTCTTGTCACATCTTATCTCAAAATCTGTAGTCTGTTTCATTACTCATTTTTTAAAAATTCTTTCGGTAAAAGAAATACTGTCTTTTTTTCTTTCTGAGAGGCATCTGTCTACTTTTGACGTAACTCATTTAGTTTTGCTTACCAAGGAACTTTGGCTCACCAGTTAGACCTTTTTCTTCAGTCTTTAGTTTCTGCTTCTCTACTCGATCCTATTTATAATCATGCATTTGTGTTCCCAAGTCCCCTAACTAATAAACATTTCACTCACACTGCTTCTCTTTCTTTTCTTTATAGCAGATTTGATCAACACTTGCTAGTCTACTTACTTGCCACTTTATCAGCTCCTCCTTAACTTATAGTCTTCCTCTATTTCCTACTTCTTTTCAAGGTCGCCGGTGATATCCAGAGACCTTTGCTTCAGGCCTAAATCTAAAATAGTAGTATGGAAGGGCTAAATGGAACTTAAGAGATATTTAATTCAACTTTATTTTCCTGTTTTGCTTGAGGTTATTTTGATTATACCCACTTTCTTTTGGCTAGTATTCACATGGTGTACTTTCTCCTATTTTAAAGTTCCAGATTCTCTATCCTCATGTTATAGATGTGTGTCTGAAAACAGCATATAGTTGAATTTTAAAAACTTGGTCTAGCAATCTTTGTCTTTTAACCAGAGCATTTATGTTTAATACAATTACTGTTTTATTTAGTTTTAAAACTTACTATTTGCTTTTCATTTGTTCTCTCTGTTGACTTTTTCCCCTTCTCCTTTCTTGCCTTCTTTTGAAGTGATTATTTTTATTATTCCATTTTTTCACTCTACTAGTTGGAAAGTTATATTTTAAAAAAATATTTTAGCAGCTACCCTAGAACAGGGGTCAGCAAACTTATTTCTTTTCTTTTCTTTTTTTTAGAAGACAGGGTCTCACTGTGCTGCCCAGGCTGGACTCAAACTCCTGGGCTCAAGCAATCTGCCGTAGCCTCCCAAGTAGCTGGGACTACAGGTGTGTGCCACTGTGCCCAGCTAGCAAATTTTTTCTATGAAGGACCATATAGTAAAAATTTTTGGCTTTGTGTGGACCATAAGATCTCTGTCACAGCTACTTAGTTCTGCCATTGTAGTGCAAAAGCATCCCTAGATGATAGGTAAAGGAATGAATTATAGATAGAGGACTGGATAAAATCATCCAGAACACTAGGTTGAGACCAGAAGCTTGAAGAGTATTTTTAATTTTAAAGTGAGGTAATAGAAAAGGAACTGTAAGTGTGAATCAGAGAAAGAGTAAGCCTAGCAGGAAGATTACAAGAAAAATATTATAACTTACGTGAGGGCAGTTTTCAAGAACAAGGAGTTGGCAGCTTTAGTGGAATGCTATAGTGTGTGTTAAGATGAAGACTGAGAAGAGGCCTTTGGATTTGGTAACTCTCTGGTAATTGGTGAGTTTTTCAAAGAGAGTTCTCTGTAGCCTTGCTGTGTGGGAAGAGCAGTAAGGGAGTAGAGAGTTTCCAAATAACTGGGAATACAGTGATTCCCAAATACTATCCTTGGGACCAGCAATGACAGAATTACCTGGATTTTTCTAACTCAGAGCTATTATCGGGCCTAGAAGTGAATATTTTTAGAAAGTTCTCCAGATGATTCTGATGAATGCTTATGCCTGAAAATTATAAATGTTGATTTTTCAAGCAGTTTAGCAAGGACTGCTTGCCATCAGGATGGATTTGTGAGTTGTATTTTGAGACACTCCCCTTTTTTAAACACAAAGCAATGATTGATAAAATAACAAAAAGAGAAAACCAAATTGACATAAATGGGTCTCAGAAAAAGATAAACATTTCTGTTTCAGAAAGGGAGTGGAACACATTGAGTGGGGCCGTTGCAGGTAGGTATGAAAATAATAATCTTTAGAAGTGAAAAATATAGTAATTATAATTTTAAAAACCCAACAACATGGTGTTGATGAAAGGGGAGAGTCAATAAGATGTTGGTTTTTTCCAATATTAATCTGTAAGATCAATGCATTGTCAAAATGCCAAAAGGCTTTTTCATGATAGTCAACATTGCTGGGTCTGCAGGTAAAGCAGCTGAGGTTTTGGCTTCTTTGAGGTAATGGGGAGGTGTAATTGGAGTTGGGCTCATTGTTGGAAACCATGGGCCAGGATAAGACTCCTCTATTGAAAAAGATGTTTCTGAGTTTAGTTTTAGGGCTGCCATGTTATACAACTTTAGGGATCAGATTGTAGTTACTCAGTGCATCTCGTGGCATAGTACAGGATAAACCCTCCCTGGCTGTAAGAAGTAGCTTTGCTTCTGACTCCTGCCAGAGGCCGCAGCTTATATGAAGCCATATACCTAGGGATTCAGGAGAACAAACATAGGTCTACAACTAGGAATCTGTTAACTCAGGGTATATCCTCACTGTTACTGCAGAGCAGAATCCCCTGATTCGAGTAGACCACCTGTAAGAAAAATATTTGTGAGATAATTGGGGAAATTTAAACATTGACTGATCATTTAATATAAAAAATTGTTAGTTTTTAAATGATTTAGTATGATTATGGTATTATGGTTATTTTATTAATAAAAAAGTAGTAAGCAGTGGGTTCTCAGTAAGTGTTTGTATGAAAAGCAAAAAAACTCCATCAAAAATGCAGCTGTAAAGCTAAGTTCTCAAACATATGAAGCCATCTGATGCTAAGGAAGATATGAAATGAAGTCAATAATCAGAAGAGCGATTCAGCCCTTCCATCGTGTAAGGACACAGTGAAAAGGCACCATGAACCAAAAAATGGGCCTCCATCAGACAGTGAATCTGTAGGTGCCTTGATCTTGGACTTCTCAGCCTCCAGAACTATGAGAAAAAAATTTCTGTTGTTTATAAGCTTAAAAAAAAAAAAAGAGCAGTTCATTCTGGATGACATGAAAATATTAGCCTGAAAAATATTAGATTACATATTTAGGATTTTCAAAGAGAAAAGTAAGGGAGTAATAGCCCTTAAATTAAAACAATTGTGAAATGTAAATAGAAAAAGATCAGGTGGATATGAAAATAATAATCTTTAGAAGTGAAAAATATAGTAATTGTAATTTTAAAAACCCAACAACATGATGTTGATGAATGGGAAGAGTCAATAAGATGTTGGTTTTTTCCAATATTAATCTGTAAGATCAATGCATTGTCAAAATGCCGAAAGGTTTTTTCATGATAATCAACATACTGATCTTAAAATTCTAATGGTAGGGTAAAATAGCCAAGGTAACATTAAAGAAGGACAAATTGAGGTAACATGCCCTTCAGATATCAAAATTTATTATAGAATTATAGTAATTAAGATCAGCTTAGTGATGGACAAATAAACCTATGGAACAGAATACAGAACCCAGAACATATTAATAGGTACATGGAATTTGCTACATGACAAAGATGACATTATGAATTAGTGGGGAAAGAATAGACTCTTCAATGTGGTGCTGGTTCAATTGCTAATTTTAGTTGGAGTAAAAGAAATTAACAGCCCTGTCTCCTAGCATACGGAAAATAAATTCTATATGGCTTAAAGACCTAAATGAGAAAAGCAAAACATGGACCTTTTAGAAGAAAATGTGGGATAATAACTTTATGTCCTAAGGATAAGGAAGGATTTAAAAATTTACCAGGAGCTAAAAATATGTAGGCTTTAGAGCCAGACTGCCTACTTCAAATCTCAACTTTATAAACCCACTCTAGTTATGACTTTGGGCAAGTTATATAATCTTTCTGCTTTTCTTTTCCCCTTTGTAAAATGAGGATGATGTGAAAAAACAACCTTCAGGGAGGAATTGCGAAGATTAAATGAAATAATCCATGTGAAGTGCTTATAAAAATGACTGGTGCAAATAAACACGCGTTAAGAGTTAACTACAATTATTGATGTTGTTTACTAAGAAACAAAGCGTAAACTGTAAAGGATCAGTAAATATGACTATTAAAAATGAAAACTTCTCCATGACAAAAGGCAGTATAAACAAAATAGAAAGATAAGATACTTGCCACACATTCAACTGAAAACTGATTAATATCTAGGATATTAATATATGAAAAACTCATTCAAACCAGTAAGGAAAAGACAACTCATAAAAAAAGGCAAAAGAAAATGAATGAACAACATAGCCCAAATGGCAAATGGGAGGATTAGAATTGCCCATCTTCATTAGTAATCAGGGAAATGCAAATTAAAATAATGGGATATCTTTTCACACTTATTAGATTGACAGAAACTCAAGTCTGACAATACTTTTGGTAAGGAGACAGAAAAAGGTGAATTCTTATACACTGGTTGTGAAATAGTCAATTGGAACAATCATATTTGAGAGTATTATGTTATTTAATAATATTAGGTAAAGTTGAAGATACCTAAACCCTAGCAATTTCCTTCCTAGATAAGAAGCCCAGAGAAATTCTAGCAAAGGCACATGAGAAAACATGTATAAGAATTGCAAGCTGGTCACAGTGGCTCACGCCTGTAATCCTAAACAGTTTGGGAGGCCGAGGCAGGAGGATTGCTTGAGGCCAGGAGTTCGAGACCAGCCTGAGCAAGAGTGAGATGCCATCTCTTAAAAAAAAAAAAAAAATGGAAAAATTAGCGGGGCATTGTGGTGTGCGTCTGTGGTTCCAGCTTCTTGGGAGGCTAAGGCAGGAGGATTGCTTGAGCCCAGGAGTTTGAGGCTGCAGTGAGCTATGATCATGCCACTGCACTCTAGCCCCAGTGACAGAGTAAGACCCTGTCTCAAAAAAAAAAAAAAGGGGGGGGGCAAGAATTGCAACATTGTCTTAATAGTGTAATATTAGAAACATCCTAGTGTTTAGTAGAAGGACAGTGGATTGATAAATTGTGGTGGAATCATACAATGGGATGTTATTTGATAGTTAATGAACTTTATATGTATCAGCATTTATAAATAAAGAAGACAGTATTAAGTTAAAGTGAAAAGCAGACTATTAAGTGTAGTATGACACCATTTTTTTAAAGCTTAAAAACAATGAGAGCCAGGCATGGTAGTACGTGCCTGTAGTCTCAGCTACTTGGGAGGCTAAGATTGATGGATCACTTGAGCCTGGGAGTTCGGTTGCCAGCCTGGGCAACATTGCAAGACCCTGTTGCTTAAAAAGAAAAATAAAAGGAGCAGTATTATATATAATTTATGGAGACCACACAGGTAATAAAAATATTTAAAAAACATGTATGGGAATAATACCAACCTCAGGATAGTGATTATCTCTGCAGAACAACGGAAGGAGCTTTAACTGTATCTCTAATAGTTTGTTTATAAAATGAGCAAGTATAGCAATTTTAAAACTTGTTGAATTTGGGTTGTAGATATATAGCTACATTTTATTTTATTTATTTATTTATTATATTTATTTTTTTGAGACAGAGTCTCGCTCTGTTGCCCTGGCTAGAGTACAGTGGTGCCATTATAGCTCACTGCAATCTCAAACTCCTGGGCTCAAGTGATTCTCCTGCCTCAGCCTCCCAAGTAGCTGGGACTACAGTTGTGTGCCACCATGCCTGGCTAATTTTTTTCTGTTTTTAATAGAAATGGGGTCTTGCTCTCTCTCAGGCTCTTTCTCGAACTCCTGACATCAGACAATCCTCCTGCCTCAGCCTCCCAGAGCGCTAGGATTACAGTTGTGAGCCACTGCACCAGGCCTACTCTTTATTTTTTTATTTTTTATTTTTAAATTTAAAAAATTTGCATATACTCGTGGGGTACAAGTGCAGTTTTACTACATTGATATATTGCATTGTGGTGTAGTCAAGGCCTTCAGCTCATCCATCACTGGAGCAATACACGTTGTACCCATCAAGCCACCTCCCATCATCTACCCTACTCCCCAATCTCCATTCTCTATCATTCCACACTCTGCTTCCATGTGTACTTGTTATTTAGCTCCCACTTATAAGTGAGAACATGAGGTATTTGTCTTTTTGTGTCTGGGTAGTTTCACTTAAGATTATGGCCTCCAGCTCCATCCATGTAAAAGACATGATCATGTAAAAGACATGATTTCATTCTTTTTTTATGGCTGAGTAGTATTCCATTGTGTATACCACATTTAAAAAATCCAGTCCTCTGTTTATGGACATTTAGGTTGATTCCATATCTTTGCTGTTGTGAATAGTGCTGTGATTAACATATGAGTGCAGGTATTCCTTCCCTTTGGACAGATACCCAGTAGTGGGGTTGCTGGATTGTATGGTAGTTCTATTTTTAGTTCTTTGAGAAATCTCCATATTGTTTTCCATACAGGTTGTACTAATTTACGTTCCCACCAACAGTGTATGAGTTCCCTTTCTTCTGCATCCTCGCCAACATGTTATTTTTTGTTTTTTTAATATATGGCTGCTTTTTATGTGTTCTATAATATTCTGTGTGTTTGAAAGATCATCTAGGAACAAGGTGAAAAACTAGTTTCTTGATTAGAGGACTTGGACAATAATACGTGGTAGTATGACAGGTAAATAACTAAAGGTATTTTTCATATTTTTTTTAATAGCACATCTTTATATGTTAAAGGATGAAATAAGTAAAAAGAGAAAGATTGATAACACAGGAGAGTATTTTTTGATGGGCCAAATTGCTAACGAGGATGATAAGAAATAGGTTTTGTTAGCCCTGCAAAGGATGCGGGACATATTTTCTCTGTAGACAGGAGTGGAAGAATAGAGATGAGATGAAAATGGGAATAAATTTTGAGTTAGAGAAGACATTTGAAGGAAATCAGCATTTTCTCAGGTATAAAAGGTGAAATCATTCTTCTAGAAGTGTGGTGTGCTGTGGCGTTTGAGAAGATTGTAAGGGTATGCAGAATCCTTATAAGGAATGGAATATGGTTAGATAAAAAAAATTTCTCTGATTAGTGATGTTGAGCATTTTTTCATATACCTTTTGACCATTTGTGTGTTTTTTTTGAGAAATGTCTATTCAGATCTTTTGCCCATTTTTTAATCAGATTATTTGATTTTTTCCCTATTGAGTTGTTTGAGTTCCTTAGATATTCTGATTATTAATCCTTTGTTAGATGGATAGTTTGTAAATATTTTCTCCCACTTTGTGGATTGTCTCTTCATTTTGTTGATTGTTTCCTTTGCTGTGCAGAAGCTTTTTAGCTTGATGCGATCCCACTTACCCATTTTTGTTTTGGTTGCCTGTGCTTTTGAGGTATTTATTTATTTATTTATAATTGGTATACTCAATTCTAAATTGGTATTTAGAATTGGTATACTCAATTCTTCTCCCAGACCAGTGTCCTGGACTATTGTCCCAATGTTTTCTTTTAGTGATTTTCATAGTTTTAGGTCTTAGATTTAAGTCTTTAATCTATTTTTTTTTTTTTTTTTGAGACAGAGTCTCGTTCTATTGCCCTGGCTAGAGTATAGTGGTGCCATTATAGCTCACTAACCTCAAACTCCTGCGCTCAAGTGATCCTCCCGCCTCAGCCTCCCAGAGTGCTAGGATTACAGATGTGACCCAGTGTGCCTGGCCTTTAATCTATTTTGATTTGATTTTTGTATATGGAGAGAAATGCAAATCAAAAGTATGAGATATCATCTCATCCCAGATAAAGTGGCTTTTATCCAAAAGAGAGGCAGTAACAAATGTTGGCCAGGATGAGGAAAAAGGGTAACCTTTGTACACTGTTGTTGGGAACGTAAATTAGTACAGCTACCATGGAGAATACTATGGAGGTTCCTCAGAAAACTAAAACTAGAACTACCATATGATCCAGCCATTCCACTGCTGGGTATTTATCCAAAAGAAAGGAAATCAGTATATTGAAGAGATATCTGCACTCCCATGTTTATTGCAGCAGTATTTACAATAGCCAAGATGTGGAATCAACCTAAGTATCTATCAATACGTGAATGGAGAAAGAAAATGTGGCACATATACACAATGGTATACTATTTGGCCATAGAAGAGAATGAAATCATGTCATTTCAGCAACATGGATGGAACTGGAGGTCTTTATCTTAAGTGAAATAAGCCAGGCACAAAAAGACAAATATTGCATGTTGTCACTTACATGTAGGAGCTAAAAAATTTAAAAATTGAACTCATGGAGATAGAGAGTACATTGATAGTTATCAGAGACTGGGAAGGGTAGTGGGGAGGGGGTATAAAGTGGCAATGGCTAATGAGTGCAAAAATACAGTTAGATAGAATGAATAGGATCTAGTATTTGGTAGCATAATAGGATGACTGTAGTTAACAGTAATTTATTGTATATTTTAAAATAACTAAAAGAGTAGAATTGGAATGTTCAGTTACCATGATTTGATCATTACACATTGTGTGTATCAAAACATCACAGGTACCACATAATTATATACAACTATTATGTACCCATAAGAATTAAAAATAAAAAAATAAAAGAAAAAAAGAAGAAAAGGTAAACAGTAGCATTGAAGGACAAAGGAAGATTGAATAAAATTTGTAATGGTGCCTAGTTGTGTAATTTTGTCAAATTTGCTCAGCAAGTCAGGGGTAGGATCTTTTTGTTGCTCTTGCCAAACCCTCCTCTTCTTCCCACCTTGGGGGAGGGTGAGAGTCAGAGCCCAGAATTCTTTGACTATGTCTTATTTCTATAGCAGATGTCTCTCATCATTTTCTTGGTTTAAACTTTATATAGTTTAATTTGTTTATCTCATCTTATCTTACTGTTTTTGATGAATTTTATAAAACTTTTGTTGCATTGATGACATTCTTTCTTTTTTTTTTTCTTTTTTCTACAAGAACGAACTCAAACTGCAGATGACATTCTTTCTTATTTTTGCTTTATCCTTAAGAGACTTGGGGTGCAAGGTGATTAGATTTGTGTGATTTAACTATCCTAATCCAGTCTTTAGTGAGGCTTGCCAAGTATAGAGAAAGAACTTGGTTTTAATCCCAAGTACTTGAGGAACATTTGAGGTAGCAGGTGAAAAAATAACTTTTCTCTGTACTGGGTTTTGAATTGTTAATATAATAAGACATTAAAATATATATTTTTGACATGTTGGTATTTTAGAAAGTGCTCAGATTTGGACAGTGAATCTTAATGTTATGTGGTCTCATTGAGTCTGTTTTCAAGATTGTTTCTGCACTAAGAGTTAGGATTTTGTGTTCTAAAAGATGCAATCAACATGTTTGTTAAGCCTTTTGTTTCTTTAGCATCAGAAAGTAATGTGTAATATTACTTCTAAATGTTTCACAACTTTTATGTTACAGTTCTTTTGCCAAAAAAATGGTTTGCACGATCTTGAACATGTACTATCCATGCTGATGGGACAGGATCCAATATGAATATAAATGATGGAGGAAGACGACGCTTTGAGGATAATGAACATACATTACGTATATATCCTGGGACAATTTCAGAAGGAACGATCTACTGTCCAATTCCTGCCAGGAAAAACTCCACAGCTGCTGAGGTGATTGACTCTCTTATAAACAGACTTCATCTTGACAAAACAAAATGTTATGTTCTAGCAGAGGTAAAGGAATTTGGTGGAGAAGAATGGATACTCAATCCAACAGACTGTCCAGTTCAGCGGATGATGTTGTGGCCCCGAATGGCTCTGGAAAATCGCTTGAGTGGAGAAGACTACCGCTTTCTTTTGAGAGAAAAAAACCTGGATGGATCAATCCATTATGGTAGCCTTCAGTCATGGCTACGGGTAACAGAAGAACGTCGCAGGATGATGGAACGGGGTTTTCTTCCACAGCCGCAACAGAAAGACTTTGATGATTTATGTAGCTTACCTGATTTGAATGAGAAAATTCTCTTAGAAAATCTACGAAATCGTTTTAAGCATGAAAAAATTTATACCTATGTTGGCAGTATTCTAATAGTTATTAACCCATTCAAGTTTCTTCCTATTTATAACCCCAAATATGTCAAAATGTATGATAACCACCAATTGGGAAAACTTGAACCCCACATTTATGCTGTGGCTGATGTAGCTTATCATGCCATGCTTCAGCGTAAGAAGAATCAGTGCATTGTGATTTCAGGAGAGAGTGGTTCTGGGAAGACTCAAAGCACAAACTTTCTTATTCACCACCTTACTGCTCTCAGTCAGAAAGGATTTGCCAGTGGAGTAGAACAGATTATTCTTGGAGCTGGACCAGTACTTGAGGTAAGTGTGTAGAAATACTTTCCTTATTCTTTTTTCTGAGACAGGGTCTCGCTATGTTGCCCAGACTGGTCTCTAACTCCTGGGTTCAAGTGATCCTCTCTCCTTAGCCTCCAGGTGCCTGCCACTGTGCCTATCGCTTTTCTTCTTCTTCTTCTTCTTTTTGGAGACAGAATCTTGCTCTGTCACCTTAGCTAGAGTGCAGTGGTTTCATCATAGCTCACTGCAACCTCCAGCTCCTGGGCTGAAGTGGTCCTCCTACCTCAGCCTCCTGAGTAGCTGGGACTACAGGTGCATATCACCACGCCCAGCTAATTTTTCTATTTTTTGTAGAGATGGGATCTCACTCTTTCTCAGTCAGGCTGGTCTTGAACCCCTGAGCTCAAGCAATCCTCCCACCTTAGCCTCCCAGAGTGCTAGGATTACAGGCATAAGCCACCATGCCCGGCCTCTTATTCTTAAACATATGTTAAAAAAATTCTTGGTAGATGTGAGAAGGTAAGATAAAACTAAATAGAAGTGTAGACATTGTTTTTGGTTACAAGGGTAACTGGCAGATGGAAATGCAAAAAAGGCAGTATGGAAGATTGAAGGTGTGACAATGGTAATTTTATTTTTTTTTTAAAGAATGTCTTTGGGTCATTAAAGATGCAAAGAAAGAGATTACTAGAGTCATATATATCCGCCTATAAAGGGAGAAAGCCGGGGCAGGAATCCTGTCTGTAATTGGGTTGTGGAAGTAGGTGGTTGGGGAAAATACTCTTTCCAGTCTATCTATATCTCTGTACCTTAATGTCTGTGCCTGGCATTGAAACTCTTAGGGGTTTGCTTGTAAAAATGTGGAGTATATGGGGAAAAAAATGTTTAGTTGTGGGATATTTTAGGAGTAAAACTATCAAATGTTGAAAGAAATACAGAAAGACTAATACCACACGATCTCACTTACATGTAGAATCTGAAAAAGTTGAATGCATAGAAACAGAGAGTAAAATGGTGGTCACCAAAGGCTGGAGGGTAGTGGGATTATAGAGATTATGGTCAAGGAACATAAATATTTAGTTATACAGGAGTAGTAAGTTCAAGAGATCTGTTGTACATCATGATGACTATAGTTAATAATATATTGTATACTTGAAAATTTCTAAGAGAGTCAATTTTAAGTGTTCTCATCACAAAAAAATGATAGGTATATTAGGTAGTGTATGTGTTAAATAGCTTGATTTAGCCATTCCACGGTGTATATGTACATGAAAACATCATGTTGTACATTATAAATAATGCAATTTTTACTTGTCAATAAAAAAAAAGAAATGAAAGAGAATACACTTTTCTTAAGTCTGGAAAGGAAAAGGTGATATTACACAGTTTTTTTTCTTAAGAGATTTTGTGAGGTGTAATTGAGATACAGTAAACTACACATTATTTAAAGTGTACAATGTGATAAATTTTGATATTTGTATATAGGTGATCCCTGGGTTATAGATGAGATATGTTCCTGAGAACGTTTTTAGGTCAGATTTGTATGTAACTTGGATCCCTGATGAACAGGACATATATGGTAGTAATAATAATGATAATAACAACAACAATACTATTCTTTTGCATGCGTATATCCATATGTTGAAAAGACTATTTTATCCCCATTGAGTTTTCTTGTCGAAAATAAGTTGACTAGAAATGTAAGGGTTTGTTTCTGAATCTCAGTTCTAATCCATTATTCTTTGTGTTTATCTGTATGCCAGTACCACGTCTTGATTGTAGCTTCGTAGTAAGTTTTGAAGTCAAGAAACGTGAATTTTCCAAATTTCTTCCCTCCAGATTGTTTTGAGTATTTTGGGTCCCCACTTATTTTGGTAAATTTCTATATTTGTTTTAGGATTAGCTTGTTAATTTCTTCAAAGGTAGTTTAAAGTTTGGTAGAGATTGTATTGAATCCATAGATCTTAATATTAAGCCTTCTAACCCATGAACACAGGCTGTCTTTTCATTCATTTAGGTCTTTTAAAGTTTTAACAATATTTAAAAATTTTCAGTGTACACATCTTAGCATGTCTTTTGTTAAGCTATTCCTATGTATTTTAGTCTTTTTGATTCACTTTGTATAGAATTGTTTTTCTTAGTTTAATTTTCTGATTGTTTATTGCTAGTAGATAATTAAGTTTTGTGTATTGCTATTGTATCCTCCAACTTGTTGAGTTTATCTGTTTTCATAGTTTTTTAATGTATTTCTTAGCATTTTCTATTCTATATACAAGACCATGTCATCTGTGAATTGAAATAGTTTTACTTCTTCCTCTCTTCTGGATTCCTTTTTTTTTTTCTTTTTATTTCTCGATCACCCTGGTTATAATCAAGTACAGTGTTGAATAGAAATGGTGAGAGGAGACATCCATGTCTTCCTTCTGATCATAGAGAGAAAGCTTTTTGTCTTTCACTATTAAGTATGTTTTTAGCCTGTGTTTTTAATAGATGTCTTTGATCAGGTTAAGTTCCCTACTCTTCATATTTTGTTGAATATTTTTTGTCATGAAAGGGTTTTGCTTTTGTCAGAAGCCTTTTCTGCGTCTATTGAGATGACCATGTGGTTTTGTCCTTTAGTCTTTCAATATTTTGTGCTACAGTAATTTTTTTCATGCCTGAATTTAGTAATTTGAGTCTTTTCTCTCTCTTTCTTTTTTATTCTATGTACCCCAAGTTTTGCCAATTTTGTTGATATTTTTGAAGAACCAACTTTTGGTTTTGTTAATTTTCTTTATTGTTTATTATCTATTTTATTTATTTCTCCCCTGATTATTAGTATTTCTTTCCTTCTGATTGTGTTCACGTTTGCTTTTTCTTTTCTGTTTTCTTAAGGTGGCAGGTTAGTTTATTGATTTGAGATCTTTAAAACATTTTTTTAAATTGATACATTTTAAATTGACACATGATAATTTTACATATTTATGGGGGGATACATGTGATATTTTGATACATGCATACAATGTGTAATGATCAAATCAGAGTATTTAGGATATCCATCACCTCAAACATTTACCATTTCTTTATGTTGGGAACATTTCAAGTCTTCTACATATTTTAAAATATACAGTAAGTTATTGTTAGCTATAGTCACCTTACTATGCTATCTGACACTAGAATTTATTTCTTCTATCTAACTGTATGTTTATACCCATTAACCATTCTCTCTTCACCCCCTGCCCCAGCCTCTGGTAACCATCATTCTACTCTCTACCTCCATGAGATCAACTTTTTTAGCTCCCACATATGAGTGAGAACATGTGATATTTGTCTTTCTGTGCCTGACTTATTTTACTTAACATAATACCCTCCAGTTACATCCATGTTGCTGCAAATGACAGTATTTTATTCTTTTTTGTGGCCAAAACAGTATTCCATCGTGTAGATACACCACATTTTCTTTATCCATTCATTTGTTGATGGACACTTAGGTTGATTCCATAGTTTGGCCATTATGAATAGTGCTGTAATAAACATGAGGGTGACGGTTATCCCTTTGATATACTGATTTCCTTTCCTTTGGATAAATACCCAGTAGTGGGATTGCTGGATCATGCGGTAGTCCTATTTTTAGAACTGTGCACTTCCACCAACAGTGCGTATAAGTTCCCTTTTCTCTACATCCTTGCCAATATTTGTTATTTTTTGTCTTTTTGATAATAGCCCTTCTGACTGGAGTAGAATGATAATTCATTGTGGTTTTGATTTGCATTCCATGATGATTAGTGATGCTGAAAATTTTTCCATATACTTGTTGACTTGTATGTCGTCTTTTGAGAAGTGTCTATCCAGATCCTTTGCCTACTTTTTAATGGGATTATTTGGGTTTTTTGCTGTTGAGTTCCTTGTATATTTCTTCTTTTTTAATATAGAGTTTTACAACTTTAAAGTTCCTCCTAAGCACTGCTTTATCTGTGTCCCATAGATTTTGGTGTGTTATGTTTTTGCTTTCATTTATCTCAAACTATTTTCTAATTTTCCTTGTGATTTCCTCTTTGACCCATTGCTGATTCTTGTACTTGCTTATGACTTCATATGAGCCCCTTTAATTAATTTTTCTTTTTAATTAATATACTTTTAAACACCTGAATTTTATAACTTTTATAATTTCTGCCCTCTTATTGATATTCTCTATTTTAAGGCATCTTTGTTACAATTTAGTTGTTTGAAATATTTAAAATAGTTGATATAAAGTCTTTGCTTGGTAAATCCAACATCTGGGCTTTGTCAGGGACAATTTCTATTTATTGCTTTTTTAAAATTTTCCTGTGCTCACAATTTCTTACTTCTTTGCATATCTCTTAATTTTTTGGTGAAAACTAGACATTTGCAATAATAATAATGTGGCACCTCTGGAAATGAGATTTTCCCAGAGTTTGTGATTATTGTTTTTGTTACTGCTGTTTGATTGTTTCATGATTTTTCTGAACTAATTCTGTAAAATCTGTATTCTTTTTATGCATGAGGCTGTCAAATTGCATGAGGTCATTAAAAACTTCATTCAGTTATGTTAGTGGTCAGCTATGATTGGACACTGAGTTTTTTAAATGCCTTGAAGCATTACAGTTCCCAGTCTTTCCTACGAGGTTCTGTGTGCTTGTTGGGATACCCCTTCAGCACTCAGCAAGGCAGTTGTCATCTCTGCTTTACCTTTTACTTCCTGCTTACATACAGCCACAAGTTCAAACATACGTCTCTGATCTTTGCTGAGCGTGCACATTTCCTGGGCATGTGCAGTGCTGTGCATGCACATGGTCTTCTACATGTCCAGGAGTATTTAAGGTCTTTTCAAAGCCCCCTTCATACATGTTACACACCAGTTTTTCCTTCTAAGTTTTTTGTTTTTTTTTCTTTTTAGCCTCCCCATGTTATTGCCACAGCAGGCGGTTGCAGTGTTTTAAACAATTACCTCTGATGGTTTCTGACAAACACACGTGGTTGAAGGGGGGGAGCAGTGTGGAGAGGCTCAGTGAGTGATTTCTGAGTAAGTTCAAATTAAGACAACCCTTTGAGGGAATTTTTCCAGGGAAATGCCAGACAAGCCAAATCGTGATGATTCTCTGGGGGAACAGGGCTTTGGAATAGCTCTAACCCTATTCTGATCTTTCCAATGGCTTCTAGGATGCTTTTACAAAAAACCATCACTGTAGGATGTTGATTTTCTCTTCAGTGTGGAGCTAGAGAGAGGGGATAGCTAAAATACCTGTTTTTCTTAACTAAGACTCAGCTGTTTTTCTTGATTAAATGCCCCCCTACCAAAGATTGTTGCAAGCCTTTGGTTAATTTCCAGAGTTGACTTTGACATTTTTTTGTTAGTATTCTTGTTTTTTTAATGAAGGAGAGGATTTTCAGAGGTCCTTACTCTGCCATTATTGCTAACCTCACTCTCAATGATCAAGAGATTTAAGTAATAGAAAATATTTTGTATGTTTACTTGTGTGGTGGCCATTTCTGCTGTTTTTCATTCTTTGTGTAGGTCCATATTTTAATATATCATTTTCCTTCTGCTTGAAGGACTTATTTTAATGTTTCTTTTAGTGCAGGTTGGCTTGTGATGAATATTTTCAGATTTGTATGTCTGAAATTGTCTTTTTTTGCCTTCATTTTTGAATGAATTGCTATTTTATAGGAGTTTTAAGAATTTTCTTTGAAAGAAATAATCTTACAGTAAAATTCTGTGAATTTTAAAAAATATTAATTTGTATAACCATCTATGTGCAATCTGGATACAGAATAGTTTCACTACTCTATAAAACTCCCTCATGTTATTTCTAACCTTCATGCCCTATGCTCTGCCATACTTCCATAACTCATGGCATCTACTTATCTGCTCTCTGTTGCTGCTGATTTTTGTTTTTGAGAATGACATATAAATGGAATCATATCATATGTAAAGTTTTGAGACTGACTTCTCTTATTCAACATTATGTCTTTCACATTCACCCAGATTGTTAAATATGGCAATTGGTTGTTTATTTTTACTGCTGAGTAGTATGCTGTTGTATGGATGTACCACAGTTTGTTAAAGCCTTCATTTATTGATGGACATTTTGGGTATTTCCAAGCTTTGGCTATCACAAGTAAAGTTGATAATAACATTTGTGCCTAGATGTTTATGTATGCATAAATTTTCATTTCTCTAGAGTAAACACTTCAGGAATAGGACTGCTGGGTCATATGGTAAGAGTATTTTTAATTTTTTGTGAAACTGTCAGATTGTCTTCCAGAGTTGTACCATTTTGCATTTCCACGAGCACTATGTGAGTTTTCCAGTTCTTCTCAACCTCAGCGTCACGTGGCATTGTTAATTTTTCTTATAGCCATTCTAGTAGGTGTTTAGTGGTATCTCATTGTGGTCTTAATTGAATTTTTATAGTAGCTGCTGATGTTGAACATACTTTCTCATGCTTATTTGCCATCCATATAACCTCTTTGGTGAAGTGTCTGTTGCAAGGCTCTCTCTCAAAATGGCCCCAGATGACTTCACATAATGATAGAGTTTTATTCCAATCAAAGGTTAAGTAGCAGGAAAGCCTCTGATTGGCTTTTGACATTGTAGCATTGGTAGGCTCAAAAGTGGCATATATGAAAATAGAAGTAGTACATTGTACGTTCATATTTCATATCTCCAAGCCTTCCTTTTTAAAAAAAATTTTGTCAAAATATAAAGTATTTGACATTTAAATGAATATTTCTTTGATGAAATCAACATTTTATGAATCTGTGCTATGTGAGTTTTCTAATTTCCTTGGAAAAGACTTGCTATGATGGAAAGGGAGAGGGTAGAATGGAGAAACTATTCTGAGCATTCAAAACTCACCAATGTCAAGCTTTTTTTGTATATATAGCTCATATGGTTTGGTGGAGAGCCTGGGCTTTTCCCATTCCTTACTTAGGTACAGTGGAATCTAAACATTCATAACGGATATTTCTGGAGATTTTCATGAATCTGTACCTTTGCTACTATCACTATAGAATAATTTAATACTCAATAAAATGTAATTTCACAGAAATTTAAATACATCCATAATAAGAGCAGTGGGTGTCAAACTTTAGCTTGCATCTGAACCATTTGAAGGGGTTATCAAAACACAAATTGCTGGACCTTATCCTCAGAGTTTCTCATTCAGTAGTTTTATAAAGGATCTAAGAATTTGCACTTCTAATAAATTTTCAGGTGATGCTAATGCTTCTGGTCCTGGGATCACACTTTGAGAACTGCTGGAGTAGAGATGTAGTTTTGGGGGCATCAACTTAGTTTACCTCCTCAGCCTGTTGTGTGTGTGTGTGTGTGTGTCCATGTATGTGCACTTTGCACAGTTACAGTTTAGTGCAAACAGCTTTGCATTTAGGAAGTGTTCTGTAAATGACTGGTTTAGGTTTGGAGTTAGAGGGCATGCCATTCCCATGAGATCATTATAGTAGGAGAAAAAAGCAAATGCTCTGCAACAAATCATCTGTAATCTGTCTATTCTAGTTTTGTTTCTTCAAATATGTGAATGGGTTAGGCTTGGGCAGTGGCTTTGGTTTTTTAAAATTAAAATTTTAGTAAATTTATTAAACTTATTAAAGTTGCCCTATATTGAGATAAAACTTACAATAAAATGTACACATTTAAAATGTATAGTGCAGTGAGTTTTGATAAATGTATATACCCATGTAACAATCGTCATACAGTCAAGCTATTGAATATCTTCATCACCCCTTGTTCTTCTATGTAGACATTTCCCAGTCCCACCCCAATTCCCAGACAACCTCTGATCTGCTGATTTCTTGTGCTTAGCATGTTTGATATTCATTAGTGTTGATATTTGTATCATTAGTTCATTTTTATTGCTGGGCAGTATTCCATTGCAAGGTATATACTTTGGGTAACAATTTAGGAAGCTTACAGTTTATATTCTTTTGTAATGAGTACTATAGCTTTGCTTTATTAATAAATAGGCATAATAAAGTGTAGTGCATTATGTAATGGAACTTCAGTTCATTTATACTATTCTAAAATTGTAATTATTTTAATGTAATTTTTCTTTTCCTAGCCCCTTGTTGTTTCAGTTTAGCAGGATTTTTAAAAAATATAAGTATAAATATATTAAGAATTTTTTTTGGCTCTGGAACGTGAAAGAGAAATCTGAATTTTAACGAGCATGAAGTTTTTAAAATTAAGATTTATTTGACTGATGGCTGGACATGTGGCTTAGGCCTGTAATCCCAGCTATTCGGGAGGCTGAGGTGGGAGAATCGCTTGAGGCCAGGAATTCAAGACCAGCCTGGGCAACATAGTGAGACCCTGTCTCTACAAAGAATTTTAAAAATTAACTGGCTGTGGTGGTGCCCATCTGTAGTCCTTGCTACTGGGGAGGCTGAGGCAGGAAGATTGCTTGAGTCCAGGACTTCAAGGCTGCAGTGAGCTATGATTGTTCCACTGCACTCCAGCATGGGCGATAGACCAAGACCATGTCTCAAATAAAAATATTAAAAAAAAAACTTTAAAAAAATTTATTGTACTGAATAGCATAAAATAAAATCTACTTGGTTTTCTTTCGGTTGTTAATTGCTTTCTTTTATTTTACCTGGACTATGAGTCTGAATATTTAAGTGAATTGCCTCTCTACTATCTCTTTAGAATTTTGTCTCTTTGAGCTGACCTAAACAGCATTTTCTAGGAAAAAAAAAATTTAATGAAACTAATGAGAATTGTTTATTTTGACAGGCCTTTGGAAATGCAAAGACAGCTCATAATAACAATTCAAGTCGTTTTGGCAAGTTTATTCAAGTAAATTACCAGGAAACAGGCACTGTACTTGGGTAAGTACTGCTACATAGCTGTAGTAGGCTTTGAAGCATATTTTACTTTTGTCATTACTCCTTTATAAACTATGCGTTGTTCATTTGCAGACATTGGTATCTGTATTAAAATTTTTTTTCTGTCAACCATTTTTTTTCTTTGGAAAAGTTCAAACCTCAGAATTATAAGACTAATGTAACACTCATATACCCTTAACCTAGATTTATTAATTATTAACAATTTATTGCATTTGCTTTTTTCTATATTATACATACATTCGTTTTTTTTGAAAAATTGTTTTCAAGTAAGTTGGACATATAACTTGACTCCCTAATTACTGTATTTCCTAAAACAACTCCATTTTGCTGCATAACCATATTTCCATTATTATACTCAAGAAATTTAATTTTGTTACAATTATATTTCTTATTACATAGTATATGATCTCAGTCCTTGGATTGTGCCAGCAATATTTTTAATAGTTTTTTTTGTTTTAATTAACAGACTTTATTGTTTTAGAGTAGTTTTAGGTTCATAGTAAAAATAAGTGGAAAGTTCAGTGAGTTCCCATCCCTTCAGACATCCTTTCTAATTTCCCCTGTTATAAGCATCTTGCGTAAGTGTAGTCTATTTGTTATAATTGATGAGACCATACTGATACATTCCTATTAACCGAAGTTGTTAATTTGCATTAAGGTTTACTCACATTTTATATTCTGTGAGTTTTGACAAATGTATAAAGGCATGTATTCACCATTACAGTATAATACAGGATAGTTTTACTGCCCTAAAAATCATCTGTGCTGTGCCTGTTCATCCCTTCGATACCTGCTAACCCCTGGCAACTACAGATCTTTTTAACTGTTTCCATAGTTTTACCTTTTCCAGAATGTCGTATAGTTGGAATCATACAGTATGTAGCCTTTTCAGATTGAATTCTTTAACTTAGCAGTATGTATTTAAGTTTCTCTATGTCTTTCCATGGCTTGGTTTTATAGGGCTAATGTCAAATTTATATGTTAATTTGGGGATAATTGACGTCTTTGTGCTTTTTAGGAGTGTTTTAAAGTTTTTTTTGTATGAAGTATTTTATTTTATTTTAATATTTTTACTAGTATTAGGTTATTAAGTATGAAATGTCCGATATCCTTAAGTACTAAGTTAGTTGATATCTCTGACATTTCACTTTGACACTTCTTGTTTTGTTTTGATTGTGAAGGTATGTCCTCATTCTTTGAAACGCACAGTTTGGCTTGTGTTTATCTTTCAAATTTTTTTT
Organism: Daubentonia madagascariensis; assembly: GCA_023783475.1. Taxonomy (NCBI): domain Eukaryota; kingdom Metazoa; phylum Chordata; class Mammalia; order Primates; family Daubentoniidae; genus Daubentonia; species Daubentonia madagascariensis. The sequence continues at coordinate 2,638,753 of JAKFHU010000144.1, read as the reverse complement.
TAAAGCAATTTTTGTGAAACCATGGATAAGTAAAAAATTTGCATTATTTTCAAATATGAGTTCTGTCATGGAACCCATGCACCCCAGACAGCTTGAAATATCAACGAAGTGTTTGGAAAGGATGTGGCTAATGAACGCACAGTACGTCCGTGGTTTGACAAGTTCCATTCTGGTGAGTTTAATCTTGAAAATGAGCTATGTGGGTGACCTGAGACCATGGTGGATAATGATGAGCTGAAAGCTGTAGTGGAAGAGAATCCATTTCAACCTACGTGTAAATTAGCAGCAAGATTCAACGTTGCTATTCCAACAATATTGGACCATTTGAAACAAATGGGCAAGGTAAAGAAGTTGGATAGATGGGTACCACATGAACTAAATGAGCGTCAGAAGAGAAATCGTCTCAAAGCTTGCCTTTCTTTGCTGTCACAACATAGAGGCAAACCATTTCTACACTATATTATTATGTGTGATGAAAAATGTATCCTTTTTGACAATCTCAAGCGTTTGGCACAATGGTTGGATAAAGATGAAGTGCCAAAACACAGTCCAAAACTGAATAGTCATACAAAAAAGCTAAAGATGTCTGTTTGGTGGCCCAGCGCTAGTATTATCCACTACAGCTTCGTGAAACCTGCTCAATAGATTACAGCAGATGTCTACCGCAACCAATTGGACGAAATGATGAGGATGCTTGTGATTAAGCAGCTGAGGTTGGTCAATAGAGACAGGCCAATCCTCGTGCAAGACAGTGCTCGACCACATGTCTCACAAATGACACTGCTCAAACTACAGAGGCTGGACTTGGAAACTCTCTGTCATCCACTGTATTCACCAGACCTTGCACCAACTGACTACCACTTCTTCCAGGCTTTGGACCACTTCTTGCAAGGAAAAATATTCAATTCTCAACAAGCTGTGGAAAATGCCTGTCAGGATTTCATCGCCACTCACTCTCCAGTCTTCTTTGCTGCTGGCATAGACAAGCTACCGTTAAGATGGCAAAACTGTGTCGATAATTTAGGCGCATACTTTGCTTAATTGTACTGCCTCTTGTTTGAGATATAATAAACTAAACTTTTGATTTGAAATCGGACATTTCATATTTAATGACCTAAATATGTGTGATTTTCTCTTGCGTGATATCTTCTTATTGCATATTGTTTGTGTATGTGGAGAGTATTGCTTTTTATATTAATTTTATATCTCATTACCTTACTGGATTATTTTATTGCTTATGTTAGTTTTACTATTATTTCTCTTCTTTTAGGTTTATTCTATCTGCAAAAAGAGATAATTTTACTTTTTTTTCAGTTCTTTTATCTCTCATTATTTTCTTTCTTGTTTAATTCACCCCCAATACCATGAAAATGTTGTTTCTGACCTTTTGAAGACCACTAAATACTAGTTTTAGGACATTTTTATCATATTGACCAATTAAGCATCAATTTTAATTTTCTTGAGTGTTTTTGTCAGTAATTGAATTTTATCAAAGTCTTTTATGGCATCTATGGAGATAAGCATGTCTTCATCCTGAGATTTATTAATATTGTAATTTCTCCCCAATACTGAACTAGTTTGTATTCCTGGGAAAAGAATCCCACTTGGTCAATACAAACACATACACATATATACATGAACAGATGTATTTATACACATATATGTAAATTGGTTGTTGTATTCTGTTTGCTAGTTTTTATTCATGATTTTTGCATCCCTATTAATAAGTGAGATTGATCTGTACTCTTCTTTTTTATGCTATTTTAATTATGCATAAGTCTGATTACTTTTCTTCTGCATTTAAATTTAAAAATTTTGATCAAAACTGCTATGTGTATCCCCCGCTTCCCAACCAAAACCAAAACAAGAAGTCCTTCTTCAATGGCAGATTTTATAGCTCTTTCTTTCCTGATTCTGAACCATCAGTTTGCAAAGGTAAAGTTGTTACTTTTCCCATAAAAGTGGGATGAAGTTAAGTTGTCAGGCTGTTCTTTCTTAGTATTTATGATTGTGCTGTAGGAGCAGTTGATAATAGGTAAAGTTGTGTATGTAGCTTTGTAACAAAGTGCTGTTATATATATTCATTAATTCTCAAGAAATTTTGTAAATTAGGAATGGCAGATGTTTATTTTCCCATTTTATGAGTGGAATTTAGGCTCTTATATGTTAAGTGACTACTTAAAACAGTTAAACATTTTCTTACATCAATGATGAGCAAAAATCTTCTTGATTAGTAGGTCAAGAAATATATTTTGAACATTTTTACTCTTTCATTTTATCATGCATTAAGCAAGCATTTAAGGAGTTAATTTTGAGTATCAGACACTGTGCTAAGTGTTGAGGACATAAGATATAGATACATTCTCTGCCATGAAAGTTCTCATAGTCTTTTTGGGAAAACAGATATTTATGTAAGATGATTACTGTCGATGAGATAAGTGCAATGATTGAACTATGTGTCTGGACGACTTCACAAAAAAAGGTGACTTTTATGTTGAGTATTGAAAACTTATGAAGCAGAAGAAGTGGGAAATCACATTTATTAAGGAATTGGCATTAGCAAATGAATGGAATTATTATAAGAGTTTGGTATACTTGAGGAGATAAGTTCAATGGCTGCAGAGCACGGGCATAGTGGTCAGTTGGTATCAAATTGTGTCTAAAGTTCTAATGTTTGTAATTATGTTCTTGACATAATAAATTTTATTTATTATAAAAATGTGAAATATACACAGAAGTAAAGATAAATAGTACAAGGAACCCCCACTCAGATTCAAACAATGATCAAATTTTGCCATATTTGCTTCATCTGTCCCTGCACACCCCGTTTTTAATGCCAGTGTGTTTAAAAAAAAAATTCCAGTGGGGCATGGTGGTAGGTGCTTATAGTTTCAGCTAGTTGGGAGGCTGAGGCAGGAAGATCCCTTGAGCCCAGGGGTTCTGATTCCAGGAGTTTGAATCCAGCCTCGGCCCCATAGCAAGACCCTGTCTCCATTTAAAAAAAAATTCAGAGAGACATGAATTCACTTGAATTCACGTGATCCCCATACTTGAGTAAAAGTAGGGGAATAACATGATTAGATCTTATTTTATATGTAGGTAACTCTTGTAGCAGTGTAACTCATGGATTGGAAAGGAGAAAAGAGAGATGTCCAGGAAGTGGTATGTTGGTATACATTAGTCCCCCGCCATTTGTGGTTTTGTTTTCCAAGGTTTCAGTTAACTGAAAATAGGTGAGTACGGTACAATAAGGTATTTTGAGAGAGAGAGAGAGCACATTCACGTAACTTTTATTACAGTATATTGTTATAATTGTTCTATTTTATTATTAGTTGTTGTGTTAATCTCTTACTGTGCCTAATTTATAAATTAAAGTTTACCATAGGTAGGTATGTATAGGAAAAAACTTAGTATATATAGGGTTCAGTACTGTCTGTGGTTTCAGGTGTCTTGGGAACGTATCCTCCATGGATAAGGACAGGGGGGAACTAATGTAGTTGAAAGAAAGAACCTTTGTAAATTTAAAACAGACCTGGGTTAAAATCATAGTTATGCTGTTTATCAGCTGTATGATCTTAATATCTTTGGGCATCAGTTTCTATGCTTGTAAAATAGGGGCAGTAATATTTACCATACAGGGTGGTTGTGAGGATTTAACATCTTAGTTCGTGTTAGTTTCCTTTCTCCCATTTTAGACAGGTAAGAGCCTGTTGCGGTAGTTTAGACTAGAGATGGTAATGGTCTGAATATCTGATATCTGAATAAGATATCAGAAATATAATTGCTGTTTCAGTTTTTCATTACTTTGAGGATATAGTTCATTCTTCTGGCCCATGGTATATTAGCTCTTCTTGATCTAGTACACCTGCCTATCTTTTTCTTTAGCCATACTTTACTGTCAAAAGCCACATAATGACGTTTTGTTTAATGATAGACTGGTGTTCCAATAAGATTTTAATACCATAATTTTTACCATGCCTATATACATTTAGATATGTTTAGATATACAAATACCATTTGTTACAGTTGCCTACAGTATTCAGTACAGTATGCTGTACAGGTTTGTAGCCTAGGAGCAATAGGCTATACTATATAGCCTAGGTGTGTAGTAGGCTATACCACCTAGGTTTGTGTAAGTATACTCTATGATATTTGCATGACAAAATTGCCTAATGGCACATTTCTCATCATGTACCCCTGGCATTAAGTGATACATGTTTGTAATTGTTTTCCCTGAAGTTGATATGTGTACTCTCTTTCCTTTATGCCTTTACATAAAGGCAGTTTTCCTTGCCTTCCTCTGGTTAATCCTTCAGATTTTAGATTCATTTACTCAGCCACTTACTTACCAGATGTATTTAATGAATGTTTACTATATGCTGTGTTCTCACCATTCATGGAAATTCTTCTTTACATCCTTTTTCCTTCTTGAATTAAATCTCAGGTGTTTCTCTTGATGTATGGTTAATATCCTGGTCATTGCTCTGTAATAAACCCTGTCAACTCAGTATGATAGCTAGCTGCTAGTTTATCTATTTCCTCCACTAGTTTTTAAGCCCTCTGAGAACAGGTAATATCACTTATTTCCATATTCCTTGTGCTTAGTATAGTGACCAATAAGTGAATGCTTACAGAATACATCAGTATATAATAAATAAATATATTTTAGGTTATGGCAATAGCAGGAATATATAAAGAAACAAAGTATATCTTTGAGCCTTATTTAGTAGTCTGGCCAAAGTATAATGTCTGGAAGAATGTATAGTGGTATGTGAGCCTGGAAAGAACGTAGAGTCTGAATCTTGGAGGATCTTGTGTACTGTGTTTCGAACTTCTGACTTTATTTTGCTTTATTGAATGAAAACAAAGACTCACGACCTTTTGAATTTAACATGAATAACACTAACAGTACCCATAACACAATTTTAATGCTAAATGTGCTGAAATGATCTGGATAGTATTCTTTATACTTTTGTACCGTCTCTCAACAAATATTTGTCTACCTTTATTTACTTTTATTCAACTTTATTATTTATATCATCCAATTTTACTTTTCTTCTAGTGCCTATGTTGAAAAATATCTACTGGAGAAGTCCAGACTCGTTTATCAAGAGCATAATGAACGGTACATATTTTTATTTGTATAATTAGATCAAATTAAGATTTGTATCATGCAATTGACTTTTAAGCTCTTTGTGTATTATGACCCTTAATTCAATTTACTTCATGCATAGCTTTATGTATAATTGCTATTTCTGTCATGGGCAGAACACTGCGGTTTTTCAGAGGCTGCTAAGAGGAGATTTTTGATTCTAGGCAAATTATCAGAACAGGAAAACAGTTTCTCAGGTAGTATCTCATTGCTCTTTGTGAGCAATGTGTCTTTGGATCTTTCTTCCATTTTAGTGTTCTTTCTCTGATTTGAGGAAAGTTTTAAGGAAAGCTCTTAATTCCATTATAATATTTGAAGTCCATGGGTCTTTAGAGATGATATATGTGATATCCTTCAGATGAAGAAACCAGATATCATAGAGAGGTAAATAAATGATTTGCTTTGTGCTATAGTAAGACAAAATAGTTAAGAGCCAGAGTTTGAAGTTAAACAGACCTACATTCAAATCTTGCATATGTCTTGGGCATCTCACTTAACTTCTAGCAGAAGGTATTTATTCCCATTTTACAGATGGAAAACTATCCTAAAGTTATTTAGAGGATTAAATGAAATAACATTTATAAAATGCTTGGCATGGTCCTTATACGTAATAAAAGCTCGCTAATCAATAGCTAACATTACTGTAATGAATTACTGTCAAGATTAGTACTAGAACTCAGGCTTTTCTGTTAATTTTTTTGTGGCTAGCAGAAGTAAGAGGATATCTGAATTAGAGGTGTTTTAACACAAAGGGAAGAGAGTTTCAGGAAGAAAAGAGCTTCATGAGCACTTGCAGCACGTATCAGATGCTGCTATTAGAAGGTTATTGGTAACCTCTTCTAACACATTTTAATACAGTGAAGGGGATATAAGCCTGATTTCCTTGGTTTTAGAGAATGAATGGGAGGTGAATATCCGGAATCTGGATTCTTTACTAATTCAAACACTTTAGTTGTTATAGATCTGTTCAGACTTTCTATTTGTTCTTTAGTCAGATTTGGTAGTTTGCATCCTTTTAGGTATTTGTCTATTTCCTCTAGATTGTCTAATTGTTGACAAAAAATTGTTTGTAGTATCCCTTATAATATTTTTTATTTCTGTTAGGTTGGTAGTAATGTTTCACCTTCTTTCATTCCTGAATTTGAGTCTCTTTCTCTTTCTGTATCTGTCTCATCAGTTTAGATAAAAGTTTGTTAATTTTGTGGATGTTGTCAAAGAACCAATCTTTGGTTTCACTGATGTTCTTTATTGTTTTTCCTATCCCTATTTCATTTATTTCTGCTTTAGTATTTATTATTTCTTTCCTTCTGCTTGCTTTGGGTTTAGTTTGCTCTTTTTTTCTAGTTTCTTAAGGTGAGTGGTTGGTTAGGTTATAGATTTGGAATCTTGCTGCTTCTTTTTCTTTTTTTTTCCCTGCCCCTTCTTTTTTTTTTTTTTTTAAAATATGGATTTACAGGTATGAAGTCCCTCAAAGTACTAGCTGTTTTGTGTGTTTTGGTGGTGTTTTGTTTTTGTACATCTCAAAGTATTTTCTAATTTTGCTTGTGATTTCTTCTTTAACCCATTGGTTATTTAGGAGTGTATTATTGAATTTCCATGTATTTGTGAATTTTGGAAGTTTCTGTTATTAGTTTCTTACTTCATTGCAAAGTGGTTGGAGTAGATATATGATTTCAGTCCCCTTAAATTTATTGAGACTTGTTTTGTACTCTGACATTGGTCTGTCCTGAAGAATGTTCATGTGGACTTAAGAAAATGTACATCCTTTTGTTGTTGGATGGAGTGTTCTATAGATAGGTGTCAGATCTAGTTGGTGTATAGTAATTTTCAAGTTCTCTTTTTCTTTGTTGATCTTTTGTCTCATTTTGTTTGTTACTGAAAGTGCGGTATTGTAATCTCTCAGTATTATTGTTGAATTGTCTATTTCTTCCTTTAGTTCTATCAAGTTCTTTTTGGTCCATGTATTTTGGGGCTCTGTTGTTAGACACATATATATTTAGAATTATTATATCTTCTTAATGGATTAGCCCTTTTGTCATTATAAAATGGCCTTCTTTGTCTCTATTAACAATTTTTGTCCTAAAGTCTGTTTTACCTGATATTAGTGTAGACGTTCCAGCTTTCTTTTGGTTACTGTTTGCATGGTGTCTTTTTCTATTTTTTATTTTCAATCTATTTGTGTCTCTGAATCTAAAGCTTATCTTTTATAGACAGCATGTAGTTGGATCGTTTTTTTTAATCCATTCTGCCAGTTACCTGCCTTTGGATTAGTGAATTTAATTCACTTATAATTAATATAGATATATAATTAATATAGATAAGGTAGGATTTACGAATACCATTTTGCTATTTCTTTTCTATATGTGTTATGATGTTTTAGTTCCTCTGTTCTTCTATTATTTCCTTCTTTTGTGTTAAATGAATGTTTTCTAGTATGCCATTTTCACTTAGTTGGCATTTCTTTTATTATTTTTTAGTTATTTTCTTAGTGGTTGCCCTGGAGATTACAGTTAACATCTTTATTTATTAACATATAGTTTGGGTTAATGACAATTTAATTTTGATAGTATACAAAAAACTTTATGCCTGTGTAACTCTGCTCCTTTATGCATGCAAATTACATCTTTACAATGGTATACCCATCAACACAGATTTGTAATTATTGCTTTATGCAGTTTTTCAAATCTAGTAAGAGAAAAAAATTACAAATAAAAAATAAACTTTTACTATCGTTTATATTTACCTATGTAGTTACTTCTACCAGTACTCTTTAATTTTTCATGTTAAACTGACTCTTGTCTGGTGTCATTATTTCAGCCAGAAGAACTCCTTTGAGTATTTCTTGTAGGGCCCATCTGCTAGCTATGCAGTCTCTTAGTTTTTGTTTATCTGGGAATGTCCTGATTTCTTCTTTATTTTTGAAGGATAGTTTTGCCGGATATACACTTCTTGATTGACACTTTTTCCTTCTCAGCACTTTGAATATGTTATCTGTCTTCCAGGTTCTTGGTAAGAAATTAGCTATTAATCTTAAAATAGGATACCTTGACGGAACATTTTTCTCTTGGTGCTTTCAAAATATGCTCTTTGTCTTTGTCTTTCAATATGGTTGGTCCAGGTGTGGATCTCTTTGAGTTTATCCTCCTTGGAGTCATTGAGTTTCTTAGATGTGCAAATTAATGTTTTCCATCAAATTTGGGAAGTTTTTGTTTATTATTTTTTCAAATATTCTTTCTGTTCTTTTCTGTCTTCTCCTTTTGGGACTCTCATTATATATCTATTGGTCTTTTTAATGGTGTCCTATAGGTCTCTGAGACTCTGTCCATTTTTCTTCATTCATTTTTCTTTTTGTTCCTCAGACTAGCTTCAATTGACCTGTCTTCAAGTTTGTTTGTATTCTTTCTTCAAGTTCACTGATTCTTTCTGCCTACTCATATCTACTATTGAGCTCCTCTAGATACTTTTTCATTTCATTTATATTTTTCAACTCCAGAATTCCTTTTTATTTTCTTATAAGTTCTTTATATTTACTGATAGTCTCTATTTGGTGAGACGACATTCTCATACTTTCCTTTAGTTTATTAAATGTGTATCCTTTAGTTCTTCGAACGTATTTAAAATAGCTGATTGAAATCTTATCTAGTAAGCCTAATGTCTGGGGTTTCTCAGGGACAGTTACTAATTGTTTTTCTCCTTTGCATGGGTTATACTTACTTGTTTCTTTGCATGACTCATAATTTTTTTGTTGAAAATTGGACATTTAAAATAATACAATGTGACAACTCTGGAAATGAGTTCTCTCCCTCTCTGGATTTATGGTGGTTGTTTTTATTCCTGCTGTTTAATTGTTTTATTACTTTTCTGAGCTAATTTCATAAAGTTTGTATTTTTTTTCAAGTGTGGCCATTGAAGTATCTGCTTGTTTAGCTTAGTTGTCAGGTAATGACTGGACAGAGATTTAAATGCTTGGAAACAGTAAGTCTCCTAGTCTTTGCCACAGGGCTTTCTGTGTATATTGGGTCATGCCTTCAACACTCAGCTAGGCATTTTACAGAAGGCATTTTACCTTCTCCTTTACTTCCTGTTTGTGTAGACTTCAAGGTTAGCCAGAGGTAAGAGTTTAGTACTTCATCTGATCCTTTCTGACAGCATATACAACTGTGGGTAAGTGCACAGCTTTATGCATGCATATGGCCTTCTAGATTCTCAGGAAGTATATCGGAGCTTTTCAAAGCCTGTATGAAGATACCATTCACCAGCTTTTCCTTTTAAGTTTTTTGGTTAGCCTATTGTTTGCTCCAGTTTTATCCACCACTTCAGGCAGCAGGCATGTTCAACAATTGCCTAAATTGTTTTCTACAGATGCCTCTGGGGAAAAGATTTTTGTACCGTACAAAGTGTGATCTGCTCATATAAAGTCAGTCTTGAATGTGGCTTCTTCTAGGGAACCACCAGGCAGTTCAAATAATGCTATTTCATAGGGAATGAGGCTTTGAACAAGCTCCAACCCTGTTCAGCCCCTTCTTGTGGCTACCAGGCTTCTGGTGTCCACCATGATCATAGACCATTGGTTTTCAAGGATACTGTGGACTTGGTGAACAGGGGATGGAATAGGGCAAGTTAAAATCCCACAAAGCTGTTTTTACTGAGATTCAGCTGTTTTTACTGTGATTCAGCTGTTTTTCTTGAGTGAACACTCTCTGGATTGCTGCAAGCTTTTGGTTAATTTCCACAGTTCTGAAAAAGTTAATTGTGACAAATTTGCCAGGTTTCTCATTGGTTTTATGGAGGAGAGAATTTTCAGGGCTCCTACCTTTGTCATTTTGCTGCTTTCATCCTTCTCTTTTGTATTCCACATCCAAAACATCATTCTGTTTTGTAGGAGTACTTAAATATTGAATTTATCACATTTGTATAAAACAAAGCAAAGCTAATAGATACATTTTACTAATTTTAGCTTTTTTCTTGTTAAATGATAACCATAAATCATATTCATTAGAAAGTTATACTTCTAGCAATCCATGTAACCAAAACATTTGTACCCCCATAATATTCTGAAATAGAAAAAAAATAAAAAAAAGAAAGTTATCCTTCTTTGTTTCCAACAGGAACTATCATGTATTCTATTACCTACTGGCAGGAGCAAGTGAAGAAGAAAGATCAGCATTCCACCTTAAACAACCAGAGGAATATCATTATCTTAATCAGGTGAGAGTTCATAAAAAGCATTTTGAAGTGTAGGACAATATTAAATTTTAGCTCTTCAAAAAGGGTTTTTTCCTAGTACTTTCTTTCCCAAACCCGATAATGGATATTAACTTGCATATTCATACATGTAATCTAAAAATTTGTGTGATATAGTTCTCAAATTTAAAAATTATTACCACCTTCATATAAGTGTGTATTTTTGTGAGATTCTTTAAGAAAATAATAAGCTGCTTATAATAATAAGTGACTTACTTTTTACAGACCCCAGAATGTTAAATATTACTAATGATTAATGCTTGTCCTTTGCAAAGGATTACTTGAAACCTGATTTGCATGCTTTGAAGTGTAACACACATACGTCTTTGCATGATATTATGAGACTGACTTAGAGTATGGTGATTTTTATAATTTAATAAACAGTCCTCTTAAACATTCAGTATGAAATTCATCAAAGGCAAATGAGTTACAGAATTTGGATCTTTCCTCAAAACTCAAAATTCATCCCTAAACTTCCACAATAAGGAGTAAGTCTCACAACTTTTCCTTACATTGGTTTCTCTAATTTTATTATTCCTTATATTAACAAAAATTCTAAAATTAATATTAATGGAATTGGTATAAAAGTAGATATTTAAATAATAGATTATCTCCCCTTATTTTTTGTTTGAAGGGAGTTGTAATGTCTATGGAAAGAAGTTCCTTTATGGCAGTTAAAAAAATTCTTATGAAAGTTTTATAAGCAAATTGATACTTTGATGATGGCTGAAAGACAGTAGTGTGTATTTAGGGTTATGAAAGTAACACCTTAGACTTTTTCCAAGATATACGGTGTGCTATATAATTATTATATCTTAATTTTGAAACTATATATTAATATAGAATAACTTAACTTTGTATTAATATATTGAGAATTTCAAAGTTATTCAAAATATCACTTTCTGATATAATAGGCATTTTTACTGAATAGAATTAAGTAGATTTTTTTTTTTTTAAAGTTGCTAATTTAGCTTCTGAGTTTTTTCCTCTCCTGTTTAAACTATTTTCTTCTTTACAAAATGGTAATCTTCCATAAATGAGTTGATAGTTGTTAATATTAGAGAAATCCGGAGTTTTGCTGCCCTTCCGGATCTTTTTGTATTTAATGGCCATAACATATTCTTGTTATAATGTCAGTATTCATAGGATATGGACTCAGCATTTAATATAAATATCATTCATGGGATAATGGCATGTATGGGCTGGGATGAATATTATATGATCTCCCAGAATTTGAATGTTTACTTAGTTATTTCTTGTTCTATGCTGCTGTGTAAAATAACTTTTCTTTGGATAGCAGCAGTGCTGTCTGCACACTACATCTAAGAAATCATCAGAAAAGTGTAATAACCATTACTTCTACCTAACTAATCTGCCTTACTTTCAGATAACAAAGAAACCCCTCAGACAGAGCTGGGATGATTATTGCTATGACTCTGAGCCGGTCAGTATAAGTACTTAAATATTCTGTGTTCCTGTTAAAGGGCCCTCATGTTAATCATTTTGCATCCATCTCAAGACTTAGTCAGGGGCCCAGCAAGGTGGCTCACGCCTGTAATCCTAGCACTCTGGGAGGCCAACGCAGGAGGACTGCTTGAGCTCAGGAGTTCAAGACCAGCTTGAGCAAGATTGAGACCCCAGCTCTGCTAAAAATAGAAAAATTAGCCAGGTGTGGTGATGGACACCTGTAGTCCTGCTACTCGGGAGGCTGAGGCAGGAGGATCCCTTGAGCCCAGGAGTTTGAGGTTGCAGTGAGCTATGATGATGCCATTGCATTCTACCTAGGGCAACAGAACAAGACTCTAAAAAAAAAAAAACCTGGTCAGAATGAAAATTAGCTGAAATATAAAAAATACTGGGAAAGAAGATAAATCAGTGTTTAATTTCTTTGATTTGTATATCTATGGTTTGTTGATTAAAAACCAGTTTACTTTTTTTTTTTTTAGATATTTTCATGTTGCTAATGTTTGGTCCACATTCAATATTTATTTTGACAAACAATAAATAAAATTGATTGCATTCCTGATTCTTCAGCATTGATGTGGATCTGTATGGACTATAGGTTTTTTCCCCTAACTTTTTCTTTTTTCTTTTTTTTTTTTTTTGGAGACGGGGTCTTGCTTTGTTGCCTGGGCATGAGGGCAGTGGCATGATCATAGCTCACTGCAACCTCAAACTCCTGGCTCAAGCGTTCCTCCTGCCTCAGCCTCCTGAGTAACTGGGACTATGGGCACATGCCACCATGCCCAGCTAATTTTTCTATTTTTTGTAGAGATGGGGGTCTCCCTATGTTACTCAGGTTGGTCTTGAACGCCTGACCTCAAGTGATCCTCCTGCCTTGGCCTCCCAAAGTGCTGGGATTATAGGCGTGAGTCACCTCACCCCGCCCTGAGATTTATTTTTTAAAATTATTTTTTAGTAGTTTCATTACCCACATATCATGAGTAGTAATTATTATTTATTTAAAAAGATACATCCTTTTTGTTTTATATGTCAGCAATCTTTTCACATAATGAATACATGTATATTTTTTTCTTTTATTTTTTTATAGCAAGAGAGGCTATAGCCTTAATAAAATTTCCCAAAAATTAAGTATTAAAATTTTTATAAATAAGATTATTTTAGATTTTAAATTGAGTGATTAAGGGGATATATGATGAAAGTTAAAATGAGTAGGTAAATTTAATTTTATTTGTTACATTTTAAAAGGACAAGTTTGTAACCATAAAAATCGTGCAAAAAATCTTTTTCCTTTCCTTAAGTTTGCAATTAGGTGAGATATAAAAGGCTGAAAACATACACACATCTACCTATATCTATTAATTAACTAATGAATTAATTTATTAAATATTCTTCCTGGAAATGTAACATGTCTTGGTCCTTGCTTTGAGGAACCATGACTTTGATTCTCACTGCATGTCATTTTAAACTTTACTAATTGCAAAACTAGCCTATTTCAGAGTTGAGAAGGATCAATATATATATGGATAATCATTTTTTCCTTCAGACATAGTTTAATCACATTACTGTTTCATAGTCAAGTAATTTTTGGGTTAGGATTTAACATTTTGGAAAATAAATATTAGACATTTAGATTTATAAAGTCTGTTAGATTTTAATAAAAAATTTTAAGTGTTTTACTGTTCTTAAGAAGCTTCCCTTTTCCCTATTTGACTTACTACACCAAATGACCATGCCTCATTGGAAAGCAGGTAGGGGGAGTGTGAACTCATACTGCAAATAGAAGACTTGATAGCCTATTCACAGCTTTTAATGAAATTGTGAATCTATCTGCTGTTATTCAGAGACAGTGTAAGTGGTAGTTAAGAATTTGAGCTCTGAAGTAGATTGACCTGACTTCAATAATGGCTCGTTCGCTTACTAGTTTTGAGACCTGCAGCAGGTGCCTTAATCGTTTTGCTGCCATCACCTACTTAAGGGTATAATATTAATAGCCTTTACATTTTGTGAGTATTAAATTAGTGCATATAAAGAGCTTGATAGAGTGCTTAATACTTAGTACGTGCACGGTAATGTTGTTGCCACCATTGTTTCCACCATTGAAATCATCATCATCTGTCTTTTGCCTTTAGCAGAACTTTGTGACCATAATCTTCTACTCCCTTAATATTACTTTGATCACTATTATCTGCTTACTGTATTTTTAAATCTATTACAGTTTGAACTTCAATTAATTTCTGATTCTTTTTCTCACAAGTTAATTAATAAAAGCAAGCAGAGGATCTTTTGGTTTGTTCTTTCCTGTTAGCTCCTTCTCATAGTGTATGTGGGGACAGACTAAACTTTGTTTCCCTGTGAGTTACTAGAACTTAATGTCACTAACATTATAGGCAGAGGGAATTGTTAAAGGATTGTTCTGTTGTGTTACATTACTTATATATTTTATAGAATTGTAAAAATGGTCCCAAGAGGACCTATAGTGAGAAATTACTTTTTACATGGGACCTGTTGTTGCTCTTATATGGTGATTTAATTCCGTTTAAGGGTTATCCCATTAAATAAGCTCATATAGCAGTGTTGCCTGGGAGAGAGCAGAGGATTTAGAACTGGATAGATTTTGGTTTGGCCAGCCCTGTTTATTATAAGGTTTTTGAACTTTGGGAAGCAATTTACCTCTTAATCTATTTTCTCACCTGTAGGTTTATATATAATTATCTCCTTGTGTTTTGAGGATTTAGTGAGATTATACATATAAAGTGACTATCATGATGACTGATATATAGAAGATAATTTAGTAAATGCTAATTTCCCTTCTTCAAATGATGATAATTTATTCAAATGTGAAATATTATTTTTATTGTTATTGTTAATAGCATCTCAGCCTATAGTTTTTCTTCTGCAGTTATAAAATATGGAGGATGAATTAAATACTGCTTATATGTTGGCTGATGTCTGCTATAGTTGTACCTTAAAGCTGGTCTGAATAATTTCACTGCAAAGTGTCAGTCTTACCTAATTCTTTTATCTAGCTGAACCGAGCCTTGAATTTTAGGGTCCAACTATCAGGTGGAGTTTTAGTGATAATTACCAGAATAAGTGATAGTCTCAGGGCACTGTCAGGTCCACCATGCTGCAGAGGGTTTGGTCTGTACTATCCAGTGGAGACAAAGCTCCAACCTTGGTCACTACTACCTTTATAGGAATCCAAATGTCTATAAATAACTGGCAGTTCATTTTCCCATGAGGTAGACCTGCTACAGTGCTTTCAGGGATCCTGATGTAACTTGGGCAGGATCCTTTGAAACCATAATGTTTCTGTTCACTCTGTTTTAAGTATTTCTATAGCATAAAGACTCCTACTGCCACACCCCATTTGTCAGTTTGTAAATTTGTGATCACTCCCTTAAACATTGTCTTTCTGACTTTATTCCTCACCCTCCACCAGTCCAATATGAGGTCTCTGCATGTTGTACAACTTTCTCTGCATGTATTTTTCCATTTAAAAAGCACTTAATATCCATATTATATTTGATCCTTATAAAGCCTAGTGGTAGTTAGTATGATTACCTTTCACACTAGAAGTGACATTGGCTTAGAATTTAATCCGCTTACCCCTATGGTGGTGAAGCTAGTTAATATTGTAACTGGGATTCCAACCAAGCCTATGTTCTTTATATACTTTTTTCTTAAGTGATCTCCATCATCTTTACTAACCTTCAAAGTCAATTGTTCTGATTTCTGTCCTGACTGTATGCTGGTAGTTATAAAAAAAAAAAAGTATGGTTTCTTAAGCCTTTTTACAAAAATTTACCTTTTTTTTCACCTGCAGTTCATGTAACTATTTTAACAAATATAGACAACATAGAAGAAAATATCTAAATTGACTCTACCCTTCTTTTTCTCTCTCTCACACCTGCATTAAGTGCCTACTATATGCTAGGCTTATCCTAGGCATTTGTAATTCTCTTCATCCCATACAAAGGGGAAAAAAGGACAGATAGCATGAGAGAGCATTTTGATATGTACAGTGGCATGTTATCAAGACAAGAGCTTGTGCTGAGTTGGACAGAGGAATTAGCTATGTTCTTTCAGTTGAAGGGGTAGTAACAGTTGTTGCTTAGTTCCCTGCCTTATCTTTTGAACCGTACCATTTCTTTGTTCTCTGGTTGACCAATATTTGTATCCTGGTACCTGAAGGCTTTTTCCAGGACCCAAGTGACTTGGGAATTAACAGCTGCCTGCCCCTATCTCCAGAAGTCCTTAACCAATGACTGATGGGAGATGATATATAAACACTGCAGTTCTCTCGCCTCTCTAGGTTTTATATTGTTTCCCAGCAATTCCTCGGGATTAAACTACATTTACCCACTGTGGTAGCTGCTTTTATAATGTACACTGTTTAGTTTACCTCCCTTTTTCTGTTTTACTTTCACTACTACTTGTAGTTGAATCTTGGTCTGTCTCTAACAGACCAAGGTGCTTCCAGGGGAACCCAAATTAAGATAAGGGCATTTTTGGCCTGGTACATTTAATCCGTCCTTAGTTTTTCTTCTGCAGTTATCATCAGGGAACCAGCTCAGGGAATCAGTACACATTTAAAATAATTATGATTTTGGTGTTTGCTGAGACCACTTTGTATTTCTGAAGAACATCTTATTAAGAATAACAGCAAATATAAATATATTTATATTTTAGTGCCTCTTTTAATTTGCTTTCCCAGTATTATATACATTAGTTGTTTCATTCACTTTTGGAGCAGATAAGAACACTGTTATAAGAATCAGTGCTTTATCATTGAGTTTACACAAGTAAGGGCATAGATTCTGTACACCCCCCCCACATTTGTTTAGAAAAATGTTTGCTAAATCATGTAATGAATGAACGTTTGTGGTTTGGGGGGAAAGAGAAGCAAGAGAGCTTTTTAAAAAGGCTTTATTATAGGTAAAAGAAAAATGTGTTAGTTTAAAAAATTTAGTGAGTTAGGACATTGGTATGTCTATAGAATATGTCTTAAAATTGTTTACCAAAAAATTTTATAGTCAGAAAACTAAATGCATGGGTTCTCAGAAAGAACTTTTCTTGTAATGAGATTAAAAAGCTAAACTGTGTATATACCTCTCCATATAGAGAATAAAATTATTGTTAACAGCATTCTAAAATTTAATATTTAATTTTAAACTTTAGATATATTCATTGACTTATTCTTACAGTGCCTAAAATAAGTTTTCTTGTACATGGCAGATACCTGATAAATACTTTTTAAAAAATAAGCGAGCACTTTATTTCTCAAAAAGAAATGTTTCATTCAATTCAATATTTATATATTATTCAATAATTCAATGATTATGTGTTTACTTCAATAATGACTCATTGTGTTCTTGGCATTGACTTCACACTTGAGATCTGCAGTGAATAAGACAGTTAACTGTTCATGTGTTCATTAAGTACTTGATGGAACATTCCCTAGGAAGACAGGGATTAAAAAAATAAATACAAATATGAGAGGTTTTTGAAAATGTAAGTGCAAGGGACTGTGAGAACATATAGCAAAGGGATTTAATGACTCATTTATTGTTTTAAAGATTTAGAGTATGTCTACAGTGTTACTGTTTGACTATTTTGGAAACTAAAATGCAAGGGTTAACACTAAAAAAGTAGTATTAATATTTTTTTAATCTGGTACTGTACAACTATTTTTACTGACTCGTGTGTTTTCTGAGGGTTTTTATACTTTCACATATACTTGTCTCGTTCCTTAGTTGATTGCCATGTTATCCATATTATTTCATTAGGAACTATTTCTATATCTAATATAGATGTAACATAAACCTCTTTATATCATATAAATCTGAGCACCACTGCCAACTAAATTACTGCCTCGTCTAAAATTTATTTTTGTGTTACCAGGATCTAGTTCAGTGCCTTGCATATGGTAGGCACTTGTTAAATATTTCTTAAATAAATAATACTTGCCTGTGGAATTGAGCTCTCTTAAATGCTTTGAATCTCTAAAACTCTTCAGAACCACTCAGTATCAAACTTGGTATCAACACACTTTATAAGTACTGCTGCTATCTGCTTATCTTAAGTTACTTCGAGATCCTTGTTTTGGTGATTGTGTGAAAAGGAGAAGAAAGTAACCTACTGGTATTTTTGGTAGGTATGTGTTTAGTTTGCATATGTGTAGTAAGATGAGAGGTCTAATGAATTTGACTATGTCTAAATTCTCTACTAGCTTAAGATAACTGCCCCTATGTATAAGTACAAGTTTATACATAGGGGTACTTATCTTAAATTACCATATTTCTAAATGGCCCACACTATTTTTCAATAGGTAATCTTGATTTTTTTCCTTTTATCTTGAATAAGCAGGATTGCTTCACTGTGGAGGGAGAAGATTTGAGGCATGACTTTGAACGCTTACAATTGGCCATGGAAATGGTGGGATTTCTTCCCAAGACACGAAGACAGTGAGTTTATTTATTGTATTCTTACACCCACAATAGAGAACAAATGATGTGTCTTTGAAAGATTTCTCTTCCTTGGTCCTATTAAACAATTTTCTAACTGCTGTTCCTAATCTAGTACCTTATCTATCTTAAGCATTGTTTTGAATTGCCTTCTTTCCCCACAAATTCTTTGAGAATCTGAGGAAAGCTGGATCTCTTCTTGTAAAAGGTAAATCCGTAAAAATTTGCCTGTAATTGCAGGAATTCATGGTGCCCCTGAAGCCTATCCATAGACCTTAACTTAAAAACTATTGCTTTATAGCACTATTTTTATAGCTCCTCATTTTCTATATCAGTAATTGCTAGTATGTAAGTCATGCATACCTATCAGTAAAACATAATTTCCTGTGTATTTCCTCTGTATATTTAATTTATGTCTGTACTATTGTATTAAACATAATTTTGTTCATTGTAAATATAAACAAATTAGAAATGTAAAAAAGTTGAGATGAAGATGAAGTAAGTTATATTTAAAATAAAACAATTTTAAATAAAAATGCAATCTTGACTCGAAAAATAGTTACAAGTATTTGTAACTTGTAACTATTTTTACAAGTTACAAAAGGGGGGAATTAGTGTTGATGAATGTGTCAGATCTGATTATGTTGTCAATTTTTAATCTCATGACTAATGAGCTCATACTGGGAGTAGGAGAATATCAGCTCTGCTATTTTCTTGTTTGTTCATGCTTACATCATTGGTATGCCTCTTCAGTCAGCAGGTTCTTTGCTAGAATCTTTTTATGAGAAATTAATTAAAGTCAAATAATATAATATATAAATATGCAAATCCATTCAGTTGATGACATAAACTGCAATTCACTGAAGGTTAATAAATAAATGAGATTACCCCTCTCAATTTCTCTATGCTGTATTACTTCCACTCATTCAGGATACCTCCTTTACTGCATGTGACATCTGAGTGGTTGACATATGGACTGAATGAAATGTAAATCTAGATATTAAATAATAGTGAAACTTAATAACATAAGTTGGAAATATAATATTTACTTCTCACACATCAATGAATTGTCTTTTGCACTTTCTGATATGACTGAATTCCTTATCGGAAGTCACCGGAAACAGTATGTTCCTAGTAGCCTGGCTTTGAATTTGACCCTTCCCTATCATTCAAATGTTATCTTCAGTGTTCCCTAACACAAATTTTACATTTTAATTAGGCTGATCTTGTTCTCTAAAACATTATGTTGTATGCTGAACAGTTACTGTTTTACCTATTTGGAATGATCTTTATCTGTGTTCCACTCATTCAAATATTTTCAATTTTTTGGATATAGAACATATCGTGTACTGCCACTCCCCTTTCCTATGACCATGATAAACTCTGCTAATAAATCACAACATTTTTTTGTACTGAATGTATGTCTACCCCAGAATCTCTCTTAATATAACCTTGTAGGCAGCCTTAAATTTGGTATATGAATTGAAACCTAGTTTCTTTAGAGCACTATTCATGTCCTGCCATTTTAATGAACTTTTCCTTAACTGTGTTTTGTTTCTGCCTTTTGTATTTTAAAATATCCTGCCCTTTAGTATAGTTATTTATTTATTGTTATTTCCTAATAAAAGATTATAAGCTTTTTGAGAATAAGGATTCTTATTCATGTTTTAAAATCTTTTTAATATTGATTTAGAGTGATTGGATCATTTATATGACAGTTATTGCTGGAGACTATGCATCACGTATTTGTATGTGAGAACATTAATGTGATGAGTATTGAATCCAAAATATTGAAACAATGTAATTAGCAACCATATAAACTTCTACTAAAAATAGGTTTTTAAAAAAAGTTTTACTTAATTTTTTTGTAGAGATGGGATCTTCTTCTGTTGCTCAGGCTGATCTTGAACCCTTGGCCTCAAGTGATCCCCTCACCTTGGCCTCCCAAAGTGCTAGAATTACTGGGCGTGAGCCACTGTGCCTGGCCCCTACTAAAAATTGTTTTTAACACATTGACTGCCATGCCAGAAAAAACAAATTTTTCACTGGGGGCCACATTGTTTTATTATGAAAATAGAATAAAAACTTTGAAAACAAAATGATCCTTTCTAATTTAATGAAAAATTTGGTTTTTTTAAATCGTTTTCTGTGTGTGAGTTATATACAACTTGAAAAATAGTTCATGGCTCCCAAGGTAAAGAGACGTGTGACTTACATATGCTTCACAAAGCCCTGGGCTCAAAATTAGCGTGAGTTAAATACAACTCATGTGGCCGTTAATGTGTTAAAAAGTGGATCGTGAATTTATGTTGTCTTTTGAGTTCCATTAACTTTTATGTTTCAATTGATAATAGGGTTTATTCCCTAATTTAACCCAGAATAATTTTATGAATTATTCCTTTATAGTAGACTTGTATTTCCTTTGAGTCACGAGGATGATTCAAACATTTAAAATTTTTAAATCTTTTGAAAAATTAGGCTTATAAATTAGATGGTGATTCAGTACCTCTCAAAGTATATCAGATTCCTAAAGCAGTATCATTTTATTTTGAATACTTCCTAATTTTAGGAAAAGATGTTACATTTTCACCAAATTTATCCTAAGGAAATAACTGGACAAGGCAGAAAGATATATGTGTATAAAAGGAGATTCAGGAAGGACTTTTAGATACAGTGTATTAAATGCCTCTGAGATGTCAGCTAAGTTAAGGACATAATACACTGTTCTTGGCTGAATGGAGGTCCTTGGTTCTTGAGTTAACAGGGGTTGTTGAGATATAGAGCATAAGTGGAAGGATTAGGTGTTAACTGGAGGGCATGTGTTCCTTTTGATTCAGGAGGGAAGTTGAGAAGGGAGGGTCCAGTTGAATGTGTTTCACAGTAAGGGCTTGATATTAGATAATATACCCTGCTGGCCTAATAGTTTTTTTTTTTCAAAAGAATTTACTAAGGACACTATAATATATAGAAAAGCATTTTTTTTCCTTTCTTTCTGATCCTCCAAGCTGTAAAAGGAAAGCATTTTTAACATATAACTAATATTAAAAAATCACCTAGGATACTTGATTAAAAAATACATATTTCAAGACCTTTCCTTTGGAGATTCTGATTCAGTGTATCTGGAATAGTTAATACAGGAAAAGACATTCCAGGCAGGATGAATAGTGTTTATAAAGGCATGGACTTTTAAAAACACCACAGCAAATTCAGGCAATAGAAGAAGTCCCCTTGAAACAACTATATAGCAAGTGGTATAATACTTAAATTAAGATCATGTAGAGCACTTTGTGCAGTGCCTGACATATAGTAAACACTCAGTAAATTTTAGTTATTATAGTTATAATTATTTCCATATTTCTTGTTTTTCTGAAGGCTAAATACTTCATATTTGTGCTGGTTAATTTGCTTGACTAGAATTTTGGAATGAAATGAGCGTTGAGAATACACACGAGCAAGCTGTAATTTGTGGTTTTATTTTCACAGGATTTTCTCTCTTCTCTCAGCAATACTACATTTGGGTAATATCTGTTACAAAAAGAAGACATACCGGGATGATTCTATTGATATCTGTAATCCTGAGGTTTTGCCCGTTGTCTCAGAATTATTAGAAGTGAGTGATTACATTCTGTCAGTTGTCATTTCAATTACTGGATAACTTCTAATTTTTATTTTGTGTAACTATTTTGTAGGTGTAAATGGGTTAATGCATTTTATTAATGTTTTTATTAGACACTATTTTAAAATAGCATTTCCAAAAGATGGAATTTCTCCTGATACCTGCCTCACTTTGCCAGAATATTTAGAAGATTTGGGTCTTTTCCCCTGCCTCCCCTTGCCCCACATATCTGTAATCTCTCAATTTGCTGGATTGGATGAATATTTCTACTCTAGACTATATAATATTCTGGGCCTATGCTAACTTTTCTCGTTTCATGTTTGAGATTTCTTCTCTTGCTAAGATTTTGGTTAGATTATTTTATTTGAGATGAGGTATTTGGGTGAGTGGAGAGAAAAGGTACTACTTTTCTTCTTTATGGATTGAATAGGACCTAAAGGTTTTCATCTCCTACCATGCCTCTTCTCACATCAACATTTTTATTACCTTAGTTTTTCTTCCTGTAGTGATGATTTCTCATGTTTTCCCAGCTACCTTTTCATCTTGCCAGATTCACCCCTTCAGATGGGGTGTCATTTCTCATAGGCCCTCTCATCTGGCAGAACAAGGAAATACATGTATATATGCTAACCTGTGTATATACACGTATCTATAAATATTTGTGTATAACCATCTGTATCTATATAAAGCTAAACATGAGTTCATGCTGATGTCTCCAACTCTAATCCATTCTCACATGGATCATTCTAGCCTTCTCGCCTTGCATATTGGTAACTCCCACTTCAACAGTGATAAACCTGTCTCCTACTCTCTGCCATCCATTTACTTAATTGTTTAATTGCAGTACACACGTATTGTAGTATCAAAATTGTTAACCCATACCCCTGTGGGAAATGACTTTATCAACTAGAGTACAGTGCTTATGCTTAATCCCTTTTGCCTTTAGTCCTCTAGACTTCACTCATTTCCAGAGTTACTTAGATCAGCACCTTTTCCTTCCACCCCTTTCACTGAAGTTGTTTCATATATTTGTCATATGGTTAGACTCTCTTGTCATAGTCTACATTCCTTTCTGGAATCCCCTAATCCTTTAAATAACTTTTTAAATTTGTGTACATTAAGGTTCACTCTTTGTACTGTTGGGTTTTGATAAATGCATGAAGTCATGTGTCACCATTACAGTATCTATAGAGTAGTTTCACTGCCCTAAAAATCCTTTGTGCTTTACCTATTCAGCCCATCTCCTCAAACTGCTGGCAACCACTGATCTTTTTACTGACTGTATAGATTTGCCCTTTCTGGCATATAATATAATTAGAATACAGTATGTAGCCATTTCATACTGATTTATTTCACTTAGCAATATGCATTTAAGATTTATTTGTGTCTTTCTGTTGCTTGATAGCTCATTTCTTTTTATCACTAGTAATAAATTATGTGAATGTACTGTAATTTATTTATTCATTAACCTATTGAAGGACTTTTTGGTTGTTTCCAGCTATGGCACTTATGAATAGCTTTTTTCCTATTAAAATATTGCTCATCTTTCAAATCTTGCTTCATGTGCCACTTTATGGGGTTTAACCTTATTAAGTGGTCTAAACTGACTTTCTAAGCACAGAGCATTTGCTTCTACTTAGCATAATTTAGTTTTGGTTTTGTAGCATAGAGTTAACTTTTACTAGTTTGTGTCGATTATAAGGCTGCAGTGCTCTTTGAGAGCAATGGATGCCTAACTTCACAGTGTTTATTTTTTCTATACATGATTGGGCATTGCCTATTAACTTTAATGGAATGATAGCCTGGAAGAAGGGGCAGAAGAAGGGTCTACCTTGAGTTGGAACTAGACTCTCATTGGAATGAAGTTCTACCAGGAGGTATAGTGCAGTATCTAAAGATTGTAATTTTGAAGATCATAAAGGTCAGAGAACAGATGGTATTTCAGTCAGGTATTTCGGGTGGTATTTTAGTCAAGCATTTGGTATTGTGGTAATGCTGGCATTATGGATAGTGATCTTATATATAAGTCCAAGCATTCAGCAAGTACCAAGGCTTCTGGTTCTAGGGCAGTATTCCTTATTCAGTGAGAGACTAATAAGAGCAATTCAGGTAACTCAAAATGGATGTCAGGTATTGGTTAAAAAAAAAAAGGGAGAAATCTAATTGTGAGAATTATGCTTACTAGTGTCAATGTTAGACTAATGGCAAATGTGATTTGATAGTGAATCTTTTGAACCCAGGCTTCTTAAATTCCTTCTTGTGTGTGTTTGGACTGGTTCAAGGACTAAGGTTTAGCATTAAATAGAAAGAAAATGGCTTCGAATTTCAGGAACTAGAGATACCTACCATGGTGTTCTGCCTATAATTAATTCTTAGAAATTATTTAAAGAAATGATTGCTTCTAGTTGGTTAAGATTGATAATAATATTTGTAACCTTAAGGCTTTGGTTGAGATAAAATATGAAGATGGGCATAATGACTGGTTGAGTTAAAATTTTAACTCTTTAGTTAAGATTTAATTTAATTCTCCTCCTTCCCAGTATGATTCAATTCAATGATAAATATAGATTTACTTTTGAAGAACAAATGTTTTCAAAGTAGCGGTTTAATTTTATTAATTTTTTTCCAGGTATTTTTGTACTTACCCCAGACAGCAGTGAATGTTTTGAGTCTTTTGTTTACTAAAACCTATTTGGGATGGATACTTGTGAAATTACTGAAAGATGAAAAAGTTCCAGTAGATTAATTGTAGATAATTGTGGAGGATGTTTTGTTGTGAGATAGTAGAACTATCACCATTACCAAAAACTGTTTTTGGTAGATTTATATATTTGTGTGTATTTTAACATCTGTTGAAACAATGTAAAGAATGGATTTTTAATATATTAATACATAACAGTTTCTCAATTAGGTGAATATGAGAAACTTTGTAGATTGGTTAATGAATCCATTGCTACTTACTTTGTATTAATAAAGTTTTAAAAAATTCTCAAAGTCATATATGTACAACTAACAGTATTTAGAAGGTTATAGAGATAGCTGATTAAAATATCATGAATTTGGTAATGTTTTCTTTAGGATGCTTACCAAATATAATAAGCAAGATTAGTGTGCTTTGGATGGTTGTGCATATGTATGTAGATCTGTGTACAGTCTTTGTCAGATTTTAATGCCAGCATTAAGACAAATCCTTAAAATCCTTTCTCATGCCCCTGACCCCCTTTTTTCTGCATTTAAAAGAAGGATCATTAGCAGAGAATAATATATTTCTTAAAGGTTTGAGTGATATCAGCCTTATAAGCAACTGTATTTGATATGTTTTCCATTTGTTCCCTCTTAACTAATTTTTTAGGATTTTCAAATCTGGCTTTTTTTTTTTTTGATAATTTGTGTTTTTCTAAGAAGTCATGTATTAAGTGTTTGAAATTTATTTTTGAACTCTTTGTAAATACTCCTAATTTAATTCTTTAAAATTTTTTCTCCACAGTATTAGCTTTCTGTTTGTGTTATTTTTTTCTTTTGATTTATGTGAGTTTTGTCTTTTATTTCATGTTTTCAAATAATTGGCCTTTAGATTTATCAGTTCTATCATTTTACTTATTACATATACATTTGTTTTAGCATATTTTCTTTTTTTTCCCTGTTATGAAATATTTCCAGCATACAGTATTACATAGAAAACAATATTGCGTATATTTGAAGCCTTCTGTGTACTACCCTGTCCCCACCAGAGGTAACCACTATTATGAATTTGGTGTTTATCATTCCCATTCTTGTTTTTGTATTTTTGGTATAGATAGATGTTTCTATAAAGAATAGTTTTGTTTTGCATGTTTTCAGACTTTATATAAATGTTATACTGTATGTATCATTCTGAAACTTGACGTTTTTCATTCCATATTATGTTTTTGAGATTTTTCTTTTCTTTTCTTTTTTTTTTTTAAGAGACAGGGTCTTGCTATGTTGCCCATGCTGGAGTGCAATGGCACAATCATCTCTCACTGCAACCTCAAACTCCTGGGCTCAAGCAATCCTCCTGCCTCAGCCTCCCTAGTCGTTAGGACTACAGGAGCATGATCACCATGCCTGCCAATTTTTAAAAAATTTTTTATAGAGATAGGGTCTCTCTGTGTTGCCCAGGCTGGTCTTGAACTCGTGGCCTCTCACGCGATCCTCTTGCCTGGCCTCCCAAAGTGCTGGGATTATAGGTATGAGCCACTGTGCCTGGTCAATTTTTGAATTTTTTGATACTGATTTATATATTCTAGATTATTCTTTTTAACTGCTGTATAAGATTCCATTGTGTGAGTAAAACACAATTTATCTTTTTCTCCTGTTAGTGGGGTTTGAGGTTGTAATTTTCTGTTTATAGATAGCACTATGATAGGTGTTCTTGTGTGTCCCCTTGTTCACATGTGTGAGAATTATTTTAGGGTATAGCCAAAGGGGTAGAATTTTTGGATTATAGTATGTAGACATTGAGCTTTACTGATAATGACAAATTACTCTCCACAGTGGTTGTACCAATTTATACTCTCCCCTTAAGTGTATGGAAGTGACCTTTGCTCCGTGTTGTTGCTAGCTTACATTTGTTTGTTCCTTTTAAAAAATGTCTTGAGTCACCTGGGTGCGGTGGCTCATGCCTGTAATCCTAGCACTCTGGGAGGCCTAGGTGGGAGGATCGCTTGAGCTCAGGAGTTTTGGACCAGCCTGAGCAACAGTGACACCCCATCTCTATTAAAAATAGAAAAAAGTAGCTGGCATAGTAGCTGACACTTGTAGTCCCAGCTACTCAGGAGGCTGAGGCAGGAAGATCTCCTGAGTCCAGGATTCTGAGGATGCAGTAGGCTATGATGATGCCACTGCACGCTAGCCTGGGTGACAGAGCAAGACTCTGTCTCAAAAAAAAAAAAAAATTCTTGAGTCTACAGCATAGATCATTTTAAAATGTTCACTTTTAATAGTAGCAGAGATACATCTCAAAATATAACTGTTTTTTATCACATGTGTTTCTTCTTAGCTTTCTTAGTTTTGTCACTTTTGTGTAATCTGGTATTATTTTTGTTCCTCAAAGTATTTTAAATATATCTAAAAGATTGGGGATTTGTAGTAAAATTTGGTTGTTCATTTTTAGTTTTACTGCATTTTGTGAAGGTAATGTGCCTGAAATTATTTCCCGTGTCTGGAAATTGAGGATTGAGCAATGGATGCTCTGAAAGAAGGTGTTATATTTGCTAGATATTTACCGTTCAATATGGTTCAAAATTATTCTTTAAAAAATTATTGATCTGCCATAAATTGCTGGTGGTAGGGTAATGCCTCCCTCTATTGTTTTATAACTCAATCTCTCCTTACAATCTAATCCTTTTTTGCATGATAAATTTTTATATTATGTTGTTTATATAAAATTTTATGAATGTTATATTTTTATTATGTATTGATGCTATTATAAAATGTCCTTACTTTACTATTTCATGCCAGTCATCATGGCAGAATTCAAAAGTCTGATAACACTAAGTATAATCAAGGTTTGTAGAAATAACACTCTGAGTGCTACCACTGAGAGAACAAATTGGTAAAAATTCTGTATGGGAGTTTGGAAATATCCTGTAAAACTGAAATTGTGTACACTATAACCTGTTAAGTCCACTTGTAGGTTGGTTTCTCACAGAAACTCTTGAACTCATTCATATGCAAGAATATTCATTGCAGTTTATTTTCTAATCATGCAAAATTATAAATAGTGTAAATGCTCACAAATAGGAGAATGGATTACATGCTGTGGTATATTTATACACTGGGATGCTATATATCAGTTAAAATGAATAAACTGATCTGAACTATTCCCATAGTTAGATCTCAAAAACATACGGACAATATGGAACCATACAGGTAAGTGTTAAATACATTTGACAGTATAACATAGTGTTTATGAATATATTTAATACATATAAAATTATGAAAACATGAATACATGTCAAATTCATGATAGTATTTGCCCCTGGGGGAGAGTGAAAACAAAGCGTCACCTTTATCTTAAGGTTTATCACTCATGAATAAAAATAAACATATGAAACATACATAAGTACCTATTGGAATATTCTTGGAATTCAAGAAATGCTGTCAGTTTTTAGTCTTTATTTCCAGGTTGTGGGATTATGGTTGATCATCTTAAAACATTTTTTGAACTATTCTATGTTTTCTATATTTTATACAATGAAACATGTTTCTCTATTGTTATCAGAAAGCAAACTTTAATTAAAAATAAAAGACCTATTTGTCTTATTTACCCTCTCTTTTCTGTATTTCTTTTTTTGGGGGGGGTAGGAAGTGGGGTGAGTGGGACACTTAAATTTCACTTCAGCCAATATTAAAATTGCCGTGTATTTTCTTTGTTTTCTTTTTTCTCTATTATATATTTGCTAATCTCATTGTTTTTTTCCTCAATTTGGTTTTTCAAAAAGATAATTCAACCCATTGTCAGTAATCTTATATATTGAATTTACTTTTTTTGCTTTATAGGTTAAAGAAGAGATGCTATTTGAAGCATTAGTTACGAGGAAGACAGTGACAGTGGGAGAAAAGCTTATTTTACCATACAGGCTGGCAGAGGTATGATAGATTTTCTTTGAAATTAAAGCATTCTGAACATTTTTAGAAGTTTGGGTTTGTGTTTTTTCTCTTAACAAAATGAAAATAACAGCAACAAAAAATTGATTGAAATATTTTCTAGGTCCTTGAAATTTGATCGCGGACTTTCCATCGACTTAGAATCTTAAAGTTGAATGTGATTGTAGGCAGTAGGCTTGCATTTTTTCTCCAAGGACTTTAATCTCTTCACTGTTCTTAAGTTTCATATTGTTAACATGGGGTGGATAGATGTTAGGTAGAATTATAAATGAACAGTATTTAGCCCAATTGATTATTCTTTCTTTTTTATATTTTATTTTTATTTTTTATTGTTAAAGAGATGGGGTCTCACTCTTGCTCAGGCTGGTCTTGAACTCCTGACCTCAAGCGATCCTCCTGCCTTGGCCTCCCAGATGATTGTTTTTTCTTGAGACAGTTTCTTCAGTCATCTTCTAGCACATCATACTTTTCTGGTTTACTCTTTCATTGTTGGCTACTGCTTTGCAGTTCTTTTTGCTTGCTTTTTCTTTTTTTCTTGACCTCTAAAAGTGGGATATGCTAGAACACAGTCTTTGTTTTTTCTTCTCTGTGTTCTTTATCTAGTGTATCTCACTCAGTCCAGCGGCTTTAAATATCATGTGTATACTGAGGCTCCCAGGTGAGATTTGTTGCTATTAGTACAGTACTCAGTATACTAATATAGAAGTAGGAAAATTATTGAAAAGCCACTATTTTATGGAGTAATTTTATGAAAGCAATAACAAATCAAACTATGACAATTCTTATAAAAATAGGACAGGAATATGAGATTAGAAGATTAGAAGACACAGAGTTGAGGAAATTGTGATTGAATTCTAGAGAATGTTTTTTAGGTTGACACTGATCCATTTATCACACTTTTTAGGTCTGTCCTAACTGTGTCTCCAAGTCCAGATTTCTTATGTCATTTTTTATAGTCCCCCACATTAAGAGCTCCTTTCTAAACAATAAAAAAAGCCAAATCTTTTAAGAGTTTTCCCTTTCTTTAGTATAAAGATTCAGTGCTTTTATATATTCTTTTACAACCTTTTTCATTACAAATCTTTTTCTATGTTTGTGTACATTTTTAACGTTAAATTCAGCTTTCTGAAATTATTTTGTATCTTGGGTTTTATTTTTGTTTGTATTTATTTGTTGTATTTATTTATTTGTTTAATAAATATTTGAAAACCCTTTTTTTGCTCAGAAGTGTAAAAGGCATTATGAGTATTATGGGTGGCAGTCCTTAAAGGTTGTAGTATTTCATCTGAAGAGCAATGGAAAGCTCTTAAAGCATTTTAAGCAAAAAAGGTTTCTTAGATTTTTGTTTTAAAGGAGCACTGTGGTAGCAGTGTGAAGAATCATTTGGAGGAGTGTATTAGTTTTCTACAGCTGTGTAATAAACTTAGCAACTTAATACAACACAGATTTATTATCTTGACAGTTTCCATGGTTCATGAGTCTGGGCACAGATTATTAGTTGGATTCTCTGCTCAGCAGGCTTAAATCAAGGTGTCCGTCAGGGCTGTGATCTTGTCTGAGGCTTGAGGTTCTCTTCGAAGTGCACAGGCTGTTGACAGGATTCAGTTCCTTGTGGTTGTGGGACTGGAGTACCTGGTTTTTTTGTTGTTGTTGGCTGTCAGTCAGGAGCCATTCTCAGCAGCTAAAGGCTTATGCTATTTCTTGCCATGTGGCTCTGCCTACAACATGGCAGTTTGCTTCTTCAGGAAAATCTCTGATTGCAGGACTCCAATTCCTTTTGAAGAGCTTTCTTTAATCAATTCAGGCAAACCCGGGATGATCTTCCTTTGATTAACTAAAAAATCAACTGATTTAGCCCCTCATGTCTTTAAAATCCCTCACCTTTATCATATAACATAAGCTAATTATGGGAGTGAAATCCATCATTATTTACACTTCTCGCACTTAAGGGGAGGGGATTATACAGAACATGTATCCCAGGGGATGGGAATCTTGGGGGACATTTTAGGATTCTTTCTAACACAGAAGGCAAGAATGGATGTAG
This sequence comes from Daubentonia madagascariensis, assembly GCA_023783475.1. NCBI lineage: Eukaryota > Metazoa > Chordata > Mammalia > Primates > Daubentoniidae > Daubentonia > Daubentonia madagascariensis. The sequence goes on along the minus strand of JAKFHU010000144.1, from coordinate 2,608,136 downwards.
AGAGATGAGTTCAGAGGCTGTAGTAGTAAGGAGAAAAATGTTTGCTATGTCTAGAATGGTGACATACTACTAGGGAGAAATGTATGGATTTAAAAAGAAAGAATATTTGAGATTAAATCAACGGGACCTAGTAATTGACTTGAATAATGAGAGGCAAGGAAGGAATAGGAGATGTCAAGGATGAGTCCTAAGTTGCTGGTATATACAACTATAAGAATATTGGTACCCTTCAGTGAGCTAGCAAACACTAAATGAGATCTTGTTTGTGTGGGAAAATATTACTTGGTACTTGGGCTTATTGAGATTAAGCTATGATAGGCAGGACTGCATTTCAGAGAAAAAAGGTAGAGTATAAAATTGGAAATTATGGAGTAAATAGGTATTGTGTTGGTATATGTGGATTCTATGTAGCTATGGTGTTTTATAAATGGTGCATCATATAAACCATAAATACTTTAAGTAGGCTTTAGTTTTATCTTAATCTGAAGGCCTGTCTTTTAACTAAAAGATTCAATCCATTTAAAAAATTTATTGTGATAGCTAATGTGTTTATGCTTATTCTGTTTTATGCTTATTTATTTAGTTTTAAAATATTTTACTTTTGTTGAATTTGATCAGATTGTCTTCATTCTGTTTTTTCCTTCTAGGGAAAAATAGTAGATTTATGGTATTCTACTATGCATACCAGTCTACTGTTGGTTTTCTTGATAGTTGGTCCTCCATATCTGAAGGTTCCAAATCTGAGGATTCAACCAACCGCAGATTGAAAATATTCAGGGGGAAAATCAATAAAAAATAACAATAAAAAATAATACTAGTAAAAATATAGTATAACAACTATTTACGTAGCATTTTCATTGTATTAGATATTATAAGTAATCTAGAGATGGTTTTAAGTGTAAGAGGATATGCGTAAAGTTATATGCAAATACTATGCCATTTAATGTAAGGGACTTGAGCATCTTTGGATTTTGGTATCTTGGGTAGGTCCTGGAACCAATCCCCCCACAGATACTGGGGGATGATTATACTTTGTTATCTTGCCTAAGGGTAGAATTTTAGAGTCACGTTCTTTTTTCTGTCATAATTCTATAAATATCTTCCAATCATTTTCAAGCTTCTGGTATTGAAGATAGAGAATTTGATACCAATCTTCTGTTTCCTATGTAGGCATTTATTTTTTGGTCTAGAAACTTGAAGCTTTTATTTTTTTTCCCTTGATAGTCAGAAATTAATTCATCACCTATGTGGGAGGTCATAGTATTATATCCACTTTACAGATGTATAAGCTGTAGTCTAAGTTAAGTAACTTGATCATGGTTATACAGTTAGAATAAGTAGAAAAACTCAAATGAGAAGATAGTCTAGCTCCTAATCATTATTCTCTAATTCCTCTACACTTCAGAACAGGGATATAAATATGTACCTGATTATATAAGCTTCAGAAAAGCCCCTATATAATAAATATGTACATTTTTAGGGTTTGTATTCTTCTAAGTGCCAGGACTCAATTTAAGATACATAATTTTTTTTTTTGTAAATTGAAGTGCTTTAAAATGGTGAATTTCTTTAATTGGTAGACTTTATTTTTTAGAACAATTTCAGACTTAACAGAAAAATTTGAGCAGATAGTACAGAGAATTACCATAAACTGGAGAAAGCTTGAAGTCGGGCACAAAATAAATTTTGTAACTCCATAATGAAGGAATTGTTACTTCTCTGGGAATGGAGTAATTCTAGAGGTTACTGTGGATGACAAGGTGACGACAACTAGGAATGTAATGGTGGTTGTATTATATGTATGTTTTAAGAGTATGATTAGGATTCCACAAATACTAATGCCTTTTTGCTAACAGATTTATTCCTCTAGAATATTCTTCCCCATTTAAGCTGACAAGGTCATTTGTTTGTAAACTTCCAATTATACCTTCTTTCCTAAGGGAAATATATACCTCAGTTTTTAGTAAAAATGTTTTGAACTGAATGACCTACATTTTGTTTGTCTTGTCTTTCATGGCAATTTTAGCCATGAAAGCCAACTCAGATTCCCTGAGTTGGACTAAATTACAGAGTACATGTAGAAAACTTCAATTTATATTGAGCAAAAAATTGGTTTCTGATTCAGGATATTAAGTTTTCTTTAATGAGTGAGAGCAAGACACACTTTGTTATAGTACCTCAATCATATCATTGTCAATTCCACTTACACTCCTAATCCCTTTCTTGTTTTTCAGGCTGTGACAGTGAGGAACTCCATGGCTAAGTCTCTATATAGTGCCCTGTTTGACTGGATAGTTTTTCGAATTAATCATGCACTTTTGAATAGTAAAGATTTGGAGCATGATACCAAGGTAAAGATACATTGGATTATAATATAATTTTCCTTGAAAACTGTTTTAATAAACAGATTAATACATGAAATTTAAAAACAAAATTATGTAGAGTAATAAGTAAGAATCACTTTTACTTTTGTTATTTATTACCCTATTCAGAGGAACTCTTCTGTCTTTCCAGACATTTCTTCCTATGTGTTTACCTTCTGAAGACATGTATATTGAGAGTTGCTTTTAAAAGGATAAATAGAATCATGCAATCTCTATTGTTTCAAACTTGTATTTTTTTAACCTAGGATCTCTTGAAATACATTCTATATCATTATATATCTGGACCTTGTTATTTTTTATTATTTTATAATATATTGTATGATGTATACCATAAATCCATCAATTAAAATATATTTTTGCTTTATCATTATAAACAATGCAGTAACAAATATTCTTTTACTTATCTTTGTGCACATTTCTCTAGGATAAGATCCTCAAAGTGAAATTGCTGGATTTAAGGATATGTATAATATATGTTTTAAAAATTTGGTAGCTACTGCTAAATTGCTTTCCAAAAAAGACTGTACACTTTTACCAGCAGTATATGAAAGTGCCTGTTAGCCTACACCTTTACCCACATTGGATATTATCAGTATTTACATCTCCTAATCTGATGAGGGGAACTATTTCCTTTTATTGCATCTTTTCAATGGTAGATGAAAGTTAAGAGTCTTCTCATGTTTTCTTTATTTTATTTCTTCTCTGTATTATTTCTTTATATCTTTGTGTTATTTTTATTTTTTATTTTGTCTTTTTGTTACTCCCTTTTAGGAGCTGTTTGTTGTGGATATTATAGAGACTTATATTTGGATATATATTGCAAATATTTTCTCTCTTAGTTGCTTGATTTTCAAGATTTGTTTATACTCTCTATTTTTGTGCCCTTATGTTATAAATTTTTTTTGTGGTTAATTCTGTCATTCTTTTCCTTTTTAGTCTTGGGTTTTATATATTTATTTTACTTACATAGGAAGACCTCTTCTAGCCCAAGATTACAAAATATGTATTCTCATACTTTTAAAATTAAGTTTTTTTATGTTTAAGCTTTTTTCCAGTTAGAATTTATTTTTAATATGGCAAATTATAGGTATTTAGCTTTAATCACTTCAAATCCAGTTTTATTTTCTTAACAGCCTTTATGAAATAATCTTTCTCGTCAAACTGATTAGAAATGTCATCTTTATTATTTAATTCTACTGTCTTAAATGTAAAATAGCTCTTATATTAATTTTTCATGCTTCAAGTAAACCCACAGTTATAAAAATTAATTTAAATTCTAATCTAATTTATCAAATTGACTTATTTTTGAAGGACATTATTTTCGTTTTTCTTCTTAAGGGCCTAGACTTAATCAGCAGAATTAAACAAAATACTCTTAGTACAGACTTTAAAAAAAAAATCTTACTACTTATCACTTATATCAGTTTGCCCAGTATATCTCTTAGCCCCAGTGGAGAAAAATTGTTTTTATTTCAACCAAAATTGTCATACAACTGTATTTCAAGAGTGGGATGGGGTGGTGAGAAGAATGTATGCAGGTTTTAGAGTCAAATTTTTATCATCCATAGTAAGAAGGTAGGATGATAATTTCTGGGAGTAAAATATCAAGAAATAGAATATATTTATGTTGTCTGTTCTACCAGATAGCTAAAAGATTTGAATGCCGTTGACTTTAGGGAGCAGACATTGATGATGAGGAAGGGATTGCTGTTTATTGTTGTAATATTTAGCACTGTTCAACATTTTAAACCTTGTACTTTTTTTTCATAAAAAATTTTTAACTTTAAGGAACCATATGTTCTAGTATCTAGTTTCATTCCTAGTCTGCATGCAGCTGATTAAATATACTTACAATTTGATTCTTAAGGCAGAATTTCATTTATTGGGATATAGAGGTCAAAATAGGAAAAATTACATGGTCTTCTTGGCATGGCCAGGAGTAACCTAGCTCTCCTAATCCTTCACTTAAGTAAACTTTTGATTTCCGCATAACCTGCTGTTTCCACTCCTTCTTGGGATTTAGGGATTTCTGAGGTTAGGGATTTCTTGGAGTTTAAAGGATTTCTGAAATTAAGACAATAGGCCACTAACCTTGCTGTGTACATTTTTGTAAAGTAATCTATGGATTATATGTGTTACAAATTTGGATTTTTTTTTGGTAGCGACAGGGTCTTGCTGTATTGCCTAGGCTGGTCTTGAACTCCTGGCCTCAAGTGATCCTCACACTTTGGCCTCCCAAAGTGCTGGGATTACAGGTGAGAACCACCATGCTTGGCCTGGATGTATTTTTATAATTAGGATAAAAATAGAAAGATGAAGATAAAGAGAACTAAAATACTTTTAATTCATGGTATATTTTGGTTGAACACTGGCCAAAAACAATCCCCTCTCCACTGCTATAGAGGACTTGAGCATTTTATTACTTATATCGTAGATATTATTTATTACATAAATTTGAGCATCACTTTTTAACCAAAATTTTCTCTTGTTTTGCAGACTTTGTCCATTGGTGTTCTTGATATTTTTGGGTTTGAAGATTATGAAAATAACAGCTTTGAACAGTTTTGTATTAATTTTGCTAATGAACGTTTACAACACTACTTTAATCAGCATATCTTTAAATTGGAGCAAGTGAGTACCTAAATATGTGTATGCTTGACCCCCCCCAACAGATTTTTGAGTAGTATGATAAGCAGGATAAGCATTTAAAATCTTACATTTCAGTGTAGCTATTGTGGTACACATATCATTATAAGCAGATGACAAATCAGGGCGTAGTTTTTGAGCCATGTCATACAGGGTTTTATAGTCCCCATGTAGATTTGCTAATACGTGCTTATTTGAGTGCACCTTTGAATGAAGAGATGCATAGTTTGTTTTGGATTTTTGTTGGTGGTGTTGATTTTTAATTGTTACCATGGGCTTGGTCATTTTGTGTAATGCTAAATATAGTTGGCCTACCATATGTGCAGTTTTCATATCCAGAGTTGAAACTAACAGCTGATACAAACCCACAGATACAAACCTGTGGATACAGAGGATTGACTGTACTAAGCCATTTTATATAAAGGACTTGAACATCTGTGGATTTGATATTTACAGGGGGTCCTGGAACCATTCCCTTGTGGATATGGAGGGCCAACTGTGTGCTTGTTTGATTGCTTTGATTTCTTAGTTCTAGGATGAGATAGAGGAGCTTATTAATAGAATCTTGAGTCAACACAGAGTGTGGATGCCAAGAAACAGGACAGTGTGGAGAGACCAAGTGGGTAACTAAGTATTTGTTGTGAGAATCTTAAGATTGATTGAGTTCATATAAAAAGAGTGAACTTTCAGTTTCTATGAGAATTATTAGGGTAAAGAAAGGGTCAAACAAAATGTGGGCTTTTTCTCTAAACTAAGTTCAAAATCAGTACGAAGTTGAGATTGTAATCCACAATTTCAGTTTGTGTATGAGGACATAGGCAGACAGGGTTCATCACACTCAACTGAAGGGAAATGATGAAGAATGGAGAATGAACATAACAACCACAATAGCTAGCAGGTCTACAAAACAAAGCGGCAAAAAAAGTTCTTTCTATCACCAAGCACCCCATCATTTGAGCTTGTTGCCCTCTGTCTTAGCTTTAAGCATCTCTCTTTTGCTTAAAAGGCATAATGGCTGGTTAACAGTAGCGCAGCAGTACTAGTCCTGGCCACCTCAATGAATGCTGAAAGCTTTAAACACGTAACCTTTTAGCTAGACATTATACTAGAACTGTTAAAAGATAATATTATTTATTATAATATTAGCAAACACTTATGTAGTGTTACTTGTAAGGCAGTCCTGTTTTTATTCTAGTTTTGCAGGTGATACCTAAAGCTAGTATTCACACCTTAACACTCAGCTCTGTAATTTTTGCTTTTAAATAAAAGCTAAGACGGGATTGTTATCTCAGTCTCTTGATTCACAGTAGGGCTCTTAACATAATAAATTAATGTATTTTCTTGCAAATAAATATATGTGTTGGAGGGGTGAGGGAATGCCTTTTGTTGAGTGTGTTCTCAGTTTTACAGAACAAAGCATCAGTTGCTCTGTGGACCATTAAACAGAAGACTGGTTAAATTGCTTTTGAAGAAGAAAGGTGTTCTCTTATTGTGAACTGAAATTATTCTTACCTTTTCCAGAAGTCTAGATTAGACATGGAGAGCCATAAGAAATGCCTTGGCCATAAACATGTTGTATAAAAATAAACCTCTACAGTTTATGGAAAATGTGCTCAAAACTTCTAGAGGAGAGTGGGTGTTCCTCATTTACTTGCTACTTTCTGAATGTCATAATTTTGAGCAGTGTGGTGGAATTATGTATCAAAAGACTTAGATTCTAAGCTGTAAATTTTTCTGCTCTCAAGTCTGAATATTCTCTTCTGTATTCTGTGATCTAGTGGGTATGCCTTTGATGTAATTTATGGAAAGTTTAGAGACCTTACACCTCATTACCATCCCATCTATATTATTTTCCGTTTCCCTCCCTCCCCTAGCTTTTCCACTTAAAATGGATTTGCTGGGAATAAGAGATTTAAGACAGTTTAAATATTAAGTTTCTTATTTATATGTGTATCACTGGTACCTGGTATGAGATTGGCATCCAGTGATTATTTGTTAAATTTAGTTGAGTACAGTTAAGAAAAAAAGAAGATAAAAATAAAGCATCAAAGATGCATTTGTAGGGAAAATCTTGAATATGATTATTGTGGTTCACTTCTAAATTTTGTCTAAAAGGAGTACATAGCAGGTACATAGGATGGGAGAGAGATATAATAATTGCCATGCAGGGTGAGAAATGCTATAATCAGATACAAGGTAAAGTACTTATACAAAGGCTGAAGTTGATTAGAACTACCTGGAAGTCTGCACAGATTTCCTAGGGGTGATTCTGGAATATAGTCTTGAATAATGAGTTGGAGCTCATGGGATTGTCAATGGGGAAAGAATATTTTAGGCAAAGGTAACATTATACTCCAAACTGAGACCTTGCATGTCATGCAGAGAAAATTAGAATTTTTTCTTTTAGAGAGTGATGAGCTATTTGAAATATTTAGCTGGGGACTTGAATTGGAATTGTGGAAGATGGACTAAAGAGCAGTGGACTGGAGGGAAGGAAACAGTCTATGAATCAGTTGAAGTATAGTTGTGTGTCACTTAACAACAGGGGATATGTTCTGAGAAGTACATTGTTAGGTGATTTCTTTGTTGTGTGAACATCATAGAATGTACTTACACAAACCTAGATGGTATAGCCTACTACATACTTAGTCTCCTAGTCTATAAACGAGGACAACATGTTACTCTACTGAATACTGTAGGCAATTATAACACAATGCTAAGTATTTGTGTATCTAAATGTATCTAAACATAGAAAAGGTACAGTATAGATATGGTATAAAAGATAAAAAATGGGCCGGGTGCAGTGGCTCATGCCTGTAATCCTAGCACTCTGGGGAGCTGAGGTGGGAGGATCGCTTGAGACCAGGAGTTTGAATACAGCCTGAGCAAGAGCGAGACCTCGTCTCAACAAAAAGTAGAAAAATTAGCTGGGTGTGGTGGCATGTGCCCATGGTCCTAGCTACTAGGGAGGCTGAGGCAGGAGGATCGCTTGAGCCCAGGAGTTTGAGGTTGTAGTGAGCTATGATGACTCCACTGCACTCTAGCCTTGGTGACAGAGTGAGACCCTGTCTCAGGGGGGAAAAAAAGACAGAAAATGATACACCTGTGTAGAACATGTACTATGAATGGAGCTTACAGGATTGGAAGTTACTCTGGGTGAGTCAGCGAGTGAGTGGTGAGTGATTATGAAAGTCTAGGACATTACTATATACTACTATTGACTTTGTAAACACTGTACACTTAGGTTACATTGAATTTATTAAAAAAAATTTTTTTTAGAGACAGGGTCTTGCTCTGTTGCCCAGACTGGAGAGCAGTGGCACAGTCATAGCTCACTGTAGCCTTGAACTCCTGGGCTCAAGAAATCGTCCCACCTCAGCCTCCCAAGTAGCTAGGACTACAGGCACATGCCACCATGCCTGGCTAATTTTTGTTGTTGTTGTTATTTTTTGTAGAGACTGGGTGTTGCTCTGTGGCCCAGGCTGGTCCCAAACTCCTAGCTTCAAGCAATCCTCCCATCTAGGCCTCTGAAAGTGCTGGGATTATGGGTGTGAGCCACCATACACAGCTTCTTTTTCAATAATAAATCAAGCTTAGCTTACTCGAACTTTTTACTTTATAAACTTTTAATTTTTTTTAACTTTTTGACTATTTCATAAGAACATTTTGTTTAAAACACAAACACATTGTACAGCTATACAAAAATATTTTCTTTATGTTCTTATATAAGCTTTTTTCTATTTAAAAATTTTTCTTTAACTTTTTAACTTTTTTGTTAAAAACTAAGACACAAATACATACGTTAGCCTTGGCTTACACAGGGTCAGGATCATTAAGACATCACTAGATGATAGGAATTTTTCAGCTCCATTATAATCTTATGGGACCACCATCGTATATGCTTGTTTGTCCTTGACCAAAACGTTATCATGTGGCACATGACTGTAGACTGGGTGAGTGATTCTGAGTCCTGAGTCAAGGTAGTGGTAGAGATAATGTGGAATAAGAGACAGACTGAAAGATGCTTCTGAGATTTGAAAATACAATTGTCCCTCAGTATCCATGGGGGATTGGTTTCAGTGTCTCCCAAAAATGTAAAAATCCACAGATGCTCAAGTCCTTTACATAAAATGGCATAGTATTTGCATATAACCTACACATATTCTCTTGTATACTTTAAATCATCTCGTGATTTTTTTATACCTAATACAATGTAAATGTTATGTAAATAGTTGCTATGCTGTATTTTTAATTTTTTTTAATTTTCTTCTTCTTATTATTTTTCTGGATATTTTTGATATGTGGTTGGTTTAGTCCGTGAATGGGGACCCCGCAGGCATGGAGGGCCGATTGTACGTTTTCTATTACCATTTGTAATACTGCTTTCTTTTTCTTTCCTTTACTTGCTTAGAATTATCCTTCACACTATTGATTCGTCAGTAAGTTGAGTAACAGTCGTGTGCCAGGCACTGTGCTAAGCACTGAAGATAGAAAATTTAGAATACAGGGATCTTATATGAGGAGGAGCTCATAATCTAGCAAGTTTTTGTTTTGTCCATCCTACTTCTGGTGATGTCAGACTAGAAAGTTATGACTAACTTTACCTTGGAAAACAACCAAAAAAGCTGACAAAATATGTTTGAAGGCATAGGAGTACCTTCAAATATGTGAAGTTTTATAGGGCCTAGACTATAAGGCCTTATAAAAGGAAATCTAGGGAAGTGAGCTCAGCATTTGGGGGCTGCTTTGTTCCTAGAGACATTTCTCTATTTTGGTAGAGTGTTGCTGATTCTGAAAGAGTCAAGCTTGAGGATATGAGGAGCTGAGCAGCATTTTCTCCTGATTCAAAAGCAAGGTGGAGGTCCTTGGTAACTCCTGTAGGGTTTAGGTTGGGACCCCCAAAGGGTTACATCCTACAAGTAAAGGTAAACCAGAAATAAGTCAGGCATCATAGGGACTGAAGCCCAGTTTAAAACCATCTCAGTTCCTGATTGGGTTAAAATAATGTAGAATTTCTCGTGACCATAGCCACCTGCCACAAGCAAATACAGTCTTCACTGGAAGGAGGAAGAGATCATCCTACTGCTAAAAAAAAAAAAAGAGAGAGATAGAGAGAAAGACATACATGGAAGCAAACCAACATGAATGAAGCTAAGAGAAATGAAACAATAGATAATACCATAGGGGATGATGTTATCAGACATAGACTTTAAAGTATTTTATTAAAGAACTACAAACTATTCAGAAATTCGAAATTTAGGAAAATCTTGAACTAAAAAGTAAAGTGAAATTAAGAACATAATGGTGGTTTTTAATTTTTAAATACAGGTTAAGAAAAAATTAGTGAATTGGGAGAGAGGCCAGAAGAAAATAGCCTAATGAATGAAGACAAAAAAGGAAAACACAGAGTATAAGAGACTTATACTCTAAAAGCATAGTGAAAAGGTCTAATATATGCCATAGGGATTCTGGGAAGATATGTTTGAGAGAAATAGAATAGGGTATAAACCATATTTGAAGAGGTAATGATATAGAATGTTCCCAAACTGTCAGAACACAAAACAAAACAAAACAAAACACCAAAAAGCATACATTTGAGAGGCTCTAAGAATCCAATATATGATAAATACAAAGATATGTGTACCTAGGAGTAGTATAGTAAACCAAAGACAATGAAAAAAATCTGAAAAGCAGCCAGAGGAAACAAAAGACAGTACAGATGCTCCTCAACTTATCATGGGGCTATAAATCCCTCTAAATCCATTGTAAGTTGAAAATATTTTAAGTTGAAAATGCATTTAATACACCTAATCAGCTGAACATCATGTCTTAACATAGCCTACCTTAAATGTGCTCAGAACACTTACAACAGCCCATAGTTGGGCTAAATCATCTAACACAAAGCCTATTGTATAATAAAGTGTTGAAGATCTCATGGATCACATATCACTAGCCTGGGAAGAGATCACCATTCAAAGTACATGAGAAATTGCCACAGTTTAATCCTATTGTAAAGTCAAAAAATCATAAGTTGAACCATCGTAAGTCTGTGATGTAGATATCTTTTTAAAATTTTTGATTTTTAACTATTATGGGTACATAATAGTTGTCTGTCTTTATAGAGTACATGTGATATTTTGACACAGGCATACAATGTAAATTAGTCAAATCAGGGTAATTGGGCTGTCTGTCATCTCAGGCATTTAACATTTCTTTGTGTTAGGAACATTCCAATTCCACTCTTTTATTTATTTTAAAGTGTACCCTAACTTTCTGCTATCAATTATTGTTCATTCTATCTAACTATCTAACTATATTTTTGCACCCATTAACCATCCCCACTTTATCCCCTCCCCTGCTACCCTTCCCAGCCTCTGGTAACTGTCATTCTACTCTCTGTGTGCTTGAGATCAATTGTTTTTAATATTTAGCTCCCACATATGAGTGAGAACATGGGAGATTTGTCTTTCTGTGCTTGGCTTATTTCACTTAACGTAATATCCTCTAGTTCCATCCATGTTGTTGCAAATGGCAGGATTTCATTCTTTTTTGTGGCTATGTAATATCTCATTGTGTATATGTACCACAATTTCTCTATCTATTCATCCGTTAATGGACACTTAGGTTGATTCTGTATCTTGGCTATTGTGAATAGTGCTGCAATAAATGTGGGAATCTTTTTGATATACTGAATTCCCATCCTTTGTATGTGTACTCAGCAGTGGGATTGCTGGTTCATATAATAGTTCTAGTTTTAGTTTTTTGAGGAACCTCCATACTGTTCTCCATAGTGGTTGCACTAACTAATATTCCCACCAACAGAGTTCAAGGATTCCCCTTTCTCCACATGCTCACCAGCATTCATTATTGCCTGTCTTTTTGATAAAAGCCGTTTTGACTGGGGTGAGATGATATCTCATTGTAGTTTTGATTTGCATTTCTCTGATGACTAATGATGTTGAACATTTTTTCATATACCAATTGGCCATTTGTATGCCTTTCTTTTGAGAAATGTCTGTTCAGATCCTTTGCCCATTTTTAATCAGATTATTTGATTTCTTCCTATCGAGTTGTTGGAGTTCCTTATATATTCTAGTTATTAATCCCTTGTGTAGTGTCTATATCATTAAAGATGCGACAATAAGACTGGCAGCCAACCTTTCAGTGGAAACAGGGGAAGCTAGAAGACAAAAGGATATTTTTCTTAAAACTGAAGTATGTTGTTTAGGCAGCAGCTAAATTATCCCAAATTATAGCTCAGAGATGCAGGAAGGAATGAAGAACAATGAAAATTATAAAAACATGGCTGAATCTAAATGAATATTAACTAAATTAGACAAAGATAAAAATAACTTTTATCATTTAATGTTTAAATACAACTAAAATACATGAGAACAATAGCATATAAGTTAGGAAGGGAGTAAATGGAATTTAAGGTATTCTAAGATCTTTGCATTAACTGCTAAATTATAGAAGATTTTATTTCTGTTAGACATTGATAAGTTAAGGGTACATGTTAGGATTTCTAGAATAGCCACAAAATAGTAAAGGAATATAAAACTTTTTTCAAGTTAATATAGGGGATAAGTAAAGTAAAAACAACTTAAGCAATCCAAAAGAAAACAAGAAAGAAATATAAAAGGAATGCCAAGAAAGCAGGACCAACAGCAAATAGTAAGCTGGTTGATTTAGCCTCAGAAATATCAGTGATTGCATTAAATATAAATGGATTAATTGTTCCAATTAGAAGCTAAAGATTATCAGACTGGATGTAATACAAATCTAAATTGTTTGCTGCTCATGAGAGCCACTTTAAGAAAGATTTTAAAAGTAAAAGGATGGGAAAAGATTTAGCAAACCTTAATAACAAAAAGCAGATGTAACTATATTAATGTATTTTAAATATTACTAGAGATAAAAAGGTAATGCTAAAAGGATCAGTTCATTAGGAAGTATACGATCCAAAATTTGTAGGTACCTGATAACATAGACTCAAAATATATGAAGCAAAAATTAATAAAACTAAGAGAAGAAACATATTTGTAATCTTAATGGAATGTTTTAACATACCTTGCTTTAGTAGCTGATAAAACAAGTACTCAAAAATTCAGTGAAGAGGATGGTATTGGTGTTTTTGTGGGCATCCAGTGGTGACTGATCATCAGATGAGTTTCCCTGGCCTAAGACCTAATCAGTAAGGATATAGAAGATTTTTAAAGCAAATATATAATTGCCATACATAGAATACTGTACCGACAGCTGTAGAATGCACATTTTTTTCAAGTTCACATGGAATGTTTAAATAATTTGTTCATGTACTGGACCGTAAAGTAAGGGTCAAATTTCCAAGGATTAAAATGATATAGATTTCAATGCTATAATGAAATTATATCAGAAACCAATAACTAAAAGGTAACTGGAAAATATCTATATGATTAAAAATTAAGAAATGTGCTTTAAATAGCCCAGAAGTTGAACAAATTAAAAATATATTGAATGTAATGAATATGTTACATATTAAAACTGTAAGATGTAGTTAAAGTTATAGAGGAAAATTTTATAGCTGTTAGAAGATTTTAATGTTGAAAATCAATGATTCCTCCCAACAAATTGGAAAAATCTGAGCAAACTAAACCAAAGGAAATTAGAAAGGAGGAAATAATAAAGATACAAGAAGAAATGACATAAAAGTGAAAACAAATATACCATGGGAGAGGATCAACCAAACTAAAAGTATAATAATATTTTGAAAAGACTAATAACTTTGATAAACCCCTCAAGACATTCATCAGGAAGAGAGAGACAGAGGGAGAGGGAGAGAGAGGAAGAGAGAGACCCAGAGAGAGAGAGAGGGAAATAAATAACTAGAATTCCAGTGATAAGGAGGATATCATTGTGGATCCTACACATATTAAAAAGATAATAGGGGCCAGGCATAGTGGCTCATGCCTGTAAACCCAGCACTTTGGGAGGCCAAGGCAGGAGGATTGCTTGAGGCCAGGATCTCGAGACCAGCCTGAGCCAGAGCAAGACCCCTTCTCTACAAAAAAAAAAAAAGAAAAGAAAAATTAGCCAGGTGTGGTGTGCCTATAGTCCCAACTACTAGGGGCTGAGGCAGGAGGATCACTTGAGCCCAGGAGTTTGAGGTTGCAGTGAACTATGATGACACCATTGCACTCTAGCCCACGTGACAGAGTGTGACCCTGTCTCCAGAAAAAAAAAAAGAAGAAAATAGGACTCACTGAGCAACTTTATGTTATTAAGTAGACTTATTAAATGATATGAAAAAAGGACTTTTTAAAACTGACACAGAAGAAATAGAAAATCTGATTTTATAACTATTCAATTGAATATGTAATTAAAAACATTTCTATAAAGAACAATGCAAGCCAAAGGCAAGGATGTTTGCTAAAAGTTTTTATCATGAACATAGGTACATTATAAAAGGGGACATCCTAATGGGCAGTAACCATGGGAAAATGTTTTTCCCTTATTATTCATCAGGGAAATTAAAATTAAAACCACAATGAAATACCCTTAGGCATTCACTAGAATGACTAAAGTGGAAAAGGCTGATAAAAATATTGGAGAGACATGTCAATCAGGAAAGTACCATACACTGATGGTGGGTATGCAAATTGGTACAACCACTTCAGAAAGCTGTTTGGCAGTGTCCACTGTGGTTAAACATAATGTAGTTTATATCCTGTGTTTTCACTATCAATATATATATAAATGCCCACCAAAAGTCTTGTGCAGAAATGGTCATTATGGCATTATTATCTTTAATGACCAAAAATTAGAAATAAGTGCAATGTCTATCAATAATAGAATGGGTGAATAAGTTATTGTATATAAATACAATGGAATACTTTACAGCAGTGGTTCTCAAAGTGTACCTTCCTTCTCCTTACTAGTAGCATTAGCATCACCTGGGAACTTTTTAGAAATGAAAGTTCTAAGTACTCTGTACATACTTATACAGAAATTCTGGGGATGGGGCCTAACAGTCTGTGTTTTAACAAGCCATTCATGTGATTCTGTTGTACATTAAAGTTTTAGAATTAATGGTTTATAGCAGTGTTTGTTATAATTTTTCTGTAAAGGGCAAGATAAGTCTTTTAGGTTTATTGGGCCATGTGATCTCAACTTTGCTGTTACATTGAGAAACAACCATAGAAAATATATAAAATGGGTGATTGTGTTGTTTCACAATGTCTGTCCTACAGCAGTTAAAATGAATGAACTCTAGGTGTGTCGAACAAAATGGATGTGTCTCTGAAACATTAGTTGAGTGAAAAACAAAAAGACAAAAAGAATATGTATTATGTGACTTTGTTTAGATAATATTTATAAACGAGTGAATCTTATCAATTGTATTAGAAGCTAACTTTGGGCAGGAGGGTTTGGGTGGTCATTGAGAAAAGGGGATGAGAGTACTTTTGGACTTCTAGTAAAGTCTGCAAAAATCATTATGCTCATGCTACCTAGAATGCTTATTATCCATGCTGCAAAAAAGAAGAGTGGGGACAGGGGGTGGGGGGAGGGGTGGATCCTTTCTTACTACCGTTTGTGAGTGACCTTTATATAAGGAATTCTTACTCGTGAAATTGTTAATTAAAAGGAAAGAATTAAGAATTTATCTCTCCTAATTAGAGTAACTGTAGTTTATTGTAGGATCCATTCTTCTTTACAGGATAATAAGAAATACATTAGGAATGACAGAATTACAGAATCACTGCAAAACTACCATATTTGCAGAGAATTAATTTATTTGTGCAAGTATTATCAGTGAATGCTAAAACCATTAGGTAAACGGGTTATCTTACTTGGTGCCTAAATATTACAGCAGTGTAGAAACATATCTCCTTTACGTTCTCAGGCACATCTTTCTAAAAAAATCTAAAAAGTAAAAGCATCAAAGGGATGATTAAAAGAATATTTCCCAGTATGGAGAAAGAGTAAGAAAAAATGGGTGCTTCATAAGAGTATTGTAAATAGTTGCTCAAGACCTGAGCTTTGAGTTTTTTAACCTTGGAATATGAAAGCTTTTCTTTTTAAAAGAATGTTCTCAGGATTTTATTTTGCCAAAGTTAAGTGTGTATGAACTCCATATGAATTATATCACTGATCACTGCCCACTTTTCCCAGAAATTCTGTTTCATTAAATTCATTGTTGATGATCCAGCATATACAGTCCTTTTAGCTGGCTTAGAGTCATATGGGAGAGATTAGGTTTCTTGATAGTATATTTTTCCTTAGCAGAGTTATCAGATAGTGTGGCTAAAACAAATCCAGCCCTGATTTTGATTAGAGTGGTCTCAGATACAGGATTCTAACCAAAAAATTTAGTTCATGTACTTTTTAAAGAAGTCATTATATACATTTATATACATTGTATCAAGATTTGTACAACTGAAATTATACACCCCTTTATTATATAGATTGGTGGTAAAAAAAAAAAAAGGCTTAGATTTTTTTCTTTTAAGCATGGCAAAAGCTTTTCAATCTGTATTATCATATACCTATTATTTTCTGCAAGATGAATAAATTGTTATTTTTATATTTGGCTTTCCTAGGAGGAATATAGAACTGAAGGTATCAGCTGGCACAACATAGATTATATTGATAATACCTGTTGCATAAATCTTATTAGCAAAAAACCAACAGGACTGCTCCATCTTTTGGATGAAGAAAGCAAGTGAGTATGATTCTTTTCAGTTTTATTATTGGCCATTTGGGCTTCTCAGCTCTTTGTAAGTTTGAACTTTGTTATTACATTGTCAAATAAAGAGTCAAAGGGTTCCTTGAATACATATTTTAAAAATATGTTTCTAGGTAAGTAGGATGGACTTGACTATTTGAACTCATTTTTTTCTTAAATTTTTCCAGATTTTTTCTACTCACTTTAATGTTAAATTTGCTGATGTATATTTATTATGTGGTTACATGTTCTTTTCTTCTTGAATTGAGTTTTATATGAGATGTGATTGTAGTTTTCATGTTTAGCAGAAAAGAATATCATGATAGATTAGTGATGTCTGCCTTGACTGTACAGGTGTAAGTGGTGACATATACCAAAATTAAATGTAAGCTTCAGAAATAATGCTTCATTTAGCATCCTCCAAAATATTCACAGCACTCTACAAAATATTATTTAGGGTTAAATTATCTCCTAAAGAGTTGGCAAATCTAGAATTGGAGAAACTGAAATGAGGAGATTGTGAGGTTTTTTTTAATGACTCTTTGGTAAAAAATTTAGAAATTGAATTAGATTAACTGATTCCTAGTTTAATATTATACCCATTAAATTAGGGTAGAAAATATTGGGGATTTACTATTACAGGTAGATGACTATATATCAGATTTGTATGGGACAGTCTAAAGTTTATGTCTGCTGTCCAGTTTAGTTATTAAAAGTGAATTTTTTATTCTTAGAAATAACCTGTTTTATATGGTAATTTGTATGGCACCCTATTATTATGCCATAAACACAAAATTGCTGCATACATACACAAAGTAAGATGACGGAATGAAAAAGATAGCATAAAGGAGACTGCCAACAATTTAGTCTAGTATCACTCTAACTCACTTTGTCATTAGTCTGTTCCCATTAAATGAATTAAGATACAGCTAACACAAATAAAAAATACTTTAATTTTCTGTCCAGAGTCTTGTCAAAGTTTATCATGTTACACTATATGCCCTGAAACATCCATTATCTCTTTTAAAATTTTGAGGTTGATGATTCTTAACTCTGTATGCCTTACTTCTAGTTTGTCTTTATTTGGAAAATCTTCATAGGTGAATTTGATACTCGGTGTTGAGAGCCATTGTGGTTGATAATGAAATGATATGCAGTTCTTTTTGGTTGAGGTATTTTATAGTAACAAAACTTTAAGCAATTCAAGGAAAAGATTATATAGGTAGTAAATTGTGGACTTGAGATTCAAACCCTCCAAGTATTTCTGGCTAATAAGCTTGTGCTTTGAAGAATTGTATTATTTGCTTCTCTGTAATACTTAGGTGTTAGAGTCAGAAGTCCAGGGTTTTTATCCTGTCTCAATTAACTATCCTTGGCCAATTTCTTAATATCCTTGGTCCTCAGTTTTCTTGTATGCAAAAAGGAAATGATGATGATAAATGATGATGATGTCTGCAATGTATCTTAAGATGTTTATAAACAGCAATTGAGGTAGTGGATATATAACTAAAACATGAATAGAGCAAGGGGTTCATATCTATCCTGTCATTCTTGGGCAGGTTTCATTGAATGCACATCTTACTATACAGAGACTATATTTTCCTGGCCAGTTACTACCTCATATAGATATAGGCTTATGAAGAGAATGTTACCTCTTTGCTGTTAACCCAAAAGCTTATGGGGTTAAGCCATGTGGTCAGAAATTTCAGGGAGACAGGTTTTGACTCAATAAAAGGAAGAACTTTCTAATCATTAAAGCTGATTAGCAGCTGCTTCAAAAATTAATACAATTCTCCATTATAATAATTATTTTGGATCATCTGTCAGGGCATTGTTGTGGGTAGGACACTGGACTGAGTAACTTTTTAATCATCCATCCCTTCAGTTATGTTTCTATATTCAGTTCTCCATAAAAGTTTTTAATAAGCTATAATATTCCTCACTTTATAAGTCAGTCCTGTGGTTATTACCTCTCCTTGAAAACAGACCATCATTGTCATATAGGGGAAAAAAAATTTCTCACCTACCCTTTTAGGGTCTCCAGCTGGGGCTAAGAATTAAAGTGACATAAGACAGATTAACAGGGGAAAAGCATATAAGTTTTATTAGAACTTTACTTGTACATGAGAGTCCTCACTTGAAAATGAAGACCTGACGAAGTGACCAGAGCAGAAAACTTATATTCCTTTTAGACGAATGATAAATTTCTGAAGAAATGACAAGACAAAGGGGTATGGGAAGTAAATTGTGGGGAAGTAACTATGATAATATTGAGAAAAACTAGTGGAAGATAAGGGTTATTTTAATAAGTTGGGTTGTATAGATCCATATCAGTGTTGATTTCTATTCTGTGGTGATAAAAATGTTCTTTTCTTCCTGGTACAGGGAAGGCATCTTTCTCATAAGGAATTTTATGGCCTGTTTTTAGGTAGAAAAAAGGAGATCAGAAGCCCTTCCTGCATCTACTGTTTCTCATGTACCTTTAGCTCAAAATAATATGTCAAAGATGCATATTTTAGGGTGTCATGTCCTGAACTCCTTCAGTCTCTATGCTTTAACATCCTAGAAGATGCAAAGGCATGAAATATTTTTCCTCTGCCTACCTGTAAAGACAGATTGAAAATAAATTAGTCACATTTAGGAAGGGCTATTTGGGGACTCATTTATCATGAATATTTTTTCTCTAAAAAATATTTTGTTCTATAGGGAATATATAACATGAAACGTATACTTAGTGGTGTTCCTGCTTTACTCAGGGTGTTCGTAGTGCTCTAGGTGCATGGGTTTGGAGTCAGAAGTCTTCGTTAATCTTCTCTCTGCTATTTACCGTTTGTATGATGTTAGGCAAGTTATTTAAGCTAGATTTTGTAGGATGCAGTGTGGCATTTAGGAAGGAGGAAGAGAGTAAGCAAAGTCTCAAAGTTATGTATGAATAAGATGTTAGGAGTGTAATCAGTCTTTCCCATAGTACTCAAAGTGTGATCTGCTGACAGAAGCAGTGGACCACTGTGAAACTTGTTAGAAATGTAGAATCTCAGACTTCCACCCCAGATCTGTTCAATAGAATTTTCATTTTAACAAAGACTAAAGTTAAGATTAGAGCATTTATTTAGGGCAGCATTTTGTGAATCTTGCCTGCTTATAAGAATTACCTTGGGAATTTGTAAATAGCACTGCTGCTAAGTCATCACCCTGATATATCAGAATCACAAGGTGGGGTCCAGGCATTGGTAGTTTTGAAAGTTTCAGAGGTGGGAAACACTAGATTAAGAGCTTTAAAATGAGCAATAATGTCTGATTTGCCTCTGTTCCATGCTCTTTGCCTGATGATGTAATAGGCCGCCATAAATATCTGTCAAATGTAGGATCTGTGGAGAGCTTTCCTTTCTATCTTTCTCAGTTTTGAGTAAAGACAGTTCTCCTTCCATTGAAAATTTCTGTTCTCCATTTAAAAGTAAGAGAAAGATATATAATAGGCTTTTCAATTACTCAGAGGATTAGAAGGTAAATAAACCATTACCTAGAGACAATGAAGTGAGCATCCGGCCCGAAGAGAAGCATTCTGTTGTGGAGTACTGAGATACAAGTTTGCAGAGGTTGGGTTGGCCTAGGCTTAGGAGCTTGGAGTCAGTTTCTTTGCCTTGGTGATCCATAAAGTTTCTGAGTAGGGGAGGCACATGATTAAAGCACTATTGTAGGAAAATTAATTTTGATAATGTGCTTTGGTAACTTGAAAGAAGGTAAGATTAGCACTGGTGAGACTGTTAGAGACTGCTACTGAAGTCTGTGTTTGAAATTGTAAGGGTTGTAATCCACTCTAGAATGGCTTTGGGTTTTGGAGTGAGCTAGGTAGTGGAAGTCTTTTGCGGACGTGATAGTATTTGAAATATAAAGCAGGCCAAGGTGACTAGGAAAATGGCAGTATTGGCAATGTAAGGTGATAACATTTATGTAATCCCTGTAGGATGCCAGCTAGTATTAGATGTTTTTATTAGAGTTACTTAGTTCTACTAGCTCTATGATACCTAGTAGTGTACTCATGTTATGGATTAGAAGACCAGTTCTCAAAGGTTACCTAGCTTGCCCAAGGTCACAGATAGAACTGGTAATCCAAACTATAATACGATTATCTGACGTCAAAGTCCATGCTCTTTCCTTATCCCAGTACAAACTGTGTGATTAACCATTTTGATTGTAATTTTGGAATCATTGTTACACCTCAAATTTGTATTAGCCCTCTTTACAACCTCATGTCACATTATTTCTCATTATTTCAGTTACTGTTAAGTGAAGCTATTTTCTGGAAGATCTCTCTCCTTTTTCTGTCAGTGATATTTCCTCTATTTGAAAGTCCTACCCATCCTTTAACATCTAGGTCATTATTTCTTCCTATGTCCTCTGTGAACCTTTTCATTCTCAACCACTACTGATTTTTTTTCTCTTCTGAACTTCTATATTTCCTATTATGCAATTAATACTTAATACTACCTGTATGATTTCTGGATATGAAATGTTCAATCAGTACAATCAATGGGTACAAACTCATTGATGTATATCTGAAATAGTAATAGATAATAGAAATATGTGTTAATTGGTATAGGTAAGAAAACTGCTACTTATTTATGTATGAAGAAATAGGAAACCAAATAATGTCTATGGATTTTAAGGACTTCAGAAAATTGAGTGATTGTTCCTTTTTTGGAAGTTCTTGGCCCCAAAGAATATATGATTCGGGTTTTATCCTTTGGGTTTTACAGTAGGGCAGAACAATGCAAATTAAGCTAAATATGCAATGACTTGAGTTAATTTCTTGATTCTGTTACTTGCAAAGTATGAATCTGGGCACATTGCAAGTTTTGATCCCTCACCTATAAAATAGGAATACCAGTCCATATTATACTCACTTTTTAGCTTGTTACAAGAATCAGATTAGATAATATAGGTGAAAACACTTTGTAAACTGCTAAATGTGTTAGATGGCAATGTAACTACGGTGTACTTAAAAAAGGACTGTACTAACTACTGCATCTTTATTTAGTATTTTTTTCTTTTTTAAATTCAGCTTTCCACAGGCTACAAATCAAACATTGCTAGACAAGTTTAAGCATCAACATGAAGAGAATTCTTACATTGAATTTCCAGCTGTGATGGAACCTGCTTTTATCATAAAACATTATGCTGGAAAAGTAAAATATGGGGTAAAGGTCAGTAAATTTCTCACTGGATATGCTTTCAGGGCAGAGGTATGTTCTTGATTGTGTCACTATCCCTGCCGCACTACCCTCTTTGTGATTTGTGGAGGCTCTTGGTCAGTAATGGAGACATTTTATAAAGATACTTCTAAAATTCAGATTCTGCTTTTCAATACATTAATGTCTTAGGTAAGGTAATGCTTCTGTTGGTTTCTGCCTGCAGATAAACCTGATGTTGTCAGTTCATTCTAATAACCTTTTTAGATCTGAAAGAATAGATAGCATCTGTATGTCTGAAACCCACTTGTTCATCCACTTAATTTATTGAATTTTTCCCTTCTCCATACCCGTAAGTCCTGACAGAGTCTTCGTGTCTTCATGCACCATTAGGTATTTGTGAGCTTGCATTTTTAATGAATGTATTGAAACTCCTTATTCCTGTGGAGGGGAATCTTCATAATTTTGTCCATTTCTTGGTTTTTATTGGTGAGTCTATTACTCTCTAACCACTGATGTTTAAGCCTGCCATTTGAGCCACTTAATTTCCCAGGCAAGGCAGTGACAATGTGTAGAATAGTGGAGGAATATGTTTTCTCCTGGGTCTTGAGGTGAGTGTATTAAGGTCATTTATTCATCCATTTGCTGATTTATTTATTCAAGAAGTATTTATTGTACACAGACCATGTGTCAGACTCTGTGCTTGGTGTTCGGAATGATCTGAGGACAAACTAGAAAGACATGTTCCTGACTGTTTCCCCATACACACACACACATATATGTACATATGTGCATATGCATATGTGTACATCTATATATATAATATATTGATAAATGGGCTATGTGCTATAAATAAATGAATGGGTTCTCTGAGAGAAAGTAGTGAAATAATGGATTGTGAATTTGTGGATCCTCGAACGCCTCTCTAAGAAACTTAGATGTTGAGAGATGACCTGAAGTAAATTTTATGTTGGTGAGGAGTTGGGATGATGAATGTTATAGGCCATGAGATAGGAAAGAGTTTGGTATGTTGAAATAATTGAAAACAGGTTAGTGCTACTAGATTATAATGAGCAAAGCAGACAGTGAAGCAAAAAGAATTTAGAGAGTGGACAGCAGGTTAATTTTTCAGGGCTTCTAGGCCACATCAAAAGAGTTTTGTTTTTATTGAAATTATTATGGGGCACTATGAAAAGATTTTAAACGGAAGATGTGACTTGTGTTTTTTAAAAAATTGTCTTTATTACTTTGAGGAGGAGGGATGGCAGAAGGTGAGAGTAGAATCTGAGAGATCAATTGAGTAGCCTTTTTTTCCTAATTGAAAATTAGTAGATTATTGGGGAGATCCAGGTGATTATGAGATATATTTTGGAGGTACCATCCTCAGAGTTTATTAATAGACTCTAAATGAGTAAGTGACTTCTAGCTACAGCTGATGGGTAAATTGGAGGTGCCAGTTTTTGAGATGGAAAAGACAGGAAAGAATGGATTTTAGAATAAAAATTAAGAATACAGTTTAAAAAGTAAAACAAAACAAAAAATTGAGCTATAAAAAACTTGAGCATATTATGAGGTATGTAAAGTGCACAAATCTAAAGTGTTCAGATTTTTCATGGTCCTTGCCAGCTCAGTCGCCCCTCAGAGGTAACCAATATCCTAACTTTTATCAGCCTCAATTTTACCTGTTATTAAATTTTATATTAATCGAATCATGTAGTATATACACTTGTGTCTGTGGTATTTATCCTTGTTATCAGATAGATTGAAAGTAAAAGGATGGGGAAAGGATAAAAGTTGGTGTAATTATATTATTGTTGGACCAAGTATATTTTTAGGCTGGAAATATTTACTAGAGATAAAAAGGGACATTTCATAATGATAGAAGGGGCCAGATCAACAGGAAGACATAATCACCAAAAGTTGTATGTACCTAATGACTTTGATTCAAAATATACAAAGCAAAAGGAAAGCAAAAGAAGACCTAGACAAGTCCACCATCATGGTTGTAGATTTTAACACACCTTGTCAGTAACTAACAGAATATGCAGACACAAAATCAATAAAAACAGCACTATTAAATAACTGACCTAATTGGCATAGCATAAGGATAACTAGACAATCATTGAGTGTTTAGAAATTAAGCAAAACTCTTCTGAATAAGCCATGAGTCAAAAAAGAAATCACAATATAAATTACTTATTATAATTATAATTCATTAAAATTATACTGAACATCAATGAAAATACAACATATAAAAATTTTAGGATGCAGTTTAAGTAATGATTACGGGGAAATTTATAACTTTAAATGCATATATTAGAAAGGAAAAGTTGAAAAGTGGTTACCTAAGCTGCTATCTCAAGAAACTAGGAAAAGAACAGCAAATCACACTGAAAGAAATTAGAGGAAGAGCATAATAAGGATAAGACCAGAAATCAACACAACATAAGGCAGACATAGAATAAAGAGATTCGCAAAGCCCAAAGTTAGTTCCTTGAAAAGATAACACAAAATAATAAAAATCAAAGGTAATAGGAAATAACTGATAATAGAAAAATGTCATAATTACAGATAGCAGGAATGAAAAAGGGGACTTTACTGCATACCTTACAGATAATAAAAGGATATGAATGTAATTTGTTAATAAATCTGAAAATGTAAATAAAATGGATGAATTCCATTAAAACACATTTTTCTAAAAATTATGATGAGAAAAAGATAGTAAACCTGAAAATTTGTCTGTTAAGTAATTTAAATCAGTAGTTTAAAACTTTTCCACAAAGGAAATTCCAGGTACACATGGTTTCACTAAGCCAAACATTTAGGTTTACTACTGGTCTTACACATTCTCTTTCAAATTGGACATACCTTTGAGATGTGTTAAAAGATCTCAGAAATAACAAGAAAAATCTGAGCTGGAAATACACATTTGGACCTCATCATATAGAAAGTGTTAATTTGAGGCTATGATTAAGATTGTGATCACCTCATGTAAGAGAATTGATTGAAAAAATGAGTACACACTATCAAACCCAATTTGAATTTCCAATACGAATTAGCAGTGGGGGCTGAGAAGAGTAGCACAAGAAGTAAGTAGTAAATCACAAAGTATATTATGGAAGCTGGAAGAGAGAATTTCAATAAGAATGATGTGATCAGTTTATAATGTACTTAGAAATGTAGAAATATGAAGCTACACCATTTAATTTGGAAAATGAAGGTCATTGGTCACTATCAACACTTGACAATCAACATTGAAAAGAGTTCTAGAATTTTAGGTTTTACATTATAGTTATTAATAGGATGGGATGGTCTTTGGAGTAGGGCAGACTCTAGTGTTTCAGTTCCTACACTGGTACTTATTATCTGACCTTTGGCAAGCTGCTTTACCTCTATTTACTTATCCATTAAGTATGGTTTATGACTGAATCTGCTTTATTGAGTAATTGTTACAATTGAATAAAATAAATTATGTAAAGTGCATAATTTAGTGTCTGACAGCTTGTCTGCCGTCAGTAGGTATTAGCTGATGATTCTGGTGACGGTGGCGATTTGGACTTGAAAATTTTGGAAAAATTAAAATTGGATTTAATTTTACTAACTTTCTTTTATAATATATACTTTTGCTCTAAGGCTGCAGTCTCCAACTCCTGGCTGCAGACCCACCAGGAACCCAGCCACATAGCAGGAGACTGGGTTGCGGGGGGCGCGAGCTAAGCCCCACCTGCCCCCACAGCCGCTCCCCCATCGCTCACATCACCACTCCAGCCCCTCCCCCACTCTACCCCTGCCCCCAGTCAGATCAGCAGCATCATCAGACCCTCAGAGGAGCACAAACACCACTGCAGACTGTGCATGTGAGGGATCCAGGTTGTGCGCTTCCCATGAGAATCTAATGCCTGATGATCTGAGGTGGAGCCAAGGAAGTGATGGTTTCCTCTTTTCCCTTGTTCTCAGGAGAAACAGAAGAAGTAGGAAAAGAAAACCCTAAAGATGATAGGATGGGTCCAAGCTGACTTCTGTACCTGAGGGTAGATGACATCATACTAGTTATGTTCCTATGAAACTTGCACCAACTTGGAGTGATTTACTCACCAAATTTTTAATCCTTCCATTTGGTGTGAATATAGTTGTAAGATTATAGTCAGTGCCTAGCCTATACAAATCATTTTGGGCCTTTGTTCCTAGGGTGTAAGCTTTTTGTCCTCCCCATTTTTCTGTGGTGCATTTTAACCTATTTTCTTGTGTTTTGTCCCCTCCAACCCTTATTCTTTGGCAGATGGTTGTTCCTGCCTATTTACAGGACGACTTATTCTTATTCAGCTTTAAAAATATATATGCTGGTAATATCCAAATGTATTTTGTGAAATCTCCCTAGGACTCCAGACTTACATATCCATCTGCCTACAAGATGTCTGTATGTAGACATTATGTAGTGGTTATGAGTGGCTGTGTTTGAATCCCTGCTTTTCCACTTACTGTGTGATAGGGGCCAAAATTCTTCACCTCTCTCGGACTCAGTTTCCTCATCTGTAAATCTATAAAATGGGAATAATAATAGCTATCTCAAAGGATTGTTGGGGGATTGAATGAGACCATACATGTAAAATGCTTAGAAGAGTCCCAGGCACATAGTAACCTTTCAATAAATGTTACCTACTATTATTATTATCCTCATTGTTTCAAACTTCACTTGGATGAAACAGATCTCTTGATTCTCATTTTCTATCCCCAATCCTTTTCTTTCTGTAGTCTTCTCCATATCAGTATATGACATCACCATTTACCTAGTTGCTCAGCCTCAAAATGTAAGTTAACCTAATTCCCTCGTTCTCTCACCACACCCTAATTCATCAGCAAGTTTTTTGCCTTTACGTCCAAAACATGTCCCAAATATGATAACTATTTTCTATTTCTACTATTACCACCAACCTAGTACAAGTCACTGTCAGTTCTTATGTGGTTTATTATGATATTTAGTCTCCTTTTTTTCTCTGTATAATTCATTTCCTATGCAGCAACCAGTGTTGTTTATATAAAACACCAATTAGCTCATGACATTACCCTTCCAGGTCTTTCCTTTATGCTTGAATAAAATCCAAACACTTAACTCAGGTTTATAAAGCCTAAATAGCCTATTTATTTACCTGATCTTCCACTGCTCTCACCCTTGCCCCCAGTGTTCCAGCCTCTGGTTTTATTGCTTTTGTCCTAACTTGTTCAACTCATCACCACATATAGGTAGTAGGTGTTCCCTTTGCTTGGAATGTTCTCCCCAGTTTTCTCATGTTTGGCTCCTTTTTATTATTCTGCTTTCTTATCATTTTATGTGATACCCCTTTGGAGAGGCTGTCCCTGACCAGTGTTTAACATGCTACGGTACAATTGTGGAATATTTTTGTGATTTACATGTATTATAGAATTTAATAGTTTTAGGATCGGATGAGACTTTATAGAAGATACCTGGTCCAGTTAGCTACCCAGAACAAAAATCACTTCTATTGTCTTTCTTCAGCCACTGTTCAAATATGTCACCCATCATCTTGATTTTAATAATTTTTTTTCAAAAATAACACTGGTACTTTTTTCATGTAGGATTTCCGGGAAAAAAATACAGATCATATGCGCCCAGACATTGTAGCTCTTCTGAGAAGTAGCAAGAATGCATTTATCTCTGGGATGATTGGAATTGAGCCTGTAGCTGTTTTCCGGTGGGCAGTTCTCCGAGCTTTTTTCAGAGCCATGGTTGCTTTCAGGGAAGCTGGGAAAAGACACATTCATAGAAAAACTGGTAAGCTGTAGTTATTCTACCTTGCTTCTCCTTTTATTTTATACTTCTCTACTCCCTCACAAGAAGTGGAGTCATAACAATAATTTTTATTTTGTTCTCTTTTCCATACCCTAACATCATGTTTCAGATCTGATGAGTGAACTTTATATGATTAAATGTGTATATGTTGTATTTGTGTAAGTATGTGTTGGTACATTTTTATTAATAAATATTGATAAGAATAATGAGTGTAAGTCATTAGTAAGTCATTGTTATATTTTTGAACAAAATTGAAGTCATATGATCATTTAATGATTTAGAATTTAATCTTGATACCTTTCCTATTTTCTTCCTAAGCCATACTTTTTACTACAAGTGAAACATAATTTAATGCAAAAGTATAAATTAGAAGAAAGAAAAACTGGAATGGAGGTAGTATAATATAGTGGAAAGATTCCTGCTTCTGTGATTAATCCAGTGTCATCTCTTCTCTTGACTAATTTTGTGATTAAGAGCAGTTCTTGTTTTGTAAAAGAGAGTTAGTACTGCCTTTAATATTATGAGGATAAAGTCAGATAATATATGTAAAACATCTGTTCATAAAATGTTCATTTTTTTTTCCCTCTTACCCTTAACTCAGTTCATTGTATTTTACTTTGAAATTTAGAAATGGATAAAGCAGGATACTTTTTCTGTGTGCCACCCCCTTAAATCATAAAATCTCTCATCTCACATTCTGTGGGAGGGCAACCTCATAAGCACTTTTGGCCTACTGGAAACCACACTGTTGTTTGCTGTAGCTCTAGTCCTAAATAGGCCATTGCTACACAGTGAGGATTTTCTGGTACATATGCAGTTGAGATTTATGCCCTTGAGTAGAAGTGTGATAGGGCTCACCTGTGCTTTCAGGACTCCCAGACTGACTTATATGGCTTTTTGGGATGTGTACTAGCAGTAAAACTGTAAATGCAACTTTTGAATATTTGAAATGAATAAATATATTTGGGAGATTGTATTTCTAATATGAAAGACAAAATAATTGAACTTAGTTTCTGTTTTTGTGAACTGGTCTTTGTAGGTAGCGAGAATTATAGTTTGTTGTAGAAACAAAGGGACTATCTCAAACCTGCTTTGCCTTTTATTTTAAGAGGTCATCTTCATTAAAAGATTTAAGGAGAGTTTTTTTTTTTTTTAAGGTGCTTTCTTATGACAAATTTTGTGCTTTTTTTTTTTTTTTTGAGACAAGGTCTTGCTCTATCACCCAGGCTAGAGATATAAACTGCCTAGCTGAGTGTTGGTGTGCCTCAGCTCATGTACATTGATCCTTGATCAAGCCTGGGAGACTTAATTGGTTTTAGACGTGTAAGGATATCTCTGTCCAGTCATTAGCTGACCACTAAGATAACTGAGCAGAGACTTTGATGGTCATGTGTGACAAAGAATATCATCTTTACAGAATTAGTTCAGGAAGGTTTTTAAAAAAAAACAAGAACAAGAAACAGCAACAACAGCAAATCCTGGAGATGAGGGAGAATCTGATTTCCATAGTTACCACGTTATATTGTTTAAAATGTCTAGTGTTTAACACAAAATTATGAGACATAGAAAGAAACAAGAAAGTATGACCTATACACAGGGGGAAAAAAAACATTAGAAACTGTCCCTGGGTAAAGCCAGACATTGAACTTACTGAAGACTTTAAGCTATTTTAAATATGTTTAAAGACCTAAATACAACCATGTCTGAGGAACTAAAGGAAAGTATGGAATATCAATAAAGAGATAAAAACTACATAAATATTTAAATATTTATGTCAATGCATAGTTAAATACGAAAGAGTATAAATGTGTTTTTCCATTTCATAACTCTTTATTTCCCTCCAATATGATTTGAAAATAAGTACAGTTACTGAAGTGAGAAATTCACTAGAGGAATTTAACAGCAGATTTGAAGAAGCAGAAGAAAGAATCAGTGAACTTGAATACAGATCAATTGATATTATCCAGCTTAAAGAACATGAAGAAAAAAGAATGAAGAAAAATGAAGAGAGCCTCAAAGACCTGTTGGACACCATCAAGCATACCAAAGGGCAGAAACAGTATTTGAAATGATAATGGCCATAAACTCCTCAAATTTGATGAAAGAAAATTGATCTACATGTCCAAGAAGCTCAACAGATTTGAGCATCTTGGAGGCTCAAGGAGGGTTGGTTCAAACAAATCCAAACTTAGATACATCATAATTAAATTATCCAAAGACAGAGAATATTGAAAGCAGCAAGAGAAAAGCAATTCATTATGTACAAAGGATCCTCAATAAGATTAACAGCTGATTTATGATCAGAAACCATTGGGACTAGAAAGTATTGGGATGACATTTGAAATGCTGAAAGAAAAAAAGATTGCCAATCAAGAATTCTGTATCCAACAAAACTATCCTTCAAAGTGATGGTGAAATTAAGACATTCCCAGTTAAATAAATCTTGAGTGATTTATTACTAGCAGACCTGCCCCACAAGAAATACCAAAGAGAGTTTTTGTGGTTGAAATGAAAGGACACTAGACAGTAACTTGAATGCACATGAAGAAATAAAGAGCACCAGAACTGGCAACTACAAAAAACCAGTACAAATGTATTTTTTACACTTTGTAATTCTTTTTTTCCTCCAATCTGATTTGAGAGACAAATTGCATACAGCAATCATTATAATTCTTTGTTGATAGACATACCATTTTAAAGATGTAATTTGTATGACAATAGTAGCATAAAGGAGTAGGAAGGGAATGGAGCTATATAAGAAGAATGTTTTTATGTACTATTGAAATTAAGTTATTTTTTAGTCCAGTCTGCTTTGCTGCAGATTAAGATGTTAATTATAATTCCCTTGTTAACAATTAAGAAAATATCTAAAACATAATATTGTGAAAGAAATGACAAGAAAAGTCAAAATAGTATACTAGAAAGTATCTATCCAATACAATGGAAGACAGTGATAAAAGAATAGAGAAATAAAAGTGTCCTAATATGTGGAAATTAAACAACCTACTTCCAAATAACCAATAGTCAAAGAAGAAATCACAGGGGAAATTAGAAAATACTTTGGGATGAATGGAGGCAAAAACAAACAATACACCAAAACTTATGAGATACAGATAAAGCAATGTTTAGATAGAAGTTTGAGCTTTAAACACCTGTATTAAAAAAGAAGAAATATCTTAAAGAATCTAGACAAAAAGAGTAAACTAAACCCCAACGAAGCAGAAGTAAGGATGTAACAAAGAATAGATCGGAAATAAATGAAGTAAAGAATAGAAAACAAGTAAAACCAAAAGTTGGTTCTCTGAAAAGATAAAAAAAATTGACAGACCTTGAACCATATTTACCAGGAAATAGAAGACTCAAATTACTGATTTCAGTAATGGAAGGGAGTGTTTGTACTGAATTTATGAAAGTAAAAAAGGATTAGAATACTATGAATAGTTATATGGCAACAAAATTAGAACCTAGTTGAAATAGAAAAATTCTAAGAAAGACACAAACAACCAATACCAGCTCCAAAAGAAATATAACACCTGAATAGGCCTGTAACAAAGAAAGAAATTCTGCCAAATACTTAAAGAAGAATTTATACCAATCCTTCATAAACTCTTCCAAAAAAATAGAATATGAGGAAATACTTTCCATCTCATCCTATTAGGCCAGTGTTAACTGGATACCAGACAAGACATCACAAGAAAAGAACATCAGAAATGTCCCATATGAAAATGGTTATAAAAATCTTCAATAAAATACTAGCAAACTGAATCTAGCAACAGATAAAAAGTGTTATACACCCTGACCTAGTGGAATTTACCCAGAATGCCAGGTTGGTTCAACTTACGAAAATCAATGAACGTAATAAACTACATTAATAGAACAAAAGATAAAAACCACATGATCACCCTCATAGATATGGAAAAAAGCATTTGACAAAAGTTGACACTTATTCATAAGAACACTCAACAAACTAGAAATGGAAGGGAACTTTCTCAACCTGATAAGGGAATCTATGAGAAACCCAAAGCTTACATCACACTTAATGGTGAAAGACTGAATGCTTCCCTTTTCTTATAATATTAGAAATAAGACAAAGGTGTCTGTTTTCACCTCTTGTATTCATTATTGTCCTGGAGGTTCTGACCA
Source organism: Daubentonia madagascariensis (assembly GCA_023783475.1). Taxonomy (NCBI): domain Eukaryota; kingdom Metazoa; phylum Chordata; class Mammalia; order Primates; family Daubentoniidae; genus Daubentonia; species Daubentonia madagascariensis. The sequence continues at coordinate 2,576,261 of JAKFHU010000144.1, read as the reverse complement.
GGGCAATTAGGCAAGAAAAAGAAATAAAAGACATCTAAATTTGAAAGGAAGAAACAGTATTGGACACAGCTGACAAGCTGACATGATATTGTATGTAGAATATCCTAAGGAATCCACAAAAATCCATAAAGCTAATAAATTACATCAGCAAGGTTACAGGGCACAAGATTAATGTGCAAGTATCAGTTTTATTTGTATACTGTAGGAGTGAACAATCTGAAAATGAAATTCAGTTGGTGCTCCATTTACAAGAACACCAACAAGAATAAAATACTTGTGAATAAACTTAACAAAAGAGTTGTGACTTGTGCACTGAAAACCACAAAACACTATTGACAAAACTTAAAGAATACCTGAATAAATGGAAAGGCATCCTGTGTTCATGCATTGGAAAATTTAACATAGTTAAGATGGCAACAAACCCCAACTCGATTTACAGATTCAACACAGTCCCTATCAAAACCTTAGCTGCCTTTGTGCAGAAATTGACAACCTGATCCTGATGTGGAGAAGGATCCAGAAATGTAAGAACAAATTTGGAAGGTTCAAACTTCCCAATTTGGATTAGGCAATGGATTCTTCCATATGATGCCAAAAGAGTAAGCAACCAAAGGGAAAAAATGGAAAAATTGGACTTTATCAAATTAAAAAACTTTTGTGCCTCAAAGGACATTATCAAGAAAGCAAAATTATAATCCACAGAATGTTAGAAAATATTTGTAAATCATGTATCTGATAAATAACTGGTATCTAGAATATATACAGAACTCTTTTTACTCAATAACAAAAAACTAATAAACCAATTAAAAATGGACAATGAATCTGAAAAAATATTTCTCCAAAGAGATATGCAAAAGGCCAGTAAACACACTAGAAGATGCTCAACATCATTTGTCATAAGGTAAATGCAAGTGGAAATAATAATGAGATACCGCTTCACGTCTACTAGGATTGCTATAATAAAGAAGACAGATAATAACAAATTTTGGTGAGCCTCATATGCTACTGATGGTTATGTAAAATGGTGTAGCCACTTTGTAAAACAACCTGGCAGTTCCTCAAAAAGTTAAATACAGAGTAACATTTGACCCAGCAATTCTACTACTAGGTATATACCCAAAAGAGTTGAAAACAGATGTCCAAACAAAAACTTGTAGTTGGATGTTCTTAGCCACATTACTCATAATGGCCAACAGGTGGAAACAACCCAAATCTTCATCAGCTGATGAATGGATAAACAAAATATGGTGTATCCATACAAAATGGAATGTTATTTGTCTATAATAAGGAATGACGTCCTGGTACATGCTGCAACATGAATGAACCTTGAAAATATTGTGCTGTGTGAAAAAAGTATGAATTCCATATTTGTAATATCAAATCATACAATATTTCATGGAATATGGGATATTACAAAATGGAATATTGTATGAGTCCATTGATTTGAATTGTCCAGAATAAGCAAATTTGTGGAGACAGAACTTAGTTTAGTTTTTGCAGGGCTAGAGGGTGGAGGGGTGGTGAAGAGATGGAGAGAGTAATAGAGAGTATGGGGTTTCTTTTTGGTATGATCAAAATATTCTAAAATTGATTGTGGTGATGGTTATATAGCTTTGTGAATTATGCCAAAAACCATTGAATTGTACACTTTAAATCAGTGAATTGTATGGTATGTGAATTGTATTTCAGTAAATTAGTTATTGAAATAATTGTATTTCAGTAATTCTGTCATGTAACAAAAGAATGTTCATAGTGCCTTTATTCATAATAACTCCCATCAGTGGAAGAATGGATAACCAAATTGTGATATACTCCTACCATATAACATTATTCAGCAGTAAAAAGGAACTACTGATGCTCTTAATGAATGAGTCTCAAAAAATACTGAGCACAAGAGCTGGACATGAAGGAATACATGATGTATTATTTCATTTAGTTTAAGAACAAGGTAATACATAGTGACAAATCAGAACTTGATTGCTTGTGGTGGGGTGGGGGGCAAGGGTGATATTGATGAGAAAGATGGATAAAATAACTTGCTGGGATGATGGAAGTGTTCTGTATCTTGATTCAGGATGAAGTAGATGTAAACATTTGTTTAAACTCATTACTATTTGTGAAATATAACTTTAAAAAGTGGTCCTACAGCCTGGGGGCTGGCATTACAGAAACTGTTATAGGGGCAGAGACATGGCTTTAGGTCTGGATGATACATTGGAGCTGGGATTGAGCCCCTGTTATATGGTCCAGGAGCTTCAAAGAGCTTGAACTTTCCTGTCACTGAAAAGATAATTGAAAAATTCTGCCCGCTGGCCTGGCATAGAGAAACAAGGGTAACATTAGCAATGTGTGTTAGGCCTTAGATAAGGTTTAAGAAAAAGATTACCTTTAAAAAATCAATGCCCCATATCTGCACCGTGCATTAATATGGGATCTGAATTTATACTATGTGTTTGGTGCATAATCTAAAACTAAGAAATTATCACCCAAACTAGACCAGGTAATAGCATAAGCAAATGCTAAATAAACATCTTCTAAGAGTTAATGAGACTCCTTAGAAAATAACCCCCACTGGAAATATAAACCATCCTAGGAAACCAACCCATCTTGACAGAGAGTGGTACATACAACAAACAAGAAGGATATATATCACTCTAAGATTTAGAAATAGTATTACAGTCTGGAGAATGATATTCAAGATATTTAAAAGAGTAAAAAGAAGTCATAGAAAGAAGAGTGAAAGAACAAGACAGAGGTTTAAAAAACTAAGCTAGGCATGATGGTGAGACAGAAAGCAGTCACGGATACATACAAAAGTACCCCATATCCAACTCTCTCTGCCACAATTTATTAGATCAAATAGAAAATAGAGTATGGTGGCTGTAGTAATGTAGAATGATTTCTTAAAACCCTACATAATAATTTAGTATGTTTCTATATCCTGAGCTCTTCTGTAGAACACTTTAATATATACTATTTTTGAATTATTTTTGATTAGCAGATTATCAGACTAGCTATTAAAGTATGTGATATTTTGGTGACAACCTCTTTTTCTTCTTCTTCTTCTTCTTTTTCTTTTTTTTTGGAGATAGAGTCTTGGTCTGTCATTCCAGCTAGAGTGCAGTGGCGTCATCATAGTTTACTGCAACCTCCAACTCCTGGGCTCAAGTGATCTTCCTGCCTCAGCCTCCTGAGTAGCTGGGACTATAGGCACATGCCACGATGCCCAGCTAATTTTTCTATTTTTTGTAGAGATGGGGTCTCATTCAGGCTGGTCTCAAACTCCTGAGCTCAAGCAATCCTTCTGCCTTGGCCTCCCAGAGTGCTGGGATTACAGGCATGAGTTACTGTGCCCGGCCATGATAAGTTCTTAAATTTATAATTGAGATGGAGTCTTAGTAGCACTCACCAGATGTTTTTTTCCCCAACTGTTCCCCCTCAGCTGACTGTCAAACCAAGTGTAGGCTAGTCTGATGCCTAAGCATTCTTTCTCCATGCAGCCCAAAAAGGGGGGATTACTGGTAGTAATGAAAATAGAGTATTTTTACCGAGGTATCTTTTGAGTAAGAAATGATGGTAAAGTTGGTTATACTTCTCTTTTTGAAACATTTACAGCTACTGACTCTCCATATTGGATAAATAATATAGTATTTTATTAGCTTAGTCACTTTTTATTATTAGATATGAAAAAATATTTTAAATTCATTTTATTTTTTAAAAGCCTGCTATTTCTATGTATAGTATTAGATGATTTATGGTATTATAATAGTCCCGCTCTTTTGGTGTATATAGATGCCTATTCTCTGGACATAGAAATCCAATTTAGGGAATTAGTGTGAGACTAAAACATGTTCCACAAATCTGTTTGAATTACTGTACCTCTGTTTAACTTTTAAAATGATTCTACCTTGAGAATTATTCAGATTGTTTCCTTGTATCTCATTCCTATTTATACAGTAAAATGTACTACTGGAACTTTATTTCATTGTTAATGTGTTGCTTAATTTGCCTTTATTATTAAATTATGCACTTTTGTTTTTTAAAGGCAAACCTACTTAAATTTGAACATTATGCCCTAACTCTAGAGGTGATCTCTGAATAAATGGTGTACAAACCCCGCCCCGCAAAACCTGGAAACCCTATATTCTGTTTTAAATCTATTTATTGCTAATATTTGTGGTATTCACCCCTCTACCTCCTTTATTGCTTGAGTGACTTGCTGTTTAAATAGTACTAATCTGGAGCTTTGATTTTTACTTGAATATGCTCACTTCTCTTTTTCACTGGTAGCTGATTTCTGTCTTACTTTCTTAAGAAATGGTGGTGAGGTATAGATTCTCCAGCTTTGTTTTCAAATTTATAAATACAGAAGTGCTGCTGGGTTTTCCTGCTCTCTCTTGTGCTTTTCTTCACACTTTCATCATTGACACACTTGGAATTCCTACAAGTGTGGTTAATTACAGGAGTTGTGAAAGAATTGTTTAACTTTTGGGAAATTGTTTTGGGTATATTTCTCTCTGAGGTTCCATCAGTGTTCTTTGCAGTGTTGCCAACTATATGCTAAGACCTGATAAAAATGAGTCTATTTTAAAAAAATAACTAAATCATACAAATTGTTTTTGAAATTGCCCTAGTATTTTAATCAGAAATTTTTAGTGTGGTGTTAACTCACAATACTTTGAGTACTGAAAAGGATGCTTTGAATACCTGAAAATGACCTTTAGTTTTTCCTATTATTTTTATGTAGTTTGTTCAAATTAATTGGAAAAATTATTCACATTTAACCTCTATTATTTGATACTTTTTATACACTCTTAAGATAGTTGGCAGCATTGTCCTTTATTCTCTATTGGTTTGGGCTTATATAATGTCTTTTTCTTTTCTCCATTTTTTTGTTTTCTTTTTTTTTGCTTCCTAAGGACATGATGACACAGCGCCATGTGCAATTTTGAAAAGTATGGATAGTTTTAGCTTTCTTCAACACCCAGTCCACCAGAGGAGCTTAGAGATTCTACAGAGATGCAAGGAAGAGAAGTACAGTAAGGCTACAAATACCGATAAACTCTGTGTCGTTACATATCCATTTGGAAATGGAAACCAGGAGCATTTTACACCAGGGTGGAACGTAGATTGAATAGGCAGCATGACCCCCATAAGCCTCTGAGCAGTCTCAGGATATTTCCTTTGAGTTTTTAGTTCTTTCTCTTGAAAATGCTGTTACATTTGTTCTTTTAACTTCGGTGCCTATCCTATTTTCTTATAATCATTGATTTGTTAATTATACTTGGTTACAGTCACTGTATTGATTTCCATTTGTCTTTCAGTAGCCAAGTGATGGGGAGAAATGAACAATGCTTTTTTTCCTGTTCATTTTTAATAAAAGGCTTTATTGAGGTCTAAAATAAACTACATGCAAAAGAGAACAATAGGTAAGTTTTGACATATGTAGGCACCCATGAAATTATCTCCACAATTAAGATAATGAACATATTCAGTACTCCCAAAAGTTTCATCATACCCCTTTCTAAATCTGTCTGATTTTTATACTTGCTTATGCTTCAATTTCAGCATTAGCAATGTTGCTTTCGTGTATCATTGGTAAATTCACTTAGTTTGATTGCAGTCCTCCAACCAGCCTTTTGTATGTCTGGTTTAGAGGAAAGCCACCACGTTAACGTTTGGCTTAAGGAAGAATAACAGAATCACGGTGCGTGTTCTTTTTGGTTCGCTTTTTTTTTTTTTTTTTTTTTTTAAATAAAATCGGTGTAAAAAGATGCCCTTGGTCTCCATTTCCTCCCTTGCTCTTTATGTGTTATATTCATTCTGCAGGAAAATTGGTTCTTTTGCTTATTATGAGATTACAGTTATTGGGCTACTGCTGTTGTGAGAATAAGTGGATCCTTAGAATACTCAAAGCCTAATTTAGCAATTTGCATATAATGGACCTAAATTACTTACATAATCTATTTTGAGCTTTTAATAAATTACCATAGACTTAGTTTGCTAATTTAACAGTTTTCTGGTTGAAATTCCATGAAATTCTAGTATCCAATTGTCAATGAAAAGAGAGTGTAAATAGAATTCCTAAAAGCAAATGTTGATTTTTTTCAGTTCCTCTTACTTTTACTGTCTTGTTATAAGAAAATGTGTGATATATTTTGAAAAAAAATTAAAAACATTTTCTCATTTTAGAAAGAACAAAGGTAAGTATTTCATTTTAAAAAGACATTCTTAAAATGTTATTCTTAATTATTGCTGTTGTTTTTAAAAGATATACAAGTCCTCATTCTGATTATCCATCTTCCTATTCTAAATCTTTTAATCCATGGGACATTATTTAAGACAGTCTGCAAACCTTTTTTAGGAGTTTAATTTTTATTAACTCTTAAATAGCTGCAAGTGGTTTATTTGCTTTGTTTTTTCATGACTCAGCCTGACAACTCCAGACCTGATTATATTCCACCTTACTATATATGGGTCCAGAATAGGAAAGCACCAATTTCAGCGTAGGTTGTGTGAAGAAATTATGCATTTATGTGTGTTCACATGCAAATTTCTACATTTGTAGATGTTGGAGCTTTTCCATTATTTTATGTAATTTATTCCATTTTCCACTATAGTATCAACAATAATTAAAATTTTCTAATATATAAAATTATAAATTCAAGTTTGGAGGATTGTTTTTAAAAAACTAGGGGACCGTGGGGTTTAGGTAATGGTGAATTGATGAGGTGAATGAACCCTCCTATAAGTAACAATGATAAAATCTGGAAAAAATTTAAAAATAACCAATTATTTGGAAGTACTGGACAAAGACCAGAAGTAGGCAGAAAGAGAAGAGTTTATTCTTTAAGTAAAGCGGTGTGTAAGAAGTATGAGTTTGTAGCTCTTTGTACAAGGGGCTCCCCAGCTCCTGTAGGTCCAGAGACAATAAACCATGGCCATATTGGTTTAAGGTGTTAGAGGACAAAGTTGAAAACTGTTAGAGCAGCTGGGAATTTAGGATGAAAATCCTGGAACTGAGAGACCTGCTAAGGGGCTAAAACCCAAATTCAGAGTATTAACTCTGCCCACATCCCTGGCTGACTGCTGTGAGTATGCAGGTGGAACCTTAGGAATGACAGTGGTCAGGAAAGCAATGGAAACCAAATAGGTGATAATCCTTGAAAGACACAACTGCGTAGGTGCAATTTGCAAGTTTGCTGCTTTTTTGACTGTGAAAGAGTTTTCTGCTTGTGCATGGCTTATGTGGGAAAAGCTGAAATCTTTCTGCCTTAATTGGAATCCCATAGGAGATGAGACATAAAGGGACAGAAAATTACTTGAAGAAATAATGGCAGAAAACTTCCATTATTTGGTTACAAAGACACTAGCTTACAGATCCAAGATCTGTGACTTTCAAGCAGAATAAATACAAAAGAAAGCCACACCTAAGCAAATTATAGGCAAACTGCTAAATTTCAAAGGGAAGAAAAAGTCTTGAAAGCAGCCAGGAAAAAAATATGGCACATTAAATACAGGGAAATAATGATATGATTAACACCTGACTTCTCAGTAAAATTAATGGAGACCAAAAGGTATCCAAAAAAATCATATTTAAAATGCCAAAAAAATCCCCAAAATCAGAAACACCTTTTAGCCACAATTTCTATATTTGCAGTTTTTGGCCCGGACAAGTTAACTGCCAGAAGAAAAATTAATAATCTTCAGAACTTAACAGCATCCATTGTGGCTACGATATATTATCCACAATATCCAAATTATCATTTAGCAAAAGTATCCTTCAAAAATGAAGGTGAAATAAAGACATTTTCAGATAAACAGTATCTGAGAGAATTTGTCATCATAATATATACTCAATGAAAAATGACAATGGAATTTCTTCAGGTTAAAGAGAAATTATTCCATGATGGTAACTTGGATCTATAGTAGAGGTTGGCAAATTTTTTCTGCAAAGCACAGATAGTAAATGTTGTAGGCTTTGTGGGCCATATGCTTTCTGTTGAAGCTACTCAAGTCTTCTGTGAGAGGAGCTGTAGATTATACATAAATAAATGATTGTGGTTATGTTCCAATAATACTTTACTATGGACACTGACATTTAAATTTCATACAATTTTACATGTTACAAAAATGTTCTTTTTCCCCCCAATTGTTTAAAAATGTATAAACCATTCTTAGTTCACAGGTCATACAAAACAGGCAGTGGATTTGATTTAGGCTATGGACTCTAGTTTGCTGATTCATGAATTATTGGAAGGAATGAAGAACTTCAGCCAGAAATAATGTGTATAAAAATATAAGTGACTATACATATATATTTTTTTAATCAACAAGACCAATCAGACAATATACTTTCTTTCCTTAATTTATTTTAAGAGATAAGTGATGGTTTAAAGTAAAAAATATGACATTATTTTGGTGGTTTAAAATGTGCCCACAAATTCTTTGATACTCCTCCCTTCAAAAGGCATGTGCTGTACTTAGTGACTCGCTTCTAACAAATGGAATGTGGCAGAAGTAACAATGTGTGGCCTTCGAGATTAAGACATAAAAGGTATTGTGGCTCTTCCTCCTCCTTTTCGTTTCTGGTGGTCCTACCTCTCCACAGTGGCTCTTCTCTGAGATTTGACAGGGAGGAAATTAGAGGAGTTAGGAGAAATTTGGGGTTTTGGGGAGCATAGCAGTCTCACTTCTGAAAATGTCAGGAGCCCTGGAAAGAAGAAGGAATTAGATAGCAGGAGGAGGTGGGGATGGAGGGTGGAATAGAATGATAGAACCCAGAAGTATGGGTTCACTTCAATTTGAACCCATACTTCTGGCCTTCAATCCAGTCTTGGGACAATTGAAAATATGACATTTATCAACAAGGTGAAGGATCAACAGTTGTCAGAGAAGCGCTGTGGACTTACTCTATCTCACCTTACTGACAGTGCCTACTTTAATGTCCCTGACCTCAGGCATCAGTATGGTCACACAAAGGATTGAAAATTTAAAGTGTGTTGTCTGGCCAAAATGGAATTAAAATGAAAATCAATAACAGAAAGATGTCTGGGGAGCCCTCAAATATTTGGAAAACAACAGGTATAAATAACTCTTGAATCAAAGAAAACTTTTTAAGAGCAACTTGAAAGTATTTTGATCCTAATGATAATGGAAATGCAATATATTACAACTTGTGGAATGCAACTAAGGAAGTATTTAGGACTAGGCACAGTGGCTTATGCCTGTAATCCTAGCACTTCGGGAGGCCAAGGCAGGAGGATCACTTAAGGCCAGGACTTCAAGACCAGCCTGAGCGTGTCTCTACAAAAAATAGAAAAATTTGCTGGGTGTGGTGGCGCGCACCTATAGTCCCAACTACTCGGGAGGCTGAGGCAGGAGGATCGCTTGCACCCGAGAGTTGGAGGTTGCAGTGAGACCTATGATAACGCCACTGCACTCTAGCCTGGACAACAGAGCAAGACCCTGTCTCAAAAAATAAAAATAAAAAAGGGAAAAGAAATACTTAGAAGAAAACTTACAGAAAACTTAAGAAAGCTTAAAACTTAAGATTTAAATTTTTATATTAGGAAAAAAGTAAGGTCATAATCAGTGATTTAAGCTTTCACCTTAAGAATCTAGGAAATAAAACAGCATATCAGACTCAAAATAAGTAGAAGGAAGTAAATAAAGTTGGGAGCTAAAAATCAGTGAAATAGAAAGCAGACTAACAGTGGAGACTATACCAGTGAAACCAGAGGTTGGTTTTTTGGAAAAAACAATGAAATTGATCAATCTTTAGCTCAGCACTGTGCAATAGAACTTTCTGTAGTGATGGAAATGTTCTCAAACTACACTGTCCAATACTGTAGCCACTATCCATGTGTGGCTGTTAAGCACCTGAAATGTGTCTGGTACAGCTGAAACTGAAGTTTTAATTTTGTTTAATGAATTTGAATTTATATAGCCACATATAGCTAGTGGCTACTGTATTGGACAGTGCAGTTATAGCCATTCTAATCAAGAAAAATGAGAGAAGACACAAAGTTATTATCTAGAATGAAAGAGTGGACACAATTATAAATATGCTATAGATATCAAAAGTTTGAGAGAAATTATAAACATTTATGCCAATAATTCAACAACTTTTATAAAATGGACAAATCCTTAAATGTCCATAGTTGTCAAAATTGACCCAAGAAAAAATAGAAAATCTGAATAGTCCTCTATCTATTAATAATATTGAATTCATAAGCGAAGTCCCACACGCAAACACAAGGTTCAGGTCCAGATAGGTTCAATAGTGAATTTTATTGAAGAAACATCTAAGAAAGGAAAATTCTACCAGTCCTCCTCAACTCTTTAAAAAATAGAGGAGCAGGGAACACTATCCAAATTATATCTTGAGATCAGTATTACTCTGCTACCCAGACCAGACAAAACTGTTACAAGAAAACTATAGACCAACATAACTTAACAAGGATGAATATAAAAATCCTTAACAAAATAAGAGCTAAGTGAAATAAGCAATATATTAAAGGATAATACATGAAGACCAAGTGGAACATATTCCAGGAATGAAAGGTTGGTTTGACAATCTAATCAGTTAACTCACCATGTGAACCATTTATAAAAGAAAAGAAAAACCATACAATCATCTCCAGTAGATGGAGAAAAAGAGTTTGTCGTAATACCATATTCATTCCTATTTTAAAACTTTTAGCAGCCTAGGAATGGAGAGCAACTTCCTTAGCTTTATAAAGAATATGCATGAAAATCCCACAGCAAACTTCATACTTAATAGTGAAAGATTGAATACTTTTTCCCTAACATTGAGAACAAGGCAAGGACATCAGTTTTTGACACTCAGATTCAACCCCCTATTAAAGGTCATAGGTAATGTAATCAGGCAACAAAAAGAAATAAAAGGTACAAGATTGAAAAGGAAGAAATAGACAGCATCATCATCAATATAGAAAGTGTTAAGGAGTCTAAAAAATGCTCTTAGAACTGAAAAGTGAATTTCACATTTTCACAGGATATCAGGAAAATATACGACATTAAATTTTAATAATCTAGCCATGAACACTTGAAAAATGAAATTTATAAATTCCATTTACAGTACATCTGTGGCAACCAGCCTTCTGGGTATCACCACCTTATGTAGTTCCCTCCCACATTTTACGAGAGTCGGTCGGTGTCATGTAAAGCATGTGGCAGAAGTGATGGTTTGTCACTTTTAAGATTGTTATAAAGGACTGCAGTTTCTATCTTGGGCACTTTTTTGCTTGCTAGCTCACTCTTGGATCACTGTCTCAGAGAAGCGAGCTGTCGTTTGTGAAGAGCCCTACTGAGAGTCCCAGTGAAGCCTTTAGCCAATAGGCAGTGATGAACTGAGGCTTGTTACCAACTATGAGTGACCTTAGCAGCGAATTCTTCAGCTTCATTCCAGTCTTGAGGTGACTGCAGCCTTGGCTGACAGCTTGAATACAACTTCATGGGAGACCCTGAGTCAGAACCACCCAGCCAAGGAGCTCCTAAATTCTTGTTCCTGTAGAAACTCTGTGAGATAACTATTGTTTTAAAGTGCTAGGTTTTGGAGTAATTTAATATGCAATGGATTCCTAAACACAACATAACACAAACATGAAATACTTAGGGATAAATTTAACAAATATGTAGAAGACTTGTATACTATTAATACTAAGACTTGTATACTATTAATACTAAGAGGAATTGAAGAATACAATGAAGAAAGATACATGTTTTTATGTGTGTTTCTGTATTTCTGAGATGTCGGTTCTCCCCCAAATGGATCTATAGATTGAATACAATCCAATGAATATCACAGCAAATTTTTGGGTAGAAATTCACAAGCTGATTCTAAAATTTATGTAGAAATGTAGAATACCTAGAATAACCAGAACAATTTTGATAAAGAACAAAGTTGGAGAACTTAACACTATATGATTTCAAGACTAAAATAGTCATGACATTTTTCTCTTGGTGTAAGGATCAAGAGATCAATGAACCAAATAGAGAGTACAGAAATAGATCAAACATATATGGTTGGTTGATTTTCTGCTAAGACACTGAGATAATTCCTTGGGGGTAAAGGATAGTCTTGTAAACAAACGGCACTAGAACAACTGAACATCCATATGTTACAAGGTAACTTTGACCCTTTTCTTACACATACAAGTGATATCGAAATGTGTCATGCATCTCTTTGTAAGGATCCAAACTATTAAATTTGTAGAAGAAAACCTGAGAAAAAAATCTTTGCAATCTTGGAACAGGCAAAGATTTCTTAGATGGTGCATAACAGCATTAATATAAAAGAAAAAAATTAGTAAGTTGGAGTTCACCAAATTGAAAACCTCTGCTTTTCAAATGATAATGATATTGTTAAGAAAACAAAAAGCATAACACAGCCTGGTAAACAATATTATTAATAGTTTGTAATATTGATGCCTGATAATGGACTTTAAAACAAAATATAGAAAGAACTATGTTAATAAGATTAAACAGGTTAGTGTTAAAATGGACAAAAGATTTGAACTTAGACTTCCACAGAAGAAGATTTATGTGTGGTCCATAGGCTCATGAAAGATGTTCAACTTCATTAGGGAAATGAAAATTATAATTACAATGAGGTCACATTAACACTCTGTAGTGGCTAAGATGTAAGAAGTTGACAATACTAACTGATGATAAGGATTTGGAAGAACTGGAACTTTTCTACAGTCGTCTATTGGCAATGTCAAATGGTACAATTATTTTGGAAAACAGTTTGTCAGTTTTTATAAAGATAAATATATTTTTCCATATGTTCCATGAATTTCAATCCCAGGTATTTACCTGACAGAAATGAAAACATACGTTCACAGAAAGACTTTTTTATAGTTGAATGTCTAAAATGTTACACTGAGTGAAGCCTTACACAGAAGAGGGCATACTGTTTTATTCTATTTATATCAAATTCTAGATAATGCAAACCAGTTTATATGAACAGCAAATTAGTGGTTGCCTTGACCTGGGAGTGAGTCTAGGGGATTGTCCAAGAAAGGACATGAGAGGAAAATTTGGGGGATGATGGAAATGTTCTGTATCTTCCTCTGGTGGTTGTTATGTGATGAATACATTTATCAAAACTTACCAAACTCGGTACTTAAAATGTATATATTTTACTGTATGAAATTTTTTACCCCAATAGAAATTCTACATGTCATGAAGCCTGATATGTCACAGATAAATATCTAGGAGAGATTATTTTTCATGAAATAAAGAATGTCCAAAATAATGGTATATGATAAGAATCCCTGTTTGGAAATGGTAGACAGAAATAAACACAGGAGATACTGGCATGTATTTTGGTGAAAACTGCAGGGAAGATAGGGAGCTATATTTCTCTTGAATTACGAGAATATGGATATTAAGTTTAGGAAATCATAATGGGTAAATAAACTGAATATGTGCCTTAAGGACATCCACAATAATAACAATGATAAGAATTTTTATCTTTTAAAGTTGAATTTGAAACCTTTATCAAGTGAAAATCAAAAAGGGAAAAAATGAGTTTAAAAAGTGAAATAAATGGAAAACATGAAATGAAATGCCAAAAACAAATACTACTTAAAATTAATATAAATGACTTAATCTCACCAATTAAACTCTCAAAATGAATTTTTCAATAGTTTGGCTAAATGATGTCTGTAAGATTCTTACTTAAAGTGATAAAAGGATGCACAAAGATATACCAGGTAAATATGAATGATAGCAGTAAATAAAGCTAGACAGAATCTGAACAGAGCTTCACTGATAGAATTTGTAAAAAGATTTAGTTGAGAAAGACAGAAGGTGAACCCACTAGAAAGTTTTGAGATTTAATAAAGAAATTGGTAAATGTGTGAATCTAAATAAGCAATTACTTTGTAGAACTTAGTAATGCCTAATTTGCTTGATTAAGGGGAAGAAAACAGGTGAAAGTAAGTACTGTATAACAATAACATCCCTAATGGGTAGGGGATAACTTGAATTAAAGCATATGACGTTTCTTCTATGCTGAGGAAAAGAAGAGATAATTTAGTTTAGAATTTATCAGTATGTTAAAAATTTAAAGATGACCAGATACAGTGGCTCACTCCTGTTATCCCAGCACTTCGGGATGCGGAGGTGGGAGGATCACTTGAGGCCAGGAATTCAAGACCAGCCTTGGCAACATAGCGAGACCCCTTCTCTACAAAAAATAAAAGTAAAAAAAAAAGCTGGACGTGGTGGTGTGCACCTGTAATCCCAGCTTCTTGGGAGACTGAGGCTTGAGCCCAGAAGTTCGAGGCTGCAGAGAGCTATGAGCATACCACTGCACTCCAGCCTGAGTGACAGAGCAAGACCCCATCTCAAAAAAAAAAAAAAAAATATATATATATAATGATAAAGAGATAAGTGTATATAATTTCCAAAACAAATCAAAATATGAAGAAAACAATAGAAGGCTGGATAAAAGTATACAATAGTTTGGGTAAGTTCAAAGCATGAAATAAGATGGCAGGAAAAAATTCCAGATATATCAGTAATAGCAATAAATTAAAATGGACTAAACTGAGCAGTTGAAAAACCAGATTATGAAATTAATGATTAATTTATGTATTAATCATTACCTACAGGATAAGGAAGTCAAATAATATTCTGAAAAGAATCACCCTATTTTATCAGTAGAGGAGATACTTCAAAAAGGAGAAGAAAATTTCCTGTGAGCACTTTACTCTAAAGAAGAATTTAAGAACCTAAATCCGATAAAGCAGTAGCACAAATTCAAGACTGTAAAACATCAGAATGATATTAAAAATAGATTTTGAGCTAATAAAACAAGCAGAAGCATAAAAACAACACCTGGCCAGGTGTGGTGGCCCATGACTGTAATCCTTGTACTTTGGGAGGCCGAGACGGGAGGGTTCCTTGAGGCCGGCGTTCAAGACTAGCCTGAGCAAGAGCAGGACCTCATCTCTACAAAAAAATAGAAAAATTAGCTGGGCATGGTGGTGTGCACCTATAGTCCCAGCTACTCAGGAGGCTGAGGCAGGAGGATCACCTGAGCCCAGGAGTTTGAGATTGCAGTGAGCTATGATTGTGCCACTGCACTCTAGCTTGGTTGACAGAGTGAGACCCTGTCTCAAAATGAAACAAAACAAACAACACCTGTATGAGCTCAAGAAATAGAGGAAATATAGCTGAAAATTCCATTACTCGTGTTGAGGAAAGGACTGAGATGATTATGATAATGATAATCTGTCATAGGAATAATTGGTGTCTGTGAAGTAGGAATTGAACAAATAGAACCAAAAAATGTATTGAAATATATACAGTAAAGCTGTTCAAAATACTGTTTTGTTGGTCATAGGCCATATTATTAATATATTCCCAATACCTGTGTTGGTGTGGTCATATATCTTCAATTCTCTTGGGATACATACTTAGAAATGGAATTGCTGAGTCATATGGTAAGTGTATTTTTAAATTTTTGATGAACTAGAATGTTTTCCAAGATGACTGCATCATTTTACGTTCAGCTGTATATGAAGGTTCTGATTTCTCCAGGTCCTTGACAACACTTATTATCTGCATTTTCTATTGTAGCAATCCTAGTAAGTATGAAGTGACATCTGGTAGATTTGATTTGCAATTCTCTGATGATTAATGATGTTGAGCATCTTTTCATGTGCTTATTAGTCATTTGTATGTCTTTGGAGAAATAACTATTCAAATTCTCTGTGCATTTTAAGTTAGGTTATTATCTTTTTGTTACTTAATTGTAAGAGTTCTTACTATATTCTGGATACAAATTGCTTGTCAGATATATGATTTGCAGATAATTTCTACCATTTTGTGATTTATATTTTCACTTTCTTGATAAAGTAGTGTCCTTTGAAGCAAATAAGTTTTTAATTTTGATGATGTGCCGTTTGTACATTTTTTCTTTGGTTGCTTGTGTGTCTGGTATCATATCTAAGTTACCATTGCCTAATCCAATGTCTGGAAGACTTGCTTCTATGTTTTTTTTTTAAAGAGTTTCATACTATTAGCTCGTACATTTATGTCTTTGACCAAACTTTATTCTTTTACATGTGGATATATAGTTTTCACAGCACCATTTGTTGGAAAGGTTATTTTTTCCCCACTGAATGGTCTTGGCACTCTTGTAAAAAATCGATTGATTATAAATGTGAGGGTTCATTTCTTGACTCTCAGTTCTGTTCCATTACTCTGTTTGTCTGTCTTTATGCCAGTACCATAGTGTGTCGATTACTATATCTTTTTAGTAAATTTTGAAATTGGGAAGCATGAGTCCTCCAACTGTGTGTTTCTTTGCAAGATTGCTTTGGCTATACTGAGTCCCTTGCATTTCCATATTAATGTTAGGATCAGCTTGTTCATTTCTGCAAAAATAGGTAGCTGGGATTTTAATAGAGATTGCATTGATAATGTAGATCAGTTTGGGGAGCATTGCTGTCTTAACAATACTATGTTTTCTAATTCATGAGCATGGATAATGTTCCATTTAGTTGGGTCTTCTCTAATTTCTTTTAATGATGTTTTATAGTTTTCAGTGTAGACATTTTGTTAGCACTTGAGTCTCTTTTTTGTTAAATTTATTCCTATTATTTTGATCCTATTATTAATGGAATTGTTTTCTTAATTTCATTTTCAGAATATTTGTCATTATTGTATAGAAATACAATAGATTTTTGTATATTCATTTGTTTCCTGTAATTTTACTGAACCCATTTATTAGTCCTAATAGATTTTTTTGGATTCCTTAGGATTTTCTATGTACAAGATTATGTCACCTTGAATAAAAATACTTTTACTTCTTCATCGGCAGTGTATCTTACCTACATTAAATGTTTGTGTATATATGTATGTTATGGAAATTGATAACTTTCTGCTTATATAGCTTAAGTGTTTATCATTTGCTTTGAAGAAAATTATATTTTTAAAATATTAGTAATTTTAAGGAACTAATTTGTCTTCTTTGATTCTTAGTGTATTTATCGGTGAGATTAATTGAGCTCTAAAATCTATAAGCCATGTCACCAATATATTTATTGCTGAAAAATGATGCAGAAGGGTCATATTAGAAATTTTTTTAATACCAAAATAAGAAATGAACTTCCTGAATTTAAATGAAAGAAGAAATAAAAGAATTCATTATTAAATTTCCTAATTGGGTTCATTGTTAACTAAGTCAGTTTTGTAAGTGACATTTATGGGACTTGGTTCACATCATTTAGATGTTTCTGATACATTTAGGAAATATTTACTGTTAAAGTACATTAATTTCATTTATCTTTAGAAAAATTGTTTCATGTTTAGTTTTTCTTAGCATTGATTTGAAAATTTCTGGGTTTTTTTTGTTTTTTTTGTTTTTTCTAGGTATAACTCGGAAAAATCCTAGAACGCCTCTTTCTGATCTCCAGGGCATGAATACTCTAAATGAAAAAAACCAACAGTAAGTGTGTTTGTTTTATGTGTTCAAAGAAGTAAAGAAGAAATAACTAGCATTCTTATTAATATTTTTGTGACTTTAAAAGTATGAAGAAAGTCGGGTTTGGTTTATTTTTTATTTCTTAAAGCCTTTATAATAACAAATTAATAGGTTAGAGTTAACAAAGCTTGTCTACGATTGCTTTTGGTAAAATGGCTGTACAATTTTTAAAAAGTTTTCTCAGAATAATTTAAAATGAACTTATATATTTTAATTGCTGAGATCCTCCGTTCATCTTATGACTTTTGCAGTATTTAAGGGTCTTTCTGCTTCTTTCTGTGGAGAAATCTTATTGGCGAGTAATAATTGATTAGTTTGATTTACATCAAACCATCTGATACTTTTTTTAGTGAGTGTGATTACCAGAGTTTACCTTTTACCATTTTCAGTGAAGACTTCTTGAGTACAATTTGACAGTAGCATATATAAATAATTTTCTGAATTTATAAATAAGTTTCTCTGTCCTTCATTTGTACCATTTAATAAAGGTTGTAATTAATATGAGCACAAGAGCATTGTTTAATTTCTAGAGTGTGCTGTCTACATTTTAGATATCATCAAGAGAATTAAGCTTCTTAATACTCTGGTAATTCTGGTAATTAGGATGATCTGTGATGAAAATGAAGGCACAAATTCAGCGATCATTTTTTAAAATTTTTTTTTTTTTTTTTTTGAGACAAAGTCTTGCTCTGTTGCCCTGGTGGCTAGAGTGCAGTGGCGTCATCATAGCTCACTGCAACCTCAAATTCCTGGGTGCAAGCGATCCTCCTGCCTCAGCTACCCAAGTAGCTGGGACTACAGGCGCCTGCCACGACACCCGGCTAATTTTTCTATTTTTAGTAGAGATGGGGTCTCTGCTCAGGCTGATCTCAAACTCCTGACCTCAAGGGATCCTCCCGCCTCAGCCTCCCAGAGTGCTATGATTGATTATAGGCGTGAGCCACCGCGCCCGGCTGCCAACATTTGTTATTGCCTGTCTTTTTGATTATAGCTATCTTAGTGAGTGTGAAGTATATCTCATAATGGTTTTTATTTGCATTTCCCTAATGCCTAATGGTGGTCAGCATCTTTTTATGTACTTATTGGTGATTTGTATAGGCATACCTAGGAGATATTGTAGATTCAGTTCTAGACCACTGCAATACAGTGGGTATTTCAGTAAAGCAAATCATACAAATTTTTTGATTTCCCAGTGCATATAAAAGTTATGTTTACACTATACTGTAGACTATTAAGTGTGCAATAGTATTATGTCTAAAACAACAATGTATATACCTTAATTTAAAAATATTGCTAAAAAATGCTAATGATTATCTGGGCCTTGAGAAAGTCATAATCTTTTTGCTGGTGGAGGGTGGTGTTACCTTGATGTTGATGGCTGCTAACTGGTCAGGGTGGTGGTTGCTGAACATTGGGGTGGCTGGGGCAATTTCTTAAAATAAGACAGTGAAGTTTGCTGCATCGATTGACTCTTCCTTTCATGAAAGATTTCTCTGTATCATGAAATGCTATTTGGTAACATTTTACCTCCAGTAGAACTTCTTTCAAAATTGGACTCAGTCCTCTCAAACTCAGCTGCTGCTTTATCAACTAAGTTTATGTAATATTCTAAATCCTTTGTTTTCATTTCAACAATCTTCACCAGGAGTAGATTCCTTCTCGAGACCAAATGTATCCTTCTACTGCATTTTCTTTTTATTTTTTAAAGCCAGGACAACCACACATTTTATTAAATGAGAAAAATACAAATGTATACACAATCATCTTAAGCTCAATACTGTTTTTCCATGTTAAATGACTCATTATCTTAGGGGTATTTACTGATTTTTGATGGTTTAGCACAACATAATGGAAATACAAGATTTTGAAACCTGTTTAGCCACAAGGTTTCTGTCACATTTGTTGAATCAATGCTTAACAAATGGAAGCTGAGATTTATAAATATGGACAGAAGTGAATATGCTGATATATCTTTTTTAAAAAATATTTAGTTAACCCATAATAATTGTACATATTGTGGGATACAGTGGGATGTTTCAACACATGTATGCATTGTATAATGACCAAATCAGGGTAATTAGCACATCCATCATGTTAAAAATTTATGATTTCCTTGCAGTGGAAATATTCAAAATTCTCTCTTCTAGATATTTTGAGATATACAATACCTTATTTTCATTTGTTTATTTATTTTGTAAGAGACAGAGTCTCAGTCTGCCACCCAGGCTGGAGTGCAGTGGTGTGATCATAGCTCATTGTAACCTCAAACTCCTGGGCTGAAGTGATCCTCTCACATCAGCCTCCCAAGTAGCTGGGACTATAGGCATGCGCCACCATGCCCAGCTAATTTTTAAATTTTTTGTAGGGATGGGGTCTCGCTATGTTGCCCAGGATGGCCTCAAACTCCTGGTCTCAAGCGATCCTCCTGCCTTGGCTTCCCAAAGTGCTGGGATTGCAGGTATAAGCTACCACACCCAGGTGTACAATACCTTATTGTTAATGTTAACGATAGTCAACCCACTGTGCAATAGAAGACCAGAACTTATACCTACTCTTTCGCTATAACTTTGTACTTGTTGACCAACCTCTCCCCATACTCCAGTCTCTGGTAACCACTGTTTTATTCACTACCTCTATGAGAGCAGCAATTTTAGATTTTACGTATGAGTGGGATCCTGCGGTATTTGTCTTTCTGTGTCTGGCTTATTTCGCTTAACATAATGGTCCTCTAGATGTGTCCATGTTGTCACAAATGACAGAATTTTATTCTTTTTTATGACTGAATAATATTACATTGTGTATATATACCACATTTTCTTTATCTGTTCATTTGTTGTTGGACTCTACAGTCTTTACCTGGAAACCCTCCATTAACTCTTAATAATTTCATCTGTTTTGTTCATTCCTATATCTCTGGTTCCTAGAATAGTGCTCAACCCATAATTGGAGCTTGGTAACTTTGGTGGGTGTGTGAGTAGTGAGTGTGTGTGTGTGAAGGAGACCTTTCAGGAGGAAGTTAGATAGCCTATACAATGGAATAACCTATTAGGATTATAAATTCCTACAGTAGCATTTGCAAGTTCTAAAGTCTAACAAAGATAAAAGCTATTATATTATATTTCAATACATTATATTATTTATTGATTGTTGAATAACAACATATTTGAAGATTTCAGCTACATGATGTGCTCATCTACATGCACATTTATATGTGAATATGCCAAAATCCGTAGGAAAATATCTGAATAAATAAAAGGGTAGTCCCAGTTGATTGGTAATCATTCTGATAAAATCATTTTTTGCTGGTTTAGAATTTTTTTCTAAATTTTAACTTTAGTATTTAAAGTTTTATTTTACTTATTTAAGCAATATAGCGTTAATTAGAGATGTCTTGATTAGCTAAGGCAAACTTGTACTATATTTTTTACAGTGATACATTTGATATTGCCTGGAATGGCAGAACTGGGATTCGCCAGAGCAGACTATCAAGTAGCACCTCCTTGCTTGATAAAGATGGGATATTTGCGAATTCAGCTAGCAGCAAACTCCTGGAGAGAGCCCATGGAATTCTCACGTCAGTATTGATCAATAATGTGGATTGCTTTGTTATGACTAGTTTAAAATTTCTGGCTCAAGAAAATGAAGAGGGGAGATAGTGAAGTGTTATTTTCATGGGTAGAATTTTGACTGAAACAATACCCAAAAGTATTTAGGTAGTATTTAGAGAGATGGAACTCCTGCATTATAAAGCTGGTGTTTTTGTTGATTTGTTCCCCCTATAGTACCAGGAGAATCATGGTTGAATATATTTATTATGGAGATGATTCTTTATTGCTCTTTGAGAGAACCTACTTTTGGAGAAAGAAAAAACTTCTAGCACTTTTTAAGATTCCCAATTTTTACTACAATTGTCTTTCATTTCTGGCAGTCCTAACAAATTGGGCAGGAAATTCCCCTATAAATGGTGAATGGGACCATATTTAGTGATATATAACACTTATCCAATCTTGCCATTTCTCATTCACTGATCATAGAACTGGTCTGAAAATATAGATATAATTGTGCTTGATGGACCAGGAAGTTGTTAGTTATTAGCATTAGCTTATTTCAGATACTCCCCAAGCATATTTTTTGACCACTAGCTAGAAGTGTGATTGAATTGTATTCCTTAATCCCTATCTAAATCATCACTAATAATATTAATATGCTCAATTTTTGTGGGTCTTGCTTTACTGCAGACGTGTATGTTAACTTATTTAATCCTCATGACAACTCTAAGTGGTAGGTGGTATTATCATCCTCGTTTTACATTATTACATAATGAAACCAGGGCTTAAAGAGGTTAAAATCATACCTTAGTAGGTGGTAGACCTTAGATTCTAACCCAGGTCTTTCTGATTTTCCACCCCATATTTATAAGGATTGGGCTTTAGTTCTCCCTTTCTGAAGCCATAAAAAAATTAAAAATAAAATAAAAAGGACTTGATTTAAGTATGCTATTTAGTTTTAAATAAGAAAAGAATTGAATGGAAGGGAAGAATTTCTAATTACCAAAAATGGAAGATTATATTTCAGAGGAAAGTACCTTTTAAAAAATTCATGAAATTGAGACATCTCATTTAAAATCTTGAAATGACAGAAATTGTCTTCTGTAGGTATAAGAAAGCCAAGCCCTATTAACACCCAAGAAAATGAACTTGTAGCCTAGAATGTACAATATTGTACTACTAATCATCAGGCTTAAGTCTGCTTATAACTATGTTACAGGGCAAGCATCTTTTCCCCTCTTTTCTTTTTCTTGCTCACCCTTCCTTCCCAAAGGTGCCTGCTTGGTTGCATCATACAGTGTTTTCATATAGAGGACCTACATTCTTAGAAATGAGTATATAATCTGTTGTTTCAGTAGAGACCTTGAAATCATTCATCTCTACAGTAGTTTTTTTTTAATGAATGATTTATCTCTTTAGGAGAAACAAAAACTTCAAATCCAAGTCTGCCCTTCCAAAGGTGAGTATTATGAAAACATTTTATTTTTATTGGTACCCTACTATATAATTTTTTTAATTACTCATACAAATGATGTTTATAAATCAAAGAGAAGAAATACCTTATTCATATCCAAGATAGTGACTAACTGTGTGCACTTAGTTGAATCCATTTTAGAAATGACGTTGTTATGAAATGGCCAAGCCTAATGGTTCAGGTAAATATTTATTTGTGATATATACTATTTTCTAATGTTTTAATTGGTTCTGAATATATATAAATTTTTGTTTAGTTATGTCTCTTTATATAAGATCTTTTCATTTCTCCTTGAGTCGGGTTAAGATTACATTCTGAATTTTACCTGATTTTAAAATAATTTCTAATTAGTGTTACCTAATCCTCATTATCAATAATAAGAGGTAACCAAGTTTTTCTGTAAAGGGACATATAGTCTTTGGAGGCCTGTGGTTTCTGTTGCAACTGCTTGGCTCTGCTATCATAGCACAAATGTAGCTATAGACAATATGTAATTAAATGAGCGTGACTACATTCTAATAAAACTTTATTTATTGAATTTATTGACACTGAAATTTGAACTTCAAGTAATTTTTCACATGTAGTGAAATAATTATTCTTTTGATTTTTTTTCCAACCATATATTAATATAAACAGTGGGCAGGATTTG
The DNA here is from genome assembly GCA_023783475.1 of Daubentonia madagascariensis. NCBI lineage: Eukaryota > Metazoa > Chordata > Mammalia > Primates > Daubentoniidae > Daubentonia > Daubentonia madagascariensis. The sequence continues at coordinate 2,553,063 of JAKFHU010000144.1, read as the reverse complement.
GCACATGGAGTGTAATTTGCTTATCCTAACTATATTGTTTATGCAGAGATAGCATTTCAGAATTACTTACTGAGTTTACTAAAGGACGAAAAATGTTAGCATTTCCTTCTCTTGTACCCTCTTGAAGAAGGAATCCTGTCACTTGTAACCTTGTTAATTAACTTAATCTCAAAATTTTAAAAGAACTAACAAATAGCTGTTAATTTTCCTATGATTCTCTAATTCAAGAAACAAGAAAATGAATCTATTTTTATTATTCCTTCCACTTAAGTCACCTTGCATTTCCAAAGAAAATTTAGTGTACTGCTGATGTGATTTCTGGTAGTGGTGAATATTGTTTTAAATCACAAAGAACATTAATTTGAGTGGGTTGTAATTATGTTTCTATTATGCAAACATGTAAAGAAAAGGAGAATGAGACCACGTTTAATATCAAACACCTTTATATGTTCATTTGTTTTCCTTTACTGTCTCTTTAGTACTTTAGTATTTGAGTGCCACTGGTAGGCCTAGCTATTTGCACTATTCTTTTTATTCTCCTGAAGTGGATATCTTCTCATTAAGCTTCATATCATAGCTAAAACAAATATGTTGCATACATCTGAAATAAATAATTCCAATTAATCATAGGAATCCCATCTCTTTGTAGGTCTTTTTAAAATTAAATATACTTATTTTTTGTTTATTTTAGTGTGTCTTATAGATTCTAAAATATGTATTTAATATTAGAGAGGCAATATGATTCTAATATATATATTTATTATTAGAAAGGCAATATGAGAGATCCTGTCCTATGAGAGGATAGGCATTGGAATTAAACTGATCTGCATTCAAATTATGGATCTTACTTGCTCTATGATTTTTGGAGTAAGTTCTATAACTTGTCTTAACTTCTCTCCTCATCTACAATATGGGAGATAATGTATATTAGCATTAAAGATGTGTGTTAGGTCAATGATTAGCCATCAATAAATAAATGATAAGTTTCCTTCATATTTGCTACCAGAATGTTTAGAGTTTATTTGTGGCTTATTTGTATATATACATATATGCATGGTATATGGTTTGTTTAGTAACCTGACACTTTTTTCCTTTTGCTTTTTATATGAGATCTGTAATCTATTTTTTTATTTTTTACCTTGCTATATGAAGCATTATTTCATGTGGCCATACAACTTTTATAGCAACTGTGTTCAAATTCAGTTGTTGTATTAATGGCATCTCTAGCACTTCATTTTATTGATACAAGTATAATTCAGAATGCTTTATTTTTATATATGTAAGTATAAGTATAATCCAGAATGATTAAACATTTAACAAATGTAGCCAACAGCTGTCAGCCCTCTGTTAATATAGCTCTGGGTTGGTTTGTTTTGTTTTGCTTTGTTTGCTTTCTTAATGTTCATAGCAGCTTTATTTGTAATAGCCAAAAACTAGAAGCAACTGAGACTTTCCCCAACAGGAGAATGGATAAACAAACTATTGTACATCCATACAATGGAAAACTTGACTCACTAATAAAAAGTAATAAACTATTGATAATGCAACAACATAAATGAATCTCAAAATAATTACACAAAATAGTAGATGCCTTATATAAAATCATAGAAAATATCAGCCACAGTAGCAGAGCAAAGAGGTGGTTTTAAATAAACATTTCCGGGGGTTACACCTCCCAGGATCAGTGTAGAGGTGTGGCTAAAACACACACACTTCCCAGTTTCTTTCTAGAGAGGGTTTGTCTCTGCACTCTTCCAGCAGCTCCTTGAGGATTGGGCTCCTATCTAACCTGCATCTGGGAGCCAACAGGGCAGACAAACAACAGACCTCTAGGAGCCTGAATGGGAGTTTGGGCACTTCCCAAGCCTTTTCCCCTAGCTTTCTCCAGTGATAAAGCCAAGTCTACAGATTCTCCTTGGACGGAGTTTGTCCACACATTGAGCACCACAACTTCTATAGCTCCCACCCAAGGTATGGCCTCCTTAACCACTTATCTCTGGAAGTTGAGGGGGCTGTGAATTCCTGAGTTTTCCTAGACCACACAAAACAAAGAATTGGACATTTAGTGGGCCCACTTTCAATGGCTTTCTTCCCAGGATGAGAGGATGTAGTCTGAACTAAAGTGTAGGCATTTGCCATAGATCCTCTCCCTGGTTTAGTGCAGAGAATAGTGGAAGATAGACTGCTCTCAGCTTTACCCCGAAGGTAGAAGGAATTGAAACACAAAACTAATACTTTAACCTTTTCAGCTATATCTAGAAGGACTGGCTTCTCTCTTAAATGTCTTGAGGTACTAACAGAACTTGGCACATCCTAATCTCCTGGGAGCAATAAAAAACAAAAACAGCAGTTTAGACAGACACAAAGATTTGAATCTCTGGCTAGACTAATTGTTGTGGTCCTTTTCCTACATGAAGCCAGTTTGTGGACTGGGAGAGGCTGTTGTGTTATTTAATGTGCAGAAAGCAACACAGAGAGTCAAGGAAAATGGAGAAACAGGGAAATATGTTCCAAATAGAGAAACAAGATAAATGTCCAAAAACTGACCCTACTGAAATGGAGATATGTGATTTACCCTACAAGGTATTTAAAAAAGAATGGCTATAAAGATGTTCACCGAGGTCAGGAGAACAATGCATGAACAAACTGAATATTTCAACAGATAGAAAGTATAAAAAAGTACAGTCATAAAGCTGAAGAATACAATAACTGAACTGAAAAATCCAATAGAGTGGTTAAACAGCAAACTAGATCAAGCAGAAGAAAGATCCAGGAACTACTTGAAGACAGGTCAGTGGAAATCATCCCACCAGAGGAGCAAAAACAAAAAAAGAACGAAAAAGAGTGAAGATGGTTTAAAGGGCTTATGAGACACCATCAAGTGGGACAATGTATGCATTATTGACATACCAGAAGGAGAAGAGAAAGAAAAAGGGAGAGAAAATACTTTCAGAGAAATAATGGCAGAAAACTTCCCAAGCCTGGGGAAGAAAATAGAAATCCAGATCTAGGAAGTCCAAAGAACACCAAGTAGTATAAATCCAAAGAGACCTACACCTAGGCACATTATACTCAAATTGTCAAAAGTTAAAGATAGGAGGACGCTTGTTGTAGCAAACGGAGGAGAACTCAACAGAGTCAAGCAGCTTTGCTCAGAGGAGGCTTTCTCTATTGCTAAGGACCCCTCCCACAAATTCAGATTCTCCCATGACATCCTAAAGAATAAATAAATAAAATAAATGCATAAATAAATAAATAGAAATTTAAAAAGAGCACTACCAAATGAATCATGAAAACAAATAAATAAAGGAATGCTAATAAAAATGAAATAAAGACTTAAATTGCCCAAAATGTCCAAAAGAGATGCCCAATATAGACAAGTGAGACCTGCAAATTCTGCACCCACAGTTCCTTCATTCTTCCTGTAAATGTTTCTGGAGCTGCCACTCTGTGCCCTGCCACATGCTGGGCACTGGGGAAGAACCCCAGGGAACCACAAGGACAAGGGCCCTGCTGTCATGGAGCTTTCACTGGAGGCACAGGAAGGACTTAATTTCAGATGACAAAAAGTGCAATGGGGAAAAAAAAAGTTAAAGAGTTTTTTTAAAAGCAGCAAAGGAAAAGCAACTTGTTATGTACAAGTAACCCCCTCCCACCATAAGAATATCACTGGATTTTTCCACAGAAACGTTGCAGGCCAGAGAGGTAGTGGGGTGGGATATTCAAAATCCTGAAAGAAAAAAACTTGCCAACCATAGGTACTGTGCTCAACAATCTTGTATTTCAAAAATGAAGGGGAGATAACTTTCTTAGACAAACAAAATCTGAGGGAATCTAGCACCACTAGACCTGCCTTACAATAAATGCTAAAGAGAGTTCTTCAAACTGAAGGAAAAGGATGCTAATTAGTAACATGTAAGTAAACATATAAAAGTATAAAACTCACTAATGAAGGCAAGTATCCTGTCAAATTCAAACACTCTAATGATATAATGGCAGTGTATAAATCAATGATATCTCTAGTATGAAGGTGAAAAGACAAAACTATTAAAACAACTACAGCTACAACAAAACAGGATTTTGTTAAGGCATGCAAATTATAAAAAGATGTATAATGTAACATCAAAAAGATAAGATGTAGAAAGGGAATAAAACTGTAAAGTTTGTGTGTGCAATGAAAGTTAAGTTGTTATCAGCATAAAATAGCTAGTTATAAGTATATGATGTTTTGTGTAAGCCCTAAGGTAACCACAAAGCAAAAACCTTTAGTTTAAAAGAAAAAAGAAAAGATTCAAGTCATATCACTACAGAAAATCATCAAACCACAAATAAAGACAGCAGTAGGGGAAGAAAGGATCTATAAAACAATGAACAAAATGGTACTAGCAAGTACTTACCTATGAACAATTAGTTTGAATGTAAATGGATTCAATTCTTTAATCAAAAGGCATAAAATAGCTGAATGCATTGGGGTTTTTTTTAGAATATTTATTTGTTTACTTATTTATTTATTTATAGAGACAGGGTCTCAACTCTGCTGCCCAGGATAGAGTGCAGTAATACAATCATAGCTCACTGCAGCCTTGAATTCCTGGGCTCAGGCAGTCCTCTTGCCTCAGCCTCCCAATGAATGCATTTAAAAACAAGTTTCAAATACATGCTGCCTAGAAGAAACTCATTTTAGCTTTAAGAATGCACAGAGACTGAATGTGAAGGGATGAAAAAGGATATTCCCTGCAAATGAAAATCAAAAGAAAGCAGGGGTAGCTATATTTATAGATGGAATACACTTTAAGTAAAAAAACTATAGACTGAGAAAAAGAAGGTAAATATATTATGATAAAGGGGTCAATTCATCAAGAGGATAAAACAATTGTAAATGTGTATGCAGCCAACATTGGTGCATCTAAATATATAAAGCAGATATTAAGAGATCTGAAGGAGGGATAAATTACAATACAATAATGGTAGGGGATTTTAACACACCATTTTCAACAATGAGCAGACGGTCCAGACAGAAAATTAACAAGGAAATACTGGACTTGAACAACACGGTAGACCAAATGGACCAAACAAATACACAGAACGTTCCACTCAACAGCAACAGAGAATACACGTTCATCTCAAGTGCACATGGGACATTCTTCAGGATAGATCATATGTTAGGTCACAAAACAAGTCTTAACATTGAAATCATATCAACTATCTTTTGTCACCACAATGGTGTGAAACTAGAAATGAATAACAGGACAAATCATGGAAAATTCCAAAATATGTGGAAATTAAACAATATGCTCTTGAACAACTATTACATCAGAGAATAAATTAAAAGGGAGATTAAAAAATATCTTGAGGCAAATGAAAATGGAAATAAAACATACCAACACTTATGGGATGCAGCAAAAGCAATTCTAAGAGGGAATTTTATGGCAATAAATGCCTACATAAAAAAGAAAGATAGATCTCAAATAACCAACCTAATGTTATACCTTAGAAAGTAGAGCAAGAACAACATAAGCCCAAAGTTCGTAGAAGGGAAGAAATAACAAAGAACTGTGCAGAAATAAGTAGAGACTAGAAAAACAATTGAAAAAGATCAATGAAACTAAGATTTGGTTTTTTGATAGGATAAACAAAATTGACAAACCTTTAGCTAGACTAAGAAATAAAAGGAGAGAAGAACTCAACTAAATAAAATTGGAAATGAAAGAGTAGACATCACAATTGATATCACAGAAGTAAAAATAATTAGAGACTAGTGTGTGAAAAATTATACACCAACAAATTGGATAACCTGGAAGTAATGTTTAAGTTTCTAGAAACATGATTGACTAAGACTGAATCATGAAGAAACCAAAAATCTGAACCAATCAATAATGAGTAAGGAGATTTAATCAATAATAAAAATTATTGTCTTTTATCAAAGAAAAGCTCAGGACCAGATGGCTTGATGACTTAATTCTACCAAATATTTAAAGAAGAACTAAAACCAGTCCTCAAACTTGTCTAAAAAACTGAACAGGAGGGAATACTTTTAATCTCATTTTATGAGGCCAGCATTACCCTGATACCAAAGCCATACAAAGACACAACAAGAAAAGAAAATTACAGGTCAATATCCCTGAAAAACATAGGTGCAGATATCCTCATCAAAATACTATTAAACCATAGCCAACAGATAATGTACAGTGATTGATTGGGATTTATCTTTGGGATACAAGATGGTTCAACATATGCAAATCAATAAATATGATTTATCATATTAACAGAATGGAGAACAAAAACCATATGATCATCTTAATGCATTCAGAAAAGTCATTTGATAAAATTCATCCTTTCATGATAAAAACTCATCAACTTAGGTATAGAAGGAATGTTTCTCAATATAATAAAGGCCATATGTGACAATCCCATAGCTAATATTAGATTCAGTGGTGGAAAGTTGAAAGCTTTTCTTCTAAGATTAGGAACGAGGCAAAGAGGCCCACTTTCACCACTTTTATTCAATGTAGTACTGGATGTCCTAGCCAGACAAATTAGGTAATAAAAAGAAATAAAAGGCATCTAAATTAGAAAGGAAGAAGTAACATTGTGTGTTCACTAACATGATATTATATAGAAAACCCTAAAAACCCCACTAAAAATCTGTTAGAAATGATATATAAACTCAGTAATATTTAAGCATACAAAAGTCAGTAGCATTTCTGTAACAACAAACTGTCTGATAATGAAATTAAGAAAACCATCCCATTTACAGTAACACCAAAAAATATAAAATATTTAGTGGTGAATTTAGCCAAAGAGGTGAAAGATCTGTATACAAAAAATTATAAAACATTGATGAAAGAAATTGAAAACAACACAAATGAATGGAATGATATCCCATAGTCAGGGACTGGAAGAATTAGCACATTGACTGCCACACTAGAAAATAAAAATTTTTTCCCTTGGGGCTGTGGTGTTTTATTATGAAAATAGAATAAAAACTTTAAAAACAAAATGATCCTTTCTAATTTAATGAAAAATGTGTTATTTTTTATTGTTTTCTGTGCGTGAGTTATATGCAATTTGAAAAAAAGTTCATGCGGCTCCCAAGGTGAAGAGACTTGTGAGTTACATATGCTTCACAAGGCCCCGGGCTCAGAACTAGCGTGAGTTAAATACAACTCACATGGCAGTTAATGTGTTAATATTGTTAAAATAGTCACAGTATCCAAGGAAATCCACAGATTCAGTGCACTCTCTATAAAGTTCCATTGTCATTTTTCACAGAAATAGAACAGTATTAAAATTAATATGAATATACAAGAGACCCCTAATAGCCAAATCAATCTTGAGCCAAAACAAAAAAAGCTGGAGGCGTCACGGTCCCTGATCAAAATATACTTGGGAAGCTATAGTAATCAAAACAGCATGGAGTCAGCATAATAATACAGATTCATTGGCCACTGGAACAGGATTAAGAACCCAGAAATAAACCCACACATTTGTGGTCAGTTGACTTTGAACAAAAGTGCCAAGTATACACAGTGGGTAAAGGACATTCTTTTCAATAAATGGTATTGGGAAAACTGGATATCCACATGTAGAAGAATGAAATTGGAACCTTATCTAAACTCATATAAGAAATTCTGCTTAAAGTGGATTAAAGACTTAAATGTAAAATCTGAAACCATAAATAGTACAGCTGACCCTTGAACAACACAAGTTTGAACTGTGCGGGTTCACTTATATATGTATTTTTTTCAATAAATCAGTCAGCCTCCCGGTCAGAAGGTTCTACATCCACAACAAAGCACAGATTGAAAATATAGTATTTGCAGGATGCCAAACCTATGTGTACTGAGGGCTCACTTTTTGTATCCATGGGTTCTGTAGGGCCAACTGCAGGACTTGAGTATGCGTGGATTTTGATATCTATGGGAAGTCCTGGAACCAATCCCCTGTGGATGGCCAGGGACAACTGTAGCAGAAAACACAGGGGAAAAAGTCTTATGACATTGCTCTGTGCAATGATTTCTTGAATATGACCCAAAAAGTGCAGGTAACAAAAACCATAATAGACAAACAGGATTGCATCAAACTCAAAAGCTTCTGTACAGCAAAGGAAATAATCAGAGTGAAGACATGACCTACAAAATAGAAGAAAATATTTGCAAACTATGCATCTGACAAGAGTTTGATGTCCAGAATATATAAGGAGCTCAGATAACTTAAAACCAAAAAAAAAAAAAAAAAAAGCAAATAATCCAATTAAAAATGGGCAAAGGACTTGAATAGATACTTTTCAAAAGAAATGTCTGAGGGTGTGATGGTTGGCCCACCCAGCAGTCCTGTCCCCTGACAATGCAGTTCCCAAGATCAGATTTTTTCTCTCATCCCAGGGCCTAAAGATGAGTCATCCTGGCGACCCCACTTATGGCAATGCAGTCCTTGTAACCAGTGGAGTTGCCCCCTAACCCCAGGGCCCAAGGACTGGCCTGTCTGGCATCCCCACTCCTAGTGAGGCTGCCCCTGCAACCAGCTGAACCCATTGCATTTTGAGCAGAATTTCTTATATGAGTTTAGATAAGGTTCCAATTTCATCCTTCTACATGTGGATATCCAGTTTTCCCATTGCATTTTGTGTGTGAATTCATGAGCCTAAGGAATGGTGTGCTTCCAGTGATGCTGTCCTTACAGCCTATGGAACCACCATGCTTTGAACACCCACCCATCAGGGCCTGAGGACTGACCCATTTAGTGACTCTGCCTCCACTGACACTGCCTTCACATCTTGAACAGCTATACTTTGTCCACATACCCGTGGCATAAGGATTGGCATGCATGACAGCTTCACCCTTGCCCACACTGCATGTGTGACCAGCAGAAGCAGAATCACTGGGGTTTTTTTTCCCCCCTAAGAGATGGGGTCTTTCTATGTTTCCCTAGCTGGACTTGAACTCCTGGGCTCAAGCAATCCTCCTACCTCAGCCTTCCAAGTACCTCAAACTATAGGAGCATGCCACTGTGCCTGACTTGGAACTGCCACTCTTTGTGTGCACTCCCCAAGACCAGAGGATTGGTCTACTTGGTGGCACCACAATAGTATTGGAAAAGTATAGCAAAGCTTTGACACTGACTCCATAAACACATGCAGCATAGGCCACTGAGGCATTTCTAGACACTGCTGTTAATTACAGCTAAAGAAATTACTCAGAGACTACCCTAGAGTAAACATCCAGAACCAAAGCCAAAACACCCTACCCAATTAACACCCTATGGCCCATCTGCAGCAGAAAGTCTTCCTGTAAAAGCTTCTCCATAAAATTGGAAGAGGCAGCTGTTCCACTATATGCATGGATATCAATATAAAGACAGACAAAATAGGAAAAAGCAAGGAAACATGACATCTTCTAAGGCATGTAACTAATTCTCCAATAACAGACCCCAAAGAAAGGAAAGTTTATGAAATGCCTGAAAAGGAATTTAAAATAATGATTTTGAGGAAACTCAGTGAGATACAAGAGAATGCAAATAGATAATTTAACAAAATCAAGAAAACAATTCATGATCTGAATGAGAAATTTAACAAAAAGAATGAAGAATGACTATAGGACTTATGGAACACACCATTCAGCAGACAAGTGTTCACATTATGAGAGTTACAGAGAGAGTAAAGACTGGATTAGGCATAGAAAAGCTAGTTAATGAAATAATAGCTGCACACTTTTCGAGTCTTGGAAGAGCTATGGATATCCAGATCATGTAATCTCAAAGGTCCCCAAATAGATTCAACCCAAAAAGATCCTCTCTGAGGCACCTTATAGTCAAACTATCAGAAGTCAAAGATGGAGAATTTTAAAAATAGCAAGAGAAGTTTCAAGTCCACATATAAGGGAATCTTTATTAGATGATCAGTAGATTTCTCAGCAGAAACCTTGGAGGCCAGGAGAGAATGAGGTGATACATTCAAGGTGCTGAAAGGAAGAAAAAAAAAACCCAAAAACGGAGAGCCAAGGATACTATACCCAGCAAAGCTATCCTTCAGAAATGAAAAAGAAACAAAGTCTTTCTCAGATAAGCAAAAGCTGAGGGAATTCATTACCAGTAGACCAGCTTGACAAGAAATGCTTAAGGGAGTGCTGCACTGGAAGCAAAAGTATGGTAACTGGCCAGATGTGGTGGCTCACGCCTGTAATCCTAGTACTCTGGGAGGCCGAGGTAGGAGGATCACTTGAGGTCAGGAGTTTGAGACCAGCCTGAGCAAGAGTGAGACCCCATCTCTACAAAAAATAGAAAAATTAGCTGGGCTTGGTGGCGCACACCTGTAGTCCCAGCTACTCAGGAGGCTGAGGCAGGAGGAGTGCTTGAGCCTAGGAATTTGAGGCTGCAGTGAGCTATGATGAGGTCACCGCACTCCAGTCTGGGCAACAGAGCAAGACCCTGTCTCCAAAAAACAAAAACAAAAAAAAAGTATGATAACTACCATCATAAAAACTCACTGGTGGAAGTAAATTCAAAATCAAATTCAGAACCGATAGAGGTAATTTCACTTTCAAGCTCAGAATACATCATTAATGTAATGGTGGCGTATAATCTTTCACATCTCTAGTATGACTAGTAGAACTCAAAATGGTTGATGATAACTTTAGCTTTAATAAGATGTTAACACATAATATAAAAAGTTGTAAATTAAAGCAACAAGATCATAAATGGGGATGGGTGGGAGTCCAGGGTATCTGTATGTGACCAAAGTTAAGTTGTTACTAGCTTAAAATAGTCTATAATAAACAGAAGATTTTACTTTTATTTTATTTTTATTTATTTATTTACTTTGTAGTTGTCTCCCGGGCTGGAGTGCAGTGGTATGATCACAGCCTCAAATTCCTGGGCTCAAATGGTCCTCCCACCTCAGCCTCCCTAGTAGTTGATAGATCATGTGTTAGGCCACAAAACAAGTCTCAACAAATTATTAATAAAAAAGATTGAAATGTCAAGTATCTTTTATAACCACAATGAAATAAAACAAGAAGTCAGTAACAGCAGGTGCTTTGGAGACCATACAAATACATGGAAATTAAACAACATACTCCTGATCTACAAATGGGTCAAAGAAGATATTAAAAAGGAAATTAAGTAATTTCTTTAAACAAACAAGACTGCAAACTACAACATATGAAAACCTATGCGATACAGCAAAAGCAATTCTAAGAGGGACATTTATAGCAATAAATGTGTACATCGGCCGGGCATGGTGGCTCGCGCCTGTAATCCTAGCAAACTGGGAGGCCAAGGCGGGAGGATCACTTGAGCTCAGGAGTTCGAGACCAGCCTGAGCAAGAGCAAGACCCTGTCTCTACAAAAAAATAAAAAAATTAGCTGGGTGCAGTGGTGTGAGCCTATAGTCCCAGCTACTCGGGAGGCTGAGACCAGGGGGGTCAGTTGAGCCCAGGAGTTTGAAGTTGCCGTGAGCTATGACGACACCACTGCACTTTACCCAGCGCGGTAGTGTGAGACTGTCTCAATAAAAAAAAATGAGACTCTGTCTCAGTAGAAAAAAATGTGTACACCAAAAATTAGAAAGATCTCAAATAAAGCAGCTAACATTACTCCTCAAGGAACTATGAAAACAAGAAAAAACTAAACCAGAAATGAGTAGAAGAAAAGAAATGGTAAAGATCATGGTAGAAATAAATGAAATAGTGACTTAAAAAATACAAAAGTTTAAATGAAATTAAGAATTGATTTTTTAAAAGATAAAGTTGACAAACTTTTAGGTAGACTGAATTTTACAAAAAGAAGATTCAAATAAAATCAGAGATGAAAAGGCAACATTTTGATGGATACCACAGAAATATAAGGGATTGTAAGGGCCAGTTATTAACAAGTATAAGCCAACAATTTGGAAAACCTAGAAGAAATGGATAAATTCCTGGATGCATACAACCTACCAAAATTGAATCACAAAAAGATAGAAAATCTGAAGAGTCTAAGAATGACTTGAATCAGTAATAAAATGTCTCCCATCACAGAAGAGTTTAGGACATGATGGCTTCACCACTCACTTCTACCAAACATTTAAAGAAGAATGACTATCAATCCTTTTCAAACCATTTCAATTAATTGAGGAGGAAGGAATTCTAAACCCATTTTACATGGCCTTGATAGGAAAACTGGACAAAGACATAACAAAAAAAACTACAGGTTGATAATCCCTGATCAACATAGATGCAACAATCCTCAACAAAATACTAGGAACCAAATTCAATAGCACATTTAAAAAATTTTTATGTGAATAGATTTAGGGGGTACAAATGGTTTTTGTTACATGTATGAATTGTATAAGTCAGGGCTTTTACCATACATGTCACTAGAATAGTATACATTGTACCCGATAGATAACTTTTTATCCCTCACCCCCCTACACACTTGCCCTTTCTTAGTTTCCAATGTCCGTTATACCAATTATATATATATAATTATAGACCCATCGTTTAGCTCCCATTTATAAGTGAGAACATGCCAATAGCACATTTTCGTAAAGATTATTATTATGACTCAGTGAGATTTATTGCAGGGATGCAAGGATGTTTAACATATGCAAATCAATAAATGTGATACATCACATTTACAGATTTAAGGAAAAATCATGTGATCATTTCTATAGACACAGATAAAGCATACTAAGATAGCATTCAGCATCCTTTCATGATAAAAATTCTCAACAAATTAGATGAAGAATGAATGTTACCTCAACATCATAAAGCTCATATATGACAGATCCACAGCTAATATTTAACATTATACTGAACAGGGAAACATGGAAAGCTTTTCCTCTATTATCTGGTATAAGACAGGGATGTCCACTTTCACCACTTTATTCAACATGGTATTAATAGAAGTCCTAGCCAGAGCAGTTAAGCTAGAAAAAGAAATCAAGGGCATCCAGGTTGGAAAGGAGGAGGAAGTTACTAAATTAATTACCAAATATAAGTACATTAAATGATTGTAAATTTTATAGTGCTTGATATTTATCCAGATTTGCTTCTCTGAACCTAACAACTGTCTATTTAACGAATGCTCCTTAAAATGAAACAAAATGTTATATTTTGTTTTTAAATAAAAATTTTCTCAGTCATAACAAAATAGTCGAACCCGTAACAGTAGATAGTGGAGTCATGGTTCCCAAAGCCTTGGGGTGTGGGTGTGGACGGAGAAAGAGGTAATATTGGTCAAGGGTAAAAGTTTCAGTTAGACCGGAGGAAATAAGTTTTAGTGATCTGTTGCACCACATGGTGAGTATTGTTAATGATGTGTTAGATATTACAAAATTGCTAAAAGAGTAGATTTTAAATGATCTCATCACAAAGAAATGATAAGTATGTGAGATGATGGATATGTTATTTATTCTGATTTAATCATGACTCAGTGAATGCATAAATCATAACATCCCGTTTTATCCCATAAATGTATACAGTTATTATTTGTCATTTTATAAAAGATTAAAAACAACAAAAAACATAGAGTGAGCTAAAGTTGATTAGAGATTGCTACGAAGCAGCATGGTTAGGGAAGAGGAAGGAATTTCATAGGGACACAGGGAATAAGGAAAACATTAGAGGTGATGGATATGTTCATTATCTTTGTTGTGGTAATGGCTTCATAGCTGCATATAAATGTCAAAAGTTATATTGTATAGATTGAATATATGCAGTTTGTGTCAGTCAGGCTATTGGAGCAAAGATCATTGAGGGAAAGGAATTTAGACTCATACTAACTCTTTTACTTTTTTACCTCATTGAATCTATATCTTTTAAACTTATTATTACTGCTTTTATTTCATTTTAACTTTTTATTTAAAATATTTTCCATGCTAGGTACAGTACAGTCTATGCTAGGTAAAACATATCCCTATTCTGAGGAATTTTTTGAGTGTGTAGTGGAAGACCAAACATCCTCAACTCACTAATTTAGTCCCAGACTAAGTTCTGTTTAAGAAGTATGGATGACTTACGTAGGAATGGAGTGCTAGAGAAAGAGTCAGCAGAAGGGATGACATCGAGGCTGGATTTTGCAGGATAAGTCAGAATTCCCCAGGATCCTTGTCATTACTGGAAGCCTTTCTATCAAAACCCTTGGCACAAGCATAGTTAGCATTTAGTTTGTGAGGTGAAACGCAGCTGTTCCCTTTTGGATAACAGGTTACCCAGTTTGCTGCAGACAGGCATCCACTTGAAATGAGGAGACTGCACTTTCCCTTTTCTCTCTTAGAATTTATCCTCTCTTATAACTTGAAACTGTCACTGCTATTAAATCTACTTTTCTAACATGACCTGCTTTTTGAATTACATTCTTTTAGTGACATTTACATTGCCTCGTACATTTCTACTTTGATAACTTGCTTGTCTCTCAAAATTCGTGCCCAAAGTGATTTTAGTGTGTGGCTCCCTAGTAAATTTTTATGATCACTTAGGCTCAAGTCTTAGAGTTAATTTTATTACCCATTTTAATCCTTTTTAACAACATGAGAAATGCCTTAGTTTGTTCAGGCTGCTATAACAAAATATTTTAGACTAATTAATTTGTAAACAAAAGAAATTTATTGTTCACAGTGCTTGATGCCCAGAAGTCCAAAATTAAGTTTCCAGCAGATTTGAGGTCTAGTGATGGCCCATTCCTCATAGGTGATACCTTCTGTGTGTCCTCACATGGTAGAAGGGGTGAACAAGCTCCCTTGGGCCTCTTTTAATAAGGGCATGAATCCCATTCATAAGCGTGAAGCCCTCAAGACCTAACTATCTCCTAAAGGCCTCCCACCTCTTAGTACTATCACATTGGTGATTAGATTTCAACCTATGAATTTTGGGGGACACAAACATTTAGACTATAGTAAGAAATACCTTATTAATCTTTGCGTCTATAGCACCTTACACAGCAAGCAATAAATAATTGTTGAAAAAAGGATGAACTGATTAAGCTTAATAAACTAAACAATGATGATGGAATTTAAGAAGGGAATAAAGACAATGAACAGAAGCCCTAACAAAGGGATTAACTCTATATCCCTTTTCCTCTAGATCCGTGGTCCTACTTTATCTTTTTAATAAACTTTAGTAACCCTCGAATTATCTTTTTTGTTTGTTTTTGTTGGATTTTGTTTTTTGTTTTTTGAGACAGAGTCTCGCTGTGTTGCCCAGGCTCTAGTGCGGTGGCATTGTTGTAGTTCACTGCAACCTCAAATTCCTGGGCTCAAGCGATCCTCCTGCCTCAGCCTCCAGAGTAGCTGGGACTACAGTTGCATGCCCCCACGCCTGCCTAATTTTTTTTACTTTTTGAAGAGACAAGGTCTTGCTTTCTCACTCCAGCTAGTCTCCAACTCCTAGCCTCAGGTGATCCTCCCACCTGACAGGGCCTCCCGAAGTGCTAGGATTACAGGTGTGAACCACTGTGCCAGCCTTTTTTTTTTTTCCTTTTTTCTTTCTAAAGAGTGCAGTGGTGCAATCATAGCTCACTGCAGCCGCAAACTCGTGGGCTCAAGCGGTCCTTCCATCCCAGCCTCTTGAGTAGCTAGCTATCATTTATTTTTTAATGTCCTAGTAGCCTGTAGTTAATACAATTTATCCCTAGCACAGCCTGATTTTAAGTAATCTTTTTGTGAATATTGGTTGATTGACCAGGTTATGGTGAGTTTTATGGGCAGAAGTCTAATCTCCATTTGCTAAGGAGAGCATTGCTCAAAATTCATTAGGTTGCTCACCATTTATTAATTCATTCAAACCAGTATTTACTGAATTACCTACCTGGACCAGACTATTTTAGAAATTGGGGTTACAGGGATGAGGAATGAAAAGTACAGTCAAGAGTCCTTGCTCTTATAGAGAATTATAGACAATATACAAATTACCAAGTAAATGAAAAGATAATTTAGATAATACTGTGCAACGAGGAAAGTAAAGTGATGTGTAATTGACATAGAAGTGGGCTATTTTTTCAGTGTTTAAGTTAGAACTTTCTGAGAAAGTTATATTTAAGCTTCAAATTGAATGCCAAGTAAAATCAAGCCTTGTGAAGATCTGGCTATAGAGTATTCCAAGCAAATGAAAACTAGGAAAGACTCTGAAGCAGGAATAAATGTGCATGTTGGTTCGTTCGTTTTTTAGCTTTTATAATAAACACCTTGATGGCAAAGACTTTTTTATAGTTATTTTATATTCCATAGTCCATATGGTGGTTTTTCACACAGTGACAAACATGTAGCAATTAATTTTACCATAGGTTTAGACATGGGTTGTAAAACTCAAACTTTATTTCCAAGGTCTTTTTCTCAGTAGTATCTTAAATGGGTGGGGGGAGGGATTATTTTAGGCTTCAATGCTAATTTCTTTTTACTTAAATATAACCTATAAATTCTTTTAATTGAATCTTGACCGGTATGAAAAGTTATTTTTTTTTACTCTTTTTAATTTTTTTTAGATATGGGATCTCGCTATGGTGCCCTGGCTTGTCTCGACCTCCTGGCCTTAAGTAATCCTCCTGCCTTGGCCTCCCAAAGTGCTGGGATTATAGGTGTGAGCCACTGCACCCAGCTCTCTTTTAAAGAATTTTTAAATGTTATTTTTATATACAGATAATAAGCCTTTTTCATTTTTTGGAAATAATTTTTTTTAAATTTTAGTTGTTTAAATGTGTGTTGTCCTTTTTGGCCCTTGGAAGTTTTTTTAGTTTTTACTGTTTGTTTTTTAAAAATTAATATTTTTATACTTTTAAATTTATCATGTTTTTAATATAATCTTGTGCTTCTCATAAAATAAGACTTTTCCTACTTTGACATCTGTGTAGATACATTTTTTCCATTTATAAACTCACTACCGTAAATACAGTGTGGTTTAAAAAATTATGATTGGCTAAAAAAGTTCCCAAATACTTTTTTGCTATCTTTATTTTGTATACTTTAGTTGCTTCATGTCTAACTCTTACATTCCTAGTTAGATTATAGGATAGCACATCAGGATGAGGGTTGATAGGGACTGTGCTTTGTGTTTTTCTGTGTGTACGTCCCTGACATACCTACTATTAGCCTTGGTATTTTATTTAATTTATAGTCTCTATGAGTCAGGATTCAGTTGGAGAAAACAGTAATTACTGTACATATTTTTAGGTAGAAAGTGACTTAATTCAGAGAGTTAGGTGCTTATAAAATCATTAGAAGCCTTACAGTTTCCAAGTATTAAAACAACATTGCAGAACTGACCCCAGCTGTAATCAGAACGCCAGGAAATCAGGAAGCTGTCAGTGCAGTTGCTGCCTCCAGGCACATACCATCTGTGGTGTAATCCAACCATCCTGAAGAAGCTGCCGTACCTATTTGCTCCATGGCTAAGCTGCATTTAGTATATTTGTGGTGACGACGTAAATGTTCAGTACTCTGTCCCTGGACACTCACAAAACTAGTGCCTGGTGGTGGGACCATAGAAAAGTATAAAGTACCTTTACTAAGTGCATTTTTGCTAGCCAGAGCCTCTACCTCAGTTATACCTACCCAGTTTCACATGTGGGCATTTGATTAAAGAACTTAAATCACATTCAGAACTCTAGATGCAAGAGAGTTTGGGAAGTGTAGTTTTCTTTTTAGCTTTCCAGCGTCTAGAGGAAGGCAGAAGGATAGTATGGATGTTGAATATCAATCTTCCATATTCGTTACAGTCATGTGAGAGGAAATGGTCATATAGAGAGGAAATGATGAAAACTGGCTGAGAATTTTTTCTGACTTTTAGATTAATTTATGTGAACAATTTATTTTTTCCTTTCTCTTCAGCACTTGCTAGAAGTAAATTCTTTAAAACATCTGACAAGATTGACCCTACAAGATCGGATTACCAAATCTCTTCTTCATTTGCACAAGAAGAAGAAACCTCCTAGCATCAGTGCCCAGTTTCAGGTTATTTCTTATTTTACTTATACCAAATAAGAATCTGTTTTTTTTTGGATTGTCATTGAAAGATTAAAATGATCTGCAAAATACTTGAACGGGATATCATTCATGTGACTGAAAAGCCATACTTTTCTGGTCATTTTGGCAAAGAGTACCAGAGATGAAAAAAAGGTCAGGTGCCTTTGTTTTTCATCCGTATATCTCTGGATAGTGGCTATCCTAAAAAGTAATTCATTGTTTTTGGTGTGAGGAGAAAGGGAGCAGAAAATTGGTATTATAAATAAAATCTGCCTTTTAACCCTGCTACCCAGGTGTGGTCGCTGTTAGCATAATGATATATATTTTTTTCTACTTAAACCTCATGCCGCTGTTACCAATATTTAATGAGATTGTGTTTTTTTCTGTGTGTTTATTTTACCTTTATATACACAGAAATTCAGTTCCTTTTTTGGCTTTTGGGAATAAATATGATAATAATAAATTAGCCAAGTTACTTCCAGAATAACTTTTCAAATTACTTTTCTATTTATCTCTTCCATTCTTTTCAAACCATCTCTCTCTAAAGTTCTGTTCATTTGATAGATACTTATGAAAATAAGCAAACTATCTGGTGGGTAAGAATGTTTTACCTAGTTTTACTCTATCTTATGCTTATATCACAGAAGCAGTGTTCACTGTTAAATAAAAATTTTCTTATTCATGTTAGCTACATACAAATATATGTTAACACTTTTTCTAGTTCTCTTTTTAAAACCAGGATGTTCAAACATAAATTATCTACTAACTTGTCATTGTATATGATCTTATTTGATTTATGAGCGTAGTCCTTCAAATTGTGGGCTAGAAATGTCATATTATTTTACTTAATTCTCACTATAGACCTACAGTAAAATTTGAATCTGTGAAGGCTATTTGGTCACATGCTTTCCCTTTTAAAAAGAAAAAAAGAGAAAAAGAAAGCAAGATTGAAGAACCAAATTACTCCTTATGAGCTAATAAACTTAAAGGAAAGAGAATTGAGTAAAATGAAATCTCTGCCATGAATTTAAAGTATTCTTAGTTAATAATTTTATGGGTTAATGGCATTTGGTTGTGAGGTAAAAAGAATGAGAGATACTGCTTGGCCACGTCTGTGTGTACCTTGGTGCTATCTTCACATTCCAGAGTCTGGTTCTCTTGACTTTGTGGATTAGAAATGCAAAGATGAGTGGCTTCTGGGGAAGAAAATCATGTTGAGTGATACACAGTGCTGTGTAAAACAGTATCATAATTTATTAATATACAATATAAATATGAGTCATAAGCACACTTGATACAATTGTTTATTAGCATAATCCCCCCTGACTAGCAAATCAACATGAAAGCCAAATTCTCATCAAAAGGTAACTTAGTGAGCTGGGTATCTGAAAAGGGGGTATTAATCTTGTGATTATGAAGGGTAGAATCGTTAAGCTGTTAAATGTCCTTTGTTTTGTTACCTCGGATCTTTTATAGGTGCCATGTATACCGAAATCATTTTTTAATCTGAAGAGTATCATATAGCTACTACAATAAAAACTTGGTTATAATCACAGTCCTATCATTTTCCTTAAAATCCCCCCAAATTCAGGAATTTCAGATAGTCTCAATTTATATTCATGCATTATTTCTAATTTTTGCAAAAAAGTCATCTTTAATATTTCTAATGGATTGTTAAATTATTACAGAAGTAATATAATTTTTTATTATTTAGAAAATACAGATGAGCTAAAACAAATGAAAATCATCTACCATCCATTGATAATGACCTATCTGTAGTATGTTTTTCAGGTCCCTTACCAAATATGTACACATATATATTATCTAGTTTACACATATGCATTATCTAAATTTTTCTCTCAGCATTCTAGGAGATAAATATTATTGAGGAAACTGAGTAACAGGTGAGGAAATTGCAAGTGGTGAAGATGGATGGCACCCAGGTGTCTTTCACTCTATGCCCTTCCTTTGAATGTTTGTTTTCATGAAAATGAAATCATAGAACTCACAAAGGGTTAACTGATATAGGACTTGCCCTTCTGCTGTAAACAACCAGAAAACTGGACAAAAGATATGAGTCAAATGTTTTCAGGTATAAGACAATTAACACTGTAGAACTGGGCTATGATTTCTGAGAAAAGGGAAATAAATGAGGAAAGCCCCAGGTTAATGCCTAAAAGTAGTTTGCTACAGCCTAGGAAGAGGGAATGCAAACAGATGCCAGGGGTCTTGCTAATTGAAGAGATAAACATAGAGATAGAAAGGTAGAGGCAGCTAGAAATTGTGAGGCACAGTGAAAGAGAGGAGGAAGCTTCACGGAGAGAAAGAGCTAGAGATCTGCTGAGAGGTCTCCTTGAGTCTTTGGCTTGTGACAGGTCTGAGCATATGTTGGTTAAAACTCCATGAGACTGGGGAAAGAAACACCAGAAGAATCCTTGAGGCCTAACAATTGCTGGTACTTATACAGGAATAGAGGGATAGTTTTGTTTCCACCAACCAGAGTGGAATGACCTGTTGGTACAAGAGCATTAGGTAGAGTCCTCAGAAAGACATTGCTTTAATAATGTCGTGGCTTTGCCTTTACAAAGCTTAAAAGCAGGTCTTGAAAGAATCATATTGATGCTAAGTAACTCAACTGCATGTCAGGAAAAATGTCTGTCATTCTTAAAGGAATACAACAAAATCCAACAATGTAAAACACAATGTCTCGAATCCAATCAAAAATTACTAGACATGCAAAGAGTCAGGAAAAAAACAACCCAGAACAAGGGGGAAAAAACAATCCTTAGAAACAGGCCTTAAAATGACAGAGATGGTATAAATAGTAGATTAAAATTTCAAAATAGCTATTATCAATCTTTTAAATGCGCCCAAGGATATAAAAAGAAAAAGAATATGATGAGAAAAAAAAGAAGGTTTTTTTTTTTTTTGAAAGGCAATGACAATGTCTCTGGATACCTCCCCAGAAGAGGGAGCTGTTATATCCTCTCTTCTCTTCCACTTCCCATTGCAACCAATAGAGGCCATTTGTACTCTTAAATAAAAAAGATATGAAGGACTCAAATGGAACTTTTAGAGATTAAAAATGTGATATTTGACAGTAAAAATAAACTAGATTAGATTAACATCTATTAGACAGTTCTGAATTAGTAAATTTGAAGTCATATTTAGTTTAAGATAAAGTCCAGAGAAAAACAGCAAAGATGAATAAAAAATGAAAATAGCATCAATAACTTGTGGGACAATACCAAGTGGTCTAACATAGGTGTGACTGGGATCTCAGGATAGGAAGGAGAGGTGGGTGCAGAAAAACATATTTGAAGAAATAATCACCAAACTATTTCTTATTTGATGAAAAAAAGTGCAGAGATCAAAGAATCTCAGTAAACCTCAGAACAAACAAAAACACACCAAGGCACATCATATCAAATTGCTAAAACTAGTCATAGGGAGAGCATCTTAAACATAGCCAGAGGGAGAAAATAGACATTATGTGCAATGAAGATTATCAGAAACTATAAAACTGAGAATATAACAGGGTGATATCTTTAAAAGACCAGAAAGAAAAAAAATTATCACTCTAGAATTCTATGAGTAGTAAATATATCTTTTAAAAATGAAGGTTAACTAGAGACTTTTTCAGACCAAAAAAGCTGAGAGAATTCATTGCCAGTAATCTATAATACCAGAAGTTTCAAACATGGAAGAAAAATGATGGGAAAACCACATGGAAATTTGGATCTACGCAAAACTTGAATAGTGCCAGAATGATAGAAATGTAGCTAAATAGAAAATACTTTCTATCTTATTTTAATTTCTTAAAAAAATAATTGGCTGTAGAAAACAAAAATAGTATATTTTGGGGTAGAAATAAAATGTATGACAAAAATATCAGGAATGAAGGGAGAGTCTAAGTGGAAATATACTGTTGCAAAGTTTTTATACTATACAGACATGGCATAACATTATTTGAAGATAGACTGTGGTAAAGGTGCAAATCGTCAAGTAATCCTTAAAAAAAAAAAGAGCTGTAGCTAATAAGGTGATAGCAGAACTATTAGTAAAATGGAGTCGTAAAATCTACTGTCAAAAAAAAATGACAGGAAAAAGAAAGATCAGACTGTGAAATAGAAATAAATAGCAACATAGTAAACCATATATATTTTTTCTGTATTATTTCAACCTTTTGGTAAATTCCTACCCTCACTATACTCTGAAATATTCACCCCCCCCTTTTTTTGAAACATTCCCTTTTGAGAGTTTGTCTTCTGTAAGTAAATATTAGTTTTTAATAAGTCAATCCCTTTGGCTAGCAAACTTTCAAAGTAGTTAAAGCCTTAAGTTATGAGTGGGATCATGCAACTTGATCGTGAAACAAAGAACTGTGCGGTTTATGCATGGACCCCTATGTCAAAGTCTGGACATTTCATAGCACCTTATCTCCACTTAGTTCCTTAAAAGGAGTTTTGTGGCTTTCTCCTGATATAATAGGTAATGTACATGCTGTTCCTGGTACATGTCTATACATTTGTCTAAACCTATAACATAAAGAGTGAGCTCTAATTATATTATGGACTATTGTTAATAATGTATCAATGTTGGTTCATCACTTGTAACAAATGGACCATACTAACTGCAAGATGTTAATTATAGGGGAAATGGGTAGGGGAACAGGTATATGGGAATTTTCTTTATGTTCCACTCATTTTTCTGTGAGTCTAAAAAGTGCTCTAAAAAATAAAAGGCGGTTGAGGGGGAGGGAGGGAGGAAGAGAGGAGCAAAAGAGAGAGGACAAACAAAACAAATAATAAAATGGTGGATCTAAATTCAGCCATATTAATAATTACTAATGTGAATACTCTAAACACCCCAACTGAAAAATGGATGTTGTTCGACTGGATAAAAATAACAAGACCCAACTGTATGCTGTTTATAAGAAACCCTCTTTAAATACAATGATATTAAAATATTAAAGTTAAAGAATTAAAAAAAAATAAACCATGCAAACACTAACCAAAAGAAAGTTAGAGTGACTATTGTAGTGTCAAAGCACACTTCAGAACAGAGAAAATGACCAGGGATAAAGAGAGATATTTCATAATGATAAGAGGTGCAACTGACTAAGACTACATAACAGTCTTAAGTGTGTATTCATTAATAACAGATTTCTCATATACCTGCCAAAAACTGATAAAATTAAAAGAAAAAAATGGATAAATCTATAATTATGCTTGGAGACTTTATCACACCTCTCAGTAATTGGCAGGATAAGTAGACAATTTGGAAGGATATGGAAGACTTGTACAGAACTATTAACCTACTTGACCTAATTGAAATTTGTAGAACATCCCAGCCAATAATATGCATTCATTTTAAGTGCCCATGGAACACTTGCCAAGATAGATCATAAATTAGGCCATAAAACAAACCTTAACAAATACAAGAGTTAAAATCATATGAAATGTTTTATTTGACCATAATGGAATTAAACTAAAAATCAATCAAAGAAAGGTAAAAACCCCCAAGTATTTGGAAAATAAACAGACTTCTAAATAATACATAGAGTTGAAGAGGAAGGAAAATTTTTAAATATTTTACATGCAATGAAATATCAAAATTTGTACAGTGCAACTAAAGGAGTGCTCCAGGGTTAATTTATAGCATTAAATGTTTTTATTAGAAAAGGAGATAGGTCTCAATTCAATAATCTAAGCTTCTACCTTAATAAACTGGAAAAAATCTTTTAAGCAGAGAGCAAGCAGAAGAAGGAAATAAGAAAGGTAACAGCAGAATTCAATGAAATTAAAAACAGAAAAATAGAGAAAAATTAATGAAATGAAAAAGCTGACTCTTGGAGCAGATTAAAAAATTGATAAACCTCCAGCCAGACTAATCAAGAAAAAAGAGTGAAGGTACAAATTACAATTATCAGGAATGGAAGAGGGGACGTCATTACATACTCTATAGACATTATAAAGCAAGGGAATACTACCTTAATGGATGCCCTACCGGATGATTTTTTTTTTGTTGTTTTTTTTTTAAGAGACAAGAGTCTCACACTGTCGCACAGGCTGGAGTGCAATGGCACGAGCATAGCTCACTGCAGCCTCGAACTCCTGGGCTCAAGTGATCCTCCCATCTCAGCCTCCCAGATAGCTGGGATTACAGGCATGTGCCACAGTGCCAGGCTAATTTTTTAATTTTTTGTAGAAACAGGGTCTCACTATATTGCCCAGGCTGGTCTTGAACTCCTAGCCTCAAGCTGTCCTCCCACCTTGGCCTCCCAAAGTGCTGGGGTTACAGGCATGAGCCACCATGCCTGTCCCCTACTGGATGATTTTTAAAGTTATTCTAGGATACATGAGTTTGAATAAAAGTGTTTCATGAAGTATGAAGAAAAGTGAAAAAATTATTCTATGTTTAATTATTCTGAAATTTATCTGCAATATTTACTATTGCCAGGCTATCAGCTTTAAGATTATACTACCATCCTTAGCCTTAATTATTCTTAATTTAACCAGTAAGGGAATATATACAATGTGTTTTTCAGAAACAAACCTCTATGTATGCCATTACTTTTGTATATTTTGACAATATTATCAGTTATATTTATAAATTATTTATTGCCAGTTATAAGTGGAGAATATAATAATTATATTGCTTTGTATTTCAGGCATCATTAAGCAAGCTGATGGAGACACTTGGTCAAGCAGAACCATATTTTGTAAAATGCATTCGTTCTAATGCTGAAAAGGTAAAAGTGTACTGTAAATGGGAGCATGTAGCTCAGCTTACTTCAAACCAATGTTTAAATTTTCTTATGGAGAATAAGTGGAGGGAAGGGCTATCTATAATTTTTAGAAGGAAAATAGTGTTTCATAAATATTTTTTATGGATATTCTAATTTTCACATTTACCTACCTGTAAGGTATTTATGTGGGTTTGATTTAGCATCACCTAGAATTTGAGAAGCAAATACCTCTTAAAGTTTCATCAGAAAAAAGAGTTTTCTTTTAGGAAACTTTTGTTTCCCTAAGATTAATTTCTCTTGTTTGGATGTAAGCTATACCTCTTAAAGAAATTGCTTAGCATTTTTCATGTTTAGAGATTCTTGTCTCTGTAACTTAGGGAGTCTACAGTGGGTATTCTTGATTCTTTTCCTTTTTCTATGACAGTTCCCCTAAATAGCTTTTTAAAATATAATAAGTGTAAATACTTGTCATGTTTATTTATGTTCATCATAGGAAAATATAGTTCCCAGCCTAAACAGCTAAAATATAGTAGGGATTATAACTTTCTTAATTTTTAATAAACAATATGCATCTCTGCTATTTGCAAGCTTTGTAACCTTAAACAAGTTACTTGATTATTCTGTGGCTTAAATATTTTCATCTATGTATTATAGTAATACACTATAATTATAGGACCAACCTTATAGTGTTTTGTGAGTATATATGAGTTAATTCCTGTGAAGTACTTAGAATGTTCCTGCCTGTACTAAGTGCTTGGTAAATGTTAGCTATTCTTTTATATTGACTAAAAAGGAAACTATTTTATTTACAGTTAAGTAGTAGTTTGAGTTTCTGTTATTAATTGAGACCTTGCTATACAAAGAGTTTAATTAATAAAGTATTTCAGGGCATAGAGTAGGTACTAAATAAATGTTAGCTGCTATTATTATTTAACACAAATTGCCCGTTTGATTTTTTCCCTTGACTGCTGGTATGTCCCACCTAGCTGCAGGAAAATGTTTGGGATTGCCTTAGAGGAACATTGAAAATAGTATTTAGAGAACACGGAGAAATAGCAGAAGCTCCAAATATATCTTCTTTTAAATGTCTAAAAACATGCCTACTGAGATACCTAGGAGTAATAGGGTATTGTGACTGCTGTTGAGTGACTATCTCCCATTAGCCTCTTCCCTGTCAATGCCTATATAACGAGGGGATTAATTCTGAGTGACTACAGAAATTTTTTGTTTTTCAGTGATTTATACCAGTTTCATCAGCAAAAAATATTTAGTGAAATAAGCTAAATTAACATTGTGTACTGGTCATTAGAAGAAGAATCTTTCAGCTCTCAGTTAACCAAGGCAACTAGTAGAGTAGGGCAGTGGTTTCTTAGTGAGATTATAGAGAAAATCATAATAAAATAAAAAAATACAGCTCTTGACTATGTAGGTTAATCTTGTTACAGGTTTTACACTTGTTGGTGATTGGACTGTGTGGGCTTTGTGGGCAACTTACATTCCTTTTGAGCTTTTAAGATCCTCTCCCTCCACAACCAGAGAAGCCTGGAAGCTTGGTTTCTCTTTTTTCCCTAGGGTTCAGAACTTTTCTGAAGCTACTAGAAAATTTGAGAGGTGAGCTTGTCCCATCACCATAGCTATATCTTAACCAGATAACCTCCAGTCAATCTCTACATATTCAACAGTTAGCCATGCTTATAAGACAGATATTAATTTGGAGATCTACACTATACTGGATTAACCTTTTTTCTGTTTATTTTAGCTGCCCTTAAGATTCAATGATGCCTTGGTACTTAGACAGCTTCGATACACCGGGATGCTGGAAACAGTTCGAATTCGCCAATCAGGATACAGCTCCAAATATTCCTTCCAGGTTTTGTTTTTATAGTGATATTTAAATATATAGACAGATCAACTAAATTACTTCCACCCACATATCTTGCTTATTATTTCTTTGGGGTGCACTTGTTTATTTCCCTTTCTTCTTCCTTTCCATTCCACATTTTGTATACAGAATTGAAAAAGGGATACAGAGTATTCACTTTCATTGAGTGGCAGCAATCTCATTAAGCTTGTTGTAGCAAAATCCAGTATTCAGCTATTCTCATCTGATCAGAATGTTTGCCAATACTGTTTACTCATGACATAACAATTCTTCACACTGATAATGTCCAATAATTGAAATAGTTCAATCAAAATAATCAATCAAAAGAAAAGATTCCATTTGGTTTTCCCTAAAGTTTTCTCAGCAGGATTTTCTTTCATAGGAAGCCACCAGCAAGGCTCACAGGTACCCTTATCAGCTATTGCTGCTATGGGTATAGAAATTATACTGAAGCTGTTCAGCACCTGAGCAAGTCTTTTCTGTTACTGGGATGGAAAGCTTCATTCTCAGTTATACCCTGTAGGAGATGCCACATTTGCTTTTTTCCTGCTATAAATTTCAGGTTCTTGTTAAATAACTTTTTCTTTGGTCTCTTATGCAGCCTTCTCCAAAGGGATAGTTAGCCTCTGCCCTGTTTTTTTCTTGCATTCCCCTGTGATAACATAATATGTAAAGCTCAATATCGTTTTCCTCCTCCATGTTTTTCAAATTAACCCTTTATAATGTTTTAAACTAACAAGCACTTTCTTGGTTTCACCCTGTTTAAAAGGATGAGAAAAAGGTTAATAAAAGGATAATTAACTGGTTTAGGATCTTGTTTACATGCGCTTCTCTTGTGATTTTACAATATATATTTTTTTGCTTTTCAGGATTTTGTGAGCCACTTCCATGTACTTCTTCCTCAAAATATTATCCCATCCAAATTTAACATTCAGGATTTCTTCAGGAAAATAAATCTTAATCCAGAGAATTACCAAGTTGGAAAAACCATGGTAAGTATAATATAAACAGCCCTTGTCCCAATTGAGTGCATTTATTTTTTTATATAATGGCAATCTTTGTCTATGAAATTGTTTATTAAAAAGATAGTGAATCAGATATCATGAGGACATTGATTAGGCCAAAGTTTTTATTAATAATATAGTGAATATTAATCATAGAGCTTCTGGTCAGTACTCTAGTTCTGCCTGTAATTTTAACTGCCTAAAAACCTTCTCTCACTAGATATTCTGCTGTAATTTCCAAATTAGCTCACCCAAAGTGATGTTGTCCAGATTCGTTCACTGTCCTTAATTTATCAACTTTCTCTGTCACCCTGTTTTCCAGTTTCTCAAGCTAGAACACCTTTGGCTTACCCTTCACTTGAATCCTTTCATAAACTTCTGTTTCTTTTTTTTTCCTACAAATGGTTCTCACATCTCTTCCCTTTTCTCCATTACTACTGCTTCCATTTTGTTTTTATTCCTTGTCTCCTCTCATCTATACTGCTCTTACAGTAAATAGCTTGCTCATCTGATTCTAGTCTATTTGTCATTCCATTTAATTTACCCATAATATTAAAATCATTATCTTAATAGAGTTATTTCTTTATGTCAGCCTCTTCAATAACAATCCCCTGATGACCTCCTAATTAAATTAAAACATCTTTCTCTTTTTTAAGAATCTCCATATTGTGGCTTCACACTATTTAATATCTTTTTTATGAAGATTAATTGTTCCATTGTCTCCTGTGCAAGCCTTTATTATTATTTCTAACTCTTGAGTTACTCAGGTGGGATCTTCTGTCTCTAGCTCTTATTAGTTTACTGTTTTCCTCTTTGGTCCTACTTTCCTCCTACTTGCTCTCAAAGGTGAAGTGCAAATCCTCTTTCCAAAGGTATATGTTTACTTTATTCTTATATCCCCTCCAAACCTTAAAGATTTATTAGTTGAATGAAGAAGTAAATAAATAAACTTAGTAACTTTGAACAATAAGAAACCTTTTTTAAAAAGACTGTTATCATTGGTTTATTCATGTAATGATCAAGCTTTAAGATCCACGGTTCTCAACTTTTTTTTCCGCCACCCCAACACCCTTGAAAAATATGACATATTACCATAGTTCATTGACTCATTATAGCAGTGTTTTTCCCAGTGGAATAATATATCACAATCTCTGGCACTGGAATTTTTATACTCTTGCTTACCTTCCCATTTCTTTTTTGGTTTTCTTCCTTTTTTTTTAAAGAGATGGGATCTTGCTGTGTTACCCAGGCTGCTCTCAAACTCCTGGGCTCAAGTGATCCTCCTGCCTCAGCCTCCTGAGTAGCTGGGACTGTAGGTGTGCACTACCATGTCCAGCTCACCTTCAATATTCTGCTATTTCCTTTTCAATTTGAGAATGACTACTTTGGATAAATCAATAGAAATATTTATCAGTACTTCATTTACATGCCTGCCACTATATTTATTCTTCTCTAAAATCTTACTACAGAAAGGATGATTCATGAGATAAGTTTCCCTTTTCTTCTTAAGCTGCATTCCTCATCTTTCTTTTTTCTGGTAGGTCTTCCTAAAGGAGCAAGAACGACAGCACTTACAAGACCTGCTTCACCAAGAAGTGCTCCGCAGAATCATATTGTTGCAGCGATGGTTCAGGGTCTTGCTGTGTAGGCAGCATTTCCTCCATATGAGACAAGCATCCATTGTTATCCAGGTGAGAAGCAAAAGGATTTTTTACATGAGATTGACTAGTTTATTTGGCCTTTGTTTAGTAACCAGAATCATTTTACTGTGAAACATTTAAATAATTATGTAAACTTCAGAACGAGAATGTGTCCTACTCATTTTTAAAATGCTCATAGCACCCAACAGATTACCTAGCATATAATAGTAGACTATTAGTAAATATTGATTGCACCAAATTTAAATTAAATTGAACTTACAATATCTTGTGAGGTGTGAATAGGGCAAAGGAGTTACATACCTTAATATTTGTTGATATAGTTCTTTTTATTTAATAGTTTTCTGAGTGATATTTGAGAGTTATATGTACATTGTTGTTGTTGGACACTCATTTTGAAGTATAGGCACCTTAGTTCACATTTGTCTGTTTTATTATCTCCCTAATTGATTTATATCATTGGCTGTTCTCCATAAGACCTTTTCTGTTTGTGCAAGAATATCTTTAGTATCTTCATCTTTGGAATGTGTGCATAGTTACCTTAAACTCATTAATGTTATTTGGGCAATTTGTAGCAAGAGAATATAATGTAATTTGTTAAAGTTAATTTGCAGGGAATGAAGGCATCCAAAAATTTAAGTTAAGTTCTGTAATTAACTTCATCAAGGTTATATTATTTAAAATAGCTGTTTTAGCTAATCATATCTGGAAAAGAAAACTTGTATTTTTAATCACTAACAATTTAGCTGCTTAGCCACTTAACCTCTAATTTTGACGTAAGAAATTTATTCTTTTTTCCCTTTTCTGTGAAAATGTGTAGTGTAAGTTATGACAACCAGTTTCTGTTATTTTGTCTTCCCCACAGCGATTCTGGAGGAATTACCTAAATCAGAAGCAAATCAGAGATACATCTGTGCAGAAGGATGCTTTTGTTATGGCTAATGCAGCTGCTCTTCTCCAAGCTTCTTGGCGTGCTCACTTAGAGAGGCAACGGTACTTGGAGCTACGGGCTGCAGCCATCATCATCCAGCAGAGATGGAGAGAGCACTATAGACGCAGACACGTGGCTGCTATCTGCATACAGGCAAGATGGAAAGCCTACAGGGAAAGTAAGAGGTACCAGGAACAAAGGAACAAAATTATCCTTTTGCAGTCAACATGTAGAGGATTCGGAGCAAGACAAAGGTAATCTCTGTTACCATAATAATTGCTTTTTCTTTGTACTTCCCAAGTACTTTGATTATACCTCTACATTAACACTTGTCTAATTTGTTTTAGAATTGGTTATGTAAAATTTACCTTTTCTGCTAGACTGTGATACTTCTACCAGTTTTAACCCACACTGGTCTATAATTGAAGTTAAGTAAGTGCTTATTGAATTAAATTGGATTGAAAATCTACATGGTCTGTGCTTATAACTGCTAAAATTAACTTTTACATTAGGTTGAATCTTATAAAATCGGCAATAGTCAACTCTTTTTATCTTCAGAAACATTAATTTCACATTTAAGGTTTACCTTGAACTGAGGATATTATTAAAATGTGAGCTTTACTTTTGGATTAGTATACTAGCTAGATATAATACACTTAATGAAATATTATCTGACTGATGGAAATAGGAAAATTATGAAATGTGCATCCAAGTCAGTTTTGGAAGTACTTAGGTATTATTAAAAGAAAATTTTGCAATTTTTCATTTTTTCTTAAATTCTCAATAAATATGTTCTCTTCAGTGGTAACCAAGAGATACCTGTAACCCATTTTGTCTGTTTTTATATAGATTTAAAGCTTTAAAAGAACAAAGGCTAAAAGAAACAAAGCTAGAACTTGGATTGGTGAATATCAAGGGATATGGAGCTCTGGAAATTCAGGGTTCAGACCCTTCAGAATGGGAGGATTGCTCCTTTGACAACAGAGTGAAAGCCATAGAGGAATGTAAATCTGTGATAGAGAGTAATCGAATTAGCCGTGAAAGTTCAGTGGACTGCTCAAGAGAGTCCCCAGACAAACAGCAGGAGAGAGCCAGAAGCCAAAGTGGTGCGGACTTGCAGGAAGATGTGATTGTAAGAGAGCGACCCAAGTCCTTGGAGGATCTCCATCAGAAAAAAGTAGGCCGGGCTAAAAGAGAAAGTCGGAGAATGAGAGAACTAGAGCAAGCTATATTTAGCTTAGAATTACTGAAAGTCCGTTCTCTTGGTGGTGTATCCCCTTCAGAAGAACGCAGATGGTCTACGGAATTGATGCCTGAAGGCCTTCAATCTCCACAGGGTACACCTGATAGTGAAAGCTCTCAAGGAAGCTTGGAACTTCTGAGCTGTGAGGAAAGCCAAAAGAACAAACTAGAGTCTGTAATTTTAGATGAAGGAGACTTGCAGTTTCCATCACCTAAGATATCTAGCAGTCCAAAATTTGATTCACAGGACAAAGCCCTCAGTGCCTCAAGGGAGACTAGCTATGCAGAGCATTTGAAGAATGGAAATATGAAGGGAAAGTTGGTCTATAGTTCTGAACCTATTACCTGTAAACCACAGCTGAGAGACCCCTTCATTTCAAATAGTCTGCCGACATTTTTTTATATTCCCCAACAAGACTCACTGAAAACAAGTTCCCAACTAGACTCAAGTATCCAAAGAAACAAACCATTGGAAAATGAAGACTCACTGGGGACAGCTCTTACTTTGGATATCAACAGGGAAGCTAGAAAGTATCACTTCTCAGGAGAAGATCAAGTGCTTCCTTCTTTGAATACAGATTCTTCTAATGCTGTGCTCAAGAAGTTAGAAAAGCTAAACACTGAGAAGGAAGAAAGGCAAAAGCAGTTGCAGCAGCAGAATGAAAAAGAGATGATGGAACAGATTCGCCAGCAAACAGATATTTTAGAGAAGGAACGTAAAGCCTTCGAGACGATTGACAAGCCAAGAACTGGGGAGTCTTTCCTGGCACCATCTTCCTATCAGTCAAAGCAAAGAGTAGAGAGGCCATCCTCTCTCCTCAGTGTAAATACCCCAAATAAGGGAGAACGTAGTGTACTGGGGTCCCCATTAGTAACTACAAAAGATGCAGCTCTTGCCCCAAAAGACAGTCCCTCTGCTCACTTACTCCCGAAGGACCGACCTGTCACTTTGTTCTTTGAAAGAAAAAGAAGTCCATGCCAATCTAGTACTGTCAAGGAATTATCCAAGACAGACAGAACAGGCACCCAACTGAATGTAGCCTGTAAACTCTCTAATAATCGCATTTCAAAAAGAGAATACCTTAGGCCAACTCAGTCTTATAGCCACAAATTTGATGACCTTTCCAGAGAGGGAAATACTAGGGCCATTTTCTTCACGCCAAAGGACAATATGAGTGTTCCCCTGTAAGTGAAATGTTTGTTTATTTTTATGTATAAGTGGGAAACTTTTTGGAGTATTTATTAAGGTACCTTGTTCCACTCCAGCTATTTGTGTGCCTTGTACTGTTCCAACTATTGGTATTAAGGGGCTGCTCAAATTAGCCATTTTCTTTTTGTAAAAATATTCCCTAATTGTTGACTCTACCAGGCACCTGAAATTGGATGTAGTAATACCCTAGGAATCTTTGACTAAGCATAGATAGCAGATTATTTGATTCCTCTTCATTACGTGAGAAAGCATTTGAGAAGGGTGGCACAGTGCCTGTAAACATAGTAGACATTCAGCAAATGCTTGGTGCCCTAGAGCTATGAGGTTTAGCAGTCCAGAGCTTGTTAGTGTCAGGCTTTAAAGAGGTTAATGTGCTTTGTCATAGTTGTTGGCCTTTTACGGTCTTCGTTACATCCTTTATACTCCTTTTGTATTATAAACACCTAACATAAAATTTGCCATCTTTTTTTTTTTTTTTTTTTTTTTTTTCCAATTATTTTGAACGGGGCAGGATGCCGGGAGTTCCGGCTGCCAGCCCCAAAATTTGCCATCTTAACCATTTTTAAGTGTACAGTACAGTAGTGTTAACTGTATGTACATTGTTGTGCAACAAATCTTTACAACTTTTTCTTCTTGTAGAACTGAAACTCTTTGTAAGTTAAACAATTTCCCTTTTCTTCTCCCCAGCCCCTGGCAACCATCGTTCTACTTTTTGTTTCTAGGAGTTTGACTACTTTAGATACCTCATATAAGTGGAAGTTCTTTATACTTTTTTAAACTAGTAGTAGTCATGACAAAAGCATTTTAAGTGGTATATAAAAACAAATTTGATAAAATTTAAGATGCTTGTATTAAGTCTTTGTGTACAGTGGATTCTTTCCGTTCTTGTTGGAGAATATCACTGTTGAAATGAAAGGAGGGCTGTATCTTCGGGCTAAAAAAATTAAATTTTACATTAACAGTGAGAATAAATGTTCTCTCCTACAATAGCCTGAGCATTTACATCTTTCAGACTTTAAAATTACATACAGATTTTAGAGAAACTCTTTGTAAATATGGGCAAGAGATACTTAGTTTTCCACCAAGGGTTTCTATAGTATTATGAAATGAAAGTTGAATGATAGTGACAACTTGGAGTCTCATTCTTGCCCATTAACCCAGAGATTGCCCAGAAGTTCAAAGTCTTTTCTGTGTAGCATATAAACCCATAAGAGTGTTAAAAGCACATTTCCTGTCATTATGATTAAATTAGTGATGTGAGATGTGTGTATGTGTGTTTGTATATATGTATAGATATATATACATATAAAGCAGCTGTTGATCTATGAATCTGTTTTGTAGAAGATTTAGTTGTAGATTCTAAAAACCATTAATCATCCTGTGACTTACTCCTTTTATCATTTTTCTAAAATGTATAGTCTTAGGTCTACTTGATCTAGTTTGCTTTACCTTATTATTAATCTACTTATGTTCAAAATTATTATATATTAGATTGTTTATATGAAAGTCTACAGAGAAAATTCATACTTTAAATCTTATCCTGTTCTATAAGTAATGTTAGAAACCTCAGCATTTTGTAGAATCATAAATATTTGTATTTCTAAATTATCTAATCCAGTTCCCTCATATTATAGGTAAGGTCACTGGGGCCCTTAGAGGTGAAAAGACTTATTCAAGGTAATATATTTAGATAGATAGCTGAGACTAGAACTTGAGTTTCGTGATTGGGGATCAGTATTGGGTTTTATGATTAGGAAGGAATACTAGGTTAGTGTACTTTCTATACCATAGTGGTGATAAGTACACAGTAGTCTTCATCTGTTTAATGAGAGAGAACGATAAAGAAATCATGGAAAAATCTAAAGAAAATGCCATGGGTTGAAAAGTTAGTTAGAATGGTAAAGTGCTATCAAAGGTCCTATTAATTTTTGTCTGTCTTTGGAGGACAAATGAAAGGCCAATAGCCTCAACTATGGCAGGAGAGATTTTAATGGCCAGAAGGGAATCCTTTAGGACAAGCTAGGATTGCTCAGCTCTCTGAGAAGTCTCTTCCCCCCGCCCCCAAGTAGAGACAGGATCTCGCTCTGTTGCCTAGGCTAGAATGCACTGGCACCATAATAGCTCGCTGCAACCTTAAACTCCTGGGCTCAAGTGATCCTCCTGCCTCAGTCTCCTGAGTAGCTGGGACTACAGGCACGTGCCACCATGCCCAGCTAATTTTTTTACTTTTTGGAGAGATGGGGTCTCACTATGTTGCCCAGGCTGATCTCAAACTCCTGGCCTCAAGCGATCCTGCTGCCTCAGCCTCCCAAAGCGCTGGGATTACAGGCATGAGCCACCATGCTTAGCCTTTCTGAGAAATCTTTAGCTAGGAAAAATTGCCGTCTATTTGGGTTTATTTAGGGATTATTGCAGAGGGGCAAAGGACAAGATAACTTCTTATGGCACCTAAACTTTCTTTTATAAAAATTAAATGAAAGATTTTGAATGAAAGAGCAATTAGTCCTCCAACTAGTATTATAAGTCAGTGTCTACTTTTCAACCAGCACGATGCTAGGAGGTAAGATATCATTCTTAAGGAGCTTACAATCCTACTAAGGAGAGCTTGGCAATATGTTGTCCATAAATTTTAAGACTCATGGTACTGGGTTAATAATATATGTAATTGGGGCCATGAATGTACAGGTTCTATTCAGAGTTTCATTAGATCCTGACATCCATTTCTGCCCAGAATTTAATGATAAATCAGTCTCATCATATAGTTACTCAAGCAAAATTAAATTTTTACAAGCTAACACTACAGCATCTGGTCTGGGGCAAAATTTTAGCTTGAAAACAGTTTCTTATCCTACCAGCATTAATTTTATTCTATACAACCTCAAATTTTAAAATGAGACAATGTTTGAAAGCTAGATAGATTTCAGAAAGAGAATTTTCTAATGAATAGGAACCACCTCAATATAAAACAAAATAATGAGATCCTCATCACTAGATGGCTACTTATCAGGTATTTTATAATGATTAGATGAAAAAGCCCCTTCTAAGACTAATATTCTAAAGATTTGGGGATTTGATATTTTCCTTTTGTCATCATCAAATCCACTTCATTTCTTGAGCCAGTTTTGCTGCAGCTATTGTTAAACATATGTCATCATAGTGGAATATACCCAGCAATTATCAGGGCAGAGCCTCTAGTAATTCAATCTATATGTGTAGATTCTTGGTAATAGTATTAATTAGGTAAGTGGAAAAAATATGAATTATTGTTTTGGGAATTGACTAAGGTCTGAAAATATTTATGGAATTTGCTGGAATTCTTTGACCTGGCTTGTTAATCTATAATTCATGCTATACATTAAAGCTATTGCCATGGGATATCGGCTAGGAATTGAAATGTAATCCCATTGTTTTATTTAAAGTGTCAACAAGGAAGCCTTAAACAGTGGAAATCCTCAAGTCCACAAACAAGATGAATCAGCTTGGAAACCTGTGAAATTAGCTGGGCCGGGCCAAGGAGAGGTAAGTATTGGGTCTTATCTATCTTCTGTGTGAAATAGATGCAGCTAATTTGGAAATTATTAATCCTGTAGGTAGAGCACCTCATCTACCCATTTACTTCCAGATATTTTTAGAGAAAGAAGCCGTGAGCTAAGCCTGTTATAATAGGAAAGTGTGCTTCAGGCAGGGAATGGTGCCTAGAAAGACACAGATTATATTTACAAAAAAGAAGTTGCTAAGAAAAAGAAGGCATTTTATGCAAGTGATTTAGTTGACTTATGGCAGTGAAGGATGACTTCCTTGGCTATGGAGAAGGACGGTGTAAATTTAGCTTCCATTCTTATCCTTTGTCCGGAGTAATGTATACAGATTCTTTCTGGTCAACCCTGTCACTTCGACTAGTGGAAAGGACACTGTGGGGTGGAGGGATGTTTCAAGAAATTCATGAGCCCTCTGATGTCTTTCATTGGCGTCATCTCCAAACAAAACAAAATAAAACAAAACATTATTGTGTTATTTGTTTTATCATTTGGTTAAGCAGGTTGCCAGACCGGCCCATAAAAAGAAAGCTCGAATGGCGCGGACGCGCTCCGATTTCTTGACTAGAGGTACTTTTGCCGATGGGGAGGGGGATACAGAGGAAGATGATTACGATGACATTATTGAGCCCCTTCTCTCCCTTGACCAAGCTTCTCACTCTGAGCTAGGGCCTGTACCCAGCCTGGGTCAGGCCTCTCACAGTGACTCCGAAATGGTAATTTTATAGCAATATAAGAAAAATAGACAGCAAGCAAATCTGATAGGAATAGTCTTTGCTAATCTAAAGCTAACCTTCACAGCTTCTTCCCATGTAAAGGTTTGTACATGGGAAACCTCAGTGAACACAGCAATTAAAGCTAAACCTTACTTTAACAGGACTCAAATAAAGGGCACTTTAACAGTATATGTCAAATCATAAATTAGGCAAAATTAAGGTTAACTTAGCACTAATGTGGAAATATTCCATGTTGTATCTTAAAAGGGCTATAAAGAGCCAGATAATAAATATTTTAGATTTTATGGATCATACAGTCTCCTTTGTAGCTACTTAACTCAGCCACTGTAGTGTGAAAGCAGCCATAGATAGTAAGTAAACAAATGAGCATGGCTGTTTTCTGATAAAACTGCAGAAACAGGTAGTGGGCCGTATTTGACCTGTTGGCCATAGTTTCCTGATCCCTGCCTAGTCTAGGAAATAGGGTATATGTTAAATAATCTAGTAGTTTTTAGCTGAAGTCATATTCACTTTTACTTTTTTATTTATTTGCCTTTAAACATGCCCCCTCCCATTTTTCACTAATAGAAAATAAACATGAATTTTTAAAAATTTAGTGAGCAAAAATGTGTCTCCCTGAACCAACCCAGCCAAACAGAAGGCTATATGTAATGTGAATTTGTATTAATCACAAATTATATCATTGGAATTGTGTTTGAATAAAGCTACACTATTTTTGACTAAGAATACAACTTTGTCATTATCTCAGCCAAAATTAGGTATGTATATATGGTTTGACAAGTATGAGTGTGTTTATGAATATATTAGGGAAAAGGGTTTCATTTTGGAATTGTCCTCAAAATATGCAGTAAAAGGGCCCTATATGTCTCATATGAAGTAAAACATTTATGACTGATGAAGTAGAGTGAAAAAATGCTTTATTCCCATGCATATCCATGAGTTGGCTCTCTAATCTTCTTTAGTGTGTATTTATTATGGGAGGAAAATTTTAGGATGGTCTTTATTTGACTGGTTAAATATTTTATCTTTAGCTGTTATATCTTTATATGTTATATCTTTAACTGTTATAATCTATTTGAATTGTGTCAAAGACCTAGTTAATTAAAATTCTTCCTAATTTTCATAATACCCTCATTGTCTTTTGCTGGAGGTAGACCCAGTTTTTAAATGATAATATTGATGTTCTATGAAGGAAAAAAGAACAACAAAAACAGAAAAATGCGGGACAAGTTCCCTGATTAGATAAATGAATCATTAACCTGAGCCAAATGTTAGAATTATAGAATTTGGAAACATACTCTGTATATCTGTTATTATATATAATTAGAACCAAAATCTTCTCTTCAGTGTAGAATAAAATAACTCCATTTTGGAGGTGCCCTGTATTTGAGTTATAAATAATAAAATATATTCTGTTATATATATGACTAGTAGTTAAACATGAAATTATGTAATGGAACAAATTAATTTAAGTACTGCTTTATCTAGTATGCATAGATTTATTGTTTGTGGAAGAACTTAGCATTTATAACTGCTGTTTTGTTCCTGAGAGTTTCCTCTGTTAACAACCCTTAGTCCTTTTGATGGTAGAATTCTTTCACACTGGGAACTCTTACTGAGATGAACTAAGAAGTTGGGCCTTCTGCTAGGAGCGTTTAGCTCCTTTCAGTGTTCTAATCTAGCCTCTGTTCACCTGCTTGACAGTCATTGCATGCCAGTAGTTGTAGAGCACTTCCCTGCACAGTGTGTTAGTCACCTCTCCAGCTTTCTCACATTCCTTCTCTTTCATCACTAGCTATTTTAGGAACAGGTGGTGGTGCTTGTTTCTGGTGGACACTTGCATGAAGAAGCTTTGCTTTCTAGAATATACTGATAGATACTTATTGGGGTTGGGGGCGGGGAGGGTAGGAACAATTTTAAAGTGTGTTTCTTTGTTTATCTTGAAAATATGCCATGTTCTAACATTATCTGATATTGTGAAGATGAAGATTTATTGTTTGTCCATGGAATCTACTGCATTCCCAAAATTCAAATTTTAAATGGATTTGATTTTCTGGGCACATGGATTTTTAAAAACTGTATGTGATTTTTTTTGTTTGTTTTATTTTTTTTCTGGACATGGTGATCCTATCACCGTGTTATTATTTCTTAAGAAGTATGTCATTAAATCTAGGAAGAAATGGCCATCTGATTTTCCAGTTGTGAAGTAACTCATCTAATGGGATAAAGACAATTATAAATGAATTACCTCAAGGAGATTTCATAAACATTACCTCTTGAGTTGGTTTATTATTAGTCAGTTGTTACCTGCTATGGGAGAAGGGAGACAAGCATAGTAGTTTCCCTCCTTAGTGGCTTTGGTGTTTTTTAATCTCCTACTTCAAACTCTGCCATTTGAGTAACTGTTTAGTCTCTGTATGCTGTTCTTACTCCATTTTTAACCTAGCGTGTTGGCATTTACCCAAGAAGAATGACATGTCCTGCTGAGAAATATTTTTAAGGTAGCTTTCACATAGTTTTTTAGTCTCTCAGTCTTCTGGATGGTAAGTGGGTTAGTGAAATAATTTCTATCCCTTATTTGTAGGATTAGTATAGAAAACATTGTACTTTTTTCTGTATAGTTTCCTCCACCATTCCCTAGGCTTAAAGCAATCATCTTCACGGGTATGACCCCAGTGTGCTCTCCAGAATTTTAGTCTTCTTTACTTGCAGCATGGTAAAACTAAATGTCTCACTATCCCTCCAAAACTGCTCTCACTTCTTACATTCCTATTTCTGTTTGTTATTCTCTGAGGCACTCTCCAATCCTTACCTGTGGTGGTTTCTTTCTTTTCACTGTCCACTCTACGAAAGACTGCCAGAAAAACCTGTTGATCAAGCAAAGCTAAGTTTATTAGTTTATTACAATAAGGGAAAACACACCTCGACTGCGTCTTAGAGTAATGTCTCACAAGGGGGAAGTCAGGAGAGGAGGGTTTTAGGACCTGGGCTGGGTGATTTTGAGGTGAATCTTGCAAGGTAGAAAACTGGTTGGTATTGAACAAAGTTTATCATGTAAGAGGTTTGGATTGGCAGCCCTAAGATAGCAGCCATACTGTTGAATATACACTTAGTATTTATATGTGTATTTTATTTACCCAAAAAAGTCAGGGACAGTTTATAGCATTGTGACTATCTGTTCTTTGAAAATTTGGTAGAATTTTCTCCTATGAAACCATATGGGATTGGTGCTTTTTTGTGGCATAGTTCCTTGATAAATTCCTCCATTTCTTCTAGGGAAACTGGTCTTTTTAAACTTTCTATCTAATGGAGTCAATTTTGGTAAACAATTTTTTCTTAGGAAATTGTCCACTTCATCTAACTTTTCAGATTTATTTGAACAGAGGTCTGAAAAGTAGTCTCTTAAGATGTTTTAAATTTCTCTGTTTCAGTGGTTAATTTCCCTCTTACCATTTCTTATTTTGTAGATTTGTGGTTTTTCCTTTTTTTCTTTACGTTAACTAGTCATTTGTTTTGTTAATTTTTTCTAAAATAATAGAATTTTGATGTATTTATTAAACCTATTTTTTCCATTCTCTACTTCATTGAGTTTAGTTTTTATCTTTATTATTTATTTCTTTGTGCTATCTTTGTTTTACTTTCTTGTTTTTGTGGATTTTGAGTTGGAAATTTAATTCATTTATTTTGTTTTTATTGATATATTTTTAGTTTTCCTCTGATCATTGCTTCACATGTCTCATAGATTCTAATATATGAAGTTTTTATTACTTTTTTTCTAGAAAATCTTTTATTTCAGTTTAAATTTCTTTTTTCCCCCAAGACTTGCTTAGTAAAAGATTTTTTAATTTTCAGAGGAAGAGCCTTTTTGTTTTTTAATTTTTATTAATTTCTAGTTTTATTGTATTGTGATTAGAGTATTTGTAATATTTCTATTTGATGGAATTTACTGATTTTTTTGGTTACCTAATATTTGATCAGTTTTTGTGAATGTACCATGTACATTTGAGAAGAAGGTGTGTTCTCTGTTCCGAGTGTAAAGTTTCAAAATATATCCATAATCTCTACCCTATTGATTATGTTGTCTGTCTTCTATGTAATTATTTTTTGTACACTTATCTGTCTTATGCTGAGAACGGTGTGCTAAAGTTTTCTATTACTCATTGTGAATGTTTGCTTTTAGTATTTAAAAAGTGGTGTTTGTCACATTAAATGCTTTTTGCTTAAATTCTACTTAATATCACAGCCTCTGTTTTCTTAGTATTTCTGTTTGCCTAGTGAACTTTTGCTTATCCCTTTGTTTTTAGCCTTTCTGGATCCTTTTGTTTTAGGTGTATGTTTTCTATACAATATAGTTGGATCCTGCTTTGTGAGTCAAGCTAAAAATATTTTTCTTAGGTGAATTAAGTCTATTCATACTTATTGATATAACTTATAGGTTCAGTCTCAATTCTTTCTTCTTATTTTATGTTGTTATTATGTGTTACTTCAAATTTGCTATTATGTTATTCATTTTCCTTGCTGTTTTTTTTAAATCTCTTTTTATATTTAGGAAGCATTGTCATCTTATTCTACTGGTTGCTTACCTTTGTATATAACTTTTAAGAATGCCTTTAGTCCACTATTTTTTAATTTAAACATTTTCTGTGGTTAGTCAGTTTTTAATGAATAATATCCTTTCATTTCCATCTACTGTGACACAACTGTAAACGAATTATTCTACTCTCTTCTTTTCCTTTCCCTTCTACTACTGTTTTTTAGGCTTTTATTTCTAGTTTGTCAGAACACATAATTTTAGATTTTTTTTTTTTTGTCTTAGCTCCCACCTTTGTTTTCATCTTAGATCTACTACCAAATATATTAAATTATCACATCAAATATTTTGTTGGTGCTTCCCTATTCGTCTCTTGGTCAGATGAAGCTCTTCCCCTAGTAAATAGTACTCATGAAGGGCTCATAGATATAGAATTTCCTGAGTTCTTTCTATAACCTTGATGCTTAAAGGAACATCTTGGCTACATATAAAATCCTTGATTCACACTTTCTTTCCTTGAGCTTTTTGAAAATGCTATTTTATTGTTACCTTGCTTTATGTATTGTTTTTTGTAAATCTGTTGCCAGTCTATTTCTCTTGCCCTTACGAGTTGTTTGATCTTTTAGATTGGAGGTGTTCAGAATTTTCACTTTATATTTCAAGTTTAAGTTATGTCTTCAAGTTGATCATTACAGATTAATTATCCCACATATCTACTGGGTGTTTTTAGTATGTAAATTTTGGTCTTATCTTATTTTTGAAAAATTTTTATGAATTATAGTTTTAAATATTAGTTATGTTCCACTGTTTTGTTTTTCTTAGTTAGGGACTCCAAGTGTACATATGTTTTTTCTGTTTTGCCTGTCTTCCATTTCAGTTACCTTCTCTCTGACCCTTTTTGTTTTTTTCATTATATCACTTTTATATCCTTTATTATTTTTCTGCCTTTGTTCAGTTCCTTTCAAATTTTCATTTGTGCTCTTTCTCTCTTGGGCACCTTGTAAGTCAGTGTTGTAGAACCCGATTTGCAGCTGAAGCCAAACACTGTGACACCAGTGCTTAGAGATAGAGAGAGGTTTAATTCAATTTGGCCAAAGCAAGGAGATAGGAAAGTAGTCTCTCAGATCTGCCTTGTTATGGAGATGAGGCAGCAAGCTTTTATGGAGGGTTGGGGTTAAGAGAGGGGGAAATCTGTGTTGCTTTTAGTCTCAAATAACGCCTTGAGAAACCACACTTCTGAGCATCAGCAGTTAGTTGCAACTTTTTCAGGGGCGATAATTCCTTCTGCAAAACAAACTCCATAGATTCTCCTGTGACCCTAGAGGTATCTCTTCTTGCTTGACAAAGAAATAGTGCATCAGCAGTTAATAACTGCCATGAAAAGAAAGGATGCTGGGCAGGAAGCAAGCAGTTAACATGTAGAAACAACCAAGGGCCTCATCCAATTATTTCAGTCATTTAAAATGTTGGGATACTAAAATCTCATGGGGCCCAGCTACATTAGTCTTCATTTTAAAGTTAATCTTATCTTTTTCTTTTCTTTTACTTCTTTCCTGAGTTCAGTCACCTTTTTTTTCGTAACTTTCTTTCTTTTAAATCCATTTCTAGTTTTTATTTTGGAATTTCTCATTCAGGAGGTTTGTCTCATATATGAAGATATTTAATTCATTTGAGAGTTACTGTTTTCTTTGGTGAGAGGGTGGGGTTAATCAAGTGAGTTGTTTTGATTCTCATTTCGGTTCTCATTTAATACTCATTTGCTTTGTTTTATTATTGTAGCTTTTTATATCTTTTGTATATTTTAATTTATTCATTTTGTGTATGTGGGGTGGTTTATAAGGTAACAAGTTCGAGAAATTCTTCTTTTATTAGTACAGCAAAATACAGTTTCTTTAATGAATGGCCTGTTTTTGTTTTTGTTTTAGTGGTGGTGGAAGCAATATTGTATGTCCTCCAATTTTTTTGCTTCTCTTTTGCCTTGCTGGATTCTAAATTTCTGCCTTCTGCTTCTTTTTCTCTTCACTATCTAATC
The DNA here is from genome assembly GCA_023783475.1 of Daubentonia madagascariensis. Lineage (NCBI taxonomy): Eukaryota > Metazoa > Chordata > Mammalia > Primates > Daubentoniidae > Daubentonia > Daubentonia madagascariensis. The sequence continues at coordinate 2,509,617 of JAKFHU010000144.1, read as the reverse complement.
TCCAAAGGGCACCTCTTCCTTCCTTTTTACCTTCTTTTTCCCCAGAAGCTATGCCTTTAAAAAATGTCACCTTGAATCACATGGATTTTTAAGTCATTTCCCTGACGTCAGTTCTCTAATCTACCCCAACCTTTTGTATTTTCACAATTAGGGTGTACCTTCTTTTTCTGGCAATGATTTTATATCAGTCCTACCCATTGCTAGTTTTACTCTTTTCTCTTTTCCACAATTTTTCTTGGACTGAACTTGTTTTGTGCAAAAGCATGCAGTGGGATTTAGAGAGAGAGCTTGCTGGGATTATTCTTCTGTCTATGGATAATTTGAAGTTTGTGTGCTTTCTTCTTTCTAGTTATGTTACAAGTGTAAGTTTTGTGTAGTTTTATTTTTGTTTGGGTTTTTTTTTTTTTTTTCTTTTCCCTATCATGCTCAGCCAGGATGGTTTTGTGTTATTTTTTGAGACTGTGTCACTATATTTATTTGTGTTTAGGCAGCTTCCATTATTTTTAGCTTCCTAGAAGTCATTTTTAAGACATTCTTAATCTATGAATTTCCCCTCCCTCTTTTTTCTTTTTCTCACTAGCAATCTATTTGTTGAAGAAATAAGGTCATTGGTTCTGTTGATTTTCCACATTTCTGGATTTTATTGATTGTAACCCTGTTTTGTTATTTTAAGCGACATTGTATCAGTTTACAGGAAATACAGGGGATAAGTATCCATATAGATTGGGAGTTTTGATCCCACTTGGGTTTAATTGTTTGAGGAAAATACTTTATAGATGGTAGTGAGTATGTCTTATTGCATCACATTAGGGGCCATATGTCTTTTGAGATGTTTAGGTCGATCATAGGATCACATATTATTGGCCTGACCCTGGATTTATTATTATTACAATTGAGGTATATAATACATATAGTGACATGCACAGATCTTCAGTGTACATTTTGATAATTTTTGACATATACATACAACCATATAACTTACACTCCTGTCAATATTGTTATAACCTCAAAATTCTTCTCATGTTTCTACTTGACCTTCCCCCTTCAACTCCACCCTCAGAAGCAACCACTATTCTAGAACTTCTTATAAATGTAATTATGTAACATGTGTTCTGTGGTAGGAAGAATTCTAAGATGGGCTCACCAGATTCCCATCCCTACTGAAAACATACCCTCTCCCAGTTATTTATTGGACAGTAATCTAGGTTCTGTTGTAAAGGGATTTTGCAGATGTAATGAAGGTCCTATGACCCCATGAAAGCATTTCTTGGCTGGTCAGAAGAGAAAGTCAGAGATTTCTAGCATAGGAAGAATTCCACATGCCTCTTCTGGCTTGAAGATGTCTTCATGTTCACTAACCTTTTATTCTGTGATATCTAATCTGCTGTTAGTCCTATTTAGTATATTTTTCATTTCAGACATTAAAGTTTTCATCTCTAGAAGTTTGATTTGAGTCTTTTTACTATCTTCCAGTTCTCTACTTACCTTTTTGAACATATGGAATACAGTTGTAATTACTATTTTAATGTCCTAATTCAATAGAATTTGTGTCAATTTTGAGTCAATATAAATGGATTGATTTTCCTCCTCATTATGGGTTATATATTCCTTCTTCTTTGCATGCCTAGTTATTTTTTTATTGGATGCCTAACATTGTGAATTTTGCCTTGTTGAATGCAGTTTTTGTGGATATTTTTATGTTCAATTAATATTTTTTAGACTGTTACTTTCCAATAATATTCCAGGGCTCTGTTCTGGAAGCAGTTTGATCTTCTCAGGTCTTTCTAAGGTTTGTCAGGCTCAAAAAGTACTCAAGTTTAGGGCTAATTATTCTTGACTATTTAGGCAAGATCCTCTATGTACTTTGCTCAATACCCTGGGAATCATAAAGTTACGTACTCTGGCTCTAGGGCACAGGTGCTATTACTGACTTTTTTTTTTTTGAGATAGAGTCTTGCTCTGTCACCCTGGCTAGAGTTGAGTGGCGTTATTATAGCCCACTGCAACCTTAAACTCCTGGGCTCAAGCAGTCCTCCTGCTTCGGCCTCCTGAGTGGCTGGGACTACAGGCACATGCCACCATGCCCATCTAATTTTTCTATTTTTTGTAGAGATGGGGTCTTGCTCTTGCTCAGGCTGGTCTCAAACTCAAACTCATGACCTCAAGCGATCCTTTCTCCTCAACCTCCCAGAGTAGTGGGATTACAGGCGTGAGCCACTGTGCTCTTACTCACCTTTTGTGAGTGATGGGCACTATTAGCTTTCATCCTTTCAAGTGGTCTTTTCCCTGGTCTTGGGTTGTTTTCTCACACAGAAGTATTGATTTGTAGTTAAGCTAAATACTCAATGGGGACCTTCTGTAGATCTCCAGAGTTCATTCTTTGTGCATCTCATTCCTCTCCAGTACTGTGTCTTTTGGTCTCTAGTCACCTTTTCACTTTGGACTTTCAGCTTCATGTGTTCATCTCAGGGAGTCTGCCAAGTTTCAGCTGGATTCCCCCTCTGCGTCACAACCTACCAACTATCTCAAGGCAGTCAGATGGGGCAGGTGTAGGACACACTTCCTTTGTTTCCCATCTCTCAGGGATATCTGTCCATTGTCTTGAAAACTGCTGTTCATATTATTTTGTCTGGTTTTTATTTGTTTGTTTCAGGAAAGGGGATAAACCAGGTCCCTGTTACTCCATCTTTGCCAGAAGCAGAAATCTGTTCTTTAAATTTTAACAACTCAGAATACTTTTTCTTTCTATTGATAAGGCCATAGTCGAGCAGACCAAAAGGAAATTATAACTATAGAAAAATGAAATAGTAGGAAATGACTTGAATAGGTAACAAGAAATTCTCTCCTCAGAATGGGATTGTCTTTAGAAGGGCACATTGTGAACAAATGGAACAAGAATTGCAATTAAAATTCAGGTCCCAGTTTGATAGCTTTGTAAATTGTTTATAATTTAGACCATTAGTGATGATAATGGTCCTTTATTCTTCGGTCTTTTGGTTTTTCTTATCTTTGTGTGTTCTAGCTCTTTTAAATTCTTGACTGACTAAATATAAGAAGAATCTATAATAGCAAGTTAAGCCATAAAAATAACAATCACCTTTTGGGACAAATAAAAGGAAATTTGAAAGACAATACTTAGTGTTCTAGATTTATCAGATCCTGCATCTTTTGTCTGCATCTTTAAATGGTTTTGACTTTTTTCTTATCTTTCCACTTGAGATTCTTTGTTAAATTGTCAGAAAATATGAACTGGTGGGCCCTATTTAGCATTTTCATTGACCAAGTCCTCCTTATTTCAGATTACATTAGGAAGTTACTAGAGTTTTCAGTAGGTTCTATTATTTCAGTCAATCTCTGAATAATATGAACATGTTTTATGTATTTTCTAACAGCTCAAATAATTCTATAACCTGAATTTTAATTACAGTGCTATCATATATTTACATGGTTTTAATGTCTTTGACATATGTAATTATTACAGACATCACAGCGATTTTCTTCAGTTGATGAACAAGCAAAGCTTCATAAGACTATGTCTCAAGGAGAGATTACGAAGTTGGCAGTGAGACAGAAATCTTCAGATTTGAATATAAGGTATAAAGTATACACAGAGTTAATGGGGTGATATAATTTTATTTAATAATTGACTGTAAAATACTGAGCCTTTTTTGAAAACCATAATTCATAGAGAAGCCACTTTTGAAATTAAATTCATTTTCCGATTTTTTAAGAAATGTTAAGTGCCTATTGTTGACAGGCACACAGTAGTTCAGATATATATTAAAGGGAGGAAAAAAATTTTTCCTCAACCCTTGTAAGTTCATAGTTGGAACAATCTCTTACAACAAAAAATAAGATTAACAAGAGAAAAACAAGTTTATTAACACATGCAGTGTGTATCATGAAGGAGAAAAGTTACTCAAAGCAATGGCTTAGGAGTCTGGCTTATATATTGTCTTCAACAAAGGACAATAAATTTTAGAGAAGTGACAAAACAAAGAAAAGCAGTTTTAGGCTCCCAAAGGTGGGAAAACTGTGAGAAAGTAAATTTATGGGGAACTAATGGAGTAAAGTTGTCCTCTAGCTCATAAAGGTCTACAGCTGTCACCAGTGATTAACTTCTGTTCTTCCTGGTAGAAAGGGGGGGTAGAACACCTTTACAAATTTATGTCCTGCTTTTAGGCAGATAGGAGAGGGCAGAGAGCTTTTTTGCATCTATTCTTAATTTCCTTTAGCTTAAAAATATTTATGTCAGGTAGGCATATTTTGGGGTGACACATTCTGGCTTCCTTCAGTATAATAAGCTTTATCTCCTTCTATGCTTAGCAGTATGATTTTGGGGGGGGATCTAAATCATTATATGACTTGTGGTCTTTTGTTGTAAAAGATTAGACCAGATAAGGTTGAAAATATGTTCCAGCTTTGGACTTGGGTTTTATTCTAAGCTAAGTATTTTAGAAATGGAATTGGAAAGGACTTTCAGGAAATAATTCTGTTCTCTTTATGAGAGCTTGTGGAATTTTTATTTTTCAAATAAATATTTTTGTCTCTTATTATGCTATGTAAGCATTTAGGCCCTTACTAAAAACTTTAATATCATGTTGAAATTTTTCTGGTACATAACCAGAAGTTGAAGACAACTTTCTCACTGACTATTGAGCCATAATCCAAGGTAACTGAAATCCAGAGCAGATTATACTGGAAATCAAATGTTGAGAAACATGATATAACATAGTAGAAGAAAATATACCTGGAGATGGCAGCTTAAATATATATTTTTAATTTCCACTTCCTCTCCTAAAATTGCTAAAATGAAAAAACCTACAAAGGCTCCCTCCCCCCGCAAAAAAACCTTTGGAGATGGAGACAGCTACAGTAAAATTGTGGAATCCGAAAAGTAAATGGACTTTAAATTTTAAATGTCTTAATACATGAGAGAAAGCTAAATCTAAACCAGCTGGGTAAAGCTGAGAAAGAAGTGTCTAGCTGACTGACCTTCCCCAATTGTATCAGAAAACAAGTTTATTCTCTGGAAAGCATAAAACAGAAGATCTCTGGACTTAGAGTTTCTACCAGATATAGTTGAGGGCTGGGGTACATATTTGGAACAAGGAGATTTAGTGACTCTTTATATACTGAATGTCAAGGTCCCCCAGGTTTTTTCCTTTGGTCAGCTCCCACATTTCCCATATTCTCTAAGCAAGTGGTTCAAAGAGTTTTGGGGACTTCTGTCCAGCCTTCAAGGGAAAACCTGAAGATATTATTATCAGGGGCTCTCTCTGCAAAGTCAACCAGCAAGATAACCCTATAAGAAAGACTGTAGTTTAGAAGTCCAACCAATACACACTAGGGCTTCCAGGCACCTTTATTTTAAATGCTACTTTTAATTATAAGCAGATGCCAGTGGTCAGCACACATTTGAGGAAATACCTTATATTGAAGAAACCAGAACTAACCGATAAAATATAACTGGGAAGAAATAGACTATGCAGGGGATAGGAAACTTCAAGACAGACAAATACAACTATCAACAGACCTTCTGTATAGTAAGTGTAATTGTATCCATGAAACCAAACAGGGTTCATGAGAAACATTCATAATAGAAAGAACTTTTGAAAATTGAAAATATGATAGCATAAGAGAGCAACTCATAAGGGTTGGAAGGAAAGTTGAGGACACAGAATGTTGAGCAAAAAGATGAAGAGATAGGAATGTTAGAGGATCAATTCAGGAGATCCAGTGACCCAATGATAGGAGCTCTGGAAAGATAAAACCAAGAAAATGGAGAGGAGCAAATTATTAATAAAGTAATTCAACCAAATTTTACAGAACTGAAGGATATGAGTTTCCAGATTGGAAGGGCCTACCGAGTGTCGAACATAATGGATGAAAAGAAACCCATACCAAAAGACATGTCTTTATAAAACAAAAGAGACAAACGGAATCTCCATTATGACAATGAAAGTAGCTTTTCAAGTGATAGCTGCAAAGCAAGCAAGGAGGGAAACCATTCCAGATTGGAGCATGTTAGGAGGCTCTGGGAGAGATTTCTTCAAGAATATGAAACTGATAGAGTACCTAATACGTTTGAACATAGTGAGAGGAGATATACACAGATGGGGAAACACTTTGAGGTGAATTGTATGTAGAAAAGTGAGCAAATGAAAAATAAAGCAATTTTCATGAGCAAATTTAAAAAAAACAAAAACAAAAAACTCTTGGCCTGGCATGGTGACTCACACCTGTAATCCCAGCACTTTGAGAGGCCAAGGCGGGAGGATCACTGCAGGCCAGGAGTTCAAGGCTGTAGTGAGCTATGATCACGCTACTGCACTCTAGCCTGGGGAAGAGAGCAAGACCCTGTCTCTACCAATAAAAAAAAAAAAATCCTCTAGAATAAAGTAGATCATTTAGGGAACTACATGCCTCAACTGTATTATTTACATAATAAAAATAAAGACTGAATATTACTAAAAGTAAATTCTGAATGTTGACCTAACTAAAGCTAGAGTATAATTCTATTGGGGGCACGTGTTTGTAGTGGGGGTAATACAGGAGTGGTAGAACATGCTTCATCATTATCTGGTCATGAGTATGATAGCAATATAAGCATGTTAAATATCAGAAGAATCAGTTAAATCATTTCAAAAGGGTTTCCTCCAGGGAGCAGAAAATGGGATGAAAATGGCAGAAAGATGCTGTTGTTTGTAATGTCTTATAGGACAATATCTCTTTATAATAAATGACTGTATACATTTAATAATAAGTTTTTTTTAAAAAAAGGAAGAAACGGGAAAAAAGAGCATGGGCTTCGAAACCAGATAAACCTGATTTTAACTTCCGTCTCCATGAGCCCTCTGAAACTCATTTTGCTCATGTGTAAAGTAAGGATGATAATACCTATTTATCATGGTAGTTGTGAAAATTAGGGATATCACATGTAAGGCATAGTGCTTGTCACCTCGTAGGTACTCAAATAGTTTTTTTAATTGAGTGAATGAACATACAAATGGACAAACAAATTAATGTGCAAACAAGCCTCCTAGTACAGGGTTAGAATACGTAATGTATGGTCAGTAAATGCAAGCTGTTGTTATCTGAAGGTACTTCGTTGATTTATATGATGAAAGAGTGTATAAGCACTAAGAAGAGGCGATATAGTATAGGAGATGTGGTTCTCAACTTTGTCACTTACTGGCTGTGTAACCTTGGGAAAGTTACCTAATATTTAAGTCTCCAGTTTTTCACCTGTATAATATTTATAGTGGTTTGTTAAAAACAAAGCTGTTATAATTAAATAAGGTAATCCTATATAAGTGCTTAGCCCTGTACTTGGAGAAAGAAAAGAGTTCAAATAAGTAATGGCTTTTGTTAATTAATGATATTGATATCTCATGAATATAAAATAGTGGCATTAAAGCTTTTATCGTATAATGGTGAGTGGAAAGATTTAAAATTATATGTGCATCATGATTACAGTAATGTAAAAATTGGCATGATTATGGATAAAGACTGGAAGGAAATTACCAAAAAAGTAAACTTTTTATATAGTAGTCAGATTATTAGTGAGTTCTTTTAAAAAGTATTTTCTTTGTTGTTAAATTATATATATACTAAATCCAAGCTGGATTGGGGTCAAGAATGAAAAGATACCAGTTTGAGAATTAGAAAACCTGAGTTGGAATCCTAGTTCCACTGCTTTGTGGCCATTTTACTTTAGGAAATTATTTAACTTTTCTGGGTCTTATTATTTCTGTATTCAAGATGAGGAAACTGTCTACCTTCCAGGTGAAGTTTAAATGTGAAATTGAAAATTAAATATGGTTAAGTTCAAATGTGAATGTTAAATGAGCTAATATACATGAAAGGTTTCTAAAGCTTAAAGTGATATATACACATTATCACTGGGACATGCTGATTTTCAATTTTGCCTTTATTTTTTTAAACAGACCTCAGAGAGCTAAGATGAGATTCTGGGCCAAAGGGAAACAAGGAGAGAAGAAGACTACGAGAGTGAAACCTGCCACCCAGTCAGAGGTTTCAGCACTCTTTGCAGGCTCAGATGTGATTCCAGCTCATCAGTTTATAGATGGTAAAAATGGACAAAGGGTGGAGCATGTCTTCGTAATTTCTGTTTTTCTGAAAGTTTGCAATTCCTGTAGTATTCATAATGGCATTCCTGTTGGCTATATATTCTAATGAGATAGGACCAGGATTGTTATATCCTTCCTTAACTAAAAATAATTATAAAGTTATATTGTACCTATAACAGAAGTTCAAGAAATTGTGTCACAAAACAATGAAATAACCACCACTTCAAGAATGTTTGTGATTCTTAGGTTAGCCTTAGTTTTCTAAGCTATAAAAATTGATCCATTATTTATTCACTTAACAAATATGTATTATTGATAATAATAACAGCAGCTAATATTTGAGAGCTTAATATGTAAAAGGCACTTTAGTAAGTATGTTATATGTATTAACTTAGTTGATCCTCACAACAATTTTTTGAAAATTGGTATGGTTATTATTCCCAGTTTATAGATCAGAAAACTCGGGCACAGAGAATTTCTTTATTTATACACATATAGTAATTAGAAGAGCTGAGATTTGAATCCAGTCAGTCCAGCTCCAGAGGCCACATTCTTAACCACTGTGTTGTATATTAAGTATCTACTATATGTCAATGCCTAGCAGATGCCTGGCACTTTATAATGTAGCTCTTATTTTAACTTTTTGGGCATGAACCATAACATTTGAAAGTATCCAGCAGTTAGTTCATCTGTTGAGAAAACTGACCTTTCTAAATGCTAAGATTATTTATTCTCTGAGGCTTCCATAATCCCAATATTAGAAGTTGATCCCTTCCTCCCAAGCCCTTTTCTCAGGCATGTCTGAGAGTTTTTAGCTACTATGTAAAGATGCCAGCTATCTTCAACAGGGATATACATCAGAGGTGGGTATATGGTAATGTGGTTGAAATACCAACATTGACTAAAATAGAAAGAATGCCTAGGAAGAAAGGTATTTTCTCTTAAGGAAGGATAGAACAGACCCAGTTACAATAAGTAAGCAAAAACTTTTCATATCTAGGGTAAAATACAAGGACAAGAAGGAAAGATCATCAGACTTCACATAGGAATGCATAGGCTGGAGTGGAGGCACCTGTCAGCTCTGTGTGTCAGAGAAAAGAATGGTGGAGAAGTAGTTAGACCCCTGTTTTTGTATCTTGTGGCTTTGCTCCTATCAGGTGACAAACTGATGTGGATAAAAACCAATAATAAATAAAGTCAATACTACACGTTCAGTTTGGAAAATTTGGAATTCCTTACCATTGTGTTACTAAGATGATCAATTTCTTATATCTTGTCTGTTTGACAGTAATCATTCTAAATTTTTCATTTTCCACAATTATATTCTTTGCTGCTAATTCCCAAGAAAGAAGTGTAAATCTCGTTAGTTGAAAATTTGTATTATAAGCAGACTTTATTGTATGGTTGCTTCATAAGGAGCCATGTATAGAAGTTAGGATAATAAGCTTTTCATTTATATTTGGGTAAAAATTCATTAAGGTAGCCCTTGTTTTTAATGTTAAAATGAGATTATAGATAATTTCTTTAGTAATCATTATTTCTTTTATTATGACAAAGACTTTGCTAAATGAAATAGATACTTATTTTATCTAAGTTTTATAATGGAATTAAAATTCGTTCATATCAGTTTAAATATACCCGTGTCCCATAACTTTGTATTCTTTATTCTGGTGTCATAGCTGAGACTGGGTTTGTCTCAATTCTTGCCTGAGGTGGCATTTAGCACGTAGGGGGCTACTTTTTCCCTTTATTGTTAGAGTTAGCTTTTAGGTAGAATTAGAATGTACCATTGGACAGAGGGTAAGGAGCATACATATTGGGGAAACAAGCACATGTGAAAAGAGAAGAGGCCAACATTCTCATCAAGCTTCAGATAGGGCTTTGGCAAATCTAGTGGAGTTCTAGGTTGTAATGGACTACATGGAATCTAATTTATCTGGTGTAAACAGTTGCAGAGAAAAATTGTTGTGCTTTTCAATGTTATGTGTGCAAAGCCAGTTCATTCCAGGAATTCTGTGAGAAATTTAGACAATTATTTGAGGAATTTATAAGAAAATCCTAAATACTAAAGAGACCCAAGCAAAAGTAAGCCAGTTGAGTTACCTGGCTCCTTAACAGGTTGCCAGGCTATCATCAGATATTATCACTGAAGCATTCATGACTTTAGACCGTAGTAAAGAAATAATAATAATAATTATCAAACTCCACGGGTTTGTTGAACTTGTATATAGCTGAATGTTCTTTCACATGTGTAGCAAAGCTGTGACTAGGTTAATACTTAGCATTTAATATGCTAGTGTGGTTGCATACTGTCCTTTCTTTTCTGTGGGATTGAGGTGTCTGGGATCTAGGTTGATATTCTACAAGGCATTTCCATCCAGGCTTTCAATATCAGACCTAGATAGCGTTTCCCTTTGAAAAGTGGTAATTCTTAAATACATTTTCTGTACAAATGTGCTGTCTGGATTTCCTGCCTGACTGCAAACATTAATATTATTTTGCTTTTCATATGTTAGCATATGTTTCCATCAGTGACTTAATAAAGGAATTTAAAAAGAAGGATGTGAATATTGTCAGTGTTTTTACTAAATATGTCTTTTTGGGTACTCTGTCTTGAATTGTAGAATTAGCTCAGTATCATCCAACACCTCCTTTGAGCCCAGAACTGCCTGGGAGTTGCCAGAAGGAGTTCAAAGAAAACAAAGAGCCTTCTCCAAAGGCTAAGCGCAAGCGAAGCGTGAAGATCAGCAATGTGGCTTTGGATTCTGTGCATTGGCAAAATGACTCTGTCCAGATCATAGCAAGTGCCAGTGATTTAAAAAGCATGGATGAATTTCTTCTGAAAAAGGTATACTTTGTTTGCTGAGTTAGGCCTCTGAGCAGCTTTGGCTATGGAATGGTTGTATATATCAGGATATGCCCTCTAGAGATCAAGGTTACATGGGTTTCAGTAAGTTATATGGTCTGTTCTTTACCAGAAAGTTGCAAATAATAGGATATGGATTAGTCAAACTGGTAGGCAGAATTTAAGGTTTTAGTCTTTACTGTTGACTTCCATTTTACTATAATTGTCACGTTACATTTCATATGTGGTGAGGCTTGTTATTGCACACTGTTTTTCTGGTAACAGAACTATAGAATCATACAATATTAGACGGGACCTTAGAAATCATCTAGTAGTAAGAATAGTTTTTGACTATCTAGTCATACTTTTACCTGGGTCCCATAATAGCCTGTGGCTTACACATTCAGGACAGTCATTCTTTAGGAGACACTACATGTCCAATGTTGCATTCACCTCTCTTCCATTCACCTCTCTTCCATTAGTTGATTATGTACAAAAACTCTTTTTGTGGTCCCAGATGAATGACCTAGATAATGAAGACAGCAAGAAAGATACACTAGTGGATGTTGTATTTAAAAAGGCCCTGAAAGAATTTCGGCAGAATATCTTCAGCTTTTATTCATCTGCATTGGCGGTAAGTTGGACTTGGTTAGGAGATGTTCAGTAGTTCAACATATGAAAATTTGACAGTGTTATAGAAGATAAGAGAGAGGCCATGTTCAACTAGAGACTTCTCTGGCTCCTTGTTTTTATTTTAGGGATAGGTAAGGAAAAATATACTGAATGACCCCAGATTAATAGGTTTCTTGAATTTCCTACAGTGGGTTTTTCCCCTCTTACAGGTATTTTTTTCTCTTTCTCTTTCTCTTTCTTCTCTTTCTCTTTCTCTTTCTCTTTCTCTTTCTCTTTCTTTTTCTCTTTTTCTTTTTTTTTTTTTGAGACAAGATCTTACTCTCTTTGCCTGGGCTAGAGTGCAGTGGCATCATCATAGCTAACTGCCACCTTAGACTTCTGGACCCAAGCAATCCTCCTACCTCAGCCTGCTGAGTAGCTAGGACTACAGGGCATGCCACCACACCTGGCTAATTTTTAAATTTTTTGTAGAGACAGGGTCTCACTATGTTGTTCAGGCCCATCTTGAACTTCTGGCCTCAAGTGATCCTCACTCCTTGGCTTCCCAAAGTGCTGGGATTATAGGTGTGAGCCACCAGGCCAGTCTATTTTTTCATCTTCTTAAGATACTGACTTCAGATATCCTGGTTATGATTCTGTTTTACCCAGTGACTCTGGTATTTTGACTTCTCATCATCCTTTTAGTTCTGTTGCCAAGCTATAACTTCTAATTCTCCCATATGTGGAATGTATTCTATGTTTTGTTTCAGTAGAATTAGGGCAGTTTATGGTCACTGATTTCTACATGTCAGTTTATATCACTTTCAAATTTACCTTATACAGTACTTTTACATGATATTGGTCATGTTTTAGAAAATTTATTTTGGGTGCTAAAGTATATAATAAGTAATGCTTTGGTCTATAAAATTATTATTAATACTTATGAATTGTCATATTTATTCCATAAAATAATTCATATTTTATTGGTTTTTATTTGCTCAGTCTTTAATTTACTATGAAAAGAGAAATCAGGAAAACTTTTTCACATATGCTCTACTTTTATATTTTTCTCAGCATAAGATTTTTTGCTGTTTAAAAACAGAAACCATACAGTCAGACAGGAATTTCAAGACTATAATAAAGAAGCATTTGGTTTATGGGAAGTTACTAGGTTTGAGGAGAGACAAAGTTGTGCCCATTTTTCTAATCCTGCCCAGCCACTTCACACTCTCTTCTCTTTCTTTGCTTCGTACCGTATTTCCTAGATCAGGGACTTGGGGGTGTTGAATGCTCCAGTGTACTTTGAATCACATAGGAAGAGGCAACATTAAGAAGCAGAACTTGGCCGGGCGCAGTGGCTCATGCCTGTAATCCCAGCACTCCGGGAGGCCCAGACAGGAGGATCGCTTGTGGTCAGGAGTTCGAGACCAGCCTGAGCAAGAGTGAGACCCTGTCTCTACCAAAAATAGAAAAAATTAGCTGGGTGTGGTGGCACATGCCTGTGGTCCCAGCTGCTCAGGAGGCTGAGGCAGTAGGATTGCTTGAACCCAGGAGTATGAGGTTTCAGTGAGCTATTATGATGCCACTGTACTCTACCTGGGTTGACAGAGCAAGACTCTGTCTCAAAAAAAAAAAAAAAGCAGAGCCTAATAGTGGTTTTCTAACCGTGGATCAAAAAAGGCCAACATCTAAATCTGAAGAGGTAAAAGAAAAATAAATTCTAAATATATATATAATACTTTTTGATCACCTGAGAGCTCTAGTTTTCTTTCTTATAGATTCCAGATCTCATTTAAATAAAAGGAATTCTATTTAGATTACTTTGCAAGTAATATAATGTTACTCTAATAAATTAAAATAAAGAAGGTTACCTAATATATCATTAGGCAAAGATCCAGATATTCATTCTTTCACTTTTAGAGTAGAACTGTCTAAATAGGGTTCATTTCTGGAGAGGTAAGTAATTAAATTAAGAGGGATGCAAATAATCTTTATAGCTACATAAAATTAAAAAGCCAGACTTAAGGGAGAAGTTCCAGGATTTCCTCAAATCATTACATTGTTTAAACTGTTAGGTCTTTTACTAAAATTTAGCAGGTTTTATTCTGCATCCATTTCATACTAGAGGGGGAGTTTATAAATACCACAGGTCCTCATGGGTATGCTCATTAGAAGCTTTATCAGAATCCTAATCTTTTTTTTTTTTTTTTTTTTTTGACACAGGGTCTCGCTCTGTCACCCAGGCTAGAGTGCAGTGGCATTGTCATAGCTCACTGCAACTTCAAACTCCTGGGCTCAAGTGATCCTTCTGTCTCAGCCTCCCGAGTAGCTGGGGCTGTGGGTGTACACCACCATGCCCAGCTAATTTTTGTATTTTTTGTAGAGATGGGGTCTCACTCTTGGTCAGGCTGGTCTTGAATCCCTGACCTCCTCAAGCAATCCTCCTGCCTTGGCCTCCCAAAGAGCTGGGATTGTAGGCTTAAGCAGGATCCTAATTTTTATTCTATATACAACCCAATACAAGTTTAATCCATCTTATGTATTTAAAGAATTTCTACATAAAACCTTACACTTTCTTCTCTTATTGCTTATTAGATGGATGATGGGGAAAGCATACGGTATAAAGACCTCTATGCGCTATTTGAACAGATTCTGGAAAAGACCATGAGGCTTGAGCAGCGTGACTGGAGAGAATCTCCAGTGAGGGTTTGGGTCAACACTTTTAAAGTGTTTTTAGATGAATATATGAACGAATTCAAGACTTCAGATTGCACAGCCACAAAGGTAAATGTGATGTATCTTGATTTCTAAAAGGATTCAATTGTGAATTCTTTTTAAGAGACTGTTGGAGACATCTGGTATTTGAGAAGAACATTACAGAGAAAGTGTCAACTTAGCACTACTTTAGATCCTCCAAACTCCATTCTGTCTTATAAGTTCATCAGACCATATTTTCTAAACCCTCTGTAATAAATATACTCTTCACTGAGTTAAAATATAATGTTGTGCCTTCAAGATTATACTCTCAGCTTTAACAGAGATCTTGAATTTCCTTCTAGTGGCCTTTATATAAAGACCCATAAATTATATTTCTTCTTGAAAATGTGTTTTCACAAAGAAAATGTGTTTTAAGATGTGTGTTTCAGGAAATCTATATAATAGTAATAATAACCTTTATTTTTGAATGTCTATTGTGTTATGTCCTGGGAATTGTATGAGGTGTTGGATATTTTATTTAATTCTTGCTTCAGCCCCATTGGATATCTATTATGAAATCCACATTACAGAAGAGATAGCAGGCTTAGATAGAGTTATCATGTGTTTCTTTTCAGTACCCCAGAAGAAATAATTAGGTACCTGTTCACATCAGGAATGCCATCAATCCTTTGTATTGATTATGTTCCATTTTATTTTTAGTTATTCCAGTTCCTATGTATTTTATTTAGATTTGCAAATCACCTTAAATCATTTTTGAAGTAGTCAGATATAAACAAGTCCTTGAAAGTTCTTCTATTCTAGATCTAGGTTAAGGTTTTTATTTTATGCTGAAGACGATTCTTACTAGTCTTGTACTGCCTTTGTTTATAAGTTTAAAAGGTTAGGTTTAGATTGTTCTGTACTATAGTTATCAGGAAATGTCATGTGTAAAACAGCCTTTCTTTGTTCCAGATGGTACCTTTTTATATTTAACTCTGTAATACTTTTCTAAAGCCAAAATATGGAAGTAAAAATCTTTAAAATGAACAATCATTTAATTAATGATTAAAATAAAATAATCATTTTAATTAATATGGCATGGCTTCTGGGAAGAACTGAGGTTTAAAGAGAGAATAATCTTTAAGATATCCTTTCATTTGTTGCTTTTATTAGCACTATTTTTTTACCAAACTTAAAATTTTTTTCACATTTGCTTATTAGCACTGCACAGTTCCTCTTGAAAAATAAAGAGCTGCTTATTCTATTACTTTTTGAGCAAATATATCAACATTTGCAAAGAAGTAGAAAGTATGTTAGTCTTTGTTATCATAGTTTCTGTATTTCTCCCCACCCTCTGCCAGGTGCCAAAAACAGAAAGAAAGAAAAGAAGGAAAAAAGAAACTGATATGGTAAGTTATAATCTGTTTTTTGTATTATAAAAAAGTAATTTTCAGATCAGTTGTCTGAAGTATATCATATAGTGTTTCTGTGGATATATTTAAGGAATAGGTTTATGAGGTACCTAGATGGTAATCATTTATGCCTTTACAAAAACTTAGAATGACAAATGTGCCTTGAATTCAGTGACTGGACTTGTTATGAATGCTAGCTTCCTAAAATGGCAGAAAACTGAAAATTCTTAGTCATGAAAGGCACAAATTCCTTTTCAGAACTAGGGGTGGGGAGGGAGCTTTTTAGGAGTTTCCCCTCCATTCTAAAGAAGATGGGGGCTATTTACTTCCAATTCAAAAGACATTTCCCAAGGCATGTGAGCAAATTTTACCATTGTTTATGCTTTTATATATTGTATTATATATCTCTATTGTGTGATATGTGGTAATTTCTGTAATTACTAAGATGAATTAATCCCTAGAGAAGTGCATAAGCTACTAGTGGAGGCAGGAGTTTTAAAAATTATTAGTGACAGATGTAATAAGTATTATAGTAGAAATAGTACAAAGTGCAATTGAAATACAGAAAGAAGGAATGCTTTACAGAAGAAAAGGTATTTTTGCTAATTCATGACAAGTGAGTAGTGGTTTAGAGAGGCAGTATCTAGCCAATGGTGAAGAGTGTATACAAATGCAGGTGAGTGAAGAATGTGTTATGTTGAGCCAGTAGCTTTGATTGACTCAAATATTGCATTGTTATATGGGGGTGGCTGGAAAAGAAGGTTAAGAATCTAATCAAGACTCTACCTTCAAAATATCTCTAATATCTTACTATTTCACATCACCTCCACTATTTTCACTGTAGTCAAATGCACTGCGTATAGTCTCATACCAGTCTGTCTTCGTATACCCTTTTCCCCTTGTCTATGTATAGCCATAGTGACTCTTTAAAAACAAAAATCATATCCTTCCTCTACTCAGAACTCTTTAGTGATTTCCAGTGTTTCTCAGAACACAACCGAAAGTTCTTACCATGCCTACAAGGCTTGACATGATCTTGGGCATGACTGTCTCTCTCAGCTTCATTTCCTCCCACTTTCCTCACTGTTCCCTCTGTTTCAGTTACATTTGCTGCCACCACTTCCTGTTTCCCCTCCTGCTCCTGTCTTCTTCATTTTTCCCTGAAAATGTTAAGCTTTTGGGCCTACAAAACTTAAGTTCACTCCTGCCAGTGGCAAATTCTAATTCTAGAATATTTATTGTCTACCTTACTGATATATCAGGATTATAAATCATCCCCTCTCACTTGTAAAGAAAATTCTGAGGTCTTTTAGATCATTACTTGTAGCTTTTATACTATCTTTGTTAGAAATATGATCTGACTTTATTTTATAGATTATCTGCCTGTTGAAAAGTTCTCTGCCTTTTCACAGGCACAGAATCCTGAAAGTAGTATGCCTAACCCATTAGCCTGATTTGTTTTTGTTCTCCAAAGTAGATTTTTCCAATTGAGAAACTTTTTAGACAACTTAATCTCTGACTGTTAATATCCTCACCTATAAAATAGGAATAATGTTACCCACCACTGAGGATTTTTGTAAAATTAAATGAGATTATATACAAAGGAAAGGGTAGGGAAGGCAGAAGGCCTATTATAGTAGGTGTTGTTTAGGCACTTTATACACTTTGAGCCTTATAAAAGTCGTATTTATGTCAATAAGGAAAAGAACACCTCAAGATAAAATTAGAAAAAGATATGAAGAGACAATTAATTTATTCAACAATTTTATTGCATTTCAGGGACTGTAATTGTAGTTCATAGAAAGAAATGTGATGAAATACACAAATAAATG
Organism: Daubentonia madagascariensis; assembly: GCA_023783475.1. NCBI lineage: Eukaryota > Metazoa > Chordata > Mammalia > Primates > Daubentoniidae > Daubentonia > Daubentonia madagascariensis. The sequence goes on along the minus strand of JAKFHU010000144.1, from coordinate 2,492,126 downwards.
TTTAGCTTGTTAGCACTCAAACTAAAATGAAATAACGGTGATTTTCTACTTTTTCCATCAATGGACAAAACTCAAAATAAATTAATTACCTGGAGTTTGGAAGGATAAGTAAATACAGATTTTTCAGTATTACAAATAGGAGTATAATTTGCATTAACCTTCTTGGCAAATGTACTTTAGCAATGGTGTATTAAAAACCTTAAAAATGTTAAAGGAAAAAAGAAAAACTTTGACCCAGCAATACCATATCTAGAAATTTATCCAGTGGGCATATCAACTATACTTTTTCCACACAGACATGTACAAGGCTCTTTATTGAAGAGGAGTTTATAATAGCAAAAGACTGAAAGCAACTTAAATAGATAGGGAAAAGCTTACATAAATTATACACATTTATATAATGGGATGCTGCTTAGCATTAAAGGAATAGAGGCCATTCACCAAGATGTTTTGTTAAGTAAAAAGAGCAAGGAGCTAAGCACTGTATAGAAAGCTACTATTTGTATATATATATTTTTTAAAAGTTAAAAATAAATTCATATCTCTACTTGTACACACATGCATATGCACATATATAAAATATCTGGGAATATACACAAGAAACTGATAGCAGTGATTATTTCTGTAAAGAGGAACCCCAACTGGGGTTCAGAAGTAGGATAACGACTTTTCATTGTGTTCCATTTGTACCTTTTGATCAGGTGAATGCATTATATCTGTTCAGAATAAAGTAATTTTTAATGAAAATTTTAATGAAAACAACTTTAATATTAGACTTTGGTAGAGGAAAATGATGTTTGCATGATTTACAAGTAGAAGGATGTCTGTGAGATAAGATGTCAATTATCTGTGAATATTTGCAATACTATAGAGCAAGGCCATATTATGAAACTAGGATGGATGAACCATGAGTTGAATTTTTTTTATTTAGTAGCTGATTATTTACTTAATTTATTAAGGAAAAAATGCTAACACTGTCCATGTGGTTTGATACAGACAATGCTGTCAATCGGAATTAATGGCATTCTTGATCCAGTTCTGTTTTGTCAGCATAATCTTTTAAATTTTTAACTAATTTTTTTGAATTAAGTCATAGAAACATGATAATTCAAAATGATATTCATTATAAAATATCAGCCCTTCTTCCCAGAGATAACCACTGTTACCAGGTTTTTTTGGTGGTGTTCCAGAAATACCCTGTGCCTATAAAAGCATTTATGTATATTCCTCCTCTTTTTTCAGGATATTCTAAGTGGAATCATTTGCTTCTTTGTTTATAATTGATTTATTTATTACAGAAATTTTAATTCATTAGTCTTTTTCTTTATGATACTGGGGTTTTTGTCTTTCTTAGGTAAATTATAATTATTACAAATTTTTATTTTTACTTTTCCCATACCTTATTCTAGTACATTTATTATTTTATTTTTTCCTACAAAAATAATTAATTACTCTGGAACTTATTTTTGTCTCAAGAGTAAAATATATTTGACTGTATACTCAATTCCAAATTTGACTGTATACTCAATTCCAAATGTATTTGGGTTTAATTTTGTAGTCTCTATTTTTATTCACTGATCTGTTTATTCTTATGCAAGTACCAAATCTCTTAAATTACTTTTTATTTTATTATACATGTACATGTATAGCCCTATATACACGTGAATCTGAAAACTCTTAAAGATTATTCTTGCATATTCCTCAGCTTAAATAGAAATAATTACTATTTCCTAAAATACCATTCTTTTTTGTGTCTTTGCTCTATTCTATGTATTCCTCTAACTTCCCTCCTCTGTGACACCTTTTTTCCTATAGAAACATTTAGTTACTCCTTTCTTTGTACTTTGGGACTTTTACCACCTACGATCCCCAATACACACTTTCAAAATCACTTCTTCACGTCTCAATCTCTTGATTCCCATCTTACCCAGCAGGGACAGGGAAAGGGCAAGAGAGTCCATAACTTCAGGCATGGCTTGTAAGTGGCACTCATCACTTATGTTCACATTCATTGTGCAGAACTGCTTATGTGGCCATTTATAGATAGATGCAAAAGAACCTGGGAAGTATAAAGTTTAGGTAGACAGTCATGTGCCCAGGTAGTAGCTTGGGAATTCTATATTAAAGGAAGAAAGAAAGGATGGATATTAGTAGGCAGTTAGCATTCTTTTCCACAACCAAGTGCTTATGCCAGTTCCATACACAGTAAGCATCTGTAAATGTTTAATTGAATGAGTGAATGCATGAGTGATTTGAAAGGGCTTCATGGTACCCCCTACACTCCTGTCCAGACTTATTTCTCACTACTCTTCACCAACTTGTCCAAGTAGTCATGATTTTCTCACTGTCCTGGATCAGTTCTTTTTGTTTCATTTGGTCCCCTCCCTTTTCATTTTGACATAATTGCTATATTACAGAAAAATTGCAAGAGAAGTACAAAGAATCCTGTGTCCCTTAACCCAGATTTATTTAGATTTCACTATTTTTTCCAATATTGTCCCTTATAACAAGAAAATCTTTATTGCACTTAATTGTCATGCCTTTTTAGTCTCCTTTAATCTAGAACAGTTCCTCAGCCTTTTTAGTTTTTGTGACATTGGCATTGTAGAAGAACATAGGCCACTTATTTTATAAGCTGTTTCTTAATTTGAGTTTGTCTTATATTTCTTCATGATTATATTCAGGTTATGTGTTTTTCTCATGGAATACCACAAAAGAGATGCTGTGTTTTCTCAGTGTGTGATATCAGGAGATGTATGATGTCTTTTTGTCCTATTATGGTTGATGTCTGCAAGGGTGTTTGAGAAAACCCAGCAAAGTTATTCTGTTTTCTTTTTTAATTAATTAGTATCTTGGGGGGAGATACTTGAGACCACGTAAATAAATATCCTCTTACTCCTCAAATTCTTACCTACTAGTTTTGGTATTCCTTGATGATTCTTGAGTGAATCAACTATTGATTGCTATGATGGTTGCTAAATAGTGATTTTTAAAAATTCAATCATTCATTCTACATTCATTAGTTGAATTTTTGCAGTAAAAACGAGCATCCCTTCTTATTTATTTAACTCAAAGGAGGTCCCACTGGTCAAATTTGCGACAATTTGAATGTTAAAATAAATGAGAGTAAAAGATTATAATCTTAAAAAAAAAGATTATAATCTATTGAGTAAAAGAAGTAGTCATGAGTCTGCACTGATATAAATAATTTCTTTTTAAAGTGTGTTTCTTTTTCTAATAGATAATATATTTTTATCATTCAGACTTTTAAAAAATTGTATATAGTGAGAAGTCTAACTCCCACCCCCTTTGTCCTCTAGAGATAAGTATTTGTTAGCTTCTTATTTAACTTTTCAGGTTTTTAAATCCAATATAAGCAAATAAGACTATATATACTAATTTTTATCCTTTCTCACACAAAACGAAGCATGGTATATGATAACAGCATAATACTCTTTTGTCCTTGATTTTATCATTGAACAATATATTCAGAAGATCTTTCTGTATCTGTGGTAGGCAGAATTCTAAAGAAGTTCCCTCCAAGGTTCTTGTCACGTGATTATTCATTCACAATCTAGGTATTGCTTTCTGTGAAGGGACTTTGCAGGTGGAATTAAGGTTGTTAATCAACTCCTTTAACATAAGAGCTTATTTTGGATTATGCAGATGAACTCAATGTAATCACATAGGCCCTTAAAAACTGAAGAAGACGACAGAAGAGTCAGTCAGAGAAATGAGGGGGAAGAAGATAGGTAGAAGAGAAGTCAGAGAAATTCAAAGCATGAGAAGAACTCAATCCATGGTTGCGGGCTTTGCAGATGGAAAAAGGGGGGTGTTGAGCCAGGAAATGTGAGTGGCCTCTAGGGGGTGAGAATGACTAGGGATAACAGTCAGCAAGGAAATGGGACCTCAGTCCTGCAACCGCATGGAACTGAATTCTGCCATCAACCTGAATGAGATTGAAAGCAGATTGTTCCCCAGAGCCTCCTTCTGGCACACACCCCTGCTGATACCCTATTTTAGCCTGATGAGACCTGTGTCAGACTTCTGTCTTTCTGAACTGTGAGATAAGAAGTGGGTGTTGTTTTAAGCCACTAAGTTTAGGAAACTATTACAATAGCTGTACATAGAAATCTGTTTCGTAACTGGCTAATATTCCTGGCTAGACCTTTGGGTTGCTTCTAGTCTTCTGCTATTACAAACAGTAGCACAATGAATAACCTTGTATGTATGTATGTGTGATTGATTCCTAGAATTACTGGGTCATAGGGAAATGCATTTGTTATTTTGATAAATATTGCCTCATTTTCCTATAATAGAGATGGTCTCATTTTTTAGTTTCAACAATAATGTATGCAAGTGTCTGATAATATCAGAGTGGGTTGTTAAACGTTTAGACTTTTGCAAGTCTGATAGATGAGGAGTGTTGTATCTCCATGAAGTTTTAATTTGCTTTTCTCTCATTATCAGTGGGAATGACTATGTCTTCTTATGCTTAAGTACAATTTTTTTTTTCCTGTAGCCTGTATGTTTGTGTCCTTTACCCATTTTTCTATTGTTTTTGGTCTTTTCCTTTTTAATTTGTAGAAACTTCTGTATATGAGAGAGATTACCCTTTGTCTGTGATATAAATTGAGAATATGTTTCCCAGTTTGTCAATTGTCTTTTCACTTGGCTTATGATGTCATTTGCCATGTAGAAGATTTTAATTTTTATGAAATTAAACTTACCAATCTTTTCTTTCATAGCTTCTGAATTTTGAGTCACAGTTAGACTTACCCACTTCAAGGTTATAAAGGATTTACCAATTTTTTTCTTCTAATAATTTAATGGTCACATTCTTTACATTTAAATTCTGATCTTTACAGAGTTATTCTGGTATATGGTGTGAGGTATGAATCTAATTTTGCCTCATCAGTGGCTACCAACATATTTATTTTAAAGTCCATCATCTTCAACTTTGAGATGTCACTCTTTTTACATTCTAAGTTCCCCTTCGTGCTTAGATCTTTTTATCCTATTCCATTGGTTGATCTGACTGAGCCAGTTCTAACTATTTTAATTATTGAGTTTTATTATGTTTAATAATTGACAAGGCTAAGTCCTTCCTAATTATTCTTCTTTTTTAGAAATTTTCTGGCTATTCTTCATTATTTTTCCATATGAATTTTGAATTTGATTGTCTAGTTTGAGCAGAAAAGATCTATTAGTACTTTCACTTAGATTACCTTGTATTTACAAATTAATGTAGAAAGAACTGACATCTTTATGATTTTGAATCTTTTCATCTGTTTAAGTCTATTTTTGTGTCCTTCAAGAGGGTTTTAAAGTTTTTCATGTATAGAGTTTTTTAAAAATTTCATGTTGCATTTATTTACTTCTTTGTTTATTTGACGGGGTCTCACTCTGTTACCCACGCTAGTCTCGAACTCCTGGGCTCAAGTAGTCCTCCCACCTCAGCCTCCTTAGTAGGTGGGAATACACACACATGCCACCATGCCCAGCCATGTTACATTTATTACTGAGTATTTTATCTCAGCACCAATAATCACTGCAGTTAATATAATAGTATAATATATATCTTTTTATACTTTTATACTTTTTGTAGACATATATAAACTCTTTAGTGTTTCAAAGTGCAGGGATTTCTGAGACACTTTCAGAGGGTTGTCAAGATCAAAGCTATTTCATAATTAAGACATTATTTTCCTTTTTCATTCAGTTCAAAAGCAATCATGGGTAAAACTGCTGACGACTTAGCATGAATCAAGGCAATGTCTTCAAACTTTGTTAGTAGGCATTATAATATGCACTGTCACAGTTTAAGAAAAATAAAAAAGACAGTTTCACTTAAGGTCCTTGATGAAGTAATAAAAATGATTAATTTTATTTAAATTTTGATTCTTGAAGTCACATTGTTAAATATTCTGTATAATGAAATGAGAAGGATCTAATTAGCTACATATCGTGATTGTCTCAAAAAATTACTTATGCAATTGAATTGCAAGCTGATCTAGCCTTTTAAAAAATTTAACCATTTAAAGTATACAGTTTAGTGTGTTTTAGTGTATTCACTGTGTTGAGCAACCATCACCACTATATAATTCCATAACATTTCATCACCCCCAAAAGAAACTCCGTACCTTTTAAGCAGTCACTCCCCATTCTCTCTTCCTCCCAGCCTCTGATAACCACTAATCTACTTCCTCTCTCTGTGGATGTGTCTATTCTGGACATTTCATATTGATAAAAAATCATATGATATCTGGCCTTTTGTGTCTGCCTTCTTTCTCTTAGCATAATGTTTTCAAGGTTCATCCATGTAGCATGTATCAGTACTCCATTGCTTTCTATGGCTAAATAATATTCCATTGTATGGATATACCACATTTTATATATCCACGTATCAGTTGAAGGATGTTAGAGTTGTTTCCACTTTTTGTCTATTCTGAGTAATGCTACTATGAAAATTTGCGTACAAGTTTTTGTGGCAACATGTTTTCATAGAACGTCATTTTCACTTAAATTACTCATTCAGACTTTGGTGTTTGGCAGACATTTTCTGAAAATGAATAAAGCAGCCCTGTCACTTCAAGGAAAACAATTGACAATATTTGTTACCCGTGATAAATTTTGAGTATTCAAGCAAAAATTCAAATTTTGGAAAACTTGTATTAATATCTGCCATAATACACGTGGCAGCTTCCTGTAAAGTTTTCTAATGCTATCAGTGGTAATGTTAAGGAATGTAACTCTTTGATAGTGCATAATGAAATGTGTCAACGTATGTAAGAGCAGTACAGCTCAGTGAACCAGTATTTTCCAGATGATCAATGTGTAATACTATAAAATCATGTATAGGTAAAATGTACATTCAAATTACAAAATAAACTAATGGGTATTGTAACCAGCTTTATTGAGGTAAATTTACTTACTACAAAATTTATCCCTTTTTAAGTATACAATTCAATGATTTTAGTAAATTCACACAGTTTTCCCATCACTTCAGTCCAATTTTAGAACATTTGTATTAACCCAAAAGGATTTTTTGTGCCAGTTTGCAGGCACAGCCCCGGGCACTGCTACTCTTTCTGTTTCTGTAGTTTTACCCTTTCTGAACATTTTATGTAAATTAAATCATACAATACATGGGTTTTGCATATGGCTTTTTAGCATATTTTTGAAGTTCATCCATGTCATTATGTGTATCAGTAGTTCAGTCTTTTTAGTGCTGAATAGAATTCCATTGCATGGAATGGATATATCACATCTTATTTATCCTTTTATCAACTGATAATCATTTGAATTGTTTCGTATTTTTGGCTACAGTGAATGTGCTGCTGTGAACATTTGTGTACAGGTTTTTTTGTGGGTATGATGCTTTTACTTCTCTTGGGTGTAAGCCTGAGAGTAGAATTTCTGTTTCATATGGTAACTATATGTTTAAAATTTTTAGAAACTGCCATACTTCTCTCCAAGTGTCTGCACCATTTTACAATCCCACCTGCAAGGTCTGAGGGTTCCAGTCTATCCACATTTCTTATCAACACTTGTTATTTATCATTTTAGTGACGGCCATTTTAGTGGGTATGAAGTAGTATCTCATTGTGATTTTAATTTGCATTTCCCTGGTAACTAATGCTGTTGAACATCTTGTCATGTGCCTTTCGGCCATTTTTACTTCTTCTTTGATGAGCCATCTATTGAATATTTTGCCCATTTTTGAATTGGGTTGTCTTATTATTGAGTTGTAACATTTCTTTGTGTATTCCAGATAAAAGTCATTTATTAGATATATGATCTGCAAATATTGTCTCCAAGTCTGTGGCTTATCTTTTTTTCTTAATGATGTCTTTGAAGGTTAAAGACATTTTAGATTTTAATCAAGTTCATAACAGTAGATTTTAATGTCAAAGAGCGTGAAGAGTTCATTGGTATAGTTTTTATTTCATATTTTACTAACCCTTTAAATTACCATTTGTAAAGGTTTGGTGCAGTATCACTATCTGAAAGAACTATGAAAATATTCCTCCTTTTTTCAGTTTCATATCTGTATGAAGCATTTTCTTCATATGTTTCGAACTAAACTGTATACTACAACAGATTGAGTATAGAAATAGATGTGAGAATCTAGATGTCTTGTATTAATCCAGACATTGAAGAGATTTACAAAATGTAAAATAATACCCCTTTTGCCACTAATTTTCTGTTACTTATGTTAATGTGTGATATTGTTAATTTTAAGTGAATTAATAAATACTTAACATTTTTTCAGTTTCAACTTCTAGTACAGTTAATATCAATAGGTATAACTCATGTAAACAGAAGCTCTCTGAGATTATCAGTAATTTTCAGTAGTGTAAAAGATTCCTGAGGTTAAAGAAAAACTTATTTCAGAACTGCTGCTTTTAATTTAACATACTGACTTAGAGTCATATAAGACAGCAGCTATATGGTGGTTGATTTGTTTTCTGCTTTTCATATAATTTGGTCATGTTTATCTAGATTGTTAGCTTTTTGAAAGTGGGGACCATATATTTTATTTTTATTCGCAAAAGATCATAATTGTTGCCCTGAAATAAGTGTCCAGTGAAGATTTAACAAGGGATTGAAGGATTTTTCATTGGCTGACCGTGTTAGGACAGCATTTACTATGTTGGCTTTAATATAAACATCTAAATTTTTTTCATTCAGGTAGAAGAGCACAATGGTCACATCTTTAAGGCCACCCAATATAGCATCCCTACATACTGTGAATACTGTTCTTCTTTGATATGGATAATGGACCGAGCCTCTGTTTGCAAATGTAAGTATGAGAGATCTTTGAGAAAATTTTTAAAACCACTTGACATTTCTATTTCCTTGAATTTTCTTATATCTTCTTTAACATAAAGGAGTAATTCACACTACCTAATTTTTTAGCCTCATCTCTCACTATACTCTCCTTCACCTGTTCTTTGTATCCAAACCAGATATTTTGGTGTTACTTAGTCACTGAGAGCCTTGTACTTGTAGCTCAGTCTGTCTGAAATGCTCTTCTCCCAGGTTTTAGTATGACTTCATATTTCAGTTTAATTCATGTCTACACTCACATGTCACCTCCTCAGAGAGCTCTTTCCTTACTCATTCTGTCTAAAATGCCACCCTGTCCCCAAATTCTCTATCCCCTTACTTGGATTTAATAGTTTTGATAGCACTTATCACCATCCAAAATTATAGTAAGTATTCATTTTTCTTGTTTTTCAGTCTATTCTGCTAAAATATATGCTCTATAAAGTCAGGAAACTTATCCATCTCTTCTGTATCACCAGTGCCTAGAACAGTTCTGGCACATAGTAAGTTTTAATAAATATTTGTTGGGTAGATGGACCTATAGATGGATGGATGGGTGAATGAACAAATTGTTATGTTATAGCCAAAAAGGTACTTTTTGTATTACAGTCCTTTCAACAGAGCATATAAATCCTAAAATGTTAGTAGAGGCTCTTTGTAGATCAACTTTATAGATCAACTTGGTTCTATAGTGGACCTTTTTAGCTTCTACTCCCTGTATTTTATACATCTACTCTGGTGCTATCATTAAATCTGTGAAGCTTTGCTTTTACTAGTGAGCTAGAACTGAAAGAAGAAAATATTAGGAAGGAAGAACTGGTTCCGGTGTGACAACAAGGATAAAAGTCATGTTCACTATATGTAGTGCATATGTCCACATGTTCCATTTTTCAACAGTAGTTTTCCTGTTGTTTGATTATCAGTCTGAAAAATTATCATGAGAGTGAAAATAGGAAGTAGTTTGAAATGTACTTCACTGCTTAATGTTAGTCTGATTCTTGTATGTTTAGAGTAATGTCTTCTGTGACTTCAAACTGAAAGTTTAAAGAATTTGCTTTTTTATGACTATGGTGGGCTTGGTTTGATTTGCTTTCTTAATAAAATTAATTAACTTTCTTTGTTATTATCCTGGTGATTTCACCCGTACAATGACATGGGCTCCTCTACTTGATCTTGGCCTTGAAAGCCCCACAAGTTATACTTTAGAAACTCAAGAAAGGATATTCAGGTGTTGGTATGCAGAAGCCAGACCTGGTGTAGTCAAATGACACATGTCAACTGTGTTCTCAGGATCCTCTTCTTAATGTGCCTTTTCCTGCTTACCAACTGCCCAGCCACCCCGTTGTCTACACTGCAATGAATTATGAATTATTTTTGCTCTGAACCTTTTCTTTATCTCATTTTCCTAGTCACAACTGATATTCTTTATGTTCTGGTTCATTAAAGCTCTATTCTGGACCTTTAGAGATAATAAATAAGACCTTTCTTAATATCTTAATATGCTACCCAATTTGTTTTCATTTCAGGAAGGGTCTTTGACAGTAATGCCTTCCTTATCCATAGGAATGATTCTTAATATAGGTATTTCTGGAATTTTGGCAGGTTGTAGAGCATATATGTGGGGGAACGTGAACACTAATTTCTGAATCATACCGCAAAGATAAATATCCTGCTGCAATTTGGAGGGGGGTGGTATAGGGACAGGACAGGCAGTCTTGAAAAATAAAAATCTTTTTCATTGACAGTGACTAGAAATTTTGGACATGTTTTCCAACTTCACTATCCCCAATAGAATAGATTAAAATCCTTTTTAGTTATAATATAGTACAAAGTGTATATAAATATATGGTGTTATAGCAGTCTGAGATTTAAAGAAAAAACTTAGGTCCAAAATAACCTTATAAACTTGATAAATTCTTACCATTGATGTGCAGACTTGTAAAAATGCTGCATTCTTTACCTGTTTTTCAGTATGCAAGTATGCTTGCCATAAGAAGTGCTGTCTGAAAACCACAGCCAAGTGCTCTAAAAAGGTAATATAGAAGTAATATAGAACAGATCTGTTGGGTTTTTGTGCATTATCGAAAGAAATCAATGCCTCTTCAATGGTTCTGTATAGAGTAGTGATTTTCAAACTTTTTGACCACAAATCAAGGTAAGAATATGTTTTATATCATGCTCCAGCATACACATGTAGGGGGATGCGTGTACATAACTGAATTGATTTTCATGGAACTATATTACCTTTACTGTATGTGAACTACTATTTTAATTTCACAAGCCACAATTTGAAAAACACTGCTTTTAAAAGTTTACCACTTCCTTAAACACTCTTAAGTCTTCTGAGGAATTGTCCTTAAGGTGGTAGGCTACAATTAAAGATGAACAAATTTAAACATGAACAACAAAGTTCACCAGCATAGTTGATGTTTTTACATATTTCTATTTGGGTACACAGACAGAGATCTAAAAGATACTGAATGTGTACTCTTTGATACCTGAAGCAATCATTTCTTAATAATTTCTGGCTTTCATTGATATATAATCACAACATTTTCTTATTTATTAATCACATACTGACAACTGTTACAATATTATGCAAATCCTGAACTATAATATAAATATGTGTGCATGTGTTTCCAACCCATGTACTAGAATTTTCATCTGTTCCAAATTAACAGACAAATCATGGCAAAATACAGAGAGAAATTTGATCACAACTTAAAATACAATGAAGGTGAATGAGACATTTGCTTCTAGCTAGCATGGAGTAGGTTGTGGTAGACCAATCCTAAAAAGTCTGTTGGCAAGCATCGGGGAGCTTCCCAGGCAAATTAGACTTTAGGGGACTAGACCCTAGAGAGAAGTAAATGCAGAATAGTGGATTAATCTGTATCTGTGAGATACTTTTCTCCTAGTGGGAATTTTTCAATTTTTGTTGTAGGACAAGAAACCAATATTCTGGGCAGAGGGCCACATTTAGGAGTCAGAGAAGCCAGAAGATTGCTGGCTTTTGGCAATCTCATAGGACTGTAGAGACAAAAATTGGAGTTTGGGACTGCCAAGACTTGAGGGACCATGATTCAGTCATTTAGAGAAGTGAGCCTGAAACTCAAGAGATTTTCCCTTCAAGGCATTTTTAAATTCTTAAACTGTACAGGGCAAAAGACTAAGAAGCTAATCAGAAAAGAAGATTAGAGTTTTCTGCAGTCTCACAGTGCTAAGTAGAGAAAAACTGGAATTACACTATCCACCATCAAAAAGAGGGACCCTAGTTAATACCCTACACTCTCAATGAGACCTCTGAAGAATTACATCCTAGGAATGGGGGTGAACCATTGATAGATTGAGCTTAACAAGAACAGCAAACCAGCTTTGAGGCAGTCCTTGATTGGATTAAGGTGATCTTTTCCTTATTCTAATAAGCGACCCATGAGAGAGAATAGGGTGAAATCTCTTTAAAGAGAGATAACATCCTCTAGAGCCTCCACAGTTTTTTCATATATAATATCAAACATAAAGAAATGAGATGAAGAGAAAAACAATTAGGCAATATCAGTAGACTCATAGATAACCCAGTTATAAAATTACCAGATACATAGTTTTAAAAATTTTTAGTTACTATGTTTAAGTAATAGTTAAGTTTAAATAATAGAGAAGTTCACTGAAGAACTGAAATAAATACAGTCGGCCCTCTGTGTCCATTGGGGTCCATATCTGTGGATTCAGTCAACTGCAAATTGAAAATATTCAGGGGGAAAAAATTCCACAAAGTTCCAAAAAGCAAAACTTGAATTTGTCGCTCACCGACTACTACATTGAATCTATACAAATGGAGTGATGTGTAGGCATTATATTAGGTTTTATAAGTAATCTAAGGATGATTTGAAGTATGTGGGAGGAAGTGTGTAGGTTATATGCAGATGTTACACCATCTTATATAAGGGACTTGAGCATCCATGGATTTTGGTATCCAAGAGGGGTCCTGGAACCAATCCCACACAGATACTAAAAGACAACTGTATATATTTAAATACATATATTTGAAAGAATCAAATGGAAATTCTAGAAATAAAAAATGCAGTTGAAATTATAAACTCAGAAGATAGGTTTAATGGCTATAGCAGAAGACAAGACTGGTGAGCTGAAAGGTCAGTGGAAATATCCTGGCATGGAGAGCAAAAATAATGAGGAAATATGGAAATAAACATGAGGACATGGGGAAAGGATGAAAAGTTCTTAAATTTATGTAATTAGAATCCAGGAGGAAAGGAGAGAGAAAAAGGGAGAAGCAACATTTGAGAGATAATGGCCAGTACATCAAGTCACAGGTTCATGCAGCACTTTTTTTTTTTGAGACAGTCTTGTTCTGTTGCCTGGGCTAGAGTGCCATGGCGTCAGCCTAGCTCACAGCAACCTCCAATTCCTGGGCTCAGGTGATCCTCCTGCCTCAGCCTCCCAAGTAGCTGGGACTACAGGCATATGCCATGACACCCGGCTGATGTTTTCTATTTTTAGTAGAGACAGGGTCTTGCTCTTGCTCAGGCTGGTCTCAAACTCCTGAACTCAAGCAATCCTCCCACCTCGGCCTCCCAGAGTGCTAGGATTACAGGTGTGAGCCACCATGCCCGGCCCCATGAAGCACTTTTGACCTAAAGTGGAACAAATACAAAGAAGGCTAAAGAAAAGAAAAAGAAAATATCTTAAAAGCAGTCAGAGAGGAAAAAAATAAATATTGCCTAAAGTAGCAAAGAAAAAACTGACAACTGGCTTCTGAACAGAAATGATGGAAGCCAAGAAACAGTGGCTTGGCGTCTTTTAAGTGTTGTAAGAAAAGGAGGCCAATGCAGAATTCTATACCCAGTGGAAATACCCTTCAAAAGTGAAAGTGTTGTGAAGACATTTTCAGACAAACAAAAAGTCAGAATTTGTTACCAGCAAACTTGTACGAAAAGAAATACTAAAGGAGGTTCTCCAGGCAGAAGGAAAATGGTCTCGGATGGAAACAAATACAGGAAGGAATAAGGAATAATGGAAAGAGTAAAAATATCTGTAAATATACATGTATATTGACTGAAAACATAATTATAATGTCTTGTGGGGCTCAAAGTATGTATAGAATTAAAATGCATGACAACAGCAACACAAAAAACAGTTGGTTAAGTGGATTCAAAATATTCTAAGGTTCTTGTATCATCAGAGAAGTGGTAAAAATATATTAGACGTAAATATGTTATGGATATTTGGTATAATTTCTAAAGTAACCAGTAGAAAAGTAATAAAAGAATATATAACTTAAAAACTAATAAAGATAGTAAAGAGGAAAAACAAAAAATATTGATTAACGTAAAGGAAGGCAAGAAATAAGAGGAAAGGAAACGTGAAACAAGTTGGACAAAGAGAAAATAAATAGCAGATTGACAGATACAAATCGACATATACTGGCAATTACATTAAATATTAAAAGGGTAAATACTCCAAAGTTAAAATCAATGGAAAAATCTCAGTGATATGCTGTTTACAAGAGACATACTTAAACATGGAGATATAGAGAGGTTGAAAGCAAAAGGATAGTAGCATGCAAAACTAACCAACAGAAAGGTGGTGTAGTTGTACTAATGTTAAAGTGTACACTAAGGCAAGAAGCATTACTTCAGGTAAAGATGTCTCATAATGACAAAAGGGTGAACCCATCAGGAAGATATAAAAATTCTAACTTTATAAGCCTCTAATATTATATCTTCAGTACCTCACAGACAAAAATTCAGTAAGGATGCAAAGGATACGAAACATTTGATGTAATTGGCATATATTGATCCTTGCATCCTACAACTGCTGAATACACATTCTTTTCAAGTGCACATGAAACATATAAAGTTGATATGCTGGGCCATAAAGCAAGTGCCTACAAATTTCAAAGGATTGAAACTATTGAGAGTATTTTCTTTGACCACAGTGAAATTAAGCTATAAATCAACAAAAAGATAACTAGATGATTCTCAAATGTTTGGGAATTAAGCAATGTATTTCTGAATTACAATAAAAATGGAAAAATATTTTGAACTAAAAATGATACAGGTATGATACAGCAAATGTTGTAGGGTACCATTAAAGTTGTGCTAAGAGGAAAATTTATAGCTTTAAGTACATACATTAGAAAAGGAGCAAGGCTGGAAATGATTTAAACTTTCATCTCAAGAAGGTAGGAAAAGACCCCAAAAACCCAGCAAATTAAACCCAAAGACAGTAGAAGGAAAATAATAATGAATAAATGAAATCGAAAGCATTTGTACACTGGGGGAAAATCCTACAAAGCCAAATTTTGACTCCTGTAAAAGACTAAGAAAATAGATAAACTTTAGCAAGAATAATCAAGAAAAAGAATTTTTAAAAAAACATCTTGAGTTGATTTTTGTATATGGTGAGAGGTAGGAATCCAGTTTCATTCTTCTGCTTATGGCTATCCAGTTTTTCCAGCACCATTTATTGAGTAAGGCATCCTTTCCCCAGTGTATGTTTTTGTCTACTTTGTCAAAACTCAGCTGGTCATAGGGCACAATGTATACTATTTGGGTGATGGGTACACTAAAAGCCCTGATTTCACCACTATACAATTCATCCATATAACAAAAAGCACTTGTACCCCCTAAATCTATCAAAATAAAGAAAATAAAAAGAAAAAGGACATGCAATATGAAAAGTGTCAGCCAATATTTAGATCATCAGTAAATAAAGAAGTAAAATGTCCAAAAAAAAACCCTCCAGAATTGTCAACATCAAGAAGAAAAATGTGGATATCACTGCAGATACTGCGGGCATTAAAAGGAAAATAAAAGCCTATTGTTGATACCAATAAATTTGAAAATTTAGATCAATTGGAAAAATTGCTATAAACGCACAACTTAGCCAAACTAACTCACGAAAGAATAGAAAATCTGAAGGGTCATATCTATTAAAATAGAACTTTGTAGTTTAAAATCTTCCCACAAAGAAATCTCCAAGATGGTTTCACAATTGAATACTCTCAAGTATTTAAGGAAAAAATAACACCAATCTTACAGACTCTTCTTACAGAGAATGGTAATAGAGAGAATGCATTATAACTTTTTTCCCCAACTTGGTTTATGAGGATAGTGAGACAGAAGGATACTATAATAACAGAAAATTGCAGGTCAGTCTAGCTCATAAGCATAAATGTAAAAGTCTTAAACAAAATATTAGTACATTGAATCCAGTGATCTATAAAAATGATACCTCATGATTAAGTTGGTTTGTATTCCATGAATGCAAGATTGATTTATCATTCAGAAATCAATCAGTGAATCACCATATTGTACAATTAAAGAAAAAAAAATGTTCATCTCAATAAATACAGGAAATGTGTTGGATAAAATTCAAAACCCATTCATTATTCAAACAAACAAAATAGACCACAGAATAGAAGATATTTGCACATGTGCGCTCTCTCCCTCTCTCTCCCCCCATATATATACACACACACATATATATATTATAGATAGATAGATAGATAGATCGATCGATCTAGCAAGGAATATGGAGCAACTAGAACTTCAATACATTGCTGGTAGGAGTGTAAGTTGGCCTAAGTACTCTGAATTATCTGCTAGTGTCTGTCAAACCTTTTAAGCATAAAATTTCTCATGACTCAACAATATCCCTCCAAGCCTCCAAGATATATACCCAACAGATAATATATATATATATTTGTGACAAAAGACAAATAAAATAATGTTCATATATAAACATTATATGAAATATCCCCAAACTGGAAGGAACCTAAATGTCTATCAGCAGCAGAATGAATGAATGAATGAAATTGTGGCATGTTTGTATAATAGAATAGTATATAGCAGTGAGATTAAGCTATTGGTACTCACAGACAAAATGTTGATTGAAAGAAGCCAGAGTATGTACTATGTTAATCCATTTAAATAAAGTTTAAAAATAGATGAAACTAACTCATGGTGTACATATTGTATGATTTCATTTATATAATATTCAAAAGCAGGTAAGACTAATATATAGTAATAGAATATAGATACTGGTTATTTGTGAAGAGTGAAAGGCATAGTGGCTGGGAAGGACTTGGGGGAATTTTAGACTGTTGGTAATATTCTAATTCTTAATTTGGTGCTGGTAACAAGTGTATTTACTTTGTGAAAATCTATTAAGCTATATACTTAGGATTTGTACACTTTTCTGAATGTAGGCCATAATTCAATGAACATTTTATTTAAAACACACACATTGAAGTTAGTTTGGAGGGAAAATAACTTCAAGAAATAGAATTTTCTAGCAAGTTTGCTTTAGATTAGTTGGTTTCAAATCAAATTATTTTTAACATTTTTGTTTAATACTCTTAAGTTTTTTTTTGTTTTTTGCTTTCACAATCTTAACATTCGTAATGCTATAGGGAGAGCTATAACATTTAAATAGATTGTGTGGGTGTCACAATAATAGCAAAACATTTGACTAACATTTATTTTATTTTTAATCATTGTAGCAAGCATTATTATGTTTTATTTCTGTAATAACTTATTGAGTATTTGCCATAGGTACCATGCTGTGTATGTTCAACTTAATCTTTACAGAAACGTTCTGAGGTAGAGAAGTGGTATTCCTGTTGAAAATGTGAAATAATAACTTAGCCAAGTTCATATAGTGACAGTCCAAAAATTTTAATTTGTCCTCTAAATATTCCAAGAGTCCTTTCTGTTATGCCTCAGACCTAGAAATACTTTTCAGAGATGTTGTCTGATACTGATTTAAGATAATTTAATGTGATTCAAAGTGGACATGAAATTATTATCTAAGAATTAAGTGATGGAATGCGGAGTGTGTGGATAAATGATGCAAAATAATACTGATAATATTGATGCAAACTAATAAACTGATTATATCTTTCCCTATTTAAAATTCTCTGGTGGCTTCCCTTAGCTACTTTGCTTTGCCCAACTTTGTAGTTCTGTGTTTCCTGTACCTAAAAGGTCTCCTTGCCTTCTTTACTTATATAAAGAAGAACTACTTGCTTTCCAGCAGTAAGGTTAAACATCACGTCTTTTCAAGATCTTTAGTTGTTTGTTATCCAGCCCAATCTTTCCTGATCTAGCTGCCTCTCTTCTGTGGTTCCATAATGCATAATAAATCTGTTTATTATTTTACTTATCTCCACACACTAACACTGTTAGTTTTAGAGGAAAGACTGTCTCTTACTTGATTTTGTTTCCCTGGTACCCAGCACATAAATGACTAATGTATGAATGTAAGACTGGAAAGAGAAATCAGGATCAGTTCAAGTACAGTCTTGAATGTCAGACTCGGGAATGTTTGCACTTTATTTTGCTGTGTACTAATTAGCCACTGAAGGATAATAAAGTAGATTATATACACTATAAAATATATTAATACTTAAAGGGGAGAAAATGAATGTGGGGAACTGGTCAAGAAGCTGTTGGAATTGTCCAATTGGGGAGTGATATAGATTTAAGCTAGGGTCCTGACACTGAGAACAGAAAAGCAAAATAGAGAGGGTTTACTGTTTAACCAAAAGAAGTTGGCAACTGTGGTTGGATGCAGGTTGAAGGAGAAAGTGGGGTGTATATTTTGTGTTAGGGAAGGAGAATGGTGCAGGAGAAGAAAAGAAAGAGAAAGATTTACAAAAAAGTTTTCAGTCTTAGAGATAATACCTGACATTTTTCTTTTCTGTGAATCACTTCAAATAATCTTAAGGATGAGCTGTTCTTTTGCAGTCATGTAAGGTATAGTTAATAAAGGACAATATCAGATATACTATTAAAGTCAATTAAAAAAGAGCTATAACACTAATCATGGGCCAATCTGTATGTGCCTATGCCTTGAATTATGAAAGTTAAACTTCTATAAAGTTTATATAAATACCAAAGCATTCTTATGTTTCAGAAATTATTGACAGCTCTAATTCATATCAAATCAGTAGATTTTCTGGTGGTACTTGGTAAATGTTCAAGCTGTTTGCATTCAAAATCCAACCCCCTTCTCCCACACCTAAATCCCACCTTTGCTTGAAGGGATTTTTGACAGGAAAGGAAGTAGTAGCCCTTTGCCACTGCTTTCATTCTCACTCCATTATTTTCTTTTGGGGATTCCCAGTGGGAGAGGATTGGAACTAATACCTTACTTATTGATACTTATTTAACAGTAATTCCCTTTCTCCCAACTCTTGTAACTATGCTTACAAAACTTCAGGGAAATAAAAAGTAGTTCCTCTTTAAGAATTGGTTAAACATGTTTAAAGATGTTTGAATGCATTTGGAAACAAAAAATTACCTTCTATTTAGTATGATCCAGAGCTATCATCTCGACAGTTTGGGGTTGAACTGTCCCGTTTGACCAGTGAAGACCGTACTGTTCCTTTAGTGGTGGAAAAGCTCATAAACTACATTGAAATGCATGGACTGTATACAGAAGGCATTTACCGAAAGTCTGGTTCAACTAATAAAATCAAGGAGCTTCGACAAGGTCTAGATACAGGTAAGATAGTGCCCTCCAAATCATGACCAAATACTTTTAGATAGGTCATTTCATGCTCTTAAAGTTTTCATTACATGTTGATCCTTTACTTACAGCCAGAAGAATGAAATATTTTCTGCAGTGCTTGTTTGTCATTTTTTGGCTTTCCAAAGAGTTTTTGCTTTTATGTAGTCCTTTCAGCAAACATATGCATACATATTTGAGTGTATACATCATATATTGAGTGTATCATTTGTACAAGGCACTATTGGGTGCTTGGGACAGATCTTATTTAATCTTTTTCACTATTTGGTAAGATCACGATACCTCTGATTTACATAGAAGAAAATTTAGGCTCAGGGAAATTAAATAATGAGCTGTTGATAATGATGTAATGCACTGTGCTGATGATTTTATAATAATCTTAACAACAATCCTATGAATTAGGGATATTATTATCCCCATTCACAGGTAAAGGAACTGAGGCTTACAGAGGTTCTTGCCCAAAGACTTATCACCCATAAGTGACCAAGTTGGGATTTAACCCCAGATCTTCTGAATTCATAATCTAAGCTATTGCCCATTACTCTTGATTATTCTGACTCCAAATGGTACTCTTTCCAGTTCATCTTCTTGCCTACCTATATTGATGACATAGTTACCTAAACTGATAATTAATGAGTTGAGCACGTGTCTTTGTAGAGCTCTAGCATCAGTCCTGGAATGTATGCACCCATTTTGGTTTCATTTTCAACTTCTATTCTTTGCCACTGTTGGAAAGGAATAGATCTTTCTGAACCAAACTTAGGTACAAAGCTTGTCTTTGTGTGGCTAAGAACCTACCCACAATGCTGTTTCTTATGAACAAATCAGTGAGAAATGAATTAGTATGGAAATAATAACAGAAAATGCCTGGTAAATCTCAAGCTGACCAGAGACTTAGTTTACTGTAGTTTACAGTTGCCAACTTTGTCTCTTGTGCTTTGGAGCAGCGCAAGTGAAAATCATGCATCCTGTATCCTCCCAGTCATCTATTCTGTATAACCTTAGGGAGTTTATAAGTGAAATAGGGTAAAGGTGTTTTGTTTACATTTCCAAAGCTCAATTATCACTATCCTTTCATCTCTAAGATGACTTAAAATCAGCCTTATTTTTAGAAAATGTCCTTTATGCTTTTTTCCATTTGTCTTCTAAAACATTGCTACTCAAAGTGTGGTCTACAGACAAATCCATAACAGGATAAGTACAGAAATTGAGAGCAAGCCTTTATAAACATTTATAGCAGTTTAATAATGTTTCCACATCAAAAATATGCTATCTTTTATTTTATACATTTCAGTCAACAACAGATTTGGAAAACAAATAAATAAGAACTGTTTCTTTACCACAGTTAGAAACATTGTTCCAAAGCATGGAATTGGACTGTGGAAGATACAAGTTAGTCATTTTGATTAAGAAACATGAAGGCTTCTTTTAGTGATACAGTTTCTAAAGTGAATTATTTGAATCACTTTGAATGTTTTGGTTTTGCTGTCTACTTTTGTCTCTAAATAGATGCTGAGAATGTAAATCTAGATGACTATAACATACATGTCATTGCAAGTGTATTCAAACAGTGGCTTCGAGATTTGCCGAATCCACTCATGACCTTTGAACTCTATGAGGAATTTCTTCGAGCTATGGGTAAGCACAGACTTCCTGGGTTTAGAGGAAAGGCCTATATCTGGGAAAGGAATGTCATCTTTAGTAGAGATTATTAAGCCATCCTCTAATGGTTTAGTCCTTACAGACCCAAAGATAAGTTTTTAACAGTCAATACAAAACTCCCAGTGTACTGTCACCTATTTAAATGTTTACTTTTTAGAGACTCATTAAAATGTCAGTATCTTAAAAGTTTTCTGAGTAAATTACTTTGTTCCTTCTCACAAAGAGATTGAAAGACTAGGGTTATAAAACAGATTAAATATAAGATTTTAAAGTAGGCTTATATTCATTTAAACTGTGAATCTAAGCAAGAATTATGTGTAAAGCTGGCTTTTTGTTTTATGCCAGGTCTAACAGGTTTTGGAGTTTAGTTTCTCAGTGTTATAGGTTTGTGGAATATTGATGAAGGCCTGCCTAGAGGTATGTAGGCCCTGAGGATTTATAAATTATATGACAAATTGGTTCCATTTCCATTTTACTGGAAATCAGTCTGCCACACAATGGCTGAAAAACTAGAGCATCTCTTTCCCCTTGCTGTAATTAAGGATTAGTGGGATGTCAATTAAAACTCAGGAGACAGCTTATGAATATAGAACCTCAAGCAAAGTGAGTTAAGTGGTAACCGTGAGTTGCTCTTCTCCTGCCATAAAGGTATTACTTCCTCTCCTAAAACTCGAGAGCTAGCCTTCCCTGCTACATAGTCTCTGTCCAGGAGGAAGATGTAGCATATAAAAGGGGATATTTAATTTTATTTGCTGCTCCTGGTGTTTATAGGCCTTCAGGAGAGGAAGGAGACAATCCGTGGTGTATACTCTGTGATTGACCAGCTCTCCCGAACTCATCTCAATACACTGGAACGCCTCATCTTTCATCTAGTCAGGTAACCTCAAGAAGCAAGGGAATTTTTTTTTTTTTTTTGAGACAGAGTCTTGCTCTGTTGCCTGGGCTAGAGTGCAGTGGCATCTCATAGCTCACTGCAACCGCCAACTCATGGGCTCAAGTGATCCTCCTGCCTCCGTGTCCCAGGTAGCTGAGACTACAGGCATGCGCCATGACACCTGGCTAATTTTTCCAATTTTGGTAGAGAAAAGGTCTTACTCTTGCTCAGGCTGATCTCGAACTGAGCTCAAGCAATCCTCCTGCCTTGGCCTCCCAGCATGCTAGGATTACAGGCTTGAGTCATTGCGCCCAGCCGCAAGGGAATGTTTTAATAGTTTCTAGATTCTTTTAAATAAATAAAGAGCTTCTCCATTTGGAAAACTGACAAGTATTAGGTTATTAAGTATGAAATGTCCGATTTCCTTAAGTACTAAGTTTGACAGTTGGTATCTCTGACATCTCACTCTGGCACTTCTTGTTTTATTTTTATTGTGAATGTACCTCCTCATTCTTTCAAACTCATGGTTTGGCTTGTGATTATCTTTCAAATTTTTTTTTAGAGCAATTTTTGTGAAACCATGGATAAGTCAAAAATTTGTGTTATTTGTGTATATATTTGTGTTATGTGAGTCCCATTGTGGAACCAGTGCAGCGCATACAGCTCGAAATATCAATGAAGTGTTTGGGAAGGGTGTGGCTAATGAATGCACAGTACATCGATGGTTTGAAAAGTTCTGTTCTGGTGATTTTAATCTGGAAAATAAGCCACATGTGTGACCTGAGACCAAGGTGGATAATGATGAGCTGAAAGCTGTAGTGGAAGAGAATCCATCTCAACCTACGCATGAATTAGCAGCAAGGATTTGATGTTACTATTCCAATGATATTGGACCATTTGAAACAACTTGGCAAGATAAAGAAGCTGGATAGATGGGTTCTGCATGAATTAAACGAGCATCAGAAGAGAAATCATCTCGAAGCTTGCCTTTTTTTGCTGTCATGACATAAAGGCAAACTATTTCTACACCATATTGTTACATGTGATGAAAAATGGATTCTTTTTGACAATCCCAAGTGTTCAGCACAATGGTTGGATAAAGATAAAGTGCGGAAACACAGTCCAAAACCAAATATTCATCTAAAAAAACTAATGGTGTCTGTGTGGTGGTCCAGTGCTGGTATTATCCACTACAGTTTTATGAAATCTGGTCAGTTGATTACAGCAGATGTCTACTGTAACCAGTTGGATGAAATGATAAGGATGCTTGCGATTAAGCAGCAAGATTGGTCGATGGAGACAGGCCAATCCTCGTGCAAGACAATGCTTAGCCCCATGTTGCACAAACAACACAGCTCAAACTACAGAAGCTGGTCTTGGAGACTCTCTGTCATCCACCATATTCACCAGATCTTGCACCAACTGAGTACCACTTCTTCCAGGCTTTGGACCACTTCTTGCAAGGAAAAATATTCAATTCTCAACAAGCTGTGGAAAATACCTTTCGTGATTTCATCGCCACTCGCTCTGCATGCTTCTTCGCTGTTGGCATAAACAAGCTACTGTTAAGACGGCAAAACTGTGTCGATAGTTTAGGCACACACTTTGCTTAATTGTATTGCTTCTTGTTTCAGATATAATAAAGTAAACTTTTGATTCGCAATCAGATATTTCATATTTAATGACCTAATATTTATCTTTTTCTTCTGTTTATAAAGTCAGCATCTCAAATGGGTGGTTAAGATTCCCTGGTGCATAAATCTTCAGCTGAGCTGGACTGCATGGCAGGTGTTTCTTTGCCCTTGTTTGAGCCATGTAGCAGCTTCAGCCTCATGGTGGCACTGTGTAGCTTAGCCTGTTATCTAACTCCTGCACTAGAAAGGATGTATATCTGTTGACATAACCTAATTCATGGGAGGTGGGTTCAGATCGTGCTCAGGAATTCATTGGCCAAACAGGTGTCAGGAGTAGTCTCTCTTCCCCTCTGTGTAAATTTCAGCAGTCGTTGAGAAGAAAGCTATCTTTCTTTTTGGTTTGATATATAACTGTCTGAAAATGCCTTAAAGCCTCTACTCTGCATTCTTTAGACATGATGTTGGCCTTGAGCAGTAGGTCACAAATTTCCCTTGGTAAGCTATCTGCTGACCTAGACTGCTTCAAGGAAGGAACAAAGTGAAAGTACATTCTCCAGAGGCAGAGGAACAGCTTTGGGAAGTCTGCAATGTCTCCCTTAAACTGATGTGGGTATCCTTCCAGTACTATACAGTTATGTCATACTGTCTTTCACTCACCTCTTCTACCTGCCTCTCTACTCTTCTCCCTTTTTATCCCCTTTTCACTTATTTTTTGCTTTGTTTTCTTCCTTAGGATTGCACTACAGGAAGACACTAATCGAATGTCTGCTAATGCTTTGGCCATTGTGTTTGCACCCTGCATTCTCCGCTGCCCAGACACCACTGACCCACTACAAAGTGTGCAGGACATCAGTAAGACCACCACGTAAGGCCAGTCACCATGACCTCTGCAAGACCTCAGGGACTATGGAGTTGTTTTAGTCCTTTTATACAGATATCAAACAGTGAATGATTTGATAAGTTCAGGTGTTTTTAAGAAGATTATTGGACACTGTTGGGTTGTCTTATGCTGAGGATGCAAACTCTTAGATTCAATTCAGCTGAGCATCATTAGTTTTAAAGGGTCTTATTTTTTAAATCTGGCTTTTCTTTATGACTGCTTATAGTTTCTAAATAGATTTTAAAATTCCATTTTACCAAATTGTGTATACTTTGTATTGTCCTGTAATCTAGTCTAACTGGTCTTATGGCTCTGAATCCCTTTAGTCTTAATATCTCAATATTCCTATATTTCACCTTGGCCTTTTTTCTTGAGCCTCTGCTTTCCTTCTAAAGTAGTTTTCTTCTGCTTTCCTTTTTAATCTTAACTGCAAAAGGAACTTCAAAAAAATATCAGTGTTTGGATGCCATCCCCAGAGAGTCTGATTTAATTGGTCTGGGGTGTAGCCTGGGGATTGGTATTTGTAACCAGTCTTGAGATGGCTTCTAAAGTGCAGCCAAAGTTGTTGTGAACCACCATTCTAAACCTTGTCTTTTGAGTTCATAAAGTAAGGGATGTTGATTTTTTCTTCAACTGTCTACCACACTTAGCTGAAAAACAGTCTGTGGGTGCTATACTTTATTTGATTTACTTCAGCTCTTAACAGTTTTCTCTCTTTCCTCCTGTTTCAGCTGTGTGGAGCTGATTGTTATGGAACAAATGAATAAATATAAGGCTCGTCTCAAAGACATCAGTAGCCTGGAATTTGCTGAGACTAAGGCAAAGACCAGGCTGTCACTGATTCGTAGATCAATGGTAAGATGCAAGATGTGGAATCACAGGGAAAAATGGGAGCCTTCTTGGGATTTTACATGTGCATTTGTAGTTTATAGAAGGATTATTCTCAAATCTTTTTCACAAGAAACAAGTGAAAAAAAAAAATCACCAAATCTCAGGGTGCTGTGGATGCCTCATGTTTAATCTGCTAGCTCTCTTATTTTATGTGTACAGAATATGTGATTAAATGTATAGAATTTTTAAAATCAGATATTTGGATAAAATGTTGGTGGCTTAAAAATCTGCCCTGTTTTCTTTTCATGTCCTTTCTGTGAAAACTTAATGCTATCCTAACTTTAACTTTTTTCTCTACTTCCTTCCACCATCTGTTCCCACCTTCAACTATGTCATTTTGGGTCGTCCTGCCAAGACTCCTGAGAAATAGAGAACTTAATCATTTGCAGCTGAATTTAAACTGAATCGTTCAATTCTTAAGGAAATGGAATTCCATCTATGAGTCTACTTTTATCAAATAAAGATTTCTTGAAGGATTTAGTGTTAGGTTTTGAGAAAAGCCTTGTAAAAATAATTTATTTCCTCCATTTGCCCACTTTCCTATTTAATATCTTCCTTTGCAACCAGTGACCTATGTGTAAATAACTCCAGTTCTCAATGACCAGTACTCAATAGAGTTAGGGCGACTAGAAAACTGCTGCATTAAAGTTTAATTATTGCCCATTTACTACCCTTCCTCTCAGTTGTAAAATAAAATTGTGGCAATGAGCACCCATTTCAGATCCCCAATAAATCTCTAAAGAGAAGGCAGGTTTCTCCATCATCATGGCCATACTTTTCCAGGGGCCCAGCAATACTTCCTCCATATCTTCATAGTTTATACTTAGGTTGGCACTAAAATAACTCTGTTTCTTCCTTTACTATTTAAACTGCCTGGCACAGAATAAGTGCTCAACAAAGGTCTGTTGATTAAGTTAGTGAAGGGTCTTCTCTGAAAGCAAACATAAGCATAGACTTTTTCTAGGCAGTAAAGGTGTTAGATAAAGCTCATCATAGGATACTATCTAAATCTTTTCCCCAGAAATTGAAAACAGAAATCCCATTTAAAAGTGAAACTTCTGTAGTATGAATTTTCAGGAGCTCAGTCCTGAAAGGCCCAATTTAGTAGTGCCCATCCAGGGAGGAAGGGAAGAACCTTTTGCTATAAAGCTACTTTTCAAAGCAGGTAGACAAGCTGTGCTTTATGCTGATGCTGCAGAAGATAGATATATTCAATCCATTGAAAGATTAAATCTTCTCTTTTAATGGGGCAATGACATGTGCATTCTAACCTTCTGCTTTCCTTTTCATGTCCTTCCTAATCCAGAAACCTGTACTAATTGCAGTTAGATTCATGAGCATTACCCGCAATTCAGTCTCGGTATGTATTAATAATGCAATGTGTCAAGCCACTCTACATTATTGTCTCTCATTCATCCAGGAATTGTTCTGCTCTGTCTATCATTCATGCCTGTCCACCCTCATGTTCAGCCCCAATTCAGATCCTACTTTTTGACCAGCTTTCACATGCTTTTCTCTTAATCTTTCTTTCGATCCTTAATTTTCCTTCCTTCCTCTGTATCATGCTGTTAAATGGAACAGCATCCATTTAAAATACACTTGTTTTTCCTCTTTGTCAGATAAGCCTTCTTTTGAGTTTATTCTTTGATTGATACATAAAAGGTGAAAGTTGGAAGTATTGAGATACCAAATTAATTTCTGTTCCATGAGCTGTGTTCCCAGCAATCTCCTCCACTTTATTATTTGAAACACCTATTACCACTTTCAGCATCTACCATCATTAGTAATGCTTACTTGTCCATTCATGTCTGTGACACTGATGGTGTCTTCCCAAATGCAGAAATATGGTTCTTATCTACTTAGCATTTATCACACAGAGCTACAAATAGGAGTAAACAAATTGACAGACTGATTCTAGACTTAAATATCATAGTATTATAGAGCTCATCCCAGGATCTCATTGCTGGTGCCCCTCTTCAATTCCATTGGTTATACACAAAAGGAATGGAGGGATGAAAGGCTGAGAACATCAATCTGCTTGAAAACTAATTTCAGAGACTATCTATGTGTAACCATTTCATTAAGGAGCCTTAATTAGTTGGGGTATAAATACAAATCAGTTTTGCTTTTTGTCTATAACTGCCTCTCATCTCTATCATGTCAAACTTCCCTTTCTTACTGGATATCAGCTACCTTAACAGCATCTTGTCACTAATCCATAATTTTCAAATATTTCAGTCTCATTCCAGTATTTAAGACTCAGTCTCTTCATATTAAATCTTGACAGTTTGAATCCAGTGCTCTTCTCATTTCCTCCCAGGGCAGACTAGACCTTAATCTGGGGCTTAACACTTTGGTGGGGCTGGGATGGGTAATTTCTGTTCATCACATGCTTCTGCCCTCCCTCTTTCTTGGCCTTTTCTCCCCCTGGTACTGAGACTGGGAGAAATGATAGGGGAGGCAGAATTCTGCATGATATCCAGTGTTGAGGTGGCAGTCTTCTTTCTTGGTTGTTCATCACTGCTATTCTGGCTCATTGTCAGTAGGCTTAGTGAAAATGAGGCATAGCTCCAGTTTACACCGCAGACAATGAGCTCAGTCCTATCTCATTTCTGTAGGCATTGACATTCCCTTGCAAGATTTGGTTACATCTTCTGACTAAACCCTGACTGTAGCCATTCACACTATCTGGAAAGCTGTCAAACTCACAGGGCAGTTACAAGTTTTCCAAAATTCTAATATTTGTTTGAAGTCTTCACATTTTACCACTCACAACAAATATGGTTATTTGCTCAACTCAAAATAATAGGTTCCCTTCGTACAATTTCAAAGAAAATGTATACCCACATACCCAAGTCTGAATAATCATACTTTGTCACTTATTATAAATACTGTTTCATGAATAAAGCAGTTAATTTAGCTTCCAATTCAAATAATTGCATAAATACTCTTTCTTGAAATAACCATCAGTATGTAGTAGAGGTGGTTTTTGTGTACTTTCCATTTTATCATACAGAAAATAAAATAGTGAATTCAATGGTTAAGAATTAATAAAATGAATTTATACTACTTGTTCGATGACATGAAATGAAATTCACTTTTTTTAAACTATGAATGCATGGTAGCAAAGAATATGATGACTACTAGTATAGTTTGATACCATTCCCTTGATTCATTTGAAGGTGCCAGCTTGAGGCTAGGAATTCAAGGCCAGCTTGGGCAACATAGTGAGATGTCATCTCTACAAAAAATTAGAACAATTAGCTGAGTGTGGTGGTGCACCTGTAGTCCTAGCTACTCAGGAGGCTGAGGCAGGAGGGTTGCTTGAGCTCAGGAGTTCAAGGTTATAGTGAGCTATGATTGTGCCACTGCATTCCAGCCTTGGTAACAGAGTGAAATCCTGCCTCTAAGGCAAAAAGAAATTAAAAAGCATCCTTTTGGCTGGGCACAGTGGCTCACACCTGTAATCCCAGCACTTTGGGAGGCCATAGTGGGAGGACCACTCGAGGCCAGGAGTTCGAGACCAGCCTGGGCAACGTAGCGAGACACCATCTCTACAAAATACAAAATAAAATAAAATAAATAAAAAGCTTTCTTTCCATGATGGCCTGTAATTCCCCTGTTGTTATAAGTCAGGAGCCTTTTTATGTGTAGGTGTGTTTCTAGATGTTCTATTTTGACTGTCTTTGCACCAACACCACCGCTATTTTAATTATGATAGTTTTCTTAAAAATATCTGGTAGAACAAGTCATCCTACCTTCTTCAATAGTGTTTTAACTATTCTTGGCTCTTTATATTGCCATATAAATTATAGAATCGGCTTCAACACGTTCTCTTGGGATTTTTATTGAGCTGCATTGAATCTACAGATCACTTTCTGGAGAATTGACACTTTTACAATATTGGTTTTTCCCCTCCATGAACATGATGTCTCTCTCCATTCATGTAGATCATTAGTTCTTCTTAAAAGTGCTTTTATGGTTTTGGTGTTGATATCTTACACATCTTTAGTTCGAATTATTACTTGGTATTTAATGTATTTAAATGCGGTTTAATATTACTTTAAAATTTTCACTTTCTATTAATTTCTCATTATATAAAAATACAGTTGATTTTGGTATTTTTCACCTTGTATTCAGTGACTTTGCTGAACTCACTTATTCTATTAAGTTTTGTGTGGCTTCCTTTGTATTTCCTGCTTGTACAGTCATATCGTTCATGAATAATGATAGTTTTATTTGTTCTTTTAGAGTCCTTATACCTTTTATTTCTTTTTCTTATGTGAGCTAGAACCTCCAGTACAGTATTGAATGGAAGTGGTACTACTGATCATTATTGGCATGTTCCCAACCCCAAAGGAAAAGTTTTCAACCTTTTACCACTAAATACAATGTTTCCTATAGAATTGTTGTAGATATTCTATGACATTAAGCATATTCCCTTTTATTCCAGGTTTTCTAAGAGTTGTTATTGTGATGTAATGTTGAATTTTATGGAATGCCTTTACTGCATATATTGAAGTGTTCATGAGACTTTTTTATTTTATTGATATGACACATTACACTGAGTGAATTTCTAATGTTAAACTATCATTATACTACTACAATAAATCCAACTTTTTATAAATTTTAAATTTTTATATATTTTTATAGTACATAGTTTATATATTGCTTGATTAAGTTTGTGGTATGTTTCGGATTTTTCACCTGTGTTTATGAATAAAATTGACCCATAATAGTCTTTCTTTTTACTGTACTTGTTATGTTTTATTATCAAGGTTATGCTGGCCTCTGAAGACAAGTTGGGAAATCATCCTTATTTTTATTCTGTAGAAGAATTTGTTTGTTATTTCTTCTTGTTTGCCAGTGAAATCTAGGCCTAGAGTTTCCTTTTTGGAAAGGTTTTGATTATGGATTCAATTTCTTTAATATAATATCATTCACATTTTAAATTTCTTCATTGACGGTATTAGTTGGATTTTTATAGAAGTTTCTCCACCATCTAAAATTTCAGATTTATTGACATAAAGTTGTTGGTAATAGATTCTTATCTTTTTCATGTGTACAGATTTGTAGTGATATCCCCTTTTTCATTCCTGCCTTGCTTATTTGTGACCTTTGTCTTTTTTTCTTCATCATTCTTGTCAGGGCTTTAA
Source organism: Daubentonia madagascariensis (assembly GCA_023783475.1). Classification (NCBI taxonomy): domain Eukaryota; kingdom Metazoa; phylum Chordata; class Mammalia; order Primates; family Daubentoniidae; genus Daubentonia; species Daubentonia madagascariensis. The sequence goes on along the minus strand of JAKFHU010000144.1, from coordinate 2,461,643 downwards.
AATTTGCATTAGTCTTTTCAAAGAGCCACATTTTGCCTTTGATCCTTTTATTCTCTAATGTTTATTTACTCTTCTCTTTATTCCTTTTTTCTTTTGGGGGGTTTACTTTGTTGTTTTTTATCTAGTTTCCTAAAGTAGATTCTTACCTCTTTAATTTTTAACCTCTTTTATAATGTATATGTTTAAGACTATACCTTTAGGGTAGACCAAGCTTACACAAGTTTTGTTATTGTTTAATTCAAAATATTTTATAATTTCCATTGTGATTTCTTCTTTGACCATGGGCTTTTTAGAAGTCTGTTGTTAATTTCTGAATATATAGAGAGATTAAGTTTTCTCTTTGTAATTGCACTATCAGAAAACTTGTTTTAAATTACTTTAATGGTCAGATAAATTATTTCAACCCTTGGAAATTTGTTGTCTTGCTGTATGTGCTTTAAAATAATGAGTATTCTATAGTTGTTAGATAATGAAGTCTTTATATGTCTTTTAGATCACTTATATTAATGAAGTTGTTTAGTTCTTTATCTTACTGATTGTGTGTACCCACTTGTTCTCTTGGTGCTGATCATAGCTTTGTCTGTTTTTTTGAGTATTTCTATCAATATCTTACTTTAAGTCTTTTGAAGCTATACGTACAAATTTGGAAATGTTTTATCTTCTTCAAAATTTGAACTTTTGTCATTGTGAGTTATCCCTGTTTATCACAGGTAACACTTAAAGTTTACTTTGACTATAGTTAATATACCAGCCTTCTTTTGATTAGTATTTGTATGGTATGTCTTTTTTTTCATTCTTTTACTTTCAGCCTTTCTGAATACTTAGGTTTTATGTATATCCCTTGAAAACATCATTAGGTTGGGTTTTCTTTTTTTTTTAATAGCAGTCTGACAATCTTCATATTTCAATGGGAACATTTAATCTATTGACATTTAATGCAATCACCAATATATTTGGGTTTAAAATCTACTGTTTCATTTTGTGCTTTTTATTTGTCCTACCTGATACATGTTCCCTTTTCTTTTTTCTTGCTTTTTTTGTTTTTTCTTACCTTTTTCTTTTGATTGCTTTTTATTATTTCATTGTTTTCTTCTGTTAGTTTAGAAGTTTTACACCCCATTTTTTTACTCTTCTTTTAGTAGTTAACCTAAAGATCACAACACAGATCTGTGACCTGTCAAAGTCTGTTAATTGGTACTTTTATCTTTTTCTCAGATAATGCAGGTATCTTAATATGCTTTAGCTATGATATGACTTAGTTGCTGCTGTTGTTGTATATTTTAGTTATCTGTATATTTTAAATCCAACACGTCATCATTATTATGTTTTGTGTAGTCAGTGTTTATTTAGACTTACACATATGTACTCTTTCATTGCTTTTCATTTTTCTCTGCATCTCCAATTTTTCTTTTTGGGTCATTTTCTATCTGCCCTTTAGTATTTCCTTTAGTGCAGGTCTGCTGGTGTCAGCTTCTCTTCTTAAGTCCATCTGAAATGTCTTTATTTCATTGTCAATCCTAAAGGTGCTTTTAGCTATGTATGAAATCCTAGGTTGGCAATTACTTTTTCCTTTCATTGCTTTGAAAATATCCCATTGTTTTCTGCCTTCCATTATTTCAGTTGAGAAATAAACTTTGAATCTAATTATTGCTTTTTGCAGGTAATTTATTTTTTCTGACTGCTTTTTAAATTTTCTCTTGCCTTTTGTTTTTAGCAGTTATGTGTCTAGGTATAGACTTATTTTTATTTATCTTTCTTTGGGGTTGTAGGCTTTCTTAAATGAGTAGGTTAATATCTTTAATTGCTTTTAAAAAATGCTCTGCCATTATCTTTTCAGTAATTCTTCTACAGGATCTCTCTCCTCTCCTGGTATTCCATTTAAACATATGATAGACTTTATTGTATCCTCTCTGTCTTGCCTTCTTAGAATTTTTCCTTTTTTTTTTTTTTTGTTTCTTCCTACATGATTCTGGATTTTTCCTCTGACCTACTTTCCAGTCCACTACTTCAACTATGTCTTCCTATCTCCTTCAGCATGGTTAAGTCTATCTGATAGACATACTATCTGGAGTCATTGAGGGTGTCTGTATTCTGTTGTTTTTACTGGTTTTCATTTACATTGTCTTGTCTCCTGTTGTGCCTGGTTACCTTTGATTGTATGTCAGAGATAGTATTTAAAATATTATTCACGAAAATATTTTGAAGCCTAGGATGACATTACTTTCCTCCAAAGAATATTTTCATTTTTTCTGCTAGGTCCTAAAGCACTAGCAATCTGGGGATTACTTTAATCCAATTTTAGGGATTATAATTTTCTGGACCATTCAGATAACTTGAAACTAGGCTACAGTGTCTGCAAGGACTGTTATAATTTCAGTTTATCCTTATGTCTAGGACACAAACCTTGGGGATCCTAGTGTCAGGCATGGAGGTTTTACTAGTCATCAAACCACACCCTTGAATGGGTCTGGACTCCAACTTTTATTCTCTATTCCAGGGGTTGGAAAACTTTTTCTATAAAAGACCAGATAGTAAATATTTTAGACTTTGTGGACCAGTCTTTGTCTCAACAATCAACTCTGCCATTATCCTGCAAAAGCAGCCATAGATAGTGAATGAATTAGTGAGAATGAATGTATTCCAGTAAAGCTATATTTACAAAAATATGTGCAAGGCTAGATTTGGCCCTCAGGCTATAGTTTGCCAACCCCTGGTATAGTCTGTCAAAAGCTCTGCTCAGACTCTCAGCCACCTCTTCTGAAATTTAGATTAGCACTAAATGCTGTGGTAGCCTCTCCTTAGTCTACCTCGTTAGCTCTCTAGGGTCTTCAAACATATGTTGAGTTTTTATATTTGGTCTAGTTGTTCTTAGCAGGAGATTTAATCTAAAAATCCTTGTCTGCCATTACCAGAAGCTAAAGTCATATATGAGGTAACCAATATTTTTAAAAAAAGTGAGATTTTCACCCTCTAATCTCAATAGAAATTTCTTGAGAAAATATATCTCATTAGCACCTTATGATATATAAACGACTACTCAGTACACAATGGATTCTTACACTCCCATCCACTGAAGTATTCATTTTCCAGTACTCTTACAGGAAATATTTTTACCTAAATGTGTTGGATGAATGTCGTCTCACTAAATATCCTAGGCCTCACAGAATGTTTCCATTTCTTCTTACCAATCACCTGGTGTGATGGAAGCACACTTGTTATCCTAAATGGGCAATGTAAAACTGATGGATTTGCTCGATTTACTTTCTAACATGAATTTTTCTCTGCAGGGAAAAGGGCGTATTCGTCGAGGAAACTATCCAAGTCCATCCTCTCCTGTTGTAGTTCGATTGCCTCCCATGTCTGATGTCCCAGAAGAGACCTTGACTAGTGAGGCAGCCATGGAGGCTGACATTACAGAACAGCAACAAGCAGCTATGCAGCAGGAGGAGAGAGTACTGACTGAGCAGATTGAGAATCTACAGAAAGAAAAGTAGGTATCCAAGAGGAAGAGAAGAGACCAGTTATTATCTATTTTCATTTCCTCCCTTTTTAAATTTTTCCTCATTTATTAAATATCTCCTATGTGTCAAACCCCCCTGTATCAGGTGATATAGGAGATGTGGAGATGACACAGACATGTTGCCTGTACTCAGGTAAGTACGAAAGTTGTCATGTCAGGGAAAGAAGTTCCATGAGCTGGGAGACCTCATGCTGCTACAGTGATGGTCTGGAGAGGATGACTGAGAGGAGGACATAGTATCCACAGGGTATGTCAGTCTTAGTCAAGATTCATCTGGCTGTAACAGTGGAGAGCTAAGATGAGGTACTGGAGTCCTGACAGGCCAGAGACCAGCCTCCATGAACAGATTTGTTTTGCAAAGAAGAATAAGAATTCCTAACGTAAAACAAAATCCCTTTCAAGAATGGGCATTATTCACAAATCCATGAAGGAAGGTTATTATCCAGAGATCAGTATGGCCGTGGGACCAGCAACTGGATGGTCAGGGTAAGGCAGCAACCCTAGTGGGTACTGGGATACTGGCTAGGGAAATTGGTTACAATTTAGAAAGGAAAGCTCTTTTATCTCCATCATCACTGGGGCAGGAGTGAGGTGACACTGTATCTTGGGGTTAATATGACATCCCATGGTTCTTCCTGAAGGTATTGTGTACTAACTAGTTCTGGTGACTCTTAAGCAGTCTTAAGGAAATCTTTGTTCTTGAGTTCCAGGATCCCAGGTCTGAGAACTCGGTTCGTGAGGGGATATGAGACTGTTAAAGTACTTTCTGTCTACCAGGATTGATTCTGGGATTTAGGCAAGCTAAAAAAACATCTGGGGTTCAACTGTGGAAAACTTGATAAGGCAAACGTGGTATACATTTACTATGAGCTATTAATATTTGTTATAAGAGTGGTCTGAAAAAGGACCTAACTCAGCTTTCATGAAGATGATATTGAAAGAATTGAAGGATGAATAGGAATTTGCTAGGAAGGGGAAATTCTTCCCAGAAAAAGGTAAAAGTATGAGCAAAGTCTCAGAGATGTGAATGCACATGTCTTAGAACAATTGTGATTGCAGCAGTGAATTGCTGGTGAGACTATCCTTGAAAAGATTGTCGATGGATCTCAAGCTAGGTAAAGTGGAATTGAAGCTAAGAGGGTTCCGAGAGGGAGGAGACTTGATTAAAAGGTAAGAATTGGAAGGATAAGAAGGTTGTGGACACAGTAGAGTATTGGATTCAGAGTTTGTATATTTCCAGGTAATGACAAGCTCCAGGCAGGATCTGCCCACTGGAGAAAGTTGCTTAGATTGGGCATGGTGGCTCATGCCTGTAATCCTAGCACTCTGGGAGGCTGAGGTGGGAGGATCACTTGAGGCCAGGAGTTTGAGACCAGCCTGAGGAAGAGCGAGACCCTGTCTTTATCAAAAATAGAAAAATTAGCCAGGCGTGATGGCACACATCTGTAGTCTCACCTACTCAGGAGGCTGAGGCAGGAGAATCACTTAAGCCCAGGATTTGGAGGTTGTGGTGAGCTATGATGATGATGATGACGCCACTGTACTCTAGCCAGGATGACAGAGCAAGACTGTCTCAAAAAAAAAAAAAAAAGTTGCTTAGATAAAGTGGAGGAAAAGATTGTCAGAAGTTGCAAACATAAAGGAACTTTAGTGATAGGGTATTGAAGTTTTTACAAAGATATTAATTGAAATAGATCAGGGTGATGTCAGGCAGTAGTGAGAAAACAATATTAGGAGCCAAGTACTGAAGACCCTCAGGGATTGAGGAGGCATGACCAAGAGGTAGGTGAGTGATGTGATGAAGAAGAATAGAAAATACTATATATGATTGGAGAGGTCGTAGCTTCAGAGGACAGAAAAGATCAGTCAGTGTTTTATTTTACCTAGAGCTCTCTCTGTGGTCAAGATAGGGGGGTATAGTCTGTAGCCAGTTAGTAAAGCTTCACGGAAAATAGTTTAGGAGCTGGAAGGAATCTTAGAGATTGTCTGGTTTAACCTGTTTGTTTTTTGGTTGAGGAAGCTGAGGTCCAGAGAGAGGAAAGTACTTTCCTGATGCCATTATGGAAATTATGAATGAGTTCAGAACCCCAATCTCCTAATTATTAGTCCAGAGTTCATTTTACCAAAAGATCTCACAGCGGCAGCATCTTTCTTCACCCTACCCTTAGCTCTATTATTGGTCCTAGATTGCTGTCTGTCATTTTGTCTTTTAGGCCATATAGTTTTAGCCTTCATCATTACATTGGCATACAGGTCCTTACCACCACCTAAATGGGAACAGTAAGAAATGTGACTCTCTTTGCTACTTAGATACTGACTTTCATGGAAATTCTTTTTTCCTGTTATCTTCCTTTCACTTCCTATCAAATGCTGATGGATTTCTTGATTATATCTTACAGGGAGGAGCTAACATTTGAGATGCTTGTACTGGAACCCCGTGCCTCTGATGATGAAACCCTTGAGTCTGAGGCCTCCATTGGGACTGCTGATAGCTCAGAAAATTTGAATCTGGAGTCTGAAGGTGCCATCTCTGAGAAATCAGGTAAATGAACATGGTAGACCAGAGACTGCAGATTTGTTTTGCAAAGGAGGAATAAGGATTCCCAAGCTAAGACAAAGTCCCTTTTAAGAATGCACTGACCCTTCATGAACAGCTAACAAAGTCCTAAGGAATCACTGATCTTTGTGAAGCTTCCATATAAACTATTCATTAGACCAACACTTCAATGTAATGCAGTCTTTTGGTAAATTCATGTTTTCTCCTGTATTTACCACAGAGAAAAGTCAATAATCACAATACATGTCTTACTGAGCCATGACCCATTCTCTAAGGGTGAGTGGCAGGAACTGTGTGCCCCGCTATGAGATGGGACTATATATCGAAGGCACGTCTCAGGGAGACTAGAACTTACTACATATCCTGGCAGTTTTTTAAATGATAGTGACTGTTCTAGGCCTCTCCTGTGATATAGTCAAACACCAGACTTCCTTGGGGTTGGTTCTGAAATGATCTATGTAGAAGTAGATGGTGAGCTCTTCTCAAGTTATGACTGTGCACAAAGTAGGTCAGCCTGGACCCTCCAAATCTTAGCCTACTCAATTGCATGTGTGAACAGTGACACTTATTCATTACATAATGATTTGCTTTAGAGGGAACTGTTCTTTACAGCTTTGGTCTCTTTTTGGCGTTAGAGAGAAGCTTAGCCCTTAGCTCCCTGAAGGCAGCTGGCAAGTCTGAACCTTCAGGCAAGTTGCAAAAGCAGCTAAAAAAGCAGCAAGACTCTTTGGATTCAGTAGACTCTTCGGTTTCCTCTTTATGTCTTTCTAACACTGCATCGTCTCATGGAACCAGAAAACGATTTCAGATTTATTCCAAATCTCCATTCTACCGAGCTGCCTCAGCTGGTGAGGCACTGGGAATGGAAGGACCATTGGGCCAGACCAAATCCCTGGAAGGCAGGCCTCAGTTCATCAGCAGAGGAACCTTCAACCCTGAAAAGGGCAAACAAAAATTAAAGAATGTGAAAAACTCACCTCAGAAAACCAAAGAGAATCCAGAGGGGACAGTCATGCCTGGCCGCAGGAAAACTGTAGACCCAGACTGCACTTCCACCCAACAGCTAGCGCTCTTTGGAAATAATGAGTTTATGGTCTGAACTGGCAGGTGCGTTTCCCTTCATGGCTACAGAGTGGTAAACACATCTCATCTTTGGGGCTTCTTCGCATCACCTCATCCACAATAGTCCATCCTAATTGTGGTCCTGCCTCTTGCCTAAGCATATGGCTAAGACCTTGTGTCCTGAATTCCTGGGCTTCCTGCAGAAGCGGAAAGGCCTCTTTGAAGCCTGCTGGGGATGGTGCCAGCTGTGCCTTGGCTGCTGTATTTGAGTTGAGATTTTCACTAAACAAAGCCACCTAGGGCCTGGGGATTTTGGTCAGTTGTAGTTGCCTCTCCCCCACCCTCTTTTCCCTTCCCAGAGGTGGGTGTTGAACTAGGTGGGATATTGTGGGCCTGAGGGACCCTCTGATTTCTGACATTTGAGGAAAACATATAAATCTTTCTCAACTATGAAAGCAAAAGCCTTTGGGTTTATTTTGGGATAGTTAGCTGGGGTGGAATATAATTTTTTTTCAAGGATTTATAAACAAAAACCTAAGCCCTCTATTTTAAGATTTTTGAAAAACATTCCATGTTATATTCGGGGGAAAGTAAAAAAGTGATTGTTTCCATTAAGCCATCAGAGCATGTCTCAGACATCTGATTATATAATGAAGAAGAGAGTACATGTTTTGGTTTTTGGTGATGTTTGATGTCATAATAATCACTGCTGGTTTAACTCCTGTTTAGTTCCTGCCAAATCTGTTGCATGGACTAAAGTGTCAGTAGCCATACTATTCTTATGTTTCCTGGTCCTCAGATCAGATTCCTCTCTCTCTTTTTTTTTTTAATTTCCCAGAGACATGGTGATCCCTAAACAAGAGGGTTTCATCCTAATCCATTCAGGCTTTTCTCTTTGTATAGATTAAACTGAAGACCACATATGAGCCTATTCATCTGCTGGTGGATTCCCACCACAGCCTTAGACAAATAATGTGACCATTTAATCAGTTCTTTGAAAACATTCACACACAACATTGCATGAGTAAGTGTTACAGAAAGCTGCCAAAAAATAAAAAGGTTTTTAATATGACCCATCTAACTTTTATCTTCTTTTCCTCAGACCATCAGTATTAAATAGATTTTTTAAAAAATCAAGGACTACTTGAAGCTATTTTTGTTAATATTCTGGTTACTGAAGTTTACTGTAAGTATGTATGTATAGTAGGCGTATTTCTTTTTAACCTTGTGCTTCCCTCCTTCCCATGGAATTTCTTCCCACAGATTAGGGGCCACTGGACAGGGGGTGAGAGCCACTCATCATCATTTTCACCACTGGGTGGTCTTCATACACCTGAGTTATAATAGCATTTAAATGTCTTAGCATTTGTGGGATTAGAAGTCTGTTTTTGCTATTTATAATGTATGAAAAATGAAACTGATACCCTTTCTTGAGATAAGTATGTGAAAATGTTTATTTTTAAAGTTACTAAATGCATCTTGTCTAGCTACTACATGCACTGTTCTGAAAAAGAGCCTTTACCATCTATAACCTGTATTTTGGTTATTCTTCCTTTTCATACTTCTTTAATTTGAAGTTATGGAAATATTAAGTCTTTTGTTAAGGCAGAGTCTCTCCTGTAAACACAACATTGAACCTCATGCCACTGCCTCAGTGGCTACTGGCCAGCCCCAGAGGTCAGAGATGGAGCATAGTTCTGAGTGGTAGCTAACAGTAGCAGGAGTCTTGCCTCTCCCTGATTTGGGTTCAGAATTGCTCCAGGGAAGGGAGCTTTTAAAATCTCCAGAATGATGATGGTTAATGAGTAAATGTTAAGTTTTATGTCCCACAGACATCTGCCACCTTGTTCATGTTGTCCTGAGGAGTAATAAATGTAAAGCCTTTAACAATCTTAATTTCACAGAGCCTCCTGGAGGAAAATCCCTCAGCATGGTTATGTCAAAGTGGGATTTCTGGTTCCTTGGTCCGGTGCCAGGCCACACAATGTGTGTTTTGGTGTCCTTGGGAGAGTAGTGTGCTACCAGGCATTAACTATTACTCTCCACTTGCTCCAGAAAGTTGGTTAAATACCGTATTTTAAAGAAGAGATTATCCTTGTTGAATAATTTCCTTTGGCCCAGAGGAATGGCCTGAGGAACACATCTTGGCACATATTCTTCCTTCTAAAGCTTTGTGGGGTTTTTTTGGCAAGATACATTTTTGGCAGTTAAAAAACTACATATATAGGTCACTTTATAGGAGCTAGGTGATGGATATTAAGAGACTTTATAATTTTTCTCAGGGACCTGAAACCTGAATTTGGATAAAATTAAATAAAAAAATTTGGTTTTTTGGTTGCTAGATTTGTGGATTTCTAGTCATTTAACAAGCTACCAGGTTGGGGGGTGGGGTGGGAAGAGAGATCCACAGAATTGTAAGAATTAGAGAGCAAGTGTGGGCCCCTCCCTTTGAGGGCAAGAAAGCTGATGTTCTTGTAGGATAACAGGCCTTGTTGGCCTGATAAAAAGATGAAGCCATAACTCTTAAAAACCTTCAGAACCAAATGCTGTATCTACTTCCATCTGTTCTTAACTGGTCCTCTGCATGGTTAAAGTTATGTCACCATAAAGTGATGCTGCATTACAACACTTAGGATTAAGATATTTAACCTTAATATGTGTCAAATTTGTGATTTCCTATTGCTTCTCCTTTGCTTATTTTCTTTCTCAGATGCCTCAAAGGAAATCTCTGCATGGCAACAGTGGGGCAGCCCCATGTTTGGAGCTCATACTCCCAAATGCAGAGCATCATAGTCATAGCACACATTCCCAGCATCAAAGCCTGGATTTTCAGTTCTGCCCATTAAAGCCAATGTATCCCTGTAATTGTGTATGTATCATGGAAAATGTAACAGAAACAGGGAAGTGTAATTTCATTCTGTATCACAAATTGGAGCAAATGAACATCAAATTCAGGGAGGTGACATGCTTAGTTTGCAGTGTACTTTGTACTTCCTGCCATTTAAATTATTTTGCTACTCTGAGCTTCTGAAAACACAAAGGGAGATACAGCCCGCCCACTATGAGCCTTGCAGAGAGAGACAGAAGGACCTGAGGTCAGGGGATAGAATACTAGAGCCTCTACCTTCTCATGCTTTGGAAACCTGCCATATCTCTTACCCTGCTGGAAGGTTAGAGAAGACTTCTGTGTTTCATCACAATAGTGTTGTTTTTACTGTCAAAGACAGAGAGGGTCACAGAAATGTGCTGAAAAGATGCCGGCCAGCAAGGTTCTGCAGTCCCACCTCAGTGCCTGTGGGCTATGTGTTTTTAACTGTAACTAATGAATGTGTACCTTTCACAAGCACTTTGGTGAACTAGAGAAAAGAAAGGATTCTCAGGATGTGTTCAAAGCTAAGAGAGTTTTTTACTTTTAAAAAGAAACATAGTCCAGATGGCTTTCCTCATAGTCCTCTCTCTTTTTCCTTCTTGGTGGGGAGCTGGGTGTGGGGCATGCATCATTCTGTATTGACAAATGTGTTATGTCCACCAATATTTTGGTGACAACTCCCCAGCACTGTCCCCCAATACCATGCTGGCCTTCGTAGTAAAGTTCCTTGGTATTTGTGGGAGTCATCTTTCTATGCCCCTAGGATACTTTTCACCACTTTTCTCTAGAACCACTCCCTCATTTGATTTGGTGTTAAAAGGGTAATAGCAAAATGATGATTGTGGAGATGGATCTCTTAGGTCTTGTTGTTCTCTTGGTTGAAACTGTTTTCAAAAAAGCCCTACCAATGGGCCTGTCACGTTGCTATCCATCCGTACTTAATGCCTATTTATCAGCCCTCTTATGTCATATAAAAGTTGCACCTTTTGAACCAAGTATTTGTATTTACTATGGGAAAGGTGTGGACTACAGTTTAGTATTATATTATTTTAATGGATCTAAAGTAATTTATAAGTATGCTGAGTGTAAATTTTTAAAAGACTATGTATTGTAAAAGGACATATCCTGTGAAACATAATATCATTTTACTGTTTAATAGAATAATTCTATAAGAAGAATGATTTATCTCACCCACAGAACTGATCACCTTCCTGATGCAATCAGCAGGCACTTTGTAATTTCTTTTTTGTTTTTATGGAGGGGGTGGGGGGAACAAGACATCATCTGTATAAAGTGCAGTTTGTGTCACTCAAAATATGCACTGTATGGCTACACAAAAGCAGCTTGATGAACAAATCACCCCATGGCTCATTAAAGAACAAAGCTTCCAGAAGCAGCAATATGTGTGGTTTGTTTTCTGACCATTCTGGCTTCCACTCCAACTTACTCCAACCCAACCTGAAGAAATAGCAGTGAGTTCTTAGTTACACTAATGAGTTTAAAAAAAAAAAAAGGATCTGACCCAAAATTGACGAAGTGCAGAGGTAGTAGTTATTTGAACTCAACTGAATTCAAGTGAAGATGAGATTCAAGGTGTTGGTTTTTCTGTTATGGATGCTAGCTGCTGGCTGTCAAGATTTCATTTAATCAGTTTAAGGCTAGATGGGGAGGGAAGGCAATAAATCTGCATTTAGGATCCTCACCTAAACTGGGGCCATTTGAAGAAGTGGCAAGATCTGTTAACAGAGGGCTGAAGGATTTTTGCTGAAAGGCAATGCAACATGTTGCAATAGAAACAAAAATTCTAACCTTTTTGTTTTGTTATCTGGAAATCAGTCCTCTTCCCCAGGTTTCCTTCTTGAGATAATTCCTACTGACACGTTTCAGTGTAAAGGGCAGTTGTACTGGCAAGTTTGCTCTGACCCCTTGAACTGGGTTAGATGTCTTGTGTTCTCTACAGTTCTTGGTATTCACCGCATCAAACACTTGATGTAAGCTTCTCAAGGCAAGAAGCATGCCTGTCTTGCTGACCGGTCTCTAGCACCTAACAAAAGGTACTGGGCACTTAGATATTGAATGAGAGAGTTGACTAGGATCATAGTTCCCAAATGCCAAACCAGGTCTCAGGTGAAATGGAAAAAAAATATTAATGTAGTGAATTTTTCCCTATTGCCAAATTTATTCAATTTTTTAACATTTGAGGTCATCCTCATTTCTTTCTACATTAAATTTATATTACATTGAAGTAGGAATAGTGAATGTTAATTTCTTAAAATTTCCTTGGTTGGCCAAATAAAACCTAAAAATGCCATTTTAAAAACTTGCCCCTGAGATTACTGAGTCTACAACAAACTTTTCTGATTATGAAGACCTGAAAACAGAAAGGTGTAAGATCCAAGTTGTAAAGAAACTAGAGCTTTGGGTTTGGTTTTGTTTTGGTTTTTTTGTTTTTTCCCCTATATGTGTGGCAGTACAGTGTCTTAGAGCCAGGGATGTAACCATGAAAGTAGATGGGGCATATTTAATATCTGTTGAATCTTGTAGGCATTGTAGACTCATAGTCAAAAAGTGTGTCATTTCCAGATTCCATGTGCCCATTCATCCATTCATTCAACAAATACTTACTGAGCACCCACAGGCACTGTCCTAGGTGCTTGTGGTGCGTTAGTAAACAAAACAAAGATCTTTGCCCTGTAGAGTTTGCATTCTACTGGGGAAAACCAGTTATGTCCACCAGATGGAGATGAGTCAGCCACGATGTCTGGGTTCCACTATCAGGTTATATTTATTAATTTGAATAAGCACTTCTTGGCATCCTTGAGTCTTTCCCTGCCCTTCCTACCTTGAGAGTAGAGAAGTGTCTCATGAGTCTGAGAACTGCAACTTTGATTGAAAATAAAGACCCAGGTAGGGCCCCAGGGATGACTACTGTGGTGCTCCATAACCAAAAACATTTCTGGCCTTGAGGGCAGAAGAGAGCTTTCAAATTATCTCCTCTCCTAGCAAGGCCCCTAAATGCAATGAAAGAGCCATTATCCATCAGAATTTCAGTAAGGCCAATTTACAACAAAAGGTTGAATAAGTCCTAGGATATACACTGAGAGTTGTACCCATATTAAGAAAGCAGAAGCCATTCAGTGTATTACAGGTGAGATGGACTTAGTACAGGGGTGGGGAACCTGCACCCTTAAGGCCACATGTGGCCTTCTAGGTCCTTAAGTGCAGCCTTTTGGCTGAATCCAAATTTTACAGAACAAATCCTTTTATTTTTATTAGTATATTTTTGTTCATCTTTTATAATGTTTTTATTTTATTTTTTAAATGAATGTATTTAAAATACCAAAGAATAAAATAAGTTTCAATGAAATAATCCTCCCAGATTGGCACAATAGAACATTAGTGAGCCATAAGGGCTAAATTGATGGCTGCTACACTCATGATTTAGTTCTATCTTCCCCCACCTGACTGGCACCACTACTGCACAAGGCTGGTTGGTAAGATTTTATGGGGGTCGAGTATGCCAGTCTATCAGCTTTTGACAGGGGTGCACTGTTTCTGTTTGAAGTGGGATTTGTGAGTAGTTGCACAGCCCGACAGTATTTTTTAATTCTGTCTGCTAAACAGCCTATCATGTCAGAGAAGAAGAAGAGAATGCTGAAGTAAGAAAACAGATTTTTTAATGAGGATTGGGAATTGCAATATTATCTTGTTTCTGCTAAAGATAAGATGATTTGCTTGCTTTGTGATACTGCAGTATCAACATTAAAGAAATTCAATGCTTATCAGCATTATAACACTCGTAAGGACCACAAATATTTTAAATTGGAGAGACACGAAAGATTGTATTGCAGAAATTAAAAGAGGAAAAGCAAAAGCCAAGACAATTCTTTCAAACAGCAGTGAGACCTGGAAATAATGCCACTGAAGCAACTTATAAAGTGGCTTATATACTCGGGAAAAAAGGGAAGCCATTCAGTGATGTAGAAATTGTGAAAGAATGCATTGTCGAAGTTGTAGGATGCTTAGACCCTGATAACGTTTCAAAGTACAAACAACTGCCTTTTTCAAGGAGAACCATAACTGATCAGCAGCATGAATTAGCTTTCAACTTAACAACTTTATGCAATACTTCAAAAGGAAAATATATATTAATCAATCGCTTTGGGTGAATCATCTGATACTACTGACTCGGCGCAGGTTTTATGCTTCATTTGGGTCATAACAGAAGATTTTCTTTGCTACAAAGAGTTACTCGCTTTGGGCACTCTTGCAAACGGAACACAGGGGATAGATATCTTCAACAACTTTCAAGATAAATGTCATGAAATTGGACTGAATTTGATAAATTTTAATGAATGTATGTACAGACAGTGCACCTTCCATGACAGGAAAACATGAAGGGTTTCTTGCACAGATAAAAAAAGTATTAGCAGATCTAAATGCTCTCATTTCTTTTCCTTGTATCTTGCATCTGCAAAATCTCTGTGCTAAAGCTATTATACTATTTTAAGTGACACTTTGCAACAAGTTATAAGTATTGTTAACTATATTTGTGCAAATGCAACATGGCATCATCAGTTTTGTAAAGTTGAATGATGAAGTATTCAGTGTGGACTCATTCTAAAGTGCATTGGCTATCGCAGGGACAGGTGTTAGCCAAAAGTTTATCTCTGCAAGAACAGATAGTTAAATTTTATGAAGAACAGAATCAGCAATGTGAGTTATTGAAAGAAGGTTTCTATAGGAATGCAGTGTTTCTGTGTGATGTGTGATATCATGTCAAATCAGAACAACTTGAATATTTCTTTGCAAGGTAAAACTAAGTCTATATGTGATACATGGTAAAAAAAAAAATCCAAACATTTCAAAAAAGCTATCTTTTTTCAAAACACTTCTTCAAAAGAAAATTTTGGATGAACATTTTCCCCCAGTTAGCAAAGGTCATTGATGAGCAGGATGATATACGCGAATCATTTGAAGAATATGCAGCTGTTATATACCTATTAAATGGAGAATACGATGAAAGATTCCCTGACTTTGAGAATCATGACATCACACTGAAATTAGCATTTCAGCCTCACCCAGTTGATATCACCAAGGCACCTAAACAACTACAGATGGAATTGATTGAGCTCTCAGTAGATGACATTTTAAAAGTCATTGTTTGCTGCTAAGCAAGATCCAAATGAAATATGGAAAAATGAAGTAGAATACCCATGCCTTCAGCAACATGCCCGAAAAATGCTTTCTTGCTTTTCAACCACTTATTGCTGCAAATCTACATTCTCCTACCTAACCCAAATCAAGATGCCCTTCAGGTCACAAATGACTGATACCCATGTAGAGGATCACCTGAAACTGTGGACCTCCATGCTGCAACCAAATATTGAAATGCTTTCCAACCAAAAGCAGACACAACGAAGTCATTAAAAGGTTAGTTAATTTTAAAGTTAACAAGTAGTTTTCATTTTTGAAATTATTAAGTACATAGTAGTTAGATTTTTACAAAATAATGTACATTTTTAAGTATATCTAATTGAAGTTTCTTGAATGTGGCCTTATTTGATTACAGCTAAATTAATGCAGCCTTCCAATGTGAGAAGGTTCCCCACCCCTGATTTAGTATAGAAATTAGGAGGTGACATAAACATTGGAAGAACTGGGGGAACAAAGGTCAGAGAAGCTCCCACAGAAGATCACGAAAGCCAACACAGATCTCAGCCAAAAGTTCCAAAGTTCTCAAGAGTTTGCCAGGAAGCTACTGCAGTTCTGAAGAAGAGGCTGCTGTGAACTCTCCCATCTTCCCACAGATCCAGCTACAATGTCTCGAAAGAAAAAATGGCTTCTCCTCTGTTGACCTTCCAAATCTCACGTGAGTGCCTTCCATTAGCAAATCATAGGGGAAGAGGGTTCTGGGAAATGTAGTTCCTGGCTTCTCTGCAATGAAGAAAAGTCTTAGAAGAGGGGTGGTATATTGATGTCAGGTTGACAGCAGACAATCCAGCTTATGGACCTCTACTTCTTCAAGACTGCCTCCTGAAGAGCCCCAAAATCTCTTTCCCAGTGTAGATTTGCTATGTTCATACATCCTAGACACCAGCCTGTGAACTTTAGCAGGTTACCTTTGAGTCTTACCATGTCCTCAAAAGCCAGACTGTAAGATAAATGTGCAGGGTTTACCTGGTCGTATTTCAACCATGTTTCTTGCTAAGGTGCCTTGGTCAGCCCTTAAATCTTATGGATAAAACTTTCGACAGGGAATTGGAGAGTATAATGGCATTATAGACATCAGATGACCCAAATAACAGGCCAGTCTGATGCTTTTAGAAGATGGAGAATCTCAAGTAGTTTGAGTGCCTAAGTGAGAAGGGCTTAAGCTGGGCAGTATTTGCCATATTTGTTCCTCTCTGTGGACCAGCTTAGCTGTTGTCATTTCCAGAGCAGACACGATCTCTCTGTCAGCTAGGGGAATTCAAACAGGCCACAGGGCAGGGAAACCCTAGGATTTCTCTGATTTCTCACATTACCTTTTCCTTATTGATTTCAAGCAATTCTTTGAAGGCAGAAAGTGCAAAAGAATTGTTGAGCTGACTCCAAGGATGAAGGGGGAATGGGGAGAAGGCAGTGCCAGAGTTAAGCAGCATTAAGTAGAGTCACATCAAGGTTTGAGTCCTCTCTAAGCCTCAGTTTTTTCATTTGTAAATGGGGAGAATTGGTCCCTCCTTCAGAGTTAAACTAAGTTAAATAACAATGCATTTACTCAGCTCACTGCCTGCTATATACATTGCCTGATATATGTCAACTTTTAAAAATTATTATTTTCTAGGTCTTCTGGGCCTGTCTTTGAAAAGAATGAGGTTTGTCTGCACTTCATCTTTCCATAAGGAATTAAGAAGTGATGGAGAGTCCCTTTCACAAAAAGTGCCTATAGCTGCTTTATGTTGAGTTGGAAGGTGTTCACCTTTATTTATGATGGGGATGAGGAAAGATTAGGAAGATAAAGATAGATAGATGCTGTGGGAAAATGGAATGCCATCTGCAGAGGAGCTGGGTTGTTGAATCCTGTGGGAGACTTTCCACTGGGCTTGAATTCACTACACCTGGACTCTGACTTGGTGTGGATACCAGATGGAACTCAAAGACGTTGTGCTCATTCCTACAGTGTCCTCAAAGGGAGAGCCTTGACCATATTTATTTCTCTGGTTGTTTTTTTACTTTTTTATTGAGGTCTAACAAAATACAGTAAACTGGACAAGTCTTAGGTGCACAGCTCAGTGAATTTTTATGTATGAATACAATTCTGAAACCACCATCCAGATCAAAATACAGAACATTTCTAGTACACCAGAAGGCTCTCTTGGGCCCCTTCCCAATCAATCGTCCTACCTTCCCCGTCCCCCTCCCCCACCAAAGATAACCACCGCTCCAATTTCTGTCACTATCAGTTAGTCTTGCCTGTTCTTGAACTTTGTATAAAAGGAACTTGTGCCTGGCTCCCTTCATTCAACTTTTATGTCTGTTAAATTTATCCATGTTGTCCCATGTATCAATAATTCATTCCTTTTTATTGCTGTTTTTCATTATATGAATATACCATAATTTATTAATCCATTCTACCATCGATGTACAATTTGGGGCTATTATGAATAAAACTGCTATGAATATTCTTATAATATCTTTTGATGGACATTTCTGCTAGGTACATATACCTACAAGTTGAATTGCTGGGTCAAAGGGTAAGCAAATGTTTAGCTTCACTAGATTGTTTTCCAGAGTGTGTATAAACATTTTCCTTCCACCCCCACTAGTTTTTGAACATGTCACAAAGGAGCTTCTCCATTGGAGTATTCCCTATGGTCTTGCGGAAAAAGAGGAGCTCGATGCGTTCAGAAGTGATAAACCTCAAAGATGGGAGCAGTAGCAGCAATTTCCCAAACCTGAAGAGAAGAGAGGACACCATCAGTTTTATCACCAGCTTCTGAGCACTAGTCCCAGGAAAGGCAGGGGAGGAGAGAGAGGAGAGATGAGAGGGACCTAGGGTGAGTCAGGAGGAGTTTAGAGGGAAGGCCCCATTCACTAGAGGAGTTGCCTCCACCTGCCTCTGACCCATTGTGAGCCACTACCAACCCCCTTTAGTTTAGGAGTGGGATGAAAATAATGACTAAGTATTGTTTATTATGTGTAAAGGTTAGAAAGTAAGAAGTTATTTATATTAATTCTATACAGATGGTTCGACTTTACCATGATGCAGAAGCAATAAGCATTCAGTATGCTCCTCAACGTACAAAGGGGCTATGTCTGAAAATGCACTTTCAACTTACGATATTTTCAACTTAACAATGGGTTTATCAGGATGTAACCCCTATCATAAGTTAAGGAGCACCTGTATATGAATATATTATTATATATGTAAGCATTATGATAATTATATGATTATTTTTGTATATATAAGGGCTGTTGTGAAAGTATTCAGCCATGTAATATCTTCTCATTATATTAACCATGGCTGGATAACTTCCAGACCACCTCATATATGAGAATGCATTTATAAGAATATAAATTCCTATCTGTAAACTACCTAGGATGATGGTAGAGTAGTCAGTACTGAAAATGTTCTGAAGTCTAAGGATAATTTTGGTGGCTGAGATACTCATCCAGAAAAAAAATTCATTATAGTTTTAAATAAGAACCACCTGCTAAGGCAGGGGTCCCCAGTGCAAGAAAGGTGGATGGAGAAGCCCCGAGACAAATGGGAAGGATCAAAGCTTCCCTGGGTAGGGCCTGACAGCCGGGATCAGTGCCCAGTGTCAAGGAGGGCACTCCATAGTGGGGCAGCTCCATGCTCAGCTCACCATGAAGATCTCTGGAAAGACTCCCCAGCCAGTCAGCGATTTACTCAACTGGCTTCGCCAACCAAAGGACTCCTTTCCATCGAGAGTGCCAAGTGAGCAGCACTGTGTGGTCACACACCCCTCCCACCTGTCTTCCCTGTTTCTGATTTTCTGATCCAAGGAGTGAGAGGAAGAAGTAACTATACAATTAGAGAAGTTTTTTCAAACTGCAGGTATTGATCCACTTATAGTGGTTCTGAAATTAATTCAGTGGGTCACAATCAGCCTTTTCTAAAAAAAAAAAAAAAAAAGAAATATCAGCATAAATTGTACAAAGTAAGGGAGGTATTATTTATTTGATGGAGCTTTGTTTCAGTGTCTACAATGGAAATTGTATTTCTTTTTTTAAAAAATTGAAATATGCTGACTTAGAAAATCCCAAACCACTACCTTAACACTCAGTTCTGCCTGTAGCAGGTAATGAACTGCTTGCTACATAAGTGACATAGGAAATCTTAATCAGCATTTTGAAATTTGATGCATAATCAATATGCCAGGACATCTCTGGGAGCTATTCTCAACAGAAAGTTGGCCTAGGAAGGCCGCCGGTCTCTGAGTGTTTGTGATGACCGCTCTTGGGATGCTATGTCGAGTCTTAGTAGTAGCAGTTGTTCTCCCCAGGCTCACAAGCAGCACAGACCTTCCTGGGCAACACAATATATACCTTGTACACTCTGACTCTCCTTAAAGGGAAATTACCTCTTCTCCTTGTGGTCATTTCCCAAATTAGAGGTGATTCAAGGATGCCCATGTCAGCTCACCTCTTCAGAGGGAACTGCTGGGAATCCCCAAAGAATACAGATAATATGGTCTAAAATAGCCAGTAGATGCCTGGAGGCCAAGTGGTCCAACCATGCTGAGGCTCCATTGTATCTGCTGGTGCTGGGCCAAGATGGGCAGCCCCAGAGCACCGGCTCCTGCCTCCACTCTCCCCCTGCTACGCTGTCAGCCTGCAGCTACCTGCCAGGACTGGGCTGTCGTTCATGCAAGTGCATGGCTTACGCCAGCATACCTCTACAGGATGCCCACTGCATCTCCAATAGACCTTATCATGTTCCCTCAAAACTGTCTTTCCTCCTGACTTTCCCTTTTACTTTTTGAATAGCCTCTTCTCCCAAATAGCTCCTTTTCCCTCGTTCCTTACCTTCACCCAAGTGCTGAGTCTGACCCATTCCAACTCCAAGTCTCTTGCATTCATAATCTCCTCCACTCCCCATGGCCACTCCCAAAGATGAGAACTCCATGGAATTCCCTGGAAGGTGGCAACAGCTATCCCCTCCCTGGTAGTATCTGCTGTACTCACTGCCACACCAGTCTGATGAGGTCCAGCCTATGTGTGATACTCTCCTGCTCAAAACCCTGCAGTGACTCCCCTGCAGCCTCCCAAATCAGCTGTGGCCTTTGGCTGACATTCAAAGTCCTGAACCGGCTGGGCCCAGGGTGCCTTTCTGGCTTAATCTCCCACCTTCCAGCTGGCAGGAATCTGTCGTACCTTCAAACTGGGCTCCTGTCCTAAGAACACGTCCATGCTTGCCTCTCCCTTTGTAAATGATGTTTCCTCTTCTTTTAGACCCTACCCTTCCTTCCAGGTCCAGCCCTGCCTCCACAAAGTCCCTCCCAATTCTGCTTTGTACCTCCTACACCCAAGGGATCTCCATCTCCTTCAGACACATGCAACCCTCAATACCTGACAAGGGCAGTTCTCTTCAGTGTAGTCGCTGTGCCGGGTATCCCCGGAAGGCAGCAGCTTTGTCTTTTGCATGTTTTGGTCCCGACTCCCGGGGCCTGGCTCTGTGCTGGGCACGCAGGAGATGTTGGATACACGCTGGCTGAACTGAGACCCTTGTCCTCTCTAACCGGTGGAGCCCTGAGGTGGTGTGGGGCGGGGGTGTAAAGGGGAAAGGGATGGATGGGCGGGCAGGTGCATGCTCAGGTCACCTCACAGGCTGGCTGGGGTGGTGGGCCTTGCTGTGCTGGCTCAGCATCACCTGGGACTGGTCCTGCAAGGCCTCCACGTGCTCGGGATCCTTCAGGCCCCGCGTTTCTGGGGAGAAGCAGTGCCAGTGAGCTCCTCCCCCAGAGGCTCCCCAGCCTGTCCCCTCATAGTCAGCCAGGAGGGGCCCTCAGGACACCTCTCTCCTGCCCCCAGGGTGGAGGCCTGCACACATCTGCAGCATGTGGGTGGTGGAGGGAGAGTGAGAGGCAGAATTCCCGTTCTTCATCCCCGACCACTTCTCTGGAAGGCTTGGGCAAAGACTCAGCTACCTGGTTTGAAGAGGACCAGGGCCTTCATGCAGGCGAACTCTGTGGGGTCCACTGCCAGCGCCCGGAACCGAGAGATGGTTTCCCGCAGGATGCGTGTCTCCATGCTGGCCAGTGTGAGCCGGCCCTGAGAGCTGCCAGCGGCAGAGGCCTCAGGCGGGACCAGCAGAGGGCAGCCGTCCAGAGGCAGAGACCACTGTATGGCTCCGAGGAGGAAGAGCTCACTCCACGCCTCTTCCAGCAGGATCACCTGTGCTCAGAGAGGGTGTAAGTGTTATGGTGGATACACAGCTTCTCTGGCTCAGCCTGGAGCCTCTGCCACCTTCTCAGACAACCCAGGAACGGAAGGGCTGGTCCTGGGTGCCCAGGATGTTCTCCTGACCTCCGCCTGACATCAGCCAGGGGCCCAGAGCTCTGGGATTTGGTATCATCTGGCTCAGCTGCCTACCGTCTGAGACAATCTATGGGTTCCACCCAGAGCTGCAGCTGGAACATTTAGGAAAGTCTAGAGCCATGGGAAGCTGGGCAGTCTCAGGGACACCCCAAGAGTGTCATAAGTTGTGTGTGCTCAGGAGACTCAGCCTGACTCTTCTGAGCTGCTCCATGCAAACTCACAGACCGGCTAAGGGGATCAGACCCTCAGTGCGCTTCTCTTCCTGGTCTATCATGAGAGGTCTGCTTGCCCACCTGAAGCCCAGAGGGGCGTCCTGGAGGTGGAGAGATTGGGCTGAAACTCAAGCCCTGAAGTCCTCTAAGGGGGCCTAGAGTTGGCTACTCATGCTGTTCTGGGTGTGCAGATCTCCTGTCACCTACAGGAGGATGTCTGTGGGGCCTGAGAATCTTCTAGGAGGAAAGAAGACCCAGGGAGCCATAGGCACAGGCTTCAAATCCCTGGTCCCTGTGGGTCCCTGGCCATCACCCTCCCCTAGGCATGCAACCGACCATCATCCCTGCCCCGGAGAGGTGTGCACCCCACGGTCACCATCCCTGACTCAGAGACATGTGTGCCCCCACCCACCGCCATGGAAGCTGTGTGCGCCTCCATTCACACCAGCACAGGGGTGTATGTACCCCGATCTGGCTGACTCGCGTGGGCCGACTGACCGCCCCCCCCGGCCCAGCTCCCCAGCGGGCAGGCCGCCGGTACCTGATCCCGGAAGGGCAGGCTGGAGAACACGGGCAGGTTCTTTGCCCACTTGACAGCCATGAAGAGCAGGCGAGCCGATGTCTCATGGATGCTGTCCAGGCCGCAGGGGGAGGAAGAGGAGTATGGAGATGAGGGGAACTCGGGGTCATTGCTGGTGACATCGATATTTTCATCAGCTGTTGGAGGAGGAGGGTGTGACCTCGGCGCCTGCTCCACCAGGGGCTGCAGGGAGGGCTGGGGGCCTGGGTGTGAGGGTCAAGGCTAGTCGTGCGGCCCTGCTGTGACCCAGGAACCGAGGCCGCTGGCCTGGCCCTTGGTTGCCCTCCCACTTACCTTCCTCTGGCTCCAGCTTAGCACAGGTTTCGGCTGTTATAAGGCTGGCCATGAAGTGGTGGCCCAGGGCCCTGGCTGCAGACACGGGCGTGGGGCCCCGTGGGCTGGGCCCTGCCGGGGCTGGGGGAGCCACCAGGGGCTGGGGCCGGGGCTCAGTGTCTGATTCCACGCTGTCCAGGCGGACCTGGGCTGTGCTTCGGGGCTGGCGCTCGTTCTGCACAGCTGGGGAGTAAGGAGGGTCAGGACACCTCACCGGTCACACCCATCTCTTCTGTCACATACCCCCCAGGTCACCCCCTGACTCACCGTCCTGGTTCATGCCTGCCTGCAAGCACTTCTTCAGCCGGCAGGCCTGGCACTGATTGCGATGGGCCTTGTCCACGGGGCACATCCCCGACCCCACCTGGCACCTGCAGGCGAAGGGGAGTCCCATGGGGTCAGTGTCCTGCCTGGGCCCTGGACCACAGGTTTGGACATTTCTGCCCTAGCCCCTCCTGGGCCCCCAGGGGCAGGAGCCCAGTAGGGCTCAGCACCCTCACCTGTAGATGAGCCTCCGCCTCACGCTCCGCTTGAAGAAACCGCTGCAGCCATTGCAGGCGTAGATGCCATAGTGCTTCCCGCTGCTGCTGTCCCCACACACGCGGCACTGGAGTGAGGGGCCCACGCCTGAGGGGCAGGGGCAGGGCTGGGGCAGGGCTGGGGCAGGGCTGCACACTCCCCTGGCCCTTGGGTTCTTGCCCACCCGCATTTCAGCACACACACGTCTTTTCCATCTGGAAAGTATATACATACCCCAACTCCCACCCCGGTTTCTGCCCTCTCTCCTGCCTCAGCGGACAGTGTTCAGCAAGAGCACACGCCCTGCCCCCACTTCCCCAGCTCCCGTTCCTTTTCTGCAGCTGGCTTTGGGCTCCATCAACCCACAAAACATTCTTGACACACCACTAGGGACCTCTTTACTTCTAAGCCCTAAGGGTGCTTCTCTGTTTTTTCCTTCCCCATCAGCTCAGCTGTCCTGTCCTGGCTCTGCTGCTCCCCACTCCCCCACCCCCATGCTTCTAGGATTCTGGGTTTGCCAGTAGGTTTCCGCACACTGGCCCACAGCCCTTGGAGCTGGATCTGAGTTGCTCAGGCTCCCTGCATGGTCCCTGCAAACCTCTGGCCCACACTTTGCTCCCCAAGGGCCCAGACCCTACCTCCAGGAAAAGCCATACCTGTTGGATCCTCCCCCAGGCCCCACCTGCCAGGAGACTCCTTCCTGGAGGCAGCCCCCGCTGCAGATGCAGCTGCAGCCACGGTGGAGCTCATCAAGCTGTTGGCCTGGTCCTGGACGGTCCCAGGGTAGCCTCTGCCTGCCTGCCGGGGGCCCCTGGGGTGCTGAGCTGGGCCCAGCCTCTGCCTCAATCTCGGTACCTCTGTCTGTGTCCCTGTCTCTCTTCTGTTTCTACTTCTCCCTCCCCCTGCTGGTTTCTGTCTATCTCTATGTCTTTCTGTGTCTCTGTTTCTCTCTGTCTCTGCCTCCTGTCCCCTCTGTCTGAACTCAGGAGCTGCCCCAAGTTCTCGAAGCCCCTCACAACACAGCTCTGGCTTGAGGAGATTTCCCCCAGGGCAGCGGCAGGGCGCAGTTTATGATCCCCTTAATCTTTACTGTCTCCACAGGGGATCAACCGGCCACACCTGCAGCATTACCAAGGTGCCCCCAGGAGCCGGTCAGTCCTGCTGCCTTCACGCCAGTTCCCAGGCTGCCGGGAGTCCCCGGGGCCCTTCTGCCCTGTGCTCTCAGCTGTTCACCATTCAGTGCCAAATCTTGAAGGGAGCTGTGGACTCTACTTCCTCCAAGGGCTTTAATCTTTTTGAGCTGCTTGGCATGTGTCTGAAGGCAAGTGTGCGGAGCCAGTGTGTGTGTGTCCCTGTGCCTATGTGGGTCCATGCATGTGGTGCTCCCTTTGGGTTCCAGGTAGACCCGAGAGGTTCTCATACCAATCCCTTGACCAGCGACTGCTTGGGGCCCACAATGTGAGGATCTTGGCCCCCTGGAAGGCTGCCCTGCCTTCCTCAGTTCCCAGACACCCAGCACAGAGGCGGGCGGCTCCCAGGACGGGTCCAATGTAGAGTCTCAGGCTGGCCTGGGGCTGGCAGATGTTTTCCTCACCTACCTGGAGATCTGGGCCTGCAGGAGGAGGTGGGGTGAGGACACAGTTGCCTTGAGCCTGGCTATGGGCTCTCAGGCGGCCTCCCCTTCCTTCCCTGACTCTGCCACAGCCCCTCCTCTGCCCCCAGGCCCAGCCCTCACAGCTCCAGCACAGTGGTGGTTCTGCGGGGAGGAGGGAAAGGAGGAGTCTGTCCTCCTTGGGCCAAGCCCAGGCCCAGCAGGGAGAGGGCAGAGAGCAGAGACAGACCCAGGTTCAAATCCCTGCTCCGCCACAGGCAGCCATGTGTCCCTGGGCAAGTGACGTAACCTGTCTGAACTTTGGTTTCTTCATCTGTAAAAAGGGATGACAGAAGTACCTGTCTTGTGGTGTAGTTGGGGAAACTATGGTAATCCATGAACTGTGTTTCAGTGCCTGGTGCTGGTAAGACCGAATGAATGATGTGTGCAGTTGCTGCTAAGTGCCACTTCTCAGGGTCGCTGAGATCACAGGGTGACACCCGGTGACCAGCCTCTCCTTTGCCTGCCCCTCTGCCCCATCCCCCATGCCCAGGTTGGAGCCGAAAGCCCCATGTTGGCCTGGAGGGGACCACCCATCCTCAGCAGATCTGAGCACAACTCTGGGTGAGCTGGGTGGGGTTGGCCCAGCCTTAGAGCCCAGGGGGTGGGCAGACGGTATGAAGCTTCCGGAAGGATCATGGAGTTAAGGGGACAGAGAGGGTGGGGCATGGCCCTTATGTAAGTGGGGTTAACCCTCACTGTGACAGGGAAGCACTCTTGGGGATTTGGAAAGTCAGCTTGAGGGGCTTTGCAGGGTAATCTGCTTTCTGGGGCCTCAGAAGATCGAGGTCATGGGGCTGGGCCCTCTCGCCTGTCCTCCCCTCCCCTGACCTCACCCCTGCCTGCCTTCTGCCAGGAAGCCCCTCGGGACCCTCCACTGACACGGTCTCTAGCTCCACCTCAGCACCAAAGCCAAGGGCATCTCCTGTGAACTTGGCTGGCTCCCTCCTTCCCAAAGCCTGTCTTTCTCATTTCTTCTGGAACACGGGTCTTTGCCTTTACCTCGATGCACCCAGAGGTCGCCACGGCAGAGCTTTTTGCTCTCCCCTTGAGATTTCACACACACTCATAGCTTCCATGACCATCAGACTCCTTCCTGCGTCTCTGCCCCAAGCTTCCCACCTCATAGATCCATGGGAGCTCCTGTGGGGTCCAACTCCACGTGCCCCAAACTATCCGGGATTCATCTGCACAGGGGTGGCAGCCCAGGCCCCAGGATCGAGGGACCTCCTGGAGCAAATGTGTGCAGGGATGAAAATGCCTAAGGCTGAGCCCAAGGGTCTTTGACCTGAGGACAAGGACAAGCGGATGACAAAGAAGCATGAGAGACCCAGAGAGAAACTCAGGTCAGCGCCATGCTGTGGGAGTGAGGGAGGATTCAAGGATGGAGGCATCACCGGGACAAGTGCTCTGTGAAGTCACTGAGAAAGCAAGCTAGGAGTTCTTATGCAAAACTTGCCATAGCATATTCAAACCTCTCGGCAACCCTACGAAGGAGCTATCCTTATTAGCCTCAACTCACAGTTGAGCAAATGGAGTCAGAGAGGTTAAGTAATTTGCTTCAGACCACACAGCTACTGCATGGTGGAGGAGGCTCGGGTGGAGATGGGGATTTCAAGCTGTGTCTGATCCCCAAACTCCTGCCCTACACCAGGATACGCTCCAGGGAGCAACAGCCTGGTTTGGTGTCAGCAGCAGGGGTAGCTGGTGGTGGCCAGTGCTATTCAGGAGGAGGGGTGGGGAGGCAGGAATGGGAAGCAGAGCACTTGGCTGTGAGGGAAGGAGACAGGGTTGAGGAGGTTGTAGGGAGGGTGACATTAAAGAAAGATTTTATTTTCCCCCATGGAGGGAGGTATCTAAACAAAAATATTTTAGGAGAGGAATTCCCTTTAAAATGGAAGATGCAGAGGAGAAAAAGCCAGAGAGAGAGGGTAAAGCTGGAGGGGGGATGTAACTGGAGCCCTGCCCCACCCCCAGCATCTCAGGGAGACACCTGAGACAAGTGGAGGGGCTTCTCCAGCCTGTGGAGGGCTCACCTGTGAAGAGCCAGCGACCCCAGGGCTTAAGGGCAGGCTTGGGGCCAGCATCCCTGCTCTCAGATCCTGGCTTTATGTTTTCCTGGCTGTGAGCTTGGACAAGGTATTCCCCCTCTGCCTTCAGTTTCATCCTCTCTAAAATGGGTAAGATAGTGTCCCCTGCAGGGTTGTGGTGGGATTAAAGGAGGTGACAATGTAGAATCAGTTAGTGCAGATGGAAGGGAGAGCTTTTCTTTCTCTCAGGTGGCTGCAGGCCCCAGGGGAAGGAGCTGAGTGGGGAAGGGATTTGCCCCTCCTGCCCCATCTGCCCAGTCCCTTCCCATCCTTCAAGGCTGTTTGGGGCCCACCTCCTCCAGGCTGCCTGCCCTGACTCCTCAGTCCACCTATTCTCTCCTTCTAGAGAGATCTTATCCAAAGCCAGATCTTGACCTTATGCTGAACCTCACTCCAGGTCAGCTCTCACTACTCAGTCCAGACGGAAGATTCCAGGGAACAGGTTTAGTTAGAGTTTCAGGTTAGCTGGGCATGGGGATCACAGGAAGTCTGTTTTTTAACTTGCCTGTATTTTCCTACATTCTATAGTGGGCATGTATTACTTAGGATGGCAAAACAACAACAACAAAAAACCCCAAAACAAAAACCCAATCCCATCTAAATAAAAGACACCCACAGTGTCTGACCTGCCTGTTCTTACACAGTTTATTTTGACCTTGTTATGTCGACTCATGTTCTTTGGATGCCGGTGAACTCCTCTCTCAGCCTGGCCCTCCGTTCTCTGGCAGGCCAGGCCGGGCCAGAGCTGGGCACTGTGCTGGGGGCAAGGACAGCAAAGCCCAGCAGGGCCTGGGGCTGGGGTAGGGGGGTCTCCGATCTGTGATCACCAGCTGCTGGGGCAGACGCCAAAGGATTACTCAGCCCAAAGCCCTGAATTTGCTGACTAAGCTGCCAGAGGCCACCTTATCACTAATACAATTATTCCCCCAGGGGACAGGTCAGCAACTTCCCCCTACTGCACGAGGCCTGGGGTGAAGGGGAATGGAGTGACAAGGTGGTGCCTGTGAACAAACTCCCTCTGGACCTTCAGGGCCCTGGCGGGCAAGTGCCTGCCCTACACTGGGCCACTAGGTCCCAGGCCTGAGGCCTGACCTAGGCACTGGCAGAGGGAAGAGGGAGTGGCTGCTGTGGTCAGACCGGCTGGGCTGACGGCCACAAGCTCCCGTCCAGCAGCTGCGGACTTCTTGATTGGGGCAAGATTCCTTCACAACTTTGGGTCCTGGGAAAAGGTCTTCTTCCAGGATTTCTTAAAAATGCTCCCCCCAAACCCCCGCCCTGTGTGTCTTTACCATCTTTGAAGCTCTTAGCTAGTGGTAAACGCACAGTCTCTGGAGCCGGGGACCCAGCAAATCCACTCCAGGAAACTATCCCACAGAAAATTTCACGAAGATTTAATTATATGGATGTTCCCTGCAGTAATTTCAGTAAAACATCCATCTGTAGACAACTGGCTAAATAAACTGTGTTCCATCTGTACAGTGGAATGCCATGCAGCCATTGTGAATGGTGGTGTTCCTGTATTCGTTTACATGGAAATATGCCCACTATGTTTCAACTTCAAAGCCACCTACAAAACAGTGTGTATAGTTTGATTTCATGTGCACCAGGGGAATTTCTGGCCAAAGATCATGGGACGCCTTTCTCCTTGGCAGGACCTAAATGAATCAATGGTTTCTTTTTCTAGAGCAGGGGGTGGAAGGTTCAGGAGTCCTAGAGGCAGACATCAGCAGGAACGTTTCTCAACAAAGCCTCTTTCTTTTCTTTTCAAGATAACATTTAGAAATAATCAGATATTCCCCTGTACAGTTTCCCAGCTCTTGGCGAGTAAAGTCTTTCCCCTTGAACCATTTTAAAGGCCTGGGCAGAACTGGAGGGGACACTGCCCTGTCCTAGGACAGGCAGACAAAAGGCCGCCTGTTCCGGACACACCTGATCTGCTCCACCGTGGGGTGACCCCCTTCCTCCTTTGTACCTGAGATGACTGGCAGGGACGATATCCAGGTCAGCTTCTCCTTCCTCCCGGGTACTCTGAGCAGTAGGCTTCTCAATTCTCCAGCAGCGCTGTTATAATAAAGATGCCACTGCAGAAACTCTCACCGCAAGCAGAAATTTCTCTGTTTCATTTGAGGGTTTAAAGCCAAACACGTATTACAATAAAATAAAGCTCTTATCATTTTTAAAAAGGAATGGCTCATTTGAAATCAGTATTACCTGTAAGAATAATAGGAAATATTTATGAAGAAATTAAGTGCTTATGTGCTTATAATTAAGTATTATGCGTGAGAATGAAAAGCTACTCGTGCTCTCTAACAACTAGCAGCTGCCCAGGCCTGAGCCTTGGCTGATCAGAACAGCTGCAGCCGCAGCAGGCACGAGGCCCATTCCAGAGGCGCCCTTCCACCTGGTGCAGCAGGTGTACTCACTTCCGATGCAGGGGCTGGGGTGGGGTGGGGAGCTATTTGAAAACCAGTACAGAAGTACTTTAAAAGTTTAACAACAGGTACAACCATACCAATGTATAACAGCTGACTGAGACTTCTCATCATCATATTTTTTGTCTCCTAGAAATGAAACAACTTAAGGCAGAGCTTTTCAATCTCAGCACTGTTGACGTTTTGGACCAGTTAATTCTTGTTTGTGGGGGCTGTCTTGTGCATTGTAGGATGTTTAGCAGCATCCCTTGCCTCTGCCCGATAGATGCTAGCTGTGACAACCAAAACATCTTCAGACATTGCCAAATGTCCCCTGGGGGGCAAAATCACCCTTGGCCTATGCCATGTTATACCCCACTTCCCGTGAGGCAGGTCACCAAGTCTGTTTTCACAGATGCAAGGAGCACTTTCCATGACGAATGTCTGCAAGGAGCCCCAGTGGGGCCCCAGGTCCATCACACAGGTAATGTTATCCCCAGTGTCATGTGTATGCAGATTCAGGAACTATCTGGAAGGATGCTCAGGGTCGACAGAGGTTTTCTCTGAAGGAGAATTATACTATTTTTTTTCTTTATAGTTTTCTGTATTGCTTGAATATTTAATACTGACCATGTATTATAACATAATCAAGTTAAAATAGGCTTTTTAAATGTTTTTAAAAGACACTGGTTAATCTAAAATAAATAAGAGCTATAAAATAATAGAAAATATTTATTAAGAAATTGTTGTGTGCCAGACACAATTCTTAGTGTTTATATGTGTGAACTCATTTAATCCTCACAACACTATCAGATAGGCATTATCATTATTATCCTTTCTTACAGATGAGACTGACATTACAGAGAGGTTTAGCAACTTGCCAAGTGTCACACAGCTAGTAAGTGACAGAGCTGGGATTCAAACTTAGGCAGATAAGCTGATTATGTTATGAGAATACATCTGCCCAAGGGTAAGGGAGAAAACAATGGAAATATCCTTAAAAACCCAAAAACCTTCATGCATTTAATAAAGAAAATCTTCTCCAGATACATCTTGTCTCTAGGTGGGTTGAAAGGAGAAAGCAGGTACTGTGGGCTGTGGAAAGTCACTTTTGAAGTGGCATTTCTGTTTCCAGCTTTTCTATGAGATGCAGATTCTTAAACTCAAACTATAATATATTAATAATAAAATTTACAGAGCTGAGCTAAAGGATCTTTCTGTAGGAACCTTCCTTCTTGTCTCTTTGCTTTTTTTTTCCCCCCCAAAAGCTGCCTTTGAGAAAATGTTTGCTTTTTATTTTTTAAATAAAGAGCTGGGGTCTTGCTCTGTTGTCCAGGCTGGAGTACAATGGCCTCCTCCCAGGAGTTCGAGGCTGCAGTGAGCTATGAGGACGCCACTGCTCTCCAGCCTGGGCGACAGAGTGAGACTCTGTCTCGAAAAAAAAAAAAAAAACAAGCAACCCCCCCAAAACCCAAACAAACAGAAAAAACCAAACACAATTAGAATACTTAAGAAATTGTTATTAATTTAGTTATGACAATAGGATTGTGGTTATATTTAATGAGAAAGAATCCTTACCAGCTAGAGACATACCACGGAGTATTTACAGGAGAAGTGAGGCCATTTCTTGGATTTGCTTTCGAAGCTTGCAGCAAAAGTTTGTTTTTTTAAAAAAAATAAACCAGTGAATGAAAGAACTGGGTAGGTGAACCGAGAACAACTCAAGCTGATAGTTGTTGACGCGGGTGATGGGTGCCTGGATGTAATTGACCTATTATCTCTAATTATCTCTCATTTTGTTTGTGATTGACATTTTATACAATAAAAATGTTAGTTTAAAATACAAATACACAAGCAGACTACATGAAAACTGAAACAAGAGATGTGGTTGATGACTCTTTAGTCTAATAAGTCTTTTCTTCTTTTCCCCTCTGCTTCCACCCGCCTCACCCTAAATCTGCCCTCACTGACCACCTTTATCTCGCTGGGTAGTTCCCGAGCAGCCAAGCTAAGCGGCGAAGCTGCGGAGAGGAAGACGCCGGGCGCTGGCTGGGGCTGCTCGGCCAGGCGGGCACCAGCGCCCCTGGGGGAGAAGGAGCCGCGACCCTGGCGCCCCCCCGCCAGCCTGCCCCCGACCTCGGCTTGGCCTCTTCCTCCCACCGACTCCCCGCACCTCAAGACTGGCCCAAAGGCCTCTCCCGAGACCAGGCAGTCGGTCCTCGCTCCCCGCATGCCAGTCTCTCAGAAAGCATTCCCTTCCGTTGTTTGTTTCCTTGTGCCTGAGCTGCCTGAGACCACGAATCTAGTCTATCTTGTTTAAGGCCTTGACACGGAGGAGCCCGTAATTGTTTGCTGAGCGACTGCCTGAATTCGTGGATGAAGCCTTGCCCCAGTTCCTGGCAGAGTCTGTGGCTCCTTCGCTCTGCCCCGCGCCGAGGGCACCGGATGGCATCGTCTCCGCGCCCCGTGGATCCGATCCGCTCACCGCAGAGCGCCAGCGCCTCGGCGCGCCCGGCCGCCGCATCAGCGCCTACGCGGCCGCTCATTCCACCGTGACAGGTTTAAAACAGTGACTTGCAATCGAAACAAGTCAGTTTAGAGATTCTCTGGGAAGAGAGATGTAAAAATGAAGAGCTGCTGATCATTGATAGGAAGAGAGTGTGTTTTAATAAGAAGGGATTTGTCTGGCTAGAACCAACACCGGTGGAAGCAAGGGCTCCCTCGGAGCGGAATGCTGGTTCCCCAGGGGTCTTTCCCAGGCTTGGCTGTTTCCCTACCCAGACAAGCAGCCCCTGGTCTGAGACGAAGGTTTTCAAGGTTTGTTGAGTGAAGGGGCTGGCACGGGCGGGTCCTGCTGATGATGTCTCAACCGGTGCACCTCTGCTTTCGTCTGTTTTAGAGTTAGTAGAATTTTGTTTGAAGAAAGGTTTTCTTTTCCTAAACAGAGGATTGCAGGAGGCTCACATAGGAGGCTCTATTTATTTGCTCAGTGGCCTTGGACAAGTCTCTTCACCTCTCTGGACTGTTACAATGAGGAAATAGTGAAATTAATAAACCTTACCCGGGTGAAGGCAGAGGACTGAATTAGATGACCTCTCAAGTTCTCTCCCTGATCTAATGTATTGTACCAATACTCATAAAATTATGACTTTTGATCCACTTGCAGTACCCGGAAAGGCCACAAGATAGCGGTGTTACGCCATGAGAAAAGTTTTGCCTCGGTGGACTGTTTCATTCCCCAAATCCTAACACAAGAAAGTTAGGAATTTCTTCCTTGAAATTGCAGAAAAGAAAACATTTCATTAGTACTCACTTGCAACTTCAGGCAGAGGATTTGCGCAGTTACTGACGAATCCTGGCAAAGTTACCTACAGTGCTTCATGCACAGTTTTGTGTTTTTCTATCAAAGCACCAAAGAGGAGCTGTGTGATGGAGTCAGGAGACCACTGTCTAGCATTGAGGTGGCATTTCCACCCCATAAGAACATCTGTTCTGTTCTGATACATTGCTTCATGTGTGTTAGAGCTCCTTACATATCATGAACATCCAGAAAATAGATGCTGAATGGAGTGGATGTTGGATTTGTTTAATTGAATCATGCACCCTGGCATTAAACTACATAGTATTCTCTAAAGAGGATTTCCTGTGTTCCCACAGAACTGTTGGGATGATTTGTCAAAATGGCTGGAGACAGAGGTTTGGATTAAAATTTGGTTTTTCTGTATTCTAGAGGTCGTTGCCTCGCGGACCAGATTACTAGGATTTGGGGAGCAATGAGCAGGAAGGACATTTGCTGAACCAAACCTGGGGGCAGTTGTTAGGTTAAGCCTGGCAAACCTGCCGCTTAGGAGGGTCTCCATACAAGGATGAGATTCTGTGGTCCTGCTTGGTCAGGAATCTTTGACATGTTATACTTTATTGGCAGGAAAAGAAAGTATGAAAACAACGAGATCAGGGAAACGCAGCCAGGTTGGAAAGGACATATGTCACCCAGCAGACACTAGGAATGGAGGCAGAACGCAGTGGTGGAGCCTGGGGTGTTGATGTCTTGTGGCCTGAGAGGCAGGAGCTGCCAAGGTGCTTGGCGGAGGTGCTATAGAAGGTGCGGAGCCCCTGGCAGAGAGTCTGAGTGATGATCAAGAGTGGGTGCCCTGAGCCTGAGGGCCAGAGATGGCTTTCCGGACACAGACCTGCCTGCTGTTCCCCCATGGTGTGGTCACCACCAGAGTAAATGAACTGAACATTCCTGAACTCAGGCTGCACCAGCCTGTCAGAGCCTGCTCATGGAGGAGCCCTGGTGACCACCATGAGTGGGCCTGGGCAGGTCATCACAGGCCGTTCACTACCTGGATTGCTTTCCTGGCCCTGGCTGCAGCCAAGGAATGTCCAGACCCTCCTGAGTGGGTGTCTGGAGATCAAGCACTAGAAAGGCCATTTTGAATCATCTGATGCTTCAAGCTACTAGATATTCCAGTGTTGCGCACACTCGAGTAACATTCACATAACTTTTTTTTTTTTTATTTTTGGGGACAGGGTCTTGCTCTGTCACCCTGGCTAGGGTGCAGTGGCATTGTCATAGCTCACTGCAACCTCAATCTAGTGCCTCAGCCTGTGGAGTAGCTGGGACTACAGGTGCACGCCACCACGCCCAGCTAATTTTTCTATATTTTGCGGAGACGGGGTCTCACTCTTGCTCAGGCTGGTCTTGAACTCCTGGCCTCAAGCGATCCTCCCATCTTGGCCTCCCAAAGTGTTAGGATTACAGGCATGAACCACCGTGCCCAGCCCCTATAACTTTTAAAGGAAAATAATTGTTTCACTGTCCTCCCATGTTGAATTAAATAATTTAATGTTTAATGATAATATTACAAATATAAAACTAAGAAAGATTATAACTCTTATATAACTACATAATCAAAATGAAATTGCTAATTAAATAAAAGCACAGATTCAAAACAAACAGAATGAAAGCCAACAACATTGAAAAGATCATGTTTTGCTGGAACTCAATTGCTCCTCACAACATGAATGTAGGAATTAACTGTATGGTGCAAGTTCTTTTGCATTTGGCAGGTAATGACAATGAACTCACAACTCTGCCCACACTCCTGCGTTCTTCTCATATTAGCTCAGCTCAGGACAATTAAAGAAATGCTACCTGATTCTGGTGGTGGAATTAATGGTGGTGTTGGGCTATAAGGTAGTCAACTAGATAGTGAAGTATATGTTCATGCCTATTTTTAAAAGATTACTATTAAAATAAAAACAAAATAAAAAAATTATCACTGAAAACTTGAGGCTCTCGAAAAACACAGTTTTATTATATTAAATCCTCTCTCCCCAGGATGAGTTCCCAGGCATGGAATTATTAACTGAAAGGACACAATCAGCTTCATGACTCTTGCAACATTGTGCTAAGTGGACTTTCATAAATCAACGTTTTCATCGAAATAGTATTTCTCAGCTGGCCTCCAACACCCACAGTTTAACCCAGGAAAATAGGTGATTTGGGCACAAAGCAGGTGCATGAATCCACATTTCACAGCAGGCTACTGGCCTCGGTCAAATCCTGTTGCTCCTCCGCCCAAATCCCTCACTGGCTCCTCATCTCAGCGTGAACCCCAAGTCTTTCCCTGGCTCCCAAGTTTTCTGACCTCACCTCCTCCCCTGCTCCCCCTTGTGCTCCCAGTTCTGGGACACTCTGTGTATGCCCCAGTCCCTGCCTGGAACATCCTCATCCAGATATCCAACTGGCTGGCTTGTCCCCTCGCCCCCAACCATCCTATTTAAAATTGCAACCCCTACCTTGTCTCCACCACTCCGTATCCATCTGCCCTGCTCTGCTTTTTCCCACCACACGTATCGCACCTGAACACCATGTCTGCCTCACTCGTTTATGTCTTTGTTTTGTCTCCCCCATCAGAATGCAGGCTCCCTGAGGGAAGCCTTCTGCCATCTGGTTTACTGCCACATATTCAGTGTCTAGCCTAGGACCGGCACAGGGTAGGTTCTCAGGAAATACTTGCTGAATGAATGAATGGGTGAGTGAGTGAATGCTTGTCATGACTGGGGAGGCATAAAGGCAATTGACATAAAGTGAATCCCAAGGGAGAGTGCCTGAGTTCTCAGGCTAACAGAGCTCAGAGGTCAGGAGCAGGCTGAGGGGTCTTACTAGTTGCTTCCAATTGGGGCAGGCCCGTGATTGGCTTTGCCCAATAGCATGTGGCAGAAATGATGTCTGGGACTTGTAAGCCCAGGCCTCAAGAGATCTGGCAGCTCTCATGTCCTTCCTCTTGCTTGCTCTTCTTCATCCAGCTGCCGTGTTGTGAGAAGCCCAAGCTACAAGGACAGGCCACGGGAAGAGGCCACATGGCGAGGGGGAAGCAGGGAACCCAGCCGACAGGGAGAACCGGGCCCTCGGGAGCCATCCCAACCACCTCAGCCGGGGCGTCACACTGTGATGAATAAGCCTTCCTGGACAGTCCAGCCCCGGCCGACCATGGAGAAGACATGAGCTGTCTCTAGTGTTCCCTGACCGAATTCCTGACCTGAGAACTGTGAGAAATAATAAAATGGTTGTTGTGTGAAGCCATTATGTTGTGGGGGTATTTTGTGATACCGCAATAGGTAACACAAATGGGGGTGTTACCCCTGAGAGTCGAGTGTGTGTGGGGCCTGGCTCTGGGCCCAGGTGAGCCACAGGCAGAGGGGAGGGCAGGAGTCGGGCTGCGGCACCATCCAGGGCTCGGGTGGGGGAGGAGCCGAGCATTCTGCTGTCAGGGTGGGAGCGCTAAGGCTGACCTGGGCATCAAGTTCAAGCTGATTGGATTCTTTGTGTCCTGCTGCTTTCATCCCCCTCCCTCCCTGGCCAGACTCTAAAAAGGATTGACCCTAGGCTTAAAAGAACAGATTTTTGGAATCCACATATAAAAGCAGGACATGGTAGTAGAGGTGGCTCCTTGAAGCATCTTCCCCGGAGACAACGGCATGTGTGTATCACAGCAGCGTGCTGCCCTGTGTCCTCCGGCTCCTACGGACCTAGAGTGGGAGGGTCTCAGTGTAGCCTCAATAGTCAACAGCAATGTCTGCCATGATGAACACCACACACTCAGGGAGTAAGTTTTGGCTTACGTTTAGTTTTAAAGGGAGTTTTGCACGTGGATTTGTGTGATTCTTTTGGAGAGGCAGAGGTATGTAGAGGAACAAGCACAGGCTTTGGAACTAGACAGACTTGGGTTCCAACTCCTCAGCCACTTATGACTCGTGTGATCACAAGTCAGTTTCCTGATCTGGCTGGGACTTGGTTTTCCCAGCTGAAATGGAAAGAATAGTAGCAAGCTGTCCAGGTGGTTATGAATATTAAAGGCGAGGTAGATAATGTTGCACAGAGTGGGCACTATAAGTGTAAGTTCCCTAATTGGTCAGAATTAAATTTGTGTAGCACCACCTACCCCAGCTATCAGAAAAAGGAGGACCAAACATGATGTCCATTTATAGGCTGTTCATTTCAGAAGCCTGCTGCATCCACTCCGTCTGACCCCTTTGGGGGAGGGGGGTCTCCCCATCTGCAAATATTTTAGGTTGCACAGCATCTTGTGACATCCACAAGATCTATGTATTTCCAATGCCCAAACAGTGCTTGGCACATAGCATGTGTTCAATAAATATTTGTTGAATAAAGAGAGGATATACAACTTAAACCCATTTTAAGGTGTAGTTCCCTAGTGAGCCAAAGATGAGCAGACACTGCAGTGTTTGAACTTCCATTGGTCCTACGTAGAAGTCTGTGCTAGTGAAGGGTGCCGTACGCAGACATCCTTGGTTGTCTCAAGCCCATCCTTCCTGCTAACAGAACCCCAGTTGTGCCCAGCACAGGTGTGTGTCCAGCACCCAGTCATGGATCCTGATTGGCCAAAGCTAACCAGGACAATCCTTTCTCTGTTTTTCCAGGTTCCTTTGCAGCTATGAATGGCCACAGAACACACTTTGGCCAATAAGATCTAAGTGGAAGTTTACTGGACATAGGAGGGCACTCTGGGGATGTATTTGTTTTCTTGGTAAGTGGAGACAAATGCAGCTGCAAATGTCTTTCCTATTTTCTTCCCCAAAGATGGTTGTGAGAGCTGGAGCAGCAGAAGCTGTCTTGCAACCAAGAGGAAGAGGCCAAGAAAATTGCAGAGAAGCTGGCCCTGAAACTATTGACCCAATGCCAATAACTGCATTCCTCCAGACCTCTTGCTGTAAAAGAAAAATAAATTCCTGAGTCAGTGTAGTCAGGTTTTATGTGTGGCCAAATGAATACCTAAATGATACACAGATTATCTGGTTAAAAAAATTAAATGACATGAGCACAAAGGCTTAAAACCATTTCAGAATCCCTATGTTTCATTGATGAATGGGGTGAAGTGGTAGATTAAGACCTAGAATCTAGACTTTATAGAAGACTGTTTTATAAAGACTCTCAGAGGTCATTTGCTCATCTTCCCAGTAAATACAGGAAAATCTGCAACATTCTTAAAGGGTCAAGTGCTTCACTTTTCTAAGTGTGGTCCTGGGACCAGCAGCATCAACGTCACCTGGGAGCTTGTTAGAAATCCGGCCCCACCCCAGACCTTCTGAGTCAGAGTTTGAAGTTGAACAAGATCCTGGGTGATTTATGTGCACGTTATGGAGTAAGACACTCTTCTCAGTGTCTTTCAGCCCTGGCTTGAATTTTCTGGAGATGTTTTAAAATACCAACACCTGGTTCCCACCCTCAACCAACTGAAGATCAAAATATCTGAGAGTAGGAACCAAATGTCACTTTTTAAAAAAAGTTCCAATTAATTTCATTAGACAAGGAGGCTTAAGGAAGCTTAAGCCAGACTCTGCCACTTAATAGCTGTGTCCTGGTCATGTTATTTATTCTCTTTGAGCCTCAGTTTATTTGTCCATAAAATGGCCACAAAAGAGAGCTTGCTTCATACGAGTTATTGTGGAGATGAAACTTAAAGGATGTAGATCCAAGCACAGAGTAGGTGCTCAACAAATTAGGGTTTCCCAGCCTCGATGAGGGGAAGGCTCCCTGGAGCAGGGAGCCCCACACGGATTCCTGTGCTGCCCCTGGGAGAGGTGCAGCCTCCGGAGGGTGAATGAGCTCCCCAGGCAATTCTTGTTAGGCAAATTTGAAAAATGTGGCAAGAAATGTTATTTCTCCTTCTTCTTATACCCTTTTTGTACTTTATTTCCACCTCTCATAACTTATTTTAGAAAATTTCAAACCTCAAAGAAGTAAAGAATAGTATAATGAACACCACATACCCCTCACTATATATAGTCACCAAAATGCATTTTACCTTTTTTGTGTGTTCTCTCTCTCTCCGCACACACGTGCACACACACACGTCTTTGCTGACCCATGGGAAAGTAAGCCGCGGACGTCATGACCTTCATTGCTAAATACTGCAGCACATACTCCTGCTCAACCAGACACCATACACCATCATCACATCCAAGAAGTGTTCCATGGATTCAATTATGTCATCTTGAATACAGTCCATATCCAAACTTTCCCTCTCCCAAAATGTTCCTGATCACTATTTTTTGAAGGTCTCACTGTGTCTTAAAGTGTCTTTTCCCACTGCTGAGCCTCTCTGATTACTGGGAATGTGTTATTTTGAACCGTCACCTTGTCACTTCCCTGCCCTGATCTGCTGGGGTTTACAGGTTCTTGTCATCTGTCCCTGACAGTTCTTGAAATGTCTGAAGGTTGAAGACAGTCCCCCCTCCAGATCCCTTCCCATCCTGGTCACCATCCCAGTTGCCATCCTCCGGGCTCTTTCTTGGTGGCCCTTGAACCTGCATGATGCGTGGTTCCTAGAGCTGCACGCTGCGGGTCTGACGCCAGCACAGAGCAGGCTCACTGCCTTCCTCTGGTGGAAGTTGTACACCTTCACATGCAGCCTGAGATCGTATTGGTCACACCGAGCTTGGGTAAACTAAGCAGCGCTGGACTTCTTCATCCAGTCCTCGTGCAACTGATGCCCGTTGATTGGAACTGATGTAGAGAAAGAGTCTGGAACTAATATAGGCTGGGACCATATAACTTTCCAGGCCCCAGGGAGACTGAGACCAGCAAGAAACAAGCCTCAGCCTCCAGGGGAAGCTGACTGTAAAATTCTAGCAGCACCAAATATTGCTGGGGCACTAAACCTCTCTGAGTCTGAATATTCTCATCTATAGAAGGGAATAATATCCTAACTTCATAGATTTGCTATGAAGATTAAATCAGATAGTGTGTGTAAGAGCACACAGCACAGTGTCTGGTACAAAGTGAACTGTATTGAAGTATTGAAGAATAATGGAGTTTTGGGGTGATGTTTGCACAATACCGTGAATGTACTAAATGCCACTGACTTGTACACTTGAAAATGGTTAAAATGGTGAATTTTATGTTAAGTGAATTTTGCCACAATAAAAATATAGAATAAATGGAGGTTTCCAGGCAGAAAAGGTAGATGGGAAGAGTGGGAGGTAGCATATTAGGCATAACAATTAGTTTCTGAGAGTTCTTCATGAAAGGTTGTACAGGACAAAGGCAAGAACGGAGCTTGTGGCTGGGTGCAGTGGCTCACACCTGTAATCCCAGCACCTTGGGAGGCTGAGGTGGGGGGAAGATCACTTGAAGTCAGGAGTTTGAGACTAGCCTGGGCAACATAGCAAGACCCTGTCTCTAAAAATAGATTAAATAAATAAAATAAGCTGGGCATGATAGTGTGCGCCTGTAGTCCCAGCTACTTGGGAGGCTGAGGTGGGAGGATCACTTGAGCCTAGGAGTTCGAGGCTGCAGTGAGCTATGATCATGCCACTGCACCCCAGCCTGGGTGACAGAGCAAGACTATGCCTCTAAAAAAAAAAAAAAAAGAATAGCATGTATAGGCACTCCACTAGAGACTTCTCTCTAGTCAAGGATGACTTTCAATTGGCATTATGATCTAAGTTATATTTCACTTCATTATGCACCAAGTTAGCCGAAAGAGTTTGTCAAACACTTTGCTGAAATCAAGACCAAGGTGAAGTCACCTTGAGGGGAGGTGGCAGAAGTTTCATTCAAGTTGAGAGATGGAGCCACACTGAAGCAGCAGAGCAGGTCTCAACCTCTTCTGCACAGTATAATTACCTGGGGGAGGTTTAAAGAAATGCACGAGAGATTGTAACCCTGAGGGTGGTGCACATGCCTGAGTATTTCAGTTTAAGCTCCTCGGGTGATTCTAACACACAGACAAGGCTGAGGACCTGTGTAAGCTGGTGGGTTAAAGTTCTTTTTATCTAAGGCATGTCCTCTTCTCTAACTGGCCCAGCCACGCACGGAGCACCCACAGCTGATGTCTGACAAGCGGCTGACTTTCTTTTCAGAGCGGGTATTTGAAGCAATGTGAATAGAACATGAATTAAGGCCAGAGAAAGCACAAACATGGTAACAAAGCAGATAGTTCAACCACTTTATTGTATTTTTACAATAATAAAAATAAATTAGTCACACACAAAAATAGTTGTCATTTTTGCTGAAGAGAAAACAGACCATATTTACTCATATGATTCACCTTTTACTCTTCACCTGCTTACATAATAATTTAACACTATAAGGGTGACATGGAGTTGATGGAGCATTTAGTGGGATTCCTTGCTCCTGACTGTGCAGTTCACAGGCCAACCCGGAGGCCCTGGCCCCACCCATCCCCAGCGGGGACCATGGAGGTGTCAGGGCAGTGAAAGCCATCCCTTGTATCCTCTCCCTGACCCCGCCAGCTACCCTGCCTTGTCCCCAGCTCTAACCACGCCTCCTGAGCAACTGGTGCTGGCCATTCAAGACAAAGAGAGGGGATAAAAAAGACCCTCAAATTCCCATCCCCAACTATTTGGGGATGAGGAGAAGGCAGATTATATGAGGAAATATAATATTGAGGATGGAAAAGTGGCAATCTGGTTCAGGTACAATGCCAGGGTGAAAGTCCCTGAATGAGTCGAAAAGCTGAGGAATTTATATTCGATCTTAAACAC
Organism: Daubentonia madagascariensis; assembly: GCA_023783475.1. NCBI lineage: Eukaryota > Metazoa > Chordata > Mammalia > Primates > Daubentoniidae > Daubentonia > Daubentonia madagascariensis. The sequence continues at coordinate 2,420,253 of JAKFHU010000144.1, read as the reverse complement.
CAAGGAGTTGGACTAAGCAGTATATACTAAACAATTGTAACTATGGACTCAGTTAATAAGACATTATTGTGCGGTGACATTTCAGGAAGCTGGGTTAGTATGATCAAATAATTTTATACAAATGTGGATCACATATGTAAATAAATACTTATTAGATCCCTTTAAAATTAACATTCTAAAGAATAGAACTATTTTGGTGTAGTGACTCATTCTTCAGATAGAGTTCAGAATACATATTTCCTATAAACATCTTGTATTTACAAAGAACAAAATAATAAGTTATAACAAAGTATATCCTTCTGTCGACTGAATGGGGGGGGAGTGGTGCCAAGGCACGTGGGAGTTAGTTTGGTACCAGATGGCTTCCCTGTCACCGAGGCAAAGGGCTCAACATCTGGAGAGGCTGAGAAAGTTGGCTGGAAGTTTCCACCCTCTTGTGGTCACTTTTCCTCAGCACTATGAACATCTCCCATTGTCACCCACTGAATAGAACCAGGAATGGGGGATGGTTCAGGGTGGAGAGAATTATTTTGCCCCAGCAAAGGTGCAGGAAAGCAAGATGAGCTGAGAAGGAGAGAGGGGACTTAAGGGGTCCTAACCTTGTTGAAGCTCTGTCTCCATGATGGTGCAAGACTCCAGGCAGGCAACTCGCCATCCTGTTTGATTACTCCTCTATGAAACAGGACCAGACAGGGCAGCTCTGTCCAAGTTACTAGTAGTTCTCTGAGATATGAGGCCACATTGGTTCAGCTCAGAAGAGGGTACAACAGTGGGTTCAATATGGCTGACACGGTGGCAAAAGTCAGAAATGGGAAGTATGTGTGCTGTGTACTTGCCATCCCAGACCAGATGAATCACTTTCAGCTCTTCTACTTACAGAATCACCAAAGCCCAGTGTTGGAAAAGACCCTAAACCAGATACTGAAATCCCCTCCCAGTATCCCTGACAAATGGCCATTCAGTCTCTGCTGCCACAGAGTCCCTCTAACCTTCAGAAGGCTCCAACTTGTAGAAAGTTGGTTCTTCTGCAGGAGCTAAACTCTGCCTCTCTGTAGCTTCCCCAACCTGGTCCTAGCATAGCTCTCAGCATGCCCCAAGTCTCTTCTCCAGGTTGAACATTCTCATGAAGATCTTCCCACTGTTTCTAGCAGTCTGCACCCTTCATCAGTATTGGGCACCCTCATCTGAGCATTACACATGACCAATATTCTTAAAGTGTGGTTCTGACGATCACAAACAAAATGTGGTGTGACTCTCACCAATGTTTTCTCCTTATGTGGCCTAAATGTGGGTTTTGTTTGTTGGAGGTTCCATCCCATTTTCTGGACTCACATGGAGCTTAGTCAACTGAAATTCTCATATCTCCCTCACCTTGAACCGCCTCCCTCTGGTGGTTGGGTTTACAAGGTTTTGTTTTGCTTTTTAGTCACGTATTTCTTACGCTATCCCTTTTCTAGGGAGAGAACTGCAAGTCACTGTGAGGATGGGAAGGATAAACTGTATTAAATGGCCTTTGCCTAGGCTGCAAGAGGCACAGTGTCCTTTTCCAGTAAGTAAAAAAAGGGAATTATTTTTGTTTGGAGCGTTGTTGATTTTTGTAAGAAAAACATATAACAGCTTTAATTTATCCGTTTTTAAAATTCAGCGCAGGGAGTGAGGCAATCCAGTACACAGGGGGAAAAAACAGTATTAAAATGTAAATTTCAGTTCCACACACGGCCAGTTCAGGGCACATGAGAGGACCAAGAAGGAGATGGCAGGTGGGAGAACAGAGCGCTGGGAGAGGAGACAGACATGTCTGGAGGGAAAATACCACCAGCAGGTCGACTTTGCTTAGCCTCCTTCCCCAGGAGAGTTATCATTGGAAATACCCAAGGCCCTGATTGTATGTGTTGTACTAGGGAGAAAGGCATTTTGCTGAAATGAGAAACTAGGAAATTAGTAAAAATTGGATCACTAAGACAAATAAGTTGATAAAAACCCCTGTTCTAGTAATCAATAACCTTTCCAGAGATGAACCAACTCCAAGAATAGCTCAACTGTTCGTTGGAAGAAAAAAAGAGACCCCCTAATTTGGGTAATTTTTTCCCCCTGAAGACACAGGGTTGGTTCACTTGCTGCTACCCGATTGCACAATTGGCAGGCTGGGAAGATCATTGTCCTTTTAAGGAACTGTTAGGTAACATTCAGGAGCCACGGGACACTTTAGATATTAAAGATATAAAGCCATCATTGACCCAGCCCAGTCAAGGGAAGTCCTTAGCTGGAAGGACCGAGATGTTCACCTCCCACACAACAGAGAAATCTCTTTAAGGATGGTGAGTTCCCTCGTGTGTGGTGGCCCATGCCTGCCGGGCAGCTTTGGTGGCTAGAACATGTTCCCCTAACTTGGGCTAAAATCAGCCTTTCTCTCTTCCACCCATTGATCTTGCCCTGCCCTCCAGCATGAAAAGAAACCCTCTTCCAAGTATTCCTTCAAACAATTGGCTTGTTCAGCAAGATCTGATGGCAGCTGCATAAAGGACAAGAAGTAAAACAAGCAGCAAGAGGGGAAAAGCGGGCACTGAATAGCACCCGTCAATATGCTTGGCTCCTCTGGTCTCCTTATGCTTGGTCAGCCTGGAAGTCCGAACCTCTGCCAGGTGCTCATCTGCAGGCATTACATGACAGGAGAAAGGGGCATGCTTCTGGGAAATGGGGCCTGGGGCTCTTCAGGAGGAGAGGCTGGGAGGGCGCCCACAGAAAGGCCACGCAGAATTTCTGAAAGCCCAACGTTAGTATAACCTAATGGAGTGTGTCAGAGCGGGCTGGTGATACGGCTTCCAAAAGCTGCAAATGATCATCACATTGGTAGATTTTCAAGTAAAAGAGCTAATGGGAGAAATTTAGTTGCTAAAAATCCAGGCTTGCTTTAAAAGGGAAATATGCCCAGGACAACAAATAAGAGAAATTTTCTGTAAGTTTACAATTTGTTTAGCCTGATATTTCTCTTAATGGATGAGATATATACATTCCTCTCAATTGGGTTTTCCACCTGTCAATCAATATGCACTGCATCCCCCCTTCAGGCCTGTGGCCCCTGGAACTGTAGAGTTGGGTGAAGTGAAGTGGGCAAGGTGGGGAGGGGTCCACAGCCCCTTCTCCCAGCCAGTAGCATTAATGCGGCTCTTGGTGCTCAAGCCTGGGCTGGGGTATGGGTGAGAGTTGGGGAGGGGGACGGAAGGGATGCGAGGCCACAGAGAAGTCCATGAGTGAAACCAAAGGGAGATTCTTTCTAACACAACAGAGTCTTTGCTGGGACAGGCTGGCCGGACTTCCCACTGGGAATGGTGGAGCACCCAGGAGAGATGGCTGAGGAAGGGCCAGAGGCCCGAGCGTGGAGCCATGTACGTCAGGAGTCTGCTCTGCCATAGGAAAGGGTCCGTGGCCAGAGGGACCCTGGTTATGATTCCATGGAGGAACAGCACTTGGAATGGAATCAGGATTTCAGGCAATCACCTGGTCCCCAATGGCTTTCTTCTCTCATGGGGCAGTTCTGTTAAGGATGGAGTTTAATAAAACCTGCAGAGAGTCCTGTACGTAGGATCTATAATTTGTGGGGAAGAGAAAATAGAAACAGAATCTGAAACAACTAAGTGCTGGGGATAAAGACTTGACTTTTGATCAGAGGAAAGAAATCAAAGCCCTGGGCTTTGTCTGCATTCCGGGAAACTTCTTAGCCTCTTGGCCAGAAATGAAGCCACATTCTTCACACTTTAGGCTCTGGACAGGCCTGGGCTTGTTATTGGTAGAGGTGCGGCGGTGAAGGTTACGTGGTCAGATGATTGGGTTAGGGACTCAGTTTTGCCCCTGAATGGGTGAATATTCCTGACAGGTCAGTTACCTGAGTTGAGCCTCAGTTTCCTGGTCAGTAAAATGGGATAAGATTCACCCTCTGCCTCCCATTCTGGGACACTGTGAGCTGCTAATGAGCTAATATCTGTGAATACACCTGCTAAACAATAAAGCACTAAATTAATGTGAGATATTTGTGTCATAAGGCAGGGAAACAGTCTAATGTCTTTGAGAATTAAAATAGGCACAGCCGGGCTGAGGTAACAGAGGGATGCACGTGTCTCAGCAAGGGATGTGGGCGCTGCCTCCTCTGACTCTCCAAGGGGAGCTAATTTTGGAAAAGCCAGTAGTGCCAGAGACTAGAGGCAGCGCTCAGTCAGTGGCCCATCTGCTGAGTTGGAAAGTGCCAGGACGGGAGTTGGGCTGAGAGCTACATGCACTTCCCACTGCTTGGTTTTCAGAGAGCACCATTAGCAGGTGCCAAGTCTCAAGGAGGGGATCATCAGTACATGGCGATGCTTAAAGGACCAACCATGGCTTTCAAACATACTGTGCACAAAGCTCCTTTGTACCATGGGGTACACTTCACCAAAGGTGGGGATGGTGACTAAGCTGGCTGGCAGCGTCCTGGGCCAGGGAGCCCTGGTGGAGCAGCAGCCAGCTGGGCACACTGCTTACAGCCCCCCGGAGGGCAGGTAATGCTGCCCTCCTGATGGGGGTGCGGGGGTGTTATCTGCTCCCCAGGAAGCCCCCATGCCTGTTGGCCACGCGGGTGCAGGAGGCACAGCAGGCAGTCTTGTAGTAGTTGTAGACACAGAGTCGCGCTTGGACCACCACATTGCAGTTGTAGTACTTGTCCTTGCAGTTTTCATCTGTAGCAGAAAAAAACAAGAAAGACTCCCTGAGCACAAGAGGCAGGCGGGACCAGCGGGAAGAGAAAGGCAGTGGGTGTGGCTTTTAATTACCTATGTGAGGTGTGTATGTGTGCTACAAGCTTACAGGTTTTTCTTTTTCCTTTAACCATTACAGTGGAACTAGGTATAGAGGATAATTCAATGAACTGTGTCCTCACTGTTCAATTTAAGAATAGAACATCACCAATATAGATCCAATTCCCTGAGTTCACTCCATAATCACCTCCTCCTTCCTCCCCACCCTTCCAGAGGCAATGAGGGCCAAAATTTGGTGTTTATTATCCCCAAACATTTCTTATACTTGAACTGTATATGACGATATCCCTAACCAATCTGTGGTGTTTAAACTTAAAAAAATGTGTATTTTATATATTCCTTGGCAACTTGCGCAACATTGAATTTGTGTAATTCATTCACGTTTAATGAATGCTCCAGGCAATTCATTTTCATTATTGGATAGTATTCCCTTGTAAATGTATTCCTTAATTTATTTATTTGTTTTCCATTGATAGCCATTTAAATTGTTTCCAATGCTTTTTTTTTTTTTAATAGAAGGGATCTTTCTATGTTGCCCAGGTTGGCCTTGAACTCCTGGGCTCAAGTGATCCTCCTGCCTCAGCTTGAGTAGCTGGGACTACAGGCATGCACTACCATGCCCAGCTAACAATGCTCTTTTAAGTAGTTTTGCTATTCGTCCTCTCTCTGGGTCTTGCTGCATCATAAGGTATATACAACTTTACTAGATATGATGTTTGCTCTCCAAAGTAGGTGTAACTACCATTCCTGCCAGTGGAAGAGAAGAATTCCCTTTTCATCATATTTTTTACTGATCTAGCAAATGTCAAATTATCCCCATGTGAGGTTTAACATATATCATCGTATGTATATTTGCCATTCAAGTTTCCTTTTCTGTGAATTGCTTTTCCTATATTTTGCCCACTTCTAGTTTAGTTAAAAAATGATTTACAGAAATTCTTTACATATAATGGATCTGATCTTTTGTTGGTTATATGTGCTGCAGATATCTTCTCTAGCATGTGGTTTTTCTTATGGCTTTGTTTATGGTGTTGTTTGATAAACAGAGAATTTTAATTTTAATGTAATTGACATTATAATATTTTCCTTTGTGGTTTGAAATTTTTGTGTCATTTAAAAAACCCTTTATTATTCTAAAATAAAAACTAAGATTTCCCATATTTGCTTCTAAAGTTTAAAATTTTTCTCTTCACATACATTTATTTAATACACCAGGGTTTGGGGTGTGTGCATGTGTGTGTGTGTGTGTGTGTGTGTGTGTGTGATGAGAGAAAGGAATTCAATTTTATTGTTTTTTTTCATATATGCACAAACAATTGTCTCATGACCAATTGAATTGTTTATCTTTCCCCCACAGATTCATAATGATACCTCCATCAAATTTCAAGCATCCTTTTTATACTTGAATTTTTTTCTGGGCTGTCCATTCTGTTCTGTTGGCTGATTTATCTATCCTTGTGCCAATGTCTTGATATGTGGTAGCATAAGTTCCCCAACATCATCAAAATTGCCTTGGCTATTCTTGGTTCTTTACTCTTGCTCTTCTATATAAACTTTATACACAATTTGTCTGATTTTTCTATGAAAACTCCTGTCTGAATTTTGATTAACATTGCTTGAATTTATAGATTAATTTGGGAAAGAATTGACAATATACTTCTCATCTGTTTGCCTTTTTATCTTTAAATACATTTTTGTATCATAACATCTACCACATTCTTTTTCAGGGTGTCAGCATTCTGTCCTACGTGTTATAACATAATTTAATTAATCATTTTCTTCTATTGATATAAATGTAAATGCTTACAATTTTATGAGTTACAAGAAATTGTACCATTCATTTACTAATTCCACACAATTTACTGACCACTACTTTTTTTTTTTTTGAGATGGGGGCTGGCTTCGAACTCCTGGGCTCAAGCAATCCTCCCACCTCAGCCTCCTGAGTAGCGGGACTACAGGCGTGCATGCCAACATTTCTTCAGCCTCTGTGGTAGATTTCATAGCCTTTGTTCTTTACAAAATTGGATCACTTGTCTTTTCTTTTTCAATTAATTTGAGTGAGCTCTCTATATATTGAGGATTTAACTCTTTGTCTACTTCAATGGCATTTATTTGATTCTCGGACACTATCAGTTGTAAGATGATTTAGTATGGCTCTCTAGGATAAAATGAAAGAGTATAATAATTTATGCATATTTCAAAAAACTGACAATACCACACATTTACCCATGTACTCGCCTACTATTTTCTTCTTCAGCATTATAATCAAAATGTGCACCTAAGCCTTCTTTACCTTCAGAGTCTACACAGATTCTTGCTGTCAGCAACCCTCCAGGATATATCCTGTGTTTCAGAACTCTGCCTTGTGGCCTGGGCATTTTTGGTAACTTTGGCTTTGACAGTATAATTTTGAGACATATCAAAGAAGACTAAGGTTTTGCCTACATTTCCTATTTTGTTAACCTCATCATTTCCCTTTTTTCCTTCATTGGATTTTATATAATTGGAACCTAAATAGTTTTTCCTGCTTGAAAAGACACCATAGACAAATATAGAAGACAAAGAACAGAATGGTAAAAAAATTTGAATCACAACATATTCATTAGAAACCTTTGACAAAAAACGTGTGGCAGCTGAGTGACAGCCCTTCAGAGTATTACACGAATCATTCCTAGCTTTGAAAATTATACAATCAATTCCAATGACCTGGCAATTTTGATTGTCTTTAATTATATTTCCTGGCCTGAGACAAACAGGCAACTTTATGTATATAACTTTTCTTTTCAGTGTTGCATTATAATACAATCTTTTAAAATTTTATGTAACAATTTGTGATCCAGATTTAAATTAAATTTCAACTGTGTGGTGTTGTCAATACAAATAAGTTGAAGGAGGTGACATTTTTGGTTAATGGATGAACATCTCTGTGTGCATGACCTGGCCATGGTAATTATGTCACTATTAATTCCTGGGCCTCCTGGCTGGACACTTTCTTCTTATAACGATTGTAACACATTCTCATAAGGAGTATTTCAAATATTTTCCTATCCTATCATCTTCCTCTCCCTCTCCCTCCTCCCCTTCCTTCTTTCTTCCAGCTTGGGTTATAATGTCCTTAACAGGAGAAAAGTTTTAAATTTATTATATTCTCACAGTAAACAATAAAGCCTCTGGGTTTTGGGTCTAGCTTACAAAGGCTTTAACTGACTCCGAGATGTATGTTTTTTCAAGCATTTTTTAGAATATTTTCTCTGTTAGGATCTTTAATCCATTAGACATTTATATTATTTGCATATAGTACAATGAAAGATTTAGGTGGTTTTTAAAAAAATGGATCTTCAATGGTCTCTATACAATGGAAGTGTCTGCTTTCCCTACTTCCTTAACAGTTAGCCTTTATCAGACTTAACTTCCCTTGTATGAAGAAGTCTGCTTAGAATTCTGTATCGTAACAGTGGTGTATCTATCTCTGCCTATATCAGTACCATACAGTTTTAGTTTCTGTAGCTTTATAATATGTTAGAATATATGGCACATACAGCTCCCCTCAGGAATCTTCTTTTATCGTCTTTACAATATTGAGTGTTCCTGTCCAGGAACAGGTGAGTGTTTCTGTCTATTCACATTTCCTTTTATGTTCTATAGCAAGATTTTCTTATTTTTAATTTTTATTTATTTATTTTTCTATCTAGGTCTTATATACTCCTTGTTAATTTCCTTCCTGTGGAATTTACATTTTTTGGTTGCTACCGGGAACGGTCATCCCCGTAACATTTACGTATCAGTCATTGCTGGTACCTAGGAAGCTCTTGATTATAAAGCATCTATTCTGTAACTGGCAGATCTTCCCTGGGATAAGAAGGATGTTAGGTCAGTATATTAAGAGCTTCAATTTGGCCCACAGCAGGAGGAATCTATTGCATGACAGCTTATCGATATATTAATGTTTCCCTTGATGTTATTGTGAAAACATGGAAAGTAAATAAGTTCTTATAAGACCACGAAGAATTCTAATAAAGAGACTCAGCACCCTTCTAGTCTGGAACCAGTCCTGACCAAGCCCGGTGGTATATTCTGAGTAGACTTGGGGTGGGGTTTTGGGGCATCCAATATGCCTCTGGAGATGCATCTTCACCCACCTAACACTTCCTATCTTTGTGCAAAGCACCTTCTTTGGTTTTCTGGCTGTACTTCAGTTCCCCTGCTGGGATGGAGTCCTTCCTCATGAACTGCAGCCCATGAGAGGGCCTAACCTCCCTAACTCTCACCAATGCCTTCCTCTGGGAAACTGGCCCCACTTTCAGGGGTGCGGGTTTGGGTTTTCTGAATTGCAATGCTGCTGTTCCTTGCAGGATTCTGACCGTTGTGCAGCCTAGATCTTCCTGCTGTCACTCCTGTCATTGAGTCTAGTCACTCTGTCCCCCTGGACTCGGAGTCTGCACTATGCCCCAGAGGTCTGGTCAGACTCTCCATCACTGTCTCTACCAGTTCTGGGCTTTCTCCTCTTCCTCCTTTCCCTGCCAACCCACTGCTGAAGTCCCAGCATCTCCTCACATGGTCCAGCCTACACCAGTTTGCACCTACAATTAAAAGTTGAAATTTTACTACTTTAACCTTAAGGATGATAGAGCCAAATCTCTGAATGCATTACCATCTTAATTAATTCACATTGAAGTTTGTCTTGTGGTGGGTGGCTTACATAGCCACCCATGCTATGAATGATAGGTCATCTTAGACTATGAAACCGATAATACCAAAAGGACTTTGAATCTCTGAACTCCATGACCGTGCACAAGGTCACAGAGAGGCCTAGATGGGCCTGCCACTTTTACACCAGACAACTGGACAGAGCTTAAGAAAGACGAATCTTTTCTCCAAGATCAGAATCCCTACTTACCAACTTCAGGGACACAGTCCTGAGGGTTACAAGATTCTCTCTCTTCTGGTTTCAACTGAGGGTCACAGAGATTACTTAGGGTCATGTCATCAGACAGACACCGCACTTCCCGAACCCGGAAGCCACCCTGGCAGCTCTTGGAGCACTGCATGGGAACAAAGGGAAAAAGTCAGATTTCTTGGCAGACCAATAGCTCAGTGCACTGGAGAGGAAGATACTGGAAAATTTCAAACATCTCCAAAAGGAGATAGACTATTAAAACAAATTCCCATGCACCTATCAATCAGCTTCAACAGCTCGAAACTCATGGCCAGTGTGTCCCATCTATACCCCAGCCACTGCATTCCTCCCACTATTTTAAAGCAAGTCTAGACATCATATCACTTTGTCCATATTATTTCAGTTTGTAGCTCTGAAAGACAAGAATCTTTAAAAATTAGCACAATACCATTATTACATCTAGAAATTAATAATAGTTTCTTATTATCTTCAAATATAGATTCATTGTTCCTAATTCCACTTGTCTCATGAATTTTATAGATTTTTAAATGCAGGGCTTTTTTCTTTAAAAATCAGGATCCGCATCAGGTTTGCACGTTGCAGTTGATTGATATGTCTTTTATGACTCTTTTAATCCATAGGTTTCCCTGCCACTGTCTTTTTTCCTCTTGCACTTAGAACTGAGTCATTTGTTCCACAGGGTTTCCCATAGTCTGGATTTTGCCAACTGTATCCCCATGATGTAGTTTAACATGTTCCTCCATTCTTTGTATTTCCTGAATACTGGCAGTTGGATCTAGAAGAGGCTTTAACAGATGCAGGTTTAATTTTGTTTTTTTTTTTTTAATTTAAATGAGAATGCTTTCCAGGGAGCTGTCTGTCTTGTGGGGATGTTAGTGGCCACTCATGTGCAATGCTCAGATCCATTAGTTCATTTGGGGTTGGAAAATGATAGTATTCTAATTCTATCATTCCTTCTTTTATTAGCTGGAAATCTTTTATAAAGAATCTTCCCCCTGCCACCTTTACTCTTTGGCTCCCCAGTGGCATAGTTTGTTTAAGGGAGACAGAGTAAATGCTGATTCTTTCCCTTTACTCACCAGTTTTCAGAATTATGAGTTGGTTCTCTAACATCCTGTAATGATAGCCTATTAATTTTTAAAACAAATTATTATAAACTTATTATAAATGGATGGATTTAAACATCCATTATTCAATAATAAATAATAAATACTTATTGTTGTGCTCAAATTGTCCCATCAATGGCTAGCAGGAGCCTCTAAAAGTTGTCTCTGAGTCCTTTGGAGATAAACTCCATTGTCTTTGAGAACTTCCTTGCTGCCTGGTATGAAGATGTTCCAACCTAACTTTTACACATGCTGTCCCAGATCTGGAACCAGCTATCCTCTCTGAATCCCTGGTTCCTTTGAGTGGAGAGTGGCATTTCAAAGCCACATTCTGGATGATAACAGTGCCCTTTGCCTCTGAGTTGGTTTTTAGGTTTTTAGGCTCTTTCAGTGGATGAAACGAGGAAAAAATATTTTTAAAAGATAATTTATAAGTTCATGCTGATACTTTCAATTCAAATTCAGGACAACAGGATTTTTACTTAAACCTTCTCTGTCTTTTATCTGTATATTCTTTCTCCTAAGTTGAGTGTCCTACTTCTCAAGGATACTGTGGATAATACAATTATACTATCATATAATTACTCATTTATTTTATCACACATTATATACCCAATCATCTCAGAATACAGTACAATACTATGACCAAAAGTAGGATTATTGCAAACAGTATAAACATTTTTCTCCTGTGATTTTTGTCTTTAGAGATGGACTGTCAATTTACTATGTTTTAAAGTCACTTGCAGTAGAGCTGACATCTCCAACTGGATACATATTTAGGTTAATTTGTTTCATTGTATTTTCAGTTTTGGGGAATTGCTTTTGTTAAAATGTAATTTTTTTATAATTATCTAAAATATTGACTTAGTTCCAAACTCAAACTTGTAAAACAAGGTATACTTACAGAAGTCCAGCTTCCATAAGTCTTTGCTGTTATTGTCACCATTAACTTCATATTTTTTAATTAATTAATTTATTTCAAATTTACATATAAAAATTTTAACTTTTTGGTGTTCTGTTCTATGAGTTTTGACAAATTCATAGAGTCATGTATCTTTTACTGCAAACAAGAAAACAGTTTTATCACACACAACAAATTCCCTTGGGCTGCCTCTCTGTGGTCAGATTTTCCCCACCCCATCTCCTGGCAATCACAGATCTCTCTATAGCTTCTTCTTTTACAGAATATTATAAAATGGCATCATACAATATGTAGCTTTTGGAGTCTGGCTTCTTTTACTTAGCAAATGCATTTGAAGTTCATCCATACTGTTGTAGATGTCAACAGTTCATTTTTGTTACTGAGTTTCTTATTCCATTGTTTGGATGGACCACGGTTTGTTTATCTATTCACTTGTTGATGGATATTTGGGATATTTCCAGCCAACCTTTTTTAGAGTTTGTCTCCTTTGACTTGGCCTGGTGAACTTGGCTCTTTCTAGATTCTCCAAACCAGATGATAAAAGAAAATAGTGATGTGCTCTTGCATCCTCAAGGGCCTTGGTCAGCATCAAAACAACTAAATTCTATTTCCCAGAAGTTGACAAAACACCTTTCAAACCCACCTCCTTTGTTCCCACTTGCCTCTGAGATGTGATTTGCTACTTGCCCAATAGCTGTTATCACTGGAGCAAATATATGCTTTTTGGAAACAGAATTCTCAGCTTTTATTCATATATTTCATAAGCAAAATTCCCTTTATCACTTTTGAATGATTCTGAGAAAAGCTCTGGGCTCCCCTACAGTCTCTGCTTGAAGATCTTCAGTGACAAAAAGCAGAATGACACCTCCCCCACCCCCACTTCATCCCATAGAACTGCTCCAAGACTTGTTAATCAGCCGCTGGAATGATGTCCTGAGGAGGTTTTCTGTTTTAGGAAGTTTCTTGAAAATAAACTCTGCAACTTGAAAGAAATGAATTTTATCACAATTTCTATCCTTTCCCACTTCATTCCTTAATTACCTATCGCAGGACTCATCAATCCCTCCCTCTCCATTTACACGCTACTCCCTTCTTATCAAAAGGCTTTGAGGTGGCTTGAGAAATACTTACAGGGCCACAGACAAAAAAAAAAACAAAGTGAGGAAACTGGGGCCAAAAGAAGATAAAAGTAGGAGAAGGAAAGGGACAGGGGACAGTAGCACACCAAATCCACCTTGCGAGGTCTGGTATACTCTTTGTAGAGGTGGGTCACACTTTTGGCTCCGAGTTTTCTAGCAGCCAATTCAAAGAGAAAAACAACATCAGACCATAAACTATAATCCATAACGTCTATAGGATTTTAAAAAAAGTGTACACACACACACACACACACACACACAGACACTGAGCCCGATAGAAATTCCTCCAGTGAGTTTTATAAAGAGGTCACCGTCGATGTAATACTTTTAACATCACCCTTGGATCCCTTCAGCCATCAGTCCTTTGCAGCAGCATTTCTCAAAATGTGGTCCAAGGACACCTGCATCCAACTCACCTCAGGAGCTTGTTAAAAATGCAAATTCCTTGGCCAGGGTAGGCCCAGAGGTGGTCTTTTCCGAAAAGATCCCTACATGATTCTTTCGCACACGGAAGATTGAGAGCCACTGTTTTATGGCCTCTACAATGTAGAAACCAAGACCATCCAAGCCTTTCGCCTCTGCCACCAAGCAGGCTGAGTCAGGGAGTAGCCCAGGATGACTGGCTAGAGTAGATTGCTACAGGGAATCCACCCTAGGGCTGAGCCCAGTGCCTGGCCCTGTGGCATCTATGGGAGGATGGCAGGGGAACCATGTGCTAATGCAGTCCCCATCAAGGGCATCACGACTTACCATGCTCCATTCTGTGTTAAACCATTTGGCTCCACAGGGCTTGAGGTGGCAAGACTGCTGGCTGGGAGGTCTCTCCAGGAAAGAGCATTCATAGGGGTCTAGCACTTCAAAGGTGTCTGCGTTCTTCCTAACACAAATCACCTCCCTCTGTTGTGTCCCACTCCCACACTCGATGGAACACTGGAGAAAGAAGCAGAGAAAGACGGGTGTCACATGATGGAAAGGGGATGACAACTACTGTCCATCAAGGGATATTCATGAAGGACATCATCAATTCTACCACCAACTCAGTGAGGGAGAACCCAAAGGAACCTGGGAAACGTTTCAGGAGGAGAAGTTCCACTTGGATTCTAATTTTCCTAACAGTTCTATCTCCGGGATGGAGAGTAGGTGCCCTGAGCTGTCATACCTTTAAGATGCTGGTCACTAAGATCATGTTGCCTTCTATGCTGAGAGTGAAATAGTTTCCCTTAAACTCCCCCACAGGGACACACCAGCTAGTTAATTTGGTTGTAGTCTTCTGTCCAGTAGACTCTGACACTTCAGAGGTGTTAAAAATTCTGGTTTCATTCCTAGTCTCTTAGGGGGTGGACATTGTGAATGAACTAGCCTCCCAGAGCCACATACCTGTGGATGAGGGGCTAATTAAAATTCTTTGAACACAAAAGCTGAGAAGAAGACCCTAGACTTGGCACAATGTCCCTCACTGTCAACCCTTGCCTTCCAACAGGGAGGACAGCAGGAACTTTCACCTTGGAGTCTAATCTTGTTTCCTACTGCAGTGTGTACCATGGTGTGGTGCCCACAAAGAGGCCAGTCAGACAATTCCATGTGTTGGTGCATTTTGTTAGTTCATGGAAATACGATGCATATGCATGTTTGCTCATAAATTATCCAATTTAGTGTATATTACTTTGTAAAATGTTTTTTGTTTATGTTTGGCTTACTCAATACTTTTTGATTAAAAAATTTTAAAGCTGTGATTTATATATTTTTACAGACTCTAAAAAGTCTACTATCTTTATGAAAAGGCTGTAACAATGTTATAGTTGAAACTTTTAATATTAGCTTTGCTATCTGTATGCAGCCACATAATCAAATAAAAATAGAGGGAAAGAAAAACATCTATAAACAGAAAAAAATGAGGAGATTCCCAAACCAAAAATTGATGAATTAGTCACACAGGCCATTAATAAGCTTAGGCTGCCAGCATCAGCAGTTTGTGCTTCATCTGTGCCTTCTTTGTTTTCATCTTCATAACATCCAGAAAACCACAAGATTTCTTAGTCTGTTTTTCCTATTTTCTTTCTTATTAGTTTACGGATTGATTTGGAGTATATTCATGTTTTGTCCCTTTCCTCCAAATGCTGCAGTCAATGGAGGGATCAGAGGCAGGAGAGAAGCAGCAGGCTGCACAGGCAAAGGTCTGGCCTCTCCTGCAGGAGAGATGAGGATGCATGCCAGGAGCAGGGGTGGGCGGCAGGGGTAGCACACTGGACTGAAGTCACGGCCCATGGAAACCAGTCTAGCTCTGCATCTTTGCCCAAGACATTGCACTTCCCCAGGTCTCTGTTGTCTCACCTGCAAAGGGAAGGGTTTGGAAACATGATCTGAAAGACCCCTCAGTGCTTATGAGATTCTACATCTGTACTGTGTGTTTGGCAGAACAGCAGACTGCAAACCTTGGTCAAAACCCAAAGTTATCTTCTGCTATTTTTGAAAAGTCCTTGAAGAGATTAGGTAATTAAGGCAGAATCAGCAAGTCTCAGCCTTCTCCTACTGTACATGCCCAGAAATAGCAGAATACATATGTCTGGGAACAAGTGAATCAATGTGTGTGTGTATGGGTATCTGTGTGTGTGCAAGAGACAGCATTTGAAAACAAGAAAGGGCACTCATCCTTGGTGGAACAGAAATTATGGGGAATCTTTGGATGGTGAAAGACAGTTGAGATCAAATTGTAAGAAACCATAGTCCGAAATGCACATAGAGGACCCCTAGCCAAGAGGGAGCAGCTCAGGTGCGTCAGGCTAGATTGGTGGTGGATATGAAAATCAGGAGGGAGGCCTTGGGGCAATGAGTGGTCAGCTGAGTTACTGATCAGGAGCAGCCAGACTGGCCTGACTGTGCCAATGAGGAGAAAGCAAAGAGGCATCTGTGCCTACCAGGAGAATTCACATAAAAGTGCAAAGTAAAGTCATTTTCAAATATTCAAAGGCCCAGAAAACCTACCACTTATGAATCCTATTTGAAAGACTTACTGGGTTATGGCCTCTAACAAAATGAAAAAGGACCAGGAAGAAGACACAGAACACAAAAGCAGAAGTGGCAAAGACACCAGTAAAAGATTATTAATAATGGATACTGGGTTTCTTTTTGGGATGATGAAATTGTTCTGGAATTAGTGCTGATGGTTGCACAACTTTGTGCATACACTGTTAATGAAAAACACTGAATTGTATACTTTAAAAGGTGAATTTTATGGTATGAATTATATTTCAATAAAAAATAACCTTGTGGGGGAGGGGAGAAATCTATTTAAAAATTTAAATTAGTGTTTTCTATAAAATTAATTAACATTAATCTGTAGCTAAATCCAGATGATTTCAACATCTTTTTGGAGGTATTGTAGATTGAGAGAGTGGAAGTAAATAAAAAGGGGAAGTCTTCTGTTTTCTTTTCTTTTTGAGACAGGGTCTCACTCTGTTACTTGGGCTGGAATGCAGAGGCCTCATCATAGCTCACTACAACCTTGAACTCCTGGGCTCAAGTGATCCTCCTGCCTCAGCCTCCCCAGTATCTGGGACTGCAGGTGTGCACCACCAGCGCCACCAGCTGTTTGTTTTTTTGTGTGTGTTTTCTTGTTTTGTTTTGTTTCAGTTTTTTTGTAGAGCCCAGGTCTCACTTATTGTCCAGTCTGGTCTCAAACTCCTGGCCTCAAGTGATCCTCCTGCCTTGGGTTCCAGAAGTGCGGGGATTATAGGTGTGAACCACTGCGCCCTGCTTCTTCTGTTTTCTTTTAGGAGATGATGTGATTACTGATAACTTGACACTGATAGAAACATAAAAGTTTAAAACTCTCCTAAAAATTTGAGTGTTATCATTAGAAGAATAAAAATAGAATTTATAGTTTCCAAAATCTTAGAGGGGAAAAATGGATTTAAGAAAACCTGACTAATACAAATGCATGGAAAGGAAAGAAGAAAGAAACAAGAAAGCATGGCCATAGAAAACACAAAATAAGATGGCAGGGAAAACTCCAAACAGATAAGTGATTACAATAAATGTAAATGGTTAAAACTTAACTCTTAAAATACAGAGACTTATAGATTGAGTAAAAATAAAAACAAAAATGGTCCTGCATACAAAAGACATACCTTAAAAATACATAGAAAGTTTGAAGATTAAGAAATTGACAAAGATATAGCAGGTGAAAATCAACAATGAGAAATCAGATGGAGTAATGCAAATATCAGATTAAATATAATTCATGGAGAAAAGCATAGAAGACAAAAAGTAATATTTAATAGGGATAAATGCTTCCAATGAGAACTGATAGCAATTACACATGTTCCTGCACCTAAAGAATTCTTGCAGTTGCACTATGGTGGATTATTGATCCAAGACCAGATGAGAATGAAAATATCTACTCAGATGCCAGTGAGAATACATGTGATTCCAGACCCACAGGCAGACAAGATGCTGTTCCTCATGACAAGAGACTATGAAAGACCTCCCCAGAACTAAGATGATGTAAGCTTGAAGTAAACCCAGAATTGACAGAGAAGAAGGGAAACAATTCTAGGCATAAATAATAGACTTGGCAGAATACCTTATGAATAACAGTTGGGCTACTTTGCCTCTAGGGTAGAAAAAGACCTTTTAAGCTTCACACACTCCTAGTTAGGTTCTAGGGATCTGGGGAGCAGTAGAAAATTAATGTTTTCCTTTCTTGGTAGAATTGGAAAGACTCTAAAGCCAGAAACTCCTTTGTCTCTGCCTCTCTCTGGACTTAGGTCTCATTCTCTCAGGCTGGCTTTCTGCACAAACCTCAATACGGCCACAGCTAGCACCTGAGCTCACAACTTCCTAGTGAGTCTCTTCCATAAAACCCAAATGAAAAGTCCCAGGGAAGGGCTGTTTGGCTCAGTTTGGGTCACATGTCCATCCCTGGACTAATTACTGTGACAGGCTGGTGGGGTGTTCAAGATGCCAGTTCTCATTCAAAGCACATGGTTGGAAGGAACATTTTTTTTCTTTTTTCTTTTTTTTTTTTAATGATAAATGATTTTTCTAAATCTCAAGGAACATTTATTTTTATATTCTGAAGTCAGTTAATGTTTAAAACTTACCTTTCAAGAAATAAGCAAGCTCTATTTCATTTTCTTTGAGGATAGTGTTAAATCCCAGGGTGGGGAGCTGCCAGCAGGCTCTAATATCCTTGTAAATCCAGAACCAAAACCTTGTCCACTTTCAATTGTGTCCTGACCCTTTCCGACAATAAATCCCTTGACAAGGGCGATAAATCCCTAGTTTCTAAGCTTGGCAGAAATAAAGGCTGCCTTCACTAAGGTTCATATCACTCTTAGTTCTCTGGAGTTCAAGTCTAAAGTCAACAGGAGGCCCACAAGCCAAAACAGGCCCCGAATTCCTGCGCCCTTCTCCTCTTCTGAGAATGGCAGACACGTGGGTTCAATTGTACTGCTTATCTTCACGTGTGTGACTGTTATGATCTGATACTGCGATTTCACACAGGACTCTGCCCATTGCCACAATTCCATGGATATTTGGTATAATTGGTGTCCCATACACAATCCCTGCCAAATTATCTTTGGGGTTTAGGTCCTAGGGGTTTTGCTACCAATAATGAGATAGAAACAACTGGTAGAAAAAACTTATAAACACGGAGAGAAGGGAACTAATATTTATTATTTCCCATGTCTGAAGCAATGGGTAATCCCCTTTATGTAGAGCATCCTATGAAAACATCACAACAACCCTAGCAGGGGGGTACTATTATCCTCATATCTGGATGAGGAAACAGGCTCAGAGAGGTTAAATTTCTCACCCCAAGCTAGAAAACTAATGAGAAGTAGAGTTGGGATCAGTTATCAAATGCATCTAACTTTGATATTCACCAGAGTAGCACTGGAAGTACTTGAATTCTCTTGCTTTATGAATTTTCTATATTTTACAGGTTGTATTATAAAGACATTAAAGGAAATTTGAAAAGAAAACATTTCCCCATGCTGTTTACATTAAAAAACCTATATTTTGAAGTGGTTGAGATCATAGGGTTCATATATTTTCATATTCTATTTTCACTTGCTGTTATAACACATGCACATTTCACATCTTCCTAATGATCACTGTGGTTGTTACATAATATTTTACTGAATTATGATATACCATAATATCCCTAACCATCCTGTTCTTGTGAACATCTCTGTTGAAAAAGCCTTTTTTCTTCTGTTAATTATTCCCTTCAAATGAATCCCCAGGAGTAAGGTGACTGGGTTAAGGCAAATGAACATTTTTATGGTTCTTGACTTTTATTGCCAAATTGCTTTCCAAAGGGCTTGTATCAATTTACAAGGACAAGGCAGTCCATTTTTTTCAGGGTCTGCTTTTAAAGCTACTTAAAAGAAATAAAATTCTATATGGAGCCAGAGGTCCTGATAATGTGTAAATCAGGCTCATAAGCCAAAAGTCCTTGGAGAACCAGCCAGCCCTGGGCGCCAAATGCTAAGTGGCCCAAGAACTCAAGCACTGGTGGTAACCATAACAGGGGAATAACTTCCACATTTTCTTAGGGGGTTCATGCTCAATTTTGGAACAGTGAGGGAAAAATTAATTCATCAGTTAAGTTACTCTATTAGAGTATTCAGTATTATCTATTCTTTATAATGAACAACTCCAACTTTTAAAATTTCTGCTTCTGACACTGTCAAAAAGAGACAAAGCTGGCTTTATTAACAGTAGGAATAAATAGCAGCAGCAGCTACAATTTATTGTGTTTATTGTGTGTCAGGCATGGTGCTACACACTTTATGTGCACTGTTTCTTCTAAAAATAACTTCATAAGGTGCCGTCATTGGCAGCATTTTATAGATGAGGCAACCATGCCAGACCATAAGCTCCCTGAGGGCAGGAATATTTGTTTTGCTTACTGATGGAGCCCAGTACTTAGATGAGCACATAGAAGGTGCTCAATGAATATTGTTGACTGGCTGAGGCTCCAAGGGCACAAGTAGCTTCTCCAGGGTCATGGGTAGCCAGTGGCACAGCTGGGATTCAAAGCTGGGACACTTGACACAGAGTGCTGGTTCCTAACCCCTCTGCAATGCTGCCTCTTGCCAGAGACAGACAGACACACCAGTTCTAGCCACTCACCTGACTCCAGCTCCCAGCAAACCACTCCACCTTGCCCGTGCAGGGCCCATTGTCACATGGGGTGGCCTCCGCTGGTCGGTTGTTCCCACAGCCCTCCAGAGGCAGGCTGCTGACGTGGTTGGTCATGCACACCACCGAGCGCGTCCGCACTCCGGCCCCACACTCCGCAGAGCACTGAGAGACAAGAGGAGGGCACATTAGAGGGGAGGCCCCCACAGGTTCTGAAGCCACTTTCAAATGACGCAAAGGGGGATGGAACACCTTATTTTCCTACCATCTCTTTCCCTTAGAAATATCTGACAACTTCTCACTCATAGCCTACTCCATTATGGGATATCAGTATGGCAACTCCCTGTCTTAGATTTCCCAGGGTGGGCTTCATTCCAAATATCCCGTCCTGTTGCTGTGATTAATACACTTAAATTAATACTTGTCAGACTATCTTTCCCAGCTTTTCCTTTCAAAAATACATTCAGCTGGGAAGAATGAATGCATGAAAACTTGGGCACATGTCTACCTGCTTGTAGCTGAGGCTGGGCTGAGCTGGGAAAGGAGGCAAACTGAAGTCTGTCACCTCAAAATTGCTGCCTGACATTAAGGCAAATGGTTCCAGTCCCCAAAGGCCACAGCTGTGAGAGTATGGGGAGGCACTTGGTGTAGAGGGGGAGCTTGCCTTGGAACCAGGTACATCAGTGTTAATATCCCTACTAGCTGTGTGGCCCAGGGCAAGTGACGCAGCCCCTCAGACATTTGGCACACTCATCTGGAAAACAGGCATAGGAACATTCCTGGCAGGATTACAGACAATGAATGATGTGCTTTGCAGACAGCAGGTCTCAATAAGTGCTGAGGGGCTTTAAATGGTGAACTCCTACATCCCCACTCTAAGACACAGAAACTAAGGCTTCACGTAAGGCCATGTAACTGTTAGTGGTTTCTCCACTACAATCATACTCTGTTCTCACTAGGGCATAGTAGCAACATGCCCGAGTCATCCCCAAAGCTCATAGAGCATTTTCCATCTGTCTTGAAATACTTTGGAACGCTACCTTATTTTGCTTCTCATCCTGTGTTTTCAACATTTTCTGGACATCCTCATTTGGGTGGCCCACAGATACCTCACATCCAGCACGTAAATCTTCACCACCATTGTCATTCCTCCTCATGGTTTTCCAATTTGTGTTCAAGTTTCTACCTGGATTTGAAAACTGACTGTTCTTCTGCCTTCCTGCGTCCAACATCTAGTTTCGTAGATTCTAGTTTAGCCACGCTTCTCTAATCTGTCTTGTCCCTTTCCACCCACAGTTCCCAGCACTGTTTACATTCTTCCCCTGGACTATGGTTGCAGCTTCTCGCTCAGATGCACCGGGTTTTCTAATGGACTGGGCTTCCAGGTGTTGAGAACTCCATGCTAAAATCTCCCTCTGAAGCCATCCCATTCCTAACAAAATTCACATATGGACTTCCCCAACTGGCATGAAAGGTTTCCTAAAGTCTGGCCCCATTCTTCTCGGCTAATTTCCCATTATTCTATCCCACACACCTCATACTGGACAGACCCAGAGATGCTCACAGAGCCCTTGCCCATGCTGTTCCCTCTGCCTGGAATGCCCTTTCCCTTCACCTGGACACATAAGAATCCCTTAAGGCTCAGATCAAATGCCATCTCCTTTGCGAAAACTTCCTTGATTGCCCAATTCAGTATATTCTTTCCAGCTTCAGAATTCTCATGGCACTCTATGTTCTGCTTTCTTCCTTATGTGTTATGGTTATTTTATTGAAGTAGGCTTGGTGAGAGCAGGGACTATTGAATCATCTTTATTCCTTCTCAGGTCAGAGCCCTACTCATGAGTGAATCCATGAATATCAGTTGAATTAATGAACATAGACTTGGGCCCTCCCTTGATCATTTCTCTTATCAGCACCTTCCAATCCTAGAAGTGGCCCTTTTAGCACATGAGTAAAGCCCATTCTAAGGGTTTCTGGCTCTTCTCTTAAAAACAGAGTTAATGTTTGAGTTCTATCAATATTACCATTTTAAGAAATAAAAGAAATAGAATTTTTTTTTTTTTTGCCTAGTGTGGTCTGCAGAAAAGCAACAGAATTTTAAATAAAATTTGAGAAGAGGAAAAAAATCCTTATAATCCTTATCAAAATTTCCATTTTCATTTTTGTGTGCTGCTAAAATGAAATCACAGCCCAGTATGAGTGATCATTTACAATATCACTGCAAACCTGGGCCTGACTCCTCAGGGAGGAAACTCCCTCTGGAGCAAAGGGCTTGAAGGGGATCACAACATGCCACCCCAAAATATGTTGCTTTGGCATATTGATTATTTTGAGCTGAAGGCAACTGAGAAACAGCAGATGCAGGAAGGGCTCTCTGCCTTCAGCCTTTCTGCCTAAAAGCAGGGGATAAATTTCCCATGAGAAAGGTGCCCTCCCAGTACCAAGAAGAAAAGAACATTCTTATCACTGGACATGGGGAGTCGACTCTGAGATGAGTCTGCACAAATAAAACATAGTAAAGTAATCCTTATCTTCTATCAGTTTCCCCCATATAGTTCTTAGTCACTTTCTCAAAGTACACTGCCTGTAGAAGCACCATCTCCTTTCCTTTATTGAATCACTCCTCCACAATTTATTGGCCTTTGTTAAAGCAGTATATAAGTCCTTGAGTCTACTCACTTCTTTAGGGTTTTCACTTCTTTCCTAAGAAGCCCCCTGTGCCACATAAAAATATTAACATCAGATAAAATTGGTATGCTTTCTTCCTGCTAATCTTTTGTCCGCTTAATTCACAGGCTGCAGCCAGAGAACCTAAGAAAGTAGAGGAAAAGTTCTTCCTCCCTTAGAGGTTTACACACACTTTTCATGACTTTTGCTCTATTTGCATTGTTATTAGAAATCTGAGACAATGTAACAGTCCCTTAGGTTAAAAGTACTTTGTTATAATGATTGGACTATTCTAGGCTAAAAGGTTTATGGTTACAGCCATGTATAATCTGGTCTTCTTCCTAACTTTAAAACTCAAGATATTTAAATTCTCTTGTAAAGAATACAGGGCAAATTGACTCTCAGTGATCTTCATGTTTTGAGCCCCGTGAATGTTTCTTTCCAGGTAATTTCCATCTGACTAGCTAACTTAATTTTCTGCTTTCCAAACCAAGTAATGCACATGCATCTGGGAAAGTTGTTCCGTATCCTCATGTGCTTAATTTAAAAGAAGAATGTTAAGGACCATGCCGGTGCCTAATGAGAAGACATCACATGAACAGGGCCTGTAGAGGAGTTTCACTTTATTATATCAACTGCAGCAAAAAGCACAACAAATTTAAATTTGAAAGGAGCTACCCACACAGGACCTGGCCCAGGTAGCCTATCAGCAGAAATGCGGGTATCCCTCCGAGGTAGCAGAGACTAACCTTCAAAGTAAGGCACCAAAACACACCCACTCACTATCCCTGAAGGATGCTCCTAAAAGAAGGACCAAATCTGCTTTGGTAGTCAGAAAAGGACCTGACTCCTAATTGAACTTCCTGGCTGATAAAAACCAGCAATGCATGGAATTCCCATGCAACCCTCTGGTGAGGAATGCCAACACCAGTTAAATGCTAAACTTGGCCCAATTGGCCCCTGAGGGACTATAAGGCTCTAATGACTATTCTTGAACTTCAATTTTATGCACCATCTTCTGTAATTTAAATTATTCAATATTTTTTCTTATTTTTTTCCTTGGAAAGCTTCCTTAGAAATTAGGTGTTAAAAAACTGAGGCTGGTGGACTTTCTACAAGTTTTTTTTCTGTTGTGATTAAAAATTGCCCATGTGTTTAAATCTGTCATTGATTTCGTAGGACTAAAAATGACGCTTACATCTAATAAGGTCCACCTGCAATTAAAAGTAGCTGAAAAGATGTTTTTAAGGTGAGTCATTAAGCCAGAGAACTTTATGGCCCTGGAAATTTAAGAGAAGATTCAGATTGGGGTTACAACCTCAATTCATTTAGGTAGAAATTAATTAATTTTAAATTGGGCAATAGGATATACTCTGTATCTTTAAGTGTTCATAAACTTTAATTTTCTTTGCTCTTTCCCTCTTTAGCTCAGTGAATCAGAGGCTGTGTCTCATTCATGCTTGGCGTGTGCTCAATACATGTTTACTCCTAGTAATGAAAAATTGCCTAGTTCAGACTTAAGTTTAACAGGGCCGATTTTATACAAAGCAACTACTCAAATGTGGAAGACTGCCATCAGCTGGTCCTTCCAGGGACTGAACTTTTTGTAAGACCACCTGGTGCCTCAAAGGCCCCTGTAGACTTGGAGCCTAGAAGAATGACAAAGCCCCCAGGAGACCCTCCCGACTGTGCCAACCTCATCTAGGTCACGGTTTCAAATGTGTTATTCCTTAATGCTCACTCAGCAGTGTTACTGTTGAGGAAACTGAAGCTCAGAGTCAGCATCTTGCTCAAGGTCAAAGAAGAAATAAGTGGTGGCTGCAGAAATGATACCAAAGTCAATGAGCTTTCCCTAAACCCAGTAGCACCCTCTTCCCACTCACCTATTCTAACATAAGCATGAACATTTAGTAATAATTATCTATTCTGAGAGTAGATAAAGCAAATATTATTTACTTACCTCATAGCACCAAACTTACATGATTTAAAACATTTTATTCCAAAAAAGAACAAAAAGTTCTCTGAACAGTAGAATAAAGTGTTCATTCTTTGTCCTATTTATAATTTTAAGCCAAGCTAGATTCTTTTACATAGATTCAAGAACCTATGTAAAAATACAAAGCAAATTTACATTAAGGGGAAATTCATAAGTCGTTATTGGAGGGGAAATAGCTAGTGTGGAAATCTTTGGGAAATTTACATGTAGATTTTTACTGTTCTAAATTAATATGGGAGACATACAGAGGAATGAACAACTACAGTTCTTTTTTTCCCCATGTAGTTTTATTTTCTCTGTACATATTGTGGCCTGAGCCCAGTGTCTTTTTCAGAGAGTGTCAAGTGTAGAGAGATTTAAAATTTTTAAATTTAAATTTAAAATTTAAAAACTCAGCAGCAGTAAAATAAAATGATTATAAAAGCTCCCTCAGTTGCTGCTTGGGACATTCTACATTGAAAAAATCTTTCTGGAGAGAAATTTGCCAAAATCTACTAAGAGTTCTAAAAGCATTCTCAACTTTTCCCCATAATTTCCTATAATCCCACTTCCTAAACATTATTTTAGGGAGATAAGAAAAGGTGCATATCAAGATTTATGCATAAAGACAATTTACTGAATATCCTTTTAAATATCCTATTTAAAATAGTAAAAAATTAGAAAAAACCCCAAACATTTAGAAATAGGGAATTGGTTCAATAATAGTAGTCCTACAATAGCTTATTGTTATAAAAAATCATGTTTTTAATACCATGAAAATGTTTATAATATATAAGTGAAAAAAGCAGATGACCAAATTATACATACATAATGATTTATATCCTTAAAATATGTATGAGTAGAAAAAGCTATGTATGTAAAGTGTGTATGAGTAGAAAAAAGCTTGGTTTAAAAAAGTCTTAAATTATCTTTTAGTGAAGAGATGTGGGGCATACTTTTCTGAATTTTTCATACTTTTATAATAGTGTGTTACTTTATAACCAGAAAAAAGTGAACATTATTTTAAAAAGAATCTTTCCTATATAAAAAGAAAGCCCAGCATCATTCTTTTCATCAGTTTGCTCACACACTAAATCCACCCAGTTTCCTGTGAGCACAAACGAGTTCTGCGATGGTTAGAAACCCAGAAACTAAAGCACAAAAAGAATAAGTTGAAGGAACTAGGAATTTTTAGCCTGGAGAAGTGGAAGGGATCCCCATATGGCCACAGGGCTGCCACGTAAGGAGAGGGCACTCTAGTTTTCTAAAGGACAGTGAGAGTTAGCAAAATACACTTTGGTTCAGAGTGAAAGGAAACCTCCTGACACCTTGAGCTGTACAAGAAATAGACCTAATTGTCTGGACACTGAGTGAATTTCTGATAAGGGATTCAGACAAGAGCCTGGTGACCTAAGTCAGGGACGCTGCAGAGGGTTCCTCATGCTGGCAGGGAGGCTGGCCACAGTGAGCTCATAGATGCCTCCCCACTGTTTCCACGATGCCACGGCCATGAGCTACTGTTCGGGCTGGAAGGCTTAGAAAAGGGGCACACTCTGGGAACTGCAAGGAGCTCTTCTGTACTCAGCTTTAGGGCAGAAGTCTTGAGTTAGTGACATCTTTATTTATTTATTTTTTACTTTTTCTTTGAGACAGAGTCTCGCTCTGTCACCTGGGCTAGAGTGCAGTGTTGTCATCATGGTTCACTGCAACCTCCAACTCCTGGGCTCAAGTGATCCTCCTGCCTCAGCCTCCTGAGTAGCTGGGACTATAGGCATGTGCCACTATGTGCGGTAATTTTTAAATTTTTTGTAGAGATGAAGTCTCACTATTGCTTAGGCTGGTCTTGAACTCCTGGCCTCAAGCAATCCTCCTGCCTCAAGATTACAGGTGTGAGCCACCACACCCGGCCTCAATGACCCCTTTAGGTCAGCACACACTTTCCATCTGTTTCCTTTTGGTTAGGGCCTCCCAGATGGCTTATTTGGTGCCTGTTACAGTCTGCTCCCGGGACTGGGGGCACAGTTAGCTGCTCATCCTCGGAGCTCAGTGTTTGCATCAAGGGCTCTTTATCTGGGGGCGTCTGGGGCTAAAGGGCAGGGGTTGTGTGCCATGAGGTGTGGGGAATCCACAAGAAGGTGAATCACTAGAGCAGAGCCTCCAGGATGATCTCTGAAGGTGGAGTGAAGGTGCACTTGCAGGTTTGGGCTTCCTTTCTTCCTGCCAACACTCCCCACTGAGGTGGACTGTTGTGAGGACAGGGATGAAATCAATGGACATCTTAGAACGCAGAGGGAGAAACACCTGCAGGGGCAATGCCCAAAGTACCAAACAACTGGTGCACGGTGGGCACTGACCAGTCAGAGTGGATGGTGACCAGCTGGAATCAACCAACATGGTGCTCTGGGGCACATCTGCTGACTAATATCCCCAAGTCCTCAAAGTGTCCTTTGAGCCTGAGATATTGCACTGCTGTTCCCATGATGCTGGGAGTGGGGGCTCCCGAGCTCCATCATGTCTCCTAAGATCTGTGAACTTGACTGGTCTCCTCTGTCTTCTTCATAGCCTTGTTCCTCAGAGTGTGCTGCTTGGACAAGCTGCCTCAGAGCCCCCCAGGAGCCCATTAGAAATGAAGCCTATCTGGCCCCAGCCCAAACTGCTGACTTGCACTTGAACAAGGTGCCTAGGTGGCTGTAGGCACGGGATTCTGATAAGGGAATTGGCCAGAACCGGCCTATTGGAGAGGGAGGCTGCCAAGCAAGGTCAGAGATGGCCGATCCTGTTCCTCATCCCGGGTAAACTCCCGAGTGCTCCTGGAGAATCCAGGACCCAGCAATGGTTCGTCTGACGGCCGGCGCAGCTGCCCGGGGCAGAACACTCTGGCCTCTGCCACTGCCCGCCAGGCAGCAGCTTCCACAAGAAAAGGAAGCACAACTCATCATCTCCTGCCCCCTTTCTTCTCCCCTGCCCCAAGGTATGTTCTTTAATTTTGCTTAGTGTTTTTTTTCCTCAAACTTTATTGTTCTATTGTGGTGAAATACACATAAAATAAAATTTACCATCTCAACCATTTTTAAGTGTAGGCTCCAGTGGCATTAGGTGCATTCACATCGTTGTGTAACCATCACCACATCCACCTCCAGATGCCCTTCTCATATAAATCCTGCTTTTGCCTTTGACAGATGAACTCGATCTATTCCTCGTTTCCCGCGTACACAGGTAACTGGTGGGCTAATAGTTAAGTATATACACCCTTGAGCTATTCTTTGACACCTAACACCTGAAACCCCAGGCTGCTAGTAGATAGCAGGAGAAGGGCCAACCATTTGCTGAGTGTCTATTATATGTCAGACACTCATGGAACACATGAAAGGTGTGATACAATTATTCGCTTTACTTAGTATTTCCTTATGTAATGATCACATGGAGTGCCCAGGAGAATTAAACCAATTTTTTCACACCCACTCCTCAAGCTTGGAGCTCCTCAGTCCTCACGTAAAGATATAAAACCTAAAATAATTCATAATCTCTGGGCCTTTCTTCCAAAGTCAGAAATCGGCCTTGGGATTCTGAGCTAGTGATTCGTCTTCACATGGTTGGGGGGGACACTGGCAGACCTTGGTCCCTGCTCTCCACTCGCCATCACGCTCACCCTTTCGCTCCACTCGGTGAGGAACCAGCTCTTCGCACAGGGTCCCATGTCGCAGTTCTCAATGTCATTTGGCCGCAGCTTCATGTTGCATTCCTCATCATCAACCACGTCCCCAATGTTGCTCACACACTTCACGTCGCGGGTTCTCTGTCCCACTCCACAAGGCACCGAGCACTAAAACACAGCAAGCTTTAGCGTCGAGAAAGACTCACCGGTACGGCACCCTCATCCTTTGTTACCTGCCCCCAAACAGGTGACTATGGGGAGGCCCCCCATGTTGCTGAGTCCCTTGCAATGCATGTAACCACCCAGGGGAGGATCTGAGCCCTAGAAAACATCACAACCCTTTTCTCTTAGATCTTCTTAGATGTCTTGCCTACTTATTCCTCTGGGCCTCAGTTTTCTCATCTATAAGATGGGAGGGTGAGAGTGGAAGGAGTTGGCTCTACTAGCAGTTGCCAACTGTCACTCCACCATGACACACGAAACAGATGAAGTCTCCCACGGGCTAACCCATAAAGTCGGCTGCGGGTGGCACACACTAGCCTGAACTCTACTGAACTATTGGTACACCCTGTGGTTTGCGAAAATGGCCATCTAGAACCCCCAGGATGGGTTCCCTCCCGGGGAACTCAGGGTTATCCCATCTCAGGTCTTGGTGGGGGAGGTGGGAGAAAGGGGTGGGTCTTGGGTAGGGAGTTCCAGCGAGGGCTGCTGCCTGCATACCGAGGTCCAGTCCGTGCGGATCTGCCACTCGCTGCAGATCTTGAGCTGGCAGGTGCTGGTGGTCTCGGGCTTCTCCAGGTGCTGGCAGCGGTAGGGCTGCACCGTCAGGCTGCGGTTGGCGTACACCTGGCGGCACAGAACCTGGCGGTGCTGCATGCCCAGCCCACAGGTCTTGCTGCACTCGGACCACTCCCCAATGTCCCAGCTAGCTCAGAAATGAGGGAGCGAGAGCGAGAGACAACCTTCAGTCGACAGAAAGGGAGTGTGAGCCCA
Organism: Daubentonia madagascariensis; assembly: GCA_023783475.1. Taxonomy (NCBI): domain Eukaryota; kingdom Metazoa; phylum Chordata; class Mammalia; order Primates; family Daubentoniidae; genus Daubentonia; species Daubentonia madagascariensis. Next base: position 2,390,939 of record JAKFHU010000144.1, on the reverse strand, counting down.
AGCCACCTTACACGGAGTCAGGGCACCCGCTCACGAGGACGCTGCTTAAAAGTCTGCCTAAGGGTCATCTGACTCTCTAAAGGAAGGTACGTTTGCTTGACATGCTATTTACCAGGGACTAGGGCCTAGATTCTATAAAAAGTTATAGACTGAGAAGGTACAAATAATTTTTATCTAGTAAAAAAATAACTCTAAAGGTTAGTTTTATTATCCTGTAGAACACTAACCCATTTTGGAACTAACTTAAAAATCGTATTCCAGCATTCTCTATTTTTCATTGACTATTTCCGTATCAGTTTCACATGCCCTCCTCTGTCATCCTGCTCTGTCATTAGTTAAATGAGGCATCAGCTCATGCTCTTTCTGTATTTGGATGGGAATGTTATCTTTATTACTCTTTTTCATTACCCCTCTTGGGGCCCTTTCCCCCTGTTCTTCTGGATGTATCCTATTTATCATTCCATAACCAGTTCCAGACCTCTCTGCAACACTTCTTGACCCCTCCAGGCCAATGTTGTTGTGACTCCCACTATCCTCTCTTTGTACACAGCTCACCTGCAACCCTGACCAACTGGATTCTCATTCTTTGCTTCCCCCTCTGGTTTCCTCACCAGGCTAAAGCCTAATTGCTCCAACTTTCCAAAGGGTGGGCTTCCTGGGAGTGTGCTGACTTGCTAAAGGCTATCAGCTCCTGAGTTCATCCTGAAAGACAGGTATGCTTGCTAACCAGACCACATTTCATGCATGGTCCAAGTCTCGTGTTTCTAAATCAGATTTAGACTGATTTAAAAATTACATTGTATCTGCTATGAAGGTCCTATGGACAAGCAACCAGAAGTGACCCAGTAATAGGTGACCTAAACAGAGAGGTCATCTTACAAGGCGGGGCAAGGGAAGATGTTGCAGGGCTCCTCCTCGGGGGTCGGCTTCATGCTGGAGTCACAGTAGCTCTCAGGAACCTCTTCGTGAGTGTTTCTGTGCACACAGCGAAAAATAGGGTACTGCGATCCTGCAACGACAGAAGAATGTCTGAAGGACAGTCTCACACACTGGAAAGTTGGGCTATGGGTGGAAGCACACAGATTCAGGTGCTGATGAAGAGAAGGCACAGAAACAGTGAGGACAATTCACATATACTCCTTCATTTGGGGTTCACGTCCACATACCTCACGTGTGCTTTGCTAGGAACTGTGGGTATGCAAAGAAGAGTCAGACACAGTTCCTGCCATCAAAGGAATCGATCATCTATTTGTGGACATGGTTTAAATATGTTCAAAGGCAGATAAAAACAATCTTCATAACAGTTCAAGATAAAAGAGATCACTAGGCAGGGAAGTGATTATAAAATGAACACAAATAGCTTTCCTAGGGTTCTCTGGAGGCATCAAAGAGAAAGTGTTTTAGAGGGGTCCAGCTTCATCCTAGAGAAAGGGTTGGGTTTGGGTAGGTGTGTGCACAGATGTTTTGGAGGGAGGGGGCTGTCTAGGCCGCTCAACTGGAATAAAAGTGCCTGCCTGACAAACTGGCCTGCTACGCCGGGTATGGTTAGGAGATGGTTAGGTTGAAGGGAGAAGCAAGAAGAGTCAAGAAAGGGCAAAAGAGCAGCTGCCACCTCCCATTTGGAAAGCATTTTACATACCCCTCTAATACAGTACTGATCTAATGGTATTTCAGTGATCTGAGTATTTTTGTCTGTTTCCCACAAGACGGTGAGCTCTCTCATCTCTGTAGCCACAGCACCTAGCAGAATAGCAGGGGCTCAATAAGAGCTTATTGATGAATATTTATCAGAGATCTAATAGGTGTTTTTATTACTTTGCTCAAAATACCCCAACTGCCTCCGTTTTTAAAATTTTAAATACACAGCCTAGTTTCACTGACTTAATAAGGATATGCCTATTTTGGATAATAAGCCATAATTTTTTAAGTGGAATTTCTAGCTCTAAATAAGTTAAAAAACAACCTCCCCCCGCAAAAAACAACCCCCCAAAACCAAAAAAACCCAAACCAATTCAATGCTGCCTTCCTCTTTCTGCTGCCACCTGGTGGCAGCACTGACTTATTACTAATGGACATTCACAAAGTGAGAAATGTAACCCGCTGAATGTGCCCTCTGAGCCATCTGAATGAAGATGCTTCTTCACAAATAATTGTCTTCCCCACAGTAGAGGCCAATGAGCAGTTCCTGCTGGGAATTCCTGCTGTAATTTATTCTACAATTCTGTGTTATCTCTGTTTCTAATTGGCCAGGCATTTATATTTTCTGAACCTCCATCTCACTGCAATTAAGGACAACTTTTAACATAAATGTCTCAATATTTCATCAGCTGTGAAAGTGTTTCAGTGATTCTTCAAGCTGATCTTGTATAACATACCAAACCAGAGGGTAGTAAGAAACTTGACAGTCTATAAGACAGTTTTGAATCTGAAACGATCATTTGTTTAAATTGGCAGTAAAAATTTACAGTGTAGCTATAACTTGAGACCATTATTTAAAATAACATTCCAATTAAGCACAATTATTGGCTGAGTGAAAGGCAGTACTAACTGTAAAATTAATGGGAAGCAAAAACTTTGGTGGAATTAAATTTTGTACAGCTACATCTCTCCTTCCATTAAATAGAAGAGATTTTAAATTAAATTCAACAAATATTAAGCACATTGTGCTGAGTTATAAAGATGAATAAGACTCAGTTCATAGCTTGCAGCGTAGCCAATTGGGACTCAGTTATTAAGGGATTAAGTAAAGATCTTATTTAGCCTATTCCTTTCCCTCCAGACCACGTGGGTTTAACTTTTCCACTTATAAGTTTGTGGGTTGGAAAGTAAAAGTAACTACCCCAACCACTTGGCATTCACATAAGGAGGAAATCAAATGTTTTTAGCTAAAAGGATACAGGCTACCATAGGAATGCTCTGTGCCTTGGGAAGACGGGTCCCGTTTGGTGTTGTCTGGCTCATGGCCACTGCTTGCCTTTCCTCACCATTTTATTGCCTTTAGGTACATTATTCATGGTCCAGCTCCATGGAAATGAACTCAGAGGCTCTCTGTCTTTGAGATGGTGAGAAACTGACACATCTACAATTCTTGACTCCAGTGACTGCAATGGTTTCTTTCTTTGGGTCAGTTTTAATGTCTGCAGAAAGAGAGATTGCCACTCAAAATGGCACCTGGCTGCCTTCTATGGTTCAGGATTGTGATTCAATTATTCCTTTAATTGCTAGCAAGCAGGAACAGGGTGGTGAGGTCAGGTGCTGGCAGGGCTTCAGGCAACAGGAAAAATCTGGGGTCAGCTCGGGTGGCCTGTATATGGGCATGTTGATCTAAATAGAAGTATGTTATGTTGGGGGGGGGCCCTGCACCACAGGTAATTAGTGGGTAATAAATGAGATGAGACAGTGAATTCAGGGGCTAGTGTCAGGTCAGTTAGACAGTATAGAGCAAGGAAAAATTAGGTAACTCTAGACTTGGAACTCCAGGAATCAAGTGAACCAAGACGAAAGTTTGACAGAGGTCTAGCCAATGACTGTGTCAGGTAGGGGCAACTCTTGGATGCCAGCAACAGGGCCCTGCCCTGAGATGGTGCCATCATGATGCTCAAAGCATTTACAAAAAGGGGAATTTGAACATGAGAGGTATAGGCCTGTGTGACATGGCTAGCTCCACCAGCAAGGACTGGAGCAGAGTCTGGGAGAGGGTTTGTGTGAGATCACAAGGAGAGTAGACTTGGGCCGTGCTAAATAAATTGGACAGTGCCAGCAGGTTTGACATTTCTTGGTCACAGTACACTTATCACTACTGCTGATGGCCACGGGATGAGCTCTATGTCTGTGCACCCACGTTGCCTCACCTGTTCTGCATGCCTGGTGCCATCACTGCCTGGCAGCCAACCTTAGAGGGAGCAAAGGAGAGGTACCCAGGGACTTCTGCCGTTTGTCACATGGAAGAAAAAGGGAGCTGGGATTCCCAGAGAAGGGAGGAAGTAGGGAATAATACATCCCTGGTTTTGTTTTATTTCCAAAGTACCTTGTAACCATCTCTTGGGCCTGAGAACCAGTGCTGTTTACTAACATAAAGAAGATATGCACATGTCATCTCAGACATTTTGAGTGGCAGATGCCAAGTATGTGTGTGTGTACATGCACACATGGGTATGTACAGGTTAAATATCTAAAACAGATACTGTGCATGCTAAATCCCATACCTCACAGTCTCTGTAAGAGAGTCTGTATATGTGTGTGTGTCCACAATGCAAAGGAGAAATGCTATCTTAGACGATTAAACAAAATCACATGGAAATCTAGAGAAAAAGACTGTTTAGTTTTGAATACATAAATCCATGTTCTTTATGCTGTGTTGATAGGACATGGGTAAAGGCAATAGACTTGTAGATCTAGGATATGATAAAGATGTAAAAACTACCATTATGGCTTTTCTAATAGCTTGTACATTCCACACTTGAAATGTGGTGATGGTATATTTATTTATTCAAGAAATACAGGAATGCCTACTATGTGCTTGGTATTATGCCATGTGCAGAGGTTGCAAAGTGAATACTCATGGAGACACCCAAGCCAAGCAGGGCTGGGACAGAAACATGTCCCAAATTGCTGCAAGGATGAAGTGCTTACCTCTTCCCTGCAGAATCAGAAAAGGATTCACAGAGGAGGTGGTCTTAGAGCTTAAAGTGTGAGCAGCAGTTTGCTGGCCAGATACCAGAGCATAGTGACAGAGGGAGATTTTTTACCTCCGTGTGGATGACACAGACTGGGGTGGGCTAGGGGGCAAAATAACCAGAGCCTTTGGATATGGCTGTCTCCATCAGAGACCTGTTGAATGACCACCTGGATGAGTAATTGGTATCCGTCCAGTGAACACAGGACCATGCGGGCAGTATGAAGGATGAGCTGGCAAATGGCACATGCTTTTGTCCTTATCTTATTATGTCCACAATCCAAGACCTTATGGGACTCTGGACAGGGTGGAAGAGACTCTTCTAGACATGCCACCCTTGATAGAAAACCACATGAGGACAATTTTCATCACTTTTATGACTTTCCCTGTTTTCACCTAGTTCTGAGTGTATATAGTTCCTTTAAGGGGCATCACCCCACTACCTAATGGTAGAATATTTCAGTAATGATACATTTTGATCTTGGGTTCCTGTAGCAATTATACTACCTATAATGTCATGGACAGAGTCCCACTAAAATGATTTTGGTTTTAATGCAGAATTATTTCTATCTTTCTGCCTCTGTCAAGACACATTTTACAGGCATTTAATTTTTTCCTCGTAAAGCTTATAAAAGAAGTTGGACCAATGAATCTCCAGTCTACATTTTTTGCACATGTATTAAGTATGAGCACAGTAAAATTTGCACAATAAAACCTCTGTAAATCAACACTACAGTTACCAAGTCATTATGGCATTTGAAGAGGTTCCAGGCAGAAAGAGCTTCAGCCCCCAAGAAAAACTGAAGACCTAAATTCTATTCTCAAAAGCCACTAAGCCAATGCTCTTAGCAAAGAGATAAAAGCTTTAGAAGCTGTTGGGAGAGATTTTTCTGTGTGCTAGTTTTGTCAAAGGTTCCAAACTTTGTACTCTTAGATACAAGTCTCTTGAAGAAAAGGAAAAAAAAATTCCCAAACCAATGCTCTGGTCTCACAGCTTCCCAGTTTGCAAAGACTCCTGGGGGATACAGCCTTTCTGTTTCCATAGCAACCTCCCCACAAAGAACAGCTGTTTCAGGGGATCAAATAGGAGTTTATGACAAATAGGAGGCTATTACCATATATATGAAGGAAATTATAACTACATAGTTTGTAGACGTATCTTTGCAATGAAGATACAAGTGATCTTGAAACAGAAGCAGCATGAATTTCCAACCCACATGCTGAATATCAGATAAGGGGTTTCTGGACACCATGTTCCACATCTATCTTAACTTTAGAGTTTTCAAGGAAACAGGACCCTGGGTCCACTTCACAGTCCTGATGTGACCCCTTTACACACAGCCATGCTTTGCTTTGAGCCTAGCAAAACCCTGCTTTACTTAAATTTCACCTAAACTCTACCTTTCTTTCAAATCCTACAACTCCATCTTTTCTTTTGTCTGGAGAGATGGCCCATGCTTCCTCTAGTGTGTGGTCTCCCTTGTTGCAAGGAGTCAATAAACCTTTGTCGGGCTACAGGTTTGTCCCTGCTAGTCCTAACTGATTGGGTTAGGATAATGGATGAATCCAGGGTTAAGATTTTACCAGGAGAGTATGGAAGGGGGTTGTGAGTGTTGGTGAGTGCAAAAGCTAGCTAACTAACACTCCAAACCTCAAAAGTATGTTTTTTCTGAAATCCTTAGATTTGAGGATGAGTTTCAACAGGCATTTGTGTAAGTCTTCCACAAACTTGACTTGTACATCAACTTTTAGATTTTAAAGTATGTGAGTATATTAATGAACATATGCATGCAGGAAGGGGTTAACTCAGCAGGTCTGTGTTGCTCAAACCCTGCACATTCCAAAGAAAGGCCTGTCTTCAGGACTGGCCCTTGACTAGCTCCTGGAAAATAACCTCTGAGCAGATGGAATATTCTGGCTGATAGAGTGTTTTCCTATGTCTGAGGCTCTGGGCCACTTTGTATCAGGTTGGCCTCTGGGGTGGTAAAGGTTGAGTAGCTAACGTCAGTCATGCAGGAACTGCACGCTTACCTGACTGACCCTCGATAAAAACCCTGGACACCAAAGCTTGAGGGAGCACCTCTGGTTGGCAGTCCTTGGCATGTATTGTCACACATCATTGTTGGGAGAATTAAGTGCATCCCTGTGTGACTCTACCGGGAAGCTGGTGCCTAGTTTCTCCTGGACTTTGCCCATATACCTTTTCCCTTTGTTAAGTCTAATCTGTATCCTTTTACTGTAATAAATTGTAACCATGGGCACAACAGCTTTTCTGAGTCCTGTAAATCCTTCTAGAGGAGAATCCAGACTAAGAGTGGCCTTGGGGATCCTCACTCAATATGTCACACCAATGAGCATCTCCCAGACAGGGGCATGGAGGTAGAGGTTTGCCACGTCCCTTGCACCCAGCACACATTCCTTGCTTAGGGTTCTGCAGGGACCCTCCTGTCTCACACAGGCTCACCTTTCCCACAGGTTGTTGAGCATTCTGTTGTTCCAAGCTGCTTCCAGTTGTGATCCCGGCTTCGCCGTGGGGACTGTGCTGCTGGTGGCACCAAGTTGTCCGGTCGATGGGAAGAAAATCTATCTGGATGCCTGACTGGGAAGGTCTGCGCTGATTCTGAGGTGAATATTTCTGCTGCCTTCCCATGTGAGTCTTCCTTCTCCTTGTTCCTCTCTTTCTCTTCTCTCTCTTCCTGGCCCCTACCTTCTGTTCCCAGTTGGCCATTGAAGGGTTCCCCTAGGACAGGCAAGTGCACACACACACAGAAGCAAGATCACCTTGGACATTGAGTCGTAAAGAGGAAATTGCTTCAACATTAGAAATTATGCAGCATGAGATCATGTCCGATTCACAGCACATAAGCACATCTATTTAAAATAAGCAGACACTAATTTCCCTCATATTCAAAACACTACTAAAAATAAACTAAAAAAAAGATGAACATCCCAGAAGGAAAAGTAGGCAAAGGCCATCAAGAGACAGTTCACGTCAAAAAAAATACAGCCAAAAATCATACAAAAAGGCTCAACTTCACTCATAATTAAAGAACCACATGTGAAAAGAAGAACAACAGCTCTGTTTACCTAATGATACAGATTAGAAGGTTTTAAATCCCTAAACTCTTGTTGAAGGTGCAGGAAAACACTCTTTCATTCAGGATGAGACTGAAAACAGATGCAAATTTTCGGAGGGCAATTTGGCACTAGCTACCCAAATTTTAAATGCACACACACTTCGACTTGGGATTCAGCTTTTAGGATATTTGTCATACAAACATTCTGATTTTTTGTACATAAAGCTGTACATACGAGTATGGTTATTAAAGTATTATTTGAAATAGCAAAACAGTACAACAACTTAAATGTTCACCAACAGTGACTGGTTAAAATACATTATGCTACAACTATGAATTGGAGTACTACGTGACTTTTTTAAAAGAATGCAGCAAATATATGTTCTGACAAGGAGATATGACTCTGAATGTTGTTTGGTGAAAGAAAAAAGCATAACACACACACACAGATGTGGCAGGTCACTTTTTGAGGTATTAATCTGTGTTTGATTTTCTATCTTTGTTCCTCCTCTTCCTCCAGTCTGAAAGAGCAGCCAAGCCCTTAGATGTTCTTGCCTTGGTGTTTTGCAGGACAGAAAGCAAAAACTGCTTGAAGTCAACAGCTATCTTTTCCCAGAGTGCAAGCCTAGGCGGCTCTCAGTAAGGGTAAAGTGCATGTCCCCAAGGGGCCAGCCCAGGGGAAGGAGGAGGGAAAAGTAGAGACTATGTTTTGGGGGGGTAGGGGGGAGAGAGAGATAGAGAAAGATGTTTTCAAGGAGGAGGAGAGGTAGGAGTCTGAGGTCTTGGGTTTCCTGAGCACCACGGACCCTTATGTGCACCAGGCAATGTTTCAGGAGGAGGCCATACCTGGAGTGGGTTTGGGGGGGCCTGGCTTCCAGCCTCACCCAGCATCCTGTGCCCCCAGGGCAGGTTGGCAGGAGTAGAGCTGAGTCCTAACCTGAAGGTCTCACAAGGCCGCTCCTGTAGGCACCTCAGAGGAATTGGTATGGACAGACCACCAGAGGGGTCTAGCCCAGGAGCAGGGAACCTGTAGCCTTAAGACCACATGTGGCCTTCTAGGTCCTTAAGTATGGCCTTTTGACTGAATCCAAATTTTACAGAACAAATCCTTTTATTTAAAAGGTGTGCAGCAGAGGAAGATGAAGCTTTTCTTGCCTCCTTTGGTGCTTAAAAAAGAGCAATCTTGAAATCAGAAGGCCTGCTTTGGCCCATCGAAGACTTTGGGATCTTTACTCATACTTGGAGTGTGTGTGTGGAGCCCCCATATTGACTGCGATCAAATTTTCTTCCAGCTTTAAAGAAGGTTGAATTTAAATTGACTAATGGAAAATAATGATATGCAATATTTCTTGTACACTTGGGATTGTAGACAAAGATTCAGATTGGCTGCAGACGTGTTTGTATATGTATGGAAAAGGGCTAGATAGAATCACACCAAATTATTAAGACAGATTCCCTCTAGGAAAGGGATGGGATTGGGGACTGTTGCTTTTTTATTTCTTAATGAACTTTATTTTTTTAAGAGCAGTTTTAGGTTCATGGCAAAATTTAGTGAAAAGTAGTGTTCCCATATACCTCCCCCCCGCCGCCATAGGCACAGGGTCCCTCACTACCAACATCCTGCACCAGCGTGGTACATGTGTTGCAACTGATGACCCTACATTGACGCATCATCATCACCCAGAGTCCATAGTTTATATCAAGGTTCACACTTGGTGCCGTACATTCTATGAGTTTGGACAAAGGCATAACAACATGTATCCACCACTGTAGTATCACACTGCCCTAAAAATCCTCTGTGCTCCACTTGTTCATTCCTCTCTCCTCCCTGGCACCCACTGATCTCTTTCCTATCTCCATAGTTTTGACTTTTCTAGAATATCATACAGTTGGAATCAAACAATATGTAGCCTTTTCAGACTGGCTTCTCTCACTTAGTAATATGCATGTAAGTTTCCTCTATGTCTTTTTTGTGGCTTGAAAGCTCATTTATTTTTAGCCCTAAATACTCCATTGTCTGGATTTACCACAGTTTATCCATTCACCTACTGAAGGACATCTTGGTTGTTTCCAAGTTTTGGCAATTATGGGGCAGTCACTTTTGATTTTATATATTTCTATTTTGATTAAATATTGTTCAAGCATGTATCATTTTAATACAAAATAAGGAGGCAAATTCTAGAGTTAGTGTAGAGCACAGTTGAAATTATTAGGGCTTTCTCCACCATTTTACCACTGCTTTCTTACTTAGTTGGCTAATTACAATGCTTCATGGTTTAAAATACTATATGCAAATTAGACCAACAGAATCAAGACCAGGCATACTGATATAAATGAGACTGTCCAATATGTTATCAGACAAAAACATTTTTAAATCTTCAGTACCTTGTACATGTTGGGCACTATGTTAGGACAGACACATAATTTATTCAGTCTCTCCCCACCCCACCCCCTCAAACCACCTTTGAATGTAGTTTTTTTCTATTCTGTAGGATGGGACTGAGAAGTTACAGGCTTGCCTGAAGGTACACAGCAAGAAAGTGGCAGATCTGGGTTCAAACTCTGGCTGCCTGCCTCCACAGACATGGAGGATGAAGACTGGTTCATAATGCCCCTCTTCACCAACTTTTTACAGCTGACCTCTTCCGGTCCTGCCCTGGGCCAGGCAGCCAAGCCCAGAACCCCCATGCTACCCATTAGCTGAGACCCATTAGGCCTGTTAGTGATCATCATCGTCCTATTTGATTTCAAATAGTCTGTCCAAACTGCCCCTGTGTAAGTCAGCAACAGATCCCAGAAACCCCAATATTTTGCCATCTAAATTTGGTTTCTCAGACTGTGTATTGCTCCTGGAAATGGCATAAAAATTCTTTGTTGGGCTGAGTGTGTGGACTTGGCGTTTGGACAACACACCCACCCCCTGTGCTGGGCATGCATCTGTTTTGTCTAGGCAGCCAGGCAGTTCTCCCAAACCTGTGCAATCAATCAGATAACCTGGTTATCCCATCCAAAGCCCAGAGAAGGGTGGGTGGGCCAGGTCTGGCATCTGTCCCCTCACTTCCTAGGACAGGCATCGGACTAGGTAATCTCTAGGCAACATAACAAGCACAGGGTAGTCACGCAGGACGGGCTGAGGTGTGGGACCTGAACAAGTAACTTAATCTCCCTAAGCTTCCATTTCCTTACTCTTAAGATGAGGCTAGTAATAGTGAGTACCTCCCTCTGTTGTGAGAATTCAGAGTTAATCTATGTAAAGTGGTCCGCATAGTGTCTGGCACACAGCAAGGACTCAGGGCATGTGAGCTATTACTATCGTTAATATTTCTGCAGACCCTCCTGTTCTAAAGAAGAAAAAGACAGTCTGCATTTGGGTGGTGGGCTCCATCAACATCTGGTAGAAAAATATCTGCACAGCCAGAGAGCTGCTCCATGGCCGGTGACAACCAAGTGAAAGCTGCCTGCTCTGTCTATAAGCAGAGCCCACCGGGAGGACCCAGCATGGATTGTTAGGTGTGTACTCATTCTTTTCTTATAGGCCAAAGTATTATTAACAGAAGCAAAAGGGGGCCGAGGGAAAAGGCATAGAGTAGACAGATAATGGCCACCCAAAGATGTCCACATCCTAATCCCTGGAACCTGTGAATATGTTACCTTTTATAGTAAAAGGGACTTTGTGGACATGATTAAATTAAGGATTTTGAGATGGGGGGATTCTCCTGGATTATCTGGGTGGGCCCAATATAATCTCGAGACTCCTTATAAAGGAGAGGAGGACAAGAGAGGAGATGCTGGAAGAGGACCAGAGTCAGGGAGAGATTGGAAGGTGCTACCCTGCCGGCTGTGAAGGTGGAGGAAGGGGCCAGGAACCAAGGAATGCAGGTGGCCACTAGGAGCTGATAAAGGCAAGGAGATGCGTTCTCCCCTGCAGCCTCCAGAGAGAGCGTGGCCCTGCTGACACCTTGATTTTGGCCCAGTTAAACCCATTTCAGACTTCTAACCTCCAGAACTGTAACATAATAAATTCGTGTTGTTTTAGGCCAATAAGTTTGAGGTAATTTGCTCACTAGGAGTAGGAAAATAATATAAAGCATTTCAAAATGTTGAACTGGAAAGGCAGACCCAGGATGTTCACTTCATTTTTGAATTGAGCAAATGAAACAGTCTTCTCGGTGAAGGCTCAAATGGTGAAGCATGCTCTGCCATCGAGACCCACTGACTTTGAAATATGTGTCCGTAGGTTTTCTCTGTGTTGACTCAGAGACAGAGGGTAGAGGCATAAGAAGAGAGAGGGGGCTTTAAAAGCAAATGAGCCAGAGCGTTTGGCAGCAGAACAAGGGATTTTACCTGGTCTCCTGTGAGGCGGCACTTGTGGGCTGATGGCGTTGGTCCCCATGATAACGTACTCGTAGTGGACTCCTGGGTTAGGCTGCTGGTGTATCATCTGACGACACAAAAGTCAATGTTACTGCCCTCAGCACAATGCACATCCCTTTTCCTGCTGGCTGGGGTTTCAGTGGCATAAGTAGCACTATCGATAAATGATTGGGTCGATTCACATCTAGTCATATTAGTGAACCTGTGACAGATTAAGTGAAGTCATTTCCAGATGGCTTTCTGTCATTTGCTTTTGAAGAATGAAGAACTTAGTCTTTGAGAAAATCAGAAGAATACTAGGCTAAGAGTCAAGATTTTATAAATTCCAAATAGGAAGATGGAGCAATGGTGGCAGAATCTTTCTGTTGGTTCCCAACCATCCTATACCATGGCTTAGATTTCACTCAGTGCTCTGAAAATGTCCAAAATAGATGAATACATTTACACGGCACGAGAACCTGTTTGAACACTAGGTGGCAGGACAGTGTCATGCAAAGATGAGACCTTGGCAGAGCCACTCCGGGATCCTTTAGGTTCCTTCAAAGTCCTCACCTGGCTGGCGAGGCTGGCTCAAGGTCTGCCCCAGCCCTCTCCCTCCTGTTGGCTCTCTGGGTCCCGCCCCTGCTTCACCAGAACCACAAAGAGATGGGGACAGGAAAACAGGTACAAGGGAAGTAAGTCTCCCTGGGTCATATTTTCTCAGGAACCAGTGACAAAAACAGGTCAGCAACAGGAAGCTGCATAGGGCTGTGGAAGTCAGCAGCTCACCATCGTCTAGGACGAAAACAATATATATGAGCATGGCCCAGCAGAACAAATCCCCCACTCTCGGCTTTGGAGCACAAAGTCCTTCCTGCCCACGGCTTCCCTGGTGGGAAGCAGGATGGTGGGACAAATGGAGCAGCAGGACAAGAATCTCCAGTGTAAACAGGAGCCAAGCAAGGAGACACGGTCATGTTTTGATATTTCTGTCTCTACTGCTTTATAATAAAGTGGCTCTCTTGTTGACCAGCTGAGTAACCTAGAGCAAGTCCCTGAACCCCACAGGTTTTGATTTCTTCATCTGGAGAAGGAGGAGGTGAGAATCACTGCCAATCCCTCATGTCCTTTCTGGCTACCAGCATCTCTGAGTCACTACTGCATGGGTGGGTCCTGTGTCTATTCTTCCCATTTATGCCACAATCTCTTACCCACTCCTACATGTGACTGGGTCTCCCTTCTATAAATCACCCAAAGGAAGGAAGACATGACAACCACTGGGCTCCTTACTCCCGGAAACCAGCACCAAAAACCATCAGTGTTACAGGAACATGGTGGTTAACACAGAACCCTTAAGGGACACAGTTGTGTAACCTCAGATTCCTGCTGTCTACCCCTAATTTCACACAATCTGCCACTTGATCTGAGGCTGGACATCCTCCCTCCCTGACCTGTGCCTCCTCTGTGTGAGTATTCTGCCAGTGTAAACCTTGTCCTGTTTATGAAATTATTGTTGGCTTCCGTTCCTAGACCACCCACACTAGGTCTTTAAAAACCTGAGTTTTTATCTCTGATGCCATTCGAAATTTACCCAGAGTCAACCAACTAACTGGACAGTCTAAAAAAATATCCAGAATTAACTACAACAAGGCTTCCTTTGTAATTTCGAGTGCACTAGGCCCAGGAGGAAAGGATGTAGAACTTTATAGGTGGAGAAGTAATGACAATGCAATTAATAATATTTCTAAAACTCTGACACAGCAAATAACATGTTGACTAGCATGGCTTTGGACACAGTAAGAGTATGTATATTTATGCGTGAGCTCACTCTTTTTATCCTAACATTATTTGAAGTTTTTATTTACTTGTCTTTTACAAAGACACTCAGGTTTCATCAAGCATTTATTTCTTGTTATCTTTTACTTCCTGATCTTTTAAGAAGACTGGATTCTAGTGGTTTCCTCTAAAAGTCAGTGCCATTTTTAACTCTTGGGTAACTTACTATTTTAGTTTCATATAAAGTAAATTAAAGTTCTGTCTTCTGTGAAGCAGGGAACTTCTATTATAGTAAACCTCTGTATTGTTATTCAGGGCTTTATTGTTTCATCTGGAATACTCTGGAGCTCTCCTTTCTCCATTTGCTGGAGTTTGAAGAGCACCGGGAGCCCTGAGCAGTCCTGTCTTGCTTTGGGCATTTGCTTTCTTTTGCCATAAAAAGTAAACATGCCAAATTAGCATTATGAGGAAAGTGCCTGGAGGAGATCCAATGCTCATGAAATAAGGATATGTTTTGCCTCTGATTTGGTTCAACAAGTAAAATTGGTTTTACTGGGTCAATAAACTCTGACGGTAATAAGCATCTGGTAGAGTTTAAGGTTTCTAGGAGCTAGATAGCTTCGGAGGTAAATGGCAAAGATGAATGCCAAGCATTTAAGGGGTACCTCAAACAGGCTCCGCTGAAGGATTTTATTGAGCATGGGCAAAAATTTCTTGGTTATTTGTTCTAAGTGTGTTCCTTAGAAGCAACAAGATACCAAATCCATAGAACAGTCCAGAAACATCCAAACTCACATAGACATCCAAGATCTCATTAGTGGGACCTTCGGCTAAAAAGGACTCTCCGGCAGTGCTCGAAATCTCATTTGGACGCTTGTAGGTGAACATTGTCCCTCCACCCTCGTATTTTCCAGGACGATCAATTGCCCAGTTCCCATTGATGATGGAGCGGCCAGAACGACTTCGCAAGGCTGTTGAGAAAAATAAGACAATTCCTTGGGTGAGCCCAGGGTGTGCACAAGAAGCAGAACTGACTCCCCCAGTCTCTGGCTTCTTCATTCCTCAAGGTTTTTGTCAGGATCCACTATGTGCCAGGCACTGATCTAGGCCCTGGGGCACCATTAGCCATCTAGATCATATCCCTTTGGGCCTGATCACTTCTTCAACCCACTCTAACCCTCTCTACCACTTGGGCTTAGTATAGAAATGAAGGGTGGGGGTGGTTTGGAGAAAAGGATGTGGAAAATGGGAGGGAAAGGAGAAAGTTAGAGGAGGAAGACAAAAAGGGGGGAAGGGAAACTAATTTATATAATATGCCATCATCTCGGTGAGAGGTTGCACATTGGCAGCCCATGAGCTGATTTTGGCCCATAGATGGGTTTAGTTTGGCTTTTGTAGTGTTTTTTTCTAAAAATACTGGAGCCCAAATTTAAGAATTAAAAGATTTCACATAAAAAATTTAGAGTTCTAGCTTCTCTTATAAACCACAAAGACATGTTAACATTGGCTCCTCATTCCCTCATAGCAGCAATCGACTGGAGCTTAGGCGAACTGCCTCTTTTAGATGGAGCGCACATGCTCTGACTTGCCCCAATCCCCACCGCTCCCTATTACTCCCCAACACTGAGGCTAAGTCTCAGCTTATTACCCATCTATACATGAATATGGATGATTTATCTCATTTATCATGCTTACATTGTTCTTTTTCTCATAGAATAGAATTTTTATCATGTTCTCTACTTGTATGTCTACTAAAAGTGGCAAAGCTGAACAAAGACCAAGAGGGTCCCATGATTTTCTTCTGTATCAGGTCAGCTTCACTCATTTATTTATCTTCCTGACTTCTGTGGGCCTTTGAGGCTGTGGGCTGTGGTAGATACTCCCATACGTATGGTCAAATTTAATCCTCACAATGTTGCTGAGCAGATGTTATGATCCCCACTTTTCAGAGAGTGGCTCAGAGATGTGAGGGAACTTGTTCAAGTCCATGAGCGACAGACCTGTGATTTGGAGTCCACTCTCAGGAGGGAGATAAAAAAGGAGAGGAGGGGCAAGGAAGAAGGTGGGAGTTAATGGGAGAAGAAAAAGGGCAGTATCTGAGAGTCGAATTTCTTCAGCTACATTTGGCACCTGGGGGCCCACAAGCCAAGGGCAGATTGGGTTTAGAGAAGATCCTGTTTTAAGTGCCATGTACATAATGGCCCTGTGATGGCCACTGGCACTTTGTGCCTTCACTTTACAGAATTCCTAAATTTAACTTTTTATGATTTATTATGGAAAAATGTATACATAAACAAAAGTAGTGAGAACAGTATAATAAACCCCCATGGACCCATTACCCCACTTCAACAATTATCAGCTCATGGCTTACTCTGTTTTATTCTGCGAATCCCAGACCCCAATTTATCTTTAAATTTTTTGGTAGGTGTCACTAAAATATAAGGACTCTTTTTCTTGAACTCATTTCCAGTAGTGTTTCTTAAACAACAGGCCTTCCCAGACACCAGACCTGCAGAGTCAGAAGCTGTACAAAGAGGCAGAAGAGTCTCCCAACTTGAGAGGCCCCCCCCCTGCAGACACCATGGCCCCTGGGAGAGCACAGCTGGGGGACTCTGAATGCTGAGTTACAAAATCAGTTCAGCATATTGAGTGGCAAAGAAGGGTCAAGGGTGGAGACTGAGGAAGAACATGTTTGGGGCTATTCTTTATTCTTTATCAAGAACTATAGTTCTCGAGAGTGGTCTGTGCTGTGCCCCCATTTCCTCACTTCCCGTTAATTCCTCATCCATCTCCAGTCGGGCTCCTGCCCCCATCATTCCATTAAGGAAACGTAAATCCATGTCACTGAGACTTCCATGTTGCTAGATCCAATGGGTGTGTTCCAGACCTCCTCTTACTAGATGTCTCAGCAGCACCTGGCACTATTCCGCCCTATTTGAAACACTCTCCCACTGGCTCTGGGACATCACACTCAACTCGCTTTCCTCCTGCTCTCAGGATGTTCATCCCTGTTTTCTTTTCTGTCTCATCTTTCTCTACTCAGCCATTAAATATAAGAGTTCCTTAAGGATTAAGAGTAGACCTGCTTTGGGCACTGTATTCTTTTCATGAGCAATTTAATCTATGCCCACGACTTCAATTACTATAGGCTAATAACATCCACATTTATGTTTCCAGTGCAAACTTTCCCTCTGGCTCCAGACTTTTGTATCTAATTGCTTAGTTGACAGCTTCACTTGGATGTCTTGTCTAAATCTGAACCCATCCCTGGCCTCTTCCAGTGTCCATCTCAGGGAAAGATACCACCATCCATCTAATCACAAACCCAGGAATCATCCCAGACACCTCCTCTCTTCCAGACCCCTATATCAATCCATCATCAAATTTTACTTGACCTCTTCCATATTTCTTCACCCTATCTGCTTTCCCTTCATGTCCACTGCCATAATCCAGGGTCAAGCCACCAGGAGATCTCATCTGGACTAATTCAAAAACCTTCTAATTGGCCTTCCTGTTTCTCTTCTTTTCAGCTACAGCAGTATTTTCAGAATGCACATTAGATCACCAACTATGGCTCAAAATCCTTCAGTGGTTTTCCATTGCTCTAAGGGAAAACACCCTAATCATTAGTGGCCTCCTGCTCCAGGTGAGGTAGCCCCAGCCTCATCTGTGTCATTCTTCCTTTTGTCTCTGTGCTCTGCTCCCTGGCCTTTTTTTTAGCTCATCTAATACACCGTTCCCTCCACAGTGCTGTCCTTTCTTCCGGAAATCCTGTCCATTCTTTTTCTTTTTTTTGGCGACATGGTCTTGTTTTGTCACCCAGGCATGAGGACAGTGGTATGCTCATAGCTCACTGCAACCTCAAACTCCTGGGCTCAAGTGATCCTCCTGCCTCGCCCTCCTGAGTAGCTGGGACTACAGGCGCGTGCCACCATGCCTGGCTAATTTTTCTCTTTTTTTGTAGAGATGGGGTCTTGCTATATTGCTCAGACTGGTCTCAAACTCCTGGCCTCAAGTGATCCTCCCGCCTCAGCCTCCTAGAGTGCTAGGGTTACAGGCATGAGCCACCGCACCTGGCCCCAAATCCTATTCATTCTTTTGATGCCAGCTTCCCCAGGGAAGCCTTCTCCCACCCCCAGTCCAGGTCTGTCTCTTCCCTGCCATGATCTAAGACATGCAAGAGCCTTTCCTTCAAGGCATTTAACTCAGTTAGTAATATACCCGTTGAGAGAATTATTTGATTACTCTTTGTCTCCTAGTTACACTGTAAGCTCTAAAAGGGCAAAGACAGTGGTGTTTCCTCTGTTATAGCTCAAGGGCCCAGCATGGTGCTCACCACATAGTAGGAACTTAATATATACATAGTAGAAAAAGGCAAACAGCTCAAAAGAAAGATAGGCAAAGAATGATAAACAGGCAATTTACAGAAAATCAAGTACAAACATTCCATAAGCAAATGAAAAGATGCTCTGCCTTACTTATAATTTAAGAAATGCAAATCAAAACCACGATCAGGTAATTTTGACCCACAAGATTGGTAAATATTGCCAGCACTGCCAGGTGTGTGAGCAAGTAAGTACCCATAACGTTAGGAGTGTAAACTGACTCAACTCTATTGGAGGACAATTTGATTACACTGTTAAAACTTTAAATACCCAGATACTCTGACCCAAGAATTCTACTTCTAGGAAATTACTTGAGGGATATACTTTTATAAACATACAAAAGTGTTTGTAACAAGGGTATTCTCTGTAGATTTTTTTTTAATAGAGAAAAACAAAGCCCACCCAAGTGTCCATCAGTAAAAGATTGCTAACACTAGATATCCCCACCATGTGGCCCTAAAAAGAATGACATAGGTCTGTGTGTGTGTGTGTGTATGGAAAGAATTCCACGATGCATTTTTGAATGAAGCAAAAATGTAGAACAGTGTGTTTGGCATGATCCTTTTGTGTATACTTTTAAATAAAAGCATATACATAAAATATGTACATGAAATATTTAGAGAAGGATAGACATAAAACTATTAACATTTGGGGACAGGAACTGGGGTTTACATTGGGACAGGAGATGAGAAGGGAGACATACATTTTCTATTTTATATATTTTTACAACAATTTAAAATTCATTTTGCCATATGCATGTATAACCTTCTTTGAAGCTTAAGCATTTTTAATTAATATAAAGGACACAGTATAAGCAGAAATACTCCTGAAAGGCACAGTTATTTTTCCTTTTTTTACAGCTTCTCCTTAAAATCCCATTCACAGCATCAAAAGCTCAGATTCGAGGTAGGTTCTGGCTAAGATTTTATTGCTTTTAATGGCAATACTGTAGAAGGGGTTCTTATCTGGAAACCAAAAGGTACATTAAAGAACCATTTGAAATACTACCTAGGAGAAAGCTGCAAAGGCTTCCCTAGGAAATAAAAAATTGGGACCCTGAATCTTTTTACCATTTACTGCTAATTACTTACATATCCCCTCTAAAGGTTTAGATGAATCTTCAACCATACAACAGCAAAGAATTTTTAAAAAGCCATATCACATTTTTAGCAAACGTGGTCCTGATTCCATATGTCCATGGGTTGGCTTCTGAAACAGCTCCAAAACTAGCCCCCACGTGGTCTTGCAGATTGAAAACAGCTGTATCTACAGTTTATGTGCCTATAAGAAGTTCCAGGGCTACCAACGGTGTCCAGAACCACTTCACAAAAAGGTGCAGGTGGCTCATGCCTCTTGCTAGAGGGTGTTCACTGAAGGTCAAGCTTTGGTAAGGTTTGTTAGAAGGGCAACCTCACAGCTACGTCAATATGAGGAAAGCTTCACTCTCATTTGACATTTGGGTTTTATTCCACTTTTAGTCGTCAGTGCTGGGCATATGTTTTTGGCCTAAGCTATTGGTACCAACAATGCCCTTCTCCAAGATTCATATAAGAACAGCATATATACGCAAGCCCTGATTCTCAAACACTTTATCTTACAGTCTTAACGCTCATTGTTGATGGTGACCGAATCACTTGTTCCCAAAACCAAATAAAGAAGGTGGTTTCTTTACAGCAAACAGATCACTATGATCTAGATGTCTGTTTCTTCCTTTGAAAAATGAACGTTAAGTTCTTCCTAAAAACAAAATCCCAAGCTTCTTAATGTTCCAGCAGTTCTTAGAAGCTGTTGGGGAAGCAGCGCAACAAACTCAAGGTCGAAGTGGTCAGACATCACTGGCCTCCATTACAATGCCAGCTGGAGGTCTGAAGCCTGGTTTCTTTGCCATTTTCAGTCTAGTCTATGAGCTTCCACCGAAGCCCACACATGGGCATGAACCCGAGGGAGGCTCAGAATGTGTTAGCTAATTTGGATACCCTGAAAATGGAATACAACTGTTTACGTCATACTGTATCACCTTGGAGAGGTCTGTGAATTCCATCCTTATTTTCACCAACCTTCAACTGAAATTCAGCATTTCCTTTTATTATGAATGTAGGCAACAGACCATAATTGTATGCAGTACTGTCACTTTGTCACCAATAGAAATCACATATATATTCACATGATATTATAGATGTCATCAATATTTTGAAATATTATTTAAAAATTCATCCCTCTTTTGAAATTATGATAATTATTAGGCCCTCCAGGAGATTTCCTATTTTAATGTTAAAAAAGCAAATTGTAAATTTGTTTTTAAAAAATATTTTGATACTTGTATTTTAATATAATTGGTTTCCTTTCTACTCTTCTATATTTTATTTTATGAGTTTAAAACACTGTTCTGAGAAGGTGTCCACAGACTACTAAGGAGTGTTGCTTACATCTGGATATTCCTGTTTTAGAATTCTAATCTCTAAAACTGTCTTCCTTTCCTTCAGACCAAAATGGTAAACACATGTGGTGAATGCATAAAAATTCTGTTAAAAAAAAACAAAGCAAACATTTCTTCTTTTAGGTGGACCAGGCCCAGTTTTATATAATGTTCAAATTATGGTTCCTGTTATACAAATATACGCACACATATCACAGTAATTTTTCAGTCAGATTCACTTTGGCATGTCGAGTTTGGATAGAATTGAACCTGTGTGATTTTCTAAAATGTGACGTAACACATTTGGACTGAAAATCAGAGTGTATCAGAGAAAGAAGGTTGGCTTTCCCTTTGGCACTATATAATCACAGGTTGTAAGGGGTTTAAATAAAGGGAAATGCCAAAGCTTTGTTCTTATTTCATTGCTAAATTATAGGTAAGTACGGCTAATTCTCATTCTTTAAAGTATTAGAACATTTGATTTATTCTGACTCCAAATTTCCTTTGAATACTTATAACTTTAAAGAAAGTTTGTGTGTTTTAACTTTAAAGAAAGTGTGTGTGTTTTTAAGCCTTAAATAATGTTTATGAAATAGATCCCATCTACGGTTCATGTAAGAAAATAAACTGGGCAAAAAAGTATTGGGGGGCTGCAAAGGTAAGAAACAGCCCATGACTTTGGGAGCTCCGAGTCTACTGGAATAGTCAGACACATGCCAATACAACGCGAACAGGGAAGCTGGTAAGATTTCCATGGGATGCAGAGGATCTTGGAGAGGGGGTGGCATTTGAGCAAGGATTTGCAGGGTGAGGAGTGGTTCACCAGGCGGAGGACAGGGAAAAGGGCACTGGGGACTGAGAACCCCCTCTCCAAGACCCTCTGCATCCCATGGAAATCTTACCAGCTTCCGTGTTCGCGTTGTATTGGCATGTGTCTGACTATTCCAGTAGACTCGGAGTTCCCAAAGTCATGGGCTGTTTTTACCTTTGCAGCCGCCCAATACTTTTTTGCCCAGTTTATTTTCTTACATGAACCATGGACAAAGGCAGAGGCAGAAAGGGCATGACTTTGGAGGGATGAAGAAGGGGAGTGGAGGGGTGCTGGGGGTGTGTGGAATGTGAGAGCCCCTGGAGATGAAGTTGGACGGGAAGACCTCAGGCAGACGGTGAGGGCTTGATTGTGGGCACTGGGGAGCCATGAAATGTTTTTGATCAGCATAGTGACAGCTGAGCTGTGGTTTCAGGAGCTAACACTGGCTGCTGAACAGCAAGATGGGTAGCATCTGAAGTCCAAAGTCCATTCACACCACAAACAGTTCCCGAGTACCTACCATGCCTCTCCCCACCCATGGACAGCACCAGCTCTGCACCTGTGTCCGTCTCAGGCCACGCACGCTCTCTTCTCTAGGCTGAGCTGCCCACTTGCCACAAGTAGGGACAGACTATGTCTGCCCTTTAGAAGGAATTCCAGGAGGCTAATTCCATCAGCGGGTCTCATCATGGCTCAGTTAATCAAGAAAGAAACCTGATATCTTCTCATCCCGAATGAGTTGCTTCCTAACCCCTCCTTCCTTTTTTTTTTTTAAATTATTCTCCCAATTACTCAGATTCCAGTTTTGGCAATCCTCTTTGACTCTTCCCTCTCTTTCTTCCTCCCTAGGAAGAGGAATCATTCAGCAGGCATATCACCTACTCCTTTAAGCTGCTACTGCATCGGTCTCCCTCCCTTTCCTCTTCTGCCAAGTCACCTCTCATATCTGAGTCGGCCTCATACCTGGACCACAGCAAAAGCCTGACCACGGATCTCACTGCATGCTAGCCTAGAGGAATATTCCTGAAATACCCCTTTCCTCTTGTTTCTGCCCCCTAATCTCCATGTCTAGAGGATAAAGTCCACCCCCTCTGATTCACAGTCAATGTCTTGTGTGATTTGACCCTATCTTCAACTACCTCATACAGTCCCCTTGTCTTCATTCAACCAAGTATGCAAAACGTTGGTAATTTGTGTCTCTGCTTGTTAAAAAAATCTTACTGTGATTTTTCACAGGGCAGGAGCCCTGTCTTATTTAGCATGTGACCAAGAGACACTCACTAGATGTTGTCAAATAATGCTGGTGTCTACCCCCTTATCCTGGGGGTCTTGTTCAATTGCTAGTCATTTAAAGGCCCCTTCACTGCTCCTTGCTCTCACGTGCCGTTAGCTCCTGCTTCTAACCTCTTAACACTAATCTTAGTGGCTATGCCCTGTTCTTTGAGGCTTAATCAATTGCTGTTGTGATTTTTTTTTAAACTGTCTTAAATGCTGTGTCTAAGCTCCCCAAGGTTTTTTTTTAATCTCAGGAGCGGAAAGTTGAATTAATCAAACTTTTCAGCTTATGGCACTTTTGTTGTACAAGGCCCACTCTCTTGTCTTTTTATTTTATTTTTCCTTTTTTACTGGATTCCCACCACCATCGGTCCCTGCCCATCCCAACAAGCACCTACACTAATGTGATATGTATATATATGTATTAATAATTTATATAATGTTACTGTTTTTTCTCTGCTTTTAAGCTCCACCTTTGTTGCTGTAATGTCCATCTAGATAATTGTTTTCTAACTGCTGTATAGTATTCCATGGCATATAGCTACCTCAGTTTACTTATCCAATCCCCTAGGCCT
Source organism: Daubentonia madagascariensis (assembly GCA_023783475.1). Taxonomy (NCBI): domain Eukaryota; kingdom Metazoa; phylum Chordata; class Mammalia; order Primates; family Daubentoniidae; genus Daubentonia; species Daubentonia madagascariensis. The sequence continues at coordinate 2,367,596 of JAKFHU010000144.1, read as the reverse complement.
GTGGGAACTGGTTTTAAAATTTTTTTATGGTCCACGGTGTTAGCAAAGAACTGATATTTAGTGATGAATCATTGGGTGTTTGTTACAAAATACCAGAAGCCAAGAAGGCTCATTTTCAAAAACAGCAACCCCATCAATAGCAAGAGGCAAAATACTTTATCAGAGCCCCATATGTATACAAAATGCAGCAGCATGTGCCTGAGAATGCATCCTTCTCCTGGCACAGTCAGAGAAAATTGGAGCTGTCTGAAAAATAATATGTCAGAAATGGGATTAGAATTCAGCTTTTCCAGCTGGGCCAAGTGGCTCACGTCTGTAATCCTAGCACTCTTGGAGGCCAAGGCAGGAGAATCACTTGAGCTCAGGAGTTTGAGACCAGCCTGAGCAACAGCGAGACCCCATCTCTACAAAAAATAGAAAAATTAGCCAGGCATGGTGGTACGTGCCTATAGTCCCAGCTACTCGGCACGCTGAGGCAGGACGATTGCTGAGCCCAGGAATTTGAGGTTTCAATGAGCTATGATGATGCCACTGCACTCTAGCCCAGGTGACAGAGCAAGATCCTGTCTCAAAAAAAAAAGAAAAAGAATTCAGCTTTTCTGGTCAGTTCTGTCTCAGAAGTTCCCATTAAGGAACATCTGGGGTGACCTCATGGAGTTGAATATTAGGATTCTGCATGAGGAGATTCTAGGATTCTATGTGAGTGATCAGAACACATCAGAAAAGAAACATCCTGTATCTACAGCAAGGCGGGAAACCCCAAGAGGTGGACCTTCTTGGTTTGAGGGAGGAAGGCTATGGCAGTCAGGTGGGACAGTGCTATTGTGCACTCAGGTGTGTACCACAGCTGGGCAGGATAACAGTCCACTCCCTGCCCTGGCATCACCCCACCAGTACAGTCAGCAAAGGTTTTAAAGCACTAATCATTAGACTACAAAAAACAGAAACAAAAATAAAACACACACATGCACATACGTACACACATACACACACTCTATAAAACAGGAAAGTGCTCTATGAATAAAAAGGAGAATTATTAATAAATCAATACTACTGTGCAATTGTACATGTAATTCCATAGACACATAGATACTATACTGGGTTGAATAGCACCATCCCAAAATTCATATTCATCTAGGACCTGTAAATGTGACCTTATTTAGAAATGGGGTCTTCGCAGGAGGAATCAAATTAAGATACGGTCATACGGGGTTAGGGCGTGCCCTAAATCCAATACTGACTGGTGTCATTAAAAAAAGAGGCAATTTGGACAGACACATAGGAAGGATGCCATATGATGATGCAGACAGAGATTGGAGTTAGGCGACCACAAGCCAAGGAATGCCAAGGATTGCCAGCAAGCACAAGAAGCTAAAAGAAATTCTCAGAACAGATTCTCCCTCTGAGCCCCCAGGAAGGAACCAACCCTGCTGACACCTTGATTTGAGAATTCTGGTCTGTCTCCAGAACTGTGAGAGAATGAATTTCTGTTGTTTTAAGCCACTCACTTTGTGGTATTTTGTTATGGCAGCCGTAGGAAACTAATACAGATCCCTATTATCTAATTTATGTTGAGTGCTTCAGGGTTGTAATATTTGGTGGCTGTGGACTGGTGGGTGTTTAGATTGGCTTGCAACCGAGTAAAACACCAATATTTGAAGCCAGAGTTTTAGCATCAAACAGACCTAACATAAATAAAGAAACCAGGGCCTAATTCCAAATCCTTAGCCCCAAGCCTGTGGCTAAATTGGGATGACATTGGGTTATAAGTGAACAGGTTGACTCTCAACATCATGGGGCAGCTGATGTTTTTAATTTTATTACACTATGAACCAAAATTTTTTTCTTTGATTTTACACATGGACATGCACAGATAGACACACAGACACAGACACAGACACACACACACACACAATGGCTTCCACATTGACCTCTAAATACATGCTCTAATTTTTTTTTTAAAGTATAAACACACAACTATACTTAGTTCCATTCCTGTTCTAGGCATTGAATAACCCAAAGACAACTCAATGCTGGGGATCTGGGTAATTTTTTTAAATTACAAAAATTGGTGACTAAAAATGGGAAGTTTGAAGTATAAGCTTGAATCCAATGAAAAGATGCAAGATTGTGAGGGAAATTCCAAACAACCCATTCAGAGTTGTAACCAACATGGTGTTGTCTCTGAGGGTTCCAAGATGGTGGCACGAGTCCATTCCTCACTACTGAATTGGTAGTGGCAGAAGCAGTTAATCTAAAAAAAAACAGGGTGTACTTAGATGTTAATTTAATACAAGAATTTTGTTGCAGAGACACAAATGAACCCATACTTTGGTATTGTTTTAGTATTATAACTCTAAGCAATAACTGAATATCAATTTTAATGTCTTTTGTGAGGAAATGTACAGAAAGAAATTCCTGTTTAATTATTGGAGTATTGAGCTATGATTCTTGCATGTGATACTCCTCCAAAACTAAGCCACTTATGCCTCTGGAGTTATAAGAGTTACATATCTAACGATGGCAGCTTGTCCATCCAATAGTTCAACAGGTAGGAAACATTCCCATGACAATCATTTAAAACATTATTTTTAAATGAAACCAAATGGATACTAACTAGAAAGTAAAATCACATTTAGAAGATAAAACACAACATTTAAAGGAAATTTGGACTTGCAGTAGAACAACAACCTTGAGCTAACTCCCTACTCCCAGGTAAGTATTACCTTTCCTAGGGCTTATTGGGATAGCCTAAGAGGCACTGATGGAGTGGATTTGTCTCTAAGCATCTTGAGAATTTGAAAATAGCACTTCTATCTACTGCTAGGCTCCTCTATAATCTCATTTTACTTTAAAAAAATTTTTTTAAAACAGAAAACGTCAAACATTTTAAAAGTAAAGAAAGCAGTATGATAAATTTTCATGTACCATCACCAAGCTTCAAGAATTATCAACATTCAGTCATTTTTATTTCATCTATACCTCTATAATTGCTTCCTGATCCTTTTACTTTTCAACAATTCTCTCAGGAGGAATAGTCCTGTTCTTTCCCCTAGAAGTACTCACTCAATTGAGACTCCAAGAATATAGTGGATTTTTTACTTCTCTGCATTAATTACATTTCCAAATTCGGTTAGAGAATGCACGGTGGAGCTCAGAATGGAATTAACCCCACCCATGGAAGGCAGCTGCACTTGGGGTATTGAGCACCAAGAGATAATAGGGTCCAGTTAGGGTGGATAGGTCTAGGCCTGTGGTTCTCAAAGTGTGATCCATCAGCATCATTTAAGAATTTATTAGAAATGAAAATTCTCAGGCTCCACCCCAGATCTCCTGAACCAAAATCTCTGGAAGTAGGGCCCAGAAACCTGTGTTTTAATAAGCCCTCCTGGTGATCCTATTGCACACTCAAGTTTGATAACCACTGCTCTAGAGACATGGGCAACTTGAGATATGAACAACTGCAAGAATAAGGGGCACGATACATAATCTACATTCTTTGAATACCCATGTCCTCACTCGCACACACATACACATGCTCATGTAAGCCTGTTCTTATTTAAAATAGCCTCAAAACCTATTTCTACATGAGAAATGGAATACAAGCTTGAGGAAGATATAAATAACTGAAATTGCCAAGGCAAAACTTGAGCATCCTTGTAGCTGTGTTTAATCTTTAATTCTGCTTTTAAATTTTGTGAGTCATGTGCAATGGACACCTCTGAAGCTCACCCATTTTAGGTCTTAACCCATCCTAAAACTTACCCCATGCCTGCACAACTGTGCCAGGCACTTTCAGTCATGCAACAAATATTAATAGTTGTTCGGCACCTACTATGTGCTAGGCACTGTTTTAGATGCTGGGGATATAGCAGTGAGCAAAACAGACCTCCAACACTCACCAAAAATCTTTGCCCTCACGGGGCTTACACTGCAGCATTTATATAAACTATCTTAATCTCACAATCCTGTGGGACAGGGTTTTCTAGATGAGACGAATAAGTTCAGAAAGATTAAGTACTTGTCCACAGTCACATAGCAAGTTAGTGTCAGAGCCATGATTTGACCCCAAATCTGCTTGACTCATTCTATGGCCCACCCTTCTATTTCACACTGGAACAAGGAAATATCACAGCAGGTGTGCAGGCACCTGGATGGGTCAGTTTCTCCAGGTTCTGAAACAGTCAAGTACAGATATTTTTAGTTTTCACATTCATTTACAAACCCTTTTAACTAGTTAGGCCTGTTAAAACATCAATACTTTCCTTCTGATGTAATATCTTCAGTCATTTCTAAGCTGTTATTTAAGATGGCTCAAATTATCTCTTTACATCTTGGCAGAAGTTGGAGATGAATTTATCTGGGGTAGGGGTGGGATGAGAAACTTAATAGCAAAATTTAACTTTGATCTCCAATTAGGTGGCAAAGGTCACAGTAGTCATCTGATTCCTCCCTGATGATTACCCTGGTTGTCATGGTGATGGGAGGACATGGTGAAATATTACAACAATGAAGCCTTACATAGATCTATATAAAATATATACTTCCAGGCTAGATGGGAGACACTCAAGCATGACATCAATAACATCTACGATTCTGCAAGATTGTGTAGGTCAGGCTACATCTCCTTTACAGAACCCCAAGAAGCAATAGCTGCTGAAAGGCACAGCAAGATAGGGAAGGGCAGAGGGCCATGTGGGCACAGTGACTTCAATACAGCAACCACTGGAGCCCTGCAGAGGATACTAGGAGCTCATTGGGAAACAATAAGAAGGACCAAGGCAGTTCATGAGGGAAGTTCCCAAGAGCCAGAGTGTAGCTACTACATAGCCCTGGACAGGAAGAATTTAATGTTTGGCAAGGAGACCATGTGAACTTTCCTGCCCAGTGGGAGGGACCAGAGTACATGGGGTTCTAGAGATTGCACCGGTGGTATCTTAGATTAAGACTATTTCAGTCATAGCTTGCTACAGTTACCTAACCCTTTTTAACTAAACTTTCCAAGTTGCCTAGGCATGAGAAACTTGGGCTGCCTTATTATTGATCATAATATTAACAATGATCATAGTATTATGTTGATTCAACAGTTAATTCAACTTTTACAGATGTGAATTTGATGTTTTAAAATTTATTAGTTTCACCTCCCTGGAAAATTCCCTGATGCTACCACATTGTAATCAAACCCTTCCCCAGCCCTTCATCCCTGGCAACCACCAATCTGTTTTCCACACCTATAGGTTTGCCTTTTCCAGAATGTCATAATTGGAAGCATATAGTATGCAGCCTTTTGAGTCTGGCTTATTCCACTTAGCATAATGCATCTGCGATTAATCCATGTTATGTATGCCAACAGTTTATTCTTTTTATTGCTGAGTAGTGTTCCATTTCATGGCTGTACCACAGGCCATCTATTCCCTAGTCGAGGGATAGGATTAGTTGGGTAGTTTCCAGATTTGGCAATTAAGAATAAAGCTGCTTTAAACATTCAACGTTCAGGTATTTGTGTGAATGTGAGTTTTTATTTCTCTAGTGTAAATACCTGGCAGTGGCATTTCTGGATAATATAGAAAGTGTATGTGCAACTTTGTAATAAACTGCCAAACTGTTTTCCAGATTGGCTGTACCATTTTTTATTTCCACCATCAGTGTATGAGAGTTCCAGGTGCTTTGCAGCCTCACCAGCACTTTGTTTTACTTTTTTTTTAAACTTTCTTTTTTAAAAAATTTTTTAAAAATCTTTAATTTCAGAATTTATGGGGGTACAAACACTTTCGTTACTTATATTGCCTATGCACTGCCCAAGTCAGAGCTATAATCATGAATATCCCCAGACAGTGTGCCCCGCACCTGTTAGGTGTGTTTTCCTATCCCCTCCACCCCACTTCCACCTGCCCAACCCCTGATGAATATTATGTCCATGTGTGCACATAAGTATCAATCAGTTAGTACCAATCTGATGGTGAGTACTAGTGGTGCTTGTTTTTCCATTCTTGTGATACTTTGCTTCGAAAAATGGGGTCTAGCTCCATCCAGGATAATACCAGATGTGTAATTCACCATTATTTTTTATTGCTGAGTAATACTCCATGGTATACATATACCACATTTTATTAATCCACTCATGTATTGATGGGCACTTGGGTTGTTTCCACATCTTTGCAATTGTGAATTGTGCTGCTATAAACATTTGAGTACAGATGTCTTTATTATAGACTGTCTTTTTTTCCTTTGGGTAAATACCCAGTAGTGGGCTGCTGGATCAAATGGTAGTTCTACTTTTAGTTCTTTGAGGTATCTCCATATTACTTTCCATAGAGGTTGTACTAATTTGCAGTCCCACCAGCAGTGTATGAATGTTCCTATCCCTCCACATCCATGCCAACATTTGTTGTTTTGGGACTTTTTGATGAAAGCCAATCTCACTGGGGTTAAGTGATATCTCATTGTGGTTTTGATTTGCATTTCCCTGATGATTAGAGAAGTTGAGCAATTTTTTATATGTTTGCTGGCCATTATTCTGTCTTCTTTTGAAAAGTTTCTGTTCATGTCCTTTGCCCACTTTTTAAGGGGGTTGTTTGATTTTTTTCTTGTTGATTTTCCTAGGTTTTGTGTAGATTCTGGTTATCAGCCCTTTATCAGATGTGTAGCATGCAAATATTTTCTCCCATTCTGTAGGTTGTCTGTTCACTCTAGTGATAGTTTCTTGGCTGTACAGAAGCTTTTTAATTTGATCAGGTCCCATGTATTTATTTTTTTGCTGCTGTGATTGCTTTGGGGGTCTTCTTCATAAATTCTTTGCCTAGTCCAATGTCTACAAGAGTTTTTCCAGCATTTTCCTCTAGAATTATTATGGTTTCATGTCTTAGGTTTAAATCTGTTATCCATCCTGGGTTGATTTTTGTGAAAGGTGAGAGGTGTGGATCTAGTTTCCGTCTTCTACATGTGGCTATCCAGTTTTCCCAGCACCATTTATTGAGTAGGGATTCTTTTCCCCAGTGTATGTTTTTGTCTACTTTGTCAAAGATCAGATGACAGTATGAGGATAGCTTTATATCTGGGTTCTCAGTCCTGTTCCATTGGTATATGTCTTTGTTCTTGTGCCAGTACCATGCTGTTTTGGTTACTATAGCCTTGTAGTATAGTTTGAAGTCTGGTAGATTGATGCCTCCCAATTTGTTCTTTTTGCTTAAGATTGCTTTGGCTAGATGGGGTCTTCGGTTCTACATGAAGCATAGGCCTCCTACCTCACCAGCGCTTTGTATTGTCAGGTATTGCTTATGGGCTTTTGCTTTGTTTTGTTTTTTTTGTCATTCTAATAGCTGTCATTGTATCTCATTGTGGTTTTCATTTGCATTTATCTAATAACATCTTTTCATGTACTTATAAGTTGAACATCTTTTCTTGTACTTACATGCTAGCTGTATATTTCTCTGGTGAAGTATCTGTTCAAATCTTTCCCCTAATTTTTAAATGGATTGTTGTTTCCCCACTGTTAAATTTTAAAAGTTCTCTGTATTTTCTCGATACAGAATGTATACAGAATCTTTCATAGAACAAAAGTTTTCAGTTTTGATGAAGTGTAGCTTATCAATATTTTCTTTTATGGATCTAGCTTTGGGTGTCATATCTAAGAATTCTTCCTAACCCAATGTCACAAAGATTTTATCCTATTTTTTTCCTAAATGTTTTATAGTTTAATGTTTGACATATAGCTCTATGATCCATTTTGATTTAATTTTTGTAAAAGGTGAGAGATATAGGTTGGGGTTCATTTTTTGCATATCGATGTCTAATTGTTAAAGGACTGTTTTGTTTAAAAGACTACCCTGTGTCCATTTAATTGCCTTTGTAACTTTGTCAAAAATCAACTGGCCATATTTGTGCAGGTGTATTTCTTGACTCTCTATTCTGTTCTAGCGATCCGTGTGTCTATCTTTTCGCCAATGCCACGTTGTCTTGATGACTGTAGCTTTATAGATGGTCTTCAAAATGAGGTGATATGACTCCTCCAACTTCATTCTTTTTCTAAATTGTTTTGGTTATTCTGATTTTTTTGACTTTCCATACACATTTTAGACTTGGCTTGTTGATATCTACAAAAAATCCTGCTGTGATTTTGATTGGGATTGAATTGAATACATAGACTTTTGTGGAGAACTGACATCTTAACAATATTGAGTCTTCTAATCCAGAAACACAATATATATATCTCCATATGTTTAGGTCTTTGGTTTCTTTCAGCAGTGTTTTGCAGTTTTCAGCATACAGATTATGTGCAAGTTTTCTTAGATTTTGACCTAAACAAATTTTTTATGCTATTTTAAATGGCATTTAAAATTTTTTTGTTTGGCAATTGTTTTGAATTGTTCATTGTTTGTATACAGAAATATAATAGATTCATTTATATCATATCCTGAGATTTTGCTAAGCTTATTTATTAGTTCTGGGAGCAGTTTTGGAAATTCCATGGGATTTCTACATAGGCAATCATGTTTTATGTCTTCCTTTCCAGTTTGTTTACCTTTTATCTCTTTTTCTTTCCTTAAGGCACTTGCCAGAACTTATAGTAGGAAGCTGAATAGGAGTGGTGGGAGACTTGTTCCCAATTTAAAGGGAAAGTATTCAGTCTCTCACCATTAAGCATGATGTTATTTGTAGGGTTTTTTGGTAGATGCTGTTTGTTAGGTAAAGGAAGTTTCTTTCTATTTCTAGTTTTCTTTTCTTTTTTTTAACCATGAACGGATATTGAATTTTGTAAGTACTTTTCCTGTATCTATTGAGATGCTGATGTGATTTTTCATTAGTCTGTTAATACAGTGAATTCCATTGATTGAATTTTGAAAGTTGAAACAGCCTTGCATGTCTGGGATAAATTCCACTTGATTGAAATATATTACCCTTTTTATATATTGTTGGATTCTATTTGCTAATATTTTGTTGAGGATATTTGCCTTTATGCTCCCAAGGGTTAGTGGTCTATAGTTCTCTTTTCTTATAATAATGCCTTTGTCTGGTTTTGGTGTCAGTGTAATGAGGCTTCATAAAATGAGTTGGAAAGTATTCTTTCCTTTTCTACTTTCTGGATTAGATTGTGGAGAACTGGTATTATTTCTTCCTTAAATATGTAGTAGAATTAGTGAAACCATGTAGGTCTTATGTCTTCTATGTTGGAAGGTTTTTAACTACAAATTCAATTTCTTTAATATATGTAGGACTATTCACATTATTTATTTCTTGTTGATTTAGTTTTGGTAGTTCATGTTGTTCAAGGAATTTACTTCATCTAAGTTGTTGAATTTATGGGCATAGAATTGTTCACATTATTCTCCTTTTCCTTTAATATTTGTAGTATCTGTAGTGATATCTTTTTTTTCATTCCTGATATTGGTATTTTGTGTTTTCTCTCTTTTTTATCTTGGTTACTCTGATAGAGATTTATCAATTTTTAAGTAAGAGCTTTATTGAGACATAATTCACGTACTATAAAATTCACCCTTTTAAAGTGCACAATTCATTGGTTTTTATCCATGGAGTTGTGCAATCATCACCACTACATAATTTCAGAATACTTTCATCACCCCAAAAAGAAACCCCATACCCATTAGCATTCACTCCCTATTTCCTCCTCCCCCCAGCCCCTGGTAACTACTAATCTACTTTCTGTCTGTATGAATTTTCCTATTCTGGACATTTCACATAAATGAAACCATACAATATGTAGCCTTTTGTCACTGGCTTCTTTCATTTAGCATAATGTTTTCAAAGTTCATCCATGTTGTAGCATGGTTCAGGTAATTCATTCCTTTTAATGGCCAAATAATATTCCACTGTATGGGTATACCATCCATCCTTTCAAACAAGATTTGGCTTGTCTTCACTTTTTGGCTATTATGAATAATGTTGCTTTGAACATATGTATACAGATTTTTGTGTAGATATGTTTTCATTCCTCTTGGGTATACACCTAAAAGTGGAATTGCTGGGTCATATGGTAACTCTATGTTTAACTTTTTGAGGAACTGCCAAATTATAATCCCACCAGCAATGTATAATGGCTCCAATATTTCCACATCCTCTCCAACTCTTGTTATTGTCTGTGTTTTTTATTTTAGCTATTCTAGTGGCAGAAGGCAAGGGTAAAGTGGTTTTTAACTGTGGCTTTGATTTATATTTTCCTATTTACTAATGATGTTGAACATCTGTTCATATGCTTATTGACCCTTTTTTGGGTCTTCTTTGAGAAATGTCTATTCAAATTATTTGTCTATTTTAAAATTGAGCTATTTGTTTTTTTATTTTTGAGTTATAAGAGTTCTTTATAGATTCTGAATACAATCCCCTTATGAGATATATGATTTGCAAATATTTTCTCCCATTCCATAGTTTTCTTTTCACTTTCTTGATAGTGTCCTCTGAAGCACCAAAGTTTCAAATTTTGATGAAATCCCATTTACCTATTTTCTTTCTTTTGTTGCTTATGCTTTTGTGTAATATATAAGAAATCATTGTCTAATCCAAGGTCTTGAAGATCTACTCCTCTGCTTTCTTCTAAGAGTTCTAAAGTTCTAGCCTTTTACATGTAGATCTTTGATCCATTTTGAGTTCATTTTTGTGTATTGTGTGAAGTACGGGTCCAACTTCATTCTTTTTCACGTGGATATCTAGTTGTCCCAGCACCATTTGTTGAAAATACTCTACTCACCCTATTTGAAAATCTTGTCACATGCATTGAAAATCAATTGACCAGAAATATAAGGGTTTATGGACTCTCAATTTTACTCCATTGACCTATATGTCTCTCCTGTGCCAATACCACACTGTTTTGATTACTGTAGCTTTTTATTACATTTTGAAATTGGGATTTGTGAGTACTCCAACTTTGTTCTTCTGTTTTAAGATTGTTTTGGCTCTTTTGTGTCCCTTGCATTTCCACATGAATTTTAAGATCAACTCATCAATTTCTACAAAAAGCCAGCTGGGTTTTTAATAAGGATTATATTGAATGTTTAGTTTAGTTTGGGTAGTACTGCCATTTTAACAACATTATTAAGTCTTTGAATCCATGAATGGGAGGCCTTTCCATTTTTTCTAGGTCTTTTAAAATTTCTTTTAATAATGTTTTATAGTTTTCAGTATATAAATCTTACACTTCTTTTGTCAAACTTATTCTTAAGTATTTTATTCTTTCTGATGCTTTTGTAAATAGAATTTTCTTATTTTCATTTTCTGATTGTTCATCATTAGCATATAGAAATATAATTGATTTTTGTATATTGAACTTGTATCTTTCATTCTTTCTGAACTTATTAGTTCTAGCAGTGGTTCTTTTTGTGTGGATTACTTTTGATTTTCTATATGCATGATCATGTCAGCTGCAAACAGAGATAGTTTATTTCGTCCATTCCAGTTTGGATGCCCTTTATTTTTCTTGCCTAACTATTCTGGCTAGAACCTCCTGTATAATGTGGAATAGGAGTGGTGAGAACAGATATCCTTGTCTTGTTTCTGATCAGTGTTTCACCATAAAGTATAATGTTGGCTGTGAGTACAGGTTTATCAATTTCATTAATATTTTCAAAGAACCAACTTTATCGTTTCATTGATTTTTTTCTTTTGTTTTACTTTTTAAAATTTCACTGATTTCTGCTCTTACCTTTACTATTTCCTCCCTTCTACTTGTTCTGGGATTAACTTGCTCTTCTTTTCCTAGTTTCTCAGGGTTGAACATTCCATTATTGATTTGCGATCTTTCTTCCTTTCCAATATAAGCATTTAATGCTATAAATTTCCTCTAAGCATTGCTTTAGCTGCGTCTCACACGTTTTGACATGTTGCATTTTCACTTTCGTTCAGCTCAAAATATTTTCTAAGTTCACATGAGAATTCTTCTTTAAGTCACTATTTAGGAGTGTGTTGTTTCATTTGCATGTGTTTTTTAATATTTGGGAAATTTCCAGAGCTCTTTCTATTACTTATTTCCAGTTAAATTCCATCATAATTGGAAAAAACACATCTATATTATAACTATATTAAGTTTGTTAAGGTCTGTTTCATGGCCCACAGTATGGTTTATCTTGGTGACTGTTCCATGTGCATTGAAAAGAACATGTATTCTGCTGCTGTTGGGTGGAGCGTTGCATAAATGTCAATTAGGTGAAGTTGTCAACTTGTTCTATCGGTTAGCTTAAGTGGAATACTAAAGTCTCCCAGTATAATTGTGGCTTTGTCTATTTCTCCTTTCAGTGCTATCGGGTTTTGCTTAATGTATTTTAGAGCTTTGCTGTTTAGATGCATATGCATTTATGGCTGTTACGTTTTCTTGGTTAATTTCCCCTTGATTCTTATGTGATTTCTCTCTTTATCACTGGTAGTTTTTCCTTGTTCTGAAGTCTACTTTGTGTAATATTTTGTGGGCATTTCTTTTTCTATCTATCTTTAGAAAGTATCTATCTTTATTGGTGTTTCTAGACCACCTACATTTACAATAATTATTGATTGGATTTAGGGCCACCATTTATTTTGTCAGTTTCCTTTTGTCTCCCTTGGTTTTTGTTCCTCTGTTCTCCTTTTTCCTTTCTTCTTTTGGACTTGAACAATTTTTAGTATTCCATACAATTGATTTATTGGCTTTTTGATCATATCTCCTTGTACTATTTTTTTAGTTGTTGTCTAGGGATTATAATATACAAACCTAATTTTTCATAGTCTACTTAGAGTTAATATTTACCATTTCAAGCAAAATGTAGAAGTTTTAAAACAACAATGGGGGAAGCTCTCCACATGTGGTGGCAGGGAATATATGGGAAATCTCTGTTCCTTCCGCTCAATTTTGCTGTGAATCCAAAACTAATGTAAAAAATAAAGTCTATTAAAAAAAAGAATCTAAAATCAAAACCAACCAAACAAACAAAACACAGGTCCTTTTACCCTCTCCTATTTATATTTGCCGTATGTATTACATCTACATACATACATTGAAATCCTCCCAATGTTATAATTTTTGTTTTCAATAACCATGCATATTTTATAGAACTTAAAAGAATATCACTTTGGCTTTTTTTAAACCTCACAATAATCCTGGGAAATAGGTAAGCCGGTATAATGAATTCCATTTTTGAGGGGAGGAAAGTGACGTTAGATGACTTGTCCGTATTCACACAGCTGGCTAAGAGTGGAACCAGGGCTCCAACCTATATGTCCTCACTTCTTATTTCTTCCACCCTTATTCCTTTGTTCCTCATATGTAAGTTATGGCTTTGATACAGAAACTAGAGTCTGTGTGACACAGAAGGTACCATGAAATTGTAAAAAGATATTGGCAATGAGAACACCTAGGTTCAAAATCGGCTGTGCACACTGCAGTTCATAAGGAAAAAGCTCAATCCAGCTTCAACACTGAACTTGTGAATGCACACCCTGGAAACTTTCAGCAAATAATATTAAAGCATTCTTCCCTTTGGAGGTACCATAGTGAGCCAGATGAGGTGGGTCTTACATCCTACATGTGGCACCAAGACAATAAGCAGAAATTAACCTGGGTCTAGTTTCTAAGGCACTAGGTTAACCACAGACTGGCTGATGCTGTTCATGTTCCCAACCAACAAATAGATTAGGTCCATGGTCCTAATTTATTTTGGCTTCCGTCCATTTGGGATTTGCTACTTTTATTCATCAAAACAACCAAGATTCCAACTACAGATGGTTGAGTACAAAATTCATTTCTGTGGAAATCCTATTTCCCTTCCCTTAAATTGGTGGTTTTTAAAACTGTGTTCCTTGGAGTCCAAGAGATTTTCATTAAATTTCCAGATTTCCAGGAAGTGTCCTCAGGGGTCATCATGGAGAAGAGGGTGGAATGGAATGGAGGGGGACACCTCCCTATTTCTTTTGTTTGTTTTAAATATTTTATATTATTTGAACAAATAATTCCTTGGAATTAAAGACATGTGAAAACCTCCAGTTCAGAGAGTCCATTGACTCAGCCCCCCAGGATGGGAAGGAACTTGAAGCTTATCTGCTTTGGTCTAACCATCCACACAAGCCTTGAATTCACCAAGTGACATCCAGCCTGGGCCTGAGCAGCTTTGGTGGCAGGGACTTCCCACATCTCTAGCAGCTCACCCCACCCTTGATTAGTCCTGATGTTCCAGTCCTTCTGGAGATCACTGCTTCCCCAACTTGGCTGTCCATGGCAATCACCTGGAGAGTCTTTGTTTAAAAAAATGATGCCTGGGCCTCACTCCCAGAGATTCTGGGGTGCAGCCTGGGCAATGGAAGATTTGAAAGCTTCCCAAGTGATCCCAATTTGTAGCAAAGTTTGGGAACCATCACCTTAGATGAGCTGAGATCTGCACCTTTGCAGTGTCCACCCTGGAAGGCACAGATAACACGTTAAATCCATCTTCCTCCTAAGAACCTTTAAAAATTCTGAAGACGGCTTCACTTTCCTCCCAGAGTTTTCCCCTTCCAACTGCTGCTTCCTAGATGCTTCCTCCTGTGACATGTTATCTGGTTGGTCAACACTTCTACAGACCAGCGAGGAACCCCTCCTGGCATGCAATACGCTGGGATAGAGCTGATCCTTGCACAGGAGAGCAGAACTGTGGCCCTTCCTTCTCATACTCTGCTTCGATTGCTGCTGCTTTTCCGTGGAGTCCCGGCTACATGATAAAAAGCTTTTTTCACCCTGGTTCTGCTGCTAAATTCTTTTCCCCCATCTTGAATTTGGATACCAATTACTAATTATTAGCTGAGGCCTAACGGCACCCAGGAAACCAAACCAGCAGAGCCTGTAGGTGATCCACCCTCCTATCTCGTAGCATTTTACAGTTCACAGAGTAAACTCACACACCTAATTTCAGTCATTCCTCCCCCTCAGCTGTCCTTATTTCAATCCTGTTTTTCAGGTGAGAAAGTTAGTTTTAGAGCAAAGAAGAGGCGTGCTCCCAAACCACACAGTGGTAAGCAGCAGAAGTGGGGATGTAGTCCATTTAGAGATCTTTACACCAGGCCACACTACCTCCCACGAGTCCGCACAGTCCACCGTAGGCCAGGGGCAGGACCTCACAGAATGGAAACCTCTGCTCAGTGCTGCTGTTTCACATGGCTGTGTTCCAGGGCCACCCACGCTCTCTGCACAGTTGTGCGCAGCAGCATAACCACAGGACAGGGGTCTTTGCCACAGTGCTGAGAAAACAGGCCAGGTTTCAGGGCAACGTTATGTGCCCCGCACTCTAAATGCTGACAGGAATTGTGTGGTGACTTAAAAACTTCCTTGGAGAAAGGCTGCCATATGCATGGCTGAGCCAAAAAAAAAAAAAAGAAGAGGTCAGAGAATGGCAACCCGTTTGGCAAAAATTCATAACCCATGTCCTGATGGAGCCCTTCCTGCACATACATGTGATGTCTTATTCTCCTTTTCAGTTCCTGACTTGCCTTTGCCCTAGGAGTGAAAAAAATGTCTTCTAACAACTGACACTTTAATGATAGACCCTTTTGGTTTCTAGCTCAGCTCTGTCCCCGAACATCTGTAATATTCTCAGGGCTCCCTCATTTCAAACTCCCCTTGCTGGCCACACTACAGGTCTTAATTTCACTTACTTCTCCGATTGGGCTAAAGACAAAGTGTGAGAGCGATTGGCCACACAGTGGGTGTGGTCTGTTCCAGGTGCAGGCAATAGGGAGGTGCATTGTCTGCAGAAGATTTAAAAACAGTAATAAAACTGTCTAGAAGTTGTGCTTTTTACTATTACTGTGATAAAACCTTGGTGTGCCACTAGCCACATTCAATCCCAGACTGTCACCCCAACTTGCTACAGCCTTGCGTTCTGTTTCTGTCATGTGTCTGTTGTGTTGGGCAGGACAGAAGTCACATCTAACCAGGCTTAGTAAGACTTCCACAAAACTTCTCCAACAGTCCAGATGGAAGGGAACTCAGTTAACTCTGTTAGAAACAGTATACTTGTTCTCCTAAAAGATAGCGCAGCTTCTATGGCAGAACCGAAAACCAGTGAAAACTGGATTTTAAAAGGCTCCAAGAATATAGTCTTGCACAACACAGTGGTTATTCCCAAACACTGGAAATTATCATGCTGGAAAAAGAGGGCATGAAATTGTTTTTATTTGAAAGGCGTTTGTTTGGGAAAATGATGCTTTCTCCAAGCAAAATGTTAGCTTACTTGGTTAGAAGTTAATTACAGTATTTATTGCTTAAAGCCAGCCTGGAATTTTGGCTTGAATTCTTAGGAGCTTGTGATTCAAGGGGGGAAACGACCTATTCAACCCCAGGCCAATGAGCTAAATGTTGATCTGATAATGGTTTGTTTCAAAAGGGCCCAAGAGATAAGAAATAAGTCCCTGAGGGGGTGAAAAACAAAATCGTGGTTTTAAATCTAGGAACATCATCATGGAGATACAGGAATGTTTGTTACCAAGATTAGAGCTAAATGAGGAAATCACTTAAAAGAATAAAGTGGTTAATCGCCTTGGTTCCCAAATTAATAATGTCCTTGTTCTTTTGATATCTCCAATATTCACATGTTGGTTTAATTAAAATATTTGGATACTGAAGTGCAGTGCAAGCAGAGAAATCATGCATTTGATAAGTGGCTTAATGGACTGTAGCTTTATCATTCTAATCTGTCTTTAAAAGCAAACTTTATCCTTGTTCATTTTCTTCCCAGCCCTGTCTTCTGGACTGGGTACCCCTGGCCAACTTGTTTGGGCCTCTGGACATCACGACTATGTTTTTTAGTTGTCCTCTCCTCGAGGCCTATTTGACCTTTAACTTCGGGTTTCTCCCAAGGTTCGAGCCTCAGCCTTTGGTCTTCTTGCTGTGTGACTGACCTGATCGCTGGGCCTTCGGGGCTCCCCCGTATGACCCTCCAGACCACCCTCCCGCCTCAGCTCAGAGACTGTAATTCCAACGGTCAACAGGCCACGTCCTTGGCCTTAACCTCTCCTGCCCCCATCAAGCGTGCCTTCTCTCTCCCGTCTCTCATCTCCCCCTCGGCCAGCTCCCTGCCATCCTCCGAGAAACATATCCCGATGTAGCCCAGCCTTAAAAAGGAAAAGAGAAACCACATCTTGCCTCAGTCCTGGCACACCTCAATCCCCTCCCCCTCTTCACTGTCAGACTTCCTAACAACATCGACTCTGGGGCTTCCCACCTGCAGAGGTCCTGAGTGATGTTCTTGCTGCTGGATCCAGCTGCTGCTTCTCTCAGGCGTTGTGTTGGTGGCATGTTAACCCTTTTTGCTACAACTTAGACTGTTCCTCCCTGAATCTCTCATCCCTCATCTCCAGGGCTTTGCATCCTCTGACCTCTGCCTACCTCTTGGACCCAGCCTCTGGTCCTCCTCCCCAGAGGGAGCCCTGCTACAGTCCCTGGAAGGCAGCGATGCTCACCGCTGTCCACCAACACAGGATCTGTTCATCCCTGCAAGGTCTGAGTAATAAAAAAGTAAAAAACAAAAGCAAAACAAAAACCAGACTCTGGGCAGCTTCTGTGTTTCTCCATTCTATCCCTTGGGCAATCCCAACCATCCACCTTGAAGAGATGACTCCCAATTTATATCTTTGGTCCTGATCTCCTTCCTGAGCACCAGCACCAGGTTTCCCACAGTCTGTTAGAACACTGCCCTGTATGTTTCATAAATGCCTCCAGGGGGACATGTCCCAGAGCAAACACACCACTTTCTCTCCCAGGCTGCCCTCCTGTTCAGTGGCTCAGGTGTCCTCCCGGCTTTCCCCAGCTCTCCTTTTACCCTGAGCATCTCATCAACTACAAATCCTATTTTCCAAGCAAGCTGCAATCCTCGTCCCACCATATGCAGTCAGGACTTCTACACCTCAGGCCTGTGCCCACACTGCCTTCTGTCTGGAAGGCCTGCCCTGGCGAGGAGGGTGCTGTATGGACAGACACTGCATTTAGGTAAAAGCTCCATTTCAAGACCTGCAACTTACCAGCTTGGGCCTCAGTTTCCTCACATGCAAAACAGGGGGTTGGACAGACAATCTCTGAAGCTTTGTGATTCTCTGGATGCAATTCCTCACCACATCTGCATGTCCAAAACCTATGTATTTTTCAAGATTCCCAGTAGTTGCCTCCTCCTTTCAGAGCGTTCTGTCTCTCACTCCCTCCCCGCACCACCCAAACTAGAAGTAACATCTCCTCTCTCTGGATTCCTGTGACATTTTACGTATTCCTTTTAGGGAATTTACCACTGATTACTTATCTCCCTCATTAGATTGACCACAAACTCTTGGAGGGAAGAACTCATGTCTAGTTCTTTTTCTTCCTCTTTAAATCCTCCCTGTATATAGTAGGCAACTATGATGTAATTATTGAATGAATGAATTGCTGCAAAATTCTTCCCCCTGATGAAAAAGCCACAGTGGCTTCTAATTTCCTCCTGGCTGCTGTGTTGACACAGGGCTGGAATAGTTCGCCTATTCTGAGAACTAGAATGAAGGGGTAGGCCAGCCTGGCAGCTGCTGGTGCTCTTGATCTATTAGGGGCTCTACAACACATCTCACCAGAAATGCAAGGAGGTGACAGAACTCCCCTGTGTTAAGAATGTCCTGGATAAGCTGCTTGGGGTTAGAGGAGACTGCCCCCTCCCCACCACAGAGGGGTGCTTCATTAACAACAGAGGTCAATCCAATGCCTTCCCCGGAATGTGGTTCTGGTTGTCTCTGGGGTTTAGTTTTGCTAATTGGGGTGTGCAAATTGGGTGCTGTCCCTTTCGGCACACAGAGCTCAACCTGTCCTCGAAATGAAAGTTGACTAAGTATTTGGACTCAGTTGGAGGGACACCTAGCTGTTGTCTGGCCTTGGGTGCCTACTCCACTGGCCCTGCTCCTTCCCAGCAAGACCCTTCATTCCAGGCCTGCCGGCTCCATGACTACCCTTCAGTGGCGTAGGACTTTGTACATCGCTCGGCTTTTGCTTTTTGTCTTCCAAATTCTACCCATCCATCAAGCCTGGGCCCACCTCCTCCACCCCTGATTACTCAATATAGCACTGCTTTCTCTCTGATTTGAAGGCCCAGGTGGACTTTCATCTCTTTCCCAGGCCAAACACTTTATGTTAGAGTCCATCACTATCTATCCTCACTCAGAGTGACTAAGCTTGCCATGTTTGCATGGCTCGCAGGTGTCAGAGTCCAGATTAAAATCTGGGTTTGATCTCTGATGTTCTTGCTGTTTTCACTGCACCATCATATACATCACTGTAGCTAGGGGCTGTATCTAATTGGCCTATGTACGTCCAGGACCAAGTGCCTGGTTCATAGTCATTGCCGGATAAATGCACACTAACTCAATAAATATTTAGCTCTGAAGTATATAATTTAGGATAAACTTATGTGCTCTCTTTATCTTGTCACTTAGCCATTTTCATGTTAGGGTGATAACTGTAGGAGAACTGTGGTTTCTTGGGGTGAAATCACTTTAAATTCTGTCAAAAAACTTTGTAAAGTTCTCTATTAATATTGGCTAAAATTTCTCAAGATCCTTTCCCCTTACCAGAGACAGGGACAGAATACAGCCCTGAGACAAGGAAGAAATTGAGGAGGCTCTCTAGGAATTAGAACCTTCTCTGTCCATCCTCGGACTGTTGTGGAAGCTTAGGTCTGCAGCTGAGGGCCCAGCAGGACTGAGCATATGTCTATAAGAGTACTGAGCCCTTGGAGTCCTGTCCCTGGTGCTACTTAAGACCTAGGTATACTACAAGGCTACAGTAACTAAAACAGCATGGTACTGGCCCAAGAACAGAGACGTAGACCAATGGAACAGGACTGAGAACCTTGATATAAAACCATCCTCATATAGCCATCTGATCTTTGACAAAGCAGACAAAAATATACACTGGGGAAAAGAATCCCTATTCAATAAATGGTGCTGGGAAAATTGGATAGCCACGTGTAGATGACTGAAACAGGATCCATACCTCTCACCTCTCACAAAAATTAATTCACAATGGATAACAGACTTAAACCTAAGACATGAAACCATGAGAATTCTAGAAGAAAATGTTGGAAAAGCTCTTATAGACATTGGCCTAGGCAAAGAATTTATGAAGAAGACCCCAAAAGCAATCACAGCATCAACAAAAATAAATAAATGGGACCTGATCAAATTAAAAAGCTTCTGCATAGCCAAAGACACTATCACTAGAACGAATAGACAACCTACAGAATGGGAGAAAATATTTGCATGCTATACATCTGATAAAGGGCTGATAACTAGAATCTATATAGAACTCAGGAAAATCAGCAAAAAAAAAAAAAAAAAAATCAAACAACCCCATTAAAAAGTGGGCAAAGGACATGAACAGAAACTTTTCAAAAGAAGATAGTCTAATGGCCAAGAAACATATAAAAAAATGCTCAACATCTCCAATCATCAGGGAAATGCAAATCAAAACCACAATGAGATACCACTCAACTCCAGTGAGAATGACTTTTATCAAAAAGTTCCAAAACAACAAATGTTGGCATGGATGCAGAGAGACAGGAACACTCATATGGTGCTGGTGGGACTGCAAATTAGTACAACCTCTATGGAAAGTAATACAGAGATACCTCAAAGAACTAAAAGTAAAACTACCATCTGATCCAGCAATCCCACTACTGGGCATCTACCCAAAGGAAAAAAAGACATTCTATAATAAAGACATCTGCATTTGGATGTTTATAGCAGCACAATTCACAATTGCAAAGATGTGGAAACAACCCAAGTGCCCATCAATACATAAGTGGATTAATAAAATGTGGTATATGTATACCATGGAGTACTACTCAGCCACAAAAAACAATAGTGAACTAACACCTCTTGTATTATCCTGGATGGAGCTGGAGCCCATTCTCCTAAGTGAAGTATCATAAGAATGGAAAAACAAGCACCACATATACTCACCATCAAATTGATACTAATTGATCAACATTTATGTGTACATATGGAATTAACATTCGTTGGGTGTCAGGCAGGTGGGAGGGGGGAGGAGGGGATGGGTATATTCACACCTAATGGGTGCGGTGCCTGCTGTCTGGGGGATGGGCACTCTTGTAGCTCTGACTCAGGTGGTGCAAGGACAATATATGTTACCTGAACGTTTGTACCCCTGTAATATTCTGAAATAAGAGAAGAAAAAGAAAAAAAAGAAAAAAATGCAAAAAAAAAAAAAAAAAAAGAAAAAGACCTAGGTGAAATCTAATCCCTCTCTTTGCCAGGTTCCTCAGGTTGTATAACCACTCAGCTTCCTCCCTTGCTGACTCAGGCCACTCCCGGGAATGACTGAGTAAAGCACTCAGATGCTAATGGACAGCTAAGCAAATGACGTAAGCTAACGGAAATATGTTCAGTCTCCCTGTAATCCAATACAAATTAAAATGATAAAACAGTATCATCTTTCACTTTATCATGTTTGACAATAAAAATTAAATGATAATACACATTTAATGACCTAATGAGGAGACAATCAGGTAATCAGAGCAGGGGCCAGAAATCTTTCAAAAGTAGGTTCAGATGTGCTCATTCATTTGCTCAACAAACTCTTTTTGAGCACCTACTATGTGCCATGTGCTGTGCTGGGTGCTAAGTATACAACAGTGGACAGATGCATGGACTCTGCCTTCTTTGAGGGAAACAGGTTGCTGAAAGGGAGAATGCTGGAGAAGAAGATCTAATTTAGACGCAGTGGTCAGCGAAGGCCTCTCTGAGGAGGTGCCTGAGTGTGGGGAAGGAGCCGGCCTTGTGAAGAGCAGGGAAGTGCATTGCAGAAAGAAGGAACAGCCTGTGCGAAGGCCCCAAGGTTGGAAGAACTTGGTTTGAAGAAATGACAGGAAGTCCAGCTGATGACTTTTGTTCTCATAAAGGGAAGTGACCACATTCACCCTTCTGGAGGTGGGGGGGCAGGGGGGTGGCAATAACATTCTCAAATAATATTCTGCATAGGAGGGGTAGAAGTTGGCTCTCAAAAGAATCAAGAAACTTAATGAGGCTGAGCCCCAAAATTTAGGGTCTTAAATCTAATACAATTTATTAACCATCCTTCCCTGGGCCTCTCATTCCTCATACATAAAATGTTAGGATTGAACTGAAAAAGATCTCCAAGGTCCCTTCAAGTGAAAAATTCTTTTAAAAGATTCAATTAATTAAAATAATGAATTCAAAATGATGAAACGAATCCATTAACTAAGAGTTTAAACATGACGATGTGCTCCGGAGATGTGGTGGCAACTTCCTCCTGCCTCTCCCTGGTCCTGTTACAACACCCCAGGTTGCAGGGTCCAGTGGTATCTGGAGTCCCTGGGATGAGGCCTGCCCTCAGGGAAGACTCCGGAACAGCAGACAGAGCAAGCCGATGGGAACACCTGACTGTCAAAGAGGAAGTCACAGAGAGATTTGCGGACAGTCAAGTTTTTGAAGACTGTCAGTTCAGAATACCTCCCTCAGATGGGGAAGAGGCCTGGCAGGGTGCATCTGTTCCAAAGACACTTTTCCGATTTGGTTTATAGGCTGTACAGCAGTGTTACCTCTGGCAGGTTTATTTTCCATATGTTTTTCATCAGAACAATTTTAATTTTTTTAAAATCACAGGAGTAATTCATGATCATTAAAAAAAAGTTTAAGTGTCCTAAAAGTAAAAAGTGGAAGTTCTTACTTTTTCTGCTTAGCCCCAGTCCCTGTTCACTCCATGAATATAACCACTTTTAACAATTAGTGAGAACCCTTCCAGATCTTTCTGTGCATGTCCAGACATAGACACAAATAAAACTATATATAATTTCATATGGTGCATTTTTATACAAAAATGAGACCCTACAATAATTTTTTTAGCCCAGCATCATTTCAAGGATCTTCTTTTCACGTCATTAAATATAGAGCTATTCTTATTTTTTTTTAATGGCTAAAGAGTGTTTCATAGGCTGGAAATAACATAACATTTAATCATTTTCCTGTTGTTGGATAGTTAGGTTTCATTTAATTTTTTCAGCTTATAAGATTGGTTGCAATAAACATTCTTGTAAAGGTCTTTGAGCTCTTACATGAGTGTTTTTGCTAAGTCAAGAAAGAGTCTTTTCTTGACTACCTTTTCCCTTTTTCTCCTATACTGTATTTTACCAACATTTTAAATTTCTGAAATCTGCTTGGCAAAATTGTACCATACATTGCATTGGCCTGATTACTAGTGGGGTTAAATATCTTTTCACATATTTTTAGATCACTGGTATTTTTTTTCTTCCCCTGGGAATTTCTTGCTTGTATCCTTTGCCTCTTTTTATATTGAGTTGTTTTATCTTTTCTTAATGAACTGTAGAAGTTTTAAAAAAAATAATAAGGTATTAGCAATTAGCCCTTTGTTATATGTTCAGAAATATTATTTCTCAGTCTGTCATTTGTCTTTAGTAGGATCTTTTGACATAGAGAAGCCTCTAATTTTTATTAAATCAGATTTATAAATCTTTTTAATAGTTTCAGAGGCCAAAAGAGTGTAGGGTCTAGTTAGAAAGTCTGTCCTTACCTTGTGATTTAAAAGTATTTTCCTGGGGTATTTTTATAGATTTTACTTTCCTACTTCTTTTCTGGTATATTAATAGTTTTTATCTTGGTATGTATTGTGACACCGAGATTCTAGCTTTACTTTTTTTCCATAGTGATAACTAATTATCCTAATGATGATTATTGAGTTGTCTAACCTTTCTCCAACTATTTAAGATGCATCTTTAATCATATACTATGTTTTTATACAGAGATCTATTTCTAGACTATTTAATTTCGTTACCATCTCTTTGGTATCCCTGTGTCTATCCCACACTGTGGGCTTATAAAATTTTGATATCCTGTAGAACGTGTTCTCACTTCATCTTTATTCAAAACCTTTTGGCTATTCTTGAACAGTTGCTTTTCCAGATGGACTTTAAAATCAGATGATTTTCATTAAAATTTCACTGGAATGCTGATGAGTTCTTTATTGAATTTTTGGATTAATTTGGGGGAAACTGATGGCTCTTTAATGTGGAGTTGTCTTAGACAGAAACATCGTATTTTTTTCATTTATTTAAGTTTCCTTTTATATCTTTTAGTAAATTTTCATTGTTTTCATCATTGGCTCTTATCAATTTATTGCTTCATTTATTTCAAATAGTTAACATTATTATTACTATAGCAAATGGCATCTTGTTAAAACTACATGTTCTATATGGCTATTGCTTATATACAGGAAAACTACTGATTTTTAAATGCTTACCTTGATCTGGACACTGTCATGAATATATAATTAGGTCTAATAGTTTTTCATAAGTTGTCAATAATTTTGTTGGTAAAAAATCATGTCATATGTAAATAAGATGGGTTTTATCCCTCTTCCACAATATTTATACCTCATTTATTTTTCTTGCCTGATTTCATTGGCTAGAACCTTCATAATGATATTAGGTATCCCTTATTTTTCCCCAGAAATAGGATTGTCTCTCTTGTTTCACCATTAAGTATGATGAATACTATTGAATTCCAGTAGACATTCCTTATCAAATTAAGGAATTTCACCTCTATTCTTAGCTTATTAAGAGTTTTTACACAGATTGGGTGGTAAATGTTATCAAATGACTTTTCTGTATCTATTAAGATTATTTTTTTCTTTTAATATATTAGTATAGTAACAGATTTCTTAACATTAACCATCTTTTTATTTCTGAAATTTCTTGAATTTTAAAAATTTACTACAATTTTTTCCCCCCAGTAAGCGTTTCTGATAGGATTGGCCATGAAACAACAAAGATTGCCATATTAATATGGAAAACCCATTCCATCAAGAACAGAATGCTGGACCTACCACCTCTCAACCAATTCCTGCTCTGTTTGGCACTTTCAGGCATGGAAGTTCCTGATGAAGTATGTTATGTCAAGCTGTAAGACCTTGGCATGGACTCAGGTTTGAAGGTGGCTTTGGCAAACACGGCTAGACTGTACCTGTCAAGTGAAATGTGAAAGGTCCAACATAGAGAAACAAAGGGAATGACCAAAAAGACCACTTTATTGAGGTATGATTGATATACAAAAAGCAGTATGTATTTAATGTATTCAGCTTGAAGAGTTTGGAGATATTGACATCACCACAGTCTATGCCATAAACACATCCATCATCTCCAAAAATTTCCTCCTGTCCTGTTTATTTATTATTATTATTATTTTGTGATAAGAACACTTAACATAAGATCTACTCTCTTAGCATATTTTTAAGTATACAATACAGTATTTTAACTATAAGCCCTATGCTGTACCATAGATTTCTAGGACTTACTCATCTCTCATAGCTGAAACTTTGTACCCTTTAACTAATACCTCCAGTTTCCCCTCTGTGCCAGTCCCTGGCAACTACCACTCTAATCTCTGCTTCTACGAGTTTGACTATTTTAGATTCCTCGTATAAGTGGTATCATGTACTATTTGTTATATCTGGCTTATTTCACTAGCATAATGTCCTCCAGGTTCATCCGTGTTGTCACAAATGTCAGGATTTCTTTCTTTTTTAAGGCTTAATAATATTACATTGCATATATATCTCTCATAATTTCTTTATCCATTCTTCCATAGATGGTCATTTAGGTTGCTTCCATGTCTTGGCTACTGTAAATTATGCTGCAATGAACATGGGAGTACAGATATCTCTTTGAGATCTTGATTTAAATTCCTTTGGGTATATACCCAGAAGTGGATTGCTGGATCACATGGTAGTTCCATTTGTAATTTTTTGAGGAACCTCTATACTGTTTTCCATAGTGGCTGCACCAATTTACGTTCCCGCCAACAGTGCATGGGGTGCCCTTTCTCCACATATCCTTGTCACACTTGTTATCTTTTTTTTTTTTGATGAAAGCCATTCTAATAGGTGTGAGGTGATATCTCATTGTGTTTTTGATTTGCATTTCCCTGATGATCAGTGATTTTGAACACCTTTTCATATCCCTGTTGGCCATTTGTATGTGTTCTTTTGAGAAATGTCTATTGAGGTCCTTTGCCCATTTTTTGATCTGATTGTTTTTTTGCTATTGAATTGTATGAGTTTCTTATATATGTTATACATTAACCCTTTATCAGATATATGATTTGCAAGTATTTTCTTTCATTCTGCAGGTTGTGTTCAATTTCTTGATTGTTTCCTTTGCTGTCCAGAAGCTTTTCAGTTTGATGTGATCCTTCTTGTCTATTTTTGCTTTTGTTGCCTGTGTTTTTTTGGTGTCATATCCAAGAAATCATTACCAAGGCCAATGTTATAAAGCTTTTCCCTTATGCTTTCTACTACGAGTTTTACAGTTCCAAGTCTTAAGTTTCAGTCTTTAATCTAATTTAAGTTGATTTTTGTGTACACTTTAAGGTAAGTGTCCAATTGCAGTCTTTTGCATGTGGATATCCAACCATGTTATTTTTAAGAAGAAAGAGGATAATAGACGTTAAAGGCTAATGACATTACTAAATACTGGAATAAAATATTTGCAGAAACCTTGCTTTGAAAACTAGAGAGAAGTAACAGACCAGCAGACACCATACAAGATTTAAGATATACACATTCTTAGCTGTGAAAAATATTTAAATGTCTAGCTCTGCTGTTCCCAAAGAAAACATTTCGTGACCCTAGGCTTTACGTAAGGTCATGCGAAAGTCTGTAGTTCCAGATGTCATCTTGAGTCCTGTGCGGGTGACCAGGCTATAATTCGGTGTTACCCCAAGGGTATCTATCTCAAGTTGATTTGGCGAATCTGGCTGGCCAGGTCTCCTCCCTCCCTTATTGCTTCTGGACACCCTAATTCACCTCACCCAATCTTTCTAGTCTCATCTCCTACCACCCTTCACAGTCATCCCAAGTTCTACAAGTTCCAGATACCGAACCCTTAACATTTCCAGAACATTCTATACCCATTTCCATTTAAATGCATTTGCATGATTTGTTCTCTTGTCCCTCAAAGGTCTTTTTCCATTCTCACCTGGAGAACCTCATCCTTCGCAATGCAGCTCAGAGGCCAGCTCTTTTGAGGGCCTTCTTCAACCCTTTTCTCTCCTTTCCACACTCCACAGGCAGAGTTTATTGCTCTCCCTCTGATTCGCCCTTAGCACCCGCCTCACTGCATTCCAGGCGGTGGTTTAACCTTCTGTCTCTCCTCTAGACGCTGAGTTTTCCGAGGGCAGGGAATGGTATTTTTCTGGGTTGCTCCAATGTCTCCCGCAATAGGCACCAGGAAGTAGAAAGCAGCAAATGGTTTTCAAAGAGCGTGTCACAGAACCCCAGAGTCCTGGGGGCGTCCTGAAGGACTGTACAGCAGGAGGAGGGGCTGAGCTGACAAGGGGCAGGCCCTGGATGCCCACTTCAGTGACAGAATTGCCTTCTGTGTCTCCTTCATGTACTGAATTGGGGGGTCAGTACAGTATTTCATCTATAAACGTTCTACTGCCATAAAAATGATAAAAATGAATATTCCCACCCTGTTCCCTTTCCACACATATCTAGAGAAAATACCAGTATCTAGGTTTTAAAAAACTTGAAAGATGAGACCCCCTATCTTGGGCCACAAAATGACTTTACATTTTGTAACTGGAAAGATGTGATATTCTACAAATAACCAATAACATTTCCCCCGCAAATACCTAACTCAAGCTCACATTTTGCAAACACCATAATTTTCCAGACCTCAAATGTTAGTGTCACTAAGGTTGCTCTCCCTTCTCTCATTTTAAATGGTGCCTTTTGGATGCAGTGACCTGAATTCTACAGCATTCTTTTCTGTGGCGTCTGTAATCACCACCCCCTCCCTCTTCTCTCCTTTCATCTGGGTCCCTAAGGCAGACTCTTTCTTTACAGCACAGACCCTCAGCTGTCCCCCAGGCCCTTCCCCCGCCTGCTGGCCCTGGGATCCTCTGGCAGAGGCTTGCAGGAAGAACAGGTGTGTCTATGTCAACATGCCTGTGCGCCCACTTCCCCCGGGCAGGTGGCCTCGTCCTGAAATGAACACTGCGTTTGACCAATGAAGCTGCTGCTTCCCAGCATGTTCTGTCCCCACTGGCTCGCCACAGCTCCCCGAGGTCACGCCCCCTCGCAGATCTCCTTCATGCCGCTGTCCTCCACCCCGCTTTCTGCTCTACCCTCTCACCCTTCTTCCCGGACAGCTCCTCCACCTCATTTTCCAATTTATTTCTTTGGAAGCTCTCCGATTTAACATGCCTTCTGCTATTCTCTCTGGCACATCCTCCCTCATGCTTCCCTGTTCTGTATAGTAACTTGTATCCGTGTGCCCTCAACAGTGGCCACCCTAATTTCCTAATTGTGCCCTTTTATTCCCCTCCCCCGCTTATGACCCAGTCACCGAAGGGCACTTCCGTCTCTGTTCCCCCATTTTTCTCCCCCAGAAGCTGTGCATTCTGCAGTGTGCCTCTTCAAGTCCCATGGGCTTGTGACTGCCTGCCCTGTAGACAGCACTCTGATCTACCCAGACACTTTGTGTAGTATTTTCAGGCTCAGGGCGGACACAGTTGTGCCTGGGAGCAGTTTTAGATCACCGGTAGGCCCCCGAGCTAGTTCCCTCCTTCTCTCTTCCTCAGAGGTTGGCTCCATTTCTCTCTGCTTGCCACAGAGCCCTGCCATGGGTGGGGTGGGCGCGGGAGGGAGCATGCGTTTTCCAGTGCTGGGATTTGGTATTCATTCTCTTTTTAGTTATAGTTATTTGAATGTTTGAGCACTCTATGTCCTCAGGTTATGCCCAGGGTGTGAGTTTTGGGTTGTTTCTTTTTTCCCTATCTTGATGTTCTTCTATACATTTCTGGAGGAGATATTGGGAGGTGGACGCCTAGCTGCCACCATTGACTTCAGCTACTTGGAAGGCCCTATTTTCTTCTTTTAACTGATAACAGCCATCCTATAGTTTGGAGAGGGCTTGTCCCCAGCAAAGCTCATGTTGAAATTTGATTCCCAATGGTGGGGCCTCGTGGGAGGTGTTTGGGTCATGGGGGTGGATCTCATGAATGGCTTGGTGCTCTCCTTCCAGTACTAGGTGAGTTCTTGCTGACCTGGGAACGGGTTAGTTCCTGCCAGACGGGACTGCTACAAAGCGACCTTCCTCCTCCTGTTTGGTCCCTCTCTTCTCGCGGGTCCACTTCCCCTTTGATCTTCTTTGCCATGAAGAAAGCCCTCACCAGAAGCCAGAAGCCATGCCCGTGAACTCCTCAGCCTGCAGACCGTGAGCTAAATAAACCTCTTTTCTTTATAAATTACCCAGTCTCAGGTATTTCTACAGCAACACAAAATGGACTAGACAAGCTACTATAAACAGAAATTTTAAAATGAATCAGATACTTTTTATATAATACTAGTAAAACTAGCTAACATTTATTGAGGACTTTCTATACCCCAGGCATGTCCTAAGTGATTTTTCTATATTAACTCATTTGATCATGACAACCATTTTACCTCTATTATTTACCTTTTATGGAGAAGTTAAGTAACTTGCCTAACATGCACATAGTATCATATATAATCCTCATTACATCTCTAGGTAGGCATTACCAGCTCCGTTGTATAGATGAGGACACAAAGGCTCAGACAGGTTAAGTAACTTGCCTAAGGTCACAGAGCAACCAATGGAGATGAGTCAGGATTTGAACCTGGTTCCACAGGCTTTTTTCTCCCTTGTGA
This sequence comes from Daubentonia madagascariensis, assembly GCA_023783475.1. Taxonomy (NCBI): domain Eukaryota; kingdom Metazoa; phylum Chordata; class Mammalia; order Primates; family Daubentoniidae; genus Daubentonia; species Daubentonia madagascariensis. The sequence continues at coordinate 2,337,910 of JAKFHU010000144.1, read as the reverse complement.
AGGAAAAAGAAAGTAACGTCTATATTCTGGCTCCTGAGTGTGTGGTGCTGAAGCTATTCCTACATGTGGGGCCTGTGCCTCTCTGAGTGGGATGGGACTCGGGCCACCATCTTCTCCCCCTCCATCAGGGGCCCGGGACATCAGCAGGGATGGCAGTGGCAGGCCAGTCTGGAGTCCCTCTTCCAGCTGTGAGACTGTCAGGGCAGAGGGTCCCCTGCCCTCACAGAGCTATGAATCTCCCTTCTTTTGGGGCAAGGACATTCAACGTGGGCTGGAATGGCATGGGTGGGCAGCAGACGCAGGAGGGATGGTTGAAAGGGCTCTCTGAGGGGGAGAAACTACAGTTTGTCAACCTCTTTACTGAGCTTGATCAACTAGACAGAGATCACCATCAGCACTGGTGTCTCACCCAAGGGACTGAACCTGACTCTGCTCAATCCTCTGATACAGCTGCCAGTTTGCAGAAAATAATAACAGAGGACAGAAGAACATATTGAATTGCACCATGACTATGAAATCAGCAAAACTTACCACTATGGGAAACATTACAATCAAATACCCTGGGTCCTCCAACAGATAAATTATATAGAAAACAAAAAGGATAGAAGAGAGAACCTGTAGATTAAGAGGGGTTTAAAAGACCTCATTAAAAATGGGCAAGGCTAAACTGTAAGGTCTAGGGGTGCACACTTGGGTAATAAAATTATAAAGAAATGCAAGGAAGTGATTTCTACAAAAGTCAGGAGGGGGAGGGAGGAAGCAGAGATTGGGACGGGTCCTGCAGAGGGGCTTCTGGGGACTGGCGGAATTCTAATTCTTTCCCTTCAAATAGCTCTTTAAGCTATACACTTGTTCTGCGGGTGTTGTGGGAAAGGGGGCTGTGAGGAGACAGAATGGGAGGTGAATTCAAGAGGCACAGAAGGAAATCTGTAGGAGAAGAGGGAGCCTGGGCAGTTACACACACATGCTAGTTCTTTAATATACCTCTCCGCCTCCCTTGGCCTGCTGTGCTTAGGGCTGTCCTGGGTGCCAGCTGCACATGGACTGTGGGTGGATGCTGTGGCGTGTTCTGCGTGGTTTGCTGTGGTCCTGCAGGGTCTAGTGTGGTGGTCTTCAGTGCTATGAAGGGGCTATGGACTGCCTCAGAGTTGGGCTGCAGGCTTCTTCTGACAAAGCTATACATATTTATGGGAGCATGTCCTGAAAATTTAATTTCAGTTCCTCATATCTGTACATTTTCTTGGGACACAATAATATGGGCATCAATCATTGGATTTTTTGTCCTAATGGTTCTTTTATTTGGGAGCAGATGTTATCACTCATTTAAAAACACAAATAATACTTATATTATTTCTTATGTGTGCATTTGAATCCACAATTATTTCAATAAAAATTTCAGTTAAACTATACAGAGAAATGCAAAATTAAGTTGCTAGGCAACTTGCTGAACAAATTCAAGAAAAAAATGTATAATTCTTGCAAAGCTTAAACCATGTTAAAAGAAAATATGATGACCCAAAGTCAGACTTAAAAGATGCCAGACCTTTATTAAGAGTCATCAGAGATAGCAGATCTTGGAGGCAACTGATAAAAAGCTAAACAGATCCTAATCCATATTTTAGGGTACAATAGATTATAAAGAAAAAAAAACTGAAAGACAAGTCTAAACATTCAGAAATAGATGAATTGATTGTGGCATTATAAGAGGAATAAAAGCACTAGAACATAAATGGAAATCCATTCAATCTCTGATAGCTTTTCCAAATAGAGTATGAGCATTTCTCATACGGTTTTCACCAAAGGGTGAGCCTTCACCCACAAGGAGATCTTTATGCTTGTCTCTACTCAGAGTCCCACCTTGATACTGGCTTTGTTCCTTTCTCCTCCACTTCAGGATCTTGGCTGCCAGTGGCTCTAAGGAGACAGATCATGAGACTCGGACTGCCTTGTCCTCCTGCCCCACCAGAAGGCATGTATGGACCACCCCAGGAATGCCCCCTGCTAAGGGATTTTTCTGGCCTTCCACATCCTTTGGTAGCAATGAGAAATGTCTAGCCACTATGGGGTTTTCCTGATTTTCCTCTCCCAGAGGCTGGGTTTCCCTCCACCCTTCCCACATCCTGAAATTAATAGTGAGCTAACATCAGGGTTGATTCAGTCTTCAAATAAAACTACTACTAAACATCCAGAACCACAGCAAGAAATTTGAGACGTTTTTGCCCCTCTTCAAAAGCAATTTTGACTTCACTCTCAGTATCAGTTTAGGAAACTACTCGTCCTCAAGTGATTATTCTTTGCCCAATTGGAGGTTTTATGGAATCGTAACTGTAGGATAGTGATTTGTAAATAGTTTATTTAACTAGTTAAAAGGTAGTTTTACTTATTTACTTTTAAAAGGTAGTTTTAAACATTAAATATCATCTAGGTCAGGATTTCCCAAATTGTCTTCACTGGAATATGAGAACAGGGTGTGTAGCAGGATTTCTTACTGCCAGGAATAGAGCCAGCAGACCTCATCTGCGGCACCTTGGTGCCAGTCCTTGCCTTCCCGCTGTCTCCTGCTGCTTCTCTGAAAGTGCCCTCAGAGGTCAAAGCTACCCTCAGACTCAGGGATCTACTCCCTAAGCATAGAGGAGGAGATGGAGGGCTGAGCAGCTGGAAAGTTAGGCCCTGGTGGCTGAGCTGAGTTCACCATTGCTGGCTCCTGACCTCAGCTCACTGGTAGCTCCTTGCATTCTGCAGAGCTAAATCTGACAACCTGGTGAATGAAAAAAAAAATCTTTACAGTGGAAGAATATATGTCCTGCCATAAAATACAGCTTTTACTCTAGCTAAATCACCTTGGCATCCAGCAACGTAAAAGGGAAAAAAAGTCCTGTAGTGTTTTGAAGGATGGCCAGGAAGCATAATTCCAGCAAGATGACTTCATAATCTCTGTAATTCTTGAAACCCACAGCAGCAATTCAGTTTAGAGTAATGGAAACATCGAAATTAGACTCATGTTCCCTTACATATGCACATATACCCATGTCTCCTTTATCAGTTTGTGCCTGGATGTTCTGGAACACTCATTTGTATGCATTAATGTCCTGGTATTTAGTTACTCTTAAACTAATTATATGGGAAACTGGCCCGATGCAGGCTCTGGTCACTTGGATAGAGAACACACCCGTGCGACTACTTGCTACTTTTGGTGAACGTCCCAGCTGGAATTTTGTTACCCCTTCTGGAGAGGTTAAACATTCCAGCCCAACCACACTGCTGTGTTTGGTTACTTGAGGTTTTCACCTGGACAGCTTGATCTTTGGGAATCCTGGTCCTTGTTTTGTCCTGACTTCCCCGTGGCTGTGCTATGCCCACGTTTCATGTGTTCACTGTGCCCAGCTGCCCCGGGTCCACCTGAGTCTTCCAGCAATGGTGTCAGTAGGAATCCCCAGAGCAAGCCTGTCCAGTGCTAGACAGGGGAGAGAATGTCAGTCTCTCATACCCTAAGAAAAGAAAAAGTTCCCCCAGGGGAGGGGAGGAGAAGAGGCACATTTCAACTCATCATTAGTAAAAGAGGCCACATATTGAGAGCTGACTGCATGCCAGATACTCTACCAGGAGTATGTGATGAGGTTTAACCTTTTCAGGATTCCCATGTTATAGACAAGGATCATAAAGACCAGCAAGATGGAGCAACGTGAGCAAGGCTGTACAGCCAGGAAGTGATGGCTCTGGCGCTCAGTCAGCTCTGCCCGCATCCAGTCTGTGCTCCTTCCTGTCCAGACAAGGTGTCCCTTAATAATCAGCTAACACCTTAGCAGGCATGGTCTCCGGCCAGGTGAAGGTCCCACAGTGGGGAGTAGGACGAGTTGATAACGCAGGCAGGCAAGTGTATTTTTTTCCTATTGCTGCTGTAACAAATTACTATAAACTTAGTGGCTTAAAGCAACACAAATTTATTATCTTGCAGTTCTAGAGGTCAGGGTGTGAAGTGGGTTACACTAGGCTAAAATCAAGGTATTGGCAGGGCTGCGTTCCTTTTGGATGCTCTAGGGAAATCTGTTTCCTCGCCTTTTCCAGCTTCTAGAGCTGCATCCCTTGCACTCTTTGGCTTGTGGTCTCATTTCTCCATCTTCAAAGCCAGCAGTATAGCATCTTCAAATCTCTTTCTGTTCTGACTCTTCTGCCTGCCTCTTCCACTTACAAGGACCCTTGTGATTGCATTTGACCCACCTGGATAATCCAGGATAATCTTTCTATCACAAGGTCTCCATTAGCAACTTTAAATCCATCTGCAACACTAATTCCCCTTTGTCATGTAACCTAACGTATTCATAGGTTCGTGGGCATTATAGAAAAAATGGGGACCGTTATTCTGTCTACCATAGGGGTATCAATAAGACTCTGTTTGCAATTTTACTTGAGGCTGGCTGATGGTGGCACTCAGGTCCCCATTCCCCAGGTAGGCATGTGTACTGACGCTTGGTTCTCACGCTGCTAGGCAACCTCGTGCACGTCTAGAAATATACACTCTAGCACCATCCTAGGAGTTGGGGAGGGGAGGCTGCAGCTCCACGCCACAGGACCCCAGTTTCTCAGCAATGATTCTGAACTTCTGCCCAGCGATCCCAAAGAAGGAGCCAGCAACACCAAAGAGGACAGTTTCACCAAGTAGCCTTAAAATATGTGAGGCTCATAGACACACATGCAATTTCCTGTTCATCACAAAACCTCATTATACCACCAGGGCTAAGGCCGAGGGCAAGGATGGCCCCTCTGCAAAGATCACTCTGGCTGAAATTTTGATTTATTTTTCCATCAAAGATTGACTTTGATGCTTAATTGAACCAGATTCCACTAGGATAAAAAAAAAACCACCTTAATTGGGCAAAAGCTTGGGGCATTTACCGCATTTTATGTATCACCTGAGGGAAGTTTGAAGAGGCAGAGATTTTGGTTAAATATGAAGGACTTTTGAACAATCAGAGCTGTTTGGGGTTTAAGAGTCTGCCTCGAGAGGAAGCTGGTTCTACACCTCTGTTCATGTTCAAGGAACGTGAAGAGTGTGGTTCAAACTGGAGGGAAATATACCTGAGGAACCTCCTCCATTGTCCAGGTGAGATGCTGGCACTTTTACCTGCACCCTTTTCTTAATCCCCATGGTCTCAATGAGGGTGATAGTATTAGTGCCACTATGTGGATGAAGAAATTGAAGTGAGGCACAGAGACCTGTCCCAGGTCACAGAGTTCAAATAACAATGCTCAAGATCACAGAGCTGCTAAGTGGTGGGTACAGAATTCAAAGCCTGGCTTGAGGCTCCAAATCTGGGCCTCTCTCCACTGCCCCTTCACAGATGCTCCTTCTGGGAGCCCAGAGCTACCAAGCATCCTGCGGAACTAGGTGGTGGCTTTCACAACAGAAAGGCCACACCCGTCCAAAATCCATCCTTGATCTGATTGTACACATCCACTTAGGGACACCAAGAATATAAAACACATTTGGAGGGTTAAAAACACTTTGTGGAAATTTCCAGTAGGATTATTACTATTTCTTCGTCACATTTTAGACAAATTATCTCTCAGAATCTCACTGAGGAGTAAGTAAACTGAAGAGCTCTGAAGGTCCTTACGGGCAGAGTTGGAGAGCGAGGATCCCTGGCTCTTGCCTGACACCCGAAGATGGATGAAAGACTTTCACGTGCTTTATCTCATGGGCCAACATGGAGAGTAGGCAGGTAAATGGCCTTGCTTTCAAGAAGAACCACACGCACGTGGTTCTGGAACATCCGTCACAATTGGAAATGGAAATGTCAAAGTAACTGAATGACGAAAAAATAAAAAAAAACTTGGCAGGGGGTGATTATTCCAAGATGTTAACATTTTGCCCTCAAACATAGGTTTTAAAAAATTATGGGCAGCGCTCTCTCTCTCTCACACACACACCACCAAAAGAATAAAATAAAATAAAATCCCTCCAAAAACAACTAAGGTTATTAAACAGGTAACTTAATAGAAGAATGTTATTATTTTTAATTATGAAGTTTTTAATTTCCCTTTTTTGCTCCATTATTTCAGCTAATAAGCTTGTCATCGGGGCTGGAACTGATTATGAAAGGTTGGGAAAAGATTTTATTACCTGAAATAACATTTTTACACATTAGCATTTTACTTTCCAGTTTTATGAATTAAATGCAATATGGAGTTTCTTTAGAAATTAGGACACAATTCAGAATATTACCTCAGGATTAATTCATTTGAGCATGTAAATGCACTCATCTTTAGGGTGAAGTCTGGGTCCCACTGATGACTAATTCTACACAAACTCTTAAAAGCAGAAAGGAAAATGTTCTTTGCAACCTGTGGGAACTATAGGGAAATTAAGAGAAGAATTCTGGATGGAGCTTAAAACAGAAGACTGGATTGTAAAGCTTCCCACCAGTTAGTAAATCAAAATCATGTGCTAAGTGCTTTATTGCATGCAGAGAACCCAACCGGGGAACTGTGGAGAATTACGAATACAGGGGAAAATACAATTTGTGCTCCAGGAGCTTTTTCATTAAAAGAGAAGGTAGAAGCAATTATTATATAGAATATATATGAACACATCTGAACAAAACAAACACTTACAATAGATTGTAACTGAAGCCATAATTGCAGCCTAACAGGCTTGGCTCATAACAGATTCTCAATAAATGTCTGTTGAATGAATGAATAAATGCACAAATGAAATAATGAATAAATAGCTATCATTTGCATATGGTTATAATTTACATTCGTAATCTGCAGATATTTGCACCCAAATATTTTGGACTGATTAGTGGCTGATACAGATGAATTTCTGAGATGCTAGTTTTTAAATTTAGCTCATGAGCTCAGCCCTTTAAGTGGTGGTTCATTGTCTTTTATGTCTGTTTCCTAAAAAGAGAAAGTGCTGTCAGGAGGGAGCAATGATGCTCTTGTTATGGCTTCCTGATCCAAACAGCAAAGATCTCACAACTTTTTAAAATTAAAGCAGGTCATCATAATTTCTCATACAAAATATAATTCTTATTTAAAACAGCAGAACATAACAACATTAAGAGGTGGACTAAGTAGTCCTAAAGAACAAGTAATTGAAGAAGGTGACCATCTAGTAAGAAGTCTGTAGTGTAATTTTTATTCTCTAGTGGTTAATAGCCACCATCTGCTTTATGCTCAGAGTTGACTACGAAACTTTTCTCAGCTAAATGTTGGAATGAGGAGTGGCAGCCAGCTTTTGTACCTGCTAACAGGCAGGGTAGGTATGGGACTGTCCATTGCCCTGGTTACTGTTCATCTGTGTGCCGGTAGAGTTCTCCTTTAAGATGGTCAGCTGGTAAAGAGTAACCAGATTTCAGATCTACCAGGCATTCATTTAGTGCAGGGGTTGGCAAACTATAGCCTGTGGGCCAAATATGGCCTGCTGTCGGCTTTTGTAAATAAAGTTTTATTGGAAACCAGTCACTGCTTTTGCATTACAACAGGAGAGTTGAGTAGTTGTGACAGGGGCCACATGGCCTGCAAAGCCTAAAATATCTCCTATCTGGCTCTTTACAGAAAAAGTCTAGGGCAGCACAGCTGGAAATCTTCACCTTATCCTACTGCTGCTCTTCCCCCCAGAGACTGAAGCAATAGAATGCACGCCACCACCACCACCACCGCCACCACCACCTTCACTACCACCACCAACTTTACTTTCCCCCAAGCACGGATCCAGGGATTCTTTCTTCTCTCTTTGTCCTTATCACCCAAGCTTAACAATATGGTGTTTGTGGGTAAAACATCATATTATCACTCTCTCCATCCCCGTGTATTCAGATTTCATGGTTTATACCAAACTGACAAAATGATGAAGGAACAGTGCTCTGGCCATCTCAATACAAAGGCACTCCTATGTGGAGGAACTGCTGTCATCTTTTCTGTGGGGTATAAACCCTGCAACTCCGATCCAGTCAGTAGACAGAAAGAGAAAATTTTTCCTGCTTTTCTCGCTCACCTCAGCCCTTGGAATCATACAGACCACATTCTCCAAGGCAATAAAATCAGATATTAACAGCGCAAATATAACTACTGAAACATGTAAATATCAATAAAGGCCTTAAATAGTTTGGGTTAAAGAATAAATCAAATTTACACATAATGGGTGTACAGTTTCAGTTTTGGAAGATGAAAAAAGTTCTGTAGATGGATGGTGGTGATGACAGCACAACAATGTGAATGTACTTAATGCCACTGAACTGTACATTTAAAAAGGTTAAAATGGTAAATTTTATGGTATGTATATTTTGCCACAATTTTTTCAAAGTTCATATTAGGGGAAGCTAGGTGAAGAGTATCAGGGAACTCTGTACTATATTTGCAATTCTTCTGTAAATCTAACATTATCTGAAAATAAAAAGTTTGTAAAAAATTATACATACTTCCATTTACTTAGAATAGAGTTTCTCAAAGTGTAGTCCTTAAGACCTTTCTGGGGTCTGTGAAATCAAACCCATTTTCATAATAACACTAAGAGGTTATTTGCCTTTTTCTCTCTCATTCTCTCATGAACATAAAGAACATGACAAGTTTACTGAGACGGTTTCGGATTCCACATTGCAACCAACCTTTAAGAAACTACCACTGCTCTAGTTTGGTGTAGCATCAAAGGAAAAGATCCACAATTATCTGAAAAGTACTAACCTACTTCTCCATTTTTCCAACTACATATTTACGTGAAGCCAGATTTTCTCCATATACTCCAGCCAAAATGACATATCACAATAGATTCGAATGCAGAAGAAGATATGAGAATCCAGCCGTCTTGTATTAGGCCAGACATTAAAAGATACAGTACTTGCAAAATTGTAAAATGATGCCACTCTTCTCAAAATTTTTTTGCTTTGGGAAATAGTTACTTTAAAAAAAAAAACAACTGTTACTGTACTATATGATGAGTTTTTGTTATTTTAAAACAAATTAATAAATGATTTTCAAATTTCAGTTTAAATTGGGAACATTGTAAATATCAATAAATATAACTAATATAAACAAAAGCTCTTTGGGGCCTTCAATCATTTTTAAGAGTGAAAGAGAGTCGTGAGATGCAAACATTTGAGAATCACTCACTGAGACAGTGGCCAAATGAAACTGCTACATGCTGAATTTATGAGATTTAAATACTTATTTCTTTAAAAAAAAGGAAACCAAGGTGGAAATCTTAAAACAAAAGTTTATGAATTCAAAAAAGAAAAACACATATTAGAACCCAAGAGCTGGTCTCCAAAAAAACTCAAAAAAAAAATAAACAAATATAACAAAGAAAAAAAGCAATAAAGCCTAAATATACAATATTGCAACTAAAAAAGAGAATAGATGACATTGGAATTATAAGGGAATTATATATGTAATCCTATAGTAGTACATTTGAAACTCTCCATGAAAAAGATATATTTAAAAAATTACCAAACTGACTTAAGGTCAACAAGAAAACATGATAGACTAATAGCCATAAAAGAATTTTTAAAAGTTAGCAAAACTAATCTCTTCCGAAAAGATTCTAGTGCCAGATTATTTTTTATTGGTGAGTTTTCATAAAAGTCTGAAGGAATAAATGATTATATAAGCCTTTCCAGAGCATATAAAAATTGGAAAGCTAACCTAACCTAAGCCTCAGAGAGGTAGCACAAAATAAAAACAATAGGCCGATTTCACTTAGGAATACAGATTTTAAAAATCCTGAGTTAAGGTATTAGCAAACTGAGTTCAATAGAACATTAAATGAATCACTGAGGAAGACAAGCAGAGTGTATTCTAAGAACACAAGGATGATTTCATATAGAAAATTTTAGGGAAAAAATAATTTAAATAGATGGCATTTAAAACTCATCCTGGTAAAAAAAATTTACGAAATTAGAAATAGACATTCTAAGCTTGCTAAAGAATATGAAATCATACATTCATTTAAAACATTTATTGAGCATATATCTATCTTTCTTAATAGTGAAAATTAGAGGCACTCATATTAAAATCAGAGATAGATTAAGGATGTCTGCTATCACTTACTGACCATTGTTTTAGAAATTTTGGTAAATATATCATGGAAAAAAGTCAGAGTTATGACTATTGGAAAGGAGGAGGCAATGTTATCATTATTTCTACATGATATGATCATATCATTAGAAAACCATGAGAATCAATTCTAAATACCCTGAATTTATAAAAGTTCAACTAAGTGTCCAGATAGAGGTAAATAAAAGAAATCCATAACTTTTCTGATAATAATAATTTTGAAAATACATAGGAACAGATCCCATTTCCATCATCATACCACAACAAAATACAATTAAATACTTATGACCAATCTTCACAAGAAATGCAGAGAATCTATATGGGAAATGTCAACATTTTACTGACATATAAACTATTTGAATAAACGGAAATAAATAGTATATTCTTAGACTGAATGTATTAACCATGTTTACTCCTCCCAAATTGATTTATATATCTAATACATTCTTGGCACTCAGGTCCAAATTCAAGAGTCACTTCCCTTGACAGACTGACAACCTAACTCAAACGGCTCCCTGCCACCCTGCATTTCCAGCTAGTCACTCATTCTCCTCTTCCCTTGTTTTCTTTTCTGTTTTTTAATTATTATCATATTATTATTATTTTTTTAGAGACAGGGTCTCGCTCTGTCGTCCAGGCTGGAAGGCAGTCGTGCCATCATAGCCCACTGTAACCTTAAACTCCTGGGCTCAAGCAATCCTCCCACCTCGGCCTCCCAAAGGGCTGGGATTACAGGTGTGAGCCACTGCACCTGGCCTATTTTATTTTCTTTATAGCTCGTCTCACCATGTAAAATTATCTTTTTGTTCTTTTGTCTCCTCCACTAGAATGTAAGTGTCATCAGGGCTGGGTGTGCCTTTGTTCTCTGTGGTATTCCCAGTGCCTGGAACAGAGCCTGGCACATAGTAACGGCTCAGTACACGTTTATTGACTGACTGTAACACAATCACATGAAAACACCAATGGGGTTTTTTTTTTTCTTCAATGTGACCAAATGGTTTCAAAATTCATCTGGAATAGAAACATGCTAGATGATCTAAAAATGTTATTAGAAAGAAGCAAAAGAGGGGAGACTTGCCATGTTAAATATTAAAACACATTTTATAGCTACGATAGTCAAAATACTCTGCATGGAACAGAAATTAGTTGACAGATAATTGGAACAGAACAAATAGTCATGAAACAGACCTTGGATAAGTATGACGACTTAGCACATTCTAAACATTCCAATGTTAAATAAATGAACCACTCAACAAATTGGGTTGGAAAATTGGCTAAATATTAGGAAGAAATTTACCTTCTTATTTTATACTATACCCCAAGGTAAATGTTAAAAATCATGAGGAAAAAAAAGCCAGATACAAAATAGTATATGCTACATTATTCCATTTATATATATAAGGTTTTTAAAAAACTGGCAAAAGTAATCTGTGGCATTAACAGTCAGGGTAGTGGTTCCTCTTGAGGGGGCTGGAGTGGTTAGTGGCTTAGAGAGGATCCTGGAAGAGGTTTCTGGGATGCTGATAAAGTTCTATTTCTTCATCTGGGTACTAGTTACATGTGTGTGTTCACTTCGTGAAAATTCATCAAGCTGTACTGTACAATTTTGAACTGAGGAGTTTTCCTGTGTATTCATACTTCATACTTCAATAAAATGCTTATCTAATAAGTAAGTAAGTGCTAGGCCAGCCAATGGCTCTGATTGGACATTAGGCTTTTGATGCTTAAACAGGCGTCTCTTTTTCTCTTGTGCTTTGAAAAGAGGGGATAAAGATATGAGATAAATATTATTGTAAATTCACCTTACTAATAAAGAAAATGATATATTGAGAGGTCAAGTAACTGAGCGTAGGCCACAGAGCCAGAAGTTGTGTTGCTATTCCCAAAACTGTCTTTAGAGAATATCAAATCAGATATCAATGCCTTCCTTAATCAAAGAAAGCAAATCAATTCCTGATTCAAATTATATAAATACTAGATAATAAAGGGAAAAATAAATACTGTACAAGGAGACAAATTTTGTCCCCAAAACATAACAACTGTGACTGTAAGGCCACAAAGGAAGTTAAAGGGTAGGGCTATGTGAAAGTATATTTTCCAAGGAGGAACACGAATATCAACTCAGAATTCAGACAGAAGGAGTGGATCTTTCCCATGCTGACGTTCGTATGGTTTCTATACAAGGAATGGTGTCTGGCCTGGGGAAAGGATAAGGTAGAATCAGGAGATGCTGAAAGTTATTCTTAGAGCTGTTGATGCCTAAAACAGGCAAAGAAGAGCTAAGAAAAGCAGCCCACAATGAGGAGAAAGGAGGCTTATCTTCAAGGCCCACCCCTTCAGGGATTTATCAGCAAGAATGAAAGGTTTAGAAGAGCAGAACCTGACTAGAGGTCTGCTTAATGGAAGAAGGGAAAAGGGTGCTCAGCTTCTCCTGTGGGAAGGTGACACAGGGACAGGGAAAGGGCAACCTTACAAGGCAGATCTCATGTTTCTGAAGCTCTGACTCTCCAGAGGAAGCAAGAGAGGTTCCAAATGAGAGCAACAACCATGGAGAGGCAGGGGGTGGGGCTGTCCCCAGCCGCTGGTTAAGAAAGCGTCAAGATTATTGTTTTTCTCGGGTGTCACTTCTCTTTCATTAAGTCAACTATATTTACTAAATGTTGTTTAAACCTTAGATAGCTCTTCTTGGGGCTTAACTTGTAGTAATTCCCTAATGTGGTAGCTCGACACATTGCAAAAAGCAAGACTTTGATTCAAAGAGGGAAGGCTTAAATGCACTTCCAAGTGGGTTAGGGAACAGCCGGATTTAGGGACAGCATTATTCACTCAAGACACACAGATAATGGGTTCTGAGTTGTTCCCCTAATCCAGGTCGGTCACCTGGGAGCGATTAGCAGCCCTGCCGAAGATGCTGTCTGGAGCGGGCTGGGAGATGTTATGCTTCCTGCAAGGATGGAGGTGTCAAATCACTTCCATAAAAATCCAAAACTCAGGTCACTCAGCAGCTGTTTCCTGCATTTGAGGAAAGTGTCCCATTAAGTGTAGAAAAGCAGGTGTGGGTGCTTTGCATATTTCTGAGACAGACAATACAATTAAAAGCAAAGACCAAAACAAAACCCCCCCCCAAAAACCCCACAGCTTAACTATTCCCCACAAAATGAAAGGCAAATCCAAGTGCAGACAGGCAAACTCAGCCTTACATTTCCAAGGTAGCTAGGTGCTAACTACAAAGCAGCAAGTATGAAACAACCATGAGCATAAGGGGGTGTGGCCGAGTTGATTTCAGTTTGGTTTAGTGTATCTGAAGGCTTTTTGAGGCAAAGCAACTGTGAAAGTGAAAAGAAAGCCCTTGTAGACAGATGTAAGCACATCAGAGCTTTCCTAAATCAAAGGGAAGTGTGCTGTCAGACACCAGGTGGGAAGTATGTAATGCAAAATTAAGTCCAGGAGCACTACAATAAACAACAGCATCTTTCCAAATCACAGCAAGGGGGCACAGTCTCTTTGGCATGGGATCTTTGTTTTGTGAAGCTTTGGTTTTGGACAGGAATAATATAAGCTTGTGCTGAAGAAAAGGCAAGAACTGAGTCCAAATAAAAACAAATACTCAATGGTCACCTTTCTCATCTGCCAGCATTGACAAGACACATCCAGGCAAGAGTCAGGATATCACTTTGGACTGTTTGTGGTTTGACTGTCTCCTGGGGCTGCCATGACCTGTTGCAGGTAACCGAGGAAGGCCACTAAGCCCATCGAGGCATCTTGTTCTGGTACCTGAAAGCAGACCACTGGTGCCTGTCACATCACCTGCTTAAATACTCTTTCAAAAACACACTTGAAGTGTTGGCAAGGATTTGGAGAAATTGGAACCCTTGTGGAAAGATAAAATAGTGCAGCTGCTGTGGAAAACAGTTTGGCTGGCAGTTTCTCAAAAAGTTAAATATAGAATTACCATATGACCCAGCAATTCCACTCCTAGGTATATACCCAAAAAAATTGAAACCAATGACTCAAACAGATAGTTGTACACCAATGTTCATAGCAGCACTATCTGCAATAGCCAAAAGAGGGAAACAGCCCAAGTGTCCATCAACAGATGAATGGATAAACAAAATGTGGTATATACACAAAAAAGGGAGGAAATTCTGATACACACTATGACATGGATGAATCTTGAAAACATTATGCTGAGTGAAATAAGCCAGACACAAAAAGACAAATATTGTGTGATTCCACTTGCCTGAGGTTCCTAGAATAGGTAAATTCATGAAGCAGAAAGTTGAATAGAGATTACCAGGGCTTGGAGGAGGGGAGAATGGGGAGTTATTGTTTATTGGGTGCAGGTTTTGGGATGATAAAAAGTTCTCAAAATGGATAGTGGTGATGGTTGCATAGCACTGTCAATGTACTTAATGCCACTGAATTAAACACTTAAAATCATTAAAATAATAAATTTTATGTTTATATATATTTAACCACAATAAAAAGAAAAGAAAAGAAAAGAAACCACCCTGGATGTTTTATTTCTCCATAATGTTCTATGCTTTTTAAGAGCTAGTTTCAGAAGAAGTCTGTTGAGGTGAGATGGTGAAGGTCTAGTGACTAAGAGATAAGTCTAGTGACCAAGATAGAAGTATGGCAATTTAGCTCAAGGAGTTGCAAAGTGAGGGTGGGCCATGTGATTTTAATCAAGTTTGAAATAATAGCGGGGGTAGGGATGGAACAGTGTGGAGGGGGCAAGAAGACTGCAAAGAATTAAGTGGAACATGTCTTTCTTCTAGCGGTGGCAGGAGGGAGAAGACACAAATCCTCACCCCACACCCACCACATTTTCTTGCAAATGGCCACGGAATGTAGGTTGTGAGTGAGGCCTGCGCCTGGGTATAAGACCTGACTCCACAACTCACAAATTGTTGACTACAGGCTGGTCCCTTAACCATGGTGGGCTCAGTGTTCTCATCTATAAAATGCAGATGATCACACTAGGTCCCACCACTGTGAGTGTTGTGAGGATGAAATGAAGGAGCAGTGGGCTCAGGATTCCAACAGTCTAGTGAGTGATGACTGGACTCCCGCACTGTGAGCCAGGTCTCATGATCAAGGTGGGCTAAGGGTGTCGGAGCACCGCCCCCCCAAACAGGCTGCACACAGCGCGCACGGGCCTCAGGAGAGCCAGCGCTGCCTTTATATCCGTATCCTCACTACCCAGCACCATTTCCAGCTCAGGGCGGGTGCTCGAGAGAAGGAACGTCCAAGCCTGGCCTGCTTGTCTTCAAGCGTGCACAGCCTCACTGGGGTGAGCACAGATGTGTAAACAGGTAAACTACAATAAGATATGGTAAATGTTAAACTGGACATATGATCAAAGTCCTACGAGAATCCAAAGATAAATCTATAGTACTAACTTTCTTTGCTTTTCCGTTTTTCTGTCTTTTATTCTTCTGCCATGTATTAAGAAAGCAAGAAAGGACCCCGAATGCCAGACAGGCAGGTTACAGAAAGGTGTTTTACGCTGGAACTTCTGGTGCTGGAGCTGGTTCCCAGCTGCTGAGACATAAGCAACCCAGGGGCCCACCGCCAACAAATTGAGTGAAATATTGAAAGTAAATGGAAAGAGGGGGTTTGGGTTGGAAGCTAAGAATTCAGAGTGGGCTGATGAATGCAAACTTGATGGTACAGCAAAGTCATTCCAATAGCACCTTACATATTTTTTATTACTATTTTTTAAACACCACTCTGAAGGAAGTGACCCATGAAACTTCAGCACCAAAAGGGATCATAGTGATCACACAGGCAAGGGTTTCTTTTCTCAGCATTAGTGAGGTTTGGGGCTGGATGATTCTTTGTTGTGGGGGCTGTCCTGTGCACTGTGGGATGGTTAGCAGTACCCCTGGCCTCTACCCACCAGACGCTAGTAGCACCTGCCTCTCCCTCTTCTGCCCTAGTTGTAACAATCAAAATTGTCTCCAGCTATTGCCAAATGTATGGGGGAGGTGTGCAAAATAGTCCCAAGTTGAGACTTACTGACATAGGCAATTGGTCTTCTACCCTGAAGACACATTGGAATCACCTGAGGAGCTCAAAAAATCCTGATACCCAGGCTGTGCCCCAGACCAATTAAATCTGCAGGTGGGACTCAGGCATCAGCATATTTCAAATATGTTTCAAACAGCACGCCTCCCATGATTCCAACGTGCAGCACTGGTCCAAGAGATAAGAGAACTAAGAGTTATGAGATGCTAGGTATTTTATCTACATTATCTCATTTAAAGTTAATAATTCTATGAAATTGTATTTGTGTCCCTATTTTACTTATAGGGAAACTGAATCTCAGAAAGGTTAAGGAACTTGTCCACACTGACCAAAAAAAAAGAAACTTGTCCAAGAGCATCCCAGCTGGAAATGGCAGCTCTGCAAAGGCCAATTTCAGTGGAAGACAAAGCCATGAACCGGAGACTAGATAGAGCAAAAACAGAGAAATGCCACTCAGAGCACTGGATGCAGTCTTGGGGGGAAGGTGTCAACACATCATTACACATTTATACACCCAGAGCAACCATTTTCTGATTAGAATGAGATCAGCACAGAAGAGGCATTGAATAAGCATGTCTACTTTTGTTTCTTTTTTTGTTCTTCTGAGAAAAAGGAATAACTCCTAGAGAGACGGGCGGGTGCAGAAGCCATAAGGACACACAACTGGGGCAATTAAGTTAAATCAGGTAGGCTTTTGATGTCTAAGAAGAAAGGTACACAATTTTACACCTGGGCTGGCATAATCGTGGGGGCTTCTGGCAGTGGGGCAGAAGAGAAGGCTGTTTTCTATTTAGCTATTGCAAGGAAACCCTAAGAGTTTTGTTAAGCAGTCACTGATAAATACTGGAGCCTTGGGATAAGGTAGGGAAAATATGTATTAAACTCAATGTCATGCTAGGCAATTCGTGTTTATGATCCTATTGAATCCTTGCATACCTCTAAGGGATGGTGATTTTGTGTCTGTTTGCCTGTCCACCCCTGGCCCATGCACACTCAGAGGAAACCTGTCTGACAAGCAGCCCAGCAGCATACTGGGGTCTGCTCCATTTGGAGGAAAGGCCTGTTGCAAAAACAGATGAAGGTAACTTGGAGGAAACCTATTTAATGTACCTATAATAAGCAACTATCCATTAGCTTTATAAATATAAATTGACAACTAAGAATCAATCATCAGACATTCAAGAGAAAACAAAAACAAGGGCAAGTTTCAATAAAAATTCTTACAAGCTAGTTCTAAAGAGAAAATTCCTTACTTTGATAAAAGGTATCTATCAGAAACCTAAGCAAACATTTATTAGAGGCATTCTCATTTTCAAGGAACAATATAAGGAAGCCCATTATCATTATGATTATTAAAAAATTTTTTAGGGGGTCTTAGACTCCAAGTGCAATAAGACAAGAAAGAAAGAAGAGGTAGAATACTTGAGAAGAAGATAACATTTTTATCGTCTATCGATATCATGATTGGCCACCGACAAAATCCAAAGGAAACAACTGAAAATTTATTAGAATTATTCAAAGAGTTTATTAAGATGTCCAGATATAAAACAAACATATAAAATAAGCTGATTTCACATATATTAGCATGAATAATTCAAAATAAAATGGAAATAAAGGTGTCATATACCATATTAGCAAAAACTATAAAATGCTTAGAAATAAACCTAATAAAACATAGGCAAAGTCTAGATAAAGAAACTTCTTTATTAAAGAAGATAAAATGGGAGACATACTATGCTCCTGAACTGAAAGATTCAATGCTGTGAAGACATTTTTCTGCCTCAAATTAATCCATAAATTTATTGCAATCCCAATCAAAATCTCAACAGAATTTTTGTGAAATTAGACAAATTGATTTTGAAGTATATTTAGAAGAACAAACATGTAAGAATAGCCAAGAAAATTCAGGAAAAGAACAAAGTTTTTGGGTAGGAAATTGAGGAGGGGGCAGAGAGATGACCTACAAAAGAATAAAGCATATGATAAAACTGCAGTAATGAAAACTATATGGTACTGAAGCAGACAAATAGATCAATGAACCTGAATTGAGAATCCACAAGCATATCTATATACATTAGTATTTAATATATGTTAGAGATGGCACTTCAAATTACTGGGGGAAATTTCATAAATGATGTTGGGACAACTGTCTATTTAGAAAAAGAAAGTTGAACTCCTATTTCACACCACACACAAAAAGTAATTCCAGATGTATTAAATATTTAAATATAAGAACTACAACTTTAAAAGTAATAGAACATATTAGAGAATAATTTTATAATGTTGGAGGTGGGCAGGAATTCCCAAGTAAGAAAAAACCAGCCATCAAAGAAATGATTGACAGACCTGACTAAATAAAGATTAAAATTTTTCACTACAGAGTAATAGATACCATAATCAGAGTTGAAACACAAGATAAAGACTAATATTTTCAATAGATGTGAGCAGAAAATAGTTATTACTCATAACATATGAGTTCTTAAACACAATTGAAAAATGGCAAATTCATAGAAATAGCACAAAGAATAATAAAAATTAGTGGTAAGGAAAAGGCAAATAAAAAAGTTATACTAACAATTAAGTACATTCACAATATTTAATTATGGTAAGGGTGTGGATAAAAGGTTCTTTCATGTACTTTTGGTGGGAGTGTAAATTGGTATAATAACTTTGGAAAGGAATTTTGCTTTATTTTTCAGAATTTTAAGTGTGCATTCCATTTGACCTACAAATTCTACTTCTAGGAGTCTATCCTACAGAAATATTTATGTAAGTATGAAAGGATATACATGTTAGGATATTCATGGAAGCATTACTTGTTGGAGTAATGCTTTCTTTAAGTTTTGCTCTCCAAGAATTTGCTCTGTTTCCTCCAGAAACAACTTTTCCACTTATTTATCTTGGGCTTTCTCTTTCATGCTATAGGCTTTTAAAAAAATGTCTGGTGATCCTTGGTTGTCCATTCATGTTATTTTCAGTTACCCATTGATATTTAAGACAAAAGCAATGGGAAGCCTTCCGGAGAACCCTGTACACATCATTAGGGCTTGTTAACAGGCCAAGTTCTACAGAGTGAGAGAATAGGGTACCAGTCAGCAAACTGTTCCTTTCTCCAATTCCAGAATGAATACTGAAATCTTGGAGCGCCAATCTCTCACCCATGCCCTACTTCCCTTGACTTTCTGGATGAGGAGGTAATGCCAGCACTCTGAATGTGTATGTGGGGGCTCCTCTTCCATAGACAGGGTTTTTCACTCATTCCCCCACTTTCAGCCCCATTCTCCTCTTCTACCCTCCGTCTTACCTGCTGCCACCCAGGCTCAGAGGCTGCGGGGGCTGCGTCTCGCAGCCTGGGCCCTCCTCATCCCAGTCCCCTCTACGCGCCCAGGCTGTGACTTCCTCTCCTCTCTCTGTGAGTGAACATTCTTCCATCTGCTTTCTGTCTTCCAAAAATTTGTTAAAATCATTTGTCCACTGAGGCCCCCTCTCCAGTCTTCTTGGTGGTTGTAAGTTATATCTTTTTTTAAAAAAAAAAATCCCTTTAGTATCATTTGGATGGAATCTTGGGAGGAAGGGAAGAAAAACCCATGTGCTCAGTCTGCCATCTTGAACACAAAATCTAAAGTATGATTTGTAATATTAGAAAACTGGAGACAATCTCAACATCCTTCAATAGGAAAGTGCCTAAATAAATTATATCTGTTGTATGGAATAGTCTGCACTCAAAAAAATAATGACTTGGCTTTCTATGTATTGATATGAAAAGACACCCAAGGTATAATATTAAAACAAAGAAGCACATTGTAAAAAATGTGTGTAGTAATATCAATTAAAAATATATATTTATTTGCATTTACACAAAGGACTACTGTTAAAAGTGGTTATTTACCTTCAAGTGGTCTTTACATTTGAAGGCAGTGGATCAAGTGTGGGGTTGGCATAAAGAAGAAGTTTCACCTTTTTGTTCTGTATTGTCCATATTGCTTGAAACTTTTACAATGCACATGAAAAAAATCTGTGGGATTAAATGTCATACACGCATAAGACATAACATTATTTAAAATTCCAATTTTTCCCATATAGAAAACTGCTCAGGCCAGGCACGGCGGCTCACACCTGTAATCCTAGCACTCTGGGAGGCTGAGGTGGGAGGATTGCTTGAGCTCAGGAGTTTGAGACCAGCCTGAGCAAGAGTGAGACACCGTCTCTACCAAAAAGAAAAAAAAAAATCAGCCGGATGTTGTGGCACGCGCCTGTAGTCCCAGCTACTCGGGAGGCTGAGGCAGGAAGATGGCTCAGAGCCCAGGAGTTGGAGGTTGCAGTGAGTTACAGTGACGCCACTGCACTCTACTCAGGGCTACAGAGTGACACTCTGTCTCAACAACAACAAAAAAAGAAACTGAGCACCCGTCCTCACAACCCCCCTTTAAAAAAAAAAAGAAAGAAAAAAAGAAAACTGCTCAATGAATAAATTAAAGTTTGCAAATTATAGATGATCCATGATACTTCTTAATTTTTTAAATGCTAACCATTATCATTGTTTAAAACTTTTAGGAGAACATGCTTAAAAGTAAATGTATTGCTTGTTTATTTTTGAAAGCTTACAGGTCTTTAAAAATTCCTTCCAAGTCTAAAAGTCTATGATAATGTAACATGTTGGCAGGTAGTACATGTCTTGTATAATCAGTTTTTACTTGGTATGCTTTTATGTCTGATTTCTCAACTGCTGCATAATGACATTAGTAAACTGAACTGACTGAACTATGCCAAACTTTGATATTTCAGCTAAAATAATTTTGTAACATTTTATTATTAAGAAAGAGGCAAGTAATACAAAATGTCAGTCATTTTAATAAAATTAGTTGGAGCTTTTTTCCAAATAGCAGAGTTCAGAATAATTCACTTGCAAAAGGAGAATTCATAGATTATAACAGATATAGGGTCCTAAAGTCTTCCTCATTAAAAAAAAACTAGGAATCTATAACCCACTAAACAGTCTGTATTTTGAAGCATGTAAACAAATTCAAATAAACAGAAATTTGGAGCTCAGTTCAGCAGAGTTTCATTAGTTTCCAACCTAAAATGGGACAAATAAACATCTTATCTTCTGAAATATGTGCACCGTTAAATGTCATGGTTTCTCCAGCTTTTCTTAGAGAAAACAGTAAGCATCATGGTGAGTTAGCCTCTTCCCTCAGCTCTGCATAGGCCAGTCCTCCTGAGTTATGGGGCAAGGGTCAGATCTCAGGCCTTTTGAATCTGAGTCTAACAGATCAAGTCTTGATGGTCAAACTAAATTACGCCACAAATTCAGAGTCAGGTTTAATGCACCATCACTATTAACATATCAGCTGGGATTTCTGGTATACATGCCTCCTCCTTCTATCTAGTTTTTGATTTTTAAATTTCAATTTTCACATCTTACCTGTATAATTGCATCTTATATAACTATAAGTAACTCTAAATCCTTTTTGAAGCAAGCAAAGTAAATAATGTTCAGTTTTAAAAGTCAGAAAACCAGGTATGTGAAAATGCTTGGGAGACTGAAGTACTATATATGTATGGTATGACTACTATTATGAATTAAGTGAGTAGCCTAGGGTAAGTCATTTAAATATTGAAGCCTTTAGAAAATCCTTTAAAATGAGGTCATTAAACCATCTTCTCCAGCACAAATAATACAAGTCTGTTTTCACAGAAATTTATTTTCTGTCGCTATCACATTTGGGGAGTCAGTATTTAAAAAATACCAAGTATTTCACAAGGAAAGTTTGATTTGCATTAGAAATAACTAAAGGTAATTCTGGAAAACAACAGGGCAACTCAAAACACTTGTAAAGTTGTGCAATTTTTAAAAGCAATGATACAACTTTGAACTATTCATTTCCTTTATACTGTCTATTCTGTAGAACAAACTTATGCAAATGGGTGAGTCAATTTAGTGTTTCAAGTCTAATTTTATAGAAAATATAGTTTACATAGTCAGAAATCACAAGGTAAGAAAACTGAAACCTTCATCATTACCTGGAAAATTATGGAGAAACCCATCACGCATCTCGCTGGAAAAGGTTTCAATGTTTTACACTGTATAACATAAAAAACAGTTGCCAGCGAGTTCAAAAATTGCTAGATATACCTGTACTCTAACGGTTTATAGATAATCTATAGTCCCACGCATACTAACTTTTAAAGTATACAGACTTCACAGAGCAGGGGATTCAGCAGGAAAAGTGGGTTAGATAAAGAGAACCCCTGTGAGGAGAAAAAGACCATTCCAACCAGTGTACATTTTAAAAGGATGAATTTTATGGTATGTGAATCATATCTCAACTTAAAAAAAAGAGAAGACTAAAAAGAGCATCCCCTGTGACTTAAGTGCTACAGACGGAAGCTCACATTCATCACCTCTGCAGTCTCCTTTCACCACAGCCTGCTCTTTTGTTTCTGCTCTCTCTCCTTTGTCCACGTGGCATCATGTAATATTGCCACGCACCCTATGGATTTCTCATGCACTCCACTGATCTCTGGGTATTGGACGTTGCACTTGACTTTCTGAATCACCTCCCCATTGACTCTTGGTACATCCATTTTCCCTCTGTTTCCTCTTCATCTTTGTCAGGGAGAGAGGGACTTTTTATTCCACAAAGTTTTGATGTCCTGACAAGCTCTCTGAGACAAAAGAAAGGGAACAAACATTTGTCAACTGCCTAATAATTGTCAGGGGCTCTGCTGGGTCCTAAACAGCTGTTAATCCTATTGATTCTCATGACTACTTATAAGGTCAAGATTCTTATTCCCATACACCAGATGAAACACCAAGGCTCTGAGAGCTGTTTCCATTCTGACATCAGTGGATATTCACCCAGAATATCTATTTTATCTTCAGTGGGCACAGCTTGAAAACTGCTTCCTGAATAGGCCCAACATTAGCCAGGGAAAAATTACCAAAACAACACAAAGCTAATGAAAAGTGGCATTTTTTGCTGGTGCATTTGGACATAATCACACTTCAAATAATCCCCAGAAGAACATTTTCCATTCTAGGAAGCAGGATGTTTATGGAGATGTGATCTCATAATAGTACAAAAGAAAGGAGGAAACACACAAAAGACTATTTTTTTGCTATTAAAAATAACATACAAGGCACTCACTGGGAAACTAGGCTTTCTGCCACTTTGGTGGCTCCTGGGTTTGCCAGGGCAATTGTAACAGTTTTCTATTTTAATTGGGTTTATCAGAGTCCCATCTGCCATCCCTTCCTTCTTCAGCCAATAAAACCAGGCGAAGTTCGTTTTGGCTGCTTCTGGGTGGAGAACAAAGAGATGCAGAATATGGAGTTCCTGGGTCTGCGGTTATCTTTTGGGATGATCCAGATATTTGAAAGTTGCAAACTTAGTGGTCTTTCAACTGCTGCAGCTATTGACTACTGCGTGGCCAATGGTGTGCCAGAGGAACCTGGGTTCTGAGACTGCCCATGGGTATTATCTCTTGACAGACCACCACACCTAGAACTAGACTGCCTGGGTTTGAATCGCAGCTCCACCTCTTTATGGCTGTATGACCTTGGCAGGTTACATAACCTCTCTGTGCCTGTGTCCTTACCTGTGGAGATGAGAAGAGCTCCTATGCCCTAGGGCTGTTGAGAGGGTTCAGAGATTTAACACATGGAAAGCATTAAGAATAATGCCTGGCACACAGTTTGTGCTAGATAAGTTTCTGTTCAATAAATAATTAAAAAATCAAATGAATACTGCTGTTCATTAAATGACTTTAAGGAATGGCTCCCTTATATTATTTTGTTAACTTACTTGGTCATGCTTACATGAGTTAGAAATTGCTAAAAACTAATTTGTATGACTGGTTTGCATTAGATGGAATGCAAAGCTTGGAAACTTAAAAGAAAGTATCAAGAAAGATCTCTTTTTATAGGAAAACAGGTTAAAAATGGTCTGTCAGTATTGATGATATTGTCCAAAATGATTGCCAAGGGGTTCTACAGCTGTTCAGAATACATACACACTACTAATGTAGAGGCCTATTGCCCCAGGCAGATGAAGCAGGAAGAAGAGAAAAATGACTTTTGTTTTAGACCTCCGGGGAATAAAAGTGCAGGCGGGATCGACTGTCCCTGGCCACCTCAAACCCCAATGAAGCAAAGACTGCCAGATCTCCTGGCTTTGCAAAGAGCCTCTCCCATCTCAGAGCAACAATTTGGTCTGTTATCAATTTCATAACCATGTTTCTCTTGGGAGGAGCAAAGGCTGGTTTAAGTGTATAGATATTAAAACATTTTTTGTGAGTGGTGAGAGATATGGATCCTGTTTTGACCTTCTACATGTGGCTATCCAATTTTCCCAGCACCATTTATTGAATAGGGATTCTTTTCTCCAGTGTATATCACTGTCTACTTTGTCAAAGATGAGATGGCAATATGTGGATAGTTTTATATTAGGGTTCTCTGTTCTGTTCCATTGGTCTATGTTTCTATTTTTGTGCCAGTACTATGCTGTTTTGGTCACTATAGCCTTGTAGTAAAGCTTAAAGTCTGGTAAAGTGATGCCTCCAGGTTTGTTTCTAGATATTGGCCTAGGCAAGGAATTTATGAAGAAGACCCCAAGGGCAATCACAGCAAGAACAAAAATAAATAAATGGGACTTGATTAAATTAAAAAGCTTCTGAACAGCCAAGGAAACAATCAACAGAGCAAACAGACAACCTAAAGAATGGGAGAAAATATTCACAAGCTATCCATCCAATAAAGGGCTAATAACCAGAATCTACAAAGAACTCAAGCAAATCAGCAAGAAAAAAATCAGACAACTCCATTAAAAAGTGGGTAAAAGACATGAACAGAAGCTTTTCAAGAGAAGATAGACAAAAAATGCACAATACCACTAATCATCAAGGAAATGCAAATCAAAACCACAATGACATATTACCCTAACCCCAGTGAGAATGGCTTTTATCAAAAAGTCCCCAAACAATAGATGCTGGCGTGGATGCGGAGAGAAAGGAACACTTATACACTGTTGGTGGGACTGCAAACTAGTGCAACCTCTATAGAAAATAGTTTGGAGATTCCTCAAAGAACTAAAAGTAGACCTACCATTTGATCCAGCAATCCCACTACTGGGTATTCAGCCAAAGGAAAAAAAGTCATTTTATCAAAAAGACACTTGCACTAGAATGTTTATTGCAGCACAGTTCATAATTGCAAAGATGTGGAATCAACCCAAGTGCCCATCAATTCCTGAATGGATTAATAAAATTTGGTATATGTACACCATGGAGTATTACTCAGCCATAAAAAAGGAATTAATACCTTTTGCAACAATCTGGGTGGAACTAGAGCCCATCCTCCTAAGTGAAGTACCATAAGAATGGAAAAATAAATGCCACATGTACTCACCATTAAATTGGAACTAACCGATCAGCACTCATGTGCACAGATGGAAGTAAAACTCAATAGAAACCATGCAGGTGGGAGGGAGGAGGAGGGGATGGGTGAAACCATACCTAACGGGTATAATGTACACTATCTGGGTGATGGGAACACTTACAACTTTAACTCAAGCAGTACAAAAGCAATCCACATAACCAAAACATTTGTACCCACGTAATATTCTGAAATAAAAAAAAGAAAATGAAAAAAAAAACCCATTTACTTGCAAGAAGGACTTTTTGTTTCTTTTTTTTTTTACTTTCTCCACACAAGCTTCTCAGGCAGGCCAGGTGGTACTTTGGCATTTCCCACTTTCTACATGCCCCAGGACCTCTGGACACTGCTGTGTCTATCTCACAATCCTGGAAGGAATAAATCAACTGGCAGTGACAGATGGCTTTCTCTTGAAAAAGACCAAGCTTACCCAAATAGTTGTTGCTCTTGTACATCTCGGTGATATTGATTTTTGTGGCTCCTTGGGGAATCTCCACAACACGGTGGTAGCCCAGGCTGGTAAAGGCATGCTTAAACACGCCCGACACGACCTGACAGCCAGTGTTGTCACCTCCACACACCCCGCATTTGTCCACGACTTTGTCGGAGCCTAGGTAGTCATCACAGCCAATGCTCTGCAAAGAGGTAGAAAACAAAAGACTCTTGTAGTATGTATCAGGGGCAACTAGGGGAAGAGGAGAGAAGGATGATTGAAGATCAGTGGGCAGAACTCGACCTGACCTTCCTTCTGCCCCTCCTTCTGCAGTTCTTGCTACTCTTCACTCAACAGATATTCATGGAGCACCTACTCTGGGTAAGAACCTTCTTTTCTAGCTATTCATGAAATGTACATTCTAGGAGTGGGGTGCAGGCCACAGACAGTGAGCAAGACAAGTAAATAAAACAGAGTATGTTTGGGTGGTTGTAAATGATCACCCCCCAGAAAATAACACAGGGAAAAAGAATAGGGAGGATGTTGGGGGGCTAGAAATTTATTTACACAGGTTGGACAGTGAAGTTGTTTGGTAAATCCCCATTGGACTCTGGGAGAGGAGTGGATGGTCCATGCTGGGATTTTTATATGAAAAATCTCTTTAGAACCATGACTTAAAATTGGAGTTTGCCCCCAAGTCTTCTGCTCTAATTCACAGACACCACAAACACTTAGCAAAGTACCCCCCAAAAGTAGTGCTCCTAGGGGACCAGTTTCTTAGGAAATTAAATAAAATGGTTTGAGAGCTGATCCTCCACTGGTAACCATGGCTCTGAGGAGCTGAGCAGTGGGACTTTTGCTTGGTTACCCCAAAGCATTTTTCCCAAAGCAGAAGCGTAAAAGGTGAGCAAGGGCCAGAAACATCAACAAACTGGATGATTGGCTTCTAAATCGGGGAGCACTCTTTGTACAGCCAGTCTCATCAGTGTTTAGAGGAATTCTGACTTTCCTGAATTTCCCTCCAAAAGAATCTCCCCATTACTCATTCTAAGACCTTTTGGCTTTATCTTCCCCCTCCTCATTCATGTTTCTGTTGGGGCAATTTTATTTTGTATAAAACATTAAACTTTGGAAGAGAATGGAATGATCTTCACGGAATCGTTTCCCACTTCTGGAACTTTCTACTTCTGATTCCATAGAATTCATGATTGTATGTCCTGAATCCCAAATTGGGACTCATGTTCTGAACATAGAATTCTGTCACATTTCTGTGGGCACATGGAAGTGAGCAGATTGTAGTTTGCACAATGAAACATTGTGATTACAGGATTATTCACTGGGTTATGAGGATATGGAAAGTTACTTGAAATCAGAATGGTATTCTAAAACTTGAGACACATGTTCACTGAATCACAGGCTTGTCTGGGTTCTTGAATTCTAAGAGCAATCATCAGACCACATCTCAGGGACAAAGTGGTCAGAAAACCACTCAAAGTCCATTTTTGATTTTGTTATGCAACCCTGGGTCTTGTCCCATGGGTCCTACAGGTCAAATCCTATAGGCAGAGTTAAATCCAAAAGTGTTCATTCTTTCCTCTCTAACTTCAGCCTTGATTGTCATCTTTCTGCAGGCAATATAATTCTGCCTTATTGCTTCCATATTCCCAAGTACACGTTGGTCCATCAGTAATAGCTGGTCTCTTCACAAATAGCTTCTCTGCAAAACATTATTTCTGACAATAATAGGACATCATCTCGATATGTTTATCCACTCCAATTAGCCTTTCCAAATGCCATGTTTGCTATGTATTTCTCCTCCCTTAAATATTTATTGCCCCTGCCCCATGCACATTTTAGCAGAAAAATAAGCAAAAATTTTTTTGTGGGTGATTGCCATACTCCCACCCCCTTGGATTCTCCCTTGTGCTGAAACAAACAAAAAAATGCCACCACCAAGAGGGGTTTGGGAAAGTAGAACCTGCATTGTCAAGGCAAGATTATAACTGAACCACATACAAAAATTAACTCAAGATGGATTAAAGACCTGTAACCATAAAAATTCTAGAATAAAATGCCACAAAAACTCTTCTGGACATTGGCCTAGGCAAAGAATTTATGACTAACACCCCAAAAGCAAATATGGCAACAACAAAAATAAATAAATGGGACCTAATTAAACTAAAAAGTTTCTGCACAGCAAAGGAAATAATCAACAGGGTAAAGAGACAACCTACAGAATGGGAGAAAATATTTGCAAATTATACATCTGACAAAGGGCTAATATCCAAAATCTACAAAGAACACAAACAAATCAACATGAAAAAAACTAATAACCCCATCAAAAAGTGATGGGTGAAAGACATAAAGAGATTTTTTTCAAAAGAAGATATAGAAATGGCCAATAAACATATGAAAAAATTCTCAACATCACTAATCATCAGGGAAATGCAAATTAAGGCCACAATGAGATACTACCTTAACCCTGTCGGAATGGCCATTATTAAAAAGTCTGAAAACAGTAGATGTTGGTGCAAATGCTGAGGAAAGGAAATGCTTATACGCTGGTGGTGGGAATGTAAACTAACACAACCTCTATGGAAAACAGTATGGAGATTCCTCAAAGAACTCAAAGTAGACCTATTATTCGATCCAGCAATCCCACTACTGGGTATCTACCCAAAGGAAAAGAAGTCATTTCATAAAAGAGACACCTGTATCTGAATGTTTATCACAGCACGATTAACAATTGCAAAGATATGGAATCAACCTATGTGCCCATCAAGTCATGAGTGGATAAGGAAAATGTGGTATATATATACCATGGAGCACTACTCAGCCATAAAAAGGAATGAAATAATGTCTTTTGCAGCAACATGGATGGAACTGGAGACCATTATCCTACGTGAAATATCTCAGGAATGGAAAAACAAATATCACATGTGCTCACTTATAAGTGGGAGCTAAACAAGGGATACATACAGTCACAAAGCAGTGTAATGGACATCTAAAACTAGGAATGGGGGAGGGTGGGAAGAGGGTCAGGGATAAAAACCTACCTATCAGGTACAATGCACCCTATTCTGGTTGACAGGTACACTGAAAGCCCTGACTTCAGCATTATAAAATTCATCCATTTAACAAAAAACACTTGTACCCTCTAAATCTACTGAAATAAAAACAAAATAAAACAAATTAACTTAAAAAAGATTCTAACCAAATTAAGGAGATGCCTCCAACTGTGGCTGATGGGAAAGATGGACAGGAAAGAAGGTCGACACCCACTCCCTGCCCTATCTTGTGACATCTCACCCTCCTCCCCTTTCCCAGCCTCCAGTCCATTCCTGCTACCCCTGGACTCAACTTGGCCCAAACTGAGCTCATTCTCATAGGGGTCCTCCAGGTAAAGGGAATGCTGTGTACAAAGGTAGGAGGGAACACAGCATGTTTGCAGACTGCCAAGGCTGAAGTGCAGGGTTGTAAGGAGGGATGAAATGAGGCTGGAGAATTCAGCTGAATTTGTCAAAAATCTTGTCTGCCAGGGCAAAGAATTAGAATTTTATCCCATGGCATCGGCAACCACCAGCTGTCTGAAGAAGGGTAGGGCCGTCCTCAGACTTGTTTTCCAGATGGTAACTTTGGCTGCAGTGTGGAGTGGGCCCTACTTAGAGTGGGGAGAATAGGCAGTCTAGCGAGTCACTCTCCTGTAAATAGGATGTAAGGGATATTTCAAGAATGAACGACAGTCACTGAAGACAGGACAGACATCACATCCACCCTCGGCGCCCGCCCAGTTAGTGGGATTATCACAAGGAAATTGCACAAACATGGATCACTCTAGACAACCACAGACGCAGACAAAACGTTATTTGATCTCATCAATCAGACATTATATTAAAATGTTCTGCACAATTTGATGGAGTCCCCCACCATATTTCCTGCACAGCATGGTAACCCTGGATGAATCTAGACATGGGGAGGGAAGGGTGCGGCAGTTTTTCCTGGTAGATGTCCAAGTAGCCTGAAGGTTGGCTTCAGGAAAGCATATGGCCGCACAAGTGATGCCAAGAACTAAAGGTGACATCCTTTCTCCTCAGAGCCTATCAACAGTTTCTTCAAAACTACTGGAGCACCTTTCTAGTGTTTCCAGAGGCTACCCAGGCCTCTGAGAGGCTGAATTGCCATGGAGTTACCAAATACCCCACCTCCACTTCACAGAGCAGGAGGGAAAACCCCAGAATGAGAACTGGGCAGACAACATGTATTCAAGATGTTTATTTTTAGCTTTGAGGCCATAGGCAAATTACATACGTGACAACTGTCCCTTCTCCTATTGTGAGGATCAGATTATATAATGAGGGACAATTTAGACTGGGTATCCAGGAGGGCATGGCTGAGGAAGTGATCTTTGGACCAGGATCTGAATGACAAGAAGGACCAGCCATGAAAGATCTAAACATATAAACATATATTTCATCACTGACATTGTTGAGTGACTATACTAGGCATGTCATCTGGGAAATCCCAAGCTGGGTCAGACACAGATCCTGCCGTTGGGAATTTGAGTCTAACAGGGGCGATTAGACATACACAGATGATCACAAGCTAGCAGGCAATGAGGAATTTCTGCATTCTCTATGTCATTCCGGGAGGATCAAGTCTCCTTTAGAAAGTTGATAATTAACAATGGGTACCTAAAGTCTGGAGGATGTTGCAATATCCTAGACTGAAGTAGGGGAATGGGGATAGAGTGAAGAGGATTTGAGAGATGCTTAGGATGCAAAATGAACAGGGCTTTGTCACTGTCCTTGTCTTCCTTCTTGCCATCTTCCACAACATCATCATGTCCAACATTTACAGAGTCTTTACTTAATTCTAAGTCCTCTGAACATATATTTTTCTCATTTAATTAAGATTAAATTTTTAAAATTAAGATTTAATTTGTTCTTGATTTCTTTTAGGAAAGCAGTCTGTGAAATTGCTGAAATCTGTAAAAAACTAAGACTTAGGAGAGAGGTTAGGTAATTTGCCCAAGGCTGTGATGCTTGTATGAGATGGAGCTGGGATTTGAACCCAGGCTCCAAACCCAAAACCATGCTTTTAACCATTATGTAAAAATTGGAGGCCAAAGGACCAGAGGTCAGGCCAAGGGCTCTAGCTTTACTGAAGGAGTGGATAGTGGTGGTGACCTGGGTGCAGAGGAACAAGTTCAAAGCATGGTTACCACAGAGGACTGCAGAGAGCCTGGCCCAGAAGTGACTCTGGCTTTCTCCTCTTCCAGTATCATGAAGGACAAACCACATTATGCATCTCTCCTACATTGGCTGTTTTAATATTATACTTTACAACACAGTAAGTGAATACATATTTTAGCCCATCCTCCTATTACACTACTTTCCTAATTGTTATAACTTTTTATTTTGAAATAGTTTAAGACTCACAGGAAATTGTGAAAACAGTACAGTTTCAGTGACCTTTCACTCAGCTTTCCATAATGATAATATCTTACATGACCATAGTATGTTGTCAAAACCACACATACCATTGACATCAGCATTATACTATTAACTCAAGAATAGACCTTATTTGGATTTGCCATTTTTATATGCATTTTTGGTGTATAGTTCTATGAAATATTATCATATGTATAGATTATGTACTTTTGCTTCTTTAAAGCAGCTGATATCCTCCCCCAGAATATAGCTGTGTAATTGACAGGTGAGGCTGATGTCATTTATCATGAAAAGCGATTTGGAATGATGGAAAGAATGCTAGGCTGGGAACCAGGAAACCCAGGGTGTCGTCCTGGCTTGGTCCCTGGCTTGCTGTGTGATGCTGGATGGGTCACTTCTCTTTGAGGTCAGTGCTGAAAACATTTCCACCACCATCCAGATCTTTCCAGGGACAGTGCTTAGAAGTGAATCTGAAACAGAGTTTGTGTATCAGGAGGCTGATTGATTGGTTGCTGATGGGGATGATTTAATAGTACTGACCTATGTCTAAATTCTTTCAGAGGCACCACCAAAGTGTCATCAGTGTGTGCTGAGGGCGGGCAGTAGAGTCTGCCAGATCTGGGTTCTTCTGCTGGCTCTGCCACTTCTGAGTGCTGTATCTTTGGTATCTTTGGACATGTTGATGAGCTGTTGTGAGCCTGGGGGTGGGGGTGTGGTTTTCTATCTACGGATGGGGATAGTGCAATGTGGTAGGACTGCTGGATGGATTAAATGAGGCAACTATGTTAAGGTGCTTAACAGAATGCTACAATATAGTGGCTTCCCAGAAAATGATGGGTTTTGTTATCTTTGTCTTCATATATTTGATTTTGTCTGAAATCTATCCACTTTTAAATAAATCCCATCATTATGTAGCCACCCCGACCCACCCCTATTTCTATAACACTTTCTATTACTTCTCTGTCAGAAGCATTGTCTTCTTCATTTGGATAAACTCAGAAAAGTTTGAAGAGCCAAAGAAAGACCAAGGTTCACTATAAAGGCAAGAGGCCTTACATGGCTTCTACACTCTCAGTGCTCAAACAGCACCCATTGAGAAAGGCCAGAAAAAACATCTGTTCCCCAATCTGCCTTTTTAATTTTTTTTTGCTCACCATGTACTGCAGCTCAGAAGAGATATTTCTTGCTGTTACAAAGGCGAATGGACAACTATCAGATATCCTTAGAATTTTTCCAGCGATTTTTGCAACATGTTGTAGGAAAATTTTACATGTTGCAAGCCATCACAGGAGAAATTGCTCAAGAATTATGCTCAATTGTGTGCCAAAATTAACCTGAATGAAATTTCCTGAGGGAAATGAGCAATCTGGATGACATATTTGGTAGTGAATTTCACAGGGAGGAGGCCCCTGTCCATCACGGCAGGGTTGGCTGGTGCCAGGCGTTCAGATAGTGGAGGTTCTGATTCCCTAATGGTAAGCAGATGTTTCTGTGTCTGCTCAAGAAACACATGAGATAGGGTAACCTCAACTGGTTGGCTAGATGACCCCGACAGGTAAAACAACGTGCCTCAGTAATCATGCTGGTACAACAGTGTGGGGGAATGTTAAAATGATTAGTAGCTAATACCAATTTACTTATATTTACAGTGAGCTAATTCACGGAAATGCATGTGGATGCCAAAACTTTTATTCATGACATTCTGTTGAAAGAAATCCTTTCATATGATAAATCTATCCCTCTTATTACTGTTAGGAATGTAGATCAATACCACCTTCCTGGAAAGTAATTTAGCAATATATACTGTTTGACCCAGTAAATTCTTCTTCTAGGAATTTACACTAAGGAAATGATAAGAAATGAGGCCAATAATTTCTGCATGAAGGAGCTCATCACGTTATTATTATGAATAATAAAAAATTGGAAACATCCTAAATGTTCAACATAGGGAAACAGTTAAACAATCTATAGAAACTCCTTGGGAAATACTGGATGGATCTCTTTTCAGTTGTTTTTCTCATTAAGATCTTGTAGCATTTATGCCTGTACAATTGACCCTCAATATGGTTCAGCAAGTGTTTCCTGAGCCAACCCCAGGTATGTGCTAACACAGTGTTAGGCAGCAGAGACATGAAGGTAAAACAAACATGGTTCCTACTTACAGTCTAAATCAGGGGTCAGCCAACTACACCTCACAGGCCAAAACTGGCCCACTATCCATTTTGTAAATGAAGTTTATTGGAACACAAATACTCTCATTTCTTTATTTATTGTCTATGGCTGCTTTTGTGCTATAACAGCTGGGTTGAGTATTTGCAACACAGATAGTATGGTCCACAAAGCCCAAAATGTTTATGATCTGGTCTTTTACAGAAAAAAAAAATTCCAACTCCTAGTCTAAATTAAAAGACAGACTCAATCAAGTCACTTCAGTATAGCTTGTAAATGTTGAGAGGGAGGCGGGGACAGAATCCTGCATAGCCAAGACTGAGGCTCAGGTAGATGCCTCCAGATCTACCCATGATGCCCTCCTCCTGTATCATACATACCCACTTGATTTGTTCCAGTGTGTCTCAATTATAAAACAGAGGCAAAGGGTTGTCATCTTCTACCACAGTAGTACTCACTCGTTTTTTTTTTTAAGTAGAAAAAAATATACTCTTCGAACAAAACCTCATGCAGAAATGTAAAACTCCATCATGTAAAATAAGAAAAGCAGAGAGGCTCTGGTTGAAGAAGGACTGTCAGGGTTTGAAGCCCAGCTTCTCACCTTCCTGCCTGCTCTGCTTCCTCATGGCTAGCGGTTCTCAACTCCAGCTCCACTGATGTTTTGGCCCTGAAGGTTCTTTGTTGTGGGCACTGTCTTATGCACTGTAGGATGTTCAGCAGCGTCCCTGGCTTCTAGCCAGTAGATGCCAGGAGCATCTGTTCCCCTCAGTGTGACAAACAAAAATGTCTCCAGACATTGCTAAATGTCCCCCATGGGAGCAAAATCACCCTCACTTGAGAACCACTGCTCTAGTTTATTCCACAGCTCATGGGACACCTAGGAGCGCATGACAGGTTTCCCAGAAAGCTTTAAAACAATGGCAATTCCACAGAAGTGCAAAAGTAGTCTTGGTAGGTGTTGGAGAAACTATGAGAAAAGAATACTTAATTATCCAGTTTTTAAAAATAGTTCCTCACTACCATCAAACTGTCTAGTAACCTTCTAGAGTCCTTTAAGATTGCCTTTTGGCTAACTTCAGTGTGAGTAGGATTATGCACTGAGCAGAGCACGGTGCCTGGCACACAGTAGGTGCTTAACAAGTGTTTGTTTAATGAAAGAGCAGCTGGTTGAGGAATCAAAAGATCAAGTCCTGAGACCAATTTGCTCTTTGAACTGGATCATCTCTAAGGGCCTTTCTGATACTAAATTGTATTTGGAAAAAGATAAAAAGCCCTGATGTGAAGAATCCTGCCATGTTTAAAGTTGGGGACATTTGCTTTACATAGACAAAATTAAACTGGAAACAGGAATCAATGGAAACATATTGACAGTGCCATTCATTTGAAGAGAAGAAATGGTCCATGGGATGAAAGGTATTTTGGCTTTCAAAATGGAGGAAACTGTGAGACTAGCGATCTGGTTTTAATCAAGCTTACGGTGGTCACTTTTCAGCATCTCATCCTGTTTCATTAGAGAACAGCACCTCACCAAGACACTCAACTGGAAGAAAGTGTTGGCACCCTTGTAGGGTAAAATTGGGTAAGAATCAACTGCAGCAATGTTTACGAATCTGAAGAAAGGAGCCCTGAGAGGCAAACGTCTCACACTCTGAAAGAGAATTACCACCCCTCCTTCCCGCCAGGGTCATCTTTCTCTGTAGGGTGGGGGTACCCCAAATCCTAAAATTCCAATGCTGTACTGTCATAATCATCCTCCCCAGTGGACTGAAATGCGGGAGGAAGGACAGAGGCATGGGATGACTTGTGACAATGATAATTGTTCTATTATAAAAGTAAGATATCCGTATTTTTGTATAGAATAGTAGAAAGCTCTGGACTTCCACTTTACTTTTAACATGTAAGGCTGTATGGTGAATTCTGTTTAAAGAGACCATAATATATCTGGCCAGACTGTATTGTAATTTTTTAGGGTCTGAGGAGGGGCTGGCACCAGGGAAAAACCCATGGGACAGGTCTGTCAGAGGCTGTGGGTTTAGACTGCCACGGGTCAGGACTAGGACGTTTCCTGCAGAAAGAAACAGAGAGACACTGTCTACACACTATAGGGCAGAGTTCTGGAAGGCAGATTATTGGCAAAAAGGCAATAGCAAGTTGGGTTGATGAACCCTGCTCCAGGATAGGGGCTGCTTGCACACTGGCCTGATTACAGGACCTCCTGAGTACAGATAGCCTGGGTCTACACATGTAGGTCACAACCAGAAGGCCCTCAGGGCACTGTCCCCAGACCAGAAGGCAGTGATGGAGACTCATGCTTGCATCCTTGTCATTTCCTTAACACACAGACTATCTCCAAATGTGCCTGTTTGCATTTTTCTCCACAAGATGGCACCTATAAGCCTTTGTAAAAGGGTACTCACCTGAGCAACTAGTTAAGGGACAAGAACCAGTGGTTAAATATTTAAAGAAAGGATTGTGAGAGACACAAGAAGGGTAGACTCAGAGATTCAGGCTGAGAGCGTATTTATTGTGCTTTTATGTGCAGGTTTCTGCCATGTTGCTAAAACATGATTTCATTTCTTAAAATGCTTTTATGGAACATTAAAAAATGTGGGTGGAATCATCAGGTCTTCTATTTCCAGAATGATTAAGAAAATGCTTAAAAATTTGTGTGAGTTACAGCAGCATTGGGGGTTATCTGGGCGTTTTAGATGTCACTGGGTGATCTCCAGGGATGCCTGAGAGGACGGACTGGATGCGTGGGAAGGCATGCTGAGAGAAAAGGCTGGCTACCCAAGCACGGGGTTGAGTCCCAAGACTCTTGAGTGGGAATGGCACACTGAAAAGCTGTGTTCAGAAGTGCTTGGCAGACACAGGCAGTGGGCTGGAGAGGGAAGAGACTGCAGGTTGAGAAACACACGGACAACTGCAAGAAGGGCACGGAGTGATGGGGGCCTGGACCAGAGAGATGGAATTAGAACATAGGGCAAGGGCCCGCCAACATCATGCCAAAGGGTGACCAATTGGACTGAAAATGGATGGTTTACTGAAGGTGTAAGGAAGGTGTAAGGGAGCAAGGAAGACTGAGGTTGATGGCTGGGAACCTGGAAGAATATTAGTGTTCTTCAGGCAGGCCTTTGATGGACTCACTGTATAGCAAGGATCTGAGTATACAGCGTGATAATCATTAATTCATTCATTGAATTTAATCATATTAATTCTTTCTCTCCCTCTCTTTCATTGGAATTTTCCTCTAAAACCCTAGACATTTTTGTTTTAGCTTTTTGGGTAGGAATCTTTCTAAAGTCTATTTTATATTCCTCATTTGGGTTTTTTCTTTTTTTAAATAAAAATCAAGAATAATAAGCATTATTTCATTTTTAGGTTCCTTTTACTCAAAGCGTGATCCATGGACCTGCAGTATAGGCACCATCTGGGGGCTTTTTAGCAATCTTGGGCCCCCTCCCAGGCCTACTGAATCAGAATCTGCACTTTAACAGCATCCTCAGGTGATTCCTGTGCACATTCAAGTTTGAGAAGTGCTGCTCGTGATCAGGGGTCGGCAAGCTTCTTTTGTAAAGAGCCAGAGAGAACGTATTTTAGACTTTGTAGTTATACGGTCTCTGTTGCAACCGCTCAGCTCGGCTGTTGTAGTGTGAAAGCAGCCACGGACAACTGATGTCTGCGGCTGCCTCAATAAAACTTTATTGACCAAAACAGATGGCAGCCAGATTGGGCTCACACGCTAGATTTGGCTTACCTGCTGGATTTGGTCTCTGGGCTAGCTTGCTGACTCCTACTCCAGATGACTTAGGGATGTTCTGAGTTGTGAAGGATTGTCACCCTCTATATTAAGTGATTCCAACTGCCAGAGGGACTCTGCTCTCTCCCCTCTGGATGTCAGAAGTCACTTCTTGCAGCTGGCAGTCCCCTTCCTGCCTTCCTAACTCATTGGCTGTTGTCACATGGAAATGGCTAAAAAGCAAACGAAATAACCCAGAACTTTCTGAACCAAAAGACTTGAGCCTTAGTACTGGCCATGCCATGAGGGTGTGTCTTCTGTCTGTAAAATGGTGTAACTCACATACCTCTCTGCCCATTGTGCAGAGGTTCTGGGAGGATGAAGAGAGAATACTTAAGAAAGGGTTGAGTATGTCATAAAGCACCCTACAAATCCGAATTGCTATAACTCATTTTGGCCACTCCACACCAAGCACCTACTATGTTCTAGGACTGCTTGGACATCATATCCCTCTTCCCATTTAATCCCCAGAGCAATCCTCTTCGGTAGGAGTCCAGGTCTTAAGGAGATTTAGACGCTTGCCCAAGTTGCCATAGCCAACAAGCCGCAGAGCTGGCACCTGCCCCTGATTTTTTCCACCCTCAGCCCATGCACTAACACCCATCGCTACACACAGTTCCCAGTCAATGAGCATGCTGTGAGGGATATTTTGTGTTTTCATGGGCTTCCTGAAAGCCGATTTTAAGACAATTCTTTCTCTTTCTCATATGCGTCCTGGAAGGCCTAGGCTGCTGCAATCTGGCATTATTTGACCTTTTTGATCACTTACTGTTTACTTTATGTTCATTCTTCTTTTCTCAAGTTGCACACCAGCCCCCAAAGGACAACCAAATCTCCCATCCCATCAAAACAAAGATAATACAACAATATTACTCTTTGGTTTCAAACTGAAAAGAAATAATGCCTTTGGAGAGCTTTTCTCTGTGACATTTTTAATGGGGGCAAGGGTAGAGACAAGACATGTTCACAAACACCGTCTTCTGAGAATCCCAGTACTGGATAGCAGGGAAGGCTCTGGGAGCCCCAGCCCCTTGCTTCATGGATGAAGAAACCAAGCCCCAGGGGGGGAAGTGATTTCTCCTACTTGGCAGAGAGAAGACTTTTTACCTAGAGACTCCTTTTCATGACACTGCAATGCCTTCTATCTTCTTTTCTTTTCTTTCTTTTTTTTTTTTTTTTACTGTGCTCCTGCAACCACATGAAAAAGGCTTTATCTACCAGCTAGAATAACAGCAACTCTTTTTAGAAAGAAAATTGTCATTGTGAAAATACTTGGATAAACTGCTTGAGGTGGGAGGTGGGACCCTGAGGCCTGGGGGTCAGCAGAAACGAAGGCTGTGAGAGACAATGGCTAAATAGAAGGGTCTGGTTTTTGCTTCCAGGGCTGGAGAGAGAGGAAAGGGACACAAAAGGAAGGGAGCAGAGAAACTAGGAGATGGTGGAGAGCCAGTGAAAAGCCCTGAGTGGTCGGGAGGACTGCTAAGGACCAACCTTGAATCTGAAGTTTACTTGCTGTGATTTAAACTTTTTCTGTTCCCAGCCCTCCCAAGCCTTTAGATTTCCTGGTTTAGATATCTTTAATTCTCTTTCCATTTCCATAATGTGAAACAAAAATTTCTCTTCTATGTCCCTGTTACCGAAAGCTCGGCACTTGTCCTCGAGGCCACATCATAAGAACAAGAACAAGTGATTTGAGGAGAAGGAAAGAGAAGTTTATTACTTTGCCGGCAAAGGAGGAAGATGGAGACTCCTGTCTGAAATGCCATCATCCTAATAATAAGCAGAAATACTGAGCTTTTAAGGGGAGGCCATTCAGCTTCAGGCAATGGCTGCTCAACTACATTTGATGATTCTGATCCTCCCATCTCCCCGCTGAAGACAATCCCTTGACCTGCACCC
The DNA here is from genome assembly GCA_023783475.1 of Daubentonia madagascariensis. Taxonomy (NCBI): domain Eukaryota; kingdom Metazoa; phylum Chordata; class Mammalia; order Primates; family Daubentoniidae; genus Daubentonia; species Daubentonia madagascariensis. The sequence goes on along the minus strand of JAKFHU010000144.1, from coordinate 2,298,638 downwards.
AGGATCTCCCCCTGCCAGGTCTGGGCTGATCCATCTCCGGTAGCACAGATAACAAAAGGCTTACCCTGTCCCTCCCAATCACTGGCCTGAGGCAAGGGTGCAGGTTTTAGTTCTCAAAAAGGAGTGGAGGATGTTTTAAAGAGACAGAAAATATTTCTGCTGTTTTTTCAGGCCATTCCTTCTGTCACATATTCCCCACTGTCAGTATTTCCCTTTTGTATCTATGGGAAGAGGGATGACTACTCTGTTATATCCCCAGATGTTCAAAAGTCTTTTCTTCTAGACACATACATGGATGTTCACCTAAGAGCATTCCTAATGTACCCTACACCTGCAGGTGACATCATTTTCTGAGCCTTAGTTTCCTTATCTGTAAAATGAGGGCATTAAAGTATAATTCACAAATCTCTTGCGAGGCTGAAATGAAACATGCAAATGAAGGTACCTAGTTAAGAACTGGCATGAAGCAGGGGCTGGGAAAATGTTGGGGTGCCTTGCCTTCTCCTTGAGACAGCTCTGCCTCCCTTCAATGACCTGTCCCTTGGCAATCTGGCCATGGGATCCTCCTTCTCGCACAAGTTACATACACCTCTATACCAACAGAAGAGGCTGATCTATTTCCATCGTTCAGCGAAACCTCACTACTGTTTACACGTAGTTCTCAAGTGGTGTTTGACGCCAGAGTTGTAACTGGTAAAGCATGGCAGTCTATTTGTGTTTCAGTAAGGCTCTGGGACAAAGGTGATCAAGACTTCCAGAGATTTCTTATAACATTGTTATCCTTCTATTTTTTAAAAATGTGTTTTCTTTTGTTAGTCTTTCCTGGTTTGTCTTGGAGGCCAGCTATGGAAAGTCTCACAAACTGCAAAGGGGTTATGCTTATTTTAGAAACAGTAAGGCAGGCTGCCCCGTGCAGTCTATAGCTCCGGCATGTTGGCTCACCGTCTTAGGTGAATCGTAGGTGAAAAACAGATGCAAACATGGATTCAAGCATCTCCCAGGGATTTAGGCAGTAGTGTCACACAGATGGCCCTGACAAAGCAGATGGAAAAACTTTAACAGTTTTTTTTCCTTCTCTTTTCTTTATTTCTTTTAACAGTTTTTCTTTAGTATTTGTTATCTAGAAACACAGCTACTCAAGGACACCAGAAGGCCCAAATTGCTACAAATAGTCACGTGACCTCCTGCCGGATGCCAGAAGTCCAGACCTGCGCACAGCCAGTGCAGAACAGAACAATCAACTTCCAGGTACCCTTAATCATTAACATATCATTATAACACTAAAAATCACTCCCAAGTGAAAATTGCGATGTATATGCGATATATGAAAAAGCACGTACATGAACTGTAACCGCACATCTGAAACTCCACCATGTGCACACGCACACACCTCCTCCACCCCGTATCTAACCTTTAAAACTCCCACATCTCCCTTTGCTTGGCGAGAAGGTGCCTTCAGAGCTCAAGCTCACCCTTCTCCATTCTTTGGCCAAAGAATTAAAAAACCCCTAAATGCCTTATCAATCGGATGTTCTTTATTTGTGGCCGATATAAAGTAGGGAAAGAACACAGTTTTTTGGTAACAGTAGGAAGCCTCATGAATATATGTGATAGCTGTCATGGCTAGAGCACTCACCATGTGCTTGGCACCGTACATACGTTATCCTGTTTAATTCTCTCGACAGCCTCGACTATCCCTATTTTGCCGAAGCTCAGAGAAGGTAAGTAATATGTCAAAGCTCACACAGAGTGGTAGTGGTGGGTTTGAAGAAAGGGTCTTCTGGCTCCAAAACCCAGGCTCTTTCTCCTCTGCTAGTCATATAGTCCCTCACAACAACAGAAACCCTTCTTATAAGAAGAGGGCCTGGTAGAGCGCTGACCAAGGGCCAACATACTTGCTTACATTTCTTGGGCTGCTCTCTGGCCTTCCCCCAGACCCTTCTACGTGGGCTCTATTCCCAGTCCAAAGCCTCCCCTCCTATAAGGACTGATGAAATTGTTTTAGCATCTCGTATAGCTTCTCTTTATTCTCCTGCTCGCCTGAAGTACCATGCTGTGTCCATTCACCCAAGTAAAGGGACATCTATAACACCACCCGTCCTCCCATAATGAATTCCTAGGTCTAAAACTATTGACTGAAATAGTATCTATTTTTCTCATTTGTCATTCTGGGAATAGAAACTACTGGTTTGCCAAGTTGGGAAGTATATATGACTCAAGGAAAACCTCAGGTTCCTTGGGATATGTCATTTTCCAATGCAAGAGCTTGTTTTTTGGGGCTAGAATGACTAAGAAATTAAATTAAGATAACTCCTTATTATTCTCTCTTCTAACCATAGATGCATCCAATATGAATATCTATTTCACTAAGAAATAAAGACATTGTGTTCCATGCATTGTCAGAAGAAAGAAATTTGGCTGAAATATTTAAACATGAAGGCTCCTTCATGCTTCTTTTGAAGGATAGCTAAGAACAGGGTTATCTGTCAAACTCAGTGTGTTCCATAGCAATAATTCAGGTGGCAGCCAGATGAGTATTTCTCATGCTGGTAGACAGTTTCCCTTCTCTTAAAACTTTAAACCAAAAAGTAGGGCAATAGCAGATCTGATGCCCACACATGGCTTCTAAGTGACTGCACTAACAATATGCACTTGTGTACATAAATATTTAGGACATGTAAACCAGTTGGATAAACACTGATTCTTCACCTTCTTTGATGGAACCTTGACATTCTCAATTTTCACCAGTCTCTTCTTTAAAATCCACATCATATTTATGAGCTTTTAAATCATGCTCATAATCCCAGATGTGTAAGCATAAAGGCTAAATGTTGTGGTTTCAGGTAATCTATCCTGCATGTGGCTGTGAAATTTATCTTCCCAAGATGCTGCTGTCATCATGTCTTTCCTCTGGCTCAAAAGGCTTCCTGATGTCAGCTGTCACTTAAACAAGCTGATTGTTTCCTCCTAGGCATTATACCTATGTTTGATTCCCTGATTCCAGGTGGAAGGGAGTTCCTGGGGCTGCAGCCACTCAAGAAAAAGCCTCACCCAGGTGTGGATAATCGAGTGAAAGTAGGAATTTTGAAAATGATTCAGTGTCCCTCCTCTGTTTTGACAGCAAAAATACTTCGTTAAAGTGGCAGTGCAGATTAATTAGTGACACTAATTATTAATTATATCTCCTAATTTACTGGGTTGGTTTTATGATGATAAAGGGAGTTTATGTTTGTAAGAAGCATCTGACACATGGAAGGAATCAATGCCTATTATGTTTTATTTAAAGTCAAGTTAAAGATAACATAGAGGGCAAACTCAAAGACATACAAACAGATGATATCCATTCCTAGCTTAAACAATAGCTTCCTTGGAATGTTATTTAGCTAGAGAATGGCCTGCGTATACTTTAAAAAATGTGGAATGGCAGCAAGTATGGAAGTAAAAAGAAAAGCATTTCTCTGGCAGGGTAAAACAAACCCTTGTTACAAGAGAGTGAGAGCCAAAGTAAAAAAGAGCCAAAGTTTCGGTTTTGACAACTGATGGCATCTGTTTGGTCACTTTAGGCCCCAGAAGGAAAGCATGCTGTCATTCTTCAGAGAGGTCTACAGAGATGCTCATGAACACCAAGAAAAGCAATAGAAAAAGGAAAGTGGTATTTGTTGAGTATCTATTAGGGTGAAAAATATTTATTACCATTTTAATAGAGGAGGGAAGAGGAAGGTTAAGTAACTTGCCTGAGGCCACACAGCCAGGCACTAGGATCTGAGCTCATATTTATGTAGCTCAAAAACTCAAGAGCAGAGTGATCAGGTGGAAGCCAAAGAAGCAAGGTGACCAGAGTGAATGAAACTGGGAACACGGCAGTGAACTCAGATGCCAGCAAGTGAAGAGCATTCGCTCTAAGGGGCCTGCCTTGGACAGGTGGAGGGAGGAGGGAGAGGGGCTCTGGGTAGCTCCTGAGAGCTTGCTCTTCACCAGTGAAAAGAAGTCATTTAATACCATCTTGGGACTTCCCCTCTATACTCACGGGAAGCTCCAATTTCCCAGAAGCATGTGCAGTTTACAGTAGGGTTCACCCTCCTATGAGAATCCAATGCTGCCGCTGATCTGACAGGAGGTGGAGCTCAGGCAGTGATGCAAGTGATGGGGACTGGCTATAAACACAGAAGAAGCATCTCTGGCTGGCCTGCCTGCTCACCTCCTGCTGTGCGGGCCCAGTTCCTAACAGGCCACAGTCTGCGGCCTGGGCATTAGGGACCGCAGGCATAGGACATTGACCTACCTGGCCATGAAAATCCAATTTGGATTTCCTTGTAAATGTGGACCTTATAGTTACCAGTTTGTATTAGTAAAAACCACTAACTCTCCTTGGTGTGGAAGACCAGAGTTCTCTATTTTATACAAACTTCACTAGAATAGATAGGAGCAAAAACAAAATGAATTTGAAACAAATGGAATCTATCCTTTTCAGAAAATATAACTTTGAAATTTCATTTCATAACAGATTTGTTATATAGAGAAGAACAAAATGGCCCAACCAATAGAATGAAGAGGAGGCTTATCATAGTAAAATCAGGCTTCTTGGCAACTATCCCCACTAAACATAGAATGCTAGAATCACAGAATCTTAGAGTAGAAAAAAATATACAGGTCATCTGGTCTAACCAAGGTCACTTAGACCTTGGTGTCAGCCTGGGTCCTTTCTGTTCCCTGCTGAGGCACTGGACAGGTCACTGGGGCTAATTTAACCTACAAAACATATCTGTTAAATGAGATAGGGCAGTGGCTTTTAAGCTATTCCAAGGTTCTACTTTAATGTTTTCATAATCTTTAAAACATATTTTTAAAATATGAAGAACTGTAATAAACATCGTATATACTCAATTGTAGAATATGCTTAAGTATAACACACTGGCCATTACGGCATTAACTCATTTTTATGCAGCACTTAGGACAAACTGCTCCCATTTTTATTTAATCAAAAAGATTACTTACCTATAATTTACAATTTCTTATCTGTGTTAATCCAGAACTCCCCAAGAGTTGTAAATTGAAACAAAATTCAGAAATAAATTGAGTGCTGAGGCATAAAACTATTTTCCATATTCCTTGCACAAAGTTTTCTATTAGACAAAATGGCCACATGCTCACTCACTAAATGACTGTATAATAGTTAGATGTTAATGTTTTAATTAAAAATTAATTTATATTAACAAAACACGTTAGCAGTTTTAAAAATTTTGTTTTATGCATTGGGATTACCTATATACCACTTTTTTTGGAAAAAAGAGCATTTCTACTAAAAAGTATGAGGATCATACGACCAGATGATAGCACATGCATAGTAGCACTTTTAAAATTGCTTTACTATATGAATTTTTTTTTTTTGAGTCTCACTCTGTCACACGGGCTAGAGTACAGTGGCATCGTCATAGCTCATTGCAACCTCTAACTCCTGGGCTCAAGCGATCCTCCTGCCTCAGCCTCCCGAGTAGCAGGGACTGCAGGTGCATGCCACCATGCCTGGCTAATTTTTTTCTATTTATAATAGAGACAGGGTCTTGCTGTTGCTCAGGCTGGTCTCGAACGCCTGAGCTCAATCGATCCTCCAGCCTTAGCCTCCCAGAGTGTTAGGATTACAGCTTTACTATATATAATTAACACTGAATCCTCCCAACATCCCAAGAGGAAACTGGTATTATTGTTTCCATTTTTAGAGATGAGAAAACTGAGGCATAGGGAGGCTAAGTAAATTGTCCAAGATGTTGAGCAGGAATGTAACCTAGGCATTCTAGTCCCAAAACCTGGACTCTTTTTTTTTTTTTTTTTCGAGACAGAGTCTTGCTCTGCTGCCCCGGCTAGAGTGCAGTGGTGTCACTGTAGCTCACTGCAACCTCAAACTCCCGGGCTCAAGTGATGCTCCTGACTCGGCCTCCTGAGTAGCTGGGACTACAGGCACGTGCCATGACACCTGGCTAATTTTTCTATTTTTAGTAGAGATGGGGTCTCACTCTTTGTCAGGCTGGTCCCAAATTCCTGAGCTTAAGCCTTGGCCTCCCAGAGTGATAGGATTATAGGCGTGAGCCACCACGCCCAGCCTAAACCTGGACTATTAATGTCAACTTTTAATACATCTCCAGATAACCTCCCAGGTGCCTGTAACTTTAAATTTCTAAGCCATTTCTGTCCTTGCTAGAGCCTTGTCTATCTGATTTTGTTTGATCTTCTCCAGTGACAGGGAGCTCCTCACCTGTTGAGGAAGCCAATTCAACCCAGAATGGCTCTGACTTATAACAATTCCTCCTTCCCTGCCACTGGAAGCCTCTCTCTGTGTACTGTCCACACTGTTCCATGTTCTGCCCTCTGGAGACCTTTGGACACTGGTCTGTGCCACTTTTCTAATATATTTCATTTGGTTTGGTGTATTTGCCCAAAACAGGTCTTTTGCTCAATGTTATCCCCTCTTTGTCAGGACTATATGGTGAGATCACCCTGGTGCAAGTAGCACCCTATGTTCCTAGTTCCAAAGCTAAATTACTTGGAATAACTTTACTGTGGTACAGGTACCAAAAAATATTTTTATAGTTTCTTTTTGGTACTGTACCTTTTCTAGCATTTGATTTCCCCCTGAAAACAGTGGCTTAAAAATACCCCTTTAATGAATCTTTTTTCTGTGATAAGGTATTTGACCTTTTCACCCTTTTATTACAAAAGTGACATAAGGAATTCTATACTGTTAAAAAAGTGAAAATCACCATTAAGTAGCAATGATAGTGAGTAGTAATTAGAAACTCTTGTTTTTGGAATCACACTTTCCTGGGATTGTAGTTCTCTTGGCCATACACTGCCTGTGTGACTTCAGGCAAGGAGCATAACCTTTCTGCACCCCTTTTGTCAACTGTAAATAGGAAAAATAATAATAGTTTAAAGCACAAAAGGAAAGCATTTATCATAGTGCCTGGAATATAGTAAGCACTCAATAAGACTCTGAAATTGTTGTTATGACTGTGTAAAGAACTGGGATGTTTAACAAGAGGAAAAGAAGACAGGCATTGCTAGATGGCCCCCAAATTAGAGGCTCTGTCACATGGAAGAGGGATTAGATTTCCTATCTGTAGTCCTAAGAAATTGGACTGGGGCTTATAGGAGGATAGTACTGAAGAACTGATCCCATTTACTGATCCAAAAATGGAGCCTTAGCAAATGCCTGCCTCATAAGACTGCTGTGAGGATTAACTGTTAGAATATGTGTAAAGGCCTTAGCACCATGCCTGGAACGTAGTAGGCACTCAAAAAATCTTAGCTACACCCATTGCATTAACAGTTAGAGTTGACCAAGCATGGAACAGGCTGTTTTGGGAGGAAGTGAGTCCTTTATCACTAGTCATTCAGGCAAAGACTGAATCTGAAAGATCAGAGTGTTTGTGTGTGTGTGTATGTGTGTGTGTTTGCGCACGCATGTGCATGCATGTGTGTAGGTAGGTGTGGAAGGAAAGGTTTAAATTGTCAGGTGAGCTACTCTATAACTGAAGGATTAATTAAACATCTACCATATGCCCAGCACTGATCCAGTCCTTTAGAGAAGTCGAAAGTGGCATATGTCATGTCCCTGCTCTCAATGGGCTTAATGTCTAGCTGGGGAGACAATATCTGTGAGCAAAATAAAGAACAGATGAACTGCATGGTAGGTGGAGCAGGAATTAAGGGATAAACTGGGCATCAATGGCTAAGGAGTTCAGAGATGGCTTCATGGCAGAATCAGGGTTTATAAAATAAAGGGATGGATGAGAAGAATCCAAAATGAGAAGAAACCAAAGATTAAAATATCATGCAATTTTGGGAAAGCCTGAAATTTCTAAACAATAGTTAGCATAACTTGGGTCTTTATCTATGTCATGTGGTCCTTCCTGCTCTTGGCTCTGAAGGAGTCACCTGGTTCAGTGGCTTCAACTTATATCATGAGAATCAGCCCAATAAGGGAGAATCTGGAAACCAGTCCTGGCAACCCCTGGCTCTCTTGCCATAAACAGCCTGTCCTCTAATTTCACTATGCAGGATTAGAAAGTTGCCTTTGTTACTGCTTTCCAAATAAGCCCCCAAAACTAGTATTTTGGTGGCTACCAAACAGTATAATTTCTTTTTTGACCTGTCTTTACTGAAAAAAGGTCAATGATGTACATTGTAAGATGTATTATTTCTCATGAAGCTAAAGTAAGTTTTATTAATATTTTGAATAAGGAAAAAGACATTAAGCTGAATTAACCCAAGTAACATGTTTTTCTGGCTTTGCTTTTTTGCTAAACAAAAAAATCTATAATTGACCATGACCATCCTGTAAGAATTAAAGGATAAGAACATCCAGGAACAGACTGGCAGTGAGTCAGGACTACATAAAGCGATAAAATAAAGATCATGATTTTTTGTTGATTAACAATTTAATTTAATAGCAAGTTATTTAAAATATTTAAATCATAACGTCATCATCTGCCTTGTATTATCACCTGTGTTGTTACATCTAAGTCCCCTGAGCAAAGAATATGCATAATTTGGCTATGCATTCCTTTCATAATTAGCACATATTTAGTGATAATAATTCTTGAATTAAGTAAAATTCTTATGACTACACCTAAGTTTCCATTCCAATTCAGAGAACGTCCCATTTGAAGAATGAAGAAATTAGAGCCCAAACCCATAGGAGTAGAATTTTGTGGTTTACTTGCATTTCGGTTCTGTATTGCAAATGGGGCATTTGAATCAAATAATGACAGTCTATCAGTTTAAGTACATGTCACTTCCAAATTGTGTCCAGCCTACTGGAACTCCTCCCAGCCCCCAAGCCACCAGGATTTATTTCAAAATTACAGTTTACAAAATTGATGAAAGTACTAATCTTTTCATTTTAGGCCAAGGTAATGGTAGAATGAACCTCTGTTAGAAACTACTGATGTTTCTCAGTACCTGGTTCCTCTACCTTGAGGTACATGAAGGATTACAATTCCCTCTGGGGTTCAATGTGGCCATGTGACTAGCTCTGGCCAATGGGATGTGAGTGGGAGTGGCATGTGTCACTTCCATGTTGAAACATTTAATTGCTGGTAGAGAAGGGCTGCAACCCCTCTTCCTCTGCCAGAGCAAATTTTGCTGCCTTGGGGTGAGATGGCAGCTGCCTAAGATGGTGGTGCCTCCAACAACCTGGGTCCCTGAAGGACTTTGATGAGCAGGGCCCCTGCTGGTTCTTTATGGACTAGCATGAGAAAGAAACCTCTGTGTTAAGCCACCAAGATTTTGTTGTTACAGTATTTGTCACTCAAGCATAAGGTAGCCTATTTTGGTTGATAGAGAACTTCTGCTTAAATTCTTAAACCCACAGCCAAAAAATTACGTAGAATTTCATGCTAGGTGGCAAAGGCTAGACCATACTAATCTCTGATATCTGATAAAAGCTATGCCCTGAATTCTTTCTTTCAAATGCCTGAATAAGAGTGCACTGCTACATTGATATGTCTTCATTTAAAAGGACTGAGACTATGAGAACAATAAGGTTTTAAACTGAGTAGTTTAAATTGCTTAAAAATGTATTTTTCTGCTATACAGAAAAGATAAACTATTAATACATATAGGACGTTAGTTGCCAATTCCATATTCACTTCATGATCTTCATGCATCATTTTAGTCTTCAAGGGTTCAGAATTTACCTCTAACTCAGCGCTGCTGGGCTATGGATCATGGTTTGGAAACCCACTTTAAAGGCCCCTTGGGCATCTACAGGACATTTCATCACAATTTTTATGTATCACACAAGCTGTACTGAATCAGAGGGCCCACAAATATCCAAATGACCTTCAACCTTCTGGAAATACAAACCAGAGAATTCTGCACTCTACGCCGCATACTGTCAGCTCAACGTGACACATAGATCAACTGTGCCCTGTGAAAATGTAGAAATTACATGTGGGATCATTGAAAATCCTGACCTTCACCACAGCTCCAAGTTTGATGCTGCCTCCACTTAAAAAAAAAAAATTGTGGTACAATACACATAACATAAAATTTACCATCTTAACCATGTTAAATGTACAGTTCAGTGGTGTTAAATACATTCATAACACTGCGCAACCATCACTACCATCCATCTCCATAACACCTTTTCATCTTGTAAATTGAAAACTTTGTACCCATGCAATGATAACTTGCCATTCCCTCCTCCCCCCAGACCCTGGCAACCACCATGCTGCTTCCACTTCCAGCCAGTATCCTCCCACTGCCAAATATCTTGAACAAGCATCAACTTTCACATGATCATTGCCCCTTAACCTTCTGCCATGGACTGCCACCTTCACCAGGTAATTGACATTTTCTTCCTCGAAGATGCTAATGACTTCATTCTCCCTGTACCAAGGGAGGTCTTCTCAGTGCTCATCACCCCCCTCCAATTGTTCTCTGCCTCTGCCTTCCATGACAGCAAATCTTGGCTGCCCTATTTCTCTTCCTTTCCTTTGCTGTTTCCTAACCGTGGGCTTCCAACAGCTCAGTCTTTGACTGTGTTTTCTTTGTGTACACAGCCCAAGGTATTTTTTTGAAAGCAAAATGTTTTAAGAATTTGTAATTAAAAGTGTCTGAGTTTTCATCTAAAATTTTAAATGCAGGTGTTTTCAAAGTAAACAAGAAAAATATCTGTAAATAATGGTTAGAAAGAGTTAATTGGACTCGAAGATAGCAGTGACCATTGACCCCCTCCTACCTCCTTATGGTGGGTGTTCTCCCAAGGGAACGATTCACCCTCAGAGTTTTTCTGTTTATTCTGTTGCCATCAGTGAATTCATCCAGTTGGTACCTTCTCTCACTTGAACGTCTAATCCAAAAGAGCGTTTATCTGAAGGAGTCTTTTAGTTGCCTATGTTTTCCAGCAAAAGTCCATGGATTATATTTGAAAAGCTTTCTACTAATTATTGTCTATTCTCTTTTTCACTCATCCTCCAGGAAATTCAGAAAATATACTAAGCCAGAAAGGCCCAAGTTTGTCTAAGAAGTAAAATCTAAACCTAGAAAGCAGTTTTGAGGGAGAAAATCACTGTGGTTCAGAGCTCTTCTCTTAGGAACCTGCTCCCAGGTAAGAAATCCCAAAATACAAGGGGGTGCTAGGACCACAGTCAAGCCTTCAGGTCCCCCTGTGTCTCCGTGATGGCCTGGCAGTCTGTGGAGAGACGGGCGAGGCTGGAGGTTCCTGGGGGACCAGCTGGGGTCAGGGGAGTAGAAGGCACAGCTGCGGCATTGCTAGGAAGAGCTGAGCAAAAGAAAGACTTCTCTGTGCTGGTCCCTATGACAAAGAGCCAAGAGGAAGCTGAGAGTGCAGGGACAATGTAGCAGAAGGTGGTGGGAGCTTCAGTCCAGTGACAGGAAAAAGAAATCATTGGAATGAAATGAAATGCCAGGAGTTGGGGGCGCAGAATACTCTTTAACTGACATTTGTTGAATACCTTTGGATTTCATTTATCCTTAATTCATTTAATCTTTACACTAGCTTATGAGGCAGCTATTATTTTTCCCTTCTTAATTCAGTTGAGAAACCGAGGTTCAGAAAAGTTAAGTAATTTTTTGAAGGTCACATGGCAGAACCTGGATGATACCCTGGTCTGTCTCCAAAGTCCACGGGCTTTCCATTGTACTAGGATGGCAGAAGGTCATGGGCAGAAACTTCACTGTAGACAGACCTCACTGAAGTCTGAGTCCTGACCCTGCCATACCTACCAGCTGGGTGACCTTGGGCAAATTGCTTTAGCTCGCTAAGCCTCAGTTTCCTCATCTATAAAATAGGCATATAATAGCACCTAGATTTTTAAGAGTCAAATGAGATAATTCATAAAAATGCATACATTTAAAGTGCCACACTGTCAACAGTAATAAATGTAACATTAATAAACATAAACATTAATAAACATAAATAAAGTGCCACCTAATAAACACGACATCTATTAATATTATGATTGCAATTATTTTCAGTATCATCTCCAGCACTGTCCTCCTGCTCCTTTTTGTCTTGTAAATCTGTCAGGAGAGGATTAGCATTTTATTTCTTTGATAACTGGCAATTTTTGTATAGTACACTTTTGATTTGCTATTAATTAAAACATTTGATAACTAGAAGATCATGTTTTCCAACCAGTTCACAATATGTTTCCTTTAGAGAAAGGTAGATGGAAGAGAAAATACATTCTTTTCAGCTTTTTAGCAAAGTCACAGGTGTAAATTGGTCCATTTTTTCTTTCACCCAAAACCAAGCTGCTATCCTGCTATCTTCAAGGCCATCTTCTCACATGATTACTTTCCCCAGATAGATAGCTTTTCATTTTCCAGAGTGCCTCAAATGAAGCGTGTGCGTGCGTGTGTTTCCACCCAATAAATCTCCTGCTTTGCAGAGACTGTTGATGGTTTCTGTGAAAGGGTCTTTTTGTCCCTTTTTGTCTAAGAAGCTTTTTCACTAGAAGCCCGGAAGTCGAGGTAAGTGCCACAGGGATTCAAGGATCTCTTGGCTTTTCTCCGATGTCCAAATTATCTCCTGGAAACATGAAGTCCTGCATTCCCTGCAGTCAGTTAATAGAAGTGGCAGCTGTGACAGTTTCAGATCTGGCCTTAATTAACGGGCACTGCACAAATGCGACCAATGCGTATTTGCAGAGAAGGGCTTTAAATAGCATCAAATGTTTGTGAACAAGAGGGCGAGCGATGGCAGGAAATATCTGCCCATTTTAATGGGATCAGGCTTTTGTGTGCAAACAATGGCAGCAAACCACAGCCCAGCTGAGAGCCACTGGGATAGAGTTTTCATTTGTCATGGTGGGTAAAGTCTCTTCAATAGCCACTAACCAGAATAGAGAAAAATGGACAAATGGAGTGATGCAAGTCTGATAAGTCTGGGTGCCCAAATGAGTGACCCTACCAAGGTGTTTGTGCAGCTTACATGGGACAGTCTCCCCCTGAACTCGCTGCCACTCCGGAGGAGCATCATCTCCTTAGAGGAGCTCTTCCCTTGGCCCCTGTGGATTGTTTTGCTCTCTCATTTCTGACTGACCTTTTTTCCACTTGTTCCTCCTATCCCCTCAGTGTGGCAGTCCCCAGGTCATTGTTCTTTTCTGTTCACATTCCCTAAGTGAATGATTCCCCGGGGAAGATCCCTTCTCCGAAATCATGGGGATTTAAGAATGTCACTTGTCCAGCTGCAGCTGAAGGACTGGACGTGCCACTGGGTTGTGGGTGTGCTCATGCTTACCTAAATACTCCTACTAAAGATGGCAAAGACCTGAAAATGTGGGCATGACCTTCATGCATTCATTTCAGACACTTTCATTGCCAGATACTGATCTAGAAGCTGGTGATGCAGATACAAGACTCTGTGTTCTCAGGGAACTTATAAAAACCATCCTCCTTGTCACTGCAGCAGCTGCCATGGGTTGAATATGCCAAGCACTCTGCTAGATGCTTTTCTCATACCATCCCACCTAATCGCCACAGCAACCCAGAGAGGTGGCTACTAGGATTCTTTAATTTGATAGATGGCAAAACTGGTTTTGTGTGGGAGGTCAATCAGATAATTTCCCCTGAGCTAGGGAGCCGGTAAGCAGCAGAGGTAGGACTAGGCAAGTTTATCTGTTGTCAAATCCCATGCCCGTATCCATTATGCTACTCTGACTCTCCTTTCTAGGTATTTACCTCCCAGGCTAGCAGGGGGAAATAGACAAGTTCACAATTATTGATAATTATAACCCAGCAGGGAACCCAACTAATTGAAAGGAATGTTAATAATTCATACAAATATCCATGTGAACTGTATGTTCAAGGACTCAAAATTTGTCCCTTCAAAAGAAATACTGCTTTTGATTTAAGGCACTGTTTCCCCAATTAGACATGTCTTCATCCTCAGTGGCATCGTTCTCACAGGTGGGGCTAGTTATTTATATTTATATACCCAGTAGATGGGGGCTGACTTTCAATAAGAGTCCAACTTTTGGGGCAATACAACAAAATATTTCTGGAAGCATTTTCCTGTTGATGGTCAACCAATGCCCAGAGGTTTCCAAAGAGTTTGATTTTGAGGCGGTTTGTCTTTTAGTTGCTTTCTTCCTTTTTGTCCTCTTTTCTTCCTGTCTCACCTTGACCCCCTCCCCTCCAAAAAGGCAAGCTGTTAGGTAAACTGTCAAACTGGGAAGACATGAAATAAAATAACTGCATTAAACAAGTTCTGTTGATTAGGAGACTTGTGGCAGCAATAGGCTCAGACAAAAGCTGAAAGAACTTAGATTTCAACTTCCCCTCACTCATGAATTAGCCTCTATCATCAGCCTCTGTGTCCTCAGGAGAAAACTTCACATGTAAGCTGTTTGTATAGTCTTCTTATTAATGTAAATAAACAAAACCCTACATGAGATGCAGAAAAGAAATTAATCAGGACCAGGCAATGTTTCCAAATCACTTACAGCACTTGCTGGGAAAACAAAACTTTATATTTAAAACATAACACAAAAAAAATGTGCAACACTTCAGTCCAAGACATATAAACTGTGGATAGGGGAGTTCATTTGACCAACACTTAGAGTGACTCGAAAACATACAGACATTTAAAATACAAGCAAGGGAAGCCAGTCAACACTCTCTGGTCATAGGAACCCAAACTAACAATTCCAACATGCTGAAGGACCACAGAGTGGCCAAAGAAGTAGGTTCTGGATTTTGGATTTCAGTCTGTTGGTTGCAAACAACCCCTGGAAAATTGAATGAGTCACACAAGCCTAGTAGCACCTAGAGAGAGGTCAGCTGGGTGGCAGAGAAAGGTAGACTTTCCAGGAGGGTTGACTGGTGGTACAAAACTGAGGCAATGCCAACAGAGATGGGAAGGAGGGGCTAGATTTTCAAAAGACATTTATTTCCAAGGAACAGAGAACAGGACTTCTTGACTCACTGGATGTTGGGGCCAAAGAATAACAGCTAATGACAGTAGCTAATATTTAGTGAGCACTGTACTCAATGCTTTTCATGGATTACCTCATTTAATTCTTCTGCTGGCTCTATGACAGAGTTATCATTATTACCTCCATTTTACAGATAGGAAAACTGAGGTCCAGGGAGGTCAAGCAGTTGACTTCTCTAAGATCTCTCAGACAATAAGACATGGAGCCAAGAATTGAGCACAACTGTAGTGACACCAAAACCCATGCTTTTAATCTCCCTACGATGGATGATTTTGTAGCTTGGGATATTGGGTGGGATGACAGCATCCTGAACTATGTCAGACACCTGACACTAAAGCATCCCCTTGTTTTTTTCCTCCTTTTTGCATGGGACTTTTGTAGCATAGAGGAAAATGGTGGGACGTCCCAAGACCCCAGCCAACACTGCTGATGCAACTTGCTTACCCTTAGCTGACTGGAACCCAGTGGCCAAAGACTGATTGTTAAGCCTCACAGCCACTTCCCCTCCTGGCCTATTTTGGCCTCTTTTCCTATTCCCTGAGGCCTCAAAGACTCAGTCTACTTTCCTTTTGAAAATCTCCAAATACTTCCTGCCCTTTTAGGATTCCTCTTCTCTCCAACCTGGCTGTGAGGTGTCACCCAGTCTCCCCAGCTCTTCCCTTCCTGCCACCCCTGAGAAAAAAGGGCACAGACCTTCTCCATCTTAAGAGTTCTACAAACCTCAAAGGAAGACAAAAAGAGCAAACACAGAGACTCAGTCAGGTTCTTTGTCTTTCTGGGTCTTTCCTTTTTGACTGTCTTGTTAATGAAATTGGGATGTCCCAGCGCCCCTGCTCCTCTGCCAATGGAGGTCATGACATCGTCCCTCCTTTCAAAGCTCTCTCTTTCTTAACCCTGAGTGAATACTAGAATCACTCTGGGGACTTTTAAAAGCTACTGATGCCTGGGCCTTACCCGTAAGCCTCTGACTTACTTGGTCTGACACAGGCCTGGCCAGTATAATTTGTTGAATGTTTCTCAGGTGATCCTGCTGTGTGCCTACTACCCTGGGTCACTCAGACCCTGCCTCTTACTTAGAAGGATCCTTTTCCAAGTCTACCCAATGCAGTGGTTCTCAACTGGTAGAGATTTTGCTTTCCCCAGGGGACATTTACAAGTGTCTGGGGGTATTTTTGATTGTACAATTGGTGGTAGGGGAGGAGGGTGCTACTGGCATCTGGTTGGTGGAGGCCATGGATGTTGCTAAACATCTACAATGCACAGGAAAGCCCCCACAAGAAAGAACCTTTAGGGCCAAATTGTCACTAGAGCTGAAGTTGAGAAACCTAAGCCATGAGGAGCTGTCCTGTGCACTGTAGAATTATTTGTCCAAAATGTGAATAGTACCTCTGTTGAGAAACCCTGCTCTCATAGAACTAGAGACACACTCTAGTGCATTCAGACACCCTCGTGTCTCCGAGGGGATCCCCAGGGCTGCGAGAGGCCCTATTTGGAGGGTCTCAATCTTTGTGAAGCTCCTTCTTTCCTGGGCAGCCTGAACTGTCATTACTGTTCTGGAAATAAGGCAGGGAAGGTCGTTGTGCCATATCTTTATGCACTTCATGCTTGAAAAGATGGGAAAAACCTTTCTCTGTCTTCGGAAAAGGGAAACACACGTTGTATCCTATTGCATAGTCATGCTCAGAGCGCTCACACCTCTTTAATTATATAAAGAAAGTTCTTGAGGACAGCATGACAAGAAATAAGAACTCTGAAATTGGGGGTAAAATATAAACAAATGTTTTGGCTGATGTACCGCACATTTTTAAATCACAAAGTGTGTTTTCAGAGTGTACTGAGCCCTGCCTAGAATGGCTCAAATTAAAGATCAAAGGCAGTGCCGTGACGAGACAGAGCAGAACTCTGTGCCAATTTAACATCCCCCTCTTCCCCTCCCTGGAATAGCCATGTGGTCATCCATTTGCCTAAGAAGTGCTTGTCTGAAGCACCAGTTAAGACAGCAAGCATTGATTAAAGGAGGGGTTTTTTTTTTTTGGTCTGTTTGTTTTCTTTTTTTATTGGGGGAACTTTAGAGTGTGGTTAGATAGCAACACATTTTTAAAAAAGAAAGAACAGCATCGAGAGCCAGCTTACGAAGACATAAGTTTGATGCTTGGACAGTGGAAAATATTGAGAGATTCCAACTTGAGGCAGGAGGAGGAAAGCTGGCCAAGGGAGACAGAGGCCCTCTCTGAGCACATGGGGGCCTGGCCATGCAGCTTGCGGGTGCAAAGGAGCCTCCGAGAGTCCCAGAGCCAAGCCATCACCGCTCACAGTGGCCTGGCTGTCCTGCTTCACGGGTAGAGTAACCAGAGGAAATAAGCTCTTGAGAGCAGAGGCTGCAATCGACATATCCCACATGAAAAAAATGTACAGAAAAACTGTGCCAGCAGCTGCGTATAAGACAGATTTTATTTGGGATGGGGGCAGGGAAGGTAAACAAACAAAGAGAAGCTTACAGGGAGGGGAGGCTGAGGCAAGAGTCTGGGTGTGGGAGGGTGCTGGAGGCGGAAAAGGCAAGTCTACCCAACAATCACAAAGGAACAACAGGGGAGGCCTGAGAATCACCTTACGCATCATGTACTCTCGAGCTGAGCTCCCCAACCTGTTCTCACAAACAGACAAGCAATGGAGATACAACCAATGAGTGATCAGAGCTGGGAAGAAACTAACAATGGAAAATGTGATGGCCTCCTTGGGGAGTCACAGAGGGTGATGTCTGAGTGTGCACCAAAAGACAGAAGGAACACAGAGGCAGAGGGACAGCTGGAGGAAGGCCCTCAGGGCCCCGTGGGCTCCTGTGTCATGAAGCAGGATCAGCGTGGCCAGCTCTCTCAACAGTGCGTGATGCGACATGGTTCGGGTCTGCTCCACTGTCTGGCCGCGCTCCCCTGGATGAGGCCCAGTTTGCCGCAGTTGAGATAAGGCCCAGGGATCTGAGGCCAGTCAGTTGTCCAGTGTCAGACTGACCGGGCAGAGAGAGTAGGACTATTCCATTCCTAGTTCAAGACACTTCTAGTCACGTAGATGGAGTCGCCATTAGTTTTCTGGCAGTTCCACTACATTGTTTATTCATATTGAGCCAACCCGGTGACAGATTGGGCACAGAGGCTGACAGACTGAGAAAAGTCAGGGTATTCAAGGGCTTGGGCCAAGAAAACTGTAAGTTAGACACGTAACCAAACCCCGTGATAACTGTTTTGGTTTAGACTCACTCCACTAGATTATAAAAGTGCTTTGTTTATCTTTGCATCTCAAGTGCCTACAACAGTCTCCAGCTCACGGTGAGCACTCAATAAATATTAGTTAAACGACTAGACGACCAACTGTATGTTTGTCCCTGGTGGCCCCATTCTTCCCATTTCCCAAGGAGGCCTGGCTGGTGCCTCAGCAGGATACAAGCAGCAGTGGTTGGGTCACGGCAGGGGCTTCCCAAAGCTGCATGGACAACAGGGGCCATCTCCCTCTTTTTCTGAGTTTTCTCAGCTGGGAAACAGAGTTATCAAATTCATCTGTAATCAAAGACTCCTGAATGACTTTATCAAGATCAATACTCAATTCTCAAAGTGGATTGACACCCTTGATACTCAAACTGTCACCTGTAGCCCAGAGCATTGGCATCACCTGGGAGCTTGTTACAAATGCAGAACCTCAAGCCCCAGCCCAGACCTCCTCAAATAGAATCTGCATTTTAACAAGATCCCTGGGAGACATGTGTAATGCACACCGAAGTGTGAGCAGCCCTGGTCTCTGCCAAAATGGGCTCAGACTTGATGAGCACTTCAGTTCAAATTCTGGTTCTACTCCATAGTTGCTGTGCAACCTTGGACAAGTTACTTAATGATTCTGATCCCTGGTGTCTTCTTATTTAATATGGGAATAAATAATGCATAGCATTGTTATGGAATACTAAGGAGGTTGTAAATATAAAACTATCCAGTTCAGAATCTGGAATATGAAAGGACCCAGTGAATGTTTATCCAGTTGTCCATATGTGACCCTTCCTAAAACTTTGTCTTCCTGAGTGCACAGTCTGCCTGCAACCCTCACTTGAGCTTCCTTTTCATTGTCAAAACCAAATTTCTGCCTTGACCCAGGAGATGCTCTGTTTGAAACCCCTACATAAACTCCTCCAGCAATGGAGTGCTCACAGCTCAACTGGAAAAATCTCTCCTTACTTTGAACCAAAATCTGCCTCCCCCTGCCCTATTGTGCAATATAATACACTGAAAACAATCCATAATCCTTACTCCATGGGGAGTCTTTAACTATAAGAAGACATCTATCATGCCCCTTACTACCATTCCCAGCTCAGCTCCAACAGGTGGTCCTCATATGAGATCTCTGGACCCCTCACAACCCTGATCAAGCTCCTCTGAAGGCAAGTTACTGGCTCCTTGATGTCCATTTATCCTTCTAAAAGCTAAATCTACTTCTTGTCTAGTGAAGGGGCTGCCATTTACAGCCAAGGGTGCTGTGGTATGGCTCTAGCGTACATAAGCTCATATTCTCCCAGAGAAGTCATTTCAGTAGTGTTGGCCCTTTGCTGCCTGGGGCCTAAGACAGTGATCCAAGAAATGCCAATGCCAGGATTAAGAACTACTGGCCCTGTCACAGATGAAGAGTTTTCACACTACACAAACCCACATGAGCTGAACATCTTGCCTCTTGAGACTCCCTCCTTAGGACAAATGGAAACACTGATCAGAGAAGGAGCATTTAAGTCCCCCTCACACAGACATATATTCTGATAGTCCTCTGGCCCGGTGATGGGATGGCTCTCCTTAGACACTTAGGGCACTGTGCCTTAGGGCACTTAGGGCACTGTTTCTCCTCCTGTAACCCCCAGGTGGACACCTTCCTTTTCTTCCATGAACAACTAAATAAAATGGGTGCAAAACCAACACAAGAGAAACGCAAAACTTACATAGACCAATATTCACTAATTAACTAAATCAATATGATAATAAAGAATCTCCCTATACCTCCCTGCCTCCCCCAATAACACCAGACCTAGATAGTTTTATGGGTAAGTTCTACCAAACATTCAAGGAACAGATAATCCCCACTTTACAAGCTGTTTCTGAGTATAGAAAAAGAAGGAAAGCTGCCCATCTCATTTAATGACATTAGTATATCCTTGATTTCAAAGCTGGATGAGAACAGTGAAAACAGAGAAAATAATAGGCCAATGTTCCCTACTTTGAAATGCCACAATCTTGAATAAAATGTTAGCTAATGGAATCCAGTGGGGTATTAACATGGTAATGCATTATAATGAAGTGATTTTTTAAAATTTCAAAATGTTAAGGGGGCACAAATGTTTTTGTTACATGGATACTTTTTATAATGCTTAAGTTGGGGCTTTTAGTGTACCCATCACCTGAATAGTGTTCATTGTACCTGACAGGTAAGTTTTTACCTCTCCCTTTTCCCTCTTCTTGATTTCCAATGACCTTTACATCTTTTTGTGCCTGTGTGTGTCCACCGATTAACTCCCAATTATTAGAGAGTACACATGGTGTTTGTTTTTCCATTCCTTGAGTTACTTCACTTATGATAATGGTCTCCAGTTCCATCCAAGTTGCTGCAAAATATACTATTTCATTCCTTTTTATGGCTGAGTAGTACTCCATGGTGTATGTATATCACACTTTCTTAATCCATTCATGAATTGATGGGCACTTAGGCTGATTCCACATCTTTGCAATTGTGAATTGTGCTGTGATAGACATTTGAGTGCAGGTGTCTTTTTGATAACATGACTTATTTTCCTTTGGGTAGATACCCAGTAGTGGGATTGCTGGGCCAAATGGTAAGTCTACATTTATTTCAGAAACTCCATACTGTTTTCTATAGAGGTTGTACTAATTTGTAGTCCCACCAACAGTGTATAAGTGTTCCTTTCTATCTGCATCCATGCCAGCATCTATTGTGTTTTGACTTTTTAATAATGGCCATTCTGACAGGGCTAAGGTGGTATTTCATTGTGGTTTTAATTTTCATTCCCCTGATAATTAGTGATGTTGAGTATTTCTTCATATGTTTATTGGCCATTTGTCTATCTTCTTTTGAAAAACTTCTGTTCATGTCTTTTGCCTACTTTTTGATGGTTGTTTTTTTCTGATTTCTTCAAGTTCCTTGTAGATTCTGGATATTAGCCCTTTATTGGATGTATAGTTTGCAAATATATTCTCCCATTCTGTAGGTTATCTATTTACTCTGTTGATTATTTCCTTTGCTATGCAGAAGCTTCTTAATTTAATCAAGTCCCATTTATTTATTTTTGTTGTTGCTGTATTTGCCTTTGGGGTCTTAGTCATAAATTCTTTGCCTAGCCTAATGTCTAGAAGAGTTTTTTCTATGTTTTCTTCTAGAATTTTTATGGTTTCATGTCTTACATTTAAGTCTTTTATCTACCTTGAATTAATTTTTGTATATGGCAAGAGATAAGGGTCCTGTTTCATTCTTCTGCATGTGGCTATCTAGTTTTCCCAGCATCATTTATTGAACAGGGCTTCCTTTCCCCAGTGTATGTTGTTTTCTGCTTTGTTGAAGATTAGTTGGTTGTAGGTAGATGGTTTTATATCTGGGTTCTTTATTCTGTTCCACTGGTCTATGTCTCTACTTTTATACCAGTACCATGCTATTTTGGTTAGTATAGCCTTGTAGTATAATTTGAAGCCTGGTAATGTGATGCCTCCAGATTTGTTCCTTTTGGCTATTCAGGCTCTTTTTTGGTTCCAAATGAAGCACAGAATTATTTTTTTCTAGATCTGTGAAATATGATGTTAGTATGTTGATGGGAATTGTGCTGAATCTGTAAATTACTTTGGGCAGTATGGACATTTGAACAATGTTGATTCTACCAATCCATGCGCATGAGATGTTTTTCCATTTGTTTGTGTCATCTGTGATTTCTTTCATCATGTTTTGTAGTTCTCCTTGTAGAGATCTTTCACCTCCTTGGTTAAGTTTATTCCTAGGTATTTTATTTTCTTTGTAGCTATTTTGAATGGTATTGAATCTTTGATTTGACTCTCAGCTTGACTGTTATTATTATAGAGAAATGCTACTGATTTGTGTACATTGATTTTTGTAACCTGAGACTTTGCTGAATTTATCAATTCTAGGAGTCTTTTGGTGGAGTTTCTAGGATATTTTAGATACAGAATCATATAATCAGCAAAAAGGGATAGTTTGACCTCTTCTTTCCCAATTTGGATACCCTTTATTTCTTTCTCTTGCTGGATTGCTCTGGCTAGGACTTCCAGTACTATGTTGAATAGAAGTGGTGACAGTGGGCACCCTTGTCTCATTCCAGTTCTCAGGGAGAATGCTTTCAACTTATCCCCATTCAGTAGGGTATTGGCTGTGAGTTTGTCATATATGGCTGTTATAATTTTGAGGCATGTTCCTTCTATGCCTAATTTGTTGACGGTTTTTAATCATGAAAGCGTGCTGGATTTTATCAAATGCTTTTTATGCATCTATTGAGATGATCATATGGTCTTTGTTTTTGCTTCTGTTTATGTGGTGAATCACATTTATTGATTTGCATATGTTGAACCATCCTTGCATCCTTGGGATGAAATCCACTTGATCATGGTGGATTATCTTTTTTATGTGCAATTGAATTTGGTTTGCTAGCATTTTGTTGAGGACTTTTGCCTCCATATTCATAATGGAGATTGGTCTGTAGTTTTCTTTTTTTGTTGTGTCCTTTCCTGACTTTGGTAACAAGGTGATACTGGCTTCATAGAACGAGTTATGGAGGATTCCCTCCTTCTCAATATTATGGAATAATTTCTGTAGGATACGTACCAATTCGTCTTTGTAAGTATGGTAGAATTCGGCTGTGAATCTGTGTGGTCCAGGGCTTTTTTTAATTGGGAGATTTTGTATTACTGCTTCAATGTCAGTGCTCATTATTGGTCTGTTCAGGAGGAATGTATAAAATCTTCTTACAGGATGTAAAAGGTCTAAATAAGTGGAGAGATGTGTCACAATTATGAATGTGGCAAAAATGCATTTGAATTACCCATTTCCAATCCTGCAGAGTCCTCTAGACCTCCTCCAGGAAGCCCTCTCTGACTCTCCAAGCAGGGCTTAGGGATGGCTGGCCTGTGCTTTCCCAGCTCCTGTGCCTCACTCTACCTTAGCACTCTATCACCTGTCAGTCTCCATCCCCTCCACCCTGCAATGTGAGCTCCCTGCAGGCAGAGAATGGATTTTCCTTATTCTGCACACCAGCATTTTGCACAGTGCGTGGAATATAGTTACTGCTCAATTCATGCTTATTGCATGCATGAATAAAAGAGACACAGATCCTTGTTTGCATGCTTCCACTTATTTGCTATCCATCAAGATAAACACAAGGACCATTTTCATCTAACAGTAATGAAAATAAATAAGAGGAAGTTAAAGATGATCTATGAATCTCAGAGGTTTTTCATAGTCTCTATCCCTGGTCCCTAGTTCCTAACTCTGTCCTGTCCTCTTATTCTTCTCTTTTATTTGAAATGCAGAGTTTTTCAAACTTCTCTTCACCTTCTCTCTCATCTCGAGATGATACTCCCCACTTCCTCTAAGATCTTTCTTTCCAAGACTTAGCCTATTGAAGAGCCCCCAACATATTCAACAGGTGATCTCATCTCCAAGGAGCCTGTATAATAGATGGACTTATCAAAGATCTTCACTGGCCTAGAAAAGGTGAATCCTACAGGCTATTAAAATATAAGCATGCCTGGATCCAACCCCAGCCACCAGGTTTCAGATTCTTTGGGAGGTGGAGTCCATGTATGCAAGTGTGCCCAACATTTGTCAAGATCAACGGCAGTATAAAAGATTGTTCTCTAGGTGATCCTAGCATAGGACATCTTTTACACAGCTTCTGTCTGCAGGCAAGGCCGGTAGGGTCTTTTTGATGGACTTTAAGGATGACTTCATGACACCATATGAGTTGGATTCCTGGCCAATGATGACAATCCATGGACTTCTTTAGACTGAAGCAAGAAAGCCAGACTCGACTTCCACTTGAACAAGGCACCGTAAGAAAGAGGGCAGGTGTGAAAATGGTATCGAATTTACACATTAACACCAAATATGTCCAAAACATATTGTGTTTCAATTAAGCCACAAACAAAATGCCTTCCATATTGGTTATTTTCATCAAGAATTGAGGCTACTATTCCATGGCAAAGAAATGTACTGGCAGATTTATTGGATGTTTCCTCCTCACCAAAAACATACTTTAAAAGGAAAGTATTCCCCAAAAATGTGACTTATGGTGTTTACATACTGAAGAGTAAATAATTCAAAAATATAATATATTCTCATATTTTGTTGTTTTGGATGCCGTGGTGTGTTGTCCAGATTCCTTTCAGCACTGAGGTTGGAGACTCACAGCTAAATCCCTCCCCAGGATGTGTGACCCGTGGAAGGAAGCTGCTTGGCTCAAAGATGACCCTCCCTACCTGAGGGCAGCCAGTATCCACTGACAGGTTGGTGGAGGACTATAAAGGCCCTGACCCTGGCCTCTACTGGGACCACTCTGAAAGGTCATTTTGGATCCAGAAGGCCTTGTAGGATCATTTAAGATCTCTGTTGCACCTGCCCATTCCTGCAGCCCTCACCCCTTCCCAAGCACTTTCCACAATAAACCTCCTGCACACAAATTTCAAAGTCTGTTTCCTGGGGAACCCAATCCATGCCATCTGTCTGGTTCATGAATTATTTCACTGTTGTAGGACTTAATTCTCTGACTAGATTTTAAACTCTTATGATAAAATACTGAGTCTTAACTACTTTAAGATGCCATAATAACAAGTACAGTACTAAGAAAAATAAATATTGGCTAGTTCTCATTTCTATCTTTCAAATATTTCTAATGTTCTTCTTTTCTAGCATGGGCTCAGGTATCAGATGGCTTAGGTTGAGATCCTAACTCTCCCAATTACTTAGGGGAAATCATTTGACTTTGCTAAATCTCACTTTTTTCCTCTGCAAAATGGGATTAAAAATAGTACTTCTCTCATGAGGTTGTTGTGATGATTAAATGACATAATCTATGTAAAATCTATGTAAAGCATTTAGTACAATGCCTAGCATATAAGCATTCAATAAATGGTAGCTGTTGCTGTTAATGGCGTAACACTGGTACTGTTCTGGTGACCTTAGTTATGACCTTACTCAACCATCACCTTACTTCTTGCTTATTATAACAGAAACTGGTCTTCCTATTTCTCAATTTTTCCCCTCTAGTGTACCTCTCCAATTCTATGCAATGCTTCCAAATTAATTTTCTTAAAATATGGCTTTCATTACATCACTCCTCCCCGCAAAATTCTTCAGGCATTCCTGATTACCAAGACCTTTATGAACTTGGCACTGTTACACCCATCCAACCATCATTTCAATGGAGAAGATTCCTCTTCACTGTCCTTGAACCGTTTCTCAGTCTGGCTTGCTCTCCCTTGTTTTCTGTGTCAATCCAAATCCTGCCTAGCTCAAAGTGGACCCCATCAATCAGACCTCCCTTCAATCTAAGTCCATAGGTACCCCTGTCCTGAGCCTTCACTTACCCTAACATTCTCCCGCATTTCCAATACTGTATGATCAAAGGTATCCCTCAGCTTCTAGATTTTCCTCAGATTCCATAATTGAGTTAAAAATCTCTCTTGATAAGATCTCCATCAGGACTTCCTACAAACGTTGCTATTCTGAGCTTCCCCAATTAGGTGCTTTTTACATTATTAAAATTTACAAAAAGATGGTAGCAAAAAATAGATTGGACACCTCAGAAAAAAAGAAAAGATTTAGAACATGTTAGAAAAAAAGTGAATCCTACTTACCCATAATATACAAGACCAAATGCTGAGCTGCAATGAGGTAAGGAGACATATGGAATTTGTCTAAAAGGAGTCAACTGGCTCCCAGATTTGGGGGATTGATGCCTCTGAGTTATTTTTACTGGTAGAGATTCCAGTTTATGAGTAATATTCGGGACATGGTATCAACAGTCAACAGTTCACAAACTCTTTAAAAAACCAATCTCCCAGCAGAAAAGGTTTAATTAAGCTTGACAGAAACTATCTAGCAGCTTTCTTAAATAATTGCTATTACCCAAAATAGGATCAACTCATAAATTGCATGATTTCAGAGATGGTGAATCAGTAAAAATGTTTATAGAAACAATATTTTGATTAATTCCTTCAGACTAACAAATTCATGGCACATGTGATAAAGCGAGATTTCTATTGTCAATTAGGAAAACCCAGAAATCAAACCCAGCTCTCAAGTACAGCCCTTTGGATAACTGATCCCACATTTTGGTATTGGTAATTACCTTCTAAGCAGCCCCTCCAAGATCAACTGCACCACACCTCTGGGCCTTATTCCTAAGATAATTAAGTTCAAAATCACTTCAATTCTCAGCCATGCTAACAGTCAAATGAGACTGACTACAGATAATGTGTCATGATTACTAAGAAGGGAAGACTTGATATGTCAAGCAACAAATTATCTCTAAGTAATTAATGGCTTCTTTTTCTGCACATAAGCTCAACAACAACAAAAACATCATTAGCAGTTATAATAAAGTAATATCTCCTCTATTACTAAGTGAGAATTAACATGGAAATTCCATTTATCCAGAGCACAAATAAATATTTTTTGTTACATGGCACTGTGTTCATAGCAAGTGACTCTCGAACTTCTACAAGGAACTAAAGAAACTTTTCACAGCCATTAACAAATATGAAATTATTTTCACTACAGTTTTAGTGTCCAAATATATTTATTTGAAAATAATCACTATATGATAGCTATAGTAACACTCAGCTATTCAGAGTATCAATAACTTAACACTCCAATGGAAATTTACACATAATTTTAATAGGTAAAATATTACTATGTCATTCCCATAAACTATGTCTTTTTTTCCCAAAATGCTTTATTACTGAATGAGTGCACAAAACTAACCAAATAACTAAAATAAAGTTAGGGTGTTATAGCATCTCAGGGCTAAAAGGGACCTTCAGGGACACCCCATCCAATCCCTCTTGTAGGGCAATTGTCGTAGCAGCTCTTTGGTTCTTTCCTATGTTAATGATCTCCACTGAAGTTACAAGGATCATATATTCTTGTTTTCAGTCAATACTTTGACAGCAAGTTTCGATTGTTCCTGTTGAAACTCTTGATTAAGTAGTGTTTGTTACTAGTACCTCTCATGCATTTAATTATATACTATATTTCACAGCAATCTAAGTTACCATTAATTGTAAATTACATCCTGACTTCTTAGATGTTCAAATGTGAAAAACAATGTGCATTTTAGAACTGATAACACATGGTAGTTTTACCGTTTAATTATACACGCAAAGAACAAGAAATCATGAACACACAGAGCACGGAGCAAGGAAGCCTGGAAATCATCTCATCCAACATCCTACATCCCTATTTTAAAGATCAAGAAATTTAGAGCCTAAGATGACATAATAGGAAGTAGCCAATAAAGAGACTGGAAAACAGGTTGGACTCCCAGCCAGAAGTTGACCCCACTGGTTGTTAAGCTTTTTAACCCTTCACCGCACCTGAGGGCTAAGATGTGCCCCCACCAATAACAGTGGTCACTGGGGCAGTGAGTCAGGCTGGAGGGGTGGGTGAGGTTGGACTGATGGTGCCAGACACATGCAGCTTGAATCTATCCACCCTGAGGCTTCATTTCTCACGCCTTTTACGAGGTTATACACCGAATTCATAGATCTAACTATGTTACTTGTTACCACAATTATAAGGGTTGCTTTAGCTGAGTTATTCAGCTAGAACAATGAGCTACTGTTTGTGTCCTCCTAATGACAAATCAGCAGGCAAGAAGATGACCTTCATTTGGGAGAGGACCTACAGATGGGTACAGTCTCCAGGCAAAATCTTGGCGTACCAATCTGACCAAAGCTGGACCAATACTTTCCATGTTAATGCATTACATGTGCATTGTGGGTCTCTGTGGATATGCACAGAATCCACATGTCTCTACCTATGTTTGTGTCAGAGACAAGGAAGAAGAAACAACCATGCTTTCAAATACCAACAACATGTTAGACACTATATTAAGCATTTTACATGACTCGTCTCACCACCCCATTTTATAGGTGAGAAACAGAGTGTCAAAGATGTTAGGGAAGGTTTCCAAGGCTTCGAAGTAGTAAAGTGGCAGAGCTGGGATGTGAAGCCCAGTCTGTCTGACCCCAAACACCGGGTTGTTTCCTCTGTGCCTCCCTCTCAGGACTCTCAAAGGCCTTTCAACCCCAGCATCAATACAACTTGCAGGCATTGCATGTTTCTCTGCTGACTGACTCCTAGGACTATACGTGAATTTCTAAAAAGCTATATGTAATTCTAGTCTTCTAGGCTGGTCACTCTTGATGGAGAAGATGTGGAATACATACTAGCTGAACAGAAGTGATATTAAGAAATATTTAAATAACTTCAAACCTTGGTCAGGATTTCCAGTCATGTGTCAATTGAGTTAGTTGGAAAAATGAACTGTTACAAACAGACTTCCCTCCGTGTGTATGTATTTATTTCCACTTACCTGAAACAGGAAGTGGGCTGTGCCATTTGCTTGTGTGTTCTGTTTGGGGCTACATATTTGAATATAACGTATGGAGAGAAGAGAAAACTTGAGCCACAAAGTAACAGAATAGGTAGGAGCAATGGAAGTTTCCTCAAGGAGGATTACAAATTTGTGCCAGGCAAGTAGAATGTGGTGACCAGAATGTAAGTCATTCAACAACAAGCATTTATGGAATCTTAGGAGCAGGCTGCTGAAAGAGAAAATAATGAATTGGTTCCAACCCAACTTCCCTGATGCCTCTGTTCTCTCTGCAAATTGGGGCCTGGGCTTGTTTTTACAGATGCCGACTACCCCTGGTCTGCTGGGTTTGCAGAGAAACCTCCTGGGTGCTTGACAGCGCCTCCATCCTTTCTGTTTAAATCCTTGTTTGGCTTTTTATATTTGAAAAATATGTAAAGATGTATAAAAGCACAGAAAATAATATCCAAGTAAAATTTTTCTTATATTTGCTTAGGATATTTTCTTTTTTAAGGAAACACATTATCAATAATGTTGAAGAACCTTTTGTAACCCTCCCTGTTCCCAGCTCCTCCCCAAGGCAGCCTGTGATGCAGGGGTGTATCCATGCTCTTACATTGTATGTTTTGGGTTTTATTTTAAAATTTGCATAATGGTAACGTAGCTTTAGTAGCTTGCTTTCTTCACTCTGTTTTTGGGATCTATCCATGTCGACACATATGCATCTAGTTTATTCATTTTAACTGCTGTTAAAGGGTGCACATGTGGGAGAGTTGCCCTAAAGTATATACCTAGAAGTGGGATTGCTTACTTTTATGGTGTGAATATTTTCAATTTTATTAGAAAGTGCCTCTGTCTTTAAGTTTCACTTGTCAATTCACACTGTTTCTACATCCAAATAAGACTACCTCCAATAGCACTAGGTTAAGAGAGAAGTTTCACGAAAACTTAACAGGGGCTGAATGA
Organism: Daubentonia madagascariensis; assembly: GCA_023783475.1. NCBI lineage: Eukaryota > Metazoa > Chordata > Mammalia > Primates > Daubentoniidae > Daubentonia > Daubentonia madagascariensis. The sequence continues at coordinate 2,269,076 of JAKFHU010000144.1, read as the reverse complement.
GCATCATAATTTTCTTCAAAAGACCACTTTGGATACTTCTTGGTTTTAGATCTTTCCGTGACTGAATGTGTTTCTAACGTTGGGCTAGGACCAGAGATGGAAAATAAGGACCCTTGTTGTTCAGAGGTGTGCGCTGATTGTTTGGGGTTCTTGGACATCAGCTCGTGCCAGTTGGGTAGGAACTGGTAAATGGCTCCTTTGAGGAAAAAGATAAACAGAAATAAAGAAACGCCAGAGCTAACTGGAAAATTGTTTTCATAATTCAATTTTGTTTTACATAACCTTGCTCCCCAAATGTTAGCAATTTAGCTCAAAGAGCTGTTAGTGTTATTAAATAGTCACTAAATGTTGCAGAGACAGCTCAGCAAAACTCACGAATGGAGAACCCATTTTATGACCATTGTTTCACCTCTGGGGGTGGCTCGCTGCATTTTGTTCCAGATCCCTAGGGCCCAGAGGTAATAACATCTGTATTTTTAAGACCAGCTTTGCACCACACCTGCATATCAATTCCCCTTTTTGACTTCTGCCACTAAACAAAAGCCAAATGTTTGGCTACAGATTTGGTTTCCAGCGTTCAGCTAAGTATTAAAGGCCGCAGCTCCAAGACTTTGCTGGTCTCACACACAAAAAATGTTTAACTGACGTTAATTGAGTCCTGGGAAAGTTTAAGAATTTAAATTCTTAGAGGAAAAGGAGATGAGAGGAAATGAAAGAAAGAAGAAGAAAAGAAGCAGGCAATAGGAAATTACTGACAAAAACAGAAGTTAAGTCTAAGCAATGGTAAAGATTTGTAAACTAAAATAATTTTTAAAAATTAATAAAGTTTAATTTCATATATATCCATTAATTCATTTCTGGCTTGTATCTGATTTTATTGAAAAGGTAGAAGATTACTATTAAATGTTCTAACATCAACCGGAGGAGAGGCATCTGAGACGGGGAATTTGAGGAATTTAAGAAATCTCAGATTGGAGTTCCTGTTAGCTGATTTATTACCATAAACTTCTGCTGACATTTGCCATGATTTCACATGATATAATGTGGATCAATTCTCTAATTTACAAATTATCCTGTAATAATTAGAAGTAACTATATATTGGCAACTCCCTAGTGACAGGTCAGAAGTCACTTTAAATTAATGGCTAACCTATTATGAGTCCCTATTACAGACATGGGTTACTCTGAGCGGTTGACCTAGAAAATAATATGAATAGAGCCTCTAAGGGGCTTTGCTGCACAGCGGCCCTAATCTGGAAAGATCCTTTGTAGAGAGTTAATCCTATTCATGACGAACAAAGTGGGACAGTCACGGATGCTTGGAGTTGAAGACCACTCAGTCCAAACCTCTTGCCCAATGTAGTAATCCTATCTACACCTTCCCTGAACAGGTTATCCAGCCATTGCTAGATCATTTCCAGTGAAGGGAGCTCTTTGCATCTGGAGGCAATTCTGTTTTCTAGGAAATTCTTCCTTACAGTAGCCCCCTGCTACTTCTACCCATTGGCCCCAGTCCTGCCATTGTGAGTGGTACAAAACAGGTTTATCCCTATTTTCCAAAGCTTCCAAGATGGCATTGCTGTGTCCTCTTGCTTACCTTCACCTGTTCTTAAACCATGGCATCTCTCGCCCAATTGTCCTCTTTTGATAGGGACCTGGTCCTGGTCACCCTCCCTTGGGTATATTCTGGTTTATCAACGCCCTTCTTAAAACAAGCTTCTCAGAATGGAACATAATGTGGTCTGACTAGCAAAACACAAGAGGACTATGATTTCTCAGGACCCTACATTTCTATTAATGCATTCTACAATTAGATTTGCTTTTTGAACCTTTTCATTGCACTAGTGATTTTTATTGAAGGTCAGCTCAAATTTCCTGACCATTTCTAGACAAACTGCAAAGTTTTAAAACTAGCTATTTAAGTCTGTTCTAGATTTTTTTAAAAGGAACTACCATCAAGCTTAGATATCTGTAGTTCCCAAGGTGTACTCATCTTCCATTTTGAAAATGTGGACATTTGTCCATGTCTAGTCTTCCAGTTTCTCATTCAATTGGCACATTTGTATCGTGTGTCTATTCTGGGCCAGATGCTGTGCTGGGAACGGGTAATGGGACAGTGAGTGAGACACAGTCTCTGCCCTCAAGGGGCCTCTGTCCAGTGGGGAGAGTCACATGAGTACACAGAAGGTTACAGCAGCTCAGGAACAAGTTGCTTATGGGGACACATGTTTATCCACACTGAAGGGGCATCTTTCCCTGGGGTTCTGGGGCCAGACTGCACATAGTAAGCATTGGTGGGAAGCCCAAACTCATCTCAAATGTCTGGATGCTCCATCTCTTACCTACTCAGGGTTGCAGGTGCCTCTTCACCCTGTTGTTTACACCCTTCCTCATGGGAAAAATGATTTCCACCCAGGAAAAGACAGAATCCAAGTAGAAATAGCCCTTGTTTCTCTTTGACATTGTTAACCTTGGGGCCCTAAGGAATAAGCCTGACCCTCTACTCTGTACCTACTTGTTCTAAAAGATGATGAAGATGATAAAGAAGAGGAAGAGGAGAAGTGTTTTCCATTTTTTGAACATTCACTCTGTAAAGTACATGAGAGAGAGAGAGAGATATATCATAGATACTCCTTTAATCCTTTTTAATCCTCTGAACAGAACTTGATGAGGTAAATATTTTTATCCTTGTTCACAGCTGGGACAACAAATCTCAGTAACTTTTCCAGCGGCACATTATTAGGAAATGAGGCAGCTGGACCCAAACCCAGGATTCTCGCACTTCAAATGTGCACATGACCCTGACAGTTTGTTCTGCGGCCTCGCTTACCTGTAGGCCAACAAGGCATCCAAATTATCTAAAAAGCCATTTGTTCAAGAGTCCCAGTTGATTCTTGGGAAGGCCCTGGTTTCCTGACTCTGTTTTCCTAAGTTCCACCACCGTGTTCATCCTGGGTGCACGAGCCCCTTCTGCCCACTGTGAACATCCTTGTAGCCTCATGGGTTTCTTTGAAATTTCCCTCCTTCCCCTCATTCTCATGTTCTTTCAACAATGTTCCTCATCGTGGTAAAGTGAATTGAATTTAGAGATTTTGTTTGGTTGTCTTATTTTATAAATTTACTTGCCAACCTACCCACATTTTATTTTTAATCTTCTATCCCCTGGGAATTGTATTTTCCTTTGGAGTCTCTGACCAGGGCCCTGTTTATCTTTTCCAAAAATAGAGATTCCATGCATCACACAAATCTTATTTCCATGTTTTCCATTTACATTTAAAAGGGAAAAGTGAACAAGCCTGAGGGGAGAAGCAGAGAGCTATAAAAAATTGGCCAATTGTTTTCCTTTGCAAAACCAAATCTGCACGAGTTAATTTGCATAGGAGGTAGTGTAATCTGAGACCTATTCTGAATGCCAGATCTTTTTCAGGTCCTATTTTTGAAATGGGGCAGTTGCTGGTAGGGAGGTTCGCATCTTATTCTACTGAGACACCTCACGCACAGGCTGCTTCTGGTTGTGAGAACTGCTGGTTATGGGAACGAGGGAAGCGCCCAGCACAGTACCCACCCAGGAGTCAGCCTCACTAAACGTGAACCTCTGGGGTGTTCACCTATACTCTGGTGGAGGCTTCTTTCCCTTTTAGGTCTGGCTCACTGCTTTATTCCTTTAAATGGACAAAGAAACAGCCCCCTAGTTTACTTGTCTCTAGTTGCTGCTCAAAACTATGTATTCTTCATCTCCACTCAAAATCTCATCTTTTCTTTGGAATTTTCTACAATGACTCTAACCAACACTGACTTCTTAATCTTTCTCTTCCTATACTTGAAGTATGTCTTCCAACTAAGAATTTCTGGATGTAATTAAATATTTTCAGAAACTATTACATAAAAATATCACAATTTGGGCTTTTCTTTCCAGGGAGATGATGCTTTATAAGGTGGGAACCAAATTTTACTTCTCTCCTTCTCAAAACTCCAGTACAAGGTTGAGCCCAAGGGCAGGCAGGGAGTTAAAACGTCTGGTCTAGGCTTACAAAATCATGAACAGACATGACCGTTCACCAAAAGATGGCGACCAGAATTGTAGAAATATAGGGGCTCCCAGTAAAACAGATACATCTTTCAGATGATAAGTAAGATATCAACTAAGCCAGGGAACATTTTGAAATAAGTTTAAGGGTATTAGAGAGTGGGAAAACATCACAGCATAAAGCAAAGTGAGTTCAATAAATTCCATTCATTTGAGCACGACATAGAAGAAATAAATATCCTTTACAGATCTGTTCTTGTGCTTCCTAATTTACCACACAGTCAGAAATACTATAGGAGGTCAGGGAGAGAGGGGAGTCATAGGTAATCCTGATGTTTTAAATTCAAGTGACCTGGGAAATTATGGATGCACATAGAGAAACAGAAACATTTGGAGGAGGCAACAGGTTCCGTCTGCTTGTCTGTTTATCCCACAGCATTCAAAAAGAACCGGAGGTGGGACAACACCCACTAGGTCCTTGGGGATAGATGATATAAGTGAATGGAAACATTCCATGTGGAAGATGGAGACTGGATGATCTAACTCCAGGAGTAGGTGTGAGAACCAGGAGAATTTAGCATCCTCTCAGGAGAAAAGAATTCTCAAGAAGGCTCTGATAAGGTAGAAAGAACTAAGCTGTGAAAATGGCAAGTGGATTTGGTAATCAGGCAGTTTCCAGTGTCCTCAGGAATAATGGTGGCTGAATCCAGACTGGAATGGGTAACAGAATGAAGTATATGGTGATGAGGAAATGCAAGAAGTGGCTTGAATTCTTCCCAAACACTTCTGGGAAGAAGTGTTTTATCTGGAGCAGACAGAATAATATTTGGCCACAATAGAGTTGCTGGGTTTTGGAGAAAGATAAGAATAGGGTACTTTAGGGAATAAGCATTTCTATTCTACCACTCTGATGTCCTGCCTCAACCACAGAACTTTGGTGTCTGGAGGTGGCTTCCATGGTTAAAAGTTACATTAATAAATATTCCCTGTATTATGGGGAAGACAGAGAAAAGAGTCTATTTATTTAGTGAGTTTCTAGACTACATGCAGTAAACCTCTATTCAGTCCATAGGCAGGTATCAGTTACAAATACAAAGCCCAGATAAGTTATTCTTATACCCCCACATAAAAGGAGGCATATTGGTCAGCTGAGAATTTGGCCAAATATGATACTACTTTCTACCTAATGAGGACTAGTTTATTGGAGTACATAAATTCTGCATGGAATCTATGGTTTATATGGAATATAATCTTGTCTGTGGACAGAAGAAATCCTTCAGGACACAATAGTTGGTGAGGGTATGGGTTCATAAACAGGTTGTAGAGGAAAAAATGAGGATTCGATCAGGCCAGTTTTGCTTGGGTGGACACGTGGAGCTGTGAAGATGAAAGGGTCTAGATAAGGAGGAGAGATTTGGATAGAGAGACTGTGACTCTTTTTGTATATGTGGCTGTATATATATCTTCTGGCTAAAGATTAACTGGGTCAACACTGTCAAAAGTAAGAAAAGACAATTGGTAAATCAATAACTCCTTCTTCTATTTATGTCTTAATTCTGCAAATCAGGGTTTCCTAAAGTTGTTCTGAATCTTTAGGACTTAAAATGATGAAAATTGAAAAAACAATGGATCCAGGGACAATAAGTTGGGAAATGCTAAATTATACAAAGTTAACCAAGTTTCCTTAGTGCGAGATATCCTAGAGTCTTTACTATGCCTGGTGAATCTCCAAGAGGGGCATGTAACACATGGCAATTCTTGAATTTCTTTGCATATAAAACTCTTCCTGTGCAGGATTCTCACAGGGCTTGAGGTCCTGAAACGTGCTTTGGGAAAGGCTGCTCTTCACCCATTCTGCTTATGCAAATGCTATGCCTGTGACTATGGCCATTAGCAAATGAAAATGTGCTTGCTTTTCCATAAGTCAAGGTGAATTTCACAATGCTTTTTAATTAAGGAAGCAGATTCCACAAATTCTTTACCTGGTTATCCATATGACCATGTGACAAAGGGCTTTATTTATTTTTTTGTAGGCCTTTATTAAACAAACAATAGCCCTCAATATATAATTATTACCAAAAGCACAATTTATAAGTTTGTTAACTCCCTCCTACTGATGGCAATAGCATTCTATCTTCAGCTACATTTATCAACCATCAGAAACTTCATGAAAGCAACACTCATCTACCTTGCTGTAAGTCCTTTGGAGTACCCTGAATTGGGCCTTTGAACCATATCAATGCATTGACTCTCTGTTGGGAAATAATTTCACAGCTGGGGCCTCTTTCTGAGTGAGACCCTCTCAACTGTCAAATTCAGAAGGCATAGCAGACATAAGAGGAAGTTGAATGGCCTCCCATTCCAGTCCCACAGCAATGTGTCAAAAGTTTAAGCAGCTGCATATCCCTCTTTTCTCTGTCAACAGCTGCAGCCATGGAACCCATCCCCTTTCATGGGTGTCGGTCCAGAAAACAGCCTAATAGTGTTAGGTTCACACACAAAGAATCCCAGCAACCTCCCAGAGCCTGGGACACCAGTCTGGCTTTCTGTGGCCTGCCCTTTGAATTCCAGATCCTCCATCCTTGTGCAACCTTCTCCATGAATTATCTATTTTCAGAAATCCTTCAAGGCACCATCTTACACAAGAGGTTTGCAGAAGAAGTCTGGCATCAATCCCACTAGGTGGTGATTAGTAGAAGTCATAAGTTCATCCAACCTTAGAAAGCCTCATTACCTCTTTTGCAGAAGGCTTTAATTCCCCTTTAGTGATTACACTGACAGAAGCACAAAGATAGTGGTTGCTCATGACCCCTTTCCAAAAGTCTCCTAGGCCTCCTGGCCCCTCCCTGACCACACAGCTAGTGTTTCTCAAGTCTTTGAGTGTTGTCCATTTCGAGAGAACTAGCTAAGAGGGGATATCTTTCAAATGACCCAGTATTCCTGGGACCCCACATGTCTTAGCTGTAGGTGGTACACAATACTTACTGATTTAAATGCAGCAGTTCTTGGCAAAGAGCGCTCATTCAACTTCTCAGCTCAAAGCCTCCAAGACCTGATCCCTGCCTAATTTTCCAACTTAATTAATAGCCATTCTCCACCCCCCCACACAAATTTACATCCTCATCCAGCACCCCCTGGGATCCAGGCATTTCAGACTGTTCCCTATTCCTTAATCCTATCATGCACATACCTGACTCAGGGTCTTTACCCGTGCTGTAAGTGCTGCCTTAATTGTCCTCATTGGCTTGGAAAACAAAAAACATCCTGTAAATTACAACTGAAATGTCATTTTCTCTGAATCCTTCCATGACCTCCCCAGGCAGGGTTAATCCTTCTCTGTCTTCTGCATATAACATTAATATAACCTGTCATATTACACAATGGCTAGTTGTTATTGATCTGCGTCTCCTATGTCTAGACTGTGAGCTCTGTGAGGGTCCCCAGTGCTTAGCACAAAGCAGGTGTTCATAGGATGTTCACTGAAAAAAGACAATTGTGGGGTTTTCACTGTGAATAGGCATAGGGGTTGCCAGGGGAAGAGCTGGCGGGGGAAAGTAGGCAGCAGCAGAATGGAAAAGGCTAGCCTGGTCCCACCCTTAACCTGTTTCTAGAAGGAAAATGGCAGTGCTTTCATGTCGGATGAAAAACTCAGAACCCTCCAAATGCCTGATGCAGAAGGAAATCAATACAGCAATACTAGGAAACTGAAAGGGTGGAAGATACAAAAAGGAAATGGAATCCATCCACTGGAACCCTGGTACGTCTGATATTTGTATCATATTTACTGATTGCACAACTGGTAAAGTGGTATAATAACTAAGGCACAGGCCAGACATATTGGCTGTAAGTCCAGTGCTTTTTCTTTCAAGGTATCTAAAAGCACTTTTAAAATTGCCAAGGCCTCTGCAAGTAGTTGTATGCTAAGAATCCAGGCTAGCACATTGTTTATTCATGTCACCTTCTCCAAACTCCAGTCTTTCTCTTTTTCTCCATATACACACACAAACATATCTACACATCTATAAATGCACACATATGCATACATTTAGATGTCATATACATATACGTCAACTCACCTACGTGCACCTTTTCAACTTCCCCCTGCCCATGACATAACTGCCCCTTCTGCTCTCTGCTTCCCTTCAATTTATATTTGGGGAGTGACTACCAGAATATTACCTTTCATTATGTAAGCAAAGAACTATAAAGACTGGCATTTTATACAACATGGAGAAGGAGAGTCCATTAAATGTATGACTATATTGCAGTAACTATATATATACATGTATATAAGTCACTAACATTTACACTCAAGCAGGAGTGTTAGTAAATTACTGGAAGGAGGAGTGCCCTGTATCCCTGCTGCCACTAAGTGGAACCCACCCCTGCAATGTCCCTCCTTTTGCAGGACAGACTGTTTCTCAAAGGGCAGTCCCTTTGCTAATTTCAGCCCTCTTGCCACAGGAGTTCTCTTGTGAAAAAAGTTCTCATTGCCTTGAGTATGCTCCATGCCTTCCTAAGAGTCACAGTTCTCTGGATGATGGTGGGTCTCTGTGGTTCACACATGCTTATGAAATGTGATGGCCTCTTGTACCAAAAGGAGCAATGAATAAAAAACCAAAGGGAGAGATGGGAGAGGGCAGAAGGCACCCTCTGTAAAGAAGAAGCCTGTTGTGGGGGTGACACATCCCACTGGGCAAGATGCCACCATGGTTCCCTGCTGCTCTGCAACATGTATTTCCTCTGAGACATCGAGTGGTCATCCTCATAAATTACTCGTCAATCTGATACTTTTCCCTTATTAATAACAGTGTGTTCTTCTTTAAGTTAGGGAAAAAATTTGCATGACTGGGCGTGCTTTGAAACATTATTTAAATCTCTTTGCAAGCAGTTTTCACCTCTTTATTGTTGATGACAGTCTTGGATTCTACGCCAGGGAGCCTGTATTTAATTTGGTTTACTTACTGGGCCTCAGACATGCCTGAGTGAGTTCACGTTCTCTAAGTGTCTGGCACATAGTAAGCACTCAATAAATGGTAGTTCTGATTGCTATTTTTCTTACATTCTCTCCATTTATGTGTGACCATATGAGATTACTGGCCTCTTTGGGTCTTTCAAGAAAGCAAATCAAATCCATGTGGCTAGTCTGGCTACAGCCTCAGTTAAATTTTGAGGTGACCCTGGCCCCTGGAAATGTCTTACTTCTGCCCTTCAGGTCTGAAAAACTGAAGAGATACGGGAGGAATCAGAGATGTAGCTTTATTACTTTATTACTAGTGAAATGACCCCTTCTACAATTATGAACTATGCCACACTGTTTAGAAGGTGCTGCAGTGGGTCATATTTGTTAAGTAATTTGTATGAACTCCTATGTGTTACTTATTAGCATTAATAATCATTAATTATAATTAATAATTACATTACATTTTCTTTTCTTTTTCTTCCTCTCTTCATATAACCAGTGTTCAGTTCATAAATGCTGTAAGAAACAACAGTGTGCCAAGAAAGAGTTCTCTGGCGTCAGCTGGTAGTTAATCTTCTTTAAGCTCATCACCAATAGATAAGCCAGCATTAAGAAGAGCAGGCCACGGGGACTGATATGGTTTGGATGTTTGGCCCCTCCAAATCTCATGTTGAAATTTGATCCCCAGTGTTGGAGGTGGGGCCTGGTAAGGGTCATGGGGGCAGATCCCTCATGAATGGCTTGGTGCCCTCCCCGTGATAATGAGTGAGTTCTCACTTTATTAGTTCACTAGAGAGCTGGTTGTTTAAAGGAGGCTGGGCACCTCCTCCCTCTCTCCCTATGTGACACACCTGCTCCCCCTTTGCCTTCTACTTTGATTGGAAGCTCCCTGAAGCCCTCACCAGAAGCAGGTGCTGCTGCAATGCTTCTTGTACAACCTGCAGAACCGTGAGCCAAATAAACCTGTTTTCTTTATAAATTACCAGTCTCAGGTATTCCTTTATAGCAGCACAAAATGGACTCACACAGGGACCCTGTATTCATGTCATTTTCCAGATATAAAATCCTCCACTGGGGTCCATCACCTGCCCAGGGAGAGAGTAATGTGGTTCTCAAGTGAGCCAAACTAGGCCTTGGTTCTGTCTCTGTTCCTTTCTATGTGACTTGGGGCTAGTGAAATAATCTACCACCTTCATTTTCTTTATCTGTAAATTGGGGATAATACTCATTGCACAAGAATACTCACTGCATGATTATATCATGAGGATTAAATGATATCAAATTTTAAGTTATAATTTTCACTTTTGGAGAGTACCTCGTAATAGGTTGGGAGAACTTTTTGGAAAGCCATTTACCTTTGATAGTGACCAAGAGACTTAAAATGCTTGTGGCCTTTGACCCAGTCCTTCCAATTATGGGAACTAATCCTAAAGGTATAATCCAAAACAGGGCGAAAGATTTATAGACACGCATGTTTATCACATCCTTATTTATATTTACATAAAACTGGAAACAACCCAAAAGCACAGCACTAGGGGGACAATTAAATAAATTATTGTCACTCATATGATGGCATATTAGATATTGCTTAAAAAATGATGTTGATAAAGAATTTGTAATAATGTGGGAAATCCCTTTTATAATGTTAAGTAATAAAAGGATGGTAGAGAATTTATATAATACCAGGAAGAAGTACATCAGGATGCTAACAATGGAGCATTATTTTCTTCTTTCTACTACTTCTTGTATTTTACAATTTTTCTACAATGAGTACACATTTAAAAACACGGAAAGATCACAACTGAACTGAAACAATATGAATACCTTAATGAAGGGACCGTCATTCTGTAGGCATGTAACAAATATTAGTCCTGTTCTCCTTTCCCTTGGCATGCTCCACTAAGCCACCCATGCTGTGGCCCTAGTGCCTCTTCCCTGCATCATTTTCTTGCTCTCCTCCAGATTCTAGGCACTTCCCTGATTCTGAACTCCTTCTGCCCCTCAGGACCTTTCATGCTCTTCCACACACTCTAGTGTTCGTCTATCTGGAAACCTTTATTGGTCCCTCTTGCCCACATCTAGCTCAGCCCTGTTGAGTATAGCTGTAATGCCACACCTTCACGGAGACTCGGGGTTGGGTGAAGCTCTACCCCCACTGTGCTCTCCTGAGCACCCTCCTCATCCCCCAATTATAACCCTTATCATGTTCTGTGCTGTGATGAGCACACACTTCTGTTTCACCAAAATGACAGTGAACTACATTGTGTGGACACCATACCTTTCTCTCCTTTGCATCCTCAGTGCTGGGTGTGATACTTGGGTCTTAGCAGTCAGTCAAATGAGTGCAGGAGTGAGAGTCTCCTATGCCAACACCTTAACTTACCACAGTCACCTCTCAAGGTCCTTGTCATTTACAAATGCCATCCATCCTTGCCTCTGAGTGTTCTTGCAAGCTCGACCATCTGCCTGTGCTCTTCCTCACTACCACTTGCTCCCAAGACAGTCAAGCTGCCTTTCCCTAACCTTTCAAATGGCCCCTAAATCCCTCCTCTCCTATGAACCATGACTTCTTCTGCCACTTCCCAGTCTGGGACTCTGGATCCACATTTAGCCCTAATGGCTCTCTGGTCTCTATTTCCAGCCAATGACAGAGCACCTCTACTTGTATCTCCTTCAAAGGCCACAAATTGAACTTACCATGTGGCCTCCAGCTGGCCCATCTTTTCCTACCAACACATTTCTGTTGGAGCACAGCAGAGCTTTTGGTTCCCCTAAAAGCTTCAGTGTATTCTTTCTTTCCCCCTTGTGCATCCCCCAAAGCCAACCTGTCATCCAGCCCTGCTGTTTTTTCTCTGAAATGTTTTCAGATTTATCTTTCAATTTTAAGGACAACCACATTACGATTGCCATTTGAAATATGTTACTTCTGGGAGGTCTTGTTTCTTTGAGCAGTTTATCCTGCTTCATTGCTGGAGTTTGCTGCCTCCAAATTGCATTCACTTTGCTGCAGAAGCTTAAGTGACAACATATATAAAATGAGTTATCACACTGCTGCAAAATGCACCTATCCCCAAAAGGAACCAGACTCCAACAGAAAACAATATAGCTTCTGTGGGTCCTCTGCCCAGCCACTGCACAAAACAGTTTAGAAGCGGTTTGTTGGAGAAATTTGTTTTGTCTTTTGCTTTTCACAAGGACCAAGGAGAGTGTTTGAGAGCAGGGAAAAGAAAAACAAAGTAACCAAGAAACCCAAAACAGAGACAGCATTTTCTCTTGAACTCACTGCAATCAAGTTTCTGCCCTCACCATGTACAGACATTTCCATTGTTAAGGTTACTAACGATGCCAAGTTACTAAATCCTATGGCCAATTCTAAGTCCATATCTTACCTGATCTAACAGAGACATTTGGCCCAGCTGATTACTCCTTCCTCCTTGAAATATTTTCTTCAGGGGGCTTCTGGCACAGCACACTCTCTTGGTTTTCTCTCTCTCTCTGGTTGCTACCTCTCAGTCTAACGTGTTTTCTTTCCTGTTTCCTTGACTTCAAACACTGGAACTTCACAGGGCTCAATTCTTTGACCTCCGTCTCTCCTTGGTTTACGCTGGGCAATCTCATCCAGTCTCTTGGCATTAAATATCACATTTAACTCTCCAGCCTGAAGCTCTCCTGAACCTCAGACTTTTATACCCTCTGGCTCTCCAACATCTCTACTTAGGTGTCCACAAGGCCCCACAAACTTCACAATCCAAAATCTAGTCCCCAGTCTTCCATCCCTAAGATGTTCCTCCCAAAATCTGTCCCATCTCAGCTGCTGGCTACTCCATCCTTCCAACTGTTTAGGCCAAAAATTTTGATGTCATCCCACCACTTCCACCGCCATCATGTGGCTCAAGCCACCCTCCCCTCTCACGTGGGTTTGTTTCCCATTTAGCTAAGTGACACCCTTTCTTATGTTCTGCCCACCCTTCGTCTATACCCCACATGACAATCAGAGTGATCACAGTAGAGCCAGATCTCTGGCTGAAACCCCCAAGGGCTCCCATCTCAATCTGCATAAAGGCCAAAGTCTTTAAATGACCTACACTTATGGTGACCAGAAAATTTCTCATCTAAACCAGGACATTTTTGAGACTAAAATAATATTAGGACAGTAGGTATAAAATTCGGATTGTCCCAGACAAACAAGATACAAATTTATCCTTCCTATAATGTGCTCCACCATCTGTCCCATGCCAACTTTAGGACATCACCCCCTTCTCTTGATCCTTCTGCCCCAGCCACTCTGGCCACCTTGTTGTTTCTTAAACATTCCAGACATGCACTCAGGGCCTTTCTGCTTGTTGTAACCTCTACCTGGAATGTTCTTCTGCCATCTGTCTACCTGGCTCACTCCCTCAGTGCCTTCAGGTCTCTGAGCAATTGCTGCTTTCCCAGAAAGATCTTCCTCAACCGTTCTACTTAAAACGGAGACCCCACTCCTCATCCATTTCCTACTGACCTTTCTTGCTTTATGTTTCTCCATAGCATTTCTGCTGCCATCCTTTATAAAGAGTATTTTCACTAGATATAGAATTCTAGGTTGATAGTTTTTTTTTTTCTTTCAGCACTTCAAAGATGCCATTCCATAGTCTCCTGGCTTGCATACTACAGTTGACATTTTCAATAATACAAATACATTTCCTAGCTTTGCTAGAACATTCCTGGAGCTCCGCTAAGTTCAAATGAGGCAGTTGTTGATTTGATGCAGATAACACACATTTCACCAGGCACGGGTGAGGGTATCTTATTTTTCATCCAAATATTCAGGGGCCTTTCTGATTCTTCCTCTTGAACTCCCTACATCACTTACCTGAGGTCATCCCTTGGATTTATGTATATTTGATCTAAAATTCTCAAACTGCTGAATGGAATGCCATAGTAAATCCAACTGTATAGCTTCATGCAGGGCATATTCGCCATTGTGGAAAGATTGTGATAAAACTGTGTGATGATAAATAGAATAAAAGATGTCAAAGTAATCCATAAATTCCAAAGTGCTATAAAAATGCATTGGATTGCTAGTGTTATTGCCCTTTTAGATTTCTCACTGGCATAAGATCTTGCCAGTCTCATAAGCAATCAGACCTTGCCTTCCTAAAGTGGAAGGAAGGAAAAGGCTGCACTGTCTGGGCTGAGGGTCTGGGCAGAACATTAGCAAAACTCTGGATACATCTTCCAGTGTCACTGCCCCACATTCATTAGATCCCAAACTTATTTCATTATTTTCTCCTCTCTTTTCTATTTCATGTCCATCCTTAGCACCTTCATGTTTCTAGTCTTCCAGGATAGAATACCCAGAGTTAAAAAGGAGAGAAACTTAGGAGTATTCTAGAACTCTTCCCTTTCCTTCTTTGTGGCCAAGACTATTTTTCCTTTTTTGTAATTCTTGCCCATATTTAGTCCTTCTCTCTATTTCCACTACTAAAACCTTGGACTAAATTCTCCTCAACTCATGCCTGATGGCCACTCTATCTTCACACTAACCTGCCCTTTTACACTGCCAGAAGAACCTTCTAACAACAATAATCTCCCTAACGCACCACTGCCCACTGCACCAAATTAAAATTCTCCCACCAGAGGGGAGGGCACTTCGAGCCCTTCATAATTTGGCCCCTCCCACAGACCCTACCTGTCACAGCCTACCAGCTGCAGGCCCCAAAAAGATCCCATCACCAGGTTCAGCCCGTTCCTGAGCCTCTGGGAGCCAGCATACTAGTACCCCCATCCTGACCACGGCTGGGGTCCAGAATTGGTCTTGCTACCTTTAATGCCAGTCTCCTGTGTGTTACCTTCTACTCAAAACTTTACCGTGTATCTCATGATCTACTTGGTTCTATGTTGTCTGTCAGACAGCGTCATTGCTTTTGTAGCAAAAATATATTTTACTCTTTGACCAAAAGTTTGTAGCCAGCCTCATTGCTACGCCCTCATAGGATCTGAAAGGACAGAAGGCAGTATGATGTAGGGGAACGAGCACAAGCTTTGGAGCTGGGAAGTCCTGGGTTCAAATCCCAGTTTGCCTTCTTACCACCAGCTTCATGATCTTGGGAGTGTCACTTGATTTCTCTGAGCCTCAGGTTTTTCCCCCATATTATTTTTTTGATATATAATTCATATACCAGACAAGTTACCCTTTTAAAGTGTACAATTCAGTAGCATATTCACAAAGTTGCACAACCATCATCACTATCCAATTCCAGAACACCTCATCACCCCAGAAAGAAACCCCATACCCCCTAGCAGTCACCACCCTTTCCCTCATCCTCCCATCCCCTGGAAACCCCCAATCTGCTTTCTGTCTCTATGGATTTGGCTGAGCCTAAGTTTTAGTGATCTATAAACTGAACATAACACTTCCCTTACAGGATTGCTGTGGGGATAGAGGCAATTTTTGCAAAGCTTCTAGATCAGAATTTGGCATCTAAGAGAACTTTAATAAATCACTAATAGTATGTTAATTATTTTTTCTGGCTCCTTTAGATTCCCAAGTATGAAGCCTTTAGCTTCAGACAACTCATGTTCTTTATCACTATCCTCACCCCTCCTGTCTGTTCTTACCCCGCAGCTCATTTCTGTCTAGAT
Source organism: Daubentonia madagascariensis (assembly GCA_023783475.1). Lineage (NCBI taxonomy): Eukaryota > Metazoa > Chordata > Mammalia > Primates > Daubentoniidae > Daubentonia > Daubentonia madagascariensis. Next base: position 2,253,462 of record JAKFHU010000144.1, on the reverse strand, counting down.
CTCTGCCTCTGCAAACCCCACATTTAAGATCCAGCTGAAACCCTACTTCCTACATCATGTGAAATCTTCTTCAGTATAACACTGCTTTTTGTATGGTTTTCCTAAGCTACCCTGGAGAGGAAAGAAAAAAAAAAGCCCTTTCAGCCTAACTTTAAACATTTCCAATATAATGAGATTTTGGCCATGACTCCAGGCTAATCAAGCTTGTGTTTATTTTAAATTTTGCTTTGTGACACATACAGGACTGCTCATACACACAGATGCTTTGTCACAATAAAGAAAAAGAGTGCTATGATATTTTCAGGAGAGATTTCTGATCTTGCAACCGAACTCCCATTACAAAAAGATGTTGAAACAATAAATAGTGACATTTCAGTAGCTCCATACACGGCAGCTAGATTTTTCCACATTCTTGTGATTCACAAATTTAGAGCCATCAAAGATTATAGCCTCTTCAGAGTTTATTTGGTCTTGAAAACCTTCTTAATGAGTTTGACATTTTTATTATGCTCGAAGTCTTCGACCAAAGCCTGGTGCAATTATAGTCATTTATAAAGTAGCCAACATGAAAAGAGGCTTGGCAGGCCCATGACAATGCCTTGCAAAGTCCAGCAGCCTGGGAATGCTCACCCGGTTTTCCATTCCCGTGTCTTGGAAGCACCATGGAGGCCATGGGGGTGGGTGTGGGGCAATCCCTGGAGTCAGTGTAAGAGTAGCTGCCCTAGAATGTTCTTTCTAGCTGCTAAATTCTTTCATTCTAGGCTGATTTCACAAATGCATCAATTCTCCACACTACCCCCAGCCCAACCCTTGAGGGAATAAAGGGAGAGGATCTGCCCTCACACACAGCAGGACAGAACGGTTAATGGCGCTTGCTCTGTAGTCAGATGGACCTGCATTCAAATCTTGCTTCTATCATTTCATCATTTAATTATCTCACAGGTTGTTGGGAAAGTTATTTATTCTCTCCAAAGCCAAGTTTCCTGAGCTTTAAGATGGGCATCATAATAGGGGATTAACTAAGATAATGAATATAAAGTGCTTAATGTAGTGTCTAGAATGCAGCAAGTGCTCAGTTAATGATGGCCATTGTTACTATTTTAATTGTTACTTTCATCATCATCATCATTATCAGACATGAACCAGTTTTGGGGGGGGGTCATTGAAGATGGTTGGGTGTGATTAATTAAAATAAGTTCCAATCATTCCTTTTTTACTCCTTCCCACCCCAAATATTTATAAAGTGCTTTGTATGTATAAGGCACTGTTACTAGGTACCGTGGGGATTACAATGATTAAGACACAGAATCTTCCCTCAAGGATCTTACAGAAGAGTACAAGTCATGTATTAAGACAAAAAATACAATGACAAGAATTCCAAGAGAAAAGCAAACAAAATCCTATGGGAATTCAGAGGGAGAGTACATAGAAGAGCAGAAATCAGAGAAGGCTTCCTGGAGGAGGTGGTACCCAATTGAGAGACTAGAAAACAAGCACTCCAGGAGGAGAGCAAGGCTTTGAAATACAGACAGAGTTTTCTGTGTGAGTAACAATCTTGCACAGAATATTGTTGAATCCACAGCATTGACTGTAGCTAATTAGTGGTATTTTTCCAAGGCCACACTGCTATAAAATCTTAATTGCTGTTTTAGTCTTAAAAAAGAAACGCTTTTGCTGCTCAAAAATCAGTCACTTTGGAAGGAAAGTTAAATAGGCTTTTACCAGATGGAGTCATAACAGAAAGATGACACTAACCAAGCCTGGATGTTTCAGAATTTGAGATGTGAGAGCTTACAGTCAAACAGAGAGCCAAAGTGCCTCTTGGTGAGATTTGTGGTTCTGCAGCTGAAAAGGAGCTTCTCATACTGGGGTGCATTGTGGGGAAGACATTGGGGCTTTATGCAGCTCCCAGTCTCTAGACACAAAGCGGGCCTCTCCACACAATACGGGAGACGACATTTGCCCTTGAATGCACACACATTCCTCCGGGCCCACGGCCAGAGTCTACCGGAGCTGCTGAGCAAAAAGTAACAGCCCTTACTTTATAAAATGCTCCTCATCAGGTTTTAATGAAGAAAATGGGGTGGGACATTGCCAAGGGAGCACGTACCACCGGATTGATGGTGTGTAATTAGCCTACCTTATGATTTGAGCAGGGTCCCTGGCTTAAGGGCCTTTCTACCCTTGAGATACTCCACAGCATTTCTGTAACCTCACAGGTGGCCAAGGTCTGGCCAGAACACCAAACAGTTTGTATGAGTCTGAGCCTCAAATTTAGGAGCTAAGAGAAAACATTATGATGTGTATGGACAGGGTATGGCGTAGCAGGGGCTCGAAACATGTCTTGTGAGTATGTGACAATGTGACAGGAAGTGGGTTTCACATATGATATCAGCTCAGAGGACTTGGACCCTCCCCAGGGAATGAGCACCCATATTTCTACTTGGATGGAAAAAAAGTACAGCAAATCGATTGATCAAGTGTTTATCTTGTACATACTGTGTAACCAGCACTGCACCATGCTAGAAACAATAGGCTGGATGCAAAAGAAATATAAAACACTGTCTCAAAGATTTACAATTTAGTTTGGGAGACAAGACTAAGCCACATGAAATTCTTGTACCCAATATTATTTAGTTTTACTAAGGGTTTCAAGCGGTCCTAGCTGTAAACATTGACTGTAAGTACAAGTGGACTTTAGAGGGAAAATAAATAAGGGCAAAGCAAGTTTGAATAGTTGAAAAACGTGTCAAGAAGGAGGCAAGACTTAAGCTAGGTCGTTCCTAACATAGGTGACACATACCTTCGTCAATCTTTAAAAAATAAGTTCTAAGAGAAACAGTAAGAACTTTATTTATTAGGTTACCTCTTTAAGTACTCAGCAATCTTGTGAGATAGTTACCATCTAAGGTTAGTTTGTCAGAAGTGAGATGGGATTTGAACTCAGGGCTGTTCTTAAACCTCGCATAGCTGCATAAGTATTGTGGGTATTATAAAAATAATATGGTTCTTTCAGAAGCATAGTCAGAATGCTATGGCTTTTCTGGATCCTGAGTAACTTATATGGCTGGACAGGATCAAGAGTGAAAAGCAACACTCAACAGAACAAATCTATTGTTTAATGTGGACTAAATTAAGAATTTATGAAGGAGATTCATTCTCCCAATTGAAAGCTTAATTATGGAAATATGTTTTTGGCATTAGCCTGACACATCTGCTCTGCCATCTTGAAGAATATCAGCAACTCAATTAGAAAAGACATGGATTACAGAGAAGCCCACGTTGGATGGCACGGTGCTCCTTGGAGCGTGTGGTGGGGTTCTCCCAAACAAACCCGTGAGGCCTGTTGGTTCCTGCCTCAAAAGAATAATTTAATGACTGCTAACATGCCTGAGTCCTTGGCTGTGAGTGGAAGACTCCAGCACAAAGCACAGGGAAGGGGAGGCGAAGCGAGGGGAGTGTAGCAGGGAATGGGGAAATGGACTCAACAAAATGACCCCTGACCCCTCCCCCCTTCAGTCAAGTCCTGGCCTTTACAGTGAATCCTCTAGTGTATTTATACTTGATATCACGTATACCTCCTGGCCTGCCTTGTCTCAGTACTCATCAACGTCTACAGACTAAAGGTCAAACTCTCGGTCTTAGGGATGTGTCCTGGATGCCTTTTCAAACTTCATGATGTAGCCACACCAGCCAAATTAGCATTTTCCAAACATATCATGGGTTGGATATCTTCTGCCCTTGGTTCTGGCTCTTGCTCCCTTGGCCTGGAAGGCCCTTCTCGCATATCTTCCTGACCAATTCTTAGCAATCCTTCAAAGTCTAATCTAAAAAAACCCAGGTCCACGAAGCCCTTCCTAACCCTCCTGTCTCTGCCCTCCAACATAGCCCTTCCTTCTCGTCCCGACCTGTCCTCCTTACTCAGTTTAGCCTGCTTTATGAACACTCCTCACTCCCCTGAGAGGCTGGGAGCACCTGGAAGGTGCTCCTGGTTTATTTACCTGGGCGAGCCTAGGGCCTAGCACAGGCTTGGGCCCACAGCGGGCTCACACTAAATGTCTGAGGGAGAAATGAAAAGCAATTCAAGGGGGTGCCTGAACTCACTTCCTTTGGGGCTGACACAGATGTGTTCCCTGATGAGACACATTGCACGGTCCTGGGGGCTTGGAAGCCAGGCCTGGGGACAAGGAGGGATCTGCTTTCCTACCTGAGGAGGCCAGGGAGGGAAGAGACCCTTCTCTCATTGGGTGTTGAGCTTGGTAAAAACCTGTAAGTGTCATCTAATTACTTGGTGGTGGCAGAGAGGATACAAAGGAAACTAAGTCGTCCCAGCAAGGTGGTTTCCCCAGGGATCTTCTCAACTTGTTCTTCCAAGTGAACTATAAAAGATGCTTTCTTTGTATACATGTGGCTTGCTTAAAAGCTTTTTCTTTATAAATCTTATTATTCTTGTAATGACTTCTGTTATTATGCCTTTCACAGTGTATGTTGTCTATAGAAAGAGCTGGCATAAATATTCTGTAAAGAAGTCTGGAAGAGCTGCACATATAATATATATAACAAAATATGTACTTTATAATATATATACTATATATATATATAAAAATCTACTTAGCAACTCTCCAAAAATTTGCAAAATACATATCAATTGCTAAAGATTCAAACTGTAAATTTTAGCCAGGCTGTTCTTACTTGAGACAGGATATTCTGGGTAGCACCAAGGAAGGCCTATGATGGAAAGCATACTCAGGAATTTGAGACATTTAATGCTATAATTTAGAAGTAATCTAAATAGTCTATGGCTTTACCCAAAAACAAGATAGAAGGAACAATATTATTGGAACAATAAGAAAAGAAACAACTTCAAAGCTAAACTTTCAAGCAAAGAATTTGGACTGAAAGAAAAAAGTGAACTCTAGTTAAATATTTTGGTTTAGTAATAGTCCCTCTTTGCCTCACCCAGCCCTGCTGCCTAAAGCTGTGGCTTCGGTGTTCTTTGGCTGCCTTCCTCTTCCCCGCCCCACTCCGGCTGCAGCTCTTGAACAACAGCCTTCCCAGCCAGGAGGGCCAGGCCACCCCAGGGCTTAAGAAACCATTGCTGCTCTTCCACCTCCCTGTGTTCCTGCTTGCCCAAAACACAGCAATGTTCCCCAGCCAGGGAGCCTGCAGGGTTCCAACCCTACCACGTAGAAGAGAAGACAAGCAGAAAACACTTCCATTATTATTAACAGTTTGGCCAAATTGAGCCCAAAGAGCTTTGCCCAAGCAAGTATCAACCTAGGCCTCTTCAACACCAGGAAACTTTAGAATTCAAAGAGCCCTTGCAGGTGACTCCATCTGGAGTAACTAGATAGAACTAAATATCTTAGTTTGTCCCCAGGGAGCCAGTCCTGGGTTGATGCTATGGACAATCTGAATGGCAACTCACAGTTTATAAAATACAATACTCTCAGCAGTAAGCTTTCACAGCACCCTCTGGAAGAGGGACACCTGACGCACTTATTGTGCTAGAGAAACAGACGGCCACTTCTGGAAGGTGGGGGAAGATTTTCATAAAAAAATAAAAGGGCCTTTGATAAGTATCTTGGTGTTTGTACTTGGAGAAGAGAGAGAGAGAGAAAACCACAAGGATGTCATGATTTTGACTATGTACCAACCCACAGAAGGGTGGTACACACTGTGTCATTTGTGGAAGGCCACTCTCCCCTCAAACCCGGCGGCAAGACAGAAGATGCCCCCATGTTTCACCCATCACCACAGACAGAGTGATTCCTCTAAAGACATGTTTTTAATAAGGGATGGAACACATACGCATAAGAAACAAAACACAAACAAGGAATACTTCAAGGACATTCTGGTTGTGATTTAAAAAGCAAAAAACAAACAAAAATGAACTTTTGCTGGGAAAAAAAAGCGGCGATGAGGTTGGACAGAGGACTCGAGTCCTGACTTTAAAGGTTAGGAGATGCTGAAACTGTCACCAATAAAAAGCTGTGCCATCTCTCAGTCAAACCAGTGGGTGTAGTTGTGCAAACACAGACTCAAATCCTTCTCTATCACTTACGCAGCGCTTGGGCAAGTTTCTTAGCTTCTCTGGGTCTTGGTTTCTTCATCTGTAGAATGGGTATAACAGGACCTGCTTACTATCTTTAAGCGGAGGGCACTGAACTAGCAGATCTTGGGGCGATGGAGTTGGGGGAGTCTTCTGCTCTAACAACTCAAGAGAGAATGTTCTCCAGCGAAGTACATTTGCAGTTAATTATTGACAGGACTCTTTGGAAATACAATAACTGGGAAAGAATGCCATCTGTTTCCTCTTGCATACACACATATGCAATTTCAGGCCCTTCAAACTCCCAAAGCTCTAATTATACTGCTTGTTAAAACAAATTTTTAGGATTCCCAGTGTCTGACTTCTAGGCCTTTCCATTTGTAGTGCCTTTCCAGCACCAGCCATTACCTATATAGAAGTATCACCACCCAGCCCCCAATCCTAATCTGATCTGATTAGTTTGGATCATTTAGTTTAGTAAGAATATCACCTGACTTGTCAAACTTAGCTCATCTTTGTCTTGTACGCCAAACTTCTCTTGTTCACACCATACCACCACTCAGTTCCCACCACGGGATTGCCCGATCCTCTACATCGCTGGGAATGCTTCCTCCTCCTTCGGCACCCAGTGCAGATGTCACCTCTTCAGAGGCTTCCCCAATTCCCTCACTCCCAAGGGAGGCCTGGGTGCTCCCTTATTTCTGCTCCCAAGCCCTTGGTACATCCCTCAGGCATAAAATACATGTTGTTTACTTCTGTCTTTCCCAAATATGAATTCCTCCAGACCTAGACTAGACCTTATTTTCCCTCGTGCACACCACACAAGACTGACGCGTTGTAGGAAGTGGGTTAGTGCTGGTTGGATAAACGGAGGCCTGAGCATGCACGACCTGGAGCGTAGCCTCGACACGGAGGCTGATGATGCCTGGGGGGCTGTTAAGACCCCAAGGAGGAGGCTTGAGGTCTCCACCTGAGGCAGTGTGGGAAACCTCTTTGATTGGGGAAGGCTGGATCACCTGGTCACCCCTGGGTCAGGCTGGATATGCCTAGGCTAGGGCAGAAGCTCGTTCACAGAGGGGCAGAAATCCCAGCGTAAGAGATCCACGCAGGCTTGAGAACAGACTGGAGCTAACAGTAACAACAGTCCAGTAGGTCCCTGAGCTGTGGGGCAGAAGGGGCAGAGACAGGCACCTGGCAGGAAAAGGTGACTCCATGCTGTGCTGTGCTCAGCGCCACCATGGAGCTCACGTCCATCTGTCCCCTCTCACCACTGTGTTCTCAAGCACCTTCCCCCTCTTCCCTCTTTCCCACTGGCTGCTCTCTTGCTGATTTTTATTTTTTCATTTTTATTTTTATTATTTTGAGACAGGGTCTCGCTCTGTTGCCCGGGCTAGAGGGCAGTGGCGTCATCACAGCTCACTGCAACCTCAAACTCCTGGGCTTGAGTGATCCTCCCACCTCAGCTTCCCAAAGTGCTGGTATTACAGGTGTGAGCCACTGCGCCTGGCCTCTTGATGATTTTAAACAGCCCCTGATTTGGGTAGTAAGAATTTGCATCCAGACACAGAGGAGAGAAGGGAGAGGAGACAGAGGGGCAGAGAAGGGGCAGTCTCATCCTGCCTCGTCACACTGTTTCCAGCCAGTTAGTATGATTTTAAAAGTCCACCCATGAGGGTTTCTTAAAGGTTCTTTTTATCACAATGATGCTAAAAGATAAGGCTGGGGACAGGAAGAAAACCTCTGCTCATTTCTCCATTTGATTTAGGTTTGGCTCTGACTCTTTCTGGAAAGAACTTCAAACCTCTATTTTCCCTAGTTGCGTATCTTTGGAAAAGTTAATGAACCTCTCCAAGATTCCAATTCCTATCCACTAAAATGAGGATGTTCCTATGGAACTAAGTACCTCATGGAACTAAGTTGGGATGTGATGAGAGTGGGTATGTAGGACACTCAGCTCAGCGCCTGGAATGTGTGGCTGCTCACAAATGTCACTCCTCGTCCCCTCTCTCAGTCAGCACTGAACCTCTGGACTCACAACACCTCAATGCTCAATAGTCTTCTAATGTGCGCCATTCTCAACTTACAGGCAGGCTATGTTCCAAATACTTATTTGAAAGCTGAACTACAAACAGACTTTCCCACACAATGCATTCTGCACATGGTGATTGGGTTCCCAGACCTGCCCATAAAAGCAAATCCAGCCCACAGTGGATTCTGTCACTGTTTTGCAGACCAGAACCCAAAGACCAAGGAGGAGGTGGTTTCTGTGGGAAAATGTGTTCTGATTTTCAACTTATCACGCGAGGCAAACAGCTTCTCCCGACACCTCTACAGAGGGGTAACAGCTCAGCTCCTGGGTCAGCAGGGCCATGTGGCTGTGCACACACTCAGACAATCCCTAGGGCTGGGAGGTGCCGTGGGGGCTGCTTGCAGCCTCCATCTCTCTCTCTGCTGTTGCATCCTGCAGCTTCTGCCCATTGCGCACTTCACTGCTGGACGGAACACGCAAGAACAGAGCATTCACTTCAGTCATCTGCTCAAGAACCTCAAATGGTTTCCCTGCCAAAAGATCTACATTTCCTCTCTCACTCTTCCAAAATCTGCTTCTTCCCATGGTAACCACATGTTGGCTTATAAATGCATGTTCTTTTCTCTTTCAATTTTCTTGCTCTGTGATGTAGAGGAAACATTGCAAGCCATGGAGCAAAACTCTAGTTCAAATCCTGGCTATATCACATGCTAGCCAGTGACCTTGGGCAGACAAACTAACTTCTCAGCTCTCTCTTCCTCATCTATAAAATGAGGGATAGTAACACCTGCCTCAGAAGGTTGTTCGGAAAATTACAAGAGATAATGTTCATAAAAGTATGACATGGTGCCTGTCACCCATGAGGCCCACAAACATTGGTTTTTGTCTTTTCTTCCATTATTTCTATAGTGAAACCATTCCTGAACAATACCATTCACATTTACTTGCCTTCTTCTTGTTACACACCCACTTTTTTGTTTGTTAGTCTTTGGTATACGGAAGATGTCTGGGTTTGTTGCATTTTTTGCTAAGAAAAACATCTGGCCCCAATCTAAACATCTTTCCCCACAAACGGGCTGGTTGCAAACATTCTTGCAGAAGGTTTCATTGGGCCTCATACTCCCAACAGCTGCCCTCTGACATCTCCTGGAGCTCTGCCAGTATGAATTCACCAGGTGTTTGCCTTTTTAGTGTCATCTGTCACACACGGAACATGTCACATGCCCAGTGGGGAAGCCCAGCTGACGACCTACTCCCACACCTTGGAGATGGGAGTCAGCCAAGACGATGGGTACAGCAGTGTTCTTGCTTTGTGGGAACTGAAGACGTCTGAATGATTAAAATCTTATCACATGGTCATGTGTTTGTGATATACACAGATGAAAAACAGATATATAAAGAATGACACTTGATCTTGGGTCAAAGGTAGGCCCAACATGCCGGCCTTGAACGAGTGGAAAAGTCATGCCCTGCTGGATTCAATTCCCAGCTCCACTACACACTACTGTCTAACCTTAGGCAAGTCACCAAATTTCTCCAAATTTCAACTTTTTGAGGTTAGTGATAATAAACAACTGCCCTGCCTATTTTGTGACAATAAGATGAAAGGATGTCTGCAGAAGTGCTTTTCTATTTTGAAGACCCCTTCCAAAATGCAAGGTATTGTTATCACTATTTCACACGTATTGTTCTGTAAGACCGGCCTAGTCTTATCTTCACCCTAGTCTAGGTCTACGTGGCCTCAAAGCTACCATATTGCAGGCCTCCAAATCAGTCTCAGCCTGGCACTGGCTCACGAATTATCCTGAAATTCTGCTCTAAACAAATGTATTGTGGAATATTTCAAGTCTACAGAAAAGATAGGGAATGATAGCACGAACACTTGGGTTCTCATCACCCAGATGAGTTTTAATCCAACAGATATGGCTGAAACTCCTCTCCCCGACTCCGTTCCTCTTTCTCCCTCATCAGCCATAACCACTATCCTTAATTTGGCATTTATCATTTTCATGCACGTCTATATTCCTACTGATATGTATAGATATATAAATGATTTATAGTATTGTTTTACATGTTTAAAAGTTTATGTACATGATATAATAATACATTCATAATTCAGAAACCATCTTTTTTCTTTCATCTTTGATTTTATTTTGTCCATGATGATATATGTGGCTCTAGTTTTGTTTTTTTTTAAATGTTACTCTGTACTTCATTACATGCATAACCCACAACTTATTTATCTATTCTCCTGAGGACGGAGATTGTGGTGTTTCCAATTATTGGTGATTATAAACATTGCTGCTAGCAACATTATTGTAATTGTCCTGGTGTACACATGTACAAGGATTTCTCTGGGCAGTATTTTTCTAACTTTTTTGACTGTAACCCACAGTAAGAAGTATATTTTATATCACAGTATGCTACACAAGATGCAAAATATGTATGCACACACACACACAAATTGGAGCTGTTTTAAGAAATAAGACTTGTTACTCTTATTGCATCCTATGTCCTTTAATATATTCTATTCCATTTTATTCTATACTTTAAATGCTAGTCAAAACCCATTAAATTTACTTCACAAGCCATTAATGGGCCTAGGGTATACACTTAGACATGAAATTGCTGAATGGATGGAAGGGTATCTGAATCTCCAACTCCCCATTACAACCCTGCTAGTTTAAATCACTCTCCAGCTAAAAAAGCACAACAGGTTCCTCATGTCTAACACCCCACAGCAAATTCCTGGGTCTTTCTCACAAGGCCCTCCATGACTCAGCCACCTTCCTGGCCAAACTGCCAACACTCATCAATTAACCCTTTGACAGGTTTTCCTTCTGCCCCCACAACACACTTTGCTTGTTCCTACCTTTGCTCAAACTGTGCCTTCTGATTGTCACACTCTTTTTCTCCCCCTTTGCATCCCTGATACCCATCTCCCCAACATGCATTCCAACCTGCCCCAGCCCCATATTGTCCTTGCACTTAAGCTGCATTTAAAAGCACCACTATGATATTTCTTCCTAATCTTCAACCATGTCTCAGTTTTCCTAGTGACAAGATTCTTGATGGTGGAGATGCCACAATGAAAGTCCTTGTCTTAGAGGATCTCATTCTTGAGTCAAAAGTCCCAGCTCCAAGTCACTGGGTTTGCTACCTCAGGGTAATCTTTTAAACTCTCTGAGCTCCATTTTCCTGACATATAAAGTTAAAATGTGGTAAAATTGGTTTTTTGGTTTTTAAAAGAGAAAATGAGATCACAGCTGTAGAAGTGCTTTGAAAACTGTAAGAGGGCAGAGAAGGGCTTATTCCTATGTGCATTTTACAACCTTCATAGGGCCTAGCACATAGGTTGACACTTGTTGGTTCTGATAAGCTGCTTCCTTTAGTGGGTGCAAACAGTGCCATGAGGGAAACTTAGAATAGTGTGGTAGGCAGAATCCCAAGATGATCTCCAGATTTCCTGCACCTGCTGTTGTGCATACCAGGGATAATTTCAGGACTGTGAATGTGTTTGATTTCACTCTCATGATTAGGTTAGGTTAAATGAGACAGTTGACCTTCAGATAGATTATCTGGGTGGCCTGACCTAATCACCCAAGCCCTTTAAAAGCAGAGGGTTTTCTCTCTCTGGTCACAGGTTTGAAGCATGAGAAGGATTTGTCATGCTGATTCTGACTTAAAGATGAAGGGAGCTATGTGGCAAGGAACAGAGCTGGCCTTTAGTACTCTGAGAGCACCCCTCAGCTGACAGTCAAAAAGGAAACAATTACCACAGTCCTACAGCTGTAAGGAAATGAATTCTGCCAACAACTACTGAGCTTGGAAGAAGACCCTAAACTCCAGATAAGGATGGCAACCCTAATAAACACCTTGGTTTCACCACAGTGAGACCCTGAGCAGAAAACCTAGCCATGCTGTGTCCAGACTTCTGACCTACAGAAACTGTAATATAACACATTTATGTTGAGGGATGTGACATCAGCAAGATGGCAGAATAGGAGGTCCCCAGCCCATGTTCCTCTACAGAAAAAAATATTTGGCAGCCATCCACAGATAAAAGTGCCTTTGTGGGAGCTTTGGGATTCAGGCAGGAGGTTGCAAAGCGCCAGTGGGGCCCAAGACCAAGGAGGGCTGCTTTGAGAAGGCAGTCCCATGCACAGCTGGCAGGACCTCCAATTGTGGTCCCAGTTATGGACTAGAAGCATCACTGTCCCCCTGTGGACTCAGCTCCAGGCCTGCTTGTCTGAATTCCTGCCACTAGCCCCTTCCACCAAGGGACCCAGGAGAAGCCACACCCATCTGTGCCCCAAGTAACAGGGCCATCAACCTTGAACTTGACTGCTGTCCCTGAAGCAGCAGTGTGACTTGGCTCCAGCTCTGCTCTACCAAGGTTTAGAGATAGTCCTGACCACCCAGGGATCCACCCAAGGTACCTAGGAGGAACCATGCCTATAGGTGACTCCTAGTAACACACTCACTGACCTTGGTCCCAACTGTGGCCCCTGAAGAAATCTCATGACTTGGCTGCAGCCCTGCTTTACTGTGGTCCATCAGTAATCTTGTTTTCCCAGGGACCTGGCAGGAACACACTTAGGGACTCAGTGGAAGTCACACTTGTCCACATCCTTGGTAACAAGCCTGACAACTGTGAATCTGACTGTGGATCTGGAAGCAGCCATGGAACCTGGCTCTAGCCCCACTTGACTGTGATCCCAGAGTTAGTTCCATCACCCAGAAAAAATTATTTACCTTCCAAAACCAATCTGTAAAGACTGGAAGAGGTGTTTGCTCCTTCAAATGTAAGGCTACATGGGTTATGAAGAATCAGGCAAACCACCAAGATAAACTAATGAAACACTAGTAACCAACCATAAAGAAATGGAGATCAATGAGCTGCTGGACAAAGTGTTCAAAATAATCATCTTAAAGAAGCTCAGTGAGCTGCAAAGAAATAGATAACTAAATAAAGCCAGAAAAAATACACAAACAAAATTAGAAATAGAAACTATAAAAAAGAATCAAACAGAAATCCTAGATCTGAAGAATACAATGACTAAACTGAAAAATTCAATAGAGAGCTTTAATAGCAGACTTAATTATGCAGAAGAAAGAATTAGTGAACTCGGAGACAAGTCATTTGAAATTATCTCATTAGAGGAACAAAAAGAAGGAAAGAATGAAAAGAGTGAAGCAAGCCTATGAGATTTATGGGACACCATCAAGTGAACCAATATATGAATTATGGGAGTTGTAGAAGGAACAGAGAAAGGGAAAGAGGTAGAAAGCTTATATAGAGATATAAAGACAGAAAAATTCAAAATTCTGGGAAAGGAATTGAACATCTAGATCCATGATGCCCAAAGAACCCCAAATAGGCTGAACTTCAGAAGTCTTCACTGAAACATATTATCAAATTGTCAAAAGTCAAACACAGAAAACTTTGAACGTAACAAGAGAAAAGTGACTTTTCACATACAAGTGAAACTCCCTAAAGACTATAAGGGGATTTCTCAGCAGAAATTTTGCAGGCCAGGAGAGAGTGAGAAGATATTTTCAAAGTGCTGCAAGAAGAAAACTCTGTCAACCAAGAATACTATACCTGGCAACACTCTCCTTAGGAAATTAAGGAGAAAGAAAGATTTTTCCAGACAAACAAAAGTTCATCACCATTAGATCTGCCTTACAAGAAATTCTCAAGGGAGTTCTCCAAGTTGAAACAAAAGGACACTAATTAGCAATATGAAAATATAAAGTACAAAATGCACTGATAATGGGAAGAATATAGTTAAATTCAGAATACTCTAATATTGTAATGGTAGCATATAAATTACTTTTAATTCTAGTATAAAAGTTAAAAGATAAAATATTAAAAATAATTATATTAATAGATACAATAATTTGTTAATAGAGATACAATATATAAGTTGTAAATTGTGACATCAATAACATAAAATTTGGGGGACAGAAGTAAAAATGTATTTAATCAAAGTTAAGTTGTCATCAGCTTAAAATAGACGATTATAGCTATAAGATGTTTTATGTAAGCCTCATGGAAATCACAAAGATAAAAACTGTAATAGATACACAAAAAATAAAGAGAAAGGAATCAAAGGATACCACTACAAAAAAAATCATCAAATCACAAAGCAAAACATCAAGAGCAGAAGAAAGGAACAAAGGAACTACAAAACAGGTAGAAACACTTACACTGGACAAAATAAACTTTAAGTCAGAAACAGTCACAAGAGATAAGAAAATCATTATATAATGATAAAGGGATCACTTCATCAAGAGAATGCAACAATTACGAACATATATGCACCCAACATTGGAACACCTAAATATATAAAGCAAATATTGACAGAACTGAAGAGAAAAATAAAGAGCATTACACTAATAGTAGGGGCCTTCAATACCCCAATATATCCAACAGTGGATAGATCATCCACATAGAAAATCAATAAGGGAACAGTGGATTTGAACAACACTACAGAACAAATGGACCTAACAGACATATACAGAGCATTCTATCCAATAGTAGCAGAATACATATTCTTCTCAAGTACACACAGAACATTCTCCAGGATAGAACATATGTTAAGCCACAAAACAAGTCTTAATAAATTTAAGAAGAATGAAACAATATTAAGTATCTCTTCTGACCAAAATGGTATAAAACTAGAAATTAAGAGCAGAAGGAAATTTTTAAAATTCACAAATATGTAGAAATTAAACAACACACCTCTAAACACAGTCTTGAACAGCCAATGGGTCAAAGAAGAAATCAAAAGGGAAAACAAAAAATTATTGAGACAAACAAAAATAGAAATACAATATACTTACAGGATGCAGCAAAAGCAATTCTAAGAGGGACATTTATAGTGATAAATAGCTACATTAAGAAAAAAGAAAGATCTCAAATAAACAACCTAACTTTAGGAACTTTAGTTCATCAAGGAACTAGGTAAAGAAGAAAAAACTAAACCTAAAGTTAGCAGAATAGAAAATAATAAAGATTAGAGCAGAAATAAGTGAAATAAAGACTAGAAAAACAATGGAAAAGATCAATAAAACTAAGAGTTGGGTTTTTGAAAAGATAAATAAAATTAACAAACCTTTAGCTAGACTAACTGAAAAAAAGAGAGAAGCCTCAAACAAAATCAGAAATGAAAGAGAAGACACTACAACTGATACCACAAAAGTAAAAAGGACTGTAAGAGACTACTATGAACAAATACATGCCAACAAGTTGAATAACTAAGAATAAATTATTAGAAACATACAACCTGCTAAGACTAAATCATGAAGAAACAGAAAATCTGAACAGGCCAATGATAGAACCAGTAATTAAAAACCTCCCAACAAAGAAAAGCCCAGGATCTGATGGCTTCACTGGTGAATTCCACCAAACCTTTACAGAAGGATTAATGCCAATTCTTCCCAGATCCTTACAAAAATCTGAAGAGGAGGGAGCACTTCCAAACTCATTTTATAAGGCCTGCATTACCCTGATACCAAAGCCAGGCAAGGACACTACAAAAAATAAAATTATAGGCAAATATTCCTGATAGACACAGATGTAAATAACCTCAACAAAATACCAGCAAACTGAATTCAACAGCATGTTGAAAGGATCACATACCATGATCAAGTGGGACTTATCCCTGGGATCCAAGAATGGTTCAACATATCCAAATGAATAGGTGTGATACACCACATTAACAGAATGAAGGAAATATATAATCCTCTCAATAGATGCAGAAGAGGCATTTGACAAAATTCAACATCCTTTCATGATAAAAACTCTAACAAATTAGTGATAGAAGGAATATACTGCAACATAATAAGGGCCATAGATAACAAGCCCACAGCTAACATCATACTTAACAGTAAAAAGTTGAAAGATTTTTCTCTAAGATCAAGAACAAGATAAGGATGCACATTCCTGCCACTTCTATTGACCATAATGCTGAAGACTTAGGCAGAGAAAGTAGGCAAGAAAAAGAAATAAAAGACATACAAATAGGAAAGGAATAAGTAAAATTGTCTGTTTGCTGATGACATGATCTTATGTTAGAAAATCCTAATGATACCACAAAAAACTTGTTGGCACTAATAAATTCAGTAAAGTTGTAGGATACAAAATCAGCACACAAAAACCAGCTGCGTTTCTACACATTAACAACAAACTATCCAAAAAAGAAATGAAGAAAAAAATCCCATTTACAAGAGCATCAAAAATAATAAAATATTGAGGAATAAATTTAACCAAGGAGGTGAAAGATCTATACACTGAAAATGATAAAACATTGATGAAAGAAATTGAAGAAGACAAATAAATAGAAAGATATTCCATTTTCATGGATTGGAAGAATTAATATTGGTAAAATGTCCATACTAACAAAAGTGATATACAGATATAATGCAATCCTTATCAAAATTCCAATGGCATTTTTCACAGAAATAGAAAAAACAATCCTAAAAGTCATATGAAACCAAAAGAGACCCTGAATAGCCAAAGCAATCTTGAGCAAGAAGAACAAACTGAAAGTATCACACCTCTTGATTTCAAAATATATTATGATGCTACAGTAATCAAAACAGTATGGTATGGACATAAAAACAGACATACAGAACAACGGAACAGAACAGAGAGCCCACACACTTACAGTCAATTGATCTTCAACAAGAGTGCCAAGAATACACAATGGAGAAAGAACAGTCTCTCAATAAATGATTCTGGGAAAACTGGATGTCCATATTTGGAAGAATGGAATTGAACCCTTATCTCTATATAAAAATCAACTCAAAATGGATTAAAGACTGAACCATAAGACTTGAAACTGTAAAACCACTAGAAGAAAGCATAGGGGAAAAGCTTTTTGACATTGGTCTGGACAATGATTTTTTTTTTGGATATGACCTCAAAAGTATAGGCAACAAAAGCCAAAACAGACAAGTGGGATTGCATCAAATTAAAAATCTTCTGCACAGCAAAGGAAACAATCAACAAAATGGAAAGGCAACCTATGGAATGGGAGCAAATATTTGTAAACCATATATCTGATAAGGGGTTAATATCCAAAATATATAAGAAACTCAAACAACTGAATAGCAAAAAATCAAATAATCTGATTTTAAAATGGGCAAAGGACCTGAGTAGACATTTCTCAAAAGAAGACTTACAAATGGCCAAAAGGTATGTAAATGGGTGATCAATATCACTACTTATCAAGGAAATGCAAATCAAAACCAGAATGAGATATCACCTCTCACCTGTTAGAAGGACTACTATCAAAAGACAAAAAGATAAGTGTTGGTGAGGATGTGGAGCAAAGGAAAACTTTGTACATTGTTGATGGAAATGTAACTTGGTACAGTCACTAAGGGAAATAGTACGGAGACTCTTCGAAGTATTAAAAATAGAATGACCATATGACCCATCCAGCAAGCCCTCTTCTGAGTATATATCCAAAGGAAATGAAATTATTATTTCGAAGAGTTACCTGCACTCCCATGTTCACTGCAGCATTATTCACAATAGTCAAGATATGGAAACCTAAGTGTCCATCGATAGATGACTGGATAAAGAGACTGTGGGAGAGACATATATGTATATATATACACAACAACATAGATGAATCTGGAGGACATTATGCTAAGTGAAATAAATCAGACACACAAAGACAAATACTGTACAATCTCACTTATATGTGGAATGTAAAAAAGTTGAACTCATAGAAGCAGAGAGTAGAATGGTGGTTGCCAGGTGTAGGGGTAGGGTAAAGGGGAGATGTTAGTCAAAGGGTACACAGTTTCAGTTATGCAAGATGAATGAGTTCTGGAGATCTAATGTACAGCATGGTGACTATAGTTAATGATACTGTGTTACATACCTAAAATTTGCTAAGAGAGTAGATCTTAAGTGTTCTCACCACACACACACACACACACACACACACACACACAAAGATAACTATGTGAGGTGATGGATGTATTAATTAGTTAGTAGTAATCACTTTGCAATGTACACATATATCAAAATGTCACATTGTACACCTTAAATATCTACAATTGTTATTTGTCAATGGATACCTCAATAAATCTGGGGAAAAAACCCTTAGACTCTGGAGTTAAACTGCCTGGCTTATAGTCTGTCATTCAAGGACTTAATTTCTTTTCCAATGTTATTTCTCACTTTGCAGTCTAGATAAAGACTGCATCTCTCCATATCCCACTAGCTTTTCAAGTCCAGTTGCATGTCACCTTACCCACTTCCCTGAAGTAATCCTCCTCTCCTCAGAACTGCCCTAGCACAGTTTACAGTATGTAAACTTCTTACTACCTGCTTTGTACAGATAACACACTTTCTTTTTTTTTTTTAATTTCTCATGGGAAAGCACAAATTTCTTGAGGACAGGATATTATATCATTGTATTCGTTTTCATATGTCTAATAAATTACAGTCCTGACTTGCACACTGTGGTTGCTCAAAAAATGTTAGGTGAATGACATCAATTTACAAATACAAATCTGACTCTGAGCATCAACCTGCCCCCAAACATTGACGTGGTTTATTTTTTATTTTTTTTGAGACAGAGTCTTTGCTCTGTCGTCCCGGGTAGAGTGCAGTGGTGTCATCATAGCTCACTGCAACCTCAAACTCCTGGGCTCAAGAGATCCTCCTGCCTCAGCCTCCCGAGCAGCTGGGACTACAGGCGCGTGCCACCATGCCTGGCTAATTTTTCTATTTTTAGTAGAGACGGGGTCTCACTCTTGCTCAGGTTGGTCTCCAACTCCTGAACTAAAGCAATTCTCCTGCCTGGGCCTTCCAGAGTGCTAGAATTACACGCATGAGCCACCGTGCCTGGCCATGTGGTTTTAAGTCACTAAATTTATGATAATTTGTCATACAGCAATAGAAAACTAATATACACAGAGTTGGGCAAATTTAGTCACTAGCTAGGTCTTCTTTTTCTTTGTTTGTAAAATAGGTGTCTCTCATTGCTCTTGTTTTACTTTCCAAACCATGGTGGCTCCAATACTTTGAAAGCTAAGAATGGGAAATAAAACCCAAGGGTTGAGGGTAGGGAGACATAAAGGACCTAATTTAAGGAGTATTTACCATGTGGAAGAACTTACTGTAGAGTACAGTAGAATTATGCTTCCAGAGAATAGTAGCAATCTTTTCTAAGAAATTAATAAAAGGGAAATTAATAAAATAATGAACATTCTGACCTGCATTAGTTAAGGCTGAGAAGGGGCATCCAAATTGTTGAATTATTATTTTTCACACCTATGCTTTCCCTCTTCTGGAGATTTGTTACACAAAGGTATTTTCAATTCCTTTTCTCATTAGAAACTCGATAGCCTTCCAATAGGCAGGTCATCATGAGAATAGCATGAGGAGTCCCTTTTCAGGAGGCCACATTGGCCCTAGGTAATGCTCTTTCAAATGCCAGCTAGCTTCAAGCAAGTTAACAATAGTGACTGTACACCTATGAAGAGCCAGAACTTATGGAGAATACAAAAGAAATAGAGTAATAATACTCTCTTACCTAAATTCGGTTCATCCCCAATTTATAAGAGCAATTTGTCTTAAACTAAAAACATAATTACCACACTCACCATCAAATTTGTACTAATTGGCCAACAGTTATGTGCACATATGGAAGTAACATTCATTGGGTGTCGGGCAGGTGGGAGCAGGGAGGAGGGGATGGGCATATTCACACCTAATGGGTGCGGTGCGCACTGTCTGGGGGATAGGCACACTTGTAACTCTGACTCAGGCAGTGCAAAGGCAATATATGTAACCTAAACATCTGTACCCCCATAAAATTCTGAAATAAAAAAACCAAACCCATAATTACCATTTTAAAATTTTAAAAAGTTAATGCAATCCAGAGTCCCCAAATCAAATTAATGTATGCAAAGACAACACCAAATATCACTAAAGTGGTCTTAATTACTTTACTGTGAAATATAACCTAACCAAGTGTTTTCTCTTTATTATTTAGTCCTTGAATGGTTCTTTCCCTTCTTAGGCTATTGTTTTCTGTATACTTAAGAGTATACCAAAAACCGAAACATGAATATGATTCTCAAAGTTTATACAATTCAATCTTTAATTTAAAAAAAAGTCAAAAGAAATCAATGCACAGAATGCAAATGACATCAGACTTATCAAACAAGTTGACATCACAATGAGCATCACCCCTGTTATAAACGAGTAAACCTCGAGTCATCTGAGAGAAGAGCGCTCAGCCAGATGTTGGTGCCAACCTCCCCATTGCCCAGATGATCACTGGAGGCCACACAGCTGCTCCCAAGGTGCACAAGTCCAAACTAGATTCCATAAATGCCAAGATAGCTCCTTTAGAACTGAATTAGGGGCATCAAGTTAAAGTTTTAGTAACGCTAGATGGTTGTAAAGAGTCATAATTTCACAGTATGTACTTTACAGTTGACAAAGCATGTCTCCTTCTCCAAAGCTTCTCCACAATACCACATTTATTTCCACCTCCATGAATCTGAAAACTGCCATTCACCACCTTCTACAGCTTCTGGTCCTCCTCCTACTTTACAACTGTCAAGTCCCAGAATGTTACAGACCTTAGCCGGCATGCTTAACACACGAGAAGCCAAGGATTAGAGAGGCAAACAGCCTGTCTTCTGGCCGTCTTCTTGCACGTCTAGGAAAGTTTTCCTAACTCCCCCAGAACACACAGAGCAGCGGCTTAGTCGATCAGCAAGTATTCATTGAGCGTGTCTAATGTCCTCCTGGCACTGACTGACAAACTATGAGGGATTTAAAAATATACATATAAAACAAAGCTTTCTCCTATAAAAGGGGTTACATTCTAGTCCAGGACACAAGGTGAGATAATTTTTAATTAGAGAAATATTTAATAAACTATTAAAGGTTTTTTGTTAGGACAATCATGGAATATACCCTGGAGACATTTACAGTTTATACTACATAATCCAGTACTTTCCAGAAATATTATTTATTATATAAAGAATCCTATTTATTTTTAAAAGTATTTGTATATCACTCCAACATAGGCTTTGGAGGGCTTCTAATAAAAGACATTGTAAGTTTGGTAAAAATAGAAAGAAGAAACTAGGAAACAGAAAAATCTATCAATCCAAGGGTAAACAAAGCTGTTCTGGCTGAATATGAAATCTAAACTTGAGGCCACTGGCAGCCAAGGCAAAAAAGAGAACATGTTAAGTTATTTTCTTATCTGAGAGGAGTAGAAAAGACAAATCCAGAGGACATTAGAAAGGATCCTAAAATTTCCTTACATGGAACTTTAAGGTCTACTGTGTAATGTAAAAGAAAGTGTCCTTAACAACAGCTTTAAAATAAAACAAAGGCAAAAGTAGATTCTTAATTGGTTTTTTGATCTTCATAAAAGCTAAGAACATAGTAGTAGAATGTAGCTCAATAGAGGTGATGTGCGGAGGGGGTTGAGCTAATGAGGTTCAAGTGTTCTAACTTACTCAAAGTTTAGATTCAGAATTCCCAGTCAAAGGTGGGGTGGGGGGAGGAGAATATCCTTTAGACTATTTTCCTAAATATCTTTTTTTAAAAAAACATGGTTTCTAAGTCCAGGAGCTGGACTATGAATGACAAGAGGTCGTTTTTTGTTAAGAACCTGATACACACAAATATATTAAGAAGGATTATCATCAAATATTTCTTTCTTACTCAACCACAAGTTTTCAGAATTTGGGATTTTGTGGGCCAAACTTTCAAAATTTCCAAAAAGAACTTTGAAAGTTCTATGGATTTGTCCACTTTTGATTGTCAAGTAAGAACATTTTTTTTTTAAAGAGTGTCTACCATCTAACTCTTGCTATCATTTCATAAAAGAAAAGACATTTTAACACCAAAAAATAAAAATAAAAAATAGAAAGGACATAATTTCAGAGTAAAAGATTATAAAAAATGAATAAATTTGCTTCATGTAAGACATTAAGATTGTCTTCATTTTCACACTTTGGTCAGGGCCAAGGCAGAGTGCATTGAGAAGGACTTGGGAACCTCTGACCTCAACTGTAAGCATCTTGCAGGCAGGGACTAGCCACATACAGTGAGACTATCCCAACTTTTTTTATTCCATTGACAAATATTTGTAAACCCAACACTATATAAAAGAGACATATGTTCTATGCTTTTGAGGGGCCATTCGTAAATTTCCCACAGTCCTCTGGAAAGAGTCCATATGGAGATCCACTTTAGAGATGATAACGAGGGAGCGTCATCTAGTGGTAATAAGGCTAACTGCAGGCTTTCAAAAATAGTAATAAAAATCTGCCTACAATACATAGTTTCCAGGTATGAATTTTGGCTCACTGTAGGACTTCCAATATAACTTATTAAAAACAAACAAAATGTCCTGATTTTCAGTACATTTCTGGGTATATGAAGGCACTCTTCTTGCTCATTCATTTTTTCAGTGATTTTATTTATCCTCCTCTATATTCACACAGGATTTCAGGCAACTTACAAAAATATATAATGGAATAAAACAAAATAAAATTTAAAGTATGTAGGGAGGAGATCTGTTAAAAGGAACAATAATATGAAGCCAAAAGTGAAATCAGTACCAAAATACGTGTCTCAAGGTCTTCATATTTGTTAGTAGTGGATTACACATTCAGCTTTAAGCTTTCTAGCACACCACTTGAAAAGAGAAATCCATTAGTTTCATGAATCACAAATTCATAAGATTAAAAAAAAAGTCGAGTTATAGAGAGAAGCCCAGTACTGAGACAAGTGAGTAATCTCTCCCACAGTGTAATAAAATGAACAATGTCCTCAACAACAAGCTCGTAGTAAATATAACAGTGAGCTGCATAATCCAGTTTCCTATCATTTTCTCTATGTAGGGGCTGATACATCACTAAAACCTCATTAGTCAAGGTAATTCTACAGAGAACTATAATGCTATGGTCCAGGTATGCAGCTTTTGACAGTCCAGCTTGGTCAGAAAATAGTCTAGGATATCCAGAGAAATGGACTAGATTGTATTAGTTTCAGGCTATCGCTATGGTAGATTACAAAAATGGCTACTCTTTATGCCTCTCTGTGTCCATGCCTGGGGGAATGTGACTTTGCAGCTCCTCCTCTAAAGAGACCAAGTCTATTTCCTCACTCCTTGAAGGTCTTACACGCTTCTGCTAAAATCTTGGAACACTATCATGTGAACAAGCCGGCATTAGCCTGCTGGAGGATGACAGATGCATGGTCCATTCACCCTTGTCACCAGGGTGGATAGCCATCAACTGTCAGACACGTGCGTGAGGCTGTCTTAGATCAGCCAGCTCCCAGCTGACCACAAATACATGAGTGAGCCCAGCCGAGATCAGCCATGTTTGGCCCAGCTCTGCAGAACCGCCCCAGCTGACCACGAGACTCAAGTATAATAATAACCCGCTGTCACTCTAAGACCCTCTTTCCTGCCTCAGATTGCATCGACCATCATGCTCAGGCCGTTTTCTCCTTCACAGCTCTGGGGTCCCGCTGTTCCTCTCTCTTCCTTCTGGTGTCCTCAGTTTATCACTTCTAACCTGAGCACTACAAACTAAGGCTCAGAGAGATGAAGGGACCGCTCAGGGTCACTCAGCACGGAGCCTAAGAATCAAACCCATGTGTGACAGTCCCTTTGGCATTCTGACACTCAATTTCATAGCCATCACTGCTTACTTAGTGGGGGAAAAGAAAAGAGATCCAGAAGCCAGTTTCTGGTACCATGAGGATCTACGTGAGAGAGCCAGCTTCCCCTTGATTAATTACACGACCTTAGATAAATAGCATAGTGTGTCCAAACCTCATTATCCTCATCAGCAAAAGGGGCTGATAATAATACCTACCAGGGTTGTTGCAAGGTTCAAAACTTGAGAACACCACGAATGTCTGCTATGGTGTTAACACAATAGGTGCTTAATAAATGACGAATACATATACAAAGGGATGCCTTACTGCCTAAGGCATAGGCTTGAACCAAGAGCTGTGGCCCACCATCAGACACCTCTACAGCAGGGTCAGTTGGCAAACATTCACTGAGTGCCTACTATGTGCCAAGGTACTGGGATACAGTAGTGAGCCAGAGAGGTTCTGTGTTACTTTCTCAAGGATTGAAATCCTGCTTTCCCCTCTTTATTTAATGCCCATCTGAACTGCAGGCATTCTCTCTGACCTCTCTAAAATTCTTCTGAGGAACATTTTTAAAGGATTAAAAGTCCTTCTTCATTCAACAGACATTTATTAGACTCCTTGCTTGTTCCAGGCACTCCAGTAGGTGCTGGGGAGACAGTGAACATCAAAGGCAATCAAAGCGACACAATTAGTATTAAGTTACTAAATGAAGTCACAACGAGTGAGGCTGCAGGAAATCAATCAGAGCTCATATTGACATTTATTATTGCTCATAATCCTTCAGAAACAGTTGATTCATAACCTACCCCTACGGCAATGCAGAGCATATGAATGGAGCACATTGTAGAAGGGAAATTAGATTATCATATTCCCTAAAGAGTAATTAATTTATACAGTGGATTTGAGGAAATATTTTTACATTAAAACAGTATGGTGTTTAACTTATTTCACAGGTGGCATTTGGGGGAAAAAGGGACCCATTGAATAGAACCAAACTATGTAATTCACAAAGCAGAGATTAAAGTTTTGAAAGGTCTAGAAATATTCCATTGGCCAATTGGTTCCTGAAGTCAAATACCTTTACAAAAGCCACATTCTAATTTTTGCTCATCACTAAAAAATAAAGTTTGTTGGGTCCTTGACTTTAAAATCAATAAATCTCGTCCGTGTCCCTTCTTAAATGTCTTTCTAATAGCATCCCTATCTTCTATTCTCACTGCTACCACCCTCAGCATTCCCTGCCTGGATTCTTGTAACAACTTTTCCAGATTTAATAAATACTGGGCACCTAGCGTGTGTCAGGCACTGTGTGAGGCTCTGAGTTAGCGGTAAATAAAAGTCACGATTCCTGTGCCCAGGAGGCTCAGAGTCCTCACCCACCAACTCTCCCCGGAAACCCCAAATCTGTTGTCCCCATTACAGACACCACGGTGAGTTTCCTGAATTGCATGTCTGCTGAGCTCAGGCCTCTATGTATAACCCTTGGCACCTACCTAAGTCTTTGGGATGAAGTTACCCTCCTTGGTGAGGCATCAAAGGCCTCTCAGGATATGTCCCCTCTAGACCTCTCCAGGTACAGCCCCTGTCATGCCCTCATAGGCATCTGAAACTCAGGCCAGAATAAAGCCCTGGCACACACCCAGCCCTGCCAAGCTCCCTTTCTTGACAGTGTTTGCCTTTCCTGGATCACCTCTCCCTCCCCTCCCAAACAACCACCCTCCTTTGTGTCGCTTTGTCCTCCAAGAAGTAGCTCAAGAGTCAGCTTCTTTTGGGGAGCTTTCTCCTCACCCCTAACACTACCTTTCTAACTTAGAAAACAATAAAATGTACACAACTCTAAGATTACACTGAACATGACCTAGTATTTGATGGCTCAGCAAACCCTTTCAGACTCTGCTATGCTTCAAAGGGGATGGCTCCAATATTAAGTACCACATTAGTAGACATGACACTCGCCCAGTGCTAGCACTCCCCCGCCTCCCTGAGGGCAAGCCAGCCCAGGGCCAGACACAAACTATACACTCTGTAAGTGGCTAGGATGCCTTAAAGGTGAGTTTGAAGTATAAAAGAGGAAACAATCTCTAAGTCCAGCACAAAGGAAATGGTTAAGACAACTGTGTCACCCACAAAAGTAAATGTTATACAACTATTAACAATTAAGGTTGTGAAGACTATTTAATGATATAGGAAAATCGCTCACGATACAATATAGTTATTATCCCCCAACTGGAAATTCACATAATTGGCAAGGTTGAGGATAAATAACTAGAGACAAACATACTTTTGTATATCCAAAATATTAACAGCAATAAGCTTGTGGTGATGGGATTTTATTTTCTTTATTATAGTTTTCTCAATTTCTCTCTGCAATCTGTCTCTTTCTTTCTCTCAACAACGAACATAAATTACTTTTACAATAAAAGACAAACAAACATTTTAGGAGGGAGAGCAGGTTAAGGTTGGCAGAGACATGAAGCAAATGAAAAAACTCCACTCTTCTAAGATGCTGGAAGAAAGAAAATGTAATGAATAGAGATACTGACAAGGCAGCTCCTACATGTCAGGTTAGCTAATGAGATAAGCTGATTGTGGCCAACGCCAGAAGCTGAATCTCCCCTCATCATGAAGGAGGACAGACGGCCACACAGAGGGGCAATATTGCAGAATATAAAATGATCAGCATGCAGGGAAGAAGGCCTGTCTGTAGGCAAAATCTGAAACTTCCATAGATTCGAATGCAACCCGTACAATTAAATTTTAAGGAGGGGCTTAAGTCTCATTTGGCTACTCTATCTCCTGCAGGGCTTAGAGGAGAATCCTGTTCACAATAGGTACTCGACATGTGTTCTAGGGGCTAAATACAGGCATTTTTCAAAAAGCATACCAGACATCTGGGGATTTGGTGAGGCGACCTTGCCTTAATGCAATGGGAATATGGAAATCACATTCTGAAATATAAGCCCAGGGATCTCTTTTTTCCATTAAATAAGGAATTTCTTGGGATTTGCTAAACATTTCTGTTTTTATTCAATACAGAAACTTTTAGGCAAAGGGATGCCAGAAACAAACCTGGAGCTTAAAGCCTAGGGCAGGGTTTATTTATTTGGGCATAGGAAACTAACACGCGGCATTCTACCCCCTCAGGGAAGCCCTTCCCCTGGGACACAGCTAACTTGTAAGAATCCAAGATGCCTACATATGATCTTTGGGCTCAGAAGAGGTTTAAAAAGGGAAAAAAAAAAATGAGTTCTTCACCAGGTCTTGTTCCGACTTCAGGCGCTTTCCACTTTGAATCCCCCTCAAAAAATCCATGGAAGACAAAGCATCCATCAAGTATCAATAAAACATGTCCTGCTAATACCGTGGAAACAGCCTATGGGATACCTCGGGCTCAAAGGGAGTTTCCGCTTCTCTCAGCCTTTAAGATGAAGCCCGCAGGCTGCGGGCCCAAGCAGGCTGAGACGATGATGAAGGTTAAATGATCCACAGAGGCACAGACACGGCCACAGAGCAACTGCTAATGGGAAAATGACCAGGAACACCCTGGAGTGTAGTCTGGGAAACTGCCTGGAGCCACAGAAACCCAGAGACAACAGGCTGTCGCAGCTGGAATGAATCTTCCCAGACAAGTTACCAACCCCTTATTTTCCAGTTGTAGACACTGCAGCTCTGAGAAGAGAAAGGACTTGCCCAACACCACACGCCCAGTTAATGGCGGCCTAGAAGTAGACACCTCACGCAAACTCAGTTAAGATCACAGAGCCACATATCCATATTTCCACCACCATGGTTTTGCCCCCAGATTATGAAATAGTATAAAAGGTATATCTGAAAAATCTGGATTTATATTCCAGGTGCACCGATTATTAGTAATGGGATCTTACTTTCCTCTTGGAAAAATATCTTCCTGACCAATATCTCATAAGGTTATTGTGAACAATTAAGAACACAAACAAGAAAGCCATTTGTAAACCACGAGTTCTACTTTAAAAATATAAGTAGCTGTACTTGATGCATGGTGTTCTTGTGCCATAATTACTTGGTTAGGTTAGTCCTTGGCATGTAAGAAGTGTTTGACTGATGTTAGGTATTATTATTATTTGTCCTCATAAATAGTGGTACTGAATTCCTGAGTCAAAGGGCTAATATTTTTTATCTCTTTTGTTTTATTCCCCCAACTTACTTAGCTCAGAACCCCACTCCAAATAAATCACCTTTTTAAAAAAATTTATGAGTTGCATATTTGATTGTATTTCCTTCTTGGCTTTGGCTGCTAGGAAGCTTAGAGTAAAATTTCTGCCCCATTCCCAATAGGACCTAATGGTATGGATTTTTGATACCAGTCTTATTCGTGGCTTATTTTTTCTACCCAAGCTTCCCCTTTGCTCCATTTTCCTCCCTTGTTTTCTTATACATTGTATTCACTAAAATTTTAAAGGTTGTTTTAAATCCTTTTTAGAATGAAGGCATTATAAATAAATAACTTTTGAAAGATGCTCAGTCAACATAGTTGATTCTTGGACAAAAGAAAGAAACAAACAGGAGTCTTGATTTATATAGTTTCTATCTCCCTCTCTCCCTCCCTCCCTTTTTCTCTTCCTTCCTCCCTTCCCTCTTTCCTTCTTTCCCTCCCTCTCTCCTTCCCTTTAACTGTGACATCTGGCCTAACATTTTTCTTGAAACATGAAACCAAATGGCAAAGAAAGACTCAGTGTGGGTCTGCATCCACATCCATGAATATCAGAGGGCAGAATCTTCATTTCTTTAGGGCTTTTGACCAGCGAAGAAAACAACCAAAACCTTAGATTTCTGAGTGGAAGGCCACATTTTACCCTGGATGCTTCCAGCAAAACATCTATTTTTAGACAATAAGACATTTGGGGGGGATAGTATGACAACAAGTTCAGATGAGATGAAATACTTTTTCATTTTCTCCCTATTTTAAAGTAATACATGCTCATTAAAGAAAATCTGTCATATACTGTACAGACAAGCAGTAAAAAATTTAATAAAAATCACGGACAGGAGGAAATATTTTAAATATTATCCGAGAGAGAGAGAGAGAGAGAGAGAGAGATAGAGAGACAGTGAGAGCAGAGTGCAGCTATTAAAAGTTCTGGAGCCTGCTTCTGCTAGTGCTTGCATTCGTTTATTTTTCTGTCTTCCTTGTCATGAAAAGGGTCCTGAATCCTGACTCAGCAAAATTGAGGAGCATGGGATCCAGTTTGGCCTTCAGGGACCTCTCGTCACATCACTCATGTGATGCATCCTATCTTACAGCATTGTGGGGATGACAAACATCCTGTTTCTGTGGCCACTCTGAAGAACACACGCATTTTGCTTTATTTTCAGTTCTCTGGTGACTCACTGCAGACTTGATGCACAGGCCAGAATTCTGTGGTTTTCCCACGCAGTCACGACCTTCATGTGGAGACCAGGGAGCATGACAAAAAATAAATCTTCTTTAGGTAAAACTAGAGAAGAGCCAGCAGTGTGGCAGGTGCTTGTGACTAGTCCTAATTTTGTCTCTTTTTGCCAGGTAGCTGGTTTTTATATTTATTTACACCAATCCTATACCAACAAAGGGATTTGAGGGGGCTTTCAAAGGAATATACACCTAAGATAAGAAAAAAATATACAAAGAAATTAAGGCAGAAGGGAAACAAATAAGAAAAGAGAAATAAAGGGTAAACTTGGTATAAAGATTATATTCCCTTAAGGTCTTATCCAACAGCTAGAGGTGGGCTATAAATTGGTTCTGAGCTTCCAAATGGCCAAAACCAACAAGCAAACATGATGGGTCATCAAAATCAGGGTTCATGGGTGGGTCAAACACACGTACACACACTCACACGTACCAGGTGTTCTGGCTTTCCTGGTTTTGAGTGCTGATGGCACTTCCTCTTTTGGATCCCTATACCCCAACTCTGCCCCTGCCCTGCTGCATTCCTTCCCCCCTTGACTCCCGAGGGCAGTTTGTTGGGAACATATGCAACTCTGCCTGGGAGCTTTTTTCTTGTCCCAGACCCAGAGCAAGCTGGAAGTGCTAGAGAGGTAAACTCCTGAAGCAGTCCTCAACTATGGTGAAAGACAAATACGCCAGCTTCTTTGCTTCTTTGTTGGGTGATTCTGGGGTATGTGCTACTCTGAGGTCCCCAGCCGGATTGAGCCCCACTGCCCACAGTGGTCATTGGTTTGATAATGCACCTGCATTGGGCACCTTCCCTCCTTGCCTCACTTTCCCGTTCCCCTACTAGTATTTCCACCAGAAGGACCACCTGCCAAATGAACCACTGGCACTCAGGTGCTTGATTCAGGATCTGTGTCTGGGGGAACCCAAACCAAAGCAGGGACTCTTTGGGATCTAGTGAACAGTGGTCTCAAGATGCCTCCAGTAAACACAATGACTATTGTCATACCGCTGACTCCTATAAGGTCCTCCAGTACAGTTGAGGGCAGTTCCACACAGTCAACGCTTCACTGCTCTGGGTGAGGGATCCACTTCCTAGAACTAACTTTCAGCACAGCTGTGTGCAGTTGAGCCAATCACTCTATCTGGCCGGCAGTTTCCTAACCTCTAACAAGAGAGGATTGGTCCCGTGGTCACTTCTGGTTCTAAGATTCTTTAACTTAAAATACAACACACACCTACACGAGTTTAAGGGTTTAGGGGAAAAAAAAATCACACTGCTCTCTGCCGATGTGTTTTTCAGAGAATCCCAATCTGTTTGGTTCATGTCCTCAGGGTGGGAAGACAGGGAGGTACCCCTGGAGGAGGGAAAAGTGAAATGTCTGGAGATCTCTCAAGGTGATGACCAAGTGGGAAGGGCATGGGGAGCAGGTAGCGGGGATGAAGGGGTGCCAGGGGAAAGAGGACAATTTGTAAACAAGAGAGGAAATGACAGGGCCTTTGGGGGGGGCACAGTGAGTAAGTTATAACCAACACAATCTGGTTGCAGGGTAGGAAGGGGTGGGAACTTACAGGGAAAAACAGTCCAAGAGACCAGGATCTACACTACAGAAACTCTCCGGGCAGGATGGTATTACCCAGCGTGGCTGAGGAATTAAGAGGAATCCCAGCCTCACCCTTTAGCAAGTTATATTTAGCAAGTTACTTATCTAACCCCCAAATGAGATAATAATCCCTATCACAGAAGGCTCTGATGGAGATTAAATTAGAATATCTAACACATGACCACAAAATAGATGCTTAGTAAATACTGGTGTTGGAATCTGTTGGCTGATCCTGAATTAAGGAAATGCATGTTCACCACCTCTGACCACAGACTCCTTAATACTCAAAAAGTAGGTAATTTTACTCATGGCTATTTCAAAACTAGTTTGCATTTTTATTTGATTAAATCTCTATAAAGAGAAAACACACACAACATCCAAACCATACACAGTTACAGAATAACTGTGCCTTAAGGGTACTTGAATTCACTATTGAATTTCAGCAAAAATTTCTAAAACAAAACCAAATTAAATGGTTTACTTGTTACTTTTCTTTAAGAACTAGCTGTGACCTTATCAAATTATTCCCCCCCGGACCTCAGATTTCCCGTAACTAAAATCAAGGAGGGTTGGGCCAGAGGTACCTGAAGTGTACTTTTAAGTCTTTGGTCTGTTTCCATTCTAGGAGTCCCCGGAAAGCAGAGAAATGAGTCCTTTATGAGGTTATAAAAGAGTTACTTTTGTCTGCCATTGTCACACTTGTGTTCTGAGCACCTCAGAAGCTGGCTTAGAGCCTCCAACCCTTAATGACTTCCCCTGTCAATAAATTAGAGGATATTTTCCCCCTTGTTACCATTCCTCTGTAATTTATGTCCTGTGGTCTCAGAGGTTCATTCAGGGCACAGGAAAATCTGCCTGTTAATCCTCCCTCAAGTTCAATGTTTGTTTGCAATTAAACTTACAAGAGAGTCCTTCAAGCAGAATCAGAGAGACAAGGTCTCTCCCATCATTTCCAACACATCCTTCAAGGCTCAGTTCAAGCCCTGCCTCCCCTGTGACACTCCAGCCTGCTAAAGTCTCTTACTTCTCTAAATCATGTCAATGAATGGGCTCCATGTAATTAGCACTTTATTATACACTTTGTGAAATTCTAATTGTCTGCATCATATAAATGAGCACTGGGTTACATGGGAGTAGACTGTCTTCCTCTGACTTGTGCAAACAGCCCAGCCTAGCGTGGGCTCTGAAATCAGACTGACGGGGGTTTGAATTCTGGTTCTGCTCTTAAGACTGAGCAATGTAGTCCACATTATGTGGGTGTATCTGTGATGCATATATAATGGACATCTGTGATTTTGACCTACTGAGTATCCCTTCTTCTGGAAATACCACGCTGATGTCACTTTGTGATCCAGGCAGGCTGAACCCACCACCCCATTCCAGGGTGTGCCCAGGACTTCCACTGACTGGTCCATCGGCATATTTATCCCCACTGGCTCAGGGATGAGCATGTGACCCAAGTCAGCACAATGAGAGTTAGCTCTAGGAATTTTCTGGAACTGCAGCAACAATTTTTTTATTCGTGATTCCAAAATCCAAAAGGCTTAGAAACCTAAGCTTTTTTTGTTTTGGTTATTTTGGTTTTTATATTTTTTGTAAGTTTGGTGTTTAGACTCATGTGGTAGCAAAACATGACTTACCTGATAGGACACTATTAATAATAGTCTTTATTCACCCCACTTAGTATAACTATTCAAAATTTTTGTCCCGGATATACCATGTATTTGACTAAAACCTACTGGGGGTGTTATGTCATACACAATATATGTACCATGTTACCCTTCTAATATCCAAAATAATTCAAATTCTGAAACAAATCTGGGCCCCAGGGGTTTTGGATAATGGAATGTAAATTTGTACAGATGTCCTGAATTTGCACATGCGCTTCCCTCTGCCTGGAAAGTTTACCTCTCACCACACCCCCGCCCCAATCTTCTTCAACTGACAAACTCCTACTTAATCTACATGCCCCAACCTAAATGTCTTCTCCTCTGTGAGGCATTCCCTTGACTTTCCTCAGCAGAATTAGCCATGCTGTCATCTAGGTTCTCATGACACTTGATGCATATACATTACATCAGTTTTCACACTGCATTATGGTCCTCTCTGTGTACATCTGCCCCTCAGGGGGCTATTAGGAGCAGGAACCCATCTTTGAATCTTCAGTTTCTAGTAATTATGCCCAACATAAGCATAGTGGCAATAGGGCATCTTATCTCCACAACCTCCCAAAGAGGGAAAAATGGGCAGAAACATTATAGAATTATTGAAAGTACATATTTCTAGTTCTGTAAATTGCGAAAAAAGAAGTCTTGGTTCTAATCTCTTCTGTGATGCTGCAAAAACTGTATTTCCCATCAATATAGAAAAGTAAAATGAAGAAAATTCAGTGCATTTTATTTCATTTTGTTTTTGAGACAGGGTCTCACTCTATTGCCCAGGCTGGAGTGCAATGGCATGATCATAGCTCACTACAGCCTTGAACTCCTGGACTCAAGCCATCCTCTCGTCTCAGCCTCTTGAGCAGCTGGGACTACAGGTGTGTACCACCATGCCCTGCTAGTTTTTAAATTTTTGTAGAGACGGGGTCTTGCTATGTTGCCCAGGCTGGTCTCAAACTCCTGGCCTCAAGTGATCCTCCCACATCAGCCTCCTAAAGTGCTGGGATTACAGGTGTGAGCCACCATGACTGGCCTCAGTGCACTTCAGAATCGGCTGAATGGGACATCAACCAAGACAACTGATGGAGATTCCTCCCCACACCCCTGCCAGCAAGTCAGGGCTGCCTCACATACGTGAGTCAACACCTCTGAGGTCTGGCATATGGAAAGGCCTAATCTACATCTGCCACATTGGATGAAGAGTTTACTCACCAGTTGGATACATTTGTGTGAGATGGAAGCAGTAACTGGGAAGAAGGGGGCCCTGGCTGAAGAGCAACCCTTTTTGAGGCTGGACAAAACCATATCTACTAACAGACATACCATGAAACATGGAAATCAGCGGCTAAGTACTTAGAATCAGGTTATTTGGACCCAACAAAAATACATAGACTTTTTTCTTTACTGTCTCTCTACTTCAGTGTGCTCTCTTTATCCAGAATAAAAGCCAAAATGATTAAGTGTTATTTGGCTTAATCATTATGATGTGTATCTGGCTTTAAGTCTTGGCTTAGAATTCTATTAATTATCAAAATGCTTCATAATCAGAGGCTCCCTTCGTCTGACAATCCCAAAGTGCTTACACATAGTTCTTAGATGTTTTCAATGGCATTTGGGATTTCAATTGCCTTTGAATGCGTTTTCCAGAGCATTTAGAAAATACGGTTCCAAATGAGCTGCCTCCAGGGACTAACTGAGTCTTTACTACCTGAGGCTCACAGTGAAAATTCTTGAAGTGGTTTTGCTAGTGGGTCCCCCAGCAAGACTCTACCATGTCTCTTGTTACTGACGGGTGTCCTCATCAGTCATGACACAGCTTTTCTGCTCCAGTCTGATGTGAAGGTTCACTAAACGTGTGCTGCACACAGGTGGCATGTGTCCAATGTACACCATAGGATGACGTGGGATATAAGAGGTGGTTCCTCAGCCTCAGGTGCTTACAGGCTCACTGGGAGATGTTTACGGGAGAAACTACTAAGAGAGCAATTGAGGTCAAACCAGATCCGAGGCTGGACATTATGGAATATGGCAAAGCACAGGGCATTCCAAGACCAGACATGGTGTGCTCAGGTGTTCTAGAAGAGGTGGGACTCGGAATGGGCAGGGAGCAGGAGTGGGGATGAAATGGACACAATGTCACATCCAGGCCCTGGCCATTCTCAGGTTCCTGCTTTTCTGCTACACTTCAGGCACAAGAGAATGTGAGGTCAGGATCTTCGTCTATTTGGTTCACTGATATATATCAACCACTTAGAGGAATGTCTGATACACAGTAGGCTCTCCATAAACAATATGTTGATTAATGACAGTGGAGACACAGTTCTACCCTTTTCCCTGCCTTCCCACCACCTTCCAAGAGACTCAGATGGTTAATATCCAAATATAACCATCACTGCGGGATAAGAACACTTGGGGAACAAACCATATGCAGCTGAGGTCTCTTACAAATAGCTTTGAACAAATTTAATGTATCTGATTTAAAGCCACAAATAGTCTCTTTCAAGTACCCCTAAGCTTTCATTTGCCCAAAGATCTCGGATACCACAACTAGGCCTGTCAAGATTATGTTGCTTCTTTCCCCTCCAACCCTGGGCTGAGCAACTGTGTGGTCCCGGGCAAGCCACATAAGATCCAAAAGATTCATTTTCATCATATATAAAATTAGTGGGTTGGATTAGATTATCTCTAAGGTTGCTTCTCAGATAATGATTCAAGAGACTGGAATTTGGTATTTAACATCATTTTTTGGCTGTAGAGAAGACAGAATGGGTTTTTTTGGTTTTTTTTTTTTTTTAATTTGATTCCTAGGTCCACCGTCTCGCTGAGAAAATCCCAGTGACCTCCCAGCCCCTCCTTCACCAACTGGGAAGGTATGGTCAACTTGCAGCTTTAGGAATCCCGGTTTTGCTTTCCCCTCTCTCAGTTGCACACCCCTATCTTCCCATTTTAAAGCATCCTAGATACTTTCTACTTCTTTCTCTCCCATCAGAGCCTTTGGCTCCAATTTCGTTAAGGAATGTGAAGCCACGTTTTGGATTCTTAACTGTAAACCTCCCCTCTGTGGGATCCCTTATTTCTCTTTTTACTCTCGTAGATGCTGCCCCACCCCATCCCCAACTCCATTCACACTCCTTCTCATTCCTCTCCCTTTATATTCTGCTTTACTTTGGCAAATTCCCCCTCACAGCTTTACACAATTCCCCTGGAGAAAGAATCCTTCTCCATCAGGCTCAAGAGGTCAAATTTTTTTTAATGTAACAACGATAGCTTCCATCCATTGAGCATCTGCTCCGTACCAAACACTTTATGGAAATCATCTCCTTAATCTTCACTGAAACTCTGTGATATTGACATGATCCTCCCATTTTAAAGCTCAAGAGAATGACGCTTAGGGAAGTTACTCAGCCTGCCTAAGCAGGAACGTGGAGAAGCAGAGATTCAAGCTCAGGCCTGTGTGTCTCAAAGCCCATGGGTCTTCTCCACTATATTAAGCACATTGGCACTATACAGAGGTTTAGGATGTGCATTTGTAGTTTAGTGGTCACTCCTAGATTCAGGAATTTTAAAGTTGGAACATACTTAAGAAATCATTTAATTTAAGTGACTTCTAGTAGAACCTAAGAAACACAAGAACATACCCACATAGAAGAAAGGAATGATATAATTACATGGAAGAATGCACATATATTATATACATCTATATTTATAATACAAATGGAAAGTATATCTTTACAAGCTTCCATGGAACATTTATAAAAAGTGGTATATTTGGCCACAAAGAAAGCCTTAATCCTTTTCTTAAGGCTGAAATTGTATTATGTACAATACGTCCCCAAGCCATCTTGCATGCTTTATCTTCCACTATGTGCATTTGATGTTCTACCCAAAAGAAAAAAAAATTATTTTCCATTTTTTAAACATAGTATGCCCTTACCTTTCCCAACTTAATACTGTCTTTATTCATATTGTTTCTGAGACTTGGAATGCTTTCTTCTAATATCTGTCTATGGAACTCCTAAGTATTCTTCAATCCCATCTGAAATGCTGTTTTCTCTGTAAGGCTATTCCTGATCTCACAAAAGCGTGTGATATGTTTATTAGAGTAATTTATATCTTAGACCTCACTAACCTATTTGTTGGTGTCTGTCTTTAGAGGGAAGATGGGGTCTTACCTCCTGATGAATTCCATAGCACTTAGCACAAAAACACACAAAATAGCACTCATTACATAGTTGAATTTAATTGAGAATTGCTTATTTTTGCCTTGGTGTAATATAGGAACATAAAAAAAAACTATAGATAGGCAGATTTCCATACATTCTAATACAAACCACCCTTTTACATCAATTACTCATTTTGTCCCTTAAATATGCCTGGGTTGAAATTTCAGCATTCTTTCTGTCAGTTCATATTAACTTTCTAAGCTAAAGTAAATAAATTTACGGAATATGCTGAATCAGCAAATGAGGTTTTTTAGTAAAAAAATATTATTTTTAAAGGAGAAATGTCTAATTGAGTATGCATGCCAATAGCACAGTACAGGAAAATAGGAAAGAAAAAAAAAGACACCCACTGTAGCATTCAGTTTTTAGACTAAATAACATTTCCATTTATAAAATGTGACTTTCTATTAAGGCACTCAACAGTTTCTTTACAAGGAATCTTCTCAAAAAGTACAAATAAAATTTTGTTTGAGCCTCTTTTATGTAGCTGAGCTGCTTTATAACATTAGCTTCACAAAATGAGAGTAAAGTTAAAGGAAGACTCTAAAGGTCATCTTTTGCATTTTTATAGATCTTTACAGTTTGCAAAGCACTTTCATGGACATTATTTTATTAATGTTCCTTATATCATTGAAATGAATATTATTATTATCCCCATTTTATAGATAGGGAAGCAGAGGTCTAGAAAAATTATTTGCCTAATAAACATTTGTTGAGAGAAAAAGGAAAAAGCGGATAATAAGGATAAAAATGTGTCTTACAAAGGGTCAGGATGGCAGACTAAGCAAAGATATTTGTTTTTCTCTTTCCTTTCCAAAATTCCATTCAAATGGTAGAGAAGATACATGTGTTGTAACAAGTACAAAACAAGAAAGGATATGATCAGCAGATAAAAAATTCTGAGGAATTTCTGGATACTGGAAAGTTTATGTTGGCAGGAAACCACAGCAGAAGAAACCACCAAAACAGACTATTACAGAGATGAAAAAATTCTAAACTCAGAAACCACAGGTACAATGAGAAGGAGGGGCCACGAGCAGAGTGGTCACTGACATCAAAGACAGGACTGCCTCAAGAACAGTGAGGTCAGCCCTGCCCCGCCCCCTCCACAGGCTGAGAAAGCTGCTGGTGGGAGATTTCCAGATGTCTCCCTCAATTATTGATAGATAATGCAGACAAACATAAGATATAGAAGACTTGAACAATTTAATCTACAACCTTGATTTAACAAATATGCAAAAGTCCCTGTACCCAATTATCAAGAATGTTCACCAAAATAACCATTTTTCTCAAGCACACTTGGAATGTTTACAAAGACCATTCACACACTAAACTATAAAGCAAGTCTCAACAAATCTCAAAAAATTAGCATCACAGATACTGCATTCTCTGACCACAATATAATCAAGTTAGAAATTAATTTGAGCTTAAAAAAACCCACCAAAACCCTCCATACTTTAAAAAATATAATTAAATAATGGATGGGTCAGAGATATAATTAATTAAATAATTATAATAATATAATAAATATAATATAATATTTTATAACTTATAATTAAAATAATTATAAATTAAAATGATTTATAAATAGATATGATAATTAAATAATTATAATAATATAATTAATTAAATATAATTAAAAATGGACAATTTTAAAAATACTTAAAATTGAATAATAATAAAAATGCTATATATCAGATGCAACAAAAGTGATATTACAAGAAAAAATTACGATCTTTAATACTTATATTAGAACAGATGAAAGGCCAAAAATTAATGAGCTGAACATAAATTTTAAAAGTTCATAAGGTTTAAAAAATGACTAAATGAATAAACCCAAAGAAAACGGAAGGAAAAATAAGAGCAGAACTGAATGGAATAGAAAACAAAGCTTCAATGCAGAGGGCCAACAAAGCCAAAAGTTGATTTTTCATGAAGACCAATAAAATTAACAGGATTCTGGAAAGAACGGTCAATAAGACAGAAGGCACATACGAGCAATGTTAGGAAAGAAAAAAGAGGCTCTGCAACATGTGCATATTTGCAGATGCTGCAGATAATTAGAGGATATAATGAATATATTTACGTTAATAAACTGGAAAACAGATGAAATGGACAAACTTCTAGACATATTTAACTTTCCAACATTTTCCAAGAATGAATAGAAAGTCTTAATTCTCCTATAACCATTAAATAAATATAATTAGTGGTTTAAAATTTCCCCATAGGGGAAAAACACAGCAGGCTTAGCTAATTTTTTTAGGTGACTTTCTAGGAATAGATTATAATAATTTTATATATGATCTTCCAGAAATTAGAAAATAAGGCGATACTTCTGAAATGAATTTACAAGACTGGTGTAGCCTTATAACAAAACAACAAAGTACAGTGTAAGAAAGAAAAATCTTAAGGCCACTTTTGAATATAATTTTTTAAAAACCCTCCTAAAAATAGTTATGTTTTAAAATTAACTCAAAAATTTAAATATATCATAACCAAGTTGGATTTATCCCTGGAAGGATGGTTTGACATTACAAAATCAATTTTTATAATTTATCACACTGACAGATTAAAGGAGGAAAACCAAATGATCATCTCAATAGACAGAGAAAATGTATTAGATAAAATTCAACACCTATTCATGATTAAAAAATAAATCTCTTACCAGACTAGGAATAGAAGAGGGCTTACCAAACTGCTAAAGTATACAACCAAAAACTTAAAGCAAACTTTATTTTTAATGGCAAAATATTAGAAGCATTCTCTTTAAATTAGGAATAAAATAACACTGCCTCCATTTAACATTTTACTGGAGGTTCTAGTCAGTGCAAAGGTTAAGAAATAAAAGCTACAAGAGTTTTAAAAAGAAAAACCCAAAATGGTCATTAAAAAAGAAATAAAACACATAAGAATTGGAAAAAGAAAAAACCAAAGTGGTCATTATTCACAGATAACATGATTATGTACTTAGAAATCACAAAAGTTCCTACATAAAATTGATTTAAACTAATAACAGAGTTTAGACAGTTGCTTGGATATAAGATCATTTGCATTTATAAGCATTAGCAACAAATAGAAAAAAATTGTAAAAATATATGCATAACTTATGATAATAAAAATATAATCAGATAGCTAGGAATATAAAGATGTGTAAGACCTTTATACAGAAAATCATAAAACTTTATTGAAAAACTTCAAAGAAGACCTAAATAAATGTAAAGATTATACTATGTTCATGGATAGAATGGTGCAATACTAGAATGATGTTAGTATTCTCATATCGAGCTACAAATAAAAATTTCCAAAGGAGTTTTCAAGAAAAGTTGATGAGATAACTTGAAATTTCATAAGAAAGAACAAATGTCTAAGAATAGCTAAGACACCCCCAAAGAACAAGGTGAAGAAACTTGCCCTACCCAGATAGAGATTTATTATAAAGCCACAGTAATTAAGACAGTACGTTACTTGTGCAGAGATACACAAAAGACCAATGGAGCAAATACAGAGACCATAAAAAGACACACATATATATGGAACCTTGATATTGGACAGAAACCTAAATTTGCTGAAAGAAAAAGACTATTCAATAAATGGTCCTGCAGCAACTGATTGCCAATATGGGGTAAAAATGAAAATTAGATCACTTAATGAAAAATGAAATTAGATCCCTAATTCACACTATACAGAAAAATTAATTCTAAGTGTATTAAAAACTTAAATGTGAAATGCAAAACTTCAATAATTTTAGAAAGCAATATAGAAGAATATCTCTATAACTTTGGGATCAATAATTTCTTAAACAAGAAATAAAAAGTGTTAACATAAAGAAATAAAACTGATAAATTCAAATACACTAAAACCGAGGACTTCTGTTTAGCAAAGGATAGTATAAAATTTTAAACACAAGTTACAAACTGGAGAAAATATTACATGGAATAACGAGCAAAGGATTCATATTCAAAGTATATAAAGAACTCTTAAATCAGTAGCAAAAAAGCAAAGAACCAAATTTATTTATAGTTATTTATTTATTTTTAGAGAGAGGGTCTTGCTTTGTCACCAGGCTGGAGTACAGTGGTGTTATCATAGCTCACTGTAACCTAGAATTCTTGGGCTCAAGCAATCCCCCTGCCTTAGCTTCCCTAGTAGCTGGGACCACAGGCTCAAGCACATGCCACTGCACCTGGCTAATTATTCTTAAAAATTTTTTGTAGAGAGCGGATCTCACTATTTTGCCCAGGGTGGTCATGAACTCCTGGTATTAAGCGAACCTTCTGCCTTGGACTCCCAAAATGCTGGTATTACAGGCATGAGCCACTGCAACAGCACAAAGAACCAAATTTAAAACCAAAAACAAACATGAACAGGCATTTTACAGAAGAGGAAACATGACTGTTCTGTACACATATAAAAATTATAGCAGGGAAATGTCAATTAACACACACTGATACAATTTTATACCTAATATATCAGTAAAAATCAACCTGTCTGATAATGCCAAATATTGGAAAGGAGATAAATCATTGAGAACTTTTACACTGTGATAGTGGAAATGAAAACTGATACAACTACTACAGAAATCAACTGACATTATCTTGTAGAGTTAAGCATATTCTCTATGACCCAGCAATTCAACTCTCAGATATACACCCTAAAGGAATCCTTGCACATGTATGTGAGGAGATATTTCCCAAAATGTTCATAGCTGCATTGTTGATAACAGTAAAAAAAAAAAAAAACCTGGGAAGAACCCAAATATCTATAAACAGGAAAAAAGATGATATATTCACATACTGGAATACTACACAGCACTGAAAATGAATGGACCACAACTACATGCATTACCATGTTGAATTTTTAAAAAATCAAGATACCATGTTTATACAACTCAAAACCAAACAAAATCAAACAATATATTCTTTAGAGACACATACACATGTGATTATATTACCAAGAAAAGCAGTGAAGTGAAAACTGTAACATTCGGGAGGAACTGGGGAGAGGAACCAGGAGGATGTGAGTGGGGATAGCATAAAGTATTGGGAATGTTTGATATCCTTAGTTGGGTGGTGTTGGTTTTATTATTTTGCTTCATAACTTCCTTATATATTACATATATTCTCCTACATATATTAAATATTATACCTTTTCTAACAAATCAAAGAAACGGTAAAAAAAAAAAAAAAAAAGGTATTCAAAGACCATCCCTCCAACAAAGGGATGGATGGTTTTATGATCAAGTTCAACAAACCTTCTTGAAAAAGCTAATTCCTCTGTTTTTTAAACTGTTTCAAAGCATACAAAAAAAAAAGACTTTTGAATTGATTTTACAAAACTATCAAAACCCCGGTCTAGTACAATAAAAGGTAGCCAAGAACCAATAATACTTATTCAAAAAGAAGAAAAAATTTAAAATAAAATATTTAGAAATCAAATCCAGTACCAAATTTAATGAATAAATCACCATGATTAAGATAGTTAAGTCCAAGATTGCAAAGACAGTCCAACATTAAGAAATCCATAATATAATTCACTATACAAGTAGATTAAAGGAGAAAACTCATGAGCATTTTGATGAAGGCAAACAATGTTCGATAAAACTCAACAACCACTCCTGATAAAAACTTAGAAAGGAACTTATTATAACTTGATAAAATTTATTTACCTAAAACATCTGACAGGTATTACACTTAGTGATGAAATATTAGAAGCATTCCCATTTAAGTCTGGAAGACAAGAATATTCACTTTCATTTTTCTGATTCAACCCTGTATTCTGGAAGTCCTAGCAATTGCAGTAAGACAAGAGACAGAAACAAAAGGCAGGTACCAGAGAAGAAAAAAAAAAAACCCTGCTATTATTTGCAAGTTGTAGGCATACACATACATAAACTCATAGACACGCACATACACATATGCACAAACCTTTTTGTTTATAAATGTACAGGAACAGATCTAGAACGACAGATGCTAAAGTGTTAACAACGATTTCATCTGGGGAGGGAAGTTGGGGAGGGGAGGGACTGAGGGTAAAGAAGAACCTTTAATTTTTATTCTCTATATTTGTTTACTGCTTGAATTTGTTTTTACAACTTTCACAATTAAAAAATTTTTTTAAATGTCAAAAGTCGTATGACTAGAAGTGATCGACCCAAGGCTCAAACTTGGGTCTTGCATTATCGAGTGAGTTCCACATAGTTGGTTTTTTATTTCAGATGTCAGAAAAAGAAAGAAAGGTGGAGCCACTGAGAGTTGGGCACCAAGAATCAGCTATTAAGGGCATTACATTGATCCTTCATTTCTGTCACAAATAATACCCTAGGGACTAATAGTGATAACTAGCTTTTTATAAAGGCTATCACTGCTTACAAAGCAGCTCTACATTCATCATCTAATTTGATTTACTCCTTATGAATTAATGTCAATAATCTATGAACAAGAAAACGTCCTGCAATGGTGACCTAAATGACATGTCATAAAAAGATAATCTTAAGACTGTAGATCCGGAATTCCTGGCACTTTCAAAGGCACAGAGAAAAACTCCAACTCTCAGGGTCCAGCTGACTGACAAATCTCCAGCTACACTCCCTCACAATGTATGCTTCTGTAATCTGAACTATGCATTGTTTTCAGAACATGCCATGTCCTTTCTTATTTCTGGGGCTCTACAGATGTTTTCCCTCTGCCTGGAATGTCCTCCCTCCCTCTTTTTTCCACTTAAAATGCTTACCCATCCATCAGAAAAGAGTTAACATAGCAGACCTGACTGCTCCCCTTTAAAGGATCTACTTACAAGGTTGGCCTCTGGCTGGCATCTGGTATCTTGGGTTTGGAGAGGGTTCCCATCACTCCCACAACTGATGAGGGTGGCTCACTATGCCTATACTGTCAAGACAATAGGGTTTGTGCTGAATACCTGCCTTCCTTCTGGGAGTCTGGAATTTTGGTACCTGGCAGGCAGAGGGTGCCTATGTGGTCAGCCCCAATAAAGACCGTAGGCTCTGAGATTCTAACAAGCTACCTGGTTGACATTTCACATATGTTGTCATAACTCATTGCTAGGGGAGTTAAGTGCATCCTGTGTGCCTCCCCTGGGAGAATAGCCTTGAGAGGTTCTATCTGGTTTTCCCCAGACTTCACCCCACCACTCTTTTCCCTTTGTTGATTTTGCTCCGCATCCTTTCACCGTTATAAATCATAGCTGTGAGTGCCAATATATGCTGAGTCACTGGATCACGGCGGATCACTGAACCTGGGGGTTGTCTTGAAGACCCGCCACACACAACCCTTCAAGTCTCAGTTCAAATATGACATCGTTTGTGGACTCTTTCTTCACTTTTCATTACTCCTTTGCCTCTGCTCTTGCAATCAAGGAGAGTTTCTTATTGCATGATCATTAACTGTTTGCATTGTGTGCCCATTGTAGAGTATAAGCTCATCAAAGACACAGATCTTAGTTTTCACCTTTCTTTTTTCAGCACAGGGTTGGCACACCCTGGTAGCATTTGCACTGGTAATCGTAGTAATAGTCAGTACCCGCTGTTCACTATGTGCTTGGCACACCGTGCTAAGAGCTCTACACATAACATTGCATTTAATCCTTCCAACCACCCTTCAGGTAGCTACTGTTACTATCCTCATTTTTAAAATGAAAAAAAAAAAAAAGGAAAAAGACAGAGGGGCCGTAAGTAGATGTTAAATGAGTGAATGAACCACCTACAGAACTTCATTTTAGCCCCTAAGGAGTCACTTCACTGAGCTGCACTTTATTGTTATGGCTATTAACCCGTGTACATTCACCTCTGCCCATGCCATGTATGAACTCCTGCTAGAATGTTATCTGTTACATCACTTATTTATTACAAAGTGATTTATTATTTTTACTAGATAAGGTATGCTTACCGTACACAATCCAAAAGGTACCAAAGGTATACAGTGACACTTAACTCTCTCACCTGCCCTCCTCCCCCAGACACCCTATTTTCCTCCTCATTTTCTGTTATATTCTTCCAGAGAGGATAGACAAATATGTTAACATATTTTACATGATGGCAGCATTTTATATACACTGTTCTGCAACTTGCTATATGTACCTAACAAAACGTCCTGATGGTCATTTCATAGCACATATAGTGCTACCTCATTTTTTTTTTGAACACCTGCATAGTGTCCCTTGCCACTAGGACATTAGGTTGGGAACA
The DNA here is from genome assembly GCA_023783475.1 of Daubentonia madagascariensis. Classification (NCBI taxonomy): domain Eukaryota; kingdom Metazoa; phylum Chordata; class Mammalia; order Primates; family Daubentoniidae; genus Daubentonia; species Daubentonia madagascariensis. The sequence goes on along the minus strand of JAKFHU010000144.1, from coordinate 2,208,607 downwards.
GCATAATTATGACAAGTGTCTTATCGAGCATTTTACATACTCAGAGTAGATCTATGTGATAAAGTCTTAGCAATGAAAAAGCTGGTTCAAAAAGATATTTATTACTTATTTATTTGTGATGTAAAAATTGAGATACAATTTAGACACCATAAAATTTGCTCTTTTAAAGGATAAGTTCAGTGGTTTTCAGTAAAGTCACAAAATTGTGCAACCATCACCACTACCTAATTCCAAAACATTTTCATCACCACAAAAAGAAAACCTGTACCCATTGGCAGCCAAGATATTTATTTTTAGTTTTGACAGGTTTTGCCATATTGTGCCATCAAAATTAAAATAAACATCTTTTTGACCAACTTCTAGGAATTTATCTCACCACAAATATGGAACCTAATAGATTTCTAGTTGCCTCCCTCTCCTTACATATAACAGAGTCTCATTGGTCTTACCTAAGAAGGTAAGTCCAAGTGCCGGAAAGAAAACGTAAGCCTCCCACTCCCAAACCCCCCGCCCTCCGACCCCACACACACCATATTGCTACACCCTGCAAAGAAACTGGATCCTGGCACGCTCCGCATGCTCACAAATGCACCTGAACTCCAGCCTAACTTTTAAAAGTCCTTTACAGTCTTTTAGGGGATGTACCAATCTGCACAAATGTACATGGTTGCTACCCTAACCTTGACAAGGGCAAAGGCATTCTAGTGACCTCAATGTTCTCGGTTTAATGCTCTGGCAACCAGAAAATGAAAGAAGGAACAGTTCTTCTCTGTGTCTGTTCTCAAATCTATGCACTGACACCATATCAGGTTGTTCTGTCTTTGGATGACAGTCACCAGTGCTGACAGTGCCAGCAACAGGACGCCAAACAAAGCTTGCTTCACTTCACACCCCTCCTCCCACCACCTGCCAGCCCCTGCTTATCTGGATGGACCTCACACCCTAGAAAACCGACTCTGTAAACCGCTACCCGGAAGTTTGCACTTGGCTTCCAGCCCCACACTGAGAACACAGCCTACCAAGCAGCCCTAGGTGTACAACACTTTCTCCCCCTTTCTCCCTTTTCCTCATGTGTTTTTAGGAACATCCAAAGGGAAGATAATTAAAACCTGCAAGAAAACCGGCTGGCAGAGAAGAAGAAAATCTTAGTGACTTAGGGAGGACGCCACATGTTTATGGGTAAGTTTTGTAAGTAACACGACAGTAAAAAAAAAGAGGCTCTTAAAAATAAACGCCACATTCTTCAAAGCTCTATATAAACTACATTCTTCCTAAGGAGGGAGGGGGCCTACTCATACTCATGTTCCTTCCTCATCATTTCATTTCCAATAAGGGGAAGGGAATCCTAATTGTACAATTTCCTAGGAGCACAGGCATTATGGAGCCAATGGCATAGAAACACACACACACACACACACACACACACACACACACACTGGGTGAAAGAAGGAAAGCAAGCAAGAAAAGAGAAAGCACCAGAGGATCTTTATTTAGCACAGAAGAGTGGAACAAAGGAGCAGAAGGGCAGGCATCTCTCCACCTCCGATTGGGTTTTCATGCTATTCACGTTAAGTATACACACTTTTAACTCAAAAGACAAAAGCTCTGCCTTCTCCCAAGGGCCGAGCGCTATCTGAACAGCATCAAGATTTGGGTGAGACTGTGTAATCCCTTTCATTTTTCATCTGCTTTGCTGATTGTCAGGTGAAACAGAGCCGTTCGTCTCTCCACATGTGACACAAGGCTCACAGCACACACATTCCAGAGTGGCCTTCCCCACGAGCCAGCTGCGTGCAGGTAACCGAAGCCCACCCTTCTCCTTGCTGTTAATAAGAGTAATTGGCATGCCACCAAGGGGCTGCTGGAGCGCAATGATTTGCTTGGTACGGAGGTCTCCCCAGACCATATGTGCATGCAGCAGTGATAGAAATATTTTTCCATATGAGCTCTCCTCTTGCCTGCTTAAGTGCTCCAGGCTGAGTCAGGCCAGCCCATTTGTCATTTACTCTACACAGTAGAAATCAACAGGGAAGTTGCGAACTCCAACTACAACTAGAGGGCAATGGTCTGCTTTCAGCTTCCAGCATCACTCACCCATTCAGTTCCTCCGGCTCCCATTCAAGAGCTCGATCCCCCCCCAGACCCAGAAAATACCTTCAGAGCAGAGGACATGGCGATATGGTAACTAATAGGTGAAAAGCCTAAAACAAATGACCCGTTGCTGCACACCTCTGAGCTGCATGTCTGTTCTGAACAGAGCAACATGCCTGCTGACTGCAGCGAGCCTTGCAGCGGTGGGTTTGGGAGCGCTCTCACATTCACTGTCTTAGAAAAGGGAAAGTAATTACATTAGGCTTTCAGAGCCTGCTTGGTCCCTGACAAGGCTAACAAAAGGCAAAGCTGTGCTGTGGCCTTGTGGCCTTTTTAGGAGATACACTTTTCACTTGGCTTTGCAAAAAGGCAGATGGATGCAGGAGAAAGGCTGTCCTTTCATTACTCAGGCATCAGGGTTATGAGCGAGAGGCGTGGATGAGGGAAATCTGTTGCAGGCTTGTTTGCAGGTGAGGGTGGATACACACAGATGCTTCCCTCCCTCTCCGGGCCGAATGACCATCCCTTCCAGTCTCTTTGCCCGCAGCAAAAACTGGCTCTGAGAGGTATCAATGATGTTCAAAACTGTACGCAGCAATCACATGAGGTAAACCAGTAAGAATAAATCATCTTCACGGGCTTAAAACATGCCTCCCACCTATGGTCGATCTGGGTACACTCCTAGCCTTGTTGCATATCATTATCCCTCTTCAAACCTGTGATAGAAAGTTAAGCACAGATTTTTCCAAGTACATCAAAGCAAAAAAGGAGAGATGGTACAAAAGCGAGAAAGAAAAGTAAGTCCCTTAGCATGCATATTCTCTCTGCGCCATGGGAGAAAAGTTCTCTAAAGGTAATAGTCCCTACTGGAATCTGACATGCCGCGATTTTTTTTCCTGCAACGGCAGGAGAAATGTGCATGGTACAGGCATCTGTCACCAAGGCCCGGCCAACTGCCCAGTGTGGCAACTGTACAGACAGGCTCAGAATTATATTTTAGAAATTACAGGATTCTTCAAGAAGAAAAGAAGTCTTCGTACAAGAAAAGGCAAGACAAGCCTAGAAAAGTAATATAAAGCATTACTCTTTGCACACCATAAAAACCCATTCCCTGATCTCTCTTGGTAGATAGAAGAGGAAATATAATGCTGACAAAAATACAACTTCTGACAAGATATTTTATTTGGCTTACCTCTCCCCCAGGTCTTGCTAACATTGCTGTTTGAACGTGGAGCAATGTTAATATCAGGTAGCTGACAAACATTATTACCCAAAGTTAGAACTACCCTAGAGGAGAACTCCGTCTGCCAAGTGCTAACAGCTAGCAGATGCACTTGTGTCTCGGGATTCCAGCCCTGGAGTTCTGCTAGGCACCGCGCTGGTTCCCTGGGCTCTCCCTCACTGTACTACCCGGCGCTCCGAGCTCAGCCTCTGCTCTGAAGAAAAACTGGTAAGCTGATCTCTTCATGTAATAACTTCTCCCGGCTGGGGGAGGGGACAGGAGCCAGCTGGGAGCTGGGGGGCTGCCTTTAACAGAAAGCAGAAAGGGGAGGGACAGAAATGATCAATGTGGAGTTCTGCATCTGGTCTCATTCATGAAAAGGGCTCCAAGGCAAGCTCTCCACATGCAGGGGGACAGCCCCTACCTCATCCACTGAGGCAGGCAGGAGGCAGTGAACTGCCACAGGATGAGCTCCAGGCTGGGAGCTGAGAGACCTGGGGCCCTCCTTGGCCAGGATCTGGGGCTGACAAGCTGTGTGTGCCTAGACTATTTACCCTCTCTGGGCTGTGATTGATTTTTCTCACTGGTACAATCCAGGGTTGGGTGGATGACCTCTAAGTTTCCTTTTAGATCTGATTTGATAGTTGTAAAAATCTAGGTAGTCAAAGGCTGCATTATCAAGCCCAAAGGGGAAAGAAGTCACAAGGGTGCTGTGTGTTTGTGCACCAATTGTATGTATAGACATAAGTGGATGGGAACTGGGGAAGCCACTATATCCCTGTCTTGCTGCATCCCTGGGTCACTGTGCCTAACCCAGAGCTTAAGGAATTATTGCAGACAGTGTGAAAATAAGCAGGAACAAGTGAATCCCCAGTGTTAGTGTTGGCAATGCATCAAAATGCAGGATGGTTTTAAAGAAATAAGAGCTATCTCTGGGTAGACTCAGATTGACCATCCAAGTGGGGACTGGGGGCAGGGAGCAGGGGAGCAGACTAGGGAAGGGGTCTTGCTAAACCCTACAGTCCACTTGAGACACACCCTAAGTGGTCAACTCATAATCTGAAATAGCTGGGATCATGATTTAAAATGGGTTGAGAACCCACCAAGTATTAGATTTGGCCTAGAATGGGCCCAAGGAACCACTAGGAGGCTGCTGGTGGCCACAGAGGACAAGATGACTGCATGGTGCAGTGGAAACAGCCTGGAGTCCTGGAGTCAGGAGGGTGTTGATTCAAACCCCAGCTCTACTTCTATCTCCCTGCAAGTGTCTGGGTGAGTATTTAACCCCAGCCAGCCCCAGCCGCCCCTCTTGTGAAATGGGGCAATGCCATCCAATGGTTATCACCACTATCAGTGAGGTCACCTAGGCACAAAACTTGGCATAGTTCCTGGCATACAGCAAGTACTAAAGACACAGGCTTTCTCTTTGATCTGAAATAAATTATCAGCACTCAGTCCCAGAAAGTAAATTAATAAACACTTGAAAAGCCTCAGGTTATGGGCATTTTCCTGCATTAATGAGGAAACTTTAAACCTAACTGCAGTTTGCAGCCATCTCAGAAAGTTTATTATCACCAGTCACATGACAATTTATTAGTGGGGAAGTTTTTTGAGTAGGAGGATTAGGGTGTGGGACTTTCAATTGCTTTTTCCAGGGCTGTAAGAGAAAGAAGGTATGCTGAAGAGAAGGAATGAATTTCTTCCCTCTCCCCCCTTCCTCTTCCTCCTTTTTATTCATTGGTATTGTTTAGCTTTGGGTCTGTTCTGCTACCTAACTGAAGGGGCACTGTTATCTACTCAATAACCCCACCAGAAATACAGTAATTATTTAAGAAAGCCAAAGTTCTTGAAAGACCAGGGGTGTTGTCTAGCCAGGGGCTAGGAAATTTTCTATAAAGGGCTGGATGATAAATATTTTTGGTTTTACAGACCATATGGTTTCTGTGGCAACTACTCAACGCTGCCATTATAGCACAAACAACCATGGACTTCACACACATGAATGGGCATGGCTGTGTTCAATAAAACTTTATTTATAAAAACAGGCAGCAGGCCAGATTTGGCAATAGTTTGCCAGCTCCTGGTCTAGACACTTCCCAATCATCCTTCAATCTACTGTAATCTTTTGACCTCTGTGCTCCACTGCAAGGGCTCTGGAAATATCACCAGTGGTCCCTGTGTCACAAAATTCAAAAGTTAATATTTCAGCACCTATCCTATTTTACGTCTCTGTAGCATTAACCATGCCTTCCTCTTAAAAAAATATTGGGGTAAAATACACCAAACATAAAATTTACCATTTTAACCATTATTAAGAGTACAATTCAGGGCCATTAAGTACATTCACAATGTTGTGTAACCATTACCACTACCACTATTCATTTCCAGAACTTTTTCCATCATCCCAAACAGAAACTCTTATGTCCATTAAACAACAACTCTCCTTTTACCCCTCCTCCCAGCCCCTGGCAACCTCTATTTTACTTTCTGTCTATATAAATTTTCCTATTCTGGGGACTTCATATAAGTGGAATAATACACTATTTGTCCTTTTGTGTCTGACTTATTTCATATAGCATAATGTTTGCAAGGTTCTTCCATGCTGCAGCATGTATCAAAACTTTATTCCTTTTTAAGTTGACTAATATTCTATCATATGGATATACCATATTTTGTTTATCCATTCATCTGTTGATGGACGCTTGGGTTGTTTCCACCTTTTGGCTATTATGAGTAATGCTGCTATGAACACGAGTGTATAAGTATCTGTTTGAATCCCTACTTTCAATCCTTTTGGATATATATCTAGGAGTGGAATTGCTGGACCATATGCTAATTCTATGTTTAACTTTTTGAGAAACTGCCAAACTGTTTTCCATTTTATATTCTTACCGGCAATGCACAAAGGTTCACTTTCGCTACATTCTCGCCAACACTTATCATTTTTCACTATTTTGACAACAGCCATCTTAATGGGTGTGAAGTGTACATTCTCCTTTTTGAACCGCTCTTTTCCTATAGTTTCCAAGGTACCACTCTCTAGACATCCTTTGCCTCTGATTAACCAACATTCTTTAAGCACTATGAAGCCAGTGTTATTAAAAGTATTAGCGGTAAGAACCTTTCAGATCATGTCTCATATAATCTTGACAATAGCTGTACTAAGTTAAATAACGTGCCCCATGTCACACAATGGGTAGGTGGCAAAGCCAATATTCTGGCCCCACCAGCCTGCCTCCAGAGCCCAGCTCTTAATGACAGCATTGTGTTGCCACCACCTCTCTGGACATGCCTCAGACTCCTTGCCATGTCCTGGGTCTAGCTCCTAAATTCTTATGTTCTGGGGTCCTTCCTCTTCTCTATCCACCCTCCTGGGCCATCTCATCATTTCACTGGCCTCAACCACCCTTTAGCCCTGACTCTCCACAACTATCTATAGCCAGGTCTACCTCCTGACCTGCAGGCCCATATACCCAGTTGCCTACTGGACACTTGGATTCCTCAAATGTACTCCAATCTCAACAGGTCTCAGACTGAGCAAATGTTCCCCTGAACCCTGTTCTTCCTCCTGTTTTCTCCATCTAAGTAAATGACATCATTACCCATATAATTCCCAGAGACTGAAAACAGGGCGTTATCTTGGATCCTGTCACTCCCTCACTTTCTTATCTGTGAGAAAGGTCTGTGGCCCCAGATTCCTGCTGCCCCTTCTCCCATCCAGCCCTCCACCATCTCTTCTTGACTTTTTGTAGCAACCTCCTTGCTCTGGTCTTTTCTCCTTCCAGCCTTCTTCCCCAGTGCAACCACTGGGATTCTTCTAAAATGTGAGTCTAATCATGTCACTCCCCTGATTTTTAAAAACTTTTCATTTTAAAATGATTTTATGTTTACAGGATAGTTGCAAAGACAGCACAGAGTGTCATGACATATGTTCACCCAGTTCCTTCTAATGTTAACATCTTAAATAACTATGGTACATTTATGAAAACTAAGAACTTGACATTGGTACAATAATGTTAATTAAAATACAGACTTTATTCCGATTTCCCCAGTTTTTCTCCAAAATGTCCTTTTTCTATTCCAGGACCCAGTCCAGGATATCACAATTACATTTGGTCATCACATCTCTTTAGTCTCTCCTGGTCTATGACAGTTTTTCAGCCTTTCTTCATTTTTCATGGCCTTGATACTTTTGAAGATTACTGGCCATATATTTTTTAGGTTATCCCCCAGTTTGGGCCTGTCTGATATTTTTTCATGATTAGACAGGGGTTAATGGGTTTTTGGGAAGAATACCATGCACGTGAAATGCCCTTCTCATCACGTTTGTGAGGGGTATACTATATCAACATGACTTATCACAGATGATATTAACCTTGACCACTTGGTTAAGGTGGTGTCTGCCAGGTTTCTCCACTGTAAACTTACCATTTTTCCATACCCTATTCATTAGAAATGAGTCAGTAAGACCAGTGGAATTAAGCTCCACTTCTTAGAGGGGGAGTATCAGAGAATATTTGGACATATATTAAAACCATCACAGCAATTAATAAATATTTTGGGGGAGATACTTCCAGGCCATGCAAATATCCTATTTCTCTTTAAAGTTTCACCTACTAATTTTAATATTCATCTGTAGAGCTTGCCTGCAGCAATTATTACTATAGTATTCTAATGGTGATTTTGTTTCCCTCACACTGTATTTATTTCAATATTAATCAGAATTCATCAGTATGGAAGATTTGTCCCTCCTCTCCCATTTATTTATTAGCTCAATCATTTTTTATACCTCCTGCTTCTTAAAATCTTTGATGGCTCTCCCTTAGAGATAAAGTCCAAACGTTTTCATATGACAATTACAAGACTGTTTACAATCTGGTCTCTTCCTGCCCTTCCAGCCTCCTCCCCTTGTCTTCTATTCATACATACTCCACTCTCCAGCCATCTGAAGCCATAAGAAATTATCCCAAACTACCCCGTGTCCTTGTGCTCCATGACTTCTTTCATGTAGAATGTCTTCCTTTCTCCCCTATTCCCATTGAGTTAGCTCCTGTTGCTCTTTGACTCTGAAAACTAAGCTTAAATTGTGTATAAGCACCAAATATTGGAAATTACCTAAATGCCCACCAATAAGGATTAAACAAAGGATTTTGACATAAATAAAATGAGATACTCCATAGCAATAAAAAAAAAAAAGAAAACAATTGAGGTTGCTTCCTATGTAACGATATAAAACACCTCCAAGATTTGTTGTTAAGTGAAAAAAGTAAGATACACAGCAGTGTGATCACTGTCCTATTATTTGCATACACATGTTTGTAATTGCCTGTGTATGTATGAACTATCTGTGGGAGAACACACTTGAGGCTACCAACAATGACTACATCTCGGGAAGGGAACTGAGTAGTTTCAGGGCAGGAAAGAGAGGCAAATTTATTACTATACATCTGCACTGTCTCATACAGTAGCCACTTGGCCACAGTGGATACTGAGCACTTGAAATGTGGCTATTCCAAACTGCAATATGTTGTAAGCATAAAATATACTTTGTACCAATTTGAAAACTTGGTACAAAAAAAAAGAATGGAAAATATCTCATTAATATGTTTTTACACCGATTAGATGTTGAGATGATAATATTTTTAATATGTTGGGTTAAACAAAATATAGTAGTAAAATTAATTTCATTTGTTTCATTTTACTTTTGTTAATGTGGCTACTAGAAAAATTTTAAATCACATCATATTTCTCTTGGACAGCACTTCTACAGCTTCTTTCATACTTATTGAATTGTCAAACATGTGAATGTATTGCTACTCAAGAAGTAACTAAAAATGAAAAACAATAATGTAATAATTAAGAATAAAAATAAATGAATACACACATAAATCCTGCCCCTTCCCAATCATTCACTTAAGTGTCACCTATTCTAGGAGTTATACACATTAGGCCCCTGCCCAGCTGAGGGCAGTGCCCTGGCCTCTGTCTCCAGGTATCCCCTGATTACCTCCAGTGTAATATTTGTCATGCTGTATTGTAATTGTTAACTAATGTACCTGCCTTCACCAATAGAGAATGAGCCCTTTGTTCAGTGTGTGCCAAATAAGGGAATGGATGCAAAGGTGGATCTTATAGGAAACTCTCATCTGCTTATGATGGGAGGAGAGGTCTTCTAATGGCTCATCTTAGATACCAGGAAGGGGAACATGAAGAGGGGAAATTCCCAGGAAGTATATTTCTCCAGGAAATTCAAATAATTTTCAACCTAACTTTTGGGTGAACTAGAAAGGGAAAATATGTGAGTGGGGGAAATGTATCAAAAAATAGGAAAAATGAATGTATGAAGCCTAAAACCACATAATTAATGTAAAATATAATTATGTACTTCTGTCTTACTAACAAAGAGTCCACCCATAGCAGATATCACCTTTAAGGCTATTTTTGTTTCCTGCAAAGAATGTCTATTCCTTTATAACAGAAGAAGGAAGATATAGCCTTCCCCACAGAGGTATATACTGCATGGCTAAACTGCTCAAACTGTTTATTTCTTTAAATATGCTTACATTGTGTGGAATAAATGGGAAAAGTCTCTTTCAAGAAAGCATCTGGGTATCAGTCAGGGAGCTGGCCATGCAGAGCAGCAGAAGCAGGTGTTAGCAATTAACTCTCCTTTTGTGTGAACCAAGGAGCCATTAAATAGCCACCGAGGTGGGGAATAAGGAGAGCAAAGAAAGGTTCTCTGCTGCATTTCTATGGACTGCTCTCCTTTCTTCTCAAAGATAAGGAAAATCATGAGAATCTACAACAAAGGAAGTCACTGCATCCATACCTTCCTCTGGATTCTGTGTGAAAGGGGCCACAGCCTGGCTGCATGGGCACCTGTAACCGGCAGGGCAGCCATGCAGTTAGGCTGAGCACCTTGTGGGTTCACTGAAAGGAGGGCTATGTTACTTGGCTCAACTGGGTTCAGGGCTTTGGAGTGGAGCCAAGAGCAATGCCAGAGACACTGTCAGGGAGATGCTTACAAAAAGCACACAGGGCAGGATCATCCTAACACTGGGAACACACAGGGAAATTAATTCAGAGTGTGCATCGGGACCATCCTCACGTTGACCACATTCTTTGTTTCAAGTATTTTTCTACTAAGGCAGATATTCTCAAATTTTGGTCCCTGGATCAGCAGTGTCAGGGAACTTGTTTAAAAATGCAAATACTTGGGTCTTACTGAATCAGAAACTCTGGGGCTGGAGCCCACCTATTTGTGTTATAACAAGCCCTGTGGATGCCTGCTTGTTTGGGAACCATGGCTTTAAACAATAATTCTCTGTCTAGTAAACCTTAATTCAAATTGTATAAACTTAAAGTATTATTTTCTAAAATCTTATTTTCTTACAAAATGTGACTGGCAGATATTAAAATATAGCATGAAGCTATAATAATTAAAACAGTGGCAAATATGACTGGTAAAGGAATAGATCAATTACCTAACTAAACATGTAAAAACATTTCGTATGCAATCAACAAGTCGCTTCAAATCAGCAAGGAAAGAATGGAAAAGAATTGGGAATATGACTGACCATTTGAGAAGTAAAGTTATTTCCCGAATTTATACCAATGACAAAATAAATTGCAGGTGGATTAAAGGTTTTAAGGAAACAACAGAAGTATGAAAACAGTGTCAATGTTTCTATATTCTTGGAGTGGGGAAGGACATTTAAGCAAAGCTATAACAAAGGCAGAAATCATAAAAGAAAATATTTACATATTTGTCTATACCTGTAAGTCAGAAATACCACGGACAGAATTAAAAGTCAAATACACAGTAGAAGATGTATTTCACTCATTCATTTACTCAAGATATCATCAGTACCTATCATCTGCTGGAACCCAGAAATACAGTGATGAGCAAAAGCAGACTCAATTCCTAGCACTTAGGAACTTATTGTCTGGTGCAGGATGCCAACATCAATGAAACCCAACGCCACATTTAAAATTGCAATGTGAAAAGAACTGCAAAGGAAAGACACGTGGCAGTAAGAGGTTTGTCTCCATTAGGGAGACTGGCTTGTGAGAGGAGTGATAACGGCTTTCACGAAGACCTGAGTGGAAGCAGGTGCGGATGAATAGAGGCGAGCAAGAGGTAGCCAGCACCAGACTGGGCTGAAGACAATGAGAGGGGCCGTGGTAAAGAGTTCTGTCTTTTTCCTAACGAGAATCTATTTTAAGGGCAGGGGCAGAAGTTATAGGCCAGATTTGCATTCGGCAAAGGCCACTTCTGTTGTGTGCAGTGAGGACTAGAAGGAGGCAAGAGTGGGAGCTAGGAGCCCAGTTAGAAGATTGTGGCTTGGTCCCCATGAAAAGGGACGACAGCTTAAACTGGGATGGTGAGAAGAAGAAAATAGTTTCAAAGAAATTTACAACACCTACCTTATATAATGGAAAAGGGCTCATGTGCATAATGTATTTTGAAAAACACAAAACTCATAAATCATATAAAGACAATTTTAACAGTGAAAGGTTATACTCAATATCAATCACAGGGAAGTTCCTAAATACACTATGGTATACCCAGAAAGTGAAATCTTAGCCAATCATTTAAAGTGACCGTGTCATATATTTATTGATATTGGCACATTTTGATGTTATGTTTTAAGACAAAAGGAGGCCACATAAATGAGGGAAGAACAATCTTTACAACAAATGGTGCTGGGATAAGTGGATGTCCACATGCAAAAGAATGAAGTTGGACCCCTACCTCACACCACACTCAAAAATGAACTCAGAACGCATCACAGATTCTACATCATGGTGATGACAGTTAATAACAATATATTGTATACTTGAAAATTGCAAAGAGGGTAGATTTTAAGTGTTCTCACCACAAAAAAATGATAAGTTTGCAAGGCAATATATTTGTTAATTAGTTGGACTTAGCCATTCCTTATACATACATATACAATGTATGTATATCACTTAGCCATATACGTACATTGTATATGTATACATATATCAAAACATCATGTGGTATACTGTAAATATATACAATTTTTATTTATGAATTAAAGAAATAAATCATAGACTGTTGTAGGCAGAATAATTCCCCCCCAAAGACATCCATGTCCTAATCCCTGAAATTTATGAAAATGTTACAATACATGGAAAAGGGGAATTAAGGTAGCAGATGGAATTAACATGGCGGATCAGATGACTTTAGGGAGATTATCTTAGGCACAATTAATCATAACGGTATTTAAATGTGGAAGAGCAAGGCAAGGAAGTTGGAGTGATTCGATGAGAGTAGAACTCAGCCTGCCATTGCTGGCTCTGAACATGAAAGGGAGCCAAGAAATGAGGGGCAGCCTCGAGAAGCTGGAAAAGGCAAGTAGATATTCTTCCCTAGAGACTCTGCAAGAAACGATGCCTTGCCAACACCATGACTGTAGCCTAGTGAGACCCATTTTGGACTTCTGATCTCCAAAACTGTAAGATAATAAATTTGTTGTTTTAAGCCACTAAATCTGTGTTAATTTGTTACATAAGCCATAGGACACCAATATATAGACCTAAATCCAAGAGCTAGAACTTTAACACTGTTAGAAGAAAACAGAGGACTAACTTCATGACCTCGGGTTAGGTGATGGTTTCTTAGATATGACATCAAAAGCACAAGTGACAAAGGAAAAAATATATACATGAGACTTCCCCAAAACTAAAGACTTTGTGCTGCTAATGATACCATTAAGTTAGTGGAAAGTCAATCCACAGAATGGGAGAAAATATTTATAAATCGTGTCTGATAAGGGATTTGTATCAGACAAATCCCAGTCTATAAAGAATTATTACAACTTAATAATAAAAAGACAATCCAATTAAAAAATGGACAAAGGATTTGAATAGACATTTCTCTAAAAAAGATATACAAATGGTCAATAATCACATAATAAGAACATAAGGCTATTTTCCAGCATGGTAATGCTGGTTATTTCTGAAAGGTAATTTTTATTTTTTCCCATTTCTAGATTTCCTAGTGTTCCCACCATAAGCACACAATATTTTTGTGTTAGGTCATTAAATATGAAATGTCCAATTTCGAATCAAAAGTTTAGTTTATTATATCTCAAACAAGAAGCAGTACAATTAATCAAAGTGTGCACCTAAACTATCAACAGAGTTTTGCCATCTTCACGGTAGCTTGCTTATGCCAGCAGTGAAGAAGCCTGCAGAGCGAGCAGCAATTTCCACAGCGAAAGGTGTTTTCCACAGCTTGTTGAGAATGCAATATTTTTCCTTGCAAGAAGTGGTCCAAAGCCTGGAAGAAGTGGTAGTCAGTTGGTGCGAGGTCTGGTGAATATGGTGGATGACAGAGAGTTTCCAAGTCCAGCCTCGGTAGTTTGAGTAGTGTTATTTGTGCAACATGTGGTCGAGCGTTGTCTTGCAAGAGGATTGGACTGCCTTATTGACCAATCTCAGCTGCTTAATTACAAGCATCCTCATCATTTCATCCAACTGGTTGCAGTAGGCATCCGCTGTAATCGACTGACCAAGTTTCATGAAGCTGTAGCGGATAATACCAGCGCTGGACCACCAAACAGACACCATTAGCTTTTTTGGATGAATATTTGGTTTTGGGCTGTGTTTTGGCACTTCATCTTTATCCAACCATTGTGCCAAACACTTGAGATTGTCAAAAAGAATCTGTTTTTCATCACACATAACAATACAGTGTAGAAATGGTTTGCCTTTATGTCATGACAGCAAAGAAAGGCAAGCTTCGAGATGATTTCTCTTCTGATGCTTATTTAATTCATTCAGTACCCATCTATCCAGCTTCTTTACCTTGCCCATTTGTTTCAAATGTTACAATATTATTGGAATAGTAACACCAAACCTTGCTGCTAATTCATGTGTAGGTTAGATGGATTTACTTCCACTACAGGTTTCAGCTCATCATTATCCACCATGGTCTCAGGTCACCCACATGGTTCATTTTCAAGATTAAAATCATCAGAATGGAACTTCTCAAACCATCGATGTACTGTGTGTTCATTAGCCACATCCTTCCCAAACACGTTGGTATTTCGAGCTGTATGCGCTGCATTGGTTCCATGATGGAACTCATATTAAAAAATAACACAAATTTTTGACTTACACATGGTTTCACAAAAATTGATCTAAAAAAAAAATTTGAAAGATAATCACAAGCCCAAACATGCGTTTGAAAGAATGAGGATGTACCTTCACAACAACAACTAAAAAAACCAACAAGAAGTGTCAAAGTGAAATGTCAGAGATATCAACTGTCAAACTTAGTACTTAAGGAAATCGGACATTCCATACTTAATAACCTATAAGAAAGAGTAACGAAGTTTATTTTGATCCTTACTGGGGATTTTGCCTTACTGGCAACCCAGCTCAGCCAAAAGATGCAAAAGCTCCATCTAGAGGTTATTTACTTAAACTGCAGACACCTGATCCCAGAAACCCAGGGAAGGAAGACCTAAAATGCATAGTGAACACAACTCATACCGCAAAAGGCACACACGTGGCAAGTGAATATCTCAGAAGGACTAGCTTTCTTTCACATGACCGAAGGTGTTAATTCTCTGTGTAAGTGGAGGATTTTACAACTCTTACCAATAGGGCTGAGAAAATATTTTCAGTTGGGATAACGACAGGGAGCCAACCAATTCCTTGGTTTTCTTCCAAGTTATCTTAAACACACCCTTCTCTAATGTTAATTCTACTTAATTAAATATAGTTAATTTTCTGCTTTGAATAGAACAGAGATGATGATTACTTTCTGGAAAAAGACAGAAAGACAATGGCTTTGCAAGTGTCAATAGATTTGTCAAACGTCTATATCATAAATAGATAGCACCCAAATACTTTGGTAGAAGAGTTTAACAAACATGTGGCAAAATAAATTCTACATTAAATAATTCCACCCTTCAGAGTTCTGGTTAGTGCTAGGAGTTTAGTCTTGGCATTGCTGGTGGCTGCTACCCTCCTGGGTCATGCCTCTCTTCCTGCCTCGCTTCCTACAGGCCAAGGCTGTCAAATAAGTGCCAAAGGTTCTAGTAAACACCATTGCTTGTCTCCCCATGGCAGATCAACCCTGCAGTGTGACCTCGCTTATTCCTGAACACTGCACGGGCCCTTATTTTAGGATGCAGGACTCACGGAAGTTTCTGAGGATTTGGAGAAAGCACAGTAAACTAGAAAAATTGACCGTGTAATAAAAGCTTAAGACTGGAGTTATGAGTGAGCTGGAGAAGAGAAACATGAGGGGGGCATGTATTGATGTTTTTCAAGTCCATGAGGGGTTCTGATGCAGCCCTGGTGTCCCTCTACCCACATGCTTCACCAGAATTCAGGGGTCTTCTGCCCAGTTTCTGTATCTCTAATTTGGCAACTGGGAAATATCTAAGAAACTAATCAAAGATCTAATTAAGTGATGACTGGATTGAAGCGTTATCTCTCCCTGCATTTCAACAAAAGAGAACAATGGTAGCATTTAACGAGCACTTAATTTGTGCCACTGGGCACTGTGCTAAGAGACCACGGATGTACTATCTCATTTAAGTGTTGCCAAGTCAGATCTTTTTGCAGATGAAGAGACCAAGGCTTGGAGAAGTTAAGTGGCTTGTTCATGACCACACAGCTAATCTGTGGCAAAGCAGGGATTCAAACCTAGGGCTTCTGTCTCCACAGCTAAGGCTGTTAACTATAATGTAGTAGAAGAGTCTTGCTGACTCTATTTTTGAAATGTGTCTTGAATCCATCCACTTCTATCCATTTTTGTGTCTCCACTAGTCCAGGCCACTGCCATCTCCCTGGACTTTTTCAGTAGCCTCCTGAAGAAGTCTTTAGGCCTGAATTAAGAAGTCCTTAGCCAGGCCCAGAGGCCCAGTGGGATCTGGCCCCATGCCACACCACCTGCCCCCTTCCCTGTGACCCTCTGGTCTCTCCCTCCTAGCTATCTCCTAGCTCCTTCCTGCCTCAAACCTTCATACTCATTTTTCCTGTGCCTCTAAACTCTTCCCTTCCACTCATTCTTCAGGTCCCAGATAGAAGCACATTCTTCTAGAGAGGTTTTCTGACTCCCTAGTCTAAGTTGGCACCCCTGCCTCCATACTCCCTTGAAATCCTCCCCACCCTGCCCCCCCCCAGCATTAATTTCTCTCCAAGCCCCTGCACTTCTCCTTCTAGGCCCTTTTCCTCACTTGCAACACAGATTTCTCATGTGTTAATCTCAACCAGACTATGAGGTTCATGAAGGCAGAGCCAAGGGTGTTTTTGGGAGGGGCTCAGCACATAGTAGGTGTCAATACATATCTATTTGGTGGAACACATGAGTGAAAGAAAGAAAGCACTACCCTAATCCAAAGGATACATCTCTTAAGTGTGAGAGTTCCCCAATCAAGGCAAACTGGATGAGGAGATATTCTGGGGAGAGCTCCTTTCTAAAGTCCCTCAGAACACTGGCACATCAGCTGATACCACTTGAGAGGGATGCTTATATTACTGTCTTTGTGCTGAGTAACAAATGATGGGGCTTTTAAATGCACGGGCATGTCATATTTAGCCCCAAACAAGTAGCATACCATGAAAACTCACAGCCCAGAGACCACAGCTGGGCCTCGTCAATGAAGAACCACCAAAGTTACTTCTGACCCTGGACATCCTGTCATCCTTCAATCTCCAATCTTTCTTCTCTCTCTTTCCCTTCTCCCTTCTCCCAGCCACAGGGGCTGAGCTGGCAAGAAGCATAACAATGCCATATTGAGTTGGGGAGTTCTGACTTCTATTAACCTGAACTTGCTAGAACCAGCCACAATCTTGGCACTGAGTGTAATGGGCCCCCAAGCTGCTGAAATAGCCATTCTGAAGGCTGGTGGTCTGCTCTGCTGTGCCCCCCAGCTTGTACACAGAACTTCATTTTTTCACACTAACTTCTACTAGGGGTGTTTTATTTTATTCCACCAATAAAAAGAATTAGAAGAAGATAACTTGAAGGCTGAAGCTACCAGCAAAACGTGGCAACAAGAAATCAATACAAATTGTAAAAGTAGATACCATAACAAAAGCACTGCCACCTAGCACCATTGGATATTTGGGTAAGCAGCCAAAGATACTTTGCAAGTCTCAGAGAATGATAATTCATGTTCATAAGCATAATTCCAGAGCAAATTCCCACAAACCAAGTCATTAAGAAAGGGTCAGGGCTTTAATATTTATTGTGTGTATTATTTAATATTTATTGTGTCATGCATGAGACTGGGAGGTAGCTATGATCTCCATTTAATTCTCAAATCCTGTGGATCAAGTATCCTTAATTTTATAGCTGATGAAGCTGAAGACTGGGAAAGGTAAAATTATTTTCACTTTGTTTAAGAAAACATAAAAGTATATAGGATATTCTAGACAAATTTTTAATGACTTTTTGATTTCTGAATTTCTAATACTTTAGGAAAAATAATTACCTTTATTTCTCCTGTCTTTACTAAGCTACCTCTTCTCAACCCAGCACCTGGCACCAGGAGTGTTTAATCTGATTTAAAACACAATAAATGTAGTTAATCACTAACCCCAGCTTTCAACTGAAACTGTTAGGTGAAAAATCAAATAGACTTCTTGCTGACAGAGAACCTCGTTCCATATTTCTTATGATCAATATACACAGCACACTTTGAATAGACAAGCAATTATGAAATTTGTTTGCCCACAGTAACAAAATATAAAATGGTGCTGTCATGTTCAGAAGAACGTCAAGTACTATCATAAAAGGGGAAAGTTTTTAAAACTTACCTCCTGTTTCATTAGGTTTATTAGTTAAGGTAAATGTAGCTACTATAACATATAAACCTTGACATCTCCATGGCTTAACACAAAGGGAACTTATTTCTTCCTTTGGCAAAGCCCAGATGGTGGGGGGCAGGGGTTGCAGTTCCACATGGCCACTTAGGGACGCAGGTGCCAGAAGCTTCAACACCCGGTTTCCAAGGGTTCCTTGGACACTGCTATCCACCTGGCAGATGGAAAGGGGAGAAAGTGAGGAACACCAGGACTGGCCTGCCTTCCATTGGCCACATCCAACTGCAAGAAGGCTGGGAAATATGGCCTAGCTGTGGGCCCAGGAGAAAAGAGGTTTGGCAAACAACTAAATAGTCTCTGCTGTAGTAGTCAGGATCTTCCAAAAGGATGAGTTTGTTGCTGTTACCTATATTATATAAAAGTGTGATGTATGTTGGTAATAGGGAGATTACAGATAGTCTAGAGTTACTCCTTACTATCTATGAGGCCTAAACATCTGCTGTAAGTATATCAAGATTTCTCCTCTGCCCAGGCTTCCTCTAAGTCCAGTTAAGAAACCTGATGAACCCATTAAAGAAGCATATCTCATTATCTCCATCAACTGATGCTCAGATATTTCAGTTTCAGAAACAGAAGTTGTGGCCCAGTGAGGGAGTTTCTGCTTACATTATGAGATGCAGGGAGGCAAGGAAAAGTGCATTCATCAAATGCCTACTCTAATGTCTGCCACTTGACAGAAATTATCTTATTTAATTTTAATAGCCATGGGGGGAGGGCTTTTATTTCTATTTTCCAGATGAGAAGGCTGAGCTCACAGAAGTGGACAAACTCTGCTAGAGGTCGCAGTAGTACTAAGAGTTAGACCTGGGTCTGAGTGCTATCCAAGTCCACGTACTTTCCACCAGACCTCTCATGGGGCCAACGGCTCTTGGGTGACATTGTGGGCTTGCCTGGAATGGGAAGTTGCTGAAAAAGTCCTCCAGTGGCAGCTCCTGATGTTCTCCAGGGCCATGACTTTCAGAGTCAAGGACCCATCTATCATAAAGATACCCTGGTATGTGGGCGAGAGCTTTTGCCCCTAATCCTTATCAATGACTCCGGCAACCGCAGAGATGGAGGGATGAGGGAGCACTTCCAAGTTAGCTGTCTCCCATTTTCAAATTTTGTGGTTTCCAATAAGAATCACTTATGAAAATTGAGTATTTGCCTGAGAGCAAGGAAGTCCAAGGCACTCTTCAGTATTATTTAAGGCAATTTTCCTAAGCTTACACCTAGGATATATCAGGCAAGATATCAGAGTATAAATCAACAAAATCTGAATAACATCAATCAAGAAAAGCAGCAAAATTTGAAGAAAATCCAAAAGAAGAATTGTAAACACTAACTCAAGTGTGTGTGTGTATGTGAGTGTGTGTGTGTCAGACCCTAATTGATGTTGTTGGGACTGGATCAATGGTTTGCAACCTTTTTTGTGTGTGTCTATACTTTCAAATTCTCAAATTTTTGGCTGTACATTTGAAGGGCCTTAATGGTAAACACTGATTATAAAAAAGAAAGTTTCAGGAACAAAAACTTCCCACTATTGTCACATTATTCACTTTTGGTGCCCTCCATTTGAGAATTGTTTACTGCCCTGACCACATGATTTTTTTATATTCATGAAAGGAAGAGTTTGTCTATTTCAATAAACGGTTGTCTTAGTCTATTTGTGCTGCTATTACAAACCACCTGAGACTGGGTAATTTATAAATAATAGAAATTTATTTCTCACAGTTATGGAGGCTAGAAGTCCACATCAAGGCACCAGCAGGTTCTGTACTTTCAAGATGGCTCTTTATTGCTGTGTCCTCACATGGCAGAAGGCAGAAGGAACCCTGTGTGAAGGCTCTTTTATAAGGGAGGAGCCCTCATGACCTAATCACCTCCTAAAGGCCACACCTCTTAATACTATTGCATTAGAGATTAAGTTTCAACATGAACTGTGTGGGACATTCAGACCAAAGCAATGGTCATTTTTCATATGTGCTAACATGATGTGACACCGTGCCTCTTACCTCGTGGCACTGTAAATTGTGCCTCATCCTGTGCTATACTCCATAACTTTCTCAGTCCAGCATACCATCTGACAGATACTATAAGAGACTCTCTTCTAGGTTGAAGCAAAAATAAATTTTACATACAGATCAGAATGTGGCAGAATACTTGCATGCCATCTCTATGCAAAAGCTATCACCGGCTCTAAGGATTCACATCGCCTAATTGGAAATGTGTCCAATAAAAGTTACAATATTTGTGTAAGTAAGATATTAAGCTCCTTTTCACATATACAGTCCTTCATATAACCCATAAACATGCCAAGAAAGATTCAACATCATGTTTCCAATGCAGCACTGAAGAAACAGTTTCTTTCAGGAACAAAAAAACCAAACTAAACTTAAAAGAAAGAATCACTAAACTAAACCTAAGAACAACACCATAAAACTGCCAAAACGACTGCATTTCTGTCTACTTGGTAGACCTTTGGTGACTGTCTCCTAACAAGAAAGAAGTAACTTGAAAATATTCTGCCTGCGCCAGTGACGTGTGATTTAAGAGAGGAAATACTTAGAGGCTTAAGAGACCTTTGCAGGGAGCCTGGAAGCTGGCTGCAAGTTTGAAGATATTTGCATTCCCTGGAATCCAGGCTCATTTCTCTCTGGGAACCACCAGGAAGTAAAGTCCATAAACTGAGATTTTAGAAGGTCCCTGAAACAGGCAATGAATCAGAACAAAATGAAACTTGCTGCAAGTAGGTAGTAATTTATCGTGGCATTGTCCCCAGTCTACAGGGAGAAAATCCAGACATTTACAATGAAATAGAGATGGATCAGTGAAAACACTTTAAAATTTGATAATATATCCAGGAGCAGAATGTGGCTGAATAGGGTTGGTTCTTATTTCCTTGGCTCCATCAATTCAACTACTATTTACTGAGTGTCTGCAGGTGTTTGAAGCCCCTGGATGGTTAAGACTCAGTCCCGGCCCTCGAAGGCTCAAGGTCAACAGAGAATGCGGGGTGATGGTGAGTCTATAGTTAGGGATGCTGAGGCACAGCTACAGTGTATCACACTGAGAGCTAGTGAGAGCTACCTCACTAGCTCTCGCCAAGGACCATGATTTTCTACTGCACTTATGAGACCAGGGAGATTTCTCTGCATCTCAAAAATTCCAACAGATTCTGACTTTTTGGCATGATTTAGGACACAGACTTCTGTGTCTGCATCCTGTTTCCTCATAGTTAAAATATTCTGGCTGGGCAGGGTGGCTCATGCCTGTAATCCTAACACTCTGGGAGGGCCAAGGCAGGAGGATTGCTTAAGCCCGGGAGTTCAAGACCCTGAGCAAGAGTGAGACCCTGTCTCTACAAAAAATAGAAAAATTAGCTGGGCATGGTGGTGTGTGCCTGTAGTCCCAGCAACTCAGGAGGCTGAGGCTGGAGGATCGCTTGAGCCCAGGAGTTGGAGGTTGCAGTGAGCTATGATGACACCACTGCACTCTAGCCCGGGCAACAGAGTGAGACTCTGTCTCCAAAAAAAAAAAAAAAGTTCTGGCCATGGACTCTGATAAGAGTAGTCAGTTATTTCTAATTCATTACTTTGGAAAACATCCCACTAAAAACCTTTGCATAAAGTTCTTTCTGTATTATAAATCTGTGAAACCAATTCTCGACCTCATAGTTTGAATAAACTTATCCATGGGCACCTTTCAACCATCTGCCCCTGATGGCTCTGTGCCTAGGCCTAACCTCCCTTCCAAATCCTCCGCTGCCTTATGCATATTTCCATTTGCAAATCTTACTAACATTTCAGATCCAGATACCTATAATTGAACCCACAGTCTGGTGGTTATGAGTGTCAGTTTTAACATTAGGCTGCTTAGAGTCAAATCCTAGTTGTACCACATACTAGCCGTGTGTTCTTGGGCAAGTAATTTAATTTATCTGTGCCTCAAGTTCCTCGTCTATACAATTAGATGACTGAGGGTACCTATCCCTCAGGTAGAGAATTAAATGGGATATTATGTGTAAAACACTTAGCATGGTGCCTGATGCATAGTAAGTGCTCACAGTAAACGTTAGCTATCTTTATTATTCATTGCAAAATTGCTGTCTGTATTTCTGTCATTGGCGCCAGCCATTTTTCTTCTAGGTGAGGCAGGGAGCGCTAAAGATTGGAGAGTCCAGGATCACCACGGCCAAGGTGGGTAGCTGCTACTCCTGGTTAGTCCCTTTGGGTGCATGGAGAAGGGAGGGAGGGAGGGCAACAGGGAGAGTCGGCAAGGTAGTTCTTTGAAGTGTAAAGCAAGAGGGGCTCTTAGCTCATGCCCACCCTCCTCATGTGCTCACAGCAGATGCTGCAAGTCATTTATGGCGCTCTTCCCCACTCAGCCTTCCGCAGTTTAGCATCCCTCACAAGGCAGCATGAGTCATCCATCCAGTGGATCAGAGTTGGCACATTGGATGAAACGTATTTGTCACACCTGCTCTAAAGGTGATAGCTTCTGCTGTCGAGAAGGTATCAGGGAAAGAAGAAACCAAGCCACAGGACAGTTACACAGACTATTTAAGTCAGAGAGTCACTGTGCAAGCCTGCAAATGGCTTCTGCCAACTGCTAGTTACTGGTGCCAGTCCCTGCAACTATTCTTAAGGCTGGTAGGGGTCTTGGGAAACAAACCTGGCCACTCCATCTTTCTGACCCTCACTTATATTCTCTTTCCTCAGAGGGTGGGGAGCCACAGAGCGGTATTTTCCGGAGGTGTGCAGACCATTTGCTCTTTGAGATAATCTAGATAAGACAGGTTCATGGTGTAGGGAGAGATAGCCTTGACTTAATCTTTTCTGTCAAAGTATCAAGAGGTAACACTCTGTGCCTGACTTGCCCGCCAACTGTAAACAATTACTACACTAGGCACCCCCTAGCCCCCCTTCCTTTCTGTCCTAGCAACATGCCTTAGTCAATCAGGTAAGAACAAGATTGTGAGGTCAAAATCCCAGCCAATGGGATGAGACACAGCCATAGGTCTGCGTTAGAGATAAAAAGGCGAAAAACCTCCCTGCAGCGCGCTGGCTGGCTGCTTTCGCTGCCGCTACGTGCCCTTCTGATCAGAAGTAAAGATTTTGCCTTGCCGAGACAATTTGCAGTGTCTATTTTTTTAACGGCACCGCGGGTTACTTCTAACAATGGTCAAGAACCTCCCCCCAAGAAACCTTCTTTAGATAATTACAATATATATACTAAAGGCTTAGAGAAATCCTGCAGGATAGAAGCCTGACCAACCCTGTTTCATGCAGTGTTTCCCAAATGTGTTTGTCTATAGAGCCATTTTCCCTTACTGATATCCCAAGATCCAGCATTCTACAGCACATATTTTGGGGAAATATGCCTTAGTGTCAAACTAAAATTTTGTTTTTCTCTTACTGACCACACCAATTAGTCACCAAGTCCTGGCAAACTCTTTCATTAAGTATCTCCTGCTTTCATCTCCTCTCTTTATTCCCATGACCTCCACTCTGGGCCAATTCCTCGTTTCCTTAGTCCTGGACTGAGGCCAGAGCAGCCAGTGAGCTCAGGGCTCTACCCGACCCTTGCCATCCTACTCCCCATGTCAAACTATCTTCCTAATACATCAGCGTCATTGTAGTGGGTTGAATGGTGGTCCTCAAAAAAAGATGCCCACATCCTAATCCCCAGACCCTGACCTTATTTAGGAAAAAGTCTTGTCAGATGTGATTAAGTTTGGATCTCATGATGAGATTATCCTGGATTATCCAGGCGGGCCCTAAATCCAATGACAATTGTCCTTATAGAGGCATACAGAGGAGAGACACAGAGAGAAGGCCATGTGATCACAAAGGCAGAGACTAGAGTGATGCAACCACATGCCAAGGAACTTCTGGAGTCACCAGAAGCTGGAAGAGGCAAGGATTGATTCTCCCCTAGAGCCTCGGGAAGGAGTACAGCCTGTTGACACCTTGATTTTGGATGTCTGGTCTCCAGAACTGCGAGAGAATTAATTTCTGTTGTTTTAAGCCACCAGGTTTGTGGTAATTTGTTACAGCAGTCATAGGGAACCACTACAGTCATCATGACATGTTTACTCATCTCCAAAAACGAAGCAACATGAGCAAATGCTGATTTACCCCCAGCGTGTTGATTTCCCTGCTGTCATGATGTGCCAGATAAACAAGTGTGGCCATCATTGTGGTGATACATCCATGTGTGTTGTGGCAGTGCCAAGAGGTATCTAGAAAGTTTCGGCTGCCCTTTTTCCATGTTTCAGACTAAAGTTTCATTAATTTGCTGGCTCTAGGTCTCCACCTTTTGAACTTACTAGGCCTTCCTTTCCACCTGCCAGGTTTATCCCCACGAAACCTTTCTTACTAAATGGCACTTAAAGATAGACATCCATAAACTCTGCCACTGAAGCCTTTCAGTTCTACTTAGATGCAAAGGGGTGTTCAATCACATATTCCAGGAGGCACACAGAAAGTAGAGGAAGATTCCAGGTTTGCTTGTTCCCTTTGCTTTGTATTCCTCTCCCCCACATTCATTAATTCAGTCAACAAATTAAGTGACAACCATTATACTCAGAACTGGTCACATTTAAGCATGAAATTCTGAATACGTCTCTTTCCATCACTGAGCAATGTTTTGCACTTTTCCAAACACTCAGTTGGCAGTTGCATGTTCCTCTTATTGTCCAGGACCTTCCTCGCCCCCACTCCTAATCCCAGTTCTTCAAAGAGAGCTGTCTTCCATTTTCTGTCCAGAACCACGCATGCCCTGGACTAGGGAGGCAGTCTTGAGTCTGCTTCTACCAAAGCGCTATAGGCAAACATGTTGGCTAATCTAAATAAATATTGGCTGTAATAATAATAAAACTACTACTAATAAAATTTGGAAAGGCAAATAAAGTGTACATCTAAGTTGTAGGATTTATTTTAGACAGAAGAAAATGTCCTGAAGTAGAAATTAGAAGTTCAAGGTCTGGCTGTGTCATTTTCCAGCTAGGCAGTCTCTCTGGGTTCCATCACCCCTTCTTAAGAGTAGTAGACAGGCCTCCATGATCCGCAAAGTCCAGGTCCACATCAGGTGTAAGAGTGGACTATTGCAACAGTGTGCCAATGATGAGCATTTTATTGAATGTGTTTGCAACATTAACCCCCTAACTTTCAAGGAATTTTTTAATAAAAGGACACAGACTGGCTCACCAGACGTGGCTATATTTGCCCCTTACCAATTTTTGTAATAATTTCTTCAAACAGCAAGCCCCTAAGAACAAGGATCTCATCTTTTTTTTTTTTTTTGAGACAGAGTGTCGCTGTTTTGCCTGGGCTAGAGTGCAGGGGTGTCATCGTAGCTCACTGCAACCTCACGCAGCCGGGCTCAAGCGAAGGCATCTCATCTTAATTCATTTTGGTGTTTGGAGTCGGGAACACAGTAGGCACTCAATACATGTTTATAAGACGAATGAACTAATGTCTACTATTCATGGCATTTTTTTCTCCAAGAAGCTCAAAGGAACGTTTAGTGACAGAAAAATCTGATCCACCAAAGATGAATAAAAAAAACCCAAAAAAACCCCCAAATTGATCTACAGGTTAATGAATTCTTTTAGAACACAAAGGAGGGACTGAGAGCAACCTAAGAAGCCATCTCTTTATTCATGGCCACTTGGCAGAGAAATTCATGGCCCTTCCATAGTGGTTGAGTTGTCTCGGAAGTCTAGGTATTTTCAAGTTGGAGAAACACAGACATGTGATTAAAAAGTGACTTTGCCAAGATCACAGAGCCTAAGAAAACTGAGAAACTGAGATCTGATCATCCACCCACATTTTTGGATAGGAATAGATGAATGTCAAAAAATATATATTTTTTTAAATTGGTGAAATTAATTCAATTAAATATGATGCCTAAAGACTCTTATTTCATTTACTTAAACAATTTTTTAAAAAATACCCTACATATTTGTTTTCTTTTAAAATAATGGAAAACTAAAATACCTTACCAAAAATTATCCATAATCCGACCATTTTTTGTTTGGGGGAAGAGTGGGGAAGTAGACAGTTTTTTAGGTGTTAATTAAGTGGAATTAAAAGGGGGAGAAAGTGGTATTATTTGAGTAGTATTCCCTATTACTTTTAGACTAAGTAGCAGGAGACAAGTTAAGTAAACCAATAATTTCTTTCTCTCTATTCACATCAATTTCCCTCTTCTCACTCCAGTATTCCCCCAAGTCCTTGACCTTCTGGTTCCTCCCTGACCCTGATGGTGGTCTTCTGAAATGTCAAAATCAATATGGTCATGGAAGGAAGACTTTGGCTGCTCACTGTCAAGGTTTCTCTTCTAATTTTGTGTTGCGACAATCACTCATTCTTTTTGGGTTTACAAAGACTTTTTGGGAATCACTCCCCCCACCCAACATACATATGTTCTGCACTTATAGCAGAGTGAGTGAGGATATAACCTCTGGTGTCACCTCGTCAGGGTTCAAATCTCAGGTCCACCACTTACTATATATAACTTTGGGCAAATTATGTAACCTGTCTACTGCTCAGTTAGTCCATCAGGAAAAGGGGAGCAAGAATAGTAGCTATATCATAAGGTTGTTGTGTTTAATGAAGGAGAAATAAATGTTGAGTGCTCAGCATAGAACCTGATACATTGCAAGTGCTTAATTAATGTTATCTGTTATTATTATCTCTAAATGAGAGTCACAGTAAAACATCCCAGAAATGTGTAAACATGAGCATTCTCCCAACCCAAGGGCAGTAGGATAAAAGGAGTCAAGATACTGCCTTATTTAGATGAAACTGTTCCTGCCCCACGATGCGCCTAAGTGAGCAATCCCAGGGAGGAGGCCCTGGGCCCCAGCCCATGAGAAGCTGCAGAAAAGAGCAGTCACTCGGGCTCCAAGCTTCCAGTCTGAACTGATCAGGAAGTTTCCTCCAGTGTCGCTCAGGGCGAATGACATCATGGAGCAAACTTATTTACCTCCATCACAACCTCCCACATCATGTTTACCATCAGGATCGCATCGCATCTCCAGACCAGTCTATCCCTCCCTTAGTAACAGCACTCTCCAATCCTCTGTGACACCCCCAAACCTTTCCACTCTGACTCCTGAAATTAACAATCTGTCATCCCAGTCATATTACTTAGTAGCTGCTAGTTTCTTAACTCGGTGTCAGTTTCCTATGTAAAATCAGGCTACTGATGGTATCTACAGTTTAGCACTACTGAGAGGACTAAGCTAGTTACTGCATGAAAAGTGCTTAGACTACTGCTAGGCAGATAGTACATGTTCAATAAAAACTAGCCATCATTGCTAGGATTTGCCACCACTGCCACTGGAGCAAACTCCCCTATGGCTACATCTTCTGTTCTAAGTGTCCCCTTTCCTTTCACCCACTAACTGGACCTGGCTGGTCCCTGAAGGTCCCTCCTCACATCTCGGGGCCTTCTCTCCCCCTTTGTTATTTCCAAAGCACTATTTTCCTTCTTCAAAAACTTCTAACTTTTCTGAAGTTTGTGTTCTTTTAACCATTTCCCCCACTACCTGTCTTGCTACTGTACACTCTATTCACCACACAGAAACCAGGGTGATTTTTTTTTTTTTTTATTTTTGAGACAGGGTCTTGCTCTTTCGCCCAGGACGGAGTGCACTAGCACGATCACAGCTCACTGCAACCTCAAACTCCTGAGCTCAAGCAATACTCCTGCCTCAGCCTCCCGAGTAAGCTGGGACTACTTGCGTGCACCACCACACCCAGCTAATTTTTTATTTTGCTGTAGAGACAGGGTCTCGCTATGTTGCTCAGGCTGGTCTCAAACTCCTGGCCTCAAGTAATCCTCCTGCCTCGGCCTCCCAAAGTGCTACAATTACAGATGTGAGCCACTGCTCCCAGCTGATCTTTTAAAAACTTAATTTAGATCACATGCCTCTTCTGTTTAGAACCCTACTATGGTGTCCTGTTACAGTTAGAACAAAATTCAAAGCCTGTTTACATCTCTGAGATTTTATTGTATCACTCACTCCCACTGGCTACATAGCAAAATTGACCTTCTTGCTATTCCTGAAAGACTTGGCACTCACTCTCACCCCAGGGCATTTGCACTCACTGTTTCTGCTGCCTGCAACACCTGGATTCTGGATCCTTGGTATCACTCAGGTCTGAGTTCTAAAGTCATCTCAGAAAGTCCTTCCAAGAGCCCTCAACTAGAGCAGCCCTACAGTCACTATTACTTTACTCCATCCCTTGTTCTTATGGCATTTCCAACATCTGAAATTATCTAGTTTTTTTTTTAAATTTCCTGTGTTTTTGTCTTTCTCTCCAGGATATAAGCTCTATAAGATCACAGATCTCACCTTTATTGCTCATAGAATCCCCTGAGCCTAGAATAGTGCCTGGCCCACAGCAGCCACCAATAAACGTTTGCTGAATAAACAAAGACAGAACAGTTGTGTCCAAAGACCACAAAGCTCTGGCATTGTTATATAACGTGCTGTTCGGCAAATTCCAAGCACTCAATGAGTAGTTGTTATAGGTTATTATCCAGAGGACAACATAAAACTTAGACTTTTCTAAGATTAAGGTCACTTAAACTTGGATCTGTTTCTCTTTTTCAGAGAGCAGAGCATTACAGAACCTAGCCAGAAGGGTGTCTCCATCACTCCCACCCAGGTAGGGACTTTCATTTTTAGAAAAATGTCTCCCTTTGTCTGAGAAAGAGAGCAGATCATCATATCACCTTCCTGAGAATAATCAATCCCATATTTAAGGGTTTAAAGCCGACAGATGAAAGACCCCAAGGTATCATAAGTTCTTGTATAAATTAGCAAGAGGAACTGAATTTTCCATAGCCCACTTGAGTACAAAATAGGGGGGGCAAGCAAATTCTCTTGTTCTTTCAAGGAGATTTTGGATGAGCAGTAGGGTAAAGCAAATAGTTTGGTATGGTTATATCAGTGAGGGGCAGGCAGGGGTTTCAGCTGGATACAGTTCAATTTTAGGTGCATTGGCGCTGAGATGCCAGCAGGACTTCCGGGTAGAGATGTCCAGTGTGCGGTTGAACATATCTCAGTGGGATTCTGCTAGGATGTATCCCTTATTGATGTTTGAACTAAAATTAAATAAAAGGCTTCCCCCCCACCGGTTGACTGAATGGACCCCCTTCTGGCCAAGGGAACATCCTAAAACTAAATCGTCCGCCAGGAGGAGAGAGGTCAGACATGCCTCACCATGCCCCCTCCCTTCTAGGAGATGTCCTTTGTAACTCATTAACAGGCCTAAGGCTATGCAAGACAAACCTGCAGGTCCTCGATTTACACAACAAATATAAATCGGTGACTTGTCTCTTCCTTATCTAAAACATTCCAAGCCTTTAGACAAAGCTTCATTTTTTAACCAATTATAAGCCAAGGAGTCTTTAAACCCACCTATAACCTGTAAGCACCACCCCCACTTCGAGATGGCCCACCTTTTCGGGCCAAACCAATGTATGCCTTCCATGTATTGATTTATGACTTTACCTGTAACCCCTGTCTCCCTAAAATGTATAAAACCAAACTGTGGCCCAGCCACAGCAAGTCCACTTGTTCAAGGCTTCTTGGGTGTGGCTCCAGGTCATGGTCCTCAAATTTGGCTCAGAATAAACCTCTTTAAAATTATTTTACAGAGTTCGCCTTCTTTTCTGTCAACAGATGTTACAACTGAGAATGTCCTTTAACCTGAAATTATTACAGTTGAAGAAGAATTTACAAAACAAAATCCAAATATCTTCAGATTTTGAATTAGGGAGATTTTTGTTTGGAAAGGTGAAATGAACATAGGCAGAAAGGGGAAGAAAGGATTTAGGGCAAGAATGAAAGTGAGGTTAGGAGACACAGGGGTGACACAAGAGGAAGAAGGAGCATGAAAGAGAAAACATAAAGATGTACACTGAAAAGAGAGAGAGGGACTGGGGGGGGGCGGGGGGGGGGGAGGGAGGAAAAGAGAGCCCCAGGAGAGAGAGACGATTTACAGCAGGGGTCCCCAAACTATGGGGAGTTGTATAATTATTTCATTATATATCACAATGTAATAATAATAGAAATAAAGTGCACAATAAATGTAATGTGCTTGAAGCACCCTGAAACCATCCCCCCCTTCCCTGGTCTGTGGAAAATTGTCTTCCATGGTGACAAAAAGGTTGGGGACCACTGGTTTAGAGCATATTGAAGTGAGTCCATTACTCAAGTTCAAATGTTTCTACTTGCCTTGCTTCTTACTTGGACAGTGGTCACTGGAAGAAACTATTATCTGGCATTTTTGCCAGCACTTCCTGAATTAATTCTCACAGTTCTTCTGATAATCTTATCTATTAGCCCCGCTTAGGCTAATGAAAGTGGTCAAATGTCTTCTGCTTTAAGTGCCCTGGACAAACCTTAGGCAGAGCTGTCCAGTAGAACTTTCTGTGATGATGGAATGTGGCTATTAAACACTTAAAATGTGGCTAACTCAACCAAGGAATTGAACTTTTAAATTTGATTTCATTTTAACTAATTTCTCAGAGTATGGTATGTATATCAAAGCGGGTAGAAGTGAGATATATTACATAGTTCAAAAATGAACACACAAAAAATTTAATGGCTGTGTAATGTTATACATTAGAAAACTATAGCTAGTATAATACATCAAGCTGACGATTTCAGATACTATGTTGCTTAGAACAAGAAAAAATGAAATAGTACATTTATGTGAAAACAAATATTATGTAATTATAGTACAAGTAGTACACAGATATGGCATAAATTGTAAAGATGGTTTGCAAAGGACTAAAGTCTGGGAAATACTAGACTAGACAATGTTTTCCAAATGCATTGTACTGAAGATTGGCAAATGACCTTAATTTGTTACTATAGACTCAAAGAGTAAGAAAGGAGTCATTTTTCAATTGTCACGGAGGAATGAGACAGGAGGTGTGATACTGCAAAATCTGCCAAAGCAGCAGAGATTTACGGCATTTTAAGCCAAGTTCTGAGGTTGTTGCAGATGTGATTGGGCCACTTACCACTAACACTCCAGCTCTTCCATTTGCTTTCTGGGTGAGTTGGGACAAAATGGCAATGATGATATCCCAGGGATATTGTTTGGACTAACTAAGGTATGTCAGTGTAGGCTGCAAACTGTAGAGCACCAAATACAAATGTTCTGTTTTATTGTATCCTCAATTTCCTTAGCTTCATCGCCTCTCCCAGGACACCACCTGTATCCCATTTCAGTGGACTGCAGATACTTTACTAAGGAATAGTAACCATTGCTAAGCTTTTAACTATCCCATTTCCTGTGATGTGTTGACCAGAGTGTTTCCACTTGGTCCAAAAATCCTTCACTGGACGTGGATAAGTGCTCTATTATAAAATCTGGACCTCCGACTATAGGTTTGATTTGGGATATTAATGTAGAGTGTGTGTCCTCTTGCAAGGACAGCAAATCCCAGGTCACTACATCTGATGATCCTCTGAAAAAGATGCCAGGATTTTGCCAGAGTGTGCCCTGAAAAACAGCCAAGGCACAAATTAACACCCACTTTCCAGCAATGGGAACCATTCCTGAAAAAGCCACTTCCGCAAAACCCAAGGCAACCCAGAATAATCCGGGAGCCAAGACAATTTATTACTTCACAAAGAACACAGAATTCTGATCCAGCAGCAAACTAGCTGCTGGGGTTTTTCCTTTCCCACACAAGCCGCATTTCAAAGGCTGACACTCTAAATTTACAAGCCCAGCCTTTGAGAGGAATGCTTTCAATAGCCGAAGATTTATAGAATGTCATAGCTAAAGGCAATGTAGAGATTGGGTCCTCCTCAATCCCGTCATTTTAGTACGGGGGTCACTGAGACCCAGGTAGGGTAAGTCAGTAACTTGCCCATGATCACACAGCTACAGACAATGACATACCCAGCCCTGAAACCAAGGTATTCTGACCTCAGGATCGCTTCTCTTTCTAGCTCCCCCAATTTTTCTACCACATTCAAACATCAATCATGGTCTCAAATTAACATTTTAAAAGAAATGTTTTTCATTTCAAACTAGCAGAATCCAAAAAGGGATTCATACATTGCTTGTGAGACAGAGCTAGATAGCATCTAAGGTTAATTTCAAACCCTGACAGATGATGTTCCTATGTAAAGAGGTAGTTCTTGTCATAGCAACCAAAGTTATAGCCCATGTGTTAAGTTGACACAGGATAATACGTTCATTTACTGCTTGTCAGAATGTAAATTGCTAAAACCATTTTTAAAAGAAAAACTGACAATGTGCATTAAATGTCTTAAAGATGTCCAAACATTTTGATTCAGAATTTCAACTTTCAGAGTATTCCTTGAGGAAATACTGAAAGAGTAAGCAAACAGGTATGTTCAAGATGTTCTTTTGTACAATGGTAATAGGTAGTAACAAAAAGCTGAAAACAACTTAAATATGTAACAGCAGAGGTTTGGCTGAACACATTTGTGTATATCCATGCATGAGCTATTATGTACCCAACAGAAACCATGCCTATTTGTATCCTCTAACAGAGAGAAATGTTCATTGATATGTTGTTTAAAAGGCATATTATAAAATAGCATATACAGTATGATCCCATTTTTGTTCAAATAAAATTTTTTATTTCATGAAAAATAATAAAAAATATCAGATTATCATTGGATAACAGGACCACAGGAGGTTTTACATTTTTCTCCTTTTGTATATATTTTCTTCTTTTTTTGCAATGGGTATGTATTGATTATGTCATAAAGCTATATTCATAAAAGTTCTTATGAATGAAACAAGTTTATTATTTCCTGCCCAAGGGGGACACCAACAAAAGAATAACCTTCATACTTTCTCTACTGGCAGGCTCCACTTAGATGCTGCTGCTTATCTCTACCACAACGTCTGTCAAGCCCTCCTAATTACTCCTGCAGGTGGCCATGATGCAATTGGCTCTTTCCATCACAGGTGCCATTATAAGCCTCATACTCAGGACAGAAATGTGACCTCAGTGATGACTGCTCTTCCTTCCTCCTGGTACCTGCCTTCTTTCTGCTCCTTGCTGCTATGACTGATTCTTTCTCACCTTCCTTCTGTGCCGAGGGGTGTGATGTAGCCAACGGGACCCTCACTGTGACATCAGTTGGCCTCAGATCAAGCATTGGCTCAGCCATTTATTTGCTGCCTGAATTTAAACAACTATCTTCACCTTTGTGAACCTGAGTTTCTTCTTTGTAAAGGTATAATTTACACAAAACAAAATCCACAACTCTTCAGTATACAGTTCATTCCATTCTGACAAACATTTACAAATATTACATATATTAATGCTTGTGTATCCATCACCTTACTCAAAACAAAGAACATTCCCATCACCCCAGAAAGTTCCCTTCTGCCCCTTTCAAGTCAATTTCCCTAAACTGAGGCATCCACTTTCTGATTTTTATCACCATATCTTAGTTCCACCTATCCTAGAACTGCTTATAAATGGAATCCGGCAGATCAACTCTTTTGTGTCTGGCTTCCTTTGATGAACATAATGTTTCTGAGATTCATCCATGTTGTCAGTATCAATAGTTTGTTCTTTTTTGCTGCTATCTATTGTATGTATAAGCCATAATTTGTTTATCCATTCACCTATTGATAGATGTTTGGGTTGTTTCCGGCTTTGAGCTATTATGCATACAGCTGCTATAAACATTCGTGTTCAATCCTCTGTGTGTGTGTGTATGTGTATGTGTGTGCGTATTTTGATTTCTCTTCAATAAATACCCAGGAATGGAATTGCTGGATCAGTTCTCCAAAGTGATCATGCCATTTTACATGCCCACCAGTAATGTATGAGGACTTCAGCTTGTCATCTTCACCAACACTTCGTATTGAGAGTAAAGTCATATTAGCACTTTTGCAAAGAGGTTTTCACTTGCATTTTCCTGATGATTTATGATGTTAAGCATCTTCACATAATTCTGGGCCATTAATTTATCTTCTTTTGCTAAGTGTCAATTTAAGTCTTTTGCCCATTTTATTATGTTGTTAGTCTTATTATTAAGATTATGAGTTCTCTATATATTCTGAATACAAGTGCTTTGTCATGTAAAATGGTTTTAAAGGTACTTTCCTACCTATATCAAACAAGGTGAGGACAGAATTAGACAATGCTGTGACAATCTATGAAACTTTAAGGATAGCCTTTCTTGACAGAAATCACAATCCTGCTATTTATAAGGAACAGTAAGACTGGGGCTAAAAGCAATGCAAGGATGGCACATCTCCCATGTACAGAAATGAGAGGACACCCTCAGCTCTTACCATTTTAGAGAGCCTTTACCAGTGGTGTACAGGCGTCTGGTCTACCATGTGATTCTTTTGCTTCTGTGTCTTTCTTAACATTACTTCTCCATCAGCTTGTGTCACGATTACATTCCTGAGTCTTTGCTTAAATTTTGGATCAATTTCTTTGCTCTGATCTCTATTGCTTTCCTTCTTCCTGAAATATTGGATTTTGAGTTTCCTGCCACCAAAATTGTGTGACTTCTTGCTTATCCTGAGTACTGTCCTAGTCCAGCTTCCTTCATGCCCACCTGGCTCTGACTCACAGTCTTGTTTTTATCCTCAGGATTAAGAAGTGCTTCTACTCTGGGCAGTTTATGTGGCTTCAGGCCCTTGGTACTGTCTTGGGTCCAGCCCACTTCTTTTATTCCCTGCATGTTCAGGCTTGCTCATTACCTGCAAGACCTGCTTCCTTGTTCCTTACCCTAGAAATAATACTGTGGAGTCTGAGGTAGATTCTGTTTCCCAGGATAAAATATTAGCTTTGGCTATAGCATTTAAGGTCTTTACCAGCTGACTTCTTGTTACTTTTCCCCATTAAATGGGGATCAATAGAAAATAGTAACCAAGGATCACAAGAGTTGACAGTGCATTGCCATTTCAATGACAAGTTACTCCAAGCTAGAAGAAAGAATCTGGACCTATGTGACTTTTGATTCCTCATTTGTTCCTTCCTTCCTTCCTTCGTTCAGCATTTATTGATCACTCACTAGATGTGAGGTGCTGTGCTTAGAACTGAAAATACAAACAACTCAGCTTCAAAACCTTATTCTGAGGTGTTCTCTGACTGGTAAGCCAACAGGTGAAGAACTTTCCTTCCACAATGTAAGTGTTATAACACAGGTACAAGGTGCTACAGGAATTTAGGGGGAAAATGGAATATTTATTCCTGGGGGCTATCAGGACGTTGACAGTGATGGTGACATTTTACTGAAAAAGTCGTGTTTGAGGAATGCACGCAGTAAGGGATAGGTAGAAATGTAACAGAAAGACAAGGAAGACAGGCAACAGTAAAAACAAAAACATGTTTCTTCACACCCTAAACCTCCCAAGACGCTAGGAACAACTTGGTTACAGAAATCATAGTTGGGTAACTCATGCTGGGATGGAGTACCTCCCACTGCTACGATTTGAGGTGAGTACATGGAGGAGACTATTGGTAAACAAGCAAGCAGTGGATGGTCTCAATCCCAGAGTATCCTACACTGTTCCTTATTACTGGCCAGTTTGATTGACTAATATCTGCTTCACCCATTAAGCTCTGAAAACAAAGCCCGGATCCCTTTTGCTCACTGTTCTGATCCCAAAATCTACGACCGGCACTTCGTCGGCACTCCCTATTTGTTAAAGAGATGGGTGCATGAAACCCTGTATGCGAGACAGGGGAGAGTGGCACTGGTCCTGCGGGCAAATCGTTTGCCCTGGGTGGCATGGTATTCTACACCTCAATTTCTATCTTTCATTGTAAGCCTGTGTTAGTGCTTTTTTTTCTTGCTCTGCATATCTAGAATTATTTAAACCACTACAATTTGAAGGTGATCTTAGAATATTTTGTGCCTGTTTGACTGCATATTTAGAATTATTTAGAACACTACAATTTGAAGGTGATCTTAGAATAGTTTGTGCCTGTTTGAGAAAGAACTTTGGGGGAAATTCTTTTGCAATAGGAAATTTTAAAAAGCATTCTTCTAGGACTGAGTCATACTATTTTTATTTACAGAGGCCATTTTTAGGGGAAGGAGCCCTACCTAGGAATCTGACCCAGAACAGTGTAAATATATTCAACATCTTCTAACTGAGCATGAAAATGGTTAAGCACTATCACCCCAGCTGTCAATATGAAACTGTGCCACAAAAGTAATGACAGAGTAAGTGACTTCTGTAATTTCTGAAGAAACATCTAAAATGGAACTTGCTTTTTTCTTGCAAAACTGCACCAGGGCAAATGTACCTGCAGAATGGGCCTGAACAGAATGTGAATGGACAGGGGGCAAGGAGCAATCTGACCATCAGGGAACTGCAAATCAAATCCGCAATGCAATGCCACTTCATACACACTAGTACAGCTATAATCAAAAAGATAATAGGAAGTGCTGGCAAGGATGTGGAGAAATTGGAACCCTTGTATGTTGCTGATAGAATTTAAATGGTGCGTCTGCTATGGAAAATAGTCTGGCAGTTTCATAAAGTCATAGAGTTACCATATATATATATTCACTGTAAACTTGTATACAAATGTTCACAGCAGCATTATGGTCCACTATGGTCTGAATGTTTGTGTCCCCCCAAAATTCGTATGTTGAAACCTAATCCCTAATGCAATGGTATTAAAAGGTAGGGCCTTTTGGGAGGTGATTACATCCTGAGGACAGAGCCCTCATGAATAGGGTTAGTGCCCTTACAAAAGATGCCTGAGGGAGCTTGTTTGCCCCTTTCACCATGTGAGGATGGAGCAAGAAGGCGCCATCTATGAAGCAGAAAGTGAGCCCTCACCAGACACTGAGGCTGCTGGCACTTTGATCTTGGACTTCCCAGCCTCCCGAGCTGTGAGCAATAAATTTCTGTTGTTTATAAATTACCCAGTCTGTGGCATTTTTTGTTATAGCAGCCCAAATGGACTAAGACAATAGCCAAAAGTGAAAACAACCCAAACGACCATCAACAGGTGAATGGAAAAACAAACATAGTATATCCATACAACGAAATCTTATTTTGCCATAAAAAGGAATGAAGTACTGACACATGCCACAACATAGATGAGCCTTGAAAATCCTATGCTAAGTGAGAGAAGCTGGTCACAAAAGGCTATATATTATATGCTTCCATTCATATAAAATCTCCAGAGTAGGCACATTTATAGAGACAGAAAGTAGATTAGTGATTGCCTAGTGCTGGGGGAGGGGTTGGTGAGAAATGGGTAGTGACTGCTAATGGGTATAGGCTTTCTGTTTGGGGTAATGAAAATGTTATAAAAATTAATAGTGGTGAAGGTTGCATAACCTTGTGAATACAGTAAAAAACCATTGAATTGTACACTTTCAATAAATGAATTGTTTGGTATGTGAATTATATCACAATAAAATTGTTATAAAAAATAGCAGCCAAGGTGGATTATAGAAGTGAAGCAGGGACAAAGTTCAACCACAAAGGGAGGTCCAGATAATTCTAGCACTTGCCACTCCCCAGGTGTGGGAGTGGTTCAAGGTAATATCAGAACCACTCTTGTGTTTTAACTGTTTGTTTGTTTTATATGTGGGGAGGGTACATATCATTAAGCTAACTCTTAGGAAACTATCAGTCTATGCTGTCTAATACAGTAGTTACTAGCCACATGTGGCTATTTACGTTTAAATTATTAAAACTGAAATAAAATTTAAAATTCAGATCCCTGTTTGCACTAGCCACATTTCAAATGCCCAATAGCCACATGTGACTTGTGTAACCAACCATACTGGGCAGATATACAACACTGCCATTACAGAAGGTTCTTATCAGACAGTGCTCCTCTAGATGGCTCATGTGGCCACTGTGGGCTCAATCATTTCCCTCCAGTCCTTTTTGCTACCTTTTAAGCCTAGAATTAAAAGAACTCTTTCAAGTATTGTTGCAGCTAAAAATCTATGTCCTGAACAGGCAAAGAAGCAGGCCTCTGGAAAGAATGGAGCTACACCAAAGCCTATTCCTGCATGGGTGCGTCACTTAACACATATGCAGTTGCTCTGTCCTGCTGAGATAGTGGATGATTTTTATTTCTTTAAAAAAAAAAAGAAAAAAGGAAAAGAATTCTAGTATTGTTTTTATAATACCGGTGGAATAATAAACAATTGTTTAATGTTCTGAGCTGCAAGATTAAGCCCCTAGGGGAATAGGAGGGAAGATGAATCAATATTTACCAGTAGTCCTTATCCTACGTTAAATATTAGCTTAAACTTAAAAACCCATGTTTTTTGCTGCAGCCTCTCCTTAAGCCTACATTTCATTGGTCTTTTGCTCTCGTAGAGAAATAATCATTTCAGAAGCAGTGGGAAATATTTGAACCATGCCCATTATATATATTTTACTGTCGTCTTTAATAGTTATTGTAAATATAGGGGTCACAGGAAAGCATTGCCTGACTGAAATGGTTCAACCTTTGCAACACAACAACACATAAATCTCAGTGGGAGTCAACCAGGACTACTAATAAAGCTGTAGGGTAAGAAAAATTAAGAGTAATTTGCTAGAATTTTTGAGAAAACCTGTAAGCTGAACTGGAGGTTTCATATTTCTCAGATTTGCATTAAATCTGAAATCTAGAAACATTGGCAGTTGCTGCCATGCCTGTACAGACATAATCGGAACCTCCAAATTGGGCATAAAATTTGCCATTTGTTCAGCTTGGGCAGCCACACCCTGATTTCTTAGCTGCCAGGATAATAACAAAACTCAGTCTCCAAAGAAGCCTGAGGAAGGTCTCTATAGGGAATATGGAGCCAGAAAATAGGTCATTATATAACATTGGCTAGATGGTCCAAACAGCAGATTTCCCATTGCATATTAAAATATTCATGCGTATTGCCCTCCCTGGGGTCTCCAATAAAGATCCTTTATAAACACCAACTGAATAAAATTCCCAACACCATCTCTGTGGGGGATGTGTGTTAAATACCAAGCTTTTCTTATCAATGCTAAAGCTTAGCCCTGAGAGGTGAAATAACTTGTCTTAAATCACAGCGCGCCAGGAGGAGTCCAGGTGCACTGGCATCTGAACCTGCTTTGTAAAACCTCATTATAGTTGTATAAATTATGACAAGAAATACAATCATGATACAAAGAATTTGGGAAGTTAAGTGGTTGTTTAATCAAAGTCACTTAAATGATTTATGGTTGGAAGGATCAAAGAATTAATGTTACAAAATTAAGCAAAAGCCAAAACAAAAGCAGTGGGGGGGGGGCGGAATTTGGTTTTCCCACGTTTTAACTCTTGTGAAAATGAACTCCGCAAATGCTTAAGTATTTGCAGTGAAAGTAAATCTTTTTCTTTTTCCTGGGAGAAAGGAAAAACGACAACAAAAATTTGTGTTGTTCAAGTCAGTGAGAACACCCTGGCCTTTGAAAAGTCTCCTAATCCTCCCAGCTTTATCCCCAACTTTAGCTGTGGCAGGAGAGAGAATTGATTATTCCTCCTTCAGTTCTTTAAGCCGAAAGCTGAGAGAGAGAGGCTGCTGGAGATTTCCCCACCACTGCCTCAGTCCACCACCAAATGCCTGTTAAGATGCCCATTAAGACCAACGTGGTTACTAGTTCCATAACCAGGCCACAAACAGCACAACTCTCTTCCTGCCTTCTTCCTTGTTCTCCCTGCTTTCCTTTATTTGGCACCTTTTCCACTCGATTGGCTCCATTGCAAACAGAAGCCATGATTTTTTATCTTTATCCCCACCCAGACTCCTCCCCATGCTCCTTACAACAAACTGTCACTCCGTCACACCACCAGACACAAACTCGCTCATCCTCTGGGATAAGAGCTTAGCATGGAGAAATATTTGTTATTAATAAATTCAAATAAAAATAAGGATTCTACTTCTTTGATGGCAACCTGGTGTAAATAATGAGACCTCTAATCATCCTTCACTATGCAGAAGATTGGGCTTGCTCTGTTTCTATGCACAAGGATTATCCCCAGCTAAAGGTGGGTTGAGGCCCACAGAGAGACCATGTCCTAAACAGAATGAAGCTGGGCTGCGAAGAAACCTCATTTCTCTTTAGGTCCATCTCGCACTTATTCTTAATCCAGGTAGCATGACCACATCTCCCTGCTGCCTGCTCACATACCCAATTCACGTCTCTAAGCAGATACCATCTCTGTGCAAAGGCCTCCCCTGACCACAGTAATCTAAAAGAGCCTGCCCACACCATCTCTCTCTCTAGCCTCTTTCTCGATTTAACTTTTTTTCAGAGAAGCTATCATCATTGACATTCTGTGTTCATGTATTTGTTTTTTTCTTTTTGGTGACAGGGTCTTACTCTGTCACCCCGGCTGGAGCGCAGTGGCATCATCATAGCTCACTGCAGCCTCGAACTCCTGGGCCCAACCAAGCGTTCCCCCTGCCTCAGCCTCCCGAGTAGCTGGGACTACAGGCGCACGCCACCACACCCGGCTAATTATTCTGGTTTTTTGTAGAGACGGGGTCTCGCTCTTGCTCGGGCTGGTTTGAAACTCCTGGCCTGAAGCAATCCTTCTGGCTTGGCCTCCCAAAGTGCTAGGATTACAGGCGTGAGCCACTGCACCCAGCCACGCACTTATTATCAATCTCCCCTCTAGAATATAAGCTTCATGAGGGGAGGGACTTTTGCCTTGTTCACTGCGGTATCCCCAGTGCCTAGTACAGGTCTGTCCTTCCAGCAGGCATGCAAAAATACTTCATGGAATAAGTGGATGGATGAACAAACTGTCATTCATTGGGAAAACAGTTACCAAGTGCCAAATCATAATTATATCTACCAATTACCAAGTGCTTACTAGATACTATGCACTGTGCTGAGTACTATTTTAGCAAGCTCATTGGGTGTTCTACAAATGCAATGATTTTCCATCAATGGGCAACGTTCTGTTTTTAACCCATAAAAAGTCTCTTGCCCCAGTATAGCAGTGACACACGTCTCTAGGGTTATTCGTTACCTTCTCTTTACTCCAGCATGGCAAGCTTACAACTTCTGCCAATATGGGTATTATAATGATTCCAACTGTATTCATTTCATTTTTAAGAATAGCTATAATATTTATGCACTGGAGCCTGCTGGAGAAAAAATTCTTTTTAAAGCCAATAAAACAC
This sequence comes from Daubentonia madagascariensis, assembly GCA_023783475.1. NCBI lineage: Eukaryota > Metazoa > Chordata > Mammalia > Primates > Daubentoniidae > Daubentonia > Daubentonia madagascariensis. The sequence continues at coordinate 2,167,274 of JAKFHU010000144.1, read as the reverse complement.
CACAATAACCAGATTTAAATGTTTTCATTCATTCTAAATAAACCAGTTGTGTAGATGAATCCTCCAAATAGGTAACAGATGGTCAACGTTTCTGGGGAAAGTAGCTTCAGACTTAACATCTAACTAGTATCAATCACTTTCTAAAATGAAGAATCCATTTGAAGTTCTGTGTTAATTTCATATCAAGTGGTTTCTACTGACTAGGGGGTATAGCAAAAGGAGCCAAAAAAATTTGTGGGGTTTGGAGTCTGACAGACCCAGGTTTGATTTCTAGCTTTGCCACTAGCTGTGTAAAGTTAAGCAAGATGCTTTACTTTGCTTCTTGAAGTCTAAATGTCCTTGCTGAACAACCTACACTGTGTAACATATAATAATTATGTGGTCTGGGGGTTGATTTTACCCGGCTTACGAGCTAATGAATTAACCTATCACGGTTTCATGGATGCTAGCAGAAGAAATGAAACTCCTGGACAAGGAGACAAAGGACTTTATTATTCATGACACAGCAAACAGCATGGACATCAGCATTTGCAATCAGTTACCCTCGCTGCCAAGTCCACAGGGGCAATATAGAGAGGTCCAGACAGATGTTGCACATTCAGTGTATTTGCATCACAGCCGAGGAACACTGAGCTTGGGAATGCACTGCTTTTATAGCCACCAATAAACAAGCCTGCTCTTCGCCCTGGATGTAGACCTTACCTCATTTCTAAATGTTGCTTACTGAAAACACAGCCCAGAAGAATGGATTAGGTAAAAAGCAGGCACGGCCTCATATTCTTGGCATACTTGGCAAGACATGCAGGAGTGTGAGAAACCCATGCAGGACTGTCTCCCAATAACGCCATGATTAAATTATGCCCCCCAGTGCCTACAACATGGTGCTCAAAGATTCCACCTGTCTCTTTCCTCTCGCTCTCAGAAAGGCTTCCTTTTTTTTTTTTAAATCCGCCCCCTTTTTTTTTCTTTTTGTATGAGCACTCAAAGAATTCTAAAATGTTTGAGCTGGAAGGCATTTTTCAAACCAAACAGTTGTGAAATTTTAGGAAGCTATTAAAACTTACAGAGAATTTTTTTAATGCACAGAGAAGTGCTTCATACAATGTTAAGAAGCAGGATCTAATAATCATATTTATAATATCTAAAAATACAGACTTTCCTGTATTCTACAAATTCTGCGTTGAAAATGTGGTCTCTCACTTCTCTCCTCAGAAGAAACACGAAATTCTCTAGCTCAGCCCTCTCCCTTCACGGATGAGGAACTGAGAAGCAGGCAGGTTAAGTGACTTGCCCCAGGTCCCCAGCAGGTCCTTTGCAGAGCTGGTTCTGGAAGGCGCAGCCTCTGATTTCCATACTGTGGCTTCAGCCCTCTCCTCCAGGGATTTGGGAGGAGCAGGGCAGGGCTGGGTATGGAGGCCAAGGTAACCATGACTGTCTGAACTTGGGGGAAAAAAATCCTTTGCATGCTGAATGACTGCTGGCAGCTGGACTCAGATTCCCCTGCCCATTACTACAGCATGAGGGAGAAGATGCATTCCCTTAGGCCTGGGCTTCTTATGGTAAGCCACTCATTGTTCAAAGTTGGCAGCCAACTGAGAGGTGGCTTAACCCAGGGCAAAACAAAGCTCCGAGAAGCTCCAGTAGGCAGGACTGAGGTTGGGCTCTGGCACAAACTCCCGAAGGGTTGGCTTCAGCCTGCGCTATCTGAATCACTTGTCTAGACAGTTCCCGTTGCACGGGATCATTAAGTGGTCCTCCTGCCCCCTTAGCAATGTTCATAATTCCTGGAAGTGTCTTTCCCAATCACACACTTCTCTGTCTTCTTCCCTCACTGTAATTTTCAAATGACATTATTGCATCATTGTACTTACTATTTTATTTTTTGGTAGTGATGACTTTGATTCCCTAATTGCAAGAGAAGAACCCAACACAAGTTATTAGAAGATCTAACTGGGGTACTGGTTAATTAGCTCAGTTGAGTTAGAGTGGACCCCTTGGAACTTCATGGGGTTTGTCTCTAAAAGTCTTGTGGTATAATTCTGGTCCTGTTTCCATGGAGAGGGTATTTGGGCAGGGCATGTGGCTTTCTGACATCTGCCATAGACAACTCAAGGTAACATTCCAACACTGAGCCCAGGCTTTTCTGCAGGCACAAGGGGTATGGAGTCCAGAGATCTGGTCTTTGCCTTCATGGACCTTCGGGTGTAGAGAAGGCACATGAAGTTCAAGACGGCACTGAGATGAGGTAACTTCCAGGTACTACATGACTGCTCCCCCACCTCAGCCCCTACCTTTCAAACTTTGGGACCATGGAGGAAACAGCGTCCCCAGCTGAGAACATACTGGAAGAGGGAGATCTGCATACGACAGAAAGGAAAACACACAGCTAAGTACAGGTCTTTCAATACACTTTCCCAAAAAACCTTGTGCTGTACAAAATAGTGCCCTAAAAATAGTGCCGTTTATGGAGAAACTAAGACCCAACCACTCAAAACCTATGCAACTTTGTAACCAGAAGTCAGCAAAAATAATAATTGGTTCCCGGGATATAATTTGACACCCCAAGTAGGAAACTGAGAATTCTGGAGTCCATCTCAGGGGATATTAAAAATATACAAAGACAAAAAAGTGGCACACTGGCTTGCAGGTGCTGAGGCACGGCAATGAAGCAGAGCTCTGAGCCAGCAGGGCAGCCATTAAAGGGGCACAGGAGGAAGCACAACCAACCGCAGTCCTGGAGCCCCATCAAGCTGGAGGTGTGCTTATTCTGGAGTGAACCCCAGACATGTGCTCATTTTTAATTTGCTTAAAATAGATCTGAAAATGCTCCTGCCTATGCAGCACCCTACTGAGGGTTTTTTGTTTTTGTGGGGTTTTTTTCCTGTTGAAGTTTATATTTCTATTCTCACTGTTCCACCTCCCTCTGCCTAGGAAAAATTACAGATGAAAAATCAATCTAACTTCCATGATATGCTGACATCATTTTTCCTTTTACCAGTCATTTGTGAACTAACGAATGTCATAACACAAGTTGTAACAGAACAGACTGCATCTTACAGGACAGTTGAAGCTGGAATACAAACCCTATGGAGCTGGCAGAAGGGTCCTGCCGTGGCTTTGGGCCAGTTTAGGGTGGAAGGATAACCTGCTCTTCAAACAGCCATAAGTAATGGAAATGGATAACTAAAAACTAATGGGAACTATACAGTGGGATCTTCTGTTCCTTTATGAAACCTGAAGGTTTAATGTATTATATTGTTGTTTGTGAATTACATGGATTTCTATAACCTGTGTTGACATTCTTGTGTAGGACTGTATGCCCAGAATAAGGTACTTGTGCTGGATGGGACGAAAAGTTCGACAAGGCAGGCCACCTGCAAACAACCTGGACTTGGTTGGCACGGGAGTTACAGAGTGGAGCCAACCTCCGGAGACAAATTTATTGTCTCTGTACCACGCTGACAGCAAGCTCCTCCTGCAAGCACAAGCGGAATAGAGAGTGAAGGAATCAGTATAATGCAGTGCTTAACCTGGGCAGAGGTTGGAGGGAGAGGCTGAAATAGATTTCATCCTGATGGGTAATGCAGTGTTCTAAGTAACATGGTGCACGACTTGGACTACAGAAGAAAAAAAACCAAAAAGCAAAAACCTGCCTGCAAAAGGCATTTGATGCCAAAGATCTAAATCAGCAAAACTGCAAATAGGAGTTAAGGAATAACATGGGCATAAACTAACCAGACCATAAACTCCTTGTGGTCTGTGACAACAACTGATACTGTGCCTGAACAGAGAAGATGCACAACAAATTCTTTGGAGTGAAAGAAAACATTCAGTATGATGTTGTGGGCATGAGACACATTTAGAAAATACATTCATGCATTTTTCCCTCAAAATAAACAAACGAAACACCATTTTACCATTTTACAAATTTACTAAAATTTTTTCAAGGATTTCTTACAGTTTTCAAATTCCTTTGTTGTTTGCTTCTCAAAACATAACAAAGAACTGGATCTTCTGCTTATGCAAAGAAAACAGGCCCAATTTCTAGTCTTCTTAGAACTCTTCACTAAGCCTGAGCTGATAGCTATTAATCACTTAGGGGCTGCCAAGAGCTTCTTACACTTTCCAAATTATAGTACTTTCCCGTTGCAAGATCAGATAACTGTATTATTTGGCATTTCACTAAAATTTGCCTTACCTATTCGAAACTTATTTTTCCATCTATGTTTCTGTTCCCATGCAAACTTGAACCACTTAGATTTCCTCTACTTTTGCAAAATTTTGTTTTAAAGTTGGAAACTTGATTTTTTAACTCTTGCTTTTGACCACTGCTTTTCCATTTTTACATTTGCTATTTTAATCACAAATTTTGCCCCTGTTTGATTTGGCTGTCTGTTGTTGGCTGCCATATTTTCTCCCATCTTGTTCCTTCTCTGTATCTAATTTTGCATCCCACTTTTTAGTTTCCTTCCCCACACCCTAAGAAAGTCTTTTTAAAGTGCACGTCTGCTTCATTCACTCTCTTCGACAACGTTTAAGGAGAAACTCAATAATCCTCCACACAGGGAGAGATTGTTGGTACTAAAGCAAAAGAGAATAATTGTGGGGAGAGGGTCTCAGCGAAGATATGAAGGTTATGGGGTTCTGGGTACCTCTGGGGGGACTCTCCGTACTATCTGGTGTAAACCTGCAAGGATGGGAGGGAGGGTGGCCATAAGGATGGGAACCTGTCAGGGTAAAGTTAAGAATTGTGCTCATAGAAATTAGTCAATGTTAATATCCCTAGGGCTGACATGTGGACGTCATGTGCCTCCTGAAATGCCGACAAGGGCACTTCCCCTCCATGGCATTCTTCCCCAAACCCCAGCCTAACCATGAAAAAACATCTGATAAACCCATTTGGAGGGACATTCTACAACATACCTGGCCACACTCTTCAAAACTATCACAGGCATGAAAAACAGGAAAGACTGAGAAACCGTCACAGACCAGAGGAGACTAAGGAGACATGACGACCAAATGCAATGTGGGACCCTGGATTGGCTCCTGGAACAGAAAAAGGACTGTAATGGAAAAACGGGTGAAATCCAAATAAAGTCTAGAGTTCAGTTAATATTAATAGTGATATACCAATGTTGGTTTCTTAGTTTTGACAAATACACCCTGGTAATGTAAGATGTTAACATTAGAGGACTCTGAAACTGGCTAAGGGTAGGTACAGGAACTCTCTGTATGATCTTTGCCACTTTTCTGTAAATCTAAAATTACTCCAAAATAAAAAGGTTACTTAATAAAATTAATCCAAATAATAAGGTATTCTCAAACTCCTTGTACTTTTGGCTTTAACCACTGGCTCCATTTTCTCTCTTTTCTTTTCCCCACCTCCTATAATTATTTGTATACTTTGTTTTTGAGATGTACATGTGACCGGTTTTCATGCTTCTAAAATTGTTTCTTCTAAGGTTCCCTGACTTAATAAAGAAGTTCTTTAATTTTTCATCAAGTCTTCTCCATAAAATCAACAGTGGTGACCATCCTCACCTTTAATTGTCTCTGCTTCCTTAACCCCGCATGCATGCATGCATTCATTCCCTCCTGCATTTGTTCAACACACACATATTCAGAGCCCTGTCACAGGCCAGGCCCTGAGCTACCCCTCATGGTCGACTGGTGACCTGGAGTCCTGGCCCTCAAGTCACCAAGATGAAAAGAGGTGAAATTCTGCATGGCTTGCTCATCACAAAACAAGGGCATGTCTCAGAGGTCTTGCTGAATCTGAAAGTATGATTTGTTCTGCTTATTTGAAAAGCCTTCATTTTCCATTCTTTTCTACTTCTCCCTTCCCTCCCCAAGCCAGGGCCATGCTATACTACCCTGAAATCATAATATACTGAGTAACTGGGTTCCACGGACTGTATACATGATGAGTGCCAGTATGGACTGATTCTTCATGGTCACTTGAGTTAGGAAATTACAGCACAGACAAAGGTTCCATTTTCCTATTTTGTGTATGATTTTCCTCTGTTGAAAAATTTGGGAGGGTTGGCTCCAGGAGTGCATTCAGTGCCTCTTTTGGCTTTATTAGGATAGTTTCAATTCATATTGGCCCAAGAGCAAATAAATTAGGCCAGTGACCTGCAGAATGACCTTCCTGGGGAAAGGAGCCAGAAGGTCAGTAAAGAGGTATAGCCCAGGACCCTTTTGCTGAAGATGCACCATTGCCAGGGAGCTGCAGCAGCTCCCTCAGTGTGTGCAAGGCAGGGTAGGCTGGAACTGGGTCCCAGCCAGGCTGATAGAATTCTGTTGGTCAAGGCTTTCCCAGCACAGGGCAGTGATGGGAGGTTTGCCTTGTTTTGTTTTCACTTGTGGACCAGACAGACTCCTAAAGGGTGGGCTGGGAATGTCAAAGTGGAACTTCTCCATACCTAGGCCAGGTCATGAGGCCTTGGCCGTGGGGTCCTGGGGACAATGGGAAAGAATGATGTGCACTTGAGTAAGGGTGGGAATGCTCCCTGAGGAACAAAACCCTTCCAACCTTGCCATAGTCTACAGAGCTGTGATCTGACTCCTGCCTAACCCCTGACCTCATCCCCAACTTCTCTCCCAGCATTTTCTGTGCTTCAGCAACTCCAGTCTTCTTTCTACTCCTCAACATGCGGGCCTCTTTCCTGCTGACTTTGTGTGTGCTATTCCTACTGCCCGGAGCAGTCTTTCCAACAGATCTTCACAAGGCTTCACATTAAACCGGAGGTCAAATGTCTCCTCAGAGAGGGCTTCTCTGCCGCCAGTCTAAAACTGCCCTCCAGTCACTATCACATGAACCTATTTCAGTGGTTCTCAAACTTTCCTGCTTTATAGAACCCTATAGCATTGGTGCCCTGTGCTGTGCTGTACTATACATAAGATCACCCAATGTATACTATATAAGTCAAGTGTATATAAGTTCAGTCGACTGCAAATTCCCAAAGTAAGATAACAGAATCTGATGTGGCACCTGGTACACACAGGAATTGAAGTAACAGCACATTTTGTGTTAGTCCTGAGGACTCTAATATTTTGGCCATTTGTCAGAAAGACCTCATTTATAAAATGATTTACTTTATCTCTTCCACTCTCATTTAAAACAGTTCCTACCTTTATTCTACCCAAAGATGAACAGGAGCCTGAAATTATCTTCTGTAGAGCATCTTGCTTCTATTCAGTGTATATTCTATATGTGAATATAGAATATACATACAAATATATATATTCATAATATAGGGAGACTGTATTATGATGCAATATGTTATTTTTCAAGTCAGCTGTTTTGACTCTCCTTAACATTTTACGTTCCAATGCTTTAATCATCTTTGTCCACTCCTAGCCTCCTCCTGCATTTCTCTAACTTGTGAAGCATAAGAGTTAGTACTTTATTATTGTCCACAGTTAATTTAAAATTGGAAGATTTTCAGCAGATTTTATAATTGTTAAAACAATTTCGTACTTGTTTTTGGATGAAATATTGTTTTCCTTTTCATCTGTGATCCATGATGACCTCTAAGTTGTTTTCTACCATAAAAGTTCACAAAGGAGCACATCCATTATTTTCATTCACTTCCCCACCCTAATTTTGATTAACTCTAGTATTCCTAGTTAATTTCAATAGCACATATTAAGTGTCAAGATGTAGTTTTAAATGCTTTCTGGACTGATCCTATATTATATACAAGCGTCTCCAAACAGAGCCAATACCTAAATGCATGGACTTGCCCTGATTACACTCCATTCCTTTCAGTAACTATACCAACTCTAACGACTATGCTATTTATCCCTGTACAATAGGGCTCTAATTAAGGTCCAGTTCCCACAAATATTCTGGAATTTTATGAAAATATTTCTCTATGAGATCAGTATCATGGATTAGTTCTACTTTATTCCTAAAATCAATCAATGTCAAAGGCCTCATTCTCAGTTTTATATTTAAACATGTTCCACATTCCTGGGCAGATCTTAAACATAGTTAAGTGGGTGTGTTCTCTGCGTGATTTGTTCCCTCTTTGGCAGAGAAATTATGTAACATGTACTAAATGGAGGAGGCAGAGATGGGAAAGAGAAGCCACAACGTGACTCGATGACACCAAGACGAAAACGGTCCTGGAGGTTCACAAGGGTGTCAGGGTGGGAAGGGCTATTTGCGCTTTTAAATTCAAATCTGCCTTCAAATGTTAGCTGTTCAAAAGATACTCACAAGGTTTAGTGAATTAAGTCAGAGGACACTGGATTATTCCATCAACTCAGCCTTGCCATGTTGAAATGCCTTCTCCAAATGACCTTGGCATTGCCCAGCCCTGGTATGAAGGCAGTCAACAGCTCACACTGAAAGAACTGGAAAATACCAGCATGGAGGTGACATTCAGAACGGAAATGAGAATAAATAGAACACAGCCTTGGAAGTCAGATAAATCCACTTTAGGCATACCCAGATTCTGCCAGCTGGACGGCCTCTAATAACTGAAGTTATTAAATGTGAGTCTCAGTTTCTTTCTTTGCAAAATAAGGATACCAACACTTACCTCACAAGTTTATACTGAGAATAATAATACATAGAAGGTGTCTGAAACACTGAAAGTGCTGAGTATGTGTTAACTGCTTTCTTTCTCTTCCTACCTCCTCTTAAAAAAAAACACATACAGCTTTGGTGGTTGTTTTCATACTCTTTCATCATCAACAACAATCTTACTGTTATATATAAAGAACTGTGCTAAATGGAAAGACATCTCGTGTTCATGGATCGGAAGACTTACTATTGTTAAAATATCCACGTTACCCAAAGCAATCTACAGAGTCAATGTAATCCTTATCACAATCCCAATGGTGTTTTTTTGCAGAAATAGCAAAAATAATTCTAAAATTCATATGGAGCCATATAGGACACTGAATAGCCAAACACAATCTTGAGAATGAAGAACAAAGTTGGAGGACTCACACTTCCTGACTTCAAAAAACATTACAAAGCTACAGTGATCAAAACACAGTGTGGTACTGGCATAAAGACAGACATGTAGACCAGTGGAATAGAATAGAGAGCCCAGGAATAAACTCTCACATATATGATCTTCCACATGGTGCCAAAGCTACACAACAGGGAAAGGACAGTCTCTTCAACAAATAGTACTGGGAAAACTGGATTTCCACATGCAAAAGAATGAAGTTAGACTCTTACCTTACAGCAGACACAAAAATTAAATGAAAATGGATTAAAGACCTAACATAAGAGCTGAAACTATAAAACTCCTAGAAGAAAACTTAGGGCAAAAATTTCATGATATTACATTTGGCAATGATCTCTTAGATATGACACCAAAAGCACAGGCAATAAAAGCAAAAATAGACAAATGGGATTACATGAAACTTAAAAACTTTTGCTTGACAAAGGAAACAATCAACAGAGTGAAAAGACAACCTACAGAATGGGAGAAAATATTTGCATGTTATACATCTGAAAAAGGGCTAATAACCAGAATCTATAAAGAACTCAGGCAAATCACCAAGAAAACATAAAACAACCCCATTAAAAAGTGGGCAAAAGACATGAACAGAAGCTTTTCAAAAGAAGATAGACTAATGGCCAATAAACATATGAAAAAAATGCTCAGTGTCTCTAATCATCAGGGAAGTGCAAACCAAAACCATAATGAGATATCACCTAACTCTAGTGAGAATGGCTTTTATCAAAAAGTCCCAAAATAACATGCTAGTGGGGATGCGTCAAGAAAGGAACACTTATACACTGTTGGTGGGACTGCAAACTAATTCAATCTCTATGGAAAGTAGTATGGCGTTACCTCAAAGAACTAAAAGTAGACATACCATTTGATCCAGCAATCCCACTACTGGGTATTTACCCAAAGGAAAAAAAGACATTTTATAAAAAATACACTTGCACTCAAATGTTTATAGCAGCACAATTCACAATCGCAAAGATGTGGAAACAACCCAAGTGCCCATCATATATGAGTGGATTAATAAAATGTGGTATATGTATACCCTGGAGTATTACTCAGCCATATTAAAAAATGTTGAACTAATGTCTTTTGTAACAGCCTGGATGGAACTGGAGACCATCCTCCTGAGTGAAGCATCACAAGAATGGAAAAACAAACACCACATGTACTCACTATTAAATCGGAACTAAATGATCAACACTCATGTGTACATATGGTAGCAAAATTCAATGGGAATCAAGCAGGTGGGAGGGGGGAGGAGGGGATGGGTAAATGCACACCTAATGGGTACAGTGCACACTATCTGGGTGATGGACACACTTATAACTTTGACTCAAGCTGTACAAAAATAATTCATGTAACAAAAACGTTTGTACCTCCATAATTTTCTGAAATTAAAAAACCCCAAAAAACCAAAAAAAATGGTCAAAGGACTTAAAGAAACATTTCTCCAAAGAACATATATGAATGGCCAGTAAGTGCATGAGAAGATGGTCAAATTAATAATTATTAGGGAAATACAAATTAAAACCACAATGAGATATCACCTCATACCTGATAGGGTGGCTGTTATCAAAAAACCAGAAAATAACAAGTGTTGGTGAGGATGTGGAGAAATTGTAACCCTTATGCACTGTTGGTGGGAATGTAAAATGGTGCAGCCGCTATGGAAAACAGTATGGCAGTTCCTCAAAAATTAAAAATAGAATTACCATGTGATCCAGCAATCCCACGTCTGAGTATCTATTCAAAAGAATTGAAAACAGGATCTTGAAGAGATATTTGCACACCCATATTCATTGCAGCATGATTCACAGTAGCTAAAAACATGGAAGCAACCTAAGTGTCCATCAACACATGAGTGGATAAAGAAAATGTGGTATATCCATTCAATGGAATATTATTCATCCTTAAAAAAGAAGGAAATCTCATCACACGCTACAACATGGATGAGGTTTGAAGACACTATGCTAAGTGAAATAAGCCAGTCACCATAAGAAAGATACTGCATGATCCCATATACATGAGGTATTTAATGTAGTCAAACTCTTAGAAACAGAAAGTAGACCAGTGGTTCCCAGGCGCTGAGAGGAGGAAGAAGTGGGGAGTTGTTGTTCAATGGAATATAGTGTCAATTTTGTAAGATGAAAAAGTTCCAGAGATCTTTTGCACAACAATGTGCATATACACTTAACACTACTGTACTGTACACTTAAAAATGGCTAAGGTGGCAAATTTTATGGTATGTGCTTTTTTACCACAACTTACAAAAAAATTGTGCCAAGCATCTAAGATGTCTAAACATGGTCCTCAAATTGCTTAGAAGATAAATGTATGGAAAATACAGTACATGGTATCCTATATGACATAGCAAAGATGTGGTAGGGACAATATGTGCTTCGAAAACTCAAGTGTTGGAGAGACCACTGTTTCTTGAGTAGTCAGAGCAAGAAGGGACAGGCTTCCTCCTGGGCCTTAAAGGGAGGCACTACTGGCAGAGAGAATAGTGTTAGGCAAAGCTGCAATGGGAGGGCAGCAACTCTGGGGACCGGGAGTTGCACTGATGAGACCAGAGTGAAGGGTTTGTGTTTGGAAATAACGAGAGACAAAGTGAGAAAGGTAGCACCCATCTGATCAATGCCAAGTTACAGCATTTAGAATTGATCTGTCATCAGTTCAATACTAATGAATGTTCTTGAGCTGGTGATGAGATGACCAAAGTCATGTCACAAGAAGATTAAACTGGGTGCAGGATTCATGCAAAAGGCAGAAACCAGAGGCAGAGACAGCAGTTAGGATGGCTACTACATTGTCTAGAAACCAGGGGTGAGACCTGGACTGGGGGGTGAGCATGGGAGTGGAGAAAGGTAGCAAGGAAAGAAACAGGATAGGAATAAGGGAGAGAAGAGGGAAAGGGAGGGAGGAGGAGGGAGGAGGCAAGGAAGGAGGGAAAGAGGAAGAGGAGCATTAGGAGAGGCAGCCGTAGGATTTTTATTAAAAAACAAACAGAGAAACAATAAAGCACTGTTCCCCAACTACTATCAGCAAGACATTACCTATATCCAAGCACAACTGGGGTGAAAAAATGTAAAATATTCTAAAATACATCTCAGGCACTCGTACACAGCAGGAAGGTTTTGTGGGTTTTAACTTGCAATGGACCCTAAAATGTTAGCATTTAATTAGGTGAGAAATAATCAGCTTTCTCAAGAAGAATGAATTGTTCCCCTCTTAAAGCATGATAAATTACGATACTACATGGATTATTCCCATGGATTCTTTCTGATTAGAAAGTGTTACAAAACTTAATATTGTTTTGAGCAATATAATCCAACAGTAGCATTTCTATTTGTTAAAAATTACTTAATCACTAAATTCTAGTGAGTATCAGATTGCGATCACCAACCCATGTTGGCTTCATGCCACCCATTAGGACAAGCACCTAAATCATTACGAGAATCACCTACACACCACCCTCCCCTTGTAAAGAATTGAGTTTCCTTTATATGTAATTTTAACTAAACATGTTTAATTGCTCACTTTGTAAATCCCAGTGGCATAGACCAGACGTTCCATTTGCCAACTATATTAAGTTGATGATCCCAAAGCAGTATTCTAATTCAGGGCATTAAAACCATTTATTTTTCTAAATAATGATATTAGAAACACATTATGAGAAATCTTTACAGCCCATTGATTATATTCAATGACTGACAATCCTATGTTGATAAACAGAAATAAAACAACTGCAACAGAGACTGCAGTGGCCTGGGGACCCACATCTATAACCCAGCGAGGCTAGCCTGGCAAGTAATGCTTTTCCCCAGGGAATGTCTGTCCTCAGAGATTAAAGTTCATCTCTGGAGACAGGACTCCTTGAACAAAGAAGCAATACAGTAAGCACTACAGAACGAATTTATTAAAATATATGTAATATACATACCTATTATTTCATGTACATATATACCTTCAGACACATAGTCATACTCCCTTTCTCTTCTCCTTAGTAACACAGCATTTTGAAAAACATTCAAATTTGTGTAATTGCATTGTTAGTGCAGAAAGATTTCATTTTGGGTGCAACAACTTCAGAAGCTGCACAACATCCTTCCTTTTGGAAAATACTCTTTGGGGGTTAGAATGCAATGGCAGTGCTGGTGTTCTCATTTCTTGGATGGAGAAGTCTGGAGTATGCCCACTGTTCATGTATTTCCTTCTCTCTGGCTGGTAATTAATTCATTGCCCTGCTCAGGGCATAAAGCTTCCAGCAAGTACTCCCAGAGTAGTTTCTGCCATTTTTAGCTGCTACCACCTCAAGTGGAAAGGACGAGGGGGCTGTGCCATAGCCTTTTTCTTTCTTTAATACTGCAAGTGGCAGAGATTCAGAGTCATTTCCCCATATTCATTCTCTCCTTCTTCCTAAGGATAAAACCCCAGTTTTATTCCATGCATCAATGTGCCTGGTTAAATGATTACAGTTTCCACCCTTTCTTGTACCTAGAGGTGTCCAAGGAGATGTCGGTGGAAGTTTTGGGGTGAGTTTCTGGGAAAGATCCTTAAGAGGTGAACAGGCAATAGTATACATTTACCTTTCTCATCTTTCTTTGTTCTGCTGCCTGGAATGTGGTTCTGTTGGCAGGAGCTCCAGCAGCCATATTGGGCTCTGAGGCAACCTGGCTGAAAGCTACACGTTGAGAGTGATAGAACAAAAAGACTGAGGAATTTAGGATCCTCACTGCCTACACACAGAATTCTTTCAAGTAAAAGAAAAAGAAAACCACCTTTGGGACTTTTGACCAAGGTTATTTTTGAGTGTTCTGTCCATGCAGCTGATTCTAATCCTAATTAACATAATAATTCATCCCAGAAGTTTTCACTTGTACACTAAATCAACTTTTAATATGTAAAACTTATTTTGTTATACCACAAGGTAACATTAGGATGCAAAAGCTATAGTTCAGGTAATTACAGGTACAATTATACATTCCTAAATTATCTCAGTTCCACTTAATCAAAGAACATCTCAGATTCACACAGAACGAGTGATGTTCCAAACCGATCTGTAACTTAAGAAACCAAAGGATGGTATTTAGCCATAATCCATCCCTTCCTCTAAGGGAGAAGCCTCTGCTGCCAGGCAAACCAGCACCTGAGCTGGTGGTTTACTGTGTAGGGAAGAGTTAGCCGTAGCTGCCCCTCCAGAGTAGAAACAGGAGGAGGCTCTCTCCTGAATATTTCCAAAGCCAGAAGTTCTGATCAGTCCCTCTGAGATGCATGTTCTTTTCCCGAAGTTGAAAACTCCTGGAGAAACTAAAAGCAAAAAGGACAGGGTGCTTGGGAAAGTTCCTGGGGACAGGGGGATGTGAAATAAGGTTTTTACCTGGGATTAAACTTTAGGCTTTCTCTTCTATCGCCCACACGGGAGGTTTCTAAATCCAAATTCTTTTCTATTACAAAGATAATAATACTGATCCTCATTTTAATCCTTTATAACGTCTGCAGTCTGTAGTTTTCATGACTCAGCAGAATTTGAGCATGTCCTATTTGACTTGTCAGGTATCAGACGCCCTGAGCACCAGAAAAAAATGTTTCATTCTTTCCTATGTGGTGTTTCCAACAAAGAGAAACTATACTTTTAGTATCCTATTTCGGTTTGGAGTGGTATTGCTGGGGGTGAGTGGGAGGATGGATATTGGGGACAGTCAGCTAATCACAATGAGACATTCAAGTCTGCACCTCTACTGGGGCGCGCATCTGCGGGGGAGAGGCCGGCTTGTGGGCTGTCTTCCTTCCTCCTTAAAGAGACTTCGTGTCTGGGTCTTTTGCATTTGAGGGCAGAGCTGGAACTACTCCAAGCAGTAGGAAGGGGGCGCTCCATTTTAGCATTCTCAAAGATAACCCAACAATTCAAATTTATGGTGAGAAAAACAAGGGTGGATTGCTATTGGCAGCTGTCAACTTGGATTATTAGCAATTTCTACCTTTCGAGGAAACTGTGACTTAGGTCACTCGTACCACATCTTCTCTCTGCTTTCTGAAAAGCAATAAATTGTCCATGTTTCCTCAGCCTCCCTCTCCCACCCGTCACTGGGCCTGAGCCAGGTCACCTGTATCAATACTTTGGAAGGTGTGTGGACCATTAAGCCAGGAGTCAGTGGAGGCCTTTCTACCAGCACCTCATCAGGGCACATAAATCACTTCTTAGGCCCTGAAAGAGAAACAGATGCCAAAAATATGTCGATTTACAAAATGTTTTCATATCTTTAGGGTATTTTATTTCTCCTGCTTCTTGTGACATAAATAGCACATAACCCTGACCCCAAGATTTTTTAATAACCAGCTGGGAAATTTCACTAGCACTGGCATAAAATCAAGAGCCAAAAATAATTCATCCCAATGTATGGAGGCTTCTGTCCTCCTGTGATGGGGCTTTGATTTGGTAATGGTTTATAAAGCCACTCTTCTTCCTGAACTGAAACAGAACTTAAAAGAAAAATGTCGAATTCACTAATGGGCAAGGATCCAGACGGTATTTCTCTTGGGGTCGGTCTCGCGGTGGTGGTGGCAGCAGAGGGGGCAGAACATGGAAAAGAAAAGAGGAAATATTGTATAATACAGACTTTGGTTGCTTGAAAGCTTTGAAAGATCTTTAATTAAAAATCAGTGTTCTGTTGGACTGGGGAGCTGCTTCTGCTTTGTGCTTTTGGAACATGACTCTGGGGCTGATGATGACTTGGGACCACTGGCGCATTTAGAAAACAAGGTTTTCCAGCTTGGAAGGCGGGATTAGAAAAGAAAAGACATGGACAGAGATGAGCCTAGTCCTTTTTTTGTTGTTGTTGTTTAATGTTGACGTTCGTCTATTTTATTATAATTTAAACAAATAATGTCTTTTCCCCAGAAGCTCAGTTTGCCAATATAAACAGTAGGTGCAAATGGAAAAATAGTTCTTCCTACATTTTTTCGCTTACAAAAGTTCAGGCGTAATTTTACAAAATCTCCCCTTACTGGTATGCATGATTTCCTTTATAAAGTTGACCCTCACAAAATTCAATCAAATTAAAGTTAGATTACACCTGGGTGTCGCATCACTCAGGTACTACTTGAAAGCAATGCTGTAAGCTCGGAAAATCAGGGGGAAGGCTCAGGGACACTTGTGCCCTCGTTAGTGCTCACGCCGCCAATGCCGGGGCCACACCGGGCAGAGTGCGCATCCAGCACAACTTCTAATTAGCTGTGCTGTGCTTGGGCAAGGTGACCGCTCTGAGCTTCCCTTTCCCCAGCTTTGATGATAGCAATAGCCCTTCCTTCACAAGGAAGGCAGATGTGGCTGCTTCAACATATTGGATATAAAACACCAAGCTGAGTGGCTGGAACATCCTGTGAGCCCAATAAACATTTGCCCTCTGGGTGAAAGAAGCTGTCCTTAAGACAAAGAGAGTTCATGCCAGCAATTTCAGGGCAATCCACCTGTGCTCTTTGTTCACACTGAGGTGTACGGAGGTCTTGGAGTAAAACTAAAGCCCAGGTTCATATGTTAATGTTGATGCAGACTAGTCATATGATCCACAGCAACACATTAAGCTTCTTGGAGCCTCAGTTTACTCAGCTATAAAGTGGGGATAATAGCTACATTTTCCTTGCAAACCATAAAGATCACATGAAAGAAGTTCTTTGTACCTGTGAGGTGCTCTACAAATATAGGTTATTATTAAGTTTGAGATGGCTCCAGTCCAAACTCAGAGGAAAGGATAAAAATTATTTTTAAAAATGAAAGAAAGAAACATAAGACTGAGAGTTATATAGACAGAGTATTGGTTTGGCAGTCAAACCTCTGAAGACACCGCAGGTGGTCTCACCGTTAGCTGTCAATCTCTTGGACTCTGTCACAAAAAATGCTGCTATCATCACGTTACCCCAGAGCACATGGGGACCAATGAGGGACAAGTTGGCTTAGTGTTCATGGTTTTATGCCAACCCTACTAAAGTCTTCCCAAACCATTTTTACCCTGGGTATTCCAAGCTGGTTTGTTTATTTTCAGACACGAGGAACAACCACATAGTTCAGAAATATCTTCTTCTTGACTCCTCTCAGCCAACATGCCTACCTGAATTCACAACATTTTATTTGGAAAGTTGGATGGCTGGAGTGGTTTTTCCAGGGGCTACTTTACTCATTATAGTGACAAACCCTTTTTCAACAGTTTATTACATGGTTTCTTAAAAAAAAAAAAAAGACATTTCATGGTGGGTAAAGGGTTTAAACAAGGCATGCTTCAGGAATAATGCTTACCACAAACAAATCGATTCCTGCTATAAGTTCCATGGGTATGGAATTGATTTAGGGGCTTATTTAGGAACAATGGGGAGCTTTTTCACTTTGAAGAAGACCCAGGGTTAACTCTGGGCCTGAGATAGAAGGGAAAGAGGAGTTTGCTTCCTCCACTGCCATGTTTCTTTTCTGGAAGCTTCCTTCTCCCAGGCTCAGGGAGGTGAAGCCAGGTCCTTAAGTGGGTTTGCTTCCCCTGACAAGTACGCTTCGTGAGCTTCCCTTCAAAACAAAACCTTAGACTTTAAGAACTGCTATACCACTTTAGACTAATGGTGTGCCATCCACTGTGGCTATGTGGATGCTGAGAGCACTGTTGTTTTGAGAAAAAGCAAAGCTGTCAACATCCAAATCATCAAGTGTACAATATCCATAACTATAAATATGTCTTCCAGACCATCAAGAAAAGAACGAACATGCCAAAAGGAAAACATGCAAAGGATATGAACAGGCAATTCAAAAAGGAAATGGATGTTACAATTATGAAGAAATATTCCACCTCATTAGTCATCAAAGGCAGGCAAACAAAAATAAGATACTTTCTTAGTTCATTTCGTGTTGCTATAACAGAATATCTGAGACTGGGTAATTTATAAAAGAAAGAAATTTATTTCTTACGGCTCTGGAGGCTGGGAAGTCCAAGGTTGAGGGGACACATCTGGTGAGGGCCTTCTTGCTGGTGAGGACTCTGTGCCAAGTCCTGAGGTGGTGCAAGGCATCATGTGGTGAGGGGGCTGAGCGTGCTGGCTCAGATTTCTCTCCTCTTATAAAGCCACTACTGCCCCAGCCTCATGACCTCATCTAGTCCTGATTACCTCCCTAATGTCCCTTGTCACAAATACCAAAGTTGGATATCCCACTCTCTTAATACTTTTACAATGGGTGTTAAGTGTCAACATGAGTTTCAGAGGGGACAAACATTCAAACCATAGTAGAAACTACTTTTCAACTTTCCAAATTTGTAAAGATTTAAAATATGATTATGTGCAGTGTTATCAAGGATGTGGGGAAAAGGGCAAATTTTCACTCTCTAGTAATGGAATAGTGAATTAACCTTTCTGGTGATTCACATCAATTTGGCAAGTGCCATAAAGATGTTTGTATCTTTTTGACCAAAGTAATTCCATTTCTTGAGGTTTATGTTGAGAAAATATGCATACATGCATACAAAAATGAACATGGAAAGATGTTCACTATAGTATGACAGGGGTTGGAAACTTTTTCTATAAAGGGCCAGGTAGTATATATTTTAGAATTGGCAGGCTATCTGGTCTCTATTGTGACCATTCACCTCTTTCAAAGTAGCAAGAAACTAGTCATAGACAATTCATAAACAAATAGGCATGGCCATGTTCTAATAAAACTTTATTTACAAAGACAGGTGGCCTATGGACTGTAATTTGCCATCCTGTACAGTACAATTTTTAAAAAGTAGAATCACCTCAATGTGTAACAATATGGAAATGGTAAAATATTTTATGCAACCATTACAACTTTTTTCTCTTTTGGTGATATGGGAAAATGCTCATGTGAAAAAAAAATCAGGACACAAAACTGTAGGTTTAGAGTGATCCCGGTGTTTTAAAGGAAAGAAGATATGTAAGCATGGAAAAAAGATTAGAAAGAAATACACAAAGATTTTAACAGTAGTGGTGGTTTTAATTTTCTTTTTTATAACTTCTCAGGATCCAAATTTTCTATAACGGGTATGTGTTTTATTTTTAAAATAGAAAAAAAATGTTTAAAATGACATAAGTGGACTTCTGGTGTGAACATTATTGCATAAGTCAGCATTCTCCCTTCCTCTTGTGGAAATAACCCAAAAATGAGAACAAAAGAACAAATGCACCATCTTCTATTTCTAGCAAAACCAGGAGACAAATACCAAAATTTTTTTAAGGGATACAAAAGGGAAAAAAATTTTCTTCAGAGTTATAGAGGAGGAAGTATGGAGAAAAGGAGGAGGGAGAGTGTAGAGGCAGTAGATTTCATAAATCCCTAAAAATAACGCACTTCTGGAGGGTGAGGGGCACCCCTGAGGAACTAAGGCACCTCTGTCGCCTGCGGAAGGCAGTGAGCTGGGTAGCAGCCAGGACTAGCTCCAGGTGTTCTGGGCCTGAAGCTTACACAGTTTGGAGGTCAGTGCCTTTTAAAAATAAATAATACAACATTTAAAATAAAAAATTAGGCATAAATCAGAGTAATTCTTTAAAATGAGCAAAGAAATGGTAATAAATGTAAATTTTTTAAGCTGATAAATTCTGCACACACCATCAAAATGAAGAAAAATAATGTGATCCTAATAACTTCAACTCACTCTTTGGCCCACCTCTAAAATACCCCACCTCTATAATACTGTCTTTCCCTATTTTTTTGGCTGCACAGTCTTAATCACTTCTTCATAGGGCAATAATTTTTAATATGCAGGAACTCAGGGAATATTGTTCCCATGAGCTTTTCTGGGGAAATTTCTAAAAGATGCACCTCATCCAACTGAAAGATGACCGGGGAAACCATGGCGAAAGAGCTGGTGGGGCACTCTGAATACACTGAACTGGAAATCTAAGACTATAGCAAATCTGGGTATTAGAATTTAGAAAAGGAAAAAGAAATAAACTGAAGAGAAGCAGAAGGAAGGAATTAATAAAAACAACAGCAGATGTTGGTGAGTCGGAATAACTCGCTAATAGTAGAATAAATAGAACTAAAAGCTTTCGGGGGGGTAAAATAGTTAATCTGCTAGCTAACTTAATCAGGAAAAGGGGGGAATACATTATAGTAAATACTCAAAGTAAGAAATGTTATAATAACTACAAAATCTAAGCAAAGTAAAAGAATCATAAAAGGCTACTCGGCTAGACTCAAGATAAAAACACTTGAAAACCTAGATGAATAGACAATTTTTGAAAAAAAAATATAATTTACTTAAACTGACTCCAGAAGAAAGGGAAAATCTAAATGGACTAATTTCTATGGAAGGAAAGAAAGAGAAAAGTTGCTAAAGAGCCTCTAAAAAGTACCAGATCCAGCTGGTTTCATTTAAGATTTCCACCAAACCTCACAGAACAGAAAATCTTGAAGTTATTTAAACTATTCTAGAACATAGAAATAGAATGAAAACTTCTAAATTTTCTGATGTGAACAATAACATAATACAACAAAGATTTAAAAAATGAAATAATCTCATGAATACCTTTGCAAAAATCGTAAACAGCATCCAGGACATGAGAAGAACTATGCATCTTAATCAGGTAGTGTCTATGCCAGAAATAGAGACAGTTTAATATTAGGAGGTACATTTACATAATTCACCACATTACTAAGCTTAAGAATAGAAAGCATAATTTGACATCTATTCTTGTTAGAAATAGTCAAAGACATAAGAATGTCCCCTTAATATTAATATAATAAATCTACCACTACCCAAGAGCTTGCATCATGCTGAAGAGAGAAATACAAGAAGTGTCTTCAGTAAAATCAGGAACAGGACAAGGATTTAACTCTTATTTAACTTTGTGCTAGAAGTAGTAGCCTATATAATTGGATAAGAAAAAGAAACTAGGGGTAAAAAATTTGATCAGGAGGAGATAAAATTATCACTACTTGCAAATGATATGGCCCTATACCTCGAATACCCAAAAGGGGGGGAAAAACTACTGAAATAATAAAAGACTTTAGGAAGATAAACTATATAAAATTATACACAATCCAATAACTTTCATACTTACAAACAATAACCAGATTGAAGATATATTAGAAGAAAAGATCACATTTACAATAGCAATAAAAAATATAAAATACACAGAAGTCAATTTTTAAAAATGTGAAAGTCACTTTCAAAAATCTTTACAATATTTCTGAAGGCCCCAAAAGAACACTTGAACAAAAAAGTCATACAACATTCTTGAATTGTATACATTTAATGTGATGTTAATATAAGTATCAATAATTTTTTCCCTTGGAACTAGACAAACATCTACATGCAAGATTCTGTGCTGGCGATGAGGAGACTACAAAAACAAGTCAAACAAAAATTGTTCTATATCACATTGCTGTGGACCTTATACTCTGGCTGATAATTTCTTGCAGGTTACAACTATCAAGATACTCACAAAATCTATTATGTATACTCAGACTCAGAACAGGTCATTGGATTTGGCAACGAAAAGGTTACTGCTGACCTTCCAGAAAACAGTTGCCATAGAATAGTGGGGCTGAAAACTAGTCTGCAGCTGTTAGCCAAAGCCACTCATTTCCACTGCTGAAGGAAAGCAACAGAATTTCTCACCTGCTTACAAGGATGTGAACTGATGCAAAAAGCCCATCTTGCTGCTCCAAACTCATAGATAAGTTAGATAAAATACATACATACACAAATTCCACATAGCCAAATTCAGAATAAGAAGGGGAAATCCCGAGGTGTTAGGAATAAAGAGGAAATGCATAGTCAGAATGTTGCACTGACATAAAGCTGAACATCTTACAGTGGTACCAGACCCTAATAAAGCCTGGAGGGCTGGGATTTTAATGCAATTTTAATACAGTCCACAGTTGAGACTGTAGCTGACTGGCTGAAAGGGAGCTGGACCCGAGGGGTTTTCTCAGCATAAAGCGGAATGCTTTGTGAACTGGTGGGGAGTTACTCAATTGGTGGTGTCTTCAAAAACTTAGAAGTTAACATAAAACCTGGTTCTGTAGGATCCCCAAAAGGCAAATTCTAAATCTTCCCACAGGTGCTTCTTTTGAACACACAGGGTTCTCTCTAGGAAAAGGACTCCTCTTGAACTAGCTCACATTCCAAAATGGCAAAGCCAGGAGAAATACCCCACCAAGAGCCAGCATCAGCATTCACAACACACAGAGGAATTCACACCCAGGACCTGCAGGTAAGAGGCCCATCGGAAAGGGGCTTTTATTAATAAAACTATTTCTAAAATGTATATAGAGATAAACAAAGCAGTAGGGAAAAAAAAAAAAAAAAAACCAGAACAGAAACTTGGCATCAGGGAGGTAGACCACTAGTTCCAGTGAAAGTTTCGGTGAGGTGTGAGCAATACCTGCACGCCATGTCCAAAATGCACAAGTAAGCGGGAGAATGAACACTTATTGAGAGCTCATTATATACCAGCCACTATCCTAAAATGTAACTTTCTCATTTAAGTCACACAACGGCTATGCTGTGGAGTAAAATCATTATTCCCATTTTTTAACTGGGTCTTGGAGAATTTCACTTTCCCAAGGTCACTGGAACTGGAATCGGAACCCCAAACTAGTAACGAGGAAGAAACCGCAGCTGCTAAGGAAAAAACTGAGGCCTGATATCTCCAAGGAGGCAGGAGAGAGTTAAAGAGAGTTTGATTTTAAAGAAAGACAGATGCCACTTCAGCTCTGACTCTGAGAAAAAGAAATATTTTGAGATAGAGGGAAGGATGTGTACGAGTCCTCAACACTAATTACTGCATCACGCAATATATAAAACTTCTAATGTCCCCAAACTGAAATCACCTCT
Source organism: Daubentonia madagascariensis (assembly GCA_023783475.1). NCBI lineage: Eukaryota > Metazoa > Chordata > Mammalia > Primates > Daubentoniidae > Daubentonia > Daubentonia madagascariensis. Next base: position 2,144,452 of record JAKFHU010000144.1, on the reverse strand, counting down.
TACTCACGCAATTATTATAGCAGGAGAGGAAAAAATGATCTGACTTCAATTTGTTCAGCATTTATTTTCTAAAAAAGGATATTTGCCACAAGTAATTACTGTGAAAGGGGAGCTATTCCTGGTTAGAAAGTTTTTAATCATGCAGTGGTATTTGACGATGTAATTATTTCCAAGCCTGAAAAATGAACATGTCACTGAGCTATAGTAGTAACTGAGTATGACCACAAAACAAAAAAAATGGTATGCACTGCTAATTCATATGGCCACTAATTTTATAGGAATAACACTGAAATATATACCAATAAATATCTGCCATTCTATGAAAGGAACTGTAAAATAATGTCAGAAACACAGTTTTATTCTGTATGTTTTTCTTAAGATCTAGGGGATCTTGGGTGAGTTGTCTCGGCTGTGGTCTTTTCTGCAGAAGGCAAGAGAAAGAATCTAGGCTCTCCGGGCACTTCTGTCTCCAAATTCCACTTTACTCAAGCCTCCTTCTGCCTAGCAAGGTTGCTAACATCAAACGATCTGAAGGCAATGGTGAGCTCAGTTTTCTCTTAATGATCTCAAAACATTTTAAAGACTAATCTGTAGTAAGTTCCTCTTCTACCACTGAACCACAATAATTTTATGCCAAAAACAGTCAGTGATGGTTACACTGTAACTCTACCCAGGGAGGAAAATAAAGCACAGAAGAATTCCTTAGGGGGTTTCTAGTTCAACCTTCTCAGTTGAGGGATGAGGCTCTGAGGCCAGAGATGGAGAGGGAGATGGCCATTAGGAGCAGACCTTGGCCTAGAACTCATATCTTCTGTTTCCTCATCTAGGGCTCCATAGCATGCTGATGGCCAGGTCAGCTGAGTAATGGCAGAGCAGAAATACATATACAGATGTGCAGCCAATGAGGCCTAGAAAAAGCCATTAACATTAATGAGGATAGCAGGGCCAGTGGTGGCGGTTACTCATTAAACACCCTTCCTTCACCAGGCCCTCTTTCTTCCAAATCTAGAAACACCAGCTTTTAGAGGAGCTGGGGCAAAGAGTGGAGAAATGGCGTATTTGAAGACACAGAGTTGTTTCAATGTTTGTGGAAGGTCACCAAGTTAGTCAGCAACAGTCAGGAGGAGAACAGAGGACTTGACCGGAGGTCTGTTTCTGAGAAGATGAGACATCTTAAGCGAACTCAACCAGAATGCATTTTTAATTGGGTAAGAAATCCATTCTTTTGAATTCCAATGCTTCTAAAATGCTTTGGAGGGGAAAACTTGACTACAGGCCTTACTCCACCATGAGATTTCACTCCATGATGAATTCCACAGGGTCATGGACAGGCCTGTTTCCTCACCTGCAAATTGAGGCTAATGAACTCACGGTTCCACCAATCTCACATAGTTGAAAAGAGGGTTACATAAGGCAAAAAGGTGTGCTTAAAGGATGAGGAAGAGGAGGATTTTTATGTCGATGATGCTACCTTTGACCACCAAGTAGAGCTCAGGCTAAGAACTCTGCCGCAGGATAAGACAGATCTGGTTGAAAAGCCAGGCTCTGGGCAAAATACAAAATCTTTCTAAACTTTGGTTTCCTCAAATTTAAATTTGGAAAAATAATAGTACCTATCTCATTGGAAAAACAATTTAAGAAGAGACCCATGGCCAGTTTACTCTTCTGATGTTACATGGAAACAGCAGCCTGTGGGCCTTTCTGAAAGCTAATTTAGAAAAGTAGAACCATTCTCTGTGGATGTTCTTCATGATTAAACTATGCCGTCAGTGGAGTCAGTAAAATCAGCAGACAGAAGTTCCCTGGTGGTCAGAGCATTAGAAATTTCATAGGAAAATATTCTAAAAGTTTCCTTTTGGGACTACAGTATTGCTTCTACCTCAGTTTCAAATCCTGAGAAAGCCTAGTTTAGAGAAATGCTGTTTGGTGGACCCAATGTGAAATATACAGCACACTAATATACATAGGAAAGGCCCTTTACTGCTAACAGAGTACTTTGTTGTTCACAACCCTATGAGATAGGAAGGGTGGGTGGTGTCTCTGTTCCCCAGAGGAAGAAATTGAAGCTGTGAAAGTTCAAGTCCAAGCTACTTTCCTAAGTGAACTGCCAACCAGTCGAATGTTCTTTTCATGACACATCACTGCCTCTCACTCCACTTGACCAAGTTTTAGAACATCACTCTCACTGATATAAAATGTCCAATCAAAAACCAAATATGCTTCCATAGGAGTAATTAATAGTCTTTTACCTATGATGGTATTAACATATGCAGATTAAAATTCAAATAAGATGCAAACCACAAGTTTACATATATTCACACATATGAGATTTGTGGGGGGTTAAGAAGAAAGCACTCTAGAAGAATTGAGGTATTCGATACTGTGTAACCAGTGTGAGGGACTCAAGCCTGTAGTCAGCCAAGCTTGGCCTGTGCATCTCTCTCCTCTGTGTCCCTCTGTGTCCCTGGATGGTGCTTTTATTAACTATTACAGATAGTTCTTTGATGAGTATTCCTTCTTGTGTAAGATGCTGTTTGTGGGCCATCTCAACACCTGTCCTCCACCACCTTCTTTTCTTATGTCTTCATCAAAAATACTTGCTTTCCCAGCCTCCCGCACAGCGAGGGATGGGCGCACCATTGGTCCTGATCAAGGAGCTATAAGTTGAATTCTGCTGTTGGGGGAGTGTGGCAGTTATGGAAAACTTTTGCTTTCCTCTTAAAAGTTACAGCACTGCCCTTTCCATCTTTCTCTCTGCTTTGAAATCAAATGTAATGGTTGGAGCTGCAGAAGCCCTCTAGTGCTGCAGTCCTTAATTCCCGGGCCACAGACTGTTACCGGCCTGTGGCCTGTTAGGAACCTGGCCTCACAGCAGGAGGTGAGTGGCTGGTGGGCTAGCGAAGCTTCGTATGTATTAAAGCCGCTCCCCATCACTCGCATCATCGCATAAGTGCCGCCTCCTGTCAGATCAGTGGTGACATCAAATTCTCATAGAAGCGAGAACCCTACTGTAAACCGCACATGTGAGGGATCTAGGTTGAGTGCTCCTTATGAGAATCTAATGCCTGATGATCTGAGGTGGGGCTGGGGCAGTGATGCTAGTGCTGGGGAGTGGCTGCAAATACAGATTATTATTAGCAGATAGGTTTGACTGCACAATAAATGTAATGTGCTTGAATCATCCCAAAACCATCCCCCATACTCCGAGTTGGTAGAAAAACTGTCTTCCATGAAACTGGTCCCTGGTACCAAAAAGGCTGGGGACCACTGCTCTAGTGACCACAGGAAAAAGGCCAAGAGAATCAATAGGGATGATACTGAACCAACTTTGGTTATTGCCTACTTCTAGACTTCTTGTTATGATAGGAAAATAAATCCCTCTTGGCTTAAGCTACTATAAGTTGGTTATTATTACTTGAAACCAAAACACATTGATGAGACTATGGTCAGAAGGAACAGGGATTATTTTTTTACCCCATGTTTTCTAAGTTGGCTCCACATGTTGATGCTGGACTTTGAGAAGGGCACTCGTAGCTGGGGGAGGTTTGTCTGGTGTTAAAAGCTAAAAGGTTGAGTTTTTGAGCAATGGCTGGAGACCTATCAGGAATCTCTACTTTTTTGATATTCATTTGGGGGGAATTCGCTCAAAACATTCATCTGTTAGAAACCACAGTGTGCTCATAAATGTCTACAGAATGAATGATCAACTTGATGAGGTGAGCAAATAATACGCTAGTCAGTAGATATCATGGAACGATTGCTCCATCCAGCTACGAGCATCTACATATGCATCCTTCCTTTTCCTTCCTTGTTTTTTTCCTTCCCTTCCTTTTTTTTAGGGAATTAAAAACTCCATGAACAAATGAAAAGGAGAAAGAGGCTAAAGCAGGAAGAGGAACAAAAAGGGAAGAAAGGATAGAAGAAGGAAAAAAATGAAAGAGTTGGGGAAGAAGCTTTTGTCTTGTCTATCTGGGCTACACATGGCCAAGAAAGTCAGTCTCCGTGGCATCGCCCTTTGGAATTCAGTGAAGGCGCTTAGCTACTTAGAAAAATCCTTGCAGTTCTATGAAAGACTCAGTCTACTCGTATTTTCAAACTTTAATGTCTATTTTTTAAAATTTCATTTTCCCAGTGAATTCTCAAGGTTTCATACACACACACATAGGTATATATACACACATATATATATGAAGGAATAACTCAGAATTTATACATAAACTTAGAAGCTAAGAGGCGTCTATTAGTACTTTCCATACAAACCTAATAATATGGTATTCCAAAGACATCGCATTACCTTATCCTGGATCTTTGAGAACTAATTAGGGCTTTTTATTTCGCAAAGTCTAAAGGTTACATTTAAAGCCAAAATTTGTCATTGTACAGAGGCTTTTTTTCCTCCTCAATTAAATGCAGGTTTTCTGTTTTGTTTTTTCGTTTTTGGCTTAGTGAGCATTCTCCTTTCTCTTCTCCCCAAAACAATCTCACAACTGTTTTGTTTTTAAATAAGTCTAACAAGAGCAGTCTGGACACATGTATACAAGTCAAAACTTTATATACCCTTTGATATGTGACTTCTGTGAATTTTACTTCTATGAATCTGTTGTAAAAAAATCAATCAGGCGGGTAAAACATATGCATAGGAGTGAACACGGAAATGTTTATAATAATGAAACATGGTGACAACCTATGTTAGATTGGCTTAGTGTTCAGAAATATTTACTGTCCATTGTGCTGGGCCATGTGACTTACTTGGTGACTTAAAACATTCATGACCAAGATGCAATCCAAAGCTTGAAAAACATTTATGTGATTGGGCTTGTACTCTTGCACTTTTATCATTGCCATAACAAGAACATGTGAGACTAGCTGGCATCACTATGAGAAGATCCCAGAATGGTGATGAGAGACTCATGGGGCAGAGCCTCCTCTACCACACTATGTACTAATGCCACCTCAGCCATCCTGCAAATTCATGAGCAAGAAGGAAGTGCTTATTTCTGTATGTCACCGAGATTTTGCGGTTGTTACATAGCAATATTATGGCAATAGTTGACTGAAATACAACCTAAATGTCAAAAAATAAGGAATTCAATAAATTGCAATATATATCATGTAGTATTAAACAGTCATTATTATTGATGATAGTGATCTATATATTTGTTGACATGGAAAATAATTAAAATATATTAAGAAAAAAGCAGGATGCAAATAATGTATGTACAATATGAATCCCTTCTTACATAAAATATAAATGCACATGCACAGAAGAGCCTGGGAAGAAATATATCAAATGTTAACAGTTTCTCTCTGAGTGGGAAGAATATAAATATTTTCACTTCCTTCTTTCTGAATGTCTATTTTTTGCATTAAAAAATAAACTCTTAGCAATTTTAAGTCAGAATGAAAATAATAGTTATTTCATTTGGAAAAACAATGAAAACTTATAGCGAGTTCTGGCTGTAAGTTGCCAGGTATCATTGGTCTTCAACAGGAAAAAGTTTTTTTCCAAACCTTCTCCTAACAAGTGAAAGGTATGTTTTTTTGAAAACCTGGCAACTAAAGGTTGAAGTATGCTTCAAAAATTAAACTAAATCCCCATCAACATACAAAAAACAGCCCAGCCTGTTTCTTCCCCAAATTTGTCTGTTTATTACATCAACTAATGAAAGTCTTTGTTTCGGACTTTGAGTAGCATATCTGTGAATTAGTGCTCACGTGGGCTCCCAAAGGTAAAGTTAACCTTCTCTCCTGCCTCTGACTCTTGATGATTTCTCCTTGATCTACCCATAAAACCCAAAATCCAGAAGCAATGATTAGGAAACTGCAGACTCTAATAAAAATAATTTCATTAGTGTCAGGGAAAGGGAAAGGTTACCCAATTAAAAGAACTAAGGCTTGGCATCAGAAACAGAAGCTGTGAACATGATAAATAACACGAACAAAGGGACATGGAGAACGTTATTTAAGTCTACTGGGAATCTGTGCAAAATATGTCGGTCAGGTACAGGGGAGTCATTGAAAACATCTGACCTAAAAAACAAGAAAGAAAGAAGGAAGGAAGGGAAAGAAAAGCCACCAGTGATCAGCTAGCATTTACAGATCCCAGACATGGCTTGCAAAAAGTGCTCTGCCTAATTTTCCCGCAGGTGTTTCTATTCCCTGAGACTGTCATTGCACTATTGGGGGCCCACTGCTCTCTGGTGTTAAGGATTATAGTTGTTTCAGTTACAGGACACAGAGCAGACCTGTGGTTTCAGGAAATATTAAAGGCCGATTTGCTTGCAGAAAAATGACAAAACTTTCATCTCTGTTAACTAGCAAATAGTCTAATGGCCCATTAGGGAAGCCCCTGAGGAACAGGTTCTCAGAACACTTTGCCACCCTGCCCATTATCTGAAAAAGGCCCATATGATTCTTGTCCCTTGCAATCACTCATTTGGTTGCCAGGGTCTTCCCATTATCAGAAACACAGTCCCCAGTACTTTTTGTTACATGTTACATAATTACCCTCGGCATAGGTGTGATTTAAGCCACATAAAAGTGACATGAATTTTGGTTGCTGCCTACAATTGAAATCTTTCCACCTGCCTACAACTGAAATTCTCTCTAATTAAGATTCAACATCTAAATCTCTCTTCACAATGCTACACTATTTTATAGCAGGTTACTGAAAGTGCTGTTACTTTGATTTTGCTCATCTTTTGGGTAGAGTCCACCAAATCATGTTGTCTACAAAAGGTTACATCTTTCTGCTTAATAAATATATTTCTACAGATAGTGTATGTATGGGTTCATTTATAAAAACATGAGAATCGCTGATATAATTCTGTATATGTTGTATCCCACTTTAAAGAATGCTTAAACAAATACATGTAATAATACCAGATAATGTAAATTAAAATAAGTAAATGAAGACACAAGAAAGCCAGGAGTGGAGGTAGCATACCTCTAGCAAGTACCTGCTCATGTACTTGCTAGAAGTAAGATGTGGATTTTCTGGTATGAGCAGTAATGTGACACGGCATTCGTGGGGACAGAACAGCTGCTCCCTCAGGACAAAGAGAACTAATTCTACTCAGCCAAACCTGAGGGAAATTTCTCCCATGGGTCCACATTAAGAGGCTACCATGGAACGTAGTGAGCAACATCTTCAAGGAAAACTTTGTACAAAGACAGCAAACAGTTGCTCTCAGCCTCCAAGCAGACTGAGAGCATGCCTCCTGACTCCTGCATCCTTGGGGACTAGAACCATTTGATGTGGGCACACAGCTCTGCTGCTTCACCCCTGATCCCGGATTTGGGAGCAACCAGAATGATTGCTTGTAATGATTTTTTTAACCTGCAGAACCCTCTGTTCAAATGAAGACTTCCTTGAGAGTGGGAAATACAGAAGGAGAAGCAGATTGGGTGTGGTGGGGAGGGTGAATGATTTGAACAGTCTGAAGGATGCTGATGGCGGGACATTCAGAGTGAGACCTGGGCTGTGCTGGTAGTGAAGACTGGAGAGTCCTGAGCATGAAGGTGAGGTTGAAACAATGGGAGAAGGGCCAATCCAGCTAAGGGGGTGGAAACAGGAGAGGCTGAGGACCCACAGATAGGAAAGTTGATCAAGAAGAAAAGGAAGCAACAGCTTTTCTTTCTTTTTCCATAACGTGCTGCATAAGGCACCCGATGTGGCCCCCGTACCCCTAATCCCACTCCAGTAAACTTTCAAGTGCCTCTTGCTATCCGCCTGTCCTTTCATCCCGCAGGTACAAGAGTTGCCTTCAGGGTGAGGAAAATAAATTCAATACCCGGGGCCTGTGGGGCAGCATATCCACTTCCTCTACCTCTGGGCTCCTCTGGGCCACTTCTAAGCATTCTAAATGGTGTTTTGCACACATACGCTCACAGCTTTACTAGCTGTCAGTTTATGTTCCCATTCAACTCCACATTAAACAGAAAAAGGAGGCCAAGTCCAATAGGAACCAGTGGTGTCACACCCTCGTGCAGCTGGCTCTGGCCAGCTCCCGAAGGAGCACGTCTGAAGGAGGTTGCATGGAGCGCTTGCCTCTTCTCAATGCCTTGATACCGTGGCTCTGGTGTTTGAAATGTTCTTTTGTAAACCAGGATCCCTATTACAAACTATTTGTATGTTTACCTTGGTTTCTATTACAGTGCTATTTTGGGGACCTAATTTGCATATGCATGCCCCTGGGCTGTGAGTGATATATGTAGGCAAGAGTGGGCATGGCCAAGCTCCCTAGAAACCAGAATTTGTATATTGTTGGGAGGAAATGCAGAGTTCTCCCTACTTCAAATGGGAGGATGCCACTGGGAGCTCACTCATGCTCACCCTACAGAAAAGAAGTAGTAGAGACTTACATCTGCCCAGCAGACTGATGGGGCAGCTAGGCTCCCTAAGACACACTTCTCTGAAAGCAAATGTTTTAAAAGTTTCTTGAACTAATGGAACAACTGCTCAGCAGAGAGTTAGGCTATGACTCTGCTGTAAACTCCCTTCTAGAGATGCTAAAAGAGAATAGTACTGGGCCTTAACTATAACTTTGGACCTGGAGGCTTCCTTGAAGACAAGCAGGACATTCTAGAGCAGCTGCCAGTCTGGAACACTGAAAGTTGTCTGAGGAGCTAAGGGCAGCTGAGTATAAGGAACAGAGAGAGAGTGGGACAACTCATAATCTGAGCTACCATTTATGGGATGTCAATGATGGCTCAAGCCCTTTGCTAAGTACTTTACATATATGCATTACCTTACTTAATCATCATAAAACACTATGATCTAATCCCCATTTTATAGATAAAGAAACTGAGGCTCAAAAAGATTAAGAAACTTGCCCAAAGTCACAGTTAGTAACTCCCCCTCCTTCCTCCTCCCATCTCTTGTTGGGCTGAACACAACAGGATTCCAGAAGGAAAGGAGGTCTGATGATGCAATCCACATAGCGCAGCCTCCTGCAGACAGAGAGGAGGGGGGAAAGGGTGGCTGCTGGATCTGGAGAGATGGGAGGAAAATATCTGGTACAACAGTGGACTGGTTGCAGGAAACCATGGAGAATTCTGCAGTCATGAGAGAGAATAAGGTACCAAGATGCCAAATGAGATGTACTTAATACTCCCACTTGTGTGCATATAATGCAGAATATTCCTGTAAGGGAACAAGAAGCTATGAACAGTGGCTGCCTCTGCCTCTGAGGAGCAGACTGGGACCACTGGGATTCCCTGAATAGGTAAAGCCTGACCAGAGAACATGAGGAATCAGCATCAAGTGACTGCCCAGCAAGGTCCAGCACAGTGAGACCCTGGGAAGCTTTGAAAACTATCACATAGACCCCACCCCTAGAAGTTTCAATTGAATTGGCCGGGGTTGGGCTGGGCTGGTAAGTAAGATGTTCCAGGTGGCTCTGCACTGTGCAGTCACTTCTGATGAGAGTCTCATCAGAAGTGGGAAGGGAACGTTTCCTGCCTCTTTTCTGTGTGTAGGGTTGGGGGCACAGTGATGAGACCACCTTCCTTGCAATGGTATGAGCATGTTACGCATTAGTGCTGAGCCTGTTCCTATTATTGAGTGAATAATCATTTATGAACAGGTTGTCTGGTGGATCTGGAGGCTCAGTAACAATAACAACTCTGAGCAATCAGAGCAATTCAGTCCTCAGGGTCCCAGGTGGGGTGTGGCCTTGAGAAAATGTAGTGGCTCTTAAAACAATATTGAATGAACAGTTTAAGATTCACAAAGCAGAATACAGTCAATAAAAACCGCGAAAAGATTGGGCAACATTGGGAAATTTTTTAAAAACACCTGAAAATGCACTATTCAAAACAGACCTCACCATTAACAGCATCTGCAACCAGTCTGCCTGCACAACTCAGTTACTCTCCCTGCCAGAGTTACATAAAACAACCCACACTGCCTCCTCCACTGTTTCAAAGGTTAAATTTCCTCCCCAAGCAAATTTTTCCAAATTTAGAATGTGAAGTTTACCACTCACACAGTTTCAATTAAGATGACATGTGCTTTATGAGAATAACATACAGTCAACCTCCTGCGAAATCAACCTCTCTTAAAATCAAGGTCCCATTTCCATGCAGGTCAGTGAGTAGGACTTCCAAAGATGCACTGAGAGAGAGGTTGTTTCTGGAACATTCATCTTGGAATGAAGGAAAATTCCTCAGGGAGACCAATCCTAGTCTGTCTGCTATGGAACTCTGCCTGTTAGGGAAGCCAAGCCTCTGTCCACTAAGAAGAGCAAAGAAATCTTCAACCGAGGGAGTTCTGATGAGGAACTGTATTAAAGGCTTACAGGGACAGTCTGAGCCTTGTTGGAAATGATCCCTGCTCCGATGGGCCTTTCACAGATACTCAGTATAATTACTGTAGAATGGATTAACTCTCAATGATGTTGGTGATAATTAATGATAAAAAACAGTGGTTAATATTTATTGAAGACCTAATATGTGCTAGATAGCATTCTAAGCACTTGGCTGTATTAGGTTTATAAGCATGAAATCTTACAACAATCCTATAATGTAATACTGTTATTTCCATTTTACATGGCTAGATAGTGGCCAAGCTGGGATTAAAACCCACCGTCTGACTCCAGGGCCCAGGCTCTGAAGCTCTACACAGCCTGTCCCTCACAGCCAATGCTCATGGAGCACTATGGATGACGTGACTTGAATCCTCATGACCACATGCTAAGGGAGGTGTTATGACTCCATTTTAGGGACAAGAAAACTGAGGAATAAACTGTTTCGGGGACGTGTCTAAGGTGACATACCTAGCGAGTGGCTGAGCCGGGATTTGAAGCCAGGCATGTCTGAGCAGAGCAGCCCTTGCTCCTGAGCACTTGACATACTTCTCCTTTTGCATCTGACTGAGCAATAGGAAGGGGGCAAGGGCAGGGTGAAAGCGGGGCATGGAGTGTGGCTGGAGGGCCTCCAAGGGACAACTGTCCACTTGAGACCCAGCACAACACCTCAGGGCTGGCCTAGGTGAGGGAGGGGGGCTGCTTGGGGGAGGTGAGAGCATTAAATTCTGCACTGAAGGAAGAAACAGAAAGGACTAAGCACACTGGCCATCTCAGAGAGACAGACATTATGGAAACTCTATCACCTGCCCCTCCCTCCATGGGTCCGATGTTTGGACACCTCCACCTGCTTGCCCTAGTGATTAGTTCTGAACCTTACCTTGCAGGGGGCAGCTGGCCTGGGGGTGTGCAAGCAGGGATGAGCCACAGAAGGAGTAGCCAGGGACTGGACGGGAGGAGGGCAGCAAAGTCCCAGGGCCTATAGCACGGGAAGGTGCAAGAACGTACAAGCTGTCAAGGCACAAGGGGCTATCCGAAAACTAGAAAGTTCTCTTTGGTTTTGCCTCTGCTTGGCAGAAAAGCTCAAAAAAGAAACAAAATACAACAAAAAACAAAGATACATTCTAATAACTTTTTAATATACTGTAAAACTTTTGCACAGTATATAAGAGTTTAAAATCCTGACTCAGCCACTTAGCTTTACAACCTCGATCAAGTCACTAAATCCCTGTCAGTCAATTTCCTCATCTATGAAATGGGGATAGTACTCGTATCTCCTCATAAAGCCATTCAGAAAATCAAATGAGTCAATACATGTGAAATGCTTAGAATAGTACTCTCTGCCTTATAAAGGTTAGCGGTGGTGGTGGTTGTTATTTTCTAGCCACAGTTACTGCTTGGGTTTTCAAAGACCTTTATATTGAGATTACTGAAGTGTATTATTCACATGGCTCCAAGCGGTACCTCTATGGAAAGAAATAAAAATTTTCAGTTTTACTGGTTCTGCCAGGTGGGGAGTACATAGAACTCCAACAAACTACCAGATTCTGTTCCATAACCCTTGAATGCAAATCATCATTCTAAATCAAAGCTCTGACTTTGACAAATTAGTAGTAATTATAAATCACTTCTAGAAAAAAAAATAAAAAGTTTGTTTTTACAAAAAACCTACTTTATAAACTACAAGGTCCTTAAGGTAGGGAACCTCTTATACTCATTGCTTGACCACATGAGATTGTTTCACGCCTTTACACCTTTGCACAAATTGGTTTCTTTGCCTATGATACCCTCATTTCTACTTCCAAATGCCTAGTGAACACCTATTTATATGTCAGAATCCAGCCCAGACATCTCCTCTGCACTGTGTATATAATACTTACATTGCATACTTTCTTCTATAATATAACAATTTATATGTCATCCCCCCACTAGATTGTCTCAATTATCTTTGTATATTCATCATTTAGCACATGGTGTTCATTCATCTATTCATTAAGGAAATATTGAGTGAAAGCTGGTGTATGTCAGGCATCATGTGAGACACTAAGGAAGGATACGATGAGCAAGACCAGTGTAGTGAAGATCACACTGAGGGAGATAACCAGACTCTGAATTTCCTGCCTTCTTCCCCAAAAAGGGTAGTCTTCCAAAGATATATTTGATGCAGATGTGTTGAGCGTAAGTTGAACACATATCCGGCTGAATGTATTCATATGGGTGCTGCTTGGTAGATAAAACCACCTGTGCCTCGCTTCACTGGAAGGGGGCTATCAGAAGAAGTTGGTTGGCAGCTTCTCAGCCTTGAAAGCAGCCATCAGCATGTGTCCATGGGACTGCAGGACCAGAGAGCCATGCTATGGACATTCTTGCATTGCTCTCTCACTGTTCTCCATGAGCTGCTGACTTGTGAACCTGCAAGATGCATTCTGCAAGGCAGTAAATCTGAAATTGTGACCTAAGTCAACTGCGACTGTGATGTGTGTGTGGTAACCAGTCCTATGTATGTAATCCAAGGATGCCCATTGGGCCAGACCCACGACAACCCCACAAGGCCTGGGCAATGCAGAACATGGAGAAGTTATCATGGTTTGTGAGATGGAGAAAAGTTTATTCAGCAGAATCATTTTTGGAAGTGAGGTGTAGGTATTTGAGAAAAATACTCAAACAATTTCTTAGTCAAATATGAGGCTGGGAGGGAGCCTAATCATATGTCAAATTAGGCAGGACAAGAAATGCCCTCCCTATACCCAAAGGAAAGGAGCATCCTTACATCTGAAGACACAGGGACACAGAGAAGAATCTGAACAAACAAGCCTTGCTAAGTTTCCCCTAGTTTATAACCATAAGATAATACTCTTTTTTTTTTTAAATTTAGCTGTTTTATTTGAGATTCATCTCCATATCTCTTCACATGCCACCCCTTGATTTTTTTATGACAACTATATTGAGATACAATTCATGTACCATAAAATTTACCCTTTAAAAGTGTATAATGCAGTGATTTTTAGTATATTCATAGTTATGCAACCATCACCACTATCTAATTTTTACCCTATCATATTTCTCCATGACTGTCCACTCTTCATCAAACCATAACAATACACAGGCTTAACCATTTCTTCAGGTATTCATTTCCTTATGAAGTCTCCAGTGTCACATACAACTTAAATGAATTTGTATGCTGTTCTCTTGTTAATCTGTCTTTTGTTGTAGGGACTTTAGCCATGAGCCTAGAATGGGTGAGGAAAAGATATTTCCCCCCCCCCCCACCTCTCTTGATCATCCTAATCTTCAGTAAAGTGAGTCAATTCATGACAAGTAAACTCATGCCATGTGGATTTTTGTGGAAAATAGATTTGGGGACTTAACTGACAAGGACAGAAACCAAGGTAGCACATGAGGGTGTGGAAGTGGAGAGGCAGAACAAGCAAGCCCTGGAAATCCCTGGAAACCATGGGAAATGCTTTGGAGCTTCTAGGCCTTTCCATTTGAATTGAATAAGACTTGAGGGGAACAGGGGGAGCAGCCCCTTTTGGAATGTGCGTTGCAAATGTGAGGGCAATACCTCAGAGAGACACCTGATTAAAGTCCAGATAAGGAAGCCTCCCTTATGGAAGCTGCCTCTTAGCTGAGACCAGAGGCAAGAGAGCATGTGTCCTGTCCAGTGTGGCTGGAATGGGGCTGCCTGAGGCAAGAGGGGAGGACTGGGAGGTGAGCAGAGGCCAGGCCAGGAAAGGCCTCGGAGACACGGAGACACGTTAAGGGGCAGGGATTTCACCTCGGGGCAATGAGGACAGAGTCCCTCCAGATTTAATCAGAGGAGTCTGAGAGAAGCATTGCCATCTAGAAAGACAGCCCTGGCTGCAGCACAGAAAGCGGATCAGAGACAAGCCAGCCGGAAGGAGGGAGGGCCGTTACCAAGCCCTTGCAGCAATCTAAGCAAGAGGTGAGGGTAGCTTCTATCAGGGAGTGGGAGGAAGAGGAGCATTTGAGGGAGATTCAGAGGAGTGAACACTTGAGGGATCAGGAAGAGTGGAGACTCGAGGATGACCCCTGAGGGCTTGGCCTCAGTGCCGGCAGACAAAGAACATGACCTCTTGGGGGATGTTCTCCCTTGATCAACCTTGGGCTGGGGAGCAGGGGGGTGGTCTGCAGCATATCCAGGTCTGACCCTGTTTCTCTGGTGCAGCCTCTCCTAAGGCATCTATTTCGCTTTCTATGCCCCACGTCTAAGTGGAAGAAGGGAAGAAAAGGAGGAAGAGCAAGAATAAATATCCTTTAGAATGCTCAAGGAAAAGTCAGTCAGACTCTCTTCCCTGCATCAATTTCATCCCGGGCCTTTTACTCACCTGCCACAGGAAACCTTAGCACCCACCTCCCGTAGAAGTGTCTGTGAATAGGCATTCTCTTAATTGCCACTATTTTATTTTATTATTTTTTTTCTTAGATCCAGGGACGGACTGAAAATTGATGTAAACTAACCAAATCATCCTTTCCAGTTCCCTCCTCTCTCCAGCTGATATTGTATGCTTTACAAATAAGAGAGCACCAAAGCAAGTTTTGGGAAATAATCCATTAGTTTAAGCTTTTCCCAACAGGGGTGATGAATAGCAACAATGTAACTGATGAAGTTTGGTTTATATGTAGGTAAAAAATATGGGCAAATACAAATCTTAAATTTAAATGCACATCACCCAGATTTTAAATAATGAGTCCTCTTTCCTTTGGGCTCATTAAATCTGAAGCCAAGGAAGGAGGCCAGGGAGAAAATAAAGCATAAATCTATCAATTAGCTTTATAATGCATAAAGGACTTGAAACCCCCCAAAAGGTAGCAGGAACAGCTTTTAAATCCTTCCTTTTCTCTGCTCCTGTCTACCCCTCACGGCCACCCTAATTAACTGCAGCATAAGTGTCAAACTATGGAATCACAGCCAAGATGCAGTAGGAGCCTGAACTGCTGAGTTCAAAGGGGGCTCATTTGTTTATTACTATTATGTAATGACTGAGTCAATCACACCGAACATCCTGTGGGAGACCTTGCTTCAATTAATAAAAACCTTGTTTTCTTCAAAGTGAAACGTAAGAAGAGATTAATACATTTGAAAATGAGTAGAAACAGGCTCATTTACTGAAGAATTTCAGTGGCTAACAGCTAAGATTTCCTAGTGTTTAGGGCAAGAACGGGGACCTTGAGTCACTCACCCACCAAGAAAAAAATAACTCAGGTAAGGGCCACACACAAGTACAAATTTCACTTAATTTGGCAAGTCTTAAATGTGCATTTCTACTCAACTCAGGGAATATAAACTGGTATTAAAATGCATATATTCATTTTCCTAAGTAGGAAACTGGGGATTTAAGGGACGAGGTAGTGTTTTTATCTCTTACTCCAATTAAAGGTCATAGTTTTGGAAGCCCATGGAACAAATAAGAAATTGGTAGCTGGCTACCTAAGGGAGGCTTATAAATAAGGATTCTATGAATTCATGGATAGAAACAGTGTGCATTTCCCAAAACTGGGGGAATTACGGCAGAGGAATTTCTAATCTAGAAGGTTTAAGCTTAAACTTTAGAGGGGAAAATGTCCAGGTGAGGCAATACTAATAGACAATGAGTGTGCCCCAGGAAAAAGCACCAAAGCCCTATATTTCCCATGGAAAAAATTAGGGCAAGCTAATTGTGTATGCTCCGTAACTTAAAGGGCCTGCAAACCAAGACATAGACTGCGGGTGACACAGTTACGTTGAATTGTGGCCCTCAATGGTGAGTATTCTTTTCACTGGCATCACCAAGAATGACGGTTAAGACCCATTATATTACAATTCGGGGGAAAACAAGATTATACGTTCTCTAAATTAACAGGCAATACACAATACTGGATTGCCAGCAACTTGGGAACCGGAACCCAGTCTTCTGATCTACTTACCTACATACTGCCTCGCCAATCTTTCTGACAGGTAAAGGGTAGGCTCTGCCACGAAGGTTCCAGGGTGGAGATGGGGCAATGTACATCCTACCTATGGTGACTGATTCAATGGAACTCACATCCTAATGGGAAACAAGGTCTGAGCCAGAGGAGACTCCCTACACAGAGATGAAATGTGCAATCAGGCCATGGAAGCAAAACAAATGGCAAAATCAGAGGTCCTAAAGCATAAGGCTGGACAACTAGGATGGTGGGAAGCAGCATGAGTTTGAAGGACTTCCTAAGATGGAGCAGAGCGGACCAGGAGGGCTTGTTATAGATTCATGTTTGGGGATTTTGGGGGTCTGTATGGGGTACATTAAAAAGCACTGACATGGAATGGCCATATCTTGCATAGGATCTTCCATTAGGTAATCAAATATTTGATAATTTAAATTATGAAAATCCATGAACCTAACAGTGGAAGCATGGCGGAGTGCGGACAAATGGGGTAAAAGGCAACCCAGGGTAGCCAGAAAGAGCAACTGATTAGGAGCTGAGGTATGGAGTCTAATCAGGGTTACAACACTTGTAAGAATGAGGCCCCCATCCCCATCCTAAAGGGTCAGGGCAAGGGGTCAGTCAACAGATATATCTTCCTGAACCTAGAAGTCCCCTAGACTGACCCAGGAGTTATGGGGCTAGGGAACTCAAGCAGAGGACCAAAGAGTCCCCAGCTTGCCCCATTTCCTTCCTTCCTCTGGAGCAAGAAGCAGGTTACTATAACTGACAACTGTGAATGTCAGAGACCCAGAATGTATTGATTAATCAAGGCATTTGGCAAAGTCTCTCAGGAAATTCTTGTGGACAAGATGGAGAAATGCAGACCAGATGACAGTATAATTCGGGCAACTCATAGTTGGCTGAAAACCTGTTCTCAAAGAGTGCTGATGGAAGGAGGAAGGGAGGTGTCCAGGGGTCTGCCAAATGACTCTGTCACTGGTCCCATTCTTCTCCTCGTTACCATGGGTAACTTGGATACGAAGATAGAAGAAATGCTGATCAAAACTGCAGATGACACAAAGCTGGGAGAAATAACTATACGACAAAATCAAGATTTAAGAGTTAGCAAATATCAAAATGACTTCAGTGGGCTGGAACAATGAGTTGGATCAACAAGAAGGAATTGGATGGAGGTAAACATGAATTCTTTCATTTAGGTTCAAAAAAATCAATTACATGAATATAGGAGTGGGAAGTCTTGAACTGACAACAGTTCCCATCAACAAAAACTGATAATTTTAGTTGATCACAGCCAAAAATAATCCAATAGTTTGACGTGGCTAAAACAAAATAAAACAAAACAAAAAAAAACTAATGCAATCTTTGGTTATATCAATAGAAACATAACATCCAAATCAATTGGAAGAAACAGTCTTACTCAACTCTGTCCTGTTAAGACATCTGGACTGGCACAGTTCCTTGCCAATAGACAGCATTCAACAAATACTTGTCACACAAATGAATGGATACCACATTTTCAGATGGACCCTGAAACTAAGATGGTAAGGGATCTGGAGACTGATCTTAGACGAGAAGGCTGAACAAACATGGAATGTTTAGCCTGGAATAGACTAAGGAGACCCACATGAGAACAGTTTTGAAATATTAATATTTGAAGGAATTTCACATTTGGTTTTGCTCCAGAGAAAAGAAAAATTAAGGGTCATAAGATATGTAGAGATAAAGCTTAGCTCCAGTAGGAAATGAGAACTGTTTGACAATCAAACATAGTGGTAGTACATGTTTTCTCACTGAAGATGTTCAAGCAGAAGTGGGATGATCACCTGTCACATATTAAGTGTTTCAGAATATATCCCTGCATACATCGAAAGTTAGGCCTGAAGGGTCGCTCAGATTCTTTCCAACTATACGGCTATAAGAGATAGGATCCTACAATGCTTCCTGTCTTGTTTCTTCACTCTGAATGAGCTTCCAACTCATCGGAGTTGGCTTGCCAACATACAAAGCTTCGTGCCAGGCACTCTTGGCCATGGGTTTCAAAGCAGCAGCTAACAAAAGAACCTGGCCTGCACTCCAGGATGGCAACCCATGAATGGTGACTTTGTGAGAGGAGGTTCAGTTTTGATCTGTTTGTTTAACTTTTCTCAATGCAGACACTAGGGAGGGAAAAAAAAAAGCTGACAGTGCCCACATATGGTTTCATTATGGTGGAAGAAAATCCTGCTTGGAAACTGCGATCAAAAGTGGACGCTAACCTTGACTTTTCTGGACTGTATTTTTGTTTCTTAACAAACATCGTATTAGATTTTTGGAAAGGAATACCTCTTTTAAAAGGACTACATATATTATTGGCACTGTTGGGTAGCCATATTTAATACTGATGGACCCTATAGATTCCAAGAGGACATTCATTTACTTATATGAAATAACACTATGGGAATATTCTACTAAACAGGACTGAAAGTTCTGAAGGGCCATAGAGGTATGGTAGTCTACCTCTAAGAGAGTCTACTAGTATTCATGCCCTTCTATAGTTCCATCACACACTGAATAATTCTGACCTGCATAATCAATAAGATTGTAGAAATGATGGGGATTGACTTCTGAGGCTAAGTCACAAAATACATTAGGGCTTCTACCCTTGCGCTTTCTTGGATCACCTGGGGAAGCCAGCCATCATATTGTGAAGACACTCAAACAGCCCTATAGAGGTGTATGTAGTGAGGATCTGAGGCCTCCTACCAAAAGCCAGGACCAACTTACTAGGCATGTGAGTGAGCTATCCTGGAAGCAGACCTTCTAGCCCCAGTTAAGCCTTCAGATGACTGCAGGCCCAGGTACCACCTTGATGATAACCTCATGAGAGTCCCTAAGTCAGGAGCATCCAGTTAAGCTGCTCCTAAATTCTAGACCTACAGAAACTTTGTGGGATAATAAATATTCATTATTGTTTTTACATTGCTAAATTTTAAAATAATTTGTTATGCAGCAATAGGTAATGAATACAGGGAGCTTAATACAGAGCTACAATTCGTAAAATTCAGTTTTTCTTTGTAGTATTTAAACAGTAGGGGGCCAACTAAGAGGACCAACATGATAAACTGGAGACATAGGAAGCCATACAGAAGATATGAGTTTTATTTGGTCTTTCCAGGACTGACTTCCTTATGCAATGAATTATTAGGTAAGTATCTCTTGCAAACTGTGCTCTGGTAATTAGCAGTTCTATCAAGCTGTGTGGCAATGACCAGACACCAGCAAGTTAAAGTGACCTTGGTATTAAACATTAAATGTAGCTCAACTGTACTTAAACAGGTAATGTTCATCATTGTCACAAGGTAGTCCTTTTCTATTTTCACTAAAGAGATAGCTATCAGCCCAGCAAGAGAAAGGCCAAAACTCAGATACTGAAAAATGTCTGTTGACTTTAAATGGTCCAGGATAAATCAGCCCCTGTAGAGTCCAGGGCATTACTGACATGAGTTCAGGACTTGAGGTATCATAAACCAAGCTACTGTTTCTAGAATGTACAAATATGTCCACATGCCATCTAGTCCTGCTGGCAGGCAGAGGCATAATAAATTCAATGTGAAATGTACGTTGATCCATTACTTTGGAGAGGATAGCATGATACTTAAGTGCCTTTTAATATATCATTTAATCTACCCCTGGGGTTATCTGGGGCCAATGGCATGCTTTAAAAAAAAAACAGGCAACTTGTATTTCTTCTCCTTCTTGCTTATCTACCTATATTCTTGGGAATGCTGGCAAGTGATTTATTTCTTGGCTGGGAACATTGGCCTAGCTTTCAACCTCTTAGCCACTCCCTTAGGGAATTCTTCGGGAATGTGCTCAAGAAAGAAAATTATCACCAGTATGGTGGGCCACAGAGAGCAAGGGGTAAAGAGGGGACAGCTCCAGAGAAGCACGACAAAGGGGCCATGGCACTTCTTGTAGGAGAGATATCAGTGTGGCCCGAAGTAGAAAATCATAGACAGACCCAGAGGTAGAGAGTGCTGGTAACTTCAGGGTCATAAAAGGTATGATTGAGTATGGCAGAGGAGGAGATGTAGATCCAGGCTATGTAAGACTCTCTCTCTATATATATATAGTCTTTAAAAGGCAACACAATCCAAAAAATTAAAAGTGTAAAGCTTATTCACCTAATAATACCCACTTCCCTAGAATGTATTAACCTATCCTTTACTCTCTAGTTCAGAGCTGCACACAATGAGCTAAACCTTTATAAAACCAAACTGTTATTCTGAAATAACATTAGTTATTCTATGTAACTTTTTAGTTTATATATACTTGCTCCTAAATTTGTATACATTTTGTTTAAGTATGAGGATTATGGGTAATTTTTACTTTTGAAGTATATGTGTTTCTTCTTATATTTTTCAAATTAAAAAGTAATCTAAAAAAACACAACTTTGCTTCAAATATTCTACTTTATGCGAGAGATACAACTTTTTGGAGAAAACTTACAGAAGAAATATTTCAGTCTACCTTGAACGAAGCAAGGTAAACAGACCAAAATCTCTGCCTGCCTGACACAGTACTGAGGCTCTTTGCCTGGCAACCAGCTCAAGAGTAGGTTGACCAGACAGAAAACAAGAGAAAAAGAAAAAGAGAAAGCTGACTACTACTGAAGATTCAAAAGGAAGCACCAAAGGTAAAGTTAGCAATTCACGAGAAAGCTATCTAAAGTGTACCTTCCAGTTCCTTCAAATATAATTCCCAACTATTTTCAATATAAGATTTAATGATAAATAAAACATAGAATATTAATGTTGGTATTCTTAAGGATTCAAGCAGAGAAAGTTCCATCTGAGCATCCAGCAGACTACAGAACTTGTGACTGGCTATGCACACTGGGTACCACTGTAAATGAATAATAGAGTCATGGTTTTTAAAGAGTGAATAAGTTTTTTAAAAAAAATTCTGTGTGAAAGACTAAAACTAAATTTGCAGAAACCTCACAGAATAAGAATGACTCTCTTTCAGTAACATAAATGTCTTGAATGGTTTTTCCAAGAATGTCTATGGATGAATAGAATATTTTCTTTGCCTTTATCTCTCTTTTAGAAAGTCCTAGGATATGATGTCTAGTGTTTTGAGACATGGTAATTACATGATCAGTTAACAATTACATTATGCTTTATTGTTCACGAAGTACTTCTGGCATCTTACTTTATTTGAGTTTAATAACAAACCCCAGAGGCAGACATAGTATTTTTACAGGTAAGGAAATAGGTGTTTAGAAGCCAGCAAACATCATTTACTGAGTCCCTACCAAGTACACTGGACTCTAAGTACTTTATATACACTATCACAGATAGTCCTAGTGTAGTCTTGTTTTTTTTTTTTAATTTATTATCCTAATTCTAGAGATAAGAATAATGAAGTTTAGAAAGGGAAGTATGTTGCCTTTGATAATATTGCTATAAATACACTAAAATGCAAACTAAGACAAAATAAACCTTTTGGCTTCAAATCCTAGGCTCTTTCCACTGTATAGCAATAGATATACAAATCATATTTCCATGTGTATTTATATCATAAAATATTTATTTGAAGCTTATATGATTTTTGGCAAGTCACTGAATTTCTCTGAGCTTCAGTTTTATCATCTGTGAAAGAGAAATACTAATAACAATTATAACAATTTACCCATGGTCAGTAAAGAATTAAACCAATGCATATGCATATAAATGTAAATATATAATGTATATGCATGTAAATATGCAATGCATATAAATAAAGAGATTTATTAGAACAAGATTACATTTTCACAGGATTGCTTTACTTTTAATAATTTATCCCAGGACTAGAAAAGCCCAGGAATTCCCCTTGGAAAGGATCTGGTAACTGCTGACTCCACAGATCCCCTGAATTCATTTGCTCATTTAATAAATATGTACCAAGCATTGTCATGGTGCTGGAAATCCAATGGTGAGCAAGATGGACTAACACCCTCCACTCATGGGGCCAACATTCTGGAGGGGAAGACAGACCATAAACATATAACCAAATAAATACTAAAATATCAGGTAAGAGTAACAGATATGGAACAAACTAGGCAGTGAGAGGGGGTAGAGTACGGTGGTAGAAGAGGGTAGAGGAAGTTTGGAGACAGGCTGGTCAGAGGGGGATCCTCTGAATAGGAGCATCAAAGAAGGGAAGGAGTGAGCCCTGCCAAGTCCCCAGGGTCAGGTGCTCCAGCAAGTGTCACACCCCTGCGGGGAGCATGGGCTTGGCAATACCCAAGAATAAGAAGGCTGAGGAGGCTGTGCTAGATGGGAATATCAGGCGGGAGGATGGAGCTGTGGGAAGGGACCAGATTACAAAGGACCCTTTATTCCACGGCAAAAAGTCTGGATTATTTTTCAGGTGATGGATCTTCATTTCCTAATGCCAGGCAGAACGGACAAGGTTGGAAACACTTCTTTATAGGACAGAATTCTGCACATCATAGGGTCTTCATCCTTGTCTAATAATGGATGTTCATGACTCCATACCTCACCTCTCAATGAGACAAAGGTCACAAGTAAGAGGGAAACTACAGCTTCTGGAGGGAAAGTCATCCATGGCCCAGGGATGTCTCCTTAAAGGGGCTCTTGGAATTCCATAGAACCCTCATTTTATCATTTTGAGTTAGAATAACAAGGGTTTGTTAGAGAATGGAAGTGCCCCAGCATGGCATTTCAAAGGGAAAATTTCTCGGTTGCTGATATGGAAAGAGGTTAAAACTTAGGGAATCCACATGCCATAAACCAAAACAGAAGTTAGCCTCTTTCCTCATTTACTAGTGTTTCACTTCCCCATTCCACCCCAACTCTCTTCCAATTTCCAGGATAAGGGCTTGCTGAGAAGGAAGCAGTGCAGCCTCAGGGTGAGGCTGTCAGACTTCAAAAGTCCCTCTGCTGAGATTTGATTCCTACCTCAGCCACCCACCAGGTACAAGACCTTGGGCGAACTGCCCTGTGCCTTAGTTTTCCTATCTGTGAAATGGAGATCATAATAAAATCCACCTGTAAGTTTGTTTTGAGGTGATTGGTTGAGATGATGAAGTGATGTGCTTATTAGCACAGCAACTCTGTCATCACCACGATGCAAGAAACAATGCTATTCCTTTTTATTTCAGCAAGTATGATCATTTAAGCATCTTCACTGTTCTACCCTTATTTTAGGGCAGCTCTTTTTGCTTCTGGCAGAAATTCTTTATGGAAGTGGAAGAAATTACATAGGAAAAAGAAATGCATAAGATTGCCTTAAAATTTGAGGTGAAGGGGAATGTACAGGGTGGAAAAATACATGAATAAACATGGTGTGCTGCCTTAGCACTCTTTGAATACTTAACAGGGGACATTTTCAGGCTATTTATTTAAGTAATCCAAAAGTAAACCACAAGAGGAAAAGAGAGGAAGAGAAAAGTTCTTTCCTCATAACCAAACCAAACACTGCAAAATAACGTTGCCATTCATACTAGGGGATTCTAATTAAGGGAGTCAAAACCTGACTTTGCTTACAAAGGGCAGCCCTGTCCAAAAGGCCAGTGGGTCAAACTGGGCTGAGCTTGACCCTTGACTCTCTGGCAGGCTGAAAAAGAGCGGAAACTGACCTCAACCGGGCAGGATCAATAGACTCTGTTGCTCAAGAGAAACAACAGGACTTATGGGTATTGCCTGGAAAAGCTCACAAAGAATCACGAAGAATTGTGCTCCTTGCTCTAATCCAGGGCCACCCGAGGTGAAGAGAGCAATTTTGTCTTTGACACTTCCCACCTCCCCCTTTCAGCATCTACTCGTGTCAAATTTCTGCCGGCCTCCTCAGTGCTCCTAATTTCTGCCCCCCTACCTCTCAACCAAATTGGGGTTCATCTGGAATGGATTACATCCACAAATTCACTTTCACAGTAGGCCCGGTGTCATGTCATCAGGGAGAATAGCATTTTATTACAGATTACAGGCCAATTCCTTAGGTCAAAGGAATGAATTCCTAATGCTGGTGATGGGGCTGGTGGCATATGGACTCAGCTGAAGAGACAAGCTGCCCTGGAGGGTTAAATGATGGCTACTTACTAAGCGAGACCCCCCGCACCTCCAATCCACGAAGCAGCAGGGCTAATGGGTGGCTGGTGGAGGTGAAGGATGCTCTCCTTCACACTGCACCCCTCAATCACCCTCCAAGTCAACATCCAGTATAAGCAAAAACCACAGGCTTCTCAGTAAGCACAGCTACACGATAAACCCTGTAATACCACTTTCCATGCAACGTGCCACTCCAAGCCCTTCTGATTTAGTCATTGCGGTGCTGCCGCTGCATCAAGTATAAAAACCTTCCAGCCTGGAGAGGCTCAAGGCTTCCGGGCCAGGCAGAAGGAGGGAAAGCAAAGTTCTGCTTTCTTCTGGCCCTAATCTTTCCTGCTCTGCAGACCTCCAGTAAGCCACACGGCCACAAAAGATGCCTCGGTCCAGGGAAACCAGGTAGGAACTTACTCATGGTAGAAAATCCAGGCCCAAATGATAGGCAGGTGAAGCAGATGTTCGTGGATGGCAAAGGTGGGCGTGGGAAGGGAAAGGGAGCCTCTAATCAACTCAGAGAAGATTCATACTGAAAATCAAAGCTATAGAGGGGTCCAAAAGGCTTCTGGCTTTGGAAGGAGAGTGTATTTATTGCTCCCATCTTGATCCCTTCAACTGAGCTTTGGGGATTTTATTTATTCAGTCAATTTAGCATGTCTTAGTAACAAATTCTTGTTAATTTTGTTCCTTTTTGGAATGACCTTAGTGTCAGGGAGAGATGAGAGAGAGAGGGGCAGCGGGAGGGAAACTGGCCTGCCAACATCGCACTGAGAAAGCCTTCTTTTCAATTACCTTCCTGACCACTTAGAATGAATTTTAACGGGCTGTGCTTTTCCTGGGACATTTTTTCTTTGAACTCCCAGACTTCCCTTCATTGCAAGTTGCCATAATATGAACCAGATTTTTTTTTTCTCCCTCTTGTTTACTTAAAAGGCATTAACTATAAATTAGAGTATCTTAAGAGCAAGGTGTCACAGGCAGGGCCTCAGGCTCCTGAGCCCCACGGCTGGGAGAGGGGCCAGGCTCCAGGAGCCAGGCCCGGGATGATCCCACCCTCCTTTTCAAAGCTATCCGGTTACATCAACGTACAGAAACTGCCTTGTTTGACTTAAGCATTAAGTTTTACTCCTTCTTCTTCTTTTTTTTTTCCCCAAAATTTCTTTCCTAGAGGAGCGAGAGAGGGAAGAGTGGTTTTAAGTGTACATTTCTTCTAAGTTATTTTCCATGCGATTCTTTCATTCTAAAGAGCATTCACCCACTGTGGACACCAAGGTTCATCTGCAATGCTCCCATGCCTGGAAGAGATGCCGGGGGCTTCTCATCTCTGGGAGCTGCCAGCAGGCGGTCCTGATGGTCACTACACCATCAAAAGGCAGTGACCACCACAATCAAATTTTTTAATTACCTATCCATTAAATTCTCATCAGAGAATCTTTACAGCTCCACATACCCAGATCCCTCAGGGTCTGAATATCATGCCTCCAGGGTACAAAGCCACCAACAAGCAGAAAACCATGGTTTTAGTGTAGTTTAGCTTTGTTTTTTAGGATACCCAAGTTTATAGCTGTTACTCGATGTCAAAATTTAGGAAACAGTCACTGAGTATCAATTGTTTACCAGACATAGTACTGTAAACCAATATGCTTTACAATTATTATCCAATGTATTGTTTACTTGTGGTGGGTAACACCATGTTGCTCCACAGCCCTCCAACCACTGAGGCATCCAAGGACAAAGGAGATGACTGATCAGTTGCTGAAGCCCATTTCAGACAGAAGGGTCTAACAGCAAAACATTTTTGACTTGCAAGAACTGGGCACTTCAAATCAGTTTTGAATTCTGAAAGGGCTTTGCCTGCAAGCTCATCCAAAGTTGGGGTCTGAGCACAGGGTATGACTGGAAGCTACATGGCAGAGAAGAGGCAAGCTGTGGCATGGGGCAATATCTCACCATAGGGGCTCAGGCTGCCATAACAGAATACCATAGACTGGGTGGTTTAAATAACAGAAGCTTATTTTCTCACTGTTCTGGAGGCTGGAAGTCCCAGATCAAGATCTGGCAGGGTTGGTTTCTGGTGAGGATTCTCTTTCTGGCTTGCAGATGGCCACCTTCTTGCTGTGTCCTCACATGGCCTTTCCTCAGTGGGTGTGAGAAGACACAGAGAGAGAAAGCAAGCTCTCTGGTGTCTTTTCTTATAATGGCACTGATCCCATCATGAGGGCCCCACCGTCATGACCTCTTCTAAACCTCACTACCTCCTAAAAGCCCTACCTCCAAATACCATCACATTGCAAACATATGGATTTGGTAGGGGACACAATTCAGTCCATAGCAGGGGTAAATCCCTTTGAGAGCTGAGGGAAGAGAGGAGACTGGGAGGGGAGGGGCTAAAGTGCCAAGTGTGGGCCCTTTTCCTTCTCCTCATGTAGGTCCCCACCCAGCCCAAGGTAGAAACACGAGGGGGTTAGAATAGAAACCTCCAGAGAGCATTGGGAACCCAAAGCCAAAGGGACTTGTGTCCCTTTCCCACATGGGAAAGTGGGAACTGGAAGAACACCTCATGGTGTTCCCAGCAACGCAAGACAGGAGAGAAGAAACAGCAGCATGGGGAGTCTAGGCTAAGAAAGGAGCTGGGACAGTGACCCCGAGGCCATATGTGGCTACGGGAGGTGTTGAGGCACGAGGTGGCCGGCCCAGAGCTGGGAACCTAGTGCAGATGCAGCGGTGCCTGTGAGTACCAGGGCATTCAGGAAGAACACGCTAGTGTGGAGGGGCACAGGGGAGGGCTGGAGCTCCCCTGTGCCATGAAACAGAGCAAGAGTCACATCCTCTGTGACTGCAGCAGGTGTAGGAGCAGAGAGAGCCCAAGGACCAGGCACTATGAACTATGGCTCAAGCGGCCAGAAAGAACAAGCAGGGAAGGACAAAGGGAACCAAACCCTCTTTCCCCAGGGCCACAACACTATGTATGCTTCCCCCTCCACCCGGGCTCTACTCAGGAGAACAGGTGGAGAAAGGGGAAGAGAAATCAACTTGAGAAGGAGGGGAGAGAGAGTTTTCCAAAAGAGACCAAGTTAGTTCAAAAGAGACTTCTAAACCAGAAATGACTAACTTTAACTGACTAGAAGACAGAGCCCCCATGCCTCTGTCTACCAAGTGGAAATACCTATCATGTCTACTGAAGGAGTTCAGGGAATGCCACCCCAAAATATGTCACTTTGCTGTGCTGAACACTTGGAACTGAGGCACTTGAGGAACAGCAGATGCAGACAGAGGCTTTGTCTGAGATCCCCTTATCTGCCTAAAGACAAATTCTCCAAAAGGAACTCAATTGTCATAAGTCCTGTCCCCAGAAATCTTACCAACCAGGGAAGATTAACTGGGATCACAGGAGAGAGCCTAGATGTTGGCCCCAGCCCAGACAGCTGTCACCTCTTCTCCCAAGAGTTGCTCAAAGACAACTTTTATTACCTGACAACCTTTATTCTCCATACATTTTCTCACCTCACCCTCCGATAACTTTGTGGCCACCACCTGGAGAAGCCCCAAGCCCCTATTCCTTTCTGTAGCTCAGGATGCTATATAGGCTCCAATCATATGACCCTTCTTCAAGTCTCAAATTTTGTGGGGCTCCCATGCCTATTTACCTAATTATTAAATAAATATGGTTGTTCTCCTGTTAATCTCTTTCATGTCAATTGAATCATAGCCCAGCCAAGGAACCTAGAAGGGTGGAGAGAAGACATATTTCCCTCCTCTACACTACCATTGGAAATGGGAGCTGTGAGCAATTTGATCACAGTTATGAACAAAGTTACATCTCTGCAGACTCCGATTTGTGGCTAATCTACACTTTTTAAACTACCTTGGGTTCTATAAGAATTATTATTTTCATTTTGCAGATGAGAAAACTGAAGCTCAGAGTAGAAGCAACTTGTGTATGGACAAACAACTTATAAGTGATAGAAGCTGGATGTGAACTTGAATCTTTGGAGACCAAACTGAAGGTGCTTTCAGTTTGTTCCTTGTTCTACTCTCCCCCAACCCTCTCTGAGCAGGCACAGTTCTCCTGGGTGAAAATTAGGGCAGGAAAAGAAATCCTAAGCTGCCTGCATTACTCTCACCTGGGCCCACAATCACAGAGCACAAATAAGGTAAGTTTCCACGTTTTTTCCAGGCCTAGGTTTCTTTCCTCCAGGCAGCAATGCCAACCAGTTAGTAGAACATACGAGGCCGTATGGACATGCAACTTCCTGATTCATTAACTACAATAACCAGACCTGACCAGGGTTAGAGGAAGAAGAAACAGGTCTGCTGTCCCCCTTGTGTTTTCAAACACATACTGCTGAATTTATATATTTGTCCAACACCAAACCCTCCTTCCTTTGTTCCTTCTTTTGATTCCATCCAGATTTGTACATCATACCTCCCTTAAAACCATCTATGTCCACTCTGGACAGTTGTCCTAGGCCAGAGTGCAACCCACCTCTTTGCACTGTCACAGCACTTTCATAAAGGGAGGAGTTTCTTTTCCTGCTTTTAACCCTAAGTAGTTTTTTTCCTAAGTGTCTACAAATCCTACTATGAATTTGTGGTGAAAGCTACCCAAAGAACTAGGCAAAGACCAGTTGGTGTTAACATGACTTGCTTTTCATTTCCTAGTAGTTTTTGGGTCTGTATTTTTGGTGCAACTCAATTTCCTACCAAGTAAGTCTACTTATTTCTAAAATGCTATTTCAACTTGAATCTAGGTTTTACTGTCAAATTTTACTTCTCATTTTGTTCCCAATGCTTTTTTACAGCCCATGCTAAAGTGATTATAAATGTCTGTACAGAATGGGGACAAGTGATGAACATCATTGTCCTCTGTTACTTTTGTGTCTTCAGATTAGATGGCAATACTAATAATAACTGGGTTTTTAGTACTGACCATAGACCCAGCACCGTGCTAGGTGGCTTATGTAGAATTCTCTCACGCCATCTTCACAATGACTCTGTAAGTAGGTTCTATTACTGCCTTCATTTTTCTGAGACACACAGAGGCTAATTAATCTGCCCAAGGCTACACAGTAGCAGGTGACAAAACCTAAACTGCAACCCAGGTCTCTCTGACTCTAAAGCCCATGTTCTTCACCACTGTACCGTACTGCCACATAGAGACAGTGTCCAATATACCCAGAAATAATTTGGTCAGTTAGAACAAGAGTTTTACATCAGAAGTGTTGAATAATAATATATGTGTTTATGTCTGCAAGAGTAATTTAAAAGCCAATCCCCTAATTACTAATTCAACTCAACATATAAGCCTTCTCCATCTGAATAGCGAAGTTCTGACGTGGCAACTAAGTCTCCTCTGTGGTGACCATCTCAGGGCATGTGAACAAGGTGAACATGTTCCCCTTGACCCTCGTGGGCAGTGCTGAGGCTGCCTGCTGGTCAGGCAGGCAAACCCGGGTAAGACCGGCCAGTCTGTTTCCTGGTTTGCCTGCTGTGGCTGCGAGGCAGAATGAACAGAAGGCAAGGCGGTTTCTATATAATCATCAAATGTGTTTACAGCCAGTCCCCAGTTTTCACCACCTCTCCTTTGACCAATGCATTTACCCAGCCACGTCTGAAAGCCACCTATATTTAACTTTTCACCACCTTGACTCAAGAATTTGTCGGTTTCTACCAGACTGTTATTAGCAGTAGCCGGTTTCCTGATCAGTGTATGAGTGCCATCTAGGTGTGAACAGAGGTAACTGCAGCCACCATGGGCAAACTGGTCTTTCCTGCATCTTTCTAGAAGTCCAAGCAGAGAAAGCAGGAAGGACAGCATTAAGATCTTCATTACATGACTCTATAGTGGGCATTATATCTAGAAAACTATGCAAATATGGTTCCTGGTTTGGGAGACTTTGTTATGTAAGACTGGAAAAAGAAGTTAATAAATCTAATTTCTATTACCTCAAGATCATATGCACTGAAATCACTAAATGCGCCAGAATGTTAAGGGAGTTAGACCTGAGATAAAGATAGATTGTTTCCCAAACAGTCTCTGCCACCAAAATATCTGATTTTGTCTTGAGCAAATGAGTCTCTCTGGGTGTCAGTCTTCTCAACATTGTCTTCTCAATATTCTTAATGAGGATGGTGGATAACATGCTACAAGCCATTCTTACAAGGCCCATTTCTAGTATATAACACAATACTTCCACATGACAACTTTTAATGGCTGCTATTTTATTTCAAGCTGGCAGATGGAACAACAAATAAAGAGCAAATCACCTTATGACTCTTTGGAGGTAACTAGGGCAGGTACTGCCCAAGGGCATGCACATTATATAGCCTCCCCTTTTTCCGAACTAACAGAACCCTGACAATGTTTGTGTTGGCAATGTCCCCATAAAACCAGACCCATGTCTGGCTAATGGGATGTAACCAGAATTCAACTAGGTGGAGCTGTTGAGAAAGCTATTGTTTACCTGAGGACAGGGCACAGATTCAGTTGACAAGTACCTTGTACCCTTAGCCCTTCTTCCTGCCTGGAACATGGACTCAATGGAGGTAGAAGAACCAACTTGTGTTCATGAAAACATGTAGTCACATGTTCAGGATAGAAGAGCAACACACTAGAAGCAGCCTGAGCCCTTGATGAACTGCAAGAGCATCTTTATTAGCCCAGGACCTCTGCCTCTGGAGTTGTTCCATGAGAAAAACAAACCCTCTATTGTTGGGTTTCTGTTGCAAGCAGAAGGTCATCCCTAACTTACACAATTCAGGTTTGTCATTTATTTTCTTATTCAACAAATATTAGCACATGTACCTATAACTATGTGCTAGTAACTGTGACAGATACTGAAAGACAGTCTGCCCGCCAGGCACTTGTGGTCTGTGGGATAAATTCTATAGCAATGTTAACTCATCAGAAGGCATCAGAAGGAAGGAAGGGAGGTGGTCAGAGAAGTCTCTCCCAAGGGTGGCTTCTTAGCTGAGTATTCAAGAACTAGCCTGGTAAGGAAGGGGACAGAGGGCTACAGAAGATACTGTTGTTTGCCAGCCCAGGAGGCATCTCCCTTCCTCCATGCCGACAGCACCTTGGTTTTCATTCCAGCGTCCTTCTCTCCCTCCCACCTCTGCTGACTTTGTTAAATCACTTTGCCAGTGAAAGTTTAGGGGTGAGCATGAGTCTCAGTTCTGACTAATAAGACAATAGGTAAGTTCTTCTTTGAAGGCTTCTAGAAAAGTTCCCCTCACTCTTAAAGGGCTTGCACAAGAAGGAACAGGCTCTTCCTTCTGCTGGACAGCACATCTTTGCAAGATGCTTGGACCTGCGGCAGACATTCTGAAAACTGGAGGGAAGTGAGCCTGAGGAGACCACATGGAGTTCAGCAGAGCAGAAAAATAAGGGGATGCTTGTCCTCAATGACATCACTGAATTGCTGCCTTTAATCAACCCTGCAAACACCAGATGCCTGGACTTCTGTGAGGCAATAAATCCTCTTAGTTAAGTTTAAGCTTTTGGGGTTGAATTTTCTGTTATCTGCAGCCAAAAGTATCCTGCCATGAAGGCATTCTAGGCAGAAGCAGCAGCACATGCTGAAGAACTGAGAAATAGGACATAAGATGACCTGTTTGAAGAATTAGAGGTATTCAAGACCAACATAGAAGGTGAAAGAGTACTGTGATAAAGTGATACTGCAGACCTAAAAAGAGACCTGAAGAACATGGAGGAATGACTGGAAGTTTTACAGCAGAGGAGTGACACATTTAAGTTCCTAGTTTACAAGATGACTCTGGCAATTCTGTATAAGAAAAGGCAACACTAGAGACAGGGGGACCATTAAAGTGGCTGGTTTACTTATCTATGCAAGTAATGATGATGGCTTAAAGAAAGGAAGTGACAGTGGGAAGGAGGATGGAGAGCAAAGTACAGAAACCTACAAAGGAGGCAGTTTTCTTGGGACTGCATCACCACTGGGTGTGGTGGCGGGAAGGGAAGAGGAATTGAGATCAACATTTATGTTTCTGGCCCGGGTGTTGCTCATGGAGATACAGGAGAAAACATCTATGATGGTGGGGTTATTTTCTTTGGGGGGAGTTGAGGGAAATGATATTCAGTTTTAATAATCCCAAGGTTTGAAGTCCCTATTAGACAACTGGTAGAGCTCTCTTGCATGCAGTTGCTAAAGGGGGTAAAATATGGACTCATCTCCATAATCGAGCTCAGCAAAATTGACCCCATGCTTAATGTTTTGATGTACAAGGAAAGCACAATATCAGAAGGAGCCCACATACTCTCATGGGTAACATTTGAATCCTACAACCTTGAAAAGAACTTTCTGAGCCCTTAGACATGAAGCTAAATCATCACTTCTTTCCAGCCAGCTGTAACAGTGGTACTGACCAATACCTCAAATTCCAGACTTGGATATCCAGCTGCCTACTTGGTATCACTATTTGGAAATGACTGGAAGAATCATGTGAGAAAACAGAAAGCCTCCTGCTAATCAAGTTGACAGGGATCAGAACATGAACTCTGGGGATGCTTCTGTAAATGTGACACATCTGTACTACATGGTTGTGAGATCAAGGGATATCCAGGTAACACCTGGTGAAGAATGAACAGATGGTATGATGCCAGTGGCCCCAGCTAAACAGTGATGCTTCCCCATGGCAATATCATGACTAGCTAAATAATAGATTAATTCATTCATTCAAACAGATATCTTTTGAGTAAGTATTATGTACTGACTCACCGTGCTAGATCGTACAAGATCAAAGATGAGTAAGACAAGGTTGGTCCCTAGTTCAAGACGTTTCTGGGCATCCATGGGGAGGCAAACATGTAAGTCAAAAAAGGAAACAAAGAATTACAGATGTCTTGATAGAGGTCTCTTTGCACAACAGAGAGAAGACACCCTCTCGGGGAGCTAGAGTGACAGCATTATAGAGAAGATGACACCTAAGCTGAGTCTTGCCAGGTGAACAGCTATTTGTCATGTATACCAGGCAGGAGAAAAAGTAGGGGCAGAGACCAGAGGCATAGAACAGAGGCATGACCTATTCAGAGAGCTGTGCATGGTTTAATATGGCTGGAATGTATGCTTTAAGAATGCAGAGGCAGTGGCTAGATCATGCAGCATACTGAATGCTGTGCTAAGGAATTTGGACTTTTACCTGTTTTACCTGTGGAAAATGGGATAGGGGTAGTGGGCACAGAAGCAAGGGAATAATTTACTCTGATTTATTAGGTTATTAAGTATGAAATGTCCGATTTCCTTAAGTACTAACTTTGACAGTTGATATCTCTGACATTTCACTTTGACACTTCTTGTTTTATGTTTATGGTGAAGGTACAGCCTCAGTCTTTCAAACACACGTTTTGGCTCGTGATTATCTTTCAAATTTTTTTTAGAGCAATTTTTGTGAAACCATGGATAAGATAAAAATTCATGTTATTTTTGAATATGAATTCCGTTGTAGAACCAATGCAGCCAGACAGTTCAAAATATCAACGAAGTGTTCGGGAAGGATGTGGCTAATGAATGCACAGTACATTGATGGTTTGAGAAGTTCCATTTTGGTGATTTTAATCTTGAAAATGAGCCATGTGGGCGACCTGAGACCAAGGTGGATAATGAGCTGAAAGCTGTAGTGGAAGCAAATCCATCTCAACCTACGTGTGAATTAGCAGCAAGGTTTTTGTTTTTGTTTTTAATTTATTTTTTTAATTTCAGAATATCATGGGGGTACAACACTTTGGCCATACACATTGCCCCTGTTCTGCCCGTGTCAGAGCCACAATCGTGGTCATCTCCCAAACTGTGCTCCCACATCCATTCAGTGAGAGTTTTTCACATCCCTTCCACGCCCCTCCCGCCCGCCCGCCCTCAGATGAATGTTATTGCCCTGTGTGATGTAAGCGTTCATCAGTTAGTACCAGTTTGATGGTGAGTACCAGTGGTGCTTGTTTTTCCAATCCTGTGACACTTCGCTTCGAAGAATGGGTTCTAGCTCCAACCAGGATAATACCAGATGTGTTAATTCACTGTTGTTCCTTATTGCTGAGTAATACTCCATGGTATACATATACCACATTTTATTGATCCACTCGTGTATTGATGGGCACCTGGGTTGTTTCCACATCTTTGCAATTGTGAATTGTGCTGCTATGAACATTCGAGAGCAGATGTCTTTATTATAAAATGTCTTTTTTTCTTTTGGATAAATACCCAGTAGTGGGATTGCTGGGTCAAATGGTAATTCTACTTTTAATTCTTTGAGGTATCTCCATATTCTTTTCCATAGAGGTTGTACTAATTTGCAGTCCCACCAGCAGTGTATGAGTGTTTCTATCTGTCCACATCCCTGCCAACATTTGTTATTTGGGGATTTTTTGATATGAGCCAATCTCACTGGAGTTAAGTGATATCTCATTGTGGTTTTGATTTGCATTTCCCTGATGATTAGAGAAGTTGAGCACTTTTTTATGTTTGCTGGCCATTATTCTGTCTTCTTTGGAAAAGTTTCTGTTCATGTCCTTTGCCCATTTTTTAATAGGGTTGTTTGATTTTTTCTTGTTGATTTTCCTAAGTTCTGTATAGATTCTGGTTATCAGCCCTTTATCAGAGGTGTAGCATAGCGGCAAGGTTTGACATTACTATTCCAACAATATTGGACCATTTGAAACAAAGGGGCAAGGTAAAGAAACTGGATAGATGGGTACCACATGAATTAAACAACTGTCAGAAGAGAAATCATCTCAAAGCTTGCCTTTCTTTGCTTTCCAGACATAAAGGCAAACCATTTCTACACCATATTGTTACATGTGATGAAAATGGATTATTTTTTACAATCCCAAGTGTTCAGCACAGTGGTTGGATAAAGATGAAGTGCCGAAACACAGTCCAAAACCGAATATTCATCAAAAAAAACTAATGGTGTCTGTTTGGTGGTCCAGAGCTGGTATTATCCACTATAGCTTCATGAAACCTGGTCAATCGATTACCGTGGATGTCTACTGCACCCAGTTGGGTGAAATGATGAGGATGCTTGTGATTAAGCAGCCGAGATTCGTCAACAGAGACAGGCCAATCCTCTTGCAAAACCATATGTCACAAAAAACAACGCTGCTCAAACTACAGAAGCTGGACTTGGAAACTCTCTGTCATCCACTGTATTCACCGGACCTTGCACCAACTGATTACCACTTCTTCCAGGCTTTGCACCACTTCTTGATTTTTTTTTCTTTTATTTCATTTCAGAATATTATGGGGGTAGGACACTTTGGTTATATATATTGCCCATGCACTGCCCAGGTAAGAGCTACACTCGTGGATATCCAAACTGTGTGCCCCGCACCCATTCAGTGAGAGTTTTCCCATCCCCTCCAACCCCCTCCCGCCTACCCACCCCCCGATGTATATTATTGCCATGTGTGACATAAGTATTGATCAGTTAGTACCAATTTGATGGTATCAGTGGTGCTTGTTTTTCCATTCTTGTGATACTTCACTTCGAAGAATGGGCTCTAGCTCCATCCAGGATAATACCAGATGTGTTAACTCACTGTTGTTTTTTATTGCTGAGTAGTACTCCATGGTATACATATACCACATTTTATTAATCCACTCGTGTATTGATGGGCACCTGGGTTGTTTCCACGTCTTTGCAATTGTGAATTGTGCTGCTATAAATATTCACTGCACCACTTCTTGAAAGGAAAAATATTCAATTCTCAACAAGCTGTGGAAAACACCTTTCACGATCATCGCCACTTGCTCTCTAGGCTTGTTCGTTGCTGGCATAAGCAAGCTACTGTTAAGATGGCAAAAGCGTGTCGACAGTTTAGGTGCATACTTTGATTAATTGTACTGCTTCTTGTTTGAGACATAATAAACTACACTTTTGATTGGAAATTGGACATTCCATATTTAATGACCTAAATTTATTTTAGAATCCCTCTGGCCTCAAAGTGAAAGCTCAACTGAAAAAGAAAAGAGACAGGAAGACCAGTTAGGAGACCACTGCAATGGTCCAAAGAACAAATGGCTGAAGACCTGAAATGAAGCAATGGTATCAAGAGGGCCAGGAAGGGGCAGACATAAAAGACTTCAAGGACATAGGATAGACAGAACTTGGTCACCATGGATGTGGGGAGATGGGAATGAAGAAGGCGTCCAGCTGGTCTGGCGTGGGGGACTAGGTGAATGGAGGTGCCACTTGCCAAAATCAGAAAACCAAGGGCATGAGCAAGGGAGAAAGGAAATATAATGAGCTCAGATTGATCATGTTCAGTTTGGGGTGTGCTGTGAGACATGCAGGTGGAAATGGACAGTAGTAAACTAGTAGACGAGTCTGGGGCTCAGAAGAAAGGCTTGGCTACAGAGGACACATGGATTCTCTTGGCACATTTCTACCTTTTGACTGAGAATTACACTGATACGTGATTGGACAATACTAGCAATGACACCTGTGGCAGCAGAAGAGATGGCATCAGTCTGGGACACTGCAGATGGATTCAGTGCTTTAGATTCTCCACTGAATTCTTCAGAATTTCTGATTTGCAGTATCTTAGATGGAAAGGGATCTGGCAGTGATCTTGTCCAAACCTGCACTCAATGTAAACATCCCTTCTCTGGTCCCAGTTTATCCAGCTTACCAGTTTGTCCACACTCAGCCTGAATACTTCTCTCTGTGCCTGCCTGCCAGCCCACTGTTCATCGCGTATCCACTAAGCATTCACACGGTTTTTAATAGGGAAGGTGTTACCACATGGAATAGGCCATTCCATTGTCAGGAAGTTCTGTTTCTTAGGAACTTTTTTTTTATGTTGACAAAAGGTCTATTAGCTCAGCAAGTAGATTACCTCAGCCTTGGGTAATCATAGGATAGACAGACCCTCAATTGAGAAGCAGTGACTCTTTTTCAAGCAACAGAAAGGATGTGTGGCGGTCTTTACTTCGCCTGAGGCCCCTTCTTCTAAAAAAAATAAAATAAAACAAAACAGAAGCATTTGAAGAGCTTTTGTTATGTACCTTTGCTTTAGTTTTGAAATCACATTTGCCCATGTGCTTATTTAAGCACAGAGCTTAACAGCTTAAGCAGTGCATGCTGCAGAGGGATACAGCTTTGAACACGCACCTTTTATGCTTTTCAAAGCGCACAGCATACAGAATTTTTTTTTTACAAGTGATCTGGGATGCCACTGTTCTGCAAATGCCCAGCAGGGGGACCTAGAAGTGACACATATAGGTGTTTTTTTGTTGGTGGTGTTTTTGTTTGTTTGTTTGCTTGTTTTGCCTCTAACATGAACATGCATTTTCAAAGGACTATTTCAATGCTTCCTCTCTGCAAAATTCAACGTTCTCCTTCTTTACTCCAAATTCAGAAATACATCGTGGCTTCCAAGCAATATCAGGAGAGGTGCTCACATATAAGGAGAGGGATCCAATTTTCTCTTAATTATAAGTTGATCCCCAGTTGATGGGAACCAAGTTGGGTAAAGAGACCTGCAGGCAGAGATGACAGCTTTGCCCTTTGGTCACAAACAGCATTTATGAGCGCCCAGAGCAACCCAGGGAGGCCAGACAAGGAAGAAGAGGAGGAATGATAGGTGTCAGAACCCAGGCCAGTCTCCCTAAAAAGAAATGCTTTGAATTTAAAAAGGAAAACAAAAAAATCTTTCACTTTTTTCCCCCTTCAACTTTGTATTTCACAACTTAAATAAAAAGTTGCAAGAATAGTTCAATGGACATCCATACACACTTCACCTAGATTCAGGTAACATCTTTCCATACTTGCTTCACTCTCTCCCTGCCCCTCTCCTTCTCCCCATCTCTCCTGTGTTTTCTATATATTCATCAATTCTTTCCACAATCCTTAAGCACCTAAGCCTCACTGGTGTGCCCTCGAGGGGCTCGTTGCTTATCAGGGAAGACAGATGAGTAAACAATCTGTCAAGCACGTTGTCAAGCACAAGAGACTATGGGGACTGGGAACACAGTGAAAGGAGCAATGACACCTGCCAGACTCAGGGCATCCTCCACTGACAGGTGACCTGTGTGGGTAAATAAAGGAAGAAAAGGATTTCTAGGCAGAGGGAACAACCAGTACAAAGGCAAGGAGGAATCAAAGAGTAATGTATCCGAGTTTTGTTTGTCCTGTTTTTAATCTTCTGCTTTCATCTCCTACCTTTAGATAGCAACACAGGTTAACAGTTAGTTATTTTGTGCTTCGTAAGCTGTACCAGGCACTGCACTAAGGCTCTTATATGTATCTTCTCATTTAATCCTCATGAACCTGTGGGGTCAGTACCCTTATCATCCCCACTTTACAGAAGTGGAAAATGGGGATCAGAAAAGTTAAGAAACTTAACTTAATTCCTCTGCATATGACTATGTCTTTTAAAGCTGTACAGGTGAAACACTCTCCCCAAGGATGTCTGAGGCTTCCTTCCCTCCCTCTCCCCTGTACTCTGTAACCAAGTCAGTGGGGTAGTCACCTTCTCAGCCTCGGTGCTTGAAGCACCATGGTTCCCTTCATCTGAGCCTCATATGATCCACATTTTCTGTTCATACTGTGACCAGCTCCTGTTGTTTATTGATCCCTGGATCCAGTTACAACATCCTGGACAATTTCTGCACCTGGTCACCGTCTGTCTTTGCTCTTTGCTACCCCTAGACATCAAGATCCACGCAAATGACTCCTCCAGACACACCCCCACACCATCACCACCGCCACTATTTATTGTTTACAATGCACCCACACTGAGCCCAGAGCTTTATACGTAAAATTGTATCTCATTTAATTCTCACAGAATTTTATGACGTGAACTCAGAGAAATTACATGACTTGCTCAAGGTGGTTGGCCAGTGAGTTTACACTCACACCTGGTCTTGGAAGAGCCAAAGAAGGACTGAACTAAAAAAAAAAAAACTGACTCAGGACCAAGTCTGAACAGCAGTTCACTCTACATGTCCATACACAATTGCCCCCAAGAACTATTTACAGTTCTTGGTGTTGTGATCAAGGAGAAATCATCCTTCTAATTCTAATTTTCCCCAGTTATTGCCCCCATTCCACTTCCACTTATTTTATTTGGCCGATGTAGTCTATGCCCATCCCTGAATTAAACAGTAATTTATGTCAGTTTCCTTATGAGCTGCTTTTAAGAAGGACATGTAATTTCACAATTGAACACAAGATGTCATGATCAACCAGTTTTAGAAAAAGTCATCGCCAAGAAGTATTAAAAGTCTCACATTCACTTGATCTTGTGCTACATAATCTATAAAACCAGGAACACAGCAATAAGACACAGACTTCCATTTATAAACTATTCGATGGTCTCTAGCCTCAGTCTGAGGGAATTAAATATCTACCAAAAAAAGAGCTTATTTTTATTCTTCCCCAAGTGAGAAATAATAACAAGAGCACATCAAACACCAGTGAAACACCCAACATTGTCCTTTATTTACATCGTATATTTGAAACTTCACATTGTAGAAAGGGAAGTATTTAAATTAGGCTTTTAGAAACTGATTTGGAACTCAAAGGATAAAAAGATCTTTCATCCATGGAAAGTTCATCACAGCTCTCACAAGGGAGCAAACATACTTTAAGGTTTTGTTAAGCGTGGTTTCGAGAAAATAAGGCTAATACTTGGAAACCAAATGTTTGAATCCAAGATCTTTTTCACATGATCATATCCAGTCCCTTTAAATGACAATCACAGCCATCTCCCTTTCTTACCCATTTGGGCAAGCGTGGAGGTAGTAGGGCAAAAAAATCTTTCCTCCTGGCATCCTCTCAATATTTGCTTAGGAGACCAAGTCTAGAATATTCTTAAGCACTAAAATTACTAGCATTTTGCTGGGAATTGTGAAAATAAAACATGAGAAAATAAAACAAAAGAAAAGTAGGAAAAATAGTTAATTTCAAACCATTAGGAGATGGGTTGATAAACTTTTAAAAATTGCTATGATCCCTATAAAATAAAATAAAACTTGTGGAAGATACTGCCTATTTACTGAATGCTGCCCATAGGAGCAAATTTTTTCCCCTGTCAAATCTAGTTTGTTCTAAAAGCAAACAGCTGCTAGAACTTTTAGTTTGTATTTTCAATAAATCTTCTAATTCTTTCTCTTTTTATGATTTCCTCCAACTGTCCATGAGATCTTGACCTGGCCTACCATGGTTTTGTCATTTGGAAGGCCTTCCATAATTGTAACTTCTGCTATTCTGGTTCAAAAAGTCATGAAACGTTCATTTTCAATCAAGTAAAAACATATTGTACACAGGAAGTCCTACTAAGGCCCCTATACACAGGTACACAGGTGGCTTTTCCAAGTGATGAAAAAAGAAAGGTTTCTATTTCAAGTCCATGAATGCATTAGCCCCAGGCAAAGCAAACTTACCTTTCATAACTTTAAACCTCAGTATGTTTTATTTCTCTTTCAAAGTGTATGTTCTGGTATTTGTATATGAAAAGACATAGAGACTAATGGAATAGAATAAAAAGCCCAAAATATATACAAATGTACAGCTCCAAACAGTGGGGGAAAGATGGACTATTCAATTATGGTAAAGGAATAACTGGGTAGCCTGAACAAAAGTAAAATTGAATCCATACCTTACATGATAAACTAGGATAAATTCCAAATGGATAGTGTAAACTATAAAAATGTAAAAGCATAGAACCATAAATTACTGAAAGAAAACACAGGAGAGTTTTTTTATAATTTCAAAATGTAGAAGGTCTTTCTATGGCACAGAATCCAGAATCAAAAAAGAGAAAATTACTAAATTGGCCATTTAAAAAAATCTTAAAACTTCTGCCTGGCAAAAAAGAAACAAAACCCCATAAGCCAAGGCGTAAGTCAAAAGGTTAACCTGAAAAAAAAACCCAAAAACAAAAAACCCCACAATATATATCATAAATAATCTCTTTAATGTATGAAAAGCTCCTACAAGTTAAGAAAAAGATCAAAAACCCAATAGAAAAATGTGCAAAGATTATGAGAAGACAGATGACCAACAGGAATGTAAACGGTTCCTGGGTGAGGAGGGTACTGTCAGGGCTGGGATGAGGGCAGGCGGTGCCTAGTGCACAAAATTGAAGGAGACCCTGAGAATGCGGCAAATGGCTCCTTAAACTTTGCACCCAAGGCACTTCACTCACCTCATCCTAGTCCAGGCCCTGAACGGTTCTTAAACACATAAAAAGATGCTCAAGCTCACTCAAGATAAGATAAATGGGAACGGAAACCACAGGAGATACCAGGCCTCACATATCAGATTGGCAAAAATCCAAAAAGTGGATAACAAACCACCCTCATGCATTGCTGGTGGGCGTGTTAGTTCTTTCAACCACTCTGGAGAGCAATTTGCTACCAGCTACCTATGAAAATCACAAGCACATATGTATTCTTGACTCCCTTCTAAGAGTTTATCCAACAGATATTGCAAACGCGTAAACTGACCCACGTAGAAGTGCATTTATTGCAGTGTTGGGGCTCAGAAACAAATACCCCAAAATATGGCACTTTGACATGCTGGACTATTGACGCCCTTCAAGGTCTCTCCAGCGTTCCACCCCACCCCCACTCCAGCTGTCAATCCTCTGTCTCTCCCAAAACTGTCCTCTGAAGTTCCCTTATGTGCCTAAAGTCTGAAAGAAGAAAACAATGACCTCTGGTTCCTTCCCTGAGTTTTCATTAACTTAACTAATATTGCAGGAAGAAAGACTTAAGTCTGTCAACATACTTGGACAGACTTTTATCACAAACCATTGTCTTCTATTTTGGTCCCATTCAGTATTTCAAAGAGAATCATTTACCAGCCATTGTCTGCTCTGTAGGCCCAACAGACTCAGTCCCAGGCCACTGCATGTTCTCCAAGTCCATTCATTTCCCCCTAAAGATCACTTACTATCCCTCAGATTGCCACATTTCCCCCATCTCCCCTTCCCCTATGAGGAAGGGTAAATAAACACCTGTACCCCATTGGGTTACTGGGTAATCATTCTCCTGCGGTTCCCCTTTGCTATGCGTGTTAGAATAAATTTTGTATGCCTTTTCTTCCATTAATCTGCCTTTCATTGATATTCAGTGAACCTTCAGAACATGAAGGAAGATTTCCCTTGGCCCCTATAGTTTTGGTGCTGTGAGCAGGATAACCAAAACCTTTCTGATCTGAAAGCCACAGTTAAGGGAACCTTGGTCCTGACAAGCCAGCAGAAGGGTGAGAAATGCAGTCAGACTCCTGGTCTCTTTTTGTGGAGTCTGGTCAAGCGGATGGTAAAATCACTGTTTGTCTCGTTTTCCTGTCCGAATTTAAGATTAATGTGAGAAAAGCATTTGTATGACTAGTCTTAGGTGTAGCAATTCTGGTGTATTTTGAGTATATATATTCATATTGTCTCATTCTTTTCTTCCCAGAAATAGTCTTTGTTTTTTCCCTTGTCATTGTCTTCCTGCGTTGTTCTGTCTTAAGGAGGGGTACCATAGGGTAGAACACAGGCCTAAAACCCCTATAAGCCCATTGTTCAAGCCAGCTTCCATATACTGGTGAGTTTTACAGTTCTCATCAGTCTGGCGTCTATTTAAGGCAAACTGTGCTGTGGGTCCCCGAAGTAAAAACCAGATGAGGTTCCCCTTTTGTCTTGTTTTATGCCTGTAAGAGTTGACATTCTCTCTTAGTCTCTGCCATCTGGGGCAGGAAGGGGAGGACGTGATTTTTCAGGTCACATCCAGTGGCCAGTCTGAAAGGACTGGGAACCTTGAGACATATAAAGTTTTAAGCAGCACTCTCTTTTTCCTGACTGTGCCAAGCTCTTAGGGGAGTCTGTCTTAATAAGGAGCCCCATCCACAAGGGGCTTTTGTTGTCTCAATCTCTGTTGCCTGGTTAGTCCTCCCAGGAGGGCCTGCCCAGTGTCACAGGTGGCAGGTTGTGACTGGAGGCATTCCCAAGTATCCATGTGTCCACCTGCTCATGGACAGGCCGTGAACATCTTGTGCTCAAACACCATCCCTAACCACCGTTAGCAACAAAGATCTTCTGCTTTCTTAAGCTATTTCTGGGAGTACATTTTTCTGTGATCATGAGGGCTGCATCTTTTGTGATCATTTAAAAAACACCACTTACATCCAAGGTGTTCTAAACCTAGAAAGTTACCTCTGGGACTTGCCATGAAAAAGGCTTATTGGCTTGAGCGGCTTACGGAATGCATAAATCGGCCACATTTAAAAGAATACTTTTTAGAGAGCTCTCGTCTTAAACAGGTATCATATTGGTACTTATGAAAAGACACAAAAGAGCCTAAAAACTCCCTTGGCAAGATTTTTTTAAGGGCGGAAATCAGATTTAAAACAAAGTTAAAATTCTTTGTATGCTCAAACTGTCTGCTTTGGATCCTCTGCGGGATTTGCAAAAAAAGGTAGCCTATAGCCTGTAGCCTAGAGGGTAGGATTCTGTGCTTTCTCTGCTGTGACCAGGGTTGGTTTCCCAGTCAGGGAACCAGTCCCTTGGAGATATAAATCTCGTAACCCAGGAGAAAAAAGAAACATTTAAAAGAACTAGTTTGAATTATTTGTTTTGAATTTATATGTGTATGACTCCTCACTTTTTGGGGTTCCCATTTGTTACTGATCCTTTTCCCTCCCATGGACATCCACTGTTTTCCTGTCCATCTCTAAGTCTCTTTTTTCTTCTAGCTATCTTTGGGGCTGGCTCTGGAGCCTGTGAGGACTGCTTCTTTGCACCTCTTAAGAGATGCATAGTATGTCCTAGGTGAAGTCATAAAAGGCTTATTGGTTTTGGTTCTGAATCACTTGGTAGATACCTTTGGTTTAAAAAAAATTTTAAACCAGGAATATTTGCTGTTTCTCCCAGCTGAAATCTAATAATAAGAAATGTAAAAGGATTTTTAAAAGAGCTCTCTGGTCAGAAGACAGCTAAATTAAAAACTGACATTCAGACTGTATTTTTTTTTAAGCTTCTCTGTTCTCTTTTGTATCCTTTTTCTCCCATGGGAATGTTTTAGTTGACTAGACCCCTTTTTCTCAAACCCTTGGTAACTAAAATTTCACTGGCCTTTTGGAAAACTTAACTGCCCCCCAAACTGGCTCCTGTAAAATTTGTTCTTCCATTTACTTCTGCCCCTCCTTCCTTTTGCCACCTTCAATACCACATGAAGGGATCTAGGGGGACTTCTAGCAACTCTCAGATCCCTTGAGAAACATAAAAAAGTTGCCACTGACCCC
This sequence comes from Daubentonia madagascariensis, assembly GCA_023783475.1. Lineage (NCBI taxonomy): Eukaryota > Metazoa > Chordata > Mammalia > Primates > Daubentoniidae > Daubentonia > Daubentonia madagascariensis. The sequence continues at coordinate 2,099,880 of JAKFHU010000144.1, read as the reverse complement.
TTTTTGTTTTGGGGTCCCCTGTCTTCCTCACAAAGTTCCAAGAGTCACGAGCAGGTTCCTCTCTGTTTAAAGCTCTGCTCTCTTTTGCATTGGTATTCCTGATCTCTTTGGCTTTTGTGTATGTGTGTGTTATATGTTATGTTTACATGTATGTATATGTCTACGCATGTACTTGTATATTGTCTACATCTGTGGTCCTCAACCCCCAGGCTGCGGACCGGTACTGGTCCATGGCCTGTTAGGAACAGGGCTGCACAGCAGGAGGTGAGTTGCGGGCAAGTGAGCTAAGCTTCACCTGTATTTATAGCCACTCCCCATCACTCGCATCACTGCATAAGCTTTGCATCCTGTTAGATCAGCGATGACATCAGATTCTCATAGGAGTGCAAACCGTACCACAAACTGTGCATGCGAGGGATCTAGGTTGTACTCTCCTTATGAGAATCTAATGCCTGATGATCTGAGGTGGTGATGCTAGCACTGGGGAGCGGCTGCAAATACAGATTATCATTAGCAGAGAGGTTTGACTGCACAATAGATTTAATGTGCTTGAATCATCCCAAAACCATCCCCCACCCCACCCCCGGTCTGTGGAAAAATAGTCTTCCATGAAACTGGTCCCTGGTGTCAAAAAGGTTGGGGCCCACTGGTCTACGTGGTATCAAACTGATTTAGAAATAAGTAAATACTCATAAATTAAGTAAATAAGCCCAAATGCTTTTCAGGTTCATGTGACTTTAATAAATCTTTGGTAAATAAAGCTAGTTTTAAAATTTTGGGTAAAACAAAATAAAAATGTCTCCAGAATTTAATTTAGACACTTCTGCCTGGGTCTACTGGTCAGATTTATGTTCTCTCTGCTACATGTTTTAAGGTAATAAAATTATGGCATCTGTAATATTTTTAATACTTGCTTTATTTGTCTGTGAGCTAAAGCTGTAAGGGCTAGCTACCAGTCTCCCCTGAAGCCTTGTACACATCTTACTGTGAACTTACATCTTTGGTTTTGAGCCTCTCGATTCTAGGGTCTGGATAGATGGCCATGGTGAGACCTGGGGACATATGTGTGTCTGCTCCCTGGTCCAGCTCTGTCTCCTGGACATGCTGGGAGGGGTCAGATGCTTCAGCATCATCCTTAGAGCTCTGTCCTTTGTCCTAGGCTATATACCTAGGGTTTTACTCCAGGACCTAGTAAGCCCACCCTGGGTACCATGTGGGTATGTGGGACCCAGGATGACTGAGGGGGAACATTGGAGAGGGTACCTATGTCCAGTATTTCAGAGGTCTAGGTTAAGGTGAGACTGGCTGGTGCAGGGCTAACCTGGTTTTGCTTTTTCAAAACAAAAATTAACTTAAATGGCTAACTTTGTTTTACATGAGCAATTCAAATATAATTGTTAAGAATGAGTAAATTAGGTAAATATGAAACATTTATAGATAAACTTGTCATAATTTAAAAAATATTTTCAGTAATTTGAAATCTTAAAGTCATATTATATTAAATTAAATGATAGTCATGAAATGTCCGAGTCATATCTAATTAGGTTACAACATTAAAATATTAATTATTAAGTATAAGTTTAAGCTTATATACATTGGCTTTTTATTTCAGAGAAACAAAAAATATTTATGTTTTTAGTAAACATGACCTGTTCCACATTTTAAAAATGTTCTATGAAAAAGCCTATGTTTCTAAAAATTATAAAATATGTCTTTGTAAATGTTTTGGTAAATAACAAAATTGCTTACTTTCTAGGTTTTTCACTGAAAATTAAAGTTACTAAGAGAAATTGTAATACTGAATGTAATTAAAACTACTAGAAATAAGGGGAACAATTCTGTATACAAAATGTTCAGGGAAGGTGGGATGTGTTTTGGTGAGGAAGATTATAAAAAAGGTATAAGAATGTGGTTTTTGTTTAAAACAATAATTTTGTCTACGTTAAGAGGTTATTTAAAGGTTGTTTCAAAATGAAAAATAACAAAATGATGCAGATAAAACTAAATGAATATAAAAAGTTGAGGGTAAAGAGAATAAAAATTTTGTAAAGAGGTAATAAAAGGTTTATAAAAATCTTATGTGGTCAAAGCTGCAAATATTGGATATATATTTTTTATAAGGTTTTACTGATATTAGCTTTAGTATTGATAACACACTGATACAAAAGTAAAATCTGGTTTTCTCTTTTAAGTAAGATTTTCAAATAATATTAATAAAAAATACTAAAAGATTTTGCTCACCTTTTGAGTAAACTGCAAAAGAAAGAAAGAAAGGAAAAAGAGAAGAGAAGAGAAGGGGGGAGGGGAGAGAGAGACTCTGTGTGCCTCATGTTGTTTTTATTAGGTCTTTTGATTATTTAGACAACTGAGTCTTCTCTCTATCAAAGAATAAAGGTTTTTGCTTTTTGAAATCTTTTAATTATCACTTTGGTTAAATGAATGACTATTGTTTCACAATGACCTATGATCCTATTTTTGATCAAGTGTCTTGAACCTTTATTTCTGACAGACTTCTCAAAATCAAATTTCAAATTCTAAGTTAAGTCTTTTTGACCCTGAGCTAACTTTTAAACATTCCTGAAGGGCCCTTGGAAGTCCAAGAGAGACATATTAGTCTTATTTGGTATGTTAAAAATCATATGGAAAGCACTGTCAAATAAGAAATGGTGTTTAATTTTCTTTGAGTTATATTTGTGTAAATGTGTTATTCATGTGTTCCAAAATTGGATACGATTCCTAGAAATCTGCTATGTCTTGGTATATGTATGTTATCAGTCATAATTCTAATGTTAAGTTTTGTATGCCACATAAATAATCAGATTTCCTTGTCAATTGCATTATTATTATAAACTCTTATCAGATTTTTAGCCATGACCATTTTAAGTCTTGTCCACAGTGAATTGCTTTACCCTGATGTTTCTTCTAAAAGATCTTTGCAAGCAGCTATAATCCTAAAGTGTTCTGTCTTAAACCTTCATGAGAAGGATAAAAAGCCTCTGACAGGTACTCTGAAATTCAGACCTCTGCTGATGACTTTGAGATTATCCAATTGGACTGGTTAAGAATTTCAAAAACTCCAATGTAAAAAACTGGACTCATAAAACTACTAACTCAATAACAAGCAGAACAAGAATTAATTACATGGGAATAAACTTATGAAGGATTATGATTTTTAATGACTTTTTGTTTGAAACATTACTGATTCTTTTTATGTTTTCTTTTCCAGAGTTAAGGAAAATTTTTTTTTCTTAAGCTTTATAGCAGTTGGGTAAAGTATACTATTGTGAAAAAAAAGGAAACATTTGCCTTTCTCTACCTTATCCCTCCAAAATTCTTAAAACTATTCATGAGTATTCTTGTTTATGGCAATATAGTTATTTGCATAAGTTCAAGAAGAATCTATTCATCACATAATGGAACGCAATTGGAAACACTGGTTATTTTACCAAGGCCTTGACTGGAATGTCATTTTTTCACATATGACCAGACAGCTTTAAGGAACTGAGGTTGACATTATGAAGCCAATAGAAGCCCTTGGAGAAACTGGCCTGATACCTTAAATATACACTTTACTTGGTTGCCTTGTGATAGGTAAAGAATGTCACTTTCTGACAGGCCAAGGAACCTCCAGATATTCTCAAGAAGAGAGGAATTCATCCAATATGTACAGCTATTACAGACATAGTCTGAAGGTGAATCAAATCCTTGACTTGGCTTCCTAGCCTTGAGAGGCTTTTAAATGTCTAATCTGAGATTCCTTATGAAAAGTTACAGGAAAGCCAACTTGAAAAGAGCCTATACAGCAAATCACTATTCTTACTGCACTTTATAGAAACAATCAGGCCAAGTTAATAAAACTAACTTATTTTACAAATAAACCAGTCTTATTATAAATATCTTTGGTAGAAAGGGGGGACTAGAGAGAGAAATATGTTTCAAAAGAAAACTATAGTGCACCTGTTATTAGATTCTAGCCCTGTTCATTGTTTCTGAGGTTTTTTTCTTATTATCTGGACTGAATCCTGAATTTTTAGTTTCCTCCAATATCTGGCTGTGATTCTTCAGACAAACGTTTTCAATTTTTCTCCTACCCTTCTGACTTGGAATCACTAAAAATTAAAACTGCCTTTTTCCTAAGGCCCTACAAGCTAAAGCTAGTCAACTTGGCTTTGAAGAAAAATTACTACAACAGCTTATATTTGGACAAATTTTCATACAAACTATAATCCAGGAAAATCTGTTAGATTGCCACTGGTCTTCTCAGCTGACTGCCCTCCAGACTCTAAAAGAAACTAGTTTATAGACTATTCCAGACACTAATTTTTGTTTTTCTTCTGTTTCCATAGAAATATCTCTCATTAAAGATCTGTTTGCCTGCATCATATATAGAGGCCTTGCTTTGAGAGCTCATCTACAATGCCAGACACAACTGTTTAATTTGACTGGCATATTTCCAGAAATGAGAGGCTAGTTTAATGGGATCCTTTGCCATTCAGCTACTAACTTAATTTTTCTCTCCACAGCCACCAACCCAACTTTTTAGTGTGTGAAACTTCTAGGAAAGTTTCAGAAAGGGGAATGTTGGTGCATGGGGAACTGGGTAGATGGGGGGCAGGGATCATACTTTTGATGTTTGAGTCATGAAAATGTATTATCTGTTTAAAATATGAATTAAAAACTTTAAGTGTTTTTATCTGGCACTTTTGTCCTCAAATACCCATTTCTACCTAGATGCACAACACCTCAACCTAGTTTTCTAAGGCTTTTCCATACCATTAGCAGTGTTTCTCACTACTTGGTTTGAACTGACTTTTGGCAGGAATTTAAATAAGATACCCAAACTTAGTGTTAGGATGATGGATATTCCCTTCACTTCTTCACTCAGACATCCAGGCTCAGCTTAAGTCATCATTAGGCTAAGCAGCCTATATTAAAATTAAATAATAATAATAATAAAGTCAGATCAGATTACTAGATATTACCAGTAAATAACGAGCTGATTCAGCAAGAACATGCACAAGGGACAAAGGGAAAGGAGGCTACTGCTCCCCTGGCCCTATTAGTCTGAATAGAGACAGCATGAGGTTTCCATAAGCAGCACAGTACTCTGCATCCCTTAAATTTTATTACGTGCCTTGTGGAACAGTATCTGCAGAATTGACTGTACACAATGAGTGTCGCATAGCTCTGTAGCATCTGTACCATAACAGATCATACTCAGGCAGTGCTTCTAACCTGTGCTTGGTTTAGAGGCAGGGATGGGGACAGGTTTAGGGTAAGGGTGGACTATTCGGCCCAGAGGTCTTTTCTCTGCTGAAGCTTTCCCTCATTTTTCAGTTACAAGTGTCAGTCACCACCCCTGCCAATAATTCAGACCGAATACTTCAAGTTCCTGTTGGGGGAATGCTACCTATTCTTTAAGAAAGCTAGGGGGGAGAGGTCCTAAATCTCTCTCTGTCACTCTGGTAGGAGGACCAGGTTGGACACTCTGGACATCCTATCCCAATTTTACCTAACAACTTCTCTTTTATCTGTTTTAATATTGGCGATCCTAGCTGACCCCAAAGCCTCTTCTCGACGTATTATATCATCCAATTTTCAGGGGAGTCTTTCTGGGCCTAAAGAATGACTTAATGGAGGGCTTTCCATTGCTAAAGACAGTAGGTGTTCAGGAAGAATTGTGCATACCTTGGAGGAACTAAGAATGGCACCATCAGGAGGAGACCATATTAACCCGAGGACAGAGAGCAGGGAGCAAGAACAAAATGGTCATCTCGACATCTATCAGCTCCTGAACACCTTGTGTGTGCTGGGTCCTGGGCTAGAGGCTTGGCGTATACTTTCTCCAATCCCTGGGACCCACAGGGATTGGCTCCACTTGTAACCTGGACCTCTGTCCTCCCTGGAGACCTCCCGCTAACACTCCATTTAATGTGTGCCCCAACTGTTTTTCATGATGTCAGTACCCTGTTAGCTTCATAGCGCTCATCAAAATTTGTAATATCTTTTCCCTGTTAACTGACTTTTTATTACTTTCCCCATATAGGTTTTAAGCTCAATTTAAATAGGAACCGTGTTAATCTTTTCAATTGTTTTATCACCAGTGCCTTGCACAGTATATGGCAGTAAGCAGTTATGATTATTTGTTAATCATTATGATTTGTTAATAGTTATGATTATTATTAATAATTATATGTATTGCTTAGGTTAACTAATAATTATTTAAGTATACATCAATTAAGAAATCTAAACAGGGTTTTTATGTTGTGGATTTGTTTCAGTGATTAAAATGATAAAAATAATAGATAGTAGAAAAAAGTACATATAATAAGGCAAATTTCATGACGTTTATGTTGGGTTTCAGTTTAAGATTTCAAGAGGTGCTGAGAACAGAGTAAGGGCCCCAAAAGTTTAATGCTGTCTTAGTTAATTCCATTCTTGATTATTTTCAGGAAAAGAGGTTTCACAATCAGTTTGTAACTTGTTCTTTTGTTCATTCATTCATATACTTAAAAAACATTTATTGAATAATTTTAATCTGTTAAGCACTGAAGAGACAAGTGCATATAATGCTCAATCTTTCTCCTTTAGGAGCTTAGACACATGTCAAAATAACTATAACATAATATGATAAGCTTTTAGTAGACACAAATATAAAGTACTTTTAGAACACAGTTTGCTTGCAGTAGAAATAAGGGGGAGGCTCCACAAAGAGTCACATAAACTTGGAATTCAATGTTGGGTGCAGTGGCTCAAGCCTGTAATCCTAGCACTCTGGGAGGCTGAGGCAGGAGGATCACTTGAGCCCAGGAGTCTGAGGTTGCAGTGAGCTGTGATGATGCCACTGCACTCTAGCCAGGGTGACAGAGTGAGACTCTGTCTCAAACAAAACAAAACAAAACAAAAAAACCCCTGGCATTCAAGCAAATTAGAAGTTCTCCACCCTGTTTCAAGGCTGAATCATACAAATATCTGGCAAAAGAGGATAACAATTTACCCAATCCAATTATTCTCTTGTGACAATATAAAGTCTAAGCAAAGTCCACAAAATGAAGCCAGTAACCAAAAGGGGAAAAAAAAAAAGCAATTTAGGGCAAAAGGACAGAGAAATGAGCAGAGTCTAATTGTTTAGTTCGGGAGAGCACAATAGTGTTATAAAGGAAGGGAATGGAAATTCAGTGCCTGAAAACACACACATACACGTACACACCCATTATGTTATCCTTCCTCAGTCAGGGCAACGCATTGGTCCGGAGCTTATCTCTGAACATTTGGAAACAGTTACCTTGCTTTAATTTATTGAATAAATATGAACTGTCTGCCAACGTGTCTCAGTGGAAGCCAAGTGGTGTCCCAACCAGGGGAGGAGGTGTCAAAGCCCACACTGAGTGTGGGTGGCTGGTGGAGCCACAGGAAACACCCTGTGGTGGAGGTGAGGGCTGACCAGGGAGTGTGCACAACGTGAGAGGGAGTTGGGGGTGGGGAGCTTCTTTCCCTTCAGCAGAAGGCACCATGGGAGCATGCGCTCACACTTTCTTAGGTCCTTCTGCCATCAGCTCTGAAGGCACTCAAGAAATTCAAAGTAAGCAACAGAAAAAACAAGATGTGGGAGACAGGAGCTTGGGGAGGTATGAAGAATTCTCCCCTACCTTCAGGGCCTTGAGTTCTGGGGATCTGGCCAAGGAGGCTTCATTTCATTTTATCTGCCCTCAATTGCCCATCTTAAGCCGAAAATGAGAAAACTCTGCTGGATTCAGGATTAATTTCATTCGCTAAAATCCAACATATTGAGTCACCAAGTACCTTAACCCATTCACACATTTATTTGAAGAGCCTATTCAAATGGTAAGCATGTTGCTCAAGCAAAGCCCAGACACAGCACAGCACCGCAGGCCGATGCGACAGTGTGTGTGTCCCGTGGAGGACAAAGCAGCAGGCCTGCGGGGTCAGGGAGTCACACGGCCCAGCCTGGCCAGCACTGGCAGGCTGCAGGCCTGACAGGAAGCAGACGATGAAGGGCCTGGACTTTATTCCATAGGCGATAGGGAGCCACAGATGAAATTTAAGCAAAAGAGAGGCACATCCAGATTTGTGTTTTGAAAAGATAGTCATTTTGGAAAGAGGAAGTGAGGAAAATAAACTCAGAAGAGGGGAGAGACTTAAGGCACATGGGTTTCTTTCCATCACATATAAACAACTCTTTCTGTTCTGATTAACAGTTCAGCCTAAAAAGCTAATATTAATAATAAACCCCTATGTAGTATTTAGTGTGTGCAACTCACTTCATCTTCACAACAATCCTCTGTGAAATGGGAATTAATAATTCCTACTTGATTGTGTCACCATAAAGATAAATAGATTAATGAAATCATGTGTAAAGGACATAGTGCAGTGTCTGGCACATGGCAAACTCTCAGAAACAGCCCCTGGCTTGCTTGCATCAGCCCCAACACCTTCCTTCTCTGTGTTTTTGAAGCAGCCTATTTTTTTGCAAGGCACCTACTCAAGTCATGTTCCTTCACAACCAAACACCTTTTTTAGGGGAGAGGGAGGTAGGTTTTGGGGTTATTCTTACTCTTCCAGAATCATTTAAGTCTGGGAGCCTGGGATTTCTGAAAGGCTGGTCACCAGGGATCTATGGGGTTTTTTTCCTAGTGCTTTACCCATGTGATCCTGTTCTTTCAAACGCCTGCTATAGTTTCAAAGCAAAGTTTCATCTGTTTTCATTAAGTTGTGAGCAAGAGTAATACATACATATCCAACTTTGAAAATTTGGAATTAAAAAAAAATTCTGTTTAAAGCTGAAATCAAGTTTAAAAAATCACAGCATGGTTAATGTGATGCTTAATGACAGAAATTATGATTGTGTTCTCTGTTAATTAGATGTAAATGCTATTTCATTTGCATAAGTGACAATAATGACTGGGCAGGGCTGGAAGTGTCTCTGAGACCTCTCTGAAGACTGGCCAGATATTCCTATTTGATATCTGGAGGGAAATGGTAGGGGTGATGGAGACAGAATTTCTGTGGGCTTCTGATACATTCTCTTGTTTTAGGAAATGACAGAGTGAGAGCTCTACTTGCTCTTTCCCTTCAAGGCCTGTCCACATGCAGTCATTAGCCTAAAGCCAATATTTGGGATCCTTCAGTCCCTGTCAAGAAAGGGAGTGCCATCCAGCACCAAGGGACTGGAGATCAACCTTCATTTTCTCCGGTCTTCCAGCCCCCACCAAGCCAGTCCTAGGATGTCCACATCCTTCCTACCCCTCTTCCAACTCTTGGATCTAAAGTGCAGAGGAGCTCCAGCAACAGGGCAAACACAGGCTCTACCTGGAGCTGGAACAGAGCATTCAAGCTTGCAATGGGTGCCTGGGGCCTTGATTTGGCTTGGTATTAGGAGAGTACCCTCCACCCTGGGCTACTCTTTTGTGGGCTCATTTCATATTCTTATTTAATGCTTGTCACCTTTCATTAACTTTTGTTGCAGGCCTGGCTATTTCTTTCAACTTTATGTGGCCAGGAGAGGCTCTGTGGGACTGTTTCAGATGCAGACACCTATCTTAGGGAGAACTGTCTGTGAGGAACAGCTTCCTCAGCCACAAGTCAGGGAGGCAGAGATACCAATTGGAATTCTGGGCTTCCAGTCAAATATTCAGAAAAGGACACTTTACCCTTTGAAAGTTGCAAAGTAAACAGAACTTCAGCCGAGAAGCAAATGCACTTCTGATTATTTACACTGAAGTTCTAGAGAAGAATCAGATAGTGGTTCCAACAACTTCAGTGACGGAATTTCAGGCAAAGGCACAGAGAACAAATATGAAGTAACATCAAAGTAGTCTTTGTAATATCAGATTCCTCTTAGTGTATTCACATCCTGGGAAATGTCTGTCTCAGCCTTTTAGCAACTATTATTTGCAAACTGTGTTGCCCTACAGTTTTAATGGTTTTGATCAATTAGTAAGAATCCATACCCATGTCCTTACCAGTGTTTGTCTTTCATATCATCAGCTCAGAGACACTTAATGCAACACTAAGAAAACATGCGTCCCCATTGAAGAGACCACATTTCATCTTCTTTCCAAGTCTACACCACCCTATATTTACATTTCTGGCTCTTTTTTAAACTATATTGTAACCAGCATCCCTTAAAATGTTGCTACTCAAAGTATGATCCCAGGATCAGCAGCATCAGCATCACATGGGAGCTTCTTAGAAAATCAGACTTTCAGGCCCTTCCCCAGACCTACTGGATCAGAATCTGCAATCCCCCAGTGATTCCCACTATAATGTGAGAACACTGCCTGGAAAGATCATGTGCCTCTCACAAATCTATAATCCATCAAAAAAATAAAAAACAAAAATTTTTGCATAGAAAACTCAAGTACAAATACAACAGACACGTGGGCATACACAGTGATAATACTAATCAATGTCAGCATGCTTTTTGAATGCCAGACCCTGCTATAAGGTCATGATTCTTTACCACAACACAAGAGGTAGGTACCATCCTCCTCGTTTTGTAGAGATGTACAGAGGCACAGAGACATTAGTAACTCTTGCAAGATCACACAGTAAATCAGTGGAAGAGACAGGATTTGAACCCAGGCAGTCTGACTTCAGGGGGCATGTTTTTAACTATTATACATTACCATTACATTAACTGTTACCCAGTAGTATACACCTGTATTCAGGAAATAAAAGTTGATTCAGGCCTGAAAGAAAAAGCCATATGGCTATCCAGTCCATCATTTTAGGCTCAGTAACATTTAGAAGTGGAGACCATATGGCACTGCCTCGGGTATTTTCTGAGGACACTGAGGCTCAGAAAGGATATGTGAAAACCAGTGGTTTTTCTAAAGAAGTGGAAAATTGGAGGCCAGAACATATCTCAGCCTCCAGCGTACTTCCTGACTCTTCTATGCTGCATCCTAATTCTTTCAGGGTTTGCTCTTCCAAAGATACTTCATACATATCAGATATCAAGTGGCAGCGTCTTCCTTTCTTAACTTTCATTCAAAATCTGTGAATATCAATCCTGCTTTGAGAAGTTATTTCACAGCCTATTGGAAACCTCCTCATTAAAAAAAGCCAGGGCAGGGGGTGGAGGTTGTGCTTACAAATCACACTTCAAGGCCCTAATATTGAACGGCAGCAATTGACATTCAAAGTATAACAGGAATTTTCAGATGTTATAGCCAAAGAGCTCTTCCTTTGATGAAAGTCAGTCCTTCCAGCTATTGAGTGTTAATTAATATAGAATCTTAGTCTGGGCTCCAGATTCATTTACCTGCTAAATCTTAGCTCCACTAATACATATATAGATGAAAGGAGGGTAGGAGTCCAGGCCCAAATTAATGTGGAATTTGTGCCATTTCATCTAAGACGCTTATATTTTAACCAAATGGTACTTTCTGTCAACATTGAGCATCCCACAAGGATTGTGTCAAGCCCAGAATGTTTGCAGAATGCAGGGCGGGGAGTTCCTGGAACAGACTTCAGAAGCCCAAGGAGGTTGAAAACTCTTCCTGTTTAAAGTACAACTTCTGCTATAAAAGGCACTAAACAACTTTCCTTTGGAAGCCTGCCCCATCTGGGGTGGGGAGGCAAGATAAAATGCACTATTCCCTTAAAATGCCACCCTCACAATGCCAACCATTTCTAGACGTAACCAGCAGTGTCCTTTCTATAACCTCCACTTCACAGGCAAGGAAAGAGCTCCAGATCCAACCAGGAAAGATTGCTGTGTCCCACTCATGTATTGATGGGCACTTGGGTTGTTTCCACATCTTTGCAATTGTGAATTGTGCTGCTATAAACATTCGAGTGCAGATGTCTTTATTATAGAATGTCTTTTTTCCCTCTGGGTAAATATGGAAGTAACACATTAATTGATCAACTTTTACGTGCACATATGGAAGTAACATTCATCGGGTGTTGGGCAGGTGGTGGGGGAGGAAGGGATGGGTAAATTCACACCTAAGGGGTGCAGAGCACACTCTCTGGGAGATGGGCACGCTTGAAGCTCTGACTCAGGCAGAGTAAAGGCAATACATGTAACCTAAATGTCTGTACCCCCGTAATACTATGAAATAAATTAATTAATTAATTAAAAAAAAAAAGATTGCTGTGTCCCTGTGAAGCATGTGGCATAAACATAAATCACCTAATAACTAAAATGCCAGAGTGGGTCATGGAGACTCCCAGAGATCAAAAGCACAGTCAGGGCTGACCAAGCCATGCCATCTTAGCTCACTTCTCCCAGAGCTCATGGTACAGGGGCCCTCATGTGGGCTAGGGGGAAGTAGCAGCCCGCTCCCTGGAAAACAATGGAGTCAGAAGTCACAGATCAGACATCCCAAGAATTCACCTGGATACCCCAGTCCAGGGGTATTTACCTTGCACTGCCCAGACACGCAGATGGCCGTGCCGTTCTGGTCACAGGGGGTGCCATCAATGACCTTCTCAGCTTGCCGTACATAAAAGCGGTAGCCCATGGCCTGGCAGTTCAGCTCACACTTGCGATTGCCCTTTACTATCAAAATAAAAAAACAAAAAAACAAGATGAGCTACAAGAAATATCACCTCTGCAGAATCAATCAGCACCTTTTTTCTTCCTAGAGTTTTCACTGAGATAAAGTTCACATAACATAAAATTAACCATTTTAACCAAAGTGTACAATTCAGTGGGTTTTAGGGTATTCATAGGATCGTATGTACAATCATTACCATTATATAATTCCAAAACATTTCCATCACGTCAAAAAGAAAGCCCGTTCCTGGTGGCTATCATCCAAATTCCTCACTCTCCCCAGATCTTGGCAACCACCAATCTACTTTCTGTCTCTATGGCTTTGCCTATTCTGCACATTTCATAATCACATACTTTTTAAAACTGCATGCAAGTTATTAAATCTCTTCATATTTGATGGTAGACAGAAGGGACTGTATCTTGATCTACTGGCATATACTAGAGATTCAATGCTGAGTGAATATCATAAAGGCATTCTTAAAGAATCTCACCATACAAATAATAGATTCTGCTTTTAGACATCCTCCCATGATTTGCCATTGTCATAATTATATTTCATATACCAGCAATCACAGTGAACATATAATTTTTATGTTCTGGTTTTTTTAACTTAAAATCTATATAGTTATACCATCTTTATGACCTTTTAAATGGCTGCAATTTCCTGGAATAATTCCTCCATTATGAGATGTTTAAGTGGTTTCTCCATCACCTTGGGTTAAAGTCCAAAGTCCTAACTAAGCAAAGGATAAAACATCTTTCAAGAGCTGAATCTCACCTACCTTTATGGTCTCATTTCCTACCGTTCTTGTTTAAATCCACATTCTACACCCAAGTAAGCACTTCCTTTGTCTAGGCATTGCTTAACTGTTCCTTCCGCCTTTCCCTCACTTGGCTAGCACCCACTTCACCTCGCCTGGACCCTGACCCTACCTATACGTCCACCTCATCACAGGTCGATTTTGCCTCGTCTACTATAGGCTTAATCACGCTCTATTGCAGTATGGTTTTCAGAGAACAAAGGCTGTGTCTGTCTTATTCACTTATGTATTCCCCAGCACCCAGAATAGCACTTGGCACATAGCAAATGCTAAACAAATCCCTGAGAAATAAAAGAAAGGATGGATAAGTGAATATTGGCCTTTTGCCTTCCTCTCCCTTCCCCCCACTAGGGAAATTCCCTATTTCAGAGTCTCAATGTATTTCTATCACTTCACACAGATCCTGGCACACAGTAGGTACTAAATAAATGCTAAATTAATTACTCCTACAAGGAACATCTTCAGAGCAGTTTAGTTGCTTCCAAAATAAGAAAGAGAAAAATTTTCAGGCAAGATGTATTTCCATATCCAAAAGAGACAGACAAGCCAAGTACACAGTGATTTTTTTTTTTTCAACTGTTTTTGGAGACAAGACTAATGCTATGCTCAGCCATAGACAGCATGTTCCAGGGTCATACCCTTGTCTAAAAATCAGATTACTAGATTGGGTAATACTGACTTTTTCCTACACAACACAATACATCATATTTTCCCCAGTGTGGCTGCCTGACTGTCATAGCAATAAACTTCCTTCTATTCCAAAGCCATTGAAAACCTCTAACAGGAAATAACATGGAGCCTCCGGGACCACGTGGCTCAGGGAAGATTGAATCGTCTATGCACTCTGAGCTCTATCCTAGAAGTCAAGAGACCAGGTTTCTTATCCTGGCTGCCCAAAAGATATAACAGGTGGTCTTAGAAAAAATAAAAGAATACCAATTTGGAAGCACCTTTGGTAATTATCCCAAACCAAATCATCATTTTATAGATTTAAAAAACCCAACAGGCCTAAGAAAGGAGGTGACAAGTTAGAGGCAAAACTCATCTCCTACAACTTGCTTTCTCATTTCATCTATCAGGACTCTGTTCCCTCTCTCCCCAGCTCCTCACTTTCTGAGGAAGTAGAACTATCCATTTGCATTTTAAGACATAAGAGTGTGAAAGGCAGCCTCACATGGGATAAGGGTTTTGGGTTCTCACTTCCCTTGGCTTCTACCCAACTACCTTGATCCTTTAGGATACTATCTTTTGCAGCCACAATTTTATTTTTCAGTACTGGCAACCATACTACAGAAGAACATTCTATGGGGAAAAAAAACCCCACAAAAAACGCTAAACATGAGACAATTAGGGCAGAATCTCACAATGGCTACATGAAAATAACCCAGAAGAATGGCCTTAAGTCTGGGCTCCTCCCACCAGTAGCCCAACCCAGACCCTGGGTGGGACTGACCCTCTGTGCATGTGGCTTAGACAGTGTTCCTGCCTTCTCAGATCTGCAACAAGGAGATAACTGAAACCTGGGGGCAAGGGACTCCCCAGCAGAATTGCCTAGAATCCAGTTGCCTTAGAAAATACTCGCCCAAGCACTTCTTATAAAATTATGTAAGGACTTCTCTAGACCCTGCACACACTCCCTAACCCCTTTAAAATTTCCACATAAAAATACATCTGATGGGCTTCAGTTAAGGTTTTGCACGGATAGTCACTTCATTCCTTGTTTTTTCTTTTGAATAAAATTACAATTCTGATGCCAAGAGACTCTTCTTTAAGCGGATTTTGTTAAGGTATAATCAGTGCAGAGAAAGGGGGAAAACAGAAGGGCACCCACAAACAATGAGATTGGAGCCAATAGGCACACACTTCTCTTCTCTGTTTTTCTCCCACTTATTTCTCTCGCTCTTTCTTCTCATCTGCTTCCTAAATGTCATCCCTGCCCGCAAAGGGAACACTTCCCCATCCACACACTAACGCAGTGATTCTCAGTGTAGTCCTGGGATGAACAGCACCAGTATCACCTGGGAACTTGCTGAAAATGCAAATTCTTGGGGCTCAGCCATACCTCCTGGATCAGAAACTCTAGGGATGAGGCCCAGGACACTGTCAAGTGTGGGAACCATTGCTCTAAGGAAAATCAAGCAGTGAGCAGACTTGGAAGCAGCTGACTATTCTTATTTCGAATCAAAGATGTTCAGATCCCATGCCTAAATTTGAAAAGATACTATAACCCCAAATATAAGTACTTTCTTTAATTAAACATAGGTTATCACCAGCTATCTGGAGCTCTGATATTTAAAAAAAATAACCCTCTGATCATGAAAAAAATGCTAGAGAAGATAGGTTACTTAGAATAAAGCAACTAACAGCTAAAGGGTTTACCCTCGAATACAAGTTAAAGATTTAAATCACTCATTGAACTCTGTTCCCTTGGAATGCCCTTGATATAACAGTACATAGAGTTTTTTTTTTAAGTAGTAAACTCAAAAGAGCAAAGAAAATAGAAATGGAGTTAATGGTTACAAAATTTTGGAAACTAGAAAGCAGAAGAACCCATGGTAATGACTTAGCAGAACCAAGAAACCTAATCCTAAGCAGCAATAAAAGCAACAAAGCTACCTAGCATTGCAGAATCTCCAGAGGTAACTCTGGAAACAGGAGAGAAAGCAGGCCTAAAATCAGAAAAATTGTCTGTAAGTGTGTGTAAGAGGTAGTTAGAGGTTCCACTTTCCAGAATGGCTGTCTGATCCCTTTGAAAATCAACTCCTCCATAAAAGCAACCAAAACACTGGCAAAAGAAAGCTGGAGTGGCTATACTAATATTTCAGACAAAATAGACTTGAAGACAAAAATTGTTACTAGAGACAATTAAGAACATTTTACAATGATAAAAGGCTCAATCCATCAGGATGACATGACAACAAAGCCCCAAAATACATAAAGTAAAAACTGACAGAATTGAAAGAAGTAGACAATTCAACAAACTTTGATACCTCACTTTCAATAATGCATAGAAAAATGAGACAGAAGATCAATAAGGAAATGAATACTTGAAAACTATGAACCAATGAGACTTAGATATCTGTAGAACACAGCACCCAACAATAGCAGAATACACCTTCTTCTCAAGTGCACATGAAACATTCTCTGGGAGGGAACAGATGTTAGGCCATAAAATAAACCTCAATAAATTTAAAAGTATTGAAATAATAAAAAGTATTTTCTCTGGCCACAATAGAATGAAATTAGAAATCAATAGCAGAAAGAAATTTAGGAATTATACGAGTATGTGGAAATTAACATACTCCTAAATAACTGAACAAGAAAAAATAAGGAAAATTAGAACATACTTTGAAATTAATAAAAATAAAAACACAACATACAAAACTTACAGGCTGCAGCTATAATAGTGCTTAGAAGGAAAATTTATAGCTGTAAATACCTATCCTAAAAAAGGAGATCTCAAATTAATAACCTAATCCCCCATTCTAAGAACTGGAAAAAGAGGAAACAGAACCCAAAGCCAATAGAAGGAAGGAAACTAGAATGGAAATAAATTAAATAAAGAATAAATAGAGAATGAGTGACAACAGAGAAAATCAATGAAACCAAAAGTTGGTTATTTGGAAAGATCAACAAAATTGACAAACCCTTAGATAGACTGACCAAGAATAAAAGAGAGAAGGCTTAAAATACTAAACTCAGGAATGAAGAGGGGCCAATACTAATGATATTACAGAAATAAAAAGGACTTCTAGCCAGGGCAATTAGGCAAGAAAAAGAAAAGGTAAACATATTAAAAAGGAAGAAGTAAAACTATCTGTATTTACAGATGACATGATCTTGAATATACAAAATGTTAAAAACTGTACCAAAAAACGATTTGAATGAATAAACAAGTTCATCATTGCAGGATATAAGACTGATTTGCAAAAATTAATTGTATTTCTATACACTATCGATGAGCAATCTGAAAGTGAATTAAGAAAACAATTGCATTTACAATAGCATCAAAAAGAATGAAATACTTAGGAATAAATTTAAAGAAGTATAAGATTTGTACATTTAAAACCATAAAATATTATTAAAAGAAATTAAGGAAGATCTAAACAAATGGATAGATATCTCACTTTTGTGGAACTAAAGATTTAATATTGTTAAGATGGCAATACTCCCCCATACTGATCTATAGATCCAACACAATCTCAATTAAACTACCAGCTGGGCTTCCCCCTGCAACCACCGCCAAACTGAAAAGCTGATCCTATTCACATAGGAATTTAGAAAAAGCTGATCCTTTAGAAAAGCTGATCCTACAAAATTCCTAAAATAAAACATAGGTGTAAATCTTTGTGATCTTGGATTTGCCAGTGGTTTCTTAGATGATATGATATCAAAAGAACAAGTGACAAAGGAAAAACAAATAAATTGGACTTCATCCTAGGACTCCATTAAGAAAATGACATGACAACCCACGAATGGGACAAAATTTTTGCAAATCATATATCAGATAAGGGACTTGTATCTAGAATCTATAAAGAACTCTTATAACCCAACAATAAAAAGACAACCCAATTAAAAAATGGACAAAGGGTTTGAATAAACATTCCTCCATGGAAGATATATAAATACCTAATAAGCATAGGAAAAGATGCTCAACATCAATAGTCATTAGAGAAATACCAATACAGCCACGATTAGATGCCACTTCATACTCACTAGAATGGCTAAAACAAAAAAGATGGAGAATAACAAGTGTTGACAAGGATATACAGTAATTAGAACCATCGTACAATGCTAGTGGGATTGTAAAATGGAACAGCCTCTTTGGAAAATATATAGTAGCTCCTAAAAATGTTAATTATAGAGTTAGCATGTAACTCAGCAATTCCACTTCTGGATTTATATCCATGAGAAATGAAAACATATGCTAAAATATTTGTGTACAAATTTTTGTACACAAATATTCATAGCAGCTGTCTTAGTCCATTCAGGCTGCTATAACAAAATACTCTAGATTAGGTCATTTATAAACAACAGACATTTATTTTTCATTTTAGAGGCTGAGAAGTCCAGGATCAAGGCACCAGGGGATTCAGTGTCTGTGAGGGCTCTGTCTGCTTCATAGTTGGCACCTTGTTGCTGTGTCCTCCCATGGCAGAAGAGGCAAGGAAGCACAGGCAAGCCTCTTTTATGAGGGCACTAATCCCATTCATGAGCATGGAGCCCTTGTGACTTAATTACTTCCCAAAAGGCCCCACCTCTTAATGTTATCATATTGAGTAATAAGTTCCAACACATATGAATTTTGGGGGGACACCAACATTCAAACTATAGCAGCGGCATTTTTCATAATAGCTAAAAAGTGGAAACAACCCAAATGTCCCTTAACTGATGAATGGATAGACAAAATGTGGTATATCCATACAATGGAATATTATATAGTAACAGAAAGGAATGAAGTGATGATACACACTATGACACAGAAAAATCTGCAAAACATGATGCTAAGTGAAAGAA
The DNA here is from genome assembly GCA_023783475.1 of Daubentonia madagascariensis. Classification (NCBI taxonomy): domain Eukaryota; kingdom Metazoa; phylum Chordata; class Mammalia; order Primates; family Daubentoniidae; genus Daubentonia; species Daubentonia madagascariensis. Next base: position 2,081,013 of record JAKFHU010000144.1, on the reverse strand, counting down.
GCCAGACATATAAGGCCACATATTGTATAATTCCATTTATATAAAATGTCCAGAATAGGTAAATCCATAGAGAAAGAAAGTAGATTAGTGGCTGCCAGGGGCTGAAGAGAGGGGATAATATGGAGTGACTGCTAATGGGTACGGGCTTTCTTCTTAGGGTGATAAAAATGTTCTGCAATTATATAGGGATGATAGTTACACAACTATCATCACTATATACTCAACTGTTAGTTTGAGTATACTAAAAACAACTATTGGTGACTTTTATGATATATGAATTTTATTGCAATAAAGCTTTTTCTAAAAAAGGAGAAGCAGAAGTAGTTAGTTTCCCAGACTCCCAGAAAATCATCAAATAAATAACTCAAGAAAAGTTCTGTTTCCAGATTGAAGGAATCCATCAGGTGCCCAGAATAATGGTGTCAAGGGTGGTATTTGATTTTACCCTCCTCACAATTAGTAAGTGAGCCTGTTACTGTTTCATAGATACAAACAGAAGATAGAAGACTCCTGAGTCAGAGATAAAGAACGTTATTACTCACAGAAGAGCAAGCAGCATGAGCATTAGCAGGTTGTGTCAATTCCCCTCGCCCCCAAGTCCCACAGGGCAATGTGTAGGGGGGCATGAATGTGCACACGCAGTGGTTTTATGCTGCAGCTGAGGAACACTAAACTTGAGGGATCCACTGCTTTTATTGGAAACAATAAGCAACCCTGCTCTTTGTCCTGGATGGAGATTTATCTCACCCCTCAAGGTGAGAACAACCCGAGAAATAATCACCACAAACAACCCCAAGAAATAATCTAATTTTAGGGTGGTCAGGGCCTTGCATTCTTGGCATACTCCACAAGACCTGTAGAGCACAAGAGACCCATGGAGAAGTGTCTCCCAATAAATAGATAAAAATAAGCCCACATCAAGGGCACATCGCTGTGAAATTTCAAGACACTAGGGACAAAGAAAAGATAATACAAGTTTCCAGGGTGGAAACAAACAAAATAGTAATGGATTTCTCAGCAACAACTTTGAAGGCTGAACGATAATTGAGCGACACCTTATAATTTTTGAGGGGAAATAATTTCCAAATTAGAATTCTGTATCTAGTCAAACTATCAATCCTTAGGAAAAAATAAAGCATTTGCAGAAATGCAATTCTCACACAATTTACCTGTCATGCACCCTTATTGGAGAACGTATTCTACCACAGTGAAGGAATAAACCAAGAAAGAGAAGGTATGGGATCCAGGAGAGAGAAGATCCAACCCAAGAGAGAAGCAAAATGAATGCTCAGGGCTAGGATGAAAGGAGATCCCAACAAGACAGGTGTACACCACGGAGAGATTGGAGCAGGCCAGAGGGTCCAGGAGAGATTTCTTTAAGAAGATGGAATGGATAGAATACCCAATAAATTTTAAGATATTGAGATATGAAGCTATTGAAAGAAGATTTACACAATTGAGAAGAGCTTGGGGTTGAATCAGTGTGAAGTACATAGAAAAGTAGGCAAACTAAAAACAAAAAGGTATTTATGAACAACAGAGAAAGAAAGAATTCAGGAAAGGAAAAGTAATCACCATATATGTAGTGGATGCTGCAGTATGATGTCCAGATAATCTACCCCTACCCCCTAATCCAAGCCAGTAATACCCCTAGCAGTTAGGAGTTAGTTCACAGTGGTATCTTTCTGGAGCTTGCTCTCAGCCTAAGGCAGCTGCCTCCCCCAATGTCAAGCCTCCTCCCCAGGGACAGCTCCATCTAATGAGTGGTCCATGTGGTACAAAGGCCCACCCTGTCTCAATTTCTGGTAACTCTGCACAGCCCTCCCAGCTCAGAACTTCCAGTAGGACCAGCAGAGGCCTTTGTGTGATTGCATCACAGTCCAACTTCGCCTTCTGCCCAATCCTGCCTCCCACATCCCTCACCGGGTGTTGTGCCCCAGTGAACATCAGGCCCAAATCGCTGCCTCAGGATCAGTGTCCTGGAAATCTGACCTAAAGTAGTATATCACATGGCTCTGCTGTGAAGAGCGTGTGCATAGTCATTGTAACATAAGCAATGGTTATTAATCTAACCCAAATTATAACATAATTATATCGAGAGGGTGTGGGATGGGAAGTGTGCATGTGTGGTGAAGTCTAGGGAGAGGATGATGAAAGAGGACAGAGTCTTCACCTTCAATAGAAAAATTTTTAAATATAAAAACCAGAAGTAATAATATAAGCATTATTTAGAGATAAGAAGGTGAATAAAGTAAGAGCTAAACTAGTCGGGAACAAGGACTATTAGGGAAGGGGCAAACTTTCAGAACTATTTGACTCTGTAAAATATATACATGCATAACTTGGAATAAAGAATAAGAATTAGTTTTTTAAAAATACAGAAAATCACCCCAACAATTCACATTCTTATAAATGAAGTCCTTCCACACAGTTACTATCAATGGGAGGTCCTTCCCATCTCTATTCAAACTTGACACAAACTATAAAACTCTTTGCTGTCTTTTTAGGAACTTTGCATAAATGGGAGAGAAAATGTTGCTTTCTGGAAAGCAAAATGCTGCTGAAGTGCTGAGGTTCTAGATTTCAAGACGCTTTGCTACCACGTAGGTTTGCATTCACTCTCGGGAAGCGAGAGGGAGACTTTCAGACAATGGAAGGGGCTAAAAAAGGGGAAGGAAAAGAGGTTCAAGCTTTTCCCACAATTGTACATTCTCCTGCCCTCATTTAAGAGGGGAGAAAATATCAGGTAAGAAAAGAGGAGAGATTATGTGCATAAACACGTAAAACTATTCCTGGAGAACAGGTAACATCTGTGCTTAGTTTCAGATCCATTCAAACTTCACAAGTTCAGGCTCAAGTTCCATTTTTTTGGGTAAAATATATGATATCCCTGTTCAAGAAAAAGCAGCATAGTAAACGCAGCTCATAAAACTTGGATGTGGCAGGGTGCTTACCCAACACATGCTGATGAGTGAAATGTAAATGAATTAGAAACATGTGGATGCACTGTCTTAAGTGTGTTCACAGGGGTTAAATAAAATAAGGTGTTTGCTCAAAGCAGAGCAATAGATGAGGAGTTTGTAGCATTTGGTTTGGTGAATAATCCAGGAGCAGCCAGAGCCAAAGCAGTGCTGGGCTTGTCCTCTGCTGACTGCATTATCTATGTGGTATTCCTCCTGTTTACGACAAACCATCTGCCTGCTCTTGGATTCCAAATTCTGGACTCGACTTGGATGATTACTATTTAAAATGCTTTCCCCTGGACTGCATTTTCCAGGACAAAGTTATGGAAAATAAGATGAGGAGAATGCTTCTAAGAGCCCAGACTCTTCTCTGGAATTAGAAAATTGTTCTGAAAAAGAAGAGAAGAGGGGTAAGGCTGTCTAATTCTCAGCTTTGCTTGTTCTGAAAAGGAAACTGTTTCAGGAGCATTTCATCATTAAAGCTTAAATGCAAAAACACACAGCTTATCAACTCCCAAACCTTTCATTCCACATTTGCAATTTAAGCTTCAGAAGTTCACATGCTGTGCCCTACTGAATCTCACTTAACTGACTGTCTTAATAGGCTTAGGTATCTCGATTAGAAACAGAGAGCAAAAATGTATTTTTGAACCCGGAAAAAAATTCACTGGCTCAATGTTCCATCTATGTTAAATTCCTCTTAGCAGACGTAAAGGCCATCAGAAATCAAGAAGCAGTGAGGAGAGAAGGGGTAGAAACTTACCTGTCACGTACAATGAACACTATTCAGGTGATGGGCACATTAAAAGCCCCGACTTAAGCATTATAAAAAGTATCCATGTAACAAAAACATTTGTACCCCCTTAATATTTTGAAATAAAAAAAATTCCTCTTAGCATTGCTCACACTGAAATACAGTTCTAACTGTCGGCAACACTCTAAGTTAGTGGTTTTCAAACTTTAGCATGTATCAGAATCAGCTGGAGTTCTTGTTAAAACACTCATTGATGGACCCCACCCCTAGGGTTTCTGATTCGGTGAGTCTGGCATGGAGCCCGAGAATTTGCATTCCGAGGTGATGCCACTGCTGCTGGCCCAGGAGCCACACTTGGAGAACTACTGCTCTAACTGATGCTATTGAACTAGGATAGAGAAAGGAGACTTAGATGGCAACCAGGTCACTACTTGACACTCTGCAAATGCACTGCCAAAGCTGACATACAAAATGATGTTTGGCTACTTAAAGGTTACAATTTTATACTCGCAAGCCAGCCAGTCAAGACTGTAGCCATCAGGAGGCCTTGCAAGGAGGAAGTTCCCTTCTGAGTTGTTGGGTATGGTCTCTACTGTGCAGCAAACAGAGAGGAGACAGGAACTTCTCTTTCCTTTGTATCTGCATTTTGATTTAGCTGCCTAACCTAGTCCTACCTTTTACAATTTTTATATGTCTACTGTTTACTGAGCACCTACTATATTCCAGGCTTTTAATACAAATTAACTCAGCTGGTCCTCACCTGTGGAGGATGAGGACACTGAAGCTCAGCAAGCTTAGTGACTTGCTCGTGACCACATGGTTGGTAAGAGGTAGAGCTCAGTGGTAAGCAGGTCTGTGTGACTCCAATGCCCTTTTTAACACTGCACTGCTGTTCCCCACTCTGCCCCCCACCACTACCCCATGCCAGAACCCAAAGCTACTCTAAACAGAGCTTCCCACCACTGTGCTGTGCTGCCAATGGGTTACAGCCACGACACCACTGGGGCATGCCTCCCCAACTCAAAGTCACCTACTGGAGGCTGGGTTACCTACCCAGGCCTATCCTGCTTGGATCTCTTGGGTACCTGGAGACTTTCTGCTTCCCCCAGGGTAGTCAGTTAAAGGAAGCCTGTTTCTCTGCCTCACTCTTATGGCCCCAGAAAGTGGCCTCAGTTTCTGTTCTGGATTTCTAATGCTGTACCCCTGTCTCCTACTCAATGTCCTGGCCGCTTCCTGTCAGTTTTATGACATCTGTGCAGAACTGGATGGGTCTGCCCCAGTGCTGGACCTGGGAGCTGGCTGTAAACCTCTTCCTCTGTTTGCTCTTTCTCCCCCCGCAGGGCTGCCTTCTTTCAATCCCTGCTGGTGCATGCAAGGGCCTCTGGTGAGTTGCCAATCACTGATGCACACACTTCTAGCATACAATCCAATTTTCGCAAGGACAGGACACATTTCTGTCAGTGGCAGCATGCATTCTAGAAACCTCTTCCACTCCCTATTATCCACTCTGCCACCAGGCTGTAACACTCATCCTTCCGGATTATCCACTTCCCATTCACCCCTCCTGCCAAACCCCAGCCCCAGCCCTCATCAGCCTGTGCCCAAAGTGCTACAAGTTCTCCTAGCTGGCCTCCCTGATTCCAGGCTCCTTGCCCTCTCCCCATTTATCTGGCTCAAGCTATATGATCCCCAAGAACCTGTCATAGCTCCACACTCCTCCTTTCCCACCACTCCTAGAGAACCACCCTCCCCACCTCCACTCCTTCCCCAAATGCCCTGTGCTCCTTCTCCACCACCATGGTTTTGCACATGCTGTTCCCCCCAGCTGGCATGCCCCACATCCTAATCTCTGCCTAAATAAATTCTATCTGACCTTCCAGATGTGGCTCCTGGAAACTTCCTCTACCGTAGTCATTCCCACCAATCTTGCTATCTCTCCACTACATAGACCATCACACCTGGAAAAGAACTATCACCTAATCCTCTTATTTTACACAGTAGAAAGAAGCTCAGAAGAGTGAAAAGACTTGCCTAGAGTCACACTGTTTGTCAATGACCTCACCACACTTAAAATATTGCATAGAGGTTTTCTAAATTAATAATAATGATACTTAATGTGGCTAGAGTGCTTGCACTGTACCAAGTACTATGTGAAATACTGCATACGTATTATTTCATATTATTCTTACAACTCAGCATTAGATATTATTATTACAGATGAGAAATCCAAGGCTCAGAGAGGTTCAGTAACTTGCTAAAAACCACACCTCTAGAAAGTGGTGGAGCCAGCAGGATTGAAATCCAGGTTTGACTTAGAATTCTACTCTCAGTGTCCCACTGAACTCTTAATTCTTTCATCTGAGCATATGTTATCTCTGTAAGTAGAAGCTCAGCTCCTCAAGGTCAAGGATAGTTCCTGGCATGGTGCCACATGTGGAGCAATGCTCGTTCATTCACCCAACAAACATTTATTGGGCACCTGTGGTGTGCCAGACACTGTCCCAGAGTCTAGGAATAAGGAAGTTACTAAGACAGAGTCCCTGCCCTCATGGGCTAATCAACATTCATTCATTTATGAATTCATTCACTCAGCAAATATTTATCAAGAGTCCCCCTTATTCCAGATACTGTAGTAAGTGCTAAGGAAATAAGAAAAAAAGAACAGGTCCTTGACTTCCTGCAACTACAATCTCATGGGGAAGACACGTATGAACTAACTATTCACACAAATTTCACAAATGAATGTGAAAGTACAACTGTGAAGGATGGGTAGGAGTTAACTGTGTGAAGGGGAGGAGAAGAGAGAAAAGCATTCCAGGCAGAGATATACCCAAAGGCCAGGCACACGACCCACTCAAGATGCTGAGAGACACCCTCCACGGCAGAAGCAGAGAGCAAGGGGGGACTGGCTGATACCAGGTGAGGCTGCAGAGGCAGACCAGCAGCCCCGGTCACGCACGACAAATGAACAAACTTATCTACGGTCCCGGGAAGTACCACGGCTCACATCCTGCACACTTTTCCAGAGAGCAGAACAGGGAACAGCAGTAGCTTCCTACTGGTAAAAAGTTCCTAGACACGTAGTTCCATGGGAATCGGCTAAGCCAACTTTGTCCAAGTTACCAAACTTCTTCTGAAATGTTTTCTTTTTCTCTTGTGTCATTGTAAATCTAAAGCCAGAAAAGTGACTGAAAACAAATGCCATCGTGAAAAAGACACCATGCTGTTCAAAACTCTTCAAGCAGTGTGACATGCAGTGTTACATCTTAAAAATGCTATATTTTATAAAAAATATAAGTTTAAATAAAAAATATAAGTTCTGTCGGTAGAAAGTCCGTTTGGCCAACTGTCAGGAAAGCAGCGTGACAGCTTCGACAGAAGCAGGAGGTCATGACCAGTTTTTTGTGGCTTGAGAAGATATATAATTATCTGAGCGGATATACATATTAAAATATGGAATATATACGTATCCTTCAGAAAAACGACATGGCTGAGGTTTTTCTTTTCAAGAACTGAGGCTATTGAGAGCTTTGAGAAGGAAGTCAAGGAAGGGAAGTCTGGTACAAACAGCCGTGTAAAGTAAAGGTCTCAGAGGCAGAGGAAATGGTAACACCTCCGCAGGTAATACCTAGGGGAGGATGGCTAGACTTTCCATCTCCTGCTATTAACATCTTTGTAAAATATGCATGTATATGTACGCTTATATATGTGTGCATATATATGCACGTATGCATTTATATACGTGTGTATATGTATTATGTTTGTAATATGTATTATGTATTATGTATATGTTTTATGTTTTGTATACATGTGTATCTATGGTGTCTATGTGTGGGTATATGAATGTATGTATGTATATGTGTGTATGTGCATGTATGTGTGTTTATTTATATGTGTATATTATGTGTATGTGTGCTTATGTGTATACACCTATGTCCGTGTATTGTTTGGGCTTCCCCCTAAGTCTTTGTGAACTGCCCGTGCTAAGCACAGGCTTTGTGCCTGGGAGACAATGGAGCTCACCAGGGATTTCTTAACTCGATGCCCTCTGCCATCTTCCTAGCATGTTCCCTCGTGGCCTCCTGGAAGGCTCTCGTCCTCTGAGCTCCCCCTTTTTGGGTTTAAAGAAACCCACTAGGCTGGATGCAGTGGCTCATGTCTGTAATCCTAGCATTTTGGGAGGCTGAGGCGGGAGGATTGCTTGGGGCCAAGAGTTCAAGACTAGCCTGGACAACATAGTGAAACCCCATCTCAACAAAAAATTTAAAAAAGAAATTAGCCAGGCATGGTGGCATGTACCTGTAGTCCCAGCTACTTGGGAGGCTGGGAAAGGAGAATCACTTGAGCCCAGGAGTTTGAGGTTGCAGTAAGCTATGATCGGGCCACTGTACTCTAGCCTGGGATACAGAGCAAGACCCTATCTCTAAAAAAAACAAAAACAAAAACAAAGAAAAACCACTAAAAAGTGACTTTCATCATGTTACCGCTGTCCTCACAACCATCCTTCACTATCTTCAGAATATCCACATCTAATCCCTAAGTTTCAAGGCCATAGCTCTCTACAATTGAGCCTTAAACTAAGTAACTACTCAATTGTTCTCACTGTTCTGGAAACACACCATGGGTATTCTCACCACAGTGGCTCTGTTTCTTGTGTTCGTCTAGAAGGTCCTTGATATTCCAATCTGCTTTCACAAACACTACCTTCAGCATTGAGCTCCAGACCTATAACTCCTGGGAAGCCTTTCATCCTGACATTTGTTCAAGAAATATCTTCTACTGGTGAGTAGAAGGGGGTGGAAATGTCAGAAAGACTGACATTAATTTTATTAAATATACAGAAATGCAAACAACTGTATAAATTAAAAATTGTGTCAAGTACTGTGAAGGCAAAGACTCCCAGGGAATATGTAACAGAGAAAGGACTTAGTCTAGGGTATCTAAAAAGGTTTTACTGAGGAAGAGACTTTTGAACTGCAACCTGAAGCATGAGTAGGAGTTAGCTCTGTGAGGGAGAAGGTGGGGAGGAAGACGTCCCCAGCAGCGGCACCAGCCTGTGCAAAGGCTCTGTGGCAAGAGGAGGAGAGGAAAGAAGGCCAGTGTGGCTGGACAGCAGAGAGTAAGACAGCCTGGAGAGGAAGCCCACCTTTCAGTGCCCAGGTTGCACAATCTCTCTGGATTAGGGCTGCTAGATAAAATGCAGGATGCTCAGTTAAATATTTTAGATATATGACATACGTCACATGGGACATGCTTATACTAAATACTTATAGTAAAAAATTATTGATTGTGTATCGATATTCACATTTAACTGGCCATCCTGTATTTTTATTTGCTAGCAACCTTACTCTGGATACCACCAAAGAACATATTTTTCTACATAACTCAATTATATTCTTAATTACAATGGGTCTTAATTCTTAGCTTGCTTGGTATCATTTCGCCTCAGTGATTACCTCAATCAGAGGACCTTGGAGCAAGAACAGTCCTTACAGAAATCAGCTGGTCTGACCGTCTGACTTCATAGATGAGAGCAGGAGGCTCAGGACGGCCCCTGGAGTTGCCCAAGGTCACAGATGGAGACTCCGGCTGAGGCTTCTTTCATGCCTCCCTGCTGTGCCTAGGACAGCACTGAGCACATTAGAAAACAGCTTAATCAATTGCTCGATTGAATTAATAATCTCATTTACATGCCTCTGTACAGAGGGGGATGAATAGATACAATCCCAGACACCCAGGAGCTTTCAAAACAAAATAAACAGCAAGCCAGACAGAGTAGGGGCCATTTGCACACATACAAGTACAGGGATAGAAACAAAGGACACTAATAAGTGACTGCTTCTACCAATTCGACTCTATAAGAGCCTGGGAACCAAGGCTCACCTTCTTGGTGGCTTGGTGAGCCTATTCCCACATGAAGGCCCACTGGATTTACATGGCAAGTGTGGAAAGTGATCACTTTTACCTTAAGATGGAAACTGTGACCCTGAAGGGTCTCACTAGCCAGCCTCATTTGTCCCATTCAGGCCCCAGTTATTTGCTAAGAGCCTTCTTTCAGGCCCTCTCTGTAGGCGGAACACGTTCTGTCCAAATATGCACAACCACCAGGAGAAAAAGGCAGGGGCGGGCCCCTCTACCACTATTTACCAAATGAATGCGGCCCTCCACATTCAACTTGGACTGAATGCAGGGGGATAATCCCCCTGAGTAAGCTTGGCTTTCACTCCTCCATGGGACTTTAAAAGACGTCAATCCATCCCAGTCACAATCAAATGCAAGCATTTCACTTCCCCAAAGACAAACAAGGGTTTGGACAAATGAGAAACGGAGGTTCCCTTGTGGCGGCATGAAAAGGGAATTCAGCAGCCCCGGCTCCCTCTCAAAGGAAGCACAGGGAAGGATGTTCTTGTCGTGGCCACACAAAGCGTGGCATGAGCTCATCATGCCAGAACCTAATTGAAACCTCAGGCTGAAACAGTATTTTGTGGTATTTGGGGGAAAGGATGGGCACAGACAAAAAGGAAAAACAAAGGATGTGTACAGAAGACGCATGAAAAGCAGCCCGCTTCTTGACCGTGGGACAATTTGGATGGTGGCCATTGAGTTAAATGAGGTGTAGCCTTGCTTTCAAGCTCTCTGAGACCCAAACCATTTTGCAGAACTAGCTGCTGCCAGCATTATGACTCCATAGCCAAGGCTGGTGGGGTCCATTAGGACCTTCAAAATGCAACTGTATTCAAAGAAATGCAGCAGGAAAGATGCTGGTTAGACACTAAGACCAACTACCTAGTATTCGAAAATCTACTGAAAGGCATAAAGGTAGAAGAGAAAGAGGATGATGTTTGCGTGGTCCTTACCTCGGTCTGCATCTGAGCTCTGCCACTTACTAAGCTTGTGCCTGTCATTGGACAAATTCTGCCTATGAACCTTGCTTTTCTTATCTACCAAAATGGGTAAGACAATGTTTATCTCAAAGACTTGTCTGAGAATCAAATAAGAAAACACTTGTAAAGGCACAGACACTCTGTAAATGTTAGCTTCTTTTCTTTTCCCCTGAAACTAGATGTCCAGGGAAGTGGCAGAACGTCTGCATTTGGAAGTTTTATAAGAATTGCAGACATGGAAATATCTAAGGTTATGGAAATGTGGCAACCCTGGGCAGAAAAAGTTGGGCTAGGTGGTAGTCACTGGTAGTTTCAAAGCTTTAATGAAAGTATTCCCTTACCATTAGGTAGTAAATGGATGTTAGGCTGTCATCAGAGCCCTTCTAAGCTGCCTGTTCTTTTAATTTTCTTTGATAATTATTGTAGAAGCATAGCCAAGTTAAAATGTGCCTGGATGAAGGGCAGGAAGAATGGCTCCATGGCTTTTTGGCTGCACTTCAGGACTCCAGCTGCTCAGTAGCCAAACCTTGGGAACTCTGTTCAGGGCCTCTTATTCTATTTTCTTCCTCTATATGGTTCTTGCAAATAGCCACCTGCAAATTTCATTTTGTTACTGGATCTGTGTAGAGAGATAGTTTTAATTTTCCTTCGTGTAAGAATCTCCTGTGTTCTGAAGGGCCACAGTCTCCTGCAGTTCAATCATCAGCCACCGACAAACCCACGTCTTAATGAGGGACTCACTCTTCTTTTCCTTCAGCAAAAGTTTCCACCAATAAGCCTCCTGATGAACAACCTGTGAGTACAGACTCAGATACCTGGAATAAACCCCCCACCCCCTACACACACACACATCCCCACTGCACATAACCACAGCCAGTATACCTTTGTGATATTGGCTTTTTTCCCTAGACTCAGTTCCCTATTTCACCTTGACTAGGTAGCTATAGGCTGATGCTCTGCTCTCCTTTGGATAGATTTAGCCAACCATAATTACCAAAAAAATGGGAAGGTTGCCCAGGAAAAGAGAATTCTCTTTGAATGCCCAATATATTTGAGATGAAAGAATGTGATATTTCTGACTGAGTAATCCCAGTTATTACCTACTCCCCTTCCAATTGTACTACGTAGATCAGGATCCAAGAAAAATTGCTGGGTAATTCAATATGGTAAACTACTTCTCAGGGCAGAGGTTTGACAAATAGGCAAGCACAAATTTAGATCAAGGACATTCAGGGTCTTTTACCGTGGGTTCAGAGTGCTGGAGATCAGAGGAACATGACAAAGTAGACATGGGGAGATACAAGATCGAAAATTGGATTTAACCTTTGTAGACTTATGTAAAGTTAAACTTTCCATAGCTTGTCTATACAATCCAGAAATCTACCCTCTTAAGTCCTATCCTGTAAGTCCTCTCTAATTCCCTCCTGCTTTCCCTGTCCAGTTAAAGCCCCACAAAGAGTTCACCAAAAACAGATAATTCCATGAAAATCAAATTAGGTAAACAGAGGAAATGTAATATAAGCTCTCTTAAGCTTTTGGCCTAGATTCTATTGGGTTCATCCTGTTGGGTTTTTGATACTGTTTGGTCTTTGACAGTAGGTATATAAAGGCAAATGTTATCATTTCTTGGTTTGTATCTGCTTATCAGAAAATTCAGGGATTGTTTAGGATACATTGCTCATTCTGTTTTATTATTTCACCCCCCAAAATGGAACCAACACCTCATACCCATTAAGATGGCTACTATTAAAAAAAACCAAACAGAAAATAATAAGTGTTGGCAAGGATGTGGAGAAATAGGAATCCATGTACACTGTTGGTGGGAATGTAAAATAATACAGCAATATGGAAAACAGTAGGGCAGTTTCTCAAAAAATTAAAAACAGAATTACCATATGATCCAGGAATTCCACTTCTGAGTTTACACCCAAAAGAACTGAAAGCAGGGTCTTAAAGGGATATTTGTACACCTATGTTCATAGCAACATCATTCACAGTAGCCAAAAGGTGGAAGCAACCTAGTGTCCTTCAACAGATGAGTGGGTAAACAAAATGTGATATAAACATGCAGTGGAATATTATTCAGGCTTAAAAAAGAGAGGAAATTCTGACACATGCTACAACATAGATGAACCTTGAAGAAATTATGCCAAATGAAATAAGCCAGTCACAAAAAGACAAATACCATATGATTCCACTTATATGAGGTACCTAGAGTAATCAAATTCACAGAGACAGAAAGTAGAGTAATAGTTGCCAGGGGCTGAAGGAAGAGGGAAATGGGGAGTTATTGTATAATGGGTATACAGTTTCAGTTTTGCAAGATGAAAAGAGTTCTGGAGATTGGTTGTACAACAATGTGAATGTATTCAACACTATCGTACACTTAAAAATGGTTAAGATGGTAAATTTTATGTTATGTGTATTTTACCGTAATTTTTTTTAAAAAAGGAACAAATATGCCAGATTTCATATAAATACCCAAAAGCCTGCCCCCTCCCCGTACACATACATATTATCAAGGAATCAAATCAATACTCTAATGAAACAAGTAACTAAAATTGGTGGTCAAATTCCAGTAGCTGAGATATCTCCTACCAGACTACTCTATCCTACGGGGATTTGCTTTCTGGTTTCTCTTTTTCCCCTCTTCATCTGAAGCTGGGCATATGAAGAGCTGAATAACAATAAAAAAAAAAACTTTTCAGAAAGGAATACATTCTGGTAGATGGAAAAGTCAGCTGTCCTTTGGAAATGAAGATGACATTACTGACCCCAAACCAATAAAGTGTACGTGAAGGTTGCTGTGTTCCCCATTACTGGGGATAAGTTTCCATCACTCCACCCAAGTTCTACTATAAAGTACCTGGCACATAGTGGGTACTCCATTTAGGTTTGGTGAGCAAATTAATGAATCACCTAAAGGCTAAGGGGAATGAACCAAGCAGTTATGTGGCAAAAATTTAAGAAACTCTCAAGAGTATTAAAAACGCAAATTGATTGCCTCTTTCTGGACAAATTCAAGGGATGATTTATGGGAAACAAGGTAAAGTAAGTTCTTGTTAAAGTCTCAGGTTTTACTGAGAATGTGTGATATCCTGAGTGTAGTTTTGATTTGTCTTCTGTGTATGTGTGTAAACCACAAAAGCAGTTAACTGTTGATGGCCAAATAACAAATGCCTCTGCCTCTCCCAGGAGAGATTAAATAGCTCTGGACTGAGGAAAAAACTAGAAGATCAAAAGAAGATCCAGACATCCCTGGCTGGCAGGCAGCGAGAGGTCCCCTGGCCAAGGGAGGGTAACCTTTGCTTGAACCTAGAGGAATTTGGAAAAGGGGTCCTGGGCTGAGAAAAAAATCTGTAAGATGCTTCTCCTTAGCTGTGGCTGGCCAGGATTCTGAGCCACATGCCTGAGATTCCCTGACCAGACCATAATATTTACTTCTACGCCTTTGTTTATATACTTACAATTAACAAGAAAGATTTTTTCTTTGTTTCTTTCTCTCTTGCTCCAGCTCTTGCTGTCTTTCTCTCTCTCTCTCTCTCTCTTTGTCTCTCGTTTAAACTTTGGATGAAAGTGGTATCTTCGTATGACTGATACAATACTTTTGGGAAAGTAACGCAGGTATCAGGCAACATAATTCACACCCACTGACCCATTCATCCCCCTCCTGGAATTTATTCTAAGAAAATCTAAAAGGGCCTATTTCTGTTTTCCTGAAACCGTACCTGAATAAATTTGAGTTCTTTTCTTTATACTTATTAGGAAAAAGACTCTGGGGAAGAAAAACAACTTATAAAAAATTAACCCCTTTAAACCTAAGGCCACGTTGTCTGCCTACAGCTAATCCCTACATAAACCTCGATTCTTGGGTACCATTCGGTTTGGAGAGAATCACCCAACCGCAGCATCCTGAGCAGATCGGAAAATGTTTCTCTAACACCTGAGGTCACCCAGACAACACTGTCTGTCAAAAAGATCCCTTTCTATAGGCCCTCAGACTGTTTTCTTGACAAAAAAAAAAAGTTAATGAGTTATGCCTAGCAGCTAGCTTCAAGTGCACAGCTATTCAATTCTTCAAACATTTGATAAAAGCATCCGGCTCAAGTCCTCAGAAGCCTAAAACAAAATGCAGGCAAGCTGTGAAAACAACTTGACCCTATGCCCATGGCTGCAAGGGAATCTCTAGAGACCAAGAAAAAAGAAAAGACAACAAAAACAGCAACAACAAAAAAAACCCTGAAACCTTGACTTCTAAAGTAGCAATTACTGTAATGCAAATGCATGTTGATGAGAAGGCAAACAGAATCCTTTTCTGCCTACGGTTTCCAAGCACAAAGCTTAGAAAACAAATGATTTTTGCCAAATTCTCCCAAAACAAGAAACAACTGGCTAATTCAGAGGGTTAGCTTTTTAAATGATGAAAATGCCAACCCTCTGAATTAGCAACCTAGGTAACAAAGTTTCTTTTAAAAAGTGTTATTTGTTTAAAGCTTGGGAGTCTATATATTTTAGGGGTCCTCACTGTGTCTCACTCCTAAGACACAAACCACCGTGTTCTGGAAAGTGGAGCTGGGTCCACCTGTCAAACTTCTCTTTCACGTGGTAACATCTCCATCTGCTGGAAATGTAAATGCTTGCATTAAAGGCAGATAATGTTAGTTTTATTTTCCTATAAAACTATGTCTACTTCACATTTCTGTTTTCTCTTTCATATGTGTCACCAATTTATTGAAAATATTTGCCCCTTTTCCCTTTTTTCTGAGGTCCCTAATGGTCTTTATCCCTCTGGTATTTGCAGTACTTCCCCCAACCCCCTCTTGCTCTCCTTCACACGGTTTAGGCAGGTCCTCATCTCTCTTTCTTTGTAAGTGTACATTCTTAGGGTAGTTCTGAAACCCTTGGATGAATCTGGAAATTGTTTACCTGGAGGTCAGGGGTTTCTGTCCTCCTTGGGCGGCGTTCCTTTGAGCTATGATCTTAGCTGTTCACAGCATGAACTCCTTTATTTGCCCAGGCAAACTGTTAAATAACTGCCTGTTTTGTCTTTGATTTTTAAAGTATTAATTAATAAATTCACAAACATTTGGATAGCAAGGACAAGGCTGTGTTCGCCACTCTCAATTCTGGTGTTTCCAAAGGTCTTGCTTTTCTGTTTGTTGGCATTGATTCAATGTTGATCAAGCACCTACTCAGTAAGGTGCTCTAGGAAATAATTAGTGCATATAGGACAGGGACCCTCAAAGAGCAAGATTTCTTCTCTGTCATTTCTGTTTCTTCATTAGCTAAGCATCACTTAAGCATCACTTTCCTCTTCTTTCTTGGGAATTTAGCCTGCATTTTGCCATTCCTTTCCTTAAAGTAAACTAATGTGCAATTCTATTGATAAATGGCTTCCTGGTGTTAAACTCACAGGATGAACTTTACTAGCTTTCTGCGCCTCCATCTCTTTATCTGTACAGTAAGCAGGTTGGGATGATCTCTTAAGTCTATTCTACTTACGAAGGTGTTAAATCAAACTAAATTTGGCCTGAGATAGCCTCTGTACTTGCATACTCCAGTCCTTACATAGTTGCGACCTAACTCGGTATGTAAACAAACTGTAAATCTAACTTAAGAATCTGCCTTCATAACTATAGGGGCTCAGAAAACAATACCCTAAAATGAAGGCCCCAGAAGCAGCCACAGAAACAAATTTTTTCTCTGACCTTCTCCTGCCCTCCTATCTCTCTGTCCCACTTTCCCTGAAGACTGGCCGTAGAAACTAGAATCCCTCTTTCCCAAGGCGGGTCAGAGAAACCAGAACCCCTTTTCTCAAAAGCCAGCCATAAAGGCTAAAAATACTCTGTGTAAAAGTGGGTCATAGGATATTATCTGACCTACCTTGTTTGACAGTAGGTCATAAGATCCCCATTCCAGAAAGGGCCCTGCCCACACCCAGAAGGAAAGAATGCATGCTCAGAGATGCCAAGAAGAATCTAGACAGACAGACCTTGCTGGGTGTCCCCACTCAGTCTATTAGCATTACATCATACCCTTTTTGTCCAATCATATTTCTACACAGCTGTCCATACTTTGTTGAACCTAACCATAAAAATGGACAATTTCCTCTGTATCTTTGTGTCTTCATTCCAAAGGCTCCCATGCATACATGTTAAATAAATTTGTATGCCTTTTCTCCAGTTAACCAGCCTTTTGCAAGTTGATTTTTCAGCAAACCTTCAGAGGGCCAAAGGGAATTTTCCCCCACCCCTACATGACAAATAGCTGAGTCTCTGCCAATCACAGCAGCTGAGTTTCAGTCAATCACAGGTGGCCAACTATTCAAACCAGGTTCAAATAAGGCAAACTCACAGGTTTAACCAATCCAGCTGTCTCTGTACCTCACTTCCCTTATTGTGTCCGTAAATGTTATCCAGCCTCATGGCAGCCCCAAAGTCTTTCTGAACCTGCCCTAGTTCTGAGTGCTACCCAATCTGCAAATTGTTCTTTGCTCAGTTAAACTCTGTTAAATTTAATTTGTCTGAAGTTTTTCTTTTAAGAGATTAGTGTCAGAAGTGGGACTGGAAGTTGGACTCTGGACACCCCCAGAACAGCAGGGGACCAGGGGAGGTACCCACGGAGCCCAGTGTGCTCACGGCTCTCTTGTTTGTAACTGGAGGTCATAGATATGTTTTTCTCTTGAGTTTTGAGTTCCACAGACCTGTGTCTAGATCTTTCTGAGTTTATTTCGAGAAATTTTTTACCTTGACTGGGGTCAGAAGTCATGACAGAAACAGGACTGCATCCAGGATTGGATTCAATCCGATAATTAACTGGATTGGATCCAGTTAGAGGCCTCAGATGTCTGATAGGATC
Source organism: Daubentonia madagascariensis (assembly GCA_023783475.1). Taxonomy (NCBI): domain Eukaryota; kingdom Metazoa; phylum Chordata; class Mammalia; order Primates; family Daubentoniidae; genus Daubentonia; species Daubentonia madagascariensis. The sequence goes on along the minus strand of JAKFHU010000144.1, from coordinate 2,063,554 downwards.
GGGTGGAAATTGGCAGTAAATGGAAATTACCGCAGGGCTTTCAGAAATTTGCAGGAATTTTGTGCTCTGTCCTCTTCGTTTCCTTTTCTTGTGTGCTTAGGTAGGGAAAAATCATTGGCTAAGATGGTCAAAGGGATGTCAGAGCCAAGGCCAAGATTCAACGTAATGGGATCCTTAATTTCTGAGGAATTGAGTACTCCATCTTCCTGTTATGTCTACCTTTACATGTGTAAGTATTTGGCCCCAGATGCAGCAAATGCTTACAAAAAAAGGGGAAATCTTACTAAAGATAATTTAAAATTACAATAGATATTGTGTGGAATATTCCAAATGAACAACAATGCAGTTTAAAGAGTGCATTTTAAAATGTGGGCTCCTGAATTAGGCTTATCCACTGATGCCTATTGATGTGCAGAAGCTTCTAAAAAGATTTCAAAAAAAATTATTGCCTTTTAAAAAAGACTCTTTACAAAAGCCTGCACGGTGGCTCACACCTGTAATCCCAGCACTTTGGGAAGCCAAGGTGGGAGGATCACTTGAGCCCAGGAGTTCAAGGTTGCAGTGAGCTATGATGATGCCACTGCACTCTAGGCCAGGTGATAGAGAACTTGTCTTAAAAAAAAGAAAAAGACTCTTTATAAAAGGTAAATAAAAAGCTTAAGCAATTGAATCTGCTAACCTTCTGACTTAGTTACTACCCTGCCCTAAAGGCAAAAGAGAGCTAAATAAAGTGTTTATATTAAATAAAAGGTAGACCCTCAGGTAAAGGAGGCCTTCTTCTTTTTCAGAGCTATTCATGCTGAGTGAGTCCAGGCATAGAGAATGCTTTCTTTGCACTATTTATTAATAGGCTTTGCCCTGAACAGAGTATTTTTAGCTAAGAAATAGAAGATAAGTTGAAAAGACCACCCACTGAACTAAATCAGTCTCCAAAATACAATCATTCCTCCGTATCCATGGGGGATTGGTTCCAGGACCTTCTGCAGATAAAAAATCTGCAGATGCTCAAGTCCCCTATATACAATGACATATTATATAACCTATGCACATCCTCCTGTATACTTTACATCATCTCTAGATTACTTATAATACCTAATACAATGTAAATGCTATGTAAGTAGTTGTTATACTGTATTTTTTATTTGTATCACTTTTTATTGTTGTATTATTATTTTTTTTCCCCAAATATTTTTAAACCATGGTTGGTTGAATCCATGGATGCAGAAGCAGATACGGAGGCCCGACTATACACCCTTCTGGCATTTAGCTAGATATTCTGAAACCCTTTTGTAAAGGAAATTTATATGTATAAAGAAATCTCCCATTTATAATGGTGTCTACCTCTCTGCACCAGGAAGAGAGGAAGGACTGAGTCATTAGAAACTCTTTAATGCGAAACGCATTGATTTAAATTTATATAACAAGTCTTACCTTCCTTTAAAGTGCTTTTCCTAGCCGTCTTGTCTTAACTGGGCCTTTATACCCTTCTTTCTTGGTTTGGGCAAATGATGGTATTTAGGCCTGAAGTCTCATCTTGGTGCCCTTCAGAGATGAGACTACCTTGCTTTACCTAAGCCGTCACCTTGGAAATGCAAATTTAGGGTAAAAAAATCTTAGATGGTTACTAAAAATGGGATAAGTAAAGCAGACAGTAATGGGGTTAAAACAGAGGCTAAATCTACCAAAGGTCAGACAGACTAGAGGAAACCCTGCTGGTCCCCCAACATTACAGGGTCCAAAACCAATCTGCTCTATCTACCCCAATTTGGAGAAATTTAAAAAGTCAGAAGGCAGAAATTACAATAAGCAATATAACAATTGCTTAGGGTAATAATCAGACAGGTCAAAAAAAAAAAAAAAAAAAAAAGGGTAAGGGTCCCTTGAGTCAACCCCTTGCTGGAATGGGACAAAAGTTTATAGATGAACTTGTCACAGTTTCAAAATTCTTTTTCAGTAACTTAAAGTCTTAAAGTCATGTTAAATTAAATAACAGATACTCATTAAATGTCTGAATCATTTCTAAGTAAGTTAAAATACTGAAACATTAATTGCTGGACACAGGTTTAGAGTATATATACTTTGGCATCTTGTTTTCATATGGTATAGAGAGGCTAAATATATTTGAGGCTGTAAGTAAACATGAAAAACATGTGTTATGAGGAAACATGTTTCTAAAAATTATGAAATTTTTCTCTTCTTAGTTCAAAATTGCTTACTTCATTAGAAATTAAGGTTAATGATTAAAAATTCAAATTAACATATGGTAATTAAAAGTAGACATAATCAGGGAAATAAGGAAAGTAAGATGTGTTTCTGGTGAGGAAAGGTGTAAGAAAGGCATTAGGATATGCTATTTTGTTAAGGCAGAGAGTAATTTTATCTAGTGTGGAAGTTGTTTCAGAATGAATGAAGGAAGGAAGACTGGATAAAACTAAATGGACAGGAAGTTATAGAAGGTTTCTGAAAGATGAATATTATGAAAAGAATTTTAAGTGTGATCAACTTGGCTAAAATTAGAAGGGAATTATTTATTCTAAAATTGCTAAAATGGTTTACAACCAATGTTTGGCTTGTCAAACCCATAATTCCAGGAAGACAATAAAAACTTCAGGTGGTACATTTCTGCTACCTGACAGGCCATTTGAACATTTACAGAGGGACTTCAATCAGTTGCCTCAGTGGGGTATCACTATGTTCTTATAATAATCTACGTTCACTGATTGGATAGAAGATTTCCACACAGGAAAGCCAATATTATGACAGTAGTTAAAAGATTATTCAAAATTGTGTACCCTTACGGGGCATTCCTGGAGAAATCTCTAGTTATAGAGGTACTTATTTCATTGGACAATTATGAAACAGTTAAGTAAGGTATTACAAATATAATAGCATTGGGCAAAACTAACTGAATCAACTGGATTGTCTTAGTCAAAGGTATTCATATTGACAGCAATCAGATCCAACCCCAGGGGAGAACATATATTGACCCTTTATGAAATAGTCACTGGAAGGTCTATGCTTCTAATAATAGAACCTTGCATATCTTCTGCTCTCCTAAAGTCTGATACGATTAAATGCTGCAGGGGTTTCGTGCATTATGCCAAAGTGTATTTTCACTAGGTAAAGGAAACTTTTCATGATCCACCAACTGAAGACAATCAAATCCTTCACAACCTAAAACCCAGAGATTGGGTCTTCTGGAAACAACATCAGAGGAAGACGTGAACTCCATTGGAAGGGACCATACCAAGTCCTTCTCACCATCCACACTGCAGTAAAACTTTAGGGCCTCAAACCCTGGGTCCAAACCTCGCAACTCAAAAGGGCCCCTTCAGACTCTTGGAAGTGCATACCTGTTAGAGACTTTAAGGTAAAGCTGACCAGGGAAATTTCTCCCCTTTCCCAGGGTCACAGATCAAGACTTCCCTACCATCATGAAAGCCTTATCCTTGTTCTTTTTCCTCACTTCCTGTTTTCCCAATCCTTTCCTTTTCCCTACAGGAAATCCATGGGATCATAATTTGTAGATGGTTTTAGCTAATGTTTATGCTGTAGCAAAAACCAGAGAAATTGTTGGGTTTAGGAAAATAAGCTAGTTGCCACTAAGGAAAGATTCCAGTGAGGTTCCTGGGGGCTTGCTTTTGGTGGCGGTGGTGTATCAGCAGTGTGAAATTTGAAACTAATCTGTAAATTGGGAAAAATCCTGGGTTTTGTAGCTAATCAGATCTCCCAGGGGTTCAGATGGGTAGAAGTCACTCTCTGAAAGGAGGATGATAACATACATGTTCACTCATGTTCAAAAGAAACACTTAATGGAACATCATGCAACTTTAAATCTCCTTTTTGCTCAAGTTGAGGGCTTATGTTTGGTATTGAACAAAACTGAATGTTGTACCTATCTTTCCCCGGATTTTGTTACTACAGAAAGCTTAACTAATAATAGGGCGACTGATACTGTTATTTCTTTAGACACTACCACAAAACACACTCAGGAAATTTATCAAGGAAAAGGAACATATGGTGTGTTTACGGGAGCAGCTCACAGTTGGTTTACAGGCATCCTACGTGGTGGATGGCAAGCTTGGCTTTTCCAAGGTTTTCAATTCTTTGTTTCTTCTTACTGTGTTGCCAGATTGCTATGACTTGTGTTGCCACGCTAACTACAAAGATGGATAACTCTTTGAGTCAGACTATTTTTCAGCAAACTATGATCCTTGATTGCCATCACACCCAAAACAGGGACTATAATCAGTTGGACTCAAATATTTTTGAACTGTCTATATTGCCTGAACTTTGATTTGTTTGATTTAAATTGGTTTGGTGCATAGAGGCTCTTGTTAAGGCGTACACTTTAGTATTTTGATATTATTCTCTTGACAGGCATCATAATAGTCCCTCTGGTGCACTGTCTTCTCTCAAGTCTTAAATGTTTGTATGCAGCCATCCATTGAGCATTGAATGGTCTCATTTTGACTAGATCAGCAAGAACATTTACTCAGTACGCAAATAAACCAAAAACCTAACTTAGGAATTTGCCTTTGTTACAAATAGCTGAGTCTCAGCTAATCACAGCAGCTGAGTTTGTCAATCATAGCCTGCTATAAGACAAATGCCAAGCTTTAACCAATCTAGCTGTCTCTGTATCTCACTTCTGTTTTCTGTACATCACTTCCCTTTTTGTGTCCATAAATGTTATCCAGCCACATGGTAACCCTGAAGTCTTTCTGAACCTGTTCTCATTCTGAAGGCTACTCTATTTGCAAATCATTTTTTGCTCAAGTAAAGTCTTAAATTTAATTTGTCTAAGGTTTTTCTTTTAACAAAGGTCAGAGGATAAATGCATAGATGTGTAAAGAAGCTATCTGCTTCAGTAGCCTCTCATAAACTATTATAAAAACTTGATGGAATTGGAGGTTGGAAAGGAGATTGTCCTGTTTTAGGAATGGAGGGCTGGTGAAAGACAAGCTATATATGAGAACACCTGACTATAAGAACAAAATAGCCACATAAATCCAACAGAGTTGGAATTCTCCGTTCTCTTCCCAAAAGAGAACTTAGAACCGTAGAGATGAGTAGGATGACCTTTCCTTGTCCTCCACAACCACCAGCTAAAATATACCTTAAGAATAAGAAAATAAGAAAGGCTAAAGAAACCCTCCTTCATCCCCCACCCCCACCCCGTACCAGTGCTGCCTAATCCAGGAGTAGAAGCCTTAAAAAGCTTTTGATTTTAACAATTGGTTTAAAACAACTTACCTTCTTATGCCTACAAGAAAGAACTGGGTTTGTTAAGCAGTGACTCACAACAATAAAAGATCCATTAAAATTATACTTTAATTATGGTTAATATTTGAGTTTATTCCATTAAAAATCAGAAGCATCATGGAGTGGATTTGGCAGGACTGAGTCCAGCCCCCCAGCACTTGATATATAACGATACTGCATTATGTTGTTTTCCTACCTATGTCCTCAGTGAGATTCTGAGTTCCTTGAGAATGAACTTGTCTTTCTCATCCTTGTAGCCTAGATAGAGGTTTTCTCACACAACAGGTGTTTGATAAATGCTTGTTGAATTAAAATGAACCAACAAGAGCCCATTCTAATGGTCCACACCTAGAGAGAAGCTGGCTCGCCATCTACCCACCAAAGCCTTGACCCCTCATTTGTCTGGTGGGAGCTCTCCAGCTATCCTCATCATACCTTTATAAGAAGTAGAGAAGCCATCCCTTCCTCATAATATTTTACTTCTACCTGATAGAAAATTGTCATAATATAGTGATAAGGCCACTTTACTGCTATCTGAGAGACAGTTGTCATACTAAATATGCAAATCACTCATCTATAGAGTCAACACAGTTATAATAAAAATATGAAGTAAAATCAAAATAATAAAGATACCTACAATGAAAATGCTGTCCCCTTAGATGAAGTACCCTGTGCAGTGCACAACTCGAACAACTATGCAAGGCAGATGATATTCTTCCTGATATCCACGTGGCTAGCCTTGAAAAACTAAGCCCGTAAGTAGGTGGCAAATGGAAAAACAATTTATGTTCTCCTACTTTTGTGATGGCTTTCAGAAGAGTCACTGATAGAAAGAGGTGGGAATGTGTGTGTTTGTGGGTGTGTCAGGGGGTTGACAAGGGCAGTAAGTGTGTGATCACAAGTAGAAGGGAATAGAATTTTAAGGAATGATTTCTCAGTCATTCCTTAAGATGACTAAGACATTAAGGAATGTCCCTTTACATCCCTGCCACTGCAGCCTCCTGGTTCCCCTCCTCTTAGATGGTTCCTTCCCTGGTCCTACTTCTTCCTCCACCCCAATGCAGGCATTCCCCAAGGGCCATGCCTCAGAACCCACAGCTCCTTCTTCACTCTCCCCTTTTCTGCCACCTCCTGGGATGGAAACACCCACATTCTGTTCGCCCCAGACCACACACTACCTCTGGTCCTGGATCTCCATATGCCTGTGCAACATTCCCACTAGGATATCCTACGTTCACCTCAGCCCATTCATTGCTAATCTCAAGTTCTCAACTTTCTCCCACATCTGCTCTTTCCCACTGGACTTCCCTCTTTATGTCAGGCTGGTGTTATTCCGGCGGTCTTTGACTCTCCTCTGTCCCTTATCCCCTGCGTGACATCAGCCATCCTGCCCAACTGATTCCCGCTTAGGAGTGTCTCTGGCATTTCTTCCACATGTCGGCTTCTTTCTACTCCCACGACCAGTGCCACATCAGGCCAGGGGAACTGTGGCAGCTTCCTCTTGGTCCCTCCCTGCTCACCACCCTGCACACACCTGCCAGGTCAGTACTCCTACAGCATCTCTTTAGGGTGTCACCACCTTCCCTAGCCCAGAGCCCTTGGTAGCTCCCTCCTGCAGCATGAGGTCCAAGCTCCAGAGCTAGAGGATTAAGAACCCTCCATGATCTGATTTTACCAATTGTTTGCCAAAGTTGCAATCCAATATGTCTCAACATGAGTTCTTAACACAGTCAGACTACTCTATTTACGGAACCCAATCATATTTTTCTCATTTTGACCTATGTGCCTTTGCTTATACTGGTCCCATCACCTGGGGTCCCTCTCTCAGATACCTGGGACAGGCTGAGGAGACAGCCAGGACTAGAAGTTTGTGAACATAAGGTGACCAAGTTTGGACAAAGAGTTTGCAAGTGGGAACAAGGGGAACAGATTCATTTTTCTTAGGGCAGACCAGAATTATGTATGTCCAAGGGGAGATCCAGATGATCCGACCTGGCCACAGAGGAAGCGTTTAAAAATGGCTATAAAAAGGTCGCAATTCAGAACAAGGGTTGGGGGCCTGGTCAAACAGTGCTGGGGAAGGCCACCAACCAAGACCCAGAGGGGTGGTAGTCAGGATGGGGGAGGTCTAGTGGCTTGTACAGGAGGCCCAATCATGGTAAGACCAGTGTCAAGGGGCAGGACACCCAAACTGGAGCACAAGGAAGGAGGCTGGGTCCTGGAAAACCAGACCATCAAGGTCAGAAGAGAATCTGCAGCCAGGCCCTCAGACTTGAGCACTGCCATTATCATGTCCTGCGTAAATTCAGGATTGGCTCTAGATCAGAGACAGAGATGCAAGAGACATGGGTACTCCTTCCTCCTACACCAATGGCAGATGTCGCAAATCAATTGTGGTACTTTTTTACCCTGGGTACGGCAATGGCCTCAGAATCCTTCACATAAGAGCTCCAAACAGCCACTGTCAATCAACTGAAAGCAGCACATGAGACAAATTCCATTTGTTATGCCTGGTCCCAAAGTCACAGGTAGCATCCATTCCGTATGTGAGAGCACACTAGCCTCAGTGGTAAATAATATAGAGTCATAGCAGCAAGGTGCTAGGTCAGTGGTTTCAAACTTTGATGTGCGTCATAATCACCTAGATGGCTTATTAAAACCAAGATTGCCAGGGTCCACCTCCAGAGTCTCTGATTTAGCAGGTGTGGGGTGAGGCTAGAATTTGTATTTCTAACAAGTTCTAGGAGTGACACAGGCAGGGAATATCCCTGCTCTCATGACAGTCACAGTATGGGGCTGAGGTAGGAGACACAAACAACTGAACAGGCAATTACAGTTCAGTGTAAACAGTGGTACCAGGGGGACACACAGGGAGCTGTAGGATCACAGAACCAGAGCACCTGACCCAGTCTGGGAAGGGCACAGAATTCTGCTCAGAGGAAGGCAAAATTGATCTGGTACCTGAGGATGAGAAGAAGGAAGTCCAGAAGAAGGGGAGGAAACTTATTACAGCCTTGGGTTGTTTCCTTTTTGCACACATATGTGCCCACATGCACATACTCTGCCTCATTTCCCCCTCTGACTAGTAACATACCTGGATGAAGAGATCATCTTTCATGTACACAGGCATTCCACATGGAACTTGGTCCCTAGCGGACATGGGAGTTTTTACTCATTGATTGAATCCACACATGTGCAATGGTCTGGAATTGTTCTACATTTAGGAAGCAGCAGGAAAGGAGGAAAGGGGAGTGTAAGGAGATGTGGAATTGGTTGAAATCCCCTCCATAGTCTAATTACCTGCAGGACAGATGATTCCATATTATGCACTTACAGCATACCCTGCCTCGGCCCAGCAGGCTCACTTATACCCAGCAGCATATCTGTGGATGGTGATTAATGATCTATAGTCCTAGCTTTTACATCCACTCCCAGCCCAAGCCACCATCTGTGAATAGTCTCTTGCTTGAGTAATAGCTGTGTCTAGCACATTGTTTTGCACGTTTATAAACAGAGATTGGGTGTTTTCCTTTGCGGCCTTAATTTCAAGTGATTAGGCTGAGCTCATTCCTATAAGCAGCCTCTTTCCTAGAATTCAAAGTTTGAGGGTCAGGACCATTGCTCACCCTCAAGATTCATTCCACAATGCAGCCTCTGAGGAAGCTGGAGGAAGGCCCAGAGCTCTCATGACGTCAAGACAGCCTTTCTGACTGCTGAATTGGTAGAACATGACTCCTTCCCCCAGAACCACCACTTTCTGATTTGGAAATTTAGATGAACATCCTGTTACCACATCCCCTTTCTTACTGAGCCCATATATTCATACATAGAACATGGTTAGCAAGTGACAAATATCCACTTGCCCTTCTGTCTTTCATCCAGCTTTGTCTCTGCAAAAAATAGCACAGCCTGACACATACTGAATGCTCAGCAGATGGAAAGTGAATGAGACTATTAAGATATTGATTCAAGGGTACATTTGAAATGGAGAAAATGAACTGAGTGTTTTGCAAAAAAAAAAGGTACTCTTCCCTCTGCATCCCCCATTTGAGAACTTCAATCACTCCACAGTCAGGGGCACCAGGGGAGAGGGACTGCAGCATTGAGCACTAGAAACATGTGTTTGCATCACCTTGAGTGAGGACACACATTACCCAGCCTATGTGCAGCTGTTCTCGACAAGAAAATACAAACCAGCATTTTGCATATCATTCCAGGTCTACACTCTGACCTAGTTTATAATTGAATTTGGTCCAGTGTTCATATAACATCCTGAGGGAAGGGTTACCCCAGTGACTTTACAAGTGATTACAGACCAACAGTTTCAGAATTTTTTAAATAATGCTTTTTACTTATTCAGGGACCAGCATGCAGCATTTGCATGTGTATAATGCTTTCTCCAAGAAACATACACTCTTAATAGGAACACTGTCCTTTGTGAACTGCCTGTGACCTTCAAGATGAAAAGCCAGAGGCTCACCACACCGAGTCACAGACTTTGAGAAGCAGACTGGACCTGGAGAACATCTGCCTGGACCCCTCTATTGCACGGGAAGGCAAACTGCCCAGGAGCAAGTTAGTGGCAGACTTGGGCTGAGAACCTAGGGGTCCTGACTCACCATCCAAAGTTGTCTTTTAGAAGCTGAATGAAAACCTCACCACCAGATCTTATGGGTCTGGAATAGACTTTCTGCTTGACTGGGAATTAAATAACAAAAACCTAGTTGGGTTTCAGGTACGCCAATGTGTTTCAATAATAATATGCTATTTAGGTCAAAGCACCTCCAAAATGTCTTTGTTTCAGCCACTGTGTACAAGACACTGAAATAGGATCCTCGAAAGTCTGAGCTAAGAGAAAGCCATAGAACTCTGTACCCAACAAAAAAAGCAAATACATGGCCTTTTCAAATACTCGTGGAACAGTTACTAAAACTGACCACTTATTAGGCTATAATACAAAGCTCACTACATTCTAAAAATTCAAACTCATTCAGGGCTATATTTCTGACCAAAAAAGCAATACAACTAGAAATTAGTAATAAAAGAATTATTTTTAATCCATCCACTTGCAAGTTATGGACATTGTTCTAAATAACTTTTTGATTAAAGAGGCAATCAAGACTGAAATTATGAACTATTTAGACAAAGTGTTCCCAGCCCCAGCTCTAACACTATCTGAATACTCTTGGACAAGTCCTGTAGTCTGTCAATTTTCTCTCTCTAAAAGGAGGTTGTTGCAAGGATGAAAAGAGATCACAAGAAAGAGGGCCTAGCATAGAGTACCTGCTCAACAAATGTGATGACAGTACTAAGGCCAAACTTGTCTAATTGGATGTTAAAAGGGGGCTATTCCTGTGTGCTAAAAACAGTAGAAGCTACATTTTGAAGAGATCACTATATAAAAATTTCAAAGGTGCAGAGTCAAAACTTATTACATGACTCTTGAATCCCTTACTCACATTGAGGATAGAATAGTTTTGAGAAAATGGAGCTTAAAATAGGATTTTGTTGGAGAGCACTGTGCTGGTATTTTCCCCTGCCAAGGAGAAGGGGTAGGGTCCTTCTCCTTCAAGGTAAGAGAAAGGGGCCTCAATGAGACCATTAGAGGGTTTGATATGGTCTCTCTACAATTATTGGGACACAGTACAGAGTCTAATTCCTGCCTGGAAGATCTAAAAGATTAGCAGTTCTAATGGCACAAGCAAAAGAGAGGCGCCTGTTGGGTGCTGTTCTCCCGGACATGCTCAGGTCAAATGACTTGGAGTATTTCTTGCAGGCTGGGTAGAAGGCATAATGGGGAGAGAGTCAGTCTGGATCGATTTGAAATCCCACCTAAGAGGATTCCATGGGAAAATGACTGATCCCAACTGAGAGGGCCCATATAGAGTGGACCATCGGGAAAAGCAGAGCTGAGGAGAGGGTAGCCAGCCAGAGGAAAATGCAGCATGTGTGTCAGGGGAAACATAGTTCAACTTCCCCGTAAGGGCCTCAGAAGAACCCATAAAAGAGCCCATGAGAGAAGGAGTCACCCCTAAAGTCCTTCCAGGCAGTGAAGACATCTCAACGGTACTCACAAGTAAGAGCTTTCCCGCTGCCTTTTCATCTCTTCTCCCCCCTGTACCCCCAGCAGGGTCAGAAACCCTGGTCACCAACATGAAGACGTGGGAAAGGACAGCAAAGGGAAACCCTACCTCCTCTCACCAGGGCAGGCTCGAGTTTGCAAAGGGGAGCAGATTTAACAGCAAAGCAACTCAGAAGTTTTGATTATTACACAGACCAGACTCTGAGTTGGCACTGTGTTGGCAACTTCCGGTGACCCTAGGAGTTTCTATTACTTGTGATCAGAAAAGTCATGGGACTACCTGAGTTTTCAACCAAAGGCAGTGAAAGAACTTCCGCTACTGAATTACATTTAAAGGGGCAGTAAGAGAGAAAGGGAAAAAAAAGTTGCTTGTAACTACATTCCGTAAGTTTCTTGTCCAATTGGCTGGTTGCATTTACAAGCTTTATCTCCATTCCAACCAGAACCCACTTTAGAATGCTGTGACACCAAGGGCGCCAAAGAAAGCAAGAGAACAGAACAGAACAGACTTCCTTTCATTTTATAAAACCTCTTGCCTGTCCCCCACCTCCTCCGCTATAATTCCATAGAGTATCCGCAGATTGTGCTGTTTAAGGCTGTCTCTAGGAGAGAGGGAAGTACGTGACAGAAGAGAGATTCTGGGAGACAAGAAAAGGATGGAAGGAGGCTTTTTAACAGAAAGGGAAGAGTTAGGGCAGCCAAGTCCTAATATGATAGGAGAGGATTCTCAAGCAGGCAGAAGAAGAGAGTGATGGAGTGCAGAGGGCACCCTGGGGTTCAGGCTCCTACTCTGGAGTCATGCCTAGGCCACCATTTTGGTGGCCTCATTACTGGTACATCAGCAGCAGTGACATGAAGGGTGGAATATAACAACTACAAGTCAAGCTAAGAGAGTGTCAGGGCTCAGAAAACAATACCCTAAAATGAAGGGCTCAGAAGCAGCCTCAGAAGCCAAAGTTTTTCTCTGACTTCTCCTGCCCTCCTGTTTCCCAATCCCGTTCTCCAGCAGGACTAGCCACAGAAACTAGGATTCCTCTTTCCCAAGGTGGGTCACAGAAACCAGAACCCCTTTACGTCAAAGCCAGCCATAAAGACTAAAAATATTACTCTAACTTTCCCTTCCACCTTTCTGTGTAAAAACTGGCCATAAAGAAATTATTTGACCTACTTTATTTGACTATAGGTCTTAAGACCCTCATTCCAGACAGGGGCCCTACCCCGTGCCCAGAAGGAAGGAATGCATGCTCAGAGAGGCTAAAAAGAATCTAGACAGACAGGCCTTAATGGTGTCCCCACTCGGTCTATTAGTATTACATCATACCCTTTTTGTCCAATTATATTTCTACATACTGTCTATACTTTGTTGCACCTAAGCATAAAAATGGACAATTTCCCCTGTACCTTTGGGTCTTCATTCTGAAGGCTTGCATGTATACACATGAAATAAATTTGTATGCCTTTTCTCCAATTAATCAGCCTTTTGCAAGTTGATTTTTTGCAAACCTTCAGAGGGCAAAGTGGAATGTTCTCCTTGACCCCTACAAAAGTCAGAAGCTAGAGCTTCCTTTGCTTCACCTGGAAATCCTCATGCAAAGTCCTTTAGTTGCTATACACCCAATTAAGTGAGTCATGGGGTCTCTCTCTCTCTCTCTCTCTCTCTCTCTTTTTCTCTCTTTCTGTGTGTGTGTGAGAGAGAGAGAGAAACAAATACATTTTCGAAGTACAAGTAAAATGAACATCATTTCCAATGGTCTGATAAAAGATTTTTGTATTGTTTCTAAGAGACAGAGAAAATCTGGGAAATGTAGTTTAGGTGTCAAAACAATGGAATTCCTAAGATATTTTATTGTTTCGGTGGAAGCAATGGGTCAAAATATTTCCAATTAGTGCTGTCACAAAAAACTGCTATTTAACAGAGCTTTAAATAACCATTAATTCACATATATATTATATGTTCCATTTATTACCTATCCCCAAATCAGCTTCTAACAATTTCGTGCTGTTTCTCACTTACTCTGTCTGCAATGCATGCCCCTTACCAAGACATGCTCTAAAGCTCAGTGCTATACGATGGCTAAAAAGAAAACACAAAAGGTCCAAAAGTAAGTGATAAAAATAAATAAAATAAAACTGAATTACTGAATTATGTCCATGCTAATGATTGGAAATCTTATGAAACCTGTAAGTACTGATGTAGAAAACATCTATTCATCCATCAAGACTTGACATACAGGTTACCTACCGTATGACACCTTCTTGAACCCCTAAAAGGAAACTAGTATTTGCTAGAACCACTATCTGCCATTCTGTGAGGTAGATATCATTTTCTGCATTTGAACTGGTAAAGAAACCAAAGCTCAGAAAGATGAAGTAACTTGCTCAAGGGCACACAGTTAGCATCTAGGAGTGCCCCAGATGGAAGGTGGGAAACTAACATGTATTGCAAATGGCTATTACAAGGCAAAGTGCTAAGTATCAAGATAAGTGCTTTCTCATTTAACACAATGGCCTCATAGGCAGTTAATATTATCCTCCAACTACAGATGAGCAAACTGGTGCAGTCTTGCCCTGTATTGCAAGGACGGTAAGTAGCAGGCCGGGACTCAAACGCAGGGTTTCTGGCTCCAATCCTGCGGGATTCCGAGTTATTACACTGCCTCTTCTGTAATGGTCCCTGGAACTGTCCACTCCACCCCACTTCCACTGGCCAAACTTCAGTCCTCACCTAGATTACTGCTGGTAAACATACCTCCATCCGGTACTTTTACCTTGCTATTCCACAGGCCCCAGCACCTGCTATAGCTGCCTATCACCTATCAAACTGAGTTTGAAAACCTCATGCCTAGATTTCACCATCTTCTATCATCTTAAATAACATGACTTTAATGAACATTATTTCTATCAGACAGAATTGTGAAAAACTTTAAAAAGAGTAAAAAAAGATTTCTGAATATCTTTTCCAGGGAATAATTAGGCATTGTTTAAGGAACCCTTTCTGTACCATCTAATTTTATAGGGCTGTACCTTTCATTATCTTTAACTGAGCCACTTTACAACTCTATAAACTGTAGAAAACTTATAGTAATGCAAATGAATTTTGTCAGTGGAGATGCAAATGTAAACTTCACCTCCTCCCCAGGAGGCCCGTTTTACTTGGTAAATTCCTTTCAGTACTTTTGAGGGCCTTTACATGTGTCTGCTCTCTTCTTTGGACCAGCTGCAACATCATACTGTTTCCCTCATTAATTAATGAGTTAAATAAAATCTTTGACCTACGTTCTGAAAGGGAGTCATGATTTTACCTTTTTTTTTAAATCATCCCTTAACATTTTCCACTGCTGTCTGAAATATTTGCCAGTCAGCCTGGATTATTCTACTCCATTCTAGAAACACAGTATGTTCACTCCTCCTTCCCTTTTCAGGTCTCCCCTTCCCAGGGACTATAAATACACAGATGTACATACACAAACACACACATAAGCACACACACCAGGAACAGCAACCTTCTTTCAGGGAGAGACAGGGAAAGGGGAGAAAGTAAAAATATAATAATAGCAAATTAGACCAAGGTCAGCAAACTATGGCCCTTGGGCCAAATCTGGTTTATCACCTTTTTTTTTTTTTAAATAAAGTGTATTACAACACAGCCACATCCATTCATTTATGAATTGTCTATGGCTGCTTTCGTGCTACAACAACGGCAAAGTTGAGCAGTTGTGGCACAGACTTTCTGGCCTGCAAAGTCTAAGATATTTCCTAGCTGGCCCGTTTCAGAAAACGTTTGCTGACTTCTGAATCAGACACACTCTTTACCCTTTACAGCATTTATGATTTCATGATGGGAAGTAGTGAATATACATAGACAAGAATACAAAATGACAATAAAATAAAGTGGATCTCCATGTACGCGTGTGGATGGGGAGGATGAAATTTAGGATGGGAGCGCTGAGTGTGCATGAAAATGGAACTACTTGGCTTCAATACCTCCAAAGCACAACATCAAAGCCATGCCATGTAACTTAATTAATTTGTTTATTTGCTTATTGCAATTTTTCTTTTTTTATTGCAAAATAGGTCAATATACTGGAAGATAGTATAATCGACATAAGTGCTTAACTCACTTTAAGATTTTGTCATATTTGCTTCAGATTTTATTTTCACATACTTTCTTTAATCTGAGAATATTTGGCTAGGTTTTCTCTCTCATCAATTGACTATAAAATGAAGGGGATCCATGGAACATTTATTCTACCCAAGATCTGAAGAAATCTCCCAGTGGTAATGATTTATTTCTTTTAAAATCTTGCTTTTGTTTTGTCTCATATTTATTTTTTAAAAATAAGATTCATATGGTTCAAAATTCAAAAGGGACAAAAGAATAAACAGTGAGATATCAGCCCCTCATTATTATAAACAACATTATACATTTCTTATGTTTCCTTCCAGAGATATTTTATGCATATTTGAGCAAATACATATGTATATTTATTTTTCCACTTCTTTTTACACATTCTTTTCATTCACTCGATACTTTATCTTGGTAATTCATCCAGATCAGCACATACAAAATTCTCATTCTCTTCTTTCAAGATTTCATAGCTTTCCTTTGTATGGATAAAATATAATTTATTTGGCCAGTTTTTTCCCCTCATGACCTTTAGATTGTTTCCAATCTTTTGCAATTACAAACAAGGCTACAATGAATAATCACATGCATATATGCAATATAAGAATAGCTTAGACCAAAAAGTGTAATTGCTAGGTCAAAGATTATGTGCATTTGCAATTTTGATAGATATTGCAAAATTGCTTTCCATAGAGAAGTTCCCAAAAATTACACTTCCACCACAAATGTATGAGGAGGTCCAGACCCTCGCTATCACAAGTCACATTAGCCTTTCTGATCTTTGCCACTCTGAGAGGTGACAAATGGTGTCTTGGTGTAGTTGTAAATTGTATTTTCCTCATAAGGAATGGAGCTAAGAATCTTTTCATACAGTTATGTCATTTGTATTTGCATCTCTAAAAACTCTATGTTCAAATATTTTTGGTATGTTTTCTTTTGGGTGATTGGTCTTTTTGGGGGGGAAAGGAGGGGCACTTTAAAATCCATCCAAAGTGGCATGGCCATGATAGAGCCTGGGACAGAGAGGTCAGTCAGCTAACAGTCACTTGTAAACTCTTTCCCAGATAAATGGACCATGTTAAAGGACCATGTATAGGTCTCCTGCTTCAGTGGCTCCCCATTACCTACAGAATCAAGTCCAGGCCCTGTCATATGACATCCAGGGCCCTCCATGTTCCAGAAACACCAAATAGCATGTGCTACCACCCACCCCCACTTCAATTCCCACCTCTTCATCTTTGTCTTTTGGGCCATTCCCTCTACTCGCCTTTCTTTGCCCAGACAACTCTCTCTATAGACTTAACATTCAGTTCGTGTGTTACATTCTCCAGGAAATCTTCCCTGAGCCCCAAATTGTGGCATGACTTTCCTCACTGCTTCAATGGGACCACGTGCAAACGTCTATTAAAGTTATCTCTAAGGTATCTATCTCCCCTATTAAACCAGAGTCTCTTCAGGGTCTTCTTTCTCAAGGAAGACAATTTATAAGTGTTGAATGACCTGAAACTCTATTAAAAATTAACCATATGATTTCGAATATGCCTCCTGGGGTCTTGGTTCCCTCTTCTGTAAAACGAAAGGGTGAGATTGGATAATTTCTAAAGTCCCTCTTGGATCTATGAATAGATGAACCAATGGATGAAGGAGGCATCTGATAAGGATTCATATGGTAGCAAAATACACAATGGATTAGGAGCTGGGGAGAAAGTCAGAGTCCAATTAGGAGATGGTTGTACTGACCCAAAAATGAAGTACAGCAAAAATGGACTCTACTAAGATGGTGGTAGTAGAATAGAGAGACGTTTTTAAGCAAAACATTTATGGCTCTTGGTGACTGATAGAATAAAGATGGCCACCATCAATTCCTTCCCTTACTGTATGCATACGCTCCTTCTCATACCAAGAGATAAGGCCTAAAAACCCACCCTGTTGAATCTGGAGATGCCTTAGTAACTTTCTTGACCAATAAAATATGATGAAAGTAAAGATCTGGGGCTTCTAAAGCTAGGTCATAAGAAACCCTGTAGCTTCCAACTGAATACTTTAGAATGCTCACTCTGGGGGAAAGTCATCTGCCATGTTGAAAGACTAATCTAAGACCACCATGTTGTGAGGAAACCCAAGGTAGCCATGTGGGGAAAGACAGATGCCCAATTAGCCTCCAGTGTTTCCCAGCCGAGGTGCCAGATATGTGAGTGAAGAGCCTTCAGATGACTCCAGTCTCTGCCATCATCAGAGTGCAACTGCAGGAGAGACCAAGCAGCAATTGCCCAGCTGAGTGCAGTCAACCCCCAGAACAATGAGAGATAATAATCAAAAGTAATAAACTGTTGTTTTAAGCTACTCCATTTTGGGGTGGTTTGTCACACAGAAATAGATAGCCAAAACATAGAGGAAGCAGCAGACACAGGATAACAAAGTGGGGAGTACAGAAGATGGATTCTTGCATACCCAGATTTCAATCCCAGGTCAGCATACTACTAAGTGGCCTTTGGCAAAGTTCCTAACCTCACTAAGCCTTAGTTTGTTCATCTGTAAAATGGTATGATTATAGTTCCTACCTCCGAGGGTTATTGTGGAAACCGACGAGATGACACAAGTGAGGTTACCCAGCATGTTGACTACAGGCCTTCACTAAATGGAAAGTGTTGTAACATTAGAGGGAGAATCAAAGATAACTCAAGATTAATGAGAGGATGGTGATAGGAATGATATAATGGGGGTCAGGAAGGAGTTTTAGGCATGTTAAGTCTGACATCCAAGGAGAACCTCTTACACATCTTCTGTGACCCTAGGCCTCCTAACAAGGTCCTCAAGACTAACTGCCTGACTGATTCACAGTAGAAGAGAAGATGCAAAGGGGAAAACTGGGTAGTGGGAAAAGGTGTTGACTATTTAGACTGAGGATTATGTTAATTTGTGCCACATTAAAATTAGTAACAAGAACTACACTTGCCATTACACAGCCAGCCACACTATAGTATAATGAGTTCTCCATCTATGTAGCTGCCAGGGCTGGCTATACTTATGCAGGCTGTGTTGAGGGGGACAAGGAAGCTCTCTTTTGCCATTTCCACTGGGTGTCAAGCCCTGAGCTAAGTATCTTCACAAACATTCTCTGTTAATCTTCTTGGCAATCCCATTAGTATTACTCCCATTTTACACGGAAGGAAGCTAAGGCTCAGAGAATCAAAGTAACTTGCACTCAGCCACCCAGATAGTAAGTAAAGATTATAATGACAGTGGTGATGATTATGTGAAGTAATATTAACTGAGCAGTAGCAGGCACTGTTCTAAGCACTTTATGTGCATTGTTTAATTTAGTTCTCACGGCAACCAGAGATAAATACTATTTTTGCATGCACTTACAGATGGGGAAACTGAGGCATGTTGAAATTAAGTCTTTTCCCAAGGCTATGCCGTTGATAAGTGGCTTAGCCAGGATATGAACTTATGAAATCTGACCCCAGAGTTGCAGCTCTTGAGAGCTCCATGCTTGTTCTTATCTTTTCCGTTATGAGGCTAGGACGGGCCCACCTAATGGGTCTGAATGGAGACCTATCTAATGGGATTTCTGACGGATGGATTCCCCAAGTCCCATTTTATCACACTCCACAATTGAAGTACAGTTACTAACAGTTACTAAATATTCCCTGGACTGATAATAAAGAGGTTTTCCCATATAGGAAAACTTGATGTGGAAACTCTCTATTAAACCACTACAGAGAGAGGCCAGGGGCAGAATTCAAGGAACAGCTCTGAAGTGGGAGGTAGATGCCGACCCTCCATCACGAGGTGAGACACACACCTTTGAGGATCTCCAGCCAAATGTGACTAGGCCCTTCGAAGCCCAGAGAAGGGGAAGGACAGGAAAGGCCATGCTATGGGCACTTGTCTGAAAGAGAGGGAGGAGCCAGCCAGGGCTCAAAAAGTGGGATCTGGCCAGCCCTTCCTGAAGAGGCTGGGCCTCCACTTCCCATTTCTACAGCTGAGTCCCACAGTCTCAACAGACAGCAAAGCCACCTCTTAGAACCTCGCCCAAGTTTGAGGTATTTGGTAGGAATCACGGCACGGGGCCAAAATGAATGCCTTTTTTTCCCCTCTTCGAATCAGTAAGACTGTTGGTAGTATGATGGGGAACAGGAAAAACCTCAAAACAGATTATTTTACAAAATAACATAACTCAATTATTTTCAGACGGCAGAAAGGGAAAATCCATTTCTCGCCACATTTAATTTTCTCACTTTCTTTCCTTTATCCTTCCCAAATCTCCGTCCCGCATCTGGAATGTGATCCTGATGTGCACTCCCCTTCCTCTGCCAGAAAGGGCTCCGGTTGCTGGATTCTGCCAAGACACTTAATCCAGGCCCCGCCCTTATTAAAACTGCGGGCGGGAGAGGGAGGAGTAAGAGGGAGCAAGGGCGTGGGGCTCTGTGCTGCCTCCCCAGTGCCTCGAATACTTTCTCAAAACCTGGCAGCTGCACCCGCTGCTCTGGGCTGCTGCAGCCTACACCCTCTCAGAGAAGCCGGTCTGCAGGGAGACCCACTGGGTGGACTTGCTAAAATATACACTGAAGAGTGAGCCTGTCAGCTCCCACCCGGGCCAGGAGCGGTGGCCAAGGAAACACATGCCTCCCAGCCTGGCCATCCCAATAACATCCCAGTGACAGAAATGAGAGTGGGCAACGGACGACACAGTCATCACTGATCTTAGAGTCCCTGCAGTGCAGATGTCCTGCAGTAGGCTGCCTGCCCACACACCAGCCACAAAGTTGAGAGACTGAGTAGAACAGTGAGACCTGCTAGGGTGCAAGACAGGAAGTCAGGAGGAAGAGGGGCATTCCTTTGCATTCTCTCCATCACCTAGGGCATTCCAGGAAGTGGTGGTCCTTGGCCCAGAAGCCACAGGACATGAGTGGAGCAGCTCCCATGCCCTGTGCACCTACTAAGGCTGGGAGCAGTGACATGGATATGCTCTTCTTACCCCAAATCCACAAGGAAAATGGCGTCTTTCACACATTTGAGGTGTGCAGCTGTGGTCTCTCTCTGCTGCCCCCTGTGTTGGACCTGACGGCCACATTGCATGTTGTTCCTTGGTGTCTTCCTGGTATACAGTGCTGCTAATGTTCTGGGAATAAAACTCTCCTTAGGGAAGAAGCTGTGAGTGTAGAGAAAGTGGAGGAGGGAGAAGAGGACAGTTCCAGGCTCCTCAGTGCTAGAATAGCTATGGCAGACTCCCATCTGACGTAAGATAGGGCTGTGGGGCTCCCGGGAGCAGATGGACTCCCCTAAGAGAGGAGGGTACCCTTATGAGCCCTGAGGACCACAGTCTCCTTTGCCTTAGCTTGCTTAAGAAGGGTCAGTAACCCTGCTAAAGCCTCCACCCCCCACCATCCCTCCTTCTATTTTCTTTCCTTCTTTCCTTTTCTTCCTCCTTCCTTCCTTTCCTTCCTTCCTCCCTTCCTTCCCTTCTCTACATTCTTCTGTTCATTCATTCAACATATTTTCATTCAGCACCTACTATGTACCAAGTATTTTTTCTAGGCTCTGGGGACACAGCAGAGAATGAGGCCAACAGATCTCAGCCCTCAAAGAGCTTCCATTCTATTGAGGGTGGGGGGAGACAGACAATAAATAAATAAGAAAAAATGACCTCTCCCGATGTTGGACTATAATATGTGTGTAATAAACGTGTGAGAACAGGGGGATTAGCATGGAGTGACTGAATGGCCACCTTGGGCTGGGTGCTCATGGAAGGCCTTTGGGCCCCAGAAGCAACCATCTGCAGAGAGTAGTCATCAGCCTCATGGGGAGAAGAAGCTAATTAGAACTAATCAGAAGAGCCTAAATTGGAAGATTTAGGGAAGCATTAATCTAAGACTCTGTTTTGACACATGAAGAAAATACTCCTTCATGCTTGACCCTGGGTCTTGCTGATCCAAACTCAGTCAAGCAGAAGCACTGTCCTCAGCTCTCTGAGGCCCCAGTCTGACTGCCCCAGTGCATGTGCCCAGCTAAGTAGGGGCTGGGCTGGCAGCTTCCTTCCTTTCCCAACTGACCAGCAGCCCAAGTGCTCTTTATTTTGCTATCTGTCCTCTGGGCACCAGTGAACAACACACAATTCAGTAATACTTGAGCTACAGGTCCACACTTGTCACAAAAACAAGAAACAAACCAACCCCTGGGTAGATGCGGAAATGCAATAAACTGAGACATTCCTTTAGAGCCTCTCTTTTGAGCATGTGTATGCACATGCACACACACATGCACATGCACACACATACACACACAAAAGAGTCAAATTTCAAACTAGCTGGAGGAAAGCATGTCTTGCTCAGGAACTCATCAGGTTTGGAAGCCAATTTCAAATAAAAAAGAGCTCCTTGGTGAGTTGCGTGTAAGGAGGCCAGGATTAACACTCACCTTATGCAGTATGCATGTTATATCAGTCTTTTATTGCATGCAGTTTTGCTCCAGGAAAACCTTTATTTGAAACATGATTTGATCTGCAGTGCATAGAAATCTCCATAGAGAGGACTCTCAGCCCAAAAAGGTCATGGATAGGAAAGAATCTAGCACAGGGCCTGACTCATGGTCGGCAATCAGCAAATGTTATTTTTACAGAACATTTGTAATGCTTACATGTTAAAACAACAGGATTCTCGGGGGCGGGTGTGTGTGTGTGTGTGTGTGTGTGTGAATTCTCAGATGCAATAGATTTATCCATTTGCCAAACATCAGCATAGGCACCAAAGAGGCACAGGAAATGCAAGGAAGACCAAGAGGGAGCGTGAGGTTTACTGGAGGGACATCATATGAGATGAAGTACTCTAAGCATGACCAGAGTTTTGTACGTGAAAGGCATGTATTGACTACACTCCATGCCCCCATCTTCTTTAGGCAATGATGTAGGATTTATTCTAGACTGGGGAAACTTCAAGATAATCTGGTCTCCATCCCTCAAGTTTGGAGAGGTCATGAGGCCTGCTCAAGGCTATACCGCAGGCCTACCTGTTGTCTGGTTGGCTCACTCTATGCTTATTAGCAACTGCAGGAGTAGAGATAACATTGGAGCCCAAAGTAGTTAAAGATGCGACCTCATGAACCAAGCTCAATGACATCCATGGCTTTGCCTGGCACACAATGGGCACCCAGTAGATTTATGTTGAATTAATAAAGGAGGAGCCTTTTGTTCACCAAGTACTTCCTGAGCCACAATTTGGAGAAGTATGACCTGGGACCAAAGTGAAAAACTGAAGGTGGCTTCTCAGTCCTTCTCTAACTGGGTCAATCTAAAGCCACTCTGCTGGCTTCCTGCCTGACACCCTCCTTCCCTTGGTTTCTGGACACTTTTCCCTTTTGATCTCCCTTGGGGCTCCCTAGCCTATCCTCCTCAGTTTCCTTCATTGGCCCCTTTTCTGGACTGCCCCTTGGATACTGATGCTCCTCAGGGTTCCATCCTCAGTGTCTTCCCTCCGCAATCACCTGGCAAGCTCATCTGCTCTCTTTCCTTACACATGTGAGAATCTCATCTGTTCTTCTGTGACTTCCCACATTTACAAGGGAGGGAACTAAAGCTCAGAGGTCACATAAGCAGCAAATGGCAGAGGCACCATTTGAATCCAGGTCTATCTGATT
This sequence comes from Daubentonia madagascariensis, assembly GCA_023783475.1. NCBI lineage: Eukaryota > Metazoa > Chordata > Mammalia > Primates > Daubentoniidae > Daubentonia > Daubentonia madagascariensis. The sequence continues at coordinate 2,040,443 of JAKFHU010000144.1, read as the reverse complement.
CTTAAGTCCATGTCTCCCATGCAAAGAAGTTGCGATTTTATCATCCAGGCACTGAAGAAGTAGTGGAGACATTGCATTCTATAGATAACTTATAAATCAGTAGCTCCTATTACTTTGGTGTCTAACGGACCCTTTTGAGAATTATATAAAAGCACGGACCTTCTCCATAAAAGCTTCACATGTGAATGTATTAGTAGAAAAAACATTTTGTATACAATTTAAAGTATGTCCTGGATTCCCTGGAAGCTCATCAATGACTCCCTCTAGGTCATTAAGAACCCATCCTGTAAAGACTCAGAGAACACTTTTGAAGTACTTTAAAGAAAACCACAGTTTAGGTGTTCTTTCTCATCTGCTTTGACTTGCTCTAGTAAGCAAAACTGAAAACTAAATCACATGATGGATTTTTTGTGGTCAGATTAAGAGTTTGCTAATAAAAATGGCAAGGACACTATTTTTATTAACATGGTTTATTTATTAAAAAATTGCACTTGGCCCAAGCCAACCAAAGATGTTGCATCATATACAGATTTTATTTTCCTCATCCCCACTGTTCTTCTAGGAGCAGTATCCCTGGATAAAAAGAGTAGCTTTAAAGTGTAGAAACATTGTTTCTGCTTCATGTGTCATGCATCTGTTGGTGTCAGAAGAGTCTGACCAGAATGCTGTGATCACTAAATGAAGCCTCATGCATAGAGTGCTCAGCAAAGTGTCTGTACATGAATGATGTTGAATGAATGTGAGTTATCGCCTGAGAGGTCCTTGGAAAGCTGCCCTCAGGCCTGCCATTTTAGCCTCATCTCCTGATCCTCTCATCTACCGAACCTCTAGAAAAGCCACCTGGACAAAACAGCATTTCCCGGAGCTTTTGGGCTTCTGAGCCATCACTCATGCTGTTCCCTTCTCCTAGAATGCCCTTCTACCAATGTAACCATATGGAAAATTCCATTAAGACCCAGCTTAAATGGTAAGCTTTCCTTTATCCTAGCGCAACAACCTGGTTGGAATTTACTTTTCTTTCATCGGGGCTCCTAAAAGCACCGTGGACAAGCCTCAACCATAGCACGTATGATACTGTGTTACAGTTAGTCATTTCTTTCCCCCTGGCATCCCTGAGCTCTCAAGAACAGAACCCATGTGTCTAACATTTGTATCCCTAACTGACCACATAGGATCTCAATAAATACTCTTAGAAATGAACTCAACTATATCAGTAAATCCTTTCTCAGTTCCAGGGTGTCTAGAAGCTTTAGTAAAGTTCCACTATGTTCCAATTTACCCGGTTTTTAAAGACCTACACTTTTCAACCCAGTTCCTAATGGATCCAGCATACATAGTAATGCCTGCTACTCGGTAATGGGGCCATGACTATGTGAAACATCCTGTAATTCATCTCTATACACACTTGTTGCCAAGGGAAAGAAACATGTCTGCTTCTCAGAAAGAATGGCTGGCAACCACCAGGGCTTTGGATAAACTCAGGCCATGTGTCTTCAGCCAGAAGTTTACCTTGTGGACCGACCATCAAACCTTAACCTGGCTGAGGACCGCACATAATAGAAACAGCAACACCAGCAGAGGCCGTCCTGGAAGCTTCAGTCTTCCCAGATGAACATTCAACATGTTCCTGGTTGGGAAAGGATGCTAAAGAACAAAGAGGACAGGAAAGCATCGACTCTGTTCAAATCACGAACCTGCCAAAAATAAATGGACAGCGTAATCTTTTCTTTTGTTTAATTACTAGGCCAACTTTGGAAGCCAAAGAGGAAAAATGTGAGAAGTACAGGGTCGTCATGATTCTTCAAAGGGGCTTTTATCGGGTAGCTGCACAAATGTATTCAGGAGCGTGAAAAAGACCCAGGGCTGGTAAACTGTGGGCGGTAAAGCAAAATGACAGAAAGTGGTGGGTTTCCTAAATGTTGATCAGGGTAAACAAGTTACCATTTTTTGGTAATTGACTTCTGAATCTATATGGCTCTTGGAAGGGAGTAAGGAGATAAAAGCAAAGGCAGGGACCATGTTGGGAGACGTTGCAGAAAGGAAACAGTTTCCATGTCGTTTCCAGTCCAATCTGGCTGTGGAGAAAAGCATCGCCAGCCCGGAAGAGGGGCCAGGCAAACACCATCTCCACTCCTCGGTGACAGTCTCCATAAGACACTGGAAATAGCTGTGGCCTTGAGCTTGCAGCCTTCACACAGATAATAAGAACAAAGAGCACATGTGAGAAGCATTTCAGTATTATTCTGAGGTTATAAAAAGCTTGCTTAGTTTGTGTACAAAGAGGAACTTAGGAGCAGATGACTGGGAGATGCAGCAAGGTCGGAAGTCTCATAAAATCCCTAAGATGATAGAAAAAAACAGTATTTAGAGGGTAAAATCAACCAACAGAAGCAATATAGTTTAAGGGCCTATAGTACATGTCTGTTTTACTTATGTATACTTTCCCTAAATAAGGAATTTCTTTTTCTTTTTCTTTTCTAATAATGACAAATATATAGTGTGTTGGGATGGGAAACGCAGAAAGCTCAGCTCAGCACCAGGTATCACACTGGCCCGGCCCCTCACCAACAGTTTCAGCCTCTACTCTACAGAAGTCAGCCTTGGCCAGATCCTCTCTAGAACCTCTTGCATCACTCACTTCCTGTGACTGATTTGTCATGCAACGTTTAATTGTGATGCAGAGGCTGTTTTCCCACAGAGTACAGATGGACTTCTGCTACTCTTCAGGGCGTTCGCCAACCACTCACCAGATACCCCAGGACTACAGCTGGCCCTGGAAAGCACTCTCCAAATGGAGGTCATCGGTACCCCAGCTGGTGCTCAAAGCAAAGCTGTTCCAACCGCAGCATGTTGACAGACTTGTCTGACTGTGTTCATTGAACACAGGGACCCGAGTGGCCTCACATATCAGATCAGCTTAAAGGTAATACACCCACCAATTCTGCCAGTGGGGTTTCTTAGAAGAGTTACCAACAGGCTTGATACAATGAAGAGTGTAGAAGTGTGTCCACGTGCTTTGCTTGCAGTGGTGCACTTACACAGAGGAGATGCCCCAAATCTGGGGGTGGCACACCCTTGTCACCAACTCTTATTTTCCCATGTGCCCTCCCCCAGGGCCTCAGCTCACCTCCCCTGCTGTCTTCTGTATCCTCCTCCCAAACTTCCATGGACAGCTCAAGCATGTTGGCTATCCTTTCTAGTTGACTTTTCTTCAAATTAATGAAATTCAGCTTCAGAGTTCTATAAAGGACTATGTTAGGAAAATTTTATTTTGGGAAATGAAGAAGGAAAAATTAAAATTCGAGTCACAAAATATTCATTGGCTCCTTATGTGCCAGAGACCCAGAGAGGAGGTTACTTAACCGGTCACTGGCAGCCCCAAGTACAGAACTCAGGGCTCCCAATTCCCAGGGAAGGGTTCATTCCTGTTCTACTTCTCTGCTGGGCAGGGAATGACTGTCTGAATTCTAGGTCACTCGGCTCCCCACCAAGAACACACACTTCAAAACGAAGGTGCCAAAAAGGAACATTAAACAGACACCAATATCCCCTCATGTCGTATACGGAAAAGCATAACTTTGGGATATTTTTAGTGAGTGAATGTGGACAAAACTCAAGGACAAAACCAAGTTCAGCTTAAAATAATGAAGTTTAAGTTAATATAACTCGCCTTGTTTTTAGCATCACAATTCACTTTTTTTTTGGTAATTTGCAGCTTACATAATTATAAGGCTGAAAATCTATTACCCCAGCTGAGCAAGGATACACTATAAATGTGCTAGAATAAAATGTAGATGGAGATTTAATTATCATGCTACTCCTGCTCTTTAAATAACCGTGTGTCAGCACTTCTATAAACCGATTTGCATTACGTTAAAATTAATGGACTGGAAACCTCTGCTCCTGGTGAAACAGACCCTACCCTTCTCTCCTCCCTGCTCTCCGCCTCCTTCCTGACACCAGCTGCATATGGGCTCTCCTTCCCTGGGCCCACACTGAATCTCCAACTCTCCATTTCAGTTACAAAGCCCCTGTTGCCTCTAAGAGTAAGGACCCCTATCCCATCCCAACCCAAACCTACGCACGTGCAGCCTCGTCCCATTTCTCCAAAACACGTGACAGCAAAACAACACCCAAAACCAACTCTCAGCAATCTCTTTTTCTCTTTCCACAGTGGTCTTTGGCCCCTGCTGGGTGTGGCCCACCTTTACCTGTGAGAGTGCCACCGAGTAATGAGACGAAGGGGAGGTCACCTCTCAGAGGCGAGCCCATCGGGGACTGTACAGGCTTGCCAAGGCTGAGAGCATGTACTCTAGTGGCAGGGGTCAGTGACAGGCGCTAGGTAGACAGAAAAGTGATGAGAGCAGCCAGTGGCCATATCTTTAAAACGTGTGCAAATGGAGGGAAGAAGGGAGATGGAGCAGTGAGCAGCCTCATGTCATCTTTGTTTTCTACGCGGTGTAAACATGCACGTGTGAACGAAGCAGGAAAGGACTGAGCAAGAGAATGGTTGATACTAAAGAGAAAAACAACTAAAAAAAGGGAAACAAAATTTGTAGGCGCTTTTCTGGGCTGGCCACTTCTGTACCCAATTTACCCTTTGTATGTAATATATCTAATTTAATCACCATAACTCAGAGTTGCCTCATTTTCAGTGAGAACACTGAAGTTCTAATCAAAAGAATTAAGCAATTTGTCTGTGATCTCACCGCTAAGAAGAACTAATGTGGGATTGGAACCCAGGTCAGCCTGACTCCTTCGTCCTGGTGTCCCCACCACTCTATGCGGCAAAGCACTGGAGGAAGGGATGGACTCGGGAACACAGGTAAGAAGGATGGTCCAGAAAAACAGGATTTATTTCTGAAATCCAGAATGGATAGCTACAGAGATCACAATACAGATGTGACTATAAAGGAGAGTGAATTTCATAATAAAAAAAGTGAGAACCTGCATATCCAAATAAGAGCAATGCTTCCCTGCAGTGGGGTCACTCTGGAGGCTTGGCACTTATTCCAAAGATGCTATTGTCACTCAAAATGTTTATGTAACCCCATGTTAGAGCAGAGTTACAGAGTGTGCACCACACTCTTTTTAAATAGCTCAGCAGTAACAGGCATTTCTACTTGTAGGTAAATTTGGCTTTTGAAAACAGCTAAATATCCTTTGCAATCAAATCTGGAGCAAAAGCTTGTACTGGGAAGTGTAATTTTAATTAAAGGCTAAAACAGCCATTATAATTAGGAGTGACTATAAATTAAAGAGACTATATCTTCTATAGCTCAACCTGGCTCTGAACACAAGTAAGAGGTAAGCTCTGAGCTGTTTTCTGGAACATGGAAAGAGAGAAAACTAGAATGAATTTTATGATGTTATATTGGAATTTGAGATATGAGTGTAAACTCAAAATTTCCCACAAATACATATGGATACAGAAATTAATGTAGATGTAAATATATGTGTATATACATAGAGACATATTGCCTAGCTCTGTCACAGAAAGGGTTAGGAGTAGCAACACCCCAACAGCAACAAGCAACCTATTGCTTGGATCTTGGCTTCTAAATACCATTCTCCACTAAAATGGACCAGAGCTTCTTGGAAAAATGGTTGATTCTCGGGTTGGGACTGGTAAAGTACAATATAAGCTTGGAACATCTTGTCACACCAGAAAGCGAAGAAGTACTCAAAGAATGATGGAGACATGTCAAAAAAGACACTGGAGCCAGGCTGAAGTGGCTCTCACTGGCCAAATATGGGACAATTAGAGCTTCAAAGTAAATAATAAAAGTAACAGATCATTGTCCATTGAGTAAGAGGGAAACCCACGTGTCCATGCTGATATAAATAAATGACTGACTAAGCAAACAAATCAACATTATACACCACCTGATAGGATACAATAAGAACACATCATTACTTCTGTGATTTTCCTGCCAAAAATTCACAACCTGAATCTAATCATAAGTAAACATCAGACAAATCCAAACTGAGTGCCATTCTCCATAATAATGGTCTGCCATCTTCAAAAATGTCAAGGTCATGAAAGTCAAGGAAAGACTGGGAAATGGTTCCAGAGTGAGGGAGACCAAAGAGATATGACAACTAAATACAATGTGTGACTCTGAACTAGATACTTTCATTATAAGAACATTAATGGGACAATTAGTGAAATTTGAATGATGTTTAAGAATTAGATGGTAGTAATATATCAATATTAATTTCCTGATTTTGATGATTGTTTTGTGGTTTTATATGAGAATGTCTTTGTTTATAGGAAACATTGTATAGGGGGTGATGGTGTATCACATTAGCAACTTACTCTCAAAGAGTTTCAGGGGAAAAAAAGAAAGATTTCTCTGTATACAGGGCTTCATCTTTTCTACAAGTTTGAGACTGTTTCAAAGTAAAAAAAATAAATTTTTAAAAAACAACAAAACTATGCTCACCTATTTCTGGCCAATGCACTGCAAGGATAAGTCTTTAGGGACATCTTAGAAAGATGTTCTTCCCTGGCAAAAAGAGAGAACCTCTTAAAGGGAAAGCATTTCCCTTCTACCAAACAGGCATTTCCGTGTCAAAGCTGATGCCTGGGGCTGTCGCAACCATCTTGCAAATGGAGAAAAGCCACTAAAAACTCAGAGAAGCCATCCCAGAGACCTGACATTGGTAAGCTGCTAAATTCACAAGCCCTCAAACTGGCTACCTCCACATTTCTTGTTATGTGTGATTTATTACCAAATCCAAATTGTTCAAGTAGAAAAAATTTTTTATAATCTGCATTCAGGCATCACTGGTTCTCCTGTTTGAAGAATTGATCGGTCAATCGATCAATCGATCGTAGAGTTCAGCATTCTCTCCTCTTACAGGGTGCTCCGTGCCTTTGGCCCTACTCTGCCCTCTATATCAGCTTCCCTCCTACACTCCCTCTGGCCTAATGGGGAGCTGCTGGCACTTGAAGTGCCCTTCCTATCTGGCAGGCTGCTAGTGTGCAACTCCTCCTTACTCACAGCCAACCCCTCCCTTCACCCTACCCACACACGTGCGTGCACACACACACACCTGCATACTGACAAAGAACAGAAGCATACCGTACAGAAATGAGAAAACATGTATAATTACAGCCAATGTCACAGACCCTGGCTAGACTAAGGAAAGATCGAGGATAAAGATGAAGAAATCTGAAAATGGTTTCCTCTCGGACTCTGTCTCCTGATTTCCTCTTTGAACATTTTTCCCTGTGTAACCTGCACACTTCTTTGCACACTTTTCCCACATGACCACACACACACTCAGAATTCCCTGCTCACTTTCTCGACATCACACCTAAAGCTCTTGGAAGTTGGACCTGAGAAATAGACATTGATACCACACCACTTTCAAAATCCTTCCCACAGCCCAGAAGATTCTGGTGGGTGAAGGCCACATTTGTTGAGTAGATTGTCTACATACCAACACAGCATCCCTGCGGGTGAGCACAAAAAATCATAAAGGATGCTCATGATACAACCTGGTGCTTCCACATTTTTTTCTGAGTATGAAATAATGCCCCTACCCTGAGCCCAGAAAAACTTTCACACGATTTACTGCTTTCCCTAAATTAGCACGTCTGGCAAGAAACAACTAAAGATACCCTTATAGCACAGGAAGTAATGGATGTCATGGAGGACACAAAGGATGAGGATGTGAGGTTTGTGGAGCAGGCACCCGGCCAGCACCCCACACGTGTGCTTAGTGAGGCAGCTCAAACGCATCTGGAGAGGTGGACAGTGCTCCGCAGGTAGATGTGGTGAGTTGAATGGCACCCCTCTTCCCCAAAATACACCCAAGTCCTAACCCTGGAACCTGTAAATATGACTTTATTTGGAAATAGAGTCTTTGCAGATGTAATTAAGAACCCTGAGATGAAATCATCCTGGATTTAGGGCAGCCCTAAATCCAATGACAGGTGTTCTTATAAGAGAAAGGTAGAGGGAGGTTTGAGTCACAGAAACACATGGAGAAGAAGGTCATGTGAAGATGAAGGCAGAGGTTGGAGTGATGTGTCTACAAGCCAAGGAGGGCCATTGATTGTTGGTGCCACCAGAAGCTGGAAGAGGCAAGGCAAGGATTTTCCCTCAGAGCCTCCAAAAGAAATTACCCCTGCTGAAACCTTTATTTTGGACTTCTGCCTTCTGGAATGGTGAGAAAATAATTTCTGTTGACTTAAGCCACTAAGAAGTTTGTAGTAATCTGTTACGGCATCCCCAGGAAACTAACAGAGCAGAGCAGGCAAGGTAGGTCATTTAGGGGTAGGCTTTGTTTGTGCAGGGAAGAAAAAATTTTCCCTCCCAGCTATTATAACATACAGGCAATAGGCACAAAGGCCCTGGCACATAGGTGAAATGGAACCTGTTAGGGTATGGCAAAGACTACTTCTGTCACGACCCTTCTGTATGCAGAACTGGACAGAGGGATGGAAGAGAGCAGAGAGCCTTGGGAATAAACTGGGAACTCAAACACCCTCCAAAACTCAACACTTGTTGATTCTCTCTGAGGATCTGGGTGGGCTTGACACAAAAGGCCCCAGAAAAGAATTCACCACCAGGAAAAGGGGCATCTGGTTGGCGTCCTGGGTCCCACCAGTTGCTGTTGGGTGGGGAGGGCTGCTTCAGGCCCTACTCATGGCTGAGCCTGGGCTCCCCTCCAACACAGCTGCCTCGAGAACAAGGATGAATACATGAGCGTCAGCCAAAGTGGCTCAGCCACAGAGCATGTCCAGGGGCCACTCCACAGCCTCTGCAGGGTCTGTCCCTGCCAGAGCATCCTGGGGCAGGGGCAGAAGGAAACAGAAGGGAAGGAGATGAGGAAATCTAGAGTGGAAAATATCAAACTGTGTAGAGATCAGTTCAACGGGAGGTCAGAGAAGGGAGGAACACCTACGCTGAGATTGCACCTCTGTTATTTTTCTCTCTGGTTCTCAGGCCATCCTCTGCCTTGGGGCTCTCCAGGGTCTACAGGGAGAGGACCACAGGCCTGAGCCCAGCACAAACCCCCTACTTCTTTATCCCGTTCATCATGTACACCATGACGTTTTCACACTTCCCACAACAGTCTCTGTTATACAAACAGCCTCTCTGCTCCAGCTTCCCAAAGCATATTTTAAAACCTCATCAGCTATGTTATTTTTAAACTCCAGAAAATAAATGGGATTTAGTAGATGTTATTAAATAACACCTACTGTCCATTTTAAAAAAAATAAAAATAGCACTTCAGTCCATCAATCAAATGATGTATCAGCCTCTCCATCTGGATGTTCACCAATCAATCCATTTATTTTCCCCCCCCCCAATACTATTAGAAATGTCTGGAACTGTCTTCACCTACTGTTAACAAGAGTTAATTCTCAGTGGTGGGATTTAGAGCAATGTTTTACTTTCTTCTTGACTCTCAACTGGAGTGTTTTAATTCTTTATATTGGACACATGTTACTTTTAGAAAAAAAAATATTAGGGCATTAAGGTCATTATTCTAAAAGAAATATAGTAAAAATCCAGTAAGTGGAAATAAACAAAAAGGAAGGAAGGAAAGGAAGGAGGGAGAGAGGAAAGGGGAGGGAGGGAGGTAAGAGAGAAGGGAGAACAGAGGATAGAAAAGAAAAGGAAGCCAAAGAAAAGAAAAAAGGAACAAAATGGGAGAGAGCAGGAACACGGCACACTGGGAAGGAGTGCTGAGGCCATTACCTGCATGCCCACCTCAGGAACTCAGGGACCAGCGCAGACTCTCCCACCCCATTTTCACAATGAACCTCAGGGAAAGCTTATGAGAAGAGTCTCTGGAGGCCCATTAATGCCCAAACACCAACCTACAAAAGACAGCCTAGGAAGTGTGAGGTCACCGTGGCAAGGGGCCCCAGAGGGTGGGCAGTCCAGTGAGCTCTCGCTACAGCGGGGAACAGGCCACGTGCCATGGCTCCTCTGGCTCCCACTTCAAGGATCTGGTTTGAGAGCCCAGAGCCTTGAAAACTACAGGGTAGACGGCACTTTAGACTCTCTGGTTCAAGCTCCCACTCAGAGCTCCAGGCCTTCTGCCATATCTCGGTCTTTAAAGTGACCTTCAGCAAGTCACTCAACCTCTCTGAGGCTCAGGCCCCTCATCTATGAAACAGAGACAAGAGGCCTATCCTGCAAGGTGGGAACTCAATGTGTACAGCAATAAGCAGTACCTGCCACCTGCCTCCACAAGTGCACGGTCCAGCCACGGACACTCACAGTGCAAAGCAAATCAGCAAACATCTATTGATTAAGTGCTAAGCTCCAAATGCTGTAATGAAGCCTGGAAATTCAGATCAACATCAAGAATAATCGGGACTCACTGAGCCCTTATATGCTTTTTACATAATTACCATTTAATCCTCATAGCATCCCTATGAGGTGGATACTTTCATTATTCCAATCTTACAAATTAGGAAACTGAGGCACAGGGAAGTTAAGAACTTACCTGAAGTTATGAAGCTTGCAAATGGTAGTGCTGGGATTTCAATTTAGACAACTCATCTCTTTAACACTACACCCTATACTTACTCTATAATAAATACTATATGACTCTCATTTTTAATGAGGCTACATTTTTACATAGGGACAAGGCATGAAAACAAATATAAAATAATGCACTGTGATCAGTTTAATGGGACATGTGTGCAAAGTACAGAGGTGACCTGGGAGGAAAATAATTAAATATCTGAGAGGGTCAGCAAAGATTTCCTAAGAGCAATGAAATTTAATCTGGGTTTTTAAGGATGAATAGGAGTTTTTCTGGATTAAAAAAAATAAATAAAAGACACGGAGGCCCAGGCAGAAGCAACAGTTTGGGTAGAGAGAGGCAAAAAATGCAAGAAACAGCATAGAACATTGAAACAGTTTAATGGAAATAACACATACTAAGAATGCTAAAACGCTATGAAGAGCACAGAGACAGTGGTACCTTGAGAGCTGAACACAAGGCTAACAAAACGATCTGGGGGCAGGCAAGGTCAGGACAAGATGGCCTGAGAAGAGGCAAGGCTGCAGAGATGGCCAGTGTCCAGAGCGAGACACAGTGTGACTGCCCTGTGAGCAGCCTAGGTAAACACTGGTCACTCAGGCTCCTGTTTCTATAGGAACAAAGGTGACCGCTAGGACAGAAGGCTCTACACTGACAGCCCTGGAACTCTGACTCCAGACTACAGACAGTGGCCAGACTCTGGCCTCAGTTCTGGCCACACCAAACTGGAGATTTTCGCCGTTCCCAGGCCCACTGTGCTGGTTTGAGTTGGAAGGTCTTTTCTACCTTGTCCCATTTTCCCCTTCTTTTACCTCCCACCAAGTATCTGTTACGACAAGAGGCTGGCACCCATAGGTGCCTTTTCCTTCTAATAATCTCAGCTTTCAGGCACAGATTAGCCAAACCCAAACAACAGAAGTAGCTCAAAAACAAAAGCTAAAGTCCAACCCCTATGTGCTGAATACACATGTTTGTAACTCCTCCAGTAAACTACCTCCTAACCTCCCTGTGTTTCTCTAAAAACACCATAAAAGGAGAAATCAGAGCCGAAAGAACCTCACTGCAGAGCAGATCAGCATATTAATCTACAACAGTCCACATAATCTGGGCGTTACCTCACGGCCCGGTTCTAGGCTCCATGTCCAAGTACAAATTGGGACAATGTAGAACTCCCTGATACCTACAGGTGGTTCAGACTCAGGTCCAGAGAAAATTCATCATGCAACACATAGGCAGACTCTGCTTTTGGATTCTCCTGTGCTACTGCCGAGCATTTGGAAAGAAGGTCAGAGCAGGGGGTACCTGAGTCATCCCCGAGGGGGTCCTCCAATTTCATGGGGTGCCAGGATTGTAGGACTGGTACAAGGTCATGCAGCTCATTAGGGAAACTCCAGGATTCAAAGCTCAAACTTCTGATTCTTCAATGTTTAAAACCATATTTTGAAGCTAGTTCTTAGAGAAATAAGGAGATAGGATGTGGGGAGTATTGGAGGGTAAAACAGGGAAGGAAAATATGATTGAGCACAACCTTTTGCTAGGTACTACTGGGTATTCTATGTACATTTTTCTATTTAATCCTCATAATCCTTCAAGGAAGTTATCAGCACCACCAATGTATACCAGGAAGGAGCTGAGGTTGGGAAAGGTGCAGAAACTTGCTCACAATCATTAGTAAATGACAGTCCAGATCAGAGCCCAGTTTGACCTTCAAACTGGCCATTCTGTCTACCTCGCACCACATTCAGAAATACTTTTCTAACCCTCAGCCTTCCAGGAATGTCTCCTGGGTGTCTCAGCCTTCTACCAGGCCCATCTGGGCTACCCAGAGGCCCTCCTCATGTGTGCATGCAGAGACTCTCTGCCAGCCTAGCTGAGGGCCTCTTTCCCCCTCCAGTTTCCGAGGATCTCCCAGAGCTCAATAAAGACTTGCTGAGTGAATGGGCCACACAACAGGATGTCTAAGGCTTCTCTCACCCCATCCCTGGCTGGGGAACCTTTTAGCTATTTATCAGGCTAGACCTGTTTGTCCAGTTTAAGACAACTTTTTACATGTTAACTAGTTGATCCTTGTGAGCTAGGGTTTAGCTCACAAGACAAGTATTTGTGGTTTTTCTCCTGGGGTTACTTTACACACTGAATACAGAGGGCCAAGGCCTCCAGGGGCAGATTTCCTCCCAGGGGGGCTCTGCCCCCGGGGTTACTGCCTGGCTCTACTCTGGCTCTACCTGGACTGTAATGCAGCCACCTGTTCTCTGCAGTCCCCAGACCTGTTCTACCTCTGGCCTAGCTGCTGCAGTCACTACTGCATCTTACAGTTCTCTCTTGGGTTGGAGTATGACGGCTTCACTTTTTTAGGGGTTCTTAAGGATGGAACTAGGGAAGCGATTCAGTGTTGTACCCAACTGAGGCACATCCACGTGCACAGGATCCAGGTGGTCCTTATAGCCCTTCTCCTTCCTGTACCCCTCCTCTCCCTTCCCGCCAGCACGTGCGCACGCACACATACACACACACACACATGCATTCTGATTTGTCCTAAGGTCTGGAAGGGCTTGGCAGACAACAGTAGGCCCTTAAGCAAATGGTGCCCATGCCCTTTGCCTCCCTAAAGCATGTGCTAAAATGTGATCAAAGTCACCTCCAGTTGATCTCAATAAATAGCATTTTCCCCTGATGAAAGTGTGAAAGTGTAGCTCATTTTGACAGATTTTTGTGTCATTCTTAGAATCTCACCACTTCCTACAGAAAAATTAGATTGGGGTCAAATTCGTTTGCTGCTTTGGACACTATATCTGAGTTATCAATTAAGGGGAAATAAGTTATGAATCAAAAAATTTTAAGGAACAGAAATGATACATTTTTAGTTTCAGGGTTTGAAAACACATCTTGCAGAAACGTAATATTTTATACCTTTTTAAAAAGTCTAATTCAGTGAAAGCTATTTTTTATTTGAACATGTGGGACTTCAAAACAAACTGAGGTATGGTTAAATGTGGAATATAATTAATGACCAGTGATAGCATCAACCGTTCCAGACATTGATCTTCAACTTTAAGAAAAAACAATCACACCCAAATTACTACTTTACGTTTTTCCTTAAATGTTAAAATTATGAAGTATAAAATTCCTTGCTTTAAATATTGCTAATTAGAAATTTTAACTTTTCAATAACTTGAATTTCTTTTATGTTTAAATGGCAACTGAACTTCAGATTTAACAAAATATTACAAACTTGTAAAAAAAAGGTATTAATGTGTTTATCTACTACTTCTTTCCCTGTATCATTAGACCTTCACCACTCAGACCAAGGTTGTAAAATTTATTTTTACTTTAAAAGTTGAAAAAACAATAGCCCTAAATCACTTACTTGATTAAAAAGGTTCTAGAAGCCTGAGCATTTGTGGGAAAGAGAGGGAGAGAGTGTATGTACATGCCTCACAAGTGTTCACAGAGCAGGGTATGGCAGCCATGACTTTATTTCCTCTCCTTAACAGATTACAATGCAAAAGGCCATCCACCGGGGTGATTTTTTGCCAATTTGAGAATTTTTTTTCATTCATTGTGTTTTGCTGTGGTCCAGAACCTCAAGTTTGGCCTTCCACATCATTTCTCTACAACCTTCCCCCACCCCATACCCTTCTACAAGAAGGATGACCTCAAGTGGGAAACAATCTCTAGCATCTGTTTGGGGCTTGATTTTGCGGGTTTATTTTACACATCCTAATTCTGCAGGAAACTCCCTACAGATGTGGAGGAGCCCTCAATCACTGACCTCTTGTTAAAAGACAAACAGCCAGAAACCAGAAACATGACCGGGAAGATAAACAGCTGTTGAGGTCTCAGCTGCTCGCCAGAATAACATCATCTTCACAAATGAGCCCTTCATTCATCTTCACTGAGGAAGTTGGGCCTTGAAGATCCTTTGTTTAGTTAGAGATGGTAAAAGCATGGTATACATACCTCCCATCCTTATGCCATACTCACGACAGACATCACTAATCAATCACTATATACTTTTCCTCTGAATCTGAAATCAGCCTCAGAATTCTTCTCAAAAAGGGGTACAGCCAGACTCTGTGACACCATATTAAATCTATTTGTCACCCTGGGAGTCCAGGTTCTAAGGGATGAGGATTCAGCAACAACAACAACAAAAACCCATGCTTTGGGGGGGGGTAGGGAGGGACCTGGTTCAAATCCTAAACAGAGTAGAAAGTTCTGTTTCTTTGAAATACCACTTCCAAACCCAACAGCACTGATTTAAGAAAAGAACCCTCAACTGAAAGAAGAGGTTGCTGGTGCTGATGAGTATTTGCATTTCCTGAACATGAGTGTGTGCCAGGCGCAGCTCTAAGCTCCTCACATGTAATGTCTCACAGAATTAATAAAAGATGGTTCTGACGCTCACGTGACCCAGGATTCAAGACTTATTTCTCAGATCCAACGTGTTTCACAGACGAGTGCAGCACAAGTCACACAAGACAGCTGCATGCCAGGAGTGTGCTCACCCTCCCAGGACCTGAATCCATTAATTCTGCTCAGGAAGGAGGGCCTTTCTAAAATCCAGCACAGCCCTGGCCCGTCTGTTCCAGTCTGTCACTTCGCCACATTCTATTTCTGAATGTGCAGCTTCAAAAAGAAGCAGACTTTGTAACAGATTCCCCCTTTGTCCCAGATGGACAGCACAGCCTTCATGAAGCATATACATTTTCCTTCTTCCATCTACCGTATTTGCCAACAGTTCCGAGAGCTGTGAGGGACACAAATCTATCCAGCAACAAATCCAGATGATGCCAAGGGCTTAATTTCAGAGGACTGGAGAGAGCAGAGCTGTTTTGTTGCTTCTCCCAGGCTTGGGCCAGACACTGGCATGCTGAGTTACCTGCCCTGATGGGCCAGCATTTGGCCATAGCCTCGGCCAACGCCAATTCCAGTGTCATTTGGTCCTCAGGGATTCTCCATGGATCCTGGGTGACAGCCTTGCCCCAGCTGCCCCCAGAGCTGGGGAACGAGAAAATAACAAGAACAATGATGATGATAATAATAATAATAATGAGAACTGCTAATTTTATTGGATGTTTAGTAAGTACCCAGAAAACGTGCCAAAGGCTTCACATACACTCTCATGCTTAATTTCCAAATTCTTCTATGACCTGTTAATCTAGAAAGGCTGCCAATGTTCACCTCTTAGAGAAAGAGTTCTGGAGTAATCACGTGTTGGTTTCAAAGCTAGAATTTCGAAAAAGTCCTTTAACTCTGTTTCTCTGTTTGTGAGAAGGAGAGGATTCCCCTTGTTTTTCGTGTTGTGTGTCACGAAGAAAAATGATCCACATAAATATGCTTTGGACTATCTTGTGGAAAACAACTAAGTTCCCAGGTTATGACTGTATGGTTGTTGATATATTGCTCTGGTTTCCTGTTTGTTGGGCGTATCTTATCACCCTGTCCTCCATAATGTGAATTCTAAACCCGAAAAACCGTCTTTCTTTAAATACTTCCATCAACTCAACTTGAAACTAAAACAACATGCTGGGAGGCAGTGAGTTTCTTGAGGGCAGAGGTTGTGTCTTACTCATCTCTGAATTCTGCATATTTGGCATAAAAGAAACAGGCGATAAATGTTATTTGAGGATAAAGACCAGAGGGAGGGAGAGAGAAGGAAGAAAGAAGCCACAACCTTCTGTAGCATTATCTTGTCAACTACAGTTCACACTTTTTCAAGGAGCATCTACAAAGCCCTGTAAGAGAGAAAGCTTTGTTATGGGTGTGGTACTACCTGAAAAATCAGGTGTTTGGTGCAAATATTGCCTTTATTGAAGGGAAAATGTTAATAGCATTGAATAAACTGTGAACCAAAGATTTAACATGTCCTCAGCAACAGCCACAACCACTTGTACCCTATAGTCTGGCTGATTCTTGGGAAGATAAAAATGCCCACGCTGATGCCATGGGAATGTCATTCAATATCTGACTGCCCTGCTACATCGTACCAGGTTCCGGCCTCTCAAATCCATTTTTCCTGTCCAAAATCGTAGATGCCAGAATGACAAGGCTGGCCAAGAAAAAACAAAGGCTCAGCCTAATTAGAGCATGTTGAGGGTGAGAAAGCTAAAGGCTGAGAGGCCCCCATATCAGAAATGGGAAACTAGAACAGGCAGCTGTTTGGAATCTCGATGGGCAATTCTGTGCTCTTACAACGTATTAACCACTGCAAGGACAGTAACAAGGGGGCTTTAGGTCGGCTATCCTCTCCCTCCCCAGAATACATGACTGATCTAAAAGCCAAGCCTCAGAATGTTACTCATAAGACCACGTGAGCCTGGATACTCCAGAAAAAGGAAGCTTACACTTGGGGGTTGAGCTGCTAACGCTTGCATTCCACCCTGCTTCTTCAGCCAGGAAGCGCAATGCACGGTGGCTCCTTCTGCCACAACCTCGTGGACAGCAAAGTGGGAAGATGTCCTTCTGACCCAAGCATCCTGGTCTCCCCCTAGGAGCAGCACTGTTAGGGAGGCCTAAAGAAAGGGGTACTCAAACGGAACCTGGGTGAGCTAGACTGGACACCAAGGTTAAAGGGCAGTCAGTGGATTCATCACTCAAATATTTGGTGAATGTCTTCTGTATATCAGGCACAATTCTAGGTGCTGATGACACAGCACGGCAAAACAGACAGACGCATCTGCCCTTGGGGTTACTGGTCCCTACCGTAACCTTGTGACAACAATTAGGCCCTAAAATGTTCGTGTCACAAGACTTTAACTGGGGTTCAAATCTCAGGCTTGCTGCGTTCTAACTTTGTGACCTCAGGCACCTGACTTCCCTGGGTTAAGGGAAGGATTAATCTAAGGCAGTAATTTGAAGAACGTTGAGCAGGGTCCTTTTCTCCTTCCAGGTTTCCTGACTCCATGCCTGGTGTTCTTCCTTCTGCAATCTCCAGCCAAGAATGTCCATATATACATGTACCCACATACACATATACACCATCCTTTAAATAAGAGTGACCATACCCTACCTCTTTTATCTCTTATCCTCACAGGCACCCTGCAGTGTAGGTATCTGTGGCACCCATGAGAATGAATGCCCTTTGCAGACCTCCAACTACAGGCAGTGAAACTGACCAAGAGCCCTAGCTGCTGTGCTCTGAAGTCCATTATTGTAGCAGTATTGGCATCAGACTTTGCTTCCAGGGGCAGTGGATGAACCCAGGCTGCTTCCGGGGGCTGTGGATGAACCCAGCAGATGGACTGAGGCAAGTCCATTCCTGGGAGACACAGGACTCCTCTGATAGCTGACTCTGACTGCAGGCCCCACTGATGGCCTCGCTGAGCCTCCCTGGCAATCTGGGACCCTTCCTCCAACCTTCCCTCCCTCTCTCCTTCAATCAAGGTCAGACCTGCTTTGCTGTCTGACGACTCTCCTAGCCTATCTGTTTCCCCTAACAAGATCCTTGAACATGTAATCCTGTCATGGTGTCTGCTTCTTGGAAGACCCTGACAAACAGAATTTCATCAAGTCTGTAATACAGATGGGGAAGCTGAAGTTCAAGGGACAAGTAACTAGCCCAACATCACAGAGGGTAAGAAAAGAACCACAATTCAATATCAGCTTTTTGTGAATGCAAACGCCACCAAGGCCTCTCATCCCTTCCACAAAAGCCCTGGTGACAGGCCCTGAGGTGTTTTCTCTGAAGTGGTATGCCTTTCCCCACTTCCCCAGGTCCTACAACTGATTATTGGGGGGCCAAGACCAAAACCTAGGTTTTTAGCATCTAAATCAGGGGTTCCTCCTCCCAGACCACAGAGAGATCCCAGCTAGAGTGAATCTCTGCAGCTCACCCCACCCCGTGGTGCCTGTGGAGCCACAGCAGGTTTTTGCATTTAGTAAGTGTGTTTGGAGACAATCATTTCATAAAAGTTAATCCACTCTGAGTTGGAGCCAGCTGAGACTGATAACTCCAAGTCTCCCCAAATGTGAACTGCAAAATGCAAAGCCACATTTCTTCCCAGTGATCTTGGCCGCCTGAGACCTGACTGTCTTCAGATGAAACCAAGCGTTCATGTGTCCACATCCAAATTTTCTTGGCCTACCCCAGTCGCAGATTTCAGAGCTGCTTCCTCAATGCCAGAAGGAGCCTGAGGAAGGGCAGCCGCCCCTACGTCACCATCATAGGCCAAACACACTCCCTTCTGTACCTAGGTGGCTGGGGAGACGCCCAAACACCACCTCAGGAAAACAGATCAACGCTGTCTAGATGGCTGTAGCAGAAAACTGGAAGGGGAGACAAACAGCTTTGCTGGCCTAAGGCCACTGAGAGGAGCACAGAATAAATGAGCTCAGTTCTCTGTCTATACCCAGGAGACACACAGGTGGGAGAACAAACTCGTACAGCCTTCCTCCCTACTGGACAAGGCCAGACTGCTGGTGACGGCCGGTGGACAGGCTAGCGTCTGCATCATTTGAACTTCTGATCTGGGTGTGGACTGAGGTCTGTTTTACTTTAAATTACTTACCCACCTAGCCTCTCTCTTACTCTTGGCAACCAACAGAGCAACGGACCAGTGACAGCGGCAGCAGAGGCAGAGAGAGAGAGAAAGTGAGAAAAAGTGAGCGGGTTTATACAGCAGTATTTTAGGTCAGAAGGAACACAGCACGACTGTTCTCTTCCACAGGGTCCCGGGAGAACTGAGAGGACAGGAAGGAAAGGGCTAACAGTTCCTGAGGGGGCTTTACCGCATGCCAGGCGCTGTGCTAATTGATTTACATGCATTATGTCATCGAATCCCCACAGTAACTCTAGAAAGCTCATACTGTTGTTGTTATTTCCATTTTACAGAAGAAGAAACTGAAGTTCAGAATGGTGAAGCAACTTTCCCAAGGCCTCCCAATCAATAATATTCCTGGCCTGGATGTTAACTGAGTCAGTCTAAGTTTGGAGCTTACTCTAATTGACCACGGTGACGCATGATTCCATGTTTTTGGAATACCTACTGTGTGCCATGTGTTTTAATTACTTGCCCTCAGGTAATTGTTATAATAACTTTCTAAAGTATGTGTCCTACCCGTTTCTGAGAAGTGGAAACTGAGACTCAGAAAGATGATTTTAACAAAGGTCATGTAGCTAGTAAGTAGAGGAGCTCAGGTTGAAACCACCTCTGAGTGACTCCCACACCATGAGCCCTCATAGGCACACCCAGAGGCAGCTACAGCCATGCCTTGTCAGTCCCAGGAGGGCATAATAATACTATAGCAATAACGTTAAGCAGTGACTGGGCATTTACAATGTGCTAAGCACCACTTTGCACGCCTCCTCCCGTTTCCTTGTTGCCTCAGCCCTGTCAGGTGAGTGGCTTTACCTCACTTTCACGATGAGCAATCCAGGCTCAGCAGGGCAGGCCACACAAGTCCCCTGAGCAGAGCTGGAGGTCTAAGGAAGGTCCACCATACTGCCTGCCAACACGGGGTCGCACAGGAGACAACCACCACCCAACGTTCACTTTTCCAAACTCAATAAACCTATGTCTTTTGGCTGAAGAAACTCTTTAGGGCAAGTTGTTAAGGAGGCAGGAAAGGAAGTTTCAGGGTTTCATTCTGAGCAGGATTCCCTAGAAGAACCTTCTAGAAGTTACGGGCAATGTGGTTCACTCAGAGGTCCGGCTACTTTTTCTCCAACTCTAACTTTCCTCAGGCTGAAGCCTCCCACATTCTGCCTCAGACTTCTCAGGAAATGTCTCTGTCCTTTCAAGTCAGTGAGACTGCTGCCCAGGCCTGACCTCACACTCAGCCCAGCCTCCTACTCCCTGTCGCCAGGCAGCCAGTTCCTTGTTTTTCCTCCCATGATGATGGATACAACCTGTCACGAAAGCTGGGAATATTTTTAGCTCCTAACTGATTTTTATCTAAATTTAACTCCGGGCCACAGCACAGCAGACATGCACCCGGAGGGCAGCCAGCGTTTTCATGGTGACACATCATAACGGAGGCTTGGTATTTCTCCGATGCCCTGGCTCTGCCTGAAGCTAAAATAAGGCAAACAGCTCTTCAGGAAAAGGATCTTGATCTTGTAGTATTAGAGCCATTGAATAGCAGAGTTGGAGGGAAACTTAGATATGATCCACCCTCCTCATTTTACAAATCAGGAAACTGAGGCCCAGAAAGCTTAAGTGACTTGAACTGCAAAGCTTGGTCTTGCTTTTTCCACAACACCTCATCACCTCTAGGGAATACAGTGAACAAACCAGATGGGACATCTGCAGAGGGTTATAATGTTTTATTTTATAAATTATAAAATCAAATGCTCTGGGTCATGAAGCTAAGGCTTGTTGAACCCTGATCTCTAGTAAACGGCAACAATTGTCTGCTTCAGCATATTTAATAAGCCCACGGAAAGTGGACTTTTTCCAAGGTTCAGAGTCTAAAAAAAGTTCCAACTGAAACAATTTGGTAGGTCGTTCTCCCCTGCTAGAACGCTGGCTCCCGGACAGCAGGGCATTATCAGTTTGGTTCACTGCTCTATCTCCGGAGCCTGGAATAGCACCTGGCAAGTAGTGGATGCTTGACAAATATTTAAGTGGCAGACTGAATGAATGAATGAACAAATGAGTAGCCAGGAGGAATAGAAGCATCAGGCCTGAATTGACTGCGGGTAGCAAGGGAAGAGCAAAGCCACAGCAAAATAAAGTGAGGTCGTCCTTTTCCATTCTGGCCCACCAAGGTATGCAGCAATTGACTTTTAGGAATTAGATGAAAAGTGTTTGCATGGTCATACAACGCAAGGCACATCGAGATCCCCAAATGGTCACTACTATTCACACAGAGGGCTTGATTGTATGATTGAAGATTAAATTAAAAAGAAAAAGAAATAGAAAGAAGAGAAACAAAGATAAGAAGCATGCAAATACAATGATGCAGCCGGCTAATAACAGAGGGGTCACAGTGGATCCCCAGCAGAACGAGGCACTTGACTATAGTCCTGTCTTCTAAGCCAGGTTCTAAATATCTTTAGAATCAAATCACCTCAGGGAAATTGATAGATGCCATATAATACATTCTATCTGTAAAAGGTTAGGAAATAAAGATAGGCATATTTTTACATTAGAGAAAAAATCACCTCAGGGTTTGGGAAAGGAGGACACACAGCCAATCAGCAAGGCAGGAAAGAGAGTGGCTTCACTTTGGTCCCATACCTGACTTTAGTAACTTTGTGGGGAAAGAGACCGTAGTTGCTAGCGTAGGTTTATTTAAATTGAGAAATCACCATTCTCGCACAGACACGACTGAGTTCATTACCACATTCTGATGCTCAAAGCGTATCAGGTGTCCCAGGCCCCACATTGTAACACACTTATTTTCACAGGTGGATCACTAAATATATAAACATAAAAGGTTGTATTTGTGTATATTTGAAGGCACATGATATGAGGAATGGGGTGAAAAAGAGAGGGCAAAAGAAGAAGCAGGATTTATAAAAAAAAGAAATCCAAATACAGCTTTATTATCGAATGCCCATTATATGTTCAGCACTGTGCTGCAAAGAATTTTTTTTGGCAGGGGTGGTGGGGGATGATGGAATAGGGGTAAAAGAAAGGAGAAAAGGTTCAAAAAGTAAATAAAATGGAATTCTTGACCTCATAGAGCTTTAATTTGTTAGGGAGACACAAAGAACACAATGAAACATTCATATATAAAATAAATATTATGCATATTCAAACCACCAGGAACGTGGTGGAAGGATGCTCAGGTTTAGCTGGCAGGAGCTGTTTGAAACAATGGTGGTGGCAGGACAGAGAGAGCCCCTCCACAACTATGGGAGTTTGTGTATTTCACAGGGGTGGAAAGGCCACCATAAACAATCAAAAGAAGGAGATGGAATAAAGAAAGTGGTCTACTGGGTGTTAAAGCTGTTTAAGGAATATCCCTTTCATGAACAACCCTAACATTTACTGGGCCTGCCCACCACCTACTGCTTTCACACATGTTATCTCCTTGGATCATCACTACAACCTGTGGGGAAGGTGCTGTTCCCATTTCACAGGTGGACAATTAAGGCTTACTGAGATTCAACATCACAGAGCCAGTGAGGATTAGAGACAAAAGACTGCTCTAGGTCTGCTGGACTCTGAGAACCCTGTTCTTTCTACTCTATCTTTTTGCTGAATGAGTTTCATGCTGTCCAAAAACAAATTGCTATTCTCTTTCGCTGCCACTGCATCTCAGCCAAGGCTGCAATGCAACCAGAAAACCATTCCTGATTCATATTAACATTATAGTTTCTCACTTTTCCATCACCACCACTACCACTACCACCATCACCATTATCATCACCATCATCATCATTATCATTACCACCACCAGCACCATCATCATCACCACCACCACCATCATCATCATCATCACCACCATCACCACCATTATCATCACCACCATCATCATCACCATTACCACAATCATCACCATCATCATCACCACCAGCACCATCATCATCATCATCACCACCATCAAATTATCATCATCACCACTATCACCGTCACCTTCCATTTACTGAGTGTTCACTCTGGACCAGGTACTGACATTAAGTGCCTGACATGCATTTACTCACTGAATCTTCACAACCACCCCGTAAGGTATATATCATTTATTATCTCAACTTTGTGAGTGAGAAAACCTAAGCTTGGAGAAGTTAAATTACTTGCTCCAAGTCATGTTAGTGGCCTGTCTGGGTTCAAACCAGAACCATGTCTTTCTTTCTCCCATGCCATCTGCTTCATGCTATACCCAACTGACTAAATTCTACTCCTGGCAGCTTTGCAGAGCAGTTACTTGGAATTATTAAGCAGATGTTCTTGCTCTACTAGAATACAACATTTATCTCAGAGGCGGAAATTGTTAGAGGATTTGCCATAATGTATTTTACATGCATATTATTAGAATTATTCAGGGGTGAGAGAGAAAAATAACTCTCAGTAAAAATCTTTATTTCTTTCTGGCTTTGATGTCATCATAACCTACAGTGTCCCCTGGACAAACTATCCAGAGTCCTTGGAGATTTTGTTTGTTTAATTAGTATCATACACAAAAGTCAAATGGGCTCAATTTAGTACTTCCTCAGACTATGCTCTGATCTGGGCCTGGCATTTCAAAAACTGAGCCCCAGTCACAGAAGATTTGGAAAAAAAAATCCCTGTGCAGTCAGCATTGCCAGCCCATTATACAGATGTGGAAACTGAGGTTTGCAATAATCACGAATCATGTGACCTTGTGCCCTGACTTGAGTTCCAAGGAGGACTTGGACTGTGACGTATGTCACCTTTGACCCCCATTAGAACATTCTGTGGACCTCTCTAGGTATCCCCATTCCCTGCATCCTTTTCATCACCACCCTTGTTTCCTTCCTTCCACTGAGCTCTGAGCTCTGCACAGACAAAATCAGCTTCTCAGTCATCTCTCCATCACCAGTGCCAGCCTCAGGACTGGCTGGCACCAGGTAAGTACTCAGGGACCGTTGACTTGAGGGACAAAGAGAAAACTGATGGTCTTGAAACTGAAGGAAAAGTAGGAGATATGCTGCATGTTATAGATAAGATAACTTTCTGGATGATGGAAATGATTCCTGTACACGCATGAGGAGTTTGTTGCAACATTGTGTGTAACAAGTCAAATCTGGAAATAATACACATTTTCAGCAATAGGGGTTGGTTATATAAACTATTATACACTCATATAATGAACTACCATAAAGTTATATACAATGTTTCTACAGTGCATACATTGTCAAAGGGGCAAACAGTTGTTCTTGGGAGGTTAAAAACAATCTTGGCTATTACAATTATTTGCAGCCCTCCAAGGACCACAATATATAACCAGATATACAGTATATCTGTGGTATTAACATTTCATGGTGGTATTAAAAAGGCCCCTTAGGGGAGCAATTACAAAGAGAGGGCTGAGAAACACCGCTATAGTAGAATCATTCATGACAGGGACAGATGTTAAAGATGAGCGTGCCATGAGAAAAGCAGGTTACGCACAACACTTTGGTAAAACACATACACAGAAACACGATATACACACAAACACGGTATACACACCTATAGAGAGGGATACATTTATGTCACACACAAAAAGTTGCAACCATAATTTTTAGTAACATTCTTTGAGTAGTGGGGTTACAGATTATTTTTATTTTCTTCTCGCTATCTGCATTTTCTAAAGTTGCTATAATAAATACATTCCTTAAGTGAAAAAAGTCTCTGTGTGCGTGTTTCTAAGAGTCAGGTTATCGTGTTAATCTGGTGCTCTACCCAAGGAATATATAGGCAGCCCTTGGTTTTTGCTGCTCCCTCCTTTGTCCTTCTTCCTATCCACCAGCTTTTTCCTTGCCACCGTGGGACACGCATTCCATCTAACTGTAAGGGTCTGCTATGGCACCCATAACGTTCAGCTCAGGATGACCTTCCTGGCACCCAAACAGCCTGCAGCTCTGCAACCAGTTTTCAGGGAACCCGAGAGAACAGAATGGGCTTTCCTAACTGCCCACTTCTCGCTGCTCTCCTGCTGCGCTCCTCAGTTCCTCACTGGCTGTCTGAACAATCCCACCTTCTTTCCAGTTGGCCTGGCTGGGATTTAGCTCGTTCTTTCTCCTTTTCTGAGCTGCTACCGTTTGTCTCTGTCTTAGGCTGCCTCCTTCTGCAAGGCTGGCCACAGGCAAACAGGGGGTTGCTCTGCCCTCTTCGTGGTGTTTCATTCTTTGTTATGGAGTCAGACTCCAGAATGGCCCTGGATAATGGGCGCCTTCTAGTAGTCACACCTTGGTGTAATGTTCTCACACACTGAGTCAGGACTAGTCTGTGTAACCAACAGAGTGACAAAGGCAACGGTTTATAACTTTCGAGACCAGGTTAAGGATTAGGAGCCTAGGATAAAGGATGTTGTACCTTCCACCTTGCGTCTTTGATTGCACACTTTGAGGAAAGCCAGTCACTGTGTCAGGGGGCTATTCAAGCATCCCTGTGAAGAGACCCATGTAGAGAGGAACTGAGGCCTCCTGCCAACAGCCAGTACCAGTGAGTGAGTCGCTTTAGAAGTGTTTCCTCCAGCACCAGCCAACATCTGACTGCAGCCCCATGACAGATGCTGAACCAGAATCACCCAGCCAGGCCACTTCTGAATTCCTGACCCACAGAAACTTTGTAAGGTAATATAAATTTTATTGTCGTTTTAAGCCACTAGGTTTTGGGAAAATTTGTTATGCAGTAATAGACAACTAATATGTTTGTGTTTTTAGAATTCTGTTCCCCAATACCATGTGAAACAGATAAAATTTAAAATAGGAGGACTCACAGATTCAACAAGCCTAATAAGTTATTCTGGTCTGCTCCTTGAACAAAATTTTCTCACTTTTTTCTGACCCATTTTTCTGGATGGTTCTGATAACCAAATATCCTCCAGCAAGGGTTGAGATTATCCAGTCAGCCCGCCTACATTCTCAGCCTGCCAGACTCTTTATCTCATGGAAAACCTCTTTTCCAGCAAATGAGTCAGTAGTTAGGAAACTAGAGGGACATTTCCTCAAAGTTCCTAAAAATGTCATTGATCCCTTCCAGGCTGAATTCCACAACACTATGTAACCTGTAATAGATTTTAAAAAACCATCATTAGGTGCATTTCAATGTACTCCAAGCTTGTTTTCAACTTAATTTGACCCATATTAAAAGAAAAAAAATCTATGTTATCATTTTACTCAGTTCTAAATTTGCCCTTTAGTTCTAACGGTCTTCGATTATTATTAATATTTGCAATTGTTGACTCTGGTTTTTTATTTGTTTTAGCTGCTTTTCAGGGTTTTAAGAAAGTAAATTCTTTTGCCCCTATTGAATTGACTATAATGTTTAAAGATTCTTTTAAACATTGCTCACATTAGCCCATTTGTTGTTGTAACAGGCCTTAAGTTGTTTCTGCTGTTTTTCAGTTAAATATTTTAACTTAAAAAAAATTATCATCTGATGTTATAGCATTTAAAGAATGCAATTACATTTATTAATATTTCAGTGCTCTCACATTCATAACTGCTTTTAATATTTTAATAACTTATTTGCTCTAATCTATTCTTAGAATATGATTTCCAAATGCCACAGAGAGGGGGAAAAACAATTTAAGAGACTGTTATTAACCTTATGTTGTACTAGAGAGGGCTGATATGAAAGTTTTAATGAGGAGAATACATGAAGATTCAGAAGTTCTTGGTCCCAGCTCTGGCTATTTCAGTCAAATTACTGTCACATCACTGAGTCAAAGTCATTTCGCCTCTCCAAGTCTCAGTTTACACATCTGTAAAATGGGTAATCACATATTTTTGGCTCCACTTCAGAAGATGACAGGGCAGCTGTTACAACAGCATTTCTGATCTTCACAATAGACTTCTATTTGTTCAAATGTTTTAAAGTTTATTTTCAAAAGAAATTTTATCTGGCCATGGTACATGGAAAAGCCACACCACTTTCCATCAATGAAAAGTCACAGTAAAATAAATACAAAAGAAAGCAAAACAATGTTATTAAATTCTAGCTAGACCCTGTTGAAGGCTAGCTCAGTTTGAGAGCTGTTAAAGACCTAACTATGCTAATAGTTTCCTTGATGTTAAAAAAAAAAAGGGTACAGTTTGGGGTTGAAAGAGAACTTAAAAGGAATGACTTTCTCATCCTGGGATTTGGTGCTATTTAATGAAGTTTCTCGGTTCCATCTAAAATCAAGCAACAGGCAGTGTGAGTCCCACACTTTCTGAAAAGCTTATGTAAGGTACGGTGTGTGGTGAAGTAAAAAGTTCAATCATACTCCGGGAACAGACTTCCTTGGGCTATCAGATCTTCTATGTGTCGTCTGTCTCTTTACCAATCCAAGGTGGACTGCATTTTATTAAAAGGCAAAAAAAGGGAACTGATCTATTTTAAATCTTAAGTAACATTGGGGACCTTTAGGAGGAAGAAATAACTTGTGACCCAAAGGACAGTCCACCTTGCTGGACGCTGGTCTCACCCTGGAAAGGGGAAGAGGGACCAGCTTGGGGGAAGGGTAGACGCTTAGAAGACGGCAAATAATTTTGAGGTTTCTTTTGGTTGTTTCAGGTGGGTTCACTTGTGGTCTTTAGCACATTCCAAATACACAGAAGTGTTTTATGAACTCACATCTTATTCAAAATGTAAGGCAGTATGGAATTCTCCCATGAGACTGTGAAGTGGTTATCATGAGTGACTGCAGAACGACCCCCACACAGTTTACCCTGAGGTGGGAAGATGACTCACTCAAAGGCCAACCGCAGGAACCAGGAGTTCACCTAGGGGTGACCCCAGCAGACCCTGAGCTCAGCAAACATGATCTCTTGAGTCAGCGTTTCCCAAAGCACATTATCAAGAACGTTAGTGCCAAGAGATCTCTGTAACAACAACAACAACAAAACCAATTTAAAAATGGTTCTGTGATCCTCTTGGCAGAGTGTGGTACTATATCTTCCTCTTGAAAAATCCATAATTCACATTAGTATAGTAAAAGCTCTGAGAACTTCTGTAATAAAGAATTTGCTTACCTCCGCTTAATGACGTGTTTATAACACTTGCTGGGCAAATAAACTGTCGTTAATAGCTTAGCAAAACTCATGTTCAGGGCTGTACTAACTGATTTTTAACAGGCACCACCACCAACAGGGCACTCCAGAATCAGAACAAAGAAAACCACTGAGTAAGAAACAGTGTTCGATTTTCTTGAATGCTTTAAGAACAAGTGGGTTTACTCTGGAGTTAACTTAAAAGAGTACTTGCTGGAGATTTTAAGATGGACTTCAGGACCTTTTAAAGAGATTTGGAGTTCTTGTTTGATGTCAATATTTTAATGTTCTTTGTTTCCTCGATCAGACATAGCAGGAGTGTCTTAAGGTGACTGGTATGACCATGATGTGCTGGAAACAGATCTGGACCAAAGGACATTGAATGTGATCACTTAAAGGAAAGTGCAAGCACCGATATCCAGCACAAGTGTTCATTGTTACTACCATAAGATCTGGTTCTAAATCAGGTTCTGCCAGTAACCAGCGTTATGACCTAGGTCATGGTCATCCCCATTTTGCAGATGAGGAAACTGAAACTCTGAGAAATAAAACAACTTACCCAAGGCCCCATAGCAAGCAAGGATAATCTCACAGGCACCCAGGGCTCCAGCTCGCAGCCCAGTGCTCTCTCCACTGCTGCACTCTGCCTCCCCAGCCCTCCTGCTTCTCAGTTCACGCCTGGCATCACCTGCCTCTTCTCCAGTTAACCTGGGTGTCTGTGTTCCTTCTGCTCTAAGTCTTAGATTCATTTCCCCTACTTCCCCTAGGATCTTGACCCCGGTGGTTTCCAACCCAGAATGAAACGATCCAGTGTGGTTCTGGCCCTTCTGATTGTTGACAGGCTGAGCCCCTGCCTCAGCTACAGGCCTTGGTTGGCTCTGTGCTGGTGTTGGTCCGAATCACCTTGACAACTCCTGACCCCCCAATGACTCTGTGGCCAAACCCTGAATGCTTCCCAGAAGCTTTGACCTTTTCCATTACAATACTTACTCCAGGAGGCTTTATCCTGGACTAGGAACCTTGCTCCAAAGGACAGGTAGTGGCTCCCACCCATTACGATTCCATCTCTCAATGTGGCCAGGGAACCAAAGGCCCAGGTGGAGAGGACATGGAACTAACCCTGCTTCAAACCCCACTCTACCCCATCCTACTGCTGCTCCCTGGCTCTCTATCTCCCTCCACTCTGGACCTCCTCAGCCTTCACTCTGGTGGCCATCCACACTGATTCTGTCCTTTTCCATGTCAACTTTGGAGGCTGAGTTGTCATGAGTCTTCATCTTCCCAAATTCACTGCTTCATCTCTGGCTCATGGCATGCCTCCTGGGAAGGAACTGGGACTTTTTCTCATGAACTTTCCCCACGGGTGGCCCAGGAAGATTAGGGACACATAACTCCAAGCTCCATGAATCCTTCCTCCCTCCATGACCACCCCCAAAAAGCCACTGACAGGTGAGTGTTTGGCAAGAAGCACCCTCCTCCTGGGCATATGAGCTCTAAGCCCCGCTACTTCCTCTCTTAATCATGACAATAGTTAAGATCACAAGAGCCACTGATGTTTACTGAGCACTGACCAAAGACCAGGCACACTTCAAGGTAGCTGATCTCATTTAACACCATAGGAACTCTATGAAGGTAGCTACCATGAATTTCCCAATGTTTATAGATGCAGAAAATAAAGCTTGAAGAGGTTGAGTGATTTGTCAAATGTCCACACTAAGTGGGGGATCCAAGATTTGAAACCAGACCACCTCCAATCCTCAACTACCCCTCTGTCCCCCTACACAGCAACCTATTCCTTAGACTCATGATAAAAAACTCATTTCCCAAATGGCACATTTTCCCATCTTCAAAACAATTGCATTCGACACAGAAATGAGTTCACAGGAGACAAACATCCTTTTTCCTTTTATGGCTGCTCCTCACTTCAAATTCTCTCAATCACGAATGTGCTTCAGAAGTAAAGGGAGGAGAGGCTTAGTCACTTTCATATCAACTATCTTAGACACCAGTATCCAGCTCTGGAAATTACCCCTCAGCAGTTTATTCAGACTATTCTTGTACAAAGCAAACACTGAGGCAATCTCATCTGTCTAAACATTTACATCCCACCCAATCTTTTTAAAACTTTGGGTTCTGCCAACACTTTCTGAAGGACCTTGGAAGGCAGTTCCCATGGCTCATTTTGTGTCACACGAAAATATAAATGTCAGGATTGGCAGTGGTTTATTAGGTCTCACTGATAACTACAAAGTATAATACTTTGGGTATTTTCCCAACATGAGCTCTCCCAGAACAGGCAGAAAAAAGGTCTTATTGGAGAGTCCCCAGATTTCAGCCCTAACGTCCATTACACTTGTCTTCTCAGAACTCCATTGAGATGCACGGAACATAAATCTTCCAGCCACATCCTGCTGCTCGCTGGGGGCCCAGCACTCCCCAGGTCCAGGGAGCCCCATTCTTCTCAGCTGCTGGAACTGAGGAAGTCCGTCCCCACCTTTGGTTCTATCTAGTCCTCCAGATGCTGGGAACCAAGCCTGGAAGCATTATGGTTCCCCATCCCTATCAGCATGGGCTTAGGTTGGGGTGTACTGCATTTAAAGAGCCAAAATGACATCCAGGCACCATGTAGAGTCACAGTTCTCTGTTATTGACCCCCAGTATAGGTAGCACTATGCTTTACCTACCTATTCCACAACAGTCTGGGACAATCGCCTCAGCAATGCCTTGGGCTTCCCCATTCATTCACTCCCTGTCCACCCTCCCTCCCTTTATCCCTCTTTTCTTCCCTCCTTCCCCCTTCTTTCACCCCATCTTCTTCCTCCCTCCCTTCCTTCCTTTCTAATATTTATTGACCCCTTACCATAATAAGCCAGGCACTGTGCTAGGTGCAAGGGAAATAGTGAAAGTGAAATACATATGATCCTGCTTTTATGATAAATCATTTCTGGATCTGAGTGGAGGGGCCCCTCATATTTACCTGTTGTTTACCTAATCCATTCTTCTTTTTCCCAAACACATACCTAGACCACATTTCCCAGGACCTCTTGTAGTCAGGTACAGCCATGTGACCTGATGGGGTTTCAGCCAATGGTATGTGTGTAGAAGCAAGGTATGCTACCTCCAGACCTGGCCAATAAAACCTCTCACAAAACTCAATATGCTTTCTCTCTTCTGTCACACATAGCCCTACGATAGAGGAAACATTGCAGGTCCCCACGGCCCTAAGAGATAGTAGATTCATAAGGAGCTAGAGTCCCTGAATGACTATGTGGATCAGAGCATACCCACCTCCCCACTCACTGAGATTTGGGGGCTGTTTGTTATAGCAATGAGCCTGATGAATACTCTGATGAATGCCCAAGTTATGAGATTAAATGACTCATTACATCTTGTTTCGCTGGCAAGGCTCCTAAGGAAGTGATTCTCCCAGGAATATTTAAATTTTTTCCCAATTGGAGGGGCTCAAACTTGGCTCAATTCTTCATATAGATAGTAAGCAATAGGTAGCAGCTTAGTGTTGTTTCTACAGAACTTAACAAGGGTTGTTTTTTTTTAAACAAATTGGTATATGACAGAGGCATTGTGACAAATCAGTGGAGGAAAGATGAACTATTCCATAAATGGTTCTAGGACAACCTAGACATAAGAGGAAAATTTTAATTATATTCATAGTTCACACTACACAAAAACAAATTCCAAGTGGATTGAAAATGAATAAGCAAAGCTTTAAAGCTTTAGAAGTAGGAAAAGGTATTTAATACAAACAGTTGGGATGAATATCTTGAAAAGGACACAAAGCACAAACCAAAGGTTAAAGATTGGGAAAAAATTGGTCATATTCAAATAAAAATCTAAACTTCATACACAAAAAGATAAGCAATAGTCTAGAACGGGAGTCAGGAGAATATGGCCATGGGCTATAACCTGGCCTGCTGTGTGTTTTTGTAAATAAAGCTTTACTGGAACACAGCCATGCCCATTTGTTTACGTATTGGCTATGGGTACTTTCACACTATGCTGACAGAGCTGAGTAGTTGCAACAGAGACTCTATTGCCCACAATACCTACAACATTTACTCTCTGGCTCTTCACATAAAAAAGTTTGCTGACCCCTAACTTAGAAGAAAGTATTTGTAATACACATAACTGACAAAGATCAGTGTGTATGTATTTCATTCATGCATACAAGGAGGCATTGTCTGCAAGGGCTAGTAAATGAAAACAGCCTAAATGTTCATCAATGTGGGACCAGCTAAACAAACAGTGAAGTGCTTACACACTGGAATATTATACAACAGGAATGAATTAGATTTGCATGTATCAACAAAGATAAATTTCAAATGAAAGTTGCAAAAGGTAACATACAACATGATACCATTTTATAAACACATTGAACAAATACTACCTATTCTGTTTAGGTACATACATAAGTCATAGAACTATAAAAATATGCAGGGAAAGATATTAATTGCCTTCAGTATACTATTCTCTCACAGGAGATTAATAATAAGATGAAATGATGAGGTGGGTTTCAGCTGTTTCTGTGTCTTTGAAAATTTGAAACAAATACGGCAAATGGTAGCATGCCTTAAATATAAGTGGTGAGTATACCATGTTTTATTATTTTCTATGCTTTTCTCTAACATATGAGATTTTCTAATTTTAATAATAACAATAATATAAAAGAAAAGTACAAAAAGGCCCAGTTCACTACTACTAATAAGCCTATTAAATATAGCTACCAAATTACAAGGCAGAGAGAAGTGTATCCCTAAATCTTGGGGGCCGTGCAGCTTCAGAATAAGATACACCTATGTTTAAACGCCAACTCTGCCACTTACTAGCTGTCATTTCAACTCTCAAAGCTTCCTTTTCCTCAGTTTGAGAATAAAGAGAATATCTATTTCATAAGAGAATTAAATAAGATAATCTGTGTAAAGCACTTTGCACAATGCAGATTACATAATAATTGCTCAATAAATGGTAGCTATTATAATTACTCTTTTTGTTATGGTAAGTACAAGGTCTTCCCTGAACATAAATTTGTACAATCAATACAAAAAATGACTAAGACCAGCAGTAATCAGAAGCCACCCTAAAAGGCAATAAATTTGTCAAAATAGGTATGAAAGGTTTAGCTAGATTTTTTGAAAATGTGGCCTATAAAAAGCAATGCATAAGTGTAAAGGACTGCATTAGAAGGGATGTCCTTGGAGCATGAATTATCTCAGCTGTACCCCCAGGAAAAGCATGTCTTGGACAAATGGGATGAGTGTCTATTTTTTGGACACATGCAATCTGATCATTAAAAAGGAAATGCCAGACTCTCCAAGACATTAAGCCTGCCTAGGCTCCCTCTGCTCAAATTCAATGGTCAAGCAACCTTTTAATAAAAATACTGTAATATCAGTAACTGTCACATTGCTCGGCACTCTACATATTATATCATGTAATCCTCACTATAATTCAGTAAGGTAAACTGAGTTTCTTCGAAATTAAGTAAGATTACATAAAGTGGCACCCAGTAAGTGGGAGGGCTGAGTTACCAACCTGTGTTTAACTCAGCCCTTGTCCAGTTGAACAATTTATGCTCATTACACCATATTAGGCTAACTGCTCTTTAATCAGAATAATAACTGGCTTCCCCTATACTATTCCTTTTTGGAGAAGAATGTGGGGACCAGCTAACATGAGTTTCTAGATCACCAGGTAATTACATATATTACTCTTAATAATTTAGAGCTCATGTGACTCCAGTCACCAACAGATCTAATTTCTGATTCTGCAGGGGAGCACCACATTCTATAACATTGGCTTCAGACAAGCGCCCCCACTTTGTGGGTGCTGCTGGAGTGGCTACCCAGTCTCTCCCTCCTTTCTCTCTCCCATTCTGACAGCGCTCTTTTCTCTGTTCAATTTCAAAATATTTACTGCATAATTAAGGCAACTGGAGAAAAAGAACATGGTCCACAGAGAAGAAGCTGGTCTCAAAGGGAATATGACTGACAATTATATGATACCATTGCTTAGTTCAACAAAGTATGTGAGACCCCCCTAAACCCTTCTAGGTTACACTGACAGACCTGGCAGGAGCCTGACTCAGCAAACCAAAGAGGAGCTGGCATAAATTATTTGGCACAAGTATTTAACAGGAACCTTTTATTTCTCCTTCAACAACTTCATAGGACCACTATTGCCAGAGTAAAAGTAGAAAGGTCCGGTTCTGACACAGGCAATTTCTGTTAGCCAAGGTGTTACACAAAGGTTTTTTTCACAGTCTCACATCTATTTATTTTTTACCCTGATACCATAAAGAAAATTCAGGCCAATAATTTCTCAGCAGGCTCTCAAGATAACTTTTCTTCCTATGCACCTGACATTTACTCTTAAAAATCCATTAAAAAGCTACGTTACAATCTCTGGGACTACCACAAAAAAGGACTCTAAACAATAACTGTTCAAAACACAAAGAGAAGATGTGTTGCAAGATGTCCAGCAAGCTTGGGTGTCAATAAATATCAGCCAATCAATCAGGACCAACCATGTAAGTATTTATTAATTTACTTCAATAAGATCCTTTCTTGGAAAACTCATTCAGAGAGAAAAAAGGCCACCACATGATCACTCACACTATAGGCGCCATCCTGAAAGTCTGCAAGATAATGGATGGGTAGCATATGATTGCAGTGCTGAACATTTTTCCTACGGATGCAGTGGCCTACATTTCCCACAGCACAGAAATGTGGTGCTGAGAAAGTATGCAGATCTCTAGCTTAGAAATGAGTGGCTTTGGCTGGGTGCGGTGGCTTGTGTATGTAATCCTAGCACTCTTGGGAGGCCGAGGCGGGAGGATCGCTTGAGGTCAGGAGTTTGAGAACAGCCTGAGCAAGAGCAAGACCCTGTCTCTCCTAAAAATAGAAAAATCAGCCAGGTGTGGTGGCATGTGCCTGTAGTCCCAGCTACTTGGAAGACTGAGGCAGGAGGATAGCTTAAGCCCAGAAGTTTGAGGTTGCAGTGAGCTATGGTGACACCACTGCACTCTAGCTGGGGTGACAGAGAGAGACTGTGTCAGAAACAAACCAAAAAAAGAAATGATGCAAGATTGTGCTGAGAGTCATTTTCAACATATCCCACAACGTTTCGGCATCTCTCACCTGTGCAGAGCTCGAATTCCTTTAACTAGGGCCATGTTCCTACGTGTTACCAAATATCTTTAGAAACTGAAAAGACCCTCTCAAAGACTCTCATGATTAAAGTGGTGTTACAGAATTATAATAGTGAACATGCAACTTTTGTACTGATTTCACATTACTCTCTTTCAGCAGATTCATGGGCCATTTCAAGCAGGGACTGGTCTGGAAATGGGGATAAAGCTCTCTGGGGACAAACCAGCCATTTTCCATACTGGGCAGGAATCATCCTTGGTGTTACAGAGCAAAAATAATACACGTAAGTATTACTGGTAAACTATACCAGCATTCTGGAATTCTAATGTCTAAAATTTAGCCTGTATGGAAATCTGCTTCCTAAACAGGCTCTTGGCTATGACTGAAGTCACGAGGCACCTGATTCTGCTAATGCAGCCACATGTTTGTGTTGCCTTTCCTGGCCTCTCTTCTGGTCTCCATGCTCACATCTCCAACTTCTGCTAACCTGCTGCCCCTTAATAGCCCAACTTTACTTCCAATTAAGTACATCTAATTAAGTACATCTAAAACTAAACCCATATTTTCAAAACAAACAAATTTACAAACAATAAGCCCCCCCAACTCAAGGGGAGACATTAAGGTGATACTGGTGGGCCCTCCGTCCTCAATCCCCTTTTTACAACCTTGAAGTTATCCCCAAATTCTTATTCTGCTCACACCCAGTGAATGCAAAAGACTAAGTTTTCCTCTATAATTTCTCTTTCACCCCACATTCACCTTGACTTCCAGTTTGAAAGTCATCCTACACTCACTTTGGAGGATGAAGTAATACATATATATTGCTATTTGTGATTACTGTCGGTGGATTCTACTGCTAAGAATGTAGCAGTATAATATTTTTTGTTGTGGTGATGGTGGTAAAATAGGAGAATATTTTTGAAATATAATCTGATACTTTTATCCTTGTGTTCCTGTTTCCCCAAAGCTCTCCACCTTTTGAAGCTGAAGCATCTACATCCTCCTTCACAGCAAGGACAGATACAGTCTTGAACAAAGGAGTCATTGCTAATCCTTGAAGTTTAAAATAGTATTTTCTAAATCCCTGGTCTAGAGGCTTGCCTGGAAAGGAAGGCCTCCAATAACAACAATCAGGCTTTGTTCAAAGGAAAATAAAAATATATTTGTGGGTTCCCAGGAGGCAGAGCCTGGAGGACTGACCACAGAGGACAGGCATCAGAGCAGACCTCCTGTCCTCCGTGCCTCGTTTCTCGTTTAGAACTCCAGGAGGAGACTATCTCTCAGGGTGCCCTGTGTCAACAGATGGCAGGGTGGCATGTAGGCTTTGAAATATCTCCCTTGCCCACAGCCTAGTGAGAGGTGAACCAGGAGTTCATGCATGACCTGGTGGGGTAATAAAAGTGCAAAGGGGTTCTGTGGACAATGAGAAGTCCTGTTCAGGACAAGGAGGACACAGAGTGGCTAAAAGCCAAGGCAGAGACTATCACAGGCTGCACAGTTAGAGCCAGTTCAGAGGCCAGGTAAGTCCAGCCCTTATCTGCACAAGCCAAGGAGTAATGAAGGCAGACAGCCCAAGGCGACACTGGGAGCAGGAAGGGCACCTCTGAGGATGCCAAAAACAACGCGGAGGGCAGTGTGTACTGTCAGTTCTCCGTCGCCACTGCCATCAGTGTGCTCCCGAGCCCACAAGTCACCCTGGGGGGGTGAGCGGCAGAGAACCCCAAGTGGACAGTAGCCCTGGACCTTGAATGGACTAAGTCTGAGCTTGAATCTTTGAAATAACTATCCCCTAAAGACTGTTTTAAACTAGAAAAGAGAGTGAAAGTACAAGTATACTTGAAAGTGTAAGTTTATCTTCTATCATCTTTGAAAACAAGACTTCATAAGTTGTTTTTGGTTATAGAAATCTTTTATAAAAAAGACATCAGTTCTGTTGATTTGAGTCTATTGTAAAAATTTTAAACCTGCTACAAGAGGTGTATTTATCATTCAAAATAACTAAATCTGCATTATGTACGCTGCAACCAAGTGGTAGTGATGCTTGGGTTACAACCTTGTGATACCAATAATGAGATTGTGCTGTAGGCATGGTTTGTTTGAGGCTGAGAGCACAACTACATTGCTCTTTTAGAAGAATAAAAATAGCATATTTTCTTAGAGTAATTGATCAAAATTGATATTACCGAGCCTAAGTTTTGAGATAACATGTTCTTCCAGACTAAATCAAACAAAAGAAAAAAATTCAAAATATAATTCAACCCCTTTCTCAATAAACTGTGACTGTTATCAAACCTTTAAAAAGAACCATGATCATACGGCTAAAATGATCCTTTCTAATTCACTCAGAAACACTTCTTAGGATCAATATTCTCTAAAGACTGGGAAAAGCTGTAGGACTTCAACACATTTGTGTTCAAAGCCTCTCCAAATGGAAGAATCCCTCCAGTAGAAGCCTCCATATGCCTTGTCATCTGCACTGGGGACTTGCAGTTAATTAACTTAAATGATGGATTTAATTTGCTTTTGTTAGTGGAAGCCTGTGCTGTGTTTCCTCTGATTACCTGAGTTCTCATTCTAGCAGAGACAACTGATACCAGTAATAGCATGCAAGCCACAGAGAGCTGGTGTCAGCACTGATCTGCTGAGATGGAGGGAGAATGTAGACCACAAGCCACAGCCAGGGCATCAGGGGTAAGTAGGAAAAACCAAAACATCAAAAACCACATGCTTCTCCTAAGAAACTCTCTTCCAAAAGGCAGACTCTCTCCTCCCCTCAAAGAAGTATTTTTAAGAATTAGAAATTGTCCATATATTAAGATAAGCTTTATCACACACTACTCATTCATTCCAACGAACATTCATTGAGCCCCATTATGCGCCAGGCACTGTCCTAGCACGTGCAGACGTGGCTATGAATAAGACAGAGGAAGTTATTGCTCTCATTCTAGGTAAATAAGTAAACTCACTCCAAAAATTTCAGGTATTTATGAGTACTATGAAGAAAATGAACAGGGTAATGTAATAGAGAGTGGTGGGGTATGACAGCACAGGCCTCTCAGAGGAGGTGACATCAGAAATGGGACCTGAATGAAAAGGCGGGAGCCATTGGAAGATCTGGGGGTCAGATCATCCCAGGAAGCACGAAGTGCAAGTGTGAAGGGGGCATGGGGAGAGAGCCAGTGTGCTGGAGTGGTGTGAGAAAGGAAGAGGATGGTATGGGGCCAGACATAACTCATCTTGGGTGGCATGGGAGGTTGCATGAGTCTGCTAGAGCTGCCAGAATAAAATGTCACAGACCAGGCAGCTTAAATAACAGAAATTTATTTTCTCACAGTTCTGGAGGCTAGAAGTCCAAGATCAAGGTGCCAGCAGTGCTGGTTTCCTCTGAGGCCTCTCCCCTTGGCTGGCAGACGGCCACTCTCTTGCTGCCTCTTCCCATAGCCATCCTTCTGTGTGCATACATCCTTGGTGTCTCTCTATATATCCCAGTCTCCTCTTCCTATAAGGACACCAGTCTGCCTGGATTAAGACCTCCCTAATAGCCTCATTTTAACTCAATTACCTCTTTAAAGGTCTAATCTCCAAATACAGTCACATTCTGACATACCAGGAGTTAGGGCTTAAACATAGGAATTTGAGGGCATCATTCAGTCCATAACAGAGGTCATAGAAACAGAGAGAACTCTGGATATTTTCCTAAGCACAACAGGAAGGCCACGGAGGGTCTGTAGCAGAGCAGTGTCACAAAGGGTGGGTGCCATGTGGAGCGTGGGCTATGGGGAGGGGCTGGCAGGAGGGAAAGCCAGAGCGCCAGGGCAAGGTAGCCACAGTGGACCAGACAGGAGATAATGGGGTGCACACTAGGGTGGCAGCACAGAGGAGAAGAGAAGAGGACAGATATAGGGCACGTGTGGGAGGAAGACAAAACAGGACTTGCTGATGGGCTGAACAGGGT
Source organism: Daubentonia madagascariensis (assembly GCA_023783475.1). Classification (NCBI taxonomy): domain Eukaryota; kingdom Metazoa; phylum Chordata; class Mammalia; order Primates; family Daubentoniidae; genus Daubentonia; species Daubentonia madagascariensis. Next base: position 2,001,211 of record JAKFHU010000144.1, on the reverse strand, counting down.
GACAGGAGAAAGACTGCCCCTAAGGATGACTCCTAAGTATTTGGCTTGAGCAACTGGGTGGATGACGGTGCCATTTACTTAGATGGAAACAGATTTTATTATATTATACATATAAAAGAGAAACATGACATCAACATATGACGCTAGGTTCATCACTTATAAGTCTAGGAAAAGGACATGCAGAGGTTGAAGGCAAGGCTAAGTGCACAGTTAGAAAGCAAATCAGCCACTGCACCATCTAAATCCCAGGGCCAGACTAAGAAGAGTAGGGAGCACATCACTTTTCTAATTAGTTCAAAAAATTTCTTGGAAATTTTAGCTCTTGGATTCTAAGAGCTATTCAAATGATGCACCCATGCCAGAGAATGTCGGATGTCTTCCAAAACCCATTATCTTTGAAAATAATAGAATTTTTAGCTGAGCTTATGGCTATCCCCATCTAAGAGTACATTTCCAGGCCTTCCCTGAAGCAAGAGGTGGCCACCTGGGTGCTTTTCTGGCCAATGGAATATAAGTGGAAGTGCATATGACAACTTCCTGGAAATCTACATTAACAAACAGCAGGTCTGTGCCCTTTGCTCATCACCCTCCCTTTCTTTTCTCTATCCTACCCCCTGAAATTGAACTATGATGGCTGGAACTCTTACTACCTCTTGGAATGTAAGAATTAGGACCATTAGGGATGGAAGAGTGATGAATCAGAGGCTCCAGGTCCTGAGGACTTTGTGAAACACAGTCACCTTTAAGTAAGGGAGAAATCCACTTACATCTTGTTTTAGCCACTTTATTCTGAGTCTCTACTACTTAACACTGAACTAAATCTCGGATGATACAATAGGCAAGGGCTGATTGGCACATCATAGTAGAGACAATTACACAATGTTCCAGGCATCCTTTTAACTCAGTGATAAACTGGTTTCTAACGGATCTCTCCCAGTCCCATGGTATAAGAGAGTCATAAAGTCTGTGCTGGTTTCCTAAAATGAAATCATGCTCACTAAATAGATAGGTAAAATTATAAGAGCAGAAGTACTTGGATTAAAGGAGACAGGGCTCCAAGGACCACTGCTTGAAAACCACTCCCTAAATAACAGTGATGCTAGCATTATCTAACTGATAGCTTTTAGGTCTACCAGCTAAAGTTCTTTCTCAACCTTTTAGGATTGTATGAACAGTAAATATTTGCAGGCTGAAGGCAAGCTGCAGAGGTAGGGAGCCATCAGTGCAGGGTGTCCATCTGAGGGTACATGTAGTAGAGTAGAGATAAGAGGAGCAGAGGTTAGCACAAGGCTGTTCTAGGCAGCACGTATGCTCAGTGTAACAGGGCCTGCATGCCACACCTTCATCTGTCAAGCATATCTCTCTATTAAGAAAGGAAGGAAAAATAAGCCCATACATACATTGTCAAAAAGGATGCCAAGATCACTCAATGGGGGAAAAATAGTCTCTTCAACAAATGGTGCTGGGACAACTGGATATCCACATGCAAAAAAATGAAGTTGGACTCCTTCCTCATACCATTTACAAATATTAACTCAAAATGGATCAAAAACCTAAAATGACAAAACTCTTAGAAGGAAACGTAAGTGTAAATCTTTATGACTGCAGACTAGGCAATGGTTTTTTAAATGACACCAAATGCACATGCAGCAACGAAAAAATGGATAAATTAAACTCATCAAAATTTAAAACTTTTGTGCTTCAAAGGATACTATTAAGAAAGTGAAAAGACAACCCACAGACTGGGAGAAAATATTTGCAAAGCATATGTCTGATAAGTATTCAGAATATATAAAGAGTGCTTACAACTTAACAATAAAAAGACAAACAGGCCAATTTAAAGATGGACAAAGGATCTGAATGGACGTTTTCCCAAAGAAGACATATTAAATGGTCAGTAAGCACATGAAAAGATGCTCAATATCATTAGTTATTAAGAAAAAGCAAAATAAAACCACAACAACATACTACTTTACTCCCTACTAGGATGACTAAAGTTAAAAAGATGGACAATAACAAATGTTGACAAGGATGTAGAAAAATCAGAACTCTTATATTAATACATTGCTGGTGGAAATGTCAAATGGTGCAGATGCTATGAAAAACAATTTTGCAGTTCCTCAAAAAGGTAATCATGGAGTTACCATATGAGCCAGCAATTCCACTCCTAGGTATATACCCAAAAGAACTGAAAACGTATGTCTACACAATAACTTGCACATGAATGTTCACTGCATCATTATTCATAATAGCTAAAAAATTAGAAACAACCCATATCCATATGAATGGATAAACAAAACATGATATATCCATAAAATGGAATGTTATTTTGCAATTAAAATAAATGAAGAACTGATATATGCTACAACATGAAATATTAAGCTAAGTGAAAGAAGCTAGTCACAAAAGGCCACATATTATATGATTCTATTTATATAAAATGTCCAGAATAGGTAAATTCACAGAGAAAGAAAGTAGATTAGTGATTGTAGAAGGTAGGAGGAAGGGGTAACTGGGAGATAAGAGGTTTCTTTTGGGGATGATGATAATATTCTAGACTTAAGTAGTGAATGGTTGCATACCATTGTGAATATACTAAAAACCACTGGATTGCACACTGTAAAATGGTTAAAATAGTGAATGTTATGTTATATGAATTTTACCTGAGTAAAAAACGAATAGATAAAATAAAATAAAAGGAAAGGAAAGAGACAGGGCTATCCTTACCTTTCAAACCAAAGCCAAAATTGCCATATTTCAGTAAGTACCCAGGCAGGAAAAAGAAGCAATGTGAAGTACGTGTTATTTGATTTGAAGTCAATCATTCTGAGAAAGTAGCAACTTACAAGAACAATTTAAACCTTAGTAGGTAGGAAAGGGTTAAGAAAAAGCTAACTCAGCAAGCCTGTGATGCTCAAACCCTGCATATTCCTAAGAAAGGCCTGCTTTAAGGACTGACCATCAGAGGGCTCCTAGGAGCTAACCTCTGAGCCCTTGGAATATTGTCCCGTTAGAGGGCTGCAGGGACTTGGACATGCTGTACCAATGCGACCAGATAAGTTTATCCTAGCAATGTAATTTATGGTGAATGCCTGTTTTTGCTGGGGGGTGGATGGGGTGGAGGGCATGGAGTATGAGTACCTGAGGTCAGTCACATGGGTGCTGCGTGCCTGTATGACTGACACCAATAAAAACCCTGAACATGAAGGCTCAGGTGTGCTCTCCTGGTCAGCAGCACTTCACAAGTATTGTCACACATCATTGCCAGGAGAATTAAACTTATCCCTGTGCAACTCTACTGGGAGGGGATATCTGGAGTTGTGTGCCTGGTTTCTCCTGGACTTTGTTCCATGTACCTTCTCCCTTTGCTAATTTTAATCTGTAACCTTTCATTGTAAAAAACTATAACTGTGTGTATAAAAGCTTTTTACGTCCTGTGATTCTTTCTAGCAAACCATCAAGCCTGAGGGTGGTCTTGGGGACTCCTGACACAGTCTTAAGGTTCAGTATGCTGCCACATCCAGTGTACTTAAAACACAAGTCAATCACATAGATGTAGAAACTGAGTGTAATACTAAGTCTCATGCGGAAAAGGTGTAACCTGACACGGGCCACACAGCCACTGCTATAACTAACCTAACTGGCCATCATGGAGGGCCCGAGCACATTTACTCAGCCAGCCTTAACACGTAGCTTGTGAGGAGGCATTCAGCAACCCACAGGCCAGAGAAAAGGGAGTCTTAGTCAAAAAGAGCAACTTTCACAGGCCAGAGCACCAGAGAACCCTCAAGGAGGCACAGCTGTTCTAAAGCCTGGAAGGAAAATGTTTTCCCACAGAGTATGGCCTGTGGGATGAGTGCAGAGCAAGAACTGGAGAGAGGATAAGGGAGAAAATTCTGGGATGGTCCCTGAATATCCTTCCAGACTTCAACTTGATGCCAACTTAGAAATTTGAGAAATTTATGATTGTACTTCAGACTGGTATTTCCAAAGAATGCTCTGTGAAGAAGCACAACAGAATATTAATACAAATTTCACATGCCACATGGGGACCTACAATACGTTTGAGAAACACTGGGTTAAGCAATTTTACATAGTTTTTTGTTTTTAACTGCAGGACTTCTCAGAGCCTTTAAAATGCTAATCTGGACTATGAATTGTGAAGATAGGAATATTATATGCAGCACTCCCGACTTTATTTGGCTACAGAATTCCCTTTTGAGCAGGATTTCAGAGAGGTACTCCTCTATGTATTGAACACTAGGGTTGAGAAAATTGTTCATCTAGTGGAACAGAAACCCATCCTCTGCAAAACAAATCCTTTCTCCTGTGAACCCTTTTTGCATTTGTACTGCTTTGTTTATCTTAATTTTTTACTAAAGATACCTGAGAAGCAGGAAGGTGTGCTGGAATAAACACAGGCTTCTAAGGAAGATAAACCTGTGTGTTACCTTAGTTTCCTGGATGTGGTGATCACACTTCTCAGGGTTATTAAGAGGATAAAAATGACATAAAACATTTGAATAGTTTATAAGAGACTGGTCATAAGAGAAGGCATAAATAAATATATAATGCCCTTCCTCTCTCATCTTACCACCTTCAAGCTCTTATACATCTGTTTGAGGGGAAACACTTCCTCCAGTGTGAATGGGAAGGCATATACTCTAGTCAGCCACACGCAGTGGTGGTGGCGACTGGCCAACGGGGGGACCCAGAGACCCTGAAAGGCTGGGAATAACAGTGAGACAGAACTCGAGAAGGACAGATTTGGAATGGGCTGGGAGGGGAGTGTCCCAGCAGAGCAGGCTCCATGGTTAGTGGCACATGTGAGCATCACTCCACTATTACAGCAACTAGCTTCCCTGTCCTCATGCACTTCTCTTGGACAACGTCTCTCCCCATCCATGATAACCTTGCTAGGAAGGGCAACAATAGCTACCACATCTTAGGTGCATCCTAAATACTGGGCAGTTTACAATAACAACCTCGTTAATCCTCCCAGCAACTCAGAGTTAACAAATAAAGAAAAGGAACTCAGAGAGGTAGAATACCTTTGAAGGTCATAACTACCAAGTGGCAGAGTCAGGACTGGAGCCCGTTACGTGTCTGGCACCAAACCCACGTTAACCAGGGCCCTCAACTCACTATGAACTCCATCCTCCCTCACAATGGGCCCCCTCTGCTTTCCAGCCCTGCAGCCAACTCCTGGGGGTGGTCTTGGGAAGACAGCTTACCCACATCAAGAACCTGGTGTTTGACAGTAATTGAATATTTCTATCATTCCATCTTTACACAGCAGATTGCAGGGGGTCCTCTAAGACTCAAGTATGTCCTCTGGGAACTGGTAATGTCTTGGGTTGGAATTTGTACTTTGATGTCTTGGGCAAGAAGATTAATAGAGAAAAATGTTCTGTTCCAGGTTGGTATACAATTGGCCAACTGATTTCCATTTTCCTATCACCCATCAGCCATGGGGAAAGGTCTCCTACCTCCCTAGGGTTTTCCAAGATCCTTATCAAAAAACACTTACCCACCTTTCACCAGAGCAGAGCAGTTGGGGAAAGAGGTTAAAGGAATGTGTCAGAACACAAGCGATTCATAGAAAAGAGGTGTTACAAACAAGCCTCGTGTGTTTATTGCCCGGGCAAGGAGAGAAAATAGTCCTTATTGGAAACATGTATTTGATAGCATCTGGATCCATTTAGTAAGCATATTTATTTCATAACAACATGAGCTCATGATGCCGGGATGATTAATGAGCTTTTATATTTTACTAATCTTTTTGCATAAATCTGCAAGTCTGTTGGGGAGATTAATTATCTGAGATAGGGCAAACATGCATTTTGGTTACTTGTTTTTAGAAGGGATCTCTTACATGGAATACATTTTACCATACCCAGGGATGGAGAACAATGGAAACTCCTTTAGGCATCTTCAAAATCAGCAACACCTGAATTCTCTGAAAATAATTTCGAGGTTCTTAGGTAATGCTCTTGTGTTTTGCCAAGGGGAAACACTGACCAAATCCTCAGATTGGGGAAGAAACAAGAAAGGAAAAAAAAGAATTTGGGCTACAATAGTGATAGGACTAAAAAATTTACTGCCAAACATATTTTTAAACATGCAGAATAATACCATGTATTCTGACTACACTGGAAATGGAACACAGTGGAATAGAAATGTTCTTCTCTGTACGGCAAAGTTCACAGTAAGTGACACCTCTCTTAAACCCCATGCAGGACAGTCTAAGGTCTGGAGTGGCAGCTGTCATGGTGCTGTCCCGCCTCTGAAAGGAGTGCAGGGCTCCCCCTTTCCCCTTCGCTTCTCACCTGGTGATGGGCAGCACACACAGGCCAGACCAAGACCTAGTTGGTCACACCCAGATTAGACACAGCTTGTACCATGTTTCACAAAGAGGGGAGGGGCCTGGCCTTAGCATGGCACAGCCCTTTTAATTTGCCTCCCAAGACAAGTGCACCTCCTGGTGGTTTCTGGGATGAGATGGCCACCTCGGAGGCATCCTACCCATAAAAAGGCCAGGAATGGGCAGCTCCAGCCAGTTCTGCACCATAGCTCTTAGTGTTCTCCCTTGGAGACATGTCCTGCTCGACTTATCACCCTCTGACCCTGAAGTTCATAGCTAGGGTGGACCAGGGAAAAGCAACCGGAGTTCTGCTTTGGTCCAGGCAAAGGGGTCCTTGTGACCCAAAATGGAGCAGCTCAAGGTTCCTAGTGTGAGGAACTCCTCAAAGGGGTCTGGAGGTACAAGACCCAGCCAATGTTAAAGGACCTTCATTCACCTGGTGGTGTTATCCAGGTAAACATTCCTCATGGTAACCACGCCAGAGTTACTACAACAAGCTATGACTAAGCTAGAGCACCAGTAAAATATCCTCCCTGAGGTCCTAAAACACCAGCATAAGACCCAGTTATGAGTAAGTGTCACCTAGATGGATAGCACTAAATGCAAGACTTCTGTGAAGGAATATCAACAGTAAGATGGGAGAACCTGAAATGGAAGATTCTGGAAGAGGTAACACATTCAAGACCCAAACATCAACTTCTATCAGGCCCACAGCCCTGGCTCTTCCTCCAAAAACAAAAACAAGCGAGTAGAAATCTCATCTTGAATTTATTGCTTTATCCATAGAACTGGCTTGTCTGAGCTCCACATTTCTAAGCTAGCACATAACACATCATTCTTTGCAACTTTAGAGGCCGTTTATCATTTGCCTCCCCATTCCCTTTAGCCAAATCAGACAACACTGTCTGCCAGAGATTTGTAAAAACTAAGCCCGCATATGCCGGCTGCCCACTTCCTGCCCATACGGCTCTCTAATGTGAGTCTATGTGGGCCCTACCTGAAGGTTTAGCCACTGTCCTGACTGAAGCAGGAGAAATGCATGGTGCCCCGAATTAGTGACACCTGAGCATCTAGGCATAGTCATTCTGTGCCAATTGCCAAAATCATTTGGGGAGCTTTTTATAAACACAGTTTCCAGTGTTTCCCCCAGAATCTCCTCCCAGGTGAGAGAGCTTAGAATGGCAGAGTTATGCTAGGTATACAACTCACAAATGCAGACCTCACACCAGGGGTTGGCAGGCCTGAAGCTGCATGCAGCAATCTCTACACGCAAACTGCCATTCTTGGGATTAAACCAAAAACTCACAGGGAAGTGTGGGGATGGCTGCAAGGCCCACCTGGACCCTTTGCACAACGTAGAGTGGTAGGGGAGGTAAGGCTGGATGAGGAGCCAGCAGGCACAGCAGCTGGGGGGCCATGGTGTTGGGAGAAGGGGGAAGGTGGGTACCATTCAGCTCTCCAGTTGATGATTTCAATCAGCTGACAGGGAGTGACAGATCATTACGTGTCATTGCCCCACCAGCCAAGAAGACTTCCCACTAGCCGAAAGAAGAGATGCACACACCAGGCTAAGAATGGGCAGGAGTATATTTGGAGACAGCAGCCCAAAATCTGCATTGCCTGCTGCCCCACATCACTCCCCTAAGCACACCCCTTCCCACCAAACCATCCCACTTGGATGTGAGTAGTTTCTTTTGTAGGTGGTGTGGCCCCATCTCATGCACCACGCCAGAGAGGAAGCCTGCTCTGAGCAGCAGCCCAGAGCCTCCCCATGGAATGGGATCTGCTACTCTGCTGTCTCCTTGGCTCTGGCATTTCCAGCTGTGTGTTCCGGCTCCAGTGACTCCTTCTGGCCCCTTTGGTCCTGGTGACCCACTGGCCTTCCCTCTTGGGCTCATTAGACCTTGGCTTCTCTATCTGGGTCTCAGCCTTGCTCTGCCCATCCCCTGCCCCACCAGTTCTGGTGTTCTCTCCAACCTGGGGTGAGATCTCTGTCTGTCCTCAGGCCCATGGAATCCCACCAAACAAGGAAAGGAAAACCCTGCTAGGGAAAGGAAACTCACAGTGACACTTGGCAGCTCACCTCTTATATGCAGGAAGAATTTTTGGGTTTGAGTACACTACTTTAAACCTCAGTCTCTGGAAATATGTCCCCAAATAAACAAACCTTAACCTTGCTTAGGGACCCTCCAGTTCTTGTCTGACCAAGAAATCAGAACATCCTGAAGTCACTGTGGTGGACCAGTTTAGGCCTCAGGCAGTAGAGCTCAGACTCCCAGAAGCCCCCATACAGGAGGGATCAAGAGGCACCCCATCTTCCCAACATCATATGCTGCAAAGACTGGGGGGCATTTCCTCCCCTCCCTACAAGTTCTACTGCCCAGAAAAGAAAGTATCTACCTTGCAGGTATCCAGGCAGGACACAAATTCATCTAAACTGAAGCACACACTCAATTTTAGACACTCTGCATTGTAATGTGAATCTCAAATTACTGGAGGAGGTAGTCCAGAGAAAATCGTTCTAAAAAGATATTAAATTATTTTTCAAAAGAATTGCTTTAATGTTCACCTGGAGAAAGGATAGCCCAGAACAGCAAGGAGAATCTTGGAAAAGGCAGAGTAATAAAGGGCACCTAGGCCAGATATTATTACCCAGATATTAATACATATTACAAAGGAGTTATAATGAAATCATATTAGTAGAATATAATGGACAGTTTTATTAATAAAATATACCTTATAATATAGAGTGCTGTAAGAGCTATTCTCAGAGATGTTTTATAACACTTATTGATGACTTGCTAACTGACTGATATTGTTCTAAATTATTTATATATATTCACTCAATTATCTACCCTATGAGGTAGATACTATTATATTTTATCATCCCCATTTTACACATGGGGAAATTGAGGTCTAGAGACATTAAGCAATTTGCTCAAGGTCATGCAGTCATAGAGGTAGTAAGTTAAATCCAGATGGGCTAAAACCAGAGTCAATGCTTGCATAGACTACACTTGGCTGCTTCCTCTGCAAAATCAACTGAAATGTTCATTGATAGGATAAATTTTAAATAAGTTATTATCAATACACTCAAAATGGTATTGTGTATGTCTAAAATCATAGTTATTAAATAAAGAAGCAATTTAGAAAACAGCTTATAATGGAATGTGAAATGAATAAAAGGCAGAATAAGAGATGTACAGAAACTCTAAGTAAAATAATGAAAGAAATATCAATGGGACAAAGTGGAAGAAAATATATATCTATGGAAGCATCCTTGATGACTGCCTAGACTAGAGCAGTGGTCCCACCCCATACCAATTAAACCCATGTTTGGGATTGGGAGCCAGGCTCCAGTAGTTTATAAAGATCCCCAGGAAATTGATTCCATTGTACTGTCACGTTTAGGAAACTCTGGTCCAGTATTCAGAGCCAGGGAAAGGAGTCTGAACAGAATAAGACTTTTTTTCTCCTCAATAAATGAGGGTAAATATAAGGTATATAGAAATCTAAAGAAAAGCTATAATTACCAAAAAGCAAATAATTCATCTTTTTATGAAACATAAGTGGTCAGAAAACATGCAAAAATGCACAAAAAAGAATTTACCCATTACCCATTTTTTGCCCATTAGAACAGCAAAGATGGAAAAGAATGATTATCCCCAATACACAAAGCTATCTGTTCAAAAACATTCACTAAAGCATTGTTTTAAATAGCAATATCCTACAAACAACCCAGGTGGCCATCAGTAGGTGATTGATAAAATATATTATGATCCATCCGTTAAATGGGATACTTGGAGCCACAAAAAATCATGATCTAGTCTCTCTTTGTTGGCCTAAAGCTATTTATGTTATATTGTTAAATGTAGAAAGACAGATTAAGCAACATTTTATATAGTATGATCCCAGTTTTTGTTAAAAAATTAAATAATGTGCAGAAACAAAGTTAATGGCAATTATTTGTGAGTGATGGAATTGGAGCTGATTTTTTTTCCTCTCTTGCCTTTGGTCCCTACTTCTGCTTAAAAACAAATAAGCAATAACAACAACCCCCCCAACCTTTTAATGAAAGAAAAGTTTTTAGTAATTGGGAAAAAAATTATCTTAGGTCAGAGAAGCTTCCCTTGTCCTGTAGCAAAGGTCCAGAATATTCTAAATAAAGCAGGCTCTGTCCAGACCTTACCTTCTACTTTAGCAAATTCTTATGTCTTAAAAGGGATTTATCTAATCAAATAGTTATTCTTTTGAACAATGTTAAAATCTCAGAGCAAAAAGATTCCCACAGCTATAATTTCAGAAGCTGGGGGTCAGTTCCTCAGGAAGATGTTTGTCAGAGGTATTTTCATGCTCTATTAGAACTTGCCAGCATAATCCATTTCTTTTATTACCTTGCTTAAAATTTTTAAATTTGGAACTTAATCAAGTTCTTGTATACTGTTCTCCTGCTAGACATTACACAAAGAGTTTAAACCAGACAAAGCAATCACAAAAAGAACACAATATGCCCTTTAGGTTTTTATTGATAGTTTTTACTCTTATACTATAGTATCTTCATGGATAATTTGTGGGGGGATTGATAAATGTTAGGGGTTAAAAAGCTGAACTCTGCCTAGAATATGTGCTGAGGGATTTAGTGAGAAAAGCGATGAGAAACTTCTATGAATATAGGCTCTGGTCCAGAAATATCAACCAAGCCAATCCCTAATAATCAGCAGTAATCAAACTATCTCATATCCCCTGCTGTCCCTATGCAGCTCTAAAAGCCCCAGAAAGTTAGGAAAATCTAACTAGAGAAAGAAAATACTATATGCCAGAATTCCTTTCAAGAAGGGCTCTGTAAATGGTTGGAAGGCCTCTGATGAGGGGGCTTGTGGTGGCCACGACAACCAAGGAGGTATGCTTGAGTGATAGTAGGTGGTCACCAAAATGCTTTCTAAGGTGGGTTCCCGGTTAAGCAAATCGATTTTTGGTTTGGGGGGGGTGGTGTTGTTAAACTCCTTTCTTTTTTAAAAGATTTTATTTTATTTTTAATTGACAAATAATAATTGTATGTATTTATGGGGCACAATGTGTATTACGGTACACGTATACATTGCGAAATGATTAAATCAGGCTAATTAACATATCCATCACCTCACATACTTATCATTTCTTTAATTTTGAAATGTGCAACACATTATTATCAACTATAGCCACCATGATATACAATAGATCATTAGAACTTACTCCTTCTAGCTAACAGAAACTGTGTACACTTTGACTGACATCTCCCTTTTCTCCATCACAACCACCATTCTACTCTTTGCTTCTACGAATTCAACTCTTTTAGATTCCACATATAAGTGAGATCATGTGGTATTTGTCTTTCTGTGCCTGGTTTATTTCACTTAGCATAATGTCCTCTAGATTCATCCACGCTGTCACAAAGTGCGTCATTTATATTTTGCTCAATGCAGCATGTAAGTTTCAGGCCAGAGGTGAAATGCCCAGAACAACAGAGGAGTCACTGCGCCCAGCGGTCCTCCTTTCTCCTCCCTTCACCCAGCACAACTTCTCCTCTAAATAGTGCGAAATAAATGTTTGAAGAATACTGAAGCATCCACAATCCTTAGCTGGCCCTTACCAAGAGACCAAGAATTTAAAAATAAAACTACAAGGTGACCTACATTTTAAAACTTCAAAATGCAGTACAACATTTAGAACAGTTCCATAAACAGTCACCCTACCCCATCCCTCCTCTTTTAATCATCATTCTCCTCTGTGTTTATTGTTCCCACTGTCCAGCTCTGCAGGAGGAAGCACGACTCAGACCAGAGACTCACGAAAGGCCAGGGCAGAAGCCGAGAGCACCAGGCAGGTGCAGAGGGAAGGGAGGGTGGAGATGTTGGTGCCCAGGCTCAAGGCCAAGGGAGCATCAAGGGGCAGGGCCTAGGAAAGCCACAGAGAGGGGCAAAGGACACAGGTGCTGGACCACCCGACGTAGTTCTGGTAGATGAGGCCTGTCTACCTGGAGGTGCTTTTTGTTGGAAAGTTCTTATCTCTATTTTCTTATGAAAAAAATGAGGACTAAGGATGCTTACTGCTATGCCTGAGGTCACACAGCTGGCAAACAGGTCTTCTGACTTCCTGCCACAAAAATATAATTGAGTTATAGCTATTCTACTTAATCTCAGATTATCTGAGAGGGGCTGGCCCAGGGGTGAGGGCTAGAACATCTGAGAAGGAATACAACAATCCAGGGGCATTCGGATATTCCACACAATGCAAGGCGTCATTGTAGAGGAGATTGGGGGCTTTTAAAGATACCTAGCACCTGTGTCAGGTACTGTGCTAGGTGGCTTCCATACCTTATTTCGTTTGATCTGGGTGTTGACTCTCCGAAGTAAGCATTGCTATCCCCATTTCACAGATGAAGAATCTGGGGCTCACAGAGTTTAAGAAATGTGTCCAAGGTCACCTGGTTAGCAAGGGCCTGAGTTGGAATCAAATACACATTTGTCTGAATTCAACACCCATGCTCTTCCCAAGAGTCACACAGAAACCACGGCAATCTAGAAGAAAGCAGCGTTCCTCTCGACACCAGGAGATGAGGGTTCTAGCTGGGTTTCAACTCCTCCTAACCGAAGCACGTTACCTGATCGCGCTGGGGGAGGACTGATGGGACAAGCAACTTGCACGGTGATGAAACGGGAGGGTGCGGGGCAATGGTAGTCAAAATGAGAATCCCAATTGCAATAAACCCGAGGGGCCCACTGGGATATGATTCTGAGTGCCCAGTCTGTGGGAAGAGTGCCAACATCAGGGCAGGCAAAGAAGGTGAAGAGGCCAAGCTGGGTCTCAGACCCCCTGAGAGGGCCCCTGAGCTGAGAGCCGCTGACCAGGCTGCCTGGCTGTGAGGGGAGAGCCGAGGCCTAAAGCTCAGGGTATACCAGGGACTCAGCAACAAAGGTTCTGCTTCTCCAGCCATACAGGAGACTGAAATAAAAGCCCCGCATTGGCCCAGAGGCTTAAAGAGAAATTAGCCATAAAACTACAGACTGGAGAGGGGTAGAGTCAGTCACACTGAAGGAAGGAACATCTAGGGAGGTCTAGAAGGAAGAAATAAAACCTTATCTGGTGGAAAAAAAAAAAAAGAAAGACCAGACATGCGTAGCTGATTTTATAGTATATATAGCTGATACCCCAGTCTAGTAGCAAAATTGCTGATATGCTTTTAAGTGGGTACTGCAGAACAGTGGGATGGCTAGTTAATAGTGGAAGAGAGTCTAAGAAAAGAAGAATACAGTTGGAGGACTCACACTTCCTGATTTAAAACTGGCTACACAGCTACAGTAACGAAGACAGTGTGGTATTATCATAAGGCTAGCCATATAGAACAATGGAATAGAATCGAGAATCCAGAAATAAATCCTTGTATCTATGGTCAATTGATTTTGGATAAGGGTACTGAGACCATTCAAAGGGAAAATAATAGTCTCTTCAACAAATGGTGCTGGGACAACTGAATAGCCACATGCAAAAAATGAAGTTGGACCCCCTACCTCACAACATATACAAAAATTACATCAAAATGGACCACAGACCTAAATTTAAGTGATAAAACTATAAAACTCTTACAAGAAAACATAGGGGTAAATCTTTATGTCCTTAGATTTGGCAATGAATACGTCAACATGACACCAAAAGTACGTGCAACAAATGAAAAAATAGATAAATTGAACCTCACCAAAATTAAAAGTTTTGTGCATCAAAGGACACTATCAAGAACTTGAAAAGACAAATGACAGAATGCAAGGAGAAGATATTTGTAAATCATATATCCTATAAGGGTCTAGTATCCAGAACATATAAAGAACTCTTACAGTTCAACAACAAAAGGCAAATAACCTGATTTAAAAATGGGCAAAGGAGCCAGGTGCAGTGGTGCACACCTGTAGTCCCAGCTACTCTGGAGGCCGAGGTGGGAGGATCGCCTGAGCCCAAGAGTTTGAATCCAGCCTGAGCAAAATAGTGAGTCCCTGTCTCTTAAAAACAAAAAGGCAAAGGATTTGGACAAATAAAATATACAATTGGCCAACAAGCGCATAAGAAAAAGCTCAACCTCATTATTCACTCAAGAAATGCAAATCAAAACCACAATGATACACCACTTCACACCCGCGAGGACGGCTACAGCTTAAGAAAAAAAAAGGAAAGGGAAAATAACACAGTTGTGGAGGAAACTGGTTCATTTTATGCTATGTGAATTTCACCTCATTAAAAACAATAGGAAATATACAAATGGGCAAAAAACCATGAAAAGATGCATAATAATGGAAGCAGGCACAGGGAAAGAAGTAGCAAAGAGGAAGAAGAGCACCGAGGCCCACTCTAGCTACATTTCACATTATCCCATTTAGTCCTCACAAGAGACTCCATGGTGTCGATAACACTAACCTCATTTTGCAGATGAGGAAATGGAGGCTCAGAGCCATTAAGAACCGAGTAACAGCTAATCAATGGCAGGGCTGGGATGAAGCTCCTCAATAAGATACCCCAACGACCACAATCAAGATTATGACTTAAAGGAAAAGGGCACTTTCAGATGCACTGAAAACTGGACCCTTGATTTTATGGCACTTTTATACCATGATAACACATAAAAACCTGCGATAAAAGTTTATGTCTATGAAGCCAGGGACATAAAGCCTTGGCTTGTGTGGAGGATAATGCAGGACAGGTGCTGCACAGATTTACGCATGCTGCTTGGCCAACTCCCTCAGCCCTGCTCTGTGTAACTGCTTCTCTGATCCAAAGACAAACACCAAGAAAGACTTGGCAGGAATGTGTGTCTTGCCCTACAGGCACAAACCAATAGACACAACTGGCCTGAGGGAGGCTTCAGGGGTCACCTGGTCTTAGTGTGTCCAAACACACACCCACTAACCAGATGTATCTGAATCACTCCGGGAGATTGTTAAACACAGATTCCTGGGCCCCCTTCAGACCTCTGGGCATAGGGCCCAGAAATGAGAATTTTTAAAAAGCTCCTTAGGGGGAATCATTATATATTGTTGGTGGGAACATAAAATGGTACAGCCACTTTGGGAAACAGTTTGGCTGTTAAAAAGTTAAACATAGAGTTACCACATGACCCAGTAATTCAACTTCTAGGTACATACTCAAGAGAAATGAAAACATAGGTTCTCACAAAACTGGTACATGAATGTCCTTAGCAGCATTATTCATTGTGTGCTAAGTCCATCAACTGGACTGAATGTCCATCAGCTGATGAATGGATAGACAAAATGTGGTACATCCATACAATGGAATACTATTGAGCAATAAAATGGAACAAACTGTTGATACGCACTACAATATTAATAAATCTCAAAGATATTACATTAAGTAAAAGAAATCATATGCAAGAGACCACATATAGTGTGATTCTATTTATGTGAAATGTCCAGAAGAGGTAAATCTATAGAGACAGAAAGTATATAGATTACTTGCTGTCTGGGACAGGAAGTGGGCATGGGGATTAACAGTACATGAAGGATATTACTGGCATGATGAAGATGTTCCAAAACTGATTTATGGTGATAGTTATACAACTTGGTAAATTTACTAAAGATCATTGAATTGTACCCTTGAAATAGGTGAATTTTATGATATATAAAATACGCCTCAATAGAGTTTTTTAAAAAAGGAAAAAAAAAAGCTCCCCATATGATTCTCATGTACCAGCAGATTTGGGAAGCACTGAATTCCAGTATACTCATTTTACAATGAGGAAACTGAAACCCAGAGAGGAAAATGATACACCCAGAGTCACAAAGTGAGTTTATGCAGAGCCAGATGCCTCTGATTTGTGTGTCTGCAAAAGGAAACAGGGTGCTGGGGGATGACCTGATGAAATGAACCCAAGGGGACCGCCAACCTCAATGAGTCAGCCCCCACTGAACCCTTTTTCCCCTTAAACAGCAGGAAGCTGGCTTGTTTTGCTTGAATGATCCAGGAAAAGGGCTCCGGAAACAGCTGTAGGGCAGTGAAAGGGCTACAGGCTTGGAGTCAGGAGGCCTGAGCTCAAACCTGGCTCTGAGAGTTCATGGTGACCCTGGGACAGTCACTTCATATCCCAAGGTCTCATTTTGTTCATCCATTTGTAAACAGGGCTGATAACATCATGCTTTCAGAATCACTGAAGGGCCAATAAGACACTGAGTAATCCAGGTGAGAGATGATTTCCTTCCTGCCTAATCTGAAACCACAGATGTCCAGCCCAATCTGTTTATCTTAAGGCTACAACTAGTAGACCCTTTCCAGCCTGTAGGGCACTCATATTCCCTGACGCAGGCGCCATTAACGCACCCCGATCTTGGCCCCAGTCCCAGCTTGATTTAAGTTCCCAGGTGTCATAAAACTCTGGAAAGGTGGAAACAAGATTGTATTTTTTTTTACAGCTATGAGAGCCCCAGACTGAGAACAATATATATTTTAAAAAATAACAACCTTCCGAGTGGCCACCAGTGCATCAAATACTGGATTGGGCGTGGTGTTATTATAAGACCAAGAGAATGTAAAACATCCTGTAACATATCTCAGTAGAAAATCTTTGCCAAGGAAAAGAAATCTGTCTTCTATCTAAGAGGAATGTTTGGTAATTGTTTGGGCCTGGGATAAACTCAGGCCATACGTTTGGGGCCAGGCGTTTACATACGGACTAATCATAGAGCCCCGAAGTGAATATAGACATTGTGGAGCAAAAAAGTAAGTTACTGAGATGGTCATGGCAGCTTCCACACTTACAGAGGGACGTACAGCCTGTGTCAGGATGGAGAACACTCAGGCCAACACGCTTTCTTAGAAGGAAAAATGTAAACACTGATATCTCCTGAACGGAACCTCTAAATGGATCCTGAGCTCTCAGCCTGTGCCAGCAGATAAGAATATCAAAGCGGCAGAGGGTGAAGGTGAGAAGGGACCCGTCCAACTCTGCTTGCTTAGGCCATGTTCTGCTTGCTTTATTAGATCCAAGAGAAATCTGATTCCTCTGAGGAACCTGTTTGTGTCATTCACAGTTACTCCTGGTAACTGAGCTAGACAGTGACAAACAGGCATTCCCTGTAAAAGGTCAACTGGGACTGACAAGAAGACAGAAGAAGCAGAAGCTCACTCCCTGCTCATGACAGCTTCTCCCAGGCTTAGGCTGGGAGAAAGAAAGCTGAACTTGAGAGCCTTTCATTCAGAGAGGTGTTAAAGACTTGTTGAAAATGTAATTTTAAGCAGCAGCAGAGGATAAATGAGAACAGAAGGAGCTAGAAGGGTAAAGGACTAAGGCAGGAAAATACGAAGAAAAGCAAAAGGTAGGAGAACAAACATCCAAAACACGAACGGCAAATACATAGCACATTGCTGCAAGTGCCCCTGCCCCAGGATTCATGGTGGCCTCAGCACCCCCTAGACAGCCCCCAGGCAGCCACTGGAAGCGGCTGTGTTCCATGTGCACCTCCCAGGCCTGGACAGAAACCCTAGATTTTCCACTTCCAGTTAAACACGGAGGAGTGGCTATCTGCCTTTACCCCCTCTCCCTCTCAAAACCCTACTAAATTGTCTGTTAGGGAATTTAAAAACATTTTAACCCACAAAGACAAAGAAAAAAGAAAGAAGATGTCTGTAAATAAAATATTTCAGCAAACTTGGGGGAAAGTGGATGAAAGAGTTGTAACAGAGTATAAGATGCAAACTTCCTGTCCACCATGGAGGGTACTGTTGAGACCAAAGCCATGTGGCCTGGCGGAAACCCCAGCAGCCCAGCCCTTGAAGGCACGGGAACCATGAGGGATAAGGATCAGGTTTGTGATGAAAACCAAGCTACTGAGCCCACTTTAAGCGGCCAGACCACTAGGTATCCCCCACCACATCTCCAAGCAGGTGAGAGGTTTATTCTCTGGAGAAATGGAGGAGGAACTGCAGACTCAAGGAGCAGGCACTGCACCGAACAGAGGTAAGGATGAGGGACACACAGAGCACCAACCACACAGCCACCTCCCCAGGCAGCAGAGCAAAGGATTCTTCTCTGGAGAAAGCCAACAGCCTCAGAGGAAAGACACCCACATACTAACACATTTGTGTGTGGGGATCCAACAGAAAGGATAGCTCAAAATCTGTTCTCCCCAAGGTAGCTCCCCAGCCAACTACCCCACCTAGGCACGCAGAATTACGAGGGCCAGGGGGCATTTGCAGCATATGCACGCAGAACTTTCAATACTCACTAAAGGTTAACAACATTTGGAGAACGCCCCTGACATGAAAGGTAGAGATAAAACAAACACAAAAATAACTTGGAGGTGATGGGGGCGGGCAAGATAAAAAGAACTTCAAAAATCCTATTATATTCTTAGAAAGTAAGTACAGTAAGTATGTTAAGATAGTGCATACATAAAACAAGAACAGAATGCTATGTTAAAGAAATAATCAGAAAGAAGAAAGAGTTCTTGGAGATTACATGAACATAAAAATCAAGAGTTAACAGAGACTCTAGAAGACAGTAAAGCAAATTCCCCAGAAAGGAGAACCAAAAATCAAAACAACGGAAAATAGGAAAGACAAGAAAATATGAGATGCTATTCAAAAAGGAGTTCCAAAAATAAAGAACAGAGAAAATGCAAAGAAGGAAATTATCAAAGAAATATTAAAAGAAACTATACAAGCTTGAGTTTCTAGCTTGAAAGGGTCCATCCAAAGGTATGCATAGGACACAATGGATGCATAAAAGTCCTCCCCAAGGCACTTCACTGTGAGGTATGGGAATGCCAGAGATTAAGAGAAGACCCTAAAAGCATCCAGAGGCAAAATTCACATCACACACAAAACAAGGAGAATCAGAATAGCATTAGTTCAATCATAAGCAGAATGCTGGAAGACAATGGTGAAATACCTTCAGAATTCAATGAGACAAATGATTTCCAACATTGATTTCTAAAACTAGTTTAATTATAAGTCAAATGTGGGGTACAATAAACACATTTGGGGGATATGCTTCCAGTAGCCAAGAAAGCAGAAGACACAGGATGTGGTAGACAGGGGTCATCACAATAGAGGATGCTAGCTTTGCCCCTATCCTTAAAATACAACTAGACCAGATTGGAGCAGGAAGGTGGAAAACTAAGGGTAGAAGGTCTCCAAGAAAAAGCAAAATCTAAATGATTGGTTATTTTATGTGTTTGAGCATCTGGAAAAATTGATAGATGTCAGAAAAATACCACAGTAGTTAATTTTATGTGTCAGTTTGACTGAGTCATGGGGTACCCAGCTACTTGGTCAAGCATTATTCTGGCTGTGTGTCCGAGAGGGTGTTTCTGGATGAGTTAACATTTGAATTGGTGGACTGAATAAAGCAGACTGCCCTCCCCAGTGTGGGTGGGCATCACCCAATTGGCTGAAGGCCTGAATAAAACAAAAAGGCTGATCCTCCTTTGATAAGATGGAACTCCTCCTGCCTGATTGCTTGAGTTGGTATGTTAGTCACTTCCTACCTTTAGACTCAGACTGAAACACTGGCTCTTCCTAAGTCTTAAGACTTTCAGACTGAAACTACACTATCATCTCTCCTGGGTCTCCAGCTTGCCAACTGCAGCTCTTGGGACGTCTCAGCCTCCATAATCACGTGAGTTGATTCCTCATAATAACTCTCTCTATATGCATACTATTGGTCCTACTTCTCTGGAAGAAGTAGTCACTGTTCTCCAGAACAGTGACTAATACAGATATATTCAATTATTTGGAAAGAAATGTGACAACATATGACAGAACTGTAGTGAACAGTATTTTTTCATCATCATCATAACGTAAACAACGACTATTTAAAAGTTCAGTTATAACTACATGGGGATGATTAGGGAGGGAAAGTGGGGTTGGGGAAGTGGTTGATACAAGAGTGCTCAATCCACAGTTACCTTACAAGAAGTCAAGAAGGAATATCCAAACTGGATAATTCACATTGTCTAGAAATTTGGAGTTAAATGCCAGAAGAAACAGCTCAAGAAGTTTAAGATAGTTGCCTCTGAGAAGTGGGATGGAATTTGAAGGAATGCTGTTTTTCATTATAAGCCTTTTAAGACTATTTGAATTTTAAATTATATGCATGTGTTCATAAATAAAAGTCAACTTAAAGAAGGAAAAAGAAAGGAAACCAGATTTTCAAGACCGATCAATTATAGTGTGATTGCACGTTAAAAATAAGTTGATTGGAGTTGGCAGTAGAGACAAACCTACCTGC
Source organism: Daubentonia madagascariensis (assembly GCA_023783475.1). Classification (NCBI taxonomy): domain Eukaryota; kingdom Metazoa; phylum Chordata; class Mammalia; order Primates; family Daubentoniidae; genus Daubentonia; species Daubentonia madagascariensis. The sequence goes on along the minus strand of JAKFHU010000144.1, from coordinate 1,980,581 downwards.
CACCTTTAACACGTGATGACAAGGTTACTTATTTGTAACCAGCAGCTTTTTATGCAGTAAAGTGTTGTATGGGTTATAAGCAAAATACAAAGGTAGCTAGTTTGTATGCTATGACCAAAACAGATAATTTCATAATCTAAGTGTTTTTTTTTTAAATTAAGCACTAGTGAATGGGGTATCTCTGCCCTTCTTTAATCAAAGCCTGAAACAAATTTAATTACAATGCATTTAGTTTCTTCTTGGCAGCAAAGAACTTTTGCAAGTGTTGGATGTCACTGTAAACGAGACTAGTTTTTAAAAGCAACCCAATCCATTGATAGTTGTGGAGATCCCTAAGACATAATAATAGGACAGATGGGAAGGGGGGAATCTAAATGACATACAAGTAAAGGCTTGGGGCTCAGAATAAAATTTCAAGGATTTTTAAAGTACTCTTGTTGCAAACAGAACTCCCCCTAGCTAGTTTAAGGGGAAAATATATTTAAAGGACATTAGGCAGCTCACAGAATCTCTAGGAGAGCCAGCTTGGAAGCTACTCAGCCAGGAATAGAGGACATGGTGTGCCAGTACCAGGACTAAGGCTACAGACTCAAGCACTGTCACCCGTGGTCACCAGTACTACTACCAAGACAAGGTACAGGGGACTGAGGCACTTGGATCCCAAGCAGAGCTTCCAGTACCCTTCTCCCTATTCCGTCTACTGCTGGAAAGAAAGACTTGCTAAAGGTTCTTCAGGGTTTGATGCGTATCTGCTCTGGGGAAAGGTGGATGAGGAGGTATTCGGCATATGGGGACATGTGGATACTCTCTCTGTGCTCAGGCAACACCACCTCACTCTGGATTCTTCAGCATGGAGGGATCATCCAGCTAGAAAAATAGCAAAATGAATCTTAATCACTCCTCCCTTGTCAGGAGAATGCTAGAGACACGTCCTGTGAGAAAGGAAAGGGACGAACCCTAAACAAGGGTTGAGAAGGCATCACGTAAGGTTAGGAAGGCAGTTTAGGATTGTACACACTATGATACTTTGTGCCTAAAAAAGATCATTGTTTATCTGTTTTCTGAGTCAAATAGGTATCCAGGTACTTACAATAATTAGATTACTGATCGGTCCACTTAATGTCCTCCATACTCATTTAGCAGTTACTTAATCAGTTCCTTTGAAAACTGGACCTCAAAAGAGAACCGGGAAACGGATGGCCCTGGTATCTATCTTAGCCTGGGTTCCCTGAAGCACAGCCACGACTTTATTCAGAGGGAGGGAAACGGAGCGTGAGGCAGGGAAGGAGAGAGAGGGAATAAGACAGGTATATGCCCAGGCTGACCTCTGCTTGGTGTGCAGGGCAGCTGACCTTAAGATCCTGAAGGACCATATTCCTAGAGCAGCATGAACTGCTTTGTTCAGGGAAGTCCATCCAGAGAGGAGTAAGGGAAAAGAATTTCACTAATTCCATTTCCCATCAGTGAGACATTCAGGCCAGGGGGGTTACCTCTCTACCCTCCTGAGTTGCACATACAGGAGTGCTCAAGGGGTTCTTGGACTCTTGCCCCTCAGAGTCAGCAGGGACGCCCCAGGGTGGCAGACAAGAGGGCAGGAGCTGTTTTGTTGACAAAAGGACAGTGGTTGGTAGTGACTGAGCCTTGAGTTAGTTGTAGCCAAGAGGATCCGAGGTGGCACATGAGAGATTTCCCATACAGTGTCTAGGTTGTAATGAAAACTCTCATTCAAAATTCTGGCAATATTATGCTATTTTCCTAAAAGACAGAGTTGATTTTATTTTCAAAAAGTAGTGTTAATAAATAGAGACCTCTGCCAGCAGGGGATTTGTCCACTGAAAGTGTTTTCTTTGTTTCATTGTACAGAAATCCCCCATGCAGAAGACCATGGATCCCTGGAAGGTCGTGGTATTACTGTAAGAGAAGCCTGAATCCATAAACTGCACCAAGTACTGTCAGCAGACTTGTTATTTAAACAAGTATCACACATGCATATAGACATTATTTTAAATGTATGTCAATGCTGTTGTGATTAATAAGATATGGAAATTTCCTGAATGAACGGATTCACTGCCTTCATAAAGGATCTTGTCATTCCAGATGTAATCACTGTGCTGGTTATTCTCTGCCTTCGCAAATCTATGCTCTGCCTTTATTTGTTCTGCTCTACGGAGCCCTTGCTTTTTGGCTTCTAGCGGGATTAGCCAGCAGGACATGGGATGGTGAAAGAAGTCAGGGTATTTATTAATATTTTGACTCTCCACCCCCACCTTCACTTGTCCCTTTGACCCTACCAGGTCATTAGACACCTCTGGGCCTCAGTTTTCCCATCTGTACAATGGGGGAGTTGATCAGATAACATCTAGGGTGGTTTTCAGTTGCTGTCCCATGTTTTTACTTCATGGATCCTCTGAAAGAACAGTTATGCACATTTGCCAAATCAAATAAGTATGAATTCCAAGCTGATATTTCCTCATTGCTTTTTCAAAAAGGGATCAAAAAGACAGGATAAGAAAGTATCCGATTTGTCTTTATCTCTTCTCACATGAAGTGTTTACTGTGGACTGATTCCTTTTTATCATCTAAATGCAGAATCAAATTTAGTAAAGACCAAGCAAACAGTTGTGTGGGGTTGTACAACTCATGTTTTTCTAAACATTTTACATGTTTCCTCAGGCACAAGCTAGGGCATCAGAAGTATGAAATATCACCTAAGCACTTCGTAGGTGGCCTATCTGTATTTACGGGGCATGCTGTACATATTGTATAAAGTTACCCCAATGTGAAAAGGAGTCACATTTTCTTCTCAAAACTTTTTTCCAAGTTGATTTTAGGGAGTGTGTTATACCTCAGCCACAGAAATCATTTATAAACATAGAAGGGTCAAAAATTCCTTCTTGAATTCAACATCTTCGAACACAGTTTATCAATCCAAGAAGAGCTGCACCCAACTCCAGCAGCTCAGAACATCAAAAGCGAAATATATGAAGCATTTGAAATATGCAAGTTCGTCCTCTTGGCATTCAACCACACAGTGGTCCTTGACTCCTGGGTGGCAGGGGATTCATCCTAGTTTCAAAAATGTTGTAAGGCGATTTTCAACAAGTCATGTTTGCCTCATGAAAGGCTATTTTTAAAGTCTCTATCTGATTTTAAGTCCTCTAGCTAAGGGGCTTTTCCCAGGAACAGATTCCTACTTCTCTTCACCACATGAAGCTTGATTGTTTTTTCGGGTAGTGTCTGGAACTGCTTTGGATATAAAACATCCAAATTTTAAAATATCCTTATGCATATCAAAGAAGAATGTAAGGACATTAATATTATTCCATAATGCTTATTACAGATATAGCAATGGGTAAAAATCTAGATCCATAGGTTTATATAAAAACACTGTGGGATAATAAGCAGATTATTTTCAGTTTTTCTTGGATGCTCATACAATTTTCTAAATATTAAATATTAACACAGTAATCTATAAAATGATGAACTTTCTCCCATTTCCTTCTGTAAATAGAAGCATCTGATACTGCCATATTCAACTACCCAAAAGGCCACTCCTATACTTTTCTTTTACTTTCTAAATATTTCATTTTCTATGGTATATTTTCCAGGCAGTCACAATTTTTAGTATTAATTTATTTGTGACTATGACTTTCACCCAAATATCATGCTTCTCAAGCGGGAATATGCCTGCCCATAGGAATGTTGATCATTGACTGGAAGTCTGAAGTATAAATGATCAAAATTGTGAAAGATAACAGGCAAAATTCAAAATAATCCAAAATCAGCAGAAGTTATTGTGAAATCGCCCCACTATAATAGTGACAACAAATAGCAATAATAATAATAACAATAATAATAGCATGACCCCAAACCCAGCTTATAGCAAACTGGTCACAATCAATCCAAGATGCATAGAATGTACATGCCAAATAAAGAGTCCTCACTTTTTAAAAAATTCTGTTGGAAAAAAAGCTGAGTATTAGCTGCATGAAAAAAATTCTTGCAATGATATTAATAAGGAAACCATGCAAATTTTAAAATAAAAATCACTAGAATTTTTCCTTTTTTAATTTAGGAGAAAAGTTGGGGTTTGGAACAATTCATCAGAAAACACAATTAGTGAAATACTAAGCTGCTTGAAGCTTTCTTCAGGGTCAGTTTCAGAAACACCTTAGGAGGTAAAGTTCAACAAAGAGGACATTTGGTGAAGCCCTGTCATGCAGACATGCATTATTCTGGTTTGGATCAAAAAGCAACAGCCAAGCTAAAAATCAATCATTCCACCAAACAACACATTTAAAACTCCTCAACAGACACAAGTGAAGTAGTGGTTTAAGGACCATCAGGCCAGTCGGGAGGTTTTATACTAATGATGAGACCACTGAGTGGTCTTTCAATGCTCTTTGCGTGTTCTGTTTATAATATTATTTGTGAAGGCATGTTGATGTTCATAATGCTTTGCTGTAAAATATCTGATGATGTAATTTTTAATAAGGTATGATTAGTCCATTCCATTCATAGTATGAATGGTGCTTATATCTCAGAAAATGTAGAGCTGATGGCTAAAATGGAGAATAGCAGACTGGGTGGGGGCAGGTGACGGCGCTCAGTATAGCCACAGCTTCAACAGAGATCAACACACTCATAAAAAGAAGCCAACGCAGACAGTGGTTGAATATTACTCAGCTTTTTAGAAACACTGTAATAAAAAAGTAATAAAAACTGCCTCTGAAAACTTGCTTTATTTTCTACTTGAACACTAGCTATGGGGGAGGTGGGGACTGGATAGGTCATGGCTAGTGTTCTTAAACTTACTGTTGAATTATTGTTTTTATTAATGGAGAAACAAATGTTCACAAAAATAAAGGGTAAAGACCTGGATACAATGAATTATTTTGTTATTCAAAAGTTGACTTATTTAGATAACATTCTTTTTCATAGCTGAAACTTACCACTGCAAGGAAGAGCTAACAATCAGGAATGAAAAAGTTTGAGAGTTATATGATAAGCTTAGATCCAAGGGAATCTCTGAGACAGTTTGTTTACATGTGATGACATGGTAATTACTTACATGGTAGCATCAGTGGTCAAAATAAAGAAAAAAAGTTTTTGTTGTTGTTTGTTACTAAAGTCAGAAACACTTTCGGTCCACCATATTATAAAAGTAACTTGGCCTGTCAGCAGGAAGAAATACTTGTTGAAATTCCTGTATGTAATTCCTATGCTTGAAAACGTAGTATGGAACCACTTCTTTGGCAACATTCTGGGCATCTCCCCACATACAATACTGCAACACTTATTTGTATGAGTTTTTGTTCCCCAAATATAACACCAACAAAGAGAGAGGCCGTCTGGACCCAAATCCTATTATTATAAAGTATTAGTGCTCTTTTTATCAACCCAATTTTAAAAATATCCAAACAACAGTATCTCACTTTTTTTCTCTATAGTAAATAATAGAAAATCATTTTTCTACTAAGACAAACACGTATACATTATTGTGTGCAATGAAAACCCTACATGCATTTGTAAGAATGTGTAGACATCTCTAGCCTTTCTTTGTATTACTTGGGGCCACATTTCCAGGTTTGTCATTCATCTGAGTTTGGAGTTAAGAGGACTTAAGGGAAAAGGCATCAGAAGCTCTGTACCTCTAGTTTAAGTAGAATGTTATGGTACTGACATAATTCAATCCAATTTAAATGTGAAATTCTGGCAAAATATACATGGGCTGCTCTTTTCTGAGGTAAAAGATCAAATAGGATGGAGGGCAAGGTCTTTTTCACCCAGATTCTCCATTTACCACCCCTGGACATTGTGCTCTCAACAGAGCAGATCCTTCCCCTGCCCCCAACCCCACAATGGAGCCAACGCTGCCTCCAACTTTTAAGCTACATAGACACCTGCATTTTTAAAAATAGAACACAAAAAAACCTCCCACGATTGTCAATCTTTGTGATGAGTTAAAGCTGCTTACTAGCTATTTGATCTGATCTTAGCAAGTTGCTAAACCTCTCTGAACCTAAGTTGAAGCTGAATCTAATAATGTCACCTATCTCATAGAAGTGTTCTGAGGATTGAGTGAGTTACTTCCTGTAAAGAAGCTCAGTATAACACCTGCCACAGAATAAACATTCAATAAACATTACTATTATTAGGCAACTAGTCTTTAATGAGCTGGGTACAGGGTCACATGCTGCTAACAGGTTCAGAAGTAAAAGACATCTCTCCTGACATCACGAATTTTACAGACTAGTCAAGAAGATAATATTAACACACAAGAAACGAGTGGTGTGAAACTGTATTTGGGTAATAGGGCTGCTAGACATGGTGAGTTCAAGTTCTTCATCTCACTGGCCATAAGAGCTTGACCAAGTGACTGTTTACAATAGGACTAAAAATATCTGACCTGCCTACCTCACAGGGTTGTTAGGAAGGTCAAAGAAATAATGTAAGTGCACATGCTCTGGGGGCTAGAGAACTTTATGTGTGTGTTTGTAATTACCACTGTGATTACTATTAATTACAATAGGGTGCTATGTTATAGGGCCCAGGCTGAAAAGTGTACACAAGTTGAATAAGGAAGAAATCAGTGAGGAATGAGGTAGTTGGGGAAGCCTTCATGGATCTGGTAAGCTTTGAGTTGGGCCCTGAAGATTAGATGGAATTTGGATAAATGAACAGGACTGCAGAAATCCTAGGCGGAGTCACTACATGAGCAAGTTCATGGTGCTGCACCTGGTGCAAGTGGAAAGAGTGCAAAGTGGAATGGCAGGAAAGTAAGTGTGGGTTAGTTGTGGGTGTCAGCTATGTGGGCCTTCAAAGTCAAGGAGCAGAGCTTAGAGATGAAATGTCAGAACCAAGGCACCAATGGACAAGCCAGTGGCTGTTCCTAGAAACAGGACTGTGACAGTACCAGGATCAACCTAACATTTACATAAGGCTAACACGTCTCCCTCACTTCTTTTTTTTCTTTCCTTTGACTTCTTCCCTTTTCTTTTTCACGTCTTTCTTACAACTATACCAGGCTTTGGTACAGTTGGATGTAAATCGGTGAACCTTTAAAAACACTTTTAATCCAAGCACCAGATAAGGCAGGGTCTCCTGATAGTGCTAGAAACCCGTAGTTTAACTTAGACTCCAAACCTGTCCTCATTTTGGGAAACGTGCAACAGTGTGTACAGAGAAATGAGAAAAGTTGAATAAAAAACACTCCTTTGGAAATAAAATACTGCCCAGCTTAAGTTAGCTGACCTCATCTTTGGGACTAGAAAAATAACAGTAGCAGTAATAATATAATAGCTAACATTTATTGAGCACATATTAAGTGCTAGGTGCAGGAATTACTTCATTTAATCTTCTCCAAAACCTTTGAGGGAGATACAACTATAATAGTATCCTCATTTTACTGACAGGGAGTCTGAGGCCACTGGTCCCGGAGTGGGTAAACATCAGAGTCAGGGTTTTAATGGCTATTCTACGTGGGCCTAAGCCAAAGGACAGTGAATATAGTGATGAGTGAGCATGAGTAGGAATTTTGTTATCAGACAGCTTTGAAAATTGGCCATCCATAATACAAAATTCCTTATGGTTACAAAAAAAATCTGTAGTTACTGAACAAGTACTTTTTATATATGCAAATTGATTTTTCAAATGGAGAAAAGATTATCTTAAGTTTTCCTAATGCTATGGAAAAGAGATTCTACCTAACATAATACATGTATCCAGAAACAGTTGTATATACTGAATTTCTGTAAATCAAATACCAACTATATTTACTAAAGGGCTTCTCTAGGGCAAACGTGCAGTAAATATTTAATAAAATGTAGAATTGTTTTGCAATCTGAATAGCCATTCAATAACTTATCTGTTTTGTAAATTTGGATTTACAGCAGACTCTTGACATTCCTGAGGCATACATCCGGAACCTTCTCGAATTCCCAGATTCACAAATACAAGAATGTTTATAGAGGCTCCCAGCTTTCTCTTGAATCACATTTCCACAGAGATTTGTATGAGTTTCCTGTTCATAGCTTTACACTACACACTACAAGTTAACCATACTTTTAAATTTCGTTGAATGCTTACTTCTCACTTGATTGCCATTTTTCACAGACACAAAACAATTTTTCAATTAATTAACAAGCATTGTTGCAAATGCACAAATGCACAGAACAAAGATAAATGACCCTTTTCCATACACATATCTTGCAAAGCAGACTTTTCAGATTCGTATCTCGGCCAAACTACGTGCCATAGACCCACAGGAGAACGTCCAAAGAGTCACAAACTTTAAAAAAGTTTAAAACACAAACTTTAAAAGTTAAATCCATGAACACCCAGGGTCTGGACACATTTATGAAGTTTGCTTGGGCAGGGACATGGGGTATTTCTACAGAATCCATAGAAATTCCACTGCTCTCACTAACCCAAGAGTTACGGAAGTTGATTGAGCCTTTTGGTGATGAGTCCAGAAAGTTCAATGATAGAAACATCGGCCGCATGAATTACAAGGATTTGCCTGCTCATTCAAAATACCTATACTTTGTACTGCTGAGGTTGGTAAACATCAAACTTGGATGATTTCACTGCCTTCAGTAACGGGGCTCTGGCACAGCTGGTACCCTGGCACGAAGCCGCAGCAGTCAGACCTTCTCAAAGCACTGCCCTGGAACTCTCTCCCCTGGCTGGGTTGGGAACCCCCAGAACACCACTGACCATGAAAGACAAACAGGAGAGGGGCAACAAGTGAGTGAGCGAGCCAGTGAGGAAGAAAAGAAGAAACAAAGAAAGAAACAGAGGAAAAAAGAAAAAGGGAGGGAGGGAATACAGAAAAGGAAGAAAAGACAATGAAGAGAAGAGGGGAAGAATGAAAAAGGAATTTGGCTGCTGTGAGTTAAAAAAAAAAAGAAGAAAGACACTATCATTTCAAAATACGTAGCTTACACCTTTCAGAACACATGTGAAAACGCTGCTGCCAAATTTTCAAATTATTTATTTATTTATACCCCTTTTGTTCCAAAGAGGTTTTGCAGCATTTTGCTGCCAGATTAATTTTCCTGAAGCTCAGCTCTGATCATGTTACTCTCCTGCTTAAAAACCCCAATAGCTCCTCACTGCCTATAAAATATAGTCCAATTTCCTTAGCCTCCTATTTGAGGCCCTCTAAAATCTGGCCCCAAACTTCCAGGCCAACCTCATCCTACACTGCTCCCCTTTATAAACCATTCGCTGCAGCCAAAGGACGCTCACCGATGTTTCCTAACACCTGTATTTTCTGCCCGAGCTCCCTTGCTTGTGTGGTTCACTCTGCCTGGAATGCTCCTCCCCTACGTCTGCATTATGCCCAGTCCTACCCACCTGTGGAAGCTCTGCCCGGAGAATGCCATGCGTTGTGGCAGGCGTTTGGTCATCAATAGCGGAGCTGACAACATTTACACACACGCTTTATGCACATCACCTCACTGGAACCATGCAACGGGAGGAAGTAATTTCTTAATTTTCTAGATAAAAAACTGTGGTCCAAGGAGGCTGGACCTTGTGTACTGGGGTTTGTGTCCTTTGCCCATTGCTCTTCCTGTTACCTTAAGGCCACCTCTAGCACAGAACAACAAAAGGCGGCTGCGTGAATCAGTGCAAGCATGTCATAGCCATTCTTTCTTTTTTAAAGGGGAAAAAGTACACCTTTCCGTTCGGTGTGAACTCGAATTCGCTTGTCCAGTCCTGAGTCACAGTTTCATTTGGCAGCCCCTGTGCGGCCCTTGCCAGGTTCCATGAGGCAGGACACTACACTAGCTGATTCAGAAAGGCAGAGGCCCTAGAGGCCCAGGGAGCCAGGGTGGGTGCAGGGTCCCCACTTGGAGATGCCACAAGAACATACACAGGAGGAGACTGATAACTACCATAAATGTCAGTGGGGCAAGTTCTACTCCTTCGCATCCTAAGAATGTGCCAAAGGATTTGTAAAAGGTGCCATTTATCACCAAGGGTGGGAAAGCAGGTTGCTAACGCTATTTATACAACCTCCAAAGTCTGCTTAAGCAAACATGGCAACTGGGTGTAGGACAAGGCGTCACGACTGATTGATGGGGGTCTATTAAGCACGCAAAGCCGCCAATACCTACATGCTCACTGGCCGAGGGCCAAAGCTATTACATGATGAGCTGTTATGTAACCTTAAGTAAAAATGGAATTTGGGCTGTACACATCTGATATGCTTCCCCTTTCTAATTTTTGGCATCAAGAGATTACATGAATTGACTGGAATGTAAGAGCCCTCCCGTCCATCTTCTTCCTTCCCTAACGGCAGGCAGGCCTCATGATCACAGCAGAGACTTCTCATCATAGTTACTAAAAGTTTTCCCCACACCAAAAAGCTCCACTGTCCTGTTTAAATCTGACCTATTTTTAATGGATTGCTCAGTTTAAAATCAACATAATTTGCTGGAGCATAACTTTAGATGAACGCTGTTTCCTGGGATGAAGCCAAACTTCAAATCAATCCCCTGGACAAAACTCCACTCAGCCCAATAAATTATGGCTCACTCGATAAAATTTTAAAGCAAAAATAAGTTAATCCAATAACCATGTGACATCTATGGCTGCTTGTTGGTTTCTTGCCCCTATGCTGTTGTTGACTTCTGGCCTCACTACACTCGTGACAAGGCTTGTCTGCCTAGCGTTTCTTCCCTCTGCAATTGCCTGGCTCTCGCCGCCCCTCACACCTGCCATATTTCAGCCTTTCCCCATCGAAACTCCTTGCCCCTGTCAGAGACGACTCACTGTCCTTGTCCTTGCCTCTACAAAGAAATATCACCTGCAGCAAGATTCCAAAGAAAAGGGCCAACTGAGTACAATGTAGAACTTTGTTTTCCTAAATTTTTCTCATTAATTACTAAGTAACAATCTTGAGTTGTAAATTCTGTTGACCAGACCCAGAGCTGCTAGTGGGTGGTTAATCATTTACATTTTTAAAATCTCTGTCTGCTTCTAGCTGTCTTTAGTTCAAAACTAGAATTCATATGGGACCTTACCCTGTTTTACTTCTCAAAGACTTAAACGTAAATAGACATTTGTCAACAAAGTTACACAAGGTTTTCCTCACAGGAGGCAGTGGTGGTAGTGGTGGTGGGGTGGAGTGTGTGTGTGTATGTGTGTGTCTGGCAACCCAAAGGAAAAAATACAGATAAAAATGTAAGCACTACACACCAAAGGGTGTTGCTGTATAGGAGGAATCTGGTATTATGGCGTAGTGATAATCGCTTCTCCTTTGCCCAGAGGGAGCTGCAGAATGCTGTATGTGCCATCTTAGTCCCAGCACAGAAAGGGCCAGAAGGCATGTCTACTTCGGTGGGCCGACCAAAGATCAATGGAAACCATTAGGGGGCAAGAGTGATCCCAATGGAGCAGTGACAGTCACAGAGCAGGAAAGAAAGGGCAAAGCAAAAATCCAGAAACGTCTCCCATGTTAAACAGAAATGTTCATGAATGAAAGCCTTATATTTCAGGGTAATATATGTCATAATTAGTAATCTTAGAGAAAAATATTTCCCTATATATACTCAGTTACTAAGTATTTGGGTACAAAAGGACCTCAAATAGTTGCTAGTGAAGCCTAGATTTGTAGCTAAGAGGCGTGATAATGACACATATGACTGACTTCAGGATGTGATCACAAGTACTCTCCATAGTTTAGGCTGCAGACAGCTCGGTTTGGAAGCAGAATAATTCAGACACAAATAATTGCCACTACCTCAATTGTGTCATGCTATGGTGGGTATAGCCTCAGACGCAAACAGGAAATACAATCCAAAAGCAGAATGAAAACTATTTAGTACAGAGATGGTATAGTTTTTAAAACTACCCTTGATTTAGTTCCTCCACCTCTAGATACACTGCCCCCATGAAAGAATCCTTACTTTAAAGGATTACTCTGGGAGACCAGGCCTGCCTCTGACTATTTCAGCCATCCTAAAGCCATCTCTTGGAAAATTACAATCAGCTACATATAATTTGATTTTTATTTACATTTTAAATGTGAATACATTTAGACAATTTACTATAACATGTGTTCACCATATTTATTTGCATCATTCCCCGATTACTTTATTTTAATAATCAGAAGCTTTTAAGAAGGCATTTATAGTGAGACCTAATGCAATGTTGTGAACATTCAGGAATCTCATCCCCATTTAATAAAGAATAGAAACTCATCCCAAATTTTCAAGCAACTAGCAGGGTTAATTGGCACCTGTGTAACCACCATTTGAAAGACCGAAAAACTGTAGAGATGGCAAAGAGGCAGCACATGTGCTTCCATTTCCCCCTCCCATGCCAGAGCAAGGCATCACTAATTGATCCCAATGACACTCCTTGTTCCCAAGCCTAGCACATCAGAGCTGGCAGCACAGGTGAGGAGACCCGCTTGTTATGACTCGTGTACTATGCTCTAAAAAGAACAGCCAGTATGATAAACAAACAGCATAACCCAAAGCATAGAAACCAGTTGAAGGAAATAAAAATATTCAGCAGGCCGGTGAAAAGAAGATGCAGGGTGACAAGATGGCTGCTTTCAAATATCTGAAGGGGGAACCTGGACGTTTAGTTCAACATGGGTCCAAAGGGTGGCCAGGCAATAAACAATCATTCCAGGGTAAACCATAGTGGCATTATAAGAATGTGTTAAGTCAGGGTTTACCCAGGCAAAAGAAAAGAAGGATGCACATTCTCTCCATTCTTCCCACCTCAAACTACAGATATACAAGAGACTTTTCCTTTAATTCTTTCTAAACAAGTCCCACTGATCCATGGAATGTTCTCAATGAAATTTCTAAGAAATGGAGACTGACAGGTATGGTTACTGTTTAACAGCTTTGGGGGAGGGACAATGTCACTGGGGAAGAATGTCTTTGATAAATATGTAAAGGATGGGCTGAATTTAGAATTTTTAAAAAATTACATATTCACTGATCACGTTCTAGCTCTAAATCCTCTAACTCTATAAACCTCTTGATGCTAGCCTGATATTAATTTCTCCACGTTCATGCACTGTACAACAAAACGTCCCAACCACTCCTTCAGGGCATGTCCCTACCAATTTGCAACATGGTGACCTCTGCTCAAAGGGTGAGAGAACTATGCTACAAGAGATTAAGACAGAGTCCTAGGATTTCCTGGAGAAGTTTTAGGAGTCCTGATGTAAAAATACATTTGTTTGTTTTTAAAGGAAATGAATCACTCATGGCTTGGTTGCATGGAGGGAGATATTCTTCTGTAGCCCTTAAGGCAAATCACTGCTCTCAGCATGGCAAGCTGTGTTTATGTAACTTCTTATCAACTCTGACTCTTTTATTTTATTCCGTGATCTGGGGCAGACCATCTAACCTTTTTGAGTCTCAGTTCCTGCATCTGTAGAACAGGAATACTGTAGAATAGTGACATCCCGAATAGCTTATCCTGACCGGCCACTATGAGGACTGAACCAGGCAGTCTTTGTAGAAAGCTGAGTTCTTGGAGGAGAGAAACAGTAGGATTGGGTCTCATTATTTAGTATTTTGCAATGGGTTTAAGTTCTACGCTTCATTTCAAATCCTTACAATTATTCATATTTAGACTAATCTGCTCATTAGATGATGAAATAGACCCTGAGGCTTTTCTTTATTAATTACCCAGAATGACACTGGTACAAGTGCCAGGAAAGAAATTGCTTTTACAAGAATCATTACACCTTCCAGAATACCCTAGAGCAGGGGCAATTTTCTCCCTCAAACAATCTTTCCTTTTTCACATCCTATATTGCCCAGTGAAGAGACTCATGGAGGTATGTGACAACCATTTGCTCCATCCTGCATGTTCCTTCCTCTTTAGCTAGAGAGAGAAACACAGTGCGGATGCAAGAAGCAGACATATTCTAGAGGCATTTCACTATATAATCCTACAGGAAAGGGTGCAGAAGAGCTAAATCAGAGCCCAGGATCATGGAAATCAGGGGGAGGAAACAGAATCCTTCACTTCTCCCTGAGGTCACTCCTCTTACACATAATGCGGTGGCCCATGCCCCTGTGTAAATTCACACTAGTCAGCCTGAATTATGCCAGCATAAATGTTTGCGCATAAAGGGGATCCCCATAGTCACATGTCATACACACATAAGGAGGCCTCGATGTACTATCTTCAGAAATGCAAACACAGTAAGAACAATGAAAGAACAATACTCGCATGTTATATTCTAATTCCAATAATCCCGCAAAGGTGTTAAGAAGCCCTCCAAGCCTAATGATGAGATGACAGTTGACAAGCCAAGCAGGCATTCTGATTTGTCATGAGTTTCTCTTGTGGACACTGGTCATCATTTGGGACCATCCAGTATCCACTCTCCCTTCTTTTGGCACAGCAACTGGATTTCCTTTTTGGGAATTACTTCTACCCTTCTGTGTGTGGTTTTGGTGAGACTGTCACTCAGGGTGGTCCCAGGTCCCCTGGCCAAGGAGTGGGCATGTGGCCTAAGCCAAGCCAGTCAAAGTCTTGTTTCCAGGACTTTGACTCTTGGCTGGAGAAACCTGCTGGAATTTTCCACTGCAGCAGCAGCACACTGGTGAGACTATCCGTCCTGTCTACCTGGATGCCCAGAGATTCCCAGTTTCTGTCCTTCACCAAGCCTGGTTCTCCACACTTCCTGCTCGTTCTCTGAGCTACTGCATATTCTTCCAACAAAATCCTTTTGTGTTTGACTTAGCCAAAACTAGTGTCTGTTGCTTGCAAAAAAAGAACACTAACTAACACAGATGTCTAGCTTGCTTTCTCAGACTCTGGACCTATCAGAGGAGACCTAGGCCCAACAAAGACCTATGCTTCTAAACAAGTCTGAAATGATACTATGCATTTTTAAAATTTTATTTTTATTGGTAAGTAATAATTAAATATATTTATGGGGTAAAATGTAATATTTTAATACATGTACACATTCCAGAATGAGCAAATCGGGCTAATTAACATATCTATCACCTCAAACTTATTTCTTTGTGGTGAGAACATTTAGAATCCACCCTTTTAGCAATTTTGAAATATACAGTACATTATTAATAACCATAGTCACCTTGCTGTGCAAAAGATCACCAGAACTTATTCCTCCTGTCTAACTGAAACTTTGTGCCCTTTGATCGACACTTCACCTTTCCCCACCCACTCCTCAAACAATCTTTTTGAGTCCCAGTCTCTGGTAACCACCACTACTACTCTCTACTTCTATGAGTTCAAATTTTTTACTTTCCACATATAAGTGAGATCATGCAATATTTGTCTTTCTGTGCTTGGCTTATTTCACTTAGTATAATGTCCATATTATACAATATGGTTGTTCATCCATATTGTCACAAATGATAGAACTTCATTCTTCTTTAAGGCTGAATAGTATTCTACTGTGTATATATACCACACTTTTTAAATCCATTCATCTGTTTATGGGCACTTAAGTTGTTTCCATATTTTGGCTACTGTGAATAATGCTGCAATAAACATGGGAGTGCAGACAACTCTTCAACATACTGATTTCAATTTCTTTGGATATATACCCAGAAGTGGGGTTGCTAGATCATTTGGCAATTCGATTTTTAGGTGTTTGTTTTGTTTTGTTTTTGAGACAGAATCTCACTCTATTGCCCAGGCTAGATAGAGTGCAGTGGTGTCATCATAGCTCACTGCAACCTCAAACTCCTGGGCTCAAGCGATCCTCCTGCCTCAGCCTCCCGAGTGGTTGGGACTGCAGATACACACCATGACGCCAAGCTAACTTTTCTATTTTTTGTAGAAGCAGGGTCTTGCTATGTTGCTCAGGCTGGTCTCAAACTCCTTGCCTAAGATCCTCCCACCTCGGCCTCCCAAAGTGCTGGGATTATACGCATCAGTCACTGTGCGTGGCCGCTTGTGGTTTTTTGAGAAACCTCCACACTGTTTCCAAAATGGCTCTTCTAACTTACATTCCCATCAACAGCATAAAAAGGTTCCCTTTTCTCCACATCCTGGGCAACACTTATTTTCTTTCATCTTTTTGATAACAGCCATTCTAACAGGTTTTATCTTATTGCGGTTTTAATTTACATTTCCCTGATGATTAGTGATGTTGATCATTTTATGATATATCTGTTGGCCTTTTGTATGTCTTCTTTCGAGAAATGTCTATTCAGGTCCTTTGTCCATTTTTAAAAGGGTTTTTTTGGTTGTTGTTATTGAATAGTTTGAGTTCCTTATATATTTTGGAGATAAGCCCCTTATCTGATGTACGATTTGCAAATATTTTCTCCCCATCTGTGGGTTGTCTCTTCACTCCATTCTTTCCTTTGCTGTGCAAAAGAAATTCAAATTGATGCAATCCTATTTGTCTATTTTTGCTTTTGTTTCCTATGCTTAACCTGTGGCCTTGGGGGTCACATGTGGCCTTCTGGATCCTTGAGTGCAGCCTTTTGACTGAATCCAAATTTTACAGAACAAATCCTTTTATTAAAAGGGGTGCAGCAGAGAAAGGTGAAGCTTTTCTAGCCTCCTTTGGTGCTTAAAAAAGAACAATCTTGAAATCAGATGTCTGCACGTTCCCCACCCCCCAGACCAACATCATGTAGCTTTTTCCGTATGTTTTCTTCTAGTAGATTCACAGTCAATGCTATGCATTTTTGAGTCTATTCTACCTAAAAATACGAATCAATTCTCCCTAAAATTCTCATAGGCAGTAAGGAAGAGAATTTAAAATGAAAGAGATAGTGAGAGAGAGAAATTAGTGAGCCTTAGAATAGTTCTACAGCAGTGACATTTATACCGGCTCTAAATGTCACCTTCAGGAATTGGAGAGACAGAGAGAGAGAGAAAGGAGAAGAGAATAGGCTTTTTAAAGTATAATTTATATACAATAAAATGCACAGCTCGTAAGTTTAGTGGGTTTTGACAACTGTATACACCTAGGTAACAACCGTGCCAATCATGATATAGAACATTATCATCACTCCACAAGGTTCTATCATGCCCCTTTCAAGCTAATACTCCCTCCCATCTGCATAGGCAAATGCTGTTCTGATTTCTGATTTCTATCACCATAGCCTATTTTTTCCTGTCCTAGAACATCATATAAATGGAATCAGACAGTATGTACTCTTGTGTCTGGCTTATTTTGCTCAACACAAAGTTTTTGAGATTCATCCAGATTTTTATATGCGTCAGTTGTGTACTCCTTTTTTATTGCAGAGTAATACTCCTTTGTATGACTATACCACAATTTGTTTATCTAGTCTTCCGTTGATGGCTTTTTGGGTTGTTTCCAGTTTTGAACTAATAGGAAAAAAGGTGCTGTGAACATTCCTGAACAAATCTTTTTTTATGGCCATACGATTACCTTCATTTCTCTTAAATAAATTAATTTTTATTAAATGGTGAAGAAGTTTTTTATAGAAGCTTACAGAGAAACAATAATATACATTTTGCAGAAGGAAAAAATGCAGATTTTGAATTTTATTTTCTTCTAGAATAGAACAGGTTCATAGACAGCATTCTATTAAATCTGTACACCCTCTAGACAACTTCATTTTCTTGATGCACATACATCCTCATTTCTCTACCATTCTAAGCAAACGTTTCTCTTTCTCCTTGAATTAGCAAACACTCTCAATAGACCTTATACATGGCATTTTTTTTAAAAAAAAGAGATGGGTACCTCACTGGGTACCTCACTGGCTACCTTCAATTTCTTTCTAGTAGGGTTCCCAACAGCCCCTTCTAGTCTTACTTCCTCATTTATTCCCCTTGACCTTTTGCAGTGTTCAGCAGTGTTGACCACCTCTCCTTCTTGAAACCTTTCTCCTGGCTTCCATATACATAAGAGTAGAGATTCCCATAGTCAGACTTTGAGTTTGAGACTGGGCTCTATCACTTACTAGCTGGGTGATCTTGGTCAAGTTATTTAACTATTCTGTGCCTTTGCTTTTTCTCTAAAATGAGGGTAATAATAGTATCCACCTCATAGGGTCATTGTGAGGATTAAATGAGTTAGCACTTACAACAGTGCCTTGTACATAGTAAGTGCTCAATAAATACATAAACTTCAGAATCTTGCACCCCCAACTTCCTGTTGGAACTTTTGTTACCTGGGGGTCTCACCATTCACTCAGACTCAACATGTACAAAACCAAAATCATCATTTTGTTTTCACAAAGAGTTCCTCAATGATACACTCGTCCCCGAAGCAAACATGGCCTAGTCTTGCCAGGTATTCCCAGGCATGTATAAGAGAGCTCTGAGAATGGAACTTGGCGGGGGCATTCCAGATATACCACAGTGAAATAAAAACTGCCTCCTCTTTCCTTAAGGTCTGCCCTGTCCGTTCTGAATGTTCATAATCATTACAGACTGTCTATGCAGGGGGGTTGGCTGGGAGAGTGACAGTATCCATGAATCAAGATGCTTCATTAAAACAGGAACATCCTAATTCCAGGCCCACAGTACGTAGTCCTAAGCGTCCCTCCCTCAGGTCTCACAGTTTTGATAATATTGTCTGTGTTTTTATCTGACAGACTCTGCCCCACGCCCCAACATGCTGTCTGTGTCAGTGAAGACTGTTGCACAGGCAGAGGAATCAGAAGCATGCCTGGGCACCTGGCCACCAACATTTACCTCTGGTCCCTCAGAGCTTTAATTAAGGGGAAGAACTTGATTGAAGTGGCTCAGGGCCCTGTGGATATTAGAGACTATGTGGCCCTTTAATATTCCCTGGAGCAAAACCTACTATTCTTGCAAACAGCCTAACAAAAGTCACCTGGACTTACAAGGAAGGCATTCAGGGAGTTTCACTGGCGCTTCCTGCCTGTGCTAGTCACCAGGGCTGGTCACAGATACTCCATCTCTCCTCCTTTGAGAACATGGTGGGATGGTACTTCTCTGCCCCCTTTAAAGTCAAGTGTGACATGGGACTTGCTTTGGATGAGATGTGAGCAGAAACAATGGGGACCACTTCTGGCTGAAGCTTTAAGAACTTGAGTATGAGTCACTTGTTCCCTTTCCCTGCCTCACTGAAAGCATGAGTTGAGATGCAGCTTCTACCAGCCTGGGTTCCCAAATGAGCAGAACACACGCTCCATTACACATGTAGCATGAGCAAGAGACATACTTTTGTTGTGTTAAGTCATTGGGATTGGGGGTTATTTGTTACTGCAGCATAAGCTAGCCACTCCTGATGGATGCAATTGCCCTGTTCATGTCACCAGTTGGCAACCTCCGACTTCTGACTCAGCCTTACCTTTGGATTTTCGATTTCCACTCTATTTAGTTCATCTCTCAGGGACACACAGTATACTTCAGCTATCCAAACACAAAGCAGCTTCCTAGCTTACGGATTAAGACTGAGACATGCTTCTGTATAGCCTACAGCGACCCATCAAAACTCTAGAGTCTAGTGCTGGCCAGCCCCATTACCCTAGGCATGAAAACAGTTAGAATTTTCCCCAATGTCAGTATCTAAACGAGAGGCTTCCTATTAAACTGTCCTATTCATGCTAGATTGACCATATAGTTTATTGTTCAAGCTGGTTTTGAGAATGAAAGGACACTGGGACAACAGACATAAATCATCACTGTCCTGGGCACAGCAGGATGTGTGGCACCCCAATTCTACCATCTTTACAATACTAGGTCTAGGGCTATGAGAAAAATTCCTAGAGGCATTATCTAAGGATAGGTCACCATATCCAGGAAATGCAATTAAAGGCCTAAGAAGAACCATCTGGTGAAATTAATGTGTTTATCAGAGAGTATACTTTGCTTTTACTATTCTATGTGGCATTGTACTGAATGAGTGCAGCTGTTTCCCTAAGTAGGCATATGCGAATAGCAGTAGACATCCAAACAAAACCAAGAGCCCAATGCAAAACCCAGCCGTAAAGTATGAAAACCCTGCAGAAACATTAGCAGTGTCTTCCTCCCACCAGTCGGCCTGGGAACCATTTCAGAGGAAGAAGGATAAAATCAAGAAAACAATCTTAGCAGCAAAAAGAATTATTTAAACAAAGCCAAAGTAAACGTGACTTCAATGACCATGGGCTCCTTCTCTCCTTCCAGGCATGTGAGAAATATCAATGTCAGTGAATATTTTAAAAAGTCTACTGAATTTTCTACTAACACATCTATGACTATTGTGCATTTTCCTTTACTCTGTAAAACACGAGTATGCTAATTAGCTCAGTAAATGTCTTAGTAGCTTATATTCAAGTAACATACACTGATTTTGTAGAAGAATCTGTTTTTCTGTCTGTTCCAATCCCTACGTCCCTATCTCCACTTCATGTGATGTGGGTCTCTCACCCTAGGGGCCCAAGAACCCCATGTCCCAAACTTAGGTCCAGGGATAGGAATATGATCCAAACAGGATCACTGTGTAGTTTTTCTGAGATTGGATCAGTCACTAGGTATATTAGTTTCCTAGGGCTGCCACAACATATAATACAAACTGGTTGGCATAAAACAACAGGAATTTATTCTCTCACAGTTCTAGAGACCAGAAATCCAAAATCAAGGTGTCAGCAGGCCAGCTCCCTCTGAAGTGTCTAGGGGAAGAATCTTTCCACACCTCTTGCTGGTTTCTGGTGGTTGCCAGCAATATTTCGTGTCCCTTTGATCATAGCTTCATCACTCCAATCTCTACCTCTGTCCTCACATGGCTGTCTTCCCCCCGTCTGCGTCTTCACATGATGTTCTCTGTGTGTGTCTCTGTGTCTCTTCTCCTCTTCTTGTAAGGACACCAGTCATAATGGATTAGGGCCTACCCTACTCCAGTATGACCTCTTCTTAACTTACATCTTAATTACATCTGCAAAGACCCTCATTCCAAAGAGGTGATATTCACAATACTAGGGGTTTGGAATTCAACCTGTCTTTTTGGGAAATGCAATTCAACTGACAACACCGTGTGAGAGAGAGTTTCTCCCCTTACGATCACAAGGTCAAAGCCGTGTGTGCCTGCTCATCTGCCTGAGATGGAAGTAAGCAGAGCCAAGCGATGAAGAAGACAAGAAAGGCAGGGTCTTAATGTTATCGACTCCTCGGAATGCAGCCATATCTGAATTCCAGTCCACCTCTTGGATTTCCCAGTAACATGACCAACAAAATGCCTTTCTTCTTTAAATGTATTTAGTTTGGGTTTCTGTTGCTTAACACCAAGAGTTCCAATTAATATATCCACCAACGAATAATGCTACATAATGTGAATTCAAATAGTTTTCCATAATCTGTGTGGGGAAGAGAGGATGAGGTATTTACACAAAAGGTTGGCCATGGGCTGATAACTGCTGAAATTAAATGATGAGTATATAAAAGCTTATTATTATGCTATATACTATTCTTTCTGTTTTTACCTATGTTTGACATTTTCCAAAAAAATTAAGTTAACTCAAATGTTTAAAAAATAAGTTCTCACAACTTAAAGTCTAGCACAAATCCAGGGGAATAAAAAAGAACAGAAAATGTAGAATCATACATAAACCAGAAAATAGCAGCCATCCACAGGGAATATTTGTAATACATGAAAACATTAGCAAAGTGTTTTCTTTGCAGCCTGCACAGGGCTATCAATATTAGACCTAAGTCTGCCAGATCTGGAGGCCTTGACGGGTTGTTATGGTCTTAGACAATAGCAGTTAACTGATGACCACCCCAACCATGCAGAGAAGGTCTGGCAATACAGCTTCAGCTCCTGGGGAGATAACAGAATGCACAGTGTGCCCAGCAGTGTGTACTGCTGGAAGAATTCATCTTTCCTCCTAGTTAATCATAATAAAGCAGCTATTCTCACAGCTAGCAATAAAGCAAGGGCACAGCTCAGACACAAGACAGGGTCACTTCTCTAAATGTTCACTGACAAGTATTGTTCTTCTGGCACATGAATATATTTCATGGTTTATGAAACACCCATGATTCTGTCCCTCGACTTAGGCTAGAGTTATCACCTTTCCGGGAATCCTGCCTTCCTCTTGGATTAGAGGTTCTCAACTTTAGCTACCCCTAAGAATTGCCCGGGATCTTTAAAAAATCCTATTGCTCAGGCTGCACCCCAGACCAATTAAATCACAATCCCTAGGGGTGTGGCCCAGGCATCACTGTTTCTAGGAGGCTCCTCAGCAATTCTAATGAGCAACTAGGGCTAAGAACCACTGCCTTGGGCAGACCTCGATCTGTGAGGCAGTCACCCACTTTGGATATGTGTCTCACTTCTCTAAGGCATCTCCTGCTATTGTTCAGACCAACCTCACCTCCTGATCTACTCAAATAAGTAGAACTCAGTCAATTCGAACCTAGTTCCTTCCTCTTTAGTTTCCTAGAGCTTCCATGACAAAATACCACAAACTTGGTGGCTTAAAACAATAGAAATGTATTCTCACAGTTCTGGAGGCTAGAAGTCCAAAATCAAGGTGCTGGCAGTGCCGCGTCTGCTTTGAAGGCTCCAGGAAAGGATACTTCCTTGTCTCTTCCTAGCTTTTGGTGGCTGCCAGCAATCCTTGGTATTACTTGGCTTGTAGATGTATCACTCCAATCTCTGCCTTCATCATCATTTGGCAGCCTCCCTGCATGTCCTTTCTCCTCTTCTTATAAGAACATATAGTCATACTAGTCACACTAGATTAAGAGTCCACCCTACTCTAGTATGAACTCTACATAACTAATTATATCTGCAATAACCCTATTTCCAGATCACATTCTGAGGTTCCAGGAAGGATACAAATTTGGGGGGAGGGGACAGTATTTACGTAATGCACTCTTTCTCACCCATGTTAAGTAAGTCTCAGAATTTGTCTTCACCAGAATGCATGTAAGACCTAGCAAATTGGGAGTACAATGCCTTTTTTAAAAAAAATTTTATTTTGAAGTCATTTTAGATTTACAGAAGAGTTACAAAGATAGTACAGAGAGTTCCTGTATACCCTTCACCCAGCTTCCCCTAATGTTAACATCTTATAAAACTCTGATACTTTTATAAAAATTAAGACATTAACACTGGTACAATACTATTAAGGAACCTGTACACTTTTTTTTTTTTAAGAGTCAGGTTCTCACTCTGTTGCCCGGGCTGGAGTACAGTGGCCTAATCATTGCTCACTGTAGCCTTGAAATCCTGGGCTCAAGCAATCCTCCTGCCTCAGCCTCCCAAGTAGCTGAGACTGCAGGTGCACACCACCATGCCCACTTTATTTTTTTTAATTATTTTTTGTAAAGACAGGGTCTTGCTATGTTGCCCAGACTGGTCGTGAACTCCTGGTCTCAAGTGATCCTCCCTCCTCAACCTCCCAAAGTGCTGGGATTACAGGTGTGAGCCACTGCCACCAACCTAACCTATACACTGTATACATATTTCACCAGGTTTTCCACCAATGCCCTTTTTCTGTTCCAGGATCCAAATCGGGGTACCGCCTTGAACTTAGCATAATGCTTTTAAGAATGAAAAAGGTCAGAACCAAGATCTATCCACAGAATCAAAACCTCACTCCAGGCTTCCTTCCTTTGCTCACCCTCCAACCTCTTACCCACCCCTTGTATTTGCATTCAGCTGGCGCTACGTTTCATCTGTACATCTTTCCTGTTTAGATCTGATGGTCCCAATCTTTTATTCAAGGTAGTTCTTAATAATTTTGAGGTCATGGGACCACTCTGAGACTCTGACAGAAGTTCCAGACTCTCCTCTGAGATCAATGCACAGATAAAAACAATTTTGCATGCAATTTCAGAGTGGTCAGATATCAATTCCCCTTCCCATCCCCAAGGGCTTAAACCTAGGTACTGCCATCCACAGTTTGGCTCCCCTAGGCATCAATTCTGCAATGAAATCAGCACAACTCACTATCAATCCCTCTCCCAAGACCATTTCTGCAGACCCCGGACATAGCAGCAGTGCTCTGCACTCTGGGTTTTGGCAAACCCCAGCTGTCCTAGCCACTGCCTTGGACCAAGGCTGAGAAGGGCTGGCAGACAGAGCTCTTCCACTGGGCACTTGAGGCAGCTGGACTCCCCTTTCAGCCAACTTGGCTGTCAGCACAGAACCTCCACAAATTTTGCTTGACCCAACTCCGCTTCTGAGCCCACTTTCTCCATGATGGGAAGGAATGTCTCAGAATGTAACACTTCTTAGTCCAAAGGCATGTTATCATCTGGGTTTCAAGAAAGAAAAGGTGACATGCTCTACCAACTTCGGATCTTCTGTCATTTGGAAATGACAGGGACCTTGGTCCAAAGGGCATTGCCTACCTACTTCTATCTTTGGGAATAGCATGCAAGGACCCCCAGAACCCCCACAGGTGCAAACCATACAACTGTCGACCCTACAACCCTACGTGCTTTCTTAAGCCTCCACATCAGCCCTTGTAGCAGGAACAAAGAAAAAGGGAAACTTCATCCTCATTCACTGTGCACAACTTCAGGTTTGAGCCTCTTGCCCCAACTGATTCCTTGAACTCTGTTATATCTCCCTCACCGTGCCATCCTCAGATGGTGCTTATTTCCATCAATGCCTCATCCACCTGACTCAGTGCTGAGGATGGTCCAGGTGTCACCTGAGCTATGCTATCTTTGGTAAAGACCCCTGCAGGCTCCCCTTTGCCCTGGGGTCACACTTTCTCCCCACTGACACCCCAACCAGGATCACACCAATGCCTCCAGCACCAACCAGAAGGCAACAGGGTTGAAGAACAGACAAAAATAATTTCTATGGACAGGGCTGGGTCTATTCTTACCTTCTGCAAATGGTTCCCACTCATAAAACCGGCCCATGAATGGCTTGTTGTTGTAGGACGCACACTGAACCTCCCGGATACTTCTACTGCTTTCTGGACATACCTAATAAAACAGATATTAAATATGCAATCAGTGTCCATACTTTTCATAGCCCCAGTCAAATCCCAGGATACTTTTCCAACTTTAAATATCAGTACTCTTTCATCTAAACCAGGGCTTCTGAAAATTTGCTCATAACCTGCATTAAAAATTTTAAATGCAGATCCCTAGGCTCCACTCCAAGTTTACTAACTCAGAATCTTTGTAGGGACACTAAATTTTTAACAAGCTCCCCAGGTTAATTTTTTACACATCATAATTTGAAAACTACTAACCTAAACCTTCTGTTCCTGACAAATTGATCTACTCCCCTCCCTCAAAGAGGCCGTCCATTTCCGTCTGTTTGACTTTGTTCATGCCATTCCCCTTGCATGGAACAATATGCACAGCAAACACGTTCCAAGCCCTTACCATGTGGCAGGCACTACTTTAAACATGCTGCACATATTAACTCATTTATTCCTTGCAACAACCAATGAGGTAAATATTACAGTTTCACAGATTTTTCAGAGAGAGCAATCTAAGGCATGGAGAAGTCACACAGCCAATGAAGGGCAGGGTCTGGATTCAAATCCAAGCAGCATGGTACCTACCCAGGCTGTCTCTTGTTGTCCTCCCCATCTTTTCTAAATTCTAGTCTAAATTCTGCCCACCACCTAATGCAGGAGTTCCCAACCTTGAGCTTGCAAAAGAGTCACTCAGAGATCTTGCTGGAAAATGCAAACTTCTGGATCCCTCCCCCAGGGGTTATTATTCAGTAAGTCTGGGATGAGGTCCAGAAATCTGTATTTTGTCAAGTTTATCCAGGTGATTCTGATACACTAGAATACTCAAAGAAAACATACAGCCTCTTCTGGCTTATTTCTTTCTTATTTATAAATGGTAAATATGAGCAAAGCGTGACATAAAATAAATAAGTGTGAAAAAGTAAAATAATAAGCTCAGAATCTCAAATTCATATTGTGGATAAAGTATGATCTAGCTTTTTTAAACCTAGCTACACTCTGTTTAAATGGGGGGGGTGTGTGTGTGTATGTCTTAATAATCAGAAAGGGAAGGAACCCGGCCCCTTAAACATTGAAAAGCACTGTGTAGAAGAAGTCTCTGGAATAAACTGCTAAGACAATAGTTCAAAGTCTTCACGGATTTGTAAAGAAATCTACTGTATGTATCAGAAACACAGGTCTCCCAGAAGATGAGGGAACACAGAGAAGACTGAAACCAGGTGGGAGGGAAAACATCTCCCGCTTCGTGAAGGACAGTTGGCAGAGGCTGCTGGTACAAATGCCCAGGGTGGTCACAACCCTGCTGTGGCCTGAGCCAAACCATATGGAGCAAGAAAGCCACGTGAAGCAGAACATGATGAAAACTGGTGGGAACAAAAGGGAGGGTGGACAGGCAGGGTGGGCTGAGCTCTGACAATCAGTGAAAGGCTGACAGGCTGGGGAAGCCTGTCTCCAAGGACTCTGGAAACCAACCTGCCAGTGGCCCTGAAGCCAGACCTGTGTAGGCTTCCAGAAACACCAGCTGTCTCCATGAAGAGGTCTGGGTTAAGATGCTTTTCACAACCCTTTGGCCTGAGCCAAAGTTCGAGTAGGATGTGAACAGTTGGGTGACTTGGAGAAGGCACCATCCCTGCAGTAGTCCCCAAACCTGGCTTCAAGAAAGAATAACCAGGTTGGGTGCTTACGCCTGCAATTCTAGCACTCTGGGAGGCCGAGGCGGGAGGATCACTTGAGGTCAGCAGTTTGAGACCAGCCTGAGCAAGAGCAAGACCCTGTCTCTACTAAAAATAGAAAAATTAGCCAGGTGTGGTGGCATGCACCTGTAGTACCAGCTACTCGGGAGGCTGAGGCAGGAGGGTCACTTAAGCCCAGAAGTTCGAGGTTGTAGTGAGCTGTGATGACGCCACTGCACTCTACCCAGGGTGACAGAGCGCGACCCTGTCTCAAAATGAAAAAGAAAGAAAGAAAGAATAACTAAAGGGTTTGTTAAAAACACAGATTCTCAAGCCTCACCCCAGGGGAAGGGTGGGGAAGAGAGCCCAGGAATATATGCTTTAAGTGCTCCCTTGGGTGATTCTGGTGCAGCCAGCCTGGCACCAGGCTGTGCAGCAGCAATTAAGAGCCACACCCAAGCCCCGATCTCACTCCAAGTTACTTAACACGAATCACAGAGTGCCAGAGCAGAAGCGAATCAGACCCAACCCCTTCAATTTATAGACAAGAAAACTGAGGCCTGGAGAAGTGGCATACCTTGCCAAAGGCCCCACAGTGACACGGAGTGCTGACCGCCCACCTTGCCCATCATCGGAAACTAGAGACCAGGTGCTGGGCTGCAGCTTTTCATAACAGAAACAGACCAGCACAAGCAGGCTTTATAAATGTCCTGTTCCTCAAAGAACTACACTTACATAAAGCCAAGGGGCTCCACAATGAGGCTCTAGCCAGAAGCCACCAGTAATTAACCTGGTGGCTGTTAACAGAATTGGAAGCTGTAGACCACTAAGACTTAAGACAATCTGCTTAACCCCTTTCTCTCCATGAGCAAAATATTGCTAATAGGCATGATCACAAGCAAATACACCTTCAAAATCATCTAGAATATCTCAGTACTTGACAACATAAATGTGCATTTCATGACACGAAAAGCAGTCCACAATCCATTAAGTTACAAAAGTGTTAAAATGATTGTGTGTGTGTGTGTGTGTGTGTGTGAAGAGAGAGAAAACGAGATTAAAAGTGTTATCTCTGGAAGGTGGGGTTATAGACGTTTTCTAGTCACAATTAATTTTTGGTCTATTTGTATTGTCTAATTTTTCTGCAATAAATACATAATGTTCATGGAATAAAATGATAATTTGGCCAGGCGCAGTGGCTCACACCTGTAGTCCCAGCCACTCATGTAGCTGAGGCGGGAGGATAACTTGAGCCCAGGAGTTCGAGGCTGCAGTAAGCTAAGATCACGCCACTGCACTCCAGCCTAGATGACAGAGTAAATGTATCAGTATCGAGATATTCCCAATACAGTGGCCCTTAGCCAGCTTTGCATGTGCTTGTAGTTTATAATCTTATTGTGTGTTTTAATAACCCACTAATGCCTGGGGCTCTTACTTGCATCCATACACATGCCAAGCTAACTTGTGATGAGTCACTTTGGATACCCTGTCCCCCGGTCACCAACAAGTTCTTTATGTCTGAGCATAGTCAGTTTCCTCCGGAGGCAGAAGAGCTTAATGTGGCATCACAGCCATGGTGGTCAGCAAAGCCACCAACAGTTGCCAGGAGCCAGCCAAGCCTAGCAGGTCCACTTTAGTGTCCAGCAAGCAGCTGGCATGGGAAGGTACAGCAGGAGGTAACAAGGTGCCCTGGAAGACAGGTATAGCCCTGTGTGTGACCCCTATCAGGGACTCCCATGATGCCAGGAGAACTGCCAATCAGAGGCAGGGTACTACTTCTTGAGGGGCAGAAGGACCTGGCCAGAGAAATGCAAGGCTCCCTGAGCCCAGACGTGGAAATGGGTTATTGAGACAGCATTATGGTATAGTCAAGGAAGGCAGATTTGGGCATGATGATGATGGTAAGAATCATACTCCACCATATGGTTTATATACATATTAGTTCATTTAATCCTCACAGTAACTATTATACCCATTTTACAGATTAGGAAACCAAGGCAACAAAAAGTTAAATGAGCTTCCCAAGGTCACAGGGCTAGTAAGTGGTAAAGCCAGGCTTTGAACCCAGACATTTTGGGTCTAGAGCCCGTGCTAGTAACCACTATGCCATGGTGCCCCTCATGACTGTGTGGACAGCAAAGTTAATTTGTGATGGGTCTTCAGACAAGAGAGCCTTAACTGCTTCTTGCCTACTGTCAGATAGGTCTGAGGCCAAAGTCGGACCCAGCCTCTGAAGCCTGGCAAAGGGGCTGGCCCCAGCTGCAAGGAGCAGGGAGCTGTGGAGTGAGGACAAAAACCAAGCAGGGCCTGAGAAATCCTGTTTCATGTTTTCTTTATAGATTACATCTGTTTGTACTTGTCATACTGTTATCAGTATGTGATCTCCTCTCATTTTAACAGACTCTCTGAAGTTTAAACTTCCAGGTTACAGATCCTTCTACATTTGTTATGTTTTAAATTGGACATGTCCTGATGTCATAGACTGAGTCACCTTCGCCTTATCAGTAATTGTCTCTATATTAGACTGTGAATTGACCTTGGGGGCAGGTTTCCTGCAGACAGCTGGTTCTTTCCATGGGTACAGATTCTTGTAATCTTCAGGCCAGAAAACTGGGGAAAAAGCCATGTGGACAGAGATCAGGCTCATTCAAGATGGGACCAAGAAAGACTGGAGCTTTACAGCCAAGTGACGCCCCTGGGAGATAACCTCCCTTCAAATGACTCCCTTCCACCCAAAAGGAGGGATGTTTCCACTGGACTCTTAAGGGAAGATAAATAAAGATGTACTTCAATAGGATGAGCTGAATCCTCATAACGCAATACAGGATACAGGCCCTATCCAAAGTTCCATCTAGACAGTTGCCTGGGGTTGCTATGAGTTACAAATAGTATTATGGAAAATCCAGCTACATTTCTAGTGACCCTGGTTAATCCGAGATGACAACTGCCTATACCAAACTTCACTGCTCAAGAGGCCACCATCAGTAATCTCACACTTACCTTCTGTTAATTAATTACTTTCATCTCCCCAGGAGACAAAGAGTATCAATCCCCAAAGAAGGGGGCACCAAGGAGCATGACCTTGAAGTCTGGGTCAGATATGCATTTTTTTAATCCTTTGCATTGTTCTGGATTCAATCAAAAGACCAGCTACCATAGCAACATATGATGTATTTAACATCACCCCAGTAATGAAATCTAAAAAAAAGGAAATCTAGAAAATGTCCCTGCACTGCCAGGAGAAAGTGGCTATGTGACCTTGAGCAAAACATTCAGCTTCTCAAAGCCTAAACTACTACATCTGCATAAGAAGCCCTGCACCACCTCCCAGCCCTCAATCCCCAGGGATTTTTGTGAGGATTAAATTAGTTATACATTAAAGTTTCCAGCTCACAGTAATGCTCAATAAATGTTAGCTGAATTGGAGACACCAGAGATGAATCCAGCAGTTCCAGAAGCCATAAGTGCCTAAAAGGTAGGTGTTCTGAGTAAATATTCCCTTCCTTCCTTTCTCTTCTACAGCTGGAAAACAGGCTTCGTTTTCCAGCTATAGAGTAATATAACCACGGGCCAAAATTTCTTTCAAGTTATCCAGCACATTTTTCAAATATGTTTAATATCTCCTTTCTCAAGCCACACAGAACAAACTCAACCTCACAAAACCTCTTTTGCCACCTCCCACCACTTCCAGCAATTCTGCAGTCAGTGAATTGGTTTGTCCGAAGAGTTGGGGCAAGGCTTTGGGTTTAAGAAAAAAAAATCTGAGGTTTTTTTAAATCTCAAACACTTTTTTTTTTCCATCTAAGGGAAGTTCATAATGTTCTCCTAGAGAAAAGTGTTTCCTTCTCGTTCAATACATACGTCAAAGTCCCAAAGGATGTTACTATGAATAAGCCCATCCATTCACCCAGGACAATCTGTTTTTAAGCACTCTGGACCCATAATCTAGGCCTATCCCAAGAGTGCTTATTTCTTTCTGCCTCTTTATATTATTTATATATCTCTATGCCTAAGAGAAAGTCTAAAAACAATGCCTTTTTTCCTAACTGATCCAGAAGTGCGTGGCAAAATGTAAAGTTATTAACATTCAAAACCCTTACCCTCCCAAGAAGCATAAATTTCCTAGTGGCTACTTTGGGTATCACATTAATGAGACTGGTTTTCTTCCCCTCTGCTATCTGCTAGGGCAAGGTGTGAAATTTCATTCAAAGGCAAATATTCATTGTGTCCCTACATGTGTCAGGCTTTGTGACTAATGCAGAGAAGAATCTGTCATAATTCCTCTGGCGGGGATTTTACAGGCCAAGGTGGGAAAAATACATAAACAGAAACATATAATGCAACGAGAGGAATTTAGTATGCTATTTAGACACTAAATTTCTAATCTTGCAAAGCAAAGAGTTAACTGATTCTTCCTAATGTTGATAAATCAAGATAATAAAAATTGCTAATATACTATCTATAGCCCAAAATATAAGTGAAAGCAAAAACGTGGGCAGCAGAGATCAGCAGAGTGGGAGGGAAGGGGGTCATTTCTTCGTCTCTCAGAGTGAGGAGTTGGTAGGGAAAATGTGAAGTTGATATGTCAAGAAGCAGAGGTATCACTATGCCATTTAGAGTTATAGAGAGAATGACCATAAGAACTAAAAGTTGAAAATGACTGACTGTGATTACATCTTGGGCAAGGGACTAGGATACACCTATCTCTACCACTGAGCTATTACTGACTATTTGTACACCTTTTCATAATTGTGAAAAACGACACTTGTGAACAAGTCATATGCATGCGTGTCTATGTGTGTGACATGTGTGTGTGATTTACATATAAAAGTCAGTAAGAGAACTTCCTATGGAAATCCCAAGTGCTCTGAGAAGACGGCAAGCACAATGCTACAAAAAGCGCTGACACCAGTACACACTTCCCAGATAAGGAGTTTGGTGATAAGCTCATGATAAGAGAAACTAATGTGGAGCCCCCCAGTCAGATGGCCTGTCCACCCTGGAACTGGCCCCCTGGTTCCTGGGGAGCTGTACATTTCACAGAATTGCACTCAATTCTTACCCAGTCCATTTACTAAGTTTCTTCTCAAAACTGTAGTCAGGAAGTTGTTTGTCAGCTGTTAGTTCTTCTTTCATCCAATATCAGACTAGAAATGGGGTAGAGTTAGAATCTGCCTGCAGAGAGCATGCTTAGCTACATTTGAGATTTGTCCAACATCTTCCCTTTATTTTCACTTACTTTGAGGCAGAAACAAACTCCACACGTATACACCCACGGTCAGAAGCCAGTTCCACCCCCAGGGAAATTTACTGGAGAGTCATTGATACCAGAACTCATCACATCCACTTTTGCTAAAAGCTGCTTTTAGCCCCAGGAGTTTTCCCCTCATAACGTTAAGTGCACTCTGTCTAAACTCAGGATCACGCCTCCTTTGGCAGCAAAGCCCTTAAAAACTCATAACCTTGTCCCTGCCTTGCACCAGGTGACTCACTACAGCCTCCCTTCTCCAAAAGGGGTCAGAGTGTCAGTCAATCTCCTCTCTAGGTAAAAAGTGCTGAATTCAGAGTGCTTAGGACAAGAAGGTGGGGAGAGAGACACCTGGGGCTCCAGGACAAAGGGCATAAGGTGTCTTGGTCAGTTAACATAGTTGGCAAATAATAACACAAACCCCAGAAAGAGCTAGTAGGAAAGTATTTTTTTGACTGCATCCCCTCCAGCACCAGAAGAAATGAGGTTTGATTTCTCCTTCCCCTGTTTCACCCCCATTAAAATCTCCAGCTGTTAAGTATTGGGATTCAGTGAGCTTCCACAAAGAAGAAGCATAACTATTTACTCAATTCCTGAGTACCTATTACTTTTAGCCATAGCTGAGAAAGTGTAGGGCTTCAGATAAATCATGGCCACCTCCCTGTGTTTCCCCTTCACTGCTAAAGACAAACTTACAGGTGGAGGCTTGGCTCACTCACAAAACATCTGATGCCACCAAGAGGTTCCCAAGTGCCCCCTTCTTGCTCCTCAGCCCTTACTGGAATGCAAAGGGCCTCTAGGACCCCTGGCACTTCCTCTTCCTTAAAAACCCTCCCCTAACCTGAAACCACACTTCTCTAGGACACCTTTGCCAACTCCACCCAAGCCAGGTTAATTTCCACTGTCTAGGGATTCCAAAGTGCCTACGTGGCATGTGCAGTGGCATGTATGATCTGCACTGTTATTACCTATTTATGAGTCTATCTTTCTCACTGGACTCCGAGCCACATAGGGCAAGAGCTTGTGCTAATCTCAGTGTCCCCGACCCGCAGCCTACCACCTGACCACACTCAATCAGTGCCAATGCTGTGCTTATGGACTGTAAGCAGGAATCTGTACTAGGGAGTGTTTGATGGACTTGGGATCAGATGGAGTCTTGCCTCTACCACATACAGACTACCTGAAGGACAGTGTTGCATTAATAGATGTCTGAGATTGATATTCACTCAAAAAGACCATAGATTCTCTGTATATACTGGAGTGCGTCATCTTAACTTCCTGATACACACTGTAGGGAAGAAAAAAAAAACTTCCGTATCTTTAAAGTGCACATTCAGAGATTATTAGTGCTGGCATTTATTATTGATTTTGCAGTATTTCACAGAGGACATCTTATATGAATTGAACAATCTTGAAGACATGCTAGAATGCTTAAAATTCCCAGATGACACCATAAAGTCAGGCTTAATATTAAACATGCACACTGGAGGGTGCAAAGAATTCACTGACATGAAGTCGGTTATCTACAGTTTCACTTTCATCACTTTAAAACCACGACCCAAGGGTGATTACATTGAAACTACACCACAGCTGAAATGTTGGGTCTCTCAGCAATCTTGTTTTATCACTGGGCAAAGGGAAAGGACTCTCAATCACAGCTAACATAGATGACAAAAGGGGACCCTGAGCAAGTATGGCCATTTCATACACAAGTTTTATAAGTTACCACTTAGAACTTGGAAGCTGTTCAAATATAGGGAGACCTTTACTCTGTTCTTATCTACAGACAGGTATGTAACTCACATTCACTTATCCAGGTCCAAACGGTTTACTCACTAACAATGTGTTGGCACCATGCCAACCTCTCATATGCCTGATCTTGTCTGAACCTTGTATCAACCCTAAGGGGTACAGATTGCTATTTTCCCTACGTTACAGATGGTCCTCAGAGAGTTAAGTGACTTGCCCAAGGAAATTCAGTTCCCCAGTGTCAAAGCTGGGGTTTGCATCCAGCCCAACTTCACTCCCAAACCCAAGCACACATCACTCACTATCGCATACTGCCTGCAGCTCTAATATCCAACTAAACCAGTTGGTTAGAGTTGCTTTCTGACTTTTCACTGCATATTTTAAAAGTTTCTCACACATCTATCTCATGTATGAAGGTCAAGCAAGGCCCGTGTGGCATTTGTTCATTGTGAGATGTTAAAGAACAAATTCCCCATTAAGACTGTGATCATTTAAAGTGGGCAGGAGGAGACGAGGAGGGGAAGGAAAGAGGGCTTCCACCACCCGGCAGGCATCGCAGCACCTGAGATTCTGACACATTCTGCCTTCTTATCTTTGGCTAAGCTGTTTCTTTTGCTCCCTAATGCTCTCTTCTCTTCTCGGGCCATCCTTGAAAGCCTCACTCGACTGTGCCCCTCCTCACTGGACTCCTCCCCAACCCATGGCCCCTGTGCTCTGAGTTCTTCCTCCTCACGAAGTGCTCCAGCACGGCACCATGACTGACAGTAACTGTGGGGGGGAACTTCCTCCGCATTGGACCATTATGGTGTTGATGAAGGGGCCACGGCCAGTGATGAGACCCTGTTCCAAGCTACGTAAGCCTGAAAAAACACCTGCCCCTAATTCAGACCACTCCTCATATTCATTACCATACATCTCAGAACTTAGCCCTGAACTGCTGGGGTAGTCTTGGAAAGGGGGTGTTCCATCAAAATTGGGGGGGGATATACCAGGCACTTAGTTTAAGGGATGAAGTTCTGAAATCAGCAGATATTGCCCACTTGCCATGGCCTTCATTCCCTTCTTGTTCTTCTCCCCAATAATAACTAGGAGAGATCTCTAGACGCATGCATTATTTTCTAATCTTTGGAGAGGACACATATGTTAACCTGAAATACCTGTTAGATTACTAAGGTTTTTCACAAT
The DNA here is from genome assembly GCA_023783475.1 of Daubentonia madagascariensis. Taxonomy (NCBI): domain Eukaryota; kingdom Metazoa; phylum Chordata; class Mammalia; order Primates; family Daubentoniidae; genus Daubentonia; species Daubentonia madagascariensis. The sequence continues at coordinate 1,945,872 of JAKFHU010000144.1, read as the reverse complement.
ATTGTTCTATACCTTTTTCCTCTTTGAGTAGGAATATTTCCATAATTGGGGGATTCATGTCATCTCTTCATGTTGGACATTGGCAAACGTCTACATAAGGTCATTTATGCTAGGGTGCTGGAGTATATGGGGAGTGTGCAAAACAGATTTAACATAGCAGAACTGAGACTGCTCTCCTTAGAAAGCCCTGTTTGCAAGGTTGGTGTACGGCTGACATCTGGGAACTTAGATTTTGGGAGGATTCCCATCACTCTCTAAATAATAAGAGTTGCTTACTGTGCCTAAATATAGTTTATACTGAACACCTGCTTTCCTTTTGGGAGTCTGGAATTTTGGTATGTGGCAGGCAGAGGGTGCCTATGTGACCAGGCCTCAATAAAAATCTTGGGCACAAGGAAGGCTTCCTTGGTAGACAGCATTTCACAAGTATTGTAACAATTCATCGCTGGAGGAATTAAGCACATCCTATGTGACTCCACTGGGAGGGGACTCTTGGGAGCTTCTGCCTGGTTTCCTATGGACTTGGCCCGATGTACCTTTCCCTTTGCTAATTTTGCTTTATTTATTCAATACTTTTGCAGTAACAAATCATAGTTGTGAGTGAAACTATATGCTGAGTCTCATGAGTTCTCCCAGGTAATCAACAAACCTAGGAGTGGTCTTGGAGACTCCTGACAGAGGGAGTTTTGAAGAGATCATGGGGTATGGCCCAATTCACAAGAAGCCCTGGGCTCATGAAAAGAAGATATACAATAATGGGACCTCTAAGGAATGACATCTGTCAATAAGGGTAAGTAGGGTATGGACTTTCGGCAGTGGGGAGGACACTGTGCAATACATCACAATGAAGGGAAGGGAATTAAATTTATACGATCCTGTGTCAACAGTTACTTCCCTGTTCTAAGTTGGAGGATTTGTTTTGCCTACTTCCAAAAATGTCAGAAGACATCATGAATTCACAAGAATTTTCTAAGATTCCTTGCGATTCATTCTCCTCTGTGGTGCAGTTACCCCAGCACCCAGGGAAGCCACAGCTTCTACATGGGAGAGCAACCCTGCTGTTGGCAGCATAGGTCTGGCAAAAAGTGCATGCTTTACAAATGTAAGTTAAATAAAAGAAATGCTAAGCAGATATCAGCTCCACAGAGATGCCAAATGCCCTCTGTCTTTTCCCTTCTCTTTACAGTTTACTTGGTCATCAAAATTAAGAAATGTACTAATCAATGGGAGAATGTGTTCTACTTCACAAATGAATTCATTTCATTTTAATAGAACAGCAACGGATATTGAGGAACAAGGATCATGTCTGATCATGAACACAAGTAATTCCTTACTTCTTGATTTACAAAGCACAGTCTTAACATCACCTCATTTGACCCTCACTACAACTCTATGAGGTAGACAATATGATTTTTCTCTTTCATCTTCCATGGCACTTAGTCCATTATAATACAAGCAGCGATGCTCAGTTAAGACTTATTGGTTGATTGATTAGTAATGGCTTTAGAGAAATTACTGCTTTATAAAAATTAATGATTCTTGAAGTCTGTCAGTGGAAGAACAAGCTAAAAAGCAATCCAGGCATTCAGTGAATTAAGATCACAAATTAAGTCATTTCCATGGACTCTATAGCAGGAAATATATTTTTAATGAGGAAATTGAAGCTAATATATAACAGCTGTCCTGTTACCCAGGAACAGAGTATTAAGGCAGATTAAATTATTAATGAAAAATATAGCAAGTTGGAAATTTAACCTCTTAACATTCTCTCATTCCTTTCTCTTTTATACATGATTTTTAAACTGATATTTTAAAATACACTTTTGGTCACCTTATATAGTTTACATTGATAATTTGCTCTACTACTCACTAGCTGTGGAATCTTCAGCAAGTTATTTGACCTCTCTTTGCAGCTGTAAAATGGAAAGAATAGCAAACTCATAAGGTTAAGGAGAGGATTAAGTGAAGTAAGTAAGAAAAGTACTGAGCACAGGGCCTGGCTTGTTGTGAGCTTTTAAAAATGGTAGATATTAATAAAATGCATGAAGGTAGAATCAATAAATAGTTAGTGAACTGATATCCAAAGTGGGTATCCAGTCTATATACATCAGTACAGCTATACAGGTTCTTAAAATATCAAACTACTTCCAGACCAGTGAGTGACTAAATGCTGCCCAGAGGCCTCCCGGTGCCATCCATCACCCTAGCTGCCCCAGCTCTTCCCCTAAACGGAGAAGACTCATTACAACTTCACAATCAGACTTCTTTACGATACAATACCTGAAGTGTTTATGCCTAGAATAGTAGGGAGTCCCCAGGAAACTTACTGGATGGAACCTCCCACAACACCCACTGCCTTGGCACCACCACTGGTTGCCCTAGATCAGTCAGACTACACCCGACCCACAGAATAAATATTGCATTTGAGTGAACAATAAATAATGTTGATGTAAGTCACTGAGAATTTTGGGGTTGTCTGTTATGCAGCACTAGATAATTAATGCCACCTCTAAGTGATGTTCAATAAGTGATTCAAGAAGCTATGCATAAGTCACTAAAGGAATAACCTTACAAGCAAGGAAAGTATACAGGGAATACACAGAGAGAAAAGAGAAGGAAGATAAAAACGTATGTTAACATGCTTTAGAAAATTACGCCCTCGCCGTCTTTTTGATAATTTGAGGAATCTTCGGCAAGTTATTTAACCTGCCTTTGCAACTGTAAAACGGACAGAATAGCAAACTCATAAGGTTAAGGGGAGGGTTCAACGAGGTAAGTAAGGAAAGTGGTATGCTAGTACAGGCTCGGTACCAACTGACAGAAAGATAAGAGTGGCAGCTGTTTCCAGGCCCAGCACTGGGTAGCACATACTCACGTTGGTGTTGCACAGCTTGTACTGTCGATAGGCCCCGATGCATGAGATTGCTGTAGATCGGGGAGGCTGGGAGAAGCTCTGAGCTGCCCTGTGGGCCCCCACGCCATGGTTGTTGCTTGTTTCCGGGCTGTGGAAGAGACTTGAAGCTGCAGGGAAGCCTTGGTCATGGGTCAAAGGCAGCTGGTAGATGGAGGCCTCGGAAGCCTGCAGTCCAGAACGGGGGCCACCGTCACTTTGGTACAAAGGCCCATGTTGGGGAGCCCGGTGGGCTGGTGGGCTGTAGCCATGCCTAGGAGCAGATTCCACCTGGGACCTGGAATGCTGGGATGAGGGCTTCTGTCTCCGAAGCCTTTGAGGCATGTGTCCAGTGTCTGTCTGCAGTGGTAAGATGTACGGGGCCTTACCATAGCCATACTTGCCAGGGCCGATGGGACCTCGGGTCCTGCTCCTAAAGAGAGACACACAAGAGAGGAGATGAACAGAGTCATACAAATTTTCATGCTAACTCAGAAGCTCTAGTACATGGTAGAAGAGACCAGGTAGGAACAAAAGTTTGGGAGGGAGCCTATGGTGGAACCAGGAGGTAGAAATGAAGGAGAGAACATCACAGAGGCTCCATAGAGGCTGGAAAGCAGAATGAAGGTGGGAATCAATAGAGGATGAAGAATGGATGATGTGAGTGGTTGGAAATGAGGTTAGAACAGTAAACTTTGGTCAGTGCATGATTTTTATGCAAGGAGTCTGGGCATTTTTGTAGGTCATAGGGAGCCACTGAAGGTTTTTTGAGAAGTATAAAGATATGATTGCAATTTTAGCCATAGTAACTTTCCTGTTCACTTTTTCTGATAATATACTTTTTCTGACTCAACTGTGCCTGATATTTCAGATACTGTTGCCATTACCATTCATACCCAAAGAGCTTTTCTAGGTAAGTGGCATTTAGCTAAGCAACCAAATTCTAATGTGGTCCCAAGGCCTGACTTGTACTGACTATAACCCTGAAAAGATTTGAGGGGCTTGAGCAATTGGCTACTCCATCACTCTTGAGGCAACCCATGCTAAGCAATGGGTAAATGGCCATCTTCACAATGGATAGATCTTTAGATTTGGTAAAGACCCACTGCTTTGTGAGACCTTATGAAAATGACACAAACAGGGGTATGCTGGTAAATGTTTAAGAACTGGATTTCCAGGGAGGTAGGATCCCTGATTTGTAGCATTTTCCCACTTCTACGGTGTAAATACTCCCACCATGGCCAATTTCAAGCTACCAATGTGAAGACACAATCAGGTCTAGTGCACAGGTGAAAACCAGCTCCAGAATACCACTGTATGTAAATTTATTGTGCAATTATGTTTGCAAAATACAGAGTTAGGAATGGTGAAGAAATAACAAAATGAATCAGACATGGTTCCCAAGACCCCAACCTCACACCTGGAAGCAACTAGAACACAATTCAGGGTGGGTTAAGGGCCTTAGAGGCAATATAAAAAAATGGTACTCTGGGAAACTCTGACGCAAGAAAAAGCACCTCTATCTGGAGGGATCTGAAAAGCTTTCACCTTCACTTGTCTGAGAGTTGAGAAGCACAGGTTCCAAATCTCTGTGGAAGGACTTAAGTAAGTCAACTAACTCTTACTTATTGGTAAAATGACTGAACTGGATTAAACGACCGCCAAGGTTGCTCCAACTCTAAAATTATATGCTTCTATAATAATTAAATCTACATTTACTTAAAATTGGAAATGTGCCCAAGGATTTCTACAGGATGGCCCCATTAAAATAAGCACATTAAAATAGCAATCAGGGTGAAGCATCGATTTCTGCCCTCATGAAAAAATTCTTTCTTCACTGTACATAATCACTGAATATAAAATTTAACAGGCCACAACTAATTATTAACATCTTTATCACTAATTGCACCTTCATTCTTAGCTGATATGGTTTTGAATTAAACCACGCTGCAGTGTTTATTTTGCCTTTAGGCATTTCTCAATTAATCTTGGCAACACTTGGGACTCTGTTAATGATGGGGGCTTTAAGAGATGCAATTAAGAAGTTAGTCTTAAAAATATATATAACTTGGATGCAATTTGCCTTTTTCTTTCTTGTGGCAGGCCAGGTAAAATGAATGACATCATGCAAAGGCAAAGGAAAGAATTTCTGTGTGTGTGTGTGTGCATGTGTTTAAGGTCTGAAAGCCTACCAAAAATTCTAGTCTCAAAGTAAGCACTGGGTGGAGACCCTAGCTGAAGGCAACGGAGAAATGAAGACACATGGAATAGCACTTCTCAAACTTGAGTGTGCACAGGAATTGCCTGGGGTCTTATTAAGCTTCGGATTCTAGTTCAGGAGGTATAAGGTGAGGCCTGAGAGTCTGCATTTCCAACAAGTTTCCAGGAGATGCCAGTCCTCCTGGTCTACAGACTCACAGCTTTGAGGAACAGAATCACAGAATAAAATTGAAATTCCAGATAAAAGGGTGAAAATTCAACAGTACAAATTACCATTTTTAATGGAGAAAGGTAGAAGTCCTGCCCTTGTATTCATTTATAAACAAAGATGATAACAGTACCTTCCGTAAAGGTAGTTATAAATGCAAACAAAAAACCTCCAAGTTTGTGGCAGATAGAGATACAGAAGATCTGCTGGCCAGGACAGGCTGCTCTGCTGTAGCTCACTAAGTAAGCACAGATGAACCAAGACTGACTTGAGCTTTCTCTTGGGGAGCAGAGGAAGAACCTGCTGTTGGCTGATGACTTGTGTCAGCATCCTCCCAAAGGCTGCCCATTACCCCTGAGGGGTAACATATACAAGCACAAATGTATTTTTGAATTCACATCGCCTCATGGGAGGCTCTGCCTAAATTGGAGAACCATTCCAAACCCACTGAAACAGCAACATCATTGGAAAGATGGTGATGTGAAAGCAAATGGCCAGTTAATTCTGATAAACTAAAGAGAATGAGCAACAAATTAGGGTGTGATTATGAGAGATATGATTTCTTAGTATTTGATTCAGAACACTTGGACAAGCAGCAGATTCATTCCCACTTGGCCAGGAAAACATTTGTTTTCCTTACAACTGGTCAGAGCTAATAATCCTGACAGTTCCGAATGGCCTCTTCCCCACCAGGACAAAGTCCATCTGGCTGCTTGCAGGGGGGCCTCCATGGAACTGGGCAGATTTATGCAGAATTGTGATAATAAGTACACATGTGGCTGTGGAGATCTGTGTGGCCAGTTAACCCTTCTAGGAGAACATGCAGTAGATACCCAGGGGGTCTGTTAAGTTGAGTAGTTCTGCTTGGTCTCCCCAGAACCCATCTCTGGGATTTTACTTTGGGTGGTCCACTTGTCAAAGCTCTGGCTAATTTCTAAAAGTTATCTCTTCAGAAAGAAACCAGAAAAAGCAGTTTGCAGATCAGAGATGTGGGAGTCAGCACAGGTTAGTGGTTTATGACATGGACCCTGAAGTCAGGTTTCCTGGGTTCGAATCCCAGCTCTGCCACTTGGTAGTTTGGAAACTTTGGGTAAGTTACTCAATCTTTTTATGCCTCAGTTTCTTCAAGCAGGGCCAGGATTAGGAAGAGGCCAGTGAAGCACCTAGGATGCAATATTTAAGGAGATACAATTATGCAAGTGCTGGTGGGAAATTGAGGGTGATGTCTCCTTAAATGCTGCACCCTAAGGGCCTCTCTGGCCTCACTATAAGCCCAGTCCTGGCTTTGTATTCAATTATAAGAAAGATGATAATAGTACCTTCCTTAAATGAAGTTGTAAAGATTAAATGACAGTAAGAACAAAAGACCTAATGCTTTGCACAGAGACTACATCATACGAGTATTTGCTTTAAAATAAAAAGCTCTAGCGTGGCCATTTACTAGCTCTACAAACTTTGGCAAATAATGTACCCTCAGTTTTCTTATCTGTAAAATGAGAGTATGACCATTTCACATTCGCTAAGATGGCTATAATCAAAAAGACAGATGAATAAGTGTTGCGGAAGATAAACTGGAACCCTCATACATTTCTAGTGGGAATGTAAAATGGTGTAGTCACTTTGGAAAACTATCTGGAAGTTCCTCAAAAAGCTAAATGTAGTGTTACCATATGACCGAGAAATTCCAGTCCTAGCTATTTACCCAAGAGAAATGAAAATAAACATTTATACATAAACTTGTACATGAATGTTTATAACAGCATTATGAATAATAGCCAAAAGGAAGAAACAACCCAAATGCCTATCAACTGATGTACAGATAAACAAAAACGTGGTATATCCATAGAGTGGATTATTATTGAGCCATAAAAGGAATGAAGTGCTGATATATACTACAACATAGATGAACCTCAGAAACATTCTAAGTGAAAGAAGCCAGACACATCTTGTATGATTCCATTTACATAAAAATGTACAGAATAGGCAAACCCATAGAAACAGAAAGTGGTTTCCAGGAGCTGGGGAGAGGAGGGAAGGGGGAGTGACTGCTCATGGACACGGCGTTTCTTTTTGGGGTGATGGAAATGTTCTACAATTAGATAGTGGTGAAAGTTGCACAACCTTGTGAATACGTTGATACTGAAACAACTGACTTATATGGTACTTTACGATGGTAAATTTTATGATATGTAAATTATATCTCAATAAAGCTCTTATTTCTTAAAACTGAGAGCACGAGTTATTCCTGTCTTGTCTACTTACAAGGATGTTGTAAAGATCAAATTGAGGTTACCAATAGGAATGCATTTTTTGAACCTGAAAGTAGTTTTTATCGTTTGTTTTCCATGATTTGTTTTAGCAACATTTAACAAACCTTTATTGAGCAACTTCTATGAGCATCTATTGAGCACCATGTGTGATTTTTTTCCTACTTGTTCACATGTCCAGCCCTGACAACATCAGAAAATGCAAAGCCCCCTCCCCTACAGCATGGCCCAATGACAAGAACGTGACAGTAGACAGTAAGGGTTCTGACACCAGGTTCCAGTCCCAGTTCATCCAATGGGTGTCTGGGGAAATTGCTGTTTCTTGAGATAACGGCTGCACATAGCATTTTTTACAACAGGCTGGCTGCCATCCAGGGCTCGTTGTGTGTGATCTTGTGCAGCTCTGTGCTGTTAACACTGAGCAGTTAGTGTGATGATCCAAGCAAAGACCCACATCCTGTCTCCCTCTTCACAACTCCACACACTTACCCTGGAAATGTGTCATCTACAGTCATCACCTGGAACTGACAACTGCCACACTTCTCTTTCCTGCCGAGACCCCTCTCCTGAGCATCAACCCCACATGCCCAACTAACCTCTAGAGCAGAGCCTGCGATGTGCACACAGATCACTTGGGGGTGCCGTCAAAATACAGCTTCTGATTCAGTAGGTCTGGGACAGGCCTCTGACCCTGCATTTGTAACAAGCTCCCAGGTGACGCCCACGCTGTGGGTCCTGAAACTGCACTTTGATAGCTCCATCTAGACATCTCCACCCACACTTCAAACTCAACACATTCAAGCCGGGAGTCGTCTTTCCCCCACAAAACCCTTCCCCCTCCAGTTCTTCCCATATTCTCCACCTCAGTAGTTCTTAAACTCAAGCGAGCATCAAAACCATCTGAAGACCTGTTACCGCAGACGATTGGGCCCCGCCTACAAAGAGTGTGATTCAGGAGAGCTGGGTGGGGCCTGAGAATCTGCATTTTAACAAGTTCCCAAGTGATGCTGATGCTCTTAGTCTGTGGGCCACACTGTGAGAACCGCTGCTCTGTCTCACTCCCAAGTACCACCATCCCCTGAAATCAGCTGGCTCTTCTGCTCGCCCCTTCTGTCTGCATTAGGGCCAAACTCAGCTTAACCACCCCTACCTGCACAACATGGCTCCTGCTGCATCTCTTGTCAACCTGGCACCGCATGGACCACCACACCACCCTCCTTGCACTTCCCCAACGGGCCAACCCAGTTCTGTCTCCATGCTTTGGCCCATGCTGTTTCCTCCTCCTCAGCTGCCTTACGCAGCACCATTTCCTGAAACAACTACCTGGTCACCCTTTGGGACTTAGCTGAAGCATTACGTTCTCAATGAAGTTCTTCCTCGTCCAAACTCCACTCCAATCCTCCACTCCACAGAATCAATGCCTTTCTCTTTTGTCCTTCCATTGGGCCACATGTAATTGTCACAGCCTACTCATTTATGATGCTTGTTTACACACCTGCTTTAGCTTACGAGAATTGCAGGCTCCTTCAGAGCAGGGGCTATGCCATATTTGTCTTATATCCCTATAAACTACTATAATGACTAGCACATAATAGCTACTCAATAACTGATTACTGAAAAACTGAAACAACAAATGAATGAATGGCTCAAATTACTATTGCCAAAGGGAGAAAAATCTCCTCTCTCTGTTACTGCATTTGTTTAATTTCTGTTATATTAAATATTAAAACCCTGCTAAACTATTGTGGCACTGAGGACAAGGCCACCTTCCTTTATGTAGGAATAAAAGTGTCATCTGTTATGTAAGAGCATTCCTGGTATCAAACACCTAGAGAAGAAACAGGTCCTCAGAATAGAAAGCAGGAAGCAGCAGGGGCTAGGACTCAGCCTTTATTCTCAAAGGAGTGAAGATTTAAGAGGTCAAGGGTGTCCCTGCATGCCTGTCGCAGCTGGGAAGCCACCCAGACAAGGCCGTCTGCAGCCTGTGGCCGAAGGAAGGCTTCCCACCTCTTTTCCAGTACAGACTGGAACGGGCGGAATGAGAGCCCTGCCCTCCAAAGCCGGGCTGTTTGTATTTCTTACACTCTCCATGTTTATTTCCATTTTGTTTCCCCTTAGAGCTCAGTCAAGTCTCTGTGAGAGGCCCAGCCTCTCTCAGCTGTGCTAACATGACCCCACACAGGCCACTGCATCCAGCAGAGCAGCAGCCCCTGGGACAGGCCTGCGAGGAGCCACAGGAGTGGAGCCCAAGAGCCCCAGGGGAGAGCGGAGCTCAGAGAAAGGAGCTGGGTGATGAAACCAGTGGCCCCTGCTCATGTGCAAAGTCTCCTTGTGCTGCCTGACCTTGGAGGTTCTAGGTCTCACAGCGCGTTAAGAAAGGGGGCATTCCTTGCAGCCATGTACCTGAGTCAAGTAGCTATGTAAGCAGAAAGAAATTCTTGCACAGGGAAGATGGGAAGGACACTTGTGAGACTGACGATTATGTATTCCTGGAGACAGCTGACTGAGTTAGGCGTAAATGTAAGTCCCTGTACTAGATCCTGTTCAGAACGTCTAAGACCCTATTGAATCTTACCACATCTAATAAATAAAGTCCATATGATTTAAAGGGATCCTTTATGCCACTTTGCCCTGTTACATGCACTTTGCTCTGTTATTATATACCAAAACTAAACTCTTACCAAGCCACTGTTTTGATTTGAAGCAAATTTACCTGGCCAGTCTTAGCACCAAAGACAGGCCAGAGAAATAAGAAGCTAAGTATCGCACACTCCCAGTTACAAACATGGTGATGCTGCCTCTGGGGCCTGCCTCTACCAGCCTCCAAAATGTGTACATTCTTCCTCCCTCTCTCCTCATACTGAGGAAATAAAGCATTTCCACTTGATACTTTAAGCTAGGAGAGAGAGGAGGGAGATGTGATTTGCAATGATTATCAAGTGAAATGTTTTTTTTCTAAAATCCATTAGTATTACCAAAAGTAACTTTTAAAAAGGTTTTTATAGACAATAAAAAAAACTGGGCAGTAGGAATTATATCTAGGAATTTTTCTTCTCAACTGCTTGTAGAAATACACAGAGACATCAGCTCAGGGATTCTCACTGCAGCCCTGCTGAACTGGCAGAACATCTGAAATCATAGTAGGACAATGATTTGAGGAACTAGCTAGTGCATTTCTCCCTCTCAGAAATCTCTTCTTTTCCCCAAAGTTCTTCTAGAATGACATTGAGGATTACAGTACCAGAGAAGGAAGACTCAAAGATCAGCATAAGGAGAGAAAAGGTTTCTTTTAATTTGAAAAACTGGGCTTTGTCAGTCAAGAGCCAAAGTCTGGGCCACAGAGGGCAGAGGTATAGCTTATACCACAGACTATGAAGAAGGTGCTATGACATCGGAATGATCTTTCTGAACGAAAGAAAATTAAGAGTTTGATTAGCAGGCAGATGAGAAAGGAACTGAGTGGCAGTAACCAGAGGTTAGGCCAGATGCTGTGGCCTCGAACAGGGAGCAAAAGAAACCCCAGATATATTTAGGGGCCTGAGGACAGAAGGGACCCGCACACTTTGTGGGGAAGCTCGCGTCCAACACGGCACCTGACCAGAACATGGGAGCGAGGTGTCGAGGTGGAGAGGCCCACCTGAGAGTGAGTGGTCCTGGTGAGGACACAGAGCACATGGCCCTTGGTGACAGGAGGCCAGGAGGGCACACGCAGAGATTTCGGCAGCAGTTCACAGCAAGGATGGAAGGTGGCCAGGGAAGCAAAGCAGACAGCTTGCTGCCTTCGCCAAGACTGCACAGAAGCCTCTCATCTGGAGATCCAGGTCACACCCCCCGGGAGGAGGGGAGGACGAGAGTGAGGAGGAGAGTCCTGACTGAACTGAGTATAAACCCTGACTTGGTCATGCTTAATGTGAAGTGTCTGAGCACCTGAGTGTCCTCGAATTGGCAGAGCCTTTCTGCAGCAGCAGAAACAGTGGCTCATGAACCACATCTAGGCATAGAAAAATAAATTGTGTTCTGCATACCTGAGTTGTGATTGTAAGTTATAAATCTGAAACACAACCTAAGCATCCTTAAATATGGAAATAAAGAGCTAGTTAAATTACAGCACATTCAGATACTGGAGTATTATGAAGCTGTTTAAAAGAATGAGCCGGATGTGTACATACTGATATGGAAAGTTCTCCAAAACACAGGCAAGTGAGAAAGAACAAGACACTGAAGACACTAAACTGAGGGCACTAAACATGCCACCATTTGTGTTTTTTAAAAAAAAGAAAAAAATGTATACGGTATATAAAAATTCATGTATATGCAAGATTCATTTCTGAACTGATAAAAATGGGCTGCACAATGATTTCCTCTGGGCAGCAGACACAACGGGGTGGAGTTGAGGCAGGCTCATTTGTCATTTCTTACCTTTCTGTACTACCATTAAAATTTTTTTTGCTTTCTGCACAGATTTTCAATATATGGAAATACAAAAAAGAAAAACATAAAACTGCTTTCCACTGAATATTTAAAGATATAACTTAATATAGTTTCAACACTTATCCCCTCCAAATCTCATGTTGAAATTCCATCTCCAGTGCTGAGTGGGAGGTTTTTGGGTCACGGGGCAAGATCCCCTAATGAGTGGCTTGATGCTCTGCTGCAATAATGAGTGAATTCTTACTTTACTAGTTCATGCAAGAGCTGGCTGTTTAAAAGAGCCTGTCACCACCTCCTCCCTCTTTGTTCCCTCTCTTACCATGTGACACACCTGCTCTCTCTTCACCTTCTGCCTTGACTGGAAGCTCCTTGAGGCCATCCCCAGAAGCAGATGCCAGTGCCACGCTTGTACAGTCTGCAGAACCGTGAGCCAAATAAACCTCTTTTCTTTAAAAATTACCCAGTCTCAGATATTCCCTTATAGCAACGCAAAACATTCTAACACATAACTATTTCTAGATGTGGGAAGGACCTAAAGAAGCAAGTCCAGAAATCTCCTGTCAGAATTCTCCTAAGGCTGTGTCTGCTGTATAAGCAACATTGAAAAGACAAACCAAGTCAGTAATCTTAATACTTAACTACACAGACATTTTGACTGGACATAAAATATCCACTTATAAATAGGCTGTAAGCCCCAAAGATGGGGGGCACAGAAATAGTTGGGGGACAAAAATATTTAAGGGACAAAATGTTCCTCTGAAATGTCTCTGTAAATAACAGAAAAGTCATATATTCCCAGAAATATTTTAGATCAGCAAAGACTATCAAGTCTCATGCCCAGGTAGAAGTTTCTTAGAGTCTGAATATGCATGGGCCTCAGAGCCTATGGGAGGAAGAGCCATGACTCTGTGATGTCCAGTCCAATACTTTCAATGATGACAAACCCCCCAGTACATATTTCCAGTGTGGTGATGAGCATCCCCAACCGTCAGGTATCCAAGTTAGAAACTTCACACACTTTTGACTTCTCTCTCCACTGTATTTGTCTTTCTAAGCACAGGTCATCACCCTCTATTTAAAAGAACCTCATGGCTCACCTCTGCCTACAAAATCAAGTTCAAACCTAGACAGCTTTAGGGAACAGGGTTTAATGTCACGTCCCATCCTCTGTCATCTGGTCTCAGTCTATCTTCTCAGACTCAACTCCAGTCTTATCTCCCTTCCCCTGTTTCCTGCCCCCACCCCTACACTTCCCAGTCATCATGGATCGCTCACCATTTCCCAAACACACTGAGGCTCTTGTGTTGCAAGACCCCGCCCAGAACTTTATCCCACCTACTTCTGTACTTCCAGGCCCAACAAAAACACCTCTCCCTGTGTGCTTTCCCCCACAGTTAGTGCTCTGGGGGTGCAGTCTGCACACCCCTTTGCCATGGTATTAACACTGTGTCTCGGTAACGTTGTTAAGTAAAGGGCCTGGCTTCCTCATAAATCTTTTCCTTCTCTAAGGCAAGGTTAGTCAGTTTCTTATCCATGCGTGCATAATCCCTGAGACTAGCCCAGAGTCTGACACAGAGGCACACTGTGAGTGTTGTTAAAGTAACACATGGGAGGGACCAGAGCTTAACTGCTCGGCATTTCTAATGAATGGGTCAATAAAAGCTACTGCTTTTATTAATTAGTAGAGACAAAAGACTATGAGTCCCAATAAGCAAGGAGTCAAGGCAGCCCCACCCACCTGGGTGGGAATCAAAGGGAGCCAATGGCCACCTAAAAAGACCTAAACCCAAATTAAGGGGAGGAAAAATGAGAGGGAGCAGCAGCTGTGGACCAGAAACATGTGTGCTCACCAAGGAGGCACATGATCCAAGGCAAGCTGGACAGAAAGGAGTTTGCAGCCCAAAACTGGAAAGACAGCTCTGTTTTCCTAAAACTTGCCCCGTTCCATTATGATCACCTGCCAAAGGGAGAAAGGATATCATGTGCTAAGTTCAAAGAGCCTGCGAGCAAATGGTTTAGGTTGAGTGCAGATGTCCTCTCAGAAGTTCTAAGACTGAAACTGCTGCCAAGGCTGTTCTAGGCAATAAATTATCTGGTGTCTACAGAAGATAAGAGACAAAACTCTGACCACTTAGGGAAATAAAAATTAAGATGATGAAAACGAACGTTTTCCTGGTTGCCTACTGTGCAGCATACACTGTCACATACGTTAGCCACAGGTTTGAGCAGATCTGCTGCTACTGCTCCCCACGATGTGTTGAAGGTCTGGGTTAAAACACCAGTGTGAGAATCAGCTGACAGGTCTGCTCTAAGTCTTCAGGAAAGAACTATCCCACAGGCTTATGGGGGGACAGACACAGGGGGAAATGACAAATTTGTTCTAATAGAGGGAAAGGAAAGAGATCTTTTCACAGATGGATTCAGGAGCACTTCCGGGAGGAAGGAAGCAAGCAACCTAGGCAAAGGAAGCAGAAAGGTGGTTTTAGAGCGACTCAGAGTTTAAAAGGCCCGTTTTGCACCAGGAAGGCCCTATCCTCAGTGTTCCACCCTGTGGCCTCCCAAGAGGTGAAGTCCATGAGGCTGTCTCCCTACGCCAGCCCCCTAAATAAGACCAAGCATTAAACTTCAGAACAGACCCAGTCCCTCTAGGGGCAATGACCCCAGGAGATGACTTAGCCTCTCACTCCAGGTGTTGCCATCAAACGGCTTCTCCTTTTCTAGGATCATGTTTGAAAATCAGCCAAGTGTCCCTAAGAACAGTCACCCACAGTGCTCACTGGTGCTGCTCTGCATCCGAGGGATCCTGGGCTGCCAGGACTCATCTTCAGGTGCCTTATTCAGTGTAGGCCCAGACGGGTGAATTGAAATAGGGACAGGTGAGAGGGTGTTCAAGGAAACCAATTTCAGTACAACAGAAATCAATAGTCAAGAAGCTAGAAGGATGCCACCTATGGCTGAGCAGCTTACTCACTGCACAAGGACACCTGGGAGTTGAAATCCAGTGTGTTCTCCCAGTGTGGAGATGAATCCGACTAGAGCAAGAAGCATCTTTTTGGATTCACACAAAGGCAAGAAATGAGCTTGTGGAGGTCTGACAGAGAGGCATTTCCAGCTAAGGCTAAGTTAATATTAGAAAGCTCAGAGCAAAGAAGATGATTTCTCCACCCTAATTTGTGCTGGGTAGGACATCCCTGAAGGTGAAGAGGGTAAGAGATCAACTGGGACAGAGGTGGTGACATGGGATGTTAGAAAGAACCCAGGTATTCCACCAGACAGGCCACATCAGCCACTTATTACCTGTGTCATCATGGGCAAGTCACGCCATATCCCATCTCCCATAGTAAAATGGGGATAACAATGCCTACCTCACTTGGCTGTTGCGCAGATTAAATGAAGTAATGCAGGTGAAGGGCTTAACAGAGGGCTTGGCCCTCAGAGGACACTCCATAAATGGTGGTTACCATGACGGCTGCACTACCCTGAAGGTAAGAGACACAGAGCCTCCAACTTGACATGTGAGAACTGTTGTAGAGGCAGACAGCCAAACATCAGACTGAGTAGTACGAAGACGGTTTTGCACAAAAGAACAGTAAATGCATTCATTTCTCCAGCGTAACTGAGAAGAGCCCTTTTAGGATTCAAACCTGTTGTTACTAGGGGTTGTAATCTGAACCTGAGTGGCCCTCCAGTACTACAGGGGTTTAGGGGAGACCAAATGAGATTACCTGTGGGGCACAGAGCCTGGCCAGAGCAGATGCTAAGCATGGGAGCTCCTAACCCCTCTCCCTTGGGGACTCTCAAATGGTGCCCCCTGCCCCAGAGGCTGACCCCCAGCAGGCCGAAGGGAACTGATGAACTATTTTCTATAAGTTCTGCTGAATTCATTAATACAACAGCTTACATTTTTTAAGCATCTTTTATGTGAAAGGCCATGGAGGAAGCAATGATATTTCTCTCATATTCTGGATGTCACTCCCACTCTGAATTTTTATAACACTTTCTATATACCTACTTACCATATATTACTTCATTTTTTCTTTATCATAAATATGAAGTATCTCAAGCATAATAATCAAGCATAACAAGAATGACGCATAACTTTCTTCCTTGCATTACAGGAAGTTATTTAGGTGCAAGTCTGTCACCCTCAGTTAATTAAAAGAAGGAGGGATCTGTTCTAGAGTTTTACTCCATCCCTAAAAATATTTAGCATAGTATACAGTTGGCCCTCCATATCCTGTGTTCCGCATCTGTGGAGTCAACCAAATGCAGATCAAAAATACTTGAAAAAAAACGGATGGTTGCATCTATACTGAACATGTACAGACTTTTTTTTTGGTCATTATCCCCTAAACAATACAGTATAACAACAATTCACATAGCATTTACATTGCATTAGGTATTATAAGTAATCTAGAGATGATTTAAAGTGAAGTATAGGAAGATGTACATAGATAATATGTAAATACTACACCATTTTATATAAGGGACTTGAGCATCTGTGGATTTTGGTATCCCCAGTGGAGTCCTGGAACCAATCCCCCAAAGATACCAAGGGACAACTGCATTTAAATGATACATTCAGTATTTATATACCTACTATGTATCAAATACCCATCAAGTGCCTTATGCATGTTATCCCATTTAACCATCACTACAAACAGCAAAGTAGGCCATTACTTCTATTTTATATATGAGGAAACTGAGTCTAAAAGATATTAAACAACCTGTCCAAGCTAACAAGTCTGTGTGAACAGATATTATTGTAATATTAACAAATGTTACTGAATGGATGAATGGTTCTTAAGCTTTTAAGGAGCTTAAACAGCTACAGTATAGTACAGCTTTTAAATACCAAATTCCCATTCATAGAGGATTACACAGATGGACTATTTGGAATGAAGATTTACTGGAAAACAGGGGAAAAGTTACTATTTCCCCCCCAAATCCAGAAAGAAAAAGTGTTCAGCACTAACCCACAATGAATTGTGTTCTAATCACTGAGGAAAAGGGAAATCCTAGCTAACTGCTTCTGGATCCATATGGCCCACAAGAGGACCAAACGTTCCTGTATGAAAAAGATTCATGAGGGAATAAATAAAATATTGTGTGCATGGAAGTCAAACCATAAAGAAGGAAAGAAAGGCTATCAGGGCAAGGCCTGACTTCGGGCATTAGGATGAGAATGAAGTCAGGGGCAGATCACTCAGTGGTTAGGAGCAGGTGCTTAGAGCCGGACTCTCTGGTTCAAATCCCTACTCTGCAACCTACTAGCTCTGGGATCCAGGGCTCATCACTTTGTCTCTCTATGCACAGAATTCTTCTCATATTAAGACAAGGGGCAGTATGAATAGTATATGCATAAGAGTCCTGTGAAGTTTAGCTCAGAGCCTAATACAGTATATTAGTCTCCTGCAGCTGCTGTAACAAACTACCACAAACTTGTTGACTTAAAATAACAGAAATTTATTATCTCACAGCTCTGGAGGCCAGAAGCTTGAAATCAGCATCACTCGGCTGAAATCAAGGTGTCAGCAGGGCCATACTCCCTCCAGAGGCTCTAGGACAGTGTTTCCTTGCCTCTTCCAGCTTCTGGTGGCTGCCAGCATTCCTTGGCTTGTGGCCACATCACTCCAATCTTCGAGAGCTGCATATTCAAATCTCTCTCTATTCTGTCTTCATATCACCTTCCCCTCTGGGTGTCTGCATATTCAATCTCCCTCTGCTTATCTCTTTTAAGGACACTCATGACTGCATTTAGGGCCACCTGAAAAATCTAGGCTAATCTCCACATCTCAAGATCCTTAGTTAATCACATCTGCAAAGAACTTTTTTTCCAAATACGTTAGCATTTAGAGGTTCCAGGGGTTAGGATTTGATATCTTCGGGGTGGCCATTATTCAGCCTACTACACATAGTAAACCATCAATAAACATCAGTTGTTACTGCTCCTGTTATTGTTAACAGAGATGAGCCAAAAGAACTATATCCAGAAAAGGGCCTATAGATTGACAAGAACGTAAGAACCTAAAAAGCCCTTTAGGGGCTGTGAGCCCTTTATCCTGAGAACCAACAGGGAGGCCACGTGTAATACAGCTCAACCACAGCAGGTGTCCCCCAAACCTTCTCACCCAAATCACCTGTATCCATACTATAGGCTCAGGATGGCAGTGGGAAGAGCAGGGACATTGGGGTCAGGCAACCCTGCATTCAAATCCTACTCTGCCTCTTACCAGAGCAGGACACTGGGGACTTCTTTATCTCACCTCAATGTCCTCAACTTTAACACGGGGCTGGTTGAGGCTCAAATAGCACATATCAGTGATGTGGACATAGTAGGTGCTGTGAAAATGGCTGTGACAGGGACAGGCATGGTGGCTCACACCCGTAATCCCAACACTTTGGGAGGCGGAGGCAGGAGGATACCTTGAGGCCAGAGTTCAAGGTTGCAATGAGCTATGATCATGCCACTGTACTCCAGCCTGGGTGACAGAGGAAGACCTTGTTTCTACCAAAAAAATTAAAATAAAATTAGCCAGCCATGGCGGCGTGCACCTGTTCCAGCTACTCGGGAGGCGGAGGCAGGAGGATCGCTTGAGCCCAGGAGTTTGAGGTTGCAGTGAGCTGTTATCGCCACTGCACTCCAGCCTGGGCAACAGAGCGAGACCTTGTCTCTTTAAAAAAATGGCTGTGATTACTATGACTGAATCAACAATACATTCGGGCTTCTGCAGGTAGGATGGGCAAAGGAAATGACAGTAACCCCCATATACAGGAAATTCCCTGTTCCCACCCTTACATGAAGGCATCTCAGGCTGGAACCAGGTGTGCACTGAAGGAGAAGCCCTAGAGGATTCCAGATGGGAAATTGAGATCCCCCTCCTGGGACACACATATTGTAGTCAGGCTTTTTCCAAAGCCCATCATATCTTTCTTCTGGAACCAGAGTTATGAATGACTTGGAGAAAGGTTCAATGCAGCATTCTTATGGCAAATGTGATCTTTGTTCTGATAACTAATGAAATACTTCTGACACTTAATGAAATGCCACAAGAAATGAACAAGGGCTCTTTGGAGCCTTGTCTGAGATCAGAGTAACTCAAGCTTAAAATCTGGCTCCAGTCCTTCCTAACCTACAGGCAGAAATATACATACCAGAGGGCCTAGCTCTACTACAAACTCTCTTACTGAAAAGGGCTAAGGTTTCCGATTTAGAAATCAAAGCATATTAAAACACCATTTATCTGGTTAGCATCAACAGGTAACTCCTTGTCAAACAATTCAGGGACTAAGTGGCATTCCTACTTCAGAAAGTAAAGAAACAAAACTTCCCTTGGAAGAGGAAAAAAAAAAAAAAAACACCAAAAACATGGAGTATGTATTTCAAACAGACGTACCTGCTTTCTCTGCTAACTACCCAGGATGGCCAGGGAGGTTTTCCAGGGAGAAACACAGACAAGGCCGAAGATTTCTCTTCTCCTTGCCATGTGGTTTCTGTACCCCTGTACGTAACAAGACTCCCTTGCTAGATACTGACCGAGGGTCAGGAAATCAGCATGTGGCTTTGCGAAGTTTAATTTACAGCAAGTTTTCCTACCTAGCATCATGAAGGGGCCCACACAGTGGCCCTCAGGACAGAAATAATATATTGCTCCATAGTTATTAATAAGGAAATGCAAATAGCCTCCAACAAAGTGGATAGGAAAGGAAGAGATGAAAAAACAAATGATTCCTACCTGCAGCCAGGCACAGTTTCCAGGAGGCAGGGACGGGTGGGGAAAGCCTGTGATCTGGGCCTGATCCTTTCTGTCCTGTTTCAAAACTAATGAACCTTTCAAACATGTACACACACATGTGCACACACTAACATGCACAAGCCCATGCATGCACATGCACATACTTATGCACACACAGACAAGAAATTACAGAAGGGGACACAAGTCTCTAAATCCCAAAGATTATCTGGTCAATGTTAATAAAATAATCAAGCCATATTGTTTTTGAACAGTGTCTTATGTTTTTTCAAAGTACTTTTATAGCTGTTACCTCATTTGACCCTCACAACAGGCCTGTGTGGTAGACAGAGGACATACAATTATCCATGTTTTATAGATCACATTCAGTGATTCCCATAGGTCATCCAGTCAGCAGATGATGGAGCTGAGGGGGGAAGTAGGGTCTAATGACTCCCTGCCCAGGGATTCTACAAGGTAGGAAATGGTAATCCTTACAATGGGAAAGGGCTGAAGCCCAGGGGGAGACCAGCAAAAGTAGGTCAAACGTGCAAACGACACCTTTAAGAAAAGCTCATGCTATGAGACAGAAGTCTGAACACAGGGATTTGAGGAGTTGTGATATCAATGCATCTAGAGAGAAGAAAAACCATCACATTCCAGAAGCATGTCTCCCAGCCACCTTTTTCTCTTTCCATTACTCTGCATGGCAGAAATGATGGCAGGAAGATTTAAAACAGCAATTGCTTTCAATAACACATTAATAAAAAGCAAGAGCTCTTAATGACTAGAATAAGGACCTCTTCATCTTACAAATGTGGAAACTAAGGTCCAAAGAAATGAGAAGATTTAACAAGGATCAAAGCATTTGCAAGAGCTGGGAGCTGAAGCTCTTTATTCTTTCTATACCAGCTGCCTCAGGCCTCTACTATCTTTAACTTCATTATTGTCACTGTCCTTAATTAACACCACATGTCAAAAGAAGAATACTGAAGGAAAGGGTAGGGAATGCATGGTTTTTCCCCTTCTTCATTTTTCTGGGAAATAGTATGGCTAAATTTAACAACCAGAGATGATGCAGGAAAGTGGCAGGCAGTCCTGCTAGCATAGAAATTGTCCTACTACTTGGGTATTCTTAAGACCCCAAAATGCAAGTACTATTATGATAGGCTGATAATACCCCCCTCCGCTCCAAAGATGTCCACATCCTAATCCCCTGAACCAATGAACTTACTATATAAGTTACCTTATATGGTAAAGGGACTTTGTGGTTATGATTAAATCAAGGATCTTGCCATGGGGAGATGGATCATCCTGGATTATCTGGGTGGGCCCAGTGTAATCACAATGTCCTTATAAGAAGGAGGTAAGTGGATGAATGTCAGAGAAGATGATGAGATGAGAAGCAAGAGGCTGGAGTGATGGGAGGAAGGGCCACGAGCCCAGGAATGCAGGCAGCCTCTAGAACTGGAAAAGGGATGGGGACAGATTCTCCCTTGACACCCCCAGAAGGAATGCAGTCCTGCCAACACCTTGATTTTATACTTCTGACTTCCAAAACTGTAAGGGAATAAATTTGTGTTGTTTTAACCAATTAAATTTATGGTGAATATTCCAGCATCAATAGGAAACTAACACACCTATTATAAAACTAGAGGAGCAAGCTTTAGCTCCCCAGCCAATTAACCCTGCCTGGCCTCTTCAGATTGACAGAGAGGGGTGGTGGGTGGCACAGCCAAACATTTTGGAAATCACAAAGGCATTAAGGAGGAATTTATATGCACTATACACTGAATAAGTTGTCTTGCTTTAAAATGGGAAGGAATTGGCCATCCGTGTTTACAGGGATTATCTTACTCAAAAGAATTTCTAGTTCAATCCCCTTAGGACTACTTGAAAGTTCCTCCCTGGAAAGGAGCCCATAGACTTCCCCAATCTCGCCTGGATACTCCCTCATTTACAGCCTGTGCTCCAGTCCCACCAGACCATTTATGAACATGACATGTTCACTCATGCCTCCAGGTCTCCGCCCTTAGAGTTTGCTCTTTTGGGGAATGCCCTCCTCACTCTTGGGCTCTGCTAAAATCTTTCCTCTCCAAAGCTTGGCTCAGTGGTGCCTATGCGAAGCCTTCCCTGGCTCCCCAGTCCTCCTCTGTCCTCCCCTCTCCTTCCTTCCCACACCCTGAGCATCCCTCTCAATAGAGCCCTGGGCACATGGTCTTGTAAACGTCTGTCTGGTTGTCTTCCTCCACCACCCCACCAGCATGAGCCCCTTGAGAATAAGGAGTATTTCTTGTTCCCCTGTGTCACAAACCACTGCATCCTCCATCCACACCATCTTTCCCAGCTCTTTCCCATCTTTTCCATCTAATCCTTCAAAGAAGTGTCCTCTACCATGAAGTTACCTTGATTCCCCAAGAATTAGTTCCCCCTCTGTGCTCCCACAGCCCTCTGCTCATCCCCCAGGTAGAACACTCATCATATTCCATCAGGTGGTCATACCTGGGCTGTTTCCTTATTAGACATGAAGGTCCTGGAAAACCACACCTCTTTCACCTGTGTATCCCTTCTATGTCTAGTGCTGTGCCCAGTCCATAGCAAATACACAAAGAATACTGATTGAATTAAAATGAAAACAAAACACAAAAAAGTAATGCCCAGGTCATCTCTATTAATTAAGTCCTGAAATCCACAGGCAGCCTTAAAAGCAAATACCTTTATGTGAAGGCTCTGCATGGCTAGCTTCTAATGATAGCTAGCTGCTGTTTCCTCGGGGCTTCCACATACACTTTGGAGTTTACAATAGAGCCAGTTTCAGTGTTACTACATAAAACTAAAAGCTTTGGGATAAATATTAGAGAAAGGTTTCATTTTCCATCTCAGATAAAGAGGTATTCATTTATCAAATTTAGCTTAATAAATGAGTGTTACCTTTAACTTTGAAAAAGGCTTTCTAGAAGAACAAGTCTGAAAGGAGTATGATGTAGCACAGACTTGTGCTCTCTTGCTTGCCTTCTGTGTGACCTTAAGTAGATATTTACTCTCTGGCCCTTCAGTTTGTCATCCGTAAGTGAGAACAATACACGTCTACCACACAGGCTGTGATGAAGATGAGATAAAATCCTGCAGGTAAAACAACTGCCAGTGTGCCTGACATGTGCAGGGCACTCAGCCACCTTTACTGAGCACTTACGAGGTCCTGTGCTAAGCACTTGGAGTGAAGTATCCAATTCACAGCAACCCAATGAGGTGGGTGTATTATTATCCCCATTAGGGAAAAGCTAAGCAACATCAGCAGGATAAACAACTAGTAAGCAGCAGAGTTAGGTGGAGAATCCACACTTGTCAATTCCAGAAGATGAAATCTTAACTGTCATGCAGTTTATAGCCTCTTAGGATGTGTTAGCTCTTGTTTTCTTATATTATAACCAAGAACTATATTTCAAAACCCCAATAATTCAGAGCTGACCACAAACTGCTTTTGAGGTGTGGGTCTGCCCAGCCTGGGCAAGAGCCTTCCTGACCAGCCAGACTACCACCCAGGAGGAAATTAGCTCTACAGGAAACTTCTCTGGGAAGTTCTGGGAAGCCCTCCTCAACCTCTTTCTGCCCCCAACCAACCGAGGGATATGACACACTCCCCTCAGTGGGAGCAGGAGCCATGATTTTCACAGTCAAGACTTTCATATCCCAGGCACCCACAAGTGTCTCTAGTAGATAAAAGTTTTCAAGTTGACAACACCTGCTGGGGAGGTGAAGCGTGTTCCCTATTTTGAAAATCTGAATTAAAGCCATCAAGCATCCCATTCCCCAGATTCCAGCTGGTTAATGGGTGTGATGAACAACAAGAAAAAGTGGCTAATATAGACAGGTGTAAGGAAGCCCAGTAGGAAGAAAGCCTGACTGTTAACAGGCTCTTTGGCAACCAGAGTGGTGAAAAAGTTACCTGAAATCTTCAAATAGGAATAGGCACTGCTCTCACATCCTGTCTTTGTGGAAGCTGAATTAAACTGGCCAATAGACATTTACAACACACTTCTATAAAGTTGTGCACTTGGCCTCTGGGCAACAGGGACTCTTTCTAGATGCCATTTTCACTAGACATTTTGGGAATGGGAAGAAATCCATCTTGGTTTCAGTGTTATAAAAGGGAAGGTCCTCAAAGGAGTTGAACAGACATTTTTCCAAAGAAGATATACAAATGGCCAATAAACACATAAAAAGATGTTCAACTTCACTAATCATTAGGGAAATGCTAATCAAAACTACCATGAGATACCACCTCACACCCATTAGGATGGCCACTATAAAAAAAAACCAGAAAATAACAAGTGTTGGTGAGGATGTAAAATTGTTAAATTGGAACCCTTGTGCACCATTGTGGGGATGTAAAATGGTGCAGCCCCTGTGGAAAACTATATGGCAGTTCTTCAGAAAATTAAAACCAGAATTACTGTATAATCCAGCAATTCCACTTCTGGGTATCCACCCCAAAGAACTGAAAACACGGTCTCAAAGAGATATTTGTACACCCATTTTCACAGCAGCCTTATTCACAATAGCTAAAACGTGGAAGCAACCCAGTGTCCATCAATGGATGAAAGGAGAAGCAAAATGTGGTGCACACATACAGTGGAACATTATTCAGCCCTAAAAAGAAGGAAATTCTGACATATGTTACAACATGGAATAAGCCTGGAGGACACTATGCTGAGTGAAATAAACTAGTCGCAAAAAGACAAATACTATATGATTTCACTTACATGGGACTTGGAGTAGTCAGAATCAAAGAGGCAGGAAGTAGAATGGTGCTTGGCCAGGGGCTGGGGAAGGGAGAAGGAGGAATGAGGAGTCTCCCCCATTTAATGTTTAATGGATACAGAGTTTCAGTTTTGAAAGATGAAAAGAGTTCTGTGGCTGGATGGTGGTGTTGGTAGCACAACAATGTGAACGTACTTAATGTCTCTGAACTACACACTTAAGAATGGTTAAGATGATAAATTTTATGTTATGTGTATTTTAACACAATAAAAAATTGGAGGATGAAAAAGGGGGGGACGTTCTATAGTAACAGGGGTCCTTTCAGTACCCTCTAGTCTGCAAGTTCTCATTTCCCCCAGAGACTGAGGGGGAAGCCTTTCCTACAGAGGCATGTCTTCCATTTCACAGGCATGAGCTGCTACATTGCTGCACACTCTGCGGGATTCACCTACACACCCTCCTGCCCCACCTGCCCCTTCTCCTATAGCTGTCACAGGGACACAGCCTTGGGCCTGGAGTGAAGGAGGACTTGGCTGAGTGTCATTATGGAATCTGTAGGCCAAGACCTGAAGGCAGAACTCCCCAGGCTGCCATTGCCCTGACTAAATCACAGGGGAATGTCACCGTTTGTGGAGGGCTTTTCTGAGCAGGCCATACCAAGAAGGGTGCAAAGGGCAGAGGGCAGGGAGCCCAGACCCTAGGGTCTTGGCTGCACCCAGGCTACGCTGCCCAGAGTCCTCCACTCCTGGAATAGACCCCAGTCCCTGGCTTCCTGTCTGCCCAGTTCTCCACCTGATCCCTCCCACTGCACTTGAGTTCCAACTGGAACTCTCTCCAACATACCGTGCAGCGCCAGCTTTTAACACCACAATGGGGGTTATAGCTACAATTTGTTGATCATCTACTAAGGGCCAGGCAATATGAATGTATTACTTCATTTGATTAACAGCCCTACATGATAGGTATCATTATTACTCTCATTTGAGAGATGAAGCCCCTGAGCCTCAGAGAAGTTTAACTTTCCTAAGCCCAGAATCCTTGGGAGAGCTCCAATAAAGACTAACGTTATTCATGAGACTAATTTTTAGAGTAGGATTTGTAGTGTGTATGTGTATACGTTAACGAGACAAAGGCCTGAGATGGAGGCAAGTGGACTCAAGGAGTTTCCAGATCTACCAGCAATGTAAATTCTATTTACTCATCAAGGACAGGTTCAAATCCCAACTGCTCTGTGTGGTCTTCCCTGACTGCTCCATCCCACAAGGATTTCTCTCTTCCTGAACTCTGGTCACATCTCTACTGTCTTCCAGCATGGGCAGTGTTTTATGGGTTTGTCTCTCATCCACCACCAAAGTGTAAGACCCCTGAGGAGAGGGACTGTGGCTTCCAATTTTTTTGAACCCCTGTGGTGCCTAGGAGTAGATGCAAAGATTTCCCTGGTTAAAGAAGCTGAACATTGCAAGGAAGATATGTAGTTAATTTTAAGCCTTGATTATCAAATCCCATCCCCTTGTCAAGACATGGTTTGGACAGCCCAACCTCCAAGCAGCTTTTCTGACCACAACTGCTGGAAGTCAGCAACCTTACTTTCAGAATACCCATTTCAGTAAAAAAAAATTCAATGCCAGACTCCAACAGACCTATATTTGGATTCTAGTTCTGCTGCTTCTGAAGTGGATGATCTTGAGCAGGTCACTTTACTCCTCCAAGTCTCAGTTTCCTTGTTTGTAAAATGTGAATAACAGTTTCTGCCTCATAGGGTTGTGTGAACTGTAAATGTTATAATGCATTTGAGAGACTGCCTGCACACAGGCATGCTCCAAAATGGTACCATTATCATTACTGTTACTATTTCATCATACCACGTCATATTGAAGGCATTTATATGCATGTCTTTTCCAATCCTCTAGAGCAGTGGTTCTCAAACTTTGGGGTATATCAGAATCATTTAAAGTAACGATACCTAGGACACACGACTGACCTACAAATCAGAATCCCCATTAGTCAGGGGATACGGTGGGGACATGGCAGCTCTCTTTCTAAAAAGCCACTCCACCCCACTGCATGTGATTCTGATACATGCTCACCAAACTTGGAAAATTCTGCTAGACAATATTTGATTCCCAAAATCTTTTCCATGGAAACTTGAGTTTCCAAAGAGGTTCCTCCAGACCAATGGTTCCCAAACTTGGCTGGAGTAGAATCATACCAATGTTTGAGGATGACCTTCAGAGATTCTGATATTGGTTTGGGCTGTGACATGGGTATCAGGATTTCTAAAAGATGGGCAGAGGATTCTAATGGTTAGCCAACATTGAAAACCACTGTTCCATTTGGATCTAGACCCCAGGTTTCTATAGCAATGCTTCTGAGGCTTCAACCAGAGCAGTTCAGCTTTTGTGCATGTTACAAACTGAGCATCCAGCTAAGACTGATTTTGCAGAAAGGATTTTTCTGCTTAAAAAAATAGTACTTTGCAAACAACTGCTCTAGCATGCCAGTAAGAGCTTTGAGATCCCACAACCTGGTTTTTATTCACCTTTATGTCTGTCCCAGGGCCTTACAACATAGTAGATGCTTAATAAATATTTGCTGGAAGGTCGAATAGTTTTATTTATCTGGCTCCAGTGAAGTTTTCAGTTGCCTAGTAGAGCAACCTTAACAATTTCTTAAACATCTAAACCCAACACCCTTTGCCTCAAACCTCAAACCTGAAACAGAGAGTGGAGCAGACAGCCCTCCAAAGAACATGCTGACATTTCTCCTTGGGGTCAAATATACTATGCAAGTTCCTAATGATTGATAAATATAAGCAAATGTGATTTTCATCAGCTGGGAAGAGCATGACATTTGTAGGCAGCACAGGCCTCCCAGGATAATATTTGGATTATTTCATCAGAAACTGTCAAATTACAAGAGCATGATAAAAACTTGTAGCAACCTCATAGTAAACAGTAACTGGCCCCTTGTCAGTAAGTTAGAAGACAAAAATGTCCTACTGCCAAAACGCACAGGCGGAATGCCTGCAGCACAGGCCTGTGGCCAAAAAGAGCCTATTTCCTGGGCAGCTCTCCTAGGTTCGCAACCACAGAGGCTTTCGGAGAAGCCCTTTCTCATCCAGGCCCCACCCAAGCCCAGCCCTCCACCCCCACAGCTGGCACCGGGCAGGAGGCCGAGTGCCGCAGGGATCTGGGAGTCAGCAGCACCACCTTCAAATCTCAGCTTGTCCACTGGCTCGAGGTCCTCAGATTCCTTATGTGTAACATCTACTTCATCAGGTCCTTAGAGTCATGACTGCTTGGGTTCTAAGCCTGACTCTTCACATACTAGCTGTCTGGGCCTCCATTTCCTCACCCCTAAAATGAGGATAACATTAGCATCTATCTCATAGGGTTGTCAGTGTAAAGTGACGAGAACAGCGCCTGGTACAAAATAGGCATTCAATAAGCCTTAGCCATTATAAATCTACAATTCTGAAATCAAAAGTTTTGCAAACCAAATTTTTGCCTTTCCTTTCCTTTTTATGTTTTTGTCAGTTTAGTGACAAAACTCATTAGCCAGCAAACCTGACCTTAACTGACATAAGGCTATTTATTTTGTTTTTTTTTTTAATCCTACTTGGTGTGAACATCCATACGTTTCACTGCGGAAATAATAATGTGTTTTGATTATGGGATGCTGCCCCATACCACAGAGGGAATGCCATTAATATCTGAAATATGCCCTGATTTACCTTTCTAAAATCTGGACAGTTCTGAATTCTAAAGCACATTGGCCATAAGCATTTCAGAGAAGGTACTATGGAGCTATGTTATTATGGGGGTTGTGGTTGGGATGAAAGGAGGTAATATGTCAAGCCCTCGGCTTTAAGAGTAGTAGCAGACCCTCAGCCCCAGAGTGACACTGGAGGGTGTGACTGGGTTTCTATGCAGGAAGAGAGAGAGGGAGAAGGAAGCATCCTCTCCAGGCTGGCCTCTTGCCTTACTCTTCCATGCCAGACCATGGAACTCATTGTTCTTCACTACTGTCTTCTATCTACTCAAACTTGGCTCAGGATTCAGCTAAAGCACCCTTCTCCATGAAATGGTCCTCTCTTCAAAGTCCTACTGCATCAGGTGAAGAGCACATGGCTGAGAGGGTGGATGGGCTACATCTCCTTTCTACCTGCTGCCTGTAGGCTGGCAGACAGCCTATAGCAGCAGGCTGAGAAGGACTCTCACGCAGCCAGTGGCCACAGAGGAAACTGGAAGTGGGCAGGAGGGGTGGGGCAGCCCACCTGACAAGCCCAGACTCTTGCCTGGAATGGTCTTGACCACTAAATTATACATTTCTTAAGCACAGAGAGTATATCTTACACTTTTTGTTCCTGTCCATGTTGGTTTTCGTTGTTGTTACTGTTTTTTGTATTAGTATTCTTTCAAAACTTAGGGACCTAGGTGCTAGGACACCAAACAAATACTGTTGAATTAATGCAGAGTAATCAGTAAATATCTATTGATTCATTCACTGATAAGCTCTTCTCAGCACCTGTATTCCTACCTTTCCCAGGGCATTGCCTAGTTTGGTATACTTATGCATTTGAGAGCTATACCACTATTCCGATAACACTATGCTACTTCAAGAATTTATATTTTGTTGACTCTAAAAAAAACTCAGGTCCTTAATTAGATATATCCTCAAAGCAGTGTGTTCACTCAAAATACTTTGGAGAAACTTTCTAGAAAAGTTCATAGAATCTTGAAACCTACAGCTGGGGAGAATCTAAGACACCAAATATTCGACTTGTCCCAGGACTGGCAACTCATATCAGTTCTTGGGTTACACAGAAGTCTTGTGTCCTCAGCTCAAAGCCACACAGCCTGTGGCCAGGGAACTCTCTTCCCCCCTGCACCAGGCGAGCACTCCCCGTCTCCTTTCACCCCTGCACTGGGCCTCCCTAAGGTTGATGCCTAAGGGCATTCTCAGAATTAGCCTCGCTTTCAAGATTATGCAGAACCAAGAGAGGGTTGGGAGGGGCCTCAAGGCTTTAAATGGCTGCAAAATAAATCAAAAGGTGAAAGGAGCTTTGTGAAGACAAGATTTCCTCCCCACCCGGCGGAAGCAATGCATTAGCCGCGTTGTGGCGCCGCGGTGCAAAGCGACGCGGGGCGCGTCCCGGGCAGGGGCAGGGGCAGGAGCGGGGACCGGGGCAGTGGCGGGCGGGGTCCGGGAGGGCGCGTACCTTCTGTCCGCAGCCGGTTCGCGGCTCCGGGCCTGCGGGTGCCGACTGCCCCGCAGCGCCGGGGTGCCCTGGCGGCTGGCGTCGGGGCCGGCCAGGGCGCGCGGCTCATCGCGGCTCCGGTGCAGCGGCACAGACGTGCGCACGGCAGACACGACGTGGCCCGCGAAGGTGCGCGCGGGGGCACCGGGCCTCGGGCCGCCGCGCGCGCGGTAGGAGCCGGGCAGGCAGGGCCGCGTCTGCTCCATCACGCCCCCGCTGCAGCTGCGCGAGCAGGCGGACCAGGGGCCCCAGGCCCCCCACACGCCCGGGGCGCCGCCGCCGCCGTCCTCGGGGGCGCCCTCGGCCGCCGCCATCCGCTGCGGGACCTGCGGAGACAGAGGCCGGTTAGGGGAGCTGACACCGCTCCTCCTCCTCGCTTCACCAGAAGGGCTTTGAGCAGCGCCGACTTGTCCATTAGGCACAAGGAGGCGCAGGGTCTGTTTTAAAATCGGAAGAACCAAGATGATAATCCAGCCTGGGTTATAGTCGTCTTTATACCAACGCGGTCATAAAATAGAATTTTTCACTTTTTTATGGAGAAAGGGGCCCATGAAGGCAAAAATGGCTAGGGCCCACGAAAGTCATAATGCAGGTTTGGCTTGGGGAGTCATGGGCTTGAAGAGCTCAGCGTGGCGCCCTCACCCCTTACTGCGTTTACCCCTCAGGGGGTCCCCCTTTCGGGGCAGTCCCTCTGACGCAGGTCCTCGGGGGTTCAGGCCAGAGGGACCGGACTTCCCATAAGCTGCGAGGAAGGCGAGCCCGGTCTCCCTGCAGTCAAGGCCGCAGTCTAGACCCCGGCTGCCTACGGTCACATCCCTGCCACCACTTCCTTAGCGGTGTGGAAGCTTCTGACCATCTCTGAGGCTCACTGTGTTTTAAAGAAGGTTGTTTGTCTTTCTGTGCTTGGCTTAATCGCATGTTCTCACCCATACGCAGGAGCTAGAGAAAAGTGGATCTCATGAAAATAGAGACTAGATTGGTGGTTACCCGTGGCCGAAGGGGAGAGGGAGGGAGAAAGGGAGAAAAAAGAATATAAATGAATTTATTAGCACTGATCTGTCCATTTAAAAATGGTAAAGATGGTAAATTATATATGTATATTTTACCTCAATAAAAACATTTAAAGAAAGAAAGAAGGATGGTACCAGTACCTACCTCATAGGCTGTAAGGACACTTAAGTTAGGACATCCATGTGCAAAATAGAGAGCTTGGCACTAAACATTAATAAATATTTGTTAGCAGCCATAATGATAATTTCCCTGATTCCATGGCCAATCAGAAGAGGCGGAATTTCGGAAGGTTCAAAAGTTCTATCCAGAGAGTGATTCCACGCTCTCATTCACTTACCTGTTCATTTCCCTGCGACCTACTATGCTAGGCTCAGTGCTAAGAGCACATATATGGTGGTTCCTTCCTTATGCAGACATGCTCTGAGCACCAGCTGTGTGCCAGCGCTGAGCTAGGCCCAGAGGATGAGGAGAAAAGCACCCCAAGCCCACACAAGTGGCCTGGACCCAGCAGCAGAAGAGCTCTATGCCACCAGTACAAGATGGGGGGAGGCTCTTGGGAGGGATGGGCTGTCTCGCCTGGGTGGGGTCAGGCTGGGGGGAGTTGAGAAGGCCTCAGAGGAGGAAGTGGGCATCCCAGTCACAGCTGTAATTATTCAGGCACCTACTGGGGGCCAGATTACACGTGTAATCTCTGAGTCCTCCCAACAGTCCTGGTTAAGACCAGTCTCACCTTACACAAAGGAAATTGAGGCTCATCTTGAGATGAGATTGTGCTAGATAATCCAGGCGTGCCCTAAATCCAATGACAAGTGTCCTAAGAAGACACAGACACAGAGAAGGCAGGATGACCACCAAGACAAAGGCTAGAGTGGTGCAGCAACAAGCCAAGGAATACCTGGAGCGACCAGAAGCAGGAAGAAGCAAAAAGCATTCTCCCCTAGTAACTTTAGAAGGAACACAGTGACACATTGATTTTGAACTTCTGGCCTCCAGAATTGTGAGGGAATAAATTTCTGTTGTTTGAAGCCATCAAGTTTGTGGTAATGAATTATAGCGGCCCCGGGAAAATAATAGAGTGTTGGTATTTTTGGGACAAGGAAGGAAAACTTCTCTGTGTCCAGCACTATGCAAACAGCACTGTGCAAATGGACTGGCTTTATGGTCTAGGTGGCACCAGTGCCAGGTTCCACTTTACAGAGCCACTCAGCGAGGTTGGTGTTCTTTTGCTCCTATTACAGGGAAGAAACTGAGACCCCGAAGAGTCCTTGTGACTTGTCCCCAGTCTCAGGCTAATGCGGGGCGCACACAGGACTAAAATTGAGGTCTCCTGACTCCTACTCTAGTGTTCTGTTTTTTTCCCCTGCAGCATGTGGCCTCCCAGCCTATGTTGTTGGTGGAAAATAAGGGTAAAATGAGTAGAAATAAATTCACTTTGATAGTTGTTCTAGTGGAAGGATAATTGGGATAAAAGAACAAAGGCAGGAATATGTTTCTGGCACATTTGGGGATTTCAGTTACCCACCACCTCCTGGTCTCTCATTAACATAGATAACTAAGACGCTGTCTATAATATTTGGATTAGCCATGCAGCTATACTACAAATCCACTTCCTAGAACTAATCCCACCCTTAATTTAGTTTCCCATTGCCAAATTGAGCAGGGTCCCTGGGGGAAGAAAACATGAAACCACATTCCATCCTATTCGATTCATAAGAATTCTCTAATTTATAGCTGAACTATGGTGAGTGACTTGAAATTCCATCTGAGTCCCCACGGTGGGAATCCCACCACATGTTCCAGAATTGTATTTTTATAGTACACAGCCAGAAACAAAGAAAAAAAAGAAAAAAAAACAGAAAGGAAGCAAGGGGGGGAAGAGAAAGAAAGAAAGAAAAAACAAATCAAAGAAAAAATGAGGGGAAGAGTGTTTAGGATGTCAGCCTCTCTCCTCTCCCTCCCAATCCTAATAACCCTCCTCCCTCATTCTGTTCTGACAGTCAAGGGACTTTCTGTGAGGCAAGATGCAGATGGGAAAATGCCCAAGTGTTTTCAGACACAATATTCATAAAATTAGGACTAACTAACAGAGCCTCTGTTAACCAGCGACAAACAGCAAAACCAAGTAATAAATCATGGTAAGAAACAAACAAACAAAAAATAATTGAAACTCAAAGCTTTGTAACCTGCCAGCATACTGCCCACTTCCCCAATACACATATGATACGTAAAGACTAAAGCAGAAAACCTAAGGCACTTCTAAAATGCACCCTAAACTGTTCGTTTTCTTCATTGATAAGGAATTCTGACAAATCGGTAAGAAAAAGATAAACAACCCAAAGGAGATAGAGACAAAGGGAATGAACAGATGGTTCACAGGTGTTATGGACTGAATGTGTGTGTCCCCCCACAATTCATATGTTAAAGCCCTAACCCCCAGAGTTATGATATTTGGAGGTGGGGCCTTTGGGAGGTAATTAGGTTTCGATGAGGTTCATCAGGGTGGTGCCCCATGATGGGATTAGTGTCCTTATAAAGAGAAGAGAGATCAGAGCTCAACCTCACAAGAGGTCTTTCTCTTTCTCTCCCCGCCCTTCTCTCTCTCTCTCTCTCTCTTTCTCTGTCTCTCCCCCCAGCCCTCCCCAGGGAGAAGGCAAGCCAGAAAGCAAGACCTCACCAGGAACCAAATGGGTCAGCACCTTGATCTTGGGCTTCCCAGCTTCCAGAACTATGACAAATAAATTCCTGTTGCTTAAGCTACCCAGTCTGAGGTGTTTTGTTATGGCAGCTGAAACTAACACAATAGGAAAATAAATAACATATGAAAATTGTTTAACATCACATATAATCAAATAAATGCACAATAAAATACTAAAATTCCATTTTTTAGCCATTAGATTGGTAAAGATTATAAAGTTTGAAAATACTATTATGGCAAGAATGCTCACTGCTGATGGGAATCTAAATTTGGGCAACTTTTTTGAAGGGAACTTTGAAAAACCTGTCAAAACTTCAAATGCACATACCGTTTAACCCAGCAGCTCTACTTTTAGTAGTTCATCCCACAGATATACTAAAAAATAATGCATAAAGTTGTATATATAAAGATTTATATTGCATGATTTTATGTAAGAACAACAAAAACAAAACCTGGAAACAACCTAAATATCCATGAATAAGAGCTTGGCTAAACGAAATCTATATCTATTCAAACAATGGAATATAATTTATCTGTTAGAATGAGGTAAATTTGCATCTATTAAAATGGACAGCTCTCCACAATATATTAGTGGAAAAAAACAAAACAAGAAGTAGGACAGTATTAGAGAATAAACCTATTTACAGATATCTCTCTTTAGGCATTAGGTTTAAACATAAAAAATTGCTGATATTTGACCATTTTTGATATACAGTGCAACTTCAAAGATGCAACTTCATATGATTTATGATTTCATAGGATTCAACCTAATATGAGTAGTTTTCTGACCCTGGCAACCAAAAGAGCCCAACTAAAAATCTTTTCCCACCAAATTGGGCAGCAGGAATGAAAAAGCAGAATGCAGTGCAGCCTCATCACCCACCCATCACCACCTTCGCATAACTAGCTGGTTGCCCTGGGGATCAGGTCAACACCTTGGAGCAGCTGGCAGGCCAGGCCTATCCGCAGATATTTAACAAGTAAGACCAATAACAACCACCGTTCATTTAATACAGAATATGGGCCAACCAAAGGGCTAATTGCTTTATACAATTAAAGTATGATCTTATTTAATCCTCAAAACAGTCACCTGAGAAAGCTTTCATCATCTCCCTTTACAGATGAAAAATTAAGGCTTAAAGAATTCCTTCACAGAGTTTGTAGAATTCGTAACAGTTGGTGAGCACCCAGGACACCTCCTGTGATTTCCAGCAATGTCTGGAGTGACTTTAGGGGTGGTTAAGATTCTGTACCATGCACACGTGAACAGAGGTTGCAAAAATTGGAGTAATCGCTTTTCAATGACCTCATACCCATAGACTGCTGGGCCCTAAGAAAATGTAGGGTAAAGTATAAATGTAAAAAAAAAAAACAAAAGAGATCTAAGGAATCATACTGGGTAGGAAAGGGGTGGGAAAGGCGTCACATGGCCTTCAGCCTTCTATGAAAGTGTTGACATCTGCCACTGAACGAAGGGAGAGACAAATTGGAGGATTACAGAAAGAAGAGATGCAAACCAGAAAAAATATCCTTTGTCTGCCTGAACTGCTTTAACACAAACCCTGCTGCGTCTGATACGCACACGACTCACTTCGAGGATTTTTATTTCCATTTTGTGAATGCGGTCCTTGAGGTACAGAGTAGCAGTGTGGTCTAATGGATGAACCATAGGCTTTGAAAATACGTATGAGACAAAATAAGGCAAATTTGTCAATGTTGTTGGGTAGTGAGATGAAATAACTAACCAAGGCATCTACCATGCCACCAGTCCCCCAGCACAGGCAGAGGAGACCTCCACTTTGTCTCTTTATTGGGAGAACAACACCAGGCAAAAGTTTTATAACGTGTAAGATGCAGATCCAACCCTAAAATCAAATTGTGCCCACTCCACTGGAGTTATAAAGGGCACGGTAGGTCAGGGAGGATAACAGGCTAGAGAGAGGTTGTCAAGTACAGACACATGCCGTGACGCTTCACCACAACATGCCTCCCTCGAGGGAGACGTGTATTTTAGATAAATCCTCCCACTTTCGTGTCCTCTTATAACTCGAAAACTTCTGATGTTGATTTGTTGACTTCTAAATAGTACTATGGGGTCATGACCAATGAGCACAGGAAAAAGGCCAAGCATGAGAAAGGTAAGATGAAGAAGTGGGTCGCTCCCATACCTTCAACTCGGCCGTGTAAAAGAAGAGACTGTGACAGTGTTCAGGGGAAATTGAAATTCCCCAAAAGATTTTAGGTTTGGAGCTGGATGCTATAACTGACAACACTTTGGTGTCGGCTCTATGGAAGTGTTGGTTAATGTTAGGCAGGGACATTTGTGTAAATATATATCCATGGGAAGATGTGTATGCAGGGCAGCATTCCCTTTCTTTGGGTCCTTTCGGAAATCCCCTGTCCATGCTGGATAAAGTGTGGGGAGCATATGTTCAGGGGTCCTGCCAGCTGAAGCCAAAGTAGACAATGTGGGTCAATCGGACACTTCCTCCCTGGAATCTGAATCTCTGGCAAAGTGAGCAGCAGACCAAATGGCTTTGGGTCCTTCACTCCAGCAGAGACTCCTTTGGCCCCACTGTTCGTGCTCTGGACCATCCTATGTTGTTCTCTGGCATGCCTCACTTCTCACCTGCTTCCTAGACTCATTCCAATGAACTATCCATTGCTTTGGTTAGTTTCTGTTGCTTGCAATAAACAACCCTAAATGATATCTAAATAATTGCAGATATTATAATATACATATAAAATGTGGTAACCAAGGGGGATAATGTGAAATGGGCTGGGTCTGCCCATGGCAGAGAACTTGGAAGAGAGAAAGCAGCTATTGGGATGACCAAAGGCTGGGAGAGGTGGTCCAGACTTGGCAGAAGCCTGGTGATTTAGGGAGCCCAGGACTGGAGGAGTCATTTGGCAACAGTAGTTGACCACAGCCAGGGTAACCAGAGAACCAAGGTCTCCATGAAATATGATGGGGCTGGATGATCAGAGGTCACAGGTTCACGGGAAAGACAGCAGGTGAGCTTAGAGAAGAATAGAAGTAACCACCAGAGCAATTGTGGCTGTGTTTTATTTCATTATAACCTTTTTAAGGAGGAGAAACATGTATGACCAAAATAGAAGGATGGTCAAATAAATTAGGGTTTAATGACTTCATGAAACATTATAATCATGAGCAATACAGAGCAATATGGAAATAGTCTTGTAATACAATATTAAGTGGAAAATGTCAAATACAAACTTGAAAAATATACCATGATTACAATAATGTAAAGATTCTGTAGGCATATGAACAAAGCCTGGAAAGGGACATGGAAAAATGAAAACATACGATCTGTTATTGAAGCTGGACTCAGGATAAGTTTTCTTGTAATTCAAAAAAATTTCAGTCATGGTTACAATATTGCTTGCTCAATAAATAAAAATAAGTAGATTAAATGGAGAAATATTCAGAACAGATTGTGGGGGGTGGGAGGCCTGAAGTAAACCGAGAGTTGGTGGTAGTCTTTGTCAAAGAAAGCCCTGGGAATTTCTCATCGCCACCAGTAAATCCATAACCAGGAACAGCTCTAGATGTTTTCAATGTATTTGGTTTCGGTACTAATGTGAAATCATGTAAGGTTTCGCTGGTTTCTAATTCTCTTTCTACAAAATTAAACTTACCATCTGTTCTTCATAGAAAAAGAGTCACATGCAAAGTCTGAAATTCTAAAGTCTCATTCTAGGAGAGACTGGAAAAAGTAGGTTTGGTTTTAGCCACATAACCAAGTCAATGCTCTAAAGCAAATGTTACAAAAATACACCCTGGAGTCTCAGCCCAGAGAGCAAAGTTTTGGGAAGCTGAGAGCAAATGAAAGTGGGAACATATAGCTAGCAGTACAGCTAGGACAACCCAGAACCTGTGTAAGAGTATGGGGAGGTGGTGTATCTTGATAGAGAATCTCCAAACACAAACCAGATCTAAATTAAGGACCAATACTATGCTTTTCTCTCAGACAGATGATTCAATGTTACAACTTGATCACCTACCTTGACTCTGACACAACACACTGCAAAAGGCCCCAAATTTTACCTCTCAGCATTAACGTCAATGCCAGCAGCTGCAATATGAATGTAAGAACCTCACAAATATGGAAGACTAGAGCAAAGCACACTTAGCCTTGACCATTGGATCAGAGTCCCCCAGTAGCAACTATTAGGTAAATGAGTTTTACAAATATGTTTCAGGAACAGTTAAAAGGATGCATTTGCACAAAACAAAAACAAAGGAGGAAGAGTGCGTAGAGGCCAAGGGGAGAAAGAAAAAAAGGAGAAAGAGAAAGACCAAGCCTTAGCAAAAGCATGAGCCATACTGAGGAAAACACCACTGACGTGCAGCTACCGAAAAGCTAAGCATGTGTGAGTTTGGTTGCCCTGCAAATGCCAGCTCCATCCACCATACCCTAAGGCTCTCTCTCACCGGAAAACCACATAGACAAGCCCTTGGTCCTCCTACTTCTCGTGGTACTGTGCTGTGTTTCTCAAGGTGAGATCCACATGGTAACTTGCAAGGCAATCCACCTCACATGTAACTAGAGAAATGCAGATTCTTGGCTCTCACACCAATCCTAGTGAATAAGAACCTCTGGGGCAGGGCCCAGGAATATGCATTTTAAATAAACTCCTCAGTGATTTGAATGCATCCTCTGGTTTGAGCACCACTGGCCACTGGACATCCCTAGGTGAAAATCAAAGAGGAAAGCACTAAACTGAGCTCCTTCTCCAGG
The DNA here is from genome assembly GCA_023783475.1 of Daubentonia madagascariensis. Taxonomy (NCBI): domain Eukaryota; kingdom Metazoa; phylum Chordata; class Mammalia; order Primates; family Daubentoniidae; genus Daubentonia; species Daubentonia madagascariensis. Next base: position 1,907,633 of record JAKFHU010000144.1, on the reverse strand, counting down.
CTTTGGACCTCCACCCTGGGCTGCTACTTCCTTAACCCCCAAATGCTCTAGCCACATGATTTTACTACCCTCAAATTTCCTGATTTTTGACCTATCCCTTCTACTTCTGCCATACAAGCAGAGGCCAACTCAGAGTCTATCGTATGAGACAGAAAAACCTTCAGGAATGATGCTTGCCTAATATGGTATCTATGCTAAGCAGATGCCATTTGAAATACTGTGTACTTCTAATAAAAGAGGTATAGCAGTAAACAGGAAATGTAGAAAGATGAAGGAAGAGGGATGGGTGGACTCGTGGGAAACTCTGGACTGGACCCTGAGTGGTGGTCCCAAGTCTGCTGTTACTCACTCTGTGACAGAGGCCAGTCAGTCTACGGCTCTGGACCTCAGTTCCTATATCAGTAAAATGAGCCGGTTGGACTTGATGAGGGCTGAGGTCCCTTCCAGTGCTAACAGGCTTTGATTTTTCCTGGAAGAGTGCTTACATTCCTTGCCATTTATTGATTCACTTCAAATACCACAACAGAGAGAGGCAATCCCAGGTTGTGCCCAGGGCTCCTCCCTGCCAGTAAAACAAGAGGCTCGAAGCACAAGATCTTCCTTAAACACAGTGCAAAGGAGGCTCGGATGCATTTCCATGATATTCAAAGTCAGGACCCAGCCAAATCTACAACGCAATGAGGTAAATATTTGGATGTGATCTGCATGATTGGAAACACTCCGCCTTCTGAAACTGACCTGACTCTTTCATCACCAGCCACATGGAAATCATACTCCATTATAACTGGAAAATAACACAGAGCATGTGCCTGGGCACCCAGTCCACTCTGTGCTGCTGCACAGTTTTACTCAGGAAACAGAAGCTAATGTCTCTGTGCAGTGTCTGGTGTGTTTTTCTGTGTAGTGGTTAGTCCACTGGCCTCATGCTCTCCACGGCAATTGCCTGTGTGCAACCCAAGCCAACCAGGACAGTCAAAATAATGAGTAATGCAAGAAATAAAGAGTGCAGGCTTCTGGACCCAGAGGCTGATTTGGAGAACAACCACCTTCCAACAGAAGATTCTGCCTGGTCATTTGGCCATCTGCATCTGGGTCAATATTTAGGACTCCCCAGGAAGCCACTGGGATCAGCAGGCTCCATAAGAAAGGCAAGTGGAAGACATTTTCTTGAAAATTGTCAGCATCCAAAGCAGAGCAGAGCACACAGTAGGTGTCCAAACAATGCTTGCGAAATGAATAAGGCTGCAAATGTATTGAGATGGGCTCCTACATGGATTCCTTGCTTCAGCCTTTCCCTTGCCCACTCAGGCCTCCCTGTGACACCAAAGCTATTTTCTTGAAACTCAGCCCTACTATGTTACTCTCTCTTGCTTACCAATGTCTCGTGGGTTCTTCCTCTCCAAAAGATGAAATTTGAACTTATTCTTTGCCACGGCATCCTAAACCTGTCCTAACTGGCCTCAGGCTTCCTTTCCGGTTTCAACTCTGTCATTGTCCACCACCCCAAGCTCACACCATGCATTAAGTAGGACATGCCCTATCTCCCCTCCTGCCTTCACCCAGGCTGTTTGCTCAGCTCCAGTGCTTTCTCTCTGCCTATGAACAGAACTTTCCCATGCAGATCAAGTGGTCTCTCTCTCATTCTCCAGGACCATTACGCACACCCTTCTTCATAGCACTTACCACCTGGCACTATAATTATCTTTGTACACAACTGTCTCCCCAACAACACTGTGAGCTCCTCAGGGTAGGGATTATGTCTTATTTACCTTTTTGTTCCACCCACTCCCTCCAACAGTACCTCATACAAGGTTTGTCACCTGGCAGGCCCTCAGGAAATATTTGATGGACAGATGAATGAACACACAGTTGAATGAATGACACATTTCCCAATGGTTTGGTCTCTTGCCCATGTGCTTAGTGAAATAACATACACCTCCTCTCCCTATAGCAGCACATGCCACAGCTGTTCAGCCACTTGGCTGGTGATCTATGATGGCTCTACTGTTTTTCTCGTTCCATGTGCCTAAATGTCAGGAAGCTGACAGTTCCAAAGGACAGCTCTCCTATCTCTTCAAAGCAATTCACTCAGTATTTGACCCCCTGGATAGCCCCTGCTTGTTGAAACTTTCTCTCCCCTTGACTTCCAGGACACCATACTGTCCTGGTTCCCCTCCTAAACTTCTGGCTGTCTCTTTGCTGGTTTCTCCTCTTCCATGTGCTCTGCAAATGTTGGAGTTCCATTCCTGGCCTTCCACTCTTTTTATCCAAACCTTCTTTCAGGGAAAACACTGTAGCATCAGCAATGATCTTCATGCTGATGTCTCCCCTATTAATGGACAGCCCCAAACTCTCGCCCAAGCACCAGACTTACATTCCCAACAACCAACTGGACATATCCTCCAGGATGACCCATGGGCTTTTCCTATTCAATCTGTCACCTAACCAGGACCTGAACACCTGCTCCATCTTCTGAATTCTCAATCTTCTGGTCCACATAGATGTGGTCCCATCCCCCACTCCCCTCCTCCAATTGGGCACAAGATCCTGCCTGTTCTACCTCAGAAATATATCTGGACTCTGTCCCTTTTTCTCCATCTCCAAAGCCTGTAGTTTGGTCAAGGCCTCACTCCCAAGTGCTCTTACCAGGTCTCTATCCATCCAATCCCTCCTTCCCCCTACTTAGAGAATTACATTCTTAAAAATCACATCACCCAAGTCCCATGTTCAAATTGACACCCTGAGCTCCCCTCTGCCTCCAGGACTGACTCCAGCCTCGTTCACTGAGCCCTTCACTCCTTGGCTTCTCCCGAGCCCCTCAGCTTCCCCTGCCAGCACTTCCTTGTTCTTAACTTCTCACTCAGCCACGCCAAGCCTTTACACCACTCTGTACCTTGGATGACCCCTGTCACTGGCCTCAAAAGCCCTCCCTCATCCCCAACTTCACTTCACCTGATAAATTCCTGCTCATCTTTCTTGACTTACCAAATGTTGAATCTTACACTCTCTTTGCAGACTACCCCAATTCCCTAGGCAAGGATAGTTGCTCTGTCCTTTAGGCATCCACAGCATTTTGACACACTTCACTATATTCCATTACAATTTCTGTTTCTATGTGTCCCATACACCTTTTCTAAAGTATTTTCTTTTACATATATAAATTGTGAAACAAAACCAGGTATAAATTTCTTATACTTATCACTCTTACCCAACTATAAAACTAAAAACAACTTACAAATGGAATAAGTACAAAACTGAAAACCAATCAAAATTCATATTAACAGTATTAATTTAATGTGATGGGTGGTACTGAAACTAAACAGACATTGTTGGGCATGTTTGTAGGATGTATTTAAGTCTTTCAAGTTTCACTTGTTGACTAGATTCTTTTGAATTTGAGCAGGATGGACCATGATTTGAGTTATTTTTTCCTTTTGAAAAATGAAGTTGTTTTAAACTACCAATCCATTATTCTGAAGGGCCAATCTATAAGGCTAGATTTTAAAATGCTGCTTAATGGAAAACACTCACTACTGTTTACCATTACACTTACTGCTAATGAGCTGTCATGAGCTGGCCCACAAAAGACAACCTACACAATACAGCTGAAAGGTAGACATGCTCTGACTCCAACAGGACAGGGTCTTTGGAGATTGATACCCCCATGGTATCTATCTCAATTTCTCCACCCTTTTATGCATTCAAAAATTTTTAATCTTTTCTCATTGTAATGGAGGTATTCAGTTAATACTGTTATCCAGATTATCCAGAATAAATTTATATTAATATTTTCAAGTTATCATAAAAGTGAAAATCTTAAACTAAAAAAAAAAATTAAATTTAAGTTGCAGACCACCATGAGTATTCCTAAGACTCCAAGGGACTATAAGTCCTCAGCTCATAAAACACTGTCTTAATTTTTTAAAAATTATAGACAAGGCTCAAAACCAGGATTTGAAATTGGGTTTGGCTGATTCCAAAGCTCAGACTCCTCTCACTGCTCCATGGTACTTAAGTCTTCAGGCTGCTGTGAGGCCCAAATACTGGGTACAAAAGGGTTTTGTAGGCCATAAAGTCCTATATAATTGTTGGTTTAGGGTTTAGTTATTATTATTTATATATGTAAAAGAAAATACTTTAGAAAAGGAGCTGGTATATTTTGTGAAATGCCCTGTCTTGCAAAATACAGTGCCTCCTTAAGGAGATAATATTTATGTTGGTTTTCCCATATACTTAACAGGTTATAATGTAAACCTGATGTTAGTCAATTAAGGGAATGAAGATATTATTAACATGCTGTGTAGGAGCAGGTCATGGCAACAGGTAAGTGGAAAACCTGGCCCTCTCCAACAAATGAAAAGATCCTGAGCATCAGGGGCCCAGTTGCAATTCAATTAGAAAAATCCTCTGCTCACTAAGGAGTAACATTGAGTGGCCATCCCTGGAACAGGTGCAACAATATGCAAACATATTTTCTGACTGTATCATTTCCAGAATCCAGTTGAATTCCCTGTTTACCCTTTTGAGATCTTTCCAATCACATCTAACAACCTATAAAATCTATCTCCCCTTGTTTAAATAATATTTCTCTGATTCTTCAAGAAGGAGAGGCAAATTAATGGCTACTAAGTCAAGCACTCCACTAACTTACTTCACTTAATCCTGAAAGTTGACTCCCCCTTATCAATCAGACCTTAATTCAAATATCACCTCCTCAAAGAGTCCTCTCCTGGCCACACCATGTAAAGTAGTGAGTGTGTTTGGGCATACACACACACACACACATATATCACATTGCTGTGCTTCATCTTCTTCACAGTAGTTATTAGAGTCTGCAATGTTCTTATTTGCTTACTTGTTTATTGTCTGTTCCTCCCATCTGGAATAGAAATGCCTCATCACATGTAGGGACCTTGTGCATCTTATTCACCTCTGTTCCCAGCTCCTATAATAGGGCCTGGGATATAGTGCTCAATGGTTGTTGAATGAATGGCACCCTCCCAGATAGGAAATATTATCCCCCTGTTATAGCCAAGAAGTTGATGTCATCTGCTGAAGGTTAAGCTGCTAGGAAGTGATACTATCAGAATTCAAACTCAGATCACCCTGCTCCAGAAGCCAAGAGATGCCCACTACCCAGGCTTCTCTAACTGGGGTTGTTAGCAGTGTGTCGGGGGCACCAGACCGCAAAACACATACGACATCTTCCCAAATTATCAATATCCTCAATTTTTTTTTTTAAATGGGGGGAGAGGGTTGAATTTTTCCTGATGTTAAGTAATTTAAAATACTGTTTTAAAATTAGAACAACCAGTTATATTTTGGGTACAGAATATTACATTTTGATGAATGCTTAAATAAAACAGTAGACTTCAAGAAGACTTTGAGCCTTCAGTAGGCCACTTTCGGTTAGCCACAGGCCATATGTGACATGCACATGTTCACACTTTCCTGCTGGTGGGACATTTTGGTGGACATGTTTGAGAAGTGCCACACTATACTGGCTGCCACCCAAAAGTGCTAGGGTTGAAATGATTCAGCAGACAGGAAAGCAACTGAGGGATGAACACCCTCAACAATGATCTTCAAGGCCACAATGGGTTGTTCTACAGAGAAAAAGGTCAACAGGCCTCAGCTAAAGAGATTTTGGTTAGAAGGTAAAAGCACAGATCATTACAAATAGACTATGTTACCACGGGTGGCTGCAAAACCTCCTTCCCAGAGCAGTTTCAAATAGAACAGATCTGTCTTTATGGGATGGCTTAGGTGTGGCCTTGCTTCAGAGAGAAAATGTCTGGAAATTATTTCCATCTCAAGAACTCTATGGTCCAGACCACCAGCAGCAGCCAAATTGGGAGCTCCTACCACTGTTTCTGGAATGAGAAAAAGGGGCCCCTCTTAATAGTCTCTGGCTTGATCTGAAACTTATGGTCCTAGGTTGCCCAGCCCAGATTCCTTGCTCAGGCAAAGAACCAAGCTCTCCAGCAGGCTCCTCTTGCCTATCTGCCTGTGTCGATGTGGGCCATACGTACAGCAGAAAGGAGCCTCTCTCAGCAGCACTCATAGGCTTCCCCACACATTTCAAGTCTCCCTGGCTCTGAACCAAGAATCTCTCTCAGAGCCAACAGCTTACAGCCCATTAAAAACCTTGTGCAAATGCAAACACTGTCTCCATTAGACAAGGAAGAAACAAGAACCACGTCTTGGGACTAAGCTAGCAGTTGTTGAAACTAGACTAGGGGCTGGAGTCCCTGAAGAGGAAATATCACTGTATTAAAAACCACAGCTATTTCCAATGCTCACAGTCAATTACATGGGAGACCAAAGGTGCCGTTGGAAGCACTGTGTAGGCAAGCTGATTCTGCCACGTTCCGGGCAGTACCGGTTTAGGGAAATGGGAAGTAACTTTGGGTTTTCTAGCTGCTTGAGGCTTGAGACCCAGTGTGTTTAATAGTAAGAATAACCACATTAGTACATACACAAAGTCATTTAATCTACACCCCCGGCTTGCAAGATCAACACCATCATCATTTTATCCGTAGGAGAGTCGCTAATCTATTTAGAATCCCAGATGCTGAATCGACCATCGGTATTGGTGAGCAGAAGTATCACTTTAAAAGTCTCCATCCTCATGGCCCCTTCTTCTACTTCATGTGGTTCTCCATCTCTCTCTTTTTTTTTTTTAACAACCACTTGAGAATGGTGGTCATTGGGCTTAAAGAAGACAGAAGGCTATATCTAGGCCTCAAGTGCAAGTTATATACTACACTTGAGGTTGACAGAACTCTGCATTGGGAGTCATTAGGCACCAAAACAAATAAAGTGTTTCCAGGCATTTTATTCACAATGTAAGTATTTATACAGTGATTTCAACATAATGGGAATGATTAAACTTGAGCACAGCCACCATCACACAGACATCAGTCACAAAGAGATTTCTGAGGGAAGCCAGCCCAGGGCACGGGAGAAGCAGCTGCTTCCAGGACACGGCAGGGCTCTGTTGTGGGCCTTGCCACTGACCCGGCATCTCCTGCTTCTGTTGCCCTTGGTGGTTGAGGACGGAGCTGCATTGTATTTTCACTTTGTGTTCCCCCACATCTTATTTCAATTTTGTATTTTATTGATTATAACAATGGATTATGATGACCATGGGCTATAAATTTTACCAAAATACACTTTGTGGCCACTAAAACCACTTTATTAGCTAAATTCTTAACAGAAAAAATTTATTTTGTTATTGCAAGTATAAAACTCTCAAACACTTAACCCTTTTCTCTGTTGGGAACAGTGGCTTTGATCACTTGATGTTGAGCACGAGAACTCTCAGGACCATAACTAGTTCATTACAACAAGACACATCAAACTTTGTTTCCCATTTGCTGCTATTCTCGGGGTCTCTCTCCCTTGGGAATCCCACAGGCAGGATTTGGGCATTTCAGGGTCCCTGGCCATGATGCCATCTGATGACATGAAAAGGTCACCAGGATCCAGTGCTAACATTAATGACAAAGTGCTGTGGCTACACAGCCAGGGAGAAACCAAGCCAGGACAGCAGCCCAGGATGTTCCCTGATCCATCCACTACCTCTTCCTAGTCAACTCAATGTGCAAAGTCAGAGAAGCTGCAGACCAGCTTGTCTGGGACAACAGGGACCCTGTGAGCAACAGACCCATGTGAGCAGTGATACGGTTTCTGGCTGAAAGAACAGCCACAGAAATGGAAGAGAAGCATGCTGGGCCCAGGAATGTGGAGGGAGCTCTGGAAAATGCCCCCAGCAGGAGTTGCCTCTGAAACTCCCAGCAGAAGGAGAAAAGTGAGGAAGGCTCTACAGGCCTCTGAAATACCTACTTCTGCTTCTAGAACAAAGGTTCTCAGCCAGAGGCAATTGCGCCCACCAGGGGACACATTAGGAAATTCACACCCCCTGCCACACACACACTAACACACACACAGGCGCGCGCGCGCGCGCGCACACACACACAGAGTTATCTGGCTCAAAATGTCAACAGTGTGGAGGGAGAAAAACACTGCTCTAGAGTAAGCCAGGGATAGGCTTGACACATCTCAGCTCTTTCTCTGCAGAGCCCCAGCTCTGACCTGTACAGAGGAGAGAAAAGCAAGGGAACCTAGTCCCCAGAGCACCAGCATCATAACTGAGAGCAGGAAGAGGGTGGGGCACAAAATCAGAGGGAGCAAAGATCCAAAAACAAAAGGGCCAAAGGGAACGGGAATGTGGGAGTACACATGTGGGGACCCCGAGTGTATCCCTGGATCTGCCTCTAATGTGTCCCAGCACCTGAGCAAAGGGCCCTGGGAGGCCAGTTTGCTTCTGATGCATCCCTTGTGGATGTTGATACGGGCTATTTTTAAACAAGGTCAGCAGGGGATTCCCAGTGAATCTATTAATAGGGGAACTTCTTATGACAGTTGATTAAACTTGATACTACTGCAGTTAAATTGTGAAGATACTCAGACTAGGCTTGGCTAATCGGGATAAAAGGGAACGCTGCTCTGACTCCTTAAATGGCTGACGTAGGGCCCTTGCAATGATTGGGTTATATGTGAAGTTTTGTTCAAAGGCAGAGGGGTCACCCTATCAGTGGATGGCGGTGTGTCCCCACATATGTTAACCCTACCTAGAGCCAACTCATCTCAGCTGGGATTCCTGGATGCCAGGGATGCCTGGCCAGATAGAAGAAGTACAGCGTGCAAGATTAGCAAGTGCCTCACCCTGGATTTAAGCATCCTTCTGAACCATACCAGCCCCTAGGCCCAAAGCTACACTTGAAGTGACACTGAGGCAGTGATTCACATTCTTCCAACCACCTGGGCAAACTGAGGCAACTGTCCAACTGGGGAGAGGAGAGGAAGGGGGGAGGAATTGGGTGACTCCTAAGGGTCCTGCCAGCCTGATGTGCAAGAATTCTCAGTGCCCTGGATATAGGCCTAGGCAGAATGATCTCAAAGAAAGGGGGCAGAGCTGCCCGCCTGGAGGAGCCAGGTGAAGAAGGTGGTGTTTCGGCAGCACGGCCCTCCGGCGCCAGCCTCATGTGCCACGACCTTGTTGGCTTCTCCAGTTCCTGCTCTGATCTCTTTTCCCCACCACATTCTCCAGCTTCTAAGTCACATATGAATGCGTCTCGGAGCCTTTCTCTTTGTGGCATCAACCCCCATCTCTGTACTCCAGTCTTCTGAGAGTGCCAAATATACATAGGGCCAACACCCCATCACCACTTCCCCACTTGCCAGACCCCAGCAAGGCTGTTTGGGAGCAAATGAGCAGCAGGTGTCCAGTGCCTCCATCTATTGAACGCTTCCCAATTCTACCTTCCCAAACCACTCTGGATCCAGCAGAGATGTTGTCCTTTGCTAAACTCAGTTGTCTTTTTACATTTTGGGATAGAAAACTATATCTGTTTATACATCCCTATAGATTTTAACCTTTCTTAGCATCTCCCATTGACTGAGGACTGTTAGGTACATTCACAAACATTTTTGCCTTTCTACCTTCTTCAGTGAATTAACACAATGCCTTCTCAGCTCCTAGTGAGAATGTGGAGGTCATGTTCCACACCGTGGAGTAGGACAGACATGGTCCCAGCCCCATCCTGGGCTCCTGCACTCCAGCCTGTCTTTCATTCCTATTCCTGCTTCTCTGGCAGCTGCCAGCTTTCTGAGGGCAGCTTCTCCCACTGGAATTCCAGGCATAACATCCCACAAGGTGATAACAACCTGCGCTTTTCATGCCTCTACAGAGAAGCCATTGGACTGGATCTTATAATCCAACAGTGTGAGTGGGAGGCCCCAGGGTGAACGTGCACTAAAGACCAGGAACTGCTGGTGTCCAGAAGCCAGAGTTCTGCATGTTTTTTGAGGCATTTAAGGGATACCACAAGCCAGGTGCAGCCTTGGAGACGGACTGGTAGGGTCTAAATGGATTTGCTGGGGCCTCTCCAAACAGGGACTACATTCAGGGTCAAGCTTTGGTTTCAGTGAGAGAATGAGTGACAAATAGGAGCCAGGCCCAGCAGGCCAATAGGCCACACAAGATGGGGTCACTAGGGCAACTGTACACTTAACACTCCCACAGGTGCTCAGAGGGGCCACATTCATCCCCTGGCCCTGAGTGTGGAAATGGCAGACTATTTCCAGATCCCTCTGCGGTGCCCTTAGTACTGAGGCCGTGGGCGAGCTGTGCTTCTCAAGAGCAGGTTGCTGCTACTGCTGGTAGCTGGCCAGGGCCAAGCCAGAGCAGGCGACTTCTACCTCAGTTTGTGGAAAAGAGATGGGAGTGTCAGTTTTTATCATCTATTAGAGAGAGTACGTAGAACATACATGGACTATGCTTCAGTGTTCTCACCAACCCTGGCAGTTCTTCCTTTAAATAACCATGATTCTGTAATGTGAGCCTAGAGCCCTAGTCCAAGCAGTTAGAAGGATCTAGAAATCCTAACAGTTATGGATCATTACAGTTGTACCAACTGTATCTTGATTTATTTCACTGTGTGTCATATCTCAGCATCATGCATGTTAATATTGTTAATCTTATTCTGTGATCTGTGTGAGTGCTTATATAACTATATTATGCTCATAGTTCCATATGAGGCACATCTGCACCACCGACCCAATCACCAAGCTGTGCCAGCCACCAAAAGGCAAGCTTGCAGTGGAGGGGTGGTCCTTTCTGACTGTGGGCACCCAACAAGAAACCCTAGGCGATACAGAGCAGGAGGACCATTTGAGGGTTGCACTGATACTCAGATTCCCAACACTGGCCCAGCTTCCAAAAGCAGGCACAACAGAGCGTCCCCCAGGAGTCCCACCCATCCCACCAGAAGCCATTTGTATTCCTGTGTAGTCAGCGGTTTGCAGCCAGGTTCAGCTGGGGAGGTCCCACTGCTCATTTCTCTCCTAAACCTCCCTGGTGTACAGCCAAGTCTCCATTTTACTCAAGCTTTAAAAACAGAAACGTAGGAAGATAAATGATTCCCATGAAGGATGGGAAACTAATCTAACACACGATTACAGCTGTGCAGAGGGCTGCTGGGGGATCCGGGCACCGTAGCAGAACAGCTCCCGGAGGGCGGGGCGTCGTCTCACATCCTTATTTACGTCGTCCAGCACACGGACAGCTGTCAGGGACAAGAGGATGAAGTCAAAGTAGTCAACACTGATCTGAGGGACCACTGTATACAAGGAAGCAAACTAGGAACTGCAGGACACTGAACTAAGTCTACGACATGGTTTCTCTCTTAAAAGGTTTATTACCCATCTAGGAGAATAACACTGAAATACCTGAGAAAGCAATTGACAAAGACTCACATAAAAACTCACCAGAGGAATTTAAAACACAAGACAGTACCAAAAAAAAAAAAAAAAGGCGTTTGGAAAGGTCCAGAAGACTAAGCTGGGGGCGTGGTGGGGTGTCCCTGGGGTATTGGATGTCACCAAGGATTTGGGCAAAAATGTAGAAGAGAGAAAGAGAGACGGAGACCCAGGAGCAAACCTGGAGCTGACTCTTACATGGAAGGGTAAAAGCAGACGAGATTACACAGGTGGGCTAGGGCAGATCTAGAAGAGCCTGTGTGCCAATCCAAGGAGCTTAGTCTTTATCCCATATGTGCCAGGCAGCCACTGAGGACTGGGGCAAGGGTAGCAACCATGTAGAGCACTTCAGAGTGAGGGCTCAGAGGCCAAGTGGGAGTTTGAGTTTCTGTTCCACCACTTATCAGTCAAGGTTCCTACCCATCTCCAAGTATGCCTCCTCAGAGGTAAAACAGGGATAATAATAATCGTGTCTACTGATTCGTAAAGTTGCTGCAAGGTTTAAGTGGGGTAATAGATATACAGTGCTTCACACTGTGCCTGGCATACAGAAAGCACTCAATAGATGTCTGCAGCCAGGGAGAGGAGTAAGCACTATTAGAAACAGGGTCCTCGCAGGACCCTGAGAGAAATATACAGATGGGAGAGGCATGAGACTGGAAATTGGGTGATCACAGCAACCCAGCAATAAGGTGGCAGAGGCAAAGGCAGGAATGGCCAATGTGAGGGGCAGCAGGAAGGAAAGGCGGGCCAGACATGGCTGTCGACCAGATAACAGCGCTTAATGCAGGGAGATCCCACGTCTAGGAGATCAAAAGAGACATTGGTGCCCAGAATAAAAATAGGGAAGCCCAGAAACAGGGCCGATTTGGTGAGCACAAGAGGAAGTTCTGTTTACAGACGCTGTTGGGAGACTGGGACTCAGAGCTTAAGTCAGCCCAGTGCCATGGATCTGGGGAGGGGAACCTAGGGAAGATGATGTGCAGAGAAGTGCTAAGGGACAAAGACGGAGGCATGGGGCAAATCTTCCCATTTAAGGGGCCAGAGAAGAGGTTAGTAAAAGAAACAGAGAAGCAACAGAGAGGAAGCAGAAAAATAAGGATTCCAGGAGCCAAGAGGGTGGTCAAGAGAGTCAGATGATTCAGAGAGAGCAAACAGAATAAGTACTGCTTTGGAGGGTGCTGGTGACTTCCAGGAAGAGCAATTTAATAAAACACTGGGGTGGCCCCGAAGGGGAGAGTGAGTCTTGGTGAAGGCAGCCATAGGAGACTATGGATCTGGAGAGCCTGGCGCTGAGTGGAGAGAAAGTTGGGGAGTCTCTACATGAAAATGTTTCCTCTCCAAGGGATGTTACACACCCCAAAATTCCTAAAAGGCAAGCGAGCAAATGGGGAATGGCACCTTGTGCTGTTGGAGTTCAGTTTCTTGGGCACTGTTCCAGAAACATGGCTTCCTTCCGGCTATTCTGGGACAGTGGCTGCTGGCCACCTCAGTCTCCTGCCAGGGAGCCTCTGAGACAACAGTGGTGTCAGTGGGCTTTTGGCTGCTTTTCCTTCTAGTCTTCTAGTCTGTCTGGCAGGAAAAATATAGACGTGCACGGGAAAGGACGTGGGAAGAGAAGGGGGCGCTCTGCGAGACTCTTCAGGGAGAAATCAGTTCACATATCATCTAGCTCTGGAGATTGCACTGCTTCTATCAACCCCGCCACCGGATGCCTCTGGCCAGTGGCTGCCAGCCTTGACTGCACTGTCGAATCACCTGTGATGCTCATAAAGCTTCCACCAGCAGGACCTCACCTCCAGACACACTGATCCAAATGGTTTGGGAGGATCAATAGTGTTTGTTTTTGTTTTGATTTTTTAACTTCCTAGGTGAGTCTAACATGCAACCAAGGTCAAGAACCACTCCCCAAGGCATTCCCTCTAATGAACACTTAAGGCACAAGTTCTACAAATGATTGATTTTGGAAGTGCCAGTTAGACTGTCTAGCTTAGCAAACAAAAATATGTTTAGCTTGTAAGCCAACACCGTCTGATTGGTATTGGCAGACTGCTGAGAGGTAAGAGGGACCCTGTGCCAGGACTCGGTTAAAAAGAGCACAGTGATCAATTAATGATGTCTGCCCCTGGGTTGGGAGGAAGAGGGAAGGGCTGGTATGTGGCCCTCCTGGGTCTAACTCCTCTAATCCTATCATAGCCTCTGAAAAATGGACCTAGGCCACCTGAGCATTCAGAGTCCACAGCCCTTCAGCCCAGCAGCCCTGGCTTGGACACGTATCACCAAGCTCTAGGGCAGCAGCTCTCAGAGTGTGCTCCCCAGAGCAGCGGCATGACCTACAGATGTTCAGCCCCACCCCAGACCACCTGAATCAGAAACTCTAGGGGTGGGGCCCAGCACCTGTGTTTTAGCAAGCCCTCCAGGAGATGCTGATACATGCTGTGGTTTAAGAACTATTACTCTAGGGGACCTAAAAAAAACCCACAACTTCACAGATTCTTAAGCTCTACTAGGACCCACCAAAACAGAACCTTTGGGGGTAGAGTCCAGGAATCTGTATTTTTTAAGCAAATGGAGCTCAAATGATGCTGATGCACCATCAAGCTTGGGTACCATGGACCTAGCATTGCTCTCTCTCTACTGTTGGATTTCCTCAACAGCACTATTAGAAATAATCAGACTATTCATAGAGACCTGCTTGACAACACCCACCCTGGGAATGTGTGCAACGACAAACACAGCTGATTGTGGTGAGCAGCTCTCCTACCCTCTGCGAGGCTCATTTTCTTCATCTGTAAAATGGGGATGCTCTGATCTCACAAGACTGGGTTGCTGTGACGACAATGACATGAGTGCAGCTAGCTTAGAGAGTGGCCATGTCCTGGGTACTCAATTATTTTAGTTGCAAGAAAGAAAAAAGGAAGGAAGAGACGAGAAAGAAGCAGGCACGAGACAAAATGAATACCTGTGCTGTGCATGCGGAGCCTTAGCTCTGATTACAGGCAGTCAAGCAAAATTATGAATAAGATGTGCCCACATGAAGCACAGACAAACACCCTGAGGCAAGCTGCTCTCTGAAGGAGCCTGCATGTCCTGACTGCACAGCTTGCTCCTGTAAGTGTATCCTTTTGTTTTTTTCCTGTCAAAAATCATACCAAAATAATTATTTTAACTGATGTTTAAACAGCAAGCTTATGTAGACTCTTGGCTGGAGGGAAACCAAGACACCAGAACATCCATTTGCCTCACCCTGTCATGTGTGAACATTTTCAATTTCCCTAGTAAATCGTGCGAGCCATGGGAAAGGGGCAGGCAAAACAAACAGTGTGATGGTAGAGAGTCCAGAAGCAGCCTCCGTGGGGGCGATCCTCTACCTGCAACGGGTGGTGGGCTGACAGTCCTAGACCTGGACCAGTTTGATCTCCCTATTCACCTTGGCTTTTCCTGCCAGTACCCCATGGCTTCCTCCGTCCGGCCTCCAGGGTGAAGCATGAGTTCCCCACCTGCTGTCCAAGCCCTCCAGACCTGCCCCTCCCACCTCTCCTCGGAGGGGACCTCCATCTGTGTGGCCCCTTGAGAGCCATGGGACACAGCCCTTTCCTCACGCTGCTCCCACACCTTCCCAGCCTCCTTCCTCCTTTGTTGGCGTCCTCATCCTTTGACGCCAAGGCCAAGGCCTGGGCCTGCATGGGCTGCCTTGTCAATTTCAGCCCTGGCGCTCCGTTCCTTCTCAAAACAGCCCCGCTCCTCTGCCTCCAACCTCTACCTGGTTTTGAAATTACTGTATTTACCTTCATCCTTTCCACCCCTTTAATCTTATAAGCATTTGATGGGCATGAGTGGGGTGTCATTCATTGTCAAAACTGGATCATTTTTGAGATTTTGAGAGTAAAAAGGAACACTATTAATAATTATATCAGGCTAACAAGCATAAGCAAGGATTGTCCCAGATGAAGCAGGGTGTCTGGTTACCTTAAAATTAGTCCCCTATCTTATGTCTCCTTATGTCCCTCTCAGCACCTGGGCCTTATAAACAGGAGTTGATAAAATAAAACGCTGGGAACTAAACTAGCTCTTGACAGAGGGTTGGGAAGATCAGTCTGGCCGTGCTGTGTGGGGTAGACAAGAACTCGAATAATAACAGCTTACAGTTATGAATAGAAATGAGTAAGTGACATGCTGCTTTTATTTCGTCCTCTATAGAAATGCAAATGCAGCCCAAGGGCTGATGTAAGGTTGAAACAAGCCTTGCATGGGAAATGTGGTTTGCATAGTTTAATACAATTTAATATCTACTCATGGCCAGCTAAGCATCTGTCTCTAATTCCACAACCATGGTCCTTTCAAAGTCACTGCCTTTGGATGTAAGTTTCTCAGAGAGAATAAGCCTTGTGTCCAATGCCTGGAAAGCAACAGCATTTGTCCACCAAGTTCCCCTCCATCCTCACCAAGCAGCTTTTCCTGTTTTGTCTTTAGCTCCAGTGGAAGGACAATGGACAAGTCAATCAGCCCAGATTACCCTGCACCAGGGAGGAGAGACACCTGACAGCTATACCCTTCACCAAGTCCATGGGGACAAAGACACAAGGGTAATCAAGGCTGTAGGGAGAATGCAATTCTCATCAACCCTTGGGGTTGCCTCATTGTTTTTGCTCTATTTTCCAGAAAGTCTTTAGCGGAGGAGAAAGGGTGTAGAGGAAGGGAGGGTCTTGCCCATTAGCACATACTTCAATGCAGTCATCGCCCTTCCGCCATTCAACGCCGGGATCGGCCCATGCAAAGGAGAAGTCATTGGACAAGGGGCACAATTAGGGCTCTGGGCTTTTCTGTCTTGCTGCACACTCGACTTGCCTTCCCCTGCTGAAAAGGCTGCTTTCCCCTAGGCATGCCCCACGTATGGAAAAAATTCTGCCCCTGGTTTGCTCTCTTTCGCACCCGCTGCGAACTAAAATTGGGTGGAGCCAAGGCCAAGATGGTTTTCCTAGTACAATGAATATCTGCCAACTTTAAATATAAGGGCTTAGATCAATGATGACTAGTTAATTACAGAAACTTGAGAAGTGGGACTATTTATTTATTCTTTACCTTTCACTAAGCAGTTTAGAGGCTTTCACTGGAAATACAATTAATCACCTGAAATGCCTCGCATTAGTAACTGGTATCTCCATTTTACAGTTTATAATGTACTAGGCTCTGCAGTAGGTTTGGAGGATACAGACTTGAACCAGATATAGTCTTTGCTTTGAGGGCATCCAAGGGACCAAGCAAATGTCACAGAGATTAAGTAACTTACTCAAAACCCCTTGAAGTCCAGCTTGGAAGACAGAATTCAACATCCCCGTGGATCCTGCCAGCCCTGCTAACTTTCCCAGAGAGGCCCAGCTGTTATTTCCCCTTTGGAGCTTAATCTCAAAGTCGCTGGAACAACCACTTCGAGGTGAATTACTCACCCCAATCACGTGGAAGCATTACATAATTAAGTGGCCCTGCCACTCGAGGAGCGAGGAGAACTGAAGTGGGGTGTGGAGACACACAGGTTGCTCTTTCATGACAACAGGTCACACAGCTGAAATACCTGACCATGGGCAGAACCAGGTCACGTAAATGGGGCTCAGCTACCCCAGCTCCCTGCTGCGCCCTCAGGACACAAAGGTCATCTCATCCATTTGCTGTGTCTTTGTATTTGCTATTCCCTCATCCCAGAATCACCACCTCTTCCTTCTTCCCTCTGGGTGAGTCTTTTTTGTTTTCCATTGCATCTTATTTATTTATTTTTTAAATTGCCTCCTGGATAATTCTTACTTGGCTTTAAAGATTCAATTTAGGAATCTTCTCTTTGAGCCTAAACTTCCTCATCTGTATAAAGGGGATGATAGCTTCTATCACACAAAGTTGTTGTAAGGATTAAATAATAGACCATGTGTAGAAAGCACCGTGCCCTGCATGTAGAAAGTATTCAATAAACGTTGGTTGTCACTGTCATCATTGTCACTCTGCTCTGTGATCCCAAACTCTGGCCAGACCTTGACCACAGCACCTCCCGACTGCACTTCAGTTGTTTATTCTTGTCTCCCCCATTAAGCTCTGAGCTTTTCCAGGGAGGGGCCAGTACCTTGTATAGTGCCTTGTATAGTGCCTGGCACACAGGAGGTGCTCAATAACCCTCCTGCATTGTTTGAATCTGTGAATAAATCCAAACTAAACTATAATCCCTCCTCCTGTGGGTCTGTGTGTCTATGTGACATGTCTTCCCAATGAAAGGCATAAGAGAAAAATAAAGGAAGAAAATGGGATGTTCTCAGTGCTACTCAGAAGTATTCTCAAAGATTCTACATAAGTCATTTGTACTTTGACATTTTATGACTTTCATTTTCCCTGAGTGCTTTCTACAGATGCTGATTTTTTTCAAACTATAAGGACAATGCTCTCAAAGCCAAGGGTTGTAACACAAAGTGGAAAATTAAAGCAGATCCATGTGGCCTCAGCAAAAGGAAAGCAAGGTAGGCCAAAGAGAAATCAGGTGATATATGGATTTATGGTCCAAATCATAACCTTTTAGCATAAACTATTGATGTAATGGAGGGAAAAGACACCATACCATTCAATGGCCAACATATTTTGAATAATATTCAATATAATAAAATTCCAGTAAAGGCCCTTTAAATTAGGTATAACTCTTTTTCAGCCCTAAGTTCTTCATATTTGGCTTATATGGAGTCCTGTGTCTGGGACAGAACTGAAGGTGTTTTAAAAGTGACGACTTTTTGCTTATAGAATGAATAGTTTTAAAGAGGCTGGTCTTAGGGAAATTTAGACATTAGGAAACCTGGTGCCAGCAAGGTACATTCTGTGGCCTACGAGCTTAGCTCAGAAGTTTTAATCCAATTTAAAATGTTGGTTTACACCTCACAGGAGACTTGTCAGTTAGCAGAAGCTCAAGGTCAGCCTAAAGGCAGGGAAGACATGGGTAGGGTGTTCAGCATAGGGACAGCCAAGACATAGCAGTAGGGGACTGGCAGGTCTCAGCTGTGACATCATCACCATGAAAACAAAACAAAACCACTCCCATCATATTTCAGGTCAGTGTGAAGCTAATGGTGGACAGCTGTACATGATCAGGATGGAATATAGGAGCCTAAATTTAATTAGAGCACAAACAGGAGACATCCCGAGGAGCAAGCTGCCACTTTCCAGAGACCCAGGGAGATGGTGCTGCATAAGTGGATGGGAAGACACACATCATTAGCATTAAGGACTTCAGAGTCAGATGCCTGGGTTTGAATCTGTGCTTCTGCCACTTAGTAGCAGTGGACTTAATGTCTCTAAGGTGAGGTCTCCTCATCTATGGAACAGGGATAAATATATATGCTTTAGAGGGTGAATATGAAGAATTAACAGGCCAATTCTTATAAAGTACTTAGCACAGGGCCTAAGAATAGGGCCTGGCACATGGTAAGCATTCTGTCAGTGTTAACCATTAGCGCTCACTCTTAGCAAGGGTCTGGGAAACCTGGACCAGGGACCATGGCTATCCTATTTCTCAAGGCAATATTCCCTATGTGTGAGACCTTGTGACCCCTGCTTCTCCATAGCAATAAGCAGTAAATTCCTTAAGCTACAAAAGGCTGGGAGGCTTGTCTTCAAGGGCAACCCAAACAGAAGTCCTAAGAAGACTGTATCCCTTCTTCCTCTTTCTAGAGAAGCCCAAGAGGTTGAGAAGGAGGAAGACACTTTAAAGAGCAGCTCCTCCTACTAAGGAGACCTTAGTACAGCAGCAGAAATGACCCTGTACTTCCAAACATGTGGTTTCAAACATGTGGTTTAAGAGGCACCTGTAACACTTAACATGATTCTTCAAAAACAAGCCCAGGGAGAAGAACACAACATATAAGCAGCAGCCTCCCTGGAAAACAGAGGTGAGCCATAGTGCAGCCTCTGCAGGAGGACCTATCAGATTAAATAGGTGGTTCTCAACTATGGGCAATTTTGTCCACCAGGGGACATTTGGCAATGTCTGGAGACATTTTTGGTTGTCACACCTGGAAGAGTGTCTTACTGGCATCTAGTGGATAGAGACCAAGGATGCTGCTAAACTTCTAACAGTGCACAGGACAATCCCACAAGAAAAAGTTATCTGGCCCACAATACCAATAGTGCCAAGGCTGATGTAGATAAATCAGGCTGGGGTAGAGATCATGTCCATAACATTAGAAGAAAAGCACCTTGAAAAGAAGCATGTTTGGATAACTAGCTTGTAGAGCAGGGCTAGCATCTGTCACAACAACCACAACAAACAACAACAACAACACCTACATAGTATTTACTATGGGTCAGACAATGTTCTAAACTCCTTATCTGTAACTCATGTAATCCTCAAAACAACATACGTAATAGGTACTATTATCAGCCCCATTTTATAAATGAGGAAACTGAGTAATTCTTGCCCAAGGTCCAGAATTACTAAGCAGCAAACCTGGGATATTAACTAGGAAGTCTGGCTTTAGAGTCCAAGTTCACATAGTAGGCACTTGATACATGTTTGATGAGTTAATGGGGAGAAATAAATGTGCATGGCCATAAGCAAGAACACATATCAACTGTACCAGAAGCAATATAAAGAGAATACAATTAGGAAAAGGACATTGACCTCTGCTCCATTTCCCCAAATTAACCAAGTGCACGTCCTTGGTAAGGAAGTAAGACAGCTGGCATGTGAAGACTCCACTTGCCAAATTCCTTCATCATCAAGAACCAAATCACACCATCACCGGGAGGAGAAGTTAGATCACTAACATACACACAATGACAGTGGCCCAAAGACTGTACTATGATTCATTTTTTTTCCCCAAAGACTAAGATATGCAGCCTAAGTGATAAGTTATTCTGTCTGTCAAAACTTTGTTTTAACTGTAGTCTGCCCTGGAAACATAACATAGTGGGGAATTTAGAAGTTATTTAAAAAACACCTTTTTATGATTTGGGTTTTGTGTGTATAGTGTGGGAAGGAATGGAAATTTTGAGAAAAAATTAAAGCACATAAAATACTCATTTTTCTTAGAACCATTTTTAGTCCCAAAGTCACTTTGTCAGGGTTGAAACATGCAAAAATATCCATTCTGTCTAACTTGGCTTGTTTGCAGTAAGACCACATTTGAGATATGGGTATCAGAGTAGAGTTTGTTCAGACAATAATAACACATTTATAATGTATTTATTTTTAAATATTGTTACAAATGGAACTACAAACTTCCAAAGGAAGGAATTTATACTTTGGGATTATGCAGGGTTTCTGTGAAGCAGGCAAAACACTTAGAACAAAAGAAATATTCACATATAGAAAAACAAAGTTTCTTTGCCCCTGAACTTAGTAGCAATTAAATACCAAAAAGAGTTATTTACAAAATCAGGGCAGATGGTGTCATAGAGAAGGAGCCCTGAAAACTCAACATATATCTTTTTGCCATAAAAAATGTAGGGTGGTAGCCCCAGTTTCCCCAGCTTATATTATACCCAAAGTCTGCTTCCTCTGATGGTCTCAGCATTTTCTGCAAACAGAATCTGCGACCCAAGTTTTTCTGGGTCTTTCATGTTTCATTTATTGATGTAGAGCTTTCCCACAAGAGAACAACTCCTTCTACAACCTAGAGATGGAGGAATGTGAAGCAGGCAAGAGTTAACAATAGGGGAGTCATGATGGAGAAAGGGATGACTATGGCTTCTTTGCAGTCTTCCTGTCACCAGGTTAACATTAGGGTGGCCAGGACCCAGACTCCTCCACAGGAGAGACCTGGTAGACACTACAACACTGGGAAAATGAAACACCAATTCCAGTTAAGTCAGCCAAAGCTGGAAAGAAGGGCAAAGAGGGCCCAAAGTGCTAGGCAGGCAGCCCCTGACCACAATTAAGGAAGTCAGTAAGCATTGGCAGAGTCATTCATTCTGTGTTCCACTTCATGCCACCTACCCATGGGTAATAAGCACACTCAGAAAACAATCAGAGATCTGAAGGAGAATCCTGGCCCTAAACAAGGAGCAGGCTAAGATGCCAGGACTGCACTTTATTCCCAAACTAAAAGCCTGACCGTGTTCTCTTTCTGCAACATTGTAAAGGGCTTTCCAAACACAAAGTCCTAAGCTTACTGCTTCATTTTTAATAGCAGTAAATTTGATTTTTCTACTGTTGGCTTTGAGTCCAAGAGATTTAGTGCAGCATGAATTAATGAACATTGGGATTCTTTTCTTAATAAGGTCTTTTTACTTTAATTTCTTCATTTCTCATAAGTAGAAATACTCTTAATTTTTCAGAAGCAGCCCGTTATATTTATGCCATTTGAAACAGAAGGCTTGACAAATGCCAGCTGGAAGAGACACAGTGCCTGCTTTAGAATCAGTTTCAATTCTGTATGGGTCCTGGGGCTGCACGAGCTCTAATGAGAGCACGCCTTATGCCGTTCTTTGAAGAGCATCTTTGTTTCCTGGTCATTCGCAAAGGACAATCTCACACTGGTCCAGAGACTTTTATTGCCATTTCAGTACTGGCATCTGATTCACTGTATTGTCTTCTTCTTCCCTTTCCCTCTCCTCTTTTGTTTTTTATTGAGGTATAACATACATAAAGTATACAAAGTGTGCTCACTGTAAATGTATGAATTCCTACCCTTTAAATATCCAAGTAACCCCCACCTACATCAAGATTTAGAATATTTCCAACACCCTGGAAGGTTCCCATGCCCCCCACTAGTCAGTAGCTCCCTCAACCCCTGCTGGTATCCACTATTCAGATTTTATTTTCACCAAAAATTACCTTTGCCTGTTCTTGAATTAAATATAAATGGAATGATGCTGTAGGTATCATTCCATTTGCAGCTGGCTTCTTATGGTCAATATAATGACTGTGTCCCGTGAGAGTCCACATAAATTTTAGGATTTTTTTTCTATTTCTGCAAAAAATGTCATTGGGATTTTGATAGGGATTGCACTGAATCCACAGATCACCTTGGGTAATACTGACATCTTAACAATATTAAGTTTTCAAATCCTTAAACATGGGGTGCCTTTATATTTATTTATGTCTTCTTTAATTTCTTTCAGCAATATTTTGTAGTTTTCATTGTACATGTCTTTCACCTCCTTGGTTAATTCCCTAGTATTTCCTTATGCTATTGAAAATGGAATTGTTTTCTTGATGTGCTTTTTGGATTGATCATTTTTAATGTATAGAAATGCAACTTATTTTTGCATGTTGAATTTGTACCCTGTTACTTTGCTGAATTCATTTATTAATTCTAACAATCTTTTTGTGGATTCTTTAGGGTTTTCTACACATAAGATCATACCACCTGTGAACAAAGGTAATTTTCCTTCTTCATTTCCAATTTGGATGCCTTTTCTTTCTTTTTCTTCCTTAATTGCTCTTCCTAGAACTTCCAGTACTGTGTTGAACAGATGTGGCAAAAGCAGGTATCCTTGTTTTGTTCTTGACATTAGAGGGAAAGTGTTCAATCTCCTACCATTGAGTATGATGTTTGCTGTGGATTTTTCATATATAACTTTTATTATGTTGAGGTAATTTCCTTCTATTCCTAGTTTGTTGAGTCTGAGTTAATTTTTGTATATTCTACAAGATATGGATCAAAGTTCACTTTTTTGCATGTGGATATACAATTGTTCCAGCATTTGTTGAAAAGATTATCCTTTCTCTACTGAATTACCTTTATATTCTTGTCAAAAATCACTTGTCCATATATGTAGGGGTCTATTTTTATACTTTATTCTGTTCAATTATCCATTTTTCTATCTTTATGCCAATAACACGCTATCTTGATTACTGTAGCTAATGATATAAACATTATGTGGTGTAAGTTTTGTAATTTTGTTCTTCTTTTTGAAATTTGTTTTGGCTATTCTAGGTCCTCCACATTTCCATAGGGACTTTTAATCAGTTTGTCAATTTCTACAAAACCTTCTGCTGGGAATTTTATTGGGGTTGTGTTAAATCTGTACAGCAATTTGGGAAAAATGGGTATGTTAATAATACTGAGTTTCTTGACCATAAACATGGTATATTTATCCATCTATTTGAATATTTTTATTCTGTTTTATTTCCTTTTTTTGGTGTGTGAACTAAAATTCTTTGTTTTATGGATTTGATGGCTACTTTAGAGCTTAGAGCCTACATCTTTAACTTACCAGAGTATACCTTCAAGTAATATATCATTTTATATATATTATAAGAAGACCCTTACAATACTATACTTCCATTTGTCTTTTTCTGACATTTATACTATTGTTGTCACACATTTTACTTATACATGTATTATGAACCCCACAACACATGATTAATATTTTTATTTAAAGAGTCAATCTTTAAAAGATACCTAAATAAGAAGAAAATATTCCTATGTATTTACCCATGTAGTTATCATTTCTGGCGCAGTCATTCCTTTGTGTAGATCCTTATTTCCACCTGATATTTTCCTTCAGCCTAAAGAACTTCTTTCAACAATTCTTGTGGAGTGGGTGTGGTGCAGCATTTGTATGTCTGAAAATGTCTTTATTTTACCTTCCTTTTTGAAAGACATTTTTGTTGGGTATAGAATTTTGGGCTGATAGTTTTATTCTTTCAGTACTTTAAAGATGTTGCTTCACTTGTATGAAGAACAGGAGACAGGGAATCAACTGTCATCCTTAACTTTGTTCCTATGTATATAATGTGTCTTTTTTCTCTAGAGGCTTTTAAATTGTTTTCTTTATCAGTGGTTTTAAGAAATTTGATTATGATGTGACTTGGTGCCATTTTCTTCATGTTTCTAGTGCTTGGAGTTAATTGATATTCTTGGTTTCATATTTTTCATGGAATTTAGAAAATTTTCTGATATTATTTCTACAAATATTTTTTCTGTCACCTACATCTCTTCTCCTTTTGCTACTCATATTGTACATATATTAGCCCACCTGAAGTTGTCCCAGAGCTCACTGATGCTCTGTTCATCTTTAAATTTTTTTTTCTTTCTGTTTTTCACTTTGGAAAGTTTCTATTGTTATATCTTCAAGTTCACTTATCTTTTCTTCTGCAAAGTCTAATCTACCATTAATCCCATCCAGTACAGTTTTCATCTCAGACCTTGTTATTTTCATTTCAAGAAGTTTGAGTGTTTATCTTCCATGCCTACACTTAATTATTTGAATTTATGGAATACAGTTTTAATAACTTTTAATGTCCTTATTTTCATATTCTAAAATATGTGCCAGTTCTGAGTTGGTTCCAATTGACTGATTATTCTCCTCATTATGATTAATAATGTTAATATCTGTCTGCTTCTGTGCATGCCTAGTAATCTTTAACTAAATGCTAGACATCTTGAATTTTACCTTGTTGGGTGCTGAATATTTTTATATTTCTATACTCTTGAGCTTTGTGCTAGGATACAGTTAAGCTATTTAGAAACAGTTTGATCCTTTCAGTATTGCTTTTATGATTTATTAGTCAGGTCCAGAACAGTGCACAGTCTAGGGTTAATTATTCCCCTAACACTGAGGCAAGAGCTTCCTGAGTACTCTATTCAATGCCTCTTGGATTAGGAGGTTTTAAAGTCTGGCTACTGGAACTGTCACTGTTCCTGGTCCTGAATGAATGCTGGCTACTGTTCTCTTTCATCCTCTCAACTGATTCTTCCTCCAGCCTCAGACTGTTTCCTCACATGCATGTGGTGATCAGTCCTGTGCTGTGTCCTTGAGGAGGACCCCCCTGCAGAGTACTGTAGTCTTCTCTCTGTGTAGTTTTCTCCTGTCTGGTACTCTGTCCAGCAGACTCTCATCACCTTGGTCTTGCTGGATTCTCAAGTCTATCTCCTTAACTCAAGGAGTCCAACAGGTTTTTCCTGGAGTCCCACTCCCTGCACCAAGGCCAGGAAACTCTCAAGGCAGCGAGCTGGAGAAATTTTAGGGCTCACTTCCTTTGCTTCCTATCTCTGAGGGATAACTATCTTTCATTACTATAAGTCCAGGGTTTTAAAAACCATTATTTCATATATGTTATCTGGGTATTTTTGGTTGTTTCAGGTGAGACCGTAAATCTTGTCCCTGTTGCTCTATCTCAGCCATTTTGATGTTGTTTCAGGTATAAGGGTAAATCCAATTCCTGCTGCTCCATCTTGGCTGGAAACAAGTTTATTTTTTCATTATTGTTTGGTGTTCTCTTGTATGAATATACTATAATTTATTTATACATTCTTTTGTTGATGGCCTTTTGGGTTGTTTCCAGTTTTTATAAATGAAACTGCTATTAACAGTGTGATGCACGTGTTTGGGTGGATGTATGTCCTCATTTCTCTCGGGTACATACCTAGGAGTAGAGCAGCCAGGTCACAGAATAGGAAATGTCTGGCTTTAAGATATGTTGACAATTTTTCAAAGTGGTTTAACATTTTAAACTCCCACCAGCAATACATGAAAGTTCCAACTGCTCCATATTGCACTTGGTGTTGTCATTTTAGCCATTTTAGCCAGTGTTTTTCATTTTAGCCATTCTGGTGGTGTCACATTGAGATTTTAATTTGTATTTACCTAAAGACTAATGGTTTTGATTCAGCACTGCCTATTGGTCATTTGGATATCCTCTCATGTGAACTATCTGTCTGTTCAAGTGTTTTGTCCATTTTTAAATTGGATGGCTTAACTTTATCTTAATGATTTGTAGGGGTTCTTTACATACACTGAATAAAAATCTTTTATCAGATATATTATTGTGAATGTCTTCACCCAGTCAATGGTTTAACTGTTCACTCTTTCTATGGTGTGTTTTGATTTTTTTAAGTCCTCAGTTTTAATGCAGTACAATTATTTTATGGGTAGTGCTTTTTGTGTCTTGTTTAAGAAATTTTTGCCTATCTCAGATTATGAAGACATTATATTTTCCTCTAGAAGCATTACTGTTTTCTCAATTCTTCTTCTTAAATACAGTGGCAATAATTTGAAAAGTTTTATGTAACCTAAAACTTCTTTTTGCCCTCTGTAGGCTATCTGACCAATATCCAACTGTGAGACATTGTCTAGAGGCAATTTGAAGTCATTGGTTGCACATCCTGCTGCATTAACAGTGGCTGTAACCCATCACGAGGTCCTCTGCTGTTCACAGTGTGACTTGCTTATCAGTTAGCAAAACAAATATTTTACCTCACCCTTACTTCATTCTGTAGTGTCTCTGTTCCCTTTGAAAGTTTCTATAAATAAAAGATTGAAGAGCAGTTCCCTTTTGGCTGGTGGCCCTAGGAGTGAGTTTGTATTTCCTTCTTCTAATTTTCATTGTTTTCTAAATTCTCTATAATAAACATAAGTATTTTTAATTAAAAAAAATGAACAAGAAAAATGCTGAGCAGTTGTAATTAAAGTATATGTATGTTTTTCCATTTGTGGAGCGAAAAGATGATGTTTCACAATCTTTCTCTTTTTTGTTTTTTTTTTGAGACAGAGTTTTACTCTGTTGCCTTGGCTAGAGTACAGTGGCATCATCATAGTTCACTGCAACCTCCAACTCCTGGGCTCAAGCAATCCTCCTGCCTCAGCCTCCCGAGTAGCTAGGACTGCAGGTGCACACCACCACACACAGCTAATTTTTAAATTTTTTGTACAGATGGGGTTTCACTTTTGCTCAGGGTGGTCTCGAACTCCTGGCCTCAAGCGACCCTCCCACCTCAGCTTCCCAAGGTGCTAGGATTACAGGCATGAGCCACCACATCTGGCCCACAAGCTTTCCTGTATAGAATATGTTTACCATATACATTATGACTTGAAAAGCAACTTGCTCAGTGAATGTTGGGCATTCTACAATCCACACATTTTCCCTTACTGATAACTTATTGTTTTTATTAAAGTCTCGGTCAAGTTTTTCCCTACCCTTGGTCTCACCTTATCAACAAATGAAGCCACATAAGTTTTAAAAATATAGTTGTTTGCCAAGTATCTTTAGTTAATTACCAAGAATGGAAGTTGAAAAATCCTTTGTGATATTGTTCATATTACAGGAGCAAGAGGAGGACTTTTTGGCAGAAACATCTGGAAAGAGCTACTTACACTCTGCACCAGGGTCCTCTTTTTCTGTTTTATTATGGGACAGTTTTTACAGAGATATATCCAGTCACCCAAGCAGCATTTAGAAATGCATAGTTTACTTGACAGCATTTACAAATTATATCTTTTCCTCAGAATAACTTGAATTGTAGAAATGCTTCCATATGCTAAAGTTGGACACTCCATTGTAATGAGGAAAAAAAAGAGATGTCTTTTAGCAGCTAGTTTTCATATACATTCTAAACTACAATGTGCACAAATTAATAATGCTATCCCTTAAGAATTTACCATAAATGGTTTTCTAATTCTTTCTGCAGCTCTCTGCTAAAGATTGAGAGTAGATTTTGCCGCAAAACAATGGGTCAGCAAGAATTCAATTATGATTTATCTAAGTAATGAAAACAATTCGATAGCGATCATAAGTCGTATGCTTTAATGAAAAAAAAATACTTTCCCCTCAAATCTTCTGGTTCCTTAAAGTCCCAGGAGGAGACACTTTCCAACTTCAAATTCCAAAACATATATACATGCAGTTAACTCCTTTCTATCCTGACTTTAGAGCAGAATTTTGGGCGAACTGTGGCCCATGGGCCAAATCTAGCTCACCACCTGTTTTTGTAGATAAATTTTTAAGGGAACTCAGCCATGCTTGTTCTTTACATACTGTCTGTGGCTGCGTTTTTGGTACAAAAGCAAAGGTGAGTAATTGTGATAGACCCTATAACCCAGAAAGCCTAAAATATTCACAGTAGCCCTTTATTTAAAAAATGTTGATCCCTGTTTTAAAAAGCATTTTCTTATTTCACATCTTGCTGGAATAAACGGATGCTGCTACTGCCAGTGCTGCTTCTGCTGCTGGGTGTTTGAGGACAGAACCAGTATGACAGCCACAGTTCCACAAAGCTCTGGTAAGACATCACAAAGAAATCTGTCACCAAAGAAAGTGCTGCATCCTTTCTTCTCTTGGGTGAATGGCAGCCAAAATGCATGTATTTATTATATTCAAGAACTGTTCTAAAATTTACGTTCTCCAAGTAAACAAATCTGAAATGATTTTGAAAAAAAATTTTTTTAATCTATCTTTCTACTGCAAATTTGTTAATAATACTTTGACAAGGAGGTACCATAGCTCAAGATGTGATACTTTTTGTTCAGTTTTTAAATTGAACAGTCTAAAGTAACCTATAGAGTGACATCAGCAAGATGGTCGACTAGAGCTGCATGGTGCTTGTTTCCCCCTACAAAAAGAGACCAAAACAACAAATAAACAACTATTTTCAACTGGAGTGACCAAGGAAGTACACTGGAGAGTGCCAGGGGAGCAGCAAGATCCCTGTGGAGCACAGAAGCCCAGGATAGCACCATAGAGAGGGCAGCAAGGCATCCTGCCTCTGCCACACAGCCTCCCCTGCTGGGATCAGCTCAGCACCAGGGGGACTTCTTATGGGGAAAAGGTAAGCTGGAGATCCTTGGAGGTCCCCATCACCATCACAGACACCAGCAGTCATTGCTGCAAAAGGCCCCAGTCCTCACAGGCCCGGAATCCAGTTGGACAGTTGCCAGGAGTCTGTGCAGCTTCATTGCCCTAGAAAGGAATCCACTTTGGCACCCCTCCACCCCCATGACCCAAGTACACATAGTGCTATCTTGGACCCACAGCTAGAATGTGTCCTGTGATGGGGGCCAGTAACCACTCACCACCTCCATCTCTGAAGCTCCACCATCATTCCACTACATTCATACAGATGCCTGTAGCACCAATAGCCCTGGCTGCCCAGAATGTAAGCATAAAGGAATAACCAAGACCCCAACATCTGAACCCATGAGGTACCCTATCCTCCAGGAAAACAGGCAGACCTATACGTAGGAAAGGCCTGCGCAGCTGGCTGGACCATACACACTCACCCCCAGCATGACAGTTGGCCTGGAGGTGGCCACACCCTACCAGAAAGCTGCCTGACCTGCCCCCAGCCCAACAGCCAGTCAAGAAGTGATCCTGCCCAACCAGTGAAAGCTTGTCACAGCCCATCCAGCCCACCCTCAGTCCAATAGCTGGCCTGGAGACAGCCCTGCCCCCCTGAAGAGAGCCCCACTCAGCCATACAGCCCACAGATGCCAACCCCTGGCCTGATAGCAAGACTGGAGGTGGCCCCACCCACCAGAGAGAGCCCCACACAGCCCCTTACCCAGCACTCCATACCACAGCCTGATGGCCAGCACAGCAGCATCCCTGCCCTCCTAGAAAGCCACCAAAAAGGCTGCTGGCCCACTGCACTAGCATGCACTTAGCCCAACAACCAATCCAATGCCCCTACCCCAGCAAAACTATGCCACTGCCATCACAAACTCCTGCAGCCTAGCCCACTGAGATAATCACAGAAATCACAGATAAGGATTACAGTTGAATAATTTGTATGGAGACTATGCTACTGAGTCCATCCAGAACCAAAGCTATTTTACCATTCCCAACCAACACTTGAGGACCCATTTGCAGGAAAAAGCCTATTCCTGTGAAAGCTGCTCCATAAAACTGGAAAAAGTGATTGTTTCACTAGATGCACAGACATCAACATAGAGATGCATGAAACATGAAAAAGCAAGTAAACATGACACCCTCCAAGGAATATCATAACTATCCATTGACTGGAAAAGGACATTTATGAAATGCCTGGAAAGGAATTCAAAATAATGATCTTAAGGAAACTTAGTGAAAATAAAGACAAATCATACAATGAAATCAGGAAAACAATTCATGATCTGAATGAGAAATTCGACAAAGAGATACATATTATAAAAAAGAAACAAATAGAAATCTTGAAGCCAAAGAAGTCAGTGAATGAAGTAAAAAATACAATCAAAAGCTTCAACAACAGACTAGATCAAGTGAAAGAAAGAATTTCTGAACTTTAAGGCAGGTATTTTGAAATAACCCAGTCAGAAGCAAAAAAAAAAAAAAGAGAATAAAAAAGAATGAAGAAAGCCTACAGGACTAATGAACACCATTAAGTGAACAAGTATTCACATTATAGGAGTCCAGAAGGAGAAGAAATGGAGAAAGGCACAGAAAACGTATTTAACAAAAAAATAGTGGAAAATCTCCCAAATCTTGGGAGGGATATGGACATCCAGATCCAGGAAAAGTCCCCAGTAAGATTCAATGCAAAAAAAAAAAATCCTCTTTGAGGCACATTATAACCAAAATGTCAAAAGTCAAAGAGCAAATTCTAAAAGATTCAAGATGTCAAATCACATATGAGGGGAATCTGCATAAGACTATCAGAAGATTTTTCAGCAGAAACATTGCAGGTTAGAAGAGAATGGGATGATATACCGAAAGTGCTGAAAGAAAAAAAACTGTCACCAAAGAATACTATTTCCAGCAAAGCTATCCTTCAGAAATGAAGGAGAAATAAAGACCTTCCCAGGCAAGCAAAAACTTAGAGAATTCATCACCTGTACACTGGCCTTACAAGAAATACTTAAGGGAGTGCTACAACTGGAAATGAAAGGATGATAATTACTATCATGAAAACACTTAAAACTCACCAGTCCAAGTAAATCTATAATCATACTCAGAATACCGTAGTGCTGTAATGGTGCTATGTAAATCTTTCAATCCTCTAATATGAAAGTGTAAAGTCAAAAAGGTCAAAAACATCAACAGCTACAATTAGTGACTAACAAACACACAAAAGATAAAGATGTAAATTAAGACACTCAAAATACAAATTGTGTAGGAGAGGGAAAAAAGTCTACAGTATTTTTATGCAACTAAAGTTAAGTTGTTACCAACTTAAAATAGTCTATTATAACTCTAAGACTCTTTATGTTAGCCTCATGGTAACCACAAAGAAATTATGGCAGATACACAAATAAGAAAGAGAAAAGGAACAAAGCTTTCACCAAACCATAGAGGTAAACAATAAGAGAGGAAGAAAGAAAAAAAGTATCTACAAAAAAAAAAAAAGAAAGAAAGAAAAAGAAAAGAAATAACAGGAGTTAAAAAATGGCAGGCAGTAAGATAAGACCTTACCTGTCAATAATAACCTTGACTGTAAATGGATTAAATTTTCTAATTAAAAGATATAGAGTAGCTGAATGGATTAAAAACAAAAACAAAGCAAGACCCAACTATATGCTGCCTAAAAGAGACTCATGGCAATATTAAAGACAACATAGACTGAAAGTGAAAGGGTGGAAAAAGATATTCCATGCAAATGGAAACCAAAAGCAAGCAGAAGTAGCCATACTTGTATCAGATACAATAGACTTTAAGTCAAAAACTGTAAAAATAAGACAAAGAAGGTCATTATATAATGATAAAGGGATGACTTCAACAAGAGGATATAATAATTATAAATATATATGCACCCAACACCAGAGCATCAATATATAAAACAAATACTATTAGATTTAAGAGACAGATCGAATGCAACACAATAACAGTAGGAAATTTCAACACCCTACTTTCAACAATGGACAGATCATCTAGGCAAAAAATCAACAAAGAAACATTGGATTTAAACTACACCATAGACCAAGTGGATTTAATGGACATTTAGAGAACATTCTATTCACGAGCTGCAGAATACACATTCTTCTCAACTGCACATGGAACATTCTCCAGGTTAAGTAATATATTAGGCCACAAAACAAATATTAACAATTTAAAAAAGATAGAAGTCATATCAAGTATCTTTTCAAACTACAATGGTATAAAACTAGAAATCAACAACAAGAAAAATTCATAAATCTTACAAATACATGAAAATTAAACAACATGCTCCTAACTAACCAAGAAGTCAATGAAGAATTAAAATTAAAAGGGAAATTTAAAAATTCCTTGAGACAAACAAGAATGGAAACACATCATACCAAAGCCTATGGGACACAGCAAAAGCAGTTTCTAAGAGGGAAGTTCATAGCAATAACCACCTACATCAAAAAAGAAGAAAGATTTCTAATAAACAACCTAACCATGTACTTCAAGGAACTAGAAAAACAAGAACCAACTAAATCCAAAATTGGTAGAAGGAAGGAAATAATAAAGCTCAGAGTAGAAATAAACAAAATAGAGACAAAAAAATTCAAAAGATCAACAAAATGAAGACTTGGCTTTTTAAAAAGATAAACAAAATTGACAAACCTTTAGGTAGACTAAGAAAGAAAAGAAAAAAGACCCAAATATAGCATTAGAGATGAAAAAGGAGACATTACAACTTCAATCACAGAAGTACAAAGGATCATAAGTGACTATATGGACAACTATACACCATGAATTTTAGACATAAAAGAAATAGATTAAATTCCTGTACTCATACAACCTACCAAGATTAAATTATGAAGAAAAAGAAAATCTGAAGAGATCAATAACAAGTGAGGAAACTTAATCAGAAAAAAGAAAAGAAAAGGCCAGGACCTGATGGCTTCACTGCTGAATTCTACCAAAAAGTTAAAGAAGAATTAATACCAATTCTCCCTCAAACTATTCCAGAAATTGAAGGGGGGAAATATTTCCAAAGTTATTTTATAAGGTCAGCATTATCCTGATTCCAAAACCAGACAAGGACACAACAAAAAAAGAAAACTATAGGCCAATATCCCTGACAAAAACACATGCAAAAATTCTCAACAAGACACCAGTAAACTGAATTCAACAGCACATTAAAAAGATCATTATGATCAAGTGGGATTCATCCCAGGAATGCAAGGATAGTTCAACATAAACAAATCAATAAATGTGACGCACCACATTAAAAAAAGGAAAGACAAAAACCGTATGATCATTTCAATAGATGCAGAAAAAGCATTTGTCAAAATTCAACATTCCTTCATGATAAAAACTCTCAACAAATTAGGTATAGAAGGTATGTACCTCAACACAATGAAGGCCATATATGCCAGACCCATAGCTAACATTATACTGAACGATGTGTACTGAAAAGTATACATTATACTAACATTATACTGAAGAAAGCTTTCAGCTTTTCCTCTAAGATCAGGAACAAGACAAGGATGCCCACCTTCACCACTCCAATTCAACGTAGTACTGAAAATCCTAGCCAGAGTAATTAGGCAAAAGAAAGATATAAAAGGCATCTCCATTGGAAAGGAGGAAGTCAAATTGTTCTGTTTGTCATAACACAATCTTATAGACAGAAATCCCTAAAGACTCCAGAAAAAAATGATTAGAACTAATAAATGAATTCCATAAAGTCCCAGGATACAAAATCAACATACAAAAATCAGTAGAATTTCTATATGCCAATTAAAAACTATCTGAAAAAGAAATCAAGAAAAGAATCCATTTATAATAGCTACAAAAAAATAAGATACCTAGAAATAAACTTAACCAAGGAGGTGAAAGATGTCTATACTGAAAACTATAAAACATTGATGAAGGAAATTGAAGAAGACACAAATAAATAGAAAGATACGCATGTTCATGGATTGGAAGAATTAATATTGTTAAAAGGGCCATACTACCCAGTACAATCTACAGATGTAATCCAATTCCTATCAAAATACCAATGACACTTTTCACAGAAATAGAAAAAAACAATCCTAAAATTCGTATAGAACCACAAAAGACCCCGAATAGCCACAGCAATACTGAGCAAGAAGAACAAAACTGGAGTCATCACACTACCTGACTTCAAAATATACTATGAATCTATATTAACCAAAGAAGCATGTTCTGGCATGAACCAGAAGCACAGACCAATGAGACAGAATAGAGAACCCAGAAATAAATTCATACACCTATAGCCAACTTATTTTCAACAAAGGTGCCAAGAACACAATTGCAGGAACAGGCAGTCTCTTCAATAAATGGTGCTGGGAAAACTGGTCATCCACCTGCAAAAGAATCAGACTAGACCCAGATCCCTCACCACATACAAAAATCAACTCAAAATGGATTAAAGTATTAAATGTAAAACCCAAAACTATGAAACTACTAGAAGAAAACATGGGGAAATGCTTTACAACATTGTGCTGGGCAAGGATTTTTTAAAATAAAACTTCAAAAGCACAGGCAGCAAAAGCAAATATAGACAAATGGGATTACATGAAACTAAAAAGCTTTTACACCACAAAGGAAACAATCAATAAAATGAAGAAACAACCTACAGAATGGGATAAAATATTTGCAAACTATACATCTGACAAGGGATTAATCCAGAATATATAAAGAACTTAAAACAACTCAATAGCAAAAAAACAAATAACTCAATTTTTAAAATGGGCAAAAGACTTTAATAGGAATTTCTCAAAAGAAGACATACAAATGGCCAACAGGTATATTAAAAAATGCTTAACATCACTAATCATCAGGAAAATGCAAATCAAAGCCACAATGAGATACTACCTCACTGCAATTAGAATGGCTATTATCAAAAAGAGAAAAGAAAGCAAGTGTTGATGAGAATGTGGAGAAAAGGGAACACTTACACACTGTTGGCAGAATTGTAAATTAGTACAGCCACTATGGAAAACATAGAACTACAATATGATCCAACAATCCCACTACTGGGTATATATCCCAAGGCAATGGAATCAGTATGTTCAAGAGACATCTGCACTCACAATAGCCAAGGTACAGAATCAACCCAAGTGTGCAATAACAGATGAATGGATAAAGAAAATGTGGTACATGTACACAATGGAAATATGATTCATCCATTAAAAAAATGAAATTCTGTCATCTGGGATAACATTGATAGACCTGGGGGACATCATGTTAAGTGGAATAAGCCAGACACAGGAAGACAAACAGGCAAATACCATACCATCTCACTCATGTGGCATCTGAAAAAAAAAAGAGAAAGCTGACATCATAGAAGCAGAGAGTAGAACAGTGGTTACCAGAGACTGGGGAGCAAAAGGGAGAGGGGAGGATGGGGAGAGATTGGTCAACTGGTACAAAGTTACAATTAGATAGGAAAAATAAGTTCTAGTGTTCTATTATACAGTAGAGTGATGCTGTTTAATAATAAGGTACTATATATTACAAAATAGCTAGAAGAGAGGCTTTTGAATGTCCTTCCCACAAAGATATGATAAATGCATGAGGTGATTGATATGCTAAATACCCTGACTGGATCATTATACAACATATATATGTATCAAAACATCAAATTATATCCCATAAATATGTACAATTACAATGTATCAATAAATTTTTTTAAATAATAAAGTCTAAAGCTTTTTTTTTTTCCATTTCTCAGAATAAACACTTTAACAAAGATAAGGGTAATACCTATTTGGGGACCTTTTGTTCAGGTTACAGATATATCATTCAGGTTAACTCGAAAAATTAAGAGAAACAGCAAAGTAAATTGATCATCTATAAAACATTTTCAGTTATGATAGTCTATTTGAGCAACAACAACAAGAACATTGGTAAATTGTTTCAACTATTAGGATTAACAACTCCTAATAATAATGTTTAGAATTAATAATTGTAAACATTAGTAAATAATATAATTTAAAAATTTTTTTGTTTTTATTTTTTAAAAATAATATAATTTAATAATAAAAATAGACAGTTGACTTTTCTGAGTCTTGAAATTTGAACGGGTACAATGCAGTGGAGTGAGGGGGTATAAATTTCCAAGTGAATCCAGTGAAATGATGCTTAGACCTTTTCCATTCAGTCAGTTATTCAGCTCCTACAACATGCCAGGCTCTATTCCAGGAGCTGAGAATATGGCAGTGAACAAGCCCAGTAAGACGCCACTTTCATGGAGCTGACATCCTAGTGGGAGATAGGGCAGTAGAGGCTTATACCTGGCCCAGAAAAACAGAGCCAGTACATAAAAGAAATTAGACTAATCAGACAAGAACACCAAGATCTGCTCCCAAGAAGGGTCACATCGAGTCAAACCCGTGCACATACTCTCTTTTCTCGGTCCCCTGCTCTACTGAACTTCCCCTGTGAAAATGCTCTCTCAGAAAAGCATCCAACCAACTCAGTCATGCTTAGACACGAACGGCTGATCCCCTCTCAGGAGTCTGAACGTCATTACAGGTAGACACGCGGGGCTTTTAGGTAGCAGAAAGGGGTTTTGGGGACATCCTCCCTATTAGCGGGTTCTCTTGTATAGTGATAGCTACAGCTACAGGTCTCTCTATAATCATCCCCTCCCCTCAACGTGGAACATGCCCCTGGAGAAGGTAAAACCTCCATACTGGTGCTCCACCACTGCTAGGTGGGTTCCTGAAGCCCTGCCCATGCCTTTGTAGAGTCTTCTCGCTGACTTAACTGTCCATTCTAACAGCCACAGGTTGCAAAGCCAGCACTGCTTTCAGATCAAAGACTGACTCCAGGCACCAGCTTCATGTTTAAGCTCCAGGGATTTAGGAAGGATGGAGGACGGGTGAGTGGTCTGTAAGTGGTGCTTCCTCTCAGAAACGGTGGTGACTCACCTCCAAATAAAACAAAGTTCAGGGCAGTGACTGAAGTGACCCCAGCCCCTCAGGCAGAAAAAGAGACCTCTGGATGGCCATGGCTTACCTTCCTGTGTTCAGTGGAGGACTGTGGGCAGACGAGCTGGAATCCAAGCAGCAGGAGGGAACCCAGGACACTGAAAAGGAAAAACAGCAACAGGCACAGCTGTGAGTATGTTCCAGGCAGCAGCACCAGTGGAAGGCAGCATCTTCGTCACATCTTTGGATGGGAGAAAACAGTCCAACCTGGGGCCTAGGACCTGACCCAGTGAAGATGCAAAGGGCCAGCCCCACAAGAGGGGAGGCAGCACAGTGCTATGGCAGGGCATGGCATGGGGCAGATCTGGGATCAGATCCGGGATCAGATCCCAGCCTTACCCCTTCCTAGCATGGTTTCTAGGTCAGGGCGTTTAACCTCTCTGTGCCTCTGGCTGTTCCTTTGTAACAAGGGGGTAACAAGAGAAGCTGGCTCAGGAGGTTTGGGGAAGAATGAATAAGATAATGTACCATGCCTGACAGCGTAAGTGCTCACGTAGTGTGTACGTGGTGTTTCAGCCAGTGGGAAGGTCAGGGTAAAAGCGGGGGTTCTGAGCCTGCCAGGGACGTTTCTCGCCTTACAGCCCAAGCTCTTCTGGAAACCTGTCCTCTGGCCCCCCCTAGCCCTTTGGTGTCACATATGCCCTCCACGGGCTGGATTAGCTTCACTAAGCCCCACTGTCACCAGCCCTGATTAAGACTTATCATCTAATAAGGGGAAGGTGTGGAAACAGGAGCCGGGTGGGACAGGTGGAGAGAGCATGAAGCTCTGTATTCAAACACATCTAGGCTAGAATCCCAACTCCACTCCCATCTGGGTGACCCTGGGTAAGTTAATATCTCTAAGCCTCAAACTTTCTCACCTTCTGAATCACTGAATCTGACAGAGGTGAAGATACCTGGTATAGTAAGCCAGAGGAGAGACAAGTATTGCCAATTACTTTAAATGCCCAAAGTCTCTTGATTTCAAATCAATGTCATTAGGTTAAGCATCCCTGTAAAAAGGCTGCTACATCTTTTGACCTTTTATAGGGGTTAACCCTAAGGGCAGTTAAGTTAAATAACACAGTGGTTCCCAATGTTTTTTAGGCCTCCAACATAACTGAAAGATGTGAAATACTGCCCCAGCCCAAGAAAAACCACCACCACATTAGGGTGGAGATGAGGAAAACCTGCCTGCATCTGGGGGTTAGGCCTTGTGGAGTTAGATTAGGCGTCTGCCATCTCTAAGAATCCAAAATTCCACCCCAACACCCATTTTGTCTGTAAATGACCCAGCAGACCGCATAGGGGGGACACGGACAGATTGATTAGAGACTATGTGATGTGGCAAGAGCAAGGAACAAGGACTGTATAATACAATGTTAAATGTCCTCTTTCTGTTGTTGTCTTAGAGTTGCAGCTGAGGCCTCAAAGCGAAGACCAAGGGTATTAAGTGTGCACACATTCCAAAGAGAAGGGCTGCACTGTCTATTCAGATCTACAAAGGGGGTGCCCCCCCCATCCTGTGCTGCACCCCTCACCCACCTCCCACCTGTATGCACAAGGAGGCTGGAGGATGGGAGAAGTGTGCTAGGTATGGATTTCCTTGAAGAGGGATGTAGGAGTGCTGAGTGTATCCCTCCACTCCCCCTAGGGAAGGAAAAGTAGGAGCTCTCTCCCAAGCCAAGCAAGGGGGACAACCATGCAGAGAGCTCAATCTGGACCCCCTGGTGTCCAGGAGTATAAGGACTGGTGCCTGATGCCCCTCTGAAAAGTATCTAAAGGCTACAACCTAGCTGGAGTGCCTGGGAGGGCAGAGTGGAAAGAGGGCTAGGGTGGGAGCAGTCTGTGTTTCTAGAGCTTAGAGGGGCAGGAGATGCTGTGTTTTTCCCATGAACTACATATATATATATGGCACCATGGAAAGACGCTGGACTTAGGTTATCTGGAAAGGACCCCACCAAAGAAGATTGCTCACTAGAATGAGGTGACCCCCCAAAAAGCAGATGTGTGACATGTACCCATGGAGTATAGGAACTGGGGGGTAGGGATAGGTCACAAGGGGTCAGCCAGTATTTGCACAGCCTGCACCAGGGCATGGTGCAGCAGGAGACCCCAGTGTGGGGGAGGTTCTCCAAAGGGCCAACGAAAGTGCCCTGAGAGAGAAGAATCTGAAACTTAGACATCTGCCAACCAAGGACAGCAGTACCAGATTACAAGAGGCACCAAACCCACTGGGATGCTCTCCTTGCTCCATCCTGGGGGAACTAACAATGGCAGAGTGAGTAGGCAGGGCAGGGAACCAGCCATGCCCCCTCTTCCCCACTGCAGGGGTCTGAGGCTAGACCAGGTCCGGCTCCTGGGAGGAAAGGAGCTTTAGATTAGATGAGAGACTAAAATTTTTATATCTGACTGGACTTTCTTTTTAATGTAGTATATTTATAACAGCATCTTTCCAAGTAAGGGATTTATTCATAAAAACATAATATGAAATTAGTGGTGAAAAGTATAAAAGAGTTGATTTATAACTTGCTGAGGATCTAGGCCAGGGCCGTCCAATAGAATTTTCTATGATGATGGAAATGTTCTCTATCTGTACTATCCCATGCACACATACACAGACCTGTGCTGTTCAGTACACAAGAAGCTAACAGTACAGGTCTAGGTGGTACGTTACTGATATCCTGGATTAATTCCAAAAAGTATTTGGACAGGCATTCAACCAATAAAACTATTCCCCTCCCCACCCCATGCCACATAAACCTTTTTTTTTTTTTTTTTGGACTTTTTAATACTTGAAAATAAGGCTGTTCATTAAACCCACAAAAAGAAAAGCTGCCCAAGATGTCTTCCAGAGATGGGGCTGGGGCATTTAAGAGAGTGGGTCCCCAGATAGTGATGGGAGAAGCACAGTTATTTTCCAGTTGTATCCTTAGTAGATCCAGCTTGACCTCTGAACCAAGAATATGTGCATCACAACTCTAGAGTCCACGCTACTTGGTTGTATGACCTTGGGCAAATCACTTCCGTCTGTGCCTCAGTTTCCTCATCTGTAAGCAGGGAATAATATAACCTGTCCTCCTACCTCAAATGAGTTAATGTGTGAGAAAGCACATTATGAACCTGTGCCTATAAGTCTGATCACTTGTAACACATTCTGGCACTGTTTACTCATTTAAAAAGAAAACCAGATTGGTGTGGTTTTGTTAAAAAAACAAACAGCAGCTCCATAAATGTGTTACACCTCAGCCCCTCAAAGCTCTTGGCACACACAGTAGCCACATATTTGCAATGCAATCAGGAGCAGTTTTGCATAACCACTGAATGGAGGTTGCAGGTTGTGCTTCCACAGACTTCAGGGGGACTTGGGGTAGGAGAAGGAATGAAAAGTTCTCCAGGACGGGAGAGTCTAGGTTTTCCTCTGCCTCAGAGGAGCTGCATTCAACTCTACTGGTCCCCTCACCTCCTTCAGGTCTCTGCCCAGAGGTTCTTGTCTCCATAAGGCTTCCTTGACCCTACACAAAACAGCCCTCCTTCTCCATACCATGTCTTTATTCGTTTAAATTTCTCCCACTGGAGAAATTTACATTCCACCCACTGGAATGTAAGCTCTGTGAGATCAGGGACTTTGTTTTGTCACTACTTTATTCCCTAGCACCTAGGAGAGTGCCTGCTATATAGTGAGAGCTTAATTCACTGAATTAATGAATAACACTTCACCACCTTGCCAACCTCTGAAATTTCAAGATAAGTGAAAATAGTGTGAGTTAACATATTCAAAAATGTCCAAAGTAACTTCAGGAGCTTTTAAAAGTTATTTTATGAGGGATTTATAAAAATCAGTTGTGCTTTTGAGTTTCTGTGTGACCCTTCCCAAAAAACCATTCTCATAAGATTTACATGAGGTACAGCAGCAAAATGTTTGCTGGGGCCACTTATTGCAAAAATGCAACACAAATCATATTTAGATGTTCAAATGCTTCTTTTCATCTAGCTGGGCTCTAATGAAGCTAAAACGCATAGAGGTACCCAACAAAATTCATTCTGGAATAAAATCTTAGTTATTAAATGGGCTCTGCTCTGAATGGAATAGAATAAATTCCCCCAGAGGGGAAATTATTCTTTGGGCTACAATAACAGCAGGCAGAGCAATATATAACCCCAAAGGCCAGATGAAACTCTGCCAAGGGCTGAAAATTTCCCACTTCTGCTCAGCAGATTGTTTTAGGATACCTCGCCCTGCTTACACATACCTAGTTAATTGGTAGTCTGTAGCTGTGTGCACCCCTCTTCAAAACACCAACAATCTATCCCAAATCCTTGTTCCTTTTGACCCAATTAGAAATTAATGTTTGGGGAATGGGAGAGCATGTATGTGTCTGTGTGTATGCAACTCGTGTGTTATTTCACTTTGATAGTTTGCTTTGGCAAACTGCTCCCAGCTTGCAACGCTTTGACAGATTGAAGGCTACCAGGGCCTTTGGCAAACAAATCACACACTCCCTTCCAAGTGGCGGGGGGAAGCCACATTCCTACCAAGACTTTCCGATTCACCTTGCAGTTGAAATAACCTAACATTTCACTCTAATCAAAAAAAAAAAAAAAAAAAAATAGTTATGCCATCCACCCAGTGCTGTTCTAGATTTTAAACACTTATCATTTCATTTCCTCATGTAGAAAATAATGCTCATTGAAATTTGGTACCAGATTTACATCACGGAACTGGGGCTCTGGGCTTCTGTATCTGCCTTGGCCAACCCTGCTCCCCACCCCCTACACTGAGCCATCCTCCACCCTGGTGAGGGGTGAAGGTGGATCCCAGCATAGCCACTGCATACCTTGGACAACCTCAATGAACTCAACACCACTTGAGCATATCAAGTAACAAAACGAGCAAAACAGTAAAAAAAAAAAAAAAAACACCAAACAAAACAAAACTTTACCTCTTTTCTTCTTCAGTGAATACAACCCCAAGAGATATATCGGGAGCAATCAGATCACTAATAAAATGATACCACCTTAGCAAAAGAGAGCCAAAATCTTAGTGTTAAAGTGAAATCTCAGCCAGTGCGCTCTGGAGATAAAAAATTTTTGCTAAGCATGCATTTCACCACGTTCAGCTCCTCCCTCTGCCTTCCTCTGACAGCAGTTACGAGTGAAGACAGCAAGGGAGGGAGACGGGTTATCAATGACACCTAATGGTTAGCACCGCTCTTAGCACTTACAAGTAGCATTTCATTTAATCTTCACAACCGCCCTATCAAATACTTTTATAACACCCATTCTGCATGTAGGGAAATTGAGGCACTGAGAGTGTAAGTCATTTACTGAAGCGCACACACGCCTACCAAGTGGCAAAGCCTGATTTCAAACACCAGCAGTCAGACCCTTGGCCTGGACTCTTAACCACTGTACTCTGGGGCCTCATTAGGACACAGATTTATACAAAACAAGCATTTGCCATTTTATCACATCAATTTTCTTCCCCAGTCTGTATGAGGCTGTGACTTGACAATCTGTTTTATTTTCTGCCACTGCTTGCAAGAAGCATTAGAAAATAAGTGGATGCAATAAAGCCTCATTTATCCAGCCCCACTAGAGGACATTCAAAATTTCAAATTAATGAAGCTAACATGTATATCCCAAACTTTTTCTAAAAATGCATTTTATTTATTTCCCCCATTTTCTTACACAGAGTAATCTGAGCATAAGTAACCTTTCTTAGCTGGCTCAGACTCACCAATATGACCATCAATCAATTTGTACAGCACAAAGTAGTGGTCTTTGGAGCACAGCAGGCTTGGGCTCGAGATCCCCAGACACCTAGGGCTTTTTGAATCCAGTTGGCACTTAGCTGTCTCCTTCCTGCTGTCAAGTGTTGCTTACCGTACTTTCGATGAGCCTGTGTCCTCTTAACTCAGCCCCGTTTGGGTCTGCCTTGGCCTCAGAAACCTTCAGACAACCAAGCTGCAGCCAAACCAAGACCAAACAGGCTCTGTTTGTGAAGTGAAGGCTCTGGGAAAAGGCCTGCCTGGCTTAAGTGAAGTATTTCCATTTTAGAGTATGGATCTAAGGACACCTATTCTAACTGGATATTGGTCTTTACTGCTTACTTCCAGGTTCTCAACTCTTGCAGTCATATGTGTTTTCTGAACCAGGACCTCTGACAATGTGGAGGTGTTCTATCACACACGGCTTCTTAAGACACAACAGGACTTTGACAAATGCCCCTACTCAGTGGTAGGTTTCTTGAAGAAATGGTTTCTGATACGTCTTTGCAGCTAGCAGAACAATCAGCGTAGTCTGGATTCATCCTCAGGGCTAATAAATATCAAGTGAGTAAAAGAAAGGAAGGAAAGAATGAAGTGAAGGGAGAAAGGAAGAAAGAGAGGGAGGAAGGATCAGTTACTAAAGAAATGCGAAGGGCTGCTGTGACTGCGGCACTGTCCATCAGAAAAGTATTTTCTAAGTGCATCCCAGACGTCCCTATTGGAGAAAGGAAGACAATCCTAAGATTTCTACCAGTTGGGGGCGGGGTTGTCCATGCTAACCTGAGGCATAGAAATCCATATGGGGATGTAAGGAATGGGCAGTCGGCAGCCCAGTGATCACACCTTAACTCCATTGAACCCTTTTTGGTACAGAATGTTCTAGCAAATCCCACAGTCAAGTACTGAGTGATGAGGATAGGGTCCAGGTACAGGCCTGTGCCAGGCATAAAGAAAAATCAATACTGTCTGAATGCTTGCTGTCGTTTTATAGGTAGGGGTTTGCCAGGGCAGTCCTCCAAAAAACTATTTTATTTCCTCCTAGTCTCTATGCCTACCATTCGGATGGCTCCTACCGGGCTTCCCACAGACAAGAT
Organism: Daubentonia madagascariensis; assembly: GCA_023783475.1. NCBI lineage: Eukaryota > Metazoa > Chordata > Mammalia > Primates > Daubentoniidae > Daubentonia > Daubentonia madagascariensis. The sequence goes on along the minus strand of JAKFHU010000144.1, from coordinate 1,863,910 downwards.
TCCAGCAGGTTCTTCCCCTATACACGTGCACACTTCTGCTCCCACCAGATGAGTTCTGTTCATATAGTGTCAACCACGTTCCCAAACCTGTTTATGCCAGTTGCTATTGCTTTATAATGACATAAAATATTCAAATAGTACACAAACCCAGGAAATAGAGCACAGAAAGAAAGAGTACTTGTTAGTTGTTTCTACAAAACGAAGTTGAATGCCTTGGAAAGTCTCAATAAAGGCAAGCAGCCAAGAAAAAAAAAAAACTGCTGGCAAATTAGGTGTGGATGAGACAACTGCAAATGATTAGGGGCAAAAATAATAAAAACCTAGAATCGTTCTGGTACGCAGATTGCTTCGCAAATGTCTTTAAATTCTCACTCCACTTTAAAGAAATGGAAACCTCAGATAATACTTATGGGTGTGGTTTGTGCACGAAGGACAATCAGGGCTTCATGCTCAAAGAAAAGCCCTTGGCCCCACATCAAAAAAGTGGTGAGTGAATGGACATGTGTTTTAAGTTAAAAATAAACTGTTAAAGGTGTGTGTGTGTGTGTGTGTGTGTCACTTGTGTGATCTCCATGCTCTAACCTACTTTTGTAATTAACTAACTACCATCCTGGTCAGGAAAGATACAGTTTTTGACCTTATTTCTTTTATTATATATAAAAGATAGTTATTAATTGATTCGTTCAGTATTCAACAAATATCTATTAAGCATCAACAAGGTAGTGGTTTAGATGCCAGTTACACAACTTCTGACCTGCCTTGTTAATACCATGAAGTTTAATCCTTGTGATCCAGGCCTGGCCTCCCTCCTCCTCCTCCTTCCCTTCCCTTCCTCTCCTTCCCTCCCTCCTCCCCCCGCCCCCCACTGCCTCATCACTGGCGTAGGGACACTACTTGACTCCACAACCCTTCCCGATTATCACATATTTCTTTACCCCTGAGGGGAATTTATGTTTTCACTAATCAGTCATACCTTAAATATCACTACCCGGGGCATTCTCTTTCTCACACATACAAACACATTTTCTTAACCCACTTCTTTCTTCCTTTCTGTATTCAGGCTCTTTTTCAATTGCCCCAAGAACAGCCACCTTTCTCTTTCTCATTTCCTTAATCCCTTTTGGTTGTATTTCTAAGCGGAATAGGCTGACAGGCATTAAAGTAATAACACTTTACTGAAGTATATATCAAGGAATAGAAAAACTTTGTTTCAGAAGACTAAAAGCAGACACTTGACCTAGGGCCATCAACCTGTAAAACCCTTAAAATGATCCAGAACACTCCTTCATAAGATCTATAAAAATCACCCTGTCACTCTGTAATCGCTCTAATTCTATCTGTATTTCTTCAAAAACTACCAATCAAAATAAAAACCACCAAATCAATTTTATTTCCTGCCAATTTAACCACTTGTTTGGCATTTAATAGTTTAGTTTTCTTCTATGTTTTTTGAAACATAAAATATGTCCACTATACTAAAGCACTCCTAGAGGTAAAGGAAGAGTACCTGACCAAGCAGACTGGCTCCTGGCATTGTGTTAGGTAGCCACCATCGTTACTATTTATTGCTTCTAGGGAGAAAATCGTGTTTCTTTTCTATCAACCACTGAACAAACAAATAAAGATCTAACTGTGCATACACAAAAAGGTGCACAATTTGGAGCAAGTCTTTAAGAAATATAAACACTTCTGAATCATTTAGTGCCATTTCCTCTCTAATTTGTAACAGACGACAAACATAGCTTAATCTAGCCTTGGCCTACCCTTTGGTCCAAATGGATTTTAATTGCCTGAATTTTTCATGGCATCCAGAGCTTGTCCAAGATTCAATGATAATCCATTAACCAGATCCAAAGAGAGTTAAAATCTTAGCGCTTCTTCTGCTACTGGGTTTAATTGTGATTCTTTTTATTACTACATACTCTGAGCAAGGCAGAGAAACTCTTATTATGTTAATACCCACAGCTTCTCTGTCTCTTTCAATGAAGGGGAAGTTGGCTTTCTTTTTCTCTGTGGCTTGGCAAAAATTAGGGAGGGATTTTTAAACAAACTCTCTGCATATCAGAATTGTGAATCCCCTTAAATGTTTTTTCCTCTCAGGGATTTTCTTGGCAGCTAACTTCTACTTTTAACCTGTTTTCTCTATAGGTAGAGAAATCCTGCAGCTTTTTCAATTGCTCTTTATGTATTTCATTGCCTTGATAAATATTTAAAATCCCTTAAACGCATGCGTGTGTGTGTGTGTGTGTGTGTGTGTGTTTCTCATCTACCAATTTTGTCAAAGACCTCTCACTCTTAAAGTAACCATAACCCTTTTCTCCAGAACATTTTGAAAAGCATTTAAACAAAAGGCACTCTAGTTTTGTTTTTGTTTTTTTTGTTGTTGTTGTTTTATTTGTTTTGTTTCTGTTTAAAATATATTTACATGGCCCTAGAAACAGAGATGCAAAATAATTAATGTGCACCTTGTTTATGAAGAAGGGGATTTGATAGAAATCTCCAGCTGAGATCTGCTAAAGAATCACCCATCTTCCTAATTCACATTTTCTTTCTCCAGTCCTGATAGCAGGACTCTTGGCGAAATGTCCTGCTGAACAGCCCTGTTTCAAACAAGCCCTTCAGCAGGACCCCAATGCTGGAGGCCTGTCAAAGCTTCCAGAGCTCTGCAAGAGTAACAAGGCCACATCTAGCTTTCAGCTACTCCCATCCTGCTAACTTCTAATCTGTGGGCAATTCCTCTGAAATGATGCACAGCTTAGAGGTGTGGCTTCCTGAAAGAGAGATGGCCTCCATACCTACTCAGATCATTACAGTAGGTTAACTGTTTGCAGGAGCATCAAGTAAAATTCCAGGACATCAAGAAAAAACTTTGCAAAAGGGACTTGTCCCAAGACACACCCTTCCTGTGCAGCCTGGGTGGCCACATTTTTGAGGGTCCTCAAGTACCTTTAGGGGCCTTTTTGATGACAGCCAGACTTACACATGCCTACCACATGGTGAACCGACCTTTTATCATCCACTTGTTCCTTTCGATTCAGTTCAATATCTGACTGTGACCTCCATTTCTTTATCCCTCATTGGGTCCAAGTGCTCAAATATGCTGTGGTCTTTAAGTGACCCAGTAGTCCAACTGCATTTCTCACTACCCTATGATTTTACAGCAGTATTTTGGAGCTTCCACAAACTAGATGCATATTGCATATCTTGAAATATCTTTTAAACTCTTTCTAAAACTATATTTTAGAAAACACACACATGCTAATTTATATTAGATACCAAATATCTACCCTGAAAAGATCACCAAACATTAACTTGCGCTGCCCTGCTAATGGCTGGATATTACACAGACTTCAGAATGAAGCTTTTCCTGCCTTTTCTGACCATATCTGACATGCTTGTGAATATGTCACTGAAGAAGAGGTTTGTAGTTCTCTGTGGGTATTTGGATTTCAGGCCTGCACATGTCTGCTCATGTAAAATTATACAAGCAACTACATACTAAAGCTCACACACATGCACTACACTCAATTAAATGCCAGGCGTGGGCCCAAGAGCATCTGCTTGGCAAATGCTCCAGCCCTGGTTGGGCAATCACATGTGGCACCATCATAATAACATATTATAGACCATTTTACTTTTTATTGTAAGTTCTAGGCATTTGGGGCTAATGTATAATTATGGGAAAAAAAGATTACAAGATATCCTTAATGATTCAACTTTGAAACAAAAAGTTCTTGTTTTCCCGATTCCCAAAGTCTCAATCAATTTATTTAAGGACCATCCTAAGATTGCAAGATGAGTTTCATCACAGAAATTGTTACCAATTGCAAGTACTTTCCTGTATGGATTAGAATTTTCCTAATGCTGTGCAGATGAAACAAGTGCAAAATAAACCAGATGCTGAGGCAGATGTACAAGCTACCATCTATTGATCCTGATTTCAAATTCTGGTGTCTATCAAAATAGATTCATTGGTCTCATGATGAATAAATATTATAAATTTGAACTCATAAAGTGAATTCATATTAATAAAATACTGTCATTGTCTACTTTCTATATTGAGATTTTACATGGGATTTTGATTGAAGAATTTTAAAAGAGGATCTGTCAATTTTTAAAAAATCATTTGGAAAATACCTCAACAACATAGATTCCAGTTCCAATGCTTGGAGTCCTTATCCTGACTCTGCACATAAAGGAAGGTGGAACCTAGGATTTAAGCTCTCTGAGCATCGGTTTTCTGATCTACAAAATAGGGATAACAGTATTTGCTGGACTTACCACTCATGGCTGAAATAAAGATTAAATTTTAAAATGTAGATGAAGGTCACAGACTTTTTTGTTCAGAAGGGATAAGGAGGACACCTTTAAAAAATACCAGATTCAGTCAAAATCTATGGGGTTGCAACCCGAGAACAATATTTTTTAAAGTTCTTCAGATAATTCTATTATGCAACCGTGGTAAATAGCCACCAATCTGGTCCCATCTTTAGTTAAAAAAACATTTTTTTTGAGGCCTAGAGAAGGTCTCCCAGAAAAAAGTAGACCTCTGCTTGGACCCCAAGCAACCTGGACTTCTCACCACAGCACACAGCTCCCTAGGCCTCAGAGGCCCTTCTGAATAGCAAACTCTTACACACGTGTACGTATTATATCAAAAATATTAATGAGCTGCAGACCCTTAAGACCTTAAGAAACTATATAGTAAAATACAAATATCAAATTTCTTATTCTCTTGTTTTCTTTTTAAAAGTTTCTTCACTTACCTTAGAGACCCCGTGAAATGGGAAACCATGATGCTGGGGAACAGGCAGAAGCAAGAGATTGTCGCCAATTTTCTGCAGATGGGAGTGGTGTTCAACTCCTACAGAAATGAAAAACGTTATTTTTAGCATAATTTGCTTAGGAAGATTCTAGAGGCATTTGCTCACTTCTGGGTCAATGAAACCAGAAGTGAGCAAATGGAAGATATTAAAAAAAAAATTTCACTGCCCAGTTAGAGTTACCAGCATTTCCCAATTGAAATTTGATTATTGTATGCACACGTGGTAACAAGTTTACAGGACATTCCGCACAGTGCCTGACCCAAAGAAGATGTTCAATAAAGTGCTATCAGAATGATTACCTCAGACTCTGAGCTAACAAGGGAGTCAGTGCTAGGCAAACCTGCACTGGAAATCCAGCTCCATCTATTATGGGCTATTTGGCCATAAAAAGTCACTTCACACTTATGTATCTTGGTTTTCCCAACTGTACAGTGTGGGTAAAAATACTGCCTATACTGCCTAACAGTGAAAAAGAATGAAGTACTGATCCATGCTACAACATGGAGGAATCTTGAAAACATTATATTAAGTGAAAGAAGCCAGACACAAAAGAGCATGCGTTATATGATTCCATTTATAGGTAATGCCCAGAGTAAGCAAATCCACAGAGATAGAAAGTAGATTAGTGGTTGCCAGGGGCTGGGGGGTAGGGAGGAGTTAATGGGAGGGTACAAATGTTTCTTCCTGGGGTGACAAATATGTTCTAAAATTAGATTGTGGTGATAGTTGCCCAATCTGGTGAATATACTAAAAACCATTGAACTATACACTACACTAGTGAAATGTGTGGTATATGAACTTATCTCAATAACACTGTTTTTAAAAATACTGCCTAAAGAACTACTGCAGGTTATTGTGGAGATTAAATGAGGGGACGCATATCACATGCTTAGCAGTGGCTGGCACAGAGAGACACTCAGTAAACAGTAGCTCTGATGATATTGATGCGAATAGAAGTCGAGTAACACTTAAAATATGCTACCACAGTAAACATGGGTAGGTAAAACCGCTCACCTACAAATACTACTTTATTCAGAAGCCCTCACTAAACAGAATTTCTAAACATTGTCAAGCCAGCCAATAGTTTTAAAGGCAAGTTATAAATAGCATCAGAAAGCCTGGGATGGGAGGTTTGGTTGGAATGCAGTGGGACTTGAGAAGAAAATAGAGCATGGCCCAGCCTCCTCCCTGCCACATCTCCTTGCAGGGAAACACAAATAAATGAAGCAAGGTTCCAAGGTGTGTGCCAGGGATCCTCTCTAATAAAGGCAGAGTTTCTTAAAAGTTTTCTGAATTCTTCCCAGGAAGTCAAACTTCCTTCTCACTAGAATAGGGGAGTGGAAGATAAATTACAAGGATTCAAGAAAAGACAGTCATCAGAATCAGACAATCCCATTCATGGGGGAAAGAATCAAGATTTTAAGTTACCACCAGTACTTTCTAGAGGTTATTAAGAATGTAAAGCCTCTTAACTGTAATCACCCCTAATTAGCCATCAGCAACTCATGAAATTACTCTTGGTATTGAAGACCCTTAAATTCTTGGCTCTCAGCCAGAAGTTACACTGAGATCCACCAGGACGAAGGCCAACAAGTGAAAACTGGAACAGTTAAAACTCCTGAATACGAGGCGTGGTCTTCTTGCCTTGGCTGCGGAGCAGGTATGCATCACAACAGGGGATTCAACTCGGAAGTCAGACACAGTCTTTGCCAACCTCCTAATAACAATCAACTAATCAATAATTATTTTCTGTACTTTACTCTGAGGTGCTATGGGAATGCAAGTTTCACTGTTATAATCTAGCTCAGGTGGATAAGATTTAGGGAGATGGACCAGCCGGGAAAAGGGTGGTGTTACCCAGAACAACACAAGGTAAACAGTGTTCATTCGGATGCTAAATACAAAACAAGCTAGTCCAAGAGAAGAGAGTTGCTGTAGAGGGCTGGTCTGGCACCAGGCAAGGGAGATGGGACTTAAAATCAGGCCTGTGCTAAGCAGGTTATAAATGAACAATGTAGAATTGCTGGTAAGAGTGTACACACTGTAACCTGAAAGACCTGGGTGTGAGACCAGCATTCCCATTTGTTAACCAGGTGAACTTTGGCAATTAACCTGTCTTTCAATTTCCTTGTCTGTAAAATGGGTGGACACTGTTTGTAACTACCTCATAGGGTTGTTGTGAAAATTAAACACTTATTGAGACTGCATGACCTGGGTGCTAAAGACACACACACACACACACACACACACACACACACAGAGCAGGCATGGGCCCAGCCCTCAAGGAACTATAGCCTAGATGCTAGGAGCTTTACTCTTTAAACCAACTAAACATAAATAAGTATAAAGATAAAATTGTGGTAAGAGCCATAAAGGAAAGTCCAAGATGCCTCGGAAGGCACCCTGGGCAGTGGTCAGAGAAGATCCCTTGGAAGAGGCCCCTGTGCTGGGGCTTGAGGGGTGAGCAGGAGCAGAGGGCGTCACGAGTACTAAGGAGCGCGTGGGGGATGGGTGGAAGAGCGTGGGAAGAGCTGGCCCTTTACTGAGAGGCCAGGTCTCCAGAATACGGTAAATGCCTGGTTGAGGGGGACAAGGGAAAGAGGTGTCAAAGACCACTCTCTCCAGATTCCTGGTGGACAGAGGTAGCAAAAGGTGGTGCTAAAGGGAGCTTCAATCAGGAAAGGAAGGGCAACGTGGAGGGAAGAAGGTTGGGGGTAGAACAGTGCTCCCCAGAATGGGGCGACTATCAAAACAAATCTGGCAAGCAGTCCACTAGAAAAACATCTTAAATTATCAAAACAATTTGAAAACAGATTTATAGCCACTGCGGATAACCACCAACCTCGTCTTCCTCTGTGTGTACCATGCCTTCAGACGGCTGCTGATAAGAGAATGAAGCCAACATGATTATCACGTCATTTAAAATATGGTTTCTTTCATCTTTATTCCACTCTTAATTCATATTTTGGATGTATGTTTAACATGGTCACATAATACATTGATAGGTAAAAATAAATAAATAGCCAAACATACAGTGGAGTTGTATGCTCAAACATTCTTTACTGATGTAAAAATATTTTACAATCAGTGCAATCAAAAAAAGGTTTCTGGAGGCCACTACTCTAATATGGTTTTTCACCAACCTCTTGTCAGATTTAATTGGTCACTTTTACCTTATGTTACGGCGGATGAGTTCCGGGAGAACTAGCTCTGCCGTGTTTCTCGGCATTCACTTGAGCTTCCACGATTAGTACTGTGTTAAATCAGCTCTGTTTTTCAATCCACGGGGCACCACCCATGAGTCTGTCATGAAATTAATTTCATGGGTCATGACCAGTATTTTTTTAATGAAGTAGAAAGGAATAAAAGAGAAGAGAAAAATACCTGCATTCACCATGCACAGCAAGGGTAGGTATTTCTGGCTCACAGTCAGAAAAGTTTAAAAGTCCTTGCTCTGGAAGACCAGAAGGCAGCAGAGGACCGTAACCGTAATTGTGGGAAATTAAACTGAGAAGCCCAGGCATCACCATGTATCTAAGGCCCTGCAAAGTGGCCACAGGCCAGTGCTGATGAGATGGGCAAGAAAGAGCCATTATAGGTTCTGGAGCAGGGGGGGACCCGGTAAGCGTGAAGTTTCCCCAAAATTCCATTTGGCAACAGTGCACCGAGCAGATTGAGTACACAGGCTGTCTTCAGAGCTGTGTCCGCCTTTTGAGGTTTGCTCCTATTGATTTATAACCTTTCTTGACAGTGAACAAAAAAATCTAACAATTTAGTTTCTGTTAGAACATATGCTCCCTGGGGGATGGAGGCCCCATCTTCTCTCTGTTCCGGAAAGATCCCACAGGAAGGCTGAACAAGTCACCTGAGTTGGTTCAGGCACAAGTTACAGTCCCCACACACCAGGAGGAAGTGGCAGAAGGCTCCAAGGCTCAGGACGGCGGGGTCAGAAAGAGGGCCACGATGGCTCGAACCCAGGACAGAACATGGTTCTCCCGATCCCAGAGGATGCCACTGTGCCCTGAACTATGACTCAGGCCCCCCTCTGAGTCTCTTTGCTGCTCCTTCTCCTCACAGCCTGACCAAAACTCCTGGGAGACCTCACCTGATTTCAGCCCAAGCTTCAGGAGAGAAGGATCTGTATAGCCTCCCAAGTCTGGGTTCAGAAAGGCCCACCACCAGGTGCCAGTTCCACCTCCCTCCCTCCCACACACATGCTTCTGCCCTCTGGAACTCCCACCACGTAAAGCAACCACCCAGACAAACAAAAGCACCAGTCCCTGGGGAGAGGAAGTGACTCACCAGCAAAGAATGAGGACCAGAGATTTCAGAAGGAGGGAATTCCAGACCCCAAATCCAGCACAAGTCACATGTGGCAAGGAAAGGTCTCAGAACCTGCCTGTTTTCTATGAAAGCTGCCCCTGAAGGTCCCCATAGGGGACCTCCACGCTGGGACCACACCCTGCCCCGTCCTGTCTATACCAGCATCACTAATGTGCTCTCCTGCCCTGTGCCAATTTTCACAAACCTTCTTCTCACAGAACCTGGACCTGCAGTTTGCGGTGCCACTGCTGCCCCCTACCTGGTACTCTACTTGTTGGTGGACAAAAGTACCAGGATGTCAGCTCCCCACATCAGGGCATGTCCAAGCCACCTTTGTCCTCTATTATTAGAAAACAGTCTTTTCCTTAGCACGTCAAATGGAAAGTAGGTCATGTTACACAATCATCACAGCAAACCTGAGGCCACACAGTGAGTCTAGGGTATCTCAGGTGTGGGCAACCAACACCTGGATGAGGGACAAGGTTTTGGGAAAATGTCTCCCCACCCCCCCACCCCCCGCCTCACCATCCGTGGAAAAATTGTCTTCCGTGAAACCGGTCCCTGGTGCCAAAAAGGTTGGGGACCTCTGACTCAAATAATCGTCATTAACAATATAGTGGGCAAACTTGCCAGCCACAATGAGAGGTACAGGACAGAGTCTAGCAACTTGTAAGAGACGGGATCATCTCTTTTAACAGACACTAGACATTATCTGTTCACGTTTGCCCCTCACTGGATGGGAAGCTTCTCAAAGGCAAGGGATTGTTTTAGTCATCTTTACAAAAGCCCTGTCACCAGGACACACTGCCTGGCACAGGGCGGGCATACAAAAAAAGTTGCATGAATGACTGGATGAACAAATGAATGGATGAACAAATGAATGGATGAATGGGTGAAGAATGGACTGCACATGTTTCTTCCAGACTTTTACATCTTGGAAAGCAGAGCCCCTGTGTGATTTCTCTCCCTCTGCTCTTGCCGTCCAGTAAATGTCTACAGACTGCCCTGGGAGCAGAAGGACGGTGCTCACCCACCACAGATGCATGCTGTCTCCATGGTCCGACCCTCCCAAGCCCTCTGGTGGCAGTTATCAATCGCCACAGCAGTTCAGGAAATCCTGCCAGAGGCCATGAGGTACTGGGGGCCAGGGAGGAAGGGGTGACCCTGGAGCCTCAGGCCTGGTCACATTTCCAGCCTCCCTCTGCTCCTAGGAGGACAGCCAGAGGAATGTTCCCCTAGCATGCCCTTGGCTCACGATCTTTTCTCCCACCACCTCACAGAGCCCATCCTTTTTATTCCTGTCATATCCAAACTCAGCCACAGAACTCCTTTCTTCCCGTGGAACCCCCACACGGCAGACTGGCTGGCTTGCCCAGAGCAACGTGAAAACCCACAAAATCTGAATTAGGAAAAAACTCCCTGGCTGCTTTCGAGCAAACACATTACAGTGGGTTTTCTTACCCATTAAGGAAAACACCTTGCTGCTCCTTGCTCACCTGGAGAAATTAGGTAATCAGCACAGATTAGGTAAGGATTTCAACACAAATTGCATAGTTTTTGTGGTTATTAACATTGGTGTGGTTTATATTTGTTTTTAGCCCTAAAAATCGTTTCCCAGGTAACTAAGGAAAACATTCAAGGGCAGAAATATCATGCAGGCAAGATGTTTAAAATACATGAGCCATTTCTTCCTGCTTCTGTACTAAGTTGCTTTCTCAATTTCAGATGACATGATACTGCAGATCAAAATGGGGAAAAACTTCTGGAGTCAGAATGCTTTCTCTTCCCCCGATATTACTTACTTAGTCATTTGATTTACAGCACTTGATAAACCTGGTTCAATTTCTTTGCTTCTGCGTAAGTCTCACATGCAGAACTCCAATCTAGGAATCGTCACAATGTATCATTACGATTTGTGCTTGTCTTTCCTCCCTCACACCATAGGACCTTTCCTCAAAGACTTCCTTGTTATATTCCTGGTGCCTAGAACAGCCCCTGGGGTACAGTAGGTGTTCTGTGATGACAGAAAGTCCTCCTGTTCAAACTCACTTGGAGGGCCTTCTCTCCCATGCAGGAGCGTGCTGTGTTTCCAAGGCACTGTTGCCCGGCCCAGGATCTGAACATCTGAACAGCAACTTCCCTCTTCTGTAGTAACTACTAATTGTTCCCGAAATTAACACTATTGATGACATTATCCACCCCACTCCTAAAGCCCCCAACACGCAAATAAACAGCTGTGATGGGACACAGCCCACCCTACCTAGGAATCAAAGACACCTAGAGACAGATTCCAGCCTTCCTCCCCACTCAGACTCAACCTTTCCCTAGCACCCTCTGCCAAGAGCAGTTTATAATCCCTGGGCTGTACTTACCAAAGAAAAAAAGATCAGACTGCCACAGCTGAGCTATGCATGGGAACCACAGAAACCAGGCTTTCCAAGATGATGACGCATCTCATTCCAAAAACCAATATATTCTCCAGCCGCCTTAGCCAAAAGCAGGTGACCATAGGACAAAAGGCAGCTTTGGTTTAGGCTTCCCTATCTTCTGATACAAAGCCCAAGTCCTGCTACTACAAATGGCCTCTTGCCATTCCGGCGAACACCTGTGTACATCGGTGCACACACCTGCATGTCAGGAAGGAGGGTGTGCCAAGTGCACTAACCCCAAAAGAACACTCATAGAGAGCAAGTACCACATTCAATCACAAAACAGACCTAGGGCTGAGTGGAACATAATGTGGCATTCTTTTAGGAAAAAATCTGTCTATAAAATTATATTTGTTTATTGAGGGAAGTTTTAAACTACATAAAAATGTAAAGAGGAAAGTCAAAATTACTCATTGTCTCATAATCCAAGTTAACCACTATTAAACTTTTTGGTGTTCTTATGTTTATTTTCTTCTATGCATGGTGCTTATACATATTATCTGCATATTTTACATATATTTCTTCAAAAATCACATATATAGTTTTGTGTTCTTTTTCACCTTACATTACATGCGTCTCATTAGTAATGGTCAAAATCATTTTCAATCACTGCATAATAGCCCACTCCATGAATGCCAGATAACATATCTAATGATGTTCCCTTATCAATAGAATATCTGATGAACATCTTTGTATAAAATTCCTTATCTGTTTCTCTGCTTAGCTCCTTAGGATAGATTCCTAGAAATGGAATCACTAAACTAAAAGTATGACTATTTAAGGTCCTTCATATATATGGATCGTTTTCAAAAAGAATGGTATCAACCTAAAATCTTACATGTAGTGGATAAAATAAACACATTTGCCAATAATGTTATGATTATAATCTTTCCTAATTTGATAGGCAATTAGTTAGCATAAGGTAACTCTGCAACAAAACAACCCCCAAATTTCAATGGCTTAACACAATAAAAGGTTCTTTGCTCAAGTCACTGTCTGATGCAGGTTGGCAGGGGCATTCTGCTCCACACAGTCATGCAGGCATCCAGTGACCCAGTTTCTTCCCATCTAGTAGTTCCACCATCGTCTAGGGCCTCGGAGTCCTCAGCTGGGTTCTTCCCACCCAGTGAACGAACAAGGGGAAAGAGAAAGCATGGAGAATTGAGCTAGCGGCTTCGTGAAGGTAGCTTAAATTACTGCTGCTCATGTTCCATAACCCGGCTTAGTCATGTGGCAGCATACCTAACTGCAAAGGAGGTGGGAAATGTGGTCTACCTATATTCTCAGGAGGAAATCTTCTGGTGAACAACTAGCCAGTGTTTGTCACAATAGGCAAAAACATGGTAAGTCATTTTAACATGTACGCCTTCAATTATTGGTAAAGTTGGAGCAGATTTTCATTTTTATTAGGCATTCTCTTCTGTGAATTTTTTACAACCTCTTGTGCCCATTTTTCTGTAGGGATCATGATGTTTTGAATTTATTTTTAAGAGCTTCTCTCCATTAAGGATGTTAACTCACTTTTTGTTAAGTTTGGAGCCTTTTTTTTTTTGGTTTGACTTTTGTCTCTTAACTTTATTTATAATTCTTATGTAAGTAAGTTTTTATTTTACGACCTTAAATGTACCAATTATTTCCTTTGTCATTTTTCTGATGGACATCTTATCACAGAAACACAAAGCACACATACACACACAAAAATCTGAGAGATTCCAATCCAACTCCCCAATTTCATTATTTCGTAATCATGATTCGAAGATGAATAAACTGAGGGACAAAGAAATCAGAGACTGGTCCAAGGTACCATAGCTAATTAGAGGCAAAGCTAGGACTAAGGGTTTTAAAAGTTAACATTTATTAAGTCTATAATATGTGACATCCTGTGCTAAACACTTTTCAAACATTGTAATTAATTCTCAAGACAACCCTATAAGGCAGATGCTGTTGCTATCCCCATTTTACAGAGAGGGAAACTGAGGCTGTGGGCAGTGGAGCAATATACCCAGGGTCACACAGCTAGTAAGTGGTGGCTGTGCAATTTGAACCCAAGCTCACCTTAGCACCACACTCAGCTGCCCCTCAGGCTTCCTGACACACTGCATCAAATGTACACTTTCAGGACAGTTGCTTGTGTTCACATTCACCTGGTGCATAGCGCACGGGTTGCAGCCTGGGAGACGGTGTGTGGGAGGCTGTGCTCTGCCCCACACACTGTGGACAGCTCTGGCCTTGAGTCCGGGCTATTTTCCCAGCGCCCCCACGCATTTGCCCATTCAGAACGCATCCTGGCCTGGTGTGCCTTAGCCACCATAAATCAGGCAGCCACATGTGCGGCCCTTGGTGCTTCTGAATATCAGGGGAAAGGATTTGCCTTTTCCTGCTCTGCTCCTGAGGCTTGTGTGTGGACGTTTGAGTTATGTCATTATTTTTTTAAGCGATAGAAATCTAGTCAATGATTTGTAGCCAATCACCACTGTGCAATGTATGCTGAAAGGCTCTGTATATCCTTACAGAAGGAAGCAGAAACCTAACAAATTAGCCTTACTTCCTTGACACAATTCTGTGATGGACTGGTATTAGGTAAAGCTAAAATCAGGTGCCGTGATTAAAAGATTATGATAATGCAAAAAAGACAGCCATCACATAAATCAGAAAATATTTTCAAGGAAACCAAGAGAGGCAAGTCATTGCAGGTCAAGGGTCACCTAGAGGTCAAGGAGGACAATAAAAGGCAATTGGGTTTAGAAAGAATAAAGCTGTTACCATATCCTTCTTCTTAAACTCCACCATCGACGGCTGAGATGCCATAAAAATCTGCTCTCTTCCTATCTCTTCTGACTGCCTGGCTGGCTGGCTCTCCCTGTGACTCAAACTAGGACTAGAAAAATGTCAACAATAACCAACCCTCACTAACAAACTGTGTACTCTGGGTAAGTACTCTTAGACTCTGATCTCTTGGATTATTATCCCATGCTAAGGTCTCAAAAACCCAACATCTCAACACCTACCCTCTCATTGAGAATGCTTTCCTGTACTTCCAGTTTATTTCTGCTCATGGCCCACCCAAGATGAATAAAAGGACCCATCACCAGTTCCATCCAAAGCGCTCCTATTTCAATGGTGGCATCACCATCCTTCCAGTGAATGAAGCTTGAAGCTCCCCTGGGCCTCTGTGATTCCCCCCCCCGTGTGCCATGGACCCAATCTCTTGCCAACTCTAAATTCTTCCTTTGTATTATTTCTCAGGTAACCTCTTTCTTCACCATGCCATCTTCCACCACCCTCTTCCAAACCATTATCCACATAATTACAGTTAGTGTTTCTCTGATTTCTCTATGAATCTTTGTCAAAAGTCAGATGGGTATACTTCTAGGTTGTCTACCCTGTTCCACTAATCTATATGCCTATCTCTACACCAATGCAACACTTGTCTTGATAACTATAGCTATGTAAGTCTTTAAACCAGAAAGACTGATTCCTCTTACTTTATTCTTCTTTTTAAAAATTATTTTCAAAAGTTTGACTATGATGTCTTGGTATAGCTTTCTTTGTATTTATCCTGTTTAGGGTTCACTCAATTTCTTGAAGCTGTACATTTGTGTCTTATGTTCAATTTGGGAAGTTTTCAGCCAGTAATTCATTGACTATTTTTCAGTCCCAACCTCTTTCTTCTCCCCTGGGACTTTAAAGACACAAATGTGAGATCTTTTGTTATATGAATAGTTCTACAGGTCCCTGAGGTTCTGTTCTTTTTTTTTTTTTCCCCAGTCTACTTTTTCTCTATTGTTCAGGTTGGGTATTTCTATTGTTATATCTTCAAATTCACTGATTCTTTCCTGTCATCTCCATTCTGCTGTCTAGCCCATCCAGTGAGATTTTATTTCAGTTATTATAATTTCCAGTTCTAAAATTTCTATTTGGGATTAATGTCTTAAACATATGACCAGAAACTGTAAAACTACCAGAAGAAAACATAGGAGAAACACTACAAGATATTGGTCTGGAATAATTTTTTGTATTTGACCCCAAAAGCACAGGCAAAAAAAGCAAAAATAGACATATGGGATTACATGAAACTAAAAAGCTCCTGCACAGCAAGAGAAACAATTAACAGTATGAAAAGACAACCTATAGAATGGGAGAAAATATATGCAAGCCATACACCTGATAAGGGGTTAATGTCCGAAATATATAAGGAACCCAAATAACTCAATAGCAAGAAAATAAAAAAATCTCAATTAAAAAATAGGCAAGGGACCTGAACAGACATTTCTCAAAAGAAGACATACAAATGGCCAACAGGTACCTGAAAAGATGTTCAACATCACACTAATCTTCAGGGAAATGCAAATTAAAACCACAATGAGGTACCATCCACACCTGAAAGAATGGCTATTATCAAAAAAACAAAAGAAAATAAGTGTTGGTGAGGATGTGGAGAAAAGGTAAATCTTGTACAGCATTGGTGGGAATGTAAATTAGTACAGCCACTATGGAAAACTACATAGAGTTTCCTCAGAAAAACTAAACATAGAACTACCAAATGATCTAGCCATCCCATTTCTGGGTATTTACCCAAAAGATTTGAAATCATTTGCCAAAAGAGATATCTGCACTCCCATGTTCACTGCAGCACTATTCACAATAGCTAAGTTATGGAATTAACTGAAGTGTCCATCCACAAAAGAATGGATAAGGAAAATATGGTATACATATACGTACGATAGAATATTATTCAGCCTTAAAAAGGAAGGAAATCCTGTCATATACTACAACATGGATGAAGCTAGAGGACATTATGCTAAGTGGAATAAGCTAGGCATAGAGAGACAAATACCACATGTTCTCATTTATATGTGGAATCTAAAACAATCAAACTCATAGAAGCACAGAGTAGAAAGGGGGTTACAAGGCTGGGGAGTGGAGGGAATGGGGAGGTGATGGTCAAAGGGTACAAAATCTCAGGCAGGCGGAATATGGTTTCCTCTTTTTCTTTTTTTAGATCTATTGCATAGTGTGGTGAACATAGTTAATAATAACATATTGTACATTTTAAACTTGCTAAGAGAGTACATTTCAGATGTTCTCACTATAAAAAATGGTAAGTATTTTAGGTGAAGGGTATGTTAGGTTGATCTAATTATTCCACATTGTATTCACAAATCATAACATCACTTTGTAGCCCGTAAGTTATTCCTCTGTGTTAAATTCTTCCTGTGCATTGGGAGCTCTTTTGTTTATAGGCAGGTGGTCTTACAGCCAAGGGTACAGGTGTTGAGTCATAAATATTAACAATTTTAAATTGTCAATTTACAATAAAATGTTTTAAATTTTTAAAAAATAAAATAAAATTTCCGTTTGGTTCTTCTTTATGTCTTCTATTTCTTTGCTAAGACTTTTGATTGTTTTTTTTTCATTTGTCTCAAGCATGTTCGTAATTGCTCATTGAAGCATTTTTATGATGGCCACTTTAAAATCTTTGTCAGATAATTGTCACATCTCTGTCAGCTCAGTGCTGGCACCCACTGATCGTCTTCATTCAGTGTGAGATCTTCCTGGTTCTCAGTATGATGAGTGACTTTCTACTGAAACCTGGACATTTGGGGTATTATGTTAGATGCTCTAGATCTTATTTAAACCTTCCATTTTAGCTATTTCCTTTGACCCTGCTCCTCATTATGGCCAGGTCGGGATAGAAGTCCAGGTTCCCCACCTGGCCTCCAGCAACGCCTGAGGAAGAAGGAGGAGTCATCATTACTTCTGGGCAGAGGTGGGAGTTCCAATTCCCTAACAGATCTCCACCAACATCCCCCTGGCTGGAAGGAGTAGCAGTGTCCCACTATTGCGCCCCACTACTGTGCCCCATGTGGCCTCCACTGGCACCACAGTGGGGAGGCTAAGGGGGACGCATGGCCTCATTACTGCTTGGTGGTAGTCAGAGTCCTGACTGTCCACTGAGCCTCCGCTGACCATTCCAGCAGGGAGGGGGAGGGATGTCTTATTGCTGCTGGGTGAGGATGGAAGTCCAGGCTCCCCACGTGCCCCCAAAGAGAAATGGGCCCTCAGAAGTGATCTAGTCTATCACCACTCATTCAGGAGTGAAGAATTAGTGACCCAGAGATGGGAAGGGATTGATGGAGGCCAAAGGGCAAGTTAGTGGCAAAGTCAGGACTCAACACCCATGCCCTTGGCTGCAAGATCACTTGCCTATAAACCAAAGAGCTCCCAACACACAGGAGGAATGCCAGCCCTTCACCCAACATAATAATGAAAAATCTCACCGGCCAAAGGATAGTGGCTGCTTCCCTTCACATCCTGCCAGACCCCAGGCCAGAAAGCACACGTGGCTATGCGCCATCACCCCCTAAACAACACAAACACACGTCTACTTAAGACAGGTCTTCCATCCAACACACACAGCAAAAGCACGTTCCTGAGCCAAGAACCACAGCATCACCGTCACCTTCAGGGCTGGTGGTCTTCCATCTGGAGAGGATTCTGGCTTTCCTACCGTTGGAATCTCTAAAACCAAGATACACCCAGGAGCCATGGAACTCAGAGCAGCCAGCAGCCCAGGCGCCCCCCTCCTGGCTGGAGAGCTGGGTCTGCACCCAGCTGGAGGCGCCTTCCTTGGACCCGGGGCTTCTCGTCTGGCCCCAGCCGGCCGGCGGTCTCAGCACAGTGCTGCTTATTCTTCAGTAAGGGAAAGCTGGTGACCTGGGAGGAGAAACTCTGCTTTCTAACAGTCTTTGTTTTTGTTTCCATTTAAAAAGGTTAGTGACTTTATTGCATGTGGAAAGAACCAAAGTAACAATTTCAAAGAGGCTCAGCATGTTTTGGAGCTGACCAAATATACAGAACTTTCGAGCGGGGAGGAAAGGAAAGGGTGAAGAGGGAACAAAAGTTTATCTCACATTCATCGTGTGCCAGACACGAGCCTTGGTGCTCCTTCCATGCCCTCCCCTGGCTTTTACAATAAAAATTCCAGCCAGAATCACGTTCCAAACACCTTACTATCAGCCATCAGGCTCTCAGGACTCAGGTGGGGGTGCTGGCCTCCAGGATGGTACACAATAATAAACAAGTTTAGCTTGTACAATTTGAATCATGGAATAGAATGATACAGCAATATTAACAAAGTCATTAGATGCCAGAATTTTGAAATCATACGATTTAAATTTTTTAATTCATTAGAATAACTACTTAAAGAACTACAGATTGTGTTAAAAGTAATTGCTTTTGTTGGTACCATTCAGGCTGATAAATACCCATAATCTTTTGATAGGATTTGTGAATTAAGCTATACTCTTATGAGCACTAGAACTTGTATGAATGATTTTGTTGACTATTGGGCTATTTTAACATTCACTCTTCCTACAATTTAAAACAATTTTCAAATATTATAGTAATCTAGGCCAGGGGTCA
This sequence comes from Daubentonia madagascariensis, assembly GCA_023783475.1. Classification (NCBI taxonomy): domain Eukaryota; kingdom Metazoa; phylum Chordata; class Mammalia; order Primates; family Daubentoniidae; genus Daubentonia; species Daubentonia madagascariensis. The sequence continues at coordinate 1,844,907 of JAKFHU010000144.1, read as the reverse complement.
GCAAACTCTAGCCCTTGGGTCAAACGCCGGCCTCTGCCTGTTTTTGTCATATTTTCACATGGTTGAACAAAAATTAAGAGAAGAATATTTTATGGAATGTGAAAATTATACAAAATTCAAATTGTAGTGTCTATAAATAAAGTTTTATTGGAACGCAGCCCTGCCCATTCATTTATGTACTGTGTACAGCTTCTTTCGTGCTCAAAAGGCAGAACTAATTAGTTGCAACAGAGACCACACAGCCCACAAAGACAAAATATTAACTCTCTGGCCCTTTCCAAAAAATTTGCTGACCCCTGATCTAGACAGTCTGTCAAATGGGTGGTGCCAGCGCCAGACTGAAAATATATGATGATTATGGTGATGATAACAGCAACAACAAACACCACCAGCTGAGCCATTAAGAAAGCCAGATAACTGTCACGAGATACCAAGTGGGCAATTTATGAGTGAGGCCACTGTGCAATGTTAGAGAGAATGCTGACAATATGAGAAGCAACAGTGAAACAAAACTATGCATTTTGAGACTCTGTCAAGTAAACTTACACTCAACATTTATTCTGTGGGGAAAAATGTCTGATAATGAGAGATTTTAACTCTGTGAGGTCTTCAGGAATGCAGCCCTCCCATAAAACACAACAGGCTTCTACTTCCTTTCTCCTCCTCTTCCCCACACACTGTTTCCTCCTGATGGGATGCGGGCCCCCTCAAGTCTCTGAATTCCCAGCAACCTGAGTCTGATGCCCTTCTTGCTCCTCCAGCCTCACAGTGGTTTTCCTCTCACCTGCCCCCTCCTAAGGCTGCAGGACCACCACCACTCCCACCCCCAGGCAGGAAAGTCATCTTCTTTAAGATGAACAGAAGTTCTAGTGCTTGTTAGCACAATAGTAGGTAGGCCCTTTATTTCACTGTAGGCTCATATGCCCATATGCACTGCACATATGCCTTCTCCTCTAGTGCCTACAGTCTGTACAGAGATTATTAGCCCATTTCATAAATGAGGAAAATGAAGCTTAAAGAGATGAAGCTACTATCCAAAGCCACACGAGCAACAGTCAGGACTGGAATTCACACATTTTACAACGGATGGTGCTGCTACCTGATGCCTAGCAGGGGCTCGGAAAGTATTGGATGGGTGAACGAATGTGTGGCAATGGCCATACAGGACCACTAACGCATGTTAGCACAATCGCAGAAGCTGCCAAGACCTTCCACCTCAAGGGATCTCTGTGAACATTGACATAATTTCCCTCTATGGAACTCAGGAAATTACCACCAGAACAGCGCATCTTACATCCCTTGTGAAGAGTGAAGTATCCCATTCCTTTGATCTGAGCCCAAGGAAAGAATAGTAACTAACGAGGCAAGGAAAGTGTAGGCAGAAAATAAGTGCCCGTCCTGTTCCTCAGTACTCTCACCTGGGCCTCCCAGCTGCATTTTCTCTGAAGAGCCCCTGAGCAGCGTGGAACACTATTACAACAGCTCCTGCTTTTGACCTGGTAATCACATGGCCGGGAACTGAATTTCCAAAACGAAACATGAGATCAGAAATAAATAAATAACAGCAAATTGAACATTGAACATTGTTGGTAGTACTAATTCTTAGAATCAGGAAAAACTAGAAAAAAACCCTAGATCCCTGACAGAGGGCGGGGAATGTCTAAGGAAACCGCAATGGAGCAAAGTGATGGAAAGCATCGTTACGCTTAAAAAATGGGGACCCTGATGAGGCCAAAAGCAGGAAATGTTTACACAAAACCGTATTAGGTGGTAAGACAAATGTGCACATGCTAAATTAAAATGTAAGCAGATATCAAGAGAAAATACAACAATATAAGCAGTTGGTATATTATGCAAATATGTGCTCGAACAAGAAAAAGAGAGAAGAAAGAGAGAGAAAAAGAGAGACTTTTTGTAACTGAGGCACTCACTAACTGGCTTGTTAGTTCCCCCAGAACACTTGTTTTGGAGTTAGATGACTTGGAATTCAAACATTACTCTGACATCTACTTGCTGTGTGAGACTGTGCAAGTTCCTTAACCTCTCTGAGCCTCAGTTTTCTAGCTGTAGATTAGAAATAATAATGTCTAGCTCTCACAGGCTGTTGAGAGGATTAAGTAAATGAACACAGATAAATCCCAGTACCTGACAAGGACCTCCATAAATGGCAGCTCCTGTTCCCTTAGCTGGTCAGAAGATCTTTTGACCTTCAAGAAGAATGAAATCCTGGTTCTCAACTAAAATATCACTAAAGGCAAGCAGGCCCTGGGCACTTGTCTGTTCTGGAAAAGAAACCAAATGGAGCTAAAGGCTATAATGTCACTACACACCCTGTAATGAGACTTCAAAACTTGAAGACACAGCTCTACCCCCAGGGCTCACCTTAAAACCAGCAATAATCTCTCCCACACAATCTCCAGAGGGCCTCGTGTCCACTGCCGGGTTTGCTCCTCCTATCAACCATTCGGTAAGTGTAACTATTATTAAGCCCCCACCAAGGATGAGGCAACCAGACCTCAAAAAAACCAAAAAAGGGGGCAGAGCTGGGACAGACTGTCTCCGTGGCTCTTAATTTTGCTCTCAAGGCAGCTGCCTTCTCTACCCCCTGGCCAGTTTGCTCGGGGCTGTCGGGGAGGAGCTAGCAAGGAGCAGAGCCAGTGCAGAATGGGCAGCACCACTGGACCACCAGACAGACATCACTGCCCAGCCCACCCATGGTCTGGCTGCCTAGCATGGAGGCAGGGGGAAAGAGGCAGGGGAGTGTCATCAAAGGGGCAGCTGGAGACCAGGGAGCCAGCGGCAAGGGGCAAGCGGGACCAGAATCCGAGGCATGTGAGGGTCAAGGGTCAAATGAGTGAGCTCAATCAAAGAGCAAGTCCTCAATTCACCCACAGCAAGCCTTGGAGCCCTGAAGGAGAAGCTGCTTATATCCTTCCCAGAGAAGATAAGGTCTCAGGCGGATTCACTTTTTTTCATTAGGAAAAAAGTGATAGCTAACATTCAAGTGGCAATTCTACATGCCTGAGACTGTTGAGGTTAAGGAACTTGTTCAGGGGCCCAAAGCTTGGTGGAGCTGAGGTTTGAGCTCAGGGAGCTGGCTCCAGAGCGCTCTGTCCCACAGCAGCACCACCACACTGCTGCCTGACCTGGGAAAGGAGGGGTAATTCCTTCAAATTACAAGCGGTGCTACTTTTCAGGGGGAAAAGTATGTTCGGCAACCACAAATTTGTAACTTGCCAAAATGATCGGAAGGTTTCCAAGAAGGAAGCAGGTAGGGCGGCCTCCCAGCAGTCTGTTTATCCATTTTCATAGGAAATTAATCATCTTCTCTCTCCTAACTGTGTCTCTAAGAGGAATGGTTAAGTCAAAGACATAGCTTGTCACCCTCCTCCCCACGTAGTCACATGGCTGCATCCCTGCCATAAATCAAAGGTGATGCTCCCTTTTCATCAGAAGCCTGCAGATAATTCCCCTGCCATTTCCCTGCTGGGGCTCAGAGGGCCATGGCCTAAAGGGTTAACACCTCATTTCCTCTCAGCTTTCAAGCCTTAATCCCCACCCTGAGCTTGGTGCATTCCAAGCCCACCTGGAGCAGGCCATGACGCGCTCCCAGCCCATGGCTGGCCCTTCATTTCCCCTGGCAGGAGATTAGATGGGGCACCCATTAATCACTCATTACAGTGGTCCTTGCTGCCGGCCAGGCCTCGGGCAGCCAGCCAAGGGGCTGGGAGGGTGGGGCAGGCCGCGTGCTGCCCAGCCGGTTGTGGGCTGCTCAGTGCCCCGTCTGGGACAAGACACAGCAGCACAAGCCTGGCTCACCACCGTCGGACCATACCCAAGAGGAGCAGGGCTACAGGAGAGCACTGCCTGGGGTACCACCTAAGCGATCAGCTTCGGAAAGGCTGGGAGAAGGCGACGGGCACAGCACGCTCGGGGGAAAGACTGGTAAAAAGGAAAAGAGCTAACCAGAAAGAGACCACTTTCCCAGGACAATTATCATCAATACACAAAACTACCAACAAGCTTCATAGGTTCTTCTTTGGAGACTCTAAAGGAGAATCTAAAGGGAGGCTGGGGAAGAAGCGGAGATAGCAGGGATTCTGGGTGGGTAATTCATGATCATTATTACTGCACAGCTGGGAGTGTTCGTTTGCTGGATTTGAATTTGAGGTTGCAATATTCAGCCCTTCAGACACAAACCCCCTGTGCTTGAGGGGGCCTAAGATTGTATATATTTTTCCCATAACACATATATTGAGCACCGATTGTTTCAAACACTGATCAGGCACAAGAGTAGACAAGAGAAAGGGGACGAGAGAACCGACACTGAGTCCCTACTATGTGCCTTTGGGCTTTGCCTAAGGCTCTGCATACTGGCACACTGGTCCCCCCATCAGCCCTCCAGCCTTAGCTATCCCCCTGTTATACATGGGGAAACTGAGGCTGGGCACGGGACAAGGAAAAATAAAGGCCTGTTGAATGAAGGAGATCTGTCAATGGGCAGATCCCACTCTGGGGAAGGAGGCTCAACTCACCATGCCTGCAGTGAGGGAGTAGCTGGCATGGCATGCTCAGTCCTATTTGGGGAGTCCAGATCATTTCTCACCCTGGGCAACTTGGGGCTCCTGAACCAACCCGCCCTGTCCCTTCTCCTTCAGCACTTGCTCAGGCCCCAAAAGAAATTCACGTGAGACCAATGGGGGTTGGGCTAACATGCCTTCAGGTGGGCAGAGGGGGGCTTGCTTTCAGGACTGAACTAAAGACCCTTTGACCAAAAGAGGGCTGTCCTCCTGGCCTCGGCCACAATTCTCCATCGCTCACTCCTTCGAGTCAAGGTCAGGGCCTCTGTTAAAAAGGAATGTGCTACCTGGGAAAAAGTGGGGTATTAACTCACCACCTGTCACTAGACCCTCATTGTAAAGGCAGCCTAGGGCAATGGTCCTTAAACCTGAATGGCAGAAGAGTCACCTGAGGCAGCCTTAAAATGCCAATTCTCAAGGCCCTGACTCCACCCTGGAATCTGGTTTTTTTTTTCAATCACATGCTAATTTTGATTCTGATGTTCCAAAGACAACCCTTTCAGGAAAAAATGATACAGTGGAGCACAAGACTTAGAGAGCTGGGTTCTAAGATTTCAGTTCAAAACCTGAGTTGCTGACCTCAGGCAAGTAAGCCTCAGCTTTCTTCCTGTAAAACGCAAATGATAATGTCTCCAGCACAGGTTGCTGGGAGGATTAAAAGAGAAACAACCAAAAGCCCCAAGCACAGCACACACCAGTGCTCACTAAACATGGCCTAAATGGGGCCATCAGACCAGCCAGGCTCCAGGCACAGAAGTATGTTTTGATGGGTAGGAGGAGAAAAGGGCAAAACAGGCCCAGAGGAGAGGAAGGTGTTTCCCAGCCTTCGCATGCAGGTCCTGCAGAGGGGGACTGAAAACAGGGGCTCCTGAGAGGTGCAGCAGAGCAGCCTAAAGGCAGAGCCTGCCCTGACTCTCCCTGTCCGTCCCCCCCCCGCCCCCCCCCGCCCCGCCACCCGGCGTCAGCCTGCACCACGTGTTGGCTCCTGGCATAACATTTTTTTCTTTTTTGAGATAAGGTGTCTCGCTCTGTCACCCAGGCTGAAGTACAGTGGTGTGATCACAGCTCACTACAGCCTCAAACTCCTGAGCTCAAGCGAAGTGATCCTCCTGCCTCAGCCTCCCGAGTAGCTGGGACTACAGGCACATGCCACTACACCTGGCTAATTTTAAAATTTTTTTAGAGACAGGGTCTTGCTATGTTGCCCAAGCTGTTCTGGAACTCCTGGCCTCAAGCGATCCTCCTGCCTCCGCCTCCCAAAGTGCTGGGATTACAGGCGTGAGCCACTGAGCCAGGCTGGCATAACATTTTTAATCCATTATTTTCACAGAGGACACATTTCAACAAATACACATAAAACCTCCATATTTGCACATAGGTAAATAAATATCACAATTCTGCATATACACAAAGAAAGACAAAAGTTGGGAAAAGTGGAGAGAAGAGAAGAAAGAAGGAAAAAATGAGATGGGAGGTCAAACCCAGTCAAATCACTTGTTTTCAAGTTTTCTGGGGCTATTAACATGCGCAGGCAGTGGGAGCCATGACCTGGGGGGGGCCAAGGAGGCTGCTCTGGAGAAACTTCAGGGTGGCTGGGGAGACAAGGCTTGCCCACTGCAACACGTCCAGGCTGAATATAAAGTCAGTGCGAAGAATGCAGGGAAGAGACAGATGGGTGTCTGTGCAAGAAGGGCTGGGTACACTGCCTGGCAAAATTTAGATTAGTAAAAGGGAGATCTGAATTTCTGAGCTGGGGGTAGAGGGAGGTTGGAGGGCAGAAAAGACCCTGATAAAGAGACTGGGTGAGTGTAGTGAAGGGTTTCAGGCAGGGAAAAGTTGGGCTGCCCTTGGAGCAATAAAGCAGATGGGAATTAGGAAACATTTTAAACGCCCAGATGAAGATTGACCTTGATTCAACCATGTCCACACCAGCACTTTTCCATCTGTCAGTCTTTCCTCAAGCTCTTCCCTCTGCCTGGCATGCCCTCCCTCCCTCCAGCCCTCCCAGCTCCTAGAACTCCTCCTTAGGCTTCAAAGCCCAGCGGTAACTGTCCTAGCTCCTCCCATGCAGAATCAAGTTCTCCCTCATCTGTGTCTCCTTGATGTTTTGCACATCCCCTTGTATTGTTTTGTGGTTATTTCTTTACTTCTCTTTCTCTCCTAGGGTGGTTTGAGGGCAGTGATATTGTCTTGTTCATAGTGTAAGCCCTAGCACATAGTAACATTGCCCTGGCACACAGCAGACGCTCAAAAATATCTGTCGGAGAAAAATTAAATAGAAGTGAATACTGGGGAGCCATTGTGATTTCTTGAGAGAAATGATGTGGTGAAATCAGAATTTTAGGAATATTAATCTGTCAGCATGAAAGAAGATGGATTAATGAAGAAAGCAATTCATGGCTGGGAGTCAAGAGAGGAGATTATTACTGCACTTTGGACATGGCTTAAGGTGGGGGCAGAGGGAATGGAGAAGGGGAAATAATTCCCTGAGATATCACAAAAGAATGTGGAAGGGATTTGGTGATGCATGAGCTATAAATGTAGGGGACGGCAGGGGACTGTTGGGGACACTCAAACATGGCGAATCCCAGCACCTGGGATAAAAGTGGTGCTGTGGAGGGAAATGCGGAGTGTGGAGAAGGAGAGGGCAACACAATACCCAGCCTCTTTCTGGGGTAACTGGTTGCAATCACAAGCATTTCTAGGCAAAAACAAAACCAAGAACTCCAAATCAAAATCTCCAGTGCTGATCTTACTCCCAAACTCTGGGCTGTATTTTTCTTTCCCTAGCAGCCAGTTAGAAACATTTCTTCACGGCACAAGGGACTGTAAAGAAGATAATGCCAACCCGGTGCCCTGCCCAGTGCTGGGCATGGAGGAGATCACATGGGTTCAACTGGCCAGCCTTCCGACAAAAGGCCAGCCCAGCTGCTCATTCCAAAGGATCCTGTATTCTGATCACCCAAACTCATTTCCCAGGCCAGGACCTCTGGGAAATCCCTGCTCCACCCCTGCAGAAGTTTATAGGAAAGCCCCAGGACTCCCATCTGCTTCCTCACATTAATTCAGGGCTAGGATTTTGTTATCTAAAGGAATTCAACTATGGTGTCAACAAAAATCTATAGGAATTGAGTAGTACTGTATTTAAATCACATTTTTTAAATGTTTGCTTCTTTGCGTATTGAGACCCAGTAAGACCCTATCAAGCCCAGTAACTCCATCACCTTCAACTATATCAATGAAGTAGAAAACATATACAGGTATAAAAGCTGTGTGATCTTTGAAAAATGTTTAGACTGTTCTGTGCCTAGGCACCTTCAGCTGTGAAACAAACGAGAGTTGGACAAGATGATTCCTCAGACCTCTCTCAGGTCTCTATTTCTCTTATTCCAAATTCCAACAGGCATCCAATGATTGATTCAGCTACCCACATACAAGGCTTCGGATTCACTTACTGCCTGCAAAGGGCAAAACACAGCGTGGCCAGGTTCACAAAAAAGGCAGAAGAGACGCAAGAGTGCACTTTTAATAGTAGTGGAGGTTGGGGGGCACGGGCACGGTGCTGGGTGTGGGCTGCTTGAAAAAACTCACTGGACCCACAAATTCTAGATGCTAAGTGGGCCTAACAAGGCCCTGAAATCCCTTTCCCAAGTCTGGGCTAATGTTATTTCAAAGAAAAATAAAAATTAAATTCCAAATCTCTAAAGCTCTAAGGTGAGCTAGTTGTGCAAAGGCTAATTCTGCAAGTGCGCCCAGGGGCCGCAGGTACTTGAGCTGCACTTGAGGAAGTGTGCGGAGTTGGCGGAAACAACCCATCCACTTGGGTTCCCAGAGGCGCTGGGCTCCAGCGGAGACAGACACACGGATCCGAGGCCCCAGGCTGGGGCTCGATGAGCGCTGACCGAGACTTGACCAGGTCTCGGGCGCCAGGCAGGGGGGAGGCGAGGCTGGGGGTGGGGGGGCGCACGGGTTGGGTGTGCATTTGCCAGTCCCCCTCCGACCCGACCCGGGGAGCGCGGGGCCTCGACCCGGGGACGGCCGAGCCTGACCGTCCCTCGCGTGTCAGAGTCGGGCGGCGGACGGCTGAGTGCTGGCGCCAGGACAGAGCAAGGCTCCCAGGAAGGGAAGAGAAGCAGAGAAGGAGGCGCAGCCGTCCGCACGGACCAGGCGCGCCGGTTCCCCGAGCCCGGAGCGGGCGCAGCCCCGCGGCGCCCCGGACACACCCACTGCGCCCGGCCGCCCGCGCCAGCCCGCCCCGCCGGCCAGCGGGGGCCGGAGCCGGGGCGGCGGCGGGCCCGGGTCGGGGCCGCGCGGGCGGCACGCAGGGGGCGCGGGGCGCGCGGCTCTGCTCACCTGGCGGTCCGCGTCCCGCAGCGGCCGGCGGCCGCCTCGCCTGGCCTCGCCCCCGCGTGGTTCCCGGCGCCGGGCAGCCCCGAGCGCCGCCGCATGGACGGCCGCCGCCGCCCCGCACGGGCTCCCGCTGCGCCCCGATTCCGCGTCGGGCTGCGCGGGCGGCCAGCGGCTGCGGCGCGCGGAGAGCTCGGGCTGCGCAGTAGCGATCCGCAGAGCCGGGATCCGCGCTCCCTCGTCCCTCCGCCCTGCCCCGCTCGCGGCCTCCCGCTGTCATCCGCAGCCGCTCCTGCCGCCCCCTGGCGGCCGCCTCGGGAAGGACCGGCCCCCACCGCCCCCGCGACCCCGGAGGGGTCCCCTTGCAACCGGGACCAAGGCTGACCCCGGAGTCCTGCGAGGACAGACGTCACCCAGTAGAGGGGAGGACGGTCTAGACAGAGGCCACCGGCGCGGGAGGGTGGTGAGAGCGGAGAGGAGAGGGGCCCGGCTGGCCAGGACCGTGTAAGGCGGAGAAAAAGGGAGAAGGCTGTGAGACCGAGCCTTGAGTTCCGCCTTGATCCTGCTTACCCTGCGGTTTGCCGGGAGCCGCTGAAGGAAAGAGGCACAGGAGGGACACAGGCATCCTCGTGTTTCGGAACAGCCGTTCTGGCCGCCACAGGATGGGACTGAGGCTGAAGCAGGGAGCCGGCCTGGAAAGTTTTGCTGGAAACCAGAGCAGAGAACAGGACTGTTAAGGACAGAGAAGAAGGACCCCTGGTCACACACACATTCGCACACAAGATAGGACTCACTGGGCGCCTTCTGAGGCCAAGGGAGAAGGACACGAGCCCTACAAATTCCACCGAGGGTTAGCGCGGGGAAGAAAGAAACACGCTCCCTGACAGCCAGAGCAATTCAGCGTTATTTCTTGTCTTATTCCGGGTAATATTTACTTGGAGAAAAAAAAGCCTGCTTCAAAAAAACCCCCCAAAAACCTAATTAATAATAATAATAATAATCAGACTTTTATCTGTATTTCCAATCCGTTCTTCTTACTAATTGGGAAATATTGTCCCAAAGAGGGCATGACCAAAGTCCCACAGTTGGTTAACGGCAGGATAATCACCTGAGCCCAGTTTCTTAACTCTTAATGCAGTGCTAAATTCTTTAAATTCAAACCAAGGTGTCTAGAGCTGGGAAGGTAGGTGTGAAAAATGTCCCTCCTCTCCCAGAAGGGAGGTGGGGGTGTCCTTAAACATTTGAAGAGGCTATCCAGATACAGGAGTTTCTCTAAATGTGAGTCAGCCTGTTTGATTATCCCTGCCACAAAAGCCTGCCTACAGGGGTTCTTTTGAAAGTGCAGGTGCACAGGTGGGACAATGAAGGTGGTGGCATAATGCGAGCTCCTGGCCCCAGAGCCAAGGCCACACCAGGGATGGGTGCGGTGTGCTTTGTGGGAGCAGAAAGGAAAATAACAGGGAAGATAGTCCCCAGAAAAAAATTAACAAGAGGGAAAGTGGCAACCGAAGAGATTAGGCCAAAGAAAGAGAATCACCTTTGAGTGCCTGACTACTTGCCTGGAGCCTGGGCAGAGCCAGTTCTGACTGATTCAAGCTGGTTCAAATGGGATGAAATAATTCCACACTTGATTAAACAGATTTTGATTGGAGGCACCTGGTGGGAACAGGATAGGACTAATTCTGAGTGTCACGAGTCCCATGGGTCCAAATTAAGTAGATCTAACAGCTCTAGTAGATACTGACCAGTTTAAACCATTTAAAACTGATTAAAGAATCACACAACATTGGAACATACTTAATGTCATGGAATTCTACACTTAAATGTGGTTAAAATGGAAAATTTTATGTTATGTATATTTTTTACCATAATTTTTTAAAAGAAAGGAAAGCTAATAAAACTTGTTCAAACTGGATTGATTTATTAATTCATCTGAGACACATGTTGAGTGGTGAGTATGGCCTTGGTGCTAGAAGGCAAAGATGAATGAAGAAAACATTCCAGTCTAAAAGAAACTCATGCTAAGGTGAGGAAGATGAGATATAGTCAGAAAACCATACTAGTAGGTGGTAGGTATAACTGGGGAATATACAGAAGTATTTGGGGACTCATAGGAGCAGTGGCTACCTCAAGACAGGAAAGCTGGGATGTTCTGCTGAGCTGAATCTTAAAGGATGAAGGGAATTCATCAGACAGGGAGTGGTATGAATAGGGCTAGGGAGAAAAGGATATCGGTTTTTTTTTCAGACTTACAGACAAGTTGCAAAAATAGTACAAAGAATTCCCCATATCCCCCACCCTTTTCCTCTAATGTTAACATCTTATATAACCAAAGTACAATTATTATTGACTTGATCCAACTGACCAGAAGTGATTCTGACCCACTTCAGACTTGGTCATATTGTTTTGACCATCTTTTGCTTATATGTCACAGAATGTTCTCTTTATTTAAAGTCAATTTATACTCGTTTTAATCAAAGAAGTATTTATATTATGTATAAGCATCAGTGAATATTAATTATACTAAAACAGCAAGGTTTTAATCTTTCAGCCCTGTTCCATTTCTACTTTTATCCAATGTGTCTGGATGCATGAATCAGATTGGCAGGATTTCGTCCTCGTGTATGAGATAGGCTACTAACCCTCACTGAGAGAGAGAGCCAAGAAGAGTAGGTGCTTCAGATCAGTCAGAGGCCAGCCCACAGTCATCTACCCTGGGTGCCTGCCTGACATGTCGGTGTCATCTAACACATTTTGGAGAGTGGGTCACCCTCTTGCATATCTGCAGCGATGGGGTACTCACTATCTCATGAAATAGCCCATACTATTGTTAGAAGCTGGCTGTTAGAATGGCCCTTTTAATTTTGAACTGAAACCTTTTGCTCTTTAGCTACTATCCGTTGGCCCTAAAGGTGGCTCCTAAAATGACAGACAAAGAACATAACCCCTCTGTCATGTGTCAGCTCTGTGTATGTAGGATAGTTCTAGTTTACACTTGTTGTCTCAGTAAAATTATTAATTATTAACAGTGCCCCCCTTCACTCTGTTGTCCCAGTTGAGGTGATAAATGATATATATATATATGTCACCCTATAGAAGACTTTTACTCTCCCACCTCACTAATTGGCCCTCTGCCTGGAGCCACATCCTCAGAGCATTCAGCTTTTTCTCCTGTGGTTCCCCAGCCTGGAGCACAGTGTCTGCACGTGGTGAGGGCTCCCAAATGTTTGAGGAATGAATGGCATACTGCTGGGAGCAACTTCCAGGAACTTCAAAGCATGTGGAACCGGAATAAGAGCAAAATGTGAACAGATTGCAGGAAGGCAGACATTTGGGGGGGCGGACTTATGAGTAACACAGCTTCCTCACTTTACTAACAAGCACTGAGATCGCCTGAGAGGGAGGAGGTTATGCAGTGTCTTCCAAATTTATTTGACCATGAATCCTTTTACCAGCAGAACATTTGTTGGAGCTAGATTTCCAAAAATTGCACTTTGAAAAACACTGCTCTAAGCTCTCGACAAACACTAGTGTTTTCATCTTAACGGCATTTCAGGGGGTTATGTCCCAGCAGGAAAGGAAACTATTATATTATTCCTGACTCAGCTAGCATTTGGAGGTGGAAGGAATATAGACCTACATTCAAACCCCTAATTTCAGGCTCCAGTGGAGGTACCAGGATCCATCACAATGCTTGTAAAATTGTTCCTTTCATTTTCTTGGTTGTAAACTTAATGTAGACTGTAAAGGCAAGGCAAGCTTGTGCCCAGTGAATAATAAGAAAATAAGGGAAGCCTGGTAAACAAAACAAAGCACTTTAAGAGCCAGAAAACTTGCGGTTTTAAGCTGTTTCTAAGTATCACAGGGTAAATTTGCTCCCCTGCTTGCCTCCTTAACCCTGTCCTTCTTCTTCCTCTTCCAGGGGCTCTGGGGTGCCGACCCACAGGCTGAGCTCCCGGGCCCCCGCCTGGGGCCGACTCCTGCTTGACCTGCAACCTGCAACTAGGCAAGAGAGTAATCTGCAGCCACAAGCTCTGAGGACACAAGCAGAATGGTTTCTAGAGGAATGTCAAGGATTCCCAGTAAGTGTCAGGGAGTCTTCAGCCTACACTGCAGGTTGTCTAATTCTCTCCCCCTTTCCCGCTTCACTCTCGCTCTTACTCTCTTTCTCGTCCCACATGGCATCAGAGGAGATAGGAAAGTTCTTGTTACCTGGTACAAGACAACTTTTGGAATCCCAAATATTCCGATTATTTCCTATTTTCCTCTTTGCAAGCGATAATACTCACAGCCAAGAGGCATTGCCCGGACCTGAAGCCACTCTGTCCAGGAGCAGCAACACTGAGCAAGAGAGAAGGCAGATATCATGTCCTCCGACTCACAGGCGCCCCTTCTCCTTCTGGCGATGACCGGAAGATGATAATGGGTGTCTATGCAATAAGCCCATTTGCCTGCTCCTGTTAATGTGAGGGATCACTGACTGCCCCACCCAACCTGCATTTATTGAAGCCACCCAGGAATGACTGAAGGGTGGATGAGAAGTCACCCACAGTCACAGGGGGAAAGCGTGGGAGAGACTGTTCTAGACAGAAGGAAGTGCACTTTCCAAGGCCAGGAGGCAGGCGGGGCACTCTCCAGGAGCAGACAAGGGCTGTGTGGCCAGAGCTCAGAATCAAAGTAGGGGGTGGAGGAGAGAGAGAGAAGCAGGCAGAGAGAGGCAGAGAGAGGAGAGAGAGAGAGAGAGAGAAGGTGAGGAAGTGAGGCGGAGGTGGGAGGTGTCTGGGGTCTGATTGTGGAGAGCCTTCTAGACATGGTTAATTGTCATTTGACAATCACAAAGGCACAGGCCTGTCCCACCAGAACAGACACAGGCCACAGGCTGGCACAGGGTCCTGGGTCCCCACTTTGCTGGATGTGGGGGAGGCCCAGGGTTCCCAGAGTGGAGGAACTAGGGGGCAGCTTGGGATAGTGGCTGTTGATCAACCAATACAGAAGTATATCATTTTTTGAACAATTGAGAAAGCTGTCCTGTGCAAATCCATTAAATGTCAGTGATGTGATGGCCATTTTTTGAGTTGTGTCATTTTCAAATGAGCAAAAGGAAGCCTCTGAGAAGGTTTAAGCTGGGGCTGACATGATCAGATCTGTGTTTTTCCAAAGGGAGAAAGAAAAAAAATCCCCTTTGTTATTAAAAAGAAAAAAGGTAATGCAAAAGCATCATTCCACAATTCTTGTGTAATGAAAAAAATAAACGCAAAATAAAACAAATCCATCATTCTGAAAGAATGCCCTGTGTTTGCCTTCCTCTGCTTCCTGGGAGATTCTCCTAATAAGGTCTCGTCCTTCACCCGTTGTGCACGCTGCCGCCTGGTACCTCTTATGACCAGTACTGCAAATCTCCACGACAGCCGGCAGGGTCAGAGGTCTCAGCCAGGAAGTCGTTTCTCTGTTTGAGGCTAATCAGCTTACATTGTGCCTGAAATTGCTGTCACCTTGGCCTCATTGGCAATCTTCCCTCTTTAGCAAACTGGCTTTCTTGTTGAATAAATTAATTTTTATAAAGTCACAGTGATATGGCATATCCAATGAACACTGGGCTGATATGGCTTGTGTATAGAGCCAGGGCACTATACACACCAAGTCACCTAGTCTCCAAGTTCATGGCTATACCTTGCTTCATTGACCTTCATCTTGCCGTTCTTCGGAACATAGAGCACCTGCCGTGTGCCAACTGTGGCATCTCACCAGACATTGCTGCCAAGGTTTTCATGGGTCCTATATTCCTTTTTTTCTTTTAAAGTTTCTGTTTAACCACTCTCTCCATGATGGTGGAAACTTTTACTTGTGAGAAGCAGTTTGGTGTAGTAAAAGAAGGCAGTCAATTCCCCAACCACTATACCACCATCACCCACTGGCCATGCCATTGTAGAAGTCACCGACCTCCAAATTGCAGTCAGTGCATCTATAAAATGAGAAGAACATAATTGTACCTGTTGGAAGAAAAGGCAACAGGCTCACACTATCTCTTGAAGCCCCTTTCTGCTCTCAGATCTATGGATCTCTCAGAAACTCTGCAACAGGAAAATCATGCGGCTTGTTTTGGAGCCATGTGGGAAAAGATGACTTACACAGAAAAGTATGTGACTTCTTTTTTTAAAAATTTCAAGCTGCATTTGAAATAGCTTCTTTCATTCCCTGTAGAGGATTACCATGCAACTATAGTGCTACATCATGGCTCCAAGAGAAAACTCCCCATGGCCCATGTCTTGAGTCATTAAGACTCCTTGATAGAGTTGCTGTGTTTATTGATTTGGATAGGATGAGAGAATGTGTGGGTGACCTTGGAAGGGCTCCTATGTTCCTTAGAATTAGATGTCAGTCCAAAAGCTACAGGACCAGTGTCCTTGCCAGCTTCTTCCTAAATTCATCTTTTCCTATTTAAAATTATGGAATTCTAGAGATGGAAGAGAGCATTTCCTCTTATTCAGATAAAGAAACAGAGGCCCAGAAAAAAAAACTAGTGGCAGACATTAACACTGTGAATATGTGATTGATCAGAAATAAGAACCAACTTGGTGGGCTTTGAACTGTTCCAGCTACCCCCATCCCCACTGTCCCGCCCCTCGCAAGTCCATGGGTGGAGAAAACTGGGGGGGTCTCATGCTGTCAGAAATTGCCATCAAAACCACTAAAAACATCTTGAATTTCAAATACACATTAAAGCTGAGGATTTAGGCCCCACTCAAAGCATATTTAATATAATCAAGTTATTCTTTTTCCTCTTTGAAGTTAAAGTAAAAACATTGCTGGGCTCATCCCAAGGCTCGGCTGAGCAATATGAACCCAAGTCTCCACTGCTGCCCATGCCTCTTTCCACAACTCTTCTCCTGTGGCTCTCGGGTCTGTTCAGGAGGAGTCTGAGGCCTGCGGAGCATTTCTTCTATAGCGTCAGGAGGGCTCCCATCTCCGGGACCAAGCAGCCTGAGCCGTGCGGTGGCCGCCTCACCTCTTGGGTCTCCATTATGAAGAGACGCACCTGTTCTTGCATCTGTCAGCGAGAAGCCAACGGAAAGGTGGAAGTCACCAGACAAGGCAGAGCAACCCTGCGTCATCTGGTGTGCTGCAGGGCAGGTTTCCTGGGAGGAGGACAATGATAGATGGAAGGCTGCAGGGTGGAAGAGACAGAAAACTAAGCTACAATCCGTGAAAAAATAACAGCAGCTGGTTTTAATCTGGGTTCTAGCCACGTGACCTTGAGCAATCACTGAACCTTGCTGAGCCTCAGTTTCCTCCTCTGCAAGCAGGCCTAACACTCACTCACTCACTGCTGACTTCTCTCAAGTGGGGAAATGGGGAGAAAATGCTCTCATGCCCTCTACCTTCCCTGCTAGCATTCTAAGTCTTGAGAGAGTGACTGTGTACTTGGTGAGTCCCCTTTGTCTGGCTGGCTACCTTGCCGTTCTTCTGTTGTCACAGGAACATTCCAAAGGATGAATGAAGGGTACGGGATCAAGCAGAGAACAAATATGAGCAAGAACAAGCGAGTAGATTAAGATACAAACTTCTCCTGACCCAGTCCTCTGAGTGGAAAATACCACACAGCGGGAAAGAAACCAAATCACCCTGACGTGCAATCAGATATCGTGGTGTGGGTCGAGGGTGGGCCAAAGGCCTGGGTTTTTTTCCTTTTTTCTTTTTTTTTAAAGAAATGGGTTGTTACAAGAGGAGAAATAAAATAAACACATTATCACAAGATTAAATTTAATTGGGGGGACAAATTTTTTACTTGTCAGCATCTGAAGTTCCCTTGAAGCTAATAAGAACCATCTTCTGCATAATGGTTTCATGAAGAGGAGACTTCCAAGTTGTGGAAGAGGAGATGTCCACATGGGTTTTATAGTTAAACAAATGTGCACCTGGATCCTTGCTCTGCAAACTTACTGACTGTGCAACTTTGGAAAAGTGACTTAATAGTTTGAGTTTTTTCAAGTCTCAAGTGGAGATAATAATTCTTGAGGGTGTCATCGCTGACGTTCGCCATTTCCCCCTCAGGGGCAAGAGCGGATTTCACTTTCCTATCCCCTTGAAGTTAGATGTGGCCATGTGACTTGCTTTGGCCAATGAAATATGACTTCTCTTTTTAAAAATTAAAAAAAAAACTGGCAGGTGCTTTAAGACTTGGTGTAAAAACCGTCAGGTTCCCTTGCCACTGCGCTGAGATTGCGGAAGCCTTGAGTCTCAGAAGACTGTGATGAGCAAGTACTCCCACCCCTTGTAGGATGTGTAGCATCTTTCGCTGTGTTAAACCACTGAGATTTGAGTTTGTTACTGCAGCAAAACCTAGCATATCATGACCAATACAGTGGGTGTTACAATAAAATATGGTAGCATTTGTAAATAACACTTGGCAATGGTAAAATGCACCAAAAGCCTTGTTATTTTGCTATTCAGAGGTGATTGTGCTCATGAGGAGGCCCAAGTTAACGGGTAAATTCCTGCATGGCCCAGGAAGGCCACAGAAGGCTGAAACTTTGTCCTAGAGCATTTGTCTCCACCAGGGGCCAGAATCAGGAAAAGCTCTCCCAACAGATTTCAGATCTGCCATGGTACCTAAATACCACTCTGCTTTTGAATAAGCTCCAGATGCAGGGCCAGTCTATGTGGTGAAAGAGGGAGCGTGGGGAAGTCCATCAGGCTCCGGCGAGTAGAGAGTGCTCAGGAATGGTGGGAGGGGTCTTGAAGTGAGGCCTGCATCACAGGAGGAGGTCTTCGGGGATGCAAAGGTTAAGCTCACCTCTGCACACAGTCCCTGGTGTTCCTCTCTTCCTGTGCTGCACACCCTTCCCTCCCATAATAACTTTCTCCTTCAGGGCTTCCACAGTAATTTCATTGGGAGTCATTCTTTGTGCCACCCGAGTCTGACCTCTGACCTCAACTCCAGTCTCCCATTTCCTGGATGTTTTGGCAGGCTCTCCAAGCGCAACGTGTATGGACAGAACATATCCCTTCCCATCCCGCCACCCAAAGCCCTGTTTCCCATTCCGTACTCCATATCTGGGTGAAGAGTAATCATCTTCCCAGTCGCTCAAGCTCAGCTAAGCTCAGCATTCTCATGGCCTTCTTGGAATACTCTTTTTTTATCCCATTAATATGAACGGGGAAGATGCAAACCAGAAAAACAACTGAAATCATGGTGCAGGCCAGGTGAGTTTGTAGTTCAATCCTAGTGCGAATTTGGTTCCTGTAAGAATTAGTCCTTGGGTGGCATGCGTCTAATTGTAGATTCACAAACTAGGAGATGTGGCATAATAAGAAATATCTTTAGTCTTTGTCCCTGGTTCCAGGCACAGAGCACCTAAATCCCTAGGAATTTCCTGAGTGACAGGAGTGTCCTTTGTTATTTATAAGGAGACCCTTTCAATTATACCCAATTATACCCAATTATACCTGGGTTTATGCTAAGGAGGTAACTTAGGGTAGGGCCCCTAGGTAGCCTCAGGATGGGGCTGGTCACCAGAAAGACCCAGTGATTAGAGGATGGGAATTTTCAGCCCTCCCTACTAACCTCCAGAGAGGGGCTTGTGGAGGTGAAGCTGGGAATTAAGCTCTATAAAGACTCCAGAAAAGTGGCCCAACTCCCCAGGGACAGATGCTCCTGCACTTGGCACCCTTCTGTAGATCTCACCCTATTTACCTCTTCATATGGCTGTCTGCCGTATATATCCTTTATAATGAGCTGGCAAACATAAGTAAAGTGTTTCCCTGAGTTTTGTGAGCTATCCTAGCAAATCACCGAACCTGAGGGGGGGGGGGGTCATGGGAATCTCAATTTATAGCTCATTGGTCAAAAGTACCAGAGGCCTGGACTTGAGACTGGCATCTGAAATGGAGGCAGCCTTGTGGGACTGAGCCTTTAACCTATAGGATCTGATGCTAACTCCAGGTAGATAGTGTCAGAATTGAATTAAATTGTAGGACACTCAGCTGATGTTGGCAAAGTTGGAGAATTGTTTGGTGTGGGAAAAATTCACACATTTGCTGTCAGAAATGTTGTGTGAGTGTAGAAAAACAGTCTGTGTTTTCTCCAGATGGACTGCCTAACTCTTTCAGGCTATAATAAAGAGCTAGTGCTGGTCAATAAATTTCTTTTTAAAAAATGAAACTTTTGGGGGGACAATAAATGCCAAGTATATAAACTAAGATACTATTTTCCACATAGCAAATGATTAATGATTTAAAAAGTAAGAGGACAGCCTGATTCCAGAAAAGATGGAATAAGGAAAGACATACTAAATGCAACTATAAATCCTGGACAGAATGGATGGAGTAGTTATCTGAGGGCTCTGAAATGTAAATCATAGCAGGTGGATTCGGGAAGGAGACCAGAATTCAAGGCTCCACTGAACTAGCAGTGACTGTGCCATTTTTCCCATCCAATATCGCCCAGCCTGGGCTTAAAGGCAGCCAGAAACCCAGAAGTGTGCACCAGGTACAGATAGAAAGAGCGCTAAGAGAAGTCCTCCCTTTCTGTTTCTAAAAAAAAAGAAAAAACAAGAGAGGGAACTCCTGAAAAGAGAGAGAGAGAAAGGGAAATCCCCTGGTTTTTCTTTATTTTTTTCCTTCTTTCCAGCCTCTGCTCACAGGCAGGATTGTGGCAGCAGCGGCGGGGGCGGCGTGGAATGGAGGTGCTGGGCAGGCACCTAAAACCCTGAGGGAGGGGACTCGTTCTTTTTGACCAGAGGCACAGTGATCACAAGAGTGTGCAGCAATCTCTCTTCGTCCCTTTCACTCTCTGTCCTCCTGCCACTTGACTTCAGGCACAGAAACAGTCACAACAAATGTGTGGTAGAGGAAACTAAAGCCCAGGCCTGCTGGCTGGAGGACTAGAGAGGAGGGTCCTGAGGAGCCAGAGGTGTTGGGGAGATCATGGAGCTGAGGAAGATTAGGACAGAAATCCCACCAACTTATGTTTGAACTCCCGGGCTCACCTCCAGGCTGTGTGTGTGTGGATCTGACCCTAAACATCATGCCACGTGGTTTGAGAACTAAAACAATGAGGTAGACCATGATGTAGGCCCAGGACTGCCACTGGGTGGCACACACAGGACTGACCTGAATAGCACTGCACTTTGAACACAGAACTGATATTGGTACCACAGCCCCAAAGGCAGGTTGGCAACTGCAAAAAGAATATGACCTGGTTGATTGCCTGCTTAAAAAAAAAAATAATCAGCATTCTTTTTAGGATTTAAACCAGATGCAGAGTCCCATAACATTATATTCAAAATGTCCAGGATATAATCCAAAATCACTCAGCATATGAAGAACCATGAAAGTCTGAACTGACAAGAAAAGAGACAAGCAACAGATGTCAACCCTGAGATGATACAGATGTTAGAATTATCAGACAAAGATTTTTTAAAGGCACAATTATAACCATGCTCCATGAAGTAAGGGCCAGCACTCTTGAAATGAGTGGAAAGACAGAAATTCTCAGCAGGGAAAAAAAAAAAGGAAGATATAGTGACAAACCAAATGGAAATTTTAGAACAGAATGGTACACTAATTTAAGTTAAAAATTCACTGAATGGAAATAAACTTAAAGATAGATCAATAGAAACGTTCCAATCTGAACAACAAAGGAAACAAAACAAAACAAAACAACTAACAGAGCCTTGGGGACCTGTGGAAAAAACACCAAAAGTTTAATATTTGTGTCATGAGACTTCTAGAAGGAAAGGAGAAAAGGTGGTGAGTGGGAAAAAATATTTTAAGAAATAATGGTGGAAAAACTACATTTCACAAAAGACATGAACACGCAGGTTGAAAAAACTCAGTGACTCTCAAACAGGATAAAATCAAAGAAATCCACACATTATTATCAAACTAATGAAAGCTATAAACAAAGAAAAAATCCTGAAAGCAGCCAAGACAAATGACTCATTTCATACAGGGAAACAGTGATTTGAGTGACTATGCATTTCTCATCAGAAACCATGGAAGCTGGAGGGATGTAGAATAACATTTTTAACATGCTGAAAGAAAAGAACTGTCAATCCAGAATCTATAGCCAGGGGAAATATCCTTCACAAATGAAAGCGCGTGAAATAAAGACATTCTGAGATAAAGACAAAGGCAGAGAATTCGTTGCCACTAGACCTGTTCTATAAGAAATGCCTAGGGGGATTCTTCAGACTACAGAGAAATTATATCAGAGTTGCTTTTCAGTAATGAAAGAAGAGCAACTGAAATGGTAAATACCTGGGAAAATATAATGAAATTTAATTTCTTTGAAATATATGAAAGTAAAAATTATAACATGGATGGAGTTTTCAATGTATATAGATGCAATACTATGATGACTCCATAAACAGTGGATCCCAAAGGTACCTACATGGTGATAAGGTTTCTATACTTCACTTGAAATTGTAAAATAGAATTTCAGGTAGGCTGTTAAGAATGTATACCGGAATTTCTGGAGTACAAAAACTATTCAACTAATTCAGAAGAAGGTAGGAAGGAGAAAATGAAAAACAGAAGGAACAAACATAAAATAGATGATAAAATAGTGTTCCAATTACAAACGTATCAGTTCTTATATTAAATTTAAATGGTATAAGCACATTGTATTAGTTATCTGTTGCTGTATAACCAATTACCACTAATAGCTCAAAACAATGCACATTTATTATGTCACAGTCTCTGTGAGTCAGGAATCTAGGCATGGCTTAGCTAGGGCCTCTGCTCCAGGGTCTCTCATGAAGCTACAACCATGATGTTGGCCAGGGCTGGGGTCACTGGGGAAGGAGCCTATTCTAAGCTTGCTTGCATTGTTATTGAGACAATTCGGTTTCTTTTGGGCTGTTGGACTAAGGGCCTCAATTGTCAGCTGGCCATTGACTGGAGGCTGTCCTCAGTTCCTCGCTATGTGAGCCTCCCCAGCATGGCAACTCACTTCCCCAAAGCCAGTAAGGGAGTGAGTGTATCCAGAGAGTCTATAACAAGATGGAAGTTACAATCTTAGGCAATGCAATCAAGAAAGTGACATTTCATCACCTTTGCCATATTCTATTGGTTAGAAGCAACTCACAGGACCTGTCCATAGTTAAGGAGAGAGGGTTAAGCGAGGACGTACATTCAAGAAGTAAGCATCAACAGGGACCACGTTAAAGTGTGTCTACCAGACCTACCAGTGAAAAGACAGAGATTGAAAGAGTAAATTTTTTAAAAACCAACAAAACCAAGACAACTATATACTGCCTAAAAGAAACCCACTTTATATATAATGATAAATATGTGATAAAAATAAAAATATGGGAAAAAAGGTAAACCATGTAAACACTAATCAAAAGAAACCTGGAATGCTACTTTACTATTAATGTAGACTTTAGAACAAGGAAAATTACCAGGGATGAAGAGGAAACATTGCATAATAACAGAGTCACTTGGCCAAGAAGACATTGCAATCCTAAATGTGTGTGTACCTAACAACAATTTCAGAGTAAAAGAAAAAAACCCAATAGAACTGCATGGAGAAAGGACAAACCCACAGTTAGAGTTGAAGATTTCAAAACCCCCCTCTCAGTAATTAATACTATAAGTAGACAGAAAATTAGCAAAGATGCAGAACTGAGTAACACCATCAACCAACTGAATCTAAGGGACCTTTACAGGCCACCCCTCCAACAGCAGAATATTTATTTCTTTTAAGTGTACATGGAACATTTTGGGGCTTCTGATGCACGAAACAGCTCTTTCCCAGTCTGCCAGAGGCAAGACCTATGGCCAGAGAAATAGAGAGGTGGTGGTCACTGAGGTGGAGTAGGGGACGGGCATTTTCTTACTTTACAATCTAGCCCAGAGCTGGCTCTTCTGAAGGTCACTGTGGGACCAGGGTAAGCACCAACTTTGAAGTGAAAAGGCAGTTCTCATTTTAATCCTATTGCAACAGTTCAAACAATTGAGAACAAAGTGTATTTGTATAGAATTGATGAAGCAAGTTTGATCTGACCGGACCTGGGTTGTAGGTGTGTAGGTGTCTGCTTTTGAAACACAAAATCCAATATTTTCTTTCCATCTGGGAAATATATTTTTCTTAAAAATGTGGTTCATATAAATTACCTTTCCATTTCAGTTTTTCTTATTAATTGCATTATAACTTAACTTGTATGCTCATTCAGCCTTTACATATTTTCCTTCTACTTCTGTACTGGTTTGCCATTTGGATGAATAAGTATGATTATGTATCAATTCTGGTGGTTCCTAGGCAGTCAACACAACTCTGAATTCATTTTTGCACTGTCCATCAGTCAGAAGGTCTGCAACTAAGTAAAAAATGAGGAATGTCCCTATATCAAATGATGATTTAGTTTAGAAATTCTTCGAATAAAAAAGAGCAAAAGAATTTTTATTGGAAAGTTATATTCAGATTATGTAAGGACTGTTCAGCAGTTCATGTAGTCAACATATTTACCATAACAGCAGCACTGCCTTGGGACACAGTATCCTCATAGATCTGGAGAAATCATTTCTCTTTGAAAATGTGTCCTCTTGTAGGTCTGGCTCCTATGAAGTAATTCAAGGGTGTTGTCCCCTTGAAAAAAGAAGTTCCCCAGAAATATCATGAGAAGGTCTGCACCTGGATATGAAGTTGACTTCTACTGAGGGAAGCTCATCTCTAGATAATTGGGGGAAAAAATGTTTTTTGACAAACAACCTGCCCCAGTTTGATTAAAACTTGAGACAGTCAACAGTGTAATAAATAATTTTAGTGCCAGGAGTAATCTATAGACCAATGAACATTACGGACTGTGTGCTGAATCCGGAAAGAGCTTGCTCTGAATTTTAAAAAAATATATAGCTTTCAATGATCTACAAAAGCAAAACAAATTATACAATATAATGTATAACAACATCTATAAACTATCCATCTCTTTTTTCCTCAATAGTTAACAAAATATAGTTGAAGCCATCTGGTAATGCTGCCAGATCGATCTGGTTTAAACTGGTCAAAGCTGGTTTCCACCAGCCAGGGAAAAGCTATTGAAAGTAGAACTGATTTGATCCAGTTTGAACTAGACTACTTTGACAAATATGACTTTAAACTGGTTTAATTTTGTTAGAATCTGTTTGCTCTACTAATGATTTTACACTGTTTTCCCCTAATATAAAGCAGTACCACTTGGCTGAATCCAGTTTCCTCCTTTCTGAACTGCTGTGATTCAATTCATGTTGGTCTGATCCAGGAAGGACAAGTCAGATGCAGGCTTACCTGGTCTCAGTCAGCACGAACTGCCGTGAATCTGATTGTCTCCATTTGGAACTGTTTTATCCTGTTTGAGCTGGCTTTAGCCATTTTGATCCAGGAAGGTTGCACTTGACCTGTTTAGAACCAATTTAAACTGTTTTTAACCAACTTGGAATCAGTTTGCTTCTTAGAGAACCAGTTGGTTTCCCTTAGAAATTTGACCTTCAGAATGACAGCCTTAGCTTATCTGAGCCTACCGTGTACCACACTGACTCAGATTATAACAGCTAGCACTCTTCAACCTGGTCTGAAACACACAGATGTGGGGATGGTAGAAGGCAGTACACAGGCTTAAAGAGTAAAGGGGCGGGGGAGAAAATGGAAGGTATTGCATCTATACTGTTCTAGATGTAGGTCAAGAGAGAGACTCAGGGTCAAGAGATGATTTTTTGTTGATTTGTTTTGGAATACGGATGAAGTTCCCAAAAGAGGTAGTAAGGCATAATAGGGGAGCAGGTCGGCAACAAAGGAGGGAAAAAGTTACATTGTAATTAAATTAGGGGATTATATGCATATGGTAATGGTTAGTTTTAACATCAAAGAAAAATTTTATTTTTATCACAGAACTGTAACTTTGGTTAAACAATTTATGTAGCTGATTATATTCTTTTGACACTTCTAACAAATTTCCAATAGTTATAGTTCCCTCCCACAAGATGTTTGGAAGCACATGTACATCTGTGCCCTGTCCTCCCTATACTTTCCCTGTCCCCATGGAGGAGGCAGATGGGAGAAGGGAAGGAGGCCTTTGCCAGCCAAGGGAAGACAAGTTGCAGGAGTTCACAATGGCTCCCCAGTGAAGGCCCTGCCAGAAGGTCTCGTGTTCTGGGCTGTACGGAAGTGACTGCCTCTTCACCACTTCCTACTGTCATGCGACAAGTGTCAGGGCTGTGGCAAAGGTCAGGCAATCATCACCAGCCCCTTCGATAGATTGACCCTAGTGTTAGGGTGACGATATGTCCCTGTGTGCCCAAGACAATCCTGGGTGACATCTGAGGTCCCAGTGTCATCAGTAATAGTGACCCGCTTTCACTTTTAAAATTGTTCCAGTTGGGGCAAAAAATTATGTGATCGACCTACCTAAGCTCCATCTTCTCCCACCTGTTGCTGTCATCCTCTCTCTCTTTTCTCTTCCACGAAGATTTTACCCATTCCCGTAGCTTAAAATCCCATCCCTCTGAAGAAAACTCCAGAATTTTCATCTCTGTCTTTTTTTCCTGAGTCCATAATTTCCACTTGGAGACTAAAATAATCACCCTCTCAGTGCTCGTGGAAATGACACAAACTGACAAGTATTAATTTAGTGTCATTCCCATCACCCACCCCTGCCACCCAGAAAAATGTCCCCTGAGTATTTATTGTATCCAGTGCCAACATTAAAGAAAGATAGGAAATATTTGTTCCCATGTTGGAAAATAAAAGGGTATTTGCACATGTTGCCAGGGTTCCTCTGGAAAGCATCCAAGAATCGTTCCAGAAATTCCATTTCCAGGTGTGTGTTTCTTTAAGGAAACATTGTGCAGCTGAGAAGGAACACACTGCACGGTGCCATTGGCTGTGGGCGTTGCCATGGCAGACAGGCATTAGCATTGAATAGCAAAGGAAGGCGTCATGGGGAAACCCAGCATGAACGGGCAGAGCGCACACTCCACCGCCACAGGAAGCCTTAGTCAGAAGCTGACACATTTCCAGAGTGTGGCACTAGGGAGACCAACCTTCTGGGCTGCGCACCCACAGCAAGGCCACGTGGGTGGGGGAGATGCGCTCTGTTGTGGATCAGGATCAAGCCCATATTTCCTCTTATACCAGTGCTCCCACTTGAGGCTGTTTTTCTCCAACCTTAGCCTCTAAGAGAACCGGGGTTCTTGCCTTCCTGGGAGCCTAAGAAGAAGTGTGGCTGTCTGCGGTGTACAGGAGACAGGTACAGCAGAGGCAGACATGTCACCCCTGGAGATGGGCAGCTTGTCCCGTCACAGCTGGGCTGGTTTATAAACCGTGCTGTGAAGGGAAGAGGGACGGACTCCAGTGGGAAATTCCTGAACCACATGCACGGATTCACTTAGGAGAAGGGACGGCTCGAGCTGCATTGATCTTTTTGATTATGAAATATGGGCCAAACTCCACTGACAAAATGATTTTAAGACCATTTATTGGAATAACAAAAGTCAAAAGAGGAAAAAGAAGTTAGGTGGGTGGGCTGAAGTGCTAGGCTCTCTGCTCGGTACCTTAGGGAGAGGAGCTTATTTAATCCAGCAGACCTGGACTCTTTGTAGACAGATACTTAATTCACCTCTCTGAGCCTCAGTTTGCACATGTGGGAATTGGGCTGACCCTACCTAAAAGTGTCTATTGCAGAGCAATTAAGGGCATTGCATGAAATCATGTGCCTTCAGCTCATTGAAATGTAATTTAACCTACGTTTGGGAGGAGACGGGCCGGTTCCTTGGCTGTGACTCCTGGATTTTGCTTGGTTCAGCATGTGGTTCAGATTCAGGAGGAGTCTGTCTTTGGTCGGTTTCCCCAAAGGCAGATCCTGAGACAAGGATTCGGTCAGTATCGCTTACTTGGGAGGTGAGCTCAGGAAGCATGTGAGGCCGGGAGGGAGGAGAGTCAATCAAGGGTGTGTTAGTGTGAGGGTTACCATTGTGGGCAGCTGGACCTCAGTCCCCCTGGGGACCCTCTAGGAAACTGTGCAACACGCCTCGGAGTTGCCCCACCGACAAGGGTGGGGTAGGGTCTTTATCCACCAGCCCCTGCCCCTCACTGGTAGGGAGGGGATCACTCCTATGGCCTTAACTTACTGGCACCCCTGGCTGAAGAACTGTCTGCAGGACACCCCCAGGGCAGGCCCAGGGGATGTGGTTGAGGGACCAAGAATGTCTCCTAAAGAGAGTCCCACCTCTCCTTCCAGAAAAGGAGAGGGAGAAGGCCACAAGAGGAAAGTGACACTGGAGAACTAAGACATCAGGAAAACATGTGGAGTTTGCCCTACGTCAAAGCCTAGACCTGGAAGGTTAGAAATTTGGGCTTCTGGGGTAAAGGTTTGTCTTTCTTCCACTCACACTCCTGCCCCCCGCCCCACCCCCGCAGCAGGTACCCATTTGTAGGGTGCAGAGCGGGAGAACTGGAAGCTGACAGCACTCTCACGACTCTTGCTTAGGCAAGGACGGCTTTTCTCAGTACGGTTAGACAACGAAAGGCGCACTTATGGTAGCCACAGGCAGAATTCATAAGCAGGGATCTTAAATTGTTGCCTCTGGGACTGTCACTAGGAGGCTGCTGTCACTAGGGGCAGTATGTCTAGTGTTTAAGAGCAGGGGCTATGGAGTGAGCCCAAACTGGGTTCCAGGTCCAGTTCCATCCCTTGTTAACTGTGTAAACTCAGGCAAGTTCCTTCATCTTTTTATGCTGAAGTTTTACAGTTTCCTCATCTGTAAAACTGGGTAAAATAACAGTAAACTCCCCATAGGGTTGCTGTGAGAGTTGAGTGAGACAATGCCCCTTTCCTAGTGTCTGGCACCTGGCAAATACTCAACAAAGTCTACCTGTCTTTGTTTCTCACTCATTCCACAAATATTTGTTGAGTCTGTTCCACGTGCAGGCCCTATTTCAGGCACCAGTGGTAGATGGGTGAATAGAGACGGATTCAATCTAACTGCCATGACACGTAGATTCTGTTGTCTCAGAGGCAGACAATAAGCAAGGAAGTAAATTGATAACCATTGTAATTTCAGGTAATAGTAAGTGCTTGAGCAGAGATCGAATAGTGCAAAGAAGCTAGTATGCAAAGATGCTGGGGACAGCATTCTAGGCAGTGGGCACAGGAAATGTGAAAGCCATGAGGTAAGAATAAAGCTAGTGGGTTGAGAACAAGTAAGAAGGCCGGTGTAGGGAGAGTAAGGAGGGCAAGGCAGAGAAGGGGAGCACGAGAGGTGGTGGGAATCTGGATTCCATTCTAAGGGTTGAGCAGGGTTGATGTGATTTGATTTGCATTTTTAACATTTCACGTGGGTGGCCTTGCAGAGCATGGACTGGGCAGGGACCCGGAGAGAGGAAGCAGGGAAATGGGTGCTCAGGCTATGGGAGAGGGAGATAAGAATGACCAGTGGATTGAGCAAGAGTCATTAGTGACCTTGAGAATCGTGGTTTCAGTATTATTATGGAGACTAAGGCTGATGGATGTGGTCAAAGAAAGAATAGGAAAAGGGGGAGTAGAGGTGGTGGTGACAGCTGTTTTGAGGAGTTATGTTATAAAGAGTGAGAAATAAAGTAATAGATGAAGGAGGAATTGGAAGTTGAGGAGATACTTATTTTTTAATTAATTTTTAATATAATACGGGATGTTACTGCCTGTTGGTATGCCAGTGAGATGAAGCACTAGAAACGGGAAAACCAATGATACAAGAGAAAGATGTCAAGTCCTTGAATAAGAAAGAGGGATGGACCCTGTGTGCAGGTGGCAGATGCCTGGGAAAGAGCAGCAGGCCATCCCTTGCAGCAGGGAGAAATGCAGAGGGTAGAAATACAGCTGTGTGAAACATTACTGGATGCTTAGGGAAATGGCTTTTCTCTAGAAAATTTCCAAAAATTCAACTTAAGCACCTATTAAATGGCTCAACTGGAGCTGGAGGTTTTGTGCTGCCTGCCAAGCAATGATTTGGGGTTCACAGCCAATCCCAGAAGAGTAAAAGCAACGATATGAGGTCAGAGGGCACATGCTTCTCCATCTGTGTAGGACTTCAATAAATGTTGGATTGACTGGAATTATGAGAAACTAAAATCATTTGTTGAAGATCTCCTTAAAAGATATTTGCAGATGGTGCCAAAAATCATTATTCTGGGAAGTGAATACAGCCTCTGCAGTCAATACTGGAAGTGTTCTGAGCAAATCTCTGAAGATGGGAGCCATGTCCTAATAGGAGCATTCACCATGGAGAGCCAGGACGGGTCCACTGACTTGGCGTCTGTTCAGTGACATGGCATCTTCTTAGCCCCACGTGCCAATTTTAACTGGGTGAGACTGCAAGCTCCCTAAAAGAAGAGGTCATGTCTTAGTCAATTCTCTATGGTGTCCCCAACCACTGCAGACACTCAGCCAATGTGTGTCAGCACTGACATCACGGGCCTGCTACTCCCAGTTGATAGAGACGGAGATCAGATGCCCTAGATATAAAAGGAGACCCTCTTCACATCCTCTTCCCTTAAGGATTCTTACTGAAGCCTGGAGTCTGGACCCCAGATACCACTGACAAAAAGACTTTTGAAGTTAATGGTGAGGAAAAGCTTCCATACTAGAAGTCTGGAGTTCTAGTATATTCCCCTGGTGTACCTTTTGCAGTAATAATTGTGGGATTTTCCTATTTTCCTACTAATCTCATAATGCTGGAAGGATGGTCAGTACATTATCCAAGACAATCACTCTCAGCCTATCAGTCACACAGAGGCAAAAAACACGTTGAATGGTTTCTCACTTTGGACCTGAGGCCACTTGTAACAACCAACCTACAACAACCCATGAAGTCCACACTGGGCCCACTGCCACGAATGGTCCCTTGACCCTATTCCACTGCCCAGTGGGGTGATAAGACTTTGTTCTGAAAAGCCCTTGGAGTTTCACATACTTCCCCATTTCCTGGCCCCGCAGGAGCTGCCTCATCCATGGACAAGCTCCCTTTCCCACTCCTGCCCCTCCCTTGGGCCCTGTGGTCACCTCAACACTCCAGCTCCCGCAGCCCCCTCACCTCCACACGCAGGGGTCCCGCATCTCTTTGCCCCTTTATGGGGGCTGTCAGACCCATGGACTGTTTTCTCCCAAGGATGAGCTAATGAGGGCTACAGACCCAGACGGTTAAAGGAGGAAATTTAGAAAACCAGCCCTCACGTTGGAACGGCAAAACCGGGGTAATGTTGCGGAGAGAAACACCGAGCAGCACACGAGGACGTAGAGAGAACAGGTTTATTTTATGCCGGCAGGCTCAGAGGGGATTCTTCCACCAAATTCTGAGCATCGCGCTTTAGATGTAATGACCTTTTATAGAGGCTTATACCAGGAAGTGTACAGATAAGGAAGTTGCTGCAAGGGAACTGCTGAAGGCAAAGGGGGAAGTACAGAGCGTTTTAAGCTGGAGAAACACTTTATCAGTTTCAGTTCTCTCTCTTGTAACATCTGCAGTTTTACAAACATTCTTGTGACCAGGAGATTGGGACAAGCAGGCTTACAGAAGCAGATAAGCAATTTAACGTAGACAGGGCTATAGCGTCTCATTTCAGGGTGAAAGGTTTTTAGTGAATTTTCATTTTTCCCTCACAATGTCATCAAGGGTCCATAAGATAATCAAGTCTCCCAGACTTCCAAGAGTGCCCTCCTCTTAGCATGACTCCTGTGCCTCCTTCTCATCTCCCACTGATGTCTGCTATGTCTGCAGAAGGGGGTGAGGATGGAGAAATAGGCCCATCCTGCCAGGAAGCCTCCACATCTCAGTGGCTGTCTGGGAACCCAGAATTGGGTACCTGGCAAGTTGCTTTCTAAGACCCTGGACAGCACATACATGCTAAAAACTTGCTTTTTTCTATGGGCTGATCCAGAAAGGACACCATGCTTCAAGGCAATTCTGTGTACAAGCTGATAATTGTAGTGGGGGGAAGGGACCATGAGTGAAGAGAGCCCCCAAAACTTGCATCAAGTTGCTCTTTGAGGGCAAAATTAACACATCAGGTTACAGACCTTACAGAAGCTGGAGGCTCACAGGCCAGAGCAAGTCTCTGCATTAGTTGACTGATTACATTAGCATATCTAAAGAAAGAATGTTTGGAAACCAAGTAGAAGTAGGTCAGCTTGTAATCTAGAAAGAGCTCAGGCAGAAAGACACACTTGGGAAGAGCCCATCCCTGCCCTGCTGAGGGAGTCTGTCCTGAACAGCACCATTAGGCCAGCTGGTCACGGTCACCCTCCTCTGGCTTAGGAGGTGAGAAGCAAACACCTGTGGAGTCCCCAGCATCCACCACTGATAGATGCAAACACTCCTCCCTTGTTTCTGATCTGCCTCTGCTTCCGTGATAGGTAAGTTGAGACTGAGCATGGCATGCACCTGGGAGTGAGGGTCATGGTACAGGGAAGCAATTACTTCATGAGATGGGGTATGGGACAGGAACACCAAGTACAGGGTCAACAGAACTATCCAGACTGCAATCAACACCTGCCTTTAACCCAACCTGCTTGAAGATGTTTTACAAATTTTTTAGTAAAGAGGAATCTGGTCATTAATTTTAGAACCCTGCTCCATGGCATGGGTGATTTAATTGTGCCAGGGGTCCCTAGGACCACCCCCAGGTTCAGTGATTTGCTGGGAGGACTTATAGGATTTCACATATGGTCGTACCCACAGCTAAGATTGATTACAGCAAAAAGATACAAAGCAAAACTAGCAATGGGAATAAGTACTTGGGAATAAGCACAGAGGAAGCCAGGTGCAAGCTCCTGAGAGTCCTCTCCCAGTGGACTCACACAGGACAAGCTTCACTCCTCCAGCGACCGGTTCCAAGTGCACATGAGAAGTGTTGTCTATCAGAGCAGCTCACTAGAGACTCAGTGCCCAGGGTTTTTATTGGGGGCTGGTCATGTAGGCACCCTCTGCCTAGCATGTGCAGAAATTCCACTCTCAGAAGGCAGGCAGGTGTTCAGCATAAACCACATTGTTTGTACAAACAGTGTAGGCACAGTGAGCCACCCTTATCATTGGTGGAAAGTTTTCTATCAGTGTAGGGAACTGTTTATTGACCAAGTTCCCACATGCCAGCCAACAGCCAACTTTGCAAGCAGGCCTTTCTCAGGATAGTGGTCTCAGGCAGCTACGGTAACACTTTTCTGCACAGGTGTATAAAATTAAACTTATGTTATCCATATAGTAACACTATAAAGTTCTCATTCACAAGTATAGGTTCAAGTATTAACAGATCCTTTGCTATCTTCTTAAAATCCTAAGATAAAGCACTCCTGCAAATAGTGACATGGATATATTTTTTATACCAAGAGGACCCTGTGTGCTATTGTCATCAGGATTCTAGTGCTCTGAGTTGGCAAAATGGAACATCCCCCAATGCCCAGCCTCTGACACCCACCCCCCACCTATACCACCACCTTGCATTACGGCCTTCACTGAGCTGGGCTTTAAAGCCACCCACCTGACTTGGGGCACTAAGTATTATCACAAACTACCACTTTCTCACCCTTCCCCAAGCCAGAATTGACCAGCATGGCCCCCCCAGCCCCTGGTTCCCACACCTGGAGGAGGTCACACCCCTGTTGCTGGAGAAGTGCTTCAGGGGACTTTCTTGGAGGCCACGCACAGAGACGCTCAGACAGGAGCCCTTCCTCTGAGTCATGCAAGGGCACCTGTACCCTGCTGCCTCCTCACTCCTTGCTCCAGTCTCTACCCCAGCTCCTTCCACACGAGGGACATTATTGATTTATTTTTGCCTTTCAGAAGCAAACTGTCACCCTAGCTCAGGCTGGGTCACAGTGAAGTTTTCTTTAGACAGTTGTTCAAATATCCTGTGACATATGAATTTAACTACCCAGAAGTCACCCTTGAGTCTATGCAATGGCAATGACTCAGGTGCTCTTGGACACGTGGAAATCCTAATCCTCAGCTCCATTTCAGTTTATTTTTTTCTGCTTTCAAAGGACACTGCTTAGGGAAGCAGTGAGGGGAGACCACCTCTCTTGTATCTTCCTAGTTCAATCAGTCTATTCAGAGAAGCCAGATTTGGGTGCCCCTCCACATCCAAAACGTTACCCCCAGTAGGAGTTCCCCTTCTGGGTTTTTAATTTTTTGCTCCAAATGTAAAATCTGGGTTGTCTCTGTGTGGGGTTGGGGGTGTTTCAGGACAAATGACATCATGGAGACCCATAGAAGCAGATGTTCGGACTTTCTGTACTCCATGAACTCAGTTTCATGCCATCTACTGGAATGGAAACTTGCCAGGCCATCCGGAGGGAGTTTCTAAGACGAATGGGTGGGACCTCACTGCTTTCATTTCATTGAAACAGGAAGGGCCTGGGCTGGAATGTTAGTGAGGACATCCAGAAATGGGCATGGAAAACCAGTGTTCAAACCCACAGCAGGTAAGGACTCCAGCTCCTCTGAGCAGATTTGTAAGCGAGATGCTGAAATAATTTTTCCGTTCCACCTCCCCCCTCCCCTCCCCTTAGAAAGGCATGAAATATTTTTAGCAGGAAAAATAAATGCCCCATAAAAATGAACATAAAAATACCATAAGGGGGACAGGGCACCCTCCCACCAGTTTCCAAGAGATCCCTGGAGTGACCATTAAATTAAACAGGCTTTGAAGCCTGTTGGAGAAGCAGATAGGCGCAGGCCAGCCCTGGTCTGAAAAGAGCTGGGAAGAGGACTAGAAAGAAGAAACTGGCTAAGAGAACCCCATTAAGTAACTAATGGGAGTGCAGGACTGGGGAGACATTCACAAAGCACACCCTGTGCCACTTATGTGATCTCATGACCATTTTATTTGCCAAATCCAATGGCCTTCTCCCCATGCACACCTCCCCTGACCTTTCTGTGGTATCTGGCACATTCTTCCTGCCCTTGGCCTCTGTGGAACTGTCCCATCTTCCAGTTCCTCCTACATTTCTGCCGCAAGCTTAACAGAGTAAAAGCTGAGGTCCTGATTTTCCTCCCCAAGCCTGCTCGTCTCTTTATTTCCCCCACCACCCAGTTAAAGGCATTTCCAGTTCCTCAGGCCAAAACCTTGAAGTCATCCTTGACTTCTCTCTCTCACACCCACATCCAGTCTGTCAGCAGATCCTGTTGGCTCAACTTTCCAAATACAATGGGGTCTGACCACTTCTCACCACCTCCACTGCCCCCGCCTGGCCCAGCCATCGTCTGTCGCCTGGATTATTGTACTAGCTTCCCAGTTCACCTTCCCACTTTGCCCCTGCCCCGCTCGGACCACCGATTCTCAGCGCAGCAATCAGACCGATGTTGTTAACACGAAAGTCAGATGTCGATCTCTGCTCAAAGCTCTTGGAAGACTTCCAGTCCTACTTAGAGGGGAAACCAAAGTCCTCACAACGGCTTCAGGGCCTCGCCTGGTCGAGCCCCTCGTTACCTTCGGCTCCTCTCTCCCTGCTTAGCCACTTTCCCACTCCGCTCCCGCTGCACGGGCTCCAGACTGGTCCTCGGACTCACCAGGCACATGCTCACTTCAGGCCCTTGTAGTTGCTATTCCTTCCGCCACAAATGCTTTTCCCCACGATGTCCTCACGGCTCACTCCCTCCCTCTCTTCAGGTCTTGACCCGAATGCCACTGTCTTGGGCGCTCCGTCTAAAACCGCACCTGCCTTGACATTTTAAAAATTCCCTTCCTGCCTTTACTTCTCTCCTTAGTACCCATCACCACCTAACCCGCTACAGAGTAAACTTACCTTCTTTATTATCCCCCCCAGAACATAAGCTCCACAAGAGCGCGGATCCTTGTCTCTTTTTGTCTGCTTGTTTGTTTTTGCTGCTGCATCTCTTGCACAGTCTTTTATTGAATAAATAGCATGAATGAATGAGTGAGTATATCTGCTAAGATCCACACCCGCCCCGACCTGCCTGCTCTAAATACTGACACCACTACTTGTCCCATCTTCCAGCTCATCTGGCTCACGCTTGGTTGCGCTGCTGCCTCCCCAGCACGGATCTTCCTTCTGGGACTTTTGGGGGTATGTTGAGCTAACTCAGTCTCTGCTCAAGTCAGGAGAACCACGACAAGCTTCTAACAGGGATTCAGAGCACGTGGCTCTAACAGACTCCAAGCCTCTCCTTGCTCATTTGTAAAGTGGGTTTAATAACGCCGACTTCTATTAGGTTGTTGTGAGGATGACCTGTCTGTAGCATTTCTCCTGGTGCCTGATACGTAGCAGATGCTCAGGGATCACTGCTTCCCTTCCCTGCTGCATCTGTGCCATTCCAAATGCCTCTGATGGCTGCCACATTCTTCCGAGGGCCTCTTCCCTTCTGCTCCTTCACTGAGACACCCACCTTGTGCACTGCTACATAATTTCTCCAGGTTCCTTCCAGGTTCAAAAATCTTTGCATTCCTTCTAAGGAGGGGAACATTTCATTGAACCCAACCACAGAGAGTTAAATGCAATCAAACTAAATGAGCTCATTTCACGTGGTCAGCCCAAGCAAGCTGATTTCTTCACAGGAGCTGCTCAATAGACACTCCAGCCCACCATGAAGTGTGTGGGGTCAGTTCATCAGCTGAGCTATCTGAACCAGCTGAAGATTTCCAAGCCCTACATGCTCTTCCTTTCTCTGAGCCATCGTGGAAGCTTCCCTGGAGCCTAGAATGCCCTTTGCCTCTTTCCCTCTGCCTCTTCACACATCAAACAGCACCACACCTGCTGGAGTCTCAGCAACTTGGGAGGCTGAGGTAGAAAAGATTGCTTGAGCCCAGGAGTTTGAGGTCATAGTGTGCTATGATCATGCCTGTGAATAACCACTGCACTCTAGCCTAGGCAACATAGTGAGACTCCGTCTCTAAAAATAAATAAATAAATAATACCACCACACCCTTCAGCACCCTTTGGAAAGCCCACTTAGCTGCCCCTCTGCTGTGCTCCCACCGAGTCATGCGCTTGTTTCACCATGGCATGTACTATGCTGAGTTGCATTTGCCTGTTTAGTCATCGACCTCTCCAACCTAGGCTGTGAGCCCGGGTGGGCAGGGACCATGTCCTGTTCATCTGGGTGAACTTGGTGCCTAATATGATATTTGACACATGGTAGGTGTGGAATAAATGCTTTTTGAATGAATGAGCAAGTGAGTAAGTGAAGAATGGATGACTCGATGACTAAATGAAGAAATGCAACACTCCACCAGCCCACGTGGGGGTTTATGAGGGCATGAAAAGGCTGGAACAGACCCAGGATGGCACCCACCCACCAGCCTTCTGTCCTGGTTCTTCTCCTCTTCTCCCTGCACACACTTGTTCTCCCTGAGCCACCCCGCCCATCCCGGAGGCTTATGTTCGCATCTGAGTGTCATTGATTTCCAAAGCAATGGTCCTAAATTCCGTGCCAAACTTAAGACAAGCTTTTCCAAAAATGTGTTTCTTGCCTACGGCTTTTCCATCTGAATTTTTACAGCTACCACTTCCTCCATGAGATGGCTTGTCTCTCTGGATTCAGGGAGCGTTTGCATTTCAGGAACAAGCAACTTTTTCCTATGGCTAGACAGTGTGGAGGCTGCACTCTAAGCCTCAACCATCTGAAAGCCATCTCCTACTGCATCTTTGTTCTAAAAGGATTTTAGCAGGTTTGGTGAAGGTAAATACATTCCTATCCCCATAGAAATGTGGTATTTCACAGTGACAGAGGACAGAGAAGCAAAGTTAAAGTTACTTGCCTTGCAGTGTAGTGGAAAATGTAAAAGTCCAGAGCCTGGATGTGTAGAGCAGGTGTGGGGAACTTCTGACTTCCAGCTCTTTGCTCAATTTACTTCCAACCTTTGGCAAAAAATGACAAACCACAGTTACCATTAAAGAATGATACTTATCTTTCAGATACCACCCAGTCTTGGAAAGTACCCAGAGCCAATTAGGAAGTATGTTCTCATTGTTCTACCCCATTTCGGAATTCATTTGGGCTTCTTGCATTTCAAATAAACTCTCTTTTTGAAATGTCTGTAGATTCTCCAGAACACATGCTAAGTTTTAGGGGATGTCTCTTGCTTTCCACTCTTGTTTCATACTGTTGACTGAAGCCATAAAGTCATGAGACATGAGAGAAGGAAAGACCCTTAGAGATTATCTGGTCTAACCCCCCTCATTTTATAGGCTAGGAAATTGTCAGAAGTGACTTTAACTTTGAGTTTTACAAGGCCTATTTGTGTTGACAACATGATTGATTGCTCTGCTTCCTCTACTGGAGATTTGCAAGGGGAAATATAAAAAAAAATGTCAGTGCTCTTCCTGATGGGAGGGAGAGTAGGGTAAAAGCTTTCACTGTTGTGACTTTTTCTGTGCCACACCCTCCACCGGATATAATGCGAGATCTCTCTACCTGGTTTAAACTACCACAGTCAGATTAACCATAGTAGGAATAGCTGTAGGGTGTTGCTACTCCTCTTAGAAAAGTATCGAAGGTCACTTCCCCACCCTGAGGTTGATTCAGACCGACAGAAAGGACTAACGACCTCTGAAGTAATGACATGTCCAAGCAGTCAGTAGCACCCACTGTTCCCAAAGAGAGTTTCTGCTAGGGGTTCTGGGCAGTCAGACTCATTAAATGAATCAGCTGCCACTCACTATCACTGTGCAGCCCCCCTTACTACTTGGGGTGCTGTACTGAGAAGGGTTGTGAGGCTGCAAGTCGGTGGCAGGGAGCACCACTGTGGATTAGGGCTGCCTACATTAGGCCCCAGATGGGGAGGAGCAACAAGCATACTATGACTTTTTTTTTTCAATTTAACTTTATTTTACCCAAGAATCACATACACACAGTTTCAAAAGTCAAACAGTGCTTCCAAGGTTTTTAATGCAAAACAGCAGTCCTCTTCGTGCAGTCTTGCCAGCAGGCGCCCTTGCCTCATGGAAGAGCCATGTTAACAATAAACTTTGGTTAGAGAGTGCTTTGGAAATATTAAAGTATAGAGATTATTCTGTGAAAAATTGTGGGTGATTTGTGAGTAAAAACAAGAAGCTATTGGCACTGGGCAGAGTACATAGAAAATAAAATATGAACTTGCTTTTGTAATCCATCCAGATGGCATGGATTGAATAGTTGAAAAGGTGGGTGGGTTAAATGGTAGACACTATTCACCTACCAGAACAAAGTCCTAAAATGAACACTTAACCATCGTCGAGGGAAGAGAATGGGGGGCAGTCCCTTGGTGGTGGTGGTGTTGTTGGGGTGTCAGTCTCAGTAACCAGGGGAGTAGGGGTTGGCTGAAGCATCTGGCCATCAGAAATCCTATTGTCTCACTCAAGTGATGAAACTGGAAGCCTAAAATGGGGGATGAAACTCTGATGCACCAGGCAGCAGGTAGGGCCATCACACAGAGCTGGTCTAGGATGTGCCATCATGCGGCAAAGGGAAGCCCTCCCTGTCTCACTGATGGTAGATCCAGCCCAGATGCACGAACCCAGAAGCAATCCAGATGTCTGTATGGAGGGATGATTCTTGTTGGCACTCCCAAGGCTGTTATAGACCCTGTCCCCTGATATTCTGCCCATGTTTATGGGATACAGAGGAGGCTGTGAATGATGGTACAAAGTACCTTTTCTGCATCTAATCAGATGATCATTTAATTTTTCTTTTGTAGTCCTTAATATGGTGAATTACATTGATTGATCTTTCAAGAATTAAATCTACCTGATATTCCTATGACAAAATCCACTTGACTGTGATTTGATTTGCTAAAACACTGTTAAGAATTTTTGTGTCTATGTTTGTTATAGGAAAATAGCCTATTGCATGACAAGAGTGACGCAATCTTGAAGAGAAACCACCATGATGACCAGTGTTTGACTCCTGCATAACAAGGTGTTCTGCAGCAAGGTCTTTAAACAATGCCTGCAGTACTGATAACCCCTCATAGAGAAACAATGCCTGTAACATAGAAACCCCCTCACAAAGATGCTTATCTCACCTCCCCAGTGGTCATGAGTTTCACAGGAAAGTCTGAGACATGACCAGGGGCACGTGTTTTACAAAAAAATTCTTGCTATAAAAAGTACATTTTCCGGTGTGTGGGTGCAGGGATCCACCATCTCATGGCCACCCAAGATAACGCTTCTGTTTATAAGTTCCTTTTTCGTAAGCCTCTTTCTTCAGCCTTTCAGCTCCCTTGGTCTTTTGGGGCAAGTTTGCATATACTTGCTGACCACAGAAAATGTGTCTTAGTCTGTTTTGTGTTGCTATAACAGAATACCACAGATTTATTCAGCTCACAGTTCTGGAGGCTGGGAAGTCCAAGAGCATTGTACTGGCATCTGGTGAGGGCTTTCTTGCTGTGTCGTAACATGGCAGAAGGTCAAGAGGACACACAAGACAGAGAAAAGCACCAGGGACTGGACTTGCTTTTATATCTACCTGCTCTTGTGACAAATGACCCACTCCCATTATAACTATATTAATCCATTCTTAAGGGCTCCACCTCCATGACACAATCACCTCTTATTAAGCCCACTTCCCATCACTGTTACTTTGGGGATTAGATTTCCAACACATGAACTTTGAGGGGGACACATTCAAACCACAGCAATGTTAATGAGGGATTTTGGACTGAAATTTTTTTCTTATGATGTCTTTGGTTTTGGTAATAGAATAATGTTGAACTTAAAGAATGAGTTGGGAGTATTTCCTCCTCTTCAATTTTCTAGAAGAGTTTGTGTAGAATTAATATTATTTCTTTCTGAAATATTTGGTAGAACTTACTAGTGATGCCATCTGAGCCTGAAGTTTTCTTTGTGGGAAGGATTTTTAAGTAAAAATTCAGTTTCTTCCATGGTTATAGGGCTATGTGGGTTATCTATTTGTTCTTGAATGAGCTTTGGTAGTTTGTATCACAATTAGTCCATTTTATTTAAGTTTTTAAGTTTCTGTGTGTGCAGAGTTATTCATAGTATTTATTCTCTTATTATCCTTTTAATGTCTGTAGAAATTGTGATTATGTCACCTCCTATTTCTTGATATTGGTAAATTATGCCTTCTCTCTTTTTGTACTAATCTGGATAGAGATTTATCAATTTTATTGTTTGGTTTCATTGGTTTTCTCTCTGGTTTTGAGGTTTAATTTGCTCTGTGTTTTCTAATTTCTTTAGGTGGAAGTTGAGGTTATTAATTTGAGACTGTTCTACATATCCTCTCTAAGCACTATTTTACGAGGCTCTTATAACATTTGATATGTTGTGTTTTGATTTCAAAATACTTTATAATTTCATGTGTGCTACTTTCCAAATATTTAGGGATTTTCCAAGTATCTTTATCTTATTTTTAAAAAATTTTTATTGTAGTCAGAAAATACACTTAAAATGAGTTGAATTGTTTTCAATTTATTGAAGCTTGTTTTATGTCACAGAATATTGTCTATTTTAATACATATTCCCTGTGCACTTGAAAATAATGTGTATTACGTTGTTGAGTAGAGTACTCTATAAATATAAATATGAAAATAGTTTGGTTTATGGTGTTTATTGTGTTTTTCAAGGCTTTTATGCCCTTCCTGATTTTCTACTTGAGCTATCAATTATGGAAAGAAAATACTGAAATCTCTGACTGTATTTATAAATTTGCCTATTTCTCCTTTCAGGGTTATCGCCTTTTACGTTATATATTTTGATCCTCTTTACTTGTTACATAACATTGAGAATTGTTATGTCCTTTGGTGAAATGACCCCTTTATCATTATGAAATTCCCCTCTTTATTATTTGTTTTCAAATCTACTTTGTATTAGTACAGCTACTCCAACTTTATTTTGATCAGGTTTATCTTGGTGTATGTTTTCCATTCTTTTACTTTTAATCTATATATCTTTAAATTTAAAATAGATTGCTTATAGGCAACAAATAGTTAGATGTTGCTTTATTATCCATTCTCACAATCTCTGCCATTTAATTTGGTGTTTATACCATTTACCTTTAATGCGATTGGTTACATGGTTCCACCGTACTTGTTGATTTCTATTTATCCCATCCATTATTGTAAACTTTTTCCTATTTTATTGACTTCTTTTGGATTAATTGAATATTTTTATGAATCTGTTTTTTTTTCTTTGGGGGCTTCTTAGTTATAACTCTTTGTTTTATATTTAGTAGTTGTTTTAGGGTTAATGGTAAAGAGTTCTAATTATCCCAATCTGCATTCATATAATTTTATATATGCATATACATATATACACTAAAAATGTGTGTATGTGTGTGTGTGTTTGCATGTCTATTTCTTGAAGATTTTCACTCTGTGCTTACACATCTTAGTATTAACCAAAGACTGGAGCTGTTTTACGATGTAGTTCTCTCTTCTCTGGAACTCTGCTCCACGACTTTTTCCAGATACCTCAGACTCCCTGAGCTCTAATCTCTGCTCCTCAACTCAGAGAGACGGCTGGGTTTTGCTTGGGAACTCCCTACCCACTCTGCTGTACAGAAGGTGCCTCCAGGTGGAAAGGCACAGGGAATGTAGGACTCTTCCCATCTGTTCCCCTTTTCTCTTGAATGGCAGTTCTGATCTCCCTATTGTCCAGTATTGCAGAACAGTTGTTCCACATATTTTTTCCAGTTTTTCTCACTGCTCAAGGCAGGAGGGTAAATCTGGTCCCATGATATATTTTTAATACTGTGTTGAATTCATTGAACTAATATTGAGGATTTTTGCATTCATTTTTATAACTGAATATGACTTGTATATATAGAGAGGCACATTTTACTCATGAATATAAACATCTACATACATATGTGTATATAAACACATATGTGTGTGTGCGTGTATTCTTCTTATCCAATTTTAGATTCCAGGACTCTTAAAATGCTAAAATGAGCTGGGAAGTTTTTGCTTTTATTTCTATTTTCTTAAATAAGATTAGGGAATGTTTCTCAACCTTTCTTTCATTATGGTCTCTCCCTCCCCCTGGAACCTTTTTAGATCTTTTTTTTCCTAATCTTCAATCATAAAATTAATACCACAAATACACTGTATATCTGTTTATGTACCAAGACCCTTTGGATGACCACAAACTATTTTAATATCCACACATTTTTGCCCCCTCCCATAAAACCAATTGATTTCCATCCCATCAAGTTTATAAAGCTTTCACCTAGAAAACTTCTACCTGGAAAACTTTCTGGGCCATTAGAAAAGGAGAGCTTTGATTGCCATTTTACTTCTTAAATGCTTGCCTGTCTATTTGGTATTTATATTTCTTCTTGGGCCAATTGTGCATTTAATTTTTAGTCCAGAAATACAGGGCTGGTATTCAGCCAGTACATACTAGTACATCATCCTGGCAACATCTTTTCTCATGGGTCAGGTGTTTATCTTGATTAGTCAGTGCCCAAGCTCTGCCTGTTGTTGAGTAATTTAAATACTACCTTGTAGAATAAAATCTACCTAATCTAAGATTTCGAAAACATTGAAGTATAGTTGTTCAGAATACTCTTTTATTATTTTAAAATTTCTCATGTATGTGCCATTATTTCCCTTTTATCATTCTCCATTTTGTTTATTTATACTCTTTTTTATCTTGAAAAGTCTTTTCAGAAGACTAACTTGTTTATCTTTTTAAAGAACCAACTTCTAATATTGTTGATCTTCATTATATGCTGTTGTTACTATTATTACATATTTACATTATTGATTGTTTTTCTTGTTCTTTACTTTGATTTCTGCCCTTAACATTTCCTTCTTTTTAATTTTTTTAGTTTGCTCTAATTTTTTCCTTCTTCTTGAATCGAACGCTTAGCTCATTAGTTTTCCATCTTTATTGATTCCCAATAAATTTATTTAAATTTATAAATTTCCCTCTAAATACTGCTTTAGCTATGTCCATAAATTTTGTCTTAAATTCTTTCAGTTTATTCTGGTTAATACCTTCATGAGTTCCTTTTTAATCTGAAGATTATTTAGTTGTATGCTATTTCATACCCAGACTTATAGAATTTTTAAAAAATTATTACCAAGAACTGTGAAGAGCATTCAATTTTATCCTACTCACAAGCTAATAAGCTAGCCAGCCACAGTTTCCAAGATGCTGGCAGAGGACATGAGAGTCCTAGATCAGAGACAAAGGACTTAATTACTTCATTTTCTCACTGGTTTCCCTTGCCTCCCAAGTCCATGACAGCGACACATAAGTGGGTCCAGGAGGATGGTGCAAGTGGGTTTAAGTCACAGCTGAGGAACCCTGAGCTTAGGAAACTCTAGACTTTTATAAGGGGGCTGTAAGCCAATCTGCCCAGACTTTGCCCCAGAGGGAGATATTATCTTGACTTTATTGGACAGCAAACAAACCTGCTCTCTGCTGTGGAAAGAGATACTATCTTTATTTTCCAAGGTTGTTCACTACATAAACATCCTTGAAAAGATAGTTCAGAACAAAAGCTGACAGTGTCTCTGCTCAGAGGACATATAGAAACACTACAGACCCATGGAGAATTGTCTCCCAACAATTATTCTTTTGTAATTTATTTCTAACATAATTGTACCGTGGTCAGAGAACATAGTCTATGTGATATTGATCTTTAGAACTATTTACAGAGAAGACTGGGGAAGGTCTCCATGAGTGAGAGCATCGCAGACCACAGGATCTGCAGATCAGCCTCATTCCTAGTGCCTATGCCAGGCATCTCCTCCCTTCAGGGAATCACCCTTAAATTCTTGGAAAGAAGCAGTTTATCTCCCAGGGGAGATAAACTGACCTCTACTCTGGACCTCTACTCTGACCTTCTCAAAGTTTTTATGTTAATTCCTTAGACTGTGGCTTCTTCCCCCCTGTCAATTTCTTGACCCTGGCTGCACATTAGGACTTGAGGAGTATTTTTTAAATGCCGTTGCCCAGCTTCTGCTTCTGAAGATTCTGATGCAACTGATCCAAGGAGGGTCTCTGTTTATCAATAGATTTTAAAGCTCCTTGTGTAGTTCTAATGGGCAAACAAAGGTTTTCAATCACTGTCTGTAATTTCTTCTGGGTTGATTTTGGGGGAGGAACCTCACAGCCCAGGTTTCTTAATTTTCTTGTCAGGAACTAAAAACTTATATTTTGTTTTATGCTCAAATTATTGAACTCATAAACCTAAAAAATACATATTTTGAGAAGAAGTTATCTTGATGATTTAGGATGACTATCACTTGATTAAATTCTAAGTCATTTAAAATGTATTTATAAATTCACTGTGGATGACTTTTTTTGAACACTTCAAATATCATAAAACTTTCACAAATACAGTGACTACAAAGATTATTATACTCACACTTGAAACTATTCTAAAGCCTCAGAACAATGGACTTATTCATTTCTTTGATAATTTATGTACTTGTTTTATACCTTCCTAGGGGATATTAGTATACTTATTTTAATATCTTTCTAGGGTTTCAGTAATATATTTTTATTTCTTCCCAGGGGTGGAGTAATATTACTAGACCCAAAAGAAAAAGTATATGTGCTCAGCCCAGCCAAGGCTGCAGGGTCTGGATTACTAGCTGATCCATTTTCGGCCTGGGCGCAGGACTCATCACAGGCTGAGTTAGTGTGGTGGCATTACCACAATACCATTTTTAAGGTCACACCTTGACTTATGTTTTATTTTTTTACAACCTGGTGTCTTTCAGGAAATGATGCTCTCTTAAAATCTCACTTTGCCAAGTTCCAAACCCAGTGTCCTATCAGTATGATATATTGACTTGGTCTGCTACCTTTTTAAAGAATTATATATTCCTTATTGGTGTTTTATTAAAATGAGTAGGGCCATACAGTGGTTTCATTTCCTGTGAGATGAGGCATTGGGTCTGGGTAGTATACTCTTTCTCTTTGGGACGTTTGACAAATTCATCTGTTCGGA
Source organism: Daubentonia madagascariensis (assembly GCA_023783475.1). Classification (NCBI taxonomy): domain Eukaryota; kingdom Metazoa; phylum Chordata; class Mammalia; order Primates; family Daubentoniidae; genus Daubentonia; species Daubentonia madagascariensis. The sequence goes on along the minus strand of JAKFHU010000144.1, from coordinate 1,800,106 downwards.
AGATCCTTGCTACGGACCAAATGTTTGTGTTCTCCCCAAATTCATATGCTGACATCCTAATCCCCAAGGTGATGGTGTTAGGAGGTGGGGCCTTTGGGAGGTGATTAGATCATGACTGCCCTTATGAATGGCATTAGTGTCCATGTGAAAAAGAACCCAGAGAGTTCCTTTGTCCTTTCCACCATGTGAGGACACAGTAAGAAAGTAGCCCTCTGTGAGGAACAGGCCCTCGCCAGATCGCAAATCTACTGGCATCTTGATCTTGGTATTCTCAGCCTCCAGAACCATGAGAAATCAGTATTTGTTTTCACAAGCTACTTTGTCTATGGCATCTTGTTACAACAGCCCAAACAACCAAGACAACCTTGTTGAATCTTTCTACTTGGTAATTTTGTGTGATCATTGGTCCTGGTTAAGTGTTGGACCTATTGTCCATCTAAATTATTATATATTAATCCTGGTATGAACCAAACCCATCCTCCTTCTTCTTTTGATAGAGTTCCTGTTATTATCCTGGATTATTGGTTACTTGGTTCCATAATTTTATTTTTTCCTCAGAAATAAATATGTGCATATGTATTTATATTTTTTATAAGACAGTAATTTAATGGGAGAAACACAATAGCCATATATAAACAATGCTCATTTGTTAAAATCCATTAACAAGAAACATATCCATAATTGGTTACCCATTTTTTATTACAACCATATTTTTGTACACATTATATTAATTTTTCTCTTTCGAGTATAATTATGAATCCATGGCCCTTCATAGACTTAACTTGCACCAAGTAACCATAATAACAATAATATTTTATGTTTAAATTGTTGCAGCTTGGTCAATGGAAATCCTTAAATTGGATTTTTTGGCCTTTTGGTATTACTCCTAACATTTTTTTTTTTTTAAGTAAGATTATTACTTTTTTTTTAAAGTAAGATTCTTACTTTCTGGTAACAACAGAACTCCATGCTCATTCTGATTTTTTTTTTCTTTCCCAGCTCTAGGAGTCATCTGTCCTCTGTAGAGTCCTGGTTTCTGTTACTTGACAATAGTATTAGGATAGGGAACAAGGGTGGATGCATATGAAAAGAGATGGGCAAAAGTTCTGCCAAGGCTATTGAGCTATTGCTTTGGAAAATGTGACTTTAAGAAATAAATCATGGTTTCCAGTGATTTTTCAAATTTAAAGATGCTATGGCACTGCTGAACTCTACTTTTCTTATAGTAAATGGTATCATCTGATGCTAAGACTTTCTCCCCAATAACAATGGCCAGTTTAATACACATATGTGCTCCTAAGGTGCTCCGAGCACTGTCCCCGCCTTGAGGGCTTCAGGACAGTAGGTGGTGAGCTGGATGTAATACGTGTCTCTGTTATCCTTGCCACAGGGTCTTAGCTGTTGCTTGTCAGAATATCTTACCTGCCTTGGCACAGAATACCACTGGGAATAACTTCATAGAAGTTGAGATTAACACAGAGGGTTTTAAAAATGGTCATGGAGGTCTTGGAAGATTGAGACACTAAGACAGACAGACTGAAGACTGGAGACACTCAGACGCAAAGGGACAAAAAGACCTTGAAAAAATAACGCAATGGGGGGGATGTGTCTTTGTGATGGGAAGTGTGTGAGAGAGGCACTGAGGGGATGGAGCAGGAAAGATAGCAAGAGGGTTACAGGGAGATTTGGGACCAAAAAAATAAAGGAAGAGAAGACAGATATGGAGAAAATGATTGATGTTCAGAGAAGGTTTGCAGCAAGATATAAGAAGATTTGAGGGAGCACTGTGGGGAGAATAAGGGAAGAAAAATGGACAGAAGGGGAGAAAAAAGAGAGATGCTTATATGGTTTCTTTCCTAGACCATAAATACAAGCCATACATTCACTGGCTGAAACAACCAGCAAGATTAGAATGGTTTTAACTGCACTCAAATCCATTACATGGAATATAGATTAATTAAGGACTAAGCTCTGGGATTAGAGACATATGTCCATTTTCTGTTTTGCTTGATTCTATTGGGTATTGGTCATCAGGCTCCTCATGTCTGGCAGCAGCATCTTCATGTCCATGTTGTTGGCCATTGTAGAGTAATAGGCTTTGTAGGTTCAGCTACTACAGCTCACTTACCACCAATCATGATGCTGAAGATCTCTGCATTCTTACATTCAGTTCCGGGATTAGCTGAAAGTCAAAAGTCCCACTTGCCCCCCACACAGTTGTTCAGTCCTATCCTGTTACTGTCTCCATCACTGTCAGCAGTCCATTCCACAGGGTGGAAGCGAGAAACATTATTCTTACAAATACTCACAGCCTTCTATCTGTGCCTCACAATCTTATAAAATGCTCTGCTACTGGCCATCTCTTCTTCTTGTGCTCCAGTTTCACATTCAGCTGGACACGTGGCCAGTGCTTCACAAAAACTTGTTGGAAGAATGGCTACCCAATTCTGCTCCTCCGATGTCAGCTTGGGGAGAGCGGCATAGGCCTTGGACATTTGAAATGCATAAAGTTAGCATTTTTAAAGGTGATTACAAAAAATTCCTTTGGATTCTTCTTGTTTCTTGTTGCAAAACCATTTCTTCATATTAATAGAGGCTTATGTCACCCGGGATCTGATCAGGTTGACTTTCTTTTGGTGGTGAGGCTAAAGTGGACTCTTTTCTAGACTTCAGGGATGGGCCAAGGGGCTCATGGCTCCAATATCAGCATCTACCAAAGCATTGGTCCCAAAATGTGGTATGCAGAACAGTCATCTGGGAACCTGTTAAAAATGCTGGAACCCACCCATAGAGATTTGGTCTGAGGAAAGGGAACAGGGGGACAGGCAGGCAACTGAATTGTAAGACGCCTGCAGTGACTCTGAGATGGATGTCCCCAGGCCATTCTTTTTGTAAAAAATTAATTAGTTAATTTTATTATTATTTTCAATTGACATATAATAATTGTACATATTTATGGGGTACAGTGTGATATTTTGATACATGTATACAAAGTGTAATGATCAAATAAGGGTAATTAGCACATTACCCAGGCTAATTACCCATAGCATTTCTTTGAGAAATTACCCAAAGCATTTCTTTGAGAAATGCTTCCCAGGGTAATGACAGGACTGGCAGGACAACTTATAAAATGTAAGCAAATGAACCCTGTGTGATCCCCTGTTCTGTCAGGCACAGATGCATTTACGTCTTCCTCCCAGATCCCATGTCATACTGCCACCATCATCAACATCAGTTCTCAAGAAAAGATACCTGATCACTGTTAAACTTGACCTGCAGAGTTAACATGGACTCTTTATGAGCGTCACACTTTATTTAGTATAGGTGGTCCTCACTTTTAGTGCACAATGTGTTCCTGTAAATCTACTAAGAAACCAAAAGCTCAACAGAGAAATTTATATATTATAAAGGACTTTCATTTCCAGAGACCTAAAAAATAAAATAAAATCCATAGTAACGTATCCTGCTTTGTAGATTCCATTTTTGATAATATATTTCCAGCATTTTCTACATGTTCTTTACATTTTGTTCTTTTCTTGTTCTTTATGGCATTTTCATCATATTTAATGGTTTCCATCCTTGACTCTATTGTAGTACGTGTGAGTTTTCACTTCTTATCACTAGTATCAGAATTACTTATTTTTCCTTCTCTGGTGGCTCTGCTGTGCACACATGGTGATGCTTACAAGACTGAATTGTTGGCTGCCAGGCAGGACCACCATAGGGTATCCCAGAATGTTCTTTGATGGCTAGCTTATAAAAGTCTGAACTTCACATCTGGAAGGTGCATAGGGCTCAAAACTGCAGGATGTAAGGATGTTAAAAGTCAGAAGTTGAGAACTGTCTCTGAAACAGGAATCCAATTTAAATGAAACTGGTTTGTCTACAGAAAGCGCAAGATAAAGCTTTATTATTCATACAGATATTTTGCTAAGTGCTGGAGTTACAGTAATGAAGGAAGGAGACAGACATGGTCAGAGAACTTACAGACTAGAGGAGGAGACAGGTAGGTAAATAGAAAATTACAAGTAAACCTTAAGAAAGAAGTCCAGGGTACTGTGTGCACACTGATGGGGACACCTCACCCAGACCAGGCTGAGTATGGTTTAGCCAGGTGAAAACGTAGAAAGAAATTTTGCAAAATGCCCAAGGACATAGAGACAAGGGACAGCATGGTATGTGTGGCAAATGGTAGTTTTCAAAATGGCTGCAATGACATTTCTTATTTCACATGCTCTTCTGACATTGTGACTTGATCCTCCACCTGTCGAGAGCTGGCTCTGTGTGCTTTTGGATCTGAAAGTGATGTAATGTGACTTCTGAGGCTAGGTCATAAAAGATGATAGAGCTTGGTTGGGACACTTGCTCTTGGAACCCAGGCACCATGCTATGAGGAAGGCCAAGAAGCCACTAGAACAGGCCATGTGTAGGTAGGTGTTCTGGGTGACAGCCCCAACTGAGGTTCCAGCCAGTAGCCAGAATCAACCACCAGACATATAAGTGAATGAAACTTCAGATTATTCCAGACCCTAGCCTTCGCATCTTCCTTGCTGAGGCCCCAGACATTATGCAGCAGAGATAAAACTCAGCAGTAGAGGGTTTCAAGCATGGTTCAATCAGGGCTCTGTTTCCATTTCTTTGTAATTTCTCAGCTCTCACTTTCCTGGTGTGTCTGGTTTCTTTCATGGTACTAAAGTAGCTGCAGGGGCTCCAGGCTTCACATTTGTACACCCCACATTCAGAGCAAGAGAGGGAGAGCTCTCTTATTCCCATCCGTTCAAACAAAAGAAACAGAGAACCTCAGCACTTCTCTCAGATTGGACCTACCTGAGCCAATTACTGATGCTACAGAAGTTCCATATATTGATTGGCATAGGTTGGATTTACTGCACAATGATTGGAGCAAGAGGCATGAAGCTAAATTCAACAGCTTATGTCAGTCAAGGCCCATCTCTAGAGCTAGGAAGTAAAGTTGATCCCACCCAACGAAATTTCTGCTACACTGGTGGAGGAGGATATTAAAAAACAAAACAAAAATCCAAACCAATATTTATGTCTCTCAAACCATTTTCTACAAACCACTGGTGAACCCTGGCAGTCTAAATGAGTGGGCTGCCCGTAGTTTGGTGGTTTCAGGGGCCAAAACTATTTTTTTATGTTCCAAATGTGGAACATAACTTTAATCAGAATTTGCCCTGAAGTATGGACATGTTCTCATTTTCACATTCTTTCTGTTTCTTTTTTATCTTATTTTTATTAATATGTAACATTCATACATATTTATGGGGTACATGTGATATTGTGATACATGCATATAATGCGTAATGAGGCAATGGATTTAGGATATCCATCACCTCAAATGTTTATCATTGCTTTGTGTTGGAACATTTCAAATCTTCTAGGTATTTTGAAATATACAAAACATTGTTGTTAACTATAGTCACCCTACCGTGCTATCAAACACTAGAACTTATTCCTTCTATCTGTGTATTTTTACATTCTTAAAGATTGTGCATGTTCCAGTTTTTTCTGCTGAGAATCAGCTAGTATAGTTCCTCTGAGATGATGTAGCTTATCACCGTTTACATTCTATTGTCCACTTGACTGTGAATTTTAAGAGGCTGCGTCCATAATTGTTCACTTTTATTTCCCCAGCCATAGCACAGTGCCTGGCATGAGTTTTCTAGCTTTGCATATTTGTTGTTTATATTATGATGTGATTAGCCCCGTCACAAAAATGGTTTGTTGAAGATCAAGAGTGATGATGAATGTATTAAATTAATATTATTTAATAAAATGTAAATAATATAAACTTAAATAGTAAGCTGACTTCAGTGCAAATATAGGATGAGAAAATGAATGTTCTAGGAAAATGGAATCTGCAAATAAGGTGAGTTTACATGAACAGATGAAAAATAAAAGTGTGACTAGGAAGTACAAGCATTTTATACAGGTTTTATTAAGTCTATATATAAATTTGAATTTTATTGAACTATTGATCCTTTCACCCCCCCATCTCTCAGGTCATCGTCTATTACACCCAAAACTACTATGGATTTGACATAATTGTCAAACAATACAGATTTTGGGTACATAAAATGAATTTTCACAGAGTAAAAACTAGTGCCTTTCACTTTATTGCTAAAGTGAAGCAGAGACTAAAATTGCAGAGATATAATTTAATCTTACATTCCTCAGAGTAAAACAGGTATAAGCCATGTCATCATCTAGAAATTATAAACCAGCCACAAAATTAATGCCAAATATTTTGCTTGAATAGAAAGTTGGAATTCCTGTATCAATTGATATTGTTAGATGTTGCATAATATCACTGGCATATAATGTGGCGAGCAATTACTCTTACATGTACATACGGTCAGATATTTTGCTTTATGGTAGTATTAAAGCCAGGGTGTAATATCAATCAGAACTTGGAAATCTATGTGTTAGGGAGGAGGGAAGGATGTTCAATGACATTTTTCTCCAGGTAAACCTCAGGCTGAAGAATATTCTTTATTTGTTTAGTCAATTACTATTTTGTGAACCATGATATAAACTGAAAATGAGGCATTCAGAGAATTGTGATTGAATTGAATATTAGCTATGTATGCAGGAAGGAAAGTTGTTAATATGCTAATAAGAGAGCCACTCCTGCTCTATTCATAGAAAAAACGCTGGTGGCTTGTATTTTCTTGGTGTTGAGAATATAATAAAAACAATAAAAATGATTAAAATGAAGTCACTGACTATACTTCTTTTCATCATGCTATGTAAAGAAATGGGTAACAAGTTGGGAGATGTGAGGATGATGGGATTCTGTCCCCCGGGAATAGGTGACACTGAATGGCTCTAACTGAGCACAAAGAAGGAAAAGTCCATTCAGACTACCTCCTTTACTTAAGCTGTTCTTTGGGGATGTGGAGAATGCCCCCATTCCTGAATGGTCTTAAATGAGACTCATCTTGAGGAATAAGGTTCTATGCCAAAGAAATAATAGAGTGGCAGGGTGTAAGGAACAGAGAAGCCAGGCCCCCTGGGCACTGACAATCAGAAGATAAAAGAGCAGATCAACCAGAGCAGATTGTGGCTATAGGCATGCTAGGAAATGAGGGTGGGGGACATCTGTCCTGTCAGCATGGAGGCATGGTATTAAGGAGGATCCATTAGCAGCCTCTTGATTTGCTCTGTTTAGGTAGTTAACACTTATCAATAATGCAAGCCAGGAGGGGCAGAGTAAAACCAGAGCTTTCATCAAAGACTGGAAGAAGCAGAAATTTTTCCATATGCCAATGCTTACTCGATAAGCCAATTTGGCTAGTAGGGAGGGAAATGAGATGTGTGACCTCATGGTGGACCACTGTGACTTCCAACACAGTACATGTGATTGCAGTACCTCAACTTGCCTTTGTTGCAGAAAGACAATAGTACAACATCTAGGCTTCCCAAATAAGGTTGGAAAAGAGGTAGGGGATCTGAAAGTCCCTAGGTTGAACTCTCAGGTGAAATCCCACAAAGCAATCAAGAGCTGTGATAAAATTTCAAAGACAGAACATGAACCCTAAACTTAGGGGTAGGTCATGTCAGAAATCAGTATGCCCTAATCCTGGTAGTCATTTTTCTAGGGGCCTGGAATCACAATATATCTGAGGAAAGTCTCTAACATGAAAGGCAGAAACTAAAACTAACAAATAGAAAAAACCAACTTGGAGAATATGAAGGCTATCTAAAGATAAGAAAACTAGAAAAGAACACAAAACAAAAAGCCTATCTTTAATATATACAGAGAGCTAAGAGAAAATATCAATCCATGACATAAGTAGAGGATACTAATTAAAAAGTATGTTCAGAAAGCAAGCAAACAAAAACAAAAACAGTTCTTAGAAATTATAATAGCAAAGGATTAAAAACTTAATATGGGAATTTTCTGTTTCCAATAATGGAAGGCTATATTATTTGAATTAACTATCCCACTGGATTAAAATTTTAAAGAGCTGGATAAAATATATCAAAACATGTTTAAAGTATCAAAGACAAAACAAGACCATAAGGAATTATAAGGTCAAAGTAAAATAAAAATCAGAATCCAAAAAGGTAAAAGAGCACAGAAGCCACATTTACCCTGGTGATGCTTGCCAATCCTGGAAAACTATGACCTTTATTTTGATAACATCACAGAGAGATGGGAACAGAAATAAAATTCCAATAACCACAAAATGGAATTTCAAGCCCTGAACCTGGTTTAAGGTAGTCCCATATCAGTAGTGACTCCACTAGTAGACTTTACTACGTGAATAATATATTTTAATTAAACTTTTTTTTTAAAAAATGGAGGTGAAATAAAGACATTTTCAGATTTAAAAAAACCCAAGAGAGTTCTCCAGCAGAAGAATAGCACTAAACATTTCTAAAGGCTGTACAATATTAGGATAGAAAAGAATGATTCCATTCAATAAATGGTGCTGGGAAAACTGGATGGCCACATGTAGAAGACTGAAACTAGACCCACATCTCTCACCTCTCACAAAAATCAACTCACGATGGATAACAGATTTAAACCTATGATGTGAAACCACAAGAATTCTTGAAGAAAACATTGAAAAACTCTTATGGACATTGGCCTAGGCAAAGAATTTATGAAGAAGACCCCCAAAGCAATCACAGCAGCAACAAAAACAAATAAATGGGACCTGATCAAATTAAAAACCTTCTGCACAGTCAAGGAAACTATCACTAGAGTGAACAGACAACCTACAGAATGGGAGAAAATATTTGCATGCTACACATCTGATAGAGGGCTGATAACCAGAATCTATACAGAACTTAGGAAAATCAACAAGAAAAAAATCAAACAACCCCATTAAAAAATGGGCAAAGGACATGAACAGAAAGTTTTCAAAAGAAGACAGAATAATGGCCAGCAAACATACAAAAAATTGCTCAACTTCTGTAATCATCAGGGAAATGCAAATCAAAACCACAATGAGATATCACTTAACTCCAGTGAGATTGGCTCATATCAAAAAATCCCCAAACAACAAATGTTGGCGGGGATGTGGACAGATAGGAACACTCATACACTGCTGGTGGGACTGCAAATTAGTACAACCTCTATGGAAAGTAATATGGAGATACCTCAAAGAATTAAAAGTAGAACCACCATTTGATCCAGCAATCCCGCTACTGGGTATTTATCCAAAGGAAAAAAGGACATTTTATAATAAAGACATCTGCTCACGAATGTTCATAGCAGCACAATTCACAATTGCAAAGATGTGGAAACAACCCAGGTGCCCATCAATACACGAGTGGATTAATAAAATGTGGTATATGTATACCATGGAGTATTACTCAGCAATAAAAAACAATGGTGAATTAACACATCTGGTATTATCCTGGTTGGAGCTAGAGCCCATTCTTCGAAGCAAAGTTTCACAAGAATGGAAAAACAAGCACCACTGGTACTCACCATCAAATTGGTACTAACAATCAACACTTATGTCACACATGGCAATAATATTCATCAGGGGGCGGGCAGACGGGAAGGGGGTGGAGGGTATGGGAAAACTCTCACTGAATGGATGCGGGGAGCAGTTTGGGGGATGTCCACGATTGTAGCTCTGACATGGGCAGTGCATGGGCAATATATATAGCCAAAGTGTTGTACCCCCATAATATTCTGAAATTAAAAAAAAACACCCCATAAAGCTCAGGAGGAACCATGAATACCAAAGTGTGAGGTTGGCATGCCAGAGGAAGGAGCCTCTAGAAGCTGAAGAAGGCAAGGAAAATTCTCCCTGAAGTCTAGAGCAGGAATGCAGCCCTGCTGACACCTATATTTTAAACTTCTAACTTCCAGAATTGTCAGAGAATAAATTTGCCTTGTGTTAGGAAAAGAAAAGAAAAGAAAAGAATGATCCCAGATGGAAGTTCTGAGATACAATAATGTATGAAGAGCAAAAAAAGTGGTGAATATGTTAGGAGCCCTATATGATTACTGACTTTAAAATAATGATAATACCTACTGGGATTTAAATATATTGAATTAAAATTCACATTAATAATGCCATATAGGTGCAACATATGCAAATCAATAAATGTGATATATCATATCAACAGAATGAAGGACAAAAACCATATGATCATCTCAATAGACACAGAAAAAGCATTTGATGAAATTCAATATACCTTCATGATAAGAAGTCTCAATAAGTTAGGCATAGAAGGAACATACCTCGACACAATAAAAGCCATATATGACAGACCCACAGCTAACATCATACTGAGTGGGGGAAAGCTGAAAGCCTTTCCTCTAAGAACTGGAACAAGACAAGGACGCCCACTTTCACCACTCCTATTCAATATAGTGCTGGATGTCCTAGCCAGAGCAATCAGGCAAGAGAAAGAAATAAAGGGCATCCAAATTGGAAAAGAGGAAGTCAAACTGCCCCTCTTTGAGGATGACATGATCTTATATATAGAAAAAACAAATATGCCACCAAAAAACTCTTAGAACTGATGAATTCTATAACAATAAATAATAAAGAAATTCAGTAAAGATAAAATCAACATAAAAATCAAGTATTTCTATACATCAATGATGAAACTAGGAGTAGTTTCAGAAAAAGAAATCAAGAAAGCAATCCCATTTACAATAGCTACAAACCCCCCCCAGAAATAAAATATAACCAAGGAGGTGAAAAACATTCTATAAGGAAAACTACAAAACACTGACGAAAGAAATTGAAGAGGACACAAACAAATGGAAAGACATCCCACACCCATGCATTGGAAAAATTAATATTGTTAAAATGACCATACTGCCCAAGACAATCTACAGATTCAATGCAATCCCTATCAAAATACCAATGACATTCTTCACAGAAAAAGGAAAAACAATCCTAAAATTCATATGGAACCACAGAAGAAGCCAAAGCAATACTGAGCAATAAGAAAAAAAGCTGGAGGCATTACACAACCTTACTTCAAAATATACTATAAAACTATACTAAACAAATCAGCGTAGTATTGGTATAAAAACAGACATATAGACCAATGGAACAGAATAAAGAACCCAGAAATAAATCCACATATTTATAGCTAACTGATTTTCAACAAAGGCACCAAGAATATACATTGGGGAAAGTATACCCTGTTCAATAAATCATGCTGAGAAAACTGAATATCCATACGCAGAAGAATAAAACTAGATCCCTGTCTCTCATCACATACAAAAACCAACTCAAAATGGATTAAAGACTTAAATGTAAGACCCAGTACTATAAAACAACTAGAAGAAAACATAGGGGTTGGGCGTGATAGCTCATACCTATAATTCTAGCACTTTGGGAAGCCAAGGCGAGAGGATTGCTTGAGGCCAGGAGTTTGAGACGAACCTGAGCAAGAGTGAGATCCCTTCTCTACAAATTAGAAAAATTAGCCAGGCATGGTGGCACATGCCTGTAGTTCCAGCTACTTGGGAGGCTGAGGCAGGAGGATTGCTTGAACCCAGGAGTTTGAGGTTGCAGTGAGCTATGCTGACACCACTGCAATCTAGCCCAGGTGACAGAGTGAGACTGTCTCAAATGAAAAGAAAAAAAAAAAGACAAATCATAGGAGAAATGCTTCAGGACATTGGTCTAGGCAAAGATTTTGTTGCTAACACTTCAAAAGCAACAAAAACAAAAACAGACAAATGGGACTGTATTAAATGAAAAAGCTCCTGCATTTCAAAAGAAACAATAAACAGAGTGAAGAGACAACCTTTAGAATGGGAGAAAATATTTGTAAACTATTCATTTAATGAGGGACAAATATCCAGAACATACAAGGAACTCAAACAACTCAACAGCAGAAAAACAAATAATCCAAGTAAAAAGTGGACAACAGTTCTGAATAGACATTTCTCAAAAGAAGATACACAAATGGCCAACAAATATATGAAAAAATGCTCAGTATCACTCATCATTAGGGAAATGTAAATTAAAACCACAATGAGATATCTCACCCCAGTTAGAATGGCTATTATCAAAAAGACAAAAAATAACAAATGCTGGCAAGGATGTGGAGGAAAGGAAACACTCATACATTGTTGGTAGGAATGCAAATTAATAAAGACATTATGGGTAAAAGTGTGGAAGTTTCTCAAAAAACTAAAAATAGAACTACTATATGATCCAGCAATCTCACTACTGTGTATTTATCCAAAGGAAAGGAAATCAGTATCTCAAAGGGATACCTGCACCCTCATGTTTACTGCAGCAATATTTACAATAGCTAAGATATGGAATCAACCTAAATGTCCATCAACAGATGAAAGGATAAAGAAAATGTGGTGTATATACACAATGGAATACTCTTCAACCATGAAGAATGAAATCCTGTCATTCATGGCAACATAGATGAGCCTGGAGGACATTGCGTTAAACAAAATAAGTGAGGCACAGAAAGATAAGTGCCACATGTTCTCACTCATATGTGAGACCTGAAAAACAGTTGAGCTCATGGAAGTAGACAGTAGAAGTTGTGGGTATTAGAGGCTGGGAAGGGTAGGGGAAGGACGTGGGATGGGGACAGGTTGGTTAACAAACACAAAATTATAGCTAGGTAGGAGAAATGAGTTCTGGTGTTCTGTAGCACTGTATGGTAAATAGGGTTAACTATAATTTATTGTATATTTTTAAAAAGCTAGAAGAGACGATTTTGAAAGTTCACAACATGTTTGAGGTGATGGAATGCTTATTACCTTGATTTGATGATTACACATTGTATATACATATTGAAATATCACTCTGTATCCCATAAATATGTGTAATTATTATGTGTCAGATGAAAATAAAAGGAAAAATATAATGCCATATTTAAAAAAAGAGAGGTGAGGTAGTGGAGTTAAAGTGTTCTAAAGTCCTTGTATTTTCCAGAAGGATTTTAAAGATATTGATTAACATTATAAATCAATGTTAATCAACGAGAAGGTAAGGATCTATGTTATAAGTTCTAGGGAAATCATTTGAAAAGGAGAAATGGAGTATATAACTTCTAAATCTATAGAAGGAAAATGTATGGTTAAAAAATATCCAGTAATTCAAAAGAAAGCAATTGATGATAAAAGACAAAAGAAAACAAAACATGGAATAGACAAGACAAGCAAAAGCACAAATTAAAATGAATAATTTAAACTCAGTTCTGTAATATTTTAAATGTAAATGAACCAATTTCATCTTTTAAAAGGCTGTATTGATGGATTGAGTAGAGATATAAATTTAAATTATATGCTGTTTAAAAGAAACATATCTAAAGTATAATGATATAGAGAGGTTGAAATTAAAGCATACAAAAATATCTTATTCAAATATTAAGAAAAAGAAAGCTGGTATACCTATATTAATATTGAACAAAAGAGAATTTATGGGAAAAAGCATTTCTAGAGATAAGAGTCATCTCATATTGTCAAAAACATCAACTCACCAGGAAGATATGTCAGTTTTTAATTTGTCTGTACCTAATAACATGCCCTTAAGTGCATAAAGCAAAAAATAATAAAATACTAGGAGAAATGGACAAATCCACAATCTTAGCAGGAGATTTTAAGTCTTTCAGTAATTGATAGAACAAGCAGGAAAAAAAAAAAAAGGAAGCTAGATGATTTGATCAACACACTTAAGAATTTTGCCCTAATTAATACATACAGATGTCATGGTCCCCTTTCAGAAGTGGGATGGACTACTCAGCTAAACTTTGGTTCAGATGTTGATACTGATGATATCACACACACACCCCCCCATGAAATGGTTTATTACTCATATAATGGGGCCAAATACTTGGAAATTAAACAACATACTTCTAAATAACCTCTGAGTTAAAGAAGAAATCACAAGGAAGTTTAGGATATATTTCAAAGGATATGTCTCTTCCCACTTTCTTTCAGAAAATAGAGTAGGAAGGAATACAAAGACACAACAAAAATTTTTTACAGACCAATATCACTAATAAACATAGACACAAACACCTTTAAGCAAATATTAGCAAATAAAATCTAGTAATGTGTTAAAGGGTAATATGTAATTTTATTAACCTAGTAATGCAAGGTTGGTTTAACATTTGGAAACTAGTCAATGTAATCAATAACATTAATGGAATAAAGAAGAGCTATATGATTATTCCAATAGATGTAGAAAAATATTTTACAAAAGTCAATATTCTTTCATGATAAAAGAATTCTCAGCAAATTGGGAATAAAAGGGAATTTCCTCAGCCTGACAAAGGTTATCAATGAAAAACCTATAGCTAAACTTATAAAAGTGAGATATTGAACACTTTTACTTCAAGATTAGGAAAAAACCCAATAATGACCACTGTTGCCACTACTTTTAGACATTGAACTGGTAGTTCTAGCCTGTGGAATGAGGCAAGGAAAAGAAACAAAAGGTATAAAGACTGGTAGAGAAGCTGTAACACTGTCTCTATTTGTAGAAAAAATGATTTCTTTCTTTCTTTCTTTTTTTTTTTTTTGGTGCCATGACTCAGATACAAAATGATTGTTTTAAATGTGGAAAATTCTAAGGAATTAATATAGCATGGTTACAGAATACAAGGTCAATACAGTAAATTCTCATTATTTATGGTAGTTATGTTCTAGAAAGTTGCCTTGAACACCGAATTAGTGAATACTGAACATTTGCTTCTATGGGAAATACCGGGTTAGGCTCCTGTGAGCCTCTGGGACAACATTTTTCGTCAATCAATATATACCTTTGTTATATGTGTGTTTCTGTTTAACAACATCTTTTGATATATATGTGTGTGTGCATATATATACACATATATATATATGTATAGTTGATTCATTAACATAAAACTCATGGCCAACAGCACCGTAACTCATGCCTAAATAGAGCTTATCTAACACATGTTATTTCTTTGTGATATAAGGCACATCACAAACTTCTTGTGCTCAGGAGCCCTAGAGAGCACTTCAGCCCTACCCCTGGGGAGCATTTTAAACAGGAAAGTCACCAACAAAAAACACAAAAATGCAATAAACATGGCATTGAATATACTGTGAAAAGGCTACTTGTTTACATTATGAGAACTGAAACAAGAAGGCAAAGGGTTGCCTTGCTCAACCTCAGCTGGGAATGTACGTTGGGAGCTCAAATTTTTCATCACTTTGTGCATGTCTACAAATGAATGTAGGGTTACAAATAAGTTTTAGTGAGAAGGCAAATTTGCAGACACAGAATCTGCAAATAATGAGGATCAACTATTACTGTGTATTAGCAAAATGAAATTAGAAATGAAATTTTTAAATACCTTTAAAAATACCTTTAAAACAGCAGTCTCCAACCTTTTTGGCACCAGGGACAGGTTTCATGGAAGACAAATTTTCCATCGACAGGGGGTGTGGGTGGAGGTGGGGGTGGTGGGGGGATGGTTTCAGGATGATTCAAGCACGTTACATTTATTGAGCAGTCAAACCTCTCTGCTAATGATGATCTGTATTTGCAGCTGCTCCCCAGTGTCTGCATCACTGCCTCAGCTCCACCTCAGATTATCAGGCATTAGATTCTCATAAGGAGCACGCAACTTAGATCCCTCGCATGCGCAGTTTACAGTAGGGTTTGTGCTCCTGTGAGAATCTAAGGCCATCGCTGATCTGATAGGAGGTGGAGCTTATGCCATGATGGAAATGATGGGGAGTGACTGTAAATACAGATGAAGCTTCACTTGTTCACCTCCTGCTGTGTGGCCTTGTACCTAATAGGCCACAGACCAGCACCGGTCTGCAGCCCAGGGGTTGGGGACCACAGCTTTAAAATATCAAAAAACATAAAATGATTAGGAATAAGTCTACTTCAGAACTTAAACTGAAACCTACAAAATTTTGCTGCAAAATGATCTAAATAAATGAAGAGATATATCATGTTCATGGATTGGAAGATCCTTCCCAATTCATCAATAGATTCAATATAATCCCAATTAAAATCCCCAAAGTCATTTTTCAATAAATCAGCAAGCTGATTCTAAAATTTATATGGAAATGCAAAGACTTAGACTAGCTTAAACAATTTTGTAAAAGAACAACAAAGTTTGAGGAGTTATATTACTTGATTCCAAGACTTACATAGAGCTACAGTAATCAAGACAGTGCAGTAAAATTTGTGTAAAAATAGAAAAATAGATAAATGGAACAGAATCGTAAGTCTAGAAAGAGACCCACACATATACCGGTCAATTGATTTTAAAGAATTACCAAAGCAATTCAATGGAAAAAAAGACATTTTTTGTACCAAATTGTGTTAGAACACTGGGTTTCAATGCAGAAAAGAAAATGAAGTTATACCTCTATCTCAAACAATTCACAAAAATTAAGTCAAGAAGGATCATGGTCCTGAATATAACAACTACAATTATAAAATTCCTAGAAGAGAGAAGAGAATATCTTTACAAACTTGGGGCAGGAAAATACTTTCAGAGAGATCATAAAAAGCACTTGCCATAAAAAATTGATGAACTGGACTTTATCACAATTATTGAAAACAAAAGCGTTGTATCTAGAACATATAATGAACATATACAAATCAATAATAAAAAGACAATTCAAATTTGAAAAAATGGGCAACAGACCTGAACATTCACAAAAGAAGATATAAAAAAACGACCAAAAAGCACATAAAAATGTGATCAACATCGTTATACATCAGGGAAAATAAAATCAAAACAACAATGAGATGGCTGAAAAGGCCCCACGAGAATAGCTGAAATTAAAAATAAGTTCACATCTTTGCAATTGCCTTGTATTATCCTGGATGGTGCTGGAGTCCATTCTTTTAAGTGAAGCATCTCAAGAATGGAAAAACAAGCACCACATGTACTCATTGATCAACACGCATTGATCAATCACTGGTACTGATTGACCAACACTTATGTGCACAGATGCAAGTAGCAATCACTGGGTGTTGGGCAGGAGGGACGGGGGAGGAAAGGAAGGTAAATACACACCTAATGGGTGCGGTCCGTACCGGTCAGGGATGAGCACGTTTGTAGCTATGACTCGGTCGGCACACAGGCAATGTATGTAACCTCAACGTTTATACCCCGTAATATTCTGGAATTTAAAAAAATAAACAAATTTTTAAAAATCTCAAGAAAAAAAGTAAGTTAACAACAAATGTTGGCAAATATGTGGAGCTGCTAGAACTCTCCGTACATTGCTGGAGGGAGTGTAAAATTGTATAACTACTTTCATAAAACGTATGGCAGTTTCTTATAAAGTTAAACTTACTACTATTCTGACCCAACAGCTCCACTGCACAAAAGAATTTGTATGAAAATGTCTTTATTCATAAGAGCACCAAGTTGGAAACATCCCAATGGACTGGATAAACAAATTGTGGTATCTTTATACTAAGCAATAAAAAATAATGGATTATTGATACATGAAACAATATGGATGATTCTCAAAAACATTATGTTGGGTAAAAGAAGATAGACATAAAAGAGTACCTACTGTATGGTTTCATTTATAGAAAGTTCCAGAACAGACAAAATTAAGTGATGGTGAAAGAAATTAGAGCGATAGTTGCTAATAGGGGAGGGGGAGAGATTGACTAAAAGAAATTTTCTGAAGTGATTAAAATGTTTTATATCTTAATTGGGATGATGATTATATTTTTCAAAATTCATCAAATTGTACACTTAAGTGCATTTTACTGCATGTAAAATTTATTTTTAAAAAAATTCTTGAACAATTCCTTCTCCACACAAAAGCCACTCTCAAGTACACACACACACACACACACACACACACTCACTCACTTTAATGCATTAGATTGCAAAAAATGAAAATCTTAGTTGTCAGAGAGTATGTGGAACAATTGGAACTTATATCTGCTTGTGGGGGTGTAAATTGATACAAATCACATTAGAAAGCAATTTGACAATATTTAATACAGCTGAATGTGTGACTATGGTCCAGCAATTCTACTGCGAATTATGTACCCCTCAAACACACATGTGAACAGGTATATTCAAAGCAGCACTGTCTGTACTAGTTTTAAACTAGAAATTTCTCAATGCCCACCAACAGGAAACAGATACATATATCGTGTATTGGCCATACAACCAAATACCAAATAGCAGTGAAAATGAAAGTAGAACTACGCCCATCAATGAAGATAATCCTCAGAAGCATAATATTGAGTGAAAAGAATGATTCAGAAAAATACATATTGCATGATACCATTTATATGAAATTGGAAAATACAAAAACTCAATTAAATAAACTCCCTATGCATTTATGCAAATAGGAACAGTACGAAAACATGAATGTATAAGCATAAAATTCAGGATAGTGCTTACCTTTAGGGAGGGGAAGAGGGTGCACAGAGACTCCATCTCTGTAATGTTTTATTTTTAAAATCTGAAGCAAATGTGGAAGAATATTAAGATCTGTTATGCTTGGTGGTGGATCCAGGGTATTTATTTGAGATACCCTTCTACATGCACTGCTGCATGTTGAGATATTTCAAGACAAACAAAGAAAAGAAGTCAACTCTGATGGCTCAGGCTTGGCTTAGAGGGACTGGTATAAGGAATTAATAAATAATTTCATTGTCTCCTGAAGAGAAACTGCAAACTATTCCACTCCCCAAGGATTCAATTTATTTTTTAGGAGTCATTTAATCTTTGGAGCTTTAAATATACTTTGACTCATTCCATAAAGGACTTGAGGTAGCTTGCAACAAAAGACACTTACAATGAACCACAAAAATATAAACATAAGTGGAAAATTAGGATCAAAGATAACAAATATTCCATCAATACTGCTTAACTAGAGTTGCTGTGATCAAGTTTCAAACTTGGCTCTGAACTTTCTTGGCAACAGTAACCACTCCATCTCCAGCTGACCCATAAAAGCAGGTTACAAAAACTAACCTTTGTTCTTCAAGGTTTAAATGTAATATTTTCCTGAGCAGTCTCTCTATTCTATTTTGCATTTTGCCTTGCTAACTAGCCAGCTTCATTCATTTCCCCTCCCTCCCTCCCTCTCTCTCTCTCTCTCTCTCATTTCTTTCATTCCTTCTTTCCCTCCCTCCTTCCTTTTTTGTTTCCTCCAAGAATATCATATTAAACTGTGAGCTGAGAGGGTAAAGCTCATGTTTGCCCAAAGAGGAGATGAATAGGACATGTTTTGGTCTGTCAACAAATTGTTAGTGATAGATAGGCATGGAATCAAAACATGGAAAGATATAGGTAAATTATTATCTACTCTCTGAATAAGCTTACTTACAGTGAATGAAATCATATAGGAAAACAGTAAGAGATTTGACAACACAAAAAGACAAACACAGATAAATCAAACATCAAAAGTAAAAGGCAAATACACTATGATAATCATTTAACAAGTGACAGGTTTATTTTCTTAAATATAAAGATAACATAAACAAATACTGCTATATGCCAAATTTTATAATTCCCACCCAACCCACACTTCTCTCCTCAACTCCTAACTCCTGTGTCCACACCTACTAAACACCTGCACTTGGATATTTACCCACCATCTCAAACTCAACATAGACAAGATGGAATTCCTGATCTTCCTCCCCAAAGATGCTCCATTCATAGCTTGCTCCCATCTCAGTTGATGGCCACTCCATCTTTTCAGTTGCCCAAGCCAAAACCTTGGGGCCATCATTGACTCCTGTCTCTCCTACTGCATCCAATCTATCAGTAGATCTTATTGGTTCTGTCTTTGAAATACACCCCAAACCCAACCACTTCCTGATACCTTCTGCTGCTGTCACTTTGATCTGAGTCACCATTATCTCTTGCCTAGATTAGTGCAGCACCCTCCCAACTGTCCTCCCTAATTTGATTATTGCTCTTGCCTCCGCCTCAGGTTGATTTTCTACACATTATCAGTATGAATCCAGCAATATTTTTATACTTTTAATACATATATCACTAAACAATAACATGTGTCCTTTACATTTTATATTAGTATTTGTATTGTACTTATTAAGTTCTGCAATGTGCTACACGTGTGGACATATTTGAGAAATTCTCATTTTTTATTTGCTATTCCTCAGCATAACAGCAAAACATGAAAGCAGATCAGGAATGACTACGGGCATCAGCATTTTTCCCGGATGCCAGATCCTTAAGACTAACAGTGAATGTGGGTGCTGTCTGCTATTTATTGGCTGAAATATCCTTGGGTGAGTTCTTTAACCTCTCTATGCCTCAGTTTTCTAATGTTCAAATGGGGATTACTCTCATGCGTATAACACAGTGTTAGGAGATTAAGTGAGAATGCATATAAAGAGCTTATAATAGTGTAAAACACTGCTCAACAAGTCTTTGTTATGATTATTGTGACTCAGTGAGAAGAGCATGAATCCCAGTGCATTCCCTGCCCTGATCGGGAACAGATCAGGAGCATGGTAGGGCTGCATTGTCTTACAAGCCAGGCCATTGGTGGAATGAAGCCCAGGAAGTAGGGAGCTGATACCAGCAGCATCCTCAGACTCAGTAGCACAGTTAACTAGCCTCAGATACACCAGCATACTTAGTAACCAGTGCCAGATCTAGCAGCACACTTACCCATCCAGCTGCTGAACCAGAACATGGGGTGCAGTATATTCCTAAATGGGGGATACTGAATGTTTTTACTTTTGAGACAACGACAGTATTGTTTCTGTTTGAGATCTCTTTTGGGAAAAAAGCAATCCTTCAGCACACATGAGCCTGGACAGTCTCAGACTGTAAGATGGTACATCTCTTCCCGTTTCCTGAAAACCCTGGAAAATCCCAAGTAGAAAGGGCAATTTGTTCCATAGATCATCACTCATTCATAACATAGGACCCTCACTTGATCCCAGAACCAGTAGACCCAGGTCCCCTTGTCCTTTCATCTGGGCATTATCCTCACCCAGGACCTCCAGTAAGCAAAATGAGTTCGGAGGATAGAACTAGGTAGGAAGACACGGCCATTGGGAGTTTGGGACCAGACAAAATAAGGATTCAAGAAGTAGAAATCAGTATGGGATAGTGGGGGCACACAAGAGGGAACTCAGGTAGGAAGGAAGGAGAGACCAAAGCTGAGGACTAAGGAAGTTTGGTTTCAGGAACAAGAGAGAAACTCTATTACTAGCCCTGAAGCAGAAAGTCTAGGTAGAGCCAGCAGTGGCTGGGCAGGCTTGCTGCCAATTCATTGAGTGCTGACCTAGGCTTCCTCAAGTTCCCAGAACGACTGGCCCAAGAATGCGTGTGAGGGTCAAGTCTCCAGCAGTAGGGATTGGAGGGTTATGGGAGGAGAAGCAGCATGCAGGAAGCTGGACAGATGATTTATTAAACAGCTAGGCCATTCACCTGCAAAGCCTAGAGTAAGCAACAGTTACTCACACTCCTGAGAAGTCACAAGTCCTTACATCTTTCCTATATACTAGAAGTCCACTAACAAGATATTCTTGGTTCTTCTCTCAACATCACCCTCAAGCTGGGATCTCATTTATACCAAACAGATAAACCCCAGGAGAGAGTACTGTTTACCAGATGAGAAATGGTCCATATTCTTCAGTTGGAGAGACTAAAGGATCAAAAAGCAATGCTAATAGCTCTTCCTGTCCTAGGGCACCAACCCTATGGTTCAACCTGCATCCAAGAGAATAATAATAATAGCTCCACTTATTGTGTGTTTGCTGTGTGCCAGGCATTAGGAGAATTGCTTTATGTGCATTATCTCATTTGATCCTCAACAACAATCTTCTGTGGTAGATACTATTATGAGGAAACTGAGGTGCATATAGGTCACAAGCTGGTAAGCTGGTAGCTTAAGTGCCAAGACATCAACCTAGGACAGTATGACTTAAAAGGCCACGTTCAGAAAAATTATATTAACCTACTAAAGTTGAGCACTCCTTGTGGGGGGAGGGTGACCAAGAGATTTTAAGGATGTGGGTCTTTCTTAGAACTGTACCCAGCTTCCTTCCAAGTGTCTCTGCATGACTTTGCTCTCCTGTATCTTCTATTCTTGTTCACCCACATCCTGGTGGTTCTGCAGACATAATAGCTTCTAGGCAAAATCTGAGAAAATTGGAGAATTTCTATTTATTGACCTGTAAGATTCTTTTTCTGAAATTATGTCATCTCTAGCCTTGGTAATGGGCTACCAAACACCATCCTCATCAGCATGAATTAGGCCAAACCCTTTTGCATCTTGTTTACT
Organism: Daubentonia madagascariensis; assembly: GCA_023783475.1. NCBI lineage: Eukaryota > Metazoa > Chordata > Mammalia > Primates > Daubentoniidae > Daubentonia > Daubentonia madagascariensis. Next base: position 1,777,881 of record JAKFHU010000144.1, on the reverse strand, counting down.
TGTTTAATCTTCAAATGAAATTTCAAAAATTAAAACCTTTCACCCATGTATCCCTAATACTTTGGAGGCACAGGTACACATGCATGCCTGTGAAAAGAGCCCCAGAGCAGCTACGAATGGAAGGAAATACCTTTCTGAGAAGCAGACTTACTGATTTGTAACTGCATTTTACATTCACTTAGGAACCCTTAAAACAAAGCATTTTTTTCCTACCTCAGTTTTGACTCATTTTCACATTCTATGCCCACAGTGACTACTAGGACCTTCTGTGGTGCCCTGAAGATGCACCCCTAGAAGAATGGGGCCTCCTCCCATATAGGTGAATAGCAGGGATCCTACCCAACTAAAGAGGAACATATAATAAATATGACAATTCTGACTGGATTAAGAAGGCAAACATATTTTTTTACTAATTTATTGATAAGTTTATTCTTCACTCATAAAAAAGAACATATTTTTGGTTTTTAAATCATGACATAAAATAAAAAGGCAAATAACTGAAAATTATCAGCTGAAAAGTAGGTAGAAGCAACTCACACTGAATCATCAGCAAATGCTATGTGCTTTGGGCTATAGCGGGGGCACCAGTCAAAGCAAGAACCGAAGATGCAGTGCCAAGCCATCTCTAAAAACTGCTTAGTTTCAAAAGGTTGTTTGGTCATCATATATAGAAAATTAATCCTCCTTTCCTCCTGCTTTCCTTCTTAATCTTTAACTATGAGAACAGTAGGCAATAATGCCTTGATGCTAGTCTTTCTAGTTTGTAGGACAGTGGTATTGTTTTAGCATGTATGACCTGCATATTTTCAGCCTTCAAAAAATAAAACTGCCCAAATCAACTGTAACGAAAAGCCATTTTTATTTTTGGTCAGTTATCTGCTGTAGGCACAGCTTCATATAGGAATTTTTATTGCGGATTTCGATGACTGCATCCCTAACAAGCTCAATGAACATCTGTGGCCAAAGCTTCTGCAAAGCCTCGTTTTTCATGTTGATTTCTGTGGCTTCCTTCACAAGGTCCTCTATATACATTTTGCAGAATTTCTTTTTTTCCTTTATTTCCTGTTAGGAAAAAGAAAAATTTGCATTAAATCATAACTAATGCAAAAGTCAAGTAACAAGCAGCTGAACCACAGAAACCTGAAATTTTATTCTGATCCTCCATCCCTCTCCCCACCAACCCCTCACAGCAGGAATTCTTTCCTAGCCACTCCTGTCAGAGAGCTCTGCTTGAGTAAAGACAGCAACGAGGAGCTCCCTACTTCTCAGCTCACTCCTACTTCTGTTGGACAGCTCTGTTATAAAATGTGTTCCTTTACTGGAATTGCTGAAGCATAACTACTATTTCTCCTATCTCAGTTCAGGTAGTTTACCTCACACAAGTCAGCCGAATGCACAGACTCATGGCTTCCAGTGGTTCATGTATCAGGGTACTGATAATGATAATTTTCATTGGTATGAGGTTAGTTAATAGCCATATAATATTTAATACTTTAAATACCTATCCTCTGAGTTTACTCTCTATGATAGAAAAGGATAAAATGGTACATTACACTGACTTATGTGGCCTATACCATTTGGACAAAGTTGGGGGAGAAGTGTACAAGGAAGAAGAAATACATATGAGCCTGGGACCCAGAATGTGGCCTTCTAAAGAAACAGTGCTCCCACTCAACTTCTGGGTCTGAGAGTCTGCAAATGAAAAACCTGGTTCTAAACAAAACAGGGGAAGTTTTGGGCCAGGGAATATTCAGGCATTGGGCCCCAATTTCAGCATAGAGGCTAAAACAAAGCCACTTTGTTTAATGTAAGAATTTGACATTATTTTAGCTATTGATACTTTTGGAAAATATCAAGGCATAATTATGGAATGTGTCATATACATATGGAAAAATGAATTCAACACATTAGATAATCAGAATTATAAGGGAAGTAATTCACATAAATCATGGAGGAAAGAAATAATAAATGTCAATGAGAAAATACATTTAACTACTTGGAAAATGATCCATTTAAATCTCTAACTCAAATCAAAACAACAACATAATTTCAAGATGAATTAAAAGAGGTAAATTTAAAATATCAACAGATACTGTCATTAAAATTATACCTATGAAGATTTGTAATAACAAGAAAAATGCTTACATTATAAAGTTATGTGAAAAAAGAAAAATGCAAAACAAAATTTTGGTAGAGTTTGGGCTCTCTGAATGTGTGCATTTGTCAAAACTCAGCAATTGTATACCTAAGATTTATATTTTAGTATATTAATTTTACCTAAAAAAACTGTATCAAATACCGAACTCTAATTAATGATATGCATGCTGAATTATTTCAGGAGAAGCTTACTAATGCCTGCAATTACTTTAGAATGAATTTTAAAAAACCCAAGGTGGATTGATGGATGGATAGAGGGATGAATAGGTACATGTACATGTAATAAAGCAAGTACACTGCATGGTATGATGCTAATAGTATAATGTAGGTTTTGGGTGTATGGGTGTTTATTGTAAAATTCTTTCAACTTTACTATGTGTTTGAAATTTTTATTAAAAATTAGGAAAGAATGCATAGAAACTATCAAAGAAAATATACTGAAGTGTTATTAAGATTGTCTTTAGGTTGTGAGACCATGAGTGTGTTTTCCTCCTTTTTTCTATTTTTCTTTTTCCAAATGTTTATGATTTTTAAAATATGTTTTAAATTCCTGACAAATTAATGTAAGTTAATAATGAGTCCACATTGCACTAACTTTGCCTAACAGAGGCATATTTTGGGAATTTTCTTATGACATATATCATCCCTAAATAATCACTCACCATTCAGGGGTCAACATGCCCGGTTGATATAGTTCATACACTAAAACAACAGGTCATAGGTTGACCTATAATTAAAATATGTACAGATTTTGATAGGTGATAAAAAGTATTTCCAGCTGACTATTTCTCTGATGAACCTAAGTTCTCTAACCCTGACCATACTACAGTTTGGGACTTAGCCACATGCACTAAGTTAGCATGTCGATGAGAACAGCATTTAGCTGCTCCCTTTTAACACTCAGGAAATCTGAGCTACAGAGGGGCCCCCAGAAAGAGGGATAAGTGTGAATCACTAGAGATCAGTGACTAAAATGAGCAATATTTTACAACAAGCAATGCATTTATACAAGTAGAAGGCACAGGGCATATTAAGTGGGTGCTTCTCTTACAGATTTCTAAATTTCTTAAAACAGGATTTGAATTTATAAAAAGACAAAGTTCTATGATTAAGATGAGGAATTTTTATAATAATTTAGAAATAAGAAAAATTAAAAGAATGAAATGATGTATTTTGTTAAATCATTTCTATATAATACAAATTAAAATAAACTTCATAATTAGCATAGTATAATTTTTAGTGCTTTTAAATTTCCTGTTATAGTTTCTTCCATTGTTTCTCTATGAATACGTTGATACAGAATTGTATTTGCTATAATAACCCTTAATTTAGTAATGTGTTTGAAAGCATTTTTACTTCATCATTTCTCCTTTCCTCCAAGCTGGTTTCTCTGCATCTCCATGCAGTATACCCTATAACTCATCAGGTCTCTGCCAGGCAACTCACTTTGCCTGTCCAAAATGATACCATTAAGAGCACATGAAAGACGCCTCTCTTGCCCTGACCCATCAAAGAGTTGTAGCTCTTTGCATAATGCTTCTTCCATTCTCAAATGCTTTCCTATGCTTGTTTCTTTTTATCCCACAATATCTGTGAGATTCATAAAGCAAGTATTTTACAAGTTCAGTCCTGATGAGATGAACTCTATACAATATTGTTCATATTATTTCATTGAACTAGAATTTTGTTATGAGGATGGTTTGGGAAAAAAGTAGGTCAATCGCAAGGTTTGTTAATAGAGCAATTTTAACTATAGTGGTACTTGTATTAGGATTTAATCCATATCCCTATTTTATAAACAGAAAACAAGATCTATTGAGGTTGAGAGATTTGCTCAGGATTAAACATCATCTGTTAATACTTCCCTAGAGAATAATCTAGTCTGAAGAACTTGCAGTCTAGTTGGGAGATGGCTTACACATATAAAAAGCTAACTAAAAAAATAAAACAGTAGATAAGTGCTGAATGAAATGTTCAGAGAGCAAATATAATTAGTGTTCAGAGAAGAGAGAGTCCTTTGCACTGGAGTGGTCAAGAAGACTTCAGAAAGTGCCATGATAAACTGTGAAAGAGTCCAAGGTCGGCAATCAGTCAATAATTCACCGTGAACCTGAGTAATTCACCTGAGTTTCTGGTTTTCCTCATCTGTACAGGGGTAGGGAATCTTTTCATGTTGGAAGGCCACATTAATTTAGCTATAATCAAATAAGGCCACATTCAAGAAACTCCAATTAGATATACTTAAAAATGTACACTATTTTGTAAAAATCTAACTACTATGTACTTAATAATTCAAAAGATGAAAACTACTTGTTAATTTTAAAGTTAACTAACCTTTTAATGACTTTGTTGTGTCTGCTTTTTGTTGGAAAGCATTTGAATAGTTGGTTGCAGCATGGAGGTCTACAGTTTCAGTTGATCCTCTAGGTGGGTATCAGTCATTTGTGACCTTAAGGGCATCTTAATTTGGGTTAGGTAGGTAGGAGAATGCAGATTTGCAGCAATAAGTGGTTGAAAAGCAAGAAAGCATTTTTCAGGCATGTTGCCAAAGGTGTGGGTATTCTACTGCATTTTTCCATATTTCAATTGGATCTTACTTAGCATCAATGACTTTAAAATGCCATCTACTGAGAGCTCAATCAATTCCATTTGTAGTTCTTTAGGCGATATCAACTAGGTGAGGCTGAAATGCTAATTTGAGTGGGATGTCATGATTCTCAAAGTCAGTAAACATTTCATTGCATTCTCCAATTAATAGGTCTATAGCAGCTCCGTATTCTTCAAATGATTCATCAGTGACCTTTGCTAACTGGGGAAAATGTTCATCCAATATTTCCTTTTGAAGAAGAAGTGTTTTTAAAAAAGATAGCTTTTTTTTCGAAATGCTTGGATTTTTTGCCACATATCATATATAGACTTAGTCTTACTTTGCAAAGAAATATTCAAGTCATTTTGATTTGACATGATATCACACAGAAATGTCAGAATTTTCCTATGGAAATCTTCTTCCAATAGTTCACATTGCTGATTCTGTTCTTCATAATATTTAACTATCTGTTCTTGCAGAGATAAAATTTTGGCTAACACCTGTCCCTGTGATAGCCAGTGCATTTTAGAATGATATGGCAAATCCACACTGAATACCTCATTGCTCAACTTTAGCATGTTATAAAACTGACGATGCCATGTTGCATTTGCATGAACATAGTTAACAATATTTATAACTCGTTGTAAAGTATCACTTAAAATAGTAGCTTTAGCACAGAGATTTTGCTGATGCAAGATACAATGAAAAGAAATGAGAGCATCTGGATCTGTTTATACTTTTTTTTATTTGTGCAATAAACCCTTTATGTTTTCCTGTCATGGAAGGTGCACTGTCTATACACACACTCACTAAATTTACCAAATTCAGTCCAACTTCACAACATTTATCTTGAAAGTTGAAGATATCTATTCCCCATGTTCTGTTTGCAAGAGTGCCAAAAGCGAGTAACTCTTCGTAGCAAAGAAAATCTTCTGTTATGACCCGAATGAAGTATAAAATCTGCATTGAGTCAGTAGTATCAGTTTTTTCATCCAAAGTGGTTGAATAATACATATTTCCCTTTTGAAGTATTGCATGGAGTTGTTCTGTTAAGTTGAAGGCTAATTCATGCTACCGATCAATTATGGTTCTCCTTGAAAAAGGCATTTGTTTCACACCTCTCCCTCTAATTTAAAATATTTGTGGTCCTTATGAGTGTTATAATGCTGATGAGCATTGAATTTCTTTAATGTTGATATTGCAGTATCACAAAGCAAGCAAATCATCCTATCTTTAGCAGAAACAAGAAAATATTGCAATTCCCAATCCTCATTAAAAAATCTGTTTTCTTCCTTCAGCATTCTCTTCGCCTTCTTTGACATGATGGGCTGTTAAGCAGACAGAATTAAAAAATACCGTCGAGCTGTGCAACTATTCACAAATTTCACTTCAAACAGAAACACAGTGCACTGTTGTCAAAAGCTCATAACAGACTGGTGTTCTCAACCCCCTTAAACTCTCGCCAAGCAGCTTCGGGTGCTAGTGGCGCCAATCAGGCGGGGGAAGTTAGAACTAAATCATGAGCATAGCAGCCGTCAATTTAGCCCTTATGGCTTACTAATGTTCTAATTGTGCTGGTCAATCTAGGAGGATTATATTGTTGAAACTTATTTTATTCTTTGGTATTTTAAATATGTTCATTTTAAAAATAAAATAAAAATATAAAAGATGAACAAAAATGTATTAATAAAACTAAAAGAATTTGTTCTGTAAAATTTGATTCAGTCAAAAGGCCGCACTTAAGGACCTAGAAGGCCACAGGTCCCCCACCCCTGGTCTAAGAAGAGGATTAGATTCTTTAAAGTCCCTTTCAGCACTCTGCTTCTATGTCCATCTTAAATCTTTTTCATATGAGTCAGGAGAATGGATGGACAACTACCAAGTAACAGAATTATGACATGTATAATGAAAGGGTCTGCTTAACCTGATTTGTGAGGAACTCACCTCAATTAATTTTCGCAACAACTCAGGATGTACAGAAAAGAGAGACTGAGCACTTTGTGCTGCAATGATTTAAGTATTTTTCAAGATGTGGGGAGCATGGTATAAGCGAAGGAATGCTGGGCTGTGAGTCAAGACAGAGTGATTAAGAGACTTGGGCAAGGTCTTTCAGGTAATAAGTGGTTGAATAAGGGGCTCAAATCCAAGTCTCTTAATTGTTAGCCTAGCGTTCTTTCCAAAATATTATGGGGCTTCAGATTCCTTCTTTTTCCTTTAAAATTTCTCAAAAGAGGAGTCAACATTCCTTATCTTTACTACTTCATTGCTTATTTATTTCTTAAACCCACTTTAATCAAGACTCTACTTATATGACTTCACTGAAGCTATTTCTGTTTTTAAAAACCTGCATGCCTATAGTCGCAGCTACTCAGGAGGCTGAGGCGGGAGGATTCCTTGAACCCAGGAGTTTGAGGCGAGCCTGGACAACATAGAGAGACTACCCCTTTCTCTAAAAACAAAACAAAACAAACCAAACCCCCAAAACCAAAAACCAATGACCCTAACTGCCAAATTTATCAAAATTTTTTCCTTTATAGGTTGCACACTAGTGGTGTGAAAAGATCATAACCAACCCAATCAAGGTCATAAAGATTTTCTCCTATTTTAAAAATAAGAACTTTAAAGTTTTGCTTTTCATACTTGAGCTTTTATTTGATCTGGAGATCATTTTTTGTTGTATGGTGTGAAGAAGTTCAATATGTTTTCCTGATTGGATATCCCATTTCCTCAGTATTATTACTGAGGAATATTAAAGGGTCTGTCCCTAGTAGTTTACAATACCTACTATCTGTATAAAGTTTCCCCATATACAGGGATAGTTCTGGCTTTCTGTTTTGTCCACTAGTCTATTTGTCTATCCCTACAGTGCCTTAATTACTATAGCATTATAGTAATAGTTGCTATCTGGTAAGGCAAGTTCTCTCCACCTTTACTGTTGTGTATTTTTTAGGTCCTTTGCTCTATCAGATAACTCTTGAGATCAGCTGGTGAAATTCCACAAATAACTCTGTCCAAATTTGAATTAAAACTGTCTTACATTATGAATGAATTTAGAAAGATTTGCCATCTTTATAATGTAGAAAGTTTCTGTCCATAAACATAAACTATCTATTTAGTATTTCTTTAACGATTTTCAATAAAATTTCATAATTTCCCCCATAGAGGACTTATATAACATATTTTATTATTCATTCCTATGGTGTTTGTTGTTATGGTAAATGATATCTTATTTTAAATTTATTTTAGAATAGGTAATACAACTTGTATTAGATTGCTGGCCATTTTTGTTACTGATTTCTAAAAGCTCTTTATAATTTAGGGAAATTAGTTACAAACTATTTTTCTAGTCTGTCATTTTTTCTTTGCTTATTTTATTCCCCTGAAGATCTTTCTCATCCCAAGGCTACAAATTAATTTTCCATGGTTTCTTCTAGCATGTTTATGCATAAAGTTTTTAATAAAACTTTAAAATTTCAGACCCATTGGAATTTATGCTGGTGTAAGATAGGATGTCTGAACCCAACTTTTCTTTTTTCTCAGATAGTTCCTCAATTATCCCCAAATTATTTATTGGACAGTCTACCTGACTTGTTTGAGATTATTCTGTATCATACAATAAATTGTCCTCTGTGTTTGGATGTATACCTGAATTTTCCATTCTATTACCTTAGACTATCTCTTTATATCTACCCTGTTTTAATTGATGTCTTTATAACATGCCTTAATATCTAGTAGTGCTAGCCTTTTCCTCACTGTTCTTCTTTTTCAGAGTTTTTATGGTTATTTATGTTTATTTTTTCACATGTACTATAGGGTCAACTTGTCAAAAAAAGGCCTCAACAAAAAATTTCTGGTATTTTTGTTGGGATTATATGAAATTTTTAAATTAACTTAAGGAAAATAGACATATTTTGCTTGACATCTTCTTATCCAAAACATGGTAGGTTTTTCTATTTGTATAAATCTTTTGTGTGCTTTGACAATGTTTTAAAGTTTTCTTTATATAGATCTTGCATATTTATTATTAGTTTATTACAAGGTATTTTATCTTTTTATGTTACTACTGTGAGTTAGGTCTTTTCTTCTATTATATCTTCTTTCCGCTTGTTATTTGTAATATACAGCTTTTTATAGTTTCTCAATTAATTCTCTTGGGGTTTCCAAATATTCAATAATATTTTCTGCAAATAGTAAGTTTAATCCCTTCTTTTCAAGTTATCATACTGACTTCTTTCTCTTGTTTAATTGTATTGTCTGTATTGATAAACAATAATAGTGATATTAGGTATTCTTGTCTTGATGATGACTTCAACAATGCATTAGTGTTTCACTGCTATCTAAAAAATTACCTCAAACTTGGCAGCTTCAAACAACACACATCTATCAGCTCAGTTTCCATGTATCAGGAGGTCAGGCATGGCTTAGCTGGGTGCTCTGCTCAGAACTTCATAAGGCTGCAATTAATGTGCTGGCTAGGCAGTGTTCCTATCTAAAGCTCATAGTCCTCTTCTAAGCTCAGGTGGTTGTTGGCAGAATTCAGTTCCTTGTAGTCGAAGGACTGAAGTCCCCATTTTCTTGCTGGCTATCAGCCAGGGGCTGTTCTCATGTCCTAAAAGCTTCTCACAGTTCCTTGCCCTGTGGCCCTCTCAAAACATGATGGCTTATTCCTTCAAGGCCAACTGGAAAATCTCTCAGGGAAAGCTTGAATCCTCTTTTAAAGGGCTTGCCAGATTAGGTCAGGCTTACCCGGGTGATCTCCCTTTTCATTAAATCAAAGTTAACTGATTAGGGATCTTAATTATATCTATAAAACTCATTTACTCTTACCATATTCATGGGTTAGAAGCAAGTCATAGGTTTTACCCACACCCAGGGGAGGAGATTAAACAATGGTGTGGATACCAGGGGGTGGAAATCATGGAGGCCATCTTAGAATTTTGCCTACTACTAAAGCTAATGTTTCCAGAATTTCTCCATCAAGCATGATACTTACTATTTAATTTCTATCTATTTTTTAGTTAAAATTAAGAATAGCTGTTGAATTGTGTGAAATTCCTTTTCAATGTCTATAGAAATAATCATGATTTTTCACATCTATTAATTTACTAATATTGAATCTTTCTTGCATTTCTAGGATAAACAGCTCTTTTTCAAATTCATTAAGTGTTGTCCCATATTCTGGCTGATAACATTTTTTAAGGATTTTTGCATCAATATTCTTAAGTCTCTGGTTTGGCTTTTCTTTTCCTATGCAATCCTGGCAGGTTTTATAATCCATGTTATGCTGTCTGCCTTAAAAAAATAGGAAAAGTTTTCCTGCTTTTTTAATACGCTTGAACAAATTAAAAATGATTAGAATTTTTTTGTTCCTTAAAGAGTTGGTAGATTTCTCTATGAAACTGTCCTTGTTTTGAATGCAGCTCTTTGACATTTTTCTAAAATTTTTATGGAAATGAGTTTATGCAGATTTTCTGAATACAGTCAGCCCTCCATATTTACGGGTTTCACATCTGTGGATTCAACCAAACACAGATCAAAAATATTAGGAAAAGAACTATGTCTGTACTGAACATGTACAGACTTTTTTTCTTGTCATTAATTCCTAAACAATACAGTATAACAGCTATTTACATAGCATTTAATTGTATTAGGTATTATAAGTAATCTAGAGATGATTTCAAGTATATAGGAGGATGTGCATAGGTTATACGAAAATATGACATCATTATATATCAGGGACTTGAGCATCAGAGGATTTTGGTATCCACAGGAGGTGCTAGAACCAATCACCCATGGATACCAAGGGAGGACCGTATACACCTCATACACCTGTATTCAGGAAGAGAGGGACTCATAATGCTGCCAGCATGGCTTTCATTTTCCTTTTTTGGCAAGACCAGGAAACCCCTACTGACCAAAGGATTATAGTCAATCTCTCTCACATAGCCCTCTTACTACCTTTCCAGTCTCATCTTTTAACACTGTCTACCTCAATCTCTGCACTTCAACAACAATGCACTGCTTATATTTCCTGGCCCTATCCTGATCTGTTTTATACTTCTATACCTTTTATTCATACTATTCTACTTCCTAGAATTGCCCCCTTTCTCTTTGTCATATAGCTATATTTTATCCTTTAAGACTCATATCAGGCAGCCTCTTTTCTAGAAGCCCCCTTCTTATTAAGATCTGGGTTAGCTATCCATCCTCTACTCTTTTGATATACTGATTTATAATGATCCCAATATATGCCTATCTCCTCCATTAGAATGGGAGGTCCATGAGAGCAAAGACAGTGTCTTCTTATAGTCCTAGTGTATTTCACAGTGCACTGTGTATGATAGGTACTCAAGAAATGATTTTTGGAAGAGTGAAAGTATGAATGTAGAGAGGGCTAAGATGAAATGGGTAGTTGACTTCAAGTATTTGGAGGGTTTTCATAAGGAAGAGACTTGTTCTCTTTATTACATAAGGTGGTACTAGGATCACTAAGTGAAAGTTATTAGGAGGCAGATTTAAGTTTAATATGAATAAGAATTTCTTCACATTTAGAGCTGTTCAGTGATAGACAACTACTGCGTGAAGAACTGACCTTCTTTTGTACTAGAATAATTTAAAGGACAATCTGAACATCTTTTAGGATGCTATAATGTCTCTAGAGGTATGTATATATTTAGGATGCTATAAAAATATTGCTGCATTGAATTTTCAAGTAATTTTCAAGCTGTAATCCTCAGAGCCCTGTGGGTTCCAAAGAGACACTTCAGGATTGGGGGTGTGGTGAGGGAAGAGGAAAAGCATAGAAGAAAAGCCAATCAAATGAAACTCTGAATCTCCTACTTTTCCTCTATAACAACAGTAGTTCTGCTGTTTTGCTTTGTTTTGACATACTGGGTTTTTAGCTACAATATGGTTTGAATAAAGATTCCACAGCTGTTAAAAAACACTGGACAACCACTTGCCTGGCCATTTCACATCTAAATTTTATTTTTATATATATACACACACACACACACACACACACACACATATATATATATAAAATATACACACATATAACCTGTGTGAGGAGATATACAGATCTCTATCTATATATATAGATATATATATATTTCACATCTAAATTATATATATATATAAATAAAATACACACACAACCTGTGTGAGGAGATATACAGATCTCTATCTATCTATATATAGATATATACCTCTTGTGTGAGATATATAGATATATCTATATCTCTCTATCTCTAGAGAGAGATATAAATAGATATAAATATAGATATAGTAGGTATCTCTATGTCTATTTATCCATCTCTTTATATATCTGTATCTATACATAAGCTGTGTGAGGAGATACATAGATATATCTATATCTATCTCTGTCTCTAGAGGTATGTATATATAGAGAGATAAGTCTCTCACTATCTATTTATCTATTAATCTATATCTATATATAACCTGTATGAGGAGATATATAGATTATATACAGTATTTCTATATAGGTATATCTCCTCACACAGTACCCTGCTCATAAGTCATAGATGCTCAATAAACGTGTCTGCTCTCTGTCTTGTTCTTTTCCCCTTTTGACCCCTCAAAATCACTTGAAGAATCTTAACATTCTATTGTTATTTAGATGACTTGTTTCTTCAGCTTTCCTATGAGCTCTATCAAGGTAGGCACTGTATACTTTTCTTCTTTGTAGCTACCACAGCACCATAACATCGTATTCCCCAATAAACCTTTGAACATGTAAAAAAGTAAAGGATCAGTTCTAGTTTTCCTGGGTAAGTAGGTATATCAGGAATAGAACCGGTTGAAATTATATTACATGATTAAGAACACAGAAGTTAATGGTGTAGAATGAAAGATATGAATTAAAACATCAAGGACCCAAGTAAAGAGAATAGAAATGGAGGTTCTGCTGTGTCCTCTGCTGGTCTGGCATGGGTTGCTTAAGTGTCCACAACAAGCCTATACCCCTTTTCTTAATCCAGATAGACCAGGACCCTTGATCCTATTTTGGTCTAGATTTTTGGTACAGATCTCTTTTTGAAGACTTTTTTTCTGTTGAAATAAAGATATTGGAACCATGGGCTCTTCTTCATCTCAGGGCTATATTTCTTCCTAATACTTTGGTGCCTACTATCCCCTAGCTTTGTATATAAGGCTGATAAACATTCTAGAACAAAAAAAGGTCACCTTAACTAAGGGTGAAATGTACAACCCCCAAATCCCAAGCCATGTGAGATATATCCAAGCACTAGATTCCAAAGATTAATGTTAGTTTTACCTCTAGCTTTTCATTATAAAAGTCTCTTGTGGTATAATTTAGTGTAGCACGATTTGTGTTTTCTCCTGCAAGTCTTTTGCTGTCATTATTTTCTTCATTAACAATACCAGGTTTTTTTCCTTTGGTTTCTAGCAGATACCGGAACTGCTTTTTCCTGTAGAAAGATAGTGAAGAGATTTAGAGAGTTACTTATCAGACTTATTAAAACATGTCTATTTTTTGTTGACTTTAGAGGGAAGCACGTGCTTTTTTGAACATCTGTTTTGTGAGTTTGAGTTTATTATTTATTTGAGCTCAGTTCGGTATTCCAATCTTTCTACTAATTAGGCTTTTCAACCCAAATTCTTTTGTTCCATAACTACCAATCATCAACATAAACATGTCTCAAGCATTTATAAAATGAAAAAAAACCTCCACCTTAATAAAAATCAATACAAAAATTAAACAATCATGGGGCACAAAACAACCCAATTAAAGATGTAGTAGGGCAAACTTTCTAAGTCTTCATATCCCATAAAACATATGTTAGTTACCTCTCATAAATCACACAAATAGTTCATAATTCCATCATGCATCTCAGTAGTATTACTCATAGCTAGAAAGTAGAATGGGGTATTGGTTTAAGTTTAGGCAAAAACAAAACAAACAAAACCCCAAAAACCTCCAACTGTTAGTATATCATGGCAAGATCCCTAGTAGGAGGTTAAATAATGAAACAAAAAGCCTCATTTGATTATGAAGAGGGACATACATAGTGCTCACAGTATCACTTACAGAGCCATCAGCCCAGAATTCCAGAGGGCTGCAACTTATCCTCCATGAAGGTCGATTTCTGGTTTCTACCACTTATGGTGTCTCTAAATGAAGTGATGCTATTACTTTATTGTGAACTGTGAACTGAAGCCTGGGAGCACAAGAGGGATATATCTTTTTCTAAATTTCTTCTTTCTTCATTTAAAAGTATAACACAATCATTTTAGAAATTTTGGAAAGTATACATTTTGAAAAGTATGAAGAAATAGATAAAAAAATCACTCGTAAGTCTATAGCTCATAAATCTAAATCTATGACGTTGTTCACATTCAACATATTTCTTTGCAGGCTTTTTCTATAAATTTTTGTAAAAAGTTAGGATCATATTAAACATCCAATTTTGTATACTGTTTTCAACTCATGCTATATAATAAGCATTTTCTCTATCATAAAAAGATAATTTTAATAAATGAATAAAAGTCAATTGTGATATAGATCAAAATTTACCTAATTGTCCCTTTTATTAGATATTTAGGTAGCATAACTTTCTCACTTTTGTAAAGAAAATATAGATCTTTATCTGCATTTATTTTCTTTACAGATGTTTTAATTACAAAAACAATGCCCACACACATTTTCTATTAGTTTTATTAGTCATTTCACAAATCAAATTTCCAGTAATTCTTTTTTTAACATCATATCTTTTCTTTAACTTTATTGAGGGTTATTTTGCTGTACTTTTTCTAACTTGGTGAGATAAATGTTTTTCTCATTCATTTTCAGCCTTTATTCTTTCCTGATATGCTCATTTCGAGACTGGCATGTTTACATTTAGCACCACTTTAACCTGATCCCACAAGTTTTGAAATGTGGTATTTTTATTATATTTCAGTTCAAGGTAGTTTCAGATTTCCATTACAAATTGTCTTTAACCTGTGGGTTATACAGAAATGTGTTTCTTGATTTGCAAATATATGGGGATTTCCTGGTTATCATTTTGTAATTGGGTTAAAGCTTAATTGCATTTTGAACAGAGAATACGGTCCATGTGTTTTCAATTCTTTGCAATCTGTTGACATTTGCTTTATGGATAGTATCTGGTCAATTTTTATAAATGTTCCATGTATGCTTTAAAAGAACGTGTGTTCTGCAGTTGCTGGGGACAATGTTCTGTAAATGTCCATTAGGTCAAATTTGTTATCATATTGTTCAAGTATTTTATATCCTTTTTTCTTATATTTACTCACAGATATATTAAAGCTTCCCACTGAAATTGTGGATTTGTAGTTCTGTCAACTCTCGCGTTATAAATTTTTAAGGTTGTGCTAATAGGTACATACAAATTTAAATTTGCTGTATCTTTCTGGCAAACTGAACCTATTATCAATTTGAAATGATCCTCTTTATTTCTAGTATTACTTTTAACTTTGAAGTCAAGTCTCAATGGCTACTCTGTTTTTATTGTGGATAATATTTATGTTGTTTATCTTTTCTCACTTTTTTACTTTCCAACTTTATGTAAACTTATGTTTTAGATATGTTGTTGTAAACAACATAGAGTTGAACTTCATTTTTTTAATTAGTCTGACAATTTGTGGCTTTCAATCAGAAAAATTAATATATTTGCATCTGTATCATTGAGGTAGATTGATTACATTAACGGTTATATTATGGTTTCCTTGAATTCACGCTTTTTACAATGTGATTTTACAGCTATGTAAGGTCCACTTCCAGGCCCCTTAAATGTTGCTCTGTGACTTGCTTTGACCGATACAACATGGGCGAAATGCTGGTATGTCAGTTCTTTAGCATAGGACTCAATCCTCAAAACTTTTATGGACAAGTTTTTATTTTTTATTTTACCCAGCATTTTTAGTTGTTTTTAACACAAGGGATGATCAAAACAACCAAACTCACCATTTTCAGAATAGAAGTTCAATATATTCCCAATTTTGTACAGATGTGGAGTAAAACTTGAAAGCCACCCTTTTCAAACCATACAGACATAGAGCAAAACTTGAAAACCACTCTTCAACTACTCCACCACCACTCCTAATATCTACACCCTTCCAGGTGTTCATGCTTTCAGTTCCCTTTCTATGTCTCTATATTTGTAAGTATACATATTTATTGTTTTTTATAATATTGAGTCATAATATATTGTTTTATGCCTTATTTTATTCAATTAACTGTATGTTTCTGGATCGTTTCATGTCAGAAGAGGAGATTTATCTCAATCGTTCCCCCCTCCTCATTTTACAGTCATGTAGATAGTATCATATGGATACTACATCCACAATGGAGAAGTGTCATGATATATTTAGCGTTCCCTATTATAGGTTTCTTTGCCTCTATAAATGGATGCTTTTCTAATCTATTTCATAGTTATATTGCATGAGGAACTTTATGTTTCTTATATTAATATGTTGATCTAGTATCTGGCCTCATTATTGTATATTCTGATTAATTCTAAAAGTTTAATAGTTGAGTTCTTGGATTTTCTGGAGAGTCAATTTTTGCTTTTACTGGTCAACTGCTATCTTCCCAATTTCTTTTTTTTTTTAAAAGTTGCTATTATCTTTATGAATTTATTTTTCCCATTTTCTTTTGCTTCACTTTGGTGTTTTTCTAGCTTCCTCAAGTAAAAGCCTCATTCACTACTTTCTAATCTTTTTTGTTTTCCGGTAAGTATATTAATGATATATAATTTCCTCCCAGTGCAGTTTTGGCCATGTCCCGGAGATTCTGACATATAGTACTCTTGTTGTCAAATTCATTTATATATGGGTTACTATTTCAGCTTTAATTTCCTCTTTAATTCAAAAGAGTTAAAGTATTTTTTAATCCTTTTTAAAAAAGGAATACAGGCCAGGTGTGGTGGCTCAAGCCTGTACTATTAGCATTTTAGGAGGCAGAGGCCGGAGGATCGCTTGAGGCAAGGAGTTTGAGATCAGCCTGAGCAACATATCAAGACCTTGTCTCTAAAAGAAATTTAAAAATTAGCTGGGCATGGTGGCTTGGGCCTACAGTCCCAGCTCCTCAGCAGGCTGAGGCAGGAGGATCACTTGAGCCCAAGAGTTTGAGGTTGCGGAGAGCTATGACGACGCCACTGCACTACAGCCTAGGTGACAGAGAAAGACCCTGCCTCAAAACAAAACAAAACCCAAAAACCCCACCAAAAAACAAGAATGAACAAAAACCAAAAAGATAATTCAAGAGGTTCATATAAACATACAGTAAAAAGTAAGCATCTACACACTTTGGAACCCTAGCATCCCCAGTTCAATGTCTAGAGGCAATCATTTTTTAAAAATCAAATATATTTAAACTGCACAAGAATATCTCTGAAAAATATGCTCTATTTCTCATGAATTGCAAGCATACTATACAAATGTTCTATATCTTACTTTTTTTTTTTTTTAGAGATGAGGTCTCGTTATGAGGCTGGTCTCAAACTCTTGGCCTCAAGTGATCCTCCTGCCTCAGCTTCCCAAAGTTCTGGGATTACAGGCATGTGCCACCATGCCCAGCCTCTTATATTTTTATTTTCTGAGACATCTTAACAACTGTTTCATATAAGAATATCTAATTATTTTTAGAGCTGCAAGTAATTGGCCTTGTTCTACTGATGGACATTTACTGAGTTTTCATACTTTTGCTAATATAAATACTGGCTGCAATGAAAATCCTTGGACACATATATTTGTGCTCATGTAAAAAAAAAATCTGTAGAACAAATTCCTTTAGGTGAAATTTCTAAGTCAAAAGGTATGTATGTTTAAAATTTGTTAGACATTGCTAAGTTGCTGTGAAAAATAATTATAGCAACTTTCATTACCACCAAAAGTATATAAGAGCCCTATTTCACCACATTGTATATCATCAAACTTTTAGTGTTTCCCCAAGAAATCATTGCATTATTTTAAAATTTGCATGTCTATACCTTTGATTGAAGTCAAACATCCTCTTTTTAAATTTAACACATTGATGGCCACACTAGAAAAAAAATTTTCCTTGGGACCATGGTGTTTTATTATGAAAATAGAATAAAAACTTCAAAAACAAATATCCTTTCTAATTTAATGAAAAACTTGTTATTTTTTATTGTATTCTGTGCGTGAGTTATATGCAACTTGAAAGACAGTTCATGCGACTCCCAAGGTGAAGAGACATGTGAGTTACATATGCTTCACAAGGCCCTGGGCTCAAAACTAGTGTGAGTTAAATACAACTCACATGGTAGTTAATGTGTTAAAGGCACTTGTATTTTGTTTTCTGGGAACTTGCTTCCCCTGTTTTTTCCATCCTCCTAATTCCAACTAGACAAGTTTTTGGCTATCCTAACTCATTATTTACAATTTTATGATATTATGATCTGTATGAGTATGCTTTTTGGGATATATGGAGATTTTCTTTGAGTTGAATATATGTTCAACTTCTGAAGACATTTCATAGATTTTTCAATAGAATATGTATTTTTTTTCTGAATTGTGCATAAGGTTCTGGAAATAATATTTTAAATACATGTATTTGATAAAGTGTGTTAACTGTGTTATTTAAATCCTCCATATTCTTTCTTATCTTGGTTTATTTGATCTGATTTATGAGACAAGTATGTTAATGTCTACTATAATAACTGAATTTGTCAATGTGTATCTGTATTTGTTGATATGTTTAGAAGCTATAATCTTGGTTACACTGTTTCAAAACTATTACCTTTTTTGGTAGACTGTAGTTTTTAGTGTCATCAATTCTATTATCTCTAATATTAATATTCTCATATTTGTTTATTATTGGCATTTGCTTGTTACATATTTTTCATCCCTTTGTTTTCAACCTTTAGGGGTTTCTTTAGGGGCGTTTCTGAAAAACAACACGTAACTCAATTTTTAACCAACTGAGAGTTACTATCTATTAATAGGAGAATTTAATTCATCAACATTTATTATGATAACCCATATGCTTTTCTTTTTTCTTCTCTTCCTGCTTTTTGTTACTCACTTTTTTGTCCTTTTAGTAACTTAGAATTATACATCTAATCTTTTTCTAATGGCAACTCTTAAAATTTTAATTACACACAGTCAAACATGTATTTTTCCATCAATTTTTATTGTTAATTAGTACTTATTATCTCTCCTAAATAGGGAAAGAAACTTAGCAAACTTTAACTTCCATTCTCTTAGAATTTTCTGAGATTTTTGTTTTCCGGTTATTTAATTTTTTTTATATTATGTATTAATACTTATTCAGAAAACTATAATTTTTACTAATTTCTTTCCATACCATCATTTCTTGAATTCAATGCCTTCCTATTTTTTTTTCAAAGTAGTTTGTGGGTTCTATATGGGATTTAGATTCCATGAATCAGATACACTTGGGTAAGATTTGAATTCAGAACTGAGCTAAGTGCAGAAGTAGGAGTACCACACAAGACACCCATTTTGTTGGTGTAAATTATAGCAGGGCAACATGGCCCTGGAGCCAGCTTCTGAGGAGTGGAGTAGGGAACTTCCTGATCCCCAGTGTGGTTAAAGTGGTATGATCCTGGGGCTCACAGCTAGGATAACTGCCTCCTGTTATCCATGACTGTAACAAAGTGCTCCATGACTGTAGCAAAGGTGGCAGTTTCCTTGGTGGGCTTGTTCTGTGCTATCATTCTGGGAGTTATCTTTGGAGGCTCAGTCTAGAGACTGCTTCCTCAACACTTCCAAAAATTTTATAGATATCTAATTCCTTGCTTACTCTAGCCAGAGTGACTTCTATTATCTATAACTGAATTGTGGCTAATATAACATCCTTGACTATTCTTTCTCTATCCAGGCTGTATCCTGTCAGTCAGTATGTTCTGTCAGGTATACCTTCTAAGTATTTTTCAAATTATCCTCTCCTTTATTCTCACTGCCTTAGTTCAAGACTTCACAATATCTCTCCTGGACTGTAGACTCACCACTTGATTGGTTAGTCCTTCAATCTCTCTCTGCTCAGATGGCAGCCTTGCTAGAACATAAATCCAATCACATGATTGTCATACTTAATTACAAAACACAAGTTTTCATTTTTGTTTGGCATGGATTGCAAGGATCTTCAAAATCAGACAACAATCTATCTTTCTAGCTTCATTTCCTATCACTTACTCATAATCATCCCATGCTCCAATTATAACGAATTATTTATAATTCCTTTGCTTTTGCAGATCTATTTACCCCATATCTTCTACCTGAAAAATTCCTACTCATTTCTGAAGAACTAGATAAAATGTTACCTCCTTTGTGAAGCCTTCTTCAATGTTCTTTCAAAATGCAGTTAGTCTCTCCTATGCTTCTATAGCCCTCTCTTATAGCACCTGAAACATTATGTTGTAATTTTTTATGTATATCTTTAATTTATTAGATTATAAGCTACAGGAGAACAAAGACTTTGTCTTACTTGCCTTTATATCCCTACACTTTGAATAGTGCCAACCATAAAATACATCTAGGATACATGTTTGTGGAATGCATAAATGGCACACTTAAGAAGTATATGGAATTGATTTCTTTTTCTAGTGCAACAGTAACTCTATAAAAACTATATAAATTAAAGGTTACCTGGCATCACCCAGAATTGAAATCAGACGGTACTGGGGTAATTCAGAAGATGCTACATGTGCTAGGATTCCAAAGAGCCTTTCAGCCATTATCATATCATTCTGTGTCACCTGAAGAGATACAATAGAGAGAGGTCAAAAATGACACCATCTGTTAGCTGGATACAACTAATATAATCCCAAAGCAATGTCTAGATTAAATATTTCCTTTCAAGCCCAGGAAAGTACATTCTCCTGGGCTGTAGAGAGAAGAGTTTTCATTGATATTTCTCTTTCTTGATGTAAAATGAAGATGTATAATGTGATTGATGTTGATAGAAGCTGACTGGGGATGATGAGTTAGTGCTGACTTAGAAGATATGTTGCCTGAGAATTATGTTTTAAGTACCTTAAATTCTTAATGAATTTTTTCAGAAATCCTTTAGCTTCTTGGATTAGAATTATTTAGAGAGAAAAATTCCCAGTATCAATGGGATAGATTCATTTCAAAAATGTGTCAAAGGCAAGCCAAGGTATGGTTCATACCTTGCTCCTATTAACATAAAAATAATTTTTCCCTTTCTGAGAGATGGAACTCTCACGGGATTAGCAAGGACACTCCTATACATTTTAAATTTATATCAGTTTTTCTCCCCCACAAGGAATAATTTGTCACAAGTATACCCTGTGAGGGCTACAACAAGAAAGTACTAAAAGCTGAAAGAGGCCTTATATTAATATCTAGGCATATTTTCTTTAATATAAAATAGGGTTGCTTGCATTTTCAATACTGTTGGTTTGTCTATTTAATCCAATGATTCCCAACCAGGGGTCATTTTGCCCCCTAAGGAACATTTTGCAATGTCTGGAGACATTTTTGGTTATCCCAACTGGTGGAGGGGTATACTGGAATCTAGTGGGTAGAGACCAGGACTACTGATGAACATCTTACATGTACAGGATAGCCCCCTCAGCAAAGATTTATCTGGTCTAAAATGTCAATGGAGCCAAGGCTGAGAAATCCTGGTCTAGTTAAATTTTGGATCTTCAAAAAATTCATTCTTAATGCTAGCTGTAATATACTTTATAGGCATTTTCTGGAAAAAAAATCCCAATAATTCACAAACATCTTATACATATGAATCAGTGCAGACGGAATTTCTTCCCTTCCCTGGACCTTCATAGTTACTGAGGCTGCTGCTCCCTCAAATCCTTCCTTTAGCTGCAAACTAAGTTGTTTGGTCCAATATAGTCACCTAGTGGCCAATGCAGGCCACTACTCCATCTTTTCTACTTGATGTTCATAATTCAATTTGATTCTACTTCAAGCAACATTATTCTCTCTTTTCCAAAGAGAAGTAGAAATGTAGTGTAACATTACTCTATATTGTCAAGGATTTTATAAGGAGGAATGTATTTTTAGGTATTTTAATAAAGTGTCAAATATCCCTCACATTGACATTTTCAGGAATTCAAGTCAGAATAAATTATATTGGTTCTTTCTAATTCTACTCTACTTTATATAATTATACTATTCCTTCCAAATTCAAAGTTCTGTAATAATGGGTATCCTCTGGTAATAATTCATATCTGTGTATATATACTATTTAAGGTTAATTGGGGTAACAATTTGGCCATTAATAAGGGAGAATCACTCACCCATAGTCAAAACAACCATTCTATTTCCAGTCAAGGCTAACTTTGGAAACCTCTGGGACTAATTATTAGGTCCTACCAGGAACTTAGAATATCTCCTCTGGGAAAGTACCAAAGGGTACACAAAAGTGCACAACACTGAACCACATCTCTTGAGAGCTAGCTAGAGAAATTAAAAGTCATCTGAAGATTCTAGATTTGCCCAACACCTTCAACAGATGGCTGATACTGTGGTGATGGGAACATCACAGTTGATGCAGATTTCATATGGCTGCTTGTACACCAATCCAGAGACCTCCAGTCTCCTAACAGTATGCAGAATTCCTGGAGTTCTAGGCCAGAGGTACCTACCTGTAGTGTATCAGCTCTAGGGAAATATAACTACCGTGCCAGCAAAGCTGATTACAGTTCATCTTACAATAGGAGGTCTTCTGAATTTTAAAGATATTTTTTCCTTTGGAGGATTATTTAAATTTAGTAGAGGTAGAAGCACAGTTTTTCTTTTTTCCAAATTAATATTTAAAGAGAACATGGTTTTTGAGTAGCTGGGAGATTACCCTTGTGACAAGCTTAGCAGAATCAATCTAAAAATAACTTTTCACTAATAATTTTCCAGTTATTAGTTATTTCCAGTTCCAGGCCAGAATTATCCAATGTAGTCATGGTACAGGCAGCTGTTAACAACTATTAACAAAACAGTCCCAATGTTTACTTATGCTTGTTTTCTTTTCTTTTTCCTTTCTCTTCTTTTTCCTTTCTTTCTTCTTTATTTCTCCTTCTCATCTCTTCTTTTTTTTTAAGTCACTCTTCTTTCCCTTTATCCATTCTCTTTATTTTTTTCTTTTTATTCTTCCCTTCCTCTACCATGACCCTTATTAACTGACACTTGAGTTTTACTTCCCCATCCCCTCTTGTATGCCAGGCAGTCTGCAAAGCACTTTGAAAAATACAAAGATCACATTACCCACAGAAAAGTTATTTTTTTCTTTTTTTAAAAACTATTACCTTACCATTTTACTTCTCTAAATGCTTACAAAAAACAATAAAAGTACTTACTATTCATCATGTGGTTACTATTTTACTTTCATAATTTGTTTAGTGCTTTAGAAATTTCTGGATAGAAATTTTTGCATTTTAACATTTTAAATGTCATATTTTTTTTAAAAACTCAGTATTTCTCAAAAAATATGGGCACTTAAATTCCTCACCATTTTTAATACCTATTTCCCCTAAAAAAGAACATTTTTATTCTACAGTTCACTTAGTTTTCAGCTTACCTCTGTTCCATTTATTTTCTGCATACTAAAATGGCTCAGCCTAAACAGTACATAGTATTTCCAGAGTGTAAAATTGACAACTGGATTTCCTTGAGGATCGATTGTCAACTGGT
Organism: Daubentonia madagascariensis; assembly: GCA_023783475.1. Lineage (NCBI taxonomy): Eukaryota > Metazoa > Chordata > Mammalia > Primates > Daubentoniidae > Daubentonia > Daubentonia madagascariensis. The sequence goes on along the minus strand of JAKFHU010000144.1, from coordinate 1,754,477 downwards.
CAATACGACGGAGTTGTGCTAGTGCATTAAATTGCTGCAGCATTACAAGATTTGTTTCTTTGAATTTAAGGTGCTGCAATAATAAAATACAAAAAAAGATCTGAACATTGAGTTTACCATCTTGAAATATTAACATTAATGCTTCACTGATCATTCCCCAAGTAAATATGTAAACGTTAGGCTTAGCAAATACGTTTTCAATTATATTAAATTAACTGAATGTACTAAACTTATATAACTTCAGTTCATTCAATGCACTATTGATGGAGTCCATCCAATATTGAATTCTGGGTGATTCTACAAAGGACATCCTCATTTATCAGCAAACTAAGATTCTTTAAAGTTATATAAATATCAAATAATTCAGATTATTTCAGGCATTATGATGATTTTATATGTTTTACACTGACATTAAACCTATTTTAAAAAAGGACTGGAAATGAAAATTTCAGAACTTTATAAATATAGGGCTCACCATGTTCCTGAGAAGAACTAGTTAGTCACTATTACTTGTAGCTTGCCAAATACTAAGTAGGCTAGTTAAACTGGCTACTGAGAAATCAAATCACTAAAACTGAAATGTTAATGCAAATGTTATTTCTGTGAATTTGTATGCTCTTTTCTAAACATGCAATCTCCACTTCTAACTATCTTCTTTAAGGAGGATGAAGTAGTGGCGAAAAAAAAAACCCACCGTGAAAGGGTAGGTAAGAGAAATCACTTGGCTAACAGGGAAAAACAACCATAATAAAAACTCATGAGAGAACCCATTGTAGCAGTCAGAGTTCCTGCAAGTGCATACTAATAATTAATACAATGCCACCATAATTGGGGAAGGCTAATTTTTCAACATAATTTTAATGAGCTACTAAAATTGTTTTCAGTGCCATTGGAGGACTACTATAAAAATTATATAATAAATATACATGTCCTATCAATACCAGGTACAATAACTAAATACATAGGGCTATGTGCTACAGTTGAATGCTTTATAAAGTAGAAATATATAATTTGAATAAAGTTATATTAGTCTTTTTTACTCCAAAGAGGATCATTTTTAGAGATATAATTTCCAATATTAACACAAAATACAAGGCCATTTACGAACACTAATTTAGATCCCAGCTCCAGAAAATCAACACAAAAGCTTAGTTTCTCTGCCTAATAGAAACTGTATAAATAAAAGTTAAAACAGGTCTTTGGCCTGAGCACACAAGTCATGACTAAGAATAACTCAAATACACTACTAAAAGGAAATGTTTACCAGAGAATTAGGAAACTTAATCTTCAATTTGGGAAGCACTTGGACGATTTCATCAAATTCTATGAAAGTGAAGGAGACTGTTGTGACCATCCCTGCTGTTTGAGCACTCCAATTCCGATCCAGAGATTCCAGTGCTCCTGAGCCATACAGGGAAAGTGTATCCCCATCCACTTCAACAAGGTGTGAATCTATGACAGATAAACCCTGTAAAGCACTGGTGAGTCCTGAGTCTAGAGACCTGGAAAACCCGAAGTATAATTTTAGATGAAAGTTTTATCATGAAAAGTAAATAACAGACTATAATGACCTATTAGAAAAGCTCTTTACAATTTTATATTCACCTTTTTCATTTCAATAATTAAATGTAGAGCATCAAAGACTAATTTTCAATAGACTATCTGGAAATATTGTATTATTCTAATCACATATTTTAATTTAAAAAGAGGTACATTACAAACAAAAAAATCCCTCTAAACCCAAATTATTTATATCAATGAAAGATAACTGATATTCTATTTAGTTTTAAAACAATCCAATTAACATATCATGGATATCTTTTCATGTTAATACAAATACGTTTTCCCAATCAACGAAATTTTCTGACTGGAAAAAATGCAATCAGAAAATTTCTATAGTAAGAACCATACAATATAAAATATATATTTATAAAACAAATTATAAATGTTAAAAGTAGTTTATCTCTCAGAGGTTGGATTAAGGGGTAACTCTGACTTTCTATTTTTGAATACTTCAATGTTTTTTGAAATTTTGCAAGTGTATATTACAGTTATAAGATAATTAGTAAAATCAATGAAGATTTCCTCCCCAATTTGAAATAAGAAATAATGAAAAAGCAATCCATTAGTTACATTATATATACACAGAATCACTTCACATATTCTACTGATATGGTAATTGTTATCATTTCCAAAGTAGGATCCACATTTTCTATAAAAGGCTACCTAAATAATGGCTAGAGAATATACGAAGAATGTTGATCTGATTCAAATTTTCTGCTTTGTGAATAGAAATGTAACTATTTGTTTTACTCAACCTCAAAACTTAAACAAAACTTGGCTTTTGTTCTACGTGTTTTCATTCTGAAATTTCTGCTTTCAGACAGTATTTATTTGCCCTACTAAAATTAGTGTTTTTCTCTCGTTTGTGTTCCTACAGACTTTTGTACACTCCTCCAACACATAACTTCTCATACTGTATTATAAGTACATGTTTACAATTTTGCCTTTTATTCCATATAGTAAGTTCCTTGAAGCTAAAGATTATATTTTTTCATCTTTGGGGACTCTGAGGCCTAGTAATGAGCTTTTCACAATGTATATTGAATGAATTATTAAAGATCTTCAAAAATTTTAAATGCTGATATTGAGGGATAAGACTGACAAACCATCACCCCCCACTGGTTTATCATACTTATTTCAGAGGCACCAGTTAACCCTCTACACATTTGTCTATTCAATAATAAGCTGGGTAATAACATCAGTCTACTCTACGTGAATATGCAACCAAGAAAATACAAAAGGGCTTGATTTCTACCAGACTAGTGCTTAAGACAATGACTATTATATGACAATAATAAAACATTCAATGACTACTAATATATGAACAGTCTTGGATGATAATCTTGGAAAGATAAAGGCTGATAATAGAACAAAAATAAAATTAGAATTAGTTCCATATACTATGCTTTGTCTGACACATTGAGCTAGGTAGAGCATGTAATCATTACCAGAATAAAACAGAGGATAGGAGTTAGCATTTCACTGCTGCTAAAATAAAGAAGGCTTGATGAAAAAGAATGCATACTCCTATTACACAACTTACCACATTACACTGCAATTACCTGTTGACTGTCTGTCTGTTACTAAACACTGTAGTCCTTGAGTGCTTGAACTTTGTCACTTACTAGAGTAGATCCAATATCTAGCATAGTTCCTAGCACATGATTTGCTTTATATATATTTCTTGAATGAATTAATGAAGAGAGACAATTATGAAGTTTTTAGTGAGTGTATATTAAATCTTAAGAAGGATATTCTAACCATAAACTGTGGTTTCAGCAAAGGGGAAGAATCAGTGATACAGACACAGAATAAGGGTTAGCAAGAAGGCTTACCCAGGTGAGGCAAAGACATATAATGAAGAAGGAAGGTGAAGGGAAAAATAAAAGCTAGTTTATGTAGGGATGCCTGATGGCCATGATACACAGCAGAAGAAATTTAGTTTTAATGTAAAAATGATAAGAAATCAGAGTTAGATACCAAAAACATGAATAAATTCTTTGGGAAGTGATCTTGTTCCACATTATATATTTGGAAGTGTGTTGCTTTTCTTTTTCCATATGATTAAAAATTTAAGAATATAAATTCCAAAATAAAAAGTCTACCATTAGAAAGGGATTATTTATTTTATGTAAAGGCTTGTCAAGCAAACTGTTGGGAAAATTAGTGAAAGAATAAGCCTACATTCAGCAAAACAGTAACATGGTTATAAAACAAAGCAGAAGTCATCTCTAGCTTATACAGACCTCACATGGACATTTGGTAAAAACAAATGGCAACTCTGTCTGCTGGGCTGTAGACAGGCTCATCCTTTTCACTAGGAAACATAGCACCTGCTAAATGGGTCATATAATACCTAATTCATTTCTGTTATTTTCCGAATGAGGCTTTTTAGGTTAGCTTCAAACTCTGACCAATGTTTATAAATTTGCTGCTCTGGGAAAGTGTGTTCTCATTTCCATAAAAAGTGACTTAGAAAGCTTGCTAAACATTGTTTACATGTTGGAGATTATCATTCCAGTTATCTTTGCATGCTTAGTAGATATGTGCACATCTTTTTAGTTATAATACATACATATTAATTTGTTCATTCACTCACTGTTCATTCTTTCATTCACCAAACATTTGCTGAAAGTCCACTATCTACAAGGCACTGTGCTAAGAATTCTGGCACAGGCCACTAAATCATCTGCATTGATAAGAACAACCAGTATTGAGACCATGTGCAAGATTTTGGATATGTCAAAATTATTGCTCGCCTTTACTGGACTGTAATTTCAGAAATATAACTGCTCTAATCCTACTTTGCAATCAACCTAATAAACACATGGGACATAATTTTTAAACTGAAATGACCTCAACATCTCATTAAACAAATACATTTTTTTGTGGAGAGCTTATTATGTGTAAGGTATTGTGTTAGGGATATAAAAATAAATCAAGACATATTTGCCCTCAAAGAGCTCCCAATCTGGGGTGGGGCGTGGAGAGGAAGATAAATATATACTTTAAATGTGATACAACGTGCTTATTGCTACATAATGAGTATTTAAACCATATGCTCTGGGAACACAGAGAAAGAAATGACTAATTCTTCTAAAGGGGAAAAGCCAAGTTTCAAAAGGAGAAGCATTTGAACTGATCCTTGCGAGATGAATAGGAGAATTTCGTCAGGAGTAGAAGGGGGAAAAACAGAATGAAGAAAGGCACAGAAGCCTATTATTTATAACATATTCAAGTAAGAACAACTTCAATATGGCTAGAACACTGAAACATGGGACTGGAACACTGAAAAATATAGGAGAGTAAGAGCTGGTGATGAGGCTAAAAAGTCAGATTTTATCCTGTAGGGCCGAGAAGTTTTTAAATTAAAAAGTAATAAGACCATATTCAGTGCAAGTTTTTGAGCACCTCCAAAGTGCCATGTATGGATCTAGGTATTGGTGCTGGGAATACAAAGATGAATAAGTTATGCTCTCTGCTCTCAGGGACCCATTTCAGACACGTAAGTTGATCAACTTTGTGGAGGTAGTAGTAGGGGAAGGCTGGATGCAGGGGATCGGTAAGAAGACCAGGGCAACAGCGTCAACTAGTCCATATGAGGGCATAACAAAAAAACAGTATGTTGTAGTGGAAATGGCGTCAGAAAGAAAATCAGATGGACCTTAGTTCAAATTCCAGATCTGCCATTGATAAACAGATAACTTTTTGGGCAAATTATTTAATTTCTTTAGTTTCAGTTTCCTTGTATGTAAAACGATTATCATAATTCATATCGTTTCAGAGTTGCTGTGAAGATTAGAAATAATATTCTAAACCATGCCTCATACTTAGCTCAATACATTTTCATGATTATTATTAATAAAAGAGAACATAGATTTATCAGATATTTAAGAGAAAAGGAGAACTTAGTGGTTGACTAACTACGGAGAATGAAGTAGAGGGAAGAATTCAGTATGACTCAAATCTCTAGAGTGGGTATGGTCATCTGGTCTGGTTTCCTACCTCTGTCTAGCCTAAATTTATACTCTAAGAAAGCTGGTATTCTTCTCTGGAGGATCCATGTTTTAAAATTTGTTTTCCCATGAAGTCCAACATATTTCCAATTATATTCTCTAAATCAAACATTAATTCTATAACAGCAGGAAGTATGACATCAAATAGGAATTCTCTTCAAGATCTTTAGTGGTTAATTTCAAGTATAAATGTTCACGTATTCAACTTGATCTTTATATAATAATAAATCAGAAAAATATTTTATGCCTTTTCAATTAATAGAAGACACTAAGAAAAGACAAGGTGATTAACTTAATGCAATAAAGGGACTTAATGAGTCCCTGAAAGCCAGGCTAAATGTAGAACATGCTCATAAATGTCTAGATGGAAAAAAAGACAATATTTTGGAGGATTATGTATTTTTTTTTTACCTTTAGGCTTTTTATAACAGGCTAAAACAGAAAGACTTAAAATATTTCAGAAGATTCTTTTCCCAATGAATAAGTGGTGCTGATTCTTATAACTTATTTTATGAATTTCTATTACAACATTCATAGGTATAGAAATTCATTTTATGTATTATATTTTATTATAGTAGTGTTGGCTAAAATACCACAATGTTCATAGACAGGAAATGACCAAAAATAAACCAGCTTCACTGCATGTATCCAATGTAAGCAAAGAAAACATTACACCAAGTACTTTCCCATTTCTGCCAGGGAAAAGAAACCTGTTATATGTCATTTTACCGTAGAGCTATCCCAAGTACAGTGAACAGTGAAATCATTAATGGATCATTAATCATTATAGACTTTCTTCCCTTTTTATGCCTATAATTTTTTCATAGACACTTGTTTCCAGGCATTTAGTTACATACCCATAAGCCAAAGGTCAAAGACACTGTAACACAAGAATTAACCACTTTTTTGACATGAAATACTAAAGAGTATAAATGATTATTGAAAATAGAAAACCTTATGTAGTATTAAAAAACAAATCAAAACACGAAGGGAAAGACTTTGTGGCCCTCTGAAGAGCTTTCTACCTTCAGAAAGATGAGGCTTAATCATTCCCAAAAGAAGAAAATTAATTATATTTTTAAAGACTAACAGAGAATATAGTAATACAACCTTTAATGTTTAAAACTCTTCACTTTGTATATTCAGATAAAATAGCAGATAGACTGAACCCACATATTTAAAACCGCTCCCTCTAGGACCCCAATGAAGAATGGTAGACCCCAGTGAAGAATGGTAACGTAACTGAAAAGGTATAAACCCACAACAACAACAAGCACAATAGGGGAGAACTACCAACAAAACAAGAGATTTCAGCAAATTTCTGGAAGCTGGAAAGTAAAAAGTGTTAAGTGATGAGGAAGGGTAAAAAAAAGCTGTAGCCTCAAATATGCACTGGGGATAAGGAAAAGATGGCAGCCAAGCTGCTCACTAGAACTCTGGAAAGGAAAGAATAGTAAGTATGGTGAGGATAGGAGTGAAAAGTGAGACTGAACACAGGAGCATTAATTAAAGATCTGTAAAAGAAGTCTCCCACCTACTTCTCCCACTGCCAACAAAACAGTCAGGCAGAGTAGCACTGCAAATCAACGAGAAAAGGAAAGAATGATCAATAAATAGAACTAGAGTAACTGGTTGTTCCTATGGGAGAAAAAACATACCCAACATGTCAGACCTTAACCTCAAACATAAAAATCAATTCCAGGTATAACAAAGACTTAAATATGAAAGGCCAAATTTTAAGCCTTTAGGAAAACAAAATGAGAGAATATTTTTAAAATCTCAATGTAGTAAAGGATTGTTTTTTTACTTAAACAGGATCTAAATTGGTAAGCCATAAAGGACAAGGTATACATTTTGTTGTCTTCAGCACATAAAGATATTTAAAGTCAAAGGCATGTATGAGATTGCTTAGAGGGAAATCAGAGAGTGAGAAGAGAGCTTAGGACCAAAATATGAGGAGCTCTACCACCCAGAGGTTGAGAGAATAGAAATACTTGAGGATATGAGAAACACACGTAATACAAGAAAGAATCAAAGGCTACTGATAATCTAAAATAACAAACTGTAAAGAATGGTCCAAAAGCAAATAATCAATCTAAATTATATCAGGGAGAAACTAGGCTTTAAGAAAAGTGGATTCTAGAAATTAGAAGCATAGTAAAGGCAGCAAATTTCTTTGTTCAATTAAAAAAAAAAATGGCAATCAGAAACTCCAGAGACAAACTATGTAAGGAAGGCATGGCTCAAATATGAAGCAAACTAAAGTGTGAAATGGATTTGGATAACTTTTGAAGTAATGAAGAGAGAGCCATTTGAATTTGATGCTAGGCAATTCTCCTTGAGTAGCTTAGAACCAGAAAAGGAGACATAATCATAGTACACTACTTCAATCTGAAGTAAAAAATAGTTACATCATAGAGACTTAAATACTGTTTAAAAGTTTTCAAATTTTAAATGCTACCAATTGACAAAGTTTTATGATTACAGTATTAACCTTGACATGTAAAAGTATACCTCATGGAAAATAGCAAAATTGGAATCCTAAAGAAGAAGCCAAAATGGTAGAATAGGGAACTCCAAAACTCCATCCCTCCATAAAAGCAACAAACATGCTAGCAAAAACAGTCAGAAGCAACTTTTTCAGAACTCTGTAATCTAATAAAAAATTACAACAGCCAGGAGAACATTTAAGGGAGAAAAAAACCCCCTGAATTTCAAGACAGTTCTGTGGCATTTTAACTTATCCTGTTACCATTCCCCACTCCCCAGCTTGGTGGTAGTCTTAAAGATGACCAGCCCACATTCCTGATGCAAATTGCTGGTAACAGAGTAAGTAATATAAACCATATTCTCAAAAAATTGTGGTTATGTGTTTTGATATGTCTTATGGCTCTTTGAAGAATCAGCTCAAGGGCTTCCTTTGTTTCACTTGCCTTGGTGCTTCCACAGGGCTGAGATGGCTACTGAGTGGCATTTGTCAAAAGCATTTAAAAGCAAAAATGTATTGGCTGCTGCCACATGAGATAAAAGATAACAGGTGGAGCAAGCAATAGACAGACCAAAAAGTCTGAGAAAGGAGATAGAGAAGGAGATACTTGGGAGAATAGAGCTCTGAGAAGCCCCTGTGTATTCCAGGGAATCTAGAAGGGCACATGCATGTCCAGGGCTGGACATATGCTTGGAAAAGACCTGAGAAGACCCTAAGCAATCACATCTCACTGATCTTCAGGAAGCAAACGCTAAGGCAGAGTTGTAAACTGCCTAGGTAAGCACTGAAAGAGTGCCCCAACATAGAACTAATCTGCAAAGACTGAGAGAGGTTTATTTTTTCTCTTTTCTCTAGGCATTTAAGAAAATCTCTGTCAAATCACTAATTGACCACTAAGCTAATGGAATGCAGACTTCAGTGGCTACATATGACAAAGAACATAGTCTTCACAAAAAGAGTTGAGAAAAGTCACTAAACAAACCAAAGAGAACAACCAAAGTAAGCAGCAACAACAAACCCTAGGGAGGAGGGATGATCTGATTTCCAAAGTTGCCAACTTACAATATTCCAAACATCCAGTTTCAAAAAAAATCATGAGGCACGCAAAGAAACTAGAAAGTATAGCCCACTCACAGGAAAACAGAAATGAATAGAAACTGACCATGAGGAAGCCCACATATTAGACTTACTAAACTTTAAGTCAACTGTTTTAAATATGCTCAAAGAACTAAAAACAAACAAACAAACAAACAAAAAAACCCAAAAACCAGAACAATGTCTCACCAAATAGAGACTATCAATAAAGAGATGGAAATTAAAAAGGAACTAAATAGAAATTCTGGAGTTGAAAAGTATAATAACTGAAATGGAAAGTTCTATGGAGGCAGCAGATTTGAGAAGGCAGAAGAAAGAATCAATGATCTTGAAGACAAGTCAATTGAAATTACATACTCTGAGGAGCAGGGGAAAAAAAGAATGAAGATAAACAAGCAGAACCTAAGAAAACTGTGGGACACCATCAAGCATACCAACATAAACATAATGAGAGTTTCAGAAGGACAGACGTGAAGAGAAAAAAAGAAGAGTATTTTTTAAAAAAGAAAATTTGAAGAAATAAATGCCATAAACTTCCCAAATTTGATGGAAGACATTAATCAACACATCCAAGAAGCTCAATGAACTCCAACTGGGATAAACTCAAAGAGATCCACACCAAGACACATTATAATTAAACTGTTGAAAGACAAAGATAAAGAGATACTCTTAAATGCAGTGAGAGAGAAGTGACTCATCACATACAAGGGATCCTCAATAGGAATAACAGCTGATTTCTCATCAGAAACCATGGAGACCAGGAGGTAGTGGATGATATATTTAAAGTGCTGAAAGAAAAAAAAAAATCCGTCAATCCAGAATTCTGTATCTGGAAAAACTGTACTTAAATAAATACAGGGAGAAAAACAGGGAATAAATGCAGGGAAAATAAGGGAGAAATTAAGACATTCCCTGATAAACAAAAGCTGAGGAATCCATTGCTAGTACACCTGCCCTACAAGAAATGCTAAAGGGAATCCCTTAGGCTGAAATTAAAGAACACTAGATGATAACTTGAAGCCATATGAAGAAATACAGAACATCAGAAAAGATAATTACGTAGGTATATAATAAAAGCCAGTATTACTGTATTTTTGGTTGGTAATTCCCTTTTTTTCCATATGATTTAAAGGACAAATACATAAAATAATAATTATAAATCTATGTTAATGTGCACACAATATTTAAAGATATAATTTGTGACAATAACAACATAAAGGAGGGTGGAGCTATACAGAAACAAAGTTTTTGTATACTATTACAAATAAATTGGTATTAATTCAAAGTAGATAATTACAAATTAAGATGTTAATTTTAATCCTCAGGGTAACAAATAAGAAAATAACTAAAAAGTATACAGTAAAAGGAATGAGAAGGGAATAAAAAAATGATACAATAAAAGAAAATCAATTAAATACAAAAGAAGAAAATAATGAAGGAATTGAGGAACAAAAAAAGAGTACAACAGATAGAAAACAAATAACAAAATGGCAGAAATAAGTCCTTCCTTATCAGGACTTTATAGATTAAACTCTCCAATTAAAAGACAGAGATTAGCAGAATGGATTTTTTTTTTTTAAAAGATCCAAGTACATGCTGTCTACCAGATTAAAAGACACAAATGGGTTAAAATTGAAAGGACAGAAACAAATATTCCACGAAAACCTAACCAAAAGAGAGCTGGGGTGGCTATTAACATCATACAAAATAGAATCTATGTCAAAAGTTTTTACAAGAGACGTGGAATTTTATATTGAAAAATGGGTCAATCTATAAGGAAGGTATAATAATTATGAACATATATGCAACTAACATCTAAAATATATGAAGCAAAAACTGAAAGAATTTCAGGGAGAAATAGTTCTACATTAATAGTTGGAGACTTCTATACCCTACTTTCAATAATGGATAGAACAACTAGACAGAAGATCAACCAGTAAAGAAAGGACTTGAAAAACACTATAAACCAACTAGACCTAACAGATACATATAGAACATTCCACCCAACAGAAGCAGAATATACATTCTTCTCAGGTGCACATGGAACATTTTAAGCCACAAAACAAGTCTCAGTAAATTTAAAAAGATTAAACTCATACAAAATATCTTCGCAGACTACAATGGAATGAAACTAGAAATCAGTAACACAAGGAAATCTGGAAAATTCACACACATATGGAAATTCAGCACCACACTCTTAAACAACCAATGGGTCAAAGAAGAAATCACAAGGGAAATTAGAAAAGTATAGCTGATAGAATTTGCAATGTATAAAGTGGGAGAGATAAAAAGGACAGACTCATCTTGAACAGTGCAGACTTCAGAGCTACCATCTACAGCAGATGGAATAAGAAATAGAGATTTAATTATACATTATAAAAGTCACCAATAAGAGAACTGCAGATATATAGTTTTGGGAGGAAAGGAGGTGAGTGAGCTGAATCTTCATCTATTATAGCAAGAAGTATATCTAAATCTTACCCCCCAAAAATCACATGATATACATTTAAAGATTTGGTAGCAAAGGAGTCAGTAAAACATACTTTAAAAAAAAGAGTAGCCACATAAGTAAAAGGACAATAAGGTGAACGAAGTGTGTCAACTATGTCAAATGCTGTGGGGAGGTCAAGTAAAATAAGGACTTAAAATTCAAAAAAACCAATCTGGATAGCTTTGGTTAAGAGCCCCTGGTTTAGACAAACACAAAGGATAGTAAGCTCTTTGAGAAATATTTCTAACTTTCAGATGTAAGATATTTTATAAGAATCACATAATCACAAACTAAATTAAAGAAAAATCTGCAATCACTAAAAGTTATAAGTAACCGATTTTGCATTATAGCCTCTACCAATTATCTACTGTCTGTCCCTAAAGTTTTATTTTTCCACCTCCATATATAAATATCTTCTGTGGCTTCTCAATTTACTAGTTTTCAGGTCATTAAAAAAGGGTCAGACCAAGAGAATGTAATAGTGTTTCCACAGCACTTTAAACTTACATTTGTAGAAAGTAAATCTTCTGCCAGAAATTGTGGATCTCTTTCCTAATGATTCATCATTCCTCTTTACAACCTCTCCATTGAACCCACACATCACTTTCCCCATCTCTCCCAAACTCTTCTTCTGTGCTCCTTGTTTAAAAGCCTCTGACTTTGTGGAACTCCTAATAAAAATTCTGAAACTCTTGGCAGTAAGTATAAGGCACAACAATTTTCACTAACAGACACTTCCTCTTTCCCTTGGAACTGATTGCTTGTTTTTGAGAGCATAAAAGTGAAGGCTCTATAATTTTAAATTATTGTAGAGGGTCATGGAATTTTTGGCCATATGCCACTTTAAAAGTTCAAAATGTCAGGAAAGTCACAGTAATAGCCTGGAATCTACCTATCAGAGATAGTTTTGCCACATAAAAGGGTCAATTAATAAAAAAGAGACTCCTGCATTCACCGCAGCTGCCAAAACTAGTAAAATCTGAATAGGGAACAGTCCTGTAACAAGAGCACAGGATGCACGGCAGAGTCTGGAAGGAGATGAGGCTGGTCATTTGTTGAATATTTTGGCCCCTGGTTCCACACCTAGTTCCACCATTAGTAACTTCAACGTCGACAATAATGGTTTCAACTGATCTCTCCTTTGGTGACCTTCACTTTTACTCTTCTCCACCAACCCATTCCCACAGCCACAAAAATGGCCTCCATATTGCTCTTAATGTCATTACTTAGATATGTTCTACGTCTAAAATCTTCAACCTCAAAAACTCACTCTGACCATAAATTCCCACTATTCCAGCTCATTATTAACCCTCTTACTTCATATACTCATCTTCAACTTTATTCAGACTTCCAGTCCCAGAAATATAAAATTTTCTCCCAATCTGTTGGCAGCCTTCTGCTTTTTAATTTCTTAAAAATCCAGCCTAGACTATCTGACCCATCATTTCTATGTTTTTGTTTGTAATCACACTTGACATTTTTTATTCCTTCTCTTTGATCCCTTATCTTCTTGTTCTTCATCAGACATTTAGCCTCTCTACTGTTATACTTAGCTACTCTGTGCTCCTGGAATAAACTCACTGAACAATTCTGGCTATGGTTGCTACAATTTCATGGTCTCTAACCTCATTTAGTTCCTCAGAATTTTCCTTCAATCTTTCAACATTTTCCCAGTTAGCTCCCTCTGGATATTAAACAAGACCTGAGAAAATAGAGAGACATACTATATTTCTTAAAGTGATATTATTGTCATAACAATGTCAATTTTTCTGAAATTAATAAGTAAACTTAAATGTGATTTGAATAAGATCCTCAACATTTCTTTTCTATTTAGATTAAACAATTTAAAGTTCATATGGAAGAATAGGTGTGTAAGAATTGAAATTTGGAAAGAACAGTGAAAGCATATTTCCTCTACTGGTTATTAAAACTTACTACAAAACTACTATAATCAAAAGAGTCTGGTATTGGCATAAAAACAGATAAGTAGATTAGTAGAATGGAATCGACAGTCCACATATTTATGGGAATTTAATGTAAGATAAAGATGGCATTCTTATTAGGAAAGAAAGAATAGTTTAAGAAAAGCTATTAGCAAATTGACTAGTCAATTGAAGTAAAATCAAGTTAGAGCCTTACCTAATATTATATATAAGTAGTACATATTAAAGTACTAACTTTTAAAACCTTATTAATATTTTTAAATGAAATTTGCAAGATTACTCGGATAAACTCAGAACTGGGAAACATTTTTTAGAAAGACACAAAAAAAATTTTTAAAAAAAGAGAAATCAGAAATAGAACTGACATGTATTACTTCATAAATTTAAAGCCCAGTGCTATAAAGTTTTAACATTATAAAGTATTATAGTTCTAATCAAGTAAAATTATATTTTGACATTTAAATAATATTAAATATAGCTCTAGGGCTATATAAGAATGGTATATTAGTTATATAAATTATCACTTTATTAGAATTTTTATTCTTGTTGCCTTATTTTTCTAGCTAACAGAAATGAGAAGTTCTACATGTAGATTCCCAAGGAAGCTGAAGGAAATACATTGATATAAGTTAATCCTATAACTAAAATTTAAAAAGTGTATTTGTCTAAATATATGTCAGACTTTAACTCCAGAAAATTTCCAAAACATTGTTCTAATGGTTCTGAAATTACTTCATTACGTTATTTATATATGAAAGGCTAAAAGAATTCTAGCTAAAAACTTGAAATAAAAGCTATGTTATATTTAGTTTAAAATACATTTCAAAATTTGGATAAGGTAATAAGACAACTGTGTTTCATCAAATTAAACAAAATTGAATTGTATTGTATCTTTGATTTTTAGGCTTTATTTTTAAATACAGCTGGCCCTCTGTTTCAATGGGTTCTACATCTGTGAATTCAACCAAATGGATCAAAAATATTCAGAAAAAAAAATTCCACAAAGTTCAAAAAAGCAAAACTTGAATTTGCTACATGCTGAGTACTACACTGAATCCATGTGAATGAAGTGATGTGTAGCATTGTATTAGGTATTAGAAGTAACGCAGAGATGATTTAAAGTATACAGCAGGATGCATGCAGGTTATATGCAAATATTATACCATTTTATTATATAAGGAAATTGAGCACTCACAGATTTTGGTATCTGTAGGAGTCCTGGAACCAATCCCCCATGGATACTGAGGGATGATTGTATGTGTATATATAGTTACATATTTAAATTCTATATACACTATAAAGATATATATGCTTTTTGTCCCTTTCATTTACTTGATTCCAATATGCTTTCTTGAGAGGAAGAAAATATGTGGAGTCTAAACAGCATACTCAGAATTGCTCATAAACCTGGGGATATGTATCATGTGATACACGTGTCTGAAAAGAAAAGAGGTTGTGAGCCACTGGAATAACAGATAATAAACAGATAATTAAAGATAATTACAACTGGAGTAATTATTCTAATTATTCAGATTTTACGCCACATTGCTTACTACTACTAGTTAAGGACTAAGGTTTTGTGCTGGCTGCTGGGGACACAACAGTGATCAAGACAATCAACCAAAATTCCTTTCTTCATGAAGCTTACAGTCTAGTGGGGAAGACACATATGAAACAACTAATTACCAACTAGTTATTTATTCATGGTTATGGTACGTACTAAGAAGGGGAAATGCAGGGTACTGAGAGATAAAAGGGGTATCTGATCTAGTCTCTGGAGTTAGTTAGGGAAGGCTTTGGGAGGGATGTGAAGTTTAAACTTAAGACCTCTAGGGATGAGCTGGAGTTAGCGAGGGCAAGATCAGAGAAATAGGGCAGAGAAATGGTATCAGGACAGAAAAACACTATTCTTGTAAGAAAGGTTCTGAAGTAGGAAGTAACTGAACTTAAAGAAAGTCAATGATGCTGTAAGAAGGTGGTTGATGCTGCAGGATAAAACAGATAAGGTGGGCAGAGGGCCTCATAGACTATATTAAGTAATCTAGACTTTTTCTTATGAAAAATAGGAAACCACTGAAGGATATTTTAATTAGGAGAATGTTATAGTCAGACTTATATTTTCAATTTTTCATCTTAACTTCTTAATTTAAACTTCTAATTTCAGTAAATTTTCTTAAGAAAACTACTCTATTAAAATAATTAAATGTGAAATGGTTTCCCATTCCCACTCCACATTCAATTCTCTAAAGATGCTAGTATCTTGAAAGAAAGCCATTGCACACCCTGTTTCCTCTGGAGATGCGGAGATGGTGCTTCCATCAATCTGACAGGGGTCCTGAGAAGGAGAGTCCGAATCTTTTCTATCTTGAGTTGTAGCAATGTTGGCTACTCGTTGTTGCAAGTCCCACTTTCGAGCTACGTTGTTAATTGTTAACCTTTTCTTCTCCTATGAAAAAGTTAATTGTGACAAGAATTATATAATGCAATTTGTTTGTAGCAGAAGTGACTCTAAGGAGCATTATTTGTACCTCCTTATAATACTTTTAAAAGGAGCCTATTCTTTACAAGTATCTACCCAATATATATTCTAAAATGAGGTTCAAGAGGCTTGTATTTACCCAGTGCATTCAAACATCTCAATAATGATCTACCATCCTAAATATAAAAAATTATATACAAACAATAATTACTCCTTAGGAACTTTATTAAAAATAAATATATAACCCACTGGAGAGTGAAAATTCACTATGTGAAATTTTAATTTGACAGAAATTTTTAGATAGTTAATGTTATCTGAAATTTTAAATTGGCAGAAATCTATATGCCTGTGTTTGAATATAGCAAGATAAAACTAATAATATTTAAATTTTCCTACCCAATAATTAGGACTAATATGATGGAATAATCTGATTTGCAGGGGTTGATCAGTGTTCCAAGTTTCACAGCATAAATTGTAATGTCTGAAAATAAAAAATTATTATCTAGACTATCAAAAGAAATTGTGCTAGGTTGAAATGTCTCTAGATAACTAATACAATTTTAAATGTAGAGTAAAGAAATTAACTCGTAAGCAATGGATGCCTTAAAGTAGTGGTTCTCAAACTTTAGGGTACCTCAAATCACCTGAGGTCTTGTTAAAACAGATGGCTGATTTAGTGTTTTTGGAGTAGGGCTCTAGAATTTGCATTTCTAACAGGCTCCCAGGTATTGCTAATGTTACTAGTTCATGGACCTCATGCTGAGAACCACTGACTTAGGGCATTAGAGGTCAATTCTCTCAGACAAACCTTACTGAGAAAAGCAGATCTCAACTACTGAAAGAAATTGTGCTAGATTGAAATGTTTCTATTAAATTTATATATATTGATTAGGAAAAGTAATCCCTATTCTGATAAAGTTTCCATTATCAAAAGTTAACATTTTTAAATGGCATATCAATTAGATCAGAATGCTGAAAATAGACACTTTCCCTTTCCTCTGTACTAACAGTACAATCCTCCATTGACAAATTGGCTGAGTGCAATACTGACCCCTCTTTACCTGCTGGCTATGAAGTCAGTGAAGGCTGTTAGGAAGATTCTCTGTCCATTCCCTCAGTGCATATATACAAGTAGAATAATTCTTTTTAGTTGCACTTTTTGCCTATATTTGGCTATCTAAGATTTTAGCATGTATGCATGGCATTAGGAACGAAAAGTGATGTAGCTTGCTTAATTAAAAGTAAACTTTTTAAAGTTCTACTCCTGTGTTTAAAAACCTTTTTTTGGGTGTGGTGGTGTACACCTGTAGTCCCAGCTACTCGGGAGGCTGAGGCAGGAAGATCCCTCAAGTTCAAGGCTGTAGTGTGTTTTGATTGTGCCTGTGAATAGCCACAGCACTCCAGCCTAGGCAACATAGCAAGATCTCATCTTAAAACAAAATGTTTTTGGCCTGGGTTCTTTTTTTCTATTGTTTGATAGTTCAAATTTGTCTGTATAATTAAGTGGGTTACACTTAAAGTCTTTTGAGACTTTTTGACATTTTATGTTTGTCCCCCTTATCTAAAGCAAGTGGAAATCTGCTATTCTATTGCAAAAACATTTTTTCCCTAATCTATAATAAAAAAGCATCTTACCTTAAGGAATTCTATTTCAGTTATTTGCTGATGACTGTGCCAACCCAATTCTTAATCTAAGCAATGCTGTTATTTTTATTCAGTACCAAGGCCACTTTGAAAGAGGTGAGGGCAGTGAGTTAATGGAGGATGGCTTTCATATTGGCTCCAAGCATTTGGCTTTCTGTCTGACAGGGGCTGGCAGAAAGAAATATTCCTAATAAGGTAGATATAGCAGTGCTTAGAAAAAAGGCATAAAATATCTTTATACCACTGACTGTTAACAAATTTGTAAAAGGATAGTCTTTGAAAATACAAACACTTTCCTATACCTGTGCCAAAGTTAAGCTTCCTTTACATGGGTTGTTAAAATCAAATCAATACCAGGGTGACTAAGAGAATGGTTAAATTTATTGGGTCCAGGAAAAGGGAAGAGATATTTTAAGACAGGAGTGTAGCCGGGGTCAGGTGGGGATCACTGGCTGGCCAGGAGGCCACAAGAGGGCTCTAGGCATCTGTGGAGCAAGAAAAAAAGAAGCAGAAAGGCTAGAGAATGCTAGAGATTCTACAAGGCAGAAAGGGGTGCCCAAAGAAGAGTTTTTTCTTAAAGATCATAGAGGCATTTGGCATATCAGCTACAATTAGTTTCTAATAGCTAGATGACAATAAGTTGCCAAGTCTGTTTTAAAGTGACAAATATTTTAGAAGATGCCAAATTTCAACTTCTGCCATTTGAGTCAATTCTTCATAGTCCAGGCAAGACCACACCAGTAATGAATATGCCATAACTACGACTTCCATTCATTTCCAAGGTTGCAAGGAAAACAGAAAGACAGAAAAGCAACAAGGCAGAAGATATGTGTCTACGCACTCTATTTCCAACCCATCTATTTTCTTAATGATCAATATGTAGGGTCTCATGAAAAAATCCTCAGCAAATGCTGATGTTCTATTACATCATGATTCCAGCTCTAAGCTAGTGATAGAATCAGGGTCTCCTGATTCCCCATGCTTTTCCTCTTATTAAAAATAAAAATTCTAAATAATCCTCATAACTAGTGTATTTCATGACTTCAAAAGAAACTTTAGCTATTTTCCACAGTTTTCATAAAAACTTTCCAAACATTCAAAAAAAAGTTTGCTAAAAATTTAATGGCAAATTTCTCCAAATGGTGATGGTAAGAACCAGCTGAATTTGGTATATAACAAAAAAATTTTCAGTTGAAAGGTGAAGTCAAGTGCGATTTGGTGCCTAGACCAGGCTCTACTTATACTGGCAGGCTTAGAGCTAAATCATCAATGGAATTTCTTTGTTCATTCTTCCCTTCCATGGTCTGGGCTGTCATACAAGCGTGGTCTATAGGTCTGACAGCTTTATGTATGTCTATATTAGGTCATTAAATATGAAATGTCCAATTTCAAATCAAAAGTGTAGTTTATTATATCTCAAACAAGAAGCAATATAATTAATAAAAGTATGCACCTAAACTATTGACACAGTTTTGCCATTTTAATGGTAGCTTGTTTGTGCCAGCAGCAAAGGAGCCTGGAGAGCGAGTGGCAATGAAATCGCAAAAGGCGTTTTCCACAGCTTGAGAATTGAATATTTTTCCTTGCAAGAAGTGATCCAAAGCCTGGAATAAGTGGTAGGCAGTTGGTGCAAGGTCTGGTGAATACGGTGGATGACAGAGAGTTTCCAAGTCCAGCCACTGTAATTTAAGCAGCATTGTTTGTACAACATGTGGTCGAGCGTTGTCTTACAAGAGGATTGGCCTGTCTCTATTGACCAATCTCGGCTGCTTAATCACAAGCATCCTCATCATTTCATCCAATTGGTTGAGGTAGACATTTGCCGTAATCAACTGACCAGGTTTCCTGAAGTTGTAGTGGATAATACCAGTGCTGAACCACCGAACAGACACCATTAGATTTTCTTGATGAATATTTGGTTTTGGACTGTGTTTCAGCACTTCATCTTTATCCGACCATTGTGCCAAACACTTGTGATTGTCAAAAAGAATCCATTTTTCATCATGCATAACAATATGGTGTAGAAACGGTTTGCCTTTATGTCACGACAGCAAAGAAAGGCAAGCTTTGAGACGATTTCTCTTCTGACACTCATTTAATTCATGTGGAACCCATCTATCCAGCTTCTTTACCTTGCTGATTTATTTCAAATAGTCCAATATTGTTGGAATAGTAACGTCAAACCTTGCTGCTAACTCACACGTAGGCTGAGATGGATTCGCTTCCACTATAGCTTTCAGCTCATCATTATCCACCTTGGTCTCAGGTCACCCACATGGCTCATTTTCAAGATTAAAATCACCAGAACGGAACTTCTCAAACCATTGGTGTACTGTATGCTCATTAGCCACATCCTTCCCAAACACTTCATTGATATTTCAAGCTATCTGCACTGCATTAGTTCTGTGATGGAACTCATATTCGAAAATAACACGAATTTTTGAGTTATCCATAGTGTCACAAAAATTGCTCTAAAAAAAATTTAAAAGATAATCACAAGCCACAACGTGCATTTGAAAGACTGAGGATGTACCTTCATAATAAAAATAAAACAAGAAGTGTCAAAGTGAAATGTCAGAGATATCAACTGTCAAACTTAGTGCTTAAGGAAATTGGACATTTCATTATATATATATGTCCTTTTCATTTATTCATTCACTTATGTATCTGAGAGCAGCTACTGCATTGAATAAGGAACACTACTTTTTCTAAATGAACTGTTCAGAACAGTTTGCCAGTAACATTACCTGACAATGGTAAATCTTACTTCTATAAATTTTAAAATACTGCCAACAGCTATATTTCCTATACACCAGGGTGGTTTTGGCCAACCCTTAGGGATACTCCAATACAGGAAAGATTAAAAAGTTCTGTTGACTGAATCAGTAAAAGGTAAATATGTCAGGAGAGGGCTTAGGCACAGTTAATTCATGGGATGGGGATAACAGATAAAAGTTGGGGAGGACTCAGGAGGTTAGAGGTAACAGCAGGGGAGGAAATTGTAGCATATGGAGTAATAGCTCTAATTACTTTTGAGCTGTAGCCCTGAGCTGACAGGGTTTGGGAACAAGCTTTTTTTTTTTTTCTTTTTTGTTAATTTAGGAATAGTTTTTATAGAGTAAAACACACAGATTTCAAGTGTACTGTTTCATTCACTTTGACAAATGCATATACCTGTGTAACCCATACCCCTATCAAGATATAGAACATTTCTATCACCCCAGAAAGTCCCCTGCTTTCCTAAGGTTATTACATATTACTTTTTATCCATAATAGTCATTTTTTTTAGAGACAGGGTCTCACTATGTTGCCCAGCTGGCTTCCAACTCCTGGGATCAAGCAATCCTCGCCTCAGCCTCCCGAGTAGCTGGGACTACAGATGCACACCTGCATGGCTGGCTAGTCATTTTCTGAATGCTGAATGCCATTTTAATCTAAAAAGAAAAGCACCTATATAGGACAAGAATGAGTAATGGTAATCAGGATGATATCCTTAATTTTAGAACACAGTATGATGTATAATATGAGATACAAACTTCAAGCTATCTTTATTTATTATACTTTGTGATGTTAATATAAAATATTTAAAAAGAGAATATTTTATTTAAGGAAGGTAATATTTGTAAAATCAGTTAAAATCAGTTTAAAACAAATTTACATTCCTAAATTCCTCAAAATCTTTACCACTTCTACATTAAAGGAGCTAAAAGAAAAACTTTTTAAATTAAAATTTGAATTAAAAGCTATAATTAAAAAAAAAAAAACATGTAGCAGAGCTCATTAAAATATATGAGTAAAGATGACAGTCTATTACAGTGCTTTCCAAAATGAAATGCATAGGCCATGGGACATACAAGATGATGCACTGGTATGAAAAAAAATGTTATAACTTCAATTATACTTACGTTTCATCTCTTCCTTTTAAAATTTCTAGCTTTTACATGTATTTTATAAGGTATATTATATTGTATTTCCTAAGTACAGACTTATTTAATATTTATAGATAGTAATTTCTGAAAGTTTTAGGGGTACATATATTCTACTGATAGGAATGAGAAATTTACAAAGTTTAGAAACCACTTTTCCAGCTAGCTAGTTTCTAGAATGCGTGTGTATGTGTGTGTGTGTGTGTGTGTGTGTGTGTGTAGACATCAGAGAAAATACCTTAAGCAAAGATTGTTTATGACTTTCCCGCTTCTTCTCTTCCTCTTTTTTGGCTAAAATAGATGCCATACGCCTTTCTTCTTCCTAAAAGAAATTTTTCAAAAAGCATTATGAATTGTTTAACCACTTTTAATGCTAAATATCTTTGGTCCTGTAAGTCTGGTTTTCTTCTTAAGAGGCATACTACTTGCTAACAGAAAATATGCCCTCAAAGAAAATATTAGTATGTTGTTTCTCTTTATTTTCTTCTTCCCTCCTAATTCTAAAAAATCTGTGCATTCTTAACTCTACTCCCATCTTTGGAGATGAGATGAAATTAGCTCATCAAGAAAGAAAAGAGAATGAGAAGAGAAAGAAGAAAAGGGGGAGTACATTTGTATAATTTTTCTTTGTACACCGTACACCAATGGTTCCACATAGACGTAAACTTTTTATCATCAACATAAAAAGATAAAATGATACTTCGAACAATTTTGATTTGATTTATGGTTGAAAATCAGAACTTTTTGATATAAAACAAGGGTAAACACCTTTTAAAACTCTCCATTGATATTAATAAATTATGCCGCCTAATATCATTACTTTTACTTTGTTTTTAAGTTGATTTGTCCAGTCTCATTTCTTAAATTCTAAAAACTATGAAATACAGAATGGTGACCATAGTTAACAATCCTGTATTATAAATTTGAAATTTGCTAAGAGAGTAGATCTTAAATGTTTTCACTACCAAAAAATAAAAAAAGTTAATTAGGTGAAGTGATAGATGTGTTAACTAACTTGATTGTGGTAATCCTTTTACAATATATATCAAATAATCGTGTTGTACACCTTAAATTTATACAATTTTATTTGTCAATTATACCTCAATAAAGCTGGAAAAAAATAGAAACTATGAAATAACATTACAGTTTGGAAAATTTAAGAAAATCAGTCATAATCCAACACCCTAACTCAAATCTTACAATTTCTGTGTATCACCTTACAACATTCACTATGAACAAATCTTTAAAAGTTGCATCTGTGCCATTTTCATCCCTGAAGACTGTAAGATTTTAATAGAGCAAGTTATAACCCTGTAACTTTTAATTTTTACTACCAAAGGGGTTTGTAGGTACTCAAAATGATGACACAATTTGAGAAAACAATTTCTTCATAAAAGACAAGCCTGAAAATATCTTCAGAGATAGGAAACTATAAAAGTACCTGTAGCAGATTTGAAGAATAACTCTTTTATAAATGAAAAATTACAAGAACTGAAATTTAAAATTCAATGAAGGGGATTCAACAGCAGATTATACACAGCTAAAGAGAGAATAAGTCAACTGTAAAATAGATCAGGAGAAGTGTTTCTATATGCTTTCATAGCACCCTATACCTTCTCTATCATAGCACTTAACCTGTTTCATTTTAATCATCTCTGATCCGATCCCTCCTGCCTCCCACCCCATACAGTAAGATCTGTGAATGTATGGATCATGTCACCTCCTGGCACATAGTAGATGCTCAATAAATATACATTTAAGGACTAAACTAATGAATATACAGCTTTCTATATCTGTTCAATACTTTCCTAAAACTGAAACTGCTAAATCAAATGGTAGACATATTTCTAGGGCTTTTGACAGGTTTGCAAATTGACCTCCATAAATGTAGTTCTAATTTATACTCCTATCAGAAGTCAACATTTTAAAACCTAATGGATAGTCATAAGAGCTGTTCACCAAATATTCCTGTGCCTTCATATGCCCAAGCCACATTGTAAGAAGGGGGCATTTCCTGCCCCCTTGAAGTTAGATGCGGCTATGTGAGTTGCTTTGGCCAATGTCATATGAACAAAAGTGATGTATTTATTTCTGGGTGGAAGCTTTCAAAGAAAATGTACGATACGACTATTCTCTCTCTCACCTCCGCCACAGCATCTGCAAAGCTCCAGATGGTGCCTACTTCAAAGGCCTGAGTACTGGAATGAGGACAACACAGAGCAGAAATCCCAGATCATGTATCATGGGCAGAAGTGTATTACGAACCTGAAATAAACTTTGTTGCTTTAATCCACTGAGGTTAGAGAAGTTGTTACTGCAGCACAATCTAGTCTATCCTGACCAGTATATATTTAGTATATGTCATATTAGAGTTAAGGAAGGTCAAAGAGGCTATGAAAATGTATTCTAGAGGGTGGGCCAGAAATATCCTCCTAAAAACAAAAGCCCTAGATTAAAGAAGTATATTTAATAATATACAAACAGAAATTTTATAGTTAAAAAGAAAACTAGGGAAGCATCCACTAGAAGATGCTAATTTTAGAAATGTGGAACTAATGTTCTAAGAAGTTAGTAACCTATATGAGGTCACACAGCTAGTGGCAAAGCCAAGATCAGGACCAGAAGCCATGTCTTGCTAGATATTGAATTCATAATATTTTTTATAATAAAGATACATTTAAATTTATTTTACTGATTTCAGAGAGATTAAAAAAGGAGAGGTTAGAATTCCATAGTAATCTGCTATATGATTTAGTTGTTTTGAATGGAATGGAAATTTAATGTGATTTTTGGTGGATTTAACATATATTTTACAATATGGAAAATAATTATTCTTCACTTTTAAAAACTAAATAGAGGTGATGAGGAGGAAAAAACTAAATAAAAATGCAGAATTTTGATTCCTAGCTTCACAAAATAGCTGGTTTAATAATTATATTAAATTCTTTTATTCAATAAATACTGATTTGTTATCAATACAGTGCAACCTATTTCAGAATAAACTTTTTAAAAGAGCAAAATATATTGATGTTCAATTGTTGATTCATCTATAAAATGTGAACTAGAAACAGATTGGCTATTCAAAGAGCCAATTTCAAACAGTACTGGAAACTGTATGGATCACGTACTACACATACTTAGGAGATGATTTCATCAGATTTTCGAAAAGAATTTGAGCTTCTAGTAAAGGCAGTAGGGCTTTAAAAGGAAAGCTAAACCTTGGAAAACTGGATTTACACCAAATCAATTCAAATATTGAGTGTTTTAAGGAATTTATACATCTGATGGCTATATTTCAGCCCAAATAATTACAGAGTAACTAAACTTAGAAATAAAAATAAACCTCTAATTGTGAAGGTAAGCTACAAATCTGTTGGTAAGAAGGAAAAAAACTAAAATTCTGGCATCTTCTGATAACAGTCCAATTTCTGGGACAAAAGCCATATCCTTTATGTAACAAAAGAAAGAGATCTATCTGGAACAAAAAAATCTACTTTTTTCCTTACTTCAGTTTGGCCATGAAGACCCAATATTAAAATGATTGCCAGTTTATTAAGCAATGCAGTGATTTAATAGGTGTTTGATAACCCAGATCATATTCTGTTAGTAGATTATTAAGGCTCTAAAACAATGCTTATATTACGTGAGAAAACATTTTGCTCCAAAATAAATAATAGTAGTCCTAATATAGGCAGCAACTTATTATGTGGAATTTAAAAAATCAAATGGCAAAGTGTGTTTTAACAATATACTTTAGAATAGTTATAAATATTATTTTCCTTGAATATATAAAATATTAAAACAGACTTTAAAATCACAGATTTTTTTTCTAAAAGAGATGGTCAATATTTTTCATCCAAACAATCTCTTTTAACAGAGAAAAGTGGTTTTTCCAGGGTCACAGCTAGTGTTAGAGTGAAAATTATAAGCCATGTCACCTGACTTGAGGCCCAGAGATAATAGCCGTTAAATATTGGGGAGAAAAAAAACCCAGAACAGGGTAGGTTATGCTGTTGTAACAACTTCAAATCTTACACTGGCTTATCATAAGAAAAATTTATTTCGTGATCTGCAAGTGTCTTCAACGTAGTGGCTAAGTATTCCTGGGTGCTGTGATCTGATGGCATCTTCACCTTTATTGATATATGCTTCCACAATGACCACCACGTGGGAAAAAACATGGGAATCATGCATCGGCTTTTAAATGCTGCCTGGAAATGATATCCATTATTTCTGCTCACATTTCATTGGCCAAACATATTCCCACATGTCAAAAAGAGGAGGAGAACCAAAACATATTGGTGAGCATTAGTAATGTCTACCACAACAGGAAACTTACTTCTGCCTGACATGAGCTATTCCATTTTTTTGGAAAGCAAATTGTAAACAAGTTCATACTAAGCCAACTGTGGGACTGAGGTGAAAACTTTAAATACTGTTTCTGTTCTAGAACTGTGAGAATAGTGCCTGCATTTGCAAAATGCCACCTTAGAAAGGAGGAAATTCTGCTTCCCAGAATTTTCTATACCATGGTCCTTGTTTTAGCCCCTCAAAATGTATCTATTCTCTCTTTTTTGAACAGTTGTGAAAACAGTTGAAGATCACTATAATACCTTCCTTATGTCTTCTCTTTTGTCAACTAATCATGTCAAATTTTCTGGAAATGCTCCAGTTTGTTGTCACCACTCTAAAACTAATAATACTTCAGGTGAAATCTGACCATTGAAGGAAAAAAAGGGACTATTGTCTCCATTTTCTGAATTCTCTTTTTCTACAAATGAATATTGTTTTAATCCATAGTAACTTTTAACAATAACATCTTATAATTAGCTCAATTTGAATTTATCAGTTCTAATGCAAATGATTTTTGCATATGCTGCTAAGTCTAACTTTTCAAAACCCTGCATCTGTGCTGAGAATTGTTTTGTTTGATTGTTGTTATGGATTTTCAATATGTTGTCCAGGATTTTCATTTTATCTATTTTTTACATGTTAAATTCTGCTTATTTTTCTAGATTACAGGTCAGCAAACTTTTTCTATAGAGGGCAGACAGTAAATATTTTAGACTTTGTGGCCTATATATGGTCTCTATCTCATATTCTTCTTTGTTTTTATTTTTTTTACAATGCTTTAAAAATATAAAAACCGTTCTTAGCTTGAAAGCTGTACAAACATCAGGCTGCAGGATGGATTTGCCCCATAGGCTGTAGTTTGCCAAACCCTGTTCTAGACAATTGGGCTACTTTTGGATTTTGATTTGATCAAACAATATATCAGGATCTCTAACTTCTCCAGTTTCTGTCATTCACATACTTTATCAGAATAACAAATATTTTCTCATCTAGACGTTAACAAAAATGTTGAATAGAATGGGCCAGAGGAAAAAGCCTCATGGCATGCCAGTACAGATTTCTCTAAAGGTTGACATTGATCCATTACTTCATGTCCTATAGGTATAATGAATCAAATATCCACTTAACCATGCTGTCATACGACTTACTGAAAATGATGCCATAAAAGACTTTGTCAAATGCTTTGCTTAAATACCAAAACACTATCTATAGCACTTCTCTGAGAGGATTTATTTATAATTTCTAAAATAGAAAGCTAATTTTGTCTGACATGAGTTGTTTTTAGTGAGCTAATGCTGCCTCCTAGTGATCAGTTCCTTAAGTACTCACAAACCATCTTAATAATCCAATTTAGATTATTTCATAATCTAAGTCAAGTTGGCTGTCACAATTTGTGGAATTTATAGTCTTTCCTTTTGTGATAAAAAGGTAGATTAGTTAATCTTACCTTTCAGCTACTCGATTATTCTACACCACTTCCCTGATACAATTTTCAATGGTCCAGCAATTTATTCAGTGCTCTAGATCAAGGACTGGTAAACTCTAGCCCTCAGGCCAAAATCCAGTCTGCCACCTGTTTTTGTAAATAACATTTTGATGGAACAGAGCCATGATCTTTCATCATGTATTATCCATGCCTGTGTTCATACTATAATGGAAGAGTTAAGTAGTTTCACCAGAGACTATACAGCTCCCTAAAGCCTAAAATATTTACTATAAGACCTTTTAAAGACAAAATTTGTCAACTCCTGCTCTAGATGGGCCTCCATTCAAACTTACTTATTGACCTATCCTTAGGCATTACTTTCATCTTATTAGTAGTTATTCTACTCTTTACAAACTAAAACCTGTTCTTCTTAAGAGAGATAACAAAAGCAAACTGCAAGTTGAGGCCAGCAATGTTTGGCATCACATTATCTCTTGCCATTCCTCTGGATCAGACACCCAGAATCGCTTACCCTGACTAATCTCCTTGCTTCTTATCTCATCACCCATCCCATCCTCCCCAATTTCTCCTCCCTGATTTCTGCTACCCAGATAGACAGTCTTTTTAATAAGAAAATCCAATTTAACTACCTTAAACTCTTCAGGGGCTTCGCCTATTATGTCCTAGACAAAAATCTAAACTCCCTATTATGACACAAAATGCCCCAGCCCTTGCCTGTCAGACATGCTTGTCTCCCACTATTCCTCCACACATATACTCAATGCTTAGCCATATTGAACAGCTACATGAGCTGCTATATTCTCTCAGCATCCCTCTGCGTTTTGCATGCCTTCACTCTCCACAAATGCATCCTCCTCCTTCTTCACCATTTTTCAAGTCTTGAGTCAAATATTTTCTCCTTGGGAACTTTTTCTATTTCTCTGGTAGACTTATGAGTACTTTGCTCTTTGATATCATTTTGCCCTGTGTGGCTGTGCACACACACATGCACACATGTGTGATCGTGTGTACATAAACATACATATCTATTGATACATCTAGCTATCTTTTCTCTCTAGATTGTCATTTTGCACTGTAATCTGGCTGCATGCCTGCCTCTGAAGTAGACTGCAAGTAACTTTAGGGCATGAAGTATGATTCTGATCTTGTCATCTCTAGTGTTTAATACACACCCTATACAGAAACTCAATTCAAGGTACCTAAGAGTCTGAGAAGTTTTTTCACAGTGCCCCTAGGCCTAAAGAAATATGTGACAGCTCTGTTTACTAAGTAGTTAGGTCCAAACTACTTAGTAAGTATTCATAGTGTAGCAACTTAGCAACCATTTAAAAAGATAATACATGTAAATTAAAATAAAAAATATTTATACTATTCTTAAATAACCACAACTACTCATCAACAGAATGTGTGTAACCTGTAGGGCATTATACAACTTCTCAAACAGAGAATCAGATTGGACACTGCCACCCCCTTTTTCCGTCCCATACCGATTTTGGTACGGTATTTGTTTTTATCACAACCACTGAAAACTCAGCTTTGCAAAGATATGATTGATAGAAAGAAATATAGTATGACCTAATATTGAAATGGTAAACTACTTTGAACTAGTAGTTTGCTCGGTGTCTCACAGATGTCAAATCTCACTGTGTTTCCCTTGAAAATTAAAAATATTCCACAGTGACCTGTGAGTTCACTGCAGCACCTTTGGCTCACAGTTTAGGGATCACAGCTCTACTGCACAGAAGATCATTAAATATTTTTGTGATCCACCACAGCTAGAATGTTTATATGGTAAATTTACACAAAAATTTGATCAAGACATCGTATTTTAAAGAGAAAAAAATATTTATAGGTGTGAGCAAACTTTTCCAGCCAGATAATAAATATTTTAGCTTGTAAGCCATATAGTACCTTTAGCAATTACTCAACTCTGTCATTGTAACATAAAAGCAAACATAGATAATGCATAAATGGGCATCACTGTGTTCCGATACATCTTCATTTATAAAAGCAGGTAACCAGCTCATAGGCTGCTGTTTGCTGATGTTTGTTTAAAAGGTACATTGTTTCTACACTAAAGTTACTAAAAAGTTACAAACAAAAGATGAGACTAATTACCATGAGTCTATATTGACATGAATAAATGAATACATTGAAATTTTTATGAGGAATGGGATTACCAAGGGAAAGAATAACTTCACAAGGAGAAGCCTGGCAGACAGTATCTTAATCAAAGTAAGCATAATCAGTAAGGGGATAAATATGAACACCATACCACCTGATTGGATGCGATGGGAAGAATACAAAATCACTACTACATGATATTTATTCCAAAGACCTGTAAGTAAAAATTAATCATGAGGAACATTAGAAAAATCTGAATTTTGGGTCATTCTACAAAATAACTAACCTGTAATCTTCATAAATGTCAAATTGATGAAAATCAAAGAAAGACTGAGGAAGTGTTTCAGAAAAATGATGATTATAGAGACATGACAACAAAATTCATCTACATGCAATGTATAATTCTGAACTGGATCATTTTGTTATAAAGAAAGTATTGATATAACTGGTGAAAGTTGAATGTGGTGTGAGAATTAGATGCTAGTAGTTTTTCAGTGTTTATTTCCTGATTTTGTTGGTTATATTGTGATTATGTAGGAGAGTGTCTTTGCTGATAGAAAATACACACTGAAGTGTTCAGGGTTGTAGCAATCATGTCAGCAGCTTACTCTGAAATAGTTCAAGAAAAAAAAAGTTCTTTGTACTGTACTTACAACTTTTCTGTAATTTTCATATTGTTTTCAATTTTGTTATTTTTAATTTTTTAAGTTAAACAGTGGAGGAGCAGATATGCTTTGTATTTATATGTTCTCTATTTATATTTATATCCTATATATAAAAAATATGTATTCGATATATCCTAAATATATATGTCCTATATATTTATATGCTCTATATTTATATGGTCTGTAGATTTTAATGCTCTATATGTAACAGAAGGCTGGCCCTGTTCCCATCCCAGGTGATCCTCCTTCATTTCCTTACCAGGCAAACACACCCTATGGAATGTACAAGGACAATGATTATATACAGTATCATTCTCCTTTATTTAAGGCATGAAAGTTAGGTAAATTTAACTCAATCAACAAGTCTATATTGAACATTATTAAGTTCAACCACATTCTCAGTAGTAATTGAGATAGAGAAGGAAAGGAAACAAACACTTACAGAATATCAGTATGTGTCAGGTATGGAAGAAGAAGAATGGTTTCTACCCTTAAAGACTATATATTGTTTGGGTAGACAAGACCGACATACAAATTCACTATGAGAAACATAACATATAATTAAGTACTAATTTATATAAATGGGTTAGCTCTGTATCTTACCCCACTCATATCAATCTTATCAGGAAGAGTAATTAGAAGTACCAAGGATGCTTAATTAAGAAAGACCTGGAGATACAGGTAGAGTCACCACAAAAGTATGAAACAGTGTTGACAGTATAAAGCTGAATAAACCAAGAGGACAAAGAACCATATCTCTATCATGGGACAGACAGAGAGGCAGAACCCTAGAAGACCCCTGGTATTCATGAATTCATCCACACTTTTAACTATTTGCTAGCCACCCTAGATGTCTATAATATTGCTGAGGCACGAATGAAAACTGCACACATTGTGAAGCTGGTATACAAAGAATAAGTCAGTTGGCAATTGAGTAAACCTAGCTAATCATCAGAATCTACATCAAAATTAGCAGAATCTAGCAGAGAGAAAACAGGTGGCAGCTTAGGATATTTTTCTAGGTCAGAGGCTATCAAACTGAGGTTATTAATAAGTATTTTCTAAGAAAATAAAATATTAAAACAAAATTGGGATACAATGAAACAAAATTAGGCAAGTCTCTTTAATTACAGAACTTCTTGGAGCCTACATGCTAATATGTGTTGTACACTTAAAAAGAGGGGGATTATCATATGCAGCATTTCACTTAGATCAGCAGCCATATCAAAACATCTAAGTGTAGAAAATATCTTAACATGCAGATAGAATGAATAAAAAAAGAGAGCTACTTTTGGAGGTATAACATCAACAATAATAATAACAATAACTCCATACAATGCTTCCTAGGAGTCTCACACTCTACTAAGGCTCAGTACTTTATCTTCACAATAACTCAATTACATAGTATCATTATGATCTCCATATTACTTTGAGGAAAATGAGGCATAGAAAGATTAACTAAATTGCCAATGGTCACATGGCTAGCAAGTGGCCATGCCAGAATTCACATTCAGGCAGTCTGGCTCCAGCACCCATGCTCTTGACCATTACACTATGTGACAACAAAATTCTCACTCATCCATTCCAAAATAAATTATTAGTTGGATATTAAAGAAGAATGAAAACCAAGCATGATAATTAATTTAAATCAAAGGTTAGGAATTTTAAAAGCCTATTCAATGAAATTGGGAGTGGGAGCAGGTGGTAAAAATGCTATAATTACATTATGAAGTATACAGTCATAGTTCATTAAAATTAAGAAGCATTTCAAGCAAAGAATATGCGCCCCAATTTCTTAATCCACACTAAGGAAAACAACATGGTAAATACTTTAGAAGGGTTCTCACCGTGATTCTCTTCATATCCAGCTGGCGCAGCTGCATCATATTCTGAAGGACAGTGTGTTTGTACCATGACTCTTGAGCTATTGGATTGCCATCAAAGGTGATGTCTGAGAGGGAAGTAGAGTCAGCAAGGCAGGAAACACTGTCAAAACTGCAGGAGAGACAGAAACCATTAGATTATTCTGAGGCCTTCAAATAATACTTTCATTTTTTAAGCAGACTTTATTTTTTTAATAACAGTTTTAGACTTACAGAAAAATTGAGATGATAGTACAGAGTTCCCATAAACTCCCAGCTTCCCCACTTATTAACATCTTGTATTAGTATAGTACATTTGTTATTATTAATAATATAATTAATTAACCAATATCAATACATTCTTACTAACAAAAGTCCATATTTTATCCAGACTTCCTTAGTTTTTAGCTAATGTCTTTTTTCTGTTTCAGGATCCCATCCAGGATATCATATTACATTTAGTTGTCATGTCTCCTTAGGCTCCTTTTGACTGTGACAGTTTCTTAGACTTTCCTTGTTTTTGATGACCTTGAGAGTTTTGAGGAATACTCATCAGTTATTTTGTAGGATGCCCCTTTTTTAGAATTTGTCTGATATTTTTTTCATGATTAGACTGGGGTTAAGGTATATACTATTAATGAGTTATCACTGTTGATATTGACCTGATCAGCTGGCTGAAGTAGTGTTTTTCAGGTTTCTCCAATGTAAAATTATTATTTCCTCCCTTTCTTTTCACACCAAACTCTAAGGAAGTCATTACGTGCAGCCCACACTTAAGGAGTGAGAAGTTAGGCTCCCCATCCTTGAGGGCAGAGTATCTATGTAAATTATTTGGAATTCTTCTTTCCAGGAGATTTGTCTTTTTTGTCCATTTATTTATTTATTCATTTCAGTTTGGACTCGTAGATATTTGTTTTATACTTTGGGTTATAATCCAATACTACTTATTTTGCTGTTCAAAATTGTTCCAGCTTTGGCCATTGGAAGCTCTTGCAATTGGCTCCTATGTCCCTTTAACTCCCATCAATGTGTTTTTTTTTTTTTTTTTGAGCACTCGCACTATAAGATTTTCTAGACTCATATATTTCCTGTCCCAGCCATAGAAAAGCCATTTCTCCAAGGAGCCATAATTCCTTTTACTGGAGAATGGTATTAGAAACAAAGATCTGGCTAGGTGTACTTTTTGCTACTGTGGTGTTATTTGTTTTAGGTCCTTTCAGCTGACACAGCAAGAAAATATATGTGTATAGAAACCTATATACATACACACATATCTGTAAAAATTTTTCCATGTAACCATCTGTGTCTCTATTAAGCTAAACATGAGTTCATACTGATGTCTCCAACTCTAATCCATTACTAAATGGATCATTCTAGCCTCCTCCCCTTGCTTAATCCAAAAATTCCTACTCCCAACAAGGAGAAATTTGGCTCCCACCATCTGCTATCCATTTACTTAATTGTTCAATTCCAGTATATATGTATAGAGGTATCGGAATTTTTAAACTGTACACCCAATGGGAAACAACTTTATCAACTAAAGTACATGATTAGGTGTAATTCCTTTTGTATTTATTCTTACAGACTCATTTCCAAAGTTACTTAGATCAGTGCCTTTCCCCCTACTCCTTCAGGGAGGTTGTTTCATACATTTGAAATACAGTTAGATTCTCCTGTCATAGTCTCCATTCCTTTCTAGGATCCTCCAACCTCCTAAACAATTTTTTAAGTTTTTCATACATTAAGGTTCACTCCTTATGCTGCAAAGTTCTACGGGTTTTGACAAATACATAATGTCAAATACCCACCATTAAAATATCATATAGAATAGTTTCATGGCCCTAGAAAAATCCTCTGTGCTTTAATCATTCAACTCTCCTCTCCTCCTTCCCAAATCCCTGGCAACCACTGATCTTTTTACTGTCTCTGTAGTTCTGCTATTTCCAGAATGTCATATAATTGAAATCATATAATTTGTAACCTTTTCAGAATGACTTCTTTCATTTAGCAATATGCATTTAAGGTTTATCCATGTCTTTTCATAGCTCATTTCTTTTTATCACTGAGTAACACTTCATTGTATGGATATACCACAGTTTCTTTATCCATTCACCTATTGAGGACATCTTGGCTGCTTTCAGTTTTTGGTGATTATGAATAAAGCTGCATAAATATTCATCTGCAAGTTTTTGTGTGGACATAAGTTTTCAACTCAATTGGATAAATACCTAAGAGTGCAATTGTTGGATCATATAGTAAGACTATGTTTATTTTAGCTTTGTAAGAAACTGCCAAACTGTCTTCCAAAATGGTTGTACCATCTTGCATTCATATCAGTTCCCCATCCTCACCAACATTTGGTATTTGTGGTTTTGGATTTTAGCCATTTCAGTAGGTGTGTAGTGGAATCTCATTGTTTTAATATGCAATTACCTAATGACATATGATGTTGAGATCTTTTCATATGCATATTTGGCATCTGTGTATCTTCTTTGTGTTGTCAGCTCTTTTGCCCATTTTTAGTTGGATTCTTTGCTTTCTCACTGTGGAGTTATAAGAGTTTTTTAAACAATTTTATCCATATAAGTCTTTTATCAGATATATGTTTTGCGTGTGGAAATATTTATCCCAGTCTGTGGCTTGTCTTTTCATTCTCTTAACAGTGTCTTTCACAGGGCAGACATTTTTAATTTTAATGATGTCCAACTTACCAATTCTCTCTTTCATGGATCATACTTTTGGTCTTTTATCTAAAAACTCATTGCCAAGCCCAACGTTGCCTAGATTTTCTCCTAAGTTTTCTTCTGGAAGTTTAATAGTTTTGTGTTTTCCATTTAGTTCTATGATTGATTTTGAGTTAATTTAGTGAAAGGTGTAAGGTCTATGTCTATATTCATTTTTTTTTCATACAGACACCCAATTGTTCCAGTACCATTTTTTGAAAAGAATATCCTTTCTCCATTGACCTGCTTTTGCTCCTTTGTCAAAGATCACCTGACTATATTTGTATGGGTCTATTTCTGGGACTTCTATTCAGTTCCACTGATATGTGTCTATTCTTTCACCAATAGCATGCTGTCTTGATTGCTGTAGCTTTATAGTAAGTCTTTGTTATGTAGTTATGAAATGATTTAAACACTTAAATACTTTATTTACTACATAAGGACAGGGAGTATAATTCTCCTCCCAGCCAGAATGTTACATCACCCCTTATCAGACCACATATGTGAGTTACTGGCCTAAACTACTAGACTCCAAAACACATTTAAACCCAAGATTTTGACAGACAGATTGAGAGCTTAGGCTTTGGTAGTGCTGCTCTCTGTCAGCCTTTGAACTATTCTTTTAAGCTTCACCCAGCAACATTGGCACTGCTTGCTAGTGTTAAGGGACCTTGCATGTTGTCATGGATCTCTGCTGTGTTGATCAAACCATCTCTCCCGAGAACCTCTCTCTCATGCAAAGGTACTCTTCAAACTTCAATTAGACTTTATAGCCACAGAAGCCTGCTTCCATCCTAACTGAGTAACTAGACTTTAATAATTAGACTCTAAGTGAAATTGGAACTCACTCACTATGTGAATGTACCTCGTCTATTGAGTGTATTTCCTGTGACATTTGTTCTTGTTATTTTCCCCCTCTTTGAGCATTGTAAATAAAAAAGAGAATCTCTTTGTATGGCAATAAACCATGTGATTCATGAAATTATATTTTGATCATCTCATTATTTTAACCATATTAAAACAGTCTTGAAATGGGTTAGTGTGAGTCCTTCAACTTTGTTCTTCAGTATTGTGTCACTATTCTAGGTCTTGGCCTTTCCATATAAACTTTAGAATCCATGTTGATATCTGTTAAATAACTTGCTAGAATTTTGATTGGGATTTTCATTTTTTAAAGAAGAGAATAATCACTTCACTAAATAATGCCCCAGAGCACCTTGGTAAAACTCATTTATATTAGAGTCATTCTTATTCAGTGACTCAAATAACTAATACAAACACTTAGGCCTAAAAATACTTTATTTATTCATGCACTATATTGAATATCCCTTCTCCTTGTGTTAAGAAAAGCTAAAGGATATAGAATATTTATGGTATAGAAAATAATATATATGCTAACAATTAAGGTAAGGCAAATTCTACAGCAAGAATAAATTCACTGTTTTTTATTGTCATATTTAAATATTTCTTCTATAATTTCCTCACACTCAAGGAAAAAAGATACCCTGCTATTAATTATTTTACCTCAGAGCTTATCTTTACCAATCTAAAAGGTAAACCTCATAATTTGTATGCACAT
The DNA here is from genome assembly GCA_023783475.1 of Daubentonia madagascariensis. NCBI lineage: Eukaryota > Metazoa > Chordata > Mammalia > Primates > Daubentoniidae > Daubentonia > Daubentonia madagascariensis. The sequence goes on along the minus strand of JAKFHU010000144.1, from coordinate 1,718,079 downwards.
CATAGTATTTGACACATGTTTAGATAATAATAGGAAGGCATTTTTAACAGGCTAGTATATGTAGGTGAAAATAAAAATTTATAGATTTCAACTTAATAATCACTTCAAGTTTAAACAAACTTGAACAAACATTGTAGTTTTTTTCCTACCTAGCATTATGAAATTTCATTTTTTTCATCCATATAAAAATCTCAGAACAGTTTCTGGTCTTCGAGGCAGCTGTCTAAAAGATGTTTCTCTCTTTCCCCCAAAGTTTTTTTACATAAAACTCGAATCAAATAAAAAGGCTTGTGAAGGCAATATTTTATTTGTTCCACATTGTTAAAGTGAACTAACTCATCACCTTCCCTCCACAAACCTGCTTCTCTATGTATATTTCCTATCTGATAAATGATGTCATCATCAAATCAGTTGTCATCTACACCAATTTCTGTCTCAGAAATCGATGACTGAGAATGGGAACTGTGAAGAGTCATCAGGAAATCTTAAGTAAGGGTGACTAATGTGATCAGAATTGCATTTTAGAAAAATCACATCTTAGTAACATTATGGAGGGTGTAAAGGAAAGAAAAGAGTCAAAAACTAGTCATAAAGTAGATTGCAGTAAGAGAGATGAAAAATAGCAAGGGCCTAACATATCAAAAACTAAAGTAATAGTTGTGAGAGTAAAGAGGGTTCCGTGGAAGTTTAGAGTACAGCATGAACAGAAATGAGTAATCATTTGGATACGATGAAGAGAGGAATCTAGAGTCAATCTAAGTTTCTCTCTGAGGTGAATGATTGAGGTTGTGGTTACAAGGGTATATGCTTTGTTAAAATTCATTGAACTCTATGCTTAAATTGAGTGCATTTTATTACATGTAAATTATATCTTAAAAACTGATTTACAGGAAAATTTTAAATTAAATTATAAAAAATACATATGTGACAGATTATCTTTTCATCTATCAGGTCTCCTTTACCTGGAACACTGTTCCACTGGTGGCCAGTGGCTATTAGGACGTGTTTCAAAAGGGCTTTCAATAAGCTTTTCTCCAACTATCATAGGATGGGCTTACTAATTTCAACCCTCAAGATATTAACTACTGCGAGGAGCACAGGTAACAGAGCCAGTAAATTGTCTATGTTGAAGAGCATTTTCCTTCAATGGCCCAACCTAACTGAATAGAATTAAACTGTAAGTTTCTTGAGGGCCAGAAATGTACTATGACCACTGCTCCAATACCTAACTTAGGACCTATCATTTAATAAGTGTGCAATAAAGTTCTGGTAAATGAATGAAAGAATATGAATTGAATTGAATATGAATTGAAATGATTCCAAAGAGTTTATCCTTGATAAAAATATTAGTAAGTGAATTTTCTTACACTAGTCTTAGAATGATTATTTCACACATTGACTGCCACACTAGAAAAAAAATTTTTTCCCTGGGGCTATGGTGTTTTATTACAAAAATAGAATAAAAACTTCGAGAACAAAATGACCCTTTCTAATTTAATGAAAAATTTATTTTTTTTGTTTTCTGTATGTGAGTTATACGCAACTTGAAAATTAGTTCATGTGGCTCCCAAGGTGAAGAGACGTGTGAGCTACATATGCTTCATGAGGCCCTGGGCTCAAAACTAGCATGAGTTAAATACAACTCACATGCCAGTTAATGTGTTAAAAGATAACATGATATTCGAGATTCATTATGACACAATATATATCACTAATCAGGTAGATGCATTGAAAAATGGAAACAATATGTCCAGAAGCATAGAAAAGCTAGAAAATTTCATTTTATTATAGGTAGATTCTAATTTTATTGTAATTTACTATTTATTTACAAGCTAGAGTGCAGAGTCTATGACTTATTGCTAAATATATTTTTAAACTAAAGTGATTGTAACTGTTCCCAGGCCTATCTCTTTTCCTTTGGGGAATGCAACTGATCTTATAATTACCAATGGAATTGGTCTAATAATGGGTGATGTTACACACAAAACCAAACAGTATCTTAATTGAATTAAATATAAAGCATGTTTGTATGTATAGAAGAAAATAGTATGCCCAGTAAATATAGTCATAATGAAGTACTTCAGAGATCTAAAAGACCTGTAGATGCCCATACAGTCTACGTCTGTAATTCAAGCACAATAAAAAAGAGACATCAGGAATGGGAAAATCATTGCAATCCAATCCTCAGCAGGTACTATCCTGGCAACTACTCCCAGATCAGCCGCTAGTGTTGATACTCAGACTAAAGTCTTTATGCTTTGAATAGTTTTATTAAAGTAAAAATAAATCTGTATTTGATCCAGAAGATTCCTCACAAAATTTCATTTCCATCTGCAAGGTATTTAACCAATAAACATGCCAGACATTCCTAGAAGCGTACTGACAAAGTACATATTATTTTAAAGACATTCTCTAACCAAATAAAACAATACTCTTAAGTATAAATACAGGATAATGAAGGGTTATACCCATCCTAACCAAAGAAAATCAAAATCAGACTGTTTAAACAAAAAAACAAACCTGGAAGTAAAACAATAAGTATAGTGAAATACTGGCTTTTAAAAAGTCTCTCACTCTTTCTCTCTCTCTTTTTTGGTTAAGAACACTCAGTTGCCCTTGTCTCTTCAGAGTACTAAGAACAGAAAAGCTTTGGTCCAAAGACTGACATTCAACTCATAATTTCACTTTAATCTTTTTCCAGATTACTCATACATTTGTTCTTCCCCTAGAGGTCTCCTCACATCACCACATCTGCTTCCTATCTGCTAAAGAACCTGTAGAGAAACAATCTATCCCTGTTGACCAAAATTCATATCCCAAAAGGAAAAGAAAATATTTTGGTCCATTTTATGCTTATTTAAAATACAAAGAAAGAAATAAAATTCCCACACATGCATGTATGTCACATAGATATTTAACTAACAATTCCCAAACATCAGTCAAATTTCTCCAATTAGAAATTTGCCTCCTCTAACTAAATTAGGTACCTTAGAAAAAGGTTTTTTTTTTTTTAACTCTTTCATATCAAAAAGGTATCATGAACTCTGAAATAACCTTAATGAAAAGCTCACTTATTTTAAATTTATCAGTGAGAATTCTACTGAATAGTTACTATGTGCCTAGTGAGCTGAAATGAAATGGAACAGTAGAATAAATTATCAAATGTGTTCACAAGGACTGAAATATACACAACTGACAAACATAGAATAACTAGAAAGATCTATAAGATAATATATAATTAAGTACTTAGGAGTGAAGCACAGTTAAAGAAAAGAGCACATAATGCAGGTATTTGTATTTCTGCTAAAATGATGAACTAAAAACGCTGGATAAAGTATATTTTTAAAATCTCAAATGCATCCATGACCTGTTTAAAAAAATGAGGACTATACAGACAAAAAGAAAAGAGAAGAGTAAAGGTGGGAACCCAGAGAGGTAAACAGAATGTTGAAACTGATCTTTACGCTATGAGAGCATTTGCTGAACCCAATGAACTTGAGCTTTGGTTTACATGATCTTCAAGGCTGGAGGACAGAAGAAAAGTCCTGGGGGCCACCCAAGTTAAGGAGTCTAACTAGACACCTCCCCATAAATCTGGGACCCCAAGGGCTAGACCCCCAAAATGTGATGAAATAATCATAAACTTTCTTACCTACTACCCAAGAAATATTGCCTATCTCAAAACTTGGGGCTAAGTAGAAGAGAAGGAAAATTCTTCCCTGAATACTTATAACCACAAACCACAACTGTCCCACTGGAAAGTCTTCAGGAGCTTTAACATGCATGGAGCTGTCATCTGTGATGTCTATGCCTTCTTCTGGAATAGCTCCTGAAGGACCTGCCTGAGGCTGCTTTACAGTTAACTCTTTTTTTAATAAGTAGAAGGAGTACACTCTAAAATCACAATAAAAAAATATAGGACAGCTGGTCCTCCATATCTGTGGGTTCCACAACCCTGGATTCAACCAAGGTCAAATGGAAAATATTTGGAAAAAAAATTCTACAAATTTCCAAAAAGCAACACTTGAATTTGATGTGCACCAAGTACTATACTGAATCCACAAGAATGAAATGATGTGTAGGCATTGTGTTAGGTATTATAAGTAATCTATAGATGATTTAAAGTATATGGGAGTATGTGCATAGGTTATATACAAATACTATACCATTTTATATCAGGGACTTGCGCATCAGTGGATTTTGATATATGTGGGGAGTCCTGGAACCAATCCCCCACAGATTCTGAGGGACAACTTGTATATTAAATACATAAACCAGTAACAAAGTCATTTATTATCAAGTATTATGTACTGTACTTAATTGTATGTGCTATACTTTTATATGACTGGCAGTACAGTAGGTTTGTTTATACCAATATCACCACAAATACATGAGTAATGCATTGTGCTATGACATTATGATGGCTATGACATTACTAGGTGGTAAGGATTTTTCAGGTACATTATAATCTTATAGGAACACCGTTGTATATGCGGTCCATCATTGACCAAAATGTCATTATGCCATGCATGACTATATATGTATGTATGTAAACATAAAGTGTTTCAGAAAGACTAGGGGTCAGCAAACCATAGCCTACAGGACAAATACGGTCTATCACCTGTTTATGTATGGCCCACAAACTAACAATGGCCTCTGTGTCTTTAAATGGTTGAAAAGAAGTCAAAAGAGGAATTTGTCATGATATGTGAAAACTATATGAAATATAAATTTAAGTGTTCATAAATAAAATTTTATTAGAACACAGCCCTGCCCATTCATATATGTATTATCTATGGCAGTTAAGTACTTGAAACAGAGACCATCTGGCCTGCAAAGAATCTGTTAAATGATGCCAATCTAAGTTCTCTGAATACACACACACATACACACATACACACACACACACACACACACACACACAAATGGTTTCACCAAGGAATTCTACCAAGCCTTCAAAGACCAGATAGTACCAGTGCTTTATAAATTGTTCCAGAACATTGAAAATGAAGGAAAACTTATTACTTTTATGAAGCAAGCATAACACTGACACCTAAACCTACTTCTATAAAAGAGAACATGATAGATCAATGTCATTTGTAAGTACTGCAGCAAAAGTTTTAAATAAAGTATTAGCAACAAAATTCAACATCATATTAAGAAAATTATACAGTTGCCCAAATGCTATTTATTCTAGAAATGCAACTTGTTCAATATTGGGAAATCTGTTAATACACAATATTAATAGATTTAAAGAAAAAAATAATATGGATATCTCCATAGATGCTGAAAAAGCCCTTGAAAAAATTCAACACCTATCTTTTGAAGAAAACACTCAAGAAAACAAAAGTTAATGGATACTTTCTTAACATTACTAAAAAAAAAAAAAAAAAAAAAAAAAGCCCTAAAGCCAGCCTGCCATCTTACTTAATGTGGAAACATTTGAGGCATTTCTGCTAAGATCAGGAATAAGGCATGTGTGCTCATATTCCACTACTATTCAATATTTTGTTGAAAGTAATAGCCAATGCAATTAAATAAGAGAAATAAACTACAGGTATAAGAATTGGAAAAAAAAGGTAAAACTATATTTGCAGATGGCATATAGTATACCTGGAAACCTATACAGTTGTGCTGTCCAATATGGTAGCACCTAGCCATGTGGCTACTGAATACTTCAAACATGGCTAGGGTGACTGAGGAACTAAATAGTTCATTTTTATTTAATTTTTAAATTTAAATTCAAATACCTACATGTGGCTAGTGGCTAACATATTGGACAAAGCAGGTAGAGAATATTTCCATTATCACAGAAGGTTGTACTGGACAGTGCTACACTAGGGACTCAATGATGAAACTAACCCAAACAATGAAAGAATTAAGTAAGGTAGCAGGACATGAAATTAACACAGAGAAACCAATCCCTCATATACACAAACAATAACCAGTTAGAAGGTATGATTGCACAAAAAAACCTTACATAATATATATTTTAAAAGATAAAATACATAGGAATAAACTTAATAAGAAATGTGCAAAATCTACATGAGGAAAATTTTAAAACACATCTGAAAGACACAAAAACAGATTTAAGTAAATGGGAATACATTGCTTGCTCTGAGACAGAATGACTTAACAGGCCACGCACGGTGGCTCACGCCTGTAATCCTAGCATGTTGGGAGGCTGAGGTGTGAGGATCGCTTGAGGCTAGGAGTTCGATACCAGCGTGAGCAAAAGTGAGACCCCGTCTCTACAAAAAATAGAAAAATTAGCCGGGCGTGGTGGCACATGCCTGTAGTCCAAGCTACTTGGGAGGCTAAGGCAGTAGGATTGCTTGACCCCAGGAGTTTGAGGTTGCAATGAGCTATGATGACACCACTGTACTCTAGCCCAGAAGACAGAGCAAGACCCTATCTCAAAAAAAAAAAAAAAAAGAATGACCTAACATAAGAGAGAGATCAGTTTGCCTAGATTAATTTATAAATTTAATGCAATCCCAATAAAAATACAAGGCCAGGTGCAGTGGCTCACGCCTGTAATCCCAGCACTCTGGGAGTCTGAGGCAGGAGGATGACTTGAGGCCAGGAGTTTGAGAATAGCCTGGGCAAGATACCAACTCTACAAAAAATAAAGGAAATAGCCAAGCATAGTGGTGTGTGCCTGTGGTTTCAGCTACTGGGGAGGCTGAGGTAGGAAGATCCCTTAAGTCTGGGAGTTCAAGGCTGCAATGAGCTATGATTGTGCCTCTGCACTCTAGCCTGGGCGACTCCTATCTCTTAAAAAAAAAGACAACAAAAAACCAACAAGCTTCTTAATGGAATTAGACAAGTTGATATTAAAGGTAGCATTCCAAATCACTGGGACAAAGATGTGGGCTTTTTAATAAATGGCTCTGGGACAATTCAGTGGACATTAAAAAATTAAATTAGCTCCATACTTTACACCATCCAAAAGAATAACCTCCAAATGGATTAGATATCTAATGTATAAATTGAAACCATGCAAGTACTAGAAGAAAACACGTATCTGCTGATTTGTACAAAAAACAAACATGGGAAAGATAAACCAGAAAATTATGAGACGGGTTATCTAGAGAGGTGGGTGGAAACAGAACAGAAAGAAGAGGGGTTGAAATGGGTAGAAGGAATGGGGGAGTGATAGATGTCTGAGTGATACCTTTTTGTACAGCTCTGAGTTTTAGAACCATGTTATTATTACACAGACTAAAAAAATAAAAATATCGAATTAGGAAGGTTGTGTTCCCAAAAGTGGAATACAAACAGAAACAAATGAACCTTATTGTTCATACTGAAAATAGTGGAGAAGAACTAACCAAAGCAACTTTTGAACACTGTGTTCTGACTAGATACCTTTAGGCTAAAGACAAAAACAGTGTAAATAAATATTGAACCCTGGTTAGTATAACCCCTGCCACCTCACGGAAGTATGGGTTAGTAATTCTGAAACTATTTTCTATACATTTAAGGACTGAGCAAATAAGTAAATATATTATCTCATATAATGGGAGTCAATGTCAGAAAGTAACTATAAATACGGAAAGGGGCTGGTGGTGGAGGGCTAAAATAAGCCCTGTGGTGTTGGATTGTAATTGGAAGTCTCAGGATGAATTCATTAAGGTATCAGTATGAAGCCACAGTTGGTTTTTATGTTTTGGTGGTTTTTTTTTTTTTTTTTTTTTTTTTGGTTTTTGGTGGGAAACAAAGTACTATTTATTTTTTGACATGTAAAAACTATACTTAAGGTATACAATGTGATGTTTTGATATATCTGTATGCATTGTAAAGTGATTGCCACAATTAACATATCCATCACCTCATATAATTACTATTTGTGTGTGTGTAGAAACAATGATACCTCAATAACTATGAGCACACCTAGCATGTAAATCTTGGTTTCTAAACACCATTCTCCACTAAAGAGAATTAGAACTCCTTAGAGAAATGGCTGGTTCCAGAGCCAGGACTGTAAAAGTACAAGATGAGCCTGGAACATCTTGTTGTGCCAGAAAGTAAGGAAGTACTCAAAGAACGATGAGGACGTATCAAAAGACTACAGGAGGGAGCTTGAGAAATCAGTGAAAATTTGAGCATCAAAATAAATAATAACAGTAAAGGATTATGTTATTTTTGTTCCTGTATGCAAAAAAATTCTAATGGAGTTATAATTCCTGAGAGCTAAAAGTATGACTCCCTCTACAAATACAAATCCATGACTCTAAGGATTAATGCCTTAGTGGTAAAATGAAAGGCAGTGGGGGAAGCACACATGCCCTACCAAGAGTGTAATGAAGTGAAGTCAGACTTAGGCAGAGGTACATGTGTGCTTATGCTTAATGTATCAATATGTATTTGAAAAATATGACTCTCTGAGAAGGGACAAGAGAACCATGCTGTGGAAGAAGGAAGAACCTCTGATATCTAGGTCAGGCAGACAGATGGCATTGAGGGGTAGGGGAGATTGGAAATAGAACACACATGAACACACACACACACCCCCCGCCGGGAAATGGGATGAAGTGACCAAAAGTGAAGGGGCTAGTGAACAGCTAGCTCTAACATTAATGTGAGTAAAGACATGAAAGAGGAAATAAGTTTAATAGATATCTATTGTTATTGTCTTCCTTTGTTTGCAAAGGAAGACAAATTGTTATTATAAAGCTTCCCTTCCCCTGGTAACAGAACACTTCTTTCCTGTAGTAAACCCAATCCACAAACTGATCCTACCCCCAATGTCCCAGGGAATAGGGAACATATATCCCAGGATTGAGCATTCAGTATATCCTGGATGTCTCTGGCCAGAGTGATTAGTTCCAACTGGGCACCTGAGCTAAATAAGCTATATCAGAATCCTCTGCAGCATTGCCTCCTAGACTGTAATGTTCATTTGAATCACCTGGGGATCTTTTTAAAATGACATTTCTGATCTAGTAGGTCGAGGGTAGGGCTTAAGATTCTGGACTTCTAATAAGCTCCCCAGTGATGCCAACACTGCTGATCCAGGTACACAATATTGAACATTAAGGCCCTTCGGAAACTTCTGCCAGAGCAATCAGGAATGAAGCACTCTTTATAACAGAGCTGCTAAGTGATAGACTGTGATACTCAGGCTGTTGGCTTGTCTACAAGATACAGGATTTATGTTTCTGTCACTCATGTCTTTGTGTATTCTCTGTCATTATACACTCACAGGAAACAAAAGCCAATATGTTTAACCTCTGTCACTCTTCGCAATACCTTATTTGGTGTTTTATACAAAGAGATGCATAATCAATGATCTGCAACAACCAATGGGAAGAAAATTTGAAATCTGTAGATGAAAGAGATGGAGAAGATATTTTAATGAAATAGTAAATGATATGAAGGAGGAGAATCAGTTACTAGCTACCGCTACTGAGGTAAAAATGAAACATCCTCTGGATATCCCTATGATAGTCCTAGATCCTAAACCCACCCAGCTATAAAAAAACAACCAACTGGCATCACTCTCATAATCCCTGAAGTGGGCCATTTTGGAAAATAATAAGCCAATACCCATGAAATGCAAAAAAGCAAGCCCCCAAAACAAGCTCAAAGAAACTAGCAGAAAAATATTATTAAACTTATCTACAGATTTACTCAGTGCTTACCAGGAAATTCCTAAACTAAAAACTATGGTCTTTAACTGACATTGTCAATTTCTTTTTAAGCCATAAGAAGGAAGTTCTATGAATAAAGGACATGAATAGAAATTTCTCAAAAGAAGACATACAAAAGGCCAACAGGTATGTGAAGAAAATCATCAAGGAAATGCAAATTAAAGCCACAATGAGATATCACCTCATACCTGTAAGGATGGCTATTATCAAAAAGACAAGACATAAGTGTTGGTAAGGATGTGAAGAAAAGGGAACGCTTATACACTATTGGTGGGAATATAAATTAGTACAACCATTATGGAAAACAGTACAGAGGTTCCTGCAAAAATTAAAAGTAAAACTACTATATCATCCAGCAATCCCATTTCTGGGTATATATCCAAAGGAAATGAAATCAATATGTTGAAAAGATGCCTACACTCGTGTGTTCATTGCAGCATTATTCATAATAGCCAAGATATGCAACCAACCTAAGTGTCCATCAACAGAAGAACGAATAAAAAAATGTGATACACACACACACACACACACACACAGAATAGAATACTATTCCGCCTTAAACAGAAGTAAATCCTGTCATTTGTGACACCATGGACAAAGTGAGAGGACATTATGCTAAGTGAAATAAGCCAGGCATAGAAAGACAAATACCACATGATCTCACTTATATGTGGAATCTAAAAAAGTTGAACTCATAGAAGCAGAGAGTAGAATGGTAGTTACCAGGGGCTGGGGTGGTAGAGGAGTTACTGGGGAGATGTTTGTCAAGGAATACAAAATTACAGTTAGGAGGAATAAGTACAGGACATCTATTGTACAACATGATGATTATATTTAATAATAATGTATTATATACTCGAATATTGCTAAGACAGATTTTAAGTATTCTCATTACAAAAAAATAAGTATGTGAGGTAAAGTATATGTTAATTAGCTTGATTTAGTCATTCCATAATGTATACATCATGATATTTTGATATCTATATATCAAAATTTCAAAATAACATATGGTGTAACATAAATACACACAACTTTTGTTAATTTAAAAAAATTTTGGAAACACAAAACAAAACAATGCCCACAGACTAGTTGACAGTTTTGAACTGCCCTTTAAGATATTTTGGGGTATATAATTAAGTCACTGTGATACCTTTATGTGCACCCAGAATAAACAAGCCTGTTTTACTTCCCTTCAAGGCAAGAATCCAGAAGAATCCTCCTTATAGAAAATCCCAACTCCCTTGCATATAAGCAAGATTTTTTAAAGAAGAAAATACCCTCCTCTTTTAACCAAGTCCAGTGCCCTCTAAGATTAGGCAATTATTTTCCTTCCTGACCAAGTTAAGCTTCAACCCTCCATAAAAGTCATCTTTAATACTAAAAACAAATGTGGGGAAAGAAACAAATTGAACCCACCTAATAACCTACACACACAAACGCAAACACACAACACACTTCTTAAAAGATAAACTCCCAAAAGAAGTGATTTATCTGATTGGCGAGATTGGGAGAAAGTCACTGTGCATATGTAATAATCCCGGGTTCTTTTATTTTTTCCTTTAAGCCAGTTAGTCTCCAGGATAGGGGTGTTGTATTCATCTCCACTCTTTCCAGAGAAGCAGCTCTCAGTTTTCCAATTCCTCTGCTAGTGACAGAGTGAGTCAAAAATCTAATTTAGGAGAAATGTATTAGGGAGGCTGTAGGTGCATATCTAAACTGCATTCTGCTATTTTGAACTCCATTTGTCTGATTCCTGTATCTTTCAACAGACTCAAAACTTGGAGAAGAGAAAGGGTATGATTGTCAATCACCCCTTCAAACATCAAAAGTCAGCAGTTTCTAAACAAATATACAATCCTTATAAATTTATTCCTAAATAAATTAAATTACAGTTTTTAAATTACAGTTGACCCTTGAACAATAGGGTTTGAACTGCACGGGTCCAGTTATAGGCAGATTTTTTTTCAATAAATACAGTTGGCTGTCCTTATTGGTGGTTCTGCATCCACAACCAAACTCACAGATCAAAAGTATTCTTGAGAGGCAAAACCTATGTATATGGAGGGCCAACTTTTCACAGGAGGAGAATGGAGAGGAGGTAACCTTGTAGAGAAGGAACTTCAGAAGTCGGCATAGGACTCTCTTGAGTATTTGGCTGAATATTAGGATACACATGCACAGGGTGAGACTTCACAAAGCCTAGCAAAATATAACTGTTAAGGAGCTGTGAGATGAAAAGAGGATCTATAGGACACATGGAGCTGAGAGACTGGAATTCCAACCAGACTGAGTGAAGAGACCTTGCCAAAGACCCAGATTATACATTTGAAGTCCCAGAAAGGCCATGCCTTAGGTGTAGGGCTACTCTATGTCAAGAAACAATGTGAACATTTTCATGTTTCTGCATGGTGAGGGCTTTCTGAACAAAGAAAATTGGCAATTGGGTTAATGGGTCATTGAACAGATAAAGACATTAAGAGTAGGATAGAAATTTCTCAGAGCTACACATTTACATTTCAAAAGGTAATAAAATCTGGAACCATTTGCTTACATTCCAAAAGATAACTGGCCAAAAAACCTCCTTTTCTCCTCACAGGGGATTTGTTTACATTAGGAAGTTTACATTTGTTTATATTGGGAAGTATATTAGGTCTCAGTTTCTCTCTGTTCTTTCTTTCTCTCTCTCCCCCCCACCTTCTCTCTTCTCTGGAGGGGAGAAGGTGCAGTTGTGTAAGCAGCTCCTATATAATCTGCAAGAGTGATAATTTGGGGTTCCTCTCATGTGGTAGAGATGCCCCCATACATGTAGGCGACATTTGCCCTCATCACATAGCCTTGCAGGATAAAATGGAACAAGGGAAACCAGTGCAAAATATTCTACAGGTAAATAATCAGTCTGTCTATAATCCATAAATTTTATGTTTACTGTCATAATAAAATAAATATAGATATAAAAACTTATTACTCTAGTTGTAGAATAAGTATCACTACATGTCTGCCATAAAAAAGAAACTAAAAATAAGCCTCAACAGGATCAACCTTATTCTCCAGAAGTTATCAGAACAAAACTCAATCTTTAAATTAAGACAACAAAATCCAGACTCGCAACAATATTCACAATGTCCAGAATACAATAAAAAACTACCAGAGGAGGAAGAAGCAATAAATTGTAACATGTATTAATGAGAAAAAGTCACTAGAAACAGTACCAGAGATGACAAAGATGTTGGAATTAGTAAAGACAAGGACTTTAAGATAGCTATTTTATATAGATAAAAAAATCTATATAAATATAAATCACATAGATATTTTTGCTCTAATAGAGGGCTAGCTTAACTTTGGCACCAGATGATTTAGAAAAAACTTGAAGCAATATCTCTGTTTTTCTCCAAGAAACAACTTTAAATCTACTCAGATGTTCAAAAAGTATACCTCTACAATCTTAAACCACTTAAGAGAGTCTTTGGTTTGGAAGATCTTGAGACAGGTGTAACCAAAAATCCAATTTGAACGTAAAGCAATCTTAATTTGGCTTCTTTGTCTTATTTATTTTTTAGCAGATTTATATCCCAAAGGACAGCCATGACAAATTAGCTGCAAACTGAATCCTCAGACAACTAAATAAGATAACCTGTTGAACAGGGCTGTTAAGAATTATCTACAAATAGTGAAAAACATTAGATTTAAATTTTGACTGTATTTATTCATTAATTAAAACCAATAATAATTGTGTGCCTACTCTGTGTCAGATGTGACATACACTACAATAAGGTGAACATGGCCTAATTGGACATACATAAAACAGATATTATTGTACTCTAAGAGGTATTATAGAGGTAGTAGAAAAGGAAATAATTTCCCTTGTTTGGGGTTTGCATTGAATCATAAAGCATGAACAATACTTCCTCCAGTAGATCAAACTTGAATGCTTTACAGACAGAAGTATACATTTGGGGTTTTGGCATGATTGATTTTGAACTTGCTTCTTTCCTGAAATTAACTGACTAATTTGTTTTCAGTGATTTCAATATTTGGCTCTTGTTCTCATTTACCTTTGTTTTAAATGTTTATGTGCATTGTATTTGGGATTTTTATTGTAAACTACTTCAAATCCCTTTTGGGAGTATTTCTAAAATATAAGTACAAGAAACAGCACTAGAAGAATCTACTTATATATCTTAATTTTGTTTCTAAATGCATTTTGGATTTAATTTATTTATACCTTAAGTTTGTTTCTGAATACACTTTGTATTTCCTTGCATTTGTATAACAAAATACAAAGGAAATCATAAAACATATATTGGTCTCAATTTATCATTACTTGTTTGTTTCTGAACCTAGAAACAACCACCCAATATTTAATCATGAGTAATTTTAAGGTTCAAGGTCCTTCCCGTTAGTATTATGCACCAAAAATTTGCAACTTCTAGGACCTTCACATCAACAAAACCCAAAAGGACCTTTGGTACATCAATCCTTTTAAAAATGCTAATTCACTGCCATGAATAGCTAGCTATCAGCCTCTTAACTATGTATGTGTGAACCCAGACTGAGACAAGATGTGCAAACAGCCTGCTCCCAGGGCCTTAGTTTAATTTTCATTCAAGAAGCTTCTTTGTAGAAAAACTCACACACACACACACACACACACACAAATAACCTTTACACTAATGAAAATGAAACGTTACAATTACAGTAAGAGTATCTGGAAATTTTCCTAAGTAACAAAATCATATGTATATTTATAAGATGGTTGAGAAGGTACAGGTGGAGAAACCCTCCAATTTATAATAATAATGTCCACTGAAGAAAGGCAATCTTTGAATTGAAAACAACTATTATATGGGAAGACTAATTTCAACAACTTATAAAAGAGAGTTGGAGAGCACATATGATTATCACTCCCCACTTCACAATGATATAAATAAAATCCATGACAGCATTTGGATGTATTTTTGTACCTACAGAATTAATGCCTTAAATGATTATAGATGTCGATACAAAGAGGATAATAAAATAAGGTATGTAATAATAGTATAAAAGTAACTGCTATCCATTAGATTTTTTTTTACCTTTCCCTCCTTCAAAGGTAATGCAAAGGGAATAAAACAAACATAGTAGAAAATCCCCAGTTTTCTACTTTTTTTGAGGACCCATTGCCTTGTATATTTGCCCCCTTTTCTTTCTTTTTTACTGTCTATGCCCGCTGCCCCATGAACTTTGACTCTGATAAACTGCAAGGCTTGCAAAAACTGTCCTCAGAAAATACTGTTCTGACATTTATTGAGACCTCAAGCAATAGGCATGAAAACAGGAAAACCCCTAACGGTGAGTGGCGATTAAAGTAAAAAACTGCTACTTATGGTAAAATCACAAGGTCACACACTCAACCTTCCAATATCCTACAAAAACTCTGACCCTGCTTCAATCAGAGAGTCACCTGGTTTTCAGGTGCTCCTTGGTAACACATCTATCTGAATGAAATCTTTAACCTCTATTTGTGTTGCTTACCTAATTTTCTCTTAGCAGTAAACGTTACATACAATTTAGTAAATTAGAAGATATAAAGCAAATGTATTCTGTTCACTTTAAAATGTTAGTTTAAAGCAAAAATTATAGAATTTATAATTATGCAAAATAGTATAAAGATGTATAAGGAATATAAAAAAGTTGATTTCTAATATTCATTTATCTACAGAAACATTAATAGGATAATCTCACAATTTCAAAGTTCTATTATGTGAATGGCAGTAATGCTAGTTCCCTTAAATCAGAAGAAAATCTCCAATGTCTTCAATAATACTGCCACTTGACAAGAGTATATGGTGTTAATATCCTATCCGTAGTCAGTAATTCATCTAGCACGAGCTCAACAAGCACACTTCAAACTAACAAATAAAAAGTCATTTTGACTACAACACAAAAATGAACAGTAGTAAGAGGAAATTAGTTAAACTGTGTAATCCTTAACTTAGGGTATAAAAATTAAAATCAGACTTTCTATTTGAGTGCAAAGTATTAATATTACAACCAGAGCACAATCATCTAACAAACTGAATGTCCTAAAAACAATGAAGAAAATGAAGTCAGTTTATTCTCAACATTTTTCTATTTTATAATATTTAAGAATAATTTCTACTTTTGATCTCTAAAAGGAAAAATAGCATCATAATAAGGTAATATTGAAATAAATTATACAATGAAGAGTATATAAAAATTATTTTAGTAAAAGGGTTATGTTTTAAATAAAACAAATTTCGATCCAATAATTACATCAACCCTGATCATGATAAAACAAATTTATCTTACCTCAAAGTCTATTTTTCTGAAGTGGTGGAACAAATCTATCATTAGTTATGGATATCTCTTTTCACTTACTTTTTGTCTAAAAGAATTCAAAAGCTAGAGCTAGGCTTTATAGTCAGACTTACTAAGGAACTATATGCCTTACCATACTCAGGGGATTTTGCTCACAGCAAAGGAGTAAACCAGCAATGGATGAAAAAAAATGCCCCTATTTTTAGAACTTGTTTTTATGGGCCCTCTTTATATGATGCCCATCATATTTAGGAAAATGCAATTAAACGTTTGTCTGAAGGTGAGTCACATGTCAACCATTCAGTAAACACCTGTCAGTGGAAAAGAAGCCAAACTCTGTAAAATAATTTTAAAGAGGTTTATTCTGAGCCAAATTTGAGGACCATGACTCAGAGCCACACCCAAGAAGCCTTGAGCAAGTGGACTTGCTGTGGTTGGGTTACAGTTTGGTTTTATACATTTCAGGGAGACAGGGATTACAGGTAAAATCATAAATCAATACATGGAAGGTATACATTGGTTTGGCCGGAAAAGGTGGGCCATCTTGAAGTGGGAACTTACAGGTTATAGGTGAGTTTAAAGACTCCTTGACTTGTAATTGGTTAAAAAAATGAAGCTTTGTCTAAGGCTTGGAATGTTTTTAGATAAGGAAGAGACAAGTCACCAACATATATTTGTTGTGTAAATTGAGGATGTGCAGGTTTGTCTTGCACAGCCTTAGGCCTGTTAATGAGTTACAAAGGACATCTCCAAGAAGAGAGGGGGGCATGGTGAGGCATGTCTGACCTCCCTCATGGCAGCAATTTAGTTTTAGGAGATCCTGTTGGCCAGGAGGGGGTCCATTCAGTCAGTCGGTTGGGGGGAAGCCTTTTATTTAATTTTAGTTCACACATCTCATAAGAGGAGTTAAGTAGATAAATAGGTAATGATAATACAATTTCCTTGACAAATATGTAGTCATTTTGTAAATTTAAAACTTTTCTTAGCAGGAAGTCAGAAAAAATCTGTCAATAGTTGATTTCCTGTTTCATTCAGTTAGTAAGAAGATTTGCATATTGTTGGTTATCTGTTAACAGAGGAAAAGTAAAAGCATTCTAACAGTATGACAGAAACTAGAACTAAGGAAAATGAATTTACTTCATGCCAAAAAGATGTAAGTGCCACTTCCAATCCTGGAAGGTACAAGAGTAAAGCCTGAGCTCATAATAAAGATCAATGAATTCTGAAAGATGGTGAAATAATTTCCTCCTTAAAATACTAACTAGTACTAAATGACCAACTGCAGGGCAGTCTGAGGTTCTCTGACTTTCCTAAATAGAGATAGATTCTTTTCTGGATATACAGGGTGACTTACCAAGTTGAAGTATAGCTTGAGAAAAATGCAAGGAGAATGACTTCCTGATAAAAGTAAAATTATAAACCATTTTCAGTAAAATTTTGAAACTAGCCTGGAGGATAATCTTGTCCTGGAGAATGGTGAAGGAAAAGTCACACCCCAAAGCTTGTGGTTCAATGACCACAACCATACTATAATTACTAACAAAGGTCATTAGAGAACTTACAACATTGCTTCTTCAAAAAAAAAAAAAAAAGGAAACATATTAAATAGTTTAAAATTTTCAGTGATACCATAAAAAGAAAGCTGAGTCTAAATAACATTGTCTTACTAAGGTAAGGAAGGAGGTATAAGAGGTCTACCCTGGCAGGAAGGAGTATTTTATCACTGACATGGGTTAGAAATTCCAGTACATGATGATAATAAAAAGCAACATCATTTTTGTTAGTTTTATTATTGTTTTTAAATGCCCTACAGGCACTGTAGCTCCTTATTGCCTACACCCTGCCTGGGGCAGACCACACCCACTAACCTACCCTTGATATGTCCCACTGCATAAATGAAAGGTTTAGTTTCTCTAGAAATTGTGGGCAAGATCCTACTGACACATCAATAAATTGACCTGGAAGTCCAAACTGCCAAGAGAACTTTGGTTGCTTACGACTGTAAGCCTCACAGGTCAAGGCTTTAAACATAATCCAAATGACCTAGTAATGAAATGAAAGAGGACCCACCAGAACAAGTTCTTAGAATACATAAAAAAATCTTTCTGTTTGAGGGATTAAATTCTTCTTATAAATTTTTAAAATATACTAGTAATTCTTTTACTAACAGCATATACATGCCAGATGCTGGGGAGGCTTCAGTGAGCAGTGTAGACATATTCCTCTGCCTTTGTCAAGCTTACAGTCTAACAGAGGGGACAATTTAAAATGAAAGTACAATAAACTATGAACACTGCAGTAATAGTGGAAATACAAGAAGCTATGAATGCATGTAGCAAGATCCCACAGTATTTTTCAAGCTTTTTAACCCAACCCACGTGGGTGTATAAGAAACATATTTACACTGTAACCCAGTTTCTACATATCTATAGTAAAATAGTATACATACAAATGTATGCATAGACACACCTATATATAATTAATACTGGAAAATGTTCATGAAACAATATTCTGCCCTTACGATGTGTGGCAAGTTCTGATTTGTTCCATTCCATCTTAATTTTCCTGGTCTTGAATCACTAAACTGATCCCTGCATGAGTTTTGACCTGAAGTTTGAAATATTTTTAAGTCAGCTGCATTACTTAGTAAAGATACAAATTCCTCAGCCCAACCTAAAACTATTGAATTAAAGTCCATAGAGGATAGGTCCCAGAAAGCTGGCACTGTAAAACCCAGCAGCTCTATTAGGCCAGGACATAATAGAACAACTGGGCCCTGAAAATATACTATAGTTATCACTACAGGTTATCTGATAGCCCAGCTATCTGAGATACTTGTGTCTTGAGTAAAGTTCACAGGAATGTTTTCAAGGCTTGTTCTCTCTGATTTTTCCTTCCTTAATATCCGCTATACGAATATATTGGACCACAAGCATCAACAAGAACAGAGCAAAAAATGTACTTTGCCTCAAAGGCCAATCAGCTGGAAACACTAGAGGAAGGTATAGGGCAAAAACCATGTAGAAACACACAGAAAGCAGAGAGAGTGACACCCCTCCCCTCCCCCGCAGGCTACAGGCTCCAGAGACTCCAGAGGTTGTAAAGATAACTCTGAATTACAAAGGCTGGGATGGAGCTGGCAGAAACTGGTGGAACTCCCCCTCCTTAAACTTTCTATAAAACTCCACACTCGTCCTGTCCTCTGGGTGAACGCCTTTTTCGGCCTCCACCCACCTGCACCCAGGTGCTCAAAATAAACGGCATTTTACCATGCCCCCAGGCTTTCGTGTCTTCCTCTCAGCTCCAACCTAACAACTTCTACCTCTATTTTTTGGGAAATCATGCTTTTTAAACAAAGTTGTAAGTATTAATCTCATAATCTTAACTTTACTTTGCAGGGTGGATGAAACTCCTTTTCAGATTAGGAAGAAAATTTCCCAGATACAGACAACCAAAACCAACTTCCTATAGAGCCAGGAGTTTAGGAGTTTAGAAATTCAGATATCCTGGGGACGTGAGAACATCATAACCCCTCTATACCAAACTTATATCTCTCTTTAAATTATTCCCTATAATCAAGACAAGAAGTAAATGAAGTAATGAGTTTCACCACAGGTTGGGGAAATCTAGAGGTTTGCAGCATCTTAAAAATAGCTAATATTTCACATATTGTAAGAATGCAACTATCTCCTCTAAAGAGTTGTTAATAGTTTTTAGGAAGAAATTCCCTAAAGAAAATTGAGTGTCCCTTCCATTGCCAATGAAAAGAAATCCTACCTCCCCAACAACACAGAAAGGCAGCTAGAACACTGCATTCCACATAAACTGAGAAGAACATGAAAAGCCTATCAGAAAACTTTAATATTTTTTCCACAGAAGAGAAAAAAGAGAAACAGTAAGGGTATTTTCTTTGAAATAATGCCTACATGCAAAGCTCACCATCTTTAGATAATCTGTCTTTAGAGATATAGTATAGGAAGATAGGGTTAAAACTTAAGTCTGACAGAGGACAAAAAAGATGTGAATAGACAATGCTCAAAAACGAAACTGTTTTTTAACACAGAAGCATAGACAGAGAGTTCAGGAAGAGATATTCTCTAAACCTTTTTACTTAATTTTTACCCTCTTACAAAAGCAGGTTCAAAGAACAGCCTTGAAATGAAAATAAAGACCTGAGGGGTAATTATAAAGCCTAGTTCAAACTAAGTGCCTAGAGAGAAAGAGGAAAATGAAAAAATTAGGGAAGAAGTAAGGGTCCTTATGCATTGAGAAATCTGACTGTATGTCTCAGCTCCAGTTCTGAAATCTTCTGCATTGACGCTGAATGAGATATTATCACAATAAAAAGGATGATATCCTTCAAATCTTTGGAAAACTAAATTTATACATTTATATAGTCTAATATACTGTCTCTTAGCAGCATTAATACTAAGTAAGGATAGTAAGTTAGAAGGCAGTTATGGCCTAATTAGCAAGTGGCTCAGTGACAACTATAGCCTCCTGTATTAAAATTGCTTAGTACCTACAGAAATTGTAGATGGTAATTTATGAAAGAAATTCTAATTCAACTGACTAGTGCAGTGAATGTCAAACAAAGGACAGCCAAATATATGTTGAAATTTCCATGTACGTGTTTTACAAAAGCGTAACTCTAAAGTATAATTAAATAAAAAGCACATATTATACTAATGTCATCATTTTAGCATTAGAGGTAATAATACACATAAGAGCTTCATTTTTCCACAAAGAACTTTGTCATATTATTTTCCAATTTAAAATCTTGCATGTCAATAAAATTCTCCAAGGTATTTACAATATTAATTTAAAGTGCTAGAACCCACACAATCAAGTTATTAATAAATGACAAGTTGGGAGTTTCCACTTACCTAGATATATTGTTGAAGCTGAGAAACAGACGTTGGAGGCAGGGCAAATTATCCACATCTCTCTAGAAGGAAACAGAAAGCAAAAATTTATCAGTTGAAAGAAAAAAATATTATAAATGTCTTCTTGCTCAGCTGTTGAAATATATAATCATTTCTATTTACTGTAACCTTGCTACACGATTGATTTCTACTGGACATTGAGCTCCATTCTTCTCCACTGCAGATTAAATGGGAGGGTTTCAGTACATCCGCAGAACAAGCTGCACCACTCGCAAGGTAGAAAGCACTGAGGAGACGGGGAGAGATGCTGCTAGCCTCTGAAAGCATGGTTTTGGGAAAAATGCCAAAATGCTACTTCAGCATTTCAACTGTAGCACAAATACAGTATGATCAAACATTTGTTAAAAATCACTTTTAAAAAGAAGCCATTCAAAAGCTTTAAATTTTAAAGTTATACAATTAGCCTTCTAAACAATAGTGAGAATTTCAAAGCTATCTACCTCACTATTCTCAAACCTTTGGAAATATATCATTCAGTTACAAATGAACCAATACACTGACAATTCCCCCCATAAAACTAAAAGCAGACCACAGTAAATGTCACTGAAGGGCATGGTAAGGGCGATTTCCAATCTAAGCACATATCAGAGGTTCTTACAATTGGAAATCTACCCTGATATATTTATATACAGCACCCCAAAAGGACACCCCTGCTGTTTAAATAGTTACCATTCACAAATACTGAAATGTTTAGGCCCAAATGATTTTTTAAAATCACAAAATAAATACAAGTAAAGCTACCTAATTTCATTAAGTAAAAACACACAAACCTTCTAAAAATGTATGACATGATAACAGAATCACGAGAGGAAGCTTGGTAATTACCTAGTCTAAAACTTCATTATTCAAATGAGGAAATGTGAACAGCTGAGGTTGCTGCAGTGTCAGGACGAGGGTGGGGTGGGAAGGTGGCCCAGGAGGCTGTCCTAGAGGCTGAGACAGGACAGGGTTCCAGTGACCCTGCCTCCAGCGCTCTGCTCTTTAAAATACTACATGCTGCCACTTCTCATATGAAATGATTTTCATTATTAAGGATAGTATCATTTACAGTAATTCTCAGTTATATGAGTTTAAATAATACAAATAAAAGTATATTTACATATTATTGTGACCAATATGTAAACCTAAATCAAAATTTGTTTTACTGTTTCCATAAATCATCTTTCTTCCTCCTTCCTTTCCTTCCCCCTCTTTTAAAATTACCATTTCTAAGACCTCAGTAAGAGTTTAGGCTAGTGCATTAAAATTATAGACAAGCCTAGCTTTTCCCAAAATGCTGCATTTATTTATTTATTTTGTTGCACAAAGAAAACACAAAAGTGATAGAATTGTGGCAGAGCCACTTCTTAATGGTTTTTGAGAGAGTATAGGAAAAATGAATCAGGCTTAAGATGTTCTCCTACCTTCCCTGTGTACTATTCTCCAAACTTCTCTCAATCCCTTAGACCCTAAATAGTGTAAAATGCATGCCATTGCCCATGATCAAAACATTGGCTATGTATTCCATTCATTGGACATTACCATTCGCAGGACCATTCCTAAAAAGCCTATACCACAGATGTGAGACAGTGATTTTTAGAGCTTTTCATGGTCAAGGAATAGGTCTGTAGAAAATAGGAAGGCAGCCAAATTTCCCTCAGTGGGTGATAGGCTTTATATGTGGGCAGACTTCCTGAATCATCTCTCTCAGCTACCTCTCCCTGATGTTCACAAAAATGGAGGGAGAATGATGGACTAGTGCTAGGGCCCATTTTATTCCAGGGCCCTATTTTCCAAAGGAAATGGCAGCTTGCTGCTTATCTGGTCTCTAGAAACATGAAGTCACAGCCAAACTGAAAGCCCTCTCTGTACTCCTGGGGACTCTCTTCTCCCTAATTCTTCCTGGAATCTACCTGTCAGCATTGTTACTGACACCCAAATGTGAGAAACTGAGAAGCAGTAGCCTGGATCTCCTTTGAATCAAGGTATCTTTTTAAAAATATATATTTGACTTTTTGAGCTCCAGCATACCATCTTCAGAGACTATAGACACTTTTTAAGACATAATTTTAGCTATTAAAATATAAACTCAAATTACATCAGTCTATAACTATTTGAGAAAAGGTTTTTTAAAGTTAATTTGATAAAAATTATAATGCTTTATATTTATCTTTATTTATGAAACAAAACTTACAAGTCTTTATCAAATTTTCAAAATTATTAAATGTCATTACCTGATACAGTTATAAAAAATATTCACAACAAATTGAACTAAAATACAGAATTCAACTACATATATCCCTGTAGCCACTTACATAGATAGCCTTTCCAGAACTTTAAAAAGCAAAATTACCCACAATCATTTTTTATTGTTCAAAATTTCATATGTAAGAAAATGATAACTTTTTCTAGCAATTCTGAGATATACTTTTATAATGAAATTCTAACATTACAAATAGACAAAAAGAAAACATCATATTCATGATAACAATTATTTATGTGTGGATTATTTATAGAAAAGGACTTGTAAAATACTACTAGAGGATGGCTTCTCTAATATAAAAGAGTATACAAAAGATAGAAAATACATAAGATCCAGGGAGTAGGATTCACCATCCAAGAGAAGCAAAGAGAAATCCAAGGATGACATCTGTGTAGCAGGGCTAAGAGCAACCAGTCTGTAGTAGTGACAGAGGACAGGAGGCTCTAAGAGGCATATCTCCAAGGGGGAAAATGAAACATAGATTACCTGACATATTTGCCCATATAGACAGGAATTTTAGAGTTCTGTTGGAGAGTTTGAACGTTAATTAATGACAGTTAAGCAAAACCCTAAATTAATGGGGAAAATGAGGCAGTTATTAATCCTAGGGAAAACAAAAGTTTAATACCATGGTTCAAGACTCATTTTGAAAACCTGACCTTGCTGTGTCAACCAAACTTAATCTGCTATATCATAAATTTACCAATTTTAATTAAGCCTCTGCATTAAAAGGATCACCCTAAACCAGAACCCCAAGAAATCTCAAAAATAAATCTCCTGCCTTTGCCCTTGAAGGCATGACCAAGACTTTGCCAAGACAGCATGCTTTTACGTGCCAGTAAGTAATAACCTCACTGTTGCTTTAGTAACAGATTATTCTGGTGGTGTTTTAGGGGAGCTAGCATTCAATAATATGCTTATACAAAAATTATGATATAATTATTTTGGAATGATGGGCCATTGTGACATCCCAACCCCGAAATACTACTTCTGCCCAGGGGTCAGATCTGTGACTGCTGCCTCCCCCTCCCCCTGCTGGGCAGGGAGAGAACAGGGAGTCTTGGTGCTCACACGTGTCCTGTGAGCAAATGATGTGCTCCCCCACCACTACCAGGAAACCTAGGCAGAGCAGGAGGCCATGGGTCTGGCACCTGCTGCTGTGGCTTGAGTGATCCCGCTCAACTACACCTCCCATGGGACCTGGGTGGAGCACACACCTGTAGCCCTGGTGCCTACCACCCACTATTAGGGCAGCTGGACCACTACCACCAATTCCGCCACCACCTGGGAGGCCCCAAGCAGGGCAAAGAGCAAGAGCCAATACAGCTGCCACCTTTGGAGCTAGGTGGACTACATGCCATGGAACCATGCCACATGCTGTGCATGCCCTGCCCACTCACCCAGCACTGCTGCTGCCCCAGCCCACATGTGTGAGCACCATGCCCTGTAGACCTGCTCCATCCTGTGCAGGTACTCTGTCCTGAGGGCCATCTCCTGCTTGGTCAAGCTTCCAGAGTAGGACCCAAGCACACCATCCAGGGATCCATCCCTATTTCACTGAGTAACAGAGTTCCCAGCAGAGAAAAACAGATATACCGTATGTATTATCTGTTTTGGGCTGAGAGAAGAGGCCCCAGATGAGGAGGAAACAGCATAAAAACTCTGGCAACATGAAAAAATAGGCTGTCTCAACACCCCAAACAGATCATAATAGCTCTCCAGTAATGAACTCCAATGAAAAGGAAATTGTTGAAATGACAGATGTGGAATTCAGATTATGGATGGCAAGTAGGATGAATGGAATTGAGGAGGTGGTAGAAAACCATATCAAAGAAACCAAAAAATAATTCAGGACATGAACAAAAAATTCACTAAGAGAGAAATAATATTAGAAAAGAGATAACAGAACTTAAAGAAATGAAAAAGTCATTTAGGGAATTTCAAAATACAGCAGAAAGCTTTAACAACAGACTAAACAGAAGAAAGAATTTCACAGTTTGAAGACAAGGATTTTGAAGTAAGCCACTCAGTAAAAAGTGTAGGAAAAAGAACAAAGAAGAATGAATAATCACTGCAAGAAATATGGGATTATGCAAAGTGATCTAACGTAAGAATCACAGGTATCCCTGAGGGAGAAAAAGAAAAGGCAACAAGCATGGAAAACCTATTTGAGAGAATAATTGAGGAAAACTTCCCTGGAATTGCTAGAGATCTTGATATCTAGATGGGCACTGAACACCTGTAAGATTCACAACAAAGAGAACACCACCAAAACACATAGTCATCAGCATGGCCAAAGTCAAAGTGAAAGAGAAAATCCTACAAGCTGTGAGACAAAAGCAACAAGTTACTTACAAAGGAGAACATGTCAGAGTAACAACAGACCTTTCAGCAGAGATCTTTCAAGGCAGAAAGGACTGGGGTCCCATTTTTAGTCTTTTTAAACAGAATCACTGCCAGCCAAGAATTTTTTATCCTGCAAAACTGAGTTTCATAAATGAAGGAGAAATAAAGTCTTTCCCAGACAAGCAAACACTAAGGAAATTTGTCACCACTAGACCTGCCCTACAGGAAATGCTTATGAGTGTTCTATACATGGAGCAGAATAATCAACACCCACCAGTGTAAAAACACCCAGAAGTTAAAGCTCACAACTCTTATAAAACAGTAACACAAGAGAAAAAACAAAGCAAAAAGGTATTATTCAACATGATGAACAGAACAGTATCTCACATATCAATATTAACATTAAATGTAAATGAGCTTAATGATCCATTTAAAAGATATAGACTAGCTAAATGGAGGAAAAAACACACCCTAAGTATATGCTATCTCCTAGAAACCCATCTAAATCACAAGGATTCTCATAGACTAAAGGGATGGAGAAAAATATTCCACACAAATGGAAACTAAAAGCAAACAGGAGTATCTATTCTCATATCAGATAAAATGGGCTTTAAATGAATAATGATAACAAAAAGACAAAGACAGTCATAATGATAAAAGGAACAATTCAGCAAGAATATATAACCATCCTAAATACACATGCATCTAACACAGGAGCTCCCAGATTCATAAAACAAATTCTACCAGATCTAAGCAAAGAATAAACAGCAGCAGCATGATTTCTAGGGACTTCGACACTCCACTGACAGAATTGGACAGATCATCAAGTCAGAAGATCAACAAAGAAACACTGGACTTAAATGGGATTCCAGAACAAATGGACCTAACAGACATCTACAGAGCATTCTACCCAAAAACTGCAGAATATACATTCTTCTCATCAGCACATGGGACATTTTCCAAGATATATTGTATGTTAGGCCATAAAACAAGTCTCAGCAAATTCAGAAAAATCAAAATCATTCCATATATCTTCTCAGATCTTGGTGGAATAAAACTACACATCAATTCCAAGAGGAATGCTCAAATCTATATAAAGTCATGGAAATTAAACAACCTGCTCATCAACGATCCTTGGGTCAATGATGAAATTAAGAAGGAAATCAAAAGGTTTTCAAACTGAACAACAGACATGACACAAGCATCCAAAAATCTATAGGACACAGAAAAAGCAGTGTTAAGAGGTAATTTCATAGCCTTGAATGCTTACATCAAAAAGACAGAAAGATCACAAATTGACAACCTAATGTCACACCTCAAGGAACTAGAAAAAGAACAAACCAAATCCAAGCCAGCAGAAGAAAAGAAATTACAAAGCTTAGAGCACAACTGAACGACATGGAAACAACAACAACAAAAAACAATACAAAGGATCAGTGAAACAAAAAGTTAGTTCTTTGAAAAGATAAACAAAATCAATAGACCTCTAGCTAGATTAACCAGAAATGGAAGAGAAAGGACTCAATCAAGTTCAATCAGAAATGAAAAAGGAGATGTTACAACTGATATAATGGAAATACAAAATATCATCCATGACTACTATGAAAACCTCTACCCACACAAACTAGAAAATCTAGAGGAAATGGATAAATTTTTGGAAACATGCAACCTCCCAAGTTTGAATCAGGAAGAAATAGAAATCCTGAAAAGACCAATAATGGGTATCAAGATTGAAAACAGAAATAAAAACTCTCCCAACAAAAAAAGCCCCAGACCAGATGGACTCAGTCAAATTCCACCAGACCTACAAAGAAGAATTGGCACCCATTCTACTGAAACTGTTCCATAACATTGAGAAGGAGGAAATCCTCCCTAACTCATTCTGTAAAGCCAGTATCACCCTGATACCAAAGCCAGGAAAAGACACAACAAAAAAAGGTAACTACAGACCAATATCCCTTACGAACAGATACAAAAATCCTCAACAAAATACTAGCAAACAAAATTCGACAGCACATCAAGAAAATAATCCACCATGATCAAGTGGGATTCATCCCAGGGAAGTAGGGATGGTTCAATATACTCAAATCAATAAATGTGATTCACCACACAAGCAGAATTAAAAACAAAGACCATATGATCATCTCAATAGATGCAGAAAAAGCATTCAATAAAATCCAGCAATGCTTCATGATAAAAACATTCAACAAAAATAGGAATAGAAGGAACATACTGTAAAATAATAAAAGCCATGTATGACAAACCCCTGGCCAATATCATACTTAATGAAGAAAAGTTGAAAGCATTCCCCCTAAGAACTGGAATAAGACAAGGGTGCCCACTGTAAACACTTCTATTCAACATATGACTGGAAGTCCTAGCCAGAGCAATCAGGCAACAGAAAGAAATAAAGGGTATCCAAATCGGGAAAGAGAAGGTCAAACTATACCTGTTTGCCAATGATATGATCTTATGCCTAGAAAACCCTAAAATCTCCACCAAAAGACTCCTAGTATTGATAAATAAATTCAATAAAGTTTCAGGTTATAAAATTAATGTACACAAATCAATAGTATTTCTATATACTACTGACAGTCAAGCTGAGACTCAAATCAAGAACTCAATATCATTTACAGTAGCTACAAAGAAAATAAAATACCTAGGAATATACTTAACCAAGGAGGTGAAAATCTCTACAAGGAGAACTACAAAACACTAATGAAAGGAATCATACATGACACAAACAAATGGAAAACATCCCCTGTTCATGGATTGGAAGAATCAACATTGTCAAAATGTCTATACTGCCCAAAGTGATTTACAGATTCAACAAAATTCCCATCAAAATTTCAATGTTATTTCTCACAGATCTAGAAAAATAATCCTAAACTTCATATGGAGCCAAAAAAGACCCTGAATAGCCAAAGCAAACCTAAGCAAAAAGAACAAATCTAGAGGCATTATATTACCTGACTTCAAATTATATTACAAGGCTATAGTAATCAAAACAGCATGGTACTGGTATAAAGGTAGACACATAGACCAATGGAAAAGAATAGAGAATCCAAAAATAAAACCATATAGCTACAACCAACAGATTTTTGACAAAGCAGACAAAAACAAACACTGGGGAAAAAAGTACTGTTCAATAAACGGTACTGGGAAAACTGTATAGCCACATGTAGAAGAATGAAACTGGATCCCTATCTCTCACCACATACAAAAATTAACTCAAAATGGATTAAAGACTTAAATGCAAGACCTGAAACCATAAAAACTCTAGAAGAAAACATAGGAAAAACTCTTCTAGACATTGGCCTGGCAAAGAATTTATGAGTAAGACCCCAAAAGCAAATACAGCAATAACAAAAATAAATAAATGGGACTTAATTAAATTAAAAAGTTTCAGCACAGCAAAGGAAATAATCAACAGAGTAAATATATAATCTACAGAATGGGAGAAAATATTCGCAAACTATACATTTGACAAAGGGCTAATATCCAGAATCTACAAAAAACTCAAACAAATCAGCAAGAAAAAAACAAATAATCCCATCAAAAAGTGGGCAAAAGACATGAACAGACTCTTCTCAAAAGAAGATAGACAAATGGCCAACAAACACATGAAAAAATGCTCAACATCACTAATTACCAGGGAAATGCAAATTAAAACCACAAAGAGATACTACGTTACCCCTGTTAGAATTGCCAGTATTAAAAAGTCAAAAAACAACAGATGTTGGCATGGTTGTGGTGAAAAGGGAATGTTTATACACTGTTGGTGGGAATGTAAACTTGTACAACCGCTACGGAAAGCAGTATGGAGATTCATCAAAGAACTAAAAGTAGACCTACTATTCAATCTACAATCCCACTACTGGGTATCTATCCAAAGGAAAAGAAGTCATTTTATCAAAAAGACACCAGCACCCGAATGTTTATCACAGCACAATTCACAATTTCAAAGATATTGAATCAACCTAAGTGCCCACCAACTGATGCGTGGATAAAGAAAATGTGGTGTGTGTATATATATACACACACACACACAATACACGCACACACATACACACACTAGGGAGTACTACTCAGTCATAAAAAGGAATGAAATAATGTCTTTTGCAGCAACTTGTATAGAACTGGAGATCATTATCCTAAGTGAAGTATCTCAGGAATGGACAGATACAACCCACATGCTCTCACTCATAAGTGGGAGCTAAAAGAAGGATATATATGGTCATAAAAAGCAGTAATGGACATTGGAAATTAAGAAGGGGGGAGGATGTGAGGGGGTGAGGGATAAAAACCCACCTACTGAATGCAATGTACACTATTCTGGTGACAGGTACACTGAAAGCCCTGACTTCAGCATGATACAATTCATGCATGTAACAAAAAATACTTGTACCCCTAACTTTTTGAAATTAAAAAAATTCAATCAATGCAAGAAACTTCACTGTTGTCTTATTTTAAGAAATTGCCACAGCCAACCCAACCTTCAGCAACCACCATCAACATTAAAGCAAGACCCTTCCTCCACCCACAAAATGATTATAACTTGCTGAAGGCTCAGATGATTGTTAGCACTTTTTAGCACTAAAGTATTTTTTAATTAAGGTATGTACATTGTTCTTTTAGGCATAATGCTATTGCACATTTAATAGACTATAGTATAGTGTAAAGCTAACTTTTATATGCACTGGGAAAACAAAATTTCATATTTCAGCAATATTTGCATTATTGCTGTGGTCTGGAACCAAACCCACAATATCTCTGAGGTATGACTGTACTAGAAATAAAGAAACCTGAGCATTTATGAAAAAAATTCATACAGAACTTTTAGAAACACGAAATTATGGTGATTATCAAAAACTCAATGGATGGACTGAAAATCAAATCAAACAGAGCAGAAAGTTAGTGAATTCAAAGGTAAAACAAGGGAATTACTAAGAATGCAGAAATGCAGCAGAGAGAAATAAGAATGATGAAAATTATAAAAGAGAGATTAACAAAGGATAGAATGAGAAGGTCCATACCATATCCAGTAGGTGTTTAAGAAGTAGAAAGAGAGAAAATGGAAGGTATATTTGAAAATATGAAGACTCAGAATGTTCCCATAATTAATAAAAGATATGAATTGCAGATTCAGGAAACACAAATATTAGTTATGCTAATAAAATTACCATATTTTATCAAATCCATTATTATCTTACAACTATTTATACAACACTTGGGGGAAAATAAACTTATGATTAACCTACAGTAGAATAATCTATCACTTAAAATTTTTATTTCATTATTACTAAAAGAGCTCTTTTAGACTTACTTAACCAGATTTTTTTTTACCAAATATCATTCTTATGCATACATGAAAAGTTATGGAAAATAAATTTATTGAACTTCCAAAATATCTCCACTTACTATCAGGCAAGAGTAGTTACCTAGAGCATGGTTTGGTATAATAGTAGATAAATAGATGGAACAGAATAGCGGGTGCAGAAAAAGACCCATTTGATTATCACTCAATTTCAACAATGACACAAATTCAATACAGTAGGGAAAGCAAGTCCTTTTCAATAAAAGGTTATGAAGAAAATAGATACCCCTATGTGGGGAAAAAGGAACCATGATATCCTACATCACAGCATATACAAATTTAATTAAAGATGGATCACAGACTAAACAGAAAGGTAAAACTATAAACTTTCTGGAAGAAAATATAGGAGAACATAGTCATGATATTGGGATAGGCAAAGATTTCTTGGACAGGACCCAAAAGATGCTAACAATAAAAGAAAACAAGTGGATAAATTGTACTTCACTAAAATGTAAAGCTTCTACATATCAAACACTCTGTTAAGAAAGTAAAAAGGCAAGCCATGGAGGAAAAAACCACTCAATACATATATCAAACAAAGGACCTGAATCTAGAATGACAAAAAGATAAACAAGGCAATTTTTTTAAATGGGCAATTGACTTGAATTGATACTTCATAAAAGATGAAAAGATGCTTGAAAAGATGTTCAACATCATTAGTCATCAAGGAAATGTAAATTAAAACCACAATGAGAATCACAGAATTGCTAAAATTATAAAGACTGACAATGCCAAATGTTGGCAAGGATGCGGAGCAATTAGAACTCTCTGTTGCTGGTGGGAGTGTAAAACGGTACAATCACATCATAAAACTGGTAGTTTCTAATTAATTTAGCCATCCACCTACCCTATGGTTCAGTAATGACACTCCTATGCATTTACCTAAGACAAATGAGGGCAAATGTCCACCAAAAGAAATATATAAATAAAAGACTACAAAAATGTTCATGGCAGCTTTATTTGTAACAGCCAAACATTGGAAATAACCAATATATCTGTGAACAGAAAAACAGATAAGCAAATTGTATTATATTTATACAATGCAATACACCTCAGCAATTAAAAAAACTGATACGCACAACAAAATGGATGAATAGCAAAACATTATGATGAATATACAAAAGAGTACATACTCTTTATATATAGTTTACATAAAGTTCAAAATCAGGCAAAATTAATCCACAGGTATAGAAGTCAGAATACCTGTGGGGTAGGGGAAGGTATTGATGGGAAAGGGCACAAGGAAACTTTCTGGGTGATAGAAATGTTTTATGTCTTGATCTGGGTGATAGTCACATGAAAGTACTCAGATAAAAAAATTATTGAACTGTACAGTTAACATTGTGCATTTTACTGTATCTAAATTATACCTCAATAAAATATAAAGGAAAAGTCTTCACATTTAGAGTTAAACTTAAGAATCACTTTTCAGTTAAAAATGACCATGTGCTTTTCACACAATATTGTCTTCTGTGCTATTAAGAACACTGATGCAATATATCCTAAAAGTAAGCTCCATTATTGTCTTTGGGATTTTCCTCCAGACTACTGATATTCATTCTGTATGTTTTGATATTGTAAGATAAAAAAAGCACAACATGAATTGTTTACACGGCTTTTTGTTATTTCGAAATTTCTTTCATCTATTCTAAAGGGTTTGCTCAATTTCTCCTGCCTTCAGTTGCATTGCTTGATATGTGATAGGCAACCTCTCTGAACCTATCTTAGTAACAAAATAAAATAATATCATTTCACCAATATATGGTTATTTTCCTTTTAAAGTATTTGATTGTTAATAGCAAGAAGAGGTGGAATTGCAGTCTAATGAAATTTCCAATGAAAAACTATTTCTTTGCTGCTCTATTTCCACGCTTTTTTGACTACATAGTAATGTTTCATTTCAATGCCAAATTATGGTGTAATCTTTTAAAATACATTTCAACAGTGATTAAACTCAAAACATGTAGTACCAGCAAATGAAATGACAATAGTATAAACAGCTATAACCAAGTTTACCTATACTTAGGCAATGAAACTGCTGTAGCCTGTCCAACAGTGATTGTAAAATGCCATAGACTGTAAGATATATCCACATTTCAGATTTGATGAAACATGGAAAAACATGTGTCTAAAGGTGGTAAAATATGATAGTTCCACATCTAAACACATCATAGTGAATCTGAAAGACTTCAAAAAGAAATCTTATAATCTCAAAGGCAAACAGAGGAAGAAAGAGAAGATACCCTACACATACACATTAAAAAAATGATAGTGGAAATTTTAATGACAATAACAGAAACTCAAAGACAATGGAATACAATCTTTAAACATCTGGGAGAAAAATAACTGTCAATCAAGTAAAGCCATCAGTCACGAATAAAAGCAAAATAAACACATTTTTTGACAAACAAAAACTGAGAGAGTTTACTACCACCAAAGTCATCTTAGAAGAACTTTTTCTAAATAATATATTTTAGAAAGAAGAAAAGAACGAGTTGCAGAAAGGAGTGGTGAACCCAAACAAGTATGTGACTCAAAACAACAGCAATTAAAATGTCTAATTTTTGAGGTAAAAAATAAAAAGAAAATACTAGGCAACAAAAACATGTAAGATGGGAGGGGTTGTTGGATTAAATGATTCTAAGGGCCTTATCTAAAAAGAGGGTAGAGATGTATATTAATTCTATGATTTAAGTCAAGTGTATATTTTAAAATGTTAAGAGTAGCCATTAAAATGAATAAGAAAGAGTAGAGAAAACTCCATCAACCCAAAATAAGGCAGAAGGGGAAAAAAGCATAGGAAAAGCAGGACTAATAGAAAGCATGAAATAACATCAAAGTAATAAATATAAATATATCAGTAATCACAACTGGTATAATAGACTAAAGTCTCTGGTTAAAAGATTCTCAGATTATATGTTTAAAAAAGAAGTGATGTGTTCTTTATAAGAAAAAGGTTGAAAGTTAAAGGATACATAAGTGATATGAGGCACTGGGAAGAACTCAGTGTCACTTATGTGGTATTCCTGCCAAAAGTGCACGATCTAAATCCAGTCATGAGGAAAAATCATTAGACAAGCCCAAACACTAAGACATTCTACAAAATAACAGGCTTGTACTCTTCACAAATGTCCATGTCACAAAATACAAAAAAAGACTCAGGTACTCTTCCAGATTAAAGAAGACTAAGGAGACATAACAACTGAATGCAATGCA
Source organism: Daubentonia madagascariensis (assembly GCA_023783475.1). Lineage (NCBI taxonomy): Eukaryota > Metazoa > Chordata > Mammalia > Primates > Daubentoniidae > Daubentonia > Daubentonia madagascariensis. The sequence continues at coordinate 1,683,978 of JAKFHU010000144.1, read as the reverse complement.
TAATCTTGGATTTTCTTTTGCTATAAAGGATTGGGACAAATGGCAAAATCCAAATGGGATCTACAGATTAGATAAACAGTATCATATCAATGTTAATTTCCTGATTTTTATAACAATACTATGGTTATATAAGAAAATTCCTTGTTTTTATAAAATATACTCTGAAGTATATGGCAATAAAGAGGCATTATATCAGTAACTTATTCTTAAATAGTTGACAAAATATTACATATAAACTGATAGATATAAAGAGAAGGAAGAAGAGGGAGTAAGCAAGAGAGAGAAGATAAAGCAAATATAGCAAAACATTATCATTTAGGGAGTCTGGGTGCATTCTGTACTGGAAATTCTTTATACTATTGTTACAATGTTTTATGAAATTATGTCAAATTAAAAAAATTTTTTAAAGGTTAAGAAATAAAAAATATACCAAGAAAAAAATAACCAAAAGAAAGCTGATATTAACATTGGAGTAAATGAACATTAAGACAATAAGTATTATTAGTGTCCTGATATATCCCAACTACCTAGAACAGTGCCTGGCATATAGCCCATGCTCATAAAATATTTGCTTAATGAAGGAGTTAGTAATAAAGACAGTTAACACCAAATGATAAAATGAACAATGTACCAGGAAGAGATATTAAATTTGCATGCACCTAGAAACATAGCTTCAGTATACTGATCAAATACTAGACAAATGTACTGATAGTAAACTTTGACTACAAATATTGACCCACATACTAGGCAATAAAGAAATATATAAAAATCTTAGCAAACTTAAAAGAATCAATTACATATAATCTACATTCATTAGCCACAATGCAATTAAATTAGAAAAGAATAGCTGGAGAATAAGAAATCCATACATTTCAAAATTTTAAGATATATTCTAAATAACATATGGGTCAAAGAAGAAATCATAATGGAATTAGAAAATATTTAGAACTACACGATAAAAATACTAAATTTTAAGACTTGTGAGAAGAGGTTGAAGTGGTTCTCAGAGGGAAATTTATAGCCTTAAATGCTCATACAGAAAATTTAAAAGACTGAAAATTAACATATCAAATATCAAACACAAAACTTGAGAAATAAAATAGAGGAAATAAGAGAGACAAGAAGAAAAATCAATGAAGTAATATTTTTAAAAGACTATAAAGAGGTTCGACAAAGTTAAAAACTGATTCTCTGAAACTACTAGCAAAATAAACAAACCTCAGGCAATACTGATCAAGAAAAACGAAAGCATCAATAAACATTATTAGAAGTGACAAGGGGGACATGACTAAAGATAGAGCAGCCAAAACAAAAAAAAGTAAAAAGTGAACTTAGATGAGAGGAAACTATCAAAATATCAAAACAGACACCCATTATTGTTACTGAGCCAATAGTTTAAAACTACCTAGACTATTTACAGATAAGTTCTACCAAATATTCAAGGAATAGATCACCTTTATTTCATAGAAGTTGAGATTTATTACAAATAGGAAACCAAAATGGGAAATCAGAGAATATCAAAATAGGAAGCAATTCCCAGTTTACTTTATGATGCTAGTACAACATTGATACCAGAAAAGAACAGTAAAAGGAAAAGAAATTATAAGCCAATCTCATTTATTATCAAAGATGTGACTATTTATCACTATCAAAGATGTGACTCATTTATTTACAAAGATGTAAATAATATAAGTAAAATGTTAGTAAAAAAACTCTAGGAATGTATATGAAATATAGCCCATAATATATGACCAAGAATGCTAGAATGACTTATAATTACAAAATCTTCTAATATAATTTGCAAATTTAATAAACAAAGAATCTATATGATCGATCTAAGAGTTATAGAAAAATAATTTAATAAAATCCAACAATCATTCATAATATAAACTCTAAGCAAACTAAAAATGGAAGATAATTTCTTCAGACTGATACATGGCATCTAGCAAACATAGCTGGTGATGAATTTCCTTTAAAATCAGGAATAAAGCAAGGATGCCCAGTTTCACTTCTCTATTCAACCTTGTACTAGAGCTTTTGTCTAGTTCAGTCAAGTAAGAAGAAACGATAGAATCGCTTTAGTCCACTTGGGCTGCTATAACAAAATATCTTAGACTAGATAATTTATAAACAACAGAAATGTATTGCTCACATTTGGGAAGGCTGGGAAGTCTAAGATCAAGCTGCCACCAGATTCAGTGTCTGGTGAAGGCCCATTCCTCAGAGATGGCTCTTTCTATATGTCCTCATGTGGCAGAAGAAGTGAACAAGTTCCCTCAATCCTCTTTTAAGGGGCACTAATCCCATTCACCTAATCACCTCCTAAAGACCCACCTCTCAATACTATTGCATTGGTATTAGGTTTCAACATACAAATTTTGGGAGACACAAACACTCAGACTATAGCACCAAATATACAATGATTAGGGGAAAACTGTCATTATTTGCAAAAAATTATAATTGTCTAAATAGAAAACCCAAGATAATCTATAGACATATTATTAGAATTAAGTGTTCAGAGCAAGGTTGTTAGATATAAGATTAATGAACCAAAATCAACTGTGGTTCCATATACCAGCAACAGGAAGAAATCTATTTCTGACCAAAAAATTTACAGTAGCAACAAAAAAGTATACAACATATGGGAAGAAATCTAACAAAAAACATATAAGCTATCCATGCAGAAAAGCATAAAAATCATTAAATGAGCTGGAAGACTCAATACCACAAAAATGTCAACTGTTTTCCAATTCAAAGAAATTCCAATCAAATAGACCTGTAAGGTTTTTCATGGAAGTTGACATGTTATTTCCAAAATAGATATGGAAAAATAAAGGACCAAAATGATTTTTTTTAAAAGAAAGGAAGGGACCAAGTTTGGGAGAGGGGAAGAGAGAGACAGAAAGAGAAGAGGGAAGGGAATGGGAGGGGAAAGGGAAAGGAAGGGGAAGGGGAAGAGTAAGAGGCAGGGGAGGGAAGGGGGAGGGAAGAGAAGAGGAATGGGAAAGGAAGTAAGGGGAAGGAGAAGGGGAAGGGAAGGGGAGTAGAGGGAAGGGGAAGGGAAGGGGAGTAGAGGGAAGGGGAAAGAAGGGGAAGGGGAAAGGAGGGAAAGGAAGGGAAGGGAAGGGAAAGGAAGGGAAGATTGGGAACCTCAAATTACTAGCTCCTAAGACATAATAGAAAGTTACAGTTACTAAGATGTTCTACATTGTCACATAGATAGACATCAGTTAAACCAGAGAGCTCAGGCACAGATCCATGCACGTGTAGAAACTTAATTCGCTAGATAGAGGGAGGTATTGCCAAGGGGACAGGGAGGGGGGACAGAGACAATTCACTTTTCAGTAAATGGTGCTGGGACAATTGGTTATCCATACCAGACAAAAAAAAAAAAAGAAATTGGATTTCAGCTTCATACAACAGGCAAAAATCAATTCAAAATAGATGAAACACCTAAATGTGAAAAACCACTTTAAAGCTTTTGTTAGACAATATAGAAAAATATCTTTATATCCTCAGCCTATAGGGAAGGATTTTTCAAACAAAAAGCAGAAACAACAAAGAAGAATATTGATAATTTTTATTTCTGTTCCTCAAAAGCAGAAACAAAAGAAATACAATAGATCAATAGGAAAAAGAAAAAAAAACTTATTAAAATGAGCAAAAAATAAGGCTATTCATGGGAGAGGCAAACTCATTATCAAAAAAGAAAAAAGATGACAAGCATTCAATCTCACTGGAAATTCCAATTAAAATATCAATACAATACAATTTCTTAGCTAAAAGACTGACGGCAGAAATAAACAGTCTAACAATATCAAGTGTCAACCAAGATGTGAAGTTATACAAACTCTCAGGTAATACTGATAGAAATGTAATTTGGTATGGCCACCTTGAGGAAATTTTGGTGATATCGAATAAAGTGAATGGTGCGCATAATCCTGCCACCTAGCAACGCTTCTTCCAAGTATCTACCATTGAACATAGTTTTTCAAATGTAGGTTGCAACCAATTTCTCACTGGTCAAAAAACCAGTTTAGTGTGTTGGGACCAATGTTATTTTTGAAACCAACATTTTTTAATGAGATAGATTAGAATAGGATATACTGGAATGGATTGCAGTAAGAGTAAGTATAGTTTCATGAAATGCTTGTTTACATTATTTATAATGTACCTATATAAATATGTATGTAAGAATGGGTTCCAATGTAAATTGTATCTATTACTGTAGATTATGGCCAAAAATGTCCAAAAGTAGTATCCTTGGAAACACTGTTACACACATGCACAAAAATAAATGTATGAAAATGTCATTTGTGCTACTTTGTGATAACAAAAAATTGGAAAAATATGACCGTTCATGAATAGAAGAATGAATATTTAATTATAATCATATAATGGAAGACTATATAATAATGAAAATTAGTGAACTACAACTATAGGTAGCAACATGGATAAATCTCAAAGCATAATGTTAATAAAAGCAACTTACAGAAGATACATGCAGTATGATGATACCATTTACAGAATATCTAAAAGCACTCAAAACAATTACTACATAGTGTATAGAGACACATACATATATGGAAAAAAGAAACAGACACTCATGGGAATAAACACCACCATATTCAGAATTGTGGTTACCTCTGCAAAGGAGGGAGGGAATATGGTGGGGGAGGGTTACACATGAGGCCTCAACTATATTGGAAAGGTTTTTATTTATTAAGTTGATTGGTAGATATACAAATGTTGGTAATATTATTTACCATTCTTTTGAGGATTTCTGAAATGTTTCATTAATTTTTTAAAGAGAAAAATACCATATGAACTAAAAAGATATTTGTTTTGCAATTTATAAAATTTCCAAGAAAAAGATTGGTGAATAAACAAACAAACAATAACCTTCTACATCAAAAACATCAGAGAGGGTTTCTGTTCAAGATGGTGAAGTAGGAAATGCATTTGTTTTACCTTCCTTCCCAAGATTCAATGGGTGAAGCAATAAAAATACACTAAAACGAGTAAATTCATGGAAATCCTAAAAACAAGAGAATTATCATTAACAGACAAACATTTCTGATGAATTTCAGGCAGCTGGAAAGCTGATGGGATCTAACTGGAGATAACCCTGAGCAAGGAGAACTGTAGCTCAGAACTGCAAGAGAGATGCTACACTCACATGCAACAATGTTTTCTGACCGAATGCCATCTTACTCCATGCCCAGTCAGTGCATACAAGGAGCAGGCATGGACTACGATGAACTGTGGTGAATCAAGTAGGTGTATAACTAAAGACCTGTCTACTCAACAGCTATTTCTGGAACACCAACAAAGCCACCCTACTCCTACTGCTGTCATGAACGTAAGCATGTACAGAGCAGGTGGCTGAAGAAATCCTCAAGTAGCATCAGGAACTATTCTCTAAACAAAACAGAGTTATTTGTCAAGGAAGGATGGAGAGTGGATGTTTTATCTATGGAGATGGTTAATAACTGCTACAAAATAATCAGAGGGAAACAAGAAATGGCAGTTTCACCTGGCACAAATGAAAATAAAGTCCTTCTACCCCAAAAGTAGAGTGTTTCTTATTTTAGCAACTATAGAGTAAGCCTGCCTTTTTCTTTCCACTCACCGTAAGGGGAAGTCTGCCAATGTGTGGGATTCAAGAACTTACACAAATCTAGTGATCATTCTAGAGAGATATCTTATGGTTAAAAAGACCTATTCAACAGCACAAGACACAAGACACCTACTTAACATGATCCTTCATTTAAGGATTACCAGCCATTGAGGAGAATCAAAATCATGAAATTAAAAAAAAGCAAAAAGGTAAGTATGATAACTGACCCTAGAGATAAGAAAAGATAATGGAAAAAAACCCATATCCTCAGATTAAAAAGCCCCTTGGATCTTTTAAGAAAAGGATGCTTTCAAAAACAAACAAATAAGAACTAAATGAAGTTTCTTATTTATCCTTATATGTATATTCACAATTTCCTATAATTAATACGCATGATACTTATCATTAAGTATCATTTTTAACTTTTAGAAATTAATACAATTTCCTGTTCTATAAGATGTTTACTGCCACCTAAACTATAACAGTAATGATTACACATCATGTTCAATGGGAAATTCAGTAAGCAATTTCCTGGATATACATTATGCACTTTCCAAATGAAAGCCAAAATACAGGCAAGAATATACATGGCCAATAGACTTCTGTTCCCCACTCTACCAAAGCTTTTTAGAATCTTACCAGACCCAGTGTCCTGAGAACAGATTAAGTCTGGACTGAACAGTTCCCGGAGATTTAGTAACAACAGATTAACCCAATCTGGATGTCTTTTTAAATAAATAGTACAGTTCTAATATTTATATCCAATCTGGAGAGGGCTTGACATATTTTAGAAGTTCTGAAATAAATCCATGTCTTGAAGAAGGTTCTGAAATTTTCCTAACCTCCTAGAAGATATGAGTATTACCTGGCTCACATTTTCTGGGAAAACTTCAAAATGAAACCAATCTGTACAATGAGGCCTAGAGATAAAGCATCATCTGTTCCCCAACCTTTTCAAGTGTACCACTTGCAGTACACTTAATTTTTACTAAGGCACTTAATGTCCTAAAAGAGTTAAGAGTTAGATTTTGCCTTTCAAAGTACTTAAATGACACCAGAGAGAACCTAATGCAGTTTTTCTATGGCATTTAAAAAAAGGAAACTTGTTGAAAGAACAAATAATGTTTCTCTTTTTGTATCCTATCATACAGCTGAACAGCTATATTTCCAGTGCTCTTCATACATGCACAAATATAAAATACCTCAGCATCAAGCTGCTATTCAGTTGCTGACCTTCAGCAAAACCATAAATCTGATCAAGTTTGTCTCAGAGTTCCAGAGTCCTGTTTCTGTAGTTTTTTGGTCCCACAATCTAACTCTTTTCTTGCTGCTCACAATGCCAGTTCTCTACCATCTTTACATCTTTTTTCAGAATCAACAAGCCAAAAAGACCCTACAGCCAAATCAGCCCAATGTCCTCATTTTAGAAAAAGCTAACCTGAGGCCCAGAGAGTTAAAGTGATATCCCAATGTCACACAGCTAATGAGAGGTGAAGCCGAGACCAGGACTAGGCCTCTGATGCCTCCCTATACAATGCTCTTTCCACTGCCTCTTTAAAAACTACAAAAGAAATGATATTTATGTGTGTTTTCACAACCCTCAACCTCTCCTCTCTGTGCCTTTTCCTTCTCGGTGCAATAATTCCTCAACTTTCAGTCACCAATAAGCTTCTTTCTTATTAATTCTACACCCATGACAAAACAGGAAATGATTCAGTTCTCATTTACACTAGCTGATTTTAGTGACAACATTTCTAATTTTATATTTATTATTTTAAATGGAAAATACCTCAATACTTTCCAAATCAACATATTACAAAGCTTAATAATTATATCCACAATTCAAATTCAGAAAAAAACTAAACAACCTTAGATTCTGCTTTGGCATAAAGCCATGCTTATAACATTTGTTTCATTTCCTTGAAAGAAAGCCAGACATTACATATCAATTTCATTTTAATACTTACCACAAAAGTGATTTGATTGTGTCGCAGGTTAAGTTCAGTTAGTGAATCCAGCCCATTGAGATTATCGACGTGACTTAAAAGGTTTCTGGCAAGATTTAAAACTCTCAAATCACATAAATGATTGACATTTTCTATTTTACTAATCTGTTAAAAAATGAGGGAGGGGAGATTAGCAGGCAAAATCTCAGTGTGCATATTCTAAAAACTCTAAAAATAAAGTATTCAAAGTCATTGGATTCAGTGACAAGTTTATATGGAGACATTTAAAAATCTATTTCTAATTTCCTATGTTGTAGATAATATGAAGTCATGTGAAAATTAACTAAAAGATCATATTTTAAAATTTGACCATAATAAACTTCATCAAATAAGCAATGAGTCCATTGTCTGGGGTAACTCTAAGAACCCAATACTGTGCCAGGTCCTATGAAGGTTACATATTATCTGCCAAATAGAAATGTACTATGAGTCCAAGGCATATGCTTACCATGTTTTGACAAAGCAAGTCTGCCCTCTGAGAGAAAAGGCAAGGGAAAGGAATAATACCAAGTTCCCCTTCTTAATTCTATTTATACTGCATGGTTCTGAGAGTGGTCAAGAGTCTGAATGGAAAAATTCAAGGAACTAGTATCCCCAGTGGAAGGTGAGGATATTCTTTTATTAGCGGAAATGCTTGAGAGGAGACAGATAATGTTTAGTCAGTGTGCAATATGGTAGATACTAATTGTTTAAAACAAGAGGACTTAGGTTATGGAATATGTATATGCACATAAGCACTGAACTGCAGCAGAGTTTGAGTTGCCCATTAAGGTGAGGGTAAGTAGAAACTGTAACACCATGAAGTGATGAGAGCTCTGCATGACCTTAAGCCTCACTATTATAATATAGCAAGCATAGCACAATAGGATGAGTTTCTGCATGACACAGAATAGGAGTCCTGGTGGAAGACTTTATCAACCTCTTAATATAATGTATTTAAGTAATAATGAGTCATACACATGTTTCTTCTGAACATTAAAAAAATGAATTTCTAAATCCCTAGAGATTAATTTGCTCATTTGCCATCACAGTATATTTGAAATTTTTTATCTAACACTTCAAAGCAGATGTTAGCTAAAAGAACTTCTTTTTAGATGTATAATCTATTTTCCACGTTGTTATTTGGATCCTGCCCTACATTCCAGAAACACCATCTAGATTCCGTCTGGGTTCCAAAAGAGAAACATATGTTTATTTTAAATTCAAGAATATAAAAAGGCAACCTATGACCATGTTTAAAATTTGTTCTAAGATTTTTGATCTAACTAATGTAAAATGAAATAAAATTATATAAAAGTTGAAAAAGAAGAAACAGGTTATAAGTATTTATAAATGATAGAACTGTACAATAAGACATGGAGGTAAAATATTTCAAAACTAAATAAGTGATAGAATTCAAAACGTATGAAACCAATAAAAAGCAAAATAGACACCATAGAAAAAAGAAATTAGTAATGTCAGTACAAGCTTGAGAAATCCTCCCAAAATACCAAGGAAAACCATATGGGAAGAATAAAAGATAAAATGGGGATATGGAAGACAAACAATATAGAGACAACAAACATAAATGGGAAAGAAACAATGTATAAATATGTAAAACTTTCCTGAGCTCAAGAAACATATAAATAGAGAACACAATTACATGATCCGTATAATATGTCTTCTCCCTTCTGCTAATAGTTCTGGACAGTTCTTTTAGAAATTACTCTTCCACATGGTCCTGGTGGGACTCACTATTAAAATGCCTGTATTTTTGAGTTATCTTCTAGTTTGAAAAGTCTGAAAAGACACATTGTTGATTCTTGTATATAGGTATCAACCTATAATTTTTTTAAAAAATCACTAGGGATATTGTCTGGCTTCTTGGTTTGCAATCTGAAAGGCCAGAATTGTGTACAACATCTGCTATGGAATAAAGTCAATTACTCATTGCAGCCATGAACAAAGTCACAAGAATAGATCAGGTGACAGAAGCTTCAGGCAAATGGTAGTGTAAGGTGAGAGTGTAGTTCTTGATTGGTTGATATACTTCACAGCAAGGAGAAAAGATGAAGGGAATATTGGAAAGCCTGATTATGGATCAGAGTGATTAGAGAGAGTCCCAAGATAGACTGCAGGGCTTCTTAATGCATCTAGGAAAGCTGTATACTCCAGTCTTATCTTCATGGATAAGAGTAACCTAGACTGCTCAGCCTGGATAAAGACATGGAAGTAAATTCAAAAGACAAAAAACATCCACTTAATTTCTTTTAGTTTTTTTACTATCTGATGCTAAATTTTTAGAGTTAGAAATTAGTTGTTTCATCTCGAATAGTGTATCTCCTAACTTTTTAGAAACCTAGGGTCCCTAAGACTATATGTTTCCTTTGAAATATTCCAAAGTTTTGCTAATTGGATTTATATATTTTGAAACAAGACTCAGATTTTCACTTACAACGTCCTTCTTGTAGTTACAGAAACTTGAGAATAATTTGTGGAGTACAAATGTCTAATCTTAATACACAGACTATCACAAAAATATGCTGAGTTATACAATATAGAAAACAGGTCAGCTAACAAGGAATAGAGCATTTTTCATCAACATGATGGTTAGTAAATAATGCCTACACATAAAATATAGATCAAATAATATGGTGTTCATTTATCAGGTACTCTTGGGTAGTACCCATGAATTCTTAAAGGTATATTATAATTTGAAAAATGCATAAATATGTTCATTATTTCTCATATATACATTTTTAAATAAACCTGAGAAAAATATTGGTACCATAAAATGTAACACTAAGAGTTATAAACAAATTCTAAAATAGTGGGCTACAAGATAAAATACCAACTCCTTAGCTTGGCATACAAAGCCCTCCATAATCTGGCCTTTGCCTAGTGAGATCAGACAGAGTGAGGTTTGTACCTGACCACCTGCAAGCAGCAGTGGCAGATCTTGTTCATCAACAGGCAAGGACTCCTGGATCATCCCAGAACATAGGCTTATCACTTCAGAAGAGACTTTACCTTCTTATGAGTATGTAGCTCATGTAGCTATTTATAAATAAATACATTTCAAAGATAAAAATGTAAATGGATGAGCAAAGGGCTAAAATAAAAAAGCCAAGTTGCTCTGACAGAGGAGAATAAAGAGGGGGAACACAACAAACCAGATATAGAAATTAAGACAGACAGATACAGAGGTAGACAAATTGAACAGAATAGGGAGCTCAGATTATATAATAATCAGGAAAATATAAATCAAAACCACAAAGCGACATCATTGTATACCAATTCAATCAGCAAAAATTAAGAAGTCTGACAATTCCAAATGTTGAAAAGGATGTGAAGCAACAAGACTGACTATATATTACTGACAGGAGTATAAACTGATATAACCACTTTGGAAAACAATTTGGCATTATCTTTTGGAGTTAAACATTTAAATAGCCTATGACTCATCAGTTTCACCCCTAGACATACACTCTAGAGCTGCAGTCCCCAACCCCTGGGCCACCGCCCAGTACTGGTAATAGTGGCCTGTTAGGAAAACAGGGCCTGCATCACCGCCTGAGCTCTGCTTCCCCCTGTCCCCTGAACCCCACATGCCCCTACCCCGGTCCACGGAAAAATTGTCTTCCATGAAACTGGTCCCTGGCACCAAAAAGGTTGGGGACCGCTGCTCTAGAGTACCTATGGAATATGTAGAAGAAGAGACATGTACAAGAAAGTACTTAGAAGTAGTATTCATAATAGCAAAAAACAAAATAAAACAAACAAAAAACAAACCAAGAAACAACCCAAATGTCTCTGAATAACCTATTGGAGAATAAAGTTTCTGTATAGTCTTAGCATGGAACATACAACAGTGCAAATTAAGAAATTATAGCTACTTAAAATAGATAAATTTCAGTAATATGATACTGTATCCAAAAAGCAAACACTAGATGACAACAATTAGTATGATATCTTTTTAAAATGGAAAGATAATACTACTAAGCAATATATTATTTAGACACATCTATATGTGATAAAACCAACTAAAAAACTCACAAAGGAATGAAAAATGTGAAATCCAGAATAGTGGTTAACTCTGAGGCAGAAGTAAAGAGATGGAATAAAGAAGAAACACCTAAGTAGAAGAAAGTCAGTAATATTCTAGTTCTGGGATAGCAGTAAACAATTAGACTGAACAGAATAGGGAGACCAGATTGGTTGGATAATGTAATGTGTATTATAAGTTAATAAAAAACTAAATAAAAAATAAAATTGTAATAACTCTAAGGATTCCAATGTTTTGTAAGTTTTATCTGTCATTTACTGCTAAGGAGTTACCAAATCTTATATGAATAGGCTTAATGTCTTAGAAACTCCAGTGAATCAGTAAAGTAACTCTTGAAAAATTCAATGCAAGTATGATTTTTAAATCTTTCATAATACTAATTTTCTGGACTTCCCCTCAAAAAAAAAAAAAAAGGAATGAAAGGGCTTTACCATACCTGATTTCCATGAAGGTCCAAGACATCTAAGCTTTTTAGATTTTCCAGATTTGAGATTTTCTTGATTCTGAAAATCAGAATAAGTAGAATAGAAATATGGATGTATCACATCTCTCTATAAATCAAAGCATGCTAAGGTGTAAACGTGCAACTCATTTTAATTTAATCTCTCTCCCTCTCTATATATAGTTATAATATATGAAAGGATGGACTTGCTAACAAACTATCTAACAGAGAAAATAAACTGTCTAACTCGCTGTCTTTAAGATTAATCACCTGTCTTTTAAGATTAACTTACTGCCTGCTGAGACTGTTTTCACAGCTTTTGAAAAGAGCTGAGCAAACAGAAAAAAGTGTAAATCCTCCTTTACATTTGCCAGACCAGTCTGGCCAGATAAGACTGTCTCCAAGAGAAGAAAAAAAGAAAAAGAAAAAAGAAAAACCAGACGCAGTGGCTCCACAGCCATTTTCCTGCTATCAGTCTGCCACAATAAATTTTTCTTTCTTTCCCTTTTTCCCCATAAAAAATCCCGAGCACCTTCTGCTCAAGCCGGCACTTCTCCTCTCTTTCTTTCTTTGTGCTGAGCCCTTTCCCTCCCCCTTTTCTCTCAGGGAAAGTAAAGTGAACTTCTTTCTTCTTTCTATCCTAATCTTTGTGTTGAGAATTATTTCTCAGCCTGTGTATGAATTCCCACCCTAATGATATGTATCTTAAAGAATAATATATTTCCCTTTGATTTATTATAATTTTAAAGATGCATTACCACTAGGGGGAAAGATAGTTTAAATGTTTGTCTTTAGAAAAGAGCAATTCTACTTCTAAGAATCTTAAGTCAAGGCACTTATTCAAGGTAGTTCCCTTCATCTTAGAATACAATCTAAACTCCTTATTTCTGCCTGCAAGACACTAAACTAACGTGCTGCTGACTCTTCCCCCAGCCTTATCTCTTACTACAGGCTCACTCATTCTTCTGCAACTACAGAGGCATCCTTGCTATATTTCTAACCTGACAAGTTCATTTCCACCTTAGGGTATTTACCCTTGCTGTTCCTTCTGCCTTAATATTCCTCCTGCAAAACTTTACAGGGTTCACATCTTCACATTATTAAAGTCTCAGCTCAAATGTCTTATAGTTGCCTCCAGATGACCCTATGTAAAATAGCTTTCCCTTTCTGTCCCCACTACTCTCTCCTTTCTCTGATTTAACTGACTTCACAGCATTTATCATTGCCCAAAATTATATTATTTTTGTGTTTACTTTTTAAAATATCTTTCTTATCAAACTAAAATTTGAGCTTCAAGATGGCAGAAACTTTGACATATTCTCTACTCTATCCCTGGCACTCATAACAGTGTCTGGTACCAAGTAGGCACCCAATTAATTATTTGTTTAATGAATAAATGAACATACTAACTAAATGGATGAGTTTTATGTACAAGGGTATTCATAATAGCATTGTTTATTACAGAGACAAATTACACACCACTTAAATGCTTTCTACTAGACTGCTCAGTTTGTAAAACACATATTTATTCGAAATTTTTGATTTGTCATCTTGCAAAAAGCTAGAAATTTGCTATAAATAAAAACCAAGAATTTTATCTCTAAAATGTCCCCTCTTATATCCCCTAAAGTTTAGGCCTACCCATTGTCTCCCTCATTCCTATCTTCTATGGCTACTTTACTTGCCCAGTTTCCTCCAACTGGACCCTTCTAACAAAACGAAACAAAACATTTACTTTTTATAGCTCTTCCTTCTATACATCCTACTTTCTCCTGCTACCATTATTCAGTAGAGAGATGATAACAATGGCAAAGACAAAAAATAAGGTTCATGAAATCCATCTTTATCACCATATACTTATCACTATTTATTTCTGTTGTCATCGTTTACTGCCTCAAGAACTATTTCAACCTTTCTAAAAGTTTCCAGAACCTAGATCATCCACTGAATGATATTTATATGATATATATATATGCTGATCACCATTTAAACATAATGCAAACTTAAACTTCATGAATGTCTGTCTCCTCTTGACCTCAGCCATCTTATTGCCAAATCAAGAATCATATCACCACACAATTCATCCAAAATTTAAAAAACTTTTGACCTCCATGATATCCATTGATCTTCCTATCCAGATTTACACACCCATCTCCTTAACTCTCCATAGCTTCCCCACATCATGGAAAGACACTTTTCTCAAAATATCTATCCCTTACCCTGTCTCATCAAAATAGCATTTGGAATCAGAACTTCATTAGGTTATCAGACGCATTTTATACCTACATCATTTAACCTAAAGTAAGCCTCCAACCTATCCAGTCACATTCCCAAACAGTTTCAACAATTAGTGCTTGCTCTTGATATCTAACAGTTTCGGAAAATCTCCTAATATTGTTTGGCGTCCATTTATGTGAATTGAATTCAACATTGGAGGCCTTTATTGCTTCTTTTACGAATTATATTTTAGCATGTGGTTCTAACTCGAGGTGAGAAATTGTCATCTAAGTTCTTATCATCGAATCAATGAGACTGTTTGTTCTTGTTCAAAACCACTTTGAGTATTAAAGGCCTTCAATACAGTAAACTTATTATTTTTGCTTTCAATCATATCCACCAGGGCCTCGACCAATCCTAGCTTTTTGTCAGGGATCATTAGCATTCTTTTAGCTTTGACCACATATCGTATCTTTCCACTTCAAGTCGAATTGCCTCATGGTGACCCACAATCACGCCCACCCCCCGTTGATCGGATAAAATAGGCAAGCAGTCTAATGAAACATCCAGAGACCACTCAACACTTGGTCTGTCTTGCTCCTAGTTGCTTGCCGAAAAAATGCCTCACACCCCACACCTGAAATGCCCAAAAATCATCTCATTCTAAGAATTCAAGTTGCTTGCAATCCAGCCTTCAATGCCAATAGGGGCACAATTCTAATTCAGGTATTGATATGGAATTGCCAGAACCACTTCAGTGTGCAATAGTTGAAGATTTTTACATAACACCATGAAAGCTGAAAGATTTTTTTAAAAAAAGTTCAGTGAACAGATATCTGAAAACTAGAAAGTCTAGCCACAATCACTAACAGCTACAACCTCAGGATATATTGCAGCTGTCTCTGTAGGCCACATTATGTTGCTGGTGCTGAGATAAAGACTCTACCACAGGACCTAAACAAGGGCTCAGCTTTTCAGGTGTCAGAGACAAATCCTTAAGTGAGAAACTGCAAGAAATCAAAAAGAAAGGCACAGAGAATCCCAGGATCTGGCAGAGTTTTGAATCCATGGTGATCAGAAGAAAATGCAGATAAGTTCTATTCATTAGCCTGTAATTATGAGGGCACCAGAAGTTCTAGAGAGTATAAGCAAGGGATATTGAAGGCAGAAAAATTAGAAGGCAGGAACTTCAACAGCAAAGTGGAGTTGGGAGCTCTTTGGTAGCAATGTAAACTTCACATATAGAATCTGAGCAGGGGTCTTTCTAGCTTTTGAGTAGAAATCTATGTTGAGCCTGCCTGAACCTAGAGGCATCTGGTTACTCTGGATTTCCACATATGGTTCCAGTGCCTTGAACTAAAAGATGGTGCAGTGCTTTGCAACGTGGGAAGGAAAAACCTTTCTGGACTAACCAGCAGGGGGCAACAAGTCATCCAAGACAAGCATGAGGAGACAGGGTGGCAGACGTGCTTCCTTCTTCACCAGCCTTCTCAGCCAGGTTTGCCTAATGTTCACAAGTACTGCCTCAGGATAGATCTGCATCTTCAAAGCTAATAGGCTCCTTGCTGTAACAAAGTCTACTGGCTGGAGAGCACTTGGCATTTATTTTAGGGATCAGATTTGCGTTTTACTGATACCTCAGAAACACAATTTGGGAGAATGTAGAAAGTTATCTTCTGACTCATTTTCTTTCGATTCAAGAACACTAATAGTTCTAGAACTGTTTAACATCTATTTTCTTTATGTGAAAAATAAAGTAAAATATGACCAAAAACAAACAAACAAATAAGATGGAGGAGTAGAAGGATGAAGAAGAAACAGCACCAGATTGCTTTTACTTCACCAAGATGAGGATATACTAGAAGGGCATTAGGTCCCTTAGAATTGGAATAACAGAGTCCTTAAAAAAGGTCAGTAGGTCAGATAGACTGGTGCCTTAAAGGCACAAGTTATCAAGAAAATACAAAAAACCAAAAACCAACAACTTAAAAGGTTATTTCTGAGAAGCCAGAGAAGCTGAAAAGTAGAAGTAGGAAGAGAGAATAGGTAGAGACATGAATTAAAATGGTAGGAACCAGAGGCAGCTCTTAGATACTACATTTAAAACCAGAGAAGATTAAAAATGTTACTAGAAAACATTCTTAACTCAAGGACTAAAAGAAGGGCAAAAAGGCAATGGTATTACAGAATAAATGTAAGCCAGGCAAAAAAATCAGTAACTGTGGATCAAAAACTAGCAAAGAAATCTCTGGGATAACAGGGCACCTAGAAGGGAATGCCTTCAGTGTATGAAAAGTGAACTTCCCTTGTCACTTTACTCAGTGAACTGCTCTGGTGGCATACTACTACTGTATAGAATTGGTAACTTTGCAAAAGTCACTTTACCTTTCCATTTCTTCATCTGTAAAATGAGAAAGCTGATCTCCAAGGTCACTTCAAGCTCTAATAGTTTACGATTCTATAATCCCTCTGTTATGGTTTGGATATTTGACCCCTCCAAACCTCATGTTGAAATTTGATCCCCAATGGTGGGGCCTAATGGGAGGTGTTGGGTCATAGGGGCAGATCCCTGATGAATAGAGGATATAGGGGAGTGGTCAAGAGTGAGTTCTCACTTTATTAGTTCCTACCACAGCTGGCTGTCAAAAAGAGCCTGACAGTTTCCTCCTCCTCTCTCTCTCCCCCCTTCTCACCAGGTGATCTCCACACACATCTGCTCATGTTCGCTTTCCACCATGAACAGAAGCAGCCAGAAGCCCTCATCATGCTTCTTGCACAGCCTGCAGAACCATGAGCGAAACAAACCTCTTTTCTTTATGAACTACCCAGCCTCAGGTATTCCTTCACAGCAACACAAACAGACTAAGACACCCCCCAAATTCCCTCATACTACATGCTTAGTTTAACACTTGAACTAATGGTGGGTGATAAACCACACTGTTGGGAACTTGCAGACAAACCGCAGAGGACAGATAAGAGCCTAGAACTCTGGAACATGATCTTGGAAAAAATATATTGTCATTGGGTAGTAGGAATAATGATTGCTGGGGCTCAGAATACCATACCTTAAATTATGGCACCTAGGCATACTGAGTAATTTAAGCTGAAGGAAATTGAGAAAACCATGAAAACAGGAAAGTCACTCTCTGACCTTCTCCCCTAAAGCCATAAAAAGAATCCTCTGACCAACCTTCCCTGAAAGCAAATCATAAGACCCCCATTCCAGAGGGATCCTGTACTATACCCCCAAAAAGGAATGAAGACACAGAGATGCCAAGAAGAATCTGAACAAACAGGCCTTGCTAAGTTCTCCCAGTTTATTACCATTGTATCATACCCCCTTTTGTCCAATCATACTTCTATACAACTGTCCACTTGTCATCAAACCTACACATAAAAATACAGTTTTCCCCATTTCTTTGGGTCTTCATATCTTGGGTCTCCTGTGTCACATAAAACTCATATTAAATAAATTTGTTATGATTTTCTCTTGTTAATCTGTGTTTGTTATAGTGTCATTCATGAACCTTGCAATGGGTGAGGAAAAGATATTACTTTTTTTTCCCCTACAAGAAGTAATCCAAAATCCATGCCGGGGGCTGAGGGGGTGGGTGGAGTAAAGAGGGGGTAGGGGAACCTAGCCTGGGTATAATGCTATATCTAAACTTTATAATTTGAAAATATAAAAATCATTTTTGGATTTTGCTAAGTAGCCTTTCTTTGTAGGCATTGCAAAAGCTATTCAGCAAAAGAGAATGAAGAGAAAAGTCGTGAATAAATCTCAAAGAAATGAGTCAGGAATTGTGCAGCTGCATTGCATAAAAGAGCTGTATAAAAGGAACTGGGGAAGTTCACATAGGATGTAATACTAAGCACACACTGAAACTACCATCTGAAAAAGAATCAGTCAGTGATTTGACAATCATAAAGTATCGAGTGTCTACTCTAAGACAAATACTAAGAGGAATCACAAGTGAAACACACAAGCCTAAAGTGAATACACATGCTTAAAATATATCCTAAGAAAACATAAAGTTAAGGCAAAGTCAGCTATTTACTTCTATATCAGATAGGACACTGGAAAACAAAGGAAGTAAAATATACACTCAATATATGTTATTTTGTTTGACAAACTGTCATGCTGAATCTCATTAAACTAATTATGACTGAATTTTAATCCATTTAAATAATCTTTCAAAAATTTTAGCCAATTAGTTTCTCAAGCATTATTCAATCCCGAGTTGCCATCTTAACACCACAGGACTCAACACTAGTCCTACATATAACATTAGGCTATAAACAAAAACTTCTCTACAAAGAATACCTGTTTTTCCCCAACAGAAGGACACGGAGGGATCTCAGAGTAGAAAGCCCACTAATTTCTTCAATCTGGTTATCATATAAATCCAAGAATATTAACCTCTGTAGATTAGAAATATTTTGGATCCGAGTTATAAAATTGTGTTGAAAGTTCAACAGACGAAGGTGTTCTTCCCCATCGATGATAGGACATACAGTCAGCTTTTGCCTAGAAAAAATTTTTAAAAGTTAATAAGGTTCTGATTCAGGAGCCCACCTTCTCTTACAAATATTATTATCAGTATCTTTGTATTCTCATTCTGTGAGGAGAAAAAGATAAGCTGGACCACGTCCAACCCCCATGAATTAAGTGACCTATATTTAATTGTAAATCATTCACAAAAAAGCCAATAGACTTTGACAAGGGTAATTATTAAAATTAAGTCTAAGCTCTCACTGTATTTAAAAAAATCTCAAGTATCAATTATTTCACATGAAATTGACTTAACATCAGAAAACACCCAATGTAATTACCTTTTGTGATAGAGGTTTAGATGGTTGAAAGAACCATGTCATAAACCAGAGAAGTGCCCTTGGCATCAATCCATTGATATAAGACTGCCCAGGCAACTAGTTTATGAGAGAAAAACCATATAAAAAGATCTTTCATAGAATCATAGACTCTTGAGCTGGATGATATCTTCAAAAGAGCAAGAAATTCAGTTATCTGCAGTTCATTTCGATAAAAAAAAAAATTCACACTGAAATCCATTAATGGTAAGGTGGTCCTTACTGAACAAAATATGTTTACGTGTTCAACACTAACTTTGAACTTTGAGGAACATTTAGAGTGCCACAGGGTAGGCTGAAACCTTAAAAATATATGCCTTTAGCTGTATTTAAACAGTAAGCCTCTTTTCTGCAAAAAGCTATATTACATGAGAAGTAAGTAAGTGCAAGGCCCTTTAAAGATTCTACTGGTATAGTAATATGGGCAGACACGGAGGTACTAATGATTATACTCAGAGAGGATAAAAGGAGTTTTCAAGGAAAATACAGTTCTATCTGAGTGTGAACAACTCTAATAGGGAGGTTTATCAGAAATGATTTCTTTCAGTAAAAATCAAGTTACTATAAGCTTTAAAGAAAATGAACCAGAGTGTTACAAGCATAAGTGAAACTATGGAAGTGATCAGAATCATCCTTATAAAGAGAAAAAAAGAATGATTAGCAGAAAAAAATAAATGAATGTTAATTGCTGACAAAGATATAATTTTTAAAAATATAGATGCTGAAGAAATTGGTTTAAAATAAGAGGAAAAGTAAAAAATATTAGGCAATAGTTTAATTTTTTTAATGTGTGGTTAATATTTAGAATTCATTTCATGCATTCAATTATTCTACCACAGTTGGTACTTCTGGTTTATAAATTATAAATTAATAAATTATAAGTATTCTAGTGTAAAATTTATATCTTTGTACACCAGCTTAGCAAAAAACTTAAATTATCTCACTTTTCCTGCTTCAGTCTTTCTCTACTTCTCATAGTTAAACTTACTGATATCCCTTAACTTCTATTTCATCCAATTCTTGAGTCAGTCATCACTGAGGAAAATAAATAACCTCTGATTTCCCTCTTACATAAGCTACTGTAGGTATCTTGAAATGAGGTCACCTTCTCAGATTCCAAACAAAGTGGCTAAATCCCAACTCCAAGGCTCACTTGTATACTCCTTAACCCCAGGAATCCCTATGATTCCACCAAAACAAGCAAGCAAACACACATAATAACCAATGACCCAGTGCCACCAAGGAGAGTTTGTTATGCCTACAAAACTCTTGAGCTGTATCTCCCACCTCATTACTGACACATCTATTGGACAATGTTTTTGCTTCTGTGTTTCCTTCTTGGTACCGATGGGCTGCCTTCCTAACACTCCAGGCCTACCTTAACTCGCAGAACAGCCAGAGACTAGCTCCTCCATGTATTTCTTCTCAGGGCTGGATTCTACTCTCGACCCCTAAGTCTCTCAGCTAAGAAGCCAAACAGCACGGTAGATCTGCCTTTAGAACTCAATGCCTTTACCCACTGGCCCTCAAATAATGATCCCTAAGTTAGTTCTTTACTGCTAGCCCAACTTTCTTGATGCACATCCTGGTTCTAGTCAAACTATGCCTAACCTTATGAAACCTTTGTGATTCTGCTGTTTCACAACCAACTTTTAAAGCAGAATCAGTTCCTTTGGTCCTAACTTTCTTGATAAGCAAGTTTCCACCTGATCAAAATTTGCTTGTCCACTTCAGAAGCAGCCCAAGCTGCCAAGGATCCATCTTCATATTTGCCTGAGTCACCACAAGCTACAATAGACTTGTTATATCGCAGTCTTACAAATACTGGCTCCTGTTAATATTAAGTAACATGACACTGAAAGGCTAAGGTACTATTCTTGGCCAGACATGTAAAGACCAAGAAAAAATTTACCACAAAATCCCTCAAAACATTAAAACGATACCATGAAAGTTATAAATAGTAACCAGCATCACAATCTCAAAAACCATTAATACTGCACAAATGTCATGAGAGATACTGCCCTTTGCCTACAAAACCTGTTAGACACTCCAGAGATGTTTTTCCCAACTACAAACACAGATGATCTGTTATAATTTGTTGTCAGTGTGTACTGCTAAGCTAAAGATATGCACAGCAGAGGTGATTTCTCTGCTGGTTATACCACTAGGGTAAGACTTGGGATCTTTCATCTACCATCCTATTGTGGATACCTTCCTAGATATAAAAATAGGGATGAGTCAAAAATATATTCACTCATTTAAAAATTTTTTATCAAGAGTCTGTTTTGTACCAGGTTCTGTTCTAGGTGTCAAGAATACAGAACTGAACAAAAATTCCTGCTTGTGGAACTTGTATTCAAGTAGAAGGAGACAGATAAATATGATAAGTAAGCAGTTAATATGTTAGAGATTGATAAATGCTAAGGAGAAAAATAAAGCAGAGAAGGGGGCTGGGGACTATCAAAGTGGAAGGGGTTGCAATTTTGGAGAGGGTGGCCAGAGAAAATCATCCCTGAGATGATGACATTTGAGTAAAGACCTGAAGGAGGTAAGGGAGTGAGCCTACAGATATGAGAAGGAACAGAATTCCAGGCAGAGGAAACAGCAAGTATAAAATCCCTGAAGTATAAGCATGCTTGGTGTGGTTAAGGAACAGCAAGGAGGCAGGTGTGGCTGAAGCAGAGTGAGTGAATGAGACCAAAGGAAGACATGAGGCCAATAAGGTAAGAGGGAACTAGAATGGATAGGGCCCAGCAAGCCCATGTGAGGATTATATTGCAAAGTTTTTTCTATCCTAAAATCCATTTTCATCAATGTCATATTTTAGAATTGCTACAGTATTCTTTTGGAGTATAGTTAATCTCTTTTACATTATATAGATATAAAATTCCTCACCATAACTCTGGAAGGATAAACAAAAAATTGGTAAAAGTGACTATATCTGGGCAGGAGAAATGGATAGCTGAGGAGCAGGAGGAGGGAGGGAGACTATTGCATCTTTCAAATCTTGTACCATGTCTATGTATTATCTAGTCAAAAAAAGAAAATAAAATAAATTGTCCTCACCTTTCTAGGGTCAACCTGTCTGAGTAAAGAATTTTCTCTTCAGAAGAACGTTGGAGAATAGGAAATGATGGCATTGAAGAGCTCACCAAATTAATATGATCACCTATTAAAAATGATATACAAATTACTTGATTAAGAAAAACCTTTTAAAATCTTGAAATTAAAGTCACCTGATATTGGAGAACTTTGGCACCTACAAACATCTTATCTAGAAAGTTTGCATAGCTCTCCATATTTGAAATTAATTACTAAATTTGAGTTTGTTTCTTTCCTCCTGGAACCTAAACTGTGTGTTGTGTGTGCGCCAAATAATATTTCCCTTGCCTTAGAGATTGGCTGAAAGTATAGAACACTACTCCAGTGCTATCTTCAATCCTTTGTAATCCTGACTCTTTGTACTAAATTTTAACTTTCTTACAACTGAGATGATATTCCCTCATTACCAGATACATTTGGGCCAGCACTATGACAGCCCTGCCGGATTCTGGATTTTGAAGATGTCTGAATGGAAGAATCTCCAAATGCTGATAAGGAGTTCGTGGCAGTTTTCATTTCCAGCCCATACAGTTCTGTCACATTTGTTGTGGATGAGATGCATGATGATTTACTACGAGGCGAAGGACTTATTACTCTTCCATCTCCTTCAAAATATCAAAAAGTTTATCAAAAAGCTACACAATGCATGACTTTACTATAGAAAATACACAAAAAGTAGTTTTGACTAGCAGATGTAAATCTCGCATCATCACTTTTTCTTTGTATGTTCAGCTATTATTAGTAGAGAATATTGCCAAAGTACCAACATGGGTGTCAGTGAATCCAGTACACTTGTAGTTAGGGTCCACAGGGCACATGACACCCCTATGAGGATTAGAGGCTGTTGGATGGTTTTCCTGCCATTAAGTAGCTTTTGATCTACTAGGCAAACATATATGAAAGTAATAAACTAAATAGAACGACATGCATAAAATGCAGAATAAAAAAGAATACCTATTTATATATTTGCATATAAGCATGTCTGGTTATTTATCATTTAATGAAAATGGTTACAGATGGTTTTAGGAGGAGGTGGATATTAAGATATATTCTAAATAACTAGAAGAATATAGAATGGTCAAAAATAAATAATGAGAAGTTCTAGAAACGAGGTAAGATTTGAGTAATGAGTCCAAAGGTGACAGTCTGAATACCAGAGGAAATCTACCATGTTTTCCTCTATAAAGAGAAAATCTTGGGAAAGCAACAACTGATGTTGAATGCTTGAAGGGAGCGATAAGTAGTAAGATAGAACCCGAGGTTACCACAAAATTCTGATGCTTAAACTAACCAATAAGGTGGAAAGATTAAAACCAAATATAGGAAGCTAACATACTCTTTGGGAGGCCATCAGACAATATGATGACAACTTAAAATCAAGTTCCATACAAATCATATTAAAAAGAAAAGCAATAGCATTTGCTAGCTTCTTCAGGTCCACAAGGCATAAACCAAAGTACTCACACCTAGTTTCTTGAACAAAACAATCAGTGCTCACATCCCACTTTTCTGAATATCATGAAATATCAAGATAATAATGATGTTCTAGAATATAACCATTCAGAATTGACATCATGTCCACCAATGAACCGATGTTAAGACATGACAACCTGCTAGCAGGATACCCTGGCAACCATGATTTAATAAATAATTTAAAAAATTGATTTGGAAATCAAAATCTACATGGTTAAAAAACACAAAACAAATAAAAAACAGACTAAGTATTAACTGCAGTCTAAGAATTAACTTATTAAAGATTAATTGGTCAGCTAAAGAAGAAAAAGAAAAAACTCCAAACAATAGACAACTCAGTTTCTCTTATTAGCATTAGAGTTTGGTTTTTTGGAATTATTTTGTTAAGGCTTCAAGCCAATCCTTAATTTAAGAGGCAATCCTTAATTTATAAGACTTGGGATTTAGAGACAATAATGAAAGAGTAAATTTCATTTATACTCAGTGAATAAATGAATTTTATCCTCACACTTTTCAGCCCTTATTTTACACAGAAGTCTTAATCATTATCAGCATGATGAACTTACTATCAGTGTGATATACAGCTTACAATAAATAGCAAGAGACAAAAATGATTAGGTAGAAAGGCCTTGAAATCCACAAACAAGGTCCTCTAAATAATCTGTGGTCCCCAATCCCTGGGCCACAGACCGGTTCCAGTCAGCAGCCTGTTAGGAACTGGGCTGTGGAGCTCCGCCAACCCCCCCTCCCCACCCCCCTTGGAAAAATTGTCTTCCATGAAACTTAGGAAAGGGGGGTGGGCTGCACAGCAGGAGGTGAGCGATGGGTGAGCCAGTGAAGCTTCATCTGTATTTACAGTCATTCCCCATTTCTGGCATCACTGCCTGAGCTCCGCCTCCCTGCCCTCCACAGCCCCCCATGGAAAAATTGTCTTCCATGAAGCCAGTCCCTGGTGCCAAAAAGGTTGGGGACCGCTGCCCTAAATGACTGGGAACCAGAGGGATCTGTGGTTAAAATATCCACATATATATGTGGGTATATAAACACCCACATATAAACTATATCACTATGGGGCAAAATTTTAATTGAAACACTTTGTCTGTTATTGTTTATTTCTTATATCACTATTTAATTTACTGTATATGTATTCCTTGTCTTCCCAATTAAATTTATAATCTCCTTGAGAGATGGACCTCATTTTACATCCTTTATATTCTTGGTAGAATCAAAATATAGTAGGCAATCAGGAGATAAAGTAATTGTTTTTCCAGTTTTCTAAGACTTAATCGGAAATCTATTTTGTATGTGTTATTTCTGTTAAAAAAGAAAATCAGAAATTTTTGTACTTTAGTATAAAAATGCTGAATGAATTCTTTCATAAGTAGCTTCTTGAAGTCTAAATTTGGTAAGAATGTTCACTGCACTGCACCCTAGATACATGGATGGATGGATGGATGGATGAATGGGTAGATGGATGCATGGGTGGATAAATGGACAGATGGTGGGTGGACAGACTGATAGGTGCATGGGCAGTACAGTACATTGTCATATATGTGTGTTCACTCTGCCTTATATTTGAGATTGTTTTGGTAACCAAAACCCTGATTCTAGATTCTCTAGTGATTTATCATGATCTTGAGAGCCAAGCACTGCCTCTTTCCCTCTATAAACACATTTTAAAATTCTTAATTAAGGCATTTAATCAATTGACTTCAGGTTAATTGAGATTTTACTGTAAAGTAGTCCCTGAAACATCTGACTCTTACAAAACCATAAAGATACAGGGGTTAACTTTTAACAATATTCTAAAAAGTCCAAAAGAAATCACACATTGAGCTTCAGGCTAACCAGCTTAAATAAAACATCAAGTTTCTTTTCTTTTGACTGAGAGTATCATTGGTTAATTTGTACTGACAAGCTATGATATGTTTGATTAATTTTGAAAAATAAGAAACAGTCTAAAATTAATTATTATGATTGGGTATCAAGATGCAGTTTATTACACAGAGGTCCCTAAACTTTTCCTAATAAAGTGCTATTTATAATTTTCCCAAAGTTTTATGCACTTGAGGTAAAAGTTGAGTACAAAAGTCAAGAAAATAGCTATAAATTGTGCGGTCGTCTTTGCATGAAACTGCCTAGAATGATGGAGAAGGCACATTGGAAACAACCAGGTACACATTTAAGACATATCGAATGAGTATTCTGTTACAGAAAATGATTTTGAATAAAATTTTTTAATAAAAAACCAATTAGGTTTATTTTTCCTTAAAGAGTTAATTTGTATTATGTGGGTCATTACTTATATCTAAGATTTTATTCATCTCTCAGGTTCACAAAATCCAATACATTCATACTATTTCCTTATTAGCAAATATCTAGTAATACTTTATCACTTAAATAAATTTACCTAGCCAGCCATCCACAAATCTGTATAACAACTCCCTACTCTAACTCAAGAAAAACTTAAGGAAAGTATTTGATTCATGATTTAGAGAAAAAAAATTAAGATATTATTATCAAAAATGTGAAGGAAATTCACAATGCAAGCATAAAAAAAAACCCTAGTTGAGAATTTCCAGGTTCACATCTATAACTCTGTGCCTAAAACAGTGACTGGCACATAGTACACCCTTTATATATATATATTGAACTGAACCAAAGAAGGCAAGACAGATGCTTCCTGCACTGTGGCACTACAGTTAGGCTGATGTCATGTCCAGCAATTGGCTAAGACAAGAGTGTAGAATACAGGAAAGAGAAAAGACATGTCTGATTAGGTGGGCCCAAGAGGAAAGCCCAGAAGTAACAAAACAAAAAGGGAGAATTAGCCAATATTCAAAATTGTCATATGTTCACACAGTAATGAGATGAACAATCTAGAAAGGCCTATATTGATTGGCCCTCTCATACAAACTCCTAGGAGGTAGAGGCAGTATTTTATATAAGGATTTTGAAGTTTTAAAAACTAGCACATTATAGATAGCTAACAGTTGTTAGCAACCAACTAAGATTCAAACGTGCTGAAGGAAATTTTTCCTTGATTTGAAAAATACATTTCAGAAATATAATCAGATCATATAAGGTAGTACTTGTCAACAGGTGATTCACAAACCACATCCATCAGAATCACTTGTGGCATTAGTAAAATGCACATTTCCAAATCCCACTGAAGACCTACAAAATCAGAATGGGGGAGCGGAGAAGATGGAGAGGAAGCACTAAGAATCTACATTTTTAACAAGATCCCAAGTGATACACATCAAAGTTTAAGGCCTTTAATATAAAACATCTCTAATTATATGTGATAGTAACAGAAAGAGATTGTATCTTTTCCACTCCTAACTTTCCATTCTTTCTATTGTTTCCTTATTTTCTAAAGATTTGTGTTCCCATACACTTACTCTCACTAATTAGCCATTTTTCCTAGTTCTAATACAGGATTTAGAACATTCTTTTCCTATTCTCTAGTGCATAGTTCACCCTCAAACTAAAATATGATAACAATAGCTTTTTCTGTATTGGAAATAATCTACTATGCTATGTATATAAAACCAATTATGATTTAAACAAATATCAAACCAATTTGGGAATAAATGAACCATTTCATTTTTAATTAAAGCTTATTTAGATCTAGTAATTCAACATTATTAAACAATTAATATTATTCAAAGAGATCAGAACCATATCTGATCTCTGCTCATTGATAATACCTTGCCTACTTGAGTAGTTTCTTTCAAGGTCATGTTGTAAGAGTCTACCAGGGAATGTTGGTGTTTCTTTATTTAGCTTGAATTCAACCTGAAAAACATTATTTAAGAAAAAAATTTGGAGAAGAATTTAACAGTAAGTAATGAAGATAATTATAAAATAATATACAATAACTGATACATGCTACAAATGGATGAACCTTGAAAACATCATGCCAAGTGAAAGAAGCCAGGCACAAAAGGCCATATATTAATATTATGTGATTCCATTTATACGAAATATCCACAATAGGCAAATCCATAGAGACAGAAAGCGTATTTGTGGCTTGCAGAAGCTTAGGGGAAGTGGAAGTGGGGAATGAGGAATAATTGCTTAGTGGGTATGGGGATTCTGTTTGGAGTGATGAAAAAGTTCTGGAACTAGATAGAGGTGATAGCTGTACAACACTGTGAATGTACTTAATGCCACTGAATTGTATACTTTAAGATGGTTTAAATGGTAAATTTTATGTTATGTGTATTTTACCACACACAAAATCAGAGCCAATTTCATGAGGTCAGATGAAAGCATACTCCAACAATCTGAGGCACTTCCAATCCCTCTACACTCCCACTACAAATATAATCATTAAAAGAATCATTTGCTCCATAAAAAACAAAAAGCACACAGCAAAAACAAAATACTATTAAAAAAAAATCACTGTTTTGATCAGTATAATCCCTTTAAATGTCCAATTATAATAAAATTGCATATTTAAACCTTCCATGGAGGGTTTTCACTAGATTGATTTAAAATAATTATCTGGTAGACCCCCAAAGCAATCACAGCAGCAACAAAAATAAATACATGGGACCTGATCAAATTGAAAAGCTTCTGCACAGCCAAGGAAACTATCACTAGAGTGAACAGACAACCTACAGAATGGGAGAAAATATTTGCATGCTACACCTCTGATAAAGGGCTGATAACCAGAATCTATACAGAACTTAGGAAAATCAACAAGAAAAAATCAAACAACCCTATTAAAAAATGGGCAAAGGACATGAACAGAAACTTTTCCAAAGAAGACAGAATAATGGCCAGCAAACATATAAAAAAGTGCTCAACTTCTCTAATCATCAGGGAAATGCAAATCAAAACCACAATGAGATATCACTTAACTCCAGTGAGATTGGCTCATATCAAAAAATCCCCAAATAACAAATGTTGGCGGGGATGTGGACAGATAGGAACACTCATACACTGCTGGAGGGACTGCAAATTAGTACAACCTCTATGGAAAAGAATATGGAGATACCTCAAAGAATTAAAAGTAGAATTACCATTTGACCCAGCAATCCCACTACCGGGTATTTATCCAAAAGAAAAAAAGACATTTTATAATAAAGACATCTGCTCTCGAATGTTCATAGCAGCACAATTCACAATTGCAAAGTTGTGGAAACAACCAAGGTGCCCATCAATACACGAGTGGATCAATAAAATGTGGTATATGTATACCATGGAGTATTACTCAGCAATAAGGAACAACAGTGAATTAACACATCTGGTATTATCCTGGTTGGAGCTAGAACCCATTCTCCGAAGCGAAGTGTCACAGGATTGGAAAAACAAGCACCACTGGTACTCACCATTAAACTGGTACTAACTGATGAACACTTACATCACACAGGGCAATAACATTCATCTGAAGGTGGGCGGGCGGGAGGGGGGTGGAAGGGATGGGAAAAACTCTCACTGAATGGATGTGGGGAGCACAGTTTGGGGGATGACCACGATTGTGGCTCTGACACGGGCAGAACAGGGGCAATGTGTATGGCCAAAGTGTTGTACCCCCATGATATTCTGAAATTAAAAAAATAAATTAAAAGAAAAAAAATAAATTAATTAATTAAAAATTAAAAAAAAAACTAAGAATCTCCATTTTAATCCTTTTTAGGAAATAAATTAAGCACTGTAACAGCCAAAAAAAATAATAATAATTATCTGGTAGAAGGACTGAAAAAAACAAAATGACTTGTGATTAGCCACGAAAAATCCTAAATATATATCTTAAAAGAATTATAATGCTTTTCATTCATCCATACTATAAATATTACATCTTTAGGAAATATATAAACTAAAGGTATTTTCTCAGAAGATATGTCCACACAAGAGAACACAAATGGTTTGGAACTAATTTGGATGAGTCACATAGTTCCTAGAAACATAATGGTAGAAAGGATTTGTCCAGTGAAATCAATTAGGAAAGATTTGGAGGGAATCTAATTATAATAAAGAATATTCTCAATTAATCTAGGTAACTGCTGTGTATTTGAGATGATTAAATGGTCTATTTTCCAAGTCTTCACCATTTTCATATACATATATAACGTAATCCGTTGCTGCCTGCTTGAGTAATGGTGTCCTTCCATCCACCCTCCTCATGCCCTCTTACTCTCCTCATGCTGTTATCTGTAAACTCTTCCTTTCACTTTAGAGTTCCTCCAGTGACATCTATTTAAAAACTTTTTAGGAAGCAAGTGAATTGTGATCACTGGAGGTATCCAACTAGGTCAAAGGAAGAAAAAGCATGTTGTATCTTGAGACATAGTTGTGTGGGAGGTGGGTGAGTGTGAGTGCTGAGGTAAGACAGGAGGGAAAGAAAAACATGTTTATCTCAAAATCTCAAAAATTAAATCAAAAGCCAGAAATTCTGGAAATGCCAGAGATATTATGGGCAAATAGTCTGGGAACAAAATATCTCATATTCATATCTTAACTTCTAAATAACATTAAGCCTAACATATTTCCACTGCTAACATATTTTTTCTTCCCTGATTTTAAACAGGGTGTATAGACATGCCCTCCCAAATTACCACATTTTATCCATTCTAAGATGTCATCAGTAGTAAGACATACCAATATTTGGCCCACTATTAAGAAAGAAAAAAACCTTCCCAATTAAACTATGATATGCCATCAATTTTAAGAAAGATTCTGATTTCATAAATGCTTAAACACCAAAAAACTTACCTCTTATAATCAATGAAATAACATTAAGTTTTAAAAAGGGCTATTTTTGGATTTATGTTGACAGAAAAGAAAAATTAGCTTTATATTGGAAACCAAAACATATATACTTGAAATTTCAAGTTCAGAATCCACTCTTTAAATCATGCTGCTGTTTTGTGTAGAATATTAAACAATTTATTTTCAATTTAGATACCAATCTGATTAAACCTTACTTTGTTTTTTTCAGGAAGCGATGATGTTTGAATAACCAGATGAAGCCCACAGTTCACCTGTAATGTAAAAATTAAACCATAAAATTTGCTCTTAACTTAAATACAAATACACATATTCCCCCAAAAACGGTACAGATAAAGATATAACAAAAAATTAGAATAGAACAGAATGGTCCAATTTTGTTTGTTTCTGGTAAATGAACAGGTTCTGAGGATTTGATGAAAACAATAAAATCACATCTAAGAATTAAAAGGTTTCACTGATTTATTTTCCAAAATGTCGGCAGTAATTTAACCCTCTAGTACCTCAGGCTTTCGACATTTGCCATTTCAGGCCTAAATAAATACCTCAATGGGACAGGTGAAGGAGGCAGGAGTGTCTAATGGTAAATTCTTTTCTCAATTAAAAAAAGAAAAGAAAAAGGAATTGACTGGGTAAAGGAATTTAAATGAACCCGAGCCTTTCACGGCAAACCAGCTCCACCTTCTGGGGAGCCCAGATCCTGGACAAGACTTTGAATACCCATCATACAGTATCAAATACTCCCCAAGTGGCTTGGTCCAGCCCACGAACCTCAACCCTCGGTCAGACAATAGCTTGAGTAGACCCAGCGGTCCTGGTCCCAAAAATACAGCCCATCACCTAGGACAAAGGCGCCAGTCAGAAAGGACGATACCAATGGGAAGAAAGAGAAAGTAGGAGGCCCAACCTACGTTGTTCGCAGCCCGGCCAGAAACAGAGCGGTATTTCCCGGGAATCATGGCAGGAGACAGTCCAGGATCTGTTAGATCTGCCTTTGAGGTAACGCTACAGCAGAGATTCAGAGAGACCGAAAGAGGTCATCTCCCAGGCAACCCGCTCAGGGGTTACCATGGAAACTAGCATTTCCGGTCTGGTCCTCTCCCAAATCGACAGGACAGCACAGTTGTTACAGCGTCTGGTTGTACTTTGGAGAGCCTAGTGCGTCAGCACTTCCTCGTTCTATTTTTCCGGCCTCATAAAAACAGAGCGGGAGCATTGGGAGGAGGATAAGACCGGGAAGAGGCTGGCCACATCGGTGGCTATGATAACCACCACTTCCGGTCCGTTCCTCTTTACGGCCCACTTCAGCGCGGCCGCGCGAAATTTGTATCCCACTGCCTGCGTCCACCTGCTCTCGGGGTAGCAGTGCTGGGAGGAGGAGGAGGAGAAAGATATCACAGAACCCTCTCATTTCACAGTTCAGCACTTCCGGTGACCAGAAGTAGGGAAGGAAACAGGCCCGACCCAGAGTCGACGGGTGAAGGGAGAGGCTGCCGAGAGGAGCGTCCCGGGTGCAGAGGGCCGGGGACCCCGGTTTCGTAGCTTCGAAGGCGGCCGCCATGCCGGCCCGCTGCGTGGCCGCCCACTGCGGCAACACCACAAAGTCTGGGACGTCGCTGTTCCGTTTCCCCAAAGACCGGGCGGTGCGGCTGCTGTGGGACCGCTTTGTGCAGGGCTGCCGCGCCGACTGGTACGGGGGCAATGACCGCTCCGTCATCTGTTCGGACCACTTCGCCCCGGCCTGTTTTGACGTCTCTTCGGTTATCCAAAAGAACCTACGCTTTTCCCAGCGCCTGAGGCTCGTGGCGGGCGCCGTGCTCACCCTGCACCGGGTGCCCGCCCCAGCACCTAAGGGAGAAGAAGAGGGAGACCTAGCGGGCGGCCCGGAAAAGGGAGGAGAGCTTCAGGCAGCCAGGCATTCTGAGGCTGCTCAGGGTCCAGTCTCCTGTACACGCCTCCGGGCCGGGAAGAGGGCTGCGGCTTCACAGGTAAAGAGAGACCTGAGAGTCCACCGCGGGTCATGGAAGGACCCCTGGGCTGTGGCTAGGCTCTTCCACTTAGTGTCACCTTGGGAAAGGCACTTCACCTGGAAGGTTTCTGTTTTCTCACCTGCAAAATTAGGAGTGTACTTTAAAGGTGACCTCCAAGGTCCCGTTTAGCATTAACATTTTGGAATTAAGTGACTCAGTTAATTCCTTCTGCCTGCTCCTCCCCTAAAACTCACACACACAGTCTTGTCCTTCAGAGTATTGAGTGCCTTCACTTGCTTCTCCGGAGTTTTTAAATAGAAAGTGTTTAATTTGAGCAAATCTCAAGAATTGGGGTACTTGAAACTGTGTTTGCATAACATATTACATAAGCTTGAGGAAAGTCAATTTAAGTGTCAAAAACTATGTGGAGAGGGAAATGCGGAGCTACAGATGAAGATGGGGCTTGCTAATAAACAGTCCCCACCCCTAAGCTTCCTTTCGATACAAGCTGCCCTAAGTTAAATGTTCCTAGTGAGCTGAATTTTTTCTTCTTGCCCTCTCTGCCTACTTTTCTAATCCTTGTAAACATTGATTATATGTATTTTACATCTGGTTGCTACTACCTTCTTCCCCACTTCCCATTTTAAAGACTTCCAAACCTTCTATGATGTAATCAAACTTTAGTCCTATCACCATTACATAGATTAAATTATGGCTCATAATTGGATCTAAAAGGTGTTCAGAGGTGGGAAGAGTTCACCAATAAGTCAAGTGACCTGTAACTGATATTTTGGCTTTGCATATACAGAGGTATTCACAGAATTTTAGAGCTGAAGGAAACCTTAGTGCTCATCTAGTTCAAAGCCTCAATTTATGCATGAGGAAGATCATCCAGGAGGTTGGTAATTTCCTCAAGGGCCTGTAATCCTTACTCTAGATCCAATAATACTAACCTGCTTCCTCCATTGAGTTGAGTGCATAAGACCCTTTAATGGCATCCTGCAATTATTAGAATAGAGAACAAAATTATTAACACAATGTACATGTCCCTGCATGCTTTTTTTCCTTTGAGTGCCACACCAGCCCTATCCAAGAGCACTGTCCCTGTTGCTCACTGGGCACCAGTCATGCTGACCTTTTCAGATCTTGGGCATACTATATTCCTAATTACCAACAAGACTTTGCTCAGTTGTTCCATGTAATACCTTGGAATTATGCCCCTCCCATTCCCCATCATCACCAATGAAGTATTTTTCCTTTAAAAATCAGCTCAAACCTCTTTCCCGTTGATCCCCTTCTTACATACTTCATTCTTCATATACTTCATTTGCTTCAATAGCACAGATTCTTCAGTAGCACTAATCACAATTGTCATAAAATAGTTGTGTAGTTTGCTTAATGTTTATCTCTCACATTAGACTGTAAGCTCCGTAGGAGCAGGGATCATATCTGATTTCTTCACCATTGTATTGCCAGTGCCTGGAACGATATTTTGCGAATTTAAGGAATTCAATAAATATTTTGTGGAATGATGTTACTAAAAGAACAATTTT
The DNA here is from genome assembly GCA_023783475.1 of Daubentonia madagascariensis. Taxonomy (NCBI): domain Eukaryota; kingdom Metazoa; phylum Chordata; class Mammalia; order Primates; family Daubentoniidae; genus Daubentonia; species Daubentonia madagascariensis. The sequence goes on along the minus strand of JAKFHU010000144.1, from coordinate 1,649,940 downwards.
TGCATTATAATAGAATTTTATTTCTCTGCCAGTTTTCCTTCTCACCAAGCTGTATACCTATCAAGATATCTGCCCTGTCCTTGAACCATCTATCCACCATCCTACCTGTGCAAACTTTGCCCAAACATATATGTACATCCATATATATAAATATAAATATGTAGTAAGAGAGATAAATACTAAACGTGCCACACACACTATTTTTCTTCCCCATAATTATACCACCTAATCAAAAATTGGGAAAAGAAAAACCGGGCTAGTGAAACAACCAAAGATTTTATAAGCAAAGACTAATCATTAAGAAACATCCAGAATAGATGCCAAATCTATTTTCCAGTAAATGTATCCAGCCAACATTCCTAACAATCCATATTACGTTAATATACTTGCTGAGTTAGTAGGAAACTATGTGTGAATTCTAATAATAGTCACTGTAAAAGTATATAAGGTAAAAAAAAAGTTTATTTTGAGTTGATAGCAATAAATGTGTAGCCTAATAACATCACTAAGAAAGTTTGCTTGTGCCACCTTTGACTCCTTCCCCCACTCAATGTTTTTCTTCCCAATCCCAGGACCAAGTGACTAAAAATCAAATTTCTAGTCATTCTACAACATTTATTGAGGAGCTATTGTAGACACTGTTCTGGGTACTTGCTGTTATATATAGATAAATATAAGTGTGAATGTTTCCTATCTTTAGGAGCGTCTACCTTGAAGGAAGAAAGGCGCTGTGAGGACCACTATACCCTGTCTGATATTTTGTCTCATAATGCTATGATTATTGTTTTCCTTAACTGTTAATTTTATATCCTTTAAAAAAATCCAACTGAATTTTTAAACTTTAATTGAAGTGTAGCAAATATACAGAAAAGTGAACTAATCTTAAGTGGACGAGTCATTAAATTATCACAAACCGAACATGTTATGACCACAATCCAGGTCAAAGAAATAGAACACTGCTAACATCCCGGGAGTCCCTGTATCACTCCAACCCCAGCCCCTCCCCTCTCCTCAAAGGTAACCAACTTTGCTTTTTTGGGATTTCATATAAATATAATCATACTGTAGACATTTTTTGTGTCTGGCTTCTTTTGTTCAACATTATATTTGTGAGATTCATTCATATTGTTGCATATAACGGTAGTTTGTTTTCATTACTATACAGTATTCCATTGTATGAACATACCAAAATTTGTATATCCATCTACTGTTGCACATTTGGGTTGTTATGAGTTTGGGGCTATCATAAGTAATACTGCCATGAACTTTATTGTACATGTCTTTTGATGCACATGTGCATACATTTCTGAGGGTATATATGTAGAATTGTCAGGTCATGGTATTATATTAAACTTTAGTGGATAATACCAAATAGTTTTCTAAAATAATTTTATCAATTTACACTTCTACCAGCCATGTGAGAATTTACATTGTTCCGCATTCTTGCCCACACTTGGGATTGCTAGTCTTTCACATATGAGTCTGTTTGCAGGGTGCATAGTGATGTTTTTACTATGCATTCCCTGATTACTAATGAAATTAGTAAGGAAACACCTTTTCAAATATTAATTGAACATTTGGATCGCCTCTTTGGTGACGTGTGAGTTTAAATCTAGCCTGATTTTTTTTTCTGTTGGATTAGCTTTTTCTTGTTGATTTAGAATTCTTAATAGATTCTACCTTGAAGTCCTTTGTCAGTTAAATGTCTTTATCTTCTGCTGTGGGTTGCCTCTTTGCTAGTGTCTTTTGATCTACTGAAGTTCTTAATTCTGATGTTGTCCAATTTACCAATCTTTTTCTTTATGCCTAATGCTTAAAAGATTCTATTATGTTGTTTTCTATAAACTTTGTTGTTTTTATTTTTTACATTTAGATCTACAGTCTATTCCGAATTAATTTTGTGTATGGTATAAGATAGAATTTAAATTTCATTTTTCCCCACATATGTGCCCTATTGACTCAGCATCTTTTATTTCCTCATTGCCCTGTAGTGTCAATTTTGCCATAAATCAAATGTCCATATATGCATAGGTCTGTTTCCACATATTTTATTATGTTCCTTTTATCTGTTGCCTGCTCTTGCATCATTATCACAGTGTCTTAATTACTTTGGCTTATATTATTAAGAATTCATATTCAGTCGATTAATTCCTCTTGTTCATGTTCATCGATATCTTTGCTATTTTGGGCTCTTTAAGTTTCCATATACATTTTAGAATTAGTTCACCAATTTCCACAAATTACCTACTGGGACTTTGATTGGAACTACATTGAATTTATCAGTGAATTGTGGGAAGAAATGGCATATTGACAGTATTGATTCTTCTAATTTGTGAACATATCCTTCCATTTGTTTGGGTTTTTTAATTTTTCTTAAAAACATTTTATGGCTCTACATTTTCGATGTAGAGGTCTTGTGTATTTTTCATTAGATTTATTCCCAGGTATTTTATTTTGCTACTATAAATGGTATTTTAAATTTTATAATTTGACAAATTGATTTTTGTTGAATTTGTATCCAGAAACCTGGTTAAACTCACTTTTTGATTCCAGTAACTTACAAATTCTTTTGAGTTTTCTACAGGTACAAAAATATCATCTGAAAAACGTTTTTGATGTTTATGCTTTTATTTCTTACTCTTCCTGTAACACTGCCTAGAACCTCCGGTGCAGTGTGGGGAACAGAAGAGGTAATGGGGAATCCTTTTCTCATTCCTAATTTCAGAGGGAAAGCCTTTAATATTTCGCCATTTGTATGATTTTTACTATAGTTTTTTTTTGTAGCTGCTCTTTATCATAAAAAGAAATGTTCTTCTCCACTCCTAGTTTAAATCATATATGTTGAATTTTATCAAATGTTTCTGAATCTATTAATGATCATATATTTTACTATTCTGTTAATATAGTGAGTTACATTGCTTGGTTTTGAAATATACAATCAAACTTGCATGGCTAAAATAAACCAAATTTGGTCAAGGTGTTTTATTCTTTTTTATATTGCTTAATTTGGTTTGCTAATATTTTATTTAGGATTTTTGCATTTGTGCGCATGAATAAAATTTGTCCATAGTTTTCTTTCTTGGAATGCCTTTCTCAGATTCTGGTGTGAAGATTATGCTGACCAATTTGGAATTGTTCCTTTTTTCATTCTCTGGAAATGTTTATATAAATTGGCATTATATATTCACTAATAAATTTGGTATTAACATTGGTAGAATTCATGGATAAGACACGTAGTCCAGGAGTTTTCCTTGTGGAAAGATTTTTAATGATGGGTTCAATTTCTTGAATAGTTATAGGCTTATTTAGTTTTTTGTTTCTATATTTAGCCATTTTGATAAATTGTATTTTTAAAAAATGTTTTCTGTTTCATCTAAATTTTTAAATATTTTGACACAAAACTATTCATGATAAGCTTTTATTTTTTAAAATTCTGTATGATCTGTAGTAATTTTTGCTTTTTCGTTCTTTTCTTTTCTTGAACAGCTTCACCAGATGGCTTATCAATTTTCATTAGTCTCTTCAAAGAACGAACTTTGCCTTGTTGATCTTCTCTCTGGTATTTTTTTTCTTTTCTTTTATTTCTATTATTTATTATTCCCTTCCCTGTACTTTTAAAATTTTTATTTCATGTTCTTTCTTTAACTTCTTGAGAAGTTAATCATTGATTTTCCAGAATTTTCATGGTAAATGCTAGATGAGGCAGCTAAGTTTCACATGCTTATTTCCCAAATGTAGAATTCCCAAATGTAGAGTGGTGTTGATACAGGAGCAACTGGCTCCTGAAATGGGGATATGTTAGCAATATTTTTTGGAATATTTTTTTGCATGATGTTAATAATTGCAAGCCTAATTAATTTTTCTATACTAATATGTGATTGAAGACTATAAATTGTCATCTAAGCATAGCTTTACTGAATCCCACAAGTTTTAGATAGGGAGCATTTTTATTATTATTTAATGTAAAATATTTTCTAATCTCCATTGTGATTTTATCTTTCATTCAAGGGTTATTTAGAAGTATATTTTTAAATTTCCAGACATATGGGCATTTTGAAGTTATATTTTTATAATATATTTCTAGACCAATTACACTGTTGCCAGAGAAAATACAATATATGGAATTAATCTTTTGAAATTTGTTGAGACTTATATTAGACCCAACATAGTCAGTTTTTAAAATATTCTACATGCACTTGAGATGAGTATGTGTTGTACAGTTGGGTACAGTGTTCCATATATGTCTATTAGTCATGTTTAAATTTCCTATATCCTTATGGAATTTTTGTCTACTAAAAATTTGTTAAATCTTTTTTAATTAATTGATTAATTATTCTAATCTAAAATTTTTGTGGTATATATTTTGAAGCTGTGTTATTAGGTATATAGTGCTAATATAGTAACACCAGCTTTCTTTAAGTTAATGTTTGCCTAGTACATCTTTTTCCAGCCTTTTACTTTCAATCTTTCTCTGTCCTCAAGAGTTTAGGCATTCATTACTAAACCCGTATGGTTACCCCTTTAAAGGGAATGTGTCTTTTTTCCTCTAGCTGCTATTAAATTTTTCCCTTTGTTTTCCAGTTTTACTGTAAATATACATAGGTTTGGTTTCCTGTGTTTTTATTTTGTAAATAAAAAGGGTTCATAGTACTTTTGTAAAACCATGTCTTAATGCCTTCTATCCATTTTGATAAATTCTCAGCTGTTATTTGTTCAAATATTGCTTCTGCCCCATTTTACATTTTCATCTTATCCCCTCTGTCTCTTATGAACTTTTCTATATTTTCCATTTTCCTTTTGTCTTTTTCTGTCTCATTCTAGATTTTTTTTTAACTCATGTTCCAGCAAATTAATACATACCTGTAAATTCTGCTTCTAAGCTTTTACTCTGAAGAAGCAATCAGATATATACACAAAAGATTTATGTACAAATATTTCTAGTGATATGGATTTTAAAAAATAAATTGTATATCTGTGTAATAGATTTCTATGCAGCCGTAAAAATTAATATGCAGAATATTTAATAACATAGAAATATGATATGTTAAGGGGGGAAACTAGGTTATAAAACATATCGTATGATCCCAATTTTAAAAACTACATGGAAAAAGACAAAAACACATTAAAATATAAAGTTTTAGCTATGGATTAAGAGATTATGATTAATTTTTAGGTTTTTTTTGCTTCTCTGTATGATGTACATTTTTCACAGTGAAAAAATACACTGTTGTTATAAAGGGAACAAAGGTTGTCTTTTAAACCCTGATTAAATTCCTAAAACTCCATTTTATCAGGGATACATCTTTTTTGTAAAGAAATATGTACTTATTATGGACTTTTATAATGCTTGGCTTAACATTATAAGGTAGGTTATCAGCATGGACTTTGTGTTTACTAGCTGTAGCTAGTAAAAATTGGTCATGATTTTGTAAATACAAATAAAGATATGTCCTTTAAATTTTTATTTAAAACCTCAATAATATTAGGTATGATTATTCATGTTGCAAAGGGACTCTTCACAAGAATTTCTTCACAAAGTTTCTTTAATAGCCTGTGATACAGCAACCAAAGATGCCTACTAAATATTTTTTCAGTGGTCTGAAGGCAGTTGCTACTACCATGGTGGTAGGTAAAATTGCTGAACACTTTAAGTTTGTTTTCATTTCTCGATCACTTCTTATTTCCTCTTCCCTTAGGCCCTCTTACCTTTTCTAGATATCTTTTAGACTTTTCCACATAATCTCTAGGTATCCAGTCTTATGTTACCTTCAACCCTCCTCCTTTCTACTTCTTACCCTTTTTACTTCCCCCACAAATCAAAATTTCCATTTCACAGTGTAATTTTTCTCAGGAAAGTATTAAAGCCACTCATATTATCTTACTAAAGTAGCTCTCCATAAGGTATAAAGGACTGATTGTTAGTTCTTCTAGGATAATGCTGCTGCTAAGATATCCGATAATATAATACTAGTTATAGTATCTCTTCTAGCTGTTGATTTAAGGGGAAAAAATGAGTTGTAAGCAGAGAGCTTATAGATTTCTGCTTGACCAGAATTTATGATTTGTAAATAGTAAAGAACAGTTTGGCAGAGTTCATAAAAGCTTGGACTATGGATCCAGCTTGCCTAGGTTCGAATTTCAGACTTACTAATATGTGACCTTGAAAAGTATTAGCTATATACTCTTTTACTACTTATAACTTTTGAAAGATAAAACCCTATATGGTGGACTTACCTTTGACATAATTCTCTTCTGATTTATATTTTTAGATTACATGTGAAAACAAAGTTATACAAACACAAGTCCATGCTGATAACCTACCTAATGATGTCCCTTCAGTACCTGCTCACTGTGAAGAAGGCCCAGTGCACGAAAGCACACAAATTTCTCTGATAAGGCCCCCTCACCATAGTGTGGGTATGTTTTGACTCTTCAATCAATTAATCAATTGAATTGATCTTTTTGTATATTAAAGATATATGAAAAGCAAAGCCTAACTCATAGGTACTTGTGCTTATTCTCTTTCAGATATTCAGGCCAAAGTGAAAGTGTTAGGAAAACGACTGTGTGGATGCAACTACTCAGACAGATGAATTGTGGTCTAGAACTTCCTCTCTCTTTGACATTTACTCCGGTGATTCAGAAACAGATACAGACTGGGATATCAAGAGTGAACAGAGTGATTTGTCTTATATAGCTGTACAGGTGAAAGAAGAGACATGTTAAAAACACGACATCAAATGCTTTGATGTGCTATAGATTTTCAAATCTTTACTCACATAATTATCTCTTTGCTATTATAAATCTTTCACTTCAAGATAATTTGACAGTTGAATATCAGCAAAATTTGTTTAGCTCTAAGGCAAAAATTTGTCTGCTTGCTAAGATAATGAAAGTAATCCCTGACCACAAACCTCCCTACCCATTACTTTCACCTTTTTTTTTCTTTTTATTCCTTTGGTGGAAATCAGGTTATAAAACAAAACCATAATAGCAACATCATTTCCTGATCAAAATTAAGCATTGAATATTTAAGCTTAGTTCAGAAGCAATGCTCCTATGGGACTTATTTGACATTTACTAGTTAGAATGTCACTATTCTTCTAAATAATTTGAAGGTAAAGAGCAATAATAGTGAGCACAGCCAAGCCTGATAGTATTAAATGATTTGGGAGTGAAAATATGCTATTTATTTATTTGTCCATTTGTAATACTGTGAGATTAATGGATCAGTACCTGTGAACATTTCTGGTGAAGCTATAGCTTTTACAGAAAATTTTCAAAGGGAATCAATTTAGAGGTAGAGCTTCATGTACTTAGATTACCTAGTTAATGAAGTCTATTTGCATCAGTTCCTACTGCAACAAATTAATTAGTTTGATTAATTTAGAGTGGAATTATTAACATGCAAAAAAAAAAAGTATTACATTTCTAACATATTCCCATTGCAGGAGTCAGTTTTTCTTTTATCAACACCCCTCTATTGAATTCTACATTTGGGAATGCAAAAATTGGCTGCCCCATCTGCCATTCACCAGGAAAATTTCTATGGCAATTTTGTACCATGAAGTAAATTGTTAAAATAGTTTCTGAGAAACTTACTATAACTCTTATCTTCTATTGAGAATAATAAAAATAAATATCTGTTGTATACCTCACATGTCTTGTTAGGTCTGTGTGATTGGAAGAACCTGCATGCATTTTATCCTAGAAGATTTAAGTAACATACAACGAAGTGATTTTCTTCCAAAGATAATTTTATGTCTGAGTTCATTTGAATAGTGTAATTTTAACTTTAAGGAAAAGAATAATAAAGTATAGGAGTTGTGAGCCTGAACAATGATTGTGTAACACATAGTATTATTATTATTATTATTAATATCGTTATTACTGCTTTGGCTTGAATTTGAGGTGACTGTTTTATGTTTTAAGAGAGCATTATGTTTTAAAGTTAAGCGTATAGATCTTCTGAAGCTAAATACTATCAATAAATACCTATTGTACTTTGAGCTTAGAAACAGCCTATCTCCTTCATTCAAACCATAATGAATGTTACATGTCCACTCATCCCCAAATTTCACTGCTATGAGCCTATTTCATTTCTACATGTTAAACAACATTGACAGCCATATCAGTACTTATTTTACTATTCACTTAGTTTTTTTTTCTCCCACCAGTTGAGAATTTGTACTTGGTTTGTTGATTCACATGATTTTATAATGTATTATGTAATGTTTCACTGCCATATACAGTAAAATGAAATACTGGTTTTATTTTAAATGACATGTAAGGAATTTATAGTTTCTATAATACCATTTAATACTTGCATACATATTTTTAATTATCTTAATTTATTTTGTTGCCAGTTGAGGTTAATAGGGAAAAAAGTTAGATTTACCTGAACACTTGCCATATCATTCTTCATTTATTTATTCAATAAGTATGTATTAAACAAATACTCTGTGCCAGACAACTGTTCAAGACACTAAGGATACATTGGTGAACAAGACAGACAAAGATTCTGCTCTCTTGGGACTTACCTTTTAGTGGGAGAGCCAGGTAATAAACAAGGAAATGAATGAATAATTTCAGATAGTGATTAGTGCTTTGAAGAAAATAAAGTAGGATAAGGTGTTCAAGCATAATTGGGATGGAGGGATAGGTTTGCTGAGGAGCTCTTTTATTTTATTTATTTTTATTTTTATTTTAGAGACAAGGGTCTCGTTTTGTTGCCCAGGCTGGTCTTGAACTCCTGGCCTCAAGTGATCCTCCAGCCTTGGCCTCCCAAAGTGCTGGGATTACAGGCATGAGCCACTGCACCTGGTTTGAGGAGCTCTTTCAGGTAGGGTAATCAGAATCAGCCTCTCTGAGGAGAGTATATATGATCAAAGACCTGGATGATCAGAAGGAACAACCATGTAATGATCTGAGGAAAGAACATTTCAGATGATAAGTACAGCAAGTGCTCTGGTATGTTTGAGGAACAGCCAGAAGACTAGGGTGGCTGGAGATAATGAAATAGGCAGGGAATTATAAAGTTGGAGTGGTATGTAGGACCAGACCATGTTAAGGTATTAGAGGCTACAATCAGGAATTTTTATTTTATTTTAGGCTTAAATTCTATTTTAAATGTATTCTTATGGTTTAATTATTTGTCAGTATTTATTTCTTATACTTAATTGGATATATATGAAGAATGATTGTACTTTAGGTGAGAGAAGAGAGTCACGTCAAGAGTATGTGAATGTGAAATTTATTCAGTCGAAAATATCCATCTATGGGAATTCTGGAAAGCTTCAGTGTTACTAGTCTGAGGAGTCAGAGGTAAGAATTCAGGGCTTCCAGAGTGAAAAGTGATGGGCCAAGTCATGAAAAGAGTAAGCCAGAGGGGAGAGGGCCCAAAATATGCTTATAAACTCCACCCAAATCTTTGGCTAATCACTGAGCTATGCCTGTGTTGTGACCACAGGGGGACCAGCATGAAGCAACAGTTGGAAGCATTAGCTTAGCTGCTACCCATCTCAGTGGAAATGAAGTTTGGAGTTTGAGTCCACCTGTTGTAACAAAATTCACCTGCTCTGGAATTAGATAACAGAATTTGTCATCCGAAATGTCTAGTATACAATTTAAAATTATTGGTCATGTGCAGAAATTGGAAAGTGTGACCCGTAATCAGGACAAAAAGGAATCAATCGGAGCCAACCGCAAGATGACCAGAAGTTGGAGTTAGCAGATAAGAACTTTAAAGCAGCTGTTATAAATATGTTCCAAGAGGAAAATATAGTAATAATGAATGAAGAGATGGGAGGAATCTCAGCAAAGAAATTGAAACCAAAAAAAAAAAGAACCAAATGGAAATTCTAAAACTGAAAATAGACACGCTATCAAAACTGGCACAAGAAGAAACAGAAAATCTGAATAGTCCTGTATCTATTAAAAGAATTGAATTTGCAATTGTAATCCTTTCCACAAAGAAAACTCTAGGCCCAGATGACTTCATTTATATATTTGATTAAACAAATAAGAAAGAATAACACAAGCTCTTCCAAGAAAAGAGGACTAGGGAACACTTTCATGAGTTCAGCATTACCCTATTACCAAAACTAGGCAAAGACATTTTAAGAAAAGAAATTGCAAACCAATATCCCTTGTGAACATAGATGTGAATCCTTAACAAACAGCAAATATCCTGCAATATATTAGATAAATAATACATCAAATCCAAGTATACTTTAGCTTAGCAGTACAAGGTTGATTTACATTCAAAAACCAATCAATGTAATGCACCACATTGAGAATAAAGTAGAAAAATCATTCCATCTCATTAGATTTTGAAAGAACATTTTACAAAAGTCAACATCCATTCATGATAAAACCTACCAGCAAACTAAGAATAGAAAGGAATTTCCTTACTCCACCTAATAGCAACTATGAAGTATATACCGACAATATCACAGTGTTCCCTTGAAAGCTTTATCCCTAAGATTGGGAACAAAGCAAGGATGTTGATTCTTGAATACTTCTATTCAACATTGTACTGAAGATCTTAGTCATGGCAATAATGGGGAAAAAAAAAAAAAAAGGAAAGAAGGAAGGAAGGAAAAGAAAATGCATCGATGTTTAAAAGGAAGAAATGAAGTTGTCTCTTTTTTTATAGATGATATGATCATGTACATAGAAACTCCTAAGAAATGTACCAAAAGTTACTAGAACCAATAAGTGGGTTTAGCAAAATTAATGTACAAAAATCAACTATTTCTATATGACAAACAATTGGAAAGTGAAATAATTTCATTTACAATATGGAAAAAACAAAGGCTTTAAAATAATGAAGTATTGGAGAGAGAAAGAGCAACTAGAACTTTCATACATTGTTGGTGGGAATATAAAATGTTACGACCACTTTGGAAAACAGTTTGGCAAATTCAGTAAAGGTAACATATCCTTATCATTCAATCAAGCAATTCCACTCCTAGGTATTTGCCCAAGAGAAAATATATGTCCACACAAACACTTTTACACAATGCTCATAGGAGCCAAAACCTGAAAACACCTCAACTGTCCACCAACAGGTGAGTTGATAAGCAAATTGTTTATGTCCATACAACAAAATTCCCTTAGAAATAAAATAGAGCAAACATATACATAACTACATGGATGAATTTTGAAAACATTATGGTGAATAAAAAAATTCAGACTCAAAAGTATATATTCTACATTTCCATTTGTATAAAATTCTAGAAAAGAGAAATTTTATCTATAGTGACAAAAAATCAGTGGTTGCCTAGGACTGGGGCAGGGGAACACTCCCTGCAAAAGTGCATAAGAAAATGTTTGGGGATGATGGAATGTTTTATATCCTAATGTGATTAGGATCACACATTGATATATACATGGCAGTTGTATGTAAATTATACCCATATAAAATTGATTAAAGAAAAGGCAATACATACCAATTGCCCAAATGACTAATTCAAATGATAAATTCTATACTTCTTTAAGGTAGGCTTCACAAAGTAGTTAAAATTTTAATGGCCCTTTAAGGAGAGATAGAATATAAAATATGCTTTAAAAACAAATAAATAAAAAACAAGAAAAAAGAACTGAAGGCAAATATTAATAAAAAATCAACCCAGGCACGAATGCATAGAAAGGAGAGGATGAGTGAGTTAGCAGGATAGTGGCATGATTAGATTAAAGGCAAAAATTTTCAAGGGAGTTCTGAGAGGTTCAGACAGAAGGTCAGAATGTTGCCAGAACAAGGAGATTGGTTTTTAACCTTTGGGCACTGGATAAAATTTTGAGATTTTTGAGCAGGAAACTATGTTAGGCAAATGAACCTGGAGCACAGTGCAGGAAGAATTGGAAAGAGAGAATTTGTTAGAGTTAAGATGACATGCTTTTGTGATAGTCCTGGCTTGAGAAGATAAAAAATTGACCTAGAGTGAGGAAAGAAAAAAAATGGAGGAGATATTGACAAGTAAGAATTGACTGGACGTTATGACTAATTTAGACACTGGATTTGTGAACAAAGAAAGAGTAAACAGTGACTGAGTTTTCAAACCTGGGTTTAAAAAAAAATGGCAGTATCATTAGTAGATACAAGAAGGAGCCATTCTGAGGAGAAGGGTGCTGATTTAAATTTTAGGAGTCAGCTGTCTGAGAAACCTGCCCTGACTCTGTCCGTACACCTCTCGTGAGACTGGAGGAAGTGTCGTAGGATACCACCAAACATGTCATGCTTAGCCCCTCGTAGCATTTATCACCTTGTGTTGTAAACAACTGTTTTCTAACCTCCCTCATGGACCCTGTACAACCTGAAGGTGAAGACAATTTTTCTCTAGTATTCCTATGTGCCAGGCACTGTTCTAAAGGCCTAAGCGGTTTCCATATGTTCTTCACACATAGTAAATGCTTGTAAGTACTTGCTAAGTGAATACTGAATGTTGAGTTTGAGAGGATAATGGAACAGAAAAGCAAATGTGTTTCTCAGGCAATTAGAGAGGTGAGGCACAGAGATGGAGTCTGTGGAGGTATTTACATAAAAGTGATAGTCGAAACCATGGTGTAGGATCCCTAAAAGACAGCTTATAAACCTCCTGTGGCGCTTAATGTCTTCATTATCTACCTGGCAAAATTGCTCTAAAATGGGAAGCAGAAGAGACCAAGAAAATGCACGCAAGCCTGCATTTTCCATTAATTGAATGAACAGCTTCTGAATATGCAAGAGTTGGCTCTGCAAATAATCAGCTCAAAAAAACCCAAAACCGTCTGGTATTTGATACTTGCATCCTCCCTTTCTGTATGAAGAATAATGAAGCAGTGACATGAAAGTGGGAGAAAAAATTCTAGGGACTTGGCAATAGCCTGGATGTTCCCTTCACCCTGGCTGAATACTGAAGTTTGAATATAGGCCCCACCACTTATCAGCTATGTGACCTTAGACTAGTTATACTTCATCTCTCTGGGCCTAAGTCTACTCCTTTGCAAAACTGTGACTTTAGTACCTACATCATATTTTTGTTGAGAGGATTAAATGAGTTACAATATGCAAAACCCTTAGAACAGTGCCTGGCACGTGGTAAGTGTTCCATAATTCTTAGCCAGAGGCAGGAAAGTATAGTGGTTAAGAGCATGGACTTTGTAGCCTACTCTTCATTTCTGGCTCTGCCACTTGCTTAGGCAGGTTACTTTACCTTTCTGTGCCCCATTTCCTTGTCTATAAAGCAGGAATGTTATTAGTACCTCCATCACAGGTTTGTCCTGAGAATCAAATGAATGCTAACCACTTAGAACTGTTCCTGACACAGTGTAAAGATCATGAGAGTGTTCGTTATAATCACCATCAAGCCCTTACCTGTATATCGTGATTCTGAAGCCTGTCTTCGGTTGTATCTCTTTAGTGGCTTCTCATTTCCAGTCACTGGTTAGTACACTGGATGTTTTCTACTAAATTCACGGAGACACTAGATGGGGTTGCTGAGCTAAAATACCTAAGAACTGCTGGGCAGCCAAATTAGAATTTTGGAGCTGAATGGAACTTCAGGGATGATCTAGTTCATGCTTTTTATTTTGCAGATGAAGAAACAGAAGATCAGAGAAGTTATTGATGTAATCCTTGCCTGTAATTGTTCAGCAATCCAGTCTCTCCATTTCTGCCAAACCCAATCCCACTCTTTATCAGAAATGATTGAATAGTGAAGCTGAATGTGCTTGAGTCTCCAGAATCATTTGCTCAAACCCAAATGATCCTGTAAGCTCCACAGGGGCAGGAACAAGCTGCTGTTATTCACTGACTGCTCTGTCTACAATGCCTGGCATATAGTAGGTGCTTAGTTAATATTTGTTGAATGAATGGTAGGCATCTATCATGTTTTTAAAGCTCTAGACATTGCAGATCTTCCTCCGTACTTGTTCTCTGAAGGGGATCCCTCCTAACATAGACTCATTCCCTTCATGTGTTAATATATGTCAGTCCTTTTCTTTCTCTAGCTTCCCTGAGGTTGTTAGAGCTGGAAAAATCCTCCAGTCAAAATGCCTCTTTTTGTCAATGAGAAAATTAAGTGAGATGATTTATCCACACTCACATAACTGGTTAGTGGCAGAGCTGAGTTTAGGATTTTCCCTAGCTCATCATCTTAAAAAAGAAAAAAATCAAACTGCTTCAGGAGACTGTCAAACTTATTCCCCCTGCCCTTTAAATATTCCCTAACCTTTCCTCCAGGTCATATTCTCCAGTTTATTATCAAATTATCAATTTGATTGCTTCCGTCTGGGAGCAGGCTTACCATTCACATCCTTCCTTTTCCTGATCCCAGGTCAAACAACAAAACTGCCCTATCATTTCTACCCACCTGTCTACCCTTTGTACCTCCTGGCTCTTAATCCCTGCCCTTGAGAAGAAAAAGTAGGTCCTCTTTCCCACCTGAACCAGCAGGGATGGGTTTGCAGATATTCCAAGGACATTGTCCCTGCCTGGTTGGTTTCAGAACAGAAGGATCCCAGACATCTAGGACACGTCCAGGATCGTTCCAAGATGGTGTATGTAGTTCTATTCAGAGCCTCAAAGAGTTATATTGGGCTCTGAAATAAAATAACCCACCGGAATCCCTAAACAGAGGATTCCCTAGCTGGACTAAGTGACATTCAGACACTGATTTGCTGACACCACCCAGGAAAGGAAGAGTTTCTACAGTCAAGGACTGCATCCTTGATACCCCAATCCTTTATAGTTGCACATACCCACTGATTGATTTATTTACTAACCCTACTATCTAGCTGTGGTGGATTGTAAAAATGGCCAAAATTTCTTCCACTCCCATCAAGAGGTAAAATCTGTTTCTCTATTCCTTGACTTTGGGTTGGCCATGTGACTTGCTTTAGCCAAAAAGACTTTAGCAAAGGTGGTACAAAGTGAGGCTTTAAAACTGCTGGAGCACTGGGCTTGTCCTCTTGCTGTGCTTGGAACCCTAGGACTAACATATGGATGAGCCCGAGCTAACCTGATAATGATGAGAGTCCATGTGGAGAAGTAGCCGGCCCCTTCCAAAGACCCTTCCAACTGCCAGACACATGAGGGAGGCCATCCTTGATCACCTGGCCGTTTGTGACATGCCTGCTGACTGAGAAGCATGAGTAAGCCTAGAAGATCAGCCAAGCCCAGGCAGAAGAACTTCCCAGCCAACCCAGGAAACTGTGAGAGGAATTAAGGGTTGCATTTGAGGCAGTTAAATCGTTGGGTAGTTTGTTATGCAGCAAATACTACCTGACATACTAGCGGTAAAGACTCCCAAAGGGAAAGGTAATCACTATCTTCCTGTTCCCTCCTCATGGTGACCCTCATCTTTCTATTCTATCATAATAGCTTTATTTAGTAATTTTGACTGCACATGATGTTTTACTTTAAAAGTAAGAGAATAGCAGAGTATACTTGTTATATAAAATTGAGTCAACTGCAGGGATAGACATAAATTACCTCAGCTTGGCAATCCATCTTTAAAAATTATGTCAAATTTATAAGACACTTTGAGCCAGAGTCATTTCTTTCACAAGTCTGGGAATCTCTTGGGAAAAAGGTCCTCTTTCTCTCCAGGCACTCCATGGCTTTGTATCCAAATCACTCTCCGCAATGGACATGACACCTTTCTTAGATACTACTCATGGAACTTCTCTGGCCTAAATTTCCTCCTTTTTAAAAATGCCAATAATTTTCTCCTTCTTGACAATTTTCTCATCCTTTTAGAACACATACACTTTTGGAAACCCTAAAGCGCATCACAACTTTATTTTCGACATCATCCCAAGTTTCTAAACCACAATTCTGGGTCCCCAAACTGAACCCCTTGGGAAGTTACTTCCAAGCACTTATCCCCCAGGTTCGTCTTTTAGCACCAACGTGGACTTTTTTTTCACGCCTTCAACAACCTGGGGATAAGACTGAGCATGGCAGAATTAGTCCCTGCCCTCAAATATCTTACAGCATATCTAAAAATTTTAAAACAAATTGCAATCATTTTTTACTTAGAATTTGACTCCCAGTGAGGAAGAAATTAAGATGATGACCTTGAGAGGGATAAGAATTACATGATAGGCTGATTCCAAATAGTCCTGTCCTAAACTCTATCACTCTACAACTTCACATGAACCTGAAATGCCACAAAAAAGTTGGTAACCAAATATACTGCATTCACTAATATTTCTAAAAATGGTAAACCACAGTTGAGCTAGTGTGATATTGCGGCAGGGTTTTTATGACAAAGTGTGGGCTGCTCTGCAGCAGTCCCTCCCAATTCAACTTGCTGATGACTCATCCATTCCAATCTTCACATCTACAAATCAATGGAGAAAACTACGCTGTACATCTATTCTGCATCAGTCTTTGCTGTTGGAATCCTCCTAGCTCAGTACAGGAAAATAATTTTGCATGGACATATTCCAAATTTAAATAAATGTCTCTTGGATTTTGTACCAAACTGAAAGAAACCAAAGAAAAACTCTGAGTTTCTGAAGCTTGGAATGTCATAAATAAGAGGGTCTGGAGGTAGGGGCTAGTAACCAAGTAGAAATCTTTCCACTAAATAATTATTTTTTCAGCTGCAGCTTACTGTTTTAATTTTAATAATATTTTCCTGTTAATAAAATAAGAAATACACTCAGTGTGGGAGACTAAGAAAAAACAAACATGTACAAATAAACAAATAAAAGTGACCTGTTAATTTAGGACATAATTATAAGGAAGAGAAACCCACTCTCATTAGCTCAAAGCATAAAGGGAGATTATTGGAAGCATAACAGGGACAAAGGTATTACAGTTTAATATCTACAACCTTTCTCCATTCCCTGCTCTTTAAGAAGGATTTGTGTATGTGTGCATGAGTGCCTGCGTGTATGTGCTGCTTAGTTACTGAGCCTGTATGGTACCGACAGTCATAACTGACAAAGCAGCAGATCTGCCATAGCCTCCTCTGCTTGTACACAGCCTGACATGGCCACCAGCCCTACTTATACATATGTACCCACAGCTATCTAACAACAGTTTCTGGGTTTAACAGTCCAATTTTTAATAGAGAGTCTCTGATGGGTTCACCTTGGGTCAGATGTCCATACAGTGGCCAATCACCTACCGCTGGAAGGGTGGGACCACTTGGTTCAAATATGGCAGCCTAAAAATCCCCTTTTGGGGGAGGACGTTGTGGAGGGGGAGGCTATGTGTGGGACAGATTATTTTAGAAATTAGATAGGGAAGAAATGACAGGCATCTATATTGCAAATATAATACCATCCAGAAATCATCACTGTTAACATTTCAGTGTGTTTCCTTAGTTGATATGCTGTTTATTGCAGTATATTATATAGTTGATATACTATATATGTAACTCTGTGTCCTGGGCTTTTCGTTTAGTAATATATCACAAGCATTTCCTCTTCTCATTAGAATTTTTCCCTAAGTACTTTGATGGTGGCATAATAATCCATTATATAGATATTGTTATAATTTATAAACCATTGGATTTTCGTGTGATTTCTAAACGTCTACCTCTTTATATAATGCTGCAATAGACATTTCTATACCTTAATCTATGCATATATTTCTGATTATTTCTTTAGAGATACCTAGAAGTGGGATTTACTAGATCAATGCCTATAAATATTTACTACCAATTTGTTTTCTAGAAAGTTTTTACCAACATGTACTCCCATCAGCAATGATTAAGTGTGGTAATCTCATTTTAACACCATCTTTTACCTATTTAGAAGACCAGTGCAAAGCATGAAACTGAACATTGACACTGTATATAGTTTTTGCCACTCCCATATATATTGTACAATTGATTCCTCACCTGGGCTGACCAAAGTTTAAAGCTGAGATTCTCATGGTCCCCAGACCAAAAGCATCAGCATCACCTGGGAACTTGATAGAAATGCAAATTCTCAGGCTCTACCTAGACCTACTGAATCAGAAACTCTAGGGATGAGAGCTAGCAATCTGAGTTTTAACAAGCTCTCTGGGTGATTCTGAGGCACACTCAAGTTTGAGAACCACCAGCTGAAAGCATTGAAGAGCCCTTTCTAAGGGCTCACAGTGTTTCTAAGCCCTCACAGTGTTTCCCTGATTTTGAGTGCCCAAATAGCATTTTCTGGGCCCTGACCACATATAAGGGACAGTGTAATATAACATAAAAGTAATGGGTTTTAGTTTAGAAGGCCTGAGTTGAAAGAACTGGATGACTCCTACTGGGTATGCATCAAAATGCATGTAATAATGACTTATTACACTGTTATATCTTCCATTTCAAAGTGAAAATATTTCTATATCCTTTAGCCCAACTGTTACACTGGAAGGAAATTTTAAGCTAAGTTACCCCAGATGTTTCATAGTTATGCAAGACTGTAAAACAAAACATGTTTTCCTCACTGAATGAAAACACAGTTTAAGTTTTCTTTAGCAGCTGTGGCTGGAGATTGCAAAATGGAATAGTCTGGCCACTCTCCAGGCTATTAGCACCCCCTCCCATCCCTCAAGGGTAAAGGACAATCAAGCCAAAGAGAAGGAAAAACACAATGCTCTCAAGTTCACAGCTAACAGCGAGAAGCAGAGTTGCTGGAACATCTGGGATGTATCAAAACAGAGATGACAGAAAGGAGTACAGAGCACCTCACCCCACCACCTCTAGATCAGACTAGTTCACTTGGAATAACTCTGAGAGGCATGATCCCAATACTCATCTCAAAGAAGTGTATGCCAAAATTTCAGGTATTGTGGTAGGTGTGGTAGAGAAAATTGGGAAGCAAAAAGTCTTTCCAGTGCCCTTCAAATAGCATGGCAGCAATGATTGTCTTCTCCACCTGAATTTAATAATGCCCTTATTTCTGAGACTGATTAGGACTGTTAGGTCCATTGCATCTTCAGAGGAATGCAGTGTGGTATAGTGGGAAAGGTATAGATTTGGAGTCGGACAGCATAAGTGTAAGTCTTTATGTTCTGCCACATCCCAACCATATTTAGAAGAACAGTGCAAAGCATGAAACTGAACATTGCCACTTGAGCCTGGAGAGTGGCCATATAAACTTTAGCAAGTTATTTAATTTTGGTGAGCCTCAGTTTCCCAAAAATACCTCATTGGGATCACTGGGACTTGGGACTGCTACAAGGATTAAATGAGGTCATATGCCAAACACACAGCAATTGCTCCATAAATGGTCATTCCTGTCATCTTCTTTATAGTACTCTGGCGTCCCTAGTGTGAGGGACACAAATAATGCTCCACTAATACTCAGAAAAAATAAACAAATCTCATTATGTATTTCAAAATTCCTTCAGAGTTAGGAAGTTCTTTTCTATGCCCTTGTCTATTAGTCTTTCTTTGATAGTTCAGAGTGTCTGTGCTATGACACCTCTTTCTCTAGAGAGTATCTGAAATAAGGATTCCTGTCACAAAGCCAGCCCTACATGGGCCAGCTTGGGCCTCAACTAGACTTTCTTCTGGGGAGAGAGAAAGGAATAAGAGAGCAGACATTGAGATATGGTATCTTCCACCTGGACCTTGCCAGCCCTGGGCACTGGGCCTTCAAGATTCCAGCCCAGATCAGCCTCCAGATGAATTCTCTACAATAAGGTACCCAATGCTACTTGGAGTCTTTCACCAAATCCCCAGCCCTGAAGACTTCCCAAAGGCCAGACTCGGCCTTGAGTTGACCTGGACTTCAGGCCAGGTCCAGAATTATACCATATTTCAACTGCCCTCCCAACCCCAACCTGTTTTTGGTCTTTCATAGACCAATCATTTAATGACCCTGAGGGATTCAAATCTGGAGAATGGGACAAGTACTGAATGGAATTATTATGTTAATTTCTACCTGATTTATTTAAATTTTCTTAAGATGTGTTTGATTTCTTAGGAACCTGGTGCTGCTTAGCCAGTGCTGCTTAGCCAATGGGTTAAGTGTCTCCAGATTCCTATTAATAGGTATCCCCCACCCTTATCTGTATCTCCTCATTGCATGAAGACACCGAGGACTTAGAAGCTAAGGTTTCAATTTGATCTTGAAGATCATTTAAACTTCTGGAGTCTCACCTGTAAGGCCAGGAGAGTTGCACAGAATGCTTGTTAAGATTTCCATGCAGGCACCTAACCTAATAATGCTCAGTGAATAGGTGGTATAGAGATTACTAATGGGCTGTAATCTTACTATTTAAAAATTTCTTAGCTGGGCATTCAGTAAATAGATGCTGAATTTCACTTTATTCATTCAGTCCTGAAATACCTTGACATAATTCAATCATTCCTTCAATCAATAAATATTTAATAAACACTTGATATGTACCAGGACTATGGGGATACAGTGGGATTAGAGTAATGAGAAAGATATATATGTCCTTGCCTTCATGGAGTTTACTCTGTCTATTGGGAGATTTAGACATTAAATAGGGTCAAAAATATGATGCGTGTTGCAAAAGGGTAAACACAGGATTGTATGAAGGAATTTATTAATCACGTGTAGCTGTATAATATTGGATTAATCTATTTTTTTAAGTGTTTCACCCTATGCCTGGCAACCATTCAAGCAAATAACCAATTCTGTACCCCTAGGGCAACCAATTCATCCTGGTTTGTCAGGGACTTTCTTGTTTTTGACCATGGAAAATCCCCTGGCCAGGGAAAACCCTTCATCTCCAATAAACCAGACAGGTTGGTTACACTTCTTGCCTCCAGGTAAGTTTGGAGCAGAGTTCTCTGACTTTTATTTTCAAAAAGCCTCAGTCCTTTAGCATAACTAACATGAATCCTTCACAAAGTCAATGTCATGAAGCAGCAACAAGAGCAACAATATAAAAAGGTAGAGGGACTGTTCTACATTAAAATAAACTAGAAGGACGTAAAGAGAAAATGCAATGGGTGACTTTTAATTGCATCCAGGTTTTTGTTTTTAAGCATAAAAAAATTCTTAGAATGGAACACTTGTGGGAAACTTGAATATGAACTAGATATTAGATGATTTTTATGGAACTATTGACAATTTTGTTACATGTGGCCATGGTTGTGGTTATGTAGGTGAATGTCCTATCTAGAAGACATAGGCTGAAATACTTACAGGTGAGAAAATGATGATGACAAATTTTAACAATTTTTGAATCCAGTAGAGTGTATAAAGATGTTCATTTTATCATTGTTTCAACCTTTCTGTATTTATGAATATAATAAACAGTTTTGGGAAAGAAGTCAGCAACCATTGAACAGAATAGGGTTTGAGATGAGAGGAACTTCTCCCTGAACCAAAAAAGGATTCTTCCAGAATGGAAGTGGGGGAAAAAAGGAGGAAAACGATTGTGTGCCAGTGGTGTTGACTCTAGGTACACGGGATCACAGACAGCCTAGCAAAGATCCCTGTGCCTCAAACTTGGCACAGAAGCAGCCAAGAGAGCCCCTGACTGATGATGTGAACATCTCAATAGATAGAGTCCTAGGTACAGGGATAGCTGATGACCAGACACGTGGAATCTCGACAGGAAGAGCCCAAACTGAAACTGAGATTCAGTTTCCATCACCCCAAAGAGTTACATTTTCACCACATCTGAGTTTATGGGTGGCATTGAATTTCCTCTACACTAAGCTGGTGAACCTAGAAAGGTCCACCTGAGTGGTATCTTAGCTAAAACCTAAAAGATTAGTAGGAGTTGGCCAGGAGAAAGGGGGAGAATAAGCATCTCAAGCATCTGAAACAGCATGTTTAAAGGGCAGAAGAGTGGCGTCTTGGAGCCAACTGAGAGAAGTTTGGTATGGCTGGAGCAGAGAGAATGAGGGTAGAAAGGCAGGCAGGAGTAAGCATGCACTAAACCGTCCAAACTGGGCAAGGGCAACGACCCACGCCTCCTCCTCCCGCCTCCGGAACTCCAGGGTCCAGATCCTTCCCACTCAATACCCTGATCTATCCAAGTGCCCATGCTTCAAAGGCCTTCAGTGTCTTTGGAGTGTTTAGTCTGGGCTACAAATTAGAGGACACCCTGATTAGGCACCAAATTCTTTCTGCAAAAGGGATGACAAATGAAGAGAAGCTGAGTCTTCTGAGTCTGCCACCCATGGTTTTTGAGTTCTTTCCACCCGCCCTGTCTCACCCACTAATGCCATTAATATATGATGCTATCCCCCCAAACACGGTCTGAGTATCTGTGGGCATTCCCTGGGCGTGTCTTACATGTGTTCATAGGCAAGTCTAGTTAGTCACCACCTGGTGTCTACAGGTGATCCCTCCTCTACTGCCCCAGCCTCTCTGCTAGACAATGCCCTGTCCACTGGGCACTGTTGACACTTCCCTGTGTCCACCAGGCACCACAGGCTCCACCTGCAAATGATGAGGAGCACAGGAGGGGGCCAAAGCTATGAGATGTTGTTCTGTGCAATGGCAAAGAATGCCTCCCTCCTTTATGTGTGCCCTCAATTTCAGTTAGTGGGACCCAAAGTCATATTCCTTCTGCTCAAATAGTTTATAGGGTTATAGGGAAACAGCTCTTTCAGTTATAATATACAGCCTCCCAGCTTTCCATGGGACTCAGATATATGGCCACAGGGGTTGAGTAGCAGGGCCTTGGCCCAAAGGCAAACAAATGCATATCAGACACTAATCCATCCCCCAAATCACTGTCATTTCTGACAATGGAGGCTTTGTTAGTGGGTCAGGCTTGTGGTGCCTGGCTCCCACTTCCCTGGGATGACTACTCTGGGAGGAGCTTTGGTCCCTCCTGTAGAGATTTCTGAATCTGCTAACTGGTTCTCTGTTCTCTGAATATGCCAGACCCATCTGAACCCCAGCAGAGGTCACCATTTGGGCTCCTCTTGGGACCCACAACTTTTGTCTAGACCAGAATACTTGAGGAAGGGATGGGGTCTTATCTGCTCTTATATCCTTGAAAGGTAGCATAGACCTGGCATGTAGGAGGTGCTCAATTTATTATTTTCATCGAGAGACCATCTTATACCCTAGGCTGGTGGCCACCAAACTTCAGCTTGATGGAAACCACTTGGGACATTGTTAAATACACAGATTCCTAGGCCCCATCTCCAGAGACCTGATTCTTTAGATCCGGGTTGAGGACCAAGGAATATGCATTTTAATAAGCTCCCTAGTATTTCTGATATAGGTGGTCCTTGAATCTCACTTTGCCTCTACCTTGGCAGGTCTGAACCAGGGCCACTATTAGCACAAAGGGCCACTCTAGTTCCTTTGTGAGAATTAGAAATAGTTATTCTTTCCCCCTTTGGATGCACCAAGTTTGAGGCCAGGGTGATGGCTTGGCGAGCAGAGTTTAGGCAGTAATTCCAGCCCCTTCATCCCTTTTGCCAAGCATCCTTGTGCTCTGCACAACCTGCACAATTGTTCACAGCAGTCTGATCTGATGTCTGCTCCTGCTAAGAAATGGTACACAAGAGAAATTCATCTTTGAGTCACCCATTCTCTCAGTAAACTCTAGGAAAATGCTGGGATTGAATTGTGCTGGTTACTTGCACCTGAAGATCAAGTGAACCAGTAGCCAGAGTCTCCAGACCTGTCAAGAGGAGCCTGAAAAATATGAGCTTGGAAGATCTAACACAGAGGTTCTTGACTTTTACTGCATGTTGGAATCACTTGAATGTGTTATATCATTCAATCTTAGTATCAATTTTAGGTATTAATATTAACATTAGGTCTTAGGATATAGGCTAAGCTGCTATGACAAAGATATCTCAAAAAACAGTGAATTAAACAAGGTGTGAGTTTCTTTCTTTCTCAAATAATGGTCCAGATTATGGTCCATCAAACAAGTCCAGGGCTTGTTTGTTGGCTCACCTATCCTTAACATGTGGTTTCCATCCTTGGGTCCAACATAGCTGTTGCAGCCAATGGGTAGAGGAAAAAAGCCAGGGGAACACAACCCAGAAGCCGCAGAAAACATTTCTGCTCACATCCTATCGGCCAGAATTTAGTCACATGGTTATACCAATATGCAAGGCAGGCTGGGAAATGTAATTGCTAATTAGGTGGTCATATAGCCATCTAAAACTGGGGATTGATGTTAGACGAGACTGGGTGCATTCAGAGTGGTATGGCCATAGATGGGATTGATATTAAACAAGAGAGAATAGATATTAATGGACAAGTGTCACAAGAAACCTCACATCTATGGATAAATATGCTAGTTCTTACTGAAGTTAGAAATAACCTATAGGAAGATGTTGGTTTGGGACCCAGAGAGGTTCTCCATTTTGTCAGTGTATTCAGAATTAAGTTGGCTCTGAAAGGCTACCTCAATTTAAAAGAGTATAACATCTAGGCCAAAAAAAAAACCAATTTATTAATTTACAGTGGAGGAATATATATATCTAGCAAACAAAATGTTTGTGTTGTCCATTCAGGCTAAGATTTTCCTGGTGTGGAGGTACTTGGAAGGCCACATCATAGTAATCATAGTATGCTGGCACATACTGAGCGTCTAATCTGGGCCAGATGCTGTACTAAACATTTTCCACAAAAAATCTAATTTTATCTATGTGCCCAACTCAATTAGGTACAGACCATTCAGAACATTTTACAGGTAAGAAAACTGAACAGCAGAGAGGTTTTGAGGCTAAGAAGTGGTGAGGCTGGTGTGCAAATCACTTTTGAAAAGTGAGTGCTTTTTCCATTATCCTCCAATACTTACGTGTGAGCTTTTCTAGTTAGCTTCAAGACCTCCTTGGTGATGTTTTCACTGGCTGTGCCTCTTTGCACAGATTTCTGTTACAGCGTTTAGTGCACTAGACATATTCTTACTATTGACGGCTGTCTTTTCTAGGCTCCCTCAACCTCCTGGTATTCATGGATCATGTCTTAGGCATTTTACAAAATTGAGTATAGCACAGGGCCTAGTGTTTGGTACATCCTTAAACAAATGATTAAATGAGTAAATAAAAATGTCCTCTTAACCTACAGTTAAAATCAGACCTTTTAATGAACACTGCCCCTCAACAACACTTCAACACTTAGCCCCATCCCAATTTCACCACATTACTATCTTATTCCAAGTCCTTGATTTCCAATTCTAGGGCCAGACACACTTAAAAATATTTCCAGTTGATTCCAAACAACATCCTTTTATATACTGGAAAGGTCTTCCAGGGTTGAGCTTTTGCTTCAACCTAACCTCGGTCCATCTTGACGCTTTGTCAATATATTTCCTATTCCATCCTCAGAAATTACAGGGAAAAAAGCTATTTCTCATTTTGTGTTTACTATAAAAATGAGTCCTTAAGATTCCATGGAAAGGGAATGATGCCAACTCCAAGCTGAGGTCATGATTTTGTTTGAAGAGTCTTTGCTAATCATCCTAATGGTGATGCAAACTCCCTGCAATGATGCTCAAGACAGGCCTGAGGGGGAGTGTCCTCCTGCCTGCCATGGCTCTGGGGAGGAAGGAGCTGGGAATCAGCAGGGGCCCATTAAAGCCCTGCTTCCTTCACTAGTGACACATATGATTGGTGTGAGTGTAGGACTAATCAAATAAAATCAACAAGCGTTCCTAGACACAAGGCTCCCTGCTAGACAGAATGGGAGGTGCAAAAAAGTAGAAAAAGAGGCCCTTCCCTGCAAGTCTACTGGTACTTACTCTCATTTGAAAAAAGTCATCGAGTTGGACTCCTCCCATGAAGCACCCCTAACACAGATGAGGGTTTCTGTCTTTCCCTGCCCCAAGCATCATGCTAAGCCAACTACTACAAATGAGAAACGTATGTGAATTTGCCTTAAAGATTCTGTGCAAGTTTTATATTCAATTTTACTGATATTCCAAGTTGTTTTAATATATACATTATGGCTCTGCTGGCAGATATTTGAGTAAAATCGATATCCCAGAAAGATGCCCCATATTTTTCCTATGACTTAGTGGGGCCCTGGCAGAAAGCTCTATACTCTTGGGGGTGTACATTCCCTACCAGAAGGAGCTCAGGACTAGATGATGTCTGATATCCTCTCTAGATTCAAAATTCTTTCATGGGGAGTCAGAAATAAATAATATCAGAAACAGTATAGGCAGATATATTTGAATCTAAGGGCGTGTAAATTCAATTTATTTTTTTCAAAACGCTAACCAAATAAAACACTCCGCAGACCAGACTCGCCTACCATCAGTTCTCGAAGTATATTTTCTGAAAAGTCCCTAGAGGACTCTTATGATCAGGCATTTGGAAAACCTGAGATGATATCTATAAATTGTTCATAAACTATAAAACCTGGTATAAACGTGAGCCATTATCATTGGTAGGAATAATAATCCCTGATGTGTTTGCCACACAGGATGGTTTAAATGAGATAATGGGTATCACTTTGTGAAATTCACTAACTGAAGATATCAGACCAGAAGGCATGAAGACTGCTGCAAATCTCTCTCCTCCTGAGCCTCATTACAGGTGTGTAGAGGTTCTATAACCTCTATAGCCCTGGAGGAAGGTGTGGCTGGCTGGGAAAAGATATGCTCATCCTCTTGCCTCTTCTTCCTGGTAGCTCAGCCCCAGGGCTGTGAGCTGTTCTGGTGCAGAAACAGCAGTAGCACCAACGGTCTCCCTCTTCCTTCGCTTGCTCATTCTAGGACCTCTTCTATCAAATGAAAGATCTGACGAAGAAAAGGACACAGATTCTAAAACCTTCAGAAGACACATTGACCTTGCTAGGCCCCTGGGTCTCTCCTGGGTCCTGCCCAGACACCCAGGACCCTGTACATGGTGTTCTTTTACAAGGACACACTGCCCTTCAAGAGATTCCATTTCCTGAACCTCTCCTAACTCGCTTCCCTGTATCAAAACAAATGTGTTGGTCCACGGTTCTGTTCTTTTGAATCCTAGTGTGACAAATTTATATGACCAATTATGTTTAAGGCCCTAAATTAAGAGTTTTATGAAAGCAGATTCAGGTCTTACTCATTTCTATGCCCCTGTCCTTAGTTTCTGGATCACACTTGGAGGGTTGAGATGGAACTCAATTTAAAGCTACATGTGAAAAGGTGGCAGGGTTTTAGAACACACTGGCATTTCAATAGCTCCCTTTTTTCATTCAAAAAATATTCGAGTGCACACTATGTGCAGGGCAGTGGCTTTCAAACTTTGGTGAACTTCAGCATCACCTGGAGGGCTTGTTAAAACACAAAAGTTCTGAATCATAGATTCGGATTCAGGAGGCCTGGATGATCCCTGAGAATATGCACTCCTAACAAGTTCCCAGGTAAGGCTGCTCTGGGAACCACACTTTTCGAACCACTGGTACAGGGCACGGCAGGAGCCAAGTCCCTGCCCTCGTAAGACGCACAGTCTAGGGTGGTTATGTCCTGCAGACTACAGATGGAGATTGTCTCTCATCTTGGCGGTTCAGTCGGGGGCACACGCAGGAGTCAGAGAAGCCCCTTAAGCTGCTGCCTGCGCCTGCCATCCCCGGAGTCGGGCACAAACTGAGAAGTCAGACGTGCTGCGCGGCAGCCGGGAAAGGAGGCGGCAGGCGGAGGGCCCCAGCGGCAGCGGGCGGACGGAGGGAAGGATCGGGGTCGGGGGCTCACTCCGGCACAGGCCTCAGCGGGAGGAGGACCGAGGAAGCCGCCTCCCCCTCTGCGGCCCCGCCCGCGCTGGCGCTCGCCTGGCGGTCGGGGCGGTGGCGGCGGCGCGGGGCGGGGCGCCGCGACCCCCGTCCCTCCCCCGGGCCGAGCGGCAGGCGCACTCGCGCCGCCCCGCGCCGGTCGCAGTCGCCGCCGCCCGACCGGCCGGGGATCGCGGCGTGGGGCTCGCGGCGTGGGGCTCGCGGCGTGGGGACCCCGGCGGCGCCGCAGCCCCGCGAGCCATGGCCCAGCCTGGCGAGGAGGCTCGGCCCGGGCCCGAGGCGGCGGTGCAGATCCGCGTCGCCATCCAGGAGGCCGAGGACGTGGAGGAGTTGGAGGACGAGGAGGAGGGGCCGGAGGCGCGGGGCGCCGGGGACGCGGGCCGGTACCTCAGCCCGGGCTGGGGCAGCGCGAGCGAGGAGGAGCCGAGCCGCGGGCACAGGTAGGCGCGGCGGCGCGGCCGGGGCGGAGGTGGGGCCCGAGGGGCGCCGGGCCGCGCGCGAGTTCGGGGAGCTGACGGGGCGCGACAACTCCGCGGCCGGGGGTGTGAGTCAGGCCCGCCGCCGGGCAAGCAGCTCTGGGCCACCCCACGGAGTCAGAACCGGCTCTTGGCGGTGTTGGGTGCCCCCGTCCGCAGCTTCCTAACCCGACCAGGGCTCCCAGGGCTGGCGGCGGGGATGTGAGGGGCCTGGACGTGGGGATGTTCTGGGATCCAGGAGGAAGCCTTTCACGGGCCATCCTCGCCACCCCCTCCTCTGGGGGAGACGTGCCCTCTGTGAGCTCCCCCAAAGACACCCTCCCCCCGAAAAAAGCCCATCGCTGTGAGGCTGGGCCACCTCCCCATGCAAGTGGTCCCCCCCAGCCTACACTGCCATCATCGCCCTGTCTGCTCTTCAGTCCAGCTGGCTTCCTCAG
Organism: Daubentonia madagascariensis; assembly: GCA_023783475.1. Lineage (NCBI taxonomy): Eukaryota > Metazoa > Chordata > Mammalia > Primates > Daubentoniidae > Daubentonia > Daubentonia madagascariensis. The sequence continues at coordinate 1,621,436 of JAKFHU010000144.1, read as the reverse complement.
TCTCCGGGTGGTAGCAGGCCGGGCACAGCTGTCACCTGCTAATCGGGGGTTCCAGGAGTGATTTCATGGTGTAGAGAGCGCCCTTTCCCTGATTTGAGAAGGGTACAGCGCTTGCTGCTTTACATCCTTCCCCCTGGGGGATTCCCATTTTCACGTAGCCTTCCCCAGCTGACATCTGTCCCTGCATCATCATCTTGCTGCTTGGGTTTAGGTTCTTGGGTTCGGGGTAGTTTAGAGCTGATATGGCACCTGTCTACGCTTGACCTCGGGTCCTGAGCTTTGTCCTTAGACACCTTAGGCTTGTGTATGCTAATGCCCAGGCCCTTCAGTAGTGTGGTTTTATTCCTGCTGTTGAAAGGAGATACAGTATGGAGTAACCATAGAAATGAGGGTAGGGGGTCTAGCGCGGTGGCTCATGCCTGTAATCCTAGTACTTTGAGAGGCCAAGGCGGGAGGATTGCTTGAGGCCAGGAGTTTGAGGTTGCAGTGAGCTATGATGAGGCCACTGCACTCTAGCCTGAGGGACAGAGTTTGACTGTCTCAAAAAAATAAAAATAAATAAAAGAAAGAAAGAAAAGAAAAGGAGAGTAAGGAAATGACAACTTGGAAATTTTGGGAAATGCCAATAGGCATTTATTAAGAGCCCTCTTTTTTCTGGGACTCTGTCACACGCTTTTGCCCTTAAGGCTCTGCAGGATTATTCCTTGGCGGGCATGTATCTACTTCATAGGGAGAATACTAAACTCAAGGGTGTAAGATACCGGGGCCAGAGCCATTTCCCATAACTGGCCGACTCTTCCCCAGTTGAAAGGGTCAGACTTAGGGACCCAGAGATTCAGGGCAGATTCAGTAGAGACAGATTTTGGAGAAGAAAAATCCAGCCCCACCGTTTAGGGCAGGAAAGCTAGACCACAGCATATGACACAAAAGATATATCACTACCTTATATACTAAAATGCCTGATTGATTTAGCTCTGCGCTAAGTACTGAGAGCATAAAAATGATGAACCCATAGTCGCTGACAACTCACACTCTTGAGAAGGCAGTCTCCTAGTCAATAATTTCAGAGTTCATGAAAAATAGCCCTGAATGGTTTACCCTTCTGACTTTATTTGCCTGTGACTGTGGCAAAAAGCCGCCCCTATTGTGAGGGCTAAACTTTTGAGATTGTATCATTAGCCAGGATTAAAGCCCTACTCTTTTCTTGGGCCTGAAAAGATTGCCTGTGGAGGTCTAGGAGAAAGTGATCCTCAATATGGGTGGGCCTCTTGCCTTCACCTTCCATACTTTCCCTCCAGAGCTGCCCTTCTCTCCCAGCTCTGGTGGCTTGAGTCTCATGGAGCATTCAGTCTGAAGCACTTCCTGCTGCCCATTTGCATAGAATTGACCCCAGAAAATCCATGGGGCTCTTTAGGGTAGCAGAGCTGACAGAGCCCAACAGGCAGGCATCCAAGCACAAGGAGTTGCAGCCAAGAGCAGGATCCACTGTGTCCCCTGTTTGGGCCCAGCCTGGCATGGCAGCAGCCACCACCTTATGTGAACGTTCTCGGCTCCCGGAGCCCACAGGAGAAAGCCCACATTCCTAAATCTCTTTGAGATGTGACACCCATCCACATCATGGATCCCCTCAGCCCGTTGCTTCCTTCCCTGCCTGTCTTAACAATTCATGCTCCTGCAGTACCACCTAGTTCCCTGAGCACAGGGGGCTGTTTTGTGTCTACGTGCCTCTGCACTCCCACCTCTAGGTCTTCTGATTGACTGATTCCTAGTCAGCCTTTCCAATTTAGCTGCTTCTTCCCCACCACCCCCAATCCCCACCCAGAGCTGGATGTGTTTCCTCTCCTCTGTGTTGCTGTAGTACTCCGTACATTTTACACCTAGCACTTATCCCAATCGTAATCCTGTAGTCCTGTTCCCTCACAGGAATAGAAGCTTTGTGAATTCAGGAACCATGCTTGCTTCATTCTTATTGTGTCTTCAGTGCCTAGTACAGCACCTGGCACATAGTAGGTACTCTATAAACATTTAATGAATGAATGCATATTTCTATCATTGCACTAACTCTGCTGTGTTAAAATATTTGTGTTTCTCCTCCACTAGACAGTGAGATCCTAGAAGGCAGCTGCCCTTAGTTCTCTCCCTGTCTTCATACCTAGCCCAACATCTGGCTTATACCAGGGAAACAAGGAATAAATTAACAATAAGGAAAAGTCTTTACAACCTCTAAATGTTCAATGGTCTTTTCCCCACATCTTACTCATTAAAAAAAGGTCTTTCCTTTTATTCTCACCTTTTTAACACAAAAATTTCCAAACATAAAGAAAATGTGAAAAAATAGTACTATGAGCATTCATATAGCCACCATCTAGATTTAACAGTTGTTGATATTTTGCCATATTTGTTTGATGGATTTATAATGTGTATGGTTCCCTCTGAACTATTTGAAAGTAAGTTGTACACAAGACTTATATTTAGGTACTTCGTTTTGTAACTCTTAATAATGACATTCCCTAAAAAGCCATAACACTATTATTGCAACTAAGAAAATTAGTTCTTAATATAATCCTTATATAATCTAATAGCCAAGTCCCACATTCACATTCCCCCCACTTGTTCCACAGTTGTCTTTTACAGCTGCTTCTTTTCCTCCCCTCAAACCAGAATACAATCTAGGTTGAGGCATTTGCCTATTATGTCTCTCTAGAATCTTTTAATCTAGGACATTTCCTCCATTTTTTCCCCTAATGCTTTGCTATTTTGGACATAAGAGGCCAGATGTCTCATTGAATGTCTCATATTTTGGATTGGTCTGATGTTCTGGTGGTCTCGTTTAACTTGCTCCTGTGTACCATGTGCTTTGTATAAACTGGAAGTTAGGGCTAAGAACTGAATGGATTGAGTTTCAACATTTTGGTAAGAACACTTCATAGGCCATGCCTCTTTATGTTGTATCACCTCAGGAGGCATCACCATTAGTGATACTAAATTTGACCATTTGGTTAAGGAAATTTCTCCATTGTACAGATATGTCTTTCCCTTTGCAGTAAACAAGTAATTTGTGGGCTCTTGTCCTTCATCCTGTTAATGTGATGTGTCATATTCATTGATTTGCATATGTTGGACCATCCTTGCATCCCAGGGATAAATCCCACTTGATCATGGTGAATGATCCCTTTAGGATGCTGTTGAATTCAGTTTGCTAGTATTTTTCTGAGGATTTTTGCATCTATGTTCATATTGGCTTGTAATTTTTTTTTTTTTTGCAGTGTCCTTGTCTGGCTTTGATATCAGGATAATGCTGGCCTCATGAAATGCGTTTGGAATTTTTCCCTCCTCTTCACATTTTTAAAAGAGTTTGGGAAGGATTGGTATTAGTTCTACTTTAAATATTTGGTAGAATTCAGCAGTGAAGCCATCAGGTCTTGGGCTTTTCTTTGATGGGAGGTTTTTAATTACTGACTCAATCTCCTTACTCATTATTAGTCTGTTCAGATTTTCTATTTCTTCATGTGATTCAGTCTTGGTAGGTTGCATGTTTCTAGGAATTTATTCATTTCTTCCAGGTCATCCAGTCTTCTTGTGAATATTCTTTCACCAGTGACCTTTCACTTAATGGTTTTAGCATTCATTGATGATCCTTACCTGAGCCGGTTACTTCATCGGGGATTGCAAATTGATGATTTTCCAATTTTCTCATTCTTTGTACATTTATTAGCAGGCATTCTTTGTTAAAAAAAAAAAAGGGAGCTTTGCCTTATCTGGGTTGAATAAGAGTTCCTCCTAAAGAGGCAGAAGAGATCAGTTGATGTAATAGTCACAACAAATAATTTAAATGAGGGTCTTCCCTCAAGCTTGCACTCTCCCTGTCTCTGTGATTTGTGGATTTTTATTTACTCACTTTTATAATTAGTCACAGTCATTATCTTTGATGCTCAAAATGTCTGTGTAGCTAGGGGAGCCTCTTCAAGTTGACTTCAGTGTGTCCTGTTGGAGCATTAGTCTTTGAGCACTTCCTTGCTTTCTGGTACTACATATTCCAGGCTTAAACTTTTTCTACTCCAGTCATGGAATCCAGCCATTTCCACAGGAATCCCTGGTTTTTCAAATGTTAGTGAGAAAGTATTTAGAAACCAAGACCTGGAATTAAGAGTGCTAACTTCTGCTGCAGCATCATTGCTTTCAGAGCCTTTCAAGGGACAAAGCTAAGAAATATATGTTTTTTAAAAATAAACTTATATCGATAATTCCAATTCCAATTTAACATTACATGTTTTTTACTGTTTACTTCTTTTATTTTTTACACTGAAAATCTTGATTCCTAATAACATTAACATATTTACTTATTTGCCTTGTCTTACAATGTGTAAAAATGATTCAAAATTATAATACTAATATAATAAAATAATAAAAACCATTGAGCACACCTGCTTTTCATTTAACAAACACAGTCGTCTAGATTTCTTTCTCTCTGTGATGTTTTAGGGACATTTCATGGGCTTTCTTTTCCCTGCTCCGTATGATGATAATGAAAGTCTCCATTTATTAATGCCAATTTTGAGCCAGATGTGGAACTAAGTGCTATGTATGTTATCTCTACTCCATACCACAAACCATTATTTAAACCTACAGAGACATCCACTAGTGGTAATCCTTTTCTAGGCCTTAGGGAATATGCCAGAACAGCATGACAGAAGACAGGGTCAGAAAGGAAGGTCATGATCTCTATAATAAATACATAAGAACCTGTGGGCCACCCAAGCACAGGATGTACCCTTTGCTAGCAGCATCCAAAATGTGGTTGTTCCCGTGATGCCTTTTCCAAAGTTGGGAACATACCTGTCTATGTTTTCAACCTGTCTCAATGAAGAACCTTTGTCTTTTGAATCTGCCCTTGTGCTTTTATAGTGCATTATCAGTTTGGTTGCCCTTTTAGAACCATTTCAGATTCATTATCTTGTTCTAGAGGTGAGTCAAAAGAAACTTCACATAGATGGGACTGGACTCTGGTGTTTTTCATACATGATGTTTCTCCTTTGTGTTCAGTACCTTCCTTGGTGTCCACCATTTTCCTGGTCTTGGTGGCCAAAACACCATAATAGACCATCTGCAAGGATAGGTGATGAGTCCAAGAAATCTTTCCTGGGTTGAAAGTCATAGAAAGGATCTCATTACTCCACCATTTTAGTTTGGATATTTTCCTTTTGGAAGGTATCATTTGATGAACCACTCAATCAGTGTATCCAGATAAGCTTGATATTTTTATGAGAAAAGCAGCCTTCGAGGTTTTATGCTGCAAATCATTTTTGTTTCTCCACGTCATTTACAAATATGATAAATATTTCAACACTGATTTGTGGACCCCAATCATCTGTTTTAAAATGTACCCCTTATTTCTACCCTTTGTTTGCATTTCTAGCAGGTTTATGGCTGTAACAAAAGACTTCATCACCATTCCAAATTTATGATTTTTTATTAAAAAAAACCTTTAAGTATAAAACCTTTTCAAGTCTTCTTGAAAGTCACAAAGAACAAATTTATCAGTAACCATATTTCCTCCCTCAAAGGATTTTTATAAGTGTGATTTGTCCTTACAGAAACTATTTGCTTTCTATTGATGATGCTTTTAAAATTCCTGCTAGGAATTCCTATTCACAAGGCTCTGGGATGGTAATAGAATGAAAGAAACCAATATGGATCCTACCCTCAACTTAGGGTTCAGGGTGCTAGTAAGATATGCACACATGTAACTATGATACAAATATAGGCAAGTGTTAGGAGAAGTAGAAGTGATTTCCTTCCTGGGAGAGTTGCATTTGAGATGGACCTTGGTGTGTGGCTAGGATTTGGACCTGAGAAAGAGGTGCAAGACATTCAAAGAGATAGCAACAGTATACACAAAGACGTAGAATATAGAAAGCTGTGATACTTAATAGGGAACTATCTTTCCATTTGCCTGGAGCAAGGGATTTGAAAACCAATAGATGGAAATAAGTTTAGAAGCTGGTTATAGCCAGATTCTAAATGAATCTGAATAAAGAGCAAAGGACTTTGAATTTTATTTAATAGGAAATAGAAAACCTTTTATTGTTATTATTAAAGTAGAGCAGTGGCATATTATAGCTGTTCTTCATAACATGTAATATGGCACAGAGTGGAGGAGGTTGTAGCCCAAAATACATGGGGGGGTGGCAGGAGGTGGGAAGACAGAACCCTAGAAAGGCTCTGTTGGGAAATATGCCAAGGATGCAAGAATAAAAAGGGATGCAAATATCTGAGAGGTAATTCAAATTCTTCCCTTAGAACAATTTCCTAGCCTCTCTGCCTGTCAATGAAAAGTAGCAGGCAACAATCATTTACTTTCAAGGGGGAAGAAAAGAAACAAGATTATTTTCTGAAGGAATTGAATGAACTCACTATGGAGATCTGGGGATGCTAAGACAGGGCTGGTAGTTGCCTAGTAAAGTCTTCCCCATTTGAGTGTAGGCCCCAATTTAATGATTTCCTGCCTATTCGCCTTCACTCCAAAGTGAAGCCTGCCATTTGGCATGCCCCACCCATGTACATAGAGCCACCTAGGAGGAAAACCAATAGGAGTACACCACTGCAGAGGAAACCCACACAACCTGCCAAGAAAAAGCAATCCAGACCTTCAGTCTTCAAAATGAGTAGCCTCAAGTGTGTGCTGTATATAGTGACATTCTTCCAAAGAGCACAGTATGGAAGTGGGGAAAAAAGGAGTAATTTTACAGGGGAGAAATCTGAAAACCACTATCTCAGACAGGTGATCAAGGCTAACATCCACAGTGATAATTCATGTTGTTAGTATGTACCCTGATATGATGTGCTGAGAATGGAAATTTACCTCTGTGGTCCTCCTCCCCAAAACCCATAATCCCAATCTAATCATGACAAAAAACATCAGACAAATCCCAATTGAGGGACATTCCACAAAATACCTAATCAGTACTTCTCAACACTATCAGGGTCATCAAAAACAAGGAAAGTCCAAGAAACTGTCACAGCAGAGAGGAACCTAAGGAGACATGACAACCAAACGTAATGTGGTGTCCTGAATGGGATCCTGGAGCAGAAAAAGGGACATTAGGAAAAAGCTAAAGAAATTTGAATAAAGTATAGACTTTAGCTAATAATAATCTATAATTGTTAGTTCATTAGTTGTAACAAATGTACCATACTAATGTTAAGATATTAATCATAGAGCAAGCCTGGGGTATATATGGGAACTCTCTGTGCTATTTTCACAACTTTTCTGTAAATCTAAAACTATTCTTAAATAAATTAATTTAAAAATTTTTAATAAAGAAAAAAATGAATTGTTTATTAGTTACATGAAGAAAATCAGTGCCATGAAAGTTAAATGAAAGAACCAATCCCAGAGGATAGGAGGTGATGATGTTGGAAACAAAAGACTAAAAAATATATACTCCAATTATAATAGTACCCTGAGAGAGAATTTAAGATATTGTATCCACAAAACAAGAACAACAAGCTCTTAGAAAGAAACAATCTGGGGACCAAAAAGAGTTCTTAGAAGCTAAATAAATAATTATTGAAATTTTAAAATTCAGTAGGAGAGGTTGGAATATAATTTCCAGGAAATCTCTTAGCATGTAAATTAAAGACAAAGGCAGATAATATGAAAGCAAAAGAGGTTTATAACAACAGAGGTTTAGAACAAACAGAGGTTTATAAACATCAATCTAGGTGGTCAGTCATCTAATAGGACTTTAGGAAAAGAAATGTAATCTTAGCAAATGACTTCATCCTGCAGGAAACAATGTTGACATAGTCATAATAATAAAATACAACTGACTTTCAATTTTCACTATCTGTCTATAGACAAAATATGGACTGTTAGTTACAGAACAGAATGAAACATTATGAGCCATGGCAAATGAAATAAAAGTACATCTGATAGAATTTGGAAGGCTGGAGATGGAAGGAGAGGTGGAGGAGAAGGTAGGACAATAATATGCGCATTATATGTAGTGGGGAATTGAAAACTATTGTTTAATGTTGATATAAGAAGAAACCATTTTGAGTGTATTATTTAAAAACACAAATAGAAAGCTAATAGAAAAACAAAAAAAAGAGAATTTTAAAAATTGGAAGAAGGGGTTTGGGGCCATTAAATGATCCCAAATCCTTATTTTATGTAATAGGACTTAAATAGAGAATGTCTAAAACTGATAAGTGAAAAACAGAGCTATCAGCATATTTTATAGAGCTGTGAGACAACTCTCCTAAGAACTAAATGGTTGAACAGAGGTTGCTTCTGGGAAGGAAGGGTGGAATGGGAATTGTTGCTTTCTTTATAAGTTCCCTACTATTTTATTTCCATTTTTGCTATGTATATGTATTACTTTAATTTTTTAGAATCATTTTTTGATGAGCTATTAATAGTGTCCGAGGGAGAAGTAATGAGGATGGTTGGAATGGAAAGGAGAGAACAGACAGGAGATACTGCAGAAGGAAATCACTTGGTAACTGACTAGGTGTGGGGGCAACAGAGAGGGCTAAAGGACGCGTCCCAGGCTTTGAGCATACAAGAGTGAGTAGGGAAAGTACTTGGTGGGGTAGATTGGGAGGGAAGATAGATGGTTATCACAGGATGGTTGTAATTGACAAAAAGTTGACAATACTCATATTTAAAGGATGTAAACTTCTTTAATGTTTATAAAGCATACAGAATCTTTTCCTTTTCTTTCTTCTTTTTTTTTTTTTTTTTTGAGAAAGGGTCTCGCTCTATCACCTGGGCTAGGGTGCAGTGGCATCATCATAGCTCACAGCAACCTCAAACTCCTGGGCTCAAGCGATCCTCCTGCCTCAGCCTCCCGAGTAGCTGGGACTACAGGTGTGCACCATCACGCCCAGCTAATTTTTCTATTTTTTGTACATACGGGGTCTTGCTCTTGCTCAGGCTGCAAAATCTTTTCCTTTTCAGAGGCTATTATACAAACCAGGAAACAATGCAGCATGCTCCCAGATATAACCTAGGCGTTCTAGCTCCTCTAAGATTCCCCTTTGGAGATGCACAGCTGCTGATGACAGCACCCATGCAGTGGGAGGAGTCCTCCAAGTGCAAGAACTTCACCTATGTGCTCTAATAGGGGTTTTATGTCACCTTTGCAGTACCACCCACCTGTTCTGGAATCTCTGGCTACCTGCCTGTCTGCTCACTGGATGCATATAACTGATGCAGAGTCACCCTCAGTACATGATGGATTTACTGTGAGACTGTGTGAAAGGAAGGTCAGCTTGCCAGATAGAATGCCTGTTGGCAGGCCCAGGCTTGAGTCCTACAGAAGGTGATAAACTCGACTGTGGATGTATTGAGTTTGATGCAATAGCAGATGATTCTAGTGGAAATGTCTGGCAGGCAGGTAGGAATTGAGGACTGGAGCTAGGAAGGAGAGGAAAGTAGGGAGCAGGTAGAGAGGAGAAAGGCAGATTTGAATTGGATGAGTTTACAGGGGCCGAAGCATAGAGGTTGCCAAGAGATAAAGAATCAGGGATAGACGTTTGGGGAATACCCACATTTAGAAATGGGAGGAGAAAGAGGAGACTGAAAGGGAAGTCAAATGGGGAGAAGAATCAGAAAAGAAGTCACATAAGCCCAGGGTGAGAGTACCAGGAAGAAGGTGGTCAACAGTGTCAGATCCTGCGGTGGGGGCAAGAGGACCAAGATGGAGCAAAGGCACCTGGACATGGCAAATAAGTGCTTTGGTGGATGTTCAGAGACACAGAACCTGCTGGGGCAGGGGAGGAGGTGTTGCATAGGGTACGTCTAGACTAGCCTGATTGGATGAACTTCATCTTCTCAATCCAGTCTGAGATAGAATCATCTACAGGGAATAAAGTGGACATGGCAGACCTAGGGAAGAACAGGAGGCTCTAGAGTAAGCATTGGAGAGATTGAGAAATTACAATGCCTTCTTTCCATTGTGCTTTATACATTTACCTTTTATAATAATAGCATCAACTGCTCTAGTTTGGGAGTAGGACTTACTGGTCTGTGGATCCTTTTGGCTGTGCAGTATTCTGATAGTGCAAACTTTTGATTTACTAGCCATTTGTGGTAATTCAGACCATTTTGCCAATACCCCTGAGTCCACCAAAAACTCTCCACTGGCCCCTGCTATTTATTGACATCCTTGTCAGCTGGGCTCAGAATTCCCTATGCATTTGTAGTTATTTTATTTGGTATATTCAACCTATCTGTTTTAACTACTATTCAGGGTGTAAACTTTCTCTAATAAAGTGAGAATTTGTTCTGTCCATCTTGCATATCCTTTTTGATTCCATTGATTGGCCCACTGATATTTTCCCTTTGGCATGTTTTGAGGACCTCTTCTCAATGCAGTGTTATTCTAGTTACTGTTGTACTTAGCTGTAAGTAATAGAAAACCCAACTAACAAGTGAATTAAACAAATGGGATTTGATCTTTCTTGTGCAATAATCAGAAATCTGCAGGTAGATAATTACAGGAGTTGGATCAATAACTCAATAATGTCAGGGCCAATAATGTCAATAAGTCAGGCCAACCTGATTTTCTTGGCCTTTTCCTTAGGGTAGTAAAATGGCTGTGGCAGATCCAGCCATCACATCTGCATTCAAAACAGATAAAATGGGAAGGGGCGAGGCCAAGAGATTTTCACTTGTATGTTACTGGCTATAACATGACAAATGGCTACTGCCTATAAGAGAGGCTGGGAAAGTGTTTAGTTTTTATAGCTTCTATAGTAAACGAAGGCAGTTGAGAGTTTGCTCTTACATGTTGGATGAGTGAGCCTAATGTCTGCTACAGCTACCTTTTATCATTCCATTTTTAAAAGACTTTTTAAAAAACATACTCTTAAAGTTAGTCTCCCAGACTATTTTTTTCCTTCACTACAGATTTACCGTGATACACCAAGGTAAATACATCAATAAGGTATTTTAAAAACCATTTCCAGGCTGCCTATAGGCAACTATAACTAAAACTCTGCATTTTTAAATCAACCAGTTCCTATATTTTGTACTAATTATAATTTCTGAATTTGAAAAATTTTTAAATAGACTTATTTAGTTTTTTCTATCCTGCCAGAATATTCAATATTTCCCTTCATTTTGAGTATTCCATAGTTGCTTTTTTTTTTCCTGAGGCTGAGAACCAGTGAAAATTTTGTTGAAGGATATATAGGTATATGCCTTTTCCAGCTTTAAACTATCACAGTAATAGGTCTTGTTGACATTATTGGCTGTGACATTATTGAGTTGCTAAACCAACTCCTGTAACTACCTACTTGCAGATTTCTGTTAACGTCTAATAATGGCATCAACTAGGTTGTGGATAATCACAAGTTCCCTAAATATTTATGGTTTTGAAATTTTTATAATCTCCTTATGAAAGATTAGCTTTCCTAAAGAGGCTTTTCCCAGGATTGCTTTGGCTTGTTCTCCTGTCCTAATATTCTCAGAGAGAGGGAGAGGAGGAAGCCTGTCCAGGTGGAGCGGCTGGTAGTCATGGGCTTCATTTAGAAGGTCCTCCGTGGTGGGATTGTGTTTCCAGATTCCAGCTCAGGGTCCCAGCAAAACGCGGAGGGTAATATGAGTGCTGACTTTGGAGACAGCGAATAGAAATTTAAATCCTAGATCTGCCTTTTGTGAATGAGGAACGGAATTTATCTGTCACTTCCTGAGCTCTAAGGGTAAACCAGGCACTGTTCTAGATCTCTCCATGTAATGCATAATTAATGGGGGCGGGGGGGACACAGTTCAATGTATAATGCCGGGTGTCTCCTTCTGGTTCTAGTGGCACCACAGCAAGTGGGGGTGACAATGAGCAAGAGGACCTGGGGCAGAAGTGGAAGCCCCCAGATAAGGAGTTGATCAAGAAACTGGTGGATCAGATTGAATTCTATTTTTCGGATGAAAATCTGGAGAAGGACGCCTTCCTGTTAAAGCATGTGAGGAGGAACAAGCTGGGATACGTGAGCGTCAAGCTACTCACGTCCTTCAAAAAGGTGAGGCTTGTTTCTCACGAGCTGCTTCAGGGATTTCAAGGGTGTTTTGGGTTGCGGTTCTGAACATTTTTGTACCCCCTTGAAACCAGATGACTAGCAGTTTTTGAAAATTAAATCTGAGGTCTGAAAAAGAGAAAAATGGCCAAGAGAAGGGATTTAGGATTGTTATGAAGAATACACTCCCACACCATGAAGAGGGTCCTGGGCAAAGGGACAACTGTCAGCTGGCAGCAATTATGAAACAATATTACTTGTTCTTAGTAAAGTTCAGGCACTCTTGCCAGGCAAGTGGGTGGCCAGGAGGATACTGGGCCCAGACAAGGGGACTCGAAGGCCTTAAGAGACACCTGTCAGGCCTAGAGTTCTATGAAATCCAAGCTTTGCATTTGTCAAGTTGAGTAAATAAGGGCAGAGAATGAGCACCCAGAACTCTGGAAGGTGAGCCTTCTCCAAGACTCCAGCACGCTCTGCTGTGTGTGACACCATCGTCCTCATCTATGCAGTAGAGGTATGGGATGTCTAATAATTGCTGCTGTCTGGGCAGCAGACTGCTTGTCCCTGCTGTGTATAGATCCACTATTTGGGCTGTGAACTGTCTACTTCTCAGAGAGTTAACAGACCAGTTGGAATAAGAACTCTGTATCTCCCTTGAGGGAAGTGCATTTACTAGAATGGAAAAGCACCACGTGGCCTGTTGTATAACGGGATGCGTAACAAGTGGGTCCCGGCCAAGTTGTCTGTGTACTTTGTCAGAGAGCACTGGAGGAGAGCTTTTCTCCTTGGAGCTCTTCCCTGCCTCGCCCACTGGTGTACTGTGTCCTCCCCTCTCACTCTTTCCTGTATTCATTCATCAAATATATCCATTCTGTTTGCTGTTAGGTGCAGGATATACAAAATGAGTATGGTATTCCCCTTGCCCTTGAAAAGCTCACAGTCCAGTAACAGAGAGAGATCAGTGAGAGATTACCATATCACCATGGACAGAATGAAAAAAGAGAGAACAAAGTACTGTCGGGAGCTAGTTGATCAGAGCAACTAACCCTGCCTGGAGAATTGAATAGTCTTCCCAGAGATGGTGACATTGAAATAGGATCTTGGAGGATGAGTAGGAGTTTTCAAGGTACAAGAGAAGGGAAGGGGCATTTCAATGTCCAGAGAACAGTGAGCAAGCCCTCACTTGAAAAGCGTTTGTGGGGGATCCCAAAGTGAAGCAGCCAGTGGAATCACCTGGCAGATTTCTTTATCCCTCCCCATGGACCCCAAGAGTCAACCTGTTTTTCTTTTCTTTTTATGCTGCCATTTACAGGTCTATTTAGGGACATTCTTTGTTGAAAACTAGCTGCGGAGTAGAGACAGACTCCCTAACACCTCCAAAATAAGAGCAAAGACTGTTTCCTTTCTAAAGGATTTCCTGTTATTCACAAAAGGAAACATATATGACAAAGGTAACAAATGTAGGGAAATTATAAAGTTTCTGAAAGTCTTACAAAGTTCTAGTAATTGCACACAGAACAAAGTTCCCTGGTTCCTTTTCTTAGGTGGTGCCTGGACACTCCTTGTAAAGGGTCACAGACACAGGCCTAGGATGCTCAGATTGTAACCGAGATTTCCCAGTGGACCTTGCTACTGGTTCTGGAGGGATGTTCAGTCCTTGCCAGAGCCTGCTTCTCTTGAGATAGGATGGGGTCTTCCACAAACGTCTCTAGCCCTCTGAGTAAAGCAGCACTCTACTTCCTCCAGGTACTCTTTTCTCAGGCTTCGGGCTTAGGAGGTAGGTCCTTTTCCTCTCCTGAGTGCTCCCTCCCTAGCAGTTTTTGGAGAAGACGCCACCATATTTCATCCCCAGAAGAGATATTGCCTGGCTTTCCCACAACCTTACTATGACCTGCAGTTATTAATATCATCCTCGCCCTTTCTGGATTCCTAATTGACTCTGTTCACCCGAAATCCGCCCCTTTGCCTGGGCCTGCTTCTCTGTGCCCTTGGCCTCTGTCATGGTGATCAGCCCATTGATTCTGTGTGTAGGTGATTCTCCTGATTCCTGCACCCTAAGCCTAAGTCCGGGCCATTACACCCAGAGGCCACAGGCTGGAGTGGACAGTGTTGTCTCTCCAGAAGCCCGCATTAATGGCTCTGCAGGCTTCGCCACCCTGCCCAGTTAGTGAGCCTTCTCTTCTTGAGTTTCATGAAGTTCCTGTTTTAGGCTCGGGGACATCTGGACTTCCTGGTTCCTTTGCAGAGCCGCTACATTGGCCTGACCTCAGAGGACTCAGGGTGATCTTGCCATTCCTGGCTCAGGTTACCCACCCCACCCACCTTCACCGTTTCTTTGGGATGACTCATTCCACCCTGGCATTCCGTTCACCGGAAGTGGGCCTCTAGAAAATTACTGTTTTACAATATAAATATAACTTTCATATAGTGCAACATTGATTCACACAATTTCCACCAAGGGAGGAGGAGGGAGGGATGATTGCATCATTCCTAATGAGACCTGAGTTGGATTTAATTCCAAGTTGAAATGGTCCATGTCATTCTCAGGAGATATTGCAGTGAAATGTGAAAGATATTTTGGAACCTTCTGTGTATCAAATGTAGAAATGTAGAAATACAGCTTTAGAGAAGCAGTTGAATGTTAAAATCTCCAAGTCCTATCAAAATGATAGCATGTAATATTTGAAATAATAAGAGTACATAATTATTGAGTACTCATTGTGAGCTAATCACTATTCTAAGTTTTGTGTGTGTGTGTCTGTACATATATATTCGTATGTATGTATTTATTCATTTAATCCTTGTGACAACTCTATGAGGTAGGCACTATTAATATCTCTATTTTTGCAGAGGAAGGTGAGGCACTAAGAGGTTGAATAACTTTTCAAGTTTTAGTACCAGTTAGAAGTTGGCCTTGGATTTGTGTATACAATGGCCTTGTTCCAGAGCCTGCAGGTTTAACCTCTAAACTTGTGCAGTATAGAATATTTCCATTGTCATGGAGAGTTCTGTTGGACAATGCTGCTCTAAACTGTGCTGCCCTCATTTGAAGTTGTGGAAAGTGGTGTGTTCCTTCACTGGATTTTTGAGTGTTTACACATACCAGGTATGATTCTAGATGCTAGTGTTACAGGGATAAAGAAGTGAGGGAGGGAGATTATAGAGGACACAAGGGTGGACAAGGACAATAGGTACCATTTCAGATTTGCTTTATGTTCTTCAGGTGAAACACCTTACTCGGGACTGGAGAACCACAGCACATGCCTTGAAGTATTCAGTGACCCTTGAGTTGAATGAGGACCACAGGAAGGTGAGGAGGACCACTCCTGTCCCACTGTTCCCCAATGAGAACCTCCCAAGCAAGATGCTCCTGGTCTATGATCTCTACCTGTCCTCCAAGCTGTGGGCCCTGGCCACCCCCCAGAAGAATGGAAGGGTGCAGGAGAAGGTAATGGAACACTTGCTCAAGCTCTTTGGGACTTTCGGAGTCATCTCATCAGTGCGGATTCTCAAACCTGGGAGAGAGCTGCCTCCTGATATCCGGAGGATCAGCAGCCGCTACAGCCAAGTGGGGACCCAGGAGTGTGCCATTGTGGAATTTGAGGAGGTAGAAGCGGCCATCAAAGCCCATGAGTTCATGATCACAGAATCTCAGGGCAAAGAGAACATGAAAGCTGTCCTGATTGGTATGAAGCCACCCAAAAAGAAGGCTCCCAAAGACAAGAACCATGACGAGGAGCCCACTACAAGCATCCACCTGAACAAGTCCCTAAACAAGAGAGTTGAGGAGCTTCAATACATGGGTGATGAGTCTTCTGCCAACAGCTCCTCTGACCCCGAGAGCAATCCCACGTCCCCTATGGCTGGCCGACGGCATGTGGTCACCAACAAGCTCAGCCCTTCTGGCCACCAGAATCTCTTTCTGAGCCCAAATGCCTCCCCGTGCTCAAGTCCTTGGAGTAGCCCCTTGGCCCAACGCAAAGGTGTTTCCAGAAAATCCCCACTGGCCGAGGAAGGTAGACTGAACTCTAGCACCAGTCCTGAGATCTTCCGCAAGTGCATGGATTATTCCTCTGACAGCAGCGTCACCCCCTCTGGTAGCCCCTGGGTTCGGAGGCGCCGCCAAGCCGAGATGGGGACACAGGAGAAAAGTCCTGGCGCAAGTCCTCTGCTCTCTCGGAAGATGCAGACTGCAGATAGGTTACCTGTAGGGGTGCTGAGGTTGCCCAGGGGTCCTGACAACACCAGAGGATTTCATGGTGGACACGAGAGGAGCAGGGCCTGTGTATAAATACCTTCTATTTTTAATACCAGCTCCATTGAAAACTACCTTTGTTTTCAAGGTTCTCACAAATACCTGGCATGATATAGAATGGAATTCAGTCCCCTTTGAAAGATTTTGTATACATGTAGACCTCTTAATTTATATAATTGTAATATATATAAATTGTCTGGTACACCATGGTTTTAAGACCACCTTCTAGTTCAGAACACTCCTTCCTCCCAGCGTGGCCATTGTTTTGATGATGCCTGACATGTGTGAGTGTGATGGCTCTAAAGGGCTGTGGGACAGAGGCTCCCAGGGGAGCAGATCGCTTCTTTGGACATGGTTTTTCCCTGCAGTGACTGAGCTGTCCTCAATAGGCCATGCAAGGGCTTCCTGAGAGCCCAGAGGAGTTCTCTTGTGCAATGGGAAGTAGTTAAGCCAATAGCATGGTGTCTTATAGGACCAAATGTATGTTACCTGTCAAGTGAATAAATAATAAAACACCCAGCTGGGAGTGCTGACTTTGAAGTCATAGACTGTGCCTGACAAAAGTCTATGCCCATCTGACAAGGCTGTGGGTGGTGTGTCATGAAGCTCCAAGGAGCTTAGCAGAGACATGTTTCCTCACTGTACCCCAGGGCAGCCCCTGGGCTCTCCCTGGGGCTCCAGGCAGTGTGAATTTGGAGTCAGCGTGAGAGGTGTCTCATGACAACTAATCTTACCAAGCAAAGGCAGCTTGGTATATACTGATGGTTCTCTAGATAGGAGCCAGGACCAGCAGCATTGACCTCACCTGGGAACTTGTTGGGAATGCAGATTCTCAGGCCCTACCCCAGGCCTACTGAATCAGAAACTCTGGGAGAAGGGCCTGGAATTTGGATTTTAATAAGTCCTCCAGGTGATTCTGATGCACGCCAGAGTGAGAACCACTGGTATGGACAAAGGCTGTGGGACCTGAGGTCGGTCAGGTTGACCCCCACATCTCTCACTCACTTACTATTTTGTGACCTTGGGAAGGTTACTAACCCCCCTGAGGCTCATCACATCCCTGTGAATTGCTTTGTGGTGCTGTCGGCATCTGGAATGCAGTTGGCCCTCCATAGATGTTAGCTCTTCTTCCTTCTCGCTTGGGTTATGTCCCTTATCATCAGGAGCCGCCTTTGATGCAGCAGGAAGAGCACTGGCCTCCATCCCAGTGTTGGATATTTGGGGGATTTAATAGAACTTGCTAATAGCTATTGAACAGTGATTAGGTGCCAGGGACTATGCTAAGAGCTATCCATGCATTGTCTCATTTAATCCTTCCAACAACCACATGAGAAAGGTTCAGGAATTATCTCTCTTTTATACCAGGAAAAAAACAGACTTTATGTGGGTAACTAACTTGTCCAAGGTTTAATGACTAGGTTGGTAGAACTGGGCTTGAACCTAGTGGTCTGACTCCAGAGCCCACATTCTTAATCATGGTATTCAACATTTCTGAACCTTACCATCACATTCAAAACAGAAGCAACAACAAAAGGTGCTGTTACTTATTCAGCACCCTCCTTGTGCTAGGCATTTTGTTAGACACATCTTGCTTACTCTTAGTGTCCATATAAAGTATTAATATGCTAGGTTTTTACATGAAGCTGCTGAGGTAGGAAAATAACACTCACCTCAAACAGTTATGAAAATGGATAAAAATGGTGTATTCTAAATTATACAGCTCTAGGGGAATTAGCAGGCAATTATTATCTGGATAGCAAGATGGTATGCCCCTTAAGACCCAGAAGAATTCCTATGAACTGGTAAATGCATCCAGGAATTTCTTGGGTTTGCCATTTCCACCACTACCAGCTGTGGGTAGCCCAAAGGCTTGTGTCTGGACCCCAGGCCACCAGGCCTCCTGACCGTGGGCAATGCCAGGGCTCCCTGACTCTGCTCCCATTGCCCCTTGCCTGGTCTTTCCCTGCAGCCACCCTACCTGCTCCTTGGCCATCAGGCCATCAGGGCTTCACTAACTCTTCTTGGCCTGGTAACATTCAGGCTGTTCACCCTGTTACGCTCTAGCACACAAGCTGCAGCTCTATTTTTAGATTAAACTCCTGTGGATCATAATTACTTTAAAAAATACCTATACCCTTACCTTCATATGTGAACACAGATGAACTTGGCCTTCTGTCTGCGGCATTATTCTGTGTGGCATTATGAATTTGGGGTCAGCAGATCTGAGTTCTATTCATGGCTTTTCCGCTAAATAACTGTTTGACCTTGAGTAAGTCATTTCTCTTTGTGGTTCATGATTTCCTCATCCAACCAGTGGATTGGAATGCCATGTACGTGTAAGTGCTTTATGAACTGAGAAGTACTTTGTGGGTGTTAGTGATTACTTATCCTGCTCTCTGACCATCTCCAAAGACAAACCTTCCTCCTTCTTTTGCTGTGGTTCCTAACCCTGGCCTCACATTAGAATCACCTAGAGAGCTTTTAAAAACTGCCTATGACCCACCCGGAGATATTCTGATTTAATTGGTTCTGGGGTGAGGCCTGGGCATGAGTACCTGTAAAAACTCCCCAGGTGATTGTAATGGGAAGGCAGCGTTGAGCTGTGGCCCGTTGGAATGTGGAGCACATCCCTCCTCTCCTCCTTTTGCAAGACTTGGTCCTGCTCCCTTGTGTAGGCTTCTCCCTGCAGCACTCAGAACCGTTCCTGAGGCCTGAGCACCTTGATGAACCTGTTCCTTCTAAGTCTCTGGCCAAAGCTTCAGCTAGGGCATGGTCTTCCTGTTTGTTAGCATAGCAGGCCTTTCTCAAATAGCTTGACTGGGAAACTCAGCCAACGGTATTTTTACAGATGTTTCATTATTTTTAATGAAAACCAGCTCCCTCTTGACGTTGGGACACAAAGCCCGCTGGACATCTCCACTTGAGGTGCTGGCAGAACATCCACACTCTACACATGCCCCAAACACCATCTTGTCTGCCCACCCTCCTCCTCCACACGCAAGCCCACCTGCTCCTTCTCCTGACTTCCCCATCTCCGCCAGTGATGTGCCCATCTCCTCTGTCACCCAGACTGGAAATGAGACCGTGTAGCGTGTGTGAGGAATGCATGTTCTGGAGTTTGAGTGCCTGGATTCAAACTCCTAGTGACTTTTGACAAATGACTTGGCCTCTCTGCCTCGGTTTCCTCACCCATAAAAGGTGGATAATAATAATTCCTACCTCTCATGAGATGTTAGAATTAAATGAGTAAATACCTGCAAAATGCTTAGTAACATGCACATGGTAAATGCTCAAAGGCGGCGAGGCTACCATATTTATACCTTCTCCTTCTGAAATTCCCACAGTCAATCAACAATCCAGAGCTGCTAACTCTAGCTCTGAAATGTTTCTTACATTCCCCCTCCCCCAGTGCTTACCGAGTTCCACACACCCACACCCTCTGCCCAAGTTCTGTCTGTCTCCAAGCATCCTCTTTAACTTAGCCCCTATCCTGACACCAACCTATCTTACTAAAATAGAGTTCTAGTCACATAACTTCCCTACATAAAAAAAAAAAAAAAAAAATGCTGGCTGCCACTTCCTGTACAGAGAAAAAGGGCTAAACTGCCTGGTACCCTCTGCTGTGCTGTGTGTCTTGTGGGTAAGTCTGCCTGAACATTCCTCACTGATCCACAACCCATCAGACTGTAGGGTAACTTCCTGAGCGGGCAGGCCAGTTTCATATCCCGAAACATGTGTCCTTGCCTGGGTCTCATTTACTATTGCATCACTCTAGGGTGTGGCTGGGGTGAAAAAGGCTCTGTTTGGTTTCTGCCACACAAGACAGAGACACATGAGCAAGTACTCTTTGAAGACACGTTGTTCATTGATTATTTTAAAATACTTTTCCTCTAAAATGTGAGCTAGCTTTTTCCAGTAATTTTCATCCACATACTCTACTCCTCATGAGTTGTAAACAGGATAGAATAGCTACCTAGAAACCAACAGCAAAGATCTAAGGAGGAAGGAATGTCGACTTCTTATTCCTAACACCGACATGGATTCCAGTGAGTGAGTGCTCATTCCCTTAGTGGAAAAATAATCCCATGAGCTACACTCTTAGCACTTCATCCTCATGAAGCATCCCTCAGGATGACAGTCACATTGACTGGATCAGTTCTTTGTGATTCGGTGGAGGGGGGTGAGGCCTGGGGGAGGGGGAGGGGAGATGTGCCAGCCACTCATGGCTCTGGGAGCTGGAATATACGGGGTAGTGGGGGATGGATCTGGAGTGTGTGTACAGCCCATAGGTGAACTAAGCCACCTGCACTTGGACAATTTCTAGTTGAGCAGCTGTTTGCATAACACCCCTGGTTTGGAATCAGCTGTGGGATGAGCAGAAGCAGCCTAGATAGGTGCCTTGTGATTGGACACAGACATTCAATTAAATTCCACAAACATTCCTGAGCAATTATTATGGGTTAAAAAAAAAAGAGCAGGCTGAAGTGCTTTGGATGAAAGATGAATACTGAGTGATCCTTGCCCTCCTCTGTAACCAGAGTGCAGTAGGTACAGACCTGCCTTTTCAACACTGCACTTACAGCTAACCCAACTTCAAAGTTGAATTCGGGAAGGTCAATTTGTTAAGGCTGCTGAGGGTGGCAGCCGGGGGCAAATTCCTCCGATTGTTTTGCTATCTCAGTGCCCTCTAGGGTCCAACTGGGACGCAGCCTTATCTAAACAGAACACAAGGGGACCTCGCAGTTGGGGGTGTCCTCCTGTGGTTGGGGAATGGGAAAGATTGCAGCCTTGCCACTTGCCCGACTAACAGGCCTGTCTCACTTCTCTAAGCTTCAGCTGCCTCACCTGTAAAAAAGGGGCTGATAATGCCTGTAACATCAGTTTTCTTGTAAGGATTAAAGGGAATGATACATGGGAAGCACAACACCATCCTAGCATAAAGAAATTGCTCCCAAAAAATATATCACCACTAAACCACTCACGCATGAACTCATCCTAAGTAAGAAGGTTGGGAGAGACTTATCTAGAGCACTCATCCCTTTGCATTATAGTCAGTTGTTTATGTGCCACTCCCTTGCTGGATTATCAACCACGAGGTAAGGGATCACGTATCTCAACACATCTTATGGTGTCTGGCCCATGACAGGAGCTCAGAAAATATCTGTTGAATGGGTACTGAATAAAAACTTATTTTCCCTACCCTTAAAAACATTGTACAATGTGATATAAATTTAGTGTTTCCAAATATCCAAGCAGACTGTCTTGTAGAGGATGCAGATTCTAAAAGCTCTATAATTCAGCACTATCTGGTGATTTCCCCTTGTCCCGAAATATTCTAGCCCTGGAATACACCTTGGAGTGTCTGTAGGTCCCATCATAAGGTATGTAAAGCATATTCTGCAAAATAAAGTCTGGAATGGGGATGCCTAAACTCTGAACCCCAGAGGAATCTGAGAGTGAGCTCCTCGGATGGATGGGGTGGAGGACAAGGTCAGTAGTGGTCTTTAGAAGTCAGGACCCGAAAGACTTCCTATGCTGCCTCTCTTATGTGTAAAATGAGAGTGATGGTCCCATCCTGAAGCACCTGGAATACACGCTGATGGGTTGACGCAATTAACAAGTGCCCAGATGAATTCAATTATACAAATATACTTGAGTCTCTGATAGGTCATCTCAAGTCGGCCATGACTTCAGACTTCAGCGAAGAACAGATAGCAACTGTCATGAACTTGAATATGAATATGTAATAAATATTTTCTTTATCCAAAAATTATTCTTATAATAGCACAAGTCCACAAACCCACAGTCAAGAAAAGAAAAGAAACAAGACAGACAAGTAGATCAATTTCATTTTTAAACAGAAGAAATGTCATGTGAGAAATTTTAACTATTTTATTACTTTTAAGGAGATAAATTTGGGGACAAAAACTTGCTTATTCTGAGTTGCACAGCCCCTTCACAAGATGGAGAAGCTGACTTTGACATTGAGAACTGATCAAAAGCTGTTAACTACAGATTTATAGAGTGCAACATCTGTTCTTTGCTTAGTATAGTCTTAAAACAGTTTAAGGAAGGTGGAGTCTATAAAACAGCAAAGCTCTTAGAACATAACAACCTCACAGGGGAACTTAACAGTAGGTCAAATTAAAGTGCGGGGCTTTGTAGCCTTTACTGAATGGCACATAACCAGATTTGAGGCCTTGAAATGATTGTGAAGAGTAGGGGATTTTGTCTCTGCATCCGTCTAAATCTTGCCGTCCACGCAAGAACAGAGCTGGGTCACGTGTGAAGAGCTGGGATCCCTGTGAGACAAAAATGTGGGTGTACTGAGATCCTGTTCTTTAGATAATATCAAACATAACATATCCGTCAACCACAACATCACTTGTTTGAGAAATCACATTAGCTGTAAGGTGCTGATAAAGTGAATTGAACGTCTGCCCCACACCAGGAACTGTTGCAGTTGCTAGGAATAGAAGAATGAACAAGACTCAGATACATCCTATTTTTGTGGTGCTTATATTCTTCCGGAAGGAGGCAGGCTGTACTCAAACAAGATGATTTCAGATAATAAATAGTCTGGAAAAAATAAAACAATGTAATGGGGTAGAGAATGACAGTAGATGGGAGTGAAGAGGTTTTAAAAAATTTTTTATTATGAAAAATTTTCACGGAAATACAAAAGTAGAGAGTATAAAGAACTCTAATATGTTCCCCAGGTTCAACAATTATCAATTATTCCTGCATCTACTTCACTGGGTCCTTTTCCTATATCCCTTCCTCTCTCCCTTCATTCCTTCCTTTCTTTTTTTGCTACATAAATTATAAAATTATAAATCATATAACCATATGATGTAACTTGACATTTTAACAGTAATTATAGTTATGAGTTATATAACTATAATTATAAAAATATGGGTTATATAACAATTATAAAATTATAAATTATAAAATGATTACTAAACATTATAAAACAACATTAAAAATAAAATTACATAAATAGCCCATAATCTAATCACCCGAACTTAGGAAATGAATTTAGGTGCTTTTTCTTCCATCTTTTAAAAAATACCTTTTTTGCAATATAACGTACACAAATCATAACAGTACAACTTGCTGAAGCATCATAAAGTGAACACATTTATGTAACTATCACTCCAGCACTCCAGGTTTGCTTTATTCCTTGCAATTTATTTATTGAAGAAGCTAGTCATCATTCTATCATTTCCCACATACTGGATTCATTTTACATTTCTTCTACCCCTATATTTTCTGTAAAATTGTCATTAGATTTAGACTTTATGCTAGGGTCAGGATCAGTAACAGTTCCATGCTAAGTCATGATGGAGCCAAAAGAAATGAAAAAATCAGTAATACTGATCCTATCCTTACTTAAAATTTGGGTATTTTGTTCAGCATGGATTTTTTTTGCATTTATTGTGATTTTAAAAAATATTGCATCAAAGGTTATTTATGTTGATCATTGAGTTTTTTTGTCATCCCCTATTCTTGGCCCTAGCTAGAGGCTCCGTCAGTCTCAGGTTCAATTTTTTTTTGGCAAGAATACTTCACAGTTGACAGTGTATCCCTTCTGCATCGCATTAAGATGGATTAGCTTGCTGGTTGTCTCTTCTTGTTATGTTAAGAATGGTAAGTGGAGGATGTCCGCTCTCATGGCAATTGTTCCATATTGCACTAGAAATCCTAGCAAGTGTGATAAGACAAGAAATAAAAGGCATTCATATTGGAAAGGAAGAGATAAAACTGTCTCCTATCACAAAAGACATTATTAGTTATGTGGAAAAATCTCAGGGAATCTACAAAAAAAAGCTTTTAGGACTAAGTGAGTGTAGCAAGGTCAACATACAAAAATCAATCATATTTCAATAGCTACAAATAAACAATTGGCTACTGAAATTTATAAAGTGTTAATAGTACCATTTATAGTAGCTCCAAAAAGAATATGATATAACTATATGTTAGACTATAACTCTAACAAAATATGTGCAGGATCAATGTGCTGAAAACTACAAAATACTGATGAAAGAAATTAAAGACCTAAATAAGTGAGGAGACATATTCTGTTCATGTATTAGAACATTTATTATAGCTAAAATGTCAGACTTCCCCCAGCTGACCTATAGATTTAAAGCAATCCCAAACAAATCCCAATGTGATTCTTTATAGATATACGTAAGTGAATTATAAAATTTATATTTAAAAGCAAAGGAACTAGAATACTCAAAACACTTTTGACAAAGAACAAAATTAAAGATTCATACTACAATTTTAAGACATACTATAAAATAAAACTACAGTGATCATAACAGTATGGAATTGACTAGAAGATAGACACAGACGTGAATGAAACAGAATAGAGACTCCAGAAATAGATCCATAAAATATAGTCAGTTTTAAAGAGCTTTATTGACATATAATTGATTTATAACAAACTGTACATATAGTATATATGGTTTGATAAGTTTTGACATATGTATATATCTATAAAACCATCACCCTAATCAAAATAATGAGCATATCTATGATCCCCCAAAATGTCCTGTGTCCTTTAGTAATCCCTCCTTCCCACCCACCTCCACTTCCCACCTCATCTCCTGGCAATCACTGATCTGCTTTCTGTCATTTATATTAGTTTGCATTTCCTGAAATTTTATATTGATGGACTCATACAGAACGTACTTTTTTGTCTTGCTTCCTGAACTCAACATAAGTCTTTTGAGAATCATCCATGTTGTAGCATGTATCAATACATTTTTTTTTATTGCTCTGTAGTGTTCCATTGTATTCACATACCACACTTTGCTTATCTATTCACTTGTTGATGGGCATTCAGGTGTATCCTGTTTTGGCTATTACAAATAAAGCTGCTATGAACATTCATGTACAAGTCTTTGTATGGACATATGCTTTCATTTCTCTTAGATGAATACCTAAGAGTAAAATGGCTGAATCATATGGTAACTGTGTGTTTAATTGACAAACTGTTTTCCAAAGTGATTGTGTGATTGTACCATTTTACATTCTCGCCAGACGTGTATGAGTGTTCCAGCTCCACCACATCCTTGACAACACGTGGCTTGGTTAGTCTTTTTAGTTTTAGCCAGTCTAAAAGGTGTGTGGTGGTGACTCATTGTGGTTTTAATTTTCATGTTTCTAATATTGAAGATCTTCTCCAAATGTTAAAGATTTTTTCATGTGCTTATTTGTCATGTGCATATCTTCTTTTGTGAACTGACTGTTCAAAGTTTTGGCACAGGTATGAAAGTAATTCAATAGATTATCTTGTCAACAGATGGTGCTGGAACAATTGGATATTAAAATACAGAGTTTGGACCTCAGCCTATACTCATATCATGTACAAAAATTAACTGAAAATGAATCATAGACCTAAATGTAAAATTTTAAAACTTATGAAACTAACTTTTTAAAATTAAAACTGTTAGTTTCATAAATTTTAAAAGAAAAAGAGAAAATCTTTGTGAACTTGAATCACAAAAAGATTCTTAAAAGAAAAAATGATAAACTAGAATTTATTGAATTAAAAACTTTCGCTCTGTGAAAGCCACTAAGAGAGTGAAAAGATAAGCCATAGACCGGGAGAAAATATTTGCAAATCACATATCTGACAAAGGACTTGTAACCAGAATATATAAAGAACTGTCAAAACTAAAAAAAAAAGTCTACTTTTTAAAAATGAGTAAAAGATTTGAACACGCACCTCACCAAAACAGATATACAGATGGCAAATAGACATATGAACAGCTGCTCAACATCATTAGTCATTAGGAAAGTGCAAATTAAAAACCCTGGTGAGATACCATTACATACCAATTAGAATGGCTAATATAAAAAGTTCTGATACTAGCAAGTGCTGATAAGGATGCAGAGTAACTGGAATTCCCATACATGGCTGGTGGGAATGCAAAATGGTACAGGACTGGCACTCTGGAAAACAGTTGGATATCTTCTCACAAAGTTAAACATATACTTACCATTGGACCCAGACAAATGGTAATTTGTAGTTGTTTATTATAAATGAAAACTCACACTCACACAAAAACCTGTACACAAATGTTTATGGGGGCATTATTCATAATTGCCCCAAACTGAAAACTACCCAAATGTTTTTCATCAAATGGATAAACAAGCTGCGGTGCAGCCATACAATGGAATACCATTCAGCAGTAAAAAAACAATGGGCTGCTGATACACACAACAATATGGATGAATCTCAAATGCTTTATGTTAAGAGAAAGCCAGTCTCCAAAGGTTATGTACTGTATAATTCCATTTATATGGCGACTGAGAAAAGATAAAACTATAGGAACAGAAAGCAGGTCAATGGTTGCCAGGGGGTGAGAGGAGGAACTGACTACAAAAGGGCGGCGTGAGGGAGTTCTGTTGGATATCAGAATTGTTTTATGTTACAAACAATGTGGTGGTGATTACAAGAATCTATGCATGTGTGAAACCTCACAGAAGTGGACAAGAAAAGTTTACTGTACACAAATTTTAAAAAGTATTATAATAAAAATGACTGATCAGTGGTTTCAGGTGTGTAGGCAGCCGGACCCATCCCTATAAGTTCCTGAACCTGAAGCACTTGATGAATAAATTAAAGGCCAGGGTGGCTGCAGCTGCAAGAGCTGGGGGAAGAGCGTCACACGCCAAGGTCAGAGAGATGGGCAGAGGGGTGGCCACATAGGCCACAGAAACACTTGGAAAGGAATCTACGCCTCTTAAAGATCATTCTGGCTCCTTTGTGGAGAATGGATATGTAATAGTGAATTATGGAAAAATGCTTTTTCATTTTTAAAAAGTGATTAAAGAGAAGAAGAGAGAAGACCTCTCAAGAAGAGAGGTCCAAATAATAGGAACATTTTACAGGGACTGAGGACGGGGAGGGAGAAGAAAACAGTTTGAGTTTTGAAATTTGGTTTTGCTTTGTGGTTAGACTTTCCTTGTTTGGCTAGCTCCAGTGATGCAGAG
The DNA here is from genome assembly GCA_023783475.1 of Daubentonia madagascariensis. Classification (NCBI taxonomy): domain Eukaryota; kingdom Metazoa; phylum Chordata; class Mammalia; order Primates; family Daubentoniidae; genus Daubentonia; species Daubentonia madagascariensis. The sequence goes on along the minus strand of JAKFHU010000144.1, from coordinate 1,594,150 downwards.
ACAGAGCCAGTGTGTTTTCTTGGCATTCTGTCTCAGAATAAACAAACGCGGTGTCTCCAAGCTTTTCAGAGGGTCCCAGGTACAGGGTGACCCGATCCAGACCGCAGAAGCTTCATTGCCAGCTTTCTCACAGCTCACAGCGTGGACCCTGTTGCTATAAACACACGACTCAGGAGGCCCCGGGCAAGTTTGAACAGCTCCCGGAGCTAGTTTCTATGCCATCCCGACACCTCTTGGACAGATGAGGCTTACCCATGGAGAATGGCGCTTCATGGGTAGGGCTAGCACCTCTGTCCTCAGAAAACACTGGAAAATGAGTGTGTTCAAGGCTGTTGGGAGCCCCATGAGTCACCACTGAGGCTGCTTTGCATGGGATGGCTGGTGCTGCAGAAATGGGCTGGGACTCGAGAGCCAAAGGAGGTGTCTACTTGCTGGACCCCTCTGGCCAGCAGCAAAAACGCCCACCCAAACCCCCAAGTCCAGGTTCGCAAAATGGCTGTACAGACATTAATCCTGATGAAGAGAGAAAGGAGAGAGAGGAGGGAGGGAAGGAGGAAGGGAGAAAGAGAGGGAGGGGGGAGGGAAAGAGAGAGAGAGAGAGAGAGAGAGTTAGTTCAGCCTGAGCTCTAAGAATTGTTGACTCCTCCCTCTTTGCTGTTCCAGGGTAGCTGATTTCCATCCCAAGGGGCCATTTCCTTTGGTTTCTGGGATGTTGCTGCACCTCTTTCCTGCTTTATTTCTCCTTTTCAAAGCCCTGGTCACCTTGGTCATGGGCAAATGTCTCCCCAACGAAAGGGTTAGGCCTGTCCCCATTGGAATCACTGAGCATGAGGACTGCAGCCAAGCCCCATGGCTCAATGTCAAGTTCCCTTTTAAACAGAAACCATTTGATACCCTTTGCTCATGCAGTCCTGAAGTCTGAATATACTGAAGCAAAGGGGAAAGTTCTGACTCAGAGATTTGACTCTGTCTACACAAACATTGGTAATTACTCTACTAAAAAACAAAAAAAGACCAAATAATGATTTTTTAACAACTGATAATAACACTTACCTTTCATTGGCACCAGAAAACCCAATAAAAGAATATTGGATGGTGAGTTTCCTAGAGCTTCACATGAATTGCCTTTCATGTGTTCATTACAGTCAATGTTCAAACTACCAGAATCAAAATGACACCTGGGAAAACAGAAAACAAAAACAAGAACTGAGTTGGGAGTCAGGTTCAAGCCATAGATCTCAGGTTGAATAGCTCTGTCACCTTGGGGATGTCAGTAGCCCTCACCACTCTTTCTGGGTCTCAGTTTCCTCACGTATAAAACAAAGGGCTAGGATTTGGTCTATGATTTCAAACCCCGTTATACCTGGACAATTTTCATACTGCTCAGACTCTTCAATTTTTATCACTAGTCTTAAATTTTTCACCTTCCCTTTACCACGTATGTCTTCATATCTATGGGAAGTGTGCTTGGATATCCTGCTGCCACCCAAAACTAATTGAGTTAAAAATCACATCCCTAGATCAGTCAACCACCTTTCTTTTTCCCCTCTATTTTGGTAATGAAAGAATTTATGCTGTAACCTAAAGGCCAGTTTTCCCTTTCTCCTTAAGGGTCACCTCCCTCTGTATTTGGTGGTGGGCAGGGGTTATCTCCCTTCTCCCATATCTGAATGTTCCCTGGGCCTCTGTCCCTGCGGGTTCTGTTCTCTTCTGTCAGCTCCAGGCTCTGTGTGGGCTATGACCCAGGGCAGTCCGCCCCCAGAATCTTGCTGCTTCCTGTGCAATCCGGTTCGTGCAGGGGAGGCAGTGAATGTGTCCCTTCTCCCTTCACAACACTATCACACGAAAGTGAATAAATATATCCTACATTACTAAAGGTTGGGAAAATTAAGGACGTTACAACATATAAGAGAAAGAATTTTAAATGGCCACCAATGCTTTTTAATTTTGATTGCAAGGAAAACCATTCAATAAATTAAATGTTTCATAGGAGACTCTTCAGATGGTGCTTTTCAGTTCCTAATCTTTTTCCTTTGGCTTTATATCTGCCTTCCTTTCGGAGACACAGCCTTCTTCAAACCTCCCCTCTCTCAGGTGTTGCTATAGTTTGAATGTGTCCCACAAAAAGCATGTGTAGGAAACTTAATCCCCAGTGTAACGGGATTAAGAGGTGGGATGTTTAAGAGGTGATTGGGCTGTGAAGGCTCTGCCCGTATGAATGGATTGATGCCATTATTGTGGGAGTGGGTTTGCTATGGCAGCAGTGGCTTCCCTACAAAGGACAAGTTTGGCTCCCTTTTCCATTTCTCTTGCCCATGTGATGCCTTCGCCATGTTATGATGCAGCAAGAAAGCCCTTGCCAGATGCGGCTCCTCAGTCTTGAGCTTCCCAGCCTCCAGGACCTCGAGCCAATAAATTTCTGTCCGTTGTAAATTACCCAGTGTGTGGTATTCTGTTATAGCAGCACAAAACAGGTGTGCATCCCCTCCTGTGTTCAAGAAACTCCACCTCCCACCTATAGGGATTGGTCTGTTACATGAAGATCTCCACACCCTACCCAACTCCCAAAAGTTCATTTAGCCAAGTCTTAGTGATTCCATTCAGATGACACCTGGTAGCTCAGCAAACTGGTTCAAGGATGAATTTGGGCTCTCCAACTCCCTCGGAGCCAGATGGGCTGTGGGGGACGCAGCGACCCATGCCTGGTCTTCTTTAAGGTATCTGCATCAATGTGAATTGAGAACAGTGAATTGAAAATATTCTTGCTAATACTCATATAATAATAGTTGGTGCATGCATATACCCTCCCAATGACAAATATTAATTCCCAGAAAGAGCATAGACTTTAGACTCTTAAAAAGAAAACAAAAACTTTTTTTTCCCCAAATTGCCCATACTTTGCAAGGCTGCCCCTTGGAGTTTTGCTTTACATTCTTTTGGTGACCAGAATGTGTTCCCTTGCTCAATTCTTCCCCATCCTCTATTTTCAAATGGTACTCCCTCAGACTGGCCAAGCGCAAGAAAAGGGGCCTATTGGCCATACAGCTTTAATTGTAGTTTGTGGAGCTTCTCAAAGACCCCCCAACCCCGGAAAGTATTACTTGTAATGTGAGAGACAAATGAAGTTCTTAGATGACGGGGCCATGCTGTTCCCCAATTTCTTTCTCAGTGTGGTGAGTGGGCAGAGGGGTGTGTGTGAGTGTGTGTGTGTGTGTGTGAGAGAGAGTGTGTATGGGGAGGCAGGTAATTCTTCCAGTTATAATAGCAATAAAAAGGGTAATGTCTGACCCATACTTACTGATTTTTACAGCATCTCTCAATCCTGACTGCACATTAGAATCAACTGGACTGTTTTAAAAATGCCAATGCCTCATCCCTGAAATATTAAATCAGAATATCTGGGGGTGAGGCCCGGGCATCGTTGTTTTTAAAAGCCTGCAGGTGATTCGAATTTGTAGCCAGGGCTAAGAACCACTGATGTTTAGCGCTGGGAAGTTACCACAACTGGAAAAGGTCATGTTTTGCACCTGAAATGAATTCTGCCCCCCAAGGCAGCATTGTTCCAACAGGCTCCTTTCAACATCAAAGATTCTGGGTGAAATCTCAAATGGAGTGGGGAGTAAGGGTATCGGGTTCCTATGATGCAGCTGCCATGGAGGGTCTGGAATGGCAGTTACTGCCAATCCAGGGGAAGGCTCCTACATTATAGGCAGACCCTGATTTTTAAGAGATAACTGCCATTACTATACAGGGCCTGATAAAGAATGGACCCGCAACACACACAGCACTTGTTGAAATGATGGCTGCTACCCAGAGCATGAACAGGCAGTTACCCTCTTCCACCACCAGATGGCGGCATCCAAGGCTCACTGCAGAACAAAGCTCAAGTCTCAACCGCCAAAATGTACAGGATGAACCTGGAGGTGAAAGATGAAGCAAGGTGGGTTTTTCTTGATTTTTATTTTTCATGCTTTATCTTTTTAAATAAGTGGCTCAATAAAATTCAAAGTGGTAAAATAAAAAAGCAGGGGAGGGTGAAGGCTGAGCCTCTTGGTTGCCATCTGTGTGCTCGCATCACCTTGGGAAGGTAGGCCCCGCCAAGCACTACACTATTTTATGTATAAGGACAGTACATGGCCCCAGTTTGGTTTCTCTACCGATAGATCCTCTTCCAGGAAACACATTTCCAAGTCATCCCGTTCCCTAGCCTTTTCCACCCACCCACGTGGGGAGTGTTGGGAAACAACTAATTTGTGGAAACACAGAGACATTCAGTTATACGTCAATTAATAAGACCACCGAGAACTAACTCCTTTTAATAAAGCTGGCCTTGGCACCAGGGAGGTTGGTGGGATTTCTTGTCCATGTGTTGGGTCCTAGGAGAGGAGGCAGAGTGACATCTTATGACCAGCTTTTGATTGATAGGCTGTGACCTGAGCCCAGCAGCTTGAAGGACTACAACCCGAGTGCTTACAGAGCCCCTAAACCTCTGTCTTGGCTGTGTGCTGGCTCTGTGGGCAGTGGTCAGAGAGAGACTGATCGTTACCAGAGAGGCAGGGCTACCTACCTGGCCATCTGCTCCTGCAGCCCCTGAGCTGCCCACAAGACCAGCCACTTGACTCCAGGGGCAGAGGAAGGTGAGGCGGCCCACAGGGTGGGGATGGAGTGGCCTGATAGTGACTAAAACCTCTCTAAGCCTCTTACTTTCTGACTGCTCTCAGGAGAGGAATGAGAAAAGTCTGGGCTTAATAACTATTTAGACCCCAGGTGTTGGGCAAGATGCTTTCCGTAATAATGTCTGTTAGTCTCATTCATAGATAACAAACCCTCTTGGACCCTGGGTCTGCACTGCTCAATGCTGCTAGGGATAATCATAAATTTGCAGTCTTCAGTGCATCTGAGCAATCCTTTGACCTGCTCTAGGAAGCATCCTCTCCCCTCCTCATGATGGCTCTTCCAGACACTTACCACTACTCTCTGACCTCCTCTCAGCAGATGGCTTTGCCTCCTGGTTCCCAGAGAAAATGGAGACATGTTCCCAGAGAAAATCCGGCATGAAATCCCTTCACTTCCAGCCTCCCTCCTACAAACGTATTTACGTCTGCCACCCCTCACATCCTCCCCTCTGTACAGAGACCAGAATCTCTTCACGGTGCCCAGGACTCCACAACCTTCAACCCCTCCCAGGTTTCCTCTGAGTCTTTGCTCCACCAAGTTTCATCTCTCTCTCTTTCTTTCTGGCTCTTTCCATGTGCAAGCTCCCCCAACATCCAAAAAAGGAAACAGAACAAAAGTCTCCCCTAAGGCTGTCATGTAGTATGTGGTCTCCACCCTGCCTCAGTCTCTTCAAACCCAGCTGCTCAGCCTCGGGTGTGGGGCATGTGTGAAGACACAGGGAGGGGGACAGGGATAGAAGCCCCTTCCCCTCTCTTTCCCACCCTTCACCACTGGTGATCTGTTACCGTAAGTAGCAGTGGAACAGCGAAAATAAGCACAGAGCTCCAGCTGCAGCACTGCCATGCACACATGACAACAACCTTGCAGTCTAGGCTCTGTCGTCTGAGCTGGCATCAGAGGCATCTGTAGGCTGCTGAGGCTGTGGGCGGTGAGAGCCTCTGTCCTAGGTTGCCCTGAGCTTCACCTCCCACCAAATCATATCTTCAGCCTCCAAGACCAAGGCCACAGTGAAAATGAGCCAGGCAAGAAGCCTGTCCTTTCTGAGGATGAAATGGGGACAGGAGCAGCACAGTGGAGATAGCATTCGGGGGTGGGAGGTGGACATGCTCCAGGCTGGGGCCCAGCTGGGTGGTCTATGCAGCCATGCAGTTAAATGGATTTCAGGGGAGATCTGGATTACTGCTCATGCCACTCCCCGTGTTTAAATAGCAGAGACTCTGCGCACTCAGAATCTTGTCTGGGAAATCTTCCAGACTGCACTCGACCGCCACCATCATGCCCCTCCTGCAGGCCTGTGTCCTGCAGTCCCTCTCTGCAGTCGCTGTCCCAGGGCACTGACCCAAAGGCCTCCTGGGTGCCTATTCTTCAAATTTCCTGATGATTACAACAAAAATGTCATTGCTTAAGCTCATCCTATGCGTCCAGCAACATGCTAAGTAATCTGCACACATCACCTCATTTAATCTAATCATTACTGACTCCATGAAGTCAGTTTTGTTATCTCCGTCTCACAGAAGAGGAAACTGAGACTCAGAGAAGTCAAGTCTTCTTAGAGAAGACGTTTACACAGCTAGGGAGCCATGGGGCCGGATTCGAACCCTGGCCTGTTTGACTCCATGCCCTTTTGCTGCTATTGCCCAAATACTGGTGATGAGCGTGTGTTTGTTCTAACACACTCAGGAGCAAGGAAAGTAACATCACTAATGTGGCAAACCCTCACCTGCCAGGGGCAGCAAGATGGCCCCCATCTGTCATTACCGCGAGCCCTCTGTCTTAGCCCATTCCCCTTAAAAAAAAAGAGAGAAAAGTCAGCGCACACGCTAAAGCTTTATGAAGAGGGGAGTTAATCCCAGGGCAGCAGTAGTGAGAGGAAGAGGAAGTGAGGCAGAGAAAGAGTGAAAGCAAATACGAAGTGGTACATTGCAGAGCTGGCTGTGGCACCCTGTGAAATAGAAAGGATCGCCCAGCCATGCTGGAGTCTCTGGGGAGGTCACGTGAAACTACTACACCTTGGAACAATTTGTTGGGGAGAAGAGCCAGGAATCTATGTGTTGTTTCCTTTTATCACAGGTGTTTCACAGGTCAAAGTTCACCCCATGGGGCGTGAGCTCCCTCCTACTTCTGGATTGTGTACCTGTGCCCTTGGGGCAGCTATGGGGGTAGCCTCAGTGGGTCTAGGTCAGGTTGGACCTGGTACTGGAGCTGTTTCAGCTCCTCCCCATCACAGCAGGCATGATGAAAATCATGCAGAAACCCGCACTTGCCCCCAGGTGGCTGTGACAGCCTGTGTTGGGAGGTGGGGTGACAGTGGCAACAGGGGCTCTCCACTGAGCAGGTGGCTGAAGCTGACCAGGAGGGGCAGATAGGGGGAAGGCAAAGGACCAAGCAAATCCAGCTCTCCATCTCTTTCAAGAGCAAGTCCAAATTCCTTATCATGGCATCCAAGACTCCCCCCAGGGTGGCTTCAGCCTATTTTTCCAATCTAGTCCTCTGTGCCTCCATACCCCTTCACTTCAGGGCCACCACTAGTTCGTGCAGCTCTTATGTATGAAGGAGAAAAAGTAACCTCTCTGCATGGTCACAGCCCTGTGGGCTCAGGGTTTGGCTGGCAGAACAATATTTTGGTACAAATTAGAAAAATAAAACACTTTCTTCCTGATCTCAGCTCACATCAGAGTGCACAGCCGGATTTCAACATGCCCGTTGGCCACCCATGCGTGGAGGCCTTGCCAACCATACTAAATCCCAGATGAGGAAACAGACCCAGAGAGGTGGAGGCCCTTGCCCAAGGTCACACAGTCCCTAAGTGGCAGACCCAGAGCTGGGACTCAGCTTCTAACTTGAACTCAGCTTCTCTGCCTCCAGTTAGGCAGCCTTGAGCCCACCACTCCCCCATCCCGTATAGAAACAGATTTTGAAAATTTCCAGGTGTGTCTGGTGCTGACCTTGTGTTCTGCCCTGTTCTAGTGCCCAAGGCCGTGAGAAAGGGCCTGCACCCCAGCTCTCCCTTCCCCATCCATGACCTGCAGAGAAGCAGCCCCTGGGGCCTTTGCCAGTGACCTCATGGGGAACCACTGCCTGCTGACTTCCTGTTTTTATATTCTTTTCTCCTCTGCTTATTTTTTCTACTTTGTTGTTCTTTGGTCATTTATGGTTCTCTTCCACTATCCCACCCTGCAAAACTGAACTTTATTTTTTGTGATTATTTTAAATACATATTTAGATAAGAAGATGTTATATTAATATTACACTTTTCTTTTTTCCATTATGAGGAATTGGAGTTGAGTGTTTTCTCCCTTCCTCCTCCCCCTCATTCCCCATGGTTTATTTCCCAAACTATAGTCTTCAGGCTCCATAGCTTAGAAGAGACAGACTCAAAATCTCTGTTTGCAAGTATCATGTGAATTCCAGGGATTCTGTCTCCTGGAGATGCCTCTTCTGCTGGACGCTGTAGCAGACTGATGGGAATAGGTCTCTCAGCCTCCCCACTGCTGACATCCTTAGTTACTAAAACACAAGTCCCTACTTAAAAACCACGTGGGCTCCCCATTTCTTCCAAGACCATGTCCAAATTCCTTATCATGCATCAAAGACCCTCCAAAGGCTGGCCCAGCGTATTACAGCTTTCCAACGTGGTTCACTGTTATTCCATCTGCTTCTATACCTCCTCCCCCCACCCCCTATTTCTACCATACCAGCCACACTGCGGTTCTCACTTCTCCTGCAAGCACCGTGCTCCTTCACATCTCTATACTTTTACATCTGCTGTTCCTCTGCCTGGAATCCTTTTTCCTTTCTCTGTGTCATGGACTCTTGTTCACCCTTCAAGGCATAACTCAGATGTCACCTTCTCAGGGATGCCTTGGCCAACTCCTCCAAGCTGAGTTTATTACTCTTTCCTCTGTGTTCCTTCCATACTTTGTCCCTAAGAGTACATATAAGTGTATTTATATTTACTCTTGATAATCTAGAACCATTTTTATTATTCTAGCCTTCTCCCTCATTGGATTAGTCACATGTATTTATATTTACTTATAAGTGATTATGTCTGGGATAAATGGCTTTCTCTCCTATTCTGTGCATGTGTGTGTGTGTGTGTGTGTGTGTGTGTGTGTGTGTGAGAGAGAGAGAGAGAGAGAGAGAGATGCATGAATGTTTTGCTAACTGTAGTATTGAAATATGATTGTCCCACAAGGCCCAGTGTGGCAGGCCCCTGGGGGAAGGTGTGAACTGAAAGGTTGGCCACTCACATGTTGATCTCCCAGGGGGAGGCTGTGGATCATTTAACAGGAAACCAGAACATGGGGCAGGTAGAAAAGGAAATGCTTGTGTCTTCAGGGCCATGTTTATCAAAATATAGTTCACAAACCATGGTGTCAGAATCACCTAGGGGAGGAGGGAATCTTTTTTAAAATACACATTCCTGAGCCTGACCACTAACCTTGTGAATCCAGGTTCATAGGTCCCAGGAATCTGCATTTTCATAAACTACCAAGAGATTCTTCTGCATCAGAGTTTGAAAACCACTGATCCAGGTGCTTTGGGAGCTGGAGTTTATGCCACTGAAACTGTGCTTGTCGAGGCCACTAGTTGTCAAACTTCTTGAATGTGTAATTTAGTGGCTGCTTTTCAGGCCTCATTCATATGCTCTCTTGGTGATATTTGATGCACATGAGCATTGCCTCCTTTTTGAAACCCTTTACTATCTCACCCTCTAGGACATCACTTGTTCTTGGTTCATATCTCAGCCTTTTAACCGCTCATTTCCACCGTCCCTATCTGGCTCCTCCTCCTCCAAGTGCCCCCGCATTCTTGGATCTTCTCCCAGGTCCTGACCTTGGCCTGTCCTTGATTTTTTAAAAATTTTTTCCTTTTTCTTAAATTTCAAAATATTGTGGGGGTACAAATGTCTTTGGTTACATGGATCACTTTTGTAATGCTTGCATCAGGGTTATAAGCATGCCCATCACCCAGATAGTGTTCATTATACCCATTGAGTAAGTTTTCACCCATCCCCTCTTCCACCCTCCCCCCTGCTTGAATTCCACTGAGTTTTACTCCCCTTTGTACATGTGTGTGTTCATTGGTTAGTTCTAACTTAATAGTGAGTACATGTGGTATTTGTTTTTCCATTCTTTAGATACTTCACTTAGGATAAGTGCCTCCAGTTCCATCCAAATTACTGCAAAAGGCATTAATTCATCCTTCTTTATGGCTGAGTAGTATTCTCTGGTATGCATATACCAGATTTTGTTAATCCACTCATGAATTGATGGGCACTTGGGTTGACACCACATCCTGGCAGTTGTGAATTGTGCTGCAATAAATATTCCAGTGCAGGCGTCTTTTTGATAAAATGCCTTTTTCCCTTTAGGTAAATACCCAGTAGTGGAATTGCTGGATCAAATAGTAGGTCTACTTTTAGTTCTTTGTGAAATTTCCATACTGTTTTCCATAGAGGTTGTACTAATTTACAGTCCCACTAAGAGTGTATAAGTGTTCCTTTCTCTCTGCATCCACACCAGCATCTATTGTTTTTTGGATTTTTTTAATAAAAGCCATTCTAACTGAGGTAAGGTGATGTCTTATTGTGGTTTTAATTTGCATTTCCCTGATGATTAGTTACATTCAGCATTTTTTCCTATGTTTGTTGGCTATTTGTCTATCTTCTTTTGAAAGCTTCTGTTCATGTCTTTTGCCCACTTTTTAGTGGAGTTGTTTATTCTTTCTTGCTGATTTGCTTGAGTTCTTTGTAGATTCTGTAGATTAGCCCTTTATTGGATGTATAGCTTGTGAATATTTTTGCCCATTCTGTAGGTTGTCTATTTGCTTTGTTGATTATTTCCTTAGCTGTGCAGAAGCTTTTTAGTTTAATGAAGTCCTATTTATTTATTTTTATTTTGCTGTGATTTCCACTGGGGTCTTCTTTATAAATTCTTTGCCTAGGCTGATATCTAGAAGAGTTTTTCCAACATTTTCTTCTAGAATTTTTATGGTTTCATGACTTACATTTAAGTCTTTTATCCACCTTGAATTAATTTTTGTGAGTGGTGAGAAATATGCTGTTTCATTCTTCTGCATGTGGCTATCCAATTTTCCCAGCACCATTTTTTGAATAGGGCTTCTTTTTCTTTTCCCCAGTGTATATTGTTGTCAGCTTGGTCAAAGATCAGCTGGTTGTGTGTGGATGGTTTTATATCTGGGTTCTCTGTTCTGTTCCATTGGTCTATGTCTTTATTTTTTGCACTAGTACCAAGCTGTTTTGGTTACCATAGCCTTGTAGTATAGTTTAAAGTGTGGTAATGTGATGCCTCTAGATTTGTTCTTTTTGCTTGAGATTGCTTTGGCTATTCAGGCTCTTTTCTGGTTGCAAATGAAGCGTACAATTATTTTTTCTAAATTTATGAAATATGATGTTGATATTTTGATGGGGATTGCATTGAATCTGTAAATCACTTTGGGTAGTATGGACATTTTAACAATATTGATTCCATTGATCCATGAGCATGATATGTTTTTCCATTTGTTTCATCTGCGATTTCCTTCCTCAGTGTTTCATAGTTCTCTTTGTAGAGATCTTTCACCTCCTTGGTTACATATATTCGTAGGCATTTTATTTTCTTTGTAGCTGTTGTGAATAGTATTGTGACTTTGATTTGACTCTCAGCTTGACTGTTATTGGTGTAGAGGAATGCTACTGATTTGTGTACATTGATTTTGTAACCCAAGACTTTGCTGAATTTATCTATCAATTCCAAGAGCCTCTTGGTGGAGTCTTTGGGGTTTTCTAGATATAAGATCATATTATCAGCAAAAGAGATAGTTTGACTACCTCTTTCCTGATTTGGATACCCTTTATTTCTTTTGCTTGCCTGATTGCTCTGGCTAGGACTTCCAGCACCATGTTGCATAGAAGTGGTGACAGTGGGCACTCTTGTCTTGTTCCAGTTCTTAGTGGGAATGCTTTCCACTTTTCCCCATTAAATATGGTGTTGGCTGTGGGCTTGTCATATATGGCTTTTATAATTTTGAGACATATTCCTTCTATGCCTAGTTTTTTGAAGGTTTTGATCATGAAAGGGTGCTGAATTTTGTCAAATGTTTTTTCTGCATCTAGTGAGATGATCATATACAGTCTTTGTTTTTGCTTCTGTTTATGTGATGAATCACATTTATTAATTTACATATGTTGAACCATCTTTTCATTCCTGGAATAAAGCCCACTTGGTCATGGTGGATTATTTTTTTGATGTGCTGTTGAATTCAGTTTGCTAGTATTTTATTGAGGATTTTCACATCTATATTCATAAGGGATATTGGTCTGTAGTTTTCTTTTTTTTGTTGTGTCCTTTCCTGGCTTTGGTATCAAGGTGATACTAGCTTTACAAAATGAGTTGGTGAGGAGTCCCTTCTTCTCAATGTTATGAAATAATTTCTGCAGTATGGGTACCAGCTCTTCTTTGTAGGTCTGGTAAAATTCAGCTGTGAATCCATCTGGTCTGGGGCTTTATTTTTTTGTTGGAAGGTTTTTTTATTACTGCTTCAATCTTACTGCTTGTTATTGGTCTGTTCAGGAGTTCTGTTTCTTCCTGATTGAGTCTTTGAAGGTTGTGTGTTTCTGGGAATTTGTCCATTTCCTCTGTGTTTTTGTGTTTATGTGTGTAGAGATTTTCATAGTATTCACAGATGATGTTTTGTATTTCTGTGGTATCAGTGGTAAGATCTCCATTTTCGTTTCTGATTGAGCTTATTTGGGTCCTTTCTCTTCTATTCCTAATCTAACAAGAGGTCTATCAATTTTGCTTATCTTTTCAAAGAACAAACTTTTTGTTTCATTGATCCTTTGTATTTTTTTTTTTTCCATTTCATTTAGTTCTGCTCTGACCTTAGTTATTTCTTTTCTTCTGCTAGTTTTGGGTTTGGTTTACTCTTCCTTTCCTACTTCCTTGAGATGTGTCATTAGATTGTTAATTTGTGATCTTTCTGTCTTTTTGATGTAGGCATTTAAGGCTATGAATTTTCCCCTCAGGACTGCTTTTGCTGAATCACATAGATTTTGATAGCTTGTGTCTCCTTTGTCATTCAGTTCGAGGAATCTTTTGATTTCCATCTTAATTTCAATATTGACCCAATAATCATTCCCTAGCTGGTTGTTTAATTTCCATGACTTTGAGTAGAACTGAGCATTTCTCTTGGAGTGGATTTCTAGTTTTATTCCACTGTGGTATGAGAAGATACATGGTGTGATTTCTAATTTGTTGAATTTGTTGAGACATGTTTTGTGGCCTAAGATATGGTCAATTTTGCAGAAGGTTCCACGTGTTGATGAGAAGAATGAATATTCAGTAGTTTTTGGGTAAAATGTTCTGTAAATGTCTGTTAGGCCCATTTCTTCTAGAGTCCCATTTAAGTCCAGTGTTTCTTTATTTATTTTCTCCTTGGATGATCTGTCCAGTTCTGTCAGTGGGGTGTTGAAGTCCCCGATAATTATGATGCTGCTGTTTATCTCTTTGCTTAGATCTAATAGGATTTGCTTTATGAATCTGGGTGCTCCTATGTTAGGTGCATAAGTATTTAGGATTGCTATGTCTTCTTGTTGAATTGCTCCCTTTACTGTTATATAATAATCATCTTTGTCTTTCTTTACTATTGTTGATTTAAAGTCAATTTTATCTGATATGAGAATGGCTACACCTGTTTTCTTTTGGTTTTCATTTGCATGGAATATTTTTTTCCACCCCTTCACCTTGAGTCTGTATTAGTCCTTGTGGGTTAGATGTGTTTCTGGAGACAGCAGATACCTGGGTTGGTTTTTTTTTATCCATTCTGCCAGCCTATGTCTCTTGAATGGGGCATTCAGACCGTCCATATTGATTGATAGAATTGATATGTGGGATGCTGTTCTGTTCATCCTGTTGGGTAGTACCTTATTGCTTTGTTTTACCTCTTGTGCTATTGTTTTATATGAGCTCTGAGCTTTAGGTTTTGGGTGGTTTTACACTGGTTGGTGTCTACTGTGCTGATCCAGGTATAATGCAGTTCTGAGTATTTCCTGCAGGGCAGGTTTGGTCTTGACAAATTCCCTCAGTGTTTGCTTGTCTGGAAAAGTCTTTATTTCTCCATCATTTATGAAACTTAGTTTTGCAGGGTACACAATTCTAGGCTGGCTGTTGTTCTGTTTTAGAAGACTAAAGATAGGACCCCAATCCCTTGTGGCTTGTAAGGTCTTAGTTGAGAAGTCTACAGTTAGCCTAATGGGTTTTCCTTTGTAAGTTAATTGATGTTTTCACCTCAGAACTCACAGGACTTCCTCCTTCGTGTTGACTTTGGCCAGTCTGATGACTATGTGTCTTGGTGATTGCCTCTTTGCAATGAATCTCCCAGGTGTTCATTGAACTTCTTATACCTGGATGTCTAAATTTCTAGCAAGACCAGGGAAGTTTTCCTCAATTATTCCCTCAAATAGGTTTTCCAGCCCTTGTGCATTTTCTTCTTCACCCTCAGGGATGCCTATGATTCACATATTTGGTCATTTTACATAATGCCATATTTCTTGTAAGCTTTGGTCATTCCTCTTAATTCTTTGTTCTTTATTTCTGACTGACTGAGTTAATTCAAAAGAGTTGTCTTCAAGCTCTGAGATTCTTTCTTCTGCCTGGTCTAGTCTGTTCTTAAAACTTCCCACTGTGTTTTGTATTTCCTTAAGTAAATTTTTCATTTCTAGAAGTTCTATTTGTTTTTTTTTTAATATGTTGATCTCTTTAGTGAATTTTTCATTCATTACCTAAATAGTTTTTCTGGTTTCTTTGAGTTGGTTTTCCATTTTCTCTTGGATTTCATCAAGCTTCCTTACAATCCATATTTGGAATTCTTTATCTGTTATTTCAATGTTTTCATTTTGGTTAGTATCCATTGCTAGAGAGTTGGTGTTCCCTTTTGGGGGTGACTTTTCACTCTGATTTTTCATACTTCTGGAGTTCTTTCGCTGATTCCTTCTCATCTGGAGTGGCTGTTGCTTCTTATTTTTGGATTTTCTTTTGTTTAGATGGGGCTTCCCCCCTCCAACTCACAAGGGTATGTCTGCAGCATATGTTGGGTAAGAACCTTTGGCTTTGCTTGTGGGTGCTTTGATGGCAATCTAGGTTCTAGATGCATGCCTCTTTTATAAATATCCTTAATGTGGTGGTTTTCTCAGTTGCTAGTTGTTTGTGGGCTGTAGCAGTGGTGAGCTATGGCCCCATCCTTGATGTTCCACACTGGCTTCCACTACCATGTGGAGATGCTGGTGATATCTAAACCGGTATTTCCCATGCAGATGCTCTCCCTGGCCTTCCTCCTGTACAGAAAACTCCCTGCTGGAACTCTGCACTGGGATGATCCCAGCCATCTCAAATTGTACATTTCTAAAACTGTTCTGTGTGTCTTCCTCCTCTGTCTTCTATCTTTGTGGAAGGTATCACCTGGACACTGAACTAGGTACCCGAGTCACCCCATCCCTACCACTTACTAGCTGCATCATCTTGGACAAGTTATTTATCTTCCTGTGCCTCAATTTCCTTACCTGAAATATGAACATATCACAGTGCCTACCTCATTGGATTGTGAGGATTAAACGAATTCATACTTATAAAATGCTTAGATGAGTGCCTGGCACACTGGAAGTGCTCAATAAACACCAGCTATTAATAATAATGATGCTGAAACTAATAAATACTTAGTAGTTTACATTCATTTTTATTATCCTGGTCTTCTTCTGCCTCATTGTCCACCCAAAAGGCAGTCACTAAATCCATTTTCTGTGTTTAACGTCTCTACTTCTCTGATATCAGCCCTTTCTTCCCTATTACCTCTACCTCAGTGAGAGTATCCTCAATTCTTCCCTGGTCTAGTCTGGGACTGGTCTTTCACCTATATTGTCTCCTTGTTCACATTTGAGGCTGCTTGGAAGTAGGACCATGCACTAGTCCTCTCTGTATCCCCCAGCACCAGCTGAATACATATTAGATATTTATTGAATAAACAGATGAAATAGAATGAATGGATAAACAGATGGATGGATGGACAAAATCAATGCATTGTGTGGATATCTTCAAAGGGGTAAGATGCCTTATAAACCAAGGTGCTAATGGATAGTCAGGGACTTGGGAAAACAAAATTCTAATTATGTTGGAATCCCTAGAAGGTGTTTCTGAACAGAAAAGTAGCAATGGCCTGATCAATTATATTAGTGTGTCTGAGGAAGTGTGTTTCCCAGAAGGAATGGAGTCTGAAGAGATGTTAGAAAGGAATCAGTGCCTGCAAGTGGTCACTGTGCCTCCAGTTATGCTCAAGGGAGAGAGGCACTGGACCTAAGGTCAGGGGTTTTCCCACTGCTGGAGAGAGGGTGCTGTCGTGGGGCAGAGATGTTCCATCCGGCTTTCCTGACTGTGAAATATTCCCTCTGAATCTTCCCACTGTCTTTCTTCTCATATCATCCTCTTCATAGCACCCAGCCTTTTTGATGACTACTTTGTATAGGGAGCAGATAAAAATTGTATCCTTGGAAAGTCTTCACACTTTGTTTTACAGTCAGTCTCTCATGAACATGGTTCTTGTAGGTCTGTTTGCAAGAGTCCAATCAGCTCTGGATGCATCAACAACACTGAGTTTCTGGACCTACAAGGCTGATGACCAGATCTGTGACCATGGTAAATCCAGTTGCACGCTGCCCTAGGCAGGCCGGGTAGCCAACCAAAGTCCCAAGTTGTGGATCTCTTCCATACATAATTGTGTTCTCCAGTGACATAAATAATGCCTTGTTGAATCCAGTCAAGTTCTGCCTTCATTATCATTATTCCTGGAAATGTTACCGAACTCATTGGAGAAATTCCTTACCAGTTGGCCCACCTAATATTCAACTTTAATAATTCTGCTTTCCTTATTCATTGACCTCTGATTGATAATATGAAATAAGGATGGAAAATATATGGCATACATATTGCCACTACTTCTGCCCATGTTCTTTGCACACTCACTAATGAATTGTGGCTTTCTTTTCCATTAATTTAGCTTCAAATTCTTCTCATGACAGTCCTCCAAGAAAACACTACCAATCAATTAAAGTTGATAGATGGGGTGTAACATATTTACCATTTCTGACCTAAAGGTTTCTATTAATTTTTTTTAAAGAAGAGGCCTCTCAATTATCTATTACTGCATAACATACCAAAATTCAGTGGCTTACAACTATAATTTTATTTGCTCATGATTGTAAGGGTCAGCAATGTGGGCTGAGCTCAGCTGGGCAATTCCGCTGACTTTGCTTGGCTGCAATCACCTAGTGGCTCCATGAGGACTGGAAAGTCTAAAATGGTTTCATTCACATGACTAGTCAATAGAGCTGGCTGTTGACTGGGCCAGGTATCTCAGGTAGGCTCGCTCAGGCTTCTTCACCTGGTATGCATGTTTCAATGTGTAAGTGCTTTTCAAGCCCCTGCTTGTATAACGTTTGCTAAGGTCCCATTGGCCAAAGCAAATTATGTCATTGAGTCCAGAGTCAATGTGGAAGGGACTACATAAGGACATGGATTCAGAGAGGCATGATTCACTGGGAGCCATTATGGTAATGATATATCCCAGATAGGGTGGTAGTTTATTTGTCAGAAATTTACTGAGTGCCTACCATGAAACACATAACTGTGCTCGGCACTGAGTATAAAAAGACAAAGTAATTGGGAAGAACTTTGAAGACTGGAAAAGTTCTGACCTGGTGGAAAGAGGGAAAGAAGGACATACCAAATGCACTGAAATCACTATTGAATCACTGTGATGAAATAATCCTTGCACATATGTCTTTGTATATACTAGGAAGAAGAGGAGTGTGGAATTATTTAGATAATTTCTCCTACTCTCCATTTCATGTAGATTTGTGCAGCCTAAGTTGAATGAGTAATTCTGTTGTTCTCCATCTTGATAAGTGCCCCTTAATGCTTTTCTTCGGACTCTAAAACATTGAAAACAATCACATAAGTGTATTCTTCATGACCACAAAGAGCTACTTGAGGTTTTTTTTCCCCTAGAAACTTGGCCCATTCTGAGACTGAGGCCCATGCTTGCTAGCTCTGATGTTTCCTCCCTCCCTGCGTTCCTGCCACCCACAGCGGCTCCAGTCCAGAATGAAAGTTCAAAGGCCAAATACTTATGATCTAAACAGCCTCTCCAGCAGTGACGGCAAAGAGACAAGTTCACTTATGAAAACAAACAATCATCCCTTCCATCTATATAGCTCTTGAGGCTTCTTTTCAAAGCATATTCACATCCTTTCTCCCATCAGATCATCCCCCAAACCCTTTGAGGTGGGCAGGGCATGTAACATATGGGGAAACTGAGGCCCAGAAAGGGGAATTGACTTCCTCAGTGAGTGACCAGCCTGAAGGTAGGGTTCTGGATTCCTGGTTCCAGGTCTTGGCTTGCCCTGTGGACAACACTGCCATCAGCAGAGATGTATGCTATCCACAGGTCTATGAAGCCTGCTTTTAAAACCCTGCTACCTTCCTGAGAGTTCCAGTAATAACCATCAACCCTTGCTTTACTTCTCATTCGTACGGAAAGAATGAGGGGGACACACCGAACACTTCGCTGGGTGCTGGCTTCTAAATCTTTTCTTTCCAGGAGAAGATAGTGGATTCTCTTTGAAGTCCCAACTTCCGGCCTATAAATGATCCAGCCGGGTTCCTCCAGCTGGAAAACAGAGGCTCAAGCCAATTTCACTCGCCGTTCTCACCTTACCTACTCAGAATAAAATGTGATACAGGAGAAAAGTTGAAATCAACGTCCAGAAAAGTCCTGGAGAGGACAAGCCACCACCCATGATTTGAATGCAGTATGAGAAAGTCCAGTGTACAGGTGGGAGGAGACACCTTGCCTCCATGCCGCTAGAAGGTTTGGGGTGAGAGGCAGGCCTGTTTTTACAGTACTGGTCGCCTCCTTGTGCCCAAGCTCACCTTCCCCGTGAGGGCGGATTTTCTGTATCCCTGCCCTGGAGCATAGGAACCCATTGGAAAGGGGGGTCGCAGCAAATTTCCCGATTCTCATCAACTAGATCAGGGAGGGTGAGAAATGGCAATAATGCCACTTCCTCCCCACACGCCTTGCTCATGGCAGACGTGGCAGTCTTTGTGGCTGAGAATCGAAGTGGCCGCAGAGTGCTTTTCAGTATGACTGTTGAAGCAGCCACTCGATGAGGCTGGCATGCTCTTTGAAATCTGTCTGCCAACTCTGTAGTTCCTGGCGGCCCAAAGGCCTTGTAGAAAGAGGGCAGAAGTGGGGGAGTTCTCCGGGTATGCACGAGGTGGACATTCCTAGCTTCTGGAGGCCCCCATGTTCTAGGCTTTAAAAACAAAGAGGTTGCTGGGTGTGGTGGGGCGCGCCTATAGTCCCAGCTACTCAGGAGGCTGAGGTGGGAGGATCGCTCGAGCCCAAGGAGTTCAAGTCCAGCCTGGGTGACACAGTGAAACCTCGTCCCTAACAACAAACAAACAAAACAAAAAAACAAGGGGTCATGGTCACCTATAAACAAGAGTTTGTTGCTATAGGAGAGTCTTTTAGAAACTGAAGGCCTTTGACAATAGCAAAAGTGAAAGCTTCATTTGATGTTTCTCCACCGCGTTAACATATGGTCAGTTACTGGCAGCCCATCTATAAGATTCAGAAAACACAAAAGACTGTCAAAAGTCACAAATGAATACTCTAAACCATGTTATTAGAAAACTTATCAAATGAGTAAGAAAAATAGCAGAGTGGTGAGAGCAGGAAGGGATGGTAACCCCCTGGTTAAATGATGAAGAAATAGGATCAGAATAGGAAAGCAACTTTCTCAAAGCCACACAGCACATCACTGGCAGAACTGGAACCCAAGCCAACACTCTTTCAACTTCACTGCACACCTTTCTTCTACACCCCCACGTGTATTCCTCTACAAATCTGTTGCCTGCCCCAGCACGACCCTTCCCCACCCAGCCACCTCTCTCCGTGGGGGAGGATTATTAGCTTACAGATTTAGCCACAAAGTGGCTCAATTTAAATTGTGCTACTAAGGAGGGGATAGGGAATCTTGACCTGCTTTCTAATAAATATGACAACTTGTGCTTCTCTTATGAAGCCTTTGAATTGTTCTCCAAATACCTTCAGGGCAGAGATGTTCAGTGAGAAGCAGGCACTGCATAATAATGGGCCAGGAGATTCCTATAGAACTTTGAAAAACATTTACATCCCAATTCACTTGTGGCCAGCAGAAGAGAAAAAAGGTGTAGAGATGCAATGTGCAAGCATGCTAAAGGTGAAATACTGACGCGTCTGATATACATAGCGCACATTCCAAAAGTATCCCAGACTTGAGGCTTTAGAAGATGAATAACTCCCATAGACGGCTTTTAATTAAGAGCCCTCGATTTTATATGAAGTTGTATTATAATTGTGGCCTCCATTCTTAGAGCTGGTATTTCCAACTGTCACGTGAAGATGGGGAGTCCCTTCCTTACCTTGTACAGAGCAAATAGCACTGCACCTAGAGTTCATTGGCCTGGGTTGTCCATCTCCTCGCGCCCCCCCCAACCTTTTAGTGTTTATATAGTACTTCAGGCCATTATCTGGGTTTAATTTTCTTAATATATAAAGATAAAGGAGTTCAGCAATTTAACTTCTGGGAATTTACCCAATGAAAGGGTTAAGAATTTATGCAAAGATTCAGCTGCATGGATGTTCATTACAACATTTATAATAGAGAAAAAGTGTCCAACAACAGGGGATTGGTTAAATCAATTTAGTACTTCAGATAATGGGAAAGTATGTAGCCATTAAAATGATGTTGGGAAATATATCAACAGCCACAGAAAATATTAGGTAAAAGAGGGAAAAACTCACAAAAACTATATTATAGGATGGACCTTTTCTTGTTTGAAAAAAGTGCGTTTGTGTGTGTATAATACATATTATACATACCCCAATTTTTTTTTATATATATATATTTACCTAGGAGGACATACAGATGATCTAACATGGTGTTAATAGTGATTGTTTAAAGTAAGTAAGATTATGGATATTTTAACATTTCTTCTTTTTACTTACCTGTATTTTCTGATTTTTCTGCAATGAGCAGTGGTATTTTTTTAATAATAAAAAGCAATAAAAGAAACTTTATTTTTGAAAAAGATGGGGGCTTGACTACGATCACTGAAGTTCAATCATGCTCAAGAATTCTGTAAGGAAAAAATAGTCCCCACAGAACAGGGGTGGGATGGGAAGAGAGCAAAAGGCCACCCCCTGCCATGGGAGCTGGAGAAGGGTCCTTTCTACTTTGGCCTGTGTGCTCAACATAAAGATCCTCTCCACCCAGCTCATGCTCTGTCCTGCAGTTACTCGCCGCTGGCTTTCTGGCCCTATTTTGAGTCACTCTTCAGACATCACTTAAAAGGAATTTCTGTTTAACCACAGCGCCCACATGAAGAATCCTACTAAAACTCCATTTTACTAAGTTCCAGCACACAGATGACTTAAAGTAGCTACAGAGGCCTCAGAGGGAGCCTCCACGTCCCCAACACCCAGAGCAGTTGTTGCTGGTGGACAAGCCCCGTCTTCCATCCCACGTTCCTCCCACCCCCTCCACTCACAAATCCTAGGCAGCAATTGATTACATGTTCCATTCTCTGCTTGTATTTCCATTGTGGACTGGTTGCTGGCGTTTGCTCCTGACATGCCTCTGACTCTACTCAAGTGATTAAAAGTAGAGACGCTTGTAGATCAGGCCACAGAGAAGTTCAGCATGACCGAGAACTGTGGCTGAACTGTTATCTCGCGTGTACCTGCCCACCCTGCGTATTCGGGGATAGCCTCCACCCTCTCTTCCTCTCCTCTGAATGCTGATTTTCCTTTCTGTTTATCTCTCTCCTCAGTCACCCTGGAGGGAAACTCTCCCACCCCTCTCAACTCTTAGAGAAATTTGCGTGGGCTTCAACATTCCCTTGGCTGGCCCCTGGGGATGCCTTGATGTGCTCTTATTTTCCCTTTTATGTTTAAGGTCCCCTGGGGCCCCCTTGACCCTTGAGGGCTGGTTACACTTGGCTGAAGCCTGGACTCCACCGCTGTGTGTGACTAGAGGCAGAGTAGGAGTGGTGGGAATTGGGGGGAGAGAATTTTTCCACATTTTTAAAGATAATATACTAACATCACAGTTAAGGCTAAAATGGAAATATGTTAGAGGAAGCAAGATTGTGAGGCAGATAGAGAAAAGAGGCACCCACTACCCCACCGACCAGTGGTGGAAACTCTGCTGCCCCCAACCCTGCCATTAGGGCCCCCCTTCCCAAGACTGAATAATGCCTAATTGTGGACTGGATTGAGGATTTGTGCCTGTTTACCAAGAGGAAATCCAGAAAAATGCCTGCATTGGCAGAAGGAGATTCCCTCTTAGATGAGTGGTATAGGGGTGTGGGAGGGCAGGGAACACTATACCATGTGTCTCTTCCCAAAGGGAAGAAGCCCTTGTGAGCCTTCCCCAGGGGCCTGCTTGGTGGGGCGCACCCTATCCTACTCCTTGTCATTCATTCAACACCATTTATCAAGCATTCTATATGCTAGGTCCAAGGCACAATGCTAAATGGGAAAACTGAGGCATAGATCAAGCAGCTTGTCCAAGGTGCCCCAGCTAGTTAGTAGAAGATCTGGAAGACAAATGTGACTCTCACTGCAGAACCCTCACACTTTCCTCGATGCCAGATGTTTGAGATGAAGGGAAGATCTCCTAGGTGTTTTCCGGGCTTTGTCCAGGTTGCCTGCAACATCGGCCTGTGGGATCTGACTTCCCAGAAGCTGGGGTTGGGACAGCCCTGGGAGCAAGCAAAGTGCACCCCAAATTTTCTAGTGGGGTTACTTGTGCAGTTGGCTCCTGGCCTCAACAGACTACAGCTGGTGGTGTACGGGCTGGGCATCTGTGGGGACAAGTGAGTCTTTACCTCCAGTCCTCAGGACAAACAATGTAGCAACAGCTGGCTGAGAGGTTTGGAAGGGAGGTTTCCACTCAACAGCACAACCCAGATTTAGGTTCCTGTGACTTCCTAAGCAGCCGCCCCCTTGGATCTTTAATCCTTCCTCCTATGTCCTTCCTGCCACCTGTAGTCTAAATTTAGTGACAAGCACAGTAGCGCAGCACCTTCTGCCTGGGCCACTTTGGCAGGTCATCGAGCTGCTAATGAGTGTGTACTTGCTCCATCTCATCAGGGCCGCTGTGGGGGTGGGGAGCTGGGGGGGGCGCCCCATGATGATCTCCCTGGTGGGGTCCCCTGCACTATGGGCTTTCTTATTTTTTCCCTCTGATTATATAGATAATATATAACTGGGAAAATGCAGAAAAATATAAAGAAGAAGATAAATAATATTGTATTCCCTTCACTAAAACGTTTCATTGCTAATGTTTTCATCCAGGCTTGTTTCTTTATATTTGAATAATATTTTTATTCTGATAACAATAAAGCTTATTAATAAAAAATTAGATGAATATAAGCAAGAAAGAATCCCAGCTTCCAGAAATATTACTGTTAACATTTTGGTGTATTTCTTTTCAATTTTTTTTCTATCCATTTTTGTTTGTTGGTTGGTTTACAAAGTTGAAATCACAGGATACAATCAATTTTGTATGTCACTTTCTTCACTTATCCTTTTTCAAAATAAGCTGTCTCCACGTCTTTATTTCATACTGTTTAACACTATTTGTGAACACAATATTCCATTGTTTCAATATACTATGACTTACTTAACGATTTCTCTGTTCGGGATGTTTAGGTTGCTTCCAATTTTTGTAATTATACAACTCAATAAGCATCCTTATGCCTAAATCTGTAACTACATCTCGAATTACTTCCTTAAGATCAATTTCTGGAAGTAAGATGATAAAATAAAAGGCAATGAATATTTTTAAACATTGTGATCCTTCACGCCAAAATATTTTCCAAAAGAGCTGGGACATCTTACACGATCTCCTCCGAGCAGTGCAGGGAGTGAATAGGCAGCATTTTTGATAGGAGTGAAACCAAGTTCAAGAATAGAAAGAAAGAAATTGGGTTCACTGGCACATTTTAGCCTAAAGGGAAAGGTCAGAAAGGAAGAGAGTGAAGCTTCATCTTTTGCAGAGAAACAACTTTTATGAAAGAGTTAGGAATGACAGCCTGTCTAGACTTATTCCAGATCAAATGGGGGAAGCCATCTCTTCCTCTGCTCACCTCCCTGGGCAACTTCTCCTAGGACTAGAGCAGTGGCACCAGCCAGCTCCTTGGCAACAGATGGCTCTGTCCACTATAGTTGCTATCAGAAAGGCAGAAACATGCTAATAGGAAGAGACTTTAAAGATTCTTAAGTCCAACCCCTCACTTTATCAGATCAAAGCCTAGAAAAATAAAGTGACCTGTCCAAGAAATGATTCACAGCTAGTTGATGGCACATCTGGGGCTAGTACCCATATCTCCATTCACATTGGATGACAAAGAAAAGTGACTGGACTTGATTTGAAGGTACGATCCTTTTATACATGACTCCTCGTACACATGTATCCTTGCATGCATGTTTCCCTTATTAAGTTTTGAGGGTGTGGATGATATACACTTGTCTATAGCATTTAGAAGACATTTTTTAAAATCTGATATGATAGGTTTCAGAGTTTCCTGACTGATTGGTATGAGTTACTAGGCTAAATGATTTCTCATGTCTTTGCTAATTTTCTGGATGCTCTTAAAGGAAGTTAATTAACCTGAGGTCTCCATTCACCCGTGCTCCAATTCATCTGTGTACCTTCTGATCTTGAAGTATCATGACCTGTCAGGGAGAGAATTGTAGCATGTAGGTATGAAGCTTGTGGCCTTTCTTTCTTGCATATATACACTGGGACACCTGAAATGGATTGAAGCTCAGACATGCCCTTTCTGTTTAAAAAAAAAAAAAAAAACTTAATCATTATTCAAAGCTGAGTTCAAATCCCATCTCTTTCAGGAAAAAAAAAAAAATCCTTGGCCCACATAGGCTAAAGTGTTCACTTTCTTTTCTAAATTGTGGCTGTTTATGCCAGTGGTTTGAACAAAACTAATTTGAGTATGATAGTTTTTAATTTCAAAAAATGTTCACAGAACCTACATAATAATTTTAGCATCTATTTTAAAAGTTCATGATGAACAGAGGGTATATATTTTGCCAATCACAATATACATTTGAAAAATAAGTACAGTAGTCTCCCCCTTATCTAAGGGGGACACATTCCAAGACACCCAGTGGTTGCCTGAAACCTCGGATAGTATCAAACTCAATTGCTATCAATTGAAACATGTTTCTGCTAATGCCTTCCACTCACAAATTTAATGCCTTTTCCATCTTAACTAAGCACTTACCACACCCCATGGCTGTAAGTTTGAGATGTGGCAGCAAAACTAGCACAAATTTCTTTTTCCTTCTTCACAATTTCACAGATAGAAGATTTGTTCCTAACATAGATCTTAGCAACCTCAGCATACAATTTTTTTCCTTCCTTATTGAGCCAAGAAGTTTTACTTTTTCACTTAAAGGAAGCACTTGATGGCTCCTCTTTGGCATATGTGAATTCCCAGCATCACTACTCTTGTGCTTTGGGGCCATTGTTAAGCACAGTTAGTCCTCACGTAATGTCATTGATAGGTTCTTAGAAGCTGTGACTTTAAGCAAAACAATGTATAAGGAAACCAGTTTTATCATAGGCAAGTTGATATAAGCAAGAATTAAGTTCCAATGGCATATTTCTGGTCACAAAATTATCACCAAACTTCTAAATAAAGGTTAAAACACTTCTAATATTAAACATTGAAATAAATGTGAGCTATGCCTACATTTAAGAAAGATTAATAACAACAAGCTCGATCATTATTTACCTGCCTATTCCAGTTCAGGGTCTCTGGTGGCTGGAGGCTGTCCTGGTAGCTTAGGGCACAAGGTGGGAACCAATTCTGGACAGGCCACACCCACACCCACACCCACACTCACTCATCCTGGGACAATGTAGACATGCCAATTCACCTCCTGTGCACATCTTTGGGATGTGGGAGGAAAGCAGAGTACCCAGAGAAAAACCACACAGACATGGAAAGAACATGCAAACTCCACACCACTTATTTTTCTCATCGACATTATAATGAAACAAGGTTGAATGAAATGATGTTATTTGAGGACCTTCATACTGTAAAATAAGGGTTCCTTGATCACAAGCACTGCGATACCACGACAGTTGATCTGATAACAGAGATGGCTACTAAGTGACTAATGGGCGGGGAGTGTCTGCAGCTTGGATACTCTGGACAAAGGGAGGATTTATATCCGAGGCTGGATTTGAGTGGGATGGCTCCATTTAAAACTTATGAATTGTTTATTTCTGGAATTTTCCATTTCATATTTTCAAACCACAGTTGACTGTGGGTAACAAACTGTGGAAATCAAAATCACAGATAAAGGAGGACTACTGTATATGAACCTTCTGAGATATGTCTAAGTCGTCTTACAGATATAAGGGTTTGTGATGTGTATTATAACCCATTACAAGAGGTCCAGGGTCCAAAGGTTGGGAACCACTGACCTATTGCATTTATTTACAATGAATCACAGGCCTGGGATGTTGCTTGCAATTGTCACTCAACTTTTCAGGTTGGACTGTCTCCCTCAATTATACCAGATTCTTCCTGAAGACAGGAATTTTCACTTACATGCTTTTGTACTTTGTACATCCACAATGCTAATGGACCAATCAGTTAAGGACCATTAATTGAGTACTACCCATGTGCAGGACACTGAGCTAGACCCTGTGGGAGAGACAAAGGGTAAAGTTCAGTTCGTACCCTCCAGATCTCATGGTCCAGTTACAGAGATATGGCAAATGCCTTTGAGAAATAAAGTAACAACTTAATGGCTAAACTCTACAGTGGGAGAGAGGTTACAGGATTAATCAGGAAATGAGTTGAGCAGACACTAAGCGCTATGAGTACAGAAAAGGAGTTAAAGCGTGCTGCTGAGCTGGAATACTTTGTAGAGGAGGTGCTTGAGTGCGAGCCTGAAAAATGATTAGTACTCAGCCACTTTTTCTGCCCCTGGAAGGTGCTCAGAGAATAACTGAATGAATGAATGTGTAAGGCAAGCGCTTTTGGCCATTTGCTCCTAGATAGGTACAAAGTGAAACCCTCACTCTTACTCTGAAACACATAGGAGTCTTTTTTTTTTTTTGAGATGGGGTCTTGCTATGTTGCCCAGGCCGGCCTTGAACTCCTGGGCTCAAGATATCCTCCTGCCTCTGTCTCCTGAGTAGCTGGCAATACAGGTGTGTGCCACTGTGCCTAGCTAGGAATCAATTTCTTAAAGGCAGCAGTAGATGAAGAGGAGAGGTGCTTGCAGGAACCCCCAAGTCCCATCATCTCTTAGGATGTAATGGCCAGGGTCCAAAAATTGTTTAGGTCAAACTTTCACAGATGAGAGTTTTGAGGCTCTGAAAGCGAAGTGACTTCACAGGATCATACAACCGCTTAGTAGCAGAGCTGGGACTTGACCTCTAGCATTTGGACTTCAAGGCTAGTGTTCTTTTCACTCGATCTGTTACCCCCTAGAATTCCCTCCATTTTACTGAACTTGTCAAAACAACTTGTCTAAAATAAGTTTGTCTGAGCCTAATCCATCCCATTACCTTCTTGTTCTAATCGAAATGCCAGACTGGCCATTCTTCTGTTGCTATCCAAACATGCCTTAATTAGAAATTAGGAGCAACTCGTGGGCCCCGGCCAGTGCTTCAAAGATACCGTGTATTGGCACCCACAGTGCTAAAACCATCCTTGTTAAAGATCACAAACTGCTAATTACAAAATCCAAGCCATTGCCTTGTGTGTTGTAGGATCTCAAGAGTGTGGGTGGGAGATGGGGCCAACTCTGGAGGGGCCCCTCTATTGCCGTTAGTTTCCAGCCACAACAGAGAGCTGCCTCTTGGATACCACAAACCAATTAAGTTGGGAACACTTCCAGGGAAGCTGCCACCATCTGGCAAATATTTGGGCAGCCTGGGTGATCTGAAAAGTCAGGGGTGGGGCACTGGGGTGCACAGACATGTCTTCTGGCCAGGGATGGTCAAGGCTCAGAAGGCTGGAGGCCCATGAAGAAACACCCTCAAATGCCCTCAAGAAACCAACCCCAAATCCCTAGGCCCTCTGTGGGCTGACATCAAGCTGTTGGATTAGCCTGTTCCATTGTGAAGTAACTGGCAAATTCTTAGCTAAGAGATTTTGGTCTCTTTTAACTATGTACTTTTGCTTTTTAAATTTCACTGATAACTTTCTTCATCATTATCAAAGACCCTAGGCCTTCATGTGTTCTCCTTCCTGAACTTCCCCAATAAAGCCTTGCTCTCAAGCCTTAATTCATTACTTCACTCACTCAACACATTTCTGTGTAATACCTTGTATATTCCAGACATTGAGCCAGGTTAGTATAGTGTAGTTAATGCTTAAATTGACCACTAGCTGATGTGGCTTCCACCTCTAGTTCTACCTCTCACTGTGCGACTTGGGCAAGGCATTTGCTTTTCTGGCCCCTCTTCTAGTCTGTCTGGTTCAAACTCCTTACCTATCAAGTGAGGGAATTATATGAAATGATCCCCTTTGATTCTGTCTGTGTCATTCAGGGTCCAGTTTGGACACAGAAACCACATAGTATTTGGAACAGGGGAAGTTTAATATAAATAATTACTAACTAAAACAGGGAATTAACTATTAAAGAGCAAAGTAAACTCTGAAGAACAAGGAATAGCAGAGAGAGGAAGCAGCATAGGGCCTACCCTAGGGCTGATACAGAGGCCTCAAGAAAGGGACAAATTTGGAGAGTACCCACCCCCAAGGCTGAGCTAAAGACCTTACCGGAGAAGGTATAGCTGTAACCCAGTGAGTAGCAGAGGGGTTCACTGAGGTGTTACAGACTGGGGCTGGCAGCAAAGAAGCACCCACTGGGGTGCTAGGAAATCTTGTTGAGAAGCTGCCCACAGGAGTGCTGCTGGTCTCACTGGGAAGCCAGCCAGGGCACTTGTGGAACTTGCCAGAAGCTGCCTGTGGGGGTTACACTGAACCTTGCTGGGGGTGAGTGCTGCCCCCACCTGCATCTCCACCACAGTGGAGCCACAGGAGTAAGAAGAAAAGAAAGCACATCAGAACCAGGAAGAGAAGCCCCTTTGTTCTGAAGCATCCCTTCAGGACCCTCTACCAACGAAGCTTAACATATGCCATCAGGTGAAGAGAAACGTCTATAGGGTTCAGCTGCAGAACTACATGCAGGGCAACGAAGGGTAGATTTGGAGATGAGAAGCAGTAAATCAATAAATTGCATACTGTCATTCTAGAATATATTATTCTTTGATTCAGTTTTAATATTAATGTGTGAAATAAGTGAATCAGTTGTATTGTACCTGCTAGACATGACCTTAGCCTCTTCTTATACACTTTCCTCACTTCTATTCCTCAATAATTAATGAACTGCTTCAGAATGAAACCAGTCTTGACTAGGGTGATCTTTCATCTTTAAACTTGAAACATGCCATAATCATGTTTACATATGGTTATAAAATATGTCTTATTTTATATATAATTAGTAATTAGTTATATAATAACTAAACATCTATACCAAGGACAAAGGTGGGTCTAAGCTCCCAGGGGAATGTTTAAAAGATGTCAAGGCCTTCAATATACTTCCTGATGACAGCAAATAACTTTGAGGGGAAATAAGATAAAGAGTGAAGTCGATCACAAACCAAATATTACCAAGAACCAGGTGAGTGAC
This sequence comes from Daubentonia madagascariensis, assembly GCA_023783475.1. Lineage (NCBI taxonomy): Eukaryota > Metazoa > Chordata > Mammalia > Primates > Daubentoniidae > Daubentonia > Daubentonia madagascariensis. The sequence goes on along the minus strand of JAKFHU010000144.1, from coordinate 1,564,630 downwards.
AGAGAAAATGTGATAAAAGTTCATAGGAAGGAAAAAGGTCCATAGGTTGAAATGGCCAAGGAAAGATTTATTTTTAGAGGTGGGGTCTCTCTCTGTCACCCAGGCTGGAGTGCAGTGGTGCTATCATAGCAGCCCCTAACTCCTGGGCTCAAGCGATCCTCACGCCTCAGCCTCCCGAGTAGCTGGGACTACAGGTGTGTGCCACCACGCCTGGCTAATTTAAAAAAACTTTTTTTGTAGAGGCCAGGCGCGGAGGCTCAGGCCTGTAATCCTAGCACTCCGGGAGGCTGAGGTGGGAGGATTGCTTGAGGCTAGGAGTTCAAGACCAGCCTGAGAAAGAGCAAGACCCCATCTCTACAAAAAATATAAAAATTATCTGGGTGTGGTGGTACGTGCCTGTAGTCCAGGCTACTTGGGAGGCTGAGGCAGGAGAATTGCTTGAGCCCAGGAGTTTGAGGTTGCAGTGAGCTGTGATGACACCACTACATTCCAGCCCTATCTCAAACAAAAAAAAATTTTTTTTTTTGTAAAGATAGAGTCTTGCTAAGTAGCCCAGGCTGGTCAAACTCCTGGCCTCAAGTAATCCTCCTGCCTCAGCCTCCCAAAGTGCTGGGATTACAGCATGAGCCACTGCACCCGGTAGGAAAGATTTTTGATGGCAGTAAGGTTTGAGAAGAACATTGAGCAATGGGTATAGGTTGTATACAATGTGAGAAGGGAATAGGCCAAGATGTGGCTACAGAATGAGAAACACAGACTAACTGGTCTCTTGATCCCAAATTTGCTAGCCTTAGGTTTGAACTGAGCCAGTCAGTTGCCAATGGATGTGTAATGCACACAGGACAGGTGCCAGGGAGATCAGCACGCAGAACCTCTAAGAGTCACTAGATCCTATAAGGCTTTGTTGGAGGAAACATCTATATATAGACTTTCTCTATTATTTAGATAAACCTGTGGTTCTAATATCAGTGGGTTGAGCATTTTCTAGTATAGAGGATTTGCTGCTATAATATTCAACTTCTGCTCTGCACATTGTTTAATTGAAATATTGAAATACCAAGGAAGAAGAGCAAATAGATGTCCCAAATAATTGTGCTCAAGTCTGCAGACACAGCCTTGCTGCAGGGAGTGCCTCATGTTTATTTGTTCTCTCATGAATGAAGATTGGGCAAAGGTGTGGCTCAGAAGTGCTGTGAATGTTTGGAGGAGTTGTACTCTGTGTGAGGATGACAGTTAGAAAGAAAGATGCTGTTGACTTCTGTCAATATCATTTGCACTTAATATTTACTGACATTTGGCTTCTGTGATCCTGGAGTTTGTTGACCTTCCTCCATACTGTCTTTGCTGGCCTGTATTTCTCCACCCATCCCTTAAAAGGTGCCATTCCTCAGGCTCTGTCCTTGGCTTCCTGGGCCTTCATATTCTATAGCTCTGATTACCATTTAGATATACTGACAACATCCACATTTTTATCTTCGGCTTCAGAGTTGAATATCCTCCTGGAAGTAGATGTATTGCAGGTAACTCTAGTTCAACATAGCTGAAACTGAACAACCTTTCTTACCCCACAAACCTGTCGCTGTGCTTGTGTGCCCTTTTAGTAAAAAGCTACATTATTCATCCAGGTGCTCAAGTTAAAAATTGGGAAGTCATCCTTAACTTTCCACTCTTCCACCACCACATCCAAACCAGTCATCAAAGCCTATTGATTATACTTCCAAAATCTCTTAAATCCATCTCCTAGCTTTCATCTCCACTCTGCTCCATGTGCCTTAATCTCTAACCTGGACTATCACAGCCTCTTAACTGTTTTTTAATCACGTAAATATTTTACCTATTAAAAATTATATTAAAAAGAATTCTCCATGGAAAGACATGGAGGAAACTTAAATGCATATTACTAAGGGAAAGAAGCCAATGTGAAAAGGCTATATAGTGCATGATTTTAACAATATGACATTCTGGAAAAGACAAAACCATGGAGACAGTAAAAAGATCAGTGGTTGCCAGAGGTTGGGAGAATGGTTGGGGCGTGGAGAGATGAATAGACAAAACACAAGGGGTTTTTAGGGCAGTGAAACTACTCTGTATGATAGAGTATCCATCATTAGATGGATAAATGTCATTATATGTTTATCCAAACCCACCAAATGCACAACAGTAAGAGTGAACCCTAATATAAACTATGGACTTTGGGTAATTATGATGTGTCAATGTAAGTTCATCCGTGGTAATAAATGTACCACGCTGGTGTGGGATGTTGATAATGGGGGAGGCTGTGCATATGTGGGGACGGGGAATACATGGGAAAGCTCTGTACCTTCCTCTTAATATTTTTCTAAAAAAGTAAAATCTTAAAAAAAAGAATCCTACCAGACATAGGCTGAGGGAGTGTTGCTCTGGCTTGGTTTTAGCTTGCTTCTGCCAGGGGTATAAATGACTTACAAACAGCTTTGAGGTGCCTAGTCCATGAAATTAGTATAGTTTCAAACTCCCAAATGATGTGAGGCCAGGCATAGGTTAAAAATCCTTAGTGGAGACTTCCTTTTCCCCCACCTAAAGACCAGGCCGACTCTGACACACTTCCCCGGGTGTCTCTTTGCTTGTGGGTGGATATTTTCTGAGACATTCTTTCACAGAAGACTCAGCTTTATGGTGGTGTCACAGTTCCAGCTCCCTGCCTTGGGTGGCCCAAGGTGGTGTCTCTTGTCTCCAGGCTCTTACTGGGTAGCTGCAGCTACTGCACTGTCAGCTGTGGGCTTCATTTCCTTCTTTGTTTTTGGCCCCTGGGAATTTCCCTTTCTTAGAACTTCCATTATGCATGACAATAATTATTCTTTTTAACATCTCTATATGTTTTATAGCAGAATGGTTTTAAGGTCATTTCTTCCTCCTTATTGCCAGAAATGGAAGGCTATGAGAGTATTTAGAAGAGACATGGTTATTTCATCTAACAATGGAAACATTTTCAAATGTGCTTTCTTATAATATGAGTACCTTTTGAAAAAAATGTATTCCTCATCCATTGTTAAAATATTGCATTTACCTTGAAGGGGTATACTTAGAAGTTTTGTCTTTTCCAAAACTATTTGCTAGGTACCACACTACTTACTGTTATTTATCATCATGAAAAAGGCTAGAAAAATTGGGAAATTTGTAATTTTGTAAAATAAAGTATAACCTCATGTTTTGGTTAGATTTTAGAGTACTTTCATGGCCATGCTTCATCTCAGTACAAAGTATTGTAAAGAGTCTACTGTTTAAAGGTCTTGTTTTTGTAAAAGTAGCCCTACTAACGATATCCTGAAGCATGTAAACGACAATATGTGGCAATACACTGAAATTGAACGCAGGGGCACCTCTGTTATCCCCTCTGCACTAAGGAGAGCCTACTGTTCTCTCAGGAGCCACCACACACAGGGCATGACATGAGGCTCTAACAAATAGAACATAAGGGAGGTCACCGGTATTATTTCACATATTAAATATTAGTAAAGCTTACTTTTTTCTTATTTTTTAGAAAAAAAGTTTAATTAGAAATAGAAATTTTAATGTTTTCTTCCCTTTCCTCAAAGGATTATCTTGTACACCCTGAGAGGGGTCTCACCCCACTTTGTAGATCACTGTTTTATAGGAGGGTATTATGGGTTGAAATTGTGTCACCCAAAAAGATATGTTCAAGTCCTAATTCCTGGTACCTATGAATGTGACTTTGTTTGTAAATCGGGTCATTGTATTAATAGATGTAATTAGTTAAGATGAGGTCATACTGGAGTAGGGTAGGCCCTTAATCCAATATGACTGGTGTCCTCATAAGAAGAGAAGACATGTTCAGAGAAAAGGTGACGTAGGACACAAAGGGAGAAGAAGAGCCACGTGATGATGGAGGCAGAGATGGGAGTGATGCATCTACAAGGCACGAACACCAAGAATTGCTGGCAAACACCAGGAGCTGGAAGAGGCAAGGAAGGATTCTTTTCTGTAGCTCTCAGAGGGAGCGTGGCTGGACTTTGGACTTCTGGCCTCCAGAACTGAGGCAATACATTTCTGTTGTTTTAAGCCACAGAGTTTGTGGTACTTTGTTATGGCAGCCCTAGCCAACTAATCCAGAGACCAATTGAAGAAAGTTCAGAGAGGTAGCAGGAGTACCGGTAGGGCAAGGTGACCCAGAAACATGGACAGGTGAGAGCTCAGGAAGGAGGGTGTGGGCAATGGTTTCAAATACATCCCAGGAGGCAGGAGGATGTGAGCAAAGGCCCTGGAATGTGCATGCGGAGTGATGGGGGCTGGGAGAGGAAACACACCTGCTCAGAGGGGTGGAGGCACTCTGGGGAGCGGAGGAAGATGCCTCTAGATGGGCTGGGTAGGGATGGCTGTGAAGAGCCCTGAATGTCCTTTCCTTCTGCCCTCTTGGGCTTCCCTCCTCTGGCATCCAAATTCCCACTGCCCTCTAGTTGTTGCAGCCTTGTCTACATTGTTTTCCTTAAGATTTTCTTGTGACGCATATGTGGGCTTCAGGGTGCCCCACTACACCACAGTTCCCTCTATTTCCTTTCCCCCACACAGGGCCAGTCACATTCTCTGTGCCTCGGACACCTGAAATTCTGCCACACTTGAGTCATCACTTGAGAGCCTTATTTGTAAAAGTTTAATAAGTCATTGCATCTCTATTTAATGACATACGAAGCAGCTGTTGGAAAGGTTGATATTGTTAGATAAAAAGCAAGGTGTAGAAAAGTTTGGGTTTTTTTTTTAGGATGCTTTGTTTTTATATAAAAAAAGCTGTATATGCATAGAGTATGCCTACTAGATTAGACTCCCCCTTCAAAACAAGCCAACAAACCAACAAACTAGTAGAAGATGTTGTTTCTGAAAGGGAACTGGGTAGCAGGAAGAGGAGGAAAGTCCAACTTGCTTTTCAATGTGTATGCTTTTGTACTTAAAACTTTTTGTACCATGGATATGTATTACTTATGAAAATTAATTTAAAAAATTAAACATAAGTCCTTCTACCGGTAATGTCACTAATAGCTTAATGTGAATTAACATAGCAGATGGCATGAATGCAGTGGGTGACCGAGGGAAGAGATGTGCTGAAGGTAGAATCAGACATTGAAAGAAGTAACAAGGCAAAGGAGGATAAACTGATCCTGCTCCCATTTCCCTTGAAGGGGTCAGATATTACCTGCTGAGCCCAAAGAAGAGATTTCTGCTATAGAAGCTCACATGAAAGAATAGGTTTACTTATTTATTCATTCAGCCATTCAACAAATATTTATTGAGCACCTACTTCATGTCTTGTGCCAGGTACTGGGAATACAGTGAAGAACAAAGGTGAATCAGTTTCTGCTCTCATAGAGAGATTACAGTTTTTAAGGACTTCAGGCCTTTGGAATGCAGGATGACAGGTGCTAGGAGGAAAAACATATAAGGTGTGTATTCCAAATATTTATTTATTTACATGTCAGTCACTGGATGTAAAAGGCAGAATGACACCCACAGATGTCCACGTTTTAATCCCCAGAGCCTGTGAATAAGTTGCCTTACATGGCAAAAGGGTCTTTTTAGATGTGATTAAATTAATGACCTTGAGATGGAGAGATTGTCCTGGATAATCTGGGTGGGCCCAATCTAATCCCATGTCTCCTTAAAATCAGAGAACCTTTCCTAACTGAGTTCAGAGTCAGAGGGAGATGTCACCATGGACACATGGTCAGAGAGATGTAGTGGTGCTGGTTTTGAAGATGGAAACAGGGGCCATGAGCCAATGAATGTGGGCAGCCTCTAGAAGCTGGAAAAGGCAAAGAAATGAAGGCCCTGCCAGAGCTGGATCGTAGCCTGGTGAGACCTGTGTTAGACTTCTAATTTACAGAGCTGTGTTGTTTTAAGCCACTGAATTTGTGGTAATTTGCTGTGATAGAAAACAAATACTTTGGATTAGCTTGTGGGTGTAACAAGTTGAATAAAACAATGTCCCTGTCCTCAAGAGTTTATATATTATTACAATTTATTGGGGGAAGGAGACATGTAAATGGGATGATAAAAGTGCTAATACCGGGGTGTGTACATGGAGTCATGTCTGTAAAATTTATTGGAGACATTCTGTTAATATCTTCCATCTTAGAAAAAATTCTCCACCACTACTGCCCTATTTTTTCACTTCCCTTTGCAGCAAAACTCCCTGGAGGAATTGCCTATTACTGTAGTCTCCAATTCTTCTCCCCTTTCTTATTAAAGCCACTGAGTTAGGCTTCTGTACCCACTGGCCCATGAACACCACTTGCCTGTGGTCCAGTCGCCAGTGACCTCCATGATGCTAGATGCAGTGGTAATTTTCAGTCCCCACCTAGCACACTGATTAGCAGCATTGACACAGCGGACCATGCCTTCTACCTTGGTACACTTCCTTCACTTAGTTTCCAGGACTCCACACTCTTGTGGTTTCCCTTCTTCTTTACTGGATGACACTTTTCCTTTTCTTTTGTAGGTTCCTTATCTTCTCCCAACTTGCTAATACCAGAGTGCCCCAGAGCTCAGTCCTTGGTCTCTTTTCTTTCTATTTCCTCCTTTGGTGACTTCACGCAATCTCATACCAACTATATGATGGTGGCTCCCAAATTTATCTCTCCATCTCAGACTCACTCCTGGCCTCCAGATTGATATCCAATCTGTAACTTGTCATCTCCACTTGGATATGTAATGGACATCTCATGCTAAACATGTCTAATACTGAACTCCTGCTCTTCCCTATATCCCCCCCCACAACCCGCACCACCCACAGCCTTGCCCATCTCAGTTAATGACAACTTCATCCTTCCAGCTGCTCAGGTTCATAATTGACTCTCTAACATTTCACATCAATCCATCAGGAATTCTTATTGGCTCAACCTTCAAGATCTATCTAGAATCCAGTCACTTCTCTACTGCTACTACCCTGGTCTGGTCACCATTGCCTCTCACCGGGATTACTGCAAAATCCTGATAAGTTTCCCATGCCCTCAGGGAAAGGCCTGAGCCCTTAAGATATCCTACTGGGCAGTACATGATCTATATTCCTGCCCCACCTTACATCTCTCAGGTCATTTCCTCCATCTCTTGCCCTTTCTCATCCTGTTCCAATCACTCTAGCACTTAGCACTTTCAGATATACTCTGTATAATCTATTTTTTAAAGCATGTCAGAAGGTGATATGTATGTCAGTGCTGTGGAAAAAAATTAGGGGAATCAGAAGTGGCAGGCGTGGGGAAGGCAGAATAGGTCGAGGCATACTAAGAACTCCAAAAACAGTTTCCATCTGTAGGACTCAATGAAAAGATGACATTTGAAGGAGGCAAGGCAATTAGTCATGTGACTATATGGGGGGAGAGCAGGGATCTTTGTACTGTGGAGATGATGATGAGTCTCAGGATTCTGAACAGCACCTGGCACTTAATAAGTACTCAACAAATATTGAATGAATGAATGAATTTTCTTTATCACAAGCTCTCATGTTGCTTAATCTTCCCTGTTTTTAATGTTATTTGCTACTTGCTTTTGGAGATATTTATCTAGAATCTCAGTTTTGGACAGCATCAACTATATTTTTGTTTGAAGTGACAAAAGAATGCAGTGTTCCTACAACAACAGGAACAATGATATTAAAAATAAACAATCTAGGGGACTGGTCTGAGAGAAAATACGATTCTACCCTAGAGGTTTGTTTCAACCCTGGAGTCTAAACCGTACCTGTTTGGACATGAATCAGGAATGAAACTGGAAAGACATTATTCTGAAAGTTCACATAACAATCACCCATGACTTTATAAATGCACCACTTTGGTGAGCATTACTACTCTTAAACTTGAAACTAGAAGGTCAGTGAATCCTTTGTTTAAGATGGCATTAAGTTAAATCTCTATGTGTGAATTGTTTTCATACAGAAAACTGAGTCACTTACATTATCCACTAAATCAACACCAACTTCTCAGGCATTTACTTGGGGAAGCTGTATAACTACTGTGTAAGAAGGTAGGCATGGAATCACACAAACATGCTGAAACACAGGAAGTGACCACTCTGAGAATCTCTATATCAAATTTTTATGTTTGTTATAATATCTTATTATATCTTATTCACTTAATCTTTTCAGTACTTTGGAAAAAAGAGGAAATACAAACAAAAAGCAAAAACTGAAACAAGATTGTCTATCAAACCTATTCCTAACTCTGATATCAAACATACATTAGAATCAGTATACCTCGTGCCTGGAGTTCCCTTTTTATTTCATTCACTTGGTCGATAGGAAGGGGGCTATAGTCTCAGACTCACTGAAGTTCTGAGATCCCAAAGTTACCCTTGCTAGACATACCCAAGGAAACATGAGGTTTGGTGGTGCCAGAAGGATTCACACTAGCTTCTTCCAGTGGTGTGCTGGAGCTGACTCACAAGAGATGATTGGTAAATTTTCAAGAATTTTTGAGAGCTAGTTGATGTCACATTGATAGTTTGAATTCCACAGTAGAAGTATTTACACCATGGGAATTGGCAACTACTACAAATCAGGCTCCTAGTCCTACCCAAGAAAAGCCAACTGTTAACTACTGGCTGAGTTTCTTCCTCAACAGACTTTGTTGTATCAACAGGGTTTTCTAAATTCCCATTTTTCAGTTGGGACTTTCTGTCTGAAATGTTTTAACTTTCTATAGCAAATCATTTATAGGTATAAGCCATTTTATTTAAGTCTTGCTTTACAGTTTCTTTTTTCTATACGAGCAAGCTATTTATAAACATGAATACTAGGTTTTGGTTTTACACTTATTTATACAACTCCATTCATAACTACATGGTCTCATTAATAATTGTTAACTCTCTGTCCTTCCCATCTCATGGACAACTGCATGGTCTCTAATATTGATATAATTTAACCTTTATAAGCTTCAGATCATCATTTGTAAAACTGTGATAATAGCAGTACATACTGCTTATTTAGTTGCTGGGAGTATTAAAAGAAATAACACATGTGAAGAACTTAGCACGGTGCTTGGCACATGGTAATATCTCAATACTTTAGTTGTTATGTAGTAATAGCAGTAGTAGTACTTTGTGCTGTGAGGTATACACACACAAAAGGGTGAGATGTGGTGCTTTGGTGAACAAATACTTTGACCAATCCTGGTATAGTTTAGAAACACAAATTAACCATTTGCTATTTGGTGACTCTGATAATGGGGATCCCTGTCTAAGCTGATTCCTTTGCTGGTAGAAGGATATCAGTTGAGAAATTATCTTCATACTCTCAGAATCACACTGGGTATTTCATAGATAGGTCAGACCAAGTTGCTATTTTGGAGTTGTAAGACTGAAAAAGATTGGCCGTTTTATATTTGCTCATTTGCCTTCAACTTCCAAAAGCACTGTTACCTCATTGCCCATCTCCCTTTTAACTGATGACTGTGATTCATGAGAAGATAGAAGCAATATAGTTGGGACTTTCTTCTTTTTCTCCCACTGAATATACCACTCTACACGTACATGTACCTGTATTTTTTGCCTTCACCCTGTTACTACAAATGACGTGTCCAAACTCCTATCTAAGGGATCACATCCCTTTCTACTTTCTCAAGGACTTGACTCCTACAGATGTCCCCTTCGCTGTTTCATCAGTCCTTCCCCCTCCCTTTCCCCTCTACTGGATCATTCTCCCGCCAGCCTACAAAAAAGTTTTAGTAGCTCCCACCTTAAAATAAAAAGGCTTCCACTGGTGTCTTGTCATTCTCCAACTGCCATCTCCATTTCTCTGCTCGCCTTTGGGCCACCCTATCATCTTCCATTCTCTCAAATCTACTTTCATCAGTTGCTTCTCTCCCCAAAACTGATGGAAACTATTTTGTCAAGGCTATTAGTAATGTCCTTGATGCGGTCAACCCTGCGATCAATGCCTCTGTCTTCGTGCTTGTCCATTTTTCAGCAGGATTTGGCAAGACTGACCTTTGAAAAGCCATCCTCTCTTGATTGCTGTGCAACCACTTTCTCCAGTTCTGCTTACTCTCTAGCCATTCCCTCTCAGTCTCCTTTGCCAGCACCTTCTCCTCTGCTTGATTTCTAAATGTTGTAGTACCCACATCTATTGATCTTCTTCTTCTATAACAGATCTTATCTGGTCCCATGGGTTTACATTCCATTTATTTGCCCGTGATTCCCAAATCTGTGTCTCTAGCCCCACCTTTCACTCTTGCTTTTTAGGCCTCCCACTTAATATATCCTCACTTGGATGCTCAACAGGCAGCTCAAACCAATATGACCAAACGGAACTCTTTAGTTTCCCTTGAAAACATAGCTCTCATACTCATCCCCACTCAGTAAATGCTACCATCTACCTAGTTGCTTAATGTCTTAGTTCCCATATCCCATCTACCAGCAAGTCAGCTCTACTTCTAGACTATATCCCAATCCTGTTCATGCCTTCCTGTTCTCCCTTTTGGTCATTTATAATCAATTCTCTCCCCAGCAGCAGAAAGATCTTTTTAGCACATAAATAAGATCATATCATCCGCTGTTTAATTAGCTTCTTATCAGACCACAATTCAAAATCCCTACTCTGGCCCACCAAATTTCCCTTGTGCTGGCCCCAGCCCGCCTCTCCAACCTCATCTTGCTCATATTCTTCTCCCACTGTGCTCCAGCACACTGGCCTTCAATACGCGTCTGCAACAAGCCAAGTTGGACATTCCCTGGCCCCATTTAGGGCCTTTGCATTTGCTGTTTCCTTTGCTTGGCGTGTTCTGCCTCCACCTATATGCTTGGCAGGCTCCTTTCTGTCATTCAGACCTCAGTTCAAAGTCACTTCTCCAGAAAGACATTCCTTGGCCACCCAATCTACGGTAGTCCCCAACCCCCACCCCCATTTCATTGTTCTCTAGCACATTATCCTTTTTATTTCCTCATATACGATCATCTGAATTTATCTTGATGACTGACTTGTTTGTTTGTTTACTTTATCTCCTCTCTCCCACCATTCTTGCTAGAATTGAGCTCCATGAGAGTGAGCCCCTTGTCTGTCTTGCTCCCTGATGTTTCCCCAGCACTGTCATAGGTGACTAACCAACAATTACTGTAGGAATGAATGAACATTCTGGACATCCAACAAAGATATTTCTCATAGTTGAGAGATTATCTCTTACATTGCTGACTGTCCTATATGTAAAGGCACACCCATAGGAGAAACTTATTTCAGAATGCAGCAGCAGGAGAACTTTACCTCTGTTGAGAACTTGCTGTACCTTTTCCTTTTCCAGTATCAAAGCTATCACTGATAGTTTTCATTTTTGTTTTGCCCTGGCTATTAGGAAGCTGGAAGGCAAATTTCAAACTCAAGGACAGCAATCATAGTCTCTCCAATAGTGAACATAAATTCCCCCTGCCTCAGGCTTATCTCTTATTTTTGTTGTCAGAAGGATGGTGAGGAAATTGGTTACAAGTCACCTCAGTCTCTCTTTGGATAGAAATGAGATTTAAACACAAGCATCCAGAGTGTTAACATCGGGTATAGACTGGACAGCTGCCTGTCAGGATGTTGACTTGGAGCAATGTAGTTTTGGATGGGAGCTTTCTGGCTATAAGAGTTTATTATGTGGTCCTATGAGCAACCTTTATTGTTGTTAGGTGATTTGCTGTGAGTCACATTAGGAAATTCCTCAAGGTTACTTTAGTGAAGGTTTGATTTCCCAATTAGACCCCAACCTTCTGGGCGTTAGGAGTTTCAGGCTTATTTGCCTTTGTTGAGTTGGTGAGTGTCACTTCAGAGTTATGAGCCAAGAAGTTGATGGATCTTGAGAGTTTACTATTCTCGCAGAGCTCCATGTCTCAGCAGTGTAAGAAATAAGCCTTTAGTTCAGCCTTAAAATGCTATGCCTTTCTTTTAAGAAAATTCATGGACTACACCCTTCTAAGGTTCAAAGGAACTGTTCTTAATTATTGTTTAGGTCCAGGGATGGTTTTGAAGTTTATAGAGCATAATACATGCTTCTCCCCAGCATGGCAAAATTAAAATGTAGCTCTTTTGAAGTCTAGAATGTGTTGGTATTTTAATTTATTGGTTATTTTATATATTTTGCTTGTGGCAACAGCATTCATAAAACAGCAATGAGAACATGGTTAATCCATGAGTGCATGAGGGTAGACAAATCTCTTTGAATAAAGTATGCTTTTAAAATAGTCCTGATGGCCTAAATGCAAGACAGAATAATGCTATTGTATATAAGAATTGTACCTTAATTTAAACATTTCTCCCAAAAAACACTGCAGTTAAGTATTACTTAGCAATTGGATACAAAATTATATTTTAAGTTTTAATGAAAATTTAAACATTGGTACAAGTAGTTTTGAAGAAGGGACATATAGAAAAAAATTTTCACTAACTATTCTCTTCCAGGAAGCAAAAGTTTGAGTCTTTTGGTAATCAAGTTAAAAAAAAATCAATCAATCAATCATATATCATGCAAGTAACTAATTTTTAAAATTAACCTTTCAAAATACACATTTTTATCCACATTTATATGGGTTCCTTTTTTATTTAAAAATCAGGATTTACATAAAGATGTATTAATTTGTAAGGATATTTGATGAAAGAATTCCAAATAGTACATTTAAAAATATACAAAAATTATTTATAATTTTATATAATCTTATATAAAATACAATATATGACAAAATGTGTTTACATATAACTTTATTAGAATATCTGTATATCCAGTATTTTGCCTATGACCTTCTTTTTGGCATAACTTAAACCAATATAATCAATAGTAATTTCAACTTAAGTGACTGTAAAGTCATTGTTCAACATCTATCACAAAGCTTGACTTATTTTTCAAGTGCATTTTAAAGTAAGATTTACCTTGACTTATTCTGTTTGCAGTGTTCTTCTCTTAGGATGAGTCACAAAGACCGTCTTAGAGTAACTGGCGGTATTGAACCAGCCACATAATTTAGTAGTAATTTAATCATTCAATTGAGAATATTTACTGAATACCTTGCCAGAATTTGAAGAGGCCCCTTGGAGATCTGGAGGCAGAAAAGTATAAGCAGGACAAGTAAAATGATCATTTAAAAATCTATAGAGATAGATAGCCTTTATTTGCCATATTTTCAACTCAAAAGCAAGAAACTTTTATATTCAAGTTATTTGACAGTGCTGAAGTCTTGAAAGTCTTTTGGCTCATTGTATGTGCATATCCTGGTATCCTGGCCAAGATAAGAAAACTCCAAGGTCCAGGAAAGTTTACTGTGGAGTCAGATGGTTACTGATCCCAGAACCAAATTTCTGTTTATCTGGGCTCCAGGCTGGGTAGCCTGTTTTAAAAGAGGCAATCAAGAGCTTCTGCCTTTGAACCATGCACACTTAGGGCCATCAATCTTCTCACTAAAGTGAAGCCAGCGGTATTTCTGGAGCTTTGTGTAATCAAGACCTGATAACAACAATAAATTTTCACCAAATGAAACAGGTTGGGTTTCCTTGACATTAAACCTGAATCCACAGAAATAATGGTGGGTATGTCAACTGCTTTTAGGTGTAAGGTCAATTATGCTGGGGAAGTCTAGTGTTCCAGACTGTGATCCTCCCCATGTTTTTGCTTCCTCTTTCAGTATCAAAACAAATGGCACCCTCAATGTGTCATAGATGAATGACAGTCTGTAAATGCCAAGCAAGACAGAGAGAGAGGTAGAAAGCAGCCCTCTTCGGGAGATAACTGGTAAACTCAAGATTGCTATATAGCTAAATGCAAAACAACCCTCAGCAGGGGAGATTAAGGAAGTTGTTTCTATAAGAGGGAATTGCTATCCCTGGAAGTTTTAGTGCTGAGTAACTAAGAACTCACACAAGTGTCTGTGGTTGTATGGAACAGAAGCTCTCTTCTCCTTTTTCTTTTTCCCACTCCAGTTTTCTGGGATGGAGTCATTGGAGAGCTTACTTGAAATGCAGATGGTTTTAAAATTAGTGCCAAACATGACATATTTATTTTTTTTAAAGCTCTCTTACACAATGTTTTAGTTTTGAATGTGGCAAGAGAAGAGGGTGTGAGAACTGCCTCAGGTCTCTCATTCCTGGGGCTGCCGTATGAATTCTTGGTCAGGGTGCCTGCCCTTCCTCATGACCCCATGGTCACACGTGGCTCTGCCAGCTATCTTTTGTGGTATCTGAGCTGGGAGAGAATGACTGATGTCCTGGGCCCCTCCATGGAATTATTGACTGTCTTTGTTGGCTGTGTTCCCTGGGGCTACCGGGAGTGCCAGGAAGCTCTGAAAGTGAAGAGAAAAGTCACTGGATGTGGAATTCATAACCAAAGCTTGGCTGGAAGGAGATGTTTGTGTTTGAAAAGGAATCATTTTATGTGAAAATTTTAGATTTTGTGTGTTAATTCTTTATTCTCCATCTGAGAAATGATCTTTGTCATCATTTTTGCCATTATCATCATCTGAGTGATCAGTGAGCATCTCTCAACTGTGTTCTGTTCCCTGTTTTGGCAGTTCTCCTGGGTATCCTCTGACTACCTGGTATTACTTCTCACCTGTGTGCATTCACTGAATAGATACTCAAACTTGGATATCCTCACTTCAGGCAAACTTATTTTTTGATCTTTTCCTTCCCTGAATACCATCTGCAATCCTACTATGCAGTTTACTAAGTAGTTGTCTAATTGAGCTATATGTGTTAGCTTTGTTCCCTAATCTAGAACACAAACTACTTAACATCAGGGATCAAAGGGATAGGGGTGGTAAGGAGACTAACTTGCTCTTTTTGTATTATTTGAGATTTCTTTATCATGTGTATGTCAAATCTGTTAAAATAATTTTTTAAAAATGCATTACCCTTCCTGGTTGCATATACTGTAAAAAAATAAGAAGCAAAACAAAAAAAGTATTTTATATAAATTCAGTATGGTAACAACCAGAAGTTCATCAAGGTTTGATAAGTGCCTTTTACTCTGAAGGGAAGATAAAAATATATAATAGTGATAATTGTTAACAAAACCAAACCAAACCTGTCTGGCCAAATGCTAATAATTGTGACTTTACTTCATACAGAGGGCTTTTGGATCAATATAAAAAAGATTTACTGAATATTCAAACCAGTGCTATTTACTTAGCTGCTCTCAAATGGGAATAAGCAGACATCAGCTATCAAGTTTCTAGGCTGGAAAAATCCATAAAGGCCACTGGACACAGACACCATGGGGACATCATGCAGACAGTTCATAAAAATAACTTGCCCAACATTTTTGGAACCTGATGCAAGCTATACTTGTGGCTCTGTCTGTTTCCTTTGCTTTATCCAATAACAACTGAAAAGAAGCCAGTCACTAGGGCTATGATAACTTGGGTGTTACAGGAGACACCCAGTGCAACATGAAGCTGCAATTGAAAACTCAACAGCCAATTACCTGGAAGGGACAATGCTACTGTAGGGCAATTAACATTTAAGATTCAGTCAGAGAACTAGATGGTAAATGGGTGCTTATCTTAAGTCTGGAACAAAGGAGTTGATTGAAGTACAAGTGTGTGAGCAGCATCATAGTCCCAGGTCATTTCGTGTGTGTTCACAATAGGAGGGGGGAGTCCCAATCCTGTGTCACATGAATACACTGAACAAACAATCATAATTCACTACAATAACAAAAAAGATGCATCAATCTATTCATGAATATTGAACATCTATAACATGCTAAGCATTAGAGGGAATTCAAATATATGTTAGTTATTCCCTGATTTTAAGGAGTTTGAAGGCCAGTAGTGAAATAAGGTTTGCTCAGATCATGTGTGTTAGTATCATATGAGAGGTATAATTACTCTTAACTATTCGGAGGATGGAGCAATCACTTCCAGTTATTTGATCAGGGAAAGTTCTATTACAGAGGAAGGCACTTGGAGGGAACATACATTTAAAAAAAATCTTTTTGTTAAAGTATAACACACACATAAAAGAGTGCACATTGCATAAAGAGTACAGTCTCACTGAATTCTCACAACCTGTAAACACTAGTTATGTAACCAGCACCCAGAGAGAATAGTACAGTACTCCCTATGCCCCCTTCCAATCATTCTTGGGGGAGTAGGATTTTGTTAGATGAATGTAGACAGGGAAAGTTATTGAAGGAAGGCTCAGCATGCATAAAGATGTGGAAATTGAAAGGCATAACCCATGTTTGAGGAATGAGCTGAAGAGTAATTTGCTTGGAGTACCAACTGGAGAACAGGCTTGAGTCTATGTTGTAGAGCCTTAAATGCCAAGCAGAGGAATTAGACTTTGTTAGATGCTGAAGGTTTTTGAGCAAGGGAGGAGTATTTTGTAAGACTTTTTGATGATGGTTGAAATTTATTGGTGATGGGAGAGGTGAGAGACTAGAGGTTGGGAGACTGGTTAGGAAGCTTTTATAATAATGGCCCAGATATGAGATAATTTTGGCTTTGCAGTGGCAGTGAGGACAGAGTAACTGACCTTACACAAACACTAGAAAGAGCCAACAAGAATTAAATGGCTGTGGATCTTGAGGAAGGGGGAGGAGTCAAAGATCTAATCAAGGTAAAATTTAATATTTTCAGGTAGTTGGTTTTTATTTACTTTTTGTTTAGGGTTAACACAGTGTTTGAATGCTATCCCTTCAAGAAAATTCTGAAAACTTTCTTACACTATTTGAATAAAACCTTGAGTTATTCTAAGAAACTCTAAAGAAAGTGACCTTTCATACAAAAAGTCCTTTGTTAGTCAGAACCCTGGACTGCTTGTCTTCTCAAATGGATGCATGCTACAGTAAACATTTAGATAGGAAAAACTGACTCCTAGGAAGACTTTGGAAGATGTTACATGAACAGCAAATTATTGGGTGTTGCTTATCTGCCTGTTTCTTCATCTTTCTCTTGAATGATTTTCATTAACCCAGATTTCTGGGTAGAATGAATTATTTTAATTTCATCGTATACTTTTACCTGTAATGTGTTTCTACAAGAAACAAAAAAGTTTTTTTGAAGAAAAGGCCATTTTTTTTAAACAGCTTCTTATATTACTGGTTATGTGGGTCATTTCTGATTGATGGCACCATTCCCCCCACCCCCGTTCCGTCTCTTTTCCTCCAAAGAGTGACTCAACAAATAATTGAGCACCTAACATGTACTATGCCTTACTCTAACTTCTTTCAAAGTCTGTTTCTTAACTGTATGTCCTTGTACAACCAGCGCCTTATTTCTTAAGAGGCTGTTTGTTTCTGGAATTTTTGATGCGTGTGGTTGTTTCCAGGTACTGGGATTTGGTAGGAAAACGTCAGGAGACGGAAGAGAAGTTGCTCCTGAAAGCTGGCCCGTGTGCAGGTAACCAGGAGTTACCATTTCTGGGACCGGATGGGAAGCAAGGAAACTTTACTTGGTAAAGAGCACATGGGTGGGAAGAGGAGGGGAGTCCGGGAAGATGAACGCTGGCTAGGCTGGATCCCGCGCACTCTCTAGACCTTAGGCTCTACCATCAAGGTGGCGGGCGCCGGTGGCCTGCAGCCGGTCCTTCGCGCCTCTCCACACCCCTGGCCACCCACCCTCCGCCGCTTCCTCAGCCAAAATTCCCAAACTTTATCCACGTTGGGGAGAGGAAGGGTGTTATTAGGTTTAAAAGGGAAGTCCCTCCCCCTTCCCGGATTCCGATTGGCCGGGGCCGGCCCACCCCCGTCAGGGCGGCGGGCCGATTGGCTGCAGGAGGGCAGCCCGGCCGCGGGCCCGGAGCCGTCCACAGCTGGGGCTCCCAGGTGGCGGGTGGGGCCGGGGTCGTTGCACCGCCTCCGCCGCCTCCTCCATCTCCGCGCTCCCAGCCCGCACTTTAGGGCTCGCGCGCGGCGTAGGCGCGCCGCTCCCGCGGGAGCGGGACTGCCGAGAGTTGGCCATGAAGAGCCTCAAGTCCCGCCTGAGGAGGCAGGACGCGCCCGGCCCTGCGTCGTCGGGCGCCGCCGCCGCCGCCGCCAGCGCGGTGAGTCCCGCGGCCCGTGCGCGTCTTGGGCTTCCCCGCGTTCCGCTCGCGCGAGCCGCGCAGTCCTCCTCCGCTGGCCCTCAGGCCGTCCTGCTCCCGCTGCCCGGGCAACCTCTCCCTCAAGCCCGGGCTCCGCGTCAGCCCGGAGACCTTGGGGACCCTCCCCGTCTCCGCACCCGAGCCTTCGCGGGCTCCTTCCCCACCTCTCACTCCCGAGTCTCCGAGCTGCTGGAGGAGACCCCAGTGCTGCGGCTTTATCGCCCTCTCCTTCTAAATTGAGCGTTCCCGGGTTATCCCTCCGCCCGGCTCTCCCCGGTTGATCCCCGGTTGATCCCCTCGTCCCTGTCCGCTGCCGGCCCTTGCGCGGCTCCCCACTCCCACTTGGACCGGGCTCCGCGGGGGCCGAGGCGGGTGCCCCTGCGGCGCCGGGGCCGGGGCTTCGCGCCGGGCAGTCCCGGTGGGCAAGGCTGCGCACCCGGCGCCGCCCCAGCCGGACTCCGGACCTTCCTTGGGTCTGAGACTCTCAGCGTTGAGCCCCGCCGGGCTGGGTGGACACGACGTGCTGGGCCCTGTCGCTGTCACTGGGGAAGTTTGATTTCTGAGTGAGGCAGAGGGAATCGGCGTGGTTGTAAAGACAAAGCCCCGGAGATCGTGAAGTCGGGGTCGTGGTGGTTACGTTGGGCCGTGGAAATCCCACCTGTGGGGCGGATCCGTGCGGGGCAGCCCTTCGGTGCTCGTCTGCAGCGCGGCCTCAGTGTGCACACTAAGGAGTAGTCAGGGCCTCTCTTTACTTGGCAGGAGAACAGAAATCTTGAGAAACAGCCTGACCGCAGATGTTGTGATTTAGATAAATTGGCAGGCTAGAAGAATGGCGATGTCATAAAAATTCTATGGTATTAAAATAAATGCTATTAAAAAACGTTTTGAGGAGACAGATGTAAAGGAGATGTAATGCTCAAACTGCCCAGTTACCTAGTTGGGGTAATTAAAATGGACCTTTATGATTTTACACAGATTTTACCAAAGGATTATGTGGTTTTTATGAGAATAGTAATTAATCTGCTTCTGCTTTTGAGTTAATTCAGAATTGTGTCTTTCTCTCCATCAGACTATTTTCAGGATTATTTTACTTGTACATAAAGGAAATTGTGGAGGAACTAGACTTTTAAATTCCCATTGAAAAAAGAATAGATTCAGATGACATGCTAATTGATGATGTTTAATAAAGCATGAAGTTGTTTTATAAGCTCACAGAAAGGAGAGATTAATTTGTTTCACTTTAAAAAAAATAATTGGCAGAAATGTCGTTTAGTGATATTGTAGGTCACTACAGTTAAGATTCA
This sequence comes from Daubentonia madagascariensis, assembly GCA_023783475.1. NCBI lineage: Eukaryota > Metazoa > Chordata > Mammalia > Primates > Daubentoniidae > Daubentonia > Daubentonia madagascariensis. The sequence continues at coordinate 1,545,304 of JAKFHU010000144.1, read as the reverse complement.
ACTTCTTTGTAATGCAGGTTGTGATTTCAGCTTTATAGAAGATATACTTTTCTAGGTTTATTAGCTATATTTTCTCTGGTTTTGTTTGGTTTGCACTAAGGATTTGATTTACATCCTACTTGGAGGTTCATATACCTTAATTTTATCCTGTTTTCTCTTCTAGAAATGCAGAGTATTTAGTTTTTATTGGTATTATCAGCGTACCAGTTTGCATTTTATGTATTTGAAATATGAAGTGCATCTCTCTGAGCTTAAATCTTTAGCGCTCACTAAATTGAGCATTCTGTTAGCCTTCTGAAATAAACAGCATAAAAATAAAGAGAAGTATATGGTATTTAAAAACTCTATGTAGAAAAATGAACGTCTTTCAAAGTTCAATATTAGAATAAATTGTGTAAGATTTTAAAGTAAAAGTAAATGAGTATGATGCCTAATCAAACCAAGCATTGATAGAATAAAAAGAATGTACAGGAGAAATAGATTCCTTCTGCTTTTCAGTCATAATCCCTGATATGTACATAGTGTATGGTCGAGCCTCTCTTTTTTTTCTTCTTGCCTTAAAAACAGTTAAAATTTTATTTACTTTTGAGTAGATAATATAGCACATGGTTTTATATTTGAAAACAGCAAAAATATTTACTACAAAATGTCTGTCTCCCCCTTGTCCTTCAGCCACCTTGGCCCACCTCCTCAGACGGCACTAGTGTTACTCGTTGCTTGCATTTTTCTCCAGAGACAGCTTAAGCCTTAACATATACAAGCAAATATGAATACCAGTATTCACTCTTTATATAGATGGTAGCCCACTGTATTCCCTGTTTCATATCTTGGGTGTTGGGGTTTTTTTTTTTTACTGTAAATATCTGGGTCCATTCAGAGCTTCCCCAATCATATCTTTTGCTGTAATATACAATGCTGTGATGAATAAGCTTGTGTATATTTCAAGTGTATGTGTGTATGTACCTGCAGGATCAGTTCCTAAAAGTGGAATTGCTGGGTTAAAGGTTATGTGCATTTGTATTTTTGAAGGATGTTGTCATATTTCCCTTTATGCATCACGCAATCAATGTATGAGAAATTTTTTCCACGCCTTTATTAAAAGTCTGTTCAAATTTTTTGATCTTTTCTATAGCCTGATAGGTAAAATATGATATCTCAGGGTACTTTAGATTTGTATTTCTCTTATTATGAATGAAGTTGAGCATCTTTTCATATTTTTACCAGCCCTCTGCATGTTCTTTTTTGTGAACAGTTTATTCTTTCCATTTTCCTACAGGGTTGTTGATTTTTTCCTATTTATTTGAATGTACTTTATGTCATGGAAATTAGACCTTTTAATATTAATAACTGATATTATTTCTTAATTTGTTATTTGTCTTGAGTTTTTTTTGTGGTGGCATTTATATGCAGAAAGTGGTTATTTTTATACAATTGAATTTATAATCTTTTATTTTGTGACTTTTAGCTTTATGTTATCTCTTGGCCTTTCCACTCTGCAGTATTAAATAAATGAACAAACAAAATCTACCTAGTTTCTTCTAGTTCTTTTTGTTTCAGTTTTTTACATTTAAGTCTTTGATGCATGTAGTATTTATTCTGGTGTAATATATACCTTGCTTTCTTTTTTTCTCCCGGCCTTTCTCCATGGGTACGTAATTTTGATTGTTAAAACATTCATTTAATTATCACGGAAATGATCACAATTTGCTCTGCACAACTTTGATTTGAGATAAAATTTAAAAATGTTTATTTCATAAATAGTTTTCTTTGTGTATTTATTTGAGCTTATTATCTGAAGGAGACACATTAGCAATAGACTGAGGTATGTGAGGTGTGCAAATATTTTATGACATGTGAAGTATAGCATGTTACTTTAACATGCTAAATTATAATTATGTGCAGATTATGTGCAGAAAAAAGGTAATTTTAAATATTCTGAATAGTACCATTGTTATAACTATGCCAGTGAGCTTAGGGTTCACTAAATGGGGATGTGTTTATACATATATAAATAAGTGTAGTTCACCATTATAAATTGTGGATAAAATACATTTTAGGGTTTGTCCTTTACTAGTCAAATCTGGAGATAGCTGCATCTATTAATCATAAACTAAGATTATTTTTGTTATATTTTTTAATTACTCACTAAATTGGAGCTTCACATTTCTGAAAGGGATAATGAAATGACTGTAAATGCTGTATCAGATCTAGTCAATTATATGTACAATTATATGTACACTGAGAATAGGCTTGTTCTGTTGTCACCTAGTTCAGATTAGGAAATTTGAGTAATTAAAATTAAGGGGTTATAATTCCATAACTAGTAGAAGTGCTGTAAACAAACATTGTTTAAGTAGACATTTTTGAAGGGAAGGAGGTCCCACTTTAAATTGTACCTATGGTTAACATTTGTAGCAGAGTAAATACTTGATTGTAAAAGTAATCTCCGACCTGGGAGGTTCTGCAATGATTATTTTTGCTGCTGTTCTCTATGCTACTCTTAAAATGGGGCAATGAATTTTATAAATCAGCAACTAAAGTTCTAATGCATCTTGCTAATGCCTCATCACCCTGAAAAAATACTGGTATTTCTAAAAGAATTTAGAAATTTACAAATATAGCAACCCATCTTCAAAAAATTTCTTTTGGTTCTCACTAAGAACATTAGTTTGAGATGTTTAGAAAGCATGAAGGATTAAACGTGATTTTGTTTTAGTTATGATTTTGAAAATGAGGGCTTTGTGTTTTCCACTCAGGGATTTGGGTGAGTTTGAAAAGATGTTAATGTTATTATCATAACAATGACTTTTGGGTAATGTGAATAATTAAGATCGCAAATTGTTATGTTTAGTTTAAACTCATGATACTTAAGTGAGCACTGTTTACTCATTGTCATCAGAGATTCCAACCTTTAATTAAAAATGCTTACCTTAATTAAAGCTTTATTCAGACAACTTCCTATGGTTATCCCAGCATTATATTTCTTGTGGTTCTTGAAGGAAGATTACAATAAAGAAGCCCTCTTTTTATGCTTTTAGATTTCAACCCCAACCCAGCAGCAGGTTTACCTAGATCTTCATGCTAGTTTGAATTGCTGAATTTTATTGTAATACCAAAGTAGAGTTGTCTTTTGGTACATAATGAGTCCAAGAACTTTAGTGGTGAGTAGCTAAGGATTTTAATTACTTCTTTTAATAAGGATGGTGTAATGATTGTATATCTTTTTTGTGCATCATACACATTGTTCAAATTTAAAATAATTAGCTCAGGAAGTAGAGCTTGCTCAACTGTCGCCTTATTTAGTTTGGAAAACATTTATGGAACACATAAGTTAGACTCAAGAATGGATTAATAATTAGATTCTCTTTGAAGAAATGGATGGTTCCAAGTCAGGAGCAGACATGGGAATCCGTTGTCCTGCTAGAATGCAAGGAGGTTATTAAAGATTAGGACTCTGGAGCCAACTTGAAGAGGCTCCTGCTTGGCCAAGGATGGGACAGTTTGAACATCAGTAAGGATAACAACTGAAGTGGACTGACATCTTTAAATCCATGAGTTCATAATGGATGATTAAAAAAATAAAAACTCATCACTTTTGGAGGATGCTAGGGAACTGATGGCATTCTTTTAAGATCTGGAAAATAAAGGGAACAAATAAAACATTTATTGTGCTTTTCCTATGTGAACTGTATCTCAGGGTAACCAAATAGTTGATAAGAGGAAGTTCCTCTTTTATAAAAGGTACTTTACTGTATCTAAAAGACAAAGAAGGTATGATAGAATTAGTATATCACATATTCTATTTCAGCTAATAATTGAAGAAGGGGTAATAGAATTAGTGTATCATGATTTTATAGCTCCTAATGATTAATGAATCTGGAGTCTAGACAGTGATCATCAAAGGCTACTAATGTCTCAAAAAGAAAGAAGCAGACATAATTTATCTCCTGGTGGAAATATTCATTACCATCTATTAGTAGTCTTGCCAAAAGTATAGCCCTTTAGATATAACTACCATTTTATAGAAAATATAGGGAACAAAGGAACATGGGGATACAATCAGTAAAATTCTGATTGTGGGAAACTCTATAGAACAAATGATCTAGTTTCTTCAAAAACAAATTATAAGACAAGGAAAGAGATGGAGGAGAAACCTACAGATTCCAAAAAATTTAAGAGATTAAAAGACATATTAGCCAATTGCAATGATGGACTTTATTTACACCCTGATTAAATAGTTGTAAAAAATAAAAGTTTGTAAGACAGTTGAGGAAATGTAAATACCAGGTGGATACTTGATGATATGTAATTATTATTTAAAAAATTTAAATATGGTTATGTTTATAAAGAGTAACTTTCAAAGAAATATTTATAGGTGCATTTACAGAAGAAATGATATGAAGTCTGGGACTTGCTTCAAAATAATCTGGGGGTGGGGGGGTGGGTGTACACGGTGATGGTGAGGGGGGGATTGGTCATGAGTTAGTAGTTGTACCTGGGTGGTTTATGAGTTACTATTGTATTTGCTTTTGTGATATTATTGTATTTAGCATATGTCCTATACTGTAATTAGAAAGATCTAGTAACAGCCTTTAAGAATTTTAAGAGTTAAACAAAAAAATAACATTAATACAGTATGTTAAGAGTCATAATAGAGGTCTGTATAAATTGCTGTGGTAGCACAGATGTGTAGGTTGAGGTCAGGAAAGGCTGAAAGGTGGAGCTTGAGCTTGGGCCAGAAAGACAATTTGAGTGCCTTTCTAGGCAAAAGAATAGCAAATACAGTAGTGTGGAGCTATGAAATTATATAGTCCACTGAGGGAGCATCAGCTTTGGAAACTAACTCTGGTGTTATGGTAGGGGATGGTACAGATGAGGCATAGATTAATCCTCAAGTAAGAATTTCAGTGAAAGGAAGGAGGTAGAGGGCTGTAGCTTGGGAGTTATAGTCAAGGAAGGATTTCTTTCTTTTTTTTTTAACCTTGAATTAAAATTTTGAATTACTTGACAAGGTTAAGTCGTTGTTTAGAGAGATCTCTGACTATAGTCATTAAAGTTTCATCTTCAGAAATTATCCTATTAGTGAGTGACCAAGTTCATCCTTCCTCTTCTCCCTCCTTCTATTGAATTAGCTAATAGCCAGCAAAATTTTGTTTTTATCAGTCCTGTTTAACTTACAGTTGTATCCTTGGTAAAGGAAGCTAGACCTAAGAATAATAGATTTGAACATTATAACTCATGTATTCTCTGTTTCATCTCTATCACATGAAAACTTTTGCTGTCCTGTTATAGTTTTGCAAACATTTGTTTATCCTGCCACTTAAGGAATATATCAAATTGTTGAAATTTCCACCTGCATGAGCTTATTTATGTGAAAGAGTCAAATTGATTTCTGCAGGAATTTTACTAACAATGGATGGTTGAAATACGCTTCCTGAAATTTTAAACAAAACAATAGGATATTATACTCACATGGGCTTATTTTCCTAAATCAGAAAACAATTAAAAGCTTTATATAGCTTTTATATAGTTAGAAAAGATAATGTCTCCTCGAGGCTTAAAAATATAGCCCAAAACCATAAAAATAAATTGGATTATTTGTAGCCACAAAAACAGTTTTGTCTTTGACTTTGTTTTATTCTTAGAAATACTAAATATTGTTGACATTGACTAATTTATTTTCAAATGGTATAGTCTCCAAAATGCTGTGTAGAAGATGTACTGATGTGGTTGAGTGACTAAAGGCTCTGGCAAAGGATGGGATGTGATGAGTTGTATTTATATACAGATGCTCCTTTACTTATGATGGGGTTATGTCTTGATAAATCCATCTTAAGTTGAAATATTGTAAGTGGAAATGCATTTAAGACACCTAGCTTAGTGAACGTCATAGCTTTAGCCTAGCCTACCATAAACGTGCTCAGAACACGTACATTAGCCTACAGTTGGGCAAAATCATCTAACACAAAGCCTGTTTTACGATTAAGTGTTGAATATCTCATGTAACTTATTGAATACTGTACTGAAAGTGAAAAACAGAATGGTTGCTTGGGTGCTTGAAGTATGTGTAGTTTCTGCTGAATGTGTATAGCTTTGTGCACTATTTTGCACTATCAAAAAATCCTAAGTGAAACCATTGTAAGTCAGGGACTGTCTATAATCGAATCAGACCTGACAAGTGTCCTTGAGAGAAAGTAGACGTATAACTCAACCAGTTAGGATAAATGGCTGTCCCGTAAAAGTCATATACATTCATTGTAGAAAACGAAATATAGTTGAGGATAGAGAATAAAACAAGTCACCCATAATGTCATTTACTATGCCATAAACCACTGGTTATGCTCCTTTTAAAGATTCCCTACCACCTCTTTCTTATTCAGTTAGCATTTAATTACCTTGATACTGCAATGATGACATATGTACAATTTTTTGAATCATATTTTATTTTAAAAACTTTGTACTTAAAAATTATAAGTAATTTGAAATGATTTGAGCAGATACAAATGTCCCATTAAGAGTACTCAGTATATGCTAGTGAATTACTTAGAAAGAAATTGCTTATAAGAAATCCATGTGCCAATAGCCAGTATTTATTGAGCGTATATGTACCATGCATTGTTTGAAGTGCTTTACATTAACACCACGCTCCTCACAGCAACTCTAAGAAGTGAGTACGTTGCCATCATTTCGCATGGAAGTTAAATAATATACCTGTCCAAGGTGCCATGGCTAGTGAATGGAAAGCTAGGTAGCCTGGCTCTGAAACCCATGTATTTACCGTTGTGAACTTACACGATTTCAAATTTAAAGCTATGGGATTTGTACCTTAAGCCATATTCAAAAAAATCAGGGAGAGGGGTGTTTAGGGGGAAAGAAGGCCTTTCATGAGAAGTCTCAATTTGTGTTCCCTCCAATGGTATATATGAACCCTTCCAATAATGGATACTGTTATTAAAACCTATTTGTCAACCTGATAGAAAAAAATATTGCTTTAATCCGTGTTTTTGATTTCTGGGGAGTGTGAACATATTTCCATGCTTATTGGCTACTTTCATTTGTTTTAGGAATTGTGTGTTCATGTTCTTTGACCATTTTTTTCTACTGATGCCTTGTTCATATTGATCTGCAAGAGCTATATATCTCCTTATTTTTACTACTTGGCCAGTTGTAGCTTTTAAAGTAGTGTGTGTCTCTCACTGTAGTTGTGTTTCTGTCACCTTCACTTGTATTTCAAACAGTTTTTGATTTATGTATTTAATTTTGTGATAATTGATATGTTAAGGTTCTTGGCTATTTTATATTCATTGTAGAGTGTAACTAGTGATATAAAAGCCTTTAATTTTTTCCATTATAACTTTTGTCTTGAATTCTAGATTGTTTGATATTAATACTGTCACATTACCCCTTCTGCCTTTTGCTTTTGTGTGTGTGTATTCTTACCCAGTATATTATCCTATCATCCTTGGTTTTAGCATTAGATATTTAGGAGGATGTACAGGTGAAATAAGTCCTAAGAATCTAATAGAACTTAAAACTTTTTGGGTTACTGTCTGGAGGGTTGGGTGCGTTTGTATGTGTGTCTAAAAGGGTATATGCTTTTTTGGGAGAGGACATGTTTTTAATATTGGCCTTATTGATATGTTGTCAAGTTATGACGTTACCTCTGTAGTAAGATTTTCACTTTCAGGTGCACACATATATATATTTTTAAATCTCAGTGACTCTTGGTTAATTTTCTTCTTACCAGATTGTGAAATTTTCTCATTGTTAGACTGAGACAGACAGAGTGCACAAGAGAACTTACATATACATCATGCTTTCTAAACTAAAAAAGTAAAGAGTGTATAATTCTTCTTCCAGCATGTTTTTGTTATTTCGTGGTTTTCTCATTAGCAGATACCTACTTAGCAGAGGTTGGGGTACTCTGAAAATGAGTCTCCAGTGGGGAAGTCTTGAGGGTGTGGTTCTAATGAAGCCGGCACACGCTGATCTTTTCAACTGTGGATAAGAATAGCTTACAAACACTTGCTGATTTACATGTGAGAAGTTTTTTAATGAGAAATCTTTTTTATGATTTATCTCTGTTTTTTTGACTATTGTTTTTTTCAAATTAACTTTTTATATTTTAAAACACTTTATGAATATAAACAGCATTCATGGCAATGGATAAGTAGGTAAATGAGGGAAATGAAGTGCTTTCTCAGCCACAGAAAAGGCAAATTGTGGGCCAAAGAATGTCGCATTCATAGCTCTTGAAACCATACCTGGAGCAGTATGAAGGGGCAGGGTAACATGTTGATGCTATAGGCTCAAGTTCTGCAGCCTGGGCAGCTTGGCTTTTAGTCTTGCCACTCCTAGTAACCAGCTTTGTGACCACTTTATTAAATGTATTTGTTTCTTCATTGGAAAATAGGGTTAATAACTGTACTTCATGGAGTAGTTGTGAACATTAAATGATATAAGGTATATTAAGAGATTGCTTATTAGCACAGTGCTTCTCATATAGTTAACTCAATAAATGTTCTTATTACTAACTGAAAAATCTCATCAAAGGTCACTCTATTGTTGTCCTTTATAACCAGATGAACGCAGTCTTCCTGATCTTTTCCTTTCCAATTAATACAAGCTCTCATTGGCTTTTAGATCTTCAAAAGATCATCTACTCTAGCTCTTGCCCCAAGGGAGATAAGTGGTGACTCTGTTTTCCAATTATGAAAAAGAAAATATTTCTCGATGGCCTGGGCTAGGCACTGGGGGATGAGAAGATGAGGAAGGGAGGAAGAGGCTCATAGTTTTGTAGGGGAGCTGCATGAGCTGGTAATGCAAAGTAATAAGCGCTGTGATAGAGGAGTGTACAAGGTACTCATTCAGTCTGGGGACTGAGGAGTGGGGAGTCAGTGAAGTTTTTATTTTTTGCGTTTTTTTTTGCAAGGTAAGCTGCTGCTTTTCTTTTAAAAATTGATATGAGATTGATGTAACATAAAAATAATCATTTTAAAGTGAATGATTCAGTGGCGTTTAGTACATTCACAATGTTGTGTAACCACTATCTCTGTTTAGTTCTAAACATTTTCATCACCTTAGAAGTAAACCCTTTACCCATTAAACAGTTGTATCCCACCTACCCTTCCCTAGCCCCTGGCAACCACCAATCTGCAGCATGAACTTCTTAATTTGAGGCTTAGACGAAGTGGGTAGGATTGATCCAGGAATTGATAAAATTCCTTTCAGAGGAAACAGCAAGCGCAAAGGCATGGAGAAGAGAAATACTAGGTTATTAAGTATGAAATGTCTGATTTCCTTAAGTACTAAGTTAGGCAGTTGATATCTCTGACATTTCACTTTGACACTTCTTGTTTTATTTTTATTGTGAAGGTACATCCTCATTCTTTCAAACACACAGTTTGGTTTGTGATTATCTTTCAAATTTTTTTAGAGCAATTTTTGTGAAACCATGGATACGTAAAAAATTCGACTTTTTTGCGAATATGAGTTCCATCGTGGAACCAATGCAGTGCAGACAGCTTGAAATATCAATGAAGTGTTTGCGAAGGATGTGGCTAATGAATGCACAGCACATTGATGGTTTGAGAAGTTGCGTTCTAGTGATTTTAGTCTTGACAATGAGCCATGTGGGTGACCTGAGACCAAGGTGGATAATGATGAGCTGAAAGCCGTAGCAGAAACGAATCCATCTCAACCTACACGTGAATTAACAGCAAGGTTCAATGTTACTATTCCAACAATATTGGACCATTTGAAACAAGTTGGCAAGGTTAAGAAGCTGGATAGATGGGTACCACATCAATTGAACGAGTGTCAGAACAGAGATCAGAAGAAAAATTGTCTTGAAGCTTTCCTTTCTTTGCTATTATGACATGAAGGCGAACCATTTCTACACTGTATTGTTAGGTGTGATGAAAAATGGATTCTTTTTGACAATCGTAGCATTTGGCACAATGGTTGGATAAAGATGAGGTGCCAAAACACAGTCCAAAACTGAATATTCATGAAAAAAAGCTACTGGTGTCTGGTTGTCCAGTGCTGGTATTATGTACTACAGCTTCATGAAACCTGGTCAATTGATTATAGCAGATGTCTATTGCACCCAATTGGATGAAATGATGAGGATGCTTGCAGTTAAGCAGCCGAGATTAGTCAATAGAGACAGGCCAATCCTCTTGCAAGACAACACTCGACCACATGTCGCACAAACAAAGCTGATCAAACTACAGAGACTGGACTTAGAAACTCTCTGTCATCTACTGCTGTGGTCCCCAGTCCCTGGGCTGTGGACCGGTACTGGTCTGTGGCCTGTTAGGAACTGGGCCACATAGGAGGAGGTGAGCGGCAAGTGAGGTGAGCTAACTGAGCTTCATCTGTATTTACAGCCGCTCCCCATCGCTTGCATCACCGTATGAGCTCTGCCTCCTGTCTGATCAGCGGCGGCCTTAGATTCTCATAGGAGCACAAACCCTACTGTAAACTGTGCGTGCAAGGGATCTAGGTTGCGTGCTTCTTATGAGAATCTAATGCCTGATGATCTGAGGTAGAGTTGAGGTGGGGGTGCTAGCGCTGGAGAGCAGCTGCAAATACAGATTATCATTAGCAGAGAGGTTTGACTGCACAATAAATGCAATGCACTTGAATCATCCCAAAACCATCCCTGCCCCCCCGGTCTGTGGAAAAGTTGTCTTCCATGAAACCAGTCCCTGGTGCCACAAAGGTTGGGGACCACTGATCTACCATATTCAGCAGACCTTATACCCACTGACTACCACTTCTTCCAGGCTTTGGACCAGTTCTTGCAGGGAAAAATATTCAATTCTCAACAAGCTGTGGAAAACGCCTTTTGTGATTTCATTGCTTCTCGCTCTCCAGGCTTCTTCGCTGCTGGCATAAATAAGCTACCCTTAAGATGGCAAAACTGTGTCAATAGTTTAGGCGCATACTTTGATTAATTGTACTGCTTCTTGTTTGAGATATAATAAACTAAACTTTTGATTCGAAATCAGACATTTCATATTTAATGACCTAATATAATGGAGTTGGGGTAGGGGCAGCTGGGAGGAGCCTAGAATAATAGCAGGGGATTGGGTGGGAAATAGGAAAGAGAGGAGGTTGGGGCTAGATGTTGGAATGGCTTAAAATATGCCATCTTTAAGAGTGTTGGATGTTGTCCTGTGGTTCCAGAGGTGGGGAATTCCACAATCTAGATGGATTACTGTGGTAGCTCTGTTCAGGTTAGATTTGAAGGGGTCTATCCTGGAAGCAGGGGGATCAGTTATGAAGCTACTAAAATAATGTAGACAAGAATTAGCAAGGGCCTGAATCATTACAATGCTGTAAGGGGTGGAGAGGAGGGTACAAGTTAGAGAAACATGGGCTATCTGGGACCCTGAGAAGTTATGACTTACAAAAGGCACACAGTCAACAGACAAGTGGTTAGAGCCCCTGCCTGCTAGCCCTGTGTGATTTCCACTAAGTCTCCTAGGTTTGATGCGATGTGCATTCCCTGCCTGGATGGTTAATTATGTTTTAAGTGGGAGAGAGAACACTGTCTGTATCTTCCCATATGTTAGCAACTTAGTGATTTTTTAAAGTGTGCTTATTTATAATCAATTTGGATGAATAGCTCAATGTTCTGATGATTATGTTTGAAGAAAACACTCAAAAGTTTAACTTACTATACTAATATGCTAATAATCATTATATGCAGAGATTTTTAGCAGATAATCTAATTTTCTCCAACTTTTTATTATGAAAAAATTGAAATGTGCATAAAATTAGAAGAATAGCACAATTCCTAGGATCCACTTACCTGCTGCTTAGATCCAAAAGTTAACATTTTGCTGTATTTGCTCTATGTATGTATGTATATAATGTACATAAAAATTTATATATAATAATTATGTATAATTATATATAAAATATACACACATATTTTTCACTGAACCATTTGAAAGTAAGTTGTAGAATTATATTTTACCTTTAATACTATAACATGTATCACTTAAGAATAAGATATCTTAAATATCTACAATGTAATAGTGATATCTGAAACTAACTTTTATTTACAGTGAGGAAAACTTAAGTGTAATATGACTTGTGAAGATGAAGCAGAGTTGGAAGAAATAATGTTTTCTAGTTCCTCAGGCTCCTTTACCTTGCATCGTACATGATAACACTTTCTTTGAAACTTTAGTAATACTAATGCATTGTCTTGATTTTTGTCACATCCATAAAACATATGAGCTAGTTGGTAATATTCTTTTAGAATATTAGAATAGCTCACTTAAAAAAATACTTAAATGTCAGCACATTTATTTAGAAAGGAAACTGTATGCAGGACACTGTATGAAGGGGATCATAGTGGCCCTCTGAGCTGCAGAGAGAATCTCTAGGATCAGCCTTTCTAGATAGGGAGCAGTAGTAAAGGGAGGAGGGCAGAGGGAAGAGAATGTGGGTGTGCAAGCAGGTGACTGCAGGCTATATGTGAACACTTGCACTCTACCGGTCCTGTCACTAGGGTGAGTCAGGTACCAGAGCTTTGGAGCTGGCTGCTATTGGGCCTTTTTCTTTTATTTCTAACTTCATGCCCCAGGCCCCACTGCTGCATCTATCCCTGCTGCAGGCTGATACTGAATAATTCTAGAACCTTAGAAGGAACTGCCAGAAGACTGTGTTACCCATATTTGTCCTTGTGCCAGTGAGGGGGTTACCTGTATAGTAGTTTATAGACCACACTTAGAGAGATGCTTAATTTCTGATGCTAAATAAATACTTTTCCTGTTTGTGGGTTGATTTTTTTTTTTAACTTTCCTTCAAAGCTAAGAATTGTAATTTATTGAAGTTCTTAATTAAATAATTATTATTCAGCCATTTAAATTGGAGAATGCATATTTTTAAAAGTCAGCACATATTCTTTAAGTATTTACTGTGTGCCAGGCACTTTGTTGCCTAGGGAATGTAAACAAAAAATTTAGCATGTATTCTTAAATATTTGAAGTTTAATTTTCTTCGAATCCTTTTCTCTCAATTTAAAAATCATCTGGTCTTTTATTTAAGAATATATTATTTCATTACGATTTTTATTATCAAATTAATGTTTTTCTTTAACATAAATTATTCTATTTTGTTTTTCTCTGTATAAATAGAGAAATTTGATGCAATTTTAAAAGCATCTTCTTGCATTTTAGTTTCAATACTATTTAAGTACAGAGTTTAAAGTACTATTTAAGTACAGGAGTTTTGTCTATAGGCAAAAAGATCAGGGATAACAGGATTCAGAAAATCTTGGTTTGAGTTCAGGCACTACTACTGAAAAGCTCTGTGACTTTGGGCAAGTAACTTTATCTTAGTAAATTTCAGTTATTACTTTTGTAAGACAGGGATGATACCACTTGCCTTTCTACCCTACCAGAGATTTTAGGTACTAAAAAGAATGGAAACATTTAGGAAGCTGTTAAACAATGTAAATTTAAATTTAAAAAATAGAAATTTAAGCAATGGTTGCTGTCTGTCCATTAAATCATTACATTAGTTTTTGTTAGGTGTGCCTGAAATTGTACCAATCCAGTTCTGAAAATAGAAAATGTTGTTCAGATCTTTATGAGATGAAGAGTAAAATTTATTGTTTGTATATAGAATGAAAATGTTTTCTGAGTTCTAATTTCATATTGATTCCATGAGGGGAGAATAAGAAGAGTAGAATTTTTGTTTTTGTGCAAAGTAGTTCTGAGTTAGTTATCTGAATAAAACACAGTTGAGATGGAACAATCTTCATTAAGGTGAAAAAATACATTTTCCCCCCACTAAATTTTCATCTGGAGTCCCATTTAAGTCCAGTGTTTCTTTGTTTATTTTCTGCTTGGAGGATCTGTCCATTTCTGTCAGTGGGGTGTTGAAGTCCCAAGCTATTACTATGCTGTTGCTTATTACTTTCTTTAGCTCTATTAGGGTTTGCTTTATGAATATGAGTGCACCTGTGTTAGGTGCATAAATATTTAGGATTGTTATGTCTTCTTGTTGAATTGTTCCCTTTGCCATTATGTAATGACCATCTTTGTCTTTCTTTACTACTATTGATGTGAAGTCTATGTTGTCTGATATGCGAATGACTACACCTGCTTTCTTTTGGTTTCCGTTTGCATGGGATATTTTTTTCCATCCCTTCACCTTGAGTCTGAATGCGTCCTTGTGAGTTAGATGTATTTCCTAGAGATAAAAGATACTTGGCTTGCATTTTTTAATCCATTCAGTCAGCCTATGTGTCTTGAGTGGGGAATTCAAGCCAGTCACAGTTATTGAAAGAATTGATAAGTTGGATGCATTTCTGTTCATCCTGTTGGGTAGAACCTTATTGCTGTGTTTTACTTCTTGAGCTATTATTATGTATGGGCTCTGAGCTTTTGCTTTTGGGTGATTTTACACTGGTGGGTGTCTATTGTGCTTATCGATGTATAATGCAGATCAGAGTACTTCCTGCAGGGCTGGTCTGGTCTTGACAAATTCCCTCAGTGTTTGCTTGTCTGAAAAGGTCTTTATTTCACCCTCACATAAGAAACTTAATTTTGCAGGATACAAAATTCTAGGCCGGCTATTATTTTCTTTAACAGGACTGAGGATGGGACACTAATCCCTTCTGGCTTGTAAGGACTCAGTTGAGAAGTCTGCAGTTAGCCTGATGGGTTTCCCTTTGTAAGTTACCTGATGTTTTCACCTTATGGCTTACAGAAGTTCTTCCTTAGTATTAACTTTGGCCAGTCTGATGACTATGTGCCATGGTGATTGCCTCTTTGCGATGAATCTCCCAGGAGTTCGTTGGGCTTTTTACCTGGATGTCTAAATTTCTACTAAGACCAGGGAGGTTTTCCTCAATAATTCCCTCAAGTAGGTGTTCCATCCTTTGTGTGTTTTCTTCTTCACCCTCAGGGATGCCTATGATTCTTATGTTTGGCCTTTTTACATAATCCCATATTTCTTGTAGACTTTGTTCGTTCCTCTTATTTCTCTGTTATCTTTGACTGACTTGTTTAATTTGAAGGTGTTGTCTTCAAGCTCTGAGATTTTTTTCTTCTTCCTTGTCTAGTCTATTCTTAAAACTTTCCACTGTGTTTTGTATTTCCTTGAATGAATTTTTCATTTCCAGAAGTTCTATTTGATTTTTTAAAAATAATTTGATTACTTTAGTAAATTTTTCATTCATTTCCCATATTGTTCTTGTGGTTTCTTTGTGTTGGTTTTCCATTTTCTCTTGTATTTTGTTGAGCTTCCTTATAATCCAAATTTCGAATTCTTTATCTGTCATTTTGATATTTTAATTCTGGTTGGTATCCATTGGTAAAGAGCTATTGTTTCCTTTCGGGGGTGACCTTTCACTCTGATTTTTCATACATCTGGAGTTCTTTTGCTGTTTCCTTCTCATATGGCCTCTCACCCCAGTCCTGGGGGTATTGGGCCTTGGCTTGTGGGCCTGTCCCTGGGTCCCCAAAGATCAATCCCTGACCATGCCAGGGAGAAGAGTGCTGTTCCTGAGTTGCCTGTGGGGTAGTCTGTTGGGCTTACTCAGGGCGGGGTGGATGAGGAGGTCAGATGAGGGCACCCGGGGACTGTGGAGGTTATAGAGATAACTTTGAACTATAAGGCGGAGATGGAGCCAACAGAGACTGGCGAGGGCTCCAGGAAGAACTCCCCCTCCCTTTGTCAAGAATGTGACCCCTTCCCTATGCCCACGGACAATTGGTCCCTCTCAAAAGCCTATGAGAATTCAGTCCCACCCCCTTGAGAATCTCCTTAAAACCCCCAGCCTGTAAGAGTCGGGGTCTTTGTCTGTTTTCTGACAAAGGCGCTTCTCAGGTTTCACCATTAAAACCTGTCTTGCTTGCCAAGCCACCTTTCCGTCTCTTTCTTTGCTCCCTCTACCTGACATATACAAGCAGGTTTAATGATTCTCTTGGGTTGCCTCTGTCCTATTGTCTTCAACTCTTCCCAGCAGTGTGAATTATGTTGGGTTTCCCCCAGCTTAATCTCTGATAAGTACTTGTGAGTATGAATCAGCCATGCCCTGTTTGCTTGAGTTGGGCGATAGTATGATGCGCTATAGAGTTGTTCTCCATGTCATTGGTTGATGTTTGTATGAAACAGCCAGCTGCCAAGATGTTCTTTTGTGCCCGTGGGAGACTCTGGTCCCCCAGGTGGAGTACTTGAGTGCCCCAAGCTTTAGGAGAGACTCTGAAGCTCCCAGGGGGTTGCTTGATCTCTGCCACCACAAAGTTGGAGGGAGGAGCGAGGCAGTTCTTTGCTAGGTTGCGGGAGCCTGAAAGGCTTTGCAAAGCTTCAGCGGGGCTCAGAAAATGCTTTTCTGGCCACTAGGGGGAGCCACTGGCATGAGGGTCAGGGTGGGCTCTCCAAACCAGGAGGGCTGTTCACAGGGGAGGGGCCTAAATGCTGAGTGCTGAGGCCCTGGGCTGGAATCTTTCTGCCCTTATCCAGTAGCACAGTTTTTCTATGTTGAAGGGGTGGGTGCTACCCCAAATCACCACTCCTTGGACTCCCCCACAAAGCACACTCCCCTCAGTTCAGTCCACATGTGCTCCCTCACTACCTGAGTCCAGCTCTCAAATCTTCCCCTGGTCTGTGTGTCTGACCCACTTGCATGCATCTCCGCAAAACGCCGGGGGGTGTGGCATTCCAAAATTGTGCACCCCTGTTCCACAACCAGTCCTTGGAGGAAGAGGTGTGGGTCCCTCTGTCTGTGGGGACTGCTGCGTGTAGCATGCTCCCCCCGGAGAGAAACAGCTGCTTGCGAACTCTGCACGACTCGCACTCCCTGTTCTAATGAGTGGGAGAAAGGGCTGCAGCACCTCATCAGCTGGCACGCCTGAGTGTGAGGTGTTCAGTTGTCATGGAACCGGGGGCAAGTCTGTTCCTTTCCAAATGCCATGCTCTTATCCAATATGGCAGTTTTCCAATGGGGGGGATGGGTGCACTCCCAGATCCCAGTTCCTAAGCACCCCACTACACTCTCCTGTCGGATAGGTCCACGTGGGCTTCCCTGCCACCCGAGTCCAGCTCCCAGACTTCTCCCCTGCATCCCCCTGCACCCCTCTTGTGTCTAGGGTGACCTAGGCTGGCTTGCTTTTTGGAGCCACCGTGTGACCCTGTGAAACACTAGCGGGCAGGAAGTTCCCAAATTGTTCACCACTGTTCCACCACAGGACCTCAAGGGGAAGGGGGTGTGGGTCCCACTTTCTGAGGAAAC
The DNA here is from genome assembly GCA_023783475.1 of Daubentonia madagascariensis. Taxonomy (NCBI): domain Eukaryota; kingdom Metazoa; phylum Chordata; class Mammalia; order Primates; family Daubentoniidae; genus Daubentonia; species Daubentonia madagascariensis. The sequence continues at coordinate 1,528,041 of JAKFHU010000144.1, read as the reverse complement.
CTCAGCCTGGGATGCGCGCCTGCTGGAGAGAAGCGGCTGTACAGGAAATTCTTGGTTCAGACTATGCTCACGGTTGTACTGGGCTGGGCAGGGGCCACAGCTCCCAGACAGCCCAAGCTCACACTGCTTTCTTGGTTGCAGTGGATGGGGGAAGTGCGGGGTGGAGAGTGAAATGTCCGGATGGGAGAAAGGCGGCACTCTGGCCTCTCATGGCACTCTCCTCGGGGGAGCCCCTCACGGACTGTCCAAACTCCTGGGATTTGCTAGTTCATCCCACTATTCCGCATTTGCTGCTGTACCTGGGCTTGTGGAGCACGGAAAAGCCTTCAGTATACTTAGTGTCCTGCTGTTCACGGAAGGCACTTATGAGGGGGAGGGGAATCACCCCTTGCCCTTTCACTGGGCTCCAAGCGTCCCTGGCTTTGATCCTCGCTGCTGTCTTCTCCTTTGTATCTTCTTACTTTTTGGCTTCGCGATTTTCTCTGTGGCATCCCCAGCCATTTCTGATTTCTCTCTCTAGTCCACACCTGAGCTGCTACTGTTCTCCCCTCTCCTTGTCCGATATCCTGCCTTCCCACCAGGATGGTCCGACAAGCGGTGTCTCTAGTTGGCCATCTTGGACGTTTCTAGCCTTAACTAACTTTTAAACTTACATAATTTTTATTTCCTTATAACTTTACATTTTATTTCTTTAACATGTTTGAATACTAGATTTTTCGATTTTTAGGATTGGAAGGGACTGTCACATTTTCTAGTCCAGTGACTAGATGACCTTTAAACTTTTTACTACAACCCACAGTGAGAAATACATTTCCTATTGTGATCCAGAGGTGTGGTAGGCAGAATTCTAAAAATGGCTTCCCGTGATCTCCCACCCTAATTCCTAGGCCTTTGAATATGATGAGAAAATATGCCCATGATTATGTTATGTTACATGGCAAATGAGACTTTGCAGATGTAATTGAGGTTACTAATCACTTGACTTTGGGTTAGCCAAAAGGGAGATTATTTATGTGGGCCTATTCTGATCTCATGAGCCTTTTAAAAACAGATTTTTCTCTGGCTCAAGGCAGAACTGCAAATCAGAGAGAAGTGAAGGATGTGAAGGACTGTCCCATAGTTGCTGGGTTGAAGATGGACAGGGCCATGTGAGAGGAATGTGGGTGGCCTTGAGCTGAGAGAGGCTCCCAGGTGACAACTGGCAAGGAAACAGAGACCTCATTCCCTGCAGGGAACTGAATTTTGTCAACAACCTGGATGAACCTGGGAGCAAATTCTTTCCCAGACAAGAGTCCAGCCTGATTGGCACCTTGCTTTTGTCCTTGAGAGACCACACTGTAAGCAGAGAACCCAGTCCACCCCACCTGGACTTCTGACCTATAGAACTTTGAACTTAAAAATAATTGTTATTTTTAAGCCTTTGAGTTTGTAGTGATTTGCTATACAGCAATAAAAAACTAATAGGCAAGATCATTTTGCAACCATATGAAGAAATTCTATGGAAGAAATGGAAATCTTTATTTTATTTTATTTTATTTTTTTAGAGACAAAGTCTTACTCTGTCACCCAGGCTGGAGTGCGGTTGTGTGATCATAACTCACTGTAACCTCAAACTCCTGGGCTCAAGCCATCCTTCTGCCGCAGCCTCCCAAGTAGCTGGGAATACAGGAGTGCGCCACCATGCCCAGCTAATTAAAAAAAATTTTTTTGTAGAGATGGGCTCTTGCTGGCTATGTTGCCCAGGCTGGTCTCAAACTCCTGGCCTCAAGTGATCCTCCTGCTTTGGCCTCTTAAAGTGTTGGGATTACAGGTATAAGCCACCACACCTGGCCTGGAAATCTCATGTGAAAAACTCAAAATCAAACATATAGTGCAACTTGATAATAGTCATATAAAAATTCACATCGGGAAAAGAACTGCAGGGGGTATACAAAGATGATCATAGTTATGGAGGTATGGTAGAATTATGAAGTTTTTTTATTTTTCACTTTTTTGTTATGTTACTTTTTATAATTTAAATAGATTTATGTTAATATAACATAATAAACTTATATAAAACTAAGAACTTAATTTTTTTTTGGAATTTATTATTGGGAACGTCCAAATTCATAGGCCCAGAACATTTGCTAGCAAGTGTTAGATATGAAAAACTTTTGTGTGTTTTCCTTAATTTTGCTTAATTACCGAATGTATCAGTAAGATAATTGGTATCAAAATCCTATATTCCATAACATTCACCAGTTCACTAGTTTGCTGAGGAAATATCTTTTGCTGTCCTGTGTTATTTAGGAGGATGCACAGGCATGCACATTTTTTGAAAAGAGAATGTGTGTAGAGGTGTAGAAGTGGCAGTTGGAAAGGTAGATTTCAAGTTGCTTGTGTATGGCCTTTGAAATAAAGATGTGAAAAGACTTGTGCCTATTATTACTTATAGCCATGTTAATTAATGTAATTTAGCCTTAATGAACGAACTGTATTGCTAGTAGTCCTGCAAGTTAAGCTTTATTAATTAAAGCTTTTTCTATACACATATTGAGGCAATAGAACAGCAAGTTTCCTAATTGCTTAGATCTAATTGCATTCCTGCTGTAGAAGTGTTTTGATATCAAGGGAAAGGGCGAGTCACAAAAGAGGAAGGAACTACACTTAAGACCCATTATAAACACTTTTGGGTGTGGTGGTGTGTTTGTGTGTACTCCTAAAAGAAATGAAGTGTTTTGTTTAATACATTGAGACTATCATGTAGTTTTTTGTTATTCTTGGTTCTAACCTATAAGATAAACTTTCTAGGGGTTGCTCCTGACTTAGCATTGAAGATACTACTTAGAGGACCATAATTAGGGAAGGAATACTATTGTATTGTGAAGATGAAACCCTATTCTATAGTCATTTTTGCATGAAACTGATTTATTAAACTAGCATTCCTAACCACTTAGTATACTACTGTTTTTCAGTGTTCCTGGGTGATAACATTGATTTAGTTATTTATTAATAAGTAGCAGTAATTGGAAAAAATGATTAAAATGATAGCATTTCCATTGAAACCATGAAACATGTGCTTAAAAATTATAAACCACTTTTACACACAAGGCCAACTTTATATAAGAGAGAGTTTTGGAAAATTACTAGAATGCCCCTTTTTTCTACCTTCACAGTTTTAAAACTTTGGCAAGCATCCCAATTATATGCTTATAGGTGACCCTTTCTGCTGGGCTCCCTGATCCCTGTTTGATACTATCACTCCAGCACATGTAGGCAAGCCCTGCGGTTCTTTGAAGGAACATAGAGCTGACGGTAAGTAAGGTGTAAGTGCAGAGGCTTAGTACAGGACAGACCTTGGCGGTGCAGAAATCAGCGGGGTGTGTTATTTGCCTGCTGGTAAGTGTAATTCTGCTGGACTGGAGGTAAGATGAAAACAGTAGGCTCTTGCCTCACATTTTGGCTCATTGCCTGGCCCTGAGAGAGGGTCCCTCTTTAAATTTTGCACCCTATGCACTTTCCTCCCCTCTCCCTACTCTCGGCCCTGATCATCGGTATCTCACTCGGTTAGCAAGTTACCCCATTTTCTTTTCTCTGAAGGAAAAACTTATTTATTTTTGATCAAAGACTCCAGAATAAAGGTCTCTAAATTGGTTCTTATGTATATGACTTCACTTGGCCAATGCTATCACAGATTTGTACATGAATGTTAGAGAATATTTGGTTTACAAAGATTCACAATATTTCTTATGCATTTAAAGTGGTTTGATTTATAGATAGTATTTCAGGAACATGAGTATTGTGAAAACAGTTTAGATTAATATTTCTTGACTGGACTGCTTATTACATTAGGTTTTCCTGTGTTTTTTGATTTGTTCTTAAAATTCTCTAAGGAATATTTTGATTTATTATATTATACTTACTAGTTTTTAAAAAGTTAATACTTTCTACAGCTGTAATTTTTTACAGAGGCTTTTTGTGATACACTTTACATTTGTAATTGGTGATGGAATGAGTGGGATTGGGAAGCAAATTGCTAGTGTCATGAACTGGGAAGAGGAGCATTGGAGATGACATGATGTATACCACACACCAAATTTTAAAGCAAATAGAATTAATTTAGTTTAATTTCTGACAGCATTATCTTCTCTTATATTGACTTCAAAAATATGGAAATGCTTTTGGTTAAATTATATGAATTAGCATTGATCTAAGAATTGTCGATAAGATTTTGGATTTTTAATATATAAGCTATTGAAAATTTGGAATACATCGTACATACCTATAAATTAAGTTTGCATTTTAGAATCATGTTAACAGCCTTTTAAAGCAAAATTAGTTTATATTGGCAAGAATAAGACCAAGTTGTTTTTACTTTAATTCATCCCTTTATCTGTCTCAACTGAGGGTGATTTTTTTCCTTAGGGGACATTTGGCAATATCTGGAAACATTTTTGGTTGTCACAACTCAGGGAGTACTGCTGGTGTTTAGTGGGTAGATGCTAGGGATATTGCTAAACATCCTACAGTGTATAAGACAGCCCCTCCACAATAAAGAATTATCTGGCCCAAAATGTCAATAGTGCCAGAAACCCTGACTTATAGGATTATAAGTATAAAGTCCTATGTCATCCTTTGGATTTTTCATTTTTCCCCCATGTTAGATGAAACAGCATTTTAAAATAGTGCTCTTGTTATGAGATGTGGTAGATTGATTACAAAAATGAACCCAATTCTTTACCCCTTCGTGTACCCGTAGTCTGCAATGTTTCTTTGTCTGTTTCCCTGCCTCTTCAATCTGGGTTGGATTTGTGACTTGCTCTCAACAAAAGAATGTGTTGGAAGTGATGTTGAACCTAGGTCTCAAAAAGTCTTTCATGCTTCTGTTCTCTCTTGTGAACAAGGCCTCGTTACCTGTTGTCCCTATTGCCCCAACTGACAGCCAACCAATCATCAGACATGGGAAGAGGCCATACTAGACCAGCCAGCTCCCAACCAGCTTGCTAGTTGACTGTAGACACAAGCCTGAATGCATGAGCCTAGCTGAGATTACTGAGCCTGGCGCAGCCCAGCAGAACTGCCCAGTTGACCTTTAGATTCATGAGCAATAATAAATAGTAGCTATTTTAAATCATTGTGTTTTGGTTTTGCATCAATAGACAATTGATACATTATGACATAGTAATATTTTTTCTTTTGGAATGTATGTTTCTGCTTTTTCCTGTAATCAGTAATAATTTCAGATAGAGGGAAATAGCATGCTAAAAGATCTTGAGATGGGATTTTATTTATTGACTTCACGTTTTAAAAACAGGGAGGCCATTAAGATTGAAGTGAGCAAGAGGAAGAAAGTGGAAGGATATTATATTAGTGATCTCTTGGGGGTCCGGATCATGTATGGGTAAAGAGCTTGAGTTGTGTTTGGATCCCAATCTAAAGAATCCAGGCCAGATTTTTTTTGTTTGTTTGTTTGTTTGTTTTTTTTTAAAGAACATCCTATTATTTGGGTTTCTTTGATTGCTTCCTAATTATTAGATTTAGGTTAAACATTTATGGCAGGAATAACTGTTGAGGGTTTTAAACAAAGACGTGGCATGATCTGATGTGTTTTTAAAAAATATGCTGGCTACTGTGTGGAGAATAAACTGTAGTGGGAGGCAAAGGTAGAAGCAGAGCAGGGAGACCAATTAATAGATTATTATAATACTCTAGGATAAAAGAAACCAGAAAAAAATAAGCTATTGTAATATTCTTATTATCATTGGTTAATATAAATTAAGTTTATTCTAGGATATTTTACAAAGTTTCTTTTGTATTTTTCCATAGACTTTTCCTTGAGAAATAATAAAACTTATAAATTGACTTTTAAAAATAATATACTTATTTAAAAAATTGTCTTCCTCTCAAAACATTAATGACAGTCCAGGAGAGATATGGGAAGGGAATAACAAATTACAAAATGTGTAAGGCTGTGTTGTCTCTGTATTATTGGAAAAGTCTAAGGAAATCATTGATTTGCAGAATGGGCCTGTAAGTGTGAGTTGTTTTCTGTTTAAGTACTGTGGTTGATGCTTCATTTGTTGTGTGTTTTCTTTAAAAAAATTTTCTTTCATTTTAAATAAAAGGCTTTTATTTTAAATAAAATCTCAAAACATCCAAAAATCTTATATATAACAATAATTACATTATATTAAATAAATGCATATAAGCAAATAGACAAACTAGTGTTTTTAAAAATAGGAAAAAAACCTGTGCAAATTTAAAACTGAATAAAACTTATTAGAATCTATCATAAAATTTAAGATTTTGACCTCAAGAAAAACAACAGTTTTTTTATTCTTTAATATATACATTTATAATACTCTGGATGAAGTAGTCCACTTTTTAATCTCCTCATAATACAGGAATGGTTCCCAAATGGTATACTTTTACTCTCAAAAGGGATAGAAGTCTTCTAAGACATTTGACTTCAAGCACTCTGAGCCCCCTGTGGCCACCTATTGAAATTAGCCTACCAGCTCAGGACAGTAATGATTTTGAAGCACCACAACTGTCCTGGTTCTCAGGTCTGCTCATTATTAAACATTTTCCATATCCTTATAATTAAAAAAAAAATTCGATGGATACAAGACACCCCCCTCCCTCTTAAAATTACCTGAGAGCCATGAGTCAACATTTGAGAACCAGTAAGCTAAAACTCCTGTTAGGTACAAGGGCTAGCCCTGCCATAAGCAAAGGTTATGAGCTCTGTCACCATCAGCCAAGAGGTTACAAGTTTAAGCATTTATTTACTATAATTAGGATTATCACCTCAATATAAATAACTACAATCTTATATTAAATGATAATAAAGATGTTGAACTTTTAAGCTCCATAATTTCTCAAGTACAGAAAATATTACTTGAGAGCATGTTGAATACTTCAGCATTCTGTTAAAATCAGTACAAAATATATTATTCCAATTGTATAGTTAAGTGAAATTTTTAGAGGAGTTTGCTATAAATAAGAATCTGATGATAAAGATAAAATACTTAATGCATACTAAGTAATATGGAAACTACTTATTACTTCATGCCAAATTCAAACTATTATGTGGAACATTCAAATTTGCTTTTAAGTGTTATTAAATATTTCTAAAACCAAAATTAATTAAACTAATTAGCCATTTTTTGTGTTAGCTTGGTTTAATCTTCCTACAATGTATACATATATCATAATATATTATATCTCATAAATGTGTACAATTATTTGTCAATTAAAAATAAAAATAGAAAAGAAAATTCAGAATCTGAAAAGATACTTCTTACAAGGCTATCCATCACTGTGGAAATTCATTGAACTATACTCATATGATATGTTTACTTTTCTGTATGTATATTAAACATCAATGAAACGTATTTTAAAATTCTTAAAAATAGCCCTAAGATTGAAAGTATTTATCTTTTGTTAGATTCTGCCTTCATATAATGTTATGTCTGCTTTTCCATGCAGTGCAAGGGCCTTAAAACTGTGCAGTCTCAATTCAGTTCTTCCTTTCTTTATACAATTATTGTCGTACTAATTAACCAATTTAGAAATCTGGCAATTAACTTCCAAACCCCATACAAGAGGTATTTCCCATAATATTGTACTGATACATCTACAGGTACAATATTAATATTATAATCCCCAACATTAAATTCTAAAATCAATTCAAAGAACTTTAAATTACAAAAGCAGTAAAACTAAAACATTTGTTATTCTTTCTTAAAAATCTTTTTTGTGTCTATAGGCAATTATAAATCTTTAGAAATTATCCTTTAGAATGTGAAAATTGTCTATATTTATATATATATGACATGTCAAGATATCCAGGGTATATTTATGTGAAAAAAAGCAAGTTAGAGCACAGTCTATTAGTATAATCCCAGTTTGGTCAGTAGAGATTTTTTTTTTAATTGGAAAAATGTACACCAAATTCTTCATTAAACTCTTAAAAATAGTTTCCTATGTTTATGGGGTTCAGGAATATGAAGTTCTCAAACATGTTCCCAGACCACACTTTCAGAGATAGATTTGGATTTAGAGTGTTGTCTGTGATTCTGAATTTGCAGTAGGTTATTTTGAGGCAAATGGTTTGCCTACTACACTCTGAGCTGCTCTGTGCAGTGTCTTAGGTGGTTCAGAGAATACAGGAAAGACATAGGCAGTGAAGGGGTGCTACCTTCAACAGCAACTCTTTCTTTGTTCACTTCAGGGATTCATTGAAGAAAATTTTTGAAATTAAAAAGGTTTGAGGTTATTGGCCATATCAAGTATAGTAGTTCTAGGACAGTTTGAAGCTATTCAATAATTAATATCTTACACATCACTACCTTATATTTATTTGGTGTTTTTAGTTTTTGAGAACATTTCCACAATTATTTTAATTGTAGACAATTAAACCTGAGCAGGACAAATGAAAAGTATAATAGGAATTAAAACATTTCTACAATGATGAGGTATTTCATATAATTTATAAGTAGGTTGTTAATATAAATTTCTCTGTGGACAGTAAAGTTCAGAAAAAAATGTTCTTAAAAAATTTTATTTCATTTATTTTTTTTGAGTCAGAGTCTTATTCTGTCGCTCAACTAGAGTGCAGTGGCACGATCATAGCTCACTGCAACCTCAAACTCCTGGGCTCAAGCGATCCTCTCACCTTAGCCTCCCAAAGTGTTAGGATTACAGGTGTGAGCCACTGTGCCCAGTGAAAAATATCTATTTAAAATAGAACCAATCAGTTTTAAAGTGCTTTGTATTATTTCTACATGATATGATATCAAGTAATTTTAAAGAGGCCTATTTTTGTTTTTTGATTATGTGCATTTTCTAATTATACAATAACTTTTAAATTATGTAATAAAATAAGGGAAAAACTATAGAATATTGTGGTTTATTAAATGTTTTTATGATTTTTGGAAACATGTTAATTATAAATTTTCCTATAATAGATTACTCCCTATCCCCCTGAAAAATACCAGGAAAAGGGAAAGAGACTTTTCTGTTTTATATACCCGTTTTATATACCCTTCTTTCTACTGCTGGATCTTTCTAAAAGCCATGTAATATATATTCCTTTTATAATCTAAAAAAATTAAATTTAATCCTTAAGAAAAAGCTGCATGATTTTCTAACCTCCTTGTACTTCAACCACAGCCTTATACTTAAAATGAAAGAGATTTGTTGGCGTTTTAAGATGGAAGCAAAGAATGTTCACCCCTGATAGTCAGGAATCACACACATGGACTAGAACTGAGCAGAACCTGTGACCAAGCACTGGCGGCAGCTCCACTAATCCTCTTCTTGAGGTTCTTAGAAGAGAATTGACTCCCAGGCCACCCTCTAGCTCCTTTGTAAGGTTCAGCTTGATTGTGGTTCCCGTTATTTATTTCCTGTGAGATTTCTTTTGTGGCTATTTATATATCTTTATGATAAATCCCATTTTTCTTAAAGCAACTGAATGGGTACTTGCTCCTTGCAATTAAAGAAGCCTGGATAGAAAAATATTCATTGTAGAAAATGTAGCAAATACAGAAAATGTAAAGAAAACAAGTCTTCTCTAATCCTCACTGCCCGACCCCCGAAGCTATTTATTCCCTTCCGTTATTTTTCTGAGTGTTTCTTAAAATTGTGATCTTATAGCCTTTTCAATTTGCTGAGCTCTGCGATCTTATTTCTATTTGAGAAGTAAATTAAAGTAAAGCAAAGTGAAATGAGAACAATTGGAGAAGCTATTAATATTTAGTGAATATATGTTTTTCAAATCTGAATTTTGGAGAGATTTAGTTTCATTATAAAATGAACAGCAAAGAATATGCTTTTAAGCTAATGAGAAAGTCAGTGCCATTTACTTTTTTTTTTTTACACAATTTCCTCTGTGTTGCTTAGATATATATCTTGTAAAAGTTTTAATGAAAAGTTTTGTTAGGGGAGATCCAATCCCTTGTTGCCAGGGGAAGCCCTTTTGTCACCTTGATAAATCCGCCTTAGGTTTGTTTAAGCAGAAACTCAATCTTGATTGGACTTGGGGGTGCTGAATTACACTGAAAGTTCGCTGATGAATTAAATGTCATCTTGTTAATGTATAATGAGAACTAAATAGCTGACTGGTGGGTTGGGTACTTACATCCTGTCTCTCCCTATAGGGAAGCAAGTTTATCAGAAGCTTGCTTGGTGAAAGTACAATCAGAATGATGGAAATGAATGATAAGATTCAACTGTTTAAAGTTATCCTGTTTTGATGACTTGGTATCTCCTTCATCTTGCTTCGATTGTCTCTGCATGGCCAGTGCCAGAATTCCTGAAAACCTTTCTTAATATACTTCTGCTTTCATTCAGGTGCATTCATAGGTACTACAGTTGTGCCTCCACTCTTGGCTTCTATTTCTTGGTTAAATGATAATGTAGGGAATATATTATTGAGTAAGTTCACAGTTCCATCCACCTTTATGGGAACTGGAGAATTAAGAGATCCATCATGAGAAGTCCTCTTTAAGGTGGGAAGGACATTGTGAAAGTTGAAAGGTTTCCCTGCAGTTGTTGGCTACCTCCTTTTACAACCATTGGCAACAAATATTCCCTGTGACAATTAAAATGACTATGCTTTTCTTACATTACTTAATACTGCCTTATCCTCAGGAACCTGGGAGATCTGTGGACATTCTTGATCAGAGGAAAGAGTGGTAAGATTTATTGATCCATATTCGCCATAGGAGAGGGACACTGCATATATTACCAAATACTTAGTGTTGCTGGACAAGATGATCCCCAAATCCTTGATTCTATTATAAACATGAGCTATATTTTAAAATCTATTTTCCTTTAACCTAACAAGGGAATAAATGAATTTTTAGATTTTTCTATGCATTATGAGGCAACTTGTAGGGAAAAAATAATTGGTGTTTTGAAGTCATAGGATTTGCTAAAAATATATCAGATAAGTCTATCAAATATTCTGTCAAAAAAAAGATGTTAATGTAAGAAATGTATTATAAACCTTGTAGCTTTCTTTGCTTGGGATTTCCAGATCTCCTTTTTTTCTGGCTTGGTGAAAATGAATACAGGACAAAGGCCATTTGGAACCAAAATTTGCTATGTACTTGGGAATGCTTACTGTATATAGAAAGAATTACACTCTTTGAGGCTGTTGTAGGTATACCTTGGTTTAAAATAGTACAGTTTACATACCTTGCTAAGAAGTCACAAAGCATACCTTTTAGCTAGTGATTGCTAGCAGTACTAATTCATTCACCACAGATTTCCTTTAAAAGTAAAACTCCATAGTACAGTTATAAAACACCCAGTTTTCAGACAAATTTTCGGTTGAATATTTGTTACAAAAAGCAAACCACACACAATAAAATTTTTAAAGATTTAAAACTGAGCTGTTAGAGGACTATCGTTATATATTTAGGTTCTGTGCTCTCAAAGATTATTCTTTGAAGGGCACAACTTTTTCTGTGAGCGTTATGTGTTAAAGATGTTTCTGTCTGAGTTTTATTTTCTATCAGCATTTATGAACACTAGTTAGCCTGAGAAGAAATACAAGGCATAATATTAGGAATATTATTTTACATTTATATGACCGCCTTTTATCTGAAGTAGTCAGGGTTAGAAAGAACTCTTTAATTTCAGTATTTGTTAATTTCTGTTTATTCAGTCACTCAACAGATACTTAAGTGCCTACTATATGCAGACAAGTGGCTAGGTTTTGCTGATAAGGTGGTAAGCAGAACATATATTCCTTGCCCTTGAGGAACTTGTAGACAGACAGTGGGGGAGACAGGATTAGAATGCTAACACATTTAAATAAAAAGCTACAGCTCTATGTAATAAGCTCTATGAAGGACAAGTGTACCAGAATATATAATGGAAAGGGCCTGACTAAATCTGGGAAGTCAGAGAAAGTTTCTCTGGTAAAGGAGCTGAGATCTGAAAAATGAGTTAGAGTTAAGTAGCACAGAGAGAGGGAGCACTGTTCCCAGGTACCCTGTGAGAGAACTTGGTACTTTTGAAGAACTTCACTGTGGAAAGAGATTGGAGGCAAGAAGGAGAGTAAGATTACACTTCAGAGGTCAGTAGGGACCAGAACATGAATCTTAGAGGTCATATTAAGGGTTTTGGTTTTGAGAACAATAAGTAGTTTATTAAAAGAGTGTAAGTACAATAAATTTGCATTTAAGGAGCTAATCTTTTTGAATTTGATAGCTGTGTCATAATTCTTTGTTATTTAACCACAAGTCAGCATCTTTGTGGTGGTAGTAGTAGTAATACTTCACTGTTGTTTATTTTGTTTTTTTTTTCTGTGACAATCCTTTGAAGCATATCCAAAGTACAAATCTATTAACTCTAATTCTTATAACTAATGAGGTGGTTGATACTGGCTTCATTTTACCGATGAGGAAACCGACATTCAGAGGGATTAAGTAATTTGGTCAAGGTCAACTAGCAAACAAGTGTCAAGCTAGAAACTCAGTCCAGGTTTTTCTCCTGTCAGATCCTTGTTGGCTAATAGGAATTAACTCAAAAATTGTCCATGTACACTTTATGGCCCAAATATATATTCAGATAGCTTCTTAGAGATGTTTTTAGTAATGATAAACTAGTCCTTCTAACTGAGTTGGACCACTTTGATTCTTTTCAAGCCAGATTAAAGAAAACACCTTCTCTTCATTACCACCAGAGGGAGCAAGAAAGATTGATATTTAAATAAGGTTTGAAATCCTCAGTCAGGAATATTCAGCTGTAAGCAATTGTAATGAATTTATATTAAGAATATTCCTTTAAGTGAAATATGTATATGGTATATTCTCATTTTGACTTAAAAGTTTAAGTTTGACTTAAAAGTGTATCTAGGTATTGAAAAGAAATTTGGAAAGACATGTAACCAAATATAAAGTTACTGTTATTTTTAATGGTGGTTTTGCTAGGTTGTTGTAGCCCCTTTTCCTCCTTCTTTCTTTCCTTTCCTCCTTTTTGTTTTGAATACATATTAGTATTTTCTTATTTTTTATGATGCATATATTATATAATAAAAATAACACCTATTTGTAGTTTATATGGGGATTCTGAAGGCTACTAAATGGTTTATAAAGGGTTTGAAATGTCTAAAATGCATCATCCATCATTTTAATATGTTGTTAGTTTGGCTGGGAAATCTTTTTTGTATTGAAAAGGTAAATTTAGGCCATCACTTATCTGAATCTTCAGAATTCTGAATTATTATAGTTTGAACTTAAGAATATTTATTGAGTAGAGATAAAAGATGTATCTTTTAAAATAGAATTCAGACTTAAACTGAATTCATGGTATCAGCTTTTTCTTGTATCTACCTTATAGAACTGGTAAATGGTATAAAATCAAGTAACCACTTTTATGGGATGCTTACTAAATAGTCTGTACCCCTTTTTTGACAGCATGGTATAGAAAAAAAATTGAACTCTAGAATTATTAATAGATGGTCTTGGGTTTGAATTTTAACTGTCACTTGGTAGCTGTGTAATGTTGGCAAGTTACTGAACTTCTCTATGTTCTCTAACCATACTTGTCTTACAACCACAGGCATCTCACACTATATTCAGCTACCAGAATAATACTTACACATCATATAATTCCTCCCCTTTTTACCTTTTGTTTCACTTTATCTCTGTATTAATCAACTTTGCTGCAGAAACAAATAATACCCAAATCTTGGTGGCTTATAACAACATTATAGCCACTCTGCACAGGCAGCAGCATGGTGGGCTGCCTGTGCAGAGTGACTCTACTCCATACATTTTCATTCTAAGATCCAGAATGACGGAGCAGCCTCTATCTTGACCTGTGATTTGCATAGTAGTGAGCAGAACTCAGGACTGGTTGAAACCTGTGATACCTCTTAAATCTTCTCCTCGGGTGTGGAGTGCTTCATGACTGCCAAAAAATGTCACATGGTCAGGCTCAAAGTCAGTGAGGAGCAGGGACAAATATTTTTCCCACAGGAGATATAGGCAAGTTATAAATCAATGGGCAGGGATATATAAGCCTCTTCCAAGGATGGAGGTGGTAAATAGTGAACAGTAATATAATCTACCACAATTTATCCTCTTTATCACAAATAGTAACTTTCTTCCCTTCTGCGTACAAAATATATTTATTCCTTCCTCGAGGAAAATACCTCAAGAATTTCCTTTAATCAATTAGTCTTGAAGTCTGAACTTCTTTAGAATTTCTACATCTTTTATATATGTAGATTTTCTTGATCCAGAGATCAGTGGACTAAAATACCAGTTATCTTCTGCCCCTGTTGTCCCCAGCCCCTGGGCCTCAGACCGATACCAGTCCGTGGCCTGTTAGGAACCGGGCAGAGTGAGCAAATCTTCATCTGTATTTACAGCCACTCCCCATCCCTTGCATCACTGCATAAGCTCCACCTCCTGTCAGATCTTTCCCTGACCTCCCTTCCTTGGAAAAATTGTCTTCCATGAAACCAGTCCCTGGTGCTGAAAAGGTTGGGGACCGCTGTTCTGCCCTCCATCTCCCAACATGTAGTGGTAGAACATACACAGGATATCTACAATAAACATTCCTGTTAAGAAAGGGAAAGAATGGAAGCACATAGCAATCACCGTTTCTTAGCAGTGAAAATCTTATTGGGTAAATGTGACGAGAGTTCCTTTTCTTGGCATTAGGGGATATTCCTTGATTATTCCCCAGTCTATTGTTTTCCATACTCTTGGCTGTGCACTCTGTGAGGTGTGTCCTTTAATATATGATTCTTGTCCACATTTGAACAAAGTATTGGTGGATATGCCCTTCTTGGCTGGAGAATAAAGTAAGGGTTGAGCAGCTTTCTTGGCCTATTTTTTGCCTGCAGGAAATTGGGGGCCCAAAGGTGATTTAGAAGAGTAACAGTTCCTTAACTCAGGTGAGGTTTTGTTTTGGTGGTTGTCTTTTTCCTTTTTATCTATTTGATTTCAATCAGAACAATGTGCCAAGAGCTACATCCTCATGTTTTTGAGATGTGCGTTTTTCTCTAGACTTTGGTACAGGTATCTTGAGCTTATTGGTCTTCTGTGGATCCACATTCTTAGTTTCTTCCTGTGTGTGGGGGGTCCTCCTCCAAGCCATTTTGTTCCAGTGAAAGGGTTTACTAGGGGCAACACTGATTCACAGGTCAAACAGTGTGATGGCTGCATTTCTGATTCAGTCTTTGCCCTGGGTTTATGTCATAATTGGCCTTTGAAGACACTTTTCTACTTGTTGGAAATAAAAAATAGCTGTAAGTTTCTACCTTGCAAGTTCAGGAATTTCAGGGGTTCTCTCTTTTCCTTTTTATCCTTGCTTGCAAATAGGCCCTTTTTCTGAGCTCATCTTTCTAATAGTACTTTATCAAATCCAGTTAATGAAAACCAAAACACAGTTTTATAATATTTTCACCAAGGTATCCAACTTTTAACATGATAGTTTTATTTACCACTGCATTATGTGTTTTGCCATTTTTCCAATCTCCAATAACAATTTCCTTGCTGTACCTGCCACCTGGCTCCAAAGACTACATCACATATTTTTATTATTTTTGGTGGTAGTTGTAAGAGTATCACCACACTTCTGGTACCAATTTCAGCAGCGTTCAGTTCTGTTGTAGTAATTATCTCTAAATTTCAGTGATTTCTCAAAATAACAAACTTATATTTCCTACTAACCTTACTATGTAGACTCTGGATCAGCTCTAGTTCTGCCCCAGCCTGTGGCCTGCTCCAAACTTTTTCTCATTTGGGAACCAAGGCTGAAGGAACAGCCCTTATATGGTATATGCCAATCTCTTGACAAAGTGCTGAAGCAAGCAGGCTGGCCCAAACTCGGGTTGCTGCTTAAAGTTTTTGATTAGATGTGGTATACAATCACATCAGTTCACATTCTATTGGCCAAACATATCACATGGAGGATCCCAAAATCAATAACCTAGGAATGTCTATTCCTTTTATATGAGACATGTACAAGTCACATGTTTATGTGTGGATGTATACACACACACACACACACACACACATATAAAAAATTACCTTGCAAGGAAGCAAGAGAGCAAACAATTTCAAATAATAATACAATCTACCATAACTTTTGATGATGTGCAAAAAATCAAAGTATATCTCTTTTTAAATATAATGACATATTACCTTGATATATCTGTCAGGGTTCTCCAGAGGAATAGATCTAATAGGATGTGTGTGTATGTATGTGTATAAAGAAATTATTGTAAGGATTTGGCTTATGTGATTGTGGGGGTTGGCAAATCTGATATTTGTAGAGCAGGCTGGGAACTCAGGCAGCATTTCTGTGTTAAAAGCTTGAGGCAGAATTACTTCTTCTCTGGGCATCCTCAGTTTTTGCTCTTAAGGCCTTCGAATGATTGAATGAGGCCTACCTACTTTATAGAGGGTAATCTCTCTATAGATCAGGTCAACTAATTTTAGATGTTAATCATATCTACAAAATACCTTCACAGTAACATCTAAGCTTGTATTGACTAAACAACTGGGAACTATAGCTGAACCAGGTTGATACATAAATTTTATTTACTTATTTAGAGACAGGGTCTCACTGTCGCCCACGCTGGATGCAGTGGCACAGTCATAGCTCACTGTAACCTAAAACTCCGCGACTCAAGTGATCCTCCTGCCTCAGCCTCCCAAGTAGCTAGCACTACAGGCATATGCCACCATGGCTGGCTCATTTTTAAATTTTTTTTGTAGAGATGGGGTCTTGCTCTGTTGTCCAGGCTGGTCTCAAACTCCTGACCTCAAGCAATCCTTCTGTTTCAGCCTCCTAAAATGCTGGGATTACAGGCATGAGCCACCGCGCCCAGCTGACACATAAAATTTAACTGTCATACATACATAGTGCTATTTTGTAGATAGTAAAACATGAATATAGAGAGTACTTTCTAATAGGTCTCCTAATAAGACAGCACACAGATTAGCTTGATCAGTGCTAACAAACTAGGTGTATTTTGGCCAAAGATCATTGTGCATCTAAAACAAGGATTGGCAAATTATGGCCTATTGCCTATTTTTATAAATAAAGCTGTAGTGGAAAACAGCCATGCTTATTCTTTACATATTGCCTGTGGCTGTTTTTGTTCAAAAGTGGTAGAGTTGAGTAGTTCCAACAGAGACCATATGGCCTGCAAAGCTATCTAGCCTTTTACAGAAAAAGTTTGCCAACCCCTAAAAGATACACGTAGAGAAGATGCTTGTGGTTCTTGCTTTGTTACGGTCCACTCCTAGTTTAGTTTTTCCATTCAAGTATGAATGTGTACTGATTAGATATTACAGTACCAGTGTTTCATTGTTTGAAGCCACAGATTTTATAGATTGATAAAAATAATTTCCTAATTATTTTTATTGCATAGCCATTCAAATTTTCTTTTAGATCACATGCCGAGTTTAGTTTTTGTCAATAAAACATACGAATGCTGTTAGGTTTTAAATGAGTACATGCATATCTTTAGGAAAGAAGAAAAAGTACTTTTTCTATAAAACTTTATCATTTTAACATCTTTAAAATGTTATTATAATTACAGACTTCAATGTATATATCTATTTTCCTTCCTTTAAGAGGGTAAAAAGGTATATTTCTGTGCCCAACTCATCCCCTATTTTTAGATCGTGGATGAAGAAAAATATAAACTATTATTTCTCAGTTTGGTTATTTTTATCTATAAAATTGAATTAGACTACAAGATGTATGTGCTTCTAAACCAAAGAATAAATTGCAACTTTAGTTAGTGGAGAGAGTCTAAGCTCTGGATTCAGACAGTTCTAGGTTTAAATTTAGTGGCCTAAAGCAAGTATTTTATTTGCTGATGACTCTGTAGGTCAGCAATTTGGGTTGGCCTCTGCTCTGTGGTGGTTCTGCTGGTCTGTCTGGGGTCACTCATGTGGCTGCAGTCTTCTGGTGTCTCCACTAGGACTGGATGGTCTAAGGTGGCCCCACTGATATGTCTGACACTTGATGCTAGCTGGTGTGGCTACGTGGCTGGGCTCTTTTTCTGTCATGATCTTTTATCCTCAAGGGGGTTGGCTTGTTCACAACAGTGTGCCAGTAGCATTCCAAGAGGGCTAGAGTGGAAGCAGCAAGGTCTCTTGAGACCTAGCACCAGAAGTCCCACAAAGTCATTTCTCCTGTATTCTATTTGTCAAAAGAAGTTTCAAGGCCAGGACAGATTCAAGGGATGAGAAAATAAATGCCATCTCATGATGGGAGAAGTGGCAAAGTCACATTGCCAAGGGAGGGGCTTGCAGGATTGCTGCATAATCCACAACCCACCACCATAAATTAATTAGCTTCTTTATGCCCCATTTGGAAAATAGAAATAACAGTATGGCTTAACTTGAAGGGTTCTTCTTAAAGTTTAACGATTATGTAAGTAAAGCACTTAGAAGTATTTGTTAAACAATTTTGAAATAGAATACTTATTTTATTTTTATTGATTGATTGATTGAGACAGAGTCTTGCTCTGTCGTCCGGGCTAGAGTGCTGTGGCATGAGCTTAGCTCTCAGCAACCTCATGCTACTGGGTTCAAGCGATCCCCCTGCCTCAGCCTCCGGAGTAGCTGGGACTACAGTCGTGCGCCACTGCGCCTGGCTGATTTTTTCTGTTTTTAATAGAGATGGAGTCTTGCTTCTGCTCAGGGCTCAGGCTGGTCTTGAACTGAGCTCAAGCGATCCTCCCTCCTCGGCCTCCCAGAGTTCTAGGATTACAGACCTGAGCCTCTGAGCCCAGCCTAGAATCCTGATTTTAAATGCTATGTTTTTATTATACACCTAAATATGAGAATAAGCATTCTCATTATTAATAATTTGGCCCTGTATTTTTAATATGGGAGACATATATTAAGACTCACTGAAAGGAAATTTTGTGTAAAATAGCTGTGTGGGAAGAGTTATGCATTTATGCAGAAGTATTATTCATTTAATAAATAAAAGGAAAAACAATTAACTTATAATGTGTTTGTAAAAACATACACTTTCCTATAACCCTCTGTTTTTATATCTCTCTCTTTTTTCATATTTCTCATTTTAAAATTTAAAAATATTAGCCAAAAGTGTAAGGTTTGTTTTCAATTTCATTCTTGAAGAGTCTTTTGAGTTCTAGTGAACATATTTTTGTTTAATTAATGTTTCTTTGCAAAGCCAAGAAAAAGTAGAAAGCCAAAGGAACAAAAATATCTTTTGTTGGTTTTCACTGTGGTCAAACCTCATCAGAGGCTCGTTAACAAATGTATCTGTTTTGCTTTTTACTTTACTGAGAATAGACATAGAATGCTTCCTAAAACTGTCCTATTTTGAGATATATGTCAAACACTGGCAAAAATATTTGTTAAAACTCACCAAAGGTATTACTCTGTTTATTGGTATGTATAGGGGTGGGAGGCCTATTTATAAAAATAGGCAAGTATGAATGTGTACTGATTAGATATTACAGTAGCAGTGTTTCATTGTTTGAAGCCACAACTTTTATAGATTGATAAAAATAATTTCCTAATTATTTTTATTGCATAGCCAATAAAATTGCAATTATTTTTATTGCATAGCTTAATATACCTCCTTGGTTTTTACCTTTATAGTTTAAAAATTTTACTAGTGACAGTTAGGCATTTTAAGAACTCTAATTTGAATACATTTTTCTAATGTCAAGGCACAAAGTTTATTTTTTCCAAATAACCTGTTGCTTAACATTTTTAAGGGGATATTAAATAAAATCTTACTTAACCAGCCTGAGAGCTCTATTCTTATATGATGTGCCTTATAATTTGTTCTATTTAAGATCTGTACATACATTTACTTTGGAATTTAATGCATCTTCTTTTGAGGAAGGGTGAAATACATAATATTACAAGGCAAATGAAACTTATTAAAATTGGAGAGGCAACATCTTTATATTTTTAATAAACTCTTTTGAGTGCCTAGACAGTTCTAATAAAGGAACAAATACCTGCAGTAGGGAGGGGTAGACAGTCTGGTATTTATGCAACAGACTAGAATAGAATCAAACTGGGTGGTTGGGAAATCTTGGCAAAGCAGTGTTTTCTGAGTGTTTCTGACTCCAGTTCTTTAAAATTTTTTTTCAGATTTCATACATAGCCATCTTAGATGCTAAAGAGTTAGGTTTATTATTTAAATCATCATCATCTTTTTTTGTCCTTGATATTTTTAAGTAGAGGAATCTAGTAAAGCGAGATTAAGTCTATTGTCAGAAAAATGATAGACAGGATATAATTTTCCCTTTCCTCTATTTGTTCTATTGAGTCCAAACTGCATTCTTGCAAATCATACAGTGGAAGGATAAGAGAAATGAATGAGGCATAATTAAATAAGGATAAAGAAAAATCATAAAGAGAAGAGAGTCAGGTCAGGGAGAAAGAAGCTGGTTGTACAGCTTTTGTTTTCCCGGTTTGTTTTAACATTCTTTTCCTTTTCTATTACATAAGCTCTAATTTGCTGTTATATAAGAGGGAAGAATAAATAACCTTCAGACTAAATGGAATGGGGGAAATATTTCTAACCATCATCAATCCAGTGAACTGTAGAACAGTTCTTAATTGTGCAGCGTAATCTTCAAGGAATGTTTATGCTTTGTGAGCTTTGCTCTCTGCCGTTTTGAATTGCAGTAGAGCTTGTGTTTGGTTTAGTAACAGAGAATGTTGGTAATTATGGGGTACTATAGAAGCCTGTTGTACTTTGTTAATTAGATGTTCTGGGGGAATTTGCCTAAACATGTATGTTGTGTAGTTTTTATTTAGGATATTTTCTTTTTCCACTGGAGAAGACTTTATTTAGTAACTACTATATTCTTTTTCTTCAAGAGCCTTATCTTGAGGATGTGATTATTTATGAAATTCTATTTTGAGGGGTGCTATTTTTTTATGGTAGGCTTTTTAGTATAATTCATTGCAAAGTTTATTTAGGTTTTTAGGTCTGAAGTGGGTGAGGTATATTATGATCTCTATTATGTTTTAAGATAATTGATTAATCTTGTAAATATTTCAAGGCAAATTAAGAGTCAGCTGGTTATTGCTTCATATAAATTTTTGGCAGTGAAAAAAAAAATAGTAGTATGTCAGGATGAATTATTTTTTCAGACTTAATTCTAAAGTCTGGAAGACTGGCCAAAAGAACTTCATGAAAAGGCAGTTGCCTTAATCCTTGAGAGGAAGTCCCTTTTGAAAAATGTTGATGATAAAACTGAGGAATCCCATATTTTAGATCTGGTGGTGCCTGCCTTCTCTTCTACCCATATCTCATGCTGGTATTACTCTTACTCATTATGCATCAGTTATGTTGGCCTTCTTTCAGACTTGCCAAGCTCCTTTCACTAGTTGTTGGCTTTGTCTAGAATGTAAATTCTTTGTCATTCAGATCTCACCATCAAGATCACCTTCTTAGAACCAGCTTTTCTGATGACCCAACTTAACAGGCAACCACTAGCATTTTCATCACATCTCCTTCCCTATTCTTACCTGATAGTTTCTTGGTTTCCTTAGTTGTTTATTTTCTATCTTTCCTTGTTAGAACATCAAGTTCCATGAGAAGAGTTAGCCTTTAGCTGTCTTACTCACTGCTGTATCCCCAGTGCCCTGCCTGATGGTAGTACGTGCTTCATACAAGTTTGCATGTGCAAGTGTGAAATTTTTTGTCCTTTTTTGCTATAAAGGCCATCTAAATTTATTATGTTGACATTTTAAGAAGATACTTGTATTTTTACATTGAATATATTTTTCAGATGATTAGAGAAATGGAAATAGCTTAATTAGTAGAAAGAACACTGGGCAAGAATTCAAAACAACAGGATTCTTTAATTAGTTTGCAGCTAATTACAGTTGTCTTATAGCAGACAAAATCTTCTAATTTCCTAATGACTCAATTTCTGCATATATAAAATGAGAAACAGGGTTAACTTTTCATGTGATGATGCTGAGGAGGTAAGTAGGGGCATCACTGTGGAAGGAATTTATAGGCTTAGTCAAGGAATTTTGTCTATCCTACAAGCGATAGAAAGCTACTGAAGGATTTTAAGTGAGGTGAAACTTATGGAAGGTAGTGGTGGTAGTATGATTAAGTTTCCATTTTGGAAAAATCACTCTGACTACAGTATGGAGAACACAAGGAAAGGGGCTAGAATGAACAGGGACAGACCGTTTAGGAAATTGATGCAACCATCTCATGAGGAGTCGTGCTTAGCACTTGGAGTAGGGTAATGTTGACAGACGTAGAGATGAGCGGGGGATTTCAGTAATAACAGGGAGGTGAAATTACCAGGATTGGTGATGGAGGACCAAGGAGAGTAAGGTGTCAAGACTGATTTCTAGATTTTTGTCTACAGGCAACCAGAAGGATTCTGGTGTCTTTGCTGTGTTAGTGAAATTTGGAATAGGATCAGGTTTCAGGAGGAAGAGCATGTTTTTGGTCGGGGACATTGAGGTACTTTTAAAACACTCAAGAATTGTCAAGAAGGTATTTGGATACATAGACCTGGAGCTTAGAGAAGCTTGGGTTGCAGATGTGTTTGTGAGTCATTTGTGTATAGATTTTAATTGATAAATATATCATGAATATGAAGTGCTTTGTAGACCATAAAAGGCCACATGGTTGTATGTGTAGTTTCCTAATTTGAATGCTATTTCAAACCTGGTGACTTTCTACTCACCTGTTAATAGGCGGTTGAGTCATCTCTATAGAACTTTTTTGATTTTCCCTCTTTTGAACTACTTTTGTACCTTGCCCATAATTATTATGGTATTATGTACCGTATTATGATTGTTATGTGCTTGTTTATGTACACATCTGTCTGCCTTATTATACTGTGAGATTAGTTGAAGAAAGTGACTAGATTTTATTTGTGTGACTTGCCTGAGGCCAGATATCATGTTGTTTTATTCCCCATGGTATATCTAGCACCCAGAATGGGGCTTAGCACCTATCAATTGACCATACATACTTTAATGTTGACCTGAAATATTTATATCCCTTTGCACATAGATGTTCAGTAAATTTTTATTGAACAAATAAATTATTCAGTCCTCTAGCAGTTCTTGAGTACTTATTTTATAAACATTATTTAAAGTATAAAATGTTCTTGCTACTTCTCTTTATCTATATTAGGTTTTAAAAAAAAATCTTGGGGTTTATGGACTCTATATTGTGCAAAGGAGCTCAGTGAACTCCCTGAAAATATTTGTCCCTGCCCTGGTTTCTAGCATACAACTCCTAAAACCCTTGGAATCTCCAGAGTGATAAGAGTGACTTTTGTATGCTAATGACATGACTGGTGGCTGAGGCCCCCTAAATAGCTCCAGGATGGGGACTGGTCACCAGAAAGCCCAAAGCATAATTAGAGGGTTGGGACTTTCAGCCCACCCCTCAACCTCGGGGGAGGGGAGAGAGGCTGATGGTCAAGTTGATCACCAGTGGCCAATGATGTATCAATCTTGCTGGTGTAATGTAGCCTCCATAAAAATCCAAAAAGGACAGGGTTCAGAGAGCTTCCTGGTTGCTGAACATGAGGCGGTACCTAAAGGATGGTGAGCCAGGAGAGGGCAAGGAAGCTCTGTCAACCTTCCCACATACTTTGCCCTATGCATGTCTTCCATCAGGCTGTTCATCTGTATCCTTTGTAATATCCTTTATAATAAATGGATAAATGTAAGTAAAGTGTTTCCCTGAGTCCTGTGAGCTGCTTTAGCAAATTAATCGTGGGTAGTGGGAACTCTGATTTATAGCCAGTTGGTCAGAAGCACAGGTCACAACCTGGGGCTTGCAATTGACATCTGAAGGGGTAGGGGTGGCAGTGTTGTGGGACTGAGCCCTTAACCTGTGGGATCCGACACTGTCTACAGGTAGTGTCGGAATTGAGTTAAATTTTAGTGTGCTCAGTTGGTGTATGCTGGAGAATTGCTTGGTGAGTAGGTAAAACCTCTGTGCATCTGGTCACAGAAGTATTTTGTGGTGTGAGAGTAAGGAAAACAATTTGGTTTTTCCTATCTCACAAGTGCTTATATGGAATTATGAAAAGAGGGTCCATTTCTTTTATCAGATTCTTAAAGGGGTCTATTACACCAAAATTATTAAGATCTATGAATTAGATACTTTTGTTCAGCATGACTCCTTTTGGCTTTAAGCAGTTTTCTATGAAAGTCTTGCTGTCATCCTCTATTTATCTTTTGGATACTGTATCAAAAATTGCCTTTAGGCTAAAACTGGTCACTAGATCATTTTAGATATGATCTGTTGAGTCTACCTGTTAAATGATACAAGGCATTTTATATGGATTTGCATATATGTCAAAGTCTACTTGTTTATTTGCACCTATAAATTTCTTTTCAAGAGACTTTCCTAAATATTGAATAAATTAATACTCAATATTGGACTCATACAGGTTTAGGTTTTAGGTAGACCTTTTAACAGAAGACAGGCTAGACCACAGTGGTCCCCAACCATTTTTGGCACCAGGGACCAGTTTCGTGGAAGACATTTTCCCCCCCGGGGCGTGAGGGGAGACGGGGGAGGCGGAGCTCAGGCGGTGATGCCAGTGTTGTGAGCAATGGGGAGTGGCTGTAAATACAGATGAAGCTTTGCTTGCTCACCCACCGCTCACCTGCTCACCTCTTGCTGTGCGGCACGCCCCCTCCCCGCCTTCCTAAGTTTCTTAGAAGATAATTTTTCCAAGACTGGGGGGTGGGGTAGGGGCGGAGCTCCTGGCTCTGTCCCTAACAGGCTGGGGACCAGTATCCCTGGGGTTGGGCACCACAGGGCTAGAGGTTACTTGTGAAATATTTAATACTGGTTATTTCTGCTTGGTGGAATCATGGGTTATCTATATTTTCTTTTCTTTTTTTTAATTAAAAAAATTTTTTTTGAGGCAGAGTCTCACTGTTGCCTGGGCAAGAGTGCAGTGGTGTCATCATAGGTCACTGCAACCTCAAACCCTGGGCTCAAGTGATCCTCCTGCCTCAGCCTCCTGAGTAGCTGGGAGTACAGGTGTGCACCACCATGCACAGCTCATTTTTCTATTTTTTGTAAAGACAGGGTCTTGCTCTTGCTCAGGCTGGTCTCCTGCTCCTGGCCTCAAGCAATCCTGCTGCCTCTGTCGGCCTCCCAGAATGCTAGGATTATAGGTGTGAGTCACCCTGTGCCTATTTTCATTGATAAACTTAACTATATTCTAGGTTTTCTACCCTGAGCATACATTACTTTTAAAATTAAAAAATTACGGTATCATTTCTGAAAAAGTTATGAATTTCTGATGGATATTAATGTGAGAGTCATTGTCAAAACGTTAAAGTGATTTCTTTTATGTTGATTTGGAGTTTGAAGTTACCGTCCAGTTAGATCTACCTAGTGAAATAACTGATTTGTGTTAGAATGTTATATTTATTCTCTAGAAACAACTGTGTTTTGTCTTTTACCATAGATACTTGCTGTATTCTGAGTTGGATGAATGTCTCCTTTTCATACCAATGCAGTAACTGACTATAGACATTTATTGTTATATGGTAAACATTAATGCTCCTCAGAAAACTTATTGTTTCTTTTTAGGAGGCTTTTCATTTAATATTAACAGGGCTTTCCTTGTAAGTATATGACTGTGGACTCACCAAGATATGTTGAAATGTTGGTAGCTCCTTTTTAAAGCAGAGAGGCTTTTGTTAAAGGATTACAGTGGAAAGAGATATGCCACACTTCCTGCCATATTAATGATTCAGTGAAGGGCCTTGACATGTAATGTGGTTTAAAAATGTATACATCAACCAGATTTATTGGACCATGTATCAACAGTGCTTGAAATATGCAGAAGTTGAGAGGATAATTTAGTATAATGAACTCAGATGAACAGTAACTCTGCTTTAACAGTTATTAACCTATAGCCAATCTTGTTTGGTCTATACTCCCAATCCCGTGATTGTTTTTTTAAAAAATTATTATTAATTAGTATTAATCATGCTAATGGTATTGTGAGAGATTGCATTTCTGTTTTTATTTTTGTTTTTAATTGTGCTGAGAACATACAAAATTTAATATCTTAACCATTTTTAAATGTACAGTTCAGTAGTGTTAAATATGTTCATATTGTTTTACAACCAATCTCCAGAACTTTTTCATCTTGCAAAACTGAAACTCTATACCCATTAAAGAACTCCCTATTCTCCTTCCTCCCAGTCCCTGGTAACCACCATTCTATTTTCTGTTTCAGTGAATTTGACTACTTTAGATACGTCATATAAGTAGAATCATACAGTATCTGTCTTTTTGAGACTGAGTATTTCACTTGGCATTATGTCCTCAAGGTTCATCCATATTGTACCGTGTGACAGGATTTCCTTCCTTTTTAAGGCCGAATAATATTCCATTGCATATATATACACCACATTTCATTTATCCATTCATCCATCAATGGACCTTTGGGTTGCTTCCACCTCTTGGCTATTATGAATATTGCTGCTATGAACATGGGTATGCAAATATTGCTTTGAAACACTGTTTTCAGTTCTTTTTTTAAATTTCAGAATATTATGGGGGTACAAATGTTTTGGTTGCATGAATTGCTTTTGTATAGTTTAAGATAAAGTTATAAGTGTGCCTATCACCCAGATGGTGTGCATTGTACCCGTTAGGTATGATTTCACCCATCCCCTCCCCCCACCACCTGCTTGATTACTGTTGAGTTTTACTTCCATCTGTGCACATGAGTGCTGATTAGTTAGTTCCAATTTAATAGTGAATACATGTGGTGTTTTTCTATTCTTGTGATACTTCACTTAGAAGAACAGTCTCCAGTTCCATCCAGGTTGTTAAAAAAGGTATTAATTCATCATTTTTCTTATGGCTGAGTAGTACTCCATGGTATACATGTACCACATTTTATTAATCCACTCATGAATTGATGGGCACTTGGGTTGATTCCACATCTTTGCAATTGTGAATTGTGCTGCAGTAAACATTTGAATACAAGTGTCTTTTTTATAAAATGTCTTTTTTTCCTTTGGGTAAATACCCAGTAGTAGGATTGCTGGATCAAATGGTAGGTCTACTTTTAGTTCTTTGGGGAGTCTCCATACTATTTTCCATAGAGGTTGTACTAATTTTCATTCCCACCAGCAGTGTATAAGTGTTCCTTTCTCTGTGCATCCACGCCAGCATCTGTTGTTTTGGGAATTTTTTGATAAAAGCCATTCTCACTGTAGTTAGGAGACATCTCATTCTGGTTTTGATTTGCATTTCTCTGATAATTAGCTACAGTTGAGCATTTTTTCATGTGTTTATTGGCCATTAATCTATCTTTTGCGAAGCTTCTTTTCTTATCTTTTGCCCGCTTTTTAATGGGGTTGTTTGATTTTTTTTCTTGCTGATTTGCTTGAGTTCTTTGTAGATTCTGGTTATTAGCCCTTTATTGGATGTATAGCTTGCAAATATTTTCTCCCATTCTGTAGGTTGTCTATTCGCTCTATTGTTTCCTTGGCTGTGCAGAAGCTTTTTAATTTGATCAAGTCCCATTTATTAATTTTTGTTGTTGCTGTGATTGCCTTTTGGGTCTTCTTCATAAATTCTTGGCCTACGCCAATATCTAGAAGAGTTTTTCCAATATTTTCTTCTAGAATTCTTATAGTTTCATGTCTTTAGGTCTGTTATCCATCTTGAACTCAGAAGTGGGATTGCTGGATCATATGGTAGTTCTACTTTTAATTTTTTGAGGAACTACCATATGTGTTCCATAGTGATTGCACCATTTTACAATCCCAACAGTGCACAAGGGTTCTAATTTCTTCACATCCTTGCTAATCCTTGTTCTTTTCTTTCCTTCTTTGGTAGTAACTTTCCTAATGAGTGTGAGGTTGTATTTCCTTGTGGTTTTGATTTCCTTTTCTCTAATGATTAGTGATGTTGAGCATCTTTTTATATGCTTGTTGGCCATTTATATATTATCTTTGGAGAAAAGTCTATTTAAGTCCTTTGCCCATTTTAAAATTGGGTTATTTGTTTTTTTGTTGTTGAGTCATGGGATTTTTAAAGTATGTTCTGTGTATTAGTACCTTATCTGATACATGATTTGCAAATATTTTTTCACATTCTGTAGGTTGCCTTTCACTCTGTTGACTGTTTCCTTTGTGGCACAGAAGTTTTTAAGTTTGATGTAGTCTCATTTGTCTATTTTTGCTTCTGTAGCCTGAGCTTTTGGTGTTATATCCAAGAAATTATAGCCAAATTCAATTTATGAAGCTTTTCTCCTTTGTTTTCTTTTAGGAGTTTTAGAGTTTCAGGTCTTATGCTTAAGTCTTTAATCCATTTTGAGTCAATTTTTGTATCTGGTGTAAGATAAGGGTCCAACTTCATTCTTTTACATGTGGATATCTAGTTTTCCCAACACTTTTTTGTTGAAGAGGTTGTCCTTTCCCCATTGAATGGTCTTGACATCTTGTTGAAGATCATTTGACTATACATGTGAGGGTTTATCTCTGGGCTCTTTACTCTATTCCATTGGTCTATATGTCTGTCTTTATGCCAGTACCACACTGTTTTGACTACTGTAGCTTGGTAATATGTTTTGAAATCAGGAATTGTGAGACCTCCAACTTTGATCTTTTCAATATTGTTTGTCTATTTGGGGTTCCTTGAAATTGTATATGAATTTTAGGATAGATTTTTCTATTTGTGCAAAAAAAAAAAATGCCATGGGGCTTTTGATAGGGATTACATTGATCTGTAGATCATTTTGGGTGGTATTGTTATCTGAACAATATTAAGTCTTCCAAATCCATGAACATGAGATGTCTTTCCATTTTTTTTTTTGTGGCTTCTTTGATTTCTTTTATAAATGTTTTGTAGTTTTCAGTGTATAAGTTTTTCACCTAATTGATTAGGTTTATTCCTAAGTATTTTATTCTTTTTAATGCTATTATAAATGGAATTATTTTCTTAATTTTGCTTTTGGATTATTCATTGTTAATGTACAGAAATGCAACTGATTTTTGTGTGTTGATTTTGTATCCTGCAACTTTGCTGGATTTATTCTAACAATTTGTGTGTGTGTGTGTGTGTAATCTTTAGGGTTTTCTACAAATAAGATCATGTCATCTGAGAATAAAGATAATTTCACTGCTTTTTTCCAAATTTGGATGTCTTTAATTCTTTTTCTTGCCTAATTTTTCTTTAGGCCTTCCAATATTATGTTGAATAGAAATGGTGAAAGTGAGAATCCATGTCTTGTCCCTGATCGTGGAGGAAAAGCTTTCAGTCTTTCACAACTGATTATGATGTTAGCAGTGGGCTTTTCATTTATGGTCTTTATTATGTTGAGGTAGTTTTCTTCTATTCCTAGTTTTTTGAGTATTTTCATCATGAAAGGGTGTCAAATCTTGTCAAATGCTTTTTCTATATCATTTGAGATGATCTTGTGATTTTTGTCCTTCTTTCTGTTATTGTGGCATATTGCATTGATTGTTTTCATATTGGAACCATCCTTGCATTCCAGGAATAAATTACACTTGGTCATAGTGTATAATCTTTTAAATGTGCTGTTGAATTTGGTTTGCCCCTTGATTGTTTTGATTATTTTTGAAGCAAATACCAGGCATCTAATAATTTTATCTGAAAATACTTAAGTATGGATTTTTAAAACAGAGATTTTAAGAAATACTTATGATATTATTATCACACCAAAAAGCTCAATTTACTGTGATTCTTTAATATTATCAAATATCCAGTTAGTAGTCCGTTTCCCCGATTGTTTTATTGAAACAATACAGTTTGTGTAATCAGGGTACTTATGTACTATGTCTTGTGATTGGTTGATATGTTTCTCAAGTCACTTTTAATCTATAGATTCACTTTTTTTTTTTCTTGCCATATTTTGTTCAAGAAACCATAGTTTACTCTATGCTGTTTCTTTCTGATTGCATCCTCTGATATAGTCTATTATGTTTCTCTGTCCCCTATATTTCTTGTAAATTGTTAGTTCTAGAGGTTTGGCTGGATTTTTATTTTTAAATTTTTACTTAGACTACTTCATAGATGGTGGTATATATGATCATCAGGAGATGCTTAAGATCTGGTCGTCTTTTTGTGATGCTAGCAGCCACTGAGGATCATTGGTTAGATCCATTAATTGAGTAGGGATTGAAAAATGGTGAAATTAAAATTCTGTTAGTCTTTTGTTTATTTGCTGTAATACCTTTATAAGGATAAGCGTACCCTCATCAATTATTTGGTTATCCTGAGGTATAGTTGATATAGGAAAGGAAGAATAAATGGTTGGAATTTTTTTACTTTATTAATTTTTTACAGAACTTTCTTCTGATTAGTATCTCTGACCAGGAATAGGAGCACTTGTGCCTATCACCAGTCCTACCATTTTTGATTAATAACTGCCACACACAGTGCTGAGACCTTTCAAATGCATTAACTATTTGATTTTATACAGGTAGGTTCTCTATTATGCTTGCTTTGTAGTTGAGGGAACTGAGGTTTGGAAAGTATAAATAAATTTTCCCATTAGTATATAGCAGGTAGGTAGCAGAACTGGAATCTGAACCCAGGTTTGCCTGACTCCAAAACATATTCTTTAACTACTATTTATAGTGCTTTCTGAGCGGTCTAGTGGGATTTGTAGAGTGGTGAAGAAAGACTTGAGGTGTGGATGTACAGGGGGTGAGTGTCAAGAAGGATCTTTTATTGACTATAAGGAGTAGGTTCTGTGTGCTCAGTTGCAATCAGCTGAGCCAGTCATGCCCTTCCTGCTATCATGTCAGGTCAATAGATATTTGTTATCTGAATGTGAGCTGTTTATTGGGAAACAATGTTGTTAGTAAGTTTGTGTTCCATATATGGCCTAGTTAACAATTTAGTGTAAGAGAAAAGAGGATTCATAAAGCAGATTTGGATTCTGGTCCTTAACATGGATAAGAATCTAGTGACTATCAAATTATTTTTGTAAAAATCAATTTTATAGTTTCAAACCAGACATAGCAGACACCTTAGATATCGAGTCAAATTAGAGAGCTACTGGGGAGACAAGCAGTAATCTAATAAACAGGTAAACATCTGATATATTGGCAGATACTGGTAAGCATTCCGCAGAAAAGAAAATGGGGCACCAGGATGAAGAGTTGTGGAGTAGAGTGGGGCAGGGGTTGTTTAGATACAGAGGTCTGAGAAGCCCTCTCTGAGCAAATGACATTGGAGAAGACCCCAAAAATAGGGGAGGGAAGAACCTTACAGCAAAGGTGGAGAATTTGCTTAGGGCTCTTGGGAAATAGCTGTGAAGGAGGGTGTGATAGCAGGAGCAGGAGATTAACCTATAGAGGCTGGGGAGGCGGCAGTTGAGGACATTCATAGTACACCAGGACACACAAATCTCTCTCTCTTGAGCGTGGGCAGCTCCTTATATGGCTTTTGTTACTCCTTACAGGTTTCCCCCTTCCTTTTTATTTCCTTTGCCTTTGCTGTCCTATTTCTAGAAAAAAATGTGCTTGCTTTGTTAACCAAAGGACAGGGCCTGAGTTCTATCCCAGATTTCCTCTGAAGAAGGGTGAAATAGACTGGGTGGAGTCTCTTGGTCCAGCCAAATAAATCCATTGTGATATCTCATGTGGTTTGGGGAAAAAAAAATCATTGCTTCAAAATAATACATTATGTATGACCTTACATATTTTATAATTAGAATATGGTCCTAATGTTTTATGTTTAAATAGTAGGAAATGGATTTCTTATGGAAGTTCGTAACAGAATTTTTAACTGGTGGTACGATCTGTAGTATAGCAGCTACCTTGAATGTTTTGCATTCCCATGAAACAATTTTGTGAATGTGTCTTTTTGGAGGAAGTATAAATTATTCTTGTGTTATTCTGGTAATTAGAACATGGTAAAAAAAACAGTCTGAACTTGCAGATTTACTGGCATTATAATGTGGGTACAAGTACAGGTATCACACAGAATGTGGAGAAGTTGTCTGCTTTGTCCCCAAATGGAATTTTATTTATAGTCTAGGTCAGTGTTGAATGTGTATTTGCCTCCTTTTTAGTATTTAATCAGTTTGTTTGTTTTTATCCACTGAATCCAGATAATTTGACTTTCCATCGATAAAATATTTACTTGTCATATTAGGCAGGGCACTAAACTGGGAAATATGGAGTACTGAGTTAAATTTAAAATTTGTTGAGAAGTATTCCTCATGATGTATTCTATTTAATGTTTTGGCAGTGCCTCTGGCTCTTCTCATTTAACATGCTGGGAGACAGACTGGCAGCAGTTGTAAGCTGAAACCTGGTTGTATGCAGAATGAGACTGATAGGAGTACGAAATAAAATGGAGAAAATTTTTAAAGTGTTACTGTGTGTGTTTCCTTAAATTAAAGTGTGACACATTTGCTTAAAATAGAATTTTATGTTCTGTTTGTCAAGGCTATTATAACTTCATGTTAGATGATTCTAAGACTAAAACTGGTTTTAAATATTGTTTTGTAGAATAACCAAATTTGTTTCTTAACAATGTTGTCATTATGTCACACAAGTTGTTTTGATATAATAAGCGTGTTTTACAATATGTTTGAGTCATTTTCCCCAGCAGACCTGAAATTAATTACTCAGAGGAAAAGCATGCATTTACAATATATTCTTAGCTGCTCCTTTCTATCACTCAGCTGTCAAGTCCTATGGAATCTAAAATAGAACTCAACCAATGGGCGACAGGCTACACACTGTTTACTGGACATTTCGGATGTGGACAATTTTATCAAGCCCTGCAGTGTCTGTGTTGCAGTGTTTAGGCAGGATGCAGAGTGCTGTTCAAGTTTTCCAGTGGGGTCCCCAAAGGGGACAACATTGAAAGACAGCTTCTAAAGAAAAAGAAATAGAAGGAGTTACAGTACCTGACCTGGGACTGCTCTTAATCAAGTGCTGCACCGCAAGGAAGATAATTTTCGAGCGTTATGAAGGCGGAGAAGGATCCCGAAGACGAAGAAAATATCATTAGAGATCCAAGCTAAGTGTAGCACAGCATGTGAGGGACTGAGTCACTTGTTAGGAGTTTGTCTGAGGGCTTGCTTTGTGAACTGCAGAGATTTGTAACTTAATGCAAAGTAGTTTGCTATTAGCAAGGAGAAACTAAATCCTGTCTATGATGAACTGTTGGTTTTCTTGTGCTCCTAAGAACAGAGTAGGTATCCCTGTAGTCCAGTGTAACAAAAGATTCTTGGTTAGGCTTTCTGAACTGTGTTCTTTTAAAATTTATTACTGTTTTATTAATGTTGGTTTCTTTGTTTTATTGTTTTCTTCCTGATTTAGTTAATTAGCAGATTGGGGTTAGTAATAGAAAACAAAAGTTCTTATTTCTTTTTCTGGGCTTAAAAAGCACATGATAGAATCTTAATAATTGAACAGTATTACTATTAACTGACATTGGACCAGAACTGAAAAGCTTGCTTGGTGGAGTAGAACCGAAAATCATATGCTAATACGAGACTTTACTCACATGTAATTATCTTTTAAAAAAGCCTTACATTTGGATTTTTACAACTTTTAAGTGATTTAAATAGCTCCTTTCTCTACCAGCAAGTTTACTTGGAAATAAACTTTTGAGATCGTTTTAATTGTAAGGATAAACTAATCAATCTAGAGCAAGTATTTGTGTGCTAAACATGACTTAATCCCTTAGGCATTTGAAAACACAATGTCTCTGAAGCTTACATCCCCTACCAAATTAGTCAGGAAACTGTTGTAAAGCTAAAGAAAGGTGATGCCTAAAATGTAGTTTAGACTTTGAACCAATAAGTAGGGCTATTCTGTGCCCATAGTTGCCAGTGTGAACTTTTGAAGTTAGGAGAAAATGGGTTCATCACCAAACTTAACTAATTTAGAGACAATTCTGAAGTCTACTTGAACCAGTTTTCATTAAAATATTAAATTTCAGGAACAAGTTAAAATTTTAATGTATTTTTTTCATATTCAATATTCATATTCATTTTTTACTTCAAGTATTTAATTAGTACATTGTTTTTTAACTAGAAAATTGGTAATGGTGATTTTCTTTTCTTTTTTTGGTTTAGAGGGGATAATAGATATAAAATAATCATATTGATCAAACATTAGAGGATATAGAAGTGATTATTTTTTCCCCAGAGATTTGTTATGGTATTTGTGGGCATAGGATTTGCTTCATAATTTAAGTGAAAAATATGCAGGGTTTTTTGTTCCAGAAATAATTAATACTAGATTTAGCACACAAATTAGCAGTAAATTGGTAGAATATTTTAAAAGGCTGAAATCTTACCTGTTTAAATAACATGTATTTTGGTTCTGTGTTCTGACATTTCTGTTTACTGAGAAAAGATCCAAGTTATTGGCTTAGAATGTCTTGAATATATTTTTTCCAATCAAAGCTAAAGATAATGTTGATACAATTAAAATATATATTATGTGATATATCCTCTTATTTTGAAAAAACTGCCTATCATTTTCCTTTTAAATACTTGAACACAGAGTTTTTGTTAAAGTTAAAATTTTTTTTTTTTTACAAAAGCAATACATGTTGAATGTAAAAAGGAAGAAAATG
This sequence comes from Daubentonia madagascariensis, assembly GCA_023783475.1. Taxonomy (NCBI): domain Eukaryota; kingdom Metazoa; phylum Chordata; class Mammalia; order Primates; family Daubentoniidae; genus Daubentonia; species Daubentonia madagascariensis. Next base: position 1,493,457 of record JAKFHU010000144.1, on the reverse strand, counting down.
AAAGTCACTGTAATCTTCATACTTTGGGATTTTAAGTAGTTAGTACTTGAGTCTTTTTAGATTTTGTCTATGTTGAAGTTTCTTTTTATCCTAATGTTTAAGTATAATGAATTGCTTTGTTGAATGTGTGTGTGTAATTTGCCTCCATAAGTATATTTCCAACAGTACTTTTTAAATATTGGGTGGTGGGGGGTAGGTTCTTAAAATGTACACAGAATTCCACTGCATTTAAGGTCTTGGGAGATGGGTAACCAAAGCCAAATCTGAAAGTGTGAGTTAGGGAATAGGAAAAGCACACTGATTTTGAAACTATAGAAGTCATGGTTAGGCTTGGCCACTTAAGTCATTTAATGTCCCTGGAACCTTGGCTTTTCTCATCTGTTAAATGGAGATGATAATTTTAGTTTGCAAGGGTTGTTTAAAACATTCATGCCTTGCACAGGGTAGGTGTTCAACAATTATTAATTTCCTTTTTTTTTTTTTTAATTTGCTTTGAAGGCAAGAGAACCAGGTGCAAAACATTAGAAACATACTTTTCTTCAAAAGTATAATTTAAAATATTTCTTATATATCATGTGTTTTGGGAAGGTTTTATAACTGCTCTTCTAGTGAAATTAGTGCAGAAGGGAGACAGAAATTCGGGATGCAATTGAAAAATAAGTGATGTGTTATGTACTGCTTTCTCTTCTTTTTTCCTTCCTTCTTTAGAAAAGCTTACTAATATAGTATGCCATGTTTACTTTTTTCTTTTTTGTAGCATGCAGCAGATTGGAATAAGTATGATGACCGCTTGATGAAAGCAGCAGAAAGGGGAGATGTAGAAAAAGTGTCCTCAATCCTTGCTAAAAAGGGGGTCAATCCAGGCAAACTAGATGTGGAAGGCAGATCTGCGTGAGTATTACTGATGATAAAAGCACGTCTGAGGGGAGTTTGGGTAGAACCTTGGGATACAAATGAAACTTGTGAATTGTGGTTATCAACTTTTTTATTAAGAAAGTCTTTACGAAAACCTGCACTACAAAATCTTTCAAACAAACTAATAATTGCTCTCAATTTAAAAGATTTTCAATCTAGAGAGAGAACACCAGACTATTATTCAGTGGTCTAGTTGTTCAGTGGCTGTGGCAAACCACAGCCTGCAGTTATTTGATGTATTTTCATTTATAAGCTTTTTCATATTCCTTATCATGTTTGATCTTTGAAGCAGCTTGATAAAAGAAGTAGGAAAAAGTTTACAGAGGTTAAATAACTTGGTCTAGTTTCTTGAAAAGTCACAGAGCTGGAATGTGAACCCAAGCTTTCTGTCTTTGAAGAGTTCTATAAATTACATTGCTTTTCCCCCCTACAATCCCCAATCCATTTTGGGTAATTTGTTTAAATGAGAATGTTTAGAGCAGAAAGGAAGTAGAATGACTAATGTGACTTATGGAGACACTGGTAGGGATTCCACCCTTTTGTTTTTGTGTTGACCTGAGGAGAACTATTGGCTTGTTTATATGCTTATGAACCATATGTCTTTTCTCCCAATCATCCCAAATCTTCATTACCTCCCTTCCTGTTGAGGGTGGGGAACAATTGGGTTAAAGGATAGATCTAGGTTTTGTTACAACTCTCTATAATTATACCAATTAAAACCTTATCTGGGAACCCTTCCAAAGTTAGAGGTGAAAAGTCTCATTTCCTAAAATTCCTCTCAGTCTTATACTTGCATGAGTCTATTCAGAATACTATTACTGGAAACAAGATACTAAGTATAGAAATGACTATTAGGAAGTGAATAGTTAGTGTTTGATGTGGGTCACTATCTTGGAATGCTCAGATATTTAAGTACAGTAAAGATAGCAAAGCATAAATTAAGTAGTTTTTAAGAGCAATAAAATTTGAGAAGTTTCAAGTTTATAGTGTTTCAATTTTGTCAAGTAGTAATTTGATAGCTACAGAAACTTTGGTTATTTTAGGATCTTGCCCATATTTTTGCTGAATTTTAAGCTACTTATAGGGCTCACAGTATAAGTAGTAAAAATTTAATATCTATAAATGACATTGTTTTTCATGTTTTTTTCCAAACACTAACCTGTTAAAAGATGAACGCAATTTTCTTTGGGATAAAACTCTTCATTGTAACTCACATCAATTCTGCCCATCTATACTTTGAATATTTTGAGTGAGTGGTTGCTTGAGTTTGGATTTTTTGATCTGAGGTTTAGTTTTGAGTGAGATTATTTGTATTAATAGAGTTATAAAAATTTAGTGTAATTTGATGAACTATGAACTTTAGTTTGTGAAATATTTGCGTAGTATTAGTCTTTGAGTCTTTTCGCTGTAGGAAGTAGAATTCTTTCTGGGATTCATAGGATAAAATATTTCCCTTTTTTAATTCACACACAAGCTATTCTTCCTTAATTAAAGCAATTTGCATTTAGTTAAGTATCCATGTTACAAAATATTTATTTTGTAATTACAAATACAATTTGTTTCAAATGATTTTTTTTGTTTTTAATTTTGAAATTTAAAATGAAAGTAACGTGCTTCTTGACCTCAATGTGGTTTCAAAAATGAAATATTTTAAGCCTATCCATAGTCACTGCAAGGATCTGTTTTCTTCCCCTTCACCTCTTTCCTAGGGTACAGCCCTTTGAGGTCCCAACCCAAGATGGAGCAGATTCACCAAGGATCCCCACTGCCACTTGGAGAGCTGTGGACTATAATTCCCGTCTCCCCATCCCCTTAAGGCAGTCAAGTGTTGTTCGACCTTCCAACTGTTTTCTCTGGAATCAGCAAATGCTCCTAGGGAAAAAGTGACCTCAAACACTAAGCTCGCCTCTCTAGGGCTCTGTCCTTCCTTGTGTCCCGGAAGGAAATGAGCTATCATGTGAGCTCGCTGATACCTGCAAACAGATATATTATATTCTGTGCAGCTTTTCTAGTTGTCCTCAGAGGTACCGTTTGTCCAAATTACCTATATCTCCCATTATGGGAGCAGAAATCCATGTCTTGTATTTAAAAAAAGAAAACTTAGAGTTGATTTTTTTTTTTTTAATTGCAAAAGAGTATTTCTATAAAGCAATTTTTCAAATTTCCTTTACAACTCTTTGCATACATTTTAATCATTGATATATCTTCTTTCTAAAGCACATACACTGTTTATAGCACATCAGCATTAATAATGCATTGTAGATTTGTTTTGATTTCTGCCCTTTTGTATATCATCATTATAATGTTGATATATTTTGAAGAAAGAGGTCTTCCAAATATGGTGAGCTAAGAAATGAAGATAAGCAAACAAATAAAAAATGATATCTCCAAGATTGTTGGGAGACTCAGTACCTTTGCTTGAAGGAAATTAGCATTCCTCCAGAAGTTCTATTGATGCATTGCATAGTATAATTCCCATCTTCAGTGTTACAGAGAGAGTACATGATACGCTCAGACTTACAGCAATTTAATTATTCTAGTATATGGAAATTTATCTGACTCTTACCACTATATTCCTTTCACCAGAAACATCGTTCTTTCTAATTCAAATTGTACACAAACCTGCTTTACCTAGTAGTGGTTAGTCTCTAGTTTGCATTTATATCCATCATAATACTAATAGAGTTGCACAACTGAGTCTTGTAATATCTGTAAATGAATTTGCAAGCTAACTTCAGATTTTGTTTCCAAGCATTTAGTTATTCAAATATTTGAAGGTCCACCGTCTGTCTGGCACTGTTATTGGGGATATAACAGAAAGCAAAACAAAAATCCCTGCTTTCATTGAGTTTGGAGTTGTGTGGGAAGATATTGATAGACTATAAAGAAAATAAATAATGAATTTATATATTACATTACAAAATACTAAGTTCCATATAGAATAATAAAGGCAGGGATGAGGGAAGTTTTTGGGGAATGGGGAAATGTAAAATTTTTAAATGGTACGGTCAGGGAAGACCCTTGCTGAGAGTGTGCTACAGAGCGTAGCTGTGTCTGGGCACCTTGCTGAGCACATTCACATCCTTTGTTTGCTGAGTGATTGTTGTACTTGTTTAAGGCCTCAGTTCTATTTCAACCTGAGTTCAACATCTTTTTACAACAACTCCTACTATATTTACCAGTTTCGATTTGGTAGAGTACCAGTCAGTGTCAGTTCTTACTGCACACAAAATATTTCTGTAAATGTTTGTTGAATAATAAAGTTTTAGATGATCAAAGAAATAACGGAATGTTTCATTAACTAGCATGTTGAATTCTTGATGGCTTTAAGTTAGTTTTTGAGCAGGCTTGATTTGCCTTATTAGGAAACTTGTTCAGTTATGCCGTTCATGTGAAACTTCAACCAATTGTACAGGTCTATGAGCAAAAGCACCTGCATGATTCAACCAATCATACAGGTCTATGACTAGGTGATAGTCACTGGTACTGTTTGTGAAAAAGAAAGCACCAATTCTTTTGTAGCTCTTAAGTGTAGTTTAGTTTGTTGTTTTGAAGGCTTTTCTATATCAGGTTTAGTTTGATAATTCTAAAGAGAAGGGATAAGTGTTTTGATCTGTCTTTGGCCTCAGCATTCTGCTGTAACTTCATTCGTTTTGCCAGTTTCAGTATATTTGAAACTAAACAAAATAATCTGTTAGAAATTTTTCAGTGCATTTATTAAGCTCCAAGCACTAGTACTTTTGCTATTGAAATAATAAGCTATACAGTTAATGATATTATAGTATAAGTTTTCTCTCATTAAGGCTATTGCACATTAGAATATTTCGTTGTTCTAAGGAGGTATTTCTAGAAAGTATTGTCCCCTTATATAAATGGGGTAGTTTTCTTTTTATTGTATTAAATATATAGGTGTTCTAATGTAATCTTTAAAACGTGTGTGCGTTGAATAAAGGGTGACATTAATATAACATTTAAGTTGACCTTTGGTAGTTTCCATGGCATAACAAATATTCAAATATTTTCTTTTTGTTTAGCTTCCATGTTGTGGCCTCAAAGGGGAATCTTGAGTGTCTGAATGCTATCCTAATACATGGAGTTGATATTACAACCAGTGACACTGCAGGTATGTTTGCCTCCATAGTCAATTACAAAATATTAAGAGGATACAAACGTTGTTCACAGCTAATATTTTTAATCAGACCTAAAAAGAGAAGTCCTTAATTTTCTGTTTTTAAATAGTTGAGAAAAGGTTTACTTCTGAGGTATTATTGTGGGGAAAGGTCAAGTATTGGGAATTTAGGAGAAAGGATTACCTCACTGATGAGCATTTGAAGACTGAAGTCTGGTGCTAGTCTTAGTAGTATTATAGGATCCTAAAATCTCAGATTTTGAAGAACCATTAGGGGCCATTTAGTTTATATTCATATACTGTTGACTATATGAATCCTTTCTATTGTGAGGTTGTTTAGTATTTGGATGTTTTTTGTGATAGAGAACTAACTGCCTCATAACAACAACATCAACAATAATAAGAAGAATAGCTAACATTTATGTGGCTATTCTGCTAAGCACTTTACCCATATTAACTAATTTTTTTTTATGGAACACAAGTTGTTTTTATTTTTTTATTTGTTTATTTTTTTATTTCAGAATATTATGGGGGTACAAATGTTTTGGTTACATGAATTGCTTTTGTACAGTTTCAGTCAAAGTAATAAGTGTGTCCATCACCCAGATAGTGTGCATTGTACCCGTTAGGTGTGAATTTACCCATCCCCTCCTTCCCTCCTCCCACCTGCTTCATTTCCGTTGAGTTTTACTACCGTATGTGCACATGAGTGTTGATCGATTAGTTCCAATTTAATAGTGAGTACATGTGGTGTTTGTTTTTCTATTCTTGCGATACTTCACTTGGAAGAATGGTCTCCAGTTCCATCCAGGTTGTTACAAAAGGTATTAGTTCACCATTTTTTCTTATGGCTGAGTAGTACTCCATGGTATATATATACCACATTTTATTAATCCACTCATGAATTGATGGGCACTTAGGTTGATTCCACATCTTTGCAATTGTGAATTATGCTGCAATAAACATTTGAGTACAAGTGTATTTTTGACAAAATGACTTTTTTTCCTTTGGGTAAATGCCCAGTAATGGGATTGCTGGATCAAATTATAGGTCTACTTTTAGTTCTTTGAGATATTTCCATACTATTTTTCACTATTATATAATGACCATCTTTGTCTTTCTTTACTTATGCTGATTTGAAGTCTATGTTATCTGATATGAAAATGGCTTCCTTTTGGTTTCCATTTGCATGGAATATTGTTTTCCATCCCTTCACCTTGAGTCTGAATGAGTCCTTGTGGGTTAGATGTGTTTCCTGGCACAGCAGATACTTGGCTTATATTTTTTTATACATTCTGCCAGCCTATGTCTCTTGAGTGGGGAATTCAAGCCATTCACATTTATTGAAAGAATTGAGAAGTGGGGTGGACTGGTGTTCATCTGTTGAGTAGAACTTAATTGCTTTGTTTTACCTCTTGAGCCATTGTGGTATCTGGGCTCTGACCATTAACTTTTGGGTGATTTTATACTGGTGGGTGTCTATTGTGCTGATCTATGTATAATGCAATTCTGAATACTTCCTGCACGGCAGGTCTGGTCTTGATAATTCCCTCAGTGTTTGCTTCTCTGAGAGAGTCTTTATTTCTCCCTCATAAAAGAAACTTAGTTTTGCAGGATACAAAATTCTAGGCTGGCCATTATTCTGTTTGAGAAGAATGAGAGTGGGGCCCCAATCCCTTCTGGCTTGTAAGGTCTCAGTGGAGAAGTCTGCAGTTAGCCCGATGGGTTTTCCTTTGTAAGTTACCTGATGCTTTCGCCTGATGGCTTATAGGAGTTCTTCCTTCGTGTTAACTTTGGCCGGTCTGATGACTAAGTGTTGTGGTGATTGCCTCTTCGTGATGAATCTCCCAGGGGTCCTTTGAACTTCTTATACCTGGATGTCTAAATCTCTAGCAAGACCAGGGAAGTTTTCCTCAATTATTTCCTTAAATAGGTTTTCCAACCCTTGTGTGTTTTCTTCTTCACCCTCAGGGTGAAGAATCACAGGGGTGATTCTTATGTTTGGTCTCTTTACATAATCCCATATTTCCTGTAGGCTTTGTTCGTTCCTCTTATTTCTCAGTTCTTTCTCTTTGACTGACTTGTTTAACTCAAAGGTGTTGTCTTTAAGCTCTGAGATTTTTTCTTTGGCCTGATCTAGCCTACTCTTAAGGCTTTCCACTGTGTTTTATACTTCCTTGAATGGATTTTTCATTTCCAGAATTTCTGTTTGATTTCTTTTTTAATAATTCGATTTCTTTAGTGAATTTTTCATTCATTTCCTGCATTGTTTTTGTGGTTTCAGTGTGTTGGGTTTCTGTTTTCTCTTGTATTTCATTGACCTTCCTCACAATCCATATTTGAAATTCTTCATCTGTCATTTCAATCTTTTCATTTTGGTTGGTATCCATTGCTAAGGAGTTGTTGTTTTCTTTTGGGGTGTCCTTTCACTCTGATTTTTCATGTTTCTGGAGTTCTTTTGCTGATCCCTTCTCATCTGGCTTCTCGATTGAGACCTGGGGGTGCTAGGCTTGGTTTATGGGACTGTCTCCGGGTCCCCGAAGATCGATCCCTGAGCATGCCAGGAAGAGGAGTGCTGGTCCTGAGTTGCCTACGGGGGTATTCTAGCAGAGGTAACCCTCTTGGGTTACCTCTGACCTACTGTCTTCATCTCTTCCCAACAGTGTGCAATGAGTTAGGTCCCCCAGCTTAATCTCAGAGATGGTGGGTGGTACTTGTGAGTACGAATCAGCCACTCCCTGTTTGCTTGAGTTGGAAGGTGCTATACTTAGCTATGGGGTTGTTCCCTGTCACTGATTGAAATTTGCATGGAAGACAGCTGCCGAGATGGTCTTTTGTACTTGTGGTAAGCTCTGGTCCCCCAGGTGGGGCACACAAATGCCCTATGCTTTAGGATGGACCCTGCAGCTCCCAGGGGATTGCTTGATCTCAACTCCCCCTGAGGTGGGGGGAGGAGCAAGATAAATTGTGGCTGGATTGCAAGAGACTGAAAGGCTTTGCAAAGCCTTGGCAGACTCAGAGGTTGCTCATCCGTCTGCTGGGGGAGCCGCTGGTATGAAGTTCAGGGTAATCTCTCTAAGCCAGGAAGGCTATTCCCAAGGGAGGGGCCTAATTGCTTGAGTGCTAAGGCCCCCAGACCAGGTTTTTTCTGCCCTTGTCCACTAGTACAGTTTCTCTGTGGGGTGAGGTGAGTGCTGTCCCTATTTGCTCCCTGGAACTCCATAGCACTCTCCCATCAGATCAATCTACGTGAGTTCCCTCACTGTCCGAGACCAGCTCTCAAACTACTCTTTAGTCTGTGTGTCTGACCTAGTGTGTGTCTACATGGGATGCTGGTGGGTAGGGGGATCCCCAATTGTGCACGCATGTTCCACCACAAGACCCCAAGGGGAGAAAAGTAGGCCTATCCATGGGGCTCTCGGCTGCATCTGGGGAGAAGCAGCTGCTTGCAGGTTTTTGGCTCAAACTGCACTCCCTATTGTAATGAGTCGGGAGGGGCCACTGCTCCCGTTCAGCCAGCATGCCCGAGGCATTCCATTGTCATGGGAACCAGGGGCTACGCGGATTCACTCTGAGTGTCTCACCCCTATCCAGTATGGTGGTTCTCCAGTGGCAGTGGGTGATGGGCTTGCTCACAGATCTCTGTTCCTCAGTGGCCCTCCATACTCTCCTGTTGGGTATGTCCACGAGGGCTTACTCACCACTTGAGTCTGGACCGAGATCTCTCCCCTGCAACTCCCTGCACCACTCTCCTGTCCTGGGGGCACCTGGTCCGGCCCACTTGTCTAAGCCACCGGCACACGTTCCCACAAACCGCCAGTGGGCAGGAAGCTCACAAATTGCAGTGGCCCCATTCTCAGTGGCGGGCTTGGCTGGGAATGCGCACCTGCTGTAGAGAAGCAGCTGTTCTTCGTGTTCTTCTCGGTTCAGAGTGTTCTTGTGGTTGTGGTGGGGGGAGGGGCCACGGCTACCAGCCAGACTGAGCTAAACTTACTCTCTCTGATGCTGTGATTGGAGGAGGTGCAGAGGAGGAAGCATCTAGGTATAGGAAAGCCGGCACTACAGTCTCTCGTGCACTCTCCCGTGGAGTGTCCCTTTTGAACACCCAAACTCCTAGGGTTTGCTGGTTCACCCCGCTATTCCTATTTAGCTGCTGTGCCTGAGTTTGTGGAGGGTGGAAGTGCCTCTAATATGATTTATGTCCCACTGAAGGTACCTGGGGGGAGGAGGGGAAGCCCCCTTACCCTTTCACTGGGCTCTGAGCCTCTCTGGGTTTTGTCTGTGCTGCTGTCTTCTCCTCTCTATCTTCTTTTTTCTCAGCTTTGCAGTTTTTCTCGGTTGGGTCCTCAGACGTCTCTGTTGTCTCTCCCTGTGATCCAGACCTGAGCTGCAGCTGCTCTCCACTCTCCTCAGTCCAATGTTCTACTTACCGGTGGGGACGATCCAACAAGCGATGGTCTCTAGTCGGCCATCTTGGCTCATTACCCCCCGCCCACTCCACCGTATTAATTCATTTTATCCTCACATCAACCCAGGGAGGTTGTGAGGCACTGAGCTCTTAAGTATCTTGCCCAAGGCCCTTTAGTAGATGAGTTGCAGTCAGAATCTGTGTTCTTATCAATTATGTCTCACAAGAACCCCATTCTGTGTTTGGTTAGCTATGTTTATAAAAAAATTATTTTTTATGGATGGTTGAAATCTGTTTTTTACTTGGTCTTCTGCTTACATTTATTCGTACCTATGTCTGTCTGTTAAAATCTTACAGCATAAGTTTGTCTGCACGTCAAAGGTAGATATTTAAGTATTTGAATATAGCTATCGCTTTTCTTCAGTGAGAGTGCTAGTTTTCTGTTCATCAGGATACACAGTCTCACTTCTGTGGGACTCTTAACAGCTTAGTTCTCTGCAGTTCTACTTTGTGTATTTAACTAAATATAGGAGTTGATCTAGAATAGCGAATTTTCTTTACAACTTTTTATTGTATGACTCCATATGTGGGCAAACAAATAGATTATTATTACCCAGTATTGTGTTTAGAAATGAAAGGGATGGAGAGATCACAGTTGAGTTAGTGAGGAAAATCTTTACCTAAAGATACATCAGATTCTAAATTGAAGACCATATTCAATTTATTTGCCACCTTTGAATGAACAAAGAGATGTGCTTATTGCTTGTATGTGCTTTCCATTGATGTAGATGAATATTTATTTTAAGAAATTTTGGGCTAACTGTACCTCTTCAGAACTCTTAAGACTATTTATTTATTGTGCTGATTCCAATTCAAACAAGTATCTTTCTTGTTTTTGTCTGTGCTCTTTCTGCTCTGGATGTTTTTGGCTAGTGGCTAATCTAGTGATTTTTGCCCTCCCTCCTTCAGTGCAGATCAAGCTCAAATGCTTTCCCAAGCTCAGCAGACATTATTTCATATATTGTATCCCGACATACCCTGCTTAACTCTTCCTGTCTTTTGTTTTTGCTGCTATTTTGTTATATTTTCATTTGATATATTTGTCCCTAGAGTTGTCCTTTCTTGAGGACAAGGATCTTTTCTCAATTGCTATAGTGTCTTTTATAATCCAAATGTGGATATTTGATAAAAATTTGGTCATAAATCTTTATGTATATTATCTTAACTCCTTTTTAATACAAAAGTATATTTAAAATGGCCAGATTTCAAGTTAGTGCAGTTTTGAGGTATTTGTTACTTAGGTCTTTCCAGGTATGCACCTTTGTTGTAATTTATGTTGATATGCTTTAGATCTGATGTTTCCTTGATTTTATGCTACCATATCTCAAGTGGTTGGATTTGGTATTTTCTTAGCCTTGACCTGACATTTTTATGTGACCAAGTTTTTGTGTAGCATTTTGTTGAACACCAGGGACTGTCAACTAACTGTGCCTAACCCCACCCCTCCAACTCCAGGCTCTCTCTTAGTTAACATGTAAATGTCAGTTTTATTAGTCACTTTTCACAATGTGAAATGTTTCTAAGACACTTGTCAATGAACAGTAGCAAATTGAAATTTGAAATGATCACATATGAATTATTTGTAATTAGAGGGTGTTTGAGTGTAGTTGAATGTGTTGTACGTCTACCTGTTTAAAGACCGGGCCTCACTGTGTTTTGTTTTAGAACCTGGTTAGTCAGCTATACAGAAGTGGTCAGACTCAGGAAAACTTACCCACATATCTAAACTCATATAAAACTGAATGAGAATTTAAAGCCAATTTATTTATCTATCCAAGATGAACAAAACATAAATTACTTCTTTCTAGCAGAAAAGTCTACTTGTGAAGTCAAATTATGTTTTAAGAAGTTTGTAAGGTTAGAGGGAAATTAAGAGCATTAAAGATTAGAAGTTGGAATAGCCTGGGGAAACCCTTATATCTTTCACCATCCAAGAGGAGATATATGTGTAAAGAAAGCTAATTAGGAAAAATAGTGTTTGGAGGTAGGAGTTTACTTTTCCAGTATTCAGAGTTAACCTTTCAAATTATCTGGTGACCTCTCCTCCCTACCACCTTTGGTATTTCCTTTAAAATTGTACATTTTAACACATTATATTTGAACAAGTCTGATTTTCAGAGATACAATTTCATAACTTTGACTTTTGGCTGAAGTATAAAAATTAGTTAGGGAATACCCTTTCTATGACTTATACTTCTTTCTCCATTTTCAGTGTCCACACTGCCTGGTTGGAAATGTTATGTAAAATCTGGGTACTTCTTTCCCTCTCTCCTTTCCACGTTCTCTTTTTCTCTTTCTCTCCCTCTCTCCCCATTCTCTATGCCAGCATGTAATAACCTACTTGTCTCAGATACTGCTGTAGGTTCTAGCGATGCAGTGGAGAATATGACAGAGTTCCTGCTCGTTATGGATTTGTATGGTTAATTTTTCTTTCTACCTTAATTGTTTTGATATACATTATCTCTTTTAAAATATCAAACTAGGTGAAACATATTAGAAACAGAAAGCATGCTTACAAATTAAGTATCCTGTCAACTAATTTTGGAAAAAAGAGTAATATTTCTATGAAAATTCATGTATGAAGAAAATAATCCTTCACATATATTTTGAATTATTTCTTTTATAGGAAGAAATGCTCTTCACCTGGCTGCTAAGTATGGACATGCATTGTGCCTACAAAAACTTCTACAGGTAGTAGAAGTGGTTAATAAATTAGCTTCATTATTTTGACTGCAAATAATAGATGTGTTTTTAATGTGTTTTTGGAATTTGAGATCAAAGAAAATGGTGGACCAGCTTTGACTATTAGCTTACATATTTTTTCCATCGTTTGTAAAGGAATGTGAACAATAAAGAGCAAAAACTCTGAGGGAAGTGAATTGCATAACTCAGTGTATTAAAAATAAATAACAAAGAGTTGACCTTCCTGTTGACATTAGCTGGAGATTAGAATTTTCTGTTGTCTAAAATATGACAGATAAAGTGATAAAACATAGGATCTATGTAATTCTATACAACATATATAACTTAGACTATATAATATTAACATCATTAGTTAAACTTAATTAGACAACAAAATTCTGTGACCTAGTTGGCTGAATTAAGGTTTCAATCAAAGGCTCCAGTCATACATTTCTATAAACATTTTTGCTACTAAGTTTTGCAGAACTCACTTGTTTTTCTGTTCAGTAGGTCGTTTTAATTCTTGCTGAAAAAAATCCAAACAATGCATATTTTTTCTATATTCCATTGTAATGTACCATATGTTTCCTGTTTGGTGAAATACTGTTAATTTAGTTATATAATGTTATGTTTGTTTCATGTCAAAATATTTAGTGGATTGTCTAATAGTCTTTAGTTTCTTTGATAAGTGGAATATTTTAAGATTAAATAACAGCTGTTCATTTGAGTCTGGATATTTAATTTTAAAATAAAACTCTTCTAGATTACTAAGTTTCTATGTTTTAACAGTATAATTGTCCCACTGAACATGTAGACCTGCAGGGAAGAACTGCACTTCATGATGCAGGTAAGCAAATGTTTCTCTTGGACACAAACAAATGTTTGTTAAAATATCTAGTCATTTAATTTCAGGGTTTTAACATTATATGTATTTGTATAATTCATAAAGAAACAAGGAATATTGAGAAGTTTTTGTATACTCAAATTTGATCATTAGATTGTACAGCTTAAAAATATTCATTCAGCCAATATTTAGACCAGTTTTCTAGATACTAAAGGTACAAAGATGAATAAACCATAATCCTGTCCTCAAGGAGTTCTGAGCATTATGTGTGTGTGTTTATGTTTGGGAATTGGTAGGAGAAATGGGAAGGAGGAAGACATTTCTCCTTAAAAACTATGGTTGCCTAATTAACATGTCTGAACCCAATTTTTCTCATTTGCAAAATGAAATAAATAATACTGCTGCAATACGTAGTTATAATTAAATCATAATAGTGCCTAGCATATATTAATTTCTTAATTAATGGTGGTGGTGGTTGTTTTCATTTAGAGGTGTCCACAATGCTGAATTTCATATCACTATAATGTGCTATATTTTAAATAAGATTTATATTAGTAATTTCACAGATTTTATTAATCATACTTGTGTGTCTAAATTTATCTGCGTTGTTCTTTAGGTGTCTTAAAGAAAGTACTTTGAAAAAATTTATATGTTTAAGTATTTTTGGAATGTATTTTTGGAAAGCCTGACCTTTCGCCTGACTCTTCTAAGTCTGATGTTCCTACAGTTTACTAGAAGGCCGAAGGAAAGAAAACAATTTGCCCTCTCTTTGTATGTGTATGGAATATATGAGTAGATTAAAATGGTCTACATTAAAGACCATTTGGTCTTTGGTCTAAAGTATTAGACCAATACTTCAAATTTCCTTTAAATTTTTATGCCTTAATATTTTTTGTTTTCTTTTTGCCTTTTGTGTGCTTTTATGATAGTTTAATTTCTCACACAATGTATTTTCTTCTCTTATTTTTGTATAGAATAGTAAATACGTTTACTGACTATCCCAAAATGTTTATTCACTATCTGTTACCCAACCACTAACCCAGTATAATATATGTTAGGTATTTGTTACAACAACACCCCACTCCTGATTTTTTTCTTAGGGCTAAGACTAGGCTGCTGTAACAAAGAGACCATAAAGTAACATTGGTTTAAAAAAAAGTACAGAATTTATTTCTTTCGTGTTGCGGTCCTCGTGTTCAGATTGGCTGCCTCTGCTCCATAGGGTCATTCAGGGACCCAGATTTCTTCCATTTTACAGTTCTACCATCTTCTAGGGTGTTGTCCTCAACATTGAGGCCAAATTTGGTAGCAGGCACCTCCGTATTCCTTTTCACAGGAAGGGAAAAGATTATGGAGGAATGCATAACCAGAAGTAGCACGCGTCGTTCCTGTTAGATTGCACTGGCAAGATATAGGTCACATGGCCAAGCCTAGCTGCAAGGGAGATTGGGAAATGTGGTCTTTAGGTGAGTCACCATGTGACCATGGAAGAGAGGACAATCAGAGTTTGGTAAACAGCTAACGTTCACTGCCATCCAGTACCTTTAATACTGACTTTACATGTTCAATATATTATATTTCTGGAATTTATTATGCTTTACATTTTTTCATTCTCAATAATTGAACCTGAATTGTTAATTTTAAAATTCCTGAATTAATATATTCAGGTTCAGTTTACGTTTTTATTAAGGTTGATTATACATTTAATATAAAGGATTTGCTGGATTGGATTAGAGACATGAGCAATGAAAATTTGCTTGATTTTCTTATATGTATTTGGTTTAATTCTATTGAGTAACACCAAGAAAACAAAAGAATACTGACTTTGTTAGTACTTTTTGTGCTGATAATTTATATCAACTCATACGACAAAAAAATTTATGGGGATTGTAAACACAATCCTATTTTATGAATTTGACAATTTTTTCCTGATATAAATATGAACTCTAGCGTTGGTCAATGAAACAGAATATGATTTTATAATTTTTAGCAAAATGACCCCATTTTGCATCATTAAGGGTAGACATTGCAATCTCTGCTTTTATAAGGAAATATGAATTGTATGATTCATACTTTATTTACTTTGACTATTTTGTAAAAAATGAATATGATTCTTTAAAAAATCTGAGCCAACACTTCAAGGATCAAGTCAGTTACAGCCATGTTCAAAAATACACTGTAAGTACAAAATTTAAGTTTGATTTTTATCTATGCTTACCCTTAGAATAGTGGTATATTCTTGTGTTCTACAAGGTTGACAATATTCCTTGGTCCTAATGAATTATAAAAAATTTATAAAATGATCTTGTCTAATCCATTTTCAGATAGAAAATTGATGCTTATAATGATAAACTAAGAGTGAAGGATGTGAAGCTTGGTAGTTTAGAAATTAAAGAATTTATGCCTTATATGGACCTAGAAAAACACCATGTGTCTTATCAACAGATGTTCGCCATTTATCATTTTCCTTTGTTCCTTAAAGCAATGGCAGACTGTCCTTCTAGCATACAGCTGCTTTGCGACCATGGGGCCTCTGTGAATGTCAAAGATGTAGTAAGTCAGTTTATGTTTAATCTCATTTCAACTCTTGTATTTTAAGTTTTATGTTTTGGGAGATTTGTTGTCTTAATGCTGTTTTATTTTTCCTGTTGTTTAGGATGGGCGGACCCCACTTGTTCTGGCTACTCAGATGTGTAGGCCAACAATATGTCAACTGCTGATAGATAGAGGAGCGGATATTAATTCCAGAGACAAACAAAACAGGTAATTCTTTTATCATGGCTCCCCAGATAATAGCTGGATGTGCAGGGATGGAAAGGCCAAGTTACACCAGCATCTCTGTGCTGTGACTTGGCTTTTTTTCCCCCCTTGTTTCTCCCCTTCCTTGGCTTGCTCTTCCTTGGAATTAGCGTCCACTTCTCATTTTTCTTCGGAGTCTGCTGGAGAAGGAAGGAGAGGGAAATAGGGAAAGATGACAGGGTAAATGCTGAATATAAACAGTGATTGGGGCCTATGTTTGCGTCAAAGAACTGAAGGAAAGATTATACCCCAGTTATTTTAAGCTTTAATGAAATGGGTGCAAATAAGATAAAGTAGAAGAATAAAAAACTTACTTCTATAGTCTCCTTCTACATTAGTGAATCTTTTGAGTGTAAAATAGTTCTTGGGTGTCTTGGAGCTTGACACGTTTCAGTATAGATTTTTCTCAGGGTGTTTTCTCTCCTTAACACCATCAGGGCACAATGCCATCTCCTTCTCTGGCCTGAGTCCATTTCTGTACCCCAAGATTCCCTTAGTTTATTTTTGCTTCTGTATTTGATATTATTTTAGTTGGTATGCTCTAATAATTTCTATCCAAAATTCTCCCTCTCTCCTTCTCTGGGACTAGTGTATCATGGTGCTTACAGTATTAAAATTCTGATGTTTATGGTCACAGAGTATCTGAAATATATCCCCTCCATTAGTTGAAGTATTACAATAAATTAAACCAAAATTTCTGATATTTTATAGATAATTAATTACTAGTAAAATTGTTGTTTCTTTTGACTTAATTTTGTTCTTCTAAACATGTGTCCTATGGTTGGTAGTTCATTGGAAGTAGATAAGTGTAAAAAATAGTCGTTAGTTGTCAGATTTTATAGCTCTGTTTTTATTTTTCAGATATCGCAAAGGAGGAAATTCTTAAGCAATTAAATCATTAATGTGCTTAAAGTGGCTTTTTTATATTACTTTGTTTTTGCAGATACTATTCCAAACATGACTGGGAATCTGATTCCAAGCATGACTAAGGAAATTTGATTTTAAAATTAAATTTAGGATCAGAGAGGGATGGTCTTAGTTGATCCATGTATAATGCCTTACATTTTTATAGTTCTTACATTTTTCAAAGAACTTTTGTCTATGTTTTTTCATTGGAAGTACACAAAAAGCCAATGAGGTAGGACGATGTATAGATTCAATAGCACATGGTTTTAAAAATAATTTATAACTTTAGTTTCTGACACTCTACACTCAAGTTTCTTATTTTTCCTGTTTTATCTGTAGGGTTTTTTTTTAACCTAATAACAAAAACTTTGTTAATGTCTGTTGTATATAGATTTTTATACCAGCAACTATGGGGGGTTAGGAAGTGGGGTGGGGATATAAGAAACAGAGCATACATAGCAGAGTACAGGTAAGCATCAGTTTCCTTATAAAATCCAGTGTTCACAATTGAATGCACAGTTAGCTATAAAATAAGTCACTTCATTTCATTAGGTGTTGGTTCCCTCACCAGTAAAAATGGAAGATTGGACAAGATAATTTCTAGGGTCCTCCTAAATTTCCATGACAATTTAATTGTTTTGTTGTATGATTACTGTTTGCTAATATACTGTGAAATGTTTAAGTGCTGATGGTTCCATCACAGCAGAATAAAGCAGTGGTCCATGTTGCATGGTGTTAGTTGAGGAAAGTTTATTTGAGGTGACTTAAATGAAGTCTGAAGATGTGAAGGTCTTCAGGTAGGAGAAGCAAGGCTTCTAAGCAGGAACATCAGGAATGGAATCTGATTCTTCTCTGGGAGGAGAAGAGATTTATAGGGGAGGTTTGCATGATGTGGTTTAGTTCATGAAGAGACTTGAATAGTTGGGTTTTGAGCAGATGGGGTGACAATATCAGTTGTGGAGGATTTTTGTAGTGATTATTTACCTGTAGGACGTTGAAGTGGAATAAATGTTAGTTTGGTAATAGAAGTAATTAAAGTATATGAGATGATAAAAGATTTTAGCTCTGCAACCTAAGACACAAAGCAAATCTTTTTATAAACGCAATGAAGTTAAAATATAAGATAATGTAAAATATATATCTGTAACATATATATCTTAAAGTAGTATCTGTTCTTTAAGAAGGGGGCCTCTGACAATATTTCTGAAATATTTCCTTGGATTTTTCTCAAAGTCTTTTTTACTCATTAATTTTCTGTTTTAGAACTGCTCTCATGCTAGGTTGCGAGTATGGTTGCAGAGATGCAGTGGAAGTCTTAATTAAGAATGGTGCTGATGTAAACTTGCTGGATGCCGTTGGCCATGATAGTTCTTACTATGCAAGAATTGGTGACAACTTGGACATTTTAACCTTGTTGAAGACTGCTTCGGAAAATACCAACAAAGGTATCAGCAGTTTTCTGTAACTAGAAAAGTCCACGCTAATAAAGAGCAGTTTTTTTAAAGACTTAGCTAGTAGAACTACAGTTTGTAAGAAGCAAAACATTCCTCACTATTAAACAGTATTGGTTCACCTCCCTGTGTTCCATGGATTTCCTTACTTACATCATAGTCACTTGTTTTGAGGCAGTGTGTTGCACGTATCGTCTAGTTTTATCAAGGGAACGCTAATATACTGTGAAATAATTTAAGAACTGAAGAGGAAGAGTCAATTCAGGTGTTCTACTAATTTTTTTTAATGGGGGGGTGAAGCTTCTAGCTTTGATACTTACAAAGTTTTAAAGAAAGGATTGTTGTTTAAACATGTACACAAAATATTACACTGATATTTATCAAATGCCTATGCCAAGTATTTTTCTACGGTAAGTAAAGAAAAATTGTAAAATACAGAAAAGCACGATGAATAAAATTATTCACTCATCCTACCACTGAGGAGCCTCTGTTAACATTTTGAGGAATATCCTTCCAGTCTTTTCCCTGTGCATAAAATTGAGGTCCTCTATAGCAGCAATCTCCAACCTTTTTGGCACCAGGGACTGTTTTCGTGGAAGACAATTTTTACATGGACGGGGGCGGGGGAATGTTTCGGGATGTTTCAAGCGCGTTATGTTTATTGTACACTTTATTTCTATTATTATTGCATTTTAATATATAATGAATGAAATAATTATACAGCTCACCATAGGTTGGGGATCCCTGCCTTGTAATACTGAGTTGTAGATTACTTTTTTATGTAGTATATTTTGAAGGCTTTTCCCTCATAAATAAATATTCTTTCTATAGTGTGATTTTTTATTGATGCATAAAATTCCATTTATTTAAATTTCATTTAATGAAGCAATTTTCTGTAGGTGGTGTTTAAGTTATTTATAGTTTTTCACTAATATTAAAATGTTGTAACTGTACTTATGCATAAATATTTTAGTATATTTTTGTTACCAATTAGGATCAATTACTAGAAATTGAATCACTGGGTTTCAGGGCATGCACATTTCTTTAAGACTTCGGTGTATATTGATAAATTGCCTTGCAATTTGGGAGTGTTTTAAATTTCCCATTTTTTTACCTGCCTCTCCTCCCTAACATTGAATATTGTCTACCTGAATATTGTTATAAAAAAATTTGCTAATTTGGTAGGCAAAAATGATATTTCACTTTTAAGTATAAGTTTTGGAAATAAAACTAAAAAGTAGTAAGCTTTAGAGGAGACCTTAAAATTTATTCATTTAATATTCACTCAATTGTATAGTTAAGGAATGCATAATGTACGCAAATTAACCTGTTTCTGTCTCTCTTTTTCTCTCTCTAAATCTTTAGGGAGAGAACTTTGGAAGAAAGGACCATCTTTGCAACAGGTAGATCTTAATTTTAGTTTTTAAAAATTATGTGTATTATGCAATTTAAGTAAAGTGCTTAGTAAAACTAGTTAATGATCATGTATGTATAACTGTTCCGAGTTTAAATGTATTCTGTCTCTCTTCTCAGTTAATCATGGCTATGTAGAACCTACGTATTAAGATCATTATGTCCTATCCAGATACTGTCACTCAGTTTGAGGCAACGGGTCTTAATTACAATGAATGTATCTAATGGGAAATATATAGCCTCCTGACTAGGGCCTTGAACATCCAACTCTTTCAAGTATTAGATGTTATACCTTGTTAAATGATGACTTTTAGCCTGGCAGATCATAGGTTTCCCTTATTCTCCCTTAATAACAGAGCCAAATCTTTACTGTTATGGGCAAATTCTTTCAATGCAGTAAGAAATGAAGAAAACAGAGTTCAAAACTGATTATATATTGTGATTTCAGTACCACTGTTAACATTTTTATTTCTTTTCATTCTTTTTCTCTGTGTGTATTTAATTGGGGACTTTACAAAATAGCATAATACATGAAATAATTAATACTTTGTACTAATTTTTATTATCAAATCACTATTTAACCCTTGTTTTGTGTTCTAGTTTGTCTTATGTTTTCCCCTAATCTCTTCACATTGAAGTAAGTGGTTGGTATATAGCACTCTGGCTCAAAAGCTAGTGTAGGCAGCTTTCCTCTCCTGCTGGCTGTTCCCTTCCAGGCTTTCAGCTTTTCTGTAGTGAGAGGAACCTGAGCATTTCCAAACCCTGAAGAGAAAGTAAACAGGTACCTTCTGAGCAATTCTGATCATCATTCTGCATCATTTCTCTACCTCTCACCTGAATCTGAAAGCTATATTAAAGCTTGTTTTCCTTTTCAACCCATCTGAATTTAGTAGTATGTTCATGCATGGTCATGTCTGTTGACATTTTAAGAACTATTCCAACCTTCTCCCTTGTTCTTCGTATAACCTTAGTGGGAGTAGAGTAAAATAAAATGTATATTGTTATACCTGTACCAGCTATCTCACATAGAATCAGAGAAAAGTGATTTCTAAAATATACAAATATTTAAAGTAAAGAATTATTGAATATTAATATGAGAAAGATACTCTGCTCAGTACTCTGGGAGTTATCCAAGTGAATACAAGGAGTTAATATTCTATTAGGAACAGAAAGACTATTGGCTCCTAATTACTGTTACCATTATTTATTGAATATACCTATTATTGAATATACCTATTAAGTATAATTTGTTCTTATACTAAGGGACATGTAATCCCTGTTATCAAGAAGCCTAGTGTAGTTGTATACGTAAGACTTATTCAGTTATTGGTTCCACAAATATCTGTTAAACACCTATAATATGCCAATTACTAAGTGCTGGGGATATTGTAATGTATAGAGTCCCTGCCCTCATGGAGCTCCTAGCATAGGGAGAAACGAACAAATGAATATTTAGTATCACAGCAGAGGCTATGAAGAAAAACAAAACAGGATTAAGGGGTGAAGAGAGAGAGGGTGGGGGCTCTGTGGGAGAAGCCTCACAAGCTGAGAGAAGGATACCAAGCCCCTGCTGAGGGAGCATGTTTAACATGTCCACGGGGCAGCAGAAGGCCACTGTGGCAGGAGTGGTGTGTGCATGGTAGAGGGAGCAAGGAGAAGAGACTGCAAAAGCAAGCAGGTGCCAGATTAAGAAGAACTTTATATGGTAAGGTCTTTGGATATATATCCACTGGTAAACGACAGATAGCAGAAGGCAGGATGTGAGCATCCAGTCAGTGGTTCATGGGATCAGATCACTGGTACAAGGAGCCGGAGGTGAAAGAGAGGTTCTTTCAGTGTGCTAATAAGGCTTTGTCAGGAAGTTGGATCTTAAAGGATGGGGTTGATTTAGTATGTCTGAGGTAGGGTAGGGTGGGGAGTGAAGGCAGTGGGTGAGGATTCTGAAGGGAAGGCTGGAAATGAAAGTTGTATGTGAGAAGATGTCAGATTCCACCCGAAGAACAGTCCTTTGGTAGAAGGAATGAGGCTAGAAACATAGTTTGGGCCAAATTGTGGATATAGACTATCTTTTTAATGGGATCTGTCTTATTCTAGATCTAAACTCATTAGAATGATAGTTTAAAAACTTGGTTAAACAAAAGTAATACAAAACATGAAAAAATTATCTTGGAGAATTAACATAGTAGCTTTTTTAAACTCTAAAAAAGGAAGAAAGAAATAGCTTTCTAAATTAGTTACTGTACAGATTTAAAGATCAATTTGGGTGGAAAAAAAGGTTATTTTTTCTCTTGTTTAATAATCGTGTTGTGTTTTTGTTAAAGCAAATCTCTAAGCTGGAATAAAGTTTCAAATCAGTAAGTGTAAAAAACAGAACATGTACCCAACCACTTTAGAGATCTTTTACATAGCTCGGATCAGAGGATTGTCTGTTTCATACTTACTAGGCCGCTTGATGTTTTATTTCAGCAGTGCTTGGAGAAGTAAATAGCTTTTAAACTAAATTCTTCTTTTAAGAATGGTTGTGTATAGTACAGATTCTCCTTTTTAAAAATTTGTGACTTTAGTTAAGATAAATCTTTCATAAATATTTTAAATTCTATCATTTAGTATTTTAAAATTATATTTGATATATTTAGAACCTATATCCTTAAAGATGCTTTCCGTTTTGGGGTTCTAAGTGGAAATACTGCCACCTTGTGTTTTGTGCAGCAAAATTTAATATTGGATAAACTGAAAATCACTGAATGTATTACCTATTGAGGAAAATATACTTTTCTATATTCTCATACTTGCTAACTTGTGTTTTCTTATGTTTTACCAAAGAGAAATTTGACGCACGTACAAGATGAAGTAAACATGAAGTCAAATCAGAGGGAACGTCAAAATATTCAGGTAAAAAGAAAAAAAAACACATTTGGTGACTTCCTTTATAAAGAATTCCAATGTTGCTTGTGGTGGGATGAGGGGAAAAGAGGGGAAGCAAGAGAGTGGGGGAAAGGAAGGGAAACGCATTAAAATGGTTTGTGGTTCTGTTTTCTTGCCCAATCCCTTCTAAAAGAATCGACTTTTGTTTGGGTCAGTATTGTGTAATTAAATTATATTACAATAGAAGTATGGTATAGGAAGTATTGTTTTAATGTAATTGGAAAAGGCAATTAATTTAACAACTTTATACAACTCTTTGATTTAAATGAATCTATTATATAAACCATACATTTATGTTCATTTTGCAGAATTAATTATAGCAAATTAAAGTGATGGTCTTTAATGTAAACAAAAAGAAATCTGAACTTTTTCTTAAAAGTTTTTTGATTTTTCTTTCAAGAAAAATAATTTTGTTAAACTAATCACATGGTACTTTTTACCTTTTATGATGGTCAACGTTTTCAAAAAATAATTATTATGTGGGTTATGTTAGAGGAAGAACCCATAATGAAATAGTTCATTTTATGAGTAAAGCACCTTTAAATTATAAATTGAATAGCTGTTTTCAATATAATAAAAACAAAAGCATTTTATTTGGGTTTTCTTAGTTTACTATGTAGTGTTAAGAAAGTGAACTATATCCTTAAATTGGAGCCTTTAATGTTTTATCAGAACACTGAAATGATGATTAGTTTAACAAAAGCATTAGAATAGTCTCATAAACTTGGGAGGTCTTAAGCAAAAGTTAAAATGGCATATTCTGCTATTTTCTATTTCTAGGTGATGTTTTTAGTTTTTCTTTACAGGAATCATGATTTGCCTTCTAGTAGTATATACTTGTATTTATTAGATATCATAGAATAGCAATTTTCTATAGTATTTCTGATCCGTAGATTTTAAATTGCTTGAGTGTCTTTGAAATTATTGTATCCTTGTACTTAAAGTATTTTATGTATGTATGCATCTGTATATGATAGTGAACTACTTTAAAAATTTTACTCTATAAGAATTGCTCTTTTAAGATTGGTCTAGCACCTGTTATCTTTATTATTTAAGGATCTGGAGATTGAAAATGAAGATTTGAAAGAGAGGTTGAGAAAAATTCAGCAAGAACAAAGAATACTATTGGATAAAGTAAATGGTTTACAGTTACAGCTGAATGAGGTAAATAATCTGCATTATAAAAAAAAATCCAACACTATTTTACTACTGGTAATCATCATCATAACAAATTGTTAATCATTGTGCTAAAGGAGGTAAAATTAGGTCATTGCCCTTGAGGAGAGTTGTATCTTAGTGGGGACCAGACCCTTTACATGAAACTTTTAATGTTAAATATAAAGTAGCATAAGCCAACTAGTGGGTTAGGACAGTGCAAGGGACTTTCAGGGAAGTGAGGAGAGATCATTGTGGGCTGCTGTCTCTGAGGGGGCACTTCTTGCAGAGATTGTACTTCTGCTGAATTTTGAAGGAAGCAAGAGGGTGTCACGAGCATTCCAGAGAGTATTGCTGTTAGCAAAATGACAGAAGCAGTAATCTCTATTCTTTGTTGTGTAAAAGATTAGAAATGCAAGAAATACCCATAAATCGTTATTTTTAGAGGGAAATATGAAATATTATGAAATCCAGTATAATCAGTTCATTCTTTAAATACACATTATGCACATGACTTGTCACAGGTGTAATTTTGTGTGATATTTAGATTTCAAAAGTAAGAAGTAAATACATGATTGGTACAGCTGTGTCCTTTTGGTTCTAATTTTCTCTATCACTTTAGTATCTTGCTATCTATTTCAGATTTTCCTGCAACTGAATGTATCCAAAAGCAAATTCATTATTTTATTCCCTAATCAATCATCCCCTTTTTCTTTGTTCTAAGAGCCATATCAACTGTCTTTGGTACCTATGCTAACCTTAAAATCATCTTTGAGTCTTTCCTTTCCTACTCCTTCTCCCTGCTACGTTGATTTAGTTGCCCTGAGAGTAGTCACTGAGATTAAAATTGTGACAGGCTAAACTCTAGATTGGCTAAAGGGCAAATAGCAAATTGCTAGATAGTGTAAAGTATTCATCCAGATGTGATGAGAGAAAAAGAGAGAGAGAAAAAGGCATAAAAAATTTGCAAGTCTAGTTAAAAGAAAATAGAGATAATTGTTGATAATTTCCAAGAATTGAAGAAAGAGATGATTTCAGATGATAGTGCACTCTGAGTATCAAGCTATATAAATAAAAATATAGACACAGCTAGATACCACATTGTAGAACTATATACCATCAGATTTAAAGAGAGGATCTTAAAAGTGGTCAGAAAGGAAGGTCAGACTGTTAGGAAAATTTATATTGGGAAAAAGAGGGACCATTGATATCTTCAAAATGCTAATAAAAATGAGCCTTCAACCTAGACTTTTATTCCCAACCAAGAGTGAGGGCAAAGTGAAGACCTTTCCAGACTTCCAAAGACTTAGAAAATTTGCCTACATAGACCCTCAGGAAAACTGCTAAAGAATGTACTTAAGCATGAAGAAATGTGAACACAGAGGAAAGATGTGGGATATAAGAAACACTGATGAGCTCAGAAATTGATAAAATATATTGGTAAAATTACGTATTCACTATAAAAATTAAAGACTAACTTTGGTATGGTTAAAAGTAGGGGTAACTTCTAGGTTAAGATTACAGTTTGAACATTTGCATTTACATTCTTTTCCATTCCTATCCTTACTGAAGGGACAGTAAAGGGACATTTTAAAAGCATCCTTCAGGACAAATAGAGTAGGAATTAATAACACAGTAAGAAAATGTTGACTCTGGAAAGCAGATGAATGAATGATAAATGACTTCATAGACTTGAGATTTTGGAATCTGAGGCCAACAGTGGGGAAAGTGAAATGATTTATAATGCAGAACCCCTAAAAGGCTTAGGAGTTGGTGGTACCAGGTACCTCTGGATTTGGGGGTAAAAGCAGAATTATTGGTTAAAAGTCTGATTAAGGAATAGGTTACTAAATCCCCTCACTCATTGTATTCAACTACAACTGCCCCTCTTTACTGTTCTACCCTCAACAGAAGATTAGAGGTTTAATCTCTGTCTCTGGAGAGATTAAACAGAGTCTCTGAACTGGGAACACTGAATATAGCTGAGGGTGGTTATACCATACAAAACACAACTAGATTAAATGAATGTTGACATTCTGGGTGCTGGGACCCTCCTAGTCCCCCCCACCTCCGCTTACCTACCAGAATACTGTTAGCAAATCCTTCAGCAGCCAGATAGGGAGTCTTCCCAAAGGAATCTTTCCAACCCAAGAAGTAAATAACTTAAAAATACTGAAATGAGGGATTCCTTAGCTAGTTGGCTCATCCATATCATCTTGTAATAAAGCCCTTAGTCACACACAGGTTTAGACCTTCCAGTTAGTTCGTTCGTGCTCCACTATTAAACATGAGCAGAAACCAAGGTGCTATACATCTGAGGAGAGCTTCAACCATGGAAGGTAGAGACTAAACAAACACAAGAGAAAATTGGAAGAAATGGATTGTGCCAGGAAAGGAAATTTTAAAAAAGAAAAAACTGCCTAGTATTAATATCTTTAGTTAGACAAGAAGATATCCTATCTTTGAAGTAAGAACAGGATATTTTAAAAAGGAAACATGCTGATATTAAAAATAAAGATGAGAAAATGCTGGAAGTATAGGAAAAAGATAAAGACTTGGCAAAATAGGAAAGGAAAGAAGATTGGAGAACAGACTAAGAGGTCCAACATCTGAATAATAGGTGTTCCAGAAAGAGAGAACAGAGGGGAGGAGAAAATCATCAATAAAGTAATTCAAGAACATTTTTCAGAACAGAAAGACATATTTCCAGATTGAGAGGACCCACAGTCAGTGAAACTAGATCCATACCAAAGCAATCATTGTTGAACTTTAGATTTTTGAGGAAAAAGAAAATCCTACAAATGTCCTGCCTCCCCCCCAAAAATTTTTCAAGTCACATGTTCAAGGATAAGAAATCAAAATCGCTTTGAATATCTCAACTGTAACACTGGAAATGAGAAGACAATGGAGCAATGCCTTCAGAATTTTGAAGAAAATAAATTTCCTGCCTAAATTCTATAGCCAGCCAAATACCTATTCAAATGAGAGGATAGAAAAAAGATGATTTCAGACATGCAAAGTGTATTAGTTGTCTATTGATGTGTGATGAATTGCCCTCAAACTTAGCTTAAATCAGCAGATATTTATTATCTCATACACTTTCTGAGGGCCAGGAATCTGGAAATGGCTTAGCATTGTGGTCGTAGCTCAAGGTCCCTCATAAGGTTGCAGTCAAGCTGTTGGTTGGGGTTGCAGTATCTGAAGGGCTGAAGGATCTGCTTTTAAATTGACTGATGTGACTGTTGTTGAGAGGGTGTAGTTCCTTGCCACGAGGACTTCTCCATAGGACAGCTCATGACATATCAGCTTTGAACAACAAAATTAACAATTTTGATTTAACATATGTATTTAACCCTGTATTCTGTTTTTAGAAATACAGAGTATATATTCCTTTTAAGTATACAAGGATAGTGGTATAGATGCTCATTTTGGTATGCTTAAATAATTAAGTATTAAACTAGGACATTATATATACTCACATGTGATATATTACACAATTAAAAATATAATACCAAAAAAGAAGGCAGGTATCAATAATTTAAGTGTGTGGTAATAATAAAGGACTGAACTATAATTGGGGCCATGGATTGGAGAGGAAGGAGTAGACAAAAAATGTGAAGAGGAAGAACAAGTAGGACTTGGTGGTTGATGGGTTCAGAAGAATCCAAAGCGCTTCTGAACCAGGTTGGTGAGAAGAATGAACGACAACTCATACAACAAAGTTGGTAATACATAGACATTTTCTTCTTACATTCTTGACCCCAATCTTAAAGACATGTGTCAGTCATTTAAAAATATATTTGACGAGCTTATGCCTTTTAAAATAAACTTTCAAGAATTAAAATACATTTCTTCTTGTTTTTAAATTTAGGAAGTAATGGTTGCTGATGATCTGGAAAGTGAGGTAGGATGGTAAATTTTATTTTAAAGCTGTAAAGTGTTTTGTAAATTGAGGATGATATTGTAGTAAAGGTTTAAGTCCTGAATTGAGATGGAGACCAGGATTCCATTTCTGGTTATTGTTGAAAGGGAAAAACAAAATCTGCATGTGACTGTAAAAGTATGTTCTGAATATAGTGGCATCGGTCATTACAGGCATTTTGTTGTTATTGCCTCTGAATGTCTCACTTTCTGTGAACGTTGTCATGAAAAAATATAAAATTCTAAATATTATATAGAAAATGAAACCATTAAAATTTAAAACAAACAGCAGAAATTTAAGTTTTTCATAATATTGTTTATATATGTTATGTGTTTTATTAGTATATTTGCAGAAATGATCCACTCTACTAATAGTTAAAATCCACCAGGTTGAAGAATTCACTAACTCTAGTCCTCAAAGTAATTCCAATTCACATTTCCTAAAAAACATTTTAACCCAGTTTTAAGCACTGAGTGATTTTACTTGGTATTTATTTCCATTTCAGAGAGAAAAGCTGAAGTCCCTTTTGGCAGCTAAAGAAAAGCAACATGAAGAAAGTTTAAGAACTATTGAGGCTCTGAAAAACCGATATAAATATTTTGAGGTATAGAAAGCTTAAATTATTTCCTGTAATTCATAATGGATAATGGTAAGGGACTTGGCATCAGGCTTGAATTATAAATCTATTTAAAGTATGACCTTGGGCTGCTTATTTGCTTATTTTTATTTTTTAAAAAGTTTATTATTATTGTTTTTGAAACAAAATCTCACTCTGTCACTCAGGCTGGAGTGCAGTGGCATGATCATAGCTCACTGGAGCCTTGAACTCCTGGGCTCAAGCATTCTTTGTGCTTCAGCCTCCTGAGTAGCTGTGACTACAAGCGCATGCTACCATGCTGGGCTAATTTTTTTCATTTTTTTAGAGACTGGGTCTCTCTATGTTACCCAGGTTAGTCTTGAACTCCTGGCCTCAAATGATCTTCCTGCCTCAGCCTCCCAAGTAGCTGGGCTCCTGGTTCAGCTGCTTACTTAAAGTCTGCACCTGGCTCAGCTGCTTACTTAAAGTCTTTCAGCTTCTTGCCTCTTTGGCAAAATTGGGGCGATTGTCTCTTTTTCCACAGAGTTGTAAAGGTTAAAGGAAATCATTTAAATTGATTAGTGTGTAGTTGACATTTAGTTCTCTTTCAGTTTCTCTTTGTTGTCATCCTTACCTTTTTAGAACTTCATATTTGTACCTGTAAATTTGCAGTGATTGTGATGGTAATAATAAAAAAGTGTTACATAAATGAATTAGTGGTATGTCCAGGATTATCCCAGAAAGGATCATCACTGGGCGTCACTGAAGAATATGGCTGATTCAGTATGAATCTTTTATCCTTTTTGGGGAATATAGCACCAAAATATATATATATATATTTTTTAAAAGTGTCTTAGTCTGTTTGTGCTGCTATAACAAAATACCTGAGACTGGGTAATTTGTCAAGAAGAAAAATTTATTTCTCATAGTTATGAAGGCTGGGAAGTCCAAGATCAAGGCTCTGGCATTCATAATGAGGGCCTTCTTGCTATATCCTCACATGGCAAAAAGGATGAACGCTCTGTCCTCACATGGCAGAAGGCAAAATGGCAAAAAGAGGCCTAAGTAGAGCCCTCGTGACTACATCATTTCCCAAGAGGCCCCATCTCTTAATATTACCACAATGGGAATTAATTTAAACACATTGGGGGAAATATTTGGACCATAGCAAAAAATGTTTTTTTCTTTGTAAATAAATTATGTTTGCACTATGAAAAATAATATAAAACGTGGATGAATCTCATAGACATAATGTTGCATGAAAGAAATCAGACACAAAGAGTATATACTTCACAGTTCTATTTTTATAAAGTTCAAAAGCAGATAAAACTAATTTTTGGTGTTAGAGGTTAGAATAGAGGCCACCCTTTGATGAAGGGTTACTGACTAGGTTGAGACAAGAAGAAACTTCTGGGGTGCTGGAAATGTTCTATATTTTGATCTGGGTTGTGATTAGACAAGATATACATATGCAAAAATTCATTGTACTGTACATTTAATATTTGTGTACTGTGTAAGTTATACCTTAATAAATGTTTAAAAATAGAACAAAAAAGTATTTGTATATTTATGTGACTGAATTCTAAAGATTATTCAGAAACATTGTTGTATAACCCAAAGAATGACCTAGCTATGGTGGCTTCTGTCTTTTTCACATTTGAAGACTCTTTTAGGTTAGTTGTGAAACCAGTAATAGCTAACATTTCCTTAGCACTGACCATGTGCCAAGAATTGCTTTGTGCAGTTTACATGCATTAATAAACACATCAACTCTATGTGGTAGATTTTGTCATTATCTGCACTTTGTAAGTGAAGAGGCCGAGGCACAGAGGTTTACTAGTGAGGGGTGTCACAAAGTGGCAGAGCCAGGACTTGAACCTAGGCATCTGGCTCCTTTGTGCTTTTAACTGCAATGATAGTTTTATACTTAGAATACTTTGAATAAGAAAATATAGGAGTGTATATGGGGCCTTTGAAGTGTTCATCAAAGTTGGACACCTATAACTTGTGTGCTATTATGTATGTATTTCTTCTAAGAGGTAGACTCACCACATGTCTTAAGAATAAGATGTTTTTCTGTAGCTTTGGACAAACTCTAGTTGTCTAAATTGTCAAGTCTGTAACTTTTAATAAGGTCGTAATAAACTATAGAAAAGTAACATTTCTCTTAGTACAAAAACAATACATATTTATTTTAGAAAAATTAGAAATATTTTCTAAAAATTTAGTTAAAATAAAGACACCTATATTCTTAACACTGTTAGCACTTGACCAATATCCTTTCAGACCTTTGTGCATAATTTGTGTGGTACATACTCATTCAACAGGTAGGATCATATTGTACATCCTGTTTTGTAACTTTTCCCATTCAATATAATGGGGCCATTTTCTTGAGTCAGTACATATTCATTGTGATGAATTTTTATACTAGAAATGATTTTTTACTTTCAAACAGAAAATTATGTGTCGCGCTTTATATGTGACCCAGTAATTATAAAAGCAGCCACTAAGAACTAAGAGTTCATCGTATACAGACATTGAATATCCACTACTGTGTCATCTCACATGCCTAAAAAACTTCATACACTGCCAACAGAATTGCTGTGTTATGAGTTATGTGTAATACTTAATATGTAGGAATTTCCCTTATGTGTATAGAAAAATAGGGGGAAATATGGATATTTTAGAATGAGGTTAATTTTATGTTAAAATTTGTGCATTTGTTTTCATTTGAGTAATAACGGAAAGGTAATAAAACCAAATTAAGTTTTTTGAACTCCTTATGTGCATAGCTCCCCCCCATACATGTACAGGCCCTTTTAGTAGTTATTAGTAGTAAATATTGCATAGAACAAAGAGCTTACCTAAGCTTACAGATATTTTTCCATACCCTTGGGGGCACTAAGGATTAATGGAGGTGGCATTGATTTAGTCATGGAATTGTGGACTGTTTTTATTGTGGTCACCTAGTTCAGAGTTTGATATGTAGCTATTAGTACTAGTACACTCAAATACACAAATATGAACTATATTTGCATGTCTTTACTCTTGAAGTTTAATATTTTAACTTATATGTTAGATTCTTTGTATTTGGCTTACTTGGGAAAAGAAGCGATCCAAGTATATTTTGCTTCAGAGTATCCGAAGTTTCTCTATTCTCCTTTCCTAACTGATGCATTGGTGGATTTATTACTATGTATAGATCTTTGCCTCAGTTTCATTTCCTGCTCTCTGTCTCTTTTTGCTTTCAAACGTAATCAGTATTCTATAAATTCTGAAAGAAGGGGTTATACTAATATTTCATAGCTAATGAGGTAGGGTTCCAGTGGTAAAGTGAAATGAGTTTTTGATGTGAATTTGGCACTTCCTTCCTTCAGTGGTAAAGCAGCAGCTAACAGTAGGTACTGAAAGTTGTTTTAGTTCACTTGGGGCTCACTTTTTTTCTTTTGAGCAATAAGGTTTTTCATTGAAACACTTGGCTGCTTTTATTAAAATAAAAGATAGTGAAGTAGTTTATTCCCAACTGATCTCTCAAATTGTTGCTAGTACTGTGTCTTTTTGTGGGTTTGAGTAGAATAATACTCAGGAGAAGCAAGGAATATAAAAAATGTGGTTTTAATGACTGGATCATTTAGAGCTAAATTAGATACAGAATCTAACAAAATGAAGCAACATTCACCTAAAATGTTTTAATTTATGCTTCTGATTTCAGAGTGATCATTTAGGATCAGGAAGTCATTTCAGTAACCGTAAGTATAAAACTATGGATTATCATTACAGTTCACCTAGTTCAAGCAAAGAAGAATGTTTATTCTTATTTGTCTAACTGTACATGATACTCCTACTGCTAAACTTCATCTAACTACTTGTGTCTAATACTTCAAAAGATGGAACTAGGAAGCAATTAAGATGACTACTGTACCCTCTAACATAAAATCTGATGATCACTGAGTCTCTGATTTTCCATAGCCACCTATATTTTTAAATTGTATATTGTATGAATTACCAAATTTGCCTTGTTGATTAGCCATGTGTCTTGTGGTACTTAGGGCTTGCTTTTTGTGGAAAGAAACATAAACATAGTTTTCTGATTTGGAGAAATCAGTCTCAATGCAGGTAAGCATTTTAAAATTACAAGTTCCATAAACATTTATTAATTATTTTTAGACTAGACTATACATAATTCGTCTTCACTTTTTCTCCAACTTTAAACAATTTCTCTAGAAAACCTATTTTTGTTTTCTAGTGAATATTAAACTATCTTGTAGTACAAGAGTAATATTTATCCTAGAAATTTCAAAGAATACTATTTTTGTTTTGACTGATGATAAGATACATATTTTATAATGATCATGTAGCCTATTTAGTCTGACAGTCTTACATATTTCTAAAAACCAACTTAGAATCTCTTTTTCAGTAGGCTGTAGGTACTTCCTTTATATTTATAGAAATAATAAAATTTGATGGGTACTTTATAACAAAAATAATTTTATGTTGTACCTCCTGCTTCTCTTTTGTTTGAATAATAAAGGAGAGGAAATAACATCAAATTAATACTTAGCCTACTCTGGTATGGATATTTAAGTTAAGATGTCATTTATTTGGACTTATTTAGGAAAAGAAGATATGCTTCTTAAACAAGGTCAAATGTATATGACAGACTCACAGGTAATACTGTTTTTTTAATTTAAAAAAATATTTAAAATATTTGTGCCTTTATAAAAAGAAGAAAGCAGCATTGTATATTCATTAAGTATATATATATTGCATAAGGTTTTCATTATCAAAGAAAAGTTGGTCTTGCTTTCTTGAATCTAATAAAACCAGATATTGCTGTTTCTGGTGCCCTCTAGAGTGTTTTTGATGACAGTGGCTATAATAAGAGATTTGAATTACAATTTCATTGTCTTTGATAGTAAGGCTCCATTCATTAATAGCAATCAGTTAGCTCTTCTTCATATTTGCCCATATGAAGTAGAAGACAGATATGAATAATTCAAAAGTGATTTCTTTTGGCTTTGAAATGTATTTTCCCTTGTAACTAAATATATATTCTATGTTTTGGAAATTCACCTCAAAATAAAGCTTCCAGAGGTAGAGTGTTGTCTGATTTTCTTACCTATTTATCTGCTCCTCTTGTTTACTTTTCAGTAGTTACAAGGTTTGCATTTCTAGTACCTTCTGTGGACTGCAGAACTGATAAATATTTGGGCTTCTGAAGACTTCTTACATCCCTTCATCTGTAGGCAGAATGAGTTAGCCTAGATGATGCCTAAGATGGAAAATTCTAAGATTCTGAGTTGAGAGAATAGTTATCAACTGACCAGTATTTAAAAAGATTACATAAATATTTGATTACAATACAAGTATGAAAGTTGTGAAGGTGTGTAAGTAATTTCTTGGTAAATTATAGTAGTCTTAGTCTAAATGATTGATAAGTTGAAAGATAATTTAGAAGCAGACTGAGGCTGGGAAATTATTCCATTTTGCCATTTTTTTTCTCTTGACCCAGGGGAAAGCAGTTCAGATTTAACTGAATAACAATAAAACCTGCCTATTAAAATAATGGGATGTACTCATAGCACACAGCTTTTATCAATGAATTAGTACTTGTAAAGAGCCCTTAAGGTGTTAGACTATGTGGGGAAAATGAAAACATTAGTCTTTCATGATTGTATGTTCTGATATTTGTAAACTATTTCACTGAGAAGTTTAATGACAGTTCTTTCTTTATCAGCACTTAGTAGAAGGAACAAGATACCAATTACATTTTATACCAAGATCATGTGCTAAATTCTACTTTGTCTTCCTATTTGAGAAGAGAAAGCTAGTTTCTTTTTTGTGAGTTGACTAACATTCTCTTGACAACTTTCGTACTAACTGGGTTTATTTTGGTGATATTCTTATAACTTAAAGAATATTATATTGGAATTAATAGTGAAAATACTCAGAAGTCATATATCTTATTAGAAGTTAAATAATCTATAATTCTGTGAAATTATTTGCATATTTAAAATTGTAATACTTGTTTTTATTCAAGAGTCTTATGGCTTTCTTTAGAATTTGAAGTTCTAAGCACATTGTGTGCCATAAAATATAGCAATAATAAATATGCTTTGGTAAAGTTGATGTTCATGTGTGGGTAAGGTGTTATGAATGGGGAAAGAAAGAGAAAATAGCACCCAATGGCCACAGCTATTTTCCTTCTTTGTTCTGCCAGAAATAGAATTAAGTGAACGGAACTCTCAAAATGTTCTGAACGTATTAAGGAAATCGTACCCAAAACTGTTTTTATTACTACAAAAATCAGTACTGTGATTTTTTTCTGTCTTACTACATAGTCTGAAAACCCTTCGACTCCTGATGATGTGGGAACTTTCTATAAGTTTAGCAAATAGATATAGTTAATGTCTTTTAAGTAAAGTTAATGTCTTTTATAGGCATTTGTGATTGATGTCTTTTTCTTTTTAGTGTACTTCCACAGGTATGCCAGCCCATATGCAAAGCAGATCTATGTTAAGACCACTGGAGCTATCTTTATCCAGTCAAACCTCATACTCTGAAAATGAAATTTTAAAGAAAGAGTTAGAAGCAATGCGAACTTTCTGTGACTCAGCAAAACAAGACCGACTCAAGCTCCAAAATGAACTGGCTCACAAGGTGGCAGAGTGCAAAGCTTTAGCGTTAGAATGTGAAAGGGTCAAGGAGGATTCAGATGAACAGATAAAGCAATTAGAAGATGCATTAAAAGATGTGCAGAAGAGGATGTTTGAGTCAGAAGGTAAAGTTAAACAAATGCAGACCCATTTTCTTGCCCTGAAAGAACACCTAACCAGTGAAGCAGCTGCAGGGAATCACAGACTAACGGAAGAACTGAAGGGTCAGTTGAAAGACATGAAAGCAAAATATGAAGGTGCTTCAGCAGAAGTGGGAAAACTAAGAAACCAAATCAAACAAAGTGAGATGACACTAGAAGAGTTTAAGAGGGATGAAGGCAAGCTGATAGAAGAAAATAAGCGATTGCAGAGGGAATTTAGTATGTGTGAAATGGAGCGAGAGAAGAAAGGAAGAATGGTGACAGAGATGGAAGGCCAGTTAAAAGAATTGTTCGCAAAGTTGGCCCTTTCCATTCCAACAGAAAAATTCGAAAACATGAAGAGTTTATTATCGAGTGAAGCAAATGAGAAAGCAAAAAAATTAGTAGAAATGGAAAGAGAATATGAAAAATCACTTAGTGAAATTAGACAGTTAAAGAGAGAACTTGAGAATGTTAAGGCCAAGCTTGCTCAGCATGTCAAACCAGAGGAACATGAACAGCTCAAGACCAGATTGGAGCAAAAATCAGGAGAACTTGGGAAGAAGATCACCGAGCTAACACTGAAAAACCAGACATTACAAAAGGAAATGGAAAAGGTTTATCTGGATAATAAGCTCCTCAACCAGCAAGTACATAACTTAACAATTGAAATGAAAAATCATTATGTTCCTTTAAAAGTAAGTGAAGAAATGAAAAAGTCGCATGATGTAATTATTGATGATTTGAATAAAAAGCTTTTAGATATAACACAGAAATATACAGAACAGACATTGGAAATAGAGAAACTGCTGAAGGAAAATGACAGTTTAAGTAAGAAAGTTAGCCGCCTGGAAACTGTGTTTGTTCCTCCTGAGAAACATGAAAAAGAGATAACAGGTCTGAAATCCAATATTGTTGAACTTAAAAAACAAGTGTCCGAACTTAAGAAAAAATGTGGTGAAGACCAAGAGAAAATTTATGCACTCACGTCTGAAAACACTAACTTGAAAAAGACTATGACTAATCAGTATATGCCAGTTAAAACCCATGAAGAGATTAGAATAGCACTGAATAACACATTAGATAAAACTAACAGAGAATTATTAGATGTGAAGAGAAAATTTGAAGATGTAAATCAAGAATTTATAAAAATAAAAGATGAGAATGAAACATTGAAGAGGAACCTGGAAAACACTCGGAACCAAATAAAAGCTGAGTACATCAGCCTAGAAGAGCATGAGGAAAAGATGAGTACTATAAGTAAAAACATGAAGAGGCTACAGGATAATAATGCTGAAATACTGGCTAACTACAAAAAAGGCCAAGAAGAAATTGTGACACTGCATGCTGAAATTAAAGCCCAGAAGAAGGAACTCGACACAATACACGAATGCATTAAGCTGAAATACACACCAATTATCAGCTTTGAAGAGTGTGAAAGAAAATTTAAAGCAACAGAGAAGGAACTAAAAGAACAGTTATCAGAGCAGACACAGAAGTACAGTGTCAGGGAAGAAGAGGCCAGGAAAAGCAAGCAACAGAATGACAAGTTAAAGAAGGAGATTTTTACCCTTCAGAAAGATTTAAAGGATAAGAATGTTCTCATTGAGAATTCTCATGAAATGGAAAGAACTCTAAGCAGAAAAACAGAAGAGCTAAACAAACAGTTAAAAGATCTGTCACAGAAATACACAGAAGTAAAGAACGAGAAAGAGAAGCTAGTAGAAGAAAATGCCAAACAAACTTCTGAGATACTTGCAGTGCAAAATCTTTTGCAAAAACAGCATGTTCCAATGGAACAGGTTGAGGCCCTGAAAAAATCTCTTAATGGCACAATTGAGAATCTAAAGGAAGAACTGAAGAATAAGCAAAGGTGTTATGAGAAAGAGCAGCAGACAGTGACCAAACTGCACCAGTTGTTGGAGAATCAAAAGAATTCTTCTGTGCCCCTGGCAGAGCATTTGCAGATTAAGGAAGCATTTGAGAAAGAAGTGGGAATCATAAAAGCTAGCTTGAGAGAAAAGGAAGAAGAAAGCCAAAACAAAACTGAAGAAGTCTCCAAACTTCAGTCTGAGGTTCAGAATACCAAACAAGCATTAAAAAAATTGGAGACTAGAGAGGTAGTTGATTTGTCTAAATATAAAGCAACGAAAAGTGACTTGGAGACACAGATTTCCAACTTAAATGAAAAATTGGCCAATCTGAATAGAAAGTATGAGGAAGTATGCGAGGAAGTTTTACATGCCAAGAAGAAGGAACTATCTGCAAAAGATGAGAAGGAATTACTACATTTCAGCATTGAGCAAGAAATCAAGGATCAGAAGGAACGATGGATAAGTCCTTAACAACAATCACAGAGTTACAGAGAAGAATACAAGAATCTGCTAAACAAATCGAAGCGAAAGATAATAAGGTAGGCACAAAGTACTCTGCGTGGCTGTAGGTTGGAAACCTCAGAGCAGAACTAACAGAGTAGGAGAATAGGACTCTTTACCGTAGAATCCCATGGAGGTTTACAAAAGTATTAACAAAGTGACCATTAAATGCCCCCTTTTGGTTTGACTACTGGTATGCAAAAATTTCTGAATTGAAAAAAAGTAACACAAACAAAAATCAAAAGCATTTTTTCCTTCCATTCCTTTAATTGAGGTTCACTTGCCTCATAGATGAATAGTCAAAATTCAGGGAGTTTATAGCATTTGAAGGATGAGGATGGAGAGGATGAACAAAAGCTATGTTTCTGGGCTGTAAGAAACCAAGGGCTCTGGGGAGCATCCCAAACTTGATCTTGGAATTCACCCATACTGGCAAACTGAACCCCCCAATTCATTGTATGTTCTGTCCCCCATATCTTTTATAGAGTAGTCCCCTCACCCTTCTTTCCCCTCCTGTCTACTGACTTGCGTCCTATACAGTTTTTAACACTTTATCTTCCATCCTAAAATCTTCACTGTCCAATCTAGCCTACAGTAAACAGTTCCTCTTTCAAAATGTGTGTTTTGTTTAACCTTTGCATTTGAAGCATTTGTATTACCATGTTAGAATTATGTGGTTGATCTTCCCAGTCAGTTTTTAAGAGCAAGATTTATAACTTACCTTTCCTTCTTATCTTTCGTTCTCATGGTACAATTTATAGAATAGATACTCAACAATATTTTTGAAACTGGTAGTTGCATAAAGTTTGTACTCTGGAGATGAGACATGAATGCTATTTTATCCATTCAGCAAGTAATTATTAAATGCCTTCTGCATGCCATGTGCTGGGGATATAGTGATAAAAGCAGGCACAGACACCTCAATGAAGAGGTACAAGTACTAACCTCTGGCATGTCTTCTTTTATGATCTAGAATTTAAATGCTCTAAACTTGTTTGGAAGGTGGTTATGAATATAGTAATATATTATAATAATAGCTAATTATTAATGTCTACTTATACTTGTCATTTATTGAGCATGTACTATGCACCAGGCATATATTTATAATTGCATTTGATTTTCTTAACTCTGAAGGATTTTCTGCCTTTCCACCAGTATGGAAACAAACGCTCAAAAAAGTAAAGGAAATTAGCCAAGCTCATAAAAGTCAGATCTGTCTGACTGTAAAGCCTGTGCTTTTTCCACTACTCTAAACAGCTTCCCTATTTTTTTCCCCTCTCTACAACAAAGTAATCTTAAATAATTAAACTCTTGAAAGGGGAACAAGGCACACATGTTAATTCTAGATTTACACAAGACACACATTTTTACTTTTCATACTTTGTTGAAGATAATCCTCCCTCCCTTCCTATATTCCAAACATTACCTGGAAGATAGTTTATATACCTGCACAGATAATTCTATATAATCTTAAAATAGGAAGACTAAGGTCATACTCAAATCTTTTGATGTATGTAATAGTCATTCTTAATTTGGTATTGCTTTTGTAAAGAATTTACTGAGAGGAATTTAAAGAAATTAAATTATATATTGTACATACTGTTGATAATCTTGGCAATATTCATACCTCAATTTTCTGGTATATGAAGTTTGTGTCTCAGCAAGGAAATGATTGTGCAAAGATGTTCATTATAAATGAATAAGTAAATAATATGTTTCTCCCACAATTTTTTTTCTTTGTTTAAAAAGATAACTGAACTGCTTAATGATGTAGAAAGACTAAAACAAGCACTCAATGGCCTTTCCCAACTCACCTATACAAGTGGGAACCCCACCAAGAGGCAGAGCCAACTGATTGACACTCTGCAGCACCAAGTGAAATCCCTGCAGCAACAGCTGGCTGTGAGTAAGAAGATGCACAGGACTTTGCATTAATATGAGCCGGCTCACATTAGTTTGTAAAGCTTATTTAGAAATTAAATTGATTTACAGCAGTGTTCAGGTCCAAGAATGTAATTGTTTTTGCCAAAAGTTACCTATACTTGTGGTATAATAATGTAATTTATTTGGTGCCTGCCATATGCCAGGCACTATGTTAAACATTTTACATACTTTATCTTCATCACAATCCTGAAAAGCAGGTTTTATTTCATCCCTCCATTTTATTCTTAAGGAAACAAAGACTAAAATACTTGATACCTGCGATCATACAGCTGGGATATAGATCTGGGACTGGCTGACTCTGAATCCAACATCTTTCTCATTGCACTGTACTCTCTAAAAATATTGGTCCAGTAAACTAAAGGAGGTTTTTAATCTTTTATCCTTATGACCAAAGATAGGCATTCCTATGGTTTTATTCCTTATATCCTTATATATTAAAAGAAGGCATCTGGATCTCCATCTCTCCTTTATATGTTAAAAGAAAGCATCTGGATTTAGAAGCTGAAGTTGGGTGCTCTGGTCTCAGAGCCCTGCCACTTACAAGCAAGTGGCATGGAACATGCCCTTCAAACCTTGGCATCCTCATCCATAAAATAGGATAATAAGAATTGTTTGTTTATATTTTTAATTGAATGAGCTAATATACTTTGAAATGCTAGGTAAAACATGGCCCAATCAAATGTAAATTGTTGCTAATATTATCCTATCTTATAGGAGTTGGTTATGAGTTACTTTTGAATAGAAGAAAGTAGGTTTTTTTTAAGTGTTTATTTTTTAAAACTGTTTAGCCATTAATCTTAATGATGGTAAATTGCTGATTTGGATCTTACCAAAAGGATATGATATCCCTTCGATAATTGGAAATATCTGTTTATTATTTATTATGTTAATGACACCATGCTAAGCCCTGTCAGGGATAAAGAGAGTTTACTATTCCTGTCCCCAAGGAGTTCTGGGTAGTAAGAGAGGCAAAATATAGATCCATGAAAAATAAAATAACAAGGTAACAGATGTCAAATACAGAATTGAGAATGCAGTACCAGATTCTAAGTGATATGGGCTCCCAGGAAGGAAAGATTACTAGTGGTGGGAGCTAGTTTCAAAGAATGGAGTACCTGGCCTGAACTTGTAAAGTAAATGGAGTTTTGGTAGGTGAAAGGAAAATAGAGGATCTTTCATGAAAACAAAATAGTCTTAGAAAAGGCATGGAGGTGGAATGCAAGTGGCATGACGGGGGCAGGAAAATGCCTGCCTATACAGTAGTCCCCCTTTATCCACTGGGGATACGTTCTAAGATCCCCAGTGGATGCCTGAAATTGCAGGTAGTATTGAATGTTGTATATACTATTAATATGTTTTTTCCTATACATACATACCTATGGTAAAGTTTAATTTATAAATCAGGCACAGTAAGAGATTAGTAACAATAACTAATAATAAAATAGAACACTTAATATACTGTAATAAAAGTTTTGTAAATGTGGTGTCTCTTTCTCCCTCCCTCCCTCCCTCCCCCTCCCTCCCCCTCTCTCCCTCCCTCCCTCCCTCCCTCCCTTCCTCTTTCCCTCTCTCTCTCTTTCTCTCTCTCTTTATCTGTCTATCTCAGAATATCTTAGTGTACTATACCACTGGTAACTGAAACAGAGAAAGCAAAACTGCCAATAGTGAAACTGTGATAAGGGGGGCTACTGTATTTGGGAGCTAATTGAAGCCAAATTGTGGAAATTGTTGAGAACCAAGCCGATGAGTTTGGATTCTCTCTTATATGTAAAGAAATGTCACCCAAGGTTTTTGAGCCAAAATGATGTGAGGAAAGAGCTACCTCAGTCTCAGAAGCATGATAGGGAACACAGTGTAGAGATAGGGAGGCAAGATGGGAAGCTTTTGCAATAATCCAAAGCATAAGCTGATAAGTGTCTGTATAAGTTCATGGCATTAGATGTGAACTAAGGCAATAATTTCATGTTACTTAGGGCAAGTGGCATTGTTTTTGCTATGAATATCCCACACATTCATTAGAAAAGTCTTATACTATTGTTATGTTATAGAATTCTGTATCTGGTACCACCAAAGTAGTTTGTTGTAAGAAGTAGCAGGAGCATTTTAATAATAATACTACTGTTTTGTAGCATGAGGCCTGAGTCCAACATTGTCGCAAACCTCTATGTGTTTGGAAAGGTGAATGTTGATATTCTAATCTATCTTTCTACATTTCTAGGATGCTGACAGGCAGCACCAAGAAGTAATCTCAATTTATCGGACACATCTTCTTAGTGCTGCACAGGTAAAGAACTATTTCTCCTTTGGAAAGAATATTATATTAGAGAGAATGATTTTTTATTTTCAAGTAAATTTATGTGAAAGAAATTGATGTTTAAAGTAGCTGTACCCCATATGCTTATTTAAAAATAATTATT
The DNA here is from genome assembly GCA_023783475.1 of Daubentonia madagascariensis. Classification (NCBI taxonomy): domain Eukaryota; kingdom Metazoa; phylum Chordata; class Mammalia; order Primates; family Daubentoniidae; genus Daubentonia; species Daubentonia madagascariensis. The sequence continues at coordinate 1,451,739 of JAKFHU010000144.1, read as the reverse complement.
TCTTTTAATCATGGTTTGTGTATCTCCAAGAAAAATTTACAAAGCTATATGGTAACACAACATCTTAAATTTAGTGTTGTCTCCATCTGCTTGTCACTCAGTTTATAGACAGTTTGGTAACATGTGATGGCGGCACACGTTAATGGTGTTGCTAGCTGGAGGTAATGCCTTGACATCCACACATGGCTGTCAGCTAAAAGACAAGAGTGGAAAGGATTTCATATGTTTCTTGGTAGCTCAGGAATATCTCTTTTAAATGTAAAGAATACTAGGAAAGTATGAAAATGACAAGCAGGGTGTGCATAGAATTGTAATAATTAAAGAAAAATTAGTCTGTGAAGAGATAATTAATAATATTTATTTATTGAGACTTAAACTCAGTGAAGCATAAGATTATGAATTCCCTTCTTTAGAGGTATACTGAGAAAGCTATTTTTTTTTTAAAAAAATCTTATTAAGAAATGTTTAACATATGAAGGATACTATACTTAATGCCCTGTAGAAACCCTATGTGTAGCATCTCCAAAATTCTCAGACTAGATTTTTCAGGAGGATGTACTAAAAGAGAAAAATGTTAGAATAACAGGAGAGATTTAATGGGGATTATTTGGATTTGAAGTGTGTTAGGCCACATTGTAAAAACAAACAAAAAAATACGAAGGAAGGAAGGAAAAATGGGTGTTGAGAGAAAGCTTCAAAGAAATCATTTTTTAAAAGAGAACTAAATAAAATAATAAAAAGAAAGATACTTTATGACATCAAATTTTTAAAATCAATAGGCTTGCCTTTTCTATAGGACAGGGAGGGGAAACCAGTGAAAAAGAATGAGTGGAGTGATGGAAGAAGGTATCTTTAGCTACTCTCTTGTGAGTATATAGAAGATAAGCTAGGATTTGAAAGTTTATTGTAATTATTACAGAGGACTATGGAGGGACACTGGAATAGGGAATTAGGAGGGAAAATAGTAGAAAAGCACAGAAAGTCTATATTAGAGAGAGTGAGGAACTCACTAGCATTGGCCAAGGGAAGAAGAGCTTGCTCTTACCAAAAGATACAGCAAACTAACAAGCCTTTCTAGTTTGTATAATATATGCTTCCGAAATATGAAATTATTTTCTACTGAGTCCTAATGAAACATAACAAAAGCAATTGGCATCTGAAATGAAATAGTCTTGCCTTCTGGCATCATAAAGTTAACTAAGAAGTTCAGTTTAGTCAACTATGGCTAATGTTTGAAATTTAAACATCCTGCTGTTATAGAAACAGATTTTGGAAGCAAAACTTTTTTTATATTAATAGGAAGTGTTGTGCTAAAACCTGTTCAACTACTCCAGAAAAAAAAAAGTGTGGTGGGAGGGTGTTGTAAGCCCACCATATTGACTTGCATTTAATCAACTCTTGCCACCATTTTAAGTTTAAAGTATTTCTTTTTAAATATAAATGGCTAACATGCATGTAAAAAAGATGCTCAAACTAATCAGTAACGGAGGACATGCAAATGAACAGGGAGAGAGCATTTTTCGCCTATGGGATTGACAATATTAAACAAGATATGACAGTCTGTGTGTTAGCCAGAGTGTATGGAAAATGGGCATTTATGCCCTGTTGGTGGGAGTGTAAATTGTTATATTCTCTATAGAGGGAAATTTCTGGTACTTTGCAAAATTAAAAATTGAGTCTGCTTTTTGACCCAGCAATTTCTTCCTTAGGAATCTGTCCATAAAGATTGGAAATACCTTAAATGTTTATCATTAGGGGAATGGGTAAAGAAATTTAATACATTTGTACAGAGGGATATTATACAATGATTTTAAATAATTTGGTGTCTCTAGGGAAAGATTTCGGTGACACTATGTAAAAAAAAGCAAGTTGCAAAATAATATATGATCATATTTAGGTAACAAATATAAATATGGGGATTTTTAATCAAGCACTTTTCTCATTAAAAAAAAAAGAACCTCAGCAGCAACAACAAAGAATTTCCTTTTAGTTTATTTTGCTCATTTATGACTTATGCTGCTTCTATCATCTGAGGCCATTAACAAAGAGAAAGAGAGAAGTTTGTCCATTTGTTTTCCGGCAATAGATGTTAAAAGCAACTACTGTGCAGTACTTATTGACTTCTATACTTTCATGATAGAGCTCCACTCCCTTTTCCAATAATTTCTTTAGGTATCACCACAATGGCGAGAATTTAGCATTTGGTGACTCACGACTAGTTATGCTCTATTATGAAGGCTTTGTCTTTAGAATTCTTGTGCAAACAAAGATGACATAAAATATTTCTCCTCTTCTTTTTCTCAAGGGTCACATGGATGAAGATGTTCAGGAGGCCTTACTCCAAATCATACAAATGCGGCAGGGGCTTGTGTGCTAGCAGTTAGCACTGACCAGCCAATGTCTCCTTTATCCTGCTGGTGCTGAGCATTCTGTGTATGGCTCCACGGTCTTTCTGGGCCTTACTGTGCTAGTATAATTAAAATAAAATATATTTTGTTCCATCAGTAGGTTTTTTAAATTAGATGAATATGTTATTGACTTTTTCAATATCAGTTGAAATCTTATATTCTATGTGTGTTAATTTTACAAACAACATAACACTTTTCCTTGGATTGACAACATGTTTTTAAACCTGAGTCCCTAATAAAATATGAGCCATCTGAGTGGATCCATACAAAGAAGGGTTAGGCTAAAGTAATTGTTTAAAGATTTCTTTCAGAGAAATTAATTTGGTTGGTGGCCACTTTTAAGTGGATCAGAAGACCTTTCAGATCCTCAGAACCTTGAGACCTAATGTAGTTGTAAGGAATGCATTGTAACTTGGCTGGCCAAGTTAGATCTTTATTGAGGTAACTTACTGAGTGTCTTTGACTTGTTTTGGAGGTACAGATTTTTTTCTTCTTATACTAATAACTTTTATGCCTTTTAAAATAAATTTCTTTTTATAAATGGATTGTAGTGCTAAATTACATTTAGATTAAGAACAGGCAGGGGTGGAATATATCAAGAATTTATAATATTGCCTCATAATCTCTACAACAGTATCTTAATTTTTACTTGTGGTGACTTTTCTTGCCACAGTATTTAGAGAACAATGATAAATGATATATTAGATTTTTCAAAATGTCAAAAACTTTAGACTTTTTTTAGCAATTACTTTGACATTTGCTACTATAGTAACCAAGCACTCATTATATATGCATCCTCCAAATGTTTCATACTTATTTATAGGAAAGTTGTACTAATGAGATTAATAATGTGAAATGCAATTTTCCTACAATATTAGCATTAGAGAATTGATTCTAGATAAGATTTTTAAGGTTTTAGACAAAAGTGCAATAATACAGTAAATTGTAAGAATATAGATAGCAAGAAAATAATAAAATTGGGCATGTTTAGAATAAATACTCTGATGTAACCAACCATTTTTATTAACTACATCTCATTGAGGAAAGTTTATATGTCTTGTTATTTTTATTAACATTTTGTTTACCATTCAGACTGAAAATTACTAAATTGACCATTAACGAATAATTAACAAATGAAGGATTTCAGTTGAGTTTTCTTAAGTTGCAAAATGTGCCTTAGCAATAAAATTTGAATATCCTGAACCAGATTTTTTATTCCATTTTTGTAAAATAGGGCAAAAGGACCATAATATAGCTTCTCATACCAAAGAATAAGCCATTATGTTTTTTCAGTGTAGAAACAACAGTGGAAAGTCAGAATTGGATTTATTTTTAACTCTTTAGGTAGATATATACAGTTTACATAAACAATATCTGGTTTCTTTATTATATTTAAGGTTGTCCTTCAGCATAAGTTCCGTTTCATGAGTTTTAGGTTACCTATTGAAGCTCCACAGTGGAGCAAATTTCTAAACTGAACACTTACATTCAGTGTTCCGTTTTCCTTATTAGGGGTGGGAAAAGAACCTTATGTGTATTTTATTTTGTCTTCAACCATCAATAAAATGTTTTCTTTGGAATATTATTTTGCACATTCTTATAAGAGATTTGCAAACTAAACTAGTTTATTTACTATCTTTGGAGAATTTGGAGTAGGAAACGATGGGGTCCAAAGTACAGAAGATGATATCCATTTTCAGTTAGCTGTCTAGAGTCAAATACCAAGCAACCTTAAATTAATCCCTTGTCTCATTCTCTCACCTTTTGATATCAATGGCAGAAATTGCATTTGCAACATTGAAGACTAAAGCTTTTTAGTTAGTAAACAAGTGGAACATAGACAATGGATGATGCTGGTCTCTCTGCCATTCTGCGTTAAGAAAGACTATGAGACCTGAATCTATGGCCAAGAGGAAAGAAGAGCAATGTTGTCTAAGATATAATGAGTGCTCTCTGAGAGAATGTCCAATCCTTTGTTGGAAGCTTTATTACTCTTCTACTATGTAGGTTTTTTCTTACCACTTCTACTTCATCAGAAAAGCTCATTCCTTTTGACAGAGGGTCAGTGTTATAAAGAATTGTCCATTAAAATAAAATCAAATATTCATGCAATGAACATCTTAAAATTTAATATTATAGTTTTTGTAATCACTTAGCTACACCTGCATTGTTCTAAAATTCCAAATGAATGTAGCTTAGTGTTTCTTATGGCTTACTTTTTATTTAAAACTTTTCTCTTGACCCTAACCAAATTTTATACAGTTTAAAATTTTCTGCTATGCCAGATGCATTGGCTCATTTGCTTCTTTAAAATCTTGCAGCTTTAGAACATGAGCATTTTTCCCCCAGTGTTACCAGCTTTCCTCTAACAAGGACCTAAAAACTGCTCTCACACACATGCTTCTTACCTACCTGAATGGTTCATGTTCTTTGGCTCACTTGTTTCAAAGTAGAAAAGGGAAGAGTTTCATACTAATTTTTGGTGTTCATGATGACTAGATGTATCAGTGGCTGCTTACATGAATGCCATACCTTAGATAGCAGAGATTATAAGCTTCTCATGGCACCTGCTTCAACATGGTGGAAGAAAACTACTTATTGCCTTATTTTCCTAATCACTGGATTCTGCAACCTTGTGGTGATCTTTTTTCTTGCAGGTTACTGTGCACCAAAGTAATAGCAGTACCTCTGGCACCAAAATACAGATTGAAAGAGAATTGCCTGTGATGAACATGTAAAATGTGGCTGCACATGCTTGGCAGAGAATAAAAAGAACTTAGATCTTACTCCTGGCCCCTACATTTTATGAATAATTTCAGAGAGAGGGAAAAAAAAACAACAGATAAGTAAAAGCACAGTTTGCACCATAAAATATATTGTGCACAAAATACAAAATGAAAAATAGCGTAGTCATTTCACCTCTCATTTTATTCAGTGATGACCCCAGCTAAACCAGATCTGAGCCGTTGTTGCTGGAAATTCAATTCTTTCCCATATTTTGGCCTTGGCTGTTTGAAACAAGACTGTTTAGACCGGTCTCTCCAGGTAAATATTAACCTGCTTCTTAGCATGGTTTCTGATTCTTACTGAATATATTGACCTTTGGCTCAAGTGAGTCATGAATGTAAAGATTAAAAAAAAAAAAGATCAAGCTGCAGCAGATATGGCATTCCAACAAGATTCCCTGGGCTGTAAGAGTGCTTGTGTTCAGCATAATTGGGCACGTGGCATCGCTTATATATTAGAGGCACTTTCATTATTTATGCCTGCATGAACAAACATCGATGATGAATGAATTCAACAAAAAAGGGAAGGTTACAAAATGTCATATGTAAATGAAAAAGAGCCAAGACTTGTGCGGGTTGCTTCTTCAGCTTATATGTATATTTTGTGTATATATATATATGTGTATATATATACACACACACTTTATATGTCTATAATTCAGTCACATATATATGTATATATATGCATATGTATTCTATCCAGTAAAATAATGGGCATCAATAAAAACAACGGCCCTTATAATTGATATTTGGCATCAAATTGTTGTACTTTAGGCCTGATTTTTATTTTAAGCAGGTTTGCAATTTTTTTTTCAAGATGGCAGTCTTGGGAATATTCTGAATTCTGGAAAGAGTTTAGAGAGGTTATTGCCTTCTTAATAATTTAGAGCGTCTATTGCTCTGCCAAGTCAGAAGATTAACATTTAATAGAAAAAAATTATATATCTATAATTCAGTCACGGCTATTAGATCAGATGGATTTTACATTAAGTGAAAAAGATGTTGAACATTTAAGGACCATTAAACTACAGGACTCTTTTATTGGGTTTTAAGGCCTCTAAGCCAGGGTCCTGCTGCGAAGAGTATTTATTTTACATATATAGAACGCATTAAGAATGGGAAAAGGGCACACACTTTAAAAGAAAATAGGCCATGAAAAAGTGTGATTTTCCACATTGTGAACAGCTACCATACAGAATCAGTCTTATTTTATAATAATTAGTTTTATGCATCATTAAGTAGCTTTCTTATAGGATAGAAAAATATGAAGGCCACTTTAAAAGGGGTACCTGCAGGAAATCTAAGTAGCTGCATATCCTCTGTTGATATTTCACTTTGAGAAACCACATTTCTAATAGTTTCCAAGGTTGCTATATATTGTCAAGAGTTTAAGTTTGAAAATGCCTTCACCAGTGGTCTTTAAGGACCATAAAAACAAAGGCCCAGAGAGAAGTTCAAATAAGTGTTTACTTTTTCTAGTGATGACCAAATTATCAAGGAGAGACAGGAATTTGACCCTTGAGAAGAATCTCTTGCCCATGGAGAGAAAGTCTGCACCATCCTTTTTATTAAGTGCTTCTAACAATTCCATTGTTGGAATTAATCTTAATATAAAATTTTCTTACTATTTGTACCATGCCTTCTGCCCCATTCCCACCTCCAAAAACTAGGGAAGAGTTTTATGTAGGAGTATAAAAGCAAATAGACTCAAGGAGGTTGTGGGAATGGAGTTAATATAATTTATAACTTTTTTCCCTACAATGTCCAAACAAATTTTGTGATTTTCTTTCTTGCTATTCTAGGCTTTTTTTAATTGCCTCTGACTAAAGTGGCACCTTATGGGCTGCTTCAGAAATTTTCTTCAGGATTTAAAAATGAAGCCGATTCATATTCAGAGTCTTCCTGCTAAAAATCTGTTAAGCCAAAATAAAAATGACTGCTACTTAAATTTTTTTTTCCTTTTTGTTGTTGCTGCAAACATTGTCTCACAGGAGCTGTAAGATATCATTTATGCACAATTAAAAGTCACTGTTCTTTGTACAAATGGAGAGAGAGAAACCATCCGAGGACTACCAATACAAGTCCTAAGGATTAAAGTGTATCTGCCTTAATCAAATAAATGTGAGCTGTTCTCTTGAGCTTGGAGGTCCTCCCCTGCTTTTTTAAGTGCATTGATCCAGTTGGCCTTAATCTCTAAGCAATATAGCTCCTTTAAAACCATCTTTATTCATTCATACCAATTGACACTTAAAAAAAAAAATCCCCCAGCTACTGTTCATCTAAGTCTAAATATATCTGTTAGAGTCAAATGTGTTTAAGAGGATTTGCAATCTGATTATCCAAAATACTATTTATCATCAATGTTTTTGGTGTGCCACAGCCAATCTTATTATTATAATGTACATAGCCATTTAATGGCAGCAGAACCCAAAATATAGCAATTGGGATAACCTGAAGGAGGGCTTTTCTCCAACTCTGCACTGCCATTCTGGCACAGCTTGTTGTGTGGTTACGAACATCAGAAAAATTTCCTTAATAAGCTCTTCTCTCCTTCCAGACCCTTTTGGGCAATCTCGCCCTCCATGTTCTCTAAGTAGAGAACAGTTACCAGGACAACAGAATTTGAGGAAGATTTTATTGTGATTTGATGTCTAACCAGAATAAAGAGCTAGTGTCTTGAATTTATATTCTAGGTTCTCAAGCAAATGTCAATATGCATATTTATTATTTTTGCCCTACCTCATTACAAAAAGGTTTTAAGCAATCCTTTTTTCCTTAATATGGAAGAGGAGAAAGGGGATGGTAAACACTAAAAGGATAGGGAAAACAAGCAGCAGCTTGGGACCCAGAAAACATGCCATTAAACACTGTAATATACTGTTTCTCTAGAGCTGACCTCAATTTAACTCTGAACTTCCTAGTAGCCAATGCAACTATGAGAACATCACATTAGGAAGAGCAGTTATTCCTGGTTCTGAAACTAGCAAGTTGTTCCCCCGTGGGTCCAGCACATCATTTGGTACACTTCTATATGGTCCCTCCAGGCACATGCCGTGGGATAAACATGGCACATCTTGCTAAAGTGCTTCCATTGGACTTGATGGTAAGAAAGCTATTTTTTAATAACCTTTTTATTTTGGAATAATTTGGAGCCTATGAGATAACTGAGCCAGAGTAACAGTAGTCTACATTTTGAATCCATGAGGAAAAAATCCATTTTTTTCCTCTCATCTTTTTCTTGGTCCACAGATATTTCAAACAAATTTTTTAAGTAGATACCTGTCTCTGGTCTATTTTTGCCTTCCTTTCTGCTCTCTTTTTCATTACCTGTGTCCCTCTCTTCAGGCTTCTTGTGCATTTGACAAAGATTCTTTGCTTGGCCAAACTTTAGTCAGACTCTTCAGCCTTCTCCTAGGCCCACATGTGCACTGCCTTGTACAATCCAGTCTTAGTAAAGAACCCTGCTCGGTCAGTTGAGCAAGAACTCACATCCTTGATACCTGATCACCTTTGACATCTGATCAAGTTCCTCATCTTCCACCATTGCAGGTGATATCTGATCACCCTGGCCTGTCCTCAGCAAGAATCCTGTTAGCTGGATTTAGCCAGAATTCCCCTTAACCCTGATGTTACCTCATAGAAATTTTCCACCCACTGACCCCCCTACCCTGCTCCTTGCCTATAAATTCCCACTTGCCCATGCTTTATTCAAAGTTGAGCCCAATCTCTCTACTCCACTGCAAGATCCCGTTGCAGTGTCTACTATATCTATCTTGATGGTCCTAAGTAAAATCTTCCTTACCATGTTTTAACAAATGTCATGGAATAACTTTCTTTAACACACCATACCCTAAAATCCCCTATTTTGTACCCTTTTACCTAGGCCCTAAGTGCCATGTGCTCCTGTTTTCTTTCCTCTCCCTCACCTCCATTCAAAGGTAGAAATCGGTGTAGCTTTCTGAGCAGGAATTAAAAAGCAGTGTGGCCGGGCGCGGTGGCTCACACCTATAATCCTAGCACTCTGGGAAGCCGAGGACAAAGGATTGCTTGAGCTCAGAGACCAGCCTGAGCAAGAGTGAGACCCGGTCTCTAGTAAAAATAGAAAAATTAGCTGGGCATGGTGGTGCTTGCCTGTAGTCCTAGCTACTCTGGAGGCAGGAGGATCGCTTGAGCCCAGGAGTCTGAGGTTTCAGTGAGCTATGACGACGCCACTGCACTCTACCCAAGGTGACAAAGCGAGACTCTGTCTCAAAAAAAAAAAAGTGTGACCAAATGAATTCATACCAGCTGTCAGCTGTAAATTATTGATAACACATTGGCTCTGTTATCAATAAACAGCTTAAAAATTAAATAAATGATTTGTTACTAATAAAATTAGCTTAACCTCTGTAAGCTAATTTTCATTTTAAAAATGCATGTTTAACCCCCAATACTTTATTAATTGGCAGAGAATCTTAGGGAGAATAATAAATGAAGGGGCAAGATTCATATTTTAGGGGAGAGGAAGATGATTTTCAACACGTGGAGGCGTGATCTCTGTCTGAATGGTGCCCATCCCCTACTTCACCATTCTCCCTAAGCTGTTGCTGCTTTTCACAGGGTCCTTCATTTCTCTATATTTTTAATGAAAATATATTTTAAAGTGTACTATGTAGTGGATGTTTACTGTTCTCTTGACCAACCAGCATATGAACCGCCTTTCTCTGTTTAGGGAATTCTCTGCCTTATGAGTCTTGATAAGATGAAGAGACATTTGCCTAGAAAATGCCAAATAATTGCTTTTCCCTGACACAGGTTCTGTTGGGGTATAGGCACATGATCTAGGCCAGGTCATTCTGCCAATTGTGCCCTCCACTTTGACTAGGGGACTAAGTAACAGTAAGAGGCAAAGGTGGTACTGATCGCTCTTTCTGGCAGCAAGGACAGTTGGGATTACTCCAAGATCAAGTTCCTGGTGCAGAGATGGAGATTAGCATTTCATGCTTGAGGGGACAGCTGTTGCTTTCTCACCAAACAGGCTTCAGAGTATGATTTGGATGCTTGTTTCTGTCTGCTCAGGCCCAAGCCTAGTTTTCAGCCTTTCTCTATAATTTAATCAGATACCCAGTATATTTTAAATAAATCCACTATCTGCTTAAAACAGCCAGAATTGATTTCTATTGCTTGCAATTAAGAACCTAGGCTGATGAATTTTCCTCCTCATTTCTAAAACAAAGTATATTCAATTTAGAAAATTTTAGAAAATACAGATAGGAAAAAGGAAAAAAATAATTCATCCCACACCTAGAGATAACCACTGTTAATGCTTTGGTGTATCTTTTCTAATACTTTGTATGTATCCATTCCAAGGAAGACTAGCCTGCAGAAGAATAATGGGGCAGGATTTGGGGGCCACTTCCTTCTTTGTCCAGGGAATCCAACAAATAGGCTTCCAATTCTTGTTCTAAGAGCCTGGGGTTAAGAGTGCTTAATTGAATTGGATGTGGGCAAGAAGGGATGAACGAAAGAAGTTGCTTTTAAATCTTGTAGCTAATTTAAGAATCATCTATAAAAGGGTGCTAACTCTTTGTCTATAGTTTGCAGTATTTCCCCCAGGTTTTGTCACCTGTCATTTAACTTAGTTTTTTCTCTCATTCAGAAATTTGAAATTTGTATACAGTCAAATTTGTCAGTCTTTTATGGTTTCCGACATTGGTGTCACACCTTAAACATTCTTCTCAATATGTTTTATGTAGTACTTGTATGATATTATTGTTTATATTTAAACAATCCATTTGGAATTTGTTTTATGTTATGGTGAGAGGTACAGATTCAGTTTATTGTCCAAATTGTTATCCACTTTGTCTGATTAATTCAATTATCTCCTATTTTCAATTCAATGATCTTTGTTTTCACCACTGATTTGTATTGCTCAATTTAATGTATTGAGCACACATTAAATTCCTGTATATATATCTGGGGTTTTTTTTGATTCTTCATTCTGTTCCATCGTTCTACCTATCTTTTACTTCTACTTCAAAACTATATATTCTCTTAAGTTCCAAATATTTCTGCAATTGCTCTTGAAAAAATAAAAGGCAATCTTGGATGAATAGGCAGGGATTGGAGGAGCCTGTCAATTGGGGATCGCCATTCTGAAAAACTCTGTTCTTTGTAATGTGCAGGGAATTGAATGTTCTGGTTAACACAGAATTCTGTTAAATTAGCAACTGTATTGAAGAAATTTACTTTGCCTTTGAGAATTCACAAGGTCTGTCAGGACCTTATAGTATCTCAGTATCGTTGGCAGCATCACAAACACTGATTATCATTATGCTGTACATGTGCTGATGTGCTCATTAACAGAGCCAGAGCAAAATCTGGATAAAATGGAGCTGACTGTGTCTTTCTTCTTGGATGCTGGGAGTAAAGTGAGTGTGGGAGCCACTGGAGATAGACGGGAAGCCCACCAGTTTGCTATGTGGATTACCACAGCCACACTAAGCTGGTGAATGGACTTTGTGAGTTAGAACTATTGCAGAATGGTGACTAACTCAAAGATAAACTACTTGGCTTCATCCTCCCTCCATATTTCTCAATCCTGCTGCAGAAGCAGAGGATAAAATTAGCCTGCCCACATTTGAGAACAGGGGTTGAGCAGAGGACAGAGACAATGTTAATTGTGTTACATCCAAGTTTGTAGTATGAGGAGGTGTGTTATTGGATTTCACTGTATCAACAACATTCCTTCTTTCTACATATATGTTTCAAAACCAAAATACAACAAAACAAAAATCGCTCCCTCTTAATCCTCATATAATAAAGAAAGAATTCATCCATTTCCTTAAGGGAGATAACCCACCATGTCATAAGAACTGTGACCAGCTCTAAGTTCACATCCAGGACTTAGAGTCCCATCCATCTGGGGCTGTCCAGCCATCCTCGAATTCTGTCACATTACTTCTCAAAATTCTGTGATCTGAGCTAGAGACTAAGTTGTAAAGTCAACTACCCCAATAGTGGGGGATAATGATAGGGAACACAAGGAAATTAGTTAAAACTCATCAATATATACAAGGAATGGAAGAAAATATGGGTAGCTGCTCTAGCCTTAGTTTTTGCAACTGGACCCAAGACCAGAATTGATATTTGTGACTTTTCTCCTCCACTTTGCTGTTAGCTAGAACCTCAACTGGATTATTTAACCAGGAAAGGTAACCCCAACCTTCATTTATGAGGTATCTGAGCCGTTAATGACCCTTTCTTTATAGAATTGCTTTGTCAGTGGTGTGCTGGATCTATCTTGTACTGGCTTGTGAGAGTGGGTTAGTAAATTTTCAACAGTGTTGTGGGCATTCGTTAAAAACAGACATTATTAAAAATTAAATTATATAAGCTTACAATTAAATAAACTTTATTAAAAACAAATGTAATAAATACCCTAAACTCATCACTTTCTAATTATTTTGCTAATTATCTATCCTTTTGAGATTATTTGTCTTTTTATATGTATGGTAAAAATACCATATAATAGAGTGCTACTGTGCATCTTATCCCAACTGCATGTTCAGTAATGTCATGTTGATAGCTTGAAATTGGCCATGGTGAGATTTTTACATCAAGGAAATTAGCAAACACTACAATTCAGTACCACTGGCTATGGTTTCCATTCATCTTTACTACTACACGTCAAAGTACCAGGAGAAGTGCCAGCAAACTCTGAGATTCTGTCTTTACTTCTCTCTGCCTGCATTATGTAGTGGCTATGTTACAACCACAGTAGTATCAGGAGCTCAAACGACCATGTTTGTGAAATGGCCATCTTTTGAAACCATTGTTGTGTTTCCTGATGGTGGCATTCTTTTCTCGGGACTAGAACCTTTACACCAAAAGAGCCCTGAGTTGTAGGGATGGGAAGCAACAATGTTGTGATTGGATCACTAGGTGAGGAGCAACACCTCCATATGCAATATCCTTGGTTCCTGGCCCCATGGCTTGGCTGCTGGTTCCAGGCACATATTGTACCCTGTAGATCAATACCCTAACCTCAAAAGGTGTGGTCTCTCCGCTGGTGCCATAACCTGACACTTCAATAGGTGATTACACATAAGGCAAGCTGCCTCTGGGTGATTTGGCACATGGTAAAACCAATGAATGAAGACTATCAACCATTTTTTTTTATTTTGCAGAAAAATGAATTCCTTAGAAGCAATGTTGTCTTTGAATTGAAGGCTGTGTAGAAGGTGAATCCACAGATGGGCGTGCTGGCAGCAGCACAATGGTCTTGGAAAGCAAATCTAAATGTGTCTCAGGGAGAACAAAGCACCACCCTCTCCACGTGGTGCTGTCTGATGTCTTAGGTTGGTCACTGCTGCTGGCAACTTGAGCCCATTAGATTAAGAATTTAGGAATCAGAGCTTTTCCTTTCTTTCAGCTGGTTATTGCCCTTAGAAGGAACTTCCCACCTCACAGTCCTTGAATTCTTCAGGCTTTTCATTTCTTCTCTGACAATGGCCTCCTCAGTACCTGTATTAGTTTTCTATTTCTGCATAACAAATTACCATGGACTTAGCACCCTAAAACAATACCAATTTATTATCTCATAGCTCTGTAGGTCAGAAGGATGGTGTGACGTGATTGCATTCACTGCTCAGGCTCCCACAAAGTTGAAATAGAGTCAGCAGCACTGTGTTCTTTTTGGGAGGTTTTGGGGAAGAATCCACTCCCGAATTCATTCCTGTTGTTGCCAGAATTCAGTTCCCTGTGGTCGTAGGACTGAGGTCCCGTTCCTTGACACGTGGCCCCTCCATTCTTCTTGTGCTTCCAATCTCTCTGACTGCCCCTCGTGCTTCTGCTTTTAAGGGCTCGTGTGATTATATTGGGCCCACCTAGATAATTCAGGATAATCTCTCTATCCGAAGGTCGGCTGATTAGCAACTTTATTCCATCTGCAAAGTCCCCTTTACCAGGTAAGGTCACATATTTATGGGCGTGATATCTCATCCTAGTCATAGTCCCAGGGTTTAGGGTATGAGATCTTTGGGGGCCATAATCCTGCCTGCCACAGTACCCCAAAGCCTTGTCTTCAATCAGCACTTCATTCCAAGTATAAAGAGGTGATAATTTAATCTGCTGTTTCTCCTCTGTATGCATGAACTGCCAGAATCTCATGGCTTAATACTAGAGTCTCACAGCCTTCACCTCCCCAAATCCTGCCACGATTTCCACATTTCCCTAAGGGTTGGTTGCCTATAACTACTCCTGGCTTCAATGTCTGTAACAGTCAGGGCTCTTAATTACAAGCAACAGGAACCAATTCTGGCTAATTTAGGGAGAAAAAATAGTTTTTGAAAGATTACGTTGTAGCTTACAGATTTGCCAGGAGAGCTGGAGAACTAGGCTCAGAGGCTACTTGAACGATGACACAGACCTGGCAGTGAGAAGACTGCAGCCACTGTTTGCACCACTGTGACTGGACACAGGGGGACACTACTAATGTTGCTGCCCTGAGCCCCCTGAAACTCCATGAGGCTGCAGCCACCACCTCTACCAGAGATTCTCATGGCCCTTGCTTCTTTGTGTCACCAGGTCCTTATTTAAAGTCCAGGACAGGAGCATCTGATTGGCTGAACTTAGGGCACCTAACTGTGCCCTAAGTTCAAGGAGCTGGGCAAAGCAAGGATTTGGTATTCTCAGCTTCTGTAGAGGTGCGTAGGCTTTACTTCCCATTTGGACTTACAATGTAGGAAGTTTTTAAACAAAGGAAATGGTTCAGATTTGGGCATCCAAAACTATGAGAAATACCGTATTTTAATGTATAGCATGTATGTTGTGTGTTTCCAATCTAAATCAAGACTGGTCCCATAAGCAAGGGCAACAAGACGATATCTGAAAGCATGACTACCCTGTCTTGGGGAATGACTTTACCATCTATGAAGTTGTCCAAGTCAGAAAACGGAATCCACCAGACTCCATCCTGCTCCTTATACCCCCTTGTAACCATCCCACAATATTTCTATATAGAAACCTTCCCTCCTCCCCCTCCCAAACCACACTGCTCCAGGGAAGGTGCTGAGCATTTTTCATGCGAATGTCTATGATATTCCCCTAACTGGCCATCCTGCTTCTGGTTTCTTTTGCTTCAATCCATTCTTTACCCCATTGTGGAGTGTTACCAGATTGTCTTTTGAAAAACATAAACCTGCTTCCATCATTCCCTTCTTTGTAGTCCTTCAGTGGATTTCCATGGCCTTCAGATTGAAATCCAAGTTCCTTGGCATGGCTGCTCTTATTCTGAACTCCATCTGCCTCTTCCGCTTTACAACTCACCCCCGCTTAGCCCCAACCAGACCAAGCCCCTGGCCATATTGCATGCTATCCTCCCCCACCCATGTCCCCAGCCCCTCTGCCTCCCACACCTTTGCACTTGCTCTGTTCTGTCTGGCAGACATATCCTTTCACACATCTGCTGCCTTGGCCCTATCAGACTTTGCTTTTGTGATGCCACTACCCAAGGTAAGGGAAAACATTCTCTTAGGTGTCCCTAAGGGTTTGCCACCCTTGCAGACCATTCTCCACAACAGGCCAGAGGAAGGAAACGTGTTGAATGAGTGCTAGGAGAGTGTCTGCTGGAGTTGCTGTGGCTTATTTGGGTGCAGGTAGGGCAGGGACCATAGAAAAGCATCTGGGGCTGATGTGGGGTTTGGGGAAGGGGTCTTTGGTCCCTGCTTGCCCAGGGCTCAGGGAGCGTGGAGGACACTGTGCTCCCACTGTGTCCCAGTCAATGAGATCAGATGCTGCCTCATATGTCAAGACCCAACAGCTGGTGAAAAGCCTGCCTTGAGGGCCTGTTCAGGACCCCCCTCAGGAAGCAACCACACACCTCACTGTGGCCTC
This sequence comes from Daubentonia madagascariensis, assembly GCA_023783475.1. NCBI lineage: Eukaryota > Metazoa > Chordata > Mammalia > Primates > Daubentoniidae > Daubentonia > Daubentonia madagascariensis. Next base: position 1,435,670 of record JAKFHU010000144.1, on the reverse strand, counting down.
CCAAGGCCTCTACACCCAAGGGATGCCAGGGAAGGGGCTGCATAATGAAGGCTCACACAGAAACCAGAGCTCATATTTCCCATAGACCGTTTGGGGATTCTCTTTCTAGAGTCACTTCTTAAGAAGTGTGAGTAATACATTTATGTGGGAAGCAATACAATCTTGGAGGCGTTATGGATGCCATCTTTTCTTGTACTTTACCAGTGGTGGGCAACGCACTGCCAGTCTGTTTCATTGGAGTCAACCTGCCATCTGACCTGAAATCTGCCTTCCTGTGACTTTCCTTTATTGGTCCTGAGCCTAAAAACAATACATAAAAGTGGCTGGAAATGGTGTTAACTTTTTTTTGACAGCCACATTCCATTATTGATTCTTATTGAGCTTATTACCAATTAAAGCCGCTAGTCTATTTTCAGATGCAATTAAACCAGGCTTGTCATAGTGTTCATATGCAGATGGCTGAGAAGAAAGCAAGCATGGGACTTTATGATGAAACCTATTACATGTCTTCGTGTTGGTTTATGCTTGTCCTTTCCCAATTTTCCCAGCATTGTAAAGGTTAAGCCGGGGAGGTAGAGATGTTGAGTGGGCAGGAGATGGCAGGAGAGAGCCAGGAAGGACCATCGTGGCCTCAGCAGGACTGTGAAGATGTGGAATCACAGAAACTAGCTGGTAGGGAGGAGCCAGGGAGCCAGGACAGAACTTACCCTTGAGGTGGGGAGCAGAGAGAAGTGAGGTTACATGTAGACCCAGGAGCAAGGTAACCAGAAGGGACAAGTTTGCAGGTTCTGAGAGAAGATGGCTTAAAGGGGGAAGCAGAATCAGGTAGCTGGGGAAGGACTCACAAGCCCACAAGGGAAATACAGCCCAGGTTAGGCTGAATGCAGAGTTAGGCTCACCAAAGCCAGCCCCAGATGCAAAACAACCTACACACCAGCGAGAGGGGAAAGGGCGAATCAATTGTGTAACCTGCACGGGGTGGCATATTATGCCCTGATCACAGAGGGTGTTTTCAGACAGTCTTAATGACAGAAAAATGTTTTTAATTTGAAACTGAAAATCATACTGTTGATCTCAAATATGAGTAAAAAATCTGTGGTGTACGTGTGTACATATCCATGTGTCTGTATGAATGAATGAGTTGCTGAGCATACATTCTGGGCTGAGAGAGAAAGAAATTAATCAAGAAGTTAACATGGCTTATATTTTCCAAATCTGCCTCAGAGATCATATATAGTTAGAAAATTCGGTAAATGTTATCAGAATTTCCAGTTTCTAAGAATTAGGGCACAGTGAACAGACCACAGTGATAGGGTCCCTGCTTAATACTTGGAAACCTGAACTGACTCTGTTTAAGGAAGGCACCCATCATCCAAGTGGTTGGTGCATTCTGTCATCCATCAGCTATTTATCAAACACTGATCATGGGGTGCCACTCTGCTGGCACAGATGGGTGTGCAAGGGTCTGGGGAAACTTGCCCTTTCCCTTGAAAGTTTGCTGAAAGATCGACTCAGAATTAAGGCAGATTAATAACAGGAAGGTTTATTTACCATGCGCGCGGGAAAATCACAGAGTGATTACCGTGTATCCCAGTGAAGTTCAGATATTTTTATACCTGTCCGTTTGGAGGGTAGGGGGAGATGAAGAGTACAGGTAATTCTATTTGGGGGCAACAATGGTGCTAGGGAGGGTAAATGGATGGGGGAAACAGATTGACTTGTAAATAATTCTCTTTGCAAATTAAATCAACCTGAGAGACAGGTATTATATTTAAATGATTTGGGCCAGGTCTGTTTGCTTCCTTGATCTTCTTTCCTGCAATATATTGAGGTAACAGGGAGAGGAAGGGAAGTCAATTGCCTCTTTGATCTTTTCATCAGTCAGTCCAGTTTATGCAGATAGAGGGAAAGCCCCCTCCAGTGCTTTTTGATCTTGAATGGCCTTTAATTCAAGATATTCTTTATACCACAGAGTCATATTTTGAGGTGAAATTTCCTGAGCTCCTGCAGATGCAAAGATGAAGTCACTGTTGTGCTCTGTTAGTTGCTACCATGGTGGATACCTGTTGTATACCAGGGCTTGGCATAAATTTCTGCATATCACACAGATTTTACTGGGGGAAACCCACACAGTAAAGGTCAGCACAAAGAGACATGAGATCCCCATATTTTCAACATTCCTTGGAGAAGCATGCCAGGGGCTGCCCAGTCTGTTCAGCTTGTTGTCTGATGGAGGGATGCAGATAGAGGAGTGGTCAGGAGAGCAGTTGCTTTACATGTGGGGGCCTGTGGGAGTTTCAGGCAGGCACAGACTCTCTTGCTGGAGCAAAGGAGCCCCCAGTCCCACAGGAAGCTGAGAAGAGGAGGCCTCCATAACCCAGAGCATGTTGTCAGGGTCATTGTCAGATGACCCTCCTTGTGTCCCCAGAGACACTGTCCTTGTTCTCACAAAGCTCACAGCATCCTAGGAAGATAGACAAGTAACCAGAAAAATCCCAGTCCACTAGGTGTTACCACCATGGAGCTGTCCATTTTCTGCCATGGCCCATCACTTGAGCCTGCCAAAATTTTTTTTGAATTTTGTTATCCCAAATTTGTTGTCTCTCACAGCTTTGTGTCACCTGCACAGTTGATAGAGGCACTCTCAGTGCCTTCATGCCAGTGGCCCAAGGAGCCAGCCTCTCAGTAGGCCGCCAATAGGAAGGGACTGTGAAGCACTCTGTTCCTTCAGCCAGGTTGAATCTGCTTGGAGGTGCAATCACCTCAGACCTCTCCCGGCTTCTCTCCTGTCCTACACAGGCCCTGGCCTCTGGTTAAGCCTCCCCCTTTGTCCTGTTGTAAACTAATTGCCTCCAGGCCTGTAACCTCCCAGCCTTCCCTCTCTCTTCATGCCCCCTGCCTCTCTAGCAGCTCCTGCCTTCTTTGTCTCAGCCTGTCTCCTAACTGGTCTATTGGCTTCTACTTTCTTCTCCTCCCCATATTTCATTCTATAACCAGCACAGTCTTTTAAATAGACATCTGATGGGGATATCCTTCAGTAATAAAAAGGAACAAACTACTGATTCATGCTACCACATGATGAACCTCAGAAACATTATGCTAAGTGAAAGAAGCCAGAGGCAAAAGACCGCATATTGTATGATTCCATTTATATGAAATGTCTAGGAATGGCAAACACATCGAGACAGAAAGCAGATTAGTGGTTGCCTAGGGCTGGGGGTAGGAACAGGGATTGAGTACAAATGCACACAGGGGACTCTTTGGGGTGATAGAAATGTTCTAAAATTGGATTATGATGGTAGTTGCACAACTCTGTAAATTTACTAAAAATTATTAAATTGTACACAAAAACATCTGGCACATATACAGGGCAAAGGAGGGGTTGATGAGTGTGGACAGGGCAGTGTTTTGGTGTGCTCTCCAAGGTTCCAGTATATTCCACTGTGTTTTGGTGTGAAGTCATCATGGTGGATTTGCAAATGAGATTAATGTTATACTAATTCTTTGCCGGAGGGAAGATTTTCTTTTAAACCAGAGATAATAAATGTATTCTTATGTTAAAGAGATAGATCTGACCATGTACCCATCTGCTTCAAAACATTCTTTAACCCTGTGCCTATAAGAGAGTTGAAGGAGCTCAGGAAATTTCACCCTGAAATGTGAGTAGTTTGAATTAAAGGCCCTTAGAGATCAGCAGGCCCTTGGCAGGGGACTTTTCCTCTGTCTGCATAAATCAGACAGACCCATCAAAAATCACAATTGACTTCCCTTCCTTTCCCTGTTATCTCACTATATTGCAGGAAAGAAGATCAAGAATACAACCAGACCTGGCCCAAATCATTTGAAATATAACACCTGTCTCTCAGGTTGATTTAATTTGTAAAGAGGATCATTCGCAAGTCAATCTGTTTCCCCCATCCATTCATCCTCCCTAGCAGCCATTTATTGCCCCTGAACAGAATTACCTATGTCCCTCATCTCTCTCTCCCCTCTAAAAGGAGGGTATATACATTTCTGGACCCCACTGGGATATCGGGTAATCCCTCTGTGATTCTCCCCACACGGTAAATAAACCTTTCTCTCTTATTAATCTGCCTTAATTGTGAGTTGATCTTTCAACGAACTTTTGGGGGAAAGGGGTAGTTTCCCCTCACCCCCACAGAGTCAAGGCCTTACCATGGCATCCAGCGCCTTCCCAACCCCATCTCCAGTCGTGCCTCCTTAAGCACCTTATGCTCCAGGTGTCCTAGATTGCTCATGGTGTCCCTAACACACCGGGCACATTTAATGCCTCTATCTACCTTCATTTCCACTTTGTGTCCCAATCAAACTTCCATTCATTTTTCAGAGCCCAGCTCAAATCCCTTTCCTTGGTGGGACTGGTAATTCTTTCATCTCTGTTCTCATATTGCTTCCATCAAAGCACATTTTATACTGTAATACAGCCACTTGCATCTGTCTCTCAAACTAGAGTATGAGCTCTTACGGGGAGAGATTGTGTTTTAGTCATCTGTGTATTCCCAGGGCACATAGTGGATGCTTAATATTCCATTCATTCATTCAACAGTCATCTATTCAGAGTGGGGTTTCTCAATCTTGGCACTACTGACATCTTGAGCCAGATAATTCTTTGTTGTGGGTCCTGCCCTGTGCATTGTAGGAAGTTCAGCAGCATCCCTGGCCTCTGCCCTCAAGGTGTCAATAGCACCCCCACACACCCCTGTTGTGATAACCAGAAATGGTCTCCAGGCATTGCCAAAGACCCCCTGGGTGGGAGTGTGAGCAATCACCCTTATTGAGACCCACTGGTGTGGAGCCTTCTCTGTGGTAAGCGCTGTGCTTAGTATCCTTGTTCAGTTTCTTAGAAAACATGCTGGACTGAGGCCAGAGTCCTGCAGCCCACTCCTAGTACTACTTGCCCAGCTGCCCTCAAGGCTAAGAGAGCTTGTCAGCCTGAGCCCAGGCTCAGCCTCTGTGGCTCACCCACATCGCTGTCTACCAGTCTGGTAAGCCTGTGAAGCCAGAAAGCCTGCCGGGATTTTAGTTGAGTGCTGATTTCCGCTTAATTCTGTTTATCTTCACCTTTTATGTTCTAAATCATTGTCTTAATGGAAAGACAGGAGTAAGACAGGAGTTGAGTAGTTCAGCTTTCTCTCTGTCACCTGGGAACAGCACACTCTGCCCCAAGTACTGGCTTGTCCCTTCTTCCTCCTCTGTTTTGTTTGGGACATACTTAACAAAGCCCTTACTATTGTCCTGGGGATATGCGCAAGCCGCAGGGCATGCTGGGGCTTGGCTTCCCTGGCACCTACCTTACAGGCTGGGGCCAGGAGCCTTTGTTCTCTGCCTTGCTTATGGCTACTCCTTCTGCCCTTTGTCCTTTTAAACACCTGGCCTCCCCAGAGAGCATCCTGGGAAGCAGCTGTATTTCTGTAGTTGCCTCTGAAGAACGAATTATTTGTATATTCTCAGAATTTTAAAATGTCTCCCATCCTTCTCAAGCCATCTTCCTTTTTCTAGAGTTTCCAGCTCTGCCTGTCTTGAAATCTACTTCCTGAAGTTTATATACAACAATTATCTTAATATTAAATGTTTTTGTACTAGTAGAGGCAGATTCAAACAGACTGTTTGACTCCAAAGGCTGTAGGATTATCTACTCTCCTACTAAGTCTCCAGGTTCCTAGAATTTACTTTCTTAGTTATCATAGTGTCTTAGTTTGAGTCCCACCAGAGGTAGAACCTGAGAGAAGGATTTAACTGCAGGTAGTTTTTTTGGAAAGTGATCCCAGGAAACGTTGATGGCAGAAGTGAGGCAAGTAGGAACCGAAGCTCATATAGTGTGTGTTATCCACAGGTTACGACTATGGGCCCCCTGGGAGACCCGGCAGAGCACGCCTCAGAGTTCCCGGCAGAGGGAAAGGGCTGGGCTACTGATTCACCAAACTCCTACTTGTGGATGACTGTGGGCAGCTTCCAGAGGCATTAACTCTGATTCTCCAGGTTGCCCTTCCTGGGCCATGCAAAGACCCAGGTGTTCCCAGTAGACAGAAGGGGTGTGTGGTGGATATGAGCATGCACCTAGTCTACCTACTTACGCTGAGTTGATGTTTTCTCAATTTCCTTTCTCTGCCATTTCAACAGCCAGTTCTTTGTTGGCCAAAATTAAGTCTGTGGAAGTAGTTGTTCTTGTTCCTCCACTTTCTGAGAGATTAAATTGTCAACAAGGGTAGGACTTTGCATTTGGCAGAATGGAGCTCCCTTGCATGTCTGGAGATTCTCATTGCTTCCGTGCCTGTCTCTGTGCAAACCTGGTGATGTTTGTGAGCAAAGTCTCACCAGCTCTTCCCTCTGGCCTGGGACAAGGTGTGGAGAGGGGTGTACACTAAACTTGGAGTTTTGCTGTTCCCTGCTGAGCACTTCAGAGAGACAAGAGAGGCGTTTGGGGCTGCTTCGCCCTTTGTGGAAGCACATGCAGGGAGATGCACACCTCCATGGGTGGTGTGAGGCCTCCACGCACCCACTGCTCGCTCCTTAGGAGTTCCACTGTGCCACTGTCCCCAGCAAAGGGCCCTTCCCATGACCAGCACTGGTGTCCCCAGACTGGGAGTGATAATGAGTCCCTGTGTGGACACCTTCTATTTTTCTTTGCCAAGACTCCTCTTTTCTTTGAAGAGCTGTGTCCCTTCCCCATTCCATCTGTCCCCTTGAGGCAGATAAAGAACTGCCCCACCCACTCTAAACCAGATGTGGTCACTTACAGGTTCAGCCTGTCAAAATGCCCTGTCCCCGACCATAGGGATTAGTCAAAGGTGTGAACATCCAAGCAAGACCAGAGTTCTTTCCTGAATGAACATGCAGGTATTAGGAGAGAAAGAAGTGCCTTTTCCTCCTGGAATTGCTACAAGCTAACTAGAAATGCCTACCATGGACAAATACTTGGTCACAAGCATCTCTGCACTCCTTGGCCCTTGTTTTCTCAACTTTGAAAATAGAGCCATGACTGTGGGTGTCCATCGCAGTATAGTTTATGGAGTGAGCTGTAATCTGGGTGTCCATCCCTGTAGCAGTGGGCAGTAAGCCAGGGTGAATACAGCTGTGAGAAGCATTTAAAAGCAATGAACCAGATGTTCACATAGATGGATCTCATAGATAGATATTAAAACCATAGCCCTGAGGGCCCACAGAATAAAATTAAATAAAAGTGGAGGTAGTTGGACAGGACAGTCTCTCAGTTTCCTTTCAGTCCTGTGTGGCAGTGTAACTCATAGAGGTTAGAAATATGGACTTTGTGTTCTATTCTCGTTGGTTGTGGGCTGCCCGCAGAGCCATTAACTCTCTGCCTCTCCCAGACTTCCCTGCCTGGGCCTTGTGCAAAGTGTCAGGTGTTGGCAGTGGACAGGAAGTCCCACATTTGCCATTTACTAATTCTGGGTACCTTGGGTAAGCCAATTAACCTCCCTGAGCCTTGGTTTCTCAACCTGAAAATGGAGGATAGTGATCCTAATAAAGTGCATTGGACAGGGCTTGGCTCACAGGAAGAACTGAGAAATGATGGGCTGTTTCCTTGTGTTGTGGGCAGCATTTTTCTGGGCAGGAAGAAGACTGTGCATTTTACCCCATGGCAGGAAATGTTGAGGGCTCTGCCAATGTGGAAAAGCCCAGCAGGGAGTAGAGATCTGGATATTATCTTAAAGGGTAGTGACGTCCCCACAGGCTACCCACTTGTGCTGGGGGCGTCCTCCAGGCCTTCACTGTCCTGGATCCACCTGCATCTTAGACAGGGCTCACTATGCTGCCTGTGGGCATGTGCCATCTGCAGCCATGCCTGCTTTCCAGAGCAGCTCTCCCTGAGCCTGGAGAGCATTCCCCTGCTGAGGCTTGTCCACCCTCACCCAGGACTCAGGCTGCAGCCCTCTCTTCCCTTCCTCATGTCTCCCTCCAGCTCTCAGCTCAACAGCAAGGTGCAGCCAGCAGGTAGTGGAGCCCTGTGCTGTGGTGGGCAGTGCTTGGGCTGAGAAGCCACCTGGAGAAACTAGGGTTTGGTCTTGAGGTGATGGGAATATGCAGAAGAGTCTCACAGGCAGATTTCTGTTTGCCAAAGACAGGCTGGGGCTGCTGCAGAAACAGTGGCTTTGAAGGAGCAAGGGTGGAACGAGGAAACCCTGTCAGGGAGGCTGCTCTAGGGGGAGGGCGGGGAGCAAGGAGTGGGGACATATGGTGAGGGGTGCTGAGAGGGTGGACAGGCGCCTAACCTGGTGGGAGGAGGTGTCAGGGGAAAGCTGCCACATCTTGCTTTGCCTTGTGGGTGGACAAGGTATGGACAGGGGCCTTAGTCAGTTGGGGAGCCTGGGAGGAGAGTAGATTCTTGGGGAAGGCAAGCATGGCAGAAGGGTGGGTGGACATTGCGAGGGCTAGCAGAGCCCCCTCTGCTGCAGGAAGGGCTGTGGGCACGCACCTTTCAGGGGTCAGAGCCTTCAGGGACTCCCTCGTCCAAGGTCATGGCCCTTTCCAGGGTGCCCACATGTTTTGTTGCAGGCATACAAGGTCCTGGCCACTTTGACCCACCTTGGACAGCTCTGAAGGGTAGTTCCAACTTCAGTGCTCCTGTGGCTTCAGCTGAGCCTCTCTGTGGGCCTGAGCACAGTTCAGCCTCTCCCTCTGCCCAAGCCTGCTTCCTTCCCTGCCCTTCTACAGGTGTCCACCCCAGGGTACTCCTCGATAAACATCCAGCTCACCAAACTGCATCTCCGAGTCTGCTTCCTACCGGCCCTGAGAGAATCACACCCTTGTGTCCACACCCCTTTGCAGTCACCGTGCTACTCCTCCCATCCAGAGGTGCACTCTGTTTTTCCACTCCTTGACTCCAAGCTGGCCTCTTGACTTACTTTGACCAAGGGAATATGTAGAAGCAACTGTCTGAGACTTCTGAGCCCAGGTCTAAGTGGACTTGCAGTTCCACCTTTGCTCTTGGAACCCAGCTGCCATGTAAGCAAGTCCAGGCAGTCCTGCTGGAGGGAGACTACATGAAAGACAACTGAGGCACCCCAGCGGACAGCTAGCACCACAGCCCCAGACACGCGAGAGGGGCCACTGTGGACCCTCTAGCCTCCGTTGGGCCACCTCAGCCAAAACAACTGGAGCAGAGATAAGCTATCCTTGCTGAGACCACCACATTCTGAGTTGTGAGCAAGAAAATGATTGTTGTTTGATGCCCCTAAGTTTTGGAGTGGTTTGTGATCCAGCAATAGAGAACTAAAACAGCACAGCTGCTCCAACAGGAACGTGCCATGGCTCATGATCGGGTTGGGTGGCTACCCATGCACTGCAGAACCTCAGAGGGAGTGGCCTTGCCGCCAGCTGCCACAGGGTTAATGCAGCTATTCCCGCCACTCCCCCAGGATGAGGTTCTGTTTTGTCGTCCCTGAGACCATCAATGCTCGTCTCATTTCCACTCTTGGAACGGGGACATGCCAGCACTATTACCTCTTAAGCTCCGTGTGTCTGTGGAGAGAAGCAACTTGCTGCCAAAGGAGCAAATGAGGCCCAGCCTTTTGCAGAAACATCCATCGTCCTGTGCTGCTCCAGGCAGGATCCCAGCGTATAACTCCCTTCTGCGGGAGCTGGCTCAGAGTGCATCCATCTTCACGAGCTCATTATTCATCTGATTATTTTCATGCTGTCCCAGTGGGGAATAAAAGCCATCGATAAATCACAAGGTTGCTGCAGATTATACTAAATGACCTGGGCAGAGTGCTGGCTGTGCCAGTCGCTGTGACCATGCAGGCCAGAGTGAAGCAACTCGTGCGTGGCGCTCCTCCAGGGCTGAGAACGTGCACCCTGTTCTTGCCCCGGTACCGGTCTGCCTCCCCACTTGTCCTCAGTATCCTCATTTGCCTTAGTGTGCTTAAAGTCTGTGAGCACAGGAGTCCTGGACTTGTCAGAAGACCTGAGTTCAGCCTCTGCATTAGCTGTGTGGTATTGGGCTGGCTGCTTGGCCTCTCTGAAGCTTTGGGTTCCTCATCTGTGAAACAGCTGGAAATCATTGTTATGAGAGCTAAATGAGAAAATGAATGTGATATTTGCACACTGTAAAGTGATGTACATTTGTGTGTGTGGCATCATTATGGCCATATTATTTCAGAGTAACCAGAACATGTTGAGGGCACCATGGGAGAAAGGGACTAGACTGGACACTGAGGTGCCACGAGCAATCATGTGCGATTTCTTAACATCAGTTTCCTCATGTTTCAAATGGACCCAGTAGTATTTGCCCCATCAATTTCAGAGAGCGATTGTGAGGTTCAAATCAAATAACAGTTAGGGGAGCCCTTTGGCAAAGCATTAAGTGGTACAAAGGTAAGATGTTTATTGAATCATCCCTTCTCTAAATGCTGTTGCTTTTGTCTTGCTTGTTTTATTTTTGCCAATCTTCCTATTTCTTTGGTTTTCAGTATTATTGAGAGTTTTCCCTGAGACTTCCTAAAATAATCAAGGAAATCTGGGCTAGTGGGTTTTTTTGGAAGGAAAAAGGAACTACCATTATTGAGTACTCACTACATTTTAGGCTTTGTGACTGTCACCTCATTTGCCAGCCCTTGAAAGTGGGCATCATTTGTCTTGTTTTCACAAGGGAGGGAACAGGGATTCTGAGTGGGCCAATGTCTGCTCAAAGCCACAGAGCTGGGATTTGGGCTCAGTTCTGTCCGATTACACCAAGCCGGAGACTCAATACCTCTGTTTTTCTTTCATTATTGAATGAAATAATATTGAATATTGCATGTGGATAAGTGCCCCTCAACTTATCCACATTTTTACCCCTCTTCCATTTTTGACTTTTCTTATCACAATTAAGACTTCCTTAGCTTAGATTCATTTATGGATGCCAGTGTCATATGAACTTGTTGATAGCCAGAGCAATCGATGGTGGCAAAAATAGTAAGATGAGCTGATCCATGAGATGAAAAAATTTTCCCATGGATGCATTATATAATATCTATGAGCCTCTGAACCAAGGAACCGCTTCAGTAGAGCCATAATCTCTCTATGAAATATTTGAGGTTGTAAAAATGTTTTCTTTTTAAAACAAAGGACAGATTGATCACTTCAGGAAGAGAATTGGTTGGCTTATCTATTGGATTCAAGGGAGCCAGTAAATAGCACCTTCTTACCCTACCTAAGTTTCTCAATAATGAGAGAAATAAGATAAAAGAATAAAGCAGATAAACACCAAAATAGCCCCTTTATTAGTGGTGTACCTAATATTTGGGCTTTCTAATCCTGAACCTCAGACTTTGATAGCTTGTACTCACCCAGAAGTATTGGTTTGTGAATTTTTGCTCTTGGAGGAGTGTAATAGAAGATGTGCTCCCTTGGGGGAAACCTGTTCCAGAGAGAAAGGGCAGAAGAGGCTGAACTGCACATGACCAGTTCCTTTTTTCTAATTTACCAATCTGAGCAAAGCCAGAAGTGTTGCAAAGAATGGTACCCATCCACATGGAATGATACATGAATGGAGAATAATCTTTTCCTCCTAACAATGACAGCATTTGAGGAAAGCTGTAGGACTAGATAGAACACTGTAGAATTATCTAGAAAATATTATATTTAATTGATGAAAAGGAATGCAGTCCAAAATGAGTTTTTTGGGTTGATACAACAGGAATCAAGGAATGAAAGAAGAAGAGGAAGAAAGAAAATTTCTCCTTTCTCAGCAATTACCATTTAATAAGTGTCAAAGACATTCTCATAAACTGAATAGGCAATGAAAAACAATTGAGACAGAGGACCCAAATTTTAATCACATATTTCAAATCTTTGCAAAAACAATGCCTAGGTTTGACTCTGAAGTTTGCACTAGAAAGGGGAGAAAACACCTTTGGCCCAAACTTTATTTGAAAAATGTTTTAAGAAAAGAGCCAGTCCATCCCATGCAGAAAAATCTCACCAAAAGCATTTATGACTGAGCTTTTATATTATGACTTATGTTTTGTCTGAATGACACATGTTTGAAAAGCAAATATAGTAACTTCTGATAATGAATGACTTGATAATTTGGATTAATTCTCCTCCTTAGCACAATAAGAAAAACCAGGCAAAATATCTTTTAAAAATCTGCATGAAGACTCTAGTCAGCTTATATGATGGTGAAGTATATTGGGGATGACAGAAACCCAGAGAGTAAATTCAGAATTTGGAGCTTTTGGAGTATGTTCTCTGACCAAAATTGAATTAAATGTGAAATCAATAACAATAGGAAAAACCCACATTTTGGAGATTAAACAATATAGTTCTATATAACCCATGGGTCAAAGAAGAAATCTAAAGAAAATTAAAAAATGTTTTAGATTGCATGATAATGAAAATATAACATCTAAATTGTGAGATTTGGCTAAACCAGTGTTTAGAGGGAAATGCTTTAAATGCTTACATTAGAAAAGATGAAAGGTCCAAAGTCAATGCCCAAAACTAAGGAAAAACAGAAAAAAAAAAAGCAAAGTAAACCGAAAATAAATAGAAGGAAAAAATAATAAACATAAAAGCAAAAATCAATATAGAAGAGATCAGATAATACAAAAAATTAACAAGGCCAAGTTTGTTTCTTTGAAAAGATGAACAATATTGGTAAATCCCTAGCTAGGCTGATCATGAAAATATGGAGAGGAGACAAATGATCAATATCAGGAATAAATGAAGGTCATTAATACAGATACTATAGACATTAAAAAGATAGAAGAGAGTACTATAAATGATTTTATACCAACAAATTCAACACTGTAGGCAAAATGAAAAATATAATCTATAAGAACGGACACAAAATGAAACAGAAACTCAAAGTAGCCTATATCTATTAAATAAATTTAATTTGTTATTTAAAAAAGAACTTTGCACAACAAAAATTCCAGGCTCAAATAGCTTTATTGGTAAATTCTAAAAGAAAATGAAGGACAAAATAAAATAATACCAATTTTACATAAAATCCTCTAGGAAATAGATAACATGGGATTACTACATAATTATCTTAAGTCAGCATAACCCTGATACCAAAATCTGTGAAAGATGTTCCAAAAATAAAATAAAATGAAATTACAGACCAATATCTCTCATAAACATAGACACAAAAATTCCTAACAAAATTTTAGCAATTTGAATCCAACGGTATCCATCATGACCACATGGGGTTTATACCAGAAATGCAAGGTTGGCCTAACATTTGAGAATCAATCGATTTAATCCATCATGTTAACAGAATAAAGAAAGGAGAAAAACAATATGATAATTTCAATAGATGCAGAAAATGCATTTGAAAAACTTTAAAATCCATTTGTAATAAAATCTCTCTGTAAACTAGGAACAAAGGGAACCTCCTCAAACTGCTATGGGTCATCTGTGAAAAATCTACAGTTAACATCATCCTTGAGGGTGAAACAGTGAAGCTTTACCCCTGCATCTGGGAACAAGGTAAGGATGCAACTCTCATTGCTACTATTAATATTTAACATTGTGCTAAAGGTTCTAGCTATTGCAGTAAGGCAAGGAAAAGCAAGAAAAGGTGTACAGATTGAAAAATAAGAAGTAAAACTGCCTCCATTTGCAAGTGACATGATTGTTTATACAGAAAATTCCAAGGAAGCTACAAAAGAGCTGCTAGAATTAAAAAGCTAATTTAGCAAAGCTGCAGGATACAAGTATAATATACAAAATTTGATTGTAATTTTATATACTAGCAGCAAACAATTGAAAAACTAAATTAAAAGATTCATTTAGTACAATATCAAAACATAAAATACTTAGAATTAAATATGAGACTTGTACACTGAAAATTAAAGAGCATTGCTGAGAGAAATTAAAGATCTAAATAAATGGACATATACCATGTCATGTATCATATGACTCAACATTGCTAAGATGTCAATTCTCTCCAAAATGGGATGTTGAATCTGTGGATCAATGTAAATCCAAGCAGGCTTTTTAAAACCAGAAATTGACAAACTGATTTTTAAAATTTGAAATTGCAAAGAACCATAAATGGCAAATACAATTTTATAAAAGAAGGAAAAAGTTGGAGGACTTAAACGATCTGACTTCAAGACTTACTATAAAGCTATAATAAACAAGACAGTGTGGTATATAGACATATATGAAAGGGTAGAAAGCTCACTAGCTGTTCACACTGTGGGTGGAGAAAGATTTCTCACGCAAAGATTAGGATGTATAAAAGTAAAAAAATTTATTAATTTTTCTGAGAAAGAAAGAGAGAGAGAAAAAGAGAGAGAAAGGGAAAGAGAGAGAGAGAGAGAGAAAAGGAAAATGGCACAGCAAGAGGGAAGGTGGAAAGTGCTGGGCCACTGAGGAGAAATGGCTCAGTGGTTTTAAAAGGTAAAAATGTTTTTTTTCCCCTCTGCTTCAGCAGACTGATAACAGAAGCAGCTGCAAAGTTGTCGCAGATGCTCTTTATTTTTTCTTTTTTTTCTGTGAGACTGACTTATCAGAGTCCTTGGAATCTGGTTTTGGGCAAGAACTGAGGCAGAGAACTGGAGCAGGGAGCTCACACCCCTACTGTCCACTTAAGGCTCTTCAAGGCAGAGAGAACAAAACTCTTAGAGAGAACAAGTTAGGCCACAGGTGCTTTAATTAAACAAAACAACGGGGGCAGTTGTGTTGTGAGTTTTCTCTTTAAAGGGGCAAGTATGTGCTGTGAGTTTATTTCTCTTACTTTCTGTTAGTAGTTTATTTTCCTCTGTTAGATAGGTTATTAGTAAGGCCACCTGGCATTTCCCCCCTCTCTTCGGTTAAAATTAAAATTTCTGTTTAATGAACTCAGAAACTGGGGAATTTTTTTGGAGCTGTTTCCTGTTGGCATGGGGCAAAGCGCGTTCCCTATCTCAGAGAGTTCATTTGGGTCACGAAGGGTGAAGGGTTGAAAACGGATGGTCTTAAAAGTGAGATTAGAGGCAGGACAAGAATCACGTTAGAGGGAAGCCGCAAAGGCTCTTTTACTTTTTTCTTCAGTTTTAGATGAGTCATTAATGTTCACACTGTTGTCAGAACTGGCTGTTTCAAGTAACCTTGAGTTAGTGATAACATAGCTTTATCTCAACACTGGAAACTTAGTAACCGTAGTTTCAAGTGAGAAAAAAGAAAATAGAGAAAGCGAGACAGTTTAATAAACTCTATATTTTAACTCTATAGTGGCAGTTTCACCATTTGAGTTTTGAACTTTCCTTGATGTAATTTGTCCTTTAGTTTAAACATGTGTATAAGAGCAGAAATGTAAGAGGTCTTAAACACAAGTCCGGGAACACTATATCAGAGAAGTTTTTAAGAATCTTATCCCATACCAACTAATACTGGAAATGACCTATCCTACGTCCAAATGACATAAAAGCCCAAACAGCAGAGACAGAGGATTTCCAGTGGGTACACATAAACCAAATGGACTGTAGTTTAACAAATAAATCTAGGGAGTGCCAAATATAAACAGTCCTACTCTCCCAAACAGTTGAGGCTTTCAACCCAAATGGGAATTTTTCTGGAACTCCCCAAATGGAGAGAGGAGCTGCCTGTATGAGTTGTGCGATAAGGTTGGCATGTATGACAGAAGTACCTTGAACAGTGAGAAGGCTCCATTTTTTTTTAATAGCTGCATGAGAATGTAAGACATGATAGGCATATTTAGAGTCAATGAAAATGTGAAGTCTTTTCCAAGAGTTTGAGAAAGGAAGCTTGTGGCGTTAAAGGAGTTAGGTGTCTGACTTAACCTTATGATCATTTTCCAGTTAGGAGGTAATTGGGAAGCACCAACGGGAGTGAGCAAAGACTTGATCTCCCAGCAAGCAGAGGAGCTGTGGAGTACACAGGGGTTTTTGTGTTTTACTTTTCACTCTGACAATGGAGATAAGGAAGGGAAACAAAGGTCTTAAAAATTCAGGAAGAGCAGAGTAATTGGCTCTGGTGTCTATTAAAATCAACTTGTTTACCTGTGACAGACAGAGAGTTACCTGTGGCTCAGCCATCCTGGTGTGATGAAGTTGAGCTTGTTTCGAAGCCGAGGTCTGTCCATCAGACTGAAGTAGTCCTAGAGAGTCCATGGATACGGAGGATGCTGGCTCAGGGGGCCCCACCAGTTTCAGAAGACAAGTGTGATCCCCCTTCTCAAGGAGAGGGCAGTCTCGCTTCCAGAGTCCCTCCTTTTTGTAGTGAGGGCACGGTCCCAGCAGGGGTCTCTTGGGGCACTTCTTACTCCAGTGACCTAGTTACTGTCAGTTAAAGCAAAGTTCTGTTCTCGGAGTAGGGTGTGGCCCTGATGTCTTTTTGTCTGAGCCTCTAGGGTAACTCTGTCTCTGAAAAGTTACGCTCATAGTGATTTCACTATTTGGAAAACTTCTTTCTGTTTTCCAGGCCCGCTGCCAGACCCACTTTCTCTGTTTCTCTCTCCCCGCTTCATCTCAGTTATCAAAGACCTTGAAGGCCGGGTTTAAAGGTTCTGCTTGTGCAGTCTGAGGCCTCTTTTCAAGCTTTCAGAGTTTATGCTAAATATCGGGGGCCAGCTGGGAGATGAAGGGTATTGCTAAGATGGATTGTCCCTCCTGGGTGTCAGGATCTAAAGTAGTAAAGAGGCGAAAGGCTTCAGACAGTCGTGAAAGGAAAAGACGGGATTTTTATCTTGGCTCTGAGTAATTTATGGTGCCTTCTGCCCCAGCAACCTCTCGGAGAGGGAGCTGGTGTACAGGCAGGGAGGGAGTGTGGAACGGCCGGCTGGCGTGGTGCAGCCAGGCCAGAATGGTGGAGGCGGAGAAGAAGGAAGGGTAATGGGGGAGCTGAAAGGGCAGCATTATCCAGGAAGTGAAGACAGTGAGAGAGATGCAGGAGTAAGAGGTAATATGCAGCAGGCAGAGCGAAGATCAGGATGTCTGGCAAGTTTAAAGAAAACCTGAACGTAGAGGATTTCAGACTCCTAGCCAAGTCAGCGGGAATAAAAGTCAAGTTGTAGAATGATCGAGAGATCCATTTTTGGGCCAGATTTCCTGAATGTTGTCTGTAGAAAACAAAAGGGGAAGGACTTTAGGGATGGTCATACATCGAGATACGAACCTTTGAGGTGCTGATCAGACATCAGGTGTCCCTGAGTTCTGAGTCAGACCTGAAATGCAATTTAGAGTGCTGGCCGGAAGGCGGGTGTTCCCGAGTCCTGGTCCAGACCAAAATCTAGAGAGGAGCTTCCCCATAGCCAGGTGCCCCTGGGTCTGGGCAAAACCCCAGAAGAGGTGGCTAGGAAGCATCCCTCCCAGACACCTTTCCAAAAATGGCAGACCAGCACCAGAGTTTTGACCATAGAGCTGCTGACTCTTTTTCGGGTGTATGATCATTTCTAAAGCCCTGGAAACTTGCCAAATTCCGAATGAGGGCACCAAGAATGAAGTCTTGGGGGCTGTACAGCAGAGGAGGGAGTAGTCTAGAGACAGAGGCAGAAAAGTGAGCTCCTTGTACAGAGGCAGAGAAGTGACTCAGTTTCCCCATATGGAGGCAGAGAAGTGATTTGTCTTTCTTCGCGTGTGGGCCACATATGAAAGCATGGAAAGCTCACTGGGTGTTCACACCATGGGTGGAGAAAGGTTTCTCACACAGAGATTAGGATATATAAAAGTAAAAAAATTTATTAATTTTTCTGAGAGAGAGAGAGAGAAAGACAAGAAAAATTGCACAGCAAGAAGGAAGGTGGGAAGTGCCAGGCCACTGAGAAGTGGCTCAGTGGTTTTAAAGGGTAAGAATGTTTTTTTTTTTTTCTCTGCTTCAACAGACTGATAACAGAAGTGGCTGCAAAGTTGTCACAGGTGCTCTTTATTTTCTTTTTCTTTTTCTTTTTCTGTGAGACTGACTTATCACAGTCCTTGGAATCTGGTTTTTGGCAAGAACTGAGGCAGAGAACTGGAGCAGGGAGCTCACACCCCTACTGTCCACTTAAGGCTCTTCAAGGCTGAGAAAACAAAACTCTTAGAGAGAACAAGTTAGGCCACAGGTGCTTTAATTAAACAAAACAACGGGGGCAGTTGTGTTGTGAGTTTTCTCTTTAAAGAGGCAATTATGTGCTGTGAGTTTATTTCTCTTACTTTCTGTTAGATAGTTTATTTTCTTCTGTTAGCTAGGTTATTAGTAAGGCCACCTGTCAATATAGATCAGTGGAACAGAAGAGAGTTGAGAAGTGAACTCACACATATATGACAGCTTTTAGAGAAAGGTACCAAGTTAATTCAATAGAAAATGGGTATTCTTTTCAACAACTAGTGTATGCATATGTTAGCACTCATCAAACTATACACTTTGGATAAAAATGGGCTCTTATATTTAAAATATATTCACTTATATTCAAAATATATAATGAATTCTCATAAATCAATGAGAAAAAATAAACAAAACAAACACCTAACTGAAAAATGAGCAGGAAACCAGAATAGACACTTCAACAATGGGTAAAAAATATATACAGATGTGTGCAACCTCATTTTCAGGGAAATGCAATCTGAAATGCGTAGAGCATCCACCTATACATCCACCAAAATGGCTAACATAAAAAGGTCGATAATAATTGTGATGCTGGTGGGAATGTAAACTGGTAAAACCACTTTGAAAAAGTTTTATGTCTACTATACTTGAAGATGCACATACTCAATGACTCCGCAATTCTGTCCTTAAATATGTATACAACAAAAATGCATGCACAGGTGCACTGAGACATATGCAAGAACGTTTAGGGCACCATTATTCATAATAGTCCAAATGGACAACCCACATATTCATCAACAATAGAATGAAAAAATTAAGTGTGAGCTATTCATACAAAGAAATTCTCAAAGGAAATGATTAAGCTCCAGCTACACACAACAATGTGATGAATCTTGCAAACATAATGTTGAGTAAATAAAGCTAGACACAAAATAAAACATACTAAGTGATTCCACTAATATATTATATTAAAAAAACTAGACAAAACTAAACTACAGTGTTTAAGAATCCATGCTTAGTTGATAACACTATGAAGAAAAGGAAGAAAGTGATTACCATGAAAATCTATGTATTAGTGTGCCATCAGGGAAGTGGAACCATATAAATATTGTAGAATGCAAGAATAACTAGAGGAATTAGAGTTTATGTAGTTAATGGAGAAGCTGAGGAAGTGTAGGTTCAGAAAGAAGATTTGAAGGATAAAGAAAAGCTACTAAACAACCACCTGAAGGACTGTCTGGCATGGAGTAGACACGTCAGAGTTCTCTGGGAGGTCCAGAAAACAGGCATGTGAGGCTGCTGGAGGAGGACTGTGAAGGGCAGCTGCTGGTGGAGGGAAAAAGTCAATGGAAGTCTGGTGCCTCTGCACGGCTACCATGAACGAGAGTTTGCAGCCAAATGTCTGGTTGTGAGCTGGAGTCACTATTAGTTCCGCATGGCCCGCATCAGAAGGAACAGCTGCATGTAGGACATGGGAGGACAAGGACAGAGACCCCATGTCTGTCTGTCACTCCATTTAACTATGACAAGCAACACCTTTATATAGCAAGACCTGCTGTTCACTTCTGCCTTTCAAATCTTGCATAAGAAAAAAAAGTAGGTGGCAGGAGTGGGGTGAGGTGGGGGAAGGGACAGCTCTAATTGAATTATTCTATGGGTAACTCAGGGAGTCCAGGAAGCCCAATTCCAGATTAGTCAAGTCCAAAACCCCACAGTCAAACCCCATAGTCAGCAGGGTGGCTACCTTTGCAGGGAAGGTTGATGCTAGTGACATAGAGGGGGCACCGAGGAACTTCATAGGGGCTGACAATGTCCTATTTCTTGCCCTGGTGGTGACTACATGGATGCTTACTTTGTAACTACACATTTTTGTTTTGTGGACTTGATGTGTGTAATATTACAAAATAAAATTGTAAAAAAAATAAAAGGCAACTGTGATACATCTCTTACCCATTCCACTTCTTGCAAAAATGCAAAGAAAAAAGGATATTCCCCCCACCACCTTGACTTTTTGCATTTCAAAACTTAAGCCCTTCACCACTATACTGTATTGACAAGTGTCAACAGTGGACTTGGATTAAAGGAAAACCCAGACACAGACATTACTTGGGTAAATCAAACAGTGTTTACTCTTCTAAAATAAACAGAAAGAGGCCATGCAGTCAAGACACAGGGCAGAGAGATGAGCAACATTATTTGAGACAGGTACAGGTGCACACATGATTAGCCAGCACTTGTGCATGACAATGTTTGAGCAAGGGTCACATCCGACCTTTTGGAAGCTTCACTGCCCCCATTTGTGCCAGATTCATGTGCTGAAGATGAGTGCAGTTATGTTTACTAAACCCAGTGCTCATTTCCAGTGCTGTTGTTATTATCTACTTAATCAAGGAAGGTACTTCCAGCTTTAAAAGTGGTGCAGTTCTGCAGTGGGTTAGTGTGATTATGTGTCAGGGACCACCTTTCCTGAACCAGATGCCCCTCTTCAGTCTCAGGGTGGCATTATGTGGAATATGACTACATGTTCTATATGATACGATTCAGTCCACTTAGACACGAAGACAGTCTTCTTTTACTATCCTTTGTCCCCCTTGCCAAAACAGCCCAGTCTCCATGGATGGCTAAACCCAGTGCTGTGGGCTAGAACCAAGGGTAGTTGTCCAGGTGTCTCTAGGAATCACCCAACAGGCTCTTAGACCAGATATAGGACATATTACAAAAGTACATCATGGGTAAGAGCAAGACTCTTGCCACCTGTGTCCTCCAGCCCTCCAGATAAGATTTTTTTCCCCCTAGGCTGGGGTTAGGCAGAGAGAGTTGGGAGGTGTGGTGTTGTAAAGCCATTGTCTCCCAGCTTCTAATGACTCTTCTGTACTCAGCTCCACAATGATGAGGCTGTGACTTTGCAGCTTAATTTCCTTGTTGCCAGCTGCTCCCTGTTAGGGTCTACCAACAGGGGGTGCTAAAAGGAGACTGGACGACAGTAGCACGGAGAAGAGATGCTCCTTCCTGCGTGCTTGTTGTTCCCATCAGCGCTACCCCAGCAGCAGAGTTGGTTCCAGTTTCCATTGTTTCTAAGTTCCCACAGTCAGCCCATCACACCCCATAGAGGTACACGCAGCATCCAGGCAGTGCCCCTCCTAAGGGGACCGAGTCCTAACTTAAACCTTCCCTCTGAGCTCCTGTGGTGCAGCAGCATGTAGCTCATGCCCCCTTCTCAGAGATCCAGGGCCCAGCTCTGAGAGACCCCTCCTCCAGTCTCCTGAGGCACCAATACCAGCAGGCTGGTACCCTCTTCTGAGAGGTCTGTGACTCAGTTCTGTGAGGGTCCTGGGTTCTAATACCCCTAACCTCTTCCCTTTGTTCTGCCAGTCCTGCCAGACCTGCCAGGCATGGTAGCTGTTTCCTGCAGTTACCATGTTTGTATAACATCAGTGTTCCTTTTCTGCCTTTCAGTTCTTTGATGTCTGTCCAGCCAGTTCCTTATACTAAATCCTCTTGTTAACTGCTAATGAATATGGGTTTTTTTGTGGGTAGGTGATGAAAATGTTTTGGAATTAGGTAGTGGTGATGGCTGCACAGCCTTGTGAATATGCTAAATATACTAAAACCCCCTTTAAAAGAGCGAATTTTGTGGTATATGAATTATATCTCATTAAAAATATAAATCCTCCATATTGAAATGGCTGACTGGACCCTGGTTGATATAGCATTAATCAAAGACAGTATGATGATTAATTCTGTGGCAACTTGGCTGGGACACAGGGTGCCCAGATACTTGGGCAAACATTGTTCTGCTTGTTTCTGCAAGGATGCTTTGGATGAGATAAACATTTAAATAGATGGACTTTGAGTAAAGCATATTGCCCTTCATGATGTGGGTGGGCCTCATCCAATCAGTTGAAGGCCTGAATAGAACAAAAAGAGGTGTCTTCCCTGAGCAAGAGAGAATTATCCAGCAGACTGCCTCTGGACTTGAACTGGAACATCAGTTCTCCTGGGTCTTCAGCCTGCAGGCTCACCCTGAAGATTTTGTACTTTCTAGCCTCCATAATTGTGTGAGCCAATTCTTTATATTAATAATAAATCTTTTTCATATATATATTTTATATATACACACACACACATCCCATTGATTCTATTTCTTGGGAGAACCATGAGTAATACAGAGAGGTAGCTGTTTGTGGGTCCCAGGGAGAAGAAAATGAACCCTGCTGAGGCCCTAACAGATTTCTGGGATTTGAGCATACAGGGTACCTGTGCCTGTGTTTCCTGGTAGAGCTTCCAGAAATGGCAAGATCCCAGAGAACTGATGGTTGTGCAGAGCATCTAGACCCCATCTAGATGGGGTCTCACGGCATTTCTCAATCCCCTTCATGCAACCACAGAATGATTGCCAGGAGCTTGACAGAGGAACAAAAGTAGCAGAGAGACCTCACCGATGAGGACCATCGGTGAGGACTAGTTGGGACAATGGATGTCTTAATGCCACAGTCTGTGTCAATGTTGAGGACTTAATAAATCTCCCCTCTGCCTTGAAGCCTTGGTTCTCTGCACGTCCTTTGTAACTCAAATTCCACCCCAGAGAAAGTGGGAAGAGTCCCCAGCTGAACTGAAATGAAGTTTCTGTTACTCCAGCAGAACAGGGGCTCCAAAAAGAAATTCAGTTCAGTTTTGGGATATTAAAGGAAATATTCTTTCTTACACATCTGAATTTGTGAACTGGGATTCACAACTACTTCAAAAGATTTGCTTTTATTTATTTTTAGAAGAAAATTTGGCATTTTAGTGGTATGGCATGAAATGAGTTTTCAGAAATGGAACTTTCATGTGTAACTCTGCAACTCAGTGTCCAGGAATCCTTTAGGTAGAAAGGCCAGGGACAGCTGGACAGCTGCTATCAAAGTTATTACAGTGGCTGGCTATGGGCAGAGTGTTTGAAGACCTTAAAAACATAATCTAAAACTTACATAGAAGAATAAAAGTCCCTAAAAGCTGTCAAGTTTAAAAAATAAGAGCAAAAAGGAGACATTGATGTGTTAGACAGAAAGATATGAAAACAGGAGTCAAAGCCACGGAAATGAAAACCATGTGGTTCCTATGTAGGAATGGGCAAATAGATACATGGAAAGAAGAGGGAGTCCCAAAACAGACTCATATACATGGGAATCTGGTGTGTTAAGAGCGTGCCACAAATAACCTGGGAAAGAACAGATTGGTTATTAAATGGCATTGGAAAAACTTGTTCACTGTGAAGAAAAAGTTGAATTCCTACTTCTTACCCTATACAAATGTGAATCCCCTTAGATTTAAAACCTAAATTTGAAATGGAAACCATAAAGCTAAAAGGAGAAATTGTTGAAAAATAGCTTTGCAATTTGGGGATAGCCAAGAACTTCATACATAAGACCCTCAAAACCTTTCTCCTTAGGGAAAAAATTAACACATTTGATGACAACAAAATTAAAGATTTTGTTAAATGAAAGTCTTCATAGATGAAATTAATAAGTAGGTTACAGATTGAGAGGTAGTTTTTACAATGTCAAAAATTACTGGGACAAATGAGGAACATTGAATATGAACCCTTAGTTAGACATTAGTGTTGTATAAATGTTAAATTTATTGAGTGAGGAAATTGTATTATGGTTTATGTAGGAGAAGGTCTTTGTTCTCAGATTTACACTGAAATATTTAGTGGTGTAGTGTCCGAATGTTAGCAACTTACTTTCAAATATTTCAACAAAACATATATCTTCACAACAATGTGAATATACTTAATACTACTCAAATGTACACTTAAAAATGTTATTATGGGAAATTTTATGTTATATTTTTTTTACCATAATAAAAAACAAAAAACAAACAAAAAAACCCCCCCCCCCCCCCTTTTTTTTTTTTTTTTTTTTTTTTTTTTATCTGTCTATATTATAGAAGAGCAATATAAAACATGTATGGAAAATATTAATAATAGGTAAATCTATTATAACATTCATATAGCTTTTTTGTTAATTAAAAATTTTTCAAAGTAAAAAGCTGGAGAAAGCAATAAAGTCACATGGAGAATACATAAGAGACTCTTGAATATCAACAATAAAATGATGAAGAACAATATAGCAAAAGGGGCAAAGGACATGAATAGGCAATTCACAGCAGGAGAAACTTGATTGCCCATAAGTACATCTTCACGAACATCTCTTCAGATGCCCAACGTCCCTGGTAGTCACAGAAAGGAAAAACTAAAACCAAAATGACATGCACATTACACTCATCAGGTGACAGACATTGGAAAGCCATGTAATGCCAAATGTTGGTGAGGCTGGGAAGCCAGGAACCTTTATCATGTTAGTCCAGTGGTCTTAAAGAACAGTCTGGCAGTGTAGAGTAAAATTGGGCATACATGTATCCTAGGACCTAGCCATCTGCTCTTGAACGACAGACAGCCTCTGTCTGGTGGGACACAGGTATGAAGATGTTCATCATAGCATCGCTTGCCCTAGGTAGGCTGGTCAGCCACCCAGGCCCTATCACCAGGGGAATGGATTGGGCAAATGAGATAGACGCCTACCAGTTGGGCTCCACTTCCTACCCCTGCTTGGGGGTAGGAAGAAACCAGAACTTCAGCATGACCCCAGAGATAGGGGCAGGAGGCCCGGAATGGAGGGACCCTCTGTAAGGATTCAAGACTCAGGGGACTGGAATTAGTTTGAGTCGAGGAAAATCAGTACAATTGTATTTGTTGTGTGTTTAAATTTATAAATAGAGATTTACTTCTACTACATTCTTATTAGCTGCCATTATGCTCCCCAGCTCCCCAGGAGCCAAATGGAAGATAATGTTTAACCCAAAGGATTAGATCCATAATGGAGGAATTTTAGGCACAGGACAGTCTAATGAGAGGATATTTTTGCATATGGAGGCCGGGAAATCCCATGGTTCAGCACATATGAGATTTTATGCATGGCCTAAAAAAAGATTTTCAGAAATCTTGGTACTTCTATTTCTTAAGATGAAAGCATAACTGTGTCCCAAAAACAATACCCACTGTTTGGATGGAGGCTGAGGTCCAGGAGGAATGAGCAGTGTATGGGGCTGTACATCCCCAAGGGGACGCTGGGGTGGGATGGAAGGCAATTGCATTGCATTCTTCACTCCAAGAATAGGAGGCCTTTTCAGGAAAGAAAAATAAAATATGTGTTCTTTTGCTGTCTAGAAATTCTGTGTGTAGAAAATACATTTATTGAGTAGTTTATTTACTGTGTAAGATAAAAAAATCCCTCAAGTTTCAAAAAAATTAATATATCAGTTCTTTTTGTAGGTGTTGATTGTTATCTTTTAGCCCTCAAAGGCACTTAAATCCCAATGCTTTTGTCTTTCTTCCTATGAAGTAAGGGGCTGATATTGAATTTGCTATAACCAAAGGTGAAGACACAGAGAAGTTTTCTTTGTTGAGCATCAGAGGAGACTTTGCTTGTTGGATTTATGCGGGGACAAAACCTTGGCAAGAGAACTGTTCTGAGCAGTGAGCACCTTCTTAGCAGAACCTATTCTGACCCCTCTAGTCTCCTAGGAAGAGGGTCAGCATAAGAGGGTGGAACTAAATCGGACTGGAGCAGCTACTGCGGGTCAGGGCCCGGGCGAGGCATTCTGTGTGGTCTCTTTTGTATTTTGCACGCTTCTCCTCCTGAAGCAGGCATCGCCCCTGACCCAGCTTACGGATGAGAACGCTGAGGTCCAGGGGGATTAAAGCAGCTTGCCCAAGGTCACATAGCCAGTTCATGGACTTGCTAGGATCCCAACCCTAGTAATTTCTACCATGCTGGGCTGCCACAGGGAAACAAACTGGAAAAATATTTTGAAACTTTATCCCTTCAAAGGACTAACTTCAAAGGGCTCCAGCTAGTTTGTCTGAGCTCATGTTAAAGGTTTGCCCACCCTTCTTAAGATTCTTTGACACCCTGAAGCAGTCAGCAGAAAATAACCACAGGAACAATTACTGTTCCAAATTGAGTCTGTGAATTTCAGGTCATTTAGATGTCCATTCCGTAGGCAGACTTCATTAATATCCCAGCTTCAGGTTCAAAATGTCATGTTCACTGCAAAATGATGAAAAAAAAAAAAGTCTTCTGCAGCCATTGGGGCCCTTCTGGAGGGAGGCTTAGCTGCCAGGGGACACTTAGCAATTGCCCAAAAAGATGAAGCTGGAGGCAATGGGGTCTGGCTTCCAAGCCCTTAAGAGCCTGATTTTGCGGCTGTTTGCCTCTAACCTTTCAAAATTCCTGGTCTTTGAGGAGGAAGAGGCATCGGCTGTAGACCAAGGTTGATGAAAAGTTGAATATTCAAACTGACATTCACTGAGAATGATGAGGGAGGAAGCTTTAACAGCACAACGAACGATTCTCCTGAAAGAAAACGTCAGGCGGGCGACTTTCTTTCCTCATCATCCCCGTCCGCCCACACACACTTAAATTTTGGCTTATTTAAACTTCAGGACAGTTGCCAGCCAGGCAGAAAGAAGAAGTTAAATTAGGATGGTTCCAAAGCTTTGGTTTTCAGACACTAATAAATGAGGTGAATGATAAGGCATTGGTTGCAGACCCACCAGGGGGCCACTTTTAAAGCAATTCTTCCTGCCTGAGTCAGCATTGGCCTTGGTGGGGTTTGGGATCCTGCAAGGCAGGGAATCTCAACGGCAAGGCTTAGGGTGTGTGTGTGTTCTGAGTTCTGTCATCTTTTAGGATGGAAAGGAGAAATCTGATCCAGAAGTGGATTCAATGTAATTAAGGCCAGCAGAATCGTTCTGCTTCCAGATGAAAAGTTCGTTTCAAACAGACCAGCTTTGCAGGGATGTTGCTGAAAACCCTGACTGTCCTATTAAGGAGATAACAAGTCTGCATGCTGTTAGTTTGTGGCTCATTTGGCTTTGCCTGGTGTTAGATTCTGTGTGATTATGGGGCCCTCCCTTGGGTTTTTTCTCCAGAAAGAGAAATGACTCATGCGCTATGGCCCTGTTACTTACAGAAGGGCAGCAAGGTCTCATAAAGAAGGTTCTAAATTTTAATGTTCCAAATTGAGACCATAAATTTTTTACAGCCAGTCCTATCTATCTATGTCCTACCTATCTATCTAATTATTCAACAAATATTTATTGACCACCTACTATCTGCTGGTTCATGGGAAAAGCCCAAGACAAGCTTTTTTGCAGGCTCCAGGGACCAACACTTGAATCAGCTCCATGAGCTTATTAAAAATGTGGATCCCAGGCCCCTCTTCCTAGAATTCTGCTTCAGTAGCTACTATTCATTAAGCACTTACCACGCTCTAGGCTGGGTATGTAATCTCATTTAATCTTTACAACCACCATTCCAAGAGGACCAATTATTCTCTTCATTTTACAGAAGATGCTCAGAAAAGTTGAATAATTTCCCCCAAATCTCACAGCTATCAGCAATAGGATTCTAACTCAGATTTATCTAAATCCAAACCCGATGCTTTTTCCATCATACCGCCCTTTCCTTAATCCCAAACTACCCCAGTCCTGATGCCAGCCCACCAACTGGCAACACCCCTGGTTAGTTACGCTGGTGGTGGTTTTCCTTCCTGTAGGCTTGATTTGGTTGGGTCTCCCTTGATTTTTGCTCATGCTTCATCTGCTGGCTGGAAGCATTTGTTTCCAAAGACCACTGTCTGCAGGAGGAGGTCTAAATTCCTTGGTTTGGCATCCAAGGCTCCTTACAATTTGGCTTCCTCTTATTTCTTCTTCCTTACCCCTTTCAGCTCCCCCCACAAGCCCTTAGGCCCAGCTGGTCTCTGCTCTGTCTTTTGAACGTCAAGAGGTTGTTACAGGAGGAAGTTTCTTTGCCTCTTTCAAAGGCCTGCCCTTCCACCCACTCTGGATCCTATTTTCTTGCCTTCAGGGACCTTTCTCCTTGGGTTATACTCTTTTCCCTGCACTATTCACCTCCCCCTCTTTCTGCAGTATCCCTTCAGCAGGTGAATGCTCCAAAGCCTCCCATATTAAAACACTCTTCCTTGAGCCCCATGTCCCTCCAGCTATAGCATCATTTTTCTATTCCACATCTTGGCAACACTTCTCGAAAGAGTCTTCTCCAGTGGCTGTCTCATCTTGCTCACTTCCCATCCATTCTTCAGCCTCCCACTGAAACTGCTCACGTTAAGGTCACCAGTAACTTTCACACTTACAAATCCCAAATGCTTTCCTATTCTCATCTTAAACTCTGCCGTGTTTGACAGAACGGAGTACTCCTTTATCAAATACTTTCTTCCCTTCACTTCTGATTCACCCGAGGATCAGTTGCAGACAATAGAATTCACCCCAGCTAACTTAGGCAGAAAGGGATTTCATAGAGGGAGTCTCGTGCTTTCAAAAGCATTGGAAGGATTGGCGGTGCAGCTGAAGGCCGTCACCCTCCGTATCTGACCCGGCAGGAAGGCCTCCTAGAACAGCACTGGAAAACTGGCCTGCCACAGGACCCGTGGCCTCTGCCACAGTTGGGATGCTACACCACAACTTCTGGCTCCAGGTCCCTGTTGCACGTGCTGCAGTCCCTGCCGACTCAACAAAGGGTCTGCCCCAGCCTCTTGACCCTCACAAAGCCAGGGATTCCCTGGGACCCTTTGATGAAAAACCAAATGCCTCTTTGGCTGTGCTTGCCAGGAGGTGCAGCAGACTCATGTATGTCCCATCCTCCAAATCTTAAGCTATTGCACCTCCTTGGAGAAAGCTAAGTCCTGTGCAGATCTGAGCTGGAGGGGACTGGGGAAAGATATCCTTTAGCTTCCTAGGCTCTAGCGGGCATGGGGCACATGGCAAGGAGATGGGAATGGAATTGAATGAGGCACAGCTTCTCCAGCACCACATTCTTCTGATTTTCATCCTTCCTCAGAGTCCAATTCTTCTCAGTCTCCCTGCTCAACTGACCTCTAAATATCAAAGGGCCTCAGAGCTTGATCCTGACCAGAGGGGTGGAGTGGTTGATCTGGTGTTGAGTGTGCTGGGTTCCAGATGGCGGCTCAAGATCCAGGCTTGGGAGGTGTGGCAGCCACCAGCCAGACCACCTTTGCTACCTGAATGAGCTGTTACCAAAGGCAATGGAGAAAGATCCTTTGCCATCCTCATGTCCCCATTTCTGGCCACTGTAAAACACACTCCTTTTTGGGCTGATGTCCACACCACCACCAGCTCTGGCTCAACCAGAAGCGCCATCCACTCGAAATGACCAGGAAGAAGCAACCTGGCATGGCATCTGGATTTCATTTTGAGGTTGGGTCCAGAATCCTCAAAGATATGTAACCCTGAGATTATAAAATAGGATTGAAGGCTTCCTGGCAGGCAGGGCGAGAGGCTGCCTTCTCACGTCCCTACATCCGAGCAGCCACCAAGGGCTAAGAAGTGTAGGGGAGCAGCCTTCTCATCCAGCCTGAAGTCTGCATCCACCTTCCCAGCCTTTCTCTGGGATTTGGACACCTCCCTTGGGAGCCTGCCAGTCCCCAGGGCATCAGGAGTTGCAGCCCTCTGGGAGGCCAGCAAACCATCCCAATGGCTCATCTCTGTGCTGAGAAACATACCACTGGCCCAAAGTCTGGGCAAAGCTTCTGGGGCTGCTCCCCACCATAAACGTCATAGTGCCAGCGTACAAGCCAGCGAGCTCTGTGTGGGCTTGGCTATCCGCTCCGGAAGCCCTGGAATACCTGCAAGAGGCTCCTCCTTTGCTACCTTCCTCTGGTCCCCACTTCCTCCTCTTCCCCCTCCCCTGCTCCCTTCTCTTCTTTGGCCTTTGACTGTGATTTTCTTTGAAGGAAGAAATTATTTTGCCCCAGGAAACTCATTTATAGCAAAATAAGTGAAAGGTCTGGGCATCTAGCCTCGCATGGGGCTTGTTTTTGGGTTATTGCTTTAGCATGCCTTCGTCTGGCTTGGCCAAACTTAGAACCTCTCCCTGCCAGCATCACACCTGGTTTCAGCTGGAAGGGAAACGACTTCAGCTTTTCATCTTCTGGGCCTCTTTGTTGTTATTGAAGCCAAGGTTTGGCCTGGGATCAGACAGGGGGAGGGGACAGGGGGCTGGGAACCAGAGCTGGAAACCATCCCAGAGGCCAGGCAAGGGAAAGCCTTCCCGCAGCTTTGGAACGGCTGCTCTTCTGGAGCCTGGGCTGGAGCTCCCGGGCTGGTGGGGCTGACCTGCAGCCGGTGAGACCTCAAGAACGGTGGACCCTCTGGTCTGAGGGTTGTTGCTGATTTTAGATCCATGAGAAAAGTCCTTCTTAGTCCCCTTGTGATAAGGGATTTTAAGTGATTCCACTTAAGTGAGAGATGCATAAAGATGTGAAAAAGCAAAAGGGTTAAGTTTGGAAAACCATATGCTAAATTTCCTGAGTAGGGAGATTGCTTTTTGGGATGGTTTATAGGTTAACGGTTAATATTTTCTTAAAAGCTGGCTTATTTCTATCCCTTCATTTTTTTTTTCAACGTAGCTTTGAGAAAAACCAAATTACCCTTTAGCATGCCTAAGAGGATTTTGTCTATCGTAAGTTTCAGGATCTTTATGGTGTGCATATCTAGTGAAAACCATTTCCCATAAAAATACCAAGGGAGAGCATTTCGATGGGATTTTAAGCTTATTTAAAATTAATTGCAGATTCATTTCACTGCACATTCATTGAGGGGTTTTCTTTTTTCATTATTAATATGAAGAAATGGTGAGGGCTCTGCCAAAAGTCTGAGAGGAGAAAGTGGCTGCTCTCAGAGTTTCCTGCAGGCAGCAGACATCTGCCTCTGCATTCTTGGGCTGACCAGGCTCTGGCCTGTATCTGATTAAACAGGGCCGAGGCACGGATGGAGAGCGTGACTCGCTGGGCCATCCATGGTTTCCTGCTTTCCTTCCTGCCTGGCTGGCAAGCAGCACTGCAGTGAGAACACGACCTGGGGTCACTGAAGAATTAAAAGGTGGCTGAAAGCAGAGACTGGGAGGGAGCGGTGTGCTAAGTCTCCTGGGAGGTGGAAATGAAATGGACAGGGGTCGTCCAAGGCAAAGGTCCACAGGGCCCTCCACTCTGCGCTGGGCGTTTCTGAGAACATAGGAGGGTATCTGCCAGCAGAAACAATTTGGTCCTTTGTGTTAGGTCAGCTGAGACACTCGGAAGGTCTTTGTGAGGAGACAATTACAACTAGGTTTAGTTTCTTTGAACTCTTTCCTTGTTCACCCCCATCTTCTATGAGAGATGCTGAGGCCCCAAAGATGCGTGTGCTGGGATTTGGCCTTGGTCATTCTGTGGGTTCTGGGTGTGAAAGAGGCCTTGCTGAGCATCCGATCCACCTGTTTATTTTATACTGAGGAACCCAGAAGGGGTGAGGGACTTTCGCAAGGTCTTGCAGCTGCAGGATTAGGGCTCCCAGCACCCGATTCCTAGTCAGGTGTGCTCCATTCCACACTGATGCTGTGGGAAAACAACCTCTTGGATTGGAGAGCAGAGATGGAGCCCGCCTGGAGCCGGGAGCTGCTGGGAGAGGCTGAGGAGAAGGCACGGGTCCTTCCTTTGGGGACGTAGGGTATGGGGCTGGTGCCTAGGTCTGGCCAGCTGAGATGACTGTTTCCTCAATATTTCTTATTTTTCTGGCTTTTCAGCAATTGGTTTAGGGGCCAGCTTTCCTATTACAAAGCTGCAAAGCAAAGATGCATTTATCACTGGCCAAGATGATTATGTGGTCTTTTCCCATGAGCATCTTGTTTAATTCTCATAAGTCTATGAGGCCAGTAATATTATGATCACCATTTTGCAGGGGAGACCATGGGAGTGATGTGAGAGGGTCCACTCCTACTACCATCCCATGGTTCCTGCCTTCCACAAGCCCCCTCTCTTGCTGGAGGACTACAGTGGAATTTCAGCTCCCCTGGTGTCAGTGTCAGTTCAGACCCCATGTCCAGAAATCCTTAAAAAGTCTGGTCATTCTCCTTCCCCCACCCGCCTGTGGACACTTCCAGAGTAACTATCTACAGGACCCTTTGGGAAGGGATTGAGAAATGGTTTACCATATATACTTGTGATGGTATTACAGGGTCCTTCCTCAAGGGAATCTGACCTCCTCTCCAATCGATGGGCCCCAGGTCTGTGAACTGACTTAGATTTGGAAGCTGTATGCAGAACCACCATGTTCTACTGTGGCAGCCGATGGAGCTTCTGTTTGCCAGCTCTCAATGGTTTTTTTTTTTGGTGGGAGGTGGGTTACAAAAGCAAATAACACTCTGGTCAGTTGTCTGTTGTGTCCCGCAGAAGAACAGTGTGATCCACTGGCAGTCACCAAGATCGCTGCAGGTTGGGGGAACCTCATTGCCATTCTAGCCTCACTGCCTATTACAGTGAATGTGTCCACTTCGCTGATGCTGAATAAATGCTGTCCTCGGCACCCGCCTTTCTGGAATCCCATCATCCCCACTCAGGACTCTGGGCCCCCAGGTCCATGGTAGCAACTATTACTTGCAACCCTGTCCATAGAGAACACCACCACCACTGGGCTTCCAAAGGATGCTGGTGGTCCCCTTCCAGTGCCGCTTTTATTGCCTTAGAGCAGGGGTGGGCTCTGCTTGCTTTGAGGAAACAAAGTGAGTTCTGTGATTTGACATTATATGTCCGCTCTAACATTCCCACCCTCCTGACAGTTCTGCCCCTTCTTCAATATTATGCCAAGCATTCCAGCATCTCCACCCCCAAGACCAGAGGCCTTCCTTGAGGCCAGGATTGAAGGAGCCATCAGTAGCATCTCAGGATTGGCTTCAGAGTCCTTGTCAAGACACTGAAACTTGAGTTATGACAGGCTCCCCTGTCAGTAAATATAAAAGACAATCCACCCTATCTTTAGCCAATCATACTGAGCTTAAATTCCCAAGATCCACTCTCACATGTGTTCCCATGGTTCTCGCAGGTGTTCACCAGCCAGGTGCTGCTGTTCTTTTGATGTGTAAGCTGTCTCCCTCCAGAGAAGCAACTGTTTCTCTGCGTGGACTGTGCCGAATCCTGACCCTGGTTATTGGCCCGAGGCAACAGGTGATGGTGGGGGAAGATCTTGAGAAGTCAAGCATTATTTTGGGAGGCACCTGTCTCAGGTAAGGTTTTTACATGGTCTGCAGGCATGGGAGGAGCCCACTCCTCTCTAACGAAGAGGAGGGAGCTTCTTTTAGTCCTGATGATTCAGGGTATCTGGGGTTCAAAATTCTGTCTTGTTCACCCAAATGTCCAATTCCAGACCTCAGAGTCCCACTCTTTTCCTGTGAAGGCTCTGACTTTGATATGGGAGACTTGTCCTTTTAAGAGAACTGCCACCTTTATAATTAGATCCCGGGCCTGAGTTTTAGCCCAGGGGTCCCTGTGTGTTTAAAGCAATGTGAGTGTCCTTAAATGCTGCCACAGAGGTCCTCTGGTTTTCACAGGGAACCTTGAGGTAAATGCTACCTGATCTGGGCCTGTTGTTTTCTTTTCTTTTTTAATAGACTTTATTTTTTAGAGCAGTTGTAGGGTCATAGAAAAATTGAGCAGGAAGTACAGAGAGTTCCCAGGTTCCCCTTTGCCCCCACACATGTATACCCTCCCCCACTATCAACATCCCTCACCAGAGGGTACCTCTGTTATAATCTATGAACCTACAATGACATGTCATTGTTACCCAAAGTCCACAGTTTACATCAGAGTTCACTCTTGGTTTTGTACATTCTGTGGGTTTTGACAAACTTGTAATGATGTGTATCTACCATTATAGTATCATAGAGGATAGTTTCACTGTCCCCCAAATCATCTGTGCTCTGCCAATTCATCCTTCCTTCCCCCTAACCCCTGGCAACCACCGATATTTTTACTATCTCCACAGTTTTGCCTTTTCCAGAATGTCATATAGTTGGAATCATACAGTATGTAGCCTTTTCAGATTGGCTTCTTCCACTTAGTAATATGCATTTAAGGTCCCTCCATGTCTTTCCATGGCTTGATATTTCATTTTTTTAAGCACTAAATAATATTCAATTGTCTGGACGTACCAGTCTATTTACCTATTCACCCATTGAAGGTCATCTTGGTTGCTTCCAAGGGTTTTGGTAATTATGAATTAAGCTGCTATAAACATCTGTGTTTTTGTGCGGATGTAAGATCTCAACTCATTTGGGTAAATACCAAAGGAGTATGATTGGTAGATCATGTGCTAAGAGTATGTTTAGCTTTGTAAGAAATTGCTAAACTGTCTTCCAAAGTGGCTGTGCTATTTTGCATCCCCACCAGCAATGAACGAGAGTTCCAGTTGCTCCACATCCTCGCCAGCATTTGGTGCTGTCCATGTTGTAGATTTTGCCATCCTAAGAGGTGTGTAGTGGTATCTCATTGTTGTTTTAATGTGCAATTCTCTAATGCCAAATGGTATTAAGCATCTTTTCATATGCTTATTTACCATCTATATATCTTCTTTGGTGAGGTGCCTGTTCAGATCTTTTGCCCATTTTTTAAATAAGTTGTTCATTTTCTTATTGTATTCTAAGATTTCTTTGTATATTTTGGATAACAGTACTTTATCATATGTGTCCTTTGCAAATATTTTCTCCCAGTTTGTGGCTTGTCTTCTCATTCTCTTCACAGTGTCTTTAACAGAGCAGAAATTTTAAATTTTAATGAAGTCCAACTTATCAATTATTTCTCTCATGGAGTATGCCTTTGGTGTTACAACTAAAAAATCATCACCAAATCCAAGATCATCTAGATTTTTTCCTATGTTATCTTTTAAGAGTTTTATAGTTTTGCATTTTACACTTAGGTCTGTGATCTATTTTGAGTTAATTTCTGTGAAGGATGTGAGTTCTGTTTCTAGAGTCATCTTTTTTTTTTTCACACATAGATGTCCAGTTGTTCCAGCACCATTTGTTGAAAAGACAATATTTTCTACATTGTATTGCCTTTGCTCCTTTGTCAAAGATCAGTTGACTATATTTGTGTGGATCTAATTCTCTATTCTGTTCCACTGGTCTATTTGTCTATTATTTCACCAATACCACACTGCCTGAATTACTGCAGCTTCGTGGTGAGTACTGAAGTTGGGTAGTGTCAGTCCTCCGATTTTGTTCTTCTTCGCCAATGCTGTATTAGCTATTCGAGGTCTTTTGCCTCTCCATATAAACTTTACAAACAGTTTGTTGATATCCACAAAATAACTTGTTGTAATTTTAATTGGGATTATATTAAATCTATAGATCAAATTGGGAAGAACTAATATCTTGAGTTTTCCAATCCATGAACATGGAATATCATTCCATTTATTTATTTTATTTTTCATTGTATTTTTTTGAGACAGAGTCTCACTCTGTCACGCTGGCTAGAGTGCAGTGACATCATCATAGCTCACTGCAATCTTCAACTCCTGGGGTCAAGCGATCCTCCTGCCTCAGCCTCCCAAGAAGCTGGGACTACAGGTGTGCCCTACCACACCCAGCTAATTTTTCTATTTTTTGGAGAGACGGAGTCTCCCTCTTGCTCAGGCTGGTCTCGAACTCCAGACTTCAAGTGATCCTCCTGCCTTGGCCTCCCAGAGTGCTAGGAATACAGGCATGAACCACTGCACCTGGCCAGTTTTTCTTTAATTTTTTTAACCAGAGTTTTGTAGGTTTTATTTTTAAAGCTTCCAAAGCAAAGTTAACAAAAGCCATACAACTAACACAATCTTTATTATTACCATTGTCCCCATACTGTTCAACTGCCAGAGCTACTGCATAACGCAGGAGTTCACCATTCACCATAGGGGAGTATCTTAGAAATTGTGATATAGCTGCTTTCCAGGGGTTATCAATACCCCACTTACCACAAGCATGGAGTCCTTATTGCTGTAGAACTGGCAAGGGATTTAGCTCCAAAATCCCATTCTGGGGGTCTGTGTACCAACTATTTTAGTTGGGGTTCCCTCAAAAGCAGGGCCTGAGACAAAAATTTGCATGTAGGTAGTTTACTCTGAAAGTGGTCCCAGGAAGTAATAATGAGGGATGGAAGAGTGCAACTCAGAAGAAGAGAAAAACTACAAGGTTGTGTTACTGAATCAGCCACTGCTACAGGCAACTGTCACCTGCTTCCACTGGGACCTCCTGAGAAGCATCATGAAAAAGTCTCAGAATTGTCTGCCTAAAGGATGAAAATGATAAGCACTTACCCACTGTTCCTTCCCCTACTTGTCTGTGGTGGCCCAGTAGGAGTTAATTCTCCCACAGTTCTGGGTTGTGCATGTGCGTATGGATTGGAAGCTGCCTAAACCTGCACAGAAGTGGTCACTGTGACAGTGGCTGGAGTGAGAGGTGGGGCCAAGAAGATTTGAAGCAGAGCATAAGCAGTGACCCATGTAGACCCCAAGAAGGTTGACCAAGATGGAAGACAAGGTTCCAATCTTTAGACTTCAGGTCCATTATTTTTCTACTGCCTCCTGTAGAGTTCATACAAGAGAACATAAGGGTACTAATAATACTAATAGAAAAAACTGTAAGTACCATATTTGAGGTCTTACCATGTGCTGCCCATGTGCCAAGTCCTTCATATACTATGTTATTAAGTCACCATCACAGCCCTATGTGGTTAGTACTAGTAGGAGGTTGTCTTCCCAGTCCTAGGTCTGACACTTTTTAGTCATGTGAACAGGCAATTTAATTCTCTAAGCCTCAGTTTCTCTGTCTGTAAAAGTGGATCAATAGTGATATCTATGCAAAAGGTTGTTGTTGAAGATTAAGTAAGGTCATATACAAGAGTCAAGGTATCAGAATCTAAGAGTGAGCAGAAAACCCATGTGTCTGCTAGAGTTTTCACCCAGGGGCATGTGAAGATTACTTCCACTGAACAGGCACAGCATGCTTCAGTCGTAACACAGGTGTCATGCTTGTTCAGCAGCATGTGGTACATGCTTCATAACTGTTGTCCCATTTCACAGAGAAGGAAACTGTGGTTTAGCAAGGTCATCAACAAGTTACAGGGCTACTTAGTAGCAGTCAGAATTTGGTCCCAAAACTTTCAAACCTGAGCTCTTAACCCTACACTGTACTTCCCAGTGGGCAGACAATTGAGGAGGGTCAAGGCAAGATTGAGGAAGTTGGGCTTTATGCAGCAGGTAACTGAGGACCCAGGTGAGGTCTGTGGGGTGGAGGGGAGAAGGGGCACACAGAAGCTGAATGGTCAGGGGCTAGACATGACTGGCCAGGGCTGGAGCGGGGCCTGAACCCAGGGGGTGGCAGGGGAGCCCACCCTGAGTAAAGTCAAGTGAAGAGTGTGGGGTAAGTCTACTCTGATTGTTTCCTTCCCAGGCAGCCAACTTTTCTCTCTGCTGGACAAGGGTGCATAGGAGCCGACACTCTAGAGAGGAAAATGGTTTGGGGGGAACATAAGGCTGACTTTGGAAAGGCTGATTCTGAGGAGCTGCCAAGCTGGAGCTGAAGAAAGGCTCTGCAGACAGGCGGGGCCGCAGGGAGGGAAGAGTACATCAGTGCTTGGCTGGATTTCTCTACTTCCTGTCCCCCAGTCAAGCACGGAGGTTATTTTGCATTTTGGTGCCTCCTGGGAGCTATGTGGCCAGGTGGGAAACAGAAATAGCTTTAAGGCCTCTGCTCTGCAAAGCCAAGTCTGCAGGAGGCCAGAAGGCTTGAGGGGGAGGTGAAAGGCATGGGCGTTGAAGGTCAAGGCGGTATGTCTCAGGAGGAGAGGCTGGGAAGAGTTCCCCGGCAATGCAGCTGGTTGTGAGAAAGGCCCCTGTGACCTACCTAGGCCAACTCTGGGCAGTGCCCTTGGGGTGGCCACACCCCAGGGAGGACTGGTTGCAGGGTGCATGGGGTGCTAGGGGGTCCCAGCCTTGGGGGTCCCAGCAGCAGCAGAGGCTTCTGGGAACATCTCAGAGGAAGTCAGTGTGGCGGATGACCAGAGCCTCCTCCCTCCACTCCCAGAACCTCAGACCCCACCGGGGGGAAGGAGAGAGACCCCAGTAATGGCTGGGGTTAAAATTTCTTCCAGCTTATCAGGAGGGAAGAGGGTGTGTAGACTTAACAATTAAGCAGAATTATGGAAAATAAACATAGCAATGAGTCACCCAGGCTGGTAAATGTAATAGTTCCTTTTTACTCAAATTTGTGGACACAGATTCCTAGATGTAAAAGTTATTATAATATTAATTACCATTATAACAACTACTACCAACAACAACTACAAGCATTTTTTTGTGGTAATGTTTAATCTGTGCAAGTTCTACACATGAATTATTTAATCTTCACAATAACCTAGGGAAGCAGGTATAGTATAAATCCATTTTACAGATGAGGAAACTGAGGCCAAGAGTCACTTGTTAAGTCACTTGTCAGATGTTACATAGCTATTAATGGTGGAGCTGAAATTCAAATTCAGGTTTCTTTACTTACCATATTATCTGGTCCCTCCTTCGCATCAGCTCTAAGCACTGGCTCTAGGGGTTTTAAAATGTGAAATATCCTCTTCATGTAAAATGTGTAACATCATGCCTGGCACACACTGGCTCAGTAAACGTTAGCATTATTATTACCACTATTTGTCATAGTAGTCATGCCTCCAATTCCATATTCTTTCTTACATATTAAAATAAAAAATAATTTAAATTACCAAGAAATGTCCTTCTTTTTCTTTGATGTTTTCTTTGTCTCAGCTGTGCCAGACAGTATCCAATTGCTGCCTGTCTGCCAACACTGAAAAGGTGTGTGTTGAATATCCATAGATGCCTATTGCTTGGCCCGGACTCTGTCCAGTTGCTCACAGACTGTGGGTGATTTGAGAGGACAGCATCCATTCTTCCCTGGAAGCTCTTGGCATCACCTGGATATCCTCCTGTGTCTGAGGGCTGACCTCTGTGGGTATCCCCAAGAGAGCATCCACCTGCTCTTGTGGGCAGGCCTGCCTTCCTCCTCCCCCAGGGACACCAGGGCTGAACAGGCTCCAGCCAAACAGTTCCTCTAGGTAAGACCAGTCCTTAGCAAAAGTGTCCTTCCTTTTCCCATCAATATGTAGTTTGGGGGCAATGGCTGACCTTCCCTAATTGGGTTGCCTGGTCTCTCTGATTCTCTCTTCTCCCTCCCAATCTCATGGCTAATGTCTCACCTCCTTGTCCCAATATCTTCAGTATTGTGTAGAAGACAAAGCATGGGCTCGAAATCAGGGTTCTGGGTCTGAATCCTGGGCCCACTCAGGGTCATTTAACTTCTCAGAGCTGCAATTGTCCCATCTGAAAAATGTGGTAAGAATATCCTAGCAGAGTTGATGTGGAAGCACCGGGCTCAGTGTCTGGCACATAGTAAAGGCTACATGCATAATAGTTTTCTTCCTTTCTTCCTTTAACAGACATTCTGTGCTGCCATTCCCAGAAGTGAAGGGTTAGGGGGTTAAGACACAATGTCTTAATCTAAAGGGATGGATCTCTGGCTTTAAGGGCTTCTGAAGGCTGAAGGTGCTCTGGTTCAATCGGCTTTTGGCTCCTTTTCAGCCACCGCTCCCTGCCTGTACCGTTCTCACCCTGTTTGTGGTTGGTGATAAGCATGGCCAAAGAGCTGTTACTCAGATGCTTTAGCACAGTGGCTAAGAGCTCTGGTTCTGAGTCACACGGACTGAGGTTCAAACTTCAGCCCTGGCTGGCTGGTGACTTTAGGTGATTTACTTAACCACTTAGACTTTAGTTTCTTCATATTTTAAATGGGGATAATAATTGTGTTACCTCATAGGGCTGCTGTGGTGATTAAATGGGATAATGCATGCAAAACTTGTAGCACAATGCCTACCATATAGTAAGTGCCCACTGAAAATTAGCTATCATTATTATTATTAGAAGATGATCTGAAGAACATTGTTATTTCTGTAATTTTAATATTGTTTTCCTGGGCTCCACATAGACAGATAAAAGTCACTTGTTGTTGTCCACAGGGTCTGGTGTTAGTAAAAGTGAAGGAGGCATGAAAGCAACACAATGAAATCACTGCAGTATTTGTGGGACCTGGGTGGTGAAGACGATATGAATCATGAATCCATTTAGGGATAACTGTGCACAATCCAAAAATGTTTCCAGACTTTGTTTCAGGCAGTTTGGTGGACTGGACACATTGAATTAGATTCCAGAAGAAAACAATAAAAAAAGAACTGGACAAATGATTTGGAACAAAAAAATAGTTTTAAAGGGAGAGCTGAGCTGACAAGAAAATGAGGAATATACAGGAACAAAAGAAAAAGAAAAAGGAACAACAAAAATAACAATAATAGGGAAAGTGGATAGGTAAGCTTGCAGAAAAGCCAGTTCACCTTGAAGGTATTTGTCAAAAACTAATGTCCTTGCACTTCAGTTTTTGAAAACTGGGTGTGGTATGGGAGACAAAGTGTTGGGCCACCCAGGCTGGTAAACCTAGTAGAGACCCTCACATAGAGCTGGGACTCAAAAGGGCTGTAACCCCAATGTAAAGGTGAGGGAGAAGTAAAGCCACCAGGCAGGAGGGGACAACAAGCAAACCTGCCTTTGTCTAACAAAACTTGGCACTGGGTAGAGAGAAAAAATATTCTTTGTGAAATCATAACAACTGCAGGCTGGCCCTAGTGTAGGTCTCCAGTCCAAATTCATTCTGCTTATATGGTCTGAAAAACCTTAAACAGAGAATTTAATTTAAAGTAGTCTTAGGTTTGAATTGTCTCAGACACTGGCAGAAGCAAATGTAAAGCATCCATAGAAATACAGCTTCAACCCAAGACTCAAAGAATTCCCATAGATAAAATTCCAATGAATTTGAGTCAAAAAGCACAAAACAGATATGAAAAAAATACACCAGGAGCAAGAGCCAGCAGAAAAAAACAGACAGCAGAAGTAATCCTGAAAAGACTTTAATATCAGAATTAGTGGATACAGCATATTAAGTATGTTTAATATATTTATCGAAGTAAAAGAAAGAGATACTTGAAAACAGGCAAAGAAAGAGATAAAAGGAGATAGGTAATTTGAAAATAACCAAAGGAAAACAGTATTAAAAAATATACAAGAGGAATTGTAAAATAACCAAATAAAACTTTTAGGAACAAGAAATAGCAATTGAAATCTGAAATCTTAGTGAATGTAGAAGCAGCAGAAGAAAGAATTATGAACTAGAAGACAGATCTGAAGTAATTACCTAGAGTGTAGCCCAGAGAGAAAAGGCAATGAAAAATATCAAAGAAAAGTTAAGCAACATGGAGGACAGAGTGATCTCTAATCAGAGTTTCAGGAAGAGAAGACAGAGAAATCATACCTGAGAATTTTCCAGAATTGTTGAAAGACAGTAAACCTTAGAACTAGGATGCTCTGAATTTCAAGCAGGATAAGACATTCTCCCCTTAGACATATCATAGTGAAAATGAAGAACACCTAAGACAAAGAAAAGATTACAAAAGCAGCCAGAAAAAGAAAAGGATTACCTACAAAATAATTATACTTATGAGCAGAATGGAAGTCAGAAGATAATAGAAACATGTGTTGAGGGAAACTAACAGTGAGTCTAAAATTGTATACTCAGCAAAAATATCTTTTAAATGGAAGGACAGAATAAAGTCATTTTTAGACCAAAAATGAAGAGTTGAAACCAACAAATCTTCATTAAAGGAAATTCTACAATCATGTACTTCCCACAGAAGGAATGTGATCTCAGATGTGATCCTAGATTCCAGATATGACATACATACAAAAAGGAATTAAGAGCCAAGAAAATGGTGAATATGTGTGGGTATATCTATTAAATACATAAACACTGTATAAAATAAGAATAACATCTACTTTTTGATTAAAGGGAAAATAGGATAAAAAGTAGACCCCAATAACTTGCAAATTGGGAAGTGTAATCAGAGTTAAATACTTAAAAATCCATGGAAAAATTCAGGAAAAGGGTAAGGATACTAATTAGCTTTAGACATTGTTAAATATGCATCTTAAACTTTCTGGCATAGCTACTAAAATAATAGAGGTAAAAAATTGAGTGAGAAAAACAAATCAATCACTTCCTACCCTGAAAATGACAAGACACTAAAAAAGAAAAATAGAAAAAGTAGGACAAATGTACAGTGCAAAATAAGATAGCAAAAATAAATCAAAATATGCCAATAATCATAATAAATGTAAAGTAACTAAAATCTCTGGTAAAAGACAAAGATTTTCTGAGTTGATTATTTTTTAAATGAGCAAAATTTAGCTTATATGCTGTTTACAAGAGAAATATCTGAAACATAAGCATCACAAAAGCTAAATGTGAAAGGATGGAAAAACATATGTGAGGCCAGTACTAAGCCAAACAAAAGAAATGGTGTGATGATATCAACATCAGACAAAATAGTATCTAAGGAAAAAAGCATAACTATAAACACAGAGTATCATTAAATAACGATGGGACATTCTTCACCAGAAATATGTAACAATTCTAAACTGACATAAACCTAAGAAAAATTAAAATATATAATGACAGAACTAGAAGGAGAAATTGACAAATTCATGATCAAAATAGATTTTAACATTTATCTCTTATGAATTAGGATATAAAATTAACAAAGATATAGAGTATTTGAACAACACAAAGATGAAGTTTGATTTAATAGACATTTATAAACTTTTGAACACAAATACAGAACACGTATTCTTTTCAAGCACGCATGGAACATTCATGAAAATTAAGCAATGAAGAAGCCTCAAAAATTTCAATAGAATTGTTATTATACCGGCCACGTTATCTAACCACAATGCAAATAAGTTAGAAATCAACAACCACAATGAAAAGAAATTATAAACTCCCATTGTTTTGCAATGAGAAAAAGAAACACTTCTCAACATCTCAAGAGTTAAAGAAATTATAATAGAAATTAGGAAATATTTAGAATTGAACATTAATGAAAATATTACACATCAAAACATGATAATGCTGCCAAAGCAGCATTTACAGGGAAGTTTACACCATTAAATACTTCTATCAGAAATGAAGAAAGCCTAAAAATTAATAAGCCAAACTTAAGAAGTTAGAATAAAAGCAGAAAGTGAAGGAAGGTAATAATAAACATAAGTGAAGAAAGAGAAGAAACATATAGTAGAGGGAATAAAAAATGCTCCAAAGTCAGTGTTTTGAAAAGATTAATGAAACAAAATTTGCCAAGGTTGATTTAAAAAAACCGAACAACCAGGCACAGTATTTGTAAAGAAAAAATATCCCCAATTTACAAAGGGATTGCATATCATTCTTAGTTTTTTTACAGATGATATTTAAAATTCTTTCTAGCTTCCGTCTAAGTTCTTAGGGAAACCTGAGCCCAGAGCTGAATGAGACTTGCACATTGGGAGAGTTGGTGGGCCTGTCTGCCACTAGTCTTGCACTTGCCTGACCTTAGCAGCAACCCTTCCTTTCACTGGGCCTGACATTTCTCACAGGGTAATTATTTCTTTGAATTAGAAACCAAAGCACCTCTTCAAATAGGTGAGTATTGGCGGTGGGGGTGAGGGGGTGTCTCAGGGTTTCCTTCTAGCCCAGTCCACACAACCCACCTTCATACAACCCTTACACTGCGTGAAGTGTGGTGGAAGGATAAATGTGGCAGAGTGCAAAACTAATTATCTTACCTTCTAGAAATGATTCCTCTTAGAGAGGCAACTGTCTTTGGAATAACAGCGTGGTAAGCCAGTGGAATAGACGGTGAGGGTGCATATAGGAGTCCAGGCCACAGAAATGTTGGGTAAGTTGCTGTGCATGGGAACATGAGGCGGATTTGGGTTTTGCTCCTTCGAGGGTTGGGAAGGGAAGATCAGAGGAGAGGAGAAGGAGAGAGGAGAGAGGAGACAGAGGAGGCAGTGACAGGGTAGGAAGCTGGGGACCACATGGACTCATGTGGTCAGGTTCTATTCTTCAGAGGGGTGGCATGGCTGAAGGACTTCTAAGAAGGAGGCTCACTACTCTTTAGTCTGAATAAGAGTGAGATGCTGCAATACAGCATGCCCATGTCTATGTCTGTACTAGAAAAGATTTTCAGTTAACCTGCTTTCCTCTGCAGTGCTTTCTGTGAAATTGTAAGAATGGAAGTCTGGTGGTTTGCTACTTCAGGCTGCAGGGCTAAAGAGAAAAATGAGCAGGATCTTAATGTCAATGGCGACCATAAGCATAGAAGCCCACTGGGAATTGGCAGACATCCTGTAGGGGAGGGCTTTGAACTTCTGGGTGAGGAAAGGGTGTTTGTATCAGTTATGATTGCATTTGGTGGCAAGTAAGAGAAAAACCTCCAAAAAGTGGTTTAAACAAGCAAGGGGCTGGTACAACGTTTCAAAGTTGTGAAGGAGCTCAGGAAATTTCACCCCAAAATATGACTCCTTGGTATAAAAAGTATTTTGAATTAAAGGCCCTTAGAGATCAACAGGCCCTTGGAAGGGGCTTTCCCTCTATCTGCAAAACCAGAAGGACCCATCAAAGGAAT
The DNA here is from genome assembly GCA_023783475.1 of Daubentonia madagascariensis. Taxonomy (NCBI): domain Eukaryota; kingdom Metazoa; phylum Chordata; class Mammalia; order Primates; family Daubentoniidae; genus Daubentonia; species Daubentonia madagascariensis. The sequence continues at coordinate 1,391,192 of JAKFHU010000144.1, read as the reverse complement.
AATCAACTTCCCTTCCTTTCCCTGTTATCTTACTACATCGCAGGAAGGAAAACCAAGAAGGCCACCAGACCTGGCCCCAATAATTTTAAATATAATACCTGTCTCTCAAGGTTAATTTGATTTGCAAAGAGAATCATTTACAAGTCAATCTGATTCCCCCAACCATTCATCCTCCCTAGCAACAATTTATTGCCCCTAAACAGAATTACCTATGTCCCTCATCTTCCCCTCCCCTCTAAAAGGAAGGTATATAAATATCTGGATCCCACTGGGATATTGGGTAATCACTCTGTGATTCTCCCCATGCACACAGTAAATAAACCTTTCTCTCTTATTAATCTGCCTTAAATGTGAGCTGATCTTTCAGCAAACTTTCAGGGGAAAGGGGAAGTTTCCCCTTCACCCCCATAGTTGTCACCAAGGACTCAGGTTCCTTCTATCTTGCTACTCCACCTTGGTATCTTTTGATTGCCTGATGGCTGCTGCTCCTCCTGACATCTTGCCGGTGTCCCAGGAAAGGAAAATGAGGAGGGGGAAAAAAAGACCAGATGAATGAATCCGTCCTCTTTTGAAAAGCTTTTCTGGGATTTCCACCCAGTGACTTCTGCCAGGTGTGGGTCACATGGCCACACCTAGCTGCAAGAGAGTCTGAGAAGGAGACTATTTTCACTGGGCATATCGCCTCCCTAAACAAAATTGGGGTTCCATCATTAAGGAAGACTTGGAAAATGGCTATTGGGTGGGCAATTAGCCATGTCTGCCACAAAACTCATCTAAACTAGCGCTAAGTGGGCTGGGAGATCCCAGGAGCCATCTGGGTTATTTGGAGATGAGTAAGACAGCCCCTGAGGACTTTACAATTTAGAAGGGAAGACAGACAACTAATTGGAACAAGAACATTGAATTACATTTTAATATAATGTGGTTAGGGGAAGCAGAAGTAAGCATGGGGGTTTGAAGCATGGAGGCAAGACGCCTGGCTGGGCTAGGGGAGGGGTGTGGGAGCAGGAGTTAGTCACATGACAATGTGTCTATCGGATGGCGTGGGTAGGGGAGGGCATCCTGGGCAAAGGGGCCCCTGTAAGTGAAGTGCAGTGTGTGGAATCAGAAGGCGTTTTGTATTGCGGGGACTAGCAAGTCTAAGGTGGCAAGGGATGGGGCATGAAGCAGGCCAGTCAGCAGGGGCAGATTGTCAGCTGCTCTTTGTGCCACAAAACAGACCTTGGCCTTCATCCTAAAGGCTCTGGGAACCCCCTGAAGGGTCTGGAGCAGGGAGTGGCCTGGTCAGAATTGCGTTTTGGACAGCCATTCTAGCCGCGGGGGTAGGGATGGGGTTGTTCAGGCAGGAGGCAGAGAGGTAGGGACGGGGGTCTCTGAAGACTCTCGGGATGTAGGGGGAGAGTCTACACTGCCCCCTCCACAGCGCTGTATTCTGGGCTATGGTTTGCGGGTGCTCTTTACCAACACAATCCAGGAGGCGGGGCGCGGGCGCCACTGGGCATGGGGAGTCGAGATGAGCTACTCTAGTTCTGTATGGATTTTGGAAAGAGAACTTTCACGGAGGAGTGTCGGATGGAACCAGATCCTCTCCTTTTTTAAACCGTTGGAAATGGCCCCGGAAGGAACAAGTGAAGTGTCCAAGGTCACACAGATGGTTGGCCGAGCTGCCCGGAGTCCATCTCCTGACTCTCAAGTCAGTGCTCCGTCAAGCTCACAGATTGTGCCTGTCTGTCTGTCATGCTGGCTGACCGTGCCTTAGAAGAGGCGTCCTGTTCGTGGGGAGGTCACATGCGGGACTGCCGAGGGAGGCTTGCAGGCTTAGCGGCAAGGAGATGCGGCTGCACAGGTCAGGGTGCGGAGAGGCAGGGGGCCCCCTGGCGTCATGGGGAGCACAGGTTGGGGCGGGGGAGGAAGGCACCGCCAGAGGCCTTCGCAGCGGCTCGGGAGGTTGGGGGGTCCTCCATCTGTGGACGCAGCGGCGCTCACAGAGGTGACCGGCGTGTCCCAGCCACCCAGGCAGTTCCGAGTGGTGCAGTCCGGACTGGGACCCAGGAGTTCTTGACGCTGAAGCGTGTGCTTCTCGGAACTGCTGCTGTCCGGGGTCCCCACCGGGCCCGCCGGGTGCCCGCGGACGGAGCGACCGCGGCTGGTGTGGACGGGGACCGACGGTCGGCCCGCAGGGGGCGCTGCGCGCCCGACCACAGGCGCGGCCCAGGCGCGGGAAAGGGGCGCCGCGGAGACGCGCTGGCCCGTCGGCGCGGCGGCGGGCGCGGGAATGAAAGGGCTGCAGACCGCAAAGGATATTCCCAGAAGCGCGAGAGCCGAGGGCCCCGGGTCGGGGCTCTCAGCGGCCGAAGCGGAGCCCGGGAGCCTGGGCAGGGGTCGGGGCGGCCGGCGCGGGAGACGCACCGCACCGGGGCCGCGTTGCTGTCGTTGCTCTGTTTTCCGTGGAGGCCAGACGTCGCTACCCACCTTTCCCGGCCTCTATGCTCTGGGGGCCGCGGGCTCTCACCCGGGCCGCCCCGCAGGTCCTCGCGGGTCAGGCCCGCGTTTTACAGGGATTCTGCCCAGATGATTCTCATCAAAGGCTGGAGCCACAAATGATTCCAGTAGGAAGGAATTGCCAATGGGTTTCTGATGGTGTTTTGCTGAAAAGTATGATGCAGGAATCCGGGTGGAGTTTACTGATTTTTGCTTTGAGGGTGAGGGTCCAAAGGCTCGTGCTCCCTTGCTGGCTTGTGATTTGGGCATATTCCACCCCTCTTGTGGCTCACTTTCCTCTTCTGTTAAGTGAAGGGACTAGGGCTTGGCCTTTGAGCTCTTATCTTAGAAAATTCTGGAAGACACTTGATGCCGCTCCCGCTCAGCACACCATTGAGAGGAGACCAGTTGTTTCAGCAGGGTGATGCGGCCCCGTCTGAGTTTTTCTGGGCATCTCCTTGGGTCATTTCTGTGGGTCTTACCCCCACCCCTGCAGTAATCCTGGTGCTGCCCAGCCCATCCAGGTAGGGGTGTTGGGTTCTGCATGGCCTACTCCTACTGGGTGGTTGAATTTTGGGCTGGCAGGGTTGGAGGGTAGTGTAGTTTTGATAAAGAGGGTGAAAGACAGGGCCGTGAACACACACTGGAACTTAGCGTGGAACCTCAGGCATCATCAGGGGTGACAGTGTGGTGACCTCCCACCCTGCCTATGTGTACGACCAGTATACATACAGGCCCCTGCATCTCCACCCCAGAATACTGGGTCTTGAGTTGGTTTTTACCTTCTGCCCTAGTACATGTCTTATAGAATCCAGCCTGGACTGAGTCATCTAAATTTGGGTGTGATCTGGGACCCAAAACAAAAGCAACAGCAATTAAATGAGCCCCCCCCCACCTCCCAAGAAGCGAGTGGAACGCGTGCTTGTGGGTGAGGAGGCAGGTCAGCCATGGCCTGATAAGGACATTTAGGGAGACCAGCGACTCTATCTCCCTCCATCTTCCCCTCTGTGACATTAAAAGGAGGTTTCTCTGCTTGAGCTCTGAAATCAGGTGTGGCCCCAGTATTGAGTTGTAATTCCACCCCAAGGGAAGACCAAGAGAACCTTCTTTTGCCACCGCAGCAAGTATCAAGCATGAAAAAGGCTGGAAGCAATTCCTCTGCCCTGACTCTTGTCCATTGCAACTCTTCAATCATCCATTTTAACTGTTCCCCAAAATATCGTCCCCCCTGTTGAGGTTGGAGACTTGCCCCAGCTCCCTGGAGCTCTAAGTCCCCTCCTGATTTCACCATTCCAGACCTTATTTCGAGCTCTTTGAAGATACTTCTGTTTTTGGCCCTGGCTGTCCTTGAAGGGTAAGATGTTTTGGGTTTTCTACCCATTATGTAAAGTGTCCATGATGGGGGAATGGCCAAATTAACCATGGTATAATATATAATCCCACGCTGTGGTTAGGAGGGATGAGGCAGATCCCTGTGAACCCACACAGGCAGATCTGCAGACATACTGTGGAATGAAAAAAGTAAATTTCAGGTGGAGGACACATTAATTCACAGCAATAGTAATAAGCTAGCAAACAAAACTCCCTACCAAACAATCTTATCACTTTCTTTGGGCACATATATACAGACATGTAAATAAGTATTAATAGAAAAAGGGTTGGAAACATACTCAGGAACCTGAAGAGTGGTCACCTCTTCTCTCCCCCTGGGGAGAGGGGAAGAAGGGACTAGAATTGGGGTTGGTGCTGAGGGACTTTAGCCTTATCTATAATGTTTTAATTTTTCATGAGAATTAGTAACATAATTAAAAAAATGAGGCCTTTCTTGTAGTTGCCCCAAACTACTTGTTTTAAGCTCTGAGCTGGCATTCTGCACTTTAGGGGGTATGCTTATGTTCTGTCCATCCTGGAAACCCCAAACACGTGCGGAACACCTTACATACCAGCGTTTTACCTGCGTGAGCTCATTTGTCATCGGCCAGCCTTAGGTGCCTGCAGAAGGACTTTTTGGAGCCTTTGATCTGGTCCCTCTCAGCTCCTGCCTTTCCAGACTCTGGACCTAATTTCTTAAGCCTCTCCACAGATGGCGGCCCCTGGATCCCTGGTGTGTTTTGTTGTTCTGCCCTGACTTTCATCATTCATGGTCTCTCTCTTTTTCTCTCTGTTGGCACAGATCATGGCTGCCAATGTGGGAGGACTATGTAGGGAGGAAGGCATTTTCTATTTTGTTTCTAATCAGTTTCCTGAAGCTGCCTAGAGTTTGGTTCATCTTTTGAGACCATAGATGCCCCCTGGGCTGGATGCTACAGGAATTTTCTGGGAGCCCTTCTGAGGCTCTAAATCTGTAATCTCCACCCCTCAGGCTGTGGCCCGGCACTGGTCTGTGGCCTGTTAGGAAAACAGGGCCATGCATCACTGCCTGAGCTCCCCCCAACCGCCTCCCCAACTGCCCCACCCCCTATGGAAAAATTGTCTTTGATGAAACCAATCCCTGGTGCCAAAAAGGTTGGGGACCGCTGCTCTAAATGATCCTCCAAAGACGTGATTGTTACACCCCACTCACTTACTTGTTCTGCAGCTATTTATTGGTCATCTACTATGTGCCTGGAACTGTGCCAATCACAAGTCTGTTGTTCTATTCACCACTTGCAGTTCCTGCAGTTACTCCTTGGGCCAGGTCACTGTCCCCTCTCACTGGGAGACTGCAGCAACAGCCAACTTTGTCCCTTCAATTGTTTCTCCCCTCTCTAGCCAGAATGAACTTTCTCAATCAAATCTGATCACACCCTTCCTTTGCTGAAAACTCTCAATGGGTTCCCACTGCTCTAGGGTCAAGGCCAAGTGCCTTAATATGGCTTATAGGACTGGTTGGTGTGACCCCAGCTCACATCTCCACATGCATGCTCCGGCCACACTGCACACTCTCAGCCTCCCCACCCGCCATGCTCTCATCTCTGAGCCTTAGCGCATGCTTTCCCCTCTGCCTGCAGACCTCTCCCCACCACCTCATTTGGGAGGGGCTGGTGCTAATTTCTAGTTAAGCTTCAGATCTGAACTTAGGTAGCACTTCGTCTGGGCAGAAACATCCCTCAACCTCATCCCCTTACCCCCGAATGAGTTTGATGCACCTGTCTCTCAGGGTGCATCACACTTTGTGTAATTGCGTGCTAAATTAGTCTGCTTTCTCACCAGACTGCAATGTCTTGAATAATAATAATAATGACAACCTCTTCCACAGGGTGAGCTCTTTCTTGCCTTACCACACGCCAGGCACCATGCTAAGCACTTTTTATGCTTTGCACTATCTATTCTCACCTCTCTTTGAGTCCAGCAGTCTGAGTTCAGAGCCTGCACCTTTACCGGCGGGGAAGGGCAAGGCTGTGTCTATCAGATTCACAATTATATCCCTAGCTCCTAACACAATGCCTGCCATCTAGTAGAAATTTGATAACTATTTGTTGAATGCATATGTAAATTTTGAGTGCCCAGCAATGGGCAGCAAGTGTAATCTCTGCTGGGATTAGTTCCTTTTAAATGCAATGAGAGGAAGCAGGGCAACATCATCGATTCATGCCCAAACCACTGGAATGTGTAAGTGAGACAGTCAGAAGACTACCTAGGCAGTGCCGCTGTGGCTGTCCGCTGGGCTGGGCTGGGATGCCAAGCCAGTGAGATTTGATAAGATGGGGCTGGACATGGAGAGAAGGTCCTGGAGTCCAGGGAGGGGCTGGGGACCTCCAGGACCAGGCTAGGAAAGAGCTGTCTTGGGAGTTTCAGGTTAGCAGAGACCTCTAAGCACTTACTCTCAGAAGATTGATGAGGAGAGAATCCATAAGGTAAATTTATTCCATCTAAAGTGGGATTTATTCTGGTAATTTAAATCAGTGGTTCTCAACAGGATGATTTTACCCCTTGGGGTACATCTGGCAATATCTGGAGACATTTTTGGCTGTCACGACTGGGGTTTGGGGAGTGCTGCTGGCATCTGGTGAGTAGAGGCCAGGGATGCCGCTAAACATGCCACAATGCTCTGGGCAGCTCCCACAGCAGAGAATCCTCCAGCCCAAATGTCACTGGTGCTGAGGTTGAGAATCCTGGATTTAAACAATGGAGTAGGTGAAACCAATGAGTGAGTGATGCTTGTGGCAGTACCTTCTCTGATGGCCTTTAGCCCCTCTTTAACAATGCTGCCTGTGACAGAGGTGGGACTGGGAGGTGACAGGTGCCCCCTCTGCTTCCTTCTCTCTCCCCCTCCCTGGAACACATTACCAGGGTCTTGGCCCCTCCCTGTGGTTTCCCTTTGCTCCTCTCCATCCCTCATACTCCTGTTATCACTTCAGGATCAAAAGTTTGAAACATTTGGTACCCATATTTGAGAAATGTACAGGGGGTGGGTCTCAGGTGTGAGCACGCCTGGCTCACTTTCTCCAGGGGACTTTGATGTATGAGCGTTCACACTGCTCGTGACTTTGAGGGTCACGCCAGAAAGGGGCGGGATTAGAACAGGGTCAGGGAGGCTGTTGGGGGGTTGTCATGGGGATTTGCCCAGACAAAGTGTGACACTTGCTTTTCCCATGCCCCTGGTGGCCTGAGCCCTTCTTCTCTGTGCCCTGAGGGCTTCCCAGTTTCCAGAGACGTACATCGTCAGGGGCTGCTTTGGTCATGGAGATACCTCAACGCTCAAGGAACATAGATGCTCTTAGGAGAGAGTAGAAGTCTCTACTCCCTACTATGTTATTGTGGGTCCTACAAGAAGCAGATCCCAAGACAGAATTAGACATGCTAAAGAGTTATTGGGGGACACGCCTGTGGAGGAGACTGGGCGAGGAGTCTGACACCTTCCAAAGGAGGGCGGTGAGGGAGGGCGCTTTCCCGGGGAGAGCTGCAGCCTGCAGTGCAGTGGGGTTGTGAGAACGTGTCAGCTGGCCTGTTTGCCTGTTAGGGGAGCCTTAGGAGCTGCATCCCGCAGGAAGGGTGCTGGGACCCTGCTGCGCTCAGCCATGGGCTCCTCCTGGCCCTTAACCCTTGGCATTGCTTCTGTGGAGTTTGCAAGAGCCTCTGCAGGAACCCTGGACAACTTCTCTTCTCTTCTCAGGAAGCTAGAAAATGACTAAAGCCTCACTCCTGCCTCTGTGCCAGCCAGGGCTGCAGGCAGCATCCCACCTTAGTCCTGATCAGGGGCAGGGTTTACTGTGGCTCAACTCAGCCGCCTCCTCATCCGGTCAGTGTGCCTGTGCTCCAGCGCCGCTCCCGTACAGGGTGCTTCCCTTTCCCTTTAGTCCAGACGAAACCTGCTCCTCGCCTGGCCCACGCCCACCCCCACTTCTTCACATTTCCTCAGCCCCACTGACGTCCCCACTCCAGGAATTTTGGTTTGATACCGGGGCAGTGCCACCACTCAGCGCCTCCTTGTTCTCCAGTTGTTTCCGCTATGGTGATTTTGCTTCTTGAACTAGATTACAATTCCTTGAAAGTCAGGACAATGATGCGTCACCTCTCTCCCACCCCGTCCTTCTTTCTTCTTCTTCCTCCCTCCCTCCCTCGCTTCCTTCCATCTATCAAGTGTCAGGTTTGCCAGTAGAAACTGATTTCTTCTAAATGGATTGGCCACCTCTAAGGTCCTAGCTGGACCCCAGATTGGAAAATAGTTTGTTTGGGTTTTTTTGGTCTCTGGTTGGCCTGATGTTACCCTTTCTCTTCCTTCCTGGATCCCAGGGACCTCCTGTGCCCCCTTCTCTGGCCTCGCCTAACTAACCCCTATTCTCAGTGTCTTGATTTACACAGAGGAAATAGTGACTCACAATAGCCCAAAATGTCACTTCACCCCAGGGAAATTTTTGACCAGGTCCTCAGGAGTCGAAAGGATCAAACTCTAATGAATTTGATGCATGACATTTACGCCTGAGCTAGACCTCATCCTGTCCAATATGGTAGCCACTAGCCATGTGTGGCTTTCTAAATTTAAATTAGTTAGAATAAAAAATTTAGCCCCTCAGTTATAGGAGCCACATTTCAAGTGCTCAATAGCCACATGTAGCTAATGGCTATGACATCAGACTGCACAGACACAAAATAATTGCATCATCATAGAAAGTTCTATTGGACAATGCTGAGAGAAGGAAAGGCAATTTCTTAAAAGCAGGTGTGGGGTATATCAGGAACTTCCTCTCAGTCCTGAATCACCCTGGCTAAGAGGTTCTTGCCTTGCCTAAGGGAAGGGCCAGGTCTTTAAGACTTTCCCCTTGAGCTGAAAGGAGACCCCTCTGAGCCATGCTCAGTCACTAGAGATTCCCCTGCAGTGAGCTCGGGCCTTGAGGTCGCAGAAGCAGTGGTCTTGGGGTAATGAGGCCCTCTCCTGGGCCCTCTGGCTCTGGGAGCAACCCCTGCACGGGGCCTTTGGGGGCCACAGATCCCCACTCACAGAGCAGATCCCAGTGGAGCTTCTCATAGCCTCCAGGAAGTACACCTGTTCTGCAGTGGCCTGGGTGCAGAATTGCTAATGGGTGCAGCAATCAACATTCTGTGGCGATTGGTATCAGTTGCTCAGCAGAAGCTCAAGGAGAGACTGTGGAGCAGTAGAGAGTGTGAGGGGGAGAGGAAGAGGGAGAGAGTACTGGGGAGCAGGGGAGGATGTCTGTCAAGGGCTGAGATGCTGGGCCATCCAGGCCAGGTGCTAACCTTCCCACGAAGAGAACTGTAACCTCGGGGCCAGGGAGTGAACCATCTCAGTCTCTCCTGCAATGGATATTTGGGGGGTGATGCCCATCCTTGAAGGGGGCTCCTGGCAAACCTGAGTGTGTTGAGGTGTTAGACACAGGGTGCTGAGGGCACTTGATGGGAAAGTGAGGTGGCCTAGAATGTTCCGTCTGCAGTGAGATGGCTCAGAGGACACAGGTGGAAGACAGGGCAGTGCTTTTCAAACCTCAAAGGGTGGTCATCTGGGGCAAGGGTCAAAAACTTTTCCTGTGAAGGACCAGATATTTTAGGCTCTGAGAGCCTATGGTTTCTGTCTCCACCACTCGACTTGTTGTAGCATGGAAGCAGCCATGGACAATATGTGAACAGATGGGTGTGGATGTGTTCCAATGAAATGTTGTTTACAGAAATAGGTGGCAGGCTGGGTTCAACCTACTCCTGAGCTGGAACCTGCTCCTCAAAATATGGTCCTTGGACCTGCAGCATCAGCATCACTTAGGAGCTTGTGAGAAATGCAGAATCTCAGGCTCCACCTCAGATCTCTAGAAGCAGATCTGCATTTTAATAGATCCCCTGTGCCTATTGAACTTTAAGAAAAGAGTTTAAAGTTGTTCTGGGAGGCTCCAGGCAGAATCGGGAACAATGGGTAGAAATGGCAGGAAGTAAAATTTCATCTCAATGTAAAGATGGGTTTTCTACTTCAAATCCTCAGTTTTGCAACACGAGGCTGTCTCTGTAGGTCATGAGCACCCTGTCACTGTGATGTTGAAAAGCAAAGGCTACACACCCACTTGTTCAGGATTAGGGAGGACTCAGGCAGGTTAAATAGCATCGTGGCTAAGTGCCCTTGCTGGGAGGCGAGCTGCCTGGATTTGAACCCTGGTTGGGCAAGAGAATATTTCACTAATCTTTATTGCAGATTCCTCATCTGTCAAATGGAGTAATCAAAGACCTCACAGGGTTGTCCTAAGAATGAATTCGCTGAGAGTACTGGAAGAGCACTTACCGCACAGTAAGTGCTCAATGTTAGGTTACGATAGATTATGTAATTCCTTAATAGCTATCCATATTTTTGGTTGGATCAGGGACCAGCCTTTGTGTCTAAGGTCTCTTCCTTCCAACTCTGAGATTCAAGGAGGGAGAGGATTCGGGGAATAACAGTCACAGCCAGTGTGTTTTTAGTATTTAGTGTGAGCCAGGCCTTATGCAAGCAGCAGTTAATGACTCTCAAATTACTTTCAGATACTTGTTGGCGTGAAAGAGCAGAGAGATTATAATCTGTTGCCATCCAAACACTCTGCATGTTTCAGCTTTAGAAAGTCAAATTGTGCCCAGAGATGATGTGCATAGTTTTGTCATCCACAGATTTATGCTGTGTTGAGGGCCCAGAACTCCCTAGAGCTGGTCAGAGAGCTGCCTCTTCTGGCCTCATCACTGGCTGAAGTCTCAAGATGGTGGAGTCTAGAATACTTTATTGCAGAAAAATAAGGTGCCTGCAGACCCACAATCACACCTCGAGATTGAATGCCCCTTCTGTTGCTGTAGTTTTTGTGCTTATAATCCCCATCTATAGGTTTGGTTGGAAAAGGACTCTATTTTCGTGACTGACCTTGGTTTGGATTCTTGCTCCATCACTTCATAGCTGTGTGGTGAGGGGCAAGCCTCTAGACCTCTCTGGGCCTTGGTTCCTTCCCTTATAAAATGGAGGGATAATACTGTGTGCTTCACAGGGTCATAGTGAGGATGAGGAGAGAATGTATGTAAGAGTGCTTGGTAGACTGCCAGGAGCTGTACACATGGTGGTGGTCATTTTGATGGAGCTTCTTGAAGGCTTTTCCTTAACTCGCAGTGCTTGCCACATAAGGGGTCAGTACATCCTTATAAAATGTGAGAGGAACAAATGCTCTTCCTCTGTAGGCTGGGAAGGAGCTGCTTTGGACTAGGGGTGAAGCAAATGCCCCCAGGCTTGCCCCCACCCCATTTTGTCCCTGGCACTCCTCATGTGATGCAGAAGTCCCCATTGGCCCACGGTCCGTCCACCCACCTTTCTTCCTAGTAACGGCTTTGACTTAGCTTTGTGAAAACCAACATAGAGTTCTTATCTTCCCAAAGAAACCTTTCAAAAAACAACATACTGAATTTTTTATGGTTTATGTGTGTGTTTCAGTTTCAAAAAAGCGAGTGGAAAGGAAGGTAAAGACTGCCCTTTGCACCCAGGGCAGTACCCAGCAAAGCCCAGGGAGTCCTTTCTTGCCACTCAAAACTGCCCCCACCCCATCTCCTTCCTCTCTTCCTCCCCCATCATATAAATTTTTGGTGCACTCTGGCTAATTAATTTAAAGTGACGATAGTCTCAGATGAAGCTGTAAATTAGTTTCAAATGGCACAGCCGGGCCACCCACTACTGGAAGATCATATTGCAGTGACAACATTAAAACTTGAACAACCCTCAACAAGGGGGGAGGAGGGGGAATCCTAAAACCTCAAGTAAAAACACATTTCCAGCTCTATTCCTTGCTACAGCCCTCAAGAAAGTGGAAACAGATGGATGGTGGCTTTGATAATGAGAGAGGCAATCAACTTTAGATTAAAAAAAAAAAAGCTAAACCCTACCCAAAAGGGATGGGTCTGACAGTAAAATCCCAGACACATAACGTTCCATTTAAGAGGCTATTGAGATATTAGCAGGGAACAGAGGGGTTCTGAGAGAGTTCAGCCTCTCTCCTGGAGCACCCCCTATTGCTCCCTTGCCTCTGAAACCAGAGCACTCAGATCCCTAATTGAAACCACTGCGGAGTCTTTGGACGCTAGTGATGGTCATATTTCCCCTGGAAATCACTAAATGTTCTCAGGAGAATTGCCTGGGGCTTGCTGCCAGATCTTAGAGTGGAGAAAAGACATTTCTGTTTTTAATTTAATTTAATTATTTTTGGGGTTGGGGTGTGTGTGATTTTTTGGAGGGACAAGATACCAGGAACAAAGGGAAGAGTTCGATGTCAAAAGAAAACTAATATTGAAATCACAAGACCTGGACTCATGCCTCAATTTGGCAACCTACCAGCTGGGACAAATCCTGACATTTTGGTGCCTCCATTTCCTTGTCTGTAAAATGGGGATGAAAAAGCCTGCCTTACAGGCTCAAGTGAGACAATGGATGTGAGCACACTTGATAAATTCTAACAACCCTCCATGGTGCTGCGTGTAGAAAGTTCTCAGCGATTGAATTGGGAAGAGTGTTGGGGAAGGTGTTAGAATAGAAATTAGGGGTATTGGGCTTTTTGTTTCAGCTCTGCCACTTTCAACCCTGGGCTTGAGGCCAATTCCTTCTGCAGGCTGACCCTCGGCTCTTGGCCTGATTCGGGCCACCACTCCTGCCCTGCCCACCAGCCAAGGCTGTGAGGAAGAGCTAACGGGTGTGCACCTGTGTGCACCGGCGGCCCCCTCGGGCAGGGCCGTGCCCTTTGTCCACACCTGGCACATGCTGGGCACCCAATAAATCATTGTTGGATTGGCGAGTGGACACGTGAAAGGGGCTTGGACAAGGAAAAAGGTGGAAAATGGTGCACTAAAATTGATTTCTCAGTAATCTTAGCAAATTCCTCTGGGGACTTTGTCGGAAGAGATGGGCCATGTGAGTTCTGTTGTTCAGCAGGTTGTTTGAGGCCCCAAAGAGGGGAGAGACTCAGATGGAACGAAATCCTGGTTTGGTCCCGAGAATATTTGCATGTTTGCCAGTTCAATAATTTTGGAAAATACAGAGAGTTGGTTCTGATTCAAGCTCCCACTCAGGCTTTTTTCAAAGGCTGTTTTTGATAATATTTATAAGCATCATGGGGACAGGAGCTGGGACTATTTTATTTACTGAGTATTGCATCTAACAGGTGGCTGACACACAGGACATACACAATAAATAATTAATGGTAAATGTAGGAATCTCTCTCCTCTCCCCCCTACAAGCCAAGATGAACAGGGAGCCTTGACAGCTTCTGTACGAAGGGGGGGCTTCAGAGCTGTGGCCGTCTTAGAGAATTGCTCGGGACAGCTGGTGGAGGTGTTGCGGGAGAATTCTCCCCGGGCGGGGGGCTGGTGATCCCAGAGTGTGGTGGGAGCAGAGTGCGTGGGACAGAGCTCTGTTGTTATTCACATGTTCCCAATCTGTAGCCCAGATCTCTGGAGATGCGCTTCTAGGGTTGACGGCTGTCTTGCATTTCTGGCAAGAGGGTTGCTTACCCTCAGGGTCCTCAGGCACGGAAGTGGCACCACACGAGAAATAGGGCCCTGTTGGTGGAGCTGTGAAGGCGTCACCCTCACTCCGACAGCCTTTGGGCCCCGGTCAGCGCCCCAGCAAGATGGTGGCAAGATGCATCTGTGGTGTGCTCGACCAGCACCATTGTTTCTTCCTCCTTTTGTCCTTTCTACGCCCTCCTCTCCTTCTTTTCCACTCCATTCTCCTGCCCAGCCCCACAGTGAAAATCCAGGCCTTGGCAGGAGAGATCAGGAGGTAGTCTGGAAAAAATTCTTCCACGCCTTATAGCAAGGAGCCCCAGCAATAGCATTTTCCTCCAGCCACTAGTGGCCAGCCATGGAAGGGAATGATGCATTAGCTGTCTCTTGGATTCTTAAAGCAGCTCAATTCATGGCACTGGGAGAGTTTTGGCTAGCCCGCTTTCGTTAGAAACATATAGAAATGTCTCCCCCTTTGCCCCAATTTCTCCCTCTCTACTGGTGTCTGCTCTAACAGCTGGAAGAAATTTCTCCTTCATCTGCTATATTCAATCTTTCACTAAGCTCCATCAATTTTGCCTTTGAAATTTCTTTTGTCCTGGCCCCTTCTCTCCTTTCCACTGCTAATCCCGGGGGCCTGGCTCTCGCCCCTGCACGCCTGATCTGCCTCAAGAACCTCTTGGTAGAGTTCCCTGCCTCTGGCCTCTCTGCCTTTAATCCACTCTGCACAGCCGAGCCAGACTGATCTTTCTCAAGCTCTGTTTGCATCTTAGGAGGCCTCAGCTCAAAGCCCCTAGGCTCTCCAATGTACTTCGCATTTCCCAGACAGCTTTTGTAGCTCCCTCTGCCTGTACCTTCTTCCCAGACTGGTGGCTGTATTAGCTTCCTGTGGCTGTTGTAACAAACTACCACAAACTTGGTCCTTAGAAAAACAGAAACTTACTCTCTTGTGGTTCTGGAGGCCATAAAAATGAACTGAGTCTTACAGGCCTAAATCAAGGTGTCTGTGGGGCTGTGCTTCCTCGGGAGACTCCCAGGGAGAATCTGTTTCCTTGCCTCTTCCAGCTTCTGGTGGCTGCTGACATTCCTTGGCTTGTGGCCGCATCACTGCAGTCTCTGCCTCCATGGTTACACTGCCTTTTCTTCTCTCTGTAGTCAAACCCCCCTCTGTCTCCCTCTTATAAGGATATGTGTAATTATATGTGGGGCTCACCTGGATAATCCAGGAGAATATCCCAATCTCAAAATCCTTAATTTACTCACCACTGCAAAGTCCCTTTTGCCATGTAAGGTAATATTCATAGATTCCAGGGATTGGGACATGGATATTTTTGGGGAACATTATTCAGCCTCATGATGACCAACTCAAGTCCTCTATTTACTCAATACTTCAACAAATATCAATTGAGCATCTAGCATCTTATTGCTAGGCAATAAGAGTCATTATGCCTAAGGAGCCTTTTCAGATCCAGTCTCCTGTAGGGAGAACTACCCTTTCCTGGGCTCTTTACCTCCTGGAGCATGGTATTATTATTAATACATAGCACGATCATCACATTGGTAATTGTTATATGCCTGTTCCCCTCCATTAATGTGAGCCCCCTGAAATCTAAGCTAGCTTATTGAGACCTGTACTTAGTACTAGATGGGACTTCTAAACAGGACTCAGTGAAGTTCTGTTACATCAATGAACAAGTCTCTCCTTGTGTCCATTCTTCATTCTTCCTAAATATGTTCACCATTGGCCTGGATACTAGGATGGCTCTAACAACACACTTCTACCTTGGAATTAAGTGTTCAAGATCTGGCCTTCTTTGTGTTCATCTCCTTGGGTCTGGGTGACTTGGGTTATATCTACAGTGGGTATATCCCTGCTCTGCCTGGTCCCCAACAGTGTCATATACAATTATTCAATGCTTTCTAGCACTCATTTCTACTGCCCATTGGCTTTGGGGGAAGTCCAGGAGAGGGGAAGCAAGAACATGAGAGGTCTGCAATCTGCATTGACTCCTTGGCCACATTTCAGTAGGGCTTTGCCACTTGTTGTTATCCTAGCATGGCCCATCCACGCCCACCATCTCTGATATGCCAGCTCACTCTGCTCACATCTAGTGAACAGTGCTCTTTGTTTCCATTGGCAGGTAGGACAGACGTTCTTGGTAGGGCCATTCTCCACCATACATGATACAGAGGTGGGACAGACCCTACTACATACTGCCTGGTGCTGTTGGTTTATTAATTTAAAATTGATATCTCTTTCCCTGCCTTAGAAAAGTATATATGGTACCACAAATCAGTGATGCCAACTGGAGACTCATGGGTTTGTACGCAGCCCTTGGAAGTGCTGGGATGTGTTGTAGCCTAATGTCTAGGAAGTGTTTTAAAAGGTGATGTGACTCATAGCCTCACACTTCTCATCTTAACGAGCCTGGCCTTTCTCCTATTTCAGTTTACTGCATGCTGCCTATAGGCACTGGCACTAGACCTCACCAACGACCATTTCCTTATCTGTAAGCATGTGTTGCTTTTCCAGGTGGAAACTCTCTGAGGATAAAGATCATGTCACACATACTGGCGTGCACATGCACGCACACACATCCTTGTAACTCCCTGGCCCCCCACAGAACCTAGCAAATAGGACTCGGGGGGTAGGTGCTTGGATGCCGGTTAGTATTGTCCAGTGCTTTCACTCACCTCTGATGACTCTTGTCACATCCCTATACTGTTTGTGCTATCATTTGATTAATATATGTATTTAATTTGTCTCAAATCTTAGCTTGTGTAAACTTATTTTAAAAGGAAGCAGTTGTATCTCTACCATAAATAGAAAACCAGTATCACTTATCATAAATAGAACATAACCATAAAAATAAATATACTGAAAAAAATAATGTTATTAGCCTAAAAATTAAACAATGAAATATGGAGTAATAAAAATTGAGTTGATTCACAAAATTGAATTGATTCATGAAATGAGACCCTCAGTGAAAAAAATGGAATGGCTTATGACCAGCCAGTAATAAAAGAATATCAGTTTGGTGTCACCTTATTGGAGATGAACATGGGTTTCTATGTCAATTAAATCATAACATTTTTTAGATTTGATGGTGGTCAGCCCTGAGAATTCCATCTCACATGTGTTCATAGTCAGGAAGGGCTCCTGAATGCACCATTACTCAGATGGTAAATTTTAAAAAGTTAAATGTTTTAGTATGTATTTTTCAGTACATGTGAAAGAACATGTCTATTCATAGCTTACTTCATGTGAAGTTATGAATTATAGAATGATCCTGTGAGCCCACCACCCCCCTTAAGAACATTACTAATAACTGTGTGCCCCTCTCTGATCTCAGCCTGTGGCTCCCTCCCCTCCTTAGGTAAAAGTTATCCTGAATTTCCTTGCATTTAAAAATAGTTTAACCACTTGTGACATTCTTAAACAGTATATTGTTTAGATTTAGCTTGATTATGAGCTTAATAAAAATGCTGTCATACTGTTAGTAACTTCTAGGAGACTGGATAAATAATGGTGTATGTACACAATGGAATGTCATTGCAGGTGAAAATGAACATATTCAGACTGCACAAGACCACTAAGATGGATCCGTGTGAGGCAGGAAGCTGATCGCCAGCTCCCATTCTGCTCTGGCGAACCCCAGCCTTCACCTCCCCAGGGAAAGGAATTTAAAGGGTAGGGAAATTAAAAGGGCTTTCCTGCCGCTGCCTTTCACGTCCCAGTTACTTCCTATGCAGAAGAGTTAGCAATGCCACCTGAGACTGCTCTTCTTAGAAAGGCCTGCTTGCAAGGGTGGCCCTTGGCTGGCATCTGGGAACTTGGATTTTAGGAGGGTTCCTACCATTCCCAGATAAGAGTGGCTCACTGTGCCTAAACTGTCCAAACAATACTATTTATGTGGAACACCTGCTTTCCTTCTGAGAGTCTAGAGTTTTAGTATGTGCTAGGCAGAGGGTGCCTATTTGACAAGCTCCCCCTGCCCCCAACAAAAACCCTGGGCATTGAGTCTCCAGTGACTTCCCTGGCAGACACCATCTCACATGTGTTCTCACAACTCATTGCTGAGGGAATTAAGCTCATCTTGTGCAATTCCCTGGGAGAGGATTCTTGGAAGCTTGTTCCTGGTTTCCTCTGGACTTTGGCCCAAGGCTCTTTCTCTTTGCTGATTTGCTTTTGTACCCTTTCACTGTAATAAATCATAGGCAGGAGTTTGACTATATGCTGAGTCCTGAGTCCTCCACTGCAGTATCAAACCTGGGTGTGCTCCTGGGAAGCCCAACATGCCTCCAAACCCTCTGTTTTCCCATACTACTCTGCGTCGCTGAACAGAGGGGCCTCTGCTTTGGGCCTTGTACTTTGGAGGGCCCTGCATACCACATACACACACACACACACACTAAAGAACACATGGATGCCTCTGACACTTGAGATCTGAAGCTCAGTGCTGGCCCAGCACAATCTGTAACCCCAAAGACCAGCCCTGGTGACTATCACCATTAGGCCATAGGGAAACCCTTCTGTATGTCTCTTGCCTTAGGTCCTGGAAAACTGCATGGACACCACAAAGGTTGTATGTTGTCCACTTCCAACAGCATCAAAGACAGACACTGTTTCAGAGAGCAGGGAAAATTTGAGCAGAAATACTTGGGTAAGAGAAAAGGCACATTAATTAACTTGTCAAGTCCTTCCTCTCAGCTTGAATGCAATAGATTCTTGTATAACAAATTATTGTTTCCCAGTAGTGCCAAACATTCATTTTTTTGCTTCTCTTCATGTTCCAATCCTGGTTCTGAAGACAAGAATTAACACAGAAGTCACAACACTTACACATGAATGCTGAAGCATATTTTACAATAGTATTTTGATTCATATTACTCTTAAATTTTTATATATGCAGCTCCAGACATGTGTGAAGTGTAATATTGGTTCTTTTTTTTTTTTTTCTGAGACAGAGTCTCACTCTGTTGCCTGGGCTAGAGTGCCCTGGTGTCAGCCTAGCTCACAGCAACCTCAAACTCCTGGGTTCAAGCGATCCTCCTGCCTCAGCCTCCCAAGTAGCTGGGACTACAGGTGAGCACCACCATGCCCGGCTAATTTTTTTCTACTTTTAGTAGAAACAGGGTCTCGCTCTTGCTCAGGTTGGTCTCGAACTCCTGACCTTAAGCAATCCTCCTGCCTCACCTCCCAGAGTGCTAGGATTACAGGCGTGAGCCACTGTGCCCGGTCCATTGGTTCTTTATATAGCAACTAGGTATATATTGAATGCTAGAATTGTAAAATGTTTTATTTTTATAAAAATATTTAATATCTAATTAATTTTTAAGCATTTAAGTTTAAAAGTTTCAGCTTCGTTTGAGCACCTTTGGTTAAAAATTTTGATATTCATTAATTATGATATTTTGCCTTTTAATTTTTATGCCAATTTTGAATATTTTAGAAGAAAAATAACTATTACTGATATAATATTTGAAATAGATGCAATTTTTACACATATTTAAAGGTATTCTAAAAATAAAAGTACATTTACAGTTTATCTCTTTGAATACAATTACATTTTATTTCTAAATTCTTAGATAATTATTATCAATAAAATAAAATTTTGTAAAGATTAATATTCTTGGAGGTTTTATGAAATGAAGGCAAAAAATTTTATGAAATCAATATAAAATAATGCCTGGATTATGTCTCTATTTTATTACTCATCCAAATATCGACAACCCGTCAGTGGGCCACATAGACATGCACAATAATAATTGAATTCATCTTTGATGTTATTAAGAAGACTTTCAGTCATATAAAAACCACAACTTCATTCATCTTTTTAAATTGTTAGGAGATTATTTTTGCCAAGGTAGAAGCAGAGTGTTGTATGTTATGAGATGACAGCTGGAGTTGTGACTTTGACACACATAGACACATGGTATGTGGTCCCTATTTGTCTCTTGCTCTGGCCCTGCCAATGTTTGGGCAGCCCTGCTTCCTCCCTTCACACACAGCTGTAGAGGGATGTGGTTCTTGGTGTGGTGGAAACCCTTGGAGCGGATGCGGGTGGCCGTGTGGACCAGGCCACAGCTGCCTCAGTGTGGGTGTATTGTCCGAGCAAAGGCCATGCTGACGCTGAGGGAGAGAAAAGCCCTGTGAGCTGCCCCAGGGGCCTCTGCAGGAGGGACAGGAGAGCTTCCTCCTGCACACAGGGCCCTACATGCCACACTCACAAACATGGATGCCGTGGACCACGCTGAAATGTGGGGCTTGGGCCAGAGAGCTGGAATTTTAGCTCTGCCACTTTCTGCCAATGCCACTCTGAACAGATTCACTGAACCTCTTTGATCATGTTTCTACATATGTGAAATGGGAATCCTAATTCTCATTTACCAGGGTTGTGAAAACTGGGGTATATATTTAAAGCACATAACATGGTCTCTGGGGTGTGGCTTAATCCCTGCTAACCAATAATTTAGCACAGGGAAACTGAGGAAAGATGTTCAATGAGAGGCTGTAGTCACACTGGCAGTTAGTAGGGGAATGAAGGCCCCAGGCATTTGGACACCCAGTCTGATGTTCTTTCCATTTCCCAGGCCCTGGAAACCCACAGGTCCTCTGCAGCCCCTTTGCTGTCATGCCCATGCCCCGGTAAGAGGGGATGCCTGCCTTCTGAGCTGCAAGGTGTCCAGGTCTGAACACTGGCTCACTTTCCTCAGGATCTAGCTCTGAGGATCTATAGCCAGGTTGGGCGCCCACTGGAAGTCCCCTTACCTGTAAGTTATTCCACCAGTAATTAGATTTCTTTCTATTGTGGAAAGGCAGCATGTGTAAATCCACAGAAACCTGGGACCAGATGATATAAGGGTCACCTGAGCCTCCACGCAGCCTAAAATGCATCTTCCAGGAAAATGATTTCTCTGGGCGCATAAGTTACTGTGGTCCCAGGACAACTATAGCTCAGGCTCTGACCATTCCCGTAATGCCGTGTTCAAGTGATGTAGTGTTCACAGCTCCCTCGGCAGCCCTCTCGCCTTGCCCTGCTGCTGAGCAGAGGAGCCTCCAACATCTGCTGTCGCTGGATAAAATAAATGGAAAGGGAGGGAGGGAAAGGGAGGCAAATGCACTCCCTCCCCAGCCCACTTCCTTCCCAGGCTAGACTGACTCAACTTCAGAGTCTTAGTCCTGCAGCTGAGCCGCTTGAAGGCCAAAGACACTTTCAACCATGGCACAAATTGCTATCCGTGAGTAAGAGGATAAAATCAGGTACTTACCTCATGCCATACACAATAACAAGTCCCAGATGGATTAAAGATCTGCACATTAAATATAAAAATATTAACAAATTAAAAGACGATATAAGACTATATATACGTGTGTGTGTATATATATACACGTATTTATTTATTTATCTTGGGGTGGAGAAAGGCTTTCTAAATCTGACACCAAACCCAGTAAACCACAATAGAAAAGCTTGGCATGTAGCAACAAGAATGCTCAGGAAAAAAAAAGTTTCGCAGATTGAACTACTTAAAAATTAAAAAACAAAACAAAACTATACTGTCAAAGACACCATAAATAAACCAAAGCATAAATGACAGCCTGGGAGAAGGTATTTGCTACACATTCTAGTGGAAAAACAATGAATGTCCACACTATAGAATGTATTCCTCTAAATCAATCAGAAATAACAAAAATGGACGAATGGGCAACACACACAATTACACACATGTTATATACTATACAAATAGCTCATTAAAGAGGAAAAAATTAAAAGATACTCAACCTCACTAATAACTAAGGACATTTAGATGAAAACAACAATACAGCATTGGTTTTTTCCCCTACCCAATTATAAAGAGTAACCTTCAAAATTGGTGACAGTGAAGAAATGAGCATCGTTTGTACTGTTGGTAGGAATGTAAAGCTCTACTAATTTTCTGAAGGTAATTTGGCAATAGATGTATGAACTTAAAATGTGCTTATTGAGAACCTGCAATCTCTCCTCTAGGAATTTATCCTCCAAAAATCATAGCAGGAATGTGTAAAGACATATATGCAAGGACATTCACTGTATCACTGCTTATACAGGAAAATTTGTACAAGTTTAAATTTCCATCAAGAAGCATGGGTTAAATAAATTAAGGTATATCTGCGTAATAAAATTCTAGTCAATTGTTACAGAACAAGGTAGACCTATGTAATAAGAGCTAACAGTTTTTTGAGCATTTGTCACGTGCCAGGCACTGTTCTGAGTGTGTTACATACGTGACCTCATCGAACCCTCTCAACAACTTTATGAAGTAGGAAATGTCATCATCCACGTGTTGCAAAAGAGGCACAGAGAGGTTATTAACGTGCACAAAGCCACACAGCTGTGAGAAGTCAGAGTTGGCATTTAAACCAGGCAGCGAGGTTCCTGAGGCACCAACTCAGAAGGGGTTCACTGATAAAGGTTAAATGTTAAGTGATAAAAAAGGAAATTGCAGAAAGATGTAGCATAACTGCATTTTGATTAAAATATGTGTGAATATATAAAATATGTATTATTTATATGTATTGTTGCATTATCATAATTATAGAAAAGTAAATTTGGTGGTAGTGACTGAAGGGCCAGTGGGAATGGGCTTACTTCTTTGTTTTCTTCCAAAAAAGTGGTGAGACTAAAAATATAAAACTACCTGCTCAGTCTCTTCTGTTTTTATTTTTATCTTTTATTACCAATTGACTTGAATGAAATAAAAATGGCCCCATCCAGTGACCAAAATACATTCTTGAAAAATAACACCCAGTTAACGCCAGGAACAAAAATCTCAGTTTGGAAACACAGCTAACTTACTATTTAGCAGTAGATAAATTATTTTAAATAAAGGCTTTAAAAATGATTGAAAAAGTAATCTGTTGTCACTGCAGAAGATGTGGAAGGGACTGACAGTGTGGAGCAGTCACCTTATCCATCCCGCATGGTCCATGCTGCATTTTTGTTTTCTTCCTGTTTCCATGACATCCCCCTCCAATCCCCCAAACCCGCAGAGCAAACCTGGTCACGGACGGCAGTCACCATGCAATTGAAGTACCCTGACCTGACCAGGGGACATCACAGGGGGCTAGTCCAGGATTGAGATCCTGGTCCATTTGCTGGGGGCCAGAGTTGCAAGACCTATAGCCGCTTGACTCAGAAGGGGGCTCTGGACGTGGGAGGCACGTAGGGCTCTGTGGACTGTCTCATACAAGCTGCTGGAAACATGAAGTTGTTCAGCACAACTGGGCCACAGAGGTGAGTGCTGAGGCTTATAGGCAGTGAGTGGCCAGGCCACGGTGGGCCATACTGCGTCACAGTAGGCCACGAAGAGCCACGTGAAGCAGCTTGGACAGGCCTAGGCCAGTGGTTTTCAGCTAGGGGTGATTGTGCTCCCCATTTGGTAATGTCTGGAGACACTTTAGGTTGTTACAACTGGAGAGTGCTACTGGTATCTAATGAGCAGAGGCCAGTGATACTGCTAAACATCCTGCAATGCACACAAAATCCCCCATGACAAGGAAGTATCCAGCCCCAAATCTCAATCGTGCTGAGATTTCAAAACCTGCTCAGATTAGATCTCTTTGGTTGGCTTTGCAGAAGGAGGGGTGGGGGTCCCAAGAGTCCCACATCTGGAAGTTCCTCAGCCGGTGTGCTCATATTCTAGAGGAGAAGGAGATTTCTCCAAGGCCAGGTGGGGAGATCCAGCTCTGTCCTCCCCAGGGGGCTATGTTTCTGAGGAGCTGGGAGGAATTAAGTTATAATAATGACTAACATTGATACCATGCTTGACAGGTGACAAAGTACTTCCTCCTGTGCTTGGGTTCCATATAGATTGGGATCCTCTATACTGCCTGCTCCCCCATATTGTTAGAGGTGAAGGGGGGAGAGGGAAGCCTACACCTGCTTCTCATTCTCCCATGAAATGAGTTCCTTGTGATAAAACTCTCCACATTCTCCCCTTTGATCATAATTCTGACAATTCAAACACTGCATGTTGTTTCAGGATTTATTTATTGGAAGCCTTCCCCACCAGATGCCAAGGCAAACCTGCTCTTTCTCCTAATGCCATGGTGAACCAAGGTTGGCGACCTTGGCTGGAGCTAGGACGCTGTGAAATCAGGTGGGATAAGTGTAGGTTTCACGTACCTGATACATGTAAGGTGGAGGGAGAGTGGGCAGTGAGAGTGGGCAGTGATAGTGGGCCGGGGAGGCTGGGAGGGCAGGAGATGGACTGGGTGCCATGTGTCAGGCCCTTCTTATACATTATTGTACTTGTTTCTCATGACAACACCTTTAAGTGGGTTTTACAATTATCCTTATTTTTCAGAGGAGGAATTCAAGCTCAGAAAGGTCAATTGACTTAGCCAAGCTCATGTAATAATGAAGACAGGCTCTTTGGGAGCTTCTTCTTGAGCTCCTGGGAAGGGCATGGGGGACTTCCGGGAGTATCACGGAGTCAGTAGGGCAAATGCGAACTGGATGAGGGGAGACTGGGAGGAGAACCTGGGTCTGGGGGTGGGTCCGTCCTAGGTTAGGGGGCACCGTCCCCATGTCTGTGAGCAGACCAGCCTCAGGTGGAGGTTAGGGTGTGGGATGGCAGTGGCCACTGGGCAGAGCATCACTGCTCGCTCTGGGGATTGGAAGAAATGGGTGGGGGGACTGGTGTGAGGTGGTGGTGCCAGGATGGGTGCTGGGAAGGGCCTGTGGAGCAGAATGGGGGTGGAGATGGCCCCAGAGGCTGAGAGATGCTCTTCACTCCATCATGTGTGTGCCCTGCACCTGGAAATGGGACACTCCCTGTCAAAGAGCACGTGGCCCCCCGGGGGCACCCCACTTCTGTCAGTAGGAGAATGGCCTGTGGTTAGATACATTGCCAGGGTGCCACTGGCTTCCATAGCTCCTATGAGTGATTAGAAAAAGGTCCCCTTCTGGGCAGGTGCAGTGACCAGCACGTGGCTGAGGCCTTCCTGAGACAGCTGTTGAAGGCGGCCCTGGCTGCTGCAGTGGACCTGGCAGGGAGGCATGTGGTCAGAGAAGGGAAAGGGCAGAGACTCCAGGAGGGCAGGGACCAACAAGCTCTACATCTGTATGGACAACCCGTGGTACTAGCCTGGCACAGACTGTGTTGAGGAGGTGTTTGCTGAGAATGTCTGAAAGATAAATCACTTTCCTTTTGGTTCCTTGGGATGAGCTCTCAGCCTTCTTTGGAAGAAGATTTGGAAGTGAGGTCAGGGTGCTATTGGCCATGTAAGATAAGGACTAAAGGGGGAAATGCTTGGCTTACTGTGTCAACTTCATCAGTGAGTACTTTAGAATCCTAAGCAGTGATTACTTACCACGAGCCAGCCTTTTCAAATCCTTCTGTGATGATCAGTCTTATATGTCACCTTACCTGGGCTATAGGCTCCAGTTACTCAATCAAACACTAATCTAGGTATTGCTCTGAAGGTATTTTGTAGATGTCATTAAAGTCCAAAATCGTGACTTTACATAAAAGTGCTTATCCTAGACAATCTGGGTGGGCTTGGTTCAATCAGTTGAACGGCCTTGACAGCAGGACTGAGGCTTCCCTGAAGGAGAAGAAATTCCACTTGTGGACAGCAGCTTCAGCCCGTGCCCGAGAGTTCTGGCCTGCCATTCCTGACATACTGCCCTATGGATTCCAGATTTGCCTAGCCAGCCCCTACAATTGCATAAGGCAATCCCTTTATACATATCTCCTGCTGGTTCTCTTTCTTTGGTTGAACCTGGACTGATGCACCTTTGCATGGATCAGCTTACTTACGAATGCTGTTAGAGTCACTATTACTATTCCCATTTAAATGGGAACACAGAGAAGGTGAGCAGGTCCAGCAAGCCACAAGGCCAGGATTCCCATCTCAAGCCATCTCACTCCGGGTCCGAGTTCTCACTTGCCACTCCAGAGGATCCCAGAGGTGGTCATGCTGACAGCAGCCAGCGCCAGCTCTCTGTGATTGGCTGGTCGGGACCAGTGTTGGGAGGACTGGTTTGGCGAGTCACTATGGGAGTTGTATCTGGAGGACACAACCTCACCTCCCAGCAGTGATCTTTTACTTTGAATTCCGTGACACTTGTGTACATAGAATGTTCCCTGGTATCTTGCATTTGTTTATATTTTGCTTTAGAGTTATCTTCTGGTGGTTTGTTCTGTTTAAGTGTTTTCTCACAGGGCTGAGCTGATTAAAATTCACCGAAATGTTCACTATCAGCCCTCTAAACTGAACCCTTTTCTCTGATTCATTCATTCAGACTGACATCTGAGTTGCCTTCTTAACAAAGCAGCACCCAGCTCCCTCTGAAGAAGAAGTGTAGGTGGTGGCTGTAAAGGAATTCAGGGCCATCACATGGCTTGGTGGTGCCACCCGCCTGTGCCTGTATCACATCTGGGTGGAAATTACTCCTCAGGAGTAATTACTGAGAGAAAAGAAAAACCTTTGGGTCCAACGCTTGGGGTGCTCATTTCATATGGTTTAAAATCATGGAGTAAACTTGTATTGTGGCATTCAGTTTGTCTCCACGTGACAGCTCAGACCCTGAATGCTGACCACCTCCACCTTCTCCCTACCCCTGCCCTCGCCCCCACGGCTTCTCCCTTCCCGTACCTGCTGGCTTGGCAAGGAGGACTGAACATGGACAGCCAGGGCTGGGGGATGGAATGCATCCACTTCCAGCGAGGACTTTCAGAAAATGCCAGATGGAACATGAGCAAAAAAAGGTGTGTGTGTGTGTTGTGTGTGTGTTGTGGGGTATGTGTGTGCTGTGATGTGTGCATGTTGTGGCATGTATGTATTGTGTGTGTGTGCTGTAGTATGTGAGTGTTGTGCATGTGTGTTTTGTGGCATGTGTGTGCTGTGATGTGTGTGCTATGGTGTGTGCTAGGGTGTGTCTGTTATGGAGTGTGATGTGTGTACATAGGCGTGCTGTGTCAGAGGGGGTGTGGGGCAGCAGGCAGAAAGAGGGTGGCTAGTAATGGATCAGGGGATAAGAGTTAGGTCTAGCCTGAGAGGTAAGGTTTAAGTCCATGGGACAAAACTGGAGGTTCGAACTCTTGGAGTCTCCAAGGAGTGTGGCTGGGAGACAGAAGGCTCAGTCCAGAGGAAGGAGGTGAGGGACAGAGACCAGTGCCCGTGACTCAATGACTTAATTTTAAGAACTAGAGTCTTCTCTGTCTCTGCCTCTGTCTCTGTCCCTCTCTGTCTTTCTCTGTCTCTGTCTCTCTTGGTGTCTCTCAGTCTCTGTTTCTGTCTGTCTCTCTGTTTTTGTCTGTCTCTGTCTCCTCTGTCTGTCTGTCTTCATCTCTCTGTCTCTCTCCATTTGTCTCTGTTTCTGTCTGTGTGTCTCTCTCCATCTCTGTCTGTCTCTGTCTCTCCCTCTTGCTCTTGGCATGCATGCACGTAGGTGCGTGCACACTCTTTTTCTTTTGAAGCAGAAAAGCTATTGGGTGGCTCACAGAATCACCAGGAAGAGGAGCACTCAGGCCTTCAAAGGGACAGGAACAAAAGGCAGAACCACATGCAAAATCGTGTCCCAGAACCAGGCTAGTGAGGACACCGTTGCTGGCTCCCTGCTGGATCCTGGACACCGCCCACTGGCACTGCTGCTGTGCAGCTGCCGGACCTGGCTGCTGCCGACACCAGAATCAGGGAGCTTTCCAAAAGCCTGGCGTGCCTCTGCTGGGAACCCAAGAGGTGACGTGAGTCCCCAGAGAACCCAGCTGGATAGGTGAGGCAAGCTAGATGCAGCCTTGGGATTCTGGTTTACTGTTGGAAATAAAAGAGACAGTTATGGTCAACTCTTGTGCAAGTTGGGCACAGAGTGTACACCAGGAATGTCAAACTCTCATTTTACCCTGGAACACCAGCACTCCCTTCCCTAAATTCCCTTACAGATTTTAGGGAACCTCTAACCTCTAGTAAAACGGATGGATTATTGGGATGTCTCCTTTTCTGTCTAGTTCCACAGGTGCAGTCTCCTGAAAAGTGGATTGGCCAAATGGCACAGGAACAGGAGGTTAGAGAGGGAAGATCAAGGACTCAAGATAATGTGGAAAAAGGAGATACTGGACTCTTCCAGCTATAAATCCCTGATTTTTGTTTGTTTACTCTGGGCCATAGATTTTGTTTTTTAAAGCTGAGACCTAGACCTGCAGGAGAGCTGTCATTGTCCTCGGAGATGGAAGGCAGTGATGGTGGAGTAGACCATACATTCTCTCACTGAAAGCAGCCTGCGGTGTTGTTGCAGAGGCCAGTGACAGCCTGCTCTGGGCAGGAAACTTCCAAGTGCATCGAGGTCCCATCCCATCCTGGAAGAAATGCACAGCCAGGTACTGGGAGAACTGGTGAGGGGTGACCTGTGTTTCCCAGCCACTTCCTAGAAGACGACAGAGAGGCCAGCAGCGATTAGCTTCGTCGAGACCACAGGCCGTGCAACCCTTAGGATGAGTGGCCTTTCTGGTTCCTTTCTCTTTGCCTCAGGGAGCCAGGCCTGCCTGAAAATGGGACCTTGGGGACTGGGGCTGAGGGAGAAATCATGAGTCATAGGGCTTCCCCACACACCTTCCTTCCAGGGCTGGTGAGAACTGGCTGTGTCTGGCGTGGAGTAGGAAAGAGGATGTTTCCAGGGATCTCAGCAGGGAGTGGAATCTTTTCAGAGTGTGTGTGTATATGTATATATATTAGTGCATATGTGGATGTGTGTCCAAGTATGTTTATGTGTGTGTGTATTTTTGTATGTGTGTGTTCATGTGTGTGTATGCATGTGTGTGTTGTGTGTATGGTGTGTATATGTACAGCAGTCCCCAACCTTTTTGGCATCAGGGACCAGTTTCATGGAAGGCAATTTTTCCATGGACTGAGGGTTGGGGGCTGGGGGGTTGAGAGGGAAGCAGAGCTCAGGCGGTGATGCGAGCGATGGGGAGCGGCTGTAAATACAGATGAAGCTTTGCTTCTCACCTGCCGCTCACCTCCTGCTGTGTGTCACACCCCACCCCTAAGTTTCATGGAAGACAATTTTTCCATGGATGGGGGTGGGGGTGGGGGTGGAGCTCTGCGGCCCGGGTATTGGCGACTGCAGTATATATGTATGTGTACATGTGTGTATGTGTGTCTCTATGTGTGTCTGTATATACATGTGTATGTTGTGTGTTTGGTGTGTGTGTTGCATGTGTATGTGTGTGTATGCAAGTGTGTGTATGTATGTGTGTTACGTACGTGTGTTGTATGTTGTGTGTGTATGCGTGTGGTGTATACATGTGTGGTGTGTGTGTGGTGCATTGTGTGTGTCTGCGTGTGCATGTACTGTGTGTGTGTTGTGTGTGGGCAGAGCAGAGGGCGACCCTGCTGTGTGCTTCCCCGGTGCACCCACGGAGGAGAAGGCCATATCTCTGAAGACTCGGGGAAGCTGGGGAGTATCGAAGGCACGTTTGCACAGAACAAAGCAAAACCCTCAGAAGTTTTTTCCTGTCTCTGATTCCAGAAAATTACTTGCCCTTTCATCTGCTTCTCAAGTTCATAGCCTGCCTGTGTCACAGTCTCTTTTCATCTCCTGGCATTTCGGTTCTCATCCTTTCTGTTTTCTGTCTGTCCGGCTGGGTTGTCTTTTGTCTTGGCAGGGTCTGCCAGTCCCCGCTCTGTGTGTCCCTCCCCCTGCTTGGCCAGGTTGTCCCTCATTCTGTCACTCTTCGTCCTCCTCCTCCTGGCTCGTGCTGAGCAAAGTGGCTGTCAGGGCCACCCCTTGCGAGAGCTGCATGCTGGAGAAAAACAGCATCTGAACTGATGAATGATTTATTTGGCTCCCTGTCTGCGTTTTCCTCCAGCTTGGTCTTGAACCTCCCTTGCAGCTAGGTGACGTCTGGGGGCCGGCAGGGCCCCCAGCCTTAGCACCTCACGCCTGCGTCCCTCCTCCTGACTTAGAGTGGTCCTGTCATTCTGTCTTACAAATTGGGATCTCTTCCTGCATACGGGCTTTGGTGACAGCTACCAGATGGTAGGGACTGGTTTTTATAGTAACTCATTAACCTCTTGCCATCCTACAATTAAGAAAGCATTTAATTGCTTTTTCTCAAGCCATCCTATGCGTGATTCAGGCAGCTTGCATTCATATGGGGAGCAATTTGCAGCTAGAGCCTGGGAGAGTGGGAGCAGTGTGGGTGGCAGGCTTGGGTAGCCCTGGATTGCCTCTTGGGACCTCAGAATCTTCCCCACCCCAGTGATTTCCTTCTAGGTGGACAGTGTCCTATAGATTAGCTCTGACTATATCTTAAAGATTGTCTAGGTCCCTCTGTCATTCATCTGTTGGGAAGACTAAAGCCACATAGGTCAAGGGACTTGCCCAAGGTCACACAACTAGTTAGTGGCATAACCTGGGCTTCAGCCTGAGTCTTTTCACTCCCCACCAGCTGTGCTCTAGCCACCCCCTTATTTGCTAGCATTCCATGGGGACTGTGTTTCTGGAGCACTCTGGAACGATGTTCACGCACCTGGGCTGCCTGTTGGTGCACACTGCCTGGGAGCGGTCTACTCAGGAAGCAGCTCAGAGCCTCCCTAGATGGATTAGCCAGCTCGAGAGACAGAACCCCCCTGCCAAACAGCACACCCTGCAAGGCCTCTGGGAGGCCCAGCCTCTCTCTACACTGCGGCACTGGGGCCACTGAACACACAGCCCAGGGAGCACGGGTGCTCCAGTCCATAGCAGAGCTCCCACCAGCCTGGCTTAGGTGCCAACCCCACACCACCTGGCCAGGTTAATGTGTCTCTCGTGCTCCATCCCAGAGACGGTTAACAGCAGGCCTCCCATCCCTTTCCCCGGCCACCATCTCTGCAGGGCACATCTCTGCTCACTTGTCACTGCTCGGGCTCCCTGACTGCTCAGCCCCGACTCTCTCCCAACTCCACACCCTTCCACTGGGCCTCAGCCACTCCATGGACAGCAGTGTCCCTTCCTTCCCAGCAGGGTGGACATGCAAATGCATTGTCCAGATCTCGAATGAAGGAGGGACTTGTTGCCCCAGCAGCTGGGAGGGTGGCCAGAAGGCTGGCTTTAGCCGTCAGCCCCCTCAGGGCCTTAGCTGCAGAGCACTGCCTTGCCCAAGGTTGCCCTTCCAGCGGCATGCCACATCCGATGGCTGCTCCATGTGGGGGGTATAAAAACCTGTCTATTTTGGTCCAGTGCAGGACAACTCTGATGGATGGGCTATTTTAGTTCCAGCTCTCCCCATGAGGCTAGCGACTGCCTGTATCCTAGCTCCACTTCCCTTTCTACCCGATCCTGCTTCCTCCCCATCGCATCCTTAGGTGTCGATGCCAAGAATCTTCCTTAATAAACACCCTTCGCATTAAACTCCCTCCCAGAGTCTGCTTTCCAAAGAATCCAGCCTGAGACCCCCAACCTTCAGTGAGCCTGGGCTGTCCCTAAGGACACCATCTCCCCTATAGCCATGCTGTGAAGGGCAGCCATTCTCCCCTCCTGTGTACACATCCTGTGTACCTCCTCCTTGTCTCCGCTATGTCTCCTTGCTTCTTGTAAAAAGCCCCTGTTCCTCAAGACTCCTGCCATGCAGCTATGTCCTTCTGCACCTTGACATTGCCTGCCAGCCTTGGGGTCCCTGCAGCTCAGCAGTTCCTGGATCTGTTTTTGCCCCTCATCTCCTGTCATCATAGGTGACTGCAGCCTCTAAGTGGGTGGCCTAGACACCACTCTGACCTTTTCATTCTTGGACACCAGTGATCTTCTTCTCACCCCCACCTCATCCAGCCACTTCTTGGGTCAGGTCATAGAGGGGTCCATGTCATCACCCCAAACCACACATTCTCCAAAATCACTAGTTCAGAAGCTCCAGCCAACCTTGACTTGTCTTCCAGCCTATGTGCTCAGGCTCCTCCAATGCATCCATTCTTCAGTCTCACAAAGACCTCCACTTTATAGACCCTTTCCCAAATTTCCTTCTGTCGACCCTTGGCTGCCCATTCCTCCTTATCCACACTAGATTTCTTGATCCATCATTGTGATCCCTATCTTACAAATACCCTGAGTTTCCTAGCCCCTTTGGCCTAATGCCTTTGCCTGGCTAAACTCTAATTCTGGACAAAGCCAACCAACCCTACTGTTCTAAGGCTGCCTTTGGGTAGCTGAGAGTTGCTGGAGAAAACCTCACCACCGGTCCAGTTGGCATCACAATAAACTCACAAATCACCAATACATCTGGGATTTGCAACACTTCTTGGAAGTCTCCTGCTGTATTTCAGTTAGCTCACTGTACCCTCTTCTCCAAAACAGCTATTACATCCCTTCCCCGCTCATCTCAAACTTCCACCCCCAACCCTTCAGCAAATGGACACCCTCTTTTATAGGTAGATAAAATCCAGCAAGAAGAAAATGCTCCCAGCTTCCTAAGCCATCTTTGCAAATGTCCATGTACATCCATTGCTTCCTTCTTCTGTCTGGCTGGGGTGGAGAAAGGGTCCCCTCTTCCTGGCAATGGCCACATCTTCCACACATGCTCATTTCCATCTTAGGGACCCCACTCCATCGCCTATGCCCTTGCCTCTATAGCTAAGCTCATCTCTCTTACAGATCCTTCCCATCAGTAGCCAAGCTTGCTCTTTCTTCCCTTCCATGAAACATGGGCTCCTGGAGAGCGGGGCCCTGTCTATCTTGTTCCTGTGTATTTGTTGTACCCAGAAATGTGCTCGGCACAGACTCATGCTTAATAAATAATTTCTGACTTTCTGATTGACTGACTGGCTTTTCTCTTCAACATGCTTCAGTCCTCACCACCAATACCATCCATCACCCCCACGTTGTTTAATCCAAGGGGCAATTCTCAGTCTTCATCTTTCTTGATGTCTCAGCAGCATTCCCCCTTCCCAAACACTGCCTCCTTCATGAAATGTTCTTTTTCTTTGGCTTTTACCAAATTGTATTCCCTTGTTTTATCTTCTTCACATACGGCCAATCCTTCTTAGCCTCCTTTAGGGAGTTCTTCTTTTCCAAGCTACTTTCAGTTGTTGGCGCTCTCAGGACTTGATCCTGAACCACATTCCTTCTCATTTTCCACCTTCTCTCTAAATGATCTCATCCACTCCCATGGTTTCAAATTCCATTAACTTAACAATGAATCCCACAATTATTTCCCTAGCCCAGACCTCTTTTTTGAACCCATAGCATACATTCTACGTGCCACTCAGTATCTCTGTTTGAATATGTCATAGCATCTATCTCTAAATGAGCATGCCCCAAACTGAACCCCTGTTCTCTCCCCCACCCCACATCAGCCTGCCCCAAGCTTGGGATCTTCCTTGACACAGTATTATCCCTCACTCTCCAGAATCAATCAATCATCAAGTTCTACTTCTAAAATACATCCCAAATTTGGTCATTTTTCTTCATTACCACTGATACTACCTTAGTCCAAGCCACCTTTATCCCTCACCAGGATAGCTACAATGGCTTCTGCTATGGTTTGAACGTTTGTCCCCTCCAAACCTCATGTTGAAACTTAATTCCCAATGTAAACAGTATTAAGAAGTAAGGCCTTTGAGAGGTGATTGTGTTGTGAGGGTTCTGCTCTCGTGAATGGATTAATCCATTCATGGATTAATGGGTTATCACAAGAATGGGTTAGTTACCACACAAATGGGTCTGTTATAAAAGCCAGTTTGGCTCTTCTCTGGCCCCCTCACCATGGGCTGCCCTGTACCACCTGGTACCAAATTTGGGATGTATTTTAGAGGTAGAACTTGATGATTGATTGATTCTGGAGGGTGAGGGATAATATTGTGTCAAAAATGATCCCAAGCTTGGGGCAGGCTGATGTGGGGTTGGGGAGAGAACATGGGTTTAGTTTTGGGCAAGCTCATTTAGAGATAGATGCCTATGACATATTCAAACACAGGTACCGAGTGGCACATAGAGTGTGCTGCAGAGTCCCACTGGCAGGAAGGCCCTCACTAGGTGTGGCCCCTCAACCATGGACTTCCAAGCCTCCAGAATGGTAAGAAATAAATTTATTTTCCTTATAAAGTGCCCAGTCTGTGGTATTCTGTTACAGCAACAGGAAACAAACTAAGGCAGCTTTCAACCTAGTCTACCCACATCCACTCTTGCTTGTCCTCAGTCCACTTGCACTTAGCAGTCACTGTGCACTGGGCTTTAAACGTACAAGTCAGGTCATATCGTTACTTGTCCCTCGACTTAAAACCCTTCCGTACTTGTTTGCAGGATAAAGACCCAAATTCTTGACATGCCCTACAAGGCGCTGTGTGGCCTGGCCTCTGCCTGTTTCTCTACTCTTGACTCACATCGCTCTTTCCTTTGCTCACCAAGCTCTGGTAATACTGACCATCTTTTACATTTTCTTTAGTATCAAGCTCTTTCACACTTGTGGGCCTGATCATATTGTTCCCATGGGCTGAGATGCTTACTGTCTTTTCCCTAGTCATCCTCCAAAACTTAGCTTAAATGCCATTCCCTCTGGGAAATGTTTCCTGGCCCCAGTTCCTAGGTTAGATCCCCCAATCTCTTTTCTTTGTTTTCAAAGCTGTGGTAGAGACCTTGTTCACCAAAATCTGTTCTCCCCTTCTTTGGGAAGGTAGGGGAACTACATTTTCAAGACTCCCCTGTGGTCAGGCGGGGTCATGTGACTAAATTCTCCCCCACGGGATGTGAGCGGAAGTGATGTTTGCCACTTCCAGGTTTGGTCCGGCCTGTAGCATCCTCCCGAGGGTGCTCCTCTTTGGTCTTTCTCTTTCCAGCTTTCTGGGGTAATATGCCCAGAGCACTCTGAAAGCCATGTGTTGACATTGACAGAGCCTCCACCAACACAGGCCCCTGAATGACCTCATGGAGGAGAGCCACCTCACTGACCTGAACATCTGCACAGGACTTTATCTTGAACAAGAAATAAACTTTCTAAGACACTGGGTCTCTTTACCACCAGAGCTCAGCCTACCTTCATTGATGTTAATATAATAGCCTGTAATACAATTGTCATTAAGAAATTGTCAATTATTTAACATTTCTCTCTGCTAGTAGATTGTAACTCCATGAAAGTGAGGAATGTCTTATTTACCACTTTTTCTCCAGGGCTCAATAAATATTTGAATGAAATGGCTCATCCAGATTTTGTGGAAAGCCAGCAGTGACCCAGGAGCATGCCTGGTCCTCTGTAATGTTATTTGTGATTTCTGATAATGCTTACTAAGGAATATTGGGTAGTGTCCAGTAGGCCCTTCCTCTGCTGCAGGTCTTTTCTTCTCCTTCGTTTAGGTTTAATTTTATTTTCTAGTTTCCTAAGGTGGAAGCTTAGATTATTGATTTGAGAACTTTCTTCTAGCTTATATTGTTGTGATCACAGAACATATTTTGTATGGGCTTAGTTCTTTTAAATATGCTTCATCTTGGTACATATTTTATGTACACTTTAAAAGAATGTGTACAGTCCTGTGTTGCATAATGATGTTAGGTCAATGACAGACCACATATACCATGGTGGTCTCATAAAATTATAATGGAGCTGAAAAATTCCTACCACTGACTGACATCATAGTCATTGTAATGTTATAGCACAATACATTACTCACATGTTTGTGGTATTCTGGTGTAAACAAACCACTGTGCTGCCAGTTGTATACTGTAAAAGTGTACAGAAATGTCCTAGGCCCTCACATTCATTCACTGCTCACTCACCCAGAGTAACTGTCAGTCCTGTAAGCTCCATTTATGGCAAGTTCTCTATTCAGGTGTACCCTTTTTTATCTTTTATACCATATTTTTACTGTACCTTTTCAATATTTAAATATGTTTGGATACACAAATACTTACTATTGTGTTACAATTGCCTACAATATTCAGTACAGTAACATGCTGTACAGGTTTGTAGCCTAGGAGCAATAGGGCTATACCATGTAGCCTAGGTGTGTAGTAGGCTATACCATCTAAGTTTGTGTAAATACACTGTATGATGTTTGCACAATGATGAAATCACCTAATGGATGAATTTCTCAGAATGTTAAGTAACACATGACTGTATTCTGTTATTGTTGGGCAGAGTGTTTTGTAAATGTCAGTTAGGTCAAGTTGCCTGATAGTGTTGTTCAATATATCCTTACTGATTTTCTGCATACTTGTTGTATTAATTATTTAGAGAGAAGTGTTGAATTCTCCGAATCTAATTGTGTGTTTGGGTATTTTTTCATTCAGTTCGGTCAGTTTTTCTTTTATATATTTTGAAGCTCTATTGTTAGACACACATACATTTAGAATAGTTTTGCCTTCTTGGTGAAGTAATCACTTTATCATTATCTAATACCTTTCTTTGTCTCAGTTAATATTCCTTTCTCTAAATTCTACGTTGGTCTTATCATAGGTGATCCAACTTTCTTTGAATTATTTTTTGCATCATATAATTTTTTCCATTCTTCTACTTTTTTTTTGAAATGGAGTCTTGCTGTCTTGCCCAGGCTGGTCTCCAACTCCTGGGCTCAAACGATTCTCCCACCTCAGCCTCCCGATTGGCTGGGATTGTAGGTGCATGCCACCATACCCCGCTGGCATTCTTCTTTTAACATATCTGTCTTTACATGTAAAGTGAGTGTCTTGTTGATAGCAGATAGTTAAGTTTCTATTTTTTACTTAGTCTGACAAACTCTGCCTTTTATTTGGAGTGTTTAGATCATTTACATGTAATGTGATTATTGATATGGTGGGTTTGAAATCTAGGGTATTGCTACTTGTTTTCTGCTTGTTCTATCTGTTCTTTGTCCTTTGTTCTTTTCCCCCTCTTTTTCTGCCTTCTTTTGGGTTAATTATTTTTTACAATTCCATTTTATCTCCACTATTGGCTTGCTGGTTATACTGTTTTTGTTTTTGTTTTTTTGTGGTTGACCCAGGGTTAAAATATACTTCTTTTCATTCATTATGCTCTACCTTCAAATAATTTTATACCACTTTACATATATTGTAAGAATTTTTTATAAATATTTTTCAATTTCCTCACTCCTATCCTTTGTGTTAAAGTGGTTTTAAATTTTACTTCCACACATATTATAAAGCCCACAATACATTGTTGTTATTTTGCTTTAAATGGTAAATTATATTTTTGAAACTTATTTTGAAATACTTTTAGACTTACAGGAAAGTTGCAAAAAGAATACAAACATTTCATTTATACTCTTTATTCATATTTTCCTATTGCTAACGTACATAACCATTGTATAGTTATCAAAACCAGGAAATTAACATTGGTGTAATACTATTAACTAAACTACAAATCTTATTCAAATGTCACCAGTTTCTCCATTAATATCTTTTTTCTGCTTCAGTATCCTACAGCACTGAGTTGTATTTCTTTAGTTTCCCTTAATCTGTAACAATTTTCATTCTTTCCTTGCCTTTTATGACCTTGATATTTTGATGAATATTAGTTAATTATTCTTTAGAATGCCTCTCAATTTGGGCTTGTCTGATATTTTCTGATGATTATATTGAGATTATGCATTTTTGGCAAGAATACTACAGGGCTGATGTTGTGTATTTTTCAGTGCATCATGTCAGTGAATACATACATTGAAATGTCTTATTACTGGTGATGTTAACCTTAATCACTTGGTTAAGGTTATTTCTGCTGAATTTCTCCACTATGAAGTTACTATTTCCCTTCTTTGTAATTGACAAATATCTTTGCGGAGATACTTCGAGTGTGTGCTAATATCCTGCTCATCTTCAAACTTTCATCTACTGATTTTTGTATCCATTGGCAGATCTTGTCTTTAACAATTATTACTGTGGTGTTTCCCTAATTGTTAATTTGTATTTCCCTCATTCTTTCTACATTTATTAATTGGAATTATTCTGTATATAATTCTTCTGTCTGCCGGTATGGACTTATGGGTATTCTTTTTATTCTAAGGGTTGTAATCCAATACAGGTGGTATCATTATTTGTCTATTGCTCATATTGTTCCAGCTTTGGCCATTGGGAGCTCCTTCTCGTTAGCATGCCTTTTTGACATGCTCCCACCCTTTCTCAAGGATTCCCTTATTTTTTGGCATCACAAGATGTTCCAGGCTTGTCTGTATTTTTCCTGCCCCAGTCCTGAAATCAACTTCTTTTTCAGGGAGTCCTGTTTTATTGTTGTTGTTTTTTTTTTTTTTTTTTTTTTTTTTTTGATTAGAGAATGGTATTTAGAATCCACGACCTGAGTGCTGGTTGTGCTCATTGCTCCTGCTGGGGTGGAGGAGGAACTCCCTTTCCTGTACTCTCCTTTGATTTGCCTGGTCGCTTTTCCAGTATTTTCAAAGTTAGAATGATTAAATATTTTGGTGGTTATTCAAATAAAACTTAGGCCCCTTTTCTACTGTTCTCTACTCTCTACAGACTTTTTCTATGCACTCTTTCTTACCACGGAGCCTTGTAACTATGAGGGGTGGAGTGGCAGCATGAGAGGTCACATGACAGGGTTTGGAGATTTTTCTCTTTTTACTCACAGTTATTTTTCAGTTTAAGCATTCTTTGTCTTCAAGCTATGCTGATGGTATGGTTTTGTTTAAAGGCTACTTTTTTCTTTTCTTATGATTTGGGGAAGACTGTTTGGGAGATACTTAGCTTATTTATTTCTATCTAGCATCATTTTCCTCTTGCCTAGGACTTCCTTTAATACTTCTTGAGCCCAGATGAGCTGGCCACAAATTCTTTTATCTCTGTTTGTCTAAAAAATTTTTTATTTAGCCTTCATTTTTGTAAGCTGTTTTTGTTGGGTATAGAATTCCATGTGACTGTCCTTTCATCTCCCTTTCAGTTTTTTCCAGATGTTGCTTCACTGTCTTCTGGCTTGCACAATTTCTGACAAGGATTCTGTTGTCACCTTATCTTTGTTCCTCTGTATGGGGTCTTTTTTTTCTTTCCTGACTGCTCTTAAGATAATTCTCTTTATCACTAGTTTGAAGTGATTTGGTTATGATGTGTGTCTTGTGGTTGTATTCATGTTTCTTTTGCTTTGAGTTTATTGAGATTCTTAGATCTGTAATAACACAGTTTTAAAATCAAATTTGGAAAATTGTAGGCCATTATTTCCTGGAATATTTATGTTTTCCCTTCTGTCTTCTCTCCTTATCATGCCCCAATTACATCTATATTAGACTGTTTAATATTGTTCCACAGGTCACTGATACTCTGTTTATTTATTTATTTTTGGTCTCTTTTCTCTCTGTTTTTCATTTTGCATAATTTTTATTACTATGTCTTCGAGTTTAATTGTCTTTTCTTCTGCAGTGTCTAATCAGCTTTTACTTCTCTCTCTCTCTCTGTGTGGCAATAGATGTCAATGGATTTGTGGTTCTAGATTCTCCATTCCCCTCTCACATACCTTATCAACATGGCCATCTGATGGGAGCCCATGGGTCAAACCTTCTTTCAGGAGGACAGGTAAGCAGCAACACCCCTAAGACTCCCAAAGGGAAAAGTCCCCAACTGGGCCCCCATCACCCTCAGGCCTACCCAGAAAGAACCTAATGCCAGTGGGAAATGGGCACTGGGCCCAAGCAGAGTCTCTAGGTCCACAACCAGATGCTTTATGGTCATAAGTACAGGTACTTTAATGAGGAGACACAGTGTGGAGACCCTAGCTATTCCAAACTCATCAGTGTGGGCCTATCTATTTCAGATACTATATACTTGTCACTTCCAGAAATTCAATTTGGTTCTCTTGTATGTCTTTCACTTTTCTCTGCATCATGTTCGTGCTTTTCTGTACCTTCTTGAACATGTGGTGTAGAATTATAACAGCTGTTTTAATTTCCTTGCCTCTTAATTCAATCATCAGTGCCATTTTGGGATATATTTCTATTAAATGATTTTTCTCCTGGTTGTGGATCATAGTTTGTGGTTTCACTGCATGCTTAGTAATTTTTTGTGCATTATATTAGTTGCAATATAATTTATATATTATAAAATTTCACATAACATAAAATTCACCATTTTAAA
The DNA here is from genome assembly GCA_023783475.1 of Daubentonia madagascariensis. NCBI lineage: Eukaryota > Metazoa > Chordata > Mammalia > Primates > Daubentoniidae > Daubentonia > Daubentonia madagascariensis. The sequence continues at coordinate 1,351,773 of JAKFHU010000144.1, read as the reverse complement.
ATGTATAATCCAGTGTTTTTTAATATGTATATTCACAGGGTTGTACAACCATTACCACTGCCCAATTTCAGAGCATTTTCATCACACTAAAAAGAAACTTTGTACTCATTACTAACACTGTCCCCCACTCCTCCCAGGCCCTGGCAACCACTAATCTCCTTATTGTTTCTGTAGATTTGCCTATTCTGGACATTTCATATAAATGGAGTCATGTATTATGTGGTCTTTTGTGTCCAGTTTCTTCCACTTAGCATAATGTTTTCAAGGTTCATCCACGTTGTAGTATGTATTAGTACTTCATTCCTTAGTATGGCTGAATCATATTCCACTGTATGGAGATACCACATTTTGTTTATCCATGCATCATTCGAGTTCGAAATTTGAGTTGTTTCTACTTTTTGGCTATTATGAATAAAGCTGCTATGAATATTTGTATATACATTTTTGTGTGAACATATGTTTTTAGTTCTTTTGAGTATGTACCTAGAAGTGGAATAGCTGGAGTCATACGGTAACTCTGTATTTAACATTTTGAGGAACTACTGCCAAACTATTTTCCAAAGCAGCTGTACCACTTTCGATTCCCACCAGCAATGTGTAAGGGCTCCAATTTCTCCACATCCTCACCAGCACTTGTCATTGTTTGTCATTTTGATTATGGCCTCCTAAGTGGGTGTGAAGTGGTACCTCGTTGTGGTTTTGATACTCATTTCCCTAATGACTAACGATGTTGAACATCTTTACATGTGCTTATAGGCCATTTGTATACCTTCTTTAGAGAAATGTCTATTCGTATCACTTGTCCATTTTTTACTTGAGTTATCTTTTCTTTGTTGATTTGTAAAAGTTCTGCATATTTTCTGGATACTAGACCCTTATCAGACATATAATTTGCAAATATTTTCTCCCATTCTGTGTTTTATCTTTCCACTTTTTAATAGTGTCCTTTGACTCAAAAAGTTTTTAATTTTGAGGAGTCCAATTTTATCTATTCTTTCATTTGTTGATTGTGCTTTAGGTGTCACATCTCAGCAACTATTGCCTAATTCAAGATCACAAAAATTTACACCTGTGAATTTTATAGTTTTAGCTTTCACACTTAGGTCTTTGATCCATTTTGAGTTAATTTTTAGGTATGGTATAAAGTAGGGGTCCAAATTCATTCTTTTGTATGTAGATATCCAGGTGTCCCTGGATGTGTAGAAATGACTATTCTTTCTTTATTGAATGGTCTTGGCATCCTTGTTGAAAATCAGTTGACCGTAGATATATGGGTTTATTTCTGGACTCTCAATTCTGTTCCACTGATCTCTGTGTCCATTCTTATGTCAGTACCACACTGTCCTGATTACTTTAACTTTGTAGTAAGTTTTGAAATCAGGAAGTATAACTCCTCAATTTTGTTTTTCTTTTTAAGGATTGTTTTGGCTATTCTGAGTCCCTTGCACTTCCATATGAATTTTAGGATCAGCTTGACTGTTTTTGCAAAAAAGCCATTTGGAATTTTGATAGGGATTGCACTAAACTTATAGATCGATTTGAGGACTACAGGTTGAATATCTCTTATCTGAAATGCTTGGGACCAGAAGTGTTTAGAATTTTAGATTCTTTTGGATTTTAGAATATTTATATATGCATAATAAGATATCTCAGAGATGGGACGCAAATGTAAAATGAAATTTATTTATGTTCCGTGTAAACCTTATACACACAGCCTGAAGGTAATTGTGTAAGTCCATTTTGTGTTGCTATAAAGGAAATACCTGAGACTGGGTAATTTATAAAGAAAAGAGGTTTATTTGGCTCACAGTTCTGCAGGTTGTACAAGAGGCATGGTGCCAGCATCTGTTCCTGGTGAGGGCTTCAGGGAGCTTCCAATTAAGGCGGAAGGTGAAGGAGGAGCAGGCGTGTCACATGGCGAGAGAAGGACCAAGAGAGAGAGGAGGTGGTGCCAGGCTCCTTTAAACAACCAGCTCTAAGTGAACTAATAAAGCAAGAACTCACTTATTATCTCAGGAGAGGGCACTAAGCTGTTCATAAGGGATCCACCCCCATGACCCAAACACCTCCCACAGGCCCCACCTCCAACACTGGGGATCAAATTTCAACATGAGATTTGGAGGGGCCAAACATCCAAATCATATAAGTAATTTTACAAAATATTTTAAAATAATTTTGTGCGTGGAACAAAGTTGTATACAATGGGCCATCAAAAAGCAAAGGTATCACTATCTTAGCCACCCATGTGGACCATCTGTGGTTGTTTGGCATCACCATCATGCCGTGCGTGGAAAAGATACATCATGGCAGGAGGGGACTGAGAGGGTCTTTTCCCCTTGGTGATGCTGAATGCACTGTGTGTTATGTGCCTGTGTTTTGACTGAGACTCATCACATGAGGTCAGGTGTGGAATTTTCTACCTGTGGCACCATGTTGGTGCTCAAAAAGCTTCAGATTTTGGAGCGTTTTGGATTTCAGATTAGCTCAACCTATATTGCCATCTTAACAATATTGTCTTCCGGTTCATGAACACAAGATATTTTTCTACTTACTTAGATCTTCTTTAATTTCTTTCAACAATGTTTTATAATTTTCAGTGTACAAGTCTTGCACTTCTTAGGTTAAATTTATTCTAAATATTTTATTCTTTTTGGTGCTATCACAAATGAAATTGCTTTCTTAATTTCATGGTATAATTATTCATTACTATATTTTTATATGATTTTTGTGTATTGATGTTGTGTCCTGCAACTTTGTTGAGCTTGTTTATTACCTCAAATAGTATTTTTTTTGGTAGATTCTTTAGGGTTTTCTACATATAATAACATGTCATCTGCAAAAAGAGATACTTTTACATTTTCCTTTATAATCTGGATGCCTTTTATTTCTTTTTCTTGCCTAATTTCCCTAGCTAGAACCTCCAGTATAGTGTTAAATAGAAGTGGAGAGCACAGAGGTGCCTAGAAATTTTTGACTGTGTACTGAACATTTTGGATTTGTAACTTGTTGGATGCTGGATTTTGCTGCATTCCTTTAAATATTGTTGGGCTTTGTTCTGGGATTGCAGTTAAGTTACTTGAAATCAGTTTGATCACTTCAAAACTTGTTTTTAAACTTTCTTGACATGAGTTCAGGGTGGTATTTGGTCTGGGGCTATTTTGCCCCACTATTAAGGCAATACCTTTCTGAAGATTTTACCTGATACCCTGAATATAAATAGGTCTTTTTACTCTGGAAGTTGGGATTACAAACTATTCCAGGCTCTGTGTGAGCTCTGGGGGTTGTTTCACCCACTCCTTCCCCAGCCTTGGGCAGTTTCCTCATGTGCACGTAGAGATTAATACTCAGATAAAGCTGGAGTCTTCTTAATCTTGTTCCAGCCTCAAGGAACAGCGAGATCTCAGCTGTGCTTGTTGCTCCTCCCCATTTTCTACAGGAGCTTGAACTTCAGTGAAGCTGATGTGGGCATGTTCCTCTCCCTTCACCTCCTGGGTCAAGGTAATCAGGGCAATTAGGGTAATCAATGGGTAATCAGGGATGTTTGTAAGCTCATCCCTGAAAAGAAGGCTACGGTGGAGGAGCAGTGGAGCTTGTGGGAGAGGTGGATGGGGCTGGCTTGGTCTTCAGACATTCAGGCTTCTCCATCAGGCTTGGTGAGCAAGGTGACCTTCCTCATCACCCCATACTTGGCAATGCTTCTCCTACTCACCTGCTGAGAACAAGAAAGGACCAGATCAGGCCAAGACACACAGGAGGTGATAAATTCCTGGAATCTTCAGCTCATGTTCTGCTTGTTGCTGCAAGGCTAGGCCTCAGTTTCCTCCCCTCTAAAATGCACAGAGCTGGACCAGAGGTGCTCTAGATCTGGTCCAGCTCTGGCAGCTGGGGTGGTGGGTTTCCCGGCATCTATTTCTGCAGGGTAGGGTCATTAGTCCCTAACCCAGTCAACACACAGCTTAGCCCTAAGGAGCCCTGGAAGCCAGATAAGACATGCCAATAAGCAGTGTGGTGTTTCTGGGGGTCTTCGTCACAGATAAAGCATGACAAATTAGCACTGATAGAATGTCTGGTATTTTTAGGAATTAACTTTTCTGGATGAATTACTGGCTCCATTTCAGGGGTGATAAGGTGAGAAGTGGGCGTGGCTCATTTGCATCATCTCAGGCTACAGTGGCAACAACGCTGAAATGGGAGTCCTAGCTCTTCCGCTCACCACCTGTGTGACCTTGGAGAAGGTACTTAGCCTCTCTGAGCTGCTGGAGCCTCAACTCCAAAGCCAGACGAAAAAATCTGCTCTTAGCCTCACCTATGAGGGGTAAAAAGAGGTAATGACTCTCAAACTGTGGATGAAATCTTCTGTAGCGTTTATACATATGTAGACACACATGCATTTGTATGTAAAAGACAGGGCAAATGGATTGATAAAGAGGCCAGGGTGGAAGGAACAATCCAAAGGTGGCTCCTTCAGTGAGAGTCGACTGCACACAGTCCTGCTGGAGTGTGGCAGGAGCTGGGACCCATGTGGCCAGGGGAGGCATTGCCCCTGCTCCTGAGGGCGGGGAGGGGGAGCGGGAAGGGAAAGGCTGGGAATGGGGGCCCAGAGGAGCCTGGCGGTTGTGCCACAAGCCGGTGAGGCAGGGCTAAGAGCTCTTCAGCTTGCGGGCCCTGGCGGAAGGCATGGGATGGGGATGCGGGCCCTTCTCGGGGGACCTGAAGTTTTCGTTAAGTTCAGCTGTGGGTGTGACTGGCCAGGCAAGTGTGTTTGCTTATTTATTAGCTTACTTCTGTATTTATTTGCTTATTTATTTTGTGGAAAAGGGGAAAGGGGCTGGTTTTGGCCTTCTCATCGACTCGACAGGAAATGGTGATGGACCCGGAAGGCAGGAGCCCACAGTGGGAGAGATGCTGAGCGCGAGGCTCTGGGAAGAGCTGCGGGCTTCTCTTGGAGAAGTCACAGCCGGCTGTCACGGGCAGGGCGTGGCTTCCCCTGGCGGTGGGCAGGTGGGGTGTGGGCTCCCCACAAGCCCGTCTGTCTTGTTTGCTTGCAACCCCATCGTCTTTGGAGCTGACAGCTGGCCTGGCCACCTCTTTGGGGTGAGGGGCTGTGGCTCTCCTGCCTGAAGCCTGCTCAGTGCCACTGCAGCTTGGGTGGATTCCTGTGGCTGCGGTTGGGAGAGGGGGTGCAGGATGGCTAACGAGACCATGGATAACTCCTGTCCTTTGCACGGAGGGACAGGCCGCTCTACACAGACTCCAGGGCCTGGGTCTGAGACCTGAGCGGCCAGAGGTCCTAGCCAGAGCATGCAGGTGTGCGCAGGAGCGTGATTTGTGTGAGCTGGGAAGGGAGTTGAGAATTACGGGTATTGCTCTTTCAGAAGCTCTGTTTCCTCATTCTCTCCCCCGAACCCTTCAGGGAGAGAGACCATATCCTGCCTGCTTTCCTGGTACTGGAATCCTCTCCCCCTCAGGGCTGCCCAGATCTGGTCCCCATACATCTCTTGGAATATCTTAATGGGGGAATGTGTGATCACATGTCCTTAGGCCTGGAAGAATCATGGATCCTCAGAGTCACAGTGAGCAGCAGCCTGATTCTAGAGAGAGGTCACAAAACATGCTGCCCAGGAGTCAGTCTCAGCTCTAACTCCCACGTGCTCTGTGACCCAAGTCTTACTTAACTACTCTCAGCTCCTGTGTCCTCCTCTCTAATAACCTGGTATGGTTGTTGTGATGGTAAAATTAACATATGACAAAATGCCTGGTGACTTGCAGGTCCTGAAATGCTGGATTTGTATATGTTGCTGGTTGGATTCCCAGGGAAGTAAACTCCAGGACAGTGTTCAACACTCAGTATGCTAATTAGGGAGCCCTTGGGGTCAACAGCAGGTGAAGGGAGGGGAGGAAGCTGCGGGGACAGAGGAGGTCATCTGTGAGGCAGGCCCAACTGCAGCCTTACTTGATTCTCGGGGAGCTCTGGAGCCAAAATAGCATTTTACACCCTGTGCTGCAGTCCCCACGATTAGCTAGGTGGACTCACAGGACTCAGTACGCAGTGGTACTGATGGCTATGATTTCTTACAGTGAGAGAACACAAGATGAAACCAGCAAAGAAGTGCGAAGGAAACCTGGCACACCCTTCTAAGAGTTCTCTCCCAATGGAGTTATGCAGGACAAGTGTAATTCTTCCAACAGCAAACTGTGACTACACGTGTTGAATGTTGCCAGCTCATTAGAGACTCAGGGTCTGGGGTTTTTGTCAGGGCAATGGTGGAAGGGCTGGTAACACAGGCACCCTCTGCCTGCCACACACCAAAATTCCAGGCTCCCAGGAGGAAAGCAGGTGTCCAGCACACATCGTGTTGTCTGCACAGTATAGGCACAGTGAGCCACCCTTATCAGGCAATGGTGGGAAACCTCCTGAAAGCCAAGTTCCCAGATGCCAGCCAAGGGCCACCCTCCCAAGCAGGGCTTTCTCAAGGAGAGCAGTCTCAGGCAGCCTTGCTAATTCTTTTCTGAACATTCCCCTGCCTCAGTCAGTCATTGGGTGTGGTCCTGGGGTGGGGGAGAGGTGTGATCTTGAGCATGGCTGCCCTCTAGCTAAGGCCATCCCTGTAGGGGCTGAACACTAACCTGCCTGCCCACAGCCTTCCCGGCAAGATCTTCCTCTAATGCTGCAGTCCCCAACCCTTGGTCCATGGCTTGTTAGGGGAAAGGGCCACAGAGCTCCACAACCACACACCCCCCATGCAAAAATTGTCTCCCATGAAATTTAGTAATGCACAGGCGGTGTGGGGGGAGAGCGTGAGAATGTGGAGGTCAGCGCCCAGAGGGAGAAGTGAGTCGGTGCTGGGGGGACAGCTTGTCTGCAGGCATGGACAATCGTGGTGGAGCATAATAGGGCAAAGCCATGTTTACTGAGTTGAATCTATCCCACTGACTGCCTTCCTCACTCTGAGTGTGGTGGATTTAGAGCCACACATACGGCTTGGTTTCTACCCTGGGTGCTCACTGGGCAGGGGGAGACTGAGCTGTAGTCAGAAAGGTGTGATGCGTGGGAGAAGCCTGGGAGACCCTGTGTCTAGTAGGGGTGGGCTGGGATTTAACCATGTGGGCAAGGAGAGGAAGGGGATTTCAGCAATGGCCAAAAAAACCTTTGGTAACTTGAAACCCTTGGATCCTTGTCATCCCTAGTGTCAGACTCTTTTGGGTAGTTTCTTCTAGATCAGGAAAATTTCCTGGAGTCATACAATCTCAAGTTAGAGAGGACCTTGAAAGACCCTTTAGCTGAGTATGCTTCCGTACCAAGTTGTTGGAGAGTCTCTGCTTGCACCACTCTGATGACAGGAAGCTCACTCCCTCCGGAGACCATGCTTGTGTTTGGGTGGCTCAGCATGTCAGGAATCTACTGAGCTGGAATCTGTTTCCTTGCTTCTTCCACTCATTGACCCAGAAGAAGTTTAAATCTTTATGGATTCATGAGGGTCTGTAGGTTTTCCAGGTGCTCTCCAAGTAGCTTAACATTCTAGTCTCATGAGGTAAGGCAGAAGCTGGCATGGCAGTTCTTCGGGGAGATTATGTAGTATAATGAAGAGGTCGAGAGTGAGAGTCTGGACCACCTGGAGCATGGTCTCACCTATTCCCCTTACTGTGTGACCTCAGCAGATAACCTACCCTCTCTGTGCCTCAATTTCTTCATCTGCACAATGGGGGTAAGCCTGGTAACCTACTTCATTGGGTGGTGGTAAGGATTAATTGACCTAATACTTGTGAAATGCTCAGAACAGTGCTAGCATATAGTTGGTAGTCAGCAATGTAAGAGCTTCAGTTACTATTAAAAAGTGACTTTAATTGCTACCAGGCCACAGGAATGGTGCCACAGACCTACAACATAAAATTACATGACAATAGCTTGCATGGCTTGATGAGGATGGGACTTTGCCTATGAATGAACTCCACCAACCTCATTCATACACGTTGTGGCCACTATTTTCTCTGCTTTTGTAGCCTATTTGTCAGCTTTTTGGCTGTCCCCGAACTCTCCTGTAATGGAGTCACCCTTAGCTATTTAATAAAAATGCTGCAGATCCAATTTCATGAGCAATGTGAAACCCATGGCCCAGTTCCTTCCACCACTGAGGCCTAAAGCAACCGCGGCTTTAGGCTGTCACATGTTCTACTGATGATGTGTGAATCATGGGGTGTATATTTGTGTTTCAGCATGGCATGGGGAACTTCAAATCAAAGGTTGCTCATCCCTCTCTAAAGGGCCTTGGCCACTCCTTTCTTGAGAAATTCTCCAGGCCTCCACCTGCCCCTGGGTCTCTGGCTCCTGGTCACATTTCTTCCTCTCTTTGTTTTCTTGGCCCTTCCACCCCTTCCCTTGGGCTGCCCCCGGAAATTCAGGTTTCCTTCACTTTCTTAAGCAGAGCAGCTTTAGCTCCCCACTACTTGGGCTGGGACCTATTTCTGTAAATCAAAAACATGGGCTGGAGCCAGCAGAGGCCTGACCTGTCCATCTTCCCTTGACTGTAATCAGTTTTTCCAGTGTGGCTCCCTGCTCCCACCAGACTCTGCTGGTGACAGGCATCTAGGCCAAGATGTAGTCTTTCTCTTATATAAATTATTCCATACCCTGCCCCCTTTAGAGGTGGATGGAGTTACTGTCTTTTACTTTTTAAAGCAATTTAAAATCTTGCCTGCTAAGCCTGGAAGGTCTCTCCTCTGTCTCCCTGGCTCTCCAAATTCTGTCTGCCTGCCCCCAGGAATGAGCTCAGACTCTGCCTTCTCTCTGAAGCTTCCCCGATCATGAGGCTTTAGGTCTTGCAGCAAGGCCCCTGTTTGGCCATAACCTACCTGGCACCTGGAGTTAATTCATTCCCAAGCTTGTATGATTTGTCTCAAGTAGAATACCCTTTCCCAGAAGTCTCAGGAGACTTCAAGTTCTCTGGAAGGTGGCCTAGGGACAGGAGGAGCAAGGAGTCACAGAGGCCTGAGTTGTTTCCTAACTTCCCCATCTGTGGGCTGTGTGCCCCTCCACCAGTTACCTAACCTCTCTGAACTCATCTGGAAAAGGGGGAAAGAATGCCTGCATCACATAGCTGCTATGAGAATTAAAGGAGGAGTATGTCAAATGCCTTGCAGAGAGTCTGGCACATGGGAGGGGTTTTATAAATTTTAGATTCCTTCCTTCCTCTGGAAGAACCCACAGAATAAGGGGCAGGGGAGAACAGGCAACTGGCCTCGGATGATGCTGTAGGGGGACTAAAAACTGAAGAGAAAGTGTATTTACTGAGAAAATGGGGTGGGTGGGTAGGTGGGTTGGAATGAGAACAAGCTGGTTCCAGATGCCACCTGGCAGACAGAGAAAGCCTCTGGGGCTGGCGCAGGAGCCTACAAGTGGCAGAAACAGCAGTATCTGGCTTCCTTTTTCCTTTGTGGCCCAAACCAATCTAAAGACGACTGTCTGGATGCCTCAGGTTGCGTTCTTCTCCCCAGAGCTGCCGATAGGGCCAGGCTGCTGCTCTGACCCTTGGGGCTTGTTCCACCCAAAGGAAAGAAGGTCATGGCAGGGCAGACACCAGAGAGATGACCGTGCACAGATTGGTGACACCAAGGAGCCTTCTGAAAGGATGGACGAGGCATGGCGGGTGGAGAGGGAGCCTGTGCCAGCTCTGCCTTTCTGAGCCTGGGCTTCCTTACCTCTGCAACAGGAGATGGGGCTCTGTGCTCACCAGGAGACCCTTCTGCTCAGCAAGCTCAGGCGTTTAACTGTGTGTGTGCGTGCACGTGTGTGTGTGTGTGTGTGTGTGTGTGTGTTTGAGGGCTCTGAGCACTGAAATGTGGCTAATTCGGACTCCATTTATTCTGAATGTGTAATTTTTTTGACTTGGACTAGGCTGAAGGCTACTTTTGCATAATTCACACAAAAAAGTCTTGATATGCTCATGAATAGTGTTGCTGTGATGATGGGAGAATCATTTCCATGACACCAGGCTGCCTCTCTCCAAATCCCTTTCAGATTCAAGCAGCGTGGTGGATGGAGCCCCTACTTCCTAGCAGGCTCACCCCAGGCCGTCCCTGGCCTTCCCTTTTGTGCTCCAGGAGACTGTCCTGCACCCCACCGGCCAGCTCACTGTGTTCATTCCTTCATTCAATCCATGGTTTGTGACCTTAATATTCGCAATCACATTTTAATGTTCAAGCATTGTGGCTTTTCATCACAACTTACTATTCTTTATATGTGTGTCATCATTTTGAATCTTTCTGAGAATATTCATTACTGTTTTGACATTGTCTTCTGTTTCCTCTGTCGATGCTCTTCCCTTGGGCATTATCAGCTCTTACTGCGAGGTCAGTATATTGCTGGCTTTCCTCAAATGTTTGGTGATTCTTGGTCGTCTACTCACATTTGTACTTGAGACTCCCTGTCTGCTGCCCCTGGGACTCCCCATGTCTTGGGCTGTGATTTTTCTCTGCACTTGCTCTCCTGTCTGTTCAGTCCCTTCTGCTTTCTATCTTCCAGGAATTCCTCAAAATTTCTGGTCTTCTAACTCTACTCCCTCTCCCTCCCTCCCTGCCTGCCCCCTTCCTCCCTCCCTCCCTCTGTCCCTCCTTCCTTCCTATTTTCAGAGCTGGTGTAGATAAACTTCTTCCTCTTCTTCCTCCCCCTCCTCCTCCTCTTCCTCCTCCTCCTTCAAAATGTATCATTTCCGTAATTGCAAGAGACTTTGGCCAGAGCAGGAAGACACGGCCGTGCTCAATCTGATTCTCTTTTGGCTAGGCCATCTTGTGTCCCTTTTCACAATCCTTAGAGTAATCCACAAGACAAATATCATTTCCCTCTTTTTATGGATGAAGAAATGGAGGAATTGAATGACGTCCTTGGAATGGTGCAATGTGTAGGGGACAGCTTGAAATCAGGTCCTCTGGATCCCAGTTCTGTCTTTTTTCCTCTTCCACCTTTCAGCCTGCTCCTGGTGTTAGGTAAGCCTGGTTGAAATCAGGGTCAGTGTGCATTTGAGGGCAAAAGGGCGACATGGAACTGGGCTCTCTGTGGAAGCCAGTCCAGGAGGACTGCTGCATGGTTCTGGTAGCAAAGAGATGGCTCAGGCTTGCTCTCCGTGTATAAATCTGCATTCACTTAAAACTATGCCAGGGTTTAGACTATTCAACAAGTCAGACTGATTTTCCTCTCCCAATATTGGGCTACATTGGCTGGTTTATTAAATTATCTATTGATTTTTTCCAGGCAGTGGCTCTTAATCAAGTAAATTTCTAATAGAGTAAATAAAGTAGTACAGTCAAGATGTGGGGGACAATCTGGAAACCACCTCTCAGAAATGCTGGACGCAGGAGCAGCTACACCCACTTTCCAACAAAGGGGGGAAGTTAGACTATGTCCCTGGGGCTGAGAGGCAGTTCCTGGGTCCCCTGAAGGCTGGGGCCTGACCTTGAAGCAGGAGAGAGTCAGAGTCCCTGATGCCCTCGGGGGATGCCCAGTGCAGGTTTGACCCCGGTCAGTGAGTACATTTCTCAAAGGGCCCTTTAAGCTGTGCATGAGGCCCTTGTTCTAAGTTCTTGGGAAAGTGGACTGAGAAGCCGAACACAGGCCCTGGAAATAAGCTGTGGTCACCTAGAAGCAACTAGTCCAAGGATGGAGGAAGGAGGCGCATCTGCCTGTGAGGGCAACAGCAGAGGGGCCGGGAGAGCTGTGAGCTGGAGAAACAGATTCCCATCATAGTGTGGGTAGTCACAGGCCCCTGGCCTGTGGGAAGGGCAGGACCTGGGGCCTAGAGCCCAGGAAGGGAGCTGGGTGGGCTCAAATCCAAAAACCTTGTGGTTCTCACATAAGTCACTGCTGGCCCCATGGCTGATAGGGTCTGGGAAGCAGGCATCACCTAAGAGAGGAGAAGCGTGAAGAAGCAGAAGCTGATTCCATTTGTCCCCTTGGCATCTCCCCACTGTCTGCTCTGCAGCTCCTGAGTAGGGGGCTGGATGGCTCTCTACATAGCTGCCTGTGGGAAATTGATCACTGCCCATCCTCTCTTGGACCCACCAGCCATAGGGGCCACTTGCCTGGGAAGAGAGTGTTGTGCCAGGTCTGGGTATGAGGTCCCAGCATCCTGCCCTCCAGGGACTGGCTTCTCCATGGACCCACACACGGTGTCTTCATGGGGCTGGGCTGAATCAGGTGCCAGGTGCAGGTAGAGGCATGTAGGTAAGAGGTGGTGCTCTGAGCTGGGTTTATAAAGTTTTAAGAAAATCTTCAATATTAATAGGCACTAAAAAAGGAATTATTCCAGGGCAAGGTGCTGCAAGGCAGATGTATACATGCGTGGGCACCACTTTCTGGGATCTAACTCATATTGGAGTGGGGACTCCAGGGGTGGTATCTCCCCATGAGACCATGGGCTAGCCCCCACCCTGACCATCGCAGGGACTCTATCTCCCCCATCAGCCTGGAGGGTCCCCAAGGGCAGGTGCTGTATTTCTCCCCTTCCTCCATCCTGCAAATAAGTTGGACTTTCTCAAGGGCACAGTCAATGTCTTCTCTACCAGACCAGGAACTTCAGAAGGTCATATGTCTTCAACAAGTTTGAGAGCTTCCCGAGGGTAGGAAGTACTGTCTTCCCTAGGAGCTTTCCCAAAATAGGGAGAGTGTCTCCCCAACAAAGCAGGAGCCCCTTGAGTCCAGGTGCCATATTTCTCATTGTGTTTCCTCTTACAGTGACCAGGACTGAGCCCTGTACAGCAGATGCTCAGAGCTTACTGTCGCCTGCTTGGGAGCACTGCAGGGGATTGGTGCTGAGCTGGAGATGGCTCCCGCCCTTCAGGCACCTGACCCAGGTCCTTTGCTCAGATCTACTTCCCCGGGTAACCTCGGTCTTCCATGTCCCTGTGTTCTTCATGGTGCAAATGTTCTCAGGAAAAAGGGCTGCGCTCACAGTTTGTCAAGAGCACCACACATACAGTTTTAACTTAATCTTCTTCAAACAAAAAGCGTGTGTTCCAGGAGCTTACCTTAGCCCTGGGAATTATTGAGCAGCCATTATGTAATTCATTCATTTGCTAACAACCTTTCAAGAGCTTCCCGCCTGTGATGCTGTGACTGATGCTATGACAAGTCACCCCAGAGTCTGGGAGGCTGCGTGCGTGAGTGTGTGGTCTTCAAGGTAATAGCACAGGCAGTGGAAAGGAGGCAAGAATCATTGAGTCAGGCACTCACTAGTGTGTGACCTTGGACAAGTCACTTGGCCCGTGTGCGCCCCAGTGAGTTTACAGTGTGGAAACAAACAAACCAGCCTACTAATCGACCTTTCCTTTAAAAGACTCCTCCCTTCCCACCTTCACCATAATCAGAGAAAATGGAAAGCAAAAATGATGGCTTCTCTCCCAGTGTTCCTTCCAGCCTGTCTGGGTGCCTGCCTTCTCTTCCCTCCTTCCCTTCCTCCCTTCTTCCTCCCTCCCTCCCTCCCTTCTTCCTTCCTCCCTCCTTTCTTTTTGAGAGGGGGAGAGGAAATTATATTTCTTTTCCAGGTCTTAGTCCCTAATTTCCCTCTAATAAAAATCAAAGGGGGACAATGTTTGAGATAAGAAAGCTAATGTAAGTCTCTGATGCTAGTCGTCATGGTGGGCCAGGTCATACAAGGGCAGGGGAGTGAGGTCCAGTGTTGATCCCACATTGAATTGAAAGACTTAGAAACCGAGTCCCAGGACAAGATAGAAGCGTGTTCCTCCTCCTGTTTTATCGCCTTGCTGATTGCACTCCCCACCTTAGACTCATCTCTCCTGAGGTCACCTCCAGCATCTAGAGGTCACCACTGCATGCCCATCAGTGCCTCGCATGGGAAGGCCAGTGCCCACTGGCTGAGACAATGGGCAGACTTGAGTTCAAATGCCAGCTCTGCTGTTAGTGTTTGACCCTTTGCTATTTATGCAAGCTCTCTGAACCTCCATTTACTCATCTATTTACCATAAGGTGTCTGGTGGGGACTCAGTAGAAACTCGCTAAGCTAGAAGATCTACCATTTTAGAGATTCCAAGTCATTCTGCTGCCTGGCGTGGGACTGGGCAGGGCTGCCCTAAGCCAGGGACATGGACACTCAGCAATCGCAAGATGCTTCAAGCTGGCATTAGTGTTCTGTTTTGTACCCTGCTTGGGGACAGAGCTGCTCTCCCATGGAGTTAAAAAAATTGTTCTCCTCTAAATTTGAAGGGAGTGTGCTCCCTACCTGTAAGTTATTTTTTCTCCTAAGGATGTGTTTGGTGGTATTTGTGTGTGTGTGTGTGTGTCTCCTTGTCTGAGCTTTATGCCCAGGAGATGGGAGCTGAAGACCATACCCAAGTAGGAGGGACATGTGGGCCTGGCTTTGACCTTTACACTGAAGATAGTAAAGAGAGACACCCGGGCTTGGCATGCTCAGCCTTGACTGGGTTGCTGGCCTCTTGTGAGACATGCTATGGGGCACGATTTGGGAAAAGGTACTGTGTACTTGTGTCTGGGCTAAAGCCCTATAGGGTGTAGGTTTCTCTCTGAAACAAAATAGGCTGGCACTGTCAACTGTCTCGAGATGAAGTTAATACTGGGACAAGAGCCAGAGGCAGCCTGGAAGGCAGGCTAGGAACCACCCAGTTGAAGGCCTGGGCTTGGAGTTGGGCTTGTACACTGGGCCTAAGGAGTAGCCACTGCTAACAACAGCCAAATATTTTCCTCTGGGTTGCAATTTCCTTTTCTTGCCTCCAAGCCTTCATTTGAGTAGACTGGCAGTGGGGGACTGTGGGGCACAGTGTCTCCACACTAATGCTGAAGGTGAGATTTGGATGCACAGAGCACATTTTGAAAAGCCCTGGCCTCTGAGACGGACCTGGGCCTTCCAGCCTTTTCATTTACTATACTGTTGCCTCCTCTCCACCCCTCTCCCTCTCCACCCCCAACAGTGCTGTGCACACAGTGGGTGCTCAGGAAATGTGTGTTATCTGTGTGGAACTGAGCAGTCATCCTGGCCCAAATGCTGCAGGTCCCCTTGGCTCACCCTGTCCCTCCAGGCCCACCTATTGCCCAATGCCAGGCTCTCAGCCCTTCCACCGTCAGGATTCTTCTCCTCTGTCTTCCTTTGATTCCTATTGTTCACCTCAGGGGATCCTGCTTGGACTATTGCAGTAGCCTCCAAGGAGACTGAACTATGCTCCCTCTCCCATCTGCTCAGTGTATTGTTGCAGGGAGATTCTCTGAAGTTCACAGCTTTGATGATGTCCCTCTGCAGCTCCCCCCGTTGACTACAGGTAAAGTGCAGATTTCCCAGTCTGGCCTTCCACAATCCAACATCAGCCTACTTTCCTTGTCCTGCTGGGCCTGAAGGTGCACCAGCCAATTCAGACCACTTGTCATTTTTCTCTTTTACCCCTGCATCTGCAGTCTCTGTCGGTGAAACCTTTTTCCTTTAAGGAACATCTCCAATGCCAGCTCCTCCATGTCACCTTCCCTGACTCTCTCAGCTTGAAGGGGTTTCTCCGCTTCTGAACTCTGCGTTCCAGTCTCTTGGCCCTCGCTGTGCACTGCCAGTTGGTGCTGTGTGTGCGCCGTCCTTCCTCAAGCCCAGAAGCAGGGCCTGTGACTTAGTCACCTTGGTCTCCCCAGTGCCCAGAGCACATATTTGCACAGAATAGGAGTTCAATAAATGTTTGTTTAATGAATAAATACATAATTCTAACCCAACGCCCTGCTTTCTTGCAATGACACTCAAGTCATCCTAGGCAAATAATCCCATTTACCTTTCTAATATTACCCCTCACTCTTGGTCAAAGTTAGAATAAACACCTTGTGGATTAAGACCTGAGCTGTCATATTGTATCTGGTACCATTAAGAACCAAGGTTGGGAGTGCCTCACAGTTGAATGTCATGGGTCTGAGATGTTGACAACATAGCCTGCCAGATAGGATAATGTCTGGCTTTGCGGTATGTGTTAACCTGTCCTCTGGCTTCACATGCCCTGTGCCCTGGGTCAGTGTCTGCCTCTCTGGTTCAGCCCTTCTGGACCACAGGGCCTTTGATCTTGGTTTATGTTCCCTTCCTGCTATCATTTTCCATCTCTGATCTGCTAGGGTGCTTTGGGTACAAGCAACAGAAACCACTCTGGCTAATGTAGACATGAGAGAGTTTACTGGAAGCACCTAGCAGAGCTCATGGAACTGAATGGAGCGCAGAGAACCATCTCAGAGGGACTGAAACCAGGAGTATGTGTGGGCTGGGGTATGGGTCTCAGAAATGGGAGCTGCTGATGAAAGGACAGGTGCTAGTGGGGCCGCCATTGCTGCTGCTGCCAGTCCAGTGAGTGCTAACTATTTTTAGTCTTCTTGTAGCTCTGCTCCAGATTCAAATTCCAGGGGGCATCCAAGTGGGCCTGGAATGCGCTTCTGTCTTGCCATCCATTCCTCTGCCTCTGACCCTTTTCTGGCTTCTGCCCACCCCTCACATTCCCACCCATCGCCCGATACCCACCCAGGCCTGCATAGGGCACCCTACAAGGGGTTTCCAGTGTCACCTCCCCCAGGGTGCCAGACTTCCGCCTGGCCCAGGTAACACAGCCTTCTCAGGGGTGACACAGCAGCAATAGGACAATTAGCCAGGGAACTGTCCTGCTTATCATTGTAGAAAGTAAATGATTTCCTTGTTTAGCCAAGATTAGAGGTCTTCAGCGGCCAATACATAAAACAAATTTGGGTGTGGATTCAATGAGTGACTTTACATCACAAACCTTATATTTTCTTTGCTGTGGCATGAAGTGCATACATAGGTCAATTCTGAAAACTCACAGTGATTTGTTCTTATACTAGAAGTGCAAACGTAAGGATGATTTACTAATTAGCTAATTGTTCCTCCTTCCTGGGCATTAGCAAAGCGATCTTTAGGCACAACAGATATATTCAAATTGTTGATCCCAGTTGGTACAATACCAACATAAGCTTCCTGGGAAACAGGTCTGAGCAGAAGTCATAAACACAATGTTCTTAATTTCCACCCGTTGGACTTGTGGGTTTGCTTAATGCTAGCTTTCTCCCTAATGACAGGCAAGGGAAATATCAGCTAGAAATTTCATAAGCAGAGTGTTTGTCTCATTTGCTATTTTTAAGCACCACAGACTTTGCTTGGAACTAAGGATGTGCGTTAGTCGGACAAATGCTGCTGGAGAGTGTGGACTGAGGTTCCTGTCTGCAAAGGTGCAATTGAGAGGACAAAGAGCGGGCGTAAATAATGGATTAAGAGTGGCTCCGATGAGAGCCTATTCGTCCCGCAGCCTCCAAATGAAAGCACGCAGCCGATGACTCATTGGATAATAGTAAATATGACGGGCTCGTAAAACCGCTGGTTCCCACGGGGGCTGTTCAGCAGCCTTTGTCTGGTCTTGAGCTTGTTATGTGCGGAAGCTACGAATGTAAGCCACCCTTCCCCCGGCAAAGACGTGGCTCCCGGTCAGAGAGTTATTGGGGCGATTTGCAAAGTGTGGGTGGCACAGGGAGGGTGGCTTGCCCCCCAAGGGACATTCCTCTGCCCCCCTGCCTATGCCCTGGCCTGGTGCCAGCTCTGGACTGGTCCCTATGGAGGCTTGGATGCTATATGGGCTTCATTAAGGGCAAGGCAGAGACCTTGGCCCTAGGGAGCCGGAAACAGATAGGACACAAGGCCTTGACATAAAGTAAGGGTTCTGAGTCCAACCTGGGAGACAAATAAAGAACACAAACATGTTGTTCCTCTACCATCCTAAGCATTTCAAGCCAGAGTAAGACTGATAAAAATAACAGGGAGAATGTGCATTCTGTAGGGACATTGTTGCAGTGAGAGTGGTTGTCTTCCAACAGACGGAAGCCCTGTGGGCAGAGGCATTGAATTGGTTCTCTGAGGTCACAGAGGGCTTCCCTAGGACCCATGAGGAGAGGGCATAAGCAGAAATTTCCTTAATGTTGGCATTATCTGAAAATGGCATAGAGTGGTGTAGAGGAATATACTCATTCATTCACTGCTTTTTCTTCAGCCACCTAAAATTCCATGATGTCCTCGGCGTAGATTGGACATCAATTTGTGATATAAAATAGAAGGAAGAGTACTGACTTCTCTTTGCAAGTGGGTTGGATATCCTTCCTAAGAGGCAGATTCTCAACTCAAATTCCTCAAGTGCAGGAGTAACCGATAAACAGGGAATTAGCCTCAGCTCTGCTCCCAAACCACACAGGCAAAGGGGTGGCGGTGGGGAGATTAGAATGTATTCAGTTTATACTGTATACCAGGTATTGGGCTAGATACTGTGTATAAGAACTCTGGATGAGGAGCCAGGGATTCAGTGACTGTGTTACCTTGGGCAAATCACTTACCCTCTCTGGTCTTCAATTTTTTAAGCAGTCAAATTGCAACAATACTTACCCTTACTACCTCCACAGGGCTTCGATGAAATGAATTAATGAATTAATTAACTAAGTAACTAATTCGTGTATCCTTTCAACAAACACTTTCCCATGGCACCTTGATGCCAGGCACTGTGCTAGGTGCTGAAGAAAGATGACTGGGACCCGGCTTGCCCTTGAGTGGCTCACAGCCTCACGTGGGAGGCCAATGTGCAAGTATGACGGCGTGGTACGGGACATCCACCAAAGTGGAATGAGTGAATACTCTGAGAACTTAGGGCAGGGAGCGCTTCGGATGGAGGTGGGAAAGGGTGGGGGGCATCGCAGCTTTCCCCGCCTGGGGGAAGTTGAAGAGGAGCATAAATTCAGACATTATTATTGTCATAAGGACAGACTAGCAAAATGCAGTGGAGGAGCCCTGCCAGCAGGAGAGATATGTTCTGAAATCTGTGCAAAGCCCTAGAGTCATGAATATCACCACAGCACTGGCACTGGGCTTTTTTCCTGGGTCATTTTCCAAAGGGAAGCAAACTTTTGATCACTTTAATTGTCACTGCACCTGAGAAGAGACCAGGGAAGGGAGCTGAGAGGTCCCTGAACCAGGTCTTACTCCCGCCCATCCAGTGGTCTCTCCCCCACACCAGTTTTGCAGGGCCTGAGATTTAAATGCGTGACTCAGCAGAACTGAAACTGATTACAGGCCTTGGGATTTGAGGGTTGCTAGCAAACAGTCAAAATCAGGAATAGTAAATCTGCAAATGACAAGGGTCAATTATCTTCTAAGGATGCATCTTCTTGTGACACACAGCGTTTATGCTGTTAATTCCTAGGGGCTGGGGTAGAGAGGGATTTTTTTTTTTCTCCCTATCTGGCTCCTGCCCTTACAGCCTTACACACTGTGGATGCTTGGGAAATACTGATGGTGTTTGCATTGAGCAATGGTTTTTGCTCTGCAGACACCTAACTGGATAACTTGGTGGTCGATGGCACTACGGACTCCGGAGAAAGGCAGACCTGGGTAAAACTCCAGTTCTGCACCTGGCTAGCTGTGTGAACTTGGGAAAGAAATATAATCTCTTCAAACCTCAGTTTTCTTAATTATAAAATGCGTATAACAGCAGTGCTGACCTCACAGGTAAGGAATGAATGAGAAAGTGCACACACATGAAGCAAGTAGTGAGTGCTGGCTAAATGGCCATCAGTGCCAGCACCTTACTATCGTCTCCATTTTCATCTTCACCACCATCGTCGTCACCACCAGCATTCTTGACTCCCAAAGGCCAGGACTAGAGGGGAGCATGGCTGGGCGCCCCCGGGTCTTCGGCATGGCTTCTCAGTTCTTGTGCTCTCATCCCAGCACAGACACTGGGCCAGGCTAGAACTGCTTTTTTCTTTCTTAGTTGGTCCAGTGCTTTTCAAACTTGAGCGAGCAGCAGAATCAACTGGAGCATTTGTTAAAACACAGATTGCTGCCCTCCTTGCAGACTTTCTGGTTCAACAGGTCTGGGGTGGGGGTCTGGTCTGATCACTTGCATTTCTAATGAGTCCTCGGTGCTGCTCCTGCTGCTGGTCCAAGAATTGCGCTTTGAGAACAACTGCCCTAATTTAGCCCCTGGGGCCCTGCCCAGGTATGTCCAATCATCGGCACCTCTGAATATCATTTCAGAGGCTGATAGTTGAACTGGCTCTCAAAAGCTAGCTGTTCTTACCAAGAATAGCCAACCACCCCATGCATTTTGTCACTTCTGAAAATTTTCCTCTTTTCAACCTGAGATTATTCCCCCAAATTCTTGAGTCCCCAAAACACTGAGTAAAGGGGTGGCTCGGACTTTATGAGTGATAAGGTCCAAGAAGGCAGCGATCAGTGTGCCTTGTTCTCCACGGGCTCTCCGGGACCGAGGTGTTTTTACCAAGTGAAATAAATCAATTGTGGAGGCAGATGCCTCAACCTGAAGAGTTTTGCTCCTAGTGGATGCCCAAGTCTCTGATGCCACAGGAAGCCTAAGACGTTTTGTGGTGGGAGTTAGTACACGTCCCTTTACCCCAGTGGACAGCCCAGCCCAGGAAGCTCTCCTAACATTTAAGGCGCTGGAAATTGCATCAGCAGCTAGTTAGATCTGCAGCCTGTGCATAGTGCTAAGGGTCCCACAGTGAGTCCCACCATGAACGTTACCCCATTGTTGCTTCCTTCAGGAAGTCTCCCCTGAATGCCCCTCCCTTGTTGGGCTTGGCACTCTTTTTCCATGCTTCAGTGAGGGCCTTTGTGTCCCCCTCCACCATCCCACTTATCCCACTGTGTGTTGACGTTATCGTCTCTACTTCAGAGTCCCTTCTGAGAGTTCGTTGAGGACAGGGACTGTGTTTTATCGACAATGAAGGACTGTTTGTTGAGTGAATGAGTGCACGTGGAGTCACCTGAGGTTACGTGCCCAATAAGCATGTACTGAGCAAACGCTGCTAAAATATCACGAGTGTCTCCTTATTCATACTTCCCCTGTCTGCACTCTCTCAGCCCCTCCTGGGGTCCCCACAGGTAGCTCCTGTGAGTGAAAGCTGTGAGCACAGAGAGGGAAGGGGCCTTGGGGGCACTGCCTTAAAACTTCTAAAACCTGCCCCCCTTCCTCCAGGATCCACAAGTGAAGTTTTCTCCCATTGGCCCCAGGCTCTGAACCCACCACCCCGCCTATCCCTAGCTGATAGGGTGGGGTGGGGTCTTGAAGGAGCCCTCCATGGTAACTGGGAGCCTGCCCTGACCTTGTGCCTGGAACATGGAGTGATGAAAGTCAGTGGCCTCAAATATACCCCTGGCTTCTCTCTGTGTGACTGAGGGCTGATCACTTCATCTCTCTGAGCCTCAGCTTCTCCTCCATAAAATGGGAATAATAATAGTACCAGCCTCATATGGTTGCTGTGAGGATAAAATGAGATATTTGTAAAGTGCTTGGAATACTGTCTGGCATATAAGAAGTGTTCAATAAGTCCCGTTAGCTGCTGTGTTGATGATGAGGATGGTGATAAAGATGATGAAGCATGGGACACTGTGTTACTCCCTTTGCCTTGCCATCCTGCTTGGTACATGAGCTCCTCTGAGACCTCCCCTGCAGGACTGGCATCCCACCTGGGGCCCACCACCTGCTGTTTCACCTCTGCTATGCTGTCTTCCGGGATCCCAGCATCCTACCTGCTCCAGTGCCCCTATCTGCTGGGACACTGCCCTGGCACCTCCCTGACTCGACTGCATATGACAAGCCCCTGCCACCTGCTGCCACTCAGACCCAGGGCTCCACCTGCCTGGTTCACTGCCCCTTGTTACCGGCATCTGATTTCATCCCTAAGCACCTGATACTCCTGGTTGACTTCGCCTGCACATACCTTCCCCAACAAGAAACCCAACCAACTGGTGTATCTGCTGCCTTGTACTCGCTCAGACTCGACTTTGTCTTGGGGAGGACTGACCAGGAGACCATCCATGCCCATACCTGTCTTCGCCTTCCTATGGAAAACACCACACAGAGTCCCTGACACCAGTGATGCTGGAGGGCTGATTGCTTAGTTCTTGTTTGTTTCCTGTACCTTGCTATACAACAGTGAAAACTGGAGGAAAAAATCCAAACCCAGCACTTTCTGGATCCATCTGGGGTCCCTGTTCTTTCCACCAAGTCAAGGGAAGAGGAGAGTCCCAAGAAAGTTGGACCTTTGATCTCAATTGTTGGTTTTGCAAAGCTCACTCCCAACCCCCACAGTGTTGGTTCAAAGACCAAATGCTATGAGGCTGCATTTGGGGAGCAGAGAAATAAATTGTTACTAGTATGGATGAAGCAATTATCATAAATCTATTTTTAATCTCTTCTTCCTTTTAAAATAATCGAGGCTGTCTTTTCAGAAGAGGAAGAATCCAGTCTTTGATATGAGGAAAGGTGCAAAAAGCCCCTCTTCTTTTAGCTGAAAATGCTAATTGAGCACTTGCTTATTTTTTTTAACCTTCATTAACTGCATTAGCCTGCATTAACACCTTTTAAAACCTCTTTGAAATTGTGTTCAATTCACTTTCTTTAATCTCTTCTTTTCCAGGAGTGTGGAATCATTTTGATCCTCATCTTCATCTTCTCCTTGATGACAACTGTGGATTTAATTTGTATTTGGGAATTGAAATGCAAATTTGCAATTACCCACAATCCCCTCCTCCTCATGCTCTGCTGGGGTGGTGGGAGCCGGATTTGTACTGATGCTGTGTGTTCCCCTTCCAGCCCCTCCCAGGCCCCTGGGTGGCTGGGGGAACAGTTTACTCTGCTCCTGTAGGCTCTGAGTACTCAAGACAAGTTGCATAAAGTGTTCAGTACTGTGCCTGTATGTGATAAACCTGCATCCAGGGCTAGAAACAGTTTATTCGTTTTTCAAAATTTTATAAGGAGATTCTTTCTTGTCTCCTAAACATGGTATTTCTTTGTCCATTGCCACAGTGTCTTAATGTTGGGGAGAACACTGTGGAAATTTTCAAGAGAAGACAGACATAAAGCTGTGTTATTCCTCCTTAAGTTAAACATAGAATTGCCATATGACCCAGCAATTCCACTCCTGGTGTATCCCCCAAAAGAATTGAAAACAGGTGTTCAAAAAAACCCTGTACATGAATGTTCATAGCAGCATTATTAAGAATAGCCAAAAGTTGGAAACAACCCAAATGTCCATCAGCTGATGGATGGGTAAACAAATGTGGTATATCCATACAGTAGAATATTATTCAGCCTCAAAAAGGAATGAAGTACTGATATATACTACAACATGGATGGACCTCGAAAACATTCTAACTGAAAGAAGCCAGGCACAAAAGTCCACATATTGTACGATGCCATTTATATGAAGTGTCCAGAGTCAGCAAATCCATAGAGACAGAAAATAGATTAATGGTTGCTGGGAGTGGAGGGCAGGGAGGAATGAGGACTGTCTGCTTAATGGGCATGGGGTTTCCTTTTGGGGTGATGAAAATGTTCTGGAACGAGATAGTGGTGACGGTTGCATGACATTGTGAATGTGTTAAGTGTCACTTATGGTAAATTTTATGTTTATTTTACAATAATAATAATAAAAAATTACTATGTTGGTTTCCAAAGGGAACTGGGTTTGGCCCCAAGATAGTATGAATATTAAGTCTAGGGTTATGGGATGTGGGGAGACAGAAGGAAGTGTGGAACGAGAACAGCCTTTGCAGTTTGACAGACCAGGGTCAGGCTATCAAGTCCACTTCCTCCTGACTGGGTGCAAGAGGGTACACCACACCTGGCCTCGGGAGCCCAGCCTTAACTTCCTCGTCTGCAAAATAGGAATAATAATACCAGTGCCCATCTGGTTATTTGGAGGATGAAGGGAGATGACAAGGTTAATTTTCCTAGCACATGTGGGGCCTCAATGAGAAAATGGCCCACCTTCCCTTCTGTGTTAGCAAAGGTATTGTTATTGCAAGCAACAGAAACCAGTTCTGGTGGACTCTAGTAAACTACGAAACTTTAGTGAAGACTCCTGGGGCATTTCAGAAATCTAAGGAGAGTTTCCTTGAGAAGGGAAGGAACCAGGCTGTTCCGGGGCCCCCCACAGCCTCCAGCTGGTGAGACTTCACTCTGCCCTATTGTCCCCTGACCACCTGCATCTCCCAGTTCCTTTTTACTCTACCAGGGGAGAGAGTCTGATTGGCCCAGATTGGGGCGTGTGTGAGATCCTTGCCCAGGCCCTTGGGGCACACTCCCGATCCTGGGGGCCCAGCCCTATATCCATCAGGGCTGTTCCCAGAGAATGGGAGTCCTGGGGCAGTCACTCCACTGGTGCCCACGACACCGTGCCTTAGTGTCTGGAGCTGGGCAGGGCTGAGGAGAAGCAGGACATGCAGAGCAGTGAAGGAGGCGCCCTGCAGGCAAGCCTGACCTTCCTCTGGCCTGGCCGGCATCACCTCTCTCCTCCTCCTCTGTCCGGAAGATGCGGCTTCAAGCATCTTCAGAGCTCTGCACTGTAGCTCACCCAGTTCTCCTTTCGCTTTTCACCACAAACTAAGACTGGTGGAACTTCTCGTGCTCACTTCTAATTTCATCTCCTCCTTGAAGCCCTCCCTGGTAAGCCCCGACCGCTACTAAGTTTTATCTCCCTCTTCTGTGTCTCTCTTTCCCTGTATCATGCACGTGGCTCTGAGCACAGACTCACAGTTGATGTCTCTAGTGTTCAGCTCCTCACAGTGTGTGCGGGTGTGTTCTCAGCAATCCTGCTGTGTGGCCACTCACTTGTAGCCTTTCTAGCACAGCACAGTGCTTAGTGGTGTAGAGGGGTGATGACTGACAGGGGACACGGGAACCCCCTACAGGGCACAGGCGAGACCTGGATGGAAACGGACCTCATCCATCTTGGCCAGGGCCACAGGAAGAAGATCGCCCCGCACAGCTGCGGGCTCCGGTCACGACAGGTCTGTGTGCGTTAAGACTAGGAGGGTCTCCTGGGAAGATCTCACGCTAAGGGAAAGAAGGGGGGAGGTGCACAAGGTGACCCTTCTCAGAGCACGGGGCAATGTTGAGTGTTCTGTTCACTGGCCAGACTCAAAGGGAAAAGCCCCACCTCAACTCCACTGGCTTTAGGATCCCCTCTGGAGACATAAGCCTTCCATGAGGCAGCTCAACTGCATCTGAATCTCACCTGTTCCCTTTACTGATTGAGAACAAGCCTTTTAACCTCAGTTTTCTATTCAGCAAATGGGCATGAAAACACTTATTTTGAAGGGTTGTTGAGCCAATTAAAGATAATAAATTCACAGCGCCTCACCCTGCACAGCACATTTTTGCTGCTCAGTGAGTAGAAGTAGGGCTGGAGGGTGTGGTCAGGAACTCCTAGAGTTTGGAGGAGTCTGGAGGAGTCCATGAGTAACTCCGAAGGCCTTGGGGTCCCAGGGCCCTTCCTGGCAGCTGGCTTTTTTTGGCTGCCTTGAGTGTGGCGAACGTCTCCGAGGAGGCAGGGAGCCACAGGAACCCTGTGTGCTCTAGGGTGATGGCACGAAGACACGTTTGGAGAAGGCAGCCTCCCCTGTGTCCAGCCAGGCTGGCCTGTCCAGGCACGAACCGAGGCTGATGAGCGAGGAAGGGCAGACCTCAGTGAGGGGACCCCTCCTGCTTGCTTCCACAAGTTGTCTGTTCCTATTCTGACCTGAGAAGTGATAAAGACTCATCGTGGTTGAGATGTTTGTGGCTGAGTTGTGCGTCATCCTCGCTGAATCCCCCGACCCTCAGAGCTCATGAGCTTCTGCAGTAGCTGATGGGCAGGGAGAATGTTTTGCTTCTGGAGACTTTGAGGGGTGAAGGAGGTGGTAAGTCAAGTGCACTGATTTCAGCCTCTTGCAGATGACATATTCTATTCTTTTGGTGGAAATACACAGACCGAGGGGGCTAGTTTAGGGAAATCTCATTCAGTGAAAGACACTAGGCTTAGAAAGGACTGGTTTAGGTGCCAGTTAGGGGTCTGGGGGTAAGGGGAGAGGCTGGCTGGAGAAAAGGTTCCTGGTGAGCTATGAGGGAGGGAGAAGCCTGCATTGGAGAGAAGCCTGGGGGGGTTGCCTAACCAGGAATGGGGGACACTCTCCCGTTTTCACATCTTACTCTGTTTCTGTCTCCCCTCTCTGCCTCTCTCCATCATCCCCTAACCAACTCCTCTGTGGACTCAGAGTCATCAGCCCCACTGCCTGTGCCCCTGCCTGGGGCAGGCTTCCTGGGTAGGGGGGTTGGGGGCAGGTGGTTTTCAGGTGAAGCTAGTTCCCAGTTAGAGCAGTGCCTCACACTGGGATTTCCAGGAAGCCTGTCCTCTCTGGCATGTGTGTGCACAGGCATGTGCACAGAGGTGCCTGTGGGCATGCATGAAGTGGCAGCAGGAGTGGGCAGGGGTGGAAGTGCCTGGGTGGGAGTCTGGGTGTGCTCGTGCATTTGTGAGTGTGTGTGTGCACATGCTTAGCTATCCCTGAGTGCATCTTTGTGAGCATGGGCTTGTGCACACATGCACACCACAGGTAATTTGGGGCTCAGTATGTTTTTCATAAGCATGGCTAGGGATTTGGTGTCATAGCTCCCAAGACAGACAGACAGATTTTTCTGCTTCAGTTGTGGATGGCATCTTCTCTTTTCCAAGTTATGGGTGGAGACGTCTCTGCCCGAGAGAGGACTAGATAGAGTGGGAAGTCCTCCAGGCACTCCACGCACTCCCTTTGGTGGGAGCCCCACCTGGCATTGGAGCAATGGGGCCTCTGCAGCTCTTGGCCTTGGGAGGCTCCCACCTGTCCTCCTGCTGCCACTTCTGGCCTGAGCCCACTCTGGGTTCTCTGAGGGAGGCTGAGACAGTCCAGCCTTCAGGAAGACTGTATGGGGCCAGGGACAAGAGAGTCGGATCCATGAGGACAGCATGGAGTGTACCCAAGGCAGAAATCTGAGCTGTTTCACCAAAACTGAGAGCAGCTGCTGAATGATGTGACATATTACCTACCAGGGGAGAGTAATCAAAGACACAACAAATGTACAAACTGTGTGACCAGCAGCCACATGACATTACTTTCCTGAGCATTTACTGCAGAGCTGCAAGTTTGGTGATTGGGGGTTGGATCAGTCCCACCTTTTTTTTAGAGGGGTCAGTGTATTTTCAAATTGTTGAATTCATTGCCCACTTTTGAAAATTCCATCTAAAATTCATGTTTTGTCTTCTTTTGAAAATTGGAAGATTTAGCAACATTGGTCCCTCACATTTCTCATGAGGCAACAATTGGTCCAACTGGGTGGAGGAGCCCTCGTTAGCCAGGACATGTGCTCTCCATTTCACTGCAGTCCCTGAGCTATTGTTTCTTTTATTCCTCATTTGCATGGAAATATTTTTGTGTTCCCATGTCCCTATCAAAAAAGTAGTGAAATGAAAGCCACATTGGGCCCAGAGAGAAGTGGATTACTTATTTTCACTCTGTCTCAAAAAGCAAAGTGCCAGGGGACAGGATAAGCATAGTATATGTCCCTGGAAGGTGAATTTTTCTAGAAGGTTTCACTATTAAACGAGACATGGCAGAAAGTTAAATGCCATGAATTTTTTAGATGAAAATCTGTAGGGCTTTCACAATTAGAAGGAGCCCTTCGGTCATATTCCAGCCCATAAAAGTATGCATTCATTTCCACCCAAGACTTATTTTCATGGAAAAGTCTGGGTAACTCTGGGTTAGATGTGGGGGCTGCTGGGTGATAAACCCCAGGTATAGACTTCCAGACTCCAAGCCAGCAACTTCCCTGCTAGATCTTAGAGCTGTCCTCAGGGCAAAGCTGTGCTATTGTTGTGCTTCTAAATTTTTGAATTCCAGCTGGAAAACTGAGACGTAGGAGACACACACACAGCCTGCGTGTGAGGAACACCGAGACTCAGTAAGCCAGCGAACTCCAGCTGCTGCTTCCCAGAGGACACTTATTAATGTGACCCACGAAGTGTCGGGAAATCACTGGCTCTGCTGTTACTCAGGAAGGTGGTGGGGATCGTTCAGGTCACAATCAGCCTACACACCCCGTTGTTCTTTTGCTTGTTAAAAGCCTGGGCTATCTGCAAAATCTCTTTCCACCTCAATGTAGGCAAAGCAGCAGAGGTTCAGAAAATAAGTTGGTGTCTAGTACAGGCTTTACTTACTAACTGGTGACTTTGGGTACATTATTTAAACTTTTTAAACTTTAGTTTTCTCATCTTTAAAATGGGACTAATTATCGCTTCTCAGCCTCTTGGCTAAGATCAAGTGTAAAATGGGACTAATTAATAATACTTTCCTCAAAGCACTATTTGTTAAATTTGATGAGGCAATGAATATCAAAGGCCTTAGTCCAGTCCTAAAACATGGCAAACACTCAATAAATGTTAATTATTATTGTTAAAATTAATAAAGTTACAAAAACCTGTTAAAGGAAATGTTGGAACTAGAAACCAAATCTCAGAATTATTCTCTGGAAATACTTGAGAAAATGAAGAAAAAATCGTAAACTCCAATAAGCGAACAATCATTGACAGCAACCACACGAGGAAAAGTCATCTTCAGTGCCATAAATGTTAACACTGATGGTTAAGGAAAAAATAGAAGATTCTGGAGTGGGGTGATGTAGCACAGCCAGGCTCCTCTTTAAGTAGATAAAAATCTAGAGTTTTTTTTTTTTCAACAAGACTCCCAAATCTGGAGAAATGCAGAATGACTGGGTTTCCATCCATGTCCTCTTCCGTCTTGGGGTAGTGGGAGGGTTGCAGGGGCATGTGAAAGGGGTGACAGTGAATAATGGGGTGACCTTTCTAACAGAAATGAAGACTTTGGGCTACATTCTGAATTAAGGGGAAGCTCCATAGCCTGGGATATTCCCCATGGTAATGAAATACACCGTCAAAGCAGGTGGAGTAAGCCCCGGGGCAAGGCATTTATTTAATAAACTTTGGAAGGGAAAGCAGAGCCCAGGTGCTGTAACAAAGAGTCCTTAGTTGACTGAGCCTGTCCCCACCCTGCACCCAACCCCCAGCCCTCAGGCTGAAGAAACTGGGATAGAAATGAATCTCCCAGGCCTCAGTCAATAGCTCGAAGCCAAAACAATCTGATCTCAGGTGTGGTGAAGAGCCGAGAAGCAGCCTCACTTCATCAGTGATCAGAAGGTCCAGACTATTCAGACAAAAGAAAAATAAACAGATGCCACACGGCAACTACGCAAACGTGCTACAGCCAGAAGAAAGTACCTAACCCGGAAAAGAAGACATTCGTGGTGCAGAAAGAGATTCTTCACTACTGCTTCATAGAACAACTTCCTAAATGTGTGGATTCCAACTCTGTGTTATGAGAGCAGATAACAGAACAGGCTAGAGATTGCAGAGCTAAGCAAGTGAACTGAGGACCCAAACCTTCACATATGCTAAATAAATTAGAAAAGGCTGAGTAGGAACCAACATAACTGACCATAGATGAAACTGAAATTACTGACATAGAGGAGAGGCTTGATGGAGCAGATGAGTAAGACAAAGACTGCAGAAATCAGAAAGGGGATGGAGGTGCTCCAATACAAGGGTAATAGGTATTGCCTGAACTCAAGAACCCAATAAAGGATAAAGAAGATGTACTCAAGGATGTACCAGACAATTTCCCTGAAATGAAGAAAGAAAGAATCCTGCAGACCGAAAGAGCATATGGTGTTCCAGGAAAATTTGATTATAATTACTCATTGTTGAACATAGCCTAGGTAGGCTATTAAACTTACAGGGTAAAGAAAAAAGATATCTTCAGCTATCAAGGAAGCAAAGCAAATCACCTACAAGGGTTGTGGGGAAAATCAGGCTGACCTTAGGCTTTCTCCATAGCAATTATCAATTCCCAAAGACCATAAGATAATGTCTCCAAAGCTTGGGGGTGGCGGGAATGGAGGGTCACCTAAGGATATCATGCACTGGCATGCAATCATTCAACTGTAAACACTAGGCAGACAGACATTCTCAAACATAGAAGAACCCACAGTGCATCATCCACGAGCACTTAGGTGGGACACTACTTGATAAGGACAATCCAGACAAACAATTATGAATAAAAGCAAAGAATTCAAGAATTAAGGAGGACTGACTGATGGTGACCATAGAATCCATTTAAAAATAAAATTTCAACAACTATCAGAGATACGGTTATGAAACATGAGTATTGCAAACCTCATTAAAAGAATATAACTAGTAAAAATAGAAACATAAAAGCAGGTGTGAAAATAGTAATGTCTTCATATAGAGTGGAGGATCAATTGGTATTGCTTACAAAATTACAAATTGTAATTTAAGGAATAATGATTATAACATATAATGCTTTTCATAATCTTTTTAGTTGACCCCACAGTAATATTTTTAAAATATTTTTTAAGGTAAAGAAACATTTAAAATTTAACAATTCCTTCAGTTTCATTTCAGTTCCTTTTTCTTCTAATAAATTCATATAAAATTAAATACTTTTTATTAAACTAGTATATATAGTATTATTTCATTTTTATTAAAGTATTTCTGATTTTTTCTCTACATGTGTTTCCAATTATTTGGCTTTCTCTCCATAAAAATGCAGAGACAGTTACGTGCAGTGATGTTTACCTAATGTTAATAATGCTTATTCTGGATGATAGTTAACTTTTGTACTTTTCTGCATTGTTTAAGTTCTTTATAATGAACATATATTTTAAAAATAAAACCTATACAATGATTTTTTTGTTTGTTTATTGTAAAGTAGAAAAACCTGAAAACAATTATGCCAAGAAGTTAACAGTGCTCAATTCTGGGCGTTGGAAATAGGATACTTTTCTTTTCTCGATAGTATTTATTTTCCTGCATTTTTCAAATTTTTAGAAATGAAAAATTCTAAATCTAATAAAGTGATTCAAATAAAGAAGCAGCAGCAGGCATTTCCAGAAGGCACGCTTAGAAGGGAAAGCAAACATCCTAATTCTTGGTATTGATTAAGGCAGTGGAAGTGATAGGAGCAGAGCTGGCCAGTGCTGGGGAATCCACCAGGTGAGACTTGGAATGTAAAGTCTGACCTGCAAGGAATCACACAGCCTGAGAAATCTTTGATGCAAAAAAGTGACCATTTCAGCAAAGACTAGCATAGAGTGATAGATAGGTAGGTAGATAGGTAGATAGATGGAATGGGATCCAGAGGTGGATCCTAGGTGAAAAGAAGCCAGAAGAGTAAGAGTCTAGACTGGAGCAGTCATTCCCTTGCTATGTTTGACAAAGGGGTTCTCCATTTTCCATGTATTTAATGGAGTATCTGATAGAGACTGGATTTTAAAATAAAGCTGGAGCTGGAAAACTGCCCCTGGGGCCTGTAAACATTTGAAGCAATCTAGGATGGAGATTAGAATTCATCATCTGAGCAGTCTGGGAGTGACCCATTTGGTGAAACCTTTAAGTCAGGGCAGCAAGTACCTGCCCATTTTTCCTGAGGAATCTGTGAAGTGAGTGAAGTGCTTCCAAAGCAGAGGCTGCAGTCCGTAGTGTTCAGTGTCCTGTTTAAAAAGTACTGGTATGTTAGCAGAGCCTGATCTTGTGGCATTAGCGTCCTATGTGTACTACCCCCACCCTGCCCCAAATCTGGATTTAGAATACTCCATGTTGGAAAATTATTGTTTGGGCAGTGGGTTGTTTTTGTTCTCCTTTCTCAAATTTCTCCAAAGGAGATCTGGAGCCAAGACTGAACTAGGCCAGAAGAGGTGAGCAAGCTGCGTTCTCCCTTCCCCTCAGATGGGGGTGACTGTGCACGGACCTAGGCGTGGGCCGGCCGCTGTACTTCCCCCACTCAGTAGGGCAACCCCCAAAACTGGAAGTCATTTTGATTGTCAGGCCTGGGCCCAGTAGTCAGACTGCACCTTATGGTGGCCTGGAATTTCTCCTGAAGGAAAGGGATATCCTGGGAGCATGGAAGAAGTCTGGCCTTGCACTGCGGAGGGAGGATTTTCTCCTCCTCCTGGAGCCAGGAGTGTTTTGTGAGGTGTGGTGGCTCCTGGAGACGGAGTTGCTCCCCTCCATGTGGAGCCTACTAGGGGCTGGGTGGACAGTCTGAGGTCAGGTTTTGGGATATGAGCTTTAAGACTAGCAACTTCTAGCAGCAGTTGTAAATTAATTTCCACGTTGTACATATATCACTCCTTAAGTCTTCAGTAAAATTGTGTTAACATACCAGCTCAGTCTTAGCTGAGTTTGAGGGTGGAGACATCAGCTCACATTCAGGGCTGAGATGAAACAGTAACGGGATGGTAGATGCAGTGGCCTGGAGAATCTAATCGTGAGATAGTAGGAGGTGACCCCCATGTAGTGGAGCCAGGGCCTGGGACCAAACAGCTGGGGATTGAGGTTATAAGAAACAATCAGAGTGTCCTGTTGGTCCTGTTGAACATGCTCGTAGCCCATGGAGAGGCTCAGATATGCCAGGGAACACTGGCCTCCCTGTTGCCATAGGAGATGGCTGCTTGGACAGCTGTGATTGGGTTATTAAAGAAAAGGTGACCCTTGAAATCCGGAGGGTCAGAAGCGTTTGGGCTCTTGTAGGAGCGCTTAGGTACAGGATGTGTCTGTCAGTTCTCAGGTCACGGTGAGTGCTCAGCTGTTATCACTTGATCATTTGGGGGTTGCTCTAAAACCCTGAATTTAAAGGCACTTTCTGACATTGCTATAGGGAGGGCCCTGAGCCAGCTGCAGCCAATGACAAAGGCAGCCAAGATTCCCGAGCAGGGGTGGGATAGGTGAGGATCCCTTAGGGGGTGGGGCTGGGTGAGGTGCGTTCCTGCCTGGGAACCCCCTGCTCACACAGGAACCTGCCAGGCTGCTAGCCCACCATGGTTTTCAGTTCTCTGTCCCAGCTGGACTTTCTTATGTCAACCTTATTTTTCAGACAAAGTAAGTAGGCAGGAGTTGTTCTGGAAACTACAATTTTCCCAGTCTCCACTTCAGCCCCTGCAATGCAGCTTGTGGAAAATAGAATTTTTTTCTCTTTCTTCATCCCATCTCGCCCCACTCAGCACCTCCATCATCTTTGTTTTTTTGAAAAAGAAAAAAAAAAAACCTGATTATCTTGTTTCTTTTCTAACATGGCTAATAAATACGTGCTCACTGTAGAAACTTGATCCCTTTTAACTTGGAGGACCATAAGCTTGCATACGCCTGCTAGGCATTGCAAATGAGCTGCTTTGTCTTTGTGTGGCCCAATAAAGAGCCACATGCTGCTGCGTTCAGGAAAAGTCCTCATAGTGCTGTGGCCGCTATACTGTGGGTGCCATTTTCTCAGGGCCAGGAGAGCAGAGGTGCGGCCACTGGGGAGTGCTCAAGTCTCTGGGCTATGCTGACAGCGGTAGTGGCCTGGCTTGGCAGGAAGAGAGCGCTGTGGAGCCAAGCACGGAGCGTTATAACTAGGGCAGGGCCAGCTGCACCTGCAAGGATTCACCTTGGATGATCCACCTGGTTTGCTGCCAACCATGGAGGGCACTCCATCAGCATATTCTACCATCTGTTGAACCCTTATTATGAGCAGGACACTGAGCAAGACACTGGGTAGGGTGCCTTAAAAACATGATGACATTGAATCATCACAATAACCCTATAAGAGAGAGATTATTATTCCTATTTTACAGGTGGGAGCAAACTGAGGCTTAGAAAGGATAAAGAACTCATCCAAGGTCAAGATTATCCACGTAGCAAGGAGTGGAGCTGAGACTCACTCACACCACCAACCTCAGAGCTCAAGCCAGGAACCACTTCTTTGTGTTGTCCCCAGAGCTGGGCTGAGAAAGTACCGTATGTCCCATGAGGGAGGGAAGGTTTTGTCACAGCAGCTGGAGACCTTCTAGCCCTGCCCAGGTGTCAGCTGCTCAGGGACCTGCCATTTCACAGTGTCGCTCCAGTTTCTGCCCAAGGGCCATCAGGCCTGACCAGGATGTGGAGACTTATCTTCAAACTGCATCTGACCAGGGTTGCTGGTGTGCAGGGGGTGGCGTGCAGTGTGAGGGCTACAGCTGCTCACGCTGGAGGGTCCTGGATCTGAGCCTGCGACACCAGAGTTGTGAGGGCTGCTGGCTTGCTCAGGGGCTTCCGGGTGTGGGTGCTTCTGGTTAGCCTGCAGGGTGGGGTGGGAGATGTGCAGAGTCCTGTCTCCAACAGGGAGGAGGGTGAAGCCATCCAGGAAGGCTCACTCACATATACCCTGAGGCTCCCCAGTCTATTGAGCACAGGAGACTGGTTTGAAATGCGGGTGTGGGGTAGGGTTGGGGTGCCCTATGGGGAAGCCCTGGGCAGATCTTGTCAGTCTAAGCTTCCTGAGATGCCCTGTGGCCAACAGAACCAACTTCTTAGAACTAGAAGTACAGACCAAATGAACCAAAAGAGGAACTTGGTCTGATGTGCTCATTTTATGGGTTAGGAAACTGAGGCTTGAGGGAAGCTGTGACTCATCTAAAGTGACAAAACCAGTGAAGGGTGGAGATGAGCAGCCTCCTGACTCCTCACCACACCTGCCTACCACACAAGGCCTTCCCCGCAGTGACCCCGGGGTCTTTCCCCATCTTATTATCTGTTAAGTCCATGCCCTGCCCACTTCCACCACCTACCCCAGCTCCTCCCAGGCCAAATCAGACATTACCTTCCACTGCCCAAGCTATTCATTCCTACCTCTGGGCCTTTGCCCATACTGTCCCTCTGCCTGGTCCTGCAGTGGCTGCCCATTTGTCCCACTGGTGCCTACTGAACTCCTTTACAACCAGGATCAAATATCCCCTCTTCCAGGAAGCCTCTTCCAGTGTCCCCCACTGGAAATGGTCCCTTCCTCCTCTGAACCCATTGTGTGGGCTTTTCTACAGGATAAGTTCTCTGCTTTCTCTTTATCACAACAGTTTACAAAGTGCACATATTCCTCAGGACACCGGGAGATGAGAATACTGGGCATTGTAACCTCCAGTTTGGCCATGAGAAATCTAACATCTAACATCAAGAATGTTAGATGACTTTTGTCTCTGGGAAGGCTTCCCTGGAGTTGTGCAGTGCACAGCCTGTGTGGCTGTATTTGATGGTCCCACCTCAGTGCCTGGCCCAGTGCCCTAAGTGAGGCAGATGCTCGATGGAACCACAGCTCAGAGGCAGCTCTCTTTTCTCTTCCTTCCCTC
Organism: Daubentonia madagascariensis; assembly: GCA_023783475.1. Classification (NCBI taxonomy): domain Eukaryota; kingdom Metazoa; phylum Chordata; class Mammalia; order Primates; family Daubentoniidae; genus Daubentonia; species Daubentonia madagascariensis. Next base: position 1,316,700 of record JAKFHU010000144.1, on the reverse strand, counting down.
CTGAACCCTCCTTCCTGAACCTGTTTCTTTCCCCTCCTTTAACTTCCTGCATTTTCCACTGAATTTTTCATTGGGAAGAAGCACATTTAGAGATGTGAAGCACGCACTTTGCTAGGCTTCAGCTTTGATGAATCTTTGATGCTAACGTTGGGGAGACAGATACAGCAGCAGATTGGGGGAGGGAAAGGAGTTGGGGAGGTGCCTCTAAGGGCATGATTCCCCCTCCCTGGCCCCTTCCAGAGGGAGCTCAAACCTGCCACATGCCTGACCTAGCTGTGCTCTGCAGCATGAACTTGTATGTGCGTGTTAAGGGCAGAGGGGGCGAGAGTGTGTGCAGGCTGTGGCAGGGGGAGGGGGGCGGGGGGGTGGAAAGAGGCTGGGTGGGGGTGGGGCAGCTGGAAGTCAGTGCTACCCCTGACACCACCCGCTCTAACCTCAGCTCCTTCCACTTCCCCTCACTCAGCCATGGCTTTGAGGTCGTATCAATTTCTAGCTGTGTGGCTTTGGCGAGTTACTTAACCTTTCTGAATCTTAGTTCCTCAATATACATTGGAGATGTCAATACCATCTTCCTGAGCCACTGAGAGTAAATGAGATACCCTATTTGCTGTACCTGATTCATACTACATGCTAAATAAATATCAATTCTCCTGATCGTTCAAATCCACTTTTTAGAGCCTGGCAAGGCCAGGATTTTTCAGTGAGAGTGCCAAGACCTGCTGTGAGGCCCTGGGTGAGTCCTGCCTCGGAAGGTGAGTGCTCATCCTTGGGCCATCTGCATGCGGTAGTGGATGACGGACAGTCAGAGCCCCATCTTTGGCACTGAAGGCCTGAATTTGAGTTGAACGCTGACCTCAGGGTTGAACACGTGGCTCCAATAGCCCCTTCTTGGGGAGAGACCTTGCCGGAGTCATACTGGGTGTCCTGCGAGGCCAAGCACAGGTACCCATCCCAGAGTGCTGCTTGGCACAGGCTGAAGGGTGATGGAGGAGGACATTCGGGTGTAGTGAGATGCCAGTCCTTCCCCACTGACTGCAGCTCTGCGTGGCCTGTCAGGGTTGTAGGAACATTACAGGTGGGCAGAGGTGGTGATTGTTTTGTAGCTATTCGCCTATAATTTGCTTCATATCATCTTCTCATGATTTACTTTTTACTAAAATACACAGGCTTGGGATCCACCTAGAGCGACTGCATGTGCACCTCTGGCCTGCCTCTCTCCCCACGGCCACTTCCTGCTCCCTGGTGTGTCTCTGTTGGCCCAAGGTGGAACAGCCGACCCACCAGGCTGTGCAAATGCCAATCCCTTTGCACCTCTGGAGATTCTCCCAGGCTGCCGTGGGTATTTCCAGTAGGAGTCTATTGGAGGACACTCCTGGCTCCTGCCAGCAGCATAGCTGTGCTGCTCAGAAGTCCCTGGGCCGGTGACTACAAAGTAACGAATGCCAATATGCATGTTAGTTTGTGTGCATTTGCATACCCCAGTGGTCTGCCTGGCCTGTGAATCCTTCTGACTCTGAGCAGCTATGATTCTGTGATTAACCTTACAAATGCATAATGGATCTTTGAGGTCCTTTCCCTTGCAGGGATGTCAGGGGACTGAGGCAACACCCCTGCCTTCTCTCATTAACTGCCTTCAGGCCTGATTTCATGGGTTGGTCAACTGTCTGAGGTTTCTCCCTCTAGTTGGGGTGAGTAAGACACCTGAAAAGTAATCCCCCCTTCTTAGGATCATTAGTCAGCTACACCTGAGTGCGAATTACTTTAGTCAGATTGCTTTCCCATTAATATCCACAAGGGAAGGGGATTTTAATAGAAGTAGACTGAGTGCTTAAATTACTCATGAAGCCCTGGGCAGGTTCTGCCTTTCAGGATTACTCATCTTTTTGTGGTCTATGCAAACAGCAAAGTATGAAGGATAAGAAGTGCCTTGGCAGCAGAAGCCCTTGTCTGAGCAGATGGAAGGGCTTTGGGGAGGACAGGTCTGGGGGCCTGTGTGAGGACCCCAGAAGACTGGGGAATGGGGGTGCCCTCAGGAACTTTGCTCTCTGCATGGGGTATAGATGGTTATTCACATACCTCTGGTCTGTGCCACTGCCCATCTTGCTGTCCAGACTGCCCTATGGTGCCTGAACGTCAGAGCCTGGCATGCAAACATCTGGCCATCAGCAGGGGTCACTTTCTGGCATTCAATGCCAAACCAGAGTGGTGGTTTCTGGGTTTGGGGAGAGAGGCTGGAGGCGCACGGTGAAGGGGCTGATGCCTTGCTAAGGAGGGGTGGTATTCCCCTTCTGCCGGGAATTCTTTTGCAGCTAATAGCAGGCAAGCTTCAGGCTTGAATTTACCCCCAAATCTGAGCCCTCAGAATGGAGGTGTAGGATCCCCCGAGCCCTCGAGTGGGGTGCTGGTCATGCTGTGCAGCCCCTCAGAGGCGGTATCCCTGCACCTCAGGTGGGTGGATGGGCCGGCTGGGCTTCTGCCCTCTGCAGCCTCATCTCATGTCCCTGCAAGCACCTTGGGGGCAGCATGTGCGGTGCAAAGAGTCATGGCCTCGCTGGGGATGCTGGACAGCTTGCGGCCTCTCTTAAGACCCCATATCCTTGTCTGTGCAGTGACGGGTGGATGTGAGGCTTCCTGAGGAACATTCTGGAACTGGTGCCTTAGCTCCGCCCCTCCTCACCAGGTCATCCCACCAAGGATTCAGATGCTGGTGTTCAGGGAGGAGATCCCATAGGTCACATGGGGCATTTGGGCCCAGAGCCTCACTTAGGAGTGGGCCAAGCGGGCAGCTGGATGGAGGGAACTGAATGGCCCCATGTCCCACTGAGGCTCCCTTAATTACTGTCAGAAGCCTTGTCATTAGAGTGCTCTTGTGAGCCTTTCATGGGATATCCCCCCACCATTAACACGGCCCTGGGAAGAAGCAACAGTTAAGCTGCTGTCACTGACACTGGGATTATTGAAGAGGACAGGCCCCCAGGACACAGGGTAGCATCATGGGAGCGAGAGGGGGTGGGGAGGGAAGGCCACCTCAAAGGCACATTCCTGCTTCCTTGATCCTGATGTCGTACCTTTGCACACAGAACTTCACTGATTCTACTTGGAACTCACGGTCACTGGGGGGGTTGGGGGGAGTTGGTGGTATGAGGCTCCTTTCCCTGTGTCACAGATGGGGACAGGGAGGCTCACGATGACTTGCCCAAGGCCACAGAGCTAAGGTACAGCAGAGCCAGGTCTCGTGGCTGTGAGTGAGGCACAGCTGAGCACAGGGGCCCCAAGTGGGCTTGGGGGAATTTAGGGGAAGTCGTACAAGTTTTGGCAACCACATGGCCAGTCCAGGGTCAGCCTCCATCCCCAGTGTGCCCTGGCTGAGGTTCAGGGCTTTGGAGGCTGGAGATTTTGGTGCTGAGGGAGGAAGGCCTGTAAGCCATAGGCTGGGCCAGGTCCTGGGGTTTCGGAAACAGAAATGTCCCAAAAGGTCAGCAAGGACAACCCTGCCCACTCAGTTTACAGCAGAAACAACTAAGGCCCAGAGGGGTAAAGGCCCTGAGCGAGGTCCCCAGCAGGTTGGGGACATGGTGGAAACTGAGCCCACTCCTCTGAGACTGTCCTTCCACTGTGGCCCAAGGACAGAGCAGCCGTGTGGGCCCCTCTTCTCTCCCGTGAGCTCTGCTGCGGGTACTGGCTGCGGCGACTTCCTGCCCACACAGAAATGCAGCTTTCTCTTTCACACGCCCTCGGCTGCTGCCTTTGTACCCCTGTCTCCATTCTCTGACCTCCCACTTCACTGCCTGCTTCAACCTTTGTTCATTCATTCGTTCACACAGGCGTGCATTCATTCGAGTATTCAAGTGTTTCCATGTGCCAGGCTCTGTGCGGGACAAAGCAGACCCAGTCCCTGTACACTCTAGAAAAGGAACAGAAACTTCAAACAGACAGTCCCACCAATGTAGAATAACAGTCTGTGATTCATGCCATGAAGGAGAGGAACAGGGTGCAAGGAGAGTGTATAACCAAGTCCTGGGCCCGGGCCAGCAGTCAGGGGACCTTCTCACGGGAAGCGACGTTATTCTAACTGCTCCTTCACACGGTCAGCTCCCCGGGACAGGAACCTCCCATCCACTCCTCTGGTGTCCTCTCCGCAAAGAGCACAGAGGGTCTGCAGTCGGCGCTCTGCCAAACTGGGAAGACCATGCGGGCAGCGAAAGGGGAGTGTTTTCTGGACTCTGACAGGCCTGCTGGGTGAACCTGGGGCAACTTCAAGTTCTTTAACCTCCTTGAGCCTCAGTTTCCTCATCTGTAAACTGAGGATGGAAAGGCCCACCCTGAAAATGGTGACGGTAGAAGGCCCCTTCTCTCCTTTGATGTGACACTGCGAGAACCGATGTCTCGAGCCTTCTCGCTTGTTGTCTCTGGCTTCCTTTTACACCTTGTGATTTAAAAATGCACGTGAATGTCAGGAGGACTGACACGAGTCTGCCTGATTCGAAGTGGTTGTTATTGCTGGGAAGAGCACTGGTTCTAGAGCCAGAAGCCCAGGGGTCAAGAGCTGCTTCTATCCCAAGTAGCTGTGTGGACTTGGACAAGTTGTTCTCTGGACCTTATTCTCCTCATCTGTAAGAAGGCTCTGCCTATTTCCCAGATAGAGGTGGCAGGTGCCAGTGCCTGTCACTACGGAGCACTGAGACCCCTCCAGAAGGTTCTTCTGCCCAGAAAAAAATACTGGGTAGACCAAGTAGTAGGTGGAGGGTTGGTGTGGGCATGGGTGGGGTGGAGGCCGGGCCAGCCCGCCATGGGAGCCTGGCTTGGAACCCCAACCCTGGCCGTTAGCTGTCAGTGAGGCCTGTGGCTCCTATGTTGTGGGCTTCAGCTGCAACAAACAGGCGGTGCTCAGATGGAGGGGCGGCAGAGGGGAGGGAGGGCCCAGCTGGCTTCCAGATGCAGCGTGGCTACTGCAAGAGGGGACCCAGGGGGGCTCATTACTGGCTGTGCCTCTACCACTCCAGCCCGGGAAGCGCTGTCCTTCCTGCGGGGCCATCAAATATTCAGAGCAGAAGACGGTGGAGCTGCCAGGCAAGGGGGAGCAGCCCCTTCTGGTGTCCAGGGTAGCCAGTGCCTCACGAGGTTGATGTGATGCTGATGCATGGGGGCTCTGGAAGCCTCCCCAACATGTACCTCAGTCCCCTTTCCTCTTCCAGACCCTCCCCTTCTTGCCTACCAGTGTTTTCTTCTTTTTCTTTTTTCCCTGCACTTGTATCAGGGCTTGTGGTTCCCATCTCAGTGGCCCTCTCTGCCCTTCATTCACTCGGCAACTTAACTGACCACCTCCTCCTGAGCAGCCCAGGGTCCAGGCAGATGCCAAGGACAGGTGGTTGAGTAGTTTCCAAGAGCTTGTTTCTCTCAAGTGAGAATATCCATGGAGCCCCAATACTACATAAAACAGACCAGAGAGCTGTGCCATCTCGGTCTTGCCCTCCTGGGCCTGTGGGCATGGAGGTGTCCCCAAACAGCACAGTTTGAAATTCACAGCTCTGGTCCAACACCCTTGTTTTATTCAAAGGAGAGCCAGGGCCAGAGTGGAGGGGGATTTGTCCAAGGTCACACCGCAGGCTAGTGGCAGAGCTGGGACTGTCACCCACACGCCCTGACTCCCAGTCTGAGGTCACCTCTTCCCCGACTGTCCAGGTCCCTTCCAGCGTTAGCTATAACTTCTCATACAAAGCCTCTTTCTCTCTGCACAGAGGCCCGAGCCTTTCTTCCAGCACACCAGGCTTATGCCGGGCCATTTCATAGGCTTTCCAAAGGTGAGTTGAGGCCAAAGAATGGCACAGACTCAGGAGGCAATGAGGTAAAATGGACATTGAGGCCAGGGCAGCCATGAAGAGGGAAGAAGCCCCTGGAGGGTACACTGGCAGCATCTAGGGGGTTGGGTGGGACATAGGGGGCAGCCCAGTCCCCTCCCCTTGCTCAGAGTGGATCATAGATAGTAGACTCCAGAGATTGAGCTCCAACAATATCTCAGGCACATGCATCATTATTTAATCCATTTTAACAAGTGAGGTAATTTTATTGTCCTTATTGCCCTGAAAAGGATACTGAGGCTCAGAGAGGTTAAGTGACTTGCAGGAGGTCACACAGCCAGTGGCAGAGCTGGGACCTGAAACCAGTCTGGCTCCAGAGCCAGGCCCAGCCCCCCTGTCAGCACAGGTTCGGGTGACTCTGGGCCGTTCATGTGTGGGAGCCTCAGGCTCGGGAAGCTCCAGGCTGGGATGCAGCTCCCTCTCTTCCCCCTGCCCACCCCCAGACACCAGGCAACCACGTCCCCACCCCTGGAGGCAGGATGACTCTGATAAGCCTGTCCAGGTGAGGGGGTGGGGTCTTGGCAGAGAGGGCCTGAAGCGCACCTGGCATCCTCTCAGCTGCAGACAATGAGTGCCTCTATTTGCCTGCCATCCCAAGACAAGGAACCATTTTGGAAGCCACGTCTACGTAGGCAGGGTCTGCGAGATTCAGGGCTCTCTGATGCATGTTGTCAAGGCGTTTGGCCTGACGAATGGTCACACAGTTAGAGCAGGCTGCCGGTGCCTCTGACTTCTGGGGACTCTCCAAGCATTTATATGCATGTATGTGTCCTTTCTCTTGAAGTTTGGGCTGGTATCTGCCCATTTCCTGATAGAACTGCTCTGTAAGTCTGGCTTTTCATATCCTGGATGTTCCCAGGGCCTAGAAGCACATTCAGGTGTGAGCTCTAGTGTACAATAATTCAAGGTATTTTCAACTCTCCCTGCCTGGCATGGGTGAGGATAAAGGACCTCTTTTTCTGTGTCGGTGGGCCTGGGACCGGCAGGCACCGGGGAATACCTGCTTTTCCCACCCACATGCCCACCCGAGAGTAGCAGCTAATGTTTTCCTCCTGGGCTGGGTTCATTAAGCCCAGGAACTTGGAGTGGGAGAGAGAATTTCCTTATTCCATAAAAATTTAAACTAATGTGTGAAGGCAGCTGGGGCCTACCTAGTTATTTCCTCTCTCCTACCCAGATACTTAGTTATCTCCCTCCTTGGTGAGGGAGAAGAGAACCAGAAAAAATCAGAAACAGCTGATGGGGAATAATCCGCTCTGTTTGGGGGTATGTTGCCTTATGGGGAGCTCATGTGAGTAATTAGCATTAGCTGAGCACTAACTGCATGCCAGACAGCTCATGTGTTCTTTATTTCATTTCATTTATGCAATGACCCTGTGAAATAAGGATTCATCTTCAAGTTTCACAGGTGGGAAACTGGCATTCAGAGAGGTGAAGTAGCTTGTCTAAAGTCACACAGCTGGAGGCTGATGGAGCCGGGACTCAAACCTGGGTCCTGGTGGCACTAAGGCCTGGGCTCTGAGCACAGTGTCATGTGGATTCCTGAAGGAACAGCAGTCACCAATGGCCTCTGGGTGACAGGGGCAGGTTTGGAACATGCTGGCTCCTGGCCTTCTGGTTTGGGGACTGAGACTTTCCTTGCTTGGATTTGGATGGGAACCCATTCAGGGGCAAATGGGATGGAGCTTGTTTTGGGAGGAGCTGAAAAGCCAGATTCCAGCCCACAAGAATCCCTAAGTTTATGCTTTGGGGGATGAAAAAGTTAGGGCTTTGGAGTCAAACTTGGCGGTTTGGATCTTGGGTTTTCACTAATGTATCATGTGCTATGTTCAAGTAACTTGCATTCTCTGTGCCTCAGTGTCTTCATTTGCAAAATGGGGCTAGTGGCAGTACCCCCCCTCAGGATCCGATGAAGCTCAAGACAATAATGTCTGTACATAGCCTCGGCCCCGTGCCTGGCAAGTGGTAGGTGCTCACGACACACGTCACCAGCCTCTCCCTGCAGTTCCCATCCAGAGCACACTCCTCTGAGTTCATGTATCTCACCTTCTGTAGTCTGCTGCACCCACCACAGCCCTGTGGAAGGGAAAGGGACTGCCTGCCACTGCTGGTGTAAGGACAGGGTCTTCTTTGGCCAATATGGGACCTCTGCTGTTCCCAGGAGGAGCCCACATTACTTACCAAATGTGTACAAGTCAGTGATGGAAGGGGCCTCTGCACCCCAGGGTACTGATCGCTCTGGGGAGCTCCCTAGCTCAAAGGTTCTGGAGGTTTCTGCTTCCCCCAGAAATGCTAAAATGAGGACATCCTTCTCCTGAGGGCTGTCTGAGGATAAGACATCACTGAGAATGTGACCATGCTGCAGAGGTGTCACTGAGCCCAGCGTATGCATGTGCAGCTCAGGACCTCCTGGGGAATCATGGCCTGTGCTTCCTACCCCTTAGGAAGACACTCTTCAGCCTTGGAGGAAGTGTTAGCTAAGAAGTGACAGGTGTGCCAAATCATGGAAAACTGGACCAAAAACCGGGGGAAGACCCTACTGGAAGAGGACATTCAGGCAGATGGATGGCCAGTACTGGGAAGGTCCTCAAACAAGAGGTGGGACACAGTTATGGCAGGGCAGGGAAGAACTCCCAGGCCCTTTAGAGTTGCTTTATCACCTATTTTTCTCTGCAACCTTGTAAATTATAGTTACTTCCACCTTACAGGTGAGGGAAATGAGGCACATTATGCACCCAAAGTCACACAGCTAGTAGCAAGACCCTAGAGAAGAACCCAGATCTATCTGGTTCTAAGACCTGCATTATTTCCACTGCTTGGAGGAGTTCTGGGCATAGTTTTCATGCTGGTTGTGCTTGCTAATTGAATTACCAGTTAGCATCATCTCTCAATAATAAGCGTGGAAAAGCCAAGTGATAATTCGAGAAACCCTGGGTGGACAAAGGCAGCTACTGCTTGGAGCTTATGGGGAAAGACCACCACAGGGGCTAACTTCTCTGAGGTCTCTTTTGGCCTTGGCAGTACAGGATTCTTGGGGCAGAATTCAGGGCTGCATTTCAGATCACAACATGTTCACGATCTCTTCATAAGATCATGCTCACATTCAGCTGATCTGCCTGGGGCTCTGCGGGGCTTCCCTGTCCGCTGCCCCTAGGAAGCTGGTACTGGGCACTGCTGACCCAATCTTCCTCCATGGCCCATCCTGCCCTGACTTCCCTCTGAACCCAGGTGGATAGGTGGCTCCTGTGATTTCAAGCCAGGCTGTACTGGGCAGGTTAAAATGTTTTATTTAATTTGACAAACATGCATTGTGGGCCAGATGTGGTGCATCTGTGAATAAGAGGCTTCTTGATCCAGGAGCTCACAGTCCAGGGCAGGCACGAGACAATAACCAGGCAATGGCAGCAGCACATGGTCTATGAATGGAGACAAGAGGGTGTGTGAGCCCAGGCCAAGGAACCTGAGAGAGCTTCCTGGATAAGAGATGTTTCAAGTAAGCCTGAAGGAGGGACAGTTAGAGAAAGGGGCCCTAGTCTACTTCCTTGTGAGCAGCAGGGAGACCAGGGTGCCCAAAGCACCCCCTTCGCCATACAGGCAGACCTTCAGTGAATCCCTGAGCTGCCACATCACTGATGGCTTAGATGCCAACTTGGGGATTTCTGCAGCATGGCAGCTGTTGATGGCTTTGCATCAGAAATGGCTTGTTAAAGCCGGGCAGTCCAGAGCTTCAGCCTGGCTCTGCTGAATTGGCATCTGGAAGGTTGGTGGGGAGTCAGAGAATCTGTGTGGATTGTCCACAGAGCCCATTTTGAGTAACTATGCTTTAGGAGGGGACATGTTCCCCCTAGACCCAACCCGTGCCTGATACAATGGAAAAATAAGCAGAAAAGCAAGGAAGAAAATAAAATTAAGTAAAAGAAAAGGGAAGATATATATTTTTTCCTCTTCTGCTGTGAGTTTGTAATCTCTCTGGGGAGATAAATCACCCACATAGAAGAGACGCATGCCCCAACCCAGCCTGAGATAACCCCAAAACACTCCACCCCATTAGGCACCGGTAAATTTCACTGCCCAGATTAGCTAGGCAGGGCTGAGGGAGCCAAGGCAGGAGGACTGGGACAGACAAGAAAGCTCTCTACACTCAGGTGAAGCCAGTTCAGCCAGCATTTATTGAGTGCCTACTGTGTGCAGGGCCCTGTGCTAGCTGCTGAGGATATGAGATGTGAGACGGTCCCTGCCATCTAGGAAGTAACTGTGTAGAAGGGAAGAAAGACATGTAAATAAAAAGTTACAACTTGGTGTGATCCAGTGAGAGAAGGCAGCAGCCAGATCACAGCAAAATGATCAAAATCTGGGCTCTGGAATAAGACAACCCGGGTTCAGGTTTCAGTCCCATCACAGCCCACCTGGAGGACCTGGAGCAAGTTCCCAACATCACTCAGTGCCACATCCTTATCTGTAAAATGCGGATCCTTTTAAAACATAATGCAGAGTGTTCTAAAGAGTTATGAGAATAATGCACGTAATGAATTTGGTGCCAGGCTGGGTCTGGGAACCACTCAGCAATGTTGGCTCTGTTGATTATACTGTACAGAAGAGAAAGTGATTAACTCCATCAAGGTAGAGGTCGGGACAGTGATGCCAGGACAGTGCTTTGAAGGATGAAATGAGAGTTCATCAGGCAGGTAAGGATGGAAGGGCTTTGGAAGCAGTGGGAACAAAGGCCACCCTGAAGCATGTTCATAGTATATTGTCTGGCCATGGCCAGAGAACCTTAAACATTTGGATGTAGCTGGGGCTGGAAGAGCTGGAGGGGAGAAGGATGGGAGGGGAGTGGGAGATGAAGCTGTGAACCTGTTGGGGAGGGTCTTAAATGCCATACTATGGAGCTAACAGGGGTGACTAATGAGCTGCAATTTTACTATTACTCCGATGCTGCACCCATAGCAGACATTGCTAATCAATCACAGAACTCATCCTTGCTGAGCCAGGATGTGACTTTGGTGTCGATCTTGAACTCTGTAGGCTGCTACTACGGAATTAGGGATTGGCATTAACATGTCAGTCAAAGGCTGTTTGCCATCCCTGGGAGAGAACTAGATGTTGGTCCTCCTTGAACCCACTCCTACATTCTTGCCCTGGGAGTCTTATCAAACCTTGCCTACCCTCACCACACTGTGGTTTGGCTTCAGTTGGTTGGCAAGCCATAGTCTTTCCTTCTCTTCGACCAGCCTTCTCTGGATCTGTGTTCTAATCGCGGGCCCAGGAGGCAGCTGCAGCAGCCTGCCATTTGAGGTTTGGCTGGGCCTGGGCTGTTCTACCAGGCTGTCCCCACAGCAAGGGCAGCAGCACCACCCATTCCTGGCCACCATTTGACTGCTTGGGTGGGCAGGTCCCTCTGCTGGAGCAGGTCTGGCATGGCCCAGCCTGGCTTGCTCTCCACCTGTGGAAGCTGCAGCCGGGGCCACCACATCGGGCCCAATGACCACTTTCAAAACTTGCCCCGAGATGCTTCTAATTTGGACAGAGCCTGTGAGCAGGGTGGGGTCACCCCAAGGTGGGCCACTGCAGTAGCCCAGACAAATGTCACACAGTATAGGCATGCTCTATTTTAAGCAAACCCTGTATTTGGAGAGGCAGGAGTGAAGAGCATAGAAGTGGCTTCCAGATGGCCTGGGGACAATTCCTGGCTCTGCCACTTACCAGCTCTACCACTTGGCTTTTCTGTGCCTCAGTTCTCTCATCTGTAAAGTGGAGATAATAATAGTCATTCCTCACAGATTTGTTGCAAAGATTAACTGAATGATTCTAAGGGAAGTTTTGGCACTTAGTAAACACTGCAGGAAGATTAATTATTATAAGGAAGGAAGGGCAGATGGGTACACAAAGGGCTTGTGAATAAGAAGGAATGGATCCAAGCACACCTTTGCAGGAATGCAAAGCTGCACAGAGGGGCCTCCGTGTAGTGGCCCCAGCTTGCTGACAGCTCAGTGCTTCCCTCCAGCTTTCAGGGCAGACAGGAGGTGCGTGGGACCCAGTAGCCTGTCCAGCCCTGCCGCGTTCCCCGGGAGACTTGCTTCTGCCCCACTGAAACGGGCCTCCCTGCTCCCCAAAGGCACAGAACTCCCGTGAATTCCCTGCAGGCTACTCCCTCCAGCCTGATGAGATGGGAAATTAATCTGCCTTTAATCCTCTACTTAACGTGCAGGATTCCACTCCCCAGTGAGACAATGAAATTAATCTGCCACTAATTTTCTGTTTGCCAACCCTGGGTTTCAGCATTTCTAACCCTGCTTTTCCAACTGTCTTGAGTCCGGGGAAACAAAGACCTAATCTCTTCTCTGGCCTTGTTTATTCTATCTTCAGAAATGAATCACGCTGTCATTCTGCTCTACTGGTTTGGGGAAGGAGGACAGAATGAGGTTTCCCCATCTCCCCTGGAGGCCACAGATTCCAGGCCTGTCTCCCTAGCCTCTCCCCAGCTTTCTGGGTGTGAGGGGATTAGGGCCCTATTATCTGTTTGCTTACTCTGAGTCTAAATGTATCAGTCACAGGATGACTAACAGCCTGCCTCCTTGGGAACTGGGCAGGAGGGGGAGGCCCCTAAGTTTGAACACCAAGTTCTCGTGTGAGGCTAGGACCTGGGTGTCTTCTTCCCAGGGGGTGTGATGGGGGGATCATGACCTGGCCCCACCTGCCTACCTTTCTAACCTCTATTTCCAGCACCTAAGGCTCCAGCCACACCAGCCACCTGCTATGCCCCTGCTACCTTCCAAGCAGTTCCCTCTGCTTGGCCCTCCTTTGCCCCTGCAGTGGGTAAGGCCTGACCTGTCTGTACCTGAGTAAAACAGGAATAATAATAGTGCCCACCACACGGGTGGAAGTGGGGACTAAATGGGAATCTCACCTAAAGACTTAGAAGTGCATGACATTAGCAAGTGCTCAATAGATGGGAACTAGTATTGTCATCACCTGACCGCCTCTGGGACATCTTCCCAACTCCCCCAACAGAAAGAAGGGTCCCCCTCTCCTTTGGGCCCCCGTGGCTCCTTGGGGGCCCTGTCCTGAGCCTCCGGGGAATCCTCATTCTGCTGCTCACCTCTGAGCCGGGGAATGTGATCTCTCTGCATTTCATTTCCTTCCACTGCAGAATAGAAATAACCATAGTAATGACCTCACCTTGAGTTGTCAGGAGAATTAGATGAGATAATGCTCATTAAGAGCTTAACACAGGGCACGACCTCGAAGAACAGTAAATAAATGTTGTGATGTGTTATTATTATTAATAGTTACTCACCATACATTGTGAAGTCTGTCCTTCCCCAGCAGAAACTGCCTGAAAGTAGAGATGGGCTTTAGTTTTCCCTGGGACTCAAGGTGCCTTTCTGTTGGGCGGGAGTAAGGGCCTGATTCCCGAGAGTGGCAGGTGAGGCTGGTCGGGTGGAAGGAGTCCACCTGTCCTGAGCACAGGCTGGTCTCACCATCCAGTGTTGTGCCCCTGGAGGCTGCCTCCGGCCCTACCTGAGTGAGCTTGGCCCCTGCCTGGGCATCCCTGGCCTTGCTGCCATTCACAGTCACAGATAAGCTATACCATGCCCCTGGTGATGGTCAGCACCACATCCCTCTCACCATCCCAAACAGTGTCACTGTCCTGTCAGCACCAAGCTTCTGTCCTAGAGTGTCACAGCTGGGAGAGAACTTGGAAACCATCCGCTCCCATCTCCAGACTTATGCATGAGAGAACTAAGGACCACAGAGGTGGTCCAACTGGCCTAATACCACACGGAGAAATGGTGGCAACGATGGGATTGGATCCAAAGTCTCCACCGCAGGGCTCTTCCGGACACTGGGCTGCCTGTCATCACTCTGTCAGAACACTGTCATGCTCAGAGGAAGATGGACATTCATATTTATTGATCATCTACTACATGCCAGACACCATATTAGCTCAGTTACTCCTCCCAACACAGATGGAAGGGGTGATGTTATGTTCCCCATTTTACAGATGGGAAAAGTGAGGCTTGGAAAGGTGAAATCACTTGATTGAGGCCATAGTAAGGCAATGACAAAGCTGGAATTCAGACCCAGATCCATCTAATTCTAAAGCCAGTGCTCTTTCTGGTCTCCCTGAAGCCTCCTGTGGAGAGACAGGCACAGCTGGGCCCCAGCCCTGGGTATCTGGGTGGGGCCTGCCAGCCCAGCCTCTTCGTTCCTCGCCCTGCTGTGGGCAGACATGGAGGACCTGTGGACAACCAAATTACAGACAGTGACGGGACTGATGAACAGCCAGGACTGGATTTTCCTGTTGGGGGTTTCCACTGCTTTGGTGACCCAGACTACAGCCCCTCCACCTGGACAGACAGATGCCTCCCCCCACCCCTGTGGGTGGGCAGGGTAGTAGTGGGCTGGGGGAGGGCTGGACTGGTGGAGCAGCAGAGACCAGGGCTGTGCAGCTGCCACGAGCCTCAGGCTGGCGGTGCCAGGAACAGGGCAGGAAGTGGTTTGTGGGGAGCAGTGACGAGGCCCCGGCTGTGCGATGTGGCTCTGCCTGAGGTTTCTGCTTTGGAAACCTGACTCATGTGGACAAAGACCAGGCTCCCCCACTTCCCCAGGGGACAGTTAGAGCAATTACAGGCCCTGGCATGGTGAGGCCAGGGGCATGTGCTCTGAGGGGGAGGCTGAGTCGGCCTTGGGAACCTAAGGCTGCCCTGGGGGCCAGTGGTTTCACTGCTGGCCAGTGGGTGGAGGATGCGTGGGAGGGCGAGTCCACGCAGGCAGGCGCTGGGCTGAGCAGCCGAGAGGAAGCCGTGGCTGTGTTCTTGGCCTGCGGGGAGGGCTCCCGTGGAGTCTGGTAGTCCTTGGTCCAAGCCCCAGCTCGGTTGTGACTTGCTACGTGAACTTGGGCAAGGCCCTTTTCTTCTCCGGGCCACTCTTTCTTCATCTCTACAACGAGGTTTCCACCAACTCTAAGAATTAGATGACTCTGCCCTGCCCACACCCAATCAAAGGAGCATGCAAACCGCAGGGGAGCAAAATAACAACACGGAAAACCACAGCCAACAAGTAACAACTGCTGGAGATGTGCTAGGCCTTGCTCTGAGGCCTCTGCATGACTTCTGTCATCCTTCCAAAGCCCTGATGCACCCATTTCACAGATTAGGAAACACACCAAGATGTTCATGGGGACCCATGATGGGTGCCCTGGCCTGCATATTACAGACGGGGACATCTTCCAGGTGTGAGCCAAGGGTGCTGCCAGGCCCCACCTGCCCCCAGAGGCCCCCTCCCCTTACCCAAACGCCACTGGTTGGCATGGTCACCTCTTTCCTGTGCTATCTCCTTAGCCATTAGAGTCATGCCAAATGGATAAGAAATTTATTTCCCTGATTGTTCTGAAAAAGAGAAACTCTGGTCCCTGCTGCACAGATATTCAGTCTTTTTCTGAGTTGCCTCTTGCATTACCACCACCCTATGTCTTCCCACTGTCCCCACCCCACTGCCAGTGAAACCCCAGGACATGGCAGAACCAAAGGAGACTTTATAGACCAAACAGGGAAGCCTTGGAGAATTCTAGGGAGCTTATTCAGAGAGCAAGTGGGTGGGGGAGGCTGAGACCCCAGCTGCTGCCTCTGCCAGGTCCATGGGCATGTGTGTGTCCTGCATGCATTTTCATTTGAGGAAAGTAGTGTCCTCCACAAGACACATTTCAATATTCCTGATTGAGCTCAACCCTTCCATTTATTGAATAGTGAAACTGAGGCCCAGGGAAGGAATTGACTTGCCCAAGGCCCCACAGCTGCTTGATGGCAGAGCTGGGACTAGCACTCAGGCGTCCTGATGCCTGGCTCTGTGCTCTGGGCCTTCCAGAGCTCTGCCCATGCAGAGGGCCAGGGCTTGGAGTCTGACTGGACGCTGCCTGTCTTCAGCAAGGGCAGAAGCTCCTCTTGGCTGTCCGAAATTCCAAGGAAGAACTTCTGGATTTTGTCAAGCAGGGCACGGCTACTAAAGTAGGGTGAAGCCCAGCTTGCATTTTTCTCTTGAGGAAAGTGGAGCAGTTCTGGCCAGAAATAGCAGATCTTCTAGATGAGATAATGCCAGTAAAGCATTTAGCAAGAGTGTCTACATACAGTAGGTGCTCAAAACTCCTGAGGTGGAAACAGTTGTGTTTGTCTACACAGAGTCACTTTCTCTCTGTCTGACTCACGGAGAGGTATCCAAGAGGGAACAGTTGGCTCAGGGACGGGAGGGGAGGCCAGAATTCCCTCCAGGGGGCTGGAACCAGGGTGGCCATTCTCCTCCCCTGCCTGCAACTTTCACAGCTGAATATGTGGGCACATTGGTTTGGGGGTGCAAAGACTCCTGGCTCCAGACCAGTGGTCCGAGGTCCTATCTTAATGTGTCACCAGTTCTTCCCTCTGGGGCCTCACTTTTCTCCTCTGTGACATGAAGGGGTTGGGCCAGATGGTAGTTCTCAACCTGGCTGTTCAGAGAACCACCTGGGCAGCTTTTAAACAATTCTGAGGTCAACCAGAACCTCACCCAGGTCAACAGAACCTCTGTGGGTACCATCTGACCATCTGTAGTTTTGATTCTGATGCCCAGTGAAGGGTCAGAACCACGGGCTGGGTGGTTCTCGGGCCCCTGGGGACTGACAAAGGACAGCAGCATGGGTTCTCCAAGAACTGCTGTGAGCAGGGCTTTGCCTCTCCTGGCATGTGTGTGGGTGAGTGGCAGAGCTGGCTGGAAACCTGTCTCCTGGCACAGCAGACATTTCTCTCCTGCCATGTAATAGGGACAGGTGGTGGTGGGTCCCTGGGAGCTGCAGGAGGAGGCCACCCCAGGGATTGGTCTCCAGGGCTGAGATCCCAGAGACCTCATTCTTCTCCCTGCTGGGCAGTCTGGACCACACTGATGAGAGCACGGCCGCAGCGAGCTTCCAGCTCTGAGGCAAACTCCCATAGCAGGAGGCAGGCTGCCCTTGGACTTGGGATCCCGAGTCCTGGGCCCATAGCCCAGGGGGCAGCTTGGGCTGGGGATGCAGTGGGAACCCACTCAGGGCCAGCATCCAAAGCCAGACTCCTAGCATCCAGTTCAGCTCTGCTGCCTCTGGGCCTCGGTGGTCTCATCTGTAAAATGGGGTGTGCAATCCACACTCAATGGGGTGTTGGGGAGCTGCCACGGGGGTTCCAACAGGGAGACCTTCAGAGAGAGGGTCAGTAAGCCCGAGTCTCAGGGAGGGGGACAGGAGGGAGCTAAGGGAGCAGGAGTCCCATGATGTGCAGCTGGGCAGGCTGAGCTCAAGGAGTCTTTATGTGAGAGAACAAAGCCTCGCCACCCAGACCTAGCCGTGGTTTCCAAACGCATGTAGGTGAATATTTTCACCCATGGATCCCTCTAAAAAGAAAGAATTTTACCAGCGGCCCCAGTTATAAAGTGTGTATAAGGGGAACTTGTCTGGCTGGAGTGGGAGCTGCCCCCGCTTCCTGCTCTCCACCCCCACAGTGGCCAAACTTGGGGACAAGTTTGAAACTACTGACTGAGAGCAGGAAGACCAGCTTTCTCCATCTCCTTCTGAGACTCGGCTCAGGGGAAACGAGTATAAAATGCAGCAGGAGAAGAGGGGGTCGGCTACCAGGGAGCGCTTCCCGGAGGTGGGGCTGGCAGGTGCTGAGCGTCTGGGGGCTCTGGTGGCTGCCTCTGGGGCAGGAGGGGGTGAACATTAGCCTCTCGAGGGCAGGGCTGCAGGGCCCTGCTTCCAGGGAGGGCAGGCAGGGGGTCCCTTCCTGCTCTGCACGTGGTCCTGTGGGGAAGGGGAGAGGAGCTTCTCTCAGGAAGCTGGACATTGGCCACATGGCTGCATCCTCCGGGCAGCAGGGCCAGGGAGGCCTTGGGGTGGGGAAAGGAAAACAACAAGATGACTTTCCTTCCCATGGAGTGAGGAGGACACAGAGGGAGGAAGAAAAGAGAGGGGAAATCAGAACTGGGGGTGGAAGCCCAGGGGCACACGTCTGAGGGGGGCAGCGAGAGGAAATGAGACTCAAAGGGAGCCGTGTCAGAAGGTGGAGTTGCAGCCAGCGGACCCGGAACCCACTGTCGCCCTCGCCGCGACCCCTGCAAACCCCATCCCCCCCACGAGCGTCCCTGCGCCCCCCCAACCACCTGGGCTCCCCACATCGCCACTCCCCCTTCAGCTTATTCCCCGCACGTTTGTCAGAATAATCCTCGAGAGGAGATACATGTGACGAGGCCACTCTCCCACTCGAAGCCTGTCTGAGTCTCCAGCTGCATCTCCTACCTCTGTCCCCTTCGGGTTTTCTCCAGTCAGCAGGCCTTCCGGCTCTTCCTGCCACCCCCTAACCCAGCTGTCCTTCTCTTCCACCCCCCGGTGGCATCTAGTCTGGGGCTGCCAGAAAAAATACAGGATACTCAGTTCAACTTGAATTTCAGATAAACAACACATACTTTTTTAGTGTAAGTATGTCCCCAACGGTGCAGTCATTGTTATATCTGAAATTCAAACGTAGCTGTATTGTTGCTTGCTAAATCTGGAAGCCCTGGTCTAGTTCATCCCCTCTGGCCCAAGTATTTCTCAGATCGAGTACCTTGTGCTTCTGGGCTAGTGGGAGGAGATGGAAAGCTAGCTTCCAGGTATTTTATCTTAAATAAGTTTATCTATTTTAGGTACATTTATTTTATTTTGAATAAATTCATTTGTCTTAAGTGGGGTGTCCTGGAGACCATGTTCCCTCATCTCTTTCCTGCCCTTTAGTGACCCAGAGGGTGGGGATTTTAGGAAAATTGGAAGGGATGGTATTTTAAGTCAGGAAATGTGGGTTCATGTAGAGCATCTGTCACTGATTCTGTGGCTGATCTCCGGGAGTTCCTTTCACTGCTCTGTCTCAGTTTATTCATCTGGAGACAGGGGCTATGACTTCATCTGCCTCCCACGTGGTTGTGGGACTCGAGATGCATAAATTATGCTCATGGGGAGTCATGAGCTAGCCATGTGAGGGGTTTGGTTAGTAAGACCCTGTTGCTTGGGGTTGCAGAGTCACCTGGACTAGAGGGCAGGGAGGTGCAGCCTGACCTGTACGCTCTGCGCTGGTCAGAACTGGGCCAGGCAAGTGAGTGCTAAGTCTCTTGACCTCTTGGGCCTGCTTGCTTGGCCGTGCATTTCAAGGTTATGGTCACCAGGGGTCAGGCTTGCACACTGATGGCTAAGCTCTGCCTTTTCTGGTGCCCCAGGGAGCCTCCAGTCTGTGGGCCAGGGGGAAGGTGAGGGGCACGTTTTTCCACATGGATGCAGGAGCTGTGGGTCTGTGACCTGCAGATCTGGAAGACCAACCGTGTTCTCTCTCATATTTACATCTTGCTTGATACCTTCTGGAGGGTTCCTCCTCTCTTTGGTCCTTCACCAGGAGACCCCATGAAGGAAGTTGGGTCAGGTGGCAGGGTCAGGAGACAACTCGGGGCAGCAAGTGTGCAGAGAGTTTGGGTCCCAGTTCCAAGTCTGCCTGTTACTAGTGTCCTTGGTGGGTTATGTTACCCCCTGAGCCTTGGTTCCTTCTTCAGTGGAATGGGGTAATAATGCTTCCCTTGCAGGGATATGTCAAGATCTGGTAAGTTGAGGTGGGACAGGGAGGACTTCTCTAGGCCAGCCCAGACCCTGTCTAGAATGGCTTATGATGAAAATGGAGAAATAAGATAGAAACACTGGAAAATAACACAGTACGAGTGTTGTCATGAAGCACCATATGATCCCTTGCTAAGTTTAGACGTGAGCACCAGGGTTCAGAGGAGGGAGGGCATAGTCCACCCAGAGATGGAAATTCACTGGATTGAGCTCACATAGCCAGTGGGATAAGCTCAAGGTCCACTGGGCAGGTGGCCAAGCTGGGGTTAGAAATGGGCACTGGATCTGGTGCCAAATGCAAGTGTGCCCAGCTGATCCAGGCCACATCATGCAGGCTGTTTGGCCTCAGGAATTTCAGATTCAGTCCAGAGTGTTTCCTGGGCACCTGCTCTAGCTGTGGGAGCTCATTCTCTAGAGGCAGATGCAGATGCTTCTAATGCAGTGCAGTGAGCAGCAAGGTGGCTCCAATCTTTGTTCCAGGCACCAGACCTAGCACCCAGAAAAGCCTGTTTTCCTGCTCATGGTTGCCTGGCCTCCTCCAAGAACCTCAGACATCCATGTCTCCATTGCTCAGGGAGAAAGATAGATCACACTGAGGGTCCCTGGAAGAGTTGCTGTCTTTGACCGGGCCCTCTCTTGCCAAGAGCCCTACCTTCCTCCCGGCCTCCAGTCTGCAGCATCTCCCCAGGTGAACAGCTGTGTACCGGGTTTCTGTTTTCTGGCCCCTAGTCATGGCTTGACTGGGCTGTTCTGAGAAGCCTGAGGGCTCTCGGCTGTGTCCTGTGTCAGGGTGGGTCCCGATGACCCTGATGGATTGTCCTCCCACACCCACTGGGTTGCTGTGGTTTCCTCATCAGTAGAAATGACTCCTCACCCACAATTGCATCAGTCCCTCCACAGATGAAGTGAATCATGTCGCAAGATGTGGTTATGGACTGCGCCCTGTGCTCTGGTTAGGGGCTGGCCTGGGCCAGGCTGGGAGGGGGTTGGGGTTGACTGTGCTTTGACTTGGACTTGGGAGAGGGAAGCAAAAGCCAGGAGAGGGATGCCAGGGGTGGGATGGGGTGGGGTAGGTGTGAGAGGACATTGAACTCATCAAACACGAGACTGAAGTAAGTGTCCAGTGACCTTAACCGAGACCACACTGGGGAACCTCCTGGCTTACTCACCCCCTAGCCTCACCACTACCACCAAGAGAGAAAGAATTGAACAGAACAGCTGCCTCGTCCTCTCGTACTGCTGTGGCACGGGGGAAACCAGGGAGATGGGTTGGTTTTGATTCTTCTTTTCTCTGTTTTGAACTCCTTGGCTTTCTTCCCCTTCAGCTGACACATAGTGGCCACAGCTGAGGACTTCCAACCTCAAGACTAATTTCTTTCCTCTCTCCACTTCCCAGGCACAGCCTTATCGCTGCCCTTGGGTAGGAACTCTCTGCAAGGAGGGGTAAAAGACCCAGCTGCCTAGATTTATGACCCTTCCCAGAGGCAGAAAGAGGTGTCCTTCTCCCCTCCCCAGGTGGCAAGAAAGTTCTGCCCATTTTTCAGTGGAGAAGATGAGGCCCGAAGGGAACCTGGTGAGCACCTTGCTTCTGCGCCTTTTTCCAGCTCCCACAGCGCAGCTTAGCTATTGCGCCAGCATCCCAGGAACTGTTGGCACCTGCCAGCTGCACAAGGTGGGAGTGGGTGGGCAGTGTCTTCTTCTTCTTCTTTTCAATGTTCTGTGTCTTTACTTATTTATTTTAAAATTTTGTTTTTAATTGACACATTAAAATTGTACATTTATAGGGTAGAGTGTGATGTTTCCACACATGTGTACGTTGTGTAATGATCAAATCAGGGTATGTAGCATATCTGTCACCTCATACATTTATCATTTCTCTGTGGTGAGGACACTGAAAATTCTTTCTTCTAGCTATTTTGAAATATGCAATACAGTATTGTTAACCACATTCACCCTACTGTGCACTAGAACACCAGAACCGTTTCCTCCTATCTAACTGTATCCTTGTACCTGTTGACTGTTCTCTCTCCATACCCCCTTCTTGCCTCCCCTGCCTAGTCTCTGGTAGCCACCATTCTACTCTCTGCATCTATGAGGTCACCTTTGTTAGATTCCACACGTGTGTGAGATTGTGCGGTATTTATCTTTCCGTGTCTGGCTTATTTCATTTAACATGATGTCCTCCAGGCTCATCCATGCTGCCACAAATGAGAGGATTTCATTCTTTCTCACGGCTGAATAGTACTCCATTGTGTATAGGCACCCCACTTCCTTTATGTACTTGTTTGTTGTTGGACACGTAGGTTGATTCCATACCTCTTCTCTACAGGGGGACACGCCTGTGCAATGGCTCAGAGATGGCCCAGCGAAGCCTCTGGAACAAGAATTGGGGTTTCAGCCTCACTGACTCGAGTAGAAGAGAAATGGGCAATCTGACATATGGAGGTGCTGCTGGAACAAAGCACCCCAAAACACTGAGCCAACACAGGGGAGGTAGTGCCTTGGAGTGTCCCCTGGACCTGTGGTAGTACCTGAGTGGCAACTAAACTTGTGTAAGCCACTGGATTTGGGGGGCTGTTTTTTACTGCGGCATAGTCTACCCACCCTGACTGTACAAATGCCACGCTAAGGAGGTTGGCCTTGATTTTGAAGGCTGTGGGAAGTAATTGAAGTCTTGGGAAAGAATGGCAGTGCCAAGGTCCAGCACTTGGGTTAAGAAGGTGGTCTTCCCTCTAGATGTGAGCTTCATGGGTGCAGCAATATGTCCAGATTTTTTTTTCACCGCTGAGTACACCCAGGGCCTAGAACAGTGCCTGATACGTGATAGCTGCTCATCAAGAATTTGTCTTCTCCCCTTCTGCCTTTGATTTCCTTCCTCTCCAATTTATCTTCCTCCTCTTATGCTTCCTTATTTAGTCCTTTCTTTATGCCTGAATTCCCTCCACAAATACTTATGAAGCGCCTCTATGTGTCTCCTGTGCCCTGGGCATTGTGTTTTACATATGTTACCTCATTTTATCCCAATCTTGACAGAGAGGTACTTACCCTCATTTTACAGAGGAGTGTGAGCCCTAGAGTCTGCCCTTTCCCTTGCATTTGCTTTATTTCTTTATTCTTTTCATCTTTACTGGGTACCCACTGGGAGTACTCCCTAGGCAGTGCTAGGGTGAGGTGGGGGGATGCATCTCAACATGAAAAGGCATGGTTCCGCCCTTGGGGAGCCTCAGGCTGGTGGAGGTCACCATCGTGGCAGTGCATGATGCTGTCCCACGTGGTGTCCCACCAGAAATATGCACAGGGAGCCATGGGCACACAGAGAACCCTTGAGCTGGCACTTACACAGTGTCTCCAGGAGGATGAGGTTGGGGTTGGGGTGGGGAGTGGGAAGGGATGGAGGGAACAGCATGTTCGATGGCAAAGAGGGATAAGAGAACTTGGTCTATTTAGGAAACAACTAATTCAACATGACTGGAATATAAAATAGGTGAGGAAGACTGCTGGGAGGTAAGGTGGGAAAACCAGATGGGGCTTAAATGATGGTATTTATGGCCATTCAGAAGGCTAAAGAAGGCAAAAACATTTTATCTTGAAAGCCAGCTGTGATGGATTGGTGGTGGCTTGGAACATTGTGTTAAGAAAGGTTCTGAAGCTGCATCTAGTCTTACGAAAGAGTGCCGTGATCAGTTGGAGATGCCTTCCACAGGCCTGGGAGCTGGGAGGGACAGCCTGCGTGTCATGCATTTTGCGGCTTTGCTTTAGGAGCTGCAGAGCCATGGGGAGATTTTAAGCCGGAAAATGATGGGGCCCGGGCTGTAGGTTAGAGAGATCAGACATTCCTTGACCAACATCACAGAGGAAATAAGTGAAAGAGACATGAGTCCAACAACAGAGCCTGCACTCTTAAAACTTCCCTGCCTTCCGAGGGAGCAGTTCCTTTCTTGGCCAGAGAAGCGGATCTCAATGTGGAAGCTCCCAGTTAGGTGTGTCAATGATCTTTCTTCTTGTTGCTTCTTGCTGTCTCTCTTGGTTTCTCTTCTTATCAACCACACCTCCCTTGTGCACAGCCTCCTCTTGTTTTCCCTAGGCCATCTCAGTTGTGCCCTGCTCAAGGCACAAGCAGGGATTCCCAGCCAGAGGGCTGTGGCTTCCTGGTGTGCCATAGACCCTTCTCAGCTATGAGGTCAAACCTCAATCAATAGGAAAAGCTTATTTATTTATTTTGTGCACATATTAGGGGGGGTGTCTGCAGACAGAATATTGAGCTGGCTGTGGGATACCATAGCAGAACATCAAAGTAATATCAAAGAATGTGGCAAGGAGGCCCTGCTCGTCACAATAACGGGGGCTCAGGCCGAGAGAGCAACCGCCATGTTGACCTCAGCAGGAAAACAGAGCCCTGGAGGGTCTCTCACCTGCAATTATGTGCTCAGCCTGGAAGTGGCTTCCATTAGTTCTGCTCACAACTCATTGGCCAGGACTAGTCAATTGGTCCCACCATCTAGAGGGGACTAGACAGTGCAAGTCCATCACATATCTGGAAGGTGGGGTGCCACACGGATTTGGTGAGCCACTCTATTAGGTACAGCAGTATACCTAGTGCCCAGCACAGAGTAGGGGGTAAAAAAAATTTTTGATGAAGATAGTTTCCAGTCCAAGCCACTTTCCAAAAAAGCTCTTGCTGAGGCATCAATGACCTCTGTGTTGCTGCACCTGGTGGGCACTTTTCAGTCCTCATCTTCCTTGACCTCGCGTGAAACACTGCACTTTCCTTCTTAACACACAACTCTTGCCTTAAAGACACAACATGGAAGTGATTTCCTTCCTGTCTCTTGGGTCACTGCTTCCCTGGCTCCTTTGCAACTTTTTCTCTCTTCCACCTGGCCTTGCATTTTGGAGATTCTCAAGACACGGACCTCTTTCTCATCCACATTCTTGCCCTGAACGATCCCCTCAATGTGGATGACTCATCTTTCTTTTGAGCTCCACGTTCATGTGTTTCTCTATACACACGACATCTTTGCAAGAATATCTCAACATTATCTCAAATTGATTATGTTGAAAACGGAAGTTGTGACCTTCCTCCCTCCACCCCTCGTCATTAAGGCTGGTCCTCCTTTCAGGGTTCTGCAGTGCACTGAGTGGCAACACCGTCCACCTGGTCACACAATCCAGAAACCCAAGAGTCACCCTTGACCCTTTTTCTCCGCGCTCCCACACCCTTCCAATTTAAAGCCCTTACCAAGTCCTATCGATTTAGCTTCTTCGCTCTCTCTCCAATCCACCTACTCTCTCCAGCTCCATCGCCACCTCCGTTTCCTCTGCCAGGTCTGTCGTCAGCCCACGTGGCCACTGTGTCCCACCTGATTGCTGTGAGGTCTCCCAGTGGCCTCCCTGACCATTCCAGCTCCACCCCCATATGTTCCTCACGGTGCAGCCAGAGGGAACAATGCCGACTTGATCACATACCCCTCCTTCCCCAGATGCTTTAAAAGCCTGCCATTGCTGTTAGGAAAAAGATAAAGCTTGTGTGAGACACCCAAGACATGCGTGGTCAGGCCTCTGCTTGCTTCTTTGTCTTATCTTACTTCCATTACCGTGCCTGACACGTAGTAGGTGACTGGTAAATATTTTTTGAATGAATGAACATATGGTATAAAAGAAATTGGCAATCAGTTGGATTATGTTGACTGTCCAAAAGTAGCAGAAGTAGTCAGAATGGCTTTCCTGGGTACTGAGCTAGTTCAGGGCATGGCAACGCTGGGGGGAGCTACTCTGGGGCTGTTACTGAGTTCTGAGCAGCTGGTGCTGAGGCTTGGAGGTGGACGGGATGATCCTTTGATGCAGCCTCTGTCCAGGGTTGGAACCCAGGCAGTCTGAGCTGACAGCCAAGCTCTTTGTCTCTATGCCATTCTGCCCACTCTCCCACTCACAGCACGTGTGTGCTGCACGTGGCCCGGAGGTGGTGTTGACGTAGAGGCTGTTTTCATTACTCTTAGACTGCCTGGGGATAGGGCACAGCAGGAGTGGGGAGGAAGGCCGCTGGCTGGGGTGGGCACACAGACCACTTTCACGATCACCTTCCTCTCATCCTGTCAGCTCCCTGGGCTCCCTGGGGCTACCCACAGAGTTGGCTCAGGGTAACCTCAATTTCTGGGTGTCAGGGTGAGTCAGTTGTCTCCCTGTGGTCTGAGGGCATCGTCAGGAACCTCGACAGTCATTTCTTTCTTTGTGGCTTTGAGGTCTGGGGGTGGAGGCTGAGGGTTCCTGAGACCCCTGGGGTCCGCAGTGGAACGACTTCACCCTGCTAGGACCCGGGGGATGCAGGAGGGACTCTGGGGGACCCATGGGGGTGGCTGGGGCTCCCTGGCCCTTGGACCTCCTGCAGCCTTGCCCACTCCCCACTGGCTGCATGCCGAGAGGAAGAGCAAGGAATCCAAGTGAGCATGGGGTCTCATTTCGTCTTCCTAACTCACGAGGAAGCTGCTCACATCATCTCTACTTTAAAGAAGAGAAAATCAAAGCTTGGAGAAATTAAAGGATCAACCCAAGTTCTCATGGTTGTTAAATGACAGCCAGGGCTTGATGCTAGACCTGCCTGATCCCCGAAGCCAGCTCTTTCCGCATCCCACGCTGCCTTCTCTGCCTTTTCTCTGAGGGCCCAAGAGGCCAAAAGGCAGAGGAGGTGAGAGGTGGAGGTGAAGCAAGCCTCTGTCAAGGTCCTGCAGGGAAGGGGCTCACCCAGAGTGCTCACAGGAGGGGAGTGAGGCCAGATATTGCTCACGGAGGGGTGGGCAGGGTGGAGAGGATGAAAGAGGGGTGCTGAGGCCCCTACACACTCGCAGGGGTGGAAGCTCTTACCACTCTGGCCTGCTGTGGGAAGCTGGAGGCAAGGGGACCCCTGGAGGAGGGGGCCTGAGCGCAGAGGATGCGGGGATGACAGAGACACACACTCACCCCTCTCCTCCCGCCTTCCCATCTCCCGCTGGGGCCTTCTCATGGCTGAGCCCAGCAGAAACCAGCAGGCAGAGGTGCTGGGGAGAAGCAGTCCAGAGACTTCAGTCTCCAGGGCGTGGAGGATGGGAGGGCAGGGGCGGGCAGAGACTAGCTGGGCAGAGACCCGGGGGTGGTGTGCAGCTGCGCCACCCGTTGTTATCCTGGTGGCAAAGGTGGGGGTGGTGGCCAGACCCATAGGAGGGGAGTGAGCAGTGTGGACAGTGCCTCCTTTTGTTCCTGCCTGTCCCAAACAGGATGGGACTGTCAGCTGGCCTGCCGGTCTCCCGAGCACCTCTGGGCTCTTCCTGGGTGTTTCCCCGACTGGTGCTGTCCCAAGGCAGGGAAGGGGAATCCTGCATCTGACTGGGAGCTCCCCCAGGGCTGAGGCTGGGCCTCCTTCCGCAGACTGCGCGTTTCTTCTTTCCCTCCTCTGTTTGTCTCTCTGTCTCTTTCTGTCTCTGTCACTGTCTCTGCCTGTCTCTCCAGTCCAGCCAGCTGAGGCAGGCCCTCCTGCAGGCCCCTCCTTCTGCGGGGTGCGTGCCTGGGTGGGCCCAGGCGCTGACTGACGGAGCAGGCCCGGCAGCCATCTTGAGCGCAGCCTCCTCGGCGACTCACACGGGGCTCGGCCGTGGGCATCCTCAGGCCAGATACAATAAAACCGCCAGCGCAGCCAGGAAGCGAAGCCACCTGCACAGCACTTGGGCGGGTGCCTGGCTGAGGAGGGGCAGGAGGAGGGGTGGCCCGAGGAGAATCGGCCTCCTCCTTCCTGGAGGCAACAGCCGCCTCCCAGGAGCCCCGGCTGCTCTGCGGTGGGGGACATTAAATATTTATGAATTAGTGGTCCTCGCTATGTTTTGTGAGCAGTGAGTTTTCATGATGTGTGTTTGGTGAACGAGGCAGCTGCCCCGCCAGCGCCTGCTAGTGCATCAACCCAGCTTGTCGTCCCCCCACCATGCTGTTATAAATCACTTTGTCCTGGTCAGCCGGAGGTGGACAGGGCAGGGCAGGCGTAGGAGAGAGGCCTGCTCTGAGTAGGTGGCCCTCAGGGGTGGTGCAGTGCTGGGGTGGGAGGGGACTGAGGGGACAGATGCAGGGGAGGGGGCAGGGGCGCTCCTGTCTGAAGCTGACAGGAAGGAGTCAGAAAGCCCTGCCAAGGACAGCCGGAGTAATTGCATCCTAATTGCTAATCACATTCTCAAGCTGATGCCCTCAGTGGTATTGAGGCCTGAGGAGCCAGAGGAGGGTGGTGCAGCCCCCCCCGACCCCGCCGGGGGCTAGGCAGTGGCTCACTGTGCGGCCTCAGTGACTTGCCCCCGGGTCTGTAGCCCGCCGGCCCCTACATGGGCTGTTAGGAGTGGGATGCTGGGCAGAGAGGCCTCTGCAGGGCTGATGTCTTCCTCAGGGCAGAGGAGCATAGGGGGTAGGGTGACATGTTAAAGAGTTGGAACCTTGGTGCCCAGCACTGAGAAGGGCACTGAGAACCCCCAACGGGGCCCAGAGCTGAGTCTCGCCCTGTCCTGGAAGGGGATGGGAGCAGCAGAGAGAGGACGAGACAGAGGGCAGCAGAGGGCATGTGCCCCAAAGCCTAGTGCCCTGGCCAGCCCCGGGACAGAG
This sequence comes from Daubentonia madagascariensis, assembly GCA_023783475.1. Taxonomy (NCBI): domain Eukaryota; kingdom Metazoa; phylum Chordata; class Mammalia; order Primates; family Daubentoniidae; genus Daubentonia; species Daubentonia madagascariensis. Next base: position 1,288,602 of record JAKFHU010000144.1, on the reverse strand, counting down.
GCCCTTGGGCTCAGCTGCCATGGCAGGGGAGTGGGAAGAGGGGAAAGGAGGGGCGGAAAGAAGAGGGGAGGGGCTGGAAAGGAAGGGGGGCATGACAGTCAGGCACTGGCCCATCTCAAGACAGTCCTGCCAGGGAGGAAAGGGAAAAGAGGCCCATTCACAGCCCCATGACCCCGTTCCCCTTGAAAGCTCCAGCCCTACAGAACGCGGAAGTTGGCCCGCGTGACTGACTCATCCATTCTTGGGCAGGAGTAAGGGGTGAGGTGAGCAGGGTTGGGGGTGGGCATTGGGAGAAGGATCCCTGAGCTCTGAATGGACATTGGATCTGCACCAAGACACCAGAAGGATAGGGCAGGACCAGCAAAGGCACTGTGGGGGAAGAAGCTGCAGGTGCAAAGGCAGGGAGGCACGAAAGGTATAACTTCTTCAACACTGAGGAAATCTGGCTAAGGGATTTCAAAAGCCGACTTTAAAGGTTCACAAGGGACTGCCCAAAAGAGCGAGCTACAACAGTGTGGAGCCAGGAGGGAGAAGAGGACAGGGGTGTGGCTCTGCAGTCACCCCGACCCCGGCCTCTGCCCAAGCCGAGTGCCTGTGCCCGAGCCCTTCCTGGGGCAGCAGAGGCACAAGTGAGGGGCCCGGGGCACAGGGCTGAGAGCCATGAGAACCAAGGGCCAGGTGACTGCTGTGAGGTTGCAGCCTGGTCTCTCTGCTCTTTGAGCATTACTTCTGCATCTGCAAGATTATTCCCCAATCATGAGATTGCCTTAGTTAGCTGACAGACCCTCGGAACATCTCTGAGGGGAGCTGAGAGGGTCGGGAGAGAAGGCCTGGCTGTGCTCAGCACCTGTGTCTCCAGCTAGACCCTAAACTGTGAGCCACTAGTATCGCTAGTCCCTCAATGACCCCCCACACCCACCCCTGCCTCTCTAGTGTATAATTCTTAAAGCAACCAAGGAGATCCTTTCAAAAACTCAGATCTGATTATGCCACTGCTTGAACCCCATTGAGGGCTGCCCCTTGCTGTTTGGATAAACCCCCTGTCGTTTCCTTGGCCTTCAAGGCCTGTGCCAGGTTCTGCACCCATGTGGCCCTTATTCCCCACCCATGTAGCACCCCCTGCTCCAGGCTCCCCAGCCTCCTGTCAGCTCCTGGCGCACCATCCTTCTGGCCTCAGGGCCTTTGCTCCTGCCGTTCCCTCTGCCAGGAATGCTTTGCCCACTTAATTCCCATCATCCCTCAGATTTCTTAGGCCTCTGAGGCCAGGCCAGGTCCCTGTCCTATGCTATAACCACTTCGTCCTTCTCCTTGAGAGTATTAGCCATAATCGCAATGAAATGATCAGTTGTGTAATTCATCCTTGACTCTCTGCTTCCCAAGCTTAAATGTCAGCCTTAGCGGGTCGGTTTTAATCACCCCTGGAAGCCCAAGTACCTCGCTTGGTGTACTCAGAGCATTAGATATTTGCGGACGATGAGTCTTGGAACTAGGTGAGTATTGGCAGGAGGGGTGTTAGACTCAGACAGATCCAGGTTCCAAGCCCACTCTGGCACTTACAAAGTGTGTGACCTGACTACGGATCTTAACCTCAGAAATCTTTATTTCCTTATCTATAAATCAAGGATAAAGCTGTGTTCTGCATACAGCTCTTGAGAGGCTGAAGCAAGCCACACCTAGGTGAGTGCCCTGGTCCATGTCACATGGTCAACTAATGTCAGCTCAACTAGCGCCACCTCCCTCCACAGGGCCCAGCTTGGAGTGGGACACACAGCAGACTCGGAGTCCAGGCCTGGCTGATGGCAACGTGAATTTGCTGAGGTGGGATGTTGCTGGGAGGCCTCGTCACCCACCTGTCTCCTCCGGCTGCCCGTGGGAACAGAACAGCTTGAGGGGGGAGGTGTGCGGTTTCACTTTCATCGTTTTCAAACAAGAAGACAAAAAGAAGAAAAATGAAACCACCCGGAAAGCGGCAGGGGCCCATTTTGCCAGCAGCCTGACGTGTTTTGCTCGGCGGGCCCCGTGGGCCTCGCTTATTTATTTATTTTTTAAGTCACTGACTCATGAGTCAGTCGGTTGGCTTGGTGGTAAAACGCAACCCGCTATCAAGGAAATAGCTGATGAGCTACACGCCGTGGCCTCCGTGCCAACATAGCACTCACGACTTCTGAAAATCTCTTGTTTTCTGGCCAGCGCGAGCCAACTGGAGCTGTGGTTCCTCGCGTTGCTCTCCAAGACCAAATGCCAAGTGCATGTGAGATCCTTCAACAATTGCCTCACAATCGCTGTGCACCGCCAATACATGTTTGCTGTAATTATACAGCATCCAAAGGAGAGGCACAAAAGACTTGTTGATTTTGGACGGGCTCCGGCCACGGCGAGGCGAGGGCTGACCTGGGCTCCTGGCAGAGTGTGGGCAGGGAGGCCGGCGGCCTCGGTGAGGACGTGACCAGCTGGAGCAGGCGTTGAACCCCGGCCATCGTGGCCAGAACCGGCGCGTTTGCCTCACTCCGCTGCCAGCTGACTCAAGAGCTGGCTTTCTTTGGAGAATAACCCGTGGAGAACAAAACGAGGAACTGGAGTTCCTATAAAAAGAAGCTCGCTCCTTCCTCCAGCCAACGAGTCCCTGAATGATAATCATCTCTGAAGTTGGCCACCCTTTCCTCCCTCCCTCTCAAGTCACTAAACATGCTCATTGTCTCTCTCTTGTCTTTGCAAGGAAATATCTTGGCTTTGGAGAGGCCTTTCCACTGTGGCTGGGTTGCTGCGGCCCATCTGAGCCTTACTTCCTGCTTTCTCCAGACAGGCTGTGCTGGGCAGTCAGGAGGTCGGCCAGAATGTTCTGGAGAGGAGAGAGTGCTGACTCGGGGTCGGGATCCTGGTCACAGCTCAGGTGTCACCGCTAATGTTCTCTGTGAGGTGGACATACCAGTTACCCTCATGGGGATTCAGCTTCTCCATCTGTTGTTTGAGCAAGGTGGGCTAGAGCTTTGGTTTCCATACTCACCCCTTTTAAAATTTTAAAAACTTGGGGCGGCACTTCTTTCCAGGGAAATTTTACATGGAACCTCAATGCATAAAGTAAAACTGCTTGGTGGAAACGGGTGTTGGGTTCCACAGCCCCATCCACTCAGCATTTCCAGACCAAACCCCTCCCAGCGATGCCCTGGACCCCGCAGAGGCAGGCTTGAGTACGTTGGAATACAGTTTGAGAACCACGGGCTCTGATTTTGAAGGCCCTTGTCAGCCTTTGGGTTCAGAGAAGAATCTTCATGCTGAGATAAAATCCTAGGGTTGCCTTTGGCTGTCTCAAGTGCATTCTCCATCCTGGGCTGGGGGGATAAATTCAGCAAGGAGACGACGACAGTCCATAGTAACAACAACAACAAAAATGATTTTGCTCCCGCTGAAGTTTCTTGAGCAACTGGCAGGCCGCCACGAATGTACTTAGGCGGAAAATCACCAGAAAAAAATGATATAATCTGACAGATTTTTCACAGGCTTAAATATTCATGAATTAAAGGAATTGGCAGAATTTTCTACATTATTAGCTTTCATCATGGCTGCAGGAGCAGTTGGTATACTGGCTGCTCTTCAAGATCCATTAATCTCGTCCATCATAAGAGCAGCCATTTTAAAATTAGCTATTTTTACTGAGTGATGGTGTACTGGGGAGATGGGGAAATTGAAATGCTATTCCAGTGGGAAGGTCCTCCCCCTTCTCACTTTAAAACCAGCAGGGAAAGCCAAGCAGCGTCTCAGCAGGTCACCGTAACTCCAGAGGAGAGAACTGTGAAAGCCCAGGCACGTGGGGAGGCACAGGGCCCGTCTACTCCTTCGTGCAGGGAGCAAGCGTCTGCCCTCTGAGCCCTGAACTCTGCTCTAGGGACTGGCAGAGGGTTAAGATGGCTCTCTGAGGGGCAGAGGCCAAGAGACCCAAATGGGGCTTCTGGGTGAGGAAGACATTTAGGCCAAATGGCATAGTCTTTCTACCAGATGGCACCCAGGGTGCAGGACTGCAGAATAGCCAAGTAATAATAGTCACTATTTATGGAGTGGAGTGCATGCTCTGTGCTGGGAACTGCACTATGCACGCACCATCTCGTTCTAGTATCAAAGAACTTAAAGGTGTGTGTGTGTGTGTGTGTGTGTGTGTGTGTGTAAAATACATAATAGTTGAGGAAATAAGTCACAGAAAGGTATAAATCAATTGTCTGTGGTCTCACAGCCAGTGAATGGCAGGGCCACGATTCAGATCCAAGTCTTTTGTCCCCAAAGGGAATGAGGATGTGCCACGTTGACTGCAGGCCTGTGGCACCATGAAGGGACAACCTCCGAGATACATCTGGAATTCGCTGGGAGAAAGCTTCTTCTTTCAAAACATGGCGCCAAGTTGTAGGCCAGATCATCCCTACAGAAACTTGAGACTCGGGTTGATTTTATCCTTCCTTGCTTTATTCCTTTTATCCATCCATCTAACCTCCTTCCCTTCCTTCTTTCCTCCCTTCCTCCTTCTCTCCGTGTTTTAAAATGTCGGTTTTGTTATTACTCAGGCATGGTGAGGCCAACAGATCAGGAGACAATTGCCACTGAAAACAGAGTCTGTTATAGTTCCCAAGAGGAGGGGGCACACCACGCTGTGCAGGGCCACACGGGGATGCACTGAGCAGGCCAGGAGGCAGAAGGAGCAAGGGGCCAGCACGGGTGGGAGCCTTTATTGTGGCAGGAGGGGTGTTAGACTCAGACAGATCCAGGTTCCAAGCCCACTCTGGCACTTACAAAGTGTGTGACCTGACTACGGATCTTAACCTCAGAAATCTTTATTTCCTTATCTATAAATGGCACTGGCTGTGTCTGTGTCCTGGCAAGCTCCGGATTGGCCAGTTTGAATAATTTCAGCAGGCTCTGGGACATGGGGGCTGGCCCTAGTTTTCTGGTACCTGGCCCTGGGGTGATTAGGGCAGGGAGCTAGTGGCCCTGAATGTGACAGCCCAGTAGAGGAGGTGGTGGGGTGTGGCTTCAGGATTGGTTAGTTTGCATATTTCTATGGTTTGAATGTTTGTGTTCCCTCCAAAATTCATGTTGAAACTTAATCTCTCATGCAACAATATTAGGAGGTGGGGCCTTTAGGAGGGCTCCACCCTCATGGATGAGATTAGTGCCTTACAAAAGGGCTAGAGGGAACTAGCTAGGCCCTTTTTCTCCTTTTGCTCTTCTTCCCTTCTGCTATGTCAGGACATAGCATCCTCCTTTCTGCAGGACACAGTGTTCAAAGCACCATCTTGGAAGCAGAGACTGGGCCCTCACCAGACACCAAACCTGCTGGTACCTTGATCTTGGACTTCCAGCCTCTGGAACTGTGAGAAAATAAATTTCTCTTCTTTATATATTACAAAACCCATGGTATTTTGTTATAGCATCATGAATAGACTAAGACACATATACAAGGCACACTCACAGGTGAGTCCTTGTCTATCTGTAGAACTGCCTGGCCTTGGGAAGGGCAGTCTCTGCAAGGTCACCAGAGCCCCAGATGTCAAAGCATAAGAACTATGGGAAATAAGAAGGCAAAGTTAATACCATCCATTCCTCCCACCCACCCATCCACCAACCATCCATCCATCCATCCATTTACCCCTCCACCCATCCATCCATCCACCCATCCATGCATTTATTGAGCTCCTACAATGCTGGGTGCTGAGCTAGGCCCTGGCTACCTCTATAGGCCTTGCCCTGATTCATTTTTCTGGATGGTGGTAAAATTTGCACACTCAGCAGAGCCCACTCTTTTCTTACGTGCTTTCTTTTCAGAAGCAGAGTTCTGGGAGCACAACCAAGATTTCCCCAGGTCACTTTATGCGCTCAGGTCAGCCTTGTTGCACATGACCCAGGACTCAAATAATCACAAAGGAGTGTTCTTGTTTAGGTGATATCTAAAATACTTAACAACCCAGAGACAAAGGAGTCAAACAGAATAGATGCAGGCCGTAAGCAACCTGGACAGCCAGATGGGATGCATTTGGGTGAATGTCACCTGCCTGGGTGAGACCAACCCATGCAGTGCTGCTCAGAGGGCAGAAGGAGGACAGTGCTCCCTGTCTGGTTGCTTGGGACCGGATCTCTTTCTGGGTCCTGGACTGTTTCTGCATGGTTAAGGAGTGATGTCTGTCTGCAGACAGATTGAGTGGGGGAGCTGGCGTTTGGGTAGCATTTCTCACGTTTATCATCAACAATAATGATGATTAGTCATCAAAATAATTAATAATTATTTACACTTGTATGGTGCTTATTTGTGGAGTATCTACTCCATTGCCAAGTGCTTTATAACAGCTTATAATTATAGGCAAAGTTTGCTGAGCTCTGCTGGGGGCCTGTCACTGCTGTGCTGAAGACTGTCTGGATATTACCTTGTTCAGTCCACACATCATCCCTGTAAGGGAAGGATGAAATCTCCCTTTTACAGGTGAGGAAACTGAGGCTCAGAGAGGTTATGAAACCCACCTAGGGCCACACAGTGAGTAATTGGAACAGATGGGTCTCAAAATTCACTTCTGTCTGACTCCCAGGCCCAGCCTGACCCTGAAGCCTGTAGATCCCAGTCCCCAGGGGATGGGAGAGATGGGTCAGGACCTGAAGGCACAGATGCTTAGGCAGTGCAGGGTTCCCTGACCAGCTCTGGGGTCCCAGGAGCAGAGGGGATGGCCTGAGCCTGGCACTGGCTGTGTCTGTGTCCTGGTCAGGAGGAAGCATCGAAAGGACAGGATTTCTGACTCAGGCTCCTGGGAAATCTTGCCCGGAGCCCTCCGGGCATAGCCTGACATGCGTCTGGAGCCATTGCACCAGCACAGTGGCCCCTAGCACAGCCACCACAATGAAAACCAGTCCATCAGGCATGGCTATTGTGTGTTGGGACTTCCCGTGGGACTTAAAACTATCATCAAGAGTCCTCCCCTTCAGCCCTGACTCTGTACACGGCTGGTGCTTGTCACCCCACTAGACGGCTGCAGAAACACACAGAGGAGACCCTGGGGTTTGTTGTACAAATGCTGGAAAACCTACTGGGCCAGTTTTCATTGGACATTTTAATACTGCTGAGGAATCAGCCGGGGATTCAGCGGCTTTGATGCGGGAGATAGGGACAGTTTCCCCGCAGCCTCGCACGGTTTGATTCCATAGGAAAACTTCCCTAAAGAGCTCCTGGCATAAAGGCTCCCCTCTGATGGGAGCTCTTGACTGGAAAGGGTGGTGGGTGATGTGGGCCAGTGTGCAGGGAGTGGAGGCAGTGGCCTCCCTGTGTCAGTGGCCCTCAGCAGGGGGCGGAGATAGAGGAGCTGAGGGAGGATGGGAATGCAGAAGGCAGGCCATCGCCAGGGCCCCTGGACACACCCCTGCGCTTGTGCTATGGGGAAGTGCCTGCTGCCTGTAGGATTCAGGAGTGCCTGCTGCCTGACTCCAAGGAGGTGGAGGAAGGGGACTGATGCTTCTGTGGCCCGGCCTCTCTGGCCCTGACTTGCGGTGCCCTATCCCAGGGTGCCCTATGCTCCAGCCCCCAGCCATCCTGCTTGCCTTTGCACAGGCCCCCCCCTCTCTCTTCTGTCCCGAGCTTTTTTGCCTCTGCAGTGTGAGTTATGTTTCCCTGCACCCAGCTCTGTGAGGGCAGGGCCATTGCAGGCTGGCAGGGTTTGGGGGGCTGGCAGAGTTGGTGGGCAGGTGTGCTGGTGGACCTTAGACTATGTGAGTCAGAGCTGGGGACCAGGACCAAGTGGACTGCCGGGCAGATGGTGGGAGGCCCACGGGAGGGAACACTGAGCAAGGGAGACCATGCATCACCTCACTCCGGCGTCTTATTTGCCTTGGGTTCTTGGCTGAAATGGGACAGGAAGGTGGGAGAGGCTTCTGCACCCATCCCACTCATCTGGCCTAGGCACTTTGTCCCTTGATTCATCTCCAAGAGCTGACAGGCCCCTGGCCCTGTATGATGGAGAAATCCGCAGCCTGGGCTAGAGTCTCTGTGAGGCATCAACTTGCTGCATGGCTGGGCAACCCTAAAAAAGTTGCTTCTGCCTCTGAGCTTAAGTTTCTAATCTCTAACCTACTTCCTTTAGGATGGTGTGCGGAGCACCTGGCAGAACATGTGGAAGTACTCAGGTGGTCACACGTGCTGGAGGAGGTGAGGTGAGGTTAGACTAAGGGACAGTCACCGTGACGGAGTCCCATCCTGCATGTTCCTGGACTAGAAACGGCCTTTCTGCACTGCTCCTGGGGAAGGTGGTGGAACTCCAGGACCAGCAGTGGTTGAGAGCCACACACTGTGCGGCTCACCCAGGCCAGCCCTGCCTTCAAGCAGCAGCGTGAGTAGGGAGAGCTTCTGTTCCTGGTTCCCCCTTTCTCTCTTGCTGTCTCTCTGCCTCGGTTCCTCTCTCTTTGTGTCTATTTCTCTGTCTGTCTGTCTTTCTGTCCTCTCTCTCCCTCACTCTCCTACCCACTCACTTACCTGTTCCACATTCACTGCTAAACCAGTTCTTCCTCCCCCTCCCCCCCACCCCCCAGGGTCTTTTCCAGCTATACTCTGCACCTCTGAAACCACCTACTCCAGCTTTACGGGGACAAAGAAAAAAACAAAACAAAACAAACTTGTTCCAGCTCCCGGGCTTCTAACTCACCAACAGCGGTCAAACACCCATGGCTGCCACCACGTCTCCGGTCAGGTGAGGCGATGACAGCTGCCCTTTCTTGCGTCATAGCGATACAATTGGTTGTGGGCCTGGAGCCATCAAAGCTGCCATCCTGTTCTCCTGAAAGTTGTGGTGCTGTCTGCCCCTGCCAGAGGCCAGCTATGGCAATATTCCTTCCAGAGTGGGGCCCACTCCAGGAAGGAAGCAAAGGAGGGCCCAGGGGCCACTTTCTTCTGGGGAACAGGCATTATTTTCTGCTCCCCAACACCACTGGTCTGTGACATGAAGATGTCAGGGCAGCTGGGACTGGGTGAGAGTTACAGATCTCAGTACTCAGTTTCTTCATCTGTAAAATGGGGATCATAATACTTACCTAATGGTTGTTTGGTGAGTTTTAAAGAAGTTAATATATTATCCAGCACCCAGCATGTGCTACTTGAATGTTAACTATTAGCAGATTGGTATTATTATTACCACTGTTGTTATTGCTTTGCATTCTAGCTGTACCACGCTTAGCTGTGTGATGCTGGGGTTTACCTTTCTGAGCCCATTTCCTCCTTTGTAAAATATGAATATAATACTTGTCACCTAGCGGATTGGGAGGTAGTTTATGTAAAGCAACTCCCACAGTGCTTACCTTTTATTAGGTGCAAAGTTAAACTCTATTCTCGTTTCCCTCCTCCCCATTCCTTCCTTTATGTAAATCATCAGGCTACTGAGACAGGCAAATCTAGAAATAAAACCAGAGCTATGGACTTGTCCTTTTTCTCAGACTACACTGGGTCCCCTGGCAGACAATGTTTGCAGCTCAGTCTGAATTTCAGCAGCAGGTTCAAAATCTGTTTGTTACCATGAGTTTGCAGCTGTCTTGATACCTCGTGGATCAGTGTTGATTGTACCTATTACTTGGAGGAGAAGAGTCCATCATAGTCTCAAGCACGGGGACATTTCATAGCTTCATGGATTTCTTCCAGCTGGATTATGGTTCACTCAGTAAAGACTTTAGCAAGCTAGAAACGAATGGCAGTACAGAAGCACAAAATATGCTTTCTGAGAGCCTTTAGGTAGGCCTGTACCAGGAGATTGACTCATCCCAGATGGTAAAGTCTTCCTGGGAGCTCATCTTAATGCCTCCTACCACTTACATGTACTTTAGTGCACCCCTTATTTTTTTGTGGGGTCTAGATTACCATTGCAGAATAGCCCAGATGCAAATCTCTCCAGGAGACTGTAGCTCCCAGGCCTCTGCCCTCGCTTAGCCACCATGGTAGAGCATATATAGCAGGGATGGGGTCTGCAGGCCCCCCTGCCCTGAGATCCTCTATTAGAGCTCAGGCCTGTTCGTACACGAGGCCTGAAGGTGGCAGCAGCTCCTGAGCCAGGAATGTCAGAGGCAGATCAGAGCAGGGGAGAGTGGCTTGCAGAGAGGGAGGCTGAGCCTGGGAGCAGCCATGCTTGGAAGTACTTGGGGGTTAAAGGCAGGACTGAGGAATCAGGAAGCAGGTGAGCAGACTGGAGGGCAGACCAAGACAGCAGGTCAGCGTTAGGGAGGGCCAGACAAGGAGGAACGTGTGCGAGCTCGGCTTTATAGCCAGACTGCCTGTGTTCAGATCCTGGCTCTGTCACTTCCTAGCTGTGTGACCAAAGACAAGTCACTTCACAGTGGCCCCATCTGTAAAATGGGAATCATGATAGTACCCAAATCAAAGGATTGTTTGAAAATTAAATGAGAAATTACTTGTCAAGGTAAGTACTCACTAAAGATGAACGCTAATTCTGAGCTAGAAGTCCCCTTGATAGGACAATGAATGACACTATAGAGAACCCCATGTGGCTGCAGTGTCTTCTCCAAGCCACGGTTGCCACCAGCTGGGAAGTGGTGGATGAAGCATCAGCGGGAACCACAGGTCCAGCATCTGCGGACACAGGCTGGGCAGCGGGACAGACTGTAGGTGGCAAGCGGGCCCTGTAGGAAGTGGGTCTGTGCCTCTGAGCAATGTGGCTCCTTCTTGTCCAAACTGGCAGGGGTTAATCCTCAGGCACTGAGGTCTTAGGATCTGCAGGGCTGGGCAGGGGCTCTTGACTAAGTGGGAAAGGAGGACACAGGGAGAAAGCAGCCGAGGACGAGCTGCCTTCTACACGGTTAGCTCTTGACAGCACCTTTTCATTAAACCATCTCTTTTCAAAGGCTCCAGTCCCCAGAGTAATTGAGGCTTTGGTTCCCTTCACTGCTGTCTGCTTGTCTTCCGAAGAGCTGCCTCGGTGCCCTTCTGAGCCTCTGACAGATTTTCAGAGCAACAATTATGGAATCTAAAGATGCTTCTGGGAGCAAGTGTGCGTTTAGCCCCCTCCCAATGCCTTGTGTGCCTCAGGCCTTGGGAGGGGTGGGTTTTATCACAGCTCAGCCTTCTCAGGCTGTAGGGGCTGAGTCTTGGGAATCCAGAGAAGTGAGCAAGCTCTTTCAATAGAAGTCTGCTGAGCTGAAGGAGGCCCCCAGCTCCCACCTTGTCTCCCCATTCTTCTCTAATCCCTGCATGCCAGTGTTGTGCTGGCTTTGAACTTGAACACCTATAAATGCATTCATTAGGCAGATAGCACTCTAACAAGGAGGCTTTGGGCTCTGCCTGCAAAATAGTCATGAAGTCCAACAACAGGGAATCTGAGGCTCAGGTGGCCTGTGCGGATTTTGGAGGCTATAGACTCTGGCTTCTGTTCAATGAATGGATAGAACATAAGCAATCTTCTCTCCAAGTGGTGTTGGCCTGTCCTCCTAACCCACTGATGATAGAGGACTCAGTATCTCTGCAGGCAGCCAGGGTTTGCATGTTTATTGGTTCCCAGAACATGGAGACGAGGCCATCAGCTGCACCTGTCCAGGGGTATTCAAGTTGGAATTTTATTCTCCATCAGGTGTGGGGGTCACATTGAGAGAATCTCAGCAGAAGCTTATCTTGAGGCCCAGCTCTCTGAGGGAATGGGGAGGCGGTTTGGGCAGGAGCTATGCACGGGGGAAGGGTGGTCACGCTCTGTACTCACCCTGTACACTGCCCTATCCACACCTAACCTCAGTCTTCAGAACTACCCTGGGGGCCCTGTCTGATCATCTGCATTTCACAGTTGAAAAACTGGATACCCAGAAGGCTAGGAAGCTTCTCTCAGGTTCCAGGGGCTTGGCCCACTTATGTCTGGATGTGGGCTTGCTGAGGAAGGATGCTGTGCCAGAAGGGGCTTCTGCCACTTTGGTCTTGTGCTGGCTTGCAACACTTAGGTGCTACTATTCATATGTCAGTGCCGGGCGATGGGTTCCTATGTTTATCTGTGGTCAGGGGTTCTTTCACCACCCACTGCTGGCCCTGCCCTCCAGGGAGCTGAGCTCTTTTCCTGACTCTTCTCTGCGTGATCGTTGACTGGAATTCGGGGACAGGCAACCTCCTTTCTCCCAGAGCCATTTCCCCTCCTTGTGTTCCCTTCGGGCCCTGGGGATGCTGAGAAGCCCCAAGCCACTTTCGAGGTACCTCACCCCATGACTTTGTGAGGACAACTCTCTCTCTTTTTAGGGACAGCCACAGACCCCAGAAGCTGCCTTTGAAATGACCTTGCCCTGGGGCTCAGGGACACACAAGTTAATCCTTTTACTTAGACTCTTATGGACTCAGAATCTTTGAAGGGGGGTGGTGGCATCAGATAGACCTGGGTGTGAATCCCAGCACTGCCATTCTCCAGCTGCGTGACCTTGTGCAGGTCACTGCCTCTCTCTGAGTTTCAATTTCCTCAACAGTAAAAGAGGATAATAATTTTAAAAATCACAATTCATTAACACTGCTATTTTATTCTGAATGTGTCAGGCACTATTCTAAGTGCTTTATATAAATGACCTCATTTAATCCTTGTAATAACCATATGAGATGATTAATATTGTTTAATCCCTGTGTTATGGATGATTAAACTGAGATCACACAGGTAGTTAGGAGCAGAGCTAGGATCCAGGAAGCACAAGCTCCACAGCTTCCCTGAATGTTTATACTATGCTGTGTCTCAGGAACTCACATGTATAGTCTAAAAAATAATGTGTGCTTCACCAGGTAAGGAAAAAATGTGATGATGCTTATATGTGCCCAGCTCTGAGCTTGGCACATAGTAGATGCTCATGAAATCTTGTTTACTTTGTCCTCTCCTGTTCCTGTTCCTTCTATTGCCCCATGTGAGCACACACTGTGGCCACAGCAAAGTGGGGCTGTGACAAGGAGCTAGCAGGCTGTGTCTGAGAAACGCTGGGGGTAGCATGGTACGTTTGTCATTCCCTTCTCTGTCTCCCTCTGCATCTGGGACAGCTGACGCCCTAGCTCACAAGCAGGTGTGGATCCAGTACCCCCTGGAGCTGACATATACCTCTGGCTGGTTCCCAAGGCAGGAGAGTAGGAGGGTGTAGCAATTGCCTGTTGGAACCTGTCAGTAGGCCTGGTGGTCTTAGGGTTTCTCCCATCTGCTTTGGGGAGGTTGTCTGCCCGTGTCTGTGTCCATTTCCTGATGGAAACACTGGGGCCAGAGCTTATGTGGCATGGCTTCTGGGCCAGTGGAGAGCTGATAAGGAACTTACCAATCCACTGGGTTCTCCTAGGTAGATTCTCACTGTGTTATACACCAAAATAGATAACCAAGTCCCCAGGTAGAAGCCACACTTTCCTGGCCTCTTTCTCGTGGTTTCTCAAGTCCTCAACCATCTCAACTCCAAAGGGCAGCCAGTTACAGTTCCCCACAGACAGACTTAACCCTGCTGGACCTCTGGGGAAGTTTTAAGAACCAGTTTGACCACAAAACCAAGAAGCAAGTCTGTTAGGGCCTATCTGGATGAAGTGGTCATGGTGGCTGTCAGACAAGGATCCGAATTAGTCATGAGAGGAACGGGAGCCAGGCTGGGGGTGGAAACGGCCTGCTGGGCTCTGTTCCAGGGCTCAGGATCTGGCAGTGGGGGTAGAAGCAGAGGCCGTGTTGCAATCTCATTGCAAATCAACTGGGTCATCTCTTGTGGGTGACACTGTGCAGGGCTGCCAACCCTCAGGGTTTTTTTCTTAGATGTGGAGATGGTATCACCCAACTGCCTTTAGCATCTGGCTGTGAGATGAGATGGAATGATAGGCATTCTGTGGCTCTGGAGACATGGGGCAGAGGGGGACTGGGTGGAGTCAATGTTTGGACAAGACGGGAGCAATTGTCGGAGAAGCCCTGGGCCAGAGGTCTCCTCTGCAGATCAGAGTTGGCCCCTGGAGCTGTTCTCAGGGGAGCGAAGCGTTCACCACCTCCCCAGTTTAGCCAGTTGCCCGCTGTGACACACAGTGACCAGTCACTGGCTTAGGTCTGTCCCCTCCCAGCTGGGATATACAGTGCCCTGAAAGGCAGTGAGGTGTGGGAAGATGGGAAGAACATTGGCTTTGGAGTCTGTCCAACTTGAAATTAAATCTCAACTCTGCCCTAAAGCACTGGGTGATCCTGAGCAAGCCACTTAACTTCTCTGGACCCCATTTTCCTCATCTCTGAAATGAAGATAAAACAGCTTCCCAGCGGCGTGGTTGTGAGAGGCAACAATGATAATGTGTGTGAAGGGATGGTATACAGTAGGAACTCAATAGAGGTTAGGCGCTTTTTTCCCTCTTCTTAGAACACACTCTGTCCTGCAGCCACTGCCAGGCTCACCCTCTTCACCTTGGTGGCTGAAAGGCCTCATTGGCCAGCTCCCCTGCCCAGAGTGGCCATCAGCAAGCATTTTCTGTAAAGAGTCAGAGAGGAAACATTAGAGACTTTGCAGACCATACGGTCTGTCACCACTACTCATCTCTGCTCAAAAACAGCCACAGATGATATCTAAATGAATGAGTGGCTCTGTTCCAATAAAACTTTATTTACAAAAATAGGCAGCGGGCCAGATTTGGCCCACAGGCTGTCATTTGCCAACCCCAGGCCTAGAGTTCCAAGTCCAAACACCCCTGCCTGGTCTCACCTTGTCCATCCAATCAGGTTCATAATTGCTCTCTGAAGTGTTCCCTGATCTGATCCAGCAGGACTCCCTCTGGTCCTTTGCTCATGAAGTGTTTGGCCTTGCCTCCACGCCTTTGCCCACGCTTGCCCCCTGCTTAGAACACCTCCGTATTTCCTCTCTGCCCTTCTAAATCCCACCCCCCAGGTAACCTCCTGGGCTGCCCTATAAAATACAGGGCTCAGACCAAGGTGTTTTGGTTCGGCGCTGGATGAGTCCATCCTTCAAGGCTGTGCTGAGGCCGCTGTCCGTAGTGACTGCTTCCCTTCCAGAGCTCCCACTGCCCTTGCCGCTGATGCCAGGGGGGTACTCCATGGGTCCCTGGGTTGAATTGGTGCCCCCGTCTCAATGATGAGCCTTGGAGGCTTAGTCCTCAGCTCTTCCACACCCAACTCACAACAACCTGCACCTCCATCCTGCTTGGTCTCCTTCCGATTTCTTGCGTGTGTGGATCCAAAAAGGTCTCAGATACTCTCTCTTCAAATATTGCCTCTTCCTCACTCTCTTTATTCTTTCCTCCTGAAGCTCCAATTAGTAATATCGTAACCATTCCATCATACTTTCCTTGTCTTTTAACCTCTGTATCAAATTTTCCACTTTTTTGTCTTTCCTATTGCATTTGGGGGTAATTTCTTCAAATCTCTCTTCTAATTAATTAATGCTTTCTTTATCTGTGTCTAACACATCTGTTGAATTCTTAATTTCAAAGATCATTGATTTTTTTTTTCTTTCCAGAAATTCTATTTGATCCTCTGTAGACATCTACTTACATATTTTGGAATGGGTAGGTGTCTATAGTGTCTTATTCCTTGATCATTTTTCTGTTCCATCTTTTCTTTCTTTTTTTTTTTGCTATATATATTCTTTATTTGAAGGATTACTCAATGAATTTTAAGTATATAAAATTTACCGATTTTAAATGTACATGTTTTTAAATACATGTATATTGATTTACATAAAACTACAACCCACATCAAGATATAGAACATTTGTTTTGCATATGAATGCTGTGTTACTTATCACATAAAGTCTCTTAAATGTTACATCCTATATTGTATGTTTTATACAAAACATGTTATATGCTTGGATTCTGTCCAATAAAAATGTTGCTCTCTATTTCCATTTCTATGACCTATAGTTTCCATTATCTTTAAATCGTTTTATCCTTTGTTTTATGCAAATGTGGGTATCCCAGGTTAGAGACTGATTTTTGACCCAATTTCAATTTTTTTAACAAGGATATTTAACCAGTTTATGAGTATAACTAATCTGTACATCTGTCAATCTATTATATGCTAATTTTAATGCTTCCTTACTGTTTTTCTTTTGCTATGTTTTGTTTTCTTACTACTTCCACTATAATCCAAAAAATTGGAATGTATATATTCTATTTTTGTCCCTAACACTTATTTTAATGTCAAATTTACTTATGTGAACTACTTTATGATGCAGTAACTATTGTTTTTCCCCATGCAATATGTACAACAAGGTTTTATCCATCCTCTCCCCAACCAGTAATTTGGAAGTTTTCTTTTTACACTATCAGTATTAACATTATGGAAAACTTGCTACTTTTTTCCTCCCTATAATTAAAAACAAGGGGAAAAAGGCTGTACTGTTTTCCAATTTTGACAGATTAACATTTAGAATGCTTTTATTCTATCTGTCCTGTCTACAGTGACAAAACCCTTTCATTTTACTTATGTTTAGCTTAATAACATGCATATCTTTATCTACAATACTACATGCTGAAAATAAAACAGTATTTATTTGTCCAATATACCAATATATTGAACATCTGGCATGCCCTTTCACAATTTAAATCTATCTAAACTGAAATTTTAGGTCCAGCTTACATTTCTATTTTTGTATTTAGTTTTAATACTCTCTCTATAACAATTTAAACTTAATGTTCCTTAACTAGTTTCAGTGTTTACCATTAATTCTTTCAAACGACTGCCTCCCTACTTGAGTTATTTTAATTCTGGCTTTCTTTTGGCTGCAGTAAATCATAAAGCAAAATTTTCAAGAATGGTTCTTGGTTGATATACTTTCTTAACCCCTGCATATCTAAGAATGTCTTCCAGTTAGTTGCCTTCATACACAAATGATAACTTGGCAGGGTGTATAATTTTGGCTCAAAATTATTTTCCCTTAAAACTCTGTAGATATTGTTCCATTGTCTTCTGGCATTTAGAGTTGCAAGAGAAAAATCTGAGGTCAGCCTCACTTTTGTCCCTTTATAGGTAACCTGCTTTCTCTGTCTGGATACTTGCAAAATTTTATCCTTATCCTTGAAATTTAAAAATGTCACCAGGATATGTCTAGGTGTTGCTTTCTTTTCATTGAATTTTAAAGATACCCTGTAAGCTGTTTCTACTTGTAGGTCTAGTTCATTCTTCAATTCTGGAAAATTTTCTTCAATTAGTTCCTTAATTATTGTTTCAGCTCCGTTTGCTTTGTCCTCTGTTTCAGGTAGTCCTAGTGCGTGTAGATCGTACCTCCTGGACTGGCCCTCTAGATCTCTCTTTCTCTCCTCTTTTTTAAATCTCCATTTCTTTTCCCCTTTTCTCTGCATTCTGTGAGAATTGGTCTTGTTTTGCATTTACTTCAGTAATTTGATTTTGGGGCCAATCCAGCTTGCACATTTCTGTTAACTCTCTCAACTTCCTGATACACTCCAAGTGCTCTGACATTACCCTCTTTACCGTTGTGCGTAAGTCTTTAAGACTCTGTATTATACGAGTCTCAACCCTTTCTATCTCTTCTGTTTGCACACTATATCCGTTTCAAGAGGAGGCATTTTCTCGATTACTTAGTGGTTCTTTCTTCTGAACTGCGGTATTACGACATTTTCAGTAGCTCTTTTTAGCAATAGGGACCCAAATCGAAGATTGATCTTTTATTTCTTTAAACATTTCATACATAGTTATTTTATAACCTATCTCATTATTGTAATATTTGAAGTCTTTGAGAATCTAAATCCGTGGTTTTCAACTGGGGCAATTTTTCCCTCTAGGGGACATTTGGCAGTGTCTGGAGGCAGTTTTGGTTATTATGACTGGGGAGGGTAGTGCTACTGGCATCTGGGGGTAGAAGACGGGGCTGCTGGTAGATATCCTACAATGCACAGGACAGCCCCACGGTAAAGGATTATCTAGTTCAAAATGTTCTTATCTCTGAGGTTGAGACATCCTGCTTTAAATCTGTTGCTTGTTGTCTCTGCTGACTCTTGCTCATGGTGACTCATTGCTTTCAGTGTGTTTTTTTGGTAAGTTTCTCTTGGTAAATCAGACTGACAACACTTTTCTCCATAGAGGATTTGTATAAGCTTCTGGCAGCCACCAGGGGGCATCGCCAATCTGGGACCACTTTCCTTTTTGTCTTGGGTGTTTCCTCACCACATGGGTAGCATAAATTTAAACCCCAGACTCACATGAGAACTGGCAATGTGAAATTTTGCACCTTTGGCCTTGATACCCTAGAGTTGACTTGCATATGCTGACTTGGGATTTCCCCACATCAACTCACAAATGAAGATCAGAGACTGGACATAGTCACCTGCCATGGCTTGTCAGCCAAGAGCCTGGTTTCAGCAATGTTTTCGTTTTAGCCCAGCTTGCATTGTGTGTGCATACATGCGACGACTATGTCATAGCATGTTGCCTTAGATAATTTTCTAGAATTGAGTAGAGAATGGAAAATATGCCAAATGCTGGTGGTAGGAACAGTAGCTTTCCTAATCTTAATACAGTTGGTCCAAAGGTTGAAATCATGTGGCTGACTAAGACCAGGCCTGTGGGATGCCAACACTACACTCCTTAACTTGGGCTCATCCACTGTGTGCTCAATCATGACAGGACAGACTGAAATTAAAGAGCAGGCACAACATGCTGACATTATGTTGTCAGAAATGGCTTTTAAAAGGAAAGGTCTTGTTAGGTGTCTTGCCCTTATCCACAATTCCAAAATTCAAAAGCTCTCAAAACCAAAAGTTTATTGTGTCAATTTAGCACAAACTCATATGGCAGCAGAACCTGAGCTGACCTGACCTGTAACTATTTATAGTCTTTATATTCAGTATGAATATTCATGCATTTTGCTGTGGAAATATCGTGTGCTGATTGCAAGGTGCTGCCCCAGACTCTGCTAGGAGTTATGTAACATACAGATTTTGCACAGTAGCACCTAAAGAAATCATAAAATTTTTGATTTTCAAAACACATCTGGCTCCCAGGGTTCTGGAAAAGGGGTTGTTAACCCATATTATTAACTTTCAGTGAAAGCATTTCCCCACCCCCACCACACACATGCTTCAAGTGTCAAATGATTTCAAGTACATGTTGGGTGACAGTAGGGACCGTATGTAGGATGATTAGTATCTTGTGATCATTCTCAAGTGAATGTACAGGGATTTGAATGGATCCATTTCTTTGGGTTCCTTTCCCCCCTCCCACAGTGCTGGACATCTACTGAGGGCTAAGCATCTGTTGAATGGTTCCTTAACAAATCCTTAATTAGTATTGCAGACTGTCAAAACCTTTTTTGTTTGTTTTTATAATTACACCAAGGATACAGGGATACTCTTATTATAAAAACAATGCTAAAAATGTACAATGCTATATGAGAAACTTCTCCTTTATCAAATACTCTCACTTCCAACTCCTTGGACACTCCACACCCCCTTAGTAACTCTATAAGCACTTAAAGTATTTCCTGTCCATTTTTCCTGTCCCCTCTCTGAATATTTATATACATATGCATGTAGTTGTATACACTTAGGGTTTTTAATATAAATGGGTTTGTGCTATACTAGATATTGTTCTGCATTTTGCTTTTGTTCACTTAGTTATATAACCTTTTATATTGGTACATACAGATCTACTTTATTCTATGGTATAGAAATACCATAGTTTAAAATAATTCCTCTTTTGTGTGATTTCTAGAAGTCATATTGCTGGGTCAAAGGGCATGTACTTTAAACTTTTTTTTATTTTTGCAATATGGATGAACATTGAGAATGTACTTTTAAATTTTGATAGGCACTGTCAAATTACCTTTTAATAACCTCCACCAATTTATAGTACCTGAAAGTTATTGTTTCCCTGGTTTCCTGCCAACATTTGATATTATTAATCTTCTTAACCTTTTGCCATCCTGATGGGCAAAGACGAAATCTCATATTTTAACATGCATTTCCCAGCTTACTTCTGCAGCTGGACATCTGTCTTCATTTGTTTGTTGGACATGTACGTTTCGTCATCAGTGAGTTGTTTATTCAGAGTCGTTGCCTGTTTTTCTATGGTGCTTACTATCCTTTTTTTGTTCATTTTTAGGAGCTCTTTATATATGTTCATTTAATACATTGTCTTTTTAATTGAGATGTATTTTACATACAGTAATCATGAAGATCTTAAGTATAGAGATTGAAGAGTTCTGACAAATGTGTCCATTTGTATAGTCATAGCCTAAATCAAGACAGAAAACATCTCCATTACTCCTGAAAGTTTCCTCAGGCACCTTTCCAGGCAATACCCAAAGGCAACCATTATTCTGATTTCTATCACTGGTGATTAGATTTGTCTCCTCCTGTACTAATATAATGGGATCATACAAATGACCTCTTTTATGTCTGGCTTCTTTTGCTCAACGTGCTATTTTTGAGATTCATCTATGTTGTGACATGTATTTTCAGTTGCTTCCTTTTAATTGCTGAGTGGTATTCCATTGTATAGATGTAACACAGATTGGCTATTCATTCTCTTATTGATGGACATATGGGTTCTTTCCAGTTTGGGGCTATTATAAATAAGTTGCTATGCACACTTTTACACAAGTTTTTGTGTAGACGTATGTTCTCATTTCTCTTGGATAAATACCTAGGAGCTGAATAACTGCATCATAAATGTATGTTTAAGCTTTATTAGAAACTGCCAGGCAGTTTTTCAAAGTGATTGTACCTGATATGTTTTTAAAATGTTGCAAACATTTTCACCTTGTTTGTTACTTGTGTTTTAACATTGTTTATCGTGTCCTTTGTCATAGAGATACTTTACATTTTCATGAAGTCAACTTGTACTTGTGGATCCAGGGCCTTGTGTCTTGCACAGGGTTTAAATAAAAAAAATGTTTAAATGTTCTTCTAGTTTGTTCTGTACATTTTGCTTCTTATTCTACCTAGGATTTACCTTTTTGTGTGATGTCAGAAAGACCTTAATCCTGGCCCAGACCATACAAGGTAGGTGTTGTTACCCTATTTCACACAGAAGGCACTGGAGACTCAGAGCCTATGTAATTAGTTCAAATCACACAATTAGCAGGGAGTAGAGCTAAGATTCAAAAGCACAATGACTCATTTAAAATTGTTTTCTTGTCCAGGACTTCAGGTTTCCGTGTACATCCTTAACATACATTCTGTCAGAAAGAAGAGGAAATAACAATGTGCATGTAACATGTACACACAGTATACAATAACAACGTGCACTCACACATACACACATGCACGAATAACACATATATAAAGAAATACAGGAAGAATAAACCAAAAACTAATGTAGGAGGATGGGAGAGGATTGACATGGGAATGAAACTTCTCCAAATAGGATTTTTAATATAGTTTTGTGTTTTGAATCTTTTGTACATAATTTGTACATGATTTACATGTTCAAAAAATTAAATCGGGCCAGGCGTGGTGGCTCACACCTGTAATCCCAGCACTCTGGGGGGCCGAGGCAGGAGGATCACTTGAGCTCAGGAGTTCGAGACCAGCCTGAGCAAGAGCAAGACGCCTTCTCTACTAAAAATATTAATAGCAAAACTAGCCGGGTGTCACTGTGCACGCCTGTAGTCCCAGCTACTCAGGAGGCTGAGGCAGGAGGATCGCTTAAGCCCAGGAGTTTGAGTGACTGCACTCTACCCAGGGTGACCAGAGCTAGACACTGTCTCCAAAAAAAAAAAAAAAAAATTAAATCAAATTAAATAAAAAATAGGAAAAAGAAACCCTTCCCTGATTGTGCATTAACAGAAACAAAGAAACCAACCAACCAACCAAAAGAACTTTGAAAGATATATTTGGGAGAATTGGGAAATATGAATATGGACTGGAGGCAGGTGCCATTTAGAATTATGGTTGATGTTGTCAGGTTCATGACTGGGTCTGTGACTATGTAGGAGAACATTCTTCTGAGCAAATGCATCCCGAGGAAAAGGAAGAAGTATTGTGCTGTCTGTAACCTATCTTCAAATGGTTCAGCAAAAACAAACTTTTACAGAATGGGATAAAGCCAGTATAGCAACATATTAAAATTGTCGAACAGGGCCCAGGCGAGGGTGAGGCCAGTGAGGTGCCTCGAATCCACTCTTTACCTTGCAGACCCCAAGAGCGAGCACCTCTTTCAGTGCCGTGCCAGGCGCCTTGCTGGTCTCACCCTAGTCTTGGCCCTGTGGCTGAATCTGGGTAGTGGGAAAATGGGTGTTTATTATATTCAACTTCAACTCTTCTGTATGTATAAAATGACGAAATGATCCAAACGTCCATTAAGGAATGAATAGATAAACAAATGTGATATATCCATACAATGGAATATTATCCAGCCATAAAAAGAAATGCAGTACTGATGCATACTACCAGTGGATGAACACGGAAAACATTGTGCTTGGTGAAAGAAGCCAGTCACAAAAGGTCATATTGTATGATTTCTTTCATGTGATATGTCTAGTAGGCAAATTCATAGGGACAGAATGTAGATTGGAGGTTATCAGGAGATTGCGGGAGGGGAGGGGATTGGGGGGGATTCCTTAATAGGTACGAGGTGTTTTTGCAGGGTGATAAAAAAGTTTTGGAGCTAGAGAGAGCCGGTGGTTGCACAACACAGTGAATGCACTAAATGCATTCAGTGGAATTGTGCACTTTAAAACGGTTAATCATATGTGAATGTCACCTCAATTTTATAAAAACAAAAATATGACTCAGTGAAAAGTGCAGGAAAAAAATGGTCAGAATTCAGGTATAAAAATGATGCTTTTTCACAAGTGATTAAAATTGTACGTGCATGCAAAGGAAGACCCCCTTGGAATCCTGGCCTGGGCACGGTGTGACCACAAGGTCACCCCAAGCTGTGCCTCAGCAACTGGCTGCCACATGACCCTGGTGCGGTCACTTGCTCTCTCTTCGGCCTCAGTTTCTCCACTACCAAATGTTCTCTGCCTTTACTCTGGCTGTGCCTACCCCACGCCTTTGGTCTGCCCCCAGGGACC
Organism: Daubentonia madagascariensis; assembly: GCA_023783475.1. Classification (NCBI taxonomy): domain Eukaryota; kingdom Metazoa; phylum Chordata; class Mammalia; order Primates; family Daubentoniidae; genus Daubentonia; species Daubentonia madagascariensis. Next base: position 1,265,643 of record JAKFHU010000144.1, on the reverse strand, counting down.
CCGGCCACACAAAGGCTGTGCAGAGCAGGCTTGCCTCCCCTTTCACTTCCCAGTGCACCTGTGCCCAGGTGGCAGAGCTGCAGGGAAACATTCTGCTCCGGGAGCTCACTGGTACCTTTCCTGACCTGACCTTAGGAGCAGGCTCCTTGTGGGTGACACAGTGGTGCCAAGTGTCCCACAGGTGACGTTGGTTTGCTCAGGAGGTGTAGTTGATGAAACAGCTTCTGAGTGTTCTGGAGCAGGTGGCACCTCCACCTGGCCCTTCTGGGGTCTGGGGACCATGCCACTTGTGACTTCAGCACAGAATAGGAGAGCTGTGTGCTTGTGTTTGGGTGTGGGATACAAGTAACTCACTCCATGCCAGCCACTGTGTCAAATGCTGTGTACGTGCCTTTTCATTCAGTCCCAACGGCCCGTGGATGTGGGACTATTATTGGGTCCAAATCACCAAGAGGAGGTGAGCATCAGACAGGTTAGGTTAGTTGCCCAAGGCACACCTTGCGGGTCAGTGGTGGCTGGGACTCAGACCCTTGATGTCTTACCCCAGAGCCTGAGCTGTCCATGGTGGAGCATAAAGAGTTCTCTGAGGGACTCCAAGGAAAGAACACAGATGTGGACAGAATTCTCTGGAAACCCTCATATGCCCAGGCAGGAAAGTCACCAGCGTTCCCCTTTCTCTAGAGGTCCCTGCGTGAAGCAGGGGACATTGGGCCAGGACCTCGGCTGAGTGTCCCTTGTGGGCCTGTGTTGGGCCCTGTCCCCTGAGGAGCCACAGGATTGGGTGGAGCAGGGGGTCTCCCTGTGTGCTCAGCACAGAAGAGGTGGGATTCCAGACATCCCTGGCTGCTCCAACTCACCAGGTGTGAACCATTCCCTTCCTCCAGTGCTCAGAACCAGACAGAGCCAAACTGGCTGGGTCCGGTTTATATCAGTTCCTGTCAGCTGTGCTGCCTCCTTGCCCCTGCCCATGCGCTCTGGCTCGGGGCTGGGGCCGCTCTGACTGGCTGCTGCCTGGGCCTCTGGAGGAGAATGGCTGCCTGGGGCTGGGCACAGCCGTGACTCTGGGTGGTGGGAGGTCCTGCGCTCCAGTCCCAGGTAGGAGGAGTCCGAGTGGGGGAGTTCTCTGGGTGGGGAGTTGTGGGTGGCAGTGCCCTAGGCCAATCATCCCATCTTCCATCTCTGGGTGGAGCAGCCTGGGGCTTGCCAAGGGGGAAGGGAAGGGTCTGTCATCCTGTGGCGTATTTCTGAGGAGAAAGCTGGGTTTCCATGACTCCCTCTGGGTTTGGGGTCCAAGCCGCTTCACAGAGATCAAGCCCTTACTTGGGATCCAAGGCATGAGAATTTAAGAGTGGATGAGGAGAGGGCCTTGGCCAGGACCTCTGATGGGAGAGGAAAAGCAGAAAGCTTTCTGGCTGATGGCGAGGCCCCAGGCCCCCAGCTGGGGAGGCAGTGCCCGTCCTAGGACTGGGCCTGAGTTGGAGGTGGTGGGCCTGTGAGCCGTCTGCCCCCACAATGGCAGCCAGGGCCAAGGGAGGAGCCCTCACCTGCCTGGATTCCTCCTCCATCCTTCCTATCCTTCCTTCCAGCCATCCACCCAGCCATCCATCATCACTGAGTGCCTGCTACAGTCCAGACTCTGAGATAGACTTTGGGAACAAGAGGTAAATGAAGACATGGTCTTCACTGCCTGGAAGGGAGACAGACAGGAAAACAAATGGTTTTCCATCGATGGAGGGGTGTGCAAAGTAGATGGCTGCATGGTCAATCCCAGTGGAGGGGCTTGGGGGTGAGTTCTGCCCTGGGGGCCAAGGGAAGTCTTCCCAAGAAAGAAACATTTGAGCAGGGACCTGAAGGATGAGCCAGGCAGGAAGGAAAGGGAAGAGCATGCCAGGCAGAGGAGCCAGCAGGTGCGGAGACACCAAAGCACCAGAGCTAGGTATGTGGCCTGCCTGGCACACAGGCTGGGGGTTGACCATGTCCATGTGGCACATGGAAGGAGAGGATGTTGAAAGGACAGGCTGGTGCCAGGGCGGGGTGGGCCTTGAATGCATACTGTGGAGTGAAGACATTGTCTCATAGCTGTGAAGTATTGATAGGTCCCTGCCTCAGTGGCTCTGTCTGCTCTTTGAATGCATCTGAAATCACTGAGCTAGGCCCCTGTGAGGCTCCCTCTTCCAGGCTTCATCCCTGTGCTGCCCACCCTGGCCTGCTGCCACTGGAGCATATCTACCCTGAGACAGCAAGGTGGAGGTGAGGGGACAGCTGCTGGGATGGTCAGGACACATGTGGAATCCCAGAGCCAGTCTGCTTGCCCAGGAAGGGACCAGCCTGGGCTCATCTCTATTCCTGCCACTCCCTCCCTCCAGCCACTAACAAGTGGGTTCTTCCAAGTGGATTCATTGTCTCTGCTCAGCGGCTGAGGAGGAGGCCTCCATTGTGCTCCTTTGCCAGCAGGGAGCAGTGTCCCTGTCCCCCACTAGCCTGTATTTTGCTGCTGCCTGACTTCTGGCATGGTGCCTCAGCACCTTGTTATTTTGTTGCCAGCTTTGTGTTGGCACCTTTTATTACAGAACCTTCGCAAATGCTCTGAGTCCTCTGGCTGGTTACTGCGCTCACCGCAATGCCCTTGCACGAGCCGCTGGGCCTGAACGGCAGGCAACCGGGAGCATAAGCGCCTGCTGCCCCCGGAGCCCAGCCTGGGGCCCCTTCCCCTCTCCTTCCGCAGCCTGAGCTGGGCCTGGCAGGCTTCCCTGTCTCTGTTTTCCTTCTCCTAAATCTTAGAAACTGAAGTGAAGCAGAGCAAGCCCTTGGGGAGGCAGGTGCAGGGAGGGGGTGAGGGTCTGTGCAGGTCCGAGGGGGCTGTTAGGGAGAAAGCTCGGTGGGGGGAGGGAACTGAGGGTAATGACGGGCAGGGGTGTCTGCCTCAGTTGGCCTACTCTCCCCGCTGAGTCCCTGTGCATGCCAGGTGTCTGGAAGGCAGGCATCGGCCTCAGCCAAAGGGCATCTCAGGAGAGCAGCGGGGGGCATATGCGTGCGAGAGAGAGAGAGAGAGAGAGAGAGAGAGAGAGAGAGAGAGAGAGAGAGAGAGAGAGAGAGCATGCACAAATGTGTCTGCCAGGGAGAGACAGAGCCCAGTATGACACAGAGAAGAACTTACCTGAGAGTGAAAATGAGACACTTAGTCTAGATTTTCCTGTCCTCCTTTTCTGATCTCCTATTCCCAGTGACTGTCATAGCATAGGGACAGCTTTACGATAACTGCTCGGGAAATGTGTGTTGAACAAATACATGAATCAGGGTTTGACATTCTACTCTTAGAGGTTCAGGGCGCCCACATCCTTGTTCCCTCCAGGGTTTGACCAGTGGAACTCACACACACAGACGGCCACGGTCCAAGGGAGGCAAAGCCTCTGTCTGATAGAGGCCGGGTGGGCACCCAGCATCCTTGGGAACAGGGAGCACAGGAGGTGAAAGACGGGGTCTTGCAGGAGCACCCACGGCTCCTACGCCATCTCTCCTCGCCCCACCCGTGAACCTGCCCACGCTTGTTGGGCCCACAGCTCAGATTAGCAGCTCTTCCCTGAGCTCATTTCTAGAGGGGGGCGGGGGGCATCCCTAGGAGCAGTAGAGCAGCCGGGGAGGGGAGGGGAGAGCTCCTTCTCTAAGACTTCATCCTTGAAACACAAGTGCTCCTCCAACAGAGAGACGGAGAGACGTCGGGTATTTTAAGAGAGATGAATCCAGTTAGGGGGCATCTGCTTGTCGCCTAGTTGAGATACAGTAATGATGATGATGATGGTAGCAACAGTAACCACAAGGCTCTTTACAGCTCACAAATCACTTTCATCCCCAGTAACATATTCGAGTTTCCCACCAGCCCCTTGGGGCAGCTGTGCTCAGCGCTGCTTTGCACATGAGGAGAGGGAGGTGACTGGCTTAAGGCCACACAGCACGGACAGGCAGGGATCGGGTCTGGCTGGCCTCCAAATCCCGCTATGAGATGAGCTGGGCTACAGGGTTCTGGGACTGACAGAAAGAAGGACCAGGGATCGTGGCGTAGGGGGTGGGTGCAGCCAAGCTGGTGTGAGCCAGCTCTGCCTCTTACTGTTTTATGTCCCCAGAAAAAGATACATGTGGGTTTACGGACGATTTCGGGGGCTCAAAAGTGCTTACCCATGGAAGAGAAAGTGAGGGAGGACAGCTGTTGGGTGGCTTGGCCCTTTCTGCCCTCCAGGTGAAATTTTTGACCCCACTTAGAGTTAAGGCATTTCTGAGAAAATGTGATTTTTCCTCCCAAGCTCAACACAAAAGGTGTGGGATTCAGGAATACCCTGCTTCCCTTAACAATTTGTTTTCTGGAAACTATACTCTAAAATGGAAGACACTTCTCCAAAAGAGCCATGCAGTGATTGGGGATGATGTTCCCAACAAATGTCCCAATGACAATTAAGTCAAAGCAGTGACCAATAGTGTGTCATAAAGGAGGTAACAGCTGCACATTTCTATCATCATGTAAAATATAAAACTGTTCTTCAAGTCCTATAAAATGAACACCGATGTTTACTTCATACTATGATTACAAGAGGGACCCCCGTTTGCAATAAAATCTAAAGATAGGCAATAAAATGTCCACTTCTGCTATATTATCATTTCAACCTGAACTAATATACTATCTTTAATAAGAATTAATTAAAATTTTATTTCAGAAGCTTTTTTAAGATCATGTCCCAATTTGGAAGCATTTTTTAAAACATAATTGCCATATCCAAGAAACGAAAAAAAGTTGGAGCTGGTGCCCCTTTTTCTTTTAGATGTATTCCCACAGCAAATGCGACCTTTCTGTTCCATTCTGCTGCCTTTGGGTCTACGTCCAGGATGGTAGCAGGGGAAACAGTGATGCCAATGGCAGTGGTGACACAGTGCTGACCTGCACCAGGCAGCAGCAGATGTTTGCTGACTCTCATGTCCCTCAAGATCACCTTGGTAGGGACCATCACCACCTTCATTTCTCAGGCAGGAAACTGTAGTACCCAGAGGTGCAGGGACCTGCCCATGTCCCCCAGGGCTCTAATGCAGGCCTGTGTCACCCTACAGCCAACACTTGCAACTAAGTCATGTCCTTTCCAATACTGGCAGAAATAGTGGAATGAACCCCGAAGGGCAGAGAGAATGGGATATTGACATTAATTAATTGTAACAAAAATGGAAGTTGTTGAAAAAAGAACCAGCTGTGTTTTTACTCTTTGATATAAAGGTCAAGGGTAGGACTGAGGCAGATGGTCGGGTCCCAGGATGGGCACCAGCTGAGAGGCAGCTGTGGGGCAGGGCCAGTCCCTGCCATCTCCAGGCTGTGCAATCCTCCCGAAGGTCTCCTGCTCAACCACCCAATCTCTGTCCTCCTGTCCCAGCTCGGGTCTGGGAAGCCCTGAGGCCTAGGAAAGGGAACATGTTTTCTTAAGAGCCTACTTCTGTCCTAGGTGCTCTGCGGCCCCCTTTAGTCCTCACAGCTGTTCTTCAAGTTCAGTGTTTCCAGGTCTTTGACAGATGTGGAAGCTGAACTTGCTAAGTGAGAGGCATTATGGACCATAGTTCAGGCCTCTGGCCTGAGCTGCTGCGATTCTGAATTTTCTGCTCACTAGACTGGAGGAGAGGGAACTTAGTCTCTCCGAATGGGAATAACAGCAGTGCCTTCTTAATGAGGCTTTTGTAAAGATGGGCGGTTGAAGCTTGCAAACTTCTTGGCACAGTGTATGGCATCCAGTAAGGCCTTAACAAACACTAGTGACTGTCACTATTAAGAGGTAGGGCTGGATAATGGAAAACAGTTCCTCAAAAAGTTTGAAACAGAACTATTATATGATCCAGCAATCCCATTTTGGGGTATATATCCAAAGGAAATGAAATCAGCATCTGGAAGAGACATCTGCACCCCGTGTTTATTGCAGCACTATTCATGATAGCCAAGATATGGAAACAACCTAAGTGTCCATTGACAGATGAATAGATAAAGAAAATGTGGTACACACACACACACACACACACACACACACACACACACAAAATATGGTATACTATTCAGCCTTGAAAAAGAAGAAACTCCCGCCATTTTCAATGACATGGATGAAGTTGGAGGACATTATGTTAAGTGAAATAAGCCAGTCACAGAAGAACAAATACTGTGTGATTGCACTTATATGTGGAATCTAAAAAAATCAAACTCATAGTAACAGAGAGTATAAAGGATGGTTACCAGAGGTCTAGGAGTTGGGGAAATGGGGAGATGTTGGTCAAAGGGTACAAGCTTTCAGTTACAAGATAAGTAAGTTATGGAGACCTACTGTCCAGCATGGTGACTATAGTTAATATTGTATTGTATACTTGAAATTTGCTAAAGGAGTGGATCCTAAGAGTTCTCACCACATACACACACACAAAAAGACCATGTGAGGTGGTGGACATGTTAATTAGCTTGATTGTGTGGCATCACTTCACAGTGTATACATATATCAAATCATCACATTTCTACCTTATATATATACAATTTTTATTTGTCGACTATACCTCAATAAAGCTGGAAGAAATAAATAAATAAGTAAATTTTTAAAAAGTAAATGAGGTGGAGATTGTACAACATTGAAACTATAGTAAATGCCAGTTTAATATGGTTAATTTTGTGTTATGTGAATTTCAGCTCAATAAATTTTTTTATAAAAAAGGAAAAAAGAGAGAAATAAAGAATTAGGTATGGCTGGGGTTTAGCGGAAGGTCAGCCTGACGCCCTCCACTTTGGCGGAGCACTGAACCGTGAGGACGCAGGGCCAAACCCCTGCTTCGTGATCAGAAAGGTGCGTGACCTGAGACAAGCCGCTTCTGTGGGCCTCAGTCTCCTTCGCTGCAAAGTGAGAATATTAAAGGTTGTTGTTAAGACTCGAGTGAATTTGTTAAGTATTGTTACATATTAGTTGGTGTTTTAATAAGTGTTGTGCAGTGTGTTACGATTAGTTCAAGTACATTTTGGGATTTGGAGTGCAGAACCCTAACCTCTGGCTCCCTTGGAGACCAGATCAAGGAAAAGATCAATGCCCGGTAAATGCACTGACTTAGGGAAGAAGGGGAGTAGGAGGACATGTATTGACACCTACTGTCTTCCTGGCCTGGTGACAGGCATTTCAGAGATGAAATCCCGGTGTCCAGCCCTCCCTGCCTGTGATTAGAACATCTAGGCCCATTTGCTGTCATTGACTCCATTGCTAGAAATGAGGCCCTCTTGTGCGTCCCGGTTTTGGAGGCTGGGCAGCAGTCAGCTGTGGTGTCCACCCCATCCTTCTTCCCTTGCTCTCCTCCCCATGCCTGTGCCCACCGCCCCTAACTAGCCACAACTTCTGCTACATGAGGAGGCCATCCTCCCTGCCCAGGGCGCAGTCCTGCAACACACAACATCCCAGGCAGAGGAGGGGAGAGTGGGCTTCTCTCTGCCCCATGCCACTGGCTGTCTCTGGGCTCCACGGAAGTTCTGCTTCTGTCCACAGTCTTCTGAAGCCTTTTAAGATCAAGCTTCTGGATCTCAGAGCTCTACTCAGTCCTGGGGGCCAGACGGGAACAGGTCCCCCATCATCTCTCTTCCTCCTCTCTCGAAAGCCCACTATCCAACATCTCCTTTTCTCTCTCTCTTACAAAACAAAAGCGTCTAGGCATATCGAGGGGTCAAAGATATTAGAGAACGTTAGTGAGGGTATCTTCTGCCCTAATAGTGGCAGGACTCTTTCTTGGCAATTACTAAATGCTGTGTTATATCCTTTTAGAAACACTGTGAAATAGGATTAGTAACCCATTTTACAGATGAAGAGACTGAGGCTCAGAGAGGACAAGCTTGGGCCAAGGACACTCAACCAGTAAGTGGCCAAGCTGGGCTATTTAGTACCACCCTGTTTCCAACAGCCGTGCAAGTGTCAGGGTGGGCTGCTGGCAGGTGGCGGGGGCCCTGGGTCCCTTCCCCCAGACACACAGGCATGAGCTCCTGGACCTACTTTCCAAGCCCATCTGACGGACCCATCCCAACCTCAGGTTTAATTATGCCCGCCCTTGACAAAGTCAGGTAATTACCCCCTTCACAGAAACCTGGGCTCTGTCAGAGTCTTCAAGTTCACTTCAGAATGAGGGAGCCCTGAGGTCAAGGTGAACTTTCCGTTCTTGTTTCTCAGTGATTAAAGTCGCCTTAATCTGGGTCTGAAGGGGAACTTTCTCCCACCCTTTCTTTCCACTCATCCCTTCTTTCTTATTATTTTCGAGATTTTAAATGCAAAACACCCAGGACAGCATGTATCCCATCTTCCTTTTCGTTCCTGCCCTTTGTGTCTCTGAATCCTCAAATCACATGCCACACCAGCACGTTTAGCATAAGAAATTAAATTAGTTTTCATGCTTCGACTCCAGATGTAAATGCCTTTATTAATAATTTAAAGCCCATTTATTTATGCAGTTTGATATTTTTCAGGTTCAGGGAAGCAATTAAGTTCTGCTCAAGTTGCTGATCAGTACACAGTGTCACCCAGTGGCTCTTCTTCCCCTCTGCCCCTCCAGAGGTGCTGGGGAGACAGCAAGAAGCAGCGGCGCCTTGTGGGGACGCCTCCCCTCCCTCCTCCCTGCCCCCGCCTCTGGGAGACAGGTGCTTGCAAAATTGGAGAGTGAATGTCTTTTCTCTGGCCCATCTCAAGAAAGGCCAATTTCTTTTCCAGAATTGCCCTGGATTATTAAACTAGAAGACCTTCAGAGGTCCTAGCCACTAAACGTTCTTCCCCTTAACCAGTTTCTTGGGAGACTGTCATCATCAAAAAGTCACTTTTAACTTGTAACTCAGTAAGCGATTTCTCATCGATTAAGGGCTTGCCTACCTGGGGGTGGGAAGAGCTGGCTTGGCTGCTTAGCAGCCCATGAGCTTGGACAACTTTCGCACTTCTGTTTCCTTATCTGAAAAATGAGAAAGAGATGTTTCTTTCATTAGAAAGAGATGTTTCTAATGGGTCTTTGTGAAGATGAAGCAGCAAGATAATATAGGCAAAAGCACTTCCTAATCTATGTGTCACCTCCCAGAGTGGCCTCACCCCCCTTGCCTCCTTTGCTTGGGGCTGTGCCCCGCCCATAATGCCCTTCCTTCTCAGCTTCCTATTGCAACTCCTCCCAAGCCGTGCAATGGAAACAGTTCACATGCACCTAGGCTTGCTACTATTCAAAGAGCTTTTACATCCCTGGTATTATTTTATCCTCAGAAACAATATTTTAAACAGAGTTCCCAGGAGACATAACTTCCTAGGGACAGATTAGAACTCAGATGTGTTCTCCAGATCCCTGGCTAAGCTAACCATCCAAACCCAGCCCATCACAATAGGGCCCCAGTGAACTAGGACTGTGCGAGGTGCAATGGGGCAAGGGTGGGGACCCACCAGGATAACTGGGGCTGTCTCTGTCCACCAGGGTCTCTTGGTCTACCTAGGGGGACAAAGAGAAAGTGGTGCACCAGGTACCCTGCTCTGCTCAGCATGAGCTGCATGTTGAGAAAGATGCTGAGAACCAGACCAGAAGTCAGGAATGCAGGGTCAAGCCTGGCAGCGAGATCTTGGGCAAGTCCCATCTGTCTGGGCTGCAGATTCTGAAATCAGATCTTCCCCACCCATGTTTGCTGACAGAGCGGAACCCAAACCACCCGTGGTCTCTCTCTCCCGCATCCCTACTTTTCGACTTCACCTCCTGGATTTCATGTCTCCGGAATCCACCCACCTGTTTCCTTCTGACTGTCCTGCTCTAGGGCACCTTCGTCTCTCCTGGGGACCACTCACAGCCTCTGATGGGAGTCCCTGTGGCCACCTCTGCCCCCACCGAGACATTCCCCTGTGTGGCTGCTGGGGCATCTTCTAAAAACTCAAATGCCCCCGCCACACCACACAGGCACATTTGAAAGCTCCGAGGGCTCCTCATTGCTCCAGGATCAGGGCCAAATGCTTCCCCTGCCCTACAGCCCGCCGCATGGCGTGGCTCCCGCTGGCAGCCCTAGCTCCCAGTGCTCCCATCTCTCCTCGCTACTCCTGCCTCTAAGCCATCCTGGCCTTCCTCTGGTTTCTAGAACTCACTGTGCACCTTCCTGAGGGCTGTTCCTTCTGCTGTGTCTCCTTCCCCCACCCTGCTCCTTGCCTGTTTAATGCCAGATCGTTGGTCCTTCCTGGGGGACCCTCTAGGATCAATCAGTTCTCCCCCGTATCAAACACTGTCGTGCCACCCCCTTCTTGAATTGGTGTGATGGATGCCTGTGTCCTCACTGCTGCACCAGGCATCTTACCCACCTCAGCACCTCACACAGCAAATGGCACATAGTAGGTGCTTAATGCATATACGCAACTGGACGGAAAGCAGCGAATGATGGAGGAGTCCAATGAGGCATTTGGACTAGGGAAATTCTATGGCTTCTTCTGGCTAAAAAGCTCACATCTGAGTCAATTTAGTCACCAGTCTGCCCATGAAGAAATGACAACTCTGAAAACCTTCCTGTGAGATTGTTCCATTGGCTGAGATTGTCTCCGGAATGCCTTGGTTGGTGTTCTCGGCCATGGCTGTAAATGACAGCCACTTATAGCCGGGGATAAGGGTGCAGGGGGACAGGCTGTCCCAGGTTAGGGGCTATGTGGGGTGGGGGAACAGGGGGAATAGCCACAGGCTCATATTTAGTGTGGAAGGTGATGGGTTTTGGAAACAGCATTGGACTGGAAGCTGGATTCTAGTGCAGTTCTACGCTGGCTCCTGTGTCTCTGAGCAACCTCTTTGAGCATCAGTTTTGTCATCTGGAACTGGGGATAATCTCTACCTTCCATGGTTAGTATGAAAGTTTAATATAACGTCATACTCCAAATGGCCTGTCCTGACATTCTTTTCCTGTCCTGTCCTCCTGGCCCCTGCCTCTGCCCCCCATTGTGCTCCCCAAGTCCAGTGAGGGGGTCAGTCGGGCCACACATGGAGCAGGACAGCTGAGGGACGGGTGTTCATTTGCTTTCGTGGCCTTCTTAGCACAGGTCACTAGGAGAGATTATTTTATTTATTTGTTTATTTACTTGCCTCCCCCAAATAGAATATCAGCTCTGAGAGCAGGGAGCTCACGCTGCCAGTTCACCTCTGTCTCCAGTACCCAGCAGGGCCCTGGCTTGTCCTGGGCTCTCAGTAAATGTTTCGAAAATGGAAGTGGAGGAGAGGCAGCCAGGAGCCCTGGCCAGGGGGAAGGTGGGGGATGAGAAAAGAGGGGCATGGGACCTGGGGCTGCCCTGGACTGAGAGGGGTCCCAGGCCGTGCCCAAGGCAGGCCCACTGCTGACTGTGGAGATGCCTGATGGGGGTCGCTGGAGGCCGGGAGAAGAGAGGACCCACAGAAGTGCCCCATGTACTGGGGTCTGGTCATGACAAAGGCGGCCAGGGGTGCAGGGTCTGGTGGGAACACAGGCTTTGGAGCGGGAAGACTGACCCCGGATTCCGGTTCCTGCCATTGCCCTGTAGGTGCGTTTGGGTGAGTTGGCCAGCTTTTTTGAGCTCCAGTTTCTTCTATGAGGGATGGGAAAACTGAAATTGTGTTGGTGCATTTGTGGTCCCTGTCCCCCTCCTTTCTGGAAAAGCCCTCGGAGAGGCCAGGTTCAGGGTTGGTGGATGGAATACCCAGACGCTGGTTTCCAAGGAAGGCAGACCTGTTTTTACTTTGCTAACCCTGGGGCTGTTGTCTAATGGGCCTTAAAGCAATTTCTGATGGAACTTTAAAACTTACTGAGGGGAAAGAAGGAGATCCTTCTGGGGGCTTTTTTCTGTGGGAGAGATAAAGTGGGGAGGGGGCCTGAGAGGGGCTTGGTGGGAGGGTCATGGGGAAGGTAGGGGTAGAGGGAACAGCCAGAGCCTTCCAGCCCGTCCCTTGGGCTGGGTCGCCAGTGAACCTGTGGCCTCAGGGAAGGCTGGCCCAAAGTCTGGGTCCCAGGCTGGCTCTCCACTGGGGTGGTCACATCATCCTGCCTGCCCCCACCCATCCCGGACCTCACATGAATGGGAGCCCCACCCAGGTGACCTCAAGGCTTCCCAAAAGAAACTCAGCTGCCCCAAGTGGACATGTCCAAAAGATACTGTAGACATTGGTCAGCCTGGGGATCACCAGGACCCAGTGCACCCCTAGCTGTATTGGGGGTTGGACCGCATCATTTCCTTGTGAAAATTGGGGTGGTGAGCAAGTGCATGGATGATGCCTACTTCTTAGGTGTCTCGGTCAGCTCAGGCTGCTATCGCAGAATACCATAGACTAGGGGGCTTCAACCACAAACATTTATTTCTCACAGTTCTGGAGGCTGGAAGTCTGAGATCAGGGTGCTAGCATAGTTGGGAGAGCTCTCTGCCCTCTAGGGAGGGTTCTATTCCTGATTATCCTATGGCTTTCTGTGGCCTGTGCAAGCAGAGAGAGAGTGAGCTCTGGTCTCTTTCTCTCCTTAGAAGGACACTAACCCCATAACGGGGGTGCCACTCTCAAGACCTCATCTAAACCTGATTACTTCCCAACATTCTCACCTAATACCATCACATTGGGGGTTAGGGTATTAACACACGAATTTGGGGAAGACACCAACATGAAGTCCATTACACTAAGTTTGCTGAAAGTGTGGTGCTCAATATCTTCTAGCTGTCATCCCTAAAGGTTTCTGCTCTGGAGGTCAGAGTGACCTTGGACAAGACAGACACACCACCTCACTGAGCTTCATCTGAAAAATGGGGACAGTAACATCTACTTCGTAGAGTTACTATGAGGAAGAAATGAGACAAATTTTAAAGTGTCTAATAGGCAGAAAACATAGGAAAAAATATTTCCTTGCCCCCCTTTCTCCCCAGACAGACCCCTAAAGGCTGCGGGGTGTGTGTTATGCTCCCTTCCCCCACGGGCTGGCTCTGCAGAGCCTGGGAGCCCACAGGCCCTCTGCCTGCCTTGCCCGCCTGGAATAGCAGCTGCCAAAGTGTTGATGTGCCTCTGACATCCTTCCACGCAAGGAAGCCGCTGACGGATGGTGGCTCGGGACATGTGCTCAGCTTCCCTCTCATCGCATGACTGTCACTCGGCGGCTCCCACAGGCAGGCACGCAGAGTGCTCCCAGCCAGCTGGGTGGGCTCCAGGGAGCAGTCCCTCCCTCTGACAGGGCGAGAGACTGGTTTGCACAGGGGCTGAGCCAGGGAGGCTAGGGCTCCCAAGCTTTGGCCTGGGCCCATTACTGGGCACATTAAACCCCTGCAAGCTCTCTGTCTAGCCCTGCATTCTTAGGCTGGTCACATGGCTCAAAAATACCTAAAAGAATAAAGTGACAAGGCTGAGGGGATAGCAGAGGTATCCCTGAGCCCATAAAGCTCAATGAACACCTCATTGTCCATATGGGGAAACTGAGGCTCAGAGAGGGGCCTTGTCCAAGGTTGCACAGTGCAGGGGCTAGACCAGGACTCAGATTTATTTCAACATTTTCTGGGAACAGAGATAACAGAGACCCAGCCCCTGCCTCTGGGGTCTGCCTCTGAGGCATATTGTTCCAGATCTCCTGTTATAGGGTCTTGGGGGCCACATCATGGCCATACAGACTTGTGGTGTGAGTGGTGTGATCTCATAGCTGAGTCTGTTTCAGTTCCCTGAGGACCCGGGTCTGCTCCAGGTCACAGCTGCACGTCTGTGGATTCAGGGAACTGGTAGGAGCCTTGCCTGGGCCTGCCTCTTGTGCTCCTCTGTCACTTGCAATATCCCTTGAAAAGCACAGACAGTGCTTTAGGGAACTGGATGGGCCCCTCTGACACCACCAGGAAGCTGATGATCAATGCTGCTGGGGCTGGTTTAGCAACCCACTTTACAATTTCCAAGATGTGAACTCCTTGGCTCATTTACTGAGTCACTTAAGCCTCTCCATTGTGTAAGATTTAGGGATTTGGGGAGGCCTGGGGCTATTTTATATCTCCATCATTCCTGTTAAGCCCTGCTTGGTCCCTCTCCAACAGGTGGGGCTGATCTCTCCAGGAAGCCTGCAGGAAACCTGCACTGTAGAGCTTCTATACCTGGGCATGATGAGTGGATTCCTGGATTGCCCTTCTGCTTACACTGCATTTGCAGAATCTGATGAACTAGAATTGAGTTCCTGCCTTGAGCACAGCATTGTGTTAGATGCTTGGGGGACAGAGTTTGGAGCTAAATAAGACTGCCTTTGATGAGTTGATTTTGAGCTAGAAGAGATGAACATCTACCCAAACTAGGAGTGTGCTGGTAAATGTTTAACAACTAGCTTTCCTTAGGGGAAAAAATTGCCCCAATACAGCATTTGCCAATTTCCACGGTATAAATATTCCCAACATGGCCAATTTCAAGGTACCAATGTGACCCCCTTGGGAAGTGATGCACAGAATCAGGTCTCAAGAGTGGACGGAAGTGTCAACAGAAAAGAAGCCAAATTCTGTAAAATAATTTAAAGAGGTTTTATTCTAAGCCAAATTTGAGGACCATGGCCTGGAGCCAGGCCCAGGAAGTCTTGAGCAAGTGGACTGGCTGTGGTTGGATTAGTTTGGTTTTATACATTTCAGGGAGACAGGGATTACATGTAAAATCATAAATTAATACATAGAAGGCATACATTGGTTTGGCCCAAAAAGGTGGGACATCTCAAAGCGGAGGCTTACAGGTTATAGGTGGGTTTAAAGACTCTTTGACTTGTAATTGGTTAAAGAAATGAAGCTTTGCCTAAAGTGCTGTGGGAAGGTTTTTATCATAAGAGCGTAAGGATCTGTTAATCAGTGAAGCCACGACATAACCCAGACTCCAGTATTGTGTTATTGAGGACTGCAGGTTCTTGCAAGCCTAGACCTGATTAATGAGTTAAAAGACATCTCCACAAGGGAGGGGTCATTTGATGCTGTGTGACTCCTTCTCATCTATAACAGTTGGTGATCCTTGGAGATTGTGTTGTTTAGTCAGCTTTGGTGGAGCCTTAAGATTTTTTTTAGTAAGAACCATCTCAAATACACCAACCAAAAACATAGGCCATTGTACAAAGTACTAAAATAAAGAATAAATACAATTCTACTGGCCCTCTGTACAGGAGAACAAATGTTCATGAGTTCCTGAGAGTAAAACAAAGGAAACAATTACAAAAGAAGGAGTCCCACGAAGACCAAATAAGCTGGGGTCTGGGCAGAATGAGACCAGTTACAGAGCTTACCACTCCGGATGTTGTCCTTTATGCTTTGTGGGAGCCATTGCTTAGAGGCGTATGAATGTGAGATCTGTGTGTTTCTTGATACTAACTTAATTTTTCAAATGATACATTCTTTTCTAAATAGCAGTCATTACAAAAATAGCAGCTCAAGCTAGAAAAGAGCCTTTTCAACAGTGATTCCCAACGCTCTATACGTGACAAAAGTTAGATGGTATGTAGATAAAAAAGAAAAAAAAAAATAGAGAAAGAATTATGTATCGTTCTTCCGGGTGTCAGTTGTAAACTGGGCTTGGTAGGCATCTGCATCATGGAGCTAGCCAAGGCTTTGAAGATGAGTGGCAAGTGGAGAAGAATTGATTGGATAGTAGCGCTACCTTAAAAGAGGTCATGGGACAACTCTGGTTTTCACATGTATGGTTTTCCTACCTACCTAGACTCTGAGTTTGAAATGCTCAAAACTGAGTCACAATGAAGCAAGTCAATGTGCTGCTGTAGTGGCAAGGGCTTGGGCTTTGGAGACAAACAAAGCTTTATTTAAATTATTAGCTCTGTGAGAGGGAGTTACTTAATCCCTTGGTGCCTCACTTTTTTCATATATGAAATGGGAATAATAAATGATAATGTGGTAAAGTTTCTACCACAATGCTTAGGACAGGAGAGACTCAGAAGATGATATATATATGAATATTATACAAATGGATCTCAGAAAACGTTAAGTATGCTACTGGGTGAAAAAAATGCTACTTTTATTTCTTGAGTCTTTTAGAATAGACTGGACAGACTATGAGATATGGAGTTCCAGCTCTGACAGTTATGGGCAGAATAATTTTGAGCAAGTTCTTTTACTTCTCTGAGTTTCTGTTTTTTTAGCAGTTTTTTCAGCTGTTAAATGGAGACAAGAGCATTTGAAGATTAAATCAGATAACGTCCAAAGCACTTGGAACATGGTAGGCTCTCCCTAGATACTGGTTTCCTTCTTTCCTGCTCTTCCCCTACACAACAGAAGACATACACATGTGGTCCATGAACACGTGTGTGCTCTCTCTCGCTCACACATACACATACACCCCTAGGACACACAGATACAAATGTACCCACGCACACACATATACAGACACACACACACAAATGCACACCACAGACAAATGCACACACACACACATGCAAACATACAGATACACAACTTTCTTGGCCCCAGAATCTTCCAAGAGGTTTTTGAGGTAGCTGTTCCTGTGTCTGTCTGCCAGGCCTGTTTATGTGGCTACTGCTGGCTTTTCTTTTTTTTTCTTTTTTTCCCTTTTTCTTGACTTGTTTCCCAAATGCAGGATCTTCAAACAATGAGCACTGTTGCTTAAAGGAAAATTATTCCTGGGGAAAAAAAATACTTTAAATGTAATTATGTCTTAGATACACATCCCCCGTAAGTAATTAGACATGCACTGCTTTGAATATAAAGTGCCACATTTTTGCAGATGGGACAGATAGATTTTGGCAGTGAGAGGAAGCCAGGAGAGAGACAGGAAAGAAGAAGCCATGTACTTCCTTTTTATTTACCTGGTGTAGTGGGGCCTGGCCCAGGGCACGGGCCAGCACACAGGCGTGGAGAAAGTGAGACGCAGACTGAGGAGGCCAGAGATTTCCTTCCATACCTGGATCTGCTTTCGCATCTGTTCCCAGCCTCATTGTCCTGGTCTTGGCCTCCGCTGGGTCTTCCCTGGGCCACTGCTGCAGCAGCCTCACTGGTTTCCCCAATTCCATGCCTCTCTCCTCTGACCTGTGCTGCATAACATCATTACAAGTTTGTCCCCCAAAATGTCACTTTTCTCTTGCCACTCTGTTGTCCAAAAACCTCCCTATTTCTCCCTTTCATGTCTTACTTTGCCTGCTTGGCTTTCAGAGGAACAAAACAACCTTTTCTCCAGTACTCCCCAGCATGCAGCTGGCAGTGCAATTTCCACACTCTCCAGAGCAGCCAGATCCTAGAAACCATTATGTCCAGTCCTAAGCCACAGAGCTAGTGTCACATCTTTTAAAAATTCTGGAAGACTTTGCTCAGTGCACGACCTGAACCACTCTCCTGACCTACCTTGCACTCTTTTTCCCAACCTGTTTCTTCTCTTCCTGATTTTTCTTTCTGTTTCACCTACTTTGGCTTTTTGGGCTGGATCCTCAGCCCCATTTGCCCATCTTTGACCTTTGCCTTTCCTCCTAGCAGGAGGTTTGGGTTTTCCCTCTGGCCAGGCATTCATTCTGTTATTCTCCAAACACTTATGGAACACTTACTGGGGCATGTGCCGGGCTCTGTTCATGGAGGTATGAATAGTGTATCCTGTCTGGAAGAAAAGGCCATTAGACGATTCATTGAGAACTCTGTATGTGTGTGTGTGTGTGTGCATGTCGAAGGAGGAGTGGTGTTGGGTGGGTGGGTGGTAGAAAGCCATACAAAGGAACAAAATGTTGTCCTTGAACTCTGGCCACTAACTAGAGGTCAGCCAATGGTATTTTATCCTTAATTGATTTATCAGATTAAGGTTTGATGGAACAAGGAGGAAATATGGCCAAGCCAGGAAGTGATTACAATGGAAGAGATTGTACTGAAGGATTCCATTTGATCTTCAAACAACTCTGAGAAGGAGGGGTTGTCCCAATTTTCCAGCCACGGAAGCAGGCTCGGAGAGGCCACCTGACTTTCCTGAGGTCACCCAGCCGGTGGTGGAGCAGCCTGGCCAGCCTGGTGGGCGTTCTTGTGCTCACCCCTGAGGCCACACTGATCCCAGGGCAGGGAAAAACACCAGGCACCTGCGGTCGACGTCGCTTCCTGAACAGCGAGGATTGTCCAGGGCTGCAGGTCCCTTCCACGCGCTGATTAAAGCTGCACCATTGCTCTGGACACCCCCTTCCTCCCCTCACTGCCTCATCTTCCCGGCTTCTCTTTGCCTTGGCCCCGGGGGCGGAAGAGGAGCTGCTGAGTTGTCATCTGAGCTCGCATCTTCCAGGGCAGCATAGGAAAAGGACATTGATTTATGATCAAACAAGCGAAGGAGGATGCCAGGGGAAGAAGCTGGTCGGTAGGGGTGGGTGAACTATAAGAGAGAGAGCCAGAAAGAATAAAAAGAATCCCTAAGCCTTAAAAACAGAGTCTGCCCTCTGATTCCTGGGTAGGTGTGGGCTGAGACTCTTTCATGTAAAACTGAAATGGAATCACGAATGAGGAGAAATCATCTTGGGGCTTGGGTGTGCCTTATAGGACTGAGTTAAATTTAAAACGTATTGATTTCCCCCGCTGGTTAACAGGCCTGGCGCGTGAGGAAGGGTGGCAGCCCAGTAAGTAGCTGGATTCGTTGTCCCAGCCCTGCAGTGTCCCCTGCTTCATCCTGCACCGCCTCTGACTCTCAGCAATTTTATAATTGGCCCGATGGGTTCTGATTCGAAACCAGAAGAACCAATTAGCAGGAGTTTCCTCTGACCTCCGGTTTGGGGTGATAGGAGATGAGGTAATGACTTGAGACACAGGGAGGGAAAAAAAAAACAAAACTAAAAACAAAAACAGAAAATATCAAGAGCCAAGACCTAGATCTTTTTGGTTCCCTGATTAATAACCCTGTCATGCCGACCACAAGCTCTAAACAGCAATGCTGGTTGCAGCTGAATTTTTTATACTTTCTATTAATCTTTAATGATAGCTTGGTCACCTAGTCTCTTTTATCTTGTCAGATAAATGTATGGTTAACAGGATAATGAGATTTCTAAAGCCCCATTCCAGCTCCCAGCTATCTAGTGCAGGCAGTGACCTCTGACCCCTGGCAGACAGCGGCACCAGGGTGCCCGTAATTGGTAGGTGTGCTGGGAATGTATTGGAAGCTGACGGATGGTTTAAACTTTGATTTGAGGTCAGCAAGGTCACTGAGCTCTGGAAGACCAGCCCGGTTTTATTACCAGCTGCCTCTGATGGGGATATAATTAGATTTAGCTATTGCTTTATTAATAAGTAATCGCTTCCCCCACCACTGTGGGTGGGCAAATGTATTCCTTGGATAATCTGAGGACACTAGTCTGGCTTTATTAATAAGAATATATCATGTGTATTTGGCCAGGGGCAGACACCCATCTGGATTTCTGGACTTTGGGGGAACTTTATCATTTTCACTCATTTGCAATGTTGAATAAATGAGTTGTGCCTTTTGAAATCTATCCTTGCCTCAGTGACCTCTAATTCTCTGTTGTCACAGAGGACCTCTGATTTGGCCAGTTTCTCAATGACTTAAGAGTAAAAAATATATAAATAACTTCATCCAGCTCTCTGTCCATCTGCCCATTCATCATTACCCCTTCATCTACCCAAACATGTGAGTGCAGACAGTCCCCAATTTACTATGGTTTGACTTAACGATTTTTTGGCTTTAGGAGGGTGTGAAAGCCATACACGTTCAGTAGAAACAGTACTTCGAGTACCCATACAACCATTCTGTTGTTTTCACTTTCAGTACAGTATTCGATAAATTACATGAGATATTTAACATGTTATTATACAATAGGGTTTGTGTTAGATGATTTTGCCCAATTTCTGGATAATGTGAGCGTTCTGAGCACATTTAAGGCAGGCTAGGCTAAACTATGATGTTTGGTAGGTTAGGCGTATTAAATGCATCTTGGACTTACGATATTTTCAGTCTACAATGAATTTATCAAGACGTAACCTCATAGTAAGTCGAGGAGCCTCTGTACTTGCTAAATGCTAGTTACAACCCTAGATGAAGGCGGAAGGGGTTCACAGAGAGTTGAAGACCTAATTCCTGCCTTACGAGATTTACAAGCAGAGAAGTAACTAAAATTCAAGGCAGAGTGAGTAAAGAGCCATAAGAAAAGTGTTAACAAAATGGTAGACAATGCATGGAAAGTGCTGAGCATCATTACAAAAATGTTTGTATTTTTATAATGGTTATAAATGTTACTCTTATTTTCAGAGAAAGGCTGGGGCACAGGAAAGAGGTGGACTTGAAGGAAGGCTGACGAGTTTCTCTAAATGTTTAAAAATTTGAGAGTTTCTCCCATACATCCCATGATAGAAAATTAGGAAAATACAGCAGGGAGAAGGCAGAGAAACACAATGTAAGAGAAATAATTAAAGAAAGATTACACATTAGTCCTAGACGCTAAATAATTAATTCAACAACTATTTATTGATGTCTACTATGTGTAAGCTATGTCCTAGTCATTTTCCCTGTTTACCCAAAGACAGCCAGATATTAAACATTGCAGTTCTAATGTTCACTACTCCAGTATGACATATATCATTCTATTCTGGAATACTGCAATCTTGGTATTTTTGTTGGTTAAATAATGTCAGTTAGGTATTCTTCATAAATCTGAAATTTGCTATGCTGGGTACCTCTTTGCCAAGTGGTGATTCAGGGATGTTGCTCCCACATCTTAACATATATGTAGAGACTTAAACACCACATTAAAATCTCTAGTGGAACAAAGGAGTGCTCTTTTAAAAAGGATTCTGACCACATCTCTACCATATTTTGTCTAATCTAAGACTCGCCATTATTTTATGTTCCACAAAAAATAATAAGCACTGCTAATTATACCGTGACGTTCTATTGATTGTAAGACACATCCTGATTCCCAGAATGTCACATTGTGAAAAGAAATGTGTTTCATGATTGATAATATATAGTTGTTTAAATCTTCCCCAAATATGTTATTGTTTTTATTCTCATTTCTCAGGATTCCTCGGGAGATGTTCGATGATAACATCATCTTCTTTTCCATCCATCGGTCATTTGCCCCCAGAGCCTGCTAAGCTTAGATCTACTTTCCAAGGTCTCTGATGGCATCTCCTTAAAAGTGAGCATGGAGGGGTGGGGATGGCGTGGAGAAGAGGGGAAAGGGGTGGGCCTTCCAGGCCTGATGCTCTGCCCTTGCCTGGACAGACCCTGCCTTCCTCCCTGCTCCCCTCCCCTCTCCTCCTCCAGGGCCACACCCATTCTCCTGGGGCCTGACTCTCTCTTCAAGAATTGTTTGTCTTCTGGAGGAGACCCTCAAGAGTAGCAGCTGGGAAATCCCCCCGGGAGGCACTCGAGCCAGGATGGAGGAAGCTCTCTCAGGTGGAATGATGTCTGAGGGCAAACAGTAGAAACTAAGTTTGGTAAAATGTTACAAAGCCATTTTTCTCTGGTTATTGCAACCACTCTTGGCTATTAACTCTCAGTGAATTTACAAGTGGAGCTAGAAGGATGTATATAGATATATACCACAGACCCCATCTGATATTCACCCAGAGAAAAGATTCCATTCTAAGGGCCCTTCCAGTAATTGCATTTATGGAACACCTGAGAGGCATTAGGTACCATCTTCCCATCTGTGTCAGTCAGGATAGGCCAGGTTACACTGTAGTAACAAGCCCTAAATCCCCAGTGACTTAACCCAATGAGAGTCCATTTATCACTGATGCAAAGTCCAATGTGGGTATTGCTGTCAGATGGCTCTGCTGGGTATCTCTCCTCCAGGTAGTGACTCAGGAATTTAGCTCCTTTTTATGCAGCTGAGGCTCTGCTAACCCTTAGAGTCTAATGGTCTTCCAGGGCCCCACTATTTCCAAGTCCTTCTTGGGATGTTCTGTATCTGGCCAGCCCATGAGCAAGGTGAATGTCAAAAGGGGAGCTTGTTAAGGTTTTGGAGGTCAGGCCTGGAAGTGGCAAATCTTCCACCACATTCCTTTAGCCAGAGCTAGTCACATGGCCCTGTCTAGATGCAAGGGCCTGTACCCAGGAAGAACATGAAATGGTTTGGGTGAATATTAGCATTATCTCTTTCTTGCCAAATAAACCCAAAACTGTCAAGTGGGATGATGTTTCAAACTCAGGATAACATCCTGTTCCTTATTATACCATAGCCCTATAATCTGCTGTGGGGACAAAATAAAATAACAGAAACAAAACAAAATAAAACAGAAAGAAACATATGCATACACACATTCATTCATACAAAAAAACAACTCTCAGATCTCACAGTCATTCTTTCTTTGTGACTCCTTAGAGTTATCAATTGCCTAGAAGAGCAGATAAGAGATTCACCAGGAAGCCCTGGGTTTGAGTCCCACCTTCACTGTTAGCTCATGATTTAAGCAAGTCACTTCCTCTGTCTGGACTTCAGTCTGCTTCTCAGTGGTAACACTATGTAGATAGAGATGAGGTTTTCCGACCCTATGTCGGGACAGTGACAAAGTCTGGTATATTTATGAAGCCCACAGGAAAATTGTTTTAAAATCAGACCTAACTGGATGATTGGGCTGTATTAGTTTCCTATTGCTGCTGTAACAAATTATCACCCATTTTAGTAGCTTAAAGCAACATAAATTTATTCTCTTAAATTCTGGAGGTCAGAAGTTCAAAATGAATCTCACAGGGCTAAAATCAAGTTGTCAACAGGGCTGCTTCCTGCTGAGGGCTCCAGGGGAGGATCTGTTCTTTGCCTCTTCCTGCTTTTAAGGTGGCCGGCATTCCTTGTCGCATGGTCGCATCTCTCCAGTCTTTGCTTTCGTCATTATGTTGCCTTCTCCTCTTCTGTAGTCAAGTCTCTCCTAGAACACTTGTGATTACATTTAGGGTCTACCTGGATAACACATAATCTCTAAATCGTTAATTTAACCATGTGTGCAAAGTCCCCTTTGCCTGATAAGGTGACATTCACAGGTTTAGGGGATTAGGATGTGGACATCTTTGAGGACTATTATTCAGTCTACTTCAGGGACAGACTGAGGCAGTCAGAGGGAAGTTAGCTGATTTTTTGGAGTAGAGGACAAGAAGCAGGGAACCCAGCACAATATGTCTAATCTGGCCTCACCCCTGAAGTCTTTGAGAGGAGGCACAACAGAGAAATCCCGGGGGCTTGGGAGAGAACAGACCTGGGTTTGCATTTCTGCTTTGCCAGTTACCAGCTGTGTGGCCTTAGGCAAGTTAGCTTACCTTCCTGGGTCTGTTTTTTTAAACCAAAGGAAGTTACACCTAACTGCCATGGCTACTGTAAAGATGCACAATAACCTGTGAAAACCATCTGGCATGGCACCTGGCACCTAGTAATGCCCAGTGGCTGCAAGTATTATTATAAGCTCCCTACCTGGTACCTCTGGGGTGAATGAGAGCATTGATGGGGAAGATGCTGGCAGAGTAGAGATTCCAACAGGGACCCACATCAGGAGGAGACAGAGGCAGGTCACTCCCAGCAGCAAGGACAGCCCCATCCTTCTGAGGGCCTGGCTGTGACAGTCTGGAGCTGTAGAGGCAGACCTGTGAAGAGAAGGCATTGTCTGCAAAAAGCAAGGACAGGAGGAACCTGAAAGAGGGAGCTTCCTGGAACAAGGATCCAGCACCCATTCCCCCACTGCCTCCCTTCTCAGAAACTCAGGATCAGAGTGGCAGAGCAACACTGGGGCAACGATCCAGTGCTGTGCTCATATTTTCATAAACTATAAAATTCTCTCCCTCACTTCCTCTTGGTGTATTCCTTCCACGTTCTACACTTTTCTTAGGCTGTGAACAAATCTCCACCAAAATGTTTAAGAGAGTAGGCTCTGGAGCCAGTCTGCTTGCATTTAATTCATAGCTCTACCACTTACTGGCTCTATGACCTTGGAAAGCTACTTAGCCTTCTCTGTGCCTCAGTTTCCTCACCTGTGAATTGGGGATAATAATGACAGCCACCTCACAGGATCATTGTGAAGATTCAGTGAGTTAATAGAGTACATGGAAAGGTTGTTCCCAGGCCCTGTGACTCTCCAGATCTCAGGCTCCGTGCACCCCCATTCTCCCCACCCACACCAACTTCAGAGGAGACGACTGAGTCATATCCAAGCCACTGCATAAACGAACCAACTTCCAGATCAGTTTATTATCAAAACACAGTATAAATGTTGTTTTTATGTTCAATAAACAGTTCCTCAGCTCTGCAAAATGAAATATTCCTTTCATTATGAAACTGAGAAGCCATTTATCCCCTGTCTTAAGTGGTATAAATAGACTGTGCAGCAGTCAGTGGAGGGATAATGACACTGTTTATTTTCACTAGCTCGGGACGGGCTGACACAGTGTGTACGCAGGGGGAGTGAGCGCAGCTCCTGGAAGAGGGCTCGAAAATCCGTCATTCTCGCCAACAACAAGGTGCTAGGCATCTGTTCTCCAGCTCCACTTGCCAGGCCCAGGGAAGGCAGAAGAAATGTTGGGATTCCACCTGGCACCTTGAGGAGCCAGCACTGAGCTGAAGCTGGAGACGGAGCCACCTCTGGGGAGAGAGTAGATGGACCCAAGAGGCCCTATGGCACTGCCCACCAGTGCCTGAGATCGCCAGTGTGGCATGTGGGCATAAATCTTCACGTAACTTTAGAGCTTAGCAAACTGCTCCTCCCCAAATCGGTGTGGTAGGACTAGATGTGGAAAAAGAGAATCTGGTCCAAGGTCAGGCTCTGGTCCTCTTGAGCTATGGGATGCTGGGCATGTCCGCAACTCTCTGGGCCTCCGTTTGCTCGCTTTTGCAGTGTGGAGAATACGGCCTGCCTTGCCTACTACGCGATTGAATGAGAAAGTGCATGTGTAAGTATTACACGAGGTCTGTCGAGACGGTATCCAGCCATGTAATATGAAAAATAGAGACTTTTATTGACGACAATACAAGATACAAGATACATTGTACATAGGACAATGATGCCTCAGTCCCCTTCACAGTAGGCACCTTGGGACCTCACACTGTTCTCCAGCGTCTTTTAACCCATCCCGTACATGTTCAACATTCTCAGGTGTTCTGCTTGTTGTAAGCCTTCCAGAACGTAGATCACTTTCAACAGATTCTCAACCGTTTTTGAAGCTTTTGTGCCACACTTTTATTTGTGCTACACTCATTGCATCATCCCTGAAAGCCTTCTGAATCATCCAAATAGTTTATGTGGAGGAATGTTCAAGCTTAATGGAAAATTTGATGCAGAGTCGTTGCTCTGCTTCCTCAGTCATGTTGAATGCAATGGCCACACAGTGCACGTGCTCACTCAATGGCTCCTAATGCCACAATGACTGGTACAGTGTTGTTGTCACTGATCATGCATGTGCATCCCAGTCGACTCTCCTTGGCTGCCAGGTTACATGGATGTCATGCAAACCATTTTTGTTATATTAACAATGGCTGGATGGTTTCTGGACAGACCTTGTATTTTAGAGTATTCAGCTTTGCATAAATCTATGCTCTGATTTTTCAGGAAAGAAAACAGAATTCTAGAGAGAATCAATGTCTCATGGGAGATCCTGGATCAGGCCTGGGTCTCCTGACACCTTGTCATAAGCTCTTTCTACCATGCATTCCTTTGGATTAAACATTGTCTCCGGAAAGGTAGGACACTGTCTAGTGCACTGTATAACTCCGGGTGGTGGGTGAGGCTAGTCACACACACTGTACCTTGAATGGCACCCACCGGGGTGGTGCAGTATACTGCCTGTATGGCTGGATGTAGAGGCCCAGCTGAAGACCTCAGCTAGGAAACAAGTGTGTTTCTGAAGAAGAGAGGACACACTGACCCACGGACACCTGAGTAGATTAGTTTTTCACTTCCCTGCCAGAAAACAGCAATCAATAGAGACAGAATCCAAGACATTGTGTTGTGTTGGAATTCAGGATTGGGAAAGTCCAAAACACAGGATGCAGCCTGAGTTGAGGGCTCTGTGTAGCTGAGGGGTATGTCAACCTCACAAGCACCTGAAACAGGACAGAGGAGTTGAAAGAACTATCAAGAGGAAGTGGTGAGTGCTAATGGCAGATGGGAGCCTTTCTCAGAAGAAAGCCATAAGATAGTCACTTGGGGACTCACTTGGAGACTCACTGTTTCCATCTGTGCAGTGGGCATAATAATATCTTGTTATTCTGATGAGCAGAGGCTAGACTGGAGAAACTCTACAGGGCTGCTCCAGCCCCAGAGGCACCTCTGTGTTGTGCTGGGCGCCCATCCTATTAGCAGAGCCATTCCCTTCCCTATTTTGTCCAAGCGGTGGTGGGAAGCTGAACACATTTTGGGAGTCTGTCTTAATAGGGTGGCTGGGAGCACCTGTCAGGGTGGGGAATGAGTGGGCTGAGGACTGCTGGAGCCAAGGCTGGGGCTGGGGGGAAGTACAGTCATGTGCTGCTAAACAACTGGGATACATTCTGAAAAATGCGTTAGATTTCATCCTCGTGTGAACATCATAGAGTGTACTCATACAAACCTAGATGGTAGAGCCTACTACACACCCGGCTATATGGTGCAGGCTATGGTTCCCAGGCTACAAACCTGTACAGCATGTTACTGCACTGAATACTGCAGGCAACTGTAACACAGTGGTAAGTATCTGTGTATCTAAACATACCTAAACATAGAAAAGGTACAGTGAAAGCACAGTATTACAGTCTCATGGGACCACTGTCGTATATGCAGTCTGTCCTTGAGCCAAACATTGTTGTGAGGTGCATAACTGTAATTAGAGCAGAAGGACTGGGCCCCCTCATGGAGAGGAGGGCCAGGGACAGGGCAAATGGAGGCCCAAGTCTGGGTCGGCTCTGAGGGTCCGGGGGTGTGGGAGTGCCTGTGTGGCTTTTGGCTCTATGGGGGCCTGAGCTCTGGGCCAGTGAAGGATGCACAGGGCAAGTGAGAAGCCCCCCAGATGTGGGTGTCTGTTGTCCCTGGCATCTGTCAGTGCCTGGGCAGGAGGACAGGAACTGCTCTAGATGTTTCAAGCAGATTTAATGCAGGAACTTGGTTACAAGGGGGCTGAAAGGGCCAGAGGAGCAGAAGGCAGATGAGGGTTTTTACCCACTAACCAGGAGGGAAGCTGCTCCTGGGCATTGGGCCCACAAGCCCCCACACACCCAGCTCTGGGTGCCGCCACCCACGGGAACCAGTAGCCTACTCTCCCGCAATGCTGGGGACTGGCCTCTGATGCTGCTGGAGGCCCTACCAGGAGCTGACAAATGCCTTCTCACAAATGCCTTCTCTCTCCCTGCTGCCTTCCAATCTCCTACCAGTGTCTCCTATTGGCTGAACCTCACAGGAAGCCAGCAGTCAGGGCCACTGGGAAATGTGGTTTGCAGGGGTAGTGGGGGTAGAGATGGGAGTAGGCAGCAACAGGAGCAAAGAAGGGGGAGTGTGGTGCTGAGCGCCCACATGCAGTTTCTGGCACACGTACCCGCTGTGTTCCAGAATGACCAGAGATGATATAGTCTTATTTAAAGATTGATTTTGAATCCTTCCAACCACTTTTTGATGGGGGTGGTATCATGTTTATTTTACATATGAGGCTCAGAGAGGTTAACTGAGGTGCCCAGGATCACACAGCTAGCAAGTAACAAGCCTGGGGTTTGAGCCCTGATCATATGCTCCTTCATTCTCTGATCAGAGGGTTCAGCTGAGCTGGGGGTTTTGACCGGGCAGCCAGTCCCAGCAAGAACCAGGGATTCGGGCAGAAGCCAGGAAAGCAGATGAGCTAAGTGGGAGTAAGGTGGGGGTGTCAGCCCCTGGGGGCTGAGCTCAGCAGGCCTGCTGGGCAGGGGAGCAGCAGATGTGCCCACTCCCCTTCTGGCAGGACAAGGCAGGGCCACGCCCTCTTGGGCTGGTATCTCATGGCCCAGAGTGGGTTTTGAGGAGACGAGGAGAGATCACCTCCTGCTTTTGGGAGGGGAGCTGTGTGACTGTGGCTAGTCATAGGTCAGTGAAGTCGGGTGTCCCCTGGCGGTCTGCCCCTGTTGGGTGGAGGTGCTGCAGAGATCCAGGGCCCAATCCCAACTGGATGGGGAGCTGACCTGCTGCATCACAGACGTGCTGGAGTGCTGGGGCCACGGGATCCCACACCCACCATTGCTCTGGCTCACGTGGTGGCAGAATAATCCGTGTAGCAGGGAGGGTGGCAGACCAAACCCCAGAGGTCTGAGCTGGAATCCCAGCTCTGCCACCTCCTCCCTGAGGGACCTTAGGCAGATCAAAGTCACTTTCTGTTTGGGGCCTCTGTGATTCTGCCAGGAAAGGACAAAGGGTGGTTGCAAATATCACCTTTAAGGAGCATAAACGACCCCCAGAGGAAGACTGTGGCCACCTGGGGGCTGCACTGAGCCCTCTTTCCTTCTATTTCGAGCAAACGTTTCTTTGACTATTCGGCGCTCGCTGCTGCTTTTCCAAAGCTCCATTTCTACATCCCATCTCTCTGGGCTCCAGGATGGCCTTCTTTGCTTCCTTGTCAGGGGCTTGGCCTTATTGTAACCTCTGAAGGGACCCTGGAGCTGAAGTCCACTGTCGCTGGCAGATGGGGGCCCTGAGGACAGGAGAGGGCTGGGACTCGTGTCATGCCTCGTGATTGCTATTGACAGTCAAGTTTTGAAGCCTGGAGCCTCCCGACACCCTCTTCCAGTGCTCTTCAAACCAGAAGCATTCTGGGAAGAACTTTGGCTCCCAGGAAGACGATCTTATTCTGGAATTGGCACACTAAACAAACATTGGTGGGATTATTTGGGAGAAGCAGCCTTGATGTCAGCCTCCCAAGGATTTTCCTCTCCACTCACAACCCCAAAGACTTCTAGTACATCCTCACCTGCAGCCCTTCCACCTTTATCAGTTATCTATTGCTGGCTAAGAAATCACACCAAAGCTCAGTGACTTAAAACAGCAGGGGATTTAGCTCACAAGACTGCTGGTCAGTTCTGCTCATCCACAGTCATTGGCAGGTTGGCTGGGGGCTGGCTGGTCACGGATGGCCTTGCTCATGTATCTGGTGGTCATCTAGTTGTCGGCTGGAGCGCCTTGGTTTTTCTTCCTGTAGACTTTCCCTCCAGCAGGCTTGCTCAGGCTCATTCACATGGCAGCAGTGTCGGAAGAGTAGCAGGAGTGAAAACCGCAAGGCCCCTTGAGGCCTAGGCTCACTGTTACTTCTACTAGTGCTTTTGATCAAAGCAAGTCACAGGCCAGCCCAGATTAAGGGGTGGGGAAATAGACTCTACTTTTGATGGCAGGAACTGTATTGTGGCCTCTTTCACAATCTGCCACACCTCCACAAATGGAATCCATTCCCTGTCCTAAGGTAGACACTACAATGCCTGACCCCAATATCCGCTTTGCTCTTCTTCCTTGATAATAGAACCCTGACATTTATCTGGGCTCAGAATTATGACTACATTTCCCAGCACCCTCCTGCCCCTGAAACTAGAGTACACTGTATAACTAGGTTCTGGCAATGAAATGGTAAAAGAACTTAGCATACATCCATTGTCCCTTTCAC
This sequence comes from Daubentonia madagascariensis, assembly GCA_023783475.1. Lineage (NCBI taxonomy): Eukaryota > Metazoa > Chordata > Mammalia > Primates > Daubentoniidae > Daubentonia > Daubentonia madagascariensis. Next base: position 1,236,120 of record JAKFHU010000144.1, on the reverse strand, counting down.
TTTATCTTCTTTTTTCCTGCTTCGTGGACTCTGAACGTAGTGGCTGGAGCATGAGCAGCCATATTAGACCATGAGGCACTGCGCTAAAGATGGCAGAGAGGCGAGACAGAAAGGGCCTAGGCCCCCAGTGACATAACCTCTCTTACGTGAGAATAAAACAAACTTGTGTCTTCATTAAGCCATTGTTATCTTGGCATTTTTGTTACTCACAGATGAACCCAATTCTAATGAATAGACTTTCTACCATATGCAGACTGCTTTTTACCTTTTGATTTCTTATAATTGTCTTCATCCTTCAAAGCCTTCCCTGATCCCTCTTAGCTCCCATTTTCTGGATTCTCAGAACATTTCCCGTTTGAAGGAATCCCTGACATTAAACAGCAGTCTGGAGTCAGTGTCTCAGTTCTGTTTGTTTTGTTCATCTTGCTGTCCTTGGTACCTGATGTGTTTTATTGCTTTTATTGTATTACTGAGCTGAGATCTGTAGCCTCCTTTGTATTTCTTTAAAATTCATTCATTCACTCGCTCATTGAAAAGTGTTGATGACGTACTTTCCCTGTGTCAAGTACTACGGTAGGCTCTGGGGACGTAAAAATGAACAAAACAAAATCACAATTCTTGTCCTCATAGTACTGAGAATTTAGTGGAAGTAAACAAATTTGAACAAATAAACCAACACGTAACAATATAATTACCAAGTGGGATAAGTGCCAGGATAAAAATTACCAGGGACATGTAGTTTAGGGCAGGTGCTCAGGGAAGGCCTCTTTGAAGAGCTAGCACTTAAGGTGAGATTGAAAGAGGAGGAGAAAGCAGGCAGGTGTTGTAGAGGAAAGAGTGCTCCTACCAGAGGGATAGCACGTGCAAAGGCCCTGAGGCAAAAAAGAGCTCCAAATATTTAACAAGATGAAAGAAGGTCCATGTGGGTGGATAGCAAGGCGGGGAGGGGCAGTGTGGGGAGGTGGGGGGTGGAAGGAGAAGAGATCAGAAAGGAAGCTGGGAGCCAGATCACACAGGACTACATGGGTGTGGCAAAGGATCTGCATTTTATTCTAAATGCAATGGGAAAGTTTTATGCATCAATTTGGTCTAACTGTTAAGATTAGGTTCTCCTGCCTATAACCAAAAACCCAAGTAATAGTGGCTTAAACAAGCCTGAAGGAAGGCAGCCCAGGGCTCACATGCCTCCAGGATGCCATTAGGGATCCAGGCTCTGTTAGCTTTCTGCTCCACCATCCTTATCCCATGGCCCCATTCTCAAGTCTTTTCATGGCCCAAGGTGGCTATTGGCGTTCCAGTCACATCCATGTTCCAGGTACAAGAAGGAGGAGGGGGAAAAGCTCCCAGCTGACTCAATCTCCTGTAAAGGGTTTCCCAGGAGCCCTGCTGAGTGGCTTCCACTGACATCCCATTGGCCACCCTTGGCTGCAGGGAAGCTTAGGAAATGCAGTCTTTTAGCTGCATATTTTTCCACCCCATATAAATTGGAGTTCTGCTAGTAAGAAAGAAGGGGGAAATGAGTGTGTCACAGGTAACAAGAAGTCTTTGCTGGATAGAATTGGGTTCACAGGAGGCATTCGTTGAAAGCCCATTTGTTCCAATAGCTATGCACAGCATGGTTGAGTCTCACAGACACAGGTTGAGTGAAAGAAGCCAGATGTGAAAGGGTTACTCTATGATTCCAGGCAAAACTAATCCATGACAATAAAAGTCAAGGTAGGAGTTACGTGTGGTGGGGATAGGGTGGGAGGGGCTGTCAGTGACTAGGAGCAGGCATTAGGGAACTTTCTGGAGAGCTGGCAGTGTAGTCCTTTTTTTTTTGAGACAGAGTCTTGCTCTGTTACCCTGGGTAGAGTGCAGTGGCATCATCACAGCTCCCTGCAACCTCAAACTCCTGGGCTCAAGCAATCCTCCTGCTTCAGCCTCCCAGGTAGCTGGGACTACAGGCACTCCACGATGTCCAGCTAAGTTTTCTATTTTTTATAGAGACAGGGTCTCACTCTTGCTCAGGCTGGTATCGAATCCTGAGCTCAAGCAATCCTCCCGCCTCGGCTTCCCAGAGTGCTAGGATTACAGGCGTGAGCCACCATGCCCGGCTGTGTTTTAGTTCTTGATCTGGGTGGCAGTCATGGGTAGATACTAATACAAAAATTAGTGAGGCATTGATTTAACATTGTGTGCCTTACTGCATATGTGTTATGCTCCAATAATTTTTTTAAAAGCATGTTCATTTTAAGATTATCTGTCTTCTAGGAATTAATCAAAACACATCCATATTTTTCTATTTCTGTTTCTATTTGTCTGCTTTGTGAAAGGCTCTAGCATCAGAACAACCATCAGCTTTGCTATATCCCTTTCCTAAGGCCCAGCTTGGGCCTCTGTCCTGAAACACTTTCTCTAATCCCCCAAGCTGGGCGTGTCATCTCTCTCCCCAGAATATCCCCAGCTCCACATCCTTCTGTGGTATGTCAGACCTCCTCTCTGCCTTGAATGAGCCCTGCACACCTTACTCTTAGCACAATGCCTGGCAGATGTTTGTTGAATGAATGGACAACTTTATGGGGCTTGCCATCTGAGCATTGCATATTCCATGTAACAAACCTTCATTCAGCCAATTCATTATAACAGGCACTATGTTCTAGTGATGGAGAGATAAAGACACCATGAACTGTCCACTATACAACCTGATCTTGAAAACAGTAGAATTGTTGAGGAAACAAAGGTAGCAGAGAAAAAGAGGAGATTGACCTTGTGGGAGCAAACACTGGGAGGCTTCCTGGAGGAACTGATACTCTGAATTGGATGTTGAAAGTGAATAGGAGTTTGCTACCATCTGGACATGGCTGGGGAGGGAAGAGAAGTAGAGAGCATGGTGGTATGTGCACGTGGGTCTGAAGGCTAAGAGATTCTGCCTAGGAGTGAGGCAAAAGGCAGCAGCAAGCCCAAGGCCACAGCGTGGTCTGTCCACAGCATTGGTATCTGTCTGCCCGGCAGAGTGGGAATGCTGGGGGTTGGGCAGGCTGGCCCGCTGGGATGCCCACTTCCTTCCCTCCCTCACTCCTCCTCTCTGCTTCTCACAAAGTGGTCCTGAAATGACACCGAGAGCAGCTGCTTAAGCAATTTTGCCAATTAATGGGTCTCTGAAATTAAACCGCCTACACAGTCTGGATGAGCCTTCTCCAGGAGGGATTGCAGCAATTGTCTTCATGATAATCAGGCTTGACTTGCCTTCACACACATTAATAAAAAAGCGAAGGCATCGGGAGAGATGCCCTTTCGTGGGGAATATCGACAATATCGTAATGAGGCTCGGGGAGAAGGATGCTGGGGCATGGTGCTGCATGCTCAAAGCTGTTTCCCTCTGGTGGCAAGAGCCGGCTCTGGCTGGAAGCAGCTGGGCTTACAGTGAAGGAATATCAATGCCCAGTAGCCAGGTGGGCTGCACCAGTCTGGAGAAAGCAAAGCCAAGGGTGGGACATGCTTGGGAAGAGCCATCGGGAGGGCCTCCTGGAGGAATGACCTGGGTGGTGGCAGAGGGAGGAACAAGCTGGGGAGTGCGGAGCATGCAGGACCTCAGCCCTGAAGGGCAAGAACCAAGGCACCAGGCTGGGGCTCGCCAGCCCTCTGCCCCACACCTACGAGACCCTAGGACATCCCATCCCATTCACACGTGCCACCAGCTGGCCGTGCGTGCCTTCTCCCCAGGCCAGAAGTGACCTCAGGATGCCCCTCAACACAGCATCCTCCATATAGCACTCCTGGTAGACTCTACTAATTGGCTGGAATTAGAACTCAGGGTGAATCTAATGGCCATCCAGCCTCGGAGTATTTATGAGTTTGCTTTCGGGGTCTTTCAGTCTTCCTTACACTGCACTCTTCCTACCATGCACCATCTGCCAGGTTTTCCCCCAACGGGCATTGTATTTTTACAGGGATCAAAGACTTAAAAGGTGAAGTTCTGATGGTGGAGATTCAAGAGTGGAGCACAGAAGTGGGGCTGCAGAGCCAACCAGAGACTTGAAATAACTACACATGAGAAAGGGGGACTAACAGCTATTTGATATCTACAGAAATCACAGACGTGGTGTTTCCATCTGTGGTCTTGCTGAACCCTCCTATCAATCCTCCTGGTGGGTATGTCCCCCATTTTGCATACAGGAAACTTGAGGCTTATAGAGGTCATGCAACTTGCCCAAAGTTACCGCGAGTAAATGGCAGAGTAGGGATTGGAACCCAGGTCCGTGCAAATCCCAAGTGTGCCTGCTTTCTACCCTGTGAGGCCGAGGAGGGGACACCCTCCCCCCATTCTGGCTCCCACTGGGTTAGTGCCCTTAGATTAGTGCAGGAGAATTCAGTAAGGCAGAGAATATTCCCCACATGTTGAGTGTCTCAGCTGTCTCAGGAGTGGGAGGAAGAGGTGAAGGGGGAGACAGAGAAGAGGCAAAGGAGGGAGAAGCGACCACAGAGGCTGTGAGCCCAGCAGAGTCTCTGGAACACGTGGGCAGCTCCGGAGAGCTTCACAGAGCGTTCTGTTCTCTTTGCCTCAAGTGGGAGCTTCATGCAGCAGGTGGAAGTCTGACCATGTGTCGCCCTCGTTACAGATCGACTCTGACTCCCACAACTGTTGAGGTCATGCAGTTCTCAAGTGACCCAGAGAGGACTGAAAAGCCAGCCTGTCTGATGGGGAGCCAGGCCGCCTTCACATTGCCGTGCCCTTCCCCACACCCATCACCAAGCAAGGGGGCCCCCAGAAAAGGGTGGGCTTTGTTACCTGGCAGGGCAACCACTGCTCTCCCTGGCTTCAGTGGTGTCCTCTGCTCTCCCCTGGAGCTGTCCCAGCTGTGGGGTCAGCGTGTATTACAGGACTGTTCATTTAAATGGCCTGCACCAGGCCTCCCTCCTCACATCTGCACATCCGCACTGCCAGCTCTTTGAGAGCTGGACACCACGTCTCTTATTTTTCTCTCTCTCAAAACTCTTAGCAGAGTAACTATTTTTGGAATTGAAATACTTGCTTAAACCCTCAAATAATGTAAGGCAGTATATGATTGTGCCAAACCTCCACTAAATATAGTACATAAGCATCTATAGCTAAAACTGCATCTTTTCTTCTCAAAAAAAAAGTCTATTTATTTGTTTATCCCTTCTCTCTGTGTGATTGTGTGTACATATTCACTGTCTGAGGGAAGGTGTTTGGTACCAGTTTGTTTTTGCTTGAGTAATTTTAAAGCAAGCACACACATACAGTTCTACCTTACAAGGCCATGGCTGGGCTCAGATGTGAGGACCACAGGCTGGGATTTGGGGATGTCTGTTGGGACAGAGGGCAGAGCAGACTGCTTCCTTCTCACACCCACACTAACTGCCTTTTTGGGGGCTTCACTGGCTGTAAAGCAAACTCCCCCAGCCCCATCCCTCCCCGTCTTTATTAATTAACTTTCACTTGCACTGTGCTGGGAGCACTTGTGCATCCTCTCATTTAAACTGCTCATCAACCTGGGGAAGTAGGTACTCTTAGTTACCCCATTTTCCAGATGGAGAAACTGAGGCAGCCAAGAGCATCTTTGTGGAGGCACCATCATCGTCCTTCTTTCCCTCCTGGTGACAATGATGCCCTCTGGTGGGGCAGATGCCACGGTGGGGATGGAGGAGGAGGCCCCTGTAATAAGGAGACCTGTGTCCCTGGCTTCCTTGTTCAGCTCTACAATATGCTGAGTCCCGTGGCCTGTGGCAGAGACGACTAGCGGTTGACCAGAATTCACACTCCCCTGCCCATGTGTGAGGCTGCCGCTCAACCAGGGACTACATCTCCCAGGCTCCCACACAACGTCATGGGGCCACATGACCAGTTCTCACAATGCGGCTGAGCCAGCTGGGATTTATGAAGCCACTGTGCCTTTGCTTTCCCTTCTTGCCCTGTCTGCCAGTGGATACAGAGGACGCGGAAGCCTTAGAGAGTGCAGATCCACAAGATGGATGGAGCCTGGGTCCCAGAATCACCCTGTGGAGGAGAGCTGCCCGTCAACCAGAAACACCCTCATGGCGTAAGAAATAAACTTATTTTGTATTAAGCCCTTGATGACTTTAAGTTCATTTGTTACAGTGCCTAGCATTGATAAGACCAAAACACAACTTATGGCCAATAAAGAGTGTGAGATTCTCCAAGGATTTTTCTTCACCTGCATTTGCCCAGGACACACCTGGCCAATGAGACCCTGTCCTAGGCACTGTAAATCCTCTCATGGACTCATAAAACTTCAGAGTCTCATGGGCCTACGTAATCTCCACCTGGTCCCTCATTTTATAGACGCTGAAAGTGAGGCCCAGAGGGAGCAGCAGCTTGCCTGTCATCACGATTCCCCGTCAGGTGCTCATAATGTAAAGGCAGGGGGCATTCAACACCCTCACACACACAGGGGCACACGCACGCAACACCCGCCACACACGAACAGATAGGAAAAGATAACACTTCTATTTACACATCTGGACTGCTGCGTGTGTTTTCCTCCATGCAAACAAGTCTCCCTTCCTGGTCCCTCAGCTGTGCTGTCCTCTCCTGACACCCGCTGCTGGAGTGGGGAGGGCCTGAGCCGGGGCTGACTGGGGAGAGAGCCCCCAGGGAACCGGCTACCAGGCCCTGCCCCGGGCACCGAGGGCCACATCGGCTCCAGCAGCTGAGAAACCTGGGCTCTGAGACATAAAAACAGAAAGCAACAATGTTTTATTAGTGCTCGAGACGTTTATTTCCCGAGTTAACAACAATAATAAACCCGTTTACGGCTGTGAGTTTCATTGCCTTCCCCGGTGGGGCTCCCACCTGCTGCCGCCGATTGGAGCCTGTGCGGCTCCGGAGCTTGGAGAGGCCTGGCAGCTGGCACGGGCGGGCACTGCCTCCTGGCAGCTGGGAGGGCCGGGGCTGTGTCCCAGGGGCACAGTACCAGCAGCGTGGATCCCACCTCAGAGAGGGGAGGAGACTCACTCCCTACTGTGGGACCACTGGCAAGCAGGTGTTAGCAGAGGTTTCCGGGCTCTCACCTGTCTGTTGTGCAGGTGTCTCTTTCCAATCAAGAAGTGAAATGATGGTTCTGACTCAGGTGACTTATTCAGGGAAAACTAACATTTTAACGTCAAGATATGGGCTGACTTCCATGCAGGGTGGGGACTAGGGTGCAGACTTTTAGAGTGTGCCTGCTGTCAGGGTTGGGCAAATGTCTCCTTAAACACTGTGCCCTAGGAGCTTTCTCGTCCCCCTAGTCCTTGCTGGGGGCCCTCATGCTCCCTCCATTGACAAGCACGTGGGGCCTTGTGGGCTTTTTCTCCCAATCTGCCTTGGAAAAGTGGTCAGTCTTTCTTTTTACTTTTCTGGGTCTCGCTGTGGCAACTGTGGACTGCCTTGCCCCCATCCTCACGATGCCAGGTTACACAGGCTGGAGAGATGCAGTGGGTGCTGCTCACGGACTTTGCATGGTGGCCCTTCTTGGAACTGGGAACAAAGGCCGGTGCAGAGAGGAAGGAAGCACCAGAGAGGGAGTCTATGAATTCATAAATATATGACTCACCTTATGTTGTTGTTGTTTTTAAAAATTCACTCCAAATAACTGTCCTCCTGTTGCTGCTAACTTCTTCCCTGATTCTAATTGCTCCTTAGTGTCTCATCCTCTTAGCTCTTACAGATTTGCTTTGCCTGATATTTCTTTGCACGAGGCTTTAAAAAGTTCTGAAACTTTATCTAAGGCGGGGGGGGGGGGGGGCGGAGGTAGGGGTGGCGGGGAGGATGGGTGATTGTCCTGCTGAATTTCCCTCTACCAGGGGTTCTCGAACTTAACAGCACCAATCCCCGGGAGGCATGTAGATTGCTGGCCCCACCCCAGGGTTTCTGATTCAGGAGGTCTGGGGCAGGGCTTGAGAACCTGCACTTCCAGTGATGCTGATTCTGCCAGTCCGGCCCAGGGACCACGTCTTAAGACCCGCTGCCCTAAGGTGTTCTGGTAGAAGAGCTCGGGGATTAGTTAGAACAGAGATCATATCCAACTCCACTGTTTATCAGCTGTGTGACTTTGGGCAAATTGTTCAAAACTCTTCACGCTCATAATAATAACTGTCATAATATTAATAATAGTGCAAATGTATTGACCATGTGTTGGGAATTTTGCCAAGTTCTTTATTTGGCATCATCTCTTTTAATCCTCACAATGACACAAAAAAAGGTCAGTGTTTTGAACAGCTCCATTTTACAGGTGCAAAAGTGGAGGCTCAGGAGTTAGAAAACTTTTCCGAGTTCACAGTGCTCACTACTTAAATGAGGTCTGACTGCAGAGTCCCCAGGGTCGGAGTGGTCATTGTAGATGAGCTGTTCTGAGGAGGAAGTGAGGAGACATATGCAGAGCACGTGGCGTAAGTCCTGGCCCTGTGGGAGTCGCTGCTCAGAGTGAGTTCTAGCCCCCTGATGAGAAGAGCAGGGATGAACAGGAGAGGGAGGAAGGCAGGGGCTGGGCTCACTGACCTCTCAGGCTCCAGGTTAGCCCAACCCAGGGGAAGGAAGAGAACAGGAAATGGTGGCTGAAGCGTCCAGGGCAAAGCTGGGTGAAGTAGACACAGCTGTTTGCCCCCCAGGTGGGTGTGGAAGGGTCAGGCCTACTCTGACATGTGGAAGAGAGAACAGCCCGTCACAATGGCTGGACCTGTATTTCCTCATCTGCCCAGAGTCCTCAGCAAGGCAAGAATGTCCTGGTCAGAGGCCTCACTGCAGTGTCCCAGTGATTCCGGGGTGCCCTTTGAGAACTCCCACGGGAGACACAAGGCCTTCGGGGGACTGCGATCAAGCTGTTCCCCTTCCTCACCCTCTGTGTCCCCGGCAATTGGCGGGGCCCAACCACACAGCCATAGCGATAGTCAGCCGTGAGAGGCAGAGTCTCATGAATTGTGCATACTGTTTTCTCACCCCACTTTGCAAAAATACAATTACCATCATGTTTGCCCTGTACCTCTATTACTGCCATTGTCATGTGAAGGAAGCACATTTACATACATGCTAAAATAGGGTGTCCTGGGGTACAACTTCCAAGTAAAGAAGTAGCAGGGGACACCCAATCCCAGAGCTTGAATGATCCCTCAGGGAGCGTGTTTAGGGCAGGTTCACTAACTGGATGTGCCATGGAAAGACACCCACCTCCTTCTAGGGAAGGGGTTCAGGGAACATCTAGTTAACCACATGGAAGTGGGAGCTTCCTGGTGAAGAAGGTGCTTTATTGCAAAGCCGGCACCTCCAGTGTGCAGAGCCTGGGGTCTGCCTGTTGGTTCTTGGGGCTAAGTCTACCTGCTGGGCCTCCATCTTGGGCTTGAGCATCCAAGGCCATCCAGATTTGTTCTCCTAAACCTCAGCCACCGTCACTAAGATGCTCCAGCCCCTCCCTAATAACCCTCCTCCTTTATACCCATGAGCCTTCTTCATTAACCACCTTGTGAAGGGCTGGATTCTGCACAAGCAGAAGCTATTCACATTCAAGTTCCTGGGTGGCAGGCCATGTCTTTCATCTCTCCTCCCTGCCCATGGGACCTCGTGGAGCAGGTATTCAGGGAACACATGGCGGAGGAAGGAGATGGGCTCGTAGTGCCTGTAGCATGTAGTGCCGACTCCCCGGGCTGAGTGACCTGGGAGCCATCTGTCATTGGCTTTGCTGCTTTTAACACCATTACGTCCTCCTCTGAACAGTTTCTGTAGCATATGTATATATACACCAGCAGGCATTTTTAATCAGAAGAAATTAAAACGCATTGCTTTGAAAATGTCACTGCTCCTTTGGACACAATGAAGGTCAGTCAGGATGTCACTAACCAGTGGAGAGAACCCTGGCTTCAATAAAGAAGGAACAGCTCTCACCGATGGATGCGGAGACGTGGAAAGGGGGCTTCTCTCAGAAGCGCACAAAACCCTGCTTCTCACTGACTGTGTGACCCTGGGCAGGACACTTACTTCTTTTTCTCCTCGGATCTGTAAAACGGGGATGAGAGTACAGCGCCTGCCCTAGTGATTACACAGGGTGATGCGTGGCAGAGCCCCTGGCGGGGAGTCGAAGCTTGGGCGGTACCAGTGGGGAGAACAAATGAACAAATGCGTGTGATAGTTACCCCCACATCTGAATAGGACACACAGTTTTCAAAGCCCTTTCAGACATGTCACAGGGCCGAGTGTCGACGACTCGTGGATACACAAGAGAGAGAGCAAGCCCTTGGTCCACCCAACTGTGGGGAATGGTTCTGTGGTTCTCCAGGGAACAGGCAAAGCTGCAAGTGTTTCATCTTGGCACAAAATGATTTTGACCACCGCTGTTCTTTCAGTTTGTGTTCTATCAGGAATGGAGATTTAATTAAATACCGATTTGGCTTTGACAACTTTGAAATACCCTTTTCACTATGAGACCTCCAAGCAGTTTGCAAGTAAATAGGAATTGGCTTACGGGGGCACAGAGAAAGCATTCCAAAGTGCAAGTCTGGTTTTATTTAACCCTCGTGTCTCTGCCTCTCCTTCTCTGAGTCGTACACACACCCATGTCCCTACAAATGACAAGTGAGGAAAACACAGCTATTGGAAACACCCACACGCAGTCAAGTCAGAGAAAATGCCACAGTCCTCCAGAACCATATTCTATACACCAGCAAAGCCAGAGATGATTTTTTCTGACCTCCCAATTCCCCGTTTCGCCAGGCCACCAGCAGTCCTGAGACCTGTCCTCTAGATGCTGATTCAGGAAGTCAGGGCAGGGCCCAGTGATGCCACTGCTGGGGGTAGGAGGACCACACCTTGTGAGACCTCACTCCAGCCTTTGCACCCAGTTATTGACGAATGTATGGACCAAACCAGTCCCGGTAAATTGCTTTCCCCTCTCCTGCAATTGAATCCCTCAGAATTCATGCCTTGGGGGAAACAGAGGTTTCCTTGACAATAAATGACTAATTTAGAAGTCCCTGTGAACAGGTGGGAGATAGAAAGGGACAAGAGAAGCAATGTGAGCAGATGCCAAGTTGAAACAACAGGCTCTCCACAGCCTCAGGTACACACAATGGAGGGGAGGGGTCCTGGGGCTCAGGCAAGGGGAGACTCTGGCTAAGGGAACCCCGTCGGGATGGAGGGAGACCCTATTGAACTCTTAAGGGCAGGTCAGTTAACGTCTGTCCCTGAAGCTAGTTTTTGAATTAAACCTTATTGAAAGAGTTTGTGGTCAGAAGGGAAATTTGGTACCAGAGGCTGGCAGCTGGCTAGATGTGGGGGCCCCCAGAAGGAAGACTAGGGAGAGGCCAACCCTGGCAGCAGCTGGCCTCAGGTTCACGACCTTGGCTCTCGAAAAGCTCTCTGCAGCTACCTGGGCTCAGTCCCAGGCATTCTGTGCTGTCTTCCCCCAGCAATCCTCTCTGGGGCCTCTGCTCTGGCCAGCCTCCTGCCACTGCTCATGTCTTGTGTTGTGCTGCCTCCTCTTAGCAAGTTACTCTGTCTGTCCAAATTCTGCCCATCCTCCCAAGGCCCAGCTCTGGCCCATCTCGGTGAGGCTTTCTCTGACAACACCCGCAGAATGCACTGTCCCTCCCACAAATCTTACCTCCTTCTATCTTTGCCTAATATGGCCAGGTGAGCTTCATGTACCTCCAGGCCAAAGACTAGAGCCTCAGATGGCCTTTGAGGAACAGGAGCCCCATGGGGTGGGACCTAAATCATGGACTCTGTGTTGATTCATCAGCTGAGCTTACAGTGGGCACAGAGGTTCTCAACCCTGGCTGCACGTCAGAACCACCTAGGGAGCTATAAACAATGCTGCTGCCTGCTCCTGCCCCAGATCAGCTGAAACCAAATATCTGTGGGGCAACCAAGCCATTCCAAAGCTCCCAGGTTATTCTGATGTACAGGGAAGGTTGAGGACCACTGCAACAGGCTGCTCCTTGTTCTTAGCCATGAAAGGACAATTTGAGAATAAGCCTACTTCCCCTTCATTCTACCACTATAAGAGTTCAATATATAGTAGCTGCTGTTGTTCTTTTGTTCTTTTTCTGATCTCTACTCCTTCAGGAATAGGGAAAAATAATCCAAGACTTGATGTAGATTTAAACTAGCCAGAGACTCAAGGGTGATTAACAAGGATGGCAAATACCTATGTAGCTACTCCATGCCATGCCCTTGACAGGCATTGCTAATCAATTGTGGCACATGTTCCCTCTGGAGAAGTATCCTCACATCGTTTCACTGCTCTGTACTCCAGGCAGCTCCAATCAATTCGAGTCAGCATCCTAGTTGAAATCTATTTATTGCCCCGATAGAAGAAGCAGAAATAGGGGTGTTATGCTCTGATCTTTTAAAGTTAGACCAGGGAGGCCAATGGTAGTCTTCCTGTAACTGTCATGGGGGTCCCCAGGGCCTAATCTGAGATGGAAAAGGTAATTCTGAATTTCTATAAAGTGAGTCAGTTTATTCATTGGTCTTAGAAATTGACCATGGTCTCCCCTTTGGCTCTCTTGGCTGACCTTGGGCAAGGAAGGCTGAATAGAGAGGAGTAAGGCATCTGGGAAGGATGACCATGTGTGCTTCTAAACAAAGTTGACAGATTGTCGATTTCCTCACCATTTGAGCATGTTCTGGAAGTAATGAAACTGAATTCCTTCTTCTGTGAGTGTATGGGATTCCTCGTGGTCTTTCTCCTCTAAAGGGCTGACTGCCAGCTTGCTAAGGGGGTGACCAACCTTAACTCCACTTTTCAAACTATATTCCAAATGCCCTGGGTTGTTCTTCTAACCTTGGCAGTCAAGCTCCCACACCACCTGGCTGCAGCCTAAATTGCCAGCCTAATCTCCCTCTCCACCTTATCCTAGGTTCTAGCCACACCATTGCTGTTCTCTCCTGAATGTGTCTAAGTTCTCCATGCTATTGTCAGTACCTGAAATGTCCTTGCTTCCATTTCTGTCTGCTTAGATCTTACCCACGTGTTAAGACCTACTCAAATCACACTTCTTGCATGAGGCCCCTGAGTCTCATCTGTTGTCCTAGAGCTCTCCTTCCCCTGCTCCCCGCTTGTGCTCAATATTTCCTTCTATTTTAGCCAAGGGAAGCATACGACTATTTCTTAAGCATCTACCACATGCCAGGCACTTAATCTGATTTTATCTGATCTTATCAGCACTTCTGTTTCTTGGCTCTCACCATCTACATTATATTAATGAGAAAATTGAAAACCTTCACAGTTTAGTGATTTGTTTAAGGTGACAGAGCTGGTAAGTGGCAGAACCCACATCTCCTATGCTTTCCCAGGCTCTGTTCTTCTTCTGTGTCCGAGGCAGAATTTCCTCTTGTCTGCCTTGTACATAAAACTTGGGATCAGATAATCTAGGTTCAAGGCCCAGATCTCCTGTTGTATGGCAGTTTACTTAGCTTCTTTGGCCTCATTTCTTCATCTGTTAAAGAGGGTCAAAATAACACCCACCCTGCTTAGATCATGGAGGAGAGCTCCTTTCTCCACAGATTGTGAGCCTCTTGGGATAAGGCCCCATTATACTCATCTTTGTACCTCCATGCTACCTGGTTGGCACTGGGCCCAACATATTAAATGCTCAATAAATCCTTGGAATCCAATTAAATGAAATTAAGTTGAATGAGTCAACAAGTGAGAAAAGAAAAAGAAAAAAAAAAACCCAAAACCCAAACCACCTCATATATGGGTTCAGAATTGATTGTTCTTAACAGTGTCACATGGAGTGGGTTTTGGTCACATGCATTTGTAACTGGTTTGCTATTTGCTTTGTTTAGCAAATTCCTTCACAGAGCGACAAGGAGGGAGTCTGGGAAGGCAGGGGAAGGGTGTGGGAAGATGCTGGAATCTGAGAAGGCGCTCAGATTGTTGGTTGAACATATTGCTGTCTGTGTGGAAAATGTTCACAGCAGTTACAACTTTGGATGAATATGCATTAGCGGCGGTGCTGCAATTTGCTCGCGTGCGCCACGCTACACTTGGAGACTTGGCAAGATGGGTAATTATCTCCACATTATGTGCCTTGTCTCTTTCTCTTCTTAATTAAGTAACTAATCTGGTGGAGGAGAGCTCTGTTTGTGTTTGTTTGGCAGGTGCAGCCTCGTGACAGTTGTCTGGAGAAGTTTCTTGGAAATTTATGAGACTTTCAAAAAACAAACTGCTCGGAGCTGAGCCGACCTGCTGGAGCCTGGGAGAATCAGAGTCAGGCCTCTCCTGGAGCACAAGATAGTATGGCAGTCGCTGCCCTCCCAGACTGAGTGGCCCCTGCTTGAGGGGCCCATGGGGGGTGCACTGACCTCCTGGAGCTGTCCCAGGGTGGCAGGAAGCAGGTCACTCCAAAGAGCAAGCACTCCTTGTGAGAAGGAGGGGAGTCAGGGGCCAGAATTAGAATAGCAATGGATTCTCCTTTCTACCTTGTTTCCCTCTGGATTTCTGTATCTGAGTAGATATTTTCCCCCCCTCAGGCCTACCAAGATCTCTAAAGGAATTGATTAAACAAGCTAAGTACTGACCAACTTACTGAACACTGATCATATGGCTCATGGGCAACCTGATGACATAAAGGTACTTGACTGGGCTGGATTGGACCCAGGCCAGTGACCCAGGAGGTGCTGGGTCCCACAGTGGTACAGTGTGGTGACTCAGCAGAGCACCTGGATCATCACTCTGATGGCTCCTCTGGGTTGTGCAGTGACAAGGGTAGGCTGGCCCAGGAGGGTGAAGGACAGTGCAGCTCCTTCTGAGGTCCATGAGTTAGTTGTAAGAGAGGGATGGGAATGACCCAGGCCAGCTAATGGTAGGATGTCACACATCCAGGGAAGGCCACTGAAGGGCCACTTAGGAAGTACTCGTGGCCATGCTGAATCTTACAGGCACACTTGTGTGGGCCACAGACAATGTTATCAGTCATGAGGAGAGTCCACTGAACGAACGTGGGTGCACTCCAATGCAAACAGATACAGCTGTGGGCTGCTTTGCTCAGACAGTTGCACTGGCCAAGGGACCCTTGCACTGTGGTTCTTTATTTGAGGTGGGGGACTTGTCTTCAGTGTAGTTGTGTACCCTTCCAACGCAATATCGCGTTAATTAAATAAGCTGTTAGACTCTCCCCATTAGTGGCCATGCTGGGGGGGGGCAGTGTGGTATGGTAGGAGGCAGAACCCTGAGCTGACCCCCCAAGAATACCCTGGTGTCCACACCTTCTCTTCTCAGTCATCTTATCTTGGTACTGCTGCAAAGGGATTTTGCAGATGTAATTAAGGTCCCTAATCAGTTGACTTAAAAATAGGGAGATTATTGGATGAGCCTGACCTAATCTCATGGGCCCTTTACAAGCACAGAGTTTTCTCCAGCTGCTCACAGAGGAGGAAGTTAGAGATTTGCAGTATGGGAATGATTCCATACACCATTTCCATCTTGAAGATGGGGAAGTCCACATGGCGAGAATTTGGGTGGTCTTTAAAAGCTGTGAACAACCCCCCCAGAAAACAGAGACAGTTCTACAACCACTAGGAAGTGAATTTTACCAGCAACAAAAATAAGCTTGAAAGTGAATTTTTCCCTAGAGCCTCCTGATGAGAACTCAGCCTGGCCACACCTTGATTTCAGTTGTGTCATTACCCGGAGCAGAGAGCAGCAACACTGTGCCAGACCTCTGACTTAAAGAACCTCGAGCTAATATATGGGTGCTGTTGGATGTCACTGAGTTTGTGCTAATTTGTCATACAACAATAGAAGACTAATACAGGCATTAAACCTCCCACCTGACCTATGAGAAAAGGTGCATAAAGAGACTCTACCATTTCTTTTAGAGTCTAGGCACATGGGAACTTGGACTCTGGTCTAGGTTTTATCACTGACTTTCTTAGTGATCTCAGACAAGTCACGTCCCCTCTCTGGGCCTCAGTTTCCTTTTCTGTAAAAGTAGGAATGGGACTCAAAGTTTTTTAAGGTCCTTCATAGCATGCTCATTCTAATTGTGGGTGCAGACACTCACATAAAGAAATGCTTGGACAATGACCACTTGGAAGGTGTCGTTTCCCTTGCATAGGATCTCTGGCTTCAAGGTCAGAGTAATCCTCCCATGACACTTTTTCTGTTTTGCCATATTTTACTTAAACACCTTCCATGAATCTCCGTTGCCTGCAGGAAAATGGAGGGCCTTCCTCTCTCTGCAGTTCAGAGTCTACCTAATTTGGGCTAGCCTAACTTGGACTTTAGGTCCCACTGCTCCCCATGGCACTCCTGCACTTCACCCACACAACAAATACTACCATCTGTGTCTATGTTCATTCTCTCTCCTCCATTGACCATGTTGTCTGTCCCTGTTACCAACCTAAAAATCAAACACATAAATTTCTGTCTTAATCACTTCAGGCTGCTGTAATTGAATACTATAGACTGGGTGGCTTAAACAACAAAAATTTATTTTCTCACAGATCTGGAGGTGGAACATCCAAGATCAAGGTGCCAGCATGGTGGGGTTCTTGCTGAGGGGCCTCTTCCTGGTTTACAGAGGGCTGCTTTCTTGCTGTATCCTCATGTGGTGGGGAGAGATTATCTTTCTTGTGTCTCTTCTTATAAGGGCACTGACCCCACTCATGCGGGCTCCACTCTTACAACCTAATTACCTCCCAAAGACCCACCTCCTCATACCATCACCTTGGAGGTTAGGATTTCAACATATGAGTTTTGAGGGGGCACAAACATTCAGTTCACTGCACTGCTCATCTTCCAGGGTTTAGCTCTAGACGCATCAGCTCCAGGAAGCCTTGGTATTACTACATGAGTAAGGCTCTCCTTTGGTTGTAGTGATAAGAAACTCAAGTCAAACTAGCTTCAGAACAAAAAAATGGAAACTAGTGATTCATGTAACTGTGAAGTCAAGTCTAAGGTTAACTTGAGGCACAGATGGATCTGGGAAAAAAATTACATCATTGGGACTTTGTCTCTCTCCATCCGTCTCTTTTCTTTGTTTCCTTCTGTGAGTCAGCATCCTTCCTCATGTGGGGTAAAAAGTATGGCCCCTGGTAGCCCAAAGCCTGATTCCTTATGGCTTGAAAGTCAAAAGGAAGAAGTATCCTGTCTCCTCCGAGAGAACTGAGTGGACCACGCAGCCATCCTAAACCAACCACCGCACCCACATAGGTAGATGCCTTGCTTGTTGGCCATAAGCCTTTGTGGGAAGGGGGCACAGCTGATAACCTCACTCGGACATTGTGGACTGGGGGATGTATTGTCCTTTGAGGAAAGCAGATGACTAGAAGAAGTGAGAAAGGGGAGCTGGCCAGACAGAAATGAGAAATGCCCACTCCAGCCTCATCTGGCCCTGCTCTGGACCCCTGCTGGCCTACCATCTCTCCATTGACCTGGCCACCCTCATACGCTGCCCTGCACAGGAGGTATGTGTTCGTGTATGCAGAGAAAATAGAACTGGTTGATTTTTTTCCATAACTGACCAGATCTTCCTATCAATATTGGTGATCAGGGGAAAAAAATCAATTTTTTAGTTTTCCAATACAATTGAATGTAGTTGGTTCCAGCCCCAGTAGGAAAATTTTTACTCATTTGAGTAAAAATACTCAGGTGATGCACTTGCTAAGACGGGGTCTGGGTACATGGGAGGAGGAGGCCTACCAATCCATATGGTGTGTGTGTTGGGGGATGAGTCAAGTCCCTGGACAGAGTGTCCTGTCCTCTCTGCCTTGTCCACCTGGGTATGGTCTGCCCTGGGGCATTCACTTCCAGGGCTTGGGCAGGGAAAGACTTTGCTGTGTCTCTCTTGGCTTGGCCAGGCCCAGTGGCACCCTTTGGCCGACCTGGCCTCTTCTCAACTCCAATAGATGCAGACCTGCAAGAGTCAGCTCTCCCTGCAGTCTACCCTTGCCTCACTGAGGGGTTCACCTTCCCCTGCTGCAGCTGGCCCTACACAGTGGGACAATGTGAGGCTGGCACCGACTGTAACCTCTCCTTTTCCACCTCCTACTCTTGGCTGAACCTTAATGGCAAATGGAGCATGTGTTTTGTCCACTTATCAGGAGGACTCTGTGAGCTGTGTTCCCAGTCTTGGCGACTGGTGTGCTCATAGTGGAGATAAAGGAATTTTTAAAAATCCCCTCTGAGATGATAGCTTGGCTTACTACTACAGTAGTGGTCTGATGCATAATTCTATTTTGTGTGTCAATAACTGAATATTGCCCCAACCATTATTTCTGCATCCCTTTTGAAACAAAGTCTAATCTCCCTCTGGGCCGACAATTCCCTGGGATGGACCAAGAAGGCAAAAGAAAAAGCACATTAAAAATGAAAAACATCATCATACCACATGTGTGCCACTTGTTTCCTCTACCAAACTCCCTTCCCCATGAAGGCAGGAGCCCTGCGGCACACAACAGCACCCACAGCAAGGCCCCTTGCCGAGGTGTCACTCAGTGAGCGTGTCCTGGTGGGGTAGAGCTGTGTTCTGTGAGCAAGACTTGGATCACTTTATTTTGGAAAGAGCTTTGTGCCAGTAACCCCATTAATTAATTCCTTCAGCAGGTAGTTACTGGGTACCTGACGTGTGCCAGGTGCTGTGCTGGGCACTGCAGGAATACAAAGATGGATTGAAGCTGGAAGGCATGCTGTTTGCTGAAACAGCCACAATTCAAACAACCACCTCAAATTGGAGGGACTACTGATAATGAAATGCTGAAAGTTCCTTGGGAGTTCCCATCTACCTCCCACACTGCCCCCCAGGTCCTCAGAGGCTGCTTGAAAGGTTCTGGAGATCTCCAATGCCCCGTTTCCTCCGCTCCTTCCCTGTTGGTGTCTAGCATGAAAAGACCTCTGTTTCTCAGAATGTGCTTAATGTGTCATTGCTTGACCTGATCTATAAATATTAGTGCCCACAGTACCAGCTTCCTGATGCGTGCTGGGGAGCCACCCTGGCAGCGCAGTTCAGTTGAGCACCTGATTTATTTCTTGGGTTACAGGTGAGTGAGAATTCTTAATGGAAGCAGCTTGTTTAGTGACCCAGGAAATGTGGAGAGGGCAGAAGCTTGCTAAATCCTTTCCTTCTTGATTTTTTTTTTTTTTTTTGGTCATAACTGGTCTGCATTTCATGGTCTCCACTCAAAGACGGACGTGCCTGGGGATTGATTTTGGCTTTGGGCAACTCACACAAGCTGAGTGTAAATTGCAGACCCATTGTAGCTAAAATAAGCAAATGAGGCTGCAGTAATTTTAGGACAGCAAATGGATGATTGCAAAGTGGTGTGGGAAGATGTTGTTTTTGAGGACAAAGGAAGGGTGAAAGTTTGCCAAAGGACTTTGCCAGAGATGACTCAACGGCTAAGCCATTTGGGATTGGGAAACATTCTCTAGCATAGTGGGATGGAAGGAACACCACACTTAGAGAATGGAATCTAATTTTGGCCTGGATCCACCCCTCATTTGCTGTGTGACCTTGGGAAAGTCACTTTTCATCTCTGCGTTTTATTTCTTCATTGGCAAAATAAGTATTCATTCTTAATTTTGGAATTCTCCAAAATTCTTTTTAGGTCCGAGAGAACATGGTTTGGTGGTCCAGCTGAGATCTCCTTGTCTTGGCACATTTTCAGATCTTCATGATCTTTAGTTGGCTCCTTGTAATGGGAATCACTCAAAACATCATTGCCAACCTTTCGCACACAGAGGAAATGGCTCGGGAGTTGCCTGGGAGTGGTGGGGTGAGAGAGGACTCTGCCTGATATTTTATCCAGTGGACCTTTTTAAAAAGGCAATTTCTAGAGATATGGTTGGGTTAAAGCATCTGTCGGGTTGGGGGCGGGGGCAGGTAGCTGACCACTCCAGAGGGAAGAGGGGACAGGATTTTGTAACTAAATCTCTGGTTCTTGCCCTGTTGTTTGTGAGCTGTATGATCTTGGACAACCTCTTCTGAACTCAGCGTCCTCATCCAGACAACTAGGAGATGTCTCTAGAATCCTTTCCAGTTCTCACATTGTACAGCACCATAATGGGGGGAGGCAGAGCCTCCCTCATTAAAATAACATAAAACCTTAAACTCTCCAGGGCTGGAGAAGAGCAAAAAATTCTGAAAGAGACTCGAACATCTCTCTGGGCAGCAGAAATTGTAATGTGTCCTGCAGGGAGGCACACGGAAGGAGGACAGCTATGGAATTGATAGCGTGGCCACCCCTTCCTACCAGGAATCTTCCCGGGCGGGCTCTGGGTTCAGCTTTAATGAGGTATGTGGTTCCTTACAGAAATCCACTGGTTAGTGACAGTATGGGGTATGAGACCAGAATGGGTTTCAGAGTAGTGTAGAGAAAATCAGAGTGACAACTTCATCATGCACTATGAATTGCTGTTTGGTAAGCAGCTACCAAGCATCAGCCTCTGTATTGGGCACATTTCACATGTGGTATGTAGTAATATTTTCCATTCTTTGGGCTGCCAACACCCAAATCCTCTTCTTAGGGATGAGTCCTGGTGGGAGGTAAAGCCCTACCTTCCACTTTGGAAAGCAAATGGAGCAAGATTCTTCTTCCCTAGTCATCCCGGAGTATTCAGGGTGTGGACGCCTGGCCCAGTCCCTGTCAGTCAGATTCACTCCTGCCTGGACTCAGAATCATAAGCAGGTAATCAAAGATAAAGGGACCATTTGACTGGGCTCATGACAGAGTCCAGCAGCAGCGGATGTGAGACCAGTACCCTCGCCAGCCTGTTCTTGCTAAAAGCTCATTGTGCCACCTGCTGCTTGGCTGTCTGTAGCTACTTTAGTTTTTCCCATTTTCCGAGCCTTATTCTTCAGATCCCTGTTGACTCTGAGAGTCCTTTCTGCTTGTGATATCCAAAGCTGCTTCTGTTGCTTGTAGCCCAGGTTCTGGGCTGATACTCTGCTCTTGTCCCATAATAAGTCTATGGGGAACTGTATTAGATGCCTTACGGAAATCATGGTCCCACCTCTTGCTCCAGCCACTGGGATGACCAGTTCTGAGCAGGTGTTACTATTGACAGCTATTTTGTGTGGCTCCCACTTCCAATCCTGGGGCTTCTCTGATACCAAAGCATGAAGTGCCTGGGAAGCCCGGATGCAGGGGAGGCAGCCATGGAGCCACCATTGACCAGTGAGGAACAGAAGCCAGTTGAGGAAGGTTTTCTCTGTTCCTTCTCAGATGGACAGTTCTGTGATGTATTTCAAAAGGTGGCTCAGAAGGTCACTGTATCAGTGACCAACCCAATGACGTATCCTCATACGAGACTCCCACCTTGCCCGTTCAGTGGCTCCTAGGTGCCCATCTGGGTAGGCCGTGTCAGTCCCCTGGGCAGTGGGGGGGAGGGGAGAGTAGTGGTCGAGGGAAGCTTAGTAACTGCAGATTGCCAAGTTCTACCTCCAGAGATGCTGATCCAGACACCAAGTGGGGCCCAGACTTTGGTATTTTTAACAAGTTTCTTAAGTTTTAATATGTTTCTCGCTTCTCCTTCACTACCTCGTTCTCTCCCTCTCTCAACCCCCTGATATGGGAATGATTAGGGAATTCCAAAAGGCAATTCCACTCCCAAATATCTCCCTGAGTTTCCACCTTCCAGAGCAGGTACTGCTTCCAGGAGGCCCCTGTTAGATACCAATGAGCTTCCCAGGAGGGGTGACACATCAGCACCTTACCGTCCACAGCATCACACAGATTGCTTTACCGTCCCAGGAGGCAAATTGCTTTCAGAGATCAGGATCAGACGCTGCGAATGTTTTGGTCAGTGTCAACACATTTCAGACACTAAGGAACCCTAGCAGGTAGGGTGTTTCCTGAGCACAAGGAGACAGCCGTGAGCACTGAAGACCAGCGTTTGGGTGCTGAAAGGGAGATGATGGCATGGCAAGAGGGCAAGGGGGTGATGACACAGCTCACTTACCTCATACAGATCCCCAGGAGGCTAAGGCCCACAGTGGTTGTCTCTGGGTTCAAATCCTGGTGCCACAATTGTGTAACCCTGGGCAAGTTCCTGTGCTTCCCTTTCTCTGCGGACACCTTTCTCTCTCTCTCTCAAACACACACACACCCCTTCTGTACACAGGGGTGAGTTCCCCATGGACATGGCCATTCCACATGGTCTCACCCCCACAGCTGATTGGACTGGGTGGGCACTACCCAAAGAGAGCCACCCGTGTTCTCTTACCTTGGATTTGGAATTTGGCCTGAGAGACAAAGTCTCTAGGTGGCTGGAGTAATTCATGCAAAGACTAGAGAAAGAGAGAGCTGATTTGCAGGAGATAGCATAAAGCAGAGATTCAGAGAGGAGCAGAAGAAAGCATGAGAGAGAGAGAGAGAGAGAGCGCATCCTGAGGGCTGTCTGGACTATACCTTCAGTGCTTTCCTGAAGCAGCCTCCTGCCTGTGGGTTCTGGGCGGTGCTTGCATCTTTATGAAAAACAAACAAGCAAACAACTCAGGATTGTGCTTAGACTAGCCTGTTTTCTGTTGCTTGCAATCCAACAGTTCCAAGCAAGACTCTCCCCCGCTACAGTCCGCAAACACTGTCAGAGCAGGCGGCAGCGCCAGACCCCAGTGAGCAGGACAGACACAGTGTAAGGGTGCTCCATTTACTGGTGACAGGCACCCTGGTCCCGGCTGAAATTTTGCAGCAGACCCCCAGCCAACTATTCTCCCCACAGCAATATTGTCAAAGCATTTCTTATACAGTCTTACCTTGAAGAAAGATAATGGCCCTTCTCTTCATCTGTTCACCAACATGCCAAGAGAATTTTCCATGGCCCAAACTAGGCGATTCAGTGCCTCTCAAACTCTACCTGAAAACAATGTTAAAATGCAGATCCTGAGTCTGCAGGTTGGGGGCAGGGCCCAAGAATCTGCGTTTCTAATGGGCTCCCACATGAGGTGGATGCTGCTAGTTTCAGGGCCACACTTGGAATAGCAAGGATTTAGACTTTCCATGCTAGGAATTACAAATGAGTCATCAATTAAAACCCCAATATCAGTCAGCAGGTTGAAATCAAGTAACTATCCTAAGTAGGGGAAACAAATTCACTAGTTTTAATTAATGAAAAAAAATCTGAATAGAGCCTCCTTGCTAAGAAATCCCATTTTATTCCTTCCAAGAGTACACAGGGAATAGTTGGCCTCTCAAAGAAAGAAGGAATAGATAAACACACATTGTCATTAGCATATTAATGACCAATAATTAAAAGGGGGTTCCTAAAGTACTGGAGTATAGTTGAACAGTTTTTCTCCCCCTCTCAAATTCTCGAGTCATTTAGATATCTCTGTCTTCTTTGGGCTTGCTTATATTTATTATCTGGGCAGAGCCTATTTTCAAAACCAGACAGAGCGACATTAAATTGCAGTGTATATCCCTTCATGCAATGTTCACAGATTCCTCGGTAATGCAGCCCCATTGGCGGTGCCAATCTCCTCACCAAAGACATTGCTTTTGTTTTATTTTTCTCTTTCAAGAAACTGACATCTTAGCGCCTCATATCCATCTTAGTTTAAACAAATGTTTTGATTACATCCAAGTGAGAGCCCAACAAAAGCTGTTGGGACTGAACTGTCGCATTCGCTATTAGTTTTAGACAATTTGTTCTAATATTGTCTGGAATCATTCGTTTATACACCCATACAGATTTGATTACTTTACTTGTTTCATTAATCTTTATTTGTTTAATCATCTGTTTAATCTGTTTAATCATTGGTTTAAGTGGAAAGATTATATGAAGATGTTTAGTGTTGGCTCGTACAGGCATTCTGACACGGAGCCCAGTGTTCCTTTTTGTCTATTTATTATATTCTTTTATAGGGCTTCATGAGCCACTTTAAAGGCTATAGTATGCTTCAGGGAATTCAATAATTTAGTAGTTCTTCACCACTGAACATGATGTATTTTTAAAAATATTATTTAAATAAGCAATATTTGTGGAATAATTTGACTTCCAATCTGGGCTGGTGGTTCCTCCTCCCAACCAAATGCAATATTTAAGTTGGCACCGAGACCATTCTTTAAGAAATTGGGAAGGAAGGTCTGGGAGACTGGAGAGTTCTTACAGATGAGAGAGCAGTTTCTTCTCTTCAGGCTTGTGTGCTCAGGGAGTCCAAGTTATTTCCTCTTTGAAAGTGAGAGGCAGTGCCTGGGACCCGACACCACGTTGTAATTGTCAGGAATGTTAGGACCCCCCATCTCCCTCCATGCAGGAGGTGTCTGTTGTACCCCAGCCTCTAAGCAGACATGTGGTCAAGAGTCTCCCACTGCAAGACTCTTCTGTGCACGTGACTAGCTTCCTTTGCATCCAATGCATTTAATAAAATGGTCACCACATGTTTGTGGTGATAGCTTTTCATGCTATGCTCCAATTTTGCTTGAGGATGGGAGGGGAGTGTGATGGTTAAACCTTGTGCATCACGGTAGCTACAACAGTTATTTTAACAAGAGACGGAGTAAACATCTTGGGGTGAGGGGGTACACTCTTGAGGGAGGTGGCCGCTTTGCAGACAGCACTGTGGGCTGAGACCGTCTCCCTCTGTGGATGGAGACCTTGGCTCTCAACGAAGAGGTCCACCCACCTCCAGACCCTGCTCTTGTCAGCCCTCCACCCCCATCCTCCCCAAATCCTCTCCATCTTCTAAGGCCCAGCTTCAGTTTCACCTCCTCTCTCTTACCCCTTAACCCCTTACGGGTTGAGGCAGAATCAGGACTGGAACTCACTGCTTCTGAAATTCTGTTGGAAGAGAATCTCCTCCCTCAAGCCATAACTTTCTGAACTTTTGGTCCCTTATCATGAGAAGCTGATATGAGAATAAAACGGTACTGTTCTGCACTGCGGTTACCATCCTAATTAAGTACAATCATTACATGCATCCTGAGTACATTGATTTTATGCCCCTCAAACCTCGCTGGAGTGTAGCTGGTTGTTAACCTGCTCATTTGTATCTGTGGCGAAAACAAGCCACATGGGCCTTCCCACCCCTTATCCAGGGCCCTCTCAGACATGATTCTTAGGAGGAACATGCAATGACATGACCAAACATGTCTGGGTTCATGCCTTTGCTCACTGTGCCCATGACCTTGGGCAAATTGTTTAACATTTTGAGCCCTGCATCTCATCCAACAAATGGAGATGATAATGGTCCTCACGCCACAGGTTACTGTGGGCATGAAATGACAAAATAGGGTCTGTGCCTACCCAGTCGGGTGCCTGGTGAGAGAGGGCTCCAGGGCCAGCTGTCCTATGAGAACCTGACGCCTCATGCAGGGCACACTTCGGTGGGCACGTGTGCAGGTGTCTGCTGGGAGGAGAGTGGGCTTCCAGAGGGAACAGATTCCAAGAGAGGAGGCACTTATCTATCCCCCATGTGTCCTTCTGTCTGTTCCAGCATTGTCTGGAGAGTTTGAGTTGTGCTGTTTGTTTCCTGCGGCCGAATGGCGCCAGCCCTGATGCAAGTGCCTGGTTCCTCCCAGGAATATTCCACCCCCTACCTGATTCCCTCTGCTGTGCCTCCAGCCTAAGGCCCCTCTTCAACTGGCCCCCAGCAATCTAGAGCCTGGGAGCCCCCTGCCCACATTTCTGAAGGAATCACTTCGTTAAATGGAATCCTGGGTGGTGTTTGTAAGAGATGTGTTCATTAAAAGCCTTCCTCATAGGCTTCTAGATTTCAGTGCTCATAAACCGCCAATTCCTGAAACTAGTTATTCACTCCTGCCTCTGTCAGGAAACTTATTTCATGTTCCCTTTAGCCTTGTTTCTTTGCATTCCCAGAAGAGTTTCCCAAGCAGGTTTGGAAGAGTCTGGGAGAGGCTGGCAGCCAACACACCTCAGGATATCATTCTCAGGTGGGGACCTTCAACCTATGGTTGGGCTGAGGGAATCAATGCGGTGGCACATTTAGTAGAGCAGTCCAGTTACTCAACAGCCTTTTGACCGAGGATGGAGTCTCCACCCTCTTAAGGGTTTGTCCTCTTCCACCCATCAATGCTTTGGACTCAGTGCTCCAAGAGCAGTGGGGAAGGTGGGGACGGCTGTCCAGCCAAACAGTTCAGTTGACTAAACCATGGTACTGAGTGACGTGAGCTGCTGTGCTCAGATATACCTTGTGTCCACTGAGAATAGAGGAGATAGAAGGTTCTCTTTATGCAAAGATACCACCTCCCACCTTGACCACCATGGGAGACCCATTCCATTAATTAAAGATGTGCCTGGGCCGGGGGTGGTTGCTCACACCCGTAATCCTAGCAATCTGGGAGACTGAGGCGGGAGGATCGCTTGCGCTGAGGAGTTCGAGACCAGCCTGAACAAGAGTGAGACCCCGTCTCTACTAAAATTAGAAAAATTAGCCGGGTGTAGTGGCACATGACTATAGTTTCAGCTACTCAGGAGGCTGAGGTAGGAGGATCGCTAGGGCCCAGGAGTTTGAGGTTGCAGTGAGCTATGATGACGCCACTGCACTCTAGCCTGGGGTGACAGAGCGAGACTCTGTCTCAAAAAAAAAAAAAAAAAAGATGTGCCTAGGTTCACAACCTCTCTCCTAGATCTCAGGTTTGGTACCAGGCTTTGGAGTAGAGACAAATAAGGTGCTGGAGATTCCTTGTATTTAAAGAGAGGACGAACAGGCGATGATGGGTCAAACAACCAGAGGCCCTGATGATTATGGGGGCTGGGAGAGAGTCTTCTGGAATGAGAGGAACTCAAGGAAGAGGGAGGAAGCCAAGATGAACTTGGACGTTCTGCCCACTTGCCCCAGGTCACCTTGGGTACCACCCTTGGCAGCCTGACCGTACTTTGCAGATACCTGAGGCAGTGTGGCCTGATTATGAGTCTAGACTTCCCATGGCTGAGATCTGTGTCTTCCACAGCCACAAGAGCAGGGACATGTCTTATACATCTTTGTGTCCCATTCTTTCTCCTGCTCCCTCACCTGAGACAGCACCGGGCACAGAGTGGGTACGCTGTAAATGGGAGATAGATTGGGACTTGAGGCTGGTAGTAGAAGAAAGCGATAGGGATGTTCAGGCCACTTTCTATTAATATCTATGTGAGCACCCACTGTGTGCGAGACGCTGTGCTAGGTCCTGGGAGCCAACAGGGGACCATCCAGACCAACTTTGTAGGGCTGCTGGGAAGGTTACCTGAGGGAATATGTGTACCACTGAATGTGCAGAGGCTGTTAAATTGGACTGGAGTGTGGAGGGTTTGGCTGCTAAGCTAAGGACTATGTGCTTTCATAAGCAGTAATGAGTCATGAAGTGGTTTAGGACAAAAGAGTGGGGTGAACTGATTTTGTTTTGAAATTTTTAATTATAAAAATAAATCATACTTGTTAAAAAAAAAAAGTAGAATTGCATGAAGGAAACATGATAGATACAAGTCCTCACGATGTCCTCACCTTTGCAGTCTTTATTCCCTTCCCAAGAAAGCCTCTGAATGGTTTGGTGGATATGCATCTATACACTTCTTGTTTTGGTATTCATAAACATATACACATTTTTCACAGAAATAAATACATACTAAATATCTATAAGCTTACTTTTCTATGTAATAAATGGTTATCTTTTCATATTGGTGCCTGTAAATTTACCTTATTCTTTTTTGCTGTGTATAAATATGCTGCATAGATATAACAGGATTTACTTATTTCCCTACTGATGGACATTATTTTGTTTCCTTCATTAAAATATAGCAAATAAAGCTGAAACATTCTCTTGGACACCTTTGAGCACTCATTGAGTATAACTGTACGGTAAATTTTTTAGCAATGAATTTCCCAGGTGCAAAGGTTTAACCCACTTTCAGATTTTTTCCAGATTGCCCCTGAAAAGACTGTACTAAATGTGTACCTCCACCTGTTGGTGTGTAAGAGTTCCCGTTGCCACAAATCCCCGGATAACACTGTATATTCTAAGTCTTGTTAATATTTGGAAATCTAATGGGTAGAAATGATGCCTCACTATTGTTTTATGTTTTTAATCATAAGCAAACTCGAGCATTTTTTGCATATTTATTTGTACTTCATTGACTTGTTTTCATTTGCTTGTTCACATCTATTTTTCATTTCTCTATTGGGCTGATGTTTTTAAAAATTTCTAAGATATCTTTAAGTTAGTTCTTATTGTCTATCTCATGTATTATTATCATTTGGATTTTTTTTACCAAATTATACCTTTAATAAAGTATGCCTGTATACATAAAATTCATACCTTTTAAATATAATTGTCCATTTTTGACAATTATAAATACCCATGTAACTGTTGTTACCACGGGCAAGATATAAAACCTTTCCATCACTCCCAGAGCACCCTTGTGCCCCTCTACTATTAATCTCCTCCGATTCCCTACCCCAGGCAACTACTAATGTGGTGTCTATAGCTATCATTAGTTTAGTCTGTTCTAAATTTCATGTATAAGGAGTAATAAAGTATGTATTCTTTTGTAAATGACTTCTTTGCCCAGTGTAAGGTCTTGGGAGATTCATCCATGTTGTCACATTTACAAGGATTTTATTCCTCTTTATTGCAGGGTGGTGTTCCATTGCATGGATATATGACAATCTGCTTAACTGCTCATCTGTTAATGAACAGTTGGGTTATTTCCAGGTTGGGGTTATTGCAAATAAAGCTGCTATGAATATGCTTGCACAACATCTTTATGCAGACGTTGTTTTCATTTATCTTGGGTAAATACCAAGCAATAGAATTGCTGGATCATATGATAGATATATGTTTAGCTTTATAAGAAACTGCCAAAGTGTTTTCCAAAGTGGTTGTGCCTTTTTATGTGCCCACCAACAGTGTATGAGCATTGCAGTGGTCTGTGTCTTTGTCAACACTTGGTATTGTCAGTCTTTTTAAGTTTAGCTATTCTAGGGGTATAGAGTGCTATCTCCTTGTGGTTTGCACTTGCATTTGCCTATGACAAAGGAGTGGGAGCATTTTTTTCATGTGCTGTTGAGCTTTCATGTATCTTCTTTGGTAAAGGGTCTGTTCAAATATTTTGTTCATTTCAATTGGGTTGTCTTAAGTGTTCTTTCTATATTCTGGATACAAACCTTTTGTCAGACATTCATAGGGTGAATATTTTCTCCCATTCTGGGTTTTCTCTTTTTATTTTTTTTAAATAGTGAATTTTGAAGAGCAGAAGCTTTTAATTTTGATAAAGTTCATTTTGTCAATTTTTTTTTCCTTTATGATTTGTGCTTTTATATCTTTTTTTTGCTTTTGTATCTTAGTTAATAAATATTTGTTTACTCTTACATAAGAAAAGTTTGCAAATATTTTCTCCTAGAACTTTTACAGTTTTAGTTCTTATGTTTAGATCTATAATCCATTGTGTGTTAACTTTTGGTTTTGGTGTGTCTTTCTTTTCTTTGTATATGAATGAAAATTTTGCTGAGTATAAAATTTGTGGATGACTCCCCCATTCCCAAACTCTGTAGATATTTTTACAATGTTTTCTGGCATGGAATGTTTCTGTGGAGAATTTTGAGACCATTCTGATTTTGCTTCTTAAATGTTATTTATATTTTTGACCAGGATAACCTAAAGGATATTCTTAAAGCTTCATTTACTTCATCAAGATATGTCAATGTTATTTGTTCTGCATTTTCCCTCTTTAAGGTATATGTTTGTTATTTTTAATCTCAGGAAAGTTTTCTTCTAACATTTTATATTTTACTGATTGTTTTTACTGTTTTTAGTTATTTTTTTCATTTAATTAATAAGGTTTTGGAAGAGATTTTATAATTCCCATATCTACTGTGCCATGTTTCCTAGAAGTTTAAGAAAATAATAAGTTCTTCCATGGAGAAGAAGTTCCCAGAAAAACATAAGTTGGAAATAAAAGTAGGTGTATGTACTACATTCACACAAACACACACATGTGCTTGAAATATATTCACCAAGGTGCTAAGTGGTTGTCTCACTTCTATGAGTCCGACCTATGTGTATTTTTGTTTTCTTTTTGGTTTGTGTCCATGTGTCTATCTTATCTACAATGAGCATGTATTGCTTTTGTAATAACTCCCAACACTCAAGAGCAGAATGTGGGAGCGGCAGGAATGAGCCTCATTCAATAGTTCATTTACTAAACATTTCCTGAGCACCGATTTCCCTTCAATCAGGAATTTAACACTTTTCCTTCCATTCAGATGGGAATAATCATTCTATAATAAGTATTAAGGGATGGAGCGTTGACTGCTCCAAAACAGAGTCTGTCCAAAATGGAGGAATTATTTCTTATGTATCCATCCTAGAGCAACTTGACTTGGGCCAGATGTGGCCTACAGATGTGTTTTGACAGCACAATGATTATCTTTTTAAAAATTTATTTAAATTTTTGAGCCTTTAACTTGGGCATGTGCTCTCCAGTTTTCTAATCTTCACAGCCCCTCGTACCCCAGGACTGCTCCTCATTTATATTGCCTGCCTGGTCTCTACAGGCCTTCTGTTGCAGAGGATGATAGATGATCATTCAAGAGGTACCAAAATTAGCTCCTACTGACTTTATTTTTCTTTATCCATATGTATGTATTTACATCCTAAGGCAGCAAAGGGACATGAAGCATAAGCCATAACCTTGTTTGAGGGAAGTAACAATCTTGGCTCTGAGCTTCCCAGTGGCTAAACCAAAGAAGGCAACCCAATCAGTTTTATAAATCACATTGTCAGTAAGTCTAAAATTAAACTATTTTCTCAAGAGAAACAAGCTTTACTTTGAAAACAAGCTCATAAGATGAAAACTGCCTTTGCATACTTTCTCTAGATTTGGGAGCTCAGAATTCTAAAATGATCCCAGAAGAAGCTATACAAATACATTAAATTCAAAATGCATGTACAGCCAGCTTGATGTCTATATGAGCTAATTGAAAGAAAAAAGGATTTTCAGTTTAGCACACAAGCACTTAGTACATCTTTCTTCCCACATTATAGATAGCATTGCTATTTTCTATGTGAAAACCGAAATATTTCATCTATGCATGCAAATTAGCCTGGACTCTCTGTCCAAGGTATAAAATAAACGGGATCATGAATATTTTTAAAGGGATTCATTTACCTTTTTTATTCCTGTCTAATTTAGTAATACTGTGTAAATGGGGAGTGGGGGTGGGACCATATGTAGCTCATGGGAAGTAAGGATGGAATCAGGACACTGTGTTGTCATATCTGAGTGTTTCTCAACCTGACTAGCTGATCACTGGAAACACCTGGAAATCTTTGAACACTACCACGCCTGGGTCTCACCCAAGACCAACTGAATGTGAATCTCTGGGTTGAAGCCTAGGGAATTGTTTTTGTTCAAAAGGTCTTCTGGTGACTCTAGGGTACAGCCAGGGCTTCAGGTTCTGATGTCTCCGGATGTCTGTGGACCAGTGGTTCTCAAACCCCAGTGCGTGAGACTCACCTGGCGAGCTAGCTGACATGCAGATTCCTGGGCCCCACTCCATTCCCTGAGACTCTCATTCAGTAAGTCTCTGGATGGGGGATGAGGTCAGTGACCTAGCCTTTCTTCCCACCTGATATCACAAAGTGTGTGATATGTCTTATAATGTAGAAGCAAATGTAGAACAATTAGTAAAAAGGCATCAGAAACTAGAAGGAAAAAGACAATCACAGTAGAAACCTGAGAGGACAATCATTACAACTGAACACAAAATATGACTTTGCTTTTTCTGCAACCAGGACTTCCGTCCCTGCCAGCCTTGAGGCCTGTTCTTACTATTTAACTTTGCCAGCCACACGTTTCCTCACCTGTAAAATGGAATGGAATGCATAATGCGCAGGGATGGAGTTCCTCCACAGCCACCGAGTGAATTTCTGAAAAGGGGCAGAAGACTAGGACATTTTGAAAAGAGCCCTGGGTAAGTGTGGGCGCACCCTGGCTCTTGTGGGTGCTGGTTTCTAAGCCATTCCACCTGCCAAGCCAGGAGCTGAGCTTCCAGTGGAAACTTCCAAGCTGATTCTTGCCAGTGCCTGATAGTCCATTTCACATGGGAGGTTAAAGGACACTTCTGTCTCAAGCAGGCTTTTCACATAAACA
This sequence comes from Daubentonia madagascariensis, assembly GCA_023783475.1. NCBI lineage: Eukaryota > Metazoa > Chordata > Mammalia > Primates > Daubentoniidae > Daubentonia > Daubentonia madagascariensis. The sequence goes on along the minus strand of JAKFHU010000144.1, from coordinate 1,204,093 downwards.
GAGTGGGGATGAGAAATGTCTGCTAGTGCCACTGGGTGTCTTAACAAGACAGACATCTGGGGTGGCAGGGGCTGTGGTAGACACATGGCCCCTCCGCCTGCCTCTCAGCCTGGCCTGGCTGCCCAAGGCCCACTTGGAGGATGCATTTTCACGTGACGACATCTGTGTTTTCACTTAGAAAAACCCGACAGGAGCCGCTGCAGTATTTCACCAGCTCTTGTGTTTGTCGGCTCCACTAATCATCAGCCTCAATCACTGGTGCGATATTTTATGAATTAATAAAAATGATCACGGGCAGTCCAGGGGGACTCAGGGAAGAAACGTGTGCAGTAGAATTTTAATGAGCACCGTGGGGAATTTCAACCTTTTCTCGCTTTTTATTTATTTATTTTTAAAATCTTCCCTTCTCCCATCCACACCCCCTCCCCTTTTTCCTGCCTGGTCCCCTCCCCTTTAGCACAATCATAGCTAGAGCTATTGTAAATCACTGTCACGCAAATTAGGTGTTTTCTCTCAGCCTGTTGTTTGGCCCACAACAGTGCCGTCCTGTGCCACAAATGCGCCCCACGCACCTGCTCTCCGTCCTAATTGAGCAGATGATCTGCCGATTTGTCATGCTTAGCCCAGACCCCTTTCCTGGCACCCCCTCCCCCAGACTGCCAGCCTTGGCCTGCCTGGAACACTGGGCAGATGTAAAGCTCCGTGTGTGTGTGTGTGTGTGTGTGGTGTGTGTGTGTGTTATGACAGATCTTGTACTCATTATTGAATAATTCATTGTTGCGTTAATGTCTTCAGATACCATCTCTCTCTTCCTCACTCTGCCTCTCTCATCTGGCTCACTTGGGAAAACTTGATTATGCCTGCCGCTCTGACGACAGAGTATACAGATAAAAGATAATTGCTTGGCTTGACTCATCCATTGATATGAAAATAAGATTTAAATTATTCACTCTGGTTTAAAGGTTAGTTGAAGGTTATTACAGGGGATGAAGGAAAAAAAAATCACTCTTCATAACGTTCGGGGTTGAGATAAGACAGGTTTGAAAGGGCCTAATTTGCACTGTAGGCAGAAGCGCCTTGTTGTGAATAAACTGAGAGTCCCTCTAGAGATTTTAATCGAGGAGAAGTCAATTATTTATAAGCAAATTATGGCGGCTTTTCATATATATAAAACACTCTGTGTCATAAATAAGGACATGGTGGTGTCTGTTCCTTTCTCAGCACCCAGTGTTTCTTGATCTCACAGTTCTGGCCTTGTCACAACAGGAATTTAATGAGGCACCTCTGTTAGGAAGGTCAGCTGCCTTGGTGGGGGCTCTTTTTAAAAGATGATAATAGTAATGATAATAACAGTAATAATAATTTGGCTCTGAGGGTCTCTGCCTCTGGGCCTGACCCCCTTGCCTGGTGGGAACGGCTAGGAAGGCAGGGGGCTGAGGGGGCACTGCCTGCCTGCACGTGGTCCCCTCTCGCCCACCAGGCCTTGGTGTTCCCAATGGGTTGTTGCAGATTTACATAGGAAATCATCTCCGAGCTGCTTCTTCCCAAGGAGGCACATCTCCCACTGAGGATCAATAATTGATGGCCTTCCATGTTTCTGGAAGTTGGACGCTGTTTCAGAAAGTATCCAGTGGCCTCCTTCTCAACAGGGCTCCATGCATTAATCATGGGTAGCCATTTTTATCAAAATAAAGAGCCGTGAAAAGTGAGTGTGTTTATCTCCCACAGACCCACCTTGCAGCCTGGCCCAGGAATGCTCTCAAGGAGCCCCCAGGTGAGTGACTTACTGCGGGGCCTGGAACCTCCTCTTATTGTGCATTCATAGGAGCCTTTGCTCTCCTAATACCTGCAAATAGGGCATCATCCATGAGATCCTGCAACCCCCTGGGATTGGTTCAGGAAAATATGTGGCCTCAGAAAGCAAGGCTGTTGGGTCTCCAAGAAGGATCTTGGCCTGGCAGCGCTGAGGCTTCCCACAGCGACGGGCAAAGGCATCCGTGGCTGTCTCCTAGGGAGGGGTCTGGCTAGGCGAGATTGCCCTCTATCTGGCTGTGGGAACCTTCAATCATCTACTGCCTCTCCAGACGATTACAAAGCCTCCAAGCTGTCAGTTCCAGTTAGTTCTCTGCAGGGATCTTGTCTGGAAAGGAGCCTGGCCCCTGACAGGTTTCAGGGAAGATCTGAAACAGATCTTTGCTGAAGTGCCTGGCCTGGGCCTGGCGTTGGCGGGCTGACCTGGCTGGCTGAGGGGAGGAAAGGGCAGCTGGCAGCAATAGCGTGTGGGAATATGATGCTGCAGGTGGGATCAGTGACACTTCAGAACAGCTTCGATCTAGGGGGCTTGTAGGTTATCAGCAAGATGACATTCTTCCACCCCTCTTGCCTCAGCCTGGAGCCAGTGACCCTACAAAAACTCTGCAGGCAAAACTAGTGGGCTTCCCTTTGATAGAAACATATATGCAAGCACATAGACTAAAACAAAATGCACACTTTGGCGTGCACTTTGTCTGGCTTTCTTACTGAGACCCAGAGAGTTAAGCAACTTGCCCAAAGTCACACGGCAAATAAATGGCAGAGCTTAGACCCAAATCCAACTCTCCTGATACCTAGCTAATAATATTTTAGGTTTTTTTCTATCTAATGTTTGAGATCCAGAAAAAATTGAATGTTGCTCTTTACCGTACAATCTGGCTCCCCATTGGTGATGTGGGGGGGCAGGACTTAGTTCTTCATCTGTAGGGGATTGGACAGGGGTCTCCTGGGCTCCTTTGAGTTATAAATTCTATGAATATAAATTTAGCAGAATATTCCTCAAGGAATATTCTCAAGGGCAGAGACCCTATCTATCTTAAGTCATTAGATGAAAAGAAACATTTGCTACACATTTATACTGAACAAGGCATGCTTCGGGCCCTGCTAGGGTTCTCAAAGATCTTGTCAGTCTGCAGAAAACCTAAAGTAAAATAGGTGAGTGACCCCCCCCAGCAGGTGGGAGTTGGTGTGAAGCTGCAGGAGTTTCCCAGTTGGGGAGGGACCCACAGGAGACAGAGCTGGCAGGGCCAGCTTCTGGGGAGAAGAGAGGCTGAGCCAGACACCCTGAGGTGGCAGAGTCTGCCAGACAGAGAATAAGGGAGGTGTGGTGAATGGTACAGAGCAAGGCGAGAGGAAGGGAACCAACCAAGCCGGAGAGGCGAGGGAGTCAGTGTCAACCTTGACTGAATGTGTGTGTTGGGTGAGCTGGGAGGCGGGGCAGGCTGGGGGACTTATGGAGAGTTTCGATGCTCAGTGGGGTCCCTGCTGGTCGTGGGGAGAAGTATGATTGAAAGCAGTGTCTAAGGGAAGACTTACTGGAATGAAGAGGCCAGAGGTAGGAAACCTAAGGAAGAAGAGGCTGATGTATCTGGGCATGGACCAGGAGGTAGGGATGGATTAAGTATTTCCACAGACGAGATGATAGGATTTGCTGAAAAAACATAAAGGAGAAAGAGTACCAAATGAGTACAGAAAGAAAAATGGGTGAGTTTTGGGTGGAGAAACATAAGGAGCTTACTCTGGGACATGTGGAGAGGGTCTATGGGTGGTCAGTGACAGAGGACCAGAAGAAGCCCAGGCCAGGTGGATCCTCTTGTCTCTGCACACAGGTCTGGGAGGGGACCTGACTTGATAACACTGTCCCTGGCAGTTGAGCCAGCCCCAGGGCCCTGGCACTCCTTCCGCTAGGTCACACTGCCTCATACTAACACCTCTGCTGGAGGGAGAAAAAAGGAAGTGAATGCTGGCCCAGCAGTTTGTCCCCTCCACTCACTTTCCCAGTAGGGACAGGAAGGTTAGAACTATTCGCTAAGGCAAGGTCGGAAGGATTATCCAAGTTTCACTTAAGGGGAGCTGGTTGTACCACACCAAGTAGGATTTTAATTATTTCAAATCTCTGGGTTCTGGAAGGTTCCGCAAGAGGTCTGGGATGGAGGCCACTCCACCAGCACAAATGATTGATTGCCTGCGCAGGACTGCTAGGTTAATGAGTCCGAGGTCGCTGCAGGAGATGGGTACCCATCCAATCAGTGGATATTAAAACCCTCCTAATCATTTTTGCAAGCTGACTCCCTAATGTGATCCGGTGATGTGCCTGGATTTAAGTTCTCATTACCCATTTCCACCCACAGGTAACAGGTCTCGCTCATTCACCACGGGCAATTTCCTGCCCCATTATGTGTGAAAATCAGAGAGCAGCCGGGCTCAGGAGAGCAGAGGAGCCCTTTTCCCTCTCTTCTTAAAATCACAGTAAAGGGACCCTTCCTGTAAGACTAGGGGGCTTCTGTGACTCTGAGTGCCAGCCCAGTGTGCGGCCTACCAATGCCTGACCTTAGAGAGTGCCCATCAGATGTGGGCAGGGGCACCTGTTCACCCTCCGCTGGTGGCAGAGCCTGGGGTTAAACTGCCAGACCTGGAATAGACATTTACGCTTCTTTTAATAACAGCCCTTCACATCTGAGCAGAGAATGTGGTCTGCTTTTCAGGATAACTTCCCCTCAATGGCCTCCCAGGCCTCTGTAAGGAATGAGAGCAGGGGCGATCTGCCCCCTGGCCTTGGAGAAGCTTGTGATGCTGAGAGCTTGGCTTCTGACCACACACTGCCTCATGCTGACATCTCTCCACACACTTTCCTTCCCTCTAAAACCAGGTGAAAGAGGGCAGAGACCACATCTGTATTTGTCATCTATTGCCACGTGACAAATTATCCCCAAACATCACAGTGTAAAGCAACAATAAACATTTATGTCTAGCACAGTTCCCCTGGGTCAGGGATCCTGGTGCTCTGTGTTTAATGGCGGTAGGTGCATGAGTGAGTGCCTCAGTGCAGTGACATCTGTGTGAAACGCTGTGTTTCACAGCGTGTGGTGCGTGTTGCATTGTCTTCAGTGGCGAATGTTGGAGCTATCTAACAGAGCTAGGTGTGCGAGCTACTCAGTGGAGTGGTATTCAGGAATGGCTTGGCTAGTGGTTCTGGCTCAGGGTCTCTCAAGGGGTTGCAGTCAAGAGGTCAGTCAGGGATGCAGCCTGTCTGAGCCTTGACCGAGCGGAGGACACGTTTCTAAGAGGGCTCTCTTATACGGCTGGCAAGCTGCTGCTGGCTGTTGGCAAGGGGCCTCAGTTGCTCGCCACACAGAACCCCACTCCACAGGGCTGCTTGCATGTCTTCACAACATGGAGGCTGGCTTCCCTGCAATGAGTGATCTAAGAGAGCAGGAGAAAACAACAATGTCTTGTCCCACCTAGCCTCAGAAGTCACACTCCATCTTTTCTGCAGATTTTATGGCTTGCAAAGGTCAGACTATACAGCATGTGAGGAGGTCATTTAAGGGCATCAGTTACAGCAGGCAAGGGGACCACCTTGGAGGCTGACTACTGCAACATCTGACAATTCCACGTCTTTCCCAGGATATGGAATATACCACTCATGGTAGATGTTCAGTAAAGGGAGGGGAAATCATTGAACACCTCCCTGGCTTACTTAACCTTTACAACAGGCCTAGGTTGGGTTTTATTTCCCAAATGAAGAAGTAGGCTCAGAAACAGGGCTTGCTCAAGATCCAGCAGTGTGGAATTTGCTGCATCAGGATTAGAACCCCAGGCTGTCTCTTTTCAAAGCTCATGCTCTCTCTGCTCTACCCAGCTGCCTACATTGAGTTAAGGATTGATTATACCCTGGTAAGAATTCTGTGATATTCACAGAATGGGCAGTATTTTGCCCATTTTAGAGATGAGGAAACTGAGGCCCCAAGAGCTTAGGGACTTCATGGCATCTTGTGGCAGGGATGGAGCTAGAACTCTGCACTCCTGTCTTCCCATCTAAAGCTCTACCCACCAAGAGGGCTGCTTCTCAATGAAGCAATTCAAGGTCATTGTCTTCCAAGTCTCTCTTTTACAGAAGAGGACACTGATGTCTGAGATCACACATCTTGGGGCATGTAGGGGCCCCAATGGATATATCACTTTCTTCCCTGTCTTGAGTTCAGGACTCATTGAGACAGGAATGAATTAGGCAGCTGGAGACCAAAATATTTCCAGAGTTCTTCAGGAGGTGACTCTAAGTTGGTTTGTGCTCGAGGAGTTCCATTTTGTCTGGCAGCAGAGGCCGGTGAGGGTGGAGTCAGCTTGTGGCTCATACTAAGGTGCGACTCAATACCACCGGCTTCCTTGCCCCTTTCTCTGGAGGCAGTCGAAGCCGAGTGGTAACTACCATTCACTTAGCGCTTTATACCCACAAGGCTGTTTCCACATCCTCCGTCTTGGGGAAGAGTGCACAATGGCCACACTCATGGGCTCCAGAGGCAGACGGCCTGGGCCCCCACTTCTTGTGTGGCCTTGGGACATGACTCACCCTCTCCGGGGTCTCAGCCTCCTCTTCTGCAGAACTGTGATCGAGGCTACACCACGGTGGGTTTTTTCTTGGGGTTGAATGAAGTATAAATGTAAGGTATTTGGGTTGTTGACACCTAGTAAATGCTCAAGCTGGCTAATGGTTGTGTCTCATTTATTCTTTGCCACAGGCTGAGAGAGAAGAGGATGTGCGTTAACATGAGGAGGGAGGACCACGGGTCTCTGCTGGGCACGTGTGAGATGAGACGTCTTATATGCATCACCTGTTCAATCCGCACAGGGCCTCTGCTCTGATAGCTGAGGAAGAAGAGACCCCAAGGAGGAGATGGCTCCCCAGCAGTCACAGGGCCCCAGCCTCCCAGGTTCTCTCTGCTAGACTTAGGGGTTCCCGAGGCTGGAGAGAGCTCCGAGGTGGGAAGCCACGTCCTTCCCGAGGCATGGAGGGTGGTGAAGAGACAGACACGGCCTTGCGCAGGGGATGGGTGGGGCAAGGGGTGTCCCTGCCGTGGGTCCTGACCTAGAGTAACACCAGCTAACATGACCCTTGTCCCTTTTGTGTCAACCACCCTGGGTCCTCTTTCACCCACCAGACTCCAAATCCCATAAAGCCCTGTGGACCATAATTATTCCCTAATAAAAACCTGGGAGGTAGATAACGTAGGTGGTCTTGTGCCCAATTTACAGATGAGGAAATTGAGGTCCAGAGACAGGTCTCTTTTCTTCCAGCCTCATTCACTAACTGCACCCACACCTTCCCCGTGCCCCTTCCTGCACTCTGCCTTTCCCTGTTTGAGCTGCTTGAGTTTTCTCTGCAACACTTAACGTCCCTGATAGTCTTTCTTGTTTTCTTATTAATTTGTCCTGTTGCCCAGTCTCCAATGTGGATGCTGGGAAGGCAGGGATGTTTGTTTTATTTGTTTGCTGCTGTGTCTGTGGCACATAGGCCAGCATTTAGGACGCCCTCCACGCACCCTCGCTGAGTCCTCCTAACCACCCTGGGGGTAGAAGCTGCCCTCAACCCCACTTCACAGGGAACAGATTGAGGCTCGGAGGGGCCATGTATTACCTGGGGTTGGATGGCCAGCAAGGGAAGGATCTGGAGGAGATCCTCTCTGCCAAGCTTGCCTCTCCGGAGTTCCCGACATGTGATTCAGAAAGTGAGAGGAAGCCTTCCCTCCGCACTGGCTGCCGCCCCGGGACCCCTCCACTCCCACCTGTCCACCCACAGCTGCCCTCCCTCAAGGCTATAGCTCACGCAGCCATGCCCCAGAGGCCCCACAGTCCCGTCCCAGAGCAACAGAGCTGGGAGGGACCTTGGGCTTATAGACTCCATCCTTCCACTTTATGGATGGGTAAACTGAGGCCAGGGAGGGGAAGGAGGCAGTCAGAATTTTGGAGGACTGGGTACTATCTTCTGTACCCACTCCCTTGCCCCCAGTCATTAGTTGGCCCTCCCTCGCAGGAGCAGGTCCACTCCCCTCCCAACAGGCCACTCACCTCCTCTCGCCCCGCTGGGAGCCCCTGGGCCACAGCGGCATGAGCTATCACCTCGTGGTCGGGTGGCTGTGGAGGGAGAGGTGGGGGTGGAGAGAGGCAGGGTGTGTCTCCTCCAGATCTTTCCCTCCTTGGCTGGGAAGGAAATCCCACCTGGAGAGCCACCTCTCTGGGTCCGATGCACCCTAGCTCTAACGTACCGGCTGACCTCGGCACCTCAGTTTTCTCATCTGTAAAGGAAGAGGGTTTGCGTTTTAGCATTCCCAAGGCCTGTGGCTCTCTCCGTATGTGTCTGAGATGCTGAACCCCTGAGTTTACCCATGCAAGCTGGGCCCCCACTCTCTCTGCCCCAGGGCCCAGGGGCTTGTAGCTGGTGGGAAGCAGCCCCGCCTGACTGTGGGGCCAATAATTACCTTGCCAGGGACATATCCTGCTAGCCAGGGGGAGAGGAGTCTGTCTAGAGGAGACGGGGCTGGGGCCGAGGCTGCAAACACTCCGTCCCTGTGGGATTTGCTCATTCTCAGGGATATCTCAACTTTTCTCTGAGGTGCTGGGAGGGAAATAGAGTGGTTTACCTGGCCCCACCTGGAGCAGGGAGTGGCTGGAGACCTGGGTCCTAGTCTTGTTGGCCAAGGAGATGCCCAGAGCACAGGGGTCAATGGGTCAATGCCAACAGCTGAGTTTAGTGCCTGCTTCTTCTGGCAGGCTATGCCGTGTGCTTTCTGTGCACTAACCGGAAGCCAACCTCCTGGGGTTGTGCTGACATCTCCGTGTACAGATGAGGCAATTCCCACCCAGGGAAATTAAGGAACTTGCCCTTCTAGGAGGCAGGACAGGGCCCAGACACAAGGGTGGTCTAGCTCCAAAGCCAAGCCGGTGCTCTTCTAGGGTGCAACACTCAGGTGGCTGACAACCACGGCTCACTGCCTCTATTCTCCATCATCTTGGGGAAAACGCTGTCAGATTTTACCCTTGGGTTCTGTGGCCCGGAATTGTGATAGAACAAAGTGACATGGCAGGCTGCCTAATCTTGCAGGATGGCTGTGTTCTCGAGTAATGGGCACACATGTACACATCTGCACACAAATAAACGCTCTGATGCACACATGTATACAGTACTCCAGCAGCTGCACACACACACGCACACATACACACACACACATACCCACATGCCGTCCCCACCCGACTGTACATGCATACACGTAAACACATGCATGTAGTTTCAGGCACCTGTCCTTGTTTATGCCCATGTGTAAGAATGTACACACATGTGTGCCCAACTCCAGAGGGGTTTTGACCTCACACAAGTCTTTCGACGTGCCTTATGAACGCCCGTTCTGCAGTTGCCAGGCAATATGGAGGAAGAAAGAGAGTCGTCTTTCCTTCCCTTTCCTCTTGGCTAGGAATTCCCCTGCGCATGCATCTGTCCTCCCAGGCATCCGTTCTCCCTCCGGGCTCCTGTTTCTCTTAGCCACCATTAGCCCTCTCCTGTTGGCTTTGAAGGGAGGCAGGAGGGAGCAGAGGAGAGGGGAGGTTGGAGGAGGGAGGCAGAGGGTGGGAGCTGGTATTTGGGCCCACTCAGCATCTGTGCCCCGCACACTGGCGCTGGCTCCTGCTCTGCCCAGCAGTGTCCTCGTTGAAAACAGCGTCGTTGGACTGTTGCTATTGATTATGGCAAGATTGTATGTGGCTAAGAGCTCCTTGGAGCCAACTGGTATATTAAGCAATCATTTCTATAGCAGATGACATAACTCCCCCGGCATCGGTTTGTCCTAATGGGCTTGGTATTACTCATGTGCTAATTGATTGGGCATGGAGGGAAGAAAAACTAAATTCACTTGTGAGGCGATTTTATGGCAGAGCTCATAACAGAGGTAATTTGCTGAAAATGTTCAGTCCCGCTTCGGTTATGTAAGATCATCTGTGTTCCTGTGTTTTATCTCCTGCACCCGGGCGCAGGAAGCGGCCCGGCTGGCTGAGCTCAGGCGAGGTAGACTCCCCCAGGAACTGGGTGCTGACAGCCCAGCCCTCTCCTCCCTGCCTCAGAACAGTCAGGCTGTCCTTGGGGAGCGGTGACAATTAGTGCCTTATGCACAACTTCTCGCCTCAGGGGTGGCTTTCAAAATATCTCAGCTTCTCCTGTTAAAAAACGCCTCTGTCTAAGGGCAAAATAGTTATTTTCGGATCAGCCATCTAGTGTTACAAAGCTCTTGTTCGGAAAGGAAAAGGATGAAGGGTTTTTTTTTTTTTTTAGAGAAAGAATATTTTGCGTGGAAGAGGGAGGGATGGCGAGGCTGGAAGAGACTTGAAGAGCCTCCTTCCTTCCTTCCTTTCCTCCTCTCCCCCTCCCTTCTCCTCCCTCCTTCTCTCACCCTCCTCCCTCTGTCCCTCCTCCCTCTTTCCTTCCTCCCTGCCTCTCTCCCTCCTCCCTCCCTCTCTCCCTCCTCCCTGCCCCCCCTCCTTCTCTCCTCCCTTCCTACCCCTCCATCCTTTCCTGAAACAGCCCACCTTACCCTTGTCCTCTGGAGGAGTCCTGAGCCTTTGCTTGGCTCTTGCACTCTGGACCGGCGGCACCATCCTGTGCCACGCTGCCATGCTGGAGGGGCAGAACCAATCTGTCTTGTCCTGTCTGCCACGGTCGTCTCTCTAGATGTGTGCAGCTAGGGAAAGTCTGCAGGCTGCGGCTGCTTACCACGCCAGGCCTGGCTTCTGTGCTCTAGTGGTCTCTCAGGACCCCCAGGGCAGGGAGGCCTTCTGAGGCGAAGCTGGGGGGCTTCCTCATGAGCTCTGCATCCTGTTTCCAGAAGGGAGGCTGGGCTGCCCTGGGCCATCCTCAGGGCTTCCTGGGCCCTGGAGCAGGATGTGACATAAGGATGCTGGGGAGAGATTCTCTGCGCTGGTCTTGGTGAAGGGAAGGGTGTGGACTGTAACTTCGGCCTGAGTCCATAGTCGTGTTTCCTCCTTTTCATTATGACCTGAATGTTCCTCTAGTGATTTTAAAGTGCCAATCGAAGCAGTCAGGCTGCTGCTACTTCCTGTAGTGATCCAAGAAGGAAACCAAGATGCTGTGTGATTCTATTTTTCAGGTAGGAAAACTGAGATGACATAGCTAGAAAGTAGCAGCACTGGGATGACTCAGGCAGACTGGCTGCAGGCTGGCGCTCCCAGCCACCAAGTGCTAGCCTGCCTCTCCACACAGGTGCCTGCATCAGGCGAGTTCACAGGAGGGTACTTTCTTTGTAAAATGTTATAGGGCTGGTCTCTATGACACCTTAGTCCAGAGATTCTTACCCCTTTTGGAGCTCAGGGCTCTTTGAGGATCTGATGTAAGCTGTGGAGTCTTCCCAGATACATGTACTTATGTGCACAGATAAAGACTTTTGCTGACAATTTCAGGGGTCCTGAAATTAAGCAGTCCATTCTTAGGTGCATGGGTGCCTGGTGAGGGATGCTTCCCCCAGTCAGTGTTCCCTGCAGTCTGAGTGGGGAGGGGGGAAAGGTGAGAGGCAGTTTGAGCTTTGGGGGTGAGGGGCAAGGAGTTGGCTCCTGAGGGTGTCTCAGACCGCTGGGGTGGTGGGAGGAGGCTGTCCACGGGAACCGCAGCATAACTGTAGCAGCGGGGCAGGCCCAAGCACGGCTCAGCCTTCCTTTGGGCGTTCTGGCTCTGGCCTGGGTGGGAGCTGTAGGGTGGAGAGGACAGGGGAGCACAGTACATCCCAAGATCTCAGGGAGACCAGGAGGGGAATGTGGGGGCAGTTGGGGAGGGTGTTGATCGTATCTGTGCGGGGATTTCTCCACCCCTAATTATCCCGTGGTAATTAATAGGTCTGGAACTTTGGCCTTGGAGCCAAGCTAGGTGAGTAGTGAACAAGGGAACAGAGGGTCTGATTGCTTAACCTTGGCGGGGGAGGGATGGCTTTATGAGAGAGCAGAGGAGGCAACCCCTGCAGGGGGTGCTTGTGGGACCTCTGGGATGCCCCTATTCCCAAATGAAAATGATGTGCTCTGCTCCCTGTCTGCTTGAAATTCTACCATTACAGAGGCATTATCTGGGTCTAGAAAGATATTGTTATTTGAAGAATATGAAATGCAAATACTTTTGGGAAGGGGAAATCCTTCAGCTATTGTCAGTGACCAATTTAGTGGGCTTCATTGGTCCCCACCTGAGGACAAAAGAAGTTCCCATGGAGGAAGGACTGGGGAGAGAGTACAGGGCAGGCAGCAGAGACAGGGGCCCATAGCAGGAGTGTGGCATTCTAATTCCACCCTGGCTACTCTCCTATCTGTGACCTTCGGAAGGCTCCTCATGCTCTGTGACCTTTTGGGGGAGTTAGTTACAATAACTAATGTTATTTACAATGTTAATTACAATAACAACACCTACTGCATGTGGTTGTTGGGAGCAATAAATGAGGTAATGCTTCTGAGGGCTTAGCCCAGGGCCTGGCTTGGAGGAAGCGCTTATCAAATGGGGGCTGTTCTAATTTGGGGACCAGGAGGGTTTGGGGGATGTCTACAGGCACAAGAAACCCTTTGGCTAACTTCACAGGTGGGCTGGTCCTCGCTCAATGAGGGCCTTCAGAGAGCCCACCCCATCAGCCTGGCCGGCTGTGAGTGGAGGTCCTCCCTGCTGTCCCCAGGCAGGTGTGAGCCCTGAAGGCCAGCTTGGAGCCATCCAGGCTTCCCCTGTGCTCAGCTGTCACTCCTGAGAGAGGGAGAGACCTAGAGGTGATGGGGTGGGGGCAGAGAGCAAGGCAGGGGGATTCAGAAAGGGGAGAAAAGGGTTAAAGGCAAAGCTAATTCGTAGGGAGAGAGGAGAGGGGGCTGGGGTGGAGAATGCTAATCACTGCCTTCAAGGCTCCAAAGGGTCTGTCAGTGGCTTTGGACAGAAAAAAGAGCAAGGTAAGAAATGAGTGGCTTGTGAGACTGAATTTAAGTGGTGGACAGTATATGACCAGGTAGGCAACTCTTCTGCCAAGAATATAAGTTCTATGAGGGCAGGGATTTTTTTCCCCCACTGCTATATTCCTAACACCTGGAACAAGCTCTGGTGCAAAGTAAGTGCTTAATGAATATTCCTTTTTTATATTTAATTTTTAAATTTATAATTGATACATAATAATTGTACATATTTATGGGGTAATTACCATATCCATCATTTTAAATATTTATCATTTCTTTGTGGTGACATTTAAAATTTTCTCTTTTAGCTATCTTGAAATACACGCCACGTTGTCATTTGCTATGGTCACCCTGCTATGTACTAGAACACCAGAACTTACTCTTCCTGTCCAACTGTGATTTGCACAGTCGACCAGCCTCTCTCAATCTCCTCCTCCCCACGCCCCTCCCCGGCTTCTGGTAGCCACCATTCTACTCTCTATTTCTACGAGATCAGCTTTTTTAGATTCCACATACGAATGAGATCGTGTGGTGTTTGTCTTTCTGTGCCTGGCTTATTTTACTTAACAGAATGTCCCCCAGTCCATCCATGTCGCTGCAAGGGACAGGATTTCATTCTGTTTTATGGCTGAATAATATTTCATTGTATGATACACCGCGTTTTCCTTATTCATTCACCATTTGATGGGCATTTAGGTTGATTCCCTATCTCAGGTATTGTGAGTAGTGCTGCAATAAACATGGGAGGGCAGGTATCCCTTTGATATACTGATTTTATTTCCTTTGGATAAATACCCAGAGGTGGGATTGCTGGATCATATGGTAGTTCTGTTTTTAATTTTTGAAGAAACTCCATACTGCTTTCCATAATGGCTGTATTAATTTACATTCCCCCCCATGGTTTATAAGAGTTGCTTTCTCTTCCCCATCCTTGACAACGTTTGTTATTTTTTGTCTTTTTGAGAATAACCATCCTAACTGGGGTGAAGCGATATCTCATGGTTTTTATTTGCATTTCCCTGATGATTAGTGATGTGGAGCGTTTTTTTGTATACCTGTTGCCCATTTGAATGTCTTCTCTTGAGAAATATCTATTTGGGTCTTTTGCCCATTTTTTAATCGGATTATTTGGATTTTTTTGCTATTGAGTTGAGTTTCGTATATATTCTGAATATAAACTCATTGCCAGATGCATAATTTGCAAATATTTTCTCCCATTCTGTGGGTTGTCTCTTCGCTTTATCGATTGTTTCCTTTGCTGTGCAGAGCTTTTTAGCTTGATGAAATCCCATTTGTCTATTTTTGCTTTTGTTGCCTGTGCTTTTGTGGTCTTATTTAGAAAATTATTGCCCTACAGTTTGGGGGATGTCCACGATTGTAGCTCTGACTTGGGCAGTGCATAGGCAATATATATAACCAAAGTGTTGTACCCCCATAATATTATGAAATTTAAAAAAATTCTTGCCCAGTCCAATATCATGAAGCATTTCCTCTATGTTTTCTGTGAGGGGTTTCATAGTTTCAGTTCTTACATTTAAGTCTTTAATCCATTTAGAATTGATTTTTATATATGGTGAGAGATATGGTCTAGTTTCATTCTGTGTATGTGGGTATCCAGTTTTCCCAACATCATTTATTGAAGAGACTGTCCTTTCCTCAATGGGTGTTCTTGGTGCCTTCATAAAAAATGAGTTGGCTGTAAATACATGGATTTATTTCTGAGTTCTCTATTCTGTTCCATTGGTCTGTGTGTCTGTTTTTATGCCAGTACCTTGCTGTTTTGGCTACCATAGGTTTGTATAATAGTATATTTTCAAGTCAGGTAGTGTAATGCCTCCAGCTTTGTTCTTTTTGCTCAGGATTGTTTTGGTTATCCGGGATCTTTTGCCTTTCCATACAAATTTTAAGATTTTTTTTCTACTTCTGTGAAGAATGTCATTGGTATTTTGATAGGAATTGCATTGAATCTGTAGATTGCTTTGGGCAATATGAACATTTCAATAATATTAATTCTTCTGATCCATGAATGCAGGTTATCTTTCTACTTATTTGTGTCTTCTTCAAGTTATTTCATCAATGTTTTATAGTTTTTGTTGTAGAGATCTTTCACTTCCTTGGTTAAGTTTATTCCTAGGTATTTTAATATTTTGTATCTATTGTAAATGGATTTATTTTCTTGATTTCTTTTTCAGATAGTTTGCTATTGGCATATATAAATGCTGCTGAATTTTATATTCTGATTTTGTATCCTGCAACTTTACTGAATTCATTTATTAATTCTCGTATTTTCTTGGTGGAATCATTAGGATTCTCTCTACATAAAATCATATCATCTTCAAACAGGGACAGTTTAACTTTCTCCTTTCCAATTTGGATATCCTTTGTTTCTTTCTCTTGCCTAATTGCTCTGGCTTGAACTTTCAGTACTATGTTGAAAAAAGGTGGTGAAAGTGAATATTCTTGTCTTATTCTAGATTTCAGAGGAAAAGTTTTTAACTTTTCCCTGTTTAGTATGATGTTAGCTGTGGATTTGTCATACATGGCCTTTATGGTGTTGAGGTATGTTCCTTCTATACCCACTTTATTGAGGGTTTTTATCATGAAGGTATTTTGAATTTTAAAAAATGCTTTTTCTGTATCTATTGAAATGATCATATGGATTTTGTCCTTTATTCTATTAATGTGATGTATCATGTTTAGTGATTTGCATATATTGAACCATCCTTGCATTGCTGGGATGAATCTCATTTGGTCATGGGGAATGCTCTTTTTTATGTGTTGTTGAATTCGGATCAGTAGTATTTTGTTGAGGATTTTTGCATCTGTGTTAATCAGAGACATTGGCCTATAGTTTTGTGTGTGTGTTGTGTCCTTATCTGGTTTTGGTATCAGGGTGATTCTGTCCTTGTAGAAGTATTCCCTCTTCTTTAATTTTGTTGAAGGGTTTGAGTAGGATTGTTATTAATTCTTTTTTAAATGTTTGGTAGAATTCAGCAGTAAAGCTATCAAGTCCTGGGCTTTTCTTTATACTCATTATTGGTCTGTCCAGGTTTTCTATTTCTTCATTGGTCAATCTTTGTAGGTTGTATGTGTTCAAGAATTTATTCATTTCTTCAAGGTTTTCCAAATTTGTTGGTGCACAGTTGTTCACAGTAGTCTCTTATGATCCCTTGTATTTCTGTGGTATCAGTTGGAATGTCTCCTTTTTCATCTCTGATTTTATTTGCATTTTCTTGCTATTTTTCTTAGTCTAGCTAAAGGTTTGTCAATTTTGTTTGTATTTTTCACAAAACTGCTCTTTGTTTCATTGACCTTTTGTATCATTTTAGTCTCTATTTCATTTATTTCTGCTCTGATATTTACTATTTCTTTCTTTCACTTATTTTAAGGTTAGATTGCTGTTTTTCTAGTTCCTCGAGGTGTTGTGTTAGGTTGTTTATTTGAGATTTTTCTACTTTTTTGATGTAGGCATGTAGTGCTATAAAATTCCCTCTTAGGACTGCTTTTGCTGTCTCCCATAGGTTTTGGTGTGTTGTATTTTCATTTTAATTTGTATCTAGAAATTTTTTAATTAAGAAATATTTCTTGAATGAATGCATTTTCATGAATATGTGCGGACATGCTCATATTCTCCTGTGAGAAGTAAGTTCTACCCAAAGGCAGGGGATGGCCCTAATGTGTTCCCAGGCTCCCAGCCACTCTGGCTTCTGCTGAGGCCTGCACACAGGCACCCTCCACCAGCAAGATGCTGGCTGCCTGGCCCCGAGGGTGAGGCCCAGTGCTTGCCCAGTTGGTGGGCAGGCAAGTGCAGCAACCCGGCATGGCCACATGGTGGGGGAGATTCCCTTCCTCTCCTCCCTCTCCAGGCTGGGAGCACTAAGGCCTGGGTCTCACTGCTGTGTCCACTCTCTCCATCGTGGGCCACCCTGCCTACTGTCCTTCCCTTAAAGTCTATAGACTGGGCTGGGCAGACTCACCTCCTTTCCAAATCTGCCTTTGATTCTGTCCCTTCCTCCCAGGCCTGGTTGGGGTGGACAGGGTCATCCTTGAGCAGGCGCCGCACTTTGCCCTTCCCAGGAGGAGGAGGATCCCCTCACTCTCAGCTTCTTCCCCATTGTGCCCATGTTGTTTGAGAAGTGCCTCCCACAGTCCCACTGTTCCTTCATTGCACCCCTCTGGCTGTGCCTGGAGGTCAAAGACCTCAAGCCAGGGGACCTGCAAGCAGCCCAATATTATTGCTTCATCAGTGCCTGCAGGAAGGACACTGTGTAAACAGGCATTTGTTCCATCGCTATCTTTACATCCTGCTCCTGATGCCTTCTCAGGACCTCCTGGCCTCGGGGAGGGCTTACTCACCTGGGATGCCCTCTGAATGGTGGGTGGAGAATGCAGCTGGGGTCAGGCCCTCCTGGATCAAAGGGGCTGTTCCCTGTTGTGGGCATCTCAGAAGAGCCGAGACTCTGGAATTGAAATCTGACCTGGAGCATGGGATGCCCAGGCAGCCCGGGGGGAGCTGGCCAAGTGACCCTGGTGGCTGACACTTGATCCTAAAGGAGACCGAGGGGCTTGGTCCCAATGGCATGCCCACCTTCATTCAGCTGCGCAAGTTTGAGACATTTGTGGGGAACCCGTCACCCTCGCCTCTAAAGCCTACCTGCGCTGTGCCCAGGAGCTGCTGCATCTATTGGGCCCAGCCTTCAGACAGTTCCCCACTCTCTTTCCACCACCCAAACTGAGCTGGCATTTGCCTCATCTCCTGAAGGTACGCGTTACTGGTGGGAAAGTGCTCTGTGAACAGTCGGGTTGCACAGGTGCGTAAGGACTGTTACTACACTGCAGAGGTATCCAGCAGTTCATGCCTGTGGAGGAGCTGCTGCTCCTCACTCCAGCCTTCCTGCTTTAATGCCAGTAGGGCTGTCACCCCTTATCTGAAAGAGGGTGTCTCTCATGAAGTTGATGGGCAGGGGAGGTTGTCTTTCAGGATCCTTGCCCAGCAGTGATGGTAGAGGGAAGCCCTGGACTGAAGGCACAGAAACTGAAGGCCAGCCCTGGTTTGTCCCCTGACCAGCCATGTGACACCAGGCAAATCCCCTTTCCTTTCTGGTCTGTGGTTTTGCAGTGGTGCCTGCTAGGAGAGGGCTACTCCTGGCCTCCCGTGACCGGCTTCTCACTCACAGAGGAGGTCTCGTCCACTAGATAAAGCTCAGGACATCAGCCTTCTGCCCTAGTGGGCCAGGACTTTGGGCAAGTCCCCAGACAAGGTTTCTCTAAAAGGGGGAAATCCTGAAGGCTGTGGCTACCTTCTGGGTAAGCAAGAGGCCTCTGAAGAGGAGCGGCAGCTGGCCCTGAATATTGGGGGCAGAGGCCTGGGAAGAGCCCCGTGGGCCCACCTGTGAGCGCAGTGGGAAGGAGGGAAGCAAAGGGAGGTACTCCCGGAGATGCCAGGACTGGGAGGCTCTGGTGGCACCCAGTGGTCTGGAATGCTGACCAGGGAGCGGGTGCTGCTGCTTGGACCGATTCCTTCCCCAGCCCCCTGAGGACCTCACGGGGGCTCTTTCTCATTCTTTCTGCCACCCCGAGCCTCTTGGTGTGCTGTTTTCTCCATCAGGAAGACCCTCCCCCGTAGCTCTGCAGGCTCGGATGCCGCCATATTTCCCCACTTGTAAGAACCTGTGGGTCCTCCTGCTGGAAGGCACAGCTCCCTCTTTCCCTGTGTCCTTGCCTTGTCCAGCTTAACTCTGCCCTGCGTCGTCATGTACACCACCAGCCTGGGAGCCGCCTGGGCCAGGCTGTCTGTCTCAGCTCCTGTCCTCTCTGTGCCCACAGCTGTGTCTTGCACACAGCAGGTGCTGCATGACCCAATGACCAGATGTAAGGGAGGTGGCAGTTACATAAGCAGAGCGCCCAGAATAGCTTCCTCTCTGGAGTTTCTTGGACTCTGCAGAAACTTGGCATCTCGAAAGCTCTAGAGCCGAACCCAGGAGGACTGTAAAGCAGGGACAGCCAAGTGTTCTCCATGACTTGGAACCTGCCAGTGCCCTGCGGAGTTGTCAGGGGGGCTGTAGGCGTCCGCAGCACAGGTGAGGAGGCTGAGGGGCTGGCAGGGCGAGGACTTCCCCAGGACACCCCGAGACATGGCAGAACAGGGCCTGGAACCCAGGCCTTTGACCTTTTCATGTGAGGGAACGGGAATGGGCAAATTCCTGTGCCCGGGGCTTGGATGGCGTAGTGCCTCTGGAGTCATGATCATTTCACAAAAGCGTTTCTTTAGGGCTTTTGTTGTCATTGTTTAATAGAGAAACATAAAGGAAAGAAAACAAAAATGATCCATAATCCACTCCCCAGATAATCTCTATGACATTATTATTATTTTTTAAAGTCATATATTCATTTCAGAAAGGTGTAAAATAGAACATTAAAGTCTTCTTGCTGCTACTCCACTCTTTCTCTTCTAGGTAACTTCTGTCGACAGGTTTTTTTCTAGGGAAAAAAATAAGTATACGTGACAGCATTGATATTTCTGTATGTGCATGATATATTATAGTTATTAACTTACATAAAAAGGGTCATATGATACCACACACTGTATTAAGCATTGCATTCTTCATATGCCTGTACAAATTTCTGAATGTTCATCTATTCTTGTATATCCAGGTCCTGACATTTAGATCTACCTCTTTTCTTAATGGCTACATAGTAGTCCATGGTATGATGCTCTGTATTTTATTTGACCAATCCATGGCTGACTGTTTCCAGTTTTTCTTCTGTCAAATAAGGCAGCGAATACCCCTGTGCGCCTATCTTGGCATACTTTTTCAGTCTGAAAGGGGTTACTATTAAAGTAAAGCTCTGACCTTTGTTTAAAGTTGTTGGTGCAAGAAAATATTTATTGGCCTGTGTCCTTAATGTATAATAGTAACAATAATGGTAATAATACATTCTGCACTTACTATGTGCCAGACACTGACCTTTACATGTACAGCACAACCAGGAAGGGGCGAGCAGGCCAGCGTCCCTGGTCCCAGGAAGAGGTGATCTGCCCAGGGGATGCTCTGAGGGCCCAGGAATGGCAGCACTCCTACTTTGGCCTCAGCTGGGGAGGCATGAGCTCAGGTGGCTGATGAGACCAGCCATGCAAATCCGGAAAGCCAGGTGCATTCGGTGGGGAGCTCAGGGCATGGGGTGGGCAAAGCAGCTACACCTAGGAAAAGGCAGATCATTGAAGGATGAGAACTAAGTAGGTGACAGATTTGTGGGCATGGGTGGAAGGCCAGGTAAGGGGGCTGCAGTCAGGAGGAGTAAGCAAGATGTCAGAGGCCTTGGCAGCCAACGCAATGGGCACGATCTTGATTTGTTCCTAACAGCTTCACTGAGATATAATTCACATATCATACAATTGACCCATTTAAAGCATACAATTCAATGTGTATTCAGAGTTGTGCAACCATCACCACAATCAATTTTAGAACATTTTCATCACCCCCGAAAGAAACCCCATACCCACTAGCAGTCACTCCCCATTTCTCCCTAATACCACCCCACACACCCCAGCCCTAAGCAACCGTAAATCTACTTTCTGTCTGTATGGATTTGCCTGTTCTGGACATTTCATATAAATGGAATCTTAAAATATGTGGTCTTTAGTGTCTGGCTTCTTTCACTCAGCCTAATGTTTTCAAGGTTCATCCACATTGCAGCATGGATCAGCCCTTCATTCCTTCTTGTTGCTGAGTAGTATTTCATTGTGTGAATAGCCCGCCTTTTGTTTATCTATTCCTCTGTTGATGGACATTTGGATTGTTTCCATTTTTTGGTTATTGTCAATAATGCTGCTCTGAACATTCTTGTACAAGTTTTTGTGTGGGCCTGTGTTTTCACTTCTCTTGGGTATATAAACCTTAGGGAGGAGTTGCTGGGTCACACGGTAACTCTATGCTTAACATCTTGCGGAACTGCCAGACTGTTTTCCAGAAGGCCCAGATAATCCTGATGGAGGCTACCGACAGTCCAGTCGTCCGTATGGGAAGGGTGGGCAGTAAGAGCCTAGGGTGAGATCTGAGTGTGTTTATGAATGAGGCCAGGATTTTCCAAGATAAACCCTGCAAGTAAAATGCCTTGACAGGTAAGATCATGCAAATGAAATGGTTACCTTCAGGGTCACAGCCTCTCAAGCCACAGCTAGAAATCAGGATTAAAATGCAGCCTCCTGCAGAGCGAGAGCCCATCCCCACTGGAAGTGGATGAGCAGGAGGAGCTTCCTGGGCAGCCGGTTGTGGGGGTACGTGGGGGGAGGATCAGGAAGGGACATTGCTGCAGCCATGCTCAAGTGGGTGGGGCTCTGAAGAAAGGCCTGCCTAGACCACCTGTGCCCCGCCCGCCAGGCCCATGCCGCCTGGGCGACCCAGAGGGGAGCTGACTTCTGGTTTCTTTCCAATCTCCTGACGTTCTCACTTTCAAAAAATAGTGTGGTGCCTTGGCCAAGCACATTCCTCTCCAAAACACAAGCGGACCCAAAAAAACCCACTAATAAACAAACAATCTCCATCCTGCCCCCCTTTGCACACCTCGAACCCCAACATACACCTGCCAATAAATTATTGAATGAGACCTTTCCAGAACACAACTTGACATCTTGACATCAGGCAGATCGGATGCAAAAGTCAAGTTCTGCCCCTTACAAGCTGTGCACATTTGGAGGAGTGAATTCCCCTCTCTGAGCCTCAGGTCCTCACCTCAACAGTGGAGGCGCTGCTGCCTGTCTCATGGCCTGTGGGAGGACTCAGAGCCGAGCCTGGCACTGGGCAGCACTCAGTGATGGTTTCCTTTCCCTCCCTGTCTCTGGCTCAGGTCCCACTTCCCTGCCCTCCCCATTTCCCCTCTCCCCCATCCCTCCCCCCATCTTGGACGCTGATAATGGCAGGATAATTGGCACACGGCTGTTAACACCTGGGGAACTGTGGGCCTATCTCCTAACACACACGTGTTCATTTTTCCTTCCTTGGAAAAGCTGGTGCCGTTTGCCTGCCTGGCTCCTGGATGGGGCCAGCGTCACTCGTGTCTGGTGGGGACTAGTGACCCTTCCCTGCCCTCCACAGATGCCCCCTGGCAGGCGGAGGGAGGGCCGTGCTTCCCTCTCCCATGGGCTTCGGCTAATGAATGATGAAGCAGCCTTCAGACCCCGGCCCTCCCCCTCTCGGCTCCCAGCCGCTGATATATTTGATCCTAGATGGCATAATTTTTCACCTAAATGTGAATGTATTTGCGAATTGATAGAAAATAGTTCTCGCTCTGGTGATATAATATAGGGCCGCCCCATCCTGGCTGCTATTTTGATTGTGACTTAAATGGATGAGGCCATCAATAATTATTTTATTGAACAGGCACATAAAAAATGATGCCGGGCTAAAGTAATTTCCCTGACAAAGCCGGCTAATGCATGTTGGGCAGTCTACCTTTGCAGTGCTGATCTTGCTGACAAGTGCTGTAGGGGCTGTTTCCTCATCCATTTGTCCCCTTCCCTGGGTTCTCCCTCTACTATGTCCCAGGAGCTCTGTGTTGTAGAGCGGAGTGGGCAAGGCTGACCTGCAGGCAGCAGCGGGCAGGGGACCCTTGCCACGCACTCTGGACACCCCAGAGCGTTTCACACATCCTCTTATTCTCCACTCAGCATAAAATGAGCCATGTGCCGGCATCTGATGGAGGAGGGGCATGAGCCTCGGAAAGGCTAAGGGGCTATGTGGAGGTCCCCCCGCCAGTCACCGGGCCTCCTGGCTCCTGAGGAGCAGGTTGTCCAGAGTGAGCGTGCCTCTGAAGCCTCTTTTCATTTGCAGCTCTGCTCTCTCCAGTTGTATTTTTGGGGGAGAAGATTGTGGTGCCTCTCCAGGAACACAGCTTCCCCAAACACACCCCTTGAAGGGGGGACTCCCCAGGGTGAAGGCTGCTGGAGGAAAGATGTGGACAGAAGCCCCATAACCCAGGCCCCAGGCAGCTGCTGTGCCCTAGGGTATAGGTGTGGGGCATGCCGTGTCCTCGTGTTTGTGAACACCAGTCTTTTCCAGAGTCTCCTGGGCTGGGGCTGGTTTAGGGGCTGGGCAGGGCAGGGTGAGAAGGAACAACTCAAAATTCAGCTGGTGAGACCCGCCCTTGTGTGGGGTGACACAGAGTTTCCCAAACTGCAGCCTTTTGTGTTCCACCACAATTTTTAGCTTTATCTACATACCACTTATACTGCTATTTACTTAATATATTTCCTTAAATCAACTAATGTTTAACTCAACCCCATTCTAGACAATAAATCCATTAAATCACTGTTTGAAGTATTCATTTTATTTTTCTAATGCACACCAAAAATGAAAGCATCACCAAAATAAAAACATGTGTGTCCAGGTAACAATGAGAACCATCTGGTCAGCACCAGGAGTCCCTGTGCCTGGGCAAGGCTCTGTGTCCCCACTGGGCAGAGGCAGAGGCAGAGGCAGAGGCGAGCCAGGACGGAACAAGGGATCACCGTGGTCACCCATCTTCGCATCGGCCTGGCCCGGATCAGCAGAGTGGGGACCTCAGAATGGCCGCCTGACCTTTGGTGGGCTGCCAGCACAGGCCTGGGGTGGGACAGTGTGAGTTCCCAGGGTCTGCAGGCCCACTTAGCCCAGGGTTGGGTGGTGCCTTCCCTCCATCCCTGATGGCCCCCACACTGACCCTTTTGTCTCGCTGGGCCTGTTAAGTGTTTCTCTCTGAATTAAGGCCATCCCTTCCCTGCTTTAGAGAACACAGTCCAGCCTTCCCCCTTCATCTCAAATCTGGGAAGACAAACACACAGGCCTTGTGTTTTGAAGGCTTGGATTGCTAATCTCCATAGGGAAATGGCCAGATGGAAACAGAGATGACAAATTGGGGAGCAGGGACTCAGAGGGTCAAAGCTTCCAGAAATCTCAGTGCCCTGGCCTCCAGACCTCACCATGCCCTGCTGAGGAGCTGCTCAGGCCTCCCTGGCCTCCCCCTGCCCCAGGCCCTTCCTGCCCCTTCCTCTGTTCTCTCCCCTCTCTTCTGCTCAGGGAGCAAGGGGCAGCCGGGCAGAGAGGGCTGGATGTCTGCTGGGGGGTGACCGATGCTTTTGTCCCTCACGACTTTCCCAGAGCCCAGTGGGCCTGCCCTAGGCCATCTGGCTGCTCCGGGACAAGAGTCAGACTGCAGGAAGGGGAGGAAGGGCTGTGGCCTACAAGAAGGCACATCCCTTCTAAAGGCACTTGAACTAAATAAAGAAACAGAACCTGAATGAGCTAAAGCTAAACAAACAAACAAACAAAAAACACTCCACAGGCCAGATGCCACCAGGGTGAGACCCAGAGCAGAAGTATTTTGTAAAGTTGTGGGGAGCTGTAGCACAGCTTCCATGTAGCACAGCTTCCATGTGGCCTGTGTTCCCCTGGAATCCAAAGTTCTACCACCCCTTTGGGAGCCTTTATGCAAATTAGAAAAAAGGTCCCTGCCCCAGGGTTAATGCAGCTTGCCCCGGGATGCTTGTTCGGTGAGTAGCATGTGTCTGGGTTTCAGCCCCCATCACCCCCCTGGCTGGGGCCCTTGTGTATGAACAATTGGGCAAGTGTGCTCCTTGGGGCCCTGCTGGTGCCCAAGCATTTTCCCTACAATTTGCTGTTGTTCAAAGGACACACCCTCTCGCTCCACAAACTGCAAGCAAAATCTAAAGTGGAGCTAACACATGACGGTCACAGGCAGGTGAGTCTCAGAGCCACTGGCAGAGATGTCAGACATCCATACTGCAGGTCCTCCACGGAGCCCAGAGGTGGAAGATGTCAGGTGAGGCAGGGACATAAAACTTAGTGCTGCCCCAGCCTGTGGCAGGTGCAGACAGAGACAGCTCCCTGCTTCCTCCACTCTGGATGAGACCTGCTTTTGGCACAGCTCCTCTCTGGGGACTGCGCAGCCCCCAGTTCTGGGCATGTGGGCGGCGGTTGGCAGCCACTCCCCAGCTCCCTGGTCAAGCCTAGACTGGTGTGGCCACCTTCAGGTTTCTAGAGCAGGGACGGATGAATTCACCTGCCTCTCTCTAAGGTCGGACGCTCAGGGAGGCTGGGCTTTTGCTCAGACACAACCTGGCTAATTAATTGGCTGCAGAGGGACAGACAGGTGCAAATACATGGGGCACTGCCTTCTCGCCCCTTCCTTTCCCTGGCTGGTCCATCTCCAAGTCTTCCCTGTCTTT
Organism: Daubentonia madagascariensis; assembly: GCA_023783475.1. Lineage (NCBI taxonomy): Eukaryota > Metazoa > Chordata > Mammalia > Primates > Daubentoniidae > Daubentonia > Daubentonia madagascariensis. The sequence continues at coordinate 1,179,093 of JAKFHU010000144.1, read as the reverse complement.
GCGTGCCTTTCTCCCTCCAGCCCACCCCTCTTTTCTTTCTCTCGTGTCCTTCCTCTTTGACTCCATCTGGTTTCCTCTCTCTTCCCTCTTCTTGCCCTTCTGCTACCTCTGCTATCTCCTTCCTTGTCTCCTCTGGGGAGTGAGAGATGGCAGCAGGGCTACTTGCTGGGCCACCGCTGTGGTGACCACAGCCACAGGACCAGTCATGCGGGACCTGCTATCCCAACCAGGGAGAGAGCCGCAGCCATGCAGCCACAGCACCATCCTCAAGCCTGTGCCACAGGGTTTCTGCTTCTGCAAGGACAAGAGGCTCCTGCACTGGCACATCTGTAGAGGGGCGGGGCCTGGGCAAGAGGGAGCGGCTGGGAGCTTGAGAGCACCCCTGGTGGTCCCTGGCAGAGGGGCGGGGCCTGTCCTAAGAACTTCACATTCATCAACTGACTTAATCTTCACAACAACCCTAAGAAATAAGTCCTATTATTATCCCCAGTTTTCAGAGGAGGGAACTAAAATGTGAAATGACTTGCTCAAGGTCATACAGCTGGCATGGGTCTGAGTGGGGACCTGAACCCAGGCATTGAGCTCCGGGATACACACGCTTAACCTTTGCTACCTCTCAAGACCTGATTCTCTGAAGCAGCAGGAACAGCTGCACAGAGTTCGCTTTTACCCCACTCCAGCCCCCAAAGGCTCCTCCCCCTTGTTAGCTGACACACAGATCTCTAGTATTAGAGAGTTGTTGTTTTATCTTCTGTTCAAATACAAACTCCTGTCCATGTAGGATGAAGCTTTTCACCTTTGTGTTACCTGAATTTGTCAGATATTTTTTGACAGGGAGGAGAACATAAGGTTTGAAAACTCAAGGTGTCTGAAGACTCAGAGTGTGGAGGGGGCTTCGCAGAGCAGGATTCTCAGACTTGAGCCTGTACCAGAATCTCCTGGGGGGAGACCCACATGGCTAGGCCCCACCCGCAGAGTCCTAGGGCCAGCAAGAAGGGGTGGGGTGCTAGGATTTGCACTTCTAACCTGTTCCCACATGGCCATGCTGCAGCTGCTTCAGGGACCACACTTTGAGAACCACTGCCTCCAAGAACGGGGAAGCTGGGATTCCAGAGGCAGACATTTCTGTCTTCACTGGGGTCCCTGAGGGCAGACAGGGGAAGCTGGGGGCCCTGCAGGAGCCTGGCAGTGGTTACCCGGCCCCTCCTCTGTGCAAGGCGCTCTTGGTGTCTGTGCCCAGCCTTGATGAATAGCCCTCATTTAGGTGGTGTGGGAAGCGCCTCTGCACAGACCTATCGGGTTTTTATTAACTGTTTTACTGTCGCAATTTCAAAATCAATCAAATAGTGCTGCCCTCTGGAGAGTCACCAGGGTTGGAAGGCTGCCGAGGCTCCCAGTCTAAATGCAGTGCAGGCCAGGCCCAGACCCGCGGCCGGGGCCTCGGGTGGCAAGAGCAGGCAGCAGTGCCTCATGCTTCCTCCCGCTCCATGAACAGAAGGCTTTGTCCTCTCTCTCTGAACCAAAGCCTCAGACTGGCCTGAACCACGCATCCCAGACCAGAACTAACTGCACACATTTGTTGATCTTTGAACCAGACCCAAACCTGAATTTCTCTTGCGAACCACTTACCAAACCAGTGTTCAAAACAAAACAGAGAGTAGGAAGAAAAGACCCTTAGCAAACCAGTTTGAATCGGAAGGGAGCCTATAATTTTCAAAACCATTAAACTAAAACAAACCTGGGACATCAAAAGCCTTCAAACCTGACTTGAGTCAATATTTCAATTGGTTGGGCTCCCTGGCTTGACACAACTAAGCCCCAGGTGTGGAGAACAGGCTCTCTAAGCTCCAGGGAAAACAAGGGTCTCTGTATTGAATTAAACCACCCCAGGGAAGCCCCATCCTGTAATTCCACCCCTAGCCCCTTTCGAAGGAAGTAGTGAAGACTGTGGGAGGCCTATCTGCCTTGGCCTGTCTCCTGAACATCTCCTGAATCGGAGCGTGGATCCAAAGCCCTGGTCGGCAGCTAAGTGGCGGGGGGCCAGGCCTCTCTGCCATCAGGCCTGGCGGTGCAGTCGGCCCCTGCAGCGACCCTGCCCTGGAGCAAAGCCCCCAGCAGAGGGAAGGAGGGAGGCCTCTCCAAAGGCTGGGGACAGAGTCTGAGGACCAGGTGGGTTTCCACTGTTTTCACAGGGCTGCAAGTGTGCCAGCCTCGCCAAAGAGCACGTGTGAAAAATGAGAACGTTATGAGAACAGTGAGTGGATGGGAAGCACAGGACAAAATCTGTGACTTCTGAGGCTTTGTGCCCAGCCGGGGGCTGCCTAGATCAGGTGTCTATCTCTTACTTATCTTTCAGCATCACCAAAATGTGCCCTTATGGATTGGAAGCTGCATGCACTTGAGCCCTGCTACTTGATTTGTCCTTGTTCTGGTGTCATAACGCTGCCTCTCGTCCCCCCTTCCTCCCTCTCCTTTCTTCCTCCCTTCCCTCTGAATTCCTTCCACATGTGCCTTCACCAACCTGCCTGGCCCCGGGGAAAGCCCTGTTCAAAGGTGGAATGGGCACGGCCTTCTTTACGAATTAAGACGTGCTATTGGGGAGTATTATGCAGCCACCAAAAGGAATGGAGCACTGGTACCTGCTACAACATGGATGAACCTCCAAAACATTACGCTGAGTAGAAGAAGTCAGACGCAAAAGGCCACATATTGTATGACTCCATCTGAATGAAACATCCACAATAGCCAAATCCATGGAGATAGGAAGCAGACTGGCGGTTGCAGGCGGCTGGGGCAGGGGGAGTGAGGAAGGACTGTGTAATGCCTGTGGAGCTTCCTTTGGGGGTGATGAAAATGTTCTGGAACTAGATGGAGGTGGTGGTTGCATGACACTGTCAATGCACTAAATGCCACTGGATTATACACTTTAAAATGGTTAATTTTATGTTATATGAATCTAACCTCAAATAAATAAATAAAAAGAAGCGCTATGGGCTCCCTCCTCCCACCTGGCGTGTTACCAAGGTGCTCACAATGCCACGAGACTCAGTACAGTTCATGTAAACTTGGGGGGGGGGGTCCTCCCTGTCTCGTGGATAACATACGAGCTTGGAAGCCTCAGTGAGCCCGGCCCTGAAGGAAAAAGTGAGGGAGGGGCTCCCTGGGCCATGAAAGGGAGAAAGTGACATTCCATGAGCATCCCTGCCCTGTGGGCCTGGACTAGGCATTTCACATGCAGCACCTTATTCAGTTGCATTCTTGCAGATAAAGAGGCTGGTTGAGCAAAGGTAAGCAGGTGGCCCTAGGTCACTGGCCAGTAAATGCTGGTCTGGCTCTGGTGTCCATGCCTTCAGCCCTGGCTCTACATACTAGACCCCAGATGAAGGGGCTTTTGGAAATGATGCTGCCCTGGGCTTGGTTAGCCCTGCAAGGGCCACTCCCCTGGGCCTGGCCCCTGCCCTCAATTTGACTCTAGTCTGTTCTCTGTCTGCCCTTTACACCTAATGGTGGAGTCCCCACGCCGGCCTGGCCCACCCGTGCAGTAGAAATCTGGCCTTCCCTGTGTGCTCTGCAGGATTCAACACACACAGGAGGGGTCATAGGGTCTGCTTCAGACAGCCAGACCACAGAACAGCAGCTGCCTCCTGTCAGTGCTGGTTCTGTTCACCCAGAGGGGGATGGTGGGGCTGTTCTTTTAACAAAGATGGGTCGGATGCCTGCTGTGTGCCAGGCACCATGCTAGGTGTTAGGGACGTAGCAATGAGCTCATGTCCTTCCACCTTCTAGTGGGGGAGACAAATAATGAGAGGCACAGGTAGATCAGGCCAATCTGTGTCAGGTCAGGAGAGGTGCCGGCAACAGAAATAAAGCAGGGGAGGGGAGAAGACGGTTATAGGGAGAGGGGGAGAGAGCTTTAGAGGGCCCAAAGAAAGCTTTTCTAAGAAGGTGACATTTGTGCAGAGACCTGAGTAAAACCCAGGGGAAGAGGCTTCCACGCAGAAGGAACAACAGGTGCATGGCCTCTGAGTAGCCAGTGACCTCGGCAGGTTCAAGCAACAGCCAGTAGGCCTGTGTGGCTGGAGGGCACAGGATAGGAGCTCAGACAGACAGGCCAGCGCCACTTTGGAACAAGGAGGAAAGAGGGTGTGTGGCTTGATTGCCGCCTGGGGAGCCTTGGAAGGGCTGAGCAGAGGAATGGCATTGAGGCCTAATGGTTGTCAAGGACAGTGCCCAAGGCTGTATGGAGAGTGACTCTCAGGGGTGAGAGCAGAAGCAGGGAGATGGCACATTTTCCCAGGTGTTGCTTTGGCCCTCTGGGTCCTGAAGGGTTTCCAGTCTCTGAGGCTGGTCTGCTGGGGTGGAGGCCGTGCCCTGCCACTTACCACTGTGTGACCTTGAGCAAGTCGCTTAACCTCTCTGTCTCTCTTTCCCCATCTGTAAACTTGGAAAAATAATAATACCTCCTTCATAAGGTTGTTGTGAGGATTATGTGGCAGAACAGTGGTAGCGCACAGTAAGCATTAGGTATGTGTTAGCTATCATTAACCCCTTAGCATTTCAGCACCGCCTTATAACAGTCTCCTGGTGGGAGAACAAGGCACTAACAAGGGGTTCTAGTTGCCTTTCCTTCTGCCCCTCCCTGGGCCTTGGGTGTCCTCATCTGTAAAAAGAGGATTAATTAGCAGATCTTTAAGGGCCCCTCCAGTTCTAACACCTGAATAATTAGAACCAATACTCCTGGCATACAAAGGAAAAGCAAAAGATTAAGTACCTACAATGTGCCAGGAGAGACCACACAGGTTGTTGCGTTCAATCTTTCCAACAACTCAGTGAGAGTATTTTTTCCATTTCATAGATAAAGACCAGTGTTTTTATCTTTCTCTTTCCTTAGTCTGTTAGTGTTGTTTTTTTTACCCATTAGATAAATATATTGAAGGAGAAATTTCCATTTTGTTTTATAAACTTTTAAACTTAACTTAAATTTAACTTAAATGTAAAATTTAATTTTCCTGGCTGTGTGTTCCATGTTCCCTTGAAAGAAAAGTTTCCTGAAGTGCTCAGAGTAATCTTTCAAATGGGGTTAGGATTTGGAAACACAGAGAGGAAATAAAATTCAGTTCCTAGCCCAAGACTAAGGCAAAACAAATTTGATTATTTCTCTCCTTGGTCCAAGATCAATGGAAGTTAATACATAGTTTTTCAGAGGTCAGTCCCCTGGGGACTACCTGGTGACCACTCGGCCCAACCCTAGAGGTTAGCTGGAAAAACACTGTTGTCACAAAGCCCATGTCCATTTCACAAAGCCATAGAGTCGTGTGGCAAACTAGGTATAAACGAAGGCAGGAGATACAGAGCAGAGACCATAGTCATAGCAGGGCATGCCTTGCTTAGACTTCTGGCTAGACACTGCACTAGGGGTTTTCACATGTATGAGCCAATGGAGGCAAAAAGGCAGAATAGTAAACAGAAGATGGACCCAAATGTAGGCTGGTCATAAATCAATTAGTGGCTTCATAGCTCATTGAACAAACCTAGCCAAAATGGGTTGATGGATGGTTCGACTTCGACCTAGAGGAAGGTTGCTGGTGGCCTGCCTTCAAGGTCTCTGCTTGGCCCTGAACTCATCAGCACACATGTGTCAGCAGCTTGGCTTGGTGGATGCAGACGAAGCAGGCAGGTTTATCACAAAGCTGGGAAGGAGAGTGACCACTCAGGTGTTTCAGAGTGTTAGGCTGGATGAGACCTTAAAGATCACCCCTTCTCACTCTACAAAGAGATGGAACTTGTTCAAAGTCACACAGTTAGTTTGTGGCAAAGCCAGCCTAGGGGCAAAGTTCTCTACCTCTCTGTGCTGTGCTGACCAATTTAGGGTGCCTGTGATCCTGGCAGGCCCGGGCCAGCGGCTGGTTCCAGCAGGGTACAGTGTAACAGGAATGAGTGTACACTGTATGTTTCAGGTTCAGAAAAATCAATTCTAAGTACCAGATGTGGGAGGTTGGCTCACAGCTGGTCTTGTACAAAAGACCTGGGGGGAGTCTATTGACCATGAGATCCATAGAAGCCAGAGGGTGATGCAGCCGCTAAACAGGGAAGTCTCACCTCCCACGGCCTGGGAAGAGCCAACGCGTCCAGAACCAGAGGAGGGACAGCCTCATTTTTGTCCGTACTCATTGGCCACTTTGCAAGACTCCTGTTTATTTCTAGGTGTCACAGATTAAAAAGCACATCAAGGCTTGAAGACTACAGAGGAGAATGGCTGAGCTGACAAGAGTTTAGGGGAGCCTGTCAGACACCTTATTAAAGGAGCAGAAGACCCTTGGCCAGAAAAAAAGGAGAAGGAAAAGAGCCTTCAGTTTACGAGGGGCTTGTCGTGGAACGAAGGCAGAGGCTTGTCTAGGGTGGCCCTAGAGGGCAGAGCCGGGATGCAAAGTGGTGTGGTGGTAGATTACTGACCGTTTCCCTTGGAGTGCCAGGGAGGTAGCAGGTGTTATGTGGAAAAGGGGGTCCAGAGTCAAGCAATAGTAGGAAATGTATGTATACTATACTCTAACCCCCTCTTGGAGATTTGAAGTGCATATTAGCACATATATATGCCTATATATGTATATATATAAGTACATCATATGGGATGAATCCAAAGGTATAAAAGGGCTTGTCTTTGCCCAAGTTCCCTAGGAAGCAGAGGGCTTAGATGCTATGACTTGGAGAGGAAGTGCAATGTCAGGGACAGGGATGAGGAGGAAGAGACTACATAAGGGTGTGATACTGAGCTGGCTGCAGCTAAGTGCAACTGATTGCTGGATCCCAAGGGACTGCTCCCTGAGCAGCCGTCTTAAACTGTGTTTCAGGATTACCATTGCAGGGGATGAGAGGGAAGTACTTGGCATCGGGTCCTGTCTCCAACTGGCTGAAGATTGGCTGGGCAAAAGTTAATTCTCTTCTGCATCTGGGTTGGGCACATGTGGGCTCTTGGTGTGGCCCTGTGGTGGTAATGCCCACAGGGACACCCCGAGGGGGAGGCAAGAAGCAGCAGCAGCTGCAGGAGGCAGGTGGCACCACTGTGAAATGGACTGGTGCCCGTGCAGGGCTGCTCACTGCTTGAGGCTGGAACAAGAGACATGTAAGGCAGAAAGGACCGGATGGGTCTGGTATAGGCTGTGATATATGTACAGTGGAAGGCACGTCTTCTTTCCAAATTTTTGTTATTATAGTATTGCTAGGAACATTCTAGTACATATCTCCTACCACCCAGATCTTCCCCTCTTGGGAAGCCTTCAAAACAGAGTCCATGCATGGACAAGCATATATGTACGTAAATATATGAAGTAGGTAATATTCGCATGCACACATTTTCATACAAATGGGAGCATACTATACCACATAGCTCTTTTTATTACCTAAAAATATATCTTGGAGATATTTCTTTAGCAGTACACGTAGAACTGTCTCATGCATTTGAATGGCTGTATAGCACTTCATCCTGTTGAAGTACCATAATTTGTTTAAATGTCCTATTAATGGACATTTAGGATGCTTCTAATCTCTTGCTATTACAATCACCATGGCAGTAAATGTTCTTGTACATCAGTCATTTTGCATCCCTGGGAGTTTATCTTTAAGGCAAAATACCTACAAATGGAATAGGTGGGTCAAAGGGAACATGCATTTGCAGTTTTGATAAATGTTGCCAAATTGCCTTCCAGGGAAGATGTGCCAGATTCCCTCCCAGCAGCAATTTAGGGGGGATGCCTGTTTCCCTCATCCTCACCAGCACGGTGCACTATCACACTTTTGCTCTTTGCCAATGTAAAAGGTAGGAAATGATATTTCAGCGTGATTTTAATTTTCATGTTTTAACTTATAAGTGAAATTGAGCCTTTTTTCATATAATATTTAAGAGCCATTTACATTTTATTTTTTGTGAAATATCTATATCTTTTGCCCATTCTTAATTTAAAATTTTTAATATAAAATATTTCAAATATACAAAAAGGTATGTGTATATATATTTAGTGTACATATTTACATATATGTATGTATTATATATTTATCATAAGGTATAAAAATAGAAAAAAACACATGTACTCACTATGTAGATTAAGAAATAGACCATAATAATACCTTTGAAGTCCCCTGTGTCCCACAAGTAACCACAATTCTGAATTTTGTGTTTATTCACTCATTTTACATTTTAGTTATATATATGCATGTATATGTGGGAGATGGAGAGAGAGAGAGAGAGAGTTTGTGTGTCTCCTTAAACAATATATTGTTGTGTGTGTTTGGGGTCTTTTATATAAATGGTATTGAACTATATATATACACTTCTGTAACTCTAATACTATTGTAACTTCTGTACTTCTGATATTATTCAACATTTTTCAAAGTTCTCAACATTGTTTTTGAAATTTGTCCATGTTGTTGTTAATAGCTGTAATTTATTAATTTTTGCTGCTGTAAAATATTTTCTTGTATGGTTAAGCCACAATTTACCTTTTCTCCTATTGATGGGCTTGTGGGCCACTGCCAATTTTTTGTTATTCCAGTGTTGCTAGGAACATTCTAGTACATATCTCCTTGTGCACATGGGAAAAAATGTCTAAAGCAGAGTATATATATCCAGGGTTGGAATTTCTGGGACATAGGACATATGCATCTTCAGGGAACAAGATAATGAACCTTTGTCTATTTAAAAAATAGATTGCAGCTCTTGTTATTGATTGTAGGGGCTCTTCAAGCATGGAAGCAATTAGCACTTTGTCTGTGATATGAGCATATTAGTGTTTAGATGCTCACAAAAATCCTGCAATAAAGAACCCTCTTTAAGTGGGTGTTTCCCTAACTAAATTGACCACAAGCCCCAATGTTAGGTCTGGTGGAGGGTAAACAGAGGGCAGGGAGGTGGCTAAGGGTGGCAAGCAGGAACTGAATTGTACTAGGAACCAAATTTCAGCTAGGAACTCTTCCCTGGTGGGAACATACATAATAAAAAGTTCCTAGTAACCTTTAACTGACCTAGAGTTTATTACCATCTAATTAGCATAACATGGGTGGGGCTTCATGGAGAATTCTAGAAAAGACACACGCACAGAAAGAGAAACTGTTATATAACCTACCCTGTTATGTAACCGGTCATGTGCTCTGTTATATAACACCAGCCTGTCAATCACCCCCAAAGGCGGGAAATGGCCACCAGTCCTGCTGGGGAAAAGGCGGGACAAACTAGTGGGCTTATAAAAGGCAACTCGCATCAACCTCCAACGTCTTTCTCCACTCCTGGAGACAGACCCGTTCCACTCTCTCTGGAATGTATTTTCCCTTTGTGCAGCTTCCTTCACTTTCATTCTTTCTTTTATGTGATAAACTGTTCGTGTTAAGTTGTTCTGTGTTTGTGATCACTTAGTCATCGGCTCGGCTGGGTACCAGTACTCATTCTTGACACTGGGAACCGGGGGACCAGGGAACATCCACACAGACGAACCTAACACCCTTTCTCCATTGAGTATTTCACAGGACTCACTCGGGAAATGCCGTTGTAAGGGAATATGCATCAGGACCTGGTCAGACAGGATGCGCCATCTGGGCAACTTTCAACAGTAGGACAAGTGCCCCCTGCCCTGCCCGGGGGACCTTAAGCTCTCAGAGACAGAGCCTCACCGAAGCCTTTCTGGTCTGCCCTCCACTCTACAGTTTAGGGGTCCTGTCCTCATTGTGCATCCATAGTGTGTCAGGCTGTGTGCTGGACACTTTCTGTCACTTATCTCTATTCCCATAACTAAGAGGGAAGCAAGGCTCAGGGAAGAGAGCTTCCTTAAAGGAAGACAAACTGGCCATCTGATTCAAAGCCCATCTTCACTCCATTACATGCTGTCTCACAGGACTTGCTTACAACCAAAACAGTGCCCAAGACCCAACTCCCCAGGCAGCCAGACACTGGCTTTGTCCCTCTCTGATCTTGCTGCAAACATGAATCCTTGTCTGTCCTGATCCTCTGGCTTGTGGTCTGTGCTGATCGGAGGGGCCACATCCTGGCTCTCCCATCTCCTGACGGCAAGTCTGAGACTTTTTCCCTTTGGGCTCCTGGCACTTGGCTCAGGCCTTGGTACACAATCAATGTCCGTTTGATGATGATAATCAATGATGATAATAGTAGTGAACATGTGTTTGTTGCTTACCACAGGCCAGCTCTGTGCTAAGGACTCTATGAGAATTATCCCACATAATTGTTCACAGCGACCCTGTGTGGGTGCTGTAACCATCATCTCCATTTCAAAGATGAAGAAACTGAGGCTGAGGGAAATTTGGACATTTATCCAAGATCACACAGCCACTGAGCGGTGGAGGTAGGATTTGAACTCTAGTGCCAGGGCTTGTACCTGCTGCATGCTACACATCTGACCAGATGGCTGAGCCAGGTGACCCCTGTCTAGCAGATACTATACACATAGCATTAATGGTACCCAGGCACTATTGCCCATGGTGACAATGACAGGAGCCCAAGAGCTTTTAATTTAGCACTGCAGGGAGGCCTCTGGGAACAGGCAGTCATGGGTTGGGGAGGACTACAGGCCTGGTCCTCTGCCCCTTCCCTGCCCCCTCATGCCAGCTGGGGTCACAGGCCCAGCCCAAGGCCACTTGAAGCTCAGGCGAGAAAACATTCCAGTTTGTAGGAGTTGGCAGTTGCTCTGGGCAAGCTGCAAGCAAACAGCTGTGACTCCGGTCCCCAAAGCTCTCCCCCCCTTACCTGTGTCAACACTTTTATTTTTAAAGTGGCAGAGCCAAGGTGGGGGCTGGGGATGGGCAACGTGGAAGGAGGGAGCCGGTCCTTATCAGCACTGGGGTCCTTGCATATGTAACGCTGTCATATAATTAACAGTGAAGATCATTTACATTGTCGCTTAGCTAATTTTCATAATGTTTTCTTTATTATCAGAGGAAGAAATTAACCCAAGAATTTATTTACATAGCAGCCTCAAACAGTAACAGCTTGCTAATTGCCTGTTAGGTGATTAATAAGCTTACAGCAGATGCTAATGCGTCGTGGGTTCCCCGTTTCAAAGGTGCTCTTGCCGCACGCTTGTGTTTTTGGCAGCTTAATTAGTGCAATAATTATGTACTTGTTGCTCCTTCTTTCGAGCAAATACTGTCAAATGCTTAAAAGATTAAAGTGAATTATATCCTGAGAACTCACAGCGCTTGAGGATGCCCGTTCTTGCTAACTTCTCTGCGAGTTCAGAAATAGAAGAGAGTAAATAAGAGAGAGGTCTAACGTGTAGGGGGAGCGGAGATGAACTCGAGTTGGCCAGGTTCCAGGCCCGGCTTTGCCCTTCACAAATGGAGAGACCATGAAGGCTGCCTCAGTTTCCCATCTATACAAGGAGGGGCAAATCATTGGCATGGGAAAGCAGGGAGGGGAAACTTTAGAATCAGAGAGACTCAAGTGACATAGCAACTGAGTGCCATGGGCAGATCTTATTTGGGTCCTGATTTGAGCAAACCAGTTGTAAAAAGACATCTTTGAGATAATCAGAGAAATCTGACACTGGGCTGTGTAGTAGATGGTATCCAGAAGTCATTGTTGATTTTCTTAGGTGTGATAACAGCATAATGGGTATGTGAAAGGAAAATATGCTTATCTGTTAAATACACACACTGAAGTGTTTAGGGTTGAAATGATATGATGTCTGCAATTTGCTTTAAAATACTCCAGCTCCCTCCTAAAAATAGTGGGGTCTATAGATTAAATAAGATTGCAAAATGTGGATTGACACTGAAGCCTGATCATGGGTACATTGGCAATCAATGTGACTATTTTCTCCACTTTTCTGTATGTTTGAAAATGTGCATAATAAAAACATTAGGCCATAGGAAGAAGGGGATGAGAATTCTATGAAGACATAGGTCTTAGAATCTGGGTGCCTCTGCTCGAGTCTGGCTCTACCCCTTGCTAGCTGTGTGGCCTTGGGCAAGGACCTAACCTATCTGTGCCTCAGTTTCCTCATCTGTGATATGAAGATATACTTGTTGCATATAGGTTTTAGCACAGTGCCAGGTGCGTGCTAAGCTTTTTTGGGTCATTACTGTTATTACGCTATTGCTATCAGCTAAGGCTTCCCAGCTCTGCTGGGCCGAGGCACCATGAGCGGGCTGGCCATCAGTTTGCTTCCGCCCAACTCCAGTGCTGGGCCCTTTCCCAAGCTTGGCTTAGCATCCATGGTGGCCTTTGGCAAAAGGGGCTGCAGCTGGGATGGCTCCTCACTCTGGGACCCCGCAGGCCTGCCTCTGTCACTCAGGACAGGGCCTCAGTTTCTCCGAGGCTGCACCCCTGGCTCCTCTAGCACTTGGCCACAGGGCCTGGCCGTATGGTGAGGCACCCTCTTTATCCTCATTCTGCTTCAGACCAGACTCCCAGAAGCCTCTGCCCTGTGCAAGCTGCTTATTGGACTCTCCCTGTGGCCAAATGTCTGAATTTCTCCTGTTGCCGATTGTTCCACGCTTGGGAATCTGTGTTGCGACACTTCATCCCCTCCCAGCCCCCAGCACCTGTGCCTACTGTCCCTCTCCTGCCAGCTGAGGCCTGAGTCCATACAGGCCCCAGCCTCTCAGAGTCATTCCTTTTGTGCTGGCTGGAACATGCCTGGCATGTCTTGGCCGGGCCACTGACCTCTTGTGTGCCTTGGATCTGAGCCTCAGTTTTTCCCATCTGTAAAATGAGGCGTTTAGACAAACTCTCTAAATGCCCAGCATTAACTGACATCCAGAACATATGGAGATTCGGCAGCCCCAGCACCAGAACAGGCCTTAACCCAGAGCAGGAGCTCAGTCAACATTTGGCTATTGATTGAACAAATGCACAAATCAATGAGCTATGCCACCCGCTCCTTCCCTCCCTGCACTGGACTAGGACCCTTCATCTCCTGCCCCTGCTCAACAGTCCAGATCCACGTTCCAAGCTCCTCTTAAATGTTATGGGACTGCTACCTGGGTCTGAGCCGTGGGGAGGTTGGTCCAGTCTCAAAGGTGGATTTAATCACATCACACTCACCCTCCCCACACCCATCCCTGTGCCTACCCAGATGTCATCCTGAGCACACTCTGATAAAACAGGCACATAGCTCCCTGGGGTAGAAGAAGCAAGATTTTACAAGGTGTGGGAAGGAAGGCACAGCCTGCATCACTTTAAGCAAGGGAGAGCCGGGGAGTCTCATCTGATCCCTAAATGCACGGGCTAACCCTGCCTCCCCACCTTTGCTCAGCAGCTTCCCCATCTCTTTCGACGGCGTTCTCCCCACTCTCCAATCAAAGCTCTTTTTTAAGGCTCACCCCTCTTGGAAGCCCATGGTGGTTTCTTGCTGCTCACAGGAACTTCTGTGTTTGTGTCCTGAGCAAATGTGAGCAGCCAGCTTGTTTTTTTGTCACTAGAACATCACTGCTCTGCATGTAACTGAACTATAATGTCAGTCAGGGCAGGAGCCATCTTTTCTTCTTTCCCTGGACCCACCTTAGTTCGCACCCCAGGGACAAGCAGAGAGCTCTGCAGACCCAAGTGTCATATAAGTGTGGATCCAGAATCCAGACCCCTTAGCCTCTCATTCAGAGATGAGGAAAGCAAGGTTCAGGCAGGTTGAGTGTGTCCACAGGGCCCGGTATGTTCTGGGAGCCTGGTTCTGGTCGTGCCTAGTGCATAGCTTTTTCTGTTATCCCATGCTGCCCCTGTGAATACCCGCTGGGCCAAGTCAGGATGGCACTGACCTCCGAAGCAGAGGCACAGAGACCTGGGCCAGGTAGCCCCCAAACTGAGGGACTCCAGGGGCTCAGGTAGAGCCAGGTAGAGCCAGAAAATGAGTGGCTTCCTGGGGCAAAGGACATTTAGTGCTAAAACTGGGCAAGTCCCAGGCAAATTGGAATGAGTTGGCCACGCTATGATGACTCTGGATGATGCCTCGGGGCCTCTGTCCAGGCTTCCCTCCTGCCTGCAGGGCTGTGGCTGAGTGAGCTGCAGGGAGAGAACATCTGGATCAAGTTGAGCCAAGCAGTTTCTTCCTCCACAGAATCTGACACTTGAAAAAAACAAGACTGACAATGAGCCACTTTAAAGGCAGGGCCCAGGACAGAGAGTCCACCAGCTCTGGCTGCAGAGGGCTTCAGAGGGCATGGCCTTCCCTAGGCCTACAGCTCAGGTTGCCTTTGATTTGTAAGCTATTCCAGAAGGCTTCCAACAAACCCGGTTTCTGCCTTTCCTGCCTCCATGCATTGATCGCATCCCCTGATATACGTGTGCATTATACCAGTAGCTCTCATTTTTGGCACTTCCCAGAGTTGCCTATTTGTATACATTTGTCTGACTTTTTGATGATTGCCCATCTGTGGTTCCAGAGGGCAGACACCAGATATGTCTTTCGTTACCACCCATGGCCGGAACTTAGCACAGTGCCTAGGATATAGGAATCACAATAGCTAACTTTTTTTGGTAGGCACTTACCATATGCCGGTAGAACAAAGGAAGAAAGATTAAAAAGGGTGCTTAAATTAGCCAGAGTAGGTTTCTCTTGCTGGCAACCAAATGGACCCTGAGTAATAAAAGCCTTTCTTCAAAGAAGTCACTAAGGGCTTCCCTTTGTGCATTCATTTCTTTGCTTTTTTCATATAATGAACATTGAATGTTAATGACAAGGGGAATGTGAAATACACTCCTTGCCCTACAGCAGTGGTTCTCAAACTTTAGAGCATCAGAATCACTTGGAAGTTTTGTTAAATGCAGATTCCTGGGCCCCATCCCCAGAGTTTCTGATTCAACTGATGTGGATGGAGCCTGAGAACACAACTTTCTAACAAGTTCCCAGATGATGCTGACTGTGCCTGTTGGGGACAGTTTTTTAGAACCACTGCCTTAGGAGAATTAACGATCTATCTGGGAGACAGGATTTTCACAGAGTTAACGTTAACATTTAAATGCCTGACAGAGGCCAGAAGTATATTAGTAGATTTTTGGCTTCTTGGCATCTATTTGCCCTTCTTTTGATAAAAACACCCTGATTTCCTTTTGAGGATCTACCGCTCCTTCACCCTCAGGCCATGTGTTCCTAATAAGGCTCGCACCGGGCTGCGTGGTAGAGCATGTATGTACCCCCAGGAACATCCAATGAGGACACTGAGTCCACCCAGTCACATGACTTATACACTGGTTTGATCAGGTCAAATCCTAGCATCTTTGCAGGAATCGTTAGGAAGTGAGACTTGTTTGTTGGCTGGACAGAACTGCTTGTGGTCATCTTGCCACAGCGTGGAAGGAGCCTCTGAAATGGAGCTGATGAGAGAAAAGCAGAGTGGAGGGTCTGTCAGTAGATCCAGCCATTCCTGAGGGTCAGCGCCCTCTGGGCCTGTCAGTTACCCGAGTACATGAGCATATCAATCCCCTTTTCTGCATAAGCTGTATTCTGGGGTGGGATTTTCTGACACAGCATAGAAAGCTTCCTGTGTGAGACAAGGTTCTCCAGGAATTTTGAGGGAGGTCATCCCTTCTGGGTAGGGAAGCTTCATGGATGGTCAGACTCATCTCTCTGTGAGAGAAAGGGAAGGTATTAGCAAAGTTGAGCTGATGGGAAAGGGCCAGGTACAAACAGAGGCCACCGCACATGCCAGCTGGGCTGGCCCCTGGTTTCTGAGACAAGCCTGTGGACAGCTTGAGCCCAGTAGGAAGAGGGATGTCTTGCTACCCCAGTGGGAATGCACTTTGCCTTTTGTGGTCCTCTTTCCCAGAAGAGGTCACCTCTGATGCCAGAGGTTCCCAGAGCCTGCTGGCCTCTTGAATCCAGACTTCCTGCCCAGACGGGCAGCTGGGATGAGGTCATGGCTGGGGAGAGTCTTTTATCCTCTGCTAAGCTTCTTCTTTCAGTAGCAATTGCTGTCTTGCTTAATCTCAGAATTATCTGATTGTCACAGTTGAGTTTTCTACATTAGGCAGTGAGCCAACAAGTTACTTAACCTATAATTGCCCTTTAATGAAGCCCATCTTCAAAACTGAATTGTCAATGGGAAACTTGTAAACACACAGCAAGGTCCAAGACCAAGCTGGCCCAGACGTTGCAGCCAGGCCCTTGACTCCCCTCTGGCGTCAGCCACATTTGTCTGCGTTATTGGGGCTTTATTGCCAGCTGCCACCCAGAGTCGAGAGGAGGCTGGTGCTTGCAATGGCTGCCAGATGCAGGTCACCTTTTAAAAGTTTGTGAGTGCTTGGTTTGGGTGCACACAATTCCCCTTTGCCAAGTGTCTCCCTCCTTTTCTATGCTCTACGAGATGTGAAAGTGATGGCCAGATTCATGGCTTGAATTTTGCAAAACCTCAGCAACTTCTCTCTTTAGTGAACCTGTGTGATGGTGAAAATGTGGCCAGTGGATGGTCCACACTATGTAAAGAGTAGGTGAGGGAGGTTGACATTAAAAAGGAGGTCTTACTATAACAGCAGTCTGGGTGGGGTCTACATTGTGGTCAGGTGTCTGCCCTCAGAAATTTCCAATGGCACCTTAGCACGTTTGAAGTGAAGTATCATATTCACATGCACTCAGCTGCTTCATAGCTCTCCCATATTTATCCAGGACACACAAGGACAAGGGGAGAAATATTTATAGAGCACCTACTCTGTGCCAGGTGTTGTGCTAGGCACTTTATATACTTTATCTCATTTAATTAGCAGAACAAGTAAGTCTAGGAGCTCAGTCATATTGTCCTTATTTCGCAGATGAGGAATGCAAGGCCCAGAGAGGTTAAGTAACTTGCACAGTATCACACAGATTGTGAGTGTGAGAAGCAGGATTTGAACTCAGATTTGTCTAGTGTCAAGGCAGGTCAGTGTTCTTTGGACACCTTGGTGGCCCACTTCAAAACATAATGCTGGCCTAAAGCCAATGAGAGGTGCACATAAGAAGGGCTGTGGATTCATGAATAAAATACTATGATGTCTTGGATTTGCTTCAAAATAAGACAAGAGTGTGGGGAGGTAGATGGGAATATAGATGACAAGACTGGCTATGAGATGACAGGTACTAAAGCTGGGTGGTGAGCACAGACGTGTTCACTATACAATTCTGTTTAATATTGTATATATTTGAAATTTTTCATTACAAAAATATTTTTAAAATATAGCACTTGCTCCAGAAGTCAGTGCCCCTTTCTAGTATGCCATAACACTCGTACATGTCTGTCACTGCCCTGAACCCACCATGCCACTTTGGAGTCACCTTTTAAATTGCCTGTGTCCGCCTAAGGCCGTGAGCTCCATGAGGATAAAGGCAGTGTTTGTCTTGTTCATCTAATAAATTTATATAGAATGAAGAAATGACCAAAGAATCTGGTGCACAGTAGGCGTTCAGTAAATGTTTGTTGAATGAATGCAAAATCCAAATAACTGGGTCTTGAAGGCCGGCTGAGTTTTGACAGGCACAAAGGTTATAGAGAGGACACGCTAGGCAAGGGGACCGTTCATGCAAAGGTACAAGCAAAAAGCAAGCCAAGTTCAGAGGCGAGTGTAGGGGAAAGTCAGCCACAGCCAAAACAATAGTCAGCAGTGATAATGCTGCTGCCCAAGTGAGCTGGCGTGGCTGCTTTTTAGTAACTTGTATTTCACACACACAGCACTGACAACTTTTTGTTTTACTTTGTTTTTATCACCATGGCAGGGTCAATCTCCTGCCATGGCTGTGAAAAGCGAAGCTCTCAATTTCCGTCTCAGCTCATCAATTGAAGAAAGTTGGCCCACGTGCGCCTGGTAGAAGGAGGCTCCAAATGAATGTCGACATATTTTTGAGGACTTGAAGGAAATGAAAGAAATCAATTAAGGGGACAGTCTACAGTTCCAGTTGGGAATCTAAATCCTGCTGCATTTCCTAATATTCCTTGTGTGAGAGAGCAAAAGAATGCCTCCTTCCCCAGGCCACGCCAAGACCTAGTGCCACGTGGAAACTGGGGATTTAAAAGGCCAGGGCAGAAGTCTGGGATGGTTTGGAATCAGGTGGCCCTGGCAGGGTGGGCCTGCATCCTGAGACTCGCAGGCGACGTGGCGTCCGGTCTCCCACTGGCCTTCCTGATGAAAACCACACTCTAGTGCTGGCCCAGGTGGAGGTCACAGGAGGCCCGCAAGGCTTGCACGGGTAGACTTATTCTATCAAAGCACAAGTCACACAGTTGACGATGACAGCAACAACGCGAATGAATGAAGCTTTTTATAGTTTACAATAGCTTCCACATTCCTGGTCTCATTTTGCCCTCCCAACAACTATGGGAGAGTGGGGGAAAGGAAGGGACCAGAAACTGAGGCTCAGAGGAGTGACACAATGTGCCTGACATGGCACGGCAGGGGGCGGTGAAGCCAGGGTGCTTCCTGCTCACCTGGCTGTGCGGTCTTTTCCAGGGATTCTGTGCTTGGCCCAGGGGAGGGCACAGGTCTCCACTGCCACAGTTCTCGTGGCCTGCTTTGGCACATTTCATCATGGACACTCAAACCAGGTTAAGAGGATCTCTGTACAGTCCTATTGCCTCCTAGAAATATTAATGGCTCCCATTGTCTCCTGGAAACATCGATGACTTCCGCCTTCCAGGCCTGCCTGTCCCCCTAATTGTTCTAGTTATTTATTTCATGTTTCTGGAATATTAATCAGTCTGAGAGGGCTGAAGCAATAGATTTATCTTAGGAGAAGGCAAAATAAACATAAATGTATCTGGTAGAATAATTCCTTTTGTCATAGCACCTTGGATTTCTCAAAGGACCTTCGCATTTGCTGCCTTATTTGAAACAAACGGTAGCATTGAAAGCTGCCTAGGATGGTTACGATTGCCTTCTTCCTTTATGAGGAAGAAACAAAGCTTTAACTAGTTCTGCGTCTTGTCTGATGTCTTGCTTTCTGCTCTTTTCACTTTCTGAAGTTTTAAAAACAGTAAGTCAAGTTTTACCCTGACTTTTAGAATGAGGGTCTTGGAGAGGATGTTGGGAGGAATTTTTAACCCCATTTTTAAGAAACTGATTGTATTATGAAGTAGTAGTTATTACAAATGTTTAAACACCTTCTTTCTTCTTTTGTTCTTTACTCTTTTTGTATCTGCAAATGTAAGCTTAGTTCCCTCCTCCCCTTGAAGCCCTGACTTAGTGTAGGTGGGGTGTGGGGTCAGGGTAGGGTAGAGCCCAGGAGCAATTGAGGAAGCTCCCTCCTCCCTCAAGTGTCTGCTCAGACTGCCCTGCAGGCAGAGGGGAGGGTGACCCACACTGGGGATTTGATATCCTCCAAGTTCACGGTTACTATTAGGACTTACCACTTTGTGTGATGGCCAGATGTTAATCTGTCTGTCTTCCCAGTGGACTGTGAGAGGACAGGGAGGGGAAAATTTGGATCTGGCAATAGAAGAATTGAAGGGAGGGGTGAATGTAGGAGTTAACCAGATGTGGGGACCTGTTATGACTCTATAGCAATAAACCAGGGAGAAGGAAAGAAACCTTGAACAAAAACAAGAACTAGACATATCAAAAGAAAGAGATGGACTCATGGGCTTTTTAGGATGTAGAATTTGTGTCACTCTCTACAACGAACCTGGGAGGAGTCAAGGACTAGCTCTCAGATTCTAGTTTGGACAACCAGGTAGGTGGATAGTGAGGCCTTGATCAGAGCCTGGGGAACACAGGAGACAAGGCATCATGAGTGGGGAGAACCACGATGGTTAGTTCTGGATGCATTGAGTCTAAGGTGCCTGTGGGTCTGGACTGCAGATGTATATAAAACTGGGCAGGCAGCAGTCTCTCCATGGTGCTCAAAGCCATGGCACTGTGGAATTCCTGGTCCCTCTTGTGCCCATGGGCTGGGGGGTTTCTGCCTCTATAACCTACTCTCTAGCTCCCTGATGATTCTGAATGACCTAGACTAGTAGACATCATAACTTCTCATGTTCCTTTGTGCCTTCTAACTGCATACCTGAGGCTATATGAATATCATTCAATAGCCCTTTGTGAAGCATTAAAGGTCACCTAGCAGCAAGATACAACAAGAGGAGCCAGGAAACCTGGTTTCAAGACTTGGCTCAGACAATAACTACTATGAAATATTGACGAGGTCACATCCCTTTCTGGGCATCACTTCCCTCAAACCTTAATAGTACAGTGACTAAGTTCCTGTGCTGGTAATGTCAGAATAGCTTGTGTTGGACTAACTCTCCCATATAAAACAGTTTTAATGTATTAAAAAAAATACAAAAAGCCAAGTATTTGAAAGCATTGGAGAGCTGCCAAAACCAGGCAGAAACTGGAGTGAGCTTGCCCTTTGAAAGAAGATAACCTCACTGGGTGAAATTCATGTTTAGTTAGCGTTTCTCCTAAGTGCACTGTACCTCTGTTTGCATGGCATGGGGTAACAAGAACTCAAGTAGAAAACCATAGTCATTCTGACTTTAGGTGTCAGAGGTGGGAGCTCAAGGCTGCCAGAGGACCTGGAACTTAAGTGGAGATATCCTGACAAGGACAGTACCTCTGAGAGGGAAGCCTGAAAATCTGCATATAAACTACCCTCAAATCTGTGACTGACTCCTGAACTGTGCATGCATGAGGGTGACATCAGGAAGCCCAGTGAAAGCATCAGCTAGAAGTCTGTAAAAGCTGAGCAGAGATTTCAGCCATGGCTCAACTGCAGCTGCAGAGATAGAATTTAGAATTTGATTTCCACCAAGTTAGCAAAATAAAATCTATGTCCCAGAACTAAGGGATTCACCTTAAAAATAAGGTAAAACAATATTACATGCCATACAACATAATGGAAAATCAAGGCTCCACAAGTTCAAAGTGATCATCCAACTACTTAACTGTCAGCCAGAACAAAAATTTAAAAGAGATAACAGAATCCAGAGTTTTTACAATAAATCACCCATAATGTCTAGTATAAATTAAAACAATCACTAGACATGAGGAGAAAAAAGAAATTGTGATTTAAGATCAAGAGGAAAGGCAGTCAGTAAAAGAGATATCAAGGTGACTCAGATGTTGTAATTAGCATATGATAACTTTAAATCACCTATTATCAATATGTTCAAGAACTTAAGGGAAAACATGGTTATAATGACTGAATAGATAGGGAATCTCAGCACAGAAATGAAAAATAAAGAAACAGAAATATTAAAACTGAAAAGAATAATTAAAATAAAAAACTCACTGAATGGACTTAATAGCAGATTGGAAATGACACAAGAAAGATTCAGAGAACTCAAAGACATATCAGTAGAAATTCAATCTAAAAAACAAGGGAAAAAAGGGCAGAAAAAATATTTTAAAAAATGGATGAAGATCTTCCAACTTGGTAAAAAAAATCAACCTATAGGTACAAGAAACTCAGTGAAACCCAAGTAGAATAAATATAAAGAAAATTTTATACCTAGACACATCATTGTCAAACTGCTGAAAACCAAAAATAAAGAGACATCTTGAAAACAGTCATAGAAAAGAAGACATATTACATACTCAGGAGCAAATATATAAGTAATGTCTTTAAAGTACAATGAAATGACAATTTAAAGCACTAAAAATAGAATGACATCTTTAAAATACTGAAAGAAAAAAAAAACTGGCCTACCCAGTACTCTATATCAAGTGAAAATAGTCTTCAAAAGTGAGGACAAAATAAAGTTTCAGATAAATAAATGTGAGAGAATTTGTTGCTAACATAAGTTCTTCAAGACAAAGGTAAATAAAACTCAGACCTACAAGAAGAAATGATGACCATTGGGAGTGGTAAATATGTGGATGAATATAAAATGCTATCTAAACGATACCACTTTAAATATAAAGACACAGATAGACGAAAAGTAAATGTATTAAAAAATATACAAATATTAGCAGAAGAAAGCTTGACTGGCATCAAGACAAGGAGAATTTTCATTCCACAATGATAAAAAGGTTAATTCATTATGAAGACATAGAAATCATAGTGTAATATAATTGTAATGTGTATACATATAATAATAGAGTTTAAAATACATGATGAAAGAAACATACAGAACTAAAGGCAGAAATAGAAAAACGGACAGTCATAGTTGGAGATATTAACACTCTTCTCTCAGTAATTGTTAAAGCAACTAACACCCCCTCCAAAAAATTGGTAAGCATAAGAAGATTTGAACAATTCTATCAACAACCTAGAACTCGTTGATATCTATGAACCACTATATCCAACAACTGCAGAATACACATTTCTTTCAGGTACAAAGAAACAAGTAAGACAGATGGAAGGCTGGACCATAAGATGCATCTCAATGCATTTAAAAGGATTGAAATCATATATAGTATGTTTTCTGACTACAATGGAATGAAATAAGAAATCAATGACAATAAGATATTTATATATTTAGAAAAATCCCAAATACTTGGAGATTAACACATTTTTACAAAAAGAAGCAATTGCAAAAAAGTAAAAAATGCAACTGTAAGAAAAATTAGAAAATATTTTAAATTGAATGAAAATAAAAAGGCAACATATCAAGATTTGTGGGACATAGCTAAAGCAGTGCTTGAACTATTTGGTTTCAAATGCTTATGTGAGAAAATAAAGAAGGTTTAAACTAAGCATCTGCTTTAAAAAACTACAGAAAGAAAAAAATTAAACCCAGAAGTAGAAGGAAGGAAACAATAAAGATTAGAGGTGATAATAATGAAATATTAATAGAAAGTAGAAAAACAATGGATAAAACTAACAAAGGAAATGCTGGCTCTTTTAAAAGAGCAACAAAATTGATAAAGCCTTAGTAAGACTGATTGAGAAAAAAATAGAGAAAATGCAAGTTGCAAATATAAAAAAATGAAAAAAGTGGCATCATTATGTATCTTATGGACACTAAAGGGAGAGTAAGAGGATGTCACCAACTACACTATGAAATTTCACACTAGGTGAAACTGACAAATTACTTGAAAAGCACAACTTACCAAAACTCACACAAAAAGAGACAAAAAATTGAACAGCTCTGTATCTACTAAAGAGATTGATTTCATTACAAAACTCTTCCAACAGAGAAAATTCCAGTCTCTAATGATCTCATTCATTAAGTATGTGAAATGTTTTGGGAAAGAATAACACCAATCTTACAAAAATTCTCTCAGACAACAAAGAGTGAGAATACTTCCCAGCTCGTTTTATGTGGCTAGCATAATCCCGATACCAAAATTGACAAAGACAGAAGAAAAGTACAGACCAATATCTTTCATAAATACAGATGCAAAATTCCTTAATAAAATATTCACAAAGTAAATCTAGTAACATACAAAAAGATAATATGCCATGGCCAGTTGGGGTTTGTCCCAGGAGTGCAAAGTTAATTTAGCATTTGAAAAGCCAAACAATGTAATTCACCATATTGATAAAATAAAGGAGTGAAAAAATATGTATGATCATCTCCATAGATCCACAAAAAGTATTTGGCAAATTTAACACACATTTACAATAAAAATTTCAGCAAACTTGGAATAGAGGCCTCAATTTGATAAAGGATATCTGTAAAATAACTCACACTTAACATATATGTAAATAACATAAAATATGAAATGCTTCTCCCCCTAAGATGGAAATAAGGTGAAGATGTCCACTCTCACCATGTCTATTCATTATTGAATTGGAGCTCCTAGACAGTGCAATAGGTATAACAAAAGAGAAATAAAGGGCCTCAAAATTTGAACAAAAAAAGTAAAACTGTCTTTATAGACAACATCATTTTTTAATGTAGAAAAGCATAAGAACTTTACAAAGCAACTCCTAGAACTAAGTGAATTTAGAAGGGTCATAGGATACAAGGTCAATATACAAAAATCTATTGTCTTTCAACATACCAGCAGAAAAAAATTGTAAAATGAAATTTTAAAAAGTCATTTTATGTTAATATCTCAAAACACAAGATACTTAGGAATAAATTTAATAAAATATGAACAATATTTATCCTAAAAATTACAGAATATTGCTAAAAGAAATTTAAATAGGCCTTATAAATGAAGAGATATTCTGTGCTCATGAATTGAAAAACTCTATATTGTTAAGATGTCAAGTCTTCTTTAATTTATCTATGGATTAAAGTAATCCAAATCAGAATCTCGAAATGTTTTTGTAGAAAACGACAACAAACGTCATTAAGCATGTATATGGAAAAGCAAAGATATACAATTGTCAAACAATATTGAAAAAGAAAGGCAAATTTAGAGAACGTATACTACCTGATTTCAAGACTTACAGTCAAGCTGCATAATCAAGACAGTCAGACATTAGCATGAAGAAAGACAAATAAATAGAACAGAATAGAAAGACCAGAAATAGACCCACATATATACAGTGAATGGATTCTCACCCAAGTGCCAAACCAATTTAACAGGGCAAAGTCTTTGCAGAAAATACAAAATATCAGATAAATATACAGTAAAAATAAACTCAGAACCCTACTTCTCACCATACACAAACATTAATTCTAGATATATCATGGACGTAAAGGTAATAGCTAAAACTATAAAAATTTTAGAAGAAACCTGGGTGCATATATTTGAGACCTTGAGGTATAAGAATAGCCAATAAGCATGTGAAGCAGTGTTCAACATCATTAAGTACCAGGGAAATGCAAATTAAGACCACAATGAGCCACTATTACACACACCAGAGTGGTTAAAGACTGACAACATGAAACGTTGGTAAGGATGTGGAGCAACTGGAATGCTTATACATTGCTGGTGAATGAAAAATAGTACAACTGCTTCAGTTATAAGTTTCTTATAAATTTAATCATTTGCCTACTTATGGCTTAGTAATTCTACTACTGAGAATTTGTCCAAGAGAAATAAAAATATATGTCCACCCAACAACTTGTACATGAATAATCATTGCAGTTTTATTCACAATAGCAAAAAACAGGAAACAACAAAAATGTCCAGGAACAGAGGGACTTGGTAAACAAATTGTGATATTTTCATACACTGCAAGAGTATTCAGCAGAAATTGGAATAAACTACTAATGCACACAACAATGTGGAAGAATATCACAGATATACGTTGAGTGAAAGAAACAGTACAGAAAAGAACAAACCTAATATGCTTCCATTTCTGTGAAATTCTAGAATAGGCAAAACTCAGCTCTGATGATAGACATCAGCAGAGTGATTGCCTTTGTGGTAAGTGTGACTGGAGGGGCACAAAAGAATTTTCTGGGGCAGTGGAAATGTTCTATACCTTGGTTGACATGGTATATATGTTTATCAAAAGATAAGATATGTGCATTTCACTGTGTGTAAATTTTGCCTCAATTAAAAAAATAAAAACTAAGGACGTTAAAAAAAAATCACAGGATTCTGATATTCCAGGAGCCTTGAGTGCACAAACAAAGGGCTTGATCATAGTGGGGCTGTGGTCAGTGCTTTTCTTTCTCTGCATCAGCTGGAGCTGAGGAAAGAAAGGCTTAGCAGATTGGGAGCCCAGGGAGCCTGTGGGCCTGGCTTGTCCCCAGCTGCCTGAACAAGTCCCTTTAGCTTAAGAAGTGTCTATAAATTAATCCTGAAGTCTGTGTGAGCCTGTCAGTGTTACACACTGGTCTTCTCTTTGTCTGTGTGTGTTTTATTTTAAGCCTCCTCCCCCTCCTTCCACTGCCATGGCCTTCAGAAAAAAATAACTATTCCCTTGGGATGATGTGTGACCCCCAAAATCAGAGGATACGTTGTCTAGCCAACTTGGGCAGCCAACAGAGGAAAATTTCCTGGAGGGTTGCACCACCAGTTGGATCTAAAAGGACTAATGCTTTCTTACAGCCTTCATGTCCAAGGGGGGGGAGGAAGTCCAGATGACCTGGAAAAGATACACGAATAGAGGCCCTGAGTGGTGACGCCTACGCAAATCCAGTTCAGTCCTTTTGGGAACCCCCTCCTCCCTAGTACCAGCACTGCCTTCACACCACCTCTCTCTGAGCTTCCTATTGCTTGGAAACCAGATGGGGGATGTGCCCACAGGACAAGTGGGGAGGGAACAGAGACAGAAGGGAAGAACCAAGGAAAGGGACTGGGGGGGGGAAGGGGGAAGTTACGTTTAAACAAAAAGAAGAGGAGGAAGAGAGATCAAGGCTTTTGGTAGTTTAGCAACAACTTCGTCCTATTGTAGAGGGCTTGGTGCTTTTCAAATGCCCACATCTTTCAGGGACAGCCAGATATAAGCGCCCCCCCCCCATCCCTTTTAATAGATGAGGAAACAGAGGCCAGAGATCTCAGGGCACTTGCTCACGTTCACACAGCTAGTAGAAGTGCAAAGCGGGGAATCTGGCCAGATCCCCTGAAGGCCAACCCTCGTCCCTGCAGGGCATCTGTCTTCTCCCTTCGCACTCACAGCCACAGCAACACTCATTCAGCTTCAGCGCCATGAAGCAGGGGGGTGCTGTTTGCAGGGCAGAAGCCTGTGCAAGGTGAGGGAGCTTAGCTTCCAGCCCCAGGCCTTTTTAGGAAATGTAGCTCTGCATGAAACACTTGGCTTTGATGGGAAGGAAAGAAGTGGGTCTGCTAAATTAAGGGTCATTTAGAACTTTTTTTTAGCTTTAAAAACAGAGTAGATATGTTTAATTCAGTCTGACCGCAGTCACTGGGCATTTCCGCGAAGCTCGGACTCTCCGTGCAGTCTCTTAGACTCCGTAAGATCATCGCATATTTTTCGTTCCCTCTCTTTCTGGTTTTGTTTTGATTTTGTTGTTGTTGTTGTCATTTTAAAAATACACACCCTCTGGAGTTGAATACTTTGACTTCTTTGATGCAAGGGGAGCCAACCATGGATTTCTAAAGTTAGACAGAAAGGAGTTGACATTGGCAGGAACTAGACCACAAGCCTCAGAAGCATCTGCGCCACCGGGCCCTGGTCCACAGCCTGTGCGGTCAGCATCATGTCATTATGTTCTCTGGAGTCCCGGAGACCTGCTGGTTACACTGCCATTGGCTCCCTGCCCCTGGACAGGCAGGGACTAAGTGTCAACGAGGAGTTGTAATCATCCCTGCCTCAGCCTGAGAGTGGGGAGGGCGGGCTCCAGAGTGCATCCTAATGAGTTTCCTAAAGAGGAAATGCCTCCCTCCAGAAACCATGGTGTAAAGACACCTGTGGTTTTATCCCATCCAGCTGCCCTTGCGTGTGGCTTCTGAGAGTAGAACCTTTCCTTCCCGTAGGGAACTCTTTCCATGAGGATTGGGTGGGGCTGATCCTGCCTGTTCCCCGGCCACAGGACCCCAGCCAGGCCAATCAGAAGCTTTCCTTCCTTCTACTCTGGGCTTGCCACACTGACTGGGCTTCCAATATCCACCCTGCCTGTGATAGAGAGAGCCAGTCTGAGAGATAAAGTGGAGGGGGAAGGATGCCAAGCTCCAATGCTATCATTTTAGTTTCTGGATACAGACATGTCTGAAGGTCGATTACTTCTATGAGCCCATAGATTCTCCCCCCTTTTTTGTGCTATAACTGCTTTGGATTTTATTCCTGCCACCTGGAACTGAACGAGAGCCAAGTAATATGTGTTTCACTTAACTTTGCATCTCTAGCACCTAGCACTCAGGGGCAGGCTTGTTAAATGAATGTTTGAACTTCCTTAGATTAGAGGGGAATAGAGCTAGGGTAGGGGTGCAAAGCGCATTTTTGGGCATTTACCAGGCCCTGGGTGTCGGGAACTTTACATAAATTATTCCATCACCAGATTGTAGTTCCAGGACTACTGTCTCCATTTGAAGGATACGTAAAGTGAAGAAGAAATGCTCCCAGTGAAAGGGCAGACTTTCAGAAGCAGGACAGAGTGTGACCCTTCAAGCTAGGACTTCCCTGACACTCAGCAGTTAGCCCACATGCATACTTCCTCCTCCAGGTGACCTGTGTTTCCTGGCCCCTGGCCTTCTGGGGAGCCCACACCAGTGCTGTGGGCTTCTTTGAGCCAGATCCCTGCTTCCCTTGTATATCAGGAGAAGATCTGTCACCAGAGGCTAAACACTGCAGATATGGAAGTGGCTTTCTCAGACCCCTAGTCCCCCAACCATCAGCCTTGCTGAATGATCTTGTGGCCCTTCTTATTGCTTGGCTGGTCCCACACTGGCTCCACCAAATTCACATCCCAAATGTGATGTGGATCTAAGGTCAGGCCAAAGTGAACTGTTATTGGGTAGAGCCCAGAAGTTTCATTGTACTGTATGCATGAGAAGGCAGAGAGGGCAGCCACAGCTGGGAGAACATGACAGGGGTCCGAGGTTGGATATGAGCTCTGTGTTTGCATTTTCACGAGGACTCAAATGACAGAATAGGAAGGACCTCAAGAATCACCTAGTCCAGAGGGGGCAAAATCTGGTGTGCCTGCTGACATGTACCTACCCCTGCACCCGAACTCAAGAGAGCCAGTGTTAACTAGTCAGATACTTTTTCCTTCTGAGCCCAGAAACACCTTCTAGTCCTTCCTGACCGCACACGGCATTGCAGGCAGTCCCACCAATCCACGGGAGATAGCTCACAAATAAAACTCACTTGCCCTCGGACCTAGTTCAAGACCCTTATTTGGCAGTTGTGAAAGTAGAGTTCTATAGCGGTGAAAGGACTTGTCCAAGGTCATTCAGCCCAGCTGGAAGTTGAAGCTGGATCTTTTGATTCTGTCAAGTCTACCATTCTTTCTTCTGTGTGTGCTGATTTAGTACCATTAGTAGATGGTAAAATGCCAACCTAAGCTATATGCTTAACAGGAAAATAAATCAATCAAATTGATGGAACTGGGTGTTGTGGAAAAAACACTGAGCTGGAATTTTATCTCTGGCCTGGCAATAAACTAGCTGTGTGACCTTGGATAAGTCAGTTCACATCTCTGTAAATTGTGATGTTTATGACCTCTAAGATATCTTCAAATACTAATAATTTATTATTTCACATGCCCAGCAATGTATCAGGAATTTTTCAAGCTATAAAGAGACAGAAGAGAAGAAACAACGATACAATACAAGAAGCAATAAAATATCTAATATGGTTTTTAATAATTAAGGGCCAGGAAGTGTGGGACCTACTGAGACCCTCTGGGAGTTCAGAAGAGGGAGTTCTGAGCAGAAGGGAGGCTTCCTTGTGGGGGGGAGAATTGAATCTGGCCCTGACAGATGAATGGTAGGTGGGGAAGATGGTGCTGCAGGCAACAGGAGGAAAGTGAGAAGGCGAGACGAGGAGCTGTGTTTAGCCAGGTCAGCTTGGCTGGTGAGAGGCTGAGGGAGTCCTAGGGAAGCATTAGGGAATCCAAGATGAGCGTGGAGCCCATAAGGGCCGACACCAGTGTTGTGTGAAACGTGGGGCTGAGGTCCTATCCTCTGCAGAGAGCTACAGGGGAACCTCTTGCTTCGTTGAATAAGAGGTACAAGTGACAGAAATTCAACTCAAAATGGCTTCACTGAAACAGTGGATTTATTAACTCACACAACCAAAAGGCCCACGTGCAGACTTCAACCATGTGGAGCTAGGGGCTCAAAAAATCTCACTGGGAATTTGCCCTTCTCCATTTTTACATTCTTCTCTGTTGGCCTCCTTGCCAGCAGCCTTTCCCAACTCATGGCAATTGGTGCGTAGCAGATTCTAACTTACATTTTTCCAGTTGAGACCAGTGGAAAGAGAGCTCTTTGTTCTGCCAGTTTCTGCAAAAGTGCTGGGGTGGCTGCTCATTAACCCGGATTAGATCCTGTTCCCATCTCTGAACCAATTGCCAACCAGGGGCTGGATGGAATGCCCTGATTGGCCAGGCCTCGGTATGAGCTCATCCCTAGAGCTAGAGAGGGGGTTCTGCCCCAAAGGAACCATGGAAACTGATAATGAGATGAGGATGAAGTTTCTTAGAGAAAAAACATGGAGTTGTTATCAAAAGTAGGAGTGGTAGATCCTGGACAGGCAAATCCAACAGATGTCCAGAGCCAAGAGTATTTCATAAGGCTCCATGTGGACAAAAATAGGCGACGTCTTCAAGACAGAGTAAGACTAAGCAATGATTCCTCACTTCATACGGGGAATTCAGATACCCAGCTCCCAAACCCGAGGGGCCTCGGCAAGAGTTCTGAGAGACCGCGATGAGGTGGATGGGACGAGAGCCTCAGGGAGGGTCTCATCTTTCTTAAATTAATACTTCTTGGAGAGACTCAGCAGCAGGGCAGGAATTTGTTAAATTACATAAACATTATTGTGACCCGTAAAATTCAATGAATCTCGGCCTGTTTACCCTCGGCTGGCTTTAATGTTTGCACAGTGTAATTTAATGTGTCAATTTGCTCTCAAATAAAAAACATCTGGCCTTCTGACATGCCAAGGAAACTGGAGAGCTGATGTTCAAAATCAACTAAAAGCCCCAATCAGGGATGATGTCTAGAGGGGGGAAAAAGGCAAGAGACTCAGAAAAGGAAGCTAAAGTCGTGAGGATCCATTCCTGGCCTAGTGACAAGACTCTGTTTAGGAGTCTGTAAGATCAGTAAATTTTATCCTAATTAGAATTAAGAAAAGCCGAGAAGAGCACATACCATCTTTAACTGGCACCCACTGTGCAATTAAATTTCCTGCGGCTGTCCCTGCCAATATTGACATTCGTGCTATTGGATTTTTAACAATCTTATTATTTTGTAATTGAGAAGAGTGAGAAGAAAATGACGCTTTTCTACATAGATGATCTTCCCAGCTAAAGTACCCCTTCCTACGGCAGTTGGCCTGCCTAGCTCTCCCCGTTCAGGTTCCCCAGGAGTTGGTGAGGCTTGGGGAATGGGAGGAGAGGAGAGACTCTGAGTGTGTGCTTTTCCAGTGAGGTCATACACATGGCCCATCTTGCTTTAGTCTCCACTAAATAATGGTACTGCTCATTCCTGCAGACAGAGGTGGGGCTTGGCAGGCAGGTTAGAGTTGGAGGTGCTGACCTACATAGAACAGGACTGGGGAAGTAGGCGGGGGCTTCCAGGACTTTTAGGGACCCCCCCACCTACCGCTGGGGGGCTGCTCACTGATTCTGACTGCTGGCCCCTGGGGGGGGGGGGCCAGGGGACACCTTATCCACTCCCCTTGTCAGCAGCTGTCTTTCCTAGCACTGAGGCTGGGCCAGGCCACAGGAACCAGGGAGGGATGGTTTCCACTCCCCTGTTTCTCACCCCAATAAATGCTTGAGATGTCCCGATGAAAAAGAGCTCGGCCCAGAGCCCGGGCAGCCACCCCGCTGGAAGGAGCTGGGCCTGCTTTCCTGGCCGTGGAACGACGGGGTCAGAGTGAGTTCAGGCTTTGCTTTAATTGAGTAGAAGATAGTTCTTCCTTAAGGGAGGCCTGAAATAATGCTTCCGCCGAGCAGAACGACTTCCCATATTGTCAGAAGGGATTAGCCAGGCTGGTTTGTAAATAAAGAGTGATCCTTCTTTCCCTTCTAGGACAAACAGATCATATTTTCTTCAGATCACCAGGGACCGGGCCCGCTCTAATCAAGTCCTTGACATTTCAGTAAGACTCGAGGAGTTGCATGTTTTCCATGATTGAGCCCTCGGTAATTACTCATTTTCCTAAACGATTGCTATTTTCCAAATCCAAAACGTTTTGGGGAAGTGGGAAAATGAGATGTCTGTCCAACAATGTGAGGAGGAGGGGGACGGGGTTGGGGTGCAGAGAGGAGCAGGTCTCTGAGGTTGAGACGACATCATCCTAATGAGAACCAACAGGGGCTGCTCTCAGGACCCCCAGACAATTTTCTAATTAATTCATCTTTCCATTCATTTGGGCCAGGTGCCAGATGCTGTGCTAGCCACCAAGGACAGAACTGAGTGAAACCTGTCCCTGCCTGCTCCAAGGAGCCCCCGGTCTAGTGCAAGAGATCAGCATGTAGGCTAATTACAACAAAATGTCCTGAAAAATAAATGTCACAGAATCCCAAAGTCAACAGCAAAATGAAACAAAAACAACAACAACAACAAAAAAACCCCAAAAACCAAAGCTTTGTCTGGGGAGGACAAGGAAGTCTTCACAGAGGAGGTGACACGGGTCTCACAGGATGAGTAGGAGTTGGCCATCCTAATATAATAATCACAGAAATAGCTAACCTGAAACACCTGGTGCTATACTAAGGGCCCTGCACATATTTGTTCATTGACTCTTCACAACAACCTTATGAGGCAGATGCTATTTTTACCCCCATTTTCGGTTGAGGAAGCTGAAGTATAGGGAGGAGAAGAACATTCTGGGCCAGGAAATGGCATGCAGGGCAGGACACACTTGTGAGAAAGTTGGGCGTGTTGATGGATGGTGGGGAGGAATTCCTTTGAAAGGTGTGGAGAAGTGGCCAGCTCAGATTCGTGGTCTTAAAAAGATGAGAGCGCAGGGGTGAAGGAACCAGAGTGTGAAGAACAAGGGACCAACGTCAAAAAGCATGCTGTGATCCTCGTGGAAAATAAGACTCCCTGCGACTTTCAACCACCACATGCCCTTATCATCTTCCCACCCCACCCCACACCAGCTCCCGGGCAGGAGCTGGAACTCAGCCACCCCAGCTGTGGGCATCTAAACCTCACTGACAATGTGGTCCTTCCCACCCACCCCCATCCACATAAATGAGCATGTAGAACTAGCTGATGGAGAAAACCCAACGGGTGTTTCTCATAGCAGTGAGTGTGGGGTAACCCTTCACCTCCCACCAGGAAGCCCCAGGAAAGAAGACAAAAGACCCCCAAGGCTGAACCTACACCAGGAGAGGTAGGGGCTCTTCTCTGACACACTGTGGTCACATAGAGGAAGTGCCTTTGCCCTTTCTGGTTGGCTTCTGCTTTCCCGAATGATCTCCATTTGCAACCTTGTCCCTTGAACAATCCTCCCTTCACACACACACACACAAAATCCTGCAGCTTGTGTCCACTCCAAACACAGATGACAGGAAGTCTTGGCAACACAGCCTAAAGAAACATTAAACAAACTGTTCCCCAAATGAGCCTGTTGTCCTGACCTTTGTAAGCCAAGAGCTCCACTTTATAACTTGGGAATGCACAAATATTTACAGTTGTAGGGAAGGGAGTCGATGTCTACCAGGGGGTCCCAGAATTGGAAGGGAGATGAGCGAGCACCTAGTCCAGCCTCATATCCTCTGTAGGGATGCCCTCCACAGGGTCCTCAGTAATGGTCACCCAGCCTCTCCTTGCAGGCCCCCTGCGACGGGAAGGTCATCACCCTTTGAGAAAACTCCTTCTATTCATCATATCATTGGAAAGTTCTGATATCCAGCCAGATTGCCTCCCAGTGACGTTGCCCCCATTTTTGGATGTGTCTCTAGGGTCTCACAGCTCGGGTGTCTTCTTTCCCATGACTGCATTTTAAAGGCTAGAACTCAGCCTCTCTGTCTGCCTTCCATCACTTCTTCCTCCTCAGTTCCTTTGTTCCTTTCTTGGGGGACTTCATCGGCCCCTCACCACTGAGGTCACCTTCCCTTGCCACATCAACACATCCTAGTTGGTCAATGTCCATCTTAAAATGTGATACTCCAGCTTCATCACCGCACTACAGCTGAGTTGCTTTCTATAACCTGAGCCCTGTGCCATTAATTCCCCATCTCTAAAACTTGGCTTAGCTCTCCAGGCAGCGTGAGCAAGGTAAGAGGGAAGGCATGAAGTTTTCTTAAATCCCTGCCATGCTGGGCACTGTTCTTGTTCTTTCTAAACACTCAGGCTCAGAACAACCCCAGGGAGTAGATACTCTTCTCCCTGTTTCACATATGTAGGAACTTGGTTTTCTGACATAGAACCGAAAATAAGGAAATAAGCAAAACAAGTGTTCAAGTCTTCTGAGCAGAGGTCAAAAAGTCACCCAGAGTCTATTACTTATTCTTCCTTTACATTCGTTTCTACCAAGATTTATTTGGTATCAGGGGAACTGATTGTAAATTCTGGCTCAGCCACTTTCTAGCTGTGTGACCTCAGGAAAGTTAGTTTACTTCTCTGAGCCTAAGGTGACCGACCCATACCTATTTGCCTGGGACTGTCCTGGTTTTAAAATTGCAAATTCCATGTCCCGGGAGACCACTCAGTTCTGTGCAAACTGGTACAGTTGGTCACCCTATTCAGCCAATTTTTTCATTGTGATATCAGGATAATAATAACCTACATCACAGGGCTGTTGTCATGTTTAACTGAGATAATATATGTGAAAGGTCCAGCAGATATTCAATTTTATGTTTTGTTTAATTTGAAAACCTAGTTAATTATGGCAAATCAGAAAGAAATAGAGGGCTGAGAAATGTCCATGAGAAATTTAACTGCAAAATCGTTTTTAAAAACATGTAGGAACAGAAACAGAAACACGTGGTTGAGGGTTTCGAGGTGCTCTGTGATGTAAATATCCCGCTGGAGTTCAGTTAGGCATGTTAATTGTGATCCTTGAGTGAGACTCCCCGTGACAAAAGAAAAGCTAAATCTTATGCATTATACTGTGTCTGATAAGGCAGGGTAGGGTGACATCGTGGAATAAGTGCCACATGACACATAATAAAGGCTTTAGGTCTTTAAGGGTAAGCGGCAATCAGCCCCCTGACAGGTTGGCAGCCACCCAGCGTGGCAGAAGGAAGGGCCACTGGGGAGGGTCCCAGGAGAGCCTGAGTCTGCAGTTCACTCACGGCGTCACTGTAGACAGAGTGTCCTCACGGTTCCGGTCCTGTCTCCTCATCTGTGAAATGGGGAAGAGAAAGTAGACAAGGTGTTGTCTAACGGAAGGGCAGCAGAGCAGGGTGGCCAAGAGCATGGCTCTACCACCCACCCGCCGTGTGACCTTGGGTAAGCTAATCTGCCCCCTGTGTCCTGGTAGCCTGGCCCGTAACTCATAGGGTTGTTGTGAAGACTTTATGAACTGAGCTACTTCTTGCTGCGTAGTAAGTTCTTGGTAAGTATCAGCTCTTATTGTCACGCTCCCTTCTGGGTCTCATGCTCTATGGTAAAGAGTGTCATCCCTTCCTCCCTTCATCATCAAGGGTTAATGCAGCATAAGCTTTCATTAGCGTGTTTTGTTATTAGCGTGTTTCTCTTCCCTCCCCAACCTCCTCATCACTCAGCAGGCTCATGTTGAACTTGAGGCTGACTAAAACCTCCTGATCTTTTTTATGTGAATTGCAATCAAGCCAGGTCTCCCTCATCCTGTTCTTGTGCAATTGATTTTTGGAAACTGCAGTCAAGACATTAGATTTATTGAAGCTAAATTTCATCTGGTTGCTTTTGACCCAGCATTCTTGACTGTCGAGATCATCCCGAACCTCAGTTCTCTCATCCCCTCCAGCTTTGAGTCATCTGCAAATTTGATGCACATGCTTTCCACGTCTTTATCCAAATCATTGCCTGAAAAAAGCTATTTTATAGATAAAAATAGAGGTAGAGATATAGGCCACTATATAGATCAAGAGGGACCTCGTGTGCAAGGCTGAACAGTGGGGATTTTATCTTGCGAGAAGCAGGGGCTCACACCCTCAATCAGCATTTAAGTCTTCTCTGTTCATACCCAGTTATAGATGCTCGTATCTTGCCCCTGGATTCAAGACTGTTCTCAGTGATGACAAGGAGAGTTCACAGCTCAGCTGCCCTAACTGTGGCCCCTTCTAAACTAGCAAACCCACCGGATGGTCTGAATCCCTTCCTGTCTGCACCACACACAGCCCCAAGACCCAGCCCTGTTCTCTTCCCCTCTCGCTGCTTCTTGCCACCCCCACCCCAGGGCCTTGCCAAATACCTGCTGCTAATCCAAGAAATCAACTCTCTTATGCTCACTCAGGAAAGCATGGACCGTGATGACTTAATGTGCTTCCCTCTCAGATGTTTCCCTTTTAACAGGGGTCTTCAGTGTCTGAACTGCAAGGCCGGAGCTGTGGTGAATCCATTAGCAGCCACCTGTAGCTGTCTGGGGCTCTCTATGCCGCCCAGGGCCCCGAGGACATCCTGTATCACAGCGCAGTGCAGCTAGCGAGGTCCATGGGCATGACTGTAAGCCACCATGACAAGGTTAAGGGCAAGATGTTAGGGAAAAGTGAAAACAAATTCTAGAATTTCCATAAAAAGTGGTTTAAATAGCCAAAAAACCCAACAATTTATGTCACTCCAGATAATCTGGCAACTGTCTGGTACTGTGCTAACCAGGTGGCTACCGGTTACAGAACTTTCCAAAACCCCAAGCGCACTCCAGGCTCAGCCACAGGCCCCTGGCCAAGCGCCCCCAGCTCCAGGAAGCCTGCTGGCGCTACGAGCTAAGCCAATCCCTCTTTGATGTCCTTGGTACCAGAACCTTCCCATTTTACCCCACGGGATTCCTTTGTAGGGAAAAATTTGACGATGATAGTGGTGGTGGTGATGATGATGAAGATGACGAAGGTGCTAAAGAAGAGCAGTTACCCCTGATTGAGTTCCTACTCTGTGCAGGTATAGTGCTAGAGCCTTTAAACAAACCGTCTCTAATCTGTTCAACAACTGTAGGAAGCAGATTTTTATTATTCCCATTTTATAGAGGGGTAAACTGAGGCCCAGAGCGATTAAAGTAACTTGCCGGTGGCCACAAGAGCAGAGCTGAAATGGACTGTCTGGTTCCAAAGTCCATCGTATCCACAGCTCTGTTTCTGTAGCTTGTCAAGAACTCCCAAGGCCATTCTCTCTTTTATTATTCTCGCTGTTCAGTCTCGTGGGGGTGACAGGTGGCTGAGGGCAGCAGAACTCTGCATTCACCGGGGCAAAGTCCTGTGAACAGGCTCCCAGGCTCACTGGGGTGGAGCCGAGCCTGGGACCCAGCCCTCTGGGACCTGTCACAGGGCCATCTCTTTGATCCCTGTGGTTCGGTGAGCCCAGGGATGCACAGGACAGGGAGGTTTTCTTTGCCTTTGGGAAAGCAGGGGTGGAGCGTGGTCTGGAGCGGGAAGCCTCCGTCATTGCATAATGGTTAGCGTGTAGATTCTGGAATTAGAAAGAGCCAGCTTCCAAGGGGATCCAGCCTTTACGACCTGTCTGAACTTGGGTAGATTATCTTACCTTCCTGAGCTGCCATCTCCCTGTTTGTAAATGGGGATAACACTAAGGCTTCAGTGAAAAACTATGAGAGTTAAGTGAGACCATTTACACAAAGCCGTCAGCATGGTCCAAGCACGTCCTAGGT
This sequence comes from Daubentonia madagascariensis, assembly GCA_023783475.1. Classification (NCBI taxonomy): domain Eukaryota; kingdom Metazoa; phylum Chordata; class Mammalia; order Primates; family Daubentoniidae; genus Daubentonia; species Daubentonia madagascariensis. The sequence continues at coordinate 1,141,960 of JAKFHU010000144.1, read as the reverse complement.
GCCTAACATACGTCTGTCCTTACTGTTATTTTTCTTACTTCCATCATTATAACGACCTGCATTTGTAAATGTTGCCATGCGTGTCCTTGCGTTGCTCATCCTACATGGAAGCATTTTTGTCCCCATCCTACAGACTGGGAAACAGGGCACCGAAACGACCTGCCCGAGAGGGTCCAGGAGGCACTGAGCCCAGCCAGGCCTTGAGACCCTGACACCATGGTGACTCCCTGTCCATCATTCCTCAGTCCAGCCCCACATTTCCAGTGCTTCCCAAACTTTTGTGTGTGTCTCCATCACTGGGGACCTTATTGACCTGCCAGCTCTGATTCAGGAGGGCTGGGTGGGCCTAAGACTCTGCATTTCTAGCCATCCTCCAGGTGATGTTGAAGCTGTGGTCCAGGGGCCTCACTTTAGTTGAGGAGCTTGTAGGGGACCCTCAAGCCATCTCAGAGAAACCAGCAGCCATCCCTGGGGCCCTGGGACAGGGAACTGCAGGAGCCCTTGAAGTTGGTCTCTGAGTGTCTCCCACATGGGAAGGACCTGCAGGCCCCACTGTGTTTCCAAAGTGGCTCCTTCAGGAGCAATTCTAAGGGGAGACGGGATTCGTAAGCCACCTCCCAGCAGTGTCTGGGCTGGGACTGCCCTCTTGCATGTGATCTCCTTTTGCTTCCTTCTGGCTGCTTCTGTCAGAGCCTGACAGTTACAGCACAGCGTTCCTGCTCCCCCTCACCGAGCCCGCGCTACGCGACTGGGCGAGTGCGGGCAGCTGCAGAGGGGGAGCTGACATTTGTCTTAACTGGAGTTACCCGTGTAAATCCCAGCCGGCCCCTCCCCGCGCCCTCTGCCTTTGATGGGTAAGGGGGCTCTGAACAGAGAGAGGCTCCTAATCTCCCCGGGGATACACGGTGTTATTAATGTAGGCGCTGGAAGGAAATGTTCCATCTCGTCAGCAGGGAAAGTGAGCTGGAGGTGAGTAAAAAAATAGAAAGGAAAAGAGAACACAGGGAGTGAGGGGACGAGGCAGCCACGTTCTTGGGCGTCTCCATCCAACCTTTGGGGCAAATTCTGTCTTGCCCCTCCCCGTTGGCTACCCCAGTCTTTCGAAACCAGTTTCTAAACCAGACGTTTTCAAACTCAGCTGCCAATAGAGTCACCTGGGGAGCTGTAAAAATTGCTGCTGTCTGGGTCCTAGAGCAAGAGATCTTTATTTAATTGGTCCAGGGCATGGCCTGTGGACATTGGGGTTTTAAAGCCCCCCAGTGATGCTAATGTGCAGTTGCACTAGAACTGCAGGTTTAATCTTAGCTTCTCCAGGAAGCCGCCTCTGATTAGCTCAGGCCCATTTATGGGCTTGATGGAAACAGCTTATGTTGTCTCAGAGTAATCGAGACCTTTTACAGTTCAGCCAGCCCTGATATATCTGCACAATTGGAGGGGAGCAGGGGTGCAAATATCCCCTGAACTAGCGTGGATTGGTTGGAGAAGGCACAAAAGGATGTAGGATATACCTTCTCAATTCTTTGAGCTTAACTCCTGAGAATTTGCAGCTGCTGAACAGCCACTAAATCAATTCACTCAGTCATTTAACCAACATTCACTGAAGCACCTAGTGTGAGCAGAGCTATGGGAGATTCATGACATATATGATATAGACTCTGCTCGTATCTAACTACTGCCTAACAAGGATAAATTAGACGAGACCATAAATAACAACAGCAGCAAACCCTGGAGGTGATAGGCTGGGAGGTAGGGAATAAAGAGTTAATGAAAATGTATACTTAGGATGTACCAGGCAATGTCCTAGTCGACATATATATGCTATGTCATTTGATGTGGATGAAAGCCCTGAAAAGGAGACGGTATTAGCCCCATTTTACAGATGAAAAAACTGAGATTCAAAGAAGTCAGTGGCTTGCCCATGGTCACACGGCTAGTGTATGTTGAAGCCTGACTCCAAAAGAGGGGTAAGAACATGCTGTTATAGGAAGATGAGTGAGGGATGATTTCTGTCACAGGAATCTTAGAGAAGCTTCAGGAGGACTCAGGAGTTCTGCACAAACATGCCACCACTGAGGTGCCTCTTGCAGGAGGGCCACAAAAGAGGACCTAGCCCCAGGGAGAAGCATGTTCCAGGCAAGGTTGGTGGTGGACAGAGAGTTCAGAGGAGTAGGAAGGGGAGCCGCTGATTTTGAAGCAGGAGATCTGGAAGACCGGGGAGGGGTTGGTGCGGAATGTGGGGGAGGAGGGCTTTTCGAGGGCAGGCAGGGAGAGCTGGCAGAGTGAAAGATGCGCACCTTGAGAACTGACTAATTAAAACAGGGATGAGAAGCACAAGGGCCTGGCCACCCTGAGAAGGGCGGGCCCTGGGCCAGCACATTTGGCTGAAGTGATGGCAGACCGCAGTCTCTGCAGACACCCGGCCTGGCAGAGCGGGCGTGCGCTACCCACTCAGAAGAAACTCTGAGCAGGCTGGATGAGGTGGGCAGGGAGCCGGGGACTCTGATGTCCACTTTTCCCCAATCGGATGTAATAGGCACAGTTTCTGAACACCTACTATGGGGCAAGCATGGGCCCAGGATTTTTCTCTCTCCTGGAAAAGAGACAAATTTCTGCAAAGTTGGGGGAATGTAACTAATCTTTAAAACATCAGGGTGGTGGTGGTGTTGCTTGAATGACTGACACCTAGATGGCCGCTGTCTCTAGCCTTGGCCCGACTCACACTTTCACCTCCCTCATTGTCATCCCCTCTTGTGTCCTGCAGACCTGTCATGCTCTAATTGCCCACACCCAAATCCGTCACCCCTCGTCGTTTCCCTCTGCCCAGCCCATGTCTCCTCCTGTATTCCCTAGCTTGGGGAAGAGCCCCCTTGGCCAGCCAGCCATTGGAGCTGATGCCCAAGTGTCAGGCTAGACCCTCAACCTTTCTCATCCCCACCTCCACTTGAGGGATTTGACCTCCTAAACGTCTCCTGAGTCCTATGGTCTCCTTTCCATCTCCCCTGCTTCTGCTCTACATGAGACCACATGTCTTTCCCCCGACTATGAGAACAGCATCCCGACAGACCTCTGAGCTCTGACTGGCCTTTCTCCAGGTCATCCTTCATCTCACCACCAGAGGCAACCTTCCCAAGGCAGATCCAGCCCTGCCACGCCCACATTACACCCTGTCCCAGGCTCGTAGTGAAGGAGCATAAACGGCAGGCGCCAACCAGTCCCTGGACTACTCTTGGCTCCTGCTTTGCAGATGCGTGGCTCTTTCCTGCGCTCATACTAGTCTCTTCATCTTGAACACCTTCTTCCTCCTCTCTGATTGGTGCAGTCCTGCCCAGCTCCTACAAAGCACTCCTGTTCCCCTACCCCAGCGGGTGGCATTAGTGTCCCCATCTCTTGTGCACTCATATGCAGTCTGTAGTCTTACTTATTCCACTGTACTGTAGCCTTTTGTTTATTCATCTGACTCCTCTGCTATGCCATGAACTTCCCCAGGAGAAGGGCCATGCCTTGCCCATCTCTGAATCTTGAGGACCTAGCACGGGTGCATACTCAGTGCTTCCTGTATTTGAGACTAGTAATGTTAATCCCAGGCAGCTGTGTGGTGCCTGAACCCATGCAGAGATCTGTATCTCCCCATCATTTCGTTTGATTCTCATTACCTTCATGGAAGGTCACAGGTGGCATTTGCTTTGTTTTACTGATGGGAACACTGAGATCCAGCGACAAAGGTGAAATGGCCTGTTCAAGGTTACCCAAGAAGGTCGTGGCCAAGTCAGTCTTGGTCTCAGGTGTTTTGACTCCAGTGTTGGAAATGTGTTGATTTCACACCAGAAGCTCATTTCCTTTCTCTCTTAGAGACTCTGGCTGAGAAGTGACTCATGTACACAGGGCCTGCCCACTCTCTGCACAGGGTACCTGTGTCTGGTGGGGGAGTAAGGGCTTTGGATTCCCACGTAAAGACAGAGAATGAAGACAAGCATCTGCAAAGCACAAACCTATAAGGATGAGCACAAACCAGAGAAGAGACAAGAATCTTGTCACAAAATTTTAGAAGCTGGAAAGCAGGTGGAAATTGGTAACCAACTTAGCAGGAGAAATATTGTCATTAAATATGAAATGTCTGATTTCAAATCAAAAGTGCAGTTTATTATATCTCAAACAAGAAGCAGTACAATTACTCAAAGTATGCACCTAAACTATCGACACAGTTTTGCCATCTTAACAGTAGCTTGCTTATGCCAGCAGCGAAGAAGCCTGTAGAGCAAGTGGAGATGAAATCATGAAAGGCGTTTTCCACAGCTTGTTGAGAATTGAATATTTTTCCTTGTAAGAAGTGGTCCAAAGCCTGGAAGAAGTGGTACTCAGTTGGTGCAAGGTCTGGTGAATACAGTGGATGACAGAGAGTTTCCAAGTCCAGCTTCTGTAGTTTGAGCAGCATTGATTGTGCAACATGTGGTCGAGCGTTGTCTTGCAAGAGGATTGGCCTGTCTCTATTGACCAGTCTCGGCTGCTTAATCTCAAGCATCCTCATCATTTCGTCCAATTGGTTGCAGTAGACATCCGCTGTAATGGATTGACCAGGTTTCATGAAGCTGTAGTGGATAATACCAGCGCTGGACCACCAAACAGACACCATTAGCTTTTTTTGATGAATATTTGGTTTTGGACTGTGTTTGGGCACTTCATCTTTATCCAGCCATTGTGCCGAACACTTGCGATTGTCAAAAAGAATCAATTTTTCATCAAACGTACCAATACGGTATAGAAATTGTTCACCTTTATGTCGTGACAGCAAAGAAAGGCAAGCTTTGAGACGATTTCTCTTCTGACACTCCTTTAATTCATGTGAAACCCATCTATTCAGCTTCTTTACCTTGCCGATTTGTTTTGAATGGTCCAGTATGGTTGGAATAGTAATGTCAAACCTTGCTGCTAATTCACGCACAGCTTGAGATGGATTTGCTTCCACTACAGCTTTTAGCTCATCACTATCCACCTTGGTCTCAGGTCGCCCACGTGGCTCATTTTCAGATTAAAATCACCAGAATGGAACTTCTGAAACCATCAATGTACTGTGTGTGCATTAGCCACATCCTTCCCAAACACTTTGTTGATATTTCAAGCTGTCTGCACTGCATTGGTTCCACGATGGAACTCATATTCAAAAATAACACGAATTTTTTACTTATCCATGGTTTCACAAAAATTGCTCTAAAAATTTTTTTGAAAGATAATCACAAGCCAAAACATGCATTTGAAAGACTGAGGATGTACCTTCACAATAAACATAAAACAAGCAGTGTCAAAGTGAAATGTCAGAGGTATCAACTGTCAAACTTAGTACTTAAGGGAATCGGCCATTTTATACTTAATAACCTAATAAAAGGACTCTTAAGCCAGCATTGGGAAAAGCTGAGAACCAACTCTATTTACACACAGAACCCTCAAATGCCTCAGGAACTGGCAGCATCAGATACTTCTGGAAGCAGGTGAAGGGATGGTATACAAGTAAGGATTACTAAGTGAAAGCAGTTCACTCAGAGGCAATTAGAACTGCAGATCCTGTCCTGTACTCCGTACTGCGAAGCAACCATCCATTTCTTACCATGGCCAAAGCCTGGAGATAAAATGAAATCTCTGCTCTGAGATGAGGGTCATTTGTTCTAGTAGAGGGGGGAATTCAGAACTGAAAACAGGGGGTAAGAGAACGTTTGCATGCTTAATGCCGAGCCCCACTAGCCATCTTCTCCTATGCGTTACCAGCAAGCTGCATCTGGTTTTACACCCTCCAGGCAAGACACATTTTCTGGGGGAAATAAGTAGACCAGGAAGAAAGAGCCACAGAAATTTTACTCCTCCACACTTATGTCAGAAGACTTCTGAAGTTTGTAGATACCAACTAAAATGAAGGAGTGAACAAAGACAAGACATGAAACAGAGAGATGTAAAGTGAATCTCCAAATTGACGATTTATGGGAGAGCCCAGGATGACAGCCATGACCCAGGCAGAGATGGTGACAAGTCCCAATTGAAGAAGATCAGAAAGCTCCATGAAACACTTGCTTATGGAAATGAAATTGATAGAATACCGGATGTGCATTAACATTAGTGTGTCTAACACTCTCATTAGATAACTGGTGGCCATTTTGAATGTTGAATTAACAAGTTAATAGAAAACTATGCAAACAACAGGAAAAACAAAAGCAATTTTTAACTCCAAAGAAGACAAAAGGCATGCAGGAAAGGTTTATTGTGTTACTAGTTTACTGTGTTAATCAGCTCTGAGTAGTAGTAGTTACTTAGTTATAATAATGTCACCACTGATTCTTGATAAGGCAAATTAATTATATGACTTTATTGGGAGGATGGAGACTAGGACACATGCATGTGTGTATTGGGGGGGTGTGTGCACGAAAGAAGAAGAGCTAAAACCCATTCTTCCATAATGGAAAGTCAATAAACAATGCCTAAAATAGAAATATCAATAAATAACAACACAGACATGTTATAGAGAGCCATGGAGGTAAGTATTAATATTAAATGAATCCATTTAAAAAGTTACAAGTGGTTGTCTATGAGGAAGAGAGGCTGGTGAATACTGTTTTCCTTAATAAATCTTGTAGAACTAGTTGACTCATTAAACTACATGCTTATGTCACTTTAATTTTTTTAAGAGGTAAAATAAATACTTAAAACAACAACAATAAGAGCATGGGGATGAAAATCAGACACCGCTATCTCTTAACTCTGTGGCCACAGACAAGTAGAGTCTCTGAGCCTCGGTTTTCTCATCTGTAAAATGGGGATAAAAGCATCTACTGCACATGGTGATTGCGAAGATAAAATGTGATAAGTATCTAAAGCGCTAAGCACTAGTGTGCCCTCGATAAATGCTAATTGTCAATCAAGGCAGGACAATTGTTTGCTTTCTCTTTTTTGTCCAAGAATTGTCCCTTCTCTACTCTACACCTATCAGAGGTAGTTTTTGTTTATTTACATTTTGTTTATCTTGCTATTGTCATTTGTGATTGAGGCAGGAAGTGCAACATTACACGCTCACACTGAGGAGTGGGGAGGAGGGTAACTCAGCCCTTCCTCTCCAAACCTCATAAATACATCAGGTTCACTTCTGGTTTTGGCCTCTAATCCTGTGCATCCTCCACCCCACTCCCCCACAGCCGCTTTCACTTCCAGCCTCCCAGTTGTCCCGAGAATATCTCCCTTCCCTTTGCTTAACCAAGCAGAGGCCTCCCTTCTTTCCTTCCTTCCTTCCTTTGTTTGTTCCTTCCTTCCCGCCCTTATAGGTCATTACACCGCCAGCCCACAAGCCTAGATGTGGGAGGCCTGAGCCTTCAAGTGCAATCTGGCTGACGGGCTCCTGGGAGAGGGGCTGTGTGTTCCAGCTGGGCCTTTAGGTCTGCCCCTGATGCAGCTGGGACATCAGCAAACCACGCCTCCCACCCTGATCCCTCCTTCAAACTCAAGGCACACACTGACAGCTGCTCCCTGGCATCCCCTCCTCAGTTTCCCCTGGTGCATAAGTGGGCTCTGACCTCATCACTCACCTCTCCAACCACTCCTTTCCCTGTGTCTTCCTGTCCTGTTCTTGGCAGCTGGAAGGTTGGGGTGCTGTTCTGTGAAAGATGGAGTATGGGGGAGGAGGAGGGTGGGCTGGACTTTACTCATGTCAAATTTGAGATGCAGACAGACGGATATTCAGTGGACAGCTGGATCCAATGGTCTGGAGTTCGAGAGGCCTAGGGGTGGCTAGGATAGAGATCTGAGAGTCTTCAGACCTAAGAAACAAACAGAGGGCCCGAATGAGGTCAGGTAGAGCACCAGGAAGAGGACATGAGCATGTTGAGTGAGCAGAACAGAGAACTGAGGGATGAACCCTGGGGGCACCTTGTGTTAGAGGTGGGTGCAGAGAGAGGAACCTGCCCAGGAGCTCAGAAAAGGCTCCCACAGGGACAGGAGGAAAAGACCTTCAAGGGCACCACCTTGAGAGCCAAGTGAGGAGGATGTCTCAAGAAGGAGGAAGTGGTCAACCTTCTCAAATGCTGCAGAGAGATCAGGTGAGATAATGACTCACGTCAGTGTCACAGAGGCCACAGATGACCCTGACGGGGGAAGTTCCGGGGTGGAGGTGGGGCGGGGGGGGGCAGACCACACTGAGTTTAAGAGTGAGAGGGGTTGAGGAAGTGGAGACAGTGAAAATAAACAATTCTCCCAAGAAACATGGCTGAGAAAGGAAGGAGAGTGATAGGCTGGTGGCCAAGGGAGGTTTAGACCCTGCTGGGAAAGAACCAAAAGAAGTGTGTTTTAATGAATGGAGAAGTGATGGTCCCAGGGAAGTGGGTGGGTGTGGTCCAGAGCACAGGGAGATGGATTTGCTGTAAATAGGAGGTTCACTCCTGCCCCTGGGCAGAAGGAAGCATAGTAGAGGTGGGCTTAAGAGAGAGAGACTCTTAGGGGCAGGGCTTGGATGGGGGTCCCCTCCTACAAGCCAATCACTACATGTGCTCTGTTTCTCCAGCCTGATTTTCCAAGGTTAATGTTTTTCAAGCACCAAATACTCCCCCCAGGCCCTGGGCTAGATGCTATATGAACATTATTTCTAATCCTTCCAGGGTCTCTGGGAAGTAGGCATGAGTATGCTCATTTTGCCCATGAGAAACTGAGTCTGAGAAAAGTTAAGTATCTAGTCCCTGGTCATGCAATCGGTGAGTACTTTCTAGGAGTCCAACCCAACTTTGAGGAATCCCCCAAAGTGCTCACCCCACAGGGCCCTCTCACCTCCTAATCCTTACTGCCATGAAGTTGAATTACTCACGCACATCGAATTACAAGAGCACAAGTGTGAGCTCTCCCTTCTGCTTGGAATGCCCTTGTTCCCTTGCCCACCTCACAGGTACAGACTCGTCTTTCAGATATGGGCCAATTTTCCTCACCCCTGCATTCCCACACACCCTGTCGTTGCCTCTTTTTGCCATTGACTGCATTGTGTTGAAACTGTCTTGTTCCTTTCTCTGCTGCACACCCCGACACCAGGCTATGAGCATCCCATGGGCCAGGGCCCTGGCCTGTCTGTCTTATCTATGTTCAGCTCCTGGACAAGCGTCCAGCATCCAGTGGGGTCTTACTATTTGTCAGATGAGTAAATAAAAACTTTCTTTTCAGGGTCAACAAGGACAATTTTAGCATTAAAATAAATAATGAGGGAGAAATACTTGCAAACCACCTATCTGACAAAGGACTCATCTAGAATATAGAAAGAACTCTCAACACTCAACAGTAAGAAGGCAAACAATCCAATTAGAAAGTGTGCAAGAGACATGAAGAGACATTTCACCAAAGAGGGTATATAGATGGCAAATAATCACATGAAGAGCTGTTCTGCATCATTGGTCATTAAGGAAATGCAAATTAAAGTCACCATGGGATATCACTACGCACTTATGAGACTTAGTAAATAAAAAATCCTGACAGTACAAATGCTGGTGAGGATGCAGAGAAACTGGATCACTCATACACGGCTGATGGGAATGTAAGACGGTACAGCTACTCTGGAAAACAGTTTCATGGTTTCTTAAAAGTCTAAACATACACTTACTGTAAAAGTCTAAACTTTTCTTAAAAGTCTAAACATACCTTCCTGGGCACTTAGCCCAGAGAAATGAAAACACGTCCACACAAAAACCTGTATGTGACTGTGCATAGCAACTTTATTTGCAATAGCCCCAAACTGGAAACAACCAACATGTCTTGCAATAGGTGAGTGGTTAAACACACTTAGAACATAGGTACCGTGGGCTACTGCTCAGCTTTATTGCTGGATATTTCATTTTTACTAATGAACGAAGTATTGAAACATGCAACAACTTGGATGCCTCTTAAGGATATTATGCTGAGTAACAAAATCCAATCTCAAAAGGTCACATACTGATAATTCCATTTATATAGCACTCTTAAAATGAAAAAAGTATAGAGATGCAGCACAAATTCATGCTTCTCAGGGATTGAGGATGGTGAGGATCACTAAGGAGTAGCACAGGGAGATCCTCATGTTGATGGAATAGTTCTATGTCTCTATTGCAGTGTTTACACAAATTTATATATATGCTAAAATGACAGAACGTCACCTTCCTGGTTTTGACATCACACTATAGTTATGTAAGATACAACCATTGGAAGAAACTCTGTGAAGGGTACATGGGACCTTTCTGTACTGTCTTTGCAACTCCATTAGAATTTATAATAATTTCAAAATAAAGCATTAAAATTAATTAACAACAATTGTAACAGATTATTGCCCACAGTAAAAAGAAGAATCTTTGCGTCTATACTGATATAATACATGAACGAATCAATGAATAAATGAGGGGAAAGGGAAGCTCTTACCTACAGAAGGATTACAACTAATAAATATAGAAAGAATGTTGGAATTAGAAAGCCACCATTTGGCAACCACCACAGCAATAATTGTTTCAGGCCAAAATCATCAATGGATGCTAAAATAGGTGGGCAGAAATATGTTGAGAAACAGAATTTTTACATAATCTCAAAATATCTTTTCACAAGATACTTACTATTTTATAAACGGAAAGAGAGTAACTTTGCAATGGAGAAACCTGGCAATACCACCTTAACCAAGTGATCCACACTAACATCACTAGCAAGGGAACAAATCAACTTCATGTCCTTCCTGATATGATGCACTGAGAAGGACACAGCATTGTTTCTGTGGCAGCCTGTCAAAATGGCATAACCTGCAATTTTGAATCTAATCAAGAGGAAACATCATCACACAAACCCATATTGAGAGACATCTTACAGAATAACTGGCTGGTTCTCTTCAAACAAGTTAAGGCTTGAAAAACAAAGAAAAGGCTGAGAAATTGTTCCCAGTTAAAGGAGACTAAAGAAACACAGCAATCAAATGCAAATGTGATCCTGGGTCGGACCCTGGATTAGGAAAAGGCTGCCTCCCCTGTGCAGCCATGGACTTCCAAGGCCAGCTTGGTGCAGTGGGGGTGGTAGAAGGGCCTAATCTCTCCTAATTTTTCTCTCAATACACTTTCTTACTGGAGGAACTGAAGGGCCCAGTCAGGGCCTGTGTAGAAAGGCAGGGTTGGCCCCTTTCCTATGAGTCACGGTAAATGTGCAGCCCAAGGGGGTCCAGGGAGGGCCTGGCCCACAGCTGGGGCAGGTATGTGGGGCCCGCTTTGCTAGTTCCATCCTTGGACGGAGGCAGCTGAGACCTGCAATGGACTGGGGCCTCGATTGCCTCCAGGTCCTGTGCTGTTTACATAACACACAGCTCAGAACCAGGAGTTGAGAAGCCAACAGTCTGATTTCTATTCTGCTATGAACCAGCTGGGTGTCCATGAACAGAAACCTTAACAGCTCTAGGTCTGTTCCCTCATTCCTCAAGTGGGGCCAAAACCTCTTGCTTTTCCTTCTCTCAGAGGTGGTTTAGGAGGACCTGAGGAATAGAGGGATTCTCTGGAAACATAATATGGTAAAGTTATATTCTGGACCTTCAGTGGGCAGGGCTCTGTGCTGGGAAAATATAAGCTCCACACAGGAAGAGGTCGCTTTGGTTGTCCTGTCACTGACTCACATATCCATTCACTGCTCATCTCTCCATCCATCTCACATCAGTCCGTCCTCTCATCTCTCCATCCATCTCACATCTGTCCATCCTCTCACCTCTCCATCCATCTCACATCTGTCCATCCTCTCACCTCTCCATCCATCTCACATCTGTCCATCCTCTCACCTCTCCATCCATCTCACATCTGTCCATCCTCTCACCTCTCCATCCATCTCACATCTGTCCATCCACTCATATATCCATCCTTCCATTCTGTCATCCACTTATCTAACATCCACCCATCTTTCCAACATTCACTCATCCACCCACCCATCCATCCTCCTTTCATCCATCTAATGTCTATCCGCCCAATCTATCTATCCAGCATCCATCCATTTGTCCTTTCATTCTGTCATCCTTGCATCCATCCAGCCAGACAGCCAACATCCATCCATCAATCCATACATCCAGTATTCATCTATCCCTCTGTCCACGCTTTTTCTCATTCACCTAATAGTATGTTGAACACTAGTTGGTGCCAGACTCCAGGTTACATTATGGGATTCGGTGGTGAATAAAATCAGCTTACAGTCTAAAAAAACAGGGTGTGTAAACTAAAACAATACACTATGAGCTACTATGAAGAATACACAAGGTGCTTTGGAACTTGAGGTGGAGGTTGATAGGGGGACAGCACTGCTAAATGTAGTGACCTGAAAAGGAAAGCTGGATGGGATGGCCAAAGAACATGCTGCAGACAAGGGGGCAGCAGCTGTGTGTGTGGCCTGGGGGTAGTACAGGTCCTCTTGGAGAGGACACTATGAGAGGGCCATGGGAGCAGGTGAGGCAGCCAGGTGCAGAGCAGGCAGGGGCTTAGAGTCAACAAAGGCAGGATGTGTCTGACCAGCCATGGTAGTGCCATCCCAGGTTGGCCCTCTGTCACTGGAGGAGCACAGCTTGGCTCCAAATACCCCACAGCAAGCCAGAGTAAAACCGCTCAGTCCTTTTTGTGTCTGGAGTGATTGGAGGCTCAGCCTGCTCAGCGCCAAGCTGGAAAGTAGGGTTGGCAGGGAAGCTGCCAAGGCCACCAGATCAGGGCCTGGGTGGGGCTGGCCAGGGAAGCCAGGACTCAGGAATCTGGGTGGCCTGCTTGGAATTCTTGGTGGTTCTCTGCCTTGGGAAGCTGCCCCTGCTCATTTGCTGGCTGCGGCAGGGCCGGGCCCACGCCCCAGGAAGTTGGGTGTTGGCTCAGTTTCTCAGTGGCTTCCTAGGTGTGTGAGTGAGGGCAAGTCATTTCACTTCCCCAAGCTTTGGTTCCCTCATCTGTGAACATGAAAGGAGTGAGGTGAAATGGCCTCTGGACTCTTTCCAGCTCTGGAATTCTCTATGGGACTGACACTCATGTGCAAGCATGCTTTGTGCTCTAAGTCTTTTCTGCCACAGATGCCCAGGGGTGGACATCTCCACACTGAGGGATTTGACTCCTTTCTTCTAGCGTACTTCCCCGTGGACCCCCAGATCTCCTTGGGAATGCTGGCACCTTAAGTCACAAGCCATGAGCAGTCAATTCTATTGCTCCCTAACTCCCTAGCACCATGCTGCCTTGGTGGGAGGAACTGAACAGCTCAACTGGCAGCTGGGAGCAGGGTCCCGAGGGACTGGGGTTTGCTGGGGCAGAGGCTCACGGGAGGAATCTGAGGAAGTGAGGTCTCACAGCTGGAGGGGAGGGCTCCGGGTTGGGGAGGGGGGCATTTAAAGTGACATCTGTCAGAGCTGCCAGAGATAAGCTTTATAGACCGCACAGTTGTGCCAGAGGCCTGCCTGGGGCCTAGGGACACTGGTTTGGGGATTTGAGTTTGATCTCCTGAAATTTTTTTAAACCTAGCTACCAGCTGAGGCAGCAAATGAAAGTAATGCAAATCCTCAGTCAGAAGCTAATGAAACATCCACTGTGGCCACCCGCCCTCCTGCAAGCCCTCCTGTCTGACACCTATAACCACTTCATCTTCCGGCCACGGGTCTCTCATCACTGAGCCAGCCAGTTCTGCCCCGCCAGAGGCCCCAAGAGCTGCCACCCAATTGTGGCTGGTTTCCATATGAATGTGCCCTGCTGGGTCCCAGAGCCATGGGCTCCCTTCCATCCCTTTCTTCTCCCAGCTTTCTCTGGGCATCTGCACAGCCAATCAGTGATGTTCTGGGGCTTCAACCAGATCTTCCCACGCAGAGTCCCTGGCCCTTCCTTGTGCCTGGGAAGCAAAGTTTAGTTATAGCAGGAACAGTGGCTACCGACATAATGAGCACTCACTGTGGCCAAGCACTGAGTCTTTCCCGTGTACTGTTCTGTTCTGCCCTTGTGAGAATACAGTTAGAATAATGAAATTCCCGTCTGTGACGGTTAGTGTTCTGTGTCACCTAGCCAGGCTAGAGTACCCAGTTACTCAATCAAACACCAATCTAGGTGTTGCTGTGACAGCATTTTGTAGATGTGGTTAACATCTACAATCACTTGACTTTAAGTAAAGGAGATTATCCTCCGTAATCTGGCTGGGCCTGATCCCATCAGCTGAAAGGCCTTAAGAGCAAAATTGAGGTTTCCCTGAGGAAGAAGAAACTCCACCCGTGAATTGCAGCGTTTGCTTCTGCCCAGGATTTCCCAGCCTGCTGGCCTGCCTTGCACGTGTCAGATTTGCTAGCCCCCACAATTATGTAAGCCAGTTCCTTTATATATAATCTACTGGTTCTGTTTTTCTGGTAGAACCCTGACTAATATACCATCTAACAGCAACTGGGCCAATGTCATAACATTACTAAGTGGGAGGGAGCCAGGATTCACACGTAGGCAGCCCAACTTCTGAGCATGATACTATCACTATTTCATCAATACTAGCACATAGCATTCACAGTTCTATTTTATTGACGGGACTCAGAAAGGTAAAGGAACTTGCCCAAGGTCACACAGCTTATAAACGGATGTGCTGGAATTCCCGCCCAGTTCTGTGTGATTACAGGCCTGAGCATTCACCACTATTCTCAGTGGTATGCTGGTGAGTATTTAACAATTGTCTCCTCAGAAACAAATACATGCATACATATCCATATACACAAGTTTATTATAAAATTCACTGCTATAAAGGATTATAGTGCACAATTTACAAATAACAATAAAATATACAATACTCTTTATTATAAATTCCATCTAGTAAAAGGATTCTCACAGAATGCTTTTATTGATATGAGTGTAGTTCCTGTATGAATATTGGTTGATATTTTCATTTCCATGAATGAGTTAAATGAAGGTGAAACAATGAAGACATATGTTGAGTTTCATTTGTTCAGCAATGACACGAGCAACTTCTTTGTTGAACTGGATAAAAGTTTTTGAATACTGCAGAAATAGATCCTCAATTTTTTTCTTTTACTCACTATGTAATGGCTACCAGTACAACATGCTTTTAAGTTTAATCTATATGAACATTTTCTCCATTATTTTCTTAAGTCTAGACAATCAACAAAACAATAGCCAAGCCCCGATTTATAGCATTTGCCAATTTCCATGGTGTAAATATTCTCACCATTGCTGATTTCAACATGAGTTACTGAAGGAGGGGTTGAACAGAGACGCTCAGTAGCACACCATTATGTAGTATTTCTACTATATATATATACAATAGGTGTAAATATCCGTAAGAAACTAGATAATCATAAAATGTAATAAAACAAGTAGGAAGTGACACAATTTTAGCATTTATGAGCTTTGTTTTTGACATTATTTAATTGTAAATTTACCTATGTTAATTTTTAAATAATAACTGACAATCAGCTCACAAAATTCCTGAAATTTTAACAATCAGCTCATGAACCCGTACAAGCTGTCTCTGGCACACCACCTTAGGAAGCACTCAAGTGCCATCTCTTCTGTAAGGTCTTCCTGTCACTTCCTCTCTGGAAGGACCTCTTGTGTTCCTGTTGTATTGTCATTATTTCCATGTTTGTCTCTGCATCACACTAGGCTCTTGAGGATTAAGACCATAGACCACAAATCATTCACCTTTGTAATGGCCCACAGCACCCTGCACAAGGTGCTCCAAAATAGTTCATTGATCAAATGCACATGACAGAGATTTTCAAACTATGTTTCCCAAAACCCAAGAATTCTGCAGAGATACCTCTGGGATCCCCATAAGGATGATGGGAAGACTGAGTGGTTGAGTTCCAAAAGCCAGAACAAGATGCCATGGAAAATGAGCAATCAATAAATGAGAAAGAGCTCCTAGGAATTATTACTGCCAAAAATTATAAAAATAAATTGAAAGGTTGGAATACAAAGTCAAGAAAATCTCCCAGAATCTGGAGCAAATGGCATAAAATATGAGAGAAAGAATATGCAAACAGGATTAATTCAGAGGGCTCAGCATCCAATTATAATAACAGTAAGAGTTCCAGAACAAGAAAAGAAAAGATGGAAGAGATGGAATTATTGCAGAAATAATTACATTTTGAAAATTCCCAGAGCCAAAAAGGGACACCGAGTCTTTAAGTTGAAAGGGCTGACTCAGGGAATGCCAAGCAGACATAGAATTGAGCAATTTAAGAATATCAAAGATTAAAGAAGATCCTACATCATTCTAGAAAAACAAGAACATCAACTTACAAAAACCAGAACATTGACTTTGACTGACAAATAAGCAGAAATCAGACTGACAACATAATCCTCAACAGCAGCAATGGAGGCCGGAAGAATAATAGGCAACACTTACATGATGCTTACTGTGTGCGGGCACTGTTCTAAGCACTTCACATATACAAACGAATTAATCCTCACCACAACTCCATGAGGTAGGCACTATTTTTATCTTGGCTTATTTATGAGAAAACTGAGGCATAGAGAGATTAAGTGACTTGCTGGGTTCTAATAAATATAAAGTTAAGATTTGAACCCTGGCAGTCTCATGCCAGAGACTTGGATTTTAACCTCTTCACTATATTCCATCTCTAAGTGCTAAGCATAAATGGCTTTGAACCTGCAATTCTATACCCAGCCAACTATTAGTCAAGGGTGAAGGCAAAAAAAAAAAAAAATTATATTCAGACATTTAAGGACTCAGAAATTCACTTCTCATCCTTCCTTTCTGAGAAGTTATTTGAATATGTATTTCAGCAAAACTGACTTAGAAACCATGGAGGATAATGTTATGGGATAAAAAAGTGGTAGGGTTAACTTAGAGATCCAAGGTAAAAGAATTCCAGAATGACCTGTGTGCAGCGGGTCCAAGAAACATCTCAAGCAAATAATAGCAGAGAATCAGAGACTCAGGTAGAATGACATCAGAACGAAGAAAGGAATAGACTACAAGAAATATATAAAAGGAGGCTGGTGGATTTTAGGAATATGGTGATGAGGCCTATGTTTCTCTTTCCAAAACAAATGAAACATTCTGAAACACTAAGGGGTAAGGGGGAAGAAAACAACTTCAACAAGAAATTAATGGTTCAAATATGAAGCAAACTAAAATTTGGCATGATTTAGAAGAGCTGGTAGAGAGTAAGAAAGGAAAATTCATTGACTGTTGATGCTGGAAGCATTTTCCTGTGAAAGGCACAGAGTAAGGATATTGTAAGCACCGAAAAGGAACTGTGACCTCTCACAATACATTCCTGAGCTCACGGGGAGCAAAGTCACATCATCAACATTACATAAGCACTGAGCCTTGAATTTTTATAGACAAAATAGGGAAGGCTTAATAATAAGTATAAACTGGAAGCAAAGGTTATCAACCTTGACAAGACAAAGAAATAAGAAATTTCGAAGTAGATGTGGACAGAGATGGGGGGAAAATAGGGACACTAATATCCTCATTTTACCAAATGGCCCCAGAAATAGGGGGCTAGAAATATTTAAATTTACAAGGTTAAACAACAGAGAAAGAAACTAAAAAAGGGACAAAATTAGCAAAAGTTGGGCAGAAGAAGTGTGCTAGAGATGGGGTATGTGAATTAAATTCTCATTCACCATGGCTGGGCATAAATAGATAACATTAGGTTGACCACACACCCTAATTTTCCCAAGACAGTCTTACTTTATACCTGTCGTCTTGTGTAATTATTAGTTTTGTCCCTTTTCACTTTCAGTAGCTTTCTGGTTGAAGGGTTAATTATATGCCACCTTATCTAAAGTTGATAAATCAAAAAGTATCAGTATAAACACATGACATGGAAAAACCACCAGACGAAGAAGAAGAAAAACTGTTAAAAGTGGATGTCTCATGGGGGTGGGAGAGAGGCAACTCAGATTTGTCAAAACTCATCCAATGTACAGTTTAAATATGTGCATTTTATGGTATGTATGTTATACCTCAATAAACTTGATTAAACCAAGTACGGTAGCCTTTTGGGATGGCAGGGATAGGTAAGAAGCTGTTCTGTATTATTTGATTTTGTTTAAACAATGTGCACTTTTACTTTGATAAGATTCTTAAAAATTCATATTAAAAACTATAATAACAAATAAATTAATTAATTAATTAATTTAAAAACTATATTAAAAAACAGAGTTTTTTTTGCAGGGTGCTGGATGATGCCTAAGGTGCTTACTGGCTTGAGCGCTTCCTAAGGTTTTCGGTCAGATGGAGGAGCAAGGTGTTTCCTCTGAGGCTCCTTTTTACTCCTACGGACAAAAGGGATTATTTGAGGAATTAGAGAGCTGGTTCTCATTAGACTTGCCTGGGTGGCTGGAAAAGTTACCAACACTTTGGACCCACGCCCAAGAGATCCTGATTTAATTGGCCCTTTAAAAAGCTCACTTGATGGTTCTAATGAGCAGCTGGGCCAGGCCAATACTGAATTTGGTGAGAGAGCCCTGGCTCCAAGGTGTGGGAATCAAGATGGCAGGCAGTGGTTGAGCTACTGATTGGGTAAGGGGTGACAGTCCCCTAGTCATATGCTCTCTTTTACAGGTGGGGAAACTGTGGCCCACTGGCCCAGTAAGGGAAAGGGTCTTGCCCAAGGTGGGGTGGCAAGTCAGTGGCCTAGCTGAGGCTAGAACATGAACTGTCTGGCTCCCAGCCTTGTGCTCAGACCTGCACATCAACAGGGCTCAGTGGCATGACTGGAGAAGGGCAGTAATAGACGTGCAGTGATTTGCCAAGTACCTGCTCTCTGCCAGGCTCTATGCTGGGCACTGTGGCTTCTCTCCTTTAATCTTCCTGCTACCCTGCAACCTCTATGTTACAGTTTAGCTACAAGCTACTTGGAGAAATTAAATGACTCACCTTATTTTCTGCCACTCTCACTAGGCTCTAACCCAATATTTCTCAACATGTGGCCCTAAGCAATACTTTTCTCTAAATTTCCTGGAATGCTTATTAAAAATGCAGAACCCTGGGCTGCACCTCAGACCTGTGGAGTCAGAATTTCTGGAGGTAGGATCCGAGAAGTTACTTTTTTTTTTTAGAGATAGGGTCTCACTATGTTGCCAAGGCTGGACTGGAACTCCTGGGCTCAAACGATCCCCCCACCTCAGTCTCCTGAATAGCTGGGACTATAGGCACACACCACCATGCCAGGCTTAAGAAGGCGCATTCTAACAAGTATCCTGGGCAGTTCTTAAGTCCACAAACAATTGAGAGCCACCACTTACCTGAGCCTTCTTTGTGTCTCTGGAGTGGACCAACCCCTCCCACCCCAGGACCTGTGCCCTTGCTACTTCTTCAGCTTAATTAACAGCCCCCACCTGCAACTCACTCTTAAGTCTAAGCTTCCTCTGGGAAGACTTTTGATGCTTTAGATAAGGAAAGGTCTTCCCATTATACAGCCCTTGGCACAACAGACTTTTCCTCCGTGGTGTTTATTACAACAGTGATTTATAAAACAATGTCTATGATCTTTTGTCTAATGTCTCTTCCCTGCTATACTATTGACTCACTCGTGTCCATTGTATCCACTAGGTTGTTCACAACCCCTAACTCCTTGCCTGGCACCCAGCAGGGGTTAAACAAGCAGTCCAATTACAGAACCAGATAGGAGCAGAGCCAGGATTCGACCCCAGACCTGTCTGACCCAGATCGGCCTCTAAACCTCCGTGGTGAACTGCTGCAGAAAAGCAACGACCCAGACAAGACATGGGAACCCTTACCATATGCTCATTCTCCAGACCCCCAAGCCACTTTGCTCTAGTAGTTCTTTTTGATAATACTGCTAACCAGTAATTAAGGGGTGGGTGAGAGCATGGATGTTCTCCCACGCTCTCAGCACCAGGCACAGGCAGAATTGAGTCCCATGTGCTGGCAACTACTGCAAGCAGGCCCAGACAGCCAGACAAACCTCCACAAGCTCAGTGGAGACCGGGGTTTCTGTCCTTTTAGGTGTTCTGATAGCATCTTGGATGAAAGTTCCACCTGAGCCAAAGGTGGCAATAGTAATAGCCCTCTACGCTTCCAGTCAGAGATGAGCAGACAAGAATCTGCCAGGTCTGGCCCCCGTGCTAATTCCCAAGCAGAGCATGGAAGGCACTGGGGTTTGCTCAAAAGTTTGCTTTAGTCATGGTCTGGCGAGATTATCTGGGTCCAGGCATGCCAGAGGCCATAAGTGGTTTAAGGAAGTGCTTATCAAACTGCAATGTATGTCAGGAAAAATTGTGGAAGACTAAAACGGGAGGAAAAAAGAAAGAAAGGGGAAAAAGAGAGACAGACGACTGTGTCCTGTCCAGAGCACCCTTCTGGGTTTTCATTTTTTCCCTGTCCCTCAGCCTTTCGTTATCTGAGCTATTTTACAATCCTGCAAGTTGTAGAAAACTGATGATAATGCACATGATTCTTATCCATATAAATATAAGTTATGTCCAATGCAATGAAATTGATTATTGCCCTATGGATTTTTTTTTGCCAGTTTTGCTTCTATTTGTAAATTCATTTCAGATTCATGATGACCTATGTATGTGTCTACTCTTTGCATTCTCCTTTGAATTGATTCTAACATCTTAGTGGTTTCCTCATTAATGAATGAGTTAAAATCTTTGGCCCAGGTTCATCTTATATTTGTATGAAAGTCATAATTATACCTTCTTTTAACAATTTCACATGTGCATACAAATCACCTGGGGATCTTGCTAAAGTACAGATTCTGATTCAAGGTCTAGAGTAGGACTCGAGAATTTGCATTTCTGTGAGCTCCCAGGTAATATCATGTTGCTGGTCCATGGATGTCACCTAGGTGTTGAACTGTTCTTGGGATGTTTCATCTTAAAATAGTGATATAATGTGTCTGTGAATAAATTATTGTCTATACCTTAGGCTTGATTCATTAGCATAAGGAATGTTAGAGGTTTTTAAAAAATTATTATTATTAGTGAAATCATGGTAAAATAGGACACACTGTCCTAGGATAAACAAGGTATCAGCAACTTGCCAGGGGATTCCTTGCCCTGGATCCTAGCATTTCACCAGGATTCCACCACCTAATCCTCAATGCAAATTCCACAGGTTTTCAGAGCCCCTGTGCATTTCCGTGCCCTGTGGGCTCATGTGCTTCCAATTCTGGACTAACCCCTGTGAAGGGGACAGAGGGCTGAGGAGCAGCTATTAGCCAGAACAGGATTCCCCTTCAGCCTGGGCTTGGTCACCACCTGCAGTATGGATGGGGAACTCACTACTCCCAGGAGTCTGTGCCCCTCTCAGACCACAGAGACTGAGTACTGGGGGATCTTCTGGGAGCCCACCAGCCTCTCCTCAAGCCATGAGTCCTTCTGCAGTCAGGTCTGTGCATGCCAGGAGGTCTCCCAGGTTATGCTACTCAGGCAGATACCTGCCTTTATCCTGACTTACTTCCCAGCTCAGAGGGACAATCCTGCTGAAACATGACAATCCTGCTGAGCATGTTTCTGAACTGCTGTACATCAGCAGCCTCTGCTCCTGGGGCAGCAGTTTGGGGCACTGCCACGGAAGTTTGCCAGGCTCTGGGATCCTGTGGCCTCCTGGGCCATTCCTGCAGGGGATCTGGAGAAAGTCACACTAACCTTTTCACCTCGCTGAACCCGGGAAGAAGTGACGAGTGAAACGCCAGGTCCCTTGGCTTGTGTCCAGGGCAGAAAGACCAGAATGCAGGGAGAAGTATGGGCTCCAGAGTGCTGGCTCCAGTCCCCCACTGCCCTGCACGCTGGGCAAGGCTCTTTCTCTCTCCAAGCCTCAGTCTCTTTACCTGTACAATGGGGAAAACAATATTCAGAGCACAGGCTTGTGAGAGTGGGAAGACAGGATGCAGGTGAGCATTCTGGTAGAGTTCCTGCCACCAAAAACACTCTTCCCACTTGGAATGGCAGACAGTTCCTCCTCACGCAAGTCCCAGCCACCTCCTAGAGCGGCCTTCTCTGAGCACGCCCCCCACGCCTTGCCCGCCTTCACTCCTTCATAGCAGTCGCCCCTGAGATTCTGCCCCCCACGCTTGTTTTCACTTCATCCTTTCTGTCCTCCTCCCTGAGGGCAGGGACCTTGTCTTTCTGCTCATAGCTATGTTCCTGCCCCTAGATGAGCTCTCTGCTAGCTGCTGCTGTGCGGATGAAGGTGTCTAGCACCACGCCACAAAAAAAGTAGGGCCACAAAAAAATAAGAGTTCTTTCCCCAGGACACTTGGCACACACAGCAGTTTCCTCTCTGTCTTCTCCCCACCTTAAATCCAGCCTCAAGGCGAGTTTTCTACTCTCTGCCAAAGCAAACAGAGAAGAACAATTTTCCTGCTGTTCATAATTGTTTCATATTTTTCCAATAGACCTAAGCCTGGCCTCGAGGTTTCCAGTCACGGGTCATTCTCTCCCCTGCTGCTGTCAGAGTCATAGAGGAGAAGACTGTGAGCAATTAGAGATGAAAGCTGCCTGCGGCCGCAGAGCACACACTGCCTGCTGGGGTCCCTGCCTGCTGGGGGACCTGCCCGCCTGGTGGAAGGAGGACATGTCTGGTGCCATCCAGCACCTGCCAGGGGCCAGCTGGGCCTGGGGCTCTACATGCACCAGTTCATGTCACCCTCATAACCCTGGGAGGACAATGTTATTTCCCCATATTTCAGATAAGGAAACTGAGGTTTATGTGACTAAGGGTCTTCCCCAGACACTTACAGGTGTGACAGAGCCAATGTCTGAGACTAGATCGATCTCAGTTCAAGGTCAGGTCCTCACCCAAGCCAGAAACAGAAACGGCAGAAGAGAAGAGACCAGGGTCACCTGGTGACCCTAATGGAGATGGCTCTCTTTGACTGTGATTTGACCAGATGAAACTATAGCCCAGGTGTCCCCAGGGGCCTGGAACAAATTACTTCTTTGGGCATTGAAGTCCTCTCTTAAATGAAAGCGTCCCTCAATAGCTTTCACTGCATGTGGGATAAAGTCCAAGCTCCTTAGCTGGGCAGGGAAGACCCTCAGTGATCAAGCCACAGCCTGCCTTTCCAGAATTCTCTTCCCCTACCACAGGTCATGCCCCAGCTTCTTTAACAGTACACAGACGTGTCCTGTGTTCCCCCGCCCCTGCCCCCAGACTTTGCTCCTTGCCTGGAACATCTGATCCACCCTGTGGGGCTCAGATCAAGTCCCCACCTTGGGGTCCCTTCCTTTAATCCTCACAGCAGCCCTATGAAACAGATGCTATAGCTGTCCCCATTTTACAGACGAGGGAACTGAGGATGGAGGTTAAGTGTCACGCCTGGAGTCACACAGTGAAGTCAAGGACCTGGAGGCACCTGAGTTTCTCCTTCACCCCACCCCCCCAAACCCTCCAAGACTTTTCCTCCCTGAGGACAAAAGGGAAGATGGTGGGGTCTGCTGTCAGAACTAACCCTAAAGGAGGTGGCTCCTTCTGGGGAGGGGGCTGGTGATAAGACCCGCAGGCCCTAAGCCCTGGGGTAATCTCCTGGGGCCTGTGCTCCTATCCCCTGCCTTTGATGAGACACACCAGATCATATTTTCTGATCCAGGGTCTGACTCATTCTTGTTTCTGTCCTGGTGGGAGCAGCATCCTCCCAGCAGGGGAAAGTTGACATTTCTTTGTGTTTATAGGAGTTGGGATGGAAGAGAGCAGGAGGAGGGGGTTAGGGGAGCAGTTTGGGTTGTTTCAGCACCTCTGTCCCTGCAGGAGGTCATTTGTTCACTCAGCAAATGACAGAGCAGATACAGCCACCTCCGCCATGGGGCTGGCTGTCCATGTTGACCTGAGAGTGTCCACCCTGCTCCCTGGCCCTTCTCCCCTCTTACATCCCTTCCTCTCTCACCTCTGCCCTCTAAAAGGTTGGGAGCTTCCTCCTCCAGCACCTCCGTCTTTCTCTCTGTCCTTCCCCTCACCACCCTCACCTGCTGTCTTCAGCTTACAGAATCTGCCTTGCTGCCAAACTTATCCTTAAAGATCTTCTCCAGCCTAGTTTGAACTCACTCTTCTGCCCGTCCCAGCAGATCTTTCAGCTTTACAGGGCAATGCTTAACATGGAGGAATGTGGTTGATAATGGTGGAATTTCGGGCATCTGGGAGCCAGACTCACAAGCAGCATCTGGCCTCCCAGGCTCCAGCAGACCAGGAATTTGGCATGTTTAGGAGGATGCAGATTTATTCTCTGTACCTAGAGGCTAAAGGAAGGCATGTCTTCTTGGCAGCATGCAGGTCTCGCTACTTCTCAGCTCATGGAAAACTACCGGACCAAGATTGATGGGGCTTTGGCCTGGACCTCAGTGGACTGTGATGCCTTGGGCGAAGTGGAGTGGCCCCAGGCAGAGAATGGCGCTGCGCTTTCTCTCCCTTGCTGGCTGCCTCTCTGGCACTGGCAGTAGACAGAAGAGCAGGCACCTTGCTAACTAATATTGTGTAGCAGGGGTGCCCTCAGGAGCAAGGCAAACCCAGCAAGAATGTGGAGCAGGCTGGAGTAAGCAACAGGGACTGGTGGGGACTGGAGCAGCTGGACAGTCCCGATGAACCTAACGTAAGTCAAATGAAAATAAATGTCCTGGCCCTCAGGCTGACAGTTCGCCAACCTCTGCCAATGCATTACAGGTTCCAAAGTGCTTGAATTATCATTTCCTTTCTTCCTTACAGTAACGATCCCCACTTGGCAGATGAGAAAACTGGACCTTCACAAGGTTAAGAGGTTCTCCTGGACTCCTTTCAGGCAGTGATTTATAGGACATGGGTTGAAGACACCCAGTCTCTGCCCCTGATTCTTTTCCCATGATCCGGTTTGGAGGATGAAAGGCAACCGTCCAATTCAGCTGTCAGGATCACTTTGTGTTCTGGTTCAGGTTCTTCATTCAAATACCGCCCTCCACCCTCCCCCATACATGAATTCCCTTCCCCCCATGGGAGCATATCCCATCGCTTACTCCCCTCTGTGAGGGAGGAGATGGAGGGGTTACAGTGGGACTGGGCATGGGGGTGGGGGAGAGGGGAGTGTGGTCACTGGTGGGATGCGAGAAAGAGTCCACAAAGGGGAAACTGAGGCCTGGAGGACCGGATGTCTGACTACCTTCCCCGCCCCCAGGTCTGAAGCCTGCCCCAGGCTCACACACAAGAAAGAGGAATTAGTCACAGGGACACTGTCTTGGAGGTCTGGATTCAGACCTGCCACACTACAGCCTTCTGAACTCCCTGGAATATATTTTCTTTTTTCATCTTAATACAGTGATGTGGATATAATAACAACTGCTAACACCAAACATACTTCTACATGCTTTACCTCTATTAACGCATTTAACCCTCACTAGGTAATCCTGTGAGGGAGGTGCCATTATTATTCCCATTTTACAGATGAGGAAACTGAGGCACAGTGCGAGCTTACGCAGAATTTGGAAACTAGACAGAATGTGTAGGACACAAATGCTGATCCTCAGTGGCCAGCCTGGTAAAAACCATCCACCCATTCATTGCACAAACCTTGTTTCCAAGCACCGTGCTGGGTGATGATATACAGTAGGGCACATAGGCCTGAAAGCCAATTATTGTGAACAGTATGACAAGTGACACATGAGAAATGATGTATGAGGAATATGGACTTCAGGAGCCCAGAGGTGTCTGGGGGAGTCTGGGAAGGCTTCCTACAGGAGGTGGCACCAGGCAAAGAAGGAATATTTCCCAAAATAAGACCCAGGCGAGTGTGAGAGTCATGCGAAATTTGTGAGGCACAAGGAGGTAGCATGTGACAGGGATGGCAGGGGAAGGGCAGTGGGGTTAGGTTTGGGATTATATTCTAGGCCAAGGTGAATGTTCCGATTCTACCCTGCCTCAATAGGACTTGAAGGAGGTGAATGTGGGGCTGGTTTTTTAAAATATTTTTATTAAAAAATTTTAATAGGTTCAACATTCAAAATGCATGAAAAATATACAATGAAAAGTTTCCTTCCACCATATTCAGCCACCCAGGTCCCCTCTCCATGGTCAAACAATCTCTAGTTTCTTATATGTCCTTCCAGAGATATTTTATTTTATGTTTCCACAGATGAATCTCTCTCTCTGTTTACATTTTTTAACACCAAGGATAGCATACTCTTTATGCATCTCTGCACCTTGATTTGTTTTCACTTTAAGAACATATTTTGGCAATCTTTCCTATGTTTGCATGGCTGTGTCATGCTGCATGATTAAGAATTGTACTTTATTTAATCAGCTCCTATTGGTGGACATATTGTTTTTTGCTAATCTTTTGCTGTTACAATAAATGTTGCAGTAAATAATCTTGACCTATGTAATATCCTCTATGTGCAAATACACCTATAGAAAAAAATGCTAGAAGTGGAGTCAGTACAGCAGAGGATATATGCCATTTTATTTGCATTTTTAAAAGTTTATTTGAAATTTAACTTGCCAAAAGTAAAGTGTACAGCTCAATAAATGCAATACACAACAAGAATATACACCTATGTAATCACTACCCAGATCAAGGTTTAGGTTACTATAGGGTGTTCCCAGCCCCATCTCATGCCTTGTCCTAGTGGATACCCACCCTCCAAGGCAATTTACCAATCTGACCTCTATCACCATAGGTTGGTTTTTCCTGTTTCTGAATTTGGTATAAATGGAATCCTAAATAATGTGTGTACTCTTTGTGTCTGCTTTCTTTTTTCCACATTACATCTGTGAGACTCATCCATGTTGTGTTTAGCTGTAGCTTTTTTCTTTTTCTTCATTGCTGGTTGGTGTTCCATTTTGTGAATATACCACAATTTATTTATCCATTGAACTATTGATGGGCAATTGGGTTGTTCCCAGTTTTACGCTATTATAAATAATGCTGCCATATGCATTCTTTTGAGGGACATTAATTAAAACTCATTTCTACTAGTTATATACCCAGGAGTGGAATTTGTGTGTACATACCACATTTTTTATGGATATTGCTAAATTGCCCTCCATAGAGGCTGGTGCAATGTGAGGAAGCGCCCATTCCCTTGTTCTGTATGTGAAGTGCACAGCTTAACACAATACCTAGCACTGTGCCTGGAGTAGAGTCTACAATCAAGAAAACCACACAACCCCCAGCTCCAGAAGTGATCAAAAAAATGCTTCATGAGCCCTAAAGCCCCACTCAGAGCAAGAGATTGTGAATTTGCCAACGTGTCTCACTAGAAGGGTCAAGTGAGAGTGAGCAGGAGTCAATGAACTCATTTCCACCCCCAGAGAAACAGCCTTAATGAATAATAATAGCCCTTCCGTTTATGTAGCTCTCTGGCCTTTCTAAAGCACTTTGACATGCACCAGTGGTGCTCAGCCAGGGCTTACATTCGCATCCTCTGGGGAGCTTTCCAGAAATACCAATGCGAGGGCCCCACCCCCATGGTTCTTATTTAATTAGGCTGGGGCCTGAGCATCAGTGGGTTATAAGCATCCCAGATAGTTCTGATGTGAAGCCAGGGCCAGGAACCACTGACTACACCGTCTTCTATCATCCTCACAGCAATTACTTAAAATGGGGGAAATTGATAAGATGCTGGGGTGGGGGCAGAGGGAGAAAGGGTTTTAAAATAATATTTATAGTATAACAGTAATGTTTTGCTCCATGCCAGGAACAGTGCTGGAGCTTTATAGTCCTCATCCCACTTAACACTATATGAGAAAGGCATTATGATTATTGTCCCCATGTTGCAAATAAGGAGCCAGGCTGAGGGGGTGGGGTCCCCACCCAAGGCCACCCAACTGGTTGGTGGCAGTGCTGGGTCCAGAACACAGCCTGTCTTAGTGGAGTCAGCACCCGTGCTCATGCCTGCCTCCTAGTTCTGACTCCTATTTTACCTAGAAAAAGACTAGAAGTCTAGAAATATACCAAAATGTTATCAGTGGATATCTTTGGCTGACATGATTATGGGTGATGTTTTCTTCCATATGCTTTTTTGCATTTTTCAAGTTTTATCAGTGATCAGGTATTATGCTTATGATCACAAGCAAATAAAAGTCCTTTCAAGTTGTTGAAGTAAATAGCATGACCATTTTCTGGAGGGGCAAATTGAGTCCCAGAACATGCAAAGCGGGTGAGTGACAGATTTAGGGACACACTTGTCTCCTGACTTCCATGCAGCACTTGAGACTTCTCAGGAGGTGAGACAAGTGTGATCTTTACCTACAGGATGGGGCTCTGGAAAGGCATGAGAAAATGACTCCAAGTAAAAATTGCTGCATTGTCTTAATTTGATTATTCACATTCTTGTAGAATAGCCAGGATATACAGAAAAGTTAAAATAAAGCAAAATGACCTGAAATCTCACCACCCAGATATAAACAGTGGTAAAATGTGGGGGACTCTTTCAGATAACTCTCTGTCCGTCAATATTTATATAGATCTTGATAAACATAATTTCCCATCCATGGATCATGCCATTAACATGCAGTTTTACATTCTTTTTAAACTCAAAATGTGTCATGTGCACATCAATGAGTAGAGATACACATCAGTGCCGGAATGGCTGCAAAGTATTGTATAGACGTGCCGTAAAATATTTAGCCACTCTCTTGATAACAGGCATGTGGGTTGTTTCTAACTGCATCTTATCTTTAATGTGTTGAAAAATGAAGATTCCAGTGTAGTCCTACAAAAAACTCTGAAGTTAAGTTTTTGGGTTTTTCGTTTGTTTGTTTGTTTTTTGTTTTTTTGTGATAGAGTGAACAGTAGCCGAATTTGGAATTTGGGTTTGTGCATGTGTGAGTGTGTATGTGTGTAAAGGTGGGTTTTCATGGGTTGAGCTTGATTTAAATAATTTCATTTGAAGACTATTAACCTCACAGAGATCCTATTAAATCTCTTTCTCTCTCTCTGTCTTTCACACACGCACACCATTTGCAGGTGAGCTATGGTTGCAAAACCCTATTGAGGAGAGCCAGGCAGAACTATCTGATGAGGCCACGCAGCCAACAGCCAAGATTAGGTGCTCTCTGCCAGCTTAGGCTTTGGGCCGGCGCTTTGCTCTTAACAAATGCCTGTGGGCAATGACAACACACACACACCACACACACACACACACACACACACATGCACACACACTCATTCTGCCAGCATGCAAGGTGCTGGGGCGGTAATGGAATCTGCATGTCCAGAGGCAGGCATAATTGAGTGGCTGAGGGCATTAAGTCCTTGATTAAACTGGTTGTTCATTAGAAGGGACAATTAACCCAGCTAATATTCCAGGCCAGCCCAGCAGGTTCGTCCCCATCAAAGGACATATTGAGCAGATAATGAAGTGGCTTCATCACCTTTATGGAGGAGAGTAGAGCTCCAGGATCCTTACCCAAGGCCTGCTGCCCAGGTCAAGGGGGGCCAATGGCACTTCAAAGCAAGGAGGCTCTGAGTCCTGCCAGCCTGGTTTGGGGTTGTGTAAGCTTGAGTTTGTGAATGAAAGAGGGTATCTCTTCTGGGAAAGATTTCTCTCACAGATGACTGGCCTTCCACTCTGCTTAGCGTTGTAACATCTACCTGTGATGCTCAGAGCTTCAGCAGCCATCCTGTGACCGTGCAGGAATTTCCCTGGCTCTGCCCTGCCTCTGAGCCTTTTGCCCTCTCACAGCTTTCTTAGTATTTAAGCCAGTTGGGTTGGGGTTCCATGTTTCAGGCAGCAGAAAGCACCCTGACTGACAAGATGGGTCCTTTCCATTACCCAGCAGCTTTCCTGGAGAGGTGGAGGGGAGGAAGGAAGAAGATAGGGGAGAACTCTTCTCCCTTTATTTTTCCAATGCCTAATGCCAGTCACAAGGTAAGGCTTCCCTAGAGCACACATGTCCCCAGTTGCCTGGATTCTAGAAGGTTGAATTCAGTGGCTGTACTTGTTCTGGCCCTAGGGGTCTGGCAACAGAGGTGACTGTGCTGGGGGGAGCACCAAAGGGAGCCAAGGCCTGGCCCCTGTGAGCTACTCAGGTCAGACAGGGCTGGAGTAATGACTGGCCAGACACCAAGCTTGGCCAGGGATCCCAGCAGGCAGGAAGAGAGCAAGAGTGGGCAGGGGCAGAAGAACGTGGGCAGCCTGGGGGGCAATCCCAGCCCTTGTAGGAACAAGTAGAAAAAATTCCCATGATGGAAGCATGTCTTCTTCTCCCCAAGCTCTGGGCTTTGCATGGATTGTCAATATCATCTTTGCCACATGTATGAGGTAGACACCACTGCCCATTTACAGATAAGGGAACTGAGGCTCAGAGGGGTTTAGTGGCTTGTCCAAAGGCACACATTTAGGAAGATGGAGGCAGGATTAAAATTTAAGTTTGTCGTACTCCAAAGTCCTTAACCATCCTCTGTCAGTTCATGCAGGCAGGCACGCTTCTATCCATCCATGCAGCCAGCAGTGTCCATTCTCGCATTCATTCTAAACATATTCTCTGATCACCTTTCCTGTGCCAGGCACTGTACCAGGTGCCTTCTCAGCATGCAAGAATGTCCAATAGGATAAAGGCTGGTGACTACATTCAGGCTGAGGATCAGTCTTCTCACACCACCAGCCAGGATTTGTGAAGATATCACCTCAACTCTGAAGCCTTTTGCAATGTTTTGAGTCACAAGACCACAGACCCTGTGCGGGGTTGAAGTTGTGCTCCGTATACTTATTGTCTGTGTGACCTTGAGCAAAATATTCTCTGGGGCTTTGATTTCTCATGTGCAGAATTGGGATAAGAATATCTCATGCACTCTTTGCAGGGGTGTTGGGAGCATAAAGAGAAATACTTTTCCTAAAGAGCTTTGTAAACTCCGATGTTCTAGGCAAATATCTAGCAGTCAATCTATCTGTCCCTTCTTTGAGGAAGTGGTCTTCTCCTTTGATGTGATCAACGAGTCTCAGGTAAGAGTAACCTCTAAAAGCTTATTTGTCATGCATTATAGACTTTCTCTGGGACAGGCCATTTGGGAATCCCCTGGAGCCCCATATGACAAGGGAATAAGAAGCCTCCCAATTGCAGGGGAAGTGAGGCTGACGCCCAGGAAGGTTAAGTGGCAGCTGAGGTTGCATAGGGACTTGGAAGCCAACGCTCAGGCCTCCAGGGGATCCATGGCCCTGCCCCTGGTGCTATTGGCTGCCAGCTGTGCTGGGAGGGGGGCTGAGGTTGGGTCACACATTTTTTGGGGTTCTACAGATGCTCTGTTCACCAGGAGGGCATCTGAGATGAACATGTTTTCTTCGCGATGTGAAGGGGAGTGAGAGGGACTCCCCAGTGGCTCTGGGATGGAGCAGCTTGTCTGTGTCATGGCAAAGCTGAGTTTATGCTCCTTGAGTCATTGCAAAGGGGCACACTGTCCCCAGGGTCCATAGGAGCAAAGCATGTGCCCTTCACCGCCTGTGATATTGCATTTCTGTTAACTGTTCCTCCCATGAGATGCCACGTGAGGGGTTATTTTCCAGGAGGCTGTCTTGGGAGACTTTGTGCCTTCCTGCTACAGACTCACTCTTAGCCTTGGAGGAGATATTCACAAGTGGGCTTTGCAGAAAGCAGCAACACCTTTTAACCCTCTGCTGGTTTTGACTTTTAAACCTGACCTGTCTGTGGGTTCAGGCAGTTTCTTTGGCTTGAAGATCCTTGGGCTGCTCCTGTCTGAATAGCAAATGATGGAGGAAGTCCTTGCTCCTGCCCTGTGTCACTCGCTGATGTCATCCAGGTCCTCAGCATCTCACCTGTTAGTTTCCCAGGAAATGAAAAATAGAGGTCAGGGTGGGAGGGGTAAGGAACTGAGAAGATATTGTTTTAAACCTTAGGCCTTAGGGTTAAAAATGTAGAATCCAAAATAATTGTCCCCTACCTTCCTATAAAATAAAGTCTCTCTGTCTCTCATTCTCTCTCTCTCTCTCTCATACACACATCCTTCTATATTTGTGGGTAATAAGGAGCCTTGGAGTATGTGTACAGGCAGGTCCCACACGTGTATGGTGGAAGCATGTGTGTGTGTCTTGGCACACCTTTATCTGCGTGGGTGCACGTGTGCTTGTGACCCTCAGTAAGTCCAAGTGGATGGATGCGAGTTCATGAAGACAAGTGTATGTCAGTACGTGTGAGTGTGTCCCAGTGGGGAAGGGACTCTCTTTAGCCAATGTTGCCATGTCAGGAGTGCGTGGAGAAAGAGACCCTTTGTGGGCAGGGCCGGGCCTGCCCAGGCTTTAGGACCTCAGCCAGGTGCGCAGGGGAGCCTGGCCACCTCAGTTGATGAGGAGATTGAAGCAGTCTTAAATTCCTAGAAGAGGAGCTTCCTGTTTTTATAGACTCTATAGACACCTGGGCTGACAAACTGTATTTAGAGGCTGAAAATACCAATTTTATAGTAAGGTAGAGGCTGGTTTTCATTTATCTCTATTAAAGGCATTTACAAATGATTTATTGATTAAAAGAAATAGAAAAGACAATCACCCCCCAAAACCTCATGTCACCATGATTCATCCAATATTAAGGTTTAGGATATCCTGAGCAAGAATTGTGGTTTAAAAATGCAGAAATAAATTTTACAATACCAAAGAATCAATAAACTACACTCAGATTGAGCCATGAAACAGTATATGGAAAGAACACTGGAGGTCATAGATGTCTAAGGAGCTGTGTGTATGTATGTGTATTTGTATATGTTCATGTGTATGTGTCTGTGTGTGCATGTGTGTATTTTGAGTGTTTGTGTGTATGTGTGTGTGCTGTGTCTGTGTGTATCTGTATGTGAGTTTGTGTATGTTGTGTGTGTGTGCCTATGTGTATGTGTATGCATGTTGTGTGAGCATCTGTGTACGTCAGAGTGTGTATGTGACCATGGGCATGTCCCCCCTGCACCTGGGCCTCACTTCCCACATTTATATGATGAAGGTGAGCACTAAATGGACCCCAGTTTCTGGGGGCACTACATGCTCAGCTGTGCTTCTGGGGCTCTGATGGGTCCCATCGTCCTCCTGTGTTGGCAGTTCACCTGCTGCCCCTCACCCTCCCAGTCCCCACATTCCTTGTGCAGTCCTTGGTCCCTCCTGCTGTCCACACACTGTTCCAGGGGCCTAAGAAAGGCCGGGGACCTTTGCCTCTGTCACATGCTCAGCCATCTCTCGCCCCACACCCATGTGACCTTGGGGCAGTCCCTTCTCTTCCCTGGACCTCAGGTGGGACAATGAGGTGGTGAGAGACTCCTCTGCTTGGTCATTTTCAACATGCAAGTTTCCTGCCTCTGGTGAGTGTGTGGGAGCTGGGATACAGCCCGGGAACCATCACACACACCAAGCTGCCCTGGGGACGGGACTCACGTGCAGAAAGAGGGCTGTGTGGAAGAGGCAAGGCTGAATCAGTAGAATCAGTGCTCCTGGGGCCTCTGCCTCTGTCCCCCCACATCCCTCATCATGCCCTGATTAAGACTCAGAGCCCCCCTCACTCTGGCCCCACCACAAAATCACCTGGGAGGAGTTTTGAAGCAATGGTGCCGAGACCCCCAGGCCAAGTGAACCAGAATCTCTGAGCATGAAGCTCAGCCACCTGAGGTTCAAAGTCCTCCAGATGGTTCCAAAGCACAGTGCGGTTGTGAGTCTCTGCCTTGGAGGCTGGAGAATCCCTGGATGCCAGGCATTCTCTCCAGACCGAATCTCAAATCTCGGAGACACCGAGTGAAAGGTCTTCAACTTTCACTCTGCTTCCGAGTTTCCTGCTGAGCTCATGAAATACAGATTTCAGTACATCCCCAGAGCTTCTGATTCCAGAGGTTTGGCCTGGACCTGGAAATCAGAATTTAAAATCAGCTCCCGGGCCTCTGGTTCTGATGTAGGCGGTTCTTGGCCTTTCTTGAACTCAGCACCCAGAGGCTTCAGTGGCAGGGCTACATAGGAATGACAGGATGCCCCGTCCCACACACGCACAGGCTGCTTTAGGATAAACATCAACCATGGTAGGGGGCCCTAGCTTCCCCCACGCCCTCCTCCTCAGCTCTGAGGCATATTTTAAAATCTGATCTGATCCCGTTCCTTTCTTTGTCCAATATCTTCCTATTGCCCTGATGACAAGACCCTAATCCCTAGTGCGGTGGGGAAGGACCTGCTGGTCTGGCCTGACCTGGGGCCTTCTCTTGAGCCCTTGCCCTGTTTTCAGGGCCTCTGCAGGTGCCATTCTCTCTGCTCGGCTCCCACCTGGCTGAGCTGTACTCCTGCTCTCCTCTCAGAGCTTCTCTGACCCCTCACGGGTCCAGTTCACCCAGAGCCCAGCCCCAAATCCCAGGTCCTCCACGTAACCACCCCCTGAAGGAAGGCATTAACCAGGTTAGTTTTGTTCACCATTCAACACTATAACCCGTACGTCTGCCTGGGGCCTGCTCTGTAATAGGTGCTCAACAAATATTTGCAGATTGAATATATGACACAACACAAATATACACTTTTTCAGTCTTGGTGATTCTTATCCTAAACAGGGTTTCCAGCCTCAGTGAGCAAGCAGGCAGGGGAATGTGTCATTGAGGATGTTCAGATGGTGCAGCATGCCAGCCATACCTTGCATGTGTGTGTGCATGCATGTGTGCCTGTGTGCGTGTGTGTGGTATGTGGAAGTTAGAAGTTACATTTAGGTTGGACTCAGAGACATCCTGGTTCATAGCCTTTTTCCAACAATCACGAAATGGCTTCTGGGAGTCTGGTTTTTCTCCCTGTAATAGAGTCTCTGCTCCGGGTTCCTGAAGGGTGTGCAGTGCTCACAGCCCAAGTGCCCATGGGAAATGGGGCAGAGGGAGCCTCAGCTGTCTGGGGTTTGACTAGGAGAGGGTGCATGGCTCCTAAATCTGACCACGGTGGGTTCCAATCTGGGCCCCACCCTTTCCTCACAAGCATTGTGACCTTGGACCAGTTCCTCACTGTCCTCAGTCCAGTGGGAATAATGCTGATGAACCTAGCAGAGAAGGGGCATCCAGAATGTGCTTTGTTCTCATCTTCTCAGAGGGGATCCTTCCTTCAAGCACCTGTCCCCTCTTCCTTGATCCCCAGCACTGCCCAGCACGGAGCAAGGCATATAGTAGGTGCTTCCTAAAATATCAGCAGTTTAGGATTTAGTGCTTAGTCCAGAGACTGGCAGATAGTAGGTACTCAATACTTCCCTTTCCCCCTTAGAAACAGCTCTGGCCTGAGACTCGGGGTGCCTGGGTTCACACCCCAGCTCTGCGCATGTGTGTGTCCCAGTCACCGTGACCTTGAGCAAGTATATGCCCTTTTTCTCGGCCTCAGCCTCTACCTGGGTCAAAAGGGGCTGGTGGCGGGGAGGCCGTGCTGCTTTGCCCCTCCCATGTGACGTTTTGCCTTGTTTGAAAGGACTGTGCTGAGGGGTGGCGAGGTCCTGGCCAGGGTGCCCCAGGGGGCTGGCAGTCCCTGTCTGGCTGGGTGCCTGGCCTGCGGAGAGAGAACAGTGTGTTCCTTTCTTACCTGCCGATAATAGAAAGCTGCTCCTTCAATTGAGCTGTTTCCTTCTTTTGCCCTAAGCTATGAGGAGTAGATTGGATGAAAATTATCAAGCCTCCTCGTCTAGAATAAATATTCTGGAAATGGAGCAAGTTATAAATAAGCAAGCAGCAATATCCTGTGTTATGAATATATAATTTCCATCTTTAATAGCTGACTAGGCCCCAGGGACTGTCTGAAAATGGCCTGTCTGGCCCTGATATTTTATATTTAAAAAAAAAATAGTCCCCCAAACTTTTGTTTCTTAGCCCCTGGACAGTTAAATCTTGGGGGGAAATATTGAAAGTTGAAAGTCTCAGTAAGCCTGTGTACCAAGGGCAGGTGTTTTATTTTTTAAAAATTCCAAAAGATACAAAGGCTCATGTAGAATCAGAGAGTCAAGACTGGGAGGGGCAGCTGAGCTTGTCTTGCCCCACACTCTCATTTTACAGAATAGGAAGTGGAGGCCCAGAGAGGGGAAGGGACTAGCCCAAAGTCACACAGCAATGGGCTACGTTCTAGAAGTCTAGAATGTGTTTCTGTCAGATCCACCAGGCTGCTGGCTGTTTTTTTCCTCCAAGTGGCTGCCCTCAAAGGTGAACGGAGAGCCTGGGAGCTTTAGGTTCTGCAGCCCACAGACTCTTGCCAGGGTGACTGACAAGGAGGTTTGCTTCCAGCGGAGGCCCACGCCCTGGGTAAGGGGAGTCGCCTTGGCTCAGAGGCAAAACAGTGAGGTCTGGTGAGTGCTGGGGGCCAGCTTTTCCCCCTTAGACCTTCTGGGCCAAGTCTGCATCTCAGCCTGGCATCAGAAACCTCTGACACCTGCCCCTTCTGCTTCTGCAGCCTGGACACCCAAGGGGCAGTGTAGGTACTTGTTTCTCCTCCTGCCCGGCATGCAGCCTGGGGTCAGGAGAAGACAATGGGGTGCGGGGCCTCTCAGACACCAACTACCAGTGGCTCCTCCATTCCCGGCTCTGTGATGCCGAACAAGCTGATTGGCTTCTCTTAGCCCCGATGTCCTCGTCTGTCAAACGGGGGTGGTTGTGCGGATTAAATGAGACGGTGTGTGTAAAGCACCAGAGAGGCCAGGCTTGTACCAGCTGCTGAGAATCCCACCTGTCCCCCCAGGGCTTCAAGCTCGTCTTCCCCTGTCCACAGCACTGCCTCTGTGACCACCCCTCACTGCAGCCCAGCCCCTGATCCCCTGGCTCCGTGAGCCCAGTGATTTCGTGTTCATTTACCTAATCTCCCAGGGACAGTGACTCTTCCCCAGGGCCCCACATTCCCCTCCCTGGTCCCCAGCAATGTGTAGCATGGGACTGCCTATATTGTAGGTGTTCAATCCAGGACACACTGGACAAGTGCCCCCTAAGTGCCAAGTTCCAGGTCTAATAAGGACTACGTGTTGCATTTAGAAATGCACTGACTCATTTAATCCCTCGCACAGCACTCCAAATGGGTGTTGCAATCCGCATTTTAACATGAGCAAAATGAGGTTTGCCAAGGTGATCAGGTAACTCACGCAAAGTCATACGGCCAGGAACGGCAGGGCTAAAACCAACCTCACGCAAAGCCCCTTTTCACCCCACCCCCACCCCCATCGCCTTCTTGCAGGATGACCTGCTTTTTCTGGGATCAGAGTAAGCCTGGAAAACAAATGAATTCATCAGCGGGTCCCCTGATGATGGCAGCAAGGGTGGGGGTAGGGATATTAATGCCTGTGCAATGTGCGTGTTAAAATGTAAATGTCCTCTCCTGTGAGTCTCGAGGTACACTCATAATTATGAGCCAGCGTCTGAGGTTCTGATTTTGATGGCATTAGCTTTAATGGCTTTATTTTTTTTAAAACCATTTAATTACTAATCAGTGCTGCCTTGCAAGCTAATGTGAGATGCACACTTTGCACCTGGGGAAAGGGCCTTCCTCAGTGGGCAGCGGAGAAGCTTGCCCGGGGCCGGCTGCTGGGCCAGATGGTCTCCCCCTCCTGGCGGGGTTCACCCTACCCCAGTCCCCAGCCCGCTCTACTATCCGACACTCGTCTCTGAAATCACAGGCTCTCATCACGTCTGAGAGAAACCTTAGCAAAGGGTGAGCCTCCTCACTCCCACCTCACCTCGCAAAATGTGTGTCTCTGGACAAGTTGACTCACCTCTCTAGTCTGTGGTTTCTCTCTGCAGTCAAATGAGGGGATTGAGTTAGCTCAGTGTTTCTCCAAACACTATACTATAGCCTGCTCTGTAAACACAGTATACTATAAGATGAAAATATCTGTTATTCAGAAAAAAAATTTTCTTGAAAGGTTACATGGCCTAATAAGTTTGGGCAATTCGAGATTCAAGTTAATCAGGGTTTTGTTGTGTTGTTGTTTGTTTATTTGTTGGCTGACATGTGCTGTGGGGCTTTACTGTAACACAGCACCTTGTGACCTTCTAAAAGGAGGCTATTTTTTGGTGGCGCTCTTGTCAATGTCTTTTGAAGCACAAGCATTCCCAGGAGCATAAAATGGGAAACCCTGGCAGGGATGAGTCCTGGGTCTCCTCTGTGTCACTCTTTGGGACTTCTGTGACTCCAAGAGATAAGAAATAAAGGGGGAAGCTCTTGAGACATCCTTTTAGCCTTAAGACTTGGATCACTCACTTCCCGCAAGTGTCACCACACTGTTGTTCAGAGGCACCCTCAGGCTATGTACCCAGTGTCCATCTCAGGGCCCTGATTTTGCCACTCCTTGGCCAAGAAACCTGTGCGGGCCACACCAAAGCTCACCCTGCCCTGCTTCACTGCCCCAGCCAATGCTTGCTGCCCCTCAGCCCAGCAGGCTCTTCCCAGGTGACCCCTCTTCCATCCTTCCCCACACCCACTACCTTCAGCCTGCCCTAACAGGAAGGCTGCTCAGAGACAGCAGTCTCTGTGCCCCGGAACGAGCCCAGGCTGGGAGTCAGAGCCAGGTGCAAGTTCTGTCTTTGTGACTTCCTTGTTGTATGGTTCTGGATCAAGGGCTGAACTCCTTTCAGCCTTACTTCCCTAACACAGAAATGAGACATGATCATGGTACTGGCTATCTAGCTTTGGGGTAAAGATTAAAGGGGCTCAAACATCTTACCTTAGCTGAAATTCTCTACAAGGCAAGGCCTGGGGTAAAGGCTTGTGTGCTACAGTTCTTTGAAGGAGCGCAATGCCAGGGAGGCCAGAGTGAGGGGAATGGTAGGCAAAGCTGGAGACAGGGAAAGCCAGTACAAAAGTGCAAGAAAATACAGGCCACCCAATGGCAGCAAGCGTGACTGATTGGTGGAGCTCATGGAAACGTCTCTCAAAAGGTTATAGAGTGACTTTTTTGTAAGACAGTCCATCCAGGGGGAGAAAGGGAGAAGAATTTATCCACAGGCTCCAGTATCCCATTGCTCAAAGCATTTCCCCCTGGGGTATTTACTCCTCCGTGCTTCCTGTTGCACGTGTGTGGGCACTGTGTGGGTCTTGCTGCATTTCAAGTCTCAACATCCACAGGAAAGCCCCGCAGCAGGAGTGACATGTGTGCACACAGGTATGAGATGAAATGCTTTGGGGTCGCACCTACATTCATTTGATCTGAGTCACAGATCGGGCTGCTGCAGGGGGACGTGGGACAAGTGTCTAAGAGCCTGGAGGCAGGGGCAGTCAAGAAGATCTGAAGGACTGCATAGAAGTGTCTCTACGTCACCCTGTACCACCTACGTCTGCGTCTGCCCTTCCATCTTGTCCAGCTCCCATACCACAATCTGGGGACTCAGTCTTCTGTGAAAACTGGATGTCCTCCTTTTCTTCCAAGAGGGGTACAGATCCGATGACTACAGAGTCTCCTTCAAATCTCTGAGAAGACGTAAGCGCCGCAAGCCACAGTCCCTGCTGCCGCAGCCTGTCCTGCAACTCCGGCGGGTATTCTTCAGTCTTGCTTCCGTTACCTGGTGTCATGTTCCTCACCCTCAATCAGCAACCGGGCTGCTCTGTGTTGCTTACTGGGCAGGGTGACCCAGCCCATCATCCCGAGGGGGTCTGAGCCCTGACTCTGTCCTGTCCTCCTTGAGCTGTTACTGCCGCGGTGCTCATTCACAGATCCTTTTCATCACTAAGACACTCTCAGACAACTTCTGCCCACATTGGGAGCCACAGAACTTGCCCCTCACAGTAATCAGGCTGGATGACCCTGCCAGCATGGCGACTCCTTTCCCTGCTTGCTAGTCCACCAGGAACCCAAGGTGACAGGTGGTAGTCACAGCTTTAAGTCCAGTGGGACCTTCACAGTATCACCCGCAAGAAGTATTAACCTCACGACAGAACTTGTCAGCTGCCTGGGGACCAGGAGCCCTGACCTTACAGAGCCTAAGGTTTGCAGGTGAAGGAAATGTCAATCCCACCAGAGGGTCACTAGGAGTGATGGCAATAGGGATGAACTCTCTGCCCTTGATTCCCAGACCCACTTATTCCTGCAGTGGGGACACAGCATCAGTTGGTTAGGCACATAGACCACATCATGAAGGACAGTTCTCCAGCCCCACGGGGACCTGAGCCCAGCCTTTCCCAGTCCAGTTCCTCATAGGACACTGCTTCTGAGCGTTGGGTACACGAGAAGACCAGGGGATCCCACGGCCACGCACCCATTGTCACACCTCCTTGCCATCATGGCTCTTGATCACTGGCATGCAGGACCCCACGTGAGTAGAGAAGTCACTCTGTGAGACTTCATATGGTGGTGCTGATGGAGGCACTAGGGGGAGGAAGGATCCAGTAGGGACAAATCACTGTTCTGTCCAGGGTAGAATTCTAATTCCAGTGGATATTTCCCTAACTTGAGTTCATAAACAAAGCCAGAGCTTTTCTAAGCCTGGGACTAGCTATAAAAAGAAAGCTCCTTGACTTTAAGCCCAAGGGAGCTGTGTTCCTTAAAATTTGTGAAAAGGGAGGCTTCCTGATACATGAAGAAATTACATCTGTTTTTTGGGTTAAACACACACACACATGCACACACACATACAATGGGGATTGGCTTCCTGTACAGACAATGCGGGCTCAGTTTTCCGGAAAATAGTTATCCAGCTAGGAAATTCTCCCGTCAAGAAAGCCCAACTGGGCCATTTAGCTCTGGGGAGGGCACTCTGGGCACAAAGTTTGGAAGATGAGAAAGTTCAGTCTGGGGATCACTAGGGAGTGTCCACTCCTCCAGCAAGTGTCCACGTGAGGAGCTGGAAGCCACCACGCAGCCCCTGACATAGACGACATGTCTTCCTAAGTCAACTGTGTGCTCCTGCCTTGCACAGGGCTTTGCAAACTGTAAAGAGCTTTCCACATGCACAGCTGTTAGCCTAGAGACTGGCCTCCGAGGGAGTAGGCTTGGGAAGGGAAGGGGCCGTGACATCCTCAGGAAAGCAGATGTCCCTGGCATCCTGCCATGCCTGAGGGAAGTGACCCACACAGAGCTCCCTGGCTGTGTATGGCACCTTATAGTTTGCACAGAGATCTGTCTCTCTTGCATTATTTGAGACTCTCTCCATCAGGAAAGGCCTCATTTCTTTCATTTTCTAACGTGAACCTCAGAGGAATTGAAGGCTACTCTAAGGGCCACACAGTCATTAGTCAGGAAAACCAGGGGCTGAGACCCGGCCCCTTTATTCCTTGTCCAGTGACCTCTGCACTGAGCTCATGGTCATTGCTCTTGACATTTGCAGAGCACTTTACCACTGGTAAATGCTTCTATATGCAACGTTTCAGTGGAGCCAGCAGGACCTGCACTGTGTCTCCACTTCATAGACAAAGAACCTGCGGTGACAGTGAGTTGCCCGCAGTCCTCCGGGAGACCAAGTGGTGACGCCAGGCTCTGAGCTGGGCCTCCTGGCTCCAAAGCCAGAGCTCCTTCCACCCCGCTGCCTCTGAACACAGAGCAGCATGGAGGAACCTTTTCATGTGTCTCTCTCCTTTCCCCCCCAGCTCCTGAAACACAAGTGAGCCTGGAAGAAGAGGTCACTGCCAGCAGCCTTTTAGCAGTGATGTTCTTGTGATTATTCAATGTTTACTAAGTGTCCACAGCATGTAACGTGCTGCCTGGCCCATTGTGACTGCTTCAGACTGATGTGATATTAAAAGGCAGCCGTGACTTGGGTACCAAAGGGCGGGACACGCCAGCCTCAGGTCTCCCACTGTGCCCACTGCCCTTTCCCAGGCCCTGGGAGCACCCCCACCCGCACCCCCATGTCGGAGGGCTGTGAGCTTTTCCAGGTGCTGCCCACAAGGGTGGGGTGGCAGAGGCGGTGGCCTCAGGAGAGCAGAAGCCCTCGGGGCTGCGGTGTGATTAAATTCTCTGTTGTGAGAAAGTGACACTGTGATCTGATTCATACCAGTAAATATGTGATTTACATTTAATTCTGAGTAACCTTTCTGGGCTCGGCGAGGTGTGAAGGAATCTGATGGGGCCGCTCCATGGAGGAGGAGGCGATTCATATTCATTAAGACCTCCACATTAGCCAGCTGAAGGGTGACAGGGCCCAGTCCACCCTCCTCCTCTTGCCTGCCAGGGTCACGGCTCTAGGGAGGCCAACAGTCATGCTGGCTGATGCCACTTGGGGGTGGGGACATAGGTTAGCCATGAGGGCTGGAGTCACCAGGAGGAAGTGGTAGGAAAATGGACAGCAGGCCCTTGAGTGACACCGTCCAGGCTGGTGGCCTCCAGATTGCTGCGTGAGTCATATCGATCTCGAGGGCAGAAGGAAGGGTGTTGATTGAGGAGGTGGCAGCTCTCGGAGGCCACGGCTGATCTCCTTTGTACGTACTTACAAGGCACTGTAAAGCCATCTCTGGTTCATACAGGCCTGGGGCAGAGACAGAAATGCCAGGGAAGGAGGGTTGGGGTCTTGGGACAGTCAGGGTGGTGCTCTCGGCCCCTGAGAGCATTTGTTCAGATTTTGATGAACCAACCTGGGTTATCCTGGGTGCACATGGCCTGCTGAGCTCAGGAGGTAAAAGAAGTCAGCTGAGCTAAAGAAATGTGCACCTACCACAGATGGGCTGCCCAGAAGCCCTCAGACACTCGGCTTGCTCGTCTCCCAATGGGAACATCTGTAACAACTAATAAAAACTCCAAGAACTGGTGTTTGTGGAATGCTTACTAGGTGCCCAGCTCTGTGGGAAGATTTGAAGTGCATGCTTCTATTGAGTCCTTACAATAGCTTATGAAGGAGTCACTGCTCTCACTTCCAGAGCGTAGATGAGGACATTGATGCCCATCATGGGTGAGTCAGGCAGGTGGCTAGTGGCAGAGCCTCAGTTTGGACCCGTGTCTTCAAACTCTAGAGCCTGCTGTCCTAACCACTGTGCTCTCCCGCCTTCCTTCATTCATTCTAGTCACACACTCGTCCAAGAGTAGGAGGACCCACAGTCCAGATCAAGACCTGTACTGAGGAGATAAAGCCTGCCCTGGAGGTAGGGGCACAGAGAAGACACAGGGCCTGTTTTCAAATAGCTCTGCTGGCAGAGGACACCAGGGAAAACAGCTGATTATGACTCAAGATGGCAAACACCACCTTCTCCAAGTTGGGCACAGGCTCCTTGGGTACGCTGGGGAGGGAGAGACCACTGTGCTCTGGAGGAATCAAGGAAGACTTCCTGGTAGAGGGTACTTTTGAGAAAGCCTCGAAGGATGATTAGGAGTTTGTCAGGAGATAGAAAAGTGAAAGGCATTGCAGAGGAGGCCGGAAAGTATTGGAAGTGTCTGGAAAGCAGCATATATTCTGGAGCACAAAGAAGCTGCCCAAGGAGGAGTTGTGGGAGGTGAGGCCAGAGAGCGGATCATGTGTCATGCAGGGAGGGGTATGTAGGTGCGCATGACCAGGGGGTCATGGCCTGTCCAAGGGGACCCTTCCCCTAGCCTCTGAGAAGTCCCTGACGTGGGAGTTGTTTTTTATTTGGATGAGACCCGTTTTGCGAATAGGCCAGAGGCCTGATGCTTTGCACTGTTTGGGGCCCTTTAAGGAGCTAGAAGGAAAGAGAATATGGCCTCGGACCTCAGCTGCCTTTCACCTCAGCCTGGGACTGGGCTGACCCAGATGCCATTCGAGAAGAGTGAGAACAGTAGGTGGTCAAGGAGTGACAAGCTTGTCTCGCCACTGTCCTGCCACCCAGAAATAGGTCCAGGCTGCTGGTGAAGATGCAGGAGCCACCTGCTTAGAGAAGGCTGTGGAGATGTGGAGGAGGGCGGGAGGGCGGGCAGTGAGAGAGGGGAGCCGGGAGAGCCCTCCAAGCCCCACCAGCGTCTAGGAAGTGGAAGCCGTCCGTGGTGCAACCAAGACGCAGCCGCCCAGGACTGGGGAGGAAAGCTGGGAGGCTCTGGTGTCCGGCAGCCAAGGCCAGAAAGTGTGTCAAGAGAAAGGAAGTGGCCAGCAGCATCAGGCCTGGTCCGCGGCCCCCGCGATGTGGAGTGAAGAGCGTTCATTAGATTTAGCAACACGGAGGT
The DNA here is from genome assembly GCA_023783475.1 of Daubentonia madagascariensis. NCBI lineage: Eukaryota > Metazoa > Chordata > Mammalia > Primates > Daubentoniidae > Daubentonia > Daubentonia madagascariensis. Next base: position 1,098,049 of record JAKFHU010000144.1, on the reverse strand, counting down.
CAGAGGTGGCCGTGAGGGGCCAGCGTCTGTGGCCTGGAGGAAGCTGAAGCCAGACTGAGCGGGGAGGGGGTGAGGAAGTGGGAAACACTTATGCAGACACTGGGTTAAGAGGTTTGGCTGTGAAAGAGGGGCGGGGTGGGACAATAGCTGGAAGGGCCAGGGGGTCAAAGAAGGGATGCTTTCAAGAGGGCAGGGGCTGGGCCAGCTGAAACTGGCAGCCAGGGGCCAGGAGAGAGGGAGTGACGCAGAGGAAGCAGCAGCGGAGCGGCTGGTGGTGCAGTGGGTGTCTGAGGAGGGGCAGGTCCAGACGGGGCAGGGAAACCTCTGGACTCTCCGGCGGGCTGGGCGTTGGGACCGCAGGGCTCTGGAGTCCCACTGTGGAGGTGCACTGAGTCTTGGGGTGGCTGGGCCTGTGCGGGAGGCCCAGGGGGCCACCGTCCACCCCTCACGCTCCCCTCCCCTCTCCTGCCCCTGCCCTGCATCCCAGAGAGGAAAGGGAACATGAAAGGGCCTTTACCTCGTGGCCCCTGACCCCACAGTGCTGGCGACACTGGCAGAGAGGGGAAGCCAGGCAGCCGTTGCCTAAGAGGAAGAGGCTGGAACTGCGGCGCAGGCCTGGGGGCAGCCTGGACTCAGGCGAGGCGTAGGGCGCAGGGAGCAGCAAGAACGCCTGGGTTTGTTGCACACTCGCACGTTTGGGTGGGCCAGAGCAAGGAGGCTTTGCTGTGGAGGTTTCAAAAAAAGCACAAAAGCACAGAAAAAGGTCTGTGGGGCCCAAGGGTCCGAGATGGACCTGGTTCCTTCTGCAAGGAGCCTTTAGCTGCTGATGAATGATTAGGGATGGTAATAGCAGATGGACTGGTTTTTAATCCATGCTTGACATCTGCCTTGCAAAAGGTCACCAAAGATGGTTAAAATGTCATAGAAAGACAGTGTGGTGGAGCAGGCAGCCAGAGGGGTATAGCCCTGGGTGGTGGGGTCATGGGGCACCCAGGAAGTTGCTAGTAGGTGTCACCCCTCCTCCTGCCCACCTCTTTTCTCCATTGCCTGGAATGATGACTCTCTCCTCCCACAGCTGCCACCAGGACACAGGGCACAGTGGGACAGAACAACCCCCTATGTGCCTGGGGTAGGGCCCGACTCTGGGTCAGCCAGCTGGAGTCTGGCTTGGTGCTGCCCTTCTGGCTTTAGCTGTTTCTGCGTCCACCTCCCAAGACAGGCTTTTTACCACCACAGGTGCCTGGACCCCAAGCCCTCTGCTCCCTCTAGGAAAGTGCTTCTGCAATCCCCACACAGCCCTCCAGTTTATGTCTATCTTTTTCCTTTCACAACATACTCTGGGGGAGGGGGCTGAGGTTGGGGATAGGGAGAAAAGGGGGGGCTCATTTAGATTTCATGGAAGTTTTACTCTCTTGGAGAGCTTTTGGGGGCTTGGCTGGCCTCTAGAAAGACAGAGGCAGGCAGGCCCTTTGGAGAAAGTTGTGCAGTGTGTGCACTCCTCAAAGGCACCCTGGTTGGGGCTGAAGCAAGTGGGACCTGAAATCCACTCTGGGCCCACTGGCCAAGCTCTGGCATGGGTTGTGTCTGCCCAGATCCGGTGCCTTTTTCCAATTCACCCATAGGCATTGTATAGGCTAGCTGAGTCTCCCAAAGATAGAGCCCTGTGTGAGAAGCATCATGCATCTGTCCCCAACCTGGTGGGCCAGGGTGACCTCCAAGGACAGAGGCATGTAACAAGAATCTTCTGACAACCTGCATATTCTGCTCAGACAGCCAGAGCGGGGTAGAGAATTGGAGGATTTTCAATTGATAAGTCCTTTGGAGGGGGCAGGGCAAAGGGTGGAGTAGAGTCTGGGCGGGGCAGGAGCCAGCATGGAGGAGGGCCCAGGAGGGCAGTTAGGAGGAGGTGAGCAGAGCAGAGGCAACACCGCTGACTGGGGAGTGCTGGGCCTGGCTCCTGCTCTCCTGGGAGGTCTTTGGCAAGTCACTTTCCCTCACTGTGCCTCAGTTTCCCCACCTGACAAATCCAGAGGGAGGGAGGGGGTAGACCAGAGCAATGACATGGATTTAGAGTCACAGGAGGCAGAGTTCTAGCTCTCACTGGGTCTGCAACTGTGACATGTCCGAACTTCATTTCTTCCGCACCAGGCTTGGATTCCAGTTTCCCTCCCTCTCCCCCGGCCCCACGCCTCCTTCCCAAAGGGGGAGTAAACCAGAGTAGGACCTGTCTCCTCTGGGGGGAGGGCATTTTGTTTCCATCAGCCAGGAGCAGCGAGAGGAAGAGGAAAATTACAGTATCAGCATGGAAATTACAATTGGAGGCGTCTGATCTACCAGGGAGGGGGACTCGTTCCTCTTTTTGTAATTTCAGCCCTATTATGCGGGCAGGGAGGCCTGTGCTCATTAACCTGTGCTGCCAGAGCAGAGACTGTGACACCGACACCGGCTGGTGAATAAACTGCCCCCAGCCGCCCCTCTGCTCCCATCGGTTATTTATAGCCTTCCTTCCCTCTGGTGAATTAATTAACCTGTACTCGCAGCCACAGACGCTGCTGTGTTTAGTTGGGTGTCCCTGCTGAGGCCGGTGCAGGAAGAGGGTAGAGGGAGTGGGGTGGGCGGGAAGGTGGGCTGCTGGCTGCCCCCAGCCTGGCAGACCTCCCTGACTCAGCTCTGAGCTCTCCCCCAAGCCACCCCGACCCCCAGCAGAGGAGATTGAGGGATCACTTGTACCCCAGCTTCACTCCTTAGAGGCTTGAGAGGTTTGGGATTTTAAAAGCCAGCTGTCTGCCAAGTTTGACAACGTACTAGGCAAAAAAACATAAAAAAGTCCAGACTACATCTCCTTCTCTCAGCAAGGAAGCAAGGGCTCAGGATGCAAGGCTCCAGAATTCTCCGGGCCCAGAGCAGTGCCAGCTGAGTGCCATACCCCACAAGCAGGGGTGTGGTGGTGCACTGGGAGGACTTCAGTGGGTGGCAGACACATGGGAGGGTGCTCCCAGCAGGGGTGGGGAGAAGGGCGCATAGGGGGATGTGAGGGAACCCCATCAGCATGAACTTTTAGTTGGTGAGAGATGGCAAGGACCTCAAGCCCAGCCTCCTCGATTCACAGATAGGGAAACTGAGGCCTGCAGAGAGGCAGCATCTTGTTCCTTCCTTCATTCAATCATTCATTCATTCAACAGCATTTATGAGCGCCCCAGGCTGTAGATGAATGCTGACCTAGATTGTCCTTGCACTTGTCACAATACCTCCTCTGTCCATCCCCGTGTCTAATAGGGAGCCAGTGAGGACAACATCCACCAATCAGTCACCTCTGCATTGCCAGATGCATGCATTGCATGGGCACCTAGTCCCATGCTGGGCACACTGTAGGATCCAGTCATGGTTTGAGGACTTCCTTTTCTAAGGTGCCTCAAGGAGGCAGGAACCACAACCAGTGCCAGCCACCATCTCCCCCAACTCCACATCAGCACCCCAGGGCTATGCCAAACACACGCAAACCATACAGAAACAGTGTCCTGGCCTTGCCAGTGCAACATCAAAGCCAATCCTCTAGGCGCTCCCAGCCCCTTCCCCCAGATGGACTCGCCTGTACCCCAGAGCCCCCTCCCCTATTCGGCCAGCACCTAGGTTCCTGACCCCAGTGCAGGCTTCTGGATGAGGACACACACAGGGATCCGCTCCAGTTACCTCTCACAAGACCCTCCCAAGCCCAAGGCCCCCAACACCCACCGTCCGGACTCATGACCACCTGCCCTCCAGGCAGGTGGCTGAGCGGGCTCTGGGCACATGGGAGGGGCTGCTCTCGGGCCCACATGCCTCCCGAGGGACGTGGACATCCTGCTTCCTCTCTCCCTGGCAGTGCTGACTCCCAGAGGACAGGGATTGGGAGGGGGCTAAGGCTGGGGCCCCACCCATGAAATTCAGCAGCATTTACTCCTCAGGCCTCTTTTCACTGCTGCTCCCCAGGTGCTCACCACCAGCAAGCACCAGACAGCTTCACTCCTACTCCAGAGCTCCATCCAGCACCCCGGAAGTGTCCTCCCAGGCTGGGCTTGTGGTCCAGGCCTCTGTGCCAGCCTAAAAGTCTGGAGGTCAGGCTCCCGCCCTCTCTCAGCACCTTGAAAGACCTTGCTAAATATTGATGATTAGACCTGGTGATAATATGAAAATCACTACAGTTAAACCTGGCAGTCTGGCCTGGCCCTGTGCTGGAGATGATGTGAATGGCTTATGGGGAAATTCCTCACCCCTGGGCTCCACCCAACCTGGGAGAAGGGCTTCACACCCCAGACCTCTCTCTCCTCAGCTCTCTGTTCTCCCCTGGGCACCTGAGACTGAGGCCAAGTTCTCTGGGCACAATTTTGTGCCCAAAATTACCTCCTCATGCCTGCAATTTGCCATTTGCACCTTCAAAATAGAGTGCAACTGGCTAATTGCCATGGCAATTAGGTAATTGCAGGTGCAATTAGCATCTCTCCAGCAAAGCAGGGGGAGAGGGAAGGGAGACAGAGGGGAAGAAAGAAACAGAGAGAGGAAATGCAAAGGCCTGCAAGACGCACCAAGAGGTTATGAGAGAGAAAGCTAGGGGTGGGGGAGAGAACAAGACTGGGTGGGCAGGGAGAGGGACTGGCATGGCTAGAAAGAGGAAAGGGGTGTGTGCAGAGACAGGCAAATCAGTAAGCCACCGCCCTGTCCTGGAGGAGAAGGAGGCCCAGAGCAAGGAAGACAGGCCAATGGAGGAGCAGTGCAGGCCGATGGCATCTGGGGGGCTTCCAGGGAACGTGGTGACTGAGCCGAGCCTAGAGAAGGGCTTCTGGAGTTGTACCAGCATAAGCAAAGGTCGGGAGGTGTGGCAGCCCGAGTCTGTCCCATAGGATTTCCTGCCACGGTGGAAATGTTCCAGATCTGCACTGCCCAGTGTGGTAGCCACCAGCCATGTGTGGCTACTGAGCACTTAAAATGTGGCTAGCACAACTGAGGAACTGGATTTTTTATTTTATTTAACTTTAAGGTAAAACTTAGACAGCCGCATACGCTGCCATATAGGACAGCACAGATTGCGAGAGGAACAGAGTGAGGGTGAGGCTGGGTGCAGGGCCAGGCCCCCCAGCACTTGCCCTCCTCCTAGCCCCAGGGGCGAGGGAGGTGGTCTCAGGTTCTGGGATGGGGAGGACGAAGGAGGAGTTGAGCAGAATGGGCACCACATGTTTGGATGAGGACTTGTTCACCACGAGATGTTTCGTGGAGCACTGGAAGTTTGGGATTGAAGCCCCTGTCTCCCCTCCACCCCCCCAGAATCCTTGGCTGTGCACAGATGTCTCCTTCCTAGTGTCTTGCTGGTGAATGCTCCACACTCAGTCCCTCTAAGGTTTGGGGGAAGAGGGAGCTGAGCTTCTCCCTGCCCCTCCAGGGGCTTCTCCCACCCTCCCTAGGCCCCGACCCAACCCAGGACCCGCATCTGCCTTTATAGCAAAACAAGCTTTCAGAGAGGTCACGTGGACGCACAAGGCTGCTGCACTCACACTCACACGCATTCACACCCAAACACATAAGTGCACACACGGTCACACCATCACCCTTGGACACACTCATGCATGCACACACACCCTCCAGCATAAGCGTATGCACACAGCCCCACAGACACACCACGAACATGTGCACGCAAACACTTGCTAGCTCCTTGGGTGGCTGCTCCTGGTGGTTGCAGAGCTGTAAAGGGGCTGGGGGGCTCCCGCCCCATTCGGGCTGTTGGAGGCAAGAATTACCATCAGCACCTGTGAAATTCAAAAAGGACAGAGCCCCAGAGACCTGCTGCAGGAGTGCCTTCATTGAGGCCCCTGTCCCTTTCTCACATTGAGGCTGGAAATGCTGTGGCCAGGCCCGGGCTGTGAATACCAGTCTGCGTTTAAGGAGGGGTGTGACCCCAGTACTGCACTGGGGCACGCCCTGCCTCACCCCTGCAACCTTGTCACCCACTCTTCCTGCCTCCTTCCCCCACCCACGCATTTCCACACTCAGCCTGCCTGGCCTCTCTCCTTCCTCCCCCTGTCTTGGGTCCTGCCTAGTCTCCTTCCATCACAGTGTCCGACCTCTCTCCTCCTGTGCTAGAATCAAACCTTACAACCCACACGAAACTCCAACCCAGGAGCTGCCACATGGGACTTCTGGAACATTCTTTCTTTTGGCAATACTGAGGTCTGGCTGTGAAAGCCCCCCAAGACCTGAGACCAGGAGTCCCTGGGTTGCAGAAGCGGCATGAGTGTGGTCAGCCCTCAGACCAGCAGAAGTGACAGCAGGATTTGTGGGAGACGAGGGGTGAAGGCCCTTTGCACAGTGCTTTGTCTGAGTGTGCACATGTGCACCCGTATGTGTGTGTTTGTGCGTGTGCTCACACACATGCACATGGGCTCTCTCCCCTGGAGACTAGAGGGGCTGTGTGGGTAACTCATGGGAGACCTTGAGCAAGTCACTGCCCACCTCTGGGCTATAGTTTCCTTTCTCTGAAACAAAGTTCACCAGCTAGTCCTGGTGTGCAAAGCTCTGCAGAGGGCTGGGAAGGTCCCACTAGAGCAGCCTGGCTTTGGTTGGGCTGCACAGATTTTACTGGAGAGCAGAGCACTGTGGCTGAAACACAGTGCAAGTTTGCAGAGGTGCTCACAGCCCTGGAATCCTATCATGGGATGAGTCCTTCATGGTCTTTTCCTCTTTTCCCCCCCAGTGCTTGATACAGGCCTGGGCACAAAGGGGCAGTTGATCCCAAGGAGGCCTGGAGACAGCCCCCAAGTCTTGCATCCGTCTGCCCTCTCAATCCTGGTGCTGCTCAGGCCCAGACCCTGCACCAGGATCCAGAGCTGGGGAGGTGGCAGGTGGGCAGGAAGAGTGCGGCTTCGTATATTCAGCCCCCAGCCCACCTGCCTCGAGGCCAGGCAGAGGGACTGCCCCCGCTTTGTCACACCCCATTCTCAAGCTGCATATCCTCATTTTGTGGCCACACTTGTGTGCACACTTTCACACACACACAGGCCAAGGCGGCCCTCCATGTTGATTTCAACTTGATTTCACCTGTATAAATGTCAGGCACAAAAGGCACGACACAGAGCCTATCCTTCAGAACCCTGTTTAGATTTCCCTAAGGAAATCCCTAAGGGAAATCCAAACACACAGTCACTCTCGGACACACTCATGCATGCACACACACCCTCCAGCATAAGCACATCCACTCAGCCCCATAGACACACCACACACACGTGCACATGTACACTTGCTAACTTCTTGGGTGGCTGTTCCTAGTGGTTACAGAGCTACAGAGGGGCTGGGGAGTAGAAGAGGCACAGAGGACAGAGAAAACAATAGAAATCCAGTCTGTTTAAGAGGAAAAGGAATTTATCAAAGGATTTTCAATTGAGCCCCAAATCAATCTCTAGGGGGACCAGAGACCCAAACATGGAGGCTACATAGCCAGGACCCTGTCCCAAAGCCATCCTGCAGGACTGGTGACCCCATGGCCCTCTCAGCCAGGACAATTGATACCTGGCACTGGGCACCGGGAGCCACCCCTGAGCCCCACCCCCAGCTGCCCCTTGGAGAGGGGACCCAGCAGCTGGCACCCCTGCTGGACGGGGGCCTCACAGCACCTGCTTCTTCATCTACCTAGCTGCAGATTCAAGCCTCATGGGGGCATACCTTTTAGGCAGTGCCAAGGTCACATGACTATTCCCTGGCTGCTGAGGAGACAGGAAAACAAGTGGCTGCTGCCTTAGAAGGCAGGGACTCTAAAGGAGGGAATTCCCAGACAGAGGGAAGGCACTGGTACACAGAAAGATGGACAAGTGGCCCAGCACCTCAGATAGCCTGGGCCCTCTGCACAGGCCACTCCCAATGACCTGCTCTGACCACTCACCTTGCCAGCCCCTCACTGAGAACCCAATCCTGTCACTGGCCTTGCCCCTTCCCCCTGGTTTCCAGAGCCCCTAACCACATGAGCTGTCCCAGTGAGGCCCTCTGCCTCCAGGGCCCCATGGGCACAGCAGGCTTCTAGGGCTGATGGCGTGGGGGTGTCAACAAACCACAGGCTGTGCCTTTCCGGTGACATTTGGCTCAGGCTGGGGCTGAGGTCTGACCGCCACGACACCTCAGACTCAGCAAGAGAAACACACACCACCCAGCAAGCTTCCTTTAAGAAGGGCTTCAAGAGAAGGGTGTCTTGAGCAGGCAGAAGAGTTCGGGACAGAGCAAGGAGTGCCTGAATTCTGACCACCCCAGCTGTCTACTAGTCACCACAGCAGTGGTAGCTAACAACACTCACCCAGCACTTGCTACGTGACAGGCACCATGCTAAGCATGTAACTCTTAAAATCCCTGCAACAATTTATGAGTTAGGAACTATTATCTGCGTGTTACAGATGAGGAAATAGAGGCAATGAGAGATTAAATAACTCACCTGGGACCTCCTGGCCACAGAGTGGCAGAACCAGGATTTGAGCCCAGTCTGGCTCCAGAGCCCTTAACCACTTATACGGCTCTCAAATTGCTCATCCTCTCTGCACCTCTACTTTTCCCTCTAAGAGATGGGCCCCAGGTGGTCAAGGGATGTGGTGTGATGGAGGAGTACCCGGCTTACAGTTGGTGACTTGAGGTTTTGACCCTGCTCTGCTTTCTGTTGGCTGTGTGACCCTGGGCAATTAGTTAACTTCTCTGAGCCTTTGTTTTCTCACCTGCAATGTAGGGCAATGAGGTCTACCTGCAGGAAGTTTGTGAAAGCAATGAAGTTGTGGGTGCCTGGTGCCTGGCAGGTGCTCAGGAAATACAGGATCAAAGGAACTCAAGCCTGAGCCCCTCGGATGGCCCCTGGGGTAAACAAGCTCTGCAGCTCCCCACCACCTCCCACCAATAACTCAGAGAGTCTTAGAAGCCCGGGTGAAACGGGGGAGGATGAGTGCAATCTCCTCTCCATGGGGCTATCCTTGCCAGGCATTGTGCCGTCTCCACCCTCGGGGCCTCCCTGAAGCTACCTTGTTCCCCTGCCCCCACGTGTCCTGTGTCACTACCCAGTTGGCACCCCTGCTATGTGCCCTCCTCACTGTGGGGCCAGGGTCCTCAGGACCAGCTCTTCCTTTGAAAAGAGGAAGGTGGAAGAAGGCGAGTCTTAGCCTCACCAGGAAAAGGCAGCCTGCCTCTCTCCTGTTGGAATCAAGGATGTCTCAGGGGAGGAGGCAGGAGGAACTTTGAATAGGGAAGTCCCTCGGGTCAGAGAAAAGAATTCTGCGCAGAGAAGAATCTTACTCCTGGGAGGGCAGCAGACTTTTCTCTTGCACTACTCCCTCCTGAGCCATGGTGGCTGCCTGCCTGGAACACCGCGTTGAGTGTACCCTGACTTAGTGGGAAAGAACACAGTGACTGATTAGTGATGCCTGCCTCAGGCCGGGGATAAGGACACGCATAGTGTGTATTTGCCATTCTGGATCTAAATATCTGCTCAGGAGGCCTGAAACCCACTCTCTTCCAGTCCTCTCTCCTTTACCCTCAAGCTCCCAGAACAAGGGATTTGTCGTCTAAGATTTGCGCAAAGAGGACTGTCCCATAGGCTTCACCCATCGTATGGTTGTTTTGTTTCTTGTGCATTTCTTCTAAACGATGAGGGTCAGTGGTTCTCAGTGGGCGGCAATCTTGCCACCCAGGAGACATGTGGCAATGTCTGGAGACATTTTGGTTGTTAAAAGTGGAAGGGTAGAGGGAGGTGGGCTTCTACAGGCATCTAGTGGATGCTGTTAAGCATCCTACAATGGACAGGACAGCTCCTCAGCAAAGACTTATCCGGTTCAAACTGCCAATAGTGCAGAGGCTGGGAACCCAGATCTAGGGAATACACTGCTTTCTTGCCCCCTCTACAATGACCTGTTGGGCTCCCTATCCCAACTCCCCTAACCTTCCAAGTTGGAATCAACCTCCGTCCCCCCCACAAGCTGTCACTGAGCCCACTCAGCTCCTCAGCGTGCTCATGAAACCTTTCAGGCTCTCCCCGACCCTAGGCCTCATCCCCCTGGCCCCTTCCAACCACGTAGCAAACTTCTATTCATCCTTCAAAACTCAGATTAGACATCACCTTCTCCAGGAAGCCTTCCCCACCTCACCTTCCAAGAGGACTAATGGAATCAGTCACCCCTCTGTGCTACCTCTGTATCTTGCAAAACCCTCTGCAGGTTCACCGTCCTCCTGCATTGTATGGTATTTTATTTATTTAAATGGCCACTTTCTTCATATGACCATCAACCTCTTGAAAGCAGGGACTGGGTTTCATTCATTTCCTATTCCTGGTGGAGCACAGTGCCTGGCACCTTGTTAGGGCTCAGTCAGTGGCACAGCTATCCTGCTGCTTGGCTACTCCCAGGGCCCACCCTACTGATTCCCCACAGCAGAGTGGGTGAGGGGGTGTGTCCAAGTCCAGCCCCTGCAGCTCACTAGCTGAGTGAGACCTAAGGCAGGATGCTTCACCTCTCTGTGTTTTACTGTAAAACGGGGATGATAATGAAACCTTCCACACAGTTGCGATGATTAAATGACCTAATATATGTAAAGTGTTTAGAACAGTGCTTGGTACAGAGCAGGGGCTCAGACAGAGTCACTGCTGATCATCACATAGGATTCTCCTACCCATGCCATAATCCTACCTTGGGTGCCCACTGGTTGTCCCGTTTCTTCACGGACCTGTCATCTGGGACCTGTGACTGCCTTCCACTGTGACCCACCACCTATGATGTCCTCCTGCACGTTCACCCCCTCGGGCTGGTGCCAAATGCTCTGGGATTCCTAGTCTGTGCTGATCCCTTCTTGGCCAGCTTCTGTCCCCTTCTCTCTCCTGAGCTCCTGCAGGCACAGCCTCCTTTGCTCCCCACCTAACAGAGCCCCCTTAGAAGCCCTGCAGTGCCTAGGAAAGAGTCAGTCCCAGTAGATGTACTCGGGAAGTCCTTGCTGGGTGAACGAATGACTGATGGGATTTGTCAAGTAGGAGCCAAGGACTGCAGAGGAGGGAGAGAAGAGCTTCCTATGGGGAGGCGGGGAGGTGGGCCTCTCCAGAAAGCTCAGGGGCTGTTTCCAGGCTGGCTGATTGGTCTTGACAAGCAGGATTGAGGCTGAGCAGCCCCATTGTCCTCTGTACTTTAAAAGGCCAGCGCCCCTCCCAGAATCTTTCCTTGGAGACCTGCTAAAATAATACATTTAGACCTGCCAAACCCAATCGCTTCCTTCTGTCGGGCTCCCTGTAAATAGCACTTCTTAGCAGAGCTCAGCGAAAATACGATTCCAAACAGCATGGGGGCAATCATACATCAATCGAAGAAAAACATTTTTCCCCTTCCCTTCCACCAGCCCCCATAATTGCATTTTAAAACCGTTCCTGTGTTTCTGGGAGAGACACCACAGTACCTGTTGCTTTTTAACTCAGAGCTGAGCGGCGTGGCTGCAAAATGAGGCTAAACACAGCAAAGTTATTTTGATTTATTTCCTAACGTCGGAATTTGGAGCTTGCTGCGGGGATTCAGCCACGAGAAGACAAACTGATGAAAATGTATTTTTCCCTGTCGTTACTCTTTTAAATAGACGGGTGTTTTATTCTTCCTTTTTGCCACTTTGCTGTGCTAGACTGAGCTTTATGGCACCCTGGCATGCTGCCGCCTGCTCCTCCTATCAGAAATGGCCGCCCCGCCCTCGGGGTCTCTTCCTGTCGCAGAGAGTGGCACAACCCCTTCTGCCTTCGGGTCAGGCATTGCCCTCTTCAGGGGCCAGTTTTAAAATATAAGTAACTCTTTTTGGGGGTACAAGGGGACGTCACCAAGAGCTCATGGGGAACGGGTCTGTAGCATCCTTTCCTTTCTGACTGAGAGGGTGGAACCAGGTAGGGTAGTGATTAGGAGCCAGGAGGACAGACAGGAAAGAGAAGGCAGGTTTGAAGACAAACATGGATAGTGCCACCATTTGCCATTGGCCAAACCGAACTTGCCAGGGAGTTTAGAACCAGGGAACCCTGGATTTGACTCCAGACTCTACTACTTCCCAGCAGGGAGGTGGCATTGGCAGATCCTCAGCTATAGAGTGGCTTTAAGTGTAACCTGTGTCCCTGCCCTGTCTGAGTCCCCCATGCCGTGGCCGGATGGAGCTAAGAACCCTCCTCCAAATTCTGGCTAACTCCTGAGTGCTCGCTCTGCCCCGTGTTCCCACGGCTGAGAGGGAGACAAGGGCGCAGATGATGGGATATCTGGGAGTCGCCTAGGGGTGCCATGCCCTCCCGTCAGCTGCCTCTCCCCTCCTTCACTACTTTCTGGGACGGCTCCAAATTCTCTTCCTTGCTCTCTGCAGAGCAGCTTCCCTCCTGTGAAAAGGGTTTGCTCTCACCTTCAAACACTCATCCATGGATTTTTCTCAACAGAGATTGTTCTGGAGCCGGATGCTAAGGTCGTTTCCACTTTGTGCGGGAATGGAATGAATGAATACATAGAAGTGCCTAGCCCAGAGCCCCAGCCTCGCGAGGCTCTGTGTTATGGGAAGGCCACGTGAGAGCCACAAACCTCTGCTCTGCCTCCGTCTCCTCACTGCTTCCGGAGATGGGCCCTGCGGGTGCTTGGAGGGCCCAGAAGGGGAAGGATGGGGACTTGGGGCAGGGCCTTCCCTGGGAAATGACTCAGCTCTCCACAGCCACCCCATGCCCGAGTGGTCACCTGCCACATCTGGGCTGGAGTCACCTCCGATCCCTGGTGTATCTCCCTTTCCTCTTGTGTCCCTGCCGTTGCTGAAGCCAGCCAGGGACGCCTCTGGCCCCACATGCATTGGTGAGCTTGAGGCCTTCTTTAAGTCTGAGCCAAGGGTAAGTTCCCCTCCTGGGGAGAACAGCTGGGAGGAGCCTCCTACATACATGACTTGGAAGCGGCCAATGCACCCTTCTGAGCTGCCTCATCTGGCCTGTCTGCATTGACCAGGAGCCCGGTGCCTGGCCCAGTGCAGATGTCCCCTGGCATCTCCACTCCTCACACAAGGTATTGCTGTGCCCTCCCGTCAATCCCCATGTGTCCTAACCCTGCACCATCAGTGGAGAGGGCATCATGACTTCCCTGTGCAGATAGGGACAGCTGAAGTCTGAGAGACTAAGTAGCACCAGCTCCCTCAGAAACTGGGCAGAAGACCCCGGCCTTCCCAAGCCCGGGCTGTCTCTGCATACCTGTGTGGGTAAGGACCCAGCCGCATAGCCGTGCAGCCTGTCGGGAGTGGGCTGTCAGCTGGTCTCCAGGGCAGGCCTGGCGGGGTTGCCGCGGAGACACGGTTATCAACGGAGCTAAGGCAAGTCTGTGCGGGCAGCAGGACCACAGAGCCCAGAGCTCCCCTGTGGCAGAGCCAAGAGGGCTCCCCAGCCCATACAGCGCGTCTCCCTCGTAGGGCTGTGATTAGGGTTAAACGAGGTAGCCTCTGTAAATCGCTTACAACTGTGCCCACACATGAGAAGAATGCAGTAAATTTAGGCTATGATTTCTAGGCCTATTCCTCCTGAGAGGATAAGAACTCAAGTCAAGAACCATGGGGTCCTGGCTGTCACTTAAGTCCCCTTTCCTCTGTACCATGTATTTAAGACAAATCTTTGCTCATGCTGTGCCCACCCCCCCAAAACACCCCTCCCCATCCAGTCCTTAAAAAATGTTCTGACCCAAAAGCCAGGCTGGCAGCATCCAGGAAGCTATGCACAAGCCTCAGTCTCCTGCCGGGGCCTCCTCTCTCTGACAATGGCTGGCATTTCGTCAGAGCCCGGTAGTCTCTCTCTGGCTAGCTGGTTCCTTGTTTCTTGGTCTTGACGGAGCCTCTCCTCTGAGGCTGTGAGCTCACTGAGAGCAGCGCAGGCTCTCCCTGTAGCCTCTCCCTGCCGGCTGGCCCTGCCCCCCTCCAGGTGTGCTCCAGGTGAGACAAGGTACAGTATGGAAGCCCTCTGTAAACAAGCTGAAGGGTGAAGCTTATCAGGCACAGCTCCTGGCCCCAAGAGCCCCACCTGTGAAATGAAGGTGAGGCAGCAGCTGCTCGTTATGGGGCCTCGCCGTATGCAAAACCCTGGACTTTTTTGTCTCATTCTATCGTTACAACCATATTTTTCAGGCCAGAAAACACAGGCTCAGGTCAGCTGAGTAATTTGGCCAAGGTCACACAGCAAGTCACAGGGCAGGGTCTTCTAGACCTGGGGCCTGCCTAACCCACAGTCGGGGCTCTGAGGCCCCATCGCCCATTCAGCCAGCTGATGCCAGAACAATCCAGCAGTGCTACGCTGCTTGACGGCGGTGCTGGGTCCAGCTTCCCACCCGATCCTCGCTCCTCTCGATCAGTGCTCACAGAGTTCACATTGTCAACTTCATGAATGCGCTTCTGGAAGAAGCAGAAATTTTCCAAACCCCAGGTATAGGATAAGCTGAGAGAGAAGTCAGGGGGGTGGGGGGGGCGGGGACAAGGCCAGGTGGCAGCACGCACGCAACATCACCACCGTCACAGGAAGCAGGCCCAGAAGCCTCTGAGCAGTTCCCCCACTGCCTGGCCCTCCTGGGACTTGATTAGGCTGATTTATTTTCCTAGCAGGGCAGGGCGGGAGCCAGCCTGAGGGAGGCTGGGCAGCCGTTGCCAGCGACCTCTCCTGGGGCAACCTGGGGAGGAGCAGGTATCCACAGCCCTTGCTTCCAAAGGCTTCTGGAAAATGAGACGGAGGGTCCAGCCCTGGCTGGGGCCTAATTCACTCTCCTCTGATAGAAACAGCCCAGAGAGACAGCAGCCCTTGAACTTGGTGGGGGGATGGTTCTCCACCCCTGCCCTGACCCAGCTCCCTATCCCTCTCCCTTGCCCTGCTTCTGGAGAAGAGGCAGGGGGAGCTGGTGGGGGTCCTCAGGGCCTTCTCTGATTAGAGGCTCGTTCCGGCCACCTGGGCCCAGCTGAGGGGAAAGCGGCTTCCCCAGGTGCTCTGAGCAAGTCAGCTACAGCTCAGCCCTCTCCTGGGGGAGGCCTGTAGGCTGTGGAAATGATGAAGCTGCTCCCTTGTGAAATCACGCAGCCTCCCATGCTGGGTACCATGGAGGAGCAGAGCCGGCTGAGACATGAGAGGCCTTCTAGAACAGGAGACGGGCGGCCCAGAGAGAAGAAACGCTGTGCATCAGATGGCAGAGAGTTAGTGGCCACACTGGGTGGCAAGTAAGAACGGAACAGACCATGACTGCAGGGTGGGAGATGCCTGCATAGGGAGGCATGGTTGCCTTGGATAAACACGCACAGAGCTGGTGTCTGATGCTGCCAGCCTGGGCCCAGGCAGGTGGGTGTTGTCCATTTAGCCTGGTTTTTGAGAGGTCTTGGGAATATGATTTCGGTTTTTGGAAAGGACTCAAATGAAGCATGAATGAGGACCCAGGAAAGTATGGCAGGAATGTCCACACTGAGCTGGGGGCTCTGAGCCCGGGTCAGGCCTGGTGCGCCCTCTCTGATGCCTGATGCCACTCCCAAGCCTCTCTGTTTCCTTACCTGTTGAGTGCAGAAAATAATCCCACTGTGCCAACTTCCCAAAGGGACAATGGAAGATCCGTCCCACAAAAACAATCAATTACGAAAACAGAAGAGGCTGCCATTGCTCACGCATGCCCAAGGCAGGACAAGATTGGCCTCAGAGGAGGGAACAGGATTTGTCCCTGCCAGCAAGGGTGCTTTGACAGAGAGGACATAATAACAGCCAGCATTCAGAGCACTGCCAGGTGCCAGGGTGTGCCCAGAGAATCATTTCATTCTGTGTGATCTTTACAAGAACCCTTCAAGATGGGTTTCATTACATTCCTTTTCAGATGAACCATTGAAACCCAGAGAGGTTAAAGGACCTGCTGATGGTCACCCAGCTGGTTGTGAGTGCAGGAGCAGAGACTTCAGCAGAGGCTTGTCTGCTTCCAGAGCCACCACCCTACATGACGTTAAGGCTCCGAGGAAGAGGTGTCTATCAGGCAGAGTATGGGATTGGACAGGCAAAGATCCATAGTAGAGACCAGACTGCTGTGGTCAACTTTGGCCACCAACTAGGTGAGACTGAGTTCTCCATCATGGGGGGAAAGAATGGTCATAGCATCTGTTATGCCTCATGGGCTGCTGTGAGGATTAATTTATAGCTTAAAACTGCATCTAAAACGAAATTGCAATCATAATTATTTTAATAGCAAACTTGTCACTTAAATAGTTAAAAGGTCATTGAAGTGACTTCTCTGCCCTGAGCAGAGTTGCACCTTGGCCAGACCAGGGCACAGGGACCACTTCAAGATCTCAGGGAGACACCTGTTGTGAGATGGGTCTCATGATCTTCCTCCTCAGAAGCCAACCTCCCTCCCTCCCACTGCAACTGTGACCTGTCTCCGCCCTCTCTGGGACTGCGTGGGGGGGGGGTTATAGCCACCGATCTTGCTCCATCCTGGGTGGCCTAGCACTCAGACGCTTCCTGAAGCTTCTGCAAACCCGCTTCACCAGCTGTGACCCAAGCTGGGAAGTGTGACACAGGGGGAGGCCCTGGTGGGAGGAGATGGGACTGCTTGGTGGTGGAAGGGGGTTGGGGCTGTCACTGAAGCCAGGCCTCAGGGGAGGGGAACTTCTGCTTGGCTTAAAGGAATCCTGGAAGTATTTCCGTGAGCAGATGGGAGGAGGGGTAGGGACAGGAATTCCAGGCAGCAGCAGTGGCTGGAGCAAAGGAAACGTGGGGATGAGGCAGGGAGGATGGAGAAACCAACTTGGCCTAAAGGGTCACAGCAGGTTATGAAAGGTCTGGAAACCACGGCTTAACTTAGACCGGCCACACGGGCAGTGATGAGCCACCCACAGGCTCTTGGGAGGGTGAAGGACAGATGCTCCTGTGACTGCTCTGTTATTCTGGAGAAAGGGGGGCTGGAGGAGAGGCAGATGTTCCCCCCAAATTTTCCCCAGCTCCCCCCACCAGATGCTGCAGACCACAGAGGAAGCCGTGGGACCCTGCACCCCCACATCAGCACCTTCAAGTGTGGCTTTCGTGGTCTGCCTTCCAGCAGCAGATGAGCCGGGCACATGCAGCCCCACCCGAGGCCCAGTGACCCCCAGTGAAGGTGGCTTCAGCACAGAGAGGGGCCCATGCAAATGAGCACGGAAAAAGTGACAAGGGTACCTGGGTGGAAAGGTTTCCTTTCCCAGGCCCCCCAGGGTGGGGGGTCAGCTGGAAGTGGGCAGAAGCTAGAGATTATTTTGAATGTGGCTGGGTTCAGCCCCCTCACCTCCTGTGCAGAGAGAAGCAAGGGTTCTGTCTTTAGGGCCCAAATCCCACTTCAGGGGCATCTCACGTCCCAGGTGACCTGGGCAAGTTCCTTCTCCCTGAGCTGGTTTCCTCACCTGTAAACAGAAGAGGGTGAAAGCCTTGGCTCTCAGCAGGTTCTCCATATGCATTTTGCTGACTTTCTCTGCTGTGACCCCTGGGCCCCAGGGGCTGATGTAGGGCACAACGCAGGCCTGCATGCAGAGGCTGTCTGATGTGCAGACCAAGCCCAAGGCAGCCTGGTTCCTCTGACTCCTCAAATCCTGTGTGGCCAGAGGGCACGTGCCGGCCTGAGGCTGCTGGCAGAAGCCTCTGCTTTCATCCTCATGAGGTTCCAGTGAAGATCTGACAGGCTTTGAAAAAGCAGAAAGGCCTGAACAGACAGGATGATGTCCTCGCCCCCTCTCGCTTTCCCCATCTGGCTGGCATGGGAGGGGGTGGGAGGTGCAGCAATGTGAGTGGGAGGAAGCAGTGGCCACTCACCCTGGGCTTCCTCCCCTCCCTGCCTGGGGCGTCTCCCCAGCTTCCTGGCGTCTCCACCTCCGGGCTGACTTCACCTCTTTCTTCCCTCCCCTCAGAGCCAGGCTGCCTGATTTCAAATCCCAGCCCCTTCTTTCCTAGCTGTGTGACTTCAAGCTCTAAACCTCTCCGGGCCTCAGCTTCCCTATCTATGAAATGGGGCTAGTGAGCATTTCACCCCATCGTTTGGCTAAGAGGTGAAAATCAGTTAATCCGTGTAAAGCACCCAGACAGTACTTAAACAACGGGACCTGATGATGTGGCCCCCAGGCGAAGCTCAGCCCTTAGCACCCATCCTGCTCCCAGAGATCCCTGCACGTGAAGCAAGGATTGGCTCTGAATCACAATAATTTAAAGAGGAACGAGGAGGGCAAGAAAGTGGTTTTCACGCTCCCCGAGCGACGGTGCCCTGGTGCCCGCGAACGAGCCTGCTCACCTGCTGCTCCAGTAGGTCTGACTGCTCCCAAGCCCCTGCCGGCAACTCCCCGGGCAAAAGCATGACCCTCTGGGAGCGCACACTCCCTAGGATGCAGGCATGTCATGGTTCAGGAGGAGGCAGCATGGAGCAGCCATCCACAGGGAGGTGCCCTTCCTCGGTGCCGTCGTAGCCCAGCTCTTTAGAAACAAGCTATTATTGTTCTCACAGATGAGAAAACAGGCTTAGTGCAGTGATGTGACTTGCTTAGCACCACTCAGCTGAGGAGCTGGCCTAGGCAAGCAGGTCGGCCCAGGCACCTTCACCACCCCTAACAGACAACACCTCCGGGCTCAGTTGCCTCATCTGCAAAATGGGCTGTCAGCGTCCATCCTGCAGCAGGCAAAGGAGGCGGGTAAGGGTAGGGATTCTAGCCCAAAGCTGGGCCACACAGCCAACTGTCCTGTTCCAGGACCGACAGAAAGACACGAAATGGCTTGCCCAGGACTCTCACTTGGCCCTCCCTTCGGCATCAACTTCAAGACTGGCCTGGGCTGCTCTGAGCTAAGTCACCACAGCTATAACCCTGTGAGGACAGCGTATGTGGCAAAGGCCACAGGGCTGTGGCGGGTCAGACACCAAGGACAAAGCATCACTTGAGGGGGCTGGGGGCCCTCTGCTGTGATATCTAAGGGTCTCAGTCCCTCCCAGGACAGGCCAGAGACAGGACCTAGAGACACACACAGGTGATGGCAGAGCAGGCCTGGTGGGCTGCTGAGACCTTGGCAGCCAGACAACTTGGTGCTCCAGTGTAGGAGGCCAAATGGAACAGAGCAAAGGCCACAGGAACTGAAACTCTCCAGGTGCTCGTGAATCACCCCGTGTGGGCTAGGCCCCCTGTGTGGGCTGGGTGGGAGCCTTCCCAGGCCCCAGGGCGTATCCCTTGACCCCACAACACCACAGAGAGAGGGATGCAACCTAGGGTATGCACCCCAGTATATTTCTGTCTTATTCTCAGCATCTGTGCCAAGATGCCATTTGATCCATTAATTAGTGCAAGTGTGTATATCTCTGAAATAGAAAATACAGGCACATAAAAACATTAAAGCGACGTGCAGTGAAAACCAAGCCTCCTTCCCTCCCCCGTTGCTCACCATCCACTTCCCCTGTACCCAGATCCCCTCCTCGGAGGCCTCCACTCTCACTACCTACTTTAAAGCCTTCCAGACATTACATGCTATTGTATACATTTACAAGCACAAATGCAGGTGTGTGTGTGTGTATGTGCCTATTCTTTTCCCCTTTTTACACAAATGGTAGTGTGTCAATATACCTTGGAGCCCTTGTCTTATAGGAACATATAGAGGCCGCTCTCCTTTGGTTTAATGGTTTAAAATAATAATAATTTGTATTTTGTATGATTCTGTGGGTCGATGGGGCCCAATTAGGAGGTCTTCAGTTCCATGTGATGCAGCTGAGGTCATCTGTGTGTTTGTTCTGCTTAACAGCTGTGTAGAATTCCATTGCATGAACACCATTGTTTATTTAATCAGTCCCCTAGTGATTAACACTCGGGCGATTTATAATCTTTTGCTTTTATAAATAATGCCACAAGGAATGATGGAGCATGCACCTCACATATACATCTGCATGATAAAGTCCCAGTATCGATGTGCTGGTTGAAGGGAAGAGCATGTGCAGTGGGGCTGGTGCTGCGAAGTGGCTCTCTCCAGAGGTGGCATCAACTCCTCGTCCTGCCAGTCCCGCATGCTGGTGCCCGGCACCGCACCCTCTGCAGCGGAGTGCTGCCACACTTTTGATCTTTTCAAGCTGATGGTTGAAGGAGGGTGTCTTATTGAATTTTTTGATTTGCATTTCTTTTATGAGTAAGGCTGAGTAACTTTTCATATATTTAACAGCCATTTATAAATTCTTTCAAAAACTGTCTTTCTATACTTTGTGTGGTTTTTTTTTACTGGGTTATTTGTTCGTTCTTATTGCTGGGTGGGAGTTCTTTGTACAATAAAGAAATTAGTCATTTCTTTGTAATACGAATTGCGGTTTTATTTCTCAGTTTATTTCTCCCATTCCCTGCACAGGAGGCCCAGAGCGCCCAGCCAAGGCACAAAGGGGGCTGAGTCTCTAGGCTGCAACAATGGAGGACCTGTCTGCTCTGCGCTGGAGAGAGAGCCTGGCCAGGATGATGCAGGGGAGCCACAGTCTGGCAGGTGGCTTGGGGGAGCCCACTGTGGCCTGGCCAGCACTCCAAGGTCCCAGTCCCAGGGTCATCCTGGGAGAGCAGGTCCAAGGCACACAAGGCCCAAGGGATTAGCTCAAGGTCACTGACAAGAGAGGGGCAGTGGCAACACATGAACACGGGGTTGCTGGGTCCCAGTGCACTGTTCTGCACCTGGGCTGGGTCCCTGGAAAGCTCCAGAAGAAAGGCAGCATGCCTGTTAATAAGGAGATCTCATATTTACAGAGCCCTCCCATGTGTCCAGCCCTAGGCAAGCACTTGACTGTCACCCCCCAACACACCCCCATTTCATTCCCCCAAGCAACTCCATGGGGGTGAGCACCATGTCTACACAGGTGTCTACACAGACACACCTGGAGAAATGTGGCAGGCAGAAGAACACAGCAGCTATTACTCAGCAGAGAAGTCCAACCCAAATCCAGGGTTGGGGGGTGCTCCCATCAGGGCACTGCTTGGGGAGCAGGTCCCCTTGTAAACTGAGCAGAGGATTTCCTCCTCCCCTCCCCTCCACAGCACTCCCTGGGGGCCTCAGAGGCCTGAGCCTCCCTTACCAGGCTGGTCCCTGGTGTGTCCTTGAAAAAACTCTCTTACAGAGCACGGTTGTATCTTCCTCATCCCAACACCTGGCCACTGCTCTGTTACCTTTGTCACATGAATCAGGGAAATGTTTTCCAGCCCAGGAGGCCCAGGGAGACACAGAACCACAGAAAGGGACAAAGCTGCTCTAGCTCAGAGCCAGAAGCCCTGCTGCCAACTTGCAGAGGCTCCTAGGACAACCATTCCCCAAGGAAGGGGTTGGGCCAGGTCACACCTGTGCTGTCTGTCATTTAGAGCAGCACCACATTCTGGGAAGTGATACACCCTTCCAGGCCCCTCCCAGAGCATCTGCTGCTCCTTCATCACTCCTCACCCACGGGTGCTGCTTCATGGTTACTCCTGTGATGTCCAGGAGGGCAACCACCAGGTGGGTCCTGTTTAGCTCTGTCACCCAGTCACCTGGCACACTCTCAGAAATGTTTGTTGAATGAATTAATGAGCATAAGTGATGAGAAGAACTTTAATGCTTTGCCACAGGCCACATCTAAACAGTCAATAAGGAGAGTGATGAGGTGTATCGATGCACTTCCCTGGAGCAAAATCCACCCTGCTCCAGACAGATCGGTGGGTTCCTCCCTGAGTAGGAGCCCCAGAGAGGAGGCCAGGCCTCAGGAGCACTAGGCTGGCAGAGGCGGGTTTGGGGAGGGTGCGGGGAGGGACAGCCTAACAAGCTGAATAGCCCCCAGGCCACCCCCTGCCCCCAGCTCCCCACCTTCTCCCTGACCAGAGTGAGCAGATGCCTTGTGCCTGCAGAGTCAGTGGCTACCAGCTTGCACTGACCAGGCCACTCAGCTGCAGTCTTCTGATTACTCCTCTGCAGACACCTCACTGGGGAGGCCTGCTGGGCACAGCTGGCTGGTGAGCTGGGCACCTCATCTGTCCCGTGGCCAGCTTGGAGCAGGCGTTGAGGGAGGAGGGCAGCAGGCTCTGGCTCCTATCCTTGGTCCTGGTTGATGAGCATCCACCATGGCTGGTGGGCCTTTCTGGTGGGTTTCCTATGTCACATGGCTAGAGGGAGGAGGAGGAGGGCTAGAAGGGGAGAGATGTGCCGGGCAGAGCAGCAGCCCGAGGCAGCATGCTGGAGGAGCTGGCCTGGAAACTCCACCTCCAGAGCCGGACTCCTCGAGGGAATCTGGCTCTGCTGCCTCCAGGCTGAGTGGCCCTGGACACCTGACCTCACCTCTCTGTGCCTCAGTTTCTCCATCTGTAATATGGGGATGACTGTGATTGTTCCTCTCTCACAGACGAGTTAAGCACGTGATGCACTTAGAAGAGCGGCTGCCCGTGGTGGGAGCTGGGTAGATGTGAGCTATATGATTGGTGTGGCTTCTCTGATGTCTCCCACTGTCTCCCTGGGCCAAGGGCCCGCCTGTGCCACAGGGCCTGGAAGTGCCATTTTGCATCACTGCCTCAAGAGGTTCTCAGCCCAGCTCCACGAGATGCAGATGATTATCCCAGGTTCCCAGGTCAGAAGACTGGGTTCAAAGAAGCTAGGACATTTGCACAAAGACACACAGCTGGTAAAAGGTAGGCATGGGGCAGCCCCTGGGTTTGCCTTCTCTAGAGAGCATGCCTTGTCCATGAGACTGTCCTGTCCTTACCACAAACTCTCCCTGTGATCAGGGTGAGTCATTTTGTCTCTTGAGCCTCAGTTTGTTCATCCATGGAATGGTCTAACTCATGGCCCTGCCATCCCATGCTAAGGAGCTCTGGTGCGTGGTGACACCTCACTTCTGATCACCTTGTCTGCACCTTCATTGGGTGCGTGGACATCCAAGGGGAAGTAAAGGAAGGATAACAAGTTTAAACTCTGATTTTCCCCTATTCAGTTGTGTGGCAAACTCCTTCCTCAGTAACTTGATAAATACCTAAGGAGTGCTGACTTAGTGCAGGATGGGATAGGGGTTGGGAAGCCAAATGGGGCACAGGTTTGCTCTCAAGGAGCTTATGGTTTAGCAGAAGGGCTCTCAGATCCCTTAGCCTCCCTGAACCTCAGCTACCTTCATCTGCAACAGGGCTACTGCCTCTGGCTTCTCAGACACCAGGAGGCCACTGGGAACAGGTGGATGTTCTAGCCTCGGGGGCCTGGGAGTTGATGGTGGCAGATTAGGAGGGAGTAGGAGGGGCCTTTGGTCCAGTTTCCTGGAGAAGCAGGCAAGGGTGGGATGTGAGCTCTGGGCTGCTTTGTCAAGAACTAGGTGGGTGGCAGGCTAGGCCGGCTCATCTCCTGCTTCTCTGTGCCACACTCCCCCACAGCCTTCCCTCTTCCTTGCACCACTAGCCCAGCAGAGGCGATTTTATAAAATGCCAGCCCTGGACCTGCCTGCCACAAAGGTCCTGCCATCTGCAGCCCAGCTGGCTCCTCCAAGACACCGAATGGCCTCAGCCCCTGGAGCCTTTTGGTCTCCCTCTCTCCCACCCTGCCCGGCACTTAGACATTGCAAGTTTCTTGCATTAATTGGAATTGACTGAGTCGAATTGAATTGACTTGAATCTTACTGAAGTAAGCTGACTTGAATGCCAGATCACAGGCTTCATCAGAGCCCACAGAAATGTGGCTTTTCTAAACGCTGGTCCATAGACCTGAAAGGCAAATTTTGACCCCTTGTTTCCATTTCCTCCTTGGGGAGGTGGGTGTGGAAAGGCGGGGTAGGGGTGGGGGACAGGAGAGGGGACAAAGGGAGTAGGATTCGGTGATAACTTCCTCCGGAAAATACCACTTTCCAGCTATCCCCCCCCTTCCAACTCCAGCTTAAAAATGGCAAAAGCCTCATTCTAAGAAGCTAAATAGAAGCCATTTGAAGATTCTTCCTTGTTCAGATAGCAGGTGGCTATGTGAGTACTGGTAATATCAGGATGCCCGAGCTGTAGATCAAGTACAAACCGGGAGCTGGAGGAGAACGTTTGGGCGTGATTGAGAAGGTTGTTAGCATCCTGGGGTGAATGACAGCACCCAGGTGGAGAGGCCACACACCTCCAGGGTTCGCTTTCTCGAGCCCTGCAGAACCTGGCACTCCCTCCTGGCAAACCACTCATCCTTGGGGTCTCCTTTGCAGGCCAGGCTTCCCCTGGGTGGCAAATGCTGGCCTCCCTCCAGGGTTGGGCACCTCTTCCCCCAACTCTACTCCTTCTCTGGCTTAATCATATCCACTTCCTCCTTGGTAGACTGGGGAGGCCCTGCATCAACTGCTTCCACCACAATGACTGAGTCACCACCCAGACAAGACGACTCAGAGGCAGCTCTGGGACTCCACAGCCATCCCGAGACTCAGACCCAAAGAGCCACCCGCCTCCTTAACCTCCCTACCTGCGTGCCTCACAGGCACTCCCAGACTTAGAGCTTCTAAAAGTGAGTCTGCTGGCTAACCTCCTCCTCTGGCCTGCCCCATCTCAGTAAGTGGCCACAGTGTCCAAGCCATAAACAGACAGTGGTCCTTGACAGCTCCTTCTTTGCCCTCTGGAACCAGCCCGCCCCAAATCAGGGCAATGTTCCCTCCTAAAAGCCACTCAGCTCCCTCCACCAGTCTCCCTCTCTGCCACCTGAGTCTGTCCCTTGCTGGACAAATGCAGTAACCTCCTAACTACTCTCCCTACCGCTGCACTTTCCAGTCTGTTCTCCCCAGTGCTAGTAAGCGAGATTGGCACAATGCAGGTCAGATCCTAGCAACAGCCCATGGCCTTAAAAGCCACCAGTTGTTTCCCATTATTTTTGGGTTAAAGGCCCAGCTCATTAACATGGATTTAAAAAATCCTACTGACCCTGCCAGCTGCCCCCTCTGGGTCCCTAGTGCCTGCCACGCTCCCTGTACCCTGCCCAGGACCTTTGCACGTGCTCTCCCCTCTGCCTAGAATGTTCTTCCCTCTCCCCTTCCTGTAGTTTACTCTTTTTCATCCTTCGGGTCATGCTTGAACATCAGGGAAGCCTGGTTTGACCTCCCTGACCAGGTTGGGGCCCCCAGAACTTGTCACATTGTATACCTGTCACTCATGTCACTAGCCCTGGCTGGAGTTGCACCTTTGTTGGTGCGGCCATCCGATTAGCATCTATCTCCCCCTCTAGACTGTGAGGCAGGGAAGGCTTCTGTTTTGGTTCACCGTTTTATTCCTAGGAGTCAGTGGCATGCCTTACACAGCAGGGGCTCAAAGAGGAGTGAATGGATGAATGGATGCGAAGAGGGCCCAAGTCATCCCCACTGCACCACCTGAGGGTCCCACCACAGCCAGGCTGGCCTCACGACCCAAGCGGCTCCCCCCTCGGGCCCACCTCCCAGCCTGCGCTCCCTTGCGCCCTGCCCTGCAAACCACTCCCTCCTCCGGGCAGCCAGCTACATCTCATCTCCTGCCAAGACTCAGCTCATGTTCAGTTCCAAGAAACAATCATGAAACAGTCTCCAGGAGGATGGCCGGGAGGGGACATTACGTGTTGAAGCTTTTTTCTACCCCATATTGAAAATACACTCAATTCCCCATAGCCAGGTGGTCCCTGGTAGACAGAACATGAGCAATAAAAGCATATGTTTTGGTCATATTTCCAGAGACAGAAACTTCCCCGCTCACAGGGAGGGTGAGGTCTAAGAAATCTCCAGACGCTGTCAGTCCTGCTGAGGAATCACTTCACCATCTCACATCTCACTTCACCAAAAAGCTCCCAGGAAATCAGTGGGAAAACTCACCAAGGAGAACAGTGGGGCTGGTTCCTGCTAAGGATGGGGGCTGCTTAGGCTCTCCAGGAACAGCAGAGAGAGTTGGGGAGGTCCCATCACCTTCAGGTTACCAATACCTCATTTATAATACAAAAGGGACTTTCAGGGGCTGAGCTCACAAGGGGAAGTCAGGCTGGGACTGGCTTAGAAGTCAGGCACCTTCGACAGCTTGGGCCCAGGTGTGACACCAAAGACGAGAATCGGGGTAGTCCCTGCCATAAGGACAGAGATGACACCAAGTCCCACATCCTGGTCATCTGTTCACAAGTTCTCAGAGCTCCTGGTGTGGTGCTGAGGAACACACCAGTGCACCAGTACAATCATAGAATGGCAGGGGCAGAAATGGCCTTAGAGCTCATCTAATCCATCCTCCATTTCATAAATAGGGAAACTGAGTCCAGCGAGGGCAACGGACATCCTCAGGGCAACTAAATAACTTATTGGAGTAATTAGAGCCGGAAACCAGCTCTCTTAGATCTTTCTGCTGCATTAACTTGCCTTTCGATGTGGTTTGCTCGCAGCACCAGTCACCCTTCCTGCCTGTCCCCTAGTAAGGCTGAGAAAATCTGGTGGATAGATGGGACTAGCCTTGCTGAGCTGGAAACTGGCTGAGTGAATGCACAAACGGGACAAACCAAAAACCAATATTCAGAGAGTACATACCATGTGCCAGATACTGTGCTTTCTGGGCAGTCTCATTATGGTAGATTAAAGATGGCTGCAAATTCTTGCTACTCCTTCCATGAAAAGGTGAAGTATTATTCTTAAATTGGGGCTGGCCTTAGTGATGACGTTTGCTTTTGAAATGCAGTTTTGGGTTCTACGTGGTATACTTCTCTCCAGGATTTTGGAAATCCACCTGGCTTTGGTGAGCAATAGATATACTTACTGGGGCCTAAAACCCCACAGGTTTGATGATGATGATGATGATGATGATGATGAAGAAGAAGAAGAGGAAGAAGAAACCTGTTGGTTTTTGAATATGCTTGATGTCCCAAGCTCCTTAAGTGTTGCCCTGGCTTTGGATTCCCAGAGTCTGCAGCTCTGGCTCTCACCGAGGAACAGAATCTGTGAGTAGAAAACCAGTGCCTCTCTGAACCCCACAGAACATTGAACAGTGCTTCAGTTGTTCAAATATTGATGTTTTACTCTTCTTTGCCTTGAAAGCTTTGTCTAATCCGTCACCACATATTGATTGTCCACTGACGCTGCTAATAACATCAATGACAATCACAGTGGACACTGACGTGGCCCTTACTGTGTGCTGTTCTAGGTGCTTTTCCTGCATTGACTCAACCCTCACAGCTACCATAGGAGGTAAGGACCACTGTGGTCTTCATTGTACAGAGAAGGAAACCAAGGCACAGAGCTGTAAATGAACTTGCCCAGTGAAACAGCCAGTCAGTGGAGGGCCCGGGATTGGATCCTGGGCAGCCTGGCTCCAGAGTCTGTGCTCATAGCAACCCCTGTTCCCTTTTTCTCTCTTGGATGCAAAGCACTACACTAGACTGGTGTGGCAGAGTATCCTCTCCAAAGACGGCCACAGCAAAATCCCCCATCCTACGTGTTGTGCTTCCATTATGATTTGGACACTCACCCATTGAGTGGTGGATTCATTAAAAGTCCTGGGTTCTCACGGTAACTTAACTCTACTTCTCCCCAACTGTGTGGCCTTGGACAAGCTATTGTCCCTGTCTCGAAAGTCACACCCAGCATTGTCTTTCTGTGCCTATCTCAGTCTATCCTGAACTCACTGCAGGAAAACATGGACCCGAGGATGGTATAGATTTGATTGCACAAGTGGCCACAATCCTTTAGTCCTCCCTGTAAACATGTCCTTTGCAACGTGACTTTGCAGCTCCTCTCACCAAGGAAGTAGAGCCCATTCCTGCCCCTCACCTTGAATCTGATATGGCTTTGTGACTTGCTTTGGCCAACAGGATGTGGCAGAAGGGGCAGAGTGCTGGTTCCAAGTCCAACCCTCAGCAGGCTTGTGTGCTTCTGTGCACTCACTGAGAACCCTGCAACTTCCATGTGAACAAGCCTGAGCTAGCCTGCTGGAGGGTGAGAGAGCTGAGGCTTCCCACCCTAACCCAGTTTAACCAGCAGGCCCCACACATGTGAGGGAGCCCAGGCTAGATTAATGGATCACAAGATGAGGTGAGTGCCCATGAAATTAACAAATAAATGGTTGTTGTTTTAAGCCATTAGTTTTAGGGTGGTTTGTTATGCAACAATGGTTACTGATAGAGGTGTCAAAAGGACTTTGGCAACTCACAACTATCATGCCCTTAGAGCCTCCCCAAAACCCCATAGATTCAGATTTGGCATCCCCTCTTCATGTACGAGGAAACTGAGGACCAGGGAGAGGATGTGGTTTCCCTTATGCACATAACTGATAAGCAGTGAATGTGGAATTTGGAGCCAGCCCATCTGACCGCATACCCTGCTTTCTTTCTCCACACTTCACAGCCCACTGGGGACTCTGAAGTGATCTGAGGACTCTTCCTTCTTACCTTTGTCTGGCTTCGTGCACTCTCCTGTCCCAAGTGCCACGTCAGTGCGTAGAACGGCGGGAAACAAGGCCACATCCCGTGGCTAAGCCACAGACATTGGGGTGAATCTCACCTGTAGCAGCCTATTCTTCCCTTCTGCACTCTGCCGTGATGTGGGTGGTGGCACACTTGGAAATGTGATCTCGGGAAGCGGTGCGGTCCTCAGGACAGTGGCGAAAACATCCTGCTCTATTTATAAATCTGAGAAGCCACAGTGACCCTGTGTAGCTCAGACAAAAATTCGATAATCCTGGTCTGGGGGAAATTCTCCCTCCCAAGACTCTGGGCTCTGGACAGGGAGTCCTGAGACCTGGCCCTTGACCTGCCCTGCCACCAGCCGGCTGTGCCTTTGACCAAGGCCAGCTCCTTTTCTGAGCCTGTTTCTCCATCTGTAAAGAGGTCATCTCCGCCTTCAGGATTGTAAATAGCATGATTCTGGAGTTGAAGATCCATAGTTTCCCAGAGGTTATGTGAAGTCTGAGCCTTTGCCAGATTTTGAGGCTTTGCTATACGAAGACATGTAGAAGTGGCAAAATAGAATGTCCAAAATGATGGCAACCGTTAATGTTTACAGTTAATGGGACAAATTAACCCTCTAAACCCTGACCCCTGCTCAACACACTGTGTTTCTGCTGATCACTAGAGACAGCAGCACAGTCTAAAGTTGAGGGCGTTTGCAAGCGTATCCTGTGCTGGAGTGATGATAGGCACCCTTCTATGGGTGGCTCCGTGATGAACAGGAGCAGAAAGGGGGAGGCTTGACCCTCACACTTGCAGTGATGTGAACCCCTGTTTGGCCACCTTTCGGGATGGAGGCCCAGCCGGGCCCAAGGCCAATGCTTCCACGGTCTTGGGTCTCGAGTGGGAGCAGTAGCCAGCTCCTGCAGCCAGAGTGAACTGCCTGGTTTGCGTCTGAACTGAAGTGACTAACGCTCCATAGCAGATACAATAAAACACATCATGGAAAATTTAATGGCCCGCGGTCAGCAATCACTGAATTATTTATGCCATCTTTGCCTCTTCCGAATTCTCAATTGCTGTGCCCCCAGCACTGCGGGCTGAGGAGTAACAGGGCCTGGAAAGAGATCAGGACCCAGGAGCCAAGAGGCTGGAGGTTTCTGAGTAACCTTGAGCAAAAACTCCTTCCAATCTCTTGGCTTCATTTTCTCATCTGCCAAATTCTCTTCCACGAGCTAATAGCAACTTAAATCTGTGCTGCTGTTTTTTTATAGATGAATCCCACATCCTTCCATCCTTCCCCAAACACTATGAGGTAAGTAGGACTGATATTACTATCATTCCCATTTTCCATATAATAAACTGAGGCTCAAAGTTGTGAAAAGATTCAGCTGAAGTTAAAAGCAAAAAAGTGGTGGAGAGAATTTCTAGTTAGAGATGTAGACTGAGTACAGAGAATTTAATTTCTCTCCATACTAAAATCCTATTAGAAAAAGTGTCAGAAAAGACATAAGACGATGCATAAATCTGTATTAAGAAATAGGAAAGGATGCCATCAGAGGACCAGAAATACTGAGGAATTTCTTAAAGGTAGCAGGCAAATGGGACCCAACTGATTGAGAAAGCATAGTGAGGAAACCACAAGTTGGCATAGGCCTCCAAGAGGCGTGTTGCAGAAGCCAGAGCCCCTTTATCTCAACAAATGCAGAGAAACTCCAATGAAAGGAGGCCGTGGGGCAGTCAAAACTACCTGAAGAATGGCTGGGGCTGGTTGTCCCAGACCCTTCTTGAATATACAGAACAGCTGGCCCTGGCATTCATCCCCAGGAAAAAGCCACAAGAACAACTCTGAAAATAAAATGGGAGTTCTGCAGGCATTTCTGTAGACTTGCCCTTCCTGACCTCCTTAACAGACTCAGAGAAAAAAAAATGAAGGAAAAGGACTCCACAGAGGAATAAAACATAGTTTATTCCACCACAGTGCGTGTTTCTATCATCTGCATTACTCACACATGATTGATGCATAGGAGCATGATGTCAGTATAATGTGGAAGGCACATTGGTTTATACACGATTTTTCCCACACACCATCTCACACCATCAAGTAACAGCAGCTGCACGCAAGGAAAGCTGAACCCAGAGACACACAGCGCTGGGAGCACTCCCGTGGCCCTGCACTCCTCCCTGCGGTCACGGATGTTGTCTTGGCCTTGTTACATGGTTCTCCCCATTCTCTGTGCATTTTGCCCTCATTTCCATAACTCAGAAGCCTTAATCCTACCTCATACCTCCTTCCATTAAGCTACTTTCACTTCTTTTTTTAAAAAAGTAAAGCCCTATATTTACTGTAGTGTTTTTTAGTCAATTAGAAATTTAACATGTATTCTTAAAACATTGGAGTTTTTAATTGGAGTTGTTACTATTTTTGGTAATGGTCTGGATTATAATGTTGCATGAATTTTGAGTACTTTACCCCTAACCCTATTTTCCCCATTAGTCCTGTTATTTTTAATGTGTGATTTTGAAGAGTTTAAGGATTTGGGGGATCTCAGGTAACAAAACTCATGTACGCTAAGGCTCTCCACACTTGGGAAAGCCTTCCTTACTCCAGCAATGCTGGCAGGTCATGAGTTTGCATTTCTGCTCCCTTCCAGCAAGCCTCAGCCAGACACCCCTAGGACCCCTGTCCCATTCAGGAGAGAGGCCTATTTTCCAATCAGACCTGTGCAACTGGCAGGGGAAACAATCCATTGCAGCCAGGCGACTGATCAATCTCATTGTCTATTCAAACACTCTAATGGCTATCTGAGGATTACCAGGTTTTTAGGAAAGCAAACCACATAAAAGAGAAGGATCAAGGTGAGCAAAGAAGCTTCAAGGAAAAACAGAGATGATGCAGCAAACAGAAGAAAACCAGTGCTAATTCACTGGGAGGATATTGCATCCATAAAACAAAGTAAGCCTGCTATGAAACAAAGGGAACAAGCAGAAAGTAAAAAAGTTCTTAGAAATTAAAAATATGTTGCCTGAAATGAAGAGCGTAATAAAAGGGCTGGAATGGAAGACCAAATCAGAGATCTAGACAATAAAGTCTAAGAAATGTCTCAGAATATAGATTAAAATGTCAAAGTGGCTTTTTAAATGAGGAAAGATAACAGGAGATGGAGGCTGGATCCCAGAAAGCCGATACCAACTAATAGGAATTTCAGAAGGAGAGAATTAAAGCCATGAAATGGAAGGAATAATCAAATAACAAAAGAAAATCTCCTTAAGCTGATGAAAGATATTAATTTGGGGGTTAAAATAGATCACTGTATTATTACAATTCTTTTGGTTACATTTGATGGAAAACCAACTCAAAGAGCTGAAAGAAAAAAAATGAACATACTGGCCAATGTGGTTTCAGTCTTGCCTGCATCCAGAGGTTCAAAAATTGAAAATCATTCATTTATTCTCTCTCTCTCCTTCTCTCTCACTCTCCACCCCTCCTCTCTGCTTTCCTCTGGATTGGGTTCATTCCCAGGCAAGCTTTCTGTATATAGTGACTAAGAAGGCCTCTAGAAGTTCCAGTCTTACTTCATCCTTCTACCAAACTGAAAGAAAAGAACATAATCTTCTCTCTCCCAGAATCTAGATCAGTTTCTAAAAAGTGCTCTAATTGGCCTGTCTTGGTCGCATGTCCATCCCTGAACCAATCTCGTGGTTGGAAAGATAAAATGTTCTAATGGGCATCCTGAGGCAGGGAAAGAAGGGTCTCTTCATTAACAGCATCTCCAAAATCACATGAAGTGGGCAAGTTAGTGGCTGTTTCCAAAGGGAAGGAAAGCAGGCTGAACAAAAAAACCAAGCCATAGCCAGCTGCTATTTTCACCAAGTACAGAGCAGGTGTAATGAAAAAAGACACACTCTTCTCAACAAATTGGGAAAGTTTCAGAACTCTAACAACCAGGAGGAAGTCTTAAAACTTTTTAAGGAAAAAGTTTAGGATACCTAAAAAGAAACAACAATCACACTTGGCATTTGATTTTCCATATGCATTGGAGATTGCTAGAAGGCAACAGAGCAATGTCTACAGCAGTCTGAGAGGAAATCATTTGGAATCTCTTTCACATGTAAAGACATAGTAAAGACATTTTTAGATATTCAAGGATTCAGATTTACTTACTCTACACCCCCACCCTTGTTAAGCACATTTCCTGAAAAAATTTCTTTAGGATATACTCTGACAAAACAAAAACTAAGTTCAAGAAAGATGAAGACAATAGATTCAAAAAATTATGGTAGGACAGTTGTAGAGCTGGCCTAATAAGCAATTAGCTCCAAACAGAACAAGAAATCAGAGGACTCCATGAAGTATAACCTCAAGAAGAAAACAGAATTACCCAAATTCTATGAGTAAGAAGCTGGAATGCTGAGAGCTACCATGAAATCAAGGCATGAGATACTTCTGAGCAACAACAACAGAAAAGAAAGGCAATTACAAACTCTTGGGAAAAAAAAAAACTGTACCTGAAAGTCATGGTCCAAATTAAGGGAGCTAAATTGTGGCATGATTCTGAGCCACTGATAAAGTGTAGGAAGTTGTGCTTTCTGAATCTACAGAACCAATCTGCCATTGGTCAGGTGACATGAGCAGAAGCAGATAATAAATGCTTTGAATTCATACATAATCTATTTGGGTTTGTATTAGGAACAAGTGATAACTATTTCCCCATGATATGTTTGTTCTTTGTGAAAGTGATTGGATACTTCAGTAATTTCTCTTGACAAATTATCCTAACAGTAGGCTTACCTTTTTATATTATTTTTAATTAAAATATATATGCAGATAAATTAGTCCATTTGTTTGTTTAGGGATAAGTTGTATCTTTTGATTTTTATAAGAGAAATGACTAAGTTTACCTAAACTAAAAACCACTACATATGGTTAAAATAAAACATCAGAACTTCAACCTCTCAATTTCCATAAGTTAAAAAAAAGAGAGAAATTATATAAAGACCAATATCTCTTATTGTGAAAAAAATCTACTTGAAATTCCCTAATTCTTTATCTCTAACTTCAGTTTCTTTTTCTTCTATTATTACTCATTAAAAATAAATTTTATATATTGTTTTCCTGAATGTTAATGATCATCTCTGGATAATAAAATTTTAGGATACTGGGAGATTTTGGTCTTCTTTTTTATATTTTTCTGAATTTCCACATTTTTATCATAAGCTTGTATTATTTTTATAATAAAAAATGAGAAAGAAAGAAAAATGGAAGTAGAGCTAGATACATTTTGATGTAGAAATATGTCTGGTATGTATTTATTTAAAAAACAGTCAATTGCTGAGCAGTTGCTGAGAGTCCCTGGATCCCCAGGGAACTCACCAGTGTAAGTTCTTCACCCAAGGCTGGGAGGTGGGGGGGGAAGCCCCCCCTAACCTGCTACTCACTGGTCCAGGGCCCCTCCCTGGGGCACGGACTCCCAGGTAATGGGGGCTCTCTGCACCCAGGCAAAGTAACTCCAGTAGCTCATGGTAGTCCTCCAAAGGTAGTCACAGGTGCTGGGGCTCAAATATAAACAACAAAAAAAGTAAAAGGGACCTGAAGGACATCAACAACATCCATCACACTACCAAACATTGCTCCCAAGGGGAAAATGAGGTCAAATTTGCAAAGGCTTTATCACTGTGCCTGGCATCTAGCAAGTAACAAAAGACAGCTATGATTGTCCAAAAATACTGAATGCGCCAAATGCTTAGGAAGTAGCAGGCCCTTAAGTAGTACTAGTACTAGGCTGGGCTGGGCAGAGCTGAGGAAGTGACTAGTGCCTACAGAGGCCCTCAGAAAACGCTGCTGGGGGTGACCACTTCTCTTTTTATCTGGTGCAGCAAAGGACCCAGAATTGTCAGAACCCACTGCCAGCCAAAAAAGAAAAAAAAAATTGTATAAGCAATTAATTAGGCCTTTGCTTCAGTGCTCTGCTCCCTCTGTTTGCCTTCACCAGCTTAGCATCCAATTTTTTAGCTGAGAAGGCGGGGCAGCAGGTTTCTGAGATATTTTTTGCTAATGGGCTGAAATATTACACCCATAATTATAGCCTGGCTGCATATTTTTTTCTTTTGCTCATTTTGTTCAGCATAGCAAACATTGTATCTGATTACAGCCATTCATGTCTTCTTTATGAAATAGGGTTTATCACGCTTGGCAGAAGGGATCAGTGGCGCTGGAGAAATTATCTAGGCTACAAAACCCTCTATGGGCCTCTGTGGGGGAAGGTGGATGCTGCAGGATGCCGCCTCCTTGGATGGGGCACGGTGGGAGCAAGAGAGATTACAACGGGAAGGATGGAATGGCCCATTCCTGCCACCCTCCACAGCCTGTTCCATTTTCTCCACTCTCCCAACCTTCCCCCACCCCAAGTCTGGTAGCCCTGCTCTCGCTGCACGCCCCGTGCGCACTCCTGCTTCTGGGGCTTTACTCATCCCACCACCTCCCTCACCCCCTTCAAGAATGTCCTCTTCCTTCTGGTCTAAGGCCAAGTGTGGTCCACAGACCAGCAGCATCAGTACTGCCTGGGAGCTGGTTTGAAATTCAAGGTCTTAAACCCTCCTCTCCTTGCCCTGCCAGCTACTGCACAGGATCTCTGTGAGATGGGGTTCTGTAATTTGGATTTTAACCAGCCCTCCAGGGGGTTCTGATGCTCTCTCCAAAGCTTGAGACCCGCTGAGATAGATAAATCCCAGATGTAGGGCGTGGATTCAAACAGTTCTGGGTTCCTGGTTCTGCCTCTTACGCTGTGCCATTGGGCACGTTGTTTAATTCCTCTGGGCTTCAGTTTCTCATGAAGGACAAAATGAATTATACCTGATGCACAGGAGAAATTAAAATAATACTCTTAGATTGAAGCATATGAAATTTCAGGTTTTGTAGGGCAAGAATGCTTGAATAACAGCAATTTCATATGGTTCAACCTGATAGTTCCCTTCCTTTTATCCTGCAGATCTCAGCTCATCCCATACCTCCTCCTGAACCAGCCACAATTACCCAGGCCATGAAGTGCACGCCTTCCTTGGAACAAGCCCAGCGCTTCCTTTCTGTGCTTGTCATTCCTTGTGGGTTATCTCTGAGTCTTTTGCTCGAGTTCCAAGTTCATGTGCTATTCTCCCCAGGCAAACCGTACCCTTCTTGGGAGTGAAAGTCTCCTGGCCCCATATCCCTCACAGCAGAGGTTAGTATCTACCTTTGGCTTTTGAAAGAATCATTTACTGACTGAGGCAAGAGTTTTTTTTTTTAAAAAGTGGGAGTGAGGGCGGGGAGACACCAGGGATAAAATGAGATGTTTAAGACCATAGGCAGGACCATAGAAGGTGTCAAGGAAAGACAAGTTCAAAGTTAGACAGGGTACCCGGGACAGGCAGAAACCAGAGAGCTGCATTTTTGTGCCTGAAAAGAAGGAGACATCATATAATCGTAGAACCTCAGGCATGAGAGGAGCTGCAGGGCAGTTTAGTGCAGAATGACTCAAATTGTGGTCCCTAGAACAGCAGCACCAGGCATCACCTGGGTCCTCACCCCTGCTCCCAGACTGCTGAGTCAGAATGTCAGGGGTGGGGCTGAGCAATCTGTTTAATGAGCCCTCTGGGTGACCCTACTGCTCTACAGTTTCAAATCATTGGCTCTGTGTCACCACCATCAAGGGCTCCAGTCCTCTTGGCAGCACCCTGCAAAGTAGCCATGGAATCTACCCTTGACCACCTCCAATGCCAGGGTTACTCACTCCCTTCCCCTTCCAAAGCAGCCTTTCCTCTGGTTGAGCCAATGTCCCAGAAGAAAGACCTAGCTGTGGAGGGTGGAGAAAAGATGTCAAGGTGGGAAGCAATTTAGCAGGAAGGAAAGAACTTTCCTTGGCAAGATGCTTTGTGGTCAGATTTGCCCTGATTGGAAGAAGACTAGTACTCTAGCAAGAGAGTTAGCTATTTAAAATCAACTCTGAGTATAAGCTAAATAAATTATGGAACTTCTTAATTACCCGTGAAATAAGTTAGTATGGGGGATATCTCAGTATTGGGGGTGGGTAGAATGGTGAGGTGAGGGCAGGATTGCAAGCGTCTGTTTAGGCTCATTTATTTCTATATTCCCAGCTCCTGAGAATGACCTACATGTTTATCCATGAGTATCCACCATGGGCCAGGCACTGTTCTAGGTATTGGCTATACAAGGTTTTGAACAAGATAGAAACATTTTCTGCCCTCATAGAGCTTACTTTCTGGAGGAGAAGACAGTCAATAAACAGGTGAACAAAACTGTGATATAATTTCATGTTGTGATATATGTAATGATTAAACAAAAAATAACAATAAATATTAAAGCACCTTTCCAACGAGGCTCACCCTGACCACCCTATTTAAAATCACAGCCCCCTCGAGCACCCTTGATCATTCCTGATCTGCTGTATTTTTTTCCCATAGCACATGTTACTTTCTAGAATAGACATAATTTACTTATTTATTGTATTCATTGTCTGTTTCCTCTCACTAAAATGTACTCCAAGAAGGCCAGGGAAGGAGGGAGTGGGGTACTGATGGGGTTTCTGTGTTATTCACTGCTGCATACCAAGCTTTTAGAAGACTGCTGAGCACATAGTCAATCAGTGGTTTCCAATCAGGGGCAATTTTGCCTCCAGGGGACATTTGGCAATGTCTGGAGACATTTGTAATTATCACAACCAGGACCGGGCGGGGGTGGGGGTACTACTGGCATCTATTGGTTAGAGGCCAGGGATGCTGCTGAACACCCTACAGTGCACAGGATGGCCCCCACCCCAACACAGAATGATCCATCCAAAATGGCAAGTGTTGAGGTTGGCAGACCCTACAGTAGATAGTCAATAAATATGCACTGGGCGGGTGGGTCTAATGAGAAAAGAATGCCTATGCAAGCGCCCTCTTTCACAGAGGGTGGTCATGGAAAACCTCGCTAAGAAAAGGGCATCTGCTTGGAGAACTGCATGATGTAACGGAGCAAGCCATGTGGAGGTCCAAGGAAAGACCTTTCTAGGCAGACAAGAAACTTTCCAGCAAGTGTGAAAGGCTTCGCGTCAGAAACACGCTTGGGATTTTCCAGATGCTGCGAGAAGAACAGTGCAGCTGGGATCTGGGCAGAGGTGATGACGCCTGAGGTAGAGGGGAGGGGGGAGGGCAGGACTTCAGGGAACAATCTGGGTGTTATTTTAAGTGAGGTGCGAAGTCATGTGGTGAAGTTTGAGCAGGGGACTAATGTGAAATGATTTATGCTTTTAAAGGAATGCTCTGGTCCCCACTTGGCGGACAGAGTTTAGGGAAGTGGAGTGCAAGCAGCAAAACCAAGTAAGAGACAACTGCGATGGTTCTAGCAAGAAACGTGATGCCTGCCTGGGGGCGGGGCACGGAAGAAGAGGGGTGAGAAATGGGCAGTTTGGGGGACATATTTGGAAGGTGGAGCCACAGAACTTGGTGATGGGTTGAGTGTGGAAAAGTGATGACTCTTAGGTTTGGAGACAAAGGAAGGAGGGAAGGAGGGAAGGAGGGAGGGGCGGGAGAGCGGGACAGGGAGGGGAGGGGAAAGGAATGATGGGAGGTGGCACAGTTAGGGACAATCAAGTCTAAAATCTAGATGTCTTGGTTCTCAGTCTGATGTCCTCTACGCTCCATCACATGATTGTTGTGGGCCAGCTGGTATTCCATCTCCTTCCATCCCCCAGCGTGAATATTGAGAACATTCTGTGCAAAGCCTCTACCGGGTATGGCAAAAACCTCGCCCCACCTCCAGGAACTTACATCCTAGAGAAGGAGACAGACACATAAATAACTTGGACAAAAGATGGACTGTAAATGCTATCACAGAGATTAAAACAATGCACAATAGAAGCACGAGGAAGCAGGAGACGGAATTGCACCGGGAAACTATTAAGCAATTTGACTTTGAAGGATGGGTGGGATTTAAGGATATTCAGCGGCCTAAAATTTCTGAAACAGGAATCACCTAACTCTGGAGATAGAAAAGTTTCAAATTCCTAATGACCTTGACAACATCTGAACGGGCTGTGTGGCCATGAATCAAATATTTATGCATTTCACATTTCTCACAGGCTAGCTGAACAGTACCAGGGGAGAAAAGACGTCCCACAGTGCAACTCCCAGAGCAGGAACTCAGTGGGTTATGTCTGTAACAATGGTAAATATATTGATGTTTGTGTCATCCATTTAATTGAAGGGTATATTATTTATGTTGATTATATTGACAGAGTATCAATAATGGTGAACTGAGGACAATGTTATTGATGATGATACGACCGAAGACATGGGTCATACTGCTGGCAATATTCCCTATGGATGGTGAGATTAGTGACAGCGCCGATGATTCTACTTTTTATAATATTGGTTATGATGTTCAGGTGTGGACGGGCTGGTGACAGTGACCATAATATTGCTAGTGACGATAGTGATACTAATAGTGATGTCAGCATTAGCAATGACTCTAAGACAATGCTTTTGATGGTATTGATTATGACATCGGTATGGACTATATTGATGACAGTGACAATTGGCAATATTGCTAATGATGAATGATGGTATTTATATTGAAACAATATTGGTAATAATGATATTGGTGATATTGATTTTGACATTGGTGATGTCAACATTAGCAAGGGTGTTGATTCTGGTCATGATTTGGGGAGTGATTAAAAAGATGCTGCTGTGTGCTTTAGTGATACTGATGTAGATGATAATGATTATGATGACACTGAGGATAGTATTTGTGATAATAATGCTGATAATGCATATCATAATGATGGAGAGATTGTTGTGGAGCCAAATACCTGAGTTCAAACCCAAAGTCTGGCATTTACTAGACTAGTGTGACTTCAAAAAGATTAGTTAGCCATTTTGTGCCTCAGTTGTTCATCTATTAAATGAGGATAATTATAGTGGTGCCTGTTTTCTAGGACTGATGCGGCGATTAAATAACATCCAGCGTGTAAAAGCTAGAATATATAAAATGTCCAGTGAAATTAGCATGATGGTGATGATGCTGGTGAGATGCTCTTGGAGATAATGGCACTGATGAGTCTCTCGATGATACAATTAAAGATGATTTATTGGTGATATTATTTCAGTGATTGTGACGAAGCTATTGATAGTAGGAGACTGATAATTTTGATGACAACGATGATCGGTGGAAATGGCATGGCATCGTGTTAAAAGCATGGATCTTGGCACCAGACAGCAAGGGTTCAATTTCCAACTGTGTCTCGTATATTCTGTGTAACCTCGGCCGCTCCCCAGCATGTGAAGGCTAGAAGGCCACAAGGAGCTCATTTAATCCATCCCCTCGTTTGACAAATGAGGCAATTCAGGCCCAGAGAGATGGGGGGACTTGTCCCAGCCCCCTCAGCTGGTTAGAGTGGCAGAGCTGGGATAGGGTTCTGTCCCTTTCCCTCCTCAGCGTATTCAGTGTTTCAGATTCCTCTGCTCTGCGTGTGTGTGCATGCACGCACACGTGTTATGTCTGTGCGCATGCGCGTGTTTGTATGCATGTGTTCGTGCACACATGTGCCCATGGGAGTTCTTCTGGGCATTTTCCCAGAAGCATCTACTGGCAGAGCGACCAGCCCAGTTTGCAAAAAGCCATTTTGGAGGAGTCAGGCCCTGGGTGTCCTCTTTTTCCTCTCCCCAGATAAGCAGAGGCCGAGGACTGCCGCGGATTGGCTGCGGCTGACAAGAAGTTGAAATGGGCAATATTTGCCTAGTTTTTAACGTCTGGTGTCTATAGCTTGCACTTCCATCATTCTATTATATTGATGACAGGCAGGCCCAAGCCACAGAGAAGAAACAAATTACCTAATAAATCAAGGCCTGGGGATCTAAAGTGGACAGTGTTATTAGACTAGAGGAGAGAGGGGTGCTAAGTGATAGGTAGAGCTGCCTGTGAAAATGGTCCAAGCAGGGACTCATCTGTCTATTTCTCCATAAATAATTACACACAACTGATATGCATCTGAGACAGAACATGATATGTTATTATTAACAAAACAGTGGGAGGGGGACAATGTCAGGAGGGGAGAGGGAGAGAGCGCCGGGGAAATGCACAGCAGCACAAAGGCAGGAGGGGATGTGATAACCTAAGAAACTTCAATTCAAAGGGTCAGGACCCTTATGCTGGACAGAAGCAGAAAGCAAAACTATTTGGGGAAGAGGATGAGGGGAAGGATGAACTGACATATACTGAGTTTCCAGTCCTGTGGCTCAGTCCTACTCACCCATTATCCCTAATCTTCACAAAACAGTCTTGTGAGAAGGCACACACACAGCAGCTAGGAACATAGATTCTAGAACCATATTGCCTGTGTTCAGATCCCTGTGCTGTGTCACCCTGGGCATGTCACTAAACCTCTCTGGTCTCCACTTCCCCCTCTATAGAATAGGCATGATCAAAATGGCACCTACCTCACTGAGTTTTTGTGAGGATTAAACAAGTCAATGCTTGCCAAGCACTTAGAAGAGTGCCTGATACAGAGCAAACACTATATGATGAGTGTGTATTAAATAGATTATCATCCCTATTTTACAAACAGAAAGACTGAGGCTCAGAGGGGAAGCAACATGTCCAAGGAATACAGAACAAAGGTAAAAGTGACATTCAAATCCATATCTAGTCAACTCTGAAATTCATACCCTTTCCCCTACCTAGGGGTGGGCAAATTTTGTCTTTAAAGGGCCAGATGGTAAATATTTTAGGCTTTGTAGGCCAGAATGTCTCTGTTGCAACTATCATTGAACAATACAGGTTTGAACTGCGCAGGTCCACTGATAGGTGGATTTTTTTTTCAACCAAATGCAGACCGAAAATAGTTTCTCATCCTGTGGGACTTGAGTATGCGTGGATTTTGGTATATGCGGGGGTCCTGGAGACCCCCCCACCACCACGGATACTGAGGGATGACTGTGCATAACTCTGCTGTTATAGCTTCAAAGCAGCCATAGACAATCTATAAAAGAACAGGTGCAGCTGTGCCCAATAACACTTTATTTATAAAAACAGGCAGCAGGCGGATTTGGCTATAGTTTACTGACTAACCTCCGCCCTTCACTACTGGAACGACTTACCTACGTGATCTCCCTCTCCAACAAGACCTTTGTAAATATCTGGAATCTGTACCACAGGGCGGGCATTTTTCTCTCCCTGCTCATCCCACACCTCTTGTAGACACAGAGATGCAATTCACAAAGGGCTTTGCCTCCATTGGTTCCCGTGAGCGTCCTGTGGGTTAGGAGGGCAGGGACACCCGTCCACAAGGCAGAGCCTGGAGGAGGTTGTGCTCTCAGAGAGCAGTGCTCAGTGCCAGGAAGCGGCCTGCTGCACTGCCAAACCTCTGTGGGCTTTGCCTAGAAGCCCCATGATAATCCTTTGTGGGCTGTTAATAAGCAAGTTGAACCCCGTAATCACCCACCGCTTAGCTTCCTGGCTTTAATTTCCACGGAGGCTGGAGAAAACAGTGGCTAAGGATTTTGCTTCCAGACAAAAACAGCAAACATTTCCCCTGAAGACATCTCGAAGCGGGGCTGGCACTGCCCCATCTAGTTAAGCCTTTCGGTCCCCGTGCACACTGGCCGAGGGGGCCAGGGCTGAGTGGGGGTTGCACACACTGCCCCAGAAGCCTGCCTGCACGCTCCAAGACCCAGGAACAAAAGCAGCCCCGAGAGTACTTCCAGAGCCTTCTCAGGAAGGTTTCCCAGTAAAAGGCTGGGGGCTCCCACAACTTCTTCCGTGCATAACCTACCCCTGACCTTCCCAACCCTCTGTTCAGGGACAACAGATAGGCCCCTGTGCCCCCTCCCTTCTCTGGCACTGTGGCCCTCCTCCAGGAAGATAATGAGGACTTATTAGGTTTCATTATTTGAGCTGCTATTTGCCAGGAAGATAATTTAGCATTTCAGCATAGCAAAATTGCCTTGGGTTCAGCCTCGGTGGCCCAGTGGGCCCCTGCTCTATTAGGAAATCCCACTCTGATGATCTCTTTGCAGTGGGGAACTCTGTCTGGGGGGAGACTGACATATTCTTTTCAGCCCTTTAATAAAACAAAAACAAATAAGCAAACAAGCAACAACCATCAGTTGGGTATTAAACACCTGGTTTGGAATCAGAAGGCATAGTTCTGAGCTCTCGCCTCACAGCTCACTAGCTGTGAACTTTGGGCAAACAACCGATCCTTGAATCTCTGTCCTTCATCTGTAGAGTGGTTGAGGTCCTAGCTCTGTCACGAGCTGTGTGGCCTTCACAAGTCGCTCTTTTCTGAGCATAGTCTTCTTATCCTTAAAGTGGGCTGACGATCGCCGCCCTGCTTACCTGCACACCACAGTCCCGCAAGGGTGGGAGGGAGATGGGGAGTTAGACAACACTTTGAAAATCACATGATGGTGTGGCAGGATCACGGCTTAATAGAGTGTGCAGATTTGGGATCAGTCAGGAGATGGTGCAAATCTTGGCTCTCCCACGAGCCCTATTGCTGTGGACATCACGGCCAAGTGAGGGCCTTCCAGACGGTGGGGCTGAAGCTAGAGAAAAATGTCCTGTCCCTTCTGTGATGGCTCAGAACTGGGTCCAGCTGAGCCTGCAGAAGGGCCTTGAATTATGGCATAGAAGTCAGGGGCGAGTAAATGGTTTGCCAGATCTCAGAGCCAGGAGCACTGGACAAAGATTAAGGAAACTGGCATTACCAAGCTGTCTCTTTCATGTCTTCAATACTCATTTATTTCTTCATCTAAGAATACTTCCTGAGCATCCACAATGGGGACAGGTCCTTGACAGAGGGTTTGGGAAACTGAGAAACAGCCCTGCTCTCTGCCCTCAGGTAGGCAAGGAGACAAGTGCAGCGAGTGTTGCTTGCATGATAAATAAGTGTGCTCCAGGGACAGTGGGGCCCAGGAGAGGGAGGGGTTGGGTGGTGGGGGTAGAGAGAGGCCACAGGATCAATGACACTTGATCTCGGTGGCCTTGGGCACATCACTCCTGCTATCTAGGCATCTGCCTCTGCATCCATCAGAAAAGCAGGACCGCTCATGGCAGCCCAGCCTACTTCCTGAGGGGCTTGTAAGCAGCAACTGAGACAAAGTGGAGGTGGCCCAAGAAGTTAACATGATAGACAGATATGAGGGGTGACATTTATAAGCATGACAACCACGAGGCAAATTTGAGAAGCAGACCTCTGAGTGACCTCTGGGTCACTCACCACCTGGGCACCCACTCCCTGGGGCCAACCTTGGCTACTCAATGCTCCAACACTCACCAGGCAGGGCCCACGCTTTGGGCATCTCTTTCTCCCACCACAGTGTTCTGATTCCACAGGTCTAGAATTTCAGAATTCAAACAAGTCCTAAAACTGGATAAAGGACATTTAGGTCCCCTAGTCTAAAGCCCTTGTATTGCGGCTGGGGAAAGTTGAGTCCCAGGAGGATAAAGGACTTGTCCAAGCTCATTCATCTATTCGGTGCTGGGGAAGAGATTAGAATCTGGACTCCTTGCTCCTGCACTCGCTGCTCCAGGGTCCCCTTCGTCCTAAGCCATACCTCCTGCCTCCTCTCTGCGGTGAATTGAACTGTGTGTAATTGATAAATTATGCAAAAGGACGCCTGGCAGTTTCCTGAAATGTTGGGTAGCTTCGAGGCAGCCCCTGGGGACACAGCCTAATTTTATGGAA
The DNA here is from genome assembly GCA_023783475.1 of Daubentonia madagascariensis. Classification (NCBI taxonomy): domain Eukaryota; kingdom Metazoa; phylum Chordata; class Mammalia; order Primates; family Daubentoniidae; genus Daubentonia; species Daubentonia madagascariensis. The sequence goes on along the minus strand of JAKFHU010000144.1, from coordinate 1,054,003 downwards.
ACCTCACACTCTGTCTGGCCTGTTTTGTGTAAGTCAGATTGATATAACAAGACTCTAGGGAGTTGACTTGATTTCTAATTTTATTCTCTAGGTGAGCTGAATGAGATATCACTGTAATGAGTGTGTTGTCTGGGGCGGACAGTATAACAGCAGTGGAGAAAAATGTCTTTTCATCTGCCTAATGGATCGTTTCCCCAGCTGGACTTCCCTGCTTCAGAAGCCAAGCTTCTCCCCTTTTGGAGGAGGGGCCGTGTGTTATATGGGAGAAGAGCAGACGGTGGGGGAGAAGAATCCACGCCTTGCAGGAAGGAGGGACGGCCACACCAAGGGACTGTGACTATCCTTTCTGCCGAGGCCACCTCAGCCCAGCCCCAGGGATAGGCCATGGCGACTAATTTTTTTAAGGTTCAAACTCAAAGAGCACAGCACGCCCTCCCTCAATCCTCCTTGGCTAAGCTAAGTAACAGACCAGAACATTCGTGAGTATTAATATTCAACACTTTACTGAGTATTAAGGCCCAGCTGAAGAGTGTGCCCTCGTGGTTATGAGTCTGCATTCCATGGTGAGAGGGTCAGGTCCTATTATCCTCCCAGAATGAGCAGGGTCCGTTCCAGCCCACAAGGGGACACCTGGGCATGTGCAAAAGGGAACCATTCCACTGAGCACCGACTATGTGCCAGATACTGCAATGCTCACAATGACCCTAGGAGGTAGCTATGACTATCCCTACTTCACAGGTGAGGAAACTGAGGCCCAAAGGGGTGAAGTGACACATGGTCACTTGCCCAAGGTGACAGAGATACTCTGTGACAGAGGCCAGGATCCACACTCAGGGCTCTCTGACCCCAAAGCCCATACTCTGCCTTCTGTTGAGCTGCTCACTGCAATAGGTCAGTACTCAGCCTCTTCCTGCACCCCCAGCTCTCAGCTTAGCCACCCCCTCACACGTGGAGGTGTGTGGCTTTATTGTCAAGATTTACCAAAACGTCTTAATTCCATGTGAAAACCACAGATTCCTAAAACAGCACCCCCATCCCTCTCTCTTCCCTCTCTCTCCACCCCTTCCCTCCCCCCCACCCTACCCATCTCCCCCCCGCCTCTACCCTACCCATCTCCCCCCGCCTCTACCCTACCCGTCTCCCCCTCTCTCCCTCTACCCATCTCCCCCGCCCCACCCTACCTGTCTCCCCCTCTCTCCCTCTACCTTACCCGTTTCTCACTCTCTGATTCTCACGGCCCTTGAAGCTCCTGTCCACCCTCTCTGGGCATGTTTCTTCGCCTGCCAAATACGAGCAAAGAAATGCCCTCCCACCTACTCCCTGGGGTCTTCTGAGGGCCATGGGTGATGGGCACGAAATAGCAAGAACAATAACAATGGCTCGTGTGTATTAGGGCCTAACCCTGTGCCTGGTCTGGGCTGCACCGGACACTCACGCCCAGACCCTGGCCTCTCAGCGGGACTCTACCACCACTGCCCAAGCTCACTGTCGTTCACCCAACTTTTTGAGGCCTGAGTGCTTTGTTCCATACCCCTACCACTCAGTGTCTATTAGGGGAGTCAAGGAGACCGATAAATAACATCCCTCTCCCCTTCCAAGTCTGGAACCCAGTAAGACAGAGCCCAGGAGGCAGGCAGTGGAGTTGAAAATGTCAGCCTCCTGACCAAAGCCAATCGGAGGGCGTGGCTTAGAGAGGTGGCCATGGTGGGTTTCCTAATACTTCCTCCCAAGGGAACCCCAAAAGACTTTGGCCTCTTGCCCCACACCAAGACAGTCCTGGCCCAGTCAGGTGGATCAGGTCACAGGGCCTACAGGAGGCAGAAGGCCCCTCCCTGAGGCCAGGCAGGCTGGGCTGGAGGCCAAGGCTGGAAGAGGCTGGCTGGGTATATGCATTTCCCCCCAAGCTCCCCCACTCCCCAGTCTAGTAAGTCAGTCATCACCAAGGAAACAATGGCCAGACCATCCCAGTTTGTCCAGGACTATCTCAGTTTTAGCACAAAAAATCCCACTCCTCAGTCCTGACCAAACTGGGACAGTTGGTCACCCTAGGTGGTCCCCTAACATTCTAAGATCCCCCCACCATGAATTGGATCTCAGCAGAGGTTTCCTTGCCTGGAGGTTCCTGGCCTCTCCAAGGGTGGTCTAGGTAGGCTGCTCGGTCAGGCCACCCCTGAGCTTGGAGAGTCCAGTCTCCTGGTGCTGTCTGCTGTGGCATGGGACAGATCCCTGGAAGCCTGGGCAGTGCAGACCCTGCTCAGATCCCCAGCTGATGCCTTCCCTGGGCTGCTCCCGTGCATGGCCTGCTCTGGCCAGACTGGTGAGCTCACAGTGTCCCCTGAGCTCATGAGCATTCCAGTCCAGGGGCCCAGCTTCCTGCAATCGTGGTGGCAATTGTTCTAATCCCCTTTGCCTGACACACACCATCGCCCATGAGCCTCCTGACTACCCTGTGGCAGGACAAGGCAGGGCAGGGATCATCCTTCCCTCCGACCAGTGAGCAAAATGGGGCTTGGCCATCACCCTCCATGTCACAGCCAGCCGGGGCCTCAGCACCTCTTGTCCTCATGACCCAAGGACAAGGAATAGGAGGGGAAAAGGCAGCTTGGGAAACCTAGAGTTTAGGGGGAAAATCAGCCCTGACTTATGACCTAAGCAAAGCCATGAGTGGATGGTGTTACCCTGAGCCTTGCTCTCCCCATCTGTGGGATAGAGCCACATCCTATCTCAAGAGGCACCAGGGACCTCAGCTCCCCTTAACAATGACCCTGGGTCCCTCCTGGCCACCTGCCTCAGGCCCCCCTGGGCTCTCCCAGGTCATATGCCCAGACTTAGGCCCCACACATGGGCCCCACGACCCCACATCATGGCTCAGCTTTCAACTGAGAGCAAGTTCTGAGTATGTGAGATCTTTGCTGTGTGAATTTTACAAGTCACATACCATATTAAGAAATCTGAGGGTTCTAGAAGAATAAAGCCACATCTTCTCTGAAAAGGAGGTGATAAACCTAGAGGGTATCAGTCCCCTGGGAACTGCTGACATAGGACTGGGAGGAACAGCCAACAATTAGGAGCTACTACCTGTCGGCACTGAAATCAAAATTAATTTATTAATTGTTTTCCCAGCTGCAGCCAGCCCAGGGCCATGCTCTGGAGAATGGGAGGGAGGAGGGGTCTAGACCTAGGACCATCAAACCAAAATCATTCAGCCACCATCCGTGGTGCACAGGCTGTGTGCCAGGCCTCAGTGGAGCAGGGTGGGGAACATGAGACACAGCAGATGTGGTCTCTGTCCTCGGGGGCTGCTTGGGGATGATAGGAGGATCCCAGGGCTGGAGGCTTTCTGTGGAAGCCCCCATGTCCACAGTCTCTACAGGGATACTGAAGAGGCAGCAATCCCAGTGGACCTCTGGTTGTCAGAGCTGAGAGGCGGCTCATACCTACTTCAGCCTAATGGCCACACTGAAAAGGGAGGTGGGGACCCAGGGGCAGGAGACCTCCTACCCCCACCTGGAAGGCGTAGGAAGAAAGGAGAGAGAGGCTGGAGTAGATATGGCCAAAGGTGAACGTTTATGAAATCTGGGGAGGTAGGAAGAGGCTGCCTGTGATGTTCCTGGTTGTATTTACTCTCTGGATTTTACAATTTAAAACAAAATCTAGTTCAACCCCTTCGTGGACAACAGAGGAAACCAAGATGGGGTGGGGGTGGGGCTTAGATCACACAGGGACAAGCTGGCACAGGACCCCAGATCTCTCTGACCCCAAGCCCACCCTCACCCCATTGCCTTAGCCTCTTCGTTTCTCCAGTGGGTGATCACCCACCCTGCAGATGCATGCCACTACAATGGCCATTATGGTGACACCCACACTGGGAACCACTGAACAAATGGTGCTAGAATCACACCTCAGATGGCTGGGCCATCCCCTACCCTCTGAGTCAGCGAGAAGGCTTACCTGAGCAAGTATCACAGAGTAGGGCTTCGGCGAGACAGCAAGAAGCAAGCAGCAGATGCCTCACAGCGAGCAAACACGGGGCGGGGCCAGAGAGCCTGGCTCCAGCAAGAATTCTGCTCAGCGTGTCAGCACCCACTGCAACTCGCCTACAGAGAGATAGATGCCTTTAGAAATCCCTCCTATCCTGCCCCTCCGCCCCTTTTTTTTCATTCGTTTGCATATTTGGCTCTTTACATCTAGAATCCTCTGTTATCTCCAAAGCCAGAGAGCATGGTTGTCCTCTGTCGAGGGAAGGCCCAGATCCACCTCCCCTCCTCCCCTGGCTCTGGGCCCTCACCTCCTCGCTCAGCCCTGTGATCTTCAGAATCCACACCATCTTTGCATGTTTTGTGTCTTCCACTCCAAATCCGACTGCTCCTGGCTTCACCCTGCAATCCAAGCCCAGCTCCCAGTCCTGTGGCACTGTCCCCGAGCCTTCCACATTGAGCCCCCTCTGCCCATCCTCAACCACAGCGGCTGTGGCCTGTGCCCCACCCGGGATCCCCAGGAATCACCCCACGCAGCTTATTAGAGGAAAGAGGCCTGAGCACCAGCTTAAGGTCACACAGCCCATTGTGCTGCACCAGCACCCCACCCAGTCCACCTCATGGCCTCCCCGGAGCACTCTGGGTGTGGGCAAGCCGATGCCTGTGCTCCCCGCCACGGCCTCCTGACTTTCGGAGGTCAAGTTCAGGCCCCTCTGCCCTCTGAATCCCCCTTGGCTTCTTGTCTGTGAGTGAAGAGTGGAGAATGTCCTGGCATGGCCGGGTGGAAAGGAAACCCCCACGAGGCAAGGGAAGGTCCAGAGGCCACCGGAGGCAGGTGTCTGTGTTAAGAGCTCCCTAAGTAGCGTGGAAGCATCACATGGGGAGCGCGTCCTCTGAGCACGGCCCCTCCTGCTCTGAGAGTGGGTGGGCTCCCGCCTGGCTGGAAGTGGATCACTAGGAGTCTGCAGGAAGGAAGTGGAAAAGCAGCACTTTTGGTGCTTTTCCCAGGGTCATGGAGTGTCTGGCTTGGGCAGAGCCCAGGAATATATCAGGCACCACCCAGCCCATGTGCTTAATGTGGGACTGGTCCCATTTCTTCATTAATGATGTGATAATCCGAGAGAGACACAAAGAAGGCCTTCTCATAAACCAACCCCCGAGCACTCCGTGAGACCCAAGGTCATCTGGCATATGACCAGGGGGTTGATGAAGCTTCAGCCACAGCCTTCCTTTTCATCGCCACACAGGGTGCACGGGACAGTGAGTCAATCCGCCTGCAGGAGGGAACACAGCTCCCCAAAGAAGTGCTGGACTGGGGCCGGGGCTGGAGGGCAGCTCTGCCCAGGGCCCCCCCAACCTTGCTGGGTGACCTTGGCAACTCTTTCTCCATCTCTGAGCCTCAGTCCCTCTTGTATCAGTAAAATGCAAGGATTGGACTAGGTGGCTTGTAAAGACTCTTCCATCTCAGAAAGTGCAGAATCTGACCCTGAACTTGCACAACCTTGAAAACGAGTGCCTCACTCACCTCGCCCTAATCCTGGCCCATGGTTCCCATCTTTGTTTGAAATTTTGACATTTTATTCATCATGGATTTTTTTGCTTTAATTTTGACTTCTTAAAGGAGACTTAATTTTTTAGAGCAGTTTTAGATTTACAGAAATATTGAACAGAAAATACAGAGTTCCCATACATTCTCTCTCCCTCTGCACACAGTTTCCCCCTATTATTTATATCTTGCATTAATGTGATACCTACGTTATAATTCATGAACCAGTACTAATACATTGGCATTAACTAAAGTGCATAGTTTACATTAGGGTTCACTCTTGGGGTTGTTTATTCTACGGGTTTAGAAAAATGTATAATGACATATCTCTACTATTATGATATCACATAGCATAGTTTCACTGCCCTAAAAACCCCCCATCTCACCTATTCACTCATTCCCCCTACCCCCTCCCCCGCTGAGCCCCTGGCAACCACTGATCTTTTTACTGTCTTCATAGTTTTGTCTTTTCCAGATTGTCATACCACTGGAATCATACAGTATGTAGCCTTTCAGATTGGCTTCTTTCACTTAGCAGAATGATGTAAGTTTCCTCCATGTCTTTCCTGGCTTGATAGCACATGTCTTTTTAGTGCTGAATAATATTCCATTGTCTGGACGTGCAACAGTTTATTCACCCATTCACCTACCGAAGGACATCTTTGTTGCTTCCAATTCCCGTCTTTATTTGAAATTTTGATATTTTGTTCATCATGCATCTTTTGCATTAATTCTGATTTTTTTAAAAAAATCATTTAAATTTTATTTATCTTGATTACTGGGTTTTTTGGAGCCCCTTTTGCACATGGGGCACACCCTGGTCCTGGCCTGCTCTTACCTCTGTTTGCTTGATATTCAGAAGTGAGAGGAAGACAGGTGACACAAGGACAGAGCAGAATCCAAAAGATGCAGCCCCCGGCACAGGTCTGGGCATCAGGGGGCTCCGAAGCACGTTTAGGGGAGACCTTGGCGATTGATGCAGCTCCTTCTCATTACCTCTGCCGCCCCCTATAGCCCTCACTGCCTCCAAGCTCTGCCGCCACACCCCATCCCCTCTGCTCAATACCCAATCTTGGATAGCCATGCCAAGACATACCCTCCCAAGCAGCTGCTTTCGTCATGTCTGTCCTTGAGAATCCACGGGACTCCTTGGTGCCTTCTGCATGTGGTCCAAACTCCTTGGCATTGGAGGCTCTTGTGAGGCCTGCCATCCCCAAATTGGATTTTCCACAGGCTTCCACCACACCGGGCAGCTTTACTTGCTCTCTCTCCCTTATCTTGTGGCTTTTGTTCATGCCGTGTCCCCACACTGGGATGTCCTCTTCAAGAAATGGCAAGGTGTTGGCTGAGAATTTGATCTTTTCCAAATCAGGAGATCTTTCTTCAGATAAAACAGTTTTCTCAGAAACCTTACATATAAAAGAAATCCAAGCAAGTCTGCTCTGCCTGAAGTAGGTGGATTCCCTCTTCTTCCCCGAGGTACCACCCTCAGGGCATGCGGGAGTCTGGAAAGCACTGGTGTGGCAGAAAGAACCCGGGCTTTGGTGTCAAAACCCCTGACCCTGAGCCCTGGGTTCCCCCGAATGCCCTCTGTGGCACTCTCTAGCATAGCACAAACCCTGCTGCACAGAAAAATCCTTGGTGCTTGTGCATCTGCCTTCCCCATCAGACTCAGGAACTTGGTCCAAGTGTGCTTCCTTCACCTGTCTATTTACTCAACTAGCATTTATTGAGCACCTACTAATTCCACTACTATTTACTGAGAACCTGCTATGAGCCAGGCACTGGGGATGCAAGAGTGAATGAAATGGACAAATCCTTGCCCTTCTGGAGCTGACACTGTAGCCAGGAGAGACAGATAAGAAACAAAATAAACAAATACATTCTAGGGAATAATTAGGTGAGAATGAGTGCTGCGGAGAGGAGAGCAGGGAAGAAGCATCACAACTTAGATGCAGAGGTCAGGGAAGGTCCCCCCGAGAAGATGACATTGGAACCACGAGTTGAAAGCTGTGAGCACAGTTGGAAAAAGAGGGTGATTCCAGGCCAAGGGCAGAGCAGGGCCAAGGAGCGTGCCTGGCTTGCTGGGGAAGGGCGAGAAGGCCGGTGTGGCTGGGCCATGAGAGCAGGAGGAACACAGGAGGAGATGAGGGCCAAGCAGGAATGCAGCCGCGGCGCATAGGGCCTGGTAGGCATAGCAGCATCCTTGGCTTTTCCAAGCAATGACTAGAAGGTTTCAAGCAGAGAAGTAACAAGACACAACTTAGGTTTTTAAAAGAAAGTCTGTATTGAAAATTCTCTGTTGGCCACTCAGATCCCCTCCACCTGGTTGGAATCCCAGGAATCTGACTGTGATGGGACAACTATATCCAGGAGCAGATTCAGATTTTATGGGGCTTAGAGCTCAAACAATTTAGAAAGTCTTATTTAAGAAAAAGAATACGGGCTGGGGTGTGGTGGCTCATACCTGTAGTCCCAGCAGTTTGGGGGGCCAAGCTCCCCAAACTTGCTTGAGCTCAGGAGTCCGAGGTTGCAGTGAGCTGTGATCCTGCCACTTCACTCTAGCTTGGGTGACAGAGTGAGACTTTGTCTCTAAAAATGGAAAAAAGAAGACAAAATTACAAATACGAGACCTGCAAGGGAGAGGCCCGAGGTGTAAGCTTCCTTAATGTCGTACTAAATTTGCCCTTGACTGTATCATTTGTGCTCCTTTGCCCTCTGGCTGCCAGTTGGGTTCAGCCAATGGCAGTTGCAGCAGGAGACTGGAGGGTGGGAGAAGAGGAAGTTTGGGGTGTTCATTCCTTTGGTAGTGGCAGTGTCCCTCCACTAAGGGCACAGTTCCTGTCAGTGGCCTCCAGCTCTTGCTAGGTCCCAGTTGCCCCAGGAGCTTGATCAGTCCTTGCTGTTTTCTTGGCTAATGGTGCCATCATTAAACACTCCCCCGTTGCCCTTCTGAGTGTGCCAGGACAGGCTGGTACACTCATTCTAGCTGCATTGCTAAGAGCAGGAAGCTAGGAGGCTGCTGCAAGAAGCCAGGCCAGAGAGCTGACGATGGGGGCTTGCCTCAAGAAATAGACAAAGAGAAGACTCATGGGTGACTGCAAGAGTTTTTAGAAGGACGCCTTCTCTGCACATGCATCCCCCTGTCTGTACACTAGTACGCTAGTCCAGTGTTATCAAAGAAACCCGATACTTGTGGACCAGAACCCCACCATTTTCTATCTGACTCAACCTTTCTAAGTCTCTGCTTCCTCATGGATAAAATGGAGATTAAAAAATACTTTCCTTGACGAGCTCCTGGAAGCACCCAACCTTGTAGCAGGTACTCAGTGGATGTGTCTCTGCAAGATTCACCGGGCAGTCTCCACACAGAATGAGCAATTGCTTTCAAACCTTCTGTTGCATCCACAATCAGAATCAAGACACCTCTGACTTGATGCTTTCTACCATTTTCTGTGATGTTGGCATTTGGTCTCTTCAGCTTGATTTTAGACTTTGGCAGGTCACGAATCTCGTCCTCTCCTGAACTCCCCACGGAGCTGAAGTACAATAGCATCAACCACAGCAGTAGAATTTAGTGAGCACACCGTGTGTCAGGAACTGTTGAACTTTATACATATTATCACTTTTTTGTTTTGTTTTATTTTATTTTATTTTTAATTGACAAATAACTATATATATTTATGGGGTATGATGTGGTGTTTCAACATGTATATATTGTGAAATGATCAAATCGGGCTAATTAGTATATCCATCCCTTCAAATATTTATCATTTCTTTGTGGCGAGAACATTTAAAATGCTCTCTTTTAGCTGTTTTAAAATATAAACACATTATCTTGTCTAATCCTGACAAATCCCAGAAAGTGGCACTAATATCATCTCCACGTTATAGACAAGGAAACTGAGGTGTACAGTGGTTAAGGAACCTACCCAGGGTTAGACCTTGCTAGCAGTAAATCAAAGATTCAAACTCGGATCTGTCTAACTCCACAGCCAGCCCTCTTATGGCTGCACTATGCTTCCTTTTTTCCAGATAAGCACTCAAGAAATATTTACTTATTGATTAATTGGTAGACTCTGCACATTACTACTTCCAAGAATGTCTCTTCTTGTGTCAGTCTGTTTTCCCCAAATGCCAACTCTATGGAACAATATATTGATCATTCCCTATAATAATTTGTCATCTGGTGATAGTTACTTACAAATTGCCAATTGCCCAGAAGGAGAGTGAGAATTTGGGCTGTTCAAATATCTTTTTTTTTAAGGAGTGGGAGTTTTTAATGCCCCGTTGTAGCATGTGCTATCTTCCCTGTCTGCAGGGCATACGGCATGAAGGACCATCCTGCCTGATCATGGGGGATGATCAGGGCTCTGGGCCCCTGAGCCGGGTGCTGGACTCTTTCCCTTGCCTCCCTTAGCCCCAGAGCCAGCTGGCTGACAGGCATTGAGTGATGTCTGAGGATAGATGCCTGTGAAGTGGTTCTCGTGTTGTGACAGTAGGCAATTATGACTTATTTCACAAGGAATCAACAATAAACTTAAGCAAAGAAGGAAAAAAAGATCAGAGAATTTAGGATGACAAAAGCACTTGAAAGAATTTTGTTGATAGATTTTTAACTGGAGGATAAAGAAGGGAATATTTTGAAGGAAGAAATACACACATACACAGAGAATTCCTAAATCTGCACTATCCACCTCTCCCTATCTCTGATAGGCAAGAAATTCCTCTTCTTCTAAAGCCATGACTTTTTTAAAAAAATAATCTCACTTCCTCCAGGAAGCCCTCCAGATTTCTCAGCTAGACAGAATGACTTGGTCTTCTGAGCCTTCTTACTCCCTTCAGCTACGCTCTCTGAAGGCACATCAACTCCCACTTTACCTCAGAGTTCTTTGTGAGCCCATCCCATCTGTTCTTTCACAGATGAGGTGATGGAATTGCCTCTGTGCAGTAAACACATGCCTATGTGGTATTTCGCACATGGTACAGTTGAATAAATAAAATGTGTATGCCATACACACAAGTGTAAGTATTTGTACTCAGCACCCTCAGGGTAAAGCAGAGGTAAATCGCCCCCATCTCAGAGTGGGCATATATTTGTCAGCATGATTCCAGGGGCAGAAGAAGAAACCGATAAACCCCCAGAGGTGTCTCTCTGTTCAGTTCTGCATTGTTGGTTCAGAAACCTCACCCAGCAGGTGAGTGCCTTGCCTTGCCTGCACCCCGACCACCCCCTCTTCCTCTCTGAAACCAATTATGAACAATTTCAAATTTTGCATGAAAAGCACTTTGCTTGTACCTAGATGTTTGACCCAACTATAAATAGAGTATAATTTTGTTTTAGAAATTGAAATTTGAGAACCAAAAGCGTTCTATGACATTAGTAACCATAAGCATGAAAGCAAGTTGTGGAGGAAAGAGGCATTGATAGCATGGGTTAGAGTCAAACAGGCCTGGGTTTAGGTTCCAGCTTTGCTATTTCTCAGCTGTGTGAATGCAGGCAAGTCACTATGTTTCTTCTCTATAAAATGGGGATAATAAAACCTGCCTCTGAGGATAGTTAGGGATTAAAGAGATGCTGTTTATAAAGTCCTAAGCACAGTGTCTGCTTCATGGTAAGCTCTCAATAAAGAAAGAGAATCATACCTGTTGGGGGCAGGAAACCCCCATCTGATGTCCCATTCCATGTCTGACTTTGGGCCATTCACTCCCTTCCCTGGTCCTAAATTTCTCTACTAACCAAACCATCGAGTGAGATGGTCCCTTGTCCTTTCCATTTCTAAATGTCTATGAGGCAATATTTCTCTCATTTATTTAGTCCTGGAAAATACACAGCATACAGAACAAAAGCATGGTGTGGAGGCAGGTGGCCCGTGTTCAAATCCTGACTCCATCACTTTTAGTGATGTGGCCTTGAGCAAATTATTTAACTTTTCTTAGCTTCAGTTGCTTCATCTGTAAATGAAGAAAATAATAACAATATAACCTTTACAAATCCAGGTCCCCGTGTGGTCCAGTCCTGTTTAGCAGCCAAAAATAATAGAGAAGGAATTCCATTTTTACTAGAAACTCTCAAATAATACACAATAACTTTGCCCCCCCAAAATCCCTTTCTTTACTCCCTAGTCCTCTTGCTGTCTCCCCAGCTGCTCTGGAGCAGCTCACGTAGCACAACCATGAAACACTTTCTCCAGCCCCACATTCACAAGGCTGTTTTAGGAGAGGGTTGGAATACATAAACTAGAGGATAAATTCAGGATCTCTTCATCAGGAGCAGGTAGGGTAGCTTAGTATGTGAATATTCCTGAGTCAATAAGAAATAAGTTTTGTCCTGTCACTCCTAAGTGTCTACAGGAAGGATAAGCTCAGATGATTTATATTAAGCAGTCCAGCCCAGAATCTGACGTGGAGAAAGTCCTTGAGATATGAGTGGCATTATTAATGGTTTTTGTGAACCTGCTAGTTTGCCTGGACCTATTCCACTGCTGCCGCCACACAGCCACCCCTCCCACCATCACCTCCTCCATCCGACTATCTCTCTTTGTACAAGTCTGGGTTCCAAGGAGAAACAGAACCAACAGGATATAGGGAGATGTATAGAAAGAGATTCATTATGAGAAGTCCCACAGTCTGCCATTAGCAAGCTGGAAACCCAGGAAAACCAGTGGTGTAATTCAGTCTGAGCCTGAAGGCCTGAGAACCAGGAGCTCCACTGTCCGAGGGCAGGAGAAGATGGATGTAGCAGCTTCAGCAAAGACCAAATCCACCCTTCCTCCACTTGTTTGTTCTAGCCAGGCCCTCTAAGGATTGGACAAAGCCCACCTGCATTGGTGAGGGCATCTTCTTTACTCAGTTGACTGATTCAAATGCTAATCTCTTCCAGAAACACCCTCACAGACACATCCAGAAATCATGTTTTACTAGCTCTCTGGGCACCCCTTAGCTCAGGCAAGTTGACACATAGAATCTACCATCACAACCTCACTCCCCTCACTGAACTCCATTCAGGTCATATCACGTTCCTGTGCCTGGGACACCCTGTCACTTCCTGCTCAATGACATTTCGGCTCCTCCACCAACCCTCCCTGTCCCAGGAAGGGAAGTGTTTCTGGTCCAGGCATACACAGCCTCGCGTGTCTGAACCTGCCCTTCTAGTACCTCCCGGTTGCCTCTCCCCTTTCACGAAGGGCCCTCCCATTGTCGTCACCACATGAAGAAACACCTTTTCTTCTCATCAGCGTAGCAGGGTGTGGTGATTCCGGGTGGATGAGTCCACCCCACCTCAGAGTGCAGCCTGTAGGAGGACAAAGGCTGAGCCTGGTAACAAGCCCCATGGAGCATCTGATCCTGGCCAAGAAATGCTTGAGAAAGCACTACCTGTGTGTCCAGGCCCGAGCAAGTCTCAGAGAGGAATGCAAGAGAAGCTAAAGGAAGACAGAGCCTTCCAGAAGCAATGGAGTCGTACAGTAGACACTGACAGGCATACGATGCACTGAGTATGGCAGGAACCATCCAGAGCTCATTGAAGGCAAAAGAGTGAAGTTTGACTTAGTGCCCTTCATGTTGTCTATCTTCTCACCCCAACCCAAGACTGGGGCCTTCCTGGTTGCTCCCTTTTACTTCCTATCAAACTTTGATCTTAAAAGCCTTAATTTCCCCACATGCGGCATAAATGACCAAGAATAGAGCCTGCTGTGACATCCTGTAGCCCCCATTGCTGGGAACATGAGCATTCTAACAAGCGCCAAACCCTTTAAAATCGATGATGTGCCAATGGGGAAATACCAGGCAACACCTGAGGCAAGGGAGGGATTGGAGTTGGGGGTGGGGAGTTCTTCTCAGACCCAGAAACTCCTCCATGTAGGGAGGTCAGACACTCCACTCAATAAAGCTAGCTCTGGTTTTGTTGAGGATTTTAACACTGATGGTGAGTGGTTGGAAATAATGTTCAGTAGGAGGAGATACTTTTAATCCTTTCTGGCAAGAAAAGAAAACCTTAAAAAAGCACTTTTTCAGCTGGATCCATGGCCATTGTTCACATGGGAGATTAGTGGCCTGTGTGAAAAGGGCTTGTAGGTTTAGGGCAACAAACAACGCACTGTGTCACCAGGGAGATGAGGCCATCCAGACCTCAAATGAGGCCATAGAAACAACATCCATAGTGAGAGAGCAGAGAGCCCCACCCAACTCCAGGACACTCAGGGCCCGCAGTGAAGCACCATATTGAGGAAGAGCAGAGAGCCTGACCAAGAAGTTCCAGAATGCCTATCATAGGGGGATTCATGGAAGGGATCCAGGGAATTTGTCCAGGAAAAGAAAAGTCTGGTGGTCTTTTGTGAGGGATGAAGCTTGAGGAGGGAGGATAGAGAGTTCTGTTAAGGAGTTGATGGGGGGGTGAAATTCAAATACTTGCAAAGCCCTCATGCAGACTGCTGGGTGGAAGTCACTGGGACGTGGGTCACAGTGAGGACACAGGTTTTACAGGAAGAACTTTCTGATGCCAGACCTGACCAAAGAACAGGAGGGCTTTCTGGACATCCAATTGGAGTGGGCAGACTAGTAGAAAGAGGAGGTCTGTGGATGGGATAGTTGGATGAATGGATAAATGGGTAGATGGATGGATGGGACTGATGTACGGATGGATAGACAAGCAGATGTATGTATGTACATATGGATAGTTGAACAAATGTGTGGACGATGGACAAACACGTATGAATGGATAGATGGAGGGAGGGATACACAGACAGATGTATGTAAGGATGTATGGATGATCAATGGATGCCCTCAGAGCTGCCCTCCAATTCTGGGAATCTATGATCACATGGCAATTTAAGCAAGGAACACCTAGTCTTGGGATTTTACAGACCAGTAAAATATAGGCAATTGACATAAAGTTACCAGCTTTTGATTTTTTCAAATTAATAACATCAGTGTAATAACTATCATCTACTGAAAAATATGAAACAAACTAGAATGAAATAAAGAACAATCCTTCCAAAGTAAGAATCTTTGATAACCTCTCTCTCTCTCTTTCTATACAGACACACACACACACACACACACATTACCTTTACATTAATACTATTATATAGTATATTGTCCTCATTTTTCTTATTTAATAAACCCAGACTGGAGTGCATAATGATGTATGTCGTAGTGATTTATGCATACATTATTCGTGATTTTTCAACTACATATCCTGAGCCACAGACTATAATGACCCTAAAAAGGGATAAATTTCTATCAGAGGTCAAAAATTCCATTGCCTTGGAAACCAGGCAGACAATACCCATGAAGTGGGTAGAGCATAGAGATTGTGAGATAAAGACCTGCAGAAGCCACACTCACCTTGGTCCTCGGTTCCAGCTGACTGTCACCATGCAGGAAGGCAAACCTGGTGTTGCTGGTGAGATTTTCCGATCTATCGAGAGAAGCTGGAAATATAAATTTTATGAGGAATCTCTTGATTTTAAAGTATCTGCAACTGATTTTTTTAAATTGACCTGTGTTTTGGCCAATAAAAACATACACACTTGTGGGTCAGATTTGGTACAAGTGCCATAGGTTTGCAACCTCTGGTTTAGATACTGGAGTTGGGATGGGAAGTGATAGGAAAAGATACCAAAAAGAACAACCAAAGAGCTTCTCTGATTAATACTGGGGTGATGGGGTCCAAAAAAGGCCACCAGATTCCTCCTGCTGGTGAATAATTTCTCTGCAGTCTATTTCCGGAAGAGCTGTAATTCGGTCTCTGAACAACCTATGATTTACATCCCAGCCCGTGTAAAAGATATTGTGTGGAGTCTTCTGAGCGTGCTCTGTGTGTTTGTATAAATCTCCCTACTCAAAATATCTCCCACAGTTGACTGACAGCCCATGTAATTTAGCAGAAGGCTAAAAATTAAAATCTTCGAGCCTGCTGAGGGAGCGAAAGAATACAGTAACACTACGGTGCCGCCCCCTCGCCCGGGCCCAGGCTCGGCAGATGCCAGGGCTGTTCATTTTGGAGACGGAACAAAATATTTGTATTTAGATTTATTAAGTCATTATTCCACCATTTGTTCCAATGCGCTTTATTAAAACCAGATCTCATCTCTGTTTTGAAAGTATTACCTGATTTACATAAGCTGGTCCCAGCCCTAATTATGGCTTCCTTTGGTGTCTTTTCATTCCGAGGGAGGTTTGCTCTCCCCCTCCTGTTTTTTGTCGCCTGCCTTTATGGCCCATATGTCTGCCTTGAGATAGCAAGAATCTTCAGCCTATAAATAGACGGTTCAGAACAGCCCCGCTGCCAGTTATCTGTCCACACATCAACATTACCATAATTGCAACAGTGAATGTGTAATCTCTCTAATCACACGTTCCAGTAGGAAAACTGGATTGAGTTTCATAAATTGTATAATTTGAGGCTTTCCTGGGCTAACCACTGGGCAGGAAGGCTGCTATGGGTCTCCAGGGCTTGTCAGTGCCCCTCAGCCTGGCTGGGCCTGCCCAGGGTGGCAGAGTGACACACACCTGAGGCAGTGCCACCCTTGCTCTGAGGCGAGGCCACCTGGGGAGTATGAGAAGAGCAACTTTTTGGGGATTATTATGAGCCACGGAGTTAGCACTTGCTCTATTCTTTTAATTTTTATTCTGTCAGCCTTTGGGGGGAAAAATACCATAAATATTCCCATTATACAGATGAAGACATGAAGGCTCAGAGAGTTTAAGGGAGTTTCCAAGGGTCACACAGCAAGTAGCTGGGACTCAAAAGCAGGTCTGAGATGCCACATGTCACACTCTTAACCATAGCTTTCATCTATAACATGGCACCATTGAAGGCGTCAGAGGATTCAATTTTTTTGTTTCTCTAAAATGCTTTCATTTCTGTCATTTTAGCTAATTCCCAAGACCAACCAGGAAGATGTCTTTGCAGATAACAAAAGTGAGACTCAGAGAGGTCAAGTACACTGTCTAGGGTCACACAGATTGTGAAGGTAGAACTTGGATTCAATTCCAGACTCCCACACCTGTGTGCACCCTTCCAGAAGCCTCCACAGCCCAAATGCTCTCTGGGGGTCCTTCTCTCCTGTTCCAGAGCCTTGTTTTCTTTGCCAGCCTCTCAGAAGGATGCTGTAATTGGGCTGGTGTCAGTGGGCAGAGCCCTGGGGGAAAGTGGGGAAGAGAGAGGGCAGCCTTCTGCCAGCCTCCCCAGATTCCCCAGGATAACTCTAGCCCAGGCCTGATGGGCACTCAAGGAAATTGCCTCTGAAGACCCTCAGGAGCTGCTGGAGAAAGGGCTTCTTTTGTTTTGCATTACAAGCTTCCTCTGGGCAATGTTATTCACACTCAAGGTCCCCTGAGCGGCTGATGACACCCTGATAGATGGGCTGGTCCCCACAGACCAAGCTTCTGCTCCTGCCGTGCCCGGTAATTGCCCAGCCTTGCAAAGTTTTAGATGTCTCTTAGTTGCTTTGAACTGAGTGCTGATCAGAGGCTGGCGTTGTTGCCAGGACAGTTCCTCAGCTCTCCTCCCTACCCTGCTCTCTCTCTTCCTCTCCCTCTCTCCTTCTGCCGCCCCAACCCCTCTCTCCCTCTCTCTCTGAAGGAACCATCTAATCCAACTCCCTTAATTTTTCCAGATGAGGAAACTAACACTCAGAAAGAGGAAGAGACCTGCCCAAGGTCATAACCAATCCCAAGTTCTTTTTTGTGACGGTTGTCGAGCTGCCCGTGTGCATACACGTGTACCCACATGCACACGCACATAAACACACATCCTCCTGCACTCTCATCTCTGCATTTATTGACTGGGCCTCCAGGCTGCTTCCTCTAGGTCCTGAAGTGCTCCCTGCCAGTGTTCTAGATGGGAGATTGGGGACCAGGACCCTTGTCCCCTGCCTTGTCCCCAGAGTGGCCCTATGCCTCAGAAGAAAACTCCATCCTCACATGGTTTTCACTGACCCTGACCCACGAAGTGACCTTAGATCTTACTGGGCATCAGAGCCTGGCCTGGGCCATGGAGATGGGGACAATGGGGACAATGTACCCTTTCACTTCTCCATGTGAGGGCTGTGTGCACCAAAGACAGCCCCAGAAACAACCAGGCTAAGTGGGATGAGACCTCCCAACAGGCCACTGCACAGGGCATCCCCTGGGAGCAAACCAGTGCTGCTCAACGTTTGGTCCACAGAGCAATTGGCCGCATCAGCATCACCTGGGAACTAGTTTGAAACGCAAACCCACGGGCCCTACCCAGACCTACTGAATCATAATCTCCGGGGGGAGGGGGAACTGTGCATTTCAACAGACCCTTTGGGTGTTTCAGATACACACACACCTAGGTTTGAGAATGACAATCTAGATCCAGCTCTTCCCTGGAGAGCCTTCCCAGATGGAGAACCCTTGAGGCCGTGGATCCCAAAGGTGTGAGGACCTGGCCTAGAACAGGGCATGCAGGGAAAATGGAAAGATCTACTACCCTCCCTGGCAGCTACACAGCCTCGCCTCCAATACTGCTCACTGCAGGCCCAGCTCCATCCTCCCAGGACCTTTCCTGTTCCCTGAACCACAGAGCTCTAAGCCTAAGCCATTCCCACTGCCAGGAATGCCTAACCCCCCCCCACCTCCCCCGTGGTTCCAACCAGAGTTTCTCCTGACCTTTCCTAAGCACAGTTCCTTTCCCCTCTCAGGGCTTCTGTAGCACTTTAAAAATAGTGTTCTTAGAGCAAAAACCTATTGCCTTATATTCTATTGGGAGGGCATGGGTCTCCTCTGCTAGGCCAGGCTCCACAGCTCCTGGCAACACCTGGTACATGGTAGGTCCACAGTGCATATGTGCGTGTGTGTGTGTGTGTGTTGAACTGCAATCACACTGACCACTGGGTTCCCAAGGACCAAGCTCTTTGGCAAACTATGTGATTGTTCCAGACCCACAAGGAGATGTCATCATTTTACAAGCATCAGGGGCCCCAGGCTCCCTTCATTCTTTTGCCCTGGGGCCCCTGAGGCTACCTTGCACATGTTCTTCCCTCTGCCAGCAACCCTCTCTCCCCCTTAAATATTTCAAACGCAACACCAGGAACTAGTGGCTGGGCTGACAGGGACAGGGGCTTGGCTGGGAGCGGGATGGGGAAGAGGACAATTGTGCAATGAAATGGCATGGGAAAATAAAAACACAATAAAAGTCAAAAGTCTTGCCATACACCTGCTGTATGACTTTGAATGAGTCCCTTTCCCAGTCTGGGCCTGTCAAATAAAGCTTCAGGTTCTAGACTCCTGCAGCACTGTCCTCCAATCATGAGAAATAAATTAGTGATGTGTTGGGGACGTGTGTGAGAGAGAGAGAGAAAAAGAGAGATTCTTCCAAACACAAACAGGGCCCATTTAACCACATGCCGCTTCATACCCTTTTCTTTAATCCCCCAAGATGTGGCCTGCGGTGAATTGTACTCCCCAGGAACCCACTGGGTGTAGGGTCCTCTGCTGAGGTCCTACCACTGGTCCCTGCCTTGACTGGCCAATGCTGACCGTGATCAGCAAAGCATTCCTGTGTCTACTTAAAGGATCCCTCACTCTCTGTCCAGCGCTTAGGAGGCATAAGCTCACCGGAAGGTTTGGGAAGCACCCCGCGGTGGAAGGTGTGGCACTGGGACACAAATTGGTTGGCTTGGATGGCAGGTAAAAGATTGGTTTGTGTCTCTAGCAACCCCAGCCAGAACAGTGTCGAGTCTCCCAGTCTCCCTGGACCTGGTGCCCCTGGAATGTGAACCAGACTAGCTTCCTGTTGATACTCGTCCCAGCAAGTGGTCCCTGGGCTTAGCTGCTTCTCAAGTTTCACAACACCTGGGGCAGGTCACACTCAGCAGGAGCTCCTGCTGCTGAAGGGGAGGGTAGGCCTCCCACCTGCTGGGCCAGTGCCTTCCTCTGCCCATTGCCAGAGGCAGAGGTGGATGCCTGCCAGGCCCAGGTCAGGAGGTGCCCCCAAGCACTCCCTGGCACTCCTCCTGGCCCTCTGGTGAGGGGCCCACAGCAGGGATGACACAGGAGGGGGAGGAAATGGTGGTGGGCTAGGGGCGGTGGGGGCCAGATGGTTGTCCCTTCCCCAGGCGAAGGTGCAGAACAGAGGCACTAGCCTGCCTAAAGCCCCACTATGTGCCAGGCAATGTGTTGAGACCTTTCCCATATTCCCTGTCAGCTTCACCACGTACCCATGAAGAAAGGTGAGGACTTGGGAGATGAAGTGACTTGCCCTAGGATTAGAACCATGCTGTTTTTCACCAAAGTTCAGGGCTCTGACCTCTTGTTCAATGTCCTGTCTGTGGGGCCGTGTGCCTGGCTTGAGCTCCCTGAGTGGGACACAAGCAAATGCCTCAGCTGGGTGATGCGAGGGCAGCCAAGTCTACAACAGCCCATTTAAAGGGCTCAGCTAACTCCAGGGTGTCCTGAGGCCACTGGCCTGGCAGGGAATATACTCCTGCCTTCCAGCCCTCTGTGGGAGCTGTGTCCAGCTGGGCAGTGACTCAGCAGCCCTCATTCCCACTTATCTGACAGGTCAGGCCTCACTCCCCTGCTGTCACTTGGCTCCATTGGCCTGTTTGGGGGTGCCCAGCCTGCCGTCAGTGAGGCCTCGGGGCTGGGGCCAGCCTTCCCATGGCACAGTCATAGGATCTGCCCTCTCTCTCAGCCCGCCAGCCTCTCCCCTGAGACTGCAGGGCCACTTCTATGTTCCTCTGGCCACCTCACTGTCTCCTTGGCCAGCCTGTGGTGACTTCTTTAGCGCCAGTCCCAGAAACCCTGTCCTGTCCCTAGAAGAAGCCCACCTCTCAGAACAAAGAGCTCATTTGCCAGGTCCAAGGGCCACCCCACCCACTCAGTGTGAGTCCTGTGGCGTGTGAAGAGAGGGATTCGGGCCCAACCACGGCAGGAAAGCCGGGGGGGACGTAGATCTTGGCTGGACTTTCAACGGGATGTGTGGGTGGGCAAGCTACGATAAGATTGTGCAGGTATAGGGCACGTACCCATCTGCTCATGACCAAGAGAAACATCACACCACATGCCTTGTTTCTAACCCAGGGGGTAGCATGCTGGCATAGGCGTAGCAGTGTGAGCTTGAGCACGGCCTGTAAATTCTCAGATCTCATTTCTACATCTGTAAATTGGGCATGCTAATGCCTGTTGGCCAGGCTTGTTCTACACAGTAATGTACAACCCTTTTTATAAAAGGCCTGGCAGAAGGCCTATTCCAGGGTGCTCTAGATGTAGATATTTCTTTCCCCCCAGTGTGTGAATGCAGCACGATTTGTGCAATCTTTTATTGGTCTCATTTCACGCTGGTCATCCTGGGATCCTGTGGGAAGGGACCTATAAAGTCCTGTGCAAATGATACTGTGCACTACAGTTGTCGGCGTTGCCTCTGGTCTTCCTGGTGACTCCCAGGGGAGCAGAGCAGACATTACCCGCCCACCACGCACACTTGACATAGTGAGGAGCCTGGGACTGGAAACAGGAACTACCTTGCTGACAATCATTCTGTAAGTTAGGACAACTAAAGGAACTAACTTTTGCTGAGTACCAAGTATGTGCCAGCCACTGGCAGTGGCACTTGGGGACACTGAGGTGCCTAAGATACGGTCCCTGCCAAAAAAGGCTCATGCAGCAAAGGCAGGGATGGAAAGAGAAAGGGGCATGCAAACGACCTCCATCCCAGACAGGTGAAAAATAGGCTGTACATGAGGACCAGACACCTTACCTAGGAAATCCCGATTCTTTAAGAAATCAGGGCTGCTTGCGGGGAGAGGAAAGTGCTTCATTGTGGATGAATTTGGCTCTGAAGGCCGAGCAGGCTGGAGGAGAGAGAGAAAGAGGCGCATGCCTGGGCTGACCAGGGTGGTAGAGGCTCTTCTAGAGGACCCAGGAGTACTGGGGCGCCTCCACGGCACTGCGTGTAGCTCCACAGGTGTTGTGAGGCCCCTGTGGGGCATCAAGACACACCCACTGAGGGACAGGTGAGCAACCTGTGACCCAGATCTCTGCCTTCCAGGAGCTGGTTGGGTGAAATGAAACTCACCCGGGCATATGCAGAGAGCAATTCCTCACCAGCACGTCTCCATGCAGGAACCCGTGATACGGTTCAACTCCTGCATTTTGCAGAAGAGGAAACTGAGGTAGGGAACGACTGTGCCTTGCTGAAGGTCCACAGTAGTCAGGGCAGAACAGGCCTAGACTCCTGGCTCCACGGCTCTCCCATGAGTGTCTGCTGCTGCCACCTCCTAAATCTGTGTCCCTGCAGTTCCCACTGTACTGCCTCATGACAGAGGGGACTGGTGTGCACTCTTTGTCCCTCTCAGCCACCGTCTGCTCACAATGCGGGATCCCCTCTTGGTAGAGCCCTGCCTTCGCACCCTCTTTCCGCTGCACGTGGACATCTTCCTCCTCTGCTCCCCCTGCTCCCCCGCCACGGCCAACCCCTAGCTGGGTGGCCTCGCTCAAATCCAGGTTTCACGCAACACCACCAGGAGTCCGGGCCATTGCCACAGCCAGGAAAATATTTCTAAAGCACATAAGGATGTCACTTTTCTGCTTAAAATCTTGCAGGGATGCCCCGTGACCTTGAGAACTAAGTCCGAGCTCTTGGTGTGGTCTGCAAAGCCCCCTCAGCCACGCCCTCTGTCTGGCGGCGTCGCCTCCCACCACAGCCCCACTCCCCTTAGTGGCACCAGCGTGGCAAAGGCTCCATGTACTCGACCACCTCAGGACCGTCAGCGCATGTTGGTCGTCCTATCCAAAGGAGTAAGATGTGCTCAGACCAGCTTCATACCCTTGAACTCTGAGGTTTGTTCATATGCTTGCTTTTAAAATTCAGTTCCCTCTTGACAGAAATGTTCTCAAAGGCGCCCAGCCACTTTCCCACTTATGGGCTTTTAGAAGCCCTTATACACAAGAGAATCATTTGTAAACACTCTTCCACAGTGGTTTCCTTACATAGGCTAGCACAATTTTCTCTGTATAGATACTTCCAGGGTCTGAAGTTAAAGTCAGGACAAAGGGTAAATATGAGTATCTCTGACCAGCAATGTGCACCAGCCCATTCACTGATGAATAAGTAGCTTAACTGAGTTCAACCCACAAGTTCAACAGGAACAAGGGCTGATATTCAAAGTCCAAAACAGTTCAGAGCCGGCAGAATAATTAAGAGCAGCTGAGATGTTCTGTCAAACAGTCAGATGAGAGCCTGGGATGTTCCCTCCTCCCCTGCCCGGGCTGTGTTTGATGGCAGAGGTCACAAAGGCAGCCCAAAATGAACTGCATTCCCCGGCTCTTATAATTGGATTTTCAGCTTTCTAGAACAGCTCTTCCTGTGTTATGTCTGCAATTTGTAGAATCTGATAAGAGACTTGTTTCAAAGTTCAAAAAGGACCAAATGTTGTAAATAGTTCCAAAGAGAAGCCCTATTCACGCTGGGGAGGCAATAATTTCCAGTAGAAGATGAGAGAGCCTTTTAGTCCGACAGCCGGAGGGGGAACTGAGCACCACATCTGTGGGCCTTGGGCAAATCACTTCATTTCTCATCCCTCACCTCCTTGTCTGCACAAGGGGGATTGTAATAGTACTCACCTCCTCGGGCAGTAAAATGGTATAACCCGAGTAAAACATGGGGCATAAAGTATGTGCTCAGTAAATAGTAGTCGTGCTGGTTGCCAATAAAACAAAGCAGCGTGAGTGTGCAGTGTGACCAGAGCAGCCATATACTTAATCAATATACGTTAAAAATAATTTGGGGCAGAATGAGACCATCTGAGCTATGCGAGCAAATAGGCGGGGCCGGCATCTAGAATTGCAGCTCAGGAGGGGAGAACTGGAGCAGAGCTAAAGCCTGTGAGGGGGACAGACGGCAAAAGGAATAGACTGAATGATGGCTCCCAGACATCAGGTCCTCACCCTGGCACCTGTAAATGTGATTTTTACAGGTGTGTAAAAAAGGATCTTTGCAGATGTGATTAAGTTAAGGACCTCGAGATAGGAAGATTTATCCTGAATTATCAGGGTGGATCCTAAATACAATCACAAGTGTCCTCATAAGAGACAGGCAGGGGGCGATTTTGTGCCCAGACACACAGAGGAGGTGATGTGAAGACAGAACAGAGAGATCTGAAGATGCTGGTACCGAGGACCAGAGTGATGTGGCCACAAACCAAGGAATGCTGGCGAGTACCAGAATCTGGAAGAAGCAGGGAATGGATTCTCCCCCAGTGCCTCCAGAGAAAGCACAGCTCTGCCGACTCCTTGATTTCAGGCCAGTGGTGCTGATTTCAGACTTCTGGCTTCCAGAACTATGAAAAAATAAATTTCTGTTGTTTTAAGCCAACAAGTTTGTGGTAATTTGTTACAGCAGTCACAGGAAATACAGCCAGGATGATGGCTCATGAGGCCCATTTTACTCATGAGGAAACAGACTCAGAGAGCAACAGTGATTTACCCAAAGCCACACAGCATATTAACACCTTGGCCAAGGCCAGACCCAGGTCAACAGACCCCTACAACCCTGTGCTTCCCTTCCATCTGCCCTGCTTCCATGCTTGGACCACTGGTCACCACGACAATGTGCAGCTGCCCCCCAGGCAAGTCTTGCTGGTGCCAAGCCCTGTCCTGTGGTCACCACTGCCCCTAGCAGGAATGACCTCCCGTTGCCTGCATCACAGGCTGGTTCTATGAGAGCAGACTCTGATAAGGAGTTTGGGGTGCCAGAGGTTTATTAAGGATCCACACCAGTGAAAGGGAAGGGAGACGCTGGATTGGGCAGAGGGAGATTGAAGGGGAATGGTAGCGCAGGCCTGACAAAGCCTCAGCCACTCCAGCAGGGAGTTGTCCTGTGTCTAGCTGAAGTAGCCAGGACTTTCCACCCCCATCTTGCTCAGTCACCAGATGCAGGCTGTCCCTGGGGAGGGCATGACCTCAGGTGAGGTGGGTCTCTGCATCTGAGGCAGACCCTGAAGATGCTGACGGCCGGGGGCCGCCTGCCAGCCACACTCCCTACACAGGGGCAGTGAGGCCTTCCTCGGAGGGGGCTCTGGGCAGCACGCGGACCCAGCGCTAACACTGCATTCTGCAAACAAGAGAAGTGTCTTCCAGCGGGGCCCTCAGCGGTTCCTAGACAGCTCGCCTCCCAGTGCAGGCCACACCCTACGGAGTGGCCTCAGACCCTCCATACTCAAAGTGGGTTCTGTGTTCACCTGGGAACTTATTAGAAATGCAGAATCTACCTTGAGCCTCATATTCCATTTTGAGAAGTAAGCTCTAGACCAGGGGCCAAGGCCAGCAGTGGTCTGTTATCTGTTTTGGTATGTTCCTAGAACTAAGAATGATTTTGTATCTTTTACAAGGAAGAATATGCAACAGAAACTGCATGGCCCACAAAGCCTAAACTATTTATGAAGTGGCCCTTTACAGAAAAAGTTTGTTAGCCCCTGCTCCAGAAAGTGAGATGTATCTACGTATCTCTTCCTGTCTCCCTCCCTGCCATTCCAAATACAAATAAACAGCACCTTTGGGGCCAGGTTCTTGGTACTCAGGCTGCCTTTTAGAGCAGTTGTGGGCACTGCAGGGACCCCCAGACCACCTGCCCCCGTCCTGCCACCTCCATACCCTCCAAACCCATGCCATTGAGTGCAGTGCCTGCTCCTCTGTTCCCCCCAGGCTCCGGCTGTCTGTACTTCTTGCTCCCAGGTTCCCCTTCTCCAGGAGGCCTTTCATCCTGCAGCTTCCCCCCCCAACATCCCTGACTCTCTTGTGAAATGCAAATTAATTAGCATCTAATTACTCACTCAGTGCTGCATCTATAGCCTTCTCTTGTTAGGCTCCTGTCTAACCTCTCTCTCATCAGCTGAGAACTCAGCCCATTAGGAACGACTGGGTAGTCCGTCACCTCCCACCCTCCCTCCCAGGCTGTCAGCAGCACCCCCATCAGTGGACTCCAGAAACACACCCGCCTGGGTGGAGCAGTTCCGCCCCCCACTCACTCTCATTACCAGCATCTTTTCTGGGAAGCAACTGTGCCCAGGGCTGCATGGACAGAGCAATGAGACCCAGCCTCTGCCCTCCGGGAGGCTGCATTTGAGGTGAGCCAAGCCCGATGTGTGTCACTGTGCATGCCCCGGCAGGGCTATAGGTGATGAAATGATGAACATGCCCAAGGACATGGTGCAGTCTTTAAACTTTGATGGGCTGAGTTAAAAACCAGGAGGAAGATGGCAGAGAGCTTGGGCCCATCCTAAGCCCCAGCATACAATCTTCAAGTCATGGAGAAGCAGTGTGGTGCAGGAGAAACGGTGCAGGGCTCCAATCCACCAACCCTCTGGAAGACTTTGGGCCTTGACCCCTCTGAGCCAGTTTCCGTATCTGGGACCTGAAGATAAAGGTGCCCGTGTGGGGAAAGGAGCATCTGTAGGCGGTGCTGTCTGGGCTTGACACACCATTTGTAGGTGCTCAGGGAATGTTAACGTCATTCCTTTGCCTGTGGGTTGCCAAGGCGTGGGCCATGATGGGTGGGGGTGGAGTTGGATTTCTGTCTAGTGAGTAGCCACCGCCTCGGAGCCCCGCCCACAGTTGCTCCCAGCATCTCCATCTGATCCCAGCCAATCCTGACAGAAGTTGAAAGGCCATTCTTCCACCCGCAAACTGAAAGATCACCCTCCACAGGCCTGAGTTTGGGAGGCTTAGCCGTGAAAGCTGGGCTCCATCACACCAGGGCTCTGCACACGGCCCAGGCTCACTGTGTCCTGGAGACCCTCAGGCCTCAGCAGTCGGACTGCTTCTAACCCACCCCAGTCCTGCTCGGCCCTGCCACTGTCACCACAGCTGCAGGCAGCCTGGCTGCCCCCTAGCTCTGATGAGAGTTTATTGAGCACCTACTATGTGCTAGGCACAGGTGCTATTAAAAACCATTTCAGGTATGTGTTAACATTTAATGCCCACAACAGCCTTGTGAGGTAGGTATTGTTCTCCCCCACTTTATGGGGGGAATCTGGACCTAGGAGAGTTTAAATGACCAACCCAAGGTCCTACAACCACAGAGTGGGGGAGCCCAGCCTGAACCCAGACCTGTCTGACTCCAGAGCCATGCACACTAGGTTGGCCAGGTTGCCCAGAGCACTCTGCCCTCTCACGCCCACCTGGGTTGGCAAACGCAGGCCAGTTGGCTTGACCCATTGCTCTGTTCTTGACCTCTGGTAATTTTTTTTCCCTCTTTCCTGACCAGCACCCTGGGCCTGGCACTAAAAATCTGTACCCCTGGAAAGGCCTAGGACATCTTGCATCTGGGACACTAGTCAGGTGACTCTGGGATAACCAGTGACCATCCCATGGACTCTCATCAACCAGCTGCTGCCATGGTAGGCTCCTCTGTTCTGTGATTTCAGAGCTGGAAGGCCCTTCCAGACCACCTGGCCCAACCCCTCCATTCTACTAATGGGGAAATTGAGACCCAGGGTGGAAAGTGGCTTGCCCGGGTCTTCAACAAGGCCAAGTCCAGGAACTAGGTGTCCTGACTCCCAGTTCAGCCCTCATCCTACCACCCCAGCTCAGTTTCACAGATGTGCAGAGAAGACAGCAGAACTGGGTGCTCTTGGTGCCACATGGAGAAAGCCTTGCTCCCCGCTTCCTTCTGCTTGGTCTCCCTGAGAGAGCCATGCAGGTGCAGCTGGCCAGTATCCCAGTACTGATGGAGAGTGCGTGCAGCAGGCAGGGGGGTGGGGGATGGCAAGTCCCCTAAATCTCCAGAAGAAAGGCCTGGAAGGTGGGTAAGACCTGGCTGGGCACTGCACCTCCAGATATGCTGACTGAATGCATGAAGGAAGAGAGTTTTCTGGGCTGAGACAAGAGACAGGCCAGGGTGGAAGGCAAAGGCCCTTATAGACAGAGGGAGGGCCCCACGGACGGTATGAACATTCTGGCACAGAGTGTGGCCTATGGCTTAGCTGCCCCTTGTCCCTGTGCTCCAGGGAATGCCCCTGGCCCTCCTGGGCCATGACGAACCAAGCCAGTATTTCCCAAGATAGCTGTTGAGACACAGCCCTGCACTGCCAGGAAAGCCCTGGGAGAGAGCAGTTTTCCCATACCTGGCTCAGCGCCTGCCCCAAGGGCACTGCTGCCCACGCATGTGTCCTCTCCTACCACATGAGTGGGACCCTGCCAGGAGGCAGTGTGGAGGTTCTGATCACTCTCGGTTCCCTGGATTTCCTCTTCCTCCTCTGACCAGGCCTTCTGCCTTCTGATGGAAAGACCTCCCTGCCCGGCACAGCCTGTGCTCTGGAAGCATTCGACAAGTGTTAGCTCCCTCGCCCAGCTCTGCCCCAGTGGCTCCCCAGGGTTTGAGCCCTGGTCACTCCCGCAGAAGGCCCAGACCCAGCTTTCACTCACTCACTTGCTCAATAAGATGGGGCTCTCCTGCACCCCACCCCTGTGCCGGCTGCGGAGCCTGGGCAGGGACGCTGGTGATGCATGGGACGGCCTTGCTGGTGAGGAGCTTGCTGGTGCTGGAGCAGAGGAAACATGGATGTAACTCGCTGCAACACAGGCCAGAAAGTGGGGGTAGTTACACCGTGTAGAAGGGGTGGGGGAGATTGTTTTCAGCTGTGAGACCCAGGGGGGCTTCCTAAAAGGGGCATCTGAGGAGTAGTTAAGAGAAGTGCACAACGCTGCTCAGAGCCATGTAAGCTCATGAGGCATTCGGAAAGACCCGGTTTGCTAGACCTCCAAGTGCACTGAGGGGACTGGAGATAAGATAAGCAGGGACCTTCGCGTGAAGGAGCTTGGAGGCAGGGTGGGAAGCAGGGAGTCCTATGACTAGATTTTGGAAAATAATCCTCTATGGCTACAGCATCTAGAACTGGGGGAGACCAGTGAGAAGGTGGCCTCATGGCCCCGCAGAGAGCAGATGGCCCAGAGCCGTGGTAGGGTGGATGCAGCTGAGGAAGAAGATTCCAGGGCTGTTTGGAAGGTGGCATCACAGGATCAACGTTTGGATGGTGGGCTTGGGGCAGGAGTGACAAGTGCGATGGAAGGTCTGGGCTGGGGCCTGCTTGAGTGTCTGGACAGCTAGAAGTGCCTGACCCTGCAGAAGAGGAGTTTGGGGGGCTCAGGAAACAGGCGGGGCTGAAGATGGCGAGTGAGCGCCATGAGGTGGGAGGGGAAGCCGAGGGGGTGTTAACAGGACGGGCCAGAGAGCTGCTGGGAGGGACAGCCCCTGGGGGGGCCCTGGGTAGAAGAGCCCCCTTCCCCTCCTGCTTGCAGCCCAGGCCTCTGCCTCGAGCCACCACCTGCTTCTTTATGAACACACAGCCTGGGTTCCTGGGGCAACACCCTCTCCCCTCAGCCCCGCAGGGGGCGGTGTCCACTCCCCAGGGGAGCTTACAGCCCAGTGCCCGGCCACACCAATGGCACAGGCCAGGAGACCCTGAGCACCCCACCTCACCCCACCGTGCTGGCCTCGTCTTCCAGCACACCCTCCCAGGCACCAAACAGACCGCGCTCCTGATCTGTCCCTTCTCCACACGCACCCTCAGCCAGCCCTCTGCACCCAACCCTCCGGGGACTTTTCACGAACAAGCCATCACCCATTATCGTGGTAAGCCACTGAGCTGCCAGGGCTCACCTGTGACTACACCATAGCCCGGCCTCTCCTGCCTAATGCCATCCCTGTGCAGAAGTCGCACCTCCGCACCCCTGCCCATGCCAAGCTCACCACTTGTTCTCCACTTCCGCCTAACCGTCCCGGTCACTGCCACCCCTCCCCAGCCCTCAAACTCCAAAAGCCCATTTCCACTCACTGATACTGCCACTTACCCCGGCTTCAGCCTCATTCAGTGAGCTCCTGAGGCTACAACGGGGCCCGGTACCCCTTTGTGCCGCTCAGAGCACCAAACACCCTGCTGGCTGCGTGGGGACAGAACTAAGAGGCACTGCAGGTGACTAAACCCTGTAAAATCCCCACTTGCCAGGCCTGCCTGTCTTCTCCCTGTCTTCAGCCCGTCCTGCCTCCGGGAGCCACTCCGGGGGAGTAGGAGCAAGCCATGGCAGAAAATATTCCTGGTATTGTTCTCAGACCACAGCCTGTGGTTGTGAAGGGAAGTGAGGGGGGCTGGGCGATGGGGAGGAGAGGTTAACAAGATTTAAAAAGCCATAATGAGACCGCAGCACAAACCCTGCAATTATGCTCCCAAATTTAATCAAAACGGCTTCCCGCACTGGGCCTGTAACATATCTAACAGGCCCCGTCAGGTCCTGCCTCCCAGGCCCATCCCTTGAGACAGCTCAGAGCCCTGAGGTCTTTCTGCAGGGGCAGGGGCAGGGCCCGACCCCCAGCACCGCCCACCCCAGCGGGGCAGGCTTGTGGGGCTTGCCTGGGCTCGGACCTGCCAGGTCTCCAGGAAGCTTCTCCTCCCTTCCCTCCCCCTCATCCCCTTCCCTCCTCTTATCCCTGCAGCCCACTCCCCTGCATCCTGCCCTGCTCCCCTGCCACCTCCCCAGCTCAGACGCTCTCCATAGCACTGGCCAGTGTGAGTGGCCCCGGGCTCCCTCAGGGCGCCCCCAGGGCCGGGCCCTTTCTTAGTCACACCCCATAAGCATACCTGACCCCACCATGAGATCTGGCTTTGCACAGACATAGTGACCTTCCTGAGAGCAGAAGGGGTTTTTTCCACATGGTTCTTGTCTCCCCTGGCACATGACAGATCATTACCTGTAGCAGGAACAGTTAGTGCTCACCGAATATCTGTGTGTCCCCTACCTTCCCCAGCCTGATCACGTGACTAGTTCAGGTGAATGGACTGCTGCATCCAGATTAAAGTTAAGAGCCAGAATTCTTCTCCCTCTCCTTTGTCCCTTGTCCCTGTGTTCTTGGAGTACATGTGTTTCTTTTCTTTTCTTTCTTTTTTATTTTTCTTTTTATTTTTTTGCTACAAGGTCTCACTCTATTGCCCAGGCTAGTGTGCAGTGGCATCATCACAGCTCACTGCAACCTCAAACTCCTGGGCTCAAGCAATCCTCCTGCCTCAGCCTCCCAAGTAGCTGGCACTACAGGCACACACCACCATGCCAGGCTAATTTTTCTATTTTTTTTGTAGAGATGGGGTCTCGCTATGTTGCCCAGGCTGGTCTTGAATGAACTTCTGGCCTCAAGCTATCCTCCTGCCTCGGCCTCCCAAAGTGCTAGAATTACAGGTGTGAGCCACCACGCCTGGCCCATGTATTTCGACTGGTGTACAGAAGAAGAGGGCTACCGTGGTAGTTAATTTTACATATCAACTTGACTGGATCACAGAATGCCCAGATGTCTGGTTAAACATTATTTCTAGGTGTGTCTGGGAGGGTGTTTCTGGAAGAGATTAGTACATAAATTGGCAGACTGAGTAAAGCACCTTGCCCTCCCTGATGTGGGTGGGCATGATCCAACCCATCAAGGGCCTGAATAGGAAAAAAAGGTAGAGGAGGGAGAATTCACCCTTCTCTGCCTGACTGCTGGGCAGGGACATTGATCTCCTGCCCTTGACACTCCTGGTTCTTAGGCCTTCAAACCTAGACTGGAATCTACACCATCCGTTCTCTAGCTGATGAATAACACCACAGCCTCCCTTGGCCTGCAGCGTGCAGACAGCAGTTCATGGGACTTCTCAGCCTCTGTAATTGTGTGATCCAAAACCTGAAAATATATCCCCTTATCTATCTTATTTATATATATGTGTGTGTATATATATCATATATGATAGATAGATAGATCCTATTGATTCTTTTTCTCTGGAGAACCCCGACTAACACAGCTACCCAACCCATGTTGGACCTTCCATGAGTGAGAAATCATCATTATAGTGTTAAGCCACTGAGATGCTAGGGCTTATTTGTTACTGCATCATAGCCCAACCTATCCTGACTGACACAAACCTGTCATTGAGAGACTAACGGAAATATTTTCAAGTCACTTCCCAATCAAATGGAAGAAGGTGGCATGGCACATCTGGTCCCAAGTCAGGAAACTTGACCTCTGGTTCTATCCCTGTCAACTCATCACCGTGTGAATTGGGCAAGTCTCTTAACTTCTCTGGGCCTCAATTTCCTCATCACCCTTCATATGGCAGGGTCATATAGAAGGGTGTTGTTATTCACCAAGACAAGAAATACAGGAAGAGGATCAGGCTTGTAGGGAAAGACCTGAGTTCCCTCTGGGACCTGTTAAGCATGAGACGGGTTGTTTTACAGACATACAGAAGGCTCTGGGGCCAGGGAAAAGGGTGGGGCTGGAGACGTGAATTGGAGGTCAGAGGTGAAGATGGTGGCTAAAGTCCTGCTTCTGGATGAGGTTGCTGGGGGTGCAGGAGGGGAGGAAATCAGAAAAATAAGGGAAGAATGTTCTTTGTAAAGTAAAAATGAAAACACTGAAGTCTAGAAAGATGGAGCAACTTGCCCAACATGGCACAGTGGGCTAGTGCCAGAGGTAGAGCTAGAACCCAGAACTCTCGCCTCTGATCCTAGGGCTCCACCCCTCTCAGCACAGAGAAGCTGGGGGCCTGGGGGTGGTGATGAATATCCAGTGAATGCTGGGATACTAATTGCCTGTGTGTCTCTGGTCACTTCTCTAGAAGCCAGTTTCCCCATCTGTAAAATAAAAATATGGTTTTGACTATTATTTCATGGGGCTTTATGATTTACAGACTACCTTCCTAACCACTATCTCACCTGGCTCTTAAAATCTCCCTTTGAGGAAGGCAGGGCATATGGGTAGACCCAGGCTCAGAGAGAGGAAGTGATGACTAGAGGCAAGACCTTCCTGGCTATATGGCAGGTCCCCCTCACTGAGCTCCTCTTCGAGGACCTCGAGCAGGGCTGACCTCTGCCCATCCCTGCAAGAAGCACAGTCCTCCCACCCACCCCTTTTTTCCCTTGTTCATATTCACTGTCCCCAAGCCCCTTTGTTTCCTGCCATTAGAGACAGGCTACCCATGGTCAAGAGTCACAGGTGTCCCTCACTCACTGGAAGCAACCATATGTTTCCTGGGATTTTGCTGATGGGTCTGAGATGTTAGGAAGATAATCAGAAGTCACCTTTGGGGATAAGGTGACAATGGGGCTTGTCTTCCTTCCTGACAGGGAAGGGCATGGCTCAAGGATGTTGGTCCATGATCCAGCATAACCTGGGAAAGATGGTCTGGGCCAAAACAGGGATTGTAGAGTCTTAGCAACTTCTAGGTTCTATAGGGGAAGATGGGAGACTGTTCTTAGAGACAACACCAAGGACTTACTGCATTTTATCGGCCAGGGGACAAGCTTTTCTACAAGAGCCTACTCCTGGAACAACTCAAAGAAGACTCCACTCCATCCCGACCCATCCCATCCACTCATCCAAAAAATATTGACTGAAGGTGCTCCCTGCCCTGCCATCAAGGGCTGATGGTAGAGCTGGGAGGAGATAACAAGGAGAGAAGAATGCAGAATTTCCACCTAGAAGACCCAAAGTCAAGGCCTGACCAACATGTTTCAGCTGTGTGGCCTTGGCTAGCTACTTAGCCTCTCTGAAACTCATCTGCAAAATAGAGCTAATAATATCACCAAACTTCCCTATCTCCTAGGGTGGTTTTGAAAATCAAGAGATCTTCTTTAACAAAGTGGTTTGTAGGTTGTTATTAAGAGGATAAAGCAAGCACTTATTTCCCAGGGATACAAGGTAGACAGCCATAAGTGCTGTTAGGAAGGCCCAGATAAGGGGCTATGGAGGCAGAGGGGGCGGAGAGAGAGAGAGAGCAGTTAGGATGAAGGAAGGCTGAAGAGACAAGGTAAACTGTTGAAATTAAAGGATGGGAAAAATCCCAGCAGGCAGAAATGGCAGAGAAAGCATATTCCAACCGAGAACAGAGTAATCAAAGGTATAGAGGCCAGAAATAATAGGGTAAGTGGGTTCCAGAGACAGTACAAAAAGCCTTCAATGTTTGTAGGGGGCCCCTGGGAGATAATGTTCAACTGTATTTAGAGGAGATGACAGGGAACCTTGAACACCAGGTGGAGGCATTTGGACTTTATTTGGGGAGGAGGGGTGTGCGCGTAGCACAATAGTGCTCGCTGTGGACTCTGAGCCAGCAGCAGCACGTTCACTTAGGAACTTGTTAAAAATGCAAACACTCAGGCCCCACCCCAGACCTACCAGAGCAGAAACTCCAGGGCTGGGGCCCAGGAATCTGCGTTTTATCAGGCCTGCCAAGGGATGCTAATGGCAGCCCATGTGTGAGGCCCACAGGTGTGGAAGATGCTGTCAGTGCCCTGCCCTGTGCCCTGGCCCTGCCAAGCTTCCATCTGCCCCCATCAGAATCCCTTCAACTGGGACCTTTCTCTGGCTGCTGGAGTCTGCCCTTCCCCAGGCATGGAAAGACTGATAGTACCAGGAATTAACAGCCCCGGGACACAGCCCTCACCCAGTGGTTGACAAGAGTTCTCGTGGTCACACCCCAGCTCCCTGGCCCCTCTGGTGGTGTGGCGCTGAGTTGGGAGATCCACTCTTTCCTGGGCCCTGGGTGTGCACAGTAGTCACTGGTTTGAAACACCCCTGCCTGTACTGGGTGCCTTCCCTCATGCTGTCGTTCCTCCACTTCCCACTGGCGTTTTCCGGGGCACCTGCCAAATGAACCACTTGCCATGGAGTCTTTCCTCTGCCTCTGGGAGAACCCAAACCTAGATCATTTACTTGTACACGATCCTGGCTGGGGAGTGGCACTGGTAGAGGAAGACCCCGGTAGGGTAGGCAGCGTGACCTGGAGATCAGAGTCAGGAGGGAGGAGCACTGGAGAAATGCTGCCAAGGTCAGGGCAGGTGGCTGAGGACTTGGAGAGGAAGGCAGGGTGGGGGGTTGAGGGGAGAGAATCTCCTCCTGGAGCAAAATTGCCAAGCCTGGGCTGCAACTGGCTGTAGGGCAGGAAAAAGCAAGGGAGGCCAAACCTAAGGATTAGGTGACTTGCCCTAGGCCAGGCTTCAGAGTTAGTCCAAGATCCAGGATCAAAATCCAGGCCTGCCAGGCCAGAGCTTGGTGTTTTCTTGCCACCAATGGCGATACAACCTCCAGGCTGCTCAGTTACCTGGGCCACACCTGCTACTTGGTGGTGCTTTGATTTTTGCACCTCTGAAGGATCTGGTGTCAACTCTGGACAGGAGCCCCATCCAAAAGATTTAAGTTGCTGCGGCATCTAATGCTTACATCATTATACTTTTCGCTCCATTTTGCAGTGGTTTCATCCTCCCCCAGGGTCCTAGTGCCCAGCACATGCCTGCCTGATAGGACAGCATCTCTCAAACTGCACTCTTTGGGACCATGACAATAAGCACAAGTTGAAAAACAATGGGCCAAGTAAAACTCTTCCACTTTTTTGGTGTTTAATTATATTACCCTCTTATAGCATGGGAAGGGGAATAGGGTTTAGCACTTGGGCTCTGTTGTCAGCCAGTCTTGGTACTGAATCCCAGCTCTGCGTTTATTAGCTAGGTGATAAAAAAACAAGTGTGTCACAGAGGAAGAGATATTTGGCCTGCATTTTGAAGGGTAAATAGAAGTTTTCCAGATAAAGAAAATAAGGCCCTTCAGAACAGCTTGTCCCTTGAGGAACTGCACTGGTCATCCAGCAAATGTGTCCCACACACCCGTCCTCAGAACTCCAGCCCATCCCTCAAAAAAAATCAAACTAGCTTCTGCAACCAGGTAGCCCAAGTTTGCAACCTAGCTCTTCCCCGCCATGGCTATAAATCTGAGCAATTTACTTATCATCTTCGTGCCTCAGTTTCCTCATCTGTAAAGCAGGAACAAAAATACTTCACATTTGGCTTTTAGACTAGTATTATTATTGGTGTTGCAGTTGCTGTTCTTGTAGGGGTTGTTAATTATGTTGCTAAGTTTGAAAAACAAAGGGTCAAACAAAACTCCTGCCTCTGTCACTTGTTTTTTATCACCTAGCTAATAAACGCAGAGCTGGGATTCGGTACCAAGACTAGCTGACAACAGAGCCCAAGTGCTGAACCCTATTCCCCTTCCCATGCTATAAGAGGGTAATATAATTAAACACCAAAAAAGTGGAAGAGTTTTACTTGGCCCATTGTTTTTCAACTTGTACTTATTGTCATGGTCCCAAAGAGTGCAGTTTGAGAGATGCTGTCCTATCAGTGCCTCTGTTTTGGGGTCAGAGAAACAATGTCATTGAGTAGAAATCAGGTCAAGGAGTTTGGGTTCTGGTGTCGCCTCTGTTGCTTACTCACCTCTGTGACCTTAGGCAGGTCATTTTCTCCTTAGGGCTTCAGTTTCTTCATCTGTTAAATGGGTTTACAAAACCCTACCTCTCTCACAAAGTTGTGGGGAGACTTAATCACAAAGCATTTCTTATTTGGCTTGCGCTAGATACTAGTGGGGAGAGAGACATGTGTGAAAAATGTGCCTGGCCCTGGAAGCTTGTATTGTAGTTCCTCCACGGGGAAAGAGGTGTCAGAGGAAAGGAAGGAGCAATGTTTATTGAGCATTTACTATAATACATGTTGGGCCCTGAGCTAAGGGCTTTGCCCATGTGTGATTTTCACAACTGCCTTTCGAGGTTGGTGATAACATTCCCATATTACAGAAAAGACATTGAGGCTGGAGAGGAGAAAGATGAGTTACCAGTAATGGTAGAGCTAAGAGTTGGATTCCAGATGGTCTCCAAAGCAGGAGCCCTTTCTTCCATGGCCTAGCACTTCTCGCTTGGGGCCACCATTCAACTGACCAGACAGGAGTGAGCCCTTCTTGGGAGGCAGGCATGTGCTGGGCACTGGGACCCTGGGGAGGATGAAACCACCGCAAAATGGAGCAAAAAGTATGATGGTGTAAGCATTAGTTGCTACAGTAACTTAAATCTTTTGGATGGGGCACCAAGGTGTCGCAGAGGAAGAGATATTTGGCCTGCATTTTGAAGGGTAAATAGAAGTTTTCCAGATAAAGAAAATAAGGCCCTTCAGAATAAAGGAAGTTGCACGCATAAGGCAAGCAGATGTCAAACAGCTTGTCCCTTGAGGAACTGCAAATGACTGAGAGACAGTAAGGAGAAGCAGCTAAGGCATATCACATCAGCAATTTACCAGCTGTGTGACTTTCAGCAAGTAACTTAACCTTTCTCAGCCTCAGTTTCCTGTCTTGTAAAATGAAGCTGGTAATGCCTAATTCATAAGGTTATTAGGTCTGGATAAGATAAATGTGGAAGAACTTTACACACATTATTTTCATTTAGTTCTTACTACCCTGTGAGCTGAGCTAGATGCAGTGCTATCCCATTTTTGCAGAGGATCAGAGAGGGAAGGAACTTGCCCAAGGGCACACAGCCAGAAGTAGCTTCAGGATTTAAACCCAGGCAGCCTCATTCCAGATCCTGCCATCTTAACAACCTGTTATATTGACACAAAAATCTGAAATAAAATACTAGCAAAGTAAAACCAACCTTTAAAGGAAAACATTAATGAACCATGACCAAGTAATTTTTATTACTGGAATGTGAACATAATTCAATATTAGGAAACCTGTTAATGTAAGACATCATATTGATAAATAAAAAATATCATAGGATTATTTTTAAAAGAAATAGAAAATAAGATTTAATAAAATGCTACATAAAGAGCTCATTTCAAAAAATTTTTAAGAAAACTAGAAATAAGATACTTTCCTACTTTGATTAAAAAAAAAACCCCAAAAGCATTCCCAAAACAGCCAACATGATACTTACTGGTGAAAAGCAAAGTATTCCATCAAAATCAGGAAAACGGCAATGATTCTGTAATACTCCCATTATTTAACACTATTCTGTGAGCCCCAGCAAATACAATAAGACCTGAAAATATCTGAGATGCACCTTCTGGAAGGAAGAAGATACAATTATCAGATGATGTAATTTTGTCTATCTAAAAAATTTCCCCCCAAAAGACAAAAAACAGAAAGCTTACTAGAACTAATAATACTGAAATGACTAAATGCAAAATAAATATATATATACTTAGTATACTTTTTAAAATTACTTTCTCTGCATACCAAAAAGAACCAGTAAGAATATAACATCTGGAAAAGAAGATCCGTTGACAACAGCCACAGATATTGTCGATGCGAGTTACCTTAACAATAAATGTGTAGGACAACAGGAAGAAATGAATGAGAAAATATTTCAGAGACATAAAGACTTGAGTAAATGAGTGATATAGCATATTCCAGAGAAGACTCAAATATTATAAAGATGTTCATGCTTCCCCAAATTAATGTATAAATTTAATGCAATTAAAAAAACAACTATGGAATCTAGGCCTTGATCAAGTTATTCTAAATTTCTAAATTATCCTAAGTTTCATCTGAAAAAATAAAGAGGCAAGACTAGCCACGAAGATTTGGGGAATTTAATGAAATGAGAGGAAACTTTCCCTACAAGAAAATACAATATAATACAGAGTTATAGTCATTATAAAACAGTATGGTCACAGCATAAGAATTGTTAGATAGGCCAATGGAAGACAGGAAAAACATAGCCTGACAGGGGAGCTTAGGCTATAAATGTGCTACATACATAAGTACAGTCAGCAGATGATAAGGAGGCAATT
Source organism: Daubentonia madagascariensis (assembly GCA_023783475.1). Classification (NCBI taxonomy): domain Eukaryota; kingdom Metazoa; phylum Chordata; class Mammalia; order Primates; family Daubentoniidae; genus Daubentonia; species Daubentonia madagascariensis. The sequence goes on along the minus strand of JAKFHU010000144.1, from coordinate 1,015,873 downwards.
CACAGCAGCAAGGAAAGAAAAAAATTACTGATTAACTGATGCTAGAGCAATTGGTTAACTATTTAGAAAATTAAATAAACTCCGATCTTTACATCATACTTGATGCCAAAATAAATTACAGAGGATTAAAGAGCTAAACATAAAAAGCAAGGCCATAAAAATGTAGAAGAAAGCAAAGATAAATATTTACCAGCTCTTATAATGGGGGGAAAACAAGCTCTAGAGGGATAAAAGACATGAAAGTTAAAAAGATAAAGAAAAATAAATACATTTGACTAAAGAAAAATTGAAATCTTCCAAACTCTCAGAAACATTATAAAGGAAACTAAAAAGGCTTATCACAAACTTGAAAACATTTCTAATAAATAACACAGAAGGATTGATCTTAATACGCAGATTCAATCAAACTGATAAGAAAACAAAATACTGATGGAAAAATCAACAAAATATACATGGAAAACTCACAGGATAAATGCAAATATGCAAATTTATGACCACAAAAATGCAAATAATTTTAAAATGTGCCATAAGTCATTTTTAAATCATGCTTAAACTATTAAGTTAGCAAAAACTTTTTAAAATGATACTACCCTATGTGGGCATGGATATAGATCAACAGCGCCTCATACATTAGAAAGCAATTTGATGCTATATTTTAAGAACGCTAAAAAAAGGTCCTTTGACACAGTAAATCCCCTTCTAGGAATTTAATCCAGGGAAATTGTCAGAATCTGTGGCAAAGATTTATGTATGTGAAACAGTGCTTGTCACAGATTTATGATAACAAAATTGTGAATACCACATAAATGTACAACAACACAACAGGGCAGGAGAATAGTTTAATGAATTATAATATAGTCATACAATGGAATATTATATATTTTAAAATAATGCTTTTAAAATAATGCTTAGGTGGAATATTTAAAGACATGTAAAGAGGAAATGTAACAGTAAAATATTTGGTGGAAAAATACATGTTATATGCAACAGGATTCAAATTTTCTAATATTCAGACAAAACAAATACTCAAAGGATTATAGATTGTTTTTTATTATTGTTGTACTTGTCTGTATTTTTCAAGGTTCTAACAATAAACATAGTATTTTTATGGGGTTTTTTTTAGCATGTAAGACTATAACCTGGCCTGAAATGAAATCATATGATAAGAAATAAGAAGGCACTTTGACAAGTCCAACAACCTCTGTGGCTTGTGTTATTTTTACTAGAAACCTCCTGGTGACTTAACAAGTGTCTAGGAGAGACCTTTCTGAGCTGTCACTCACACGCAGTTCTGGCTTCAGGATCACATTGCAGCATGTAGATCGGAAACCACCTTCGCTGCTGAGAGGACAGCTGGCTTTACTTGGCTGTTCCTCCATGTCTTCCCTCCGCTTCTGCTCCAGGCTTGTTTGCTCTTCTTTGTAGAGGCAACATCACTGCTGGTATCATTATCTTTTCAGGATGAGATCTCTCTCTCTCTCTCTCTCTCATACACACACACACCCCTTCCCTGTCTTCAATGAGCAGGCAGCATCAGCCAGACTCTCATATCCTTAATAAGACAGATGGACCCTGGATGTTAAATGGCCTCCATGCATCCCCCCTGCCTGCTGTCCAGCCAAGCTCCCGTCCTGTCCTGAATCTGTGCATCCCTCCCTGTCTTCACCCCCACTTTCACCTGGCCGCTGCCTCTGTAATTTTCCAAACTTAGGGATGGGAGAAGCAGGCAGACCAAGATTGTAGTGTGGTTCTGCTACTATTCAGTGGACGACTGGGGGCAGGTTCTTTCCCTCTTGCTGCTCAGAATCCTCATCTAGGAAACCAACCAGCCCAACAAAACCATCTCTGAGGCCCCCCCCAACACTCACGTGCTGATGGGTACATTTCTCAGGAGAAGGTGGAGATTTGGCTCACCCTTATAGCTGAACAAGGGACCCACAAAGGTCCGTGTCCAAGAATGTTCGTGTCGGTGATGTTTGTGCTGTGGGAATGTGTAGGTGACCGAGATGTCCCTCATTCAAGAAAGATATGGAGAATGTGGTGGGTGCCTATTTCAGAAGACTCTGTAGCAATTGAAAGCAAACTCTAGATGCACATAGAAAAGATGAATACTCTGAAGAACATAGCGTTTTATAAAAAAGTAAGATAAAAAACCAATAGCCCCGTATGTAAATGCATCTGACCAGCATGGGTGTGGAGAAAGAAGACAAAGGCTTTCCTGATGCATATGACTGGAAATGGACAGCCCCCTAGACTGCCTCACTGTGAACTCCTGCCTTACAAAACCACTCCTTGGGGTCTTAGAAACATGTTTGTATGTTTATTTCCAAGCTATTTTCCCAAAGACAGAAATCTGATCAGAAGCTGTCCTCAGTTCAACAAGAGAATGTGGGGTGACAACACGATATTGGATAGCAACGTTTTGAGCTGTTCGGTGATTCTCATGTCAGGTACGCATTTGACTCCTCTATTTCAAACTGTACTTTATCCTTGTTCCTTTTGGAACTACTTGGAAATGAACTTCTTGTCCTTCTAGCTACATCTTCCTCCTACACTCATCCCTGATGCTTACCTGGCAGGCCCTCCCCAGAGAGCCATCCCATGAGACTGACTCCCTAAGGAAGGAAAACATCCTGGGCCCTCCCGAGTGGGGGCCTTCAAGGTTCTCGTCTGTTGGGATATGGACAAGATTTCAGAAGGGGGAAGGCAGAGAGGACATAGAAGGAGGTGGCAGAGGGCACCAAAGGCAAACGTGGCTGACTCTCCCTTAAGCACAAGGGCAGCCCCAGGAATGGGAGGAGAAACCAGCCCTGCTGGCATGCTTGGTTTCCAGGACTGCCAGGGCTGCCATCTCATGTGTGTCTAACGTTCATGGGCTTAAAAGTGTCAGCCTTGCTCATGAGTTAATGTTCCTTTAAAAGTAGCTGGGACGAGGACAGCAAAAGTGCTTCAAGAAGTCTTTGGGCAATAAGAGCAGGGAGAAAAGAGGAAAAGGTTATTCAAATAATAGGTGGGGCTGTGGGGAGACAGAAGGTGACTAAAGAAAGCATAGGCCATTTGCAAATTCCCAGAGGTAGAGTTACTTGGTCAAAAGGGATGAACATCTGTAGAGTGCATCGTATATACTGTACACTCCTTTCTGTAAAGATGCAATAACTTGAAATGCCACCAGCAGTGGTTGGGTATACCAGTTTCACCATGACTTTGTCAGCATTTGATAGCAGTGTTTCCAAATTGTTTTTGCTGGTTTGATAGACAGGAAGTCAGCCATTCTTCCTCCCATTTTATCCCATCAGCGAGCATTCACTGAGCACCCACTGGGCCTTGATTTGTCACGGGAAGCACTGACATGATAAGACAGGGTCCTCATCCTGAACTAGTGCACACTCCTGCTGAGGAGACAGAAGGGGAACAAAGCAAAGTGTCAGAGTCAGAGCAGGCAAGGCTGGGAGCCCAGGGCCAGAGATGGTCCAGGCCAGACTCTGCTGCCCGGCTTTCCTGCCTAGCTCCGGGACTCCAAGACTTGAGAGGACTTGCATGAGGGTCTGCCAAATGCACAGGTTTGAATTTCTCCAGGCTCCAGCTCACCCAGATGTGGCCTGACAGTAGCCTCTGGGAGAGAAACCAGGCCCTCCCTGAACCCCCTCCCCAATTCTGTAGAACCATCCACAGCTGACAGAGGGGATACAGAGAACTGGGCTGAAAGCCACAAAACCGCAAGTCTTCCCTTAGCTCTGCCACTGACAGTTGCTAGGTGGCCTTGGGCAAGCTTTCCCCTTCTCTGAGCTTCAGTTTCTTACAGAGGGGGAGGGTAGGCTGGGGTGGAGCTGCCTGCACAGGTCTCCCCCTTGGGGAAGAAAGCCTTTTCCTCAAACTCATCAGGTCAGTAAACTACAATCCAGCCAGTCCTGGATTCAAACTAATAACCTGCCCACATCTTCATCCTAAACCAAGGGAGATGGTTGGTACGAGGAAAGATGTCCAAAAGTGCGTTTCTGAGCAACATTGCCTGAGAAGAGCGAGTTAAGATAAATCCACCTGATACTTGTTGATCACTCACTATGTGCTAGTTACCATTAAATAGTTCCCTGCAGGAGGATTCTTGCAAGTGTTATCTTTAATCCTACCACAATCCTATGAGATAGTCATTCTTATTCACATTTCACAGATAAGAAAACAGAGGCTCAGAGATTAAATCACTTGTCCAGGACCCCAAAGGCAGAGTGGCAGAAGATATGCAAACAAGGTTCATCTGACCCCAAAAGCTGCGCTTTTTTGTGAGCCAAGAGACCAGGTCAGATGCTGAGCAGGCGGAATCTGGCCCACAAATGTGTGTTGTTTGGCCTGAGTGAGGCTTTAAAAATTGGAAATTTTTACAGAAATTCAGGTTCTGGATTAGAAAATTGGAAAATCTGGCAACACAGCGCTCTTGTTCCACATGGCAACGGTGAGCTGGAGCTTCCAGAGGCTGAGACCTTTGGACAAGACTCTGTTCAGCCACAGTCCTCTCTGACTTTGCAACTGGCCCGCCTAGCTCTTGCATATTACTACCTGCTGGACCCCTCCAGTCACTAAACCTGGGACCCCAGCCTGGGGGAATATTCCTTACCCTGCATCCAGTCATGGTGGGGCGGAGGACAGCAGCTAGAGAAGGAAGACCCCAAGGCCTCTGGCTCCAACTCCCTGAAACTCTGCCCCTCCTCCTCCTCCCCTCTCTCCACCCCCTTCTCTTGTCCCTCCTTCTGCCCCTCCTCCTCTCTTCCCTTCTGCCTTCCTCTCCTCCCCTCTCCCTCCTTCACCTCCCTAGTCTTCTTCCCCTCCTAGCTCACAGCTCGTAGGGACACACACACGCACACACACGCAGATGCACAGACTCATCCTTCGCTCCCTTTTGCAGTGCATGTCTGGTCTCCCCAGGGAGACTGCAAACCCTGTGGGGACAGGGGTGTCTCTCACCTCTTTGCACACACAAGACCTGGCACAGCCCCACCAGAAGAGGAGCACGCTATCTCCCACATCGTGTTATAAGTGCTCATTGCCTCTGGCCTCCAGGCAGAGGCCTGGCTGGGTGGGGAGGGGGCACAGGTGGTGGACCCTGCTTCTACCTGGGTGTCCTGAATCAACTTCCTCACCAGGCCAGTGCTCCTGAGGCACCCACTTTGATGCACGATGTGTACAGAGCCCCCAGCAGTGCCAGCGAAATACCCTGACTCATAATCTCTTCCTGTTTACCAGAGGGCCTGGGATTTATTAACTGGAAAACCTTTGGGGAAACTGTGAACAGCCCCAAGTAAATGTGCTGGGGCCCCTCAGCTGGGTACATGCCAGCAGCAGCAGAAACCGGGCAGCCCCTGGCCAGGAGCATGCAATCCTTGGCAGATTATGATCTGAGACCCTAAGGTCTGATTTCAGGGAAGCCTGGATTAGCAAAGCCACCCTTCTTGCACAGGCAGGTCAGAGAACACAGAACCTCAGAATGGACCCATCTGCGATTTGGCCCAGAGCACTGCCATTTCGTCTTGAGCTAGAGCTTCCAGAGCCAGTCTACAGCCCCATTTCTCCATCTGTAAAATGGGGACCAGGAAGCTAATGTGTGTGACTGTAAAACACCGACTCGGGTTAAAACCCTTAACACATTTCCAGATATGGGGGTGCGGGTGGGCAGGGCGGGGGTCTCAGGCTCTTCAAAGGAAGGGGTCAGTGGAGTTCTCAGGCCTGGGCATGCATTAGAATCACCTGTGGAGCTTTGTAGACACATAAATTCCCAGAGTATATCCTTGGAGAGTCTGCCCAAGGGGCAGCCTTAAAACAGTACATGCGGACGGAAGGAATCATAATTTTTCCATTAAAATTTATGAAATGAGCTTTTCATTTACTGGCTTTTCATTTAGCAGCAGAGTTTTCAGGAACAACTTCCAGTCATTAAGCGAAGAACTGGGTATAGACTTGGTGTGTGATTCTGATCTCGTCGCAGGGCAGCAAATGAGCTGGTCTAGGTAACAATGTCGCGATCGGTGAGTGGCTGTTTAGGAGCCAGGAGCCTTATGTATATCTTGTCATTTCAATCTACGAGGCACAAAGAAATCTGATGCCTCCCCCAAGGTTACCTACGGGCCAGTGGCAGAGCTGGGATTTGGAAGAGGACTCAGTCGGGCTCCAAACCAAGCATCTTCCCTTCATCCCCCTGGAGCCTCCCTGCGAAGGGCCCTCCGAGCACCGACATCTGCCCACCAGCACCTGACCCTTGAAAACGACACCCATGGACCGTGCTTTCAAGACTCACTCCTTTGTATTTATTCGAAAAAACCCTCAGAATTAACAACAACTGGAGACAAAGTGAAAAGAAGTACAATTATGTTACTTTCAACCAAAGAGTCAGCACGATCAAAGAGCACCGAGCCGGGGAGTAGATGAGCTGGTGAAGGCAGCTCCGCGGTGTGAAGTCATCTGCCTCCGTGGGGCGCAGTTCCTTTGGCTGTGAAGCGGGGATGGTAATGCCCACCACGCTCAGTTAGTGCGTGGATTACACGATAACATACGAATCAGTTCTGTGTAAACTGGAGTGCAAGCAATTGTACAGAAAGTCATATTTTTCCAGAAGATTCCAAAATGCCCAAATATGATTTATCAAGTTACAAGTTTGTTTTTATATTTCAAATCTATACCTTGACTGGCATGCAACTTGCTGTCTGATGGTAATTAAGTATATGTTCAATGACATAAACTCGTTTGGTCCAGCAAGTAATCTCAAATGATTGTTCTGGACAGTGCTGTGTTTTCCCTGTTGGAGCTGCTGATTTATGGGCCTGCCTTTAGTCATCAGAATCATAAAGAGCAGCTTCCAGGAAGCAGGGTAGCATCTATTTAGGTATTTGGTTCAAATTTTAAAGGTTATCTTGGTGTATTGCTATTAACATTCCATGTACTGTCTTTCCTCAAACATGTTTCCGTATCTTTCAAGGCAAAGAAGCACTTGCAGTCATGATGCGTAATAAAACATATTGTGTATAAAACATACTTATAATAATCCATTACATCATCCTATTTCACTTAAAGTATTCTGAAAAAATTTTTTGATTAATGGTACAATGGTTACATGATGTTATGTAAAAAGTTTATTTTACATGAAATTTTTAAAATCATTCGGTATATGCAAATGTTAAGTGAGTTTGCCTAAGTGGTATTTCTTAAGGACTATTTTCAAGGAATTTTTTTTTTAAAGGAAAGAAAATCAGTTCATCAATCAACATGAAACAAACAATATTCTATAAGGACTTACACTGTGGGACAATTGTACAAATATAGGTTTCAGAAGTGCTTGTATCCCATTCACTGTCCTAAATTGGTTAAATATTCCTCCTGCCCTGGGCAGCCACTTAGTGTACCCTTTTCTCCCTGGCTGCCATGTGCAAGTGGCCACATTCCAAATGAGCCAAGTAGACAAGTACTATTTCATGTTCCACTTTAAAGGTTTAAAAAAAGAGAGAGATTAATTTACACACAGGCTATACTGCATAAGCCCTCTTCTAATGACCATCCAAAAACATGTATCCCAGTGAGGAAAGTGGCTGTGCAAGAAAATGGCCAACACAGAGGCCATAAATTGTCCATTTCCTAGGCTGTGCTCTGCACATTGGTTTGTGTTTTGTAATCCCACTGCCTTGGAAGAGTGCCCTTCCTCAGGAAGGAAGCACTGAATCCAGTGTCAGACTCTGGATTCAGATGCTGGTGTGTCTCTCATTAGCTGTGTGATCTTGGGTAAGTTGCTTAACTTCTCTGTGCCTCATCTCCCTCATTTGTAAAATAAGGAAAACGGACTGATAATTTCATGGGCACTGGTGGGCCTAGGGCAAGGGAGAGCAAACTTTTTCCAGGAATGGCTAGATTATAAAATTTTTCAGCATTGAAGGCCATAGATACAGTCTCTGTCACAACTATTCAACTCTCCTGTTATAGCACAAAAGCAGCCATAGATACACAAATGGGTGTGACTGTGTCCTATAAAACTTCGCACAAATAGGTAGTGAGTTGGATTTCACCTACGGGGTAGATTGCCCACCCCTGGTCTAAGGAATGTCAAAGCCTCAAAGCCGGAATGAGAAAAGTATTAACAACAGTGAGGACAGAGCACCCACCAATGGAGGAAGGATCAAAGGAGTTCTGAGCACCAAGAAAGAAGATTAAGGGGGGCTCAAAGGACCCATGGGCTCCCCATACCCCGTGCCATCCTCTGGCCTGGAACACCACCCCTTCCCCCAGCCCATTTTCCAAGTTTCAGCTCCAAGGAGCCTCTCCCGTTCCACCTACACTCCTGATGAGGGAAGGGACCTGTCTGCTCCCGCCTCTGTATTCCAGAGCAGACTGTGTTCAGTGGGGACCAGGGCAGACTGCCCAAATGTGGAGTGTTTGGTAGAAGGACCACTGGCCAAGAGCCTAGAGAGGGGCTGGGGTCCTAGCGCCACCTCTGCCGCGAACCTGCTGTTTGACCTTGTGTGTCTGGGGCCAGCGAGGCAGCTGCAGCCCCAGGTCCTTCCCTGCAGGCCAGAGTTTGCCTCGAGGGGCACCACAGGATGAGTCTGGGAGCAGGGGGCTGTGCCCAACCTGTGCTGAGCCCCTGTGCCTAGCTCCTGCTGGGCATCCCTCCCACCTTTCCCCAGAGCTAAGGTGCACAGCCCAGCTCACCCCTCAGGTGCCCCTGGCCACAGCCACAGCTTCTTTCCTGGCCACGAATTATATTCTCCTAGAGCCAGAGGGCCTTTGAGATCAGCTGGTTAATATCTTTGCTTTTTAAATGAGAAAACTGTGGCCCAGAGAGGAGAAGAGACTTCCCCAAGGTCTCGCAGGTAAATGTCCTAACTGACTCCCAGGTAACTGTGCCCTGCCTGCGTCCCTGCCTCTGGCTCTGAGGAAGCGCCACCCTCCATCTCTGTGGAATGCACACTACAGAATCTCTGTGGGCCCAGGCAGGACCATCATTGGCCCATATGATGCCCTTGTGAGAATCATTTTTAAAGCACCCTTTCCTCTAGTCAAATAGAGCCCCACACCAGCACCCACAGCATGCCAGGCAGATTATAGGAATTCAGTCCCCATCTGGCCCCACAGCTGGGTACCTCTCACAGTAAGCAACCTGCACAGCCTTACATGGAGGCCCTGGGGCCATGCCTAGTAGCAGGGATTGGTGCTAGCTTTGGCAAACCTGAGATCACAGACCCATCTGGAAACGTCAGGGAATACTCAGGTTTAGGCCATCACTGCAGTATAGGAGTGCACTCCCAGTGTTGCAGGAAATCTGGATTCCATGTGAAATATGCAGTTTGTAAATGTTGGCAAGGGATTCCGATTTTTTTTTTTTTAAACACCATGCTGGCCAATCCTGTGCAGACCACACGGGACAAGTCTATAGGCTGACAGATTTGCCATCTGACATACTCACAATACAGATGTGAGATGACAGGGAGTGACTTGTCCAAGGTGACACCTGGAGCCAGTGACACCTATCCTCCAGCCTCCTCCGTGCCTGTGACCCACACTGTGCCTCCATTTCACAAGTCAGCATGAACTGCACATACACCTCCCGGCCTGGCCCGGTCCCCAGCTGATATTTTTACCAAATGTCACAGCAGTTTGCAGGAAGGCCCTGGGTCTGGCTTGAGCCAGTAAATTATGATGGCTTGCCAGAGAGCTGTAAACAGGATTCTGATTAATGAATTCCTTAATGGTCGGGCCCTGTGTGCAGACCTTGTCTGAGTGTCACCCCCAGTAGATACAGGAGGAGGAGTTGGCTGGGCAGTGAGAAGATTTGTGTCATGTCTTTGCCTCAGAAAGAGAGCTCCAAACCTGCTGGCCCCAAGCGCTGAATAACCATTCCTCCGTCATTCCTAATAGTGAGCCTGCCTTGCCTGGGTTCACACCAGCCCATGTGTCCATAAGACCAGAGAGAGATGATTGAGCCTTGGGGGGAAATAGAACTGGCTGGCCTTCACCATGATCTCAAGAAACTCGAAAATGCCCTATCTGAATCCAAACAAAGAGCCAAGAAGCCTTATGTCCCATGCTGGTGCCTGAGGCCTGAGCCAGAGCAAAAAGCCCTGGGATCTACCTCTCCTAGTTGGAAATTGGAAATTCAGGCAGTAATAGCCAGACACAAACCTATCCAGACTCCCCAAGGATTTGGGAAGAAGGGAAACATGGGAAAGTCATTAACCAGGGAATAGTCTTCCTGGGTGACCTTGGGCGAGTCTCCTGACCACTCTGGACCTTGTGTCCTATTCTGTGAAATGAAAGGCCTGGAGTACACTGTTCACTCGGCACTCAGTGCAGAGGGGAGGGGGGGTGAGGTCAAAGCTAAGGCCAGAGCAGGGGTGACAAACATGGCACATGTGGCACCACTCCCCCCCGTGCCCAGGGCAAACACTGCTAATCGATCCTGGCCTTCTTTGCCACTGAGCTGGGACCAGACCTCACGGCCTTTCTCAGTGCATGATTCAGGGCAGCACCACCAATCAATCACAGCTGGCAAGTGTGAGAAAATCGATTTGTTATCCCCAGACTGGAATATTTATCTTTTCTGCTTAGTCTAAGAATGGCAGCTTGTGTGGTAGAGAGCACTGGACTGGGAGTCGGAAGACCTAGATAGCTGTTGGGTTCCACTGTCAGCTGGCACCAGGCCTCTCTGAGTTTCCTCAAAGTCCTTTCGTGCTCTGAGGTTGTGGAGCAGAGTCTATTAATTATAACAACAATGGGCATTTATGTATCAGGTACTGTGCAAGGCACTTTATGGCATTTTCTCATTTAGTCATCATAAAACCTGATAAGGGGGAATTAGTATTGTCCCCATTTTACAGAGAAGGAAACTGAGATTCAGATAGGTTAAGTAAAAAAGCCCAAGTTCACAACAAGTAAGTGTCCAAACTGAGAGTCAAACCCAGGCATCTTGTGGCAGGTTAAATATGTCCACAAAGTCTTTGAGGCTCCTCCCATCAAGAGATGGAATCTGTTTCCCCTATCCCTTAAATCTGGACTCACTCTGACTCATTGAATGTGGCAGAAAGGGCACTGTGTAAGTTCCACAGCCTCGGCCTCAGGGGCTTTACAGCTTCTGTTCTTGCCCTTGGAATGCTGCCCCAAGGCTGCCAGTCTGTCCTACTGGAGGACGAGAGGGCTTGGAGGAGGGTCGAGGCACTCCAGCCAACAGCAGCAGACGTGTCAGCAAGGCCACGGCGGGCTGTGCAGTCCAGCAGACCCTCCCGCTGACTGCAGCAGAGTGAGTGAGCCCAGTGGATGCCAACAGAGGTGCTGCCCAGGCAACTTACAGAATTATGAAAAATAAACCACTTTGCTTTTAGAGCTACTTATTATGCAGCAACAGCTAACTGATACACAATCTTCCTCCAAAGCCACATTCTGAATATGATGTGTGTACTTCACAAGAGGCACACAGAGTAGTAAGAACATGGTCTTCAGAGCCAGACAGCCTGAGTTCAAAGTGCTTAGAATATTCTCCCTGAAGAAGGGAAATTTCTGGGCTCACTGGGAGTCAGTGTCATTTACTGAGTGAGGGCTCCTGAGTTCAGCAGCAAGGGTCCTGACCATCTGCTGCCTCTTACATCCTCAGTATAGGAGAGAGAGCGAGAGTAAGAGAGAGAGAGAGAGAGAGAAAGAGAGAGAGAGAGAGAGAGAGAGAGAATGTTCATGAGCACACCAGAGCCCCCAAGGAAGAACATCTGGATGACACCTCCTCTACAGTTACATAATGTGCAGACTTCCATGGTAGTCCCTACAGGTAGATGCTATTGGTCCTGTTCTTCTCAGATGAGGAATCCAAGACCCAGAAAAAGAACTAGCCTTAATTAGGGCCAGCCTCCTAACTCCTGGTCTCTTCCTCTTGGTGCTGACACAGTGACAAAGGTCCCACCCGGGAGCCCATTCCCCAGCCTCAAGAGTATGGCAGAGGCAGACTCTGGGATTTCAGTTATCCACAGCCAGCTTTCCTTGTGCTGGGGGGATGACTGGGCCAGGACCAGCCCCTCTCTGAGGCCTCCTGTCACCAGAAACCCGCAGGAAGGAGGGGGGCCAGACTACAGCAGGAGGTTAGAAAGGGAGTGTCTTGGCCATCTCTTGGGTGTGCTTGACCTCCATTTGTCTCTCTTCTTGGTCCTTTGCTCACGGTCACCTGGCACTCCTTCAGTCTCCATGAGGATAACCATCCCCTTCCTTTATCAGTGGGGCAGAGCACCCGGCAGAGAAACAAAACCTGAGATTTTCTGAACACTCAACCTGTGCCTGGTAATATAAACATTCTCCCTTTTAATTGACATAACAACCTCACAAGGGATGCCTTGTTACCCGGCTGTTGCAAATGAGGAAACCAGGGCCCCAAGAGGCTAAGTTACTGGCCCAAGAAGACACATTTAGTAGGTGTCAGAGCTGGGATTTGAATCCAGACCCTCCAACTTCAGAGCCATGACCATTTCCACTGCACCACATGGCATCCCCCGGAGAACCCGGCATGGAAACCCTGGTGTGGAAACGGCCGAGTGGAAACCGCATTAATGAAAGAGAGATTGAGCTGGCGCGGGCCCCGGGGCTGGTTCCTCGTCAGCCTGAGCCCCGGGAGGAGCTGGGGAGAGATTTTCCCAGCATCCTCGGCAGCTAATTACCCGCTTCACTTTTTCCTTTCCCTGCTTAGATGTTTCCGATGCTCTCATCAAATGCTCCGAATCCAGCCCGCAGAGCAGGGCTGAGCCTCAGAGCCGGCAGGCTGGGTGGCGGGGGTGCTGAGAATGAGTCTGCAAGGCTTACTCACAGCCCCCTGTCCCCCGGGCAGCAGCCTGGGAGGCCACTCCAAGAGGACAAGGACCCTGTCGGCTCCACATGTGGCTACATCTGTGGCCTTCAGTAAAGATTTGTGGAATTAATAAATTGAGCACTAGCAGGTGCCAGGCACTGTGCCCTGACGTTCACATCCGTACTGCATATGATCCTTACACAATCACACCTTGCTCATCATCACCAGTCCTCACTAGGCGCCCCCACCGTGCTGAGTGCCTGCCATGGGGCGGCCTTACTTCCCACTGTTCCCCTTGATCCCCGGAGAGAGCTCTCAGGAGTGCCCCCCTCCCAGTGCTGTCCACACCTCAGATGGGGAAACTGATGCCCCAAGGGGTTAAGTGATTTTCCCCCAGTTAGTAGGGGGCTGCGCCAGCTTCAAACCCAGGACATTTGACTCCTGAGCCAGTGCCCTTAAGCACTGTGCTCTGCATGGTGTAGAGAACACTAAGGCTGGGAGAGTGAGACAGGAGCTGACCCCTCCGGGCAATTCCTCTCTAGCCCTGCCCATCCTCCTCCTCGTAGCTGCTCCTTCCCACCTCCTGAGCCACCTTCCAGGGGACCTTGCGTCCAGCCCACTCACTCTCCCTCTCAGCCTCCCTCTGTCTGTCCTTCCTCACGCCCCACGTCCCCCCCCCATGCTTCCACCTTCCTCTCCCTTCCTCCCTTTGCCAGCTCTCCTATTCCTCCCCCAGAAACGAAACAGGCATAGCACTCGGGGGGCAGGAGACTCGGGGGTCAATGTCAGCTCCCCACTCGGGGCTGTGTGACCTTAAACAAGTCACTTGGTGCCCAGAGCTTTGGTTTCTAATCCTCAAATGAAGCTAATGAGCCCCCAGCCAGGTAAGGCCTTGGGGTGGGGGGAGGGGCTAGCTAACACCAGGCAAGCCCACCCTGAGCCCAGTGGTCTGGGGGATCTCTCTGTCCATCACTCTGTCAATTTCCTGCCTCTCAGCCTCCTGAATGGGTCTAGGTGGAGACAGGGGTGGAAAGGGATTCAATCGGAAGTGGGGACCTGGACTATGTCCATTTTTTGAGTCAGGAAAATAAGCTTCAGAGAGATAAAGTCACTTGCCTAAAAGCCCCAAGGCTAGTAAGAATTTGGGTACAAATTTGAACCAGCTCTATGCAAACACAAAGCCTGTGTTCATCCTTTCCTTCAGTGTATGTACTCCCTGAGCACCTACTATGTGCCAGGCAGCTTGCCCAGCAGAAGATTAGCAAGACCTTTCAAGGCACAGCCCTCCTCTTCCAGGTGACTGGGGAGGTGTCAAGGCCAGATGAGATCATAGGTAGGAAAACACTTGCAAAAGCCAAGGGCCAGCACATGACCCCCTCGCCTCCCCAGGCCTACAGGAGGGCCTTTCCCTGGCTGCACAGCTATGGAAGGAAGGAGGAGGCTGGGGGTACACAGAGGCTGGAGATTGCTGGCAGGCCCCTCTGGAACCACCATTCCTGGGAACCTCCCCCTTTAACCCTCCCTGACACCAGGTGTAAGACTCAGATTGAATAAGCAGAGGACCCTTGGGCTTGGTCCTGTCCCACCTCAACCGGTACCCTTGGGACCCAGAGGCCACTGCTCTGAGAAGCCTCCCCCTTCCCCAGGTCTCTGGCCCTGCTGGTGCTGCTCCGCAGAAGCCCCACACAGAGCCACGAGCAGAACCGGGCCAGAGCAGGGGCAGCGCCAAGAGGAAGCCCTGAGCATGTGCCGATGCTGACAGCAAGATGGGAGGTTATTTTTAGAGACAGCCTGATGGGGTAGCCGTCTGTCCCACTGCACGGTGACACGGAGATGCCCCCGGGAGAAGGAGCTTTGCAATCCAACACTCAGCCTCTCCTGGCCTCCTCTAGGGAGTCTGCTTGTTTTTGCAATATGTCAATGGCCCTTTATTCTCAATTTTGTGGGCAGGGCAGCAGGGGAGAGCAAGGAAGTCACTAATGTGTATTGAGTGGCTTCTCTACACCAGGTGCCTTACACACATCCTCTCATGTAATCCTCCCAGGTGTCCTGAAATGTGGGCATCACCCATCCTCATTTTACAGAGGAAAAAACTGACATTCAGAGAGGCTAAGTAACTTGCCCAGGGTCACACAGCTTGTGAATGGCAAAGCTAGGACCTGAACAAAGGTCTGCCTGATGCCAAACCTTGCCCTCTTTCTACTCCATGGTGGGTCTTGGAGATGTGTCCTCCTCCCAGTGTCTGGATGAGCACCCTGAGGGCCTCTGGTCTGGCTGCATCTCCTACTTCATCACCGCCCCCTCCGTGACCTTCAGGTCTGACCTTCCACTGAGCCTTGTAGACTTCTGGGTGAGTCAGCCCATGCACATGGCTCTCCTATGGGTAATGAGTATTTATTAAGTGTCTACTATATACCAGGTACTAGGCTCTGTTAATCTCCCACAGCCGACCCACGAAATGGTGGAAAGGACAAACCCCTTACCCTGGGGGCACTTATACACTGTACCTCTGTGCTCTGAGCTTTACTCCAGTCTTTTATTAATCCTCAAGATGCCCCTGGGCAGTGAGTGTTTATTATCTCCATTTTGCAGATAAGGAAAATAAGGGTTGGAGAGATTATCTCTCATTTGCCCAGAGCTTTGAGATCACTTGGTTTAGGGCCCCTATTACATTTGCACAAGCTGTTTAAACTTTTCCTTAATTCATTCACTGGCTTGTTCTTATCAAATGCCTCCTAGTTGCAGGAATGCTGAGGGCCTGAGGGGATCTTAGAGACCGCCCCCCCCTCAATACCCTTAGCCCTTATCTTACAGATTATGGTGCAGGTAACAGTCATTTAACTCTGCCCATTTTGCAGATAAGAAAGGCAAAGTCCAGAGAGGGGACAAGACTTTCTTCATGTTGTACAGTGACGAACACAGGAGAGAGACTGCCTCCTCCCTGTACCCCGTCTGCCCCCAGCTTTGCGCAGAGGCCCTTGGCCCTGAACTGGAGCAGTCCAGGACACAGTCACAGGGTGGGGGTGTCCCCTTAGCACCTGTGCACTTGATCTCACAGGAAGCCAGAGACCTTGGGCCAGGGAGAGGTTAAGGCACTCAGGCATGGGAAAGGGAAAGCATTTTGGAATGCCAGAGAAGTTAAGCATTTCATCAGGAGCCATGGTCAGTGGAAGGCCCTGCGGGGGCTGGGGGTAGGGAGTGTGGTGTAGCAGGAGGAACTGGAACTGGGTGCCAGAAGCCCAAGTATGTATCCCTCAGACTCTGTGGGGCCCTGACCAGGGGACTGGTGTCCTTGACCTCTCTGGGCCTCATTCCCATCTGTAGAATGGGTGAAGTACGGCCAGGTGGTCCCTCAGGTTTCTAGTCAGCTCCATATGGTGGTAGATAAGGGCCTGCCATCCTGTTGGAGTGACAAAGGGGCACCTATGACAAGGCAGCCCACATTGGAACCCACAAGAAAAATGGTCAGAGGTCTGCAGCATCCGGAGGTGAGCGTAAGAAGCTGCTTCGGCCGGCAAGGCTGCCTGGATGGAAGCCCCCTTCCCAGGCTCCCCCCAAAGGCTGCTGGTGGGGAAACAGGAGCAGCCCACAGCCCGGCCTGCAAAGTCGGCTGCCAGGGGGAGGGTGCGGAGGGAAGCAGTTGCAGGAGGCAGATGTGCTAGTTTCCTGCTGTTGCTTTAACAGAGTCCACAAACTGGGTGGCTTACAACAACAGACATTTGTTCTCTCGCAGTTCTGGAGGCTAAAGTCCGAGATCAAGGTGTTGGCAGGACCACACTCCCTGCAGGGATTCCAGGGGAGCATTCATTCCCCTGACTCTTCCAGCTTCTGGTGGCTCCAGCATCCCTTGACTCGTGGCCATAGCTCTTCAATCTCTGCCTCCACAGTTACGCTGCCTCCTCCTCTGCCATCTGTCTCAAACGTCCCTCTGCCTTTCTTTCATAAGGACACTGGTCATTGGATTTAGGGCCCACCTGGATAATCCAGGATGATCCCTTCAAGATCCTTGACTTAGTAACGTCTGCAAAGACCTTTCTTCCAAATCAGATAACATTCCCAGGTTCTGGGAATTAGAACGTGGACATGTCTTTTTGGGGCCACAATTCAACCCCCAAGAGCAGGATCTCGGGGAGCCCAGGGCCAAGGCCCCACACTCACTGGCTCTTGGAGTCCGGGAGGCCCCTGGCTGCTCAGCTCAGCTGGGTGGGGAGTGCCAAGTGAGGGGCAGCCTGTGACACGCCTGCCTGCGGGCCCCCCCTGAGGCAGAAGGCTAGCAGCAGAGGTCGCTGGGAGGGAGGGAGTCCTTTCTACAGAGGGGAATCCAACTCTGGGGAGGCAGCAGCCTGTCTTCCAGCTCAGAGACAAATTAGCCAGCTAATTCAACTCCATTGACTGAAATGGCCAAGCCTAAAGGGGACTTAGGGCAACCAAACCACTTCCTTTTCCACCCAAGCACAGGGAGGGCCCAACACAGTGAACAGGTTGGCGGCCTAAGAGTGGGATCTCAGGCACAGTAGGACGTATGGCAGAACTTCCCAGTGCAGCCCAAACACACTCCAGTGGGCACCACCTTTTCTTTCCAACACAAGTACAGGCCCCAGAGCCCAGATTTAGCAAGTCTGTCCCAGTTTGGGGCATCTTATATCACTATCAGAGCCATTGCCAAGCACGCCTTCAGATCTGGGGTCTTGAAAATATGTCAGTGAACATATAGGGCCCTTTGTGCTCCAGATCACTGGAGGGCGAGCTCTGGGCTGAGCAGCTAGTTTACCGAGTGTTGTGGCCTTGCTCTGAAAGGGACAGTGTGAAGAGAAGAAAGGCACAGGGCATCGGCCCAGTGGTCAGGGAGCTGCAGACTAGGCGGAAATTGTGCACACAAAGAGAAGTAACGGAGTGTGGCCTGGAGGGCAGGGGACAATGGCGTGGGCGAGAAAGCATTCTGGGTGTTTGAGGAACTCTTGGAAGGAGAATTGTGTAGAGCGATTAGCTTCAGGATTGAGGCTGGAAGCGGGTGTTCCAGGGGCCCACAAACCACCCGGTCTTGTAGCTTGCAAGCGGCAGCATTGGGCTGGATTCCAGGAAGATTAATACGGGGCCATGTGTCAGACGGAATGAGGGGCAAGAGAGAACAGGGCAAAGACACTAGTTGGGAAGCTGTTGTCCAGATCCCAAGAAAGGTAGTGAGAGCTTAAACAAGGGTGGTGGCTCTGGGGCCGCAGAGGAAAGGATGTAAGAGGGAGGAAGGGAGGGAAAAGGACTCATTGAACATCCATTCTGTGCCAGGTGCTGCGCATGGTACCTCTCATCCACCATCCCACTGAGTCTTCTCAACTACCATTCCCCTGGGACAACTGGCTTCCTAAGAAACATCGTGTTGTCGAAAAAAAGAAAAGTGCCTCACAAAAGGAACCTTTGCAACAGGAAAAGGAGACATTATAGAATGAAGAAAATTGACTCTCAATAAAGTTATTTATTTTCTCTGTAGTAATTCCAATAATTAAAATGTCTTATAGGCAAACTTGCATTTCATGATTGCAAGCTAAAAGTAATGGAACAGCGTGCTCCCCACATGTAGGGGCATGTGTCATCACCCCCTGTGATTGTGTCATCACTAGTAGCAGCAGTCCAGTCATATGGCTCATGTTCCCTAATTAATCAGCCCTACCGTTTCCAATTCAAGTTATGGAAATGCATGTGTGGAGAAATGTCTGTGTTTATTACCCCCACTTTACAGTTGGGGAAACAGGCTCATGGTCACAAAGCTCGGGAGGGGCTGAGTAGAGATTTGGAAGCAGCCTTGTCTGATGGGGGATCTTTCCACTCTGCTCCCCGGGAAGAGGAATAGCAGGGACTTGGAGACTGATGCTCACAGCCAGCCAGGAGGAAAGGCCGGCACAGGCAGGGCTCTGGGCCAGGGACGGAGGCCAGCCCAAGCCTCCAAAGCAGGCAGCCAGGGGAAGGCAGTCCCTCCCCTGCTTGGCCCGGCCGTCCCTCTCACCACCGGGAGCCCTGATTGAGTGCGGCACTTTCAGAGCAGGGAAGGACAAAACTGGGAAAGGAGGAGAATGAGCAGACAGGACGGGGGGAAGCATCTCACCCAGAGGAAGACAGCACCCTATTTAGGGCAGACCGAGGGCAGCTCTGCCCAGCTATCTCTGCACTACCTTTTAGCACTTTAATCAAATGCCTTCCGGATGGGTTTGCCCAGATGTCAAAAATCCAATCGGATACATTTATTGGCCTGACAACCAATTTTCTGCTATGTATCATCAGGGACTGATGGTCCATTCTCGGCGGCAGAGGAGTTGGCTATAGTACAGCTGGGAGAGCCATTGTGTGCCCTCGATATTGTTTCGGGCTGTCATGGGGGAAAGAAAGGAGCCTGAGCCCACAGGGGCAGACAGACAGACAGACAGACAGACAGATGGAAGGACAGAGGTTGCCTTGAGCCTTGGACCCGGGCACAGTTGGGGAAGTGCTGAATGGAGAGGAGAGATCAGGGAAGCTGGCAGACCATTCACAGTCCACGTGGACTGGGGCACTGCCCCTTCC
Source organism: Daubentonia madagascariensis (assembly GCA_023783475.1). Taxonomy (NCBI): domain Eukaryota; kingdom Metazoa; phylum Chordata; class Mammalia; order Primates; family Daubentoniidae; genus Daubentonia; species Daubentonia madagascariensis. The sequence goes on along the minus strand of JAKFHU010000144.1, from coordinate 996,531 downwards.
TAACCTGGGTCTCCTCGGGGGCCTCACCTGCCACATCGGGAGGATGGGGCAGCAGGCACCTGGCAGGGCCCATGTGAGGACCACGTGGATTCGGACAGCATCCACTCAGCCTCCCTCCTATGTAGGGCATGAGCCAGACAGCCCATTTGCACATGACTCCAGTCCTTGGAGAGCTTCCAGCAGAGTGGGGGGACACCAAATTAAAGGGTTGGAGAGAATCAAAGCCCCTCTCTGCTCTCATCCCTTTCCAGCTGGCCCTGAGGAGCCCTAGGAGTCGCCAGGAGATCCCGTCACCTGCAAGAGTTGCCAAAAAGCTGGGGACGAAGCCCTCAGCCTCCCCTTCATCCACAGCAGCTCCACTTATATCTTTCCTGCCTTGTATTGGTTGGGCTTTGGTGTAAGATCACCTTTGAACAAAGAATTGTATTCCTTTAAAGAGAAAATTTTGAGAAGCATTGTTGTAGTCTGATCCTCTCATTTTACTAACAGAGGCCTGGAATGGCAAAGGGATGTTCAGGGTAACCTGGGAGGGCTGCTCAGAGGGGGTGGCATGCACAGTGAGCCCTGAAAGATAAGCAGAATGTCCCCCGCTTTGAGAGGCAATGAGAGGAGGAAGGAAACACCATATCGTCCTGTGCCTGTCCCCACCTTGGGCCTCTGCTCAAGGTCCTGCCCCCGGTGGGTGCAGTCCTCCTTTCCCCATGCCTCACTTGCTCACTTTTCTCCTCCTCTGACAACTAGCTCATGCCACCTCATCCATAAAGGCTTCCCATCTAGAATGAATGGTTCTGGCCCGCTTTCTCTTGCACAGATTCTTCATGGGGCAGTTTGGCTCTTCCATCATTCTGCCTGGCCCTGTGGCCAAAAGTGGTGATGCCAGTGCCACCCAGCCCAAGCTAACCAGGAACACACCTGTATTTGAACAAAGGTGTGTATTGCCCGCTGCAACAGGGAGCATGCACCCCACAGGGAAGAGGATGCCTCAGGGAGAAGGGAGAAGGTGCCACATATGAGTTACAGGGTTTGGGCTTGTGTTAGGGGAGGATTCAGGGAAGCAGAGCTTTGTTCTGGAGGCAAGGCAGGGAATAATTCTGTGACTGGGTATCTTAATGAATCTTGTCTAGAAGGAGGGGAGAATAGAGCAAAGCTGAAGCTGTAATTGGTAAAGAAGCAGTAGTCCCTGATGTTAGCCAGGCTAGGGGGATGTTTGGTGATCTTTGTGGTTTGGACAATGTTCTTGTTTTTGTCTGTGTTCAGACACAATTATGGAGTGGTCTTGTTTTCGTCATGCTTGTGGACTTGTCTGATGTTTATGTTCTGGGAAATTGTTTATGTTCAATGGGAGATCACCGCAGCCTGGCCAGGAGTGCCAGACCAGCTCCGGCTGTCAGGGACCGTCTGTGTCCTCCAGGGCAGTGGCTGAGCCCAGGGCCTGGCACAGAGTGAGCACTTAGCGATAGTGTCCTACATTGTCCAAGAGGTTGGGTCGTGCAGGGCGGGTTTGAGAAGTCAGCATGGGGGTGCAGCTGGAGGTCAGGAGCAGGCCTCAAATGCCAGCTAATCACATGAGATAACCGAGGTGACTGCGCTCTGGAAGGTATAAAGTACAGGCGGATGGTGAGGATTAGTCTTATCTCCTGCTTCTTCCTCCCTGGACATTGGCCTGGAGGCTCACAAGCTGTTCGGCAATCTCGCCAGCCTCGAGAGACAGGAAGAAAGAGAAAACACAGCTCAGCAGAAGCCGGAGAAACCCATCCCGGGTGGGCAGGCCAGTGAGGAATGCTATTTATCCTGAGGACGCCCCTGACCTTTACCCACACAACAGGGACAGACGCACGGAGCCTGGCTGCATCCTTCTCCTTTAAAACAAGAAATGGAAGCATTACTCACCAAGCCTGGCCATTTATCATGGTCTGGGGACATTAATTTGACAGTGTGTCATTTTCCATTTGGTTTGGGCCCGGTGGAGGCTGCCCTCGAAACACCTTCAATTAAATGCAGCTAATAACACAGAGCTATTTTGAGCAAGAAGGGCCCGCTGCCTCCCCCCAGAGCTCCGGTGTGCGTGTGTTGGGGGCGGTGGGGGGGTGCAGATGCGGGGAGGCTGCAGTTCACAGTGATCCCAGTGACGGGATTGTTTCCCAAAAATCTAGGCTCTGCCCCAGTTGCAGGCAAGTGAAGTGCGTACAGGACAGAGAGAATGACCACCTCATCCCCTGGGATGAGAAGATTCCAGCAACCTGCTGGGCTGCAATGCAGCCCTTTCCGTAGGATGGGGGAAGGCGTGGCTCTCGCCTAGCAAAGAGAGAGCACAGGTTTTGGAGTCCAGCAGACTTGGAGGTGGTTCTCACCTATTCTGCTTCCTGCTGTGTGACTTTAAACAAGTCCCATAGCCTCTCTGAGCCTCATATCCTCATCTGTAAAATGGAGACAAGAGTTCCTCTTTCACGGAGTTTTATGATGATTCATAATATTTTATGAGCTCAATCTAACAATATATCCTTGAAGCTTGTTAATTCATTGGGGGATAACTTGTAATAACCTTTTATATTTTCCAAATTTAAGATTTGGAGAAAGATCATTAAGTGCCCAACACCCAAGACTCTTTCTTCAGTGAGACCCAGAAAGTAGCAGAGTGCTTCAAGGAAAGTACAGAGTCCCCAGAGTTAGAAACATCTGCATTCCAACCCAGCCCTGCTACCAACTAGCCATGAGATTTGGGGCAATTTAACAGCCTGTGCATCAGTTTCCTCATCTCTAAGATGGAGATACTCATGCCAATCCTCCCTGGGATTGTTGAGAGGATGAAATGATGTGACATATAAAGTACCTAGCAAATAGTAGATGCTCATTCATATTGGCCTACTCATTCTTCTTTGCCTAAGCCCAAGTCTAAAAAATAAGCACTAGTTGGTGATTAGTACATTTTAGGTATGTGTTAAGCATTGGGTATAAACATTCTCATTTTAATCTTCAAAATGCTATAAGGTTAGTAGTATTAGTAGATTGAGCCATATGAAATTTGTTGTTTTTGTAGGTCAAAATTGTTGAATATCAGCAATTTCATGCGTACAACTTAACATCTTCCATCTTCCTGATGAGGCTCCTGGTGCTTGGGGATGTTGACATGCTTGGATCAGGCATCTGGACCAGTGGTGGAGCTGAGATGGGTTCCTGGCAGTTGACACTGGAGCCTGTCAGCTTCAGGCTTGATGTGGAGGGACAGAGGGTCCATGAGAAGACCCCAGGCTCTGGGGAATACAGGACAACCACCATGAGTCCTGCTTTCACAGGTTGATCACCAATTCAAACTTGCTGGCACCAGAAACACTTGGTCAGACCCAGGTAGAAGTCTGGAAAGACACAGTGTAAGGATCAAAGTGAGGTTAGGTTTCATATGTGGGGAGGGCCCAGTGGGGCTCTTAGGGCTCTGTATAACAACCCCAGAGGATCACCAGGCTCTTTGGGGACCCTGGGACCCACCCTTCAAGCTCCTATGCCTAGCCAGCCTCACAGGCAGCTGCCCTGACCACAGGAAGACCTCTGACAGCCATGAATGCCAAGAGCCACAATTCACCACATGTCCAGCTGCCAACGGGCTCCCTGCAAAGTGTGATATTGATTCAGCTGCCACTGCTGCGGTTCCTTCAGAGCCTTGTGCTGGGGCAAAGCCCACGGCCCACCTTGAGCTACCACTGAGATCCCATTTGTCACAATCAAGATGCTGACAAATGCCAGCCATAATTCAGGCATGATTCAGAGGGAAGCATCTTAGTCTGGGTAGCACCAAGAGCCTTGGGCTCTCGTTAGGTCCTGGCCATTGGCTTTCTCTGTGGCCATGGACCAGCCCCTTTCCTTCTGTCTCCTCATCTGTAAAATGGGGCCCTGAATGAATGACCTCACCAGTTTCTCCAGCACTGAAGGTATACAAGTCTACATAAGCAGATTTCAGAAGGTGACTGTCTTATCCATTTTGCGCTGCTATAAAAGAATATTTGAGACTGGGTAACTTATAATCAACGGAAATGTATTTGGCCCACAGTTCTGGAAGCTGGGAAGTCCAACATTAAGGGGCCATATCTGGTGAGAGCCTTCTTGCTGCATCATAACATGGTGGAAGGCATCACATGGCAAGAGAGCACATGAGAGAAGGACAAACTTGATTCTATAACAAACCCATTCCCATGATAATGACATTACCCACTTATGAGGGCAGAGACCTCATGACCTAATCACCTCTGAAAGGTCCCACCTCTCAACACTATTGTATTGGAGATTAAGTTTCCAACACATGAACTTTGGGGGACACATTCAAGCCATGGCAGTGACCTCACTGGTATATTTAGACACCTTTGTTCCTGGAGCAATGAAGTGAATTAGTAAGATTCTCCTGTTTATGGTTATTGACTGTTCAGGCTAGTTTCATCTCATGCTATTTTTTTCAAATAACTTTTTTAAAATTATTTTTCTCTTCCCTGCACTTCCCCCCACACACACCCCCCACACCATAAAAGTAAGACTAAGAAAGAAAAAGAAGGAATCCACATTCCTTTCTTCCATCACCAGTATTGTTTTTTGTTAACTGGTTGAGACAAGCATGTGGACATTTCTCAGCAAGAATGGATGCCTTTGTCAGCTTCCACGATTCACCGATTCACCGGAACTTAGTGCTAGGGCAAACTGCAAGAGCCCTGAAGTTTAAACAGGATATGCATAGCCATAGAGGACCAGGCCAGGCAGTGACGACAGTCTACCCCTTCTTTTTGCCCACAGGTAAAACGGGTAAAAACATTTTGGAAAGCAGTTTGGCAAAATTTATCAGGATTTTTTTTAAAAGTTCATATCCTTTGGAATATATCCTAAGAAACCAATCCAAAGTACCGAAAGAGTCATATGCATAAAGGTGTTCATTATGTGAAAAATTAAAGCAAATTAAACACCCAGCTATAACAGATTGGTTAAGTAAACCATCCTACATCTTCTTGATGGAATATAAAATATTATACATCAAGTTTTTTAAAACTCCATAAAACTTAAAATAACATGGAAAATATATATATATGTTTTAACAATAGGGGGAAAAATTATTCCAATCCAGTTAAACATGATGGATTAAACACACCTTGACCTTTTCTCACTAGCATTTCATTAAATTGACAGTAAAGGGGAGAGATGTATAAAAATCTCAAGTCCAAAGTGGTTTGTGACATCAGGAGATAAGAGAATTCAACAAACACCTGGGCTTTGGAAAGCAAAGGCATGAGCGGTAATGACTCAGCAGAGTGGAGAAAGCTACAAACTACAACACTTGCAGAAGGGAGACCAATGAGAAGCAAATTGATTTGTCTTAAAGAATTCCTGAAAGACTCAGCGCTTGAACGCTCCAAGTCTGCAAAAATCCATGGTGATGTGCAGAGCTAAAGGCACTGCAGTTAGTTTAAAGTCTACATCTGGAGCAAGTGCCCTCCCAGGCCCTCCCTCCCCACCTTCACTCCATCCACCTGGTGTCAGACTTCAACTGGAACTTGAGAAATAAAAGACAATGGAAACATGTCTGCAAAATGCAGAGGGAACATTATTTCCAACACAGAGTTCTATACCCAGCCTGATCAAAAATCAAGTGTGATGGTGGAATAAGTACATTTCAAACATGCAAAAAATTGACCTCCCTTGCACCTTTTCTCAGGAAGTTACTGTAGGATGTGCTTCAGCCAAACAAGAGAATAGACCAAGAAGTAGGAACACATGGGATATCGGAAACTGGGGATCTTATCCAAGAAACTGGCACGATTTCAGATGGCTATTATGCAATGGGTCCAGTGGGTCCAGAGCACCTAGAGAGACCCAGAGGGCAGCCAGTCCAATGAGGGGTGAGGTAGGAGGGGCATAGAGGTGAAATTTGTGCATTATCCGGTATGTTGTTTCAAACTCTTAGAAAATAATATTGATAGGCATTCAATAGTTCTCTTGGAACATGGAGACCTGAACAAACAAAAAAAAGCAAAGAGATATTAATACCAAAAGAACATAAAACAATGTACAAAAAGGGGAATGTAATCATAGTACCTGACTTAGGTCACGAGGAAACAGTATTTTCATAGCCATAATCACTAAATGGAGAGCAAAACTGTGGTCTAACATGGTAGGATAATAAGAGGGGAAATGGAGGAGGGAGCTTGTAAAGTAGATAAATCCTCAATTACCAGAACAAGAAGTCAATAGATAATGGGGGGAAAGCAGCGTAGCAAGTTACTCAGAAGTATATGAAGATAAATAATAGAAGCAATGCCTAAGGGAGTTGAAATTGTTTCTTCTCCCGAGTGGTGGGAGTGATGAGAAGCCAGGATAGGACACGGCTGCTTTGCACATGAAGCCTTTTCATGTTATTTGATTCCTTAAAACTACGTGCATATATCACTTTGGAAAAAGTAAAAATTAATTTTTCAAAACTGTTTCCACAATTTGATCGTAACTGTCAGTTCTATGCCTGGTTCTTGAAGCCAAGCTGACCCAGTCCCATATCATGCCCCAAGGCAGCTGCTAAAAACAAGCAGTAAAGACTTGCTACCTTGGGAATTCAGGCAGTTACCCAGGCTATGGCTCCCTGTTTGCTCCCAACCTGATTGTCTCACTTTTCTGTCCCTTGCCCTGAGCCCCAGTTCCATATAGGACGCCTGTGTTCTTGCCTCTGACTTTCTGTGGTGTCAGAGATGCTCTTGGTTTGCTAGCCTCAGCATTTCAATTCAGGTTTTCCCTCCAATTCCCCCTCAGTTCCCATTGTCTTGGGTGAGGGTTCCTGCCCCAGCCCCAGGCTCCCAGCTGCCATATTTACACCACGTGACCCTGCCCACTGGCCACAGCCGAGTGGAGAGAGGGTGAACACCTGACCCAGGCGGAGCCAATCCAGCTCTCACTCTGGGAGATTTGTAATTGAGGCTGGGACAGCCAGATAGCTGGACTGCTTTCTTGAATAGTGAAAAATATAAATGCAGGAGCTGTAGGCTGGAAGATTTCCAACTTCATGGGCATGAAGGGCAGACAGTCAGGAGAGAGGGGGAGAGAGAGAGAGAGAAAGGCTCAGACAAGCGCAGGGGAGGGGGAAGCCGACTTAGAGACCATGTAGTCTCAAGCAGAAAGGCCAGGAGAGAAACTTGGTCCTCAAATGGCCCTGCCTAAGGCCTTGATTTCTTCAAGCTCCTCTGTCTCCTTATGAGAAAGCCCCCTTTTCTGATTAAGCTAGCTTGAGTTGGTTTCTGTCACTTACAACCAAAAGAGTTTTAAGTAAAAACCAACCCAGCCCATCTCCCTAGACTCTGAAGAGGAAGGGGTGGTAAGAAGTACACAGTTGACTCTTTTGAGACCCCGGTATCCATTCCTCACCCCCAACAGTCCCCAGTTTCCTTTGTGGGGTATACCTCGCCTTACATCTGCAGTCCCCAACCCCTGGTCAATGGCCTGTTAGGGAAACAGGTCCGCACGTCACCACCTGAGCTCTGCCGGCCTTCGCCCCCATCGGTGGAAAAATTGTCTTCCATGAAACCAGTCCCTGGTGCCAAAAAGGTCAGGGACTGCTGCCTTACAGTGCAGTCTCAGTTTATAGTAAACATGAGATCTGTGTGTTTCATGGAGAAGGGTGTAGGGGGCCCCAGAGTCTCCTTTTGCTGGAACCTTCCTCCCCCTACACTTGTTCAGCCAAGGGATAAACGCATGAGCAATGCAACTCTCTGTGGGACTCTGAATCTGAGCAGGTAGGGTTGCCGTTCATCCAGTCCACCAGGAGTGACCAGCCAGGGAGATGGACAGAGTTTCTGCTCCTGAGATACTCTGGAGCCACTGCTTCCTGTCAGTTCGCAGTTTGTATCCTTCTTTCCTTACAGCCTCCATCAAATGCTTCCACTAAGCCCCTTTTGCTGTTGTTGTTTGTTTGAATTAGCCCAATTTGCTTTCTGTTGCATGCAGCCCAGGGACCCTGACCAACCTTGGGAGGAGGGACCAAGAGGAGGCTGGGCAACTGTGTATGGAGCCCCTAAGGCCTCAGAGGCCACACCTCAACTCTGGGAGCAACTGGAGATGGAGCTCCCATTTTCAACAGTGGCACTGTGAGGGAGCCTTGACTGGTTTGGCAGGCAGTGGAGGCTTTGGAAATAGAGGAACCAAATCACTGGCAGTACCTGGTCACTGGATGGGCAGACTCCCGGAATGATCGCCAGGATTTTAAAAGCAGGACTGGTGATCTGGTGGGGCCTGGCATTAGAAGTTTCCTACATACTGTGTGATTGTGACCTTTTTTACCACTAGGCTGTTGTGCCTGTGAAGCACCAATTATATAGCTAGGGAATTGACTGAAGGAAAATTATATAGTGGAAAAAAAGACTGGTAGGAAACAAGTAGTCTTTGTTTTTCTCCTTTTTCTTCTAAGAATTCTCTCTCCCTCTTTCCTACCCATACTGTCATCTCCATGACCACCACCCCATACCCTCTACCCCTTCTCAGGTAACCCATGTTAACAACTTAGTTACGTGTCATTCCGTGCTTATATGCAGACTCATATAACCCTTTACAGACTTGCATCTACATACATGCACATACGTACAAATGCAAAGGCAGATCATTTTGGTTATTGTTTTACAAAAGGTGGATCATGCTACACACACTTTTCTGTATCTAGCTTTTCCCTTTCAACATACTTCCCCACCCCCCGTCAATGGTACAATGCTCATTCATTCTTTTTAATGGCTGTATAATAGTCCACAGTTTATGTACCATCATTTATTCAGCCTTTCTCTATGATGGGCATTCACTGTGTCCCCTTGTGTGTGTGTACGCACGCACGAGTGTCACTCAAATACTGCTGCAATAAACATCTTTGTACTTACATTTTTACCTAGTGGAGCTTTTATTTCCATGGGCTAGATTCCCAGGAGGGAGATTACTGGGTTGAAGGGTGTGTGCAATTTTTTTTTATTTTAATAGATGTTGTCAAATTGCTTCCCACAAAGGTTATACCATTTTGCATTTCCCCAAAAACATAAGAGGGTACACTTTTCCCACATCCCCCAAGACTAGCAGGGAATATTTCAAAATATTAACAGTGATAGTATTTGGATATTGGGACTATGACTGCTTTTCCTCCCTGTCTTCTAATTTTATCTTCTAATGTTTCCCCTTTAAAAAGAAAAAAGGTGCTATACATTTATTTCACCCAGCCCCACCCCGCCCCTGTGCTGATCCTCCGGAAAAGGGTTCCCTGAAACTTGCAGGCCCTGGGGCTCACTGTGCAGACCCTCCCTGGGCACTGGCTGCCCCAGTCCCTCCTGGACCTGTCATCTCATCCCAGGAAGTAGTGGACCCCAGAGGCCTTGGCACAGTGTCAGCACATCATAGGTTTTCTAAAGCTGATACACCAAGGTTACTTGCATGGAAGGTACATGGTGCTCTGGTAGACAAACTTCGAGACTCAGAAGCAGACTTATCTGGGGTCGAAGCTTCAGCTTTACCAAGTCACTTAACATCTCTGAACCTCAGCTTCCCTGTCTGTAAAATGGGGATAACAAAGTGACTACATCACAAGATTGTTAAGAGCAAAGTGCTTAATATTTATAAACGCTTAGAAAAATGTCTGACACATAGTACAGGCTATAACAGTTTGTTAAATAAATAATGTCTGCTTCATCCTGTCACTATGAGATCATGTGCACCAAGGTGCTCTTTGTGGCACACACTAGCTGAGACTCTACAAACGCATAGTAAAGGCTGCTGAGTCAAGTGCTTACTGGGCTTGGTGCCTTCCTTTGCACTCCCTTAACCCTGTGCTGATGGCTGTTCCTATTCTCAGAAGACACAGCAGTCATGTCTGGTTTGTTGTTCTTCTCTATGCTCTTCTAGTGCCTGGACCAGCTTTGCAGGCTGCTCTCAGAAAGGCCCTGCACTTGGTTTATTGCTCTGCTGTTGCCATCTTGAAATTCTTGAACACAGTCCCCAAATATTATGTAGCCCATCCTGCCTCATACAGTGCTTGACATGAAGTGAGCCCTTAATGAATGTGTATTAAAATGAAGGCATCCAAATAATAAATAAGACGTTGCTTCTGCCTTCTAAGTGCTCACAGTCTCATTGGGAAGACAGCTATGGAAACTCTGCAGTGCACTAAAACCTCCACACAGTACATGGTGTGGCCATTACAAGGCCTGGCTTAGAGTCAGAAAAGCCTGGACTCAGAGCCCAGTCTGTAATTCTGGACAAATTACCTGACCTCTAAGTGCCTCAGTTTCCTCGGCTATAAACAAGAGCTAAGACTACTAACTCGGCCAGTCTAAAAGGTCAGTTCTGAGGTTTCTACTTCAGGCTTTGGGTGGGGGAAAGGACATAGAGTATGGACAGGTGGCATTCTGTTGAGTTGTGATTTGAAGCTGGGTGTGGGCAATGGCAGTCTCTGCCTCCGGGTTCATGAAAGGCCCCATTTTCCAGAATCTCTTGGATCCACCAACCTGGTCCTGGTATTCCTCGATTAGCCTTGTTGGGGGTTCATACCTGGGGACTCTGATGTGGGTCCCTGCCCACCAACAAGGGGTTTTCCTTGTCTACAAGAATACATCCTTTTCTGCACACAAGAGTCTGACTACTATATGGAGGTCACTTGACATCACAGACAAGGCCTTTGAGTGATGACAGGACAGCATTAGCAAATCCACAGCTCCAGGAAGTCACCTGATGTAACATCTAGCCCACTCTTCCCACCCTTATGTCCTGGGACCATAACTCCCCCTTCCCCAGCTTCCGAGGATAGCCCTTTCCCGTCTACTTCACCCTCCTTCCTCCATCCTGGAGCTGACCTCTCTCCAACATGGCTTCGAGGCATGTGGCACCTGGCCACAGGGGTGGAGTTGATGATATGGGATCAACAGTTGCCAACCCGAGTTGAGTCCTACAGGAAGCAGTGGGGTCCCCAGGTGATTTCCAATATTTCAAATACCCTGCTGAGAATTACACCTGGACCTAGACTTAGATCTCACAACAGGCTCATCGAACTCCAAGGTCTGAGCTTTGGGCAAAACTCAATTCATTTGGCAGACTCACTCTTTCCCATCAGGGGGTTTATGATGGTTAAAATAGTATTTAATAAAGGGGCTCTAGGCAATGGATAGCTTGGAGTAGGTTGACCTGAACAACCTCGCTGAGAAGTTAGGATTCCATTGTGACCCCTGTCTTGGGTCCCTCCAATCTCTGTCCCCACTCCCACCATTATCACCTCCCTGTATCCCTCTATGGTGCCCTCTTCCCCTCAATCCTGCCCTAGGCAGGCACTCATCCGTTCTCAGAGCAATCTTCACAGGATCTTCTCTGTCGGAGAGGAAGGATTTTATGCAAGCTCTGCCTAAAAGTTATTCCAGTGCCTGCTCCTCCCGCCTCCTCCCCCGCACATGAATCTTCCTGCAGGGTCACCCTGAGGACAAGCAGTTTACTAACTCAAGGGAGAGTGGGGCACTCAAATCCCCAGTATCAATGAAATTTATGAGTCATGGATATCACAGGACCCTGTTTTCATTTGACTTCATTCACCACTTCCTTTCTTCGTATTAATTTCTCCCAACAGCCCACTTATCTTCCCTCTTGGAGCCCTGCCCACCATTACTTTCCCTGATACAGTGGTATCTGTAACAGGCTAAAGCACTCAACGCTGGGAGTGCTTAGGAGTTGGCTGGCTCAAGCACTCACAAGTTACTCTCTGTGGCTAATCAAATGTCAAAACAACCTCCCCCAGCGATTTGGAGGAGCTTGGTGACAGTAAGACATTGGCCACCGGGCCATCAGAACAAGCCACATTTGTTTGGTGGCAGGCAGGGAGAGTGGTTTCTGTTGTGTTAAATTCCTGGTGGCAGCGAGCAGTTAACTTTTCCTGAGAAGCAACTGCTCTGTGGTTGGTGGGGTTTGGAATTTTTTTTTCTTCTTTTCTTTTGAAGGCAAAGAGATACTCCATGCCAAGGGTCAGCCGGGGGGTGGCTAAATTATTTTCTATCACAAAATGTTGTAAGGCCTCTGAATCATAGCAGCAACAACGATGGTTAAAGGGAAGAGACTAAATCTAGGAGCTAGTCTCAGTTCTGTTGCAAAGAACACTGGCAAGTCACAGCCACTCTGAACTTCTGTTTTCTCTTCTGGAATATGAGGGAATTGGGTTAAATGGTCCCTATGGTCCTTGAACCAGAAGGTGAGTCAACTTTACATTGTACTGTACAATTTAAACACTTCTATGCTTGTTACTTCATTTGATGTTCACAATAACCCTATAAGTGAGCCAGAAGGGGGATTATTATCTCCATTTTATAGCAGTGAAATGACTTGCCTGTGGTTACACAGCCAGCATGTGATGGAGCTGAGCCTCGATCATGGGCTGGTCTCCCCTTCCTGGCCTGGGCTTGTCTCACCTCCTCATGCTGACAGGGCAGACTCTAGGAGCCAAACCACCTCCACCTTCAGCTCTGTGCAGAAGCTTTTGTTCCAGCCAAAATTCAGGGAGCATCCTGTCCACCTCATTTTCTGCTGAATAAATTGAGACCCATAGAAGGGGGTGAAAAGGCCTCCCCAAGCTCACACGGCAAAGCGCCCATTCTCCTGGGGCATAACAAAGAGCTGTCCCCCTCCATTCTGCTCATGGGTCCCCCAGGGGCAAGAACACTTGTGTGTTGGGCCTCCGCTAAGGATGGGTCTGTCAAAAAGGTGACACTGGCAAATTCTGGGGGTATTTGAGACACCATCACTATGTCACCATTACCCACACTGCTGCTGTGGGGCCTTGAGAAATTGTCACTGGGGTCCTCTTGAGGGTTGACATGCCAAGAGAGGTCATGACAAGGTAACCCGTGTCCACTCCCTGCCCCCGGCCCCTCCACATCTCCCTCCATCAGCAGCCTGAATCATCTTTTAGGGTCCTTGAAGTCTTCCAAATTCTACAGAGGCCCAGCTCCACCCTATTCCAGCCCCACCCAGACCTTGGAGGGAGTGGCTTGCTCCATGGCACCCCATGCCTAACCTGCAGTCACAACAACACAGCCTGTGGGGTCTGGCCAGCCATAGGTCCTCTCCCTCCTGTCCACCTGGTAAATGCCAACTTTCTCCTCCAGACCCAGCTCAGTGGGTCCCTCTTCCAGATGCTGCCCCTGCAGAGGCAAGTGATTCCTTTTCCCACTCCTGTGTCCTTTTGGAAGCATTTGTAAGACCACTCGTGCTTTCACATGGCAGCCACTGGTCCACAGGGCTGTCCTCCTTTTAACTAGCCGCTCAGGGAAGGCAGGGGCTCTGTTTTATTCCTCTCAGCATCTTTAGTGCCTAGACTGTGCTGGAGCTCCATGACCTTGCAGGGAGGGAGGGAGGACAAGCTTTACGCACTGGTCAGGAGAATGGGCCATGGCACCAGGCTGGCCAGCACTGAAATCCAGCCCTACCACTTATAGCCTGTCGTGCAAACCTCTCTGAGCCTCAGCTTTCTAATCTACAAAATGGGGACAATGGGACCGCAGACTTCATCAGGATTCGTGGGAAAAACCATGGGAAGGGCTCAGCACATCACAGGCAGTAACCGGGAACTGTTGTTTTTATTACTGGGGACTTCCCCAAAAGGCTCCTCTGTGAGCTCACGAGAAAGCCCCTGGGCCTCCACATCGCTGGCAGGAGTGCCAGGAGGCTGGCAGCCCTTCCCTCCCCCGCTTCTTCTCCAGCCCCAGTTGGAAAACCCCTTCCTTCAGGCTGCCCCAGCCAAGCTGCTTTCCTTTCCTTTGTTGACACAGGGAAGACCTGGCTGCCTGGGGCCTCGGCTGGGCCGCCCACTCTTTGAAGGTGCAAACACGAGGCTGTGTACTTTGGGCCCCTCTGAAGGGCCATTTCTGGTGAAAGACCAGGTTTTGAAATACTTCACTCCTTGTTTGCATTGGGAAGCCCATCGCTTGGGTCTCTGAAGGCCTGGGTTCAGAGAGGCTGGAGGTTCTGTCTGTGTGGTGACAGAATCAGGCCCTAGTGGGGGAACGCAACCACCCTCTGCTCCCTGGGCTGCGCCTGCAGGAGCCACCGGAGTGGGGAGAGGGACCTCGCAGTCAAGGAGTCCACCTCTGACTGGGGAGAGCAGACAAAGGCACGTGGAGGCTCGCCAAGGTGAGTCAAGTGCACAGACAGCTCGGACCAGGGTTGGAGTGAAGAAGTGGTCTCCTGTAGTTCTGTCTACAGAAATACCTACCCCCGTGCCTCTCCCAGCCTCTCCTCTGCTCTGGGAACCCACCCTCGCCTCTCCGCCCAAGAAGTATGTAAACTTCTCATTCGGCCAAGAGTCAGGAAGAGAGGAATGAACATTTATTTAAGCCACATTGCTCTAAGAAGGAGCTGTCTTAGCCCAACAGCCTGGGGCAAAGGTAGAAGGGGCCAGAGGGGAGGCAGGGTTGACTTGATTCCTGTGGGTTTGAAGGAGGATTTGATCTCCTCTAGGAGGAGGAGCCACCATGTCCTGGGTGGTCATTAGGGCCAGGTGTTTTACGTGTTCTGTTTACTTTAAGCCTCCTGAGGTGGGTGGTGCCATCCCCATTTCACAGATGAAGAAACTGATGCTAGAAACAGACTGGGCTCCTTGCCCAAGGACCAGGACCTTGGTGGCAGCTCCTTGAGGACAGGGTCCTTGTGGGGCTCAACTTTTTCTCTCTGGGCTTGGTCCAGTGACCTCCCCTGTATGCAGAAGCTCTTAGGGAGTGTTCCCTGAAAGAGGCAAGGGCAAGGCAGGACTTACAGAGGAGGGAGTGTGGAGGAAGGCAGCACAACAGCCTCAAGGCAAGGATCTTCGGGATAAGTTCAGAAGCTGGTGAGAAGCCCAGTTTGGCCAGAGAGGAAAGAGATGGGGGACATGAGGACAGAGCAGTGGCAGGAGCTGGCTGTAGAAGGGCCTGCACCTTCTGCATACATTGTGGGGTGCCCAGCCAGGGGCCATCTGCAAACTAGACAGCCAACAAATAATGATGGAGCTCTCTGAGTGTGCCTGGTGCCTCAGGATCCCCCAGGGAGCATACAAAAGGCAGAGAAGTAAACTGATTTATTTATATAGTGGTGGGTCCTATGCAATGAAAACAAATTTCCAAACCTTATGCACTAGGCTCACATGCATCTCCCACAGAAAGGGCCATCTTTTCAGCCTCTGCTTGCAGCCTGTTTACTCTTCGTTTTCATATAGTCCCAACAAGCTGAGGGACCTGGATCCTCAGCCCCAGGCAGAGTAGAAGCTGTGGTCGAGGATGGCGGTGCAGGTTACAGGCAGGTACCTAGGCAATGTGGAGACAGAACAACCAAAGCAAGGTGAGGGAAAGGGCTGCAAATGCAGAGCTGGCCAGGGCTGTCTCACATAGGAGGGCTTTGGGATGAGGCAGAGCTGGGCACCCTGACTCCGCTGCCGTCTAGGTAAGTGAGGGCACGCAAGTCCCTCCTACTCTGAGACTCAGTTTTCCCATCTGAAAAGCAGACCTCAGACCACCAGGTAGTGGCAGGAACTAAAGGACATGAGGCGTGTGGTCACTTGTGTCATGCTTGCTGTGCTCATGTTACTTTTTATTATTGGGGAAACTCAACACACCCTAGAACAGTAGATTTCAAACTTGTCTACACATCAGGATCATCTAAGGAGCTTTAATAAACACTCATACCTGTGTCTGCCTTCTAGAGATTCTGAATTAAATGGCCTGAGGTTGGCATGGCATCAGGATTTCTTTTAAAGCTCTCAAAATGATTCCAATATGCAGCCATGGTGAGAACCACCACCCTGGAATCAATGGTAATTCATCCAACCCAGAAACAGATGTTGAGGGTCCTATCTGAGTTGCCAAGAAGGGGCTAAGCCTCTACTGGGTACCCAGGGTCTGAAAGCACAGGAACATACTTTAGAAAGCCTTCTGGCAGAGTGGTTAATTTCTTTTAAGCTTTGGCTCTTAAGGGAGTAAAGTTCAATTATCTGGAAAACTCACTTATGTGGAACCCCTCACTCCCTAATGACACTGGCTAAATGAGGTGTTACGATTCTATAGATTCTCAAATTAGAGTCTTTGTGATTCTTCACCCAGAAAAAAAATTATCCAGAGGCTTGGATTTGAAGCACACCCTCACTGCCCAGACTCCTTAGGAAGCTGGGCCACGGTCAAAGCTTGTCTTGGGGAAGGGTGACCTGGCACGGTGGGAATATATTTGCTCCAAGCCCAGCCAGTCCATTCCCATGTTGTCTTAGATCCGCAGGGCCATTTAGACCATTTGCACATGAGACGGCAAGCCAATAACAACATCCCGACATGCTAGGACAACACCTTCATCACCCATCCTGTGGAGCACATGGCTCCACATGGGCATTTTGAGTTTTTTTTAATAATACAGAATAAAAATAAAGGATTTGTTTCATTTGTTTTATTAACCCATTTTTTACCACGGGGGCGGGAAGAAGAAAACAAAAGTTACTTTGATTATTAAAAATCTCATTTTGTTCTTAAAGACCCCACACAAGCAAAACCCAGAGATGGAACATTTTATCGATGAGTTTTCCTGACCCAAATAAGGGAAAAAGAATGGGAAGAAGGGGCCATGCCCCAGGAGCCTTTGTCACTGTCATAGTTAGATCTCTACTTGTTTGTTTTTTATGGCCCATCTCCTCACAGGAAAAGAAGCTCTGGGAGAAGGGACCTTGTCCATTTTGTTTATTATGGTATCTCCCATGCCTACAACAGTGCCTTGCCAAGAGTAAGCATGCAATAAACATTGGTGGAATAAAAATGACCCCTGAACTCCGTTTTGAGTCAAAGTTCTAGGACACGCTAGTTACCTGCTGTAGTAATTTGCTAGGGTTGCCGTAATAAAGTACCACCAACCCGGTGGCTTAAGCAACAGAAATGTTTTCTCTCACAGTTCTAGAGGCTAGAAGTCTGAAATCAAGGTGTCAGCAGGGTTGGTTCCTTCTGAGGGCTCTGAGAGAGAATCTGATCCATGCCCCTCCCCTAACTTCTGGAGGTTTACTGGCAATCTTGGGCGTTTCTTGGCTTGCAGAAGCATCACACCAATAGCTGCCATTATATCCACATGATGTTCTCCCTCTGTGGCTGTCTGTGTCCACATTTCCTTTTTATACAAAGACGCCAGTCATGTAGGGTTAGGACTCACAATAATGACTTCACTTTACCTCGATTACCTCTGAAAAGACCCTCTATCTGAATGAGATCACATTCTAAAATACTTAGTGTCAGGGCTCAAACATATAAATTTTTGGAGGACACAATTCAACCCATAACACTTGCTGATTAATCATTAATTCATTCATTCATTATTTAAATCCATTCCTACCATGACTTGTGGTAGGCAGCCTCTAGCTGCTAGATGCTTTGTTAAATACTGGGAGACAATAAAGATCATCAGAAAAGGTCCCTACAGCCAGAGTTGAGAGCACAGGGCGGAAATAGAAATTGAGAACTGAGTGCAATCAACCAAGGACAGGAAAATCATGACAGAACTGCACACAACGTGGAGCAAGACTGCAGGATGGGGAGCGAACACTTCTGTGGAGGGGATCAAGGAGTGTTCACGGAAAAGGCAACACTTGAGCACGGCAGCTGCAGGATGAAGAGGGTGTCCCTGGGTGGAGGAGGGAGGAAGGTGGGTGGATGGCAGAACAAGGGCAGGAAGTAGGAGGGTGCCGGGCTTTGTGAGGCGTGCCGAACACTCAGGGAGTGAGGCTGGGATGGAATCAACATGAAGCCATGAGGCAAGAGCCACACCTGTAAAGGGGACAGATGTGGACGCCTATGTGTATATTTGCTGGAGGCCAATTTGTTCTTGAGGAGAGGAGTGATTTAGCAAGATCACTAGTAGCGCAGGGAGCCAGAGTTCAGAAGGCAACTTCCAGAAAGCCCAGGCTGGAGCTGTTGGGGTAGCTGGAGCAGGACTGGAAAGAGCCATGAACTCCAGACTTCCCCAGGGGTGGGCCAGGACAAGTGGTGAGCAAGGAAGAGGCCTGCATCAGGGACAGCACAGGGGCCATACTCTGAGACAGGGCACAGACAGAGAAGACAGAGAATGGACAGGAGGCTGTGAGTCAGATGTGGACGAGGACAGCCGAAGGCTGGGCGTTGCAAGTGGGCGTGGCAGGGCAGGGGGAATTCAGGAGAGAGATCAGGGCTGGAAATAGAGATTCAAAAAGAGGACATTATAGGAAATGAGGCCACCTGGGGAGAATGGTACTGGCCTAGAGGAAAGGGATAAGGATAAGGCCCAGGGGCCACCAAGATGGGGAATCTCAATGCTGGCTACACATAGTTTCATCTGCAGAGATTTGAAGTCATACAAATGACCAGTGCCTATTCCAGAGGAGCCTGATTCAACTGGGTGGGAGGAGGAACTAGCATTAGTATTGTTTTAAACAGTGGTTCTCAACGTTGGCTGCACACGGGAATCACATTGGTCTGGGGTAAGGCCTGGGCTTCGGGAGTCTAACACATAGCCAGGACTGAGCACGCCACTCTGCAGGGCAGGTGGTGGAACGGACCACAGAGGAGCAAAGGGCAGATGGCGAGGAGGAGAACCAGGAGGCCCTTGCAGCCTCAGAAGCCCAGGGAGGGGTCAAGTACTGCAGGGAGATCGGAGGGGTTGGCACGAAGAGGTCATTGGGCAGTAGTGTGCTGGAGCCAGTTCCCACCTGCCCGTGCACATCTCTTCCCAACACTGTGTTCAGTGGCTTCACTTCGGTAGCCTGAAATCAGCCACAGCGAGAAGATGGGTACCATGACAATTGGCGAATGCTACCAATCAGGACACAAATCAGTTCTTTCCCCAGAGAGTCAGTTGTTAAACATTTACCAGGACACCACAGTCTTTAGGCTTGGATGCCAGCTGGGTGGAGTCTGCAGGGCCGGGACAGGCTGTGTGGAAGCCAGCCAGGATGTAGAGGCTTCCCCTTGGTAACTGAAGAGAAATCCTGAGGCCAAGGACAAGAAATTGCCATCCGGGACCAGAGTTTTAATCCATGTGCCTTCCATTCCAGGACAGGCTCCCTCCTGAAGGGTCCCAATTTCCAGGCTGGAAATGTGTCCTCCAGGCCCCCAGCCCCAGACCTTTGTCCTCCCTCCACATGGGCTTTACTGCCTCCATCCCCTGCTGCCCACAGCAAACCAGAGCTGCAACACTGGCTGGCCCCCACAGAGTGGGAGGCCCCAGAGATTGTGACACCTGGCCTCACCTCTCATGGCCCCACCTCGCTGGACATACTGAGGGCAAAAAGTTAAATGACCATGGAAGAGGTGGATGACAGAGTAAGTCAGAAATGAGGGAATATGACAGCCCAGTACTGTCAAATGAATGTGTCAACAGAACCATGTTGCAGCCCTGCAGAAGGGGTGGTCTTTGCTGAGGGGCAGTTAGCATTGGCAGGTGGGTAGGAAGAAGGTGTCAGCTGATCAGTTGTTTGTGGCCATCTCATAAGGAGAGGACAGGGCTCAGCATTATTTTATTTCCCCAAAGACATTCCTATGTTGATTTATACTTCTTTCTGGGCCTTTTCTGCATTTCCTGGGAGCCCCTACTAGAAGCTCCTGCTGGACCTTCTGGAACTTGGTCATAGCAAAGAGCTGGCCTCCTTGGCAAGTTCCTCATGAACCCTGCCCAGTTCTACCCAAATCTCCCCTCTCTCCCTCCCACACACGCTCAGCTTTGATCAGCAAACCTGACTCCTTGAAAACCCCTGCAGGGCAATGGGGAATGGGCTCACCCAGTCAGTTCCAGCTGGCTCCCATCCCAGCCCATTCGAAGCACCACCACAGGAGAAATGACGATTTGCACCATGTTTAGGGGAGGCACTGATAAACCAGAATGGGTCCAGGAGCCAGTGATCAAGCTGTACCCCAAACACCACTTCACAGGAGGAGGCCCAGGGACCAGGCATCATTTGGTCTGGGGAGATTCTGACCCCAAGAGTTTACCTTGGAAGCTGGCAGAGCCACCACGTGCATGTGGAATTCACCTGTGTGGCAGTAAAAGGCTGAATGTGGCCAAAGAGAGGAGTATCTATGAAGCAGATACAGCCCAGTGCCAGAGGACGCTCTGGTTTTTAGAGCTGTCCGGCCTGCTGCCTGCAGAGGCCTCTAAAGTTGGCAAAAGCAAGTGTCAGACCAATCCCCATGGGCTGGAAACTAGTCAAGAGGACCACCTCTTAAAATCCCACTGCCAACACATGGGGCGGTGCCTCCCACACCTCACACCACTCCACCCCCAGCAAGAGGGGCTACAGCCCTAGGAGGGGATGAAAGGTAGCTCTGTGTTTACCTCCCCTAATGCTGGACCCTGACACACCTCTTCCTTTCTCCTGGCCCTGAGATGCAAGACATCTCTGAAGCATGGTCTCAAGAAAGGCCATGCCTAGAGGTAAATGACCAACAACAGTGAGACTAGCATCTAGGCTAGGAAGGAATATTGATCCGGACCAATGCCTTCAGCTAAAGAGAAAAACTTCCTAGGTGTGATATCAGGCAATGTCAAGCTGGACACGGGAACTTGTCATTACAGTCCTGTGCTGGAGGCTGGACCTCTTCTATCTCACTGAATATTCCTTTTCAGAGGGCCACTGGATATTTCCCATAAATCTACCTGGAGGCAGGGTCTGGCTTGATGTGGAGGTGGGAAAAGGAATCTTTTAAAAGATATATTTCTGTACTTCTATATGGAACACCATTTTACATTATTAAACAAAAAACCACACCTGAGCAGATCTTGCAGACAGATAAAATAGGGGGAAAACTCGGCCCCATCACCAAAGGATCGAGGATTGCGGAAAGATCGAGAGCCCCTGTAGGTTGCATCTTTCCCAGTGTTTGTTTTCAGATCATTAAATACGTAACAGAGGTGGAGACTAAAAGCTGAAATGTTCCAAGCCACTGCTGATTAAGCATCAATCAGAAATTAAGACTAAACAAGTCTGAAATTGTAATGATCCTTTTTAAGGACAGGTTCGTGTCCGCTTGATTTTTTTTTTCCTTTTTTTTTTCTTTTTTTAATTTTCTTGGCAGGAAGCTAAGTGACTAAAAGCACATGCTTAAATACAGTTCAGCTGGTGACCTTGGCACTCAGATGGGTATTGTTCTCCTCATTTTACAGGTGAGAAAGCGGTGCTCTCAGAGTGTATGAATGCACCAGAGTCACACTGCTGCTGAGTGCGTGCACGTGGAGGGCCTGGATTCTATCCTGGGCAGAATGGACTCCAAGTGGTAAGTGCCACCCCCATGCCCAGTCATACCTCCCCAAGTGCAGACAGAGGAATTACATTTAAGTTCTTTCTCCTCGTGTAGCTGGCAGAGATCTGGGCTTTCCCTGTTAGTGTGGTGGTAGGTTCTGGGGCAGACAATGCAACTCATACTTACTGAGCATTTACTATGTTCTAAATTCTACATTACATGTATAATGCCCTTTAATCATCACAACCACCAAGTGAGTAGATACCATGATGCATCCCACTTTACAGACAAGAAAACTAAGACCTAGAAAGGTTGAGTAGCCTGTCCAAGACACCTGGATGATAAGCTGGACCCAACCTACAAACCCAGCCAGTTTGACTCTAGAATCCCCATGCTTACCCTCTGCCCCTGCTTCCCCAGTGTCTCAAGTGGAGGGCCAGCCTCTTCTGCTTGCTGCATACTGAGCCCCGGCCTCTCTTTGGGTTCCCAGCTTCTGCTCTGAAGATGAGGAGATGACATTTGGCATGAGCCCTCTGTAACTGGCCCTGAGAGGAACTGGTTTTCCCTTGGGGTTCAGGATTCAAAGGGTTAACTGTAACTTTACTCCCCTTTCAAAGGAAATGAAGCAGAGGCCCTATTTGGGGGTAAGCCCTATGCCTGAGTCACTTTGGCACTTAATTGCTTATTATTTAATTGCCGTATTGGGGAGCACAAAGTGATCTACTGCAAAGTTATTAGCAAATTCCAGTTTTAAGGAAATAATTACTGAATTCTCCCTCCCTGGGTTGAGTAATTCCTTCCAAGATGCTCAACGACATTAAGCATTTTCACTAAGGCCACTAGCAGCTCTGTAATATGCAAATAAAGTAACTCTGTAATTACCAATAAAATGCTTACTGAAGTGACAAATTTTTACTCAGCAGCAAGTTGGGGAAAAAAAGGGCATCATTTGTTTTTTAAGGATCCTTTAACCTTGTTAGTTGGCATTCATTTCAGTGCTGTTTTATGGTCATTTAAAAAGACAAGGGAGCCAACAGGCCTGCCTGCATGGAGAGAAGGCCCTCCCAGGAGTGCCCCCTTCCCACCAGCCTTGCTCACTGTGTGAAGACTGGATGGGCCCTAGGGGCTGGGGAATTGTAGGCACATGGCAGACCTGCCCTGAAGGTCTCTGCGTGTGCTGGGAGTTTGGCTTTGAATTGGGTTCAGGGCCAATTGTTCCAGATGGGCAAATGGAGAGTGACCTCTCAGCCAGAAGTAGCTGCCCGAATGATCCTCCTGAAAGCTCAAATATGACTGTGTTACTCCCCTGTTTTTAAACTCACTGCTGCTCCAGAGTTAACAGCAGAAAGTTCAGTCATTTGCCAGGCCCTCGAGGCCTTTCACAAGCAGTTGATCAGTCAGGGTGTTGGACACAGTAGGGGTTCTAGCTACCTCTTCTACAGGCTCATCGATGCCTCTCCATACGACCTTGATTTCTTCATCTGCAAAATGGTGTATTGGTCAGCATAGACTAGGTTATGCAGCAGTAATGAGCAAGTCCAAAAATCTCAGTGGCTTAAAACAATCAAAATGTACTGCTTCTTCATGCTACATGTCCATCATGGGTCAGTAGGAATTTCTGCTCATTCTACTCACTCAGCAAAAAGCAAGCTGATGTAGCAGTCACCTCAAACACTGCTGGCCTGTCACCATGCTGGAAGGAACATGAAATGTTCTCCAACTTGGAATGACACATTACTTCCTCTTGTCCAGAGCTGTTCACATGGAACCACCCAACCACAAGGAGGTCAGGAAGTGAAATTCTACTTTGTACTCAGAAGGAGGAGAACCAGAAGTATATGATGACAGCACTAATGACCACCACAAATGTGGATTTTGTAAAATTGTGTGAGAATGATGTCCTTCATAGGGTTGTTGTGAGAGCTGAGTGTGATCATGCTTGTAGAGAGCTTAGCACAGTACCTGGCTCCTGGTAAGTGCTGAGCCAATGTTAAGTGCTCAACACATGCTTATCGGATGAACGTTCCAGTATAACCCTCTGTAGTCACATAGATCCAGTCTCTCTCTCTCTCTCTCTCTCTCTGGATCCCTATAAATTGTAGTGTTCAGAGAAAGCCTTCAAAGAAAAGGTAACAATTGAACCAAGTTTGTGCCATGCTGCAATGTCAGGAGATGACACTCTGGAAGGAGGAAAGGTGTGAGCAAAGGCAGGGAGGTTGGGAGGTGAGACACACAGGAACAGCACTGGGGACGTGAACTGGACTGGTGTACATTTTTTTCAGGGATAGTCCTACATTCAATAGAGGACACTCCTCAAAGAATGAGAAAAAGGGGCTTGATTCTGAAGCCTGGGCTAACAGAAACAATTCGCAGATCAGGAAAATGCCTTTGATGTGCTCTGCATTTAATTCTTGGCTCAGAAAATGTCTCTGGGTAGTAAGGTTAGGGTTAGATCATCCGAAACCTTGATCAGAAACCAAGATCCTGTCTGAGAACCTAGGCGTCCTGACTGTAAGTCCAGAGGCCTCTCCACAGCCCTAGGAAAGTCTCCATGTGGTGGTTGACCCGGTTTTTTCCTCCTTGTTGCCAAAGTATCCATTTCTGGGTGACCACATTGGCCCCTGGGATAAGCGTTTTCTCTCCTATTTGCATTGGTAACTGCAAAGTCCCACTGAGGGCTTGGAAGTGTGCCACCTGCATCCTCTCACACTGGCCCAATTGTTTGTGGCAAATGCCTCCCTTTTGAACTCTGGACCTTCTGGAGGAAACGGTTTCAATAGGAATAACTCCGAACTCTCCCCAGCCTTGCCATCTGGGAGTCTGGAAAGGAGCTTCCAGGATATATGGCTCTTTTGAAGGAAACAAATTCAATTGGTGATTGTGTTCCCATTTAATATGCCTAAGGAGTGGTCTTGTACTCTTGCCAGTGAATTTTTTTCATTCAACAAACACTTATTGATTTCCTACTGTGAATTAGACACTAGGCTTGGTATGAGGGTGGGAAGGTGGGGAGAGAGGATACTTCTTTAAAAAAAAGGCTTTGACCCAATAGATTAAGAAGCATAATACAGATAGGCACCGAGGACTATGGCAGCCCAGAAAAAGGGATGGGTGATTGCATCTGGCAAGTCAGAAAGGGGACAAGACCACCAGGTACCAAACAAAATGGCCCTGCAGAAATTTAGGGGGGTCTTACCTTTACTCCAAAGAGGAGCCTCTCAATATTTCTGGACAGGTTTAGAACACATACAATAAAACATGATTCCACTGAACAGACATTTTAATATGGACCTGCTGTCTATCAGGCACAGAGCTGGGTGACTGAGGGACCCCAACATGAAAAAGGCATAATCTCTGCCCTCAAATTGCTTACCATCTAGTTGCAGTGCTCAATCAAGGTTTGAGCACAGATTACTGTACCACATAGCCCAACAGGAGGATTTGCATTGCCTGAGAAACCCTACCAAAGTCCTTCCAAGTGGAAAGAGCAAAATATTCCCAGGGACTGGAAGGTCCCAGGGTAGGCTTCCTAGAGGAGGTGGCAGAACTGGGTTTTTGAAGGATGAGTAGAATTTGAAGAGATGGAGTGGTGGGGAGCAGGGAGGCGGGGGTGGTAGCACAAACAGGAAGGGTGACCACAGAGCTGAGTCACAGGCACAACCATACACACATGTCCCAACTGGAATGAGGGTCTATCTAAAGCCATGGGGCAAAGCTGGGGCGGTGGGGTGAGACACTGGCGTGTGGGCCTGAAGTCACCAAAGCTGTCACCACCAAAGGCCTTTTGTTCAGTTTTCTCTAAGGATCCCATTTTTTAGCAGGCTTTTTCTACTGAATATACCACATCTATTAAACAACACTCAGCGTGTTTTCCCACCGTATAACCAGTGTTGGCTCAGTTAAGATTATTCTAGCCAAAAGGAAAGAAAATTTTCTGAACATGTAACTCTGGTGCTCCAAACCCTTTGATGGCTCCCCATTACCCTCAGAATAAAGTCCAGCATTCTAGGCCCTTGGCCACCCAGCCTCTCACCTCTCTGCTAGGCCTTGCTGAAGTACTTGTGGTTCTTCAGACCTGCATCTCTCCCCTCTGGGGTCTGAGCGTGCTGCCCCTCCACAGGAAAGCCTCACGCTCTTCCCCACCTGGAGGTGTCCGTATCTCCTGGCCTCTCTGGGCTCAAACCTGAATGCTTCCTCCAGGCAGTGTTTCCTGACCCCCAGATCTAGGAGCTCTGATCACACTGTGTGTCTGTCTCCCTCAGGGGGCTGTGAACACCCAGGGAGCAGGGACTCCGAATCCAGCCTCCAGTGGCCTGCACTGTGCGGTATAGCAGTACTCAATCAAATCTGAGTCATGAGACAGCCAGTGAGCAAGCGTGATGTGTTATTTCAAGTTGACACATAGAGTCATGTCACAGCAAAAGCTACCATTCACACCCACCAAGCTTTTGGAAGGCATGGAATGAACCTGCAGATAACCCACAGAACCATCCTCACAGCTACCAGACCATGAACTTGTGGCACAAGCATCGGGGAACCAGTGGGGATTTTGACCCAGGGAGGGGCAAGCCTTTTCCAGCCACCGTCGTATCTGTTTAGCAGCCCTTCTGCACCCCCTATGCCAGTCACGACAGGGATGGGGCAGACGACAGAAGCACCAGCCGGTTGGTACCAACGTCCCCCATGGCGTCTCTCCTATCCTCTCCCTCTTTAAATACTCCCACCTTCTGGCCCCAGACAGGACATAGGATCAGTGCTTCTGAGTCCTAGTGACATGATGTACCTCTGATCCCTCACACATTTCAAACCCCACCCCTGACATTGTCACTACCAAGAGCAAGTGTTAATTGTGCACCTACTGTGTGCCAGCCACTGAGCTGCTTGATACTCACCTACAGCTTGCAGAACCTCACTCCACCATCCTGAGAGGTAGGGATGATTTCCCTACTGTAGCTTGAGTGTTTGTCCATGTGAGTAGAACAGCAGAGATTTGTACCTAGGTGTGGAGGACCCTGAAGATGGGGCTGCTGCATCAGTCATCTGGTTTGACCTTCACAGCGGCCCAGTCTGGGAGGCTGAGCAGATGGACATATCGTCACCTGACAGCTCATAGATGGAGGTCTCCACAGTTGAAAAATAGATCATAGCACCATTTGCAGAGGATTTCAAGGGCCTGCAAAGGTGGACAATATTAACTCCCTCTTTGGCCAGCCCTGCAACATCATGGATAGTGGTTGCTCTGTGGACAGAACCCCTAGCCTTGGGGGTGCTCGCCCCCAACCTGTCCATATCTCCCGGCCTCTCTGGCTCTCTGCTTCTAATCTTCCCCCACTCCAACGCACAATATCCACCCTCATTCATTCGTTCACTCCTAGTGAGCACCACTCTGTGTCAGGTACTTAACTCACTCAATCCTGAACAACTCAAGAGGGGCTTTGTTACCATCCTCATGTTACAGAAAAGAAAACAGAATCTAAAGGTGTTAAATATGCAAGGTTGTACAATTAGCAGGGGCTGGGGTTCCAACTTACGGTGGGCTGATTCTGAAGCCTCTTTGAGCCACACTCCCTCAGGAGGGCTCTCACCTGCTCTTGACCTCAGTCATTCGGCCATCCGAGCAGGAAAGGAGGAGCCTCGGGAGCTTGGCATCCATTAGGAGATAATTCTAGAACCCAGGGCTCCTCTTTTTCCTCCTCAGACTTTTGAAGTCCCTCGGCCTGCCTTGGGTTCCCCCTTCCGGCCCAGGAACAGTTATGGAGCAGGCCAGAGAGGACTAATTAACAGGCTGCTGAGGGCTTTGAAGATGAAAAGCAGCCTTCAAGTGGCAGCCTATTATCCCTAACTTCACATGCGGAATAATGAAATTCCAGGTTCCAAATGGAGAGTAAAAATCCTTTAATAAGGTGATAAAGGGAGGCAGTCGAGGGGGAGGGTAGGCGGAGGGCAGTTGTGTTTGCTCACACCTTCCCTGTGCACACCCCAACAGGCCTTGGGCTGACCACGTGTGGCCTGGGTCAGCCTGCTGCCCCTGCCAGCAACCTGCAGAGCTGGAGGGAGGACAGGCCTCCCTCAGACCCTGGAGCAGGGAGTGGGGTTGAAAGGGGCTCTGTTGCTGACTATATTCCTGACCCTGCAGGGGTCCTGCCCTCTCTGGGCTCAGTTTACCTTAGGAGCTGACCAATATGATCCCCCCAGCCCCCACACAAGGATGTGCCTTGAGGATGGGGGCTTGGCTTTGCTCCCATTCTATCCCCAGCACCCAGTTAACTAAGCAACTGACTCTCGTGCAGATTTTCTGGGGTTCTAGGATTCTAAGTGCTCCATCTGTCCTGGATTAACACAGCTGAGAAGGAATAGTCCTTCCTGTACCCTCAGGGAGCTTCCTGACTGGCTGGGGAGCTGAGAATCATACACACAAACACACACACACACACACACAATGCCCTGGGGGTAACTGGAGCTCTGAAGAATGTCCCTCTCACCCCCCTCAGAAGCTGTGCTCAGTCTGCACCCCTGGCTGTCTCCCCTCCTGGGCGGTGGGTTCCCTGGGGGCAGGGATGGGTCCCACTCACCCCTGGGCCTCCTGGACCAGCCACAGGGGCAAAGTCACACTCAGACATAAACTCCTGGTTTTAGAAATGCAATAAACAGTCATGAAATTGAATGGGGAAAGTTATTAGATTGAAGAGATTTTGACAGAGTCCCGTCAAAAAGTAAAACTTGACTCCATCTCCACTACTTGGACAAGTTACTTAACCTCTCTGTGCCTCAGTTTTCTCACCTGTAAAATAGGGACCACGATAGGACCTACCCCATCAGGTTTTCCTGAGGTTATGTGAGTTAATTCCTATAAAGAGCTGAGAACAGCACCTGATACAGTGCTTAATGAAGTCAGCCAGTTATTATTCCTTTTGTTATTATTATTTATTTGGTTATTATTATATTCATTAGTTAGTTATTGTTCTCTTCACCTCTTTGCTGCCACCTGGAGTTCCTCTAACCCGTCACTGCACAAGTGGGGAGGCAGGGAGGGCAGATGCCATCTGGACAGTCACTGTGACTAATAAGCCCTAGCACCCCAGCAGCACATGGCAGGTGTTCAGAACTCCCGCCCAGCACACCCTTGATCCTTACAAGCTTGAAATCCAGAAAGGGAGGTACTGTTGTCCCCATTTATAGATGAGAATGCTGAGGCACAAAGAGCAAGGGAGTTGTCTCAGGTGACACAGCTGGGCATAGCACGGTGCAGATGTGCACATGGATGAGCAGTCATTTGTGCAGTTAAGAAATGTGTCTTGACTACTGACGGGCCAGGCACCAGGGAGCAAAGAAGATAGACACATTCCCTGCCCTTGCAGAGCTAACATTCTAGTAAACACACGAAGAGCTAGAAGAAGGTAAATAAATGAATAAATATCACAGCTTGTGGTCAGGGCTAGGAAGAAAATAAACAATGTTCTATGACCACATATAAAGAGGAGATTGTTCCAAGAAGACTTCTCTAAGGAGGTTGGACCTGAGCTATGAAAGGTGAAAGGTGAAAGGAAGCCATTGCTTCTGGCTGCCTCAACTCTAATTCTCACTAAGGTGTAAATGACCAACTGCAGGTCCAAGCCTGGAAGCAAGATTTGTAAATGGAAGGGAAGAGGGAATCTGAGGGCAGTGGGGAAGCCCTAAGGGAGAAAGGGAGGGAAAGATGATGCTAGAAAGGGAGAAGCCTTGGAAAGGCAGGGGAGCCTTGCAGAGGAAAGGATGCTGATTGCAACTTCTGAGGGCTTTGCTAAAAACAGAAAGCCAGGCTTAGAGGTCCAGGGAGATACTCCCATTGGTGAAGAGGAAGAATAAGTGCCTGGGTCCTCCCAGAGACAGGCAGTGATTTGAAGCTGTCAAGGCAGAAAATGAAAATCATATGCTCCTGGGAGGAGGGCTGCAGGAAGAAGACATCATCCTTAACCAGAGCAGACGTAGGGAGCACTGCATGGTGGGTCCCCTGAGAAGGGTGCCCACTGCTCCTTCCCATCTCACAACTGTCATACCTTAGCTGGTCCCATGCACCTCCCCAAATCCTTACAGAGTCTTTGTCATGCGCCCCACACTCTGCTGAGCTCTGAGGAAAGACAAGAGAAATGAACCTGTAAAAGCAGGTGTGACCAGGCCTGGGGAAGCAGAGACGGCAGCTCTGAGGAAGGCTCATGTGAACTGAGATGTGAAAAGGGAGGGAAGCGTGTTCCTGGAAAAACGATAGTGTGCACAGCAGTCCTCTGGTAGATTTCTAATAACTGGCTCTGAGGGGTGGAGGGGGCAGCTGATTGGTAGTGTTTGCCATTGCTGTGGTGTAAATACTCTCACCGTGGCATGATGTCACTGAACGTGGACAACCACAAGTCAGTGGGAGCCGGCTCCAGCCCATCACTGGCTGTGAGGCCTGAGGCAGGCAGGAAGCAGGCCCTAGGTAGGTTGAAGGAACAGAAGGGGGGCCTTGTGACTGGAGCCCAGCAAGGGGCACCAGAGGAGGCTGCTGAGGTTGCCCAGGGCCCCGTGGGCCTTGGAGGGAGTGTGGGCTTTGGCCAGCAAGTGGCATGTGTAGATTGTGACCACACGTCTCTGTTTTATCATCCTGTTCCCCTCAGAGCTCTGCAAGCTTACACCCCGGGCCCAGAGTTCCTGGCATTCAGTAACAAGGAGAGCATTAGTCAATTAGATCCTGCCGGTCAATTAGTGGTTGCCGGCTTTTCATCAGGTGAGAGGGGGCAGGCGCTTTGTAACCATGGATAGGACCCATGGGGGAGCCTCTGCTTCCCTCTCAGTGGCACAGCACATGCAAGCTGTTTGTTCCCTATCCCTTGCTGCCTGAGGAGGGCAAACTGGGCAGCCAAGCTGGAGCAGGGGGAGGGGGAGGGCAGAATGGAACAGTCCAGACCCTGCGTTGTGCCTCCCCCAGAGGCCTGGCCCTGAGTGCTCTTGGACTATCGGGCATAGTTCCATTCTCTTCTTAGAGAAGGCTAGAGCAAGACAGAGGGGACCTTGTCCTCTATGCAAGGTGATGAGAAGTCGGAACCCAGGAGGATCAGACACTCACAGGGTTGGAAGGGGCAGGACAATTGTTTGGCCTGGCCTGGAGTTCATGGGGCCTTTGCTGTCCTCTACTACCCCTCGCCCTGGACCTGGCACTATGCACCTTGGCCATCCTAGTCCTCCCCAGTCTGAACCTCACAGGCCACGTTGGGGATGGGAAAGGGGAAGCGAGAAGGGGTAGGGCCACAGGAGAGCCTGCACCACAGTCTAGGGGCTCCGGCCAGTACTGCTCACAGCTGGGAGACGGTGGGCCATTCACTGTCCTCTGCAGCCCAGTTCTCATCAGAACCACAAAGGGACTGGGCAATGTTCTTTAAGGTCCTTTACTTCTAACCCACTGAGGTTCCAAGAAAGTCACATCCCAGTGAAAAAGTCCTCCAACTAGAGCAGTTTAGTGAGTAAATCCTCCATGAAAGTGACAGTCATAGACTGGAGTTGGGGAAACAGGATCTCTAAGACCTTCCCACCTCTGAAATCCTGAATCCATGAACCTCATCTGTGCTTGGTTTCCCCCAGGTGTGTTTCTTTCTGTGTATTAATTCTGACCTCATTTTTAAAAAATTTTTAATAGCCTTTATTTTTTAGAGCAGTTTAAGATTCACGGCAAAATTGAGTGGATGATACAGAGATTTCCCACATACCCCTTGCCCCACATGTGCACAACCTCCCCCATTATCAACACCCTTCATCAGAGTGGCTGGCACATTTGTTACAGTGGATGAAGCTACACGGATGCATAATTATCACCCAAAGTCCATAGTTTACGCTAGAGTTCACTTTTGGTGTTGTGCAGTGTATGGGTTTGGACAAATGTGTGATGACATGTACCCACCATCACAGTATCATACAGAGTAGTTTTACTGCCCTAAAAATCTACCCACCCCTGCTTCTTCCCAACCCCTGGGAACCACTGATCTTTTTACTGTCTCCATAGTTTTGCCTTTTCCAGAATGTTGTATCGTTGGAATCATATGTATATAGCCTTTTCAGACTAGCCTGTTTCACTTAGTATTTAAGGTCCTTTGGTGTTATTTTGTGGCTTAATAGCTCATATCTTTTTTATCCCTGAATAATATTTCATTGTCTGAATGTGCCACAGTTTGTCCATTCATTCACCTATTGAAGGACATCTTGATTGTTTCCAGTTTTTAGCAATTATAAATAAAGCTGCTATAAATATTCACGTGCAAGTTTTATGTGGATGTAAGTTTTCAACTCCTTTGGGTAAATACCAAGGAGCACCATTGCTGCAACATCATGGCGCTTTTTTATACAAAGCTACCGATCCTTTCCCAACCCCAGCTGAGAACTCCTGGAAGGCAAAGAATGAGCCTTGTACTTCTCTGTCTCCAAGACTTATATGTAAGGTCCTCAATAAATATTTGTTGAAATGAAAAATGCAAATAGACAATTATATATCTCAGATTTTCCAGGACACTTTAAATTTCATATTATTTTATTCTTTGCAACAAAGGTGATTTAATATAAACACAACCAAATGAAGATTTAAAGTGCTGTGTAAGACTTTCCATATTAAAATACTTCACAAACTGTTTTTTTTAAAGAAGTCCTTTGCCAGATACTGATTCCTGCTTTGGGATTCCCAATATGCAGTTGCTGGAGGTGTGGTGACCAGGCCTCAGGCCTTGGTCAAGTCTCTTTCTCACACAGGCCCATGGTGTTCCCCTATGAAACAAATACAGGGGTTGGACTGGCTGACCTCCAAGTTCCTTTATGTGAGGCTGTTCTAGGAATGCCTGTCAGATGAGCCCCCCACCCACCACCTTTGGGGAAGACAGGGGCTGAGAAGGCAGCTGTGTGGGGAGAAGGTCTCCACTGGCTAAGGTCCCACTCACAGGGTGGGTCCCCAGTCCCTAGCAACAGGAAGGAAGAGGATAG
The DNA here is from genome assembly GCA_023783475.1 of Daubentonia madagascariensis. Classification (NCBI taxonomy): domain Eukaryota; kingdom Metazoa; phylum Chordata; class Mammalia; order Primates; family Daubentoniidae; genus Daubentonia; species Daubentonia madagascariensis. The sequence goes on along the minus strand of JAKFHU010000144.1, from coordinate 964,336 downwards.
GAATACCCTTGCCCCCTTCCACTGGAGATGACCCCTTGCACCTTTTATTTTTCTAATCTGTTCATTTTAACATATTGATCATAAGAACATTCACTGAACACTTATCAGGTGCCCCGGGCTCAGTGCTCTTAATGGACTGATTTAATTCTTATACAGCCCAGTGATGGAGGGATTATTATCATCCACACTTCTAGATGCTGTTCACCCCACAAATATTTAGTAAGTGCATACCACATGCCAAGGCACTGGTTTAGGGCTACAGTAGTGAACAAGACAGGCAGAGTCCTTGGCCTCACGGAGCTGGCACTCCGGGGCAGGTGGCAGACAGTAAGCCATCGACATAAGCGAGCAGAAGATGAAAGTGCTACTGAAGAAACAGAAAGGAAAGCAGGGGGCACGTCAAGAGTAGTGGGGGCAGAGTGGGGCTGACTTCAGTATGAAACAGGGTAGCCAAGGTGGGCCTTGTTAGCCAGTAGATTTCTGGAGAAAGAGCCTTCCCCAGAAGGATCAGCCACAGTGAAGGGGGGGGTCTGGCACAGAGGAGTGCGGGAGCGGAGTGAGCAGAGAGAGCGAAGGGGTTGGGGTAGGGGGTAGAGGACAATGGGGACAGATCATGGAGGGCCTGGTGGGCCACCTAAGGACTTGGGCTTTTCTCAGCCACAAATGGGGAGCCAGGGCAGGGTTCGAGCAGAGTGACATGCTCATCCTGACTCCTCTGTTAAGAGTAGACCATGTAGAGGGATGGAAGGGTAGCCTGTTAGGAGTTGCCAGAGTCAGCCAGCAGAGACATGACGGTGGCTGGGACCTGCTGGTAGCAGTGGAGGGGGTGACAGGAGGTGGGATTTGTGATCCTGCCTGGATGGTAGAGCCATTATGATTCCTTGAGGAAAGTCGTGTTGACTTTAAAGGCCTAGGATAGAAGCCTTTACTTAGGCCCTGTTCTTGAGGCAACCCTGTTGGTGGCCTGGGGGAAATGGGAGATTCCAGGTCTGCTGCTTTCCCAGGTAGGCTGGTGATGCTGGGGCCACCCAGAGGTGGAAAGCACCCCGTGCAACTCCCCTTCTCTGGACTCCACGGGGCCCCAATCCCAGTTCCGCTTAGCCTTACGGTCAATGGCACAATGATAGTAGCTTCCTATTGCACTCCCCAGAAGCTGACCTCCCAGTCACCCGGCCCAAGCATTCCAGTTAAAGAGGAAGCAGGCAGAACCGGAAGTGGAACTCGTGCCCAAGCATCCCCATACCCAGCCAGGAGCTGGGGCCTGTGTGGGGGTAGGGGCAGAGAGCAGGGAAAGGTGTTCCTCTCAGCACTGTTGAAATAACGTGAGCCTACCCACTGAGCTAGCTGGTGCTGGCACATGAAGTCAGGAGGCCAGGCTTTCCTGGAAACAGCACTGGCATTTGACTCAGAGATCTGGGTAATTGAGTCCTGTTCTGCAGTTCTGAGCACATCAGGAAACCAGCCAGGCCTCTGCTGCATCATCTTTAAAATGGGGACAAGGGTGTCTATCCAAGAGAGCTGTAAGGGAGCACGAATGTGAAAACCACTGTATAAACTAGAAAATGCTGCACAAAGAGCAGATGAATGCTCACAGCCTACACCCTGGGGTGAGGGCATCAGATACAGTAAGGTTACCATGCTAGACAGAGGGGGAAGTGACTCATTCCAACCAAGGGGGACAGACAGAAGGCTCCACAGGAAAAAAAGGGGTCTTGAAGGATGGCTGGAATTTGCTCAAAAGAAGAAAAGGTATTCCAGGTAGAGGGAAAGGCGTGGGCAAAGGCACAGTCTACAGCTGCAGGGAGGCCACAGGGAACTATGGAAGGGTTTTGAGCTGGGGAGTGGCAGAATCCAATTTGCTTAGAGGCCACCCTGGCTACTAGGGAGGGATGGACTAGATTGCTAGGGCCCAGCTAAGCAATACTGAGACTTGAGCCAGCTGCACTCTCCAGAGGAGAGGGGAGCCTGCCCAGGTTCCCCTGCAGTCGGGATCTACTTGGGGAAAGGTAGATGGAAGTAGGAAGGTGGAGAGGGTGTGAGCCTGAGCCAGGCTGAGCCAGCTGCCTGCCCACCCCCCTCCCCCAGCCCTTCCTCACCCCAGCCCACCCCCAGCTCCTGGGAGCCTGGAGACCTGTTTGTTTTCCTTGTAAAGAGGGGAGCCCTGCCCTTTGTAAGATTTCTGCTTGGGAAGGAGCGAAATGTCTACTTGTGCTGCTGCCTGGATTTCCAGCTATTGACACAGACTCTGACAATGAAAGCAAAGGCCAAGAGAGGCAGAGACAAGGTGGCTGATTAAAATGTTCTTCCAGGGGGTTGTTCAGCCCTGCCCCAGGGAAGGCTGACTGGAAAACCCGGACCGGAGCCCTTTCCTCCAGAGCTGTAGGCCCAGTTAGAGGTGGGGCTCTGAAAATGGCTGAGGAGTTAGTTTCTGCACCCCCCCAATCCAGCTGATCCAGCTCCCAAACCCACTAATGTTGTTTCACTCCTCCCTTTATAACCAGAGTTATACGACCAGAATTTGAGGCTCAGTTTTTTGTTTTCTAGAATGAGGGCAATGATAGTACTCACTTCATGGGTTTTGTTATAGGTCAGGTTCCCTAAAGAACAGATTCTGAGACGGAGCGGATTTGCCAGATAAAATATAGGACATCCAGTTAAATTTGAATTTCAGATAAACAACAGGTGATTTTTTTTAGTGTAAGTATGTCCCATGCAATATTTGCAATGTAGTTATAGAAAAAATAATTCATTGTTTAAAGGTAATTCAAACTTAACTGGGTCTCCTGTAGTTTTATTTGCTAAATCTGGCAACCCTAAAGCAGAGAATGTTCCCATGCAGGGTTTTACTGAGGAGTGCTTCAGTGTCAGCACCTGTCCAGGAGCAGATGGGGTGGAGGGAGAAGTAGACAGGGCTTGATGAAGTCACACAAAGACCTCAGCGACCCCGTGGGGAGCTCTGGAGCTGGGCTGGCCTTTCCGAGCTGCCCCAAACTGAAGCTAGGGGACAAGGCCTCAGGACCCCCACATCCTACTGTCATTGGAGGCTGGCTTTCCTCAGGAGGGGGTGTGACCTTCAGCAGAGTGGCTTCTGCTGAGGGCAGTTCCAGAGCAGGGCTCAGATCTGGGCTTTCAACTCCCAATACTCCCTGCAGCTGGGGCACGGAGGCTTTGGTCCCGAGGGGAGTCCTGAGCTGCACACTACAGCACCCATGACCTTGTCATTATACAGTTTGATGAGACAATTGTGTAAACAGCTTAGCACAAGTCTGACACCTACTAGTCAGTGATTTTTGTTGCCCGTGTGTAAAGGCCAGGTCACTTAGCCTGGCCCTCAAAGCCATCAACCATCCAGGGCCAAGTTATCTGCTCTTCTAATCTCCCTCAGCTCCTTTTGGGGACCCCTTTCGAAAATCAGGCATGCCAAATACTCGTCTGGGAGGGGGTTCATGTTCACAATTCCCTTGTGGGTTGGTGACCCCATGTGTTGATCCTCTCCAGTCCTCAATTCTGCAGATCCCAACCAATAACATATCATAGGTCTTCTAAAGACTCAGTCTTAAGCCCAAACCCATAAACACAGCCGTGGGGGCTTTGTTCTTCCTCTGTGTGTGTCTGGCCTCATTCCTGTCTGAGTTAGAAGTTACGAGTCTGCAGTTAATTAGGCTGGAGAGAGCCCTCACATCATTGGCTAAAGGAGGATCCCTTTTATGCCAACTGTGGAGGGCAGCCTGGCTCTGGCCCCCAGTCTCTCCCTGGGTTTGGCCACCACAGAGAGGGAGGCTGCAGGCAGGTGGGCAGGGGCTGCCCCCATGTTTGGCCCTTGCTGGCTCTGGATGAGCAAGCCCCTCCCTCTCTCACCACCCTACACACACATTCATGTCCCACTGAAAACCCACCAGCCCTGCATTCTCCTTTTTCGAGGACTCCAAGGGCCCTCTCATGAACACCGACTTCCAGCATTTGCACCCCTGAGTCCCAGCTTCCCATCTTCCCATGTATCCCATCAATGTGAGACATATTTAAATTCTGGGAGCAGAGAATATGGCTCTAGGTAGAAAAGTGCCCAAGCTTGGATGTAGATAAAGAGGCTGAGGCGTCTGAGCACGTTGAGACAAAGCAGTTGATGTGTCCCTATTCATTCAGAATCACTAACAGTCACCAGGGCTCGCTGCCGCCGCGCTATCCCACTTCACTGTCACAGCAACCCTGTGAGGAAGGCACTATCATTACAGATGAGGAAACTGAGGCTTAGGAAAAACAAGTGTCTTGCCTAAGGTCCCAAAGCAAAGCAGTTACAGAGTCAGGATTCCAACTCATGTCTGTCTTCCAGTAGCACTTAAGCTCTGAATAGTAGACTGTGCCTAGGTCCCTCAGCTTTATCAGTTCAGACACGTGCTTGATGGCCTTGCATCATTGTTAGTTTCAATATCATTATTCTTATCAAACAGGTAAACATCAGGGAAAGACAAATCACCCCCAAAAGCCCCAGTCATGCTGAGATTGGCAGAGTAGGGAGGTTTGCTGGAAGAAGCAAGAGTATAGCAGTAAGGGCTCAGGTTCTGCGAGCAGGAACCACTCTAGCTATTTGAAACAGGCAACATTTAATAGAAGGAATTAGTACCTTAGACTAGCGGAGAGGGCTGGGGACTAGGTCTGGAGGAATCATGCCTAGAACTCCACAGAGCTCACCTTTCAAGTGTGCTGCCTCTTTTTTTTTTCAATTGTAGTAAAAAAAAAACATATAAAATATACCATTTTAGCCATTTTTAAGTGTACAGTTCAGTAGTGTTAACTATATTCAAATTGTTGTGCAACAGATCTCTAAAACTTTTCATCTTGCAAAACTGATACTCTATACTCATTGAACAACTCCCCACCCCCTGGTAACCACCATTCTACTTTTTGTTTCTATGAGTTTGACTACTTCAGATACCTCATACAAGTGGAATCATACAGTATTTGTCCTTTTGTGACTGGCTTATTTCACTTAGCATAATGTCCTCAAGGTTCATCCATGTTATAGCATGCGATAGGATTTTCTTCTTTTTATAAGGCTGAATAATATTCCATTGTGTGTGTATGTGTGTGTGTGTGTGTGTGTGTATCTGTTAACATTTTCTTTATTTATTCATCTGTTGATGGACACTCCACTGCTTGGCTATTGTGAATAATGCTGCAATAAACATGAGTGTGCAAATATCTCGTTGAGATTCTGTTTTCGATTCTTTTCAATATATATCCAGAAGTGGGATTGCTGGATCATATGGTAATTTTATTTTTAATTTTTGGGGGAACTGCTATACTGTTTTTCATCACAACTACCATTGTACATTCCCACCAACAGTGCACAAGGGGTCCAATCTCTCCACGTCCTCACCAACACTTGTTATTTTCTGTTTTTTTCTGTTTTTGTTTTGTTTTTTAATAGTGGCCATCCTAATGGGTGTGAGATGATATCTTGTTGTGGTTTTGGTTTGCATTTCTCTAATAATAGTAATGTTGAACATCTTTTCATATGCTTGTTGGCTGTTTGTCTATCTTCTTTAGAGAAATGTCCTTCAAGTCCTCTGCCCATTTTTTAATTGAGTTATTTCTTTTTTTGTTGTTGAGTTGTAGGAGTTCTTTATATATTCTAGATACTAATCCCTCATCAGATACATGATTTGCAAATATTTTCTCCCTCTCTGTAGATTGCCTTTTCAGTATGTTGATTGTTTCCTTTGATGTGCAAAAGTCTTTAAGTTTTCTCTACTCCCATTTGTCTATTTTTTGCTTTTTTTGCCTGTGCTTTTGGTGTCATATCCAACAAAACATCACCAAATCCAATGTCATGAAGCTTTTCCCCTATGGTTTCTTCTAGGAGTTTTATGTGTGTGTGTGTGTGGGTTCCCCTTCTGGTACAGTTAGGAGGATGGGGAAACAGACAGCCACCTCTATGATCTCTGATTTCAAGACCTGCTGTCACCAAAATTCAGAGCTCAGAAAGGTGCACCCCCTACACACACACAACTTACCCTTGACATTTATGAAGATAGTGGCTATAGATACTGGAACATGGGTGCAGAAAAACTGTCCATCCCCACAAACATGTCACTAGCCAGAAAGAACTGGGGTAGCCAGAGATGGTCTCTACCTTACTGCTGCTTTCCTATCTTCTTAGGAGCATTTAATGGGGGAGCCATGTTTTCCTCCAGAGCCCTGGCAGAGAGGGAGTCTGGAAGTGTGATGTTTAGCTGTCAGCCTCTGCAGCATAGGAAAGGGTCTCCAGAAGGGGTTCTAATGGAAGACAAGTGCTAGGAGGCTAAGGTAATAAATTAGGTGATGTTTTAGAAAGTGCCAGCCCCCCACTTAGCAGACAGCAGAACATTATTTCACGGGGACCCAGCATGAAGGAATAGCGGGTTAGTGAGGCAGGATGGTATTGGGTAGGGAAATGCAATGGTTATGGGCACAGGGCTGGCATGGAATCCCTGGCCCACCACACATGAGCTTTGTGACTTGGCCAGGTCACTCCAACTCTCTGGGTCTTCCTTTCCTTCTCTGTAAAAGGGTGGGAGTGGGGGCTGGCCCAGAATACTCTGCAGCCCTCCCTTCCTGGACTGCCCTGCCCTTCCACACAGCAAGCCTTGAGTTTAAGTTTACTTTCCTACCAAGAAGCTCTAGGGATGTGAGGAAGGCCCTCAGCCTCTCAGAGTCTCCCTTTCCTGTTAGGCCATTTCACAAGAGCAGATGGGATGCTGTATTAGAGCTAAAGGAATCCTTAAGCATGAGGACCACACGAGGTCTTCTGGTATAAGGCACCATCACGACACCTCCCAGCACATGGGACCTCTGCAGTCCTTTTCCCTAAGCAGGAAAAAATTCTGTAGTCACAGCTGGGAATGTCTGGACAGATAATGTGTAGTTCAGTGACTTTAAAACTTCTTTTTTAGCCCCAGAACCTCCCCTTGTTTCCCTCCAAACAAAATATTTTGTAGAACCTAACCTATAAAATAGATAAAAATTGGAGCTTCCCTGATTGAAACGGGAGAAAGGATCCCTGTGGCCATTCTCCCCACTGACCCATCTTCTCCCCAACCCTGTCAACTTCTGATGATCCCACGACCATCTTAAAGAACAAATTGAAAACCTGACTGGTTTATGAAAAGACCAGTGCCAGAAGGCCTAATTCTGGTCAAAACTCACCATTGTCAACTTGTTAACTCTCTCTGGTCCTCAGGTTTCTTATCTGTCAAGTGGGGATAATTTCCCTGCTCTACATGTTGTGTTTTTCCTATGAGTCCGTAGATATGACAGTGCTTCAGGCTGAAAACACAAGACAAATGTAAGGTGGTGTTGGTTTTGTTTGTACCTTGCTTCATCCTCCAGATGTTTTGCGGTGGGTTACTGGTCAAATAATAAGTTGGACCATTAGGCTTTCAAAATCAGTCTTTTTTTTTTTTTGCAAATGTCTTTCAACATCAAAATCTGTTGTCATCTATGTGCTTTATTTCCTCCTTTCTTACAAGTGAAGCTCCCTTTCCCCTATCTCCCCATGTTCCCAGAACTCTAGGGTCCTCCTACAGCCTGGACCTTCAGAGTCCCCATCACCTTCTCCTCTTTGTCCCCACCCCTGCTCCAGCCCACCCCTCTCTAATTGTCCCTGTCTCCCTCCTGCAGAACGTCAGCTCCAGGAAGGGTACCCCCAAAGAAAGCAAAGAATATCCCATTATTAGGCCATCCTTGCCACCAAACTCCTCACGGTCTAATTCTATGTAGCCTTCCACCCTGATTTCTTTCAGAGCTGGGCCAACAGCAACTTTTGTGACTATTTTCCAGTGAAACACAGGCACTTAGAGGGCCCAGGCCTTTTGTCCCCACTTGTAGGAGCTGCCAGGGGATTCCAGGACTTCTTTAGAGTCAGCCTTCCATAGGGAGACTTTGTCTGAATGACTTCATAATTGCTAACTTCTAGGGCCATCTTTAAAATGTCTTAAACTTTACACAAGGTGGGAACCCAGAGCGGGTTGGTTTTAAGTACTTTCTGGTAGAGAGAGTGCAGCGAATATAGCGAAGAGAGTGGGCTTTGGAGACAGAGGGGTCTAGGTTCAACAACCAGCTCCTTCCCACACACGTGACACTTTCTCTCCTGTATCTCAGTTTACTCATCTGCAAAAGAGGGACCTAGAGGACTACCCTCCTTGTTAAGATTAGACAAGACAGTATACGCCAAGGTTTCTCAACTTCAGCACTATTGGCATTTGGGGCTGGATAATTCTTTGTTGTGGGGCTGTTCTATGCACTATCGGATGTTTAGAGGCATCTCTGGTCTGTACCCACTAGATGCCAGTAGCACCCCTACCCTGAATTGTGACAACCAAAAATGTTTCCAGATATTGCCCAATGTTCCCTTGAAAACGGAATCACTCCCAATTGAGAACCACTGGTATATGTGAACATACTTGATAAACAAACTCTCACTATTACTGCATGTATGTGACAAACACACATTTATAAATTCATTCACTGAAAGGATACAAAGCTGAAAACAGATTTGGGAGTAAAAATCAAAGCTGTCAGGCAAATACCCTCTCCTCTCCCCTCTTCCATCCCAAACCTCTCCAACTCAGAACTACCATCAAAGACCAGGTGTGCTTGTCGGGAGTCTTGCCTTAATCATCCGGGCTCACCCTGAGCACTCCCCTCCACTGGCTTGGATAATTCTTGCAGCATGGGCCTCCACCCTTGTGAAGTTGAATGCATTAATACCAGCAAAATATTTCTTAATCTCCTAAGCCTCAGCTTTGAATCCTTAAAAAGGAAAGAAAGAAACGGCACAAATCTCTTAATTAGGACACCCTATCACTTCAATAAATATTTACCCGGTTCCGGCATGAGGCATGGAAACCCTGTGCCATTAGTCAATAGAGGTCAGCAAAGTGCACCTTGGGAACAGCAGGATGCAATTCAGCTTGGCTTTGGAGGGGGTGCTGGGAGAATGTTTCCAGTCTTATGCTTCTGCTAAAGACAGGTGAACAAACACATTCCATACCTACTCTGCACACCTGCCCCCCCCCAAAGTCCCAGGTGGACATGAGGCTCTCATTTTAAAACATCGCCTGGTAGTCTGGCTTCCACAGCTTTCTGGAGAGAGGCGGTGGCCTTCTCTGCTAGTCAGGCCACAGAGCAAACCAAACAATCTCCAGTGTTCTCTGGAGTGTCCTGGCTGGATACCTTTGCTCCTATCTGGAATTCTCTCTTCCTCTGCGCTCAGCTACACCCAGGGCCACCTTCTACAGGCAGGTTCCCTGATTGTCACCTCCACCCTTCCACCCAATACTACTCCCCACGCAGACTCTATTTAGCTTTTAGGGCCCACATACAGCTTGGAATTGGAGGCAGTCTGGCCTTGTGTATGTCCCAAAAGCAAGGGCTCCCCTTAGATTTTGGTACCTCCAAAGGAGTCCTGCACAGAGTAGATTTTCTGTAAACGCTCTCCAGGTAAGCAGTCAGGTGCCATTATATTCTCATTTTAGAGATGTGGAAAGTGAGATCGTGCAGATCCTCAGGCTTCCTGATGCCAGGCTATGCTACCACACAGTACTGGTGAGTGGGCTCTTCTCTCCTCACCGTAGTAGCCTTCAGAGGCATCCTTCATACGGGTCTGCAATGGGAGTGGGGGTGAGGGCAGGGGTCTTAGAGAAGCAAGCCCTTAGTTTTCCTCCTCAGGGAGCAAAAACACCTTGTCAGGTGGCAAAACAAAGAAAGGAAAGACGTGAAGTATTTGCTCATCCTGGCTCCCTATGCCCACTGGAACTTCTATCCATCTTTTTGGGCTGAGATCAAGTTCCACCCTTTCAGGAAGTCCTTTGAGAACCACCCTTCTGACAACTCCTGTTCTCCCCTACTTCATACTTACATACACTTATTTCTTGTGGCTTGTCTTCTCAGAAATGCTATGAACTCCGCTGTGGGTTGCAGACAGATCTCTCTGCCTCTTTCCACCCCCATGTCACCCTAGGGTTTAACTTTGAATTGCCCCTCCCCAGTCCTTCCTTCCCCTCCCCCACACGCCCCAGGGGTCCTCGGGTAGTAGGCATGTCCAAGGTCATCTGAGGACCAAGATAAATAATGGGAATTCCAGAGAGGGAGGGGATGGCCCAATGACCTCAGGAAGGCCTTTCTGAAAGCTCAGAGGACAGGAGCTGTGTGTCCCCACCTGGGCTTGGCTACAAATATGTAGAATACAGTTGGGTCTACTTCCTGATTTACTCCCCGCTAGGGCCGGGACATGAGACCTTTCTAGCCTTTGTAGGCACTCAGAAAATGTTTGAGGAGTTGAATCACCCAGATGGTTCTACATTATCATCATGGCCTCCATAGCTAACTGTTATTGATCACTTAATGTGCCAGTTTCTGTACTAAGTACATCACATGCATTATCTCTATCGATCCTCAAAACAATCCTCTAAGGTAGACGGATTGTTATCTCCACTTTACAGATGAGGAAATGGAGGCTTAGTAAGATTAAATAAGTCCCCCAAAGTCACATAGCTTGAACCAGTCAGAAAATTGGAAAAGGGGTTGGGAGACCTTGGGAATTCCCTCCATCTCCATGAACCTCAGTCCCCTTCCTTGAAATGAGGTGGCTCCAGGATGAGCTTTATAGGGGCTCCCTCTGAGACCTTCTGGGGCCCTCCAGATTCCTGTGGTCCATCAGCAGCCCTGACCTGCATCCCCAGGAGAGCCAAGCTTGTAGAGATAGCAGGGTGCAATCGTTAAGAGCGTGGACTCTGGAGCAGAATTGCCTGGGTTTCAGTCCATCAGTCACTGAAGTGACCTTGGGTATCTCATTGTGCCACTGCATATCAATGGCCCCATCTGTGAAATGGGGATGACACTAATGCCACCCACTTCATTTCTTGTGTAAGAGGATTAAATGTGTTAATGTTTGTCAAGTGCTTAGAACAGTGTCTGGCACAGAGTGAACTCTATGTAAGTTTGTTAAATACACAAAACTCCCCTTCCTCTTTCTGTTTGGTGAAGTGCCTGCCTGCTCCTGAAGGATGACTGGTGGGTGTGGGATGCGGCGGGTATGGCAGACAGAATTACCCTAGTAATGAAGAAGAAGCCCAAGAATCAGAGGAACCTTACAGAAACAACCAAGGGTGGGGTGGCAAGGGAGATTTCTTTTCTCTTCAGGCAATTCCTACAAGAGGCCTCCAAAAAATCAAAGCCAGAGCAGGCACTCAGGGAAGGGATGACAGGGAGAGGTTTGCAACCCCACCCAAAGCACTGTGATCAGTTCCACAAATGAGGAGGCCACAGCATAGTGGCTGGCCTGAGCCAGACTCTTTAATTCCTGACGAAGGGTAGGGGAAACACCCATCTAATGAGCTTCACAATTATTTTTAAAGAACCAGAGGAGTGCTCTTGAGGCTGGCAGATAGGGGCCCACCAACCACCCTGCACCCCAAATGCGGGGCTGGGGAGCCTTGCCTCTGGAAATCCAGGCCGGGCTTTCTGTCTCACCCGGGTGACTTTTTTTTTTTTAAATGTGCCAGGAATTCCTCTCCCACGTGGGGTGGACTCGGAGGTACTCAATTAAGCAGCCAATGAAAAGTCAGCTCTCCGGTAGCAAATGACCCTGACACTTCTTGTAACATAAACAGTTGAAACGTTTCCAATTAGAACTGGAGACGGAGACGTTTGAACTCTTTCTCTCTACTCCCCTCCTTCTTTAATTGTCAAGCGCTTTGGACAGGGTGTTGTATACATGTTTTTTATTTTCTTTTCTCTTTTTTGAGCATAAAAGACATGTATTTTTCTCCTTGTTTTTAAAAAATTTGTGGGGTGGCATGGGGGTGAGGGGATAGCGGTGGTGAGCTTAAAGCGATGTGGGCCTGGATCCTTGCGTGCCTGCCCCCTTCCTGCGCAGGTTCAGGCGGCGGGTGAGAGCTGGGAGCGACGCTGGGTGCGGATGAGTGGGAGCCACGGTCAGGAGAGCTGGGCCTGTCACCCCACAGCCAGAAGCCCAGAAGGGGCTGGGCATGAATGAATGAATGAATGAATGTCTTTCCTTCAGCAAGTGCTCTCATGGATCCAGCTTGCTGAAGCCAAGGGGACGCTGAGTTTGGCTATCTAGCCAGCTGCCCCGGATTCCAATCGACCCCTCTGCCCAGCTTGGGGCAAATTCCTGAGCTTTCTCAGCCTCTCTTTTGCACTGTAAAATGGGGCCACCAGCCAGGCCACTTCCTTCGGGAATGAAGAGAGTGCTGCCTGGGTAGCAGTGCCCTGCCTTATACCTAGTAAGCGCTCTAGCGCTGTCCTTTCTGACTTCGTGGCTTGGTTCTCCAGCCTAGCTCTGCCGAGGAGGCGGCGCTCTACAAAACCACTTCCAGGACACACAGCCGCGGACTCCTCCACGGTGCCAGGCTCGGCCCTGGCGCTGGAGCTCACAGGTGAACTCGATGTGCGTCTGCCCTGCAGGAGCGCGCTGGCTCGTGGGGTCATCAGGAGCACGAACGTCGGGGTAGGAGGGTCGTCCAGACCAGAGACAGAGCTGCTGTGCTTTTCTGTACACAATCCTCATAGACCTGACCTGGGGGCCCGGGGGCTGCTCGGCCGCCTGTAGGCGGGCGCCGCCGGAGCCAGTCCAGAGGGAGACGGAGAGAGGGAGGCCTGGCGAGGCGCCGGATCCCGGGCATCCTGAAGGCATTGTGTTTAATAAATCCAGGCGAGACGCACACCCGCTCTCTCCCCCCCCTCTCCTCTATGCTCCCAAATCGAGACCTGCTGTAGGACCCCCAGTTTACGGGGTCTTAAAATCCCCTCCACTTTGATTAGCAGCTTCAAAGAGCTCCCTTTAAAGTTCGCCCCCTCCCCGCCCCCACGTCCCCTTTTACAAGCCACCCCTCCCCCATCGCTCCTAGACTTCTGGAGGACAACAACAAAACACTAAATGCAAGTTTAAAGGGGGGGAAGGGAAAATTTCCAGGCTTCCTCCTGAATGTCGGCTGTAGAAGTGACCTGTTTCAGGCGTGAGCAGGAGACGGAACACCGTGGAGTTTGGGTTTTCTTTTTTTCTTTTTCTGTTTCTTTTCTTCTTCTTCTTTTTTTTTTTTTTTTTTGGTTTTTGTGTGTGTTTTTACCTTTTATTATTTAAATTGATACGTTTCATTACTAGGGAGAAAAATAAAATATTCCTTTGATACACAAAATCAAATTGATATTTAGCCTCTGCTTACTTTTTTATGCATGGCTCCTTTATACCACATGGTAGTGACAGATTGTTTGAGCTGGAAGGAAAAGCCATTCAAAGCTAATTAAGCAGCCATTCCAAGCACTATTTGCAAGCGGGAGGCTCAGAAGCCTCGGCATTTGTCAGCGCTCCCCCACCCCGCGTGGTTTTGACTGACAGCTCTGGCCGCCGACTGACAGCTCCCACCAGCTCCACCAATCAGCAACGGAGAGCCCCCTCGGCGGTCTGTGATTGGTCTTCCGGGTCTTGCTCGGGGGCGTGGTCAGCGTCCTTTTTTTTTTTTTTTTTTTTTTTTTTTTTTACAGGAGGTGCGCCCATCCGTGACGTAAGGGGGAGGGCAGAGACGGGGGAGGGGAAAGGGAAGCTCCAAAGAGGAGCCATTTTGTGTCTAATGAATGCTGCGGCCAGTTGCTCGCATCTGTCGAGCCGGGCGTCTCCCCAGCCCCCTGTTCGGTGCGCGCCGCATACGATTTATGTTTTTATTTAGGAGAATAAGTAAATGAAGAGAGGAGCGCGGCTCCGGGCCGGCGGCCGGAGCGGGCGCGAGGAGGTTCAAGTGTGAGGCGGCTGCTCACGTGTAACTCCCTGCGCACTGGCCTCCGAGCGCCCGCTCGCTCGCAGCTCCTCATTAAGATGCAAACGCTAACCTCCGGCAACTAATGAGGGGAAAATATAGATCCGGGGCGCGCGGCCGGCTGGCGCGCGCCCGTCGCGGGCCCCGGGGTGCGTGCCGGCTCGCGCAGATGCTGGGGAGGGACCCTTGGGCCCACCTGGGTGGACCACCGGAGGGGCCCACTCCGAGGGCCACTTCCCCCGGCCGGTCTGCCCTGACGTAGCCCTGAGCGCAGGAGATCGAAGCTATTGGTTTGCGGGCAAACTGGCTCCGCAGTCCCGTGGCCGGTGCGACCGCGCAGGGAGTCCTGGAGGCGCGGCGCAGGGGTGGGCGAGTGTCTGCGCCCCCCGGGGCGTCCAGGCTGGGGACCCAGACACCCACAGGCTTCTGCCAACGCTGTGACACTGCCGCATGCAGGCTGAGTGAACCGGGTAGGAACTCTGAGTTCCCGGGTCTGGGCCGGGCAGTGCTCGGGCCCCATCCCCTACTCCGCTCCCTCGGCCCGGGAGTGCAGCGAGGAGCCGGCTCGGCCAGGCTGCGGCGAGGGCATAGCTGTCCCCACCGGGAAGGCGTCCCGAGCCGGGTCCGCCGTGAGCCAAGCCTGTTGTCCGCGCTGCCCGCCAAGCCACAGTCGCTCAGACTTCTCTCGGGGCAGCCTCCGCACCTCCAAGGCGCTGTTTGTTTGGCTTTCTGAAAAGAAGGGCGAGCGAACAAAGAAGGAAAGCTGGGGGGTAACGGGGGGCGGGAGAAGGGGTTAAAAAAAGGGACATCCTCAGTTCCCAGCAAATTTTAAACAGGTCGGAGGCAAGTTTGGGAGCCACCATTTTATCGGTCCTAAATCTTTTGAAGTGAAAACATTAAAGTGACAAAGTGATTCTGTTTGTTTTATAGTGTATAATTGGGCTGCTTTGCAGACCTAATGAGATTAGAGGGAGGAATCCTTCGCTGCCGCTGCGGAATAAACTGATGCATTACTACCAGCCACAGGTTTTGAGCATTGTACAGCTTGTCTTTTTTTCTTTTGTTGTTATTCCTCTGTCTTCTCTCTTTCCTCCTTCTGCCAAATAATTATTTGCTAGTAGATCGTGGGAAAAATAAAAGAGGAGGAAAAAAACTCTCGCAGCCGAGGACTACAATATATATCTATTTATTATATGTCTTTCGGTTAATTCCTGATCTGAGGAGCGCTGTTTTTCACTCCCATGCGAAAGTCACCGGCGGGTAGGGCCTGATTGCTACTTTTCATGCATAGTTTTAGACACAAGAGGGCATTGTGACGTCGTGCCCGGCGGCGCCCAGTCGCAGGCCGAGTCCCGAAGCCCCACGTGGGAGCCCCGCGCTCCCATTGGCCAGCGCCGGACGAAGCTGCCACATTATTTTGTTACTTTTCAGTCCCTATTTGGAACTGCTCTCGCGGCAGTTCAGACCTCGTGCTCGTCCCCCTCGCCTGTCTGTGTGTGGTATCCGCAGGTCCGGGGCACTTTTTTGGGGTGTGTGTGTGTGTCTGTGTGTTGGCTGAGTGTGTTTTGGGGGTCTGTCGGGGCGCGGAGAGGAGAGCCGGGCCGAGGGGAAGGAAGGAAGCCGCGGCGCTCCCGGGTCTCGGGCTGCGTCTCCCTCCAGCGCTCTCCTGCCTGCGGGCTCCGAGGCGGCAGCGGCGGTGGCGCTGAGCGCTCCTCGCTGGGGACGCGGCGCTCGGGCTGGGAGCAGTGAGGACCCTTTGCGGAGGCTTCCCGTGCCCGCTGGAGTTAGGATGCCAGGGCGGCTGATTTGCACCTACTGATCTCGGAGTTCCTCCCCGGCCCTGGGAAGGGCTTGCGGCGGCGGCGGCGGCAGCAGCAGACGGAACAGCAGGCTCTGCTCTCCGAGGGGGGGCGTCGAAGCGCCCGCGCCGGGCTCCCGCCCTCACCCTCCGGCGCTCCTGCGGCCCCAGGCCGCCACCTCGTTGCCTGCCTCCTTCCTCTTCTCCTCGTCGCGAGCCCCGGGCCCAGCCGTCTCTAGGATCGGACCCGCGCGCCCCGGATGCTTGGGGCTGCCCCCGCGCGGCCCCCTCCCGGCGCGACGCGCTGAGTGATCCGGAGGGGCCCCGAGCTCGCCCCAGGAGGGGCCCCCGGCCTCGGGACCCCGCGCCGGACCCGCCGGGGAGCCGACGATGTCCGCGCAGCCCCGGGCTCTGACGCGGTCGACGCAGCCCGGGGAAGGCGACCGGCCGCTGCCCGCCGAGCCCTAGGCGCACAAAGCCCGCGCCTGCCGCCCGGCCTCGGCGCCCGCCGACGACTTTGCCGCCTGTTCCGCGGCTCTTTGTCTCCGTTTGGGGCGGGCGCCCGACTCTGGGATTTCGCTGCGAGAGCGGGCTGGGGGGGCCGGGGGCGAGCTCTCGGTTTCCCGGCCGCCCCCCGCTCGGGCTCGGCTCCCCCCTCCCCCGCACCTCCTCGGCCCGGGCTCTCGGCGCTTCCACGCTCTCGGAATCACGACCCCTCCCTGCCATGTATCCGCAAGGCAGACATCCGGTGAGTAATTGCAACTCGGTTTATTTAAGCATCTATCACGGCGGGGTAAACGAGGCAGTTTATCTGGCACCTCCATTTTGCTTGTTGCTACCTTTATGGTGTGTGTGTGCGTGCGTGTGTCCGTGTGCGCTCACACAAAGGGCCGGGGACGCGGGTGCGCCGTTGAGAGAGGAGGTTAATTCCGCCCGAGTGGCTGGGGGCCGCCTGCGTTCGAGCGGGAGCTGTTCGCGCGGCCCCCGCCCCCTCTCCTAAGTCTCCCAACTCCCCGGCGTGTCTCCCCGCCCCTGCCTTACTTGGGAGTGGGCGCCCCTTCGCGGAAGGGCCGGAGCCCGCCGCCGATGGGGAGGCACGGGGCGCCCCCGCTGCGCCCGGCCGGGGAGCTGAGGAACTTGCCCGCCGCGGAGGTTCTGGGCCGAGGGTGGCCTCTCTGGTCGGGCGCCGGCGGGGAGGGGCCGGGGCCTCGGAGCGGCGTCTGATGCCCCCGCCCCTCCCCGTCTTGTCTTCGCGGGCTCCAGGCTCCCCATCAACCCGGGCAGCCGGGCTTTAAATTCACGGTGGCTGAGTCTTGTGACAGGATCAAAGACGAATTCCAGTTCCTGCAAGCTCAGTATCACAGGTAAGGCGGGCGGGGGCGTCCCTGGCGCGGCTCCTGCCACCCCCCGCGGGGCCGGAGGGGGCTCCCGACCCCGGGGCGGCGGGGCAGCCGGGGCCTCCGCCTTTTGTTTCCCCTTTCCGAGCGCGCCGCCTTAACCCTTCGCTGCCGGCAGCCACCCGGCTCCCAGCGCCGCCCGCGGGGCCCCGGGGTGAGGGTCTGGGTCGCGGGCCGGTTCGCTCCGTGGTCCGGGGGTGGAGAGCCAGCGTCTGGGGCCCGCTCCCCCGCGGCGGAGCTAAGTGCACTCGCTGGGCCGCGGGAAGTTGCGAGTTGTTTCACATCCCCCTTCCTGTGGCGGGGGCCAAATCCCTCTGCGCCCGAGGCTGCGGGATGATAGGGTACCGCGGAGGCTGTCAGAGGGGTGGAACTCTGGCTCCCGGAGGCCCTCGGGTTGGGGCTTCGGGGGAGGCTGTGCAGGCGCCAGGCCTGAGCCTGCTCCTCCTGCCCTCGCAGCCTCAAAGTGGAGTACGACAAGCTGGCGAACGAGAAGACGGAGATGCAGCGCCATTATGTGATGGTGAGAGGCGGCCGCGGGCCGGGGAGGGCGCCGACCCCGGCCGGGGGCGCGGCGTGGTTTGGGGAAGACTGGAGCCTGGTCCCCAGCGTGGCCCAGCCTCAGGGCAGCCCTGGGGGCGGGTGTAATCTGATTGTGCCCCCTGCCCCTTCCCCAGCGTCCCGCTGGAAGGAGGGTGGGTGAGGGATCAGGCAGAAAGAGAAACCCAAATTCCAGGCTGGGGACTCCTGAACTACCTTTGTGTGCCTTTAATTTGTATTTTGAAGGTTTCCCAGGGGCCAGTTGCCCTATCTTTGCTAGTAAGATAGGATTAGATCAGCTCACGTCAGGGTTGGATAAAAATCTTCTTAGAGACCTCCTCCCTGGAGTGTTTGGAAACTTTTCTGCTTTGCAGCCCTGGGATCTAGCCAGAATGGGACAGAAGCCCTCCTTCCCCAGAGTTTTTTGAGAAGTGGAGGAGCCTTTTAAAGCCCTCTGCCTCCACCCCTCTCCTCAGGGATTCCCTACTGAGAATCTTGTCAGCCCTGGGGCAGTAGGTGGACTGTCTCCCCTTTGCCCAGTGTCTGTTCCAGCAAGTTTAAACCTTCCATTTGTGAGAGGGCATGGAGGCACTTAAGCGTGGCTCTCTGCACTGCTTTCCACAGAAGAGGCCTTCGACACAGTGCTAAATAACTCTCAGAGGACAAGAGGGTCCCAGTGTACACACGATTCCCTGTTGAACCTGAACCTTATATAAACAGGATATATGGCACATGCAGTGCTTGTGGGAGGGAGGGCCCAGACCCTTTTCCTATCCTATATGCAATGTTCTGTTGAGATGAGAGGGACACTCACCCTTGTCAGCTCTTAAACCTTTCTATAAGCTGGCTTTGGGGTTTGATTTAAACTTCTTTAGCAAATGTATCATAAAAGTATGATTTGGCCAAAACCTTCATAAGAAAAAACTGGTTTTGAAGAATGAACAGATTTTCCTGTGTTGGTAATGGCAATTCTTTTTACTTTTAGTACTATGAGATGTCCTATGGCTTGAACATTGAAATGCACAAGCAGGTAAGTGCTTTTCTCTTTAAAGTAGATTTCATTTTTTAAAAACTTACATATGTGGACTTCTTTCTTATGTTCCCTCTTGTTTGAAAATGAGAGAGAAGAGACTGGTTCTTCTGTTCCTCCCACTTCTCCTTGAAGAGTGAATAGATCCAGTCCTTGAAATGCAAGGCCTGAGGCTTTGCTGGTTTCTTGAACATGTTGAGCTTTTTGCATTGGAACTTGTGAAATTAGTCCTGGTCTTGGCTCCTGATGGAGAATAAAGGACCAAAGGGAAAGTTGGTACCTCCAGGATCTACTTTACAAACTCCTGAAAGCCCAGAGGTGGCTGGTTGCTTTTATCCGTTTTAATGTAAAATTCTCAAGAGGAAATGCAGGAGGATTTCTTTTCTTTCTTTTGCAAAAATGTGATGTTCTGCCTTGATAAGATTAAACTTCAAGAGCCTTAAAAGCCAGGCTGAGCTGTAGAAATTTAAGGAAACGAAGTCACTAACTGCTTAAAAACATAAAGCCAGAATGAAATACAACTCTAATGCCTTGCGTGGCCCAGGCAGCTTTCTCATTTCTGTCTTGATTTGAAGGCAGCTGCGTTCCCATTTTACAGAGAAGGAAGCTGAAGCTAGGGAGTGAAGTAACTGGCCCAAGGGCAGCCCAGCCAGGACTTTTGAGATGGCTGGGGGTTGAGCTCAGCTTTGAAATCCTGAAGTCAAACCAGTTTAGCTAGTGTGGTGTTGTTTGATGGCTATGTAAACTA
Source organism: Daubentonia madagascariensis (assembly GCA_023783475.1). Classification (NCBI taxonomy): domain Eukaryota; kingdom Metazoa; phylum Chordata; class Mammalia; order Primates; family Daubentoniidae; genus Daubentonia; species Daubentonia madagascariensis. The sequence goes on along the minus strand of JAKFHU010000144.1, from coordinate 945,012 downwards.
CCTCATATTGTCACCCTTCTAATAACAGTATACCTCAACCCCAGCAAATACAAACACCCTTTATCTCAGTGCATATCAGTAACTAGTCCAGTGCTAGGCTGGGCTGTGGGAGAGGCCTGTTTGTGTATTTGTGTTCTGAGGAAAGGCTGCCTATAATTTGGCTTGGCCAACGATTAGAGTTGACTTGGCACGTATAAATGGCGCAGGCTGGTTGTTCTTTTTAACAATTGGTGTTCTTGAAATCTCAGAAGGCTGTTGACTCATTCTAGCCTTTGGTGACCGTGACTTGAATGGATTTTCTGCTCTAAATTAACAGTCGTTTACAAGGTTTAAATTTTGCTCTTTAAGGGGGCAGGTGAGAAGGGCAGGTGACCCCTGGAAAGCATGCAGATTCCTGCCCGCTCCAGTGGCTTCCTGTAGAGCCTTTTGAACCTGTAGTTTCCTTTCCCAGCCTGGAGGAACCCCAGTGTTGGGTGAAGGGCAGCCAGAAAGGGGCCTGAGTTTATTGAGCAATGTGGGAAGCCAGCTGTGGCTTCCTGAGGGATTAATTCCTTGGGAAGGCACATGAAGGCTACCATGTTTTTACTTCTTGACACACAAAAATAATAAACAGACATAGCTTTATATGTAAAGATGTTTCTCCTTGGGAGGATAGACAAGACAGGTTCTGCCGACTCTAGGCGGAACTGACCAGGTCTGACTTGTCCAGTAAGAGTGCATGAAGTGGAACTGGGGTCCCAGGTATTTCAGGGACCTTGGGCTTCGGGTGTTATGCAAGGTGCTACTTCCTCCCTTTCTCCACTTTCTTTTTTTTCCTTTTTTCTCAGCGCTTAGTATCTTGGGTGTGTTTAAAGAGGGTAATTGCACCCAGGTTTAAAATTTATAGCAGTAGTTATTCTAAGAGCTTCGTAATTAAGGTGTAATATCTTGTTGGATGTTGAGGTCTGCATGGGTGGTGTTCCCGTGTGTGTGAGTGGATGGTTCTTTGGCGCAAAGAATCCACCTTGGCTAGCAACAGAGCTGTTCTCTGAGTCCTGAGGACACTCTGAAAGCAGAAAGAATTAAACATCTTAATGCATTTGGTCGTGGGGTTTGTCTAAAGAGCAGCTGTGTGCATCTGGGATTTCTGGCCATTCCCCAAACAGGGTTCTTAGGGGGAGAATGCCTGAGGTTGAGCTACATTGTCTCATTTAATCCTCTCAGCTGCCAGTGGTGGATAGAGGGATTCTTTGCCCCCTTTTTATAGGTGAGGAAACTGAGGCTTCAGGGAAGTCAGGAGGGCAGAGCTGGGACTCAAATCCGGGCCTCTGGATTCCCCAACTGGGCACTTTCCCCTGCTTGCCACTCACCTTTGCCTTCCAGCCTCAGTTCCTGGCATGAATGTGTGTGCTGTGAATTCCATGCCTTTGCAGGCTTAAGGCGGTCTCTGAGCTGGGTGAAATCACCCTGTGTCTGCGAGGAACAGAGAGGCAAGGAGGTGAAGAAACCCTGTGCTGACAAATGCAACCCTGACCTAATGGGCCTGGCCACTCCCTAGGTTTGCGAGGTTCTGTAGAAGAAAGCCCTGCCACTAATTGTAGTGTGGGTCTTGGGTGCATTTGGCGGATGGTGGTTAGGCCTGAGCAAACAAGTTTATCAGCTGACCTGTTTAGCGGTTGACTGGTGTTTTATCTGCACACACAATCAAGTGACTGGAGTGCTTGAATTATTCATGCAGTGTCCTGCCCTCTAGACTTGACTGTTCGTGTGATTACATCTGCCTGGAACAAACAGGCTGGATTCTTCATCTTTAAGCTCAGGGGTGGGGGTGGGGACTGTCTGTACTTTTATATAATAGATGATCTACAGAGCTAGCACCTTGGGAAGTGTGGCAGTCCTTAGCCAGCTCTCACACACACATACACACACACACACACACACACACACACACGCACACACATACACATGCGCACACACACACACACCCCCACCACCACCACATATTTTTTTAAAAGCTCTTCTTTGCTGGCTCTATGGGAAATGCCAATTAGCTGGGAACCTCGAGTTCTGCCAGATGGGCCCGGGTATTGACAGAGGGCAGCTGATGAGGTGTGTCCGGCCCATTTTCATTTTACTGAGAGGTTAAACTCACTGTGGCTGGCTCCTTCCCTGGCTGCTTCTCTGTCTCCCTTTCTTCTTCCAAGCTGTCAAATCCCAGAGAAGTAATAAATGGTTTCTCCTCCTACTCTTCTGCCTCCATCCCTAATTATGGTAAAGCAAAGATTACAGAATCACAGGCCTGGCCCAAGACTTCAAGAGGTCACCCACCTCCTCCAAGCCCCTGCTTCCAGGCAGAATGTCAAGGGTGATTCAGCGAGGCCAGGGAGGCAGTGATGGCTGACCACCTCATCAGTTGCCATCTTGTTCCTGTGGAGGCTTTCCAATGTCAGCCACAAATAACAAAGCCAGCTTAAAATAAGGGCTCCAGAGCAACTGTTGTGCATTGGATTGGAGGCACTGATGCTGTGGGAAGCTGGGTCAGGCTACCTTTTCACCCTCTGTTGGTGAGCAGTGATGTTTTGAAAGTGGACTTGAGGCGTTTTTGATTTGGGGGCGGTGTCATGCCAACACAATGCAGTCTCCTTTTTCTGTTAACCAAACAGCCCTTCCTGTAAGTTTCTTTTTGTATCCTGGAGGTAGAAGAGCCCTTTGACTTCTCATACAAACCTTTCAAGTTACAGATGAGGAAACTGAGGCCCAGAGAAGGGGAGCTGATGTATCCAGAGTCATTCAGTCCCACATTAGTGGTAAAGCTGCTACTGCAAGCTTCCCTCCCAACCCCAGGTCTCTTTTTTGCAAGACTCAGGAAATGAAGAGTGCTCCTTTACTCTTAGCACTCTGTGTCTTTAATTACTATTGCTTCTTCCTGCATTATTATCCAGAGAGGCTAAGACTACAAACCTGGCTCCACCAAAGTCCAAAGTACCCCATTTCGGGTTGTATAACCGTATCAGCTGAATCCTCTTTGTCCACAGTCCTGTTCTGAATTGCCAGCTATTTGCACAACTAATGATTTGATGTGTGTAATAATAACACAGAATGCATAACTAGCAATGCCCACAGACAAGGTAAAGGTGGTAAAACCTGTGAACCTTTTACCCCGGCCACAGGGGTATCCATAAACACAGGACTGAATGGGGAGGTGGAAAGTCCCCATTTGTCACTCCCCTCCCCTCTCTGGGTCTTCTCACCTAAGTTACAAGGGGCTTGGCTGAAGATCTGGAGGCACAGCAGCTTGAAGTTCTATGATCATGGTGAAGGTGCTGGTGGCCAGAGGGAACCACCAGGTAGGGAGAAGGTGGGACCACTCTCAAAATAGAAGGGAACACAGGTCCTTATACTAGGGCAGTGACTATTTGTGTGGCATCTGGGTAGAGCTGTGAAATTCATTTATTTTTGCCAGAGTGCTGGCATCCAAGAACCCCTCTATGCCCTGGTTTCCATGTGACCTTTCCTGCCTCATCACTCTTCCCTGGAAATGACTCTCTAATCACATGAGTCTGCCTTGCTCAGCTTTGGGGTCTGCTGAGCACAAAGCTTCCTTCACCCTGTCCAGTCCACCTAGAGGGCAGGGCCTCTGCCCGTCTACCCCAGGCTTCTTTGGACCCCTTTTCTCTACTTGCCAATGGAGTAGTACAGGGTAGGGGTTTCTGTGCTTCTCTAGGTCTTTTCCTTATTGTGTACCTGATTATCAAAGTGACTCTGGGAGATGGGCAAATGGTCCTTTGTTCTTACTTTGCAGATCAAGGAAACTGAGCCTGGATGGGAACCTGGCTCTTAATTCAATACTCATTCCATGAACTCTCTTGGACCAGGAGCCCATGGAGGGCACAAGAGTTTTAACTCTTTTCTGACTCCTCTCTCCCACCTGGTGTAGGAAGGGTCTAGTTTATGTCAGAGGCCCTTTTGTTTTCATTTTGTTGAAGGAGTCAGTCAAGGAATGGATTTCCTTTTGCTTTCTGCATAGGAGAATGTTTTTCTATCTTATTGTTTGTCTGAAATACTGGGACACCAGGGGCAAAAATGTGACAAAGGCCTCATCTCAGCAGGGTTTCCCTATGATCTGGCACTCATGATGTCTTTCCTATACCTCATTGTCTCATTTTGGTAGCTACCAAGGAAGCCCCTCTGCTTGAGGTCTCTGTAGCACTTAGTGTGTTGTAGGTGCTCAGTAAACATGTTGGTTTTTCTTTACTCAAAATTATTCAGGTTGTTTGAGGGTAGAGTTCAGATTCCCTGAGCCCTGTGAGTAGGAAGCAAGGGTTGTCACTGTGGGCTGGCTGCTGGCTCTGTAGCCTTCTTTCTGTGGCTCAGCATCCAGTTTCTTCATCAGTAAGACGAGGGGGTTGGATTCATTCCCAAAATGGTTATTAGGGGCCTGGGATGTTCCGGGTGTGGGCTGGGGTTGGTTACATAGACGAATAAGACACCATCCCCCCCGCCCCGGAGTCAGGCGTCTGAATAAGTAATTGCAATGCAGTGAGGTAAGTGCTAATGTGCCCGGAGTGTCACAAGAGGAGCACCCAGGACAGAACAGCATATTTTCTTCCTGGGAGAGAGGAGCCTGGGAGCCCAGCAGAGAAGACTCCACTGAAGGGCCATTCCTGGAGGCGAGTCTTAAAGGGAGGGTGGGGGCTTATTAGGCAGAAGCCAGCAGTGGAGGTGCTTCCAGGGTGACAACAGCTCATGGAAAGGCAGTGAGATACGTGGGGACTGACTTGGGAAGTGAGGCGAGGTGGTGACATTTTGCAGCAGTGTGATCTCCAAGGCCTCTCTGCCCTCATATTCGAGACTCCCAACTCCGTGGCTCCCTCCGTCCCCATATGGGGACTCAGGGCTGGCCTGAGTCCATCTGCCGCAGGGTGGGGGCGGGGGATGCTCTGAGCCAGCTGTGGCCTTCCCTTGCTTGCTTCCCCACCGTAATACGTTGGTTTGAACTTTATTCCCCAAAGTGGCATCGTCTCTTTTCTCGTATTGGTAATTCTGTAATGACTGGTTATGACCCGCCCCTCCCCCATATTTAATTCTCATCAGCCCAGCTCTCCACTTTGCTATTAATGATAGCAGCCAGCAAAATAGCTTTCAACATGCCATTGACAGTCTGGTTTAAGAGAGCACTTGAAGTAGTGCTAGACAGCTGAAAGCACCCATAATTGTGTACCAGAGTGAGAACTGTGTGCTCAAGGGCCTTGTTTTTATATGCTTAAAGGGACAATATCTTGTTTTCAACAAATGCTCTCAGGAGACTCACATCCAAGATGGCTTTCTTCCTTTCTCTTTTTTCTTTCTTCTCTTGGTTTTTTTTTTTCTTTCTTTCAAAATAAATTAAAAAAAAAATTCTTTAAAAAATAAATGTTCCCCTCAGGTTGGGGCTAAGAAGAAACTTAAGGAAGGAGGAATGTCCTGCCTCCACATGCGGATTATTGGGGGGGTTGTTGCTTTGCAGTTTTGGCCCTTCTAGACAGCAAACCGTGGGCAGCCTCTGCCCTCTGAGGCTTCTTAGGACCTTGCTTTTCTCCAGGAGGTAATGGGGGAGTTTCAGTTCTCATCAGCATTGATTTTGAATTCTTTTGTTTGCCAAGGATGTTGCACAGTCAGCAGGGTACTGAGCTGTCACTGTGAATGTTTAGGCAGAGGCCACCTTTGGAGGGGGAAAGGGGGAAGGGTCAGCCTGTTGGAGAGTCAGACCCTGGACCACTAAGCCCCCTCCCAATCAGATGCCAGGAGGCTGTTCGTTCTGCAGGTTTCACAGGCCTGAGAGGCCCACCTGGAAACCAATAGAGTGGGTAGGGCAGGGGCATATATTCTTAGTGGAGGTTCATGCCAGGCTTAGGGGCTTAACCAGGGGTCCCATCCAGTCGACACTGAGGATTTTACCTAAGAATAAATACCTCCCTCCTCTTCACCCCAGTCAAACATCACCATTGCTTTGAAGATGTACCCCTTTGGGAAGAGGTTTCTTTTGCCAGTTGTGTCCTGTGAAGGGTGAACCAAGTTCCCAGCCGTGGGGAGACCAGGGGTGGGGCCTGAGAGGCCAGGGAAACCCTCTCAGGGTCTGGAGTGCATGTCACCCTGTTCTCTCTGAGGCTGGCTGCTCTTGGCAAAGGGTGAGAGCATGGATGGGCTCGGCCAGCATGTCCTAGGCGGCCTCTTCTACTCTCCCACTGTGTGAGTAATACAGACGGGGGTCAGGGTTCTGGGCAGCTACTGCTGCCATCAAATAATCCCAGGGGAGAGCCATTATTGAGGACAAAGCATTTGAAAAATTTGATCTTCCAAATATCATAGATTATGATAATATAGCCCCTTTGTATTTCTGTAGCACTTGATTGTAAAGCAGATTAGACATTTTCATCTTAAGTAGCTAAAATAATGGGCATTTGGGTCCAGGGCAAAAAGATACCAAGATAAAAGTATCAGGGCATGGGCTTGAAGGCCTGGGGGTGAAGATGACCTGTATACATCTAGGGCATTAGAGGGCTGTGTTCTCGAATTGTGTGGGGGGGGGGGTGGAGGCACGTGAAGGAGGAGGATGTGAGGCCCCTGAACCCTGCACGGTGCTCGGCCCATACTGGATGCATTTTGCGGGGGACTCAAGGAAGAGGGTGATGTTCCAGTTTAGGGTTCTTCCTGACCCTAACGGCATTACAGATTTTCTGGGAAGGACATAGCCTTCTCAGGTTTCTGAGAAGTTAGTCTGTCGGGAGTGACTGGCAAATTAATAGGTGCTGTAGCTTGTCCTTAAACCCTTACCAGCTTCTTTTCCTAGAAGGGGGCCCCTTCCTCTGGTCTCCCTCTCCAGTGGAGAAGGCTCCAGTCTAGTTCTTATTTTGCTTTGCCTCAGAACAGAAGTCCTAGGGAAAGACTGGAGGAATTGAGGTTGACAGCGCAGCCCCTGTCTCCCACCCTTTGATCCTCGGGACCTCATACTTCACCCCAGAGAAATGGGGGATCTCCATGAATCTGGACTTGAAATAAGGGGAAGCAACTTGGTTTAGAGCCCAAAAGAGCTGCCCTTCCCCTGCCAGGGTCCTCCCGCTGTTGGCTTGGCGCCATCCTCTGTGGCACCTAGCAGCCCAGCCTGCAGGAACTTCTCAAGGGGCGAATTTTCTCTTAGCTCTTTTGGGATTTCTCGCTATTCTCCTACCTGGTTCTTACCCTCGTTCTCAAGGGACCTCTGCCCAGCTCTTCCTCACTATCCATTTGCTTAGACCCCTTTCTTAAACTCCCAAAGTGCTGAATGCCCATCGTGCATTTTCCAGGACTATTGGGTGGTAGGCAGGGAGGGTCCTTGATGAACTGGTTTTTCTGTCACCTTTGTGCCTGTGGGTTCAGAGTGTCTCCCTCAGAAGTCAGCTGGTTCTTGCAGGGGGATCCTGGGAAGTTACCTGCCGAGCACCAGGAGCTGGGAGGTGGGATGTCCTGATGGCTAGGAGATAGGCTTTGGGGTCAGGCCAATGTGGGTTTGAGTTCTAAATCAGTACTTTTTGGTGTGTGACTTTGGCAGACTATGTGACCTCTGTGAACTTCAATTTGTAATGGGGATGATAATAATAATAATAATGCCTACTTGCTAGAGCAGTGCTGTCCAACAGAACTTTCTGCAGTGATGGAAATGTAAATCTGCACTGTTCAATATGGTAGCCATCAGCCACGTGTGGCTATTGAGCACTTGGAATGTGGATATTATGCCTGAGGAACTGAGTTTTTAATTTAATTTTAATTAAATTTAGCTAGCCACATGTCTGGTGGCTTCATAAATTGTACATTTCAGTTACAGGGAGTGTTATATGATGATATGAGATGATGCATATGAACTACTTAGCACAGTACCTTGCACATAGAAAGGCCACAGCAAGGTATTCTTACAATGGGACAGAATCTCCAAGTTTTCAAGGCCTCAAAGAGAGGATGAGATTGTTGGTGTGACATATGTTAATAAGACTGTCTAGAGCCCTTACTCATATGTTACTTGTTGGCTCCACAGTCCTGCAGCATAGGCACCACGAGCACCACGTGACAGATGGGAACACTGATGGTTAAAGAGGCTGAGTAACTTGCTTATGGTCTCATGGTGGACCAGTGGCAGGTTCAGAACTGGAAACCAGGTCTGCTTCAGTGATCTTTATCCATAGGCCGGATAGAGGTGTGGTCCTGCATGGTCTTCTCATATGCCCACCCTCAGGCCCACCACACTTTAGGACTTTGATTCTGGTGCTGGGAACGCCGCAGAGGAAACCTTTAAGAATTCAGTAAAACATGGGCATCAGCAATGTGTGGATCAGGCATTCTCATCCTGGGCACCATTGACATTTGGGGCTGGGTAATTCTTTGTGGTGAGGCTGTCCTTGTATTATAGGATGTTTAGCAGCATCCCTGGCCACTACCCACTAGTTGACAGTATCATCACCCCAGTTGTGACATTCAAAAATGTCTCTAGGCCTTGCCAAAATCCTGTGGGGAGCAGATCACCGCTGGTTGAGAACCCTTGATAGGGGGAAGCATTCTGGCTCTAAACTGGGAGACTTGGTCACCACTTGGTCTTGCTGTGTGACCTAGGGCAGTTCCTTCCCTCGCTGGGCCTCATTTGCCTCATATGTAAAATGACAACTTAAATGAGATGCTTTGGGAGGAGGTCAGTTTGAGAAGGAGCAGATCATATAGATTCTAAATAACTTATCTTGATTTTTTTGCTTATGAAATGCTACCACTCCTGCCATCCTTATTTGAGAAAAGAGGGCCCTCTGCCCCTTTTAATTTCGATTGCAGGAAGGGATGTGCTCTTTGGTTGTGACCATGGTGGCTGTGGCAGGTAGATAGAATGGAGCTCTGTTGTTTCTGCCCCCATAGTCAGTCTGTCCTCTCCCCCTACCTCATTTTCCCTTCATGCCACCTGGGGTTCCCAAAGAGTCCCTGTCCTTAAAAAGTCATAGCTAGCATTTCATTTGTAGTGCTGACCTGATGGAGAGACCCCCAAAATTTAATGAGCTGCCTCTGCAAGGGTAATGTGACTTTTACAGCCTGTTGAGAGACAAGGGGAGATTTGCATAATGTTCCAAGGGGGAATTAGGTGGCTGGGGGTTGCCATGGCAACCCCACAGGGATGAATTGAGAATTTTTCCTCCTGGCAGGAGTTGGCCAATGGAGTCTGGGAAGGTGGGGGAGGGGGGCAGGGGGTTATCTGAGGGGAGGTAGAGAGGGGGGTGGTGGCGCCTGGATGAATGGGCAGTGTTGGGGGAAGGTGTGATCTGAAAAAGCTCTCCCTGTTCTGTCTGTACAAGCAAGCTCTTTGAGAGCCATCCCCCCCAAGTGGTAGTGGGAGGCAGGCAGAGTTTAATGTGTTTGGGAACCAAGAAATTAAAGTGAACAAATATTTAAAGATTATTGGATCTTGTTAACAGGAAGCCCAGTAGATGGAAACTGAGAATTTGAGAAATGAAACTGAGCGTCTTAATGCTGGGGAGGGACTTGGGCTATCATCTAGGCCCTGTTCCCTTCCGAGGAGTGGTGTCTGCCTGCGTGTCTCTGTTGGTCTCTGGGGAATACTCCCAAGGGCAGGGCAGGCGCACAGCACCTAATTCGTTTCTGAGAGCTCTGATTATTGTATTAGACTCAAATTTGCCGCCTTTGTGCAATGGAAACTGAGGCCCAAGTGCAGGGCTGATCTGGGACAGAAATGTAGGAGTCGGGACTGTATGTTGCCAGCTCTTTCCAGGGTCAGTGGCTTAGATGCATTCTCACTTGTCCTGGCCATTCCCAATTCCCTTACACTGTAGACTCTTGGAAGAAAAGGGAGGGCAGAATTCTTCGGGGAGCGTGCAGAAGGGTCATGTCCCAACCCCAGGGACCACAGCCTCCTTTGCCGGCATTGCTTCTAGCTGGGGAAGGGTGATTGTGTTCCTTCCTCTGCCCGGCATCCTGGCATCCTCTCTGTCACCCTTACCCACATGTGAAGGGCACAGCGGTGGGTGCACAGTGTTGGTCACAGGCTGGCCTATGTAGCCTCTCATTCCCTCCCCCAGGAGATAGATCCTCAGGGTCATGCTGAGGGCTGGGTCTTTCTTGTACCAAGTCCTTCCAGCATAAAGAATTCAGCAGGCTTCCTTGGAAGGCATAAATATTTAATGGCGTTGTAGTTATATATAATTTGATCAATATGTCAGTGCTAAAAGGGCCTTCAAGGAGGCTCACCTATCATTGAGTGATATGTGATGTAAACTTTCAACAGCCCCTCCACGAACAGGGGGCATTATCTCCCAAGGCTACTACATGGATCGTTTATTGACACCCCCCCCCCTTTTTATATTGTAGCACTGCCTCCCCCAGAGCCCATGGCATGGATGGAATGGGGCCTGGGAGCCTCACCCCAGTTTTTGTTGGCACCACCCCACTTATGGATTTCCCTTCCTCTGTTGATAAAACACCAACTTGCTTTATTTCAATGCTCTTGGAGCTTGGACTGAGGAGAAACTGCCTGGCAAGGAATATCATCTTATAGTCAAATAATTGGGCTTTCAATTTAGAATTGCCTAGGAAATGCAATGGGATATTTTAAGTCAAAATGGCCCAGACACATTGTTCCAGAGTCTTCTAGTATTTGATCACTGGGTGATTGTGGCACCTGGCACCTGGAGGGCTGCTGGGAACATGGGGGCTGGAGCCACCTCTTTCTGCACCTCCTCCCACCCTCTCCATGCAGCCCTGGGATTTTAATTCAAGTTGAGGCAGACTCACTTCACATACCCCAGGACTCAGTCAGAGAACCAGGTAAAGCCTGATTAAAATTCAAGAACCCCCAGAGATAACTGAGACATACACACTTCAGACATACACATTTTTAGAGGAGCAATCTGAGGCTCAGAGACCACATGCCACACGTAGAGCTCGGATGAAAACCATCACTTGCCCATGGCTTTGAAGTGTAATTCACGTTTCAAATAGGCAGGCCTCTTTTCTTCATCTCATCTTCCTCGCACACAGCCATAAGCAGATCGCCAGACTCACAGTACAGTGCTCTTAACAAGACATTGCCCTGATTCTCTGAGGAAGAAATCCTCATTTTAGAAATGTAACCAGGAGGCTAGTAGCGTTGGACAGCCATTTGCCTGTCTTACAGGCACGGAACTACTTCCCACTGAATGAACCATCTTGAAGAACCCTGGTCTGGCTGTCTTAGGCTCACCAACTAGTCTTTTCTTGTGCATTGTAGAATCTGGACAGTAGGTGCTTGACACTTAGAAATATGTCATAGTTCTTGCCTGGAGGCTCTGTGACAGTTATGTGCAGTTTTGCCCATGGAAAAATTTGAATGCCTTGTGTGATGAAGGCTGGTCCTCGGGACCTGGCCCCAGCCAGTTTCCCCAGCCACATTGTCCAGCATCCATCTACATCTCAAGGTAGCTGGTCTCTTCTCTGCTGGTCCTTTAAATTCATGCAGCTTTGTGGAGGAAATGATATGTCACAGAGCAATTCAGAGATATTTAGGGTTCCAAAGCTCTAAATTAGGGCTCCTGGATCTTATAAGTTATCTAGTTCATCCCTCCATTTTGCAGATAACAAAATTAATGCCGAGAGGAGGGAAGTGATTTGCTCAAAGCCACACAGTAGATGGAGGCAGAGCTGGAAGTAGAAGCCAGGTCGTTTCTGCATAGCTTTGGATTGTAACGTGCTCTTAAAAGTGGCAGTTTTCTCCTCTCCTTGTTTTTATTTGGCTGAGGTTAAAAGGAAGTGTGCGGTCAAGAGTCCACAGGTACAGACGACTGGGCAGTTTAAAACTAACTAGGAGAGAGACCGTCTGGTGGTGGAAGTGGCTCTCGACTGTGTGTTGAGCGCACTCAGCTAGATTAAAAGTAAAGGCCAAGGACCAGCTGGGTGGCAAAAGCCCAGGAGCAAGAGGTTGCTGGTGGGTGAGGATTAAGAGCAGGCTCTGTCTCCCTTAATTCAGTGTCTTGGGTCAAGGGCTAAGGATGGTCCGAAGTAGCGGCAAATGTGAATACCAGAGCGTTGTTAGAGAAATAACTTTGAGAATGCTCAAGTACCCTCAGTCTGCTGCAAGATGTTCAGAGGTCCTGCTTTAATGAGGAGATGAGCATGCAAATGGGAGCTGCTAAGGCACACTGAACAGATTGCTCTTTGGGAAATTACACTTGCCCCCCACTATTTTGTTTTCTGTCATTTATTTGCCTAACAATCTCGACAGAGACGCAGGGCAGATGTTATTCCCAGCACCCAGTTGGTAGCACAGATTCTGAATTTAGCAGGACCTCTGTGCCCATTTCTCTGAACTGCTTCTCTCTCTCTGTCTAGTAGATTAGTTCTTCTGAGGAACGTTTTTCTACCAGCAAAGCCTCCTTCTTTGAACCATACTTGAAAAGAAACTTTCAAAGGCAGCACCAGCCTCCCCAAACACCTTTTCCAAAGCGCTTTGCAAAGGAAGCCATCTTCCCACCTCGCGCCCCTCTCAGGTTTGCTTCTGAAGCCCTGGCTCACAGGCGGTGGCTTTTCGAGACCAGGATGGAGGGAAGCACGGAGGTCGGCCCGGAGAACCACAGCTGCCTTATTGATAACAGATTGCACTGAGTTGCCGAAAGGCGTTTTCCAATGTATGGTCCAGTTCCAGTTTGTGATTTGTGACCTGTCCCAGTTGTGACTTAAGTCACATGTCTCGATTTTTCTTTTTTTTTTCCCTTTCTTGGAACTGATGTTTAGAGCTTGTTTGAGCTGGACCCAGAGCTGTCTTAACCACTGTTCTGATTGGAAATGCTGTCAACTGTTAACCCTAACTGTGGCTTTTCTTTCAAAAACATTTCTCTAAGCTCTTGCAAAATGTCAAAATTTGGCTTCTTGGTAGGAAGTCACTTAGTGAAGTTGCTTCATTGCTGAGCATCAGTTTCCCCATCTGAAAAATGGAGATGGTTTAAGTGCCTTCCTTGTAGGGTTACTGTGAGCTCACACGTGTGAAATGTTTTCTTGCAACAGTCAGGTCAGCAGGTGTTAGCCATTATGACTATTGTTGTTAAGAGTGGTCCTGTTCCGCTAACTTTCTATTTCCACGAACTTCCCCTCCCCCAATCACCACCCTCAAAAACATAAACATTAAAAAAATTGTTTAGTGAACAGTTTTCCTGTTCATTCTTTGGCTCGCCAGAGTGTACTGAGCCCATTCTCAGGGTCGGGCAGCCTGTGTAGAGATGGGTAAAGCTCAATCCCTGCTTCTACTTTTTGGGGAGACCAAGAGGGAAAGAGCAGATGATGGCATAGTTACAGCTGGGAGGGATGGGATTTGCATGCTTTCTCCACACTCCTTTCTTCCAGGAGAAAACCAAGAGCCAGGGACAAGGAAGCCCTGGTTTATTATAAAAGTTCTCCAAATGTCAAACCAGCCCCTCCTCTCTGCCTGCCCCAACCCTGTACAATCTTGTCTCGTGACTAGCCAAAGTCCTTCTTGTATGCAGAGAGGACTTCTCTTCATCAAGTTTGGGCCCCAGGAAAGACAGCCTGAATGCCAGTGCCCCGGGCTTCCAGAAGTTTCCGTATCTGTGTGGTGTGACTGTGTGGTGTTGCTCTGACGGCCCTTGATCGATGTTTGTTTTTAGTGTTGGGAGGCGGACAAAGGAGGCAGGAGCTACTCTCAGTGGAGTGGAAGGGAGAGGCTGAGGGGGAGCTTGCTCTGGGCCACCCAGCTGGGGTCACCTGGTGGCCTGGACACCGAGACTCGAACTGGGCATAGCGACATACATCCTGGCAGATCCCCTTTCCTCATAACCAGAGGGTGCTGGGCCCTGGACCAGGCCCTGCGGGAAGATCCCTCTGGCGGGAAGCCCACAGCCACGTGTTCGCTAAAGGGTGTGGGAAGGGGAAGGTCAGCTACTTATCCTTTTTTACTTGAACTACCAGGATTCTGACCCTTGACCTATTTGCTAGCAGAGGCGATAGCTGGAACCCTTTTATAACCACCCTGCCCCCGCAGAGATTGTGAGAGTTACAGTCGCTGAGAAGGCTATGGGACTGGGACTGTTCGGAGCCTGCCCCTGCCTTCCTGGCTGTGGGGCGGGGGCAGCGGCCAGAGACCCACGTAGGTGGCTTGCGGTTGGTCTGGCTAGACTGTCGGCAAAGGGCTTGGTCCACTGCCCAGTCGTATGTCAACTTTCTGTCCCCCACAGCCCCTCCCACAGATGCTGCCCACCCCACAGCAGGGCGGGCCCAGATCCACACAGCCCGGGGTCACTTTCCAGTATGAAGTCTCGAAAAATAAATGTGGAGATGCTGGTGATATTAATCTTTTGGCCAACATTTATTGAGCACCTACTATGTGCCAGGCAGTACTATATTAGTCATTTGAAGTAACAGACCTTGGACCTGTGAGCATCCTAAACAATAAGCCTGGTTTATTTTGTTTATTTTTGTTTGTTGTTTGTTTTTAATATATCTTTCTGTTCTTATTTGGCACATAAACATGTGACGGGTGAGTGGACTTGTTGCTCTATGTAGATTTGGAGTGAGATGCAGGCTAGCTGATTGTTTCTAGAAACTTGGCATATACAACTCTGACTTCTATACTTCATTCCTCTTCCCTACTGTCAGATGATTTGGGGGAGGGAAAAGTAAGCAGAGTGAGAAAGGACCCTGTTTTGGAGAACTCTTCCCACTTATCTAAATTAATAATTTATGCAATAATTATTTAGTAATCCTCCCACATTCCTTACAGTATGAATGACGGGCTTTTAGTGGGTAGAGGCTAGGGATACTGTTAAAAATCCTACAATGCGTAGAACAATTCACACAACAAAGAATTATCTGGCCCAAAATGTCAATAGCATAGAGGTTGAGAAACCCTGATGTATGGTGTCCTTGTTAGAGTGTACCACAATTGTGCAAATGTCAGGTCCCACTGGGTCAGAGCTGGGGTGATACTTCCTCCCCTGGGAAGTTTGGAAGTGGGAACCGTTATTGACACAGTTGGTCTGGGATATGAGGGACAGTCCTTCACAACAAGAATTGTTACACCCCAAATGCCAACAGTGGTGCCTGCTGGGAAACATTGGCTCTGTTCTTAAGGATCCTGGGTGTTGCAGGCGGAAAGCTGACAGCAGCAATCCCTTGTCCCCCAGCCAGGATCCCCCGCTGTCGTGGACAGGCTCTCTAGGTTGGAGAGCCCTGGCACTGTGGCCAGCAGCCCAGGACACAGGCCCTCAAAAACCCATCAGGTTCTTTAGAGGATGGCCCGTCTCTTCACAAACTAGTCACAAACTAGAGGCGTCCTCTTTGGTGGCCAGGGGTGGAGGGCTGGAGGGTGTTGGCACCAGGAATTCTCCTGAGATCCAGGGTCTGTTTGTAAGCTTTCAGACAGCATTGTTTTTATTTTAAGTGCACGAGCATTTCTCATCCAGAATCATTTGACATGCAGATGATCACAGATTTTTAAAGGCTGTTGTCATGGTTTTGTGTCTGAAAGATTGCTATGTGCTGATGAAAGCTTTGAAGCCAGCTTTGGGACCTCAGTCCTGGCAGGCTCAGGATTCCAAATGAGATAAGAAAAGCAATTCTGAGAGTTGTCTGTCAGTGGTTCTAGGCCTTTCTGTCTGGACTTAGTTAACCATTTAGCACCATTCTTGGTCTGAGATCTGGGATTCACAGGACACTGGTAGAAACAGTTGGTGTTTTCCTAAATGTGGTCTTTTCTCTGGGGTGTTGGGCGTGAGGCAGAGAACTGATCTACCTTTCTAGGATCAACCTCTATGAGAGGTTAGGGATCTAGTGAGTTACCTCTCTGAGCAGCTTCTTCGACAAGGCAATGCTATGCCCTAAAAACGGAAGTGTTAGTGGTGGGAGACCAGGCTGGTGGCACGTGGTGGGGAGGGGTTGGTCTTGGGTGGGGGGGACAATGGGGAGAGGCAGCAGTGAAAGCAGGGCACATGTAAGGGTGGCCCCAGGGAGCCCTTTACCACATGTAGGTCAGGGGCTTCCTTTATCACACCCCCTGTGCCAGTTTATCTGAGAGCCTGTGTCCTGTTGCCATTGGACACCATCAGGCACAGCAGTTCCTCCCTTACCAAACAGCATTTCACTCTTTTAATGGGTTTTGCTGGGATGTGGGGGGTGTTTTTTGTTTTGTTTGGCTCTGTTTTTAATTAAGGATTCCATCCAGAGGATGCAAACTATATTCTGAACCAAACAGATAGACCACCTCTGCTAGGAAATTGGAGCTCCCCAAAGTGTAGGCAGCCTGGTTGCAGGGGGAGTTAGGAGAGTTTTCTTCTTGCTGTCGATTGAGCCAGAGCCTCCTGGCAGGGGGTGGACTGAAGGTAGAAAGGACAGAGCCCGTGGTGAGGGGCTGTGGTTTGGGGCAGTTTGTATTTTCACTTGTCTGGGACATTTCAGTGACTTGATTTATTTGCCTGAGCTTCATATGGTCTCTTTGCCTTTGCAGACAGAGATTGCGAAGAGACTGAACACAATTTTAGCGCAGATCATGCCTTTCCTGTCGCAAGAGGTAAGACTTTCTGTTATGCTTTCCTCCTTTCCTTTCCAGGTCAGCCCAGTGGCAGCTGGGGTCTCACTGGACCCTGAGCCTGGGCCACAGCCCCTGGTGGTACATACTGACCAAGCTGACAACTTGGGGATTTACAGAGCCTTCTCTAGCTGGCAGGGGGCCACATCGGAGGGACCATTTGCTCCTTCTTCTGGTAGAAGTGGTTCTCTGCCGCCACCTGAATCCAGAGAGGAGAGTGGTCAGTGGGTGCCTCTGCCCTTCCAAACTAGCATTCCCAGCCTCTGCTTTCCTGTGCCCCAGCTCCACACCTGGGACCATCTCCTAACAACAAAGGCTGGCCAGTCCGTGCCCAGGGCCAGACTCTGTGAGGGGAGCCAATACCCAAAGGGGACCTCAGCCCCCAGGCACGAAGTGCCCTTGCTGGGGGCATGACTGGAGTCACATCACTTTCTGAGCACACCTTCCAAGGGACCCCCACTTGAGGCAGGGGCTGGACTAGTGGGTGGTTTGAGGGAAGTGTCTCCAAGGAGGCTCCTTGGTGCAAGGCAGACAGGTAAGCTGATCTCATTCCAGCTGGGGCAGGCCCTGCCCTCTACTCCCTCTCAGTGGCTGGGACCATGTTAGCTCCTTCATGGAGTTCTGGATCTCTGGGCAGAGTAGTGACCAATATATGATTGAATCAATTTAAGATTCGGATATGGTGATGCCCTCAGAGCTTGCAGGCCAGCAGGGGAGATAGCTGTGTATGTTATGTGACCAGTGCTATCTCAAGGCCGATGGGAATGAATGCAACAAATTTAAAAAAAAACCAACTTTATTTTTTTTTAAAGCAGTTTTAGATTCACAGCAAAATTGAGTGGGAGGTACAGAGATTTCCCATAGCCTCCCTGACTATCAACATCCCACACCAGAGTGAGACATTTGTTACAATTGATGAATGTATATTGACACATCATAATCACTCAAAGTCTATAGTTTGGGGTTCATTTTGCCACTTTTTCTTTATCTATCTAGAAATATACTTTGTTTTCTCTCTATTTAGACAGATATAGATTAGGTATATATAGATACACATACTTTCCTTCCAAACCCTTTGAATGTAAGTTGTCGATATCCTGACAGTTCACCACTAACTGCTGTAAGTGCATCTCCTAAAGCGGAACACCTACCTTCATGATTACAATATTGTTGCCATGTTTAGAAAATTAATAATCATTCGTAATATCATCTGATATCCAGCTCATATTCAAATTGCCTGGAAAAAAAATTTTCTGTATGTGTGGTTGACTAATAACCATCTTTCGGCATGCATCTCTATTTTAGAACTTCAGACAATTAAAAGGAAGTTTGGATTACAAAAGTAATACATGCTCATTGAAAAAAGTTTAAAGGAGAAAGTAAAACAGCCTGTCACCCCCTCCGCCCCACCCGCCGACCTGGGTCCTGTGCCTGCTCAGTGGGGCTCCTCTGTCTTCTCTGGGGGACTCTGTCCCTAGAGGCCCTGCCTGTGCCGTGCAGTCCCCGCCTCCTCTCTGTTGTTGAGGATGGCCACCTCTAACACACGCCCTGTTCCCTCCAGCACCAGCAGCAGGTGGCACAGGCAGTGGAACGCGCCAAGCAGGTCACCATGACGGAGCTGAACGCCATCATCGGGGTACGTGGACTCCCCAGTCTGCCTCTCACCGTGTGTATAGCCCTTTTATTCCTCTCATTTACCATAACCAGAGATTGACCCTGACCTTAGCTGGCCTCAAAGAATGGCGGCCCCAGAGCTCTGGCTTCTGCAAGCATCCCATGGGCTTGGACCCATTTGGGGCTCTCTCCCCATTGGCTCCCCAAATGCCTCCCAATCCCTGAACTAAAAGGGTGCAGATACACCTGAAATCCACCTCTATACTCGTCAGCCTTGTCCCCCCCTGGCTTTTGGTATCCCTGCCATTGAGGAGGGCGGGGGCCTGGAATCACCTTCAAGGCCAGGCCGACTGACCAGTACCCGGCTGCCACCTCGTGCCTCCCCTGGGACCTGTTTGCCTCCTCTCTGGCAGAGGTCTGCCCTTCTTTGGCCACCTGGGATCAGAACTGTCTCTGCTGTACTGTTGATGTGCAACGTGCTGTGGAATCTGGGTTTGGGTCTTGCTGTCCCCTGTGCTAAGCTGCCTGGCTGAGTATTCGCTATGTGCCCTTGTGATTTCCAGCTGGGGCACCTAGAAGGGTCTTCTTGACCTTCTAGAAGTCCCATCTCACAGGAAAAAATATTCGTGAAAGCTCTGTGAGGCCTGCTGCTGGTGCACTGCTTTTCCATCAGTGGAAAAGGGGAACCAGATCTTTCCCACTAGTGCTGTAACCTGGCTTGCATCTTTAATGCATTTCTTAAATTCAAATAGCACCTTTCTCCTGCTTGCTACTTTGGTGTGAGGCTAAGGATATTTAAGATAATCACCTGAGGAAAAACAGTTTTTTCAGTGTGACTTGGGGCAAGGCTCCTCCCTTTGGGGTGTACCTATCTACCTTTCATCCCTAAAGTGAAGGGGTTTGGTGAGATCACTGCTTCCCAGTCCCCAGATGTGGGGTTGGTATGCTGCAGGGAGCTTCTGGACAGTACCGATTCCAGGTTACCTGCCCCAGAGGTCTTTTCCATAGGTCTAGGGGTAGGACTGGGAATCTCTGTTCCTGAAGTTTTCTAGATCTTTCTGAAGTAGAATCAGGCTTGGGAGGCAGTGGACTGGTTGTCTGAGGTCCCTTCAGCCCTGACAGTCTGGGATCCTGGTTGGTCTTTATTCCCCTTTTTGTTCTTAGGTCATCATTTCAAGGTGGGACTGAAGGCCTCAGAATTTTCTTCTGCTTGGTGGGAGAAATGATGACTGTTGACTTTTTCATCTGGGGCAGAAACCTGGAGGCCTATGTTTTAGCCATGGTTCTTCCCTGAGTGACCTTGGGCAGGCCCCTTCTCTTCCCTGGGCCTTAGTTTCTGTATGTATAAAAGGAGAGGGTGAACCAGGTCATCTGCCCGGGCTCGCCCAACTCTTACCAGGAACACCGGGAGGGTGGAGTCAGCGAGGTAGAGTGATGCTTGTGGGTACTGACCCCCGCCCCCGTATACTGTCAGGACCCGTAATGGCTACAGAGTCCTTTGGTGCAGGCAGCCCAGTGGGTCTGTCCTTCTGTTCTAAGCCCACGTGAAAGCTGCTCTGTGCTGCTGGGGGAGGGGGTGGAAGCATTAGCCTGGTTTGAATTCTGGGGGAAGAGTGTGGAGAGGGAGAGAGGAGTATGGAAACTGGAACATGAGGACGTGTTCAGTGCTGGAAGGCAGCACCCCCAGGAAAACCATAATATTTTAAAGTTTGAAGTATCTTTAGCAATCATCTAGCCCAGGCTTCTTCAGCCTTGACACTGTTGAAATTGGGTACCAATCTTTGTTGTCCTGTGCATTGTGGAATATTCAGCAGCATCCCTCGCTTGTAGCCACTGTGTATCAATAGCACCCCCTACACAAACTTGTGACACTCCAAAATGTCTCTAGACAGTGCCAAATATCTGTGGGGGACAAAATAGCCCCTAGTTGAGAACACTGATCTAGCCCAATGCCCTTGTTTTACAGAGAGGGGAAGAGATTTAGGATCTCTAGCCGCAAGCCAGGCCGGAGACCCAGAGCCTGACTCCCAGCCCAGGGCCCTTCCTCCCTGCCTGGTTGCATCCCTAGTGTGTGTCCTGTGTCCTCTGTCCCAGTGACCAGCTCCTACCTAGCTCGGTGGTTCTACTGATCATGGTAGAGGAGATGCAGGGCGGGGTGTGCTTTGTGAGTTCCAGTCTCTGAAATTCCTCTTCTTCCAGCTCCTCCTTCCTATCCCCTTCCCAGATATCTCCTTGAGGTTTCCAGGCTGAGCCCTCCCACCCCTGCAGTGGCCGCAGTAGGGTCCCTGCTCCCCGTCTGCTTTCCTCTTTGGAATTAAAATCCTCTTATGAAAATAATTTTTTTTTTTAAGTTTTAAGAAAGGACTAAAATTGGGGAAGAAGCACTGCTTGGATTAGCTCCACTTCCTTTAAGTAGTATTTAGGAAGCTACAAGTCAGGTCAAGGCAGCTTGAGGCAGACATTGGAATTCAATTAAAGCCAACGAGTGGGGCCTGTGACCCCCATTTTCAAGGTAATTGCTTCTCCGCTCTGAGTGAATGCAGCCGTCGCCCTGTCATTAAGCAGGCAGCCGTCTAATCGCCGCGCCTGACAGAGCCTCACAAGGCAGGAATTACGGACAGCTGAGGCGTGCTCGCGCTGGGGAGCCGTGCTTGACTGCACTCCAGCGAAGGAGGCCGCTAATCTAGTCAGCACGTTCTTTATCTCCTCCTCGAGGAGAGCAGAGAGTGAGCCGGTGGCTGAGCTGCCTCTGGAAGTGGGGTAGGGAAGGATGGCAGGGGGCTGACGGCAAAGGGGCAGGCGTCCTTCCCCGGCAAGAAAGGGCAGGAGAGGGAAGGGCCCTGGAGGCTCTGGGCAGCAACTAGTGTATTTGCCACTCTGGAAGGAGAAGCAGCCTGTCACCCTGGTCCGGGAGTCAGGAGGGCTTTGGCCAAGTCACTTTGTTCCTCCAGGTCTCAGTTGCCCTGTTTGTGAAAAGATGGAGGAGGACTAGGCAGGGTTCATATGGCACATCTGCCTCAGTCAGTTGTTTAATGGCTTTCTTGGGCATGGAGTTGAAGGGTTCTGATGTTGTGACTCAGCTCAACTCAAAGAGGAATCAGTTAGGTACATCTGGCACAGCCATGGAGGCAGCCAGTGGCAAATTTATCACGAGGATTAGAGTATTTTGGGGTCTTCCTTCCTGGTAAGCAAGGCCAGGATCCAAGGTGTCAGGGTGGTGGAGAGAGAGGGGACAGAAGGACAGATGGAGGGAGCCAGGCTTGCCGGCCAAGCCCACTCACTCCCCTGCTAGTGCCGCAGGGGACTCACATGCCCACCTGGGGAGACAGGCTTGAAGATTCTCTCTCTTCCAGCTGGGGCATGGTGAGACTTGGTTACTGTAGACCTGTTTCTGTTCCATGCCCTTTCTTCTAGGATCAGATTATTGGGGGAGCCTTAGAAGGACAAGATTCCTGAGCACGGGGAGGGAAATTTGACCCTTGGTCAGCAACCTGCATAAGGCAGTGTCTGGCTTTCCCAGGCAGATTAAAGACCCTGTGAGCTGATATATCAACCATTCCCAGCAGACTGGGGAAAACCCTCTTTTTACATTGCTGTGTCATGGCCCAAGGTCTTTGGACTGGGAGGTGGAGGGCTCTCACCTGTTTGCCCACTGACACTTTGGTCTTCATTCCCTTGGGAATTAATTAGTGGAAGAGATGACATAAAGCGTTGACTTGTTTTTTTGTTTTTTTTTTTTTTAAGTGGGAGGGAGGGGAGGAAGAGGGAGGTTGTAGCTCGTCACAAAGTACACAGGGT
The DNA here is from genome assembly GCA_023783475.1 of Daubentonia madagascariensis. NCBI lineage: Eukaryota > Metazoa > Chordata > Mammalia > Primates > Daubentoniidae > Daubentonia > Daubentonia madagascariensis. The sequence continues at coordinate 923,051 of JAKFHU010000144.1, read as the reverse complement.
ATTTTGAAGCCGAACCTAAAGTTCTCGCGTTCCCTCCAGCATGTGCATGAGCTGGCTTCAGTTGATTGAATTTTACGTTAGGGAAAAGGATGGCAAGAGAGTGTGCCTTAGAATCCATCCATTCCTGCCAGGTGCGGTGGCTCACGCCTGTAATCCTAGCACTCTGGGAGGCCAAGGTGGGAGGATCGCTTGAGCTCAGGAGTTCGAGACCAGCCAGAGCAAGAGTGAGACCCCATCTCTACTAAAAATAGAAAAATTAGCTGGCTGTCGTGGCACACCTGTAGTCCCAGCTACTTGGGAGGCTGAGGCAAGAGGATTGCTTGAGCTCAGGAGTCTGAGGTTGCTGTGAGCTGTGATGACATGACGGCACTCTACCCGGGGTGACAGAGTGAGACTCTATCTCAAAAAAAAAAAAGAATCCATCCATTGCTTTCCGCCAGGCAGCTGTGGTGGAGAGAAGTAATGCTGGGTTTGACTCCTGGCTCTGGCTGCTGCTGGCTTAGTGGAGTCGCTCAGTCTCCTGGGCCTGTTCCCCATCTCTGAAGTGGGGATAACAAGGGTTGTGGTGAGCACTAAAACCTGTTACCGAGCCCAAAAGCTCACTTGCGTGTGGAGCTCTGGTGCCCACCTAGCTATGTGAGAGAGAAGGAACAGTCAAAGGCTGGAGCTGCCCTCACTTTCCTTGAAGCACAGGAAGCGTTTTATGCAGCTCAGACCGTGTCTTTGCTTCCTTTGGTGGGTGCCCTCGGAAGGTATTGGCTCTGAAAATGCTTAGACAACTGCACTAAGTTTCACCCAAATCGTGAACCTGAGAAGTGAAGCATTAAATCAGCTAGTAGAGGCATGAAGCATTATGTGCATAATCCAATTACACATACTCTGCAAGCAAGAGCTTCCCCTTCAGCCTCTCCTATAAGTGACCACACCTTCTGAGCCCAAGCCACACACGCGCCGTGGAGGAGGGAGGACTCGCGTGTGCCCCAGGAAACACGTTCCTTGACCTGCTTGTGTTCTGGCACTCTGTGTTAAAGGAGGGCAAAGCGAGCGTGCATGGAAGGGTGGGCTTGGTTCCAGACTCCTGGCCCCTCTTTTGGGGGAGTTGTTGACTTCCTTTCATATCATGGATGGGGAAGTTCCAGTGTTGGAAGGAATGATAGAAACTGGAGTCAGGTGGTCTCAGACTGTGGAAGTGGTTCCATTTCTCTACCACGGGGAAAGCTCCCTAGTTGAGAACAGTGTCACCCTCCCACTCAGATGTCACTGTGTTTCAGCACATTGTGCTCAAAGCCAGAGATATGCTGCAGGGGATAGGAATACAGCCTGAGGATGGCTGTGCCCTGCCTGCCTGCCAGCAGAGGGCTGGGCTATGACAGGGATGGTGAGTCAGGTGAGTCATTATCAGCTGGTACCCCTTCCCCATCAGGGGGGAAACTTTATTTCACTCTATTGCAACCAGGACTGTTGTTAGCAGGCCCTCTGCCCAGCAAGCCCTGGCATTTGCTTTCCCCTGAGGAAGAAGCCTGAGAGGTTGGATCTTGTGTCCCTGCTTTCTGGAGTCTGGTGGGCCAGTCCTAATGGTGCCTTCAAACCATCCCCAAGAAGACTCTGGAGGAATTTCTGGCTGTGTACAGCAGGTTGTTTTTATACTTGAAGACAAAACTCTTCAGTTTTGCATGGAAGATTCCTTTCCTCTGTTGCAAAGAGGATGCTCCTACGTGACACACTAAGGCAGAAAACTACCCACTCATTCTGGGAAGTTCAACAGCTTTGAAGGCCACTGTTTCCAAACAGCTGTTGCTGCCTTTGTTCCAAGGTCCTGACACTGGCTCACTGGCTCATGTTTTAGGGAAGCAGAACACCCCACTACCCCACTGATGCTTCCTGTCCCGACTAACTGTTGCAGCTGCATCTAATTGGGCCTTAGAGAAGAGGCACAGATCTGGGAGACAGAGCCCTGTGCTGACTTATTTCCTAACCTCTCCATGTATACCTTTTCCAACATTTTCACTTATTCACCCAGAAATGTGTACTGAGCAAAAGTGCCAGGCACTGTTAGAGGGGCTAGGATGGGTAAGATAAAGTCCCTGTCTTCCTGGAACTCAAAAGTTGCCCAAGCACTACCTAAAGATGAAAGCAATGGTTATATCTATATCTGTGATCTGTTCTTAGCATTTACCAATGTTGATTGCACACCTACTTTGTTTTTACATGTAGTAATTGCCTGTGATCCATGCACAGCCTGAAGAGGTGGGCTCCACTTTGATCCTCATTTTGCAGATGAGGAAACTAAGACCCAGAGGTCAGCTGACTTGTCCAAGGACAAGAGCTGATAAAGGATAGAGCTGGAAGTCCACCTCAGGCGGTTGGGCTCCAGTGTCTGAGCTGTTAGAATTCTTAGAAGGGGGGAGGAATCCATTGTGACCAGGATGAGGGGAGGCATCCAGAGGAGGTGGTGTTTGAACTGGGCAAAGCTGAGCCTGAAAGGTTGGGTAGGAGAGGGAACCATACCTGGCAAGGTAAGAGGCTGGCTGTTTGGATCTATTCAGCTATGTCTTTCCATAGGCACAGATCTTCAGTAAGCTTTTTCTCTAGAAAAAGACTGTGGAGGGAGCCAGCCGTGTCCACAGACGGCAAAGCTACTTCTTTGAAGCCCTCCTCCCCCCGCTCTTTCTTGTCTCTTCCTCATGGGATCTTATTGGCTTTGCACTATAAAAAGTGGATTAAATATCGCAGTCCTTGCTTTCTGGGGTTTTACTAAACAGTTCTCACCAGCAGAATTAAAGGGCCTACCAGCAACCAGTCTAAAACCAAAGAGGCCCCACTGGAGATTCATTTTAAAACTGAGTGTATAGATAAAGTTGTGTGGTCCAACCATACCAGGGAATAATAGGTGGCCATTAAAGAGGACAAGTGGATTTCTTCAGAACATTCTTTTAAATTAAAATCAAGTGTATAACAGTATGATTCACAAGAGCCCATTTGTGTAGAATACATATGAAATTTATAGATTTCTGTAGAAGAAAATCTAGACAGATTAACAGTGGACTCTTCTGAGGGTGGGATTGAAGTCAATTTTTAATTGAAGATTAAAAAACACTTTTTAATCTATACTTCTTTTTAGTATTTTCTTACAATGAGCATGTATTAGTTTTGTAATAAGATATAAAAAAATCATGTTTTCTTTAAAAAGAAAGGTGGGTAAGCTCCCATCCTAGAGGAGCCTGAGTTTCTTTTGGTTGGAGAGGGGTTGGATCTCTGCATTAGACTCCTCTGATGCCAGCCCCTTAGCTTTGTGTCTGCTGTGGTGTCTTGGGCAGATCTGGGGTCACACCACCTTGGGCCAGTGTCCATAAACTGCCTAGCAACAGCCATCCCAGAGGCACTCTGATGGTCTTGAGCGATGCCTGGGGTGCCAGCCTTTCACCCAGAGCTGAGAAAGGGAGCCAGCCCTCTGGGGCTAGGAGCACAGTGGCTAGTATGGTTGCCTTTAACTTTGGAATGGGGCCAGGTTGGCAGTTTGTGACTTAGTTGGGGGAGAGCCCTTTACCCATGACCTCAAACACTTACTGCCTCCTCCAACCAGGGCTATGGGCCTTCACTGTGTTCTGGTGTCTGTCAGCAGTTACGAGAAAGCATTTGACATTGAAAGGCGGGCTCCCGTAGTCAGGTGTGAGGTCTTGAAGCTTGTCAGATCTTTGCTCTATGTCACCCCCCACAAACTCCTCTTGCTTTGGGGATCTTCTTTGGAACATTCTTTGGATGAGGTTGGGTGACAGATTTGAGTCCAAATCCCACTTACTAGGGTGGGACTTGGCCAGTTACTGGCTGCTCACTCCAGCCCCCTAAGTATCAGTTTTCTGTTTATGAAATGAACACAACCCCTGCCTTGCCAGGTGGTTTGGAGGATTAGAGATAATATGTGGAAAGTGCCCAGACATTCAGTAGGTGTTGGTTTCCTTCTCTTGAACTAGTTGAGAAGAAATGTGTACATAGGTGGATCCCAGCATACTCAAGACCCAACCACCTGTAAGAAGTCTTTTGAGCCCTAAGAAATACTTGGCACTGTGTAGCTGGCCCACAGTGCCCGTGGTTCTTGGCACGGTCTTAGGAATGGTAAGGTGCACTCTGTCATGGCTGCTGGGAGGGCACTAAGGCTGTGCAAGCTAACCACTTGGGTGTGGGGAAGCAGGGGAAAGGAGAAGGCCCTGAGGCTAGTGTTGGGTAGGGATGTCTGGGGCCAGGGGAGCAGAGTCCTTGAGTGGGGATGGGGAGGAGACGGGAGGATTGGTGCTATTGATGTTGATGATAATACTGAGTGGATGCAGGTCAAGTTTTTAGGACAGCTCGGGAGGCCACCATGAACTCTTAGTACATGTTAGCTACTGTCCCGATGCTTCATGAGTAGTAGCTGTGTGCCTGAGCTGCCACATATGTCATCTTACAGTAATCCTTGGGGGTCGGTGCTACTTTTCCCCTTTTACAGGTAAGGAGATTTGAGGCTCAAGGAGTTGAAGTAATCGGCCCCAAGCCACACAGCTAGGAAGTGCCAGAGCTGGGGTTTGAGTCCTGGTCTATCTGGTCCCAAAGCTTCTCCACTCTGATGTCCGGGAACGTTAGCTCTCTGGTCCCCAGCTCATCTTGCTCTCGGGACTTTTCTGCACTGGTCTGCCCTGCCTTGGCTCTGTGAGGCAGGCTTGGAGTCCCTCAGAATTCAGGAGTCCCCCAGGGTACAGCCTCGGGGTGGGAGATGCTGGCAGCTAATGTTGAAGGCATGTACGCATGAGCAAACACGGTGACTGCTGCAAGCTTAAAAATGGATTCCCCTCCACTTAGAGGGAACCCGATGACTGTGTGGTTTTTAAATGCATGCATTATTTATCTCGGGCTTGGAAACAAACATTGAGAAATTCTGTCCTGAAATGGGTGTGGGTGGTGGGTGGTGGGTGGTGGGGCGCTTGAAGACATAAATTCTATGTCTAAACTGCAGTCCATTAACAGATTTCCTTCAGCAAGATGAGCGTGTGGACTGAGCTGAGGGCAAAGGTTTTGGGGCTATCTCCCCCGCCACCCACCCAACCTAATGAAGGAGCATGGGGGCCAGGAAGAGTCGCTCCCTCTGGGTGGCTGTGCCTCTCCTGCACTCGCACTCAGCATGCTCACCGCCAACTTCATTGCAGCAGCAGCAGCTCCAGGCGCAGCATCTCTCCCACGCCACGCATGGCCCCCCAGTCCAGTTGCCACCCCACCCATCAGGCCTCCAGCCTCCAGGGATCCCCCCGGTGACAGGGAGCAGCTCCGGGCTGCTGGCGCTGGGTGCCCTGGGCAGCCAGGCCCATCTGACGGTGAAGGACGAGAAGAATCACCATGAACTTGACCACAGAGGTATGGCCTGAGCTGGGGCTGGGGCAGAGGGTGGGCCTGGGCTGAGTAGGGCATGGGTGCCCGCAGGCCCCACAGTGAGTGGACACAGCAATTACTGTCACCGTCGGATAGGGAGTTACCAAAAGATTTGGAGCCATCTGTTGCATCCCTGGTGCATGGCAACCAGCACTATCCCCATGCACCTTTTCCCAACCCCTGCTTTGCACCTGGTATTTTCTGCCCTGAAGACATCTGTCCCTTTGTCTGGAGCACCCTGCCATCTTCCTACAGCACCCCTGTCCATCCTTTAAGGGCTAGCCCCAGTCCACTCGTTCAGGATGGCTTCCTGGTTAGATTGGGGGCCTTTTTCAAATTCCCATAAGAGTTTAAGAGTTGGAGTGCAAGATTGAGCCCTTGTTGCTGTCCTCTTCTGTCCCATCCCTGGAAAAGGTCTTGTCCTTGCCAGAAGCATTAGTCCTCTGATGACAGAGGCCAGCCAAGTTCCTGGGTTTTGCCTTAGCATGTGTGTCTCACCAATGCTGGAGCCTTGGAAAAGGTATACAGTTGGCACTCAAGTAAAGATTGTTAGTTGACTGCCTGTAAATGGGGGTAGCAAGCACACTGCAGCAGGGAGATGATTGGAAAGACTTGGCGTCAGAACTTTTTCCCTGACCCACCCCAGCCCCGTACCATGTGGACCCGGGAAGCTGCACTGAGTAGGGGTTAGGAGGGGTTGGTGGGATCAGAAAAGGAAGGGCCTGGCTCCCTGGCAGACCCTTTTGAAAAGTTGCCACCTCATATGCTCTACCCTTGGATATTTTTTGGAGCACATGGCCAGTGCCTTCCAAGCCCCTGAGCACCAGGGACCTGAAGTGCCACCATCCTTCCTTGGCCCAGGCCACAGGGCGGTAGCAGGTTCTGAGAACCAGAGGCTAAGTTTTTGTCCCTGCAGTAGGATGGAGGCTTCAGCTTCCAGGGCTTATTGGCAAAGAAATAGAGAATGGTGTTAATTTTAAAAACCACTTCCAAATTCCTTTTTTTTTTTTTTTTAACAATAATGTTCTCAACTCCCAGATGCTATGGGTATTTTGCATGGTGTGATCCTTTCCAAGTTTGTGGCCTTAAAAACCCTAGCTGCTAGAGAGTAAAGTTGGTACCCTTACGGCATGTCAGGGATAACTAGGTCAGAGGCCTCCCCTAGCCTGCCCTGGGGACTGGTGGGGTGGGGGAAGGGTTGGAGTTGGGGTGGCTAATTTCCAAACTGAGAAAGGCCACCTAATGTCCCTGCCTTGGCTGACCCACAGAGACAGAGAGCCAGGCCTTCTGCCCATTTTTAAACCAGTGAACTAGCAAATCACAAAAGCCAGATGGACTTAGGCTGACCTTTTCCTTTCTTTTTTGTCTTTTTCTCTTGCGGGGCCTGACCTTCCTCCTGCCCTGGCCTGCCTTCCCCAAAGAGAGAGAATCTGGTGCGGTAAGTGTTGGCACTCTGGAACCCACAGGGGGTTGGGGTGTTGGAAGGAGGAGGGGACTTGGGGTTCCTGGCCCCCGGAATTGCGGACCTGAGACCAGCCAGTGCTGTGTAAAGCTATCATCTGGGTTCTCTGTTCTGGCCTGGGTTGAAGCTGAGAGTTTTGTTGTTTGTTTACTCATGCCCAGAGCTGGAAGACCTGGCTTCAATGCTGATAAGTTGGTGATGATGTCTTAATCCAGAGCTGGTGGGCGGTGGGGGGTGTGTGTGGGGAGGTAGTTACTGTCATAAAACAGGAGCTGCTGCCACCTGTTGAGAGTGACCTTCAGTTGTGGAAGCCCTTCATCTCTCTAGGCTTTAGGTCCATCATTTGTCAAATGAAGAGATTGAGCTAAATGAGTTCTAACTCCCTTTCATAGGAGAGATGATTAACTGGAGAGGTCAGATGACCAGCCCTGGGGCTTCCCTGCCAAAGGGCTTTGTGGAGTCACTCGGCTGAACCCAGGGCTTTGGACCTTGGTGTCCCACATCCTGGGCCAAGGGTCTTACCCACCCCCAGGTTGGATGCCTCCTGTATGATGCTGTGTCCTCCTTACTTCCTTCCAACGCCTGAGGTTTCTCCCTGCTCTGGGCTTTTGCTCGATGTAAGAAAGTGCTAGCAGGCAAGCATTAAGGCCAGGCCGCCTGCATGTCTGCGAGCTCTGAGATTCGTTGTAAATCTTTCTGATCACACTGAGGCTCCGAGGTTCTGTTTCAAGTGAATAAGCCTTCTGAATAAACGCAGTGGAGTCTGGATAAAAAAAATCCTCTAGTGATTAGCAAAGCTATTTTATTCCTCATCGCCATCCTTGTATCTGGGGCCATCTAATCTGTTAGGATGGCTTTGGTTATTACCTCGTGTTAAGTAGGACTTGGAAGGTCAGGCAGTTAACTAACCATCTAGACAGCAGCTTCCTTGGGCAGGTCCCTCCAATCCTCCCGCCTCCCCTTCCCAGCCCTCCCCCACCCAGGCTGATTTTTTAAACCTCCCATTAGCAGTGATGCTGGCATCTGCTCTCACCCTGCCTGCATGCTCAGAAAGCCAGGTCCACATTTGGGCCGAGGAGTGGCTAGGCACCTAAGAGGAGGAATAATTGAAGCCAAAAATCCACTTTGAATGCTTTAGTGTTGATCCTTTAACAATGGCATGTTTGGAAAGGCAGTTTGCCTAGGTAGGAGGATGGCTGGATCGGACACCTTAAGGCTTAGTTCTGGTCACAGCTTTATGAGACACTGGGTAGCTCTCTTGGCCTCTCTGAGCCTCAGGGTTTTTTTTTATTTCTACCACGGGAATAATTCCTGCCTGACCGACCTCAGCTTTGTTAGGAAGACCCTCTAGATTACCTGATTTACAGGGACCTGCTGCAGTGAAATGGGTCCTTCACATCATCCTCATCCTCCTTCCTATTTGTTTCTGGCTTTGTGCCCCACGTATGAAAGCTTTCAGCTAGAAGAACCCCCTGGGGAGCCCCCAAGAGCTGAGCTCTTCACTCCACCATGCTCACTGACATCCATGTGTGGCAGACTCAGAGCAGAGGGGCACACCTGGGCCACTGGAGAATCCAGTGGGAAGGAATCAAGCTGCCACGCTGAGGCAGCAGCGGGAGGGACGGTGGGCTGGGCAGCTCAGGCCCAGGAGCTAGGGCTGTGCTCATGTGGCCATGGTGTGTGTTGGGGGGGCGTGTAGACTGAAGTAATCAGGCTTTGGAAGCCAGGTTGTCAACAGATGAGGCCTACGGCAGGAAGGACAGGGCTGTGTCAGAGTGGGAGGGGTACGGGGGACGGCCTGGAAGCTGTCCCGGAGGGGTTAGTCTGGAGTCCAATTAGAGGTAGCTTCATTCATATTTCCTTGCCTAGCCGAAGCAATAAAAAATACTTAGTTTTTTGGCCGCCTGCCAGCCAGAGGCGGGCTGGATCGATGCCGCTAAATGCCTGACATGACTCTCCGGTAGCGGCGAGGGTTTTCAGCCTGACTGCATGAGAAGAAAGAGCTCGCTGTTCTCCCGAGCCGCGCACCACCGGGTCGCCAGGAGAAACACGAGCAGCCGCCGCATGCCCCCTCCCTCCCCGCCCGCCGGGGCAGCCTGTGCGAGGGGCTGGGAGCATTTCTGCTTAGCACAGGGTGGCCGCCACCGTTGGAGGAAATGAAATGAAATGACGGTGATTTTTCTGCCGGCAATTGCAGCAGCTAATTGAATTGCGGCTGTGCGCATCGCCGCCGCTCCTGCGCGGCTGTGGGGAAGGTTGAGCTGCAGTCCCATTATAACCTCCATTTTTTCTTCAAGGCTTGATAACTTTGCCATTTTAATTTGCTTCAGGCAGAAACTTGGCAGGGAAGGGCTGCCCAGAAACCAGCTTAGGAGAGGAAATTAAGTTCAGTGGCTGGTTCCCGCGCTGTTTCCCACAAACGCCGCCCTTCCCCGTTCCCTCTGAGTGACCCTTGCCCCTGAGCTGGCCTTGGCCTCCGGGGACATGGGAGGTGAGAAGTGAAGGCTCAGCCCACTTGCCTTCTGAGGCTCTTCTCTTCTGAACAGACACCCCTTCTGTCTCCATGTGATCTCCTCGGGCACCTCTGCGCTGTGTGGGGACCAGGATCGGGTTCGGGGAACCTTTTCTTCCCCATAGCTAGACTGTAAGCTTGGAGGGCAGGGACTGTGTCTTGTTCGTTCTGCCACCCCTGGCCTGCAGCACCAGGCCTGCCCCAGGGCAGCTGCTCGGAAAACGGTGGGTGAGTGGGTGAAGGTGAAGTTTGGGCTCATAGAAAGGAGGAACCCTCCCCAGCATCATAGAGGGGCAGTGGTCCTGATGTTGTTCTCCTGGCACGAAGGTTTGCCGGCAGCTGCCCTTGCCTGGTAGCTCCTCCATCCCTGCTCCCAGCCCGATGTTAACAGCCACATGGTGCAGGTAGTTCCTGACCACTTTCTCAACTGCCAGGACTCCTCCGCTCCCAGGCCCACCTGCTAGTGTCTCTTGTCTTCCCCCTTCCCAGACCTCCAAGCCCAAAGGATTCTTGTCCTCACGTGCTTTATAGTTGAGAGAGAAATTCAGCTCTTCCTGACCTGAAAAACTTGAGTTTCCTTTGTGCTACCTTCTGCTGGGGGTGCTGAGGCATGTCCCCCAACCTCTCTGGGCCCTCCTTTCTGACTGCTACAAAGGGGGATGATCCTCTCTGCCCGTGCACCTTTTCCTGTCCTTCAGAGGGAAAGGCTTTATGACGTTGCGTTTTGTTTCTTTAAAACCTGGGTGTTTCTCCAAAGTCGCTGAAGGCCTTGCTGTGGAGGAGGAGGAGGAGGAGGAGGGTTCTCGGTTGCTCATCTGCACTGGGAAGTTGTTAAGAGCCTGACACTCTCCTTCCCTATTGGTCTCCCCATTCCCGTTGGCTCAGCAGATGAAGTGTTGCTCGTGGACCCAGTCTGTCAGCTCAGATCCATCTTACAAGACTCAGTGCAAATTCCCTTACCCCTCCTTTGAGCAAATAAGTGCAGCAGGCATGAGATGGGTGGTGAAGGAGACATAGGTGACCCTTGCCCTCACGGAGTGTAGCCTCCCAGGCCAGCAGGCAGACGACTCACTGCAAGGTTAATTATTTAATAGCAGTGGCATTGCTACAAAAGAGGAGTGGGGATGCCCCCAACACATCTGCCCGGAGACCCAGTCTGGGGAGCGGGGGAGGTTTCCCTGGCGAGGCTCTGCTTGAGCCAAGGTCTGCAAGACACATAGGAGTTGAGCTGCACTTCCTTCCTCTGACCTCCTGCGTCACCTTTGCTTAGCTGTGCTGTGGATGTGTGAGATGTTGCACTCTTCTTGTTTCCAGAATAATTCCGTGTCACCCTCGGAAAGCCTCCGGGCCAGTGAGAAGCACCGGGGCTCCGCAGACTACAGCATGGAAGCCAAGAAGCGGAAAGCGGAGGAGAAGGACAGTCTGAGCCGATATGTACGTCTGAGGCACAGCGGGCACCGCTGGGGTTTGCGCTGGGTAGGATGGGGGTGTCTGCAGGGCCCAAGCCGTGGCCTGAGCCCTCTTGGGGTCAGGGAGTGAGTCAGAGGTGCTGCCTGCTGAGGAGGGACGCAGGGCGGCTTCTGGGGGAGGTTCATACACACTCTGTAAGTATGTGAGCCACTGTGAGAAGGCAGTGGGCTGAGGTGGGGGGGTCGTCCTGGCCTCCATGGGCTCTGGGGAGAGCTGTGGGCTTCTCCCACAGATGGGCCAACCATGCTGCTGGCGCAGTACTCCCAGAATCCCAGTCTGCCCCAAGGGGCTGTCCCTGGTTCCCCCACACTTTGACCCTGCAGTCCCCACAGTCTGGCCGAGGCATGCACCCACTCGGCAACTCTGCCCTGGCTTTTAACAGCCTTATCATGTGATGTCCCCGGCACGTGAGACCCCAGGGAAAGCATGGCCATCGTGTCTGCCCTGTGCCAGGCTGCACGGGGCCGAGAGCTGGGACAGAGGGAAGGGGAAACAAGGTGCTGGGACTTGGTGGTCTTGCACACAGCCCTCTTCAGCCACATGGCTGCTTGAGAGTTGTTGAGAGCCCGACACTCTCCTTCACATGGCACACTTGAAGTTCTGCGGCATTTCTGTGAGACTCAACCTGTCCCACACAGTGGGGGGAATGGTGGGGTGAGAGTATCTCACTGATTTTTGAGTGATGGTGAATATAAAACCAGCCAGGAAGATGGTTCTGGCTTCAGAGAGACAAGTTATTGGGCAGCCTGTAGGGGGAGGGTGCTTAGAAATATTATAACGGGGCAGGTGTCATTGAGGCTGCCCAGTGGGCATGGGCATGGAGTAACCCCAGAGCTGGGGAGGCTGGGCTGGGACACAGCCCCGGAGGAGTTGAGCTCATTGGAGGGTAGGGGTGGAGTAGAAAGAACGTGGACTTTGGGGTTTGGCCCAGGTTCAGGTCCAGGTTCGTGGAAGGAGGGGTGGGAAGGGTGTGGCCTCTTATTGGCCAATTGGTTTCTCTTTCTTGGTTGCAGGACAGTGATGGGGACAAGAGTGACGATCTGGTGGTGGATGTTTCCAATGAGGTACAGGCAGGCCCAGGCTGCAGGGAGGCTCTCAGTTTGGGATGGTTTGGGATGGGTCCTCCCAGGGTGAAATCTGTTCTGTCTCTTCTGGCACCACTGGCAGCCTAAGCAGGGTGGTGAGGTCTTGGGGTATTGAGGTCAGGAGGGGCAGGGCAGGGCTTCACTGCCTCATGGCTGGGCCTTTGTGGGCACTGAGGGCTTCCTGCAATGGGTCCCAGACCCCCAAAGATTCCAGGTAGAGACCAGCTTCTGTTCCTCATGGTCCTCCAGGTCAGCTCTGCCTGCCTGTCCCCTCCACCCCATCCTGAGGTGAGAATTGAGCCCCCAGGGGGGCAGCCTCAGCGGGGTAGGAGGAGCTGGAGAGAATCTGCACTAGGCCAAGCCCAGTAGCACCAATTTATAGTCCTGAACTTGAGTTCGATCTTGGACACATCCCTGTTCCACCCTCCCTAGGCCTCAGTCTCCCCATCTGTGGGATGAAGGGTCAAGACTAGATGGTTAAGAGCTGGTTCCCCTCTTTGGACCCCCCCAGTCTTTCAGCCATGCTCTCCTCCCCATCACTATGCCCCTTCCCACACCCAGACCAGGGAAGACTCCAGTCTGGCCATACCTTTCAGTGCATCTCTGCATCACTTGTGTTTTTAGGACCCAGCAACGCCCCGGGTCAGCCCGGCACACTCCCCTCCTGAGAATGGGCTGGACAAGGCCCGTGGCCTGAAAAAGGATGCCCCTACCAGCCCTGCCTCAGTGGCCTCTTCCAGCAGCACACCTTCCTCCAAGACCAAAGACCTTGGTCACGTATGTGGGTCTGCCCTGGTGCCCTCCATGGAGGCTGGAGGGGAAGGGAGTGGGGAGGGAGGCATGCAGGGGCCAGAGCTGGGGTGGCGCTGATTGGAGGGCAGATGGTGGAGTAGGAAGAACCTAGAAGATCCTGACTTTACCACCTGCTGGCTGGGCCCTGTACCAGTTAGTTAACATTTCTGAGCCTTGGTTGCTGCATCTGTAAAATGGTAGTGATCACCACAGCCTCTGCCAAGCGAGGTTGGGTAAGGATTGAGAGGCTGTTCAGCAGAAGGTTCATAACCAGTGCTGGCACTGGGCTTCATGTGGGGTCAGGACCAGGTGTTGTGCCCAGCTCTTAGGAGAAAGGAACCCTCATAGTTTCCCTTGGTCTCTGCATCTTCCATCTTTAGAATGACAAATCCTCCACCCCTGGGCTCAAGTCCAATACACCAACTCCGAGGAACGATGCCCCAACTCCAGGCACAAGCACGACCCCAGGGCTCCGGTCCATGCCAGGCAAACCTCCGGGAATGGACCCGATAGGTATAATGGGTAGGCACCAGGGGCTGGGTTGATCTGATGAAGGGGAGGGGGTCTGCCCCAGGCAGGGCTGGAGCCGCCACACAGAGGGGCCAGAGCATAGGGAGTGTGTCCAAGCTGGGGCTCTCCTGAGGCCTGCCCTTGGGGGGCTTCACAGTCGGATTTGAGGAGGAGATGGATGCCTGGGGCTTCAACACTGACGTCGGTGCTAGCTGGGGCCACTGCTGGGCTAGGCATGTGAGGGAGCACCAGGTAGGTCAGGCAGGGCACCCAAGGTCTTTTCCGCCCTGTCATTAGTTCTGTGATGCTCTGCACAAGCCCCCTTCTCTGGGCCTCCGTGCCCTGCTCTGTAAAAAGAGGTGGGTGCATCTCTCAGCTCTAAGCTTTTTGGGCTCTGAAGTCAGGGATCCCTTCAATCTGAGAGGACTGCCTGGAGCAGGCAGATTTAGAATGCAGGGAGGATTGCTGCGGGGTAGAGGCGGCTGTGGCCTTGTCCTGGCGGGAGGGGTAAGGCCCAGTCCCTTGAGGCTCACCCGATGCCTATGGCCTCCTCCCCGCAGCCTCGGCCCTGCGCACGCCCATCTCCATCACCAGCTCCTACGCGGCGCCCTTTGCCATGATGGGCCACCATGAGATGAACGGCTCCCTTACCAGCCCCAGCGCCTACGCGGGCCTCCACAACATCCCGCCCCAGATGAGTGCTGCCGCTGCCGCTGCGGCTGCCGCCTATGGCCGATCACCAATGGTGAGCTTTGGAGCTGTACGTAGACCTTTTGGCTCCTTTCTTGGGGACTGGGCACGGCGTGGGGAGCTGGTGGGGGTTGGAGGGGTGCTCCCTGCACACTAGAGGGGCCCTTGGGGTCTCGAGGCCAGGCAGCTGCCTGTGTAGGAAGAATGATTATCAGAAACATTTGACACTTAGCTGAGAGGGCACACGTTTTGGGGTCAGTAGACCTGGGTTCCACCTCAGCAGCTTATTAGTTGTCTTGTGACCTCAAACAAGGCAGTCTCCCGGGACAGCCCTTCTCCTGTCTGGGAAGAGGGGCTGATACCCGCCTTTCCGGGTTCTGAGAGAGTGGGAATCCCAAAATGAGTCAAGTAATGAATGTCCACAGAGTAGGGGTTTGGTAAAGGGGACTCGTTATAACAAGAATTGTCTGTTATTATGAATGAACAGTTAGTTTTGGGGTTGGCAGAAAGAGGTCCCTTTTCAGGAGACAGTTTCTCTCTTTACCTGCTGTACCTGGGTGGCCTCCTCTCCACGTGACAGGTCTGCTGAGGTACCAGGGGAGAAGAGGAGAGGAGAGGGGCAGGGGCCAGCTCTGCCTTGTGGAGCAGGAAGAATGCTGGTTCAGAGCTGGGGTCTGGGCTCTCACCCCTCTCTGCCACTTCCCTGGGCAAGGCACTTGCCCCTCTGGGGCCTGTGTCTCCCCTAAACAACGGGCTCTGCTGCTCTGCCTTGCTAGTCTCCTGGCTTTCCCAGAGGCTGAGCTGTGTGGGCAGTGCCCAGCGGGTGGGGTGGAGGTGGTGGGGTGTGGCGATGGCACTAACTAAGGGCTGCCTTGTCTGCCTTGCAGGTTGGTTTTGACCCTCACCCCCCAATGCGGGCCACGGGCCTTCCCTCAAGCCTGGCCTCCATTCCCGGAGGAAAACCGTAAGCTTTGGCTGTACTTGTTGCATGCTTTGTGGGGCAGGCAGGGAGAGCACCCTCCTCATCCTCTGACCCTGGGTGTGCCCTGGTGCATGTTCCCTGGGGAAGGTATCTGTCCCTCTAGAGGCACTTAGGCCAGCTTGCACCCCAGGAAACTGCTGCCATGCCTCACTCCTGACCTGCCTTGGAGGCACCCTCTAAAAGAGGGCTGCTGAGTATGTTGTCACTGGGTCCCAGGAGAGAAGGAACACTCCTAACCACATCACACAGAGCTACATTGGGCCTTGGGGACGACTTTGGCAAGACCCCTGGGCTGCTGGGTGCAGGCCCTTCCTTACCTCCAGTACTCCCTCCCCAGAGGGCAAAGTCCCCGCCCTTCACTCCTTGGGTTGTTGGGAAATTAGAAGGTTGCGCATACATGCAATGCTGGGATACTGCCTGACACAGTGCTCCCGTTGTCAGCAAGGATGTTGATGTCAATTGAGAGAGCTCCCAGAGGAGCCTAAAACAGCAGACAGACCGAGCAGGCTCCCCACCGGCTCTGATGAGTGCTGTGTGTTTTGCTTTTGGAGGGTCACACAGATTCCCCTCCCTAATACCACTGGCTTCTAAAGCAGGAGGTGGCATTTCAGCCAGGTCCTTCCCAGGGCTGGTGTGCTGGAGATGGGGTGTGTAGGTGGTGGAGAGGGCATGCCAGGCACCTGTGGGGCTCGTGATTTGATTTGGAGCAAGGATGTATAAATGGGAGTAAAAATCAAGTTTGGAATGATAAGCAGTTCCCAGTCTAGGGGAGCCATCCCAGTACGTGGGGATTACTGGGTTCAAAAGGTTTCAGGAGACAGGGGCCTAGATGCAGAGTGGCCAGTCCAGGGCAGTGTGGGTGACCTGGGCAGGACCTGTGGGAACTCTGAGGGGCTGTGGGTGGATGGCAGAAGTGACGGTTCTCACCTTTTCAGAGCATACTCTTTCCACGTGAGTGCTGATGGACAGATGCAGCCCGTGCCCTTCCCCCACGATGCCCTGGCAGGCCCCGGCATCCCGAGGCACGCCCGGCAGATCAACACGCTCAGCCACGGGGAGGTGGTGTGTGCCGTGACCATCAGCAACCCCACGCGGCATGTCTACACAGGCGGCAAGGGCTGCGTGAAGATCTGGGACATAAGCCAGCCAGGCAGCAAGAGCCCCATCTCCCAGCTGGACTGCCTGGTGAGAATCGCAGGCCACGGCCTCTCCTCCAGTTGGTGTAGGAGAGCGGGGCATTCTGGGCCAGAGGGGAGAGGGCCCGGCTCAGCGCTGTATTGGCTGAGCAACTTTGGGCAAGCTGGCTAACCTCTCTGAGCCCCATTTGTGTCATGTGTAAGTGGGGATGACGCTGACCCTCAGGGGTTTGTGAAGAAATGCGTGAGTGAGTGAAGGGTCGTGAATTTGAGGAGTGGGGACAGCTTAGCAGCTGCTAGGTGTGAGGGGAGGCTGTGAGCAGCGGTGGTGAGGGTGCTCAGTGTCCCTAGGAGGGAAAGTGGGCAGCGCTCGACCCTGCCCCTTCTCTCTCCAGAACAGGGACAACTACATCCGCTCCTGCAAGCTGCTCCCCGATGGGCGCACGCTTATTGTGGGCGGTGAGGCCAGCACGCTCACCATCTGGGACCTGGCCTCGCCCACGCCCCGCATCAAGGCCGAGCTGACATCCTCAGCTCCCGCCTGTTACGCCCTGGCCATCAGTCCTGACGCCAAAGTCTGCTTTTCCTGCTGCAGTGATGGCAACATTGCCGTCTGGGACCTGCACAACCAGACCCTGGTCAGGTGAGGCCAGCAGGAGGGAATGTTAGTGCCTCGTCCTGGGGAAGTTTGCGCCCCTTTGGCCTGGCCTTGTTTGCCGTGACTTTGGCCCTGTCTGAGACGCCACAGGGCTGCCAGTACTGTTGGGATGCGGGGTGCCCAGATGAAAAGACAGCGCGGCCTTCCCGTGTGAGGGTTAGAGGAGTGAGGGTTCTTGGGCCCAGAAGCTTGGAGAGGGGTCTGGGGAGAAGGTGGAGCTGGAGCAGATCCAGAGGTGGAGTTCAAATTAGTGGAGCAAGCAGAGAGGATGGGGTTCAAGGCCTGGAGACAGATGAGCAGGGGAGCAGTATCACTTGGTGGTTAAACGTGGGGCCTTGGGAGTAAAGCTGCTGAGTTTGAATCCTGTCTCCACCTGGACCTTGTGTAAGCCGCTTAACCCCTATGTCTCAGTTTCTCCCGGTGTCAACCAGGGGCAGTGTAGCATCTTCCTCTGAGCTATACCACAGTGCGAAGGCAGGCAGGAACGGCCGGCCGAGTCAGCTGTCTGTGTTGTTCCCGTCATCAGTGGGCATGTTTGTGGCCTCAGCCCCGTGGTTGACACAGGGTGAGAGGGAGAGATTAAGGCGTGAATTGAGGGCGTGTTGAGCGCGGGCTAAGGAGCTGTGTCCTAAAGGCAGTGGGCTGCTTTCTCGTTGCCAGTCATCTCATGAGAAACTTCTCCAGGGCCTTCCTGCCTTCCTCACCTTCCCAAGCCCCCGGTTCCACCTCCTGGAGCGTGGGTTTGCTGAAGGTCCACCTTGGGGGGACTCAGTCTTAGGAGCCTGGTGTGAGGTCCCCTTTTTACCCCCCATTTCCCTCGGGACCTGCCCCTGGGGAAGACCCTGGGGTGGAGTGGGAGAGGGGCCCAGGCCTAGCTGTGCTGCAAGCTTACGAAGGGATGTAGCCCACCCCCATCTCAGCTTCATTTTTGTCTTCTGGTCAGTCTTTCTGGGGTGGCTGCTAGCCTGGCAGTCAATGCCTCCCTGGGGCTCACTCTCCTTCCTGCTTGCCCTTCATAGGCAGTTCCAGGGCCACACAGACGGGGCCAGCTGCATAGATATCTCCCATGATGGCACCAAGCTGTGGACGGGGGGCCTGGACAATACCGTTCGCTCCTGGGACCTGCGGGAGGGCCGGCAGCTGCAGCAGCATGACTTCACTTCCCAGGTGTGCAGCCTGAGACACTACTCCCTTCCCACGAAGCAGCGTGTTCCCTTCCCCTCTGGGGCCCCAGTGGCCGGGTCAGGGGACAAAGGGGCACTCATAGGGTACTCATTGCCAAGGGTCTTGGGACCAACCTGAGCCATCTGGGAAGGCTTCCTGGAGGAAGCAGCAGTGAAATAGAATAGTGAAGGCCTTGGAGTTGGACGTGCTTGATCCAACTGTGGGGATTTGAGGCCTTTCTCCCCTCCATTTGAGCACTTGGTCCTTGGTGTCCTCATTCATGGGATGGAAATAATAGTAGCTCGCTCTTAGGGTCTGATGTGAGCACCTGCAATGATCTCTCTAAAAGCCTTAACCATAAACCTGGCTCATAGAAAGCATTCAGTAAATGCCAGGTATTGCTATTTCTTATTTTTATTACTTTAATATTTTAATCTTAAATATTTAATATTTTAGTATTTTATTTACTTACTATTTTCTTAAGGAAAGACAAGTCACAGAGACAAAAAGGGAAACTTTGAAAGTCAAGTGTCTGTGCCACCTCTGGGTTTGAGTCCTGGTTCTACTGCTTAACTTTCTAGAGTCAGCAATCTTTCTGAGCCTCAGCTTCCTCACCTTTAAGATGGGTGTGGAAAATGACATCTCAAATCCCTGGGTTAGTGGGTGGGTGGTGGGGTCATATATTGCAAATGGTAGGGGTGGGGCAGGGAGGGACTCTGAGCCTCCTCTTTGGGAGCTGCCTCTACTCTTGAGGGCAGAGGATCTGAGTGTCTGTCCCCACACCCTGCAGATCTTCTCCCTGGGTTACTGCCCCACAGGCGAGTGGCTGGCCGTGGGCATGGAAAGCAGCAATGTGGAGGTGCTGCACCACACCAAGCCCGACAAGTACCAGCTGCACCTGCATGAGAGCTGCGTGCTCTCCCTCAAGTTTGCCTACTGCGGTAAGCCTGGGTGGGAGGTTGGGAGCCAGGGCAACCAGGCCCCGAAACCAGGCCTCCTGCCCCCGGGGCCCATGCTCCTTCAACACCCTTTGGGAATCTTGTCCCCCATCCTTGTCCCTTGGATGCAGAAATCATCATGGGGTACTGAGCTCTCAGGACGCTCGGCCAGAGCCAGTCCTTGCTGTCCTGGGGCAAAGAAGCAGGACATCAGCAGTTTAAGCAGTTCCTCCCAGTGGTGATGGGCTTTGACATCTGTTCGCCCTGGGCTAGAATGTCTGCTCCTCCACCGACCAGCTGTGTGGCTTTGGGCATATCTCACCTTCTCTGAACCCTAGTGGATTTTCCTCTTTGGTCAAGAATAGCATGGCACCTGCCACATGACTTTGGGGGAGCATCAAGGCATTGATAGATGTAGAGCCTGGCAGGGTGACTGCTCAGAGGAAGGGCACCTGCTGATTGCTGTCTTCAGCTGGATCTCTAGACTCCCAGAGCTTTGCTATTTCCAATATTTCCTGCCACCTTCAGTAGTAGAATTTAGGAGAGTCAGTCAACCTTAGTGGCTTTACAAGAATCTTTTTGGGAAGTGTAATCACTGCAATTAACTTCAAATCTGCCTCTTCCCATCCCAGCCATCCCAGCCCTCCCCTTAGATTGCAGAGAAAGGCGTTCTCTGGTGGGTGGCCATGTGTCTTGCTTGCAAAATGCTTCTCCAAAGTGGAGAGTGTCGCTAAGCACTAGTTAGCAGTTCTCACTGTGTTTCTATGGCAGCTGGCCATATCTGGGGCAGGTCTTGCTTTAGAGGGCAGCAGGCTATAACCTGACAACACATTTGCCTCCCACCTGCAGGCAAATGGTTTGTGAGCACTGGGAAAGATAACCTTCTCAACGCCTGGAGGACACCTTATGGAGCCAGCATATTCCAGGTACCACCCACCATCTGAGTCCTCCACCCAGTTCCACCGGGAGTCGGGACTTGGTGTAGTGGTGATGGGGGTGAGGATAGTGGGAGGAAAATCAGGAGGTGCCTGGAGCCAGGGTCAGACCTGCCCTGGCCCCTTCCCCACCCCTTCCTCATGGGGGTCAGGATGGGTTCTCCAGGGGACAGGACTTGGGGACCTCAGCAGGACACATACTCTGCTGCTAATGGCTTCTGACCCCAGAGGGTAAGGGCTTTTAAGCAGGGGCTCTTGTGGGATTTAGAGACTGAGGAGGAGTAAAAATGTGCTCTTTGCTCTGGCTTGGGTGCTGCGCCCTCACAGGAGGCACACCGGGCAGCAGTGCACACCGAGCAGCCTTCTTGGAGTGTGTTACCTGTTCTCGGGAGTTAGTGTTTCCGCCTGGAGGGAGGTGGGGCAGGAGGAGGAGGGTCCAGAAAAAGAGAGAAGGGAAGGAAGAGGCATTTTATAATTTTTTAGGATCTGGGGCCCAATGTCCTGCACTCTTTCATGCACATATGCACATGCACATGCAGCACACACACACGCTGCCTCTCCCACTCTTTCTCACGCTCACACAGTCTCTCACACATGTGCTCATTCACACACACACTTGCTCACTCACACATACACTCACGCTCCCTTGCGCTCCCTCAGGCAGCAGGCCATTTGCTGGACCCGTGCTGAAGTGTCCGGTGTCCAGTGTGTCCCACATCCCTTTCAGAGTCTCTCTAGTTACACTAACTCCTTAAAAAATCAGGTTCCCATCCCTCTCCTCACCCAGCAGGCTGAGCATCTGGCCTGCTCCCAGCTCAGAAATGCTTCCTCCTATTTGTAAACTCAGAAGAGAAAGCTCATGCTAAAGTGCCCTGTTTTGATCATTATGACTTAGTTTAAAGATCACGTTGGAGCCCATTAATGAGCTTTTCCTTACGGAGAAGCAGGTGGAAGGAGGGTTTCTCCCTGAGACGGCTTCCCTGGGTGGAGGTTTCCCCACCGTGATGCGCTCCAGTTCGGAGCATCAGAGGGGGCAGAGGAGGGTGATTGAATTCTGAGAGCGCTGACGTGTTGGGCTGAGAGAATGAACTGTCTTTTTTCTCCCCGCACCCCGCCCCACCTTGCTGCTGCCTCTGCCCGTCTGCCTCCTCCAGTCTAAAGAATCCTCGTCCGTCTTGAGTTGTGACATTTCGGCAGATGACAAATATATTGTAACAGGCTCTGGTGACAAGAAGGCCACAGTTTATGAGGTCATCTACTAAACATGGACTCCAACAGGGCTGTCAAACTCTGGGAGAAACCGACTTGGCTCTGACAGGGAGACCCCCGGGCGAGGGCCCCCGAGGACAGCGGAGGAGGGGCCGCGAGCAGCCGAGCGTCCCGGGGCTGCGCTCCGGCAGGCGGAGAGGCTGCGAGCCCGGCACGGTCTGGACTCTGGGCACAGACTGATGTGTGTCTGCAGACTTGTATGGGTCTCTCTCCTCCTCCTCCCTCTTAACAATGCTGGCACGTGCTACAAATAGATTTATTTGGAGGCTTATGGCTCCGGTTCCCCACAGACACCCATGTCATGAATCTCTGTCTTTTCCTTCCTTTTCTTTGGACCCATCCTCTCTGCCTCGGGTCAGGGACGCTGGAGTGGGCCACATTGTTGTACTGGGGGCGGGGGGATCCCTTTTTCCCAATTGTGCAGTGCACAAGATTTGTGAAAAATGTAAATAACAGACTCCTATTGTGGACTGATCAGTAGGGGAGGAGGCCCCTTCCCCCCAGAAACTCTCGCCACGTATTTCGCCTGCTGTATTTGTAATCCACTCATGGTGGTGGCTTTTTTTTTTGTTTGTTTTAAACAGACGTTGCCATGTGGGAAGGGGAGGCGGGGAGGGGAGTGAAACGAAGGATGGGGAGGAAAACCTTAGGGTGTGGGAGAGGAGCTGCAGCTGGCGGCCAGGGTGACCGCGAGGTGTCCGCCAGAGTGAGCGTGCCTCCGCGCAGCCTGGATCGAGTGCCAGCCGGACGGACGGACGGACGGGTGGCTGGCTGTGAGGCCAGGCTGCTGTGCACAGAGACAGCAGGGTTTTCTGCGGTCTCCTGTGCCCTGGCTGTCCCTTGCCCTCTCTGTGTCCCTCTCTCGGGCGTGTGTCTCCCGCTCGTTCTGTCTCTCTCCTTCTCTGCCTCGAGCCTTCTCTTTGGCACACACTTGGTTCTTGTGACGACACGTGGACGTTCAGAGGAACTCCCTCTCCAGCCCTTCTTGATCTTTGGACACGGCCTAAAAAGGATAAAAAGTTAGAGGAAAGCATAGCAACTCAGCTCAGGGAGCTACCAGAGAAAAATAGCAACAGATGTGGGTGCTTTTTTTTTTTTTTAATTTGAATAAGGAGAATTAGAAGTGATGTCCTTTTATAAAATGCCTTCTCCCACCTTCCTGCCTACAGCCCCTCCCTGTCCCGTCGGGGGAGACGTACTGACCTCCCCCACCCCGTGCTGCGCAGGGCCGTGGGGCTGGGCGCCTGGGGTGGGGGACGCAGACCCGGGCACGCTGTGGAGACTTGTAGCTTTCACTCTCTCTTATGGGCCCAACAGGTTACAGGTAGAAGCCTGTCTGGCAGGTACCCCTTTTTGGTACCAAAATGTTCTGAGGTATTAGGATTTTGTTGTGGTTTTTCTTTTCTTTTTTTTTTTTGGTCTTCTTTTAAAGAAAAGCTAAAGGCCGCTGTGAGTCCTGGTGGTGGGCTCCCCATGGATGTAGCGTATGGAAGATAATTTTTATACTGCATTTTTATGGATTATTTTATAATGTGTGATTCTGTCTGGTGAGAAGGAGGCAGGGGCTGCAGCACCCCACCGGCTGAGCAGCGGGTGCCCCGACGTGCTGGAGGGGCCTGACGTCTGGGCTGGCGCCGTGCCCTGTGCCTCCCAGGACTGGGGGCATGGGGCGTCCAGAGTCCCTCTGGGTCTCAGGTGTTCATCCGCCACCTCTTGTTAAGGCTCTAGCCAGAAGGGAGGGTGAGGGTAAAAGAAAGTTATTCCTGAAGCAAAAAGAAAATGGAAAGTCATTGTAATGAGCTGTTTTTATATTTTTAAAAGTTACTATTTAAAGGTTGGTTTGATTGTTGCGTTTTAATTGCCTCTCCTCCCAGTTTGTCAGTCCTCCCCGTGAAGAGAGCCGGGCCACTGTCCCCCTCACATTCTGTAGCCTGGACCATTTTCCTTGTCGCAGAGTCCCGCATCCATCCATATGAGCTCTTCTTGCTTCACAGCACTCCCGTGCTGCTGCCCCAACCTATGCTGTCTGAAGGTGTAGGACAGTGTGTGTGTGGGGGGGGTTCCTCACAGTCCCATACCTGTGTCACCTCCCAGCTAAGTGGCAGGGAGTGGGGGGGTGGGAGCTGGGATTTCCTCTGGACAGATGGGCAGGGGTGAGTCCACTGAGGGGAAAGAAGACCACAGGTTAACACCAAAGTATTGTACACCTGTCAATGCAAAACTTTTTGGAAAAAAAATTAAATGTAATGAACTTCAAGCGAAATTTCAAAGTGTCTATGAACCTCTGGACCCTGAAAATCTGCCCCATTTTACTTTAAATGTAATAAATTGAGGTGTGACTGGGAGACCCTCCATCTCTAGGTCAAAAAGATATGTTTTTGAATGATTCAGAAGGAAGGATTTGCAGAAGGAATAGGCCAGGAAATGCAGATCAGTGTCCCTGGGGAGGCAGGGCCGGGGCTGGGATGGAAGAGGACAGTGCTGGACCCTGCAGAAGCCCCAGGGGTGGTTCCCAGGTGCCTGGAGCTTGTGCACCCATAAGCAAAATCTCTCACAGAATTGGAGACTAACACGGTCTGCAGCTCCTTATTTTGTCATAGTCATTATAAATCAGCACAAACAAGCACCTGCTGTCATTTCATTACAAGAAAGGGAATCTAACATTTACAAAAAGGAGGATCAACAATCTCAAAGCACAGACTTTATTCTACCACTAGAAAGGACAGCTAGCCTCTCCACACAGAGGGGTCATTTAGCTGAGAGGGATGGTCCTCAGGCTTACAGAGGAGAAGCTTCCTCAGGTAGGAGGAAGCTGACCTCTGAGGCTCCATCTTGACTGGTTGCACATGTGTGAGTAAAACATCACCCCTTTGGACCACAGCTTACTCGTTGGTGCATATCTACATATTGCAGCTCTGGCCAGAATAAAATTCTGTGTGCCCAGGACTTGGGGTTGCCTATGGGTGCCAAGATAGGGTTGGGATTGGGGCTTGCGGGCCCTGTGGGGTGGAAGAGGAAACTGTCTTATCAGTGAATGCTTGCTCCAGCCTTGTCCTGCTGGGGGAGAAGGCCGGTGTTAGTCCCATCCCTGCGGAGAGACTGAATCTCCGCAAGGCTATTCACCAAGATTTCCTGGACGCAGTGAAGGAAGGCGAGATGACCAAGATTCCATCCGTGCTGCAGAAGCGCAAAGTGCAGGTGGGGAGAGATGGTACAGCCCCTTCATCTGACCCATGTTGAGTGGCCTGGTCTCACTGCCCAGCTTCTCCCCCTCCCCCTTCTGATCCTCACTCTGCATGCCCTGCCTCCTCCCTGCCCCCACTACTCTGCACTGCTTTCCACTCGGCCTGGCCCCGGCTGGCAGCACAAACCACATTTGGGAACTTGTTAGAAATCTGGAATTTCAGCCCCCCACTCAGTCTCAAGGAAGCAGAATCTGCGTTTGAACGCCCCACAGTGATCCCTGTGCACATCAGTATTTGTGAAGTGATCTACCCTACAGTGCTAGTCTACAGGGAGGGGCCCACCCCCTCCCAACCTGTAGCAAACAATCCTACTCCCATTCTTAATCCCCCCAGGTTGCCCCCTCTTCCTCCTTATCAGGGTGACAGGAGGTCCTGATACCACTTTCCTAGCCTTTTAAAAAGTCACTTCCTAGTTTTTTCCTCTTTTGCAAAAATCCAGGCTTGTACCAGTCATAGCATTTGCAATATGTCCCTACACCTATTTGCTTGTCTGCTCCCAGCTAGACTAGTTTCCCTGGAGGGCGGCGCACAGGATGTCATCAGCCCAGGGCAGGACTAGTGCAGGGTGAGCTTTTGCTAGTCTGAAATTATCCTAATTCACAGTGTCTGGCGTGGTACCTGGGCATCAGATGCTCAGGCATCCAAGCCCAGAGAAGTAAAATGATGTCTGGAGTTCTTTCAACTCCATTGTGCTGCCTTTGCTCAAAGCAAGATCTGTTTGTTCTTTTTTTTTTTTAATGGAGGAGCATGGTTGTCAGAGGCCAGCTTTAATGGTTTCAGTCCCATCAGGTTATGTACAAGTGTCCAGGTCATGCCTGGCGACAGCTGGCAGATTGTCAGCCTCTCTCTGAGTCACAGCCCAGTCAGTTCCCTGCCCCCAGGTGGCCCTGGCCCCAGCACTTGTAGGGTCTATGGGAAGATACAGAAATAGAGAGCTCTAGATGCTATAGTGAGAAGGGTCCTTAGCAACACTGCTAGATGTCAGATACTGGCCATCAAATATCCCATGATGATGGAGTGTAAATTTTCTTTTCAAGAACACATTCAGTGTTTGAAAATGAATATCATTTTAAATATAAAGTATAGCAAACAAACCTGATTGAACTTTTAAAAAATTTGTATGGTTAACAGAATTATTAGACACCATTTGATTTTTTGATGATAATATAAAATATACTCTATACTGATGAAGCATTTTTAAACATTACACCAAAATTGGACCTTTTGTATTTGAAGGGATATACACACACACACACACACACACACACACACACACAGAGCTTGATTTTATAGATGGGGCAATGAAAGCCCAGAGAGGGCAAGTGATTTACCATGAGTCATGCAGCCCAAGTAGAGATAATGATGAACCCCCTCCCCCTCCCCTAAGCCCTTAGCACACTCTCAGCAAGGAAGGACGGGAAGCTAAGACAGAGCTGCCTGGTGCGCAAGACTAAGGGATGATATCTGGAGGATTAGTATCCAGGGAGTGAGGCCTCCTGCCCCTCCTCTAACAGGACTAGTGAGGAAGGTTCTATCTGGCCATCTTTCTATCCACCCATCCATCCTACCAACGTTTCTGTAGTGAAAATTTATTATGTGCCAGTCATGGTTCTAGGTGCTCAGATGCAGATCAGTAAGACACAATGCCTGCCCTCATGGTCAAAGAAACTGACAATTGTCACTCCATGAGCTATGTGAGGGTGCAGACCAGGAGCTGTCAGGGCGAATAGCTGAGGCATTAGCCCGGATGCAGAGGGGCAGAGCCAGGGGCTCCTGGAAGGAGCCCTAAAGCCTTCTTTGAACTCCCGCTCATTCTTTAGGACTCAGCTTCAATGTCACTTCTTCCAGGAAGCCTTTCCTGATTTCCCACTCCCCTACTCCTTTGTGCTCTTAGAGCATCCTCTGCTAACTCTATGTAGCACATACCAAGCACAGTGTATTATTGCTACTGATGGTCCCTGACTTAAAATGGTTCAACTGAACGCTTTTTCAACTTTACAATGGATTTATCAGGGTATTAAATGCCTTTTTGGCTTAGAATATTTTTAACTTAATGATGGGTTTATCAAAACATAATCCTGTCATAAGTTGAGGAGCATCTCTATTAGTTTAATGATATCATCCTCCCTCCTAATGCCACCTGACCCTTCTACCAGACAGTGAACCCTCTGAGAGGAGGGACTTTGTTTTGTATCTCCAGTGTATAGCACATAGTAGGTGCTCAGGAAATGTTAGTTGAATGAACGAGTGAGTATGTGATGAAGATAATAGTTTATATTTCTAAAGTGCTACTATGTGTCAGTCAGTGCTACATAAATTCTAATTTCATATTCATAACTTTCCTAGGAGGTCATTGCTATTATTATATATTCGTTTTATAGATGAGAGAACTGAAGTTCAACTTGCCCAAGATCACACAGCTTGTAGGGTTTGTTTGATATTGCTGCTGGATAGTTGGGTGGATGGATGGATAAGTGGGTGGATGGATGGATAAGTGGGTGGATGGGTGGATGGGAGAAAGGAAGGGATAGGGGGATGGATGGATGGATGGATGAATGGCAGACTGGCTACCTCATGAGGACTGGCTCAGAAGCTTAGAAAGAACTGATCCTTCAGGTGGAGGAGGAGATCAGCAATCTTGTAGTGAAGAGCATGGGAGGAAAAGCCAAGAGAGAGAAACCCCCTTCCCAGCTGAGGCCCTTCCCATGTCCAGTAGGGCACCTCTGTCAGTGCCCAGAAAACCCCACAGTGTGTTCAACCTGACCCTGACTGAGCATCCCCACTCAGACAGGTCAGACAGGGCAGGCTGCTGACTTGGAAGTGAGCCCTTCGGGGCTCCTGGACTGCTCCTGGCCAGCTGGAAGAGTGAGGATGGAGCTGTGGCCTTGTCTCTCCTGGATATCACAGATGGAAGCTGCCCTGTGCAAGTGTTTGGTGGCAAGGGGTTCTAAGGCTTGAAAAGAGCAGGTCTGGAATTTCCAATTCTGGCAAATGAAACAGCAAGCTAAATAAGGATTCTCTTTGACCATGTGAACACATACTAGATAGAATTAAACAATTTTACTAGCCTACATGAAAGAAAGGGGAATTCTTTAATGTAATAAATAACAGACTTTAAAGGCAGAACGGCAAGTTCCCTAACTCAGAACAATACCCAAAAACTACATAAAGCAGAAATTGGCAGAATTATAAGGAGGTATGGAGGTTTTAACATACCACTAAGAAGAACTGGTAGATCAAGCTGAGAGAAATTTATAAGGATGTAAAAGATATGAACAACATAATTAATAAGCTTGAGACATAAAACCCTACAACCAACTATTGGAGAGCACATATTATTTTCTAGAATACCTAGAAGTCTTAGAAAGTTTTGCCAATAAAAAGAAACTGATAAAGCATTTTACAAAATTCAACACTCATTCGTGACTTTTGGTAAAGTATAAAACTAGGAATCAAGGAAAACTTCTTTAATCTGATAATGGATAGCTATACCAGACCTGCAGCCAAATAATAGATAACAGTAAAGTTTTAGAAGAATCATTTTAAAGTGAGCAAAAAACCCCAAGAATATTCATTATTACTTCCTCTATTCAACATTGTGCTGGAGGTTCTAGCCAATGCAATGAGAGAAAATAAAAGAATAAATAAAGGTATAATGATCGAAATGAAAGAAACAGTTATAATTGTTTGCAGATGATACAACTGTATATATACAGAATATACAAACAAGTTAATGAAATTAAAACAAATAAGGGAGTTTAGTCAAGTTACTGGATCCAAGATCAAAATTCATTAGTCAATAGCATTTCTATTCAGAAGCAGTAACTAATTAGGAAATGTAAAGAAAAAATGCATTTACAATAGCAATAAAAACTACCTGTGACTAAATCGAAGTAAAGCTACACAAGATCTTTAGGAGAAAAACATAAAATCTTATTGAAGATATATTTTTTTAAAAAAGGCCTCTATAGATCACAATCTATACAATAGCCATTTATGAGAAAGTTCAATTTCATTAAAACTGTCTTTCACAACGATTTATAAAAGTAATGTTAAATGAAGTCCAGATAGAATGTCTTCTGTGTAATTTGATAATCTGGTACTGAAATTTGTATGAAGTATGAGAGATCAAGAATAGCAAATATAATTTTGAAGAAGAGTAAGGAAGAAGGACTTGGCCTGCTGGACAATCTTACTATAAAGCTGGGGTCAGTAGGAAAGTGTGCTCTTGGTGCATGTGTAGACAATAGATCAGCGGAACAGAATACAGAGTCCATAAATAGACCCCTGTGTAGATGAGAATGTGGCTATAATGTGGATGGCCTATGTATCAGGGAGAAAAGCACCACTCAGCAAATAGTTCTGGGCCAATAGGCCATCTGTATGGTAAAAGAGATCTCTACTTCATATTGTACACAAAAATAAATTCTCAAGTGGCTAAAGTCTTTAAGCTTTTAGGATAGAATATTGGAGAATAACCTCAGGACCCAGAGGAGGGGAAGGATCATTGAATAAGACACAGAAAACAAAAGCTATAATAAAAAAAGAAATCAATTAAACTATATTAAAATTTAAAACACCTGTACAATAAGAGATTCCATAAAGTTACAAATCATGAAAAAATATAAATGCAAAACCTATAACTGACCAAAAAAATAGTGGTATCTGGAATATATAATGAATTTTTTCTAAATCAGTACATGAAAGCAAACAACTCAAGAGGAAAATGGGCAGAGAACAGAAATAGGCAATTCACAAAAGAGGAAGCAGGAATGGCCAATAAACGTCAAAATGCCCTATCTCACTAGTTATCAAAGACATGCAAATTTGCAAATAAAAATGAAATGGAACAACCCATTCCCACTGAATTGGCAAGTTTTTGAGTTTGGTAACATGAAGTTTCCACGAGGATGGGGAATGACTAGTATTATCAAACACTGTTTGTGGGAGCATAAATTGGTTCAACCATTTGTGGTTGCCAAGCAACTATTACTATTACTAACAGGTTACTATTGCCAAGCAATCTGGCAGTCATGAAGTAGAAGGAGCACAACCCTGGTAAGTCTACCTCCAGGTACGTACCCTAGAGAAACTCTTCCCCAAGTACACAAAGAGATATGGACAGAATTTTCATTGCCTCCTTGTTTGAGCAAAAATAATTGAAAACAGTCTGTCCATTAATGGAGGAATGGATTTTTTAAAAAACCTATGCATTTTCCTATAATAAAATTGTATATAGGCATTAAAATGCATAAGCTAGATCTTTATGTATCGACTTGGATAAATTTCAAAA
The DNA here is from genome assembly GCA_023783475.1 of Daubentonia madagascariensis. Classification (NCBI taxonomy): domain Eukaryota; kingdom Metazoa; phylum Chordata; class Mammalia; order Primates; family Daubentoniidae; genus Daubentonia; species Daubentonia madagascariensis. The sequence continues at coordinate 893,513 of JAKFHU010000144.1, read as the reverse complement.
ACACAATGTTATGTGAAAAGAGCAAGATGTGAAAGGAAATACATGATATGATACTATTTATGTAAAATATAAATCCACAAAACAATTCTATATTTAATCATGTGTTATATATATATATATATATATATATATATATAAAACATGAGTAGAAAGAACACCTCACATCACCACCAAGATAATGGTTATCTGTGGGGAGGAAAGGAAAGGAAATGAGTGTTGGGGGGAGTTCACATATTATTACTTTAAAAAAAATCTGAAGAGAATGTTAAAATGTTCACATTTTTAAAATCTGTGTGGTGATTTTACTAGTGTCATGTTATTTTCCGTTCTTTGCTACATGTTTGAAATATTTCATAATTAAAGATTAAAAAAAGAAGAAAGTCAGAAAGATCAGGACGTAAGGACTTGCCCCTCCTGTAGTTTCTGGTGACCAAAAGCGGGGCTAGGGTGGGGATACACATGCTCAGTGGCAGATGGCAGAGCACAGAGCTCACTGAGTCACCTGAGCCACATCCTGGACCTCTCAAGTCCTCGATCGTCTCATCCTGTAAGTGATGCTCGAAGGCTGGATGAGTAATCCCTGGGTCCCCTCCAGCCTGGATGTTTTGTGGTTCTAATGATTTTGTGAGTGTGCAGTGACAGCTCTCTCATGCAGAGACAACATAGATTAGATTTGTTTAGCTTTTCATTATGAAAAATGCCAAACAAATACAAAAGCAGAGAGAACAGAATAATGAATCTCCATGTGCCCGTCATCCAGTTTCAACCATTGTCAACTCAGGGCTAAAATCTTGTTTTGTCTACACCCCGCCCATTTCCACCCAGCCACCACCACTGGAGTATTGTGCAGCAAATTCCAGACATTTCGTCATTGAATTAGTAAATATTTTACTATTTCAGAAAGGTAAGATGCTGGCGTGGATGTAGAGAGAAAAGAACACTTATATACTGTTGGTGGGACTGCAAGTTAGTATAGCCTCTATGGAAAACAGTATGGAGATTCCTCAAAGAACTAAAAACAGACCTACCATTCGATCCAGCAATCCCACTGCTGGGTATCTACTCAAAGGAAAAGAAGTCATTTTATCAAAAAGACATCTGCACTCAAATGTTTATTGCAGCACAATTCATAATTGCAAAGATGTGGAATCAACCTAAGTGCCCATCAAGTCATGAGTGGATAAAGAAAATGTGGTATATATACAGCATGGAACACTACTCAGCCATAAAAAGGAATGGAATAATATCCTTTGCAGCAACTTGGATGGAACTGGAGGCCATCATCCTAAGTGAAATATCTCAGGAATGGAAAAACAAACACCACATGTACTCACTAATAATTGGAAGCTAAACGATGGGCACACACGAGCACAAAGGGATGTAAAGGACATTGGAAACAAAGAAGAGGGGAGGGTAGGAGGGGGTAAGGGGTAAAAACTTACTTATCAGGTAAAATAAACACTATTCTGGTGATGAGCACATTAAAAGCCCCAACTTTTCATGTGCCCAAAGCATTATACAAGGTATCCATGTAACAAAACATTTATACCTTCCTAATATTTTGAAATAATAACAATAAATAAATAAATAAATAAATATTTTTAAAAACCAAAAAGGTAAGATCTTTTTTTTTTTTTGAGATAAGATCTCTCTCTGTCACCCAAGACTGGAGTGCAGTGGTGGGATCATAGCTCACTGCAGCTTCAAACTCCTGGGCTCCATGCCCAGCTAATTAAAAAAAAAAAATTTTTTTTAGAGACACAGTCTCACTGTGTTGCCCAGGCTGGTCTCAAACTCCCTGCCTCAAGCAATCCTCCCACGTCAGCCTCCCAACCTGAGATTATAGGCGTGTGTCCAACCAGTAGGATCTATTTTAAAAATATAACCCCAATGCTATTAAACCACCTAAAAAATTGAAAATAATTTCTGATATTGTCAAATATCCAATCTGCATTCAAAGTTCCCCATTTGTATCATAAGTTTTTACAAAGTATATTTATTTGAGTTAGAATCCAAATAAGGTCCATACAGAACAAGCATAATTGATGTATCTTTTAGGTTCTTCCTTCGTATCTCATTTTCTCTCTCATACACACACACAAATTTATTTATTGAAGAAACCAAATTATTTGTTTTTTAGAGCCTCACACAGTCTGAATTTTGCTGATTGCTAAATTGTGTTCATCTTGGAGCTTGATTAGATCCAGGCTTGGTCTTTGGGGGTGGCAAGAATACTTCAGAGATTCATTAGGAAACACGTAGTAGCTAGATATTTCTGCGTCTGTGTGTTGGCAGTCACTGATGATCATTGTGTAGATTTGTTATCATTAGGGGCTACAAAAGGGGGACATTCTAAGTATCACTTCTCCATCTATTTGCTTGAATATTGCTACAGAGGGAAACTGCCCCTCATGAACCATTTGAAGTACAGTTTGTATAAGAAATGCAGGATAAATGCTTGATTCATTTGCTTTATTTTCCAGTTTTCAAAATAATAAGTTAATTCCTTAGTATCCTAAAAAGTTGACCAGTGAGGTTTTCTTCTTAAAATATCATTTGAATGTGTGGATTTAAACATATTTGATATGTTTCAGTCAAGTGGAGTTACTCCTATTGCATTTAAATTAATCCTATTTGGGGATCCACTTGAAGGTGCCTCCTTAGTCTTTTTGATATGACTCTAGTAGCCTTTGATAGATTCATTGCTTTCTGGTAAAAGATGATATTCTTGGCTCATCTTGTCCATTTTCTGTCCTAGATGTGGAGTCAGCCGTTTCGCCAATGAACTCTGGTTCCTTTTAGTGGGAAGTGGTATTTAGAGACCATAATCTGGATGCCAGGGGTGCTTGATGCTAAAGAAATGGTCATTGCTTTTAGGCCTTTTCAGTATAGCAGCAGAGCTAAGACATGTGCATGTGTGTTTATATGTTTGTTAACATCATGAAGTCTACTGGTACTTCTAGTTTAAATTTAGGGTTACAGATTTTTTTACTTAACCTCATTGATTTTCTATCTAAATCTCCTTTTCAAATAGATCACATTCTGGATGGTTTATACCTAAGTGAATATAATTTTCAAATCCTTCCCTTGTTGTTAGCCATTTGCTGCTTGCCTCATTTCTCCAACCACCCGGCTGTGAATTTCCTGAGAGCAGAGATCAAGTTTGGTTCACTTCTGTGTTCCTGGTTTCTAACAGAGCACCTGCCACCTGATAGGTGTTTGGTAAATTGTTACTGAATGCCTAAAGGAATGATGCTTTCAGTGAGAAGTTTTCTTTCCTTAAATGGAGAAGTAGAATGAATAGAATCTGGAAACAGGGTCATAACTGTAAGCCAAGCCTATCCCCCCACCCACCCATGCATTAATTCAATAGGTATAGAGAGAGCAGCCCCAGTGTTGGAGGCTAGGGGCATGGGATATAAAGATAAATGGTTCATGCCCTCACAGAATGCACTTGTTAGTGGGAAAAACAAACTCCAACAATTATAATACAGTGTAATTCCTAAGTAGTGGCCTGGACAGCATGTTGCAGGGGTCCTCAGGAGGGGGAAACTGGCACCTCTCAGAAGGGTCAAAAGGGGAATTATCCATGAAGGCTTCACATTTGACTGGGTGTTTAGGGATAAATAGGAGTTGTAGGTTGAGGGAAGGAAAGGCATTTTAGACACACTAGTCCCTGAGCTGATTGCTGCTCTGCAGTGCTGAGCTAGTTTGTTCCTGGCTGGGCCTGAAGGGTTTGTAGATCCCATGTACTGGGGCTGGGGTACCCCTTAGAGGACTTCTAGTGTCTCCCCAAGGGGGTGCAGGAGGGTCAGCAGGCAGAGGGAGGGAGGGAGCCCACAGGGCTGAGTCACTTTGCTGAACACTGCACAGAGAGGCCATCCTTCTCTGCAGAGCACTGTTTGGAAACTGCTGCCAACTGCTGTGCATGCACTATGTAGATCAGCTTATTGGTCAACGAAAGTAATTTGCATTCAAGTTTGTTTGGGGTTCAAACTCCCTAGTCCCTGGGAAGCCCCAAGGACAGATGTTACCCAAGACTCTGCCACTTAACTCATCACCTTTTTATCAGGGTGAGGCACCCTCCTCTAGCCCTGCTGGCCCCGTTCCAGGAGGCACAGGTGTTCAGGCCTCTGAGTCCTACCCTGCAGCATGGGCAGCACTACCCAGACCCACAGAATCAAAGAATTACAGTCATTTGTAAATTATCATCTTATGATATTTGCCCTGGTCTGGAACCCACCAGTCTATGATTTACTTAACAGTTTTCTTTTTTTAAAATAAGTTCACTTTTTAAAGCCTAAGTGTAAGTATTTAAAAAGAAATATTTATATCATTATCTTAAACAAAAAACTAGTATCACCTTAAATTTTAAAATCTGCGTACTAACAAATGCAATGAAAATAATTCTGTGTGGGTCTCGAGTTCTTCTCACTCCCTCTTTGTTAAAATAGGGAGATGACCCAGTGTTTGAGAGCTGCATGACACCCACTAGCACCCAAATGAAACCTGCTCCTTGACCTAACTGGAATGATTGCATGGGAATTGGGAAGAGGGTAACCTTCCTCTTGTGGGCCAGCGGTGTTCAATGCCTCGTCATCTTACTAACAAAACCCTCCCCCATGCCACAGTCTGGGAAACCCAGATCTAGTTCCACATCCTCGTTATAGATGGGGAAACTGAGAGTCCCAGAGAGCACAGTGACTTGGAATAAAAGTTCCATGGAGACAGGGCCCCTGCTGGCCTTGGTCCCTCTGTATCCCCAGTGCCTAGTGCCATTTGCAGAATGAAGGAATGAGTAACTTCACACAGCCTCGAGTCAAGACTGAAACGAGAACCCAGTTTCTTGACCCTTGAGTGCTTTTTGGGCCTCAGATCTCCCCACCCCATCCCCGGCCTCCACCACCCCAACTCAGCTTCCTCTTTCCGTTCCTCTTGGGGAATTCCAGGGCTTGCGCGTCTCAGGTGGGGTGGTGCCGTACCGCCTGGATCTCACTCCTGATATGGTATCTCCAAATGTCGCCAGCTGGTTACGTCCCAGTCTCTAGGTGGCCTGACCTGTGTGTGCAGGGGGAGAGAAAGCTGCAGCCCCCTCTTCCCTCTCGCCTCCGGCCTCAGCAGTCGTCAGGGCCTGAGCTGAGGGGAGGGTGGCTTCTGTCCCTTGCCCTTCCCTTCCTTGCTCTTTATTCTGCAGACACTGATCCCTGCCCCACCTGTAGGCTCCGTCTGTCCTCTCCTGAGCCAGTCCTCATGAGGCAGCCATTTCGTCAGCTCCTGTCTGGGACACCCCCCACATACTCATTCAGTAGCTGTCCAGTCAGCAGACATTTCCCGAGACCCACTCAGTTCAGGGCCCAGACTCCAGAGGTGAACAGGACCTAGCCCCTGTGCCCAGCTGCTGCCAGGGTATGTGTCGGGGACAGTCCTGTCCCTAGATGACTCCAATACTCCATGGTCAGTGCTCCCAGGGCACTAACTAGCATGGGGTTGGGGGGACAGGAGCCCAAAGGATGGGCACCCCCTGGTCCTCGGGGGCAGGATGGCTTCCTGGAGGAGGTGAGGTCTGAGCTGGGCTCTGAGGTCGGGTGAGATGAGGAAGGCCATGGAGGAGGGGCAGCTGGGCAAAGGCCCTGGAGAGCAGGTGAAAGGTGAGACGTACTCTGGGGGAGCCCGAGGAGCCAGTTACGGTTTAATGAAGGAGACTCACGGGGAATTGAGCACTAGTAAACAAGCTCTACCTGTGGCATCAGACAGGGCAGGGCAGAGGGAGGGTGCCAGGCAGCTGGCAGCTCGGATGCTACCATGGTGACTGTGGCCTCAGAGCCTGGCCCAGCCAGAAAAATGTACTGGGTGAATGAATAATGGAATACTCAGGGGAAGAGGAATCTGAGCCCCTTCTTTACCTGCCATATCCCAGCCCTCTCTGCCACCCCCCACCGCTAGTCAGCAGGGCTCAGAAGGGGGACCTTCCCAGATGGGGGACCAGCTGTACCTGCCGGTCCAGTGCAGGTGCCCTGCTTCCTGTGACTGACAAAGATGGGAGCCCAGTGTTCTGGGGTGACCTATGTCATTGCTGTCCCTTTGAAAGGCAGCTCCACCCTCCCGGCCCTTGACCTTTTGGTAGCACAGACCTCAGCCATGGACGTCTGCCTGTACCTCTCCCCCCAAGTCCCTCTTGGTCACTGTGAGCAGAGCCCACCTGTGACTGGGTCTGCTGCCTGCTGATGGATGGCCATCCACTCCCTAACCCCCCTCGCTCCCCTAGGAGCCCTGCCTTGTGCCTAGTGCCTCCTGGACTGTCCCCCTGGGCCCTCCTGCTACCACCCTTGACTCTCTTCGGGCCCCCAGGGTCTCAGGTCTCAGCCTGGCCCCTTCCATCTCCCTGCATCCAGAGTGGTCCCAACTTCCCAGCCTCCCTCTCTGTGTCATCTCCAGGAGAGACAGAGCAGGCCTGAGTTTGGGCTGTGCTCCAGGCTTACTGTATGTGATCCTTTGTGCACATGTGCCTCAGTTTCCTCATCTGAAATATGGGGGTGAAAACCAGATGTCAGAATCCCAACCTCTGCCACGGTTGGCACAACCCAGAACAGCAGCCCCTCTGCCTCCCCACACCCGTATTCCAGATGTTGGGTTTCAGGGGGCCATGTCTGCAGGGGGGGTCTTGGCCTGGGGCAGCCCATTTCTGCAGCTCCCTGGCCACATGGTCCACCCTTAGTGCGGCAGCGGCCCTTGCCCCAGGGCGCCACAGCTCTGAGCAGATGGCAGGGGAGGCGATTGGCCGCGTCAGCTGCTGTTATCTCTCGCTGATGACACGGAGTGTAAATTTTGTTGGCAACACTCCCTCCTGCCTCTGCATGCCACCAGCTTTAATCACTGTAATTGAGTTATAATGAATGATTGTGTGTTCGCATTGTCTGAGCCAGGCGCAGCCAGAGCTAGCAAGCTGGGCCCGCCTGCAGGGTGGGGGGTCCTTACCACTGGGGAGGGGGCGTCACCTTCTTCGCTGCCTGGGCTGGGCTCAGTCCCCAGCTCTGTGGCTGCCCTGGGCTCTCTTCCCCCAGCACCCAGGCGGCCATGCACCGCAGAGGGGCTTAGGGCTTGTTTTTCGCTTTATTATCATCTTCTGATGACACAATGAATTCAGGAACATCGTGGAATATTTGGGAAATCCAGATAAGCAAAAAGAAAAGGAAAAGAAGAAAAGGAATTAGAGTCACTGAAATCCTGCCCCTCAGTGATAACCTCCCCACCCCCTTCACATTTTGGTGACTATTCTTCAGACTTTTCACCATGTGAACAGAATGGCAGCAGCTGCTCCTCCCACCCAGGCTTGTCCTGAAGTCTGTGCTGAGTGCAGTATCACAAGCCCAGCCTCACTTAACTCCAGGAGGCAGCTCCTAACTATCCCCATTTTACAGAGGAGACAACTGAGGCCCAGAGAGCTTACTGCACCTCCCAAATGCAAGCAGCTAGCAAGTGGGCTGCCCTGTTTCAAACCCAGTGGTGTCTGTATCTGTTGGCCCCCTGCTAAGTATGCAAATAAAATAGGTTTTGAACACCCCTCTCTCTATACTTTCCCCAATCCCTGGTGTCCAAGAGAAAAGCAAAACTGTCTCTAGAACTTAAAAGTCTTTCTCACTTCAATGTGATAGTGTTCATCCAGGGAGAGTGAGCGCTGGGAACAGGTTCACCCCTTCCAGTAGAGTAGACACCAAGTTCTGTGTGGGGGTCTCTGGACAGTGACTCTCCCTGGTTCTCATAGCCCTGTGGGCTGCTGCCTCTTATGAGTTGGGGGTCCAAAGCAAGCAACTGTCCCCTCTGTAAGCAAGGGGTGGTCTGCCAGCTGGTGATGTTGGGGTCCCAGCAGGGTGGGCCAGCAGCGGGCATGGTCCTGGTTGCTCCAGGCCCTTAGCGCTGAGCTGACATGGATTGACTTCCAGAGATGCTCCCTGAGTCAGGGCAGAGGAAGGTGCTAGTGCACCTGACAGGAGTCACCCTTGCCCAGATACAGCACGGGGCAGAATGGGGGGTACTGATCCCTTTGCAGAGCCGTGGTCCTGCTGGGCAGGGCTGGAGTGCAGTGGCCAGCAGATAGGTGCTTATCCCGGCTCCAGCCTGACCATCTGTATCACCTTGGCCAGTCTCATCTGGCCAAATTTTCCCTCTGAGTCCCTGATTCTCTGGTCTAAAATAACAAATTTTGTTGTTTTATTATTTCTTCCACTCTTCCAGGTTGCAGCGTTCATTTCTTATTGAGTGACAATAATATTATAATTACAAATATAGTATTTATATTTATATATTTATAAATAATAGTAGTATGTATAATACATAAATAATAATTCTCATTATAGCTGACATTTATTGAGCACTTAGTATATGCTAGGCACTATGCTTCTATGTTAAGTTTCTTTTTTTTTGGTGACAGAGTACAGTGCTTTTCTACACCAAAAAATTAGAAGCCATTCATAAATAGATGCTTCAGTGCCTTAGAGCCTGCCTCAGACCCACCGTCACCTTTTGGCATCTGGATGGAGTGAGGTTTGTAGGTCCCCTTGTCTGAGGCAGCCATCAAAGCCAGTCACAGTGACTGTTGTTCTTGGCGTATTTCTTGGTAAGGTATTTCAAGTGCCCTTCAGAGAGCGGCTTCTCAGAGAAAACAATGATTACTTTCGTGACGTGTTCTCAGTAAACAGCATTCCGCAGGGTTCAGGTTTCCCGGTGCCCTTCACCTTCCCTTTTGATGATGGTTCTGGTTTCTACCACAAAAGTCTCTTCTCCACCTGGCTGGTGAGCCAGGAGGATCCTGGGTGCCAGCCGTCGTGTTTCCTGCTGCTCTGTGGGCACAAGGGACACTGGTAAGGACAACGTACCAGGTCCTTTCACTGTCTCATCAAATCCTCCTCACAACCCCAGTACCAGCTCCATTTCACAGAAGAGGAATCTGAAGCACAGAGAGTTTAAGTAACTTATCCAGGGTCACACAGCTAGGTGATGGTATAGCCCAGGGCATCCCATGTACTATGGTAGGCTTTGGGGGATGAGTGAGACACACACAGCCCCTGTCCCCTAGAAATATCTACAGCCCCCACTCCTTGAGACACTTCAGGGCTTCCCCTGACAGCTGACCTCTCCATGTGTATCACACCTGCAAACACACCCCACATGTGTGTGTACACCCATGACAACACTATTCCTTGCAGCATGGTGGCTTCCCTCTCCATTGTGCACTGCCTGGGGCTGGACTTGTCCATCTGGGACTCGCTGAAGAGGCTTTTGAGCTGAAGGGGAGGGAGTCTCCCCTCTCTTCTTGGGAAGACCATGTGCATCCTGGAGCCCTAGGGCTCCTGGGGACTAAGACCCTCCTCCTACAGGTGGACATGACAGACAAACCCGCAGGGGACTCATAGGAGCCACTGATGCTCACCCAGGAGATGTCCCCTGTGGTCACAGTGTGTGGCCAGTCATGGGGCCTGTCCTCCAGAGGCACTGCTGCTTTCTCCAGGGCTGGGCACTGGTTCTGCTCTGTGGAGGTCTGGCCTGTCCTTCTTCAGTCCCTGTCCTAGCCTCTGTGGATCCTGCTGTAGGGTGTCAGGAATGGATACTCCTAGCATAGGCCAGGAAAGCAGACAGGAGGGAGAAGGAAGGAGGTGGCCATTTCCGTGAGCCACTGGGGGGAGGCCAATGCAGGTCTCCTACATCACTGCATCCTCTCTGGCGACTTGGCCTACTTCATGATGGGCTCCTCCTCCAGCCCTGCTGCCAGCCTCGTCCTCAAACCCTCCTGACAGGCTGGAGAAATCCCTCTCTGAGAAGGTGCTTATTTGTTTGCTACTCTTCTCTGGGAAAATATCTGAGGCCTCCCTGGGGGCAAGAGAGGCTCAAGGGCAGAGGCTGGAGTCAGAGCACTTACTGCCCTGCTCATCCTGCCCTTCGGCACTGGGAATTTCCCCAGGGATGTGGGCTTTTAAGTGGACCTGGAGAGTCCTAACTACTTGTGGTGTGGACACACGGTTGCTAGCCTAGGGTCTTTGAACCCCCTCAAATCCTCCCCATAGGGTGGGCACTGGGCTTGGGCTGCTGGTCGCAGCTGCTGCTTAGTGGGTCCGGATGGCAGGCAGTGCAATGGGAAGAGCTCTGGGCTTGCAGTTAGAGCTGGGTCCAGGCCCTGGACATGCCCCTCATCTCTCTGGTCCTGAGTTTCCTCGTCTATGAAATGGGTCTAAATAGACCTATCTCCAAGGGTATGAGGTCTGAGACGAGAATAGGTAAAAATGTTCTTTATGAGCAGTCAAGTATTGCCCATATGAGGGATGAGGAAATATTACCGTGCCACAGTGTGTGGCCACCCCAAGCCCTCAGCCACCCATGAAAGCTGGTGAGGTTTGTCCTCCAAGCTGAGCTGTGCCCCCTTTTGTGCCTATCCCACCTTCCAGCCCCATGCCTCCTTCCCATCTAGGTGCCATATGCTGTGTTGCTGCCTTTTGTAAGACAGGACACTCAGCTAGAAACATTTTCTTTTAAAATGAGATGCCTAGGTAGGACAGTGCTGACTTCAAGGAGGCTCTACAATGACACCCTGACTCCTACATGGGAGAAGTATTTTGGGATGAAGCCAGAGATTTCTCTTTAAGAGCGCCTCAAACGACAATGTTAAGTCACCTCTTGTCTCTCAGTTTTTCAGGAAATGGGATGCTCACCTGATGCAGCCTGACCACAGACTCCCTCCCCAGTTTCCACGGAATCATTAGCTGGGGAGCTGGGAGACCTCTGAGGGTCCCTTTACCGGCTGCCGAGCAGTAGCGTTTCATCCTCACAGCCGCCCTAGAGGTGTCTGCCATGTCCCCCATTTTACAGAGGGTGAAGCCGGGACATGGATTAGGTAAGCTGCCCAAGGTCACACAGCAGGATCTGAAGGAGGCCTCAAGTGTGTGGTTTGTCTGGCCCCTCCTTCATGCTGCCTCTAGAAGATGCTGGGGGAGCCTCTTCTTGTCCAACCCTGCCAGGATGCCCTTGGCTGTCAAGTGCTCGGCTAAGCTGGCAGTGCTGCTCTGGGTCAGGCTGACCTGGGCCTATCTGTGCAGGACGAGGCCCAGGAGGTAGCTGCAACAGCTGCTGCATCCGACATGGCTTCTTTCCCTGTGGTCTTAGTGCACCACAGCCTCGCTCAGGAGGGCAGGGAGTGACCAGGGCACTGCAGTTCAACCTGATTGTGACCATAGGAGAAACTGGTGGTGAAGGGAAGCAAGGGTTAGGTTGGGGAAAAAGTGGCCCAGAGCTTCAGAAGAGAAGGAGAGCCAGACCCTTGTAGACAAGGGCCCCTGATTTTAGGAAGGCAGAGTGTGAAACCAGCCTGGGAAAGGAAAGCCCCAACAAACCTGGAAAAGGGTCCAGAGGTTCCCCAGACTTGACATGTGAATGGCTCCATGGTCAGAGATCTGCTACCTGGGGGTCTAGTGGGAGCTCACATATGACCAGAAGGTTCAGAGGACAGGTGAACTCCAGGGCAGGGCAGGCCAGGCGAGCAAGGCAGGTGGGAGACACCTGGGAAGACAAGGGGCTGTTCGCCTGCTTGGAGGAAAGTGGGCCCGGGAAGAGTGGACTCCCTGCCTTGGCAGGTGGAGAGCTAGAAGTCTAGGGTTCTGCTTGGGGTTGCTAACCTGGACAAGGAGTTGCAGCCAGGGCAGAGCAGGTAGCAGGGCAGTGCAGCCAAGCCCAGGCACAGATGGTCTGCAGGCCTGGCTTTGAGCCTCAGCTCCTCTCTTCGCCACCTTTGCACACGTGCAGGCTGTGGAGGGGAGTGGCTGTGAGCACAGCCAGCCTCCCAGGGCCCAAATTGCAGTTTTGCCAGTTGTCACCTTGGGGACCTTGGGTAAGGTGCTGCCATGGTGGACGGGGCTAAGAGATGCCCAGATAGCTGGCAAAACAGTATTTCTGGGTGTGTCTATGGGAGTGTTTCTGGAAGAGACTGGCATTTGAATCGGTCAACTGAGTAAAAAAGATGCCTTCACCAATGCAGGTGGGCATCGTCCTGTCTGCAGAGGGCCTGGCTAGTACAAACAGGTGGAGAAAGGGCAAATTTGCTCTCTGCTTCAGCTGGGACATCCATCTTCTACTGCCCTTGGACATCGGCTCTCCTGGCTCTTGGGCCTTGGGACTCAGAAAAGTACTTAGACCATGCCCCCACCCCCCTACAGGCTCTTAGGCCTTCGGACTCATACTGAATTACCCCGCTGATTTCCTGGTTCCCCAGTTGCAGAAGGCAGGCTGTGGGACTTCTTAACCTCTGTAATCGGGTGAGTCAATTCCTATAATAAATTTCCTCTCATATATACATATACACATGTATACATATATATCTTGCTGGTTCTGTTTCTCTGGAAAATTCTAACATAGATGCTTAGCCTCTCTGCCTTAGTTTCCTCATTTGTAAAATAGGGGTAATGATAAGTATTCACCTCATGGAATTGTTGTGAGGATCAATTCAGTTAAAATATATAAAGTGCTTAGAACAGTTTTTGGCTCCTACTAATTAATCAATGAATATTAATTATTATTACACTAGTTGCTTAACTTCTCAAGTGTAAAATAGAGCAATAGTCTTTTTAGGAGGATTCCTAACACCGATACTTTATGGCAACCTGTGCAACACACATGAAACCTGTTAGAGAAGCTGTTACTGTGGTGCATGAGAGCGCAGCCCCTGGCCCCAACTGCTTGTGTCCAGTGTGGTTCTATCACCTATTAGTTGTGTGACCTTGAACCAGTTACTTAACCTCTCTGTGCTTCAGCTTCCTCACCTGTCCAATAGCAATAGATACATAGGCTGAGACCAGCAGTTCCAGATGAGATAGCTACATAATAACACCTATCTTATAGGATTATTGGGAGGATTAAATGAATTAATATGTGTAAAGCACTTGTCAGACTGTCTCGCACATAGTAAGTGCTCAGTAAATGATGGCTAAGAGGAGAAGACCTCCACAGGGCCCTGAAGGACCTCCTGGCTATGAGTAAAGAGCCTTGAGTCCTTCAGGGATTGGGGACATCAGCCTTTTTGTCATCCTTCCCTTCACCATGATTTATTGCTCTTCTCTCTCCAGCCACCACCGCCCAGACAGTCAGTTTTCAGAGGAGGACACTGACCCTCTTGAAGGCAGGGACCTGTTCTCATTCATCTGGTGTCCTCAGTGCCCAGTGCAGGGCCTGGGGACACAGGCTGGGCTGGGGTGAGAAGGTGAGGACTGCCGAGCTCTGGCTGGGGTTTTGCATCTCAGGCTCCTGGCTTTGCTCAGCAGTGGCTGATGTCCACCTTAGGGCCCAGCCCAGAGAGGTCTGCTGGTTTGTGCTGCTTTCCCGCTCCTGAACTTTGTTGCACCCCTGAGAGGCCAGGGCTTCCAGAAACGCTTGGTGGAGCTCAGGTGGGGTCAGGGGGAGGCAGAGGCTGAAAGGTGGGCCCTGCCCTACCCCTCAGAGCTCTTCTTCTGAAATAGACCTGTCCTGTGGGCCCACGTGTGACTGTCCCCACACTGTCACTCACTCACCAGCCAAGTCTTTTTGGTTTTTTTTGAGAAATAAATTTTAGGTCCTCAGAATTCCTTGATTATCTATATGAGTTATTCTTCAGCCATGCGCTTCACGTTTTCTCATGATTCACCCATCGATGCACACATCCTCAGGATCTAAAAATGAGGTGATTTCGCAACATCAATTTAAAAAATCATTGACTTTTTAAAAAGTAATTAATGAATGCAGTGAGGAAGACTGACCCAAAGCTGTGAACAAGGTGTGGGGTGGAGGCGAGGGCTACTGGGGGGACGGGAAGAACCCCGGTGGGCCATATCCTCCCGTTTCTGAATTGGGCGTCTTCCAAGTGCCACTCAGAGAGCACAGCTGGTTTGCTCTTTGGCTGTGGCTCTGGACCTGGAAAGAGCAAGAAGCACCTGCCTGAGCAGAAGTCTTGGGTGAGAAATTGGACACCAGAGGGCTGGGCAGAGCCATCAAGTTGGTCTCAGCCTTCTTGGTGAAGCTGCTTAGTAGTTCAGGGTGACAGACCCTGGAGGAGGCCTGACCCCAGAGGGGAGATGGGAGGTGGGGCAGGTCAGGGAGGCACAGGTCCCTTCCCAGAGAAACCTCTCCTTTCCCTACACATCAGTTAACTTCCTGTCCTGAGCCAGCAGGGGAAAAATGATTTTAAAATAAAATCTTCTGGATGTGCAGGATTCTCACATTTTACGATGACTTCTGTTGACTTCCATTGCTCATTTGACCCTCATGGCTCTGTAGTGAAGCATCTCTATTTGACTGTGGAGAAATCTGAGGCTCAGAGAGGGCAAGCAATTTACTCAAGGCCACACAGCTGGGCAAGAGAAGTCACAGGACTCCATCCCAGGTCTTGCTCTTGTCCCTCTACTGAGCTGGGTGCTGGGGCCAAGTGCTTGTCCTGGTCCTCAACCCTGGCTGGCACACAGCAGCGGAGGAAGGGTTTTCTAGCAGCTTCTGCACGTCCTTTCCCTAATGGAGACTGAGAAGGAGGGTTTAGTCTCTAAGCCAGGGAACTAAAAGTTCTGGCCACAGAAACCTCTAGATTAAGAGCATCAGCAGTTGAAGAGTGGCCAGATTCTCTTCAGGGTGTTGTGGGTCTGCTGCCCAGGGCTTTGGGCCATATATTCATTCCCTAACTTCTTATCAGGTCCCCCTCCTGGTGCTTGTAGATGAAGGCTGACCACGAAAGGCTCACAGTGTCCACGAGGCCTTACGAGATCCGGCCTCCAGCTACCTTCCCAGCCTCACCCCCGACTCCCCTCTCCACTCACTCAGCGCTGCCACATTACCTGCTTAGTGCCTGCCAGGCCAGCTCCAGCCTTGGCAACTTTGTGTGCTCTGATCCCTTGGCCTGGAAATGCCCTCCCCAGACACACCTGCGGCTCCCATGCACAGCCTTCCTGCCCCATCCCTGCTGCCTCCAGCCCTCCTGCCTGATGGCCCTGCCCTGTCCCCCTCTGCTATCACCCAGGAGCTGTGTGTTTCTTCTATTACCTTCGTCGTCACTGGGCCTTTGGGCCTTACCGCGTGGTGCATGGTTGGGCGTCTCTCCTACTCACGCCAGGAGGGCGTGAGCTCTGGTTTGTACCATGCTGTATTCCCCATGCCTGGCCCAGGGCAAGCACCTGATAAGAAGTTAGGGAATGAATATATGGCCCCAAAGCCAAGTTTCCCTCCAGATATTGGCTGTCCCTTTCCTCCAAGTGGGCAGAGTGAGGCGGGGGAGAGAGAAAGAGCAGTGTTCTCAGGAAGTCTGTTCTGCAGTGACATCCTCCTCAACCCTTTGTGTCTCAGCCGTGGGGACACAGATCAGCCACCTTACTGTCTCAATGCTATTCTCACCTGCCCTCCTATCCTTGCTGTCACTGTGTCCCTAGGTCACCCCATCATCCAATGTGTCTGCCCCTCCAATCCCCCACCCACATTGCAGCCAGAGCTCAAGGCATCTGAGGTCCTGACCGTGCCACCTCATTTTCAGGGCAGTGGTTCTCAAGCACCTGACCACTAACTGGCTTTGGGGCCAATCCTGAGGTCAAATCCTGCTTCCTTGGTACCAGCTAAGTGGCCTTGGGCAAATTCCTGAGCCTCTCAGAGCCTCATCATCCCGCTATCAAATGCAAGAGAGAGAGGGGAGCTATGTTGAGCCCCCACTGAGCACTGCCTTCACCACCCTGTCTGCAAAATGGGGCTAGAGACACTGACCCCGCATGACTGTTCGAGGAGTCATTGGCAGGGCAGGCACAGGGCCTGGCACACAGAGGCTGTGCAGATAATAGTAACTTTCGCTCTTTCCCAGAATTATCTGCCTGTCAATTCTGTCAGCATAAAAGACAGAAGAGAGGAAGAGGGGGCTGCTGGAAGGGGCAGGTAGGAGGGGCAGCATTTCATCACCCCAGATGGTCTGACTAAAACCAGCTCTGAGCATCCACCCCCAGGCCTGCCAAAGCAAAACAGTCCCTCTGCAGAGTGTCCTCAGAGCCTCCTTCCCTGCCCCACCCTGGTCCCGGCCCCCGCACTAGCTAAGGCTGCACGCTAGCCTCTCCCACAGCCTCTGATCTGGGCATCACGGGCAATTTGCACAAAGACTCCAGCTAACGATGGTCTGCTGACTGTGGTGGGCCTCTGTGGGTTTCCTCTGCCTTCTGACTAGCAGGGATCTGAGCCTGGGGAGGGAGCAGGGGGAGGGGACAGAGCTGGAGGGAGTCAGCTGGGCCTGGGTTCTGGGCTCAGGCTGTGTAAGGAGGGCCTTTGAGCCCCAGCCCAGGATAACTGGGACTGCTTGAAGGTGGTGCCTACCACCGCCCTTGCTGACGCAGGTGGGTCTTGGCAGGGTGAGGCTGCAGCTTGCCTGCTGACCCCTGCAAAGGTGGGGGGTGGGCAGCGGCTGAAGCGTTCCCCACTGGGACCTGGCCCAGCAGGCATCTGCTCCTGCCTTTGCAGCTCTTCTTCGTGTCGCCCCTGAGTCAGTTGCTTGCCTGAGGTGTCTGGCCGGGTTGGTCAACGTGTTTGTGAGCGTGTGTCTATTTGTGCCCATAAGTGTAACATCTCTGGGTGTTTGTGTGTGTGTGCTGTGTCTGCGTGTGCCCCTGGATCGTGCCAATGTGTGTCTTTCTCTGTGTGGGGCTTGCTTTCATGTCTGTGATTCTAAAATCAACACCACCAAATCCACACTCCTCGCCTGCTCTCCCTGCCCTGCTGCGGAGCACGTGAACCGGGTGACACACTCTGCTTTCCTTTGGAAAGCGAAGGCAGGTCTTTCCTCTTTAAAGGTAAATTCCAGGGGGATGAACACTACAGAGGAATTGTCCCGGAGATAGCTGGCTGGTGGCCAATTCGTCTTGTAAGAAAGATCCCCGGTGCCTGTGGAGCCAAGATGAAACAATTCTTTGGAATTAACCAAGCTAATTTTGACGAGCAAACATTTTGCTACAATGAAAGTTTTTATTGTAGCACATAAAAGTCAAAACAACACCCAGTCCCCTTGGGGGAGACAGGCGGGAGGTAAGAAGAGAAACAGCGTGCACACGAGCTCTAACTAATCATCATGAAATCAAAAGTGCTCAGCACTGCCAAATTAAATGCGACTAAAAATACCGGTGGAGAGGAGCGCCTGAGGGGCAGCCCTCAGAAGCTGCTGATTCTTTGGCTTGCTGAAGCCGTAGCAAATCGAAAGCTCCTCCAGCACAAGCCATTGTGTTCCAGGGAAGAGTAAGGCCAGAGGGAAAGGGCATCACCAGCTCCTGGAACATTCCTCAGGCCTGTGTCAAGGTGACGTCACCTGGCTGGAGCAGAGAAGGAAGCTGCCATTTCTGTGGTGTCTGCTGGCTCTCTGAAGCCAGTCCCAGCTGTCCAATAGGTCCCCATGTTTGGCTGCCTCCCGGCCTTTGCTCCTGCTGGTCTCTACTCAGGGAATCCCTCCCCCACCTCTTACCCTTGCCCATACTTCAGCCAGCATCAAGCCCCTGGGCCATCTTTTGTAATGACTGGTGCCATGTTCCCCGGTGTTTCACATGACCTGGTGGAGGAAGGTCCCTTTGGTGGATAAGGATTTGTATTGAGTCCTGGGAGAGTGTGTGTGGCAATGGGGGGTGAACCTGACCTGGGGGAGCTGTCCTTACAAAGCATGGGGTTAGCACTGAATGATGTCACGTTAAATCAGCAAGCATTTCCTGCACTCCTACTTGATACTCAGAACTGTGCTGGGCCTGGGACAGTCTGATCTTCCAGGAGATCATGCTCAGTTGGGCAGAGGGGTACATATGCATGTAAGTAGCTAAAAAAAATCTGCCCATGATAAGAAGCGTGCAAACATACGCCCTGGGACGCCAGGTCTGCTTGGGACAGGCAGAGCAAGCTTCCTGGAAGAAAGAACACTTGAACTGGCCTTGAAGGATTCATTCAGACAGGAGAGAGTGGAAGATGTGTTCTTTCCGGTGTTGCTCACTGCTGCTTCCCAGGTGACCACCCTGCATCCCTAAAGATAGCACAAGGCTTTGATGGGCAGCACTCATTTTATCCTACACAGGCCCAGTCCTTTTATCTCTATTTTTTCAACTCCAAAAACACATTATCTGTCTGACAGGATGTATTTCAACATGGATGTTCACTGAATACTTTGAAATAGGGCAATTTAGAGACAGATCTAGAAGAGGAGGAGAAATCACCCTTTTCTCTCATATCCTTACGGTGGAACCCGGCCTCCTCTGATGGCAAAACTATGTGGTTTGGTGCGGATCCGGGTCTGAACCCCATTTCTTCTACTTGCTAGGGATGGGTATATAAAGAGGGCAAGTTCAGTGTCCTCTCTAAGCCTTAGCTCCTCTGTATGTAAAACATATATCAGAGCATCTACTTTATAAAGTAGATCTCTTTGTTATATTATCTCTTTTATCAGTTAGGATGTTCTGGCCGCAAGTAACATAATACCAAACAAACAATGGCACAGCCAGTGCACACATATGTGATCTTAGTTGACAAGGCAGGCAGTTCCAAGGACGGTGCAGCAACTCAACAATATCAGCGAGGGGCCAGGCTCTCTCTATCCTCCTCCTCCTATGCCATCCTCAGCAGATACTGCCTCGTGGTCCAAGATGGTTGCCATGGTTCCAGGCATCATATCTTTACCTAAGGGCATCCCCAGCAGGAAGGAAGGTGGAGTTGGAAAAGGGAGGGCTGAAGGGTTCTTTCCTAATGTGCCTCTTTATTTAGGGGCGTTCCAGTTGACTTCCTTCCCCTGTTGTTGGTTGGAACTGGGTCATTTGGCCACCCCCAGTCTAATCACTGGCAAAGAGACAAAGGATTACCATGACTGATTTAGACCAATCACTTTCATCACTTGCTATCTGAACAAAAATGTGAATGAATATTGAGTGGGCAACCAGCTGTGGGAGCCACCCTGTGTGCCACCCAGGCTATTCCTGGCACTGGGATGGGCATGGCAGGAATGCAGCTATAACTAGATGCAAAGCCCCACATTGGGCTAGGTCTCCAGGAGAGGAGAGGAAACTCCTTGTCTCATCAGGTGTCAAGGGTCATCACTGGATGCTTTTAGGAATGCAGAGAAGTCTCAGGAACACTAACACCCACTCCCTACCCCCAGCATCAAAGGCCCCCAACCCCACCAAGAACACATGGCACAAGGCTTTGCAGGAAAGAGCCTGCAGAAGGCGGGTAGGGTCCCAGCTCAGCTTCAGACTGGCCGTGTAGGCCTGGGCAGATTAGGCAGCTTTTCTGGGTCTCAGTGCCATCCTCTGAGAGGAACAGTACTTGCTCTGTGGATGCCACATGGCTGGTGAAGACCCATCCGATGCAGGGAAGCACCTGGGAAATCATGATGCAGGTCAGGGTGAGGGGAGATTTGATTTTAACACAATCTGGGGGCAGGATCTCAGGCTCCTCAGCTGTCAGCAGGTGGTGGGACTGGGTGTGCTTTAAGGCTTCTTCCAGCCTGAATGTGC
Source organism: Daubentonia madagascariensis (assembly GCA_023783475.1). Taxonomy (NCBI): domain Eukaryota; kingdom Metazoa; phylum Chordata; class Mammalia; order Primates; family Daubentoniidae; genus Daubentonia; species Daubentonia madagascariensis. The sequence goes on along the minus strand of JAKFHU010000144.1, from coordinate 874,011 downwards.
TCAGATCCTGTGCCCCATAAAGTAGAAAAGTGGCCACTTGATTCAAATTGACACCTTGCCACATACAAGCTGTGTGACCTTTGGCCATTGCTTCACTTTGAGCCTCAGTTTTCTCATCTGTAGAAGTAGGGAGAATTAAAAGGTTGTAGTGGAGGTCTCTTGAAATGGTGCTTGTGAGCCCTTAACAGTGCCTGGCACACTGGTAAGTGCTGGACAAATGTGAGCTATTATTATTGATATATTGTTTTTTGTCATTCTCACAGCAAGCTCCGGAGTTAGCGATTATCATCTTATCTGTTACCCTTAGAGGTGAGATTCTGAGTGACGAGTGGACTTGTCCGCCATCCTTCGGCCAGGACAAAGGCAGAATTAGAATCCAGGTTTTCTGACTCCCAGCCCGTGTCCTTTCTACTGCACTCCATTCCAGTCTGGAGGGAGATAATACAGCAAGGATGGGGGTGGGGGTGGGGAAATATATATATATATATATATAGGCTGCTTATGCTAAGGCCTCACCAAAATTATAAATAATAATAAATAACTGGTCTGCTTTTATATATCAATATGTGATTTTAATCCTTAAAGGACTCCCAAAGGGAACTGTCCTTATCTCCATTTTATAAATGACAACATGATCTTCAGAGATGTTAAGGAATGTGCCCCACAGGTGCACTGAGTCCCCATCTGTCAGGCTCTAGGTCCTGGGTCCTTGCCACTGGGCAGGCTGCAATAAGTGAAGCAGGCTATGGACTTGCTGGGTCCCCTCCCAAGCCTCTTTCCCCACTGGTCACTCTCAGGTCCCCAGGACACCTGAGCCAGCACCCCTCACTCCTGCTTCCCAGGAAGCCTCAGGGTAACCAGCTACCCTCTCCCCTGGCCTTTCCCTGAGAGGCCCTCCAGGTCCATCCCCTAGCAGAAGCTTCCTCCCTCCTAGTTTATGCCATCTCCTGATGCCAAGCTGCCTACAGGTCACACTGGCACGTGTGAATGGTGAGGAAGAGGGCCTGTATGTGTCATCACCCTTGCCTCTACTTCCACAGAAACCTTGGTTGTATCCAATGCTCTGAATATCCTTATCCCGGAGGCTAGATCTAACAATGCAGATGACAGGGATTAGCTACAAGTGAAGAAGATATTTGGGGACAGAGAGTGATTGGGGCATTCCTCAGATCATGCCTGATAATAATCTGCATGTGTAGATACAGCCACATCTGCTGAGTACTTTCACCTGCACTACCCTGTCTGAGCCTCCAGCTACCCTGTGGAGGAGGCTGGGCAGGTGTTGCATGCCCATTTGCCAGATGAGGAAACTGAGGCTTACCTGTACCCAAGACCACACAGCTGGTAAAGAGGCAGATTCCTCAGGCTCCAGCCTGGGCATTTTCAGCTCTCCAGGCACTCTCTCCAGCTAGCCAGGGAGCAAGCCCTCAATCCAAAATCCTTCAGCCCCAAGATGTTGGAGTGTCACTTGGAAGGTTTGCTCCCTGGTAAGGGGACTGTATGTGGCTCCTCCTCATGCGGGCATATCCTGTATGCACGAAATACCTGGGGGGTTGAGGAGGAAGCCCTGCCTGAGCTGGGTTCACTGGTTGGGGAGCAGCTTCAGGGAGCCCTCGTTCTCAGAGAGGCTGGCCCAGACCTCTCATGCCAGCAAATCCAGCTGAATCGGGCTAAGCCCAGCATTTTGCTGCAGGTAAAGAAGCAAGCAAAAGTTCACCAGGCAAAACCTGGAGCCATGCACCAGCTCTGATTTTCCTTTTCTGCCTCCTATCTTAGGTCTTGGGTTGTGGATATGGTGCCGTGGAGGCCTGGAGTCCAGCCTTGGGCCTTGGGACCCTGGACAAGTCACTTACCCTCTCTGGCTTCTATCTGTAAAGGGAGGGAACTCGGGCCCCCCGAGGGCTCTTCTTCACCTCTACGGCCCTTCCCATCCCCCATGCACTGCTGTGGGGGTCTTTCTGTCATGTATACACAGACTCACACATGGGCACATTCATACTCTCACACTGATACATACAGATAACACTCCTTGGGCCACATCTGCTCTTAGTCACAGGCTCAAACAGCGTAGAACTGACCTCAGTGTCCTGGTTCAGTGGTTCTCAAGCCTGGCTGCACATTAGATCCTCTGGGAGCTTTTAAAAATCCCCTTGGTTGTACCCAGGCCAGACCCGAGACCCCTCACATCATAATCTCTGCGAGCTGCCTCCAGGCAGCAGTATTTTTTAAAGCCCCCCAGGTGACACCAATGTGCCGCCAAGGTTGAAAACCAGTGACCCCCCAATTCATTTTCTCACCCAGCAAGGAGCTCCAGAGAGTAAATTACAGAGGGGCACCCCAGCCCCAGACACAGAACTCATGTTTCCAGGCCCAGCTGGTCTCCCTCTGGCTTGTGTAGTAAGGCTATGGCCCTAATCGCCCCCCAGTAAGGGGCAGGGTTGCATCACCAAGAGCCACACCTGTCCCACTATTATGGGGAGAGAGCTGAGCAAGAATCACTCCCTTCCATCCAGATGTTGGGGAGGGATGTTTCTCAGACTTGGGGAGGCTACCTGTATCAGAATTCCCTACAGCTTACTAAAATGCAGATTCCCAGGTCCTGGTCCATACCAGCAGAATCCCAGTTTCACGGCTGTGCTTAGGGCCTCCTGGTGATACACAGTGGACTAGTCTGGGAGTCAGAAGACCAGGGATTGAGTCCTGGCTCCAGCCCTGACTCTCTAGGTCACTGTGAGTGGGTCTGGCCTCTCGTCTGTGACCTTGCAGGGATTCTTATGAGAAGCAAGCACAGTCTGTCTGGGGGAAGACTTTGCAGACACTAAAGCGCTGTATGAGTCGATTGCTTTATTGTTATTGTTGATTTTGTGCTTGTCATTTACTTTCTGCTGGACCTGCTGTGGCCTGATGGCTCAGTGAATGAACAAGCATGGAGAGCTGGAGGGCTGAGAAGCCCTGGAGAGTCTATGAAAACAGCCGCATGCTAGTCGCACAAGGCAGGGGTGTGGGGTGAGAGCTGTGTGTCAGTAAAGACAGCTCTATGCTGTAGTCTGCTCCTCTACTGAGCAGGGCTAATGAGCGAGGCTCTGCCATTGTAATGGGGACGTCCTGTTGCTCCAGTCATGGAGAGAGGGAAGAGGAAGGTAAAGGAGATGGAATGTTTTTGAGCACTTGTTATATACACCAGGCATTTTACACATACTACTGCAACAGGTTCTCATGCTCAGTACTACCTCCATGAGATGAGAAAATGGAAACTCCAGAAGAGAAACCAGAAACTCAGAGTTATGACCTCTCCAAAGTCACTCAGGCAGCAATGGCAGAGCTGGGGTTAGAGCTCAGAACTGGTCTCCTGAGCCCAGGCTATTCCCACAGTCCCATCTGACCCTCTGGTATAGCAGGGCTTGCGGGCTCATGAATGGACTCTCCCTTAGCTTAGTGGAGGCGAACAGCCTGGAGCTCCAAGCCCTTGAAGGATCTTTGCCATGTGATTATGGGGGATCACCCAGCCAGACCCTCCGCCCAGCACTCCCCTCCTGCCTGGGGAGGATGAGAACATCTGAAGTCAATAGCTTTCTAACAACACAGGGTTTCAAAGAAAGATAAAGATCAAAGGCAGAGGAGGTCAAAGAAGCCCAAGTCCGATCACCTTCAGATTAAAGCAAGAGGAGCCGGGCTTCCTGCAGGCTGAAGTCTCCAGGAGGCCTGCCTGACGCCTGAAAAACTCCTCCAGCCTGGGAAGCACTGAAAGAGAGAGAGAGAGAGGGAGAGAGAGAGAGAAGGACAAGGAGAGATGACCAGAGACAGGGACAGAGGGAGAGAGTGGAACAGAGAAAGAGAGAGAGAGAGAGAGAGAACAGAAAGCAAAGCAAAACAAAGAGCCACGGACACAGGGCGAGGCAGCAAGGCATAAAAGGAGAGTGTCAGAGTGAAGCCAAGGCCAGGAGACTGGGAGCAAGGCTGACAGGAGTAGGACAAGGCCAGCCATGGGGGCATCAGCGTGTGGCACAGGCAGGACTGTCCCTGTGTGGCTGGCACCCCTTGGCTGGCAGCCTATGCTCTCTCTGCCTTCCTTCACCTCCACATGGAGGCTGGCCTCGTTTCTAGAAGGCTGAGGCTTCTAGGCAGAGGCTGCCAACAAACACCCCAAACAGGCTGGAGGGGCTACCTGCGGACCGGAAGGACTGCAGGGTCCTTGTTCCTCAGGTTCCTTAGAGGCTGGGAGCCCCCTGGCCCCTACGCCACCCATGGTCAGGCCTGTGGTGGCCACAGTGCCCCATGTTCCCAAGCCCTCCCACTGCTGCCTGTGCCTTCCTTTCTTCCCTCTACATGTGTTCACTGAGCCTGAAAAGCCCAACCCTGCCTCCTCGGCCTCATCCAAGAAGCCCTCCCCTCCGGGACCACGGCCCCCAGGGATGTTTCCAGGCTTCTCTGGTCTGCCACACTGCTTCACGTCTGTGACACAGTGTTGTCAAGGCCATGCACGTAAGTTCCCGTTCCCCTCTCTCCATCCATCCGATAGATAGCAAGTCCTCTCCTCTCCCCCCACCCGGGCCTCCTGGCGTGTGAGCAGAAAGGCTCTGCGAGGTTCTGAAGTGTGCCGCTGTGATTCCTGCAGTGCTCGTGGCTGGAGTGCCCTCCCTTGATCCTCAGTTTGGAGGGCGTGGAGCAGAGAACAGCATGGAGCACGCCCGCGACAGAGGGGAGCTGAGGCACACGTGGGCCTGGACCGAGGTTTCTGCCGCAGGCCGCGCCCTGCCCCCAGCCTCTCTCCCGGAGCCTCACCCAGAACAAGAGCTGAGCACCTGCCCTGGGGGCGGCGGGGGGGCGGGGGAGGAGGTTATTCCTCCTGAACCCCGTCCCCATGGGCCCAGCCTGCTCTCACTTCTCTTTCTCAGTGGGTCAGCACCTGCTGAGCTCCCCACGCCCTGTCCCACCCCTGTCGGGCACACCCTCTTCCCCTCCCCAGAGGCCTCCTTCTGGGCTGGTCCTGCTTGGCCGAAGCAAGACACACGGCCACTTAACTTCCAGTGGGTGAGGAAGTGCAAGCCTGCCACCTGCCCAGAGGAGCGAGAGCTGGGTCCTCAGGGAGCAGCCCTGGGGACCCCGCATTCTCAGTAGTGGCGTCCCCACAGGGTGCAGTGTTTCCTGGGCTGGGGCCGTGCTTGCTGGCCTCTGAATCCCTCAAACCTAGCACAGGGTGTGGCACAGGGTGGATGCTCGGACAATTGTTGAGCAGGTGAAGTGGGCCCAAGAAAAAGGCAGAAGCACTGACAGCTTCGAGCTGCACTGCCTGCCTTCCCGCCGTGATGATGACCATGACAAGGTGACGATAAACAATAGTATCCCTGAGCAAAGCACACACAGTGTCACAGCAGATACCCACAACTCTGGTGCCCGAGGCACAGCAGGCTCAGTGACTTATTCAAGGTCACACAGCTGGTGAGTGGTGAGGGGCACAGTTGGACTCAGAGTCGAAGCTCCTGAGTGCTCTGCTGGACCCCAGGAGAGGTGGGTCTGGTGTCTCCCCTCTGAGCCTCAGGTTCCCCACATGCAAAAGGAGGACCTGAACTCCTTGTGTTCTTCCTTCCCTTTCCTCTGCTAACATTTCCTGACTCTAAGGGAAGGAGATCACCACATCCTCTGACTAAGAATCAAACAATACTTTGAGGCAGGACTCCTGTCTTCAAAGACCTTACAGTCCAGTGGGGGTGAGAAATAGTCTATTTAATGTTCAGACAATAGGGCTGCGAGAGCCGTGGGGTAGGGGAGCTGGAGCCAGTCCTGGGGGGATGGGAGGGTGGGCCTGCAGGGAGGTGGCATGTGACTGTGCAGATTGGTTAGGAGGAGGGGAGTGAACACCACGGGAGTGTAGTGAGACGAGAGAGTGCAGGGTGAGGACACCGGCCAGCTGGAATGGAGAAAGCCATGACTTTCTAGCAATTTCCTTTTCCAAGCCCCCTCTTGCAAGCGAGCATCTTTAATTTATTAAAGGACTGATTTTAAATCATCCTCCCTCTCTCCCTGCCTACCCTCTATCCTCCACTACCTATATTTTCCCTGACCATAAATTTTTTTTTAATGACAGTTTAGAAAATGAGCAAATCTTTGGTGACACTTTTATCACCCCCAGAATACTTTTAATAAGAGGTTTCGGTAGATTGCATTCTGGGAGTGGGAGAGGGGAGGCAAGACAGTTGCTCCACCAACTGGGTCAGAACTGCTCTCCCTTGTCCCAGCCCCGCAGCGCTGACGCCGCCCCTCCCTCTCCACCTCACTCCCTTCTCCCTTCTCTGCAGGGAAGCCCCCCACCCCCAGCCTAGGACCCCAGCTCCCTGGCTTCCAGCCCCCACCCTGACAACCTCCTCACCTTGTAGCCCTGGGCACATCCCTGTACTCTCCCTCTCCCTCCCTCTCTCATCTGTAAAATTTTGCCTATGTGCAAGAGATAATTAGTGCAGACCTATTAATAATAGTTAAAAGTAATTAGCTGCTGACACTTTGTGCCACACCTAGTTACTCAGACTGGCAAATCAGGCCCCAGAATATTTCTCAAACTAAATCCAGAGCCAGCTCAACTGGATTGGAAAGCACGGCTCTAACCGCTCCATCGATCACACTGAAGCGTGTGTTGCAGGCCTCTTTTTGTGCTTGCCCAGGTTAAATGTCCAGGGTGCTGGAAGGTCCGTGCAGCACCTAAAACACGGTGGGTGCCGCCCTTCAGAGTTTTCAGCTGAGCAGGGAAGCAAGAAAGGCTGCCTGGAATGGGGGTGTGGCAGAAGGACTGCCTTAGAGGGCCAGGAATGGGGTGGGGCAGCCAGGGGGGCCCCACGCCGGTTTCTGTAGAGGAAACTGATCCCAGAAAGGGGAGATTTACTATGTGGGATTGACTGGGAAGGGGAGGACTTGGAAGAAACGGTCACAGTTCAAGAGTGCGGGAAATGCTGGACAGGAACCAAGAGCAAGGGCCTAGGAACGAGGGAAATTTAAGGGAAATCAACAGGATTTGGGGGCTGGCTGGATACAGGCCATGTGAGCATTGAGCTTTGGGAGAATGCAGGGGGATACCATAAAGAAAGGCACCCCTGGGAAATGGGGGTCAACCATGGGGTGACCTGTACAATGATTCTGTCCATTTCAAAATACACAGGAAAAAAACACATTTTGTTTCTTTAAGAAACACATTGTTGAAGGTAGTCAATTTACTTCTAATTGAATTATGGTTAAAAGAAGACAGAGGGTTGTAAATTAACAGAGAGAGAAAATAACTTGGGTGCTCAGGGATGGTGATGTTTATTGAGCACCTACTATGTGCCATTCACAGTGCTTGGTACTTCAGGAACTGATTCATTTACGGAGCTTAGTGCTATGCATGACTTTGTAAATGGGAGCTATCCTGCTTCTTGTCTTTATTATTGGGAGGAAATCATTACGGCCATGGATGAAAAAAGAACATTTAGGGCCTAGAAAGTAATAATAGAAGTGAATAACTATTGAGCACTTACTAAGTGCCAGACACTGTTGTAAGTGCACTGCATGTATTAATTTGCTGAATACCACAAAAATCCTAGAAGGTAGGTGTTATTATTAACACTATCATTCTATAGATGAGGCGGCAGAGGCACAGAGAGGTTGAGTGACTCTCCCAAGGCCACACAGTTAGCGCCAAGTCAGGGTTTAAACCTGGTAGTCTGGCTCCAGCACCCACAAGTTCAGCCAGCCCCCAGACTGCAGCACCTTGTCGATTTCTGCTCCTGAAGAGGAGTCATTAGGACCAGGGCTGTGGGGGAGACTTTGGAGAAGGCTCCAAAGGGTTCCATGAGAGCAGATCTCTTTGAGGATGGGGCAGGTCTTGAGGGGAACCAGATGCAAAGTCTGGGCTATGATTTTTGACCATGCAACGATGCAGGAGAAAAACATGGGGGACTTTTACTGCCCTTCTCAAGGGGCTGCAGACAGGGGCCTGAGAGTATGCCTGGCTCATAAGGCCTTCCTGGCCTGGGAGCAGAACTGGCACCAGGAAACAGAGGTCTAGAGAGGGAAGGTCACTGGAGACAGTAAAACTGCATGAGAGGTGGCTCTTCTTCTGGTTTGTTTTTCTTTCCATTTTGCTCGAAGTTTATTTGGAAAGGCCTGGACGCTGGAGAGAGAAGGAACGGGAGTGAGAAGCCGGGGCTTTGCCACAGTGTCTGTGGAGTTGTGGGTACAGCACGGGCCTCACTGAGCCCCAGTCCCCTGGCCTGCAAAATGCAGCAGAGCATCTTCATCTCAGGAGGCGGGGAGCCCGCCATGCATGTGTTTAGCTCCTGGCCCAGATTCGGCCTTCCGTAGTCCGTAATTGGTAGCTATGATTATTATTATGGCTATAACTATAGATCGTTAATTTACAGTTTAAAAATGCTTCACCTATTTCATTTTGAACTGTTATTTTATTGATGAATTAAATTTTTATGGGAAATTCTCCTAATTGGCTGGATGCAATATCATCCCTGCTTCTTTCAAGTATGAGCCACACATAGGCATTAACAGGCACTACTTGTCTCTGGTGACGCCCACCCAGGCCTCTTTGCTTTATTTCCTGCTGTCTACTCAGTGTCAGCTCTGTGCCAGGCACCCTCCTGGGTGCTTTGTGGACATTATCTCAATTCTGACAACAACCCTGTAGACAAGACTTTTTCCCCACCTTGCAGATGAGGAAGCAGAGGCTCAGAGAGGTTAGATGGCTTGCCTGAGGTCACACAGCTGGGAAACGCTGAGCTGGGATTCAGAGCCAGGTATGTCTGCCACTAAAGTACATGCCTCCCAAATGGCAGATCCAGGGCTTAGGGGCTTCTCTAGGATGAGCTGGACTTGCACAATGAAGACAGTGACCAGCTAAAGGCAGTCCCAGGGACAATCTGAGCTCTCCAGAGATGGTGCCCTGTGGGCTGAGCAGCTCTGAGAAACCCCAAAGAAGCATCACCCAGGAGGATGCTGCCTCTACTTGCCAAGTGTCCCCCAGTGGCAAGGCAAGCTAATTCTCTCTCTGGAACCGCCATGTCCTTGTCTCCCTGGCTCCCATCCTGGGCTCATCAGCCCTGCGTTCAGGAAGCCAGATGTGATAGAGGGAATGGAGCCATAATAATCCCTTACAGGGATTAAGGAAAACAACTTGCCCAGGCTTTGTAATTTGCAGGGAGCCCTTTCACATGCACTATGGCCTCTGAGCTAACAAGGAGACGGTGTCCCTGTGGATAAGAACACAGGCTCTGGGGCACACTGTCTTGGGTTCCGGTCTCTTTTCCACTCCTTACTTGCTGTGTGGCCTTCATCTCTTGAAGCCTGGGTTTCCTTATCTAAGAAATGTGGAAAATACCTACTACATAGGGTTTTTATGGGAGTTAATTGAGATTATGCATTTATACATACATATGATTATATTATGTATATTTATATATAATCTGTTAACTCTCATAGTAACCCACAAATAAGTAATAACTATTGATACATAGTAATGCTTTAATAAATTAATGTTAACTAAACATAGTCACACTCAAAGCTGAATAATAAGAACTATTATTTACTAGCCAAGTTCTTCACATTTTGTTTTATTTGACACCCCTTGATCATTGACTCACCCCCAGACTGTAAGGCCTGTGAGGCCGGGCCGTGTTTGCTGCTCAGTGTTCCCCCCAAAGCACATAGCAGCGTACCTGACACATAGCAGGGGCTCCATTAATCTTTGTTGTTGAATCAGCTCCCTTGTTTAATCCTCAGAGGAGCCGTTTGAAGTAAGAGCTATTATATCCCCATTTTTCAGGTATAAAAATGAAGGCTCAGGTTGGTGAACAAGATCACATAGCTAGCAAATGGTGGGATTGGAGTTCAGACTTGGGTTCCTGACTCATGAACCTGTACCATGAGCCGTGAGCCATAAACCATTCTGCCAGGCATAATCCTTCCTTCCACAGACAGGAGACTAGAACTCCTCCTTCTGGGGCTCCAAGCCCGGAGCGCTCCCCACTGCATGGGAGAGGGTGGGTGGGGTGGTTCTAAGGCCCAGCCTCCTGGGTTTCTAGGGAGCACCAATTGGGCAATTGCCCAAAAGGCCCTGGGATAAAAGCTTGTGGATGAGGAAAACAACTATGCCCATCACATCTGTGTCCCTAGATGGCAAAACTGAAAGCAGATTGGACACATCACACTTTCTGTGTCCCCAGGGAAGCTCTCCCTCGTGGGGATATTTCCTCTGTAGGAGGGAGCCCTGCTTTGCTGGGGTGCCTGGCAGAAGGAAGGGAAGCTGTGGGCTGCACTGATCTGGGGGCTCCATGGGGGCACCGGGGCTGTGGCCATGGTCTCACCAGTCTCGCCCTCCCTGGAGCCTGGAGGGAAGCCATGACTCCAAAGGCTTTGCAGAGAGGAGCCCTTGGCAGCTTGCAAGGGTCTGTTCTGGGCACAAGGGGGTCCCTCAGAGATGGCTGGAGGAGCCCATTTCTCCAGGGCTCAGGAGAAGATGGCAGGAAGTCCCTGGGGAGTGAAGCTGGTCAGTTCAGCTCCAGCTGTCCTTGAGTGACTCGGTCCCTGTGGTGACTGCTGAGTACCTGTTATTTTGTCCCGGCCCCAGGGAGCTGAAATCACTTGTTGAAGATCACCTGCCCTGTGAGCAAAGAAGACGGGATTGAAATCCAGACCTGTCTGACTCCAAGTCTGGTGCTCGGGCCCTTCCTTAGCCTCAATCTGTATATTTGTAGTCAGGTGGAAGTTACGCTGCATGCGCCAGGAACCCAGGAGGGCTCTACTGCCCAGGGACATCCCTCACAGGTTCTGCCCCTCAGAAGGCCTCTGATCCCTAGGGGGAGAGCAGGAGGGTGTGGGGACCTTGGGAGAGGAGGGGCTGTTGCTCAGGGGGAAGGAGAGGCAGAAAGGAGGCCGAGAGCTACGAATGTCATGCAGCTCCTAGCAGCTCAGCCCAGGCATGCTCTGGCTTCTGGGGGTGCTGGGGAGGTGGAGGCTGGGTGAGTGTGTGTGTGTGAGCAGCACGCTGGATTGGGAGCCTGGAAGCGCAGCTCTATTACTGGTCCTGGCGCAAAGAAGACAGGAGAGCTTGGAGGTCACTGTTCTCTTTGCACTGTGACACCAGGAGGGCTAGCTAGGTGCTGTCTGAGGCCCTGCCAGTAGGCCCAGCCCCTTTCTCAATTTCTGACCTGAACAAAGGCACAGATGCTGAAGCCTGACTGCTAGGTCCAACCTTGGCTGTACCACTGAACAACTGTGTGATTATGGGCAGATGAATTAACCTCTCTGGTCTCTCAGCCCCTACTGCAAAACAGGGATAATAACAGTCCCTGCTCTCCTGGAATTGCTGTGAGGATTCGATGCGTTAATGTATGTAAATCAGTAGACGCTCAGCAAATACTAACTATTATTATCATCACTATCCGGATCCTTTATCCACAATCCTGAAACCCCAAACACTCTAACATAGAACACTTTTAAAAATTCATTTGGCAACCATGCTAAGTCTTTATTTATCCCATGGACTGTGACTATTCATTAGTTTCCCTGCAGAAAGGTTAGGAGGTTGATGACAGGGCACCAGCCCAGATCATGCTGGGGTGTTACAAAATAGTGGTATATCAACCATCTTCCATTTCGAAAATCCAAAAAATATTCTGAATCCTGAAATATTCCTGGCCCCAAGGGATTTGGGTAAGGTATTATTGCCTCTCAATTCTTCCCATAATCCTGAAAAATGAATGAACTTTATTCCCATAGTACAGACAGAGAAACTTAGGCTTGGGGCAGTTAAAGAACTTGTCCTGGGTGCCATGGCTGGTAAACAGCAGGGCCCAGAGTCCTGGCCTCTGCAGATCCAACAGTGGTCTGCTCTGCAGCCCTCCTAGGCTGTCAGAGCCCCGAGGCTCTGTGTCAGGTTCAGCGCTGTCCCTCAGAGCATGGGCACACCCTTGGTCACTTAGTGCCTGCCCAATTAAGGTGTACTGAATAAACAAAGGCATGAATGAGCAGAAGATATGGAATTATTCTCTTGGGTGGATGAGCAGCTCCTGCAGGAGACTTGGGGAAGAAAGGTGAACTCAACGAGAACCTAGGAGCCTCCTAGGGTGCCCTGCCATCTGTGCCCAACTTGGAATCAGGCCAACTTGCGTCCTTTTCTGGCGCTGTCCAAACTCACTCACAATGAGACCCTGAGCAAGTTGCTGACCCGTCTGAGCCTTCATTTCATCATCCTCATTAATGAGGATAATTCTACCTCAGACAGTCACTGTACTTGCTGGGGGGGTTGGGGCAGATTTGGTGAGGGGACATAGGGCCTGAGTCACTCAAGGACAGCTGGAGCTGAACTGACCAGCTTCTCTCCCCAGGGACTTCTCGCCACCTTCTCCTGAGCCCTGGAGAAATGGGCTCCTCCAGCCATCTCTGAGGGACCCCCCTGTGCCCAGAACAGACCCTTGCAAGCTGCCAAGGGCTCCTCTCTGCAAAGCCTTTGGAGTCATGGCTTCCCTCCAGGCTCCAGGGAGGGCGAGACTGGTGAGACCATGGCCACAGCCCCGGTGCCCCCATGGAGCCCCCAGCTCACTGCAGCCCACAGCTTCCCTTCCTTCTGCCAGGCACCCCAGCAAAGCAGGGCTCCCTCCTACAGAGGAAATAGCCCCACAAGGGAGGGCTTCCCTGGGGACACAGAAAGTCTGTGCAGTCCCCAATCTGCTTGTAGTCTTACCATCTGGGGCTGTGGATGCGGTGGGCACAAAGCAACTTTTGAAAGATTTCCAGTTCAATAAAGGGAAGCTGTTCCTGTTGTTAGTTGAGGATACAATTCCTGTTCCGTGCAGCTCCCTAAACCTGCTTTCTTACATGCTGGGGTCCACCAGGGGCCCCCTCCACTTGCCCACACACCACAACCTGGCTCCTCCCAAACAGGCTTGTCCAGTTGTTGCTGCAGGACCCTCCCCACCACCCCTCCCAATTCCACGCTTGAAATAAAACATCCATCATGTTTCATTTGCCTAATAAGCCTCAGTCCCCATTGTGCTGGGTGATTAACCAGCTAGAATACCACGAGCTCCCATCACAGGCTCTTGGCAATCGCCATGGGAGGGGCAAACTTCCTCCCTTCTGCTACCTGCCACCCCTCCCCCATCTTTCTTTCCAAATGACCGTGTGATTCCATTAAGTTCCCTGTGATAGCAGTCATTCTGGAGAAATTGATTGTGACTCTGTTAATGACTAGTTGGTCTGAATGTAATGGGGGACAGTTTACAGTCACCGTCCTGCTTGCTGCAGCCAGAGCTGGAAAGGATTCCCAGGAAGTGCAGGTGGTGCACGGATGCAAGGAGAGTGGGATATGGATACAGAGGGGCGGGACATGAATCCGAGGTGAGTGAGTGAGTGGGCAGGCAGGTGGGAGGAATTTCATTAACGAAGTAATTTTCTGTGCTTCTCGGAAAGGATTTCTCCACCAGTCAGTGGTGTCTGGGAGGATCGAGGTCGTCTCCCTCCCTGCTTTGGGAGTCCCACTCCTGGGTGGCAGGGCTGGCACCATGCTTCCCGCCCCTGGCCCCAGCCCTCGTGACACCAGAAGGGCTGTGTGCCCTAGGATAGAGCGGGAGATCCACTCTGAGGTCAAGGCTGACCCTGCCCAGCTGTGGCTATGGGACCTTGGGCTAGGCACCCACTCTCTCAGCTTCCACTTGGTGAAATGGGCACAGGCCCACCTCCTGCCTCCCAAGGTGCTTTGAGGCAGACCCTTTATGTTACCACTCGTTGTCCATCTGGTACTCATCCCCTCTGCTCCTTCTTTGCTAGCAGAGCCCAAGCTGGGACGTCAGGTCCTGCAGGACAGTGTGGGCCCCTCTCCGGCTCAGAGAGTAAAGAGGCTCAGTCCAAGCCAGTGGGTAAAAGAGAGGCCATGGGATATGATTCTGGCCCAAAGGCAGAGAGTCTGCTGGGGCTTCTGAGGAAGTGTCTCTTGCTCCTAAAAAGTTACACCAAGAAGGGACTTCTTGCTTCCTGCCTCTGGCTGGACACTGTTGCATGACAGTGTGATGCTCAGAGCTGCAGTAGCCATCTTGTAAGCATAAAGGGACATGCCTGAGGACCAAAGCCAACCCCATAAGGATGGCAGAGAGGAAAAACAGAGAGAGTCTGCGTCCCTGATGGCATCATGGAGTAGCTGAATTAACCAAAGCTGGAGCTGCTCACCCCCATCCTTCCCCGACCTCCTCTGAAGGAGGATAATACATTTTCATTATTGTTTAGCCAATCTGAGTAGGGGTTTATGTTACATGCAGCCAGAAATATCCCTGTGGATCCTACATAGGTAGGAGTCTTTTGTTAATGGTAAAGTTCTAACCGAATGAAAGCATTGGTGTTATTCTTTTAAGGGCCCAAATTTGAACTTAAATTGTGTTAACCATTAGAGTTGGGATGTGCCAGTGATGAGCTGTGTGTGCTGTGGGGCAGATAAAAATTGCATTTACAGGGTGGCCAGAAGTGGCCAGAACTCCATCCTAAGGAAGCAGGGGCCTCACCCAATGACCAAATCTTAGCTTTCTAGGAAGTAGGAATTCTGAGTGTTCCACAGCCTGCCACTTGGTTTCTCTCTTAGCCCAGTTCCCAAGGATTCATGGCTGGGTCCCACAGGGTGCATGGCAAGGCCCCACAGGGTGCATGGCAAGGCCTACCATAAGTGAACCCAGATCCACCCTGGTGCCCTAGCAGTTCCACTTCAGAGCCCTCCATCGGAGCAGTCCTCCCCTCTCTCTGCACAAACAGCCCAACAGCACGGCTCCGGGGCCCAGGGCCAGATAGGGGGAGGAGGAAGAGTAGCGCTCAGCGAATACAGTCGCCGTAACCAAAACCTGGAAGAAACTGCAGTGCCCACGAGACATCGTGGCAACAGTGAAGGTGCCAGGGCAGGAGAATGGGGAGGCACAGACTCAACAGAGAGGGGGTCTTAGTTCTGGTCCCCAGGGAGCAGAGCCTGAGACCAGGAGTCCACGCAGGTGGTCTATGTGGGAGGTGGTCCCTAGAAGCCAGAGTGAGGACAGTGAGACGGGTAGAAGGAAACCAAATACAAGGGAGGGAAATCGAGGTTCCACTGTGAGCTGTGGGGGCTCAGTGCAGCCAAGACCTCTGAGCAGTGGGTAGGATGCCTCTCAGAATTCTCTGCCTGGGACACATGTGGGAGGCTGGGGCTTTTATCCACTGGCTCCCACCTCCTATCAGAAGGGAGCTGGCCCCAAGGCCTTGACTCCTGCCTCTTCCCACACTCCTGGGCCATGTGTGCTGTCCCCAGGGCATGAGAAGGCTCTGAGGAGAGACACCCAGTGGCCTCAAGGTTGGAGGACCCAGGGAGCATCTGAGCACCGAATGAACATCCACCTCAGACGGGCTGGACTCAGAGGGTGGGTTAAGTGCATGTGACTTGAACACCAGGGGATTTGCTATGGTACCCAGCAGGGCTTGCTTGTGAGCACCTGTGAGATATCTCCTGGGGATGCTCAGAAACACCTGGGGACCTCCTCAAGGGCTGGGGCCATGCCTTAGCTGGTGGGAGTAAGAAGTAGTGAGTTGTGCTTATATTGCCTCTGGAGGTGCACCTTCCCTCTGGAGGTGCAGAGGGAAGCCTGCACCTTCCCTGTTCCTATCCCTTCCTCGCAGCCTTGGTGGGTGGTCTCTGAGTCTACTGGCTGCAGAGGGAGACAGAGCAGTTCTGAAACCCAGGGAGGGGACTGGCCACTTAGCTTTCAAGTGGAGTGATTTTTATGGCAGGGGTTAGAAACTGTTGGAATATTTTTCTTAATTGACTCTTCTAATTGCAAATCAATAGAACTAATTTGCACCCTGGTTGGGTTTGTTTTGCTGTGAGGTGATGGGGGGCCCTGAAGGACTCACCACGTGAGGAGGGCCCTAGGTTGGGGGGAATCAAATGGGCTTCAAAATGTCATTCCTGGCTGGTTGGAGGAGCAGGGGCCAGGCACAGAGAGGCAGCTGGTGCCCTCCTTTCTCCATGCCCCCAGCTCACACGAGCCAGGCTACTGCTGGGTGAGTAGAGAGAAAAAACCAAAAGCAAAAAGAAGTATGTGGGAAGGGCTGGCCGCCCAGCTGCCCCCTCCAGCTCCTGAAGGCTGTCTCCTGACGAACAGTTTGACCCAGAGTAGAAACAGCCCTCTTCTCTGGATTCCTTGCAGCAGCAATACAGTGGCCTGGGAATTCATTCATCCAGTCAGGGTGTCACAAGTATTCCCTGAGCACTTGCTATGTGCCAGGCTCCAGAGAGTGACTGAGGGTCTAAGGATGGGCAAGAGAGCTATGGCCTTGGCCCTCATGGAGACATTGGCATGAAACAACTGAGCCAATCACAATTCAGCTGCCAAGAACTGAATCCACTCTATTTATGCAGAAAGGGGTTCATCACAGGTATTCAATGGCCTTCAGAATCACAGGCATTAGGCCAAGTTTCCAGAGGTGACACTTAAGAGCCAGGCCACCGAGAATGTTCCTGTCTCAGTCTGTTTTGTGCTGCTATGACAGAATGCCTGAGACTACATAATTTATAAAGAACAGAGAGTTATTTCTCACGGTTCTGGAGGCGGGCACGTCCAAGGTGGAGGGCCCGCGTCTGGAAAGGGCCCTTCTTGCTGTGCCGTCCCACCGTGGAAGGCTGAAGGGCAAGACAGTACAAAAGAGCAAGAAGGAGCTGAACTAATTTCTACAACAAGCCCACTCCCACCATAACGGCATTATGGGCATAACGAGGGCACAGCCCGAATGACCTAATCGCCTCTAATTAGGCCCCACCTTCCAACAGTGTTGCATTAGGGATTAAGTTTCCAACACATAAACTTTGGGGGACACATTTAAACCATAGCAGTCCCATTTGGGCCACATGGGGCAGCTGCCACCGTAGTTGCATGTTCTAGAACCTGATTCCTCTGTAGCAAGATAGAAGCTTCCTGCTGCCTCTCTTCCCTCTTGGCTCAGTTGTGAATTCAAGCTTTATGCGAGTCCATCCATTGGCAGAACCCAAATCCATGTAGGACCCTAGCTGCAAGGGAGTCAGAGAGTGTAGGTTGTAGCTCTCCAGGAGGAATCACTCAGAGGAAGAGGTCAGAATATTAAATTACATAGTGAGTGAGCAAATTGACACTTTCCCACGTAGCAACTGATTATATAATTTGTTGTTTAAACCCTGTTTTGATAGTTCCTCCCAGAGAAATTGTCAAAAGGAATCATCAAAAGGAACTTTACTAAACTCTTGGCAAGAACCAAGAGGGACTCATGGCTAAAAAATGGATGGTGGGACCATGCATGGACCCTCTAAAGATAACAGCCTCCAGGCCCAAGGGTGTGACCACCACATCCACTGGAGCTTAGATCCACTCCCTCCCCTCCTGGCCCCTAGGCCCACTTGGTGGTCACCACTGTGTTCCTGACATGCCTGAGTGACCTCAATCCCTCCTCACACCACAGGCCCCAAACCCCCTGTTCAAAGGGTGTCCTGGGGCCCACCGTTTGCCCCGAGCTCCCTAGACAGGCAGTGTGCTCGGTGCAATGCATGACCCACCCTCTTGGCTCAGGTCACCAGCCCTGCCTGCCTTCAGAGGGTTCCACGCTGACCCTTTCTGGTGTGAACCCACTGCCCACAATTGGAGGAGTGACCCAGCCCACTACAGAACTACATCATCCCCGGGTGTTATCCCAGAGTTTCTTGAAGTTTGGTCCAGGGACCAACAAACATTAGATTTTTAACTGATAAAAATTCAGTTTCCCAGGCCCTGCCCCAGACCTGCTGAATTAGAATCTCTAGAGGGGAGGAACCAAGAAACATGCATTTTCTGCAGACTTCCCGGGTGACTCTGGCGTGCCTACCACCAGGACTGCTGCTCTGAGCAGCAGGCTCGAGGGAGGCAGTGTGTCCGTGGGAGGCAGTGGGACTGAGTGTTGAGGCCCAGTTTTGCCTCCTGTTCTTGTTTAACTGTCTGATTCTGGTTGGCCTGCTATGAGGCTGTCTCCCAACCTGAAAAACGGGGGCGAGGTAGGGGGGGCAATGGTGTCCTTCGCTTCACAGTTTGTGGTGGCTGCAAAATCATGTACACAAAGCCTTTTGTCAACATGGAGGTGCTGTTTAAATACCTGGGTAGCTCTTGTGAGCCTCCGTGAGTGAGTGTGGTGTTTAGAAGGCAGAGCTCAATCATCCCAAGTAATTAAAAAAAATTCATTCTTTACTTAAACTTTTCAGAGATCATAAAATGGGATTCAAATATGCTGTCCACAGCAACACTTACTAACCTTCTTTTCCCTCCCACCCACTGCCTTCCTGCCCCCCCGGGCCCTGGCCCTTGTTTCCCCAAAGCCCCTAAGCCTCCCTCTGCCCCCGTGCAGAGGGACTTCTCTCCTTTTCTTCCTTCCCTCTCTGTCAGCCTTGTATCAGGCACAGAGTTAGTCTCTCTCCCCCAGAGATGCCGTCCAGGAGGAGGGAGAAGGGGTAATTGGTGGAGAAGGAGGGGATTTTCTTTGGGGGACTGGCTGGGGTGCGGGGAGGTTGGTGAACACGCTCACCTTAATACATTTTTTGTCTGTTAAATGGATATAGCAGAACTAGCAGAAGTAATTATTTTCAGCGTTCGTATGTGATCAGTGTTAAGGGTGGGGAGTATCCATTCTCTTGGGGATGGAAGCCATCTTTCCTCCCTCCCTCCCTCCTTCCTCTCTCTGTCTTTCTTTCTGCCTGTCTGTCTGTCTTCTACTTATAAAACTGGTTTATTCTTTTATCCAACAGCCATTTATTTTATCTATAATATTTAACTAGTTTTCTTTCTAATTATGAAAGTAAACAAATGCTTGCATGGAAATTTTCAAATAAGACAGATGAGCTTAGGGTCCAAAAGCAAGAGTCCTTCTGAGTGTAAGTTGCTTTCCCCATCAAACTCCAGGAAGGGCTAAGAGAAGGAGGCTCCATCGCCTGCTCCCTGTGCTGGCTCCCTGCGCTCTATCCGGGGCTGGGCGACTGGCACCCTGAGCGCTTCTCGTTCTGCTTAAGGAGTGGGAGCCCCCAGAGAGGAGGGAAGAGCTGATTCTGGGGTGTGTGGGTGTGCTTGAAGGTAGGGAAATGCTTCTGGGGATGCGGAGTGTGGGTCCAGCCCCCACCTTGGCTGTGTGACTTGTGTCCTTATGTCCCCACCCTTTGCCCTGGGGCATTTCCCCCTCCAGCCTGGTTCCTCCCCCTTCCTCTCCCTTCCCAGTACCAGGTGGCTCAGAGCACCCAGAGGGCACCCCGCTGTGGCCTGCTGTCTCAGCACAGGCAGAGCTGAGCAGGCTCAGGTCTCTCCTCAGGGGCAGGGAAGAGGATGCGGAGGCTGAGGGGAGGGAGGGGAGGAAGCTGGCTTCTGCTAGGCTCGGCGGGGGCTGCGGCAAGACACAAGAGGCTGGAGGGGGGTCCTCCAAGCCATCTGAACACCAGGCACAGGGATGCTTGAAGGACTCAGGCTAGTTTCAGGTTCTGTAGGTTTCCCTGAACTGCATAGGATTTATTTACTCGTTCTTTTAATTTGTTTATGCAGCAAATTCTTATTAAGGCCCTTGTGTATACCCAGCACTGTTCCAGGTACTAGGATAGGGCAGTGAATGAAAGAAACAAAGTCTCTGTCTTTACAGAGCTGCATTCTAGTGGAGGGACAAATCATAAATAAGGTAGAGTAAATGGATCGTATAATAGAATGTGCCAGGTGCTATGGAGAGAATAAAACAGAAGAGAAATATGAGTGATGGGGCTGACATTTTCGAAACAGTGGCCAGGAAGGTGTTATGAACTGAAGGTTGGGTCCCCCAAAATTCATATGTTGAAGCCCTAACTCCCAGTGTGATGGTATTTGAAGGGGGGGTCTTGGGAGGTGATTAGATGTAGATGAAGTCATGAGAGTGGGGCCCCCACGATGGGATTAGTGTCCTTGGAAGGAGAGTAAGACAGACCAGAGCTCGCTCGCTCTCTGCCGTGTGAGGACACGGCAAGAAGGCAGCATCTGCAAACCTGGAGGAAGGCTCTCACCAAGAACTGAATCTGTAGATGCCTTGATCTTGGACTTCTCAGTCTCCAGAACTGTGAGAAATAAATGTCTGTTGTTTAAGTTACCCACTCTATGATGTTTAGTTATAGAAGCCAGAGCTGACTGAGACAGAAGGCCTCTTTGAAATGATGACTTTGAGAAAAACCTGAAAGAAGTGAAGAAAGAAACATAGGAACATGTGGGGAAAGAGCAGTCTAGACACAGGGGCAAGTGCAAAGGTCCTGAGGTAGGAGCGTGGCTGGTGTGTCTGAGGAGGAGTGAGGAACAGTGTGGCTGGATCAGAGTGAGTGAGGCAGAGAGCCATAGGGGGTGAGGTCGAGGAGCAACAGGGACCAGATCAGGGAGGGCCTTGTAGGTTGTACACAGTGAAGATTTGGGCTTTGCCTCTGAGAAAATGGCAGCCATTGGCGATTTGAGCAGAGATGTGCCATGATCATGCTTATGCTTTAATAGCATCTCGTGGCTACTGTGTGGGCGCCCAGACCTCAGGAGAAAGGGTAGAATAGGGAGATCAGGTGGGAGGCTGTGGGACCATGCAGGTGAGAGGTGCTGGTGGCTGGTGCCAGGCTGGCAGCAGCGGGAAGATCGGGAGGTGCAGATTCTGGGTACAGTTGGAAAGTGGAACTGGCTGTGTTTGTTGGCAGATCAGCCAAGGGCGTCTCCAGCAGTGATGTTGCTCATGGCCAAGTTGGCTGCAGGTCTGCGGTTCCAGTGGTCAGTCCACTTAGACACTTCCCCAGACTGCCTGGGGAGAGAGCCGGCAAGTGTGAGGGCCGGGCCATCAGGGCTGGACTCACTCCTGGCCTTGCCGAGTGAGCGGGTGGGGCAGCCCCGGGGAGAGGCTGCAGCTTGGTGAGCACATAGGTTGGGGGAAAGCGGTGAAAGCAGAGCCCAGAGTCAGACTTGCCTCTGCAGGGTTCCTTCCCCCATGCGCTGGCAGGACTAAGTCAACGTTTTCCTGCCCCTGGTCTGGCAAAAGGCAGGGCTGTGTTCCCAGTTTGTACCTCCTGCCTCCCACTCTGGAAGCCCCCTCTCCCTAGGCTGGTCAGCACTGTGGATAGCCTGTCACAGGGCCTGAGGGGACCCACAGCGAGAGCCTTCAGCAACAGCTTCTCTGGGGCCCTCACTTTAGAGCAGCAGTCGTCAAACAGAGAGAATGTCTCCACGGAGACATTACGCAATGTCTGGAGACATTTTTGGGTGTCCCAAATGGGGCACTGCCACTGACAACTAGTGGGTACAGGCCAGGGATGCTGCTAAATATCCTACAACACACAGGACACCTCCTATGACAAAGAATCATCTGAATCATCTATCTCAACCTGTCAGTAGTGCCAAGATTGAGAAAACCTGGTTTAGAGGCACCTTAATTCACCAACCTTTCCAAGGGTAGCAGGATGCAAAAAAAATGGCCCCCCCCACCCCTATCTGTACACCTTTTACCCCATCAAAAGGAGGAGTCTATTTCTTATCCCTTGTGACTTGCTTTGACCAACTGAATGCAAAGAATGTACTGTCAGGAGGCTTCTGAGCCTATGTCTCAGGAGGTCCTACAGCTTCCGCTGTCATCCCCGTTGAGACCCAGGCAACAATGAGGACCAGCCACCAGACATGTGAGGTCACCAAATCATCCAGCCCCAGATGAGCCACCAGATGCGTGCAGCTGCATGGGGGCACCAGACAAGACCAGAAGACTCTCCCAGAAGAGCCCAGCCCAAATTGCTGAGCCACAAAAGAGCGAGGAAACAGGATGGTGCTTATTTTAAGCCACTAAATTTTGGAGCTGTTTGTTTTGCAGCAATAGATAACTGATACACAGACAGTGGGTACATTTTAAAGGGGATGTCTATGGACCACACACCTTAACTCAAAGGATTAGTGGGCACATCTCAGTCCATGGAAGGCAATGGAAGCAGAGATTTGGAGCAGAAACAGAATCCTTCTTCCTGCTGATCAAGTCACTTTAGGTGAGTGACCACCTGTACAGTTGACATTTAAGGCTGGATCCACTTCGTGTACAGAACAGGACTTGGTCCTGGCCTTTTGGCCACAA
Organism: Daubentonia madagascariensis; assembly: GCA_023783475.1. Lineage (NCBI taxonomy): Eukaryota > Metazoa > Chordata > Mammalia > Primates > Daubentoniidae > Daubentonia > Daubentonia madagascariensis. Next base: position 851,895 of record JAKFHU010000144.1, on the reverse strand, counting down.
GTGGGGTAGGAGGAGCACCTGGGAGAATGGAGAGCAGATTGATGGCAAACTGCTGGGCAGAGGGTGTGGCTTTGAAGTGAGACAGCAGGGGTGGGACTGCCAGCTCCACTGCCCACAGGCAGCTGACCTTGAGCAGGTCCCTCTATTTCCTCTCTCGACCTCTGCTTCTCCTCTGGAAAGGGATGATAATAGCTCTCTCGGGTTTATTGGGAGGATTAGGTCAGATTAGATGAGACCATGTATGTGAAGGACTTAGCACCGGGCCTGGCACAGAGAAGGTACAATGATGGCTTGTTGACTGATTAAACAGACACACTGTTTGGACTAGGGTTTGGCTGACAGTAAAGGGTACAAAGGGACCTTTCAGTCTGTGTGTCCTCTTAAATCGCGGGGGGTCTCCCAAACTTAAAAGAAAAGAAAAAAAGGAGTAAAGAAAGAAAAACAAAGGACTGGGAGCTGTAGGAGCTGGGCTATTGCCAGAAACTTCCAGAATGGATGTCCCCAGAGGAGAAGGAAACACAGGTTTAAATCAGTTTGGCATCGATAGCAGGAGGCAGGCAAACAGTTGGTCTTAATATTATTCCTGTGTGAGCCAGCATGTGGTGTGGGTTTTAATTTAAAGCAAGCATTTAGTGAGTTGATAAACAGGAGTGTACACCTCCTGCCCTCCCACGCCCTGAGCCCCAGAAGAACAATTATCCTGGAGAGAAGACGAAAGGAACATACGGAAGTGAATTCTAATAATATGGAGAGAGCCGGCAGCACCTGCTTTCCCAGGGCGGCTCTGATGGGGCTCAGGTTGAGACTGTGTACACGCCAGCAGGTAGCAAAGGTCAGATGAGGCCTCCCTGACTAGTTCGCCCCACTGGTTCAATTCATGCTGTGCTATAGAGACGGGGACAGGAACGTTTTGATCCTTTATTAACCGTGTGCTGTGAGGCACACCTCCACTGGAGCAGTCTCTATGGTGCTGTGCACGGTTCGTTCATGCAGGGCAGGCTGATTTTTTAAATTTTTTTTGGCCTTCCCCCAAAAGCTGACATAGAACAGACACATAGGAGGCCAGACAGTCCCTGTCTAAGGTCTCCAGACCCAGTAGGAAAGGGAGTAGTTTGGATTCTAAGTGAGGATTATTGTACTCCATTTCAAACTAGTCAGGCAAAAGAGGCAAGTCACTGTCCTTGGGGACTGACCTACAGAAAGAGCAGGGGTGATGGGCTCCACCAGTCACTGTCGCCAATGTGGCCCTCATCGTCTTTCATTCCGAGTTGGTGTTAGTCTCTCAGACTGGTTTTCTCTACGAGATTGAGCACTGTGACTGCCTGTAACTCCTGCCCATAGATTTCCAGCTTTGCCAGCAGAGGGACAAAGACCCTCTTCCCTTAGTTCCCAATTGAAAAACTCCCGAGAAGGGCTCTGATTGACCCAGCTTGAGTCACATGTCCCCAGGCACAGGTGCTCCTCTGTGACCCCACTGGCCTCGCTGGAGGTTGAATGGGGGGAGAGACAGCTCCCCAAAGTGAGAGTTGCTGTCTCCCCCAAAGGGGGGGCTCTGAACAGACAATACAACCGTCATCCTATGGGGCCATGGAAGTTGTAATGGGGGTTATTGAGTTATTTCCACCATTTCCTTAAAGCCCAAAAAAGCATTGTGTTTCCATGTATGGGCAGGTCATTCCTTTCCGACTGAAATATAGGGGGTTACTCTGAACCACAGTCATATTCTGGCCTCCTCTTGCTGCCCTGAAGTCTATCTTGGTAGTTCTAGGAGGTTGGTTTAGTCTGTTTGTGTGGCTGTAAAAATACCTGAGACTGGGTAGTTTATGAAGAAAAGAGGTTTCTTTGGCTCATGGTTCTGCAGGCTGTGCAAGAACATGACTCCATCATTTGCTTCCGCTCAGGGTGGAAGGTGAAGAGGAGCAGCATGTGCAGAGATCACGTGGTGAGAGAGGAAGCCAGAGAGAGAGAGAGAAAGAGGAGGAGGCTCCAGGCTCTTTTTGACAACCAACTCTTGTGGAGCTAATAGAGCAACAGCTCACTCACCACCATCCGCTCCCTCTACCCCGCCCCCCCCCTCGGTCCCCCAGGAGGGCTTTAATCTATTCATGAGGGAGCCACTCTCATGACCCAAACATCTTCCATGAGGCACCACCTCCAACACTGGGGGTCAAATTTCAACATGAGGTTTGGAGGAGACAAGCATCCAAATTATAGCATAGGCTTTTGATGATTCAATTTGGAGGAAAAAATTAATATTTACATAATTAATGTAGTTGGTTTTTATTTTAGAATTGTTAAAGACAAATATTCTAGTTCTGAGGACAAGACTCAGGCAGACTCTTTTCCTTTAAGGCTGTGGTCCCCAACCCCCGGGCCACAGCCCAGTAGTGGTCTGTGGCCTGTTAGGAAACAGGCCGCACATCACCACCTGAGTTCCACATCCTGCCCCCACAATACCCCTCCTCAGTCTGTGGAAAAATTGTCTTCCATGAAACTAGTCCCTGGTCCCAAAAAGATTGGGGACTGCTGCTTTAAGGGCTCCCTTACCCAGAGAACATATACTTATCAGATACAAGAATAAGCTTTATTATTGTATCACTTAGCACACAACAGGTTCAGCTGCACACAATGCTGAATAATGATGGCTTAACCACACTGGGGTCATGTCTTACTCAAAAGCAGTTTGGAAGTATGTGTTGAGACAGTGCTCCATAGGCCTCCCGTGTTTTCACACATCTTGTGAGCAGAGCCATGGGCAGGTTTTGTTCCAGACTGTCTTTTCAAGGATGTTTTATAGTAAATATACTTGGGAGATAGAGATAGTGTCATTCTCTGGATCAAAGGGTGAATTTGCTTGCTATCCGGTATAATAAAGACAATGTCTTGCTGAGGGCAAAGGTGAAGCAGGTTTGCTAGCAGCCCCATTATAAAGGATTGGGCCTTCCCAAGCCTGGGGTTCCTCAGCTGTGACCTAAACCTGCTGCCCTGGCAGCATATACCTGGACTGCTGCAAATTGCCCCATGGGACTGGGGTCAAAAGGAACTAATACAAACTGACATGAACATGAACTTCATGCTGCTTGCTGTGTCATAAGTGATAAGGTCCCCATTGTTTCTGACCCAGGAGTTTTATGTCCTCTGCTGATATCCATGAAACTCTGGCAGGTTAACTTGTAGCTTGCAAGTAAGATAAAATTTCAGGCCCTTCACCATTCTTGACAGTATACAGTAGGGCTGGAATGGTGACTCCACAAAGCAACTTAGGCGGAGCTCCTTTTGTTACACCACCCTCAAGGTTAATTCATGGTACAAAATGGCTGCTGGAGCTCCAGTGAGCACATCTGCATTCCAGGCAGCAGAAATGAGGAAAAGGGAAGGACAAAGGCACCACTTCCCAGCCCTCCTAGAGTTTCCAGACATTTCCATATACATCCCATTGACCATCACTTAGTTATGTGGCCTTGCCTAGCTGCAAGGGAGGCTGGGAAATGTAGTCTCTAAGCTGAGTACAATGCTGCCCCAGGCAGGGCTTTGTTACTAATGAAGAAGGGAGAATGGACATGTTGGGTGGCAACTAGCAATCTCTGTGCCAGTCCCCACCTCCTGCCTGCCATCCCTAGTCTGGAGGAAGGGACAGGAACTGAATCTGGAAGGATGAGTAGAATTTCACCAGACTCATTCATTTGGGGTAGGGCTGCCAGATAAAATAGAGAGGATGTTCAGTTAAATTTTAATTGTAGAAAAATAACAGATAATTTTAGTATAAGTGTAACCCATGTAATATTTGGAGCATACTTATACCAAAAAACTATTTGTCATTTATATGAAATTTAAATTTATCTAGCATCCTATATTTTTATTTGCTATATCTGCTATCTCTATGTAGGGGTGAGGGCATTCCAGGCCCAAGGAACTTACTAGGAAAAGCCAGAGGAAGGGGAGCTATGTGCAAGTTGGCAGGCAGGAGTGAGCGAGGAGGTGTGTGAGGGAGTAGTGGTGGTGGGCGGTGGGGTGGGGTTGGAAAAGTAGGCAGGGTGGGGCATTGTGCACTTAATACTAATTAGGAGCATGTATTATCTAACATTTATTAGAGCAATTACTATGTGCCAGGAACTCTGTCAGACACTTTGGTATTGACTCATTTAATTCTCATGCCATCACTAGGAGGGAGGTACTTGTATTATTCCCATTTTACAGATAAGGAAACCTGAAAGTTAAGTAACAACTGGGAAGTGGTGGAGTTGGGATTCCATCCCTGCTGTAAGTTTGGCTGTACCTCATTGGAATTTTCCACGAGGCTTCCTGTGCCTCATCTCCTTCACTCCATCTTCCCACTGTCCTGGTAAGGGTGGGGCAGGGTTGGCAATCACAGAGTTGTCCTGAACAGAAGACAGAATGGGTGGAGGCCCAGGCAGTTTAAGTTCCTTAAAAGTAGGGCTCTCCAACTCTCAGAGAACAGCTGGCCCAGAGGTTTCCACACCCAGCACCTTGGTGCCATTATGGGACCTGAGGTGTCCCGAGACTGAAGTTGGAGCAGGACTCCAACTAGAGCATCTCTGCTCTAGTGTCTATATTGGGCACCTATGGGTGGCTGCACTTGAATAAAATGGCTCATCGACCTTCCAAATGAGCATCTTGCTGGTAGCCCAACTTTCTCTTTTCCAGTGAAGAAAACTGAGCCCAGAAGGGGAGGGGTGGGGGTTGATGTTCCTGCTCAGGGCAGCCAAGTCTCCAGCTCCTGGCTCCATGCAGCCTGATGACCACTTCCCACTCTCTCTGCTTCCCGCTCCCACATCCTCTGTTCCCAGGGCTCCACAGCACTAGCCGGCCTGGCATGTCCACCAGACAAAGGTGCCTGGCTGGATCTGGGACCTGCTCTGCTCGGCCTGCCCCCTGCCCTCCACCTGCTTTGCCCGGACCCTCCCAGGCGACAGTCTCCGAGACCTGGATTTGGGGCCCAGGCTGTGGCTGGCAGGACCCAAGGGTTTACAGACCTTGGCAGGGTGGCCGTGCCAAGGTCCCAGGGGCCAGGAGAGCCCCCATGACACCTGCTCCACGCCACCACTCCAACCCCCACTGCTGCCTGGGGTGGCAGCCCGGCTGGGCTGCCCATTGTTGTCCATGAAATGTTTAGGAATCAGCCATTTAATGAGAACAAAAGGAATTAATTGGTGGTTTAGGCCTAATGAGACCGCTGTGCAAATTAACAGTCCTCATCAGCAGAAACAAACAGAGCCCTTAAATGAATCGCCGAAGAGCATTAAACTGAATAAGCTTTTGCTGGGATGATAAATAGCAGGTCAGAGGAGACCATCTGGCCCCTTCCCACAGCTTCTTTCCAGGGAGGCGGGGAAAGTGAGCAAGGGGCCCAGCCGGGGTGAACCAGCGCACGCCCATGCTCACTCTTACACGCTCACACACGTGTGCCCACTTGTGTACACGCTGCAGCCGGTCTTCAAGCACACAGCCACACGCACACGATTCACACACATCCACACATCCACACATTCATGCATAGTCACAAACACACATTCCCACTCACACGTATATACTTGCACACACACACACACACACGCACACATACTCTCTCACACACACACTGACTGGCAGCCAGTCTAGGCAGGAGGCTCAGATGTTGAGCGCTGCATTTGTCTTTGTGGCCTGGGTGCTGTGCCAGGTGCCTTCTGCCTGATCCACGAGGTCAGGGGTGCTGTGGGCCTGGGTGTGCTGAACCCCCATTCCCGTGCCTGCAGAACAGGATCAGCTAGGTGGGAGGAGAGAGCCCCACACCCCCGGGGTTGTACCAACACCCAGAGGGCAGTCCTCTCCTTGGGCTAGGCAGGGCAGGCAGGCACCCCCACGTGCCCTCACCCCTCCTCCCACCAGCCTGCTACTCTGGCCTCCTGTGCTCCTGCCACCATGCCCTGCAGTAGCTGGGTGTGAAAGGCCTGGGCGCCATAGTAACTCAAGAAGGGTCACGAGGCCCTCCAGATGACTCTGATGCAGGCTAGTAGTGAGTTTAAGGCTCCTTACAGAGCTGACATTCTGGACAACCTGCCCCCCTTTAAAAATTTTTTTTATTTATCTGCCTTCTATATTCTTTACTTACCACAAGCAGATAGTGGTTGCTTTTGTTCATCAAAAGCATTTTGTGCATTTGGCCTTAGCACAGTGTCTGGCAAATTGTAGGAGCTTCATAAATGTTTGTTGGTAGATATTTATTTTTCAACATACAAACTTTTCAAATAAGTATATAACAGTATATTCAGCTTAGCCTAGGTTCCAGTGAAGTCTGATGAAAATCCCAGGGTTGCATTCTATGCAGGGAAGGCCTATGTTAGACCCTCAACATGTCTGGTGTCCCCTACGGGAGGGGTAGCTCCTTGAGTGAGGTGTCCTGGGTTTGGATCTCTCAATGTCTTTGGAGTCTCCCACAGGAGAGCTCTGCCCTCAGGAACCACTGGAGGGGTTGCTGTTCCCTGATCCTGCCCATTCTGGCTCATAGAAACCTCTCATGGCCCTTCAGTGCCTATCCAGGGTAGAGTGAGCACTCAATATTTTTTAATAAGATAGTTAATTTACTCATCCATTCATTTATTCACTTAACAAGTATTTTGGAGAGTCTGACTCTGTGCTAGGTGTTGTAAAACATAATAGTGATTTAAAGTGGTCAAGTTTCTACTCTCAAGGGACTTACATACATTGAGAGAGAAGTCAAGAAACTTGTAAGTACCATGAAGAAATTGGTCAGGTTCAGTGCTAAAAGAAAAAATGGGAAGACCTACTTTAGGCAGGTGGTCAGGGAAGGCCTCCCTGTGGAGGTGATGTCTAAGTGACTCCTGAAGAATGAAGAACTTGCCATACAAATAGTGGGCAGAAGGGCATTCCTGGAGCAGAGAACAGCATGTGCAAGGGCCCTGAGGTCTGTGTGTGGACTTAGCTAGGAGAAGGAGGGAGAGTAGGCAAGGTAAGCTTGGCAGGTTGGGCAGGCCCAAGCATGCAGCCACGGGGAGGAGTTTGAAAGAAAAAATGAACATCAATTGTTAGAGTTTAAGGCACAGGAAAAGACAGAAAACCACAAGGAGCCTCAACCCCAAATTTAGAGGTCCTCAACCAACTAATGGTCACTCAATGCCTCCTGGGTGTGGCGCTGTGCCACATGCTATGGGGGAGACAGAATGAGGTACGTGTGGTCCCTGGCCTCAGACTGGGGACAGCGTCCTTTGACATAGACAGCCTCCCCACACCTAGCACCTAGTGGGTGTGGCTCAGATCTAGCCTAGTAGGGACCTACAGAAATAAGCTAAGGCTCCTGGGGTCTCTTTGCCACCAACAGTGCCAGACATTCAGGAAGAGGCAACGTGGAGGCTTGGCATGGTCAGGGAGGCTTTCTGGGAAGATAGAACATTAACTGTACACACCTTCAGCCTTCTCAGCCCACCTGTAAGGTTTCATAGAGGAGGAAACTGAGGTTCAGAGAGGAAATTGGAGCCATTGATTAATGGAGGTAGGGTTTGGTCCCAGCTCTGCCTGGTTTTCTTCATTTTCACCGAGAGACTATTGAAACTGAGTGCCTAGGGGTCATGGGCCCTGGGCCATTTGCTTTTATGGGCCACTTCCTCCATTTTATATTATATACAAAATAATATAATTACATTTTACATATAAAATTATATTTTATATATAAACACAATTATATTTTATAACTGCATTGGCATAAGGGGAATATAATCCAGGCTGGATTATATTCGTTTTTTTCTTCTGATTTTAAAAGGAATTAAAACATTTCGTGGCCGCCTGAATGCATGGTGGCCCTAGGCACCGTGCCTACTGTGCCTAATGGTTAAATCAGCCCTGCTCGGGAGCCTCCCCTGCTGACCCCCCAGAAGTGCCTTGTAGCTCCTCCAGATCCTGCAATGACCTCCGGGAGCTCGCTCCCCGCTCCCTAATGCCCAGATCGAGCCCTGCACAGGGAGAGATGCCACTAGGGGAGCTTTAGCTCACTCGTCTCTGAAGTTGAGCTGGCGAGGGCAGCTGGACAAATAAATCGGCTGCCTGGGAATGTATGTCTGTGCTGATGCAGGGACAAAAGATTGCTTGTCTTTTTCCCTGGAACCAGAGCTTAAATTCACCAGGGTGATAAATGGTTTGGCCTCCACGGTTAAGGCCACCTCCATAATTCACATCGCCAAAGAGGCCCCAGAAGCATCCGTCTCATGTTTGTTGTTTTCCTTGAGGCATCTTTTTTCTCCATCCTGCTGGGCCCTGGGGAGTGAGGCCTGGGGATGATGGGATTCCATGTCAGAGTGCCCCACTGGCCAACCCTCCCCCCTTTCCAGTGTAAGTCCCCAATTCCCTACGCTTCCCAAGGCATCCCCCTGCTCCCAGAGAACTCCTGAGAGGCAGCTCTGTTGGCGTGCCTCCTTATGTCAGAATCCTTTAACAGCTCCCCTTTGCCTCAAGAAGGAAAGCCATATACCTCAGATTCATATCCAGAGCTTTCCAGGATCAGGGCTCAGTTTACCCTTCTATGATATTTTCCCGCTAACCTTTTCTTCCACCCGTAACAACCTGTTTGGTACCTTCAGGTCTTGATCCTAGCTGATTTCCCCTCCTGGAATGCAGTTCCTCCTCCAGGGAGCCCTCCAAGAAGTTCCATTTGTTAGAATTACTTTTTCGCTTCTTTATCTCCCCATGGACTCTGTTTGGCTCTCTCTTGCAGCTCTTGGTGCAAACTGCTCATAGTTACCTATGTGTGCTTCTGTCTCCTCCTAATGTGGGAACCCTTAAAAGATGGGACCTGATTTTAGTCATCCTTGTTACTCATACAGGCTTAACATGGTGTTTTGCACACACAGGAAATGCCCACTAAGTGTGTGCGAAGTGATTTGAATTTCCAGTAGGGAAGCACCTCGGTCCAGTTAGATAGTCCAGGGGAATACAGCTCGATTCTAATTTGAGACCTTGGCTTAAAGGCAGACCCAGTTTCCCCCTTTTTAATTAGAAGAAGCCTTGACCTTGACTCATCTGCCCCTTTGGCCTGGAAGAAACTCAGGACATCAGGTTTGGCAAATGCATTGGTCCAGGAATCCATAAATATTGATTCATTGTTTGCAGAGTAATTTAAATGTCAGTTATAAGCCCAGGGCAGATAAAGATCTGTATCAACAATAAAACTGGATACAAGCCACCAAGCCCTGGGGAAGCAGCTTTGGGTTAAGACGGAAATGGAATGCACAGGCCTTGGGGAGAGAGGGCATTAGAGGGGAGACGGATCAATGGCTCCGTGAGACTTGGCTGCCAGAGACGCCTGGGCTGGGATGTGCTTGCTCTTACCAGGTCTGTTGTGTGTAGATGGAGGTGGTCTCCCATTCATCCATCATCCATCCATCCACCCACCCACCCACTGTGGAATTCTGCTCCTCTGTTACTCAGAGAGCTACAGACAGACATATACACACACAGATGTGCACACACAGAGCGAAGATAGACACTCCCATATACACAGAGAAACAGCAATAGAGACGTAGGGAGAGACAGAGATGGAGACACAGATTACCCACAGAGAAGGAAATACATAGAGAGACAGACAGAGAGATAAAGAGAAAAACAGACATGCTCTCCAGCAGGAGGGCACCAGCAGGGTTTGGGTACCATTGTGCATTGAGGGGCAGTGGGCCGAGCTCTGCTCTGAAACAGCGGACCTCAGGTCTATCTCCAAGAGGTAGTGTTGCTCAGTGGTTAAGATCCACAGCTTAGAAATTAGGTGGCGTCCAAGTCCCAGGTTCCCCGCCTACTAGAGTTTTATGATATCAGACTACTTAATTAAACCTCTGAGCCTCAGTTTCTTCATCTTCAAAATGCAGATCTCATATAATATATGAGGACTCTTACCTCACAGGTTTTGGAAGGATTATATGAGGTGATACATATTAAATGCTCAGCAACCATAAGTCCTCTATAAATGCTGGGTCTTACCATTCCAGGTTGGGGTCTTCCCCTAAACTAACTATGTGACCTTGAGCAAATAGATTCCTCTCTCTGTGCCTTGGTGTCCCCATCTGTGACTTGAGGAGGGGTAGCTTTGAGGATGTCCAAGTCTCTATCTTCCTTCACTGCTCCCCCCCACTCCCCACTCCCCACCACCTTTTGTCTGTGGTTCTTTGTGGCTGGGCTGCCCTGAGTAAAAGGGCTCCTTCCTTGGCAGAAGGTGCCCTCTCTGTCTTTGATTTCATTTAGCTGTAGTCAGACCCAACAAATGAATTGCTTCCCTCCTCTCAGCTGACACCAGGAAGCAGCCAGCCTGACAGCTCTCCAGGAGGGATCGATTGGAGGATGTCTGATTTTGAAATGAGCCAGAGGACTGCTTTGGGATGTTGAACCGGATCTGCCATAATTCTCAGTCAGGGCTGCTGGTCGGGACCTCAGCCTCGTCTTGTGATTTTGCTGGGCTGTCAGGGAGGGCAGAGCACAGGCTGCTCCAGGTGCTTTGTGGTCTCCCTGCAGTCCACGGGAGTCCTGGGATCCCTGTCATCCAGGCAGTATCCCCCATCCTCCTTTCCCTAGGCTTCCTGATAAATATCCACTGATCTTTGAGGCTCAGCCTGGGTACCTTGGTGCCTGAAAGCTTGCTACCTCTCCACTTTTGAACACTCCTTAGAGCTGGAGAGCTGTTTAGCCTGTTGATGCTGCTACACATGACAATGATGACAATCATCCCTCACTTTTGTACAAGATGCCTTAAGAAGGTGATACAGCTGGGGAGAAGATTTTAAGTTCTCTGTTGTTAAGAGGCAGGTAAGTAGAAGAAAATTAGCATCACCGCCTCTGTGAAGCTTTCCCTGCTGGGCGCCATTGCAACACCCTGTGCTTAGCCTGTCAGAGCACTTGTGTGCGCTAAGCATCCTTATCACTTAATAGGCCTGTCCCCACTGGGTGGAGAGTTAGGGAGGTGGGGGTGTGCCCTGCTCTGTTTTTTCTCTAGGTGGCTAATAAGTGTTTGCTTAATGAATATATATTACGTTCTGTAATTTTATACATGTGGCCCTTAATTGATTTTTAAAATTTAATTTAAAACCATCACAGTAATACATGTATATTATATACACAATATACATATAATATATATACACACATACATATATATGTATATAGATACTGTTTAAAAGCTAACTGATAATCAAGGATTCTAGGAAAAGAAAGCAGGCCCCCGCCCTAATCTTCTCCAACCCCCAGTCCTGCTTCCTTGAGGCAATCATTTTAACTATTTTCTCTGTCTTTTTCATCTCCATATTTTAGAATAGTATGATTATACCTTTGTTTTCTGATTTTTTTCCATTTTAAATATTACCTGTTGGCTTTGCATGATAGAATTTAGCTTACACACATACGTACATTCTTCTCCCCCACTCTCCCAATATAGTTCTATCACAAGCTTTGGTAATATCAACATTCAGTGTTTATGCTATTATGACAATTTGAATATTGTTTGCAGCTGAGCCATGCAGTGTACTATAATTATATTTTCTTTCTTCAGTTTTTCTTACAGTTAATAATTGCCTCTTTCTTGTTGTTTGCTTAGTTTTCTATAATCCTGTCACTAATTTATTTCTAAATTCTCCAAAAGAATTATAAAACTGTTCCAAATATAATTAAACACATCAGATAGTAGGTCAGTTTTATTTTTCCATGGAGACATCCCTTTTGGAGCTCTTTGTCTTCTGCTTCAATCTGGACTGGGTGGTTTCTGAGTCTACCATCCTGGATCTCCCTGCAACATCATCCTGGTGTTTTTTGTTTATTGGGGGGCCTCTCTCCTGTGTTAGATCTCCCATTTCTTGGACACCATCTTTCTTCTCTGTTTATTCTCTCACTGTGATTGAGCACAACTTCCCATCACGTCTATAATTTTCCATCTCTTCCAGCACTACTGTCTTCAGGAGTGCCTGGTATCTCCAACTCTTATGACTTTCTACAGTTTCAATATACAAATCGGCTTGTTTAGCCCTTATAGGGACTTAGAGAGAGATAAAGCCATTTAAGTCATTTATCAGTTGTCTATCTGTTTCTTATTTTTCAAAAGTTTTCTTGAAACTTCATTTGCTGTCTTCTCTTTCATTCTCCCCATTTTTTTTGGTATTTATCCTATTTTAACTTCTTTACTATAATTTAAGTAAAGGTTTTGAAATGAAGCAGAGATGAGCTGGAAGTCCAGCTGATTTATTTTAAGAATGTTTAATGAGTATAATAATTGATTCTGTAGGTCATGTATTTTCTCTGAATGAGGAAAAAGTATCTTAGCCTTAATTTAAAATTCAGGAGCCAACAAATAGCTTTTTCTCTCCATGTACTCTTTGGCTAAGTTTTCTTAGAAATCCATACTTGGGATGGAGGATCATCCCAATTGATAGTTGGCCATGAGCAACCACTCATGGCCAACTATCAGATAAAAACTAATGAATTTACTGTGGGGGTTACCAATAGGTTACCAATAATGCTGCATTACAAACAACCACACAACCTTCAAGGCACACAATAACTGCTCGTTGCTTGCATGTGTGGGGTCAGCTGCAGGTAGGCCTGTGGCTCTGCTCCTCTGGGCAGGGTTCTCACACATCTGGGCTTGGCTGGGTGTTGGCTGACCTGGGATGGCCTCATCTGGGATGACTAGGGTCTGTTGCTCGTGTCTCTCATCCTCAGCAGCCTAGCTTGGGCATCTCTCACACCGGTGACAGAGGCACAAGGCCTTGAGGCTCAGGCCCAAAAATGACACACTGTCATGTCACTTCTGCTACATTCTTTTAGCCAAAGCCAGTCACAGGCCAACCCAGACTTAAGGGTGGAAATATAGTTTCCCCCTCTTTGGAGAGAGGAACTGCAAAGTCCCAGGGCAATGGCTGTGGATGTGGGGTGGGGTGTGTGTGTGTGTGTGTGTATGTGTGTGTGTGAATAGTCAGGGCCATTAAAGTGGTCCATCACCTACTATACTAACTAAGATCAGGGCTTCTCTAAATGAAGTCTGCCAATGCAGTGGAATAGGTTGCCCTTGCAATCTGATTTTTTTATTAACTTTTGCCTGCACCATGGCACCGCTGAAATAGTAAATACATGGTAAAAGCCTGAGGGGACAGTGTAAGCTGACAGCTCTGACCTTCACCCTGTCTGCTGATCCCAGGCTCATAAAGGGCATTCTTTGAGATTTTTAAAAAAGCCACACGGTTGATTGGGTTGAAAGAACCCACCCAGGTCCTCCCAACTGGGGATCCTCCCTGGGTCTTTCCCTGCCCCCACACTGCTGAGTCAAACCCTACCTTTTGTTCCTGGACCAAAGCCCGGGGGCCCTGGAGCTCTGCCAGGGAAGGGCAGGCAGTGTATCAGGTTGTCACTAGTCCTGCTAAGGAACTAGAAGAGCTTGCTTTCCTCGCCCTCCTACCTCCTGCATTCTCCCTGCGTTACTCAGTGCTTTAACCCAAAGGGGTGACTCTCAGCGTGAGCATTTCAGGCTGGGCTTGTGCAGACAGTCCTGGTCCCTAAACCTACTCCCCTGCCCCACCCTCAACCAAACCCTTAGATGGGTTTTCCTTTTCTCAGACCTAGAGTTTGTCTTTCCCAAGTGGGGTTGAGTGATATTTGAAATGGAACCCGTGTCTGTTGCCTTGACCTCAGCAATGAAGTGGGGATGTAAGAGAACCTCACTTCCAGGTTTAGAGGGTTAGGGGAGTAGATGCTCATCATGAACTCTTGAAAAATCCTACCCCTATTTTCTTCCTATAAATGTCAACTGACCTGTCCCCCTGGCTCCTCCTGGATGCTCTCTAAAAAGGCTGGCCCAAATCCATTCCTCTGGCATTTTTTTGTCCCTGGTGTCTGGCTCAGGCTGTCCCCCCTGCCTGTGCTCCTCAGGGCTGACTACAGCCAGACACACCTGTCCAGCATCTTAGCTGCCTCCCACCTGCTCCCTCCCACCGGTGGGGTTGGCCTAACACCTGGGAGGGGCCACCTGGGCAGGCCTGGACTTGTCCGGTCTGTGGAAAAGGAGGGGCTGACCATCTGCTCCTCATTCTGTTTCAGGCTCGACCCTAGGGCTGGTCCTTGGAAAGTTTCCGCGCCCTGAAGTCTTCTCCCAGTTCAGGGAAGAAAGACTTGAAAGTTATGCTTCTCTCAGACAAGTACATTTGTTAAGGAAGATATGGATGAAGAAAGGGTCATTGTTCCTGGAAAACGGAGAGGAAGGCATGAGGTAGCTTCTCAGCAGCTGCCTCTGTGCCAGATGTGAGGGAGGAAATGCTGCTCTGGAAACTGCAGAGCTCTGCCAGCCTGAGCCACGGCTCTGGGCTAGTGAGTCCTCCCTGCAGGCCAGCACCTCCTCCCGCTGGGCCTGGGGTCCTCCCCCCATGAAATGAGAGCTGGGGCCAGATCATTGTTTCTTAACCCAAGTAAGACTGCAGACCCCTTACATGGCTGATCTTTACTGAAGACACAAGAGTGAGGGAGATGGAGAGAGTTTCAGGCAGATCTGGGTGTGGGGAGCAGCCAGGAGCAACCACTTTGGGGCCAGAATGACAGGGGGGCACAGCATGGCGGAGGGGCCAGTAGGCAGGTGGGAAAGGTGGGTCAGTGGCCCAAACACCTCCAGGGGCCATCCACGTCTAAGCTTTATAAATCTACCCTTCAATCCAAGTAGTGTTTGCTTTCATTATTATCCATAATGCTGTTATAGCAACAGCTATGATATGTTAATCACTTCATGGGTGCCAGGCAGGATGTTAAGCATGTCATACGTGCTGCCTCTTCTTATTTCCGTGAAGGAGTGATTAGCATTCCCATTTTACAGCTGAGTAAATAGGTTAGGTAACTTACCCAGCACCAACCGTGACTAGTGTTCCCAGCAGAGCTGGGAATCAAACCCAGGACTTTGGGCCCAAGGTCTTTAATCCTGCTGGGATTTCCATGAGTCAGGCTCTGGGTGAGGCAGCCTGGAACACAGAGATAAGGGAAGACTCTCCCACAACCTTGGAAGCTGTAATTTGAGGCCTGTTCTAAACAGCATAACAAGGTAGCAACAGAGGGCAACGGGAGTTTCAAACAGGGTTGGGGACAATTCAAAGAGGCTTCCTGGAGGAGAAGGCATTTAAACCGGGCCTTGAGGGAGAAGGATTTCAACAGGGGAGAGGGGACTTCTAGGCAGGTGGCACAGCTTTGTGGAACGCCAGGTGTGAAGGTTACGGAGGGTGGCTGTGGTTTGGCCACATATGGTTCATGGCATATTTTGGGTGGGGCACGGTATGAAGAGGAGGCGAGGGGGAAATGGCTGGAAGGTTAGAGCAAGAGGCCGCCCCATGGCAGCCTTGAATGTGAGGGTAAGGAGCCAGGCACATAGCAATGGAAAAAGGACAGGAGACGTGTGAATTTACAACTCTAGTCGTGCTGCAGAAAAAGTGGAAAACCAGACAGATACTGACAACACCAAACCACAGGTAGTGCAAACAAGGCTGAGGAAAACTTTAGGGAAAACAAAAATATCGTGAAGTTGTGTGTGTGAATGACTCTATTCCAGAGATCTGAGCAAAAGTCCACAAGCCAGGCCGGGAAAATAAATGACCAACTCCTTTCTGACTTGAGATCTCCTACTTGCAAAACCTCACCACATTACACCGAGAAACATTTGGCTCCTCAGCCTACACCCAGCAGCTCAAAATGTTTATTCATGAGTGAAGAGTCAGGTGCCCCGTGGTTCCTGGGTGGAGGGGAGACAGCTCATCTCAAAATGACTCAGCCTTGGCCTCCACTGGCCACACGCTCCCTTTGTTTGCGGTAACAGCCATGCACACCTCAGATCTGCCTGGTGTCACCTGCAGACGTCCCAGTTCCTGATGGCACTGTGGCCGCAGCCCCAGCTACAGGCTCAGGTTTGCAGCCAGGGCGGAGGGAAGGAGGGGTGCTGCTGACGTGGATGGGGCTGGGTTCTAGGCCTGCCCCTATTGTCACACACTCACTGTGTGGCCTTGGGCAAGTCCCTGTCTCTCTCTCTGTGGCAGTCTCTCCATTGCAACCTTCTTGAGGGGCCTGCACTGGATCAGCACTTCTGGTAATGGCCATTCTCATCCCACTTTGAATGCATCATATCTGAGCACCCCAGACTACTAGTCAGTGAAAGTTTTCTTTAAATTGGCTCACTTTTTGAAACATACTCATTTATGTCAATTTACCATTTCTGTACATGGTACATCATTGGCTATAAATAGACATTAAAGTTGCAAACTATTAAAATAGTAATGAGTATACCCCACTTCAGGAGACCTGTGTCCTGGAGCTCAGGCAGTTTCTCAAACATGCATGTATACCGGAAACACCTGGGGACCTTACTAAAATGCAAATTCTAATTCAGTAAGTCCGGGGTGGGGCCTGAGAGTCTGTGTTTCTAACAAGCTCCCAGGAGGTGCTGATGCTGCGGGTCCAGGGACCCCACTTGGGGTGACAAGGGCACTTGGGGCTGTCCAGCTGTCTTATCCTGAGGATAGGGCAAGAACTTCAACAGAAACACAGCAGCAAGTCCTCCTGAAAACACTGGAGTGAAATGCAAAGACCCACATCCAAATGTTAAAACAAAGGCTTAATATGAGAAGAAAACTCAGAGAGATATTATTTCTTCTTTTCTCCCCAGTATACATTTACTTTATGTTTACTTTATGCACTTTTAAGTTTCTTTTGATGTCTCTGTTTACAGCCTCAGGGGTTAAACGACTGCTTCTACACACACACACTCACACATATACACCCTCCCTCAACCCAAAGACCTGAACATAGAAAACCATTTCAGTTGAAAGCTTAAATCATAAATCACACTGGCCTTGCTTGCAGCCTGACTCAGGCTCTTGTGGAGAGATGGAGCCCCAAGGTGTAAATGCTGGACTCTTTGGGGCTTTCCCTCTCTGACCTCCTGGCACACTCACAGTCAGAATGACACATCATCTGCTGACCTGCTATGACTTCATGTGTTCATGTCATGTTTTCCTGTGGGTCATGGCTCTAGCAGTAGATGGTGTGGGGTGATTGGAGTGGGAGGGGAGTGAGGTTACCCCTCAGGGACATACCCAGGGCTGAGGACGTGGTGGGCCCTTGACAAAGTGTCGCCTGAGTCCAGGACAGGTAGAGAAGTTGGCTTTATGAGAGGTTTGTTATTCATGGTGGCTTGGATGGAGCACGCTTGTGCCCACTTTCTGGAGAGAAAAACTGGTTCCAGTTGACTGTGAAGTCATGCCCGGCTGGAGTCAGCCACAGAGCCCAGGAGTCCGCTTTCACAGCCCGGCTGCTGGCAGGTCATGACCACTAGCCACCAGCAGTTCCTGGCCTCCCTGATAGAATTCCAGGCAATCTGTATTGTGCATCTGTGTGACAAAGCACTCTGAGGGAGGAGACCAAGGCCAGGGACTGAGGGGAGTCGGGGGGACTTGCTGGAGGGGCGTGATGGTCAGTGCTGAGCAGAGACTAGAGCCAGGACCCTGGGGTGGCATTTCCCCTGAGTGCCACAGGGGTTGGAAAGACCACTCCCCTGCTGCAAGCCCCTGGCCAGCAGGTGGATGGCTGAGCCAGGACCAAATGCTGCTCTCTACACTCTGACTGGAGCTTTTCCCCTGTGTTACAGCAGCGATGCTCTGGGCTGCTATGCTTCCATGCTTTCTGAAGCGTACACCATGGTGGCTGAACCAGTCTGGATTGGGTGTTGGGAGGCCTGGGTTTCAGCCTGACTCTGCCAATGGTTGGCCACATGACAGTGAGAAATCAGCTTCTCTCCCTGGGCTGTGATGGCCTTCAAATTTCTTCTAGCACTAGAATTATGCTCACTCTTTACATCACAAATGTAATACATATTTGTTGTGAATGTTTGCAACAATATAGAAGCACAGAAAGTAAAAAACAAATAAACAAAATCTAAGTCATCATCTTATTACTGCTAGAGGCAGCAATTCTTAATAGTTTGGTGTGTTCCCTTCCAAATTACTTTCTTTCTCTATATATAAACATAAATAAACATATGTAAGTTTATCATGCTAAACTTATTTTTTTGCTTAAAATATGTTCAATTGATCTTTCTGTGCCATTATATATAAATCTACTTTATTCTTTTAAAATAATATAACTTGGACATATTTCCTCATCAGTAGATCCATCCCTTCCTTTTATAAATAAAATGATAAATAACATTTTGTATCATGGATAAACATAATTTATTTGGGACTTTACATAATTTCAAAATTTTTTTGCTAATATAAACAATGCTGAAATGAACATCTTTGTACATATATCCTTACTCACATGTGGATCTATTTCTTTACATGAATTCCTAGTAGTAGAACTGCCAGATCAAAGAAGATACACATTGAAAATTTTGAAAGATGTCAAAATCACTGTCCAAAGATAATCTCAGCTCTAGGGGTAAAGTCATTTCTTTGCAGGTTCACCAGAGGATCATCCCATTATTTTCAGCCTTGTAGTGTTTGGGGGATGAAGGAAAATTGGAGAAGGGGTGGATTGTTTTAAAAGTACCTACAATCATTCTCCTACCTGTGCCCAGTGCCCTCCAACATTGGCTTTAGGCTTATCCTTAAGACTGGCTTTGGACAATAGAACATTAGAAAATGTGAAATAGACTTACAAAAAGAATGTGAGTATTGGAGCTTGCCTTCTCTTGTAGGCTTGGAACCCTGGGTCCATCGTACAAATAAGCCTGAGCTAACATGCTGCCGAGACTGCATGGAAGATGATTGAGGTGCCCCAGCCAACAGCATATCAAACACCAGACATGTGGGTGTGGCCTTCCCAGCTAAACCACCCAGCCCCAGCTAAACCACCCAGCCCCAGCTAAACTACCCAGCCCCAGCTAAACCACCAGCTGACCACAGATCAGCAGAGTTGGTCCAGACCAAATTGGTGGCCCGTAGAATTATAAGAAATAATAAATATTTTTATTTTAAGCCACTAAGTTTTGGGATGATTTGTAACATAGCCAAAGCTAACAGATAAACATAGTTATTGAATGAATATCTGGATGAACCAACAAGTACCCCAGGGTTAGGAGAAATGGCCTTTCTCCCGTTGCACAAAAAATGTTTCAGAACCGTGGACAGAGGCACAGGATGGGGCTGTTTTTGAGCCAAGCTAATGCCTGTGCCAGGCCCTGGGGTAACAGTGAGAACAATGGTTCAGGGTGCAGGATGAGACAGATGTGTAAAAGATGGCCCTGGTATGGGTGCTCGTGGGTCTTGCCAGGCACCCATTAACTCGGGAAGCCCTCAGTCCCAGACAAAGCAGATGGGGGGCCACCCTGTGAGGAGGACACATACAATGCTACATTCCTGCTGCCAGAGCCTGGTCCCCAGTTGTTTTTCTCACATACTATGTGATGCACGACAGTTTGCGGGGGGTGTGAGGGGTGGGTCTAGAGGTCCCAGAGGAAACTCCTCAGCCCCAGACAAGCCAGGACAGGTGGTTGGTCACCTGACTCCTCAAGTTCAGGTGCCTGTGGGGCGGGGAGTAGAGGGCCGGGAGGGCAGGGGACTGAGTGCTGGCTGCCTGGCTGAGACTCTCTGGGAGATGACTGTGGTTCAGTTTCTAACCACCTCCTCTAGCCCTGCAGATGGCCCAGCTTACCGTTATTTCCCTGGGGAAAGTCAGGTTTTGTGTCGAGGGCATCTCAAGCACATCATTTCACAGTACCATCATCTCTTGGTTTTGGACAGTACTTAGACTTTGATAAATCCTTTCATACCCACGTATTATATCACCTGGTTTGATCCTCCTAACCCTTTGTTTTGAGCAAAGCAGAGAGTCCAGGTGCATTCTCATTATCCAGTGCACCCACTAGCAACATTTCCTCCTTTGTATTCTCTGTGCATGAGAGCCAGGGCAGGGGAAGGTGGCCAGAGCAGCACAGACCGGGAGTCTGGAGTCCTGCATCCCTGCTCCCTGTGGTGCTTCCTCACTAGGTAAGTGCCCTTGGAACCCAAAACTCAGGCACATGAGATGGACCCTCTCACCCTTCTGTTCACATGAGAGGTCTGGACTCCAGTCTTTCAACCTCTTCAGGCTCTGAACTTCTAGGCATCTATGAAAGCTGAGGAGACTTGGGCCTTTGTCCTTTATATGGAGTGCTGTTTGAGGTGCCTCCGTGGGTTACTGCCCCTTTTCCTGGTATTTGTGCTGGTGGGGCTGTACAAAGTGAGCAGCAGGGGTGGTAATTCCCATTTGCTATACATTTAGGACAGCCTCGGCACCAGGGGCTGGGCCCAGGAGCTGCCCAGGCAATTAATAGGCTCAGGTGACCCATCCACGGGAGGGCAGGGGGCCTCAGGACCCCAGGGCTGGTTGCATCCTAGGCCTCAAATACCTCCAGAACTCTATCCCCATCTGTCTTCTGTTTCTCTCTGCACACCAGCTGGAATCCCTCAGGTCATCTTTCTCCATGAGACTGGAGGCTGGAGTTGTACCTTCTCAGTTTCACCTCCAGAAAGGAAAGGGCACTTCCTTTATTTCATTTTGATTTTTGTTTTTATTTTTAGAGATGAGGTCTTTCTGTGTTGCCCAGGCTGGACTCGAACTCCTGAGCTCAAGCAATCTTCATGCTTCAGCCTCTCGAGTAGCTGGGACTACAGGCATGAGCCGCTGCACTGGGCTCATTATTTCATTGTGAAAGTCATCTCAGGCAAGTCCTCTGATTGGCCTGGCTGGGGTCGTGCGCCTGCTCATGCAACCAGGCAGGTGGGGATGCTGCAGTGGGAAGCGTCATTCAGAGCCACGGGGCTGGAGTTGGAGGGGAACAGTTCCCAGAGATGGAGCGTTGTTATAGGAAGGAGAGAAGGAGAGCAGAGAAAGCAGGTGGCACTCACTGCAGAGTTATCACTCCCACGTTGGGGGTGAGGAGCAGATGCAGAAGCCTCGACCACATTGTCTGAGGTTTGATGACCAGGAAGCTGGAGCTGGGATTTGAACCTGGGCAATCTGACCATGAAGCCTGAGGTCTTTCCACCGTAGCTTCCTGCCTACATTCCATTCCCTCACAGTGAGGAGGGTGGTGGAACCATGACTTCCTTGGGCCAGACACAGCCCTGGGCTTTGGGACTGTGGCAGGCATGGGGTAGATGTCTGGGTCTCGGGGTGTTCTTTGTCAGGCAGTACTGTTCCCATGGGAGAGTCCTGAGCTGGGGGCTCTGGAGACCTGTGCATTCATCTTAATTCTCCACTGCCTTGCTGTGTGACCTTGAGAAAGTCACTTTCCTTCTCTGGGTTTCAGCATCTTATCTGCCAAATGGCGGTGATCATCCCTGAGTCCCTCCCATAGGCACTGAGTGGAACTAATGAGATAATTCCGTGAATGAGCTTTCGAAAGCTGAAAAGCCCACACAGATGTGAGGATTATTCTTATGATCCTGGGCCCCATAGGATTAGCTTAAATTTATGGCAACAGGAGGGATGGGACTAACAAAAACGTCCAGATGTCTAGCAGCCCTGCTCAAATAATGCAATACGACCTGCTTTGCAGGGTGGCCCCTGACTGATTTACTCATGTCAGGCAACTCATGCTTCCTGAATCTTCTCTGGACTGCCTCTCACCTCTGTTCCGGCTACCTTGGGTCGGGGGTCATGGGTCCCTTTGCCGACAGCGTGTAAAGCCAGCCACATGGTTCTGGTTTCCTCTTCTCCTCTTTCCTCAGGCCAAGAAATGAGGACATGGAACAGCTTCTTTTTGTGGTGGCTGAATCTTGTATGTTTATTTATTGTTTCCTGGGGGAGGAAGCACAGACTGTTGGAACTAGGAATGATCAGAGGTTACCATCGAATTCCATATGAGGCCGGGATGGGGGTCACATGAAAAGAGGACTCTATTGATAGAAACTTCTGGAAAACCCTGGGTAAAGTGAAACGAAACAGTTTTGTTTTTAAACTGCAGGACCTCTCAGAGCCTTTAGTGCACTGGTAAGTTTTGCTTCTCATCAAGGAGGGGGACATAACAGCCACATATCCCAAATTTTTGGGGGGGGTCGGATTTTTTTTCCTTTGACAGTATTTTTGGGATCAGTGTCCTGCTGAACACACTGGAGGAAAGAGAGACATGGTGTCATGCCCTGGTTTCACAGATGGGGACAAGGAGGCCCAGCTGCGCAAGTCAGGTGCCCAAGTAGGAGACCTGTTCCCTGCCCCCTGCCCTGGGGCTCTTTCTGGCGCACCACTCTGCTCACATCTGTCCCAGAAACGCTCTCTGCCTCCACAACAGTCCAGGTTGTTTTACAATTTGGAGGTGCCATTGGGTCCCCTGGAAGTCAGAGATTGTGCACTTTCTTGATAAAATATCCGAGTTGAGAGAGTGAGTACAGTGTGATCAGGGATGCTGGGTGTGGAGGAACCTTTGGTTTTCATCTTCACCAAGGACCAGGCCAGAGGGAGTGGAGTAAGACCCTGAGGTAGAAACTGGGACACTGCTCATGGGCTGTACGCTGCGAATGGCCCATTTACCAGCTCCTTTGTCAGAGCCTGGCGAGTGCTCCGGGAGCATGGCCCTATACACGTCAAGTTGAAGAGCAGTCCAGGAGCTGTTCAAGGTATGTGTTCTCAGGCCGAAATGAGTCGTACCTGGTGGTGAGGGTGCTGTGGTTTGCAGTCAGGAGGGTGATGATACTTGCAGCTACCATTATTGAGTACCAGCTGGGCCCCAGGTACTGTTCTAGCTTTGCACGTATTTACTCATCTAGTTTCTCACTTCAGCTGTGTGATGTAGGTGCAGTTACTGTCTCTGAAAATTCAGAGGGGGAAAACAAGGCAAAGAAAGGTTAAGGAGATTGTCCAAGGCCATAGGGCTCATAAAAAATAGAGTCAGGATGGATTTCACCCCAGCAGGTGGACTGCAGAAGCCACACTTTTAAACCACAATGCTCTACCACTGCTTGGGAGTATTAGAGAATTTTGGAAAATGCTGCTTTGATTGGCTACGACATCCACAGAGATGCTCATAAAAGCAGAATATTAGAGCTGGAATAAGCTTCATTCATCCTTCAATCTACCCCCTTCATTATAACTGATGAGGGACAGGCCAGGTAGGGCGGGTGACAGACTGGCCAAGGTCAACAACTTCTGGCCACACATAGACTCAGTGAAACTGAGTGTCCTGGCAATGGTGGGGACAGCAAGAGGCTCCCTGCCCTGGAGTCAGACCCCAGCCACGTCTCCCTCCCCACTTCACCTCTGAGCTCTTCCTGCCCCGTCCGGCAGCCTGGGCCCGCCATCGTCCACTGGGTCCCACCACACATGGCCCCAGAGTCAGCCTGCCTCCCACGCTGAAGAAGGAGCTGACCCTCTCAGCCACACCTCCCCAATCTGTGCTCATCTGTTGATCCAACTTAAAAAAAGAAAAAGAAAAAAATGACAACCACAACTGAAACGCTTTAAAATGATATTTTGTGATCAAACCTCTTTCCCTGAAATATCACAAAGCATTGAGATCCCTACTTCATTATCCTTTATCCATTAAAGGGCTTTCTGAATTAATAAACAGGATTTTAGGCCCTGCCCCTCCCACTTTCCTACCCCTGCTCTGGGAGAACATGGGCTGCTTCCAGTACAGCTCGTATCAGGCTGTGCAGCTGATGGATCTTTAATCTCACTGAACACATGCTGAGAAGAATAAAACCAATTTTGTTTAGGAAACCGAGGGCCATGCTCAGCTGGAAATTAGCTCTTGGGGTAATCTCATCCCTTGTTTTGACCAGAGAGGCCAGGCAGGGTTTAGTGGGTAGCCCTTGAAGGCCTCAGACTCCTAGGGTCCAAGGAGGGAGAGAGGGAAAGAGTCCTCACTGGGGATCCCTGCCCCAAATCCTTTTGATTCTCCCCTTTCTGTACAGAAAGCAGCTCCAATCCAGGCTGCTTACGGATCAAGGCTAATCTGGGTGTAATTCCCTGCCCAGCTCACTGCATCCTTAGCAACACATAAATACAGATTAAAGGGTTTATAAATGCAATTTTCTAATTAATCAGTGCAAATCCAGCTACTGCAGGGAACATAGATTTCAGCTTTTATGTAAGGGGTTTTCTTTTTTAAGTTCAGTTTACAAAATGCAAGTCCTGTTCCTGTGATTTCTAGTGCTCATGGCTGTGGGGTGATTGAGAGATTTGACAATACCCAAGAATGTTCTGACATGGCTCCAACTCTTCAAGTTCTCAGCAGGAGATTTGGGGCTCTGGACAATGTAAAGAGCCTGGGCTTGGGGCCAGTCAGGTCATGTTTAATTTTGGCCATGTGGCCTAGGATGTGTTACCTAACCTCTCTGGGCCCCAATTTCCTCATTCTTAAAAAGACGATGAGACCTTCTTTATGGGGTTACTGTGAAGATTAAATGCCATGTTTGAAAGTGCATAGCATGTTGTCTGGTGAATTGGTAGCTGCTCTCGTTTGCAGTTGAAAACAAGGATTCTAGAGGGTGCAGTGCAGAAGGAGACAGCCAAAAGTCTCAGGCCTGAGCCTCTATCTTTCTTCTGGCAGGATTCTGTGGATTAGTATTTGCATTGTGTAGAGAACAGGGTTCATGAATCCAGGAAGCCTGTGGTCTCTCCAGAGTTTCCAGCCCTCCTTTTCTCATTGCCCTGCCAACCTACCCCAATTTTTGAATGAAGATAACTCAAGTGTTTGACTGGTCATACAAAGGGTCAGTAAGAAAGCACATTATACAACAACATCCATAATGATACCAGTCATAAAAATAATTACGGTGATGGTGATGGGCCAGGCTGTGTACATTGTCTCACTGGATCCTTAATGATAAACCTATGAGTTGGATACCAATTCCATTCCCAATTTTTGACGAGGAAACTAAGACTTTAAAGAGATTACCTGCTTTATATTGCAGAACTTTCCTTAGATTGACTGCCTTTTCCTTCCTCTCTTCCTCCTTCTAATGTTCTTCCCCACGGGGTGTGTGTGTGTGTGTGTGTGTATGTGTGTACCCCCTACTCAAATCCCCACGCATGCAAACACATCGCCCCCAAGCGCTCATGCAGCCACATGCGTACTGGCCAGCATGTCACACATGTGCTTTGGTCCACCCACGCCCAGCGTGCCCACGCACCTGCCTGCTCCCAGAGGAAAACCTCACCAAGAATGAGCTGCAGAAAGGAGAAGGCCAACGGGGAGATGGGAAAGGATAAGGTTGAGAATATTTTCTGAGCTGGATGATCTTAGTTATTTCAGACTTATATCATGTCACCAGGGACGTTAAACAGGGTCACAGGTTGGCAGACCTTGAGGAACTGCTTTAGAGTAACTCAGCAGGCTCAGTATTTTGTGCAGACCCGTGGACCCCCACAGGAATTAGAGAACTGCTTTTCTAAGAGTCATTCTCTACCTTTTCTTAGGCCTAGGGCTGTGATCGTTGACTTCATCTATGCCCTTGGGTAACCCCTGGGCATCTCTGGTCCTCGATTTCCTTATCTGAAAAGAACTAAACCTTGCTGATCCATCTCAAAGGGTTATCATGAGGTTCTGATAAGAACACACAGGAGAAGTTGCTTTCAAACAAGTGGGATGATCAGGGGGTGGTGTGGAGAGGAAGGAGCTCGCAGAGAATGAACGCTTTTGAAAACTGAGGCCACGCAAATTCAAGTTCTCTGTCTTGTCCACAACCCTCCATCACATGAGAAACACCAGAGCTGGGACTGCCCAAGCAGCCTCGGGAGCACTGAGTGCTGTCACTTTAAAAGTAAAGTGAAGTGTTCATTAGCTGGGCTATTTTTTCAGGTGTGTTCTAATTGTGCTAATTAACTCCAAGGTAGATTTTAGCACTCCAGCCTCCATCGCTGCCTTCAAATGCCAAAACAAATCTTGCCATAATTACCAGCAATCCTTTTCATTACCGGCTGCCTAATTATCCTATTAATAGCACATCCTAAGAGACAGTATTTGCTTGGCAGGCAAATATTTGTTTTTAAATGAGCAAACACAAAGACAAACTGCTCTGTTTGCAGAAGGATTCCAAAATGCAAAATGGTTTATATTCATGGAAAAAATAATAATCCAAGTAAAACCAAATGCTTAATCTATTTGAAGCATTTGAGCATTAAAATATATTTTTTTCCTGCTCTGGCTCCAGTCCTTCCTGGCTAGGACCATTGGGTGCTAGAAGGGTTCTTTAAGACAGTTCAGTGATTGTAGAGTTGGATGTCTTATCGGGTTGGGGCTAAACTTGGTCAAAGAGAGAAAGATGAAAACAACAACCGACATGGCATAAAGTAATGTGAGAGACGGAAGGAAACTTACGGGACCCTGGGGCCAGGGGTTTGGTTCCCATACCTAGCTAATCATCAGAGTCACCCAGGGACAAAATGGTCAAAACACATCTTCCCAGGCTGGCTGGTTTCTTCCTTCCTTTCTTCCATATAGAAGTGTATTGTTAAAATGAAAATAAATTTACCTCCTCAGCCCACCCGCATTCCATCCCTGCTCCAGCCTGTTCCTATTACCGTAGTATGCATGAACATGAACATGCACAACCGCTTTTGCCTTCTTTTAAAAACAAGAACGAGATCGTACTATATATTAGATTGAACCATATGAAATTGTTGACATGTGACTGTCTTATAACCTACCAAATGGAGATCTCATATGGTTAAATTTAAGATACTGTTCTGTATTTGTTGCCACATTTTTAAAAACATCTATGGTGTTGTATATGAAGGCGGTACCATAAGGTAACCAGGCTCTACAGATGGCCTGTCCACTTCCTTCTAACTTTCATGTTTATAAACACCACAGAGCGCTGTTGCAGCGCGGGACCCTCCTCCCTGTGCCTCTCCAGCCGCCTCATCTGGCCCACCCTTCCGGGATGAGCACCTCTCCCTCCTTCTCTGGGAGTCTTCCCTCGTCACCTTTACTGATGTCCTTGCACCTCCAAGCCTTCCATTCCCACCCCCTACATGATTTACCATTTAACTAGAGATTTTTTCAAATATTGTCAGTCTTGTTCACTATTTTTCCGCCTGGACTCTAATACTCAAGGATACTTCTCTGACCACCATTCCCACCTCAGAAACTCTCACAGGCTCCTGACAGCCTCCTGGGCACAGCCCTCCAACCGTAGAGAGTGTTCAAAGCTCTCCACAAACGGTGCCTCTGGCGTCCCAGCTTTGCTTGCTATGGTCTTTGTTGTCACTGCCCCCTCTTCCCAGAATGCCTGTGACTGGCACATAGCAGGGGGTCAATTAGAGGCCCTCCTAGGAACTGGGCACATCCTCCACTTCTCTTGGGCTCTTAAAAAAGATCTGTGAATGTCTTCACATGGTCCTCATAAGTCTCGGTTTTCTCATCTGTCAAATGCATCAACTTTGCGGCATTGCTGCAGGATGAGATAACACTGTTACAGTATTTATCAAACCCTTGGCACTTAGTAGGGATTAATTAAACGGTAGTTGTTATTACTATTCTTAGAGCTGATTTTAATGGTGCTTTAAAACTTGCAATTTGGCTGTTGGTTTGAGAGGGATTCTTTACAGTGTTAGAAAATGTTTTTTTATTCTATATTTTCTGAGATTTCAAATTAAGAATATGTTTAAATTCAGCAAATAATTGTCAGCAAATATAAGTTAATTTTTTAAAAAATTTGACATTGAAATGCCATATAACATCATTAGACTGCCTTATATTAAGTGTTTCCTGTGTTCCTGTGGTCAACCCTAGTGAATCATGGCAGATTGTTCTCCTGGTAGATTGCTGAACACAGTGGTTTGTGTCATACCTTGGATTTTTACATTTACTTTAAAAATTTTTTAATTTAATCAGAGCTTAACAATCCAGTTTATTTTTCTTAGTTATTTAAAAAACATATGTATCCTCTCTTTGAAGAATTGTTTCCTCCTTTTGCATTAATTTGATAATTATATTTCAATATTTTAATTGATTTTAGGAGGGCCATGTGGGTGATATATTTTCTGAGACTTACATATCTGAAACTATTTTTCTCTTGACCTCTCAGATGAAAAACACACTGGTTGGGTAGGGCTTAACCTTTTCCCCCATCAAGACTCTTTATAAAACGGATTCGTTTTCTTTTGGTGTATGGTGCTGTTGAGAAATTTAAGGTGAAGCTGGTTTTTCTCAGCTTGAGTGCTCATAAGACATATTTTAGTTCTTGTAATGTCAGAAGCTGTCCCCAGGATAAGTCTTTGTTTATTAGGTATTGCTGTAACACAGTGAAAAATAAAAAGCTTTTTCTATTTTGAGTTTAATCAGTGACTTCATTCTCTGAGTTTTCTTCTTCAAGCTACCCTTGGAAATATGTTTTTCAAGGGATAATTATAAATCTTGATCTGGAGGGCTAAATTGGTGTGATAGCCCCTGGCACAGTTTTTAAAAACTTTTTATTAAAGTTTAAAAAGTTTACTTATTTGCTTTTTAATTTACACATAGTAAAAATCACTCGTTGGTGTATAGTTCTATGAATTTTGATAAATCCTTGGTGGTGTAATCAGTACCACAATCAAGATACAGAACATCTATCACTGCCCCCCACCCCCAAAATTCCCTAGCACTGACCCTTTGTAGTCAACCCTACCACCAACCTCCGGCAACCACTGTTTTCTGTTATCCAAGTTATTTAAAAAATATATTATTCATTTTATTTTAAAAATTGTCATACATTAATATTGCCTTCTTTTCCTTTGGTGTACATTTCTATGACTATTAGTACATATATAGATTCTCATAACCATGACAATCAGTTCCATCACCCCCCAAAGACCCCTTACGGAGTCACCCCACACCCCTATCCCTAACCCTTGGCAACCACTGACCTCTTCTCCATCCCTGTAGTTTTGCCTTTTCCAGAATGTCACCTAAAAGGAATCATACAGTCTCTTGAGACTGGCTTTTCTTACTCCACATAAAGTCTTTGAGGTTCATCCAAGTTGTTTTGTGTATCAATAATTTGCTCCTTTCTGCTGCTGAGTAGCATTCCATTGTTTGGATGTACCATAGTTGGTTTATCCATTTACCTTGGCCCAGATGTTGGGGGTCCCATGGGCATTTGTGAAGGGATTCTCGCAATATCATTTCTTCTCTGATCCATGCCTTTCCAGTTTTCCCCCTTCCCACTCCTACTCTGCATCCCCGACCCTCCCCACATCCTCTTCCCATTACCCTCTCCTGAAGCAGTATGGCATCCCACCGTGCCAAGCACCACCATCTGTGCCCGGGGGAAGCATGTCTAAGTGCAGGAAGAGTGAGTGGGGGGACGGGGGAGCTGGGCTGCCTGGTTCTCTTGTCAGTGTGGTCCTGGTGCCCTGAGCCAGCTGCAGTTGCTGGGGTAAGCCAAGTGCTTTTCTGACTTTCTTCCTGGCTCTCTGAGCTATTTTGACCGAAAGGTAGAGTGGGAGCAGCTCACGTTTGTGTTTCTCAGTTCAGCCCTATCGACGCTGCAGCCAGGACTAACTCCCACGCTTGGGCATGTGGCCCTCCTCTTAGTACCCAGGGTGACATTTCTTTATCAGTGTGGACATTTGAATTGTGAGTTGAGGGGGCCCATTGGTCCTGCCAGTGCAGTCAGGTCTGTCCCTAACTCATCTGTCCTGCGTTTTCAATCATGTTCTGCTGGTGCCTTCCTCACAGCCTCTGAACCGGGTCAATCTCTCCCATCACTTAACACACAGACACAAAACAACTACTAAAAAAATCATTTTACTCTGAAAACTGGGCCCCCCATTATACCATTCAACTTTTAAAAAAATCTTCTTGACAGCCAGTTTTATGAAAAGAATATTCTACACTCATTACCTCCACTATTTTACATACGTTCGTTCTGCTTTTTTCCCAGAGAGTAATTTTTGCAATTTAAAAATTTTATTGTTTTACACTTATCAAAATAATGTGTGCTTTTTGTCTAAAACTTGCAAATTCAAGGAAGAGTAAAGTGTGATGGTATTGGAGGTAATTAGAAAAAAAAGAAATGAAAATTAAGAAGAAAATAAAAAGAAAGAGCAAAGAAGCCAACCACCACCACCACCGTATTGTTATTACCCAGAGACAGCTATTGATATCATTTTGAGCACATTTACTTCACATTTTACCTAAGGATATTTTTCTTTTTCCTACATGATATTGTACTGTATATAATTCTGAGTATTGATTTTTTTTTGTTTAACATTATATCATAAGCATTTTCCTATAGTATTAAAGAAAACTTCAAAAATATACTTTTAGTGGCCTCATAGTATTTCATCTGTGGATGTACCACATTTTACTTAACCATTACCTAACAGTTGGACATCTAGATTGTTTCCAATCTTTGACTGTCATATATAACAGTGTGGTGTGCTTTGTGCATTTTTAGATTTTTTTTCTTAGGATGATTTCTAGAAGGAGAATTATTTCTTAAACGAATACAAGCATTTACAAGATTCTTGATACATATATAATTAAATTGCATTTCTGCAATTTTGGACCAATACACATCTTGCCAAGCAGTGATTTTGAGCACTTCTCTCCCGGGCGACTGTGGTTGGGCCAGATGTCATCATCAAATCAGTCCTATTAATGTGGAAGGTGTAGGTGGCATTTTGTTGCTTTATTTTGTATTCTTTAAATGCTGCATGATATTCCATCATATGGCCATACCATATTTTATTTAACTATTCCCCTTTTACTAGTCATTTACATTGTTTCTAATTTCTCACTATCATAACTAATGTTGCATTGAATATCCTTGTACATAAATTAATCACGTCATTGACTATGTCTTCTCTTCTCCCATATACCACACACTTCAGAGATATTGTGGGTTTGGTTCCAGACCACTGCAATAAAGTGAATATTGCAGTAAAGTCAGTTACACAAATTTTTTGGTTGCCCAGTGCATATAAAAATTATATTTACACTATACTGTAGTCTATTAAATAAGCAATAGCATTATGTCTAAAAAAGTACACACCTTAATTAAAAATACTTTATTGCCAAAAAATGCTAATGATCATCTGAGCCTTCAGTGAGTCATAATCTTTTTGCTGGTGGGAGGTCTTGCCTCCATGTTGATGGCTGCTGACTGATCAGTATGGTGGTTGCTGAAGGTTGTGGTGGCTGTGGCAATTTCTTAAGACAACAATGATATTTGCTTTATTGATTGACTCTTCCTTTCATGAAAGATTTCTCTGTAACATGTGATGCTGTTTGATAGCATTTTACCAACAGTACAATTTCTTTCAAAATTGGAGTCAGTTCTCTCAAACATTGCTGCTACTTTATCAAATAAGCTTATGTATTAATAATATTCTAAATCTTTTGTTGTTATTTCAATAGTGTTCACAGCATCTTTACTAGGAGTAGGTTCCATCTCAAGAAACCACTTTCTTGCTCATC
This sequence comes from Daubentonia madagascariensis, assembly GCA_023783475.1. NCBI lineage: Eukaryota > Metazoa > Chordata > Mammalia > Primates > Daubentoniidae > Daubentonia > Daubentonia madagascariensis. Next base: position 820,511 of record JAKFHU010000144.1, on the reverse strand, counting down.
TGTAAAAAGCAACTCCTTACCTGGTTCAAGTTTGATCATGAGATTGCAGCAAGTCAGTCACATCTTCGAGCTCCACTTATAATTCTAGTTCTCTTGCTATTTCCACCACATCTGTAGTTACTTTCTCTATTGAAGTCTTGAACCCCTTAAAATCATTCATGAAGGTCAAAATCAACTTCTTCCAAGCTCCTGTTCATGTTGATATTTTGACATCCTCCCATGAATCACAAATGTTCTTAATGGCATCTAGAATGGTGCATCCTTTCCAGAAGGTTTTCAGTTGACTTTGCCCAGATTCATCAGAGGAATCACCATCTATGGAAGCTGTAGCCTTATGAAAGAAATTTCTTAAATAATAAGATTTGAAAGTTGACATTACACCTTAATCCATGGCTGCAGAATGGATACTGTGTTAGTAGACATGAAAACAGTATTAATCTCCTAGTACATCTCTATCAGAACTCTTGGGTGACTAGGTGCATTGTCAGTGAGTAGTAATATTTTAAAAGAAAAATTTTTTTCTGAGCAGTAGGTCTCAACACTGGGCTTAAAATATTCAGTAACTCATGCTGTAAACAGATGTACTGTCATCCAGGCTTTGTTGCTTTGTTTATAGAGCACAGGCAGAGTATATTTAGCATAATTCTTCGTGGCCCTAGACTTTTTAGAATGGTAAATAAGTATTGTCTTCCAACTTAACATCACTAGCTGCACTAGCCCCTAACAGGAGAGGCAGCCTGTCCTTTGAAGCTTTGAAGCCAGGCATTGACTTCTTCTCTCTAGCTATGAAAATTCTAGATGACATATTCTTCTAATAGAAGACTGTTTCTTCTACATTGAAAATCTGTTGTTTAGTGTAGCCACCTTCATCAATGATATCAGCTAGATCTTCTGGATAATTTGCTGAGCCTTCTACATTAGCACTTGCTGCTTCACCTTATACTTTGATGGTATGGAGATGGCTTCTTTCCTTAAACTGCATGAACCAACCTCTCCTAGCTTCTAATTTTTCTTCTGCAGCTTCCTTACATCTCTCAGCATTCATAGAATTCAAGAGAGTTAGGGTCTTCCTCTGGATTAAGTTTTGGCTTAAATGAATGTTGTGGCTGGTTTGACCTTGATTCAGACCACCCAAACTTTCTCTATCTCAGCAATAAGGCTGTTTTGCCTTCTTAAGATTTATGTGTTCACTGGAGTAGCACTTTTAATTTCCTTCAAGAACTTTTCCTTTGCATTTGCAACTTGGCTACTATTTGGCACAAGAGGCCTAGCTTTTGGCCTGTCTTGGCTTTCGACATTCCTTCCTCTCTAAGCTTAATCATTTCAAGCTTTTGACTTAAAGTGAGATAATTGTGGCTCTTCCTCTCACTTGAACACTTAGAGGCCATTGTAGGGTTATTAATTGGCCCAATTTTAATATTGTTGTGTATCAGGGAATAGGGAGGCCCAAGGAGAGGGAAAGGGAAGGGGATGTATCTGGTCTGTAGAGCAGTCAGAACATACAAAATATTTATTGATTAAGTTCATTGTCTTATATGGGCACAGTTTGTGACACCCTAAAACAATTGCAATAGCAACATGAAAGATCACTGATCACAGATCACCGTAACAAACATAATAATAATGAAAAAGTGTGAAATAATTTGAGAATTACCAAAATATGGCACAGACATGAAATGAGCACATGCTGTTGGAAAAATGGCGCCAATACATTTGATTGACACAGGGTTGCCACAAACCTTCAATTTGTAAGAAGCACAATATCAGCGAACCACAATAGAGTGAAGTGCAATACAATGAGGTGTGCCTGTGCCCACAAGCTCGTCCCCTCAATTTCCTCAGGCCTCCACTGAACTGTCACCTCCCTAAACACCATACTCACCAAGCCCTTTACCCAGTCACTCTCCAACTCCCTTACCTGCTTTATTTCTCTTGTTGGTTATTGTCTTAGTCTGTTCAGGCTGCTATAGCAAAATACCATAGACTGGGTGACCTACAGAAAAAACAGAAATCTATTTCTCACAGTTCTGGAGGGTGGAGGTTCAAGATCAAGGCATGGGCAGATTCAGTGTCTGGTGAGGGCCTGTTTCTGATTCATAAATGGTTCCTTCTGGCTGTGTCCTCACATGGTGGAAAAAGACAAGGCTGTTCTCTGGGTTCCCTTTTGTAAGGGCACTAATCCCTTTCACAAGGGCTCCACCCTCATGACTTAATCACCTGCCAATGCCCCACCTTCTAATGTCATCACATTGGAAGTTAGGTTTCAACATATGAATTTTTTGGGTGGGGGGAGGAGACAAACATTCAGACCATAGTAATATCATCACCTAATGTGTTTATTTGTGGTCTGGTTCCCACCATGGTAATGTAGCTCCACAAAGGCACAGATTTTTGTCTGTGTTATAAAAATAACATGTTAATTAAATAAACAAATAAAAAATATGATAAAGGATACTAAAACACAATGATTCCTATTTTGATACATTGCCTTCTAGTCTTTTGTCGTTGTTTTGACTTTAACACAATTGCAATCATACTATATACAGTAACAGCTTTGTTCAATGAACAGGGTCCCATGGGTATTATACCACAGTCTGTGTGTGTGTGCGTGTGACCATTGATTATCTGACCCATTGTAATCTCTGCTCCCACTATAGCAGGAGTCTGTGCAGGAAAGGTCACTTCTGTTCTCCCAATCACTAACTCCATTGCTACTTTTCAATCCTCATTCACTTGACCTCCATCACCTTCAAAATGTCTCCTGTGTTCTCTGTCCTGGGATTCTATGACATCACCACCTTCTTGTTCTCTTTTCTTTCAGCTCAGCAATAATTTGATGGTAACATTTTCATTTAATATAATTCAAAGCCCCATGAGTTATCAATTATTTTCAGATTAGTGTGGCTCAAAAGGAAGTTTTCATAACCAAGAGTTTGGGGGCAGAAAGTAAAATGTTTCTGGCATTTCTGAAGGTCTCCACACTCAGAGCCTCACCCATCATAGGCTGGCTGCCCTCCTTCTCTTCCCTGCTCTGTTCTTTTTCTTTTTGACTGATTTTAAAAATTGTGGCAAAATACACATAAGATTCATCATTTTAACCATTTTATGTGCACAGTTCAGTGGTATCAAGTACATTCACATCCTTGTGCAGCCGTCACCACCATCCGCCTCCAGAACTTTCCCTCTTCCCAAACAGGAACTTTATACCCATTAAACAGAACTCCCCAGCCTCTGGTAACCACTATTCTACTTTCTGTCTCCATGAATTTGACTGTTCCACATACTTCATATAAGTGGAATCACACGATATCTGTCCTTTTGTGACTGACTTACTTCACTTAGCAAAATGCCTTCAAGGTTTGTTTGTATTCTCTCCTTTAATATTTATTGTGCACCTGCTCTATGCCAGATCTACACCTGGGCCTAGGTACACCGAGGACATATGATGCGGGGCAAGTAAATACCATCAGCGGAGACATCCATCATGGAGCCCACAACAGGGATTTGCCTGTCATACACTTCTCAAGCTCATGATTAACGAAGAGGAAAAGGGATACAAGGGAAGATCAGATGGATAGAGAGAGTGAAGGAAGAGAGCACTGGCTGGGGAGAGAAGCTTGGGTGGGGCGGGGCAGAGATCAACTTGGTCAACCAAGACGACGTGGGCACCTTCAGGAATGAGGGGTGGTAGAGAGTGGCAGTGTCAAATCCAAACTTTATGAGCTTAGGATTGTGAGATGTCACAGGGGAAAGGGGGCTCAGAAATATGTGACTAAAGTCCCATTATGAAAAGTTGGAAGACACAACGCACAGTTCTTCCTTGAACCCCTAGGACTCAATCCTAGCACCTTCTGCAGAAGTTACCGCCGTCACCAGTGGCAGGCATCCTTCTTCTCCCATGCTTTTCCATACATGCACGTGGGCACATGGAAATCTCTATGTCTGTCTGTGTGTAGGTTTACGCATGCTTTCATCCAAATGGAATCATACTGTATATGGTTTTTTTTTTTTTTTGCAACTTTGCATTTTCACCCAACAGCCTATCCTGTCATCACTTCATAAAGGTACTCATAAAGCTACTTTGTTCTTTTTAATGGCCCCATCATGTGAGCACCAGTTTGGATATTGGTTTGGCTGCTTTTACAAAGACCAAAATATAGAAGCATGAACAAGGTAGGAGGTGTGGTGTCCACACGAGAGGTGCAGCAGGCAGAGCTCTGGGGCAGGCAGCTTGGATGACTCTACCAACCTGTCTGGGAGCCGGGTGCCTCCTCTCCTGCTGCTTCATATTCTTTCAGGATCTTGTCCCCATCTGCAGGGCAGAGGCTAGCTCCCCACTCTCAGAAAGGGGAGCTTTTTCCAGGCCCTGGAAAAGGGGTAAGAGGAAAGGAGGGCAAGCATCTCCCTTTCAGAGTATGAGCCAGTGATGCAGCCATCACTCTGCTTACAATGCACTGGCCACTCTTGTCCTGCAGCCTCTCATGGTGGCAGTGGAGGCTGGGAAACATGGTTTGCAGCTGCATACCTACAGCCCAGCTGTTACTAGAAGCAGGGGGGAAGTGGGTGTCAGGATCAGCCCCTTCCACTGTGTGCATGCATCCTTATTTACTAAACCAGTTACCTATTGGTAGGTCTTTAGATGGTTTCTTATTTTCTGCTATCACAGGCACCATTACAGTGACTATCCTTGTATGGGATATTTTTAGGTACACAAGAGCTTCATTTTATAGGTGAGAAATCTGAGGCCCAAGGAGGTAGAGTAACTTATCTTGACTCACAAGCTCTTTAGGAAGAGTGTCAGGGACTTTTGACTCCCACTCCTGGGATTCTTATATAACCATATTTTCTCTTCTTGGAGGCAGAGTGCTGTTTGCTCCTGTAGGGTACCCTGGAAAGCAGTGCTTCTTGAAATTTAATTTGCACAGGAATCACCTGGGGATCTTACTAACATGCAGATTCTGATCAGTTGGTCTGGGGTAGAGCCCCAAATAAGCCTCTGTTTCTTATATGAGGCAACTATTTGATGACATGACCCTTCTCTCTGGTCCTGTGTCATCAGTCCAGAGCAATGGTTTCCAAACCTGTCTTTTATAGCACCACCCTTGAAACATTTTAAAATTATCTAAGGAAACATGAGATGTTAAAATAGGTCATTGCAGAGCTATTCTGGTTTCCTGTTGCCACTGTAACAAATAATCACAAATTCAGTGGCTTAAGACAACACAAATTCATTCTCTTAGAGTTCTGGAGGTCAGAAGTCCAAAATGGTTTTCACTGGACTAAAATCAAGATGTTGGCAGGGCTGAGTTCCTTTCTGGAGGCTCTAGGGGGACATCCATTACCTTACCTTTTCCAGCTTCTAGAGGCTGCTTGTGTTCCATAGCATGTGGCCCCTTCCTCCATCTTCAAAGCCAGCAAATCTCCCTCTGACTCTCCTGCCTCACTCTTTCCCTTGTAAAGACCCTTGTGATCACATTGGGCCCACTTGGATGATACAAGACACTTCCCTATCCCAAGGTCCTTAACTTAATCATATCTGCAAAGTCCTGTTTGCCATGGAAGGTAACAGTCACAGAGCCCAAACATGGCCATTACTCTGCCTCTTACGTAAAGGAAGTCCACAGCCCTGTCCTCTGAGCCTTGCCTCCCCCTCACTGAGGGGCCCCTGAAGCCCTTATGAGGGGCTCCAAGGCAACCAACTCTTTACCTGACTTCATGAGGAGCCCCTAAGGACATTCTAATGGGTTGCTGGCTGCCCAATGGGGGCTGATGACCAGAGGTGGTCCAGCCCTCAGGCTTGTATGGGCACCAAGGCAGATCTCAAGGCATATTCTGGGAACTGCTGAGGCCCTCCCCACCCCCCAGTCTGGGCTTCTCTTGTCCACCACTGCCCCAACACTCTGTGTATGTGAGCAGGTGTGCGTGTGTAAAAAGAGAAAGCAGAGCTTCTAGCAGGCCTCCGTTTCTTGCATTTGATTTTTTATGTTTTCATCTATTTGACTGTTATTTTTATCACCCATCATTTGCTAGGAGGAGAGGGGAGAAGATGGGGAGGTGAGAACTACCACGGGTCTCTTATTCCACACAGGCCCACCTGTGCAGGGCCTTAGGCCGGGCAGACTGTGGCCTGGTCTGCTCAGATTCTGGTACAGACCTTTCTGGGCCATAAGCCTGGTGCTTCCTGGGGCCTGGGTTGAATCCTCAGCCCGCAGGGATAGACCAGAGTGACTGACATGGTGAGAAAGGCCTCCCAGTAGGGGCTGGGCCACTCAGAAGGAAGAGTCCCTGAGAAGGTGTATCTGTAGCTGGCTATGAGCTACCTTGTGTGTGACGTCTTCCCCAACCATTGCACCAGCCACGAGACATCTGTCTCCCCAGGGTGAGGCCAGGGAGATGCAGCCCTCAGCCCCACCCCTTACTAGTGGAGTCCTTGGTCAAGACACTTAATTTTTCTAGGCCTTTGTTTCCTCATCTGTAAGATAGGGATGTACCTATGTCATGTGTTTTTTGTTTTGTTTTAGCATTAAATCAGAGAATACATATAAAGAACCCAGAATAGTGCCTGGCCCACAGAAAGCATTCAATAAATATACACTGTTATTAATATTATTATTATTATTGAGCATGGGACATGAAGCCTGGGGGTGGGGCCCCATCATGTGTTGTATGAGAAATGGTGCTGATTGTGGGAGTAAAAGACCTACATTTCCTCGTGGCATGGGCTGCTATGGTCAAGTCTCTCCTCTAATCCAATCCTCAGTTTCCTCACCTGTAAAATGGGAACTGTAATATTTGCCTGGCCAGATGGGTTCTGAACAGTACCCAGAGGATCAAATGGGAGCATGGAAGAGGAATCACTTTGCAAACTACAAAGGGCTCCAGGCATGAAGTGGATGGTAAAGACGGTGATGACAAATTTCTCTCCCCTGCCCATCACCAAACCTCCTCTGTGGATAGGAAAGGTGCCTTGTTCATCAGTTCTCCCCATGACAGCTGCAGCTTGAGGCCAGCAGGTTTTGCTGCCAAGCTTGCTGAAGCCCAAGTGTGTGAACTAAGAGGGCTGGTGTCTGTGTTGGGGGTGATGTTGGGACGTTTGCGCGGACGTGCTGGGAGGGGCCAAGGGAGCAGCAATGTGTCAGTAGATCAGGAAAGAAAAGATGGACAAAGCCATTCAGAGAACGCCTGCCTTTGCCAAGGGCAGCCGGAGGGGCTGGCAGGGTGGGGTTGGCTCAGGACAATCAGTCTGAAGTGATTCTTAAATCCTCACTGTTTGGACACACACACACACACACACACTCCACCAAAAGTGTTCAACGAAGTTCTCATCCCTGATGTCAGCCAGAATGGCCTTGACCAATTACATGCTTCGCTTTACAAATGAGGAGAACGAAGCTCAGGTAAGGTGGCAACTTACCTGTGTTCACATATTGAGCTAGGGACAGAACCCAGATCTCATGTGCCCCAATACAGTGCTTTTTCTCAAGTATTGCATGTTTCTAGGCTGTGCCCCTTGGTGCCTTCAATTTTCAAGGCAACTTACGTTACAGCAGAGCCGTTTTTATGTGGCTGGGGGAAGAGGTGGCCTTCAGCCAGGAGAGGCTCCTAAGCCACTGTGGACTGACCAAGCAGGTGGCTCCCTGACACTGCCACCGGGCACTGCAGCTTGCCCACCAATCTCAGGGTGGCATTGGCATGGGCTCCGTGGTTGGGGTAGCCTATGTGGGCCAGGTGTCATAGCCAAAGGACTGACACTTGGTACAGCATGCATCCCACACAAGTTCCCTAGCTTATGTGGAGAGGGGACACAACACTCACAGTGAGCCAGAGTTCTTTCCTCACTGCCCAGTAACTGGTATACCCACATCCTGGGGAGCCCAGGGCACTGTCAACCCTCCAGCCCCCGGGTGCACACACCCTCTGACTGCCTGGGCTTGAATACCAGCCATGCCAGGCGATTGCTGCTATCCTGAGGCTCCACTTGTGCCCGCTTTGCATCAGCAACGTCATCACCTCTCTGCCAGCCTGGGGCTGGGCTGAGGTGCTTAGAACGAGTCCTGGCAGCAACACGTCCAGAAGGGATATGTGACAAGTTGTACCATGGCATGGCATGTTGGTGCTGGCTGACAAGTGCCGTGGGGAGAGTGACAGAGCTCATGGCGGTGGCTGGGCCCTGGATCATGCAGCAGGGAGCCCCCTCATTGCCCGTGTGCCACGTACATATCATCCAGTGAAGGCAGTGCCGTCTCCCAACCCAGCCACAAGCCATGCTGGGGGCTCCCAGAGTCTGCCCAGCTCCGGAGCACCCAGTTGGCTGGGGAGGAGAGAGGGAGAGACGGGGCAGGAGAAGGAAGATGACAGAGGAGTAGCACAGGAGGCAACTGGCAGCCAACAAGCTGTCTGAGTCCTTGGTGATCAGGGAGGAGGTGGGGGATCAGTCAAAGAGGGGGAGATAAAATGCTATAGGGACACAGAGAGGTCCCTGCAGCGATGTGGAGACAGAGGAGGAGGGGCGGGTGAGATAGAGGCGGAGACAGAAGCAGAGGGGCAAAGGGGCCCGAAGGGAGGGAGACAGAGGGGTCACCAGGGGCAGGGTGGTGGAGTCTTGGCGGCAGTCCTTTAACATCGCCTGAGAACAGTCTCCAGGTCCAGCAAGCCTGGGCTGCAGCCTTAGTCCCCCAGAGACGGATCAGACCCTCCCACCCGGTCCTTACAGAGGTCATTTTAATGAACTCAGAAGGAGGTCCCTGCTGCCTAAAAATCGACTCAGATCTCTTGGCAGTAATTGCTCTGCTTATCCCAGCCCAGGAGCAGTTAAGTGATTTAAAAAACAGAGAGAGAAAGAGAGAGAGGAAGCCCAGTGGGGATGCCCCAGGGTGATTCTTCCCCCATGGCAGAGAACCAGCCCAGTCCCTGCCCGTCTCCTGCCATTTGTGAAGACACCAGAGGTATTTGTGGCTCTTTCCTCCGGATAAACAAGGCTCTTTATTCCAAGGTGTCTTTGGAGCACATGTGTCCCCCTCAGACATAGCTGATTTGTTAAGAAATGAGAAGAGGTTGTGAGCCACCCTATGTGGTCCTTACTGCCACTGAACTGCTCCACGTCTGCCTAACCTGGGAAGAAATTGCAACAGGGTTTGGCAGTCTTGGGCGGGGGGTGAGACCACCTGGGATCTCATCCCAATTCTGGCCCTGCTCGCAAGCTCTGCAGAGTGTGTGTGTGGTGGGCGAGCTGGGGGGCCTCGGGGTCAGCTGAAAGACAGGCAGCGCTGAACCCTGAGGCTGCCCAGGCTACAGTGCCCCCTCCCGAGGGCCTACCTTCCCCAGCACTTCTGGCTTTCTTTCCTTGCATTTGCAGCTGACCCAATACCTTGCAGAGCCGCAGAGCTAGAAGAGGTCACCAGCTAAATGAGTTACCTGTTCTTATCAGGTCAAGACTGAGAGTGTGGCCTCTGAAGTCAGACACACTTGAATTTGAATCTCAGCTCTGCCACTTCCTGTGTGTGTGACCTTAGGCAATTGATTTAACCTCTTATTGCCTCAGCTTTCTCATCTGTAAATGGGAATAACACTAGTGTCTAAATCATAAGGTTGTCATGAGGATTTAATGAGATAATGCAAGTAAAGAGCTTAGCACAGTGCTAGGCACATGGAAAGCCCTCAATAATTGTTTTCTGCTATAATGATTAATATATGGGTGTGAATATATGCATATATTCAGGCAAGTCAGTAACACCCATTTATACATAGCATGTCATAAAATCTGAGAGATCGTAGAGGGACACAGCAAAAGCAAAAGTTTACATTTGCCCTCCCTCATCCTACTCCTCTCTACAGAAGTGTTCACTGTTAGGAGTTTGTATTCTTCCAGACTATTTTATTAGAAGATTTATATATTACATACCTATGTTAGTATCGAAATGCATGTTTTGTTTTGTGTTTACAAAATAGTGTATGTATTATTCTACAACCTGATTTTTTTTGCTTAACAATATGTCTTTGAAGATATCTTCATTTTTTTCATATAGATCTATCCCATTAAAAGAAAACTGCTATAGAGTGCTCTACAATATGGATGTATCAGTTTAACTTCCTTCTGCTGATGAACATTTAGTTTGATTCTTCTCTTTTTTTGTTATGACAATATAGCAATGAACATGTTAGGCATAGTACTTTGTGTACATGTGCAAGTATTTCTCCAGAGTGGCTACTCAAAATTTGGAGTTGAAGTGTATGCACATCTTAAAATATGACAGATTATGCCAACGTGCCCTCCAACAATGACATTCCAATATACAGCTGCCAGCAACACTTAAGAAAACCATTTCTTCAATCCCTCTTCAAATATGTTCCTCCTCCTTATCCTCAATTTTTGCCAATCTGTTAGGTGATACACAAAATCCCTTTGTGGCTTTAATTTTTATATTCCTGATTACTTGCGAGCATACACATCTTCTCATGGCTTATCAACCATTTCTTTCCCTGTGAACTGTCTTTCAACATTCTTTGCTCATTTTCTACTGGATTGTTTCTCTATTTTCTTATCAACCTGTAACTGCCATTTATATATATGGGATATTATTTCCTTGTCTTTTATTCATATGGCAAACATTTTCTCCTGGTCTGTCTCTTGTCTTTATGTTGTCCTTTATCATTTTTATGTGGTCAAATTTATCAATTGCCATTGAATCCTGAGTCTTTCAAAGGTGTAGTCTTTCTTTAAGACTCTATTTCCTTCTAATACTTTTGTTTTTGCATTTATTATGCTTAGTTCTCTAATCCATTTGGAAATTTTTATTGGGCACGGTGTGAGGTGAGAAACCTAACTTTACTTTTTTGCCCCAGTGGTTACTCTGATTTTCCAACATCGTTTAGTGAGTGGTCTGTACTTTTCTCACTGATACAGATTGCACCTTTATCACAGAATCAAATGCCATTTATAAATGGATCATAAACTGGCAGCTCTCAGGCCAGACCTAACTCATGTTTTCTTATATTTAATTATGTTCATTATTTTGAATAATGCAATCATGTGTTTCAAATTTTAAAAGGTGCAGAAGGATAGTCCGGTGGAGACTCGATGGCTGGCCACCCAAGTTGACCCTCCTTTCCTCTTGGGCACTTCCCAGCCTCCTTGCAGCTGTGGTCATGTGATGGAGTGGAAGCTAATAGAGTGAGCAGAGATCTGTGCTCTTCCCAGCATGGCCCATAAACACCCCCTGTGTGCTCCTCCGGCCCTGTGTAACATAAATTGTACATTAGATTAGATAGAGATTATTTTTGTGGGAGGTGGAGGCATGGATCAAACTTTATTTTCTTTCTAGATGTCTACCCAAGATTAATTGAATCATCCATGCCCCTTTCCTGACACTTCATCTTTACCATATTTTAAGTTCCCTTATGTATTTGTGTCTGTTTCTAGACTTTCCTTTTGGCTCCATCTCTCTCTGTTTATTCATGTACCAGGACCGCAGTTTTAACTACTGAAGCTTTATACTATGTTTTACTACCTGATAAATCTAGTCTCCCCCATACTTTATTATTTTTCAGAACTTCCCTAACTATCATTGCTTGTTTTTTCCATATGCACTTTAAAGTCCCACGTCTATTTCCCCCAAATTTCTGTTAAGTACTACTCTAAAACTGTACATGAACTCAGGGAGAATCGACATCCTTATGATACTGAGTTTCCCTGTCCAAGAACATGGTATGTCTTTCCATTTGTTTAAATCTTCTGTTATGTCCTTCAGGAACATTTTAAGTTTCTTAATTTAGCTCTCACACATTTATAGCATTTAGACATATTTTTTCCATTAGCTAACAACATTGAAAAATTGAGAGAATTTTTTTTTTAAATCTGGATTTTTTTGCTCTTCATGAAAAATTAGAAACTCTGCCAACATTGAGCCCACGTCCTGCCAGGCAACAACTGATTGCCCATTTGATAGAGACTTGCCCCCACAGACAGCATGTGCTCCCAGATCATGGTACAGTTTCTGGTTGTACACCTGGCTCACCTTTTGTGTCACTGATAGGCCCTTACCCTTGCATTACTGCTTGAACTTGGGATCCTGATTCGGCAACTTTTACACTCTCATGTGCAGTCACATCGTTGTTAAGTCTGCTGCATGCACCTTTCCTGGTCTGCCTACCTCACCTGCCTCTGGTTCCGTGGCTGCTTGCACAGGAGGGTCCTATCAATGTCCCTTCTGCCTGTCTCCTGACACCACACTGTCTCAGCCTCCCTTGGTTTGCATGCCCCCAGCACTAGCCATAGAGCCTGACCTGCTCAGATCACAGAGGCTCTGACTCAGTGCCACTTCCAGGTTCAGGGGAAGTACTACACTGCAAACATAGGTTAGACTCTCTAGCATTTGCTCCTAGGATGCAGAATCTGAAAGTTCAGAAGACTTAACAGCCTGTGTGGCAAACTCTGACCAATGAGAAAGAAGGTGAGAAGAAGAAAGTGAACACATTTTTATCATTTCTTCCCTGCTGACAGACCACTCCAAGGACCAGTGGTTCCAAATAGCTTCTCCAGGTGCATCCAGCCTCTTTTTGTATAAAGGTGTGACCACCTCGGATCGCACAGCCTTGTATTTGCTTTCCCTATGTGTTCGTTTCCTACGGCTGCTGTTAACAATGTACCATAAGCAGGGTGGCTTAAAACAACAGAAATTTATTCTCTTACAGTTTTGGAGGCTAGAAGTCTAAAAGCAAGGTGTCAGCAGGCCTTGCTTTCTCTAAAGGTTCTAGGGAAGAATCTTTCCCTCTTCTAGCTTCTGGTGATTGCTGGCAATCCTTGGTTTGTGGCAGCATCACTCCAATGTCTGCCACTGTCTTCACATGGCATTCCTCCCTGCGTGTCTGTGTCTGTGTGTCTCCATATCTCTCCTCTTGTAAGGACACCAGGCATTGGATTTAGGGCCCACCTTAATCCAGTGTGACCTCATCTTAACTAATTAACATCTGCAAGGACCCGATTTCCAAATTAGATCGCGTTCCAAGGTTCTGGATGGACATGAATTTTGGGGAACACTGTTCAATCCAGTCTTCCCTCCTTCCATACTTTCTTTTCTTTTGCTTCCACTCTTGTCCCGGGATTGTACCCCCTCCCGATAAAGTGTTAGCATGCTAACTTTGTCTCAGACTCTCCTTTCTAGGGAAAGAGGGGTAAGAAAACATCTATGTTTCAGAAGAATATGAATCCATATTATAGCACATAGGTTTGAATTCCAGCAACGAATTTGACAAACTCACTCATGGTGTCTGTGTTTTCTTCCACAAACATGTACTACACTTTGATTTTATGTTAGGTTCTGTGTAATCATAAGAAAACCCACAATAAAAATGTGGGCTAGATCAGGGTTTCCCAAATACTTACACTGTGGCCCTATAAGCTATATATATTTTCTTATAAAAACTGTAGTAATGAGGAGAGGGAGGAGGTGGGGAGACTTAGAGAAGAACTGAGACATAAAGGGAGATGGGTAGAGAAAATGGCAAAAGGCCATACAGTCTTGTCTGTCCAGTCTTTGGACCAAGGTTTGGGGAAAAAAACTCAGGGCTGGCTGAAGGTCTACTAAGATGCACTTGTAACTAGTGAAGGACAGTGCTCAGTAAGTGTCAATAAAAGAGCATTGTCAGCCGGATGGGGGTCTCCAGTGGTATGCCACAGGACTCTGTCTTAAATGCTGACCAGTTTATATTCCAACCAACAAAGTTGATGAAAACATAGAACAACTGCTTCCCAAATTTTCAGGTGGCTTGAATTTGGGAAGGACAGTAAAGACATTGGAGGAAAGGTAGTGCGCACACACACTGTGACAATCTAGTTTGAAGGGGCAAATCCAGTAAGATAAAATTGACTGGGGATAAGCATCAAAGCCTGTGTTTTGGACCCCCAAGCCAACCACACAAATCTTGGGTGTATGTTCAAAATGGAGGCAGGGATGGGGGGCGGCGGTCAGCAGTTGGCTCAACACGTAGTACAGCTGTCTGAGAGGGCATGGTTCGTAGCATTAAGAGAAGCACAGTATCCAATATGGGATACTGTGGGAGGCACGTGCGGTGTGTGCTGCTTACCGACTTCTGGAGGAGCCCCACCTTGGGACCTCCCTGTGGGAAGCAGGGCAGCAGAATGGGCTTGTTTCTGCAGCTGGCACTACCCTGGAGGGAGATAGTTTCCTCAGGTTTGAGGTCAGAATTCTGAAACCTTTCCACCTGGAGAGCTAGTTTTACAGGGTAGAATTAATTAACTAATTAATTATTTCAACAGATACTAATTGAGCTGCACCCTGGGCCATTTGTGGGCTAAGTGTTGGGGCAACTTGGTGAACATGACAAACAAGCCAGTTCTCCATGGAGTTGTGGTCCTGTGTGGATGGCGGCTACAGAACAAGAACTGCCACATGCCATGACTTTTACAAAGATGGGCAGGGTGCTCTGGGGCCTGCAACAAGGACCTAGGTGCAGGCTCAGGGTGGGCTTCCCTGAGGTCATAATGAATGGTGTTTCCTACATCCATCATCATTGCTGGGAGGGTTACATGTAACCACCTTGAGCCACATTGTTTTACTGGGAAAATTATTCTGAATTCCAATGTACTTTCACACCCAGCCCTGTGATGCAGCCGTCAGAGGTTAAGCGTGGTCATACCTCTGGTGGTTGGCATGGATGACACTAGAAGCTAACAATTCAAGGGCTGGGGCTAGTCATAGCTCTGCCACAAATCTGTACAGTCTCAGGAGGTCTTTTCCCCTTTCTGGGCCTCAGTTTCCTCATCTGTAAAAAGGAGACCCCTAGACCTGAGGATGCGGTAGATTTCTTTTCCGTGATTTTAGTATTCTATGTTAAGTGCCCACACCCGTGTGAGCACATTCCTACACCCATCCTGGAGTCCATCCCCACTCTTCTGTCCTATGGCCTCCCCTACTCCTTGCTTTTATTCACTCAGCCAACCACCTACAGGGTCTGTGCCTCATAGGGGCAGGACTCTGCATCTGCTGGCTCCAGGGTCCCTTTGCCCAATGCATAGCCACAAGGAGTCAGAGACCCAGAGGGGAAGTTCCCATATGATTATCTTCAGGCCTGTGCATGGAATGAGCCAACTAGGCAAATGCATGGGGTATGGTGTGGGAGCTCTGTGCAAAGCCCACTCCTTTACCCTGAGTAGCTGAGGTGTGTGAGCCAATACACCCTGCATGTAACAGGGCTTCCCGACTCCCCAGCCCACTTGTTCCTGGGGCCGGTGCTTTTTGGAACCAACCATGACATACACTCACTGGATGCAGCAGCTAGGGGAATCTGCTGGCCCCGGCTTTCCCAGCAAAGCTAGAGACAGCAGGAACCTGTCTGCCTTCCTTCTTCATGACAGGTGTTGGTGAAGGACCTAGTACCCTCTGAAGGGAAGGATAGAGGGAAACTGACAGACTTTCTCTTCTTCCCATCCCAGGTGGAGGCAGTGGGATCTGCCATGATGCTCAAATCTCTCCTAAAAATAAATCCCCGAACGCTCCATCTCCATGTTTCTTTCCAGCTACTGCCCTATTTTTCTCTTTTCTTCATAGTCAAACTTCTGTAGAGCTGTGTGCACTAAAAGTTCTCCACTTCTGCAGCCTCCACTCCCCACTTTGGCCCATCCCTGCCTGGCTTTCATCCCCACGCACTGAGACTGCAGCACGTCAGTCACCAACGACTTCCTGCAGCCCGATCCTGGGGAAGCGTGTCCATTCTCCCTCCGCTGGATGCTCAGCTGCGTTTGACCCCATTGGCACCTCCCCTGTTCTAAAACATTTCTTCTCTTGGTTTCTATGACGTCGTTCTCTGTTGACCCTTAGCTATCTACCCGATTGCTCTCCAATCCCTTTTCACAGGCTCCTTTTCCACAGACCAATGCTTTTGGCTCCAACTTACGTTACATCATTTTGTCACTGTGCATTTATGTGTTTATGTGTCGTGAGTGCAGTGCATTCATCTCAACCCCCGGGGAATTAGCACCGGGATTCAGAGTGTCCTGTGATCGAGTGGCTGCATACATGGATGAATGGACACATGAATGGATGCACTTAGCAACACCCATGAAGTTCTGCCCAGTGAAAGAGGGTGGAGTCCAAGGCCAGGATTGAAGGTGACAACTCACTCACATGAGAAGTACTCAGGTACTTTCTTGACTAGTGTGAAAAAGCACTTCCAGGAGGAAAGGGTGCAGCCTGGGAGGGAGAAAGATGTAACCTGGGCTGGTACCAGGGCTCAGTCTTGCTGGGTTCCTGGTTCTTCTCAGAAGCTCAGTTTTCTATCCTGTCCAGCTAACCGCAGTTAAGAAGGGAAGGGGAAAGGTGGACAGAAAGAGGATCATCAGGGGAAGGAGGCGGTAAGATGAAGAGGGGAAGGAAAGACAGGCAGAAAGAGGGTAGCTGGGAAGGAGGGAGCAGAGAGAGAGGAGCAGGACTGCACTCAAGACCTGGCACATACTGAAGTGTCTCCATAAACCGCAATTGTGACAACAACACTGCTCCGTCACATAAGGACTGTGGATGTTGTTGCCACTCGACGGTTGGGCCACTCTTGATATTGTTCTTTTCTCCTTTTTATCCTTGTGGTGAACAGAAACCCTGCTATAGGGACTGGTTACAGCCACCTCCTGGGCCGAGGTGGTTGTTCCGGCCTCTGGGCCCTTGGCACGTTTTCTTACCTCTGGGACAGCCCTGGCTGCACTGTGTTACCCATTGTTTCTTTGCCCATGTTGCCTCTTTAGAATAAGGCCATCTTTCTCTCTGTGCCTCTGACTGCTAGCTCATGCTGGCACCTAATAGGTGTTCAATGTAATGATTTTTTTCTTGCATGGATAAAGGAATTAATGAATGGAAAGTCACAAGCTCTGCCCTCAAGGTGCTTACAGTTTCCCTGGGGCTATGAGACAAAGCAATATGTGATCAGTGAGAACAGGTTGCTGGCTGTGTGTGTACAGGACAGACACCAGCGATGCTTAGCTTTCCTGTTGTACTTCCTACCGATGCTGCTCGCACAGGAGCTGGGGCCCATCGTAAAGGAAACCAAGAGCTCGAGAGAGCATTTCTTTGCTTAGCAGCCTTTGTTATTGCATTTGTCATCTACAAGAAGTTTGTCATGAAAAATTAGAGTTGGATTAATGGAAATAAGAGTTATATAAAGCTACAGCTTTTAATTGTGCGGCACACACTATTCTCTTAGCATTAACAAAATAATTTAAATGATCTGTTTATGATTCCGTTTCTGCTATTCGACAGCAAGCAGGATTCACAGGATTTTTATTTTCTATTTCTAATAGTGATTATGAGCATGCATTCTAGAGCCCAGACTTTGAAGGTTCAAATCCTGGCTCTCCCAGTTACTAGCTGTTTGACCTCAGTTCCTTCATTGGTAAATTGGTGAAAATCAGCATTATAATAGTACCAATCTATAGGGCTTTTTGGAGAATTAAATAAGTAATGTTCAATAAGGGTCGCCACTCTTATCACCATCTTTGTGTCCTCAGTATCCAGCATCACCCCTTGTATCCGAAAGGTCTTCAATAAATGTTTGTTAAGTTAAAAACATACATAAAATATTGTATTAGTACTTGAAAATGATTATAATGCTGTTAAACATAGATTTTATAAATTTAACAATAGAACACAGAGATAAGAAAAACAAAGTTAGTTGTCAAGGAATTGGGAATATATGTTATTGCTCTGACTACAACACAAACAAACAAGACGGGTAATTCCAGGATCTGAAATGTATCCCAAGAATGGTTATGGCTGCAGATGGCTGACTAGGGAATTCTGAGTGAGGTACATAATTGCACTGCTATTGCATGTGCTCAGACTGCTGCTGCACCCTCGTGCTCCAATGTGTGCTCCTGGAAATCAGTGAGGAAGATCTCCCAGGACTGGAGCCTTGGGGGGGACTCCTAGAGGTGTGGTATTAAGCATCGAGGGCTTGGCACTTTAGGGGGCAAGAAACAGAGTTGCCCTTAGGATGCATGTGTGTGCTGTGGTGGTGGTGAGGGAGATGAGGGTGTCACAGCTCCCAGGAATAACATCCCCAGCAGCCCAGCTATCTCTAGGGACCAGCTAATATTGTCTCCTCCCTTAAAAGCAGAATTGGCATATTTTTACTCCAAGCTCCACCTATAATGTGGCTGCTCTTTTCTCTGGGTCCTCATGTCTTTCTTCTGGCCTCATCTGGCAGACTTTCCAGGGTGCCCCTATGCCAATTCCACAGGGGAAAGTCTGACTGACGTGCCCCTCTCCTGATTTCACCCCTGTCTGGAGCAGTAGTCCTCCAGCCCCCTTCTCCAGGCCCTCCTCAACATTTGATAGGGGGAGCCCCTTGCTCAAGCCACAGCGTCTCTGCTTCCCTTGAGGGGGTGGGGTGGGGGGTGGGGGGGCAGGGTCCCTGCAGGGGCTGCTGTGCAGGCTGTCTGGGACTGACATGTCTGGTGGAATAAGCATTGTCAGGTGGGTAGGTTTCCAGAGGAAGGCAAGAGTGATGTAAGAAAGGTTCTGGTGTGAGCAAGTTGCTCTTTTGCCAGCCCCCAGGGCTCTCCTGGCCCTCCGAGGGAAAACACTTCACTGTTCCAATGTCATTGTCTCCCATCACTCCCCGCCTCTGCTGGACCTCTGCTTCTGGTCGCCCCATCCGTCTCCCTCTGGAATTTTAGCGGAGGTCTTTAGCTGTGGGGCCTAAGGTCCCCGGGTCCCCAGGCCTGCCAAGGCTGCCCTCCCACATCTGCGGTGGGCCTGCCTGCCCCAGGACTTGTGGCACCTCAGTCCTCTCCAATGACACAGAGCACAGGTGGGCTTCAGTGGGGAAATCCAGCCTGCGAAATGGGGCAGGGCACGCCTGGCGTGTGCTGTCAGCAGCCTCCTACCAGGGGGGCCCTGGCAGCAGTCACTTGGCAGGGCGGGTGGCCGTGGAGTCATTACCATCCTTGACAGGCCCTGGGAAGCATCTGCTTATGACTCAGGCTGTTTCTTCACTCCCTCCCTCCCCACAACACACACACACACACACACACACACGTTGT
The DNA here is from genome assembly GCA_023783475.1 of Daubentonia madagascariensis. Classification (NCBI taxonomy): domain Eukaryota; kingdom Metazoa; phylum Chordata; class Mammalia; order Primates; family Daubentoniidae; genus Daubentonia; species Daubentonia madagascariensis. Next base: position 801,463 of record JAKFHU010000144.1, on the reverse strand, counting down.
ACGATCACACCTTCCCTCCCACATTAAAAAAATAGAAAAAATATCATGAAATATTTTCACTTTAATTGTCACAGGGAGAGCGCAGCCTGCTGGTTTTCCTGCCTGCCTGAAAATTGGTCTGCAGTTTTCTCCCGGCTCCTTACCAGCACGTTGGGGGGTGTGGAGCTAGATTGTGGGGGAGGCGATCACAGCGAGTGTGACCCACCTGCTGCAGTAGAAGAGGCATTTCACTACCTACACCCCAATTTTAAGAGTGGGTATGTGTGACTGAGGTCCACCTTTGTCAGCTCAGTCTCCCAGGCAGGGGCTGTTCCTTTGACCTCAGAGTCCTCACAGTGGGGAGACTGTGTGACATAGCAGATCTGGGCCCTGGAGGCCTTCACCCCACTGTCACCCATGAAGCTGTCAGCTGAGAAGTAAGCCAGGGAAGCGGCTGGAGTGGCAGAGGGAGTGCCCTCCTCCCCACCCTGCACAAAAGATCTGGGGCCAGGCAAGAAGGCTTGTCCCTGGCTGCCTTCCATATGCACTTTCAGATTACCGTTCTGCCTTAATTTCCCTTTAAGGGTCATTGTTCCTGTTCTTTGAAACGTGAAGTCCAAAGTTCATTTATTCATCAAACATTTATTTTGCACATGGTATGTGCCAGGCACCGAACAAGGTGGGAAGGACAGAGAAGAACAAGGTACTGTCCTGCCCCTCCCAAGCTCACTGTCTAGTGGAGAAAGAGGTCATGCCACCTAGCAATCACCACATGGATGATGGGGCTAGAGTGGAGGTCGAGGGGTGTTCCAGAAGCACCGGAGAGGGGCATCACCTCAGCCTTAGGTTGTGACGGTCACAGAAGAAGGCTCCCCAGCGGAGATTCCACAAGTTGATCTGTAAAGAACTGGTAAAGCCTGATATGTGGACCAGGGCCCTTGAAACACTTGGCACTGGAGGCCCAATGCCAGGCAGACCTGCTTGTCAAGAGCCTACAGAAATGCCTGAGACCCAGGAGCCAAAAGCCATGGGCTCCGCAGGTAAAGACAACTGCAAAATCAAAATGAGTAAATGGTCCATTAAATGCCTACAAAACGTGCTATTATGTCAACCACTCAGCTGCATCTCCACTCTTCCACGCTTACATATAAAATATATTTGATGTGGCATGTGGGTAAATTGAATGGGTTTGATATGATTAGGAGTGAGGCCTCCACAAGAGTGCCTGAGGCCTAGGAAAATCCTAAACAAGCTCTGCTGGGGGTAAAACGGAGGAGGAGGAAAATCGCAGATACAGGTGCAGCATATGCAAAGTCAGAAAAGTGGGGAGCAGCACACGTGTCTGGTTCCCTGGGCCTAGGGGAAAGGTGGGTGTGTACTTGACGGCAGAGGTATGGACAGGGGCCACAGAAGCAGGAGAGGCAGCTGTGGGCCACCCACAAAACGATCTGCAAAGGGCCAGCCAGTGTCCCTGTGACGGCCTTGCCTGTAGCTTCCCACACACCAACATTTCCTGCCATCCCAGATCTGGGCCTCCACGCAGAGCTTCCACTGTGTTCTGGCGCCCCCACCCCCACCCTACCCCGCACCCCTCCGTGGCCACTGCCAGGCGCCACCATAGATAACCACGCATCCCACAATTCACCAAGGTTTGTTTTCCCCTCCAACTCCAGATGGCCTATCTGGGGACAGCAGAGGCCCCTGGGTGCGGGCCGTTGCCGTTTTTGATGAGCTGTGCACATATGGATACCTAAACATCTGGAGCAGCCATGTGCTGCTCGGGGCAGGCCAGCCCTCGCCAGCCAATCAGGGGCCCTAGGGCGCCTGGAGGCTGCACCGCCCAGCCAGTGAACGCGGATAAATTATTCATGACCGAGTTATTTGTGGCGCGAGGGGTCCATCAGCTACTTTGATTAAAAATCCAATGAGTAATGAATATGCAAACGCCAGCGACTGCTCCGAGCAACAGATTTGTCAAATTGTCTATACTTCACCGAGATAAAGGAAAATCTCCTGGGGTCCCGAAATTGAAAAACCGCACCGTCAAATCACAGCATTATCTTAATTATCAAATCTCCTTGGCCGTGCAAATACCCTGTGTGAAGCTGAGCAGGGCGACGGGAAAAATCGAGAGAGAGATAGACATTTGTCTTTGAAACCGGGGGCCTGGCTAGTGAGAAACAGCCCGGTGCGGAGGAGAAGCGATTTTAATTCACATGGTGACTCCACAGCCATTTAATTATTTTAATTAGGCTTAATTAGTGGTAAATTTACAATGATATGCTTGATACCTGGCATTAAATCTTTCATGCATAAATGTTTTGTTAAAATGAGAAAAAGGCAAGTGGCATTTCGCCAGCAATTACTGCTGAATGTTCTAATGAAGGATTAGGCTTTGCTGTGATTCATGAAGACAGGCGGGCACCAAACTTGTTTGTGAGGCACCCGGCACACCATAACTCATGTGCTCCCACCCGTGCTGTCGCTGTCCTTGTCGCTTCAGGGAGCACCTGCTTTGGGCGAGGGCGGGGCAGCTTTGGGGGTCCTGGCTCAGAGCCCTGAGGCCCTCTGTGTGTGAGGGGGCTGGAGGGGCTCCAAGTGGGCTCCAGAGGGGCTTCATCTGTGGTGCATCAAAAGCAGCAGCAATGGGGTCAACTGTCAAGCAGCAGGGCAGTTGTCTGTCTGTGGCCCTAGCTGGTTTGTGAGCACCTGGTATTTCCCTATGCACCCTCTGTGCCTGGACTGGGCTGGACATGGAGCGGGTACACATGACACGATGGCTGAAATGGCCGGAAGATGTCCTAGGTCTTGCTAAGCCATCTTGTGGCCCAGCCTAGGACTAACTACTTGCGGGCCCCAAAGAGGCAAAGTCTAGGGCCTGCAATGGGTTGCTGTTTGCGCTGAGTTTGGAGATGCTGACAAGATGTCCATCCCCCTTGTTCTGTCCCAAAGTCCAGTGTCTGCCCTGTTTATCTCAACCTGAGTTTCCTTTACCAGGGAACAAGGACTTGTTCCCCACTCTCAGTGATCAGCTTCAGCTGCCCCCTACTCCCCAAACAGGAAACACAACAACTCACATCTGGGCCAAGATGGCGGTGCCAGAGAGAGCTAGGTGGACAGAGAGGAGGGAGCAAGGACACGACAGAGAAAACAAAGGGAACTGAACCAACCCTGCCACATAACCCTGCAACACCCTAACATCAGGCTGGCCCTGGCCACATGGGGTTCAGCCCTTGCCGGAGGTCAGAAGTCCCAAGTAGGGTCCCAGAGGCCATCTTGCAGGTCCTGCTTTCCTGCGGAACTCGTGGCTCTCTCACTGCTGCTGCCACCCAGCCCAGCAGGAGGAAGCCGTGTCTAGCATGCCGTCCACGACACTGTCTGCAGCCTGCCTCCTGCCTCCCTCCTCTCCCGTCAGCACTTGATCCCTGGTCACCTTCCTCTCTGGCCTCCTCCACACTCTGCTCCTTTCTCATTAGCTCACCCTCCTTTTAATTCAGTGCTAATGCCCTTGGCCTTGACTTAACCATGTCCCTGGAGAGTCTTGATGTTACGTTTCTTAAGCTCATTTTGGATTTCTAGTCTACATTTCTTAGTTTTGGCCTGTTAATGGCCTTTTAGAATTTTCTACCTGAGCTTTTTTTTCCCTTTACAGGAGAAGATGTGACCATTAATAAGGAGACCTTTTTTGTATAAAATTAGTTTTTTATTTTACTCATTGAAATGAGCATTTATGCAGCCAGGTGGGTGTTTCTCCAAAGTAGTCTCCACTTACATCCACTGGAATGAAAGTTCCATGAGGGCAGGGACCCCATCGTCTTGTTTCCTACTTAGCTCTAGTTTACTATAGTGCTTGGCACACACAGGGCATGCGGGGAATCTTTACTGAATCAATGAATGATTACATCCTACCCAGCATGTATAATCACTTCTCCATGGGGAAAGGTATTCAGGGTTCCATCTTTGAATGTGAGACTCTATGTCCCACTGCTGCAGCTCTGGGACATAATAAGCATTTGTTGGGTGGAAAAAACTTACACACATACATATATAATTCTGTTTATTCCAACAGGGCACTCATTGACACCCCAAGATAATGCCCCATATTTATCCAGTGGCTTTGTTTCTCCCTGAAACAATCACACACAGAATGTGGGAGCCTTGGCAACCTGTCCAACGCTAGAGACTATAGAGAAAAGGAAGGACTTTTCAGGGAGGAGAGCCTATGAGATTCTATTGAGATGACCATATGGTTTTTATCCTTAATTCTGTTAAGGTGGTATATCATATTTATTGATTTGCATATGTTGAACCATCCTTGTATCCCAGAGGTAAATCTCTCCTGATCATAGTGTATGATCCTTTTAATGTACTGTCGAATTTGGTTTGCTAGTATTTTATTGAGGATTTTTGTATATATGTTCATCAGAAATACTGGCCTGTAATTTTCATTTCTTGTAGTGTTCTTGTCTGGCTTTGGTATTAGGGTTATGTTAGCCTCATGAAATGAGTTTGGAAGTATTTCCTTCTTAAATATTTGAAAGAGTTTGAGAAGGATTGGTGGTAATTCTTTTTTTAAATGTTTGGTAGGATATACCAGTGAAGCCATCTGGTCCTGGGCTTTTCTTTGCTGGGAGATTTTAAATTAGTAATTTCAGTTCCTTAGTCATGGTTGTTCTGTTCAGATTTTCTGTTTCTTCATGGTTCAGTCTTAGTAGGTTGTATGTTTCTAGGATTTGTAGATTGCTTCTAGTTTAACCAATTTGTTGGCATATAACTGTTCATAGTAGTCTCTTATGATCCTTTGTGTATCTGTGGTAGCAATTGTAATGTCTTCTCTTTCATTTATAAATTTATTTATTTGAGTCTTTTTCCTTTTCTTAGTTTTCCTAAAGGTTTGTCAATTTTGTTTATCTTTTTAAAATACCAACTCTTAGTTTTGTTGATCTTTTCTATATGTGTTTTTCTAGTCTGTATTTCATTTATTTTTGCTTTAATCTTTATTATTTCCTTCCTTCTTCTATCTTTAGACTTAGTTTGTTCTCTTTTTTCTAGTTCCTTGAGGTGTAAAGTTAGTTTGTTTATTTGAGACCTTTCTTTTTTCCTTAATGTAAGAGTTTGTCACTATAAACTCCCCTCTTAGAATTGATTTTGCTGCATCTTCTAAGTTTTGGTATGTTGTGTTTTCATTTACATTCATCTCAAAATATTTTTTGGTTTCCCTTTTGATTTTTTCTTTGAACCATTGGTTGTTTAGAGTTGTGTTGCTTAATTTTCATATATTTGTGGGTTTTCCAATTTTTTTCCTGTCTTGATTTCTAGTTTCATAACCTTATGTTTGGAAAAGATATTTGATAGGATTTTAATCTTCTTAAATTTGTTAAGATTTATTTTGTGGCCTAACATATGTCTATCCTGGAGAATGTTCCATGTGCACTTGAGAAGAGTGTGTATTCTTCTGCTGTTGGATAAAATGTTCTATATATGTCTGTTAGGCCCATTTGGTGTATAGTGTTGCTCAATGCCATTGTTTTCTAATTGATTTTCTGTCTGGATGATCTATCCATCGTTTAAAGTGGTGTTTGAAGTCCCCTGATATTATTGTATTGCTCTCTATTTTTCCATTCAGTTCCGCTAATATTTGCTGGATATATTTAGGTGCTTTAACATTGGGTGCATATATATTTACAATTGTTTTATCCTTTTGATGAATTGACTCTGTTATCATTATATATAATAATATATATATAATGACCTTTTGTCTCTTGTGATAGTTTTTGACTTAAAGTCTATTTTGTATAAGTATAGCCACCCCTCTCTCTTTTGGTTACCATTTGTGTGAAATATCTTTTCCCATCCCCTTACTTGTAGCATATGTGTGTCCTTAAAGCTAAAGTGAGTCTCTTGTATGCAGCATAAAATTGAAGCTTTTTTAAAAAAATGTATATCCATTCAGCCACTCTATGTCATTGCATTGGAGAATTTAAGCCATTTACATTTAAAGTAATTATTGCTAGGTACAGATTTACTATTGCCATTTTGTTAAATGTTTCTAACTGATTTGCAGTTCCTTTGTTCCTTTCTTCTTCTCTTGCTGTCTTCTTTTATGATTTGATGATTTTTTTGTAGTGTTATGCTTTTTTTCTTTTTTCTCCCCTTTATCTTTTGTGTATCTACTACAGATTTTATTTTTGTGATTACCATGAGGCTTACATAATACATCTTATAGTTATAATAGTCTATTTTAAGCTGATAACAACTTAATTTTGATTACATAATAAATTCTACCCTTTTACCTCTCTACACACATTTTATGTTATTGATGTCACAATTTACACCTTTTTATATTTTATCCATTAACAAATTATTGTAGCTATGGCTATTAATACTTTTGTCTTTTAACTTTTATACTAGAGTTAAAAATGATTTATGTGCCACCATTATAATATTAGAGTATTCTGGGTTATACTACATAACTTACCTTTACCAGGGAGTTTTATACTTTCATGTTTTTATGGTGCCAATTAGCATACTTTTGTTTCAACTTGAAGAACTCCCTTTAATATTTCTTGTAAGAAGATCAGGTAGTGATGAACTCCCTTAGCTTTTGTTTTCTGGGAAAGTCTTTATCTCTCCTTTATTTCTGAAGGACAGTTTGGCCAGTTATAGTATTCTTGGTTAACAGGTTTTTTTCTTTCAGCACTTTGAATATATCATCCTGCTCTTTCCTGGCCTGTGAGATTTCTGCTGAGAAATCCACTGATAGCCTATGGACGTTCCCTTATATGTGATGAGTTGCTTTTTCTTGTTGCTTTCAAAATTTTCTTTGTCATTGATTTTTTGACAATTGATTTTAATGTCTTTCAGTGAACACTTCTGTATGTTCAATCTATTTGGAATTCTTTGGGTTTCATGGATCTGGATGTGCATTTTCCTCTCCAGATTTTGGAAGTTTTCTGTCATTATTTCTTTAAATAAACTTTCTGCTTTTTTCTCTTTCTCTGCTCCTTCTGGGACAACTATAATTGGTCTGCTTGATGGTATCTCATAAGTACTACAGGCTTTCTTTACTGTTTTATGCTTTTAAATTATTTTTTGTCTGTTTGTTTCCTTTACTGGATAATTTTGAAAAATCTTTCTTCAAGTTCACTGATTCTTTCTTCTGGTTGATCAAGTCTGCTGTTGAAGCTATTTATTGAATTTTCAGTTCAGTCATTGTATTCTTCAGCTCCAGAATTTCTGTTTGGTTCTTTTCTTCTCTTATAATTTCTATCTCTTTGTTGAACTTCTCATTTTCTTCATGTATTGTTTTTCTGATTTCATTTGGTTGTATTTGTATGTTCTCTTGTAGATCATAGCCTCTTTAAGACAATTATTTTGAACTTTTTGTCAGGAAATTTGTAGGTCTCTATTTCTTTGGGATCAGCTTTATTCTGTTCTTTTAGTGATGTCATTTTCCCCTTGATTTTTCATCTTCCTTAGTGCTTTGTGTTTCTGTCTTTGCATTTGAAGAAACAGTCATCTATTCCACTCTTTACTGACTGGCTTTGGGAGAGAACGACCTATGTCATCAGCCTGACTAGATCTGAGGCGTCAACTTCTCATGAAGTCCATGAGCCGGGGAGGTCTGAGGACCCCTCAAACGCCGTGCTAATCTTTTTTCCTAGCACAGTGCCTTGAAGTGTTCAAGGTTGTGCACCTTCTCCCAATCTAGCTCAGCTGGTCTGGTTGCTAATATCTGTGTGCTCTCTGTGGAACCTTGCATATGCCATCTGCAGAGGCTTGTGTGCACTATCTGTAGGGGAGTACATGGTGCCAGCCATGGGGAAGGGGATACATGGAGAGCTGAGGATACATAGAGTGTTGGGGGCACACATAAGCTAGTTAGGGAGTCTACAGGTCTGCAGGTGAGGTGCCCCATGGGGCTCATGGACATGGGTCCTGATGGAGGAGTCAACAAGCCAGCCAGTAGGATCTGAGGACAGTTGTTGAGAATTGCATGCCAGTTGTCACAAACTCCCTCCTCTTTTTCTTGCTTCTAACTGCCACAAATAGTTCAGCTATGCCAGTCTCCTCAGTGTTCTGGGTGAGGCAAGACAGAAGGAGATCTCCTGGGCAGGGTCCTGCAAGGCTAGGAAAGCTGGGTGCTCACTTCATTCTTGCTTTCCCCCATGGGAGAAATCACTGGCTGAGGGGCCTCTTTTGGCACAGAGATGTGCCACTTTTGGAAAGAGGTGATGCAGGTAAAATGAAACTGTTCTTACCCTCTTTGATGCATCTATTCTCAGATATTTTACTCCACAGAGGTACTAGAAGCTCTCAGCTGGACTCCTGGGCTCCCGTAAAGGTATTCTTTTTCATAGCTTGTTGTTAAAATTGGTGTTTCTGTGGTGATTTAAGGGCTAGAGCCTCCTATTCTGTCATCTTGCTCCATCATATCCCCTTTTAATTCAATGATCTGACCCCCCTACACAAACCAGACAGATCTTTGAGGATGATAATGAACTATATGTAAATTCAAAAGAGTAGTAAAGTAACCCCAATTGCAGCTGCTGTGCCAGATGTGATTTTTGTTAGAGCAGATAACATAACATTAGGTAAATAATATATGGCCATTGATTTAGTAAATGCTTTCTTTTCTAGCCCTATCAGGAAGGAAAATCAGAAATATTTTATATTCACTTGGGCTGGATAATAGTACACATTTATTATTTTCCCCCAGATCTTCCTATCATTTGTCACAATTGAGTCTAAAATAACTTGGACCTCTGGACATTCCATAGAACACCACTTTGGCCCACCTTATTGATGACATGATGTTAATCAGATTGGGTGAGCAAGAACTTTGGAGACTTTAGTAATACATGTACTCCAGAGGTTGGGAGATAAAGCTTACAACGATTCAGGGTATTGCCACAGCAGATTTCAGAGCTTCAGTGGTCTGGAACATTCCCTCCAAAGTAAAGGACTAGATAATGCATCTTTTATCTCTTACCAATAAGAAGGAAGTACAACATCTGTCCTACTACAGATGTGTGTAAATCTTCCCAATGGGCAGAACTTTAGGCTATGCATCTGGCTGCCATCTACTTTGTGTGGAAAGAGAAGTGACCCAAGGCAAAAATAATATATGAACTCATTCATGGGCATTGACTGTATTCCTAGTAGGTGGAATTAATGATTCTGAGAACCAAGGAGAAGCAGTAGCAGAGGCTCTGCCTCTTATCACTCTTAATGACCCACATGGGAAGGTTTTCCTACAACTTTAGGCCCAGTGGGTCTCAAGATCCTGATTTCCATGAGGAGCATGCTATGCTTCCACCAGGGACACAGCAAGAATTCCATTAATATATGGAATTCCTTTAATAGGTGACTGCTGCCTTGTCACTTTGGGCACCTTGTGCTAAGAGACCAGTAGGCAAAGAAAGGAGTCATCATCCTGGCAAGCGAGGTTGACTCTGATCATTAGGAGAGTATAGGACCACTCATAAAATGGAGGCAGGGAAGGATATGTTTGGCACTCAAGTGATACACTGGGCTGTCTCTTGGTACTCCATTGCCGATTTTGACTGATAATGGACAAGTTCCACATCCACTGCTTGAGAAGGGCATGATGACAAGGGCTCAGGTTCCTCAAGGATGAGGGCTGAGTCATTCCACAAAGTTATCCATCTGGTCCAGCCTCAATACTCATATAAATTGGGGAATAGAAAAAAAAGATGGAGAGTATCATTACAGCACCAGCTTCAGTGCTGGAGGCAGGGGGGCATATTCTTTATGCTAACTATCTGCCAGTGTGTTTCCCCAGGTAAAGGGTCTAATAAGAATCCCGAAGGATTATGTGAAGGAAGGTTACTGGAGCAGGGCTAGAATGCATTGGAGTGGTTGCTATGGTGCGTTTCCCACATTTCCCCCTTTAGGATCGAGGCGCTCATTTCTCCAGCTTGCTGGGAGTATTGGTGGCTCTCAGCTCAAGTCTCTCCCCGGAAGTTTCTCTTAGCTAAAGGGATACTTCTTGCCAAAATCACTTCCCTCTCTGGGGGAGCCCACTTGCAGTGGTTGACCAATGAAGGTACATAAAGGCCCAGCCTTCTTGCCACAGGGCAAGGCAATTCTGCAGGACTATTCTAGCTCTAGAACTCCCCACGGGATACATGGAGGCTTATGTTGTGCCTGCAGTCTCTCTCCTTCCTCTGCCCAATCCCAGACATCTGCAGTTTCCCATAAGCTACTCAGACAACCGATCTTCCCGGGCGAGCTGATCCGTGTAACAGAAAAAAAGTCTACGGAGTTCTGCTCTTCAGTGCACAAGCATTTCGCCCTACCAGCAAAAAGAGTCACTCTCTGGAGAGGCTAAACGGGAGGGTTCTGGCCCAGGAAAAAGCAGGCACCACTGAAGTTGGGATTGAGTGCAAGTGTGAATAATAAAGTCAGGACCTTTTTTGTCTCTTGGTCCTAATCTGGGGCAGCTTAGAGCACCTTTCCTGCTCTTCTCTGTTCAGAAATTGGAGGTTTCTTTATTTTCCTCTGGGGAAACCAACAGGCCCAGGAGATAATTCTTACAGACACTGACAGGTGGGAATACCCCAAGGAGTTGGCTTACCTCTGTTTCATTATCCTCTGGAGAAACCATCCACCCAGTCACTGAGAGCTTCCAAACACCTTTTAGCATCTCATGAGTAAATATGAAAGTAAAGGCAAGGATTATCAGATATCTGAGGGCAACCTCTAACTTGAAAAGCAGATGCCAACATGAACCAATGGAAAATAAACTCAGGAGAAAAAGAAACAATATACAGAATAAATAGAAACTTCAAATAAAAAAATAAAATCTCAGAGAGATAAGCAGAGACATATTGTCTATGCAACAAAAACAGGATGCTATACAAAAGGATCAGTCATATTAAAACGATCATATCGGAAATAAAAATTGTGATGTAACTATATTGTGATGTGCAGAGGAGGGAAAGGGGGAAGGAAGTATGTGTGAGAGTGTGTATGAGTGTTTGTGTGTGTATAAATGTGGTATAAAAAAATTAAATCCTTGTCTTCCATAGAAGGAAGATTATAGATTACATCTAAATTTTTTTAAATCAAGAATTGGAAGGTAAACATTTTACTTAGAAAAATGAAGATAAATACAAAAAGTTATAGCTTAAAAGTAGAATGTGATTGTGTCAAATTTTGGAAAATCAGGGCTGAGGAGTGCATGGGGCAGAGGACTGCTGCTTTTCACTAAAATCCTTGTGCAACTATTTGATAGTTTAAATTATAATACATGTATTACCTTGTTAAAATGCAAATTAAATTTTAAAAAATTAATTACAATAGTGTTTGAAATCTGAAAAACTTGGGCTGAAGTCTATGCTCTGCCATCTCCCTGGGTAACCTTAGGTAAGTGCCTCAGTTTCCTCATCTATAAAATGAATATCAGACCACTGTTTTTTCAGGTTGTTCCAAGAATTCTGCCAGATAATAAAGATAGAAGCAGGTTTTCATCTGGAAAGCTCTGTACAAATGAAGCTGCCACGGTCATGAACATTTTAGCCACTTCTGGGTTTGGCCAACAAAATAGGCTGTGGTGGTTGTGCTTTTTCCATGGCAGTGTTCAAAAAGGCACATCCCTTTTGGTTATAAAGGCTTTAAATGTCTCCTTCCGAGACAGATTGTCTCATCAGAAATACCAACATATCTGGATGATTTGCAAACCAGCTACCAGCTAAATTTGCTGCCTCCTAAAATAGTTTTGGGATATCTCTAGGACAGGCCCAGCCCCAAACACATTCATAAAGGCAGCCAAGACTGTCTTTGGCACTCCCTCTCCCTCCTGGCTTATAGTCTCTTCTGCTCTCTAGCCCCCACCCCAGACACCCAATACCCCTTCCCCAAGCCTCCCCCGCCCCCAAGTTCTCCCTCACCCAACCAAACCTGCTCCCAGGGAGTGGCTGAGAACCTCACCACACCATGGGGATGTCATACGCCAAGAGTAGTTCATATCAAACAACTCCTTTCCCAGGAGAATGTGCATTTGAACATGGAATAAAGTATTAAGCCAAAGAAGAAAAGTTTTAATGGTGAATTAATGCAGAAACTAGACAGTCAAGAAGTATATTTTGGGAAGTGACGGCATCCTCACCCTTCTAAAATTGTATCACGCACATGAATAGAGTTGGAATATCTATTTGCACATAGAGGCGGCCATCTGACAGCCCCTGTTCTGAGGCCCCAGACAGGGCCTATGCACTTGGAGTTACTAGAATTCTAGTACTTCATGGAAAGTCCTTAGAGGGAATCTTCTCTCACTGCCTTCCTGGTGCAAAAAACCCCTTCTGGGTGTCCCTTGCTACACAGACATTCACCGTCTATGCCAGTGAGGACCTCTTTCCTTCAACGTCTAATCTTGTGCTACTGACAGGTGGTTCTTTTTATTAGAAAAGATTTCCTTTTACCATATTAAATTCTGTCTCCCCCTAATTTTAACTCATTGGTCCTATTTTTACCCCCTGAAACAAAATAGAACAGCAAGTTGAACCTCTTTCTCAGCAATGGCCTTTTGTTTACATGAAGACATTGTTCTGTTTGCCATTTTCCAAAGCGTGTTCTATTGAACACTAGTTCTGGGGGATGTTGCTAAGAGGTATGTGATGAAATGGTTGGGCGGGCAAACAGGTTTGGGGAATGCTGAGCTACCTGAAGTTACACAGCTTTCTTTACAGCAGGACTTTTGGGACCTTTTCTAAGCTAACACACTGAGCCGTGCTCTGCAGAAAGCTCTGCTCTGCAAACCTGTGTAACCATAGAATGCTCTTTTGGTGGGTGCCTTTCGGGCTTAGTGTTGGGAAACCACTGGTCCTTCAGAATGAGCCCTGGAGTGCTCATCACCGGTGTGCAGGAGTCGGCTCCTGCTGACTCACAATAGCCAATTGTGCACATCCCTCCCTACTCTGCCTTCAGTGGTGTCACATGGGGAGCTTGAAATTGGCCACAGTGGGAGTATGAACACCACAGAAACTGGCAAATGCTGCAAGGCAGGGCTTTGTATGCCCCGAGAGCTGATTGTTAAACATTTACCAGCACACCACTCAATCAGAGGCTGAAGGTTTAAGCCACCAGATATTAGACCTGGCATAAGTCATGCCTCCTCTCTGTCTCTCTGCTCCCATCTGTTTGAATCTGTGAACTCAACAGTCCTTTTCTGCTTTGAGACAGGCTCACAGGGGACTCCTCTCAGATTGCCCTTCTAGGTTAAGTCTCCCCAGTCCATTTGCCCATTCTTTGTATGTTATGATTTCCAAATCTCTCGCCACCTTGGTTGGCTGCTCAAGCTGGAATGCCTTCCATGCAGTCAGTTTCCCTTTCAAATGGAAGCTTCTGCTTCTGGAGGTGGACACCATCTCCAGACGTGGCCTGGGCGGTGTGAGCTGGTGAGCCACAGAGCACACATGTAAGGGCCAGAGGATTCTAGAAGATGAGAACTCCCAGACAAGGCAGACTTTTCCCTCATCCTTCAGATGGTCGGTTCCCGCCACTGGTGCTCCCATGTTCACACCAGCATCATCCTGTGGTGCAATGTCCAGGTTCTGGGCTGCAGTGTGAATACTAACTCCTGTGCGACCTTGAGTGAGGACACTCTGCACCTCATTCAGTTTCCTTACCTGTAATCTTAGGAAACAATAGCACTTAGCTATATGGTTATTATCAGGATTTAATGGGAGAATACATGTGAAGTGTGACAGATAATATCTGGCATGTAAGTGCTCAAAAAAGGGCAGCCTTCATAACTGGTGGTGTTTTTATTTATCGGTCACAACACTCCTTCCCACTGTTGTAGGTGCCATTGGTGTCCTGCCCAGACCCTCTTTGCCTGGCCAGTTCTCCCAACCCCCAGCTGCTGGAGTGTGAGGTGCTAACAGCTCACAGCTGCACTCCTCCCTGGAGCACCTTCCTCAGCAGGTGTGAGCCTCATTTCCAGGAGATATCTGGGCGGTTATGCTCCCTTCCCACCTACCCTCGAGGTCAGTGCACGGCCAGTGACTGGCTGATTCAGAGATGCAAAAGCCTTGCTTCGTTGTGGGACAACTCTGTGGATCAGGCTTCAGCTGGGCTTCAGCTGAAACCACGTTTTTGTTTAGCTGCTTCTCCTGCATCTCTCACTTTCTTAGAGGTTTCTTGGGTGAGCGCACCCTCAATAAATAATGTGCCCAAGAATACCTGTCTCAGGCTCTGCTTCTAAGAACCAGACCTAAGATATCCACTGAGCCTGGATGTAAACTTAACATAGTGTCTTCCATAGAAACCACCCGCTGATCACAGTTGGCAGGAGAAGGGAAACCTGTCCGTCTCCTTCCAGGTCTGGAGCTCTTATTGGCTCGGTTGAAAGACTGCGGGAGGCATCACAGGTACAGGAGTGGCCTGGGTGAATCACAAGGTGAAGCTGAACAGCGCTGAGTGAGTAGAGAAGTAGTAAGAGATGAGGGTGGCCAGATAAAGGACTGAGAAATACGTTGCCTTGAGGGTTAGGCCAAGAGATTTAGCCTTGATGAAAACTGCCCAAGATTTGAGTCAGGAGACCAACATTCCAGTGCTAGCACTGTACATCAGCAGCTGTGTGAATTTTTGAAAGATGATTATAAATCTTATCTCACAGGGTGAGGATTACATGAGATAACACTTTGTACATTTTAAAGTGGCAGTGGTTGACACCTGTCGTTGTTGCTTGCCAAGCATATATTTTCCCCTTTTCTGATATTGGCATCCCTGTGGCTTGGGTGGGTCTTATGCTAATCTCTCCCTTGAAGGATGGCTGAGTCATTATGATTGATCATAGATGGGCATGTGACCCAAATCAGGCCAATGAGAGTTATGGCTGTTTCACGAATGAGCCGCTCCCACCTTCTAGCCTTTCTGTCTCTAAGGTCCATATAAAGCCTGGAATTGCTAGGCGCCATTGACGTTACCATAGAGAAAGCTGCCCTGGGCATGAAGTCAACATGGAGAAGAGAAGAGACCTCTGTTCCTGGCAACATTTACCTAAATGACCTGAACTACTCCCTCCCTCAGAAAATTCCTTTAAAAATTATTTATAAATTATTAATACTAAGTATGTGTGTGTGTGTATATATATATATATACACACACACACATACATATGTATATATAAGCGTGTGCGCACACACACACACACACACATATATATATATAAGTTTGCAAAAAACATGGGAAATCACAAGGAGTCCAAAATAAAGATGGAATAAAAAGCTGAGCATTTGGCATGTAAGTTTAGGCTGTAGCTGCCTTAGCATGGGGGTGGTGGGCAGTGTTTGGACTTGAGATTGAATTTGCAAATGAGAGCAGAAGACAAAGCTTTGAGCCTGCACTAGGTCTAAAATGAGAATTGTGCATGAAAGTGGGATCCTTCAAGCATTGTTATTATAGCAAGAGGGTAAACTAGAAAAATGTTGTCAACAGGGAGACAACAGAAAAGCCATGTGTCTTGGCCTGAGCTCTGTGGATGGAGGAGTCTCCTCTGATAATTTATAATACAAGTCTATGTCTTGTCAGGGGTTGGGGTATGTCATGGTACTACCTGTATGTCTTGGGAATCCCTAAATCTATAAATTAACATTAAAATAATGCTAGGATGGCTAGGGATGGCCCTGGGGAATTGGGCAAAAGCAAACCCAGACTCTTTGGCAACGTACCATTAACCTGAAGGATTCTCCACAGATAAAGCTCCATTGAAAGTAGCCTCATAATCCTACACAACAAAACACAGAAGGAATCTATCCACCTTGAGTGATAGGATAGCCAACAAAGAGCAATATTATACCTTAACACCCTCAACCCATTAGAGCTCCAGGTAGCAGAATTATTAGTCTATACAAATAAGTTTACTTAGAATGGATAATCCTCAAAGGAGAAATCAATAACATAAGAAAGAACATGGCAACATGAGCAAATAACTTCCATGTTACAAAAAATAACCCAATAGAATTACTAGAAATGAAAAAAAAATAGTCATTGACATTTTTAAAAATGTAGGTGCTTTAAAGAACAGATTAGACACAATTGGAGAGAGGATTAATGAACTTGAAAGTATATCTGAGGACAATACTTAGCATGCAGAAGGTTAAAGACATATAAATATGAAAGAGTGGTTAAGAGATATGCAGGTCAGGATTGAAAGGCCCCACATACATCTAGTGGGAGTTGGAGAATAGAGAGAGTGAGAGACAGGCAATGTTAAATAGTATATGGATAAGTACATTTTAGAATTATGGATAGACATTAATCCTCAGATTCAGGAATCACAGATAGTCCCAGTTAGGGTAGATAAAATTAAATTCACCCCTAGAGCATCACACATTATACTAAAACCACAGAGCACCAAAGACAAAGAGAGGATCTTAAGAGACACAACAGAGTAAAGGTCGATCATTATAAAGGAACAACTGGCAACTATAGAGTCAATAGCAACTATAAAAGCAAGGAGAAAATGGAATAGTGTCTTCAAAGAATTGAGGGGGAAAAATCCAAACTGTCAAATTAGAATTCCAACCAAGAATCAGAAAAAGGGAAAAGTAGAGGCATTCCAAACAGCGTCCAACAGGGCTTCCTATTAACAGATCTGCTTTGAAAGATCTACTGGAGGATTATTTTAAGAAGAGGGGAATTCTACCTGGAGGCAAGGACTGAGATGAGGGAAGGAACAGCAAGCAAAGAAAGTGATCAACAAGGGCCGAACCCCGTCAAGCATGTCCTGCGTAAAACCATAGTGATAATGCTAAATAATTGGGATATAAAACAATTTGGATCTGAAATATTAGACAAGAATAACACGTAAGATGGGAAGGGGTGGATAGTAGTTAAAGTATTGTAAGGTCTTACACTGTTTGATGATATGGATTTTTATTAACTTCAGACTTAGCTAAGTCAAGTATCCATGTTAAAAAATTAAGGACAACCATATATATACATATATATGCGTGTGTGTGTGTATGCTCCAAACCAGTAAATGTATGAGGTATAAATGAGTAAAAGGAAAAGAAGGGCAAAAAGGAAGAGAAGAACACTCAATCAAACAGAAAGAAAAAAAAGAAGCATAGAAAAAATCAGAGTAAAAAGAATCCAAAAAAATGAAATTGTATAAATAAACCCAAAGAGATTAGTAAGCAAAATATATTTCAATGGATTGAAATCTCTGGTAAAAATACAGATTATCACAGTGGATTTTTAAAAATTCCAGCTCTATATTGTTTATAAGACACACATAAATCATAAGGAGACTGAAATGTTGAAAGTAAAAGGACAGAAAAAGTTGCCACGCAGGGGAGCAGAGTTGAGAGACAGAGGAAAGGAGGTGTTCTGGATGGCGTCGCTGACCTCAGAATTCAGCCGTCACCCCTTGAGCACCCCGTGGTGCGAACCTGCAAATATCTCATCCTCCTCACCATCTTGGAAGCTTGCTTCACTCGGGTGTTTTCACTCGCGCCAGAAGACGACAGACCAGGGCAGAGATGGACATGCACAGCTTGGGATGCTGGTCACTCTGAGAAGGGCAAGATGAGAGCCATGTTTTAGAAAAATCAGTCTGGTGGCGACAGGAAGAAGGGATTGGAGAGGGGAGAGGTTGAAAACAGGCCCCGGACAAGGCAATAATCCAGGCGGGGGGTGAGGAGAGCTGCGCTAAGGAAGTTCCAATAAAGCTGGAGAAGAAATGGGAAGGTTCTGGAAGTCTGCCTTGAGAGTTTGATTTGTCTAACCTTAAAAGTGTTCATTCACACAGCCCCTGAGAGCATGCTAGGGTTCGTAAGAAATTCATCGAGGGGCCTGTCTGTCCTGAGGAGAGCCTTTTAAAAATATTTCCAGGTGCTCAGACAACCTAGCAAAAGGTCATCAAAAAACAAAACAAAACAATAATAGAAATACTCCAGTCACACCTTAGATCGAAGTGATAAGGATGTCTGAAAATCTTTAAGCCAGCAACAAGAGTTCAATAAACATAAATAAAGATACGGTCTGCCTTGAAGACTAGTTGAATTATGTATTTCTAGGCAGAAACCCAGGAACACTGGTGTCTTCAAATGGGACACACAGGGGTATCTGCTGTCTTTCTGCACTTTATTCTTACATGTTAAATGAGGCAACCAGACCAGCTCTCCAACATCCCTTCTCACTTTGAAATTGTGTGAGTTTATGGGCTTTTTCTTTTCATGGGATAGCTGAGTAGAGAGGTATGTGTGGTTCCTTTGGGGCCTCCGTGTGTGTGTGTGTGTGTGTGTCTGTGAGATCAACAACCCATCTGTGGGCCTGTGTTCTCCCCTCAGTGTCTCACTACGTCTCTGGCTGCCGACCTGCGTGTGTGTACATAATCATTTCTTCCCTCCTCCCTCTCCTCCTCCTCTTGCTGCCCCCTCCTTGTGCTCTCCCCCCAAACTCTGTGAGATGCATGAACATTTCTCAGTTATGTGATGTTCTCAGCAGGAGGATGGAGCCAAATAATGGTGTTTCTAGTTATTACTCTGATGAATCACAGGGGAACAGCCTTCACCAAGGTAGAGCGGCTTGCATAAAATATGTTCATTCAATTAAAAAATAAAAGAAATTGAAAAATAAGATACTGCCAACATGGGGCTCTGAGTTATGTAGGGTTTATGCAGAGATTCAATTTGCAATTCAAGCAAGAAACACACCAGAGAGGCACCTGTGAGCAAGCAATAGGAGGAGGGGTTCCCACCACCAAATAACATTCCTATGTCTCAGATGAAGTTTCTGGAATAAGGAAGGGGGGAGTATATAGATAGTCCTTGGGTTCTCCCAGGCTAGTCTAAGCAAGAGAGTCTGTGCTAGAGACCCTGAGGCCCCTGACAGTGAGACTGGTTGGCCTGTCCTCTACTGCCTGGGTGGCCCTGGTTTGTACCGTGCCTAATGGCTCAGGCATGGGCACCTGACTCAAAGACACCAGCCTGACCTGTGAGGTGGCCTGACACAAAAGAGTCAAGCTGGGTGAATTGGATTCTGTCTCTCACTGACTCTGGAGCTTCACTTGGACCTGGCATCAAGCAACATGGAGAGAACAAAGCAGTTAACAGTGGGAGCTGTGAAGGAGAGCGGGTCATCGTGGCCACGGACAAATTGAAGGTAGGAGGGAATAGAAGTCAAAAAGGCGGAGGATGGAAGTCAGGAGACAGAAGAGGTTCTAAGTAGAGGCTCAGGGAGAAGCAGAGATCTCACGTAGCAGGGAAGACCCTGTGGCCCACGGGGGAGGTGGTGAGAGGAGGTATGCACCTGGCATTGTTTTGGGAGCTGGGAGAGAGACAAAGGTCCCTCTCTTCATGGAGCGCACATTTTAGTGGACTGTCCCTGAGGGGCCTCTATGGTCTCCACCTTTGCCCTGCATGATCACACTTCGCATCATTCCCTATCAATTTCATTTTCCCCAAGCCCCAGACTATTGTACCTTGGGAAGATCAGCTCCTACTGCATGGTAGGATTTTGGTTGCAAGCAACAGAAACGAACCTTGGCTAACTTAAGCAAAAGAGGAGTTTTAAGGCTCATGAAGCTAGGAAAGACAGGAGGGTATCTCAATAGAATTGAAGAAGGAGCTTCATGAACCAGGCCTCTCTTGCTCCATCCCTCTTTCCCCTCTGCTCGCTGAGCTTGACTGCCTTCTGCAGACAGACCACACTGCAGTGAAGATGGCTGTCATTAACCCTCGTTCACACTCTCCCTTCTCAGGATCCTCAGTGAAAGGAGAATAATCCCAGGGAAGATTCTGATTGGCTCGGCCTGGGTCAGGTATACTCCCGGACCAATCACTGTTGCCAGAGGAGCAAGGCATCATGGTTAGCCAGCCCAATAGCCACCTTGTGGCAAGAGGGGTAGGCATCTTTATAAGACAAAAGGAGCTAGAGGAAGGAATATGGGAGGAAGTAATAACAATAATTACCATGGGCTCATGCCAAAAAGGAAAACCTCAAATGGCAGAGGACAGATGTGGCTTCAGGCCCCTAAGTCACTGCTGGCCTTCCCAGTACTGGAGCAGGTCCTTGGAGAAAGCATTTTATACCATGTAACTTCGAGTCTATTTACGAATCGCCTCTGAGAAGGTGGCTGCTGGAATACATTAGGATAACTCGATTGTAAGATTTTAATGACACAACATTGAGACCCCGGGAGGCCTGAGCCCTGCAGTCGATCAATTCACATACCCTTCACTCAGGCCCCAGTGACTGAAAATCATTTTGCTCCCTGAGCTCTTAAAGGTCAGGAGTTGAATGCTTCAAGAAAATCTCTTTCTCTATTGCAGGAAACCTCTTGCATTTAGCGTCCTGTCAATCAGGAGCACCCAGGAGGCCTCAGAAGGGAAGTGCAGAGAACATGTGGCCTGTGCTCCTTTCTGCTTTTTTTTTTCCTTTGGCTAGGCTGGCGTGTGTGCGGCGGGGATGCTGGCTGGAGTGAGCCTGGATAAGCCCAGGTTATTAGAATTTATGCGTCTTCTCCCAAGCCACTGTATGGGGCCCAGTTTGAACTCTCAGAGCAAGGAAGCCCTTTCCCCTCAAACAAGTCTGTTCCAGTTTATGTCACAGTGTGGGATGAAGCTGGGGAAAAGCTGGGGCCACCACTGAGAGGGAGGCACCTCCCCAGTCCACTCCAGCACCTCAGTCATCTCTTCAAGAAAACCCTCGTCTTCAAATTGGCTTCTGAGGCTCAGGGCAGGTGTCCAAAATGCAAATGAAGCCCCAGTGCCTCTGTGCCCCAGCTTGGCAGGGAATCTGAAGCTATGTGTCCCCCTCTGCTAACTGGCCTGCAGCTTAATGACATGCAAATGGGAGGGACACTGTCTGTCAAATGGGGCCTAATCCTTTTGTTCCTACCTGCCAGGCGGGCAGCCTTTTCTAAACCAGTTTTGGCTGGGAGGACAGCTGCTGGGTGCTAATGGGCAGCGCTGGGCGATGTGCACTGGTTGCCTGGTAACTGCAGGCAGCTCTGGGGGCCTCAGGTGGTGGATGGACCCTCAGGGCCCCATGACAGGAGTAGGGGCTCCTTTGCCTCTGTGTTCACATGCAGGGATCTTGGAGCCTCCCAAGGATTTGTGGTGCTGTGGGGAGCATGTGACCTTGGGCCCTCTCTGAGCCTCAGCTCCCTCACCTCTAAAGTGAGGCAGCTGTTCTGTTCTTCAAATGGTGTTTCACGGAAGAGGAGGAGGACTTGAGGCTGCCTCCCATCTCCAGCCCAGCCCAGGCAGCTCAGTTCTTTCTGTCTTATAAGTTGGGGTTCTGAGTAAAAAAAAAAACCCTAAAGATTCTCCTGCTGAAATAAATATTTGAAAGGCATTAGATTCGATGATCTGCCATGCCCTTCCCATCTCCCACAGGCTGCAGCTTGCCTCACGGAGACCTTGTGAGATAAGCAAACACAGGTAGCTCAATCTCTCCATTTCACAGATGGCAAAACTGAAGCCCAGAGGGGGGAAGTGAGTTTCTCAAAATCACACAGCTAATTTGTGTCATGCTGAAGTCAAACTGCACTCTACAGATCCTAGATGGGAGTTCCCTCTACTGAAACCCACTGCATAAGATGCAAAGTTAGGGCTAGGAGAAAGAACGGGGCCTCAGTGGATTCCAGCCTTGACATCACAAGGTTGTGAGAGGGTCAGAAGAGTTGGCTTCTCAGATTGGGTTGGCCATTGGATGAAGACTTTGAAGCCAGTACTGACCTTGGTTACTTGGCTGATTGTGTATGTATGTATAGTTCTCTGTGTGTGTGTGTGTGTGTGTGTGTGTACACATGCAAAATAGGATGGTTGCCTACCCAACTGTCCTCCCTTTTAACAATGTTCTGTGGACCAAATGCCATCCATGCCGTGTTTCCAGACATTGTCTCGTGCATGTGTGCTTTCAGCAAAGGTTTATCGAGCACCCACCTAGAGCCTGGCACTATGAAGGGGACCTCACATTCCATCCTTGCCACCAGGCCACCTGTGGTCCAGTGAGGGAGTCTGCACACAGCTGACACACTCTGAGCAGGGCAGTCCTGGTGGGTCTTAGTTGTAAATTCAGGTTCTCCCCCAGGGCAGCTGATTCCTTCCTCAGGTCTGAGGACTACAATGTTTAAGCAGAACTGGTCTCAGGTGAGTATTCCTGAGCCTGACTCGGGTTCACAGAGGTTCCCACTAATTTCATGAGGCTCTGGGTGAGGGTCTTCCCTTATGAACTCATTTAATCCTTGTGACGATCCTTTCAGACAGGGATAACAATTATTCCCATTTGCACACCTGAGAAAACTGAGGCTCGGCAAGAAGAGAAAGTGCAATGATCAAGGTCAACTGGCTATTAAGGAGCAGAGGAAGGAGAATGACGGAAATAGCTTTTATAATTACAAATCCATTTTTTCCTCTACTACATCCAAGCCTTCCTTTAAAAAGGTCTCTGGGGATAGGTTAGCCAATGGCCGTACGTCTCTTATTATATTAATAACCTCATGGAGGCCGCTTGGTAGAATGGAAAGACTAACAGGAAGGTGGGGTTGGAGCTTCTACTCCCTTAGTGGCCCCTGTGGGCCTGGAGGATGTCATCTCATCACTCCTGGACAAGGAGAGGCTGGGCCAGCAACGGCCCTCCAGCTTGCCATAATTTCTCAGTCCCCAACCAGGTCCTTGGCTGAATTATAGCTCATTGGACTCTGCAGAAAAAAAAAATCTGCTAAAATTTGCAGAGGGCCATGAATTTGACTATTTCCTAACTAAAGCCGAGGATGCCAGAGGGGATATTAACTATCTGTGGGATTTATTGATCTCCTAGTCCCAGGCTACTTGGGGAACAATTAGAGGTCAATACGCAACTCAAAATGAAATTTGCAGCTGTCAGATCAACCATTTGGAAACACTCCCTTGCCCTTTCACCTCCAGTTTCTGTCAAGAGGAATCATTCTTGAGAACAGAGCCGATGCTGGGGCTGGGCACCACACACCGGGCATACCGGGAGGCGGCCCTGAGACCAGTCAGCTTGGCACCTTGGCAAAAACGCTGGTCTGGGAGACCTGGGGTCCCCTCCTGCCCTGCTGCTCACTCTCTATGGGATCTGGGCCAAGTCACCCTATGACTTGGGCTTGGCTGGGATTTTTCCTCACCTGAAAAGTCCCATTCTGTGTATAAAAGCCTCTACTTCTAGCTTTCTTGTTTGGCTGCAGCCACAAACGATTTTATGTGACATCTCTCTCCTTGAAACCACTCTGAGTCATAAAATGACAAATACAGGTTTTTGTTGTCTCCTTCCCCACTTTTTAACCCATCTTCCCTTCCCTGTCCTGCCCTTCACCCCAGGCCTAGCTTGTGTTCAGCCGATTGTTGGTGAAGTCCTGGCCAAAATGTCCACTTTTCATGGTTTAATGTTTCTCCACACCACTAACCTGTGAAGGTGGGGCTTCAGGTACCGTGGCACCTAGGAGTAGGAAGCTGTTTTTACATGAGGTTGGGAAGTGATGCTCTCAGCTCTCTACCTTGACTCCACCCATCCAATACTTGGGGAAATTCTAAAGTGAGCGAAAGTCGGCCATCTTCTTTACTAGAAGATTCAGAGCCCTTACGTCTCCAGGAGGGTTGTACAGTATTTGGCATACCCCAAAACAGTACTCGGCATAGCTCAAACTTTTTTCCCATGGAATATTTGGAGGGCCTGGTGTTCAGTCTGAGCTAGTCTCGCCCCCAATTTTAGAGCTGACGATTGTGCAGCCCAGAAGGCAGACCGTGCAGCCACCATGCAGTTCACAAGAGGCAGAGAGGTGTCCTGAGTTTGGGTCTTTGCTTTCATGCCCAAGTTTTTCTACCACCTTTCTACGTGGTACTGAAGACACTGTTGAGTCTGATCTTGCAAGGCCAACTCTGCAGAGAGCTTCCAGAAAACCACTGTCCTGGATTTAGCATGTCTAGACCCCACTAGATGGAGCTGGACACCCCCTTCCCCTGCCTGCCCCCCACCAGCACAACTCCAGGAAGTTCCAGAACTCTTGAGGGGTCCTACCTGAGTGGAACATGAACTTGTTTTTGTTTCCTCCTGACTGGATCAGCTCCATCCTTGAAATGTTGCTTATGAGTAGCTGAGCTCAGGTGCCCGTGGCAAGGAGTACAGTGCCGGGGGTGCCATTTGTAGAGCAATCTGGGCAGCTTATGCCTGCTCTGCATCTTCACGTGGCCTACACCTGGGCACCCATGCTCCAACGTCCCTGCTCCAGGCAGGAGAGAGGGACATCTGCAACTGCTCTTGGCTGCATCTTGGCTCGTCTGTGCAGTGGAGATGTGAGCTGTCAAAATCTGTTGGCTTGTAAGTGAGGAGGCACCTTTGCCCTGCAGTCTGTTTGCCCACCATGGGCAGACTTCAAACTGCATTGACAACCTTTGCAACCTCTCTTACATGAGCCTTGCTTTTCCATCTTGCTAGTAACACCCTGAGACTGAGACCTCCATTGCTCTCCCTTTAGTATTGCAATAGCTTTCTGGCTGCTCTTTCTGGTGGTTCTCTCTGCCTCCACCAGACACACTTTCCTCCAACTAGGGCTCCTTCTGTCCCCAGCCACTCACAGCCCTGAGCCCTCACTCTTTGAGGGCATGACTCCACACCTGGTTCTAAAATTCTCTGATAGCAGTGATAGTCACACAACTCTGTGAATATACTAAGAACCACTGAATTGTACTCTTAAAAGTGTGAATTTTATGGCATATGAATTATATCTCAATAAGGCTGTTATAAAAAAAAAAGAGAGAAACAACTCCCTGGCTACTCCCTCTTATTTATTGCAGTATTTCTCAGAATTTTCTACCAAAGCACCTCCAATAGAGGAGAGGTGATGGTACTGGGTCTGGAAATAGGCTGAAATTGCCTGTCTCAATCATTTATTCATTTGTTCATTTATTCATTCAGCAAGTATTTATTGTGCATTTTCCATGTGTTAGAAATGTAGTAATAATCAAAGTAGGTGTAAGCCGACCCTCACACAGTTTAGTTACATAGAAAATTTCTTTGAAGTCTCATGTTTTAATTGATTAATTGGTTAACTTTTAGAGATGGGGTCTCTGTTGCCCAGGCTGGAGTGCAGTGGCATGATCATAGCTCTCAGTAACCTCAAACTCCTAGGCTCAAGCGATCCTCCTGCTTCAGCCTCCTGAGTAGCTAGGACCACAGGTGTGTGCCACCACGCTGGGCTAATTTTCCTTTTTAAAAATTTTTTGTAGACATGGATTCTCACTATGTTGCTCAGGCTCATCTAGAACTCCCGACCTCAAGCGATCCTCCAGCCTTGGCCTCCCAGAATGCTGGGATTACAGGTGTGAGCTACCACATCCAGCCTTCATGTTTTAATTTAAAACTGCATGTGCATTTTACATTCTAGTCAATAATATATCTGTGATCATTTTAATATAACATATTTTTCCAAAACTCTTCAGCTAACATTGCTACTCTGGGAAGATGCTCCTTGCTGGCCTAGGCCTTCACATACCTTCTGTCCCATCACCCTGTTCCACCCGGGGACCCTTAAGCTATTGAGGGGGTCAAGGAGACTCTCCAACACCCCACCCTCCGTGGGGAGCAGCCTGAATTTGGGGGCTTATCCTCAGCCCAGGGGGCATGCCTGATTGGTGTGAGGGGAATCATTTCATCCTTGTTGCCAGCGGTTGGTTCAGGAAGGCACGTGTTATCCAATTCCGGCAAAGGGGACATGAGGCAGGAGGTTTCTCACGAGAGAGCTATGGGAAGCTGTGTTCTTTCTCGCTCCTGCTAGAAACGAACAAGGAAGCCCGTAGCACTGACTGCTGTGTGCAGACCTCTTGTGTCCATGGGAACCATGCAAACACACAGACAGGAAAGGGGAGCTGAGAAAATCCCCAGAAATGACTGAGCCGGAGCCCTGACAGAACTGATCCTGAAGCTCACACAGTTATGCGAGTCAATATATCGTGGAAGCCTTTTCAGTAAGTCAAGTCTGTTACCACAGCTGTGAGTGCCCTAACAATGGGAATGGACTGTAGGTCAAAGTCAAACTTCTCAGCCAGGTTTTTAAGCCTCTTGTAATCTGCAACCAAGTCCCTACCTACTTCCTCAAACTTAGGTGGGTTTAACATTTCCTTTGGCATCTCCTTGTCATGCTGTTCCTTCAGATTACACACTGTTCCCTGAACCCGTCATTGTTTTTCCTATCTGCCTTTCTTTGCTTGCCCCTTCTTTATCCCAGAGCACCTCTGGCAAGAGAGGGGAAGCTGGGCCAGGTGAAGGGGGGTATATCTGGGGATACTAGGGGTCCTCAAGGCCACGCAGCTCCCCAGGGTAGGGCCTGCTTATAAGGACTGGGCTGGGACTGCCTCTGCCTGAAGAGAGAGCTGGGGCCTCCCTATGGACCTTGCTGAGCTGACCTGGCCTGACATACGCAGACTGAAGGCAGCCGCAGTGTGAGGAGGCAGAGGCGCAGGAGGGAGGGCCACGGGAGAGAGGCAGGCAGGCCCAGGGTAGGGTGGGGAAAGAGAGCAGAGGGGAGCCTGCAGCAGGTGTCAGGAGGAAAGGGAGAGGAAGCCAGAGAGGGCAGAAGGAAAAGGGAGGAGGGAAGAGAGAGAAAATGGCAAGAAGGAGCAGTGGCAGGAGGAGAAGAGGGAGGAAGGAAAAGGCCAGGGGGCAGGAGGGGCCCGCAGGGAAGGAGCTGGTGAGGGCAAGAGCAGGCAGCGGGAGCCAAGCAGAGAGGCAGCCGTTGCGCTGCATGAGTGCATAGCTAAGTTCCGGTGGGAGCAATTTTATCAATAGCACTTTACCATACAAGTGATTCTCATCACAGCTGGTGCTAGGTGGGTTGGGAACAGCAATAAAAAAAACAGTTTTATTAAAAAAAAATCATTCAGGTTATTTGAAAACGCTGTACGCACGCCCCTTCAGGCGCTGGTGGAGGAGGCCTGGGTGGGCAGACAGCCCTTCGGGGACTCGGGGCACAGCCCCAGCATACACACACACACACGCACACATATGTGAGTGTACACACACATAGACACAGGCCATAGGAGAAAGTACACTGCCATTAGGTCTCCACAGAAAGGGGCTGGACTATTGGCAGAGCCCAGCCAGCCAGGCTGGAGGCTGGCACCCCTGGCAAGGCTGAGGGCGAGGAAGAGAGGAGGTACTTCTGGGCTCTGTGCCAGGCACACCCACATGTGTGATCCCATGTCCTGTGAGATGCTCTCCAGCCTAGACAGGGCTTGTCTGGCACATGCAGCCTCAAGAACGAAGGCCGCATATCACAAAGGACCAAAGAAGGCTGGAAGAATCAAAGAATGTCAAAAGAATCATAAAATCACAGAAAGTCACCTTTTAAGGGGTCTCCAAAGACCATCTGAAGAGCAGTTTTGGAACTGTATTGCTTGGAGCCCTGGGGTTCTAGAAGGGGCTGTGATGGACATAGGGAAGACATAGGGGAGCAGGTGGTCATAGTTCTGCCCCTACTTCACTTTGATGTCTGTTTTTAATTTTAATTTTCTGTGCTAATATTGGAGTTTTTTTTTAAAATCAGTATTCTTTTAACAATATGTAAAATAAATTAAAACAAAGGAAAAAATTCTGATCTAGTTCAATCTATTTTACAAATAGAGAAACTGAGGCCCCGAGTGGTCCCTTAGTTTGCTGGTGACAAAGTCAGGACGCATGCCCCACTTTAAGCGGCTGCTCCCACAAGCTGTTTTTCTTGCATTTATTTAACAAGAATGTGTGGTTACCGGGGCCAGGGGAGCTGGGGGTGAGAGAGTTTATTATTCTCACTGAGACGACATCAATGCAAACACCAGGCTTAAGAATTTTCCAATTTCCCACTGTGTTCTCCAGCTAGCAAGAGTCCTCTCCTGGCAGATAAACAGTCCTTGCATGGCTAATGTATTATTTCCAGAGCATATTTATTGATTCTAAATACTTGAGAGGGGAGGTTTTATTTTGTCCTTGTCTTTTTTTGTTTTTCTTTTTTCTTAAACCATGCGACTCTCGACGGTGGTTTACTTAGAGCCATAGTGTTTCATAAACCAGAGTGGATTTAAACTTTATCACCCCCTCCCCCCATTTTATTGCTTCTGCCAGGTGATAGTGTAAATATTCCTGGAGTCGTTAATATTCCCTAGTGTGAACGGAGAGTAGAGGTTTGTGAACAAATGGTTTGTTGCTAACAAATTGGAAAATGCAATTTTTAGATTCTTCATTGGCGCTAAACATAACAGCTCCTTGCATGTCGATACTGGGTGATAATTCTCAAAGGTTGGTTTAACATGTCTCACCTTAGTGATCCTGACAACACCTCTGCAAAGTAGGTAGAGCAGGAATTCCCACTTTATGGAAGGAGAAGTGAAGACCCAATAAGGACAAGATTTGCACACTTATTGGAGCCATAATTAATGCTTTTGTTTGTGGGAAGCTGTGTTGAACAAGGCCAACTTTGTGCACGCTCCAGCTAGGGGCTTTATATGTCTTACTTGGTTCTTTCCAGCCTGTGAGAGGTTGCTATCTTCAGGATATATATAAGGGAGTTGAAATTCATGGAGATTAAGTGACTTCCCAAAGGTCGAAGGTCACTCGATTAGAAAGTGAAGGAGCAGGATGAAGGTCAGGATGGACCCCTGGAAATGCCAGACTCCCCAGCACTGAGCATTAAGCATGGGGCACTTTGTCACCTGCCAGGTTCTCAGCAGCACACTAGAGGAGAAATAAATGCCCCAATTATCCTTTTACCCAAACGGAAGGAGAAGGCAAGGTCAAGGGACTCCTTCTCCATGCTACTTCGAGGGGAGAGCTTCCCTAGACCCTGGAGTGTGTGTCCAGAGTCAAGACCCAATTGTGTGGCACAGCCCAGCAGGTAGCCTTGTCTAAGGTGGACCCCCTGGACACAGTGGCAGTGAGGATGAGGGACCCTTGCACTTCACTCTCTCTCCAGCCCAAGACAGGCCCAACTCACCCAGTAGGAGACAAGCATTTTTGTCCTCTTGTTTGTCTTTGTAATGGTTTGATGGCCAAGTAAACACACATCGAGCATCTACTATGTGCTCCAACACACCCAGCTGCCTCTGGCTGCTCAGTGCCCCCTATTAAAATACTCCTCTTAAAGGGTACCCATGTTTTGGACTTTTCCTGATCTCTGAATCCCATTAAAACTTATCCTTTCTGTGTCCTGTGTTTTAGACACATACCAGAAAATCTGGTAGATGTACTTAAAGAAAACCCTCACCAAAAGGCTTCTAATTTATTTATATATATATATATATATATATTTCCTCTTTCAGAAATGAAGTAAAATCCCTCTGAAGTTATCAAATCCAGAAAGACCTGAATTGAGCCCTACTTCATCCCTTACTAGCTGTATCTTAGGCAAGTCACTTAACCTCTCTAAGCTTCAACTTTCTCCTCTGCAAAAAAGGGGCAGGGGGGGAATTACTGCATGATTGTTACTAAGAAAGATCCCCTTTCTCTGCCCTTTCAATGTCCTTGTGGAAAAGACAGACTAATGGTGGGGCTTCCCATCCTTCAAACTTCTCCTCTCTCTTGATGTATTACTTTCCTGCCCCACAGCTGAGCACTGTCTCCTGCCCTGCACTCCAGAAGCATTTACTACCAGTCTCCCTGGATTGTCAACTTCTCCAGGGCAGGAATCATCACCCTCAAAGTACTGGGATAGAAATTGTGGGTATTTTTATTTTCCCCCAGCTTTCTGCAAAGTAAGCCATGTTAACTCTCAGCTGATTGACTGACTAGATTTGGGCCCTGTCTAGGCACCAGGAAAGGGACTGTACTTCTAGGCAGCAATTCTGTTCAGTGACCTTAGTTTTATATCTTGACAACCACCAATTCAATTCAGGCTACTAATCCTCAAAGGCCAGCTTATACCCGATCCCTTCAGAAACCTTCCCAAAAGTCTACTTTTGTTTTGGAGTATATTTCATTGTTTTGGAAGGATTTGTTTCCTTATTTCCACTCACCCATTTGTCTCCCTTATTCCCTGGCTAAACCAGGTCCTGGCACTCAGCAGAGGTCTTCTAGTGAAGCACTGGAAGGCCTAGATTCTAAACGTGTCAGTGTCTACAGCACCAGCTTAAGCAGAATTGGTGACCAGTTCAGCCAATAGAGAAGAATCAGCTATGTTGAGCACATCACCTGTTTTTGTGCATTTGCATGACAGAAAAGGCTTTTAAAATGCTTGAGAATAGATGGCTCTCTTAAACTGGTTACATATGCCCTTTGCAGTCCTGTTTACCCTTTACCTTTGTTGAATGAATGAATGATTGAATGCCAGTGGATGGTGCCCATAGTATTATACTTGGCCTTGAAGTCCTATTCTTGGGAGGGACTACTGGGTCTCCTTATTGTGACCTCACACCAGGGGATGTGATGTTCTTAAAAGTGACAAAAAGATGCAGAGTCTTATAGATACAAACTCACACAGAGTTGAAGAGACAAAGGCAGAGACTGCGAGAGAAATGAAGGAGTAGAGACAAAGAGAGCAAGTCATGAATATGAGTAAAGACCCACAAAAAGTAGGGTTGACCCCAAATGATCAAGAACAAGACCCACGTGACATCGGGAGGCTTTACTGGAAGCCAGGAAGGAGAAAACACAGTTCTGCCATCAGGGACCTCCGAGTGTAGCCACAGGGGCAGGATGCTTGTGCAGGTGTGAGCATGATCCCTACTCCCCAACTGGCAGGAGAAAGGCTTGATGGCAGGCAACAGACCTCCCTGCCCCTTCAAATGTGTCCAACCACCAAGCTTGATTCTGTCCCCTCCTCCAAGCCTTCTGAGGTTCCTTGATTTCCTTTTCTCTGACCACACGACCAAAGGATTAATTATTTTCACAGTAAATTGTTGTGGGTCCGCATTCTCTTCCCGGCTAGGCAGCAAGCTTCCGGAACTAGGACCCTAATCTAGCTGTTGATCCACCTCCTGCAGTTCTTTGCAAAGGGACCGGTGCCTAAAAGTTGTTCAGTATAGACTGATTAAAGAGGGAAAAAGAAGAGCCAGCTGTTTGGAACAGGACCCAGCCTTGAAGGCCAACTTTTTTCCCTTGAAGGGAAAGGTGTGATGACATAATCCACATGTCATTCCACTTGCAGGTTTAGAGGTGTGTTTTGGTGGGGGTGGGAGGAAGGAAGAGAGGGGGAGTGGGGGGTGGGGAAGTGGGGAGAAGTCCTGGGAGTTTGGACGGACTTGTTTTGTCTGTACAGAACCAAAGAGAAGTGTCGGTGGTTCCATGGGCATGTGACACACCTGAGCAGTCATGTGACCAGGCCTGGCCAATCAGAGTTCTCTACCGCACAGAGTTCAATCAATCTGAACTCTGATTGGCTCAGAGCTGGGCAACTGGGCCAATCAGAGTCCTCTCAGGGTTTGGCGGGCGTTCTGGAGGAAGAGGCTCCTCCTGTGCCCAGGCACCGCCCGTGATGGGGATGACTCAAGGCTGTCCTGACTGGTTTTGCCGGGGACTACGGAGAGTACCTGACTGAGAACAAAACCAACCCCGGAAAGCAGAGTCGGGAGATGGAGGAAAAGAAGCCGATTCCTGGTGTCTTGAAGGGACCCGTGATTCGAGAGTGTTTGAACCAGCCTGCTTCTTGAACCTCCCAGTTTTATGAGCCAATAAACCCTCCTCCCGCTTTTTTTTTTAAAACTAAGACCTGTAATTTGTAATGGACAGAGCCCTGACTAATATAGTGAGTGGGTTGTCAGTGCAATTTGCTCAGACCTTGGTTTCAAAAAATAGCCATAAGGGCTATGGGGAAAACGAAACGGCAATATTCCAGCAGCTGGGCTGGGGAGGGGTGGCTTCCTTAGACTGCAAGCAGGGAAGGGCTTTCTGAGCGGCAGGGAAGAGCCAGCCCTGAGAAGGTCTGAGGGAGGCGTTCCAGGCCGAGGCATCGGCAAGGGCAAAGGCTCTGAGGAAGGAAGGAACTTGGCGATTAAGGCACAGAAGGAACCCATCGTGGCAGTAGCCAAGCGAGCAAGGGGAGATTGACAGAACAAGACAGAGATGCAGGCAGGTGCAGAGCCTGTAGAGCCTTGAGGGTGAAGATGGGGAGTTCAGACTGTATTCCAGGATGGGAAAAAAAAAAAAAAATCACTGGGCAGCGAAGGGATCTGATTGGCTCTGGCTGTGGCGAGGAGGGGCCGCAGAGAAACAGCAATGGAAGCAGAAAGGTGAGTGCAGAGGCTGATGTAATAGTCCAGGTGAGCAGTAAATGGTTGCTTGGACCTTGGTGGGTGGAGGAGACAGAGATGAGGGTGGATTCAGCATGTACCTTGGAGGGAGAGCTTAGATGAGTTATTAGGACACTGGATGTGGGAAGCGAAGGAATAAGAGATCAGATATTTCCTGAAAGACCAGGGGAGTAAAAGTTTTGTGCATATATGTGAGCCACCAATGCAAATGTGCTTTGAAAAGTTAAGTGCCAAACAAATGTGTTGTAGGCTGTCATTTCCGGGAGGGCAGGAGCTGGGTTCAGCCTGGAGATTGGCTCAGAGTGGGCCTGATGGCTGGGCGGACAGGTGAATGGGTGGGTGGATTTTGGAATGGATGAGTGCATGGATGGAAGGGTAGGAGAACTGGTGGATGGGGGGATGGGTTGGTGGGTGGATGGATGGGAAGACAGGCAGATGAGTGGATGGATTTTTAGATGTATGGGTGCAGGATAAATGAATGGATGGGGATGAGTGGGTAAGTGTTGGTTGGGTGGATGGCTGGATGACAGGCTATGTCCACTTTGGATGTCACGGCCACATCAGAATCTTCCACTGCAGGAAGGGAGGGACATCACCTCCTCTCACTTGGGCTAAGAGGCTATCTCAAGCCTCCCCAGGAGGTCCGGTGGGGATTGACTTAAGAGTCAGCTAGATGTTGGTAACCTTGGCTTGGAGAGAGGCACAACATGCCTGTGAGCCCAGAATCCAGAAATGCAGCTTCCTGCCCAGCACCTGCCACTCCCTGGCATCCAGAGGGATGGGTGGGGCTCAACCAGCCTAGCTCCTTTCTCCTCCTGGCCTATCCTGTGAACTCACCTAGGAGGGCTTCCAGGGATCCTTTCTCACAGGCCAAGGAGGAGAGCAGCTGCCACATTGGAAATGTCTGTGGACACGGGAAAGGAAATCTTCCCTTCAATTAGACACCCCAAACAAGCTCTATGAGGAAGTGGATAGCTCTACCTGGGTGTCAAAGGGTCTGGATTCCAGCTGCATGCAACTCCTCACTCCTTCCCTGGACTTTCCGTAAAACTGGATGCAGTGATCTCTAAGACCTTTCATAGAGATTTTATAAAATATCAGTTTCTTGGTTGTTCTCATGATTTTTACTTTTTGATAAAACAAACTTTATTGAAGTATGATTTACATACGCTAATATCCATCCATTTTAAATGTATAATTCGATGATTTTTGGCAAGTTTACAGAATTGTGCAATCTTCACCACAGTCTAATTTTAGAACATTTTCATCACCCCAAAAAGATCCTTGTGTCTGCCTGCAGTCAATCCCAACTCCCACTGCAAGTCCCAGGCAGCCATTAATCTGCTTTCTGTTTCTGTATTTGCCTTTTCTGTATGTTTCATATAAATAGAATCATACAATATGTGGTCTTTGTGCCTTACTTCTTTTACTTAGCATAAAGTTTCTGAGATTCATCCATGTTGTGGTATTTTTTAAACAATGGAAGTAATTATAAGTTTTAAAACAAGGACTTAATCTTACTTTTCTAAATAATCTGACAAATTCCAACATTTGTTTTAGACACAATGGATTTGAATGAGGTTCGTTCCAACTTTCAAGGCTTGAATTTTCAACGTAAATTTTGGCAAAGTCTAGATTCTTTGTTCTATACAGCACATGTCTGGTTGATTTGTTTGTTGGCTGGCTGGGTCCTCTTGGGCCAACTGATTGGCCACTTCCACTTACTGTTCCTTTCAAACTGTCCATTTCTTTCAAACTGGTTTACCCATGACTTTACCTCTGAAGACATCCACTGTTTTCCCTTCAACAGATTGGTAATGGATTGCTTCAGCAGCCACAGAGTTTTTTGTTTGTTTATTTGTCACATTGCAGCATTTTGTCTAGGAACATCACTAGGAGAGAGGCCATTTTCAAAAAAAGGGTGAGCCAGAATACAAATGTTTACAGCAACCCGTAGGCCAGCCCTGACAGAGCTGAGTATCAGGCTGTATTTGTCCATGGGTCTTTTCAACCAATAGACATTGGCAGCCCACTGTGTCCCAGGTGGTGTGCTAGGCTTTGGACATAGAGAGGAACAAAATTTGATTTAGATGTCTTGTTTACTTCAATGTGTCACCTTGAACAAATTATTATGTAACTTCTCTGGGCCTTGGTGTCCTCATCTGTAAAATGGGGATAGTAGTAGTACCTGCCCCATAGGATTTCTGTAAAGAAATAATGCTGCCAAATACTTAGAACAGTGCCTAGCACTTCATACATGCTCAGTAGGTGGCAGCTGTGATATTATTATAGTTGACATTATTGTGGCACACCCCTGCCCTCAGACAATTAGCATTCTTCAAAGCGATACAGACATGGAGTTAAACAAACATAAAACAACCTGATAGGTGCTCAGTGGGCGTGTGCTCAGATTATTGTGGGCACACACAGAAGGTCATGCTTGGCCGCCACCTAGAGTGGGTGTGGAAGACTGGCCAGTCATGTGTACTCTTCCAGACATGGACAAGTCAAATGTATTTTTGAACAACTCTGATTATATACCATCCCCATGATGAGACTGACATCCAGTTCCACTTGGACTGTCCCCAGCCCAGCTCCTCTGTGTCATGGCTGGTCTTGGAGTCTGCCCTGCCCCCTCCATCCCACACCCTTGCTCTGCTCTGACCTTATGCATTGCTTCCGCACTTGTCCAGTCCACCCCTCTGAGTCCTTCTTTCCAAGGTGCTGCTCATATCTATCCTGTTCCCACAGTTCTTTCCAACTCCTCCAGCTCACCTGGGCCCTTCCTTCATAGCTCTTAAGGGCTCTGAGGTGTAAGGAAGTAATTGAAGGACTGTATAAAAGGTCTTATCCAACTCTCTTGTTCTACGGATCTCGAAACGGAGGCCCCAGGAGAAGTGACTTGACAAAGAGCAGCAATGGCACCACCCTGCAGTGAGCTGTCCACCTTAGGAGTTGCCTGGAGTCCTCCCTCCCTCTAACAGCCTCCGGCCCATCCCCAAGGCCTGTTCCTGCATCCTAAATACCATTTCCATCCATCTGCCTGGCTCTGAGCCACTATCATTTCTCAGCCTCCTCCTTGATCTTCCTGCCTTCACCTTCGCTTTCCACCTCTGGTGTCCCCAGTGCAGCAGGAATGAAATTTCTGAACTACAATCCTGATTATTCCACTCCCCCACTGAGAATCTTCAGTGACTTTCCACTGGCTCCAGAGTAGCCCACTCTCTTTAGCAAGGCTTTCCAGGCAAGCGTGGGCTGGAGCCGCAGCACCATGCAGCCTCCGACCTCCTACTCTCCACAGGTCCACCCGAGGGAGCGTCCCTCACATCTTTGACCCTTCTCACCCTTGGGTGTCTGCACAGGCCCTCGCCTCTGCCTGGAGCTCTGTCCACCCCTCCTCCCTCTGCCAATCCACCTCCCCTTGGCCTGGCTGATACCTATTCATCTTTAAGACCTTCCCTGGCCCAGGTAAGCCTCCCCTGGGCCCCTGTCATTCTCTGGACCTCCTCGTCATAATGCCCACCCCACTACTGGAATTGCTGTTGTAATGCTAGACTCTCAGCTCAGCGAGGGCTGGTTTGCCAGCATACCTGTAGCTCTTAGCACAGTGTCCCATGGGTAAAGGCAGCCAATGCATGATTGGTTTTTGCTGTTGTCCTTTTCTTTTACTTGATAGTAAAAGTTACATGGTACCTAGTGTTCTGCACCCTGCCTTGCCACTGAACAGTGTTGGGGCTGGAGGGGTCCAGAAATAACTCTCCTCCCTTCAGACAGGCAAGAATCAAGATGTCAGCTTTATTTCTGATGAAAGCTAGACTGGAGAATGTGTTTGACCAAAAGACTGTGCTCACCCTCTTGCTCTACCCTCCCAGCCCCAGTCACACCTCGTGCCTGCAGGACTGCCCCGGGACTGCTGCCTCCTTCTGGGAGGAGAGGAAGGAAGAGAGATGTTGGAGGGTCTCTGATTGGACCAGAAGGAACAGGTGCCCAGCCCTCGCCCAATCAACAGTGGCCAGGTGGGCAGGGCCTCTAAGAACAGGCATCACCCTTGGATCTGTTCCTGCCACATCTGCAGGGAAGTTGCTTCCTCCACATCTGCACAGTCCCTGCTGACAACACCAGAACTTTTGTCCTCCTTCATGTGATCCTGCTACTACTACCATAGCCTCAGTGGAGGGGCAAGGGGGGAGCCACACTTCTTGCCACCTCTCCATCCCTTAATTCTGCCAAGGCAGTAAGAAAGGTGCTATGGTTTGAATGCTCCCTCCAAAACTCATGTTGAAATTTAGTTGCCAATATAATGGTATTGGGAAGTGGGCTTTTAAGAAGTGATTAAGTGACGAGGCGTCTGCCTTCGTGAATGGGTTAATGCCATTATCATGAGAGTGGGCTTCTGGTGAAAGGGTAACTTTGGCCCCCTTTCCTCTCTGTCTTGTGTGCCCTCACCCTCTCTCGCCCTCTCTTGCTATGCGATGCCTTCCACCACAGGATCATACTCCCCAGATGCTGGCAGCATGCTCTTGGACTTTCCAGCCTACAGACCTGTGAGCCAAATAAACCTCTGTTCTTTACAAATTACCGAGTCTGTGGTATTCTGTTATAGCAGCAAAAAACAGATGAAGACAGAAGGGTTGTGGACATCTGGAAGAAACTGTAACAAAGGAAAAAAATTAAAGCCACAGGTTAAATATGACACTTCCCATTAAGGGAAAATAACAGCAGCAATAGAACAGTAAGCTGTCTGCTGGAGGAGCCCCTGTGGGCACTTTGAGGTCTCCATCTCCCTCCACTCGCCTGAGCTCCAGTATCTTCACTCTTTCTTCTTAAAAATCTCCATGGGGTGGCTCTCTAGCACTTAGGGGAACCCCATCTCCTACCCACAGGGGCTGGACCTGCTTCTCTACCAGACAGAAATATAATCCTTCCCTAGAGGTGCCTTTCCCAAAGCCCAAGGAACACAATTTGACATGACACTGAGCTGAATTTGGGTGGAGAGGTTGGGGAGAGTAGGATAATCTAGGGGACCCCCAGGGATCCAAAGTAGGCTCTGCTGTAGGCCTCCCTGCCTCCCCATTTTTCAAACACCCAGCACACACACACACGCATGTGCACACACACACACACACACCTCCCAAGGACTACCAGTAATCCCTAGGGACATTAGAGTCCAGACCCACAGAAAGGTAGCAAAACCTTTGCCTGAATATATTGCCTGCCGTCTGGAGAGGGAGCAGAGTGGTATCCATCTCCCTTTTATTCACCCCTATCCTTCCAAACCATCTCCGGAGGACAGCCATAGCAGAGGAAATAGACCCATTACCTTTGCAACTTCAAACAACAGAGGCACGCTCCCTGGCAGGTCCTTTTGGTTTCACAGAAGGTAGTAGAAGCTTTGAAATCCCTGCTTTTCCCTGGCCAGGTGCCCCCACACTAACCTCTGAAAGCAGAAGGGAGGTGTGATGAGAATTTATGGCCTCTCTGCACATTGCAACGCCCCCCGGGGTGGGAGAGAGTGTTGGTTCTTCCTGTTACAGATGCATGAAGTGTATCAGGACTCATGATTTATGGGACCACAGCAAGATTTCATCTGGAATAAAGTTTACTTGTATTCAGAGAAGGAAAAGTAACTGACCCATGCCTTCCTGCAGCCCTTCCCTAATTCTGACACAATTGCTGTGGGAGAAAATGATCAATTTCCTCACCAAGACCCTTTCCCGCAGCAGACAGAGCTTCAGCAGGCTTGGAGCATTGCACAGAGCATCTGGTTTTTCCCTTTCCATTATTCAAGCACTCACTGTATTGTGGAAGGCAAAATCATAATGCACATGCTTTTATCTTGAGGGTTGGTATTTTTAGTATGGAAGCCAGGCTAAATGAAATTAAAATTAAAAAAAAATAAAGAGGAAGGGAAAATATATTGAGGCTTAGATCATTGGCTGAGATTACGCAAACATTCTTCAGTTCTGAATCTTGGTGGGATGGCTCTTGTAGGTTTGTGTATGTGCAGGGAGTGGGGTTCATTTCAGGGCAGAGAGCAAGGTGGGGGCTATGCAGGGGACCGTGGTGATAGGGCCGCCTCAGTATCCTTGAGACGAGGCCTGGATGCCAAGGCTGGATCTTGAAGTTTCTGAGCACCCTCTATGTAGCCAGCCCTGTCCTGGGAACTGTCCTGTGCAGAGTCTCATTGGCTTGTAGGGTGAGCCTGTGAGGCAGGTCCCATCACTCCCATTTTTCAG
Source organism: Daubentonia madagascariensis (assembly GCA_023783475.1). Lineage (NCBI taxonomy): Eukaryota > Metazoa > Chordata > Mammalia > Primates > Daubentoniidae > Daubentonia > Daubentonia madagascariensis. Next base: position 763,035 of record JAKFHU010000144.1, on the reverse strand, counting down.
GTGGTAAGACTGAAGCCCAGAGGCACACCCTGACTTGCCCAAGTTACTCAGCTGGAAGCAGCAAAGCCAGGACCTGAGCTCAGTCTGTCTGACACCAAAGTCCTTACTCCTTCGCTGCACCTGCTACCCTGCTAGGGGAGGTTGGCCTCCAGCCTCATGAAAGTGGATCATGGAAATATCCCCCACCTCATGTAAAAAACTTGTTTTTCTGGATAGGAAGGAAGTGTTAGTACAAGTAGGCCCTAAAACATAATCACAGAGCCCTGGTGGGTTCCATCACTGGGGCAGCCCTTGTGTGAGTAGCTGGATCAGCTCAGTCTGGGACGGGTTGAAGGGCTGTGAGCAGGGGTCCCAAATCCAGACTGCAAGATGAAACCATGGCAGTCAGCAGGGACCTGGGCAGGCAGCCTCCTCGCTGTCCACACGCTCCTAGGCTCAGGCTACCCTCGAGTGGGCTGGACCCAGTTGACAACAGTGCCAGTCCTTGTCAGAGCATAGCCACAACCCCTCCCAGCTGTGCTGAGGTGGCCATGATGCCAGGCCCCCGCACCATGAGGTGGGCCAAGAAACTCAGGCCAGAACCCTGGTCAGTCAGAATATGTCTGTGACTCCGGGGCCTGTTCCATAGGCCATCTGCCTGCCAGGAGACAAGGTGGAACTTTCTGGAGATGCAATGAGGAGTAGAAGGAGGTCTTTGTGCTTTAGAGTCAGGCAGACTGGGAATCAAATCTCTGTGTTGCCACTTAATGGCTGGGTGACCTTGGGCAAGTTACTTAGCCTCTCTGAGCCTCCATTCCTCTCTATTATAAGGATAACTATAACTGCCTCATAGAATTATTGCTAAATGAAATGAAATAATTACTTAAAACACTTAGCCCAATGCTGTCTTTGAAGCCAAGTGCCCTGTTTTATCCTTGCGTCAGGCACAGGGGACCACACGGTGTAGGTTCTCTGCTCTCTTTCTTCTAGGAGAATGATAACAGTAGCCTGAGCTACAGCCCGGGTGAGGACTTAGCGCTTGTGCAAGCACTCTCTCATCTAGTTCCCACAACAAGCAAGTACCATTAGCAGGCTCACCTTACAGCTAAGGAGCTCAGACTGGTAACTTGCTGAAGGTCCCACAGCTAGTACATGACAGCAGGGATTCTATCCAGGCCATGTCCGATTCCAGAGTAGCATTCCTAACTAGAGTGCTTCATATTCCAATAGACATCAATGAGCGTGGCCCAGTGTGAAATTGTGTTTATGTTGCCTCCCTACAGCCTGTGTTGTATGGAGCCAGGGTGTGTATGCGTGTGTGTGTACGTGTGTGTGCATATGTAAGCATGCATGTGTGTACATATGTGTGCAAGTGTGGGTGTGTGTGTTTATCTTCCGTGTCAAGAGTAAGGGATGAGGTCTTGGGCAGGCCTTAGAAGGAGCAACTGGCACATGTGCTGTGTCCATCAGATCTTGCCACTGACTGTCTAGCCTCAGGTAATCACTGCATTATCCTGAGCCCCCCTTTCCTGGCTTTGAAAGGCAGAGTTCTCCCTGCACTTTCCTTGGTAGGACTGCAGAATGGGCTGGACAGCACCTTCCAGGTTCCCATGCACCTGCACTCAGACAATCACTCTAAGGCCCTGAGCCATCTCCTCCCAGCCTGGGCAGCAGCCGGCTCTGGAATTGCCCTTCTGCTCTGTGGGAATGCTCTTCTTTTCTCCCAGCAACACCAGATTGTTCCAAGGAGGGGAAGCCATGGCTGAGATTTCTCTGTATCCCTGGTGCTATCCTGGGAACACAACTGGGGTATAAGGAATCCCTACTAGATCTTACAGCAAAATTGAATGTGCATATGTATGCATGTATGAGAGTGTGGGTGCATCCTGGTATTCTTCCTTGAGAAAGAACGAGCTTCTATTTACAACATGTTTTCCTAAGAACCTTCTGATGGATCACCTCCTTTGCCCCACATGCCTCCCCTGCCAGGTGAGAGAGAGGATAAGCGGCTTGCTGGAAGTCACAGCCTCGCTCCAGCCCAGCCACCTCTCACTGACTTACTCACAGCAGAGAACAGACATGGCTGTGCTGCCAAGCTCCCTTTCCTGGTGGAGGGCAGGCAGGTGAGAGGGAGCCCCACTCTCCCACCCCTGCTGCCTGGAAGGCTGAGGAGCTGTCAGTGGGGGAGTGGCAGGCAGGGGCATTGGCCCCTCTGGCCAGGCAGCCTTCCCCTCTCGTCAGCCCTTACTGCCCCTGCAAGATACGTGTTGTGAGTGGGTTAAGGGTGAACCAGGGCACAGATAAGGCCTGTGCCAGGGAGGAAGGCAGCCCCAGCCGGTGTGTGCAAGGATGGGAACCTTGAAGCTAAGGAAGATGTGAGGGTGTGAGGGGTGCACACTGCCCAGGCCTGTGACTCAGGGTCCCTCGACTCCATGCATCCCCAGGGCAGAGGCAGGAAGCCCCAGAGTGACACAGTAGCTGGTGGTGGTGGTCTTGGTGATGGGGGGTGTGTGTGTGACAGAGAGAGAAAGAGAGAGATTGGCTTTGTGTGGGAGCTGGAGGGACCACAGGGAGAAGCAGCAGAAGTGATGTCACAGATCTGGCAACTCCAGGGCGTCTGCCTCGGGCCTTGTCCTCCTTATTTCTGTGCCCCTTGGCCTTCAAGACCCCCATGGTGCCCTAGAAAACACGAGGTGGACTCCCTGGTCATGGAAGTCTCAGAGCACAAGGCAGGCTGGTGGGTATCTTGGTTCCAAGCCCATTTCTGACCACGGGCAGGTCAATGAAGCCTCTGGGCCTGAGTGTCCCCATCTGGACGTGGGGCGAGAGTCCTGCACTACACCAGGCTGTGCAGCTTCAAAGACATGATGCATGTGGCAGAATTGTCATCAATAATGTGAGGGGCTTAGCCCTGCCAAGAGGATTCTGGACTTGGAGAATTAGGGAAAGGGTAAGCCTATGCTCTCAAATTGACCATTATCTCCACCCTGACCATGAGCAGGGATGAACCAGTGTGTCCCGATGGGGCCAGGGAGGGAAGGAAAGCTGGGGAAGGCTGGGGATGGCTGGACCACTGTCCCCCTCAATGACATTGATAGCCACCATAGTGCAGGCCATGCTGGGTGTCCTGGGTGGGCTGCCAGTGCACAGCTACCTGGCCTGCACTGGGCAAGGCCTCCCTCCCCAGGCAGAAGGCAGAGGGCACATGCACACTGTCAACAGGGGTTTGCAGAGGCCATCTGGACAGCTTCTGAGTGGCCAGCCCCACCCACTCACCAGCCTGTGCTCAGGCTCCTGTAAAGCCCCCATCAAGAGCTGCCCAGCTATTCTGGGACACGCTCTGCTTAGTCTGGCTCATGTATGCCCTGACCTGTGCTCCTCTCATGGACCTACTAAAACCTGATTTCCTGAAGCAAACATTGGCCTTGGATTCAGGGAGACTTAGTGTGAATTTGGCTCCATCTCTGGGCAAGTTATTCCCCTCCTGAAGTCTCAGTCTTCACCTGTTAAATGGGAGTGACAACACTGCCTACCCATAGGGCTGTTGGAATGATAAATATTGAAAAAATATATAACGAATACATAATATATAACAAAGTACCTCGCATAAATTCAGTAAATGTTGGCCAACGTTATTTGCTGTTACTGTTGTTTATATGATTGTCTCTCCCAGAGGAGAGTCTAAGTTCTTTGAGAACAAAAACCATGTTTAATTCATCTTTGCTTTCTCTGGGATCCCAGCACGATACCTGTTATAGAAATTCAGCAGTTTTGTGCATTCGGCACCTACTATGTGTGTATATATCATGCTAGACTGTCTTCAGGATTTTGCTTGTGCTGAACCACCAGGTGCAGGTGCATTGGTCTCCTGCATCGTTGCACAGTACAAAAGTGTCTTTAGGGCCGACGTCCCCTCTTTCTCTGCTCCAGTCTCTTCTCTCCCAGCTACCAAGGTCCTTAGGGCTCCCACCTCCTCCTCTTACTCCAAACCAGATGGATGTATCTCCAAAAAGTATTGGATAAATTCATACACACTTGGGTATAGATAACTGATAACCCCTTGAGGTGTTGTTTCTCCAAGGGATTATTTTAATTCTAAGAAAGATTTAAATCTAAAGCAGGTGTCCTTAGTATAGGTCCATGGAAGGTTTGAGTGTGAATACAGTCAATGTACTCACACCTTTTTTTTCCTGGAGAGAAAGTCCATGTCTTGCATCAGATTTGCCATTGGTCTGTGAACCAAAAAAGATTTAAGAAATGGTTCCCTAGAGTAGGGCTGTCCGGTAGAATTTTCCATGGTGAAGGAAATGTTCTATATCTGTGCTGTCCAACATGGTAATCACTAAGCACTTGTGGCTATTGAGCACTTGAAATGTAGCTAGTGCAAGTAAGGAACTGAATTTTTAATTTCATTTATATGAGTTAATTTAGACTCAAACACAAATAGCCATGTGTGGCTGGTAGCTACCATTAGACGGTGCAGCACGAGATGATAAAAATTCAATGGTAGAATTTTAGATAGATTGAAGAGGTGGTATTTTAGAGTACACAAGGGGATTCTTAAGAACAAGAATTTCTCAAGGTCTATGAAATTTAAAAATTCACTCATTCATTCATTCATTCATTCAGGCATGCATATATGCATTGGCACTGACATCTGCCAAGCAGCCACCAGGCATGTGGTGCTAAGAGAACAAATGGTGACTAAGAGAGGTGCCTGCAAATCACCGGGACCAGAGTGTCTGCCCAGAATGTGAGGGCAGGTCCCTTTGGGGGTGTCTGTGTATTTAGGAAAGCAAAACCACCCTATTTGGTAGTCCAGTCCTTATGATGTTGGCAATCTTGTGAGCAAGAGAATCTTTCTTCACCTTAGAAGGATGGTAGGTCCCCACAGATAAGGAGAGAGAGGAGTGGGGAACCTTGCAAAATGGAAGAGGCTGGGGATAGCTCTTGGAGGACCAGATTCAGTTTATAAATGGAAATTTCATAGTTAACTTTGTGTGGATGTCAGTGAGGCAAACCTTGGGAAACAAGTAAACTTAGCATCTGGCTTTCACTGACTTTGAGGCTTCTTTTCTTATATGTTATCACCAGCTCATCTACTCCTGGGGTTGTGGTGAGGATCAATTATGGGCGAAGCTCTTATAACTGTGCCTGTTGCACAGTGAGGGCCTTGTAGTGTCAGTATTATTATTACTGTTGAGAGTGTTCCCAGTAAATGTAGGCGTGGTAGGCGCTCACTACGTTTGCAAAATAAATGATTGAAATTGCTGAGTACACAAAACTATAAAGCATCAAGCAGAACGAAACAAAAGCTGAATGTAAAGGTCTGCAGTGGCCTTTGCCAACTACGAAATGGCCCAGTGCCATGGCCAAGGCAATCATAGTATCTGCAGGGACGAAAGAAAAAGGGCTTCCATGACAGTCTCTATGAGGGTTTGCCATCACGGCTTTGTGACCCCCATCTTAGGCCTTGGTTTCTCAAGTGGAAATGGACCACATTGTCTAAGACCTGCTTCAGATGTAGTACATAACAACATGCCACATGTCTCTAGCTGGGTCTTTTCAGCACTTGAGGCACAATGACCACATCCACATCTCCTTTAGCCAAGAGAGCTCCAACAATCCACATACTCAGAGACCAGAACTCGGTTCCAAATGGCCTATTTTGCAACAGCTCAAGAATTTCCAGTTGTATCTGCTTATGAACATCAACTCCAGAAGTGGGACGGCACGGCAGGACATCTGCAAGTGAGTTATGGAGGCACTTTTGGCCCTGCCAAGGAAGGGGATATGCCAGCGTCCACAGAAATAGACAAAATAACTCCAACAAGGTCCAAATTACACACTATAGAAATTTTAAAACTCAGTTAGGGAGAATAACCTCTTTTGTGTCTGGCTGTTATTAAGCTGGACACAGTCATAACTCCTTTCTGCTGGCTGCCTTCAGCCCTCAATGTGGTCTTTGTCTTGTCAACACGGAACCCTTTGGCCTCTAATTCTATTGTTCTGATTAAAATGCCAGAATCATTCTCCAGATCGCTGTTGATTTTATATCCTCTTAGAAGAAAAGGAAAAATGGAATTTTATCAGGCCTGTTCAACGTGTGAGGAATGGACATCATTTTAGGGTAGGGAGTGGAGGAGGAGGATGGTCCAGGATAAGGTCACTAGAAGATTCTGTCCTGCATAGGTTTGAGAAATGAGGTCTTCATGCTTGAGTGGAGAACCAGGCTGCAAAAAGGAATGTGAGCTGGCATCTCTTGGAATGACTTCAGTCTCTGAAGGAATTCTTCCAGGCTGGATATTTATGAAAAGTGATAACCCCAGATCTGTCTGCCCAACCAGTGTTCTTTATTCTGTCTCTACTTCTCTGGATCAAGTAGTAATGAGAGGGGGAGGAGAGGGAATTCAGGACTTGGAATGGGCCAAACTTGGCCGGCTCAGTTACTTCCTAGTTGGGTAGCACTGGGCAAATTTGTTTCTCTCTGAGACTTTGTTTCCCTTAACTATGAAATGGAAATATCAAATCTATGTTGTAGAATTACTGGAGGGTGAAATGACTGTATGTGAATGAAGTTACACATTAAGAGGAGTTTTTGTTATCATTATTTAATGTCTTTATTCAGCATTAAGATGTTGGGATCTCTAGTTGACCCCACCTATCTTGGTTTTCTTAAAGAACCTGTTTTCACCTTCCAACTGGATCTTCAAACAACTGGTGCATGTTGCTCCAAGAACTCCTGGTTTTATGTCACATTCCCACCGTCTTTGGCAATACACCTTCCTTTGCTATCTGCTGCACGCTCACAAACCCTCCATTCAACATTGAACATTCAACACTCATTGAGTGCCTACTCATGCATTATCTGCATGCCAGGCCAACGATTTATGTCTTCGCTGAACTTACATTCTAGGGAGGGAAGAAAGACAATAACTATGATACATAAGCGAATTACACAATCTGCTAAAAATTGGTAAGTGCTAAGAGGAAATGAAAAGTAGTCTGAGAGTATAGTGGGAGGTGTGGGGTGTGGGCTTCAGTGGTAAATAGGGTGCTCAGGGTGGCCTCATGGACAAGGTGAAATTTTAACAAAGGCGGGATGGAGATGAGGGAGCTGCCCAAGGAGATGGATGGGAGGGGAGATTTCTAGATGGAGGGAACAATTGAGCAGAGATCCGAAGGTGTGCCGGAATGTTCGAGGACAGGAAGGAGCTGGGTTGAGGGTTTCAGAATAGGCCGTACAGAAGGAGTTGGCAGAAAGTGTAGATCACACAGGGCTTTGTTAGCCATTGTAAGGACTTGGAGTTTGACTCTGCAAGGAGTGGAAGGCCATCTAGGGTCTTGAGCAGAGGAGAGACTTGATTATACTCATCTTTTAAAGGGATCTTCTGGTTCTATGTTAAGAGTAGATGGTAGGGTGGAAGCCGGGAGACCCATTAGGAAATCTTTGCTATAGAGTATGGGATAAATGATGGTGGCTTGGATCAGGCTGGTGTTGGGGGGTGGGGAGAGTGGTCAGAATCTGGGTCTACTTGAGGGTGGAAGCTCCAGGTTTGCTAATCTGTTGGACGTTGGGTGTGAGAGGAAGAGCGGAATCAAGGGCATCTCCAAGGTTTTTGGCTGAGCGAGAGGGAGGATAGAGGTGCTCTCAGCTCAGTTGAGGAAAGGTGTGGGTGGAGACAGTTTTGGGTAGGAGGAGATTAGGAATTTTGGGTATGTTGAGTTTTAGATGCCTGTTAGACATCTAAGTTAAGATGTTGAGTGGGTGTTTGGATATACAAGACTGAAGTCCAGGAAAGAGGTCTGAGCTGGAAATATAAATGTGGGAGTCATCAGCATAAAGTTGGTATTTAAAGCCATGAGACTAGATTGCCATGAGCATTTCTTCCCACAATGCTTCTGAGCAGTGAATAGAACAAATAAGATTGCATTGATAGTAATGCCTCCGACCTCACTGCTCCAGGCTGATGCAGGACCCCCAGCCCCTGAAAATGTTCCACCACTCCTACCTGGTACTTTTGGGAGTTCTATGGTGATATGTCATATGTGCTCAAATAAATCCAACCCTCCCAGCTATATATATATATATATATATATATATATATTTTTTTTTTTTTTTTTTTAAGAGACAGGGTCTCACTCTGTTGCCCATGCTGAAGCACAGTGGTGTGATCATAGCTCATTGTAGCCTCAAATTCCGGGGCTCAAGGGATCCTCCTGCCTCAGCCTCTGGAGTAGCTGGGACTACAAGTGCACACCACTATGCCCAGCAGGTAGGTAGAGATGGGGTCTCACTATGTTACCCAGGCTGGTCTCAAACTCCTGGCCTCAAACAGTCCTCCCTCCCTAGCCTCCCAGAATGCTGGGATTATAAGCATGAGCCACCACACCTGGCCTTCCCAGCTACATTGCTATTCTGTTGCCACGTCCAAGGGCATCAGTCAGGCAGCTTTGGCCAGTGCATGGGCACCTCTGCCTTATCCCCCACAGGCCCAGCATTCCAGGCATCACAGCCCCCACTGATGTTCTTTATCTGTCCTTGGGGTGTTACCGTCCTTGTGCCACAGTTCTCAAGGGCCCAGAGTCCAAGTGGAGGTGGGGAAGTGCATCTTCCTGATTCTGTGTCGATCTCTGTCTACTGGAGATCTCCGAAGCTCCCTAAGTTGGAGCCAAGCTTTCCCACACTGGGATGGGTTTGCCTGATGGTACCCAGAAGTATGTCAGGGAGTACACAATGCCACAAGATAAATGTGGTGCACCTTATTGGAGCATCAATTTTTCTCATGGAAAAACTGAAATAATTTTTTTAAATAGTAAAAGAATGATTATTTTGAAAAGTAGGATACAAAATTGGCATATAATTTGAAGTCAAACCCACAATATATCCATAATACTTTTCATTTATTACTATGTCACAGATCTCCCAAGCACCTCCCATAATTTTTCAATGGATGATTAATTATAAAATTTGATAAGTCCTGGGATACTGTCAGTGGTTGGAAGTGGAGTAGGAGAAAGAAGCTCAGAGCATTTGTTAACTTTTAAGTCCCTCAGTTGGACTAAGTAGAATTAGCCAGGTATCTCCCAGTGCCCAACGTAACAGAGGTAAGATGGCAAAGTAGGGTGATGAATTACATTTTTGAGAGGAAAATTATAATTCAGTGTGGTGGGGTAGTGGTCTCTTCTTTATCTAAGTCCCCATATCTGAGTTTCTGGAATCATACAGATGTGAAACCAAAGCCAGGCTCAACCATGGATAGTTTGAGATTCCAGCACAATTGTCCCTGATAAGGTGAAGTTCGCATCTCTCAAGATCAGGAAGGAAGGAGATGCACTGACCTAACCAAGCAGGCTTTATACTGAGATTTGATGGAGCTAGAGAACTGTACATCAGATGTGGTACATGGTATGTACTATGTGTGGGATGTTGAAACAGCAACCATGGAGGAGGTGACATCCAGGGATTTCCAGGGGTACACACCAGGAAGACAGTGTATGCACTTCCCACTCCAACCAAGCAACCCACACATCCCACACCCAGTGAACAATCATGCAAGCTATATGTAGTACTGAGTTCTGAGCTGGTGGTTCCAAATGATGGTGTTCTTCAGAACTTTGGAGCTTATTAAATGCACTTATCTCTGGGCATGTCTTCCAGACCTCCTGAATCAGAATCTTAAAAAAATATGTTTTTGTAAGGGCCTCTTAGGGTTTCCAGATTAAGTTCCATCTCACCCTGTCTCATGTTGACCTTGGCTTAGCCCTTGATACTCACTCTGTGCCAGGGAACTGGCTGCGTCCTGTGGAGAGTATAAAACTATGTAAGACATGGGCTCTGCCCTCAAACAACTCAAAGACATGAAAAGAAAAAGACAACTTCAGGAGTGAATTCAAGGCAATGAAATTATGGCTCTCTCTAGGCATTGCTGCTGAGAGCCCAGTGGATGGACACACTGGAAGAGCCATGAGATCATAGGAGGACTTATGCCAGTCTCTGACATCGATTGGCCAAGAAAATTGCAAAATGTGGCACAGATCTGGAGCCAGGATTCCAGCTGGCCCTACAGGGGAGTCAGTGTCTCATTGTGTCTGCAGAACTGATGGGCTGGCAACACCCCCAGGAAGAATTTGCTGCATGGGAGAGGAGGTGCTGGGAGGAGGTCTGCACAGAGATGTCTGGAGCAGATATGAGGGGCTGTGGAGGAACGGAGCACGCGCCTTCTCCCTGACCCAGCCCTGGAGTGGTCTGAATGCTGTGAAGTGAGGGTGGCAGGAGGGGCTGATGAAACTGTTTTCCTAGAGGCTCAAGTAATGTTTTTTGGGAGCCCAGGTGACAAAGTGTCCAGCAGAGTAGAGGAAGCATGCATTTCTCCCCTGTGGGGGTCCTGTGAGAACTCTGCACATCATGGTGGTTGTCCGTGGAGCAGTGGGTGAGAGCAGGGAGACTTTGGTGCCAGGCTGTGGATGCAATTCCCAGTGGACACTTGGTGGGAGAGAGCCTATGCCTGGCAGTCATGGCCAGTCATTTTGAGTGGTGGCAAGATGGACTTCTGGTGGATCCATATGAGACCTTTCTGTGGATTTCCAGAAATACACTTACTAGGAGGAGACACATTTGCAGGGAGCCCCATGATGGCAGGTGTGTGGAATGAGCCAGAATAACCTGGTTAATACTGTTAAGTACTGTGACCTTTTGTGTACCAACAAACTGATGAGGCCTGGGAAAATTCAGTGTGCTGCAAAAGGACTAGAACATTTTGGGGGTTAAGAGTGGGTAATGTCTGTGTGGGTTTGTATTTGTGTTTGTGGAAATGTGAGCTGCCAAGGATAACAGAGACAGCAGTCCCAACCCAGTGGCTCCCATAGAAACATTCTTTGGTTATTGGAGGGTCTGAAAGTCTATATTAAGTAGGGGGGACTTGGTGAGGACCAGAGTGGATGGTGTGCACAATGCCCTGACCATATTGCTTGTCTAAGGCACCTGGTGAAGCTGGACCCTCCTGGGAAGGTGACCACAAACTGACACTGTCTGGAGATTAAACCAGGGAAATCAAGGAAAGGAACCCGGGCACTTCCCTGAGGAGGGTTCCCTGAGAAGATGGAACCAAAACCCTTCTGGCCTTCCTTTGCCAGCAATAGGGGGTTCCTAACAGGCATCCCAGGTGCTACTTTGGGATGAGCATGGGACACACCCTAGGAGCATTCTTACTGCCCAGGCTACAGTTCTGTGTCCACTTCATAATTTTTAATTATGTGTAACCTTATAATCTATTCTACACTCTCCCTCTCCCACCTCAGGTGACTCCTTCTCCATCCTTACAGGGAGGGTCTTGCTTGCCAAGATAACTACTCACACGGGAGACAGGAAGCAAACTGGGCTTTGGAGAAAATGTCCAGTGGCCCTACTGATTCCATTTCCTCTCCATTTTGCTACTGAGCAAGCAATTGGCAAGCAACCTCATCCCCCCAAACCCTGACAGAAGCCGGAGGGCTCTGCGATCAGTGGGCAAGATTATATGACACCACCTAATTTGTTCTGAGCTCCCTGAAAGCTGCAGGGAAGATATTGGAATTGTAGCCTCCTCTGAAATACAAAAATAAAATAAAATAAAAGGTTGTGACAGAGATTTAAATGAGAACAAAATGCCAATTAACTCAGAGGTATTGAACAAGAATCTGTTTCTCAGAAGACTCCCAGGTCGCACATGGTGGATCAGTTTCAATTTTCCCCCAAAGCGCCGAATGGCCACGCCGGGGAAGCAGACCTCAGGACAATCCAGAACTCGGTGCCAGACCCACTACTTTTCACTTTAATTGACACTTACTCCATATGATGCTCATACGTTCACCGAATGGGTTCAATTTAATTTGAAATGAGGAATTTTTTTCTTTCCTCTGTTGAAATATTTAATGCAGCAGGCTTTAGCCAAATAGCTTCAATCCTAGCATTCCATCACTCTTCCATTTTGCTTTAAAAAATACAAAAGAACCCCTCCAATCATGATTTATTTTGAAAATATTTGACTTTTATCAACTCTGTAATTACAAAGGCCATTGATCTATGCCTTCTCTTCTTGTAGGGCAACAGGATAGGTGGCCAAAAGAAACCAGTCCTTTCTTTGATATCTATTCTGCAGTCCTCAACATTAAATTAATAAGCATAGATCTGTTGGAAAGAAGTCATCCTTGGAATCAGGGTGGTGATAAGGCAACTCTTGTACCACGGAGCATGTGTGTTTCTGCTCACAGCCCACCTGTGGCCCCCACACTGTGAGAACCAGAGTGAGAAAGAGGGAGGTGGCATCTTTGCCGAGGAAAATCTGGGTCTTGGGTGATCACAAGAAAGCAGGTGGGTTCTCCCCCACCCTGTGTTTATTAATGCTGACAGACGGAGTGCAAGAACATCGTTCACCCCGAGGTGTTACATACTGATACACTGACAGGCAATTATCTTTGGAGATAGTGTTAAAACACGATAATTAATTGGAAGAGCAAGCTAGAGAGTGGTGGCCCCAGGCCGAGGCAGAATGGTATTTCTAAAAGCACTGTGAGGCTGGTAATTTAGCTTCAATGGGTCATTTGATTTTCACCACCTCCCTACCAACTGAAACCTTCCCAGCGCTTTGTTTTTCAAAAGCATTAGCCTTGAATGTGTCTCAGACGTCATTAAAGTACAGACCAACCTCCCATAGCAACTTTCCAAAATGGTGCCTGGCAATAGAGAAAAATCACTGCCTTAGCAAAGATGTCTCACACAGCCTGCTTTTGTGATGGTAGATGCTGGCAGAGTGTCTTTGTTTCAAACCGAGGCTGACACATGTCTGCTTAAATAAAACATTCCCACTTCAGCTGACTGATTTGGTGGGAACAAGAAGTTCACACGCCAAAGCATGGGCTGACCTTCATGACCCCCCCCACCAGCAGGGGGGATGAATGTATTGTTGTATCCTTTCACTAACAAGCATTGAGAAGTGTGAGCTTTTCTTTTGCTTGTTTTACCATGGTGACATCCATTGACCTATATTTGATATTCTGCGTAATATACATGTGTCAGTGATCACATATTTGATTGAAACGGGGGAAGGAGGACAAGGAAGAGAAGGATGAAGGAAGCATTTTGTAGTTTAGCAAAAGCCTGCATGTATTATAGAGAATTCTTCATTCCCAAGAGGCAGAAACCAACTGTATTTAGCTTAAAAGGAGCAAGGGGAGATTTATTTTTAGGACACAGGGATGTCTAACAGAATCCAAAGGAAAACAAGCTTCCTGGCTTCAGGAACAGGTCAGAACAAGAAGCCATTTGGACTCTCCCTCCATCTCTTGTCCCTGATAAGGGCTTCATTTTCCTCTTCCTGCTCAAACTGGGCTCTCAACTTCTCTAGTTTACATGGTGATGGATGATCCAAAGCCCCAGCAACGAAGCCCACATGTTGAGGATGCAACCATGTGGAGGGTGTCTGACTCATGCTATCTCATGGATAAAATCCCCAAATTCTGGACAAGGGTTTTGATTGGTCTAGCTTAAGTCAGATGCCCATGCCTTGTCCAAGCAACCTCACCACCAAAAATCATGACAGAAGCTGGAGGGCTGGTGATTCATGGGTCAGATTATATTATCACCTAGTTTGTTGCAGAAACATTACTGGAATTGTAATTTCCTCTGAAATAAAAATAAAGTCAAATAGAAGGTTGTGGCTTACTCTAGAGGGTAAGTCACTTTTAACAAAATTGTTGTGTATGTGCTGGGGCAGTTAGGGGCTCAATGTGTACAGGAAAGATACCCAAAAAAAGTTACGTTACAAAGAGAATAACTTGTTTTTCTACTAAAGAAAAGAAAACATTGGGGGAGGTTTAACAACAGGGAGATATAGTTCCCTGTTGAAGTATTTGGAAAAATCTCAAGAGCAGAAGTCAGAATTTAATGTTTTCAGCCTTCAGGCTGGCACTGTATGGCTACCCCAGGGGTAAAACATTGACTAGGGGAGGAGCTGTTCCCCAAAGGAGATGGCATGCTATTACCAAAAGGAGAGACAGGAGATGCTGGGTAGCCAGAAACTGCAGATATTTCCACTCCTCTCTAGGTACCCAGGGCCCTCATATTGCTCAGTGGTTTCTGGGAATACCTGTCCTACCATTAGGGGTCCCACATGGGAATGCACCTGTAGACTCTCTTGACTTTCTCCCTCACCTCCAGTCAAAGTCATCAGGCCTTATGTGCTAATCAGAACTCTCACCAAAATGGCTAATGTCTTGCTACATCAAACTAACACATTGACCTCAATGCCTGTCTTAGTCTCTTTTGTGTTGCTATAACAGAATATCTCAGACTAGGTAATTTGTAAAGAAAAGAAATTTATTTTGACTCATGGTTCTGGAGTCTGGGAAGTCCAAGAGCATGGCACTGGCATCTGGTGAGGGGCTTCGTGCTGCATTATCCCATGGTGGAAGGTGGAAGGGCAAGCAGGGGTGAGAGAAAGAGATAGAGGAGGCCAAACTCACTCCTCTAAAAACTCACTCTTTTGATAACAAACTCACTCCTGAATGATTACATTAGTCCATTCATGAGGGCAAAGCCCTCATGGCCTAATCACCTCTTAATAATCCCACCTGTTAATACTGTCCCAATGGCAGTTAAACTTCAACATGAGTTTTGGAGGGAACATTCAAACCATAGCATTCCAATCCTGGCCTCTCTCCAAAACCCATGTCCTTATCACATACAAAATCTGTTCATTTCACCCCAATAGGCCCAAAAGTCTTCACTCATTCCAGCACCAACTCAAAAGTCCAAAGTCTAGAGTCTCATTCAAATCAGATATGACTGAGATGCAAGGTGCCATTTGTCTTGAGGCAAATTCCTCTCCAGCTGTGAACCTGTGAAATTAACAAGTTATGTGCTTCCAAAATACAATGGTGGGCCAAATATAGGATAGATATTCAAAAAGGGAGAAATAGTCAAGAAGAAAGGGATAACCAGTCCCCAGTAAGTCCAAAACACTACAGGGAAAACAAAATTAATTCTTAAAAATGGAGAATAATCTCCTTTGACATCATGTCCTGAACCTGGGCACACTGGGTGGGGGTTGGGCCCCAAGGCCTCAGGCAACCCCACCCCTGCGGCTTTGCTGGGCTCAGCCCAGGTTGGAGTTTTATACCTGTAGCTCTCCCAGGATGGCTTTGCACAATGGTAGCTCTACAGTTCTGGGGTCTCAGGAGTGGCCCCACTCCTACAGCTACACTAGGCATGGCCCTAGAGGGGACTCTCTGTGGTGAAAGAGTTGCCCCTGTGGTGTCTCTCCTGTGACAAGTCTTTACCTAGGCCCTTAATCTATTCAAGACATCCTTTCAAGTCTAGGTGGAAGTAGTCATGCCCCCACATATCTTGCATTCTGTGCACCTGCAGAATTAGCACCGCATGGATCCTGCTAAGGTTTATGGTTTGTACCTTCCAGAGTTGAGCTGCACCTGGGCCCACTTGAGCTGGGCTGTGGCTGGGGTGGCCAAGGGGTGCTGCACTGGCATGTGGATATCAGAGTTCTGAGGTGGTTGTGGACAGAAAGCCCCAGACTTGTCCCCTGAAACAATTCTACCCTCCCAGAGGTCTGGGCCTGTGATGGAAGGGACAGCCTTGAAGATCTCTGAAATGCCTTCCAGGTCATTCTCCCATTGCCTTGATGATCACTTTAGGAAATGGTTGCTTGGCCAAACCCTTGGTTTGCTCTCCCGAATGTGATTTTGTGTTTTTTACATGGCCAGGCTGAAAAACGTTTAAATCTTTCTGTTCTGCTTCTTTTTTAATTATAAATTTCACCTTTAGGCCAGGTGCAGTGGCTCACATCTATAATCCTAGCACTTTGGGAAGCCAAGGCAAGAGGATTGCTTGAGCCCAGGGGTTTGAGACCAGCCTGAGCAACATAGCAAGACCCTGTCTCTACAAAAAAATAAAAATTAAAAAATTACTTGGGTGTGGTAGTGTGCGCCTGTAGCCCCAGCTACTCAGGAGGCTGAGGCAGGAGGATTGCTTGAGCCCGGAAGTTTGAGGCTGTGGTGAGCTGTGCTCATGCCACTGCACTCCAGCCTGGCTGAGAGAATGAGACCTCATATCTAAAATTAAATAAATAGATAAATAAATTCCACTTTTAAGTTATTTCTTTCCTCTTGCATCTTAATGTATGCAGTGAAAAGTAGGCATGCAGCTCCTTCAATATTTTGCTTAGAAATTTCTTCTTCTAGAAGTCCTAGTTCATTGCTCTAAAATTCTACCTTTCATAAAGTCCTTGGGCATGGGCAAGGACTTTCAGTCAAGTTCTTTGCAAATATATAACAAGGATAGTTTTCACTTCAGTTTTTAATACGTTGTTCTTCAGTTCCATTGGAGACCTCATCAAAATGGCCTTTACTATCCATATTTCTACCAACATGCTGATCATGACCACTTAAGCAGTCCCTAAGAAGATCGAGGCTCTCCCTAGTTCTGGTGTCTTCTTCTGAGTCCTCACAGGAATTGCCCTCAAGGCTCCATTCATGGCAATTTAGGCTTTTTCATTGTCTGTTCCTCCAAATTCTTCTAGTCTTTACTCATTACCCAATTCCAAAGCTGCTTTCACATTTTTAGGTATTTGTTATAGCAACTGCCTCACTTCTTGGTACCAATTTTCTGTCTTAGTACATTTTGTGTTGTTACAATAAAATACCACAGACTGAGTAATTTAGAAAGAAAATAAATTTATTTGACTCATGGTTCTGGAGGCTGGGAAGTTCAAGAGCATGGCACCAACATCTGGTGAGGGCCTTTATGATGAGCCTCCTTATGGCAACGGTGAGAGCAAGAGACAGAGAGGACCAAATTTGCTTTTATAACAACCCACTCTTACAATAATGAACCCACTTAGGTGATAACAGTAACAATCCATTCATGAGGGTGGAGCCCTCACGGCGTATTCATCTCTTAACAGTTTCACCTCTTAATACCATCCCAATGGCAATTAAATTTCAACATGAATTTTAGAGGGGACATTCAAATCATAACAATCCCTTAATATAAAATAGAAAGATCTATATGGAGGGAGCAGGGCTTGCAGTTTCTCTTCACTCCAATTTACACATGAGGCACTGGGCTGGCCTTTGGGGAAGAGAAAACCATCCAACACAGCCAATTATTTGACTGTGGCTGTTCAGACTCAAAATCGGCAACTTTCTCGAGGACCCAGACTCTTTGCAGCTTTCATTCTTAGGAATCCTATGCTCCAGTAACACTGACACCCTGCTGTTCCCTCACACGATCTGCACCCATCCTTCCTCCTGCCTTTGCTTGTGATCCCGCTGCCCAGAATGCCCCTCACACCTCGAGCTCCACGTTATCTGAAACCCACCATAGTTCAAGATGCAGCTTCAATACCCCACCCTCATGAAACCCTTCCTTCTTCTCCAATGCAGAGTGGTTTCTCCTCCACTGACCCCTTGAAATGTTGCGTCACGTTATGTCACTACCAGTTTCTCAGAAAGCTGGGAGCCTTGGGACATCCTCCTGCACCATCTCCATGACAGCCTTGAAAGGGAGACAGCAGAGCCCGCTTTCTGAAGGAGAGGCAGCTGAGGCTCAGAGGAGCTGCCATGTGGCTGAGGACCCAGGTCTCAGGATGCTGCCCAGGTCTGCGTGTCTCTGACATCTGCTCTCGTCATAAGGGGGAAATGCTCCTGACCTGATTATCTTCTCTACCCCACAAATGTGCTTGTTCCAGACAAAAACTGCAGCCGTTTCTGGATCCCTAGATGAGCCAGCACAGTGGCTGACAGAAAGTAGCTGCTCATTACCTAGTTGTGGAAAGAAGGGAGGGAGGAGAAGAAAAGGATGATCTGAATCCATGTACTCAAATCATAAGCATCAGGAGGCTAAATTAGTTGCTTGATTTAGCATTCAATTAGGGTTTAAGACAACAACAGATGTCTATCTTGAGTACTGAGTATGATAACACATGATCCACAGATGTGTACTATGCCCACTTGAGATAAGTTTCAATAAACTGAGGGTGAACAGTGAACTACTATTTAAATGGAAGGGACAATCTATTCAAACCCCTAAGTAAAACATTACCAAACTCTCACAACTTTAGGCGAGGTTGGAGTTGGAGAATATAGCAGAAGTGAAAAAGTCAAAGACAGAGATAAAGGAAAGCTGGGATGGAGTCTTGGTGGTTTATGAATCACGTGACCTTGAACAAGTCCTCCCTGTCCCATGGGTCTCCCTGACCTCAAAGGAGAAAAAACGACCTGGATCTCTTACCACGGAAACATTGTGCTGACCCATGGCCACACTGAACTCTCAGCATTTTGCCAAGAGTTTGGAAAGAACAAAGGCTGTCAGAATTCACTTTGTTTCAAGCTCCACGGGCTCCCCGAAGCAGCCTTTGCTGGGTTCCCTTTATCCTTTGTGGTTTCTCTTCTGCCAGGCTGGACTTCCCAGGTCAAGGAGAGAGAGGCCCAAGCTGGTTCCCCAATGCTGGGAGCCCCGTGAGGACAGCCCCACATGGGAGTGAGTCCTCTGTGACCAGCGCCCACCTGAGGGCAGGCATGGAGTGGGCTTCTCAGGAATGGGTGGGAAAATGAATGAATGGATGGATGGATGGATGGATGAGTAAAGGAAAAAACAAATGATCGTAACATTCAGGCAAAGAGGCCCAAACATCAGGTAATCCAGAAGGTCCACCTTTTCCTAGAAGTGCCCACATACACTGAGCTCCTATGTACCCAGTGCCAAGCACTGTGCTCTGCCTTCTTCACGCACCTTAATCCATCCAGCAGCTCTTTGGAGTAAGCGCAGTTATTCTATCCATTCCACAGAGGAGGGGACAGAGATGCCAAAAGCCCAAGGTCCCAGGACTGAGGTTTAAACCCTGGATTTCTCCATTCAATGCCTCCCGAGCCCGTGTTTGCATCAGCAGCTCCCTTTCTGCCCACCAGGTACTGAGGGGCCCTTCCCGTACTGAAGACTATAGGGCATTAATGATTGAGGGGTGGGCTAACCTGGCACCCACAGGGAAGAGCAGAAAAGGTACCCGTTGAATGCAATCACTGGGACAAGAAGAAGACGCCTATCACACACTCTCGATAAACCCCAATTTTCCATAACCATGTCTTCATTTCTGAACGCATTCAGAGTCCCCCAGGCTGTGCCTGGCCTCCTTTTCGCCAGGCCTGCCTGCCTCGTGAGAGCTCCAAGGCTCAGGACGAGGCTGGGTAGCCCAGACACACTCAGACGCCAGGCATCTGTCACCTGCCCGCCTTGTGACGAACAACCGGACAACGGCGCTCTCTTATCCACTTGTCTCCCCTCCCAGGGCCCCCAAGATGTGGGGACAGGCGTTAATTGAAGCCATTGCAAACTGGGCCAGAGCTGCCCATGATGCTGAGAAACACACCGGCTGTTTTCAAAACGCCTTTCTTTCCTCTCCTTTCTAATGAAAACCCTCATGTAATCTGTTAGTGCCACCGCACTGGAGCATGAATTATTCAGAGAAGTCTCTGTTCCGTTATCTCCCCTCCCCGGGGACGCCCCTACCATTGTCCGCCCTGATGGGTCATTATGCACTCTGTGAATTTAATCTTTTAGGCTATCCGGCCGCACAGAAAAAATGTATGAATAACAATTTTCCTGTAATAACCTTCAACTAACCTTTCAACCAGGGCGACTCACTCCAGTCCCATTTTCGCATCCAGAGGAGCCAGAGGCAGTCAATCACCCCTCATCTGTTTCAGGAGGCCCCCCCACCGCACCCTTGATTTTTAAAGGGGTGTTGAAGAATGTGTGGGAGCCAGGGGAGGAGGGGTCTGGGTGGAGGAGGTGGGCAGGACTGGGTGGTGAGGGGCAGGCGCGGCACCTCTCTGGACCCGCCCTGCAGTCTCCCGGGGCCACTGCGGCTGGCTCCCGTCAGCCGGCACAGGCTGGTTTTCTTGGCCCACCAAAGGCAGCCGCTAATTCCTTCCCTTGCCCCTCATAAGGGAAAAGGTCTCCTCTGCCCAGAGATTTCCACAAAGCCCTTCCACGGTGGCAAGTCCAGATAAGCGAGAACAGGGGAGGGTGGGAGCCTGTGCCCACTTCCAGGAGCCCCACTTCACCCTGGGGCTCCCACAGTGTGGAGATCTATCTGGAAGGAGCCTGGACTTTGGGGTCGGGTAAAACTGGCTTTGACACTTGGCGCCTCTAGCTGCATGACTTTGGGTAAGTCACTTCACCTCTTTGAGACTTGGAAGGGCCTCATGGATAAAATGGGGATAAGTAATACCTTGCAGAGTTGTTGTAAGGATCAAATGGGACACTGAGGCAAAGTCTGTCCAATGCAGAGCCCTGGGCCAGGGCAGCTCCTCTCCTGAGGCTGGGGCACCCCCTGCCCTACTTCCCCCATCTCCTTTTCCTGATGTTGAGTTCAGCCTGGTCCTGAGCACCCTTTTCTTCCCCCAGGCTCCGTGGGTCCCCAGGTAGGGTCTAACACACCCATGCACACCCAGGTCTTGGAACAACCACTTGCAGTGGCTCAGCAAATCCAAAGAGGAAGGCGGGTGTGCAGTGCTTACCCTCCAGGGACTCGGCCCATTGCAGCCTTGCAATCCTGGAGCAAGTCTTTGACTTTGCTTTGTCTCATTTGCCTCATACTAATCATTTCTTTTCTTTTCCTTTTTAACCAAATGAAAACTGCAAATCCAGAGTGTGAAATGACTTCTCCAAGTCATAATTCAGAGGAACAGGTCCTGGATTTGCCCCCAGCTGCCCTGACTCCCCTCTAGTGCTCAGACCATCACGCTGCCTCTTAAAAGTACTCGAATGGTGGCAGGACAGGCATGATGGCCTTGGACAGGGAGGGATCCTTGATATACCCCAAATCAAACCTTGGCCGGCTTTGGTGAGTCTCCCATGTAGGGTCACAAATTGGTCAAGGACCTGGCGCTGAAGGTCTGACGGATTCCTCAAGGGAATAATGCCACTCCAGGCAATCACAGATGGCATGGGAAACATCGGTGGCCTGTCCGTGTGACCAGGTCTGCTCAGAGCGAGCGAGTTGCAGACTGAGGGGGAGGTGCCATGCGGTAAAAGTGAGAGAGAAAGACAAGGTGAGCAGGCACCTGACTTGCTGGCTGCAGGATTCTTCTGCCATTGGTTTTCAGACTGTCAGTAGCAGGGTCCCACACTCTGAGCCACCTGACTGCTCAGGCACACCCAGGGCAGAGAGCACGGCCTCCTGAGGGTCCTGTCCTACATCTCTCTCCCCACAACCCTCCCCAGCCCCAACCAGAACCCCACCAACCCCTGTTTCTCCACAACCTGGAACCCCACCTCTTGCTTTGACACTCCAAGAACCTGCCTGTGTCTCCCCCTCCACATGTCTTCCTCCAGAAAGCTTTCCCGCTGGCTTCCATTTGTCTTTGACGACTGGAAGGAGGCAGCCTAGACTCAGCCCTTCCTTCCTCTCCTTTCCAAGCTCTGTCAGGTTCTTGTTCAGGCTTTTCTTCTTCGTCGCTCCTGGCATAGCTCCTACTGCCCCTGCAGAAGGAAACTCCTGAGAAAACCGTTCTCTAAGGGCTGGAAGGAAATACAAAAAAACACTGACAATGGCTGAATTTGGGCAGTGAGATTATAGGTGGTTGTTTGAAGTTTTACATTTTTTCCTACTTTTTGGTAGTGCTATGATTTGAATGTTTTTGCTCCCTCCAAAATTCACTTGAAACCTTAATCACGGCTGTAACAGTATTAACACATTGACGGCCACACTAGAAATTTTTTTTTCCCCTGGGGCCATGGTGTTTTATTAAAACAAAACGGTTCTTTCTAATCTGTTGTTTTTTATTGTTTTTTGTGCGTGAGTTATATGCGATGCAATCCACGTTTTTAGAATTATATTGTCAGTATTGATTGTAACAATAAGAACATCAACAAGTAAGGTTTTCACAAACCAACTGCAGGGTTTTGCTTCACGAGGCCCTGGGCTCCAAACTAGTCTGAGTTAAATACAACTCACATGGCAGTCGATGTGTTAAGAAGCAGGGCCTTCAGGTAGTGATTAAGTCATGAGGGTGGAACGGGATTAGTGCCCTTATAAAAGGGCTTGACAGAGGGTGTTCTTTCCTTTTGCCTTTCTGCCTTCTGCCATATGAGAGCATGTGAGGGCATGTGAGGGCGGGCATGTGAGGGCATGTGAGGGCATGTGAGGGCATGTGAGGGCAGAGCATCTTCCCTGCCAGAGGTTACAGCAACAGGCACCATCTTGGAAGCAGAGAGCAGCCCTTACCGCATAGCCAAACCTGCTGGTGCCTTGATCTTGGACTTCCCAGCTTCCAGAACTGTGAGAAAATATATTCTGTGCTTTATAAATTACCCAGTCTCAGGTATTTTGTCATAGCAGCAAAAAGAAGAGATTAAGACAGGTAGTTTCCAAACTTTAAAAATATGTACAATAAAAGTTGGCAAACTAAGAAAATCACCATCCTCGGTGTGTTTACCCTCCCACTTACAACCTGCCAGTGATGCAAGTGTGAGTAAAGGGAATAGGGGTGACAGAAGGGCATTTTCTGCCTTTTATGAAGTCAGGAAGAATCCAAAATGGCAGCCAGTGGCACCAAGAATGAACCAAGGAGGCCACTGCAGGGGATGACCTTGACTCAGAGCTGAGCTGCTCTGCACAGGCACACAGGAGGAAGGAGCCCATGCTGCCCTTGGAGGAGGCAGCCCCTTCCAGGAGTACCTTTCAGAATTCACACTCACGTCCATCTGTGTCCAAGACCTACATGCCTAATCCATCACCATCTCCCTTTCCAGCACACACAAGGTAGTTCTGGATCTCAATGGACTTCACCTTAGCTTTGTTTATTTCTCCCGTGGCCATATTATGGACACATCCCCTTCATCTTCCCTTTCTCGACCCCACTCATACCATTATCTTTTACAACTGTGTCCAGACCATCCACCATTAGACCTTGATGGGAACATGAGACCCTTCCCCCTTGTGCCAATAAATAAAACCTTATGGCCTCAGTTTCCACTCCTGGAGAGTTTGTCTTGGATCTGGTGCAGAGATTCTCAGGCAAAAAAAGCTCACAGCCAGGATAGAGGAAAATGCTTTGAACTGCTGGTGTGTGTTCTCTCAGATGTTTCACATTGGAGTGTATATAAAAGAGCAAATTGGGCCGAAGAGCCAACATTTGTGCTACAAAAACATGTCATATCAGCAACAGCTACCTTTTCCCTAGAGAAAATTAGGTTGTATAGATGTGTATGTGTTTTTTTTTCTTTTCTTCTGGGGGTGGAAGTGTTGTATTTTAATGTCTGATTTTGGCATTTTGTGCAGAGAAATAATTGTGATGCCAATGGCCAAATTTTTCTCCATCCAATCTCAGAAAACTCAAATTTATGTTGAAATTTCATGCAGCAGAGTTATATACACAGTGCATGAGGGCGGCTGTTCAAAATGTACACATTTCCAGCTCCACTGTATTTTTTTATCCTTTTGCAGAAGAGAACTGAGACATAAACACCACCCCCGTCTGACTGCACACAAGGTATGTATGTACGCGACAAAAATAACTCTCTCGGGATTTCTACAGCCAGGCTGTCATGCATAGGCACCGCACACGCCGGTGCAGATTGCTAACAGGTGCGGCTCAGGGGAAGGATGCAGCCAAGGACAGACTGTGATGCCTGTGCGGCTGATGAAGAGGTGGCAGAAGGGGGGCACCACCTTTCTCTCCCACGACTTGGCCCCGTCCCCTTCCTAGACTCAATACGAGGCACAATCTCAGGCATTACTGCCAACATGTGGGATTCCAGGCAGCGCTATGGCGCCAAGATTGGTCTGTAGTAGGATACATGAGGGGACATAAATGTCATCCTGAGTTTCAGGAGAAAGGCCAGACTTGCTCCCGGTTTAAGAAACCAACTGGCCTTGGGTCCCCAGAGAATCTAAGGTGACAAATATTGAAATGCTGTAGAAACGTAACCTGTTTCCAGAGCCTCCCCACAGCCCTCTGATATACAATGTGCAGAAATTACCTTCCCATTTGTGGATGAGTCTCTGAGAGGCTGAGCGACTGCGCTGTGGTCACACAGCCAGGCAAAGGCAGAAAAGAGACTGGAAGCCTTCTGCTGCTTTTGCAGTGGGCCCTCAGGAGAGGCCCAGGGGAATGCTGTGGGTGCAGGGTAACTCGACTGGAGGGACAGAGGAAGTCCTGCCTCACTCATTTGCAGACCTGGAAACCTCATGGGGAGTCAGCCATTGGGTTAGCAAAATTTCCCAAAGGTATATTAGGTGCAGCCCAGATCCAGTACGTGCAAAAGTGTTAAAGGGCTCTGTGTACAAAGCAGTTTGGGAAATGCTGACTTAAACAAATGTAAAGCATTTTATACTCTGCAGACTTCTCAGAGCCTGTGCTATACTAATGACCCAAGTTGGGGATGCAGCATGCAGGATCTCCCAGTGCTATCGACCAGGAAACTATTTTCACAAAGCCCTTTTCAGCCCTAGTGCTCTTCCGACACACATTTTGTAGAACGCTGAATTAAGGCCATGATGAGTTTAGAAAAGCATATTTTTCTAGGGGAGGAGTGAAATATTATTCTAATATTGGTTAAATCCTTCTAAATGCAAAGTGGTTTAAGAGATTAGCTTTAAATCATCTGGAAGTCTCTGAGGAAATGGGACACAGGAAAGGTAAGTTTTGATTCAAGGAAAAGCAGAGGGAAGTGAAACCACCTGAAATCCAATTTGAGAAAAGCTTATTTAAATGTGTTGCTAGGGGAAAAAAAAAAAACGTTTCCTTGCAGAAGTTAGCTTTTGCACCAGGAACGCTTAGGCCAAGCTGTGTTGTCAACGGTGCTAACCCATTGCCCAAGGGGCCCATGTCTGGTTCAAGCTATAATAGCCAGAGGCATCATGGGAAATTCCTGTTGGCTGGGGATGTAGGAGTAGGATCTGGGAGCTGAGATGTTTTTTTAACTTCTCCTTTAAGAGAAGACAAATTGCTGCTTTCTTACAGGGAAAAAAGCATTCATATGTTGTTTGGGGAGGCTGTGATGCAAGAACATATCTCTGCTCCATCGAAAGATTTTTTAAAAAATGAAGCCCCGACATGTGAGCTCCCAAAGGCAGGGGCCGGATCGCATTCACCCCTGCAGGCCCACCCCTAGTTTAGGGCCAGGCTCCAAAGGGGGATGTTAGTTGGGCTGAACTGAACATCTGACCCCTGTGCTTTTAAGATGGGATTCTACTGCAAACAAAACCAAACCTCAGTTAGTACACAGTACTTTCTGGCAGGATTATTGTCCTAAGTTATTAATCTGCCCAGAGGAAGCACAGGATTTGGGGAGAAGTGACTGGGGGGTCCATGCCTACCTCTGCGCCTCTTCAGCTGGGTGGCCACAGGCAAGTCCTTTAACCTCTCTGAGCTCCACTTTCCT
This sequence comes from Daubentonia madagascariensis, assembly GCA_023783475.1. Classification (NCBI taxonomy): domain Eukaryota; kingdom Metazoa; phylum Chordata; class Mammalia; order Primates; family Daubentoniidae; genus Daubentonia; species Daubentonia madagascariensis. Next base: position 737,612 of record JAKFHU010000144.1, on the reverse strand, counting down.
CACTGTAAAACAGGGATTCTAAAAGCTGCCTTACTTACCTCCCAGGCGACAGGAGTATTAAATGGGAAGGAATAAATGCATATCATAAAACCAAGATGCTACACAAATTCCAGTTATTATTACAGGACAGAATTTAGACAAGGTCAGGAAGGCCTTCTCTCCTATCTAGAAATATTGTTTTGCCAAGGCATGTCAAAGGGCCTGAAATGTCATTATTAGAAATTTATTCCCTGGGATGTTAAAGGCTTTTAGATCCTTAAGACATTTTCACTAAAACGCATTTGGGAGACATCAAAATTCAGCCATTGTCTCTGGGCCTCTGACAGCCTGGCTGAAGAGATGGACTTCTCCTGGCTGGCAGCAAACCAGCAGACTGGTGGGGATGGGGCTGAGGAGGGAGGGGAGCAATAAAGAGAAGCAGGTGTCCCAAGAAGGTGTTCCCTATGTGTGGGATAGACCAGCACTTCTCACCCTTGACTGTTCCTATGGAAGACCTGGGGAGGGAGTTAAAATGCAGATTCCCATTCCGGGGGCCTGGGGGGAGCCTGAGACTCTGCATTGCTCACGAGCTTCCAGGTGATGCTGACACTGCTGGTCTGGGGACCACATTTGAAAAAGCAAAGTGATAAATAAGAGCAAGCCCAACTCTGCTGAGAGAACCTGGCTCTGGTTGGAGGCCTAAGCCCCACAACACGTGACGGTTTGGGAATAATTCTAGCTAAAAGCAGTTCTCCCTTGTGAGAGGAGAATGACTAAAACACAGGGATGCTGCTTTTAAATTTGGATCTGTAGTTTCATGTGATCCTGGTTAGTACTCTCAAGAACTGTAAGACGTACATGCAAGATGGGGCCTTGAGACCCTGCTGGGCCTCGCCCCTGCAAAGCCCAGGAGGGCCTAAATCTCCCCTCCCCTCTGGCCCTCACCTCTTCCCCCTTCCCCCTCTCCCTTGCCTTGTGCTTGACCCCAGTGTGGGTTTTCTTGGAGGCTCTAGCTCTCCAACCTGCCTCTACGTGTTTGAGTGCTGTGCGGGCACATTGTTCTCTGTCTGTCTCTCCCTCTATTAACATATCTGCCCCTCTCCTTCTCTCTTCTCTGTCCTTTTCTCCCCCTCCTCCCCTGCACCCTACCCCCATCACCATCATCGTTATCATCGTCCCTGTGCTTTCTCTCCAGTAGCTGGTTTAGGGAGGACAGGTGACTCACCATCTCACCAAGGGAGCAGGGTTCACTCTCCCAAAACCCCTGGCATTTTGACACTGGACTACAAGACCCCTGAGGGCAGACACAGGTGCTCTCCTGTTTGGAGCTGCACAGGCCAGCACAGTGCCTGGTACAAGGAGGGGAGGAAGAGGTTTGACAGTTTCCCCACAGCCTGTAATACACAGCTACATTTGGAAAGTTTGTAGGTCTCATGACAGCATCTTCAAACCCCAGGTCAAAATACGTTGTACTTTCCAAACTCTTGCTTTCTTGCACTCCCAAGTCCTGGAAGTTAGCTCATGAGAATGAAATTAGGAAGAATAAGATTGTAATGAATGAGACCAGTCTTTGTCACAAGGGGAATCCAGGTGATTATCTGTGAATGTGTGATTGAGGAACCTCTCCCACCTGGATGCTTGGGGTTTTCCTCGGGGAGAAGGACTGGGGAGGGGTAATTCCTGGGAGGGGTGAGCTGCACAGCATCCCTAAAAAGGGAGGCCAGACAAACGTGCTGATCTGACAGCATCCTGGGCACGTGGTACATGGTGGGGGTGGAGCCTGCCCTTGCAGAGGTGTGGTCATCTGTGCTCAAAGACACAGTGTCATAAATATTCAACTTGATGACTGAAACTCAGTAATGGGTACCTAGGCTTGTTGTATTATTCTTTCTACTTTTGTGTAGATATGACATTTGCCAAAATAAAAAGAGAAAAAGTAAGAAAAAAGAAAAGAAAACGGAAAAGTCAACGTGTACCTTGCTTCTAATACAACTTCCGGATTAGAGTCTGATTACTCACTGTCCTTCTGGAAAAGATTGCTCTGACCCTGGCCACACAGTCCTGGTTTACTTGGTGATGATATTATATTTCCCTTTGCAAATAAAGAATGTGATATTCAGGTTTAGACCAGTACTGCTCAAAGTATGGTATGTGTACCTGAGCCCGCCTGTAAACTCTTTGTTCCCAGAATACAAGGAAATTGAGAGGAAATGTTCGGAGACTTTTGTGGTCATTTGGCATTGCCCTAACGTCCACACACATTGATTACAGCATAATCAATGTAGCATAATCAATGGCCAGTGAACTGGTCTTGTCTCGTCCAACAGGACTTGAGGGTTGCTCAACTCAAGTCGTGAGCTTCATGGTGTGTGCACTGGGTGTTGGTCACACACAGTAGGACCATGGGTCAGACTATGATGAAGTGGAAATTTTTTTTAAAAAGTGGTATTTCACAACATACTGTTTGAATCCTTGGGATTTTAGGTGGCATGAATGAGTCCTTTGGAATCTAGTCACCATGGAGTGTGCCAACAAGAACACATTCCTAGACCAGCAAGAGCAAGACCCCGATGCAGGACCCTACTCTGGATTGTGGATCTCCCTCTGGGAGTCTGCCTGGGTCACCCACTGATCTCCCTGCCCTACTCTTATCCCTCCTCACCCAGTTTGTTAAAGAGCAACAGATGCAAAATGCACGAAAAGACAGGGCCGTTTGTCCAGCCAAGCCAGGTCTCCTGGCTCCCTTTCTTCTTTTGAATTAAAATGGGAGTGTATTGAGGCTGCCTCTTCCAGATCCCTCTTCCCGGGAGGACCTGGCAGGGACACAGGGGCTCTCAGGAGCTCCACGTAAGCTGCAGAAGCTGGTCTGGAAGTGAGTGATCCTGAAACGATGATTTAGAGCACAGCGTGGCAGGGTTGGAGGCGGAGAGGTAGCTGTTCCCCACGGCGCTCATTAAGCTTCCATAGATTGCATTTCCTGCCTCCCCCGCTAGCCCTCCAAAGTGCCTGTTATTAATTCATAAAAACACTGCAAGCGTGATTGAGTCCGCTGATTACTGGAGCAGGCAGACACAAGAGACGGTAAAATATTCTGTCTCTCTCTATCGGGCTCTCAGGGGCTCAGGAGGAGGAAAAAAAATAAAAAGAGAGAAAAGCAACAACACGAAGAAAGGAATATATATGGAAAAAAACGGTGTTGTGAAATATTAATCAGAACTGTTTGCCCCCGGGGTCCGAAAATATGAGGCGGCATAATCAAAGTAGCAAGAGCTGCCCGGCGACATGTCTTTGAGAAGCTGATTATTTCAGGTAAACACAGCTAAATATTCTGGGTCTTTGGACGGCGCCGCTGGTGTCACTGGAGAATCCGATTCCCTTATCATCCTTCTGCAGGCGTGGCCCCAGGGGAGCGTGGGAGGTGCTGATTGGATGTGGCTGCATGGGCAGGGCGTCACTTGGCCCCAAGCAGGAGCCGCTTCAGCTCTTTTTCCAAAGGCTAATACCTGTTGGGTGGGAGGTGGAAGATTCCCAAGGCTGTGTGTATGTGCATGGGGGTTGTGGGCTGGGTGGCCTCCAGAGTCCAGATAATGACCCAATGCCAGCCATGTCAAGGGAGCCCCAGCTCTAGAGTGGCATTCTTGAGGGTCCCCAGCAGGAGCCCAGGTGGATTTGGGGGGGAAATTCAGGAGGGGGTGTGCATTCAGGGGTCTCCAGCCAGATTGCAGTCTTTCCAACTAAACTCTGTATTGGAGAGTGTGTGGTGAGTTGACTATATAAGTTCATGGTGCACACATCATTGCAGTAAGGGGTCTCCACGTTTGCCCTGTGTTGCCCAAGCTCAGTGATTGGGCCATGAAACCTGCATGCATGAGTGGAAGGGAACTCTCATCTGTCACTTCCGGCTGGAGAGAGCTGGGGATGGTTCAACTCCAAGAATGGAGTGATGCAGATGTGGATCTTATCTACACAAAGTCTGAGATGATCAGAGTGGAAAGTGACTTTAGATATCAGAAATTCCAACCTCCACATTGTACAGAGGCCCAGAGAGGGATAGTGACTTGCCCACGGTCACAAAGCAGGGATAGGATTCTTGATGCATAGGCAGGCCTCCTGGCCTACTTTTGGGGCAGGAAGAAGGAGCAGAGGTGAGTGATGAAAATTGTTTTGCACTGAGCCTTTGGGCTTAAGAAAAGCTCCCCGTGAGCTACACAGAGACTGCATCAGAGGGGATGAGCCTGGAGGAAGAGATGGTACCCCAGAATTACTAGATCCTGGTCCCAGCTCTACAACCAAATTTTTGGAGGACCTTGATGAAGTTACCTCCCTTCTCTGAGCCTCTGTTTCCTCATTTGTAAAGGAGTTTGACCAAGTAGTGACAGCAAAGATCTCACTAAGGCCATGAATGAGAGCAGTATTTTTGGGTGAGCTGTGGCCAGGATCTTCTTTATGGAGGACAGAAAGAGGATGAGGTTTAGCAAGGCACACAGGACCACCCTAGCATCCCCTATCCAGGGACCAGGAGAGCATCTTCCACAGAGGGACTTGCGAGGAGAATTACCCTTTGCCCTGAAGTGCCCTGAATTACCTTATTCTCTTGGTGTTTATTATAGGAGCTCAGAAGAACTCCATCTCTGTTCTTCATTAGTCATATCAGCTTCAGCAGAGGACCCAAGGTGGTGAGGACCTAGACAGGCAATGGCTGATTGCTTTGGTGAATGGCTCACCTTAGAAAAGAAGTTTTCCTTCTTGGCTAAAAGAGAGGGTTGTTTGAGCCACTTGATATAATAATGGTTATTGTAACTATCATTCATTGAGCAAGTACATTATCCTTAATTTTAAGCCAATTCTGCCCATTTTACAGAAATAGTACAGCAAGGATAAGCAAGGTTCAACAACTTGCCCCAGGTCTTAGAGGTGGCCAGTGGTGGAGCTGGGACTTGAACAAGGGTCTGCCTGATTCCTAAGGCCCATGACCTTCCCACTCTGCCTTTCACTGTTGTCTGAGGATAAAGAGGAAACAGACATTTTCCACTGCTATTTTTTTCTCAGGCCAGGAAAGTGAGCTTTGGGCTATAAAGGAAAAAGCACCATTGGCTAGCAGTACAATTGTGATGGAGGGGGTGGTCGGGGAGCCCAGGCTGTCCTAAACCCACTTCAGTCTTCTGAGGCCAATGAACCACACCCCTGAGTCCTAACAGAGCTTGCAAACAAGGTCACCCAATAGTTGATGGTGATATTGGAAGGACTGAAGAGATGGGAAAAGCTGACTATCAATGGAAATACCATGTGCTTGTGAGCATGATATTGATCTAGGGCAGGATTGTAGTGTAAGTGATTAGAGCCACAGCTTCTCAGCAATTAGAAAATGGAATAGGGCTCATTAGGGGCCAAGATGGCTTTACAAAGAATAGGTAAATCCAAATAAGCCTATGTCAAAATAAGCCCCCTTTGACAAGGTTATCAGACAAATGCTCAGAGAAACACAATAAATGTAATGGATCTAATTTCAGTAAAGAAATTGGCATGGCATTTCAGTACATCCTGATGGAGACGGAGAAATGTCAATGGAAAAATACAGGCAGGAACCTAGGAAACTGAGTTTAGCATAACTCAGGGGCCTTTGATTAATATCCAATGCCTGGCCCTCAACAGATGTTCAGCAACACTTCTCAAATGCAGTGTCAACTTGGGCAATATCTGCGGCTGTGACTGAGTAAGGATCCTGCCCCAGTCAATGATTTTATCCATTATCTGATACAGACAAAGAAGTCAGGTTTAATATTAAATTGAGACTAATACCAATAGTATAACATAATCTTTGTAAAGCCCTCCATGTACCCTCAAAATAAAATAAAAAATAATTGAACACACAGAAAAAGTTCTGAAAGGCTACACAGAAAATCTGACAATAGTGGGGAGAGAGCAAAGGATGCACATCAAGGGGATTCTGCTTTATCTGTGGTAATTGTTTTATAATGAGAATGTAATCATATATTATATGAATAAGATTTTAAAAAGAAAAAGAGTGGTCAGGCTTATCAAAGATTTGGTGGGATTTGAGTATGTTGTTGGTTGGGTGACATGGAAGGTCCCTGCCAACCCCAGGTTTTCATTATGGTCTCACTTTTGCTTCAACCCTTACTCATGGTGTTAACTTTGGACACAGAATTCTCCAGTACCCACTTTCTGGAACCTGGTTCCTCTCTCACAGGACAGTCCAGTTTAGGCCTGTGGTCCCCAAATGTAGCTGCACATCAGAATCACTTCATAACCTTTTTAAAAATAAGAGATTCGGGAGTCATCTCATCCCTAACAGTGAATTAGGCATGATGCATACTCTTCCTGCGGCAGAGAACACAAACAGTGATATGTATTAAGCACCAGGCACCAACCGCTCCCTTTTAGTTCTCACAACACACTTATATAGTGTGTGTGTTTCTACCATCAAAGAGACGAGGACACAGAGGCTTGAGGAGGTGGAGACGTGTCCCAGGCCATGCAGCTAGGAAGTGGCAAAGACACATTCTGGACCACTTCCTATGAAATATGTTGTGAGGGCTCACTGCAAAGCAAAGACTTTTCATGGAGGAAGACCATGTTCAGGAAGATTTCCTTAAAGAGGTGGCATTTCCGCAGTGCCTTGAAGGATGAGAGTGGTTTGATATTACAGGCAGGTTGGTGGGGAAGGTAAGGAGCTGCCCAAGTTAGAGCTGGAGATGTGAAAACCAGGCCCTTGGAGGGTAGCAAGCACTGTCCGCCAGCTTGGGTTCATGGCATGGTGGGTAAGGTGGCTGCAGGGGAGGGGCAGTGGCCTCCTGCATTTCCCCACCCATTTCCACTGTTGGTACACCCAAGGAATACCCAGCCAGGACCCCATCAGCCCTTCAGCCAACATTTCTTGACCCCCTACTGTATACAGAATGCTGTGCTCATCCCTGAGGCTCCCAGAAGCATGGCAAAGATGGTTCCCTCCCTCAGGAGGCTCTCAGCTGGGAGGAAGACCCAACCATGCTTTCAAGGAATGCCAAATAATGATTCAGAAAACCACTAGCAAGCCAAGACAGCAACCCAGGAGAGGCCGCGCTACCCAGGATCACCTGCAAAATGAGTACTTCACACTGCCCATTTCAGTCGAGGGTTGGGAGGGAAAGATCTTGCAGAACCCCCGGCAGAACTTCAGCTGAAGAGTGGAACTGATTTGGAAAAGACAAGGAGGAGGGCGTAAGGGACAAGGGGCTCAGCCAGCAAAGGTGCAGAGACTGCGCTGGGGCAGGCTGGAGCATGCTGGCTCATGCCTCTCTGGAGGGTGCTAGGCTGAGGGCTGTGATTTTGGAACTTTGAGACAGCTTGACACCCTTGATGCCAGTGATCATCAGCCTTTAGCTTTTGGTGCCTCGGGCAAGAGGCTGTCCCCATAGAGGGCTTGAGGCAGCCCAGGCCTCTGGCACCAGAGCACCTGTGGCCCCAGCCCAAGCAGCTCCAGAGCCCCAGACTCTGAGGACAGTAGCAGCTTCTACCTACCTGCAGGGCTGCTGGGACGAGTAATGAGCTGGTATTTATAAAGGACTCTCAGCTTCTCAGAAGGGCTCTGCAGAAATACAAGTGGGTTATAATTACCACCGCTGTAATTAATGAGTCCAAACTTCTTAGAGAATACAAAGTGCTTAATAAAAGGAGAGGGGAGAATGGGAAGAAAAAAAAAACCTAATGTGTTTGAACTTGGGATTTTTTTCCCTTTGTAAAGTATACTTAGATAAGGTACCAAATGATATTATATTCTCTACTTTCAAAACTGAGCCCCAGATGGGATATCTCAATGCCAAGGGCAGAGTTTTCAAGAATAATGGAGCTCCTTGCAGCTCTTTGAAAAACACTGGGCTAGTAATCAATCCTGCCACTCCTAGTAACTTGGAAAGTGAGTCCTTGTCTGTAAGGGACAATGCTACCCACCTAACAGGTGGTGGTGGGGATGCTGAGCTCAGAGAGGTGAGACACCAAACACACAACTGCACAGCTGGCATTCAGTTAACACACCAGTTCCATGGCTGTCTATGCTCCAGATCCCAAATGCTCTACCTGGTAAAGAGGAAACAATGCCTCCTGCTTGGCCTAAACTGAAAAGTAAGTAAATACATACTCTGATTTTCTATTTTAATAAATAAGATTATTCATAATAGATACCTTTTAGCTTTGTTCTTTGGTGGTGATAGGGATATTATTTTTCCTTTAGGGTAAATTAACAGGATTGAAAGGAAAATGCATTTTTATGGTTCTCAGAATGCATTGTTAAATTTCTCTCTAGACTGCCCAGTTAGATAAGTATGTGTGTTTCACCACAATTTCACCAGCACCATGTATTACTATTTTAATATGCGTGTGTGTGTGTTCATGTAACCAGTGTAGAAGGGAACACCATTCCTTTTGCAAGGTTTACACCATTGATGTAGCCACTGGGTGCTGGGAATTCTTATTCTGCCTCCTGGTACCTGCTGGTGTCAGTCAGGAAGTTATTAGTGGTGCTTCAACATGGTAAAATAAGTAGATGAACAGAGTTAAGTTTTCTTCTATACAGAAAAATAACTAAAATACATAACCAGGGATATACATATACTCATTGGATTTTTATAAAGAAATTGGATTGTTTAGAAAAATAAGTTAGAAATTAATTATATTTTAAAATAATTTTAAATAATTTGCATATGTTACCTATTTTGCAAATTCAATTTTTAAAAAATCCTTCTAAGGGCAAAGAGCATATAGTGGCACTCCAATGAGATGAAATTCACTTTCTAAGCTTGGCTTGGCTTCTTCGGTTATCTATAGTGGCCTTGGGCCTCTTCCTGGCTTTGGTGCTATCAAGCCTTGTTGACTTTCAGCTGTTGGGAAATTCAGTTTTATCAGCTCTGGTTTGTTCCCCTTGGCTAGAGTCAGCATTTCTCACTTTTGCTCTTGCTCCTGCCTCTGGCATGCAGAATCTGTTGAGGAGACTTCTCTCTTCTGCTTGGGCTGGCAATGTCTTTCCCAGGTGTTTAACACACTCAGGATCTACCTGGGCAAACGATGCAGCATGCAAAACCACAGTCATAGTTAACCATGAGTGATGGGTGTGCATGTCTATCGTCCTCACCCAGTTTATGAGCCATTATGGCCAAGGACAGTTCTACTGGTCTTTGATTTTCCAGTCTTTGGGAGAGGAAAATAAATGTGGGAACAAGTGTCAGGAATAGTTTGGAAGTCACTTGGCCTAGAACTCCAGAGCCTTTCCTTAAAGGGGCCAGCTCATACGGAGACCAGAGTAAGTTAGGGAGACACTTTCTCCACACATCTGGAAGGACAGCTAGGGTTGGATTAAGGCCCGTGAGAAGAGAGCAATGATGTCCTCAGGTATCTGTGGAAACATATGGCCTAAATGCCTGCCTGCCCACCTGAGCACCCCAGGTGACCTGACCCCAGTCTCTGCTGATGAACCAGGGTGGGTGGGTATCTGACCCAAGCTTGGGCCATCTTATGTTCTATACAGGTGCTATGGTCTGAGTGTGTTCCCCAAAATCATGTGTCGAAACTAAATCGCCAATGTGATAATATTAAGAGATGGGGCCTTTAGGGGATGATTAAGTTATGAGGGCTCCACCTTCCTGGAGGGGATTAGCAACTTTATAAAAGCCTGGAGGGAACCACCTAGGCCTTTTTGTGGTCCTTTATCCCTTCTGTCATGTAAGGGCACAGCATTTGCTCCCTCTGGAGGAGGCAGCAACAAGGAAGCCAGCGAGTGGTTAGCTATGGCCTACCTGGGCCTACCAACTCTACCTCAGGTCCAGCCCAGAGACCCTCAAGCCCGGCTCTTCATCCCAATCTGCGTCCAGGCTCCATCTTTCCTCTCTGGGACTCACCTACATGACCCTAAAAATCTTCCCTTTTTATCCTGTTGAGTCAGTTCTTCTGGCCACCACCTCCTCCCTGGATTGACTTGAGTCTCCATTGTAGGTCTTCCCTGCAGCTCACCCTTCCTGCGTGGCACATCCAGCTCAGGTTGGGGGTGAACCCACCCTGCTGCCTGTGTTGACAGCCAGGACCACAACCACGAATCTGGTTTTAAGGATGTTAAGGCAGGACCTTGGACCTAGGAGAAAAATCTGGGAACCCAAGCCTGATCCTAACCCAGGGCTTTTTAGCTTTGGTAAATGCTGTGCAGATTCCCGGATTCCCAAGCCTGGGAGAAAGCGCCTCTCTCACCACACCTCCCCTCTCATCACGACGTTCAAAGGACTTCTCAATCCAGGTGACTCCATCTGCTCATCAGCAGCACTTCTCTCTATCCCACTGCCACTTCCTGACCCAGCCTGCCATCCTCTCGCCCCTGCACTGTCCTAACACACCTCTCTGACATCTCTCCCTTCAACCTCACCTCCATCCCAGGCTCCACCCTGCAGACAGGGTGGCCTTTGCAGAACATCGATCTGATTATCTCCCTCCTCTGTTTAGCATGGGTCAGAGACTCCCTGTGGCCTCCAGAATCTCACTTGCTTCTTGGGCCCTGTCTCCTATTTAAATGTGAAGCTCTGGCCACCCTGACCAGCTGTCTTCCTCCCACCATCCTTAGGAAGCATTTCCTGACCTCTGGACCAGGTGGAATTTCCTTGCTGCTTGGTCCCAAGACCCCCTGTCCATTCCCTGCCATAGCCCTCAGCTCTTAATTGAAACACTCACTGTCAGGTGCCTCCACTGCTGGGCAGCACATTCCTTGAGAACTGTCCCACCTCGCCCAGCCTCTGCCCTGTGCCTGGCACTGAGTGGGCCTTCGAATCTCTGCTGAGTGACGGAAGGTAGAGGCTTTGATCAGGCAAAAGGTATAAGCCAGGGCCTGGGACCAACAAAGAGGGCTGAGAAATTCCAGCAACTTCAGAGTTCCTCGGCAACAACCCAGTGCTGCCTCCCTCCATCCAAGACAGTTGCCCTGCCTGGGCTCAGCTGGCCCAGCCTGCAGAAGGACAGCCCTGGATCAGCACCAGGCAGGTCCCCTCACGGCCCATCAACACCCAGGCCACCACACATTGGAGGAACAGTGTTTCCTCCTCCTCTCCCCTCCTGAAGGAAACCCAGGACCCTTCCTCCTCCTTCACCAGAAGTCAAAACTATCCCCGAAAGTCACTGGATGAGGACTTGGAATAGGCCTTAGGAAAGAAGCCCAAACGATCATGTAAACTTAAGCCCTTAAACCCTATAAGAGGTCTGTCTGGAAAGCATCCAGCCATGTAATATGAAAAATAGAGACATTTACTGAAGAAGATACAAGCTACAAGGAACATGGTACACAGGACAATGACACCTCAGTCCCCTTCAAAGTAGGCACTTTGGGACCTCACACAGTTCTTCCAGCGTCTCTTAACCTAACCCGTACACGTTCAACATTTCAGGTGTTCTGCTTGTTGCAGGCCTTCCAGAACGTGGATCACTTTCAACAGATTCTCGACCATCTCTGAAGCGTTTGTGCCACACTTTTATTTGTGCTGCACTCATTGCATCATCCCTGAAAGCCTTCTAAATCATCCGAATAGTTTCCGCAGAGGAATGTTCAAGCTTAATGCAAAATTTGATGCAAATTCGTTGCTCTACTCACTCAGTCATTTTGAATGTGAGGCCAGTGTACACATGCTCACTCAAGGGCGCCTAGTGCCCCACTGACTAGTACAGTGAAAGTGTCATTGTTCACGCATGCGCATTCCAGTCCCTTCTCCTTGGCTGCCAGGTTATATCGATGTCGCACAAACCGTTCTCGTTATATTAACAATGGCTGGATGCTTTCTAGACAGACCTCATCTATGTAAAACAGATTTCCATGTCTGGGAATGCTCTAGTGTAGTGGTTTTCCAACTTGAGCACCCGTCAGAATCACCTGGTGGGCTTGTTACAACACAGGTGCTAGGCCCCACCCCTAGTTTTTGATTCAGGGGTCTGGATGGGTCCAAGAATTTGCATTTTTAACAAGGTCACAGGCAATGCTGCTGCTGCTGGTCATGGGTCCCCACTTTGAAAGCCTTGACTCTCCTAAGACTTAGAGGAGACAGCCTGAAGCCTCTGCCACCCTCAGAGGCAGAGGAGGGGCCCTGGATGGGCACTGCCAAGCTGGGAAGCCACGATCCAACACGTAGGAAAGCGATTGTGGTGCCACCTTGTCTGCTCCAGAGAAGGGCTGCTTAGCGTCTCCTGGGTGCGGACCCCACACCCAAATCCCAGTGCACCCAGAGGTGGTTCACAGGCTCCATTCAGCTGCCTTTTTAGTCTCTTCCTAAAACTCTTGAAAAGAATGAGGAAGATCTAAAGTCCTTGCTCTGCACCATGGAAAAAATATCAAGGAATTATCATGTAGCCTTAAACCCTATATATGCAAATGTACGCATTTGAATAACTGCCAATTTATATGCCCCATCAAATTAGATATTCAAATTCTAGTCCGTGTATGTACGTTGTTCCTCTTCCTGGTTCAGGCTTAAATAGTCACATGAAGGATGAGCTGCCGGCTTCTCTTCTGGGCCCCTGTCTCTTTAGAACTGAAAGGCATAATTAGGGATTCATTTTCTGGAGTGTAAATTGTCCCTTTGATGGTGGGGCTGGCCTTCTTTTTTGTTGCTTCTGTCGTACTAATATAACCATCTTCTCCCATATGTGGGCTCTTGAAAATGTGTACTTTCTTTAATCCCCTTCTGTAACCCTGGGGGTTTGCCAGGGTGTGAAGTGGGACTCACATTTCACAGGTGGGGAAACCAAGACTGTGGTTTCACAAAAGTCACAAACTTGGATTCAAAAGCCAGGCCTTTGTCTCTGTTTTGTCGTGTTAGTCCTACTCATTGTGCATTTTCTTTATTTTGCCTCAGAAGATCAAAATTGGTGATAGTTTAATGCTCTTTTATTCCTTTCAAAGAGTTCTCCAAAAAATAGAAAAGCTCTTTCACCCAGTTTCTCCCCATGACACTGTGGGGCAATGTGGAGACGGCTGTTCTTAACTCTGTTGTGTAAATGAGGAAGCCAATGCCCGGAGGTAGAAACAGGTTAGAATCAGAGCAGTGACTAAGACCAGGCCACGTTCTCACCCAAGGATGTGCTAGAGGCAGCTGGGACCTGCCAACAGGATGATTGTTAATAACAGTATCTCTCCCCAGTTCTGCATCAGTGACCTTGCACTGGCAGCTTGAAATTGACCATGCAAATCCACTACCAATCAGGGCCTGTACCTCACCCCTCCCAAACCTGATTCCAGATCCGTCTCTCATAGTGAAGATGTCCCAGATAGAAAGCAGCTTTATTTTCCAGACTTTATCTTGGATCTTCCTGGCTACAGCCCTCAGCGTCCCACTCTTGTCTGTTAGGAAAGGCCAGGCATTGCACAGTGGACTCCTGAGAGAGGTGAATTAAGTGCCTGTGGTTGCCTCAATCAGGAGGACCATTTGCCTGCCTCAGAGCATCCTTCTGGCTACAGCCAGGACCTGTGGAATCTGCAAGGTCCCAGAAGACAGCTGAGGGAGCTCCCTTCCTTCTAGAATCATACACACTCAAATGCTCTCTCACCACATCTCTGACCTCTGGGACCCAGGACCCTGTGAGTCAGGACATTCACCATTTCCCTATTTCAGATGGCTCAAGACTGTTTGTAGGTAATAAATTCTCCATCCCTGGAGATGGTCAAGGTGAGGCTGGATAAACATGCTACCGAATTGCTTCTGGAAATCCAAGCATCACACAGAAGGTAAGACCAGATGTCCCAACCCAAGAAGCCATGGTTGTCCTCTTTGGGCTTGACTCTTGACCTGTCCTGAACTTTAAAGGCTGCTGCCTTCTCTTGCTGGGTTAAATGTCCAGACCTATTCTCTCCCAGCCTGTTCTGTCACATCAAAATCCAGGGCCAGTGTCATATAGGCTGACAAGGAGCTGTCCAGACACCACCGTTAAGGTTCTCCCATAAGCTCAGAACCCAAACAGTGAACTAGGTCACTGAATTCCTAGATTTCCCTTTGGCATTCCCACTAGTAGAACCTCCCCATTTGGAACAAGATGCTGGCTTGAGAAGGTCTCTGTTAATTCGCTGACATTGTCTCATCAGCCCCAAAGACACAGCAGGGCCGTCACGCAGGTAGCAGCAGGCTGGGAGCAGCCAGGAGACATAGGCTCTAGTGTTGGCTTGAGAAAGACTTTCCCTTTTCTCCAGACCTTTGTATCCTCCTCTCTGCATTGTAAATACAGGCAAAGGACTTTGGGTGGTTAGTAATGTCAATTCCTTCCTTTTCCTGAGGCCTATGGTCCATTCCAGGGCTAACACTCCCCGTCTTAACATTGCTGGGGGTTATTTTATCAGCTCTCTAATACAGAGTGAATCTTCCAGCAAAAAAGTACAAAGGATAGCTGCATTTTAATAGAGGTGGAAGGAAATGTTTGGTGCATTGGAGGTATATTTGTTCATGACTTTTACCCCATCTACTTCCTGAATGTATTTAAGGAAATTTACAATATTAAAACATTATATAAAGCAGCCAAAAACAAAACCCCAAAGAGGTTTCCCAGGCCGTTTACATGAATGGAAGAAAGAACACTTTAGGTGCCTGGAATAAGATCTGATTTACCTCTGAGCTTCCTGGCAGCCAAAGCAAAATGAAGCAACCAAAAGATAACATGTAGATCCTTTTAAAGGGAAATCTGATCCCTGCCGGGGGGTGGAGCCAGGCTTGACGCCTCAGGGAGGGCTCACTGGTGTAGGTGCTCTCTACCTCACCTGTCACTCCACCCGGGTAGTACCAGCGCTCCACCACCGACCTCGGCTAAACCCCTAGAAATCACAGCAGTGTCTGCTCTATTTCCAAACCAGCTTCATAAATAAACATGGACGCCTAGGAGGAATTCCCCAAAGAAAGTTAGGAAATCAGAGCTGTGTTTATATGAAGGAGCAGGGCATGCAAATACAGCAGCTGTTCCCATCCATAAATAGGAGAGGAGAGGGATTTGGTAGCTGTTTGTGATGATCAAGTGTGGTCTAGACCAAAATAGTCAAGTGTATTTGGGTTGGGAATTAGGTACAGACTAACATGGGGTGACTTGCCTCATGCAATGTCTTTGGCTGGAAACATGGTAGACAAACTGGTCCCTCACAGAGTGAATAATATTTTATATGTGCTCAGGCAAGCATCAATTAAAGGACTCCATTGGCTAATCTTTGGTCAAGGTTTAAAAACATCTGTCTCCTTGATCCATCTGGTACAGGTGACTTTTCCAATGGATGTGTTAATTGAGGAGGGAATCTGATGTGCCCATCAAGTGAGAATCAGTCAGTCTCCCCGTGCCCGGACAGCTGTGAAATGCCTTCGTGCCCTTCGCCTCTGTGGCATACATTCCATCTTGCTTCATCACTTGGACACATGGTCTTCTAGTTTATACCAGCTGAGCCAGGAAAGGGACACAGTTTGATTCGGGTGGATGTGCATTGTGCTGAAGGCAAAGTGCACCTGCTGGCCGTGTGTGCAGCCCCCACAGAGTTCCCACAAGAGCTCTCCCCTCAGTGTATTTGCTGAGGCTTCGACACACAGGTGGGTAAGACAGGAAACCTGCTGTCAGCTGAAGGGGTCAGATTAGCAGAACAGTAACTTCCAGAACAATTTACAGAAGGCTGAACTGAGCACACAATGCCTTTCATTAGGGCCCTGAGGATGTCTGCAGCCTCCTCTATGTCTACCCTCATAGCCGTGAAGAAATGTCTTACTCGAATGGTGACAAACTGTGCGATGCCCCGAAAGTGCCAAACCTTCTCCTGTGTCTCATGTGATTTCCTCTATGTGAGTTGCCCCTCCTTACTTGGTCTGGGGGTTCTCAATGGGAGGTAATTATGCTCCCCAGGGGATATTTGGTAATGTCTGGAGATACTTTTGGTTGTCCCGACTGGTGGGGCTGAGGTGCTACTGGCATCTAGAGGGCAGAAACCATGGATGCTGCTAAATGTGCCACAATGCGCAGGGTAGTCCCAACAATAAAAAGTCATCCAGCCCAAAATGTCACTAGTGTCCAGGTTGAAAATCAGTAGCTAGTAAGCTACTCATGTTCCGAAACTCAGCAAGGAGCAGCACTTGCTCAAGAAAGCCTCCCTCCACTCCCCCTGCCTGTGCTGGGAGCCCCCACCTGGGCCCCCAGGCCTAGCAGAGAGTTGGGCTGCAGGGTAAATGTTTAAGGAATAACACAGCCATTCATTCCATCTTCCTTTTGTCACACCTGCCCAAGTCAGTTCTGGGCTAGTAGGTATGTGGAGTTCTTTGCAAAGAAGCTTCCAGCCAGTCCCTTCTAGCCTCAGTTTCCCCACCTGTAAAAGAAGGAGCACAAACCCTTACAGTGCTGACCTCATTCTGCCCTACGCTCCCTCCCCTCGGAGGTGACAGCTGCTCACTTTGTAATTGCCTCAGCGTCAACAGCTGACAGTGCAGAGAGAAGCCGAGATTAACTTGACTCCAGCAAAACTGCTGGAGACCAAGAACCTTGTTAGAAAGATGAAATGAAAGCCACGCTTTAATCAATTCCCAGAGCAGAGGCTGCTCCTCCGGGCTGCTGATTCCTACCCTCCAGCTGCTTCTCCTTCCTTGTCACCTTGCACCCCCCTGCCCCCAGGTGGCCAATTTGACCCAGAGAGCTCCCCCCCAGGGAGGAGGGGGCAGGGGGTGCTGACTGGGGGCACAAGTCTCCTTACCTCTGTGGGCCTCAGTTTATCCACCTGTCCAATGGGGATGATAACACTCAAGTTACTTCAGAGAGTTATTAGAAAACCAAGAGAAGAGAGAAAAAAATGAGACAGAGGACACAGCTATTATTTCTGGGACCCTTTTAAATGCCAGGCCCTTCACATACATGCTCACACTATTCCTCATGCTGATTCTCCATCCCACAGAGGAGGAAACTGAGGCTTAGAGACACTGATGATGCTTACGGGCCCATGGCGGTAGGATGGGATGTGAGCCCAAGTCTGCCCAATTCCGAGGGTCCGGCTCTCTCTTCCTGGTTACACTGGCCCGGGTGATCTGTGCTGCTATCCACATGTCAGCTCTTCCCAGAATCGTCACTGCACTGCACACTTTTGTCTTTCATTAAGTGAGGGCATTCCAGGCAGGAGGAAGGATGAGAGCGAAGGCGTGGCAGCTGGAAGGGGTGTGGGGGGTGCAGGTGGCTGTGAGAAGGGCACCCTGACCAATGCAGGGACCAAATAGGAGAGGATGGACACAAGGCTGCGAAGATGGGTGTGTTGGGGGATGGGCCAGCCTTTCTGTCCTCTACCCATGAGATGTGGCAGATCCCTCAGTCACACTCTGGGGTCAATGACAGACTAGCAAAAAAAAAAAAAAAAAATTTAAAAGTAGAACCCTTAGAGATAATTAGCATTTTAATTGGGATCAACGCTTCAGGCTAAAGGGAAGATGCTTTCATGGTAGAATTTCAGGCAGCAGCTGGCAAGTCCGGTAGGATCTGGGACACTGTTACCCACACAGGGACCCGCCAGCCCTTCCTTTCCCTCTCCCTCACCTTTCCATTCAGTTGACCTCACCAGGGACCTTCTCTACTCCAGGCCTTCTGGCAGGTGCTTTACAGACTGCATTTCATTTAATTCTCTAAACAGCCCCAGAACTAACTACAAATTATTTCCATCCCATTCTCCTCTCAGGCCAAAGTTTTTGTTGAAGTAACTTGCCTAATGCCCCTCAGCTCTAGGCGGCAGGGCTGACACTCAGCCCTCTGTCTGGTGCTGCTCTGATGGCAACACGCGGCCTGATGGAGAAGACAAAGGAGGGCTCCGTGCCCCCATTGCAGAGATGCAATGAAAGCCACTGTTTAATTAATTCCCAGAGCAGAGCCTTCTCCTCTGGTCTGCAGATTTGTACCCTCCAGATGCTTCTCCTTCCTTGTCACCTCGCGCACACCCCCACCCCTGCCCCCAGCAGGCTCCAGTTCTGTGTCTCAGTTGGTGAGAGTTCATGTGCATGCTGCTTGGCCTGGAGAGCAAAAAGGGGCTCCAAAAAGTTCATTTTTAGTTAATTTAAGGTTCTAAATGTAAGGACCATATAGTTTTATAAGCATTAACCATTTTACATGGAAATTATTCTAAAATATCAGTCTTTTCTGCTCTAACAAGTAGCAATTAGGGGACCCCGGGTGCTATTCTATAGTAAGGGGATGCCCTGGGTACTTGGAATTTGAAGGCTGCTTGACCTCCATAGATTTTTTTTTTTTTGGCCCACCTGGGAGGGTAAAAATCCCATCACTCACCTGCCTGATTCATCCCCATTTTGCAGGGGAAAGAGAAGGTGAAGAAAGACTGGGGGAGGGGTAAAGGAATGACACATATACAGATTTCAGACACTCCTCACTAAGTCGGATGTGTTGGGTTAGGTGCCAGCACCTTTTGAACAGTCCCCCAAACAACAGTTAATGAAATTGCACATCATTTGCCCATAAAACCATACAGGAGGAGGTGCTTATGCTTTGTATCCAATTTGTAGTCAATCTCAATGCGCTGAGCCCCCAGCGAGAGGCCCTGTCTGAGTCCTGCCCACGCTGATTTCCTAGCTGCCCAGCAAACACCCTCCTTGCCTCATGCACCCCGGGCTCTCCCTCGGGGTATAGGCTTGGAGCAGCTCTCAAGAGAGGTGCTGCTCACCCCAGCTAGGAGTAGACCCAGGCCCCATGCTGAGCTGGTTGCTACCGCCCTAGGGCTCTGCGGCTGGAGCCAAGTGAGAAGTAGGGCGTGGGGTGGGGGACAGTCCAGGACCAGCCTGGCCTGGCTTTCATTCCGTTTCCCAGACTGTTTCCGCAGCCGCAGGCCCTTCTGTGAGCTTCCTGCCATCCCACCAGTAAGGGCCCTGCCTCTCCAAGTGGCCTGAGCAGTTCTGTTCTGAGGTTTGCAACTAAAGAACTGCCCTGAGCCAATTGGTACTGTGTCCTCCCTTGCTGCCGGCTGCCTTTGCCCCCTGCCATTGGTGTGCTGGCCTTCAGAGACCCTCCTTTCCTTCAGATGGGCCACAGGATGACCAACCCCTTGGAATAAGCCCCTGGGGGTCAAGGGCCCATTGTGTCGGCCCAAGTGACCCCACAGGCAGTTAGGGGAGCCTCTGTGGCTTTCTCTGCCAGTATCCACCGCCCTGGCCTGGGGAACTCCTCACCAAGACAATGAGGTTTAAAACAGCCCTCCCAGCGGGGCCCTTTGATCCAGAGCCTAAGTGCAATTTACGGGAAATTTTAAATAGCCTTTTATCTTTACAACAGGAAGCTGGGTTGTGACCGAGGGTCCTTCATGTGTGGATGCCAGGCTAGTTTGGAATAAGCCCCTCTAGAAGAAACACAGGGTCAGCTGGGTACCAGGAACACCAGAAGCCAGCCTCAGCCTTCACACTCACATTTTTGCGTTTCCCTATTTAGTGGGCATTTTTTGAGCCCCTCCTATGTGCCATATTAAGTGCTAGGCATACTTAGATATGCCTAGATATATAGTCACTTTAAAACAAATGTATCTTCACGATCTCCACACCTGCAGGCTGTGGGATCTGAGTGAAGCTGCAAGCCTCTGCCCCTACCTGGCTTGCTACTCTGCTCTCGCCAAAAGATACTCTGAAACTCCATGACCCATTTGCTCAGGCACACTCCACCACACTGGTCCCCCAAGCCACTTCTGAAATGCTCCATTCAGAGCTAAGATCGATGCTAAGCAAAACCCATGTTTTCTCTTTAATCCCTACCTCCCATCCCCCTCGGCTCCATCCTTGATGCCAGACAAGAAGTGGGCCTGGTGTCTTGTGCTGCTGTGGGGTTGGCAATGGAGGCTCTGCCCTCCCAGCATGGGTGGGTAGGGCTGGGGAGGGAAGAAGGAGAGAGTTGCATTTGAAAAGAGAAGTTTTGTGGGGTGATGCTCAACCTAAAGGGGCGATCCACCAGTAGGAGGATGCTGGACTCTGCAGCCCATGTTTAGACTGAAGGGTGTGGATGGAATGGTGTCCTTCCCTGCTCTCAAGTCTGCACCACCTCTAGACCTGGGCAAGGGGGCCAAGGGCCACCTCTGGCCATGCTCCACCCTTGGGGGAAGGGGTCCACAGGGTGAAGGGGCCATGACTACTCCAAGCTGGTGGTCCCTCCTTCTAGATCATGTGCTGGAATCCAGGAACCCTAAATTCCCTGCCCAATTGTCCTGATCATACTTCCAGGGCCTGAGTGAGTCTTTTCCTGGGGCCTACCCCAGGAAAAGTCTGACCACATCACCAAGAGTGCAGCCCTAGGCCCAAGGGTGGCTCAGGAGATGGATATCTGAGGAGCTGGGGAGGAGATAGACTGCAGGCATGAATGTAGGGTGGAGCCAGTGTGGGCTGGGGAATGTCCATTTATATTCTCGCTCCTGGCCCTGCAAATATTAGGGGTCTCCAGTTCTGATACAAAGGACAGGGGCATGACAACACATGCCTGAGTGTCCATGCTGATCATCAATATACCGATTGCTTCCTATTTTTACCAATTCATTAAAGTACATTCTCTAAATACTCCAACCTAAAATTAAATTTTTAACAAGAATAGCTTTTGGAGATCATGAACTCACTCAAATATTTACTGAGGGCTGGTCCTGTGTGGGTGCTGGGCCCATGGGGCTTGGTGCTGCTAGGGGAAGGTGGCCATAGGCAAGGAGAGGCCTGAGTGATAAATACCACTTAAAGGGAAGCACAGGATTCTAATTGGGGAATCTCAACTATTGTGAGTGGTCAGAAAGGCTTCCCTGAGGAAGGGATATAAGGTTACAGATGGGGAAACTGAGTCTCAAAGATGCTAAGTATGTTAAGCTGAGTGGCTATGATGATTAGATGTCAATTTTCCCAACTCTGAGCATTATGCCTTTGTGGCCTAGTTTTTGTTTTTGTGTGTGCAGGGATACCACACACAGGCCTGTCTTTAGATAACTATCTCAATTTATACCCATCATTAGATTTTGGCCTAGCCCCTGCCTGCATGTGTGTATACATATGTGCCTACACACACACACACACGCGCGCGCACACACACACGCACACCTGCTTCCAGTCTGAGTTTGGTGACAATCCTGAGTGGCAAAGAGGCGTCTGGGCCCCGCCCTCAAGCCATTTGAAAGAAAACTATAACCACCAGCTGGTTACAATGCATTCTCTGGACAGCTTTGAAATCTGACGCCGGTCTCAGCCAGCCTTTCCTTGCCTTGTGGTTTTTCTCCCCTGGGTCTCCCGTGGGGAAGCAGGCCCTGCTGTGAGGCTGGATTTGATCAAAGCCCCCACAAACCCGAGCTGAAGCCACAGCTCTCTGCATTATTAAAGTGTTTAATAACTTTCCACTACTCCTCCCTCACAAAGACCCTGAAAGGCCTCTTGTTCCTGTTCACTCTCTGCCTTTTAATAGGAGGAGAAGAGGGGGCGGTGGGTGGATCTGATTTCCCTCACCGGGTTCACAATCATAATCACCATGTCGGTAATTTCCCTGTTCTGAAAACCTTGCAGTAGAACAAGTGCCCGCATTCCCGTGTTTGCTGCCCCCTGATGTGGTCCATTTCAGCCACCCCAATATGTGGTGAGTAAGTTGCTGTTAGAGCTTCCTGTGTGCAAAACAGCTCTCCGGCCTGCCTGAATCCAGAGATTTCAATCTTATCTGGCAAGCAGAGTAATTTGAAATTTAATCATTTTCTTCCCAAGTGAGAATGCCTTATTATTACTTTTTAGAGAAAAGAAGAGGCCCAGAAATCAATCCCCCAAATTTGGGGGTGGAGGTGGGAGGAGATGGTACCTCAGGCTATGGACTCATGGCCACCTCACTGAGGATCTCTGTGGCTTTTTATTCAGGTGTTGGGTGAGTTCTTGGGAGAATCACTGTGACCGTTTCAGCTGCAGGGCTGGAGCAGGCAGCGCAGCTCAGGGCAGAGCCAGTGGGCACAGACAGGCCAGGAAGGCAGGGGGTATGCCCTGGCAAGATCCCTCCATCCCAGAACTCTCGACTCACCCAGGCTTTCTTGTGCTAGGAATTCCAGGGAAGATGTTTTTTCCTCCTTTGCCGAAAAGCAATCATCTTGAAAAGTTAGCACAATATGCCTGGGTTAGCCACCAGGGCCTCAGGGATGCCATCAGTTTTGCCACCTGGTCAATGAAGACATTTTAGCTGCAGCCTGCAGCCAAATGAGAGAAGTAAGAAGAATGTAGGAAGTTTTTGATAAACCAAATTCTGCCTGTGGCTTATGGGGGAGAAACACGGTATGACTGCAGTGAGCCAGAAGCCAGGCTAAGGGAAATTCTCCTCGTCATCAGCGGTGCATGCTTCTAAGTGGGGGATCTGGCTCTCATCAATGTCTGGCCAAAACAGAAGTTCTTTTCTGTCTGGAATACACTCAATAATCCTGCATATGCAATTATGAACACAGGAGACATTGACAGCTCATATAGGAAGGAAACTTGATAGCCGTTTTCCCAACAGTCTTAAAATTTACATGACCTAACAGCAACGAGTTATGAAGCTCAATGAAACTTCTCTAAATGATCAATAATTTTAAAAATGCAATGGACAATGACAAAGGGAAGACAGAATTGTCCTTCTATTCTCTCTTTAAAAAACAACACAAAATTATTGACATAGGAACAGGAGAGTCAAAGAATATGCAGTTGAAAATATAGGAAAGAAGTCTCAAAGCCATGTCAGGCAGTTAACACAATTAAGCATTATGGAGATTTTTTTTTTTCTGGATTTTGTCATTTTTGTGGTTTCATCAGCTTTTAAAATGTGACTTGTGACTTATGATTTCTTATTCTAAATAATACTCGGTCTCATACCTAATTTTGTATTTGGCATTGGCACTCTTTTTCTTAAAGGGCATCCCAACCAAACCTGGATCGAGTCTGGGCAGAGCAGCTGGGACCTGCTGAGAGGCTGGATGTGGGTGAGAGACAAGGGTCGTCAAGGACAGCTCCAAGGTTATGTCTTTCTGATGTTCAAGTAGTAAAAAAAAAAATCCCCTTATTTCTAGAATAATGGGAATAATTAGGTTTTGAAAATGACCTTACTTGGCAAAGGAAACAATTGGCCCCTCATGCTGGCATCATATTATATTACGTTTTGAATGTCACTGATCTGTGAAATCCCAGGTCAGAGCCAGGCAATGCCACGATCTGGAAGGACTCCTGGGTGATGGGTCCTACAGAAGTGTCTTTGGATGGAAGGGGCTGGGGGAAAGAGCTGGGCTCCAAGAAGGGGCACTTGGCTGGGTCAGCTGAGGCTTGGAGGGGCCCAGCGCACAGAGATGAGAGAGAGTAAGGGCTGTTTCCCAAAGGCTGGCCCTGCCTACATCTGGTCCCATCTCCTACAACTGCCAGTCTGGTGTCTCCCTAGCAGCCTGACCCACATATAGATGCCACCTGCTCACACCTTGGCCCCCGCTTCCACACCTGCTCCCCTCCAGGCTGCAAACTGGTTGTGGTTCAAACACTCTAAGATTTTTCATTCTCAGGTTTTTGTCTCCATTTTGCACAAATGCCTCTCTGGACTTCTAGACATCTTCGCACGCATGCGGGGGGCTCCCTCACTTGCCTTCGGGCTCCCTATCATCCCAGGCCTCACCCTGGCTGGTGCTGATTCAAGGTACCACCTGGCCCAGGCCGCTTGCCCCCTCTGAGCACTGACAGTTAAGAGTGTGTGGCAAAGGCATACAAAACTCTCTGCACCCCTTCCTCCATCCAAGAAGAGGGCAAACCAAGACCATCTTGGAGGACAAATTCAGCCTATTTAAAATCATCCTTGGTTGCACTTAACCCTTCCTGCCCCCCAGGGATGTGGGCAGCTGCCCAAAGTGCTGTTGACTGTCCACTGGTGCCATCCCCTAGCTGAATCTGGAACAATGGCACTGCCAGTGTGGTGATGGGGACACCACCGGCTCCTCAGCACGTGCCTTTGTTTAACCTCAGCAAAGCAAGGCCTCCAATCCATGGACCCTTCCTGCACAGGAGGAAGTGAACTGGAATTAAACAATTAAAGTGACAGCAAACTCTTCCACAGTGCTATTTATGTGCCGTGCTGTTCCAAGCACTGAAAATAAATAAACAGCCTCCTTACCCTCACAACAATGCTGTGATACCATTTTAGAGGGGAAACCGAGAATGGCTCCTATTTACTGAAAGTTTACTTTGTGCCAGGCTTGCTACTAAATATTTTTCACCTGGGCTAATAGGACTCTGAGTCCGTAAATGCAGATATATAAGAAATACTGCACTGCTTTATTTCTGTCATCTTAAATCTGAGTCTGCGGTTCATTATTCCAGAGTGGTGGGAGATTTTATCAGTTATTCTTGTTATCCTACCTCTTGTCCCCACTCCACTAGGGAACTTTAGGTTCCTGGAGCTTACATGTGCCCAGAACTGAAGAAGGGCCCTTGGAGGTCAGGCCACTGTGGACTGCCCTGGGTGAGCTCCCAAGGCCCCCTGGGCTTCCAGCCACTCTCTACCTCTGCACCAGGTCTTTGCCAAGCAGGCAGCTGCCAAGCAAGGGCCAGCCTCCTTGTGTCGGCCCAGGGTCATGCCTTCCAGGGTCTTGCCACGGTGGAGCTGGGTGAGAAGGCTCACTACCTGGGGACCCACCCACTTTAGTCCCATCCCTGCATGGGCCAACTCCACTCTTTTGCCTCTGGTTGATCTCTAAAGCATTTCCTTTTCATTATCTCTTGCAGAGCCTCCAGAGCACCTACTGTAAGTTTGGAAAAACAAACCAGAACAAACCAAAATTAACATTGTGATAAATAATGTGGCCACACGTGCATTACCTCATTCTACCCCCCACAGCAGCCCTAAAGGTGGGTATTCTTCTTATCCCCATTTCATAGATGAGGAAACTGAGACTTAGACTGTTAAATAACTTACCCCAAAGACTTACAACTCGGTAAGTATAGAACAGGAAGTTGAATCCAGGTCTGTCTTAATTACATCTCAACAACTCCTCCAGTTTCTACCGTTTAAAAAATACTGAGTCTAACACTAAAAACAAAACTCCAGAAGCAGGCTTCCCCTCCCCCTCTCTGGCCAGGACTTCCACCATGCTGCCTCCTGTGGTCTGCACTGGGCCTGCCTGGCCATTTCTGGCCCCATCCAGTAGCAAAGCCTCACCTCCCTTCCTCCTCCCAGAGAGAATGGCGTCAAAGACCCAAATCTTCCGACTCCACCGCAGAAGAGGATTAGCTGGGCCCATTCCCAAAAGTCAGACAGGAACCCCTGCCACCTGGAGCCTGCCTGACTGCTTTCCCACATGGAGGATGGTCCTGGGAGGGAGGATGTTGCCATGTGGGTGCTGGAGAAGGCAGGGAATGGGTGAGGAGGGCAGGCCCTGGAACCAGGCACTGAGCTGGGGAGGTAGGAAGCAGCCCTCTGGAGCTCCCAGGCTTTGCAGTTAAAAAGCAGAGTTTCCCTGAGTCTGGCAGCTTGGAGGGGCTGAGTTTGGTGACAGAGACCCCACATCCTAATCAGATGGAAGGTGCAAGGGAACAGGATAAAGAGATGGGTCCGCCTGGCCACAGAGATGGTGGCCTTCCTTTACCATGCCACAGCTGGACCCTGCCAGAATGTTCATGGGGCACAGACACCTGTTTTAATTTAGGAGTCAGAGGAAAGCAGCGTGGTAGAAGGAAGCTGACCAAGACTATCTTGGGGTCCATATAAGCTCCCAGCCCCACCCCAATATCTGATGATTGCAGAAAGTCAGCTTGTTTGGAGGCAAAAGGACTGCTATAGGCTCAGGTTTGCAGTGAGGACTGTTTTAGGGCTGCAATTTTAGGCTGGAATTTTACATCATCTGGGGAAAAAATTCTTTTACTGGAAGAGAAACAGAAAGAGGAGCCCACAGAGGGGAAGGGTCTTGCCCAAGGTTACAGGGCACTTTCCTGGCAGAATCGGGCCTCCCAGGCCAGGGCCCTGCCAATATTCCTGGAGAGTCTTTAATCAGCAGGGGGCAGTGGAGGGGGATGAACTGAAAGAATACAGGAGCTGCTGGAGAAATTGAGGGGTGGGGAGGGGATGGGAGAAGGGGCTTTTTACTCCAGATGACAAAGGGATGCCAGAGAGGAGAAGAAACCAGAGGCAAGGCCGTTCCCACTCCTCGGCAGGTGAGGGGAGGGGGTTCTAGGAAAGCAGCCTGCCTGGGACCCTCCATGGGGAAGGCGGGAGGGCACAGGACAGGAAGCAGTCCTTCCCCACAGCTCCTTGGGGCTTGCAGGGGTGGGGCCTCCCTGCTGGCTTCCTTCTGGGTGGGGGGACCAGAGCTTCCTTTTCCCACCTCAACCCCCTTTCATTTTCTCCTCCTTGCCCCTGGTGGCAGGTACTGGTTAGACAAAGAAAAGTCAAGACAGACTCTTCATCAGCTTAATAGAGCATCAAAGTGATGCTATGGAAAAAGGTTTATATATCCAGGGCCTTTCCTGAAGTGGATGTGGGACCTAGAGACCCGAGCCCCTCTCAGGGCAGACCATGAGGACGACTGACCAGAGCCAGGAAGGCTGTCACCATCCCTGGAGGGACCCACCATAGAGGGTTGGAAAGGCTGGGGGATGGGGTGGGGAGGAGAGACAAGAAGAAATTGTCCCAGGGATGGACAAAGGGACATGGGGACAGCCCAGAATTAGACCTGCCCACGGGGGAGCTCAGTAGGTGGCCGAGACAAGCTTCCCAATCGGCAGAGAAGGGCCGATCAATAACCAAGGACATGGGATGACTGAGTATCCACATGGAAGTGGTACAATTCTGCTCTGAGCTCTCATCACACACGCAGGGAAATTCCAGCTGGATTACAGAAAATATAAGAGCATGTCTATGTGATGGCAGGGGAGGGAAAGATTCCTTAACAAAGCACAAAATCACAAACCACAAAGGAAAAGGTTGGCAAGTTTAGCTAGCTACAAATAAAGTACTTCAGTATGGCCCAAAAAATTTATTTTTAAATTAAAAAATAAAAACAAAGTTAAAAGACAAGTCATTGACTTAGAAAAGACAATTTCCCAACATTGTATATGGAAAATTTCAAACATCTCAGAAAGTTGAAAGAATACCCACATTCCCACCACCCAAAGCAGGAATGGGCAAACTATGGCCCACTGGCCAAATTCCGCCTGCCTTCTATTTTTGTATGGCCTTTGAGCTAAGAATGATTTTTAAATGGTTGAAGAAAAAAAATCCACAGAAGAATGATATGATATGACATGTGAAAACTATATGAAATTGAAATTGAAGTGTCTATAAATAAAATTTTATTGGAAAGTTAGGCCTATTTGTTTACGAATTGTCTACGACTGCTTTCTTGATGCAACTGCAGAGTCAAGTAGTTGCAACAGAGACCATATGGCCTGCAAAATGTGGAAAATACTTACTATCTGGCCCTTTAAGAAAAAGTTTGTTGACCCAAGACTTAGATTCTATAATTAATATTTTAGTACACTTGCTTCATCACATGTTTACCCAAGCTATGAAAAGAGAGATTTGCAAATGAGACAGCAACGAAAGATTACTATCCAAAACAAGTTGAGAAGGAAAGTGTCTGCACCTCCTTTGAGGCAGCCTCGAAGGGGCATGCAAAGGACTAAAGGGAACAGTCACAGCTGGTTTGCTGCTTCATCTGGACTCCGTGTGCATTTGGAATTTTCTGGCAATAACACTATTGTCACTACTGTTGTTGTTTTTTTTTTTTTCCTGGTAATAGACTGGACCAGTTGGGTGTTGCAAACATAAAGAGTTTCCACAGTGTGTAGTTATATATTTGAAAGGTTATTTTGCTAGTATAGACTTTAAGCTCTAAGGAGGCAGGGTCTGTGCAGCATCACTGTGTGCCCAGGGCCCAGCACAGTGCCAGGCACACATATGACCTCCATCAGTATTAGTTAAGGAAATGAATAAATGAATCTCTGAAAGGGTAGATGAGTCACCAACCCTTATGTGGCTGAAGTATTGCCTTTGCTTCCCTGTGATGGGGATCTGTGGCTCACCCTGTCACCTAGAGCGACCTGGGGCAGCCTGACACCCAGTGAGACTGAAGGGAAGATGCCAACTTAATTAGCCATTAATTCTGGTGAAAGCCACAAGGATGATCTGGAATGTTCCCTTCACCTGAAGTGCTATCAGACAGGTAGGGACGATGCACCATTTTCACAAGTCACCATAATGTAAGGAAGAAAAGGAAGTGCACCCTCCAGGATGAGGTGTGAAGAACATTTTGCGCAGGTGTTAGCTGTGCCATTTTGGCTTTCTAGGTGGCTCCTGAAAACAAGCTTCAAAATAGTTCCATAAAAGGGGGTATGATTGCAAACAGGTGTCTCAAAAATGCATAATATGGTCTACTGTTTCTGAGTAACATTTTTTAAAAAGAATAGAAGAGCAGTCGGTTTGGGGTAGTGAAAAAGATCAGAAAAGTAGTGTAATTGAGTAATTCACGAGATGCTGGCAAGACGTCCGGGCTCCACGTGCCAATTCCTGTGCCGTCTCTGAAACGGTGTGTGCTGTTCTTGATGGCAAAGATGCCTTCCCCAAGCACTGAAAATTAGTTGGGCATACCCTCAAAGGGACCATTTTAGTTATTTTTTGTTTGTTTGTTTTTCTCATTTTGGAAAGTTGGAAAGGCTTGAGTGTGTTCTGCCCACACATCTATCATTCATTAATATGGGAAAGAAGCATATATTGAGCATCTATTATGTGCTCCACCCTATGCTGACAATCCCATTCATTTGTTCATTCATTCCTACAGGAATATCATGGTCTTGGGCTTCTAACCACGAGATTTGAAGGGACTTTTGATTGGCCAGTCACAATAATTTCACACTCCTTGCCAGCAACTGGTGTAAGGATGATCATGTGACTCAATTTGAGTCGATGAGGCTCGAGAGCATGTCTTCTGAGCTTCTGGGAAAAGTTTCTCAGGATTTTTGTTTTGGGGTAACACAAATGTTTTGGAACTTGATACAGGTGGTGGTTGCACAACATTGTGAATGTACTACATGCCACTGAAGTGTACACTTTAAAATGATTCATTTTATGTTATGCGAATTTCACCTTAAGGAAAAATAAAAACAGACACCAAGAATGGTCCTTGGCCTTCCTGGCCTTTTCCTATGGCCACGTGAGGATGCCAGCCTGGAGCTTCCACAGCCATCTTGTGACCATGAAGGCACCACCAGCTGGAGACAAACGTTGGTGTGCTGAGGTTGGCAGAGCAGGAAGATGAGAAGATTTAGCCTTGATGGCATAGAGGAGCTGGTGAATTAACCAATCCCGGGCTAGTCTTATCTTTGGATTTATTGTGTGAAGTGTTTAATACCTGGATTATTAAAGCTGTTTTGTCAAATTTTGTGCTACTGGAGGTAGAAAGCAGCCCAATTGTGTATGGTCTGGTCTGTTTCCTCCACTCCAAGAGGACAAGGATATCATCTCTGTTCAGCACCCTATTCCTACTGCCTATAATCATGTCTAATACATAGTAGATGCTCAGAAAATAATTGTTGAATAAGTGGGCAAGTCTTTTACTTAAATCATTTCATTGAATTTTTATAATAACTTTCTGTCATACATAGTACTCCCTGACTTTAAAGAAGAGGAAGCTGAGTCTCAAAGAGATTAAGTAACTTGCCCAAAGTCATAAAGGAACAAATCCGAGTCTGCCTGAGTGTTCCTCTAGTGTTTCAGTATGCCATGTGACCTTCAAGTGTAAGATCATGGATGAAGACAGGGTAGCAGCTTGTACCTGTGAAACTTATTATGTGGTTAGATAAAAGATTTAGCTTTGCAAAAAGTGCAGGCTCAAATGGTAGGTCCAAATGCCCACACAAAACTTCTATTTGTATGGTGTTGTAGACCTTATAATGTAATTAACATTGACCTTCTTGTGGGATTCTCGCTGCAGTCCTGTAAGGAGGGTGAAGGGTGGAATTGTTCACATTTTAGAGATGAGGATGATATATCTAGGGCAGGAAAATAAAAACAACTCTCCTCCCCTATCATTGTGAGAATCCAAAGGGTTAATGGCGTTAAAGTCATCTGTGAGCTGTAAGACATTGTACATAGTGTTCAATTATTGTTGGAGCACAGGGGAGGGGATTTTGAGAATGAAATGCTTATAATTACAATAATGGCAAGTAATTATTACGCCCCTACTATGTGCCAGGCAGTACGTTAAGCACTTTGCACTAATTATCTCATTTAATTCCTACAGTCTTATTAAGTATATATTGTTATTCTAGATTACACATGAGACAGCTGAAGCCCAGAAAGGTTAAGTGATTCTGCCAAAGTCACACAGCTATACGTGGAGGAGCCAGGGCTTGAATTCAGGCAGTTTGACTACAGGCCGACTTAGTCACTATATTAAACAGGATGACCTCCAAAATGGCCCCAAAATGAGATGGACCTCTATGGAGTGATTTCGATCCTTGTCTCTCAGCCTGTCATTCTACCATTATAACTTTTTTGCTTTTTATTATTAAAGATGATTCATCATTAGAATTGCCCCATTCGAAAAGGCAAATAGCCTCCTGGGAGGGGTTCTTCCTCCTCTTAACCTCCTCAACTTATGATGGGGTTATGTTCCAATAAACTCATTGTAAGTTGAAAATATTTTAAGTAAAAAATGTATTTAATACATCTAACTTACTGAACATCATAGCTTAGCCTAGCCTACCCTAAACGTGGTCAGAACACTGACATTAGCCTATAATTGGGCAAAATCATCCAACAAAAAGCCTATTTTATAATAAAGTGTTGAATATCTCGTGTAATTTGTTGAACACTGTAACTGTACATTACATCAAAAGTGTACCATCCTAAAGTTGAAAAATCATAAGTCAAACCATCAGAAATTGGGGACCATCCATATAAGTTATCACCTTAGTTAATAGATGGTGAAGGCATAGCATGAAAGAGTTAAATATCCCTCCCCACACATACACAAGGGCACATAGTGGAGGGCACACTTACTTAAGTAACTAGAAAATGGACATTAAGTATAAATTCAGGTATCATGTACGTATATGAAGTAGATTTTCTGTTCCGTAAATAGCTGGGAAGGTCCACAAACACCTCATACCAACAAAATGCAAAGAGAAAGAGATGGCCATTTTGTACCAGGCACCTGCAGAAGACATAATTGCCAAATTGGAGGAGAGTCACACCTCCAGCTTTTTCAGCAGGTCTGAATAGCAGCTAATAGGAGCAAAAATAGGCAAAGCTTTAGAGAGGCAGCTGATCAAGAACCTGCCCCTGAAGTGTGGGTTTTCTACAATTTTTGAGTGAGAGCTCCTACGCCACTGTCAGGCCAGCCCCGATACAGGTGGGTGAGCACCTGCCATGGTGTGGATCAGTTGCAATGGGGCCAAGGTGGGATCTCCTGCACGGAGAAGCAGGAGGTGATCCCTATCCCACATGACAGAAGGTGACTCTGGACAGTGGTAGGGCCTCACCTTACCAAGCTAAGTAAGGGGTTTCTTCCTCACTCATGCATCCTAGGAGGGGACATTGCCATTGGCAGAAAACCCCCACAGGAGCTATAGCTATATATAACTGGTTACTTTATATCCATATTTACATTTAAATGTTTGGTTAGAAACTCTATGCAGTTGATTCTATGGTCTGTGTTCAGTCCTTAGCCAACTCCCTTTGCTCTTTATAAAAGCTTCAAGAATCACTCCTGGCATTATGAAGGACAGGTAATCCAGCCAGGCAGATCCTATAGCAACTATAACAAGGATCTGGTACCTACCCATACAAAATGTTGGTGGACATGTGAGTTGCTACAAGCCAGTTGGATGGCAATTGAACTCCATGGATCAAACAATTTTATACTTCCTAATTGGTCATTCTTATTCTGAAAATACATACCGATATACGATTATACTCCATGCATATCATTTATAATAGCAACAATCTGAAAATAATCTAAATGTCCAACAATAGGAGAATGCTTAGGTAAAGTGGAATATCCACTTAATGGACTATGGGGGAGCTGCTAGGAATTGTGGTTAAGAAGAATGTAATGATATGGACATAATTACAAGGTGGGATTAATAAAAACCCCTCAAGATGGAATGCACACTGACTATACTCTATAAAACACAACAATAACCCTGTATACTAGAGTGAAGTCAGAGCCTGGGTCATGTCTACGTGAGGATCCAGGTATTTCTAAGCATGCTTGCTCATCTTGTGAGATGGGCTCCCAGGGGTCCGATGTGCATGTGCTTGTTTGCATGAAGGTTTGGAAGAGGAGCCTCTGTGGGTGTGTGAGCCCCAGAGAGCATTGCCTGCATTGCCTGCCTTGAACATCCGGGTCCGTAGCCCACCTCCACAAATCAAGCCTGAAGGAGAGAGAGCTGCAGGTGGACACTGGGTACTGTTTTCAAGCAGTGGTCAGACAGTTGTTCTGGTGCTCAGGTGACCAACTGTCACATAAAAGGAGAACAGGCGCGTTCTTCACCTTCTGGACAGAAACCCACATGGCAGCTCCATTGCTGGCTGGCTGCATATCCCTTCGGCACCTCGAGGTGTTGCTGCTCTCAGCAGAGGCGGTGGCTAGGCATTTTCACGCCATCCTGACATCTGAGGTCTCAGATGTGGGCATCACCAAGGGCAATGCTAAAACATGACAGATGCTACGCAGTATCAGACTGGCCTGGTTTGTGAGCACATGAGAGACATGCCCACGGGACTCCAGGAAGCCTGTGTACGTAGATTTGACAGGCAGAGTTGAGCCAGAGAAACAAAGTGATTGCCTGGGCTGGGGTGGCCTGCAGAAATCTGAGTGACCCACACCCAAAAAGTCTAGAGAAAAACCTACCAAAACTCTAACAGTGGAAGAGGGAAAAAAAATGGATTCTGGGCTCCAGAGTAGACAGATGACCTTGACAGTACCCCTTAGAGATGGTACATGGAGGGCTGGTCATGTGCTACAAACATCCTTGAACAAACTGCCATCCCTATGTAGAGGATGGCTAGTGCATGCTCAGCTACCTCTCCATACTGAGTTCCCAGCATGAACCAGATGCTGTCATAGCAACAAGAAGGTGCATTGCCCCAGCCCTGACCCCCAGGAGCTCCCAGTCCTGCAGTCACCCAGCTTTCTCCCAGCCCCTGGTCACCTCAGGGACTTTGCACGTGCCATCCCTTCTGTCATGAACATCCTTCCCCCTCCTCCTGATTAACTCTCATGGTGCAGGTCTCAGCTCACGAGATGCCCCTTGCACGAAGCTCATCTCAACTCCCAGCCCCATTAGTCCTGTGGTTCTACACACTCAGCACCCCTCCCCCTCATTTTCCCCTTCATAGCATGTCTTGGCTTATAATTTTTGACATATATCATATGATGTACTTGATGTCTAACACCCCTGCTAGATGTGAGTTCTATGAGGGGAGAGTCTGGGCATGCGGGCTCAGCATTGTGCTGCCAGGGCCAAGCACGGCGCATATGGCAGGCAGCGGGCAAGTATTGATGGATGGATGGATGGAAGGAAGGATAAATGAACTGTAAAAGAACATGTTATGATGGGGAACAATGAGAAGTTTAGTTGCCAAAAGGGAAGAGTGCCTGAAATGACCATTCAGGGGAAGTGGGAGGCAGATATAACAGTGGCTGGTAAGTCACACTGACAGCAATGATGAGTCACTGACGGGTCCTAAGTAAAAGAACAGCCAGGGGACAGCAGGAAGGAGACACAGGCTACAAGTCTCTAGGTATCTGTCCATGCAGGCGGCATGGGAGGCCTTCAAGCTGACCCACCCACTCCTTGCCAGACCACCTGTGATGAATGCTGGGGCACTGCAGACCCCCAAAGCTGCCGTGCCCTTCCTGAATCTGACCTGCACCTGCGCTGATGCCAGCTCTTGACTCTGTGTTGGACCCTGGTGCTCCCTGGGAAGATGGAACAGGGCTCCTGGCTCAGCCTACAGGGTCTTGGCCTGGACTCACCGTCAAGGTCTCAGGTCAATGCCCTTACCAAAGTCCCTGACTCTAGAAGCCAACCCTGGAGGCCAGGAGCTAATGGAAATTGTAGAAGAGGAACCTCTCTGTCTCTCGCACTTGTGTCAGGGTGGGCCCTGCCTCCTGAACACGGCTTGGGTCAGGGGCCAAGAGACTTGGCTTTCTGTCTCCTGGGTCCTTGGAGTACCTGAAGTCAAGTAAGTGGGAGACCCAGAACATGAACACATTAGAGCTAGAAGTTTGCTAGGGCTGCCATAACAAGGTACCACAGACTGGGTGGCCTAAGCAGCAGAAATTAATTTTCTCACTGTTCTGGAAGCTACAAGTCTGAGGTCAAGGTGTCAGCCAGGTGTCTCTTCCTTCTGAGGCCTCTCTCCTTAGCTTGTCGATGGCCATCTTCTCTCTATGTCTCCACGTGGTCTTCCCTCTGTACATGTCTGTGCCCCAATTTCCTCTTCTTATAAGGACACCAGTCTTATTGGGTCATTAGGTCCACCCTAATGACCTCATTTTCACTTAATTACCCCCTTAAAGACCCTATCTCCAAATACAGTCACATTCTAAGTTACTAGGGGTTAGGACTTCAACATGTGAACTTGGGGGTGGGGGACACAGTTCAGCTCATAACAGAAGCCCAGGGATCAACAAGTAAAGCTCTTCCTACTCCCCATTGTATAGACTGGAACCCAACATGCGCATTGAAGGGAAGGATGAGAACAGCAATCCGGAAACACGGCAGAGGACATCCCTGACCCTCTGGTCCTCCCCACCACCACCCTTGAGCAACTGGTTCCTCCCAGCCTCCAGCTCTCAGATACCCCTGGAGGCTAATTGTGTGGCAGAGAAGTCACAGAGAGTGAGAAAAAGCCTTGAGTAGACTTTGAGCTCCTCCGAGATGGGTTGTCTCCAACCCAGAGCTTATCAGCACGCTGCTGGGTCAGGATCCAATAATTAGAATGACATCCCCAGAGCAATTTGGTGGAGCGTTTGCTGTTCCATTCATACCAGCCAGACGGGGCCTCTGGTTTGCTGCTTCTGAAAAACAAGAAATTCCAGTAAGGGATTAATGACTTAATTATAAATGCGGCTTGGAAATGTAAAGGTTATTAAGAAGGGGAAAAGATACATGCTAATAAGAGACATGCTATTAACAACAGAATAAAGATTCATTGTTGGTGCCACCGTAAAGTTTTCCAAGTTCAGTAATAAAAACCACCCGGTCTGCACGAGGCCTGGCTGCCATGGTGACAGATCCCACGGCGGGTGCTGGAGCTGTCTAATGAGGCTTGTCTCCCCACCTCGGGTCACGTGCCCTGCGCTTCTTGGGCTTCCTGGTAAAATTGCCAACAGGCCTCAAAACACCTCAGGGAGTGCTGGGCCTATGCCCATTTGTCAGAAAAGCACACTGAGGCTTAGGGAAGCCACCAGACATTGCCAAGCCCATAGGATGAGTCTGAACGTCAGAGCATCTGGAGGTCCGTCAGTGGAAGAACCAGAACATGTTAGAGCTGGAAGGAAGCTGGGGATTCCTAGGAAGAACTTTAGCCATGGAAGGTCAGAGTCAGCATCCTCCCACCCACAGTGATGAAGACATCACCCTAAGCTCGAAACACTACTACTGTGTCTTTGAACTTTGACTCATCTGCTGGAACAGTGTTGGAATGGAGTTTTCCTACATGCCATGGATCATACTGGGTGCTTTGTTCATATTAAGTTATTTAATCTTTGCAATCACCTTGTGAAGCGTTATCATTTCCACATTTCACTGACAAAGAAACAGAGGTTCAGAGAGGTTAAGAAATGCACCCAAGGTCACAGAGCTAACAAGTGGCGGAGCTGGGATCCAAACCCAAGGCCGGGGTTCTTTTCACAGGAGGGTGGAGGGACCCCCAGG
This sequence comes from Daubentonia madagascariensis, assembly GCA_023783475.1. Taxonomy (NCBI): domain Eukaryota; kingdom Metazoa; phylum Chordata; class Mammalia; order Primates; family Daubentoniidae; genus Daubentonia; species Daubentonia madagascariensis. The sequence goes on along the minus strand of JAKFHU010000144.1, from coordinate 701,751 downwards.
ACATTAAGCTTGATTTCCCACTTAGACTAGAGGCCCCTTGAGGGCAAGGGCCGGGTCTTACCTGGAATGACCCTCAGACACAGGGCTCAGACCTGAGATGCTTCACAACGATGTGGGTCATAGAGTTGACGAGTCAGATTCCATTAATCAACGAGCTGTGCCCACGTTTGTCTCCCCAGTACCACCAGGACACCTGAGATCCCAATGGAGTACCCTGGGAGTGGCTTCCCGGAGCTTCCTAGGCGGTATTGCTCTGCACCATTGTTTGAGGGGTTCTGGGGTGTGGAGAGGAGTAGAGAGGGAGGAAGCAGCTCTTCCCACCCGCACCTTCTCTCTCCTCCCTCAGTTCAATGAATCTTGAATCCTTGAATTGAGGTGGAGTTGGAAAGTCCTGGTAGGTAGGTGGCCCTGATAGCTGTCCTAGGTCCCAAGGGACTGGGTAAGATGTCCTAAGGGATGGGCGTGGGGCAGCTGAGTAGATGACACCCTTGAGAGTGTGGGGAGGAAGGACCCAGCCAAGGGAGGCAGGGAGGCAAGAGCCAAGCCTCATGGCTTAGCAGGCCAGCTCCACAAGGAGGTGCCCTGCCTGCCCGGCTCACCACAGACGCCCAGAGACTGGCACATGGCGGGCACTCCATAAATATTTGTTAATGGACAGCCTGGGGAGGAAAGCAGTCTTCAGATGCCAGCTCCTGCCTCTCATGATGCTCCTCAGGTTCCTGATGAAGGCCTTCCACTCCCTGCAAGTGTCTGACACATAGCAGGTACTCAACCAATGCTCTGTAATGCTGTTCTTGTTATCAAGTGTGCATTTTGCTGTCAATGGCGTCTGACTAAGAGGACGTGGGGATTTTGTTTTGCTTTGCTTTGTTTGTTAACCAGGAGCTTTTATGGAGAGACCTTTAGAAAGCTGGGTGCCCCCACTCCAAACCAGACCTCAGACGTGACCTCCATCCCAGGAGGTTCTCAGGCCTGCAAGGTGGGCCAGCTCCTGTCCCTCAGGGCAGTGTCCTCTGGCCAGCTTCAGACCAAAGCAGGTCAGCCTTGCCAGCAGCTGCCTCCCAGGGAAAGGGGTGAGGGTGCGGTGGGTGGGGGTGGGCAGGCAGCAGGAGTATAGGGGAAGAGGGCCTCCAGGGTTAGGGGCGGGAGCTGGGAGGCAAAAGCACAGGGAAGGGAGCTGGGGGAGGCAGGAGGCACATCTAAAATGGGGACACTAATGAAGAAATCTCCATCTAATTAGACAGGCTCCAGTTTTAATCAGAGTTTCCTTGGCAAAACCTGTTTGCATGTTTTCTGTCATTCAGCCAACGTGTTAATTAGGCAAATAATATTAATAATGATATTCACTTCGGGAAAGTTAAGAGAGGAGGGAAAAGGTGGAAGTGACAGTTTGGGGTCGGGCAGGAGGGAGTGGGGTGGGGGGTTCTAGTTCCCAGGCGGCGTGAGACAGTGGAAAGAAGGGGGCTTGGAGAGAGCCCAGCCCGGGTATACAGCCCGGCACTGTCATTGCCTGGGCATCTCCGCTTCTCCGAGCCTCAGTTTCCTCATCTGTACAGGGGAAATGATGACACACAGTTCCTTCCTCACAAGTCGTGGGGGATTAGACAAGATGACTCTGGAGCCCAAGGGGCCCAGTGCAGCCCTGGCACACAGTGGCCAGGGAGGTGCCCCCTGCTCCTGTCCTTCCTGCACTCACTTCCCACCTCCCACCTGACCTGCCCCTTCAGCCTGGCAGCCACCATTCCCCAGCCTCAGGCTTGCTCTGCCTTACTTCCTGCCTGCTGAGCCCAGGGCTTGGGGGACGGGAAGGCTCCTGCAGGACTCCTTTGGCTCTGTCTTACAGTCCACCTATCAAGAGGCAGCTTGCTCCCCTGACCCCCCAGACGCCCAGGCCAGAGGCTGTCCCAGGCACTAGGCGCCAGGACCCCCGTACACCTCTAGAAAGGCACCTAGCAGGAGCCTCCCTCCCCCTACCACCCCTCCCCCCACAAAGCCAGAGGCTAAAATCCCCTCCTTAGCTCCCCAGTCCTCTCTGGCTCCCCCACTCCAGCCACCTGGAGGACACAGGCCCCAGGGCAGGGGCCAGGGTAAAACAAATGAGGCACTCCACTGGGGGATCTTGGGGGCACCAAACACTCACTAAGCAAGATGGATACTATTTCAAAGCAATATTTTAAAAGGTTGAATTTAATGCAAAACATCTGTTGTATTACTTTTAATTTTTAAATATATTGCTTTGAAATATTATTTATCTTGATTGCTGAACTTTTTGGCACCCTCTTAAATTTTGTATCCAGAGGCAAGTGACTCCTCATCCTAATCTATTAAATATCTCTGCTCCTCGGCATTGGCCTTCAAGACCCTCCCTGACCAGGGCAAGGCCCCTGCACTGGGAGCTGCCTCAGGGACAGAGGCTGTGTCTTAGCATCTCCCATGGCTGCCCAGCACAGGCCTGATGCCTTGGGCTCCATAACTGCTTACTGAATGAATGGATGGTCTGACTTGGGGGAGATGTCTCGGCAGCCCCCTTTACACATGTGTCCAGGGACAAGGCCTCTTCTCTGGGACCAAGTCCAGGAGGTCACTTAGGAATTGTTGGGGAAGGGTGGTTAGGAGGGGAAAGGCAGGGTGGAGGCCCCCAGGGCATTCATCTGTTTCCCCACCTAGACTAGAGGCTCCCTGAGGGCAGGGACAGGGCCAGGCCTTCCCCTATGGGTCTCAGAGGCTTCACAACGAACTGGGTCATGGAGTTGGCCTAGGCCAGCCTGCAGGATGCCAGCTTCCAGGGAACCTGTGCGTTGATTCCATGGGTGGGTGTAGAGGAAGCCTTTGAGCTTCGTTTGATGGGCCCAAATTCAAACCGGCTTCTGCTGCTTCGTAGGTCTCTGGCTCAGGACGATCACTTGGCCTTCCTGACCCTCAGTTTCCCCATCTGTCAGAGGAAGCTCACAGGCTGCCCTGCAGGGCTGTGTGGGTTCGAGGGGATGGTGCAGTGCCCAGCACAGCCCCTGGTGTGACTCAGTGTCTGGTGGCAGAAGAGGCGGGCGCCTGCAGTCATGGCCTCACCCCTGCTTGCTGCCTCCAGCCTGGGCTCTGCTGGGGTCTGGGCCTGAGTGAGGAGAGCAGACGGGGCAAGGCCAGGACCCTGGTACCCCAAGCTCCTGCCTTGACGGTGAGGACAGCCCTTCCCTGATGGAACTGGGGCTTTCCCAGGAGTCATCCTTTGTAGCACTGAGCCTTCCCGAGCCCCTGACACTGGGGTGTTCTGGGGGCATCCCCAGAGGCCCTGCCCTTTGAAAGCAAGAAATGCCCTCCCACCCCCTCAGACACTGTCCTATGCAGGGTGGAAGGATGAGAGCGTGTCTGAGTGGCACTACAGCGGGGACCGCACTACGAATTTTGGAATGAGTCATGATGTGGTAGAAACAAAAACAGAAAGGTGGTCAGTGTCCAGAAACTTGGTTCAAGTGTTGACTCTTTGTCTGGCAGCAGGACATGAAGCTGGAGAGAGGGTCAGAGTCAGTCTGTGTAGGGCCTCATTTGCTAAGTTTAAGGGCCTGGACCCTGCCATGGGCAGAGGCCACGACCAGTGGAGAGAAGAGGTGTGTTCTCGGGGGTGTTGGAAGGATGCTGCTGGCCTGCAGTCCTGCGGAAGATACAAGAGTGGGGGTTAGGATGGCGACAGGGAGGGGGGCCACCACATGGCTACTGGGGGTGACAAGAAGATAAGACAGCACAATTCCCTCGTATCTCATGGCCATACACCATCACAGAAGGGCCCTTCGAAACCAACTGCAGAACCTCCTTCCTCCCCAGGACATGGAGCCCATCTGTGACACCCCAGCCAGTCCTGGCTTGGACACATGCTGTGATAGGGCACTTACACCCACCACCTGGCCACCGGGCAGTGCGGATTCCTCTTTGCTCTGGGTTAAAACACTTCTGGTTGCAACATTTGGTCAAAGCACCCAGTTCTGCCCTTCTGAAATGCACAAAATTCTAGCCTCTCTCTCAGGGAAGTGGCTCTTTAGCCACCTGAAGCCAGCTGTCATGAGCCCCTGGGTCTCCTCCTCCCAAGGGTCTGTGGCCCTTGCAGACGCAATATCGCATCTTTGGATGCTCTCGCTGAGCACATACTGTGTGCTGGGTACTGAGGCCAGGCATCTTCTACCACTGTGTCTGTTGTTTAATCCTCCCAGGAGGCTCAAGAGAACGGGCATGTTACCCCCATTTTACAGTTGAGAAAACTAAGGCTCAGAGCCATGAAAGTTACCCAAGTTTCTCAAGAAGTTAGTCATCAAAAAGAGGCTAGAACCCAAGTCTTGAGATTGTACCTCACAATCTTTTCAGAAGAAACCCCAGGTTTCTATTTTGGGAGTTAGTTCTGTTTTGAGTCCATAACATGCAGCAACTCACTCAATCCTCATACAAGCCCTATGAGAGGAGGGCTGTCACCCTGCCTGTTCTGCAGAGGAGGGACCCGAGGCGCAGAGAATTCAAATAATGATGAAATGCACAGCTTTCCCAAGTCTGCCTCTCTGCATCCTGGGCGAGAAGAACCAGACTATTGTGGCCCGTGCATGGCACCGTCCACTGTTCCAGAGACCTGGACAACACTGGCTTCAATGCATTTGCAGTGGGGTGGTGGGGCTAGCACCCCATCGGTTCATGCCTCCTGTTTGCCTTGAAAATCCCCAGCCCATCTTTGCGGTTCACCTTCAGGGAGAAGCTGTTGAGCCCTTTTAACTGCAGCCAGAAAGGACTTGGCTGTGTTCCTCATGCCCGAGGTCAGACGCGCAGCACACCTCCCAGCCAGCCATGAACAAGGTGATTATAAGCTAATAACCTTTGGTTCCAGAACCCCAAGTGAGCACTGACCAGGGGTAACCTCAAAGGCTGCCCTTGGGATGGCGTGGGAGCGGTGACTTGCCTCTCCTTTGCAGCCACAAAAGAGGAATTTTCTTTCTAATGGCCTGCTGTCATCAGCCAGGCGGCTGGAACACAGACCTAGACCACAGAGGGTCATGCTGGGCCCAGCATTCTGCAGAAGAGGAGACAAGCCCAGAAATGGGGTTGGGCTGTGCCCAAGATCCCCTGAGAGTTTGTGGCAAGTGGGGCCATGTCAAAAACCCAGCTCTCAGAGTCTGCAGAAGGGGTTCGTTTGGTTTGGGGCTCTGGCCCCCTGCACAGGCCGCCGACCAGCCCATTACAGGCCTCTCCCAGATGCTGGAATTCTCTTCCCTAAATAAGGTCATTTACAATCTAGATGGGGCCCCGATGCTGAGGGGTACAAAGCCACAGCACGCCCTCCTTGGCCATGCAAGGCTAGGAGAGGCACAAGGTGGGCACACTGGGGTTTGGGGGAGAGACCTGTAAAGGAGCCCTGCAGGCAACAGCATTAACTTGTTATGTAAATACCTTATTCAATTATTCCCCCTCCTCCTCCAAGTCAGCTAATCACTCATGCCTGGCTGGTTCATGAATATTATACCAGCTCCCTTGCAGAGCATCTCAGTGGTGGGAAACCACAGTCTCCAGGGGAGAGAAAGGAAAATTAGGCCCTGGAAGCCCTGCTTTAGTAGGCCTTGGAACCTCAAGGAGAAGCCTTGGGCACCTCATTCTCACAAGCACAGGGACGGAACAGTCAGAGCCATTGAGCACCTACATTTGTGGAGACACCAGGCTAGTCCTGGACTGGCTGGGTAACCTGAGGCAAAAGATTCAACTTCTCTGGGCCTCAATTTCCTCATCTGTAAATTGGGACAGCAGCATCTACCTTATCAATGGTTGTGATTTGTGAACCAATATATATAAAATATGCCTATACCATGCATACAGTTAGGAACTCCTGACTGCTTGAATCTTCCCTGCACAACACAGAGTACACATTAGCCCTCAGGGAGCCCAGTGCTTGGTTTCTAAGGTCATCTACAGAGGAGGAAGGAGCCCAAGGCCAAGAGGGAGGGCAGGGCAGGTAGGAGGTGGAGGCTGAGCTAAAAGAGGGCCGTGGCCTCTGGTAGGGGTAGAAGACCTCCAGGCAGAGGTGAGCTTGCCATGGGCTATAAAGATTACAGTTATTCATTCGTTCACTCAATGAATATATATTTATTGAGCACCTACTGTATGCCAGGTGCTTGGAATTTAGCAGTGCACACAACACACTAAATACCCTACCCTAGCGAAGCATATGATGGTATATTTAAGATAGCCACAAATCCTTTGGCATTCCTCCTGTTGAGAGATGCAATCTATTTCCCTCCCCTTGAATCTGGAATGGCCTTAGTGACTTGTTTGACAAATAGAATGTGGCAGAAGTAATGTTCTGAAGCCAGATGACTTTTGGCTTCTACCTGTGCCTCTGAAAACTCACTCTAAGAGCTCTGAGCCTCCATGGAAAAAGTCTGACTCCAGTCATGCCTGAGAGGCCACCTGTAGGTGCTCCTGTCCAGCTGAGCCCCAGCCAAAGGAGCAACAGGCAGGTGAGGCCACCCTGGACACTCCAGCCCAGCCACCTGCTGAATGCCTCCATGAACAGCATGTGAAACAGAAGAGCTGCCCAGCTGAGACTTGCTTGAATTTCTCACTCACCAAATTGTGAGATACAATAAAACGTTTGTTGTTATAAGCTACTAAATTTTTAGGAAATATGTTATGTAGCAATAGATGACAAGAATATTGTCATGGGGGAAGACAGACTGGCAAACAACAAACAAATACACAAACAAATAAGTAATGAGCCTATCCAGTGGTGATAAATGCTACAGAGGAAACAGAGTAGGGGAGGGAACAGGGAACGCTTGCGTCTGCAATACAGCTGACCAGCCAAGCGCTCGCTGAGGAGAGGCAGCTGAGCAAAGACACAAGGAGGTGGAAAAACGCATCTATCTGGAAGAAGAGATTTCTAGGCAGAGGAAGTCAGTGCACTGGAAGTCAGTGCAAAGGGCCTAAGTCAACGACATGCCTGGCTCAAGGAACTGCACGGAGCCAGTGGGCTGGGCTGGAGGACGTAGCAGCCTGGTTGCCCACAGAAGCAGCTTCCTCCTCAGCAGCAATGCTGCGCTGTGGTCCCATCCTCTCTGGTTTAGGTCTCCCGACGCTACTACAAGCACTAGCCATTCCCTATATCAGCGTTCCCATTCTACAGACGGGAGAACAGAGGTTCAGAAAATGATGAGCTCAAAGATGAGAGAGCCAGGGGAGCAGCCATTCTATGACTCCATGGCCAGGATTTTCCAAACATCTTTCCTTTCCTTCTGGAAGACCTCATCCCCCCACCCTGCTCCCTAACTCTATCATTCTCCTGTGGGCGCTTGCCCTGCCTCTGGCTTCTCAGCCTCCCAACAAACCTGCCTGCTGAAGTGCTGCCCCCAGACGGATGCCCCAGGGAGGTTCTCAAGGGTCCAAAATAAGCACCCGCCATGCTCTCCTCCTGCTCCTGCACTGAACCACAGGGTAGGCCGTGACCTTTAAGGGCATCTGAAACACTCAAGAGGGTGAGCATGCAGTGGGGGGGCTTTGCAGCATAAGAAGTCAGATGTTATGGTTTGAATGTTTGTGTTTCTCCCAAATTCATATGTTAAAATAATCCCCAGTGCAATAGTATTATGAGGTGGGGCCTTTAGGAGCTGATCAGGTCGTGAGGGCAGAGTTTTCATGGATGGGATTAGTGCCCTTATACAGGAGACCTCAGAGAGATCCTCGCCCCTTCCACCTGTAGGACACAGCGAGAGAATGGCATTTGTGAGTAAGGAACATGCCCTCACCAGACACCAAATCTGCTGGTACCTTGACCTTGGACTTCACAGCCTCCAGAACTGTGACCAACAAATTTCTCTTGTTTATAAGCCACCCAGTTTATGGTATTTTTGTGACAGCAGCCCTAATGGACTAAGATCTCAGAGGAATGAACTCACATAGACTGAGCGTCTACCAGAGAAGGTGGAGAACACCTCCTGGGCTCCTCCTAGTGGGTATTCACTGTGGGCCAGACTGCACTGGCCAATTTCCTTTATTAGCCCTCACCGCTCTGAGGTCAGCAATATTATGCCCCCATTTCATAGATGAGGAAACTGAGACACGGAGAAATTAAATACCCTGCCCAGGGTCTTCCAGGGAGAAGGTAGAGGTGGGCACCATGGCCATATGTTATAGCTGAGAGCCCCAACGCAGTTTCCTAATATCAAAAACAAATTTCAACCCCAATTTCAGGCTTTCCAGGAATACTGGGATTTCTGTCACCACTTCAGATAGCAGAGGAAGGGGCAATAGAAAACATTCTCAGAACTCTTCAAATCATGCCATGAAAGGGACCTCCACCTCCTCCTTCACAGGCAGGGCTGGGTCGGCCCACAAGAGCCCAGTGTCGGGAGCCAAGACAAGGAAGTGCACCTACACACTTGCAGGGCCATGTGGTTGATGGTGCGGGAGACGAATCGATGGTTCTGGTCCTCTGTGAGCCCACTCCTGACAAGCTCAGAATGGAAGACAAAGACAGCGACTGGCCATTGTGGTTGAGATCAGTGTTGTTAATAATTTATAGTTACTAAGGATGATAATAACATAGTTGACATTTATTGAACCCTTACCTTGCACCAGCCTTTCAACATATAGCTCATTAACTCCTCACAATAAACTGAGAAGTGTTATGTCTACTTTATGGAGAACATTGTAGCTTAGAGGGGTTAAGTAATCTGCCCAAGAGTCACAGAGCCAGCGAGTGGACTTGAACACATCTCTCTCCAATTCTAAAACCCATGCTCTTAACCACTATATTATATATAGAACAGCTAACAAAAGCGTAGCCCCTTCCAGAAGGGAGTCTGCATTTAGCTGTATACAAGCCATGAGAGATATGAGCTAACGTGCAATTTCAGGCATCAATATTCAGTACTCACAACTTACACTTATATAAGGCTCCCGTTTTATTTGTACACAGTCTCATTTGAGCCTCACAAGAGGCCCTGGAAGTTGACATCACTGTTTCCATTTTACAAGTAGGAAAACCCAGGGCCACAGGTACTTAAACAAGAGTCTCAAAGAGAATCAGCTGTGAAATTGGGACTTGCCCGCCAGCCACCACCTGCAGCCAAGGTGCTGCTTGTGGGCCCAGCTCTCCCTCCTGCCCACTCTGCCTCTGCACCCTCTACCCCAGGGCCTCATCATCGTACCCCTTAAGAGAGTTCTGGCCACAGTTACAGCCTGGAGCAGTGTGCCCACCAGGAGGGCAGCTCCCCTTAAACATAGCCTGTGGTCCTGCTTTCTAAGCAGTGGGAAAGACAGACCCCATGGGAAGCTCAGTTCTGGGGATGTGAGTGTTCCTCCAAGCCAGGGGCTCAGTGCCAATTTGTTCTTAACCTGAGAGCTGGATAGCTGGGGGGACGGGGGCTGGGGCTTTCATGGTTTTTTTATACCCTTGTGCACTGCTGGCTTTGTAAACCATGTAAATGCCTTACATGGTTTTTTTTTTAACTACTTAAGAGAAAAAAAATGGGCAAAGGTTATGGTGTGATACTTCAGATTTGGTGTCTGGCGAGGGCATGTTCCTTACCCATAGATGCCATCCTCTTGCTGTGTCCTCACAGGTGGAAGGGACGAGGATCTCTCTGAGGGGAGTGTATAGAGAAACAGCCATTCACAAAATATTGGTGGGAGAATAAATAGGTAAAAATCCATTTTGAGGGCCAAATTGGTGATACTGTATGGGCTAAATGTAAAATATTCACACCTTTTCATCCAGCAATTCTACTTCTGGGAATGTATCCCACAACCCCTCAAATGCAGCAAGACATCTGTGCAAAGATGTTTGCTGCAGTGGTGTTTTGTGACTGAAAAATTAGACAATGCCTAAATGTTGATCCATGGGGATTCCGTTACATTAATTCAAAGGAGTATTATAGAGTCGTGAAAAAGAATGTGGTCTTTCTCCACACAGTGGCATGAAACAGGGATAAGATATTCATTGGGAGGGAAATATCACAAAATAATGTATACGAGAGCATATATGGTATAACTACACTTTTGTTTCAAAATACATATTTATTTTTATTTAATTACGTGCTGATTTTAAACTTGAACTTGGGCACAGCAGGCTAACTTTCATGATTTTGGGGAAGAGTCACAGGCATAAGGAGTTTTCTGCTTTCTATTCTGCTGTGTTTGAAATTTTTTACTATGCCTTCTTTTATATTTGTAAGCAGGAGAAAAATGTGGATAATAAATAAATCACGAATTGAAAAAGAAGAAGAAAGAGAGTAGGATCTGTGAAGCCAGAGCAGAAGAAAGGCATCTTGTGCAGGAGGAAGAGTGTGGTGAAGGCTGGGGCCGCGGGGACACCTGCTTCCGGAGATGGTGGGGAAAGGGCTGTTCGGGTTGCCGTGGAGGGGCTCTGGTCCCCACCAGAGCACAGGGCAGCACCTCACAGAAGCTGCCTCCCTCGGGCATGCTCTGCATCGCTCCAGGGGCTCACAGGATGGGGCAGAAGGAAAGGGAGGAGGGCCCCACACAGAGGAGGATCGGGACCAGAAGGGACGTCCCCAAAGCTCAGAGTTTTGCAGTTGGGAAAGCTGTCCGAGCACCAAGACACAGAACAGAGAAGGGAAGACGTGTTGGGGGCATGGAGGAAATCTGACCAGCCAGAGAGGTGCAGAGGACAGTGGAAGGGGAGTCAGCCCAGGTGGAGGAGCACGGATAAAATGGTCATTGCAGTGGGTCCTGGGAATAGTGGTTCTTCAACTCACCCAGACCCTCAAGTCCAGATCTCTGAGGGTTGGGTCCAGGAACCTTCATTTTAACTCAGGTGTCCCGTGATTGTCAGGCACTCTCAAATTTGAAAACCAATGGTTTAGATATGATCAAGCCCACTCTCTACTTTGAAATGGGAAAACTAAGGCACAGAGAGGCTGAGCCACTTGCCCCAGGTCACACAGCCAGTGTGTGGCAGAGCTAAGCTAGAAGCCAGGCCCTCTGTCCCCTGGAGTGTCCAAGGCTCTATATCTTTCTATCTTTCCAATCTGAAAGAAGGCCTGGTCAGGCTATGGGGGCCTTGGGACACTCAAGACTTCCCAAGCATCTAGGTCATCTGTAGTCCACCTCCCTGCCACCTCTCCAGCTCACTGCCCTTCAAGCAAACACCAGGGATGGTGCTTTTAGGGCACAGATATAAGTGCTTATATCTCTCCTTGGTTTCCCTGGAATCAATTTAGAATCTACTCTGGCAGAAATATTAGCTGGTTAATTCTGAGTCTTCTCCACCATTGCAGTGTTTCCTCAGCCAGGTCAGGGTTTTCCTGGCCCCTTTCTCCCGGAGGTTGATGATGGTGATGGCTGTCGGGGGGATATATAGTTAAAGGCCAGACACCCTCTGCTGGGCCCTCTTCCCACCATGAGGCCTCTGCTAGGCCACCAGTCTGAGTCTCAAAGGCACAGGTAATGTTGGCTGTGCTGGGACCCACGGTGTCTGGGAAATGCCACAGAACGCCTGGTCCTATCTGTTCGACACCACACCCAACCTCTTCTGCTGCTCGGCCCCCATAGCCCAGCGCTGTGTGACTGTGGCTAGGAGAAGCACACAGTGCTCCAAGCCTATCTGAGGGGTCAAGTCTACCATTTCTAGCTTCCTTTGGTGCAGAGCAGGTTAGAGGGCCATTCCTCCTCTGAGAACCAATACTAGCAGCCCACTCAATTGCTTCTCAACCACTCCCTCTCTCTCTCTCTCTCTCTCTCTCTCTAGTTCCTACTCTGCATCTGGGACTCCCCCACTCCCCACCCTACTTCTAGAGAGTCCCCATCTCCTCTCGGGTGGAAATCAAAAGCAGCTAGCAAGCAAACCCTCCAAACCACTGTTTATGGCTTTTGAAGCTCAAAGGCCAAGAGCTGCTCCTGTCACTCACTGCTTCTGCAGCCATGTGCCCCACAGTGGTGGTCTGGCTGACCAGAGCAAGACGAGGCACATGGACCAAAGGAGGAGCAGGCAACACATGATACAAGGCTTTGCAGAGTCAGCCTTCCTCCCACCTCCAAGATGCTCCTGACCCACACTGGCTTCCTGCAGGAACTCCTTATCCTCTCTGCCTGTCCAAATTCCCCAGGGCCAGACCAAGGGCTGCCTCCAACCAGAGCTCCTGGATTGCTCTGAGGACCGCGTCTTCAGAGCGCCTGGAGTTCTGGGGTTCTCAACATAAGCAACTCTACAGTCCGCTCATCTCGTTATTTTATGGGCTGCCAGGGTGTCCGAAGTGCGTTCATGCATATGCACTCATGTGCTCGTGTCTCATCTGCCCCACTAGACTGCAGGCTCCATACCTCCTTATTGCTCCATGGCCTAGCAAAGTGCTGTCATTGTTGGTTGGGGTATAATAGAAGCACCCAGCTGGGATGTCAGGCCAGGGCTGTCTGACAACCCTGACTCACTGAGCTATTCTGAGGGAGTTAGTCCCCTTTCTGGCCTCAGTTTTTTTGTCTGCAAAATTAGGAAGGTACACCCTATGTTCTGCAAGATGCCTCCAGGGTATGTAATCCATCTAAACATAGCACCAGAACTGTGACTCATCCTAAATTCCTGTTCCCCCAGCCCCTGGCTCTGTGCTGGACAATTGGGAATTCAATAAATATTTATCGGACTGATGTAAGCATGGCACAAAAGTTACTGAAAGGGACGTTAAGCTTCCAAGAAACAGTGAAACCATCCGCGGTATCTCTCTCTCGTGAATTCTCTCAGAGGGCAGAAAGCATAAATAAAGTAGGCAGCCAATTTTTTTTTCTCTTTAAAGTCAAAGACCCATAAATCATGCATGTGCAAATTCATTTCATAATTAACATCACTGGGTATATGTCTGTGAAAGTCGTGCTTCAGCTGGGTGAGATGTTCTGCTAATTAAAGGCTTATTTTGGGTTGGGAATCATTTTGTGGAAGCTACTCCATTCACACTAGTTTAGATTGTTTTTTTTTTAATGACCCATAGGCTCTGCAAAGTGAGTCAACTGTTGGTGCTGCGAAGCTCACGGCTTATTAGATAGTAACACCGCGTGCACCCCAGAGCCTCCATTTTCAAACGCAGCCAGCGGCAAGTGTGTTCTCGGAGTCACAAAGAACACACGCGGAGAGAGCCTCAAAGCTGGAAGGAAACCAGCAGGCAGTTGGAGATAAGTGAGTCCTAGAGAGGGAAAGGGATCTGCCGGGGGCCTCCCAGCAGACGGGCAGTTTGAGAACCCCATTTCCCAGCAACCCCCAAACTTTTGTCCACTCTCCTTGGCCCCCATGCAGAACACGCCCACGTGGCCCCGGTTGTCTTGGGAGCTCTGGATTCAGTTGCTGTGCTTGCCTCGCGATGAAGGCATGCTCAGTAGGTAAGCCTGCTCACCGCTTTGCTGAGTACCCCCTGGAAGCAAGAAAATTGGAAAGAGACAGCTGGGATGGAGTCTTAACTATTTTAATAATGTTCGGTACCATGGCTGTTGCCGGGAGATTAGCAGGGAAATGTAACGGTGTGTAATTTTTCCTAAGAATTCCATTAACAAAATCAAATGGGCAGACAGAGGCGGGGTGGGAGAGTGTAGATCTCTCTGGAGGCTTCCTTGGGAAGGAGTTTCTAGGCTCCCTCGGGCCTTCTCCCCTCTTTCCTCACCCTGCCTATCACCCATGTGGGGGAGGCAAGGCAGGGTAAAGAGAGCAGGGGGACCTGAGTTCAAATCTCTAGCTGGGCCCTTCCTCACTGGGTGGTCTTAGGCCAATGGCTTAACCTCACTGTCAGCTTCCACACCTGCAGATGGGGATAGCCATGCAGGGCTATTCTGAAGACCAGAGATGATATATAATAAAGTGTTGAGCACAGCACCTGATGCAATGTGACCCTGGATAAATTGCCTCTCATTGGTTTACTCTCCAAATCTCTACTCTGTGGCCCACCCAGACCTGTACTGTTCACTTCTCATGCCTCAGTTTCTACATGTGGAGCATCCTGTCTGCATGCTGGGCCAGGGTCACATGCCAAGGGCAAGGTGGGAGAAGGGACGACAAGGTCCCTGCTGTCCAGGTGCTTACAGGGAGCTGGGGAGGTCAGTCATTGGCATCCACTTCTCTCCAGCCAGGCAGCAGATTTAAGATGCTACAGAGTGTGCTCCCAGCCAATACTATACCAATCTATCTCAAAACCCTGGGAAAAAGGGCTACAGTGTCCCTTTACAGATGAGGAAACTGAGGCTCAGACCTGTCATCATTTGCCTTAGGCCACGCAGTTAGTCAGTAGCAGAGTTTAAAATGGACCTGAGGTGTCCAGATTTGAAATCCCCAATTCTTTCTCCAAAATCCCTTACCTGTGTCTGTCCTCTCCAGTTTCAGTTACTATTTTCTAATTTTCTATTTGGTTTGGTCTTGTACTATCAATTAGACTGTAAGCTCCTTGAGGGCAGATGATTATTGCACCTTCTCTCTATCTTCCATGAAGATAGTACACACAGTAGGTGCTCAAGTAAGACTTATGGAACTAAATGGACAGAGACCCTTCAAGATACCATTTCTTTAATGAATCCAGACTTTCTTGAAGTCATCCTTTTCCCTTATCCTGTGGTCTTCTCTCTCTTTCTCTCTCTTACACACACATACACACATTTTGCAAAATCTAATAACAACCAGTTTAAAAACATACTAAAAACAGAAAATTTATGTAGCATGACCCAAATTGAATTATACATTACAGCACTATAATTGATTTTTTAGAAGAGAGATTAAATTTATTTTATGCCTCACTAACTAACAGCTAGATTTACCTAATTGCTTGGAGTGCAGAGTTAGTATGATTCATTAAACTCCATACATGCTTGGGTACACTGCACACTGAGCAAAGCTTCCCTGCTCGCAGCAATTAACAAGGAGAAACCCAAGGCCGCACCAGTAATTGATGAGAACAATGCAGCCTGAAGTTTGCTGTGGGTGTTTTATTAAGTTCTTTGAGCAAAATGCAGATACTGTGCATTCTGGTAAAGCAGCTCCAACAAATCAGAGACAACTAATTCATTCTCGCTCTGGCTCTCTCTCCCCCTCTGCCGCGTGGGGAGGGGAGGAAGAAAATAAAAGGGGGAAAAGGCAAAACGTGAGCCTTATCTTGGTTTAATTAAATCAATCATAACAGTTCTTTAAAAAACCTCACCAGCATCTGACAGCACGCAGGCAAAGTCAGTCAGCCTAGCAAAGAGTGAGTTTGGGTGGAACCAGGGAGCGTAATTATATACACATTATCAAAAAGGTAGCAATTTAGAAAAGCTGAAAAAAATATGCTAATTTTTGATAGCAAGAGAAAATTAGAACTCTCTGAACCATTTATTTATTAATTATTATTAATAATGAAGAACATTTCCAAGTGGCATACATTCAAATAATAAGTGTGATTTCCTTTATCGGTGTCTGTGCCTGTCGGGACATGTTCATGGGTTCTGCAGACGTCACACACACACCACTTCCTCCTCATTCAAAGCCACACTTGAATTTTTCACACTCACTCCCAAGACCAGTGAGAGGTATGTTTTGACTGGTCTATCTGCAAAATAGATTACGTTGCTCTGTCTGTACCACACTTTTAAGTTGTAGGCTTTTGCAGTTATGGAAGCAGAGAAAGAAATGGTCTCACATCACATAACCAAATCTCCAGGGCTCCTGTGCCTATGTTTTGGGGTTGGAGCAATTTGCTTTGCTCTGTGAGAGGCATTTAAGAATGTAAAAATGTCAGCCATGGCTTGCATCTTCCAGGAATGGACAATGTAACTGGGGAGGCAAGATGTACCAGACATCGATTGTGCTGTCGCAATACACAACTTCCCTTGCTCTGGAGTCCCCCCAGGATATACAGTGGGCGTCCCACAGCCCTGCTAAAGCTGACTGAACAAGGAACGGACTCCTGACCCCAGCTGGACGAATCACAGTCTCTGTTCCGGGGATTTGAAACTGAAATGAGAATCACAGACATTGGTGGCTTCTGGAGTCGAGGCACGTGGGGTACCACACTCCAGAGAGACATTCCACCAACTCCATCTTTTGAGGTCTCTCTCCAAAGCTACTTAGGCCCAGAGGTTCTGCTTTTCCTTCAGTTCTGTATATACCCCTGGATCTTTTTCCCAAATCCTCTTTTTATGTTAAGTCCCACTGAATCAGTTTCAGTTATTTGCACTCAAAGAGCACTGTAGCCAAGGAAACCTAACAAAAGGTAGGGTGAAGCCTGGTCCTTCAGGCACCACTGCTTATACCATCCCTGCTAGAGGATTAAGGAATTGCGGGATGTAGGGGCTGACCAGGCCCTTCAAGGGCCTCTACTCCAAAGGTCTGCCACCTGAGTTCCCAGGGGCAGCCTTCTAGAGAGACCAGTGGTATGTCACAGTGTGGCCCTGCTCCATCCTGAGCATCTTTGGCATGCATGGTCTAGTGCTTCTGCTTCTGGTGAGTTCCAAAGCCTTCTGCTGCTGCACATACCCCACCTTTGAAGACCACGCTCTTGTCCAGCCTGTCATTTTACAGACTGCACAACTGGGTGGAGAAGGGTTTTAAGTGACTTGTTCAAGGCCACGGAGCTGAATCAAAACAGAAGGAAGACTTGAACTCAAGTTTCTGGACGCTGACCCTTTTTCTGTTTTTGTTTCTACCACATCATGACTCATTCCAAAATTCGTAGTGCGGTCCCCACTGTAGTGCCACTCAGACACGCTCTCATCCTTCCACCCTGCACAGGACAGTGTCTGAGGGGGTGGGGAGGGCATTTCTTGCTTTCAAAGGGCAGGGCCTCTGGGGATGCCCCCAGCACACCCCAGTGTCAGGGGCTCGGGAAGGCTCAGTGCTACAAAGGACGACTCCTGGGAAAGCCCCAGTTCCATCGGTGAAGGGCTGTCCTCATGGTCAAGGCAAGAGCTTGGAGTACCAGGGTCCTGGCCTTGCCCCGTCTGCTCTCCTCACTCAGGCCCAGACCCCAGCAGAGCCCAGGCTGGAGGCAGCAAGCAGGGGTGAGGCCATGACTGCAGGCGCCCGCCTCTTCTGCCACCAGACACTGAGTCACACCAGGGGCTGTGCTGGGCACTGCACCATCCCCTCGAACCCACACAGCCCTGCAGGGCAGCCTGTGAGCTTCCTCTGACAGATGGGGAAACTGAGGGTCAGGAAGGCCAAGTGATCGTCCTGAGCCAGAGACCTACGAAGCAGCAGAAGCCGGTTTGAATTTGGGCCCATCAAACGAAGCTCAAAGGCTTCCTCTACACCCACCCATGGAATCAACGCACAGGTTCCCTGGAAGCTGGCATCCTGCAGGCTGGCCTAGGCCAACTCCATGACCCAGTTCGTTGTGAAGCCTCTGAGACCCATAGGGGAAGGCCTGGCCCTGCCCCTGCCCTCAGGGAGCCTCTAGTCTAGGTGGGGAAACAGATGAATGCCCTGGGGGCCTCCACCCTGCCTTTCCCCTCCTAACCACCCTTCCCCAACAATTCCTAAGTGACCTCCTGGACTTGGTCCCAGAGAAGAGGCCTTGTCCCTGGACACATGTGTAAAGGGGGCTGCCGAGACATTTCCCCCAAGTCAGACCATCCATTCATTCAGTAAGCAGTTATGGAGCCCAAGGCATCAGGCCTGTGCTGGGCAGCCATGGGGGATGCTAAGACACAGCCCCTGTCCCTGAGGCAGCTCCCAGTGCAGGGACCTTGCCCTGGTCAGGGTCTTAAAGTCCAACGCCAAAGTAAGGATAGAGCAGCACATGAAAAGCCCTGAGTCTGGGGCCAGAGACCTAGTCTGGTGCCCTCTTTTCTATTACCTTTTGGCATATCACTTTCTCTTTACAGAACTCTGTTTCCACATCTGCAAACAGAAAGGTAGAATAAGGTAAGACTCGTGTCTAGCTCAAAAACAGTTAAGATGTGCAGATTTCCCATCATAGGCAACTGAGAGCCACTGGCAGTTTTTGAGGGAGAGATTCCCTCACCTCCCCACCCTTGGTGGGAGGGCCCACCTATGGTTCCCCTTATTTGGGTACATGGCTAGGAAAACGACCCCATCCCCTCTTTACTGCCTCCGTCCCCAGTGACCCACATCTAAGGCTGAGAATGGATTGCTGGTCTGCATCAGGGTGGCAGGAAAGCCAAGTAGCACGTTCCTGAGCCACCACAGCATCAGGTTCACACAAACAGAGCTCATCGTGCCTTAGCCTCCCAGCCGACCCTCTACCTCGGCCCTTTGATAAAGTGGTGTGTGTCTGTCTTTCCCAAGGCTTGGCCCTGCACACCTGGGAGCCAGGATGGGCCCCCGATGCCACAAAGACAACCACCTGGAGCATATGGGCAGCATGGGACACTCTGAGCTGCCACTTCCTCCTATAAGCTCGGGCACAGTGAGGATAAAAATGATTATTTCACAGGGCTTTTGTGAAGATTAAGTGACACATATATTCCATAATACTTAAATTATTAGTTATTTTTAACATTAGGAGTCTTGTCTTTTCTGCAACCCTCACTTTCACCCCAGAAAGGTTGTCAAACATACCCACTATTCAGCAATGGGATCAGGGGTCAGAGTTTTCTCCCTTAGCCAGAAGGACATGAAGCTCACCTTTTGCAATCACTGTCTGTCTTCTCAGGGAAACGTAGAGCTCTCCTTAGCCAAGGGCTTATATATAATTATTGCATCAGCGACAGACACTGGCTATTTGTTTGCTCCTTCCTAAAGACCCACTGAATTCTGTGTTTTAATATAACTGACCCAATTCCTAGGTCAGGGTGATGATATTCTTCAAGCCAACCTAGGGGTCTCTCGACTCTTCTGTAGAAGATGGAAGGGCTTCCTTGTTCTTTATGCCCTGGTTCTCCAGGGTCTGCCAGCCTAGCCCAAAGTTTCTTTAGCTCATTCCCACAGAAGCCTGAGGCTCAGGATGCAAACATAGCATGAGCAAAATTTCCTGGGGAAAACCGTAGGTAACAGACACTAATATTTAGTTTTTTGAGCAGAAAGAACTCTAGAAGTTCTTCAGTTCTTGCTTAGGATGAATGTTAGCTGTGATCTAGATTAAAACATCAGAGAAGCAAGCAGACAGGAACAGACAGAACACAGATAAGATGGTGACAACTTTCATCTGCGTAGAACCACACAGTTCCTTGGAAATTTCACCTGCCATTTCATCCCCAGAGCAACCCTGTGAAGTAGGTAAGGCCCCTCGTCCACGGCCACGTCCACTAGCCAGTGGCCCAACAGTTCCACAGGCTTCCCCTACAGCTCCGCTCATTCAGGCAGATGGGGTAGGAACACAGTAGGCGGAAGGGACCTCAAAAGCTGTGTGATCATCTCTGGGTTTCAATGATAAATCACCGAACATCAAGGCCTTTGTGCTGTAGCACACCTGGAAAGCCACGATGAATGAGGAGCTTTTCTATGCGAAATCAAACCATGGCTCCCTGTGCATTAACATTGCCAGCACAAAGATTCCTTGGCGGCATAAACAAACCTGAATCACTGGTGAATGGGGGAAATTTAAGGCATAAATTCCAGGTTTCCTGCTCACAGGGTTGGCATAATTGAAATCCATTTGCTCTCAAAGAGGAACTAGCTAAGAGTTGAAGTAACATTTAAAGAAAGTCTCAGGAATCGCTTTATTTTGTCCTTCAGTCCTCAGTGGAGCCATGACAAGAAAGATGTCTAAATTGGCCCTATTTATATCTTTCTAAAGGCAGTTTCTCCATTCTGCAGAAGCTCCAGGCTCGCAAGCAATGGTTTGGAGAGAAACTTGAGGAGGGCTTTGACGACTGCATGGAAACCTGGGGGCGTCTTTTGATCAGAAAAGTAGGGAGGGGGCAGAAGTGAGTAGTTATCAAAAGGGGCTTTATTGAACTTTTACTAGCTAATGAACGCATTTAGCGGGAGCAGCATTGGGTGTCAATGCAACATAATGATAATTTAATCTAGTTGGCTAGATTTCTGTGGCTTTCCAGGAGGAAAGAAAGAAGGACCTGCGTGAGCAGTTAATCACTCTGTCTTTAGCCAAACTTCATTTAAAATTTCACCATGTTCTCTAAACTGTGCCAAGGGATGGTGTCATGTGCTTCAGTGAATCATTTGTAACCAAATCTAAAGCAAGAAGGAGACCCAGTCTTTCTTCCTCTTATTTTGACTCTGAATTTCTGGTTACATGTGATTCAGAGCAATGGTGGGGCCTAATCAAATAATAACGTCAGCCGCTAGTCGTTGGGTGTTTATCACACACCTGGCTCTGTTCTAAGTGCTCCTAGGACATAGGGATGCTTAGCTCCCTACTTTGTAGATGGGGAAACTGAGGCTCAGAGGGATTAGGAGACTTGCCCAAAGTGGTCATTAGAGGCAAAGTGGGGCTGTAATCTCTATCCTGTTTGATTGACTCCATTCTCTTTGCCAGCAAGCCCAGAGAGCAGACCCCAGAGAGCAGCACCTGCTGTTCCTTCTGAGAATGTGCTCTGCCCTAGGCCTCCTGTGTTAGGGGTGCTCTGGGCACACCTGGGAGGCTGCTGAAGAGAAGCCAGTACCCTGCACATCTCCATATACAATCTTCTCACCCATTCTACAGGTGGGAAACTGAGATCCAGAGGGGTCCAGGAATAGTTAACCATTAAACTGAATGACTGAACGAGGAGAGCAATTCCCACGGCTGGTTGGTGTGAGCTCTAGATTGTATTCCGCTGTAAAATCCAACACCCCTGCTCTTTCCTTCCCACCCTGTGGACTCTTGAGAAAAAGCAACTCTTTTTATTATCTGCTTTTGACAGATGGTGAAATGGAAGACCAGAGGGTAAGAAGCCTGTTCTAGGGGTCTGAGATAATGGATATTTAACTAATGTGAGCCTTTCTAAGTGGATGCAGTACAAATTAACAATGATTGACCACAAGTGTAATCACACACACACACACACACACACACACACACTTGCATGCCCTTCCAGGAATTAATGATAGAACTTTAAATAGAACATATGGTGTTAGAGAAGTGTGCATTTTTTTTCTTTTTATATCCTTCTTCCTTCCTTCCTTCCTTCCATGGTCTCAATGTTTATGTCCCCCAAGGTGATGATATTTGGAAGGTGTTTAGATCATGAGGGTGGAGCCCTCATGAATGGAATTAGTGTCCTTATAAAAGGGACCCCAGAGAGACCCTCGTCCTTTCCGCCATGTGAGGACGCAGCAAGAAGGCACCATCTGTGAGCCAGAAGTAGGCCCTCATGAGACACCAAACCCACCCTGCCCTTGGACTTCTCAGCCTCCAGAACTGTGAGAAATAAATTTCTGTTGTTTTTAAGCTACCTCATTTAGATATTTTGTTATATCTAACAAAATCTTAGCCTGACAGGACTAAGAACCAACCTTCCTTCCTTCCTTTCCATCTTTCTGTCTTTCTTTCCTTCTTTGGAGGAAGCCTCTAAAGAGGCTATTTACTGTCTCAAGGCCCAGAGATTGTAAATAATTTGCTTTTCAGGGTTTGTGCTGGGATTTGAACACGGGTTGACTTGGCCCTGCCCTATAATGCAATTTTCTAAGCTGGAATCCTGTCTCTACCTACCCTTTTGCTGTGTGCTGTGGCTGGTTTTTCCATCCTTACAGTAGTTCCCATCTTGGCCATGGCTGGCATGCCCATCCAACCTTGCTTTCTCAAAGGTGGAGCCCAGCTTTCTCCACCCAGAAGAAATTCTCCAAATGGAATTTCAAATTGATTTAAAAACCAGACTCCCCACATGGAACCAATAGTGTTACATGCTGTCTGGTTTCACTCATGAGCTAAGTGTTACTTAAGATTTGTGCTCCAGTGCCAGTCTAGTTTTATTGAGGACATTCTCAGGCTGAAGAATTTCAAAAGGAAGCCAGGTCTGCAGCCAGGGACCCCTTGAACCTGTTGCTTGACGC
The DNA here is from genome assembly GCA_023783475.1 of Daubentonia madagascariensis. Classification (NCBI taxonomy): domain Eukaryota; kingdom Metazoa; phylum Chordata; class Mammalia; order Primates; family Daubentoniidae; genus Daubentonia; species Daubentonia madagascariensis. Next base: position 679,874 of record JAKFHU010000144.1, on the reverse strand, counting down.
CTTCAGGTGCTCAGAGCAAAGCTAGCTCCTGTGGTGAATACTTCCTGTGAGGGGTGGAGGATGTGAGGTGGATGATGGAAAGGGGGAAACTGAGGAAGAGAGAGAAAGACCAACATACTCCTGCCCTTGGCTAAAGACAAGACACACAAAAGCCTAATGGGCTCCATGAGGAGTCAACTGTCTCAGGCCTGCAAGGGCCCAACACCAGGGTTTGTGGCCCACATGCCCACTGCACCAGCCACGTCCACGTCAGCTCTGTCCTGGACCTTGCGTGTCAGTCACTAACATGACCCTGCCAGACCGCCTTTTGCAAAGGTTTAGGGTGGGGAGAAGGGAGACCAACTCCATCTTTTGCTGAATGGAAGCATCAAGTCCAAAGGAAAAGAGTCAACAGGCTCTCCCATGAGAAGATTAAAAATATACACATCAGGAAATTAAACTAATCCAGACGACGAGAAAGTCTTAGAGAGGAGGGGTATTCTCCATCCTCTGAAACACTGGCTTGTTCTAGTGGGTGGAAAATAAGCAGGTGTTGACAGAGACACCCCAGATAGCACTTAACAGGCCACACTGCAACCACACAAAAGCAGGGGCATTTCTGGGTATGGCGGCAGGGGTTGACAGACAAGGAGCCTGGCTTCAGGGCTGTGTGAACTATTTCCTTTTGTGCTGCAGTGTGTAAGGTAGACGGGGAGCGCTGGCTTCCCGGGGCCTGTGTAGAATTGGGGCCCTTGCCTTTGCTTCCCAGCTCCCCATCCTCTGTTCCCTACAAAATTCCTAGAAATGGAAAATAGCTTCCTACTGACAACTGAGAGCCTCTCTGCTGCTCAGGCCCCTCTCAGACTAAGCCTGGTCCCACCTCCCAGAATCAGTCCTCGAGCCTCTGCTGGAGGCGCTGTCTGCTACCTCCAGTCCCGCCTCCCCACAAGGATCATTTCCGCGGCTCCCCTTCCCTCCATCAGACAGCCCCCTGGCTGCTTCTGACCACCTAGCCTCACCACCTCTGCACATTCTCGGCTCAGCACATCACACCGGAAACACTCCAGGGATTGTGGACCCATGCTAGCTGAGACTCCCTTACAAGACTATAGGCCTTTGAAGGCAGGGTCCAAGTCCACATTTTTGTATATTCTTGATGCCAAGTCAGGTTTCCATCAATGTAGGGATTCTGGATTTATTTAAACCCTCTAATATAGTAAGAGTCACTCTCTTGGCAGTATGTTTGAGTTACCCAAACACTTTCAAAAGTTCCCCTCTTCCATAACCGGCTTCGTGACCCTCTGGTATTACCTTTCCTGTTTTTTATAGGTGAGAAAACTAAGACTTGGAGAGTCAAGGAGGTGATAGAGCTGGGCCTTGAACCTGGGCCGGTCACACCACCCAGTGCTTCTCCCTTGGCGGCCTCCAGCCCCCACAGGCATGCACCCCCCTGGGTTCAGATGGAGTTCACAACATTCACCACTCCCTCCGCAGCCTGCCCTGGAGGACGTGGGGCTCCATCCAAGGAGCAAAGCTGGGGAGCAGTTATGAGCAGATCTTCAGCATGGGGAGTCAGAGCCCCAATAAACCTCCTCCTGGCCTGACACTTGGGTCAAATAGCTAGTCACCCAGCCATTCCTGCTTCCCTCTTGGTCCCCTGCTGAGCTCTGGACACTTCTGGGTTCTTGTTGTGATCTAACATTTCCAGAAGGAATTGTCTAAAGACTCTGAAAATAGCAATAAAACCCTCTGACTTTTACATTTTTACATGACTATGTCAGCTATCATGGGGTTCACAGCATCCCAGCCTCAGTCCAACCACAGAAAACCAAAAGATTCTCAGTCTGCCAGGCCTGCATTTCCATGGAGGTGGTCCCAGCCCCGCCCAGAGGCTCTTCCTCAGGGGTCTTCCAGGCTGCCAGGGCCTCAAAGTGCAGAGGGAAAGCATAGGATTTGCAAACACTCCCCACACAGACACAGATCAAGCACCTACCGTGTGCCAGGAATGGCATCGGGTCAGGGGGTACAGCAAAGGGAAAGACATTGAAATCCAGTGGGGCAGGCCAAGCCACCAGACAACTGAATTAAAGGAGTATGCAGGGCACTGCAGGACTGTAGAGGAGGGGGCTGTCCGCCTGGGTGCCCTGGAAGTCTTCTTGGAGGAGGCCCTTCCCAGTGTAGAAGACCTGGGAGCTGAATATGCACATGCCCTGAGGCCAGAGAAAGCAGAGGTAGAGAGGGGCTGAACACAATTCTGTTGGCTGGAGCCCAGGGCAGCCGGTGTGCATTCGGGGATGGGAGTGGCAGACTGAGAGCAGAAGCCAGGCAAAGCCAAGTTAAAACCAGGCTCCAGTAGTTACCCGCCCTGTGACCTGAGCAAGCTCCTTCATCTCTTTCAGGGTCAGTTAGCTCATTCCTATCTCACAGGTTGGTGGGAGGATTCAACATGACTGGGTGCTCAGTGTCCACAGGGTTCCAGGCACACAGCAGGGGCTGGCTCTTCCCCACACCTGCCTTTCCCCACACCTGCCTTTCCCCACACCTGCCCTTCCCCATACCTGCTCAAGGACAGGCAGGGCCACCACCCTGCAGGAGTCTAGGGTCCAGAGTCTAGGGTAGGTCCTGAGAGCCCGCAGCTATCCCCCCCCTGCATGCTTCCCATCTCCAGCCACAGAGTGTGACACAGAGAATTCCTGTCTAGGGTGTCCCTGAGGTTCCCCATACTTTACAGACAACAAAGGACACCTAGGCATAGTCCCTGGGTTGTGACCAAAATGGTCTGGTGGATGGGGGTGTTGAAATCAAATTCCTACCCCCAAAGGTACCCAGAAGCAGATAAATTGAGATTTTGCTGACAGGACTCAGATTGTCCCCCTTCTCATAGTTTCTGAAGGTTTTGTTTTTGTTTTTAGCTCTGTTTATAGCACTGCCACCCCCTGCCTACACCCTGTCTTGGGACTTCCTTCTCCATCGCTCCTCACATCCAGCATCTCAATCCTATCTGCCTCTGATGTCCCTTCCTGCCACCCACAAAGCCACTGCTCTTGTCCTTGGCTTCCGCCCTCTGCCTCGGACTCTGGCCTCCCAGAAGGCCTCTTCACCCTCTCTCCAGACTTGGCAGCGTCCTTCACAAGGAAGGCAGGTGATGCCGACAGCCTAACAGGAGAGCTGGGCTTTTGAGAAATACCAGCCCAAGACCCACAGCTGGAAGCTAATGCAGGGGACAGGGAGTAGCTAATTTGGGCTGGAATACTGGACATTGCAGGGTAAACTCAGGGACCCCACAGTTTAGAAACAAACCAGGGACAGCCTTGAGGCCAGGCTATAGAGTGCTGTTCTGATTGTCTGACACTGACTGTAACCCTGCTTTCCCAAACCCAGCCAAGGGCTTTTGCACAGTGGCCCAGTCTGCCACAGGGTAACAGGCAGGGCTGCAGGGTAAGGGGCGGGGCTGCAGGGTGAGGGGCGGGGCTGCAGGGTGAGAGGCTGGACTGCAGAGTGAGGGGCGGAGCTGCAGGATGAGAGGCGGGACTGCAGGGTGAGAGGCGGGACTGCAGGGTGAGAGGCGGGGCTGCAGGGTGAGAGGCTGGACTGCAGGGTGAGAGGCGGGGCTGCAGGGTGAGGGGCGGGGCCGCAACATTCTGAGCCCCACCCCTTGCAAGGGGAGCGGCTCCGTTCCCATCTGTTTTCCATGCTGTGGGCATGAGAGACACAGGACACATGGAGATGACATGCTAGTAAAATGCGCGTTTAAAAGTTGTCAAAACGAATTAGAGAGCTGTTAAAGGATTCTGAGCAGGGGAGGAGTCTGCTATGGCCTGATTTGGCAGACAGGGCGTAGAGATAACTGTAGAGGCCAGGACATTGTTAGGATCTATTGTAACAGTGCCGGTTAGTGCTGACCCTGTTCCTAACGGGGCTGGGGTTGAGGGTGTAGAGAAGCAAAGAGGTGGAGGTGACACTTTCTGGAGGCAGAATAAGAAGCTGGCACTTGGCAACGGATAGGGTTCAGGTCTTAGCCCCTCTGCTAAGTTACTTGAAGGTAGGAGCTGTGGTCCATCCACCTTTCTGTCCCTCATGCTATCTACCACAGCCAGCGCCTTGCAAGGGACAGTGCTTTCTAGGTATCCAGTGGGTGAATGAACAAGGGGACAGGTCCTGCAATTCCAAAATATAAATTCTGTGGAAATTGGGGAAGAGGGTCCTGACCCCATTCAGAGGCCGCATGGGAGCATGGGTAAGGACATCTGCAGCCAGGGGTCCAATCCTAACCCCTCTACCTGCTAGCTGCATGACCTTGGGCAAGTAACTAAAGCTGAACCTCAGGTTGGCTCCATTTCTTCATCAGTAAAGTGGAAATAGTAAGAGTACATATTTCATAGTGTTGTTGTGAGGATGGCATACATGTAAATAAAGTGCTTAGGACAGTGCCTGGCAGCACAGGTATGTTAAATACTTGATAAAGGTACCAATCATAGGAAAAGGGAATATGGCATGAATCCTGGAGCCAGGCTGTCTGGATTCAACCCTGGCACTGTTGCTTGCTGGCTGTGTGTCCAGTGGCAAAGTTCTTAACCTCTCTGGGTCTCAGTTTGCTTACCTGTCAGAGGGGGTGATAATAATTGTACCTGTTTCCAGAGCTAATATGCACTTGCTGTATGCAACAATACAGCCATTTATGGCTAAAATATTCAAATATTTTCATACCAGCTGGTAAGGACCAGCTCATCTGCCTGAGGGTCCCCAGGCCTCCCTCAGACTTTCCCCACAGGTGACCAAGTACAGTGCTCATAACTAGCTCTTCTAACTGGGTTCATCACTGGATTAAAAAGAGTTCCAAAAATGCTTTGATAAATGACATAATCATTGGAGTACACCATTCTTTTATCCATCCTTTCATTCAGTGAATATTTATTCACTGCCCCCAGATGTCAGTGCCTGGAGATCTAAAGACAAATAAAGTGGGGTCCTTGCCATAAAGAGACTCAAAATACAGTGAGGGGGAAAAAAATAATCAGAAAGTAAGGGGCTATGTAACAGGATGCACAGGGCCCTGGGGACTCTCTCGAGGTGACGGTGACTGGCAGATTAAGGTGTGACACTTTTTTGTCTAGCAGTGGCCTCTCTACACTCACCCTCCCTACATAGGTTTGCCAGATTTAGCAAATAAAGATACAGGATACTCAGTTAAATGTGAATTTCAGATAAATAACAAAGAAATTTTTCAGTGCAAATATGTCCCAAAATATTGCATGGGACATACTCACACACACACACACACACACACACACACATACACAAAAGTCTTCATTATCTGAAATTCACATTTAAGCAGGCATGCTGTATTTTATCAGGCAACCCTATAGACAGGTTTGTTTCCTGGAGAGAACAAGAAGAAAAGGATAGAATGAGGAGGGAGATGAGAGCGGAGGACCCCAGAGGGAGGCAGGGGAAGGAAGAGCAAGAAGGGAGGGAAGAGCTGAAGGGAGGTGTGTTCACCCTCATTGCAGCGGCTTCCCCCTCCCTCAGCTGCCTCCCCCAGCCATGTGCCAGGGAGGCAGGCGGGCACGTCTTCGGAACCTGAGTGTGCTCTCTGAAATGTCAGCAGAAATGAACCTGGTTAATCCTCTGCGATGGCCCATCACATTAATATCCCTAAAATTCCAAGTGGATTAAAATAACTGTGAGCATGACACCATTTGGAAGGCTGGGGATTTACTTGGAAGCGGTGGCCCATTGGCGAGCATTCCTCTAATTGCTGCTTCCATATAAATAGAGTGTTCTTTAATATTACCACCAGCCCTGGCTGACAGATTTAGATCGGAGCTGTCTAAGTCATTAGTGCCCAGGCCGTGCTAAACCAAGGCTCCGTTAGGACTGTAAATGGGACTCTCACGGGCCGATCAATCTTACCAAAGCCGCCAGCGTTGCCTGTTGATCTGCAAGGTCCTGAGTGGCTACAGCTTCCCAGAAATGTGCTTGCATCTGTCAGAATTATAAGCAGCTGGCAGCTGACACAAAGGTCATATTTGCTGCTAGTGTGGAAATAGAATCTCCTCAGTACAAGAAATGCTACTTAGCAGTATATCAATTGCAGGCGGGTCATTAAAGGAAGGGTGTATTTGTGTGTATGTGTGTGTGTGTGTGTGTGTTATAGCCTCAGTTGCCTTGAACCCAATTCCTCTGTAGGTCCACTCTGGATTCAAAAGCAGGTGCTCAGATGAATAAAATTAAATAACACCAGTGAACTTCTCAGCATTGTCATCATAAGGCAGTTTTCCTTCTGCCATCTAACAAGTATTTATTCAGTGTTCATGCTGTCCCAGGCACAATTCTAGGCACTCTATAAAGACTTGGTTAAGCACTCTCTTGTTGGCTGTGTGGCTTTGGCCATGGTATTGGCCTCTCTGAGCCTCAGGTTTGTCATCTTTAAAATGGAGACAACACTACTACTTCAGAAAGCGTTGGGAAGACTTGATGAAATTAAGTACCTAAAGCGCTAGGGCTCAGTGTTCACTGGCCAGAGATGGTGATGGTAACTTATGTTGGATGGCAGCATCTGAGAGAGGAGATGAGGGAGCCGGGAAAGTAGAGGTCAGACCAAAAGGTGGTAAACCAATTGTGGGCACCCCATGAAGGGTCACTAAAAGTCTAGATCATTTTGTCTACTCAGGCTCCATATGAGGACAGATCTGATTTGGGCAGAGTCTCAAAGCAATGGCAATTTCCAGGGTCTGTGGATGCTTGGTGCTATGTTATGCTGTAATCAAGACTGTGGCCCCAGAGAAGCCAGGGCCTGCTCCACCCAAGGAGAGGGGGCAGGCACCGGAGCCCCCAACAATACCAGATCAGGGCCGGGCAGAACCGTCGGGCAGCCCAGGCTGTCTTCTGGATTTTGTTCTGGTCCATTTCATCAACTGGAAGGCTCATCAGCTCTCCAACAAATCTGTGACACTGGTTTTTGAGTTTATTCTCTGTAGGTGAGTTGGATCTGGGTTAAGCCAAGCAGTTCTTGGACAAGTTGGCTTATGAGATTGCATTAGACACCATGGGCAAATAGTCCATTTTCTGTGTGGAAACAGAATTCTATCCAGAATTCAATGAAAGTTCATCTGCGGAGGTTGCTTCTGCAAGAGTCAGCAAGGGGTTTGTTCCATTTCAGCTGCTGGCACATTCCTTGATTGTGCTTGATTCCTTGTGTCTGCACAGCATGTCACACGTTTAGAAGTCTATTTTGTCCTGTGGCTCATTTGAGCCTCGAGTTAGCACACCTCAGCTCTCTAGGTAGCCACTTGGCCAAACACAAAGAACTCGAGCTTTGCAATCCCTCAGATTTGAGATTACACCCTACCGCCGTCTGCTGAACTCAATAGTCTGTCAGTTCTAAGCCCCTCCTTTTCACACATTTTATCTTACAGTCGATGACACCTTGCAGTTATAATTGGTAGTTCTTCTTCTTTATTGTTTATAAAATAATGGTGTGTCTTACAATCGACAGAGTCTTACATTCGATGAATTAGGTGTCTGGCTTTGGCAGGTTTCTTCTCCTATGTGAACCTGTTTCCTCACCAGTAAACTGAACTAAGGCTGCAGCACCTCCGTGGAGCTGAAACAAGACGCCACAGGGAGGATACCCGCACACAGTAGATGCGGGATGCGTGACAGCTGTGCCCACTGTCAGCAGCACAGCAAAGGGACCTCACTTTACAGGTGAGGAACTGAGCCCCAGGGGGAGGATGACCGAAGCCCCCAGTCACGGGCAGAGATTTGGGGCTTTCCAAGGACTCTCACCATCACCCTCTCACCCCGTGTTCACAGTCACCAAGCCAGGAACAGAGACACCCATTGAATGTATGACCCAGGAGGCCCAGACTCCACAGCTGGTGGGCTCAGGGTGAAACCTTCAGCACGGCCCAGAGGCAGCCACCAGTGCCAGCACTGGTTCACAGGAAATAACTGCCAACATGCCATCCATCACTTTAACTTTGACCTAGGATGTGGGTAAAGAAAATCAAAGTCGGATAGTATTTGATAATAAGGAGATATGCTTAAAACCTTTTTTAAAAATATTGTGGATTAGTTTTAACTCTGTGTATACAATATATTATATCAGAATGAATTTCACAGTCCACAAATTCGGATTTTTTTTAAAAAAGAAAAAGCTAATTTCTCCCTCTATCCCCCATTGGCAGAACCTCCATTCTAGTCAACTCAGGGTTTTCCCCTTCTCTCCTGCTCCCAGAAGAGGCATTCAGTTGGGGTGGTGGAAACATCATGTCAGGGTATCCAGGGAAGATGCCTGGTTCTCTCCAGTCACCTGTTCACATTGGCCTCTGCTGGGCTGGGCATTGCCCATCTGGTCCTTGGTGGAGGCCACCCTATGGAAGGGTGGGGAGTCCTCATTCCTGCCCTTGGCCCACATTTGCATCTGCTCTCACATTCTACCACCCCAAGCCCAAGGCCCTCCAGGTTTGCTGGCTCTCAGAACCATCCAATGCATCCAAGAAAATCCTTCTGCTCTCTAAGCAATATTGGGGGAATGGAGGCTTCTGATGCAGCCTGTACCCTCAGGCAGCCACTTCTGGTCTGTTGGTCCCTCACTGCGCTGAACACAGGGCCTGCTCTATAGAGCTGCCGCCTCCCCAGTTTCTCTTGGGGAGTGGGGTACCTGTCTCTACTCTCAGATCCCCCGAACTATTGGAGATTCTAGTCTCCTCAACTTCAAGGTTTGGGGACATGGAATGTGTGGGCAGGACCATTCCCAGACACTCATGCCAGCATCTCCTTCTAAGGACTTCTTATTTTTTTGCTCAGGGGGTCATAAATCTAGTCTGGGTGAGTGGAAAGAAGTAGTTTAACAGACCACGCACGAGTCCCCCTGAGTCTGCATGCCCAGAGTCTGGATGCTCAAAAGGCAAGATTTTGAGACTCTCAAATGAGTGTCTCTGCCATGGGTTGCAGAGGGTTTTGAAACTCAGAAGCTGCATGTTTGCTTCTCTCTCTGTCTGCATTTCTTCTGTGGTTACTCCACCATGAGGTCAGTGAGTAAAGAATGGAGGAAGAGAAGGAATCACCAAGGAGAGCTGTGTAGGTGAATGTTTGAAAGTATTTCAAAATATTATTCTACCATAGTAAATAGAATTCATCAAGGTCCATGTTGCTAAATTAAATCAAGATTTTAAACATTTATATAAAAGTATTCTTGGCTGTATGATGTGAACTAGAAGGTAGGAGATGGGACTTGTAACCTTACTCTGCCCCCACCCAGATGGATGGGCTTCCTTCCTATGTGAGTCTTGGTGAGAGATGGGCTCCAGGTTTCAGTGGCAGAAGCCAAAAAAGCCAGACACCTGTTCTCCCAGACCCTAACAGCTGGGAGGGAACATGGCCTGTGCCCAGCCAATCAACTGTTCCACTGGGAAGGATGCAAAGCACCATAGTTCCATTAATGCCTCATGGTCCCTAGCCAAAGTGAGCTAATCAGATTTCATGGCATGATCTGGCTATGCTCTCAGCAGCCCACCTTCCCTTGGCTCCTGCCTGTTTTCTCTTCCTGGTTCTCCATTTTCCCAATAGATTCAGTGGGCTTCCCAATATTCTTCCATCAAATCTCTTTCTCCTTAGGTATCCAGCGTTTGCACCTAGGGTGCAGTCAAGAGCTCTAACTGGTGATAATGTGTAACTCAGTTCCCTGCTATGGACCTCAATGTCCCTCTCTGCAAAATGAAATAGTTAAACCAGGTGAACTCCAAGATCTTACAATCTACTTTATGCTTTAAGTGCTCTAAGGCTGAATTGTACAACCCAGTTGGCTGGTTCACCCATCCATGCCAAAAGCTCCACCATTCTCTAGGTGGCCCCTATGCACATTTCAGGGAGCAGTCACCCTCTGCACACCCCTCATACCCCATTCCATCTAGCATGTGAATGATCCACCCAAAATGAGTTCCATGATCATTCAATCAACCATGTTCCTATACTGCAGGACTTCTCAGAGCTTTTAATATGCTAACATACTTTGTAATTCTCCATGAGAATGAATTTCACTGTAAACACATTTCCTCACTGCCTCTTTCAAGAACTGGAATACAATGGAACATTGCTGTAGAAAAATAGATACCAAATGTCACTTGAGGAAAGACATCTTGCATGACTTCCAAAACACACACACACACACACGTACACACACACACCCCCCAAACTTGCACACACACAAACTTGCACACACAGGAATTCTCTGACCCAGGTTGACTCCAGTTTAACTTTTTTTTCCTTTTTTTGTCACCACTTAGCTTCCTGGATGCACAGATATAAGTGGTGTTAAGTGCCTTCAGCTAGAGCTCTGTGCCCGCGGCAACAGTCAGCGTGACTCAGGGTTTGGTGTTTCCACACACCACAGCAACTCCATGCTCTGTGCTCTGTGCCCCTCAGGATGAGACAAGCGCTAAAACATGTGGGCTCCCCTAAGCCCTGAATGGCCAGCTGTGATATGGGCAGTGTGCACCACCTGCCTGGCCAAATTCCTGATGGGGAAGAACAGATAAACCCACCGTGACACAGTGTGACACACTGGTGCCCCTGCCTCCCTGGGCCTGGACTGCCCACCGCTTAGCCTCTAGGGAGAGTTTGAGGGCCTCCCTGACACCTATCCCCAGGCCAGAGAAAGCCACACATATCACAGCCCCTCTCCAATTCTCCTACAGACCTACTATTCAGGAACATTTCAAAACGCTCTTGAAACCATTTCTGTATTCAACTTGTACCCTCTCTGGAGAGAACAGCCTCCATGAGTTTGCATCTTACTGCATAAAGGATTTCCTTGTTAAGCTTTAAGGAGAGTTCCTCAGATCTATACCACAGTGCTGAGTAGAGATGCCTGGCCAGGCTCAGGTCTAGCAAGGACACTTGAATCTCCTTTCCAGAAGTTTCCACAAAAGTCCTGAACCTCATTCTGGTTGTACCAGTCTCTGGTCACATGCCCACCCCTGAATCTAATGCTGTGACCGAGGGAAGGTGAAGCACTAATTGGCTTAGGTCGGTCATGTGCTCCACCTCCAGCGCCCCACCCAAGCCACCTGGGCTAAGAGAAGGCAGGACCCCAAGTCTAATCAGGAACTGTTGCTGGAAGATGAGGAAATGAATGCGGGGGAGGGATTAAACTATAAGTGTGCGCTATATATTGGATCATGAGACATCTAGCTCAAAAGAGTGCGTGGCTCACCAATTGGCCTGTAAACTTCTCACTGAATACGTCAGGAATGTGGACAATGGGGAGAACCCCCAGTAATCTCACCTGCCCCCTGCTCCCCGCTGGGATGCCCCCATCAAACAGAGGCCTGCTGGGAAAAGGCAAGAAGGGGCTTCACATCTATCCTCCCACCTGTGCTGTCCCCATGACCCAGGATCTGGCCCACCAGAAATGGGGCCAGAGCTCCCTTCCACCTCTTAAGAGCTGTCCTTTGCAGCAGAAATCCCATGCCCTCTCCTCATCATAGCACTCCTGTGTACAACCGAGCAAAAAACTATAAATTACAGAAAATAGAAAGTCAGGGGTAGGTGGAAAATGCATTCTGGGAAGTGCCTTTCTCACCAGCTGGGGCCAAAGGCGCAGCGGTGACACCCAGAGCATGCTGGGAAAACACCCTCACCCCCATAGCAGCTTAGTGCACCAGAGACCCAGGTGGCGGATAAGGGACTCCAAGCAGCACAGTGCAGACAAACCAGGCACTAGAGACTGAACTGGGAGCCCCTCCTAACCTGCCCCCAGCTGCAGACGCGAGAGGAGCATTTGCCGCCTTCCCAGTGAGCCGGGTGGGAGAGAAGGCACGATCTGTTTAAAAGAAGAGTGGAAAGTCTTAGGAAGAGAATACATATTTCATTTTAAAATGAAATAACAAGGTGATATAAAAAGCGAGATGGGTGAGAAGCGGAAGAATTACAAACTAAAAACCTAATATTTGAATTAAAAACCACTTTGGAAGTAAGTAATAAAAAATAGACTTGATGACTCAGAAAACCAAATCAGCAAGATAGAGAAAAAAATGGCCAGCTCTCCTGGGATGCAAAGGCAAAGGAGAGAGGTGATAATTATGAGGAAAAAGATGAGAGACGTGTAGGAGAGTTGAGATACGAATTCTAGAACTGATTTCTTGAGTAGACCAAACCAACAGAAACCCTGGACGGGCTGATCAGGTAGAGAGAGGCAGAAGGTGGAGAGGAGAAGGCGGAGTAACCTTAGCAGGCGCAGTGGAGAGAGCTGGGGAGCGCTGAGCGCAGCTGTGCCTGCGTTTCTCTCCGCCCGCTCCACCTGCCTTGGAATTGCTGTCGGGTTCCAGCCAGAGTCTGGCACTCAGTGCCTGCAGGCTCAGTTTTTGGTTTTCTTGTGAATTTTGTCTCTATCTGCAACTTCATGGAGATACAGGGAGATGTAGGGAGTGGCTGTGTTGGGTGAGGGGTGGTTACTGAAGCCAGACACAAGGTGCCAGGAGTTGGGGGATTGGGGCACTGTGAGGGTGCTGGGCAGGCTTATAGGGCCAAAAGGGAGGTGAGCCGGCAACAAAGACAACTGTCCTCCCGATTTTGCCAAGGGTGGGCAGCAACGCCAGCCGATTAAGAGAAATGGCCCATGAAGAATGGTTTTGCTCAGCACAGTAACACATTCAGGACAACCCTGGAAAATAAAGATTTATCACCCCGGAAACCCCCAGCGGTTCTGATGAAGCTGGATTCAGCAAGCAGATGAATCAACGGAGTTTGGGAGAGGGAGGGGATGGCCTCCCCTGGAGGGGCTGCCTCGCTGGTCTTCAGCAGCTCTCAGTGCTCAGGCCTCTGCCCACTCCCAGCCCCAGCCCGGCCTTCGCATCACCCAGAGCTCTGCCTGTGTGTGGTCCTTCTGAGGAAGATGCCCTCCCATGCCCACCCACACACCTGCTGAGAAGGGGAGAGGGCACCGATTTTGGAGTCTGAAGACTTGAAGTTCTGACATTGACGAGTTCGGTGACTGTGGATGTTCCTGACATCTCAGGGCATCAGCCTCTGTGGAGGTGGAATCCCCCGGCCCTGGCTCCATCTCCTCCCCTACCCCCAGGAGCACTGTGACATCCTAATGAGCGGAAAAGTGCTCTGAAAAGGATAAAGCTCTGTCCAGTGATCGAGATCAGGAAGATTCTAAAGACATTGACAGTGAAAAGAGAGAACCTGAGGGAGAGTGTTCTAGAATGGGAAGGTAGTAATGTCAGAAAGCTAGCATTCCACTTATAAGGAAAAAAAGTCTTTTGAGGCCTGTCAGTGAGAAGGGAAGTTTCCAGAACTGCCTTTAAGTCTTGACTCTGATATGAGCTCTGAGACCACCCTGAAGCCCCTCTCTGTCTGCCTGACTCAACTCCATGTGATGTGTCAGCTTTGAAATGATTGCATCTGAGGCTCGAAAAGAAAATCTCAAAGTTTCATAATACATACATATGTATACACACACACACTTTATGTATATAATTATATATATACACTTTATATATATATAAAGTGAAGGAAAAAAGGACAATTTTCCAACAAGTTGAAAATGGTGGCCTATCCAAGGAGGTCAGAGTAAAATGGGAATACTTCTCCTTTGGCTGCACATCTGTTAACAGCCTCTTTTCTGATTTATTTTTTCACTTCCAAAGAATATTTCCTATAGGCAAGAAGCAGTCCTTGGCTGTACAATCACTGGATCCAGATATCACAGAAAAGTGACCCTGACTTGGAGGCAAGAGATTCAGGACCAAATGCCACTTGCTGTGTGCAGCAGTCATGTGCCTGCTTGGGGCCTCAATTTCCCCTTCTGCAAAATAAGGCATGAATATGAAGATTCACATTGTCCATATGTTAGTCAGTCTAGGCTGCTGTAACAAAGCACCATAGACTGAGTGGCTTATAAAAACAACAGAAATTTATCTCTCACTGTTCTGGAGGCTGCAAGTCCAACATCAGGGTGCCAGCATAGTTGGGTTCTGGCAAGGGCTCTCTTTGGGATTGCAGACTGCTGCCATCTCACTGTGTCCTCTCATGGTGGAAAGAGAGCTAGAAAGCCCTCTGGGATCCCTTTTATAAGGGCACTGATCCCATTCAAGGGGGTGCCACCCTCATCTCATGACCTAATCACCTCCCAAAGGTCCCACCTCCCAATACCACCATCACACCAGGATTAGGATTTCAACATATGAATTTGGGGAGACACACACACAGTCCAAAACACCATCTTTAAACATTCTTTAACAAACAGTTTTAATAGAAGAATTTTGGGAAAGGAAATCTTTCATAAAAAAAGTGTTCATTCATTTTGTTTTTAGATATGCTGCACAAATACATAGCTGTTCATTGTGCGTAAATGTGATTATATGCATGTGTGCTCATCTTAGTTTTTCCTTTTCGTTTTTTTGTTGTTGTTGTTGTTCAGCTCCTCTCCTCACTCTGGAAGATCTTTAAGTGTCTCTCTAGCTCTGGTGGTCCTTATTTCTGAGGTGGGAAAACTTCTAGGGAAAGGCAAAAGGACAGCAAAGGTGCCAGGGGCCACAGGTGCACCTGGGTCTGGGGTGGTGCATGCAGAGAGCCTGCCTTTCCTCTGCCTCCCTAGCCTCCCTGACTCTGAGAAGCTCCCTGCCCTAATTCCAGGGCAGGTCAGAACTCAGGTCTGGAAGCTGGGCCAAATCTGAGTTTGGATCCCAAATTGCCTTCTTTCGTGGATTCGGGGCACCAGGGAAACCACCAGAATCATTTGGCTCAGCCCTTTGTGTCGAGGCAAGCCATTGTTCAATCTCCCAGTAAAACTCTCTAAGGAAACCTGCCTTGCCCTTCTTCCCGCAGGGAGTGGAAGCTAGCATACTCCCAGAGTTTTCAGGCCAAATGGCTCATTTCCTTCCATCTTAGAAACCTCTGGAAGGCAGGATGCCCTCATCCTTGCTCAACTCTTAGTCATCGTTCAGTCAGGAACTACTTCATCCAGGCAAAAGGAAGCAAAAGCAAACACAAAAAGGTCAGTCTAGATGAACAAGCAACTCACAGAAGTAACAGGAGCGGCCAAGAAGCACATAAAAATATTTTCAACTTCAGTAACAACCATGTAAGTGAAAAACAAAACAACAATGCTGTGCCCTTGCAAATATGAAAAAGGAGGAGGAGAAGGAGGAGGATGTAATGGTCTGTGTTGACAGGGATATAGGGCAGCAGGCACTCCCTGGGTGTTCTGAGACTCTGCTAGGATACAGCTGTGCAAGCCTTTGCAAAGCTCCATCTCACTGAGTTCTCTCTCCCTCTGCAGACCAGACTCAGGGAGTTGGTTTTCACCCACAGGGAAATCCAGCCAGGCCTGGGACCAGAATCTGCCCAATGGGGGCCCACTTCTCCTGGCCAGCCCCTTCCCACACAGCACATGTGCCCCCCACAGCCAGTCCAGCCGCCTGATATGGGCTTCCAGCCTTCACCCAGCGTGGACCTGAAGCTGGCCACTGTGGCATCAGCCCCACCCAGGCCTCCTGTTCCAGGGTGTCGCTGGCCCACTGAGCCTGGCCAGCCCTCCGCACTGCTGCACACCTGCCTGGGACATCAGACAAAGTCCACCCTCTCCCTTCTGTCCTACCAGATGGACATAAACTCGGGAAGGTAGAGTGGCACATGAGCAGGTATCCCTGGTTACCAGGGCTCTGAGGTAGGAAGGGGGAAGCATGCGTAAGGGCCCCTGGGGGCAATCACCATCCTGAACTCAGAAGCTCAGGCCCTTGTCAGAGGACAGAGGGAGGCCCAGAAACAGCCGCTTGCTCATACCTGGCTCAGGTATGTGCTTAGTTCACCATTGTTTTTGCAGGGAGCAAAAGGAGTTCTTCCAAAGCAGGGAACTCAGGACAAGGTCTTATTCTACCCAAGCTGGTGACCTCTCTGCTTTCTAAACCCAGGTGAGGGGGTGCAGGTGAGGGAGGGACAGACCACCAAGCTCAGTCTCTGGCTTGGTCCATTCAGTTCTTCACCCCTCATTTTCTCTCCAGGTCAGCCCTCAGACATTTCAAATTCAGGTCCAAAGATTGACAGTTCATGGGAGAATCGTGCCTTCCAGGAAGCACCCAGGAGGGGTTGGGAAGGGAACTTGGATGTCAACCTCAGATGGATATTTGCAGAGGAATGGAAAAAAAAATGATGAATATATATTGAGCATTTACTATGTACCAAGAACTGTGTTATCTCATTTAATTCACATGCGGATTCTGTGAGGTAGAATTTTTATACATAGGGAGGATGAGATTTACAAAGACTTCATCCCTTACCTAAGGCCGCATAGCTATATAGTCATGGCCTTGGGATTTGGAGCTCAGGCAGTCTAACTCCGGAGCTTGCCTGTGTCCTTGATCATGGTGCTGTAGGAGAAGCTCGTAGGAATTCAAAGTGGTCCTGTTGGGGTTGCCTGCAGAATAAATTCCAGGTGGGTGGCAAGCAGCTGCCCTAGGCAGCCATGGGTCCATTTCTGCAGGGTGGGAGTTGGGGGATCAAGGACAGGAGCCACTTCAGGGAGCCCTGCACTGGCCTCATACCACCCCGTAAGCTGCCACTGACTCCTTCGAGGCTGGGATACTTAAGCCCTTGGATCCCACGTCCCTGTCACTCAGGAATGAGGCAGGCTGGAAAGGGAATGGTCCAGGCCAGGCCCAGGAGTCAAGGAGGAGATTCGGTCAGGAACGAGGCATGCCCGGGATGGTGATCAAGGTGGGACAGACACCCCAACACCAAGCAAGCAGTATCCAGGTAGCAGCACAAAGTACCCGCCATGGCAGGGACCTGGCGCTGACGTCATTCTGCCTCAGCCAGGAAGCAGCTCGAGTCCTCCTTGCTGTGCCAAAAGCCGTCCCCAGGCAGGGGCTGCCCAGAACTGCCTGGTTGGACAAAGTGAGCCACAGCAAAAAGTTGTAGAAACTACTAGCAAGGATGTGTATTAAGCACCTACTGTGTGCCAGGCTCTGCACTAAACATTTTATATGTTATCCCTTTTCATTTTTAATCCTCCAAGCTACTATGTGAGGTCTGAGTATTATCCCCATTTTATACAGAGACAGGAAAAGCTGAGAGAAGGGCGACAGCTTGCCCCGGGCCACACAGCCTCGACACCGTGGGACTGGGATCCAAGCCTGGCCAGCCTGGTTCCAGAGTCCAGGCTCTTCCTTCCCCCAGGGACAGCCTCTTTGGGATGCGCAGATGCCCCACCAGGCTGGGCCTCGTTCCCTCCCCCACGCTCAGTCACCTCCTACCAGGGCGTTCCCGTCATACGCTTGCTCACGTTGAAAATCTGCAAGCCTCAGTCCGTGCTCCTGTTGGCGGCAGCTGCCTTACAAGCCTGAACGCTACCTTGTTCCAGCTCTTGTCACAATTGAGCCGCGAGGGAAGCCGGCAGGCATGTTCTCCCATTTTGTAGGTAAAGTAACTGAGGCTCAGGGAAATGACATAGTTGGCTACCAGTACCCCACCATCCAGGACAGGGCAGGACTTCAAACCCAGGCCTCTAAATCCAATGTCCTTCCAGGCCACTTCACAGCACTGCCTGTGAATGTAGATGTATCTGTGCCTCTGCAGGTCTTCAAACTTCTTCCACAGCTCACGGTGGCCAGCTTACCAAGGACTAATTGCGTAAGAAGGCCCTATTCCCAAGTCCTGACGAAATTCTGGGAGCTCCTCTGGGGATCCTCCCTGGCAGCCAAGGACATCTCACCCAGTTGCTGATCAGGAAACTCCCTCTTGCTGCGGTGCCCAAGGCAGTGAGATGCTGTGTGAAGGAGACCGCAGAGCTGACAGTTTGCGGGGTACGTGTGAGCCCCAGGGTGGTGCGTCCTTCTTTGGGGCTCTGTCTGCTCTGGAGGGCTCGGTGTAGAGGAGCCTGTCTGCTGGGGCTGGGCTAGGCAGCCCCCGGTGATACTGGGCTGGTGAGATGGTCCCAGAGAAAATGGGATACGAAAACCACAGACAGGACTCGCCCAAGAAATCCTGCGAGCCACCTGGTGGGGCGTTCATCCCTTTCCAAGAATCCGGCTTCTGTTCTCTAATGTTCTTCCTCCTGGGAGTCAGATAGAACAGGTTTACTTTGTTTGTTTGTTTGTTTGTTTGTTTGTTTGTTTCAAGCCCGTTTGACAAATGAGGAAACCAAGGCCGGAATAAATAGAGTCACTCAGTTAGGAAAGAGCTGGCATGACCACAGAGTCTCCCCACACCCAGCGTGGGCCATTCCTGCTGAGTGGCTTCACCCAGCTCTCTGCCTCGGCCCTGGCCCCTTATTGAGAAGTGTCCCCTGGCACAGAGTAGACAAAGAACTCGGCTATGCCTCCATCCCTGTGAATGCTTGGTTCATACACCCACAGCTTTAACCCAGAGCCTTGGGCTTCTGGAAAGGGTGGGGTTGGACGAATTCCAAGATCTTACCTGGAAGGAATCCCAGGAGCTGGGCTGCCTCTTTCAACCCCACCAGCACCCTGAGCAGGTCCTCCTGAGCCACAGACTTGCTCGGATCTCACTCGCCAAGGTCCCCCATTCCTTCTTTTCCTCCCTCTTCTTCCTGTCACACCCCACCACAAAGAGTGCAGGGAGTGGGGCAGCCAAATTCCACAACGTTTAAATCACCCTTCCATCGAACTCTGGCAAGTGGCATTTTTGTAGAGTCATAGAAGTGAGAACTTGAAAGGATCTTATTGATGCTTTCAACCAACTCCTTCTTTTAATAGATGAGGAAAATGAAGGCAGAGGGGGAGGCGGGTCCCCGGGGTCACTGGCCCGGCCCTTCGGCACTGCTTCCCCCCACAGCCCCCATCCACTGTGCACTCAGAACCACAGATGCCCCTGCTGGACAGAGCCCCAGGAAGTGTGGTCAGGGCGAGGGTTGGCAACAAGCCCAGATGCCCACTGGGGCCACAAGGTCATGTCAGAGGAAGAGGAGAGCCAGGACTTGGGGGTGACTGCCACCTAGACCATTGTTGTGCAGGCCCTGGATTTCTGGACATTCTGATTTTTTTAAAAGAACAGGTAGAAAATACAAGTTTTTATGTGATATATTCCCATTTTTAAATGGAGAAACAATTTCAAATTTAAAAAGAAAACACACGAGACTGATTTGTGACCTCTGATGGAGTCCAATTCTCCCTTTTAAAGATAGGGAAACTGAGGCACACAGTAGTGGTCCATCAGAGACCACACAAAGACCAAGTTCCAGTGCAGTGGAGTCGTTTCTGGGAATGCCACATTTGGGTCAGCTGTCCTGTCAGCACTAATTATGAGATGGCCTCCCACTGAGAGCACCCCTAAGCACCGGGCCCCAGCCCCTCCTCCTTAGGTCTTACATGATTTTCCTGGAGCGACCTTACCCTTGGCCTTCTGTTATGTTCTCCCTGTGGCCCATATTCCAAAAATCTCTTTAAGCACTTTTTTCTTCTGTCATGTTGCTTTTAGACTCCAAAGTGGGCCAGAACATTCCTTCTGAGACCCTGCTGGAGGCTGGGAAAGGCTGAGACACCCTTGCCCTCTGCCAAGCCCTTCCCACATGCCATTCCCCTTGCCTCTGGACATTCTGCCCTTTGCAGCCAGCTCCAAACAGCACAGCTGACAACCCAGAAAAATCTCATAAAGTTGAATTAGGAACATGGCAGCAAAAGGGGAAAATGAGATCCTGGCCACCCTGGCACCTTCCCTGGCTGGCTAAATCCATCAACGGGCCATCAGCCGCCAAGCCTTCCCTTAACCCTCCTGCACCTGGGGCAGAGGGCAGTAAGTGAGGAGGTGACACACAGCCTCATAAAACCATCAGAGAAAGGCAAGTGCTAAGATGAGCATAGCAGAGAGTGAGGGCTTGATGAGGTCCAAGAAGAGAGTGTCCAAAATGCATAATGGCTCATCAGGGCAAATGGGTCTGGAGCTCGTCACTGAGAATAGGTAGAATTTGTATGAAGGGAGAGAGGTGGAAAGGACATTCAAGGTGTCAGGCAGAGTGAGCAAAGGCACAGAGGTGGGACGGAGTGGAAGCTTGGGGATGCATGGCGGTGGCTCGGTGCCCCAGCAGCCTCAGTTGTTGGGTGAGGACCTTGATTATTCTGAACTTTCCTTCTTCATCTGCAGATGGGACTGGGGCCAGACGAGTTCAAAGTTTTCTTTCTCCTTGAGCAGAACTGTTGTGCTTCCTCTCCCAGCACCTTGCTTGTGCTTGACAAATGAGCTCTTTATTGAATGAATGAACGAATGAATGATTTGACATAAACATCAACCTAATGAGAAAAGTATGAGAGCAGATACCTGGATAAAGTAATTTAATATTAATACTTTAAATTCTTCAACGTATTTCCCCATTGCTAATTGTGTCATCCCCATAACAGCCCTGGTAGACAGACAGTGTGGGTTTTGTTAATCCCATTTGACAAGTAAGGAAACTGAGGCTTGGAGCATATTGGGAGGAGCAGCGACTTACTTGAAGGGTGAGTTTGGGTGAAGGAGCTGAGCCTGATGGCTCTTCCATCTGAGTTTCCCCTCCAGGGGACCTGCCTTCCTGCAGGGTGGGTGCCCTGGGCTCAACCACTGAGGGTGGGGCCTGCAGTCTGCCTGTTGGCTTGGTGCCTGGGTGGGGAAGTCTGGCGGATGCAGGAGGTAGGCTAGCAGCCTGTCCTCCCACGGACCTGAGCTTCCTGGCCTGTGTAGTTGTTGTTAGAATAAAGCTGACATTTTGATCTCCATTTGAACAACCCTTGCACCAAATCCCTGTTCTGAACTAAGTGGGTAGGCAAAGTTCCAGAGTACTGTTTATTCTTTCCCCAAAACCCCAACAGAGATGTTAAGCAACTTGCTCAGATAATCCAAGACTTTACCTGGGGTTGCCTAGCAGTCAGCCGTCCGCCCTTCCCAGCTGGAGGAACCCTGTCAGAGAGAAGCATTTAAACAACAATGGTTTAAATCAACAATGCTTCAAAGTCTTGCAGGACTTATCAGAACTATCAATATATTCATCTCCAGTGGAGACAAATAAAACACACATCATTTTCCACTCTTATTTGACCACAGATTTTTTTCCTCATAGATCAGTGAGAAGGTCTAGTGTTCCACTGCTTCATATTTTGGGACGTGTTGCTGCAGACAGCCACTTGTTTCTTGGGAGGCGGAGTGGGAAGAGACAAAAAGCTTAGCTTTGCCACAAAAGGGGCTGGCTGACCTTGGACAAATCCCCAAGCCTCAGCTTCTGTACCTTTCAAACAGGGATCATATGCTGATCTCCTAATGTCGATGTGAGGACAAAACGAGATAACAGATGTCCCCAGCAGATCCTTCCCTGCAGTAAGAGTCATCGCACAGGTGTATAAACTTGTACCGGAAAAGGTGTGCCGGATATGGGATTTACATAAAAAGATCAATGGACAAGTAACTGTTTATTTCACCAAAGGATTCTCTGAGTTGCAAAATGACCAACAAGGTTTTTTTTTTAAGTTGGAAACCCCTTTTGACCTCTCTCCCCCAGGCTAACTTAAAATGCAGTACAATTTTAAAGACTTTAACTTATCAGAAACGGGTCTATTTATAAACCAAAGCTCAGGTGTAGAATTCTGTGAGTTTACTCCTAAGCTCAGCAAGGTCCCTTTACAATCTCTGGGGCTTCAGGGTAAGCTGCCTCACGAGATCTGTCTGATAATTAAGGCCCTGTGTTCCCGACTTCTCTGTTAGAGTTTTCTTCTCATGAATGTCCTGTATCAGCTCCTCACAGACTAAGTTCCTCATCCTGCATACCCAGACCAAGTTCATGCCAACCTCCTGCTGCCTGGAGCAGGAGGTAACCCTTGGGTAAACCCCAAGGAGCCACTCTCCCCGTGGCTGTTAGTGTCAGAACTAAAGAACTCATTTCCCAGACTCCCTTGCTGGAGGTGGGTGTGGCTACAAAGTTCTATCAGTGAGACATGAGGGGAAGTGATATATACAAGTTCTGAGTCGTGCCTCTCCTTAATGGAAATGGCATTCCTTCAACTTCCACTTTTCCTCTTCCTATACACTGGAACAGTGATGTGATGGCAGGATCTCAAGCAGCTATCTTGGACCGTAGGATGAAAATTGCTGATTGAGAACGGCAGAGCAACAAGGTAGATGGAGCCTGGGTCTCCAAAACCATGAAACTGCATTTTAGCCCCAGACTGCTTAAGTTATTACTGTTACAGGAGGGAGAAATAAACTTCCCTTGTGTTTAAGCCATTGTTATTTTGGCCTTTAGTTACAGCAGCTGAACCACTTCACCTTGCATAACTACTTCTAACTACTCTTCAAAACCCATGACATCTGCCCTCCCATACCTCATCATCCATCCCAGAATATATTGCCTACACCAAATCTTGATGTACCAAATTCTATTTGATTTAATGTTATTCACCCCAGTGGAGAGTGTGGCAAACATTGTGAAGGCATGAAAAGATAGTGACTGAGTTGGTTTATATGACCTCCCTCGTGTGTGGTTGGTTTGATGTCTCTCTTGCAGGCCCACTCTTCCAGACATTCCTCTATACCACTGCACAACAGGGCCAGGTCACAGACCTCTGTCACCACCATTCATGGCCCATGACACTCAACAGAGACTCAGGGGCTGGATTTACCTGTTACCAAAAGAAAGCCATGGGGAAATAAGGTCAGCCAAGGCTGGTGGGGTGTGGTGGGGGATAGTCCCAGCACCGAACCTTTAAATACAACCTGATGTCAGGGAACTCAGTGACATGTAACCCAAGACAGGACCTGCTATAATTGGATCCTTCCGACGTGGAAAAATAAGGCAGGCCGACTGCCGCCACCATGGAGAGGCGACAAATGTTTGCCCTCAGGCGTGAGGATGCCTGACTGACTCCATGCTGTCACAGGGAGAAATGCACACCTGTTCCAGCTGGAGCACAGTCAACCCCAACCAGCCACCCTCAGATAGACCAGCCGGAGTCCTGGAAAAGAACAGGCGATGATAGCTGTTACATGACAAAGCTGTTGAGCAGCTGCCCAAGATGGAATGGAATGGACTGCCTCGTGAGATAGTGAGCTCCCTGACACTAGAGGTAATCAAACCAGATGACCACTGGTGGGCATGCTTTAAGGGGATTCCAGCCTCAGGTTGGAGAAGAAGATTACACGGGGTAGCTTGAGGTTTTATGGTACTGTGGCTTTCAGACTGCAGAGAGTGTCTCCCTCCATTGGCTGTATGCCAGTATTTCTCTCCAGGAGCCTACCTCAGTGCCTCAAGTTCCACCAGCAGAGCTGTATTCCTTGAGGGTGTGGTGTCATGATCTCCTGGGGCTGTCGGCTAAATAAAGGGGTGCTGTGTAATGTCATAGCTGTTGACTATTCTTTGTGAATTTATTTAACAGACCCCTCTCCCAGAAGGCTGAGGGCAGGGATTATTGGGGAACTAGTCACCATAGTAGGGGTCTCCGGCCACCCAGAAGGCACCATGAAGGCCGGGTGTGCCTGGGGGTAAGAGGGGTGGTGGTGAGAGAGCTGAGGAACAAGAGGATGGGGGAAAGTGGAAGGGGCAGGAGTACACGGCCAAAAACACTCCCATTCAATTCGCAGCTGGGCCCAGGGTGGCCCCACCTGGTCCAAAAGCCCAACATCTGTGCAGCACCTTCTACCTCCTAATAACAGCCTTCCACGGGAGCACTGGAATCCAGAGACCTGTCTGCTGGCCCTGGCTGGGCCACTCCTTGGTAGTGGGCTTTGGGCAAGTCACAATGCCACCCCACAGAGCTCAGCTCCCTCTGTGCCCAAACAAGAGGATGTGCTGTGCTGGTCTCCAAGGACCCTCCTACCCTGACAGGGTCTGATTGAAAAACCAAGGCACCAGGGCAGGTTTTGGGGGCCTCCAGACCTGATTGTGAAACCCAGCTCTGCTTTTTCTGAGCTGAGTGATCTTGGCAATTTACCTAAACTTCCTGGGCCTCAGTCCCCCTGTCTGTAAAATGGGAACAGTAGTACTTGCTTTGGAAAATTGTTAAGATGATGAAATATAGCATGCCATAGTCACTATTTATCATGTCATTTTATTGACTAATGCCTCAGTGGGATATAGCAGGCGTCAACCATAAAAGGAAGCACCTGAAAGTCATATATTGCTCTGACTGATATTGGACCTGTGTCTTCATCTGTTCCTTCAGCAGATATTTACTGGGCTCCTACCACATGCCCGACACACTGAACTACACAAACTTCAACTATACATCATCGAACCATGCAAAGACTCCCCATCCTTGGACCAAGCCCAGCCCCTGACTGTCCATGTGCTTTCCAGCCCCCTCATACTTGAATCACCCCCACCCTGAGCCCTGAACACATCTCCCGAATACTTCCAAGGAGCTCCAGCCTCCCACACGGCACCCAAGCTATTTCTCCCTGGTCTTCCCAGTTCCAGGGGAGTTAGTGGGGTGACCTAAATGGGGCCAAACTTCTATGGCCTTACTTATACACAGGCTCATGCAATGCCCATGTTCAGAGACATGAAACCATTTTCCCACAATTCTCAAGCCTGACTTCATATTAGAATCACCTGGAAGTTTTAAAAACTATCTTGATGTGGAGTCCCCCTCCTAGAGATTCCCACTCAAGGGGTCTTGGGTGGAGCTTGGGCACTGGTGGTTTCAAAGCTCTCTAGGTGATTCCAGTGCGTAAGAAGATTGTTGATCCAACCGGCCTTCCTTTGCAGATGGGGAGAGGAATTCACCAAGGTCAAATTCTGCTTAGGAGCCCATTTAGGCATTATTATCCCCATTTTACAGACAAGGAAATTGGGGATCAGAGAGAAGAAGGGGGTTTTAGGGAGCCCTCCTCCTGTGAATGCTCCCCACCTTGGGCAGCATATTTCATCTTAGTAGAGGCCTTCATTGCCTTAACTAAAAGGCATTGTACCAATGGAGGGCTTTCAGGCACTGTGACCGGCAGAGGAGTGGCGATTTGAGAGTACCTCCCGTGTGTAGTGTTGGTATTTGCCTATCAGGGATCAAAGTGGAAACAATTTGCCATGAAAGGTGCCTGCATCACCACCACCCCACCTCCCAGGCAGGTGAGGACAAGGGGCTTCAGGCAGGGAAGTTTAATTGCAGTGGGGCCCACAGCACCCAGTACCGGGCCCCAAGCCCACTGAAGAATGGAGAGCCCCCAGCTAGGACAGAGGGGCTCAGTCCCAAGGACAGTGGGGGAACAGGAATTGCTCCCTACCAGGCTCTGTAGCAAACAACCCAGACATTTCGCCCCTCCCCTTCCACCCTACCTGCCGGCAGTTTGGGCTGGGATTCAGACCCAGTTGCCATCCTTTGTCTCCCCTAGAGAGCCAGAGCAAGTTGCCCTGAGTTCCTGCCAGGCTCCTCTCCTCTTCCTTCATCGGCAGCTCTGCTCAGAAGAAGCTTTGATTACAAGGGCTGCGCCCTGGAGCTGTACGTATGGCAGGAGCATTCTCCTCCTCTCTGGTCATCCCCCAACAGTGGCCTATGATGGCTGGGGTCTCTGCCCCTCAGCGTCCATGGGGGCCCACCTGGGACTGGAAGTGAGGTTGTCATCCCCACCCACACCCTTCCTCCATACCCCTCTAGCCAGAGATCAGGGGAAGCTTGTGGACTTAGGGGTCAGGCAACTCTGGCATGAAGGCCTGCTGGGCCACTAACTGCTGTGTGCCCTAGGTAGGTTACTTCAGGTCTCTGGGCATTGGTTTCCTTATCTGTAAAATGAGCACAAACAGCACTACTTCTTCGAGGCCCTGTGGACATCTGAATATGTAAGTGCCCAGCGCTGAGCAGGTCCTCAGCCAGTGGAATCCCCTTTCTTACCCTCTTTTCTGTAGCTTAAAGCATTGGTTCCAGGAAGGATCATCTTTTTCCAAATTTTATTTTGAAATTTTTCAAACCTAAGTACATATTGCAAGAATAGGACAACAAACTCCCGTATACTTTTCACCTAGATTCACTAGTGTAACATTTTGCCACTTTTGCTTTATCTCTACCTATTTATACACATCACTATTTCTATTATTATGATTATTCCCTTTACTCTTAACTACTTCAGCATGTATTTCCTAAGAACAAGGATGTTTTCCCATAGGACGATGTCAACAAACTCAGGAAACTTGTCAAGGGTATGACACTGCTAGCTAGTATACAGTCCACATGCAAATTTTGCCAGCTGCCCCCATCAAGTCCTTTGTGGCCCACCTTCCAATCCAGCATCAGACCTTGCATTTGGTTGCCACGTCTCTTTAGTCTGGAATAGTTCCTGCACCTTGCTTTGTTTTCCATGGCCTTGATATTTGAGAGGACTACAGGCCAGTTATTTCACAGAGTGCCCCTCACTTGGGCCATGTCTGATGGTGTTTCCTCACGAGGAGGTTCAGGGCATGCACTCGGGGCAGGAAAATCACAGAAGGGATGTTGAGTCCTCGTTGAGTCCTGACTAGTGTAGCATATCAGGGACCTGTCCCTTCACCCTTCGCAGGGGAGGTTAATGTTGACTAAATTGGAGTTCAGGTGGTGTCCAGAGGTTTCTCCACTGTACAGTTGCCATTTTTCCCATTCTATGGGGAATGTGATCACATTTTAAACCCTGGGCTCTAGAGTCTAACAGAGCTGCGTTGTGTCCGGGCTTTGGCATTTACCAACTGTGTAGCCTTGGCCAAATTATCTAACTTCTCCGAACTTGTAAAACAAAGATTGTGATCTTACCTCTCAGGCTGGTTTGGGGGAGTAAACGAGAGCACATATGTGAAGTGCTCGGTACAGTGGCCAGACACATTGGAGGTGCCTGGTGAATGTCAGCTGTTATTATTCCCAACACCCCGGTAATACTCCTAGCCCCAAATGTCTGAAACTGGCTTGGGTACAGTGAGCTGGCTGAATCATTTTTGGCCCATTCAGTGGATATTCACTGAGCATCTGCCAAAGGCTTAGGACCTACAGAGGGGATTTGGAGATCAGAAAGGCCCACCCTGATGGGAGGAGCTCCCTGCAAACAGCAGCAGAGGAACAAGGTGCCAAGTGGGCTGTTGTGATGTGACCTGAACTCAGAGAGGCAGCCAGGGACATAATGAGCATCCGCAGGAAAGCAGATAACCCCCAGGAATGGAAATGGACTAGCAAGGTAGATCCATGCCATAAGCCAAGCATCAAATTTGGGATCCAGCCAACCTGGGTTTGTGTCCAACCTTCCCTATGAATTAGCTGTGTGGCCTTGGGCAAGTCAAATGACCTCTCACAGCCCAGTTTCCTTTCTGTGAAATAGGGGTAACCACTATATCTCTCATAAAGTGGTTGTAAGGATGATGAGATTGATGTATATAAAGAGCATGGCCTAGTTTCTGGCACATGGTAAGTGCTCAAAAACCAAGCATGAGTACCAACCACCCAAGCGAGGATCCTAGTTTAATGTTATTTCTTCAAGAAAGCCTTCCCTGACCACCAATCCCCAGAAGAGATCATCAGTTTCCCCTGAAATGCTTTTAGCATCATGTCCTCTTATGCTTAGTGGGACTACAAATTGGTATGACCTTCCTGGAGAACATTCAGCAAGCAGGGACTTTGCTGGTCAGTGTTCTTAGTTGTAGACGACAGAATCCGCTCAGCTAATTTAAGCACAAGGGGATTCATTAAGGGAAATAGATAGCTTGCGGGATCATTGGGAGGTAGAGGTAATGCATCCCAGGCTGGGCTGCCAAGGGCGAGTGCCAAAAGCTCAATGCAGAACTGGTTGCCAACAGAACTTCTCCTTCTGCCTTGATCAGAAAGTTCCAGAACAGGAATGGCCACCATAACTCTTGGCTCCCGAATCATGCCATTTCTGCCCTGATCTGTGCTGGCAAAATGGGTGCCCCAAGCCCTCTGTCTTTCCCCTACATAACTCAGCTTTGACTCACACTTGCAGAAGTTCATCTCATTAGCAGAACCTAAATCACATCTAGAGTCCGTGCTGTAGGGAGGTCCAATATTTAGGCATACTAGAAGGAGCTTGAATAGGTTTTGAGTCAAGAGCCATAAAAATGTTCTACCCTTTGATGTGGTAATTTCCCTCCTAGAAATCCACATGAAGAAAATAGAGATATAAGCAAGCATTTGTGCATAAAGTGGAAGGAAGGGAGGAAAGAGGGAGGAAGGGGAGAGCAAAAACAAAATCTGTGACAGGGGGTTGATTAAATACTTTTTGGAACATTCATATGAAAGAATTTTTTGGCCAATAAAAATAATTTTAGGATTTGCAATGACATGGTATTAAGTAGAAAAGATTTAAAAAACCCACTATATGTACAGTATGATCCCAGTTTTATAAAAAAGGCACATATATACAAAGAACAATATTGAAGGAAGTAGCCCAAAGGTGTTTATCTCAGTGTGATTGCAATCCTGTGGGATTTTTATAAATTTTCTTGATTGCTGTTCTATAGCAACTACATGTTCTGCGAAGAACATGCATTACTTTATAATCAGTTATAGTAGACATTGAAGGATGATACACATGAAATGGAGGTATACGCATCCCTCACTCACACGCACGCCTTTGCCCTGTTGACTCCAGATGGCTGAGCATGTCTGCGAGACACCAAAGGACCCGATTAGAGCTGGGGTTTTGGGAGGGGGAGGTAATGGATAATGGTCGATAAGGCAGAATGAGGTCCAATTATGGAGGGTAGGCAGGGACTGTCTCTGACTCACCTGGCATATAATTGGATATCAATAAATATTTGTTTCAAACCCTCATAGAGAAATGGCCAAAGGGCTTGAAAACAGCCAGTTCTCACTAAAAGGAATACAGATGACTTTGAAACTGATGAAAGGTTACCCAGCCTCCCTCAAAATCAAAGAAATGCAAAATAAAATACGAACTTTCACTTAGCAGATTGGCAAAGAACACAACATTTGATGAGGACATGGGTGACTGGACTGGAGGGGGCGGGCTCTGCCCCACCCTGCAGGGTGATTTGTTACCCCTATCAGAATGCTCATGCCCTTTGATCCAGGCGCTCTGCTCCTGGGAGTATGCTCTCCAGATATAATTGTGCATTGTTCCTGTGCAAAAGGGGTGTGTATAAGGGTATTTATAGTGGTGTTGCTTATCTTCGCAAAAGATTAGAAGCCAAGTCTTCAGTTGGGGTCTGATTAAATAAATCATTGTGCATTTGTACAATGGAACACTGTACTAACAAGGAGTAATCTCAAAGATACATTTATAAGCAATAAAATCAAGGTGAAAAGCAAAGTATATAATGTCCTATTTTTGTAAGAAAAAAAATTCACACATATCATTTGATATGTATAGCACATTTCTGGTGTCCCAGCAGAGGGAATATTTGACAGTCTGAGTTTGACTCACTGCTCATTGTTTATACTTGTGTACCGTTGAGTTGTTTAATTATGTTCAAGTTCATGTATTACATTTTCAATTCCAATATGTAATTAAAAATAAATAAATACTTGTTGAATTAATAATTGTACTAGAAAGCCACAGAGAGCCATTTGGATGTGATGAGAAGAGCCACAGGGAGCCACTGATGGTTCTTGAGAAGGGGATGAGGCATAAGAGTGTATTTAAGGAGGACCCAGAAGAATGGTGGGGAGAGGCTGAGGGCAAGGAGAGGAGCCTGGCAAGCCAGGCCAGCTGAAGGCATCAAAGTCACCAGGCAGGCTTTCCTGAGTGGGTCTGGGGTGCTGGACAGGAGGAAGGGTTATTTCCTGAGTGGCCTCTTTCATCCCACTTGGTCTGGGTGATTCTCTGTGTTCCATCTCCCTATCATGTCCCACAGGCTTCCCAGGTTATTTATGGAATAATTCTCAGCCTTTCAGCAGCATAGATACTTATCTTTTGAACCATAGCCTGTGTATTGGCCTCCTCGCCTGCCCCTGGCCTACCTTCCCCACGGGCCACACCAGTAAGCAGCAGGGTTTCCACACACAGCCTCTCTGCTCCTTTTGCCTGACTCACTCTGGCTCTCCAGTACCGTCCCGAGCTCGATGGCACCGGACCCACAGAGCTTATCTTGGGGTGTCCCTGACGTCACACGGGCGAGCTGCCCTCCCAGGACAGAGCCCTCTCAGGGTCCCTCTCCCAGGACATCACAGTCCTCTTGCAAGCGTGTGTCCTGATTTGTGAGAAGAGAAAGCTAGGGCTTAGAAAGGAAGCGTGGATTGTGTGAGAGTCACACGCTGTCCCGGCAGAATCAGAACTCAAGCCTATCCTGTTGCAGTCCCACAAGAGCGGCTCCCCAAGCCCTGAAAGAGTTAGGACCATGATGGCGGAGGGGCTCTCTGCTGTTCCCTGCAGCCCCCCAATTCTCTTATTCTCCTGTCAGCTCTATCCCCTCACGTGCCCATGGCCCTGAGACCCCCACATGGTCCCATACCTGCCCCTCAGGGTCCGTAATAGGTCAGGTTCCCTGAAAGAAGCAGAAGCCCTTGACTGGGACTTGGATGCACATGCGTTGAGGGGGACACTCTCAGATTGGAGCCCGAGGAGCAGAGCTGAGCCTGGGAAGGAAGCAGGCGGTCTCAGGGGCACATAACCCAGAGGACTGGAGGGCCACCCCTCCTTGCTAAGTTACATTTTTATGGAGAAAGACTCCTCTGGTCCTGGTTTCCTCTGGGAAACTGGTAACCGCTTGGCTAATGTGTTTTACCAGTTCCAGCCAAGGACGGTGACAGCCCACAGGCCACCTCCCCCTCTTCCATGCCCCACTCCAGGACAGCCAATATCTGACCAGGGACCCTGTGCCCTATCCAGGACCCTCAGACTTCCTCCACTTTCCCCAGGTGCACAGAAGAGGGACTTCCCGCTCCTCCAGGGCTTGAGACCATAACTACAGCTTGAGGTTTATTTGAAATAGACTGTGGGTTTTTCCCTCAAAATTCATGGTCACTTTATATTCTACTGTAACCCTTTATTATACCCTTAACATCAGAAGGGAAAGATGGTTACACTCCACTTAAAAAAAAGGAAAAACTGTTATTATTAACAGGACAATAGCACATAGACTCTCAAATGAGGAGCAGAGCAAATTTTCCTTAATAGGGTTCAAGTCTTTCACTGCAGGCCTGCGGCATTCCCCTTGGGTATGGGCTGTGTGCATGGGGGCTGGGGGGTCAGCAGCATATCAGCTCTGTGGTTAGCCCATCCTGCTGGTCCACAGGGACCTTGCACATCCCCAACTCTCAGCTCTTGGGCCTGCCCGCACCCAGCCCATCAAATGGATCTTGCCCCTGTGGATACTCCCTGCTCACTCCTTCACCTCCCTTATACCACACTGTCCCCACACAGAGTAGTCCTCCTCTTCCTCATCTTCAACCTGGGTCAACCATTCTGCGCCCTGGCTTTTCCAGGAGGAGCTTCCTGGCACACCTCCAGTGGGCCCTCAAGCCTGCCATGAGAAGTATGACAAACAGCCTCCCTCCCTATGTCAGCTCTGCTAGACTCGGAATGAGGTTTTAATGAGTCTTAAGCCCCCAGAAAGAGGGAGTATGTGTTTTGGGGGAGGAGGTTATGGTGGGGAGGTTGGTGGTCGTGGGACAGTAGAGTTTGAGAGGGAAGAAAAAAACTTATGCTGCCTCACTACACCTTAATAGATGTATTTATTTTAATTTTAAATACTGTTTTAAATTTACCATGGTGTAAAACAGATGTTCCTGGAGATACCCCAGATTTTCAGCCTTGGCACTACTGACATTTGGGGCTGGATAATTCTTTGTTGTGGGGCTGTTCTGGACATTGCAGGATGTTCGGCAGCATCCCTGGCCTCTACTCACCAGATGCTAGGAGGACATCCCCTCCAGCTGTGACAAACAAAATTGCCTCTAGACTTTGCCAAATGTCTCCTTGGGGGCAAAAATCACTCCTGGCTGAGAACCACTGGTGTAGTTTCCCGTGTGCCCATGGAGAGGGCATGGGTGCCTTTTTTTTGACCTTCACCTAAAGTCACCATGGGGAATTTCCAGCCTTATGGGGAAGACAGGCAGCCGCTGGCTTGATGCACTATACAGAGCAGCAGACACAACCTCTACTTTGCCACTTGTTCCCTCCCAGAACACCAACCTGGAACTCAGGCCTGAACCACTCCCCAAATTCTGAGATTCTCAGCCTCCATCTAACTAGATTTTTCTTGATTCTTGGGTTTTTCACTCAGAACTGCCAAAAGCTTCTGCGTCTTAGACTCTTTTATTGTTAGGTCTACAAGGGCAATAAAAAGCCTCAAAGGGTTTCCGGGACATCAAATAGCTCTTTTTAAATTAAAAAGAAAGGCATGAAGGTTGGAGGGGAGGAGAACCTTCCAATCATCTTATTTTCTTACACAAGTGAATTATACACATATGGAATATTTTTACTTTGGCCACTATTTTAAGACATAAACAGAATGTCTTTAAAATATGTCCCAGCCTTTTATGGCTACTTAGGTTCTTAGAAGAATTAGTCTGCATGTTGCCAATTGTATAGGACAAGCCCAGGATTATGGGGGAGTTGGTTGCCCAATGAGGAGGATCCCTGAGCAGCATGGCCCAGGACATGAGAGTATGGATATTTCATACTTTCCAGAGGAGACTTTGAAGGAAAGCAATGCCTGGATATTTTTACAGTTGCAACATTTTCTGAATGTGAGATGCACCTTCACCCCTCTGGGTCTTTGCTTAAGCTATTCTCTCTACCTAGAAAGCTCTACCTCCCTTGTGTACTTACTGTTCTGTCAATATTCCAATTATACCTCAAAGTCTCCCCTTCCTCTTTCCTAGCAAAATAATCAGACAAGTGATCAAAGATACATATAACTCTGTGTGTGTGTGAAATACGTATACACACACACATATATAGGTGTGTTTCATCACAATGTGGTTTATAGTAGTGAAAAAGTGGAAATAGGCTAAAATGTCCAGTAATAGGAGGTTAATTAACTATATTACTATATAGTCATACAATGAAAAATCGCTCAGCCATCAAGAATTGAAGACACAAATGACTTTTGACTTAATTAGATGAAAAGAAGTTAAAAATAGCATATGTTATCCTGTTTCAAAATATATACAAGGAGAATCCTAGGAGGATGGCAGAGTAGGAAGCATCAGGAATCTGTCTCCCCATCTAGACAATTGCAATGTCAGAATCCATCTGAGGTAACTATTTTGGAACTCTGGAGTCTACTGAAGGCTTCCAGGGGAAGGCTTAGAAGGTAAATTGCAGTTAATTTTGGTCAACTTCAGGTCTTCGCTTGGTAGAACTACCCAGCCACCCCCCTCATCCCCATGGCAGACAGTTGTGTACATGTTCCTGGAGCAACTTAAACACAGCTTATGGGAACCAAGGTGGGCAAAAAGGACTTTGTCCTCCAAATATGGGGTCTGTACTCTGACTGCTGATTGCTGCTTCTGATCATGAAGGCACAGACATAGAGGCAAGCAGCCGTTGTTGTTGCACCTCCCCTTGTTGTTGCAAGCCCCTCCAACTCAGACTAAAGCAACTTCCAGGGGATTTAAAGGGCTGGTGCATTTTCCTCCCTTCATTTTTCTCCCCTTCCCCATTTGAGAGACAGATATTAAAGACTGGGACACTCTAAAGCAACTGCATTTATGGGGGAAAATAGACAGTCACTACACCTACATACATGCACACACACATATTTAGGTGTGTTTCATTGCAATGTGGTTTATAGTGGTGAAAAAGTGGAAATAGGCTAAAATGTCCAGTAATAGGAAATTAGTTAAGTATATCTAATA
Source organism: Daubentonia madagascariensis (assembly GCA_023783475.1). Taxonomy (NCBI): domain Eukaryota; kingdom Metazoa; phylum Chordata; class Mammalia; order Primates; family Daubentoniidae; genus Daubentonia; species Daubentonia madagascariensis. Next base: position 646,176 of record JAKFHU010000144.1, on the reverse strand, counting down.
CACCTTTTAGGTAAGGGAAAGGTACAGGCTTAGAAAAGACCTAAGAAGACCTTAAGTCTACATCTCAGGCCAATCTTCAGAATAGAGACAGCCTGCAATAATTAAAAAATAAATAAACAAACAAAAAACCCCAGCAAAACCTGGGGAAAGGGGAGAATCTGATTTCCAGAGTTATCACATTATTAAGTTCAAATGTCCAGTTTTCAGTAACAACAAAAAGATCACAAGGAATACAAATAAACAAGAAAGTGTGGCTCATTCAAGGGGAAAAATAAACCAACAGAAATTGTCACTTGGAAAGACCAGGAGGTAGACCTATTAGATAAAGACTTTAAAACAGTTTCCTTAAAGATGTCCAAAGAACTAAAAGAAGATATAGAGAAACTCAAGAAAACAATGTAGGAACAAAATGGAAATATCAACAAAGAGATAGAAAACCTATAAAGAAACCAAAAAGAAATTCTAAAACTAAAAAGTACAATAACTGAAATGAAAAATTCACCAGGGGGATTCAAAGGTATATTTGAGTAGGCAAAAGAAAGAATTGGTGAACTTGGAGATAAGACAACTGAAATTATTGAATCTGAGGAATAGAAGGGGAAAAAAGATTGAAGAAAAGTGAGCAGAACCTAAGGGACCTGTGGGACATCATCAAGTGGACCAACATACACATTAATGGAAGTCTAAAAGAATATGAGAGGGAAAAATGGGCAGAGAGATTTTATGAAGAAATAACGGCTAGAAACTTCCCAAGTTTGGTGAAAAACATGAATATAAACATCCAAGAAGCTTAACAAACTCCAAGTAGGATGACCTCAAAGAGATCTACACTGAGACACATTATAATCAAATTGTCAAAAGGCAAAGACAAAGACAGAATCTTGAAAGCAGCAAGAGAAACACAACTCATCACATACAAGAGATCCTCAACAAGGTTATCATCACATTTCTCACCAGAAACTTTTGAGATCAGAAGGCAGTGGGCTGATATAGTCTAAGTGCTAGAAGAAAAAAAATCTGTCAACCGAGAATTTTATATCTGGCAAAACTGTCCTTTAAAAGCAAAGGAGACATTAATACATTCCCAGTTAAACAAAAGCTGAAGGAGTTTGTTACTATTAGACCTGCTCTGCCAGAAATGCTAAAGGGAATACTGCAGGTTTAAATGAAAAGACACTAGACAATAACTTAAAGCCACGTGAAAAAATAAAGATCTCAATAAAGATAAGTACATGGCCAATTAGAATAGCTAGTATTATTGTAACAATTTGTAGCTCCACTTTTTGTTTTCTACATGATTTAAGAGACTAATACAATTTTTAAAAATTGTTAATTTAAAAGCTAGTACTACTGTAACTTTGGTTTAAAATTACACATTTTGTTTTCTACATAATTTAAGAGACTAATGCATTAAAAACAATTATGAGCTTATGATTTTGGACACACAACATATGAAGATATAATTATGTGACATCAATAACTGAAAAGGGTGGGGATAGAGCTATATGGTATGAGAGTTTTTGTATGTTATTGATGTTAAGCTGGTGTAAATTCAAACTAAAACGTTAGAACTTCAGGATGTTAAATGTAATCCCCATGGTAACCACAAAGAAAAGAAGTATAGAATATATACACACACCAAAAAAAAGAGAAAGAGAAGGGAATTAAAATGTTTCACTACAAAAACAAACACAAAAGAATATAGCAATGCATAAAATGATGGACAAAAGACACTATAAGGCATTAGAAAACAAATACCAAAATGACAGAAGTCAGTCCCTCCTTATCAATAATTACTGTAAATATAAATATAAATGGACTAAATGCTTCAATGAAAATACAGAGATTGGCAGAATTGATTTTAAAAAATGATCCAACAATATGCTGTCTAAAGCATTTTAGATCCAAAGATACACATAAGTTGAAAGTGAAAGGATGGAAAAAGGTAAGACATGCAAATAGAAACCAAAAGAGAGCAGAGGAGGCTATATTAATATTAGACAAAGTATACCTGAATTCAAAAAAGGTTATAAGAGACAGAGAAAGACATATATTAATAAAAAGATTTACTGCAGCAAGAAGATATAACAATTATAAACATCTATGCACATAATAACAGGCTATCAAAATATATGAAGCAAAAATTGACATAATTGAAGGGAGAAATAGACAGTTCAACAATAATAGTTGGAGACTTCAATATACCACTCTTAATAATGGATAGAACAACCAGACATAAGATAAGCAAGGAAATAGAGGACTTGAACAAAACAATAAACCAACTAGATTTACCATACATAGTCAGAGCACTGTACCCAAACAACAAAATTCATATTCTTCTGAAATGCACGTGGGATATTTTCCAGGATATACCATATATGAGGCCACAAATTAAGTTTCAATAGATTTTGAAAGGTAGCTATCATACAAAGTATCTTCTCTGACCATAATGAGATGAAGTTAGAATTCAATAACAGAAGGCAAACTGGAAAATTCACAAATTTGTGGATATTAAACAACACACTCTTAAACAATCAATAGACCATGAAAGAAATCACAAGGGAACTTAGAAAATATTTAAAGACAAATGAAAACAAAAACACAATAAATCAAGTTATTAGACACGGTAAAAGTGGTGCTAAGGGAGAAACTTATAGCTATAAATGCTTACATTAAAAACATGAAAGATCGCAAATCAATAACCTAACTTTACAACTTGAACAGAAAAAAGAAGAATAAACCAAACCCAAAGCTATCAGAAGGAAGGAAATAATAAAAATCAGAGCAGAGACAAACGAAATAGAGAATAGAAAAACAACAGAGAAAATCAATGAAACCAAAAGTTGGTTCTTCAAAAAGATCAACAAAATTGACAAACCTTTAGCTAGATTGACTAAGAAAAAAAGAGAAAGGACTCAAATTACTAAAATCAGAAATTGAAAGTGGGGACATTACTACTGATTTTACAGAGTACTATGAACAATTATACACGAACAAATTGGATAACCTCGATGAAATGGACAAATTCCTAGAAACACAAAACCTATCAAGACCGAAGCACAAATATATAGAAAACCTGAACAGACCTATGACTAGTTAGAAGATTGAATCAGTAGCAAGAATTCTCAAAAAATTTAACAAAGAAAATCCCTGGACCTGATGGCTTTACCAGTGAATTCTGACACACATTTAAAGAAGAACTAACACCAACTCTTCTCAAAGCTTTCTGAACAACGGAAGAGGAGGGAACACTTCCTACCTCAGTTCATTTCATGAGGTCAGCATTACCCTGATACAAAAGCAAGACAAAGACACTACAAGAAAAGCATAGACCAATATTTCTTATGAACATTGACACAAAAATCCTCAACAAAATACTAGCAAGCCAAATTCAGGAGCATATTAAAAGGATTATATACCATGACCAAGTGAAATCTATTCCTGTAGTGCAAGGATGGTTCACATATGAATGTCAATTGATGTAATACACCACATTAACAGAATGAAGAAAAGACCCACATGATTATCTCAATTGATGCAGAAAAATCATTCCACAAAATTCAACACACTTTTGTGATAAAAACACTCAAAAACTAGGAACAGAAGTAAACTACCTCAACATAATAAAAACCATATATGAAAAATCCACAGCTAACATCATACTCAATGGTGAAAGACTAAAATCTTCCTCTCTAAGATAAGGAATAAGGCAAGGATACCCACTTTTACCACTTCTATTTAATATAGTATTGGAAGTCCTAGACAATACTAGGAAGAAAAAGGAATAAAAGGCATCCAAATTGGAAAGGAAGAAGTAAAATTATCTATTTGCAGTTCTTATATATAGAAAACCCTAAATATTGCACCAAAAAACTTTTAGAACTTATAAATGAATTCAGCAAAGTATCAGAATACAAAGTCAACACATAAAAATCAGTTGCATTTTTATATACTAACAACGAACAATCTGAAAGGGAAATTAAGAAAACAATTCTATTTACAATAACATCAAAAAGAATAAAATACTTAGGAATTAACTTAACCAAGCAGGTGAAAGACTTATACAATGTAAACTATAAAACATAGCTGAAAGAAATTAAAGACAACATAAATTAAAGGAAAGACATCTCATGTTTATGCATGGGAATACTTAATATTGTTAAGATGTCAATACTACCAAAATGATATACAGATTCAATGAAATACCTATCTGCTTTGGTCTGAATGTTTATGGCCCCCGAACATTTATATGTTAAAACTAATCGCCAATGTGATAGGATTAGGAGGTGGGACCTTTAAAGGTGATTAGGTCATGAGGGTGGAGCCCTCATAATGAGATTAGTACCCTTATAAAAAAGGCCCCAGATAGCTGCCCTGCCTTTCCATCATGTGAGGACATAGTGAGAAGGCACCATCTATGAACAAGGAAGTAAGCCCTCACCAGACACCAAATATGATCTTGGACTCCCCAGCCTCTGGAACTATGAGAAATAAATTTCTGTTGTTTATAAGCTATCCAGTCTAGGGTATTTTGTTATAGTAACCTAAACAAACTAGACAGTATTAAAATCCCCAAAACATTTTTTGCAGAAATAGAAAAATCCATCCTAAAATTTATATGGAATCTGAATAGCCAAAACAATCTTAGAAAAGAAGAATAAAGCTGGAGGACTCACACTTACTGATTTCAAAATGTACAACAAATGTACAGTAATCAAAACAGTGTGTTACTGGCATAAAAACAATCTTGAAATAGAACAAAGTTGGAGGATCACACTCCCTGATTTCAAAGCTTACTACAAAGCCACAATAATCAAGACAGTGTGTTACAGTCATAAAGACAAACATATAGACCAATGGATTAGAACAGAGAACAAGGTTTCCAAGACCATTCAATGGGGAAAGGATAATGTTTTCAACAAATGGTGCTGATAAAACTGGATATCCACATGCAAATGAATAAAGTTAGACCTGTACCCATCATCAAATACAAAAATTAACTCAAAATAGATCACAGATCTAAAACTATAAAGCTCTTAGAAGAAAACATGGCAAAAGTTTTGTGACATTGGATTTAGCAATGATTTCTTGGATATGACACCAAAGGCATAGGCAACAAAAGAAAAGAGATAATTTGGGCTTCATAAAAATTAAAACCTTTTGTGCACCAAAGGACACTATCAACAGTGTAATAAGGCAACCTATGGGATGGGAGAAAATATTTGCAAATCATGTATCTGATAAGGGATTAATATCCAGAATATATAAAGAGCCCCTAAAACTCAACAATAATAACAACAAAAAGACCCCTAATGACCTGATTCAAAAATGGGCAAAGAACTTGACCTGACATTTCTCCAAAGAAGATATATGAATGGCCAATGGGCCCTTAGCTCAACATCACTAACCATTACAGAAATACAAGTCAAAACCAAAAAGAGATACCACCTCACACCCATTAGGAATGCTACTTAAAAACAAAACAAAATTTAAAAAACAGAAAATAACAAGTGTTGGTGTGGGTGTGAAGAAATCGGAACACTTGTACACTGTTGGTGGTAATGTAAAATGGTATAGCCTCTGTGGAAAACAGTATGGTTGTTCTTCAAAAATTAAAAATAGAATTGCCACATGATCCAGCAATTGCACTTCTGGGTATAGACCCAAAAGAATTGAAAGCAGGGTCTCTAGAGACATTTGTACACCCAAGTTCATAACAGCATTACTAACAGTAGCCAAAAGGTGGAAGCAACTCAAGCATTCACACAGATGAATAAAATGTGTTATACACATACAATGAAATATTATTCAGCCTTAAAAAGGAAGGAAATTCTGACACATGCTACAATATGGATGAACCTCAAGAAAATTGTGCTAAGTAAAATAAACCAGTCACTAAAGACAAATACCATATGATTCCACTTGTATGAGGTACTTAGGGTAGTCAAAATCATAGAGGCAGAAAGTAGAATGGTGGTCACGGGGGGAGGAGGAACAGGAAGTTATTGTTTAATGGGTACAGAGTTTCAGTTTTGCAAGACAAAAAGAGTTCTGTAGATGGATGGTGATGATGGTTGTACAACAATATGAATGTACTTAATACCACTGAATGGTGTATTTAAAAATGATTAGGATGGTAAATTTTATGTTATGTGTATTTTACCACAATAAAAAAGTTGAAAGAAAAAAATATATACATATAATACAAACACATGTATACAAACATAAAAAAAAAACCTAGAACTCAAAATGTTAATAGTGGTATCTTGGGATAATGGAAGTATTGGTGATTTTTTTCCCTTTCTGATTATTCAACATAAAGCTATATTACTTGTTTAATTAAAACAAAACCAAGACTGAAAATTAGATTAGGGAAAGACCCATTTCTATGAAGTCATCCCTAAATCTTATCGAAGAAATTAATCACACCCCACACTGCACTTGAAATAGCCCTTTAGTCTATCACTTACAGCATTGTATTCTAGAATGTTCTTACAGCAAGTAAATGTTATTTGCCCAATACCTTTTAATTTGGAAGCACCACTACTTTGTCGTTTCATGTTTTTGAGGTGGAATTGAATGGATGTCCTGTTCCTCCCCACCTCCACCCCCCAAACCCTAACTTAGGTGGACACAAGACCCCAGCCTGGCCAGTCGGGTTCAAGCCCAGCTTCTCAGAACCCTCCACACTATTCAGCATTAAAAAGAAGTCAAGTACTGACAAAATGGATGAGCCTCGAAAGCGTTTTGCTAAGTGAGAGAAGCCAGTCTCAAAAGGCTGAATGATTCCATTTACAAGATATTCTAGGCGAGGCAAACATGATAGGGACAAGAATCAAATCAGTGGTGGCAGGGACTAGGGAGCCGAGCAGGGGAGGGACCACAAAGCGGCAGGAGAAAACTTGTGGGGATGATGCAAATGTTGTTTCTCAGTTGTAGTAGTGGTTATAGGATGGTACACATTTGTCAAAACTGAATGAACTGTATACCCTGAAAGGTTGAATTTTGCTGAATTATATTTCAATAAACCTGACTCCAAAGATAAATTAAAAATTTTAAAGCAGTTTAAAAAATTAATAAAAAGGACAGCTCACACAAGACAGAACAGAGGGTAGAAGAGCCTTTGGGGCCTGGGCCCCGCAGCTGAACAGCTGGCTCAGACCAGGGGAGCTGAGAGCCCCAGAGGGCTGAAGCAGATCATGAACACCTGTCCTTGCACAGGCACCAATGGAATGAAGGTGGGTGATGCCCCAGGGAGCAGCAGGGAAGGATGCTAGCAAGGAGGACTGGCAGAGCCACAGGACCCCTTCCCTGGTACCACTGCCACCTCGGCCCCTCTGGGCTATGCCTGACCTGCCTCCAGCTCTGCCCTCAGCTCCCCACCTGCTGGGGCCATTTCCCAGGTCTTGTGGGCTCTCCCTTCTCCCTTTGGTACTGACCACCTGGCTGCTGTCCTCTCTGGTTTGGCTCAGGGCTTTCCTATCCAACTGCTCCATGGCCAACCCCAGGCTGGCTGTAGCCCCCACGGCCAGCTATTGGGAGAAAAAATTATCAGTGGGAAATACCTGAGGATTTGGAGCTTATTAGAGTCAAAGTTACGTAAGATCTAAACAAGATCCCGATGCTGGTTTGAAGACACATATGCTTCCTTCTTTAAATCTTTGCCCTGATTCCTAACTAGCAAGAGATCACCAGATTACCTCACTGTCATCTACTACCAATAGGAAAATAAAAAGGGGAAGAACATTAGAAATAACATCATCCTTGGGTCTCTCAAAGAGCTAATGGCTAAAGTAAATCTAACCAGCTCCTTAGCCAGTCACAACTAATTATCAGATGACACAAATCAGGAAAAGCCACATAGACAGCTGGGCTGGACCCTACCAACTCAGGGACAATTGATGTGTTCTCCGAGTCACATGTCTTCTCTTCTTGTATGTTCCTATAAAAATCTCTCATAAGGCTGGGGATATAGGACATTGATCAATATTCATAATGATAGGGCTCAATTTCTAATGTCTGCATGGGCATGAACACACCACTCCTGTATGTGTCTTTCTGACCTTTTGGAAACTAGATGATACCTCCTAAAAACAAGGAAGACTACCCACCTTACACCCAAAAACAAAACTATAAGGTCCAGGCTATTTGCCAAGAGGAAGTTGAATCTGTATTGGATGCTTAGGGGATTTCTGCTGATTTAACTGGGCCCTATCCATTGCTCTAATAAGGTTTCAGAAGGGACATTGGCCGTGCCAAAGGAAGCTTCCAGGGACACGCATAAGCCAGAACTCCTGTGGAAGGCTCAAGTCAAGAGGGAATCTGGACAAGGTGCCCCTGGACCTGGTCCACACTGGCTGGTCCCTGGAAGCCAGACATGAAGCAGAGAGGCCTGGACCTCAGCTGGCACTGCTCCCTCTCTCACCCAAAAGAGTGCCACAAGGAAGGACACCCATCAACACCTGCTCTCCCCAACCCCCAGGACTCTCCCCACCTGCCCCCAGCCCCAGTGCTGGCATCTTGCCTATGCACAGATTATACAGCTTCCTCTTGGGTGTGGAATGAGATGAAGCGGAACATCTCTCCATCCAAAGCTTGGGATTCTTCCATTACCAATGGACCTAGGAGAGTTAAGCATTATCCTCTCCAGGTTTGTCTCTCCAAAGGCACATTCCCCTGGAGAGGCTGATGATTCACAGTGTGAATAAACTGAGCTGTTGGTTGGTTCTGCTCCCTGCTCTGTCTGAAGGAATCTGGGCAGGGGAGAGTCCTGGCACCTGGAGCCAGCTGGCAGAAAGAGCATGGCTGGGGAAGGACAAGGGGCATAATTAAACTCTGCTGATGTCATGCTATGATCAGGTGACAGCTCTGCCCAGGACTTCTTGCCTCCCAGAGGATCACAAAATGTCAGACTATCAGCCTGCAAAGGTTTTTAGTTCCAACCCTATCGTTGGACATACGGGGAAACTAAGGCTTACAAAGGCAAATGAGGTTCCATGGCATCTTACTCCCAGCCTAGGGTTTTTCTTTGTTCATGAAGGATTTCTAGAATTCTAGAAGTTTGGGACAGCAAGGAACCTCAGAGATCATGTAATTCTGACTCTTATCAAAGATGGTATGTTCTAGAACTCAGCCAGCCAGGTCAGATAACAGGCCTGGTGCTCCAGCCATCCCTGGAGAACAAACATACTGTGAGATTTGCATGCACTTGCATACAGGTGACAGCAAATTAAAAACCTGGCTAAAGTTATTAAGGATATATTATACACCAGGAAAGTCGATAGAAATTATTTCAATTTATGTTCTAAACTCTCTTGAAGGCCCTTAATCTTATTCCCTCTTAATGATAGAAGACACTGAGGATCAGAGAGGGAGAGTAGTTTATTCAAAATCACAGGGATAGTAAATTGGGAATATGGGATTTGAACTCAGGTCTCTGAGACTCAAAAAACCATGATTGTTTCATTAACTCATCATGGTGTGTATACGAGGAGAAGGGAAAAAGAGATGGAAAGAAGACATTGATTTCTACCTTGTTATCACCCCTAACAGGAGGAGGTGGTCCTGAAAGGCTGATTGTATAGTTACCAATCCTATCCTTCTTTTGGCATAAGGCCCTGCTGTCATTGACCAGCTTCTCAGACCAGCTCAGGGTCTCCTATTACATGCCCTCAGTACTTTCCTTCACAGCAGTAATCACAGTGGTGATTCAGTTGCCCATGTAATTACTTGCTCAATACTTCCCTCCCTCAATCAACTGTAATTCCCATGAAGGTAGGAACAGGGTAACAGGGTCTGGGGTCTGTTTTAGTCCCCACTGTACCCCTCACACCTAGCTCAAGGCCTACACAAAGTATGTGCTCATCACATTTGCTGAACAAATAGATGAATGGTTAGATGGATGGATAGATGGATGGTGGATAGATGGATGGATGCATAGATGGATGGAAAGATACATGGATGGACAGAAGGATGGCTGGATTGATGGAAGGATGCACAGATGGATGGATAAATGCATGGATGCTTGGATGGATGGACAGAAGAATCTCAGCTCACTGATGACCTGAGATGTGCAATGACTTGAAGCCCCAGACCTGGGCTTTTGGCTTACGGCCACAGTGGACCAGGACTATATCTTCGTTCCTGAACACTGCCTGTGTGGGTGAGTCACCCAGTTTCTGAAAACCATATGCTTCTTTCCACAATGAGGCTGCCCAGAGGGGCCCCCAAGCCTCAAAGAGCGTCAGGAAAACTGTGCTCACACACACAGTTACTGCCAATCTCTTATTGATGCTATTTCTTTGATGTGCTCTTTGTGAGTCAGAGCTGTTGTTGCCTCAATGCTGTTCCTCTTTCAGCAGCATTCTGACATTTTTTAAAGAAAAAAGTTGGAAGTGGAAGACTCTGTCTTTGGGCTAAGACTGCAGACAACAAACAGTTCTTTGCTTTGATTACTCCTTGGTTTGATTATGAATGGACTTTGGATTGAAGGAGACAAGGATGTCAAAGAAAATGGTGACACCCTCTCACCTATGGCAAAGTGAAGAAAACTACTCCAGTTCTTTGGAAGAAACCATCCCCAACTCTTCTTTTCTCCAGTGCATCCACTGTACGTACCCCATTCTGGTCAGACTGGGGTCTGGCTTCTTCCTGACATACCTTGAACTCTGTCATTTCCTTTCTTACCTATACATTTCCTTTTGCCAAGAATGTCACCCCTTCTCCCACCTGCACCTCCCACAAATGCTGTGCAGCCTTCCAAGGCTCGATGCAATTGCTGCTTTCTCCACTAAGCCTCTTTTGATCACTACTGCCAGCAGTCCTCTGACCTGCCTGCTCTCTGGGCTCTTGTAACACTCACTTCCCATGTGGTAATTATTCATGTTACTATCTGATGACAATGTGCATCGTGCAATGTTCTGTTGCAATTTAAAGGAAGAAAGTTGTGGTGTCTTGGGGATAATGGCACTCTTGGGGACCAAAGAAGGAAGCTGGAATCCAATTCAGCTACTTTCTTCCCATCTGATCTCTGAGAAGTTGTTACCCTCAGTTTGTTCATCAAAGAAATCAGAGTTTTCTTTTTATAGTAGTTTTAAATATCATATACGTTAATGGTCTTAAACATGCTTTGTAAACTGTACAGTGGTATGCATAAAGGAAGAGTAATCAACACCATTATCACCTTCATCCTCTCCATGTTACTACCATCATCATCATCACTATTGTCATCATCATCATCATTACATTGCTGTTTCACTTCCCATGCATACGTGAGTTATCTTCCAAACTGGACTGTGAGCCTCTCATGGTGAGGGACCCAGTGGCATTCTTCTGAATCCCCTTCTCCTAGACATGGCACAAGGCTGGGTACACAGTTGGTATCCAGTGACTGTTTCCCATTTGATTGATAAACTCAGAGGAAAATAAAGCAAAGGGAGAAAGTTGTATTTGACAAGGATGTCTTTCAGAGATCCTGTTTTATTTCTTCCTCTGTCTTAAAAAGAACAAATGGAGAACAAGGACATTATAAAAGTCAGCAACCCTCTCCCCACCACCTGACGGGGATGGTCTTGGACATTTTTTTCCATGTCCCTGACAGCACGAGGACACTTCCCACTCCATAATCTCATCCAGCCTTAAAAAGAATCCTGAGAAAACGGGCAGTGAACCACAGGTTCCCACAGAACATCCCATTCTAGAGTTAAGCAAAGTGAGGCCCAGCAAGGTCAATGGTCATTCCAAAATGGGGCATTGAGTCATTGGGAAAACCCAGCCCATGAAACAGGCCCTTGGATGTTTTGAGGGGGACACTCACTCCACTAAAGGAGAATTTCCTACCGTTAATTGAGACAGGTATTTTCTAAATGATACATTATTTAATCTTCATGGTGTCCTTGCCAATGGCCATCAGCATCCCCATTCCATACAAAAGGAAACTGAGGCTCTTAGAGGTGAAGTGACCCGCCCATGGCCACAGAACAGAGGTGGGGCTGGGCTCTCATTTCCCAACACCCCCTGAGCACACTCTAGGCGTGTGGGCTGAGCCTGCGGCCAGGCTACGAATCTCTCCCCCTGGTCTCCGGTTCCCCCATTCACAGGAAGTTCAGGTCAACCACATCCTGCCACGTCCTTGCAGACGAGAGAACAATCCCCACCACCACCATTCTCTGTCCTACCACAGCCCAGCAAAGGCAGATGGGCTTCCTTTACTCTTGCGACAACCACTGAATGTCAGAGCTAGGAGGGGCCTAATTTTGAACTTTCCTCCTTCAAAATCTTCTGGGCCACTTTTTAATAGTTCCACCATCTCCAGCCTGTCTCTACAGCTTGAGATAATTGTTCTAAAGTAAGGGTCCAGGAATCTATATCTTTAACAAGTACCCCTGAGTGATGCAATGAGTGTTCAAGTTTGGGAAACCACTAGTTCAACACTCTCATTTTAAGAGAGGCAAACTGAAGCCCAGAGAGGAGAAATGACTTTTTCCTCCCACCCCAGTAGTGCACACTGGGTTATCTCTTTCGTGCCTGCTGCATCTGCTATAAGGGACCACTGAATGCTATTGAATTCATACTTTGCCATTAGGGAAGCAGGCTAGAGAAGTTAATTAAGCGAGCATGAGGTCTAACCCCTCCACTTCCACATAAGCAAGAGGAATGATGCCTAGTGGAGGGTAAGAAAGGCATTTGGAGACCCGCCGGAAGAACTCTCAGCATGCCAGGCTGAGTCCACAAGTGGATTATTTGGAAGTCGCCTTCTTAGAGTGATCTGGCACTGGCCTCCAGTCCAAAAATGTCAACCTTTAGCCTTTTAGCCCAGAAATAGGCAAACTACTGCTTGTAGGCCAAAGCCTGCTGCTTGTTTTTGTGAAGTTTTATTGGAACACAGCCACGCCCATTTATTATGTGCTGTTTACAGCTACTTTTGCACTACAGTGGAATAGTAAAGCCTAAAATATTTACTATCTGGCCCTTTACAGAAAAAGTTTGGCAACCCCTGCTTTAGTATACAAATCAACCAGCAAAGCTTCATTTCTGGGGCTATACCAGAGGGTCTATGGTTTTCCCAGTCATGTATCCACAGTACCGTAGCAGCACAGTGCTTGGGCCCATTCTAGGTACTAAAAAAAATAATTGTTGAATGAATGAACCATCACAATGAGCTATTTCAATTTCCATTATACAAATGAGAAAACCACAGCTTTTAGAAAAATTAATTATGTAATCCAAAGTCTCAGAGTTAGAACATACTAGAATTAGAATTTGTCTTGATCCAAGGTACAATATTTTCCCCTAACTTAAAGAAGAGAGCAGTTAGAATCTTGCCAGAAATGTGCAGAAATGGGGCCTACTAGAGTAGGTCTTTTGGAAGAAAGGGGTGAATCACAGGGTTGGGAGAGGTGGGGAGGCCCTGGGAAAGAATTAAAAAATTGCCTGGAAGGGTAAGCAGACCCTGTCTTGCTGGGAAAATATATACCTTAAGAATATATTAAGCTAATTCATACTATGGGGTTAGTGTCTTTCTGGATCTGCTATGAAAAAGTTAATGGAGCTTTTTCCCATGGAGGTGAAAGAGGACACATCAAAGGGCACAGAAAGGGGAGAGGGGAGTGAGTCAGTCAAGCTCACTTACCAGAATACAAGTCAGACTGAGCAGGCTCTGGTCTCAGTAGTGTTGAGTCACTGGAGCATCAGTAGGCAGACTGGGCAGCCACCTGGCAGTGGGACTATGGTGGAGATGCCCACCCCAGCAGGGCTGAGCCCACTGGCCATAAAGCCTCTCCCAGCTCTGAGGTTCTCAGAGCCCTCTGTGGCTTGAGGCAACCCTGACACTCTCCCATCCAGTTCACTGAGAAGTACTAAAGGTACTGAACGAGCCCTCTTGAATCTGATGAGATCCAGCTTTGTCAGGGCCGCTTTGCCAAAACAGTCTAAGAAAGTGGACAATCATTTGGGTTGGCTGTTTGGAACTCTTTGTTATCTTTCCCCAGTAAATCACGCACACAAGTTATCATTGACAATTTCTAGTTTCTGTTTCATTAAAGTGGAGGAGATTATAAAACTGGATGCCGTTGACTCTGTTCTCATGGTTTTTTCCCTCTGACCTTTAGTTATCTCTCTTACACTTAATTCACTAGAAAGTTTAGTTATAGCAGGTATTGATTCTCTTCAAAGCACTCACCTTAGCTCGCAAAGAATCAACTCTATGTTTTTGCGTTCATAGTTCATATACTTCATTGCATTATGAAATTATTAATTGCATTATCTAATCAGAGTAACAGGTACAAACAGAAATAACTCTTGTTAAGCACACACAGCTCAACTAATGGGAACAGACGTGCTCTGGAAAATTGGAGAGTAGCTTCAGTCGGAGCGGCTAGCTTCAAGGGTCTGGCGCATCCTGGACATGGGCACAGTGCTTGCTGAGGGGCATGGAGAGCCTCCATTAACCTGGCAGGTTGGTTGATTGAAGATTGCTTAAGGGGGCTTCTGCTATTTAACCGCTTATGCCGCAGCCCTTTGTCACAGACAGAGCACTGTCCAGTGTGATCCTCCTAACACTTCTAAGGGAGACAGAGAAGATTTTCATATAGGAAATATGAGGATCAGAGATGCTAAGTGACTTTCTCAAAGACAAATGTGCAGTAATTACCTTTATCTCCTTTGTGTCTGGACTGCAGGAGCCCCGTGCAGAGTGGACACATGACAAAACAAGTCCATTGTTTATGGGACAGAAGTGATAGAGCTGGGCCCAAGACCAGGTGGATCTGCTTTGAGATCCATGTTCTTTCAACTCACATATAAACATTTGTGAAACACACAGTATATGTCAAGTGTTATGGCTGGCTCGAGTGCAAAAGAAGGAGCCCATTACTTCCCACCTGTTTAGGGCCATGTGCTTCCTAAATTCTTATTCCTCTCCCTACCTTTCCCCTGGAAAAATAATTTTTAAAAAGCTAAATCCTCCTGTCTCCTTTAGTGTTACTGTTAGATTCTTCTGCAAAGTCGCCTGGGAAAGAACAATTGGGTGCATGAGGCTTATGCCAAAGCTCTTCAGAGAAAGGGGTCACCTGAGTGCCCCCCACCCAGTCTCCCCTTTACTCTCCACTGGACCCACCCGTCTCCCACTTCCTACTGAAAGACTTCCCACATTTATGTAAAACATTCCGGCTGAGTCTCACCAAGAGCTCTAGGGGAAATCCTAAACCTCAGAGTGAAATTAAGGGGCCAATTTGCCCCCGGGGAAGTTAGACACAAACAAGGCTGGGGTGAACCGCCAAGCCTGAAACTGTTTCTCCAGATTAGTCACAGGGGTACCCACTCACGAAATGCTCCTCCTCACTTCCCCACTTTGAAAGGCTGGCCTGGTTACAAGCATAGCCGGGTTAATGAGGGGCAAAAGGAGAGGGCTAGGGAGGATCATTCACCAAAGAAACCACAGCGACCTTCCACCTGGGCGGGGCGTCTCTTTTCTTCTTTTAACCTCCTGCTAAACTGCTAGTCAGCACCCCTGTTTCCTGCTAGTGCCTAGAGGAGATCTTGCGTGTTTAGTAGGAGGGGCATTGTGTCTTCAATCCCGTTTTCTGTCTCAGGAAAGGCAGCAATGCTCCTTTGGCTTATTTCTTAACAAATATGTATTAAAGCCTGCTTTCTGCCAGGTACGTGTTACATGCTAGGATTATAGTGATGAGCAAAGACTCACAGAGGATTCTTGCCCTTGGATTGTGGATAGTTAGTAAGACAAAGACATCAAATAACTGCTAGAAAGCACAGGGCTGGGGGTTCTGTGTGTGTGGTTCACTGCTATGTGGTTAAGGCCAGGAAAAGTGCCTGACATGTAACAGGCATTCAATAAGTATATGCTGAGCAAATGAACGAGTGAATGACAATTGCACATGTCATGCTGAACGCAACAATCAAACACATCCCGCGCTATGAGAGTTCATCATGGGATTTCTAAGCTCCTTCGGGTCCAGGCAAGGCTTCTTTGCAGAAATGATGACCCAGCTCAGATCTAAGGGGTGAGTGGGAACCAGCTAAAGAAAGGAGGGGGTGGTGGCAGGAAGAGTCATGGGGCAGAAGGAACACACAGGTGGAGGTCCTGAGGCAGGAGAGAGCACAGTTTACAAGGGGATGACTGAAGAAGGTCTCCAGAGCCAGAGGACAGGTGGGATGGGAGGGTTGGTTCAAGGTGACTCTGGAGGGGACAGCAGAGCAGATCCTAGTGGGCTGAGGAAAGAACTCTGACTTTTTCCTCAGAGCAGTGAGGAGTCACTAAAGCATGTTCAGCAGGGATTGATGTGGTCAGACTAGGTATACATACCACTGGGAGCTGGTGGGTCCACCTTAGCTGTGGCACAACTTCAAAGTGACCTATTTCCAACCTTCTACAACTTCACCTTCATGACACCACATAATGTATTTTATTTAACAAATACCAATATTGCATTACTCTGTGCCAGATGCCATCCTAAGTGCTTTGCAAATATTAACTCGTCTGATCCTCACATTGGCCTTGCGATGTTGGTGCTATTATTATTCTGTTTAAAAGATGAGGCCACTGGGGTGGGGCACTCAAACTGAGACAACAGATGACAGAGTGGCAGAGTCTTCCTCATTCCCATGGAGCACAAAGGGCTCCAGAAGTCTCTGTGTATCCTGTGGAGGGAGGAGCAGGAGGCTGGCCCAGGAGCTGCAGTGGGGTGAGGTAGCTGGGGAAGACAGATAGGGCTGGAATGAGGGTCTGCTGTCGGGGGATCCCCAGTGCCAGCCACAGTAAGGTGGGGCCTTATCAGCAAGAAGAGATGGCACTCTGTGCCTGAGCCTGGCTATAATCCTGGCATCTCTCTGAGTTGTCCTAGGATTCCTTCAGTTTCTCCTCCATTGGATTATCTGCTCTGTGGATTCTATGTCTTCCTCTTTCCTGCTCGACCCCTTCATTTCAGTGGAGCAGTCCCTCCAGCAGCATCCTAGGACAAGGAGAATGGAAGGCAAGTTGGGAGTATTCACATTTTTAAAATGTCTTTAGAGCCACCACTGGACTATTATTTGGCTGGGTATAAATTCTATATCACAAATCACTTTTCTTCAGGGCTTTAAAGGTCCTGCTGCTTTGCTTCTAGTTTTCAGTGTCGCTGTTGAGAAGCCCACACTTAGTTAACAGTTTGGCTAGGTATAGAATTCTACAGTCTGAATCAGTTTCCCAAGCTCCTGTTGAGAAATCTAATGCCATCCTGTACCCTGATCTTTTATGCATGTTTTTGTTTCTGTTTCCTTTTCATTTTTCTTTCTGGAAGCTTTCAATATCTTCTCTTTATCCATCGTGTTCTGAAATTTCATAATAATTTGCTTTGATGTGGGTATTTTTGTCATTTGCGGTGTTGAGCACGTGGTGGATTCAGACAAGCAAATTCGTGATTTCAGTTCAGGGGATTTTATTTTTATATTATTTCCTTGAATATTGTCCTCCCCGTGTTTTCTCCATGTTTCTCTTTTTAGAACTCTTAACTCTTTGAATGTTAGATATCCTACACGGATCCTCCAATTTCCTTATCCTTCTCTCCTATTTTCAATCTGTTTATCTTTTCATTTTACTTTCTAAGAGTTCTGCTCATGTTCTAAACATTGTGTTACTTTTTAAAAATTTTTTGGTCTACTAATTTTAATTTTCAAGAGCTCTGTTTTATTCTCGTTTTGATCCCCTATCTTTCCTTTTACATTCTTGTTTTTCTTTGGATGCAATATCTTCTCATCTCTCTGACGATGTTACTTATAATTTTTTGAATTCCACTCACGTTTAAAATGGGTCACTAAAGATGTGATGAGAAGCTCCGTGGGGTTGAGCAGGGCTTGTCAGTTGGCAGGGCTCACTACAAGGTAATCACGGGAACTGGCCATTCTACTAAGAGGCTGACTCTCAGCCATCAGGATCACCCCCATTGTGTAGATGGGGGACCAGTCGCTGGAAAATAGGCGATTCACCCAAGTTCACACAGCTAGTAACTGGCGTAGCTGAAATTTAAGCCAAGAACATCTCATTCCAGAAGCAGTGTTCTGAACCACCATGCTACACTGCCTCTCAGAGCAGCCGTAGCTGACATTTAGTAAGTGTCTTCTGTGTGCCAGATACTGTTCTAAGCACCTAAAAATATTAAATTAATTTAATCCTCATAATAATCTTTTGAAGTAAATACTCTTACTAGCCCTGTTTATTGACTGGCAACCTGAGGCACAGAGAAGCTGAACAACTTGCCCAAGACCACACAGCTGTTAAATGTGTGAGATGGGATATAATCCCAGGCAATCTACCCCCAGAGACCTCTCTGCTTAGTCTCCAGGAGTCTCAGTTTCCTCATTTGAAAAACGGCAATGTGGTTCCTAACTCAGAGTTATTTTGAGTATAAAATGAGAAAACACACGTAAGAAACCTGTACATAACAGACCGTCAACAGATGTTGTTTTCATTACAAATTTTTGTTTCCTCCGTTAGGCTTCAATTGCTTTAACTTTAAAACAAGAAGCTACAGACTGGGGCTCCCTAAGGTCTCTCCTGGCTGTGAACTTCCATGTTCTGCAAAGTTACAGTGGACTAGCTCAGGAGTGAGGTGGGGAAGGAGTGGGGGAAGGGTGGGAGGTAGCAAGACCTCAGGGGATAGAGGAAGACAAAAAACCAGGAGGTAGGAGCAAATGTGACGTGTTCTGGATGGTTTCATTTCCCAACGTGGGCCCAGAGCCTCACTTCTGTGTTCCCAAATAGCTGTGAAGTTCAAATAACGGGCTCCAACTGACACATAAAAAGGGACACATGTAACCACTTACAGGCCAATTAATATCAGGGCAGGGTGGGGGCGCACAGGGGAGGAGGAGGGCCCTGGGGTTGAAGCAGTAAAAGAGTGATGGCCGTGCTTCCGGGCCCACGGCTGAAATGCGCTATTATGTGTCATCAGGAAACTTAAGAAGGGGGGAAAACAACCCCTGATCAAAGTCCCTTTTGTCAACTTCTAACAGATTAATAGATGACAGATTTTGCACTTAGAGCTCTACTACAAGGTCAAGGGCAGTGAAATGGGGCTTGTTGGAACTTTTTTCTTCTTTTACTCAGCTGCAGGGCTGCAGAACTCATAGCTCTGACAACCTGGCTGCCTGAAACTGCCCTTAGAAAGTCTGCCTTCCCTGGGGTCTTCTGGGGGGAGGTTGGGGACTCCTCCCTAGCACAGATGAGCCAGGCTTTTTTCAGCCACATAGGCACTGCCCTGTCCTCCTTGGAGTTCCTCTCTCCCTGGAGCCCAAGCCCATCATGCCCCTGCCCCAATTCCCCTCTTACGGCCTCCTGGCAGCCCTCCACGATCACAGCGGAAGGCATACTTCTAAACTTGGCTTCTAAGTCCCTCCATGATCTGGCTTCACCCCCATGACCCGAGGGCTTTAAACCTCAGTCACACTGGGTTACTTGTGGCTTTCCAAACTCACCTTGCTCTTTTGCTCCCACAGCATGGCCTGCTCTGCCACCCTTTGTGTCTTTCTGTCAACTTCCTATTCACCCATCAAGGTCGTGCCAGTATCAGCTCCTTTGGGAAGACTGCTCTGACCACATCCCCCCTGCCCTCCCAGCTCAAGAAGAGACCCTGTGACCCCCAGACACTTCAAACACACAGCCTTCAGCATTTACCTTACTGTAGGGCTATTGTCTGTCTATAAGCTCATCACCCCCAGTCAACCATGTGTAAAGACCAGTGTGCTGCCTTGGGTGGAGTAGGGGCTTCCTGTTATGTAGATACAGGTACATGATGGGTGATTCACCAAGGTGTGAGAGATTGTGGAGGGAGACCCAAAGGTCACCCTAATGATTTCCACCCCTGGTAGAATCTGTGACTTGCTTCTAACCAACAGAACATGGTAAAGGTGATGGGATGCCAACCTCATAATTATGTTGCTTCATATAAAACTCCATGTTGGCAGTCTGGAATGAGAGATTCTCCTTACTGGCTTGATGAAGTAAGCAGTCATGTTAAAGAAGCCCATGTGGCAAGGAACTGTGGGTAGGAGGCTTCTGGGACCTAAAGGTAGCCTCCAGCCCATAGCCAGCAAAAAGCTGGGGCCCTCAGTCATACAGCCACAAGGAAATAAATTCAACCAACAACCTGAGTGAGCCTGCAAGCAAATCTTTCCCCACTTTAGCCTCCTGATGAGAATGCAACCCAGCCAACACCTTGATTTTAGCCCTAGGAGACCCTGTGTAGAGGACCAGCTCAGCCACACCTGGTCTCCCCACACACGAAAACTATGAGATGATAAATGTGCGTGTTCTTTTAAGTTGCTACTTTTGTGGTGATTTGTTACTCAACAATTAACAAACTGATACAGAGATCGTTCTTAAAGATTCATTCGTTTGGATCTGGAGGGCCCAAATAATCCTGGGAAATTCAGTTTCACACTTATGAGTTAATATATTAGCAAGAAATTTTTGCCAGTCAACTCATAGCAAGACTCCAGAAAAAGGATCTGGAGAGAAAGTAGAACCAAGCCCAGGGAGAAAGACTTAGGAAGACGAGAGACAATAGTCAGACAGGGGACAGGAAGAGCCCCAGGCCTGATAGCAGGGTTTTGGGTTCCAGTCTCTGCAGATGATTTAGCACTAGGCTTTAGGCGAGGCAGCCCAGCTGTGAGTCTCCATGGTCTCACTTGTAACCCAAGTATTGTGAACAGCTTGGGCTCTACGGCTCCCTCTGGCTCTGGCATTCTGAGTAATGATGGTACAATTTTACCAAGAACTGCCCTGAGCCATGTATTCTGGAGTCTGCTCAATCCTTCACTTGTTCATTCATTCACTCATATGAATTCACCCTATTTTTAATGACTTTTAGGATTGTTTACCATGAAAGACATATATTTAACAATATCATTTTTAAAAAAGACATGTAGGAATTATGGGAGGAGGATAGAAAGCTCTACCAGAACCCCAGACTACAGTAGTCATCTATCTGCATAGCTCTCCTTCCTCCTCTCTATAATCCCTATAAGAAACATAATCCATGTGCTTAGTGTAGAGCTAATCTTGCCCCTCCGCCCACCTAGAGGCATGGTCACATGGCCCAGGGTTGGCCAATCCGAGTACATCAAGTCTGGGCCTCTGTGATTGATTCAAAGGTAAGCACATGCACCAAGCAGGACCAGTCAGATTCCTCCAGCGGGACTTTGCTGACAGAGCTGGTGGCAAAGACTCTATTTCTGCTGGAGCTGCTGAACTGGGAGGATGTGAGTTTGAGGCCGTTTGGGGCTTTGGTGGCTGCCCTGTGGGTAGAGTGTGTCTGAGATCTAGAAAGGGAAGCCCTGGTACTATTGAATCCAAGGTGAATCCTGCCATCTCTGAAGCCATCTGCACTTAACCTGGTCAATTATCTTTCTTAAAAAAATAGCTTGGGTTGGGTTTCTGCCACTTGTAACCAAAAGAATCCTAACTAATATAGGTAGTTATTTCAACTGAGCACATAATTTAGCTCTGAGTCTCTTGAAAGCCAAAGCAAAAAGGGAACCACATTGCATCACAAAGCTCGCATTCTCTGATGTTACAAACCCAAGGCACCAAGAAAGAGCCTTTTCTCAACTGCTCAGGCCTTTTTCTCATGCTCTTTTGCATTGGCAGCCCAGGGCCACATCTTCCACAGCTGTTTCAGAAAGGACGCAGAAACATTCTTCATGTGGCTGACTGCATTTTGAACTGAACATCGACAAAAAGGCAAGCAACCGAAATGAAGTATCAGTCAGCACTTCCAAAGACCTCCTAGGTTTTCAGCCAGAGAGGCAAACAGGCCAGGAGCCTTCGAGTCCAGCGTTTAATTTTCGCTGGCCCTCCTTTACACGGGCCTCCTCAGGAGTAGCTCCTCCAAGTGCCGCCCCGAGGTTTGACTGAAATCCGTCATTTCTTTGGTTGGAAGGTTGGTGTTTCCTTGCAAGGGACCACAAAGCCATATTACATTCAATGTTAAATAAACAAACGTTTGAATCTGTGTTTTATTGGTTCCATACCATCTGCCATCTGGTTTGAGGGAGCAAGGAAAACTGTGGTTTTGTTGGTTGTGTGTGTGTGTGTGTGTGTGTGCCTGTTGCTGTTGTTGTTGTTAGGGGGGTTTTTTCTTTTTTCTTTTTTTTTTTGGTTTTGGGTTTTTTTCCCCCTATGAAAATTCTCTAAGGTTGAGTGCTGGCAGCGATGCGGGCTGGTTAAAAGCCACCTAGTTTCCCATGTCTTAAATCTCAGCTAAACGTTGGAGGCTGGTCTGGGTCCCCATCTGCTAAGCAGCCTGTTGTGTGAAAATTAGATCTATACATATGCAGAGCTCCACAGCCTGGCTTCCAAGATCTAAAGAATTGCTATAAGGGAACTGCAAGAGGTGGTTATTTAATGTTGACAAGCTGCACCCAGACCAAAGGCTAGAGAGGGGCATATGGAAAGGGAACAGAGGAAGCCTCGTGTCTGAGCACTCCCGGGCTGTCGGGAAAGGCAGACTCTGCCTTCAAGACCCTGGGTTGTTAGGGACGTAAAACCTGTAACGACTTGAAGAAGAAAATACGCCCCAGACACTGGGTGGAAAATAAGCCCCGGCCTGCCTGGAATCTTTAATCTGGGAAAAGGCAGTGGCTGCGCGGGGAGCAGGGGCGCGTCCCACAGTGGGGGCGGGCTGAGGCCCAGCATCTCCTGTTGGCCCAGCTGTTTTTGGCCACTGGGCCCTGGAGCTGCTTGAAAAGGGGAAAAAAAATAACCTGAAGCTCTCGGAGCTTCAATTTCCATAACTTTTAAACTGGTCTTCAGCTTCCTCGTCTATAAAATAAAGACAGAGTCGGGCATGGGTCACAAACACAAATGCCACAGGCAAGCAAAGGAAGGGTGAGGCTGGCTGGGCAGGGCTCGCGGCCAGCACGTCCCTGGCTGAAGGGCAGTGGGGACTCCGCCGGCTCCAGTGACGGTGGCCGTGTGGGAACCCGGCCCAGTGTGGTCAGATTTCCCAAGTTTTCAAGGAAGCCCGGGGTTTGTGTGTGTGTGTGTGTGTGTGTGTGTGTGTGTGTATGTGTGTGTGTGAAAACACCCAATGTTCCAACACTGGCAGCTATTGAAATTATTGAAAAAAATTCTGGTCAAATAAAACCTACCCACAGCCCATGTAAGGCCCACAGGGCTCCAGTTAGTGTCTTCTGTGGAAGAGCTCAGTGACACAGTCTGTGGGGAAAGCCAGGAACCAGGACCAAGTCTTCCCTTGACAACGGGCAGGAAGGCCCAGTCCAACCAGGCAAGTTGGTCCTGCTCTGGTCTACGCGGGCTGTGGACAAAGAGGCTCTCTCCAGGCGCTGGCTCCTCCAAGCCAGGTTCATGGGGCCTGGGGAGGGCCCTCCGTGACCGTCGCCGAGCCCCAGCAGCTGGTGAAGTCCCGGTGCCAGGCCAGCTGTTCCCCCTAGCCAGAGGCCCTCAGTGACACAGTGACTGCTCGGGGCCACTCAAACGCTGGGCATCTCCAGTCCCTCTGTTTTGCAATTCATTGCTGGGAGAAAAATGAACTCTGTAGTGGCCGCACTGGCACATGTGTAGACATACGATGGTGACATACCTATGTGCACATGTGACATCACACATGTGTATGCATATGACAATGTACATTGCACATACCCTCTGGGTTCCCCTCCCACCTACCCTTTTATAGAATCACAAGTTAGCAAGTTAGTGACCCGCGTACAGAAAGCCGGGGCTGTTTAATCTCCTGGGGCATGATGCGGAACAGGCAACAGGCTTTGCTATCTCAGCAGCCAAAGAACTTTAGTTAATATTTTTCCGGGTTTTTGTATCATTGTGTTTTCTTTCTAATCAAGCTGTGGAGAAGTCCCAGGTCCAGTTGAAGTTGCCCCTGAAGAAACACAACTAAGATTTTTTTTCAGTGATAAAAACTACGTATTTGTATTTCAAATAATGTGGCCAAAACACCTCCTCTTTTCCTTCTTTTGGCTTAATAAATATAATTTATTCAGTATGAAATTCTTATACTATGTGTCCCACATATTAAGAATAAATGTGAAGCCAGGTGTGATGCTCACGCCTGTAATCCCATCACTTTGGGAGGCCGAGGTGGGAGGATCATTTGAGGCCAGGAGTTCGAGACCAGCCTGGGCAACATAGTGAGACCCCATCTCTACAGAAAATTTAAAAATTAGCTGGGTGGGCATGGTGGCACTCACCTGTAGTCCCAACTACTTGGGAGGCTGAGGCAGGAACATCACTTGAGCTCAGGAGTTTGAGGCTGCAGTGAGCTCTGGTCGTGCCACTATACTCTAGATTTTGTTTAAAAAATTTTTTTTAAATTTTTTAAAAAAGAATAAATAACATTAAATATTGGTAAGATGTTAAAAAGAAAAAAACAAAAAAGCAGGCAGGAGACCTGGTCTTGGTGAGTCATTCTCTCCCCAGAGCCTCACTGGCTTACCTGGCATCTGGATAAGATGGTATATGGAGGCCTGTCCCACTCCACATTCCTACAGAGCCAGTGTGGGGATGGGGAGAGCGTGGGGGAGGAGGGGAGGTAAGCACGGGGCCAACTCCATCACTAAACATCACAGGTGAGCACACTGTGCGCCACAAAAGGCGCACAGAATCAAAGTCTGCTTCTAGAAACAAGAATAGACTGTGAGCTCCAGGAGCAGAGGTTAGGTCTTGCTTATCTCTGGGTCGCCAAGCCCAGCATAACACTTGCACAGAGTTGTCACCCTGCCCTTATGGAATTCACTCATGTAAAACCCAACCAGAACAACTGAGCTGGCGTTCACAAAGCTCTTCCACCCCCACTGTGCCCTAGAGCCTGCCCCAACCCTGTGGGGTAGGGTGGGAGCGGGCACTGTTGTTCCCAGGCCCAATGAGGTGAGGCCACTGGTCAAAGGAGGGCTGGAGCAGAGCCACAGCTATATCCCAGGTTTCCCCTTCCTGAAGAATAAGCTTTCTCTGGAGCAGTGGCTCTCAGTAATTCTCAAACCTTTCTGGCAGCAGACAACCTAGAAGTGAAGGTGCTCTCTGAGAAGACCTAGAGACGGTTAAAGAAATAACTAGCTGATTTGCTGCTAAATCGGACCCAGACCTATCCCAGATTCTAAAATAGAGGTAACATCAGACACCAAAGACTTAAGAAAATCTGTGGGAGATAAATTTAAAATGAACAGAATTCTAATTGCTTGATTTTGTTTTATTTTCTGTGACTGGCATCATTATTTGCTTTTCCAGGGGCGATACCACCACCCACCCCCACCAGCATGAGATACACCCCATTAGCACTCACTGTGGTCTGCCCAGGTATACCGGTGTCTGGCTGGGTCCCAGAACATCTCGGCATGTTGGGCAGGTCTGAGAGAGAATCCTGGGCTCCTCAGAGTGGACATGAACCTCAGGGTCAGTGAAAGGCAGGTAATTAATGCATACACAAACGCATGCATGCATACATGCAGACACACACACAATGAGAGGAAACCACATTTGGTCTGGGCTGGCCCAAGCTCAGGAGGAAACTGTGAAGACTGACTACCCCACTCAGTAAATGAAGATGTGGGATTCAAACCACTTCCTCCCCTAGCTTTGCATTAGGAACATCATATACCTGCTCTCAGGGAGTACTTACAAGCCCAAGAGGGAAGAGTCACTCTCTCCATTACACGGATGCAAAAACCCACTCAGAGATGCCAAGTGACTTACCCGTGGACACAGCTAGTGAGAGGCAGGGCTGGGATAAGAATCCAGATCTGCTTCAC
Source organism: Daubentonia madagascariensis (assembly GCA_023783475.1). Lineage (NCBI taxonomy): Eukaryota > Metazoa > Chordata > Mammalia > Primates > Daubentoniidae > Daubentonia > Daubentonia madagascariensis. Next base: position 620,406 of record JAKFHU010000144.1, on the reverse strand, counting down.
CTACTAAAAGAGACCTCCCTTGGACCCCACCCTCCAAGGTCTCTGGGATGCTGGGGTCCACAGACCCTGGTCCACGAAGATGTCCAGGCTGCTGTCCAGAATTGAGCAATGGGCCATTTCCTGCACTTTCATCTGCTCCATCAATTCCAGCTGAGTGTCTGGGACAATCTCCACCCATTTCCTGGGCTCATTTCCCCAGAAGGAGGTTCTGTAGCATCCGCTAAGTGGTGTGGCCTTTCATCTAGTTAGACACCCCCTTGGAGGCTAAGTTTAAATTATGAGGCCTGGACCTACATTTCACAAAACACCCCACAAAACCTTTGGTTGATGGCCAATAATGAGAGCTCTTTGGGCAGAAGGCCTTTTCTATCATTGAAAGCCAGCCTCACTTCCTGCTCTCCCACTCTCCCAGATGGGAAGGCAGGAGTCTTGGATCCTGAGATCATGGGCTCTTTGAGTTAGGCACTGAAGTCACTGAGCCCCCTTCAATCTGATCCCTGCTCCATACCCCCTTGGGGAGCTCAGGCAGCCTCTGCCTGGCCCTGTCCGACCACAGCGGAGCTCACTACCTCTCAAGCTCACTACCTCACAATTCAGACAATATGCAGCATTAGGATTTGCTTCCTCAAATAAACTGACATCTTCCTCCTCATTTCATGAGCACCCATATTCTCATTCTTCCACTGTGGACACTCAGGAAAAGCAGACGTACCCTCAAAACCACAGCCATACCCCGCAGCAATTTCTAAGTCTTAGATATGATTCTAATCTCTGTGTATGCTTGGGTTAGTCACATCTATCCATTCTGGCCTCAATGTCTTATCTTGTAGAATGGGTGAGATCTAACTCCCCTTCCAGATTTGTCCCTGTGTCCATGCCAGGGGTGGCTTGGGCAAGGACTCGAGACACATGGAAGTCATGAGCAGAATCCTCATTTCCTAGCTCCGGGTCTGGTGTGCTATTTCCACTCTGGAGACCAGGGAGCATCACAAAGATAAAAACACACCTGAGATGAGGAGGACTACTCCCCACATCCAAGCAACTTCTAGCTGAAGTGACTACATGTGGTTTAATAGGTTTCCACAAAGAAAGAGAGCTTGTACCGTGATAGCAGTCCAGGAGGACAAAAAGAGCTTGCATTGAGAGACAAGAGACAAGGATGCAAGTCCCAGAACAGTCATCAACTAACAAGGTGATCTTGGGCTTGCTGCATGACCTCCTAGGTCCCTGGTTTTTTCCTCTGCTAAATGAGAGAGGTTGGAACTGCTGATCTCTAAGCTTAAGAAGTCAGAGAATCAATAGAAAACATAAAATTGGGCCAGGAAAATAGCTGGGAGTTTGATCAGCTTTAGGAAAGCTACCCATAAGGCTGGCGGGCAAATGGTGCCATCCAAATATGAATGAAGCTCTAAGAAGGTGGAGATCACATGTCAGTGATTGCTAAAGCCTGGTGCCTGGCACAAAGGAAGCTCTCCCTAAAGACAGGAGGGTACAAGGGGTTGTATGTCAGAGACAAAGGCTAGAATTAAACACCTAGATCTGGATCCAGACTCCACCACTTGCTAATCAGGGGCCTTAGGCACATAACATAACCCCTCCAAGCCTTGGTTCCCTAGTCCTTAAAACAAGGGCAATTCCTCCTACTGCATGGAGTTGTTGGGAGGCTTAAAAGGACTAAGTGCCTGGCTATAGTAGGGGCTCAGCAGCAGGCCATGGAGGTTGAAGCTGGCCATATGTGAGCCTGCAAGGAAGGAATAAAACTTAGTGAAATCCCAGAGTCTTCTTTAATTATTCAGCAGCCTGTAAGGACCTTGATCCTGCAACTGACTCAAATCAGTCTCTCTCTCTCTCTCTTCTCTCTCTCTCTCTCTCGCTCTCTGCCCCCACCTCCTCCATACCACATATCACACACACAACACACACACACACACACACACACACAATGAAAGAAAGAGAAAACCACAGTCAGCCTGGGGCATCCCCAGGCATAGGAAAAACATGTGTGGAACAAGTACCCAATGCAATAAATCAAACCATGGGATCCAAATCCGAGCCTGAGTCCAGCCTCCTGCTCCAGTTGCATCAGAGGCTGGGCTGTACAGTCTGTCCCTGCAGCCAGGAATGCCCGGAGGTTCTGGCCAGCATCTTAGGCGGCTCCTGAGGTGGTTGGCCCTTTTCAGGAGCTTGAGAGTGCCCAGAGCAGGAGGGGGTGGGGCGAACCAGGCTGCTGGGCCTTTGGATGTTCAGCTTAGCTGAGCCAAGGAGATGGCTATGAAACCTGGCTGTGGCAAATGGCCCAGATCCCCAGCGTGTTAACTTTGGAGGGGATTATAGAAAGACATAGAAGTATGCATGCGAGGTGGGTAGAGTGGAGATGCAGCCTCTAGATATGCCTCAGCCCCTAATTGCTGGGTAACTCTAGGCCAGTAAGCACCCCTCTCTAGGCCTTGGTTTTATCATAGAAAATGAGGGGCTTAGATCACTAGAGAGACTCAAAGAGCCTTTTCAGCAATATGATGTTGCTGAATTTCTCTGATATAGTTTAGCTAGTCTTCTACTCTTTGGACTTCAATTCATTTCAAGAAAGGAGTTATTGAATGACAACTCCATGCCAGGCACTTGTGCTAAGCAGTGGTTGGGCCAAGAATAAAAGACACAGTTTCTGCCTCCCTACTGCCAAGGAGCTCACAGTCTTATGAAGGGAGGCATAGATTTAAACAAATATAGATAATATAAGACAACACATACTATAATATCAGTCCATTCTCCTAGGGAAACTGGGAAAGGTTCCATAAAGGGACACCTGAGTGAGAATTTGAGACATGAGAAGGAACTTTCCAAAATACTGAAGGCAGAAGGCACAACAGAACGAAATCAAAGGGAAACAAATATATGAATATCCGTCTACATGGTTGTAGCCCAGAGAAGGATGGAAGGACATGAGACCAGAAATATAAGCTGGGGACGGAGTGTGGAAGACGCTGAATGATAGCTAAAGAGTTAGTACTTTATCCTGTGGGTAATGGGGACCCACCAAAGGTTTCCTGGCAGCAGAGTGACACAATCAGATCTGCATTTTAAATGGTTCATTTTGGCAGCAATATAGACCCCCTGATCACCAAACCATGGCCAAATCCAGCCCATGGCTTGTTTTTGTATGGCCTGTGAGCTAAAAATATTTTTCACTTTTTTACTACAGTTTTATTGAGATACAATTCACATACCATATAATTCATCCATTTAAATGGCTTCTAGAACACTCAGAGTTGTGCAACCACTAGCAAAGCCAATTTTAGAACATTTTCATCGCTTCAGTAAGAAACCCTATAGTTGTCGCCCACCTACCTCCCCACCCCATCACCAGCCCTAAGCAACCACTCACTAATTTGCCTTCTGTCTCTGTGGATTTGTCTATTCTGGGCATTTCACACAAATGGAATTATGTAATATTTGTTCTTTTGTGACTGGCTTCTTTCACTTAGCATGTTTTCAAGGTTCATCCATGTTGTAGCAGGTACCTCATGCTTTTCTTTCTTTTTCTAATTGACAAATACGAATTGTATATATTTATAGTGTACAACATAATATTTTAAACTATATATACATTGTGGAATGGCTAAATCCAGCTAATTAATAATAACTATGTATTACCTCATATGCTTATTTTTTGTCGTGAGAACACAAAATCTACTCTCTTAGCAATTTTCAAGTATGCAACACTTTGTTATTAACTGTAGTCACTGTGCTGTACAAGAGATCTCCTCTCCATTGATTTTCATGGCTGGATAATATTCCATTGAATGGACGTGCCACATGCGCTTATCCATTCATCAGCTGATAGACAGTTGGATTGTTTCCAATGAAGAAGAATACGCAACAAAGATGTATGTGGTTCACACAGTCTAAATATCTACTAGCTGTCTCTTTGCAGACCCCAGGTATAGCCCACAGATAGCAGGGAATCAAAACTGGAAGTCAGAATCCCAGGTCAGGTCCTCTCATGATTTCCAAGCGAGATATGGTGGTGGCCTCCACTAGGGGGAAGGACACATATTTAGGGTGGTAAAATCAGCTGGACTTAGGGACTGATTGGATGTTTGGGCGAAGGAGAGAGCTACTGAGGAAAATTCGTTTACCATAGAGAAGCAGAGATCTAGGGAGAGAGTGAGTAGCCCGAGGTGAAGCCACTAGCTAATGTCCAAGCTAAGCATCCAGCTCTCCTCTTCGGTACAACACATGGACATGGGAGATTTCTGGTCATTATTAATGGAAAAGCAGACTGAGCTGGAAGCCTTGACCATTCTACATGGGGCTCTTGCCACCAGGCTAAGGAGCCACTGGTATGCATCCCGCATTGGCCTGGAGCCTCAGGAAGAGCTGATGGCCTCTTTTGTGTCCCAGAGCCACCTGGAGTATGAATGCCTCATCTGCCCCTCAGAGCACCTTTGATCTTGTCTTGATCAAATCCCTTCCTTTCAGGTGTATGGACAGGTTCCTCATGCACCATCTTCTCTGCAGCAGTACCTGCCTCTGATAACTGTGCCTTCCAATCTCCTTCTTCTTCTCTGGATTTCAAAAGAACACAACCTCCAGCTTGGCAAAGAAGGCCCTTCCCCACCGTGCCTCAGCACACCTCCCCAGTCTCACCCCTCCGCTCTGCGTCTGCGCTCTTGCTTTTCCTGCACCCCTTGCTCTCAGGGTTCCCTGGCCCTTCCTGCCTCTGAGCTTCCCATGTGCTCTTCCTTCGCTTAGCATTGTCCCCCACCCCCATCCTTCTCCACCCAGAAGTCTCCTTTGACCCTTCCAAACCACTCAAACATTTTGCCTCTGGAAAGCCACTACCTTCTCCGGGCCCTTCTAGTTTTTGTTCCTAACATTGGCCACATTGAACCGTGACATTCCTGTTCTGTCTCCTCCACTGGCCTGTGCCTTTGGTCTGCCTCCTGGGGGCGTTGAGGGAGAGCCCCAAACCTGGTCTGCGCCCTCTAAACATTTGCTGAATGGGTGCGTGAGTGAGCTGGCAAGGATCTCTCCCCCGTCCTTCGATTTCAAGGAGCATTTCATTCTCGAAACCTCTCTGGATCCTTCCGGGGAGGCCAGCTCCCAGCCTCATTGCTTTCCCTTCTATTGATCCTGGGATTTATGGCGCTCTTGTTTCTTTTATTAGGCTGTAATGGCCTCCGTTAAAATGTGTTACATGGAAATAGGCTAATTATGTGTGTCAAATAAGTCACCAATCCCGCAGCATGGCGGCCCTTCTCCTGCGGTGGCGCCTTGTCGTGGAGGGGGTGGCTGTGTTCCGCAGAGCAGGGAAGTCCCCTCCCGGGTCAGAGGCTCACTCCATCGCTTCTGGGCCTCTGCTGGACAGCCACTGTGCTCACCTGTCCGAGTGTGGGTTGAGAGGCCCCCACTCTGGGGAACTTGCTCCCTGTTCCTCTTCCTGATCCTAGTCTAGGTCCTCATGAAAATGGGGGGGAAGTTCTCATCTCCATTCCAGGAGAAATTCTATTAGTGGGTTTGAGATGGTCAGACTTTTGCCGGAAGCCTGCTTCACCCACTTCTGTCTGTTTCTAATCGAGCAGCACTTTCCCAAGGTATGCATGTCCAGCTGGCAGGAGACACACCAGCCCTCAGCTTAGAAGTGAGTGTCCACCTTTGTGACTGAGGAATTTCAAATAGACTCTGGGGCTAGTGAAGACTGGACTCCAAGACAGTTGTGTTCCCTCTTTCAGACAACATAGATACCATTATGGGTTCTTCTTTTCTGTACGGCAATGGCATATTTGATGACATTCTCTTGAGAAAGAGTCCCTTTAACCCATGTGAAAACATTTCAGTTTCTCTCTACCATTGGTGCCCCTGCTGCCCCAATCTGCTTAGTAGAATCCATTCTTTAAGGCCCAGTCAAGTTCCACTGCCCTCTCCTCCCTCAGACTTCTGAAGATGAACTGCCTACATGAGAAAAATATTAGTTCTATAGGATGATAGCAGAATTCTGTGCTCAAAGAAGCTTTGGGAACACTGTGTTAAACAGAGTGGGACAGGTTAATTTACTGCAGGACTTCTCAGAGCTCTCAACATGTTAATGCACATTGTGAATCTTCAATAGAAGTGTGGCAGATTGGATTAGTGTTCCCAACTTTTTACTGCATTTTTCCAATATTGGAATCATACATCCTCACCCCTTGCTATGTGACTTTGCAGTATCTCCCACTAGACGAGGCTGTGTGTATTTCCAGTTCCCACTGATGTTCAGTTTGGCCGTGTGACTTACTCTGGCAAATGGAATGTGGGTGTAAGTGGCACGTCTCAGAGCTGAAATGGTGATAGGCACAGCAAGTATCTGATGGTTTTCTCTCATGCCTTTGCCACTGCCATGAGAAGAGCACATCCCTGGCAGCTACTGCCCTTGAATGCAGTGGGTGGAGAGATTTAAAACCAACCCATGATCTGAAGCAGAGCTACTCCAGCCAACCCCTGGGCCCAGAAATGAGAGAGCAGTGTTGAGGTTGTCTGTTACTTAGCAATAACTGGCTAGATTAGTTGCCTGTTGCTGCTATAACAAATTACCACCACAGAGTGGCTTAAAACAATGCACATTTATTCTATTACAATTCTGGAAGGAAGAGTCCAAAATCAGCCTCACTGGGCTAAAGTCATGGAGTTAGCAGGGATGGTTCCTCCTGGAGGCTCCAGGGGAAAACGCATCTCCTTGCCTTTTTCAGCTTCTAGTGGCCACCTGCATTCCTTGGCTCATGGCCCCTTCCTCCACCTTCAAAGCACATCACTCTAATCTCTGCTTCTGTTATAAAATCTCCTACTCCTCCCTTTGCTCCTCCTGCCTCCCTCTTATAAAGACCCTTGTGATTACATTGGGCTCACCTGAATAATCCAGGATAATCTCCCCATCTCAATAGATTTACCTTAATCACATCTGCGAAGTCGCTTTTGCCACATAAGTTAACATTCATAAGTTCCAGGAATTCAGACATGAATATGTTTGGGGGCTGTGATTCCACCTGCCACATTGACTGATACAAAAAAGGATTAAAATAAAAAAAGTTTCCCCCAAACTATCTGGATTTTGTTTTCCACGGAGCATCTCAGAATATCTTCTTTCTCCTTTTACAGATACCACTCTTAGAAATTGGGCCCTACACCTGTTATATGGCATTTCTGTTGCTAGCTCTACAGTTTTTGGTAAACAGATACCCAACCTTATCCCATTTGTAAGATTATAAATCCTTACAGATTCAGTTCAGCTACTTACTTTGCTTGGAGGTCTTCCACTTTCCCCATCTATAAAATGAGGATAATCTCCTTCTTCCAGGGGGCAACTGAGGATTGAATTATATGAGATAACTTTGAACATGTTGAGAATACAGTGACTAGCCGTAACTTCTCAATAAACAGTATTGCCTTCCTTCCCTGCTTTCCTTTGCCAAATGGGGAGAAGCCAGGTCTTATACACAGCTGGCTGCCATGGTGGACAGTAGATGCTCTTTGGCTGATGGGAGCAAGGTCACCCCTCTTTCCACTTCTGCCCCTCCTTCTGCAGTGTCAGCTTGTGGCATGCACTGTCCTGGGTTTACTTGCCCTGTCCTCCAGGATACACGCAAGTCCCTGGGGTGGGGGGGATTCAGGAAGGAACTGTGTTGCATAAATAAATGGGCCTGATTCACCACTCAATAGCTGTGTGGCCTTGGGAATGTTCCTTGTTTTCTTGGGGTTTTGGTTTCGCCAAATGCTAACACGAGGATAGATCCTAACCCCTTGAGTCAGTGACTGTCCCTTTTCTCACCATTTTGCTCAAATAGCAGAGGCTTTGGATCCCATCGGTACTGAATGAACATTTGACGAGAAGTCCATTGACACCCTTTTTTGTGCGATCTTTCCGATTTTGCATTTTAATGGACTCTTCAAACCAAAACACCCTTCAAAAACCAAAAGAAAAAATGGAAAATTACCCAGACTCCAGAACAGACATATGCATGATTATCAGGCCTTTCCAGGGGCCTCAAATCCCCCATGCAAAGCCGACACTGTGTAAACAAATGCCACTAATGAGTCCTGTGTCACTGGGAGAATCCCAGAGTGCAAATCCACTGGCAAGCTCCCATCCTGAAACCTACAAAACCCTTTAGCACTCACTGGTCTCTTCATGGGTGAAAAAAAAAATCTATTTTTCGAGAGAAGAACAACCAACAAAAGGGTTAAGCCCCAAAAGGTTAGTTTCCTCTATTCTGCCTGCTCTAGAATCTGGGATAATTCCTGCCATTAATATTTTAAGCAACTAATTTGACATTTTTCCATTTAATTAACTTGCATACATATGAGAACAGGGTTTTGAGAGTACCGTGACATTTAAACAAAGTCATTGAAGTTTTCCATTTCTGGTGGCATGCTTCTTTTTTCTTTGCCTTTTTTCTTTTTGTTCCGTTTCTGTTTTGCATTCCTGAATCTGAAGCTGGCTTATTAGCTCAGAGAAATGACCAAATTTCCCAAAGCAAATGTCCCACAGTCTCAACCTAGGTGACGTGGGTGGGCCTGGAGCTCTGGGCTGCGGCTCTTTTAAACTCGAGCCTGCTCTTTTCCAGGCCCTCTTACGAATGGCGTTTCAATCAGAGCAGGCCCACGTCACAGGCTAATGTTTTCCTCTTGCCACACCAACCCTGGGTGGGAGAGAGGGAGGAGCAGCGCGAATGCAAAACATTTATCAAATGCGACCATCGCTGCAGAAGAGCTGGGGTTTCAAGAGGGAAACAATAGCTCTGTGACAATTTTCTCTTCCAAATGACAAATAATTGTTGTCATATCATCAAATGATTAAGAAATAAAGGAAAATAGACAAATGGAGTGTATCCATGGAGGGATGGTGTGGGGGGACTGGGGAGAGGCTTGCTTAATGTTCCATAATTGAAAAATTGCACCCTAATTAGCTCCCACCCCAGAGAATTCATGAGTTCTATGCGCCATCCAATCCACAGCCCGCCAAGTCACAAGTCTTGCAGCCATTAAAGTTTAGTGCCGGTTTCAGAAGGGGCTGTGCAGTCTCCAAATGCATTCAGAGAGGGGGAATCTTTAGCTTGCCCAGCCCTCGAAAGGGATCCATGGTTTCATACTTTCATCTGCCATAATTAATCACAGACTTTCTCTGCCTATCAACAATTCCGGCTGCTCTCCCCAAATGAACCTGGGCGCTCATGTCTCTGCTTATGGGTGGGGACCAGCCCTGCCAGGCTCAGACAGAAAACTGGAGTTGCGTTCCCAGGATGCAAAGTGGCGCCCCCTAATCCCAGGCGTCATGGGGGAGAACAGGTCCTGCAATGAAAATAAAATCCCACTGCAAACCAAGCTCATCGGACTCGAGAGAAACTCCATGTCTTCATGTCTCCCACACTCTGGATATTCTTTTGGGATTTCTAATGAGGCTGTCAGACTTTAGGAAGAATAGCACTGTAACAGAGGTACATGTCCATTCTCTTCCATTCCCTCCCCCTGGGCCTGGATTTAAATCCCACCTCCATGACCTCGGTAGCTACATGATTTGGGAAAGTGACTTGGTCTGCTTGAGCCTGAGTTTTCCCTTGTGTAAAATGGAGATGATAATTCCTACCTTTTAGGAATATGATGGTGATTGGGGGATGCCGTGTGCAAAGGATCTGTGCGGCGGTTGCCAACAGCGCCTCTGGTGCCTTGTGTGGAAAGCAGGAATAATAATCTTACCTCCCCACTGGGTTGGAATGGGAATCCAGTAGAGAATGCATCAGATGTGTGCGAAGTGCCCTGCACAAAGTCGGTGCCCAGTAAATATCCGAATTGGATTGAACTAAATCATACATACTTGATTCATTCATTCAATCTATCAGCTAATGGCTGTTGAATGATTACTTTTTGTCAGACACTTTGTTTGGCATAGGACACAGAAAGCTGACTGGGACAGACCTGATTCACGCCGTGGGAGCTTACACACTAGGGGGACACAATGAAAACAAACTTTAAAAACCATATATGTTGTAAAACAACTCTATATAAACATCAGCCAGAACACAGATACAGGCTGAGTCGGGTGATGACTTTCAAGTGAAGGCCTAGAGATTAGGAAGGAGACGCGCACGTGAGGAGTGATAGGGAAAAGCACCCTAAGGAGAGGGAACAGTGTCAGAGAAGCAGAATGAATCTTGACATATTCCAGGAGCTGAGAACAGGCCATCAGTCAGGGCAGGCAATGCTGGCTGCCAGAGCACACAACCCCAAATCTCAGTAACTTAAGACAATAAAAGTTTATTCCTCCTTCTTGTCAGGTGTTTGGTGGATGCTTTTTCACCTAGTTGTTCAAAACCCAAGCTCCTTCTAATTAGCCCCTCTGCCATCCCGTAGGGTCTCCTCAGAGTTGTCCACTGTAGCCCCTGCATGCAGCCAAGAGTGAAGAGAAAAAGCTCCTGAGACATTTGGGGACCGAGCCTGAAGGTGGTGTCTAGAACGCAAATATATGGTTCCATCAAACTGCAGAGGAGCTGAGAAATAGAGCTTAGCCATGTGCAAAGGAAGAAAATAAAACAAGTCAGGAGAACACATAGCAGTTTTTCTGCCTCACAAGGCAAATAACAGTAGGTAGCATGGCACAAGATGGGAAGGAGACGACCAGATTGTGCAGAGCTTTGTAAACCAAGGGCGGGAATATGGAGTTCACTCTAAGAGAATGAGAAGGCATTCCAGGGCAGAACTGAGAAGGAATCGAGTCAAAGTTAATGGCATGATCTGATTTACAGCTTAAGAGAATCCCTCTGGCTGCTATGAGGACAGCATGTCTGCAGGGGGCACTAATGGAGGCAGGGGGACCTGTTGAGAGGGTTCTGCAATAGACAAGGCCAGAGACGAAGGACAAGAGAGGAAGTGGAGAAGGGGACAGGTGCAAGAGATTCCAGTCTCGCTGGAGCCGGTTTTCAGGCTCACTGGCTAGCCAACTGCTGACCAACTAGGGGATCAAGAAAGACCCCAAAAGATTAAAGAAAGCACAAAAGTACTGGGCAGAAGGCAGCTGGCTGTACAGAGTGGAATAATTTCTAAACTACCACCTGGACCAAAAGCTAAGGGTCTGTTTCCTTCCTGGACCTTTGGACCTCTGGACCTCTGGCTCGATGCAACAGCAGACCCTCTCCAAGCCCCGTTTTCACTGGGGTGAGAGACATTAACATTCAATCAGGCCAGTTCCCACTGGTCCCAGTACAGGTGGCAGGAAGGCAGCTGGGAGGGAGGGGACAGTTTGCACAGTACATGACTACTCCCAGAGTACAGTCTCCAAGTCGATCCATTTAATCCCCCCACCTGGGCTGGGAGGTTAGAGTTACAGTGGACTCCATTTTACAGACAAGAAACAGATTCAGGGAGCTCCCATGATTTGTCCAAGGTTACCCTGTTGGTAACAGCACCAGGATTTAAAGACAGGTCTTCTGTTCATTCTGACACAACACCTTGGAGTATTCCACTGGCAGGATTTGTCTAAATTCACTTGAAGCCCAAAAGGTGAGTGGGGATATGCCTGGGTCTCTTTGCAGTCTACATTTCCTGCCAACATGGCAGTGAACTCTCTGAACTAGACCCTGCCTAGTTGCATGGTGCACTGAGGCACCAGTTGTCCCATTGAGAAATGCCTTTGGCCAGGCCACTGGCTGATCTTTGGATTACCTGGCAGCCTTTAAACACACACTGTCCCGAGCTGCCCTAGATGTATTGAACCAGAATCTGTGAGTGGATGGGGACGTGGTATCTGTATTTTTTAAATCTTCCTAGGTTTGGGAACCTCTGCACACAGTGACATGATACTCAGATGGAAGCACTGTGATATTTGTCAGGGTACGAATAGGTGAGTTACATGAGGCTCAGGGAGGAACTTTTATTAGGTAACAAAGTAGTGACAGAGCTAGGAGTGGAGGACAAGTTTCTTGTCTTTCTTGTCTTTTTCCCCCCACAGGACTGTACTGATGACTGCTCCACAAGAGGTTATGGGAAAATCCATTCTTATCGACAGTCTGAAGGCACTGACACTGGGCAGGAGCTTAGAGATTATCTTTCCAACCCAGTGGTTCCCCACTGCCATCAGACCAGCTGTGTCGGAGTTATATGAGACGCTTGTTACAACCAGGATTCCTGGCTTCACCTTATACCTACCATATCAGCATTTAGGAGATGGGACCTTGGAATCTATGTTTCTAAAAGTATTTCTGGTGATTCTGATATCAGCCACGTTAGGAACCCACTGATCCAGCCCTCCCCACTTTACAGCTGGTAAAACCGAGGCCCAGAGAGAAGTGATTTGCCTAAGATCACCTAGCCTAGCAGCCAAGTTTTCTGACTTGGTCTAGAGCTCTTTGCACTACTCCTAACTCTTCAGTGAGCCCAGCCACCCCTGGGGGCAAGGGAGGGTATGGTCAACCAACAACAGCAAGATGCACCATTATGTTTAAAGAGCTGACTCAGCGAGACTTCTAATCAGCTGACTGTAGCACGGTTCCCCGCTGGCTATTGATGTCTCATCTCCCTTCTCTTCCTGGTGCCTCCCCTTGCTCATCCTAATGTGATCACTTACTCACAGGAATAAATTATGCACGTAGCCTACAGTCTATTAGGTAATCAGTGGTGTGCTGGCTGAAGGAGCCAGCAGGCAAGACAGGCTGTCTGGAGCAAAGGCCAGCAGAAGGGACAGTGTGGGCCCAGGAGTGGAAACGTCCCTGAGCAGGAAAAGCCCCAACCCTCCAAGCAATGGGTGAAACTGTCTGGGCCCTCAGGGACTGGACTTGCAGGCCAAACTTGAAAACAACTTGAGGAGCAAGGGCTGCCCTGCTCCAGCTGCAGTTTCCCAGCTTCACCATGCCTAAACCCCCAATCGCTGTAGGAGGCCTGTCTCTGATCCAGCTGGAACTAGAGCCTCTCAGACCTTAACAGACACAAGAATCACCTGGAGATCTTGTTAAAATAAAGGTTCTGATTCAGGAGGTCTGAAGGGCCTGAGAGTCTGCATTTCTGACAAGCTCCCAGGTGATGCCAAAGCTGCTGGTCTGGAAAAACAAGGACCTAGGAACTAGCCTGGGCCGCACTGAGTGGTCAGCCAGCATTGTTCACGCGTAGGTTCTTTTCCCATCCAGCCCCTTTGCATGTGCGGTTTCCTCTGCCTGCAACGTCCTTCCTTCTTGAATCTGCTCAGAAAAGTCCTGTTCGGCATTCATGCTCTGTCTTGGGTGATGTCTGTTCTCTCAAATCTTCACTGCCCCCGTCCTCCCCACGAGTAGACTCAGGGAAGGTGATATTTTCACTGTGCCCTGATCACACTTCATTACAATACTCTTGCTCTTTCATAATAGTTTGTCCATCTGTCGTTCTCTGGCCTGGAAGCTCTGTACAAACTGTACTGAGTCTTTGCTCTCTCCATACCCATGCCTGGCGGGGCCATCTTACCCACTTGGCACTCACCCAGTTGGCCTGAGAACTTTTCAGAGATCTCTGGAAAAGTATGAGACCCGCAAACAAAATCATTGGATCCAAAACATCAAGGGAAAAGTTTGCAATAGAAATTAATAAAATTTTAATGGAATGTCTACAACACAAAATATTACATCAACCTCATTAATGGTTTCATTTAGTATTCATAAAAATTTCATTGTATTTGAAGACGATGTGCAGGTTAGATTTTCTCACTTTGCAAGAATTCCTGAGTACCCCTGATAATCGCTTGGGAAATCAAAGCCAACCAGACATCAAATGAGTGACTTGTAGCCAAATAATTTCAAAAGCAAAGTTATAAAAATGATTCCTATAATTTTTCACAGGAAAAAAAAAAATTACATTTAGTATGTTTGATGTGCGTGAGGTGCAGCCTCCAAAGCGAGCGTGTCCAGACCGAAGTCTGAAAACAGCCTTGACGCCTGGCGGAGGGGAAGCAGCGCTAGGCCTCTGCTGAATGAGCGGGTGAGTAGGTGGCAATCCAAAGTGATGCTGGAAAGTCGGGGGGGGGGGGGGAGGGCGGGGAGAAAAACAGACAGGAGGAACAGACAAAAAGTAAGTTTTAAGACAGCGACAAAGGAAATCCTTGACAGCAAAAAAAATCCCCAGTCCCAACCGGCTGCCAGAAACAGGCGACATCGCCCCCTACTGGCTGGAGGAGTCCTGCGTTGCCCACAGACCGCGCTTCGTTTGTGATCTGTCATTTCTCCGACACCAAGAACTTCAAAGCCCCTTGGAATTGCCTCAAAGAGGAGAAATCAGTGGTCTCTGAGGACTAAGACTCTGCGTCTCCTCCGGGAAGGGGAGCTTTATAACTGACTCTGTGTCAGACATCCTGAAATGGATCCAAACCCATCTTGAACCTATTTCTACCTTCCTCCTGAACCACTTCTTGGCTAACATGTTCCATATGTTTCTTTCTCTGATGGAAAATAGGCTTTACTTTTATTTCAAAGGGCACCACTGAAAAGTCTGGGGACAAGACTTTGTTCTAAGACAAACAAGGTTTGGGAAGTACTTCTAAGGAGCAATCAGAGATAAACAGAAAGATTTATATACAAGATGTTCACTGCAGCATTATTTATAATAGCAAAAAATTGGAAACAGCCTAAATGCCCAACAAGGGGTTTGTTAAATAAATTATGACCTACCCACACAATAGATGTTTATACAGCCATTAACATTCATGTTTTGGGAGATTATTTCACAGAAATAGCCAACCTTTAGTGAGCCGTTCCCAGGCAGTATTGTCAGTGCTTTACAGGTGTCAACTCATTTCATTGTCACAACAATCCTATGAAGAAAATACTATTTGTATTATTACCATTTGACACATAAGGAAACTGAGGCACAGGAAAGCCGAGGTCACACCGCTAGAATGTGCGTTGAACTGGCACCCGAGAGGCTTTGCTGTTGTGCATTGTGTGATGCTTCCTCTCTCTCACACAGGTTCATTGAAATTCTGAGTCGTGTGGGTAGGGAGGGAGAGCTCCTTCCTGGGTTGACTGCAAAGCTGCAGAGAAGGAGGGCGGATCAGAGCTGCACCCTGAAGAATGTGGTCTTGGTCAGGTGACTCTTACAAGGAGTATTTATAGAGGAGGAATGAACCCAAGTGAAATCACACAGGTGGCAACATGTGGAGAGAGTTCAAAAAGCACCGGGGAGGCAGGTATCTGCACCTCAGATGCATTACAATTGTCCACTGAGAACCTGCAAATAAAGCACAAGGACCCAGGGCCAAGGCCCCGCAGTGTGTGCCAAAGCAGGGTCAGTAATAATTAAAGCCATTAAGGTCACTAAGCCTGCCCAGACACCGTGCTGAGTGCTGTCCCCAGGTGTCTCATTAAATCCTGGGGACAACAACCTCTCTTTGTAGTATCATTATTCCTATTTCACAGGTGAGAAAACTGAGATTTGGCAAGATCAAGCAATTTGCCTGAGATCTCCACTGGAAGTAATAATGGCTGGACTTGAACGTGCTGGTGCCGAGGCCAGAGGCTGCCATGCGCTTTGCTACATCCTGTCTCCCAGGAGGTGGGCTGCTCGCACAAGAATAGGAGCCGATGCTGTTTTCTGTTCCATCGGCTACAGCTGGCCTCCTTTGCTATTTAGGGAAACCGTTCTATATGAAAATGATTGCAGAGCCTCCTGGGTTTATGAGAACCCCCAGGAAGCCCAGCTTCTGGCAACACGTGAGAAGCAAAAGGGAAAGAATCTTCCACATTTGGGGAAAACAACCAAATGGCTCTGGTTCCTCAAGCTGGTGCTGTGTGAAATCTGAGGGAAATCGAGAAACAAAGGAACACCCCAGGCCCACCCCAGAAATTCTGGGCCCAGCCCCTCTGCCCGGGGCTGCTGGCACCTTAGGGTTTGCCTCCAGCCCCAGGGACTTGGTCCCTTTCTCCCCAGAGCTGCCACTCCCACTAGGTCCCTGGGCCCTGAACCTGCTCCCCCTGTCCTCCGACAGAGGTGCCCAGCTTTCCAACATTACTGCCCCCAAAGGCAAGCTCCCCTTTCCTTTTCTGACTATACCATCCACAATAGCAAAATGTGGGAATTTTTCTGAGTTTGATATTCACCATCTTTGTCTCCTTTCCTGGACAGGTCATTGGAGATCTCTGTGGATTCCAGCTGGCTACCGTGCACCTTGAGGACGGGCTCACCCAAACGCCCTCTGGCTGACCCTACCTGGCTTAGGGTCAGGGTCTACTTAGAATAGACAACCTTTGGGGATCAATCCAGTGCCAGCACCCCTCCTCTGAGAACCACCCTCCAACATGCCCACAGGGGTGGGCTCTAGAGCCATGCTGTCTAGGAGACCACCCCCTTTCTTGGCCACAGGGCTGATGCGGGGGGACCTGCCCTGAGGCAGCCAACCTGCTGCCTGGGCTCAGCCAGTCAGACTCTGCCCTGACAGTGGAGCCAGGACTAAGGTTCTGTCCTCAGCCTCCACGGGGCAGCTGCAGGTAGGAAGTGGGGAGGAAGCGGGAGCCGCGCAGCTGTGCGTGCCTTCTACACAGAGAGAGTGGCCAGAAAACAGAGAGAGGGAAGAGGAAGAGCCAGAGAAAGGGGAGGAGGCCACAGGCGTGACTCTGCAGTTCCTGATTCCAGTTCCTCAGAGGCAGGGCTGAATTTTTCACCCTTGGGTTTTGTGAAATACCACCATATCCTTCCCACAAGGTCATTGTTTTCCTTAAGAAAAAAGCTATTCCTTTCAGCCTTATGGGCACAGCAAGAACTGCCCCCATTAGACCACCAGGGCCAGAGGGGCTTCTCTGAAGGCCTGCGCCCCTGTCCTCTCTGGAGCTAGGGAGGGCTGTATTGAGGACGAGTGCCCACCCTGTCCCTGGAGCTTCCTCAGTGGAGCTCTGGACTATGGTATGTGCTTTGCACTGTCATTGCCATAGGATGGGCTCAACCTCAGAGAAGTGCCTTCCTTGTTCGTGTCTAGGACTTCTGCAACCTGCCTCTCCTTGGCCCACTCACCATTACCATACTGGTGACAGAGCCTGATTAATCCTTTCTCTCATGCTTCTAATTCTCAAATGGCTCCCTGATGCGCAGGAGGTAAAGTGCAAGTGCCCTGACACAGCATTCAAGGCCACTGTCCACCTTCCACAGCCTCATCACTTCCCGTCTCAGATTCTGTGTCTTACGTGGATAGCACTGCTCTTGGTTTCCCCTCCATGCCATTCCCTGTTCTGTTCCCTCTACCTAGAATTCTCTTTGCTTCCTTCTTAGCCTTGCTAACTCCCACCCATCTTGCAGGAGGACTCTGAATTCTGCTGTCTGTGCTTCCAGGAAAACGCTAAACCTCCCAGGCTGAGCGAAGGGCTCCTCCTCTGGGCTCACATACCCCCTGGCCCCACTTGGCCTATCAAAAGTCAAAGCAACTGACAACCTACTCTGTGTATCTCCCCAGTGCCACATGTAGTGTAACTTGGCCTCTGCCTGGCCACCCACCCCATCTTCTCACTACAATACCCTTTTAACCAAGGATGGGATTTTCAGAGAATACCTAGGTCACCTGTTCCTACTTTAAAGATGATAAAAGCGAGACTCAGAGAGGTTCACAGTGACCCAAAGTCACAGAGCTAAGAAGTGCTAGGCCTGAATTAGAAGCCAGGACTGCCTGCTTCAAGCTCTGTGCTCTTTGCACTGCGTGCAGTACCTAGCAGGTGAACTCTGCACTCCATGCTGTGCTCCATGCTGACACCACGATGAGTTCATTCAAACATGTGTATTCCATTGAGGGCCATCAACTTTTCTGAGCTCCAGTAAGACTTCCAATCTGCACCATGGAATCAAGGATTGGAATTTAGGCTCCCACTGTTCGTTGATGCCCTCATGTGGGCGGATGCTCTGGCGCAAAGGGTTTCCCACCTCCATCCCTTTGTACACGCTGTGCCCTCCGCCCACGTTCCCCATGAGAACTTTGTTTCTTGTTCCTGCTGTCCCATCAAGATCCACTCCAAGGATCCCCTTCTATTTGAAGCTTTCCAGGAACTCCCTGGGATTGTTGCTCATTGCCTCCTTGCTTTGTGTCCATTGAACTTGCATCTTTCTCTGTGGGAGAAATGGATTCCACACTGGGTATTGTACCTATCCATTTGTTAAAGTCTCTCCCTTAATAGATAGCGATTTCTATATTATTCAGCTCCAAGCCCAGAACCTGGCTTACAATAGGTGGTTAATTAAAGTGTGTTAAAAGGAAGGAGGAGGGAAGGAGGAGGGAAGGAGAGATGATGATTGTGAAGCGTTTCACACTGAGAGTGCCCACAAGCCCATGAGGACAGGAAGAAGATTGAACCCTGCTTGATTCCTCTACAGCTTCTGACAAAGGGCTGGGAACATAGTAAGGCATCAAGTAGCATTTTCTAAACAAATTATACATACTGTAACTTTCTTCTCTACTTGTGCTGGTATTTACAAAGCACTTCTGCATG
Organism: Daubentonia madagascariensis; assembly: GCA_023783475.1. NCBI lineage: Eukaryota > Metazoa > Chordata > Mammalia > Primates > Daubentoniidae > Daubentonia > Daubentonia madagascariensis. Next base: position 601,960 of record JAKFHU010000144.1, on the reverse strand, counting down.
CGTTGACATATATTTAATTTTCATAGTAATCACGAGGGGCCATACATTTTTTTTAATTTGCATGGAAGAGCTATTAAAATCAGCCACTAATCCCAAGCATTACCTTGTAGCAGCCAACCCCTTAGCATGTGTGCATATCTGAGGTCAGAGACCTGCTGCCCAGACATATTCACGTATGTGCTTTAATCATGTACCATGATATCTGTTACAAGCATCCTTGTCCACTTGGGATTATACGCAGCCTGGTTACATGATGCTTAAGGATACAGGGAGTCTTTGGCCAAGAAGTGGTCACTTACTCCCAAGATCAATGGCCCCAATCAGATAGCTCAGCCAGACCCACCTTGTAATTCAGTCCTGCGATTCCCTCCCCTCCCCAGCTTTCCACCATAGAGAAGCTCCCAAGCCTCCTGAGTTCTTTGTGGTTCCTGGCTGCTCCAGGGCACAATGCCAGCCCCTCTCAGATGTCAGCTGGCAGGCACAGCCAAGCACCACATCTCATTCTGCCTTACTTCTTAATTAGGCCTCCTCAGTGCTGCTGAGGCTGTCACCCCAGTTTCTCCAGTTTCCATGAGCATACCCATGTGCTGAGCCACCCTGATCAGTAACACAGGGCACCTGCCCCTGAGCTCTGCTCCACAGGAGACCTGCCAGACAAATGAAGACAGGGTCCCCAGGAGGACCTGGGTTGCCAGGGTCAGGCCCAGGGGAAGGGAAGGAAGGCACACTGGCAATGAAGGGTTGAGGCACAGAGGGGTGCAGACATACACCTCCCAGGGGTGCCTTAGAGGACCCCTCCCCAAGATCATCTCGCTTTTTCTCCTGCCTCCTACCCCAAGTGATGAAACAGCAATGCCCACAGCAACTTCCTACTCCCAGGCCATCCCTCTTTCTATAGCTTCTCTCGGAATTTACTGACCTCAGAGTTCCCCTTACAGGGACGGCGAAGGTATAACATGGCAAAGGTATAACATGACGACACTCAGAGGTTGCTGCCTCCCGAGAGCTTCCAGCCCTCCCTACAGCGCAGAGGCCAACCTTCGGTCAACTATCTCTTCTTTCAAGGGAGAAACCAGAGCAGGCCACTAGCAGAGGGGGAGGGACTGGGCAGTTAAGACCTGGGTTTGAGGCCTGACTTTACCACTAAGTTGCTGTGTTTCCATGGCAAGTGGCCCTGTCTCTCTGGGCCCCAGGTGCCTCCCCTTGAAGGGAAGGTGACTGCTGCTTTAAACCATCCATTTCTTCTCTTTTCCCAGTTCCTGCAATAACCAGAAACCACAGCTCCGGTTAGGGATAAAGCTTAGGAAGCAGACAGCGAAGGTTTCTCCTTTTTTGTAAAAACAACAATATAGCAACAAAAATAGTAATATTTCTATTTAGTGACTTTTTTCTCTGTGCCAGGCACCAGTCTAGGTATTTTTAAATACATAATCTCATATAATCTTCACAGCAGTGCTAGGAGGTAGATATTCTTACTGTAAAGATGGAAAATAAAGATCAGAAAAATTCTGTGTTTCATCCATGGACACACAGCTAGACGGGGGGTAGCAACCAGATTTGAAACTGGGCAGTGTGTCTCCAGAAAAATTACATTTTAGAATCCTATTCTTTCCTGCATGAGTCTCACCGTTTGGCCTTCCCTTCTCCACAGAACATTTGTAAAGTTTGCACACACACTTGGAGAGACGAAAAAAATTAATTTAAAATTAAAGATTTTACAGGCCACAATCTCTTACCATAGTCCAAAAATTTTAAATTAAAAAAATAATAATATGGCTAAAAATATTCTTAACTACTTAGAAATTAATAAACATACTTCTAGATAAGCCACGGTTCAAAGGGAACATTAAAACTGAAATTAAAAACCATCTAGAAACAGATGAAAAGGGGAACATTTTATTTCAAAACCTATGGGATCCTAAAAAAAAGCTTAACTCAGGGGAAAATATATTGCCTGAAATGCCTCTCTTAGTAAAGAAGAAAGACTAAAAATAAAGGAGCTGAATACACACCATAAGAAATTAGAAAAACAAGCAAACCGAAAGAAAAAAAAATTATGAAATCAGAATTAATCGACAGCTGAAATTAATAACAGAAAATAAGAGAAAGAAAAAATAAAGGCACAAATGGATTCCTGGAAACCAGAAGTGGCAAAAGAGCCCTAATAATGTCGTGGGGGGTGGAGGGGCCTTCAGGTTCCATGAGCATGTGCATTTTGCCAGGCCCACCTGTCAGCAGCGAGGGCTCCTGCCCGAAAGTCTAATGACCCCCGGACTCACAGCTTCCTCTCACCGCCCTCACGGCCTCTAAACTGTCCACTCGGGATATGTCACTGCAGGGCCTGGCGATTTCACCGCCCAACCAAGAAGACTCCTTGGCCTGGAGTCTTTAGCATTTCCTCCCAGAAACAAAGTTCCTCCATCTGGGCTTGTTAAGCAAACGAGTCAGTTTTGTCTTTTTCAGCAATGAAAGCTGCTGTGGTTTTGTTTTCTCCCTGTTGCCAGAAGTCAAGAGGAAGTCTGTGGTTAGACATCTTCGGGTGGAGACGCACACAAACACAGTGGCTATTAATGAGCTCCTCGGATTCAGCTCTCCCGGTCTGAGCGTGGGGCTGATGAAACCGAGCAAGCAGGAGTGAGCCCTCCAGCCCTGCAGCAGCACTGTCCCTCCTCTTGTCCTCCGCCTGCCTTTGTTTCCCATTCTGACAGGAGGATGCTAGGGATCTGCTTTTCCTTCAAAGGATGAGGCAACTCCATTTGCTTTCACTCAAAGCCAGAGACTAAATTTAAGAGATCCCTGCAAATTCAGGGCCCACCTTGGTATCGGAGCTGGTGCAGGCACCACTGGCTGCCACCCATTATCCATCCAACCCCTTTTTTCCCATCAAAATCCTGAATTTGTTGAGGGTTGTGGAATGTCCAGCCAAAAATATTCCCTCCCCCAGCCTTCCTTGTATCTAGAGGATGACCCTTTGCTTACAGTTCTGGTCAACATTACAGCCGTTGCATTTCTAAGAAAATTTTTGCATTCTAATATAGGCACCAACTCTACCTCCTTCTCCCTTCTTTTTCTTACCTGGAATTTGAACATAAAGCCTGGAGGGGTAGCATCCAGCTTGGGTTTATAAGGTAGCACGTGTGAGGGTGGAGTTTGAGCAGAAAAGTAGAAAGGGAGTAGGCTCCTGTTGGCATTACTAAATCACTCTCTCCAGCTCTGTCCTACCCCCCCAGGAATTCTTAGGTCACAGGGAAGACAAAGCGTCAACTGTAGCTGGCTGCTCTGTTGCTTGCAGCTGAATGCATTCCTAATCGAAACAAGAACCCTGGCTTTTATGGATCTTTAAAACACTTTCACTCCATCCTCTCATTGGGGCCTCACAAGAATTCTTCATGGTAGACCAGATCAATGTCTTTCGTCCCATATTCAGATGAGGAAACTGAGGTTCTGTGGTGGGGAAGTGGGTCAGACAGAATCAGGGCCTGAACTCCAGGACTTTATGTCCCCCATTCCATTGATTTTCCCAGGAAAAATCCTTCTTGCCTCCAAAGCAGTTCACAGCTATTTTCTCCCTGTAGTATCTCCTCACACACAATCTTACACACAAAAAGTGGAAGTTCCTCAGGAACCCAGGAGCATGTGAACCAACTGCAGTCTCAGCTTCCAGTGCCAGAAGTACATGTGCGCTTTTATTTTAAAATCTATCACCTTGAGTCAAAGGATCTGGGTTCAGATCTTGGCTCTTCCCCTTACTTGTTATGTGATCATGGGAAAATGTCTGAAAACCTCCCTACGCATCTATAAAATGGGAATAGCAGTCCTTCTCCCCTGAGGCTACGATAAGAAGCTCAGAGATATGTGATAATCTATAATGCATGGTAATAAGCTCAGAGAGAATAATCTCTGAACGCTCAGGCTGTCAGGGGGAGCACGTTATGCGTGATAAAGCACTGGGCATCCTCATTAGGAGGCTGTTACCATGATGGCTTCGTCTGTCTCAAGGGTCTGAGTCCTCCCAGAGCACAGCCTCTCTGTGGCTGATGGTAAATTATGGATATGTTTCACATGTCTTCCTGACCACTCATCACCATTTGTCAACCTCACGAGAGCTGAGAACATTGATCTCATGAGATTACACCTTTCAGAAAGAATAATTTCAGTGTTACAATTCTTATTTGCTCATTAAGTTGGTCTATTTTATTTTGTAAGTTCTTTCCTTTCTTCGTATCAAAATTTATTCATTCACACACTTTCAAAATAATATTGAGTTAGGTATTAAGCTGGGGATTCTCAGAGTACGAAGGGACTTAAAAATCATCTGTCCCATCCTGCCCTTCACAGCCCACCCCCTCCCCGATTGAGGCTGGCATTCATCTTCAGGCCCCCGTCCCCTCCCTAGTGGACATCTAGCCTCCACTTGCTCACCTTAGAGACAAAGAGTTTACTGCCTCCCAAGGCAGTCCGTTCGTCTCTGAATATTCTCTGTTAGAATGTTCTTCCTCAAACAGACACTTCTTGGCAGACACAAGGATGTGTTCTTGGCAAACCTCTAATACTGTGCACACTTGGCTGTGTAGGATGGTGACTGGCAGAGCTGGTGGGGGACGAAGGAGCCACGTGAGGTGTTACCAAACAGGAAGTGCCATCTGGGCTGGATGATGACATGAGGGAAGCATCAATCAGCTGCCTGGGTGGCTCTCAAGACAGCTTTTTTCTTCATTCCATTAAAGAACTCAACAGCAGCAATTATTCAGTTAATTCTGACATTCTGAGTATTCTGTGGGATAGACCAGGCTATAACAACATTGAAATCTAAGGGCCTTAATATAATGAAACTTTGTTTCTTGCTCATATAGAGTGCCATGGAATGGGAGCCCCATCCCAATTTTGCATGCCATCAGGAAGACAGGGCCTCCAAGTCACCACAACCAAGAAAGAGGAGGAGGAGGCACACCAGCTTGTACCTGCATTAGCCTCAGTCTGCAGGTGTATCTTGTATTATAGCACGTTGCTTTATTGCACTTCACAGATAGTACGTTTTTCACAAATTGAAGGTTTGTGGCATCATTGCACGGAGGAGATCTGTCAACTCAATTTTTCCAACAGCATGTGCTCAATTCATGTCTCTGTGCCACATTTTGGTAATTCTCACAATATTTCAAGCTCTTTTATTATTGCTATATCTGTTATGGTGATTTGTAATCAGTGATCTTTGATGTTACCACTGTAATTGTTTTGGGGTGCCAAAACTGTGACCATATAAGATGACAAACTTAATCAATAAATGTTGTGTGTGTTCTGACTGCTCCACTGACTGGCTGTTCCCCTGTATCTCTCCCGCTCCTTGGACCTCCCTATTCCTTGAGGCACAACAATATTGAAATTAGGCAAAGTAATAATCCTGCAGTGGCCTGTAAGTGTTCAAGTGAAAAAAAGAGTCACACATCTTTCACTTTAAATCAAAAGCTAGAAATGACTAAGCTTAGTGAGGAAGACATGTCAAAAGCCCAGATAGGCCAAAAGCTAGGCATCTTGTGCCAAATAGTTAGCCAAGTTATTAATGCAAAGGAAAAATTCTTGAAGGACACTCGAAGTGTTACTCTAGTGAACATATGAATGATAAGAAAGCAAAATAGCCTTATTGCTGATATTGAGAAAGTTTGAGTGGTCTGGATAGAAGATCAAACCAGCTACAACATTCTGTTAAGCCAAAACCTAATCTACAGCAAGGCCCTAACTCTGTTGAATCCTATGAAGGCTGAGAGAGGTGAGGAAGCTGCAGAAGGAAAGCTGGAAGCTAGCAGAGGTTGATTCATGAGGTTTAAGGAAAGAAGCCGTCTCCATAACATAATAGTGTGAGTACTGATGTAGAAGCTACAAGTTTTCCAGAAGATCTAGGTAAGATCATTGATGAAGGTGGATACACTAAACAACAGATTTTCAAGGTAAGCAAAACAGCTTTCTATTGGAAGAAGATGTCATCTAGGACTTTCATAGCCAGAGAGGAGAAGTCAATGCCTGGCTCTACCAGCCTCGAGAGAGGCTGACTGTCTTGCTAGGGGCTTATGCAACCAGTGACTTTACGTTGAAGCCAATGTTCATTTATCATTCTGAAAATCCTGGGACTTCAAGAAATACACTTATATACTCTCCCTGGACTCTATCAATGGAATGACAAAGCCTGGATGACAGCACATCTGTTTACAGCACAGTTTACTGAATTTTTTAAAGCCTACTGTTGAGATCTACTGCTCAGAAAAAAAGATCTCTTTCAAAATATTCCTGTTCATTGACAATGTACCTGATCACCCAAGAGCTCTGATGGAGATACACAAGGAAATTAACATTGTTTTCATGCCTGCTAATACAATATCCATTCTCAGCCTGTGGATCAAGAAGAAATTTTGACTTTCAAGTCTTACTATGAAAGAAATACATTTAGTAAGAACATAGTTGCCAGAGATAGTGATTCCTCTGATGGATCTGGGCAAAGTAAATTGAAACCTTTCTGGAAAGGATTCACCATTCTAGATGCCATAAAGAACATTTGGGATTCATGGGAGGAGGTCAACATATTGATATGAACAGGAGTTTGGAAGAAGTTGATTCCAACCCTCATGGACGACTTTGAGGGGATTAAGACTTCAGTGGGGGAAGGAACTGCAAACATGGTGGAAATAGCAAGAGAAATAGAATTAGAAGTGAAGCCCAAGGATGTGACTGAATTGCTGTAATTTCATGATAAAACTTTAGCGGATGAAGAGTTGCTTCTTATGTACATGCAAAGAAAGTGGTTTCTTGAGGTAGAATCTACCCCTGGAGAAGATGCTGTAAACATTTTTGAAATGACAACAAAGGATTTCGAATATTACATAAACTTCCTGGGTAAAGCAGCAGCAGGGTTTGAGAGGATTGACTTCAATTTTGAAAGAAGTTCTACTGTGAGTAAAATGCTATCAAACAGGATAGCATGCTACAGAGAAATCTCTTGTGAAAGGAAGAGTCAATTGATGCAGCAAACTTCATTGTCTTATTTTAAGAAATTGCCACAGCCACCCCAACCTTCAGCAACAACCACCCTGGTCAGTCAGCAGCCAGTGACATTGAGGCAAAATCCTCCATCAGCAAAAAGATTATGACCTACAGAAGGCTGAAATGATTGTTAGCATTTTTTAACCACAAAGTATTTTAAATTAAGATGTGTACATTGTGTTTTTAGACATAATGCTATTGCACACTTAATAGACTACCAGTATAGTGTAAACATCTTTTATGTACCAGAAAACCAAAAAATATGTGTGACTCACTTTATTGCAATATTTGCTTTATTGTGGTGGTCTGGAACTAAGCCTGCAATGTCTCTGAGGTTTGCCTATATTGGTCAGAAGAAGCCACATCTAGGAGGCTGGGAAGTGTAGGGGAGCACATGGAGTATGTGGGGTGCGCCATCTCTCCCACAGTCTGCCATCTCCTAGTAGTTCTCAGGGTATGCCGTTACAGAAACCAGAGTCAACTCTGCAAAGAAGAAAAGCCCTGCAAGTTAATGGAAATGAACCACGCAAGGTCATGGGTGAAGGGGGGTCCTCTGCCTGCCACCAGTCACTCTGGTAGGTATCGCGTGGCAGTCTGTGTTGGGGTTTGTCATGCGCAGGTGGCCAGGCTCTTCCACCTGCAGTGCCCATGTGCTAATGTGATGAGGACAAAGTTGCTGTGTGGAGTGGTCCCAGCCTCCCCACCATGCCTCCCATCACTGTGTTGGCTTCCACCTACCAGCAAAAATGTGGTCCTCGCCTGCTCCATCTCTCCTCCCCAGCTATTAAGGAAGGGTTCTATCTTGGCCATCCCGGTTCCCAGGAGGCCAGGGAAAGATGGACAGCACTGGAGAGACTGCAGGGAAGGGGTAGTATCCTGGCTTGCTGGGTCAATTCCTGAGTTCTCCTTTGCAGGGAGGAGTTTGGGTCAGAAGTGAAGTAGAAAGAAAAGTAAAAAAGAATGAGGCAGAGGAGAAGAGGGAGGGAAAAGGGAAGGAAACACCGATGGTAAGCCCATCCATGCAAAGGAGGTGGGAAGACCCAAGGAAAGACGGCGTGTCGGGTTGACGGGGCATCAGGAGAGCTTGAGGCATTTTGCAGAGCTGAAGTTCCTAGAGGAGTTTTGAAGCACAAGGTAACGAGTTGGTGAAGTAAAAGGGGACCTCATTCCTTTTTATTTCTTTGAGAGATGTGCACACAGACTGAAAATCTCTTTCACTTTCTCTCTGTTCCTGGATTGTGCTTCTTTGAATATAACTTAATGTAAACACTGGGTCACAAGGAATCCCCACATTTACTCAGGTTACATTCAAAACAATGAGCACTGTATTCCCAGAGCATGTAAGGAAAATGCGTAAAAATCAAGAAGTGGCCATAACTGCTCAGAAAGATATTAATAAGCTTTGGGAATGACAAAAGATAAGGACACCCCCCCCCCCCGCCAGCCCTCTCTGAGAGCCCGGCAGGGTGCCTGTGCTCCTCTCCCACTGAGCTGCCAGGCCTGAACCCCACTTCCTGGATACAAGCTGACTAGGGAGTATCTCCTCCCTCGCTCTGCTCCGGTACCTCCCCTCGTGGAGGCCACAGTGACGTTAGCTTTGTTGGCTACCACATCCCACCGTTGACTCATATGAAACTTCCTGTCAACTAAAAAACCAACACCTTTTCACTTGTGCTGTTGACCCAGGTATCCCACATCCTGTGTGTGTCTGGTGGGTATTGTGAACTCTGGTCTGAGCAAAGTCTCTATTACCTTTCATCTTGCTGTGCAGTCATTGTGGCCCGATGTTAATTTCAGGCCCTTTGGGATTTTGCCTCTCACCTCCCCTGTATTGTCCATCCCCCCCATCTTCCCATGTACCCCTCAATAACAAGACAATTTAGGGCCATGTGTGAATCAGTGCCCCAGCCTTTGGAGTCAGACCCATCTAGGTTCCAAGTCTTATTACATCAATGGCTGTGAGACCTTGGGCAAGTTATTTACCGTCTCTTAAGTCTTCATTTCCTGGTTTGTAGAAGTGTAATACAACCTATCTTACATGCTGTGAAGAGTAAAAGAAATAATCTACGTAAAATATTGATGGTGGGAGGCTGACTAGGCCACATGTTGTGTGGCGGGCTTTGGTGACTTTGGGGGCTGGGGGTGAGCTCTGCCTGGCTGTGGGGATGGCAGGGATGGGGAAGACAATTGCAGTGATCAGAGATAAGGACATGGTGACTGGTTTCCTGCTGGGCAACAGGGGAGCTTAACAAGAACCACCACCCGAATTTCCTGGTGGTGGGAAAGGATACAACCATCAGTGAGATTGAAGACACTTTCTGGCAGTTTCTAAACTGGGACGATATTGGCATCATCCTCGTCAACCACCACGTTGCAGAGATGGTCCAGCACGCCCTCGACACGCACCAGCACTCCATTCCAGCCATCCTGGTGGTCACATCCAAGGAGCACCCCGTGATGCTGCCAAGGACTTCATCCCGTGCAGGGCCAGGGGCATGTTCACTGCCGAAGACCTGCGCTGGGGGACTCCCCACAGCCCTTCTGCCCCTCCCTCATGTCCAGGCCTCTCTTAGCCGTGCCATCAGCCCTTCTTTAAGTTTTGAGCCTCTGATTTCCAATTACCTGCCCCTTCCCACTCTACCGAGAGGCTAGGTGAGGCCCTTGTAGGTTGCTGGGGCTCTGCCATTAAAATCAAAGCTGGTTAGGGAACAGGAAGCCTAACCATCTTCTCTCTCCACTACCTCTTCCCTGTGCTGTTACACAGTGTCATTGTCAATGTTAAATTAAAGTAATATTCTTGCCTCTCTCCAAAAAAAATTAAACAATAAAATAAAATAAAATAAAATATTGGTGGTGGTTGCTGACACTTAGGAGTTTCTCAATAAATGTTCATCCTTTTCTTCCACCTATAATTCCATTCTAGTCATCAATAAAAGTGTTGAATAAGATGTGGCCAAAGACAGAGCCCCTTGGCATACCACTAAAGACTCCTGTCTAGGCTGATGTAGCTAGATTTATTCATTCCATTTGGGCGTGGCTCTTTGACCAGTTCCTAATCCATCTCATTCCACCAGAACCCAGCCCAATCTCTTCATTTTGAGACCATGATGAGACACCTTGTCAAATGTCTTGCTCAAGTCCAAATGGATCACACATTTCTGATCTGACTGTCTAATAATCCAAAATGGTGTACAGGAGAGATCAGATGTGGGGATCATGGTGCTTTGGCCATTCTGGTGGACAGAGATGGGGAGGTGGGTAAGTGACACTCACATTTGATTGTCAGAATGCTGGGCTCCTGGAGAGAAGCCTTATTTCCCAGGAATGTGCCAGGTAGGCAGAAGAGGCAATAGGTATGACTGAGTATGTTCTGTCACCCAGGAGCTGGCCCAGAGGTGTGTGGTGGTGTCACTGGACCAAGACCTAGAGCCCAGGGTTCTAGTCTCATAGTCACTGGATGACCTTGGGCAAGTCTCCTAACTTCCTGGCTTGTTGCAGCTAAGCCATCCCGAGCAGATCATCACTATGAACCACGCCTCTTTACATCTTAACTGTCTGTCCAGTTCCTCCCCAGGCACAGGAAATGGAAGTATTTGACCCATCAGGTACACACACCCCAGGGTGCAGGTAATGAATACATGGCAGGGCTCCAGAGAGCATAGGAAGCTACAGCAAAGGTACAGCAGCCCGTCCTAAAGCAGCGGTTAATTAGAGAATTGCGAGGTGTGTGCACATGTGGCTGTACTATGGGACAGAAGTATATTTCTTTAAAGTTGGTGTGAATTTTTAAAATAAAGCCTGAGATTTCTAAGACATTCCCTATCTGCCACTGGCATATGACCCCCAAACCCGTGGGCACAATGTCACTTTCTCTGTCATTTGAAAGTCACCCTACTAGGCAGAATGGCCCAGGAAGCTATCTTGGATGCATGGAGACCAAATGGCTCTTCTTGGCTTCCTTGGTACTCCAAGGAGAAATCCAGCCACTTTCCATTTCATGAGCTGACTTCTCCCCTGGGGCACACTGCCCACCCCCCAGTGCCCGCTCCCCCACTCCAGGAGCTCTCCTGATGCTCTGAAGGAGTAGCATCAACAGCCTCCACCCACCCCCATCACAATCGGCAGTCACAATTGTCTACTGTGGCCTTGATCTTGGGCCCCTACTTCCAGGCTGGCAATGCAGAAAAAACCACTAGACTTGGAGTAAGAAAGGCCAGTGTTCAAATCCTGGCCCTCTCTCACCAGGTAAGGGCCATGGGCAAGTCCCCTACCTCTCTGAGGTCAGATCTGCAAATCGCAAATTGGGAAAATAGGACCTACCTCCTGGGTGGTTGGGGAGTTATTGGGAAGGGTCTGGCTCCTCATGTATCCTCAACTGCCTATCACCCCACCTTCCTCTTTGCCTCAATTCTTCCAAAATAGTAGGTTCCCTTTCCTTCTAATTTTTACCCCATGGGGCACAGCATAGTGAAAAATGAAAATGATTGGCCAAGAGGAGACCTGACTTTGAGTCCACAGAACTCAATGTGACTATCAAGTCAGCTACATAAGCCATGCCTCAGTTTCCTCACCTTTAAAATCACAGGGTTGAATTAGACATCAGTAAAATCAGTTTCCACAGGTTGTATGCCTGCTGAGTGCCAGTCATTTTATAAATGTTGTTTAATTTGTATTAATTCAGTACCCTGCAAGAAGGCATTATCAGGCGTTATTATATGACAGGCAGTGGGACACAGAAATCGAGAGCATGAGCATTGAGCTAAGACTGCTTAACCTCACCTCCCTGCTCCTCACTTAGATGTTTTTTGATCTAAGACAAGTAACATATGACTCAGTTTCCTCTCTGCAAACTACGGTATTTACAAAGATTAAACCAGAGCATCCACACCAGGGACTTCACCCAGCACCTGGCACCTGCATAAGCAATTACCCCAGAGCATCTGAGATATCAGAGACCTGCCCAAGGTTACGTAGCTCAGAGCTATCCAGCTCCAAAGCCATGGTCTGGTCCCCTGTAGAGCCCTGTCTCTTTACAGGACTGTTGAGGGCCCTCTAGGAAAATCTCTGGTGTTGACTCTAGAGTTGGTGGGCTGGTGCTCTAGTGCCCAGGAGGAACCCTTTGGATGTCAGGGGAGAGGCATGAGATCCTGAGGAACTAAACTTCCCTCATTCGTGGCAGACCACCAAGACCCCAGCAGACATGCCCACAGAGAACACACACATAGACACACACATGCACACATACCTACGCATTTACCACAGGAGCCAGTTCCCCAGCTTAGCCAGTTCCAAGGCTCCATCCCAGAGCACTACTGCATGCAAAGCTTTGGATCAGCTAGCTCATCAACACACCTGCCACGGGGCCCGGCCTCTGCTGGGTGTTGTGATGGACACATGTGAGAATTCCCTTCAATGTTACATTTATCGAGCACCTACTATGTGCTAGGCCCTATGCAAAGCGCTGTGACCTCAAAGACAAATAACCCAGTGTCACTGGACTATGGACAAGACTGGCTCACTGCAAAACAGAAAATACAAACCAAAAGATGAGTACAATAAAGTCTTACCAGTACCGGAGACATGAGCTGAGTCTTAAAGTCATTAAGTATCCTCACCATGGGGACAGGGTAAGGAACAGACCTCCCAGGCAGAAGAAGCAGCTTAAGCACCTGCATGGAGGTGGAAGACAACCTGGCATAGCTACAGCTGGGTTGGTGGGGAGGACAGTGACGAGAGATAAGGCTGGGGAGCTAAGCCAAGGGTTTGGCCTTGTCTTATGTCAATGGGAAGACACTGAAGGACACTTAATAGGCACAGAGAGAGCACAGGAGGAGAGAGTTTTGTATAAGAAGCCTAGGAAGACTTCCTGGAGGAGGTGGCTTCTGAGCAGGCCCTTAGGTGACTGTCAGGACCTTGGGAGGTAGAGGTAGAGAGGAAGGGCCTTTCAGTGAGAGGGCTCACAGTGAGTCAAAGCATAGAACAGTAGGTGCAGGGCCATCTGGGGATGGCCAGGGCCATTAAGGGGTAGTGTGGGAGATATCACAGTATGGCTGCAGGTGAGGGCCATAGGAGGTCAGGGAAGGGAGGGAGCACTATGGCTGGTATGGTCAGAGAAAGCTTCATAGAGAATGAACGAACAAATAAAGCAATCAGCCAATGAGTAGGCCTTGATTTGAACCACCAAGTTTAATAGGTGTGAGTAAGCACAGGTTGCGCACCCAGGCAGGCCAGGCTGCCCATGCCCCTGCAACCACCTTTTCATCACATCCCTCGTCAAAACTGACCCATCTGGAGCTCCCTGTCTTTGGGACCCCATCAGGAATCTCAAAGCTAATCTTTTGAGCTAATTGTCATCACCACATTTCAAGGTGGAGCAAATCCTAGATTCCATACAACCTAAACCCCTAATTTTACATCTGAGAAAACTAAAGGCCAGGGATGAGAAGTGACTCATCCAAGGTCACATAGCAAGAGAGTCAGAGTCAGGACTAGTACCGGGAGTCCCAGCCCCTCCCTCGGGCCCCCGCCACTTCCCTGCCCTGTGTCTCACTCACCAGCCTCCAGGGGTGCATGGATTTCCCCAACCCAAGCTCATTCTTTTTAGTACAGAGACTTCTTGAAGGTGAAGTTGCTCATTTTGACTCAAAGGAATGAATCTGTGACGGAGATGTTTCAAGAAATGTGCCCAGTTCTGGGGAAATATCTGGGTATTGTGGTCCCACAGATAGACCACGCAGGCAACTCACCCCCTTCCCCAGAGGTGGAGCTGGCCTGAGCCCCAGGTGCAGAGTGGGGAGTGGGGAGCAGCTAGGGGTTTCATGTATATTTATTCAATCCCACTGAAACTTCACAGTGAAGGTGATATGAACCCCATTTTGCAGAAAATGAGGTTTCAGGAGGCTAAGAAGTTTCCCGAGGCATGAAGGTGGTAGAATCGGGATTTGCTGTCAGACCACTCCCTCCTGGCCAGAGGACACCATCCCCCATCTGTCTTTCTTCCCTCAAGGACCTGGGCAGCCTTATAGTGGAAGATTTGCTCTTTATCAGGTCAATAACAGCCCATTAGGAAGCCTCTGTTTAATAAACCATTGATGTTAAATTATTGAAGGGATAGGAAAGTGCTATGAAGATTCAGATAGACAGGAGCAGGGAGGGTGTCCAACAGAGAAGAAAGGAACGATAAAAGAATATTAGCTGAATATCCATGAGCAAGACATTCTCTTGGGTGTGACTGTACAGGTTTGTATAGCAATCATAGTATAACCAATGTCCCCCCATTTCACAGAGGAGGAACCTGAGGCTCAGAGAGGCTTTCCCGAGTGCCCAAAAATAAACAGCCATTGAGTGGGGCCTGACTTGGGTCAGACTGGCTCTTTCCCTGGCACTGTACACTGTGCTGCCCGCCGAGAGTCAGGATGCAGGAACGGACAGTGAACACAGCGGGGAGCTGAGGGGATGGAGGACACAGGCAGGGCTGGGGTGAGTCAGGATCAGAGGGAAGGATCAGAGGGAAGGAGTGCCGGGGAGGGGAGAAGCCAGGAGGCCCAGGTCAGACAGGGCTCGGGCACAGAAGACTTGGGGAGTTTGATTCTTAGAAATACCTGTTTCTTTCATGAGCTTCACTTATGACATTTTTTACCAAACTTTATAACGTGAAGCCACCTTCTCGCTGAGTCCGAAGCAAGAATGACCAAAATCTCTCTTCTTCTTCTTCCTCTTTCTCCTCCTCTTCCTCCTTCCCTCCCCCTCCTCCTCCTTCCACTGTACTATTGGATTAGGGCCCCACCCTTATGACTTCATTTAATTTCACCTCCTGAAGACCCTATCTCCAGATACAGTCACATTGGGGGTTAGGAATTCAACATATGAATTTGGAGGGAGCAAACAATTCAGTCCAAGGAAGGAATTTAATCAAGGCATCATAAAAGGCCTTCAGCATTTCACACTCCTCTCTAGGAAACCTAGCAAAGGCTTTCACCATCCTTGCTCCATCTGGGAGCCCCTTAAAGAGTAATTTTGCCACAGTTCTTTCAGGCTGCTATGACCAAGCCAGGTCTCAGTACATCCTGCCCAGTTTTCTGGGAGTGGGAGCCTGGAGCGTCGGCGGGCTTCCTACAGAAGACAGGCCTGTGATGGATTGCAGATGCTTGGCTCTCCCTGGGCTAGCCAGGAGCACTGGCCTGAGAGCTGGGCCTTCTCATGTCTTGCCACGCCCCCGTAGGACCTTGGGCCAGGCCCTCCCTCTAGGTTTCAATTTTGCCACCCCTAAAATGAGGGAGGTGGATTCGTAGTTTTTAAGAACCTTCCACTACACTTGCTTTACCCATTCCTAGAGAAAAGTAGATTCAGAGAGTCACAAGTAAACAGTAGAAGAGTTAGGCTAAGGAAGAATCCTGGCTGCTTTACTAACTGCTGAGAAACCTTGGGCCAATGGCTTAATCTCGGAATTTCTCCATTTGGATATGGGACTTATAACAATTACCTCCGTCATGTAGCTTCCAGCATCACTGTGATAGATGGATTGCATTAGGGCCCCGATTCTTTATCCTTCCCTGTGCCTGTGGACTCTGCTGTGACTTTGTGATTCCTCTTACTATAATGAGATGGAGTCTCTCCCCCTGCTATGGTCTGAATGTTTGCCTTCCCTGAAAATTTATATGCTGAGACCTAAACATCAACGTAGTGGTATTAGGAGGTGGACACTTTGGGATATGATTATGTCATGAGGGCAGAGCCCCCACAAGTGGGATTAGGTCCTTATGAAAGGAACCCCAAAGAGCTGCTCTGGCCAGCCCACCTTGTGAGGATACAGTGAGAAGACGACATCTGTGAGCAAAGAAGCCAGCCCTCACCAGATGCCTAATCTGCCTGCACCTTGATCTTAGACTCTCCAGCCTCCAAAACTCTGAGAAATAATTTTGTTTGTTTGTTTATAAGCTACTCAGTTTATGGAATTTTGTTACAGCAGCTCAAATAAACTAAGACACCCCCTCTTTGATTCAGAGTTTGGCCATGTCCCTTGCTTGTGACCCAAGCAGACATTTGGGAAAGTGCAAAGACTGGGTCTGCTTGCTTTTGCAATCTACCATCACCATGAGAACATGCCTTAGCTAGCCTGCTGGAGGGTGAGAAACACATGGGGTGGACCCAAGTTGCCCTAGTTGTCCCAGATGAGGTCAGCCAAGATCACCCAGCAGCCAACCTGTCCCCAGACATGTAAAAAGCTCAGTCCAGGCCAGAAGGACTTCCCAGCTGACTCATTAAATCAATGAACTAAAATGTTCTGATATTTTTTTTAAGCCACTGAGATGGCTTGTTGTACAATATTATTTTGGTAATTGATAATGTACAGGATCATAAAATGGCACACAATAGGTGCTCAATAAGTGTTTGTTTCCTCATTCTACCCACCCCAGACCTTCAGGTGCAAACTTAGTTCTTATAGAGATAGTTGGGAGACATAAATTGTAGTTCTGGTGCATTTTGAGCTTCAATCTTATTGTTACTCCTGCTTCAGATTGATTACAGACACTGACTGCTCAATTTTGATTAAATACTAAATCATAAGCTGCTTACAAAATGCCTGCAAAAAGCTGACATTTATGAAGTCCAATAAACTACTTGTAAGAACAGGAGTGCTAGATTGGGAGAAAAAAATAAAATCTTCATCCAAACAAACATCAGTTGACAGCAGACAGATGGTCAGAATCCCTTACTTGTAAACTGGAAAAATTAAGATTTGGCAAGGGTTGTCTGAAAAGAACTAGCAAACATCAAAGTTTCCCCTTTCTATGCTGGTGTTTTTCTGGGCCTGACTTCAATATTTTCACAGGCTACTGCACGGAAAAGGTGTTGTAGGCCTCCGCGTTGCTGGCAAGGAAAGGCTAAGAAATACCAGCAAGGATTTATAGGAAGTGAGGTTGCCAACATCCCAAAGAGTGAGCGTTTAAAAGCCAGCAACTGCACATTCCCATAAATCCCCATAACTCAGCATCAGGCCTTCCCCTTAATCTGCTGAGGTGTGAGCGAAAGGAAGGCAGAATTTTCTAGCTCGATTTTCCATTCGGATCAGCTTTCACAGGGGTGACTGCTGAGTTAATCTTTCGGGGCCAGCAGCAGTCTTAATAGAAATGGCATCCAGCCTCAAAACCACAGGGCTGGGCTTTCCTCACCTTTGTTAAATGAAGAAATAAGGGTGTTAAGAGGGGCTTTGGCTCCAGCTCAAACAAGCCCCATAGATCCAGGAGAGGCAGAGGCTTTGGCTGGCCTGGTTCTCATTTCTCCCTGGCTTCTCCACGACCTCAGGAGCATTCAGAAAGTATGTGCTGATGAGGTGGACTTGTGTATTATTTGGCTATGCACATAGTGTGCCAAGGATTGCCAAGCTGGCATTGCTCCAAAGATGCCCTCATGCCACTCCTTGGTGGCACTGCCCCTGTAGCTTCAGTTGCACTGGACTCACACAAGCCCATGCCCTCACAAATGACAGAATCTGTGACCCCTGCAGTGTCCTGTGTGGGACAGATTGTTGGGCTTTCAGCTTAGGAACCAGACCCAGCCATCTTTTCCTCCTCCTGGCTGCATGGGCAAGGTCTTAAGCCAAGCTGAGCCTCAGGTTCTCCAACCTCCAACTGGGGGAAATTGTGTCTACCTTGTGGGGGTGGGGAGAGTTGACAAGGACAGGACGTGAAGGAGATAAACTCATAAGCAGGTCATTGCAATATATACTGAGTGCAATGATAAAGATATGCACGGGGCATTACAGGAACACAGAGGACACCTTTTCCAGTCTGGGATGTGATTGGGGTTTGCAGGGAAGCCTTCCTGGAAGAAGTGACACCTAAACTGAATCTTAAAGGTTGATAGGAGTTAACTGGCAGAACAGAATAGGAATGAGCCTTCCAGGAAGAGAAGACAAGTGAGAAAATTATTGTTAACCAGCTTCAGCTTGAACACCCCCAGTGACGGCCTGTTGGCGAGCCCGTTCTTGCTAAGACAGCTCAGACTATTGGAAAATTCATTTTTAGAGAGAGTCTCCCTGTAGCTTCCACCTATTAGCCCTACACCCTTCGCAGGGCATATACTAAAGACAGCTCTTGTGTCTTTACTTCTCCGGGCAATAGCTTGTGCATCAGAGAATGGAATTCTACACCGTGCTGGCCCCTTTTCTTACCTGTGTCCTGGCTCAACATTCCAGGAGAACAGGGGTCAAAGCCCTGAAGATGCCTAATGGACCCATTTGCTAAATGAGTAACCTTGGAATTGGAGCTGAACTTCAGAGTGAAGGATCTAGCTCAGGGTGCAGGGTCTAGCTCAGGGCAGAGGTTGTGGCCCAGCTCTGGCTCCAAGGGCCCTTCAAAACCACAGTCTGAAGTCTGACTGGTGAATAGAGTCCTTCAAGTCAAGGCCTAGATGATAAAAGGCAGTGAGGGAGTGTGGCTGGCCCTGACCTTTAGGGTCCGGCTCCCTAGCTGAGCTGTGGGGAAGCCCCGGGCAGTCTCCTTGCAGTGAGCAATGGGTGGGGCAGCCGTGTCCAAAGTCAACACATGACGCACATGTAGAGGCATACCTGGCCCACAGTAAGGGCTCTCTGAGTGTTTGCT
This sequence comes from Daubentonia madagascariensis, assembly GCA_023783475.1. Taxonomy (NCBI): domain Eukaryota; kingdom Metazoa; phylum Chordata; class Mammalia; order Primates; family Daubentoniidae; genus Daubentonia; species Daubentonia madagascariensis. The sequence continues at coordinate 583,328 of JAKFHU010000144.1, read as the reverse complement.
GTTGCTATTATTACCTCTTGGAGGTGGAAGAGGCAAACTTGTGTGACCCACAGGGCACTTGAAACAATGCCCAGCCCTAGATTGTCCCACCACCTGCCTGCCACAGCCTGAAATTCACTATGCCTTGTCCCTTTGTACAACACAAATGACAGATAACCCCAGCAGAGCTAGCTCTGGGCCTCAGATTCCTCCTCTGGACAATGGAAATAACAGTACCTCCCTCATAGTACTTAATTCCTATGACAATTAAATGAGTTCATATAAAAGCATTATGAAGCCTTCTGTTTGTTAAGATGATGATGATGGTGATGATTATTCCTTATTCCAGGTACTCAATAAATGTGTGTAGCAAGAAAGAAAGAAAAACTGAAGCATGTGCTAGCTCAGAGGGAGCCCTAGGGTTTGCTTATTTACCATGTAAAAAACACACAGTGAAATATCGCTCGCTCTGTTGAAAGGCAAAGTCTGTCCTCACCCCTCACAATTCATGCCTTAGTTCCAACTTGCTGGTCACTGGGATCAACATCCTCTTCTTTCCGTCCCCGAGAACTCTTGAAAGCAGTGAAACGAAGGAGCCTGTGCTTGGTGTCAGGCAACTTCCATTTGAGTCCCTGTGCCACCTCAGCTGTCTAAGCCCTGCCCCTCCCAGGGCCTCGGCGGCCTCCTGTGTAAAGTGACAACTGGTAGATGTGGCCACAATAATATTTAAACACTTACGTACTGCAATTCACCTTCAGAATCCCTCAGCAACGTCTCCTAATTAATCACCTAATGTACTGCATTCTAAATTAATTAAATTAAAAGTAATTAAATCCAGGAAATTGAAATTAGTCTAATTAGATTAGGGGCACATCCAGCGACTGTGGTGAGGGGGGTGCCATGTAAATTGGCCAATTTTGGTGTAGAAAAGATAAACTTAGATTCTAGACAGGCTGTTAAGAGGGAGAGGCAAGCTTTACAAAGACTGAGCCCAGGTGGGTGCAATCACGTTATGGACGCAAATAATGACAGTAACAACATTAACAAGCCCTTCATCAGGGCTTTCCTGTGCCAAGCCTGACTATTTAGTCCCCACAAAACCCCTCAGAAGTAGGTACTATTGTTATCCCTGCTTGACAGAGGGGAAACTGAGGCTGCAGTATGTGGAGGATTGTGGTAGAAACCCAAGTGGTCTGACCCCAGAGGCCCCTCCGGCCCTCTCCAGCCAGCCCCCCCAGATCTTTATATGTAGAATTGACCACACACCTTGGACAAAGGAGAGTGGTGCATTGTGACCCCACACATATCAGCCAGTACAATCCAGAGACGTCGAGGGCAGCTGTCCTTTCTGACTTTTGTCTTCCTGTGATGCACATGATGGATAAGGTTCACATACACTCCACACTCAAGGGTGGTCCAGGCCAGACGTGGCTGTCCAGAACTGTGAGGTGTCTGAGATTTTACCCTGCTTGTAAGCTAATAAGTTAGCTTGCCATAGTCTCAGCGAGGCTAGCAGAAGATACCAGACTCCTGGGTCAGAAACAAAGGATTCCATTACTCACAGAAATAGCAGGAGTCAGAGTAGCAGCATTTCCTTGCATTGGCTCCCCAAGCTCCAAACCCCACAAGGCAACACAAAAGGGCCAGACAGTGCATGCACACACTTGCATGACAGGAGAGAAACCCCAAGCTTAGGGAAGGTGAATCTTTTCTAATGAATGCTAAGCCTGCCTGCCCTTGGCTCCAAAGGGAGACCCTATCTTCCAAGGCTGTTTGCAACACAGCATCCTTGAAAAGATCATCTGGAACAAAGGCAGTCAGTGCCTCTGCTCATAAAACATGCAGAAACTCAAAAGACCCACAGAGAATTGTCTCCTAACAATATCCACCCTTCCTTTTTACAGTCTTAGCTTCTGGCAAATCTTCCCTTGAGTACACCACTCCATCAGCCACTCTGATTAATTTGACCAACAGAGGGTGGGACCAAATCTGTCAGTTAGTCTCCTACAGCATTTAATGAAGGATACCACCAACAGGAATCCAAGCAGCACGATGAGACTAGCCTACAGTATTGACCTCAACCATGCCCTCCCCAGAGTCTTGGACACAGCCATGTGAACAGATGCCAGAAACAACTTGGGTCTACCTTAGAAAGCCAGGTAGATTCCTCCCTCCATTTCTGTACTGACCTTTCCACTTGGCCCAAGGCAGTGATCCAGGTAGAGCAAGATGGATTAGGGATTGCACAGTCTCCACCTCTACCTGCAAGGAAAAAGTCTAGGATAATTCTATCCTAGCAACCCTCATCAGTGAGTTGAGGCTAACATGAATGCCTTCTAGGGCCCAGGCCAAGACGGGGTCAGCTAAAGTTAGGGACAGATTTCATGTTACCTTTTCTAACTGGAGGAGTCCCATTATAGGAAAAGCTGTCCACACTTTTACACATCAATAACGAATCAGTTATCTGTTTGGGAAGTTTCTCCAAGTAACCTCAGTCATCTGAGGGCTACATGATGTACCAGTGGTGTCTACTTAAACACTTGAAGGTCTCTTGTGACGATTCCTAAGGAGCAGGTACTGTGTTTTCAGGTGAGAAATAAGTTAACTTCTGCCTTCCACACAAGAAGTACAGCCCCAGGGATGTATAAGGTGCCCTTAGGAAAAAAAGTATTGTTTACAATTGCTGGGGACCCCCAAGAGAGACTACCTCGGTCCAGGGCACAGGTTGACTACCTCCAATAGGGCCTCTCAATGGGTGGTAAGCCGTAGAGTTTTCAGTTTGAATAATTGTGTCGAATGTCATCTTCGATTTTGGAGAGTCTGAGTGCAGTCTGTCCAGCTGGTCCTGTTTGTCCACACCCCTAGTTCAGGGGACATTGGCTTGCCCCATAGAATGATTGGGCAAAGGCTATGAGAATGGGGGTGGGGAAGCCATCCAGAGGCATTGACAGGTGTTTGTATGGGAGGTACAGGAGCTGGGGTTATGGCGAGTGGGGACGAAATCATGGTCAAAGCCAGCTGGAGGGGTCTGGCAGCCAGCACTTCAACAGATTGGGAGAGCAGCACCAGGGCATTTTCTCTTGTAAGGAAGATTCCAGGAGTGGTTCTGGAAGACAAATCTCATCAATGTCCCTCCCAGTTCCACACCTCCAGGCTACACGTGTGGGTCTAAGGTATTCCCTCCCTGGGTGCTAAGTCGTTGCCCTTCCTCCACTGCCATCCCAATAGATATAACATTACCCTTTTCCCAATAATCTCCTGCTCAGACCTTCAGTCCAGGAGGTTCAGGTGCAAGAGTGACAAGAACGTTTCACAAACCATGCAGAGACCCATTGAATCCCCCACTTTGGCCCACGTGGGCCACAGTAGGAGGCTGGGTAAGCTGTGTACTCGTCCAAGTGGTCACTATCTTAATGACCTAAGGTGAGGCCAATCCAACAAGAGCATCCAGGTGGCTGAACCAGAATTAAATTTGACTCCCCCAGGCCTTCTCTTGGCTCTTATGGGAAAGAGAGATGCATCATGCCTAGGAATGGTCAGGACAGAATCTTGAGTTTCCAAAATAGATCTGAATACCCTCACCTTCCCTCCTTTCACCCTGATCATTACTCAGGAAGCAGCCAAGGGGAGATGGTCCCTTTCTGGGACGGCAGCATTCAATGACCAAACGGCATTACTAAGGTGTGTGGACCAGGAGGAGGTGAGCAAAGCACAACCACAAGCAAAGAAAGGGGCCGACATGGTGGCTCACGCCTGTAATGCTAGCACTTTGGGAGGCCGAGGCGGGAGGATCGCATGAGGCCAGGAATTTGAAATGAGCCTGAGCAAGAGCAAGACCCCCTCTGTCCCCAGCTTCTCTACAAAAAATAGAAAAATTAGCCAGGTGTGGTGGTGCCCGCCTGTCATCCCAGCTACTCGGGAGGCTGAGGCAGAGGATCACTTGAGCCCAGGAGTGTGAGGTTGCAGTGAGCTAAGATGACACCACTGCACTCTAGCCAGGGCAACAGAACAATTAAAAAAAAAAAAAGAAAAACAGCAAGCAATGGAGAGAAGGAGACAGAGAGGGGAGACCTCACTCTGACATAGCCACAGGAAACAAATTAATCTCCCATATTCCCATCTCAAACATCTGCATTCAGACTATTTCCCAGTTGTCCCCAAGGGTCCATTCTGATAGTTTCAACAACACAAAGGAAAGTCTCCCCTAAAGATGAAAGTCTCCACCTCTATCAAGAGAGGAACCACTTGCTGTTTTGAAATGACAATTTTTCCACCTTCTACCCATCACGGGGTCAAACACCTCCCTGTTCCTCCTGTCTGGCAGCTGGCATCCCGCCAGCATGCTGCTCATTCAAAACAGCTCTACAAGGGCCCCAAACAGCACAGGCAAGCTTCCCGGATGGCTGGTTATATTTGATACAAAGGTACATTTTAGACTTTCTAGAGAGAAGTATGTGTTGCATATCCTTCAAAGGAGCCTCCAATTTTTACAGCTGAGTTGATGGTAAGAACAAGGCAGTGGAATACTTGCACTGCTGAGTTTGCAAATCACAAGCAGTATTAGAGGGAATCTTGGGTGGGAGGGGGGTCAAGGTTTCCCACTCCTGTAGCCCTACTTAGGCAAAGGGACCATGTCTTACCTGCCCAAACATCTAGCATGGTGCACGAACACTGGTGGTTAGGACAAGGGGCCTCACTTTGTAGTGAAAGCCTGCCTAGGTGGTTGTCTTTGAAGATGTCAAAGTGACATTATTGGGAGCCAGATGGAGCAGGAGGGAGAAATAGCCAACACCTTTAGTGTGTGCCTCATCTCTGTTGTTCCTAACCAACAATTAGCCTGACCTTTTCCTGAGAAGTTATCCCATCTGCAACTTCCACTGCTACTTTGCCTAATTGCTTCACTGCTGGGGGGAAAACAAGCCCTGAAGAGGAATAAAAGCAGCTGGTTTCTTTCGACCATCAAAGGCAGAACTGGATGCTGCTGCATGGTGATTTTCAAGGCAATTCAAAATTAACTTCAAATTAACAAGAGCCAACTTTCTCCCTCGTGTTCTCTTTCTCTCTCTGCCTTTCGCCTGACTTTGTTCACAAAGCAGAACTGTTCCCAGCCCCGCACCCCGTGCTCCACTTTGAAGCCAACCCATGTTTTTCAGCTTCACCCCTTCATCCCTCTGGGCAGCTGTTCCCGCCTCTCCAAAGGGATCAATGAGGAGGCTCAAACACCAACCATTTGCTTTTTCCAAGAAGCAGTTCTAAGGTGCCAACGTGCTTCCCAGCCAAGAGACCGCCTCTGGTGTGTGTTTGCTGGAGATAATAATACATCAGTCAGGTAGGGTGGCCTCCAGAGGCCTGACGGGGCACAGCAAAGCATTCCTGAGTACTCCCCAGCCAGGGAAGGAAATGGTGGGGAAAGGAGAAGGGACAGAGAAGCAGAATTGTGCTGGAGGAATGGATTTGATGGCCCGTTATTTCAGTGGTGTTCATTCAGAGCCCACAGTGCATCTGGAGCCAGGTCCAAGTCCATCTCCCTCAGGAAGCCTTTCCTCAGCACTTCTGCTCCACAGAACTCACCCGTTCCCCCACCTGGAATTCAGCTCTTCCAGCCTGCCCAGCTCTTGGCTCTGGGCACACTCAGCCTGCTATTTGTTAGGAGCTTGCGTGTGTGAGAACCCAAACACAGAGCCTGGTGCAGCAAGCAGACTCCATGAGTGTGATCCCTGTGCCCCTTTTCCTCTGCCATGTCCCCCTTCCTAGAAGTCAGCTCCATGACAAAAGGGATCTCATCACACCCCAGTGGGTCCAAAGCTTAGCCCAAGTCCTTCAATGTCTTGGTCACAGCCAGAACTCAGTAACTGCTTGTAAATTGGATGATGGTTTCCTTCAAACATTGTAAGAGCTTGTTTTTCTCTTTTAATGACCAAAGAAAGCACACATGTCAAAAATGTTTCCAACCTCATCTCTGTTCCTATTTGCCCCAGGCCTGTAGACTGAGTAACCAAATTTCCCTTCATTGTTCTACCAAAGGGCTGGGCAGTTTCCGGTACATTTACAAATTCAGTGGTGAAGGGCTTCTCTTCCCCACGCAGTAACTGACTCACTTTGAGGAGCTAGGCTGAATTCCTCCTGAGCTCCTGCTACCCAAAACCTGGTTAGATGTGCCGTAGCCAGGCCGGCAAGGTCTCCAGACACCCCTGGGATCCTGAAAAATAGACCTTGCGAGAACTTTTCTCCAAAAGAGACACCCCACTGTCAGGTTGTATTGTGCAAAGGGAGCTTTGATCAGTCTTCAAACAGTACCCAGGCCGAAAGAGGGAGACCTGGCCCTTGAAGCCAGGTTGAACTGATGTCTCCAGTAGGAATTTAACTAGAGTTCAGGGGAGACCTAACTCAGGAGCTGATACGTGAGCCAAGCTGAGCAAAGCGCCTGTGTTTAGGAGCATCAGCGGAACACCACAAAGGCTTTTTGGCATGAGCCTGCCATGGAGCCCATGAGAGGGAGCATGTGTGGCTAACACATGGAAGGCCGGAGAAAAATGGAGATTGGAGATGGGGACAGAGCCAACTGTGTGAGGCCTTGCATCCCATCGGAAGGAGTTTGGATTTTAAGTGCAACAAGATGCCATTACAGAGCTTTGCTTTTGATTAAGGAGAGTGGTATTCTGGGGTCCTTCTGGCTGTGGTATGGAGAGTGGCTGGCAGGACGACCAGGGTGGAAAGAGAAAGTCTGTTAGGAAGCTGTCACAGCTGACCAGGGAAGACTTGGGGGCTTGGGCCAGAGTGGTGGGAATGGAGAAAAGTGGATGGATCCATGATGTATTGTGGAAGTGGAACCAATAATTCCTACTGATGGATTGCAATGTGGAGAGGGGAGAACAGGGACAGATCAAGCATGACTCCAGTGATTCTGTCTTGGGCAGTGGGGTTGGATGTCAGTGCCATTAAATGGGATGCGGGAGACTTGGGGAGGACCAGATTTATGGGCAAAGCATCTAGCTTGGCATAGGTGTTCAACAGGTGGTAGCAATTGTCACCCTCATCTGTATTATCATAGTGGATGCTATGGTGTGCTGCCCAGATCCCCTCTTCAGAGCCAACACACCAATCCTCCAGCCCATGGGAAGGTCATTGCTCATCACTCACCAGAAACTGCCTTAGGCAGCAGGTTATGCCCCCTCCCCTCCCCTCCCAAGGTCACGCCTCCTCCCAGGGGGGCCCATAGCCAATGAGTGGCTGAAGTGTGAGTACTGGCCCAGCCCCCTTACATAAATTGGAGACCACTCTGAAGGGCCACCCTAGCTCCAGAGCTCCCCACAGGGCCAGCCGGGGCCTCAGACACAGCTGCACTGCAGCCAGCCTCTCCCCCTGCCCAAGCTGCCTCCTCACCTCCTCCCAGGTGGTTTCCCACCAGTGCTCCTCAGCATCTCACATACCCCGTCTGAATGTGGTTCCAGAGAACCTAATCTAAGACAACTGTTATTATCATCACGATCATTATTGCTGGGTCATTTCTAGAATCCCATCCAATTTGAAAACTCTGTTATGAAGAATTCTGAAATAGCTTCCCAAATTTCTCTAGTGCCCACTGCCCGAGAACACCTAACTCCCCCAGCTTTGCTCACCATAGTCCCCTCAGAAACAGCTTTCTGTCCTAGATTTACTGTGAAAATAATATTTATATTTTCTATGCCTTTGTCTATAGAAGCACATTGGTACAAGTGAGACCCTGGGTCCTGATGCTGAGAAGGGTAGGTGCCCAGTGAGCTATGAGACATTCACCAGGGCTCACAGAGGCCTTTTCATATACCATCCTAAACCCGGATGTGTATGTGTGTGTGTGTGTGTTTGTGTGTGTGTGTGTGTGTGTGTGTTTTAAATGTCTGCATGTAACAGAATACACCATATGCCAATAGCTGGACAGATTATACCCTACACAAGTACACCTGGTCAAGAGGACAATTAGGGGCTAAAATCCAGCCCATATTCTTCTGCCCAGCCCTACACCCTGGTATGGTGCAGCATCTTTCTCTGCTCACCAAACCATGCACCCTGACTGAGGGCCAATTCTTTCCAGAAGGGGTGCTTTTTTCTAATTTGCACAAAGGCTCCAAATGAACAGAAACCAGGTGTGCTGGTTATTCAACACTTGTCCCTCAGCTCCAAGTCTACCCTTCTATTCTTTACTTTGTGATGCTGGAGAAGGAATCTGCAAACCACATTTCCCCTTTGCCAGCTGCTCCCTGCCAGGCACCCCCCCCCCACTCCATTGGCTCTGGGAAGACAAGGGGAGGCAGGAAGAGGAGGGACTCCAGCTAGCCCATTTGCTTCCTATTCCTGGTGGCGTCACCACCCTAGACTTTTTTTTAACCACAGCAATTAATTCCAGTTCGCGCTCTCAGAACAAGCCACAGCACGTCAAGACATTAGCACCAGTCAGCCAGCACCTTCTTCGCGAAGTTTTAGGCCTTAGCTCTGCAGTTTCCTTTCCAAGCTTCCAGGTTCTAATAACCCCAATCTCTTTGTTCGGTCCCCTTCCCTATGGGTGGGAGCTGCCTTGTCGTAGTTACCATCTCTGTATGCCCTCAGTGGCCAATTTCTGTCTCTCTGGTTCTCTAACCCTTGTTCATGAGTTCTCTATGGTAAAATTTCCCCATTCATCTTGTGGGCCCTGTTTTTCTGACTTACAGTCGTGGATGGCATAAGTGACAGCCTCTTGCAGTCAGAGCCCCCCAGCTGGTGTTAGGCATTCATTTATTTCATTCAACAAACATTTGTTTATACTATAATCCTTACGTATAGAAGGAGGCTTTGACTGTATACATGCACACACATATGTAAATACTGTTTATATATTTTGGGATATGGATGGAATATAACTGAGAGAATACACAAAAAGTAGATGGTTGTGATTCACTTTGGGAATTGGGAATTGGTGGTAATAGACAAAAAACAGCATTTTTCACACAGCCTTATGAGTTTTTAATAAGCCACTTATTACTGTTCTCTTTTGAAAAACTAATTAAAATTCGTGTATTCAGTGCCATCTGAGTGCCAGGCAGAGGGGAAGCCCTGCAGATGCACAGGTCTTGCCCTCAGCAACCCTCTCCCTGTTCCGCCCAGGCTGACACCACACACCAGCAGTGCCCAGTATCTCAGTTGCCCACTTCTTCTTGCCTACAGATTCGGTGGAAGATTCTTGGAAGATTGGAAGTTGACGGTAGACTCCCCAGACAGTGTGACTAAACTAAACTAAACGAATGGTAAAAAGGAACGGTAAGATGAGGGTATCCTTTGCAGTGTCATGAACATGGGGTTGAAACATAGAAGCAAAGAAAGTTCAAGTGGGAAGGGGGCTGGTGGCGGCACATTTTGGTTGCACCCCTGCACGCAACCCCCAATCTCATCACTGCCACCCCTTTGTGGTAAGCATGCGATTTGAGCAGAACTGACCTAAATCTCAGCCCTTGGAGTGGGCCTAATTATTCCAAGCCAAGTGGGTCAATCCTAAGCCCCCTGCCATGGAATTGGTTCAGGTAACTCAGGCTTAAGCCAAGAAGCTTGAAACCTGGACTTTTGTTTGATGATTATCAGAAGTGACACTCTCTTTCCAGGAGTGATGGTCAAAATATTTAATAACCTCTCCATGTCAGACTCTGACCCATTGGAACCACTGTAGGCTCCGTCAGAATAGACCTGGCTTCTAAGCAACCAATTTGGCAACTGTACTTAATGCCAGAAATAATGCCACCTCTCCTTCCCTGGCTGTGAAGCATGCGGTTACGGATGCCCCTGGCAGCCCTTTTGTGATCATGAGGCAAGCCACCCTGCTGATTAAAAGGATACCCAGAGGAGGACTGGATCAAGAGAACTGCACAGATAGAGCCCTGGTCATACTGTTCCAAGGCCTACTCTTCTTTATTATTCAGTCCTGTTTGTATGAGGTTTCTATACCTTGGGACATGTTTTTTGCGTCCTCTCCATTATCTCTTCACACATAGTTAAACTGAGGTCCAGAGCAGAGACGGGCCTTGTCTAAACTCTTGCAGCACCAGGGCCTCCATCTTTTGTCTCTCAGACCAGTGTTCTCCTAATAAACCATAAAACCTCCTATGCCACGTTGTGAGGAGCAACAGGGATTCAATAAATGTTTGTTGGATGAACTAATTACTGAACAAGAATAGGATCAGAGGGAAGTTCTGGCAGGGGCACAGGATAAGCAAGGGTTTGGGCTGAGGGAGGTGTGACATGGAGGGGAACAATGAGAAGAAACATCCAAGAGTTTGTTCTATTTCGGTCACATGAACACATTTGCAGTACAAAAGGCTTCATTAAACTCCAGTCTTTCTGTGGATAAACCTCCACTTGCCACTGGGTCCAGAAACAATAAATATCCAAAGCACAGAAAGCTTTTTGAAGTTTATTATAAAAATAACTAAAGATCTCAGAGTGCCAAATCCAATCAGGGACCTGTGGTTGGGATGTGGGTGGGTGGGGTGGGTAACAGACTCTCAATATTGTGCCACAGTCCTCCTGGGAGCAAGAAGATGTGAAAGGCTGTCACAGCGCAACTAGAAAATGTAGCCCTTCTAATTTCTGAATTCACGTGTATTTAAGAAGCACAGGGCCTGTTTCTGGTGGTCAAGAGTGCAGGGTGTACTGTCTGAGAGCCCTGGGTTCAATTCTGCCCCATCACTTGGTAGTTTTTATGGTATTGGGTGAGATACTTGTTCTTCATGGAACCTCAGTTTTTCTTAAATGGAAAATGGAAAAAAATAAAATATAGTCTCACGGCTACACTGCTGTGGTTCTAATGTCCCCTCCAAAATTCATGCTGAAATTTAATTGCCATTGTGATGGTATTAAGAGGTGGGGCCCTTAGGAGGTGATTAGGTCATGAGGATTCTCATGAATGGATTAATGCCATTATCATGGACATGGGTTATTTATCACAGGAGTGGACTCCTGATGAAAGGATAAGTCCAGCCCCCACCCTCTCCCTGGCTCACGCACTCATCCTTCTGCCTTCCACCTTCTGCCATGGGATGGCGTAGCACAGGGGCTCTCCCCAGATGTCAGTGCCATGCACTTGGCCTTCCCAGCCTTTAAACAATGAACCAAATAAATTTCTGTTCATTATTAATCACCCAGTTTTGTATATTTTGTTGTAGCAGCAGAAAATGGACTAAGACATTCACTGTAACTTTATCTTTAGACCAGATGTTTCAACTTTCAAAAATGTTGGATTTTAGAAAAGTTATATGGTGCATAACAGTATATTTTGGAACACCTACCGGATTCTGGGGAACACCCCATAATCAAACATGTTAATATTTCTTAGGGAAACATATAGATATTTACAGGAAATGAGATAATTAAGACTGTAAATAGCCTCACATCAGTTCAATCCAGGACTAGCCACCAAGTGAGTCATAAAATTCCTTCAACTGTCAGAGTTTCTTGAATTTTTGGAATTGGGGGTAAGGGATCAAGGACCTGAAATAGTGTATACCTCACCTGGCTGTCAGAAGAACTGAATGAGGTAAGGCACAGTGCCGGGCATGGGGGAATAGCTCAGTGTGGTACCAGGTGGTACTAGTGTGATTTCCCTTCTGCTTTCATATGAGAATGCCCCAAGTGGGCTTCCCTTCTCTCCCCTGAGGAAAGCCATTCTCTCTGGGGCTGCCCCATGGCCTGTTTGCTCTCTAAAGTCAAAGTCTCACCAACCACCTGATGCTCCCCAGCACCAAAGACCTCTCTATTCCCCTCAGGGCTAGTGTGGGACCTGCTGGGTTCCAGAATTCTGTGAGAACTGCCCTTACTTAATGGTGCCCAAACACCCCTCCACTCCTTTTGCAACCTGCTTTCTTAAAGGACAACAGGGGTTTCTACCCAGCTGTGCAGGCTTCTCCACAGGAAGCCAAGTCAGGGGAAGGGGTGGCAGAGTCAGACTGCTATGTCAAGGGCAAGATCATCAGGACTGACCTTTTATCACACCATGCAGAAACCAGACACAGGATGGGACAAGAATGAGATGTCAAGGCACCTGGGGCATGGAGGGAGGCCTTAGCACCTACCTTACCTCACCCTCACCCCGGTTCTGCTCAGATACATGAATTTGAGGCCAGCAAAAGGGAGTTTAAACAGGAAACGCAGGCAGGAGAGGAGAAAATTGGCTGAAGGGGCTTATATTAGTTATCTATTGCTGCATGACAAATTACCTCCAAAACTATCATCTCACACAGGCACTGGTTCAGGATCTTTTACAAGGTGGCAGTCAAAATGTCAAAATGTTGTCCAGGGCCCCAGTCCCTGAGGCCTTGACAGGGGCTGGAAGGTCCATTTCCAAGGTGGCTCACTCTCATGGCTGGCAAGTTGTGTCTCGTTGTTGGCAGGAGGCCTCAGTTCCCCTCCTGTGGGCCTCCAGGCTGCTGGAGAGTCCTCCTGACATGGGGGTGGACTTCCCCTAGAGTGAGCCATCCAGAAGACCAATGCAAAATTGCAATGCCTTTTATCACCCAGCCTCAGAAGTCACACCACCATCATTTCCACAGTATTCTATTAGTCACAAAGGTCTAATTCATGTGGGAGGGAACTGACTGTACAAGGGAATGCGTACCATGATGTGAGGCTCATTGGGGACCATCTCAGACACTTGCAATCCTGGTCTTCCTTCTGGCCCCCAGTAATTCACATCCCTCTTACATTAAAATTAGCAGACTCCCAAGCCTTCCAATGCTCCCAAGATGTCATCCTATCACAACATCAGCTTGAGGTCCAGGATCTGATCATTTAAATCAGGTACAGGTGTAGATGACACTCCCATGATGTAGTTCCTCAAGTAAAATTCCTTGAGTAAAGTTGCTCTCATCCTGAAAACTATAAACTAAAGAGGTAAATTATCTGTACCCCCACACCCCCAACTTACAATGACAGGACAGTCACAGGATCATTGCTCTATATTCCCACTCCTCATTCAAAAAGGGGGAAAGCAGGAGGCATATGGGAGCCCCTGGTCCATAGCAATTCTGAAATCCAGCAGAGCAGATGTTGATAGTTTCTTGATTAGGTCTCAGACCTGCCACTGCTCAGGAATGATACTCCAGGTTTCTTCAATGCTGCCTGGAACTCTCCATTGCTGGATCACCCAGTTCATTAGGAACATTTCTATTTTCCAGATGATCACAGGTGACATCACTAAACTTTTTACCATTATATCACAACCACCACCACCAAAAAAAAAAACAAAACCTCCTTTCATCCAGTTTCCATTAACATTTCCTTGCTTTCTTTCAAGCTCTTACTGCATCTTCATTGTGGGCAGGCTCCTGCAAACAGTCTGTTAAGTTCCCTAACCTCTTACTTACCCTCCCGTTCCAGCTTCTGTCACGTCTAGTCCCAAAACCACGCCCACATTTATTATGGCAGCACCACACTTCCAGGCACTTAAATGTGCACTAGTTGTCTATTGCTGTATAGAAAATATTCCAAAACTTCATGACTTAAAACAATGGCAATCATTTATTTTCTCTTACAGTTCCTATGGATCAGGAATCTGAGAGTGTCTTGGCTGGGCAGGTCTGGTTCAGGATGTTCCATGAGGTTGCAGACACACAGCTTCAGCTGCAGTCATCTGAAGGCTTGACTGGAGCTGAAGGATCCTTTTCCAAGGTGGCTTATTCACATGGCAGGTGAGTTGGAACTGGCTAAGGGCTTACGTTCTTCCCTATGGGAGCCTTCCAATAGGGCCACCTGACTGTCCTCACAACATGCCCCTGATGAGAGAGGTAATCATCATCTTATACAAATACATATAAAATTACAGCTAAGATGAGTACAGTGAGAAATATTTTTTTTTCTTTTAAGGGTACAAGTAAAGAGTCGACCTAATCAGGGGAGTCATAGAAGACTTCCCTGAGGAGGTGATGCCTGGGCTGAGCTCCGGGGGAAGAGCTGTTCTAACCAGGCATAAAGAGGAGGGGAGGGTGTTACAGGAGCAGGGAACAACATGTGCTAAGGCTCTGGGGTAGGCAACAGTATAAATCATTCTAGAACCTAAATGAAGGCCAGTGAGGCTGTGAACAGAATAGAGCAGGGGGGCGTATTAGGCTGGAGAAGTAGAGAGGGAAGAGCCAGACAAGAAGATAAGACACAACATCTAGCCCTTTGCATTTGTGTCATGGTTGAAACATGTCAACATGTCTTTTTACATACACTCATTTCAACTTCTACATCCTTAGCAACAATGCACCACGTTGCAGTGAGCACACTGGAACTCAGTGTGGTTAAGCAAATAGGTTCAAGTCACATTGCAAGACTGAGACCAAGGTAAGACTTATTTTCTCACTAAAGAGACACATTGTGCCACCTCCCCAAAGAGAAACCACACCCTCCTAACTTCTCTTTCCCCATTTGTAGTGTATATGCGGTAATGCTTCTCCATGGTACCAGTGTTACTTTACTAACCATGGTTGCACCCCTGGAGGTGCACAAAATGCCTCGTCATAAACAGCTTCCCTTTCTCCCTCCTCACATCTCCCCTTAGGCTTCCTGCCCCCACTGAGCACCCAGGGGCTATATTTCCATCAGGTACTAACAGGTAAGGCAAGCTCAGAAGCCATGCAGCAGGTGGTTGCAGGCTGGCTTCCTCCGTCTCCACTCTAGATGTGTTTCCAGCAGTCCCCAGGGCTTCCTGGAAACCCAGATTGGGCTATCTTCAGAGCCCAGTCAAGCAGAGCACTGTGCTCTTTGAAATAGGCACTAAGGCTGATACCTCCGAGCTAAGGAAGTACAGCTCTCCTGCTGCACAAGGCCTGCTGCAGTAACTGCTCCCTTGAGCTCCTCCAATGACCCTTCCAAGCAGGTAAGAGGTGACTGTGAACAGGATGGAAGAAGACACCACGGCTTTGCCATCTGCCTCTTAGTAGGTCTGTGGCCATTATGAAACAGAGAGAGAAGAACCCACTTTAATTTTCCTCCTGTAAGAAAACGCTGACATTGCTCTAGGCAGTGCCTCCGCTGTGTTCCCTTAGCCAAGGGCAGCAGGGGTGCTGAGGGAGAGACAGCATTCAGCTCTAGTCCCCACTACTGAATCGTCCATGGTTCTAATTTCTGACACTCCCATAGGTGAAAAAGCACCTTCCTGCTCTGCTGCTTTAAGTCATACTTCTCTACTTTCTACTAAAGTTGAGCATCTTTTCTACACCTATGTGTTGATTAGCCATTTTCCAATTGCTCTCCCTTCAGTGACTCCAGCCCCGCAGTTTCCCTTTGGAAGTGTGGCCCCTCCAGGTGAGTATGACCAGCTGGAAGGCAGCAGAACTCTCCCCTCCCTCGTTTGCACACTGTGCTTCTGTTCACACAGCTCAATAATTGGGCACTGGGCATTACACTGGGGGTGTTTGATGTTACACAGAAATGTCATGTTGGCATGGCTAGTGAGGACCCATTTTAAGTTTGGAGCCAAAGGTCATCCATCCTGACAGCAGAATAAGGATCATACAGCAGAAGGGATGCAGAGGGTCTTTGGGAGCTGCAGCCTCACACGGGCACAGTGTGTAGTTCAGGGCCTACTTGAGAGCCCTCCAGAGAAGCTACTTATAGATTGGCCTTTGAGCCAGAGCATGAGTAGAGGCTAAGAATTCTCTGCACTCAGCATTGAGGCCCACCAGGTCCCCTCAGGTCAGACTTTTAAGCAGCCAGGACTAGGGTGAGGCAACTGAGGCACCCAGGGTGCAAAATCTAAGGAGGCGCTCTCCCAGGGGCCAGCCGGAACTTGCACAACCTGAGGGTGAGCGCCTCCTTAAAGCTTGCACTTAGATACCTTTGCCTCGCCCTGGTCCCAGCCCAGCCTGGGAGACAGGGACACTGTGGGGCCCAGAATAGTAGGGACAGTCCCCTTGTCCATGAGAATCCAGGCTTAGCTCTCAGAGAGGAGGAAATGCTGACTGGGAACGGAATCCGCTCTACCTCCTTTGTGGCTCTTTGTGTGTTGTGAACTGTCTGCCATTCTAAACCCAGTGTATCAGTTCAGTGATTCTTAACAAGGCCTCTGGTTGTCCTTATAAAATCCTGTGTGAGTTACCAGAAAACAGAACCCAGTATAACTATTTTCAACAGAAAGAGATTTAATACAGGGATGTTGTTTTAAATAAAAAAAAAAAAATGGAAGCGCTGGAGCATTAGGCTCTTGCCTGGACCTCCAAGAATGTCTCTCCAAACACACAGAACTGACCCGCCAGGGGAGCTGCTACCTCCAACACAGCCAGGACTGTGCGGAGTCAGGAGGCCCTACTCTGTTCAAGAACACAGCCACTTAGCTGTGGTCCAGGGATCTAAGCCAGGGACCAGGGTCCTAAAGCCATCATAGCTGCTTTCCTCACCTCCCACAAGGCTGGGGCTTGGATGCCGAAACACTAGGGTGGGTGGGCCTACATCTCCCACCCTTGACAGCTCACAGAAATCAGCTCAAAGCAACAGGAAGGTAGCCTACGCCTCACTTCTGCTTCAAATCTCAGCCTGATGGCATCCAATTGGCAGAGTAAAATTTATTGTCAGAGCAATAGTTGCAAGGGAATCTGAGAAATGCCATTTTTACCTTTACAACCTTTGCAGTATAGGAAGACACCCAAGAAAGAGGTGAGAATGGATGCTGAGGACCAGCAGACAATACCTTTGAATGTGAGTCCCAAGTTCAAGAGCTTCTGCAGGTGACTGAAGAGAAACTAGGAGAACGTGACCTGATTACAGGCATACCTCATGTTCCTGTACTTCACTTTATTTCACGTCACAAATATTGTGTTTCTTACAAATTGAAGGTTCGTGGCAACCCTGCACCAGACAAGTCTATCAAACTTTTTTATTATTATCACATCTGTTATAGTGATCTATGATCAGTGATCTTTGATGTTACCATTATAATTATTTTGGGGCACCACAAACCATCCCCATGTAAGATGATGAACTTAATCAATAAATGTTGTATGTATTCTGACTGCTCCACTGACCAAGCTAGTGCCCCTCTCTCTCCCTCTCCTTGGACCTCCCTATTCCTTGAGGCACAACAATATTGAAATTAGGCAAAGTAATAATCCTACAATGGCCTCTAAGTGTTCAAGTGAAAAAAAGAGTCACACATCTCTCACTTTAAATCAAAAAAGCAAGAAATGATTAAGCTTAGAGAGGAAAGCAAGCTGAAAGCCCAGACAGGCCAAAAGCTAGGCCTCTTGCCCCAAACACTTAGCCAGGTTGTGAGTGCAAAGAAAAAATTCTTGAACAAAATTACAAGTGCTACTCCAGTAAACACTCGAATGGTAAGAAAGAGAAACAACTTTACTGCTGATAGGGAGAAAGCTTTAGTGGTCTGCATAGAAGATCAAAACAGCCATGACATTCCCTTAAGCCAAAGCCTAATCTAGAGCAAGGCCCTTACTCTCTTCAATTATATGAAACTGAAAGAGGTGAGGAAGCTGCAGAAGAAAAGCTGGAAACTAGCAGAGATCGGTTAATGAGGTTTAAGGAAAGAAGCCTTTTCCAGAACACAAAAGTGCAAGATGAAACAGCAAGTGCTGACGGAGAAGCTACAGCAAGTTTTCCAAAAGATCTAGCTAAGATCACTGATGAAGATGGATACAGATTTTCAAGGTATACAAAATAGCTTTCTATTGGAAGAAGACGACATGTAGGACTTTCATAGCTAGAGAGGAGAAATTAATGCCTGGCTTCAAAGCTTCAAAGGACAGGCTGACTCTCTTGTTAGGGGCTAATACAGCTGGTGACATTAAGTTGAAACCAATGTTCCTTTACTATTCTAAAAATCCTAGGGCCCTGAATAATTATGCTAAATCTACTCTGCCTGGGCTCTATAAATGGAACAACAAAGCCTGGATAACAGCACATCTGTTTACAGCATGGTTTACTGAATATTTTAAGCCTACTGTTGAGAACTACTGTTCAGAAAAAAAGATTCCTTTCAAAATATTACTTTTCATTGACAATGTACCTAGTCACCCAAGAGCTCTGATGGAGATACACAAGGAAATTAGTGCTGTTTTCATGCCTGCTAACACAAAATCCATTCTCAGCCCATGGATCAAGGAGAAATTTTGACTTTTAAGTCTTACTATTTAAGAAATACATACAGTATGAATATAGCTGCCAGAGATAGTGATTCCTCTGATGGATCTGGGCAAAGTAAATTGAAACCTTTCTGGAAAGGATTCACCATTCTAGATGCCATTAAGAACATTCACGATTCATGGGAGGAGGTCAACATATCAACATGAACAGGAGTTTGGAAGAAGTTGATTCCAACCCTCATGGATGACTTTGAGGGGTTTAAGTCTTCAATGGATGAAGGAACTGCAGATATGGAGGAAATAGCAAGAGAAATAGCATTAGAAGTGAAGCCTGAAGATGTGACTGAATTGCTGCAATTTCATGATAAAACTTTAGTGGATGAAGAGTTGCTTCTTATGAATGAGCAGAGAAAGTGAATCTTTCTTTTGAGGGAGGATCTACCCCTGGTGAAGAAGCCATGAACATTGTTGAAATGACAATAAAGGATTTAGAATATTACATAAACTTCATTGGTAAAGCAGCAGCAGGGTTTGAGAGGATTGACTGCGATTTTGAAAGAAGGCCCACTGTGGGTAAAATGCTATCAAACAGGATAGCATGCTACAGAGAAATCTCTTGTGAAAGGAAGAGTTGATTGATGCAGCAAACATCATTGTCTTATTTTAAGAAATTGCCACAGCCACCCCAACCTTCAGCAACCACCACCCCGATCAGCAGCCATTGACACTGAGGCAAGACCCTCCACCAGCAAAAAGATTATGACTTACAGAAGGCTCAAATGATTGTTATCGTTTTTTAGCAATACAGTATTTTTAATTAAGATATGCACATTGTATTTTTAGACACAATGCCATTGCACACTTAATAGACTACAGTATAGTGTCAACCTCTTTTTATGCACTGGAAAACCAAAAAATATGTGTGACTCACTTTATTGCAATATTCATTTTATTGTGGTGGTCTGGAACCCAACCTGCAGTATCTCCAAGCTATGCCTATAATGGTATTGCTCAGCGTGGGCAAATCTGGCCAAGGAGCACCTCACTGCCCCACCTCACAGACCTCCCCTTTACCAGGCGGCTCACAGACCACAGGTCACACTGCTGGTGGAGGCCTAGGACTTCTCATTCACAAGCCCTAGAGCACCCATAGGAGGATGGAGCAGTACAGGGCAGGATGGGACTAAACCATGCCTCCCTTCACCCGACCCCAGCCTCGGATCCCAGACTCCAGAATCTCAAGAGACTGAAACTGTAGATATGTGATAAGTCTCATGGATTTGCCTTCCTCAAAGTTTTAGTCTTGTTGCTACAACTGTGTAGAATCGCCACTTGGTAAATCCGTGTCTACTTCAGATTCTTTGCTCCATTTTGCCTAAGTGCTCCTCTAGTATCTCTGGCAACAAGATTTGGAAAGAAGTTGGCATCTGGTCTAATCATTTGGTGGAGTATGTCTGGTTCCCCAAGTGGCAGCTGGAGCTCCCTAGCTTCTTTAACATCTACATCCGTGTGGCTGGAACCACTAACCCTTGCCTTACGGGTGTCCAGGGTCTCCCCTGAGACTTCACTGGGCTCTTGGTCTGGGCTTAAGGCCCAGCACGGCCTCAGCCTCCGGGCGTCTCCCTCGGGCTGTGCCTCTGCTCCAGCACATGGAGGAGTGGTGAGGCCCAGCCTCTTCCCTGGGTAGCACAAACCCACTCACACGGGCCGGGGAAGATGTCCTAACATGACTCTGAGCACACTACATGACAGCCACTCTAGGGCCACACTCGCAGTCTTTTTGGGTTTTTTTTCCCCACTTAGAAAAGTAGCAAAGTAGGCCGGGTGCAGTGGCTCAAGCCCCATGTAATCCCAGCAATTTGGGAGGCCGAGGCAGGAAGATCACTTGAGTCCACGAATTCAAGACCAGCCTAAGCAAACTAGCAAGACCCTGTTTCTACAAAAAATTTTTAAAATTTTTTTTAATTAGCCAGGCATGGTGGTGGGCACCTATAATCCCAGCTACTTGGGAGGCAGGAGAATCGCTTGAGCCCAGGAGTTTGAGGCTGCAGTGAGCTATGACGACGCCACTGCACTCCAGCCTGGGTGACAGAACAAGACCCTCTCTCAATTAAAAAAAAAAAAGAAAGAAAGAAAATAAAAGTATTTAATAGCAAAGTAGTACAGAGCTACCCTCTGCTTCCTAAAGCTTTTCTGACTTCACTCTTGTCCCCAACAACCACCCCACATTTCTAAGGGGCTCTGTCACCCAGACATCCTAGCATCTCACCATCTTTCTGGTTACTCTGGCTTCCCCCTTCTTTTTCTCTATTTTGTGTCTTCTTTCTATTTTTTTTTCCTTGCTGCTCTGTCTCAGGCATAGAAGTTAGAATTCCCCCACCCTCGGCAGCAGGCCAGCTTGTTCTCTGGGAGTCCAGCTGACAACTTTGCCCTCCAGTTCAGTGACTTATCAAGGACATTTCTCAAAGACAGTTCCCATTCCATGTGGAATTTTGGTGCCCACTGTCAGGACAGAAAATGTTTCACCTCTTTACTAATGTGTGTACAATTTTATATATATATATATAAATATTTTACATATAACTATAAAATCACATCTCTCAATGCCTTCATATAAAGATAAACCATGCCTAAGCAGTTCTTTGTGGAGCAATGTTTTAAGTGATGTACTAATATTCATATCTTCATAAAACCATAAAATGACTTGCCCTCCCCTCTCCGGGCCCCTTCCTCACTCCCTTCCTCCCACACGTTTACAGGTGCAGCTTCAGCCCAGGTGTGCCACACAGCACATTAGGTATAAATCAACAGTTGTCATCATGAGAACCAAGCAGGACAGGTGCACCTGCCCCCATGACTGTTCTCAGGGGAACACAAGGTGCCATAGAGACTGTCTCATAAAGGCCGTGAGGGCTGGCCTCACACCAGCCTGTGACTTGTGGTTTCATCTAGATGAGTCAGCGGAGATGGGGATATTAAACGAATCAAGCAGATGTGTGTCAATAATGCTCTAAAGAAAGGTGCCAGCACTCCATAGTCTCACTCGTATCACCCACAAAATTCCTGGCTTTGGATGTACATCCAGGCCAAGATCTCTCAACCTCAGCACTATTGACATTTGGGACTGGGTAATACGGACTGCCCTGTGCATTGAAAGATGTTTAGCAACATCCCAGGCCTCCACCCACTGGACGCCAGTAGTAACCCCAAGTCCCCAACTGGGACAACCAAGAACGTCTCCAGATATTGCCAAATGTCCACTGGGAAGAAAAATCACCCCCTAGTTGAGAACCAGTGCTCTACGTCTACATAGACACATATTGTATATACAGAAATGTATACATATATACAAACAATTAAATATTTATATGGCCTTATTTTAAGTTGGCATCTGGTATAAACTTTTCATTCAATCAGCATATGCACAAAACAGAAATGTGACATATTTTCTTCTTTTTCTCTTAAAAATTAATGTCATCTGTGATAATAGTGACATTTGTGATGACTAAATAAATAGAATCGTCTTCTATCTTTCTGTAAGGTTGGCATTTAACCAACAATGTGAAGGGTCTGTGCGGAGTTGATTGAACTTCCCTGGTCCTTCCCACCATGACTCTTGACTCCTTGAGCTCCGAGAACGCAGATGGACAAACAGGTGTCCAATGCACTCTAGATTTATCTCTCTCCAGCCAAGACACACGAGAGATCCCTGTGCAAACCAGTTCAAAGAGGAAAGGAACGACAAGGAACAAGTTGATTCCCAGTTACATGGGATTGCTTTCTAAATAGTATATTCACCAGGAGAGGATAGGTTATGGTGCAATAACAAATAACCCCCAAAATTGCAGTGGTGCGAAGCATCTGAGGTTTGTTTCTTTCTCATCTTCATGGCAGTTACAGGCATGCTCTGCATTGCTGTTTTCTCATTCTGGGATGCCGGCTGACCAAGCAACCGCAGTGGGAACATGGGCAAGGACATACCCACCCTGAAAGTGTCTGCCCCAAAGTGGATGTCACATCTGTTCACATTTCATTGGCCAAATCAAGTCATGTGCTCATATCTGAGTTCAGTAGGTGGAAAAGAAGATTCCTCCTACAGAAGGAAGACAGGGAACTGATGGACAGTCATAGAGCTCAGCACCCATGTTTAACTTTTTGCACTGAGAGGTTCCATCTGTGCCTTCTGGCACACTACAGCCCCACCCACACCCTGCTTATGCCAACCCCCTTCTCTTCCTCACCTGGACATTTTCCAAAATCTCTCTCCTCTCCCACCCCCAGATAGAAATAATTTTCAGAATCTTCGTTGTTAGCCACCATATCCCCACCCCCTTCCTTTCATCAAAGATAATCAAGAAGTAGTTTTCAAGCCCAAAGTCCAATTTTAACTGAGGTTGTACTGGTTGCCCTCAAATTCTGGACTCATAGGATTCATTTCTCAGGGCTGTTTAAAAAGAGAGTCTACATCAGGGTTTCTAGACAATGGCACTCTTGACATTCTAGGCTGGATAATTATTTGTTCTGGGGGGCTGTCCTGTGCAATGTAGGATGTTTAGCAGCATCCCTGGCCTCTACCCACCAGATACCTGTAGCACCCCTCAAGTTATAACAAACAAAAATGGCCTCAGATTGCCAAATATCCCCTGGGAGGAAAGAGAGAAATTGCCCCCAGTTGAGAAGCACTAGTCTAATGAAGCCCCAGCCCACTGCTGCTCCTGGTTAATTATTCCTTTTTATGCCATGAATCTATTAAGTGCCCACCCCTTTATCAACAAACATGCATTGGGTGCCTACTCTGTGCCAGACACTGGCTGAGGGCTGGAGATGCTGAGGTCACATAGGTGTGGCCCCTACCCTCCAAGCATCCACATACAGTGCAAGAAGCCAGCGGGCATATTAAAATATAAGTTCAGCAACATACAATACTTTCATAGCTCTGTGAACAAATTGCCGTGGGAGACCAAAAGAGAAGCCTTTGGTAGGGACTCAGAGAAGGCTGCACAAAGAAGTTTAAAACTGAGTAAAAACTGAAAAAAACAATGCTTCATGTTTATACTATACTTTGTAGTTTGCAAAGTATTTTCATATATATTATCTCCCTTAAACCTGAACACCTTTAGAGGTGGTTGTTCCTCTCTTCATTTTATAGATAAGGAAAGTAAGGCTCAAAAAAATTAAGTGACTTCCTGAGATCATGCAACAATGAAGTGGCAGAACCAGGACTAGAAATTGGGTGCCCCAGCTCAAAAATTGGTTCCTCCTGTTCCCCTGCAAGAACTTAGGAAGGCCTCAGGGAGCTGAGAGTATCACCGATGCCACAGCATTGATGTGCTTCCCACTCCTATGCACCCAGTCAAAGCTACCTTGGCCTTAAGAAAGATTAGGACTATTATATCAGGAATGTGAAATGCAAAGACAAGAGACACAGTCAACTCTTTTTTTTTTTCAAAATAGATTTTTGGGACTCATAGCAGAGACAAGTTCTTGAAAGCTAAGGCTTTTGATTTGCAAGAACTGTTTTTTCAGTTCTAAAAGCCTAGTTTTAGTATCATCAGAAGCAAAGCTCTGAAGGAATTGGGGCACAAAGTCTAGATTAGAAAAAGGATAGCTGGAGAACCAAATTGCCATGCTGTTGAGATGAGGTACGGACAACCAAGAGGGGTGGGGTTGGCAGAGGCAGAATTAAGAGCAGCAGAGGGTGCTGCTGATATTTGAGGCTGGGACAAGGAGCCTCTTGTGGTTCAATCTCAGTGGGGGAGGAAGAACAGACCCAGAATCTCTGGCCAGTGTGAGAAGGGAGAAGGGAGAGGCCACGGATGATCGCAAACCTTGGAGCGGGACCTCCATCCGGTGGAGGAGCCCAGACGTGGACCCAGACTATCGCCCTCCCTCGGCCTGTGCAGGGAGAACAGATGGGATTCTCCAAGCCCACAGAGAGCAGGGGGGTTCCCTGAAGGGCAAAACCTCCCAGGAAACTTGCAACAGCAGGAGAGTATGTCTCATGGCATCAGATGAGAACACCGTCATGTCCCAACTGATGTGAGCAAGGAGGGGGACAACTGTCCGAAGACCACACTGGGTGGCAAATCTCAGCAGACTCCCTGGGAACAGATGCCGACAAGCGTCATGGGAGCGAGGATGCAGGGATGGACGACGGTGGAGATGGAGAATGAATGTCCAGCAAATATCCAGAGACTCGTTCTGATCGCACCGGCCCCTGTCACAAGCCCAAGCCCGTTGAGCCGATCACGGTGGCGGAGGAGTGCATGCTCTGACAGAGGAGGCTTTGTGTCATGGGATCCACTCCCAGAGCTGAGGCTTCAGTCTCAACCAGGCCTTGTGGACTGAAGCAGGAAATGGTAGAAACTTAGATAAAATCGGGGCTATTGCTAGAGAGGGGAATGGGTGTCCATGGAGGAAGGTATTTGGAAACATCCCAGAGGGGATGCAGATATTACGTTGGCTTAGGAAGCATTCATTGTCACTGTCTTCCTCGGGCTCATATTGTCCCCACTCAGGAGGGGAGCAAGTACTTCACTCCATTTTCCATTGTAACAGGGAGGGATAAAGTGGGACAAAATATACAGTGTATCTGTCAGATTTGCCCAGGTAGGAGTTACATTCCTCCACAGGCCATCTTTCCTTGTAAGGTGAGCCAGACGAAGACAGACTCACCCATGGGACTGTGGGCTTTGACTCCAACCTTCGGCTCCCAACAGCGGCTGGGGCCTCGCACAGGGCAGCTTTGGTTGGACGGCCTGGACTGGAGGCCTGGCTAGAGTCAGTCTTGGAGCTGCCACAGTTTGATCTTTAGGAAACCAGCTCTGCAACCCCATGAGGAAACAAAAAGGGCTACAGGGCAGAACCCACATCCCACTCTCCAAATTGCCCTGGGATCGTGCCCATCCGTGATCCAGCCAATGTCTTCATCACTGGGGCTCAGAGAGATAAGCAAAGTTGCCTGAGGACACTGCACTGGTACTGGAACCAGCACCTGAACTCACAGTGATGTGGCTGTCTCTCCACAGATACTCACTCACTGCCTGGAGTGTCATCCAGCCCCTGAATCTCAACCCTACTCAATTTTATAGACTGCTGTAGGGGTGCCCCTCACCCCAGGGTAGGCAGCCACAGATGAGGAAAAGGAAGCTATGACAGGCTGTTCAATGTCACACAGCTGAGTAGTGGAGCCAGGTGGTGCCAGGAGAACCTGACTCAGGGTCCAGTGCTCTGTCCCCTGCCCATGTCTGCCCAGCACCCCCTGTGTGGGCCAACCATATGCATCGAGTGCATAGTCTGGAAGCAGACATGAGCCACGTGCTCCCCATCACAGCACCTAGCCCAGGGCTTGTACGCAGAAGTCTGAATGCAAGACTTCTTGGAGGAAGGGACCTAGTCTACACCCTCACTGCTCAAAATGGGGTCGGTGGACCAGCATCAGCATCGGCATCACCTGGGCATTTTGAAAAATGCAACATCTCAGGCCCGTCCCCGAATCAGGGTATTTATTTTAACAATATCCTCAGGGGATTCTTGAGCATATTTAAGTTTGAGAAGTGCTGGTCTACACACCTCCTTCTAAGCATGTGGACTTTTCCAGCCCAAGAGGTTTCCAATTCACAGACTGTTCCTGCACTCTGCTGCTGCCATAAATACTCTCATTACTGCCATAATGGGTTTACATTTAAGGGTTCCCAAAATAAATGGCCCTTGTGTACACAAAGATACTACTGGCTCTCCAGTTTCCAAGGAGGTGAGTTAGGGAAACCACGATCCTTTGTTGTTATCAATGGCCAGAAAAGGAGGTTCACGGAGGCCTCACAGGTACTCCTGCTTCTGTGCCTCCTTCACCTCCTGGAGCATGATGTCTGCTTGCTTTGCCCTTTAAATAACTGTGTTTGCAAACAAACCCACGTGTCAACCCACAGAGGGAAGTCTGGGTGGGAGCCCTGCTGTACCAGGACCCAGCATCTCCTAAGTAAGGCAGCTGATTTTCCAGGAAGTGCCAAATGAGCCATCCAGAATGGTCAGCCCTCCCACCTGGGGCGTTTCATCTGCAACACTGCCCTCCTGGATTAGAGGACAGCTGCCTCCCTGCTTTCGCTATGGGTCTTCTCCTCTAGCGCAATTTAATTTTTTGAATAGATGTCAGTCCCTATTTTTTGATAAATGGTGAAATACTGGTTTCTCTTCTCTTTCCTTCTTCTCAGGTGAGTTTCTGACACTTGGACACTCGTGTCATAGAAAATAGCAGGTATGGGTCATACAAAACCTCAGTGAAAAATAAGAAGGAAAATAGAAAAGCTTTCATCTTCTCACTATTTAGCACAAAATTATAGTGGTAGGAACATTTTCTAATTCCACAGCATGTCTACCCACA
Source organism: Daubentonia madagascariensis (assembly GCA_023783475.1). NCBI lineage: Eukaryota > Metazoa > Chordata > Mammalia > Primates > Daubentoniidae > Daubentonia > Daubentonia madagascariensis. The sequence goes on along the minus strand of JAKFHU010000144.1, from coordinate 556,898 downwards.
CCATATGAGTCCATGAGAATGTGTGTTGACATTACTTGGAGGGGGTGTGGGAGTGGGGATGGGGGGGGTGGGTGGGAGGCAGCAGGCACATTTGACCATTTGTGCTATCACCAAAAAGTTAAAATTAAAAACAAAGCATAACAATGTACTGTACCCCCTCCTTATTTCTTTATTTTTTGTTGATGGGATTTAACATAAAATAGTGCTGACCCAGCTGAAATCTTCAGAACTTGAAGTCGACATCAGATCTCCATGCACCATATTTTTGACTTGCAAATGCCTTCCAAGAATAGCTGGAGTGTCCTTATTAAGCCCAGCTTGTGATGCATCCTTACTTAGCGCCGTCTGCTCCAGCACTGTATAATTCATGGACTTGCCTTATGAAGTTAGGGAGGGATAGAAACCGTGACCAGCCCATGAACCCAAGCTGACACTTCAATTATTTTAAAAGGAACACAGAGAAAGCTGAAATCTGACCAGGCTCTTAGCCCCACCCTCGGGGACACTGAGTTGGCCTTCCTTAGCCAGGTTCCAGGTCAGCTGTCTGCATCCACACTGGGGGCATCGGATTCGGCCAAGGGAAACCGTCACCTTCATTACAGGCTCACACACGCTACAACCCGACATCTCCGGTGACAATGGGCAGCTCATAAAACAAGCCTGCAGCCCATGGTATTTGGAGTTGAGTTCTGCTAATTTTAGCAAGAAAGGACAAGCCAAATCATGGTAATAATCACCATAGTTACCATATATGAGCTATTCTAGGCTGCCAAGCCCCATATCAAACACCTTTTACGTATTACCTCATTTAAGCCACACAGCAAAGTAGGAATTATTATCCCATTTTACAGAGGAAGAAACTGTGTCCCAGAAGCTACCCTAAAGCCACACAGATTCACACACAGGTCTGTTGGACTCCAAAGCACAGTTCCTCGTCAGTGCTCTCCAAAAGAGGTGCACAAACCCCCAGGGCTGGGTGTGATTGTTGTTTGAGAAGAAAATAACAGAGATGTTATTTATACTTTAAAATCTCATTTTAAAATTTCTATTTTTGCACATCTTCATACATATTATTACATTTGAATGTACATAATGAATAAACAAATACATATACACAGATTGGTGACTGTGTGATCTGATTTCTGATTTTTTTTCTTGATAGTAGGGTAGAAATTGAGAGTTTAGAGACCACTGCTCAGAACTCCTCCCTGTACTGACCCCTGCCCAGGGACTTCTACAGAGGGGCACTCTCTGCTCAGGACCCTTTCTGAGACCCTCATCTGAGACCCTGTTAGCACCACACTGACATTGGCAAGCTTGACCTCCCTGGCCTGGCAAGTAAAGAGGCAGATGCATCTGGGATCTGAAGGCTACTTCTAATTCGAGGTGGGAGCTCTGGCCAGCCACAGCACCTACACGGCCATCAGCCTCCTCATTTGCAGGCAGGAGGGGACGTGACACCTTCAGGACTTGTGAGCCTGAGGCTCCACGTCCCAGGTGAAAACGTGCCATCCTTATGCCTCATTTCATAAGCCTGTTCTGACTATAGACAGAGGACACACTCCTGCTATGCCCCTCCAGCCAGGTGTGTCACCTTAATGGTATGACTTCCCCTTTCTGGGTCTCGGTACCTTTACCTGTGCTTGGTGTGAGGGTGGAGAGCTGTGGATTATCCAGGGCATCTAATGAGCTAGGTGTCCTGAACACCCTTGGAAAAGCCAGAAGAACTTTCTAGATGAACCTCATACTCCTCCGCTTCTGTCATCATGTATCCACCTTAGCGGGATGGCGGGAGCTTCTCTTCGTTCAGAAGATATTTACTGAGCACCTTCAGTGCCAGGCACCGGGATCCTACCAGAGATCAAACATCCAAAATCTCAGCTCCCAGGGACTTTCCACTGTAGTGGGGGAGACAAAAAAGAAGCAAGAAACAATCTAATAAGGATAATTCCCACTAAAGTATGTGCTACAAAGGTCAAAAAAAGAGGGCCACCTGCCCTGGGGAGCGGGAGCCCCCATGAACTGCGGGGTCATGATGAGAAAGATCAGGGGGAAGAGCATCCCAAGCTGAGGACACAGCCAAGGCAACGGCCCGGGGGCAGAGAAGGTGTTTGGTATATCCAAAGGGACAGAGGAAAGTGCGGAGTGGTTGGGGCCAGGGAACAAGGGCAGCATGGGGCAGGGAGGCAGGGAAAGGTGTGGGATGCAGGCAGGGCTGCAATTGCCACTGTAAGGAGGCATTTTGACCTCCTCCTCACCCCAGGTGATAATTCAGTGCAAAGACGAAAACCTTACCCACAGCTTCCACACTCCTGCCTCAGACAAGTCCAAACTCCCCTGCAAGAGGTCTGCTTGGTTTGAGCACCCCAAGAGAGCCCTTGCTGCTTAAGACCAAGGCTTAGGGGAACTAGCTGGAAGCTCAGATCGTGCGGACAGCCCACCCCATCCCACCTCCTGCTCCCTGACTTGGGCGGCTCCTGTCTCCCCACCCCGAGATCCCTCCTCCCTCATAATGGGGGTGCTGGCAACTGCCACTTTGGTGATGACTGAGATGTGGCTGGCAGAGTGTCTGCAGCAACTATCTCCAGGGCTGCGCTCTGCACCCCTTATCAGCCACCCACCACCCGTGTGGCTGTGAAGCCAGGAGCTCATCTCCAAGGGCTCCTCCCTAGCTCTGGGCAGGCCAGCCAGGGGAAGCTAACATCTTGGATGAGGTCCTCGCCTCCCTCTGGGTGTCTGGAGGCACCAAGGATCCCAGCCTCAGCTCTCAGGACTAACAAAGTCTGGAGGTGGGGCAGGGGCACGCCAAGTGCTGTTTTCACAGCTGCCACCCACAGCGAGTGACACAGACACACAGGCCCCTGTGTACCTATCAGCTAGATCTGGCCCTGCGTGCACAGGGCCCCAGGAGAGGCAGGCGTCTTCCAGGACAGGAAGGCTGGGTTGCAGCTGCTGGGCGTGGGGGCACCCCAGAGATGTCCTATGAAATGAGCTGGTGAGAGCATTCATGACTCCGCACTGTGCACCCAATGGGCCAGGCTCCATGCTGGGCCCTTGACACTCATAGCTCCTTACCTCAGCCCACCTTCACACAGTGAGCCTGAGGCTCTGTGGTTAGTACCATCCCATTTTATAGATGAGGAAACTAAGGTTCTGAGAAATGAATTCAGAGCCTGAGGTCACTGTACTAGGAAGTGGCCAGAGGGATTGGAAGCCTGCCTGCTGCCTCTGCCCTGTCTCTGCTTCCTTCTCAAGGCCTGGATTCTGTGCTGACCTTCCACCTGGGCCAAGCCCAGGTCAGCTGCAGGGGGCACAAGCAAGAACGTGATCTCTATAGTCAATGAACTTAAAGCAAAATCTCAGAGATAAGAAAGCACCCAGAAAACGATTCTAGAAGAATAGAACATGGGTTGAATAGGGGAGAAAAGCACATTAAACCTGGGAGTCAGACAAACCTGGGTGGGCACCTGAGTCCCCTGAACCTCAGTTTTCTCACCTGTAAAATGAGCATTATCATGAGTCCTTCACAAGGCGGTCCCTAGGATCCCACGAGTGTCAGCACAGGAGTCAGCGTGCAGTGACTGTCTCGTGGATGTTTCCTTACTTCCTTCTTATCATTAATTTTCTATCCCTCAAAATATGTACAGTGAGATTTTGGAGAAGGAAGGACTCCATGTGGGCTGGAATAGTCAGGACGGGCTTCCTAGAGGAGCTGGGAGCTGGGCCTCCGCTGGACTTGTTGTGTCTGATCGCAGTAGAGCTGAAGGTGTCATTATTTGCCAAGTCCGCCCTTGTTCTGGGCTTCAGTTTCCTCATCTGTAAACCAAAAATAAGTGTAACTACTTTATCAACAGATTGTGCACATAGAGGTGTTCAGTAGGATGTCATGGAAGGGAGCAAGAAGCCCAGAGATTTGGGCCCAGGCAGAGTTCTGCCACTATGGTTTTACCCTGGGAGGGTCACATTTTGTCTCTAAGATTTTGTTTCTTCATCTATAAAATGGGAGTATTAAGTCACAAGGTGAGTCACTTAACCTCCCTGGAGTTACCGCTTCCTCACTGGTAAAATGACCTGATTGTAGCTCTCCAACCTTTTCTCTTGAGTTTCAAGCCCCCTGTGGCTTACGTTCTAAGCTAGGGCCCACCCTGTCCCCATGTGCTCCCCACCCAACCCACCAGCCAAGATGCTATATGCTTGGGGAACAGTGTTCATGTCAAGGAGAGAAAGGAAATGCTTCTGGTCATATTGTTTTCCCAGATGGCCTTTGAGAAAAACAAGAAGAGGGACAGGGAGCAAAGAGGAAAAAATGTACCTTGAAAAAAATAACAAAATGTAAGCCAAACTGTCCCAGCTAGCTGATGGCAGGCCCCGTCACCTACAGAGGCACCTCGGAGCACTTCCTGCCTGGGCTGGGGCAGACTGGCCAGGATGCTGGTGGAGACTGCCCCAGCCAGAGTAGCGTGCTCTGACCACACACCCGGCCATGCGTGAGGGCAAGCAGAGGACAGTTTCTGAGCAATGGTTAGGAGCTGGAGGCAGGTGACAAAACCTGGTGAGCAGTGACAAATGGGCCTAGGCTCCTAGGCTGGAAACTCTCCCTACTCTTGGTTTCCCACTTGCTAGGGTACATTACTCCCCTATAACCCTGCCCCACGCCACGACCCTCACTCAGCGGTGAGCTGAGCACCACTCTGCCTAGACAGACAGGGTCTACACCTTGGACACCTTCAGTGGGGCATTCAGGTTGAGTAGTTTGCCAAGGCACAGGGTTGGGATGCTCAGCTTGGAGTGCCTCCTGCTACCTGGAGGGCTCCTCAGAGGAGGGGTCTGGAGACCTATGGCCTGTCTCTAGAATGGAGCTCCATTTTGTAGGGAGCTTTCTCCGGTGCCCTGGAAGTAGAGGAGGGTTGGGTGGGAGCCAGCTGGGTCGGGAAGGGCTAGACCAGGGCAGAGCCAGTGGACGGGCTGCACACACCCACCTGGCCCATCTATCTGCCTCTTTTCTCTTCCCTCCCCCCTTCCCCTTGTAGACACTAACTGAGCACCTACTATGTATCAGCCCTGTCTGAGTCACTGAGCACACCGTGATAAAGGGGACAAGCATAGCTGTCCCACACTTTGACTCTGTGCTCAGGCCCTAAGCAGAGGGACCCTACAGAGGGTAAGAGCAGAAAGGGCTCCTCAGCCTGTGAGCCCAACCACTACCCCATTTCACAGAGGTGGTCACTAAGGGCCTGAGAAGAGCCTTGCCCTTAAGGCATATTCCTTGGGACCAAAGCTCCTGCCCACTGGGGCTGAGAAGGCCCTGGCCAGGGAGTGAGGATTCCGTCCAGTGGATGTCCCTGGGGCACCTGCTCTGTTGGACTGTAGGGACATGGGGTGATTCAGACCTTATCTGGAGATGGGGACACAACACACACGGAGCTGACTCCCTCAGCAGGTGCATGGGGGCTGCCCAGCCAAACTTGAGGAATGCCCAGGGACCTTTTACACTGCGAGGGCACAGGCCGCCTGAGGCCCAGGCTGCATTGGCTGGCTCTGCCCTGCACCTGCATGTTGACATGGAGCCAGGGGCTGACCTCTGCTTCTGAATCACTAGCTCCCGAGTCGAGGGAATGTGGAGGAAGAGTCTGGGCGTGGAGACACACATCTAGCGCCTGGGCTGCCACCTTTCCATTTGCTAGCCCTGCCTGGCTCCCCCTACTCTGGCCTCCCCCTTGCCCAGCACCCTCACGCTGGCACCATCCCAGGCTCCAGTTCCTCAGGCTCCAAAGTAACCGAACATTAACGGTGGAATTCCAGGATGGCAGAGCAGAAGAGGGGGTTCAGGATACAGCGAGTCTTGCAGGGTCCCTGCCTCCATGTGGTGGCCCAAGGGCACTCACAGGCCTGATGGTAAGTGTCCCAGTGCTGAGGCCCAGAGAGGTGCCATGCCTTGCCCAAACTCACACAGCAAGAAGGGGCAGTGCTAGGCCCAGAGCCCTGGCCTCTCTCTCAGACTCCATCCACTCTTCCCCGCAGGCGGCCTCCCTGGCTGGTTCCGCTCCATGAGTGGATGTCTAGGCCTGGTGTTCCTACAGCTCAGAGAGAGCGCCTGGCGGGGTACAGAGGGGGAACAGGAGAAAACAGAAAGTGCCAGTGATTCACATTTCTAAATGTCATGTTATTCCAGGCGCTTTCTCGCTTTGCCACCACCTTCATCCACCCCCCACTTGCCGTCTTGGGAACCCGCTGCAGAGTGGCTAGTGAGGGAGGAGGCCGCGGCACTGGTCTCCAGGGAAGCTGTGTTTCTGCCCTGCCCACTGAAAAGCCCGGGGTGGGGGCACGCGCAGTTGGTGAGCACCGTGCCCAGGACCCAGAGGCTGGGGTTCTAGCCCTGGCCTTGGCACCGTCGCTGTGAGGCTGAGCAAGTCCCTCAGCCTCTCTGTACTTCCTTACATACCTCCCCACGTAAAATGGGGGCTACGGGAAGGGTCTGTGGCTCCCGAGACTAGCCGCATGTCAGTATTGCCCTAAAACAAAACAAAACAGCTTCTTGGGCTGCACCCCTAGAGATTCTGATTCAATAAGTCGGAGGTGAGGCCTGGGGACCTGTATTTTTAAAGCACCCCCCTAACTCCCACCCAGCCTGGTGACTTTGGTGCAACCAGTGTACTAAGGGGTGGTTGAAAAGCTCCAGATTCTAATTCATCTTCAGGACCCATCTACCTCCTCCAAAAAGCCCTCCTTGATCGACCCAGCCCTATCAGCCACCTCCAGCCCTCCTCACCTCTGGCTCCGCCTCCCTTCCCGTGCTCCCCTGCTGCTCCACAGAGGCATTTAGTCATTTGTGCCTGTGTGTACGTGTGTACGTGTGCATGTGTGTGGCGTGTATAAGTGTGTGTCCTATATGAGCTCAGCAATATGAAACTCTCACGTAGCATAGAGGAAGTTGCTCAGCCCTGGAGCCAGCCAGCCCTATGTTCAGAACTGGAATTTTCTGCCTAAGGCTGGGTGACCTAGAGAGGTGACCCAGCCTCCCCAAGCTTCCATTTCCAACCAGACATTGCCTCACAGGGCCGCATGTGAGGATCCCCTGAGGTGATGTGTAGGAAGCACACTTATCATGGGGCCTGGGGGGTGTCAGAGGCCAAGCAAGGACAGCCAGGTCCCAGAGGGATGCTCCCAGAGGGACGCTGTGTTACCGTGGGAGGTTTACACACCTTCTCCCACTCATGTGTGCCATTAGGCAGAGGACTGGGCCAGCACAAGTCTTCAATGAAGAGTGGGTGCCCCAGGCATCACTCAGGGTCCCCGTAGGAAGCAGAATCTCCCCAGATGGTTCACTGAAGAGACATGGACGAAGGGGCTGGTGAGAGAGGCGGGCAGGGTTAAGGGAATCCGAAAGGGATGGTGAGGCACCTGGAGAGCAGAGTAGCAGGCAGGTGCTCCCACCCAAACCCAAAGGGTCAGGGCGGGATGGCATGGACAGAGCCCAGACGGAGCTGGTACTGAGGATGAGGGGCCTCCCCCCAGGAGCAGCAGTCACAGAAGAAGGCAGCTCTTCCCAGAGACATCCCAGAGGGAGAACTAGGAAAGAAACAGCCCGATCCCTCTCTCCTCCCACCCTCCCATCCCACTCCGGAACCTCCCACTGGCCAAGGCCAGGCAGCAGCCAGAGGCATCAGCAGCTGCTAGAGACCCCCTCCTGGGGCACAGAGCAGGGCAGAAAAGGCACAGAAAGTCTGCATGGTAGCTTGCAGTGGGTGGCAGGACAAACAGAGGACAAGCAGCTCCTCCAGCAGCCTGGTCATTCCCCAGCCCCCTCTGCTAGCTGGGCATGGGGCGGGGGGGCTGACCTATCAACCAGAGACAGGCTTTGAGCCCCATCTCTGCCACAGACACCCAGGGTGACATCAGGAAGTCATGTCTCTCCAGGCCTCAGTTTCCTCATCTGTAAACCATAGGGGTTAAACTTCCTGTCCTGAGCCACCTTTTCCAGGCCTGACCTGCGCTTGTCCTCCCCTGCCTTTTCGAGAGAGGAGAGAGCCCTGCTGGACAGGAAGACGGGCTTGGAGAAGAGGGAAATGGAAAATTAATTCTGGGCGGTAAAGAGCAGAGGCTGTTGTTTGTGATGTATAACTTACTCTTTGTGTCAAACTGTGTACTGTGTATATCAGTGGGATGGCAAGAAAACCGAGATCTATTACTTAGAGTTTAATCTGTTCTCCGTGTTGGAGAAGGAGAGGGAGGGGGAAGAAGACTACAACTTTAATCACAGGCCCAACTCGACATGTCAAGCAGCTCTCGGGTGTGTTAGGAAAATGATGTCGGATCACAGGCTTCCCAGACAGCTCCCCACGCTGCGGCTTTATCTGCCGAGCCGTAAATTAGCACACCTACTTTACGCTCTTCAGGTAAAACCAGTAATTTAGCTGAAAAATACACACGCACACGCACAGGGAGCATGAGGGGGGAGCTTAGGGGAGGGGGCTGCCCCCCTGCTCAAGGAACAGCTAAAAATGAGCAAACCAGGATGAAAATAACACCTCGCTGCACCTCCTGTCATTAGCGCTCGGGCTCCTGGTGCCAGCCCCGCAGCCAGCCCACCTTCCCTCTACCTGCCTCGGTGCCTCCCCCACCCCCACCACCCCTTTTCGCCATGAACCGTAAATTACATGCTGACACCTTTAATTTGTGCAAAGTATGCCTGGCTGCGCCTGGCACCAGCAGCCGGCTGCTATAATAAGGTCAATCTATATTCATTGTCGTAGCACTTGATGTGCCAGATAACACAGGGAGGCAGCGCGGTGGTGGCTTCTCCGGGCTGGAGGGTGAGGTGGGGGTGCCCGCTGCCGTTCATCGCGGCCTGGCACCAGTTGGCTCATCACTTATGCATGGCATGAGCGATGTTATGATTTAGCTAATCACCATCAGCTATTCATCCTATGGCTGCCTAGAGACGGCCGTAGCACACGCCTGCCTGCCCAAGCCAGAGAGAGAGGCCCCGTCCACCCAGTGCCACAGAGAGACCACCTAGTGGGTCTGAGTGTCCTTTCTGGGGACTGGCCTGGGGAGGTATATGGCCCAGGATTATAAATCCCATAGCTTCAAAGAGAAGAAGCTGTTGAGAACACCCTGGGGGCAGGGTCACTAACATCATGTCTCTGCACCCCGGGGCCCAGGCAAGGATGGGCGTCTCAGTGACATGTCATATGGCACAAGCCCAGGCTTTGAAGTCATGGAGTTTTGGATTCTAATCCCCGCTCTGCTGCTTCAAGTTGTGAGAGCTCAGTCAAGTCACTAAACCTTTCTGGGCTGCGGTTTTTCATCAGTAAGAGAGAGAAACAACGCCATTGCTGGCAGCGAGAGTGAAAGAAAGCAAAATAATATATGGACGTAGCTCCCAGCGTGTGTCTGCACACAGTAGGCACTCAGTCAATGGCAGCTGCTATTATCGGAGCCCTCGTGGATCCAGCACATGTGTGGTTGGATGAACATCTGTTTTCAATGGGGGATTCAGACCCAAAAGGCTCATAAGGAGTAGGGCTGGGACAAATGGGTGAGCCCATTTGAGACAAAACCTCCTAGCGTGAGGCTACGTTGAGACAGGTCTCAGCTCCTGACATGTTTGAGCTAGAAGAATCCCAAGAAGCAGCTAACCCATGGCTGGGGAGGGTCAGAGGCAGGGATGAACCAAGTTCTCAGCCTCGAACAAACTGGAAGCAAAAAATGAAGTCCAACAGCCCCACCTTATAGAGCTGAAGGGGCTTGGAAATTGTTCCACCCAACCCTTTGTGCTAGAGCAGGGGCAACAGAAGGTAAGGTGGGAACTGACCGGTCCAGGGTGGTCCAGCCGGTGAGGGGCAGAGGTGGGGTCCTGGCCTGGGCATCTGACTTCATAGCTCTTACCACTGCCCCACAAGACAGCCCCAAAGAGGGACAGATGACCCTCAGCCTCCCGGGAGCTGCCGCTGTGATCATCGGAGCTGTCTGCTCTCTTCATGGATGCTCCCAGCCCTGTGGGCAGTGGGAGAGACCAGGGCGAATCCTAAGGCCTTCAGCTGTCTCTCAGTTTCCTCATCTGCACAATGGAGCCCATGGCATCTGCTCCTGGGCTAATGAGAAGATGAGGTGGGATCACCTACAGGTTTGTGTGTAAAGCACAGGGCACCTGGGCAGGCCAGATGACAGCTCTTCCCTTCCAGTCAACATGCTTAGTGACTAAAGAGGGTGGCTGGGCTGGCTGACACCAGCCTAAGAGGTCACCTAAATCCAGCTGCACAAAAGCAGCCAAATTGAAGTTAATCCTGTGACCTAGAAACAGACTCAGCAAACAGCTCACTGTCCCAGCAACATGCTGGCCCTTCCTACTGCCATGCTTGTGTTCACCCTATCCCCTCCCCCAGGAATGCCCAGTCCATTCTCCTGGGTGCTGCTCACATCCGCTTCCTCCAGAAGCCTCTCCTCCCTCCCCAGTGTCAGTGATGCCCTCCTTTGTCCCCAGCCCCCACCCCCTCCCTGGCTGAAAGTGGGGCTCCTTATCTGTCCACAAGTGATCCGGCCCCAGACTAGAAGCCTGGGTAGGTGAGCCATTATTTCAGAGCTCAGCAGTCTTAGGCCTCTCTGGGTCTGCACTGGCTTATCTGCAAAATGGACAGGTAAAGGTGGCACAGGGTGTTCTTGGCAGGCCCAGGTATCACATTCCTGGGCAAAGTTTCTAGCAACGTTCAGGCTCTGAAGAGACCATAAAGGCCAGGCCAATGGACATCTCTATGGAACCAGTAGCATAGAGACCCAGAGTCTGAATTAATTTAACTTAAAGAAATGCAGATGTTCTTGCCCACCTGGGCTTGTGCCCTGAGTTTTCTTCCCATTGCAAGAAGGTGAAATCACCTGCCCCACCTCTGCCCAGCCCCTCCACTCTTGCCCCCGAGGCCAGCCCAGGCTCCCGTGCATCTCCCCATGTATCACAATTACCCACACACCTGTGCCGCAGGTGTCTGCCAAGCTTCAGCACAGCTTCCAGCGCTCAGTCACCCTCGAAATGTTTCACCTGAAAAACTCGGACAGCATGGGGGGCGGGGCCTCTCACGGACAAGCAGGCCATCAACCTCCCACAGCCACCTGGTGGGTCCACCTGGCTGGATGCTCCACGCCCATCGGCCAGAGCATGACTGGAGAGCTCCTGCAGGACCGGGCTTGGAGCTGGACCCACACCACTTACCCATAGCGTCCTGTCACCCAATCACAAGTGACTGTGACACCACTTTGCTGCTGAGGAGCCAGGAGCTACGGAGATGTGGGGCTGGTGCGTTCCTCCATGAAGTAGGATCTGAGCCTCCCTCAGGAACAGAGGCCTCCACCCCACTCTCGGTGCCATCATTTTCGGTGCCATCATTTTTGGTGTCTTCATTTTTGCTGTCATCATTTTTGGTGACTTCAACATCCACTTTGAGGATCCATCCAATGCAAGGGCCTTTCTATTCCTCTCCCTGGTTGGCTCCAATCATTCCTTGCCCTCCTCCCCGCCTGCTACCTGGGCATCACGCCCTCACCTTACCATCATGGAAACAGCACCATCTACACTATCTCCTCTTCAAGCATCCTGTGGGGGACCCCTTGCCACCCGTTGTCCTCCTGGACGACCAGTGATCCCCCACCTCACCCAGCCCTCCAGCCCCTGACCCCACGGCTATCTCACAGCCGCCACCCTCGGTGGGCCTTACGTCCATCTTTCATTTTTGTTTCCTTCTCTCCCTTCTGCTAACTTAAAAGCCATGCCCAACCTTGGTTAAATCCAACTACCCACCTACTCAATGCCCGCACCCACACAGCAAAATATAACTACAGAAAAAACAACCTGGCTTCCCTCCCACCTCTGTCAATGGCACCTCCCCCCCACCTCAGGGGCTTTAGCAAAACATCCCAGAGTTAGCCCTAATTCCTCTCTACATCCCCCATACCCAAGCCACCAGCAGGTCCCTGCCCACCCTGCCCCCAACACACACGCCAGTCTGCCCACAGTCCTCCACTTCCACTGCTGCCAGCCCAGCCTCGGCCAGCATCACCTCACAGCTGGACTGAGTGGGGACCCCCAGGCCAGCCCCTGCCTCCACTCTCACCCTCCCAGTGCACTGTCCAGGCAGCAGCCACAGTCGCTTTTCACAACGTGCTCAAAACCCTCCAGTGGCTTCCCCGCATTGCAAACAGAATGGAAACTCCTCATCCCTCTCAGAGCACCCAGGTTCCTTCTCACCTGCCCCGTGCAGGCGTCCCGGCAGCATTCCAGGCAGGGAGAATGGGAGAGGCAAAGAGTAAAATGGGGCCTGCCTGCGAGTTTGTCCCTATTCATCACAACAGCAGTACCTTTTCGGGGCTCCCCATCCAGGAGACTTCTGCTTATAGCTCATTGGCCAGACCATGTCACATGGACACCCATGGCTTCAAGGGAATCTGGGAAATAGAGTGTGTTTGTTTGTTTGTTTGTTTGAGATGGGCCTGTTGCTGCCCTAAATGAAAGTGGGGTTACATAGTAAGGCAGAATGGAGAGTGCAATGGCTGGCCCGCCAGTGCCGCCTGGACAGACTGGGATAAACTAGAAGCTCCGTGAGGGCGAGGGCACTCCTTCTCTTCCGGGTCAGGCTCAGAGTTTGGAATCCTTGTTCAGTAAATAGCCCCTGAGGAGCTCTCTGCCAGACCCTTGCGTGGCCAGCACTAGAGAGACAATCCAGACACGTTTTAGACCCAGGCGGGCATACTAAGGCTAGAAGAGAGGCCACCAGCCAACTGTGATATATCAGGCTCTGCACAGGTGGACACAGAAGGGCTCTAAGGGTACAGAAACTAGGACCATGCAGCCTTCCTAAGAGAGGGGAGGCAGTGCCACAGGATGGCCCTTGGGGTGTGAGCAGGAAACAAAGAAGGCTGAAGGGGCAATACGGTGACAAGGGGTGCACGGCCCAAGGCCTGGAGATGTGCACGTGGACCTCTGGCTCGGGGACTCATGAGCAGTGGGCACAGCTGGAGTCTAACAGCAGGAGAGGTGGGGCAGGGGGGCAGGGCAGGGCAGGAGGGAAGGAAGAGACCCTAACTGAAGGGCCTCTGAGGCCACACCAAGCAGTTGGCCGTTTCCTGTGACAGCCTTCAAAGGGTTGTCTGCAGAGGGCAAGATGATCAGATTTGTGTTTTAGGAGTGACATTCTGGCAGCAGTGGGTGGGGTGGATGGAGGTCAGGAGACAAGGCAGGGAGACCATGTAGGAGGGCACTGAGAGATCCAGGGTGAAATCAGCAAGGCCTGACTCAGTGGGGAGGGAGGAGAGAAGGGATCCGGGGACAGGGTGGCCAGCAACCCCTGCAAAGACCAGGTGCTGGCCTTTTGCTCTGCCTGGAACCCTACCCCTCCCCAGTGCTACCCCTGCTGTGCTCCCTTGTCACCAGGTCCTTTTCCATCGTGCACCTGACCAGACTGAGCGGCTCTACATTTGTTTGATGACTGTCTGTGTCCTCCACCAGCTGTGCGGCCAGCGCACATCTGATTTCTCACCACTGCACCCACTCCAGCACCCTGCCCATCCCTGCTGGTACGTGGTAGGCACATGGCACATGTCCACGGAAGGATGGGCCGTGCACTGGTGAGGAAGGGGCAGGAGAAGGGGCGAAGGGCCAGGCGTAAATGCCATCCTCAGAGCTCAGATCATATATATACTACAGGTACCAGGGAGACACTAAGGGGCTTTAAGTATAGAAGAAGCGACATGGTCAGCTCTGTGTTTGAGATCAATCCATCTGGCAGCTGCGGAAGATTAATTTGAATATGGCAAGACTAGAGTGAGGGGACCAGGTCAGAGTCAGTTCTAATCCTCCAGGCAAGGGAGGATGAGGCCTGAACTAGGAGAGAAGAGAAGGAATAAAGAAGAAGGATGAGCCTGGGGAGTACCAAGAAGGTAGGACTGGCAAGTGTGATGGTAAACTGGAAGACAGTCAATTGGTTGGGGGCTTAGGCAGCTGGCTCCACGATGTCACTTGCTGAGATCGGGTGGGGGGTGGGGGGAGGGGAGCCATAATGAACTCTGCCTTGGCCGTGCTGAAGCTGCGTCACTGTGGAGCAGCCTGGGGAGGAACGCAATAGACTGGCAGTAGCCTACGCGAGTGTGAAGCTCAGGGTGGGGCCCAGGACTGGAGAGAGAGATTTGGGAGTCATTAGGAAGGAGAAGCGGTGACCACAATGACATGGAAGATCAGGGAGTCACCCAGAAAGGCCATGTCAAGTGAGAAGAAAGGCAGCTCAGGGACAGAGCCATGGGGAACACCCGCTTTTGAGGGCCCACAGAGGAAAAGGACCCTTCAAAGAGACTGAGGAGAAAGGGAAACAGGGGAAACCAGGACAGAGTGTGCTGTCCCAGATGCCAGTGATGAAGGGTCAGGAAGGATGGACAGTCAAGAGGGTCGAGATCAGTGGCAGGTAAGAGAAGGGCTAAAGTCCTCCACTGGATTTGGCAACATGGGGTCACCGGTGACCTTTGCCCCAGCAGTTTCCACGGGGTTGGGGGTGGTGTCACATAGCTGCAGGCTGAGAAAGTGTCAGGATGTAAGAAAGTAGGGGCAGCTCAATTAGTTAATGGCTTTGTTATAATTGGTATTTCACCTTCTTCCAAAAAAGAGCAATTTCCCAACTGTAAAATAGAGATTACAATGGATCTAATGATATAACATATTTAAAGAGCCTAGAACTGGGCCAGGCATACAGTGCTACTCAATATAGGTTAGGTATATTTTTTTCTTATATTAATAGACACATATCCAATAAGCCTATTAAAATAGAAAATTAAAAACCATGTACAGGTATATACAAAACAATGATTTGAACAGATATTTGTACACCCATATGTTCATAGCAGAATTATTCACAATAGTCAAGGGGTAGAAGCAACCCAAGTGTCCACTGATGGATCAATGGATAAACAAAATGTGGAATATACATACAATGGAACATTAGTTAGCCTTTTAAAAGAAGCAAATTTTGATACATGCTATAATATGGATGAACCTTGAGGCACAAAAGGACAAATACGGTAGGGTTCCACTTATAGAGGTACCTAGAGTGGTTGAATTCATAGAGACAGAAAGTAGAATGGTGTTTGCCAGGGGCTAAGGGGAGATGGGAGTGGGGAATTATTGTTTAATGGGTATAGAGTTTCAGTTTGGGAAGATGAAAAATCATCCACTTCCTCACGAGGGACAACGCAAAAACGAGCAGTCGTCTTGCAGAATGCAAAGACACATTTATTACATAACCATACACATTCACTGAGCGGTGCCTGTAGGGTTTCCAAGGAGAGGTGTCCAGGAAGCAGTTGGCTATTCACTCCCAAGCTCAGCGGAGAGATCACAGGAGGGCTGGGGATCTGGGCGTCACCAGCACACAGATGGTCACTGAAGCCGGGGTGAGAGCGCAATGGCCAGGGAGAGTGTGGGGTCCCAGGGAGTGCTGCCTCACAGACACCCGCATTTCCCCAGGGCCCATTCAAGAGGAGGCAGCAGCTGGGAATATTTTAGTGGCCACGTGGGAGTGGGAGAGCTTATCCTCTGACTCCCTGTCAAGTGTACTGGCCATTGTCCTGGGCACTTCTCTGTTCAGGAGAAAGAACACAGTGCTGGACATCAGAAGACCTGGGAGAGAATCTCATGGTCACCACTTCTAGCTTTGTGGCCTTGGCTGAGTTACATAGTCTCTTGCTTACTCAGGTTCTTCATCTATAAACGGTAATAAAAATCTACCATTCATGAGGTTATTGGGAGCAGAAGGGTGGCTTGAGAGGGCTTTAGCCCATGCCCTCCTCCTGTCTCCCCTCAGTCCAAATGGAAACAGTGGGCTCACTGTGCAAAAGATGCTACAGAAAGCCCCCCAGCCTCCTTTCTTGTTCTCTGACCTCAGACCCACCTATGTGGATATTCTGAACCTGCCCCTAGTTGGGTGATGAGCCCACGTGACAACAGAATGCCACCTGCAAGCCACTAACACATATGGGTGATTGTGACTGTGCCCTAGAGCCCATTCCAGCTATCGAGGCAACAGGGATGCCCTTTTCCAAGTCAGGGAGCTTGGGAGGATAGTGTCTACAATTCACATATGCTGCATTTCAGGTGAAGAGACCCAGGGGTCAGTTGCACGTGGAGGCCCAGAGTCCCCGGTAGGTCTAGGAGAGAGAAATTTGATAAACATCACTTTAGATGTCAAAGTGGAAGCCATCAGTGGGACCCTTTCAAAGAGAAGCTTGGAACCAAAAGTATGGACAACTGTAATAGTGAGACAGCTATTAGGCATCAGAAGGGGCTGAGGGAAATTCCAGGAAATTTGGAAGTTTCTCTGCATGCCAGAATTAGCACCACACAAGCCTGGCCTGGGTTGGACCCTCACCGTGCGTGGCTCAGGGCGCTTGATATAGGAGAGTCTGCAGAGAGCAGCCTGCGTTATGTTGGAGGGACTTGCTGGCCGGACCCTTTCAGACACATCATCTCTTAAAACCACAGCCTGAATGGCTGTGCTCAGCAATCATGTGTTTAAAAAGCAATAAGACTAAATGCTTTTCCGTTTCCCCTTTGAGAGACCATGTATGATAAATGATAGGCAATTTCATGGTTGGAGTTTCAATTTCCGAAAATATTAGTGCTATTCCCCAAGCTCCACTTCCGAGATAAATTCTTTTTGGCAGCCTCCTCCATTGTCTCCTAATTCCCTTATTCTGAATATATTTGGAGGTCTGGTGCAAATTTCATCAGCTCAGTCCCAGCATCCACCTGTCTGGTCTGCTTTGGAAAGGGTGTCACCCACCTTTCACTTTTTCAGATTCTTTTAACATTTATTTTGAGTCCCCGGGTATTTATTAGGCACTTTCTGTGTGTTTAGCCCTGCAATGTGTTATTATGGTGGGCATAAGTGAGCTACAATCAGTCATTCAATCAACAAACATAGATCGTGCATCTAGTCCCTTTAAGCTCAAAACAACAATTCTGCAGTGCCTAAAACCTCACGCTTGTTTCACATTGTCCCCATTTCATAGTTGAGGAAACTGAGGCTCAGAGCTAACCTAGTAAAACCGGGATGGACTAGAGTGAACAGTGGCAAGGTGGGAGAGGGTGAACATTGTCTGAGCACCTACGATGGCTCAGGCATTATGGTAAATGCTTGTCAGACCCTCTGCACAGGACTGTAAGCTATTTATCCTCACAAAACTCAAGGTAGGTGTTGTTATCCCCATGTGAAAGACATGAGAACTGAGGCCCAGGAAGGCTAAGCAGCTTGCCCAAGAATTCACATTCCACTGGACCACTCCGCCTCTCCCCGTGTCCTGATGGCGGCAGGCTAGATGATGTCCCGACGGTCATTTCTGGAACTATGGGCCCTTGTTTGAAAACACCAAAGCACCAAGTCATCCAGTAAAAGAGACTAACCTACGTTTGCACCTCTATCTCCCGTTCCCCAGCACCCTCTGCCGGCCCTAACCCTGGGATCCTCCCTAAGTTTCCCAGGCTGCAGCCCTTAGCGCAGCACCGACACTCAGTATCATTCCCGACTTTCTATCACGTTGTCACCTCTCTTCCTAACCAGGCCCTCCCCATCGCAGTTCAGCTAAGACTCGTATGTCAATCTCTCCCCTCTGTGCCATTTTCTCACCCTTTAGAGGGGTTCTCTCAGGCCCAGGATGACATTCCCTTCTCTTATACTCTGTGGATCCTTAGCAAAAGACTGGGCATGAGGCAGACATTCCAAACATCTGGAGGAAAGCACTGGGGTGAAATGTGGTACAGTGAGACAAACCAAGATGAAATCTATCACAACAGAGTGCATGGAGCGAATTAGGACAGGATGTAATGGAATAGAAGCAAGGAGAACAGTATGGTACAGAGAGAAAGAAGTAGGAAAGAAAAAATAGAATAGAATGGAACAGAAAAGAAGAGCACGGAACAGACTAACAGGTGAACCAGACTAGAACAGGGTGGAACAGAATGGAACAGGCTGCACAGAAAAGAATGGGATGGAACAGGATAGAACAGGATGAAACATAATACAACAGGATGGAACAGAATAGAACCAGGTGGAACAGAATGGAACAGACTAGAGCAGGTCAGAACAGGATGGAACAGGCTGCAACACACTACAACAAGGTGGAACTGACCCGAGGAGGTCTGAACAGAAGAGTGCACTAAAATAACAGGGATGCAGCCGAATGGTACGTAAATGGATGAAATAAAATTCACTCCATTCATTCAACCAATGTTTGTCAAGTGCTGCTCTGTGCTAGGCAAGGAAAACATAGACACAGTCCCTGCCCTCGTAGAACATACTGTTTTATCAAAAGGACAAAAAAAGACATAAGTAACCATTAACACACATATAGTTACAAACGATGAGCTTCCCGAAGATACCATGAAAGAATGAATAGGTTGCCATGATCAAGAATAATGGGATGAAAGTAATAATGTTAATAATAAGGAAGTCAGGAAAGCTGAGACCTAATGAATAAGGAGGATCCAGAGACACATGAAGAACCAGGGAAGAGCATTCCAGGCAGAGGGAACAGCATGCACAGAAGCCCTGAGGCAGGAAAGTGTTTGGCTTGTTCAGGGAACAGAAAGAGATTCAGTGTGAACAGAGCCCAGGGAGCAAGGCCCAGAGTGACAAGGGATAAGGGGGAGAGGGAGGAAGGAGCCAGATGTCACAGGGCCTGGAAGAGTTTGGATTTCATTCTGATGCAATGAGAAGCCACGAAAGGGAGCAGCAGGGTCTGCTGTGTGTTTCACACTCCTCCTTAGCTAGTGCAGAAGAATAGATTAGGGCAGGGAGACCATTTAGCCATCCAAGCATGATGATGGTGGCTGGGAGCAGAGTGGCAGTGGCAACAGAGAAGGGGGAAACGCAGCCAGGTGGAGAAATGTTCTGAAGGTATACATGGCTGACAGGATTTGCCAATGTTTTGGACACAGACTGGCAGGAAGGGAGCTCTGAAGGAGCCTCTGGGACCTGGTGCTTCCATTTCCTGAGATGGGACTAAGGAGAGATGGTTTGGGGAAGAAACTCAAGAGTTTACTTCTGGAGATGCCCAGGTTCAGATGCTCAGGTGGTACCCAACAGAGGTGTCGAGTGGATTTGGAGGCACAAGCCCCGGAGCTCTGAGGAGGGTGTGAGTTGGAGATATAAAATGGGGAGTTTTCAGCATACAAATACCCTGCCATGTCTTGAGATTGGATAGGATCATCTGTGCAGTAGTGCAACACAGGCTTTTCTCAAAGTATGTTCCATGGACTACTGGCATAGGAATCCTTGGGGTGCTTGTTAAACATGCACATTTCTAGAGTCCCAGGGCTACTGAAACGTATGCCTAGGGATGGGGCTCAAGCGTCTGATGTTTAGCACTCACCAGGAGCATTGGGATGCCTTCCAACATGCATGGAACATGGGTCTAAGGAGAGAACACAGGAGGGCAGAGGCCCTACCACACTGAAAATGTGCACATTTGCAGATCAGTGAGGAGAAACCAGCAGAGGAGACAGAGAAGGAGTAGCCAGAGAAATAGGAGGAAGATCAGGAAAGGGTGCTGTCTCAGGCCACGAGGGGAGGGGCAATCAGACCCAGTGATAACCGAGTCTGTGCTGCCAAGTAAGATGAGCATAGAAGCGTGCCCGGGAGATGTGGCAACACGCACACCTCCAGGGGAGTGCTGGGCAAGCCAGAGTAGAGGAAGGCAGGACTGAGCACGGCTGAGCAGGGCGGAGGAGGGCACTCAGATGACAAAGCTGGGGAGTGGCCTGGGATTCCAGAATGGATGGCAGGCAAGGACGTAGTCCCAGATCAATGGGAAATTTGAGGACGGACCCTCAAACATATTTCACGTGCCATTTTATCCTGTCTGGTACCGGTGCCTAGAGCCCTCTGGCCAAAGCCAGCAGGCGCGCCAGCAGTCAGGCTTCCCTCGGCCCACACCAGGATGGCTTCCTTTTCCTGCCTTGCCACCACCCAGCTCAGCATCCTCAGATGCCCCTCTCCTCCAGGGAGACCTCGCCACTGAGGTCTTCCCAATGCCCCATCTTCCTCTCCAGGTATGCCCCAGCATGTGCCTCTCCCCACCTCCCCAAGAGCAGTTTTCAGGCTGTGGTCTATCTGTGCTACCTATGCCTCCAGGCCTTACCTCCAAGGAGTAAATTGCTAAGGGTGCAATTTTTTTTGCACACAGCAAATTGGAGAAGCACGAAGGCCTTCCTGGCATGGCACAGATCATCCCATCCATCTCCACAAGTAGTTGCCAGGGCCACCAGGAGCCCTGACTCTCAGTGAGGGTAAGGAGATGAAATGGGCACATTTTAAAAGACACATTCATATTAGACTTTCATATTCATAAAATGGAAACCAAAAACCTATTGCTTTCATAACACAAGCCTCCAAAAGCAAGCCCAACAACATCTTCTTGGTGGGACTACTGGAAACAAAAAGGGATTTTCATCTGAGGACAAACCTCTGGAGGGTCTTTCAGAATCAAAGTTGGCGAGATGTTGATGTTTTTCAAAAGGTTAAATAGGATTAAGACACAGTGACAGAAGCAAGGACCACCCAGACTAGAATTTGATTCTGTTAAAAGTGAGCTTCCCCACCCAAAGCCCCTCGAGGAGCAGCACACACCTTAAAAAATCTGAGGAGCCCCTGCCATCCACCTGGAGCCAAATTCCTGGCAAAGAGCAGCCCAGAGAGATTTTACAGACATCCCCGAACCTCTCAAGAAGAATCTGTGGCAGCAGAGGGATTTTCCCCTAGAGAGCAAATGACAACACAGTGCCTGTTTGTTTTCGAGGCAGGAAATAGCCGGGAACATCTGCTCCAAGAAGCCACTTGAAAGATAATCAGGCAATGATGTTGGCAAAACAGCTGTGCGGCAGGCGGAGAAGGGGGCGGCCAGGAGCCGGGAGGGTGGGAGAGGGGGAGGAGGGAAGCTTAGCTCCAAGCTAGGACCAGCACCCAGGAACTCTGCTGCTGCCTGGAGAGTCCCCCGAACCCCGGCCCACACCCACTGGAGCATGGAGGGAGCTTCCACCTGGCTGAGAACAGCTCCCATGGGGAACCCACCCTCATGGAGAAATGCTAAGTCTAGTCTATGTTTCCTGCAGGGTTCATCTCAAACCCCAGGATAGGACTGGCAATATTGAATTTGACCTGAACTCTGTGATTCTGGAAACTAGCGAGGGTTAAAGAAATCCCGCCTCCTGGCCCTTTGTTCCAGGAAAAGGCAGTGAAACACCCTTCCCATACGACTTAGATAGGACTCACGGTTGCTCCCTTGTCAACCTATGACAAGACCAGACTCAGATCCTTCAAATTCCCACCTTTGTCTCATAAATGACTAGCTGAATTGTTTTGTCCCCATCAATCAATTGGAACAAAACACTTGTTAACCAAACTTGGGTTGAATTTTTCTCCTTTGCCCAGGCCTCCGAATTTTAACCCACCCTCCACCTGAGCCAGCAAACAGCCTCTCTTAAATAGGCTCCAGAGAATAGACTGGTCTCGGGGTAAAACAATCTCTGACCTACTGTTCCACAGTTACCTGCTCTCACCTCCCTTCCCCATGCCTGTTCTTTCTAGCCTTGTTTACTCCTCCTTATATAAGAAAAGCCTCTTTCTGCCTAACCTGACTTGCTTGCAGATCTCATGGTCAGATCATTTTCCCTATTGCAAAAGTCTCTCTGCTCTCTTGGAATAATCCTTTCAAATAAATGTCCCCTTACTGAAGTCTGCATTTGTTTTTTTATTGACAGAACATGAAGGTCCTCTGAAGTCACCTCTTATAGGACAGCTTGCCCCCAGAGCCCTACATTCCACCACAAGAGCCACTCTTGGGGATTAAGAGCTGAGATGACTCACAAGGCTCAGGATTTTGTCTGCTCCCTACAGGACAAAGAAGCACATGACGAATCAACAAACTGACACTGGCAACTGAACCCTGCAGAGTATGGGTGGACAATCCCTGTGGCCCGATAAGGGTGGGGTCCCTCAGCTCCAGTACCTACTCATTCTCCTGCTCCAGCCTCAGAGCAGGGCAAAGGGGATTCCTGGTTGTGGGGTGTCCCTATGAGCCTGCAAGGCCCTCAGACAGCAAAGAAAAACCCCAGCAGGGGGTCAGGGGTTGAGGTCCAAGACAGGGAAGCAGCCCATAGCACTAGAAAACTTTTCTGCAATCACAGATTTGTGAAAAGGAACTTTCAGAATAAACCAAAACAAGTAACAATAACAACAACAAAAACCTGCAAGTCCATTGACAAATATCCCTGAACCAATATTTGATTGTCCGTTCCTGACCAATGTGCTCTCAGAGGCAGGCTGTGGGGCTGGGACAACACTGCTCCACACGCCAGGACGTGGGTCCCAGGGCACCACAGGTGGGGGCAGCCACTCATTGAGTCTGAAATGGTGACAAGAAGTGTGCTCAGAAGATGGTGCCATGGAGACAGATTGCTCTTATTTGTCATTTCCAAGTCAGCTCACTGCCATCATTCTCACACACAGCACTGGTTAGCTACATTGATTACATCTATGCGTGTTTTAGTTTGACTCCCCCCACCCCCAAGAAATAGACCCTGAGGCAAGGATTTGAGGGACAGTAGTTCATTTGAGAGGTAATCGGAGGAAGCACATTCAGGGAGTGTGGAGGTAAGAAAGGGAAGAGAGGACACCAGTACATGGTGCGTTAAATTGCAGAAGGCTCCTGTGGACAACAGAGATTCACTTGGGAAATAGCCAGACAGCACCTACCTCCCCAGATCTACCCGCACTCCCAAGTCCTCACTGAGTCTCACCTCTCCAGGGATGTGTCCCACATGGTAGGAAAAGAAAGGGTGATTTAATACTCTGCTTTTCAAGCTTCATTCTCTGTGGAATCCCAGGACTTTTGAGAAGTCCTTCCAAGAGCTACTAAGGGTAGGAGACTCGTGGCCAGGGCTGCAGTCCCCACCTTCACTTCAGCGGAAACATCTTTTTTCTGTTTACACCTTTGCGCTTCCACTTACAACATTTTTTGAAGGGCTCAGCCCCTTAAAAGTAAAGGCCAGATCTACTCTGCTTCCAAGAAGATGGAGTAGATGTACTTTTCTCCATTCCTCCTGCTAAGTACAACTAAAAACCTTGGACATTATATACAAAACAAACATAAGAAGACTCCGAAAGGTGCATAGAAAGCAGACAGGCTAGGGACCTCAGGATCCAAGTAACTACACAATGATGAGTTCCTTGGATTTTCTTTGTGGTCGCTACATCCCAGACTTGGAGCTGAAGAAGCCAACAACCTAGAAATTCCAACAGGTGCAGCCAAGAAAAGTCCCAAGAAAAGTCTGCTCTCTCTAGCCAAAGGACAAGTAAAGGGGTAGCCTAGCAAGAGAGAAAACATTTCAACAACAACTGCTCCACTCCAGCCAAACACCACAGAAAAATACTGTGGCCCCACTCCTACCCATGCCAGCAAGGGTCACATGGGGAGCCTAAACTTCCAACCCACTTGGCAGTAATGAGGTCTTCCCTCCTCTCCCCCCTGGGATGGTATTGGAGGAGGCCTAGTGGAGAGTCAGGACTTTTACCATTGCTCAGCAGTAACAAGGTCACCCACACTTTGGAATCAGTGGAGACTGCTAGAACTGCCATCCCCACCCAACATTAATGAGGGTCCCCTTCTACCACATCAGTGGGGGCCGAGTGGAGAACCTGAACTTCTACCTCCACCTTGCAGCAACAGGGCTGTGCTCTCCCCCCGTTCAATCCCCACCCGTCTACAGCAGTCAAAAAAAAAAAAAAAAGCCCACTAACCTAGAAGGTTTAAAATAAACTCCAGAGTCTCATAATATGATGAAAAATATCCAGGTTTAAATTTAAAAATCACTCCTCATACCAAGAAAGACGATTCCAAACTGAATGAAAGAGATAACAGACGCCAACACTGAGATGACAGAGATGTGACAATCACCTGACAAAGACTTTAAAGCTGCCATGACAAAAATGCCTCCATAGCAATTAGCAACATGCTTGAAACAAATGAAAAAGTAGAAAGCCTCCACAAAGAGACAGAAGACATAAACAAGAAACAAATGGAAATTTTAGAATTGAAAAATACAATAACCAAAATTAAAAACTCAGTGATTAGGCTCAACAGTACAATGGAGGGAACAGAGGAAAGAATTAGTGAACAGGAAGACAGAATAATAGAAATTACCCAACCTGAAAATCAAAGAGAAAATAGACTAAAAAAAACTGAACACAGCTTTAGAGATCTGTGGGACTACAACAAATGATATAATTTCATGTCATTAGAGTTTTAGAAGGGGAAGAGAAGGACGGCAGGGCTGAAAAAATAATAGATGAAATGATGGCTGAAAATTTCCCAAATCTTAGTGAACCTCAAACAGGACAAGTCAATGAAATCCATGCTAAGACTTCTGGCAACTAAAGACAAAGAAAACATCTTGAAAGCAACCAGAAAAAATGGTGCCTTACCTATAGAAGAAAAAATTATTTAAATGACAGTGGATTTCTCATCAGAAAACAAGGAAGCCAGAAAAAGTGAGACAATATTTTTCAAGTGCTGAGGAAAAGAAGTGCCAACCCAGAATCCTATACCCAGCAAAAATATCCTTCAAACATGAAATATATTCACAGAAATCAAGGTATTCACAGATGAAGGAAAACTAAGAATTTGTTAACAACACACTTATCCTAAAAGAATAGCTAAAGAAATTTCTCTAAACAGAAAGGAAACTATAAAAGAAGAAACCTGGGAACATCAAGAAGAAACAAAGAACATATTAGCATAAATATGGGCAAAAACAATAGATTTTCTTTTTGTTATTTAGTTTTATAATTTATGTTTGATGGTTGAAGCAACAGTTATAACACTGTCTAATGTGGTTTTAAATGGATGTGGAAGAAATAATTAAGACAATTAAAAATGGGGGAGAGTAAAGAGACATAAAGGAAGTGCTCCATTTGGACTGGTAAAATGATGACACCAGTAGATTGTGAAAAGTCATGTATATATAATGTAATACCTAGAACAACCACTAAAATTCTATACAAAGAGATATGCTCAAAACACTACAGATAAGTGAAGGTATAATTCTACAAAACATTGAGGTAACCCACAGGAACACAGGAAATAAAACACAGAAACAAAACAAACAAGAAACAAAAAATAAAATAACAAATTTAAACCCTGACACATCAATAATCTAAATATACCAATTAATAAATTCGAAAGTATGATCCAACTAAATGCTGCTACAATACACTCACTTCAAATATAATGACATAGGCACATTGAAAGTAAAAAAAATAGGAAAACATATATCATACAAACATTAATCAAAGGAAAGCATGAGTGGCTATATTAACAATCAGATAAAATAGACTTTGGAGTAAAGAAAATTACCAGAGAGAGAGAAAGAGACATTCTATAATGACAAAAAGTTCAATCTACCAAGAAGAATAGCAATCCTAAATGTGAACTCACCAAATAAAAATTATGCAAAATATGTGAAGCAAAAACAAATAGAAATAAAAGGAAAAATAGTCAAATCTATAATTAAAATTTGAAACTTCAATATCCCTCTGTCAACTTATAGAATGAAAAGGCAGAAAACAAGGAAGGATATAGAAGAATTCATCACCATCAACAACAGGTTTTCATCAACACTTATAGAACACTCCACCCAACAACAGCAGAATACAATTACTTTCAAGTGCCCACAGAAGATATGCCAAGATAGACCACAGTCCTGGGCCATAAAATAACCCGAAAATTTATAGCAATTAAAATGATAGAGTGCATTCTCCAGCCACAAATGGACTCAGCCTAGAAATCAGTAACAGAAAGATAACAGGAGAATTTCTAAATACTTGCAAACTAAAAAACACACTTCTGAATAATCCACAGGTTAAAGAGGAAGTCTCAAGAAAAATTTTAAAAATACATAGAACTAAATGAAAATGAAAATACAACATATCAAAATTTGTGAGACACAATTAAAGTCATGCTGAGGGGGAAATTTATAGCACTATGTACATATTTTAGAAAAAACAAAAAGTCTCAAATCAATAATCTAAGGTCCCACCTCAAGAGTCTCAAAAAAGTAAGAGTAAAATAAACTAAAAGCAAATAGAAGAAAGGAAAAAATAAATATAAGAGCAAAATTGATGAAATTGAAAACAGAAAAATAGAGAAAATCAATGAAACAAAGAGCTAGTTCTTCAAAAAGATCAATTAAATTGACTAATTTCTAGAAAAACTCACAAAGAAAAAGAGAGAAGACACAAATTACCAATATCAAAAATGAAACAGGAGATATCACTATTGACCCTGCAGATATCCAAAGCATAATAAAAGAATACTATAACAAGTCTACACACATAAATTTGACAACTTAGATGAAATAGATCACCTCCTTAGAAACCACAAACTACCACGATTCACCCAATATGAAATAAATGATTTGAATAATCCTACAACTATAGCTATAACCTAAAATTATTCAAAGAAACAGAATTAATACTTTTTTTAGTTCCCAAAAAAGAACTCTCCAGACCCAGATTGTTTCACAGGTGAATTCTTCCAAATATTTAAAGAAGAATTCACAGCAATTCCTACATAATCTTTTCCAGAAAATATAAGAGGATGGAACACTTCCTAATTCTTTTATGGAGTTAGTATTGCCCTCATATCAAAACCAGACAAAAATACAGACAGTTATTCCTCATGACTATAGATGTAAAAATCCTTAACAAAATATTAGCAAATAAAATTCAGCAATATGTAAAAAGAATTATACACCATGATCAAGTGGGGTTTATTCCAGAGATGCACACTGGTTCAATATTTGAAAATTAATCAGTGTAGTCTAGGCACAGTTGCTCATGTCTATAATCCCAGCACTTTGGGAGGCCGAGGTGGGAGGATCACTTGAAGCCAGGAGTTTGAGACCAGCCTGGGCAACATAACAAGACCCCATCTCTACAAAAAAATTTTTTTTAAATCAGCCAGGCATGGAAGTGTGCACCTCCAGCTACTCAGGAGGCTGAGGTGGGAGTATTGCTTGAGCCCAGGAGTTCAAGTCTGCAGTGAGCTATGATCATATCACTGCACTACAGCCTGGGCAACAGAGCAAGACCCTGCCTCAAAAGAAAAAAAAAGAAAAGAAAATTAATCAATGTAATCAACCATATTAACACATGGTCATATCAATTGATGCAAAAAAACATTTGAGCAAATTTAGCAACAATTCATGATAAAAATTCTCAGAAAAATAAGAATAGAAAAGCAGCTTTCTCAACTTGATAAAACACATCTACAAAATACCTTCAGCCAACATCATACTTGACGGTGAAAGACTGAATGCTTTCCCTCTAAGACTGAGAACAGGCAAGGTTGTCCACACTCATTACTCTTATTCAACCCAGTGCTGGAAGTGTTAGCCAGTGCAATAAGGCAATAAAAGGAAATAAAAAGCATATAAATCAGAAAAGAAAAACTGTTCCTATGTGCAGATAACATGATTGTCTACACATAAAATTCCAAGGATGCTACAAAATTTTAAAAAAAAACAATCCTCCTAGAACCAATCAGTGACCTTATATCACAGGATACAAGATAAACATACAAAAGCCAATTGTATTTCTATATACTAGCAATGAACATATGGACACCAAAATTAAAAACACAATACCTTTTACCATTGCTCAAAAAAAGAGATACTTAGAGTATAAATCTAATAAAACATGTATCAGAGTTAAAGCATCTGTGCTGAAAACTGTAAAATGCTAATGAAAGAAATGAAAAATCTAAATAAATGAAGGCACCATCCTGTGCCCTTGGATAGGAAGATTCAACATAGTAAAAATGTCAATTTTTCCAAAATGATGATATAAGTTTAGCACAGTTCCTATCAAAATACTAGCAAGATTTTTTTGTAGATATAGACAAGATTATTCTAAATAATTTATTCTAAATTATTCTAAAACTTATGTGACTAGGCAAAGAACTAAAATAGTTAAAATGATTTTGAAAAAGAAGAATAAAGTGGGAGAAATCAGTCTACCGGATTTCAAGACTTACATAGCCACTCCAATTAAGACTATATAGTAATGGCAGAGGAATAGACACATAGATTAATAGACCTGAACAGAAAACCTAGAAATAGACCCACACAAATATGCACAACCGATTTTTGACAATGGCACAAGAGCAATTCGATGGAGTAAAGATAGCCTTTTCGACAAACAGTGCTGGAGCAGTTGGACATCATCCAGAGACAAAAGAAAACCAAACAAACAAACCTTGACCTAAGCCCTGTGTTTTATACAAAAATTAATTAAAAATGGAAAATTCAAAACTCTAAAACTTTTAGAAAAAATAGGAGAAAATTTTGAGGATCTAAGGCTAGACAGAGTTCTTCAACTTGACACAAAAAGCATAATCCATAAGAGGAAAATTGATAAACTGGACTTCAACAAAATGAAAACTTTTTTGTTCTGCAAAAGACCCTGTTAGAAAAATGAAAAGACATGTTACAAAGTGAGAGAAAATATTTACAAGCCACATATTCAACAAAGGACTAGTGTCTAGAATATATAAAGACCTCTCAAAACTCAACAGTAAAAAACAAACAATCCAATTTACAAATGAACAAAACACATGAAGAGATATTTCATCAAAGAGAATATATAGATAGAAAATAAGCACATGAAAAGATGTTTGACATTGTTAGCCACTAGGCAAATGAAAATTAAAACCACAATGAGATATCACTATGCACCTATCAGAATGGGTAAAATAAAAAATAGCGACAATACCAAATACTGGTGAGGATGCAGAGAAACCAGATCACTCAAACATTGCTGGTGGGAGTGTAAAATGGTCCAGCCACTATGGAAGACAATTTGGCAGTTTCTTTAAAAAGTTAATATGCATCTACCATATGATCCATCAGTTGCACTCCTGGGCATTTATCCCAGAGAAATGAAGACGTATGTTCACACAAAAACCTGTGCACAAAAGCTTATAGCAGCTTTATTTGTATTAACCAAAAACTGGAAACAATGCAGATGTCCTTCAGTGGTGAATAGTTAAACAAACCATGGTACATCATACCATGAAATACTATTCAGCCACAAAAAGGAATGAACTATCGATGCATGCGACAACCTGGGTAAATCTCCAGAGACCTATGCCGAGTGAAAAAAGGCAATCACGAAGGTTGCATACTGTATGATTCCATTTGTATAACGCTCATGAAATGACAAAATACTGCAAATGGAGAACAGATGAGTGGTTGTGAGGGGTCGGGGATGGGGATGGAGGGTGAGAAGGATGTGGGGGTGTTCATAAAAGGGCAAGATGTGGTGATGGACACGTTCCGTATCTTGACTGCATTGATATCAATATCCTGATGTGACATTATACTATAGTTCTGCAAGATGACACCATTGGGTAAACTGGGTAAAGGGTACATAGGATCTCTCTGTATTATTTCTTACAATTGTACGTGACTCTACAATTATCTGAAACTAAAAAGGTTAGTTTTTTTTTTTGAAGTACAGGACATAGACCTCATCCAGTCTCTTCAGTTCACATATGAGGAAAATGTGGCCCAGAGTGATGAAAAGGACTCTGTTCAGTGGCCTAGCCAGGGCCACTCTGCCTCATCACAAGGTCTTGTCTTGGTCCCTCTTTCCTTTCAGGACTCACACAACTACTGCTTCACATTTGTTCATTGGGAAGGGCTTTACTCCACTCCTACTGTGAGGGTTACAGAGAAATAGAAGACCTGGTCCCTGCCTTCAAAGAGCTTAGAGTCTGGCTGGGGAGATAAAACACGTACACACATAACTCGCGGCCACATCGAGAGACACGATTGGCGTAACAGGAGGAGAGAAGGGGCTCCATAGAGGAGAGACTTGGAAGGTAGAATTTAGATAGAAGGAATGAAGGAACGAGGCACCCTAGGAAAGCCTTAGCACCCGGGGTGACAGGCAGGGGAATCTGGCTGTGGCAAATGCGATCAGCATGGGGGGAGCAATGAGAGACAGGACAGGAGCAGAACGTCGAGGCCAGCCTGTCCAGGGCCTTGAATGCCGAGGCAAGGAGTTCAGCCTCAACCCTGTAAGGACCTGACACAGCCCCTTTCGCAGCGGTGGCCAGGCCAGAACATGTGCCAGGCTGCACATGAAGGTGGTGCCCGGCTCACATTCTCCATGCACAGGCTCGTTCTTGAACCAATTTCCCGGTCCCCACTCTTCTTCTGAAATTGTCTCTTCTGACCGACCTGGCTACACAGTTTGCTACTTATTTCCTCGTTACACCTTCACCTTGATTCCCAGTTACAGTATTCGTGGACTAGGAGCGAAAGTGGTGAACAAGTAACAGGAGCTAAAATGACTAATGAGTGTCCACCCCCAGCTTCTAAGAGGGAACGGGTCCTGCTTGCTGGGTCAGCTTCCAGATGCTCTGTGCTTTTAGAGGAGCTAGACAAGGAGTAAAGCAAAGACAACTTGGTAAGAGGCCCGAGAGGACAAGTTACTCTGCAAGAGTGATAGGCTTGAATATGGCGCCCATGAGAGAATGAGGCAAGATGCCCATGTGAACCGGGCTGCTGGGGAATGATGAGACCTTTTGTCACAGTGGGGAAGCCAGAAGGGAGACCAGGGCGGGGTGATGTCCACAGTTTGGGGTCCTCGGAGCTTGTGGTGCTGTTGGGCTGTCTCAGTAAAGATGCCCAGTGGGCAGGTGGACACGGGGGTTTGGGGGTGAACAGGCAGCTTTGGGGACTTTTCCACCGAGACGACCTCAGCAGCAATGGAGGCAGAACGTGAAAGGTCCTGGCTGACCACGAAGCGCCCTTTCATATCCCGGCCCCAAGCCCTTCCAGCAACCCTACCTCCTCCCACAGCCCTTCCCAAAGCCCTTCCGGCCCCCAGGAGAGCGGGGCCACCACCAAGGCCAAATTAAAAGATTCCTCGGACAGCACCTGCCCTGGACTCCGGGGCCGGCACACCTCCCTGTCTCTCCCGCTGCTCTCTGGTCCTTACGCGCCCTAACGTGGCCCGATCATCCTTGTTCCTTTCCTCCTTCTCCCCAGCATCTGCTCTTCCTCCTGCGCCCGCCCCCTCCTCTCTGCCTTCCCCTCCTCCCTCCGCCCCACATCTTCTCTCTCCTTCCCTCCTCCCGTCGTTGCCTCCCTCTCTTCTTCCCTGTCTCCTCCCGTCTCTTTCTTTTCTCTTTTCCTTTTCGTCTTTCTGCTTCTCTCTTCTCACCCTATGCTCATTTTCCTGTCTCTCTGTTTCTGCCTCCCTCTCCTATACTCTCTCTCCAGGCACACACAAACTCACAGACACATGAAGATTTAAGAGACCAAGAACTCAGGGACTCGGGAAAGGGCTCTAGCTGCCTGGCACGGGCGGGCCTCCTTGGTCACCATCAGAGGGTGACGTATTACAGAAATACATTAAGGGGCCGTCCCGCTGACAGCAAGCTAAGGTAATACGTCAAGGTACCAGCCCCGGGATGATGAACATCCCCCATAGATCAGGACACCGTCACTCTGATTACACTCCAGCACTGCGTGTCAGAGGGCTGCGGGGGCGTGATGGACGGTGGGGATCCGTCACCATCCAATGGCCCATTCCCACCACAACACTCACATTGAGACTATGATTTAGGAGCAGAGTCCAGACTCCTCCCAAGTTGCACACACAGCAAAAGTGGATTCTTTCCTTTCTGCTAAAGGGAGAAGGTTAGGGAGAGAAACACTTGTAGAGTATAGCTTCAAGGTCAAGAACTTGAGAATCAAAGAGACCTGGGTTCAAATCCTGGCTCCTCCTCTTGAAAGCTGCGTGACCTTGGGACAAATGTTCCTCCCTCCCCAAGGCCTTTGCTTTGTATGTAAGTGAGGATAATAATTCTAGCCTTCTAGGATTAAAGTGAGGACCAAATAATATAACGCAGGTAAAATATGCAACACAAGACCAGATTCAGGCTCCTGGGACCACCACCCTGACTTGTTCAGCATGACACAGCAAGAGTTGCAAGCCCCAGCCTCCCCCAGGGCGTCCACGGGGGACAAAGAGGTTGTGGTCTCTCTCCTCCTGCATCACCTTTACCTTCACCTCTCCCCTTCCCTCCTTGATGGCTCCAAGGCCAGCGGGGGAAATCCTGGCGACACTATCTCAAATTGGTCACACAGCCTGTCTTGCAGGTAGTCTGCCCATCAGTCCATCTCACCATTCATTCTTCATTCAGTCAGTAGACATGGAGCACCCACATGAAGCCAGACCCTGCTCTAGGCACTGGGGACACAGAAAGAAACAAAACAGATGAAAACCCCCTGCTGTCATATGCCAACATAATTACTCTGTCCTTCCATCAGTTAATTTGTCTGTCCACGGTCAGTAGCCTGGCCTGAGCTCTCTGTAAGCCCAGCCCTGACCCAGACAGATTATGAGATGACTGTAACTTTTAAGTGTGAAATTAAAAGAGAATCACATCATGACAGCTCTTGAAGGGAGCATAGCCATTTCCTCATCGGAGTCTGAGCAGCCAGAGCCCACAGGCAGTGAGTAAGTTGCCTAAGGTCATGCAAGGAGTTTCAGGGCTGAAACTCAACATGGTCCCAGAACTTCAAAGCTTAAGTGCAGGTCTCAATGAACACTCAGTACAACATCTCCTTTTACAGGTCAAGGAGCCATGCAGTTCCTGCTCTTAGGAAAATGCAGCTTCCCTGAGGAGAGAAGATACAGATTCATGAAAAATTAGAACCTACACCATGTTCATATTGGATATCTCATTTCATCCTCACCCAACCCTGAGAGTTGAGCATTATGATCCCATCTTACAGGTGAGGGAATGGAGGGCATCAGGTTAAGTAACAGATCATATTAATTCCGGTTCTTCTCACTACATACGCAGAAGTAGGAAATTCAGATTCACTACCCACATACATGCACATACACGTATACACATGCACAGAGCTTTAATTGCTTTTTTTAAATGTTAACATGCCATTGTAAGCACATTCCCATGTTATTAAATATTCTTTGAATATATGCTTTTCAATATGTATTTAACAACAGAAACATACTATATTTTATCAATGCTTCATTGTTACATGTCTCAATTATTTCCAATAT
This sequence comes from Daubentonia madagascariensis, assembly GCA_023783475.1. Classification (NCBI taxonomy): domain Eukaryota; kingdom Metazoa; phylum Chordata; class Mammalia; order Primates; family Daubentoniidae; genus Daubentonia; species Daubentonia madagascariensis. The sequence continues at coordinate 523,710 of JAKFHU010000144.1, read as the reverse complement.
TTAGGTCTGATAAATAATGCTGTGATGAGCATTCTGATCCTGTCTCCAGCATTTTCTTAGCATGGATTCCTAGAAGTAGAAATATTGAGTCAAAAAATATGAAAACTGTTGAAATTCTTCCAGCCAGGTTATGCCAATTTATGTTCCCGTTTCACCACATCATCATCATCATCACCTTCATCATCAATCTTAACAACTGGACAAGTGAAAATGGCATTTTATTATTGTTTTACTTTGCATTTCTTTGGCTAAGGGTAAAGCTAAACGTTTTCTCAAATGTGAGCCATTTGTATGCCTTATTCTGTAAATGTTCTTTGCCAATTTTTCTGCTGGGATGTTAGTCTTTTTCTTTAGGCTTTGTAAGAGCTCTTTATATCTGAAGGCTGTTAGCCTTTTGCTGTACCTGTTGCAAATATTTTTCCAATTTGTCATTTACCTTTTTATTTTTATGATTTCTTTTAAAAAATATGTATTTAGAAGTTTTGTGCATGCAATTCTACTGACAGTTTCCTTTGTGATTTTTCCAGTTGCTATTAAGTTTAGATGGGTAATACCTACTCTAAGATCATTTAAATGTTCACTTAAATTTTCACCTTTGTTATGGGGTTTCTTGTGCTTAATGCTGTAATTTATCTGGAATTTACTTGAGAAAAAGGTAAAGATCTAAAATGATTGTTTCCTGGGTAGTCAATTCTCAACAGCATTTGTTAATACAACCCTCTCCCACTGACTTGCAATGTCCCTTTTTATTCCATGTTGTTTTTGTACTCATAGTAAGGTTGGCTTTAGAGTAGTCGGTTATGTCCAACCGATGCTGGCTTGTTCTTGAGCCAGGACCATGCTGTACAGTTGCTGTAGCTTAAAATTGTATTTTAAAGTATGTTAAAGGAAATTCTGTCTTCTTGTTCTTTCAGAAATTTATGGGCTATTTTTAACTTCTTATTCTTCCAGATTCATTGCAAAGTTGTTTTGTCAAATTACCAAAAGTTTCCATTGAGATTTTGATTAGATTTTTGCTACATCTATGTATTAATTCAGGAAAAACTAATGTCTTTCATGTTCCTTTTCCCAACCAAGAGCACGTTATATTTCTCCACTTATTCAAATCTTCTCTTACACAAAACTAATAAAGTTTTGTCACTTTCCTTATGAAAGGTTCACACAATTCTTACTGAGAATCATTCAGAGGTAGTTTGTGTTTTTGTTCACTTTTATCTTTAAACTGGTTATTATGGGTAAATAAGACAGTTATTGATTTTTGTATATTTATCTTATGTATCAGAGAGGAAAATTCACATTCACTAGCAATGTTCCCAGTGGTTATTCACAAGACAATTTGTCAGAGGGAAAGAAAAGCTGTGTTACCCAGGGGTTCAGTCTTTTCCTCAATGAGGGTGTAGGACACCAGGAGTCACAGGGACACCTGACCAGACTCAGGGCAGTGGGGTCCACAAGATGAAGGACAAAATGTAGGTGGGAGAAGAGATGGCAGTGATGACAGAGAGCCCTCTGAACAGAGAGGTGACAATGTATTAGCTGCTGCCATGAGTATGTAGCTTTAGAGAGAGGAAAGAATATCTAGAGAGAATTTTTGGACAACTTCCTATGCAGTAGGATGTGCAAAACCTCTGGGCATAACAAGCCCTTTTAAGAAAGCCTATGGTAAAGAGCCACGTGATTCTTCAAGGTTTCTGGAGTCAAATTTAGTACAACTGTGTGCTAAAACCGAGTGGCATGACACCCTGAGATTTCTAGGGTTGCCATTTGTTTGGCTACTTTACCAAGCTCTATTGGAAATTCTAAGAGATTTTCTAGTGATTCTTCTTGTTCTCTAGATATGTGATTATATAACCTAAAACCAATAGTTTTCTCTTATTTTCAGTAGTTTAGGTGCTTTTCTGTTCTACTTTATAAAATTTCCCATTGGCTGGAAGTTTCAGGAAAATTTTTTAAAAGGTATTGTTGATAGAGGATATCTTTGTCTTATTCCTATTTTAAGATAAGTTTTCTTTATTGAGTTAAAGAAATATCTTCTATCTCAAGCTTTTTGAGGGGGGGGGGTGTAAGGACGTTGTTCTTCCTCAAGAATGGATGTCCTCATGGTCATTGCTGTGGGATGGCAGAGAGAAGTATTTCTATGACAACTGCTGCCACCACCAATGACTCTGCTTGTTATGCATGGAGCACGTGAGAGGTTCTTTCTGTTCCATGCGGAGATGGTGCTCATGGCAACACGCGGCAGACAGGAGGCCGAGGGAAGGAGAGGTCCCAGACGGCTGCTCCCTGCCTCTCTGCAGAAGCAGAAACAGCCATCTGGAATGGCAGTTGATTTTGTAATTAACCCTGGGAAGTTGGTCCTCCAGGGCATTGTGGTTCTGAGGAATCCGGATATTTATCCCACGTATTTTTGGCAAGAAAGAGTCAAAGCTCTAGAGAGGATCGAGAAGATGGCATTGGCCTGTCTCACTCTTCTATTCCTCTGTTTTCTCTCCTCTTCTCTTCTTTCTCTTCTCTCTCTCTCCCTTTTGCTCCTTCCCTCTCTCTTTTCTCTCTGCCTTTTTCGCCTGCTCCATGCACAGTTATTCTCTCTCTTTTACGAGAAAAAAAAAATAATTAAAAAGGAGAGAGAAAAAACTGTTTGATAATGCTGATATCGCCAAAGGCTGACGGAGGCAAAAGCCATCTTACCACCCACTCAAAGAGCAGAGTCCACGTTTGCTGTCCAAGCTGAAAGGAAATTTGCTGAGAGCTGTTGCCCCCTCCCCACTCAGGGTCAGCTGACCCACAGCCAAATAGGCAAGGGCAGAAGCGCCGAGGGCAGGTGCTTCCACAGCCTCCTGCGCAGTAAACCTCCCCCTGCCCAGCCCCCCAGCCCTCCCCAGCCCTCCCCACCCCACCTCTGTGCTCGGTTTCAGCGCCTGCCGCCCCCACCCCCACCCCCACACGCATGCGTGCGCACCACACTGCTGCAGACCTGCCGGGCTGTCTATCCAGAGCCCCTGAATGAGCGTGGGCCCTCACTCCTGCCCCTCCCTCCATCCTTGGCTTTGCTCCCCTCCTCTGCATGGTCACAAACTCCCCCCAACCCCCAAGCTGAGTTCAACTCCCACCTCTTCCGAGAAGCCTTCACTGATCACCCCAACTATCCGTACCTTCCCTTCTCTAAGCTCCTACAGAGCCACGGGATTCCAGCGCTGCAAGGGGACCTGAAACTCAGCCCAGCATCTCCCCAACCAGAACGTATCTGGGACTTCTGGAAGCCATATAATAAGCAATATCTAGTAGATCTTAATAGTAAGAACAAATAAAAATACGAGGGCTGTCTGGAAAATATCCAGTCACTGTTAATATAACAAGAACATAGTACAGGGCTAGATACTTTCCAGACAGCCGTTGTATATCCTCTGTGACCACGAAATCATGCATTACGTGCCTTTCCACCGTTCTTCAACTAGAGTATAAGCTTCGCAAAGTCAGGAACCACGCTTTAGCATTCTTTAGGTTCCCTAAAGCGCCTACCATCAGCTGAGCACGTAGTAAGCCCTCCACAAGGCCTTGAATGAATGAGTAAATGAGTGAATATTAATGAATGGGGTGAGCAACTGAATAAATGAGGTGAGTGTATGAACAAGTGAGTGAATCAGAGCATGAATGAGTGAATGAAGCCTGCAGGAACAAATACCTTAAGCTGGGTAAGAAGTGCCAAGGAAACGTCCTTGGAGATGATGGAGAAATCTGAAACGAGGCTCAGGACAGGAGCCGAGGTTGGGAGGTGTTGGAGTGGACAGCAAAGAGCATGGGATTTAGAACCCAAAGACCTGGCTACATGAGCCTCTCCCGTGGCATCGCACTAGTCCCTGCTTTGCCTCCCTGTTAGCACTGTGTGAGGTCAAATGAGGGCGTGGATAGGAAAGCACTGGGCGTACTCTGAGGTGCTGCGCATACACCGTATTGTTTTGCTTAATCTTGGAATGAGGCCAAAGGAAGGCAATAGTGGCCGGGCTTGCATCTGTACGCGGGCAGGGACCAGGGCCACACTGGCCGGCCAGCAGAGCCCACATCCAACACGGGTGCAGCCTGTGCAAGCCTCAGCTGCTCCAAACCTCAGACGCTCAGGACAAGAAGAGACCCTCAGGGGCTGACTAGGGAATTGACGCTCAGAAGGGCTGCAGGCAGAAAAGGCTTTTCACCCTCTGGGTACTGCCCACAGTGGAAAAGTGGGCTGCCCACCTGGGCCCAGCCCTCTGCTCTCTCCCACACCCCTTTGGAGCTGTGGAACTTTTAGCACCTGCATTTTGCTGAAGCACACACTTACACACTCTTCTGAAAGAGTGCAATGAGCAGAGGAAATGGAAAATCTGGGGCCTGATTCACACTTACCAATACTCAGAAAGTCCCCAAAACAGCCTCCACAATGGGGACCCGCCCAGCTGCCCGAGATGCCTTGTGGTGGATGCCCCCATTTGCTATTGGTGGCCACAAGGAAGGCACAGCCATGCAGAGCCCTGCAAGGACAGCCACCTCACCAGTCATGAGCACTCACAGGTCACTAGGGCTGTGGACCCCAAATATCAGCTAGACCAGAGGTTCTCAAGTACATTTTAAGCAATGGAATCTTTCTTTCGTTAGAAGCCCTTATGAAACCCCAGTTTGTAGAACAGACGTAAGCCGAGCTGCCTCCAGTGGGAGTGGGAGCTGAATTGCCCACCCCCACCCCACACACATACTTGGAGTCATGTGTGCCACCCCTTGAAGGCTCCTGAGACATTTCTACAAATCACATCACTAGGACAGTGCCCAAAACAGACCTCTTATTAACAGTGGGTAAACTGAGGCCCAAAGAGAAGACCACTTATGGCCAAGGTCAAGCAGCATATTAATGGCAGAAGTAGGCCTGGAACCCCGGCTCTGTCTGCCAGCCCATGCCCTGTGCAGAGGCAGAAGGGCTGTGTTCATAAGAGTTAACTTCTGAGTCAGGGTGGGGTGATACAGAAATACCAATCAGTGTCATCAGTGAATCTGCATGGACAGTGCGGCCTTACACCGAAGCCTGGCTGCGTGCGTAAGAGTGCTTTGGTGTCCTGTGTTGCTCGTGGAATCAATCAGCTGATAGAGGCCCCAGCACAAGAGCCAGGGGCCCAGGCTCTGGTTTCCGCTCTGCCTCTCACCTGCTAGACACTTTGGGCCAATGACTGTCTGACTTGAGTTTGACTCACGATCTCAGATCCCTTCCAGCCTCAGTGCTCCATATCTAGGTGAGAGGTGAAGCTTTCTTACCTACAGCTGGTACAAGGATTCCTCTAAGGAGGAAAGGGTCTTGATTTTGGAGAGACACCTTCAAGAAGAGATGATGATGTCTGAAGGCATGTGGCGCACATCTCAGCCAAGGCCATGGGGCCAAGGCCAACCTGCTCTGTAAGGAACGAGGTGAAATAAAGGGGGCAAAGGGGAGAGAGCATCAGAGAAGAGGGGAACCGGGGAGCAGCACGATGGCGCAAAGTTGTAGCTGCCTGGAGCGAAAGGCCAGAGGGAAGCGTCCAGTGGTAGAGCAGCCAGAGGGCATTTTAAGAATGGGAACACCTAATGTTCAACTTGAAGTTGTTTGCATTGCAGTGATGTAAATCCTTCCTTCATCCCCACCCACGCCCCACCCCAGATCTTCAAATAAATCTGCCTCACCCACGAATGCTTAGTGCCAACAGATTGTTATATGGAAAATGAGAAGAGGCTGAGCTTCCCATCTGGGTCCGTGAGGTGTGGGATGACAAGAGTAAGCGTGAGAGCAAGAGTCTAAGGCAGCAAGAGCCAATCGAGCATGTAGCCCCAGAGAGGCGCAGAAATCTTGGCATTCCTAGATCTTCACGGGGAAGGAATTGGAGGGTCTGAGCCAATCTTACGTGGATCTCAAGGGGCAAGGAGGAACCCCAAGTGACATATAAGCCAATCTTAATCATATGAAATATTTATGTTGTCTGACCATGCACTCTGGTATGTGGAAACTCAGAGAAGTAGGAAGCAGTGGTCATTAAATTTTAGTGCATCTAAGCAGGACCTTGGGAGCTTGTTAAAGATGAAGGTTCCTAGGTCCCATGCCATAGATTCTGATCCAGTGAGACTTGGACAAACACTGGGATGAGCTGGTGACATGATCCCAGCCTTCAAGGAGCTTCCAATGCCCTGACTACTTCCGTATAAGGATTCACCTGCAGGCCTGGGGCCATCCTCTGCCACTACCAGTTCCTGTTGGTCAAGAGCCCATAGGCCCAGCATAGAGCAACCAATTCCTGCTGAGAGCCACTGTCTTTGCCTTGGGATCTGAGCTTCTGACAGCCAACACCATTGTCACTGGCTTGGCAGTCAATGCTAGCCCCTGGGAATGCTGCACCTTCTGGGTGGAAAAACTCACTGACCTGAGCTCTAAAACCCACACTGCACGCCTGAGCTCATGTTTTCTGCTGTCCCAGCACATCTCTAAGACCTGACTCCTTTTCTCCCTGGACCCATGATTCCACCTGTCTGTCTCTGCCTAAGCTGGCCCGTCTACCCATGACCTGGGTAAGGTGCCATACAGCTCTTCCTCTAGGACTTCCTTTGAACATAGTTTAGTTGGAGAAAACAAGACAGTGTTAGAAGACAGAGAAGGATTTCTCCAAGATAGCCAGTCATAGCTTGGGATGCTGGAACCAGATGGAGACCAAGAGCCAAGAGACACACCCAGGAGGAGGTCAGCCCAACGAGAGGGAGAGAGCTCCATGGGCTAGGGTGTTTCGGAGAAGGACTTAAAATTGGGGGCAGAAGAAAATTCAAAGTTGCATTCGTTCATTCATGCTACAGACATGTGCTGGGCCCCTTCTGAGTAGGAATATAAGCATAAATGAGCTTTACCTTAGGAAGCATGCCATCTAGTATGGGGTGAATTGGTCCTAGAAGGTTGACAAGATTCTGAGCAGTGGAAAGGCATTCCTGGCAGGGGAACAGCTTGAGCAAAAGTGCAGAGGCAAAAGGCAGGCTCCAGAGCCGGGGAGTTGAGCAACCTGAGTGGAATAAAAGTATATGGAAATAGATTCTAATCTGGCAGACCTTACCTGTGCCCTGAGCTGGACCTGGGCTAGGTGCTAGGGACATAAATGTGAATAAGGCAATCTATGCCCTTGATTGCTGGAGCCTATATTATCATTCCAGAGAGATGCATAAGAGCCACAGAGTGGTGACTCCTCTCACAAAGCATTGCGGGTAGTAAGTGTGGGCACAGAGCTGACCCAGCCAGCCTCGTTTCTGAGCAAAGAGAGGAGAGGCGAGGTCTGCACTGCTGTAAAGACAGCTGGCAGGGTTGGCTCCAGCCACCTGACAAGAGATGAAATTTGGTTCGGGGAGATAACCTCCATGTGCCGTAATCAAGTCCCTGGGCTCTGCCTGGGAGGACAGAGCCTTAATGAAAATAGCCTGAGAAAAACAAATAACACAGTGGCACTCTTGAAGACAGTCTACCCTAAAAGCACACACATACAGCACCCACAAACATACAGGGTAGGGTGTCATCCCCAAACATGCCGCTTTCCCTTGCAGAATGACCCTGATCAGAGCAGGCCGTGGAAAACCCCTGATACCGATTTGTGCAATGATGGTGGCTGGGGTCAGGGCTGGGGAATGGTGGAAGGTTTTACTACTCTTTTTTGGCTTTTTTTTCCTTTGATGCTTTTTTTGTTCTCAATGAGGTCTAAAAAATCAAGGGGGTGCTAGGTGGAAATGTTTGGCGCTCAGAAGGCAGACTGGGGTTACCAGCCGGCACGCAGGAAAAATTTGTGGTGGGGTGAGGAGGCTTGGAGGAAAATGCCCTGGTTTGGGAGTCAGAGGAAGTCTGTCCCCACCCCGCTGCACGCTGTGTGACCTTAAGTGAGTCCCTTCCCCTCTCTGGGTCCACTCCTCAGTCAGCCTCCTGCCTTTCCACACTGGGCCATCACCTATAACTGTAAGAATAAGAAATTATTGCATTAAATACATAGAGGTCAGGGAATAGGGGCGAGAGCTGAGGCTGTAGGCAAAGCGGTAGCTTTCAGAAGCAGATCCAAGGTTGTTGGAAAATGGGGCTCTGACAGGAGGAAGTTCTAAGAGTTCTCCCCTAGAAACAAACTGTGGGGTGTGTATTTCATTTTGTTTGGGGGCAGAGCTTGGTTTCTAGCTCCCACTGACATAGCCTGGGGCTGAAACGACATCCTGTGTGCTGATCCCTCAGCTTAGACCCTCCTAAGTGCCATCATAGGGACATGCTGAAGGAGTGACAATCAGAGCAGGACAAATGGTCCAGCTTTTCTTCAATTCAGGCACAGGGGAGAGAGAGGGAAGCCCCAGGACTTTCTCACTGCCCCTTAGCTGGAAGATAGTTAAAAGCAAACTTGTTTGGGGGTTCCCACAGTCATCTCAGAGCTGGTAGAACAGAGTTTTCCCATGGACTCACTCACCAATAGTTACTGAGCCCCTCAACATGCCTTCAAAGCCCCCAACCCCAAACCCACTCTGTGAATCATATTTTTCTCAAAAAAAAAGTTCCCAAAGGCTGGGCAAGAGACAGGAATGTCTGCATTTTAAAAGTCTCCCTTTTTGCTCCTCTCCATTGCTTTGTTTTATGTCCTTGAAAAGGAGCCTGAAGCCTTGATCTCCTGCTCCCAGGGGTCTGGGTGGTGGCCACGCCTGGTGGTGACCGACTGTCAACCAGTTTCCTGAGCTGGGCCATGCCTCCAGAGAGACCTTATCACAAGGTCTCTCCCCTGTGGTGAATGTAGAGCTTTGGACCAGGGGTCCACAGTGAGGTGGGAGGGCACCCAGCTGGCTGAGAGGACAGGATGTCTGACTCTGTGGAGTAAGGGAACTCCTCGGTGAGGGCTGCCCCCTGCCCTTGGGAGAATAGAGCTGGCCCGTAGCACGAAGGTGTAGGCTGGAAAGCGGTCCAAGTAGGTGTCTTTGAATTCGAAAATAGATTTAAAGGTAGTAACGTAGATGAAACCAACAGGCACTTAAACTGTGTTGGGAAGAAAGGGTGATCAGGAAAGGGGGAGAGGGAGGGAGGGAGGGAGGAAGTCACTTCACTTCTATAAGGTTCGGTGCTTCATCATCCATAAAATGGGAACACTGCCACTTACATCAGGCTTGCTGTGAGAATTAGAAGGCCCAACTTCGGTGAAAACCCCAATACAAAGCTGGCACTCCAAAAATATCAAAGAGGTGAAGTAACTGCCCAGCGAGGCACAGCTCATAATGGACAGAGCTAAGATTGGAACCCAGGTAAGTCGACTCTAAAATCAGTACTTTCCATACCAAACTGCCACACTCCAACATTCTTGGAGATGAGGTCACTGAGTCTAACACTTAGTCACATAGTGTCTTCAGACAACATGGTGATTCCCACCCAGGGATGCTCAGAATCCCCCACAGACCCCAAGTGATACCGCAGGGATGGAGCAGCTCGTGCTGGGATTCACCAAAGGAAACAATAGAAATGTCTCCCTGTGGAAACAGACAACCACCTGTTGAGAAAGTGAGGTGGCAGGGGGCTGGGAAAGGTTGGTGAACCCCAGGTTTCTCTTCGGGCTGATGCCACCTAATAACCTCAGGCCACAGAAGTACTTTGAGTCAATGCCTTCAGTACCTCAACACCTCTCCCACACCCCAAAACTACACGGGTTCTCACATGGTTTTCTCTTTCCTTTAAATCATCTCAGCACCAGCCCAGGAATCCCCCAGGCCTCCCTTGTATCTTCAACCAAAACCTGGTACGCAGACCCTGTGGGCACTCAGGGACAGCTGTATCAGGCAGGGAGTGAGGGGGCCCAGAGCCCAGCGCGGGGAGGTGGTTTGGGCATCTCCTCATCCCTCTGCAGCTCTAGTTAATCTTAATATATGCACGATATACCAGTCAAGACAGAAATGAACATAATTAGCATCATTTCCTGGACACACAGCTTTAGTTTCTCTAAAAATGTGTGGTCCAGACAATAAAAGCTCCTTCTCTTTTATCAAACAAAGAGATCAGAATGACCTGGAAGCTTCCTGGGGTGGGGGACGAAAGTATGTTTGCTATCAGCATCCACATTCCAGGCACTGGGTGAGGGTCTTACAGATCCATTTGGTCCTCAAGCCCACCACCAGGAGAGGTAGGACTTTGTCTCTTTCAGGTAAAGAAACTGAAATTCCAGGAGTATAGTGACTTACCCAAAGACACACCAGATTTCAATTTAATGCTGCTTACATTCAAAGCCAAGCAGAGTTCCATTACTTTCTTTCTGTGTTTTTAAAGTTTCCCCAAACAGGAACCAGCCTCTTTCTTCTCCATCTAAGAGCCTGTTAGTTCTAAAATCTCCTGGATCTAAAGCCCTCTGCAAGCAATGCACTGAATTAAAGATGGAGACCGAGCACACATGGATTTGTTTCCAAGCCCCCTTTGAGGAGCAAATGTTAAAGTCAATAATCGGCGCTGAAGAAATTTTAAATGTTTTTCTTAGAGTTTATCAAAATTGATATGCCAATTAGCAACCAAACATCGGTCCAGGGCCCATGCTAGGCACGCTGTAAGATTCAAATGAAGCCTAACGTGATGTTCTTAATGGCCTAGGAGGGAAGATAAGATATAGGAAACAGCAGAGAACAATGTGTGACAGGTTTTAAGCAAATATAAAGAAACTTGGCTTCACCACTGGTGACACTGAGCAACTGTTTTAATCTTACTGAAGCTTCATTTCCTCATCTGCAAAATGGGAACAATGATATTATCTTATTGTGAGTATTACATAAAACAATCGCAATAAACTGTTCGGCACGGTGCCAGCTGAACAAGCTCTCAGTAAGTGCTAGTTTGTGTCCTTGTTGTCAGGGAGGTTGGAAACTAAGTTTATTAGAGGGCTCCTCCTATGCATCCACAGCCATTCAAGACACCTTTGAATCCTCAATCCATTTAGTCCTCTGTTATTATCCTCATATTCTAGATGAGAAAACTGAGGTTTGGGGACTCATCACACAATTATTCACAGGCAAAGATGAAGTTGGGAGCAAGGTATGTTTGATATCAGGACAGATAAGACCAGATCAAATGAGACAAATACGTGGTTTTTTTTGCATTGTTGGGACCGTAAAATTGCTAGGATGTTCTTGACTAGGCTGTACACTAGAAGGTTCTGCAATGATGGAAATACCCTCATCTGCACTGGCCAACACAATAGAGCACTTGAAATGTGGCTAATGTGCCTGAGAAATTGAATTTTTAATTATACTTAATTTTAGTTAATTTAAGTTTAAATAGCCACACAAGGCTATTAGATAGTAGAGGGCTAGACAATATTTGGCACCCTCTTTAACCTTGCATCCAAGCCCCTCCCACCCATTCCAATGTCTCCCTGGTGGGGACTCACTTGCTTGGGTCCTCCTGGCCCTGTACTCCCAACTTGCATCCCAAGTCAATCCCTGTTTCTGGCCCCTGTCGTTTTGGTGACACTCTCTGCCCATCCCTCACCCAGCTCCTCCGGAGTATGGGCTTCATCTTCCCTCTGCTTATTCCTATGTATGCTTTTTTCCTATTGCATCTAGTGAGAACTCCCCAAACTAGGGCCAGGACCCTCAGCATCTACACCTTTACATCAATATCCACTCCCCCCACCAACGAAAATCAACCAGCACCCCAGGTCCAGGTCCTGAGGCTCTGGAGGTATGTGTTTTGGTTGGGGGAGGGGAGTGGCAACAAAGGGACAGAATGTTCAAAACTAACACAACCAAGACCTTCAGGACATTTACTTGTTTCCATATGAGAAATACAAAGAGAATAAGTTAAGGCCCCTGCTTCAGGGAACTTACACAGTAAGTGGGGAGACATGATACAAACTGAAAACTCAAGAGAGCAATTAATAAACTTGCAGCACAACACCAAGAAGCATCACAGCTATTCAAGGCCAAATGTGCATTCAAACCGGAAGTGCTCTGGAGTTCAGAGGAAAGAGAGGCCTCTCTGGGCTGGATTCATCAGGGTGCTCCCAGGAGAAGGCAGAGGGCAGCCCTTTCCAGTCCAGGCTCCATCCTTCTCCCCCTGCTCTGGCTGGGAGGCTGACCTATAAGGGCTGCATGAGGGGCTCCTTATCCTCGCCCTCCAAGTTGGGTTTGGCCAAAGTCAAGCAGCAGCAGGGCATGCACAGCAGGAGGAAAAAGCAGGACTTGTATTCCTCTGGCTGCCTCTCTGCCAAGCTGGATTAGCAATGAGCAGGTTCCTCTAGTGAAGGCCATGCCTCCTACCAGGCAGCCCTAACTTATAGCTATAGTGACAGGTGATCCTCCTGTCACCTCCTCAGGCCTAGGGACAGTAGCAGCTCCCCACTGTTAGTGGTCACAGGGTGCTGCAACATCTCTTGTTGCTCTCCCCATGCCCAGGCCACTCCCTCACATGCAGTCCCACCTTAGCTCTCCTCAGTCACCCTTTCAGACGTATCATCTGTGTCTTGCCAGAGCCCTGACTGTTACAGGGACTGGGCTGGGTCTTCAAGGATAAGCAGGATTGACACAGGCAGAGGAGTAGAGAAAAACTGCAAAGCAGGAGAACACAAAGCTGAGGGACTAAGGGCAGAAGAGAGAAGTCCTGCTCAGGATGGTGAGAGCCACTGAGCTGGAGAGGGGCTTTGTTAGGTGGGAATCTGGGGCCGCAGCTGGGCCAGGCCGTGGAGGCCTTGATCACCAGGTGATGAGGGGGACTGTGCAAGTGGAAAGCCAAGGGATCCATGTCAAACAGGGATGGTGCACTGTCTCAGGGCCATGGGCTACTAAGGGTCCTCGGGAGCTGGAAGTTTCTATGGTACTAACTATGGCTATCACAGAGGCAACTGATTTTTAAGTATACATGACACCATTGGGGAATACATAAAAATGCACTTGAATAGAATTCTATTGTGGCTCCCATGCTGATCAAGTTAGTAGAATTCCATTAATATTCAAGTACATCTCTTCTGTATCCAATGACCTATGGACTAATAAATATATACTTCTGCCTGTTAGACAGGAACATTCAAACTGCACCTCTCAATACCTTATTGGCTAAGCAAATGCAAGGACATATTACATAGTACAGAAGTGTAGACATATCACAGTATCACTGTACTTGTCAATTTTCCCCCTGCATAATTCAAATCTTCTCTATTTTGGAAAAAAAATGTTTCTAATACATATTTTACACCAGATGCCATTTGAACAAAGTATGGCATGCCTGAAATGCTACATGCAGTGAGATTGGGGCTATCCTTTGGCAATACTTGGCAACTCCTAAGAAAGCATATTGACCTCTGCTGCCTTTATAGCCAAGGGAATGTGGGCGCCTTGGCTGGCATTTGCAAAGACAGAGCTGTCAGAGCGGCTGTTGCTCCCTTAGCCGAAGGAATACAGAATTCTTTAATAGAATCATACGTTCATGCATATAGAACTATGCTAATATTTTAAAAGATAGGTGAAAAAATCTGACTATATGTCTCAAATTTTTAAAAAAAAGACTGTTTTGGCTGAAATTTTACCAAGATACCATGATAATGAAAAGATTTTTGTATCATCTTCTTCCACGTATTGATTAGCTGAGTGTCAAGATGACAGTACTTTGAGCTTCAGCAGATTTTTTTAAAAGAAGGATATTTTTTATCCTTTATCCTTTTTTCACAGATAACTGATAACATTAATTATCTAAATAGACCTAAGATTCCAGAGTTATGTGTGATTACTGCTGACTTGTTTGCATTTTTTTCTGCCATCCTAATTAATTCATGTGGATGAAAAGTACGCTGTGAAGAAGACATAGAAGGTAAAAAAAAAAAAAAAAATCCCAGTGATCCATTAGAAGCATTACCAATTAAATTACTGCTTTGTGAAAATCATTAACAAGTGAAATTGATGAAATTAAAGTAGCCGTACATTTGCCAAAGGAGTATGGAATGACACAGCATGTCTACAACTTTTTCCGTTGAATGTTATCTGTTCATTTTATTTTTGACAATTCCTGCCCCTGTATCTTCAGCAGAACATTTTTTCTCTGAATTAAAACCAATTAAAAACTATTTAAGGAACACTCTGTGACAACAACGTTTAGCAGAATTAACACCCCTCACTGCAGAAACAAGGCAGCAGAAGTTGAGAAACTTATCGATGATTTTGCTCATGCCAAATCACAGCGGAGACATTTGAAGTTTGCTTCTAATTTTCAAATTTGTCTGTGTTGCCTGAATAGCTCTTGGTGCTGACATGTTTTAGAGTATAAGTTTTGAAGTTTGTTTAAATAGTTATTTTCTTGTTATATCATGAAAGAATGATATTTAGTAATGAATATAGTTTCCTATTTTATTATATATGTGGAAGGCACCACATTAAACATTGAACCCATTATTATGGATTACACCCTTGCATGAAGGAGAATCTAAGATAGTTATACCTTATTTGTGCAGTGAATAGCAAAACTAAAGCATTACAGTTCTTCAGAAGGACAAAAGGGGGAAATTGAATGCTCCATCTTTGCTGTGCACTATAGCTTTTTACTACATTGTTTATTTTCGTCTTCCCAACATCTCTGAAAGGCAAGAATGTTTATCATCCCCTTTTTACAGGTGAGGGGACTTTGACTTAGGGAGGTTAAGTAACTTGTTCAAGGTCAACTAATGTGACAAGATTATGACCTGGGCCTGTCTGGCTCTAAAACCCTCCTAAGGGCAAAGAAGGCTTCCATGAACCCAGGATTATGAGATGTTTTCTGCCTGCCCTAACAACTGTCTGAAATGGTGGAGGTGGGGTCACCAAGGCAGAGCTTAGCCTTCTGACGCTAGCTGAGGGCATATCTGGCATCAGTCCAATCTCTTGGCACAGCTCCAAGAGCTGCCCCATTGGCGCTGAGGGCACTCACAACATTAGCTCTATGATTAGGCTTGACAGTAGGTGTTCAAAGGGCCAGCCTGATGCAGGGGAAGACTCAGATGTGAGTCCCAGCTCTGCCATTTGTGGGCCTTGAGCTGGGCACTAAAACCTGCTGCACCTGAAAAACACATTTAGAAAAAAGAAGTGGGCGATAGGGGTGGGAAATAATCTATCCAACATCAAAAGGCTATCTGGAGGAATAAATTAGATGAACTATGAAAAAAATTCTTGGAAAGGAGCATATACATAGAGCCTTCTTCAGACTACTGGGTCTGCAGGGAAGGGGCACTGGCCTGGGTTCAGGGAGCTGCCTTAGGTCCTTGCTCAAAGTGTGGCCAATAGACCAGCAGCATTGGCATCACCTGGGAGCCTGCCGGAAATTCCAAGTATTGGGCCCTACCCCAGACCTACTGATTCATTATCTGCATTTTGACAAGATTCGAGCGTGCACATTCAAGTTGGAGATGCACTGCCCTAGGCCTCCTGGTCTGGCTTTCCAGGTCTCACCCTCCGGCATGTTTAACCTAGAAAGGGCTTAGCTTCATTCACTTCTCAATTATTCTTTATTACAAAAATATAATTGAAAGGGCTCTTGAAGACCATCCAATCTGGGAATGGTGAATACATGTCATGGGTGCAGCCATCCCTTCCCCGCGACCAGGGCAGACATTGCAATCAGTCAGGGAACTTCTCTGCGGTGCTCCAAAACAGCTGCATCAGCCCCCTCCATGACGCAACCCAGGAAGCCTTATCACTCTTTCGGAGTTACTATAGGCATGAAACCTACTCTTCACCTCTGCCCCTGCTATGTGGTCTAATCCCTTCTTTGCTCATAGGTTGACCTTATCTCCAGTTTAAGCCCATTTTCCCAACATTCCATCCAATTTAACATTCACCCCCTACAAAAATACTTAATAAATTATATGGTTATACTGATTGAACAGAAACTGAGTGCCACCGAAGTTCAATGATGTCTCAAATGGTGGAGAATCCTATTGCTCTGGCTCAACTTTTCTCTTTTTATCATGGTCCCTCACTGTTCCACTCTCCACATCAACGTTTTAGACCAAAGAAGGAAAGACTTAAAACCTCACAAATAACCTGATGCACTCAAAAACCAAGGTAGAACAACAACAGAAGGTTTTTTAAAATGCTCTGAGACCTTGAACCCCACTCCCATGTTCCCTGGCAACACAGTCCTGTCTCCTGCTTGGAGAGGGAGCTGGTATCTTCCCCACCAGGAAAGGCTGGTGTGCCAAGCCTACCTCACCCCTGTGGCCTTCACCCAGCTTCCCAGCCGCCTTCCTCAAATGCTATGTGCAAAGAGCTCCAGAATAGGAGTGACACTCTGAACTTAATTTTTGTTCACATGTAATATGACACTGGTGCCCCCACTAAGCTGTTGTGCCAATCAGTCAGTGGGAAGTGGCCCATGTTTTTGGAAGGTAAATCATTAAGAACTAGAATACAGTGTAGGCATACATTATGGCTGGATCCAATTTCAAGTGAAAATTAATGGCAAATTCTTGTAACCACATTAAGGGCCATTGTCATTCAATTAAAATCAGTTAAACATGAAAACCATCTTAAGTTCATGGAATATAAATATTTGTCTATTTTTTTTTTTGCCAGTGTCCCAGAGAGACCAGGAGATGTTGGCAGATCAGTGTTCTATAAACATGCTCACAAAGGGGAAAAAATAAGGAACCTGACTCTTGTTGGGTTAAACTATTATATTTGTCAACGTTTCCATTTCCTCAGTCAAAAGATAATTAAACAGTAAGCAGATGTCAGAATCTAATTGGTTCAAGGAAAGATTGCTCAATGTCTCGTTGTGCTTGTAAATGTTTATGTACTGTCTGCAAATAGCCCCTTGGTTGGTACAAGAAGCAGAAAGTCACCTGGGTCGTTTCTCTCCCCATGGAGGCAGAGGCTGTCCCAACAAATACACCTATGCACAGTCGCTCTTAACATCAAGCAGCAAGTAAGAAAGCCCCTGGAACAATGTTTTAGGTATATCAGAACAGAGAGAAGCTGTGGCATTTCAGAAGAGCAGGGAGAGAGAAAAAGCAGGAGGGAGGGAGAGACAGGGAAGGAGGGTGGGGGAGACGGGGATGAAGGGAGAAGGCTGAGAGATGGAGAGGAGAAAATAGGAAGAGATTCAGAGCGAGGAGGTGTTTGTGGAGGGAGAGACTCCTAATGTGGTACCAGCAAAGGGCATGGTCTTCAGAGTCTAGCCTGTGGTCTGGTTCCATCACTTTCGACCTGTGGGACCTTAGACTATTTATCTGACCTCCCTGAGTTTATTCCTTCATTTGACAGTTGGATAAAGTACTCCCTGCCCTGGCTCTGTCACAGGTGTACTGTGAAATATAGAGAGTAATAAATATGAAGGTTTGAAAATTGTAAAACTACACAACTGCTTTAATTTTTCATAGAAGAGCAGAGAGAAATTGGGTAAAGGAGAGTTAAAACAAAGCAAGGTCTGTGGAGGGGTGAGGAAGAGCTCTTCTCTGTTCTGTGTTGTGCTACCTTATGGGGGTCCCACAGCAGTGCTGCTTGGGTGCTTCAGAGTTTAGTGAATCAGCTCTTTCAGATTCTACTCTAGATCCCTCCCCTTAAAACACACACCAAACACACACACACACACACACACACACACACACACACACACAGTGCTCCCCATGGGATTCACATAGTGTCCAGGCAGCCAGGTGAGCAACAGACTTGAAAAACAACCACCATGCTGTGTTCACAACTTCAATTCACTTGCACCTGGGTAAAATGCACTGTCTGTGGCTTCTCCCTTCAGGATGAACCTCCTCCGTGGACTGCCAACCACTGCTTACAAACAGACTCCCATTAAGGCGTCTGGCCAGTTGCCAAACATGGCCAGCATGCCCAGTAAGACTTAAACTCAGATTCCTACTGTGTAACTTATTGGATAGTCTGTTCCAAAAAACCAGTTGACTAATGAACTGTGGGGTTCACACTTACTCTGGTCTAATCTCTGACAGTACCTTCCACTGTGGTTCCAGATCAGCATAAACCCACTCTACGTTGCCTTCCATTTTCCTATCTGGGAATGTCGTTGAACACTTTGATCCTAAGGACCTTTCTACTTGTGATGTTCAAAGTCCTCACAACTCACCCATCCGAAATCTAAGGCATAAGGCATCATCCCCTACCCCTTTACTTGCACCTCCAGTGTCCTTTCCACCCTCCTCCACTCTCCTGCCCACCCCGGGAGGCTGCCCTCTGGCCTCCAAGTGGTCTCAGCCAAGGGGTACTCATTCTGCTGACTCCCTCCCAAGGGCACTCCCCAAGCAGACTGCGTCTTCCCGTGGAAAGTCCCAGCCACTGGGTCTTCTCTGCAGGACTCCCTCCTTCCAGGTTTTGTTAACAGTCTCCTCTCCTTGTTTCTTCAGGCCTAGGAGTGGTAATAGATCTCCTGTTACTAGCCCTGGATGACTGCACCATCCCTTGTGGTTCTCCCACACCCTGTCCACACCTTGGTGAGTAGTTCCTTGTAAATAAACCCTCCTCGATGGGAGAAGTCAAGGGGGTCTCTGGGGAGTCCTTTGAGGCAAGAGAGTAAATTTACAGAGGGACCAAGGAAGATGTTCAAGGAGAGGAGGCGGGCCTTTGCAAGGTTGGCTTCAAGCCTGTCTGGGAAAACAGGAAGAAGTTTAGACAGGCAACAAAGGGGAAGGGAAGGGCATTTTAACCAAGAGTATGGTGTAGATGCAGCCACGACGCCAGGCATTCTCGGAGAGGAAGATAGACCTGTCTGTGTGGAAGGAAAACCTTAGGTAGGGAAGGAGTGAAAGTCATAGTTAGAAAAGCCAATGAAAGTCAGGGTGTGGGAACATTGAATGTGAGACTGAAGCCTGGGACTTTATTCTATGGCAATAGAAGACTTTGGATGTCTCTTGAGCAAGGGGATGGCCCAATCACACTGGGCTATTTTAAGAATGTTAATCTGGCAGTGGAGAGCAGATCGTAGTGTCACCAACTGGGTAGCCCTATGCAAAGGGAACAAAGGATGATGCCAAAGTGACTGGCCCACCCCCCATTTCTCCTGAGCAGTGGGGCAGAGGCGGTACAGACATCACCCTCAAAGCAACTCCCGTGCTTATGCCAGCCTCAAAAGAGCAGAGAGGGAAGTGCATCGCATCCTGAAGATGTAGGGGAAAACACATTCTTGGAAGAGATCTCCTCCCAAAGCCATCCACCCACAGCCCCCAGAATAAGGGGTAGGCAATCTGTTTCTCCTGGCATCTGATTCAAAATGCTCCCGAGGCCAAGAGGACCTAAAAGAATTCCTCTGCTCGTGTGTGTGAGAACAGCCCAACAGGGACCATCTGTCTCAGAATGGGCCCCTCAATTTGGAGACAGAAACAGTAGCCCCCAAACGGGTGCTATTTTGGAGTTACCAGGAAAGTATCCTGCAAATGTCCCCAGTTACTAACTGGAGATCTCTCTATAGCATTCTGCTTAGTTCTTTGCTAAACAGAAACCTAGGTGATGGGGGCCACTCTCTAAGAGTTTCCCTATCACTGACATCTCAGTGTGGACATATTTGGGGATGGGAGGAGGGCAAGGGTTCCGATCACCTGAGAGTGCAGGCCCAGCAAGCTACAGATTCAAGAGGCAGAGACTTCTCAAACTACCTGCAAAAAAAGTCTGCTCAGGATTGGCTCTATAACTCCTCCTTGAAAAGAGTGCTTTTAGTCCCAGATAGGCCCGGGAAGGGGAACTCTTCTTCCTCAGGGGGGCTCTGCAGCCTACTCTAAGGTCCACTTCCCTGACCGTGCCCTAGTGCTGTGAGGGTACTGTAGTATTCCAAGGGAGACATGACGGCTGCTTGGACTAGGGAGGAAGCAGTTAGAGAGCCTGGATGAAGGAAGGAGAGGCTACATCCAAGCTCTGGAAGACTCAAATATTTAGAGGTCCAGTAGAAGAGACACAGAGTCAGCAAAGGAGGGGGGATCAGTGAGTTGGAAGGAAAACCAGAGAGTCAGTGTCACAAAGCCAGGAGGAAGAAGTGGTCAGATGCATCAAATGCTCCTGGAGGGCATGTATCATGACAATTAGGGAGGTCACTGATGATCATTGTGACAAGAGCCGTTTCAGTAGAGTGGTGGAAGCAGAGATCTCTACCACCTCTGGGGCAGATGTTTATATCCTCATCTTATAGGTAAGGAAGCTGAAGCTGAGAGAGACAAGCTGATGTGCCCACAGACCAGTAAGTGGTGTGGTTGGGACTCGACCCCGTACCCTGCTGCATGTAATTGCGGGGCCATTGATGGTGGGGTTGATGGTGATGTTGCTCATGTGGACAGTGATGATGATGGTAATGTTAAGGGTGATGGTGCTGGTGGCAGTGTTGATGCTGGCAATGATGATGGTGATGTTGAGGATGACAGTGACATTGGTGGTTGTTCAGATAGGGAAGGTGATCTTGATTGTAAAGTAAAAACTGGGTGGTCTGTAGAATGAGACAGATCCAGATGTGTATCCCAGCTGGTCAGCAACACATAAGCTTTTCAACCTTTGAGCCTCAGTTTCCCTCACTGTAAAATGGAGATGCTATTACCTGCCTCAGGGGGCAGTTGGGAAAATTACATGGATGGGAAAGCACCTGGAAGGACCTGGCTCCTAGTAGGCCCTCAATAAATGTTTGTTTAGTTCATTTGTCTTCAGGACAAATTTAGGGAGTGCAGTGAACATCAGTGCATGAGCCTAGCTAGCTTCCCCAGCAGACCCATCCCTCTCCAGTCAACTCCACTCCCCAACCTGAGTTACCTCCAACCTCAAGATCAGTCATGGCCATCTGGGTGACTGCCTGCTCCCCAGGTACCCCACTCTATGTCCACACCTCGCTCTGGCAATGGTGCCCTGCTGGGATCTCTGCCCACCACCCTCTTGTCTGTCTCCCTGGTTGATGACTGCCTAAGAGACTATAAAAGGAAGGGCGTGGGAAAAGAACTATACTCTCTGAGCACTACTATGCATCCAGCCCTCTGCTCTCATCCAGCTGGGAGAGAGGTGGACTTTGGGATCAGACATGCCTGGAATTAAGTACTTTCCCTCCTTCAAGTCATTACTCAAATGTCACCTTCTTCACAAGGCCTTCCCTGACAACCCTGTTTATACTGTGACCTTTCCAGTCACACTTACCTGCTCTACTCTTTTGAATCCTTTCTAACTTTCCGAATGTTTTTCTTATGTCTTCGGTATGTCTGTCTTCTTCCACCGATTGTAAGCTCCAAAGGGCAGAGATTATTACTTGTTTTGTTCACCGATGCATCACAACACCTAACATAGTGATAGCACATAGGAAGCACTCACTAAACATTCATAGAATGGATGAAGTGACAGCTCAACCCTTAGCAACACAAACACAACAGGCAGCACTCACTCATAATTGAATTTGAACCAAATCTTCTGGCTCCAAAACCAGGGCCCTTTATATCCCAACAAATTCAAGTTTGTTCCTGGTCATAGCCCCCCCATCTAATCCCACCCCTCATCTCTAGAACCCTTCCATTTTTAAGTTTCACTCTTAGATCAATCCATTCAAGTATTACAGGGCTGGGTTGCTATTTGAGGAAGAATGAATTTCCTGGACTCAAGAGAACTCCCTTCCAGTTGAGGCACCTTACGTGATGAAAGGAACCCATGCTCTGTGGTAAGCCAGAGAGAACAGCCTGGCCCGCCCAGGCCTAGCTTAAGAAAAGCCCTTTCAGTTTTAAATGCTCCACAGTCAAGTCAACTCCAGGTCCAAGGGGCAGGGAGCAGGTCTACTCTGTGTTTGCTCCAAGGGGTCCACCTACTGGGAAAACGCAGGTAAGTCAAACAAGCCTGTTTGTTCTCCCAGTACAGCAAACAAAAAACAGGACTAATTCTTCTCCAAGGCCTCCCAGCTGGGCCCAAGAGGCACGATTAGAATAATGGGGAGACAAATATTTTCCTGGAGAAAACGATAAAACTTGAGGCAGGGAAAGCAAACAACACCTTCAAAAGGGCAGCTGGCATGGAGCTGCCCCAGGAGATGTTAGGGAAGATTCTGGAAGAGGGGAAGCACGTAGCCTGTGAGCTTCTGACTCAGACGGATGTGGGGGCTTTGCTCAATGCAGCCAGCACATCAGGCTCGGGGGAAGCTGTGTTATTCATTCTCCTTACCATTAGGAGTATCGTTGTTACTGAGGCAGAGAGAATTCAGGCAACATGGTACAGGCCAGGCCAGAGTTCTAGCTGAAAGCCAGACGCCCTTGGGCTTGAATTCTATTATTCATTCAATCATTCATTCGTTCATGCAGTCAGTGAGTCATCCTTCTCTCACATTTATACTGAGCACCTACTGTGCACCAGGCTCTAGCCAGTGCTACACGGTCTTGAGCAAGTCCCTGAGCCTCAATGTTCCATCTGTAAAATAGGGCTGGTATAGGATTGTTGGGAAGATAAAAGACGATGTTCAAAAAAGCACTTAGCACAGAGTCTGGCCCACAACTGACTGTCAGGTACGGTCACCTCGAGAACCTCCTCCAGCTGACCAGTCCCTCCCTCCTCTTTCCCCAGGCCCCAGCCAGGTGTCCTCATTGTCCCACCTGCCTATGGCCCATTTGCTCTGGCCTCCACCTGGGATGCCCTTCCCACCAAGCAATTCCCACTGAGTGGTCCCACCAGGACCCCAAATCAAACAGGTTCCTGACCAACCTCTTCACCCCATGGTCCCCCCCAAACCCAGTCCTCCTGTGCATTCCCATGAAGGCATTTCACCCGGCTAGTGCCCTTCCAGAGACCTGGGAGACCTCCCGGATGCTCCTTCCCACTCACCAGCAAGACAGCTGTCTGCAAGGGCCATGCAGCCCTAGATCAGCCCTCCTGCAGCTCCTGGCATGCCTTGCTCACTCAGGACTGTAGCTGGACACATACTTTTCTCCTGTCCTTCTTGGTTTCCTAACTCCTGCTGAGAACTTACAATTCCACTGAAATACTTCTTCCTCCAGGAAGCCCTCCCTGACTCCCTCTGGCTGGGTTATCTGTCTTCCCCATGCTCTTTCCCAGAGTACCTGAGGTTAACTTGGCCAACACGTCACCCTATACTGGCCTGGAGAGCTCTAGGAACCGGGAACTTGGCTCACTTATCTTGGTGTCCTCGAGGTCTAGCCAAGTCCAGGATTCAAGAAAAGCTCATAGAGCGAGGCTCAGGGCTAGGCCTTAGAGAGGAGACAGGAGGTTGGGACTCTGGTGACATGAGATGAGTAGACTTGCCCTGTCCCCTGAGGTGAGGCTGGAGGAGAGGGGATGATCAAGGACAGCTGCCAAGAGGGGGAAATGCACAGGCTTGGAAGGAGGAGAGAAAGTTAGAGGAGAAAGGTTGCTGGGCAGAGAAGAAAGTATGTGCAAAGGCACTCAGGAGGCTTTGGCAGTCCCTGAGCGGCCTGGATGACCAGCAAAGAGACCTCTGAAGGTCTCCCAGAGCCTTTTCCTACAGTAACAGAAAGGCCCTAGGGCCCCTGAGCTGGGGAGGGGCAGGATCATGTTGTGTTCCAGATAGACTGCAGAGTGCTGTGTGGAGGGACAGGAAGGTCAAGAAAGGTCTGACGTTGTTAGATGGCCAATGCCAAGGTTCAGGGGAGAGTGCTGGTGGCCTGGAAAAAAGTGGATGGAAGGATGCCAGGGCAGGTGGGGTGGGATCAACACAGTGTGGTAATAGATCACGTGTGAACAACAAGGGAGGGAGAGGGGTCAAGATGGCACCATGGACAAACGAATTCTTCCCTTGAAGGCCCAAGGGCTCCCAGCCAACCCTCCCAAGGTGATCCCTCACTCCTCCAGACTGAGACAGGAGTTCCACCAAGGGCTGAGGTCTCTCCCGGAGGACTCAAATTGTCAGGAAGTTCTTCCTTTGACTGGATTGAAGGTAAATCTCCTCTCCTTCAACCCCTTGGTCCTAGCTCTGCTCTAAGGTGAGGGGGAAATAAAATGGGGAGAGGCAGGATGGGAAGAGAACTAGCATTTACAGAGCACTTACTAGGTGCCAGGCATGGTAATGGGCACTTTACCTGTCAGTTTCCATTTGTTGTGCAGTAATCTATGAGGTGATAGATTTAGTATCACAGCTAGAGGCAGAGCAGATGGCATGGGTTCAAATGCCAGTTCTGCCACTCTCTACTTTTGTGACCTGAGCAAATAAATTAAGTACTTTGAATTTCTGATTTTTTCATCTAAAAAATGGAGATATTAGTTATCCCTAATTCACTGGGTTGAGATTATGGGCATTAAGCACTGATCACATTTTATAGGATAGGTTCAATACATATTACCTATTTTCATTGTCCCCATTTTACAAGTGAGAGAACAGCACATGTCACATGCTGGAGCTGGGAATCAGACCCGGATCTCTTGGCTCCAGGGCAGGTGCTCTGTTTTTCACTCCACCGCACTGCCTGCCGTCACCACCATAGGAAACCACTCTACAGGAGTGTCACACACAGGGGTGTTCTGTGTCCCAGAGTCAGCTGCTGGAGGTGCCATGAGGGGTGCTGCTGACAACACCTGGAGCCGGGGACGAAGCAGGGCAGGATTGTGGAATTGAGAGCAGAGTCTTTGTTCCTTGATCAGGCAATAGGAATGCTCGCGGACACCTGCTGTTTGCAACCTTTGTGCCAGGCCCCATAGGCAACAGAGGAGACAAAGCATGTCCTCTGCCCTCAAGGAACTAGCAGTCTGCTTGGGAATGTGAGACACACAAATATGAATTAGTTAATTGCCCATAAATGGCCATATAGATAAACCGACTCCTATCCCGTTTTTTTTTTGTTGTCATAATGTTAGCCCAAACCATGAAAACACAGTCCTAACAAATGTCAGGGCCTGCCTTTGGGATCAAAATGATTAACTGCTCCAGGAGCATCTCGACTTGGCAGCAGTCCATGTGAAATAGACACAGGGGTTTTAGGTAACCCCAAGCTTCATACGAGCCCACGTAGGGCAGTGGCTGTTTCAAAAGCGAATACAATCCTGGGGTCAGGGAAGGAGGTGTAATGTTCAGGTCAACAGAGGTAATAGGCACAAGGCTCAGACTTCTTTTGGAAAAGTACCAGGCCTGGGTGCTACATTTCACTGGGAACGCAGACCAAGAGTGTCACCCAAGAGGTGAGAGTTCAGGAGCCCTGTCTCTTGAAGTGTCATCTAAAGAAAATGTGATCACGGGCCTGCACAGGGAAAGGAAGGGCTTGGTTGAATGTGGGCACCATCCTCAAATACCTGTCTTGTGTCTGAGGCAGCCTGTCGGGACAACAGAGCAACATTCAAGCTCCACCACTTACTGAATGGGGTGACCTTAGCAGGTTACTTAACTCCCCTGAGCCCTAGTGTCCTCATCTGAGAGATGAGAAAAATCACTCCCTGTGATGTCATGACGATTAAATGGGTTAGCAGAGCTGTGTGCATGGCAGTGCGCAGTAAAACTTCATCTCCTCCCTTCTCTAAGGTATTGAAGGTCCGTGTTGAAACACAAGAACATTACCTATTGAGGAAGAGAAGGGGGGTAGACGTGTGCACTCATTAGCACATTTGCAGAGGGCAGAGTCCCAGTGCAAGGGCCCACCAGGATTCAGGTACCCTAGAAGGAAGTTCTGCAGAGGGGCCTCAGAGGACCTAGGGTCATGAGACAAGCACTAGGGATGCCTGATGCAAATGCAGAGGGGTGCACCAAGGGCAGGTGGGGCTCACTGAAGACCCTTCCCTGCTGCACAGCCCCTTCCAGGGCCCATGAATGCCCCACTCACCTCAGCCCCATGACTCCATGGAAACGGCCATCTCCAGGGTCCTGGCTTGAGTCCCCCCAGAAGCAAACCTTGAGCATGTAGAATAATTAAGAGGTGATTCCAGGAAGCGAGGATTTGGTTGGGGGTGGGGGTGTAGGGGCAGAGTGAGACAGGGAAGAGAGACAAGCTGACCAAGTGTGATTAATAAGCAGGTTATCACTGCAGGCAGCTGAGGCTCAATCCCTCCTTGTCCCTCTGAGAGGTCTGAGCTCCCGGAGGCTGGGGGGTTGGGCCACTGATTCACCAGCTTGCATCCCTAATGGTGAGGGTTGCCCTGGGGCATTCACTCTCCTGCACTTCCAGGTTGTGCCTGCCTGCAGCCAAGCTGTACTGGGGAAAGCCCTCGGACAGAGAGGCAGAGAGATGCAGGCACTGTCACTGTGTCCCAGGAACAGCCCAGGCTGAAAGAGAAAGCCGATGAACACGTATGCAGTGGGGTGTCCACGAATCTGCCTCAGTCACCCCCGGCCCCATGTTGTCAACCAATGGCCTCTTACAGCCTGTCACTGCACTGACACTCATCCTCAAAGTGCTTCCGTGATGCCACCACGGCAGACTTCCCTCCTACTGCTCCATCTGTCCTTCTCAGGCTCGTGTCCTGGCTTCTTCCTTCTCTCGCCCTCAATGCTGAGGCTCCCAGGGTCTGCTCCTAGGTCCTCTCCCTGCCTGACTCTCTGGCAATGTGTCACACAGGTCCGACTGCATGACAGCCTGCTGGGGAACTTGTTAAAATGCAGATTCCAAAGCCCTAGACCTACTGAACCAAAATCTCTGAGAGTGGGGCCCACAAACCAACATGCCTTTTAACAGGCTCCCAAGGCAGGGCTGCCAGACAAAATGCGGGGTGCCCAGTGAAGTTTGAATTTCAGATAAACAAAGAGAAGTGGGGCTAGCAAGGTGCAGGCCATATTTAAGATATACTTAAACCAAAAAATTATTTGTTGTTTATCTGAAATTCAAATTTAACAGGGCCTCCTGTATTTTTATTTGCTAAACATACCAACCCCATCCCAAGGTGATTCTGATGTACCCATAAAGTTCAAGAACTTCTTTTCTATGCTTTCCTTGAGTTACCTTCCCAATGCCCCCAGCGTCTACTACCAAGTGCACATTAGTGACCCATATTTCTCTCCCACCCAGACGTCTCCCCTGAATTCCATATATCTGATGGTCCACTGGACATTCAAATTCAGTGTGTTCAAAACTGAGCCCATTACCCCCTACCATCCCCTATACCTACTCCCCAAATCTGCTCTTCCTCCTTCTTTTTCTTAGTTGGTGGCCCCACCATTCATTTGTTGCCCAAACCAGTAACCAGAGGGGTTATATCTCTCACTATCATCCCCAGTGTCCCCTAGTCAGTCATCAAACTGTATTGGCTACAGCTGCCAAAGTCCTTTGCATCCAGGCTGTAGGCTAAGTAATGGGCTTCCAAATAGGTCCACGTCCTAATCCCTGGAACCTGGGAATGTTAACTTATATATACGTGGCAGAGAGGAATTTGCCAATGTGATTAAGGATCTCGCGACGAGGAAATTATCCAGCTGGGTCCCGGATATCCACAACAGTCCTGATAAGAGGGATGCAGGAGCATCAGAGTCGGACAGGAGGCACTGTGATGGTGCATGCAGAGACTACAGCAATGCACATTGAAGATAAAGGAAGGGACCATAAGCCCAGGAATGAAGGCAGCCTCTGGAAGCTGGAAAAGGCAATCTGGAAACACATCCTACCCTAGAGCCTTCAGAAGGAACCAGCCCTGCTGACACCTTGACTTTAGCCCAGTGAAACTGATTGTGGACTTCTGGGTTCCAGAACTTTAACAAAATTAAGTTGTTTTAAGCCACTAAGTTTGTGGTTATTTGTTACAGCAGCAAAAAAGAAACTGATACAATCCATTAAATTTTTTCCTTTCCTGTTGTCCCTGCCTGGCTTCTATTCCCCATTTACTGCAACCTCCCATCAGGGTGTCCTGCTTCCAGCCTTGCCTCCTCTGATGCACCCTCCATAGGTCCCCCCAAGTGGTCTTTCCCCTGCTTCATGCCCTTGGATGGCTCCTTATCACTGAGGAAAAGTCCAGACCTATTCTCAGCTCAGATTTCAGGATTTGGCCCCTGGCCATCTCTCTCCCCGCCACCCTCTGCTTTATACCTTCAGACTGCTGGGTTTCTGAACTCGCCTCATGGTTTAATAAGCCCATGTTCTTGTTCTTTCTGACAAGAATGGCTTTCTCCAACATTTTTTCTTGACAAACTCCTACTAATACAACCAAACTCAACTCAGATATAACTTCCCCTGGGAAGCCTTCTCTGGCTGTCTTTTTCTCCCCAAAGAGTTAATGATAGTCTGCCCTAACCTCATACAACCTTTATTCCTTGATCAAACTTCTATTGCTGCAGTGTTCCCTACCCGTCATTGCCCCTACCAAACTCAGAGCCCTTTGAGGACTGGAACAGTTTCTTGTTTGCTTTTGAATTCCCAGAACCTAGTAGTTACTTCATACGTATTTGTTGAATTAAAGCAAATAAAGTTTTCTCTCAGCGCCAACATTCTATGATTTTATGCTACTGTTTCTTAGGGCTTTCTCCAAATCAGCTATTCTCTACTAAGGAGCAGAAAGACAATTATTTTTTTCCATTGCTATTCCCTGTTAATTCACTCAAGATAAATAAAAATTAATAAGCACTCATATGTCATGTGGACTTAATAATCCAAAATTACATTTGTCTTGGCCCAGAGAGTTAACACATCTCACAATACTTGCAATTTACTAAGAATTTAGGAACGAGTGTCTCTCTCACACCAGGACACTACTCATAACAAAGAGTCCCCAGTCCTCCGGGCCAAAGCTGCTGCAGAAAAAGATGAGGCCCATGGAAAACTGAGTCAAAGGGACACAAATTTCTGTTTAGCTCCATTCCTAGATATCAAACCTCAAGGCCCCATTTCTTTCCAAAGAATTCTGGTCACTGAACTGTAAAAGCCACATACGAGAGTGGGAGGAAGCAGAGAAAGTTCTCTTTCTTGACGTTCCACCCCACAATCCTCTACCACTTGCCAAGGTTCTCTGGGTGGAGAGGAAGGTCCTTTCCCTCCTCTGCATGACGTTCTCCAAAACCTAATGTCACCCACCCCTGCCCAGGGCGCTCAGCACCGAGGCCAGCAGTGGGTTCTGTGTAACATTTAAACAAAGGATTCTCTTGTAAAGGAGCTTCCAAATCACAGGTTGGAGATGAGGTTTCCATCTCCAGCCTGTGTTTGGGTTTGGTCCTAAAGCTGGAAGGGTTATTCCAGAGGAAGGAAAGCATGTGAAGGTTTAGTCCACAGTTAGCAGCCCATGGTCTCCCACGTCCACTGACACCTGGAGGGATTTCAGGCGATTCTAGGGAGCGGGAGGGGCAGGAAAGACAGAGTCCTTTAAGGGGAAGTTCAACAGGGGTCAGCGTGGCTTGGGAAAGAGTGGGGGGCTGGGGTCTGCAGATCTGGGTTCAGGCCCAGCTTTGCCTGGTGACATTCGTGCTGGTGGTACCTTTCGTCACCTTGCCATCCTCCCCACCCTCTACCATCGTCTTCGGAGACTGGCGTTCCCACATTCCCCTTATCCATAGGGTCCCAGGCTGGATCCCGCCAATGAGACATTCGCATGATATTTGGGAGGCAAAAGAGAGAAGAGGCCATTCTCCTCTGGAGGCAGCTGGGGACAGACCTGCAGGCAGATGTGAGGTTTGCAGCCTCTTGGGCTAACACCTATCATCACCCAGTCAGCTCAAGCTTCCTGGAGGTTCCATACAGCTTCCAGGTGAGCCCTGGAGAGACATCCACTTTGGATCCTGCACACTGACCTTCAGTGATGACTTCCGGACCCTCACTCCTCCAGCCCTTCCAGCAGCTGCGCCAGCCTCTAATTCCCTGAATTAACACCCTTTGTGAGTGGAACACATAGAATTGGTTGTTTTCCTGCTGACTGGCTGGCACGGCAGCTCTGCAGCCTTAGGTGAGTTATCGTACCTCTCAAAGGCAAAGCAGGGTGATGGCACCTGTTCCGTGAAATTGTTGTAAGCATTAAATGAGAGAATTCCCAGAAAACACCCAGCCCATCCGCCTCTCCTCCCCTGCGCTGCCTCACGTTTCTCTGCCATTCTACATGCGTGCCCCCGCCCCCATGGCCACCTGATGGCTGGTTCTTTGTAAGTATTCTTATCAATGAGACTGACCTGCATTGAGTCCAGCAAATAGTTAATATTATTAGCAACAATAAGGTGGGGGAAACTGAGCCAAAAGGAATGAGACAATAGAGAAGAAATTGAACATCTGCGAGGGAAACTAATCTGTGAAGTCCCTGGCAGGGGAAGGGGGAGACGCAGAGCACAGGGGAGGGGTGACCCTGTGAAGCAAAAGGACAGCTCCTCCAGCAAGAATGGGGGAAGGCAGGCAGGTGGCTGTGGGTGCCCTTGGTGAGCAGATGGAGCAGGGGCTGGCCGTTGAAGGCATATCCCCCTACTGCTTTCACTTTCCCTGTGCCCGTGCCCTCTTCATGGTCAAGAGCACTGATAATGATTGCATGTCTCTTTTCAACTTTGGCCTGTGCTCCATGAGGACGGGGCCCGTGTCTGACTTGCTCAGCTCTGTATCCCTTGCTCAGCACACAGTAGGTGCACAGGGTGGTGGGTGCTGGGCTGGGGGATTGAGGAAAGCAGTGGGAATTTGGACTCGTTGTTGGGGGGATTGGGAGATGGGGCTGACAACCCAGGAGAGGGTTTCCAGGTATCCCAAAGAGCCCAGGCAAGTGTGGATTCCTTGCATTTGCATGTGGCAGCGATCCCAGGGGTATCAGGGACAATCTGGTGGCAGGAGCTCAGAAGGCTGACCTCTGGTTTTATCAGACAGGTGTAGTGGGAGGCAAGCAGGGACCAGGGACGAGGGTATGTGTTGCTCCCCCAGTCTAGGCTACATGAGGGGCACAGATGAACACAGGAGGAAGCTAAAGGACAGGAAGAAAATAGAAGGTCAAAAGCCTGGATGACTTGACGAAGGGGAACCAAGTACAAGGAGTGAGGTCTGAAGGTTTTCGGACGGGTCATTCACAAGGACACAGGAGTCCCATGGGATGAAGTCAGGGCTTTGGGAGGTGAAAAAGACTGTGACTCAGGTGCCCAAGCCCTAGACGAAGAGGGGCATACACACCAGCACAGGGATGATGGTGATGAGAGGGTGTACCGGCAGCCTGAGTCCCAGGCAGCAGCATGCATGGGAGAGGATAGAGCCGAGAAAATAGGCAAAGATCATTCTACAGAGATACCTCTGCTCCCACAGAGCCACCAGCCAATCCACACGCACCTACCAGCTTCATACCCTGTGCCAAGCCCTTTGCAAGATGACATGGGATGTGAGGATGAGAGAAACATGTCTGCCACATCAACAACTCAGCATCTTGTGGGGAAGGGATGGTGTCTGTCCCCTGCTCAGCTCTCAGACTGTGTTTTTAGATAAGGGTGTTGAGGAGCTCTTAACATGAGGCACTTTGCAACACTTTGTACAGTTTTGGTGTCCAGTGGAAAATGTGACACCAAGCTGCAGAGAGCTGCAGCCACATACTGTGCATTGGACCTATTCCCCATCTGATACCCATATCACAGTAACTTGCAGAAGCATCCAGAGGAAGTGCCCTCATCACAGACAAGAGTGTTCCAAGGTTGGGTATGGCCAACAGCTGCAAAGGGAAGACCACATCAGCAGCCGTAGGTGCACAGAGCATGGACAGGGTGAGACAGGGCAAGAGAGAAAGACTGGACAGGCCCTATATGGTGACTGCAGCATGATGTGGCACTTGGGGGAAATCGCAGAAACACTGGAGAAGACTTTCCTGGTGGTCCTGCTTGAGCTGCTGGAGAAAAAGAGTATGTTTATGCTATGCGTAGCCTCCCCTATATATACTGTCTGGTGAGGCCCCAGGACACCAGGATCACACACCTATATTATTTCTCAGTGGGCTGCCTACATCACAATCACGGGCTGGTGTGTTTAAAATGCAGACTCTTGGGTTATACCCCAGACCAACTGTGCTGAAGCATTGAGTAGTGGGAACAAGCAATCTGTGCTTTAAACAAATTCCCAAGGGGCTTCCTGATTATACCAACATTTCTGAAGCACTGACTTATCCTCACTTTGTTACCTCAGAGAAAAGTGTCATCAGGCCCATTGTACAGATGAGGAAATGAAAGTTCAGAGAGGGTAAGTCACTGGCCTGATGCCTTACAGCTACTAAGTTGCTGAGCCAGCATTCCAAGCTAGGTCTTTCGGTTCCACAACAGACGTCCTTTCTATCACTCTCTCTCTCTCAAAGAGGGAGAGATCACTGGGGGCTTGGGAAGTGAGGTGCTAAGGGACCACCTGGTGGGGCCTGAACCTAGGCGGCCCATGAAGCTGGGCAGGATGGGGAGGAGAAAGGTGAAGGGCATCAAGGACTCACATTTCCCGAGTGTCCTTGTCATCCTGTGAGGCGCTGTTGCCACCTGCATATGGTGTCTCATTTTATCCTCATAACACCCCTATGGGCTAAGTGTTACTATGCCCAAGTTGCAGGCGCGACAGCCAAAGATCAGAGGGTTAAATCACCTTTATGAATGTGGCCAGCAAGCGGCAGGACACGGATAGGAACTCAGTTACCCCTGGCTTGAAAGTCAAATCATTTTCTGCTACAGCTGCAACTTTTCTCTTTTAAACAGCAGAAGCCTCTGTTCAAATGAGATCTGACACAGAATGCTAACATGCCAGTGAGGTGAAGGTGAGGCCACTTGGCTGAAGCCTGTGTGCAGAACCCAGAACCACCCTCCCGGTCCCCACCACCACCACTGGGGCTTCTC
The DNA here is from genome assembly GCA_023783475.1 of Daubentonia madagascariensis. Taxonomy (NCBI): domain Eukaryota; kingdom Metazoa; phylum Chordata; class Mammalia; order Primates; family Daubentoniidae; genus Daubentonia; species Daubentonia madagascariensis. Next base: position 491,093 of record JAKFHU010000144.1, on the reverse strand, counting down.
TCTCCTTAGGATCACCCACCCTCCAAGCAGAGAGGAAATACTCCTGTGGGGAGCCGGGGACAGGGGCCAGGATAAGGCAACCACAGGTGGCTCTGGCTGGGGTGGGCCACGGCCTGAGACTCTCTTCCCAGATGCTCCAAATGCAGAAGCAGCTTCTGGAGGGGAGAGATCCCCGTTTCCCCACGTGGCCCCACAAACAGGGTGACTGCATAAGGAATGCTTCCATCTTTGGGCCTCAAGTCTAATCATGCCAAGCAGCCCCAGCCAAGTCTCTAAAGAAATCAGGCAGTGGGTCTGAAAAGTTCTGAAAGACTTCCAGTTCTCTGTGAGACATTTGTGGGCAAGTACTTTTGGGAAGCTGTACATGCAGCAGGTTTCTCAAATATCTTCCCCTCACTCCGTCTAAGGGACAGAGGTGTGAGGAAGAAGGGAAGGGGATGGGGGAGAGGCCAAATGGGGTAGTGCATGAAGTGTGTAACTTTGGAAAAATAAAAAACAAAACCAAAAACTTTCTGCAGCTACTTAACCACGCAAAAGCTGCCCGGCTCTCTTCTGACTGCCCATTTCCTTCCTTTTCAACCTCTGAGCATACAGGAGTTTGCCCTCCTCCCAAGATGCCACTTTCTGGAGCCAAAGCCAATGGTATGGTGGTCATGACATCACTGCTGCCCCAGGACAGGCTCCCCTTCTGCTCCCAGCACAATAAAAAGGGCCAATATTCAGGAAGGGAACAGAGTCTAACGCTCACTTACTGTTGGTGTTGTCCTTTTCATTCCTAATCCACCCCAGCCTGGGAATTGTGGGAGCTTGGCCTACAGAATGTGGCTCCAGGTGTCAGGATGTGGCCGGAGCTGCTGGACATAGGCTCTCTGGGTGTCTTCTGCTCAAGAGGAAGGCCTAGCAGCAAGGACTGGTGGTTATGGCACAGAAAGCCCCTGAGACAGCCTGTGCCTTCACCAGGCCATAAACACTTTCTCCATCACCCTCCCAGTAAAGGACCAAGACTGAACCTGGATGTGACCCTGCAGTGCTCAAAGGAGAACCCAGCCAGTGCAGCCTGTCCCCAGGGAGGCCCTCTGGCTGGCATGCCCGGCCCCCCTCCCTGCCACATGCCCTCCCACAGGGCCCAGCCTTGGCTACTTGCAGCATTCAAGAATGCACAGGCCAGTCCCTGGTGGCAAAGGGGAGGAAGTAGAGCCAGGGACAGATTGTTATAAATAGGCATGTCTGACTGAGAAGGTCACTGGCCAGGGCAAAACATGCCAGGAATGCTACAAGAGAGAGACACATGGAAATGATCTGAGAGTCTCACAACGTCTCTCTCTCAGGGTTTAGAACAGGAGTGGTTTCCAAGATGGGGCAAGGGTAAGGAGGTGGCCATGGACAGCCAGCCAGCCCTGAAAAGGCTCTTCTATTGAAGAGGCACTTTTACATTGCATCTATTTCTTAAAGAGGCTGGCTTTTCTTGGCACTTATGAGGGACTGGGGAGAGTCCCAGCTGGAGAACAGGACAGTCAAAGAGGCACAGGGGGACCCTCCAGGCCCTTCTCTCTCTTCTGGTCTATCTGCTCGTCGGCCTGGTCCAGCACCTAGCCCAGTGGGCCTCAGCAGGGGAAGATTTTGCCCTCCCCTCTCCCCCAGAGGACATTTTGCAGTGTCTAGAGATATTTGGTTGTCTCTAGACATTGCAGAGGGGGTGCTACTGGCACCTGGTAGGTAGAGGCCAGGACTGCTGCCAAACATCCTGCAATGCCCCCACAACAAAGAATTATCTGGTCCCAATTTTGAACAGTACCAAGGTGAGAAACCGTGGCCTAGTCCCTCTCACGGACCCCTCCACCTCCAGACACCACCTCCTTCCCGTTCATTTCCAAGGGCCCTGTCAAGGCAGCCGGAGCACACAAGTACTCATAGCTACGCAAATAGCAACTCCTTATTTGCCGTGTTTGCTCAGCCAATATTGACTTTGCAGCCTAACACTGGTGCTATTGAGCCGAGGTTATTCTCAATATTGTTTGCGCAGCATTAGAACAGCCTGTGACAACCACCAGCAGAACAGGAAGCTGCGCCTCCCTCCTTGGACACCCCCACCCCCTGCTGCACCCCCTCCGTGGGACACTCCTGTAAAGACAGAGGAACCTGTGTGCTCATGGAATCAAGCGGACCTAATGCCCGCTCCTCCACTGAGCAAACACACCGAGGTTAGAGAGGGAGCGTGCTCTCCAGCTAAATCAACACTCCAGGGAAGTTGGAGCAACAGAAAAAGGTCACTTGGGGAGGCTGTCCTTTAGGGTGGGGCCGGTGAAAAAATGATGGTGAGGCAGCCCCAGGCTATCGGCCAAACCCTGCAGCTGGGCTCTGCAGGGAAAGGCCTGCAGGGACTGGGGCTCATTGGCTCCAGGTGAATAAGCAGAGAGACCATTGGTCAGTCAAGCACCCAAGAGGTGAGGGCCTACCTACTAGGGGCCACGCACTGCACTGATTAGGACCAGAAGCTCGGAATGGAAGGGCCCTGTGGATAAGCCAATGCAGCACCATGTGTTAATGAGGAAGACCTAAAAAAACAGCCTCTGTCTTGGAGCTTGTCTTTGCTGTAAGGGACTAACCAGCACTGAGTGTGAGTTCAGAATTGAGCACAACGTGCTCCTCAGAACATCACTCCCCCTGCCAGCTGGGCTGAAGTCCCTTTAACGGGAGCCAACATTGACTACGCCACAGTGAAAGATAGGCCCTAAAATGCAGCCCAGGAGAGGCACTACAGTGACATCCATTCCCATCTGGGTATGAGGATGGACAGCAGGGTCTTCCTGAATGCCACCTTGGAGGGGACAGGGGAGAGAAACCAGTGGCCAGGCCTGCACAATCCCCCAGGTGGGTGATATAAAAGGAGGGCATATCTTCTGCGTCCCAGAGCTCAGAATCCAGAGGCACAGCCTAGAGGTGCAAAAACAAAATCAGCGTGGAATCAAGGGTCCTGAGCAATTCTAATGACAGCCATGAGGTCAGCCACCCCGTAAGGTTACGTACAACTTGCCCAACCACACCCCACAGCTCTGCATGAGATGAGACGAGCCATAGAGTATTCAGAGACAAGAAATCCACACAGAGCAATTGGGGCAGCTTTTCCTTGCCCACAAGGAAAGCAAATGTAGGCCTAGCTGTACAGTTGGATCTGGGCCGATGGTGTGTCTCTAGGGCAACATTAAACAAGTTGCCAGGATCATCGAGGGGGCATTCTAATAATTAGCTCTAGCCAGCCCTAGTGGCCTGGGAGCACCAAAATGGTCATTTTCTAAAATTGGCCATTAACATTTTCTACTAACTGCTCTCTCCAAAGACTTGGAAAATGAGAAGGAAACTCCTCAGAAATCCGCTATTATGTAGGCCCTTCTGACAACCTGGACTCCAAGCTTCAGAAGTTATTCATTTTAAAAAATATGTGGTGGGCATTTTCTATACTTGGTTGAAGATTTCATCCAACAACCAAGTCATTCCAGTATTCCCCCACAGCAGACACATTAGCCAATGTGCCTGCCCAGTCAGTGGCCCCTTCTCTGAGAAACACCCTCCCACCCACAGGGATGGTCCCTGTGGCCGTGTTTATCCACTTAAATGTACCTCCTCTCCATGGCCTCTGTTGGAACAGAGATGGAGACATGACTGAAGGGAGGCATCCCATTAGCTGGCCATTGGCCAATCAGATTCTTTCTTCTGGGAGTTTGGATTTAGAGTCTTGGTGTGCAGTCCGTAATCTGAGAGATCATGTCCAGGTTGAAGTGAACATTTTGGGGCCTAGAAAAGGCAGAACAGAGAAAGCCAGTGTTCAGAGAAAAGAGTGAAACAAACCCACTGAGAAAGGCTGAGATTAAAGACCCAGAGAAGAAGCACCAGAGAGCCCAGGCAAGCTGCTGTGTGGGTCTCTAATAACTTTCCAGTAGTTCCACCTTGAGCCCCTCACGAGGACTGGGTGTCATCCCTGCCCTTGGGTTCAGTGAGATTCCTCATAGCTTTCCAACAAATTCATTATCATTATTATTATTATTATTGAGAGCCAAGTTTATAATAATTCTGTTTCTTGCAACCAAACAATTACTGACCAAGACACCTATTAAGACATCACCCGTGTCCTGGACTGCACTTGCTCAACACTGAGCATCTCACCCCATCTTTCTACCCACCCTTAGGTCTAAGTTGACTCTTTTCTCTCCTGTTATTTCTATGTCTTCCATTCTTACTGCTTCCTTTCAGGGTCCCAGGTACTAATAAGCAGCAGTGTGCCCCAGTGATCAGCAGATGAATAAGCTGTGTCACCTAGACACCCTGTTCCACTCAATGGTTTGTTTGCTCAGCCTGCTTCAATAGAGGCTGTTAACCTATCAGTCAATAATTAGTCATTCAACAAACATCCATCAGCCCAACCCCAGGAAAGATATATTGAAAAAACAACAACAAAAAAAAACTTTTGAAAACCAAAGAGCAAATATAAGCCTACTTTTCTATTTTCCTGTCATAATAGAGGAGAAATTCTGCTGTGTTACCAGCCCTAATACAGGTAGAAGTCATCAGTTACACCAACAACCCAGTCAAAAAGAGGTGTCAGCACAGGCCCAGCTTTTACTTTGCTTATTATGGAGAGGTATTAGCTAATTGTTGCCCATTAAGGGAAACAAACAATCCCCAGTTAATCCCCCAAAGAAGTGAAAATGTATCTGGACCACCTGTAGGATCAGGGCTTCCCTTGGCAGCTCACAGCTGCCCTGACCCAGCCATGGAAGAAGACCCAGAGGGGATTTATCGCACCCCACTTTTACTGGGTATCTTTTTACTACGTGAAAATGAATCTCAAGGAAACATCTCCCATCCCCCAAAACTCTATTATTGTTCTACCTCAACTTCTCAATTTTAGCATTACTGTTAATATTATAATGATAAGTTTATGATCACTACATAATAATATTAAACTTTTTAAACCATCTAATAAATCACTCATAAACCCACCTCCTTAATGCAATCAATAGTCCTTTTGTTTTTTGCATAATACCTTCCATAGGTAGTATTTTCACATAGACATGACCCCAGCATACATATCAGGTTGTAATTTTCCATTTGATCTTACTTTCCATTTTCTATGTGTAAGCAACATTTCCCAGGCTCACATTCACCACACATGACCTCCGACCCCATCCAAAGCACTACCCAGTTACAACGCATGGAGGGCCCATTTTCTCTTCCTCTACTTCTCCAGCTCCCTTTTGGGAGCTGCCATTTGGCGAGCTGCAGGGTTGCTCCTCACTGCTGCTCTCAGGGCCCACTGATGAGCCAGGCAGGTGCCTTCCACCAAGCACAGCCACCACTGCAGCATACTGCCACTTCTGCCTGGGTACCCCACCCATGCCCACTACCCATCATCCACTCTGCTGGTGCCACCCACTGCCTCCTCAGGCACTAAAGTTTCCCCAGAGCGCTCTAGGCCTTTGCAGGAGCCCTATCTCTCGTTTTCATCCTTGAACATCCAGCCCCTAACACAGAACATAATACATAGCATATGCTCAAAAATATTGGGTGGAAGAATGAGTGAATAAATGAACTAATGTTTTGTGGATGAACAAAGGAGCCATCAGAGCCCTGGCTTCCTCTTTCTGCACCTGCTTCCTCTCCACCCACAGATCTCTGCCATACTTGCCAATGTAAGTGCTTTGCAGGCTCATTCCCCATTTGCCCACACCAGGGCCTGCAACCTGCACACACAAGAAGGGCCAGGCTACAGGGACTGGTGGTTGGTTTAGTTGATGTTGTCTTGAGTCAGAGAAAAAGGGTCCCAGGACTTTTCCTTCGGTCAGATGTTCCCTGTCACTTGCCTATCCGAGCTCTGGTCCCCTTCCCCATCTTGCCACAAATTTTTCCATTACATCTGGGCATCTCCATTCCCTGGCTCGCTTAAAATAGGTGTCGAGCACCTGCTGGGTCCCAGATGCAGAGACAAATCAGAAGGAATTCCTGTCCTCGATGAGCTAAGTCTGGTGGGGCACAGAAATGAAAATAAATGCAATAATATGATCTTATGGAGCAGAAAGCTGGGGGGCCTTATTGCAGGACATGAATGGCGTTTCCAGCTGTTCACATGAGTAGTTCACACATCATGTGTGCTCAGGTCCCTCAGTGGCCTGCAGTGGGGTCTGATGTTCTAGTCCAAAGGCGTCCCTTTGGGGTAAGCATTGCCCCTTTCCTGCATCTGCTTTTAAAGGTGAATCCTCACCTTCATAGGAGACGGGCCCTCAGACTCAGTGGGGAGCTCTCCTACCTCTCTGGAAGAGTTAGGCTTGTGGTAGAGCCCAGGCTCGCTGGGTGTGAGGGAAGATTGTTATTGTAACAAAGACACAGAAAGGGAGTGTGGAGGTTCCATGACCCAATTCAACATGGTGAGGGTCTGCTCCTCGGGGGTGAACCAGAGGCACAGGCTGACACATCCAGGTCACCATATGACCTTGTGCCCTGATGGATGGCAGAGGCCTCATTCCCCAACCATCAGCAGAACTTCAAGGAAATCTGGAGCCCTCTAACAGACCTGCTCAGTTTATAGCCGGGGACACTGAGCCTAGGCAAAAGTATAATGATTCCCTAAGATTCCCTTAATCTCGCATTGACTTCTGTGTTGCAAAATGACATTGGAACATGTTTATCTCTCTTGATCAAATAAATCCACTTCGAGAATCTGTCTAAGGAAATAATCCTAGCCACAGAAAAATCTTCAGGCACAAAGATGTTCATCATAGTATCATTCAAACTAAAAGTGCAAAAAGAGGGGACAGGCCAAGTAATTCCCCTTAATGGAAAACAGGTTGCAGTATATCCACTCAAAATTATAGTCTAGTCCAGCTTTGAATAAATGGGAAAGTTCTGTTATGATACTGAGGGGGAGGAAAAAATAAGGTTTTATATAAGCCTATGTGAAAAAAGAAACTGCATAGAACCGAGACTGAGAAGAAAAAAATGGTTTTCCTCCATGTTATATTTGTTCCCTGTGTATTTTTAAGTAGCTATTATAGGTAGTGAGATTACAGGAAAGTCCCCTAAAAGAGACTTTCAAATTGGAAAAAAATAAAAATTCTATTTTTAAATGATAATATTGAGGAGCCAATTTACTGGGAAAGAAGAGGTAGTTCCTAGCAGCCTGGGCAGCCAATCACAATTATTACAAAGGCCACTGTCAGAGCCACTCTTTCTTCAAATGATCCCTTAGGACCCCTGCTAGACACCAAGTACTCATTGGAATGTATTCATTCATTCCTTCACTCAAGAAGATTTCCTAAGCACACACTTAGGGCACTAACAGTTCCAGGCACTGTTTTGGTTGCTGGGGACATGGGAGTAAACAAGGCACATGGGGTCCCTGCCGTCCTTGGGCACACAGTCTACTGATGGAGGCATTAAATGATTCTATACATAATTATCATAAACTATGATAAAAGCTACATGGAATTCCCTATGGACTGGGATGGGGTTTGGCTGCCAGTAACAGAAATTCAATTCCAGTGATGAAAACAAATGAAGGCTTTATCTCCTACATAAAACAAGTCCAGAAATGGGCAGTCCAGGGCTGGAATGATGGTTCCCACAAAGTTCTCAGGAGCCCAGGCTTTTGCTATGCTTCTGCTCTAACATCCTTAACACACAGGCCCAAAACAGGTGCTGGAGCTCCAGCCATCACATTTGCGTTCCAGGCAAGATGAAGGAAAAGGGCAAAGAGCAAAATGCAAAGGGAAAGAAATGACTTAACTTCTCAATTTCCTGGAAGTCTTACCCAGAAACTTCCTAGCCACGAGGAAGGCTGTGAAATGTGGTCTTTTAACTATACATATTGCTTCCCCATTTAATCAGGATTTGTTGTAAAAGAAGAATGTAAGCATGGATGTCAGGAAGGAACCAGCTGTCTCTTCCCCAGATGATGTTGTGAGAGCAAAACACAGGGAATCTAACCAGGTCACGGTGTTGGGGGGGGCGGTGCTCAAGGCTGTAACATCTAAGCTGAGGTCTGAAGGGTACGTGGGATCCAGATAAGCAAAGGAGTTGGGGAAGAATTCCAGGCAGAGGCGAACTCTGATGTGACCTCAGCAGGGCTGCAGAGAGAGCTCCGTAGTGGGGTCAGCAGACCTGGCTGTCAGTCCTGGCTCTGCAGGAACATCATGTCCCCCTCAGAGCCTCTCCAGCTGTAAAGTGAGCACTCTGTACTCAGACCCTGTGAAATATTTATTAGTGCCTCTGCTAGGCTGCTCCAGGGCAGGGAGAGGGCACAGCACTTTATGCCATAGCCCCACTCTCTTACGGCTTATGGGCAAGATGGACAAAGGAAACTCATACTGTTTGAAAGCCGTAAGGAGGGAAGTGGAGCAGGCACAGGAACCTAGCCCCCACGGAGGGTTCAGGGTTCACATCTGGGCTGATCTCCCTGCAGGGGCAGAGGGAACGGTGGCAGCCACCACTGAAGGCCTCTACTTGGACGTGGCTCTTGATGAAGCCACATAGTGGAGCTGGGCCAGTGGTGGTGGGACGGGGACCGCCGCTTGCCAGGCATGTTCTGCATGCCAGGCGCTGCTCAGCTCTGCCTTGGTTATCTCGTTCAGTCCTCATAACTGCTCCATCAGCTCAGCGTTCGTTGTTCCCATTCCACAAACGAGGAAGCTGGGCTCTGGGAGGTAAGGTAACGTGTCCACATGGTGATTCCAGGTGACTGTGAACACTGGGCAAGAGGATGCTGGTGAGAGTCCTTGGAAAGCCCCAAATCTCTGCCTGTGACTGGGGGGTTCGGTAAGCCTCCCCCTGGGGCTTGGTTTCCTCGTCTGTAAAGTTAGGTCCCCTTTGCTTTGCTCCTGACAGTTGTGGCAGCTCCCACACATCCCACATCTACCCTGTGCAGGCACTGTCCCCATGGCGTCTTGTTCCAGTTCCATGACAGCCCTGCTGGGAAGGTGCTGCAGCCCCCGTTTACAGACAAGGACTTGACCCAGGTCCTTCTGCTGCTCTGCCCACCACCACAGTTGCCTCTCAAAGGTCCCGAGATCATTCCCTGTGCCAGGGTGGACGCACCCCCCACCTCCCCTTTGTCCTCACCAAGCATCTGAAGCAGGGTGGGGTGTGCGGACATGCCCCACGCTAGCGGGCCAGCTGCAGGAAGACACCAAAGGAGGCCTGTCACATTATTACTATTCAGGTCAAAACACCTCCCTGTGTTTAGACAAATTACAATCCATAATTAGTTGCCATCACAGTGGAACAAGCCCATTGTGGTTTCAAAATCACAGTGACCGCTTTATTTAGCTAAAACAACTGCAGCCGGGGACCACTGGGTTCAGAGTCAAAGAAAACATCTGGGCTTTGGCTTCCCCGCCTTCTCTTAGCCGGTCTCCCTCCCAGTTCACAGGCACAAACCCTCCCCGCCCACTGACCCGCTGCTGCACCACTGTCTTAAGTTGGGCTCCCCACACCTATCATTAAGCTCTGACTTCTATAGCTTATCCTTCCCTCTCTGTGCTTCTCCAAACCCTGTCCGTCCTTTAAAGCCCAGCCTGGGAATCTCCTCCTCCAGGAAGGCTGCCCTGACTGTTCCACACCCATTGTTTCTCCACAGATTGGCTCACTAGGCTGTCAGTGCAGGGGCTGGGAAGAAAGAAGGAAGGGAAAGTCAACCGGGGAATTGGGGAAGATGGGCCACATACAGGCGTTGGTGCCACGTTCCTGTGCTCTAGGGAAGAGGGAGCCAGGATGAACAGGAGGAAGGGCTGGTGGAGCCAGGTCAGAGGGCACTTCCTGTGCAGTGTGGAGGGGTCTCAGCTGGGCTACAGCTCCGTATCCCTGGACTGGGCAGGAGAGGCTGTAGATGTGGCCCGGGGCAGAACGAGGTTCTCTTTTAGTGAGGGGCAAAGACACAGGGCTCCCAAAGTGCTGGGACATATTCAGTGGCTCCCTCACCGAATGTTAGAGGAAAGGTTAGATTTTTCTTGTGAAAGCACAACTCAGTATATTTCTGCCCAACAGGCTTTTTCAAACAGGAATCTAGTGATAAACTCGGGTACTCAGGGCTTGGGATCCTTGTTACTATGAGTGAGAGATGGGTCCCCAAACAGTCAGCCTGGCCCAGGGACGTTGGAGACAGGCAGCCCAGAAGAGAGGGGCCTGAGAGAAGCTGGTGTTGCAGAAAGATGTTTCCTCCCCTCCCCTTGCCCAGGGAGTGACCTCTCCCGCGCTGCTGTCCCTCCCACTCTGACCTGGGAGGGGCTCTTTTTACTCCCAGTCCAGGCTCCAAGACAGACACCCCTAGAATTACAGGATGGCATCAGAAATCAGGCATTCTATTTTAGTCTGCTGGGAATGCCACAACAAAATACCGTAGACTGGGTGTCTTAAGCAACAGAAATTTATTTTCTCACAGTTCTGGAGGCTGGGAGTCCAAGATCAAGGTTCCAGCCAATTCAGTTTCTGGTGAGGGCTCTCTTCCTGGCTTGTAGACAGCCACCTTCTCCCTGTATCCTCACATGGCCTTTCCTTGGTGCAAGCACCCATGGAAACAGACAGAGAGAGAGAGAGAGAGAGAGAGATTCCTGGAGTCTGTACTTATAAGGCCACCAATCCTATCAGATGAGGGCCCCACCCTTATGACCTCGTTTAACCTTAAGTATTTCCTTAGAGACCCCATCTCCAAATACAATCACAATGGGGGTTAGGGCTTCAACATATGAATTTTGGGGAACACAAACATTCAGCCCATAACACATTCCAACTTCTATCTTATTATAAAACCCTTCTCAACCTTCCTGGTGAGTAGCAGTACAGGGACAAGATTATTATTCTGTTCAACAGATAAGGAAACTGAGACTCCAAAGAACAGGCCACTCATCAGAGGCTCCAAACCAGTGTGTGATAAGAGAGGAAGAGTGCCGTGCCCTCTTGACGCTTGGGCCAGTGCTTTCCCTCCTCTGGGTTCTGTCCTGCTTCTCATTTCCCTGGGGACTGGCTTTCAGATGCTTGTCCACTGACCCCACTAAATATGGCTCCTAATGATGGCTGAAGGCATTAGTGAGTGTCCAACATTCTAAACCAAAGGCGTGCGTCAGTGAGGTGGGTCCTGGCCTTTCTGTTTACCTCCCAGTGTCTTAGCCTCCTTCCCTTGCAAGGAGAACTAGCTCAGATTGAACTAGCTTCCCTAGCTCTGACGTTTGATGGTTCCGTAAAACGTTTTTAAGAAGTGGGGAGGGGAGCACAACTAATTCCCAGACAGTAGCCACTTGCTTTTTATAAGTGTAAGGTCAGAGGTCTGGGAGAAAAGGACCAAAACGGCATCCCCACCAACTCCAGTGACGTGGCGGCAGAACCAGTGCACTGCCCTCTGAGGAAGCACAAGGCAGGAAGTGGGTTGAGGAGGTGGGGTTCCTGGGAGAAGCCAGAGGATCAGAGCGTCTCTCTCCCATGCAGCCCCCAAGACTTGCAAGCTAGAGACCCGTTGGGCCTGAGCAAGCAGGTAGAACGTGAGCTAGTTCCTGAGGCAACCTGGGAGCTAACCCTGCTCTGTCTGCAGGTCCTGTTGGGTTGGAGCAACCCTTCTCCCTGGAGGCCAGGCTAACTCTGGGCTCTCTTCATGCATTGCACGTCCAGGCTGCCAGTTCTGAGTCAGCCATTGCCCTGCCAGCACATGGGGCTCGCTGAGGTCCTCCTGGGGCTGCTGACTGAGCTGGTTGGGTCTCCCTGAACCTTTATCTGCTTGGGTGGAAAGTACCACCACCCCTGCAGCCCCCCTCAATTACCCCAGCCCCCAGAGCTGTTATCCTCCTCAGAGAGCCTACAGACCTTACATTCAGTGTCACCCAGGCTGCTTGCTGTTCCACCTCATAGGATGTTTGCTGACTGACTGATTGACTGCCCCAGAGTAGAGGCAAAGACCTGAAGGAGGGGATGGACCAACAAGGGGAAAATCAAACCAAGCTCAACTGGGGAGTGCCAGAATGAGGAAGTCAGAATAGGTGTGTCTGGCAGGCATTCATCTTCCCTTACTTTGATACCCCCAAATAGATTCCAGCCAACTTTGGTCATTCATTCAAAAAATGTTTACTGAGTGCTGCTAGGTGCCAGGCACAGTGCTAAATGCCAGGACATAGCAGTGAACAAGACAGACACAGCCTCTGACTTCAAAGTGTTTACAGACCAGTCAAAAAGGCAGACATTAACTAAATAATTACACAACAAATTAATTAACTGCTGTATTAATTGATGCTGTGAAGAATAAGTGCAGGGTACTAAGATAAAACACTTGTCAGGGGAGCTTACCTGTCAAAGGGCTGCAGGAAGCTCACAGAGAAAGTGATATTTTAGCTAAGACCTAGAGATGGTCTTTAGCAGGGAGATGGAAAAGTGGAGACAGGCTGTGCAAAGGTCCTGAGGCGGGGAGGATCACAGAACTTCCAGAAATCTGGGGATGGTCAATGTGTTTGGAGCTCGAAGTCATGGGTAAGAGGGGGGCTGTGAGTAGGCTAGAGCAGCAGCAGGGCCTCCCAGGCCAGCAAAGAATCTAATCTGGGCAGTGGGGAGCCCATGAAGTGTTTCCGCAAAGGAGCTCTCTGCTTTTTAACTTGGCCTTGACAATTTATTTTCCTGGCCTAACCCAACTCCCAACTCTCTTCTAAAGGACAACACACATCTGGACTTGCCCTTCCAATCTGGAATTCAAGCCACATTAACATCCTACATCTGCACAACTCCGTGAGTGATCATGGCGTTTTCCCACCTATTAGCTCTTTTCATACTCAAAGAAGACTCTTTGGGTGGGTGACTTTAGCCCCATTTTGCAGATGAAGACACACTGAGGCTCAGTGAGATTAATGAACTTGCCCAGAGGTCGTCTGCACCGTGTCCCGTTCAAGGAATCATGGGGGCCTGAGGAACAAGTAAAGAAGAATAATGAACACCAGCAGGTACAAGTACACGAATAGGTGCGATGTGAGTGAAGACTGCTAAGAAGGAAAGTCTAGCAGTAAGTAAGTATCACACATTCCAAAGCATATGAAGACATTTGGAATTAATCTGCTTTTCTGAATTGCCTGCTGACAGACAGGTATAGGTACAGGTAGATAGAGAGAGATAGAATGAATAACGAATACAGGAAAATCAAGAGTTGAAATGACTGATTTTTTTCCCATAACTCAAGATCTTAAACTGCTGGTTTGGGCTGATTACAAATTTTACAGATCTACGTGCTGGCAATAAGACGGTTCTAAACTAGGCTTCAGAGTCTAAAATCTAATCAGTATTTATAAATAAATAAAAGATTAGATCTCCTCGCCTAGAAATGCTCATTATTTCAATGCCTATTACAACTTGAATTAAAATTATAAATGATACTAATAATGTAGGCATAAGTCCTAGATCACACAAACCCAGGTGTGCAAGAAATGTCGCTAATTTCCTTCCTCTAATTACCGCAGTGCAAGCTCTTAAGGCCCCTCAGGGGAAGTGTCCGTGACTCCACTCCAGCAAGGATCTACTATCATTGCTGATGTACAGGCAGATATAGGGCCAAGTTTGCAAAAAAAAAAAAAAAAGAAAGACAGAAAGAAAGAGAAAATGGAAAAGACAGAAACTGCATTTGAAGGGAAAACTTGCCTAGAAAGCAGAGCAGAGGCAGATTAGGGGCAGAGGCCGAGGGTGGGGCAAGCCTATGTTTTCAATATAAAATATTGGGTGCTGGAGTCGGGCTCAGCATCTGAACTTTGACACCCATGCAGAATTCTGCAGCCAGAACTTCTGTGCAAAGCCGCTTTAGGGAAACTGAAATTTAAAAAACAAATCCTTAGTCCTATGGCAAGTTAGTCATTCAGCAAATTGATCATTTGGCAAATTGGATTTTAGCAAATTGATTTTGGGTGTCTAGGTTTGCTCCCAGAAGGCTATCCAGCAGCCAGTGGAGCGTGAGGAGCCTGGTGGATGGGAACACTCCCAGGAGCAGGCCCCTGCCCATCGCCAGCCAGGACGGAGTCCCAGCAGGGTGCATGGGGAGCACCCCTCTGCCCACAGTGGACTATCAGGAAGTCCCACAGTGTGATTTCAACAGCTCTGGAGAAGGGGAGCAAACACATGCTCTATTCCAGGGGCAGTGTTGGGTCTTTACATTTAAGACTTTGTGCAAAAAACTGAGGCTCAGAAGCAAGAGAGAGCTCACCTTCGATCATACAAGTAGAGAGTAGCAGGCCAAGAGCCACCTGCCTCCAGAGATCTTGGAACTACCCCCGCATCGTGCTGCCTCGAGCAAACACCAATAACTCCTGTTACTATTGGGCTCTACAGTTGGCAAAAGGCTATATTGCCTCAGGGGGAGTCCTACTAGAGCTTCGTTAACATCCTAAAATATGGGATTATAAGGCTTACTGTACAGATGAGAAAACTAAGGCTCAGAGGGGAACCCTCATTAACAGGTTCCTATGTACCTTTCCAGAAAAAAAATAAGGCCTTTCCCAGGATATATATGCACAAGCTTTTAAAAGACTTACTTGAATGGATTCATATTAACACATTCTCTGCATCTTGCTTTTTTCATTATTAAACCATCACTTACTTTTTTAAACAACTGCACTACATTCTATAGTATAAAAGTACCATAATATAGTTAGTATATATTAGTGATATTATTTGTTATTATTAATATGTAATATTATATATTGTTCCTATTACATAACTGATTTTACTGAAGGATATTTCAGTTGTTTCTAGTTTTTTGCTATTGCATTCAGCTCTTTATAACATTTCCAAAGAATATATCCCAAGGACTTTGTGAATCCCTAAATTTACTAATACCAGTATGCTATGATTTGTAGTCTCTTCAAAACTCGTGTTGAAATTTAACTGCCATTGTGATAGTATTAAGAGGGGGGACCATTAAGAGGGGATAAGGTCATGAGTGGATTAATCTTATTATCACAGGAGTGGGTTCATTATTGCAAGAGTGGGTTGCTATAAAAGCAAATTCAGCTTTCTCTTGCTCTCTTGCCCTTCTGCCTTCCACCATGAGATGATGCAGCAAGAAGGCCCTCACCAGATACCAGCCCTCAACCTTGGATGTCCCAGCTTCAAGAACTGTGAGAAATGAATTTCTTTTCTTTATAAATTACCCAGTCTGTGGTATTCTGTTATAGCAGCAAACAGACTAAGATATAGCACAACACATAACTTATCCCATATGGTAAAATAAAATATACCTGAAAACTTTAAGTTACCTCAAATTTGTATTTTCTGGCTTAAAATCTTCACTTTATTATACTGCATGACCTCCTCCTCCTCACTGCCACCCCCACCCCCAGCAGCTGGCTTCCTTGGTTATTACTTCATGAGTCTGAGCATCTGATGACCATGGAGAATGGCCAGCCCACAGAGAGGAGACATTGAGCAATGGACAGAGCCCTTCCCAGGCCAAATCTCCTTCCCTCCTACAAGCCTCAAGCACCAACAATTCACATTCAGCCTCAGCTAATTTACAAATGGAGGCACATAAGGGACCTTGAAGTCATTTATGGGTAGTTAATCCTCAAAGCTTAGTCCGTAAGACCCAACCATGCCCTGCGCCCCCTTAAATCTTCTGCCAGGCCACTCAAATCTGAACATCTGCATGGATGCCTGCTGATAGACGGCATGCACCTGTGTGGGGCTTTGCACTTGAACCATGCCACCTTGGCCCTCCAGATTCACAGTGGTCCAGAGGGCTGATGGGATCAATGACAAAGCCATTCATGCTTGAGGGGGTGTTATCTAGACAATTTTTTACCCACTTGTTTTTTTCAGACAGACCACATACTCTTTAAGGCTTCCTCCTACTCTGATGCTTCATGATCCTGAGACACAGAATCTTTTGGGTTACAACCTCCATGAGGTGTAATAAAATAAAGTTATGACAAGAAATTGGCAAATCCTTACTGGGACAGACCACCAACAGTCATGTAGATACAAGTAAGGATATGCCAGGAACACACTTCAGTGACTGTCCTTCTGCATGTACATGTCACAGAAACCCCCAGAGGGGTCCTTCAGAAGAAGCGGAGAGTAGGATGGAGCCCAGCAAGGTGACCACCATCTGGGTTACTGCGTTGACCCCACAGACACCCACTGGGGAATGCTGAGGCCTGGAGAGCTGTGAGCCAATGACCCAGGAGACCACTCCTCATGCCTGTGGCCAAGCTTCCCACGCCCTTTCTCTGAGACAGGCTTGTGACAGCCCTGAGGACACAGGGAGGAAGGAAACACCTTTCTTCTTCCCTTCAAGGAGCCCACAGTCCAGATTCAGACAAAGACAAAGTAGAGATTCAGACAATGCTGGGATAGGGGAGGCTGGTGCTGGAGCGGGCAGGGGGATTGAACAAGTGGTTGATTAGTCCAGAAGTCCCCTAAAACTGCTGGTGCAATGACAGAGCAGGTCAGAACCACTAGCTCCTGTCCCCTTCACCCAGCCTGATTCAGAAAGAATGGGTCCAGTAGGGCCTCCATGTATCAGGGCCTGAGGTGTCAGGCATTTGTGGATTTCTGGGAGCTTTGCCCTTCTCTGTGCATACTGTTGTTGCCTAGTGTGTTCATCTTCTCTGATTAGTGATAAAACCCCCATTATGCAAAGGGCTGGAGCACTTGTCTTCAGAAAGAGTGAGGAGGGTGGTGGTGTGCCAGGGGGCAGCTTTCCATTCCCCAGCCAGGCTTAGGGGCAGAGGAACCCCCCAAAGGCACCATAATGGGTGGAGGCGTTAACGAGGAAGTTGCAACAGGCTAAACTCCCAAGGCCTTCAGGGAGGGAAGATGAGCAACCAGAGATGCCAGCCTGGAGGTGGGGTTTAAGCAGACTCGTAGCTTCCCCTCCACTCTCCTCCAAGCCAGAGTCGTCTTATTTTATGAACAATTCAGAAGCAGGAGCTATAACAGACCCTCTTCACATCACCAGAATCTAGCGCCTAACAACCAAGGCATGTGTGAGTGCTGTGGCGGTCACTGCACCTGCTAGATCTGATACTCCTGTGTCAGGTAACTGCCTGATGAGGTCGAGGATGATGAGTTGACATCAGTGGGAGAGGAGGAAGAGGAAGTTGTCTCACGACTCTCACGCTATCTCCCCTAGGCACATAGGGCAGGTATTAAGAGTCCCATATTACAAATGGGGAAGTTGAGTTTCAGTAAGGCTAAGCACCTTGTCCAAGTTCATCCACCTGAGTTGAACCCAGATCCTTCATAGTCAGGAGCCAGCTGCACCCACTGAGCTGTTCCTGATGACAATCTGCTGAAGCCACCCTGTGATCCTCTCACACGCACGTCTCAGGACAGTGACCTTTGCCCGTGTCAATGGCAGATGTGCCACTGATGCCAGATAACAGGTGAGGCAGCCTCTGGAATCAAGATGACAAAGTAGAAAACAACCCTTAACCCTACTCACTATAAACTCTTCCCCATGAGAATGGAGAGAGGGGGAGACTCCCACCATCACGGGGTCCCAAGCAGCAGAGTCCACCAACTGCAGCGCACCCCCAGCCAGGGACACAGATGCCCCTGACCCATCAGCTGTACCATGCTCTTTCCCCGCAGACAGTGAGGGCAGGAGTAGAATGGTCAAAGGCAGGCTCTTCTTACAAAGTCTGTCCAGTTTTTCTGCCCTGAACACTTAGCATTTTGTCATCATAGCTTCTAGCAGACACTTCATCATTTTTGGTTGAATTAATGCAAGCATGAGGGAGTGAGTGAATTTGAATGAAGACAACTGGCAGATGTAAAGCACTTTCTACTTTTCACTTCACCTTTGTATCCATTATCCCATCTTATACTTGGGGTACCTCTGTGAAAGTAGAATGGGAACCCCTGCTTTACAGATGGGGAAACTGAGGCCCAGGGAGATGATTGTCTCAGACAAGATAATGGCAGAGATCCTAGCCCAGGGCTTCTACTTCAGTCTTCCTTCCCTATGATGGCCGCTGACTTGAGCTAGATCCCCAGTTGCCCAATCCTGTAAAGAGAGGAGCTTTGCCTCCAGAGCACAGTGAGGCAGAGCTTCCCTGAGTGCCCTGCTCACCACCGGGAAAGCCCCCAGAGAAAAGGAGCTGTCACCCCCCACTCAGGGAGCATTCCTGCCTTTCCAAACAAGCCTCAACATTTTCCCCAAGTTAGATCATAATTTCCAGATCTGGACAAGAACTGGAAACTCCCGTCCATTACGTTTCTGATTTTGACTCGCTTTGGCGGGGGGGAGGTGGAAGAGGTGAGATGCTCAAGTCTCGAGTCCCACCAATCCTAAAGACAAAAATGTCTCTTCTTTGACCCCACAGCCATTCATTCAACAAAAAATTTTTACTGCAATTATCCTGAGCACTGACTACCCAGCGCTGTGGCTGGGAGTAGACGGGCAGCCTGCCTCTCCTCTGCCTCTCCTGCCTCTCCTGCCTCTTAGAGATTCAAATGCTGCCTAAATGCTGATGACATCCAAGTCAGCCCTCCAGGAGAGATCTCCTGCCAAACTCCACACCAAATGCTTGTTGACATCCTCTCCCGAGTGGCCACGGGCACCCAAACTCAGCACCTGCTGAATTCATACCCACGCCCCCATGCCCCACCCACCCCTCCTCTCCACACCCTGGTAAGCAGCGGGTGGTCCCGAGCCCAGCTGCCAGTCGGCCTCACCGCCCCCTCTCCCCCTCTCCCCTACCGCTACATCTACACAGTCGTCCCATTGGATCCCTTCTGCCCACCAGGGGCCCCCAGGTCCTCCACGAGCAGAGTCCATCAGCCTCATCTCACCAGGGGCTCCAAACACTCCAGATTCTAGAAGGGACACCATCCTCTCACCCTGCCAGCCTGCCTGTGTGTTTTTCCCTCAGACAGACGTGCCCTTTCGCAGAAAGTCCTCTCCCCCCATACACCCTGTCTAGGGAAACTTACTGCTTTTCCTCCAACACTCGGCCCAAATGTCACCTCCTCTGAGAAGCTGGCCCCAAGCCCCTCCCCACGATGCACCCATGAGAGCCAGTGCCACCATTCTCATGGCACCCACCACCCTGAATTGGCAGTGTGCAAGTCTCTTACCCCACTAAACCCAGAGCCCCACAAGGACCCCGTCCTGCTCCTTTGTCTCTGTATGTCTAGGCCCTGGTGACCTCATGCCCATGGTGGATCTCACTGACCGACTGAATGAATGAGTAGTCCCGGGTGGTGGACTTGATGGAATAACAAGTGTCCACCAGGGACTGAACATGACAGCACAACAAGTCAGGAGGAGGGAAACACCCAAACCCCTCTGCCAGGCCCTAGAGCTTTGTAACCATCTGGAGAGAGACTAGCCTCCCACGACCTCCAACAAGCCAGGGTGGCCTGCAATTAGCTCTGCAGTGCCCTGGTGGCATCTAGAGCTCAGGGGTACTGGGATGCTGGGGAGAGCTGGGAAGTTTGGGAAATGGCCTTACCCTGTACTACAACCCTGCCGTCCAGGGTGTAAGCAGAACCAAGGCTGAAGGACCAAAGGAGATGCTTTGCTTATCCAGCCAGACTCCACCCAGAAGGCACCACCCGGAGCTCCTGGGGCTCTTGCTGGGAAGACCTTGGTGCTGCCCTTTCACCAGGGAGCCTGAACGCTGGCCAAGATGTGGGAAAGGGTCAACAGAGGCATTCCCAGCAGAAGGAAGCACCCCTACCCACAGTACAGCCAGATGCCACCCCAAGGTGACTGCCTTCATGCCCATGTGCTTGACTTTCTGGAAGACAGCCCTGACTAGGGCCCCAGAGTCAGGCCAGACCTCCTGCTCAAGCAGGAAGGGGCCAGAGCCAGGAACACCTAGAGTAGGCAGGGAGGGTGGGTGGAAGACGCAGGTGCCATTAGCAACCTCTTCTGTTTGACTTCGGGCCAACTAGGGTTAGGAGTAATGGACTTAACCTGACCTTGGTCTTTATCTGAGCTGGAGAAATGTAAATACAGAAACACACGCCAACACTAAAGAACAGCAAGCAGGTGCAGAGAATCCAACCACTCCTGGCAAAGTGTCCCAGTCCAGCCAGGAACTCTGGTGGCAGCCCCCTCCTGCTCCTCCCATCCCTTCCCCAGGGCCAGGCTGTCTCCTTGTTCCAGACCAGCAAAACCTGATCTTAGGTTATAAAAACTGGAAGTGGCTCAGAGCTTGGCAGTCCCAAACTCATTGTCACAGAGGAGGAAACTGAAGCCCAAGCAGGGAAAGGGACTTAGCACGGATCATGCGGCTGCCAGACTCCTAGGAAAAGCTCTTTGTACTGATGAAGCGCTCAAATCCTGAAAACACCTGCTGTTAGTCTTGCCTCTCTAACCTCCACCCCTTCCCTTTTTCCCCCACAATAAAGGCTGCATTTTAAGAGAACTAAAAGCAGGGTGCTAAGTAGGCAAAAGTATAATGGTGGAATTTGAGGTGTAGACGAGAAGCCTGAGGGGACAGCCTGAAATCGCACTGCTCTGTGCCAGGTCGGACTGGCTGTGCCGTAATGCTCTGTCCTGGCTCCTGGCTTCCTCTCTCAGCCTTGCTCTGAGTCTGACAGATGACAGGCGAGGGCAGGGCCAGGCCAAGAGAGAAAGGGCCAGGGGCAGCCTGCTCTTTAGAAGCCAAGGTGGGGCCCCTGGGCCCCTGGTCCTAGCTGTTCTCTGAAGCCTACTGAGGGGTAAGCCTGCATCTTATAAACACATGCCCACAACGACAGTGACATGAAAGAGGAGCAGGCCCTGAGATCTCTCCCTGCTGAAGGCCCAAATGCCACCATCCTACAGCACCAGCAACATTAGCACCACCACCACCAGCGAGGGCACCAAGGTGGAGAAAGCAGAGACAGGCCTCTGGTGCCCTCTGCTGTCTGGCACTCCTGTCCCACAGCCTGGAAGATGGCACCAGGGCTGGCGGGGAGACCCAGGGAATGTCACCAGTCCCTGGGATGTCCCCAGCTAGTAGCAGCCCCTCTATCCACTTTCCAAAAGGACCCGGGAAATATGTGATGCTAAAGATCAGAACACGTGAGGGTATGTCACAGTAACAAATAGTCTCCAAAGCGAAATGGCTCATAACAACTGAGGTTTATTTCACTGGACAAGCTCCGTGTCCATCGTGGATGGTCTGGGGGTGTTGCCCCATGTTTCCTCTCTCCAGGATCCAGGTTGAGGGAGCCACCACCACCACCTGGAATGTTGGCAGCTACAGTGACCGAGGACAAGAAGCTGAGGACCTCACATGGACTGTTAAGCCTTCCACTCACAACTCCTTGGCCAGATCCATCACAAGGCCCCGCCCAAACAAAAGGGGCAGGATGTGCAATCCTACCAAGTGCCCAGGAGTCAGGGAGCTACGGGTACTGGGAGAGCACAGTCATGATTACTGATGGTCTGCCCTTCACAGCACCAAGCATTTGGCTCCTTCTCACTCCTGCAAGCAAAATACACTCATCCTTCCCCGAGGAATGCAGCCCCAACCCCCTAGGCACAGCAGGATCTCAGGGTGGTGTGTTGGGGTCTCCACATTAGCAGTGAGGTGCAGTAATCCCAGTTTCATACACAGATGTGGCACCCCTTGATCCAGAGACCTACAACCTAAGAATTCCAATTATCTGCTTCCAGCTAAAATTCAATATTCAGTGGTACAGCCAGGGCAAGGGAATGGCAATAAACACGCCCAGTGGGAAAGCAGAAAAGCAGTAAATACACCTCAGCAGACACTGCTCCCCTGCAACCCTGACACCTACGAGGCAGACTTTAAGGGTCCCTGCCATGGAGTGGGGCTACATCTTTGATCAGGCAGCTCTGGACACTGTCCCTTGGGTATCTCTCCTCACTGGCTCTCTGTGCCCGTGCCCCTTCTCTCCTGTCTGTCTGGCTTCCTGAGTTTCTCATTACTCAGCACCTTGGGGTATTTGCAGCTCTGCAATGGCCATGTCACTCCTGAGTCTCCTGGACCTCTGAGTGACACCAGCTTAGGGTCTCAGTTCAAATTCCAGAAACAGACAGAGAGAGAGAGATTCTCAACTGATGGCCCAGCTAATTATTCAGGACAGGCACACGAGCCATACTCTGTCCAGCTTACTGAATAGGCCCTCTTGAAACAGGTGAAGTTGGGGAGACCACATGCTGCCTGCGCATCCTGGGCTGCTGGGACGTAGGTGTGGGGAAGGCAATGAATGATTGTTTTCTCTGAAACAAAGAGCTTGGACTTGCCCTTGAATGGACTCTGAAGAAGATATACAATTTGGGATAAGGAAGTGAGGTTTGGCCTTCCCCCATCTCAGACTGCTAATTACTTTCCTTACTCCCGTAAGTCTCAGTTTCCTCATCTGTAAAGTGGGGACAATAATCTCTGTCCGTGTCTTGCTCCTTTGCTCACCCCTTTAGGCCCCTCTTATACTTGACCAAGGGAGTCCTGGGTCCCAGGTGCCAGGGTTACATCACAGTCCAGGCTTACTGTTGCCTTCCCTTCCCAAGAATTTTTGCATTTGTATAGAGAACTCCTGGAGACGAAAACAAAAACAAAAACAAGGGGATACATCTGTGATAGTGAAATGCAAAGCAGCAAGAGAGACCAAAGGGAAAATGTTTTGGTAGGAGAGAGGGAAGAGGGGCAGGGCACCCAAGGTTCTGATCTCTGTCGCTGACTGCTCCGTTTCCTCCTTTGCGGGAGAAATGAGTCAAAGCCTGTCTTGAATGACAACTCTTGTTCCTAGAATCCTTAGGTCATTTTTGGTGAAAAACTCTCATTTGAGGGATGTGTGTGGGGACTGTGCTGCGTAGGTACACACAACCTGCCTCCCTGCCCCACGTTTCTAAATTTTACCCAAATATGATTCAGGCATAGTTCTGACGATGGCAAAACCATTGCAGCCCACAATTCTCAACATCGGGGAATGAAAGTGGGGTGGCTTGTTTTGTTTTTTTGTTTTTTGGGGTCTTTTTTGCTTGAAAAACTTTGCCGTTTCTTCTACTCACTTACCTGTTTAGCTGCTGGTCTGCGATGTTCTGGAGACCTGTGTTGTGTATTTATTTCATCATGTTTCCTATGCAGCAGTCAGATCTCAGGAGCGAGTTGCACCATCCGTGTGTCTTTGTGCTCAGAAGCCCCGACACGGGTTTTGGTGACCAGGGCTGGCATTTCCCCACGTGACAACGCTGACTCCTCCGCCCACTGCCCCCCTGGCCTCCCCTACCCTGCTGCCCACTGTCCCCTGGGACCCTCCTCCTGGGTTCCTCGAGGGTCTCATCATGGTCAGTCTGTTGGTGTTAAGAGGACAATCCCCCTGGTCCTCTACCCACCCTCACTCCCTAACCCAAATCCAGCTTCCTTGCCCTCTGTGATTTGGGACTCGTTCCTTAGACTCTCTGGGCTACGACCTCACTATAACAAGAAAAGATTAGAGAAAGCAGTATTCCCCAGCCCTAGAAACTTCTTTTCCCCCATCTCCTTTAGGACATATAAATGAAAAAAAAAAAAAAAGGCAGTGAATGTTGGTATAGTACTTTACAATCTACAAAACATGGCCACATTTATTATTTCATGTAAAGCTACTGATAGCCCCTGAAGTGTAGTTATTCTTGCTATTTCTATTTAACAGAGGCAGGAACTAAGACTCAGAGGGGTTAAGTGACTTACCTAAGGTCACACAGCTAGAAAAAAAAAAAGAATTTGTATTAAAATCCAGGTTTAGCAGATGATGTCTCTCCGCCCCCTCTGGCTGATGGCTATAATCCTCATCCCCCAGCAGAGCACCTTTGATGCCAGAGTCAGCAAGCATAGACTTAAGGTATAAGCCTCCCTCACTTCCCTGGGAGACGGGGACAGGGGGTCACAGAGCATCTATACAATGGGTTGCATTGAATCTCAGTGAACTGTAAGAAGAGAGAAAAAAATCATGATTTTAAAGCTTGTCCACATATGTACCTCTCCTTGGTCCTGGGTGTCTTTGGAGCAACCAGGCTGGTTCTAATTTGCAAGGCCAGGCTAGGTGATGCCCTGTCCTCTCAGAGTGCCTGACCAGGGCTTCCTGGGGCCAATGTCTGCAGGTGTCTCCTCCTAGCACTGCTTTCCCAGTCTGCCACAGGTGTAGCCCAGGATCAGAAGCTAGCTGCCCACTCCTCTGCATCTCAGTTTCTCTTTCTGTAAAATGGGTATAATCCACTTTCCTATCACCACTCTCTAGTAGCAGTGAGGGGAGGACAAGGGGACATGAGCCAGTGTTTCCCACAGGACATTGGTCCCTTTATAGAGGTAATATTTGAATAAAAAAAATAAGAGTGAGAGTGGACTCCATGCTTCCTAAGGACTCCAGAGGAGAAACTGATTCCCTGGCCGCATTCTGGGAAGTTGAATTTTCTACATAACTAGAAGCCCCTTTGATTTCAGCTCTTGTGGCTACAAACCTTTCTATCATTCCAGAGAGAGGCCCTCTGGGACCATGCCTGGAGATGACTTTTCGGCTGTGGACCACCCACAGCCCTTTCTGGGCCCTTTCGCTGCAGGGCCACCCTGCCTGGGGCTGGGGCTGGACAAGGGTGACTACAGCAGATAGAGTTAGGTGGGCCTGAAGCCTGCACAACTCAGCAGTGGCATTTGCAGTTCAGTCCCTTAGAGTCATTTGGTTCAGCTCCTTTGGTTCTTTCTCAAAGGAGTCAAATTTGGTAACAATCCTATAATTCATTTTATCATGGCCATAGGAAGGTGCACTGGAATAAAACGTATATGAATAGCTGCTATTAGTCCTGTGGATAAATACTCCTGGTCACAAAGTACCTTTGTCACTTTTGATAGAAAGCTCTCGGAGACCTGCTGTCCCCATTCATAAAATGAAAGAGTTGTATTTTACTGTTTTAAGATCTTTTCTAGAGCTAATACTTGTTGGAATAATAAAACAAATAACATCTTTCAAGACTTAGGGGGAAAGAGACTCTCCAGGTTAAGTGGGGGTAGATGGTGGGGCCTGGTTGAACCTCCTTTGTCTCTGTTTCCCACACTCCTGACTTTCCCTTAGGAGTCCCTAACTTGTAGCCTGCTCTTAACACTAGTCACAAGGACATCGGCTGACATATTACCCTAGGCCGCTTCCTATAACTGCCAGCTTCTGTGCTGATCATTCCCCAATAATATGTGAGCTTTCTGAGGGAGGAGAGCACATCTCCAGCTGTGCTAGTCAGGGTGCTCCAGAGAAACAGAACCAATAGGCAATAGGATACACACACACACACACACACACACACACATATATATGCGTGTGTGTGTGTGTATATATATACAGAGAGAGAGACAGAGACGGAGTTAGAGAGATTTATTTTAAGGAATTAGTTCATATAATTGTGGCGCTGGCAGGTGTGAAGTCTATAGGGCAGGCTGCCAGGCTAAAAATTCAGGTGAGAGTTGACTCTGTAGGTCGTAGTCTCGAGTTCAAATTCCACAGGGCAGCGAGCTGGAAACTCAGGCAGTGTTTCTATGTTGCAGTCTTGAGGAGAATTTCCTCTTTTTGGGGAAACCCCAATCTTTGCTCTTGAGACCTCCAACTGATTGGATGAGGCCCACCCAGGTTATGGAGGATACTCTGCTTTACTGATTTAAGCATTAACCTCGTCTAAAAAATACCTTCGCCACAATGTCTAGACTGGTGTTTGACAAAAGGACCTGTCGCCACAGCCTATGCAATTGACATGTGAAATTAACCATCACGCTACTTCTCATTTGTCTTTGTGTGCCCACCTGGCACTTAGGGGTGCACCTGCCCATAGCCGTGGTCAATTTTGAGACGATGAATAATGGGAAGTCCAAAGTGTGCCATGGCGTGTCTTGATTTCTCTCTTCTTTTCTTACCTTCCCATTGTTAATAACCTGGGTTTTCTGGGCCCAAAGACTCAGCCTCACTCAGCATCATATTATGTTCAAACCTTGACTGTGTCCAGGGGGTGTTGCAGAAAGAGTGGGCCCTTGGAGGCGTAGGGGCCAAGCAAGAGCTTCCCCTCCGCCCTCTGAAGATTCACTGAAAATGAACTTACAGTGGGCAGATGAATAGGAGAAAAAGGCATACAAAAGTATTTAACAGGCATAAGTACAGGGAGATCGCAGGAGGATGATTACCCAGTGCCCCAGTGAGGGCCAGATGCTTATATACCCTTCTTCATCAGAGAAGGGGAGATGGAGGAAAGGTGGCCATTTTTAGCGGTAGTGAATGATTTTTAGGGGGAATGAATGGGCCCAGTGCTCAGACAATAGTTGGTAAATAATTCCCCTTGAGAACTGAATGGGACCTGAGAACAGACAATAAGTTGGGACAAAGTTCATATGAGCTGTAGGTGTGGTATTTAATTTTCAGTCTCTTCCTCTGTTATATGAGTTTTAATCTTCTCTGGTTAATGAAATTTCAGGGAGGGGATCAAAGGCAATTTTGTTCCTCTTTGGCGGGTCCGGTTTCTAGGTAGATAAGGGAACTTCAGAGAACAGCCTCATCCTGTTCTCGGAGAGAGACAGAGGATTAAGAGGTAGGAGGTGGAGGAGGTCAGGGAGACCCTGAGGCTGCTGCTTTAGTTCAGCATGGCAAAGCACCACGATTGGGGGTATCATTTTCTGAGCCCCAACAGAGGTGATGAGCCCAGGCTTGAGTCCAGGCTCCACCACTCGTCAGCAAGGAGTTTAATCCCTCAGAGTGTGAGTCCCGTGTCTGTGCCGCGGGGCGTGTGGCGCCCATGTCGTGGGATTTTGAGAGGCTGAGTGGGACGAGGCATAGGCCATGCCCAGCGCAGTGCCTACCACAAAGGAGGCATCCCATCATTTTAGTCATGATTATTTTATTGCTTTTTTCCACACAATTAAAACTCACTAATTCAGACCTATCAAAGAGAACAGTCCATTGACTGGAAAGTCCACATTAAAAAATAATTTTAAAATAATGTAGTTTTATTACTTTAAAATATATTACTCAATCCAGGCTAATAAAGTTGCAGAGTGAGCCCTTGGGGGATTTACATTAATAAACAAATAAGAACAATTTGAGGTTAGTCTATCAATTATTGGTGTGGAAAAGGGTGTCTCGGAAAGTACTCACAATTCCTCCAAACAGTGTATTATCGTCCAGATGAAGTGTGTCCCCTGCCATCATTTCAATGCATTTTATTCATTCAACAGCTTCCCATGACCTGGAGCGCTCCAGGCAAGTTCAGCACAGGACTGACCACATTTTTACTTGGTGGAGACTGAGTGTAAGACATTTCATTGAGTTAGGTCAAGACCTTTATGGTACGTTCTTTCCTTTTCACAGAAGCCTGTTTCAGGGGGCCCGTCTTGGCCTGTAGCTCCCAGAAATGGAACTGCTTCTGTCAAACAGCAAAGAGGCTATACATAGAAGCCTGGGCTCTGGACTCAGACAGACCTGGGTTCAAATCCCAGCTCTGGCTCTTGCAAGCTGTGTGACCTTGGTTAAGCCTCTTACCTTCTCTGAGGCACAGGAAAGTGGAGATAAAATGACCTCCCTCACAGGGTTCCTATAGGATTAAATTCAATGATATATCTAAAGTACCTGAAATACACGAAATAATAGTAAACAGCAGTGAAAGAGTAGGCTCTGCTGTAGTACAAGCGCCACATCTAGAGACAAGCCAGAAGGTCATGAGCATGGACCTAATGAGGCTCTGGGGTGCAGGGAGTGCTGAAATTATTATTCTTGGTGCTGGGCCAGTCCTTGGGTGAGTGATGAAAGTTGCCCACAGATAGAGTATGATTTCAAGGCAGGAGCCCAGGAATTATTGTCATTATTATTATTAGCAACAAAAATGATGATTTATATTTTATGAGAGCTATCCAGCTTCTCTCAAAAGCTCCACTGAGACAATTTATATTTGAGGAAGGTTGTGCAAGGGCCACGGTATTTGTTCCTCCGGGCATTCCAAGTTTGGATTGGGTTCACTCATCAGGGAACCACATGCTCAGAATTAGCTCAGCCCCTGCAGAAAGGCCCTCCCTGAGTGAAGGTTTGTGTTAAGCCCTTGATTCTACTTTGCGTCAGGGTCAAGAACCACCGAGGAAGGTGATGCTCGTGGGAGATCCTCGGAACATGACATCAGCACTTTATTAAGCACTTAACTCTGGATAGGGACTGGGGCTTTGCAGTTGCCTCACGTTCTCCCACTATAGCCAGCACATGAGGTCAGACCATTGGCCCCTTACCCCAATTTCTCAGAGGAGGGAGCAGAGTCCCAGAAGGCAAGGAGTACTTGCTCAATGTCACAAAGCTTGTATGAGCACAGCATGTCAGCCTCCAAAAGATGTTCTCTCCTCGAGTGTCTCAGGTTCTACAAAGGCCCCCAGCCCTTCCCCGAGACCCTCAGGGCAAAGTTCCATCACGTCCTTTGGACACCCCTAACAACTCACCTGCCTCTCTCTTAGAGCCCCTCCCTCCCTTCCTTGAATTCTGGTCACATTCACATATGTCATAGCTCCCCCAGGAGCACAGGCACTGAATCTTGTCTGACTTTTACACCCTGGTGCCCCGCACAAGGCCTGTCCCTAAAGAAGACACTTAATATAAATACTTGTCTACTGAATTAATTATTTCCCACAGGGCCTTGGAAGACACTTTGTACCTGTTTGCCTCTGCTAGGTGACCCCACTGTAAACATGGCCACCTAAAAGTGGAAGGAGAGGCTGCTCCAAGCTGGGGCAACCCCAAGGACTGGTGACATTCCCTGGGTCTCCTCTGCCAGCCTCGTGTCATGCTCCAGGAAAGGAGGGGACACAGCCATGGAACAGGATTCTGAACACCATTTACTTGAGCCAGCCAAAATGGGTTTCTGCTCCTTGCAACAAGAGAGCCTGACTAGAAGCCCCTTCTCAAGGGAGTAGGCCCCAGCTCAGAAAGAGGATCCCATGGGAACCGACTTTTCCATGCCTTTACCCAGAAAGACCCACCACCTGGGCACCTTGCCCACGTGTCCCAAGCAGTGTAACCACCCTGCTTGACACCCAGGACAGATCTTTTTTTTAACTCAGCCCTCTTCCATAAAACAAAATTACTTTCTATAAAAATCATGAAATGAACAATGATAACATAGGTGCATTGGCTATGCTGGTGGCATTTCTTCAGAATTTTCATTAATGGCACATGATTTTGAAGGCGTTCCAATCTTTATATAGATTCAAGTGTTGTTTCAATTACCTCTTCTTTTACTCCTTTCATTTTTTTGTTGGTGAGCACCACTAAATTCATGTCATTTCATGCTGGTACAGGTGCCCCATTTCAAATTTCTTTAGAAATTCAGAAGAATTATAAATAAATGGCTGGTTTCATACTGCAAGATGCTGCAAGTTACCCCAAGTGCCTACAGGACAACAAAGCACAATTATTTACACAACTGCTTTTACATATGCCTATCAGTTTGAACTATGATCCTTTGGTTACAGTCTGATATAATAATAATTTATATAAATAATTATCCAGTAACCAATAAGAGGATTTTAATAAACCCAAAATGTCAGCAAAAGGTACAATTTATTAATAAATCCATTGTCTGGATTTTTGTTGCCATTTTAAAACAATTAAAAAGTAAGTTTCAATTTTAAAAGCATTATTGGAATTCAGTAAAACATTTCAAGCATGAACTAAATTATATACTTACTAAACAAAAATATTATACCTCACAGTTCACACTCTGTTTCATTCTTTTAAATTTTAAATAAAAATAAACTCCAGTGGTCACCTAGAATGACTAAGGTAACTAAAGTTACTTTTTTTCATCTTTACAATCCCTGTGCTATCATTGTTCATTTTGAATCTACTTTTTAAATGCAAGAATACGTGAGACCAGATACCAGACGCAAACTGCACCCAAAAAGAATGTGATTTTAGATCTTGTGCCCACCTAAAGGGTACAATTCTGTTCCCTGAAAAGTTACTCTCGAAATGGATGCATATGGGTGGGTCTGTGTTTCAGGAGCCAATTCTATAACTACTAGTCCCCCAAAGTAACTTCCATATACAATGAAATGCTTATTAAAGGATGAGTAATAAAACTGTCCTAATGTGAAGCTTATATACTTACGATCATCACCATCATCATTATCATTAAACTCCGCAGTACCACAACAATTGTTTACACTTTGGGCCAAGGAAAGATTTTTCACAGAGGAGTATTTTACCAGTGCCATTGTTTACAATTGCCAGTGTACAATGGCAATGAAAGCAACCAGGTTTCAGGCAAATTTATTGTTTTCTTAAAACTCCTCTGCACCTGCTTATTGCCTGTACAGGGAGCAGCGCTTCCACTGCCCCATCCTTAGTACACAGGTCAAGATACCCTAAATGAAGCCCCCAAAGTGTCTTTCCGAGCTGGCTAGTAGTGTTTTTCCTTCATAGACAATGAGAAGCAGGGACTGATGATGCTGCACTTGTTGCTTTGTGCAGAGCCGTATTTATAGCTCACCCTGCGGGACCTTCTGGCTTTTTAATTTCTCCCTTTAGTGTCAATCTAAAGTATACCTTTCCTTTCCCAATTTTCGACTTAGTCTTTCAAAGGTTTCAAAATGACCTTTTACAACCTAATTAACTTATAGAATCCTTTTGTTTAATTTTTTTCTTTTGAATTGCAATGGCTTTAGGTGGGGCACAAAACTTCCAGTTTCTCACAGTCCCCACCACTCTCTAAGCACTGCCCTGGGGACTATTTCTTTCCTACCCACTCTCTTGCTTAGACCCTGAAGGCATTTGAGTTTCCAATCCATGTATGTTTTTTCCTGTTTAGAGATTCTTGTAAGCCAACTAAATCCCCTTCTGGAGTGCAGGGGGATTTCGTCCAGTTTAGTTTGGTATAAGTGCCATGGTGGTGACAAGGGGCACTCACATTAGCTGGTGCTGACTTTGTATCTGGCCCTGCACCAAGCTTCTTTGCATCTTGTCATTTAACCCCTCAACAACCTGGAGAGGAAAGTATCAGCTCTATTTCACAGCTGAGGAATCAGAGGCTCTGAGGAGTTAAGTCCAAGTCACACAGCTACTCGGTGGCAGAACCAGGACGGAGAGCTAGGTGTGTCTGGGGCCAGCTCTGTCTGCCCCCATGGGATGAGGGAGGAGGCCTACTGGAGTTCTCCGCAGGGGAACGGGCAAGGCCCCTCGGAGGAAGTCGCCTCTTGCTCGCCCAGCTTCCCTGCTTCGGCACCACACACAGCTCCCACAAGACGCCCACTGGGAGGCTGGGTGACGCCTGCCACTAGGCCACTTCTAGGCAACCTGTCCTCAGAGGAGCCCATGCCTGGTTTCATGCTCTGCTGTGGCCGCCTTGAAATTCTTAATCATTTTTGAACAAGGCGTCGTAGAGTTTCATTCTTGCACTGGGCCCTACGTATTATGTGCTCTGCTCCGAGCCTGGGGCTGTGGGATTCTTGGAGAGGCAGGACGGATGGAAGAAGTAAAGGGAGTCTACACATGGTAGAGTGGGCCACAATTCTAAAGGATGAGGACTTCTGTCCCGGCCCCCTACCCCAGTGCCCACCAACAGAACCCTGGCAAGACTGTGAGCCTCTGGGATTCTCTCAGATCCCTTCCTCACCCCTGCTGCCCCCTCTCCCCTATACCACATGCAACCAGAGGCCACCGCACAGCCGGCACCCCTCCCAAAGACACCGTCTTCCTTTATACCTTCCCCAACAACCACCCTCACCCCGGCTCCCATCCTGGAAAGGGTTCTTGGCCAGAGATCCAACCCAGCCCACTGAAGGCATTCACTCTAAGCCACCCCCACCTTCCGAGCTGGGAAGTTTGTTATTCTGGGTCTCTCCGAGGTGGAGTATGGGAGAGCGGTGTCTGCTATAGCTTCTGCCTCGGGCCAAGCACTGTGCCGGGTGCTTCCAAAATCTTTAGTTCTTCTCACCCACACAAGCCCAACGAGGTAGGCCTTACTCTCCCATTTTGCAAACGTTTACCCATGTACACTAAAGCACCGTCCCAAGATTTCACAGGAGGAAGGAGCAGAGATGGAAATAAAATGCAAAGCTGTGTGATTCCAACATCTATGTCACATCCATGCCACCTCCGGGGTCTGATCCAGCCTCTCAGCAACCACCACCACACCCAGACTGACAGGTGACACTGGAAAGATGGCCCACCCCCCACCAGGCTCCCCTGCCATGGGGCCAAGGATTTGCAGAGGACACTGTGCACCCAGCGAAGGCTGCTAGAGTCACCACCCCCTAGACCCCAGCTCTTCCTCACAGACACTGAGCGGCCAGAGTCTTTTGGCTTCACGGATACTCCAAGCTGCCTGGGCTTTGCCCTGGACAGTCACCACAGCAACCAGAGGTAGGTCTCTGCAGCTGCTGCTGAATGAATCAGCAAATATTTATCGAGCACTGTGCTAGCAATAGTGGGGAGATGGAGTGGCTTGACTCGACAGCCCAGTTTTAAAATATTTTTAGTAATGAATACCCTAAAAAAAAGAAGGGGGGAGGAAATATTTGTAATTCGTTTATTTCTTTATTTATTACTTTCTCATCCTGGAAGCCATGAGGTAGGCAAAATAGTATAGTTTTACATGCACAGAACTTGGAGCCAGAGTCTCTTTGGTGCGAATCCCAGCACCACCACTACTAGCTATGTGACTTTATGCAAACCACACTCCTCTCTAAGCCTTAGTTTCCCCTTTACAATGTGAGAATGCTTCCCCCTGCCCACCTCAGAGTGTTCTTTAAGGATGAAATGAGCTAATGTATAACAAAGAGCTTTGTTGACTGTGCAAATGTTAAGTTGTTCTTTCAATAAACATTTATTAAGCATTTACTCTCTAAGCCAAACCCTGAGTTAGGCATTAGAGCCTCTGAAATGTAAACGTCCTGGGTTCATTGGGATTCACCCTTTTTTTTTTTAGGTGAAATTCACATAACATAAAATTAACCATTTTAAAGTGAATGATTCCGTGGCATTTAGTCCATTCACAATGCTATGCAATCAACACCTCTATCAAGTTCCACAACATTTTCATCACCCCAAAAGAAAAGCCTGTACCCATTGAACATCACCCTCTTCTTAAGACATTTTTTCTCTTGCTCTGTTTTGTCCTTTTCAGGAGTTGATTTCATGGGCTTGATAATATCCTCATGTCCCTCTGATCACCTGTGAATGCCAGCCAATCCCTACATCCAACATCAAGCTTCACAAGTGGAAACCCAGGTTCCTTTGCCAGCACTGGGGAAAACAGAGCCCCGAGCCTGCCATTTTTAATTACACCAGGGCTGGATGAGCAGGTAATCGCTGTGCATTTCAGTAAATTACCGCTCATAAAGGGGCCATCATGTTTGCTTCATGTGCCCCTCTTTCCTGGAATCAGCTCCCCATTTGCCGACATCGTGTCTTCCCAGCAGCCTGTGCGCTTGGCGAGTATCCGCCTTGTCAAGCGGAGAGACAGTCAGGTGCAGTGGGAGGGGGCGGTGCTTGGGCAAATATTGGACTTGGGCACACTTGCTGTTCGTATCAGGAACCCAATTGGTGTTATTGATTGACAGATTCGGGGACCAACTGTTTGGAAAGCTGAGCCCCCTCGGATTGGGCTAGGTGTTTCGGCAAACAGCCCTAATACTGGGCAAACAGGGCTGTTGGAGAAGCGCCTGGCATGTTAGCAGAGCAAACCCAGCACTGAGCAAACAGCTTAAAAGAATGTGGCCACCTCCACGTGACCTCAACCGAGGTATTGATCCCACTGGAAGAAGGAGAGGGGCCAAGTGGGGAACAGAGAGATACAAACCCCGGCAGAATGTAAATGTTATCTTTAAGCTGCGGCTGTCAGGCCCTAATGGGCATCTGTTTGGAATTTGTCTTCTTGTAAATCTTTAAATCCAGGTCAGGGCCAGGCACAGAATTTAATA
This sequence comes from Daubentonia madagascariensis, assembly GCA_023783475.1. Taxonomy (NCBI): domain Eukaryota; kingdom Metazoa; phylum Chordata; class Mammalia; order Primates; family Daubentoniidae; genus Daubentonia; species Daubentonia madagascariensis. The sequence goes on along the minus strand of JAKFHU010000144.1, from coordinate 457,227 downwards.
ACAACTTTTCAGAGAGATTGGGGCTTGGGACTTATTTTATTCCCCATAAGCCCAACTGGGACTTTTTTGTTCTTCTTGAAGGCAGCTGCCTCGCATGGAAACTTGCTGGGTGAAAATTCCCAAGCTAGGAAGAGAGAAATCTTTTGAACATTGGTCAGAAGGCTACAGGAGAGAAGAAAATCCAAAAATAAAGGCGCTTTCCCTGACCTCTGAGCCGTCCATGCCTAAGAGCTGGCCGGGTGGAAGGAATTCTGAAGTCAGAGCCAACGCCCGGGGGCTTGCTGCAGCTTCTGGCTCTGACTGGCTGGACCTTCTGTCTTCCCCTCCCTGGGCCTCCATCTCCGCATCTGTGAAGTGGAGGACACAGTCCTGTCGGGCATACTCAGGTTCAGGCCAGATAAGCCCACTCCAGGACGGGAGCACACTCTGTAGCCAGAAAAAACTGCCCCAGCGTAAGGAGTTGGGATATTTGCTGGAAGGCCCCAGGAGAAACCTCTTTGACATCACCATGTTGCAATGGAATGGACCACGCTGTGGTTGTCATCTATTGTGCTAGGCAATGACTATGTGAATTGGGGTGTCCTTTCCCAAAAGCTGGGTGGGGGAAGGGAATATGTGGAATTTGTAAATTCCTTAAAAACTCTGAAGACCATGCTTGCTTGCCTTTTAATATTTTGGTAAAAGAATAGGGTAAAAAATACTTGCCCTTGATGTCCCAAATGAAGCAAGAGGACTGTGATTGGATGTCACCCCTGGTCCACAATTCCTCCTCGAGAAAAGCCAGAGGCCGTGAACAGTATGGGTAACCCCAGGATAGTACTTGGCACAGCACTTTCCAAGAGAACAAAGAAAACTTAGAAACCCTTTCAGCCATCTCTTCCTTTTGGCATCTGGTCTCATGATGATAAGAAGAATCAGAGAAGGCTGTGGCTCAGAGAAGGGGCATTTATTCTGATGGACCTTTAAGCAGGGGCTTAACAGAGAACAGCCACAGCTTAAAGATTACATTTATGGAAGGATGTAGGCAAAGTGGTTAAGAGCTTGGGCTTTAGAACCAGGTGCCTGGGGTAGAATCCCAGCTCTGCCACGCACTCCTTTTGTGGCCTTGGGCAAGTTACCCAACCTCTCTGAACTTTAACACTTCTCCCTATGAAATGGAAATAATACCCCTGATGGTATTGTTTTAAAGACTAAATAGGCTACTAGTGTTGGCCCCTCACTGTAACAAATGGTGAGGACTCTCAAAGTTATTTCTGTAACGTGGGCTGGATAGACCCTAATGAGAACAAGCTGTCATTGCCAAAATGTGACTCTGGGGGATGCCATTGTGGAAGCCCACCAGCCTTCCCTAGAAAACCTACCATCAGAGCTTTGGGTTAGCACAGAGGTTTTGCCACGCAAGTGGAGAAATGCACTTAGCTTCAAGTGTGTGGCCTATGAGCTGCTCAGACTGGCTTCCTCCGCAGATGGACCACTCACTCCAAGGCTTCCTCCTCCTGCACCGACTGGTAGCCAAAGTTCTTCAGCATAGAGATGGGCTATTATCCTCTGCTTATAGATGAGGTAGTGGAAGCCCAGAGAAAGGAAGGGACTTGCTCGAGGTCGCAGAGGAGCAGCTGTGCAGGTTTTTTTGTGACAATATGGAAATGGGCGGGTAAAGCTGGGTCTTCCAAAGCAAAACTAATGGCAGGTTGTCAGGGAGAAGTTTAAGCTTGCCTTAGAAGTGTAGTGGATGGTGACCCAATTCACCTCCCTTCACCAAATAGTTATTAATTAGGCTTTCTCTATGGCAGTTAGAAATAAGTAAGTCAATTGTCCCTGCATTGACATGCTTCCTCTCAACCTCATGATTTACCCACCCTCATTGGAAATGTCTGTCTCAACTAAGGTTGTCTCAAAACCATTTGCTTTGCAAACAAGAGAGTAAACACAAGGACACACAAACACAGGGGTAATTTATGACTTGGGTTAAGTAGAGATAAATATATTTCTCAACTCTACATTGGCCTAACATCTGCATAAATAAGGAAAATGGGCCTGGAAGATGTGGTATCAGTGATACCCCCAAAAGGAGAAGTCTTTTAGCCAACGTCTCACACTTGGTGAGAGTTGAGCTGCAGCTGTCCTGCTTCCCGGGGCCCAGAACATACCCACTGCCCCATGTGGCCCCACAGAGCTCAGGCAGAGCCCCCACCTTGGACCCCAGCCTTCCCTTCCTCCCACTCTCCTCTCAGCTCCAAGGGACAGGAACATGCAGGCTTATTGCCACAAACCAAGAAGAGGTGGCAAAAAGGGGGAAACTTGTTAAATAAAACCACTGCTGTTTTCAAGGGTCAAAGAAGGATTCCACCCCCCAACCCTGGAGGCAAGAAAATAGGTCATATGCACACCCTACCCACTTCCCTGGTCATCCCAGGGTTACAGACCTTACTCTTATTTCTGTTGGACTAAGACCTCCTTTCTCAGAAGAGAAGATGCCAGGCTGCTCTGCAGACCTGGCAGGTGGGGTAAAAGTGGGTGTCCCAGCCATTGGACCAAGCGTCCCACAGGAGGAAGGCCCGGGAACTGGAAGCCCAGTGAGCATGCAGGTGGTAAGGGGGTTCTGGGAGCCTCAGCCCCGGAGTGGATTAAGGTGCAGGTAGAGACAGCTCAGAGTGGGTCTCTAGTACCACATAATCCACTTTGGGGCTGAGGATCCTGGAAATCTCTTACGAAGTACCTGCTTTGTCTCACCTGCAGAGACTGCCCCCCTTTGAAAGCCTAAGTCCCCAGCCCATGGAAGGGCTGGCCCCTGATTCTGCCGCTGTTACATCTTCCAGCATGTGCCACATCGCTGCCTCTGAAGGCGCTGGCCCTTGAAACAGGAAAGGCAGTTCCCTCCTGCATTCCCACTTTCTCACCCCATCCTGCACTCACAGTTACCAACTGTTTACAGGAAAGACAATTAGACGAAGTCCCCTGATAAACGGGGTTAATTATTACAAGCCAGGAAAACAGGGAGTTATTGTATGCTGACCCCGTCTACCTGGGTACACAGTAACTAGTGCTGTTTTGAAACACCCAGGTTAGAGCTGGGTTTTCACTTGAGAAGCGTCAGCTAATTACAGCGATAATGTGAACTACACAGCAGCATCAGCACAGCTGATGAATCATTGAAAAGGCTGAGTGATTCTGAGAATGCACAATTAATGATTCGCCCCGTGAAAATGCATCTCCACGCCGGGCGCCCAGGTCTGGCCCATTGTGTTAAAATCACAGTCCTCTCTGAAGCCACTGGACCTTCCATACAGACTTTAATGCTCCGCTGTCACTCTGTTGCAATTCTGAATAATTTTGGAACGGGGGCCCCAGCATTTTCATTTTGCACAGGGACCTGCAAATTATGTTGCCAGTCTTGGGCCAAACTCTTAAGGAAAGATGACACCAAGAGAAAGTGAGACAAAGGAATGCATACACCAAGCCCCTTTTGCCCTCATTTGAAGCAAAATGCCCAATTCTTTTGAAATTCTAAGCAAGATCAAGTCTGACCTACAGAATTTTTTTTTTTTTTTTGAGGAAAGGGTTTTATTATATTAGAAATCCCTTATGAGTAGGTCTGACCCTGTCCTCTAAGCTAGCCCCTCTCCTCCTGGGCCACCCTCTGATAGAAAAATTCTTTTCTGACCTGCCATCTCTGCAATCTGAGGTCAAAGTCAGGGGAGAGTTCTGGTTCTGCCCTGAGATAGCAGAGGAGGGTCAGAGTCCTTGTCACAGTTTCCCTCTTTATACGATGAAAGGGGATTGGGGTGGGGTGGCAGGAGGAACTGAGTCAGCCTCTCCCAACCTGTTTATCAGTTGTTCAAAAGTATTTGCCCAATGAGGGTCTCTGTGGCCAAAAAAAAAAAAAAAAAAAAAAACCCAAGTTTTGGAAATGCTGGGTCAAATAAAATTAACTTTCTGAACTGGAGGACTTCTCACTTCTCAGAACCTTTACAGAGTTAACAAGAATTGTGACTCTCCAAGCCTGGTCAGCACTTTCTGAGCTTATTCTACTACAGTTGATCTAACAATCCACCCACACAGGGCAGTATTTGCCATGAGACTGATAAAGCTTAGACTTCAGTGCCTCTCACCTGCAAAGGTCATTGCAAAGCTCTGGAAAGACCCTAACAAAGCATTCACCTGGTCGTATGTTTGTGTAAAATTTGCCAAACTAAGATATTGCTGTATCCATGTTCTTAAAGAGAGCCCCTGAAATTGTATGAGCTTTGGGCCCCACAAAATGTACATCCTCCTCTGCACCCATTTGCACATCTGGAGGTGCAACCCTTACATCATGCCAAACATCTTAACATGCACCCACATCTCCCATTTAACATAATTTATAAATAACGGTAGGAGTTGAGTTGAAGCTGGCATAATGTCATTTGCTTAGTAGACTTTTAATTAAACATTCTTTCATATTGGTTTTGCTCAGTTGCAAGGAATGTTAATTTTGGAAGCAATGCTTTTTAAATTTCCATGTCACAATCATTGTCTTAGGCCCTGGGAAAGCTTGTGGGCCCTGAGGACCAGGTTACAGTGCAAGATGGATAAAATGTGCTGTACTGGACCAGCCTCTACAGTTTGAGAAATGCTATACTCATAGTGCTGTACTGATAATTTTCATAGTCATTTCTAACTCAGCAGAAACATCTATTTAATGTCTAATTCAGACTAAAGAGATATTGGAGTGGTGGGGAAGGTCAAGTGTGGATTACAGAAATTAAACTTATTATTTTCAAGAAACTGCAGTTTTCCTTGAACTAGGTTAACAAGGTGTTATCTAACAAGACCCTAGGGGGCCGATTTAACAGGTTAGGACAAGATTGTTGTGTAATTAGCTTATCAACTCTGTATATGTAAATGAAGGCTTTTAAAGTCCTTGGAAAAACTGGCTCTTCAGTAATTTAACTGTTTCCCTGTGATGCTCTTCATTCTCTCCAGCTTGGACACTTCTTACCTTAATTAAAAGCATTTATGGAAGTCCATCTCATGCAGAGCACCTTGCCTAGGGACTGAAGTACAAATAAGACCCAGTTCCTGCCCTCCACCAGCCTGTCGTCGAATTGGAGGTTGGCAAACTCTTTCTATAAAGGGCCAGATAGCAAATACTTTGGTTTTGCTTACTGTCTCTGTTGCAATAACCCAATCCAACTCTGCCCTTCTAGCACAAAAGCAGCCATGGGCTGCAATGAATAAACAAATGAGTATAGCCATGTTCCAATAAAACTTTATTTACAAAACCTACATGGGCCATAGTTTGCCAACCCCTGGTCTAATAAGAGAGACAGAAATATAAAGAATTTACTATGCAAAGGTATAAACTTAAGCAATCATGGAAACGTAAGCCAAGGGCTGTGGATTCAGAGGGGAGAAAGAAGTAACTGATTCCCAGGGAAGGACAGAAGCTTCCTAGAAGAGGTGGCTGAGCATATGGAGCAAGTGCCTCTTGGTTTAGGCCTTCATTGTTTCCCAGTTGCTCTGTACTTATCTGTTTTTCCTCCCCAGCGAGGCCAAAGGCTTCTGAGACCTGGCATTTTCTTGTACCATTCACAGGGCCTAGCAAAAATGTGTGCATATGTCCTGCCTACAAAATCACAGATTCTGAGTCAACATCCAGTCAAATAAAGTTGATGCTGTAAGAGCAAAACCGACACCGGGCCCTCACCCAGGCTTCAGATAACCATTTCTTGTTTGGAAAACCATAGTGCCTTTGAGGGGAATTAGACAATGTAATCTCCTCCTGCACACAACCTCTGCTCCGACTCCTTTATTGTTCTTCCAGACACTTTCTCTTTGCATTTTCAATATCCAAATGCCATTTAGTTTATTGAGGCTTGTTTGCTCAGGGCTAGGCAAACAAAAGAACAAAGGAGGCTGTGAGCATCACCGCAGCCTTTACTATCACCCGCTCTCAAGGTGAGCTTAGCAGCCTTCAACACCAATCCCCTTAACAGGCTGGGAGCCAAGGTTGCTCAAGATGCTGGGCTATAAAGATGGGACAGGAGACAAGGCACTTTCTGAAAGGACTCCTGATAGCATATCTCCAACTCCACCAGGAACTAGGAAAAGGATGACACCCTGGCAATAACAGCAGGTAAATGAATTACTCACCCAGTAAAATGGATGAAGCTGAGAAAGGCAAGACCCAGAGATTGCTGGGTCAGAGGTCACACCAGGAGATGGCTTAGGGGATTTAGACCCTCCATTGTCTCCATCAGCCCCTCCCCAAAGCCTCCCAAATCAATATCCAATCTATTTGTGCCACCCAGACAGGTGCCACCCCTAAGCCCCTTCTCCCCATTCATTCCTGATGTTCACCTGAGGGGCAATGCTCATGAATCCCCCAACACTTGTATGACTCCCCAGGAAGCTAGAGGAGAACAAATCAGAGAACACTGGATCCAAAATATTATTCTTCTCAGTATGTCAAATACAGTTAGCACCTGTAAGCACCCTGCCCCTCCCCTTCAAACTCTCTCTAGCCACTTTCTGACTTCTAGAATGGATACCAGTCACTCTGCCCACTCACAGCACCCTGATCCTAGGAGCACAGCTGCAGCCACTGCTTCTGGGGTGAAAGGTCTCAGCTGCAGCGCAGGGGACAGAGTCCACTGCACAGGGAGGCTGGGAGCCCTGTCACTGACCTGTATGAATTGCTACCAACAAAGAGCCTCTCTCTTAGAATGACCCAAGGAAGAAAAGGAGGAAGGGAGACTTTTCAGGGTGGAGACTTACATTCTTCATTCCCAACCCCCAGGAATCTTTTGAGTCAATGGCCCCAGATCTCATGGAATCTTCCTTTAAGGAGTATTTAAACAAATAAACAAAAAACCCTCCAGAGGCGTTGAGTGAAAAATGTGTCAGGTGTGACCTTGGTGGGAAGGTCCAGTCAGTGGGATCCCTGCGGCAGGGCAGGAACATAGAGGGACCCTGTCTGGGGTCTCGCAGGGGAAGTCAGCTCCTCATCACTGACTTCTCAGCAAGGAAGATGTAAAGGCCAAGGGCTGGCATCCACTTGACCTCCTCAAACAGATCCTTCTGCAGCCAGAACTAAAGCAAGAGAAGGAAGGAAGGAGGGTGGCTCTGCTACTGGCTCAGCTGGCAGAGCCGGCCATGAAAACCGCTTCCATGGGTGGAGCTCTTAGTATGTGCCGGACACGTATGTCCTTTATCCCTCTCACACTCCTAAATTATGCATGATGATCCTGTTCCATAGATAAGGACAGTGATGACAGGGAGCTCTGTGACTTCCCCTACACCATCCTGCAAGAAGTGGCCAGGCTGGAAGTCAGCACAGGCCTGGGCCAAAACCCATGATCTTGCCACCGATGTATTTCCTCAGAAAGCTAAGGAAGATGTGTTGAATGTATGTTTTGGAAGAGAGACATTAGGATGTGGGCAAGCATGTGGGGGCTAAATTTGTTTGCTGGGAGTTCAGAGAATGGCATCTGGACTCATTGCAGGCAGAGCTTCCTTTCTGGTCCCCACTTCCCCACGCTTACCTTTGGCAGGCCAGAGGATGCTAACCTCAGCCCCTGAAACCCACTCCTACTTCATGACAAGCCAAAATCAAACATGGGTCCCTGCCTTGGCAAAGGTGGGTGGCACAGCAGAGCTGGGGTGGTGTGTGTCCAGAGGCCCCTCCACTCCCTGCATCTCCTCTCCACCATCCGAGCGCTTTGGCTCGTACCCACATCCACACAAGTGCCTTCTGGGATTAAATCACTGCCGCCCTAATCTCTGACCAAGGCCTGTCCATGCGACTGCTGGCCTCGCCAGTCCCCTCCTCTGTCCTGGGGCCTCCAAGACTTCAGGTTCTAAGGTTGAGGCTGCTCACAGTCCTGCAAGGCTCAGAGCCAGGCCAGCCCAAAGTTATACCTCAGCTGGGCTGTGGGGGTGAGCCGTGGAGGAGGGGAAGGTGTCTGCATCTGCAAATGCTGCTCAATCCTACTGTTTAACCACCAAGCCTCTTTCCCCCAAAGAACAGCAGCCCTCTTCCCGCGACAGAACACAGAGGGCTCAGAGGTTTGTGGTTAGGCACTTGGGGATCCTAGGAACACGCTGGCTCAGGAAAGGTGGGGGTATTGAAAGCTCATTTGTGGATGGGGGTCATAACTGAACTTGGTCAGAGGGACCCCAAGGACCCAGTCTGTCTGCATGGCTGCATGGCTGTTCTCCTCCACAGCCTCTCTATGTGTTGTCTCTGCTCTCTTTCCACCAGCACTGCCCCACTTGCCTTCTCTTCTTCTCAAAGGCCTGAGAGCCACCTTCTGCTTCTTCATAATTTCTGTGGTCTCCCGGCTATGGCCTGCCTCTACCCCCAAATAACATATCAGATTCTGCCTCTGATTCCACCTGCCTCATTCTCTGAGTTTCTTAATCTCACTTCCCAAGAGACTGAACCTGCTTGGCCCATCTTTTCATGCCAAGCCACATCCTAAGTCACCGGTCACTCTGTAGATTGATGTCCAGGGGTCAGGTTCCCTGCTCTACTCTGGTCATTGGAGCCCAGGGTGGTTACAGTCACGAGGCTGGCTGGGGGCAGGGGCTGAGAGTGGGCCTTTCCCCTAAGAAGGGTCTAACAGACTGAGTTTCCACTCACCTGATGGAAAACCCAGCTCCACCCCCTCCCAGGTGTGGGACCCTGGACAAGTCACTAAAGCTCCCTGAGCTGCAGTTTTGTCATCTACAAATGAAGAGCTGTCTATGAGCAGTCCCCCAGCTTCAAACGCAGAGATGTGAGTCTCAATAAGCAGCCAGCGCTGCGCCTAGCTGCAGGGGAGTCCCTCTCTCATCCAACTGCAGGCAGGGTGGCCGGCATTCTGCAGAAAAATCTCCCTGCGGGACCGCCCTCCTACTTCCTCTCGACCTTCCCAGAGGTTACCGTTCACGCTCTGGCTCTAGGCTACCTCTTCCAGGAAGCCCTCCCCAGTCACCCTGGCTCTCCCAGCCTCCCTCTCAGAACCCTACCCTGCTTTCAGGCAGGCTCACACGATGTCAGATTTAATAATACCCTGTCCCATCCCACGGGCTCATTATTCCACATGTGTTCATTATCCCCCCGGAGGGTGTGCTCGCTGGCTAAAAACCATGCCTTCGCTTTCAACCCCCTAAATGCATTGCACAGGGCTACACAAACAGCAGGTGCCCACTAAATACTTGCTGATATACATTTCAAGGATATAAAAAGGGCCTAAGCCAAGCTTCGTCCTCTTTTAAAAGAAGACGTGACCATAATACTAACCCATACCTGTCAGGCATTGTGTATGTGGCAAAGACTCGCTATACGCATTATCTCAATTGTTTCACAACCCAAAGAAGTGGGTGGAATTCCTCCCACAACACAGATGTGAACACCGAGAGCCAATGAGAGTCAGTGATGTGCCTGAGAGCACAGCTAGTTAGTGGCAGAGTTGTGATCTGAACCCAGGTCTTGCAACACCAAGCCCATTATTTTTTTCTGTTACGTGGGGCTGTCAGCTTTGAAAGCCAAGATAGGGTTCAAGGGGTGGCCGCTAGTTTCGCTAGAGAGAAAACTGCAGCCATTGGGAAATAGGCAACCCAGGTGCAGAAACCACAGAGAAGGCACGTTGCCACTGGACTTTGAAGAATGGCACTTGGACAGGTGGAAGAAGGGGAGGCCCAGGAGTGGCCAGAGCCAGGCGAGAAGGGGAGCAGACAGAGGGCATCTGCGGGTGTAGCCGTAACGGCTTGAGCTGGGAGCAAAAGGGAGAGAGGAGTGGAAGACAAAGCCTCAAGGAGCAAGGTAGCACCAAACTACAAGGGAGCCAGAAATTCCAAGCCGAGGACGGTGACACCAGGGTTTGCAGAGAGCAGAGGGTCGGTGGGAGACGTTTGCGAGTGACCACTCTGCAGGACTCAGGGAAGGACTAGCTGGGGACAGGACAAGTTAGAATAAGCCAATGTCATGCTAAGCCCCCAAGCTAGAGAGATAACTAAAACATAGGTCTCATTAACTGACATGGGGGTGGCAAAAATTGCCACTGATTTTGACTAGGAAGGAAACAGGCAGGATCACACGATGTCAAATTTAATAAGATCCTGTCTCCATGCCCTATCTCATTACTACAAACATGTTCATTATCTCCCCAGATCGTGTGCTAGCTGGCTTTTGGAAATGATGTTTTCTCTTTTATCCTCCACAGCTTCTTGTGCAGGACTGAACCCATAGCGGGAGTTCAATAAATACCAGTGCATATAAATTTCAAGATCATAAAATGGTCCTAAACCCCAGGGTCAGTGGAGGAGCATTTCAGAGAGGTTAGATATCAACTTAATATTTTCCTGAAAGCACTTTGCAGTAGCAGCCAGAGGCATCCAGCAATACCCAGCAGTGAAACACTGCCACTCGAGGTAGAGAGTACCCCGTCACTCGAGGTATCCAAGCAGAAACTAGACAACCCATTGTCAGAGGCTCTGTGGAAGGAATCCCTGCTCTGGGAGGGAGACCAGACTGAACAGTTTCTACAGCCCCCCTCCATCTCTCAAACGCTATGGTTCAAAAATGCTGTGAATTTGATCTCCAGCTTCACTGACATGTCCCATTCAGAAATAGCCAGACTGACTTAAAAAAGAAATCTTGATGCCTCTTTCTATTTCTTTCAAACCCTTTAAATGTCAAGTTCCAGACCACTGCTCTGCCTTGCCGGGTGGTTGGATACCAAACCCATGAGCGCTGGGTTTAGAATAGCACGCCTGGCGTGGCCGGAGGAGGAGTCTGACTTCATGCATTCCTAATGCACGTCTATTTTTACAGCCATGAGACACGTCGCCTTCCCTCGCTGTTCACATCAATATCACACAGGGACGCTGACACAGGGCCATCTGTCCCCGCAGACGCGTTCTTTTGGGAGGGGAGGCAGAGAGAATGGGAGGAGGAGAGAGATGCATTTTTGTTCTAAGTCTGAAAATTGATTTGGGATGTGATAGCTTCCAGACTTGAGCTGGCCAGATATGCCTTTTGCCAAATGCTGTTGGGGATAGAGTGTCTTATTTTTCCACCTCCTCCTGAAGCTTAGCACCATCGGTCGGCTACCAAAGTACTCACTCATTCACTTACTCGCTCATTTGCCTGTGGTGCACCAGCTCAGGCCACGCATCCTTTCACCGTGCTTGACTCTTCTGGAGGCCATGCCTGCTATGCACCAGGGCATGGAGGTGGGAGGGACGTGCCCTGGAGGGAGAACCGATGAGGCAAGTCCCTTCTCAGCACAGGCAATGTGTCCAGGGCTGTGCCCAATCTTCAAGTCCAACCAGGTGGAGTTTTCCCCTGAAACAAGCGTCCCTGTATGAGACAAGAGATGAGTCCAGACTTGAAAGCCAAAGAAGGAAGGATTTCTTGTGCACTGGAACAAAAACAAGCGGTCACAAGGGAAATGGGGGCTCTGGACAAGTGTGGCTATGGACCCCAGAACTTGGCCTGAGCCAGCCCTTCCGGGAGAGCCGCACACTCTGGGAAAGGAGCCCTAGGAATGAATCTACATGAAAGAGCCGTACTGGGAACCCACCCATTTGATGCTTGTTACTCTTTGTGGGCCACTGCGCTTTTTCATCTCCCTCCTCTGATAATGAATGCACCCACTCATTCTTTGACACGCTGCTACCCCACCCCTGGTGGTCCTAAGGGACATGTCAATCGTGCAACTCCACCTTCCCTCGATAATAGTTCAGTGCCAGCCCCAGCCAATCAGAATATTCCTCTGAAGGGGACTACAGTGATTAATTCTGGGAGGCACAAACGATCCTGGTGTGGCCAGTTAGAGGCTGCCCTGGGCCTCTTCTGCCAGACCTAACAAGGAAGATGACCATCTCAATTGTGTTGCTAAATTGAGAGACTATGAGTCTTAAACTGCCAGTCACCACCTTGCCTGCTCCATCGAAATGACCCATGTGAAGGATAAAGCCAACTGGAGACCACAGAAGCTAAGAAAAGAGAGAGTCTGATGACTTCAATTGACACCTGGTACCACCATGCAGAAACCAGTCCCTGGATTGGCCGTTGATGAGAGTCAATAAGTTCTTTTTCCCCCTCTCCCTCAAACTAATTTGACTTGAACTCGTAAGCAACAGTGTCCTCATTGATTGGCACTTAGAACCCCCTTGGCCAGGTGGGACACGGAGAGTGGGATCTCGGCCTCGCTTTGTTCACCCTCTGAGACTCTCCAAGCCTGTACTGAAATGTGTACTGGTGCTAGAGGCTGCCACCAGGGCTCCTGGTCCAGCCCATTTCAGACCTGATCAGAGGTGCCACCCTCTAGTGCCAGCAGCTACCATCAGCAGAACATCTTTTGGAGCACCCTGCCACAGACTTCCGCTGTCCCTGACTTGGCAGGTCCCCGTGGTGCTGCAGTTTCTAGATCAGTGAAGCATCTTCTGGCTTCAGGCAGCTACCACTTTGTCCCAGCTCTGGGAACAGACTGGACTTACCCTTTGTAAATTTGGAAAATGCCCAGATATTTGGGAAAAGGGGGCCTAAGAGAGAGAGAGATGAGGCTCCCAGGGAACCTGAGCATGTGGGGGCTTAAACCTTGCTCTTTTGGCCATTATAGGAAGAGGCATTATTTATACTCACATTATGAAGTTGGTAATCCCAGGTCTGCTAAACCACAAGGAAGAGGTCCAGCCTCCAGGCTCATAGGTGGACCAAGCTGACACCCATTGAACCATCCTCCACCCCAACACAAGGCAAATTTAGGGGAGGGGGGTTAAATTGAAAGCCACCAGGACACACACAGATGAAGACAAGACGAGACAAGACAGTCTTGGTCTGGAGGAGCCTGTGGCCCCCAGTTAGGAGATCTTTTGAAAAGAAACCTATAACACAGCACAATCTGAGGCACATTTTTAAAATTAAATTTCTTTTATTGTGATAAAATATACACAGCATAAAATTTATCATTGTTACAATTCATCAGCATTAATTACAGTCACACGTTGTGCAACCATCACCTCTGTTTTCAGAACTTTGTAATCACTCCACACTGAAACTCTGTACCTATTAAGTAATGACTCCCATCCCCTCTATTCTACTTTCTGTCTCTATGAATTTGTCTATTCTAGGCACTTCATGTAAGTGGAATCATCCAATATTTGACCTTTTATGCCTGGCTTATTTCACTTAGCATAATGTTTTCAAAATTCATCCACATTGTAGCATGTGTCAGGATTTCACGCCTTTTTAAGGTTGAATAATATTTTATCATATGGATATACCACATTTTGTTTATCCATTCTTCCACTAATGGACACTTGAGCTGTTTCCACCTTTGGCTGTTGTGAATAATGCTGCTATGAACATTGTCGTTCAAGTATCCGTTCAAGTCCCTGCATTCGATTCTTTTGGGTATATACCTAGGAGTGGCATTGCTGGATCACACAATAATTAATTCTATGTTTAACTTTATGAGGAAGTGCTGAAGAATGTTTGAAGCACATGGGTGGAAGGATGGGTGGAGGGCACGAGGGTAGGGGAGAAAAAACAGAAATTTTAGCATCCCCACATGGTCTTTTACTATGGCTTTGGATCTGCAACTTGACCTTCTGTATCTGTCTGTTCATTTACAAAGAGGTGATAATACCTTCACCTCCTAGGGGTGTGGTGAGAATGACATGTGACAAGGTGGAGGAAAGTTAGTGCCTTCACATCTGGCACAGAACCCCTCTTAGGGGAAGATGCATTGGTTTGAGGTGAAGCCTTAGCAAGTGCTTCTGATAGAAGCAGGCGTGTCACATCTGGGCAAGGGCGTCTGTCCAAGGGGGAAACTAGAGGCTGAAATCTAGCCTGCTCTACACTCAAGCCAGTGACCCAGCATAGGGCTGGGTCACCCCTCATCTATTCCCACACAGCAGTGAATGTGGAGTTTCTCAATTCACATCTGACCCCCTGGCTCCCCATCACCCTAGGATAAAGTCCACACTATACTGTGTGTCTTAAAGGCCTCCAGACCTAACACCCATCTGCATCTACAGCTCTCATTCTGGCCCCAGACTCCTTGAACCCGATTCGCCAGACCTCCTGAATTTCTTTCCATTATTTCAATATGAAATGCTCTCCCTCCCTCCACTCTTCAGGTGGGGAAATTGAAGCTCTACCAAGGTCAATGCCTTGCCCAAGCTCACACTTCTGGCGAGAAGCACAGTCAGGTTAAAATCCAGCTTTAGTAAAGGCAAAGTCCACACTCTTTTGGCTGCGGGGTTAGCGTGCAGACAGAATTAAAGGTCAGAAGCCCTGCGGTGTCATACCAGCTCTGCACTCCCCAGCTGGATGACCTCGGGCAAGTCACCTCCCTTAGAATCTTTGCTCTGCCACATACTAGCTTTGTAATCACAAAGTGCTACATAATCCTAGGACCATCAGAGGTGTGCCAATGGGAACTGTTATATATATTTTTTTATATATGTATATTGCTGTTATATGGGAGTTAGCTGTTCTTGTCTCTTCTGCCCTCAGTAGGAACTCTGTTATGTCTTATGAATAAAACCTGTAAAATGAAGCACAATTTGAAATAGAAAAGTCCCTGGCTAGAGCAGCTCAATTTCCAACGGTCTGGGACATCAAAGTAGCCAGGGTACCTAGAGATTGCTAAAGCACTCTGAACGGACGTCCATCTCCAGCACTTCATTTCCTTAACAAAGACTGGAATGAGCAAAGAAATGACACTGCAGGAATCTATTTTACAGACAGAGATTGGGAAAATAAGAGAAAATGAATTTCCGTCACATCAATCAGCAAATGGAAGCTCTCCAGCTGCCTGGCCAAATGCCATTGCACTTATGTCAGCACGTGATGCCATCAGGTCCAGAGGAGAGAGTCAACTCACACCAGGGGTCCCCAGGCTCTTGTTGGCTCCAACCAAGGCCAAGGGTGCTTTGACTCACAGTGGACAGTTCTCTGGGATTTGGAGTCTCGAACAATCCTTCGGGAATTCTCTGGAAATGCTGACCATTGGCCCAGAAAATCTTCTCCCAGCAGCATCCAATGGAGTCTGACACCATTCCAGGGCCTTATGCAGAGGGGAATCCATCACCTTCTTCCCACCACCCAGATGGAGAAGTGGCCAAACAAATAACCAACTTCACTACAAATTTAAAAACATATTGATTCTCCAAACTAGGCACATGATCATAAATTGTACAGGCACACCCTATGACCCAGCAACTCCCCTCCTGGGTTGTATTAGTTATCTATTGCTACATACATATCTATTGTCTCAAAATTTAGTGGCTTAAAACAATAATAAACATCTATTATCTCAGTTTCTGTGAGTCAGGAATTTGGGAGCAGTTGTACTGGATGCTCTGACTCTGATGAACTTGTAGTCGATTTGTCAGTTGGAGCTTAGTCACCTGAAGTTGTGATAGAGACTGGAGGATCCACTTCCACGGTGGCTCACTCACACGGTGAGCTGGTGCTGGATGTTAACAGGAGGCCTTCTTCTCACCACGTGTTCCTCTCCATACGGCTGCTTGAGCGTCCTCACAATGTGGCAGCTGCTGTCCTCCAGAGTGGATGATCCAAGAGTGAGCAAGGCTGTAATCTCATTTATGACCTAGCTTTGGAAGTCACACTCTATCCTTTCCGTAATATCCTACCTGTTACATAGGCCAGCCCTGTTCAACATGGGAGAGCATGAATTCCAGCAGGCGAGAAACACCGGGCTATCTTGGAGGCTGACAGCTATAAAGGCCTCCATCCCACAGCAATTCTTACCAGGATCCTAAACAGATGCGTGCAAAGATGGTCCCCACAGCATTGTTCAGAGTGCTGGGGAGGGGAAGCTCTCTGGGCAGAGAAGGAGATGTAGAGGACACACACTAGGGAGTATTGTGCAGCAAGCAAAAGAAAAGGATTAAATGTACACATGGAAATATGGAGAGATCATGGTGCTATAGAACTGGTGTCATTCTATAGCACCACCCCATTGATGTCAATTAGAGATACACGCAGATAAAACAATGATAAAACACATTTTGCGAGACGTACAACCAATACACATGTTAAATCTATTAAAATGGCTACCTGTGGGGGGCGGGTGGGAACGGGAGAGCGGAATGGGGATTAAAGGGATAAATGAGTAAACAAATATATAGGGCATAGGGACAAGTAATAATGGGTGCCATGACCTGAGGAATAAGTTACCTCAACCCTTTGCACCTGAGAACCAAAAGAACCCTTGCACAAGGAAATAGACCACTTCCCCTACACCTGGGTCACCTGTGGTGATGCAACCTACTACACAGCTCCCTTCAGGGGGGTTGATTTGTTGTTATTATTGTTGACGTGCTGGTGGTTGGTTGGTTGATTGATTTTGTTTTGCATCCAAACCCCTGTCTCCAACCCACTCTCTCTAGAATTCCAGACTCTATTCCCACCTGGGTGTTGCATAAACTGAATTCATTGTCTTTCCTCCAAATCAGCTCTTCCCCTGTAGGCTCTCACTCTGGGAAGGGCTCCACCATCCACCCAGCCATCTAGTCAGAAACCACATTATCATCCATCCTTCTGCACTCTCGCTCTGCCCAGATCTGATAAGACGTCCTACAGATACCAGTTCAAATACCCATTATCCCATCTTCTAGATAGGGCCTCCTTGTCTGAAAGTGGGAATATGAGTGGTACCTGTCTTCATACCAACTAAGACACTCTGAGTTGCAAATAACAAAACAGCTAAAACTCACTCACTAAGACACTCTGAGTTGCAAGTAACAAAATATTAATAGCTCAAACTCACTCAAGCAAAGACTGGCACACTTGTCAACAGGCCCTGGTTTTAATCTCCAGGCTCGGCTCTGCTCTCTGCCTTGGGTAGGCATCCCCCACCCAGGGCTCTCCAACAGGCTCTCCGCTGGTGGTCACAAGCTAGAGGCAGAAACTCCTAAATCCACTCAGCTTCACATCCTTTGGGGAAAAGTAAGACCTTGTTCCCAAGCATTGTCGGCTCTCTTTGGGTCAAGTGGCCATCCCTGAACCAACCATGATGGCCAGGGAAATGCTCTGATCAGCCAGGCCTGAGTCCATGTCACACCACTGCACTGCAGTAGAGTCACCTCACAGAAGCACAAGGAATGGCAGTGGAGCAGGATGGGGGAAGCAGGACACAGTGATCAGATGAAGGGCAAATGGAACCTGGGTGGCTCCATGGTCAATAACCACCACTACCTCATATGCGTCATGAGGGTGCAGTGAGGTTGTGTGCTGGACATTAAAAATATCCTCTGTAAGTGTAGCTATTACCAGCATCCACATCAGCATCCACATTATTAACTTGTAGGTAAGTATTTGAGCATATTAATAATTTTAAAATGCCAGAAATTCCAAAAATTAGCAGCACAAGTAAATACAAACCCTTATAATCCTTAAGAGTTCTTGCAATAGCAGATAATGGCCAGTGAGTACCACCCATGATTTTATTTTGCTTTCATAAATTAAAAAGCTTTTACAAGTCACAATTTTCTAATGAGTACATACGTTATTTGTTGACAGAGAGTATTTCAGTTTTAAATTTAAAACACTCTATTAAAGTTCATCAAAATCTTCAGGAGAAGAAGAAATTCTCCAGTTTATCAGAATTCCTGCAGCTCTTCTGATTGGTTCCCCACACACAGCTTGGGCCTGGGTTTTTATCCAGGGCCTTGTGTCGTTCTCCAAGTCTTTCCTACATCAGAGTCTTCTCACCTCAACTAAAATGTCAACTCCCAGAGAGCTGGGCGCCTGACCACACTTCCCCGAGTGCCCTCAAGCTGCCTGGGAGGGTGAAGGCTTCTGAGCTGGTTGTCTGGCTGTCTGACCGGCCCACTGTCTGTCCATCCGTCTGACTGACAGTACAGCTTGGATCCCAGCGGTTGGCAGAATTCCCATGTGTCTACACAGCCCACATCCCCCAAGCCCCACTGCTGCCAGCCAGGGCTTAGGCCCCGCGCATTAGAGGCTCCATTTGCGCCATTAACAGGAGCCTCGGCAACAGCTGCCGGCAGCAGGTGCGTAGCCACACAGAGCCCAGCTCTGCAGAGAAATCTTTTGCTCGTTGGAGCCAGCTGTAGAGACAGTGAAGAGAAGTGGGAGGGGGGAAAGCTCTTTCTGAAAGCCAGCACAGAACAGGGAAAGTTTGGTCCCGGCCATTTTCATCTTTGAGTCAATCAGTCTGACAGGCCAGCTGGTTGTGCACCCAGTCACAGCAGAGCCAAGCACCCTCCTCACAGGGACTAGTCGGCCCCACCTGTTCCTCTCACTCTGAGGGGCCCTTGCCCTGCCTCCGAACCCAAACTTCCCTCCTTCCCAGGGAGGGGAGGGGACAAATAGGAGAGAAGAAAAGGGACCACCTTTTGGAGCCTCCATCATGGACTAAATGCGCCCTCTCAGGCCCCGCCTCGGCCCTCCAGAAGCACAGTCTGCAGTTTAGCAACCCCCGCAGGTGCACAGGAAAGCGAGAAGCCCTGGTTTGGAGGTCAGGCATCCAGTTCATCCTTTTTAACCACTTCTGTTGAGCTTCAGCTATATGCCTGGCAGTGTTGTAGGCACTGGGGGACATCAGTGACAAAGGAGATAAAATATGCCAGTTTATGGTGGAGAGAAACAGGCAATAAATAAGATAAATACGCAAAATGGATAGTATGCTAATGGGTAATAACTGCTAAGGAGAAAAATTTTAAGTGGGAAAGGGGAGCAGAGAACGCCAGGCTCGCACACAGGAAGGCCCCGAGAGAGGAGGGCACCGGCACCCAGAAAGGACCTGGGGGGAAGGGGGGACCGACAGCCTGGTGTGCCCAGGACTGAGGGGATTCCCAGGAGGTGGGACTTCAAGTTTAAAACCAAAGCAGTCTCAGGCAAACAGGGACAGCTGGTCACCCTAGAAGGAGGGCGGTGGTGGTAGAAGAGCTGGGAAGAAGGGGACAGCCTCCTGCAGACCCTCAGGCTCCACCCAGTCCTTCTGAGTCAGAATCTGCATTTTCCCAAGGCCCCCAGGGGATCTGGGTATTTGTTAGCTCCTTGTAGACCTTTGTGAGGACTTTGGCATTTACCCTGAGATGGGAGACCATGCAGATCAGGTGCTATAACATTTAACAAGCTGCTGGGTTGGAATAGACCAGCGGGGGTGGGGGGTTGGGGGGTAGACCAATGAGAGGTCAGCAGTAACCCAGGTGGGCAACAGCAGCGGCTACTAGGCCCAGGCCGGCCGGTGACCACAGAGGTGACGGAAGGTGGTGGAAGTGGCTGGGTTCTAGATATATTTTTGAAGGGAAGACGTCCCTGAGGAGTTAAGTGAAGTATTTTCTACAAAATGCCTTCTCCAAACCTCACCTCCCTTGGATTAATCACTTACATTAATCCCCTTCCTTCTACCAATATTTTTGGGGGCCTGATTAGAGAAGTCCCTACGCTGGAGGAATGAGAGCCGGCCACAGGAGGCAGTACTACCAAACCAGCCATCGCAGGACAACACAATGTGCTCTCTGATGAAGGGCACCCAAGGGGCTCTGAGGGGACCAGTCCGGGGAAGGGGTCAGGGTTCAGCAAAAGGTCCCCCCAAAAGACTAGTCTTCACATCCAAGCTGACTCTCAAGGAGCCCAAGGTGAAAGATGCTGCAGACACAGGAAGCAGCTCCTTAAGTGCTGGAGGGCAGGAGAGGGGGAGCATTCCCAGTTTTGGGATCACGGAGGTCACTGTGGACCTGGGTATGGTCCTGCCAGGCCTCTGCTCAGACCTCCAAGGCTCCTCACTGCCCAGAGGAACACGGCCAATCCCACAGCCGCAAGTCCGATGCCTTCTTCATTCCGGCCCACACGTATTTTCAGTTGCGTTTCCTGCTCTCCCCTCCAAATTCACTGCTTCTCTGTGACCCCACCTGGCTATGCTGCTTCAGACCTCCACACCATTTCCAGGCCTGTAACCGGGCAAGGGCCCCTGCTCTGGACCCAGGCTGTAAAAAGCCTCATTCTGGCCCTTCCTTTGGCCATGCCCCTCCCCTTGCAGCAAGCAGCCGCTAGGGCCAAGGGGACATGCCACCCGGAGCTTACATACCCCCCCCAGGCCACCCTCCAGTGTCTGGAACCCCAGGGTTCACTACTCAACTGTGTAGCCCCCTTCCAGGGCCTTCGTTAGACCTCTTCCCCTGGCTGGTCCTGCTGAATGTGGACAGGATCTGTGTGCACACCCAGGCTAGCTGTTTCCTGGGGCTGTGTTCAAACTCTGGATGTGTTGGCGGAGGTGGCCACACAGTGTGGGATAGAGTCAGGGATGGGAAGAGAAGGGATGGGCTACAGGCTCTCCCTGATCCATCTTACTCCAGTGCAAAATTCTAAGGATTCTGAAAATTCTATTAAGGTTATTAAGTATGAAATGTCTAATTTCCTTAAGTACTAAGTTTGACAGTTGATATCTCTGACATTTCAGTTTGACACTTCTTGTTTTATTTTTATTGTGACGGGACATCCTCAGTATTTCAAATACATGTTTTGGTTTGTGATTATCTTTCAAAATTTTTTTAGGGCAATTTTTGTGAAACCACAGATAAGTCAAAAATTCGTGTTATTTTCGAATATGAGTTCCATCGTGGAAACAACGCAGCTCAGACATCTGGAAATATCAATGAAGTGTTTGGGAAGGATGTGGCTAACGCACACAGAGTATGTCGATGGTTTGGGAAGTTCCATTCTGGTGACTTTAATCTTGAAAATGAGCCACGTGGGTGACCTGAGACCAAGGTGGATAATGATGAGCTGAAAGCTGTAGTGGAAGCGACTCCATCTCAACCTATGCGTGAATTAGCAGCAAGGTTTGACGTTACTATTCCAACAATACTGGACCATTTGAAACAAATGGGCAAGGTAAAGAAGCTAGATGGATGAGTTTTGCATGAATTAAATGATCGTCAGTAGAGAAGTTGTCTGGAAGCTTGCCTTTCTTTGCTGTCATGACATAAGGGCAAACCATTTCTACACCATATTGTTAAATGTGATTCATTTTCACAATCACAAGCATTCGGCACAATGGTTGGATAAAGATGAAGTGCCGAAACACAGTCCAAAACTGAATAGTCATCAAAAAAAGCTAATGGTGTCTGTTTGGTGGTCCAGCGCTGGTATTATCCACTACAGCTTCATGAAACCTGGTCAGTCGATTACAGCGGATGTCTACTGCACCCAATTGGATGAAATGATGAGGATGCTTGTGATTAAGCAGCCCAGATTTGTCAATGGAGACAGACCAGTCCTCTTGCAAGACAACACTTAACTACATGTTGCACAAATAATACTGCTCAAACTACAGAGGCTGGACTTGGAAAATCTCTGTCACCCACCATATTCACCAGATCTTACACCAACTAACTACCACTTCTTCCAGGCTTTGGACCACTTCTTACAAGGAAAAATGTTCCATTCTCAAGGAGCTGTGGAAAATGCCTTTGGCGATTTCATCGCCACTTGCTCTCCAGGCTTCTTCGCTGCTGGCATAAACAAGCTACTGTTAAGATGGCAAAACTGTGTTGGTAGTTTAGGCGCATACTTTGATTAATTGTACTGCTTCTTGTTTGAGGTATAATAAACTACACTTTTGATTCGAAATCAGACATTTCATATTTAATGACCTAATACATCAGAACCTGCCTTCCAGATCATTATGAAGATATACGTGTGCAGATAAGCAGATAAACCTATTTTATTTAACAGATTGTTAGTGTGAGTTATAACTTTTTACTGTTTAGACATATGGTCTATGGCCTTCATTTGTACTCTCACCCTGGGATCCACAAATGTTCTGCCCAGGCTTATGGCAAAATTTTGACCCTGTAGATCTCCTTGGAATGTTCCTCCCCTCCCCAACTTGTTCTAGCTGACCTGAAATACATTCAAGGGCCATGTGGAGATCATCTGTCATTTCTGCCTGCCATCAATCCTATCCCCTTTCAGCTGGTACCTAAAGCCTTCTTTTCTGGAAGAAACCCATTTCCTGTGGTTTGGGTAGGGCTGAGCTCCTAGGGCCTAGTCTGTTGGAATAAGACTGTCTCTTTATGTTGGAAAGACAGGCCAGCAAGAGAGAAGAAAGCAGAACCATGGGATGGAAGGGGGTGGAGACAGAGCCCAAGGAACTCTATGAGCCCCTGGATCCAGCCATGCCTGAACTCAGACCTACCTTTGGACTTCACAATTACCTAAACCAATAAATGCCCCTTTAAGCTGGTTGGAACTGGATTTCTGTCACTGGCAACTGAAGAGCCTTAATACTAATTCTAATTCATAGAATCATGGGTGTCAGAGCCCACAGGGGGCCTTAGAAACTTTCCAATAAAACTTGCACTTTTCCTTGTGTGAGGAACCTGAGACTCAGAAAGGTGAAACAGTTTGTCCCAAATCACACAGTAAATTAGGGCCAGAGCTGAGACTGGAGGCCAACCCTCACCCCTGAGCTGCGGTGCACCCCCCCTTCCAAGTCATCTTCCTCAGCCCTCCCAGACCAGAGCTACCCCCCCTCCCTCCCCTCAGCAACAGTGTGAGGTCCCTGTTTCCACACATCCCTGTTTCTTGTCTTGCATTTGTATTATCAGTTCATTGGTTCCAGTGGGTGTTGCATCCCAATTCGAGCAGTAAATCCCTAGACAAGAATGCCAGCCCATCCCTCATTCTGAAGCCCCACTGGGCCAAGCTTCATATCTGGCTCATAGCAGGGGCTGCAAGGGTACTTGCTAATTTAACAGTCAAAGGCCCCGATGCCTGGTTGGCAAAATCCAACCCCCCTTGCCATGAAGTGTGCCATCTTTGTGTTAACGTTTCTTGTAGGCAAGCCTTTTTTATTCAACAAGCTATTTCCCAGGCCATTAGGAGGAACTACAACCAGAGGCAGAAACGCTATGTTGCTTTTTTTCTCCATTTCCTTTTGTTTTCAATTTTCTGCTTGTGGAGTTGGTTGTTTTTTTTTTTTCCTCCCTTCTTTAACAGCCCAAGTTGCTAAATTGCACATCACCAGCAACTCCTGTGAGTTTAGTCCTTAAGTGTTACATTTCTGTAACAGATACTCCATAAGCAGCACTTATCTTAAGGAGGGGCTGGTAAGGCACGCTAAAATTACATTTCCATTTCTGTTCCTATGTTTTTAAGCTGTTATTTTAGCATTTCTGACTAGTTCACAGTTGACACCTACTGATGGAAAATTAAATGAAACTTGGCCAAGAACGAGCCTTCCCTCTCCTCCCCAGGCTGGGAACTATCTCCTTCTTATAAGGACACACAGCTGTAGAGAGGCAGAAAGACTCCCAGATTTGGAAACACAAAATCTGTAGTACAATCCCAGCCCTTCCGCTAAGTAGCTTTTGGACTTGGGGCAAATCACCTAAACCCTCTGAACTTTATTTCTCTCATCTGTAAAGTAGAAACCATACCTGCATAATAAGGTTATTGTGAGGTTTTATATCATGTAAAAATATCTGACTATATACTGACAACATGAATAGTATACTATGAAAATTCTTGACACATAGTAGACACTCAATAAATGTTAGTTATTTCTAGATCTTATTCTTTTTTTTTTTAACTACTTGATTTTATACCCTTTGGATTGGTGTATGCTCTGAACTGGTTAATATGGGAATTACAGGGTTCCTCTCCTTCCCAGTTAAATTAGCAGACCATACCCCAAATATATGGCCATGGGGTCAGTCTCAGTTAAGACCCTTCAGCAGCACCTACTATTCCGGGATCAAGTCCAAACTCCATAGCACCACATGCAACATGAACCTTCCTCTTCCTCTCCCTCTCCTGCCACATCCCCACCTGGAACCCTTGGTCATGTACTTCCAGCTGCCCCATATGCCCTTTCCCTGCCTGACAACCTGGCTTCAGTCCTCTTCAGACTGTAAGACAGAGTTTTGTTGCATCCTGTCCTTGGGCTCCCACAGCACCTTGTGCCTCCCCTTCAGACTGTCATCAATGGTGTGGCCCATGTCCCACTAGACTGTGAGCACCTGGGTAGCATGAACTGTGTCTTGCTCATCTTTTATCCTTGGTGTCTGCAAAATGCTTGGCGTACAGTAGGAGCTAATAAAATATTTCTTAACAGTATAAGAGGATTAATTTATATAGAAAAATAAATAAGAGGAAGATTTGCTATGTAAAGACAGAAGGTCTCCAATTAATATATAAATTCAATATAATTCCAACCCATATTCTAATGGGGTTTATATGAAACTTAAAAAACTAATTCTAAAGTTTGTCTAAGGAGTAAATTCATAAGAATAAACAAGATAAGTTTAAAGACCTGCTCTACTAAATACCAAAATGTGTTATAAAGCTTTATCAATTAAAATAAAAGTAGAATAGGGAAATGGATTGATGGATCAGACTAGAGTCCAGATATATACCTGTGTAATTATGAGAACTGGGGACAAGATAAACAAAGCGTTTTATATCAGCAGGGAAAGATGGGCCATTTAAAAAAAAAATGGAACGTGAACAACCAGCTGTCTATATAGGAAAAAGCAAGAGTTAGGTCCCTTCTGGTGTCAGCCAGAATAAGCCATACTATGCTGTAGTAATAAACATCTCCCAAATCTCAGTGACTTACCACCATGAAAGCTAATTTCTGGCTCAGGGTACAGGTCCATTGCAGGTTGGTGGGAAGACTCTGCTCTTTGAAATCACACAGGAGCCAGGCTTATGGAGCAGCCATCATTTCAAATGTTACCAGAGGAGGTCTGGACACAGACCAGAAGGTCTTGAGTTAGCAATTAAATGCTTGTTCTTGAAGTGACCCATCACTTCTGCTCACAACTCTGGCTGGAACTAGTCACATTGCCCCACCCAACCACAAGTACATAGGAAGTGAAATCCTACCACGTGCTATAAAGTGAAGAGAACCAGAAGTATTTGGTAAAGAACACAATACCGACACACTACCTTTACCATTTCATCCCCCTCCCACAAAAAAACTATTTTCAATTTTTTTTTTTAAAGCAGAAGGAAGTATAAGGAAAATTTTTTTATATATAATCTTGGACAGGAAGATGCTTCCTATTCAAGGAATTAAACCCAGAAGCCATAAGGAAAAGAATTACAGATTTAATTGCATAAAAATGTAAAATTTTTGCATGGCAAAGTAATCTACAAATGAAGATAAAGTGATAGGCCAGAGAAAATAATTGTACCATCATATGTAACTGACAAAAAGTTAACATCCATAATATACAAAGAGTACCTGAAAATCAATAAGAAGATTCAACATGTAGAATAGTGGGTAAGTGGTAGACAGCCTTCATTAGAGGATTTGGGGAAATAAACATCCTCATATACTGTTGTTAGAAGTATAAACTGATTTTTCTCTTTTTCTTAGAGTAATCAACATGTTAAATAAATGCACATAAATTTAATGCACCAATTCTTCTAAGTCCTACAAAATACTATGTGTAAATGTATATACATAATGTTATCATAAAAATCTTATTGGTAAAAAATAATATTTGCAATTATATTGTTTTATATGTACCATATTGGTCATTACAGAATTGTTGGTAATGGCAAAAAGAAATTCTTTTAAATGGAAAAAAAGACCAATATATTGCTTTAAACAAATATGGTACATCCATGCCACGAAATACTATGCTGTCATGAAAAAATGTGAGATAGTGTTGTAAGCACAGTTATAGAAAGATGTTCATGATACAGTTGTTGTGTGAGGTTTGTAGTGCACATTGATCACTCCTCCCCTCTCATTTCTAACATAGTTATAAGGAATCCTAAGAACCAAATAAGACCAGGGCACACCAGCTCTACTGACGATGAAGTGCCATGAGTGGGCCCAATCGAGGGTCCAACCTCAGTCCATGAACCCAGACCTGACCTTTCATAAATTAGAAATCAATTTCAGTTTTTAAAAAGTCCCTATTATTACAATACTAATTTCTTCTGGAATATTTAAGCATGGAAAGAAAAGGGTTCCAGCAATCACTTAACCTTGGTATGAAATGATGTAATTAATTAACTGGCCTAGGGTCACCCACCAAATGGGTTACAGAGCTGGGATTCAAAGTCAGATCTGACAATAGAACGAGCGTTTTTCCACTTCAAGCCTTTCCTCAATTCTCCTGATTGTATCCCTGTCTTAAGCTAGGTCACCAGAAAGTTGCATTCCTGGGATCAAGCCTGTGGGGTCCTTCCTCCAAACAGAATTGTGTTTACCAATCTCTCACCTTAACATTATGGTTTGGCCTTCACCAATATAACCTCTGCTCTTTCTCTAAAAGCTGAACCCAGAGATGTCTGCCTTGTGCTGTTTCACGTGCCTCTTGGGGAAGTCGCACCCTAATGACTTCTCCTTGGAGCCATCCCACTGCACAGACAGGCTCTACTCTATAGTCAGTGAGAACATGATGACCCTGCTCTGTGCTCTCCCCTCCCCACTTGCCTCCTCTGGTAGGAAGCTCAGCATCATATTTTGCCTTCAACAACCAAAATTTCCCTGAGTCAGTTATGGGCTTCCATCCCACTATGCCTTTTATCTCATTGTACTTCCATGTGGCACAGACAGCCTGGGCAGGAAGCCCAGCTCCATGAGACCTGGGAAAGTTAAGTTCCTTTTGCCTCAGTTTCCCAGTCTGTACAGTGGGAGTGGAAGTCACAGTTTCTCTCTCATGGGTTTTTCCTGGGGATTAAATGAGATAATGCATATACTGCACCTATACACGGAAAGCACTCTGTAGAGGCTAAAATTCCCATTTTATTCCAAAATAGTGGAATATTGGCAATTTCATGTGGTTCAACCTAATAGGTTTTTTGACAAAAGTGGGTAGGCTGTAGATAAATATGATGCAGTTTCTCAACCCATCAGGCATAGGTAGACATTTGGACAGTTTCCTATTTGGAAGGAGAGGTAACTCTGGCGTCCTAGCTGGTCTTGCAGTGGCCTGGGGCGGGGGGTAGGGGTGGTAAGAAGGGGCAGCCAGGGGGCAGCTGAGAACCCAGGGACAGGAGAGAGAAGTCTCAGGAGGGAGATGGGAAAGTGTCAAAGGAAAACTTTCTGGGCTCAGACATTGCCCAAATACACCCCAAATCCCAGGCCTCCCTCTGCTCAAGTTGTTCCCCAAAGCCTGCCCAAATCCGACCCACTCTTCAAAAGGCAGGCTGACCTGGCCACAGTCAGCCTTCCCCCACCCAGCTGAGGTATACCCCCTCCCCACACCCCTACAGCATGCCTTCGGAAGGAGTCTGGGTCTCAGGCCTGACCGGCCCGCCTTCTACCAGTGGTGGTGACAAACGCACCCGCCTCCCATAGATGGTGAGCTTGGGCAGGCAGGCACCTGGTCTGAAATGAAACTTCACTGAGCTCATGGTTTTCCCTGGGGGCCAGTCCTAGCATTCCACCAAGAAGTCAGATATTAATCTTATAAAGCTGTTGCATTTGGGAGGAAGTAGAGGGAGAGAGAAGGGGGAAAAAAGAAGAGCAGTAGGACAGGGACCAGTGGCAGCTAAGGAATTTCTACCCAGAAGGGCTGAGGGGCACTGAAGGGGGAGCTTAGGACTTGCCTTGTAGCTATATTGATGCAGCAAGCTCACTGCTTTATCTTAGATGGCATGTTTATTTGGGGAGCCTTGGAGGTTAGCAGATAGAAATGGAGTGGGTGGGGCTAGAGATGCCAACCTTCCCCCAGCCGCCCAGGCTAAATGACCTGGAATGCATCCCTTCCCTGCTAAATGTAAATGCAATCCTTTCCCTGGCAGGGACCCTCACTTGATTTCAGATAACAAGCATCAGTCTGCAATGGCAAACTGGGCTTCATCTTGGTCCCATCCTTGCTAGGTGACCTTGGCAACCCACTTAACCCCCGAGGCTTCAATTTCCCCAGCTGTAAGTTAAGCTCAACCTCTGTGCCGCCCTTTCCCGGCATTTAGAGCAAAGCCACAGAATCCTGCAGCCCACCCCTTGGAGGCAGCAGCACAAAAGGGAGCGATTTAGAACTGGAGCCCTGGTCTATGGTATCAGGGACCCCGGACTGGGCTCTGTTCCCGTGAGCGGCACAGGCTGCAGCTGGGGATTACAGGGACGCCTCCAGAGGCCGCCCCCAGTGGCACCCCCTGCCCGAGAGGCCCCACTCTTGTCAGAATATTAACACCCTGGATGCATTTGTGTGTTACTCATGATTGCGACCACAGTTCCAAAAGGATTATGCAGCATGCATATTTATGAGACAAGCCCAGACAAAGACTACCACATTTTAAAAGATGCAATTATCTCTAAAAAGTTCAGCTTTATTTTCATGCTAATGAATACAATATTTTTAAGCAAACCTAATTGGTTTGCCTGGGCTCCCATAAAAGCTCTCAACTCATTAGAGCTCTGAGGTCCCCATCAAAAGGGGCTTTAGAGGGAGCTGGGGGGCTGGTGAGGGGGCTGGTGCCCAGGAGGCCCGTTTTCAGAACTTTCCAGTCTGTGTGTGCTGCTGTCTCCTGGCCCCCTCCCCTGCCCAAGCCCTCTGGCTGGGTGACTGGTGAGGCTTTCAGGAGGGCCACCCCGGTAGCCTGGGCCCTGAGAATGTGGGAGCATCAGGGGAAACTTAGGGCCAAGGAGAATGTCCTCCCTCCTCTCTGCAGAGGAAGGGAGGCCAGTATTCCCAGTACCTTACCACACTCATACACCACTATCACCAAACCTCTGGCTTCCTGGTGGATGCTGGAATGGGTCTTCTCCTACCAGGCCATCAGCCAGGGCCTCGGGCTGGAGGAGGGGAGGGGCTTCTTGGCCCCAAGGTCCTCCATTCCCAGATACCCCTGTGCTCTGACATCTGGTCATTTGCTTTGACATCACCACCGGCCTTCAGATTACACTTTCTACTTTCAAAGCACTTTCACAATCATTTTCTCATTATATTCCCTTGTGAAGTACAGGTTGTTTTCACCATTTTACAAATGAGAAAACTGAGGCCTGGAGTCCCAGATATTCTCCATGACAAGTCAGATGGATACAGGGCTTTCTGTGACAAGGAGCTGTCCTCTTTGCACCTGACTGTCTGCCCTGCTTCATTCTGTGTCCCAGCCACCTCCCTGTAGTTTAAGCTAGGTCTTTTTCTTCTTACATGCCTTAAGGTCACCCCTGATCCTTAGCCCCACGGTGCAGTATACAGCTGTGTGGTATGTACATTGTGCAATGCCAGGAGATGCTGTAATCTACGAATGGCGCTCCCTGGAGTTTTGCACCACTATGCCCTACTCAGCATTCCTTCCTCCCACTGGCTTCCTGCAGGGCCATTTGGGGATCTGGGCCTATAAATTGTACAGCAAAGATTTATGGACCCAACCTGAGCTTTTCTGCTTGGATAACTCCTCTTAACCACCTCCTCGGGGCTGAAATCCAGGCACCTGGTAAAAACAGAATGCTGTTCAGGAAATGGCCAACAGGCTCAGGGAGCGCCATGGGATGGGGTAGGGGGGCGGGGGGCGGTGTTGAAGCAAAGCAGAAACCAATGGAAAACACAGGTAGGGGGTAAGTTCCAGCCTGGAAGTGAGGAGATGGGAGATCCAGGCTGGGCACTGCCATGCAGTGGCTCTGTGCCTCCATTTCCCCATCTATAAATGAGGGACTGGGCCTGCTGGGTCTCTGAGGTTCCATCTAGAGCAGCTATCTTTCAATTCCAGAACAGATTTTCCTAGAGAATTGTTTAAAGACACGTAAAACTAGAATCCATTGTAAAAGCAGAAAGAGGGTCCTGTGAATTAACCATGCTGGGTGTAATTCCATATGCTCATCCCACCCCGAGCTGGGGACACACTCTCAGGGCCAAGCTCAGTGGGCTGACAGGGAGAAGGCATGGGGCCAGCCGAGCAGTCAGGGGAGGCTGACGGGAGGAGGGCACTGATTGGACCTTAAAAACCAAGCCAACTGGCCGGGCGTAGTGGCTCACACCTATAATCCTAGCACTCTGGGAAGCCGAAGTGGGAGGATCGCTTGAGCTCAGGAGTTCGAGACCAGCCTGAGCAACAGCAAGACCCCATCTCTACTAAAAATAGAAAAATTCACCGAGCATGGTGGCACGCACCTGTAGTCTCAGCTACTGAGGCAGGAGGATTGCTGGAGCCCAGGAGTTGGAGGTTGCAGTGAGCCATGATGACGCCGCTGCACTCTACCTGGGGCAACCAAGTGAGACACTGTCTCCAAAAAAAAAAAAAAAAAACCAAGCCAACTAATCTGAGAGGAGCAGGGTGGGTATTCCAGAAAGGGCTGTGTGGTCCCAGCAACAAGGCAGACCTAGAAGTCACAGCAAGCTGAGTGGCCAGGCCGGGACAGCAGACAGTCGCTGAGGAGGAGGGGTGAGGCCTCAGTGGGGTCTGTGCTTTATAAAGCACCGTCGCCAACAGCCCCTGACTGCCACCTGGGAAGGAAAATATTGTGCTTCTCATTTCACAGGTAAGTAAAAGGAAGCCTAAAAAGTAAGTTTGCTTGTCTGAGAACACTCAGCCTGGGCTGGGAGCCAGAGTTGGTCTAAGACCTCAAGCCCCTGATTCCCCATTTTGTTATCATTTTCACTAAATTACCTTGAGGCCAGATTTGCAGGGCCTTGAATAATAAGATCAAGATTTGAGATTGTAGCTTATGGGCAACAGGGAGCTTCTGAAAGTCTTTAAGCAGAGAAATGACTTGGAAACCCTGAAGTTAAGAAATGAATGTGAAAGCCTGGCAGGGCGGCGAGAGAACCTCGGGGCCTACTTAGGAGGAATGTTATTTTGAGTTTAGCAATAGGGTATATCCAGGGCTCTCTACGGTTTTGCCTTGGAGAAGCTGAGTTACATGTTCTCCACTGGGCCTTCAAGTGGTACGCAGGGGGATAACCTGAAGGGTGTGGGGAATTGAACTCCTGACCTGGGGCTGTCACGCCAGGGACCTCACCAAAACTCAGAGCCAAACCCCACACCCTAGTCTTTATACCTGCCTAATTGGCTTAGATTTATCAAAGTAATTTTTAAGGGGGAATTTTATATGAAGGTGATTATGCTCAGCTAAACTAATTTTATTAAACAATGCTGCCTTAATGACAAACAAATCTATTATTAATATGTAACCGAGCAGCTATTTCATTCAATTTGCAGCATCAGTAATGAGCCCTGTGGTCACAAGAGCCCAGAAGCACCCTTTTCAAGGAAGGCAGCATGGCCCACAGGCCAGAACCCAGGACCTGGCCCCGGCCCTGCCGTGGACAATGTGTGACTCCAAATGGCCCTTCTCTCTCTGGGCTATTTCTCTCTGTAAAATGAAGGGCTTGAACTAGAAGTGCCCCAAGAAAATGCCCACTCAGCAGCTTTAGGAGCTGAGAGTCTGGATGGACTTTCAGTGCTTACTGTGTGCCTCAGTTTCCTCATATGTAGAGTGAGGATAATAATAGTGCCTATCTCATAGAGTAATTGTAAGCATTAATTAAGTTAGCACATGTAAAGCGCTTAAGCCATTGCCCAGGCACATAGGCAGTGTTACATAGATGCTTCTTATTTTTCATTTATATTCCCAGAACCAGGAGTTGGCAACCATGGATGGAACGGGTGAGGGCTCCTGCTTCCTCTGATCACTAATGCCCCTGGATCATGGGTTTTCTGGGGTGCCCTCCTTCCCCCTTTTAGGAAGGTGAGAGACATCACTACAGACAATGGAAAGAGGCCAGAGAATCCGATTCCAGCCCCCACTCAACCTTTGAGTGACCCACGGGACTGTGCCTTGGCTTCTTTAGCTCTCCAATATGGGTTATCCATGCTGTTCTAACTACACTGCTGGCTGTCCTAGGGGCCAGACAGGATCATGAGTGGCTCTCAAACGTGCAGAATGGGTCAGGATAACCTGGAGAACATACAGGGAATAGCTGATCTCTGGGCCCTGCCCCCAGAAACTTGATACCACAGATTTCTCCCTAGATCTGTGCACTTGGGACACCCTCTTGAGAGCCCCTGAACCTCTGGCAGTTCTGTAAGGCCCTCCACATCCTCTGCCTTTGTGGTCTTACTGTGCTTATGCGTTTTGAAAAGAAGACTAACTTGCACAGTTAATGGAGAATCGGAGGTAATATCTATCACCAGACCCATCGGTTCCTCGTCCTTTGGGATGCATTGGGATGGGGTTGGTGCTGGGACTGGTGTGGGACAGTGTGAGCAGCCTTCGAATACTCTGGGGCCATGCTGACGGGATGCCTTCTGAGTCCTCCTGCTGCAGAGACCTGCTATCTTGGCTGCTGAGAAACATGGAGCTGTTAAGATTCAGCCTTTCAGCAAGTAGCTGTTAACATACCATCAGTGCGCTGTCACAAAGACAGTTACCTGCCCAGGGTCACGAGAGCCCCCAGGCCCATCATGGTGCCCAACTTTCTGCAATTAGGCTCTCCCTGGGAGGAGGTATTGTGCCTCCAGAAGGCCTCTATTAAATCCCGACATACAAATGTATATGCACTATTTAGCCCCTTAGCAGGGCTTCTCTCTTTCCTCTAACCATCCCAATATGGAAACCCCCATCCTTTGTGCCTAACTCAATTTCCACCTCCTCCTCCCAGAAGCCTTCATATGCCCTCTGCATTTCCTAGCCTCCCTTCCAGGTAGGCGGAGACCATGTGATCTCTGCTGGCCATGAAATGTGACTAAGGCAGTAAAAAGCCAGTTATAAGTAAGCAAAGCCCAGACTAGCAATGAATTAAGGGCTCTTATTAGCTCATGTAACAAGAAGTCCCAAAACAGTTAAAGCTAAAAATAGGCAACCCCAGAGTTCGCTGGGCAGCTCATTAACATCATTAAGAACCCAGATTCTGTCTTTCTGCTCTGCCAGTTTCACCACAGTGGCTTCTGTTTTCAGTCTTGTCCCCCCATGGTTCCAAGATGGCCATATGACAGCATATGCATCATCTATTGCTGAGTAACAAATGACCCTGAAGCTCAGTGGCTTAAAACAGCCATGCACAGTTATGACCTTACCTAGTCGCTACAGGTGAGGAATTCTAGGGCCGCTTGGCTGGTGGTTCTGACTTGAGCTCGCTTGTGAGGTGACAGTGGAGATGTTAGGCAGGCTGCGGTCACCTGAAGGCTCCATGGGGACAGGAGGATGTGCTTCCAGGGAGGCTCACTCACTCACACCACTGGCAAGTCAGGGCTGGTTGTCAGGCAGAGGTCTCAGTTCCTCCCACAGTGGTCTCTCCACAGGCTGCTCGAGTGTGCATGACATGGTGGTTGCTTTCCCCAGAGCCAGCCAGCCATGAGAGCAAAGCTGAAGCATCAGTGTCTTTTTTGGCCTGTCCTCCACTGTCACGCACCGTCACATCTGTTACATTCCCTTCACTGGAATCCAGTCGCTAAGTGTGGCCCATGCTCAGAGGGAGGGGAAATAGGCTCCATCTTTGGAAGTAAGGTCAAAGAATTGGTGGGTATATTTTTAAAGCCATCACAAACAGTGTCCACACTGGAAGAGGGGAAAGGAAGCAAAAGGCTTCCTCCCCACACTACTCTGCCATCAGAGAGAAAACTTTTCCCAAAACACCCTGGCAGTCTTTCCCTAACGTGTAATTGGCCAGAACTGAGTTGCATACTTGCCTCTAGACCAATCACTGACAAGGGGAAACAGGATTCCATGACGGGCTTAGAGCAATCATGAATCTTCCTCTGGGACTGGGCACATTTCTGCCTTAACAAAATTGGGTTTCTAGTAACAAGAGAGGAGGGAAGCATGGCTGTTGGGTGGGCAGGCAAGAGTGTCAGCCATGTTGTTCTGTTAAATGGGTGACTGGGAAAAATTAGACACGGAGGTGGGTGATAATCTACAAATTGGAAACCTGGTCATTTATTAACTGCTTTCCAAAATGCTTTCCATCAACCAAAAATGAATCAGTTCCAGGATCTGTTCAGAGAAAGGGGTTTGCTTACCTTGATCAGAGTTTCATCTCTTTGGGTGGCATCGTTTTAGACTCAGAGGACCGGGTTTAGAGTCCCTGCTCTATCAGTATTGCCTGTGCAACCCTGAGCAAGTTCAGTTACCTTCTCTGAGCCTCAGTTTCCAGCTCTATACCTTCTCTGAGCCTCAGTTGCCAGTTTTCCAGCTCAGATAATACCTGCTTCACAGGGTTCCAGGAACTAATGGAACACGCTTTGCAATCTATCAAGTGTTAGGCTCATGTGCATTCTGATCATCGCCATTTGCCCTGGGTTTTGGGTGACAGGCCAGATATCACCAGAGGTTTTT
This sequence comes from Daubentonia madagascariensis, assembly GCA_023783475.1. Lineage (NCBI taxonomy): Eukaryota > Metazoa > Chordata > Mammalia > Primates > Daubentoniidae > Daubentonia > Daubentonia madagascariensis. Next base: position 423,004 of record JAKFHU010000144.1, on the reverse strand, counting down.
TTGTCCCCTCTTTCTTTCTATGTCAAATTTCCAACACACAGTGCCAAAAAGAGGAGAACTGAGCACAGAGGCCAAATCCCCAGCGTAGAAACAGTGGTGCCATTGTAAACGCCTCCAGCGACGGCGCCCCACCCAGCTGAGGAAGCCCCGTTCCCAGCCCCACTTAGCAACGCGCAGCCTGATTTAATATGAGCAGCTGATCTCATTGCTTCCGTAGCAAGTTTAATTTGCTGGGAAAGCGAGTTGGTGAAGTTCTAATAATGCAGAGCTGCAAATAATACCAAAGAGAGTTTGCATTATGATAACTTTCCAATTAAAATGGATTAATGGAGGAGAAACAGCAGCAGTAGTGTCTAGACAACATATTACTAAATCCTTGGAGAGGGAGATGGAAGGGAGTTGGGGGAACACGGGGAAGCAAGATAAACAGGTGAGCTTCCTGAGTGGGAGCCACCCTTGTGTGATGTGACAGAGGTAGCGGGCAGGGCACCTTACCCTTGGTGCCCCATCAGTTACGGTGCCTGGACCGTCCACCATTTGAGAAAATCAGTATTTTAGGACCCAGAGGCCTTTGGTCTCTTGGATTCCTTATTAAAATGCAAATAGCACCTTCAGTTTCCTCAGCTGGCCTTATAGCTGGGATTAACCTGCAGCTACCAGAGAGCACCACTGTGCAAAAGAGCAAAGTCCCCTGCTGAGTGTCCAGGGACCGACAATAGGCCAGGTGTTGACACCTGCGGTGTTCGTGCCTAGGCTTCACTGTAGGACTCAAAACAATTCCTCCACATCTATGCTAGTGACTGTGACCCCTGACCTCTCCGCCCACCCGCCAGAGACCTGAATTTTAGACTTGAGAGATACAGGGCCTGGGCTGAGCTGAGGCTGGGGCACTTCCAGGACAGAAAGAGCCACAAACTGCTGCTGGCATTCTCAAGTTACCCTGGGGCCCCACCCATCAGGGCCGAGTTAGTCAACTCTCCTGACATCCTGTGAGATCCCCCAGGATCCACGTTCCTCTGCTTTGCTTCAGCTAAGGAGTCATCCCTGCTCCCTGCAAACAAAAGAACTTTGAGTGATACATCATTTCTTATTTGTGGGGCCTGGGGAAAGAGAGGTTTCACTGAGCCTCTGTTTTCTCTCCTGTAAGACGGAGATACGTACATACCTACCTGGCAAGGTTGGTTGCCTCCTGCGTTGGTAAAATGATGTGGTAGGGTTAGATCATCATTTAGGTTCCTCTCAGCCCTGAAGTTAGGAGATATCAGAAGTGATCCTTGAGGGATAGAGGATGAGGTTTGGCTGGACCACAGAAGCCAGGAGACCAAGAGGCCCAAGGACCCCAATGTTGCCAACATCATTATTAATATCTTGCAGGGCATAATGAATATCTCAACACCAGAACCGAGGCTCCTTCCAAAAATCCCCAAGCTTCCCCTATGCCTGGGAAGGCGCTGATTTCTTGCAAAGCCCACGAGCTGGAGAGCCAGTCCCTCGTGAGTGAAGTACTGGCCATGTGCTGCCCCCTGCAGGCCTCTGTTCCTCAAAAAACAGGCAGATACAGTCACTCAGGCAATATTGAGCACACATTCACCCCCCATTTTATCTTATTCCCCGGTGTCCCTCACTGTCTACAGGTGGATATGAAACTTCCACTGAAAAATCATTCTGGGGATAAGGAAAATATGAGGCAAGAAACTCCTAGGAAGAAATACCACCGCTCACTTATCCAACAAGCACTCTAATTCATGCCCCTGCACACACACACACACACACACACACACACGCACGCGCGTCTCCCACCCTGATCCCCTCACTACTCAGCTCTTCTGATCTGTTGTAGGTGGCAAGAAACAGAGATAGCCATCTGAGGTGGGAAGGCTCTGGGAAGCTGTCACGGGGACACATAGGAATCATAGTCCAGCCAGGCCTCGGAAGACTCTGTTGAGAGGTGAGGGTTGGAGCCAGGGAGGCCCAGCTGAGCCTGTGCTGACTGCCCGGGGAGCCAACAACTGCTCAGAGGCCTTCGATCTCTTCTTCAGGGGCCGCTAGGCTCAGTTTCCCCAGCAAGCACTGCTGTCACAGCCAACTCTCCACAAGGACCTGCAGATACCATAACATAAAATTTATCATTTAACCATTTTTAAGTGTACAGTTGCGTGGAATTAAGTACATTCACATTGTTGTGTCACGGTCACCATCATCCCTCTCCAGACCCCTTTTCATCTTGTAAATCAGAAACTCTGTACCCTTTAAACACTAACTCCTCATTGCCCCACCCCCGGCCCTGGAAACCACCATTCTACTTTCTGTTTCTATGAATTTGATTATTCTAAGTACATCATATAGGTGGAGTGCTACAATATTTGTTCTTTGTGACCGGCTTATTTCACTTAGCATAATGTCCTCGAGTTTCATTCATGTTGTAGCATGTGTGAGAATTTCCTTCTATTTTAAAACTGAGTGATATTCCATTGTTTGTATACACCACATTTTGTTCACCCATGCATCAGGGGGCACTTGGTTTGCTTCCAACTTTTGGCATTATAAATAATGCTCCTATGAACATAGGTGTACAAATATTTGTTCAAGACCCTGCTTTCACTTCTTTTGGGAATGTACCCAGAGTGGAATTGCTGGATCACATGATAATTCTATGTTTAATTTCTGGAGGAATTGCCGTACTGTTTTCCACAGCAGCTGTACCATTTTATATTCCCACCAGCAAAGCATGAGGATTCCAATTTCTCCACATACGCACCAACACTTGATATTTTTCTGGGGCTTTTTGACAATAGCCATCCTATTGGGTGTGACATGGTATCTCATTATGCTTTCGATTTGCATTTCCCTAATGATTTGGTTTGTTGAGCATCTTTTCATGTGTTTATCGGCCATTTGTATATCTTCTTTGGAGAAATGTCAATTCAAGTCTTCGCCTACTTTTTAATTGGGTTGTTTTGTTGTTATTGTTGGGTTATAGGATTTCTTGATTCTAGATATCAATCCCTTATCAGATAAATGATTGGCAGATATGAAATATGATTTGCAAATCCACTCCATGGTTGCCTTTTTACTCCACTGATAGTGTCCTTTGATGCACAAGTTTCTAATTTTGATGAAGTTCAAGTTACTTATTTTTTCTATTGTTGCCTGCTTTTGGTGTCATATCCAAGAAATCTTTGCCAAATCCAATGTCCTGAAGCTTTTCCCTATGATTTCTTTTAAGAGTTTTATATTGGCTCTTACGTTTAGGACTTTGACCCATTTTGAATTAATTTTTGTATTAATATATGGTGTAAGGGTCCAACTTCATTTTTTTTGCATGCGGCTATCCAGTTTTCCCAATGCCACTTGTTAAAAAGACTGTCCTTCTTCATTGAATGGTTTTGGAACCTTTGCCAAAAATCATTTGACTATATATGCAAGGGTTTATTCCTGGGCCCTCTATGCTATTTCATTGGTCAAATGTCTGCTTTTATGCCAGTACCACACTGATTTGATTACTATAGCTTTGTATTAAGTTTTGAAATCAGGAAGTGTGAGACCTCCCCCTTTGTCCTTTTTTAAGATTATTTTGGCTATTAGGAGTCCCTTGAGATTCCATATGAATTTTAGGGTGGATCTTTTCATTTCTGCAAAAAACGTCAATGGAATTTTGATAGGAATTGCATTGAATCCCTATCAAATTTACACGCAAAGTGTAAACCACTTTGGGTAGTACTAACATCTTAATAATAATTCTTCCACTCCATGAACACATGATGTCTTTCCATTTATTTGTGTCTTCTTTAATTTCTTTCAGCAACATTTTATAGCTTTCGGCGCACAAGTCTTTCACCTCCTTGGTTAACTTTACTCCTAAGTACAGTCATACTCTGCTTAACAATGGGGATACATTCTGAGAAATGTGTCATTAGGCAATTTCATCATTGCTCAAACATTATAGAGTGTACTTACACTAACCTAGATGGTGTAGCCTACTACACACCTAGGCTGTATGATATAGCCCATTGCTCCTAAGCTATAAACCTGTACAGCATGTTACTATACTGAATACTGTAGGCAACTGTAACACTAGGGTTACAAACATAGAAGGGGCACAGTAAAATATACAGTGTTATAATCTTATGGGACCACCGACATAGTTGACCGAAATGTTATTATGTGGCTCATCACTGTATTCTATTCTTTTTGATGTTACTATAATTTCTTAATTTTCTTTTCAGATTGTTCATTATTAGTGTATAGAAATGCAACTGAGTTTTGTGTGTCAATTTTGTATCCTGCAACTTTGCTGAACTCATTTCTCCCTGTTTGTTTCTTAAGCTGGGTGGTAGGTATGTGGTTTTGCATGTCCAGAATATTTTATTAAAAACACATACCCTAAGCCCCAAACATGCTCCTGCTATAGTTACTCCCCTGCAGTACAATTGGAATTTGGCTGGGGGTGGGTAGCCTTTGGGCTGTTACAGGGCTTATTGGTCTCATAGTGACCTCGTCTCTTTTCTGCACCCTGGGAGATGCCAGCTTCCCAGAAAGTAGATGCTGCTGCCTGAGAATGAGCAATGCAGCCACAGAATGTCTATGTAGGCAGAAGGACATCCTGAACCAGGAGTCAGATCTTTGGGTGGGAGGATGGGGTCCATCACTGATGCTTTTGGGGTCCTGGACAAGTCCCTCCCTGGCCCTTAGTTTCTGCCCTTATAAAATACACAAGTAGGACTCAGTGATCTCTAGAGCCCTTTGAGCATAAAGGAAGTCTGAGGTTGAGCAGAGAGAATGTGGATGGGACCCTTAGAGCCTGAACGGCAGTGAGGTTCTCAGCTTCAGGTCACATCCACGTCACTGCTCCACAGCATCCCAGCTCACTGAAGGAAAAGTCCCCATTATTTCCTACAGCTCTGACTTCTCCAACCCTGTGCCTTTAAAACAACAATAAATTACTTGTACTATAATTATTATAAAAATAACTCCTCACTCTGTGGTTTGTAAGGCATTTTCATATTGATTCTTCATTTTACAAATGAGGAAACAGAGTTCTAGAGAGTTGGTGTTACTTGCCCCTAGCTAAGCTAGTAAATAGTATACCTGGTCTGGATTAAAGTGAATTCCAGTCAGCTGCCCAAAATGCTGTGTGGCCACCACAGAATAATGAGGTAGTTCAGGGAGAGGGGAAATAGAGGGAATGAGAGAGGAAAAAAAAAACCTCAAAAAAACTTGACTCATATATTGATTTAATACAGTTAATTTTCCACATGGTCTAATGGAAATGGAAAATCAAGAGGTAGACTCATAGTGTAATAAAATATTGCTCAAATATTTATGATAGCCTGGTCTAGTTTTAAAGGGAAAGACCAATCCTACCCCCCACCACGCCGATGCCAGCCCTGAGCCCCCTCTGCACTCTGTGCCAAAGCATTTAGCTGGCAAGTGATGCCAGCCCCACTCCCTCCACAGCATCCCTCCACCAGCTGAGTACTTTCCCCAGGCCATCCCCAAACGCCATCGTTTCCCTCCCATATGGGATACTACAATCACAAGACAACAGGTAAGGACCGTTGACAGTAGGTTTAAGTCTGCAAGATGTGAGAAACATGGAGACAGAGCAAGAGCAAGTGAGAGAGACAGAGACAGGGACATGGCAAGAGAAAAAGATGACACACAATTTTTGACAAGGGTGCCAAGACCATTTAATAGGGAAAGAATCTCTTCAACTGAAAGAGAAAAAGAAGAAAGAATCTCTTCAACAAATGATTCAGGGACAACTGGATAACCATATGCAAAGAATGAATCTGGACCCCTACCTCACTCCATATTCAAACTTTAACTCAAATGGCTCAATGACCTAAATGTGAGAGTTAAAACTCTATAAAACTATTAGAAAAAAACATAGGGGTAAATCTTCATGACGTTGGCAACAGAATCTTAGATTTGACACCAAAAGCATATGACTTCATCAAAATTAAAATTTAGTGCAACAAAGGACAGTAACAAGAATGTGAATAGGAGAAAACATTTTCAACTTATATATCTGATAAGAATCTAGTATCCAGAATAGATAAAGAACTCTTATGCTGCCACAACAAAAAGACAACCCAATTTTTAAAAGCAAAGGATTTGAATACACATTTCTCAAAACAGATATTGACAAATGGCCAAAATGCACAAGAAAAACTGTTCAACATCAATGGTCATTAAGGAAATGCAAAATCAAAGCCACAATGAAATACCACTTCACACCCATTAGAATGGCTACAATTTTAAAAAGTGGAAACTAACAAGTGTTGATGAAGATGTGGAGAAATAGGAACCCTTATAACATTGCTGGGGAAATGTATAATAAAATGGTACAGCTGCTATGGAAAACAGTATGGTGTTCCTCAAAAAGTTAAACATGGAATTACCACATTACAGCAATTCCTTCCTAAGGTATAAACCCAAGAGAAATGAAAACATATGTCCATGCAGTAACTGGTACATGAATGTTCACAGCAGCATTACTCATAATAGCCAAAAGATGGAAACAACTCAATGTCCATCATCAGATGAATGAATAAACTAATTGTGGTATATCTATATAACAGAATATCATTCAGCCATAAAAATGAAGTACAGGTGCATGCTACCACATGGGTGAACCGCAAAAACATTATGCTAAGAGAAATAAGACACAAAAGTTCACATTTTTATGATTTATTTTACATGAAATATCCAGAAGAGGCAAATCCATAGAGACAGAAAACAGAGTAGTGATCACCAGGGGATGGGAGGAGGAAGAAGCGGAAAGTGATCACTTAAAGAGTACAGAGTGTTCTGCTGGGGTTATGAAAAAGTTTTGAAACTAGGGAGAGATGATGGTTGCACGACACTGTAAATGCACTAAATGCCACTGAATCGAACATATTAAAACGGTTAATTGTATGTTATGTAAGTTGCACCCCAATTTAAAAAAAAAACCAAAGTGACACAGAGCCAGCTAGGCCAGGACGGTGACAGGGCCCCAGAGGAGGCGACCGAGAGAGAAGAGATGGGGAGCAATCAGGAAAAGCTGCGGCCCGTTACAAGAAATTTATTAGTGCTCTTCGGTCAGCGGGTTGCCAGCTAAATTTAATATGGATCTATATACAAAGAAAATGCCTCGTTCTACATCATGAATATTTAATCATGCATGGGTCGGGCAATTTCACAGAAGTAATTAAAAGCAGTCTTTTGTTTATTGCTCAAAAATGATAGCGACCCGCTGACCGGAGCTGCAGACACAGTGACATATTGAAAACGTTACCTACTGACAGTTATTAAAGAGGAATTAAGGGTTGCTTTCTTCCCCTCCCCTTAGCAGCTAATCGCTCCTAAGCCCTCCTGTCTGCTCACTGCCGAGCACAGCTCCAAGGGGAGGCCACCTCCCGGCAGAGGCTGGGGAGCCAGGCCAGCACCCCTTGGTCTACAACCTCCCCACAAATCCGTAAGTTGAAACAGACACGCTGGTTATTTAGAAGACCACAGAGAGGAAATATGTCATTATGTATATTCTCTATGGAAAGTTCTCCCCAGTGTCCTACCACATCCAGACAATTGCAAAATCCTGCCAATTCTACCCCTGGGCCCCTGGTCACGGTGCCCTGTTTCCTCCTTTGTCACTGTGACTGCCCTGGTTCAGCTCGCCCACTGCCCCTGCAGCCCTGTTCCTCCCCCTTCCGCTCTCCCTATGCTCTTCCTGCACCTGTGCATCAGGGCGCTCCTTCACTCATGCGCCTCCCATGGCTCCCCATTGTCCATAGTTCTCCTCACACCAAAGTCTCTCATCATCTGGCCCCAGCTGACCATTCTGCATCAGGGTTCTGTGTTGCCAACAACAGAAAGTGACCATGGCTAACCTACACCAGAAATGGTCTACTGGGAGGACACTGGGGAGCTCATAGAATCCATGGCAAGGCTGGTGGGGACTGGCCAGAAAAGGGCAGAGATAAAGTCACACCTGCCTCGGGACTGTCCAGCCAGAGTGCCATTGCTAGTACCTCCACCACTGGCCACTTGCCCTCATCCGGCAGCCCCACAGCCTCTATGAATGACTTCTAAACGTCCTCACACTGGTCTCCTCACTCCCAGTGCCAGAGCCTGGCCTCCTTCTGCATCCTCATCACCAGGGAGAGGGAGTCTGGCTCTCTTTGCTTCCATAGGGAGAGAAGGGGCCCTCGGTTTCCAGGCACACTGCCTGCCCCACAGCTACACCAACATTTCCTCCACACCTCGCACCCACCTGAGGCACGCCCATTGCTCCAGCTCTGCTCTTGACCTTCTCTCCCCCAAGAAAGCCTTGTCCTCACCTCCTCATAACCAGTCAGAATATCCTTCAAATGACCCAATCAAATGCTACCTCCTCCAGGAAGCCTTCCCTGATTGCCTCCACCACTCCCCATCTGGATATGATACCATCTGTGCCTCTCTGGTGGCACTGAGGGCTCTCCAACACATATTGAAGCCTTTCACGTTCCTGGGTGACCTGCCCCTATGAGACCATGAGTTGCTGGAAAGCAGGACCCACGGCTTCTCTTATTCCCAGAACTGAGCACAGGGCCAGCCTGGAAAGAAGTCTGGAAAGAAGTCCGGATGCACAGGAATGAGGTGTGTAGAAGGAAGCTCTGCCCTGTGCCATGTACCTATGTCCACCGCCTGGCCACATCAGAGATTAACCCAAAATAGCAATAAAGCTGGCTTCCATACACACCCTAACCCAGTGTTCCCAATTTCCTTGGCTCCATGCTTGGTCAATATTGTACTGACACCATCGTGCAATTCAAGGTTTCATCATGAAACACGCAAGGGTCCTATATGTTTATTTTGCAGTGAGCCCCACAAATTATGTAGCCAGCCCTGGGTAGACAGCATCTGATACACTCACTCACACCTCCAAGTGGGGTTTCGGCATCTTGCCATTCCACCACGAAGAGAAAACATGGAAAGGGCAAGGCTTAACCCAAGTGACTTCAGACTTGAGTATGCAAAGGAATTTGGGATGGGTTAATTTCTGGTCACCATGAAATCACAGCAGATGGTGACCACCCAAGACTAAGGCTGGGCCAGTCTCTTCAAGATAGAGCAATATAAATTCCCTCCACACACTAGGATCAACTTTGTGATCCCATCAACATCTCTCCTGGCTCCCTTAACAGCCTGTTCTAAGTGAGTTATGTCACTCAAGATTTGTGTTAAAATGATGACAACAACAACACAACAACCTATGTAGGAGAAATGTTGTATTTGATAATGAATTCTTTATATATACATAATTTTTACTAAGGTATAATTTACATGCAATAAAGTCTCTCATCATCTGGCCCCAGCTACACAGATTTTACGTGTGCAGTTTGATGAATTTTGACATATATACACACTCACGTAACCACCACCCCAACCAAGATATAGAATATTCTAATATTCCTGAAAGTTCCCTCCTGTCCCTTCGTAGTCTCACCTACCTTTCCCACTGCTCCGATCAACCATTGTTCTGATTTCTATCATTATAGGTTAATTATGGCTAATTATGGCTAATAATGCATAAAATGAAAGCATCCAGTATATATTCTTTTGTCTAGCTTTTATCATTCATCATAACTTCTGTGAGATTCATGCATGTCACATGCTCATTCCTTTTTGTTTCTGAGTAGCATTCCATTGCATGGACGTGTCACAATGTGTTAATCCATCCCCTGGCTGATGACAATTTATATTGTTCTCAGTTTGGGCTACTATGAACAAAGCTGCTATGAATACATCTGTACAAGTCTTTTTGTAAACATATGTTTTCCTTTCTTTTGGGTAAAGACCTAGGAGTGAAATTCCTGGGTCATGGGTGTATTAGTCAGGATTCTACGGGGTTATATACAGATATAAAAGAGGAGATTCATTATGGGGATTGGCTCATGAAGTTATGGAGGCTGAGAAGTACCATGATACGCCTCTGCAAGTTAGAGAACCAGAAAAGCCAGTGGTGTAACTCCCAGTCCAAGGCCAAAGGGCTAGGGGGAGTTGATTAGGGGGATACCCACTAGTATAAGTCCCAGATTCTGAAGGCCTGAGAACCAGGAGCTCTAATATCTGAGAGCAGAAGAAGATGGATGTCCCAGCTCAAGGAGAGAAAGAGAGAATTCACCCTTCCTCGATCTTTTTCTTCTATTCAGGCCCTCAACAGATTGGATGACACCCACCCACATTGGTGAGGGTGTCTGCTTTACCCAGTCTACTGACTCCAGTGCTAAACTCCTCTGGAAACACCACCACAGACATACCCAGAAATAGTTTCACCAGCTATCTGGACATCTCTTATCCCAGTCAAGTTTGCACATAAAATTACCCATTACAATGGGGGTGGCTTGTGTTTATAACCCCATTCCAAAAATGGTTGTACCATTTCACTCTCATGCCAGTAAAGTATGAGAGTTTCAGTTGCTCCATATCCTCTGCAACACTTGCTGTTGTCGGGTTTTTTAATGTTAACCATTCTACTAGGTTTTAATTTGCATTTCTCTGATTAGCAATGACACTGTGCACCTTTTCATGTGCTTAATGGCCATTTGTATATTTTCCTTTGTGAAGTATCTGTTCAGATCCTTTATCCATTTTTTTAATAAGGTTGTTTGTCTTTATTATTGAGTTATAGGTGTCCTTTATAGACTCTGGATAGGGGTTCTTTATTGGACTATGTATGTAAATATTTTCTCCCCATCTGTAGCTTGCCTTTTTGTTTTCTGAGTGATGTCTTCTGAAGAGTAGAAATTTTTTATTTATATAGGGTTCAATGTGTTCATTTTTTTCTTTCATGATTAGCCCTTTTTTTTTTGGTGCTAAGTAGTCTTTACCTATCCCAAAGTTGTGAAGATTTTTTCCCATATTTTTTCTAGAAGCTTCATATTTTAGCTTTTACATTCAGGTCTATGATCCATCTTAATTTTTATGTATGATATGAGGTGGGGGATCAAGGTTTATTTTTATCCCCATGGATGTCCAATTGTTCCAGCATCTTTTGTTGAAAAGATTGTCATTGACCTATTGAGTTATCTTGGTACCTCTAAATATCAATTAACTATATAAGTATGGGTCTGTTTCTGGATTCTCTATTCTGTTTGATTGATCTATTTGTTGGTCTTTACACCAATATTACACTGTTTTGATTCCTGTAACTTTACTTATTGATGACTTTTGAGCACAGCTCTCCCTAACACCTTTTCCTCTGTTTCTGTCCTTCTTGTTAGCTGACCATTCTCCTAGCACATAGGACGTGCCAGGGCTAAGGGGCAGGGATCTGAGCTCTTGTCCTAGCTCTGCCTCTGAGTCACTGCAGTTACCACTTCTGCTTCCTTGGTCTCATTTTCCCATCCATAAAATGGAAAGAAGGTGAACAAGATCCCTTTCAACAAAAAGACTTGACTTCCATATTGATTTCCATGTACCTAGGAGGATAAGCAAGGGTGTACAAACTGTAAAAGGCAGCTCTCTGGAAAATGCCTCCCCGACCTTCTAAGAGGCTAAAAGCAGAGCCAAAAGCAGAAGGACAGAGTAGTAACCTGACCCTAGCCTGATAAAATAATCTTTTTTGTTCTGGCTTATTCCTTATGCTCACTTAAAAGACAGACCACTCTGTGTGAGTCCAGCCCAGGCCATACGACATCTAGGAGGCAGAGAGCACCAGCGCATTCTCGCTGTGCCTCCATCTGCCATGTCATTCTGTCCCAGCTCTGACCCTCTCCCATGCCCCCCATGCCCCTCCAGGTGTGGCCTAGTAGGTAAGTCCCGGAGTCAAGCTGCCTGGGTTTTCATCTTTGCTGCTTGACAAAGGTGTGGGCTTGGGCAAGGTGCTTTACCTATCTGGTCTTCAGTTTCTTCAGCTTCAAAAAGAGACAAGAATGGCACCCACTTCATGGGGTGTTATGAGAAGTAATTATTATAAGACAATGCACGTAAAATGTTCAGCACAATGCCAGGCACACAGTCAGTGTTCAAAAAGTATGAGCCACTGTGGTAGGTTTTTGACACTCCTCCTTTCAAAAGGTACAGCCCAATTCCCCTCCCCTCCAATGTGGGCCAGACTTAGTGGCTCACTTCTAACAAATACAATGTGGAGGAGGTGTGGAGGCTGTGTGACCCCTGACACCAGGCCATAAAAGACACTGCCACTGGAGGCTGTGGAGAACCTGTGTGGGAAGGAACTGAGGCCTCCAGCCAGTGACTGGCACCAATTTGCCAGCTGTGTGAATGAGCCATCTCAGAAGAGGATGCCCCAGTCCTAGTTGAGCCTTTAGAGACTGTAGCCCTGGCCGACATGGTAACCGCAACCTCATGAGAGACCCTGGGCCAGACCACCCCACTCAGCCACCTTGAACTCCTGGATTCCTGACCTACAGAAATTGTGTGAGACAATAAATGTTCATTACTATTTTAAACCACTAAATTTGGGGGTAATTTTTAATGCAGAAACATATAAAAAATTCAGCCACCATTAGTAGTAGTAATAGTAGCGGTGGTGGTGGTGGCAACTGAATCCTATTATCCTTCAATCTCCAGTTCATGTCTACTGCCTCCAAAATGCTATTCAATTCAAGAAGCATTTATCAAGGAAACGAAAAGTGGTACGGACGACTAGCTGTCTTCCAATATCCAATTCCCCCTGTCTTCAAGGTGATAGAACCCCAAGTTTTAGCTAGGCCATCTGGATTAGAAGCTATAGTTCCCAGCTTCCCTTGCAGCTGGCTAGGTGAGGCCGTATGATTCAAGTAGTATGTGCAACTTTCAGAATGTGTCCTTAACAGCAGAAAGTATAAGTGTTTCCTTTCTACAGACTGAAATACAGAGAGGATGGCTGGAGCGGCCACCTTGATTATAAAGCAGTCTTGGGAATGGAGGCCATGAGCACAGAACAACAGAACAGAGGGAGCTTGAGTCTTCGACATCATTAAGTACCAGTCCTGCACCAGGTACCTACAGTCCCTTACATGAGAGAGAAATTAATTTCTGTCTTGCTTAAGCCACTGACATTTTGGGTTTTGTTAGTCACAGCAAAGCCTAATAACAACTGATACAGGAAAGGATGGGAAAGAAGCTGTTTATTGAGCACGTGTGTACCAAACTGTGTCACATTCACGATTTCGTTAAAATTCACATTACAACCCCATGAGGCAGATACAATTACAGAAGAAATAGAAATAAATGAGGAAACTAAGACTCAGAGAGTTTGAGTGACTTATTCACAGTCACACAGCCAGTAAGAAGTAGAGTTGGAATTCAAAACTGAAACTGACTCGACTAAAACCCAAGCTCATTCATGAGCCTCTTCTCATGTACTCAAGACCCTAGACAAAGTCTTTCCTCATCTATAGAAGCCAGGCTGCTCTCTCCCCACCCACCCCTCCTCCACCCCACTTAACACTTAACCTCATCCATTGTTCTGTCCCCAGTTTCCTCAAGGACCCAGAATATCAGTTCCTTGAGGCCAGGACCCAGGAGGTTTATTCCTCAGGCTATAGCCACTAAGACTTGTTGAATGATTGATGGACTTGAAACCCTGTGCTCAAGTCCAGTAAATATGGAAAAAAGGCTGGGGGCTGGGGCTGCCCTGTAAAATAACTGCCCCTAGGGCACCCTGACAAAACTTTCATCACACCTGCCCTTATACTTTCTTTTTTTTTTTTTGAGACAGCATCTGGCTCTGTCGCCCAGACTGGAGTACCGTGGCATGATCACAGCTCACTGCAGCCTCAAAATTCTGGGTTCAAGTGATCCTCCTACCTCAGCCTCCCAAGTAGCTGGGATTACAGGTGAGTGTCACCACGTCTGGCTAGCTTTTTTATTTTTTTTAGAGACAGGGTCTCACTCTGTTGCCCAGGCTGGTCTTGAACTCCTGGGCTCAAGCGATCCTCCCGCCTCAGCCTCCCAAAGTGCTGGGATTACAGGCATGTGCCATCATGCCTGGCCTCTTTTTGTTTCGTGATATAATAAAATATATGTTTAAAAAAGAAAATGTGGCCGGGCATGGTGGTTCAGGCCTGTAGTCCCAGCTACTCAGGAGGCTGAGTCAGGAGGATCGCTTGAGCCCAGGAGTTCAAGGCTGCAGTGAGCTATGATCCTGCCACAGCACTCCAGCCACAGAGCCAGACACTGTCTCTTAAAAAAAAAAAAAAGAAAAGAAAAAAAGAGAAACACACAATTTATGTTGGCCTTTTATCAGCCAATATAAATGAGTACAGATTCCAAAACTTCATTTCAAAGATCTCTATGGTGATATTGCCTGCTGACCAATTAAATCAAATAAGATGCCTTGGAGCCAGAATGGGCCAGCAAGGGTGAAAAACCAGGGGTCTGAGAACAGAGTGCTTTGAAAGAAGGAAGAAAGGAGACCTACCCTGCCTGGGTCGCCAAGTTTCAGTATAAATAGGAAGACTGGACTGGTGCTCAGGCTCAAAATGGAGACTGGAACTGGCACATCTCAGCCAGAGGTCAAGCTCATCAGTAACCAGGAGCAACAGCCAGCATCCTGGGGATGCTCTGAGTCACATGGGGCCTAGTGGCCAGGAGTTGTACAGGAAAAAGCAGGATCTGTGACTGACATTGACAATCTCAAGGTTAGGCTAGGGCCAACAGCCTCCAGACTCTCCCCACTCACTTGAACTATGGTGGCTGAGATAGGACTCCTCTGTGACTCAGTTTCCTCATGTGTAAAGTCACCATCAAACATTTAAAAAGATCACATATAATATTATTGAAGAAGTATGTACTTGGTGCTAACTATGTATTCCACCACACAAGTAGCCTTGAGGGGGAAAAAATAATAATAATTATAGGTTATTAAGTATGAAATGTCCAATTTCCTTAAGTAGTAAGTTTGACAGTTGATTATCTCTGACTTTCATTTTGACAGCTCTTGTTTTACGTTTATTGTGAAGGGACATCCTCAGTCTTTCAAACGCACATTTTGGCTTGTGATTATCTTTCAAAAATTTTTTATAGCAATTTTTATGAAACCATGGATAAGTCAAAAATTCGTGTTATTTTCTAATACGAGTTCCGCCATGGAAACAATGCAGCACAGACAGCTTGAAATATCAACAAAGTGTTTGAGAAGGATGTGGCTAATGAATGCACAGTATGTAATGGTTTGAGAAGTTCCGTTCTGGTGATTTTAATCTTGAAAATGAGCCATGTGGGTGACCTGAGACTGAGGTGGATAATGATGAACTAAAAGCTGTAGTGGAAGCGAATCCATCTCAACCTACACATGAATTAGCAGCAAGGTTTGACATTACTATTCCAACAATATTGCACCATTTGAAACAAATCAGCAAGGTAAAGAAGTTGGATAGATGGGTTCTGCATGAATTAAATGAGCGTCAGAAGAGAAATCGTCTCAAAGCTTGCCTTTCTTTACTGTCACGACATAAAGGCAAACTATTTCTACACCATGTTGTTATGTGTGATGAAAAATGGATTCTTTCTGACAATCACAAGTATTTGGCACAATGGTTGGATAAAGATGAAGTGCTGAAACACAGTCCAAAACTGAATAGTCATCAAAAAAAGCTAATGGTATCTGTTTGGTGGTCCAGCACTGGTATTATCCACTACAGCTTCATGAAACCTGGTCAATCCATTACAGCGGATGTCTACTGCAACCAACTGGACGAAATGATGAGGATGCTTGCGATTAAGCAGCTGAGATTGGTCAATAGAGACAGGCCAATCCTCTTGCAAGACAACGCTCGACCACATGTTGCACAATCAACGCTGCTCAAACTACAGAAGCTGGGCTTGGAAACTCTCTGTCATCTGCCGTATTCACCAGACCTTGCACCAACTGACTACCACTTCTTCCAGGCTTTGGACCACTTCTTGCAAGGAAAAGTATTCAATTCTCAACAAGCTGTGGAAAACATCTTTGGCGATTTCATCGCCACTCACTCTCCAGGCTTCTTCACTGCTGGCATAAACAAGCTACCTTTAAGATGGCAAAACTGTGTCAATAGCTTAGGCGCATATTTTGATTAATTGTACTGCTTCTTGTTTGAGATATAATAAACTACACTTTTGATTCAAAATTGGACATTTCATCCGTAAAGAGCTAAATCAGCAGTTCCCAACCTTTTGGGCACCAGGGACTGGTTTCATGGAAGACAACTTTTCCATGGCCCAGGGTGGTGGGTCGGGGGACTGTTTTGGAACGATTCAAATGCATTATATTTATTGTGAACTTTATTTCTATTATCATGACATCATAATATATAATGAAATAATTATACGACACCATAATGCAGAATCTAATGCCGCTGCTGATCTGACAGGAAGCAGAGCTCAGGCAGTGATGCAAGTGATGGGGAGCGGCTGTAAATACAAATGAAGCTTCCCTTGCTCACCCGCAGCTCACCTCCTGCTGAGCGGCCCAGTTCCTAACAGGCTACGGACCAGTACTGATCCGCGGCCCTGGAGGTTGGGGTCTGCAGACCTAAATACTTCATATCTCCATGCCTTAGTTTCTTTCCCTGTAAAATGGGGATAATAAAACCAGCTTGCAGGGGTATTTCAAGGATCAAAGGAGCAAAAGCAGCTTCATTTTCTGGGCTTTCAGCCTTGCCAGTTCTCAACATAAATTCCCTTTTTTTAGAGGAAGTTTCAGGGGCCTGTGTCCTTTATAACTAAGGAGAATGAATAATATAGAACCATAAAGCACTGTACAAAGCCAACATTTTTTGTTCCCACAGAAAGTGGACCTTCTGTTTAGTTGTGTAACACTTACCACCACGCAAGCTTCCAGGCCAGGAGGCCAGGCTGCCTACTTCAGGAGCTAGTAGAGGGCCATGAACACCCTTTAGGGAGTCTGCCACCTCCCAGGAGCTCACATCCTGGGTGCTGGGCTGGCCCTTGCTCTGCAGCACCAGCTTCCATGTGTGTGTCCAGCTGCCCGTCACTACCTGCCATCTGGACCCTGGGTTTCTTAGGAGACGGTGACACCAACTGCACCAGGCATTCCTGGGGGACACCCAGTTTTGCACAGTGGGGGTGATATTTTCTATGTTCTTTCCATTTTCCTCCCAATGACAGCCAACATCCCACTGGCCTTCTGGGCCCCAGCAACCCATTGGTGGTGTATGCAGCACCCTGTGAAGAATAAGGTGTGTGCTCACCCACAACCTCATCCAAACCTCACAAAGCCAAACAGCTGGAAACCAACAGAGCTGTCACTGTCTTGCACATACACCCACACGTACACACGTAGCCTTGTTCTATCACCCCATCGTGTCCTCTGAGAAACGTCTGCAATGAGCCCAAGATATTCTGGATAACAACAGAAAGGTGATTTAAGAAACAGCCAGAAGATTTGGTTCTGAATGGGGGAGGGAATTGGGGCCCTGGGGTTAGACTGGGGCTCAAATCTCCACTCCTCAATCAAGCTGTGGGGACAAGTGCTTAGCCATTCAGGACTTCAACCCTTCATCTATAAAAGGGAGATTAATGGAAACGACTTGTTAATGGTATACAACAAGTGCCCAATAGATGTCATTCTTCTCCTCCTTCCCCATTCCACACTGAAACAACTGCCAACCTCAGTAATCCCCAGGACCCAACTCAAGGGCACCTCTTGCCAGAGACCTTCCTTCTCTGACCATCCCAGCCCACCTTGATCCCTTGTCTCCAGAATTTCTATTGCATTCCTGGTCTGCAACACATGGTTTAGATGTTCTTTATTTGCCAAGTGTGTTTTAGATTAATAACTAAACTTGAGTGATGACATCATTTCCTAGATATTCCCTCAGTTGATGGCACACGGCTGGGCATGGTAGGTGCTCAATAAACACAAGATTCCATCTTCTCCCTTTCTTGCCCTTATTGCATATTTTGAGTTTCTTGGAACACATCACCATCAATCTGCTATTGAATCAAATCAAACCTAGAAGAGCTTAAAAGCAGCTATAACCTTGAAGGTTTTTTTTTTTTTTTTTTTTGGCACATACCTTCTTCTAGCTTGTGGCAGAGAATGCCAACTGTCCACCAAAATCCCTTTCCCTTCCTCTAGAGTGATAAAATTGCAAGCTGGGCACACAGCTACCTGGCTATGGACCACATTTCCCAGACTCCTTTGCACTTGGGTGTGACCATGTGACCACATTCTTGTCAATGGAAGGTGGGAGAAGACTGCAAGCCCAACACTCTTTCTACATCACCCCAAGGGGTACCCAATTATAATTACTTTAATCCCTTTACATAAGCTATTTTAGGGAGAACTCATATATAAAACCTCAAGCAAGTCATCCCATAAAATAGGAAGCTACATGACATGAAGCAAGTCACTTTGCCTCTCCGCCTCGGTTTCTCCATCTGTAGGTAAGACTCTCTCGCAGCTGTAACACTGAGTGAGTCCAAGCTGGACTTCCATCATCTTCACCTCTCTCCTCCCCTTCCCCTTCTCTCCTCCCTCCGCCCGCCCCCCAGCTGCCAGGCAGGCTGGGCTAACATTTCATCTGGGAAGCAGTTGCCCCTGGATTCTTTTCTAATACATCAAGTCCTGGTTCTTTCTGACTTACAAAGACCTGCCTGCCTCTTTCCTCATGTTTAAATTACAATTCTGTTCTGTCAATTTCCTGAGGAAAGATGGTTTTCTCAGAGATTCTACCGCAGATCTGCCTGCCCCTAGAATAAAAACCCGTACACCCATGCCAGGCAGGCTCCCTCTCCATCAGCTGCACCCATGGTGGCGCCACCAAGCCTGGCCCACAGAGCCCCGCTGGTGTACCTTCGGTCTAAGAACAGCCCAGCACAGGGAGCTGTCCTTACAGACGGTACTTCTGGCTGAGTGCAGAATGCTTTCATCATAACACCCAGCATGGAGGTGCAGCCACCATACAGCAGTATGGCCACAGTATGGCTTGGAAATGTTTCAAGCATTAAAATCTTGAAACACTTCCACACCAGGTGGTAAACAGCCACTGCCCCTAGGGTCCTCTCCAGATCTCCCCACAGCCCCAACCACCCCACTGTGTCCCAGCCTTTTCTGGTAAAGAGATCTACATGGGGCAGCAACAATGTCCACTACATTATTATTCAGGATTTCATGATGTTTGTGGTATTTGTCAGCTTTTAAAATTTTCTATCTTGTTATAATTTACCTTATTCTAAATAAGCATTCACTTTATGCCTAATTTTGTATTCATAAGTATGTATTCTTTTTCTGAAAGAGGGTCCCCAAGTTGCATGTGACTCAAGCCCCACAGAAGTGTGGATAATGGAGGGTTCACACACCCCAGGGGCAGAACATCCACCACACTCTCTCCATCCACTTGGTGCACTCTGCTTGCTGTAGGTTACGTGCTCAATTGTGTCCCTAAAGAAGATATGTTGAAGCCCTAGTCCCCAGTACTCCAGAATGTGATCTTAAGTGAAAACAGAGTCTCTGCACATGTCATTAGTTGAGATAAGGTCATACTGGAGCAGGGGGGCCCTTAATCCAACATGACTGGTATCTTTATAAGAAGGGGAGACGCTCAAGACACAGACAGCCAAGGACAGAAGACAGCTGTGTGACGGCAGAGGCAAAGATTAAAGTGCTGCACTGCAACCCAAGGAACGCCAAAGATCACCAGCAAACCCCAGAAGCTAAGAGAAAGGGATGCAACAGATTCTTCCCTGGATCCTTCCAAGAAAGTATAGCCCAGCCGACACCTTGATCTTGGCCTTCTAGCCTTCAGAAATGTGAGAGAATAAATTTCTGTGTTAAGCCATCCCAGTCTGTGGGACTTAGTTACAGCAGCCCTAGGAAATTAACACACTGCTATAAGAAGCCGCTTCCTAGATGATATTTGCTGAGACCTTGTCTCTCCGGCTCCCAGAGAAACGGTGTCAGCACAGATGACAAAACAGGCAGAACAAAAGGAAGATGACAGGCAGAACTAGGGCAGTGGGTTTGGGGAAGCCACAGGGGCTCAACAAGCTGCTTAGGCCCCCAGCTCTGAGTGCCAGATGCAAACGGCCAGCCAGCATGTTTGACCACATCAGAAGAGTCGGGCCCTAAAAATAGCCCATTGTGCTCAAGTGAGCTCAGGGAGGCATGGAGCCCTCACTTGCGACCAGGCTCCGAGGGGCTCCGGGTCAAGCCCCGAGAACAAGCTGCTCATGGCAACAGGCGCCACCTTTGTCCTCAGAGGTTGTCAGCTAGGCAAAGGTGGCACAGTGGCCTTGGCACCTGGAGCCCAGGTAGGATCCCACACCTTGGCTCATTCCAAACCCAGAAGCCCAGGGATCCTTCAGATGGAGCAGCGGGGCCACCGAGTCAGCACTAGACAGTGGCACCATATGGCTGACCTTTCCACGCACAGCTCTCCCTGCTGCCGCGCTAAACATAATTGAGGTCTGTGAACAAAGAAAGATGCCAGCTACATGAGACAGGAAGGGACTTTAGCGAGGAACACCCAGAGTGCGGGAGCAGGGAAGGGGTTCTCACCCCTCACCGGCGGGCTGGCCCTCAGCCCACTGTCTTCATGATGAAAATAAAAGAGATCAACTCAATTATCTCCAAGGCCTTTGCTGCCTCAATTTTCTCTAACGATAGGGACCTCACACTCTGCGGGGGCCTTGCACTCCCGTGCTCCCTCCTGGTTTCCCAGCCCTTCTTCATCCATGCGCTCCAGACCTCATCCCTGAACCAGTCCTTAAAACTTGCCACGCGCCACCCTCCGCTCTGCTGTGCTGAGCAGCAGCCAGAAATCTGGTAAATTCATCGGGTCATAAAAGGGGTACAGGTAACCCTCTCTCTAGGTGTTGCCCTTGCAAAGGAGGCAGGCTGCTTGAGAACCGGCTGCGGCATTTACTGAGCACCAGCCACAGATCTGACACATTGCAGGGGCTCCGGAAAGAGCTGTGGAATGAATGAATGGCAATCCCAGTCACTGCAACAGAACGTGCAAGGCGGGATCGGGAGGAGCGGAAGGACTTCTCAGGGCCCTTCAATTCACATTTTTAAACACAGGGTCTGCTCTGTCCCCCAATCTTGATGCCCGTTCATTCTCAAGCCTAGCTCTCATATCCCAAGGGGTCCCAGTGCCTCAGAGACAGCAGGCTGCTGACCCAGCACCCAAAATCAACCCCAAACAAGTGGCGAGACTTGCATGGTTGCACGCATTGCATATTTTCTCTACTGTCTGGGGCTAAATATAAAACAGTAAAAACGAAAGAGGTTGAGGAAGGGCAGAAAGGATGTATCAGGAGACTTACTGAAAGGAGAAATCAAAGGGGAGCCAGCCAGCAGCTTATGTTTGGCAATAAGCAGGATAATCACAAAGGAAATTAAAAGTGAGTTTCCTTGAAGGAAGAGAAGGCGGGGGGGACCACAAACTATAATTGGTTCCCTCTGCTCTGATGTCCCGGCTCCTGCCCTCCATCTGCACCCAGAGGAGAAGCCATCAGAGGTTGGGGAGCCACCAAACCTCTTCCAGGCAGTCTGACAGTCTGGCAGTGCAAACACACACACACACACACACACACTCAGCCTATCCATGTGTGATTTAAAATACGCAAAGCTTCGATATTTACAGGCCAGCACTAGGACCCATCCTCCCACCCCTCAACAGTACTGAACCTTCAGACATGTGCACGGAGGAATCGCAGGCAAGGTGTGATGTGTAGTGGTCACTTGTGAAGTGAGGAGTAAATAATTCACGACTGACAATAAGACGTCAAAGTTTGTAAATGGTTTCTTTAATTGCATTAATTGGAAAGGATTCAAGGTTATATCTGTTACGACATCACTCTTAGTCCCATGTGCTCCCATCTGCTTTCTCGTGGGAAAGTGGGGTCGGGGGAAGGTAATAGTGAAGGCGCCCAGACTTGTGCATCACCCACCGGAGTGAGCAGCCCTCCGTGACAGTCTCAGCCATGGGTTTGCGATAGAAAAATGTTGATTGTCTCTGGTCTAGTATGTAGACCCAAGAAGGCAGATAGAGCTCAAAGACACATCTCTGAGATGGGAGCTGTCCCCTCAGCAACCAGGAACATATACCGAGTATATAATTGGAAACTCATGCTGGTGGAATCAGACAGCCCAAATACGAGAGACAGAGAGAAAGTCAGAGTCAGAGAGAGACAGAGAGACAGAGATAGAACAGAGAGACAGACAGAGACAGAGACGAGGCTGCCTGGGTTCCCTTTGGCTCTAGGCCTTGTGAAGCCCTTGTGTTCTATAACCCACCCCTCTGTTCTTCCAATAAACTCACCTTTTTTGCTTAAGCCAGTTTGAGCAGGACCCTGCTACTGGTAAGCAAAATGGCCGTGGTCAAGGCCCATCCTTTGGTTAACCAGCTGCAGGGGGAAGGACAGGAGGGCTTAGGGCACCTCGTCATAAGGCCATGAGGAGATAGGGAGAGGGTGTGGAGCCATCTGAGCTGCTGCAGCCATTCTCCAGCTGTGCTCCTTGGAGCTGTAAGGGTTCTGGAGAGGACCCCAGGGGCAACCTATTTTCTGTCCCAGCTACAGTGTGGTTTGAACAAAGGGTCTCACAGATTTACTTCTTTTGAAACTCACTGGGCCACAGCACAAGGCACTGGCAGGAAGTGGAGATGGGCTGGTTTCTAGCTGTTCACACTGTCTCACTTATTCTACTTTAACAAGCATGGAAATCCCACCTGCATATTATTTTAAGCTGAGCAAGGAGGCAGGGGCCGGAAGCCCAAGCTAAAGGGCAGAAGGAGGGCACAACTCCAGTGGTGCCATGGGGTGTCATGGTCTGTGTGGAAGATAACCTGAAAGTCTGGTGTGCAAGAAAGAATGAAGAGCACAGAACATGACAAATATATGGATAAATGTGTGTTTTATTGTTTACAAGATGATAAAATCATGTAAGATTTAAAAAAAAGATAGAAGTAAATACTTGACAGCAATAGCAGATAAGTTAGGAGGGAGGAAAGTGGAAGAAATGTTATAAGATCTTTGTATTTTCCAGGAAGAAGGGCATAGTATTATAAACTTTGATAAATTAATTTCTAGAGTAACCACCAAATGAATAGAAACAGAATGTATATGTTCCAAGATAATGAGGGAGAAAATAGAATAATAAAAGAAATTCAAAAGAAGGCAAGTAAGGAGAGGAAAAATAAAAATGGAACAGAAATATGGAAGAGTGAAGGATCAAAAATAGCAAAGACACCCCTAGAGAAGAAAAACAAGATGAGAGATTCAATGCTTATCCTAAATCACTAGTAAGACAGTGGTGTAGATTCAGGTACAGACAAAATGACACATACCGTAAAACAGAGACTCTTGCATGCATTATGATACTTTGGTTTGCGACCAAGGTGGAATATCAGATCAAGGGAAAGAAGGAACCATTCAACAAATATTGCTGAGAAAATTGGCTCTCCAAATGGAAAAGAAGAAATTGGATCCCTACCTCATACCATGTACAAAAATCAATTCCAGATGCCTTAAGGACTTAAATATCCAAAACAAACTTCATCATAACTTTTAGTAAAAAATATAAGTGACTATATTTTAGACATTGGTGAGAAAAACATTTCTAAAACAAGATATCAAGACACATTAACTATAAAAAATATATTTGAGGCCAGACACGGTGGCTCATGCCTATAATCCTAGCACTTTGGAAGGCCAAGGCGGGAGGATCACTTGAGGCCAGGAGTTCAAGACCAGCCTGAGCAAGACCCTGTCTACAAAAACACCAGAAAAATTAGCTGGGTGTGGTGGCACACACCTGTAGTCCCAACTACTTGGGAGGCTGAGGCACAAGGATCACTTGAGCCCAGGAGTTTGAGGTTGCAGTGAGCTATGACGACACCACTGCACTCTAGCCCCAGGCGAAAGAGCAAGACCCTGTCTCAAAAATAAATAAATAAATAAATAAACATATAGAAAAAGAGAGAGAGTGAGAGAGAGAGAAAATTGTGTTAAAATTAAGGACTTTTCCTTATCAAAAAATACCTTTAGACCAGGTGTGGTGGCTCAAATCTGTAATCCTAGCACTTTGGGGGGCCGAGGCAGGAGGATTGCTTGAGGCCAGGAGTTCAAGACCAGCCTGAGCAATACAGTGAGACCCCATCTCTACAAAAAATAGAAAAATTAGCTGGGTATGGTAGCGTGCACTTGTAGTCCCAGCTACCCAGGAGGCTGAGGCAGGAGAATTTCTTGAGCCCAGGAGTTTGAGGTTACAGTGAGCTATGATGACAACAATGCACTCTACTCCAAACAATAGAGCAACATCCTGTCTCAAAGAAAAAGAACAAACCTTCAAAAATGGAAAATACAAGATACAGACTGGAGGAAGCTATTTGTGATACATACAAATGACAAAAAATTAGTATCAGTAATATATAAATAACTCCTATAAATTGTTAGGAAAAGCACAAATAATCCAAGAGGAAAAGTGGACAAAGTCATAAAAAGGTAAATCACAGGATAAAAAAATACACAAGGCCAATAACATATAAGATGTTTAACATCCCCAGGAATCAGGGAAAATCAGGGAAATGCAAGTCAAGGCCACTAAGAGATGCCATTTGACACCCAATTGGCAAAATTTCAAGCTGTCATGGTCGAGCGTTTGCAAGGATGTAGATTCATAGTATCTCTTACACGGTGCAGGTGGGAGTAAAAAATTGGTACAACCAGTTTGTAAAACCATTTGACTTTATCTCCTAAAGATGAACATTTGTATACTTAAAACCCAACAACGAACACATGTTCAGCAGCAGACATTACAAGAATGATCGTAGCAGCACAGTTCACAGTGACAAAACCCTGGAAACATCAATTATTGTTCATCAACAGGAGAACGAATAAACTGATACGTCCTCACAACGTACAACAGTCAAAACACACTGACCGGAGTTTCAGTTTGAGAAGATGAACAAAGTTCCGGAGATGGATGGTGGTGATGGTAGCACAACAATGTGAACGTATTTAATGCCAATGAACTATAAACTTAAAAATGATCAAGATGGTAAATTTTATGTTATGTCTGTTTTACCACAATAAAAAATAATTACAATGAATTTGATAATATGGATGTATCTTAGATAATATTAAGTAAAAAAAAGGAAGGAATTCCCAACGATGACATACAGCATAATACCTTCTTATTATGTTAAAAGAACTAAAATTTAAAATATGCTTTTTGAGAAAATATATAAATATAATAAAACTATATAATAAGGAAAGCAAGAAAAGGATGAACATAGAATTCATGATGATGATTCCTCAGACTGGGGAAGAATCACCTTATAGCTTGATGTGTGCTGTGAGTAGGGGCCTGGCTTTTGTTAAGTGGAGGATGTGCAGGGGCTTATTACATTAAAAGAAATAAAATGAAAGGGAAGAACAGAATGAAGAAGGAAAGGAAGGGGGGAAGGAGAAGGAAGCGGGTCCACGCATGAGCCAAATATGAGATTATGTCATGAAGTAAGGATTTTGATAAATCGAATTCCGGTCACCTGGGGTCCTTTTTAAAACAATGTTGAACTATATGAAAAATGTTTGTGAAAAGTAAAGGGATGATTAACACAAGGGTTAGGATAGTGGCTGCACCAGGGTGAAGAGGGAGATGCGTTTGGGATCTCCAACATCCTGGCTCTCAATTTCTTGAACTCACTTGTGGATACATGCTCGTTCATCTTATTATTATTCCTAATGCACACACATCCTTTATATGCACTGTTTTGTATGTATGATTTATTTCACAAAGAGTGAAAATGAAGAAAGAAGGCATAAATTAATTAAATAGAATACAAAGAAACAAAAGAGAGAATTTTTAGTGTTCTCTAAAAACACTAATAAATAATCAAAGCCCCGGCAAGTCTGATGAGAAAAGGAATAGAGGAGGCACGCATATTCAGAATGAAAAAGAAGATATAACTACAGATACAGCAGAGATTTTTTAACTCTGAAGAGAATACTAGGAACAATTCTATGCCAATAAATTTGAAAACAGACGAAATAAGTAATGCTCTAGAAAAATGTGGAACAGGATATTAAAATGGGACTTTTTCCATCTCAGCTTCAGCTGAGGCTCCAGAGACCGAGAACAAGACAAGTTGCCAGATGTTTCCCCGTTCCTAAACAAGATGCCAAACTGCCGCACCTCTGCAGGACAAGCTACGGTTCTGTGGAACCAGTTCTGCCAGCGCTGTCCATCCCCGAGGTCTAGCTGCTGGAAGGGCACAAGTTGGAGAGGCCTGGAAGAAAGCAAGATGCCCTGGAAGATGGGAGTACAGGCAGGTGCTGCCGCTGCACCTTGAGCCAGGCGAGAGGGCCTTGAGGAGGACCACTCAGAGAGCTTGGTGGGTCCTCAGGATTGGGGGTCACATGTGGAGAGGAAGGAGAAAGGGCTGTCTTAGGGGAGCTGCACTCTTACTGACAGTGGGCAAGGATGTAGGAGTTTACCAAAGGGCAAGGGAGAAGCGGAGAAGGAGTCTGCCATCTGGGGAATGGGACCAAACAGAGAGGATCTGGCAGAGACCAGATGGCTACTGGAGTCAAGACGTCACCATGCCAGAGGCATTGCAGCTGGAAGCTCCCAATAAGGTGAGCAGGGATCAGAGAGAGCCATGAAATGCCATGCAGAAAAGCCAGCTTTAGACATCCATGGGCCTAGATAGCACCAACCCCCTCAGAAACACACCTGCCCTTTCCTTCACGGCAACACCCCCCCGACAGAGGCCTAAAGATTGAACATAGTAATCTGTCTATCTATTTATCTATCTATCAATCAGTCATCTATCTATCTATATATCTATCTATCCTGGCCAGGTAATGTTTATCCCAGAAATTCAAGGAAGGTTTAACTTCAGAAAAATAACTAATATAATTCACCAAATTACCAAATAAAAAGAGAAACTATGATTTTTAAAACTTGTTAATAAAATTTAAATCTATTTACACTTTAATTCAAAGATTCATGTCAAAAACAAAAACAAAAACCAAAAATAAACCTCTTAGAGAGTTAGGGAGAGTGGGATGTTCCTTAACCAGATAAAGGATATCTTTGAAAAATATGCAGCAAATACTGTACTCAGTGGTGAAACATTAGACATATTTTCTTTGAAACAAGAAGTCAGCCTGGCAGGGTCGCTCACGCCTGTAATCCTAGCACTTTGGGAGGCCGAGGGAGGAGGATTGCTTGAGGTCAGGAGTTTCAGACCAGCCTGAGCAAGAGCAAGACCCCCGTCTCTACAAAAAATAGAAACATTAGCCAGGCGTGGTGGTGCATGCCCGTAGTCCTAGCTACTCAGGAGGCTGAGGCAGGAGGATCGCTTGAGCCCAGCAGTTTGAGGTTGCAGTGACCTATGATGATGCCACTGCACTGTAGCCTGGGCAACAGTACAAGACCCTTTCTCAAAAGAAAAAAAATTAAAATTAAAATAAATAAATAAAATAAAATGAGAAATCATGTTATCTAGGATTGAATCTAACAAAAAATGCTCAAGACCTTTATAAGGAGAAAAATGTAAAACTGTATTGAAGGGCATAAAAGAAGACTTAAATAATAAGGCATATGCCACATCCATAGATGGAAAGATTCCATATTTAAAAAGAGCAACTCTCCCCCAAATGATGTCTGTAAATTCAATGCTATTCCCACCAGAATCCCAGAGGATTTTTTACACAGATTTGATAAGACAATCTTAAAATTAATATGGAAAGAAAGCGAACCAAGAATAGCCAAGGCAATTTTGAAATAAAAGAACCAAAATTAAAAGACTTATCTTGCCAGATAAAATAAATGATTATAAAGCTATTGTAATTAAAACAGTGTGATATTCTTCCCAGAACAGACAACTAAACCATGAAATAAAATATAAAGCCCAGAAATAAACCCACAAACATAGCTAATATATAACAGAGGTGGAATTACAAATCAGTGTAATGAATTATTCTATAAATAATGAATAACAAAAATGAATTATTCAATAAATGATACTGGAAAAATTATCTATTTGAATAAAAAGGTAAAATTAGGCCTTTTTATCACATTGTACACACACACACACACAAACCAGAAGATTAAATATATAAATGTGAAAATCAAAATTTTTAAATTTTTAGAAAAATAGGAGAAATATAGAAGAATTTTTATAACATCAGTATAAGAAAAAAATTGAGTCAAAATACATTAACTACAAACTATAAAAGAAATTTCTGAAATGTTGGAATATATTAAAATTTAAAACTTCTGTCTGACAAAGACTTTTATAAAAGAAATGGGAAAGACAAGAAACAAATTGAGAAAATATATTTTACCAACAGAGGATTAGTATTTCAAATTTATAAAGAATCTCAACAAATCTGTAAGAAAAAGACAAACAACCCAACAGAAAATTGTGCAAAGCACATGAACAGGCAATTTACAGAAGAAGAAAATGGTGGCAAATAATGATATAAAAATAGGCTTAATCTCACTAGTAGTCAGGGAAAGAAATGGAAACAACTTAAAGATTCCACTTCACACTGATCAGACTAACAAAATTTTGCAAGGCTGATAAGAAACTTGAAAGCAACAGGGGAAGGGAGCTCCTGTACTTGATGGGAGAGGGTGCTAGTACAATCACTTTGAGGAGGAATTTGGGACTATCTAGTAGGCCTGAAGATGCGCAAACCTCACAACTCAGCAAAACCGTCAATTCTAAATAACTACTCTAAAGACAGTTTCTCACACATGCACAGGGAGATCAGCACAAAGGTGTTCATCATAGTCCTGTTTGTAATCGTGAGAAAGTGAAAATAACCATCATTAGGAGAATGGAAATCTAAATTGTGGTTTATTCACCCAGTGGAATATCATACAGCAGTTAAAATGAACCAGATGTATACCTATGACCTCCCACATTTACTCACTGTGCTTTATAGATTCTACCTCCTTGATGTCTTTTTGCTCCTTTTCACCTCCACTGCCAATGCCCTGTCATAATTTTTGCTTGGATGATACAAAAAATACATACTGGCCTCCCTGCTCCACATTGGCCCCTGGGAGCCCTCCAGCAGCCAGAGGCATGTTTCCAAGGTGCACATCTGACAGTGTCACTTGCCTGCTTAAAATCCTCCCATGACTGTCTGTGGCCTACAAGACAAAGCCCAAATGTCTTAGCAGAGCTTACAAAAGCCTTGTCTTCTACCCCATAGACCCTTCCAATCCAGCCTCACAAGCTTTGATCACGTGACTTGCTCTTCCCACCTGGAGTAAGATTTCCTCTTCTCGGCCCCTTCCCACTGAGACTTACCCACCTGTCAAAGTAGATCAGCCTGGCAAGTGTCCACACTCATCTTTCAGGGCTCAGCTCAAGAATCTCTGTGAAGAGTTTGCAGAGTGCCCCCTTCCTTTGCTTTCTTCTGTAATCCCTCCAGCCAAATCTCAAGGCACAAGACCAGGCTCTCTTCTTTGTGGGAACCAAGGCAAGCCACTTCCCACTCAGAGCCAAAGCCCACCCCTGTGCAGCAGCACTGACCATTCCTTCCAGCCATCCACGTAGGCTAGTGCACACTGAAGAGCTCTGGACGTGGGTGGGAGGCAGCTTCTCACACTCAGATGCCACTGTTCCTTCCTAGCCTCGCCAAACAGCATCACCCTCCATAGCTGCCTCCCTACTTCTGTTCTCCACATCCCTCATCAAGTTCACGCTCTGGGACCAGCTCTGCAGACTCACCCATTCAGCCCAAAGAGTCACCATGTGAGAGCTTCAGTAGGAGAGAACCACACCCAGCCCCACCCCAGGAGGAGCCAATGGGATGGGTGCTCGAAGCCAAACTCCTGTGTCCTCCTTCACTCTCCCACACAGGCAGCCCAGAGGTCCAAAGAGGAGGCAGAGAAGGTGCCACCGCAGAGGAAGGAGGAGAACCAGACAATAGCCAGGGAGGAAGAAGCCATGTCGAATGCTACAGAATGTTCTCATAGTTTGGGTCTGTCTAAAAGGCAGCACAAGGCCAAGCCTTTCTGACAATGAATCAGAGGTAGTATCATCACCCCTGAACCCTACCCAAGTGGTCTTAGGGCTGTATTCTTGTGCAACATTTTTTTTTTAATCTTTATGACAACAACTCCTTTCTGTGGAAGGTTGATCCTATTAAGTGGAAGTCCTTTTGCCTGGCGAGCACCTTGACCGGTTCAGGTTGGAGCAGCTGAGTGCTGAACTGCTCTGCAAAATAGAAGGAAATGAATTTGGACATCCAAGGGCAGGAGGGGGAGAACATCAGAAAATGAAAGGAGAGAGAGAAACCAGCAAGGTGAGGGAAGGGGAGGCAGCATGGAGGGTGAGGAACTGAGTCAATATTTTAAAACAAGAACGACCACTGTGTGATTCTAAATCATGTGCAGGGTGATGTTGAGTGTGGCTCCCCAAGAACTTGGAAGAGTCTGCCATGCTCCCAGACCTTCATATTCCTGGGTCTCTTAGGGGTAGAGACAGCGATGGGCTGACTTCACCTCTGGGCCATGTGGAATGAAGA
This sequence comes from Daubentonia madagascariensis, assembly GCA_023783475.1. NCBI lineage: Eukaryota > Metazoa > Chordata > Mammalia > Primates > Daubentoniidae > Daubentonia > Daubentonia madagascariensis. The sequence goes on along the minus strand of JAKFHU010000144.1, from coordinate 392,527 downwards.
GAGAGGGGTTTGTGCATTCACACCTCAAGAGCTTGGGGTCCCTTTGGGATTCACGGAAATCTTTGCAGGAGTGAAGGGGTCTTTGGAATGAGGGTGCAAGACATTTTGATGTAGATCTTAAGTGCCCCTAGTTGACATCTGGCTCTCCCTTGTTAAGGTGCACAGCATCTAATAAACTTAGGGAAAACTGCTGACCTTTCCAAGGTATATCCAAGCCCGCTGGCATGTCATTTCCTCAAGAAGGAATGAGGAAGTGCACATGTCTACCATGTCATGCGTGGTGTTTAACACTTCCTTCCTTGCACCTGGCCACAGACCATGGCCACCCAGAGTGGGAAGAGTCCACAGAGAATAGTAGGTGAAAACCCATTTACAGATGGGGCAAAGGAGGCCCAGAGAGGGAAAGCCACTTTCTCAAGACCACACAGCTAATGGGTACACAGCTGAGACTTAAATCCACATTTTCTGTCCCCCGGTTTCAGCTTTTTCCCCAGAGGACTGCAGCTGCTGTGGGTTAGGCTGAAGCCAATTTGGGTTTGAGGGCGTTTCATTAAAATGTGTCCTGGGAGTCAGAACAGGAGACAACGAGGCCTTGTTTCCTAAGTGAATCTCCAAGGGCTACGAGTTCCAAGCAAACACATTCCTGAATCTTTGCCACCACATTTAAAACCAGACTAGAAAAGTTATAAATGGGCTTTTCTCTCTGCAGATAAGAGAACCACAGAATGTTAGGTCTGCAAGAGATGGACTAGTGGAATGTTTCTCTGCCCAGACTCCTCACGGCCTAAGAATCTGAATTCTCTACCACGCACCTCTAAAGTTACATAGGCAGACAACAGATGTCTGTCTTTATTAGTTTCTTCAACAAACACTGTAGATACTTTAAAATCTTTTTTACCTCTTTTGTCAGAGAAAAACAATAGGCGTTCAATGAATTATATTCAGTGTTTTGCAAAATATCTAATTACTTAACTCATCAAGAATTTGTTTCTTCAAGAATGGCAGAAATGATGTGCGTAAGTATTGAAGCCAGGTTCTGGGTACATGGGGGTTCATTTTACTATCTTCCCTACTTTATATATGTTTTTTAAATCCCATAATAAAAAGTTAAAACTATATGTATATTTTTTTAAAGTCTGCTTCTCAAATTAGTGTCAGAAGTAAGGACTTCCATCATAAACATTTTGCCTTATGGTTAAAAAAAAAAAAGCCAAATTGCTATTAACAAGCTCCAGTCTATAGACCTGTGCTTGTGTCAAAGCTCTCATCTTAAAGACATGGCAATTGAGATTCAGTGTGGAGGAGGATGGCTGGAGGCACTGCACAGCCACCACAAGTGGAGGCTGCCACTATATCTTGGTAATCTTTGTCACAATCATTTTGCACTTGTGTGCACACACATATGCACACATGCACACACCCACAAGCACACATACAAGACCCTGAGAGCATGTTCATGGCTCCCTGTTGACCACTCATATTCTAGACTCCCTGCCTCCCAGACAGAAGCGGGTGCCCCCACTGCATTGCACCCTCCACTGATCCACACGTGCCACGTTCTTTCAGAATTCCTTACCGCTCGCCTGTCTCCTCCATCCTCTCTGAGCTCGTTGAAGGCAAGGATGAGGCTGGCCTCTCTGTCAGTCCTGGTCTGGACAGAGCCTGCCTCACACCCAGTGGACACTCCATAAATAAATGTTAGATGATTTAAAGGTCAAGCTGCGTAGCACTCTGGGCTTCAGTGGAGCATAGGGAGGAGGACAGGATAGCAGAGACGCGACCTGGAAAATGGAGCGAGAGCTGCGCCCCTCACCGCAGCTGCGATGCTTACTGCCTGTGCGGCTTCAGCGTCTCCGTGACAGAACAGGAATCATAAACTTTACTTTGTCGAGTCGGGGCGAAGGAGAGAGGTGACGGATATACAGTGCCTGGCACATGGTGGGTACCAAATAAAAGGCTGCTGTGACTAAAACGATGATGCTGGGATGAAGATGACACCTGATGCAGAGCTTGGGGCAAAGGAGAGTGTTGCAAGCAGGGGCGGCACAGGGTTTCCAGGCTGACTTTAACCAGAAATCTAAAGTCCAAGACATTTTAATAAAAGTGGGGGAAGAGAGAGAATTCACAGGTATTCTGTGCTTTTATGTGCCGTGACCTTAATCAATCCTCATGTCAACTTGAGGTGGGTGGTTTCGTGCCCGTGTCTACAGGAGGAAACATTAACACAGACAGGTTAAGGTGCTCACCCAAGTTCTCAGGGACGTTATAACTGGTGGAATTTCTGGCGTCTGGTGCAGGAAGGGTTTCTGGGCTGCTAGGTACTCTCCCTGTTCTCTTCAAACCAAATCAAGTCCTGGAAAATGCCCAAAGCTCGCTCTCTTTGGGGCCCAGGCCCTTGCGCCTTTGTTTAACAACAAACACGGTTTCATTCCGGGCTGGCCTAGTTCAAGTTGAACCTGGGCAGGGCATGTCTTGGGAGGTGGGCAGAGAAGCCCAGAGCCTCCCTTTTCCCTCCTCCTGCCCATCAGAGGACGCAACCCTCTCTCTTCTCCAAGCCTTGTAACCCCCGCTCCCCTGGGGTTCAGTTCTGAGTATTCGACCCTCACAGACCCCTATCATCTCCTTTAGAACCAGGGAGTAAAGAGCTTTGAGGGGCTCAGAGAGCAGAGGGGGCCATGCCAGGTCACCATGAAGTGAGAGAAAGGGCAAACCTGGGTGCAAATCTCCTTATTGGCGCTGTGACGCTTGGTTGAGTGACTTTTCCCTGAGCCTCCATTCCCTGCAAAATGGGGAAAATGATGCTCTCCTCAAAGGTTGCTGTGAGAGTCTTTAAGATGACTGTGTAGAGAATGCCCAGAGCAGGCACTCATATAAATGCTAGTTTCCGCTCCTGTCACCCAGAGCCCCCGTTCTTCCTTCCCTGTGACCTTTGCATTTCTGTGCGTCACCAGGACATGCTGAATATTTTTCTATAAATTGACTCACTTTTAAAACCCAATCTCACTCCCACAAAGAGAAAACTGGCAGTGCTTGAAAAGCTTTTATTCATTCATTTAGTCAATGTTCATCCAGCACTCCTCACGCACAGGTTCCGTTCTGGGTGCCAGGGGTACAGCAGTGACCAACGACCCCATGCCCTCACAGACCACGAGTTCCAGCAGGGAGGTAGGCAGAGAGCAAACAGAATGTGACATCAGGTGGCACTGCACAGTGTGAAGACAAAGAAACCAAGGAACAGGGCTCAACTAGAGAGATGGGTGAGCGGGAACCCCGTTGCACACAGTGGGGCCAGCAGAAGGGAATTTACCCCGAAGCTAATACACAGAAAGGGAAGCAGAGCCGGGAGAACTTGTGAGCTTGTGGTCGTGGGGCTGTGGGCCGGGCGCCCTGCGGGGAGGTGCTTCTCCCCTGGGCAGGGCACACCCACTGGTGCGAGGGAGCAAGGGAGCGGATGGGGAGACAGCCCTGGCTTTGCCCAGAAAGATCCGGTTTCCCCTGGACCCTTTTTCCAGCATGGCCTGCCAGGAGAGATTAAGATCGCAAAAAGCAACACGATGCCACTGGAGAAGGAGATTAGTGGGTTCTGGGGTGCTTGTCTTCCTGAGCAAGGCAGTTTGTTTGAGATCTGACTCCAATCCACAGGATGAAGCCATGCCAGGTCCCACTGGAGTTGACATGTGGAGAGAAGGCCCCTCGGGCAGGGAGGCACCTGGCCAAACCTAACAGGACAGGCCTTCCAGAATCCTGAGGGGACCGCGGAAGGGGCTCTGGGGTCCCATGTAAGCCACAGTTCCAAGCGCCCCCAGCACCTCCTGCTGAGGGCAGACTCTGTCACAGGCCAGAGTCCTGGGTTCTCAGTGAGGTCTTCATTCTCAGGGCTGGTCTAGAACAGGAGGAATATGGTTGGTTTGCTCCAGAGTGTGAGGGCCTGGACCCAGAGGGGTGGGAGAAAGCTGGTCCCTTGAGAGGGGAAGGGTGAAAATAGCCCACTGGCATGGAGGCTGGCAGAACTTTTAAAAAGTGAAATGTAAAAACACGAAATGTTTTTGACATTATCACTGTTCAAAGCACAATGGGACCCTCCTGGCAACCCAAGAATCTTCAACAACGTTTCTACAACCTGCAGTGACTCTGGAGTGGGAAGATGGAGGAGAAAGACCCAGGCCCTATGGTTGGGTCAACAACAGGGAAGAGATAAAGAAACACCAGCTGAAACTCACAGCAAAAGAAAAATTAGATCCCATGGAGGCAGGAGTCTGGTGCCAAAGTGTCGAGGGACAGTTTGCAGGAATTTGCAACTTAGAGGGCTTCAAGTTCCCTCAGGGCATGAAATGAGGGTTTCAGTCACTCCAGTTCAGATTTCCAGGAGCTGGGCATGCTGGATGCCATATGAGTTACGTGTGCTTGTGCCAGATAGGTTTGCAGGGGTTGTGAGGGGATGCAAAAATAAATGTAGTGTGTCTGCCCCCCTCAAGAGCGTGTAGTATAATTCAGCAGATAAAACAAGCTCCCAGCAAGCTTAGGAGAGTGGAAAGGGGCCTGTGGGAGGAACAGAGAGAGAATGACGGAAGGAGATGCAGGCAGGGGAAGAGAAGGGGGGATGAAGGGAGGGAGGGAGGGGAAGGGGGGAGAGGAAAAGAGACATGTGTGCAAAGACTTCAAGTCAGGACTGAGCATGGAGTCTTCCTGGACTTGCAATGAGTTGTCTCCTCACCCCCCTCCCTTTGTCCCTTTGCACCACGCACAGGGCCAGAGGCACATCGCATGTGTTCTGGAATTCAGACTCCCACCAACTGCTAACCTGCTCCTAGGTTCATCCCCTCCAGCCACTTGTACCCATGGCCTCTTGGCACCACTTCAGACCCCCGAGGCCCTGTTTCTTATCCCAGCTGGCCCCAAGATGGCCAGCTCCACGCAGCCTTGCTCAGTTTTGTGAAGGTGCAAGCTGCCTGAGTCTCACCTCCTGGCTCCTCTCTCCTCTCATCCTGCCCCAGGCTTTCCTGCCTGAGAAGCCAGGATGCCTGCAGGAACACACCTGGCACTCACCCGAATGCAGCAGGGCATGAGTGCCCCATGGGTTACCCTGGATCAAAAGGGGATGAACAAATGGTACCCTTTCCTCCCCAGACAGGCAGTGCTGAGACTCATTTCAGGAGGATTCTTATAAGGACAGAGGCAAATGCGCTGTGCATTCTTGTCCTGGTTGCCCCCTTCCCGGCTTTGTTCCCCTATCTACTCTCCTGCTTCCTGGGAGTGTTCTCAGACAAACTTGTCCCACATAAGCCTTTGACTTGGGCAAAGCAACAGGAAGGATCTTCAGTGCCACCCAGAAGGAAGCATGCTGGGACCGCTGGCTTGGCTTTCTCAGAGGCCAGGGCTTCCCTGGCCTCCCCATCGCCATCAGCAGGTGCACAGACAGGCTTTGCAGACCACCGGGCCACACCTCCCAGCCCCTCTGCTTGGCTCCTACATCCTGACTTAACTGGGTTGGAACACCCAGTGTGGTCCACAGGCTGAGCTCTGTAAATAGCCAGTTGATGTATTTACTGGGAGTATGCTGACCTTCCAATAGCAGGGTCAACATGATACATTAGTTACTTAATGTTGCTTTGCTCAAAGGCAAAGTGACTGATCCACCAAACCTGTCTAGTGGCCTGTATTTTCACTGGCCACTCCAATGCCAGCCCGAGGTCCTGGTATAGAGCCCAGAGCCACTGCTTGGATACCAGGAGCCTGGGTTCCCAGCTGAATTCTGCCACAGGAACCACATGACCCTGGAGAAGTTAGTTCCCCAGGCCCCTTCGTCTCCTCCCTGTGAACCGAGGAAGGATGAGACATTCTCCAAGGTCCTTCAAATTCAGACAGGACCAGAGGATCACACCCCTTCCTGTGCTTAGAGAAAACAAAGTTTAGGTTTACCCCGTAGAATGCCTCCCCAGTTAACACTCTCCCTGTAGAATCACTCTTTAATAGAACACATGTGTCTTTAATACAGTGCCTTTGGGGCTGGTATTTATTTTTTTATATTTTTGGAGACATGGTGTTGCTCTGTTACCCAGGCTGGAGTGCAGTGGCACAATCACAGCTCACTGTAACCTCAAATTCATGGCTTCAAGCAATCCTCCCACCTCGGCCTTCCAAAGTGCTGGGATTACAGGTGTGAGCCACCATGACCGGCTTGGCTGGTACTTACATGGGGAAACAATATATGTGTATGTCTCCAAAATTCAATACAACAATTCCTTTTTTTTTTGGAGACAAGGTCTTACTATGTTGCCCAGGCTGGTCTTGAACTCCTGGGCCCAAGCAATCCTCCCAGCTCAGCCTCCCAAGTAGCTGGGAAGACAGGCATGAGCCCCCACACACAGCTAACATGATATTTTTTTATGAAATAATGTGCAGGAAGAGAATCAAGGTACATTCTGAATGCAGTTAATAGAATGTCTGAATCAAGTTGTGTTTTGAAAAACATGAAAGCGGCAATGAACTGGGTGGTGCCTCTTGGCTGTTGTTGGCACTAAGAGAGGCCAGATTCCCGTGCGCAGAACAACTGCTTGTTAACGATCACATTAATTATGGGGTGATGAGGAAGCAAAGCTTTAAGCATCTTACAACCTAACATGATCGTTTGTTACATATATAAGCATGTTACTCTATTTTAGCTACATTTTAGGAAATTGGTTAAGGGACTGGGGTTGACCAGGAACAATATAATTTTTCCCCTTTAAAAATAATGGAAAGAAAATGAACAACAACAAAAAAAAAAGATTAAAGGAAAGGAAATATGTTCGCAGAAGTGTTTTCACACAGAACATCTCATTTTCCAGGATAGATTACTGACATTAAGCAAGAGACGTTGTGCAGTCTTCCCAATTTACATGGTAGCTGTATTCCTGGAAAATTCGGTGTACATTAAAGCCTTGCAAATACACTTGGTGTTTATTATGTAAAGGAGGGTTTAGTTTTTAGCTTAGATAATCATCTACATCAATGTCCTGAGACATACTCAAAAGTCACGTGGAATGCAAGACAATTATTCGTTGTCAGATGGCCTCACGCATTGCAGAATGTCCAGCACCCCTGGTTCCTCACAGGCCACCCAATAATGTCAGCACAGTCCCCTCAACACTGTAACCACCAGAAATACCTTCCCCAAAGTTTTGAGTGCTGCCTGGGACATTCCCATTTTCATGGAGAAGCTGCCTGAAAGAACAGTCACCACATACACTAGGGTGGCTGTGGTTGGGGCGTGGGGATTGGGTATTCATGGAAGGTTTCAAAGACCCCACCCTGTAAACTTTTTTTTAAATTACAATAGCATTCCCATACTATAAAATTCACGCTTTTAAAGTGTACAATTCAGTGGTTTTTAGGATATTCACAAAATGTGCAACCATCACCACTATCTAAAATCAGAACATCTTCATCACCCTAAAAAGAAACCCTGGACCCATTAGAAGGCATTCCCTATGCCCTTCTCTCTTAAAACCCCAGCAACCACTAATCCACGTCCATCTCTATAGATATTTCTATTCTAGACATTTTATATAAATGGAATCATAAATTTGTGGCCATTTGTATCTGGATTTTTCACTTAGCATAATGTTTTCAAGGTTCATCTGGCTCATCCACATTGTAACATGTATCGGTAAGTCATTCCTTCTTCTGGTTCAACTCATTCATTGCTATCATTGGATAGATACACCACAATTTATCAATGTGTCAGTTGATGAACAGTTGAATTGTTTCTTCTTTTTAGCTATTATGAATAATGCTGCTATGAATGAATGTTGATTTTTTGTTTGGACATACGTTTTGTTGTTGTTGTTGTTGTTGTTTTATGACATATGTTTTTAATTCTCTTGAGTATACACCTAGGAGTGGAATTATTGAGTCATACGGTAAATTCTTCCTTTAACTTTTTGAGGAACTACCAAACTGTTTTTCCAAAATGGCTGCAATCCCACCCTATGAGGGCTCCAATTTCCCCACATCCTCGACAACACTTGTTATTATCTGTCTTTTTCATAATAGCTATCCTAGTGGGGGTGAAGTGGTATCTCATTGTGGTTTTGCTTTGCATTTCCCTAATGACTAATGACGTCAAGCTCTTTTCGCGTATTGTGAACTGTTTGTATATCTTCTTTGGAGAAATGTCTATTCAGGTACTTTGCTCATTTTTATATTGGATTGTCTTTTTGTCATTGAGTTGTAAGAGTTCTTTATATATTCTGGATGCAAGTTCCTCATCAGATATATGACTTCCAAATATTTTCTCCTGTTTGGTGGGAGAATCTTTCACTTTCTTGATAGTGTCCTTTAAAGCACAAAAGTTTGTAATTTTGATGACGTTTGTAATTTTGATGTGCCCCTCTCCTTTGTTGCTGTGTGCCATGGGCTATTGAACCAGTTGTCCCACGAGCCCCACCTCCCTGAGCAAGGCCAGGGAACAGGGCTGCCATGACTTGAATGGAGGCAACACCCTTCCAGCTTCAAAGTCTCTTGCTGGCATTCCATAAATAGAGCTTAATTTCCTGGATAAAAACTCTATTCCTGCACAAGTTCAAACCCCCTCAGAATGGGAGCACCAGCCCTACAAGTCATTCATGGCTTAGAGAAAACTACTCTATCAGACCCTTTCCTAATGGCAGACCATGCTGGGGTGGCATGGAGAGAGGTTGGGGCCCCGAACCTGGGAATGATAAAATCTGGGTGGATATCACATATCATATGGGTAAAGGGGCACAGGAGGGGCAAACTGGTCAGTGAGGAAGGCAAACGTCACCTCTTTGCAGAGAGAAGTTGTCCACAAGCTGTCCCCTCGATGGGCCTCAGCTAGGAGCCTGCCCATTTCCTGCCTCAAACCACACTTTTGGGCTCAGATAGTAAAGGGCCCTGTTAAAACGAACGTATGTTTCCAGGATGAAGACATACTCCTACGTTACTGATGCTAGAATGAGAGGGATCTCGACGCTTATCTCCTGTAGCCCCTCTAGATCTAAATGGAGAAACTGAGGCACAGAGAGGGCAAGGGACTTATGCCAGGCCACACAGCAAGTTCATAGCGAAGCAGAGACCACACTGCCCTCCTCCTCCCTACTGACCTCCAGTGAACATGTTGGCCCAATGGGAACCTTAGGCTTCTGGCTACAAGCAGGGCCCTCGGGGCATGGGCAGTTTGCTTGGGCAGAAGGTGAACCCCTTGAAGGCCACAGCAGGGGGTCCAGATACAGCCCAGAAGCCTCACTTCCGCAGGACTACCCTGCAAATCACATGACCCTTAACAACAAGAATACCTGCCATTCATTGAGTGCTCACAGGTGCCAGGCACTATGCTAAGATATTTGCATGCATCACCGCATTAATCCTCCTGACAGCCCCATGAGATGAATATTAATTTTTGTTCAATGAGGCCACTGAGGCTCCAAGAGGTTAAGGGACTTGCTCAGGGTCACATAACTAGAAAGAGCTGACCGAGTTTTCAAAATCCAAGTCCACAAACTCCAAAGCCAGCTCTCATAACGCCCATAGCGACTCTGATTTCAGGAGACCCCTCGTTCTCAGCTGTCAGGTGAAAGTTCTCTCTGAGTGGACGAGTGGGCTCGCCCGCTGTCACCCAATTAATCAGGTGGAGCTTTGCCCAGGGAATCATGTCTCTCTGCAGATGTCACAGCACCCCCTGCTGCTCACTCCTGTGCTCTCTGCAAGTTCATTTAATGATAAAGGGCCGCCTATTTCCAGAGACCCTAGGGCATCCCCAAATGAGAGTCCCACTTTCCCCACTAACACCTTTATCCTCTTGAAAGCCCTCCTTGGGTTTGGGGCAAAGCAGAGAGAAAAGTAAGTGTTTATATCTGGCCTTCTAGGTCCATGTCCAAAGGGCCCCCCAAAAATCCACATCTTCCTACCCTTCCATCACAAAACAGACAAAAAAGAATCCCAGACTCTGTATCACACACTGGAGGACAACGCCCACACCCATTCTTCCTGGCCCTGCCGACTGGTGTAACCTGAGCTTCAGTTCCCGCATCTGCAAAATGGTTGCAAAATGTCTACATTTCTACTGAGGGGATAAAATGAGATGCTTCTAGGTCTACGGCCCTGCACCTTGGCAGGTACCTGATACTTGAGCTGCTCTCCTTCCTGAGCCTCAGTTTCCTCATCTGCTGTCTATTGGTCACTTGCTCAGCACAGGCACCTGGCCTTCACCTGCACTACCTCGCCCAATTATCACGGTAATACCTGAGGCAGAATAGGGAAACTGAGGATCTGAGGAGTCAAGCAACATACCCACAGCCACACAGCCAGCCAGATGTGGAGCTAGGATTCCAACCCAGGCAGCCTGGCACCATGTCACCAGTGAAAAGATGAACATGACAGTAACTTGTATACTATGAAATGTGCAGAGTCTGTGCAGGCCTGGGGAGACAGGGAAGAGGAAGAAACCAGACATATTAGGAATTAGTCATTTAAAAAATAAGGCCAGAAGGAGAAGGCTCTTGGGGTTTGGTCCATCTCAGCAGACTTCCTGGAGGAGGTGGGGACTGAGCCAAATCTCACCATCTCACAGGGTCAGCAGTCAGAGTGGCTGGTGGAACTGGCTGCCCTCAGGAAACATGCCCATGTGGAAAGGGTGACATTCCCCAACTTCACAGGAGCTGGGAGAAAACCAACCAGGAAAGGACTGTCACAATGATGAGCACATTGATTGGGTGTCTACACAGGGGTCTATACAGGCCAGGCAGAGTGCTAACTGCTTTATATGGACCATCTCCTTTAATCCCACAACAGCCCTACAGGGTGTGTACTGTTAATATGCCCCTTTCACACATGAGGAAACTGGGCTTCTGAGGGATTGACCTTCCCAAGTTCTCGCACCAACTAGTGAAAGAGCCAGACTTGAACCCAGGCAGCCTGACTCAGCCCTCTGCTGCACACCGAAGCCACAGACAGAGCTACACTGGCCCAGGAGCAAAGCCCAGGGCAGGAATCCTCGGTTTCCTGCCATCTCCATGTGGATGGCCTCCCTGGTGACTTTGCCCTGGGCTGGGCCAAAACAGGAAGGAGGAGAAAGCCTACCTTTCCCCTGAGTCCCCAGCACCCAGAAGGTGCCAAATAGAGGGGGCTTGGAGAACTAATGAACTGTGCTGCTCGGAAAGACGCATTACCCGTGTCTCTGCCGCCCCCTCCCGCCCCACAGGAGAACTTCACAGGGTCAGAGCCCTCAGAGCACCTGACATAGGCCTTCCTTTCGCTGGCTGCAAAGGGAGTCAGGAGCACGTCTTCCCAAGCCAGCTCTGAAGAAGGACTGGGTGGCCATTGGTTTTTTTGGTTCCTTTTTTTAAAAATTTTTTACTGTTCATTGACAAATTATAATTGTATATATTTGTGGGGTACAGTGTGATGTTTGATATAGTAAACAAAGGGGAGTGATTAAGTCAAGCTAATTTTAACAAATGCATCACCTCACTTATCATTTTTTTGTGATGAGAACATTTGAAATTTACACACTTAGCAATTTTGAAATATACAATACATTATTATAAACCATAGTTACCATATGGTGCAATAGATCTCAAAAAATGTATTCCTCCTGTCTAACTGAAACTTTGTACCCTTTGGCCAACACCGCCCCAGTCCCCTCACCCCCTGCAACCACGTTCTACTCTCTGCTTCTATGAGTTCAATAGTTTTAGATTCCACATATAAGTGAAAACACGTGGTGTTTGTCTTTCCGTGCCTGGCTTATTTCACTTAGCATAATGTCCTCCAGGTTCACCCATGTTGTGGCAAATGACAGAATTTCCTTCCTTTTAGGACTGAATTATATCCTACTGTGTATATATACTGCCATTGTTTTTTCACTTCCAATCTGTTGTGGACTGACACTTTTTATAAAATGCAATGATAATGAAGTAGTAAAAAAACTGAAATGCTGTTTGAATGATGCAGCAATGTCAAATTTGCATAAAAGTTTCTAAATGTTTATCTTGCATGCTCAGTAAGTACTTACTATGCCTGTCTCCATACAGACAGGTAACAACATTTTGTAAGCCAGCATGGGTCCATGGACCACACCTTGAGTAGCACTGGTCCAAAGAGGGCAAATGACAGGCCTGAGGCCACGTGGCTCATCACGAGGAATCCACTTCCTCATGTGCTGCCTCAGCAGACAGCAAGGACCCCTGTGCCACTTTTGAGACTTGTCTTCTGCTGCTGACTCAGAGTGATGCTCTGGACCTGCAGCTGGAGCTGAGGGGTATGTTGGGCCAGGAAGACAGCCCAGGGACAGTGGGCCAAAGTCAGCCCTGGGCAGCCCTCCCCATCCGGGAGCAGGAGGCTGGGGCCATCTGAGCCAGGGAGCCAAGAAGCCCCTGGACAGGCAGGCTGGGAGGCAGGGGTGGGGTCTGAATCTGACGCAGGGCTGTGGATAGGGAGCGCCCTGGTTTTGGGAGCAAAAACGCATCTGTGGGTGACCTCCCTACATTTATATCCTTCTCTCAGGACTCAAGACAGTTCTGGAGCTCTCGTGAGGAGCTGGATCGCTGCTGCTGTCACATCTTCTCGGGAAGCTGAATGACAACTTCCTTGTGTGATGGTCATTTAAAAAAAAAATCTTCCCTCACCTCTGAAATTCCCTCTCCATCCTGCTGCCTAGGTCAGTGCTTCCTAATCTGCCTCCCACAGGCCTCCCAGCCACCATCCCTCAGGCACTTTTCCATGCAGGAGCTAGAGGATGTTTCTGCAACAAAATCCCCTGTGTCGCTCCCTCCATGGGGCTCGAGGATGAAGAATGTTCTAGAAGAATGTACCATCAGTATGGTAGCCACTAGTCCATGAGGCTATTGAGCACTGGAAATGTGGCTAGTGCTGCATGTTGAAATGATGATATTTTAGATATATTGGGTTAAATAAAATATATTATTAATTTCACTTGTTTCTTTTTACTTTTTTTAAATGTGGCCCTAGAAAGTTTAAAATTAGCTAGGTGGCTGGCATTCTATTTCTACCGGGCATGCTACTCCGAGCTTGGCCCCTAATCTCTTCTCACTGTCCTCCTCACACACTCTGTTCCTCTACACCACACTCCTGCAGTTGCATGGATGTTTATCCAGCTACTCAGCTCGGTTTTAGAAAAGCTTTCTCTGCAGCAAAAACATCTCTTCCCCCAGGAAGCCTCCCTGGCCCCCCTCCCACCAGCCTGTCCCCTTTGCCCCGCCCCTGCCTCCTGCCAATTGGTCCTCCTTACCGAGACCTAGACACAGTGTAACACCAGAAGGGTCTTTATTCCACTGGATAGGAGATTTCTGAGAGTTAGGACTAGATCTTATTAATCTCTGCATCTCGGGCACCTAAAGCAGTGTCTGCCTAATAGATAATTAGTGAATATATGTTGAATAATTCAATGAATGAATGAATCAATCAATCAATCAACGAATCTAGTCCACCGAAGAAAAAACTAGGAAAAAGAAAACAAATTCCTGAACCTAGGAAGGACCGGGTTGCCAGTCAGATAATCAAGACTGGAACCTGGGAATAAAAGAAAGACCAGCAGGGGCATTGAGCACTAGGTGCCAGGTAGTGGGCTAGGCTCACTCACTAGCTATGTCAGCAATTCACTCCCTCCTGCCAACTTTGCTGCACATTCACTTCAAAACCATATTGCAACATGGACCTCTAGGGTCCACGTCTACCAAAGCCAGGACCACCAGGGACACACAGTGATGCAACTGGAGGATCCTCATAGGACCTCCACCTGAGAAACACTGCACTAACTCCTTGGGGGTTGCAAACTCAGACAGCCAGATAGGCCAGGCATGATGAGGATGCAGCTGGAGGGATCCTACGGGAGGTGGGGACTATGAGGAGGTGGAGAAGCAGCACGTGCCCAACCCAAAGGGACAGGAGCAGCAGCGGTGGCCGGCTGCATCACCAGGCACATGCCATCCAGATCCTCCATTTTTAAAGAGAAACCAGAAATCCAGAATTTTGTGTGATGTTTCCCAACTTTTTAAAATTCTATACATTGTTCTTCTTGGTATTTACCCAAAAGAGTTAAAAACTTACCTTCACACAAAATCTGCATGTGGGTATTTATAGTAGCTTTATCCATAATTGCCAAAATTTAGAAGCAAACAAGATGTCCTTCAGTAGTGGCACATCCAGACAATGGAGTATTATTCAGCACTAAAAAGAAATGAGCTATCAAGCCATGCAAAGACACTAAGGAAACTTAACGTGCATATTACTAAATGACAGAAGCCAATTTGAAAAGGCTACAGATTATATAATTCCAACTATATGGGATTCTGGAAAAGGCAAAACAATGAAGACAGTAAAAAGATCAGTGGTTGCCAGGGGTTGCAGGGAGGACGGGATGAATAGGCAGAACACAGAGGATTTTTAGGTCAGTGAAACTACTCTGTATCATACTACAATGGTGGACACATATGATTATACATTTGTCCAAACCCATAGAACATGCAACACCAAGCATGAACTCTAATGTAAACTATGAGCTTTGGGAGATAATGATGTGTCAATGTAGGTTTATCAATTGTAATATATGTACCACCCTTGTGCAGGTTTTTATAGTGAGGCAGGCTGTACATGTGTAGGGGCAGGTGGTTTATAGGAAATCTCTATACCTTCTGCTCAATTTTGTTGTAAACCTAAAACTGCCCTAAAAAATAGTTTATTTTAAAAAGAAATAAGTAAGTAAAAACCTCTATACATGCCAGTGGCATACCTGGGGTGGGAGGAGTGGAGTTGTCCATCCCCCAGGTCAGGTTAAATTTAGAGAATTTAACAACAGTAATAAAACTTAGTAGATGCCGGCCTGCTCTTTATTCTCACCATGCACTGGCAATTCTAAATAACGTCAGTGATAAAGCATCTTTCCCAGCCCTGCCACCAGTACACTCTTGATGTAGACCAAGCAAAACACGTCTGCAGACCCCCAATTTGCTGCCCCTAAGCTAGCCTGAGACTCAGTGACTAAGGAACTCAAGAAATTCCTAAGTACAAGAATCAGAGAAGAACCAGAGGCTGAAAGTTATGATTCCCTGAAGTTGACCCAGGGGTGTCCAGGCAGGCCTCGGGCCCTAGAACAGGTGTGAGAGCAGTTCCCACACCAAAGGATATGTTCCTGGGGCAGTGGCCATCCCCAACTCATATTCCACCAGGGACTCTGAGGGACATACCAAATTTATAACCTTCGTGGCCACTGGGCTGGGAGTCAAGAAGCCACACTCTCACCACTGAGCTGTGTGTTCACGGCCACATCACCTGCCCTCTCTGAGCTTCCTCTTCCATAAATATAAAAAAACAAGAGGGTTGGATGCTCTCTGAGGTCCCTTCTAAATCTAACATGCTGCGTTTCTCTGGGAAGATCTGCTGCCTGCCGTCAGGTAGGGGACACCAAGCTAGTGCACGGCCAAGAGGAGACACAACACAGAGCAGAATGGAAATGGCATTAACTGTGTCTCTCAGGCTGTCCCCAGGGCTTCTTCAGGGACAGGGAGGATGCAGGGCTGGAGAGACCAGAGGAGGCTTCTGGGCAGAGAGCACGCCGCAGAGGGGAGAGGTGCTGACGGTCTTGGGCACAGGCATGTGCTGGAACCGGAGGAGCCCCAGAGGGAAGCACAAAGAGCCCTCTCCACACAAACCTCCCCATGTAGCCCATGTAGACAAGCTCATCTCACCCCTGTCTCTGGGCCCCTCCCCGCCTCTAAGTAAAGCAAACCCAACTGCTTAAAAGAAAGCAAACAGCTGCAGAACAAGGAGCAAGTGCTTCCCACCCATGCCCAGCCAAGGTGAACGGGTTGCAAGTTTGTTGACAGAGAGAAAAGTAATCAATTTTTCATTACCCAGTGAAGGCAACAGAATGTCTCGGGATGTCAACAGTTTCCAGGCAACAAAGACAAACCAAATACACAGTCCCTCACCTGAAAGATGTTTCCTTTATAAGCATCAGCTTGGATGGGATTGGGGGGGAAGGCAGAGGCAGGTGAAACCACTTGGCAGCAGCAACATCTGAGTCAGACGCTGGGGATTTGTGGTTGCAAGCAATGACCCCATTAGCAGATCTCATCGGACTATGACTCAAGGCAGAGCCTGCCTTTTGGGAGGATTCAGGCACAAGATGTCAGAGCAAGACTGGAGACATTGCCTGCCATGGCTTATTCATTCAATTATTCAACAAACATTTGTGAGCACCCTTAGGACCTGCCTCAGTCTCAGGCCTGAGGCCTTATCTAGCTGGGGAGATGGACAGACAACTTCCCCTCACCTTAGGGATAAGAAAGCTGAGAGCCAGAGAGAAGAAGTGACTGTCCCAATATCCCATGGCCACATAGGGGCCAAGCTGTGCTTGAACCCACAGCCCAAGGCACTTTGCAACTGTGCCACAGTCCCCAGATGCCACAGGACTATACACATGGAAGGGGGCTCGTGAATCGGCTGGCACAGATGTAGTCTTGTCCAGAATTAACACAGGGAGCTTCCTAGAGACCTTTAGCAAAAGTGTTCAGATACTAAATCTAAAAACTAAAAGGAGCTCATTAGACTCTTTTATGGTGCATAATTATTGTCATTTTTAACTCTCGAGGTGATTCTTACCAAAACAGAAAGAATGGCCCTTTCCAGAGCTCTTTCCCCAGTGCAGTGTCAGGCCTCGGAGCTCCCAGGATGTCTCCTTGTGTTTGCATTAACGTTTCTCAGTGAATGTCAATGGAGACTGGAGAATAAGTCAACACAGGTCCTCACAATAAATGCCAAGGCTTGTTAGCAGTGTAAACCGTGTGCTTAGCCTGTCTTAAAAGAATCTTTGCTGAGTAAACATGAGAAAGGCTTTACTTGAGAGTAAACAGAACAAGGAGCTGAGGCGCCCTGCCGGGCTGGAAGGTGACTCCGCTGGCACAGGCACACAGTCCATCTTCGCAGGGGCCCTGGCAGGGAAGCTGGGATAGGCCATGTGTGAGCCAGAGTGTCCTCGAAAGCCCCCAGGCCAAGGTGAGGAAGCCAGGGGCCAGAGAGGGCTTGATGCTTGTTTCAGGTCACACAGCTAGCTGAAGCAGAATCAGGCCCCTTTTACCCAACAGCCTCTGCCCTCTCAAAGAGCCGTTTCTCTTGGTTACGAGGCAAAACCCAGACTCTGAAAAGATCTGCAGCAAGGAGGACCTGGGAATTGATCTCATTTGCTCTGAGGTGTCAAGAAACTAATGCCTTAACCTTCCCAGGACAATTTTTATATTTAACGAAGACTACAAGGAAATGAAGCCCTAATGATGGTATGTCTGAAGTGACAGCAGAAGGAAAATATTTTTGGTCCAAAGAGGGCTACCAACTTTCTGTCTCTAAATCTTCACACTGATTCAGTATTATAATTGGTGATAGGGGACAAGGAAACAAGACTTAATAGCTTCTCATTTTTTAACCATACCTCACAACTTCCTTGATGGCCTTATTTACCTGATTTCTCATTTTCCCAAGTAAAGAAACACTATGGCCCGAAATCTTTGACCCCTAAACTTGTTAGTCTCAAAGCCCAAGCACAACCATTGACTTAAAATCATCTCAAATAACTTTTTGCCACAAAAAAAACCACCTTCAAATAGTCCACTTTTCCTTTAATTTATGGATTCTTTCCTCTTTCTCAAAAGGACTTAAGGGCATAGATCAAAGTACAGATATGCAGTAAAGTCAATAAAAGAGCCTCAGAAATTTTTTTTTAAAAATCAGTACCAAGCAAAGGAGGAAGGAAATACATTATCCATTAAATACAATTAATTTAATTGCTCAGCTTGGGCATCTAGCCTGGTGCTGAATTTCTCAACAGCTCAGGCACAGAAGAAAGTATGATAAGTCACAGGGCCCTTGTTACACAGGAGGATGACTAGCAGTTCCAGAGGACACAGACTTTCTCCTGGCCCTAAATTTTACAAGAAGTTTTCACATGAGACCTTATTTAGGGGACAATAACAACACGACAGCCTCCACAAGTTTTATGGCAAATGCAGAAGTGGTTTTCATGTGGCCGTTTCATCCAACAACCTTGGAGGAAAGCCAAGGGTGCACCAGACTGCACTGTGGCTCAGTGACGTCTTTCTTTGTTTTCGGACAAGAAATGAACTTGAACGTATTAAGAGGTGAAGTCAAGTGTACTAAGTAAATTATAAGGGAGGCAAGACGATATTAAAGTGCACTTGGTTTCCTCTTGGCTGGGTCACAGGTGTGCACATAAACATGCCTTTCCTTACTAAGGTATGGACTGACTCACTTACCCCTTGGCCAAGAAGCCCCACAGCCCTGACTGCAGGGCTCAGGTGGCAGCCCTGAAGCACTCTAGCTAGAAGAGGCCAATCCAAGTAGCCATTCCCTTGATTGGCCACTGTAGGGCAGCACTGAGCCAGAACCCGGAAGACAAAAGTTCCTTTTGTGAGCAAAGCCATCCAGCATGAATGTGATTCTACCAGCCTGCTAATTCTGTTAATTCTGAAAATCCAATATTTGACCTTACCCACAAATATTTAAAGGGCATAAAAATAAAACAGCCCCTCCAATTGTAGGAATTATTTCTCTGATTACCTTTTTAATTTTTTAACCATCAATTCGTCACATGAGATAGCAAAGAAACACTAACATTTTTTGAACAGGAACTGTGCTAAGGGTTTTATATGTGCCATCTCCTTTAATGCTACAAGAACTCTATGACGTAGCTGTCATCTTTATCTCCATCATGCATGTGATGAAACTGAGCCACAGAGAAGTTAAACAACTCACCTAAAGTCACACAGCCCTATTTAGCGGCAGTGGGATTTGCATCAACTCAAGTAGTTTGACATCAGAGCATTTAACCCTGGGTCCCAAAAGACCTATGGGATCTCATAGCTGGAAGAGGCATCTAGTCCACAGTCTCTCCCAAAGCAAACATTGTCTTCCCTGTCCCAGCCTTAGCCTAATGCCCAGCAAAGTTTTTCCTTATTTATCCTATTTTGAGCTAAAACTGTCTCAAAACTGATCACAGTTCTTCCCTCTAGAACTACTGAGAAGTTGAGTCTCTCTTCTACATGAAACCCTCTCCAATTTTTTAAAAATTAAAACTAGTGTTTTTAATTTATAAAAGTAATGCATGTTTATGGTTTTTAAAAATTCAAGCAGTATGGAAAGGATAAATTGGAAAGTAAAAATCTTTCTCCCATCCTGTCCAACCCGTCCTCAGAGGTATTCACTGTTAATTACTTTTGAACCCTCCCAGAAATTTTTTTATACTATAAACATACACCTGTGAATCTTTTTTTTTTTTACTCAAATAGGGTCATATTATGCATACAGGTTGCAACTTGACTTTTTCACTTAATAAGGTGTCCTGAATATCTTTCCATAGCAGCATGCCCATAAATAGCTACATGAAAACATCAAGATGTATTCAACCTGCCTCCTCTCATGCACTTTTCTACCACAAGCAATGCTCCAGTGAAATTGTACGTATATTTACAGGATAGATTCCTACAAATGAAATTCCTGTGTGGAAGGTAAAGACACTTTTAATTTGGACAGAGAAGACCAAATTACCCTCCTTAAAAAGTGATAGTAGTTCACACTCGAACAGGCTGAAGAAAAAAAAAATAATAAGTTGCAGTAATTTACACTCCAACCAACAGCCCATTTTCTCAGTTTTGCCCACATGGCCTAGTATCAAACTGTTAATTCTTCCTTAGACATTTGAAGACAGTTATTAATTCATTTGTTCATGAACATATTCATTCACATATTCTTTCAAACAATATTTATTACGCATCTTCTACTCCGCAGGCACTGAGTGCGGAGCTGGATTTGCTCTGAGAGTCTCCAGCCTTGACTAATCAGAAGAGCACGTTAAAATACAGATTCCTGGCTGCCCCCAGACGTCCTGATTCAGTGACGGTGGAGGCGGCCCAGGAAGCTGTTTAGTTGTCGTGTCGTTTGTTTCATTCGGGGTTTTTGTTGTTGTTTGTTTTGTTTGTAAAAGTAGAGCAAATCTGTCTTTTTTTTTTTTTTGAGACAGGGTCTCGTTCTGTCGCCCTGGGTAGAGTGCAATGGTGTCATAGCTCACTGCAACCTCACACTCCTGACCCCAAGCGATCCTCCCGCCTCAGCCTCCCAGAGTGCTAGGGTTACAGGCGTGAGCCACCGCCCGGCCCTTCCCGCTTCTTTATCCGGGTAAAAACGCCTTCTGGAAATGAAGATGCTGGGAACACCAGGATCCATTTCCCCAAAGTAAAAGAACAAGGAACTAGCGCACGTGACCTCGCCTAGCAATGCCCAAACGCCAAATCTATTGTTGCTCCCCACACCTCAAAAAAACAGCTCGCGCTCATTACTCCCGATTTACAAATATGCCCCCCTCCATTTCTTCTGGTTAATGAAAGTGCGGGCATCTCCTGACATAGAGGTTTCCCAACAGATTAGCGGCCTCAATACACTAACCAGCGCCGACTTAAAAGCTGCCCAGCGCTGGACGGACGACAACGGGCTTGTGCAAACGCCGGCGGGCACGCGCGCGCCCCTAGCGGCTAATAGGCCCAAGCGCAACGGGGAAGTTCGGCTTCCCTCGGCCGCGCTCGGCCCCTAGCCCCGCCTCTCGCCACGCCTCTTCCCTCCGGCGCGCGCGTTGACGGGTGAGCAGTGGGGTATAAATACCTGAGTTGGGACGCGTGACCTTTAAGTACCGGCGGTGGCTGGGTTCTGCGGGGCAGGGACGCTGAGTCGGGGCTAGAGCACTTCATCGGGCAGCCTAGGCCCAGTGATTGATAGTTCCCCCGAGCGCGGGACCCCGCGTCCAGAAGGAAGTTTGCGGGCTCCGGCGTGCCCCGCCTTTGCTTCTGCTATCGCATCTGATGAGAGTTCCCCGTTCATCCCCCGGAGCCTGGCGCGAGCATCACCAGAGGACTCTTCCCTGACGTCCGGTGGGCGCTGGGCTTGTAAGACCTCGCATTCCGTTTGCGGAGCCGGCGGGCAAGGCCATCTCCGCCTTCCGTCCTCATCTGGGAGCGGGTTCCCGCCTCAGGGCCTAAATACCGACACCTGTACCCGGCAGCCTGGAAGGTGCTGCTGACGGTGGACTTGAAGGAATGAGGCTTGCGGTGGGCGGCAGGCCTCGTTTTTGCCCCGTAGGGCCTGCTACGATGGAAAGAGCAGTTGCTAGCCTGCAGACTTGGGTTCCAGTTGTGGCGCTGCTGAGCAAGTTCCTCCTCTCCGTGCTTTCCGATTTCCTCACGTGTAAAGCGGGAGAGCTGAACTTTATGATAAATACATATTGAAGGCCAAAAATGAGCCAGGCATTGTGAAAAGTACAGGGGATACAGGTGAGCAAAATGGACATCCCTGATCCCCAGAGCATGTGCTGTGGCCTCAACAGTCACATGGGTGTGATTACACACCTGCTTTTATTTAAGAAGGTATAGTGCGGGAACGTCAGGAGATTTAGTATAGCCTGGAATGGGTTTCCCGAGGTCTGAAGGAGTAGAATTAACTGGGGGTAGGTAGTCAATGGCCCAGCGAGAGGGAAGATAGCAAGTGCAAAGGTTTAGAGGGCAAAAGACGCACATTTCTTACTTTAATTGGACATTATAATAACCCTCAAAAGTATACAAGTCAGAGGTGTGGAAGCTTCAGCAAGTTAAATTCAGGAGAGCTTGGAGGATTCTTTGAAAGCCCGTAAGTATTTGAGCAATCCCATGAAAATATGTGAAGGCCCTGTGTTCTGATGGACGTGTCCAAAAGATTGTTGATTTGACCTGAACGGCCCAAGTTCTATGATGCATGCTGTGTGGTGTCTGTGATCTGACTCTGAGGGACATCTCCTTGCTCTGTTTCAGAACTAAAAATATCAGTGCTCTCTTTAAAGCAGCTCATGTTTATGTCAAGCTGAATTATCCAGACTTGCTTGTGAAGATAAGGAGATGAGAAAGAAGTGGCTTGTAAATTTAACAGAGAAAAAACTCAAAGGCTGGTCACTGTATCTTATAAAAGCATGTGTGTGCATGAGTGGATTAATAAAATGTGGTATATGTATACCATGGAGTACTACTCAGCCATAAAAAAAAAGGTAAACTAATACCTCTTGTATTAACCTGGATGGAACTGGAGACCATTCTTCTAAGTGAAGTATCAAGAATGGAAAAACAAACACCACATGTACTCACCATTAAATTGGAACTAATCGAACAACACTTATGGAAATAAAACTCATTGGAAATCAAACTATGGGAGGGGGTAGGAGGGAATGAGTAAATTCACACCTAATGAGTACAATGCACGCGTTGTGGTGTGGGTGATGGGCACACTTACAGCTTTGATTCAAACTGTACAAAAGCAACTTATGTAATCAAAATAAAATAAAAATAAGATAGAGGAAGGGGCCGTGAGCCAAGGAATGTATGTGGCCTCTACAAGCTGAAAAAGGCAAGGAAACGAATTCTACCCTAGAACCTCCAAAAGAAATGCAGCCCTGCCAACATCATGATTTTAACCCAGTGAGATGCATTTCAGACTTCTGATATCCAGAATTGTAAGATAATAGATCTGTGTTGTTTTAAGCCCCCAAGTTTGTGGTAATTTCTTACAGCAGCAGTAGGAAACTCTCTCATGCTCCTGTGGTTCTAGTGCTATGTACTTATGTTCTCTTAAGGGAGTTAAGGAGGTTACAGACACAATCAGAACAGGAGGCATGGGATAGGCTAATGCATAATGCATAGGAGAATGTGTCTTTTACACCTTCTCTATAAAACACCTTCACCTAGTGGTAAAAAAAAAAAAAAAAAGTCTGTAGAGGGGACACCATGTCACAGTAGAAGAAATGCTGGATTGAGACAACTGAGGTGCCAGGCCCAACTTTACCCTACAGTAGCTTTGTGAACTTGGCAAGATACTCAGCCTCTCTGAGCAATAGTTTCTTAATATAAAAACAGAGCTAATTAAGTTCTCTTGGCAGGGTGAAGCTCAGAATGGGAGAACACAAAAAAGTTATTTCTAAACTATAAAGTGGTACTCAACCAACCAAGTCACCTGGCTGCTCACATTGTTCCCTCAGAATTTTACTGTATATGCCCAAATTATGGGGCAGAAAGGATTTGACACATCTTATTTGAATCTGTAGCAGTATACCAAGTTGTTTTGCTGCATAATTATTTTTAATTCTTTCATTTTAATTAGTTTATCTTTTCTAAAAGGTGGTTTTAAAATTTCACGTGGTTCTCTTCTTATCATTTTGAGAAGAAAGAAGCAAAAAAAGAATGAGTGAAACAGTTGACAGGACCTTTGGATTCTTTTACTAATCCCATTGTGCAACACATTCAACGACAATGTAGTTTTTGATGGTAGTGTTCTTAGATGGTTTGTTCATGAACATGTCTGTTCCTACAGTTCTCTAGAACATGGGAGACCTTCCTCCTAATCCTGGCTTCCCTCTGATACAGAATTTTTAAAGGGGTGAGCGAGCCAACTGTGGACCTGGGTATGCTTCCAGTGGCCACAGGAGAGATGTGAACACAATTCTGAAAGCAATGAAACTATTTAAGCCGAGTAACATATGCTTGGTGAACAATCAGAAGTGTGAGATATTATAAGAAACCAAACCTGCCTGATTGGTAAGGAGGATGGGGAGTGGGTTTGAGCACAAAGCTTGGGCCTGCTGGACCTGGGGATTTGGGGAACCAGGAATGCCAGCTGTGTTCCTTGTATCTTATGCAGAAGGGAAGTAACAAGCATTGATGGGCCTGTTCATTTACCTTTCATTCCCCAATGTGAAGTACATGTTCCTATTTTGCAAAAAGGAAACAGAAGCTCAGGAGAACTAGAAAGTAGGTGGAACTGGGAAGACTTTATTCAGTATCAAATGAATAAAAAGTTAGCATTCTATGTGTATGTGGGTCTCCTAGTTTTTTAGATTGTTCTCTGGAAAGGTTTTTAGCTATATTAAGGTTTCTTTTGAAAAGCTGGGCCACCCACTTAGACTATGTTAACATTTGAGTCTTGCTATAGTGAACATCTTAGTTGTGATTGTATTGTTTGG
Source organism: Daubentonia madagascariensis (assembly GCA_023783475.1). Taxonomy (NCBI): domain Eukaryota; kingdom Metazoa; phylum Chordata; class Mammalia; order Primates; family Daubentoniidae; genus Daubentonia; species Daubentonia madagascariensis. Next base: position 368,472 of record JAKFHU010000144.1, on the reverse strand, counting down.
GTAACTGATTTGATATTTATGATATCCTTAGCTCACCACTTAATTTTCTGCTCTTCTAGATGCTGTCCTTTCCCTTATCTTGTTAGTATTCTCTTTAACCCATTCAAAATGTCTCCTCAGCTAAGTGAAGTGTTGGTATTCCCTCCTTCTGACACTTGAGTGTTCAGAGTACAAGAACATCCTGTTCTCTGTTGTCTCTCCAGAACCCTGTGAGGTAGCTACAGTACTGTCATTACAGATGAGGAAACTGATGCAGGTGAGACAAGGCATCAGGAGCATGGGGCAATGCTGTTAAGAGAACAGGGCGTGGGAGTCAGAGTGAGGTTTTAATCTGGTCCACTTACTACTTTGTAACCTCAGAGTTTCCACTTCCCCATCTGTGCCACGGGGCCTGACCATCATGGGTTTGTCATAAAGAATGGCATGCCACACTTGAGATTAGCACAGTGCTGCTAGCTGTTAATGGATGAGGAAGGAAGAAGGGAAAGCAGGCACTTAACAGGTGGGTGTCAGTCTTCTGTTTCGACACCGTCCTCCTTGGCACCTGATGGCTCCTTTTTAGTACAAGTTGAACATCCCTTACCCGAAATGCTTAGGAGCACAAGTGTTTCGAGTTTCAGAATAATATACTTATGGTTTTCATATATACCTTAAGGCTTTCATATACAGGTTGAGCATCCCTAATCCAAAAATCCAAAATGCTCCAATGAGCATTTCTTCTGGGCGTGACCTTTTGAGTGTCATATTGGTGCTCAAAGTTTTGGATTTTGGAAGATTTTGGATTAGGGATGCTCAACCTATATAGGAAAACCACCAAGATTGACAGGAAACCTATATACTCTTCCCTGTATTAACCCCAAGGTCCTAAATTGTTTACCACCCCTTGCGTTTTTATATTTTATCAGATATGTATGCCTAATGTACTTTTTCAAGCTTTACGAAAAGGGAAATGTGTAATTGACTACTTTGACTTTTTAAAAAATTCTAACTTTAGTAAGAACTCCTCCATTATCTGTAGCTATGGTTTGTTTCTAATGATTATTTAAGACCATTTAGTTATTTTCTGGCTCATGGACCTTTGAGATTTTTGCTATCAACAGTGCTTCAAAGATTCCCAGAGCTGTATCCTGATGTCCACATGTATTAACAGTTTCTCTTGGGTAATACCTCAAAGTAGAACTGCCATTTTCCCAAGTGGTTGTAGTATACAAGTGGTCCCACACACTGGAACAAGGACAAGCAGGGCTAGAAGTCATGATTTCTTACCACTGAATCTCATGTCTTCCATCTTTTTTTTTCTTTTGCCCAGGTTCAAGTGCAGTGGCACAATCTCAGCTCACTGTAACCATGAACTCATGCCCTCAAGTGATCCTCCTGCCTCAGCCTCCCACAGCCCTGGGATTACAGATGTGAACATATCTAATTGAACTTCCATTTCATGCTATGCTATTGTTTAATTGTCAAAAATTTTAAAAACCCTCTACATTTGTTAGTTTTTCAAACAGATGTGAATTCTGGTTTTATCCACTGTGCCTAACAAGGGATCTAGAGTTTATTTTTCCCACTCCTTCAGTAGTGCTGTAAAATTCCAAATGTTTGCTGAGGGACACTACACTCTAGGTATTGTTAAATTCACACCTAGGGATATAGCAGCCAATGTTCAACCTCACATGGCCCAGCACTACTCAAAAGTTCTTAGCCAGGGTTTACAGGGTTAATTACCCAAGAGCTTTTCTAAAGCTGAGGTCTGTTTTATGCCCATACCCATGCCCCCAGTGTAGGGGACAAACTGTGTAATCATAAAGTTACACAGGTAATCTGGAACAAGGCATCTGCTCTGATCCTTTATCCTACCACCCCAGTGCAGTTTTCAATGATGTACTATTAGGTGCATTCTTACTAGTTTAAGACTTCCCACCTGGCCCTGGTGCCAGGGAAAAAAACCCAGCTCCTCTCATGCATGACAGAATAGGGTGAAAGCCAGCATTACAGAAGCAAGACCAGCTCACAATGTATTTCTTTGCAGAGTAAATTCCCTAACTATGGGCAAGACCAACAGCAGCAAGGAGTTCAACTTTTTATTGAACATGTTATAAAACAGACTTAGTCAAAAAGACCAAAGCCCATGTCATCATCAGACTCCTCAGATTCTTCTTTCTTTGCTTCCACTTTCTTCTCCTCAGCTTTAAAAAAAAAAAAAAAAAAAAAGGGTCAATCAACTCAGTATTTTAAGCTCTGGAAGAGCTCTCTAGGCCCTTCAACTTGCATGGTTAAAAATACCCACAAGACTTCCCTCAACATCAAACTATGCTGCAGGTTTTAGGATTCCCATGTATCACCTACTTGTGGCAAATTAAGAGAAATATTGCCTATAATACTATTTTTTGATCTCCACACACCTCCCTTCCAATACAAAAAAACTCCTACCTGGGGCAGCAGCAGTGGTGGGGGCAGGACCTCCTGCTGGTGCAGCACCAGCTGCTGGAGCTGGTCCACCAGCCCCTACATTGCAGATGAGGCTCCCGATGTTTACGTTGGCCAGGGCCTGCAACATACGTGCATGCATAGGTAAGCATTCAGCTCTGTCCTTCTGTGATAGCATTCACCCAGTCAAAAAAAAAAAAAGTATCCCCCCTTTCAACTTACAGTGATCAATTCCTAACACTATACAGTGAATTCCACATCTATGCATTCAAACAACAGTGGAAAGAAAATATTAAAAAAAAAAAAAGCATCTGTACTGAACATGTACAGACTTGTCTCTTGCCATTATTCCTTAAACAATACAGTGTTAACAACTACTTATATAGCTTTTACATTTTATTAGGTATTATGAGATAATTTAAAGTAAATGGGAGAATGTGTGTAGGCAATATGCAAACATTATGCCATCTTATAAAAGAACTGAGTATCCTTGGATTGGGTATCTATCTGAGAGGTCCTGGAACCAATCCCCCAGGGATACCGAAAATTGACAACCATACAGTACTTCTCTTCTGTCTTCTATGCTGGAATCACCCTTATATATTTTGTCTGTCGTGAAATCAAACTTTCAATTTGCTTTTTCATCCTCAAGACCGACTTTCCTAATAGCAAGACTTAGATTATACAACAAGGCAAATACACTGTTGTATTAATAGCCACAAAAAACCATTCTGCTTTAAATCTCATCCTTGCATTGCTGTATTTAAGTATGTAGTGAGCTCAAGCTAACAATTCCTTCCTTTTATAAATAACGTGTTGGGAGAAAACCCAACCTTCCCGAAACACTCAAATGAGGATTCTTTCCACAATTCCATGTCTCCTTTTAACAGGGAATGCAAGTTTTCAGACTAAGCAAATCTACGACTTTTCTAAAGGTATTTATTAAAGATAACATAGGTACAATGTTTTCAATATTTCAAAACTCTGTGGAGGACACAACCCACAGAGTTAGATGCTATTATTAGCTTCACTTGTCAGAGATTAAGTAACTTGTACAATGGAAGGTAGCCAAGGGAAGCTCTTTGGGCAGGAAGCCTGTTTTTTTATTAGTCTTTTATATTCCAACACACAGTAAGGCCACTAAACCCTATTTCCAATAGACCACAAACTTACCATACTGAAACGATTTGCTTACAATTTAACATGGCTGGAAGTTTTTACCATGGTTTCAGAACAGAAGGAAAGGGAAACCAGAGTCTGAGATCAGGATAAAGCCACATAAAACATGACAAACCGAAACTTTATTAGCTCCTAGAGATATAAATGTAACGAAACAGAGGCGGTACAGTGGAATATAGGACCTTCTGGCACTTTAGCACATACACCTGACCTATCAATCAGGAGGTCTTTCCCAATCACTTTGCCACCATCACCTTACCTTTGCAAACAAGCCAGGCCAAAAAGGTTCAACATTTACACCAGCTGCTTTAATAAGGGCATTGATCTTATCTTCCTACAACAAATAAAACGTCAATCCATCAGAGAGTAAAGTGTAGCGTTCGTAATGTCTCCAATATACCACAAGTTAAAAGCAAGTCACTCAAAACATGTACAGAACCATGTTTCAACAGTTCAAATATTCTATTTGAATTTCATATATGCTCACTTTAAAGGACCTTGGTTAATACAAGCACAACAAACGTGCCAGGCGCCTTGCAATGCGGTGAGCCCACAGCTACCGTTGCACGCTGCTATTTTAAGTTAGGAGGACCGGGAAGGTGGAGAAGAGCTTCTGTGCCTTTCTCCATGCCATGCTGCCTCGCCCCACTAAGGCCTACTGAGACCAAAGAAATTTAATGCAATCACAGCGAAAGGAGCTACGAGTAAACGTCCTGGAATAAGATTACGTGCAGGTCAGGATGCCCAAGCGCAGCGGAAAAGCTTTCCTGAATAAAGGTTCTCAAAGCCGGAGCGCCCAGCGCCACACACATTCCCGCCGGGGCCCGCACGTGGTCCCGAAGGCCCAGGCAGCCCGGCACAGGGCCCGCCCCCGCCCGAAGGGTGCCAGCCCCGCCCCAGCCCCCGCCCGCGACCGCGGCCTCGGCCCGGCCTTAAGCGCTGGGCCAGACCACCTGGAGAGCCGGAGCTGGCCGCCCTGCCGCCGGCCGGGGCCCGCACTCACCGTGACGGTCACCTCGTCGTCGTGCAGAATGAGGGCCGAGTAGATGCAGGCGAGCTCGGAGACGGAGGCCATGGCGCGGGCGAGTACTGGGCTAGCGCTGCCGGGCGCGGTGCTAGTCGCCGGATGAAGTGAGGGCCTCACCCCAACGCGGCCTTAGCTTCCACGGAAGGACCGAGCACCTTGGCGGCAGCTGAGGAAAGGGAGTCACGCGCCTGCGCGCAGCCTCTTATGTGACCACGCGGACCAATCGGCGCCCGAGCCGGGCGGAAGAGGCGGGACGAGAGGCGCCTGCGCGCCCCGTATGACTCGCTCTGCCAGTTCAAAAAGTTTCTCAGCGCCTGCAAATACAAATTAACTTCATTTGGGCAAAACAGGACTTGCGAACATTGAAAATACTTAGGGGAAAAAGTTACGTGGGTAAATGGACCTTACCCCATCGGGTCCATGGGCTGTTCGACTTGGCAGGAGCTCTACTGTAGCCCTTGTGACGTCATTTGGGCAGTCACCTAATTACGTCGCCAGCCTTCCCTAGCCGGCAGTGACTTCCTGGAGCGCCGGCGCCACGTGACATCTCGGAGGCCCGCAGTGCTCAGCGCAGTGTCTTGGATGAAACCGGAGTAATGGAGAAACTTCCAGCGTTGTTATAGCAATAGCCTTTGAGCGCTTAGTGTGTCCCAGACACAGAGCCACACCCTACAAGGATTCACTTTAATCCACAGTAAAAGAGGGGTACTATCTCCGTTTTGCCTGGATTTAGAATCTAGGAGCCTGATTTAAGTGCCTGGCGCTGGGGTGGGAGAGTGATTATGGGTAAATGTTGTCTTCTTTCTCATTTTTGATATGTCAAGTTGTCTACAACCCGTATTTATGATTTATATGATCTGAAATTTTAACTTCTACCTTCAAAAAATGGTAATCTTTACATTCCTCTTGGAATTTGCCTAGTTTGCGGGAAAGATGCTTAATTTTTTTTTTTTTCTGGTTACCTGCTTTATTCAGTCCATGACATTATCCCAGTCATCCCTGAACAAACTTCCATTGGAATCCCACAATCTAAGGTCCCACTTGGGTCAATCTTAGCCACACACGTAAACATATTTTAGTATCTCGAACTTTTAAGAAAGCTCCCGTAAAGCTGTCAAACTTTTGAAAAAAAAATTGTTTTGAGTTTTCATCTAAATCTAGGAAGCCATTATAGTGGAATTTTGGTGGAGAAAGGTAAACTTATTAAAAAATCTAAACATTTCCAAAGCTAGAATGAATCAGTCCAAAACATTGTTCCTCCACCAGTGTGCTTAACAAAAAACTGATCTGGCAACTAAAGTACATCAACGCACAATAGAACGAAATTTTGCAAATCTTAAACTAAACTAATAAGAAATTTAAATCAAATTAATATTTTGTTCTCCAAATTACTTTATAACTATAGTAACAAAACCAGAACCTTAGAGTAAGAGAAAGGTAAATTACAGGCTTTTCTCATGAATGTAAACACAAAATCCAAAATATTAATAAGCCGAATCTAGAACTGTATATAAAAATATGGTATCATAACTAAAGAGGATAGTTCATCATAATCTAAAAATAAGTCATTACATTAACAAAGAGGAAAATCTATATAGAATTCTTACAGATTCAAAAAAACCACTTGATAAAATTGAACTAAACATATAGACTCTTAGAAAACTGGAATAGAAGGTAACTTCCATATCATGACAAAGAATATCTACCAAAAATCTATAGCAAACTTCATGCTTAATGGTGAAACTTTTGAAACATTCTTTTTAAAATCAGGAACAAACAAGGATGCCTCCTTTCTCTGCTTCTGTTTCAATTACTATTTTAGAGTTTAGCCATCTCCATAAAACAAAAGAAATTAAAAGTATTAGAAAGGTATGAACTCTTATTAATCGTAGGTAATATGATTATTCACCCAGAAATTCCAAGAGAATCAACAGACAAACAATTCAAACTAATAAGTAGTCAGCAAGGTTCCTAGATTCAAGATTTTTGGGGGATTTTTGTTGTTGTTTTGAAACGGGGTCTCACGCTGTCGCCCTGGCTAGAATGCAGTGGTGTCATCATAGCTCACGGAAACCTCAAACTCCTGGGCTCAAGCAATCCTCCTGCCTCAGCCTCCCCAGTACCTTGGACTACAGGCATGCAGCACTACACCTGGTGGATTTTTCTATTTTTTGTAGGTCTCACTCTTTTTGAGGCTGGTCTTGAACTCCTGGCCTCAAGCAATCCTCCCACCTCAGCCTCCCAGAGTGCTAGGATTACAGGCATGAGCCACTGCGCCCAGTCCTAGATTCAAGATTAATATACAAAAACCAGCAGCATCCTGTACTCAGCCACAGTCACTTATAAAATGCAATATTAAAAAATATATCTCATACAATAGCAACAAAAACAACATGGTTTCTAGAAATAAATCTAACAAGATGTGCATGACCATTATTTTTAAAATTATAAAACTTTATGGAACATCATCAAAGGCAACCTTAACAGAGTGATATGCCATATTCATAGATGGGAAGATCCTTAAGTGGATAATTAATTCTCTCCAAATTATGTAATTTTAATTAATTACACTAAAATGGAATTGACAAGCTGACCTTAAATCTTAAATTGAAGGATCAAAGACCAATAATAACCAAGACAATTTTTTAAAGTAATAAAGGAAGATTTATTTAAATACAAGTTCCATTGAAGGTACAAAATTTATGACAGCATTCCTTGTGCCCAAAACAGTGCCTATCACATAGAAGCCACACAAATAAATACATACTGGATGAATATTTTGAAGTGTGCTATTGGCATCCAATTAAATAGACCAGCAGAACAGAATACTGAATGAAAAAATACTCTCACACATATGGGAACTTGGTAATATCAGAAGTATAGCTTTGCAAATCCAAACCTTTTCAAAAAAACTGTACTAGAACAATTGGTTTTGTAGCACGATGAGGGTGGGGAAAGAATGTTTTTAGTTTTTTCCTAACACCACACACAACGTGAAAAGCAAAACTCTAAAATTTTAGAAGAAAACATAGAATATTATGATACCAGATTATGGAAAAAAATTTTGCTTTTGAGAGAGGGTCTTGCTGTGTTGCCCAGGCTGGATTCAAACTCCTATGCTCAAGTAATCCTCCAGCCTCAGCATCCGGAGTAGCTGGGACTACTATAGGCATGCACCACCGTGCCTAACATAGTATAGAAAAAATTTTTAAGGCATAAAACATAAAGGAAAAGATTGATGTTTGATTACATTAAAAGTGAAATCTGTAAGACACAAGATACATAACCAAAGTCTGAGAAATTGTCACAGCTAAGAGAATCCTAAGGAGACACAATGGCTAAATGTAATATGTTGTCCTGGATGGGATCCTGGAACAGAGAAAAAACATTAGGTAAAAACTAAGGAATCTGAATAAAGTATGCACTTTAGTTAACAACATATATTAATATCAGTTAGTTATAACAAATGTACCATACTAATATGTTGCTAATGGGGGAAACGGACTGTAGGGTATATGGGAATTCTCTGTACTATCCTCACAATTTTTCTGAAAATCTAAAATTGTTCTAAAAATTAAGTTTGTTTAAAAAAAAAGCCATAAACAAAGTGAAAACAAGTCATAGACTGGGAGAAGATATGAAGCTGAAAATACCCAGAGAATACATACAGTCCCATACACTGAAAAGAAAAAGACTAGCAACCGGTTACAATGCAAATATACAGACAATTCAAAGGAGGAAACCAGACTGGCCACTTGACATAGGAAAACGTGTTCAAACTCACTACTAACAATCAGGAAATATGAATTAAATCAATGAGGTACCATTTCACACCCATCAAATTGGCAAAATAAGTCTGATGACACCAAGTGTAAAAGGGGATGTGAGAAAGTGAAACTATTTTATGTTGCTAGTAGAAATATAAATTGGCAAATCACTTGAAGAGCAAATTGGCAAAACCTGGTTGAAGACACACACAGCCTAAGCCAGCATTCCAGTTCTGGTTTCTACCCTAGAGACACTCTGGAATACGTACATGAGGGTCCAAGTGCAAGGCTGTTCCCTGCAGCACCATGTATATAAAGAAAATTGGCAACACTCTCACAAGGATAGGGATAGAAGCATGGAATAACTAAGCAGTGAACTGTGACATGTGTCAATATGGAAAGTCTCAAAAACAAAATTTTAAAAATAGACATGTTTTTACATACAGGGTCTCACTCTGTCACCCAGGCTGGAGTGCAGTGGCTCAATCACAGTTCACTGCAACCTCAAACTCCTGAGCTCAAGTGATGCTCCCTCCTCAGCCTCCCAAGTAGCTGGGACTACAAGCACATGCCACCATACCTGGCTAACTTTTTAAATTTTTTGTAGAGCCAGGGTCACCTATGCTGGCTGGTCTCCTGGCCTCATATGATCCTTCCACCTTGGCCTCTCAAAAGCTGGGATTACAAGTGTAAGCCACCGCACCCAGCCTTCACAAACAAAATTGAGTGATAAAAACAAAGTAGAACAAGGAATCCAATTAGCCTTGGCTCCATCCCTGACTATGTGATCTTTCTGGAAGCACTTTGCTTCTCTGGGCCCATTTCCTTAATTACTGTTTGCCTCTGGGTTGTACAAATCAGATAATTATTAAAACATTTGGAAACAAAAATACTAAATAACCTAGGTATAATGATCTGAACAAAGAATCCTGTTTTGCAAAACAAATTTTCAACTAAAATTAATCAACTAAAGCTAAGAAATTTTTAATCTATGAAGATGAGATAATCATTAGCATAGCACAGTAGTTAAAAGCTTTGATATCAGACTGGCTTAAATAAACAGACTTTGAGGTCATTGAGCAAATAACTCAATTTTCCACCTGTAAATTATGGGATAATACCTTTACAAGGTATCAGATAGTGAGCATCCAACTAACTACAGCTATTCCTCGTAATTAAGAGAACTAGTTAGGCAAAACATCAATTGCCCATGCATTTCCCTTTATTTTGTGTTGTCAAGAACTTAGTGAATTCAACATACTGTTTCTTCAGACAAACTCTACTACCCCATATTCCCCTATCATAGTACAGTAAAAAGTTCCCATTAAAATGTACCTTCAAAAGACTAAGCAATAAGCTATCAAAAAAAAAAAAAATCAAATCCTCTAGCATCTGAGATAGGATTTAACCTTTAGAGTGCTCTGAAGCATTCTAAAAACACATGTACTGCATTATTAATATACTATGAATGACAAGTGGATTTTGTGTTTCTCCTTAACCTTTGAACTACCTTTCAGCAAGGACAAGTTTTTATCACTCATTCCTTTATTAGTAATAAAAAACAGATTAAACTATCATTTTAGTTAAAAAAAAACTCAGCCTCTAAAGAAATCCAAATTTAATCAGAGCAAAATGTATCTTCACCCATATAAGAATGGATATTTCACCATGACTTTCAATAGTACTTTTTCTAATTTATGTTGTCCCCAAACCATGTATTTTTTTAAATGTCTAGAAAAGCATACTTACTATGTAGATATTATGTCACACAAAAATAGGCATTGTCCATTTAACATCAAATTACTTTATATTTTCTAGTGCTTTCTTTTAATTCATCCACAGATAATGAGTGCCAGGTAAATGCAAGGCACTATGCTAGGTACTGGGAATGTGTTGAATGAATGGCCATCACACAACTTTGTATTTCTTAATGCTTTTTATTTCAATTCTTTTGGCATATCTAAATGTCAGAAAGTGAATATATACATACAAAATTCAAAACAACTTCCTAAAATGGTTTTCTTATTGGCCAGTCACGGACATCTTTATTTTGAAAGTTTGAATTGTCAAATAGGTCTAAAGTGCATTCTTGCAGCTAACCAATAGCAGCATTTGTTTTGTTATAAAAACCTTAAGAAATATTCAGACCAGAGCTGGAAAAGTCACAATAAAAAATAAAGCGTGATCTAGATATATTCTTCCTTAATCACCTAAGACGAACACTTTCGTGAATTAGTTTATAAGTATACAAGAAATATACAAAAAAACAGCATTATAAAAAAGTTCATACAGCAATGAAAAAAAGGGGTCTTTCTCTATTAATATTAAATACAGCAAGGTTTATACTATACAAAGTGTGTTGAATTCTAGATGTCTTTGGAACCATAGGGGAAGCTTTCACCTAGGCCAGTGTATGATGTAGCTGAGGTCTGTGATATTCACCAAAGCTGGAGTTCTACAAGAGGACTTAGAAGATTGCTTCTGGTACGGCTTTGGAGAAATCACTCACACAAATGAAAATGTTCTTTTGCTACTGGGACTATCAGTTTATGGCTTCTTGCGCCTAAAACATAAAAACCAACATTTAGTGTTGAATCTTGCAATTATTGACACATTCATAGCAAATGAATCTTTAGGAGGGCTTTGAGAATTGCTGTTTAATCATGAGAAAATTCAAGTCCTTCTGAGAAAGTAACTATTATAAAGTATGCTTATCTAATATTAAATTTAGAAAACAGCACTTCACATCTCTATCCTGTTACAACAATTTTCCAAATTGCTTACTAAGGAATACAAGTGTTAAAAATGTTGTATATGTAGATACTTGTAAAGTAGGGGTTTTATTAAAATATGGAAAAAGAATGGGTCAGACTCCTACGTGTGGGTTTAATAGAAGAGGAAAAAGTGTGACTCCTTCCCTAACATAAATTCTGCCATTCGGTTTTATTTACTTTAGTGAACACTTACTACTATACCAAGACCAAGAAGCAAGTCAGGAAAGAATGAATTACACAAAACTGTCGTCATCCCCTCTTTACAGGTGTTCTCAGTTCAGCCTCAGAAAGCTTTATGAGCATTGGCAGAATATGAACAAGAACCACCAATCTTCTATCACCTCCTGTCCTTGCAGCTCTGATTGCTCTTAGCCGGGCCTCCAGCGCTCTCGGCACTGCAGCTGCCTACTGCAGTCTGCCAGTAGGGCCCAGATATTCCACGGGGAAAATGAAAACCATGTTTGTTCTTAAAAACAAGTGGATGGTTGGGAGAAAGGCTGATGGTGGAAATACTAGAGAAGGGAAAGGACACACAGCAAGGCCCCAGTTACAGTCTGTGCTTACTTGGGTTGTGCATGATGCTGATATCCAGGTCCCAGCTGAGATCCTGCTCTCATCTCCACAGCCACGGAACACTGACAGGAAAATGACAGAAGAGGAAAAGATCAGCTCCTCTCAACAGTCTATAAAACACAGTCGTTTACATATAGGCTCTACCTAGATGAAATCCAACATTGCTTTCTAGTTCAGCGAAGACACCTATGTTAAAACACCAGTTACTTGCAATTTATTTCTGGCACAGGCCACAAACGTTGTAAGCCAAAAGGATCTTAGAAGCCATCCAGGTAACTTCCTTCACTTTAGTTAAGGAAGAGGAGTTCTTGAGAAAGTTAGTGGCCGGGGCCAGAGCTGAGCCTCCTAACCCCCACCTTCCCATGTTTTTCCACATGAGCCTCTTCTCAAGAGTAACAGTCACAAGGGAATTCCTGGTGAACTGCTTCTGAGAAGATTCCCATCAAGTTGATGTGAGTTCTTGTTATTCCAGAGTGATACTCTCTGATTCGTTCTTGAGCCCTTTTCCTCTACACTGAAAACAGGGGCTTTGAACTGAAGAGCTCCAATAAGACCAGACCTAAAGAAATATGAATACCTTTGCAGGTTTGCTATGAACAGGCCTACATGCTGTGCTGGCAATGTGACATGGTACCTCAGCATCTTCAAAGAGCTTAAAAAGCTATAGCTATGGAGTTTAAGATATGAGATGCCTAATTTTTATTAAGCAGACAAATATTTAATTTTTCCCCTACCCTTGTTTCTACATCGGTCCATTCAGACTCTGTGCCATCTGGCTGGGCAGGTACTACTGTGGAAGATCTTCGTTTTCGACTACTGAAAAGGGGGAAACATGATGCAACAATTATTTTTGCATCTAAGAACAGGAAAAATATTAAAAATAGGGAAATACCATCTATACCCCTTTGGAAAATTAATGATAAATTTCACAGGATATTCTGTTCCTCAAGAATTTGCAGCTAGGAAAACAACAACCCTTTAAAGAGAGATGTCTTTGATGATCACTCACCCACTTGGTGATTCTTGTTTTAAAGTCTCAATATCAGTAAACTGAACAGATTGTCCACCACCCCTTGTTTTGTAAACATCACCCTAAAGCCAAGAGAAATGGTCTCTGTTACACTTTGATACATCAAAATGATAAACATACATATCATATTTCAAATTGATCTCAAGAGTCTACTGTTTTATGGAAATTCCCACCCACAAAACCAGATGGTGCTTGGGACTGCTGAGTCTGTACTATCAAAATACTTTAGAAATATGAGTACATATCTCTCACTTAAAAAAAGAAGTCCAATACAATGTAATCAGTAACATTCATAATTGTGGGAAAAAATATTCCTTTTTGTCCCACCTGTATTTAAAAAGTAAACTGTCCTAAGGATCAAGAAATCTGCCAGAAATTTCTACATGTTCTAAGGCATTGTACTGTCTTCTCTGAGCATTTCCCCCCCCATATTCAAAAGACAATAGTCTTATTTGTAGCTATAATTATAAGGACTATCCTCTAAATTAAATTTGAAATGAAAAGTTTTTGTTTTATCTTTTATTTCCTGATTATTCATTGACTCTGTGATTAAAGGAAAATTCTTCTACAGGCAGACAAGTCTTCTTTATAGGAAAGGGCTTTAGGTAGCTCAATACTGCATGATTTTGATAGGCCAAATTTTAATATGGGCTTTTTATCTTGAACTGACAGAGAACAAAGGTAGGAGTACTTTGTTTAGGTTTACTTTTTAAGTAGTGGTTAAAACTAAATATACAGTAAAGTACATTATGGATCTGGAGTTCTAAGCAACCCAAGACTCTATGCCTATTTAAGCTGATTTAGTCCCCCTTTAGCAGATTCACACCTAAGCAGTTACTTCAATTTTCTGCCAACAATATTAAATCCAATACCCACTGATGTTCCAGTTGACACTGCCTGTTTGTCATCAAAGTAGCAGGGCAAATGGTTTTTTATTTAGTTGATTTTTAACATATTTTTTTCTCCTGTGCAAATTAGTTTTTACCTTAATTAGTTTAGTTTCAATCTCCCCATCGGAGGCTAGTTCTTGGTGGGTCAGCATGTACTTCTCACACTTAGCTAGTGCCTTTTCATTTGCAACAGATACTGTGATGGCATGAGGGACATGTGGCTGCATGACTGTTTCAGTTTGCACGTTAGAGGCAGGCTTATGATCTACCCATCTGTCTCCTGCAGAGCGTGATCGTCTGTGTCGGAGACGAATTGGTGGTACATTCTGATCAGGTTGAAAGAGGAATTGAGAAACAAGCATAACCCAGAATTAATTTAAGGGTATTATTAGAAGTGCAGCAGGTTTGGCTACATTACTTGATGATAGTATCAAAACAATCCTTTTCAAAGCTAAATATGTTCTTCAAGTAATTTAAACATTCTCTTCGTATTTAAAAACAAAACCAACAAACATCTTCAACACTAGCTTGTATATTATATATTCTACCTGGGAGCTTCCCTTTGAACAAAGGATAAAAGGAGAAATTCTGGTAATGCTGCTAGACTTTCCTGCTTAGGGCGTGGTTCAGGACAAATAATTCATTTTGCATTCTTGATCAAAAATCAATATTTATGCCTGGTATTATAAGGTAATCTATTAGGTCCACAACTCTGTTAAAAGCTTAAGTAAGAGCAGTAAGAGCCCAAAACATGTCCTAGGCCTCTAAACAAAAGAAAAAACACTCCTCATACCAAAGACAGAGACCAAAAAATAATAAAAGCTGATGAAGCTATAAAGTACAAAATACCTTAGAACATAAGATGTGATAAGAACTCTATGTATAAAATAACTAAAAGATATGTAAAGTACTTCTGAGTACTTTCACTATAAGATTTTTAAATCTCAAAAGAGAACTTCATGAAAAGTTCAAATACAACAATGGCTAAAATATACCAACTAATTTTTTTACCAAACACTTAGAAAGGTTCCAAGAATCAAATAAAGAATATAGTGTCAAATCAGTCTCTATTGTACCATAAAAAACTAGTTGCTTCCAGTCAAATGTCATGTAAATCTGGGAAAGGGAAATTTAGCATAGTCAGCCTAAGAAAAAATATTTCATATACATGCCATCATTAATTGTTTGAAGCAATGAGTTATCATTGGCATTTTGTGAACATCTCCTGTGTGTAAAACTGAAAGCAAATGAAAAAAAGCCTATCACAGGCCAAATCCTTCAAAGCTGGTCAAATATAAAGATCCCAATTTCAAAATGTGTATCTGAGGAACTGAATCCTTTTCCCTATACAGTGACATAGGCAATGCAGTTTGCCACTAAAGATGCTGACCCTCAAAACAAGCAGCAAACTTTCCATTTTTAAAATGGTTTAATTAATGTTGAACAAGAAGGAAAGTCTGGCCTTTATCATCTACCATTTAGCAAAAGTGAGAGTTTTCTTCAACACATTTAGCAATAAATACATGATAAAACAAGCTTTGGAAATATCAGTCTGTACAATCTACTAACATTTATGAAATAAATATTTAAAGTTTTTTCCTCACTGAAGTATAAATTCAGTCCACCTGACATAATTTTTGACCAACAAACTTAGATGTGTAGATACTAACCTTACAGTAACTTTTCTGCTGCACTTCTAAAGAGATTTTGATTTCAAGTGAGAAGTTGAAAAAAAAAGTATCTCTAGTAAATCCTCTTAAATATCTCATAGCCAAATTAGACATCACATTACTGTTGGCAAGGCACAAGCAAGCCTTGAATGGTTTTCAGTCTATAAACTTTATTAAGTAAGGCGATTGACTAGAGTTGATCAGAAAGACCATTCACCATAATTTCCTTCCTAAAAAGGTTTAAGGCAAAATCTACAAAGTAAAGAACTTAAGAGACTTTACCAACTGTTGCCTTGGTAAACACCTTGGGATTTATCACCATCCCTTAATAATCAGGAATTTGGGCCACCTAAATGAACATTCATCTATACCCTAAATTATATAAGAAAATCTAAAGCAAATATTTACTATAAGATTATTTAGAAGAAAAATTCTAGAAGAGCTATGTTGATTTTACTAAGTATAAAAATCACAATATTAACTTGGTTCATTTATGCAGATTGAAAGGAAACTTTACCTTAATCCTTGAGAAGAAAAATATTAAAGTGAATTTAAATACCCTTGAATGAGACAAAGCCCTTGTAAATTGAGATAAAGTCTCAAGAATAAAAGTAATTTATTGGAAATGAAAATCTTCAGTAGTTTCAAAACAACTGGCCTGGACTCTTCAAAATAGTCAATGTCATAAAAATAAAAAATGTGTTGGGGGGGTTAAAAGAGGTTAAAGAGACATAATTACCACATGCAATGCATACACTTTGATAGTATCATGGATTGCAAAAGGAAAAGCCATTAGTGGGACAACTGGATATTGTCCCAGTAGAGGATATTTATTCAATTAATTTTAACTTTCTTAGGTGTGACAAAGATTGAGGTTATGTAGGACAATGTCCTTATTCTTGAGGATGAAGTGTCAGGAAGTCTATGACTTACTTTCAAAAGGTTCAGGGGAAAAAATGTTTACATATCTACATAAAGTAAAAATTGGTAAATCCAGGTCAAGAGGAAAGACATTACTATACCATTTTTTCATCTCTTCTCTTTGGGTATGAAATTTTTCAAAATAAAAGTTTGAGAAAATTTTTTAAACTAGGGTTCAAAAGGCAGCAGCAAAAAATCTAACTGGGGGAAGGGGAACCAAAAGAAAAAAAAGGAAAGTGTGCTCCAACATACTGAGGTTCACCAATTTTGTGCAAAGCTCATTAGCTTATTCAACTGAAAAGCACAGACTACTCTGGGATATGCCAAATTGACCTGTCTTCATTGAACACACAGGCATTGCTTCTGTTGCCCGATGTGTTTACGCTTTTTCAGATGAAGAGGTAGGCCTCAATTTCAGAATGAGTCCATCTTTCAAATTAACTTACAGAAAAATTAGACTTTATTTATACATATTGGAGTCCACCTAACTTTCCATTGAACTTTCAGAACCAAGTTACAAAAAACAAAGAAGATAAAATCTACTGCTATAATGCTTTAAAATAATACTGGCACTAACCCTGCAGCAATGATCCTCTTCTATTTCTATCTCATTTGTGAATGTAGGAACCACCTCCCTGCCTTCAGTCCAGTACATCCCTCGCCTTCTGTCTGACACGATACAAGTTTTACTTTGTCCTGGCTCCTGCTGCCTACGCCTTGCAATAGATGTGACATTGAGAGGTGTGTTGTACGAAGGAATTTTCTGCTCCCATTCCGAAATACAGGAAGCTACAGAAATGCTGCTGCAAGAGTTAGAGCGCCTATGTAGCTGTGGCTGGCTCATGAGTTGCTGGCCGTTGGAAATCTGAGCAATATAGTTACTAGAAAGCTAGAAAAATTGGAGAGAAATTAATGAGCAAGACTGAAAAACTGAGAGAAACAATTCATTACTTTTCTATAATTTTAGCACATAAAGACTTAACATGATAAATAATTATTTGTACTAAATTACTAAATTTTATGCTAAATTTTTTATGCTAAATTTGTACTATACTACATTTTAAAATATTCTATTTTTTTTCAAGTAAAGTATCTCGAAAAAATATTCTTAAATAGAAATTTCAGAAATATAAGAGGTAATATAAAACAAAACAAAAAACTGATTATCATAGAAATCGTCATCTAATCTGAACAAATTTCCTCTAATACAAAATTAATGCACAGCCACAAATAACTTACAGGCACGGGCGATGGAGAAACAGATCTCTGAGTAACTTTTTCTCGATCCCGCTCCCGAGAGGGTCTCTCTGGCTTTTCAGTTTTGGGTTCAGTAACAATGGCCTTCAGTTGTTTCAGTTTTTCGTCCTTGACCCAGAGTTTATTCTGCATCTCCAGCTGTTTGGCTGCCACTCTACGTTCCTACAGATTATCAATGCCAATTTATATTCTAACTCAGTCATAGCAAACAAGTATACCAGATTACCCCCTTTATTTCCTAAAAGTGACAGTTCTCCAATTCTTCCTGAGTTAACAAACACCACCAAAACCCTACCACAAATACACTAATTTAAAATATTTAACCTAACTATAACATGAAATAAATCATCCAACTCTGAGACAAGCACTACAAGAATGACACTCACGCATTCTTTCTCCCACTTCATTGTTGTTTCTGTTACCATGCCTTGCAACCTGGCTTCTAATCTGCGTTTGTCAGAAAATTGTCGCTGAAGTTTCTGATTCTGGGTTTCAAGTTCCTGTTGCAGATTGCGTTTATCTTCTTCATAGATAGTGGTTGTTTTCTCTAAAATTTCGATCTGGGAAGGTAGACCATTATGTTCACTATTGGGTATGTAAATATTTCATGTAGCTATAAAATAAACTTTCTTAATTTGCTTATGTAAGCTTATCTGTGGAAAGAAAAGTCATAGAGAAAGCACATTTTTCCTCTAAAACGTCATCTGAATTTCCACTTCCATTCCCAGAAATGGAAACTCGTTAAACAAGTTCCTCACCCAAAGACAAAGTTATAACTGACTTCATGTGAAAATTACTTTCTCCTAAAACTTAATTTTTTAGGCTATATTCAGAATAAAGAAAACAGTGTTGGTTGAGACTGGCTTCTCTTTAAAATGAATGTATACCCCACCAAACCTCTAAATGATCCTCTATAAATAGGAGAACAAACATATCACACAGTGCTGCAGCAGTCCCCAACAAAACAGTATTTCCTTCTACCTCAAAGGAAGAGTTTAATCCTGAGTTTGTACTTGTTTACAATTTGTAAACCAAATACGGATCCAATTAAGATTTATTATCTGTTATGTCTAAGGCACTATGCTGGCACTTTTATACTATCTCATTTAATCATTTCTTTCATGTGATTACTGAAGAGATGCATACTGAGGAAATATTTCTAATACATCAAAAAGCAAGCTATAACCAAAGCTAAACTCTAGAAAGTCCTCTAAAAAGCTCCTTTGTTTGGGCCAGAGAATATTCTTTCAACCACTAAACTCTCATAAAACTAAAGAATATATTATCCCTTTTCTCCCTTTTATGCTTTTCACTCACATTTCCTCTTTGAGGTGGGATGAAGATTAGTAAATAACCAAGTGAGAACTCTTAATAAGCAGCAGTTACAGGCCCATGGAGCAGAACAGCTCACTCAGAGACCAGTGCTAAATGGCTAGCACATATATCCATTATAATAATGCCAAAACAAACCTTATATTCTAAAGTTTTGTTTTTCTTTTCCAGTCGCTCTATTTCCAATTTCTGTCCTGAGATCACCTTTTCTTTTTCATTTAGTTTTCCTTGAATGTAGTTTTCTTTACTTAAAACAGCACTGTCAAATCCTTGTAATAAAGCTTTAAAAGTATTAGCTGAAACAAAAGCATGGAGGTCAAATTTTACTCCAATTTCAAAATAACCAATGAAATCAACTTCTATTAGCAGACACCAGATAAAATGTAGCTATTCAAAAATATAATAAAATAAATTTTTAAAAAGAATAAATAAAATGTAGCTATTCAGCAAATCTCTGTGAGAATCAGTCTATAGTGAGAAAACAAGTCTGGAGGGAAATCACGAGTTTGACTCTCAAACTTATAAGATATTCACAGAAGCTTTCTGTTTACTACTGAAAAGACACCCAAGTCTTTCATTTTACACTGTAGCATCCTCTTCCCAACTCTTATAGGTAAATAATTTGCTTCATATCAACAAATGCAAAAACATAAATAACACTAGATTTGATTAGTTAGATCTGAGTTGAAATCCCTGGCATACCACTTACTAGTTATGACTTAGGCAAGTTATTTAATTTTTCTAGGCAAATTTCATTTTAATATGGAAATTTAAATACCACTTTATCTCACAACTTTATGGTGAGGAATAAAATGAACTGATGATAAAAATAACCGATACATTCACTGGGATACATTGACTTACTATGTACCAGGCTGTTTACTGTTCTACAGTATTCATACATTATCACATTTATCTTCATAATACCCTGAGGTAGAAATAATTACAATGCCCATTTTGTAGACAGGGAAACTAAGAAATATTCCTTTGTGTTCATCACTATTAGTAAAGAAAAAAATAGGAGGGAGGGAACACACGCTCACTTTTTTCTATTGTTTGACTTTCTTAGAATATAAAAAATAGCTGTGAGAAAAATTCTTTGTCCTTCTAATTAAACAATGCCTTGAGTACTTCGAAGTGTACAGACAAGATAACTCTCCCTTAAAGATACATCCTACCATGGAACTCAAATTCATTGCAAATACTTTCAATTTCAGAAGTTAAAATGATTGCAAATAATTTTGCCCTTACCTTGCTTGTTAAACTCATCAATCATCATTTGTCGTAGATGATGGCGTTTTTCTAAGGCTTCAATCAGCTTTGGAAGTGTCTGCTCATCATTTATGTCCAAAATTTCACACGATGGCAAAGGTGGAAAACTCTGTAAAACCATGTCGGTAACCAGTGGTTCTGTATTGAAATTATAAAAAATTATAAAAAGTTACACAGGAGAAAAAGAGCTTATTTAAACAAGTTTAACAATGTGATTAGAACTCCAGTTCAATTAACCATGGAATTTCTTGAGTTGACATAATTTTACTTCCCTAAAAATGAGAGTTATAGTATACAACAAAAGAAATCTCATTAATATTTTGGTTCAAATTTTTTTGAACTTGGTTCTTGAGGAGAAGGTATGTAAACAGTTCTCTTGTATGAAACAGATTTTTTTTTTTTTAAAGAGAGATAGACCAGTAGGCAAATGATGTAACACCAAATCATACCATCTCCAACTGGACCTCGAGCCTGGTTTCTATATCGCCTCCCAGGTGTTAAACCACATATTGCCTTGTCTACTGGTCTTGCTACTTCAACTTCTTGGGTCACTTCTGCAAATCTCATGACTTGCTAAAATACAAAACAAATGGAGTTTTTAAAAAATAAGGATATCTAAGTCCTTCAGAAATTACTAAATGAAGCAACAACAGACTGGTTATTAGTCTACTTCTGTATCCAATGGTTCTGTATCAATTTGTAAAATGTTCAAAATGTCATTCTTCAAATCCAAACAGTTGTTTTCCCTACAGAAACTCAAGACTTTATAGGATAAATAATTACCAAGCTTTCTTCATAATCTTCAGCCTTCGGATTTACACACACGATCATACGCACTTTTCCTTCCCCGTCAAAGTAGTTCTTGAACAGATGGGTTAACTTTGAATCTCGATAGGGAACCATCTATAAATACATTCAAATCCAAATATATGAATAAGGCAAAAAATGCACACAAACAAAACTGTAAAAATGATTAAAGAAGGCTGTTGTCTACCTTGTTAGTTCCATACATTTGGTTCTCTCTCAAAACATCCATACATGTTCTTAGTGTCATTAATGACTGATTAATATTACCTGACAGAAAAATATACACAGAAAATATGAGAACAACAATATTGTAGCTAAAGTGTATTCTGTTTGCCTATAAAATCTCAACTTCATATAACTATTAGATGAAATTATAACATATTTTCATGGCTCAATTTAATCTTGGTCCAGGCTTTCTTTCAATAACAGTATTTCTGGAAAGGTTAAATAGCCATCCTTAAAGGATCAAAAGGATTTTCCACAGAATGTAACATTACAATTAATGACCCATAAGGTTTCTTCCAAATCCTAAATTCTGTGAAAAAGTATCTTAGATACAGATGTTTAATATCCTCATATTATTTTCCCTAAAACATGGCCATTTCAGGCTATAGTTGGCTCCATTTAGAGTCTGAAATCCCCCCTGCACCCAGAGGAGCTCCTACTGTTTCTAGCAGTCAAGTGTCTTAGGAACCAACTAACTCTGTCCCCTGTAAATCTCAACAAGGACTTCTTAGGTGGCATACCTGTTAATTATGACTACTTTTATTTGGATTTCTGAGCCAAGCCAAGTCTGACATTAATTAAGCCTCTAAGAATGCAGATCTCACCCGATTAGACCCCAAAAGTGCATACGAATGTGTTCATTTTGGAACCTTGACTAAGTTCAGCTAACTCCATCATGCTTTCACCCTTGGCCTCCCAAAGATACACCTTGGATACACCTCCCAAAATACAGAACTCATCTGTACCCCCGTTATATTCCATGATTCATGATTTCTCTTCCTTGACCCAAACTCCTGATGTTCTTTCTTTTGCCACTGTGCTCTCAAGAATTTATATGCCTGTTAACAGATTTCCCTACATCTTCAAACCTCTCACAGAATGATCCATTCATCTCTTTCCCTAATGGCCAGGAGGAGTTCTTAACCTGGGGTCTAAGTTATCCGGGGGTACAATGGAAAATAAATTACATGTTTATTGTTACTGACCTCTAACTAGAATTGAGAGTTCCTTCAATTATGAATGTGGGCCAAAAAACACAGTAGTAGTTTAATAGTAGTACCTGTGATTTTTATCAATAGAAATCACAGATATTTTTATAGCACATTATGGTCTATTGCTGATCAAGATATTTATGTTCATCATTACTTTGCAATTATTCAGTTATTAGACTTGCTGCTGGGTTTCTATTTAAGGCATTAATAAAGCATATAAATTACTGTATGACAAATTTAAGAATACTTTTAAAAACACATTTCAATATAACTCGTTTCCTTTGTAATCCTCTAAATGTTTACATTCAGAAATATTACACTGGGCAGGGTCCACAGGCTTCACCCTACATCAATGGCACAAAGCCCCGAAACCCAATCCTTGATCTCGCAGAAGGATCATGCTTCCCCCTTCCTTCCTCCTGCCCTTCTGGGATCTTGTTCCACCAATAATCATCGCTTTCATATTTATTAACAACTAATAAGTAAGAGGCACTGGGGTACAATGATAGCACAGACACAGTCCACTCTCAGAAGACTCAAGTGATTCAGACAAGTAGCAAGAGTCTTTTGGCCCAGGCTAGAGTCAGGTCTAATAGGCCCCATTTTGTACCACTGGACCTCAGCTTTTTCATTTCTTTGGCCCATAAATAAACTCAAGTCTTTACTATCTTCTAATATACATATATAATGTGTGTGTGTTTTTTAATCATTTCAGAATCCCTCAAGTCTCTTTTAGTTACCACCCTCTCTCTCCTTCCCAAAATCTTTAAATTAATAATATCAAGGGCTTGTTCCTTAAGGCTCTGCCCTCAGCTTATTCCTCTCTATTCTCCATGAATAACCTGATCTCCCCCATTGCTTCACTCATGTCTCTATTGGCAAAAGGTAATCCCAGAAACCTTAAGTCAAATCTCTCTCATTCCAAATCCATGTACCTCTGCGATCAATTATAGGCACTTCCACTTGCATAAATTGAACATATCAAACACAAAACTCATTAGCTGCCCCCACCTGCTACTCAAATTACTCTTTATTTTCCACATTCTGATGGACCTACTTCCTAACTAGCTCTCGTTTTTATCTGACCTTTGCCTCCAGGTCACACGATTGCTTATCTGAATTGCTTGCCAAAGGGTCCTAACTGTTCTTTCATATCTCTAGGCTTGCCCCTGGTAAATTAATTCTCTACACTGGCAAAATATTCTTTCTCAAAGACTAACCCTTCTTTAACTTTAAGGGGGAGGCTGTATAACATAGCAGAAAGATACAAGTTTTGAGAGTCCAGCCAACCTGGGTTTGAACCTAGGCTCCAGCCGTGGGAAAATTACTTAACCTCTGCCAACCCATTTCCTCATCTGAAAAATGGGTATGATACAATCCTGAGAAGTCAGAATAAAAAATCAAACCCATGCCTAGTAGATACTATGATACACACTAGAACCTTAATAATTGGTAGCCATCATTATTCCTTCAAGATAAAATTCATACTTCTTAATATGACAGACTAGGGTCTTCATGACCTTACCTCACTTTCCTACCTCAGTTCTCACAGTTCACCAACACACACCCTCCACTTCAGCTACTTTGAGTCTTCCATATTCTCTCAGGACTTGGTCTGTTTAGAAGCAGTTGTCTCCTCTGGCAGGGATGTTGCCTTTAATCCTATCCTTCTCCATACAGCTCACTCCTACTCAATTTATGTGTCACCCCTTCCCACCCCCAGACTGGACTAAAAAGTCCTACCCTGCACTCCCACAGAACCTTGAGCTCACTTCCATCATACTCTACTCAAACGGTCTAGTTATCCACTGATCTCTTGTACTAAGCAGGGCTCTCTCTGGCAGGGCTTCCTCCTTTATATCTGTGTTCAATTCCTGGCACACAGTAGTAAGTACTCAGTAAATGGTTATTAACAAAAAATACTGCCACTGTAACTTGGGTCAGGGAAAAAAAAACATAAAATACAACATGCATGGCTACACTAAATGAAAGATTGAACACACACACACACACACACACACACGTAGATTTCCCTTCAACTGGCTTTTGCATTCAGATTTTTCCCATCTCCAAAAGCCACTTTTTACAACTGTGAATGTTGGAATAACTGTTAAATCATTTAATTTCAAGGACCAAATACTGACCTACAATACTAACAATGGATATAACAGACTTTTTCAATATAAATATAACTTATTTTGTATTTATTTTAGTCAATCTTCCTCACTCTTAAATCAGTGTCTTAGTCTGGGCATGGTGGCTCACACCTGTAATCTCAGCACTTTGGAAGGCTGAGGTGGGAAGATCACTTGAGCCCAGCAGTTCAAGAAATCAGTGTCTCCTAACAGATACCAAACCAGCCTAACTAAAGAAATAGCATTGACCATTAACTTAGCCTCTAAATTAACTAATTGAAGACAATTATGCTTAAGCCACCCATCAATAAGTACATAATAAACTGGCAATTCAAGTTTCTGAAAGCTATAACAATAAATAAGTAGTATGCTTTACTCACCAGCTTCACGTAATCTGTTCCCTTCTGCTCTGGTCCGGTTAGTTCTTTCACTTCCAGCAAGATCTACCAAGGACAACTGGCTTATAGTGATTTGTTCTTTTTCCTAAAGAAAAGATCACAAAGCCAATAATCCAAAATGAGTTATAATTGGTTTACAATGTTCTTTAAATAGAGTCCAAGCAATGAGTTAATAAGTCTTACTGAATATATTTGCACAATATAAAATGCATAGGAGGGGCAAAGGATACATGTTTTAGGGGAGAGTTTGCTAAAAGATTGTGATAAATATATTCATCAAAAACAAAACAAACAAAATATATATACTCACATTAACTATATTCCTTGTCTATTGTCTAGTCTTCCTTCTACATCAAACTGTAAGCTCCCTGACAGCAGGGACTCTATCTGCCTTTTTACTATGTTATCTCCAGCATGCTGCCTAGAGCCTAGCATTAAGTAGAAACTCAACAAATAATAGATGAATAAAGAGAGTCTAGAACAGGGCTATCCTAAATTTTTCTATAATCAGATATCTTATAATCTTACAATAACCTAATAATTCCATAATACTCTAATTTTTGTAAAAAGAAATTAAAGTCAAGAGTTACCTAACTGATATTGTAACATTAGATGTGATTCAAAGGAAATCAAGTGTATATGGAAGGCTGACATAACTATTTCCTATCTAACATTTACTGAGTGTTGACTATAAGCCAAGCCCTGAACTAAGAACTTTACGTGCACTGCCTCCTTTAATTCTCATAACCTTTAAGGAGGTTCTATTATAGTTAAGTCATATGGCTAATAAATACAGGAATCAGAATTCAAATCCTGGTAGTCTTCACTACCACCCATCTATTGCTACCTATAAACTTCCAGAATGCCACAATTTCATAATATGGTTTGAATACAATTATACTTTAATATCTTAAAGTTATTAAATTACGTATTAAATTATGTATACTCGGGCACAAATGCCATTACTAATTGACATAAGCCTTGAAGCATGACAGGCTCAGCAGTAAACAGTGATCAACAGATGGGGAACCCTACTGGGCTGGTAGGTACAACCCCACTTCCTGAACTGTACCTACCCTGGAGAGTGAATTACCAGCATTTTAAAACCATTAACTGAACTTCCATGCACAAAAATGAGTTATCAGAGATAAACAGTAAATCACATGTTCTTCTTATTTTATCTCCTCTATTATTTTTAAAGATTTGCAAACCTTTTCATAGCAAAATTCCAGGTTCCAAGAGTCAATAGCCAACTTCCCAAAACTACACTATCTAATGGAAAAAAAAAAATTTCAAATGTCATCACCCTCAGTATCCACAGGGGACTGGTTCCAGGACCTCCTGCGGATACCAAAATTCACAGATTCTCAAGTCCGTGATATAAAATGGTATAGTATTTGCATATAACCAATGCACATCCTCCTATATACTTTAAGTCATCTCTAGATTACTTATAATACCTAATACAATTATTTAGGGAACAATGACAAAAAAAATCTGTACATGTTTAGTACAGATGCAATATTTTTTAATGAATATTTTTTATCCCTATTGGTTGAATTCACGGATGTGGAACCTACAGATACAGAGAACTGACTGTATGTTAATTCTAAAGCAATCTTCATTGCAATAAAATCTCCCTAATTTAACTCTAATTCCAAAAATTAAGGATTGAGTTAGAACCAGAAAACATACACTACAACTTTACCTGTAAGACATTGTCTCCATCTGCATCCAAGGGAGCCTGAACTAATTTAATGTTGAACACACTATGGGAACGGCTGGACTCACGATTCAAATGGGTGTTAGCAATACGTCTCTTTTTCTGGCCTGTGACAACAGAGAAATCATTGATCAAACCTGAACTCAATCATTTCATTATATATGCTTTCTAATAAATCATAAAAGATTGCTGTCAAATTATAGTAGCAACCCATCAGGGTTATATTTATCATTTTATATTTTTATAATTCTAGCTTTGTTTCTAACCTCTCCAGAAAACTTCAAAAGCTTCCTCAGTAGATTTCACTTCTATTTCTGTACATCCTGCAACATACATGTTATGGTTCTTATCTTCACGAAGCAATTTAGATTGTGGAGGTCTATAGGAAAGAAAAAATGATTAGTTTCCTAAATTATGAGATACTAATATCTTCACTTGAGAGTAGGACTAAAATGCCAGGTGACAGGACATCCATTCTTATAATGAAAATAAGTTTACATAAGACCCCAGAGAAATATTAAACCTGGATGAGATTTATATACAGTCAAGATTAGTTACATAACAAGACAAAAGGGACCAATTTTGTTTTAAAAGCTTTGCTCTAATTTGCTCTAACAAAGCACATGAAACAACACTAACTAAACAATTAGAGACCAAAGTAGTATTATAGCAACATCACATGCATAGGTTAAGCATCAAAATCTAGTATTTTCCTAATTTTAAAAGATCAGCAGATAGAACTGGTTCTGACCTTCTCAGCAATAGCGGAAAACAAATTCAGAAAGAGTTTGGTATATACCAGGAGTGGCAATCCTTTAAAAATGGCTTGTCAAGTTTTAGTTTGTATGGTAGGATGAAGGCTGGGTAAGGGTGCCGCCTGTTTGGCCTCAGTCTTATGAATGGTGAGGGTAGAGACATTTACCAGCCACCATCACTGATAGTCAATGACAGATTTTTCAGGAAGCAAGGAGGACTTAAAGTAGCAGCCAGCCCAAAGCCAACAGAAAACAACCTTCATGCGAACATGCCACAGAATGCCAACCACTAGTATAACTGCACTCTCCTCCTTAAGAAAAGAGCCAACACCATCACATACACAAAATCTGTGTTCCTCATGGGTGTGCTGCAACTGTTCCACCTACCAAAGGAATAAAGTAGAAGTTACCGTTTCTATAGCAGCCATCTCACAGCAACATGTTCAGCTCCAGACTATGTGACAGTCACAATGAGTTGTGTCTTACAAATCCTCCACTTGTAATAATTTTTCATCGTGTGAAAAACCACTAAAAGTTAACCAGCTTAAAAAAGCAGGGCTAACACCACCCTAACATATTAAATCTGAATTCAGTGCCAAAGCAGCACCCTTGTATATTCATTCAAGGAGTTACCCAGAAAGGTTACAAGGCACACAAATCACTTTTGTCGGTCTTCTTTTGTATAACTAGATAAAACCAAGATAGGATCCTTTCAAAATAATCTCATTTAGAACAAACCAAACAAACTTGGTACATGGGCAGACATGAAACTCATTAGTAGCAACGTAGCAATTGAATGACATCACAAAAGTTTAGCAAAATAGGTACACACAAAACCAGAATCAAGACAACTAACACTTTGAAATAAATGAGAAAAATAATTAGTTTGACATAAAAGCAACTGTCTCATAAGTTCTTTACTCTTCCATGTATTTCTCTGTAACCTAAGTAGTTCTTTCTTAATACCAACATTCCAAGGGTGAGTGAAAATAGGTCACTCCAGAAATAAGTTCCTTTGTAAAGTCCTCACTTGAGGAAGGGTTAATTAGAGCAAGAATCTTCCTTCACATAAACTTCTAGAATTAATACTTTTATATTTAGCTCACTTAGCAACTTTGTAATTGTTTTCCCAATCAATGTAAATGAAAATTCAAGGACTGAGTGAAGATACCTGTACCAAAATGTGACTCAGTAAGAACAGAAATACTTGTATCAGGTATAGCCTCGACCAGAGTCCACAAATTTTCCATGTAAATAAAAGTGGATACACTAACACCTATTCTCAGTCTAACGGTTTTCTAAAGCCAGCTGTTTCTACAATAATGTTCCTTTGGACATACACACAAAGTTAAACATAAGACACATGTTGGCTGGGAATGGTGGCACATGAGTGCAACCCTATCACTTTGGGAGGCCAACGCGGGTTGATCGTTTGAGGCCAGGAATTTGAGACTAGCCCAGAGCGAGACCCCGTCTCTACAAAAAAATAGAAAAATTAGCCAGGCATCGTGGTGAATGCCCATAGTCCCAGCTACTCCAGAGGCTGAGGAAGGAGGATCGCTTGAGCCCAGGAGATTGAGGTTGCAGTGAGCTATGATGACACCACTGCACTCTAGCCCAGGCGATAGAGTGAAACCCTGTTGCGCAAAAAAAAAAAAAAAAAAAAGAAATGTCTCCATATTATTTACATCCTGAGAGGCCCTAACAAAGATAGCATTAAAGACAAGCCTTTAGCTTAAGAACAAAACCATCAACTCGGAAACAAGATACTAATATTAGACATAGGATTCTAGAGTAGAATCTGGCAGATTTATCTTTTGTGATGCCAGGTGGTGATTGGTCTTCAGTCTTGGCAAGGCAAGACCCAAGGAAATCTAAGAAGTAAGTCTTTTAATTCTGGCAGAATGGCAATGTAGATGTCACTTCCTGGTAATCAGTGATGAAAGGTCTGTGAGTATTACTTGTAAAGACAATAGCTTTAGGCTCCATTCTGTAGAGATCACCAAGATACAGGTGGTTAATGAGGCTACAAAACTTCTAACACTGAGTCTCAGGTTCTGGATAAGTAGGCCCAGAGCATATCAACAGGGAAACTTCCTAACATAATTAACGTCCTACTCAAAATACAACCCAGGGCCAAGAGTTTTCAAAGGTAATCTCCAAGATGAATATTTGGGTCACTCTTCTCCTTAGATGCTTTACCCACTAGTTCCCTAACACAGCTACATATCTAGTTAATAATAAAAGTACTCATTGAGCACCAACTACATGATATACAAGTTATAACATTTTATTTTGAAAACAAACACAAGCATTATTCCCATTTAAAGCAGAAGAAACTAAGGTTCATTGAAGCAAAGTGCCTTCCCCAAGGTTAACAGCTAAGAAGGGGCTCTCTCTTCATTACTCACTTGGGTTTTATGGGATCAAATGGCACCTCTTCCAATAGATCATATATGTAATTATTATATATTTCAATATAAGAGACAAATACACCATAGACACTGTCTTCATCAACCTCTTCTGCTTTGCAGAATTCTTGTACAGTTATCATATCTGCAAACTCTGGATCTACTTGTCGTCTAAAAGAAAAAAAACAAAAAAATCTGATTTTATGCATTGTGAGTAAATATCAAAAGTAAATTATTCCTAGGGGAAACTAAAAGATATAACATAAATGATATGCTATTACAAGCAGAAACACACAATGCAACTTTATTCATACCCCTCAATTGACAAGAGTATCCCCATCTCCTCCTGGATACACAACAAAGGCTTTTACACTCACTCCTCACCCGGAGTGGCACCTTCCTTGGAGCAAATAACTTAAGAACATTCTTCAGCTTTAATCTCACAAAACTCAACTGTCAGACCAACTTCTCTACTTAATGTTCCCTATGCCTGGGCAAACCACAGGACAGAATCCCATGCCCCTAGGCTGGTGTTACATACAAATGTAATTACTTACTTGCTAGAGGGGGTCTTTGGAATGGGCACGGCTTCTCTTTTCTGACGTTCTAGTAAGGCATCAACCTCACACTGGATATCCATACTATTCCTATCATTAGATTTAAAAACCTGAAGTGGAAGCAAAAATCAGACCATGGTTTTTAGAATTTGACCTAAATAGTAAGAAACATGTTTAAGAAATAAGAAATATTTAATATTTAAACATATTTAAGGTTTCAAAATGAATCCAATGCTTTGGTTCTTCCTTAATACTACAGTATCCATAGGCATCTTAGTCCTGTGTCCACAGTGAAATAGTCACAACACAAAAGAATTATACTTACATATCGCTTAGCTTGAAATGACCCTATACTGTTAAAGATCATGTCCAAACAACGAGGAAGCAGCCCTCCTTCCCCTGGAGAACCAGTCATTGTGTGAGTTTTTCCACTTCCCGTCACACCATATGTAAAAAGAAGACCTACAGCATAGCAAGTCACAATGAGTTATATCTTAAAAGTCCTCCACTTATAATATTGCATTGCATTAAAAAATACTAAAAATTAGCCAGCTTACAAAAAGCAGGTTTAGCATCACTCTAACAAATTAAATATGCATTAAATGCCCAACACAAACCAAATATACAAACATCAAAAAAGTTTTATCAGAAGAAGAGAAAAAGGCAAATCCAACAAAACTCCAAGAATCATACCATTTTTGCCATGAATGAGGTCATCTACCAAGGGATTAGCCACAACATCAAAGAGCTCCTTCTGGGTAGTGTGAGTGCCAAATACTTGTTTAAATGAATACTGAGTCTATGGAGAGAGAAGAAAATAAAACACACTTAAATGGAATTCTACTATACCTAAGCTAGAAATACATCTGTTTAAACTTAAGATGTTTCTTTATGAACATTTAAGATTAAGAGTCTCATGTTCTACCGACTGAGCTAACTGGGTGGAGGCTATGAACATTTAAGATCTAGACATACAATGAGAAAATATGAATGGTCTTTATAGTTAGAACTCTTGGTTTCTTAGTAACCCACTAAAAAGTCATGACATACCTAAATTACACCACTTATAAACGTAAATATTTTCAGTCACAACTATTAATGTAGAAAACTCTTAAGCCCACTAATGCTTCATAGACTAAGGCTGGTTTTGTTTTGATTAAGTAACAAAGAAGATCAAAATGTATTGTAATGATTCATAGTCTTAGATTTGTGAAAATCTTCAAGCATTACTTCATACAATAATTTACTGTTTTCTATTTTTTTCTTTATAAGGGTGTCAGTTAACATGGCATATCAGCATAATACCATGTGTTTTGAGGTACTGTATCTTAAAACCACAAATGAACTGTAAATATAATCTCATCTCTTTAGTTCTTATATGAAATAAATTTTAAATCAATTGTGTCCTTTAAGAAAGCAAGAATATTTCAATTACCAAATTTCTTTCAAAATACAATTATTACATAGTCATATTTCCAAAATTAATATCAAACTCCTTGAAAAATTAGATTGGAATATACAAATGCAAATTAAAATGTCTTAACTATCCAGGGACTGGAGTTCTATTATTTCTATTTTTGTTATTTTCTAGTTTTATTGGATTGTAGACATTATAATTGTTTCTGAGGGCTTCCTGAATTTCTTGCAGTTTTTGCTCCTTGAATTTCAATGCTAAATTATTTAGTGCATGTGTATTCATTAGAATTTATTATGGATGATAGCCTTTGTCAAATGTCCTTTTTCTTGTTCTACAGTGTTTACCTTAAATTCGACCTGCTCAGATATTAATATCATGACTCTTCACGTTTTTAAGATTAGTAGTATTGTTCCCCAAAAGGAGACATGTATAGATTACTACTCAGATAATAATCAAAGTAATAATGACAGCTGACAACAGGCACTGCCTATGCAGTGAATCATTTTGTTCTTAAGACCTCTGATGTAGGTACTATCAGTTATGCTCATTTTATACATGAGAAAACAGAGAGGTTAAATAACTTGTCAAAGACCACACACCTACTTCAGCTATGCTAACTCTCACCTTTGTGGAAGTTTTCATTCTAATCCTGTAAAACAGCTTTAGAATTCACAAAAGAACAAGAATCTTGGAACTGAAAGGATATTCACAAGATAATACTGAGAGGTTAGATAGATGACCTCAGTTCCTCATGAACAGTTCCATCCTCTCAAAGTAAAGAAAACTGAGGCCCAAAGGAAGAATTTACCCAAGCCCATGGAGCTAATTAATATCAAAGCCCTCTCCAGCATAGCAGTCTTCCATTAAACAATGTTGCCTTCTGCCAAAAGGCAGTAACAATTTTTAATCCCCACCAAGTCTTTTGTTTATATCCACTTTGACACCTTTATACATATTTGAAATTCACTTCAATAAGTAAGTAAAATTCAGTAGGTCGGTGTCCAACTATATTACATCCTCAAAGACCTGCTTTTCCACAAAGCCTTCCCAGACCATTTATTCATGCTCAATCCCTATTTATTCAGTGTTTGATGAACAGGACATATAAGGTGCATATCCCTAGAAATTTACATTATGTGGAAGAAAGAGACAATAAACAAGTAAATAGATTGTGGTAAGTACTATAAAGGAGGCACATAGAATGCAGACCAAGGGAGAAAATGGATGGTTTGCTATTTCTGATGGGGCAGTCTGGACACCCTGAGAAGGTGATATTGAAGCTGAAACCCAAGGATGAGGAGCCAATCATGCTAAGAACTAGGGAAAGAGAATTGCAGGCTAAGGCATCAGCTGTCAGGCAGGATATGGCTTATCCAAGGAACTCAAAGGATTGGATGAATACTAAAAGATGAGGGTGGAGAGATAGACAGGAAGCAGTTAAGCAGGATTTTGTCCATTTAAAGATTTTATTCCTTAAAAGGTTTTGAACAAGAAAATGGTGAGATCTCATTTATGCTTTAAAAGATCACTCTGGTACCTCTGTAGAAAATGGATTAGAGAGGAAGGTTCTGAGTAGAAGCAGGCAGTCAAGTTAGGCTTTGGCAGTCTTGTCAATGCTACTCAAAACACAGTCAGCAAACCAATGTCTTTCTGAGAACTGTTTGTTAAACTACTTAAATGTTTAGAAACTTTTTTAGCCATTTGGCATTGCTAAAATGTCACAGAACAGTGTTCAATGGCTCATCTCTTTGTACAGATTATAAACCAGTTCTCTGTTGTCTAACGCACATGGGTAGTTCCATCTAGAACAAACTGTACAAATGTACCAATTGCAATGCATTGAAAATAAGGCTATTCCTTCACTACAGATAGTTTGAGAAACACTGGCCTCAGTGATTAACAATGGGGCTCAGCCTAGGGTGGTGGCAGTGGAGATGGAAATGAAAGGACAGTTTCAAGATGTACTTTGGAATAGAACTGATAGGATCTTCTAATAAACCAGATATGAGGAGGGGCAAGTACAGGTAAATACCAGGTTTCTGGTTTGAGCAACTGGACAAATGATGGTGCCGTTACTTAAGAAGACAAGGGAGGAAATGATGTAAAGGGAAAAGAATCAAGTACTCCTTTTTGGACACGTAAAATTTGAGATGCCTACATGACATCCAAGTAGAGATATCAAGTAAGTGGTTGGATGTTTGAGTTTAGAGCTAGAGAAAAGGTTTAAGCTGGAGATAAAAATTCCAAAGCTTTTACCATATAATCGACATTTAAAGCCACGTAAAAGTGTAGACAGAGCATAGAGCCCTGGGCACAGCCCAACTCTGTATTTAGAGGTTGGAAAAGGAGGAAAAGCCAGCAAAGGTGGCCAGTGAGTGAAGAGTGAAGAGAACAGGGAGAGCTGGAGGGGAAGACAGGAGAGTGCTTCAGGAAGGAGAAATAGACTGTAATGAGGACAAAGAGGTATACATCAAATTTAGCAGCAAAGAGGCCACTGATGGTCTTCCAAAAAGCAATTTCACTGGAATAGTGCCACAAAAGAGTGAATGGCAGCTAGACGTAGAAATGACATCCTGAATTCATCCTCTTCCTTCTGCATTCCCACAGTTCCCCCTCTTTAACTCACCTGACTTTGTCTTATCTATATGAGAGTTACTTGTTTACCATCTGTCTCAACTAAGTTGTAAACTACATAAAGGCAAGGACTGTGTCTTAACTCAAGTTTTTAAAATCTTCCATCCTCCAGCCTACTAGCTTAGTGAAACGTTTGCTAAACTGAATTGAACTCAGTATTTTTGAGTTTGCTCAATATTTTCCTAAAAATAAAAACACTTCATAAGAGGTTGATACAAGTATAAATGCCTATTATTAGTTATCTTAATCTCCACACATGAAACTGTGTGTGTGTATATAAAAAACTGCTTAGCATAATCATATATCATTCCACATTAAACAATCCCTAACATGTGCTCTAAGAAACAATAAATATACAGTGCAAGAAATTATCCCCTAAAAGCCATCTTCTAACTCCAGTGTACCAGAGATGTGTCTGTGCATCCCAGAAATCAAAAACACTTTAGATACAGTGGTTATAGTGAAGTAAATAAGTCTTTCAAAAAAGTGGGATCACTTTTTTTAAAAATGTAAAAGCCATTCAGGAAACAATGTACCAAGTAAAAACAACTTGGTTCCAATAGAAATTACCTCCTTATAGTCTCCATTTCGGTTGAGTCTGTAGCCCTCAGGAGTATGAAGCTGAACAGTAGTATTATTGATCACTTCTATGCAACACTCTTGATCAGGAAAGGTCAGTGGGCGCACCCTACAGTATACCTGAAAAAACAGGAAGGTATGTACAGAACAAAGGTTGACATTTTGCCTGATTTTTCATCTAAGCTTCCATTCATCCATTCCACAAACATTTGGTCTCTCAACTTAAGAGAAAAAGCTAGAGCTACGAAAACCAAAATCTGCTACTTGAGATTGACAAATGCAAACAGACATATTAGATATGAGATTTAAAATACACTTTAAATTAAAATAAATTTTGATAACAAAAGGATCAAATTGCACAACTTGTCTTCACTATTATATTGTAATAATGTAAAGTACTGATTATTTATATTGTACAAATAATAAAGTTATACTACTAATAATATAAAACTCTCTAAAAGCCAACAACATATCACACAATGAGATTTTTAAAACGGCTAGATTTCTTTGGAATTAGATGTCAATTTACAATAAAGCTTGCCAGCTTAACCTAACACTTAATACACAAAGAAGTAAAAAGAAAAGGGTTGGGGGAGGTTTGAGGGGAAAACCCATTCTGGCTGTGTGCAAAGCACCTGATTCCCTCGAGTCAGACACGAACTTCAGTGGCAGTGAGGAGGAGATTTAAAATACCTCAGAACAAAGCAACCCTCTTTTATTTGCCATTTGCTTTTAAAAGCAAGTCCCCAAGCCTGAAACTAGTGAAGTATTTGCAATTATGAGTAGGCATTAGAATGAATTAAGCTATCCTATACCACAGTCTTTATGAAACTTGGTCCCCAGAAGTTTGGGGCTCTCCTTATGAAGCATGTCACAGTTACTGTATTCAGGTGGGAAAGAATGCTCATCTGAGCAGAAAATTTTCCCCCATCACAAACAGTATGAACCCAGTTGAAGATTTTTAATTATCTAACTTTTAAAATTATAATTAATTATAGAAGGAATTCAGTCAACAAAAGACTTCATTTTACCGGACCAATTAATCCTATAGAAAAAACAAAATTTCACAGCCAGAACCAGTTTTACACAATTTAGTAAATCCATTTAACTAACTAAATGTTCCTTGACTGCACTTCTGCATCTCTTCTTCCTTCTATTCCAAACATACACATAAGACAGAAAGGACTGAAGAAAGAATGTGCACACTTAAATCCACAGGGAGATCTTACCCCAACTGGGTCTTTGAGGTTCGTTTGGGATCCTTTTTTCACTAGAGGTTTCCTGGGTGTCTTAACCCTCCTGGTCACAGGTTAAAAAAACAAAACAAAACATTTTAGTTCAACACTAATACAAAAACCTCACCTATAACTTATATAGACAACCTTCCCAGGGTTTATGAAATTATTCCTTAGCAGTTACAAAATACTACGTCCCAAATAACATGAATAGTACTAAATTGCATTAGTAGCAGAGTGTTTGTGGCATGTGTAATCCAAAAGTAATTAAAATTTGGTTTAGAATACATTTTTGGTATCAAATGTACCAAGTTACTCTTTGATTAGTTCTATATTTAAAATAGCTTACATATTTTCTTGAACAATTTTACAGAAGAACTAAAAATTTGAAAAATCTACAAATAACTGCCCACATTTATTTTTAAAGACATTTATGGATGTGCACAAGCACATACACTGTGTTAACAGTGATTAGCAAGGCAGACTGACAATCAATTAACTTCAATAAATTGTAAAAATGCACGTGGAGGAATCCATTCTTTCATTAAGATTTATGCCTACACTTTCAAGGAATGACCAGCCAATGAATGCTCAAAACTATTACCCTTTGTCCCCAAACAAAATGTGGTCTCAAATTGCCAATTTCTTGCTCTCTTAAGCAGGGACAATAAAGGTAATTTGACTGATTTCACCATTTCTCTAGCATACTACTTTTTTTCCTTCACATCTACAGGCTAGATGAACATTTAACACAATAAAAATTAAGTGACATTATTGGCTTGGACTGTAGATTATTTTTCTCAACATATTCCCAGGTGAGGCAGAAGAAAATTAGTCTTAAGTGCAAAATACTATTGTGGTAGGTTCCCTTAAACTCAAAGTACTTTTTTTTTTAACATAAAGATTTTGACTTTGGCCTCTTAATAAAGCAAATTGACTTTTGCAAACGATTACCTAAATGGTAGTAACTGTAAAGTTAACCCTCTTCTTTGCACGACGAGTACTTCTTTACCTAGGAATGCTGTGCCCAAAATGTTCTGTCACCGACTTAGGAATGTGGGCGTGGGCGTTTGTATATGGGGCGGGGGTTGTCTGCGGCCAAAAAATACAACCGAAGTAACTGGACTATAAAAGTGATGGTCTCCGCCTCAAGGCCGCGGTACTGGGCTAAGAAAAGCACGCAGTGCCCACCACTGCCACAACTCTCCAGGGACTGAGACCACCTAACCAACCCCCAGTTCCCAGAACGCAACACTCGGCTTCCCACGCGAGACGACCCCTGACCACAGTCACCTCCTGACCCGCAGTAACTCTGCAAAATGCAATCTGGGAGCGCGGGAGGCCAGGGAGGGAGAAGGCGACCTGACAAAGGGAAAGGGGAGGCTGTCCTGGAGTCAGGAGGATGACACCCGAGTTAACAAGAACCAGGGTCGCGGCACAAAACCGCCGGACGTCGGGCCGACCTTTCCGGGCCGCAGGAGGCCAGGGCGGGGCGGAGGCGCCGGGGGGAGACGCGGCCGGGGTCTCCGAGCCCAGGCTCACTCGCCTCACGCGGAGGCTTCTCCTCAGGGGGCCGGGGCGGCGCGGGGCTGGGTGCAGAGGGAGTGAGGAGAGGCGCCGGCCGGCAGCTCCGCGGCCCGGGCCCCGTCTCCGCCCCGCCCGCCCTCCCTGCTCGGCCTCGCCGTACTCACGCTGGCTTCATGGTAGAAGTTCTACGCTGCCCAAGAGCGCGCGCGGGACGCCGAGCTCGATCCCGCAGGCTGGCGAAGACGGCAGGCCGCAGGAACCGGCCGCGGGAACAGAGACGCCGCGGCTCAGGCGCCGCACTCCGGAAAGCCGGACCCAGCCGCGGAGAGCCCAGGTGAGCTCGCGCGCGGCGCATTTCAAACGGGCCAATCAGCGCCCGTCCGCAGGAAAGGGGCGGGGCCTCAGCGGAAGTGGCTGCTCTGCCAGAAGTGGCGCTCGTCTCCTAGACGACCGACGCGGAAAGGGTGGGCTGAGTCTGAGTGTCAGGGCTGGAGAGAGACCTCAAATGTGAAATCCAACCGCTGACATTTTCCTCTTTTTCTTTTTTTTTTTTTTTTAGTAGAAGTAACACATTGACAACCCCTTCCATTTTCCGATGAGGAAACAGAGGTTTTCTTTTCCTACATCACAGGAAGTTCAATGGAAGTGCAATACCAGGGTTGATTCAGAGGTCGGCAATGTCGCTCTGGTCCAGGAGTGTTCCATTCTTGTGCGGTGCCCTGCTTGGAGCCTCAGGCTCTCTGGCTTCCATGTCACGCCATTATCTTGTCTTCCTTTCTCCTTCTGACTCACCTTTCCTGGATTTCCCTCTCTGGTTCCTCCTGCACCTCCCGTATATATTATGCATGATTTTATCAGTCTTTTTTGTGTGCTAATGTTGATCCTAAGCATACAAAGATGAATAAAATTTGGTCCTTGCCCTTGAGGAACAACCTCCAGAAACTACTCTTTGTCTTAGCTGAACAGAGTCTCTCTCACTTTGCCCCTTGGCTAACAACTATCAGATATACATCCACATCTGTGCTCTCGTGGAACTCTAGCGCCTTCTCCACTTCATACAGGACCATAGCACTGGTAAGGATGGTCATAATTCAATATCCTTGGCGCCCATTGTTGGTGTTGGGGCTCAGAAAATGATTCCCCAAGGTATGGCTCTTTGAAATGCTGAGTACTTTGAACTAAAGTAGATTGGAAGGCCTCAGAAGCAGTATCAGAAGCAAAGTCTCTCTCCAACCTTCTGCCCTTCTGTCTCCTATCCCTCTTTCTCCCCTAAAGCAAATCATAGAAACAAGAATTCCTCTTCCCCAAGGCAGGTCATAGAAACTAGAACCCTCCTTCCACAAAGTAAGCCAGAAATATTACTTCCCCACCTTTCCATGTAGGAGCTTGCCATAACGAAATTCTCTGATCTACCTTGTCTGATAGTAGGTCATAAGACTCTCATTCCAGAAGGCTGCTGCTGTATATCGCAAAGAAAAGAATGCTACACAGAGAGGTCAAGAAGAATCTAGACAGACAGGCCTTTCTGGGTTCCCTCTCAGTCTATTAGTTCATACTCCTTTTGTCCAATCACATTTCTACACTACTGTCCATTCTTCATGAAATCTAAGTATAAAAATGGACAATTTTCTCTGCGTCTGGGTCTTTAGGTCTTTATTTCTGAGTTTCCCATGTCATGTAAAACTTTTTTTCATATAAAACTTTGATTAAATAAATTTGTTATCCTTTTATCTTGTTAACCTGTCTTTTGTTATAGTAATGTCGACCATGATTCTTATGTTAGGTAAGAAAAGGTATCATACCTTTTCCACCTTTACATTGGACATTAGAATGGTTTTGATTTTTGCTATTATAAACATAGCTACAGTGAATAAACTTGCAAATACATCATTTTATACAATGCAAGTAAATATGTAGGATAAATTCCAAGAAGCAGAATTGTTGAGTCAGAGTATATGCATGTGTAATGTTTCAGATATTGCCAAATTGTCCTCCATAAAAGTTGTCCAAACGTACACTTTCACCAGCCTGTATGAGAGTGCCTGTTTCTCCACAACTTTCAGACAACAAAGTATTATCAAACTTTTCAATATATATCCATCTAATAGGTGAAAAAAATCACATTTTAGTTTATATTTTCATTTTTCTTATGCTAAATGAGGTTGGATGTCTATTCTCATATTTAAGAGCCATTTGTGTTTTCTCCTCTATGAACTGTGTTCATATTCTTTGCTTCATTTTTCTATTGAATTGTTAGTTTTTCTTATTGATTTACAAAGGCACTTCCTATATTAAAAAAAGTAGTCCTCATCCAAAATATGAGTTCAAATACCTTTATAAGTATATTTTGATTCTTATTTTCACTTATATATGTTTTGTGACAGCTTAGAAAAAAAACTTCTGGTAGCCAAATGTATCAGTCTTTTCTTTTATGTCTTCTGTTTTGTGTCATAGTAGGAAAAGTCTTACCCACTCTGAGGTTGGTTGGTTGGTTTGTTTTAATTTCCCATATTTTTTCCCAGTGCTTCTATTGCTTTGCTTTTTATGTTGAAGCCTTTGAACCATTAGTACTTTGTTGTCAAGTGAGAGTTTGGCATCTGTACCAGAATTGGGCTTGGTTGCTGACTACTCACTTCCTACTTGCCCTCCTTTCTGGCTTCTGCCTCAGACTCTCCATTGGAACTCCTGTCACCAAGATCACCACCTCCTTGATGCTAATCTAACTGGCCTTTCCCCACCCTTGTCTTACTTGACCTCTCAACAACACCAAAAAATGTTGCCAGTTCCTCTTTTTCCATGCCTTTATTTTTTCTCCTAGCTCTCTAGCTCCTCATTCGGAATCTCATTTGTGGGTCCTTTTTTTTCTCTGTTAAATGTTGTGGCTCAGGGTTTTCAGCTGGTCATTAGCTGTGCCTTCTCCCCAGGCACTCTCAAGCACTCCCAGGGCTTTACATCCCATTCACATTTGCTCGTCTGAACTCCAGACCCACATATCCAACTGCATTCTGGATTCTCCACTCAGATGTCCCACAGGCACCTCACACCTAACACATCCTAATCTCTTCTCCCAAACCTGTTCCCCC
The DNA here is from genome assembly GCA_023783475.1 of Daubentonia madagascariensis. Taxonomy (NCBI): domain Eukaryota; kingdom Metazoa; phylum Chordata; class Mammalia; order Primates; family Daubentoniidae; genus Daubentonia; species Daubentonia madagascariensis. The sequence goes on along the minus strand of JAKFHU010000144.1, from coordinate 327,878 downwards.
TCAGTGGATGGCATCACCCAAGCCAGAGTCCAAGGCACCATCTTTGGCTTTTGCCTCTCCTTCTATTCCAACATTCAATCACTACATCTTAACAGTTCTACCTACTAAATAGCCTTCAAGCCTCTCCACTTCTCTCCGTCCCCTTTGCCATTACCTTCTCTCATCTGGATGTCTACAACATCATCCTAACAGGCCTCCCAGTTTCCCCCCTCCAATCCAGTTTCCATTTTGCAGCCAGCTCACCCCTAAATCACAGGTCCGATCACATCGCTCCCCTGCACGAAACCCTGCGGTGGTCCTCCATTGCTCAGGACCCTCCACAGGGACCTGAGACTCTTCCTCTCCAGGCTCATCAGTCATTACTGCCTCCTGCGCCCTCCAGCCATGTCCAGCTGCAGTGCCCTGAACCCAGGGGCTCACATGCCATTCTCTCTGCCGTCACACTCTCCTCCCTCCTTTTCTCCAAAAATGCCTCATCTTCAGTTCTCAGCACATCTGCCAACTACCCTGCCCTGGATACTGGACCCCCTAAGCCCACACCCGCTGCCCTCCCCCACTCACCACACCTGTTAATTTGCTTCAGCGTTCACGTCCCAATCTGCAGCACTGTTTATTCCTGTCTCCTCTGCCAGCTTATCCCCATAGCCTCACTAGATGGCATTGTTGCATGCCCGGTGCCTAGCAGAATAGGCGCTCCATGCATGTTTTGAAGAAATGAATGAATCCATCCCTTCAAAGCACACCCCAGTTGAGGACCTAGTCACATTGCACTACCTCCAGCTTCTATTTAGGCCTGTTTCTTCTCCCTCCTTCACTTCTATCCATATTAAAGCACTGATTTATTAATTTTCTTAAAAATACAAATTCATTATACCATTTCTCTATTCAAAAATGGTCAAGGGCTCCCCATAGCCAGTAAAAGATGTGCATTTTGCCCTAGAATTAGAGATCCAGACCAGAGGTGATGGCAGGAGAAGGGGAGGGAGTAGAAGCCGGAGGCTTTTTCTTTTTAAAGTCGGGTTCTTGAGGTATAATTTACATACAGCAAAATTCACCCATTTTATTATGGTTGTATCATTCTATGTATTTGACAAATGTGTACCATCCTGTAACCACCACCATAATCAAATGTGTATTTCCACCACACCAGAAAATCCCCTGTGCTGCCCCTTTGTAGTCAGTCACCTTCCCCTAGTCCCAGGTCTCGGCAACCACTTTTGTGATTTCCTTCCCTATAGTTTTGCCTTTTGTAGAGCGTCTCTTCTTTCACTCAGCATAGTGCTTTGAGATCCACCCACGTGCTGCACGTCCCAGTAATTTGATCCCCTTTCATTGCTGAGTACTATTCCATTGTATGAATGCAGGACAATTTATCCATTCATTAGTTGGGACTTAGGTTGTTTCCACCTTTTGGCAATTATGAATGAAACTGGTATAATTGCTTGTGTAAAGGTCTTTATGTAGATGTGTTTTTATTTCTCTTGGGTGGGATTGTGGTCTTGTGTGTTAAGTTTGACTTTATTAGAAACTGCCCAGCTGGACTGGCAAGGGTCTTATGCAGATCACTAAAGAGGGGCTGACACGACACAGATTTGAAATCATATATTCAGCCAAACGCCCAGACAAGCAAGTCCAGCTGTGGGAACCCAAAAAACACCAAGGACCAGAAAGTGTTCAAGCCCAGAGTGTTTAAGGGAAGGCAGTAAAATGGAGACAGGACTGCCCTGGGAGCTGAGACACACTCCACACACCTTGTCCCCTCCCTGGCCCTGCTGGTCACTCGGTGGCCTGGGAAACATTATCTCACATTCCCAGGCCAATGTGAGTCCACAGGTTATTTGTAAAATGAATATTTGGATGTTAATGTTTTACGTACTCAAAACACAAATTAATAAAATCAGCCAGGTTAGGAAAGGGCTGTAAAATTCACACAAAAAGAAACAAGTGATCTAAATTATATTTCAAATGAATAGTGTACTCAGAGAAAGGGGGAAATAACTAACCCAAGCAATTTTGACTATTTAGGCCCAGGCTTGCCGTCAGGCTCAAGACAAAAAGAACTTGAAACAGACTGAATTCTAGTTAGTAGACTTCTTTTTGCCACATTCTGTATCTGAATGTTATTCTGAAACATTCTGTACATTCTAGGATTGAGCAAGTAAGTAAATACATAGTGGCTAATGGGAGCCAGGTTTCTCACTGCCGGAGAAGGCAATTACAAATATTGAAAGGGAGAAGGGTGAAAAGTACTATTTCTTTTTGTACTATTTTTTGTACTATTTTGCAACATTTTTCTAAGTCTGAAATTATATTTTTAAAAAATGGTTGAACTATGTCAGTGCTTCTTAAACGCCCTTATATTAAAAATTCCCTGTGACTTTTGCTAAAAATTCAAAACTCCTGGACCCCTTCCCTCTCCTTTGGTATTCTGTGTCGGTATACTTGGGCCTGAGAATCTGCATTTTACATCATTGAACAAATTTTAAAAGGGCAGAATTAAACACTCTTTGAGGTCCTTTCGTTCTATACTCTGGAGGCGGCGAAAGTTAAGCCACTTTCAGAAATTTGTTGCTTAGCATGAAGGGTATGGGAGTGACAACTTTCTATTTGTCTGAAATACATTTATTACTGAGTTGAAGCATTCCATAAAAATACCAAGGGGACATAAAAAGCTCTTTAGGCAATCTTCCAGGAAGAAAATTCAGGAAAATTTCAGAATTCGTGGCAAGTCAAGTCATCCAGATGTCTTCTGGACTTACACATTTCTTGAGTCACCCTTTGTCCATCCTTCCCATAGAACAAGCACTTGCTGGCCTTGGGGCCTTGGTACTTACTGCTGCCTCTGCCTAAAATGTCTTCCCCCTACATGCCCACAAACCTGGCTCATTTTTGCCCACCAAGTCTCTCCTCAACTGCCAGCTTATCAGGGTGGCCTCCAATGTACCCGCCCTACGCCCTTCTCCCTAATCCTTCCCCAGGCTTACTTCCCCTGCAGCAGTTGTTATCTGAATTTATCTATATATCTTGTCTGCCTTCCCAGCCAGAACACTAGCTCCATGAAGGAGGGACATTACAGGTTTTACTCACTTCTATACCCCCGGCTTCTAGGACAGCATCCATTCTACACATACCAAACCCTAATTATTCATTTAATGATTTACCAGGCACAGGAATCATTTTCTCATGAGGAATGAACATGTTTGCAGTATGGTAGCTGAAACATAACCAAATCAAGTGGCAAACAGGACAAATTTATGATAATAAATAAATCCTATTTATTTTTTCTCTCACACAGTTCAAGAAAACCAGACATTACTGTAAGTTGGAAGAACATCTCTGAGTTTGGATATAGGTCTTTGCCACAGTGGATTGCTGACTGGACAATCAGAGGCTGGCATTCAGCTAATATGTTATGAAGTTTTGTACAGTGTTAACAGGTGTTTCCTATAAAAAGGGTACCATTAGGGACACAATAGATTCAAATGACGGTTTCTTGAACATATCTGACAAAACCACTCTATTCCACTCCACCTTCCTCAGAACCTCTCATGTGAGCAGTGTTCCACAAAAAAACAAACAAACAAACAAACAACAACAAAAACACTTTGAGAAAGACTGCAGCAGACCAAATATTTAAATCACATTGTACTAAAAGACCTCTAAATTTCCTATAGCATTCTACCAACAATTACAAATTCATTTCTTTTGAAAAAAGATGAGCGTTATTTTCTAAAAACTGAGCAATGGAAAATGAAACCCTTCAATTAGGGAAAAGAGGTAAAGTTGACTAAAATGGCCTCATTCAAACACATTCAAGTTTTATCACAACTGTAATGTCTGGTAAATTTTAGAGTATTGTTTCTCAAGCAAGGGGAGGAGGAAGAGGTACATCTTATTAGGAGTTTGCCTCCCCCGCACCATATTCCCTTTTAAGACAGTGCCATGTTGCCATGTTGCAAGCAATTGTTACCAACAGGAGTATGTCACATCTCTTAAGTGCATTGAGACATTTTTCAAAGATTGAGAACCAGTTCATTAAAAGACATCTTTCCAGTGAGGTCTTCAGCTGACTCCCTGCCAAACTTTTTGACCGTCTGAGATGGCTTGGATAAAACTATACCCACATTAGACAGCTGATGTCTAGTACTTAATACTTAATGATATTAATTAATACATTGAACCCAGTCTCATTTTGCATTAGAAGCTTCCAAATCAGTGTGACGCAACCTTTTATAAAATTTAAATTTTTAACACTGTCCCCAAAAGTATACAATGGGACTAAAGTTCACCAAACTTATAAAAAATATTATATAATTGATCTTATTTTATTGACTTAACATTTCATTTTCATCATTAAGCATGATGAAAAAGCAACATAAGCAAAGATTAAATAATCTAAAAGTCCTTCAAATTGATCACTTATTATCTCTCAACTATTTCTGAGCTGAACAGAGAACATTATTTTATCATCCATAAACAAGAGAATTTAAAGCACTTTATATCTTTGGCAATACTAGAAAAAGGTATTTAAACTTTGGACCTTTTTTCACCATAAAACTGAAGTTATAGTAAGATGAAATGGAAGCCAACAGTCCCTGCTTGTGTGAAATTCCACTAACAATGTCAGGTTGGTGCCAAAAAAACAAATTTTGTCATAGTTTGCAATTAATGTACCAAAAATTTAGCAGCCCATATAATTTTATCAGTCTGCCTTCACCAGGAAGTAAACAGATAATAAAACTAATGAAATCATATTTCTTGACCACTCTCATCCAATATAAATTGTTACTTGTCCTCAGAAGATTAGAAGATGAGCTATTTACAAGGCCATTCAAATGTCTGAGCTGGTTAATGGTACAGACAGTATTCTAAGATATGGGGGTATTTCTGAGTCAGCAAAGAGGATCCTACATTGTCAAAGAGGCCCCCCAAGTTATTACCAAGCGCAGATCAGGGTTTGATGGGCCTCTGTTAAAAGTTGTTTTGCATCAGCATTTCTGTACTCCCTGAAAACACCATGATATGCTGGATTTTAATTAGTAATGCAACAAATGAGAAAATGCTCAGTGTTTTAGTACTATTCAGAGCAGAAAAGTCTGGAACAGAAAGTGGGGGACACACCCTTAGGTGGTGAGTTGCTGAAACTTAGATAAAGCAAAACAAAGCTGATAGGCCCATGCCTTCTGGAATGTGTGACAGCAGCATTTATTCAAGTTTGGCCCCCGGCCCTGCTGTGTTAGAATTGTCTGGAAGACTTGCTCCTGTGCAGATCTCCTCTACAAAACCTACCTTAACCTAGTAAGGCAGACTCCCCTGGTTTGCTCCAGGAATCTGCATCTGTCACAAGCTTACCAGGTGTTCCTGGTTCACAGTAAAGCTTGAGAACACTATATTTGACCATCTCATTGGCAAGGCTGTTAACAACTTCTGCACGTGAATGCTAAATTTTGCAGCATACCTGAAATGTTGATGCAATATCAAATGTATGACATTCCCAAATATAGCAACCTTCCTTGGTTTAAAAGGTGACAGATGAGCACAAGCAATTGAGATTAACTTAGCCAACTCCCATAGTTTAACACATTTTACCTGCAATGCATAATACTTTGCAGATCAAACTGGCTACAGGAAAACAGAGCTTAACAGAACACATGACACCCAGCTGTGGACTTTGAAGAAAAAACTTACAAACTCCAAATCCATAATGACATGAGAATTTGCACTTTGAATGCAGAATGGACTTGTGGGAACAGAACAAAAGGAGACTCCTCTTTTCCCACAAGTCCATTCTGGATGAAGACCCCTCCTCAAACCGGTCTCCTCCTGGAATGTTTTCCCAGTTCCCAGGGCTCCCAGTGATCAACTTCCTCTTTCTCAGGTCCTCCCAGTGACCTTACCCACTCACTCCCCCAAAGTAGTAGACAGGCTAGGACAGGAGCTCTTTCGAGAAGCTTTGCTATGTAAAATTCATCAAATGAAGCAAGATCCATTTTTAAAGAGTAATACAAAGCTACAAGGGTAACATGCTTAATCCAACTATTTAAATAGAATTAAAAACCCTGTTTTAAATAAATTTAAAACTTAATGAAATATCAAGAATTTGCCTTAACAAGGACTTGCTTGAACCCACGTTCCCCTTTTAAAATCACATACACAGAATCAGTGCACATTTAGAGAAATTTGCCCAGTTAAATACCTTTTTGGCATGAATGCATTAAAAAATGCCAATACACCAATCATTATGAGTATTTTAGGCCATTGTAAGCCAGGACTATGCCACTGGCTTATGGTAGTTAGGGTGTTGCAGCTTAATATTGACATCTGGCATGAAAAGCTTATGGTCTGAATCATGTTTCTTTTTTATGTAATTCTGGCTCAGGAATCCGATACAGAGCAGCTGAGAAATAAATGATGTTGCTGAGGCTGAAGATCATGCACAGAAGTATGGCTCCGGCTATCTGAGGGAAAGAGAAGGGCCTAGAGGTGGCCAGGAGCCATTCCTTCCTCAGAGTCTTGTCCAGAAGTATGGCTTCCATCTGCATGTGAGTGGCCAGGATCACACACACGTGGAACAGCTGGTGACTGTGACCTAGGGCAAACACACAGGAGGCCATCAAGATCAGCAAGAAAAAGGAATGGAGTTTTGATGCACACTATGACATGTATGCTTAAAAACGTGACGTTGCCAGGTACAGTGGCTCATGCCTATAATCCCAGCACTTTGGGAGACTGAGGAGGGAGGATCATTTGAGCTGAGGAGTTCGAGACCAGCCTGGGCAACATAGCGAGAACCTGTCTCTACAAAAAATAAAAAAATCAGCCAGGCATGGTGGTGGGAGGTGTGTGCCTATAGTCCCACCTACTCAGAAGGCTCAGGTGGGAAGATTGCTAGAGCCCAGGTATTCGAGCAACAGAGCCAGACCCTGTCTCTAAAAAAAAACAAACAAAACACAAAACATGATGCTGAGTGAAAGAAACCAGACAGGAGACCATATGTTGTATGATTCCATTTACATGAAATTTCCAGGATAGGCAAATCCATAAAGACGGAGAATAGATTAGTGGCTCCCTTGAGCAGGAGGTGGGAACAGGGATTAACAGTACATGGGCATTAGAGATCTTATTAGGGTGATGAAAAGGTTCTAAAACCAATTTATGGTGATGGCTGTACAACTTGATAAATTTCACTGAGAATATCACTGAATTGTATACTTGACATTGGGGAATTATTGAGTATGTAAAATATACCTTAATAAATTTATTTTTAAAAAGCAATATGAGAAAAATAAAAAGGCTATCAGAGGAAAACAAATTCTGACTTCAATGCCAAAGGAGAAGCCAGCCAAATTTTCAGTTGGCCACTTCCCAAGTGGTCCTCTCCCTACTGCTGGTTCATCACAGACATGAGCTCACCATCTATAGAGGGTGGGGGCCCGGCAGAGAGTGGTGGGGGTGGGACGTGCTGATTTGGTGGATTATGAGAAAAGGAGTCCGATGCCCAGGGCCAGCGACTGCTTTGGGGGGACAACCTTCAGTCACCGGGAGTAAGATGAGAAGACTACATTTGTTATGGGCTAACCTCTGTCCCTAAAAAATTCATATGTTGAAGGCCTAACCCCAAGCACCTCCAGAATGTGTCCATATTTGGAGATAGGGTCTTTTGAGAGAGAATTAAGTAAAAATGAGGTCATTAGGGTGGGCCCTAATCCAATAAGACCGATGCCCTTAGGAGGAGAGGAAATTGGGACACACACATACAGAGGGAAGGCCATGTGAAGGCATAGAGAGAAGATAGCCACTGACAAGCCAAGGAGAGAAACCAACCCTACTGACACCTTGATCTCAGACTTCCAGCCTCCAGAATTGTGAGGAAATAAATTTCTTTTGTTTAGTCTGTGGTACTTTGTTATGGCAGCCGTCGCAAATGAATACAACATGAAAGTTAAATAAGGATTCTCCTTCGGTTAAAATAAAAAAGTTCAGGACCTATCCCAGAAGAAGTATTCAATAAATGTGTCCTAGGCAAGAACCAGCCTGGCCACCTCCACTGTCGTGCGGGAGCACAATCAGGAACGAGAGTGTAGGAGGGTTAAGGAGTCTCAAGTAGATGTCTGGTGAGTTTCTTACAGCTGGGAGCTACCAGCCCCACAGGCTCTACCCCCCAAGGAAGAAGATGTGCCCAGAGATGCTACCCCTGCTTTACCAAGCCAATGGGCTGTGAATGAGTTCATGCACAAGTGGATGGGCGGTCTATGATTTCCAAAGCTGTGTGTGATGCAGTATAGTAGTTTCTTCTCCAGCAGAGAGCCATGCTCTCCAAGGACATTGTGCCAAGCAGAGTGGTGACTAGCTACATTCACCAGCTGAGGCTTAAACCCTTCTTTATTAGGGCATGAGACAAAAGACAGAAAGAGCCACCAGCATTGGCTGTATCTGAACCATGGCCACAGCGTGAAGAGTGATTTCAACAATCCTATATGACAGGAGCAGGGAGGAGCTTCCTGTGGGCCAGCACAAACCATGCCAGGCCAGCACTCCCAGGCTGGGGCTCTGGAGCTGGTGGCAGAGCATACCCACCTCCAACGGGCTCAGTTATTTAAGGACTGAGAACTTCCCAAACGTCTTGTTAATGATCTGTCATATACTGTTGTCTGGCAAGTTTCCCCCTGTAGTGGTATTTTTCAACTGCACCCCTAGGCCCAAGAGGATATGATAGAAGTGAATAAATAAAATATTATTAAGAAGCCAGAGTGGTGGCAAAATAAGGCCCAGACCTATTTTTCCTGCAGCCCCCAAGACTTCATACACAGCCACCTCTACTTCACCAAAGTGGGGCTGGGGAGGTGGACATGGCATGCAGTGCACTGGTGCCTCCAATCCCCTGGCCTCTCCTTTTCTTGCTTTTTAGAAATCTGCTCTCTGAGCACTTTGCTAGTTGCAACCCCTTCTGGCAGGACAAAAGAAGAAAAGGAGATAAAACTCTAATCAGATCAAACACAGCAAATCTGGCCACATCTCTTAGGTGGGAGGAGATGGAAAATCAGGAACAAAATGGGCTTGAGAACCAAGGTTCCTGCCACAGTGGGGACAGTGACTGGCCCTTTGATTCCCACAGTACTTATCTAAGGAACTCTCACCCCAAACACTTGTCAACTTCACCAGAAGCTCCCAAGGGTACCCTCCTCCCAGCCAAGTCCTGGAGCCAGGGAGGGGGTGATACATTCTGCAGAGCCCCACCCTGCCTTTCCTCCCAGCAGGTGTAACCACCCCCACCCCTGCCGGGAGACACTGATACCTCCTCTCTGCCACATCACTTCTCAGACATCTGTGAGCTCATGCTACCCAGAGGATTGCACAGCTTCTAGGTGCATGCTGGGCCCCTCTACTGGAGTTTCCGGTTCAGGAGGTCTGGGGCGGGACCCAAGGATCTGCACATTCCCAAATGGTGCTGTTGCTGCTGGTCCTGGGACCACACCCTGAGAATCACTGCTCTACCAAGACTCCTGGCCCCCTTCCACCCACCATGCACAGGACAGGAACATTCCCCTCCCCTGCATAGCTCCCTGCTGTCTGTGACCCTCTGGGCCATCTGCACCCCGCCTTTCCTCTTCCTTTCCCTGGCTGCCACCAGTGTTCATTTAATAACAGGATTCCATGTTTTAGGTAACAAGAGCACTCGCTGGCCCCATGCCCCATCTGAATGCTTTAGGGTCCTGGGCTCCCCTGTTCCCCATCCTCCCCCATCCTACCTGGCAATGCACTGGCTATGGACATCCTGGGCCCTGTCAACTTGCAATATCACTCACTTTGGCCTCTTTCCCAGCCCCTGCCTACCCCTTTGCAGCTACATGCACTGGAATCAGGGATGGGACCCTTCCCCAGCCAGGAGGGCAATGAGCAGAGTGGCAGGGCCATCGCCCACTCACCAATGTAGTCAAAGCATCCAGGGGCTAGGCGCTCCGGCAGGTGTGCAGAGTACAAGAAAGTGGCCAGGAGGGTCATGCCCATGTGCTTCTGGTGGTACAAGGTGGCTTCGTTTCGTGCACTCTCCCCTGGGGACAGGAATAGCTGCAGGTATTTAAAGACATATCAGGCATTGAGAGGAGGGCAGGCCGTAGGTAGGCCCTCTTCCTTCTCAGCACCTGCAACTAGGACTGGCTCTGACACCCACACATCTCAGCACATAGACATGGACTCCAGAGGCCAAGGCCCTCACCTCCTCAGCTCTGTGGCCCAGAAGAGGGAACTCTCAGGGACATGTGGGCAGAATTCCTATCCTGAGTGTGATCGATTGAGACCCAACTTAATTGTATTTCAATCCCCCAAATGCTCATGAGAGCCTTTTGAGTTATTCAATTACAAAAAAAGAAAGGAAGGAAGGATGAACAGGAAAAGGAAAAGAAAGAGAAAAGAAAAATCCTATTAGATACGTCGCTACTCCTTCTGGGGGTAAAACATAAGTACAGTTAACCCTTGATCAACGTAGGGTTTAGAGGCGCTGACTCCCGTGCAGTCAAAAGTCCATATATAACTTTTGACTCCCCAAAAACTTAACTACTAATAGCCTCCTGTTGACAGAAAGCCTTACCGATAAGTTGATTAACACATATTTTGTACGTTATATGTATTACATACCATATTCTTACAAAGAGTAAGCTAGAGAAAAGACATTGTTATAAAAAAAATCACAAGGAGGAGGAGGAGGGGTTGGTCTTGCTGTCTCAGGGGTGGCAGAGGCAGAAGAAAATCCATGTATAAGTTCAAACCTGTGGTGTTCAAGGGTCAACTGCACAGTAAAAAGTGGTCTATTCACATTTGAACTCATGTTTAATCAGCACATCCACTGAACTGATGCTCCTAATTAAGACTTTAAGGCCTAGAAATCCCTGGAAGGCCTTCTGAGTCATCAAAAAGTATTATTATGGCCATGATACTGTTTCAGAGGTAAGTACAGTTCTTGTATTATTATTATAAATAACTATAGTAGCTACCACTTACTGAGGGCAGGAGGCCATGTCTTTTACATGCGTCATTTCATCTGAGCTGCAACAATTACCATAAGGCAGACTATTTTCCCCATTCTGCAGATGAGGAAAGTGGGCCAGAGAGTGACTTGCAAAACACTAGTAAACAGAGAAGTCAGGACTGGAATACAGGGAGGCCGATCCCAGTATCCACATCACCATTTAGAATTAGATTTTCCCCTGCCCCACTGCCCCACTGTCTGATGCAGCCAAGTGCCAGAAGTGCACCATACTCAGAACAACGCAGCATCCGTGCCACCTGACTTGGTGGGGCACGGGACAGGCAGCCCATGAGGGGAACGGGCTGCACCCCTCTCTCTGGGTCTCCCCTGGACCCACACAGGCAGAGCACGTGCTCAGTGCCCTCACTAGTGGGTGGAGCCCTACTCCTTCCCTTCACCCCTCAGCCCTGCCATCTGGGCTTCATGCCTCAGACCTGCAGGACACTGCCTCTGGGAGGGGGACTCCATTCACTGGGTACTGGCCAGGTGCCAGGCATTGCTGAGGCCATCGGATCCGTTGTTTTGATTAATCCTCATTACCCCCTGTGAAGGAAGGGATGTTAGCCTCACTTACAGATGAGGAAACTGAGGCTCAGAGAGGTTACATGCACTGTCTACGGTCACACAGCCAGTGAGCAGTGGGACCAGATTTTTAAACTCAGGCCCATGTGATATGAGAGTGTATGGACTTTCCCCTTCTTGTCCTTCTTGTCATCCCTCCTACACCCTCTTCCTCTGTGCTGTGCGTCTAATTCTCATCTCTTCTCTAAGCCCTTCATTCATACCTTTCCCTTCAATCTCAATAGTACACAATTGATGATGATATACAATAATGCATTTATAGGACTCTTGCCACCAGCCAACTTTACATGTTACCTTGTGTAATCCTCCCCACAGCCGGATGAGATGGTTATATCATGCCCGATTTACAGAGGAGGGAATCAAAGCATAGAGAACTTGCCCATGGACTGGCAGTGAGTAGAGGGCTCCCTCTCCCGAGCCCAGGTGCCTGCCCTGCCCGGCTCTCTGCGAATGTTCCCGAGCCCCACTCATACTGCCCATCAGGACCTCTGTGTTCATTCCATCTCCTAACCATTCCTCAAGGGTCATCAAGGCAGCACCTGGGTCTCGAGTCCCACTGTGTCCTACAGTGCCCAGTGCAGGCTTTGACCCCCAGAAACTCAGGAAACTGACTCCCTGGTATTGCCAACAGGCGGAGAGGAGATGCAGCTGGCCCTTACCCTGTAGAAGATGGGGAGGGAGTCCCAGGTGTAGGGATAAGCAAAGGCGAGGATGCGAAGCACCTTACAAAGCCTGGGCTTCTGGATTTCAAGGAACCTAAATCAGGGAAGGAAAGGGGGTGAAATGAAATGAAAAGAGTTTCAGTAACTTACACACAAATGCACGCGCACACTCAACACCGCTGAGGGCTCTGGTAACCAACAGAGGACAGGCATTTTTGCACACCCTCCTGCGGCCAGCCTTGTCCATCTCTCCCACCCCAATGGAGGTGACCAAACCTCAGAGGTGAAAAGATATCCAGAGAAACCATCTCCTAGCACTGTGAGAAGCAGCAGTATCCAGACCAAGCCAGAGAGGAGGCACTGGGCAAAACCCCAAGTGCCACATTATTTAACTGCCAAAGAGGCTTTTTAAAGTCCAATTACTGCCAGGACAGAGAGACGTGGGGGGAGCGTGGGTGGCCCCACTGGCACAGACTCCGGGTGAGCACACTCTGCAGAGGCTGACACGCACCCAACTAGTCGGAGCCACCCAGGTGATTACCATGCAGAAGACCTGGGTTCAAGCACGCGTTTGATCCTTGGAGAGGTTTCTGGAATACTTCTACCACACACTGGGACATCGGCCTGGGAAAACTAAGTCAATGTGAAGTCTTTCCTTCTCTCCTTCATCACCAGCCCACCCACCTCCTATCCAAAGACAGATGACGCCAACATTAAAACAAGTGGTGCTGGCTGTCACAAAGAGAGGACAGAACGTGACAGGGCCTCAGCTCCTTGGGCCCTGCCTGGGGGGCAGCAGCTGAGGGTGTTGGGAGCTGGGCAGCACAGATGGCAGGCTGGACAAGGGGAGGACAGAGAGGGTCCAGGAGGATCTCCACACAAAACCACATATCCCTGAATGGAGGCCCAGGGAAAGAAGTGCTCGTGTGCCCCAGCTGGCAGCCAAGTGCAGGAGGCAGGGACAGGTGCAGTACCCACTTGGATGCTGAGGTGTATTGTGGAGGGCTGGGTCCTCCTTTGGGAACCCAGCAGGGGTGGTATGCAAAGCCATGCACCAAGGCTCTTGGGGTGGCTATTCCAATGCCTCCGTAGAGGCAATGCATGCATTCAGGCCCTCTCAACCTTTGCTGACAGTTCTGCCCCTCATCACGCTCTCTGGTGGGATGGGATCTATGTCCTGCTGCTGCTCCCACCTTTGCTCCCCAGACCCTCGGTCACAGCCCACAAGCCTGCCCTTTCTCCTTCAAACACCATTCATGCTCCCTCTGAGCCTGGGCCCATTGCTCCTGGCCCGGCTGTCATGTCCCTTAGGAGCCAGTGCAGCCACCTGACCATAAACCCCACTGCTGCCTGTATCCCACATCTGGGTAGGCGGGGAACCCTCCCTGGAGACAGACCTGGCCCAGAAGCATGTCTGAGAATGTGGACATTCTCCAGGCTGAAACGTTCCACGCAGTCCTCAGGGCGGCCGAGCAAAAATGGCCTGCATAGGGATCCCTGCTCCAGGGGAAGGGGACACCTCTGCAGGCCCTGAGAAGCCCCACAGCCTCCAAAGACATGCTCCAACTTCACTCCAGCCCATCATCATGCTTCTTCTTCTTTCCTGACCCTGCCCATAAATCAGAGAAGCACATGGCAGGTACTGGGTAGAGAAGGAAGAGAAGCTAGAGGAGAAGGAGGAAGGGACCTCAATCCATCATCCCCCAAACAAGAACTATAGCCATGGCTTAAACCACAGACTCTAGGAGAGGTGAGGCCACACGGTGCTGTGATTTCACGTGGAGTGCTTGATCAGGACACACTGGGTCCTAATCCTGACTCTGTGCTGTATGACCATGTGACCTCAGCAGGTCCCTTAACTTTTGTGTGCCTCCCAATCCTCATGGGTAACACACGGACAACCTCCCTGTTGTAAGGATTTGACAAAACAATGCTCACAAGGTGTTTAAAGCTATGCATAGCACAGAGTCACACTTATTAAACGGCAGCTTTTAAAAACATATGTATTGTGGCGCTCCATTCCCTTCCCCTCCCCATCTTGTATTATTAGCTGTGTTGGACTAGAACATTGGAACAGGAGGTAACAGACAGGTTCTGAGTGATTTGCCTGAAGTCAGATGAGCCCATAAGAAGCAAAGGTAGGATATAAACCCAGGGCTGTCTGGCTCCCAAATGTCACCCCCCGTGCCTCCCCCAAGCAGGTTGAGCATGCCTCAGACCACCGCCAGCCTTCACCCTTCCCTACACCCTGAGAGCCAAGCTACCTGCCTCCACTGCCTCCTCCGTCCACCCTGGCAGGCCCACTCCTCCTGCCCTGTGCACTGCCACCGCCTGCCAATCCTGGGTTGAGAGAGGGTCGCTCCTAAAGCGCACCCCTCGTGGCCACTTACACGCGGAGAAATCTGGCTCTGGCTGGCGAGGGCCATCCCCCAAAGCATGGATTTCCTGCGACTTGAAACAACATTTCGCCCGGCCCGATAAAGTGCTTCCCCAGGGGCAAACGGACCAGCCTCTCCAGCTGCAAAGCCGAGTCTACAGGGAAAAATAAGGAGAAAAAGCAGAACAGGAGAGAGACAGCAACAGAGAAGAAAAGGCAGAAGGGCCAGTAGCCGCAGAGAGGGGCGTCCCGCTACCGAGGCGCAATTCCGCATCAGGCCACACGGTGTCACCACAGCCAGAGGCTGAGGCGCGAGGGGCCGTAGCCACCGCGTCCCCCCAAGCACCCCGCACCCCCGACGTCTCGGAAGCCCCGCCTGCACCCCAGGGGTGAGGGGCTGGTTATGGGGAGCCAGGCCTCCTCTGCCCAGAAGGAGGCTGGCAGGAGTCGCTGGATCCTAGGAGAAGCCTCCATTGAGAGAGGGCACATTCAGTGCCCGTCCATTGTGAAACCTGATAAATCTTGTTGCCACGAAGCTGGAAGGATTGGCAACCGGAATTCTGGAACTAGGGCTTGAAAGCAGCGGGCCACTGGAAAACTCGTGCTACGGCAGAGGTGGCGCACGAGCCTTCTACTCCAGCTCCGCCCCAAGCCCCCTTCCAGGCCGGCTCCTGCTCTGCGTGCCGGCGTCTCCGCGGGCAGCTCACTTTCTGCCGGGGATGAACGGCAATCTCCCCGCTCACAGCCCGAACCGCGGGACATTTCGCTCAGCTCTTTGTCAAAAAAATCTACAGTGGGATGCGTTGGGTGGTGTGGGTGGTCTGCAGTGCCCTGTGACTACAGCAAACGCTCTGGACAGCCAGCGGCACGAGCAGACCCGGTGCGCTCACGCTCACTCGCTCCAAGGCGCACACGCTCTCATCCCCACACGTGCCACCGAAGGAGAAGGCAGCTTTCTGGAACATATTCCTTTGAACTAAATTCCATGATAGTAAGAACCAAAAAACCACTCAGGGGACTACAAAGTTCTCTAAGTTGAGATTGACCCTAATGGTCTGCTCTGCAATGGAACAAATGGCATTTAAACGCTGATTTTCTGGTAAGCCTGTGGATAACTAACAAACTAATGCTGAGGTTCCTGGGAAGGGGAAGGTGGTTCTCTGCCACTCCTTCCCTACCTGGGACCGAGGGAGCACGAGGAGAGGGAGGTTAAAGACTCTGTGGTGCTGGCATTGCAGGGTGCCCAGCCCAGGGATGTCTTCTTAGATGCCCTTGTTGAAGGTGTAGACACTGAAGCCCAGAAGGGGCAGTGACTGGCCCGAGGCCACACAGCAAGTCTGTGAGCGAAAAGGTCTGGAATCCAGGCCCCCCATGCCCGTGTCCTCCTCTCTACCTGCTTCTCCTGAAGTTACTCAGGGCCAGTGTCACTCCTGCACATGAGTTGTTGTTCTCACTCCCCAGACACCGAGGGCAGAGTCAGGGAATGAAAACATGGAGGGACAGGCCTTGTAAGGGCAGGGAAGCCACTGACTCGGGAACATGGAACAAGGATGAGGTGTGAAGGGAACCCGAAGGGCCACAGACAGGACACCGACTCGCCCTTTGGCTCTGAGAATGTGGCTTTTGCCCCTTTCCTCCCTTTCTGTCCTGGCACAGCCCCCACCCCCTGCCCCTGCCACGCTGCAACCCCCACTTCAGGAGCTAACACATCTGGAAGCCCCTCAGCGCACGAAATTCCCTTTCTAGGAGCTTCTCCCCCTTCATGAGCAGAGGGCCAGCCCAGCCAGCCCTCCCAGCCCCTCTCTAGCCACTGTCTGCTCCCACCCTGCAGGTTCTGGCGGCTCTGAAGCTCCTTACTGCTTCCCAATCTGGCCCACCCTCTCCGGCATCCTCACCCTCCTCCAGGCTGTTCACTCTGCCCCAAAGGCCCTTCCCTCCTCTCCAGCTAACGTGTTCCACCTCCCTCGATAAGTAGTCCTAACACCACTTCTCAGAACCCCCATGTGTTCACACAGGTGGCATTTTGCATTACCATTATTTGTTTATACTCTAAAGGAAATGATGGCCCATGCTGGGTTTTTTGGGGAGTCTACAGTCTGTGTCTCCCACCACACTGGGCAAGGGCAGCGTCTTACTCCTCCTGGTATTCCTAGCTCTTACCATGGTTCCTGGGGCATGAAAGGCAGTGAAGGAATGTTGGGTGGGTGGGTGGATGGATGAATAGCCACAGATGTGCTCCATAAATAAACAGAAATAATCTATTTCCTTGCCAAGAGGAGAAGTCCCAAACTTGGGCACCCAGGAGATGCCTGGCAAAGCTGCCCTGCCAAACGAGTTTATCCAAAAGCACCAGGCATGCTGTATCCAAAAGACCCATCCATTGTATCTGAACAAT
This sequence comes from Daubentonia madagascariensis, assembly GCA_023783475.1. Taxonomy (NCBI): domain Eukaryota; kingdom Metazoa; phylum Chordata; class Mammalia; order Primates; family Daubentoniidae; genus Daubentonia; species Daubentonia madagascariensis. The sequence continues at coordinate 310,836 of JAKFHU010000144.1, read as the reverse complement.
CAGTAAGGACTCCTGGCTAGAGGACAGCAATCTACCCTGGTGGTTTACAGGTGATTCATGGAGCTTCAAAAAAAAAAAAGCAGCAAATGTTCTAAGAGTTTGCATTCTGCACCCATGGGGCAGCAGTCTTGGATCATTAACTCGGGGACTGTTTGTTCTACCTGGAGGAGCTGCCAGACAGTGGCAGTGACTGGTCCAAGGACCAGGTCCAGATGTCCAGGTTCCTGGGCCAGCGCCCATCCAAGAGCCTATACACCTAGGCACTGTGCCTCTCGGGCACGCTTCGTCCCTTTGGGGCTGCTTTCAGCATTGGTGTGACTTTTCTACTTGTGTTACACCTTGCTTCACCCAAGGCGGGAACTCCTAGAAAGGAGACTTTCACTCCCACGGAAAGCAACTCTCAGGACAGTTAAATGGAAGGCAAGTTGGGGCAAGTATTCCTGATGCTATTTCAGAATCTATTTTTCCAGTTAGAAAACAAAACCAAACCAGTTTGTCAAGTTTGTGAGATTTGCCTACTCTCCCTCAGTCCCACAAATCCTGAGTGTCACCCAAAGGAAGCTGGAGCCGAAATCATGCTGGAGAAGTTACAGGGGCCTATCTCCCCCTCCCTGTTTTTCCCTGGGGATTGGGGAGCATGGAGGGCTGCAGCAGTCCTAAGGAGGCAGCCTCAAACTGGCTCACTAGAATCGCCACTGAGGGGACAGAGAACTTAAGTGTGCCCTGCCCACCTCAGCGCTTTTCCTGACCTGTGCCAAAGGCCCCCAGCCTCGAAAGACACAGTACCTTGGCACTGTCTAGACAGGGCTGTCACCCTGATACAACCATTTGGGAGGCATCCTAAGTAATTTAGGGAACTGGAGCTTTTGGGCAGTTCACTTTTACAACAAGCTGAATAAACTAGTGTAGTTATCCCCATAACAACATTCCTTGCACTCTCTCACACTCCAACCAATGAGTTTTCTTGAGTGAAAGGAAAAAAAAAATAGCAGAAATTAGAGCCAGTGAGCTGGGCATAACTCACAGCCACCAGGACGCATCGGACATTTGAATGTCATCCGGCGTCCATCACATACACCTGGAGACAAGCCCACTCACTCACTGTTAGCAGACTGCATTTTTATGGGGCATCTCCTGTGTGCCAGGCTCGTGCTAGATGCCCTGGGTACATTACCTGTAACACTTACCTTCGTCTCAGAGGTATATGTAAGGGCCCCATTTTATAGATGAGCAAACTGAAGTTCAAGGAGGATAAGTGACTTACCCAGTAGTAGGACCCAAAGTTTGTAGGGCCTGGTACAAAATCAAAGTGCAGCGCTCCCTTGTTCAAACATTATTAAGAAGTTCAAGACAGCAGAGTATTAAACCAAGTGTGAGGCTCTCTGAGCACAGGCACCAAGTGACTGCACGGCCTGCATGTCCGTGAAGCCGGTCCTGCCAGCAATAGGACGTCTGCTGAGTCCCAGGCTCCCAAGTGTCCATTCCACTGAGCCCACCTCTTTTCCCGTTCCCTCAAAGGGCCCACGGAGCTGCACACTGGGCCCGCCCTCCCCTCCCGTCTGAGGTCCAGGCAGCTGGTACCTGGAGTAGCAGGAGAGGCCTGTGCTGAGGCTGGTGTTCAGCACGGCCAGGGCCACGTAGTAGTCATGGAAGGTGGTGCACACCAGTGCGTCCGGGAACGTATATGCGGAGTAGGCGATGGCCGAGCCTGGGGGAGAAAAACCAGCCTTGGGAAAGAAGCCAGGCCTTGGCGCTGCGTGGACCCTGCCAGCCTACCTCGGTGTTTTTGGCCAGTTCACTTTTACAACGAGCTGAATAAACTAGCACAGTTATCCCCATAACAACCTTCCTTGCACTCTCTCACACTCCAACCAATGAGTTTTCTTGAGTGAAAGGGGAAAAAAAAATAGCGGGAATTAGAGCCAGTGAGCTTGCCTGTCCCCAGGACCCACCAACAGTCCTGGCTCTATACCCTTGCTTATGTATTGCCCCTCCCAGAATGTCCCCTCTCTCTCCTCTGCCTGCCCAAATCCTACCCTGAGAATTTACTATGAGCTCAGCATTGCTCCAAGGGCTTTCCATGTATTACCTCAGGTGACCTTTACAACCACCCTCCCACATAAATCTTGCACTTGTCCCCATTTTACAGACGTGGAAACAGAGGCACAGAGAGGTTGAGTAATTCGCCCAGGGTCCTACAGCCAGAGAGTAGCAAAATCAGGCTTCAAACCCAGGCAGGTTAGTGACACAATCCCTGCTTTTAACTGTGTTCTATTTCCCACAATGAAAGCCCAGTGTGCTCAGCTCTACTCTCAGAGCATGCACGTCGTACCTGCCCAGCGACAGGGCTGCTCCTGTGGACAGATCGGTGTGAGAGGGAGGGCCTTTGCTGAGGTGAAGCATTTCATATTAGTGGGCTGGGGGACAGGCCAGCTGAGAGTCTGGGTATTGTATTTTGTTTTAGGTGTTGGAGTTTGTGAAAGAAGAGTTATCTAAGGACCTTTTAGAGACTTGTTTGCTGAAGCCTTTATTTTGAAGAACAGGAAAGATTACTGTCCTTTTCAAAAGGGCCAGGTGTGCTTCCCAGCCTGGACCTGCACCCTGACCTACTGAGGTCCCCTCTGGGAGAGGCAGCCTGAAGATCTATCAAACCCAGGGCCTGAGGGACCACATCTAAGGTCACTTGTTATTCCAAAGACATCAAGAACCTTGGGACCCTAGCTCAAGGCTGAAACAGGCCTTAGGCCATGCAGGTTTGACCTCTGCCTTTTATGCCATTTGACAGGTAGATCTAGTGCTGCCGGCCACGTGCGTCCCACTCCAGTAGGCTGCTCATGTGATTTTAGCTGGGGGCTGCCTCCAAGGGACAGACAAGCCCTTCTCCTGGCTTGATACTGTGGGGAAGTTCCCATCTGGACCAGGATGCATTCACTTAGTGGATGCTGACAGGGGCCAAAGTGTGTGCCAAGCTCTGGGAGCCAAACAAGAGGGAGGGGCCTCAGACCCTGCCCAAAGCTACAGCAGGAAGCAAAGCCAATGAGAGCCTCGATGAGGGCATGGTGTCAGGGTGAGTAGGGCACTGGGCACTGGATCTGGGAACATAGCCTGGGAGGCCAGCCAGGGTTCTGACAGGTGCCTGAGGGCAGGGAGGGCTCTCCAGGGAGCAGGAGCAGGGACAGCTTTGGGTGCCAGGCTAAGGAGAGTGAACTTCCTCTTTGAGGCAATAGGGAGCCACTGAAGGATTCTGAGTAGGGGATTAAGATGACAAAACCTAGTGAAGGTGCACAGGATGGCTCAAGGGAGGAGCAGCTGGAAACCAGCGAGGAAGCTGGAGGACTGGAGTGACTGAGGGCTCTGACAGGGTGGGAGGAGGGAGAGAGGTGGGGGGGATCTGGGAGTCGCAGGTGGAACAGTAGGCTCTCACCGGACTAGACCTTCCTTCCGTGTTTGCTAAACACTTCCCCATGTCAAGCACTGGGTTACGGGCTAGAAAGCCAAATATAAAAGACACACTCCTGTGCTCAGGGAGTTGCTCCCGGCAAAGAAACTGCTGACAAGGCTGGGATCAGAACCACGACGGAGGCGGGCCCAGGCCAGGGACTTGGAGGGGGGTCACAGTGCAGGGCCTCCCTGGAGGCTCCCAGGGCAGAGCCCTGAAGGCCCTTCAGGGAAGGGAAGAGGGAGTTCCAGGGAATGGCCTATGTGAGGGTGCAGAGAAGGGAGACCATGGGTGCTGAGGGGAACCTGTACCTAGACAGTGTGCCCAGTGATGGAGGAAGACAGACAACAGACAGGCTGTTCTCACCCTGGCCCTGCCATTTACAAGCTGTATGGCTCTGGTCACTTACCTGAAGGTGCCTCATGATCTGCACCTAGAGCACGTATGATGACAGTACCTACCTCAGGGGTCTGCCCTCAGGGCTAACGAGATAATCGTGGTAATGGCTACCCTCTGAAGCTTACTAGGGGCCAGGCACTGTCCTGTGAGCTTCACTCAAAACACACTTAATCATCAGAACACTCCAATGAAGAAGATATTATGCCCATTTTGTGGATGAGAGAACTGAGGCCCGGAAAGGTTAAAAACTCTCGCAGGAGCACATAGCGATTGGGAGTGGCATTGGGCCATTACGCACAGCATCATGCTGCCCCTCAGTGATGTAGTCAGGGGCTCGGCACAGGGCCTGCCACGTAGTGATTACTCCAAAAAGCCTGCACTTAACGAGTCTGGGGCAGGTGATCGAGGGCCAAGAAAGCTGCAGGCTAAGGGATTTGGACTGCACCCCAGGTAATGAGGGGCCCTAAAAGTGGGAGGGCAGTTTGGTAAAGGGTGTTGAAGCCTGGGTGGGGGCAGCTGGGTGGTCTGGAGGGTGGGGCAGATGGGGCAGGAGAGAGGCTGGGGCCTGAGCCAAGACGGGGGCAGAGCCGCTCAGACGAGTAGGAGAGACACTCAGCTGAACTGGATAACTGATCAGATAGGACTTGAGGGTTAGTTACAGACTTCTCACTTGGGAGAATGGGTGGGTGGTGGGGCACTGGGGCATTAGGGAAGGGGCAGGGTGGGAGCAGGCAGACAGCCCTGGTCTCACGGCTCCAGGTGGCCGGGGCCTCAGGTCAGTGGCTTAAACTGGAGGCGGGGTTTACCCAGAGGTGTTAAGAGATGGTGTGAGCACGGAGGACATGGCCCGGAGAGCTGGGTGATGTAAGAGGAGAGGCCTAGGGCCTGATCCCAGTCCACCTATGTGTGAAGGAGAGCAGAAGAGAACCAACGCAGGAGAATGGGAATGTGGGGTGGGGGGGCCACTGGGAGGGGCTGGTGCCACCGGGGCCGGAGAGAGAGATGAGAGGCGGCGAGAGGGACCCTGCGTCAGAGTCTGGTGGAAGAGCCCAGAAGAGAAGGCCCCAAATGCCTGCATTGATCCCAATGCCAGGAGGAAGCTGGAGCCTTGGCAGCCAGGTTTAGTGAGTGGTGGGGACTGGACAGCAGAGTTTAGAGGCGTGGGAGGCGGAGTGGGAAAGGTGTGCATGCGTGTGTGCATGCGTGTGTGCATGCGTGTGTGTGTGTGTACACCTGCACTGCTAAAGGGAGAGAGAGATGGAGCATGGAGGTAGGCTCCCTGTGGACAACCTCCTGGGCAAGGGAAGACGAGGACTGGCTTTCACACCTAGGGCAGCCAGAAGGAGGAAGAGGGACGGATGCCCCCAAGTGGAGGCGAGAAGAGGAGGCATGAGGAGGGGCATCGTAGTTAAAAAGACAAGGAGGTTGGGGACGTCAACACCCAGCTTCATCAACTTTGGGTTCGCCACTCTCCTCCTGTGGCACTTTGAGCAATCTCTAAGTGCAGAGACACCGCACTGATGTGCTGGAGCCGGCCCATCCTGGCCTGTGAGAGCCGACGTCAAAGTTTCAAGGATCTTGCAAGCGGACTGTTAAACACAGCCATCATTAAACATTAAATTACATAAACTTGCAATTAAACCCATCACATCTCTTTCCACCTCTGCATTCCGTGATGTCATGTTGGTAGCTTGAAGTTGGCCATGGTGGGAGTATTTACACCACAGAAATTGGCAAATACTGCAGATCAGGGCTGATGGCCCCAGACAGCCAGTGGCTAAATATTCAGCAGCACACTTACAGAAAAGTTTCTTACAAAACACTCATCAGGAACCTGGATGGGCACTGGCATCCCCCTGACTCTTCTGCACACCCACCAAAGCATTATGGTGACCCCAGCTCACAGGGGAAGGGGCAAGGGGCTCAGTCAGGAAAGCAAGAGCAGGGCCTCACGTACCCAGGCTGAAGAGGTTGACAGCACCATAGTCCAGGAAGTAGCAGATGTGCCGGGCATTCTTGGACATAGAGCTGAAGGTGTGCGCACAGCTGGACACAAGGGGGTACACGCAGCTGGTGCACATGTACACAAGCATGGGCCAGGAGTAGCTGTCATTCTGGATGTCTGTCACATACATTGTAGTCACAAACCTCCACACAAAGAACCTGGAACACAGCAGGGCCCACTCAACCTCTGTGACAGGGGCTCCTCTCATATCTTCACCTGACTGTCTTCTGCCTTCCATTTTCCTGGGATGACTGATTCCTCTGTGTGCTCACTTTGGGGAAATACTTTGTGCTGTGGAGGTTGGGTGGGTCCTTTATTAATTGGGAGGCAGTAAGCTGGGAATAGGCAGGTGGGGCAAGGAGAGAGCCTTTAGGTATATCTAGTCCAACCCCCTCCCCCATGTGGTAATGGGATCCCTCTTACAGCATTTTGCCCAAGTGATTCTCCAGCCTCAGTTTGCATGCTGCCAGGGATGGGATGCTCACCACCTCCCAAGGCAGCTCTGAGTGTTGGGAAGTTCTCCTTCATTGAACTCAAATCTGTCTCCCTGGAAGCTATCTCCATTTGATTGGCCTTAGTTCTCACAGGGATCATAGAAAACAAGCCCATCAAATATTTTAAGGCAGTTTTCCTAACCCCTCCCACCTCCTTGAACTTCACATTAAGTAGGCCCAATTCCTTCAATCATTCCTCCCAGGATCCAAATTTGGCATCGCCACCATCCTCATGGTTTGCCTTTGTCCCCTCTAGTTTGTCTATGTCCCTTTTGTAGGAAGGCTCCTCAAACAGAAGCAATTTTGAAAGTTGAGGGAACAAGCAGACTATTATCTCCCTCCTCTTCCACACTACTCCTCCACTAAGATTGCAATCACTTTTCTGAACAGCTGACTCTCAGCCAAGCCTAGATCTCCACGCAGAGATACTGCACAGTTCTGCCTCAGATCTGCCTGATCTATCGTCCACGCATGGAGTCCTGCCTGCACAGCACCTCACTGCCACAAACTACTCCTAGAGAGCTGGCTCCCTCTCCCATTGACTTCTCCAGGGGAGGAGACTCTACAAAGCTCTTCACACAGGAACTGAAGATGAGTAACTAAATCCTTTTGGCCAAGATTGTGGTCTTTCTCCTCCTGCCCCCACAGAAGTAAAGCTTAAGCTATGTGCTATTTCTCAAAATGTATCCTTTAGTCATCTGGATCGTTCAGTGGTCCCATTTTCTTAGGACGTCTTGGTGCAGGTTTTCCCTGCTCTGTGCTGCTCAGTCGGGATCGTCTCTGAGAGCCTGGCATGGTGTGGGGGTGCCGCAAGCAGTGGGGTGGCTCAGCCAGTGTGGCTCAGCTATAAAATAGCTAAAAATCACACCACAGGGATCCATGCATGGAGCTCAAGACCAACAAACAAGGACCCACAGGGTGGCACTCTTTGTAGCAGCACAAATCTCAAAACAGCCTAAACCAACCATGGTTCATCTATAAAATGAAATTCCAGGCAGCTGTTCTAAGCCAGGGAGACTTTCAGGTGCTGACAGACTGAGATGTCCAGGGGATAGAGCCCAGGAGAAAGCAGCAGGGGAAAAGGTGGGCACTGGGGACAAGCATATCGCAGATGCTCCTGATTCCCCAGAAGGGTTCTGGGAGGATGTACAGGAAACAGGTTGCCCTGGCCAGGGAGGAGCATGAGGGGCCAGGGAGGAGCGTAACTCTATTCCCTTCAGCAGTATTATAATTCATCAGCATGTACGCTTTTTACCTAAGTAGAAATTTAGAATGACAAATGGCCCTCTTAGCAGGGCAGTGCTGCCACCCTACCCAGTCTGGAGGCCCAGGGCTGCACACTTCTTCACAGATCACCCCACTCTACCCCCAGACTGAGCTCTCTCCCTCTGCACTAGGCGGGTTGCTGGAACCAAACAGCCTGCCCCTGCCTTTTGGCCCCGGGTCTGTCTTCTGACTTCTGGTCAGGCGCACTGCCCACATGCTGGGAGCATGAGGCCTGAGGTGCTTTGGCCCTGTCTCCACTCCCCACTCAGTAAGCAAAGGTATGCAGGATGTGAAGTTTGCCTTCAGCCCCCACCTCTCTCAGCAAGCTCCTCTTTTCCTGCCTGGCAACTCCCATTTCTGTGTACTCGCTTCCCAGAGCCTGCTCTTAGCTGGCTCCATCAAAGCCTGCCTGATCCAGTGCTGCCCAGTTGCTGTGGTTCCAGAATGACTGTGGAGCACCGCCAGCTCTGTGCTCAATGCCTCTACCAACGTTTTCTCCCCAAATCTTCACAGCAAACCCGGGAGAGGTGCAGACCATCACACCTACTTTGCAGGTAGAAAAATGTGAGGCTCAGAGAGGTTAGGTGCTAAGGCTAGTGACATTTTAACCAGGGCTCCTGGGACACCCAGAAAGCCTCAAAAACTGAAGGAGATGAAGATACTGTCAAATCAGGCACTGGAGCAGGGCAGCAGGGGAGGACTGGGGGGCTGTCAAGAGCCCCTCAAGTCCTACCACAACCCAGGCCCTAAAGCTCATCCCAGTGGCAGACCCAACTTCTCCCCCTCTATCATACACTCACCTCACACCCATGTACCCACGGGGATCCCCAAATCCCAGCACAGAATCTCAGCCCTCCCAACCCCAGCTGTGTTTGAAAGAAGGCCTGGTCCCCAGGGATCCTGAGTGCGACAGGCCAGTCAAGGGGGCCAGAGATACCAGAAGGGCAGCAAGTGAGTCCAGATGTTGAGGGTCTCATTGGTCATTTGGAAAAGGCTGAGGATACAGGCAGTGGCGGAACTCTGTGGATTTCGGTAGCCAAAGAGGATGCCCTGCTCATGGAACACCTGCAGAGAGAAGAAAAAGGCACCAAGAGGGTGGTACAAAGGTGTCAGGAGGAACATCTCTGGCAGGCATTGGTTTTCTCCCAGGCTGTGCGCTGTGAACGTGGAACATTTGACCCCAAGTCTTTGACCTGTCAAGCTGCTCCCCTCACCGCCCCTCTCCTTCCCCGTAGCTTCTAAAATCCCATGTCCCCCAAGAAGCCTCCAGCCAGCAGCAGGAGAGAATTCAATCACCCAGGTCCCTTCGAGAATCCAGTCTGTCTCTGCAATCCCAAACATACTTACTCTTGGCATGAATATTGCCTAAGAATTCGTTTTCACACCCTCTGCCTGGGGCCTACAGCCTGGTTTTTGGATGCCTTCGTGGTTAGCTGACATATATGCTGTCTGTCTGAGCCGACAAGCCCCAGATGTCAGGGGCCGGTGGGAAGATCTCTGCAGAAGATCCTCCCAGTGCCAGGATATATTCACCAAGGCGCTTCATAAAGGCCTTTTGATGATGAGGACTATGATGCTGATACCTGGGCTGCAGGAAGAGGAGGCCATTGGCCACAGCAGGGCCCACTCAATCCTTCCCACCCCATGCAGCCCACTTAGCAAGTTCCTCCCCCAAAACACCTCCAATGAGAAACTTGTACTGGTCAGGTGAATATGGCATATCAAGCTGCCTTGCCTATACTGTATATTCTTGAACAGAGAGCCTCTGTTAAACTAGGAAGTTGGGGTCAGGCATGGTGGCTCATGCCTATAATCCCAGCATTTTGGGAGGCCAAGGTAGGAGGATCGCTTAAGGCCAGGAGTTCAAGACCAGCCTGGGCAATAAAGGGAGATGCCATCTCTACAGAAAATTTAAAAATTAGCCAGGCATGGTGGCGTGCACCTATGGTCCCAGCTACTTGGAAGGCTGAGGCAGGAGGATCACTTGAGCCCAAGAGTTTGAGGCTGCAGTGAGCTATTATCGCACCACTGCACTCCAGCCTGGGTGACAGAGTGAGACCCTGGCTCAAAAAAACATGAAAACAAAAATACACAATATATAACACAACTTGTGCTATCCCTTGAGGTTCCAAGTCAAGCTGTCCCATGGACCAGTGGAGAAAGTGAGGCGCTACCAGAGTAAGGAGGGAAATCTGGGCCCACGGGTGCCCTGAGCAGACCATAGCTCTCAGGCTGCTGTGTCCTCTCCTGCAAAATGGGTGGGTTCGCTAGTGGGATGGTCAGCACCTTCCCTTCCAGCAGTGGCTCTGAGTTTTAGAGAACTCTTAGTTCAATTCTGGGTTAAACTGGTAGACTAGGGGGAGGGGAGATAATGAAGTTGGTTCATGGTCCATTGAAGAAATACTATTTGAATTAGGTTTGGGTCTTAGGTAGTTAAAGCGATTTGTTCCAGTTTTTGATTCACCATTCAATTCTGCTGACGGGCCGGTTTATGGTGGACAGATTCCTATCATGGGCAGCAGGAATCTTGACTTGCAGATTCCCACCCCACCAGGGCTGATGACAAGGAGGCAAATGGGCCCACGGCTGTCAGCCTCCGATCCAGGTGGAGGAGGATGGCACATGCTTGGTGGGCACTCGGGAGGCCCTCCAGCAGCGAATATGGCTCCCAAGAGCTCCTCCTTGGGCCTATCATTCTACTTTTCAAGTTTCTTTCTTCCTTTTTAATTTTTTTTTTTATTAATTAAAGCACTGGCCACTCGTTACAATGCAGACTCCAGGAAGAAGCAATAATTATTAATCATCTGCTCCTTCATATGAATTAGGTTAGCAGATCCTGTGAAGCAGGAGACCTTAGGACAAGGGGCAAGTGGAGTAGACTTTGCAGAGCACAGGGCATGTGGGTGGCCCACAAGGAGGGGGCAGGGCAGGGCTGTAGGAGAGCTCATACACAATGACAGCCACAGTGGACAGTAGCTGTGGAGCTGGAGGAAGAGGCTACCCACACTCTGCCCAGGGTGACTCAGGGTGTGACTACTCTCCTTTCTTTGGATCCTGGTGCTCTGGTGGGCAAAAGGGGGGACTGACAGAGTCAAAAGCTAAAGGGGAATAGAGGGGCTAGGAAACCTATAAACTGGACAACTTGACCACATTTAGGAAGCTGGCCCCAGACGTGGGGAGGATATTTTGCCACCAAAGCCAAGGCTAGGCCCAGATTAAAAACCTGCCTCCAACTGACCTGTTGTTCAGCCCCCAGACATGGATGGGAAACCAAACCTCAACCACAGAAGAGGGGCAGGATTTGAAGTAGCCCCAGCAAAACCATGACAGATGGATAATGGGTAAATAAAAGAAAGAGAGTCCCTTTGTCCCAGGACAGTGACATTCTAGCTTGGAATAAGAAGACTGACCTGCCCTTGCCCTCCCCATCCGGAACCTCTGTTTACTGGACCACACTGCTAGTTCTTAGGTGTGCTCCTGCTCTGAGCTCCTCCATCTTTCCACTCTAGCCTTGGCAAAGTACTTTGCATAGAGTAATCTTCACAGAATGTGCACCACATACATTGAAATGACAAGCTAAACATTTGAAAGCAATTTTGTATTCTAAACCCAGTTTAACCCCAAAGGCAAATTACAATCATTGCCTTGACACATTTCTAAGCATCCTCAAGTAAGCAGGCGCCTGCTTATTTGCACAGCAGAATTGATTTGTAGGACTCCACCTTGCATCCCTGGTTGCAGGCTGGGCAATTTAGAGTGAAATGAAATCAAATTGCGTGCAGCCTATTATTTAGAAGTAAGAACCCCAGGCATTCAGGGTGGAAGGGCACATCAGCCAGTTTTCCCTTTTAGTGCCTGCCACGGCTCAGCATCCAGGAAGGCTCCCTTGCGTGGCCAAGGCCCCCATGCACCTGCTAGCTGATGCCTAAAATTCCACCACGACAGTTTCAAACCTTTGGTTTTTCCAGCTATTAAACTGCAAATCACCTGGGGAAAATAATCGGGCATTTTTGGCTGGAGGTAAATAAGAGCAGATTTTGACAGCAGGGAAAGAGAGAGGCAGAGCGGGATTGGGAAGCCACAGGCACTATTACTAACGTGTACTATGCATTTCCTGTCCAAGTGTCTGAACCCTCACAACCACCTTGGTGAGGAAGAGTTTGTTACTGTCCCCATTCTGTGGAAAAGGAAACGGAGGCCTGGGGAGGTTAGGGCATGTATCCAAGTTCCCAGAAATAATGGAAGCAAAACTGAAGTCTAAATGCATATATCAGACTCCAGTTCCCAGCCTCTTGTGTACTATCATTCATTGCTGCCCCTAAGGAGGGCTCTGTTGAGAGATGAAACTCTCATCCTCTGGCCTGCAGTGTGATTTTGGACTGTTGCGTACATCTCTGAGCCTCAGTTTCTTCTTCTTTAAAGTGCTGTTATGGACTGAATTGCATCCCTCTCAAAATATATCCACAGAAGTCCTAACCCCCAGTAGCTCAGAATGTAGTTTTATTTGGAGATAAGGTCTTTCAGAAAGTGACCAAATTAAAATGAGGCCGGTAGAATGGGTCCTAATCCAATCTGGCTGGTGTCCCTCATAGGAGAGGAAATTTAAACTCACACAGAGACATCAGGCATGTGCCCGCAGAGGGAGGACCCTGTGAAGAGGCAGCAAGAGGGCGGCCGTCTGCCAGCCAAGGAGAGGCCTCAGAGGGAACCAGCCCTGCTGACACCTTGATCTTGGACTTCCAACCTCCAGAACTATGAAGAAACAACTTTCTGTTGTTTAAGCCCCCCAGTCCATGGGATTTTGTTACTGGCAGCCCTAGCAAACTGATACAAATGTGTCAGGATGACAAAGTCTGTAAGCTAGCACCTCTCAAACTCTTCTGTAGGTATCTGCAGGTCACCTAGCGTTACTACAGAGTGGTGGCTGGGGTGAGAATCTGCATTTCTAACCACTTGCCAGAGCACACTGATGCTGTAGCTGCCTCTGGCTTCAGGGCCCAGACTCCTGCCTCAGCAGTGTGCTGCCACCTCCCTGCCCAGAGGCCAGTTTACCGCAGAAGAGGGTAAGATGGACAGGGTGAACACAAAGCCAGGGCAGAGAACAGTCAGAGACCAGGGGGGAATTTGGTGAGGTGTTTGCTGGCAGAGGGCAGGGGGAAGATGGGGAGGCCATGAATTATTGCATCAATAATAACCTGTTATTTACTGAGTACCTGCTATGTGCCTGGCATAGGGCTGGACAGTAAGCCACTGTCTCCCGTAGGACCATGCTTAGTCCCAGCAGGAGAGAATATTTAGGTTCTCAATTAAAAGAGCATAAAGCATGGCTTTCACACAACACATATGCAATTACTAGAGCTTTAAATAGGTTGAATTAATAGACTACCATTGTTGGTATTAAACAATTACGGGTAAATGTTAATTTACAACATTGGTATGATGTTCTTAAGAAAATAATGTGTCCAATATTCAGTCAAACATAAGAATGATTTTCTGCCAGGCGCGGTGGCTCACAGCTGTAATCCTAGCACTTTGGGAGGATTGCTTAATATCAGGAGTTCACCAACAGCCTGAGCAACATAGTGAGACTCCGTCTCTACAAAAAATACAAAAATTAGCCAGGCATGGTGGCCTGCATCTGTAGTCTCAGCTACTCGGGAGGCTGAGGCAGGAAGATCGCTTGAGTCCAGGAGTTGGAGGTTGCAGTGAGCTATGATGATGTCACTGCACCCTAGCCCGGACCACAGAGCGAGACCCTGTCTCAAAAAAAAAAAAAAGAATGCTTTTCCTGTATGTGTCACAATATTTATTATTTATAAAAGACAATGGTAAATTTCTTCTGGCTGAACACGTAAGATGGATAAAAAGTAATGAAATAAATTATCACTATCAGGGATGGAGGATCCAAAGGATATTGGCAATTTAATGAACAATAAAGTGAAAAAAGTGATACCTAAAATGTTTTTTAAAAGTAAATACGACTCAGAGGTACCATGTACCAGGGAGAAAAGTCCTGTTGAATGACTGGCATGTAGAGATTGCTGACCTATAGAAGAAAGTAAGGAAGTTGAAATAACGGAGCATTCCATCAGTTTTACATTTGTTGTAAAAATGCAGTCTTTGATTTAAGAATTAGGAAAACCATTTTCAATTTTAGGCATTGATTTAAAAAGCTGCCACAGGCAAGCTTGTGATAATAGTATAACATGCTTGGTAAGTCTGTGGTAGGCAGAATAATGGCTCCTCGAAGATGTTCACCTCCTAATTGCCAGACCCTGTGAACACATTAGGTTACACAGCAAAGGAGCATTAAAGTTTGCAGGTGGAATTAAAGCTGCTAATCATTTGACCTAAAAATAAGGAGAGTCTCTGGATTATCTAGGTGGGCCCAATGTAATCAGAAGGTCCTTAAAAGTGGAGAAGGAAGCAGATGTGTAGACACAGGAGAAGTGCCTACTGAACAAGGTCAGAGAGATGCAATGTTGCTGGCTTTGAGGATGGGGCCAGGGGCCAAGGAAGGAGGGCGGCCTCTGGAAGTTGGAAAAGGCAAGGAAACAGATTCTTCCTGACAGCCTCCACCTTGATTTTAGCCCAGTGAGACCCATGCCAGACTACAAAACTGTAGATAACCTACAAAACTGTAAGATAATACATTTTTTATCTTTTTATTTTTTTGAGCCTCCAAGTTTGTGGTAATTTGTTATGGCAGCAACAGAAAACCAATTCAAGGTCAGAATTTGACCAAAAATCTAGCAAACTAGGATTATAAAGGAGTATCCTTAACTTGATAAAGATCACTTACACATACACACACACACACAGAGCTAACGTACTAGATGGTGAAATATTGAAAGCATTTCTTTTGATTAAAATCAAGAACAGGCCAGGTGCAGTGGCTCACGTATGTAATCCTAGCACCTTGGGAGGCTGAGGCAGGAGGATCACTTGAGCCCAGGAGTTTGAGGCTGCAGTGAGCTGTGATGATGCCACTGCACTCTAGCTTGGGCAACAGAGCAAGACCCTGTCTCAGAAAAATAAATAAATAAATAAGACAAAATAAAATCAAGAACAATACACAGATGCCTGCAATCACAACTCCTATCATATTTTAATAAGCTCCCAGGTGATTCTGATGTTGGTGACTCAAGCGCCCACTTTGAGAAATACTGGGCTGGAGAAACCACTTGCCTATTGAGATGGCTCCTTGTTCCCAGGTGCCCAAGCCCACCTACGTAACACCACTCCCAGCCATTTATCTGGCTATGCTTCCTTTTGTAATAATCCCACTGCTGTATTTCATTTTCTTGGATCTTCACAATAGTCCTGTGAGACTGACTTAGCAGATATCACCTCCATTAACAGATAAGGACACCAAGGCTCAGAGAGGTTATGCATACACGGCACAGCTGCAGTGCAAGTCTGGGAACTGCGCTGCTTTTCATCTCTACATAGACCCACCACCTCAAGGAATCCTCCTGCCTGTGCTCCTAAACAAGGCATCTGGGACTGTGTGTTTACCCGTAGCCTGTGGGTCAAGGCTTTAGTTCATAAAGATTAGAAATTTAACACAAAATGCCCTTGTTTCCTGGCAAAGTGTCATGCAATGTTGCGTACGAACTTGCTGTCTAGACCTCTCTATTTTGTCTCTAAACTGGGTCTGTGTAGGAATCAACATTAGATATTCATTCCATTCCTTGAGGTGTTTGTTCAAATCTCTAATGACCCCCTAATGTACCCAGGCCGATTTTTAGGCACAAGGGAGACTAAATATGAGGCATATACACAAGTCCTACCTTCTAAGAGAAGAGAGAAACTGCCCTCTTCTATGAACAAACTATGGGCTAGGATTACAACTCTGACAATGCAGAGAGGTAGGCACGCCACTCCCTACTGATGGATCAAGCCCAGAGAGGGTAATGAAGCGGCCAAGGCCACACAGCTGGCTGATATATAACAGGAGAGGCAGCTGTACAGGGCAGCCTGCACAGGTCCAACCAACAGCTGAAAGAGCTCAGGGATGGGAGCTGGCACCTGCAGCTCCATGAAGAAGCAAGCCAGAAAGGGAGAATGCAGGATAGGGGAGAGGAAAGCCTTTTTCAAACAGAAATCAATAGAAGGGAATGTTGAATCTGTTTGGGAGAATAAAGAGACCATGGGTGTGGCTAGAAGAGGGTCTGCGGATGGGAAATGGTGGAAGAAGTGGGTAGGGGTCAGGCTGGCAAAGGTGGTGGACACCAGGCTGGGCAGCTGGGGTTCGAGTCGACGGACAGGGATTCTCAAAGTCTCTGGCTGACATACTCTACCCCTCAAAGTGCCCTGGAGGGCATAAAAGAGTTGATAACAATAATGACAGCCAACGTTAGTAATTGTTCACTATGTGCCAGGCACTTCACATGGGTTATATCATTGAACTCTCACAACCCTAGGAAGCAAATACTATTATCACCCCCATTTTACAGATGCAGAAACTTAGACAGATTGAGCATCTTGCCTGAGGTTACTCTACAAACCAAGTACTAGAACCCAAAGAGCCCACCAAAAGTAAGCTTAACATTTGTGTGAAATCTCCTATTTTTAATATTCATGCAAATTGTGCGTTTTATCTTAAATATACTTTCATCAGTTTTAATACCAAAAAATGCCTTTCCCCCCAAATCCTCAAGTAAAACTACCCTCCAGGCAGGCAGAGGCACTGTGTTTTCTCTGTGGCTTCATGATCCCTGGGCATGGTGCTGGAAAGCCCAATAGTGGATGCTGGAGTGCAAGGAAAGCTTTGAAGCAAACAGTGGATGCAAGGTATGATGTTGGGTCTCCACCTCCAGCTAGTGCCATTTCACTAAAAAGGATATTATCATCCCCATAATTTATGAACAACTGGGCAGAAAGGATGTGTTCATCTTTGGCCCTCAGCCTCTCCAGAGGTTGTCTGGTCCTGACCTTCGGAGTGTCCATACATTCAGAATCCCAGCAGGTTACCCAGAGCACCTATTGATACCACCCTGCCTCCTTTGCTTCTATCCTGGGGACGTGCTCTGAGCCCAGTCCTGACCAAAACACCCAGGGGGGCATCCACGCAGATGCCCATAATCCCTAGCCCCACACCTGCCCCAGGGTTTCCCATCTCCGGCCTTTGTCACACTCTTCCTTCCAGCTGGACCCGCCTTTGCTCCCCCCACCTCCCACACCCTACCCCCCCTCAAAACCCACCTTACACATCACCCCCTTCATGAGGGCTTCCCTGATCCCTCCCTCCCCACGAGGCAAGTGAGCAGTCTGTCCTCTTCTGAAGCCCTCTCCCTCTCTTAGGACACACCCTAACCCACTCTAAGACAGAATTGCTCATGCACATTTTTAAATCTTCCTGATTTTATAGGAAGCTGCATAAGGGCAGGATTTGTATGCAATCACTCTCTGGATCTCACACAGAACAACCCCTTGCACACAGTAGTCAGTCAGGACAAATTTCAGGGTGAGTGAATCAAAGAGTCACATTGTGTTCCCACGAATCACAGCTACTGATGCTCTGTGGGTGGAATCAACCAGTGCAGTGCCCTGGGAAGAGAGGTTGACGCCCTCTGAAGAGAGAGGCGGGTGCTCTGCTCACAGTGTCAGGGGAACCGGCCTCATTTTCAGTCTGCCTGTCACCTGCCAGTTCTCATCTCACCGCACCAAATACCTCTGCGTTGTTGATGGTTTCCCCCCAGTGCCATCTTCCTGGACCCACCTGGCTTCAGGGTTAGGGTTTGGCAGTTTGCCCCCTCTTAATCTTCCCTTTGTGATGCTGAGTGTGTTTAGGAATTACTTCTCTGGGGCAAGTAGTAAGTGCTTGGCAATCTGCTGAGGTGAAGGAGGCACTCTTGCGTTCTGTGACATCCTCCAATGAAACTTCCCACCATGAAACAGCACTTATTCAGTCAAAAAGGAAGGAAATATGACATCAAAACAGGGGTGCAATGAACTGCTTTCTTTGCAAGGGAAGGAGGGGGTGCACCAGTTCTCTGTGGCACACAACCGAATGACCTTATCTAAGGCTTATAAAAGCAGATGATCCATGAGTCCTGTGTATTTCAGGGTGGCTGCCATGAGTTCCAAGCTCAGGGGTCTACTGAAGAGCAGTGCTAAGGCCACTCAACAACCCTCCCCACTACCCCTGGCCCAGCCCACCTGCAAGTGGTGAGGAGGACAGCAAAGCCATGCCCTGAGGTGACTTCGCCTATGGCCTGCTTTCAAGCACCCATAGGAGGGTCCTAAAAAAAAAACTCCTCCCTACCCAGTCAGCTGCTGCTGGCTTCATATCCTTAGATTGAATCTCAGTAATGACTTTGCTTCTGGATAAAACACATATGTTGTAGGGAAGGGTTAAAACTAAAACAGTTTTGGGATCACTTCCATTTCCAGGTTTGGTGTAGGTGCAGGAAGCAAGAGGCTCTAATTTCCCCCAGTGGAGTCTGGGAGGGGACCCTTGAAGAAAATGTGCCTGTACAGAACAGACTGGTTGAAGACAACAGTCCTCCCATTGCAGAGGCCAAGCCCTGGTCACACCCTGGAACTCAAGCCCTGTAATGAAGAGGACACATACCTGGGGCATCTGGTCTATGCTGAACATCCTGGGGAGCTTCAGGCTCAGCATGGTGGAGCCAGGTGGGAAAGGCAGGCAGGTGACAGCTCCTCCCCCTCACCAGGCCTGGCTCAAAACTCTGACATGGCCTGGGGTGTCTCTGGCCAGTGGATGCCGGGCTGCTTCCCTGAAAGATGACAGCATGAGGAAATCCAGTCGGTCACAGGCGAACTCCAGCTGGATCCAGACAGTTAGATTGTTCAACCATTGGACATACACTTGCTAATGATGGCCAACAATCAAGCTTCCTTAAAAACAACAACAAAAACAACAACAACGGCAAAACTATCAGATTGCTGAGTCATTTACTCCAAGAGTGCTGGAGGGCGGTAATTAAATCAAAATATGGGCAACTGCTATGGTCTGAATGTTTGTGTCTCCCCAAAATTCATATGTTGAAACCTAATCTCCAATGTGGTATCAAGAAGCGGGCCTTTGGGAGGTGATTAGGCCACAAGGCCTCCACCCTCATGAATGGGATTAGTGCCTATTTAAAAGAGGCTCCAGGGAGCTTGTTCACCCCTTCCACCATATGAGGACACATACAAGGAGCCATTTATGAGAAACAGGCCCTTACCAGGTGCTGAATCTGCTAGCATCTTGATCTTGGACTTTCCAGCCTCCAAAACTGTGAGCAATAAATTTCTGTTGTGTATAACTCACCCAGTCTACAGTATTTTGTTATAGCAGCCCAGATGAACTAAGACAGCGATCATAAAGTTGCAGAGCTGGAAAGGGTCTTAGAGGTCACCCAATCTTCTCATGTTACATGTGAGGGTTGGAGGGCGGAGTAACTTCCCCAAGGCTGCACAGCTGGGGAGAGCTGGGGCTGCTGCACTCTCCACTCCAGCACAGGCTGTCCCTGGGCAGACAGTGGGGTCCCAAGTCTGCATCCACCCAGTGGGCAGAAGAAGATCAGGAGCTGTGCTCCAGATCACGTAAAGAGAAGTGGTTCTTCCAGAAAGCTTACCAGAGCTTGGTTGCCCTGAGACACACAAAAGAACCAGGCCAAACAAATAAATCCAAGGCATTCGTTGAAGACAGAGCAACTCAGAGTAACAAGATTGCTTAAATGCAGCATTAAGACTGCTTAACAGCTGTGAGTAATGTGCACTAGAGAAATCCAAAGCCCTCAGGACAGGCCCAAGAAACAGAAAAATACAAGCTAGGTTTGGCAAAGAAGAGCAGAGCTAGGAATTTACCATAGTAAATTTCTTCCTCTACCCCCATTATCACTGGGCCATCAACCTTTAGCGCCCTTATAGTCTCCATCAACCAGAGGGCCTCTTTCCCTGCCTCTGAAGGCCCGGAGACCACACTTGTACCTCCCTTGGGTACCAAACACATTCTACCTGCAGTCAAAACTAACTCCCTAGGCCTCTCTCTGCACCCCCACATACCTGCATCAGGGAGGACCCTCCCATGGCTAGCTGGAAGCTCAGGGTGTATGCCTGTCTCATCCTGTGCCTTCAGCAAAGGCTTATTTAATGAACCAATGCTGCTCATCCTTTGAACTTAAAGTTCAAAGTTAAAGTGGTTTTGTTTTTGTTTTTGTGGTTTGTTAACTTTTGCTTCTTATTATATTTCTATGTGTTCTATGTGTTATTATCTGGAAGTATGTAGCAAAATACACTCTATGTTTCATTGTCATAAGTATGCTTCTTTATTAAAAACACTAATAGCAGCATTATTCACAATAGTCAAAAGGTAGAAACAATCCAAGTGTCCATCAAAGGATTAATAAACAAAATGTGGTACATACATACACTGGAATATTATTCGGCCTTAAAAAGGAAGGAAATTCTGATCAATGCTGCAACAAGGATAAACTTTTGAAGACCTTATGCTAAGTGAGCCAGTTACAAAAGGACAAATATTGTACAATTCCACTTATATTATGAGGTACCTAGAGTAGTCAAATTCATAGAGACAAAAAGTAGAATGGTGGTTGCCAGGGACTCGGGGAGTGGAAAATTGAAAGTTAGTGTTTAACAGGCACAGAGTTTCTGTTTGGGATGATGAAAATGTTCTGAAGATGGGTGGTGGTGATGGTTGCACAACATGAGTGTACTTAATGACACTTAACTATACACTTAAAAATGGTTAACATGGTAAATTTTATGTTATGTATATTTTATGATCATAAAATAGTTACATACTATTTCAAAATTACAGAATGATAAAATGATTCCTTAAAACTCATGTACATTTTATTCAGGTTAAAAAATAAAAGTTAATACTTTTTACAAACAACACTGATGTAAATGGGCCATGATACATGCTTGGTTTTTCATGGCTAAACCAACAAGCCTTGCACATTCCCAGAAGCAACACCAATTCACCTAGTGGCAGGACAAGAGACAAAGGTCCAGTACTAGGGGAGCAAACCAGTAAGCCAGAGAAACCTCAAACAATAATGGGAACCAAGTCTGGGTTTCCACAGACCTACCTACGTTGGTCCCCTGGTTCTCCCTGGGTTTGACTCAATATCATGGGCGAGAAAAAGAAAGACATGGTTCTTACTCTCACGGTGCACACCATCTAGGTAGGATGATCAGACTAACCATGCAAAAATCAGGGTAATACAAAGTAATATAGGATTCATTCTTTTCTCCATTTAGCCACTGTTTACTGCATTTTAATCATGTGGCAAGGAAGGGTAAGGGCTAAGGGAAGAGTTGATTATTCTCTGTGGGCTGCAGCAGCTTTAAGGAAAAGCTGAGAATTTAACTGATATAAAAATTGTATAGGTTTATAATACATAGAATAGAGGGAAGTAGGCCTCCTTCAAACCATTCTCTTCCTTCATTGCACGGGGGGAAGAAAGATGAATAACACT
Source organism: Daubentonia madagascariensis (assembly GCA_023783475.1). Classification (NCBI taxonomy): domain Eukaryota; kingdom Metazoa; phylum Chordata; class Mammalia; order Primates; family Daubentoniidae; genus Daubentonia; species Daubentonia madagascariensis. The sequence continues at coordinate 289,776 of JAKFHU010000144.1, read as the reverse complement.
GTCCTTGCCTCCATGAGATGTATAAAAAAAAAGAAACGAGACAGATATGCACTTGCATTAGTCAGGGCTCTCCAGAGAGGCAGAACCAATAGGCTAGATTGACAGACAAAGGAGAGGGGACTTATTAGGGGAATTGGCGCACATGATTATGGAGGTCGAGAAGTCCCATTATAGGCCATCTGCAAGTTGGAGACCCTGGGATGCCAGTAGTGAGAGAATTCCACTTTCCTCTGCCTTGTTGTTCTATCTGGGCCCCTAGCCGATTGGATGGTGCCCACAAACATTGAGGGCAAATCTTCCCCGCTTGGTCCACAGACTCATGTGCCAATCTCCTCTGGAAACATCCTCACAGACACACCCAGAAATGATGCTTTACCAGTTCTCTAGGTCTTCCTTAATCCAGTCAAGTTGACACCTAAAATTAACCATCACAAATCCACCCCTTGTTGGCACCCTATGCATCTCCTAAACCATACTTAATCTCCAAATAAAGACAATAACAAGGTAATAGTTCTGCCTAACATGATACAACTATCCTTTGTACAACCAAAAACTCACTAATCCCTTCCCCAGAAGAAAAGGTAAAGTCCTTGGGTGATGTTTACTCTTCTCCTGATATCCCATAACTTAAATACTATGATATAAAATTAATAATACTTAAATATGGATAAAATTAATAAATCTTATGTTACATGATAAAGGAATAAAAAAGGAACAAAAATAAAGATATTTGTTTACTATACATGTATATATACACAAGCATATTCTTAATAAAACTGGGAGGAAATACTTATGATAATTACCAGTCCTTGATTTTGTAACTGGTCATGTGGTCATAGCTGGTATTTTTAACAACCTTCTTCTACCCATTCTGTATTCCCTTTGCCTTCAGCAAGCACCTCAGCTGGTCATGATTCTTTATCTGGCAGGGTGACCCAAACCTTTATTCCCGAAGCTTCTGGGCCATTCATTAGTCCTTCCTGGATAGGGTTAGTCCTTCCTGGATTGTTGTAGTTTCCCACTGACTTAATCACAGGGCATGGTAATACTCAGAGATGCCCTGAGGGTAATGAAGAGTATCCCTGTGTTCTAGGCATACTCTTCATTACCTCCATTAGTAGTCCAATTTCCCCTTGGTAGTCCAGATCAATCACCCAGTGACACCATAACTCCCTTCTTTGCCTGTTGATTCAGAGGCATGAGGATTCCAAAGTGACTGGGTGGCAGTCTTAACTTCCAGTTCAATGGAATCATTGAGTGTCTCCTAGTGGAAGCATTCCTCTCTCTGGAACTAAGTAAGACCTTTAGGCCATCAGAGCATAAAGTCATGGGAAAAGGAAGCAAAAATGTTGCTAGTGGGTCACTAGGGGGGATGGAGAATGGTACCACTCCAATTTCCACCCCTTGATTCCTGGGCCCGTGGCTCCTGGCTATGGGAGAATCAGTACCACGTATTAAATGCTGATTCAGAGCATATACAGTCTTCTGGAGAACCTTGCTGCAGCCCTGCAAGGTATTGTCACTTAGAGGGCACTGTAACTGTGACTTCAAAAGGCCATTCCACTGTTCTACCAAGCCAGCTGCTTCAGGATGGTCGGGAACATGGTAAGACCAGTGAATTCCACAAACGTGAGCCCATTAGCTCACTGCTTTGGCTATAAGTGAGTTCCTAGGTCAAAAGCAATGCTGTTTGGAATACCACGACGATAGATAAGGCAGTTTGTAAATCCATGGATGGTAGTTTTGGCAGAAGCAAAGTGTGTAGGGAAGGGAAATCTATATCTAGAGTAAGTGTCTATTCCAGTAAGGACAAAACACTGCTTCTTCCATGATGGAAGGGATCCAATGTAATCAACCTGCCACCAGGTGGCTGGCTGATCTCCCTGGGGAATGGTGCCACACTGGGGGCTCAGTGTTGGTCTCTGCTGCTGGCAGACCGGGCACTCAGCAGCTGGCATTAGTGAGTGGCGGTCCATGTTACTGAGCCTGTGCATAACCTCCATCCCTGCCACCATGGCCACTTTGTTCATGAGCCCATTGGACACAGACAGGGTGGCTGAGGAGAGAGGCTGACTGGTATCCACAGAACAGGTCATCCTATCCACTTGATTATTAAAGTCCTCTGCTGCTGAGGCCACATTTTGGTGAGTATTCACATGAGATACAAATATCTTCACCTCCTTTGTCCACTCAGAGAGGTCTATCCACATACCTCCTCCTCAAATTTCTTTGTCACCAGTTTTCCAATCATGTTCCTTCCAAGTCCCTGATCACCCACCAAACATTAGCTACAGCCCATGAATCAGTATAATCACACGTCTGGCCATTTCTCCTTCCAAGCAAAGTGCACAACCAGATGTACCGCCTGAAGTTCTGCCCATTGTGAAGATTGCCCTTCACCACTGTCCTTTAGGGATGTCCCAGAAAGGAGCTATAGCGCTGCAGCTGTCCACTTTTGGCTGGTGCCTGCATACGTGCAGAACCACCTGTAAACCATGCCCAACTCTTCTCTTTCTCTGTCACCTGATCATATGATACTTCCCATTAGGCCACAGGTGCAGGCTAGGAGAGAGAAGGCAGCGTACCAGGAGTCCGGACCATGGGCATTTGGGCCATTTCTTGTAACTTATTTGTGCCTTCATGACCTGCTCAGGACCAATCACATATATAACACTTCCATTTGATGATGGAGTGCTACTACACACACCCAACTTCATGGCTTTGTGGGTGAAATAGGTTCATGATGGGCAGCTCAGGTTGTGTGGTAACTTGGTGGCCCACGATCAAGTGTTCAGTTCCTACTAAGGCTCAGTACTACTAATGCCAAGAGGTGTCTCTCAAAAGGAGGGTTTTTTGTTTGTTTGTTTTTTTAAGAACCAGGGTCTCTGTTGCTGAGGCTGGAGTACAGTGACTCAATCATAGCTCACCACAGCCTCAAACTCCTGGGCTCAAGCGATCTTCCCACCTCAGCCTCCAAAGTAGCCAGGACTATGGGTGCATGCCACCATGCCCTGATAATATTTTTATTTATTTTTTTTAGAGATGGGGTCTCACTATGTTGCCCAGGCTGGCCTTGAACTCCTGGCCTTAAGCAATCCTCCCATCTTAGCCTCCCAAATCGCTGGGATTAGAGGTGTGAGCCACTGCACCCAGCCTCAAAGGGAGGTGTATTGACCTGTGGTTGATGGCACGGCCTTGCTCCAAAGTCCTAAGGTCCTCTGCTGCAATTCACCTATAGGGGCTTGCCAAAGGCTTTAAACAGAATCTGTATCTGCCACAGATACCTCAAGCACCACTGGATCTGCTGGATCATATAGCCCAAGTGGTAGAACAGCTTGCACAGCAGCCTGGACCTGTTGCAGAGCCTTCTTCTGTTCTTGGCCATATTCAAAACTATCAGCTTTTCAGGTCACTTGGTTGATGGGCTGGAGTAACACACCCAAATGAGGAATACATTGCCCTAAAATCCAAATAGGCCCACTAGGTGCTGTACCTCTTTCTTGGTTGTAGGAAGGGCCAGATGCAAGAAATTATTCTTCACTTTAGAAGGAATATTCCAACATGCCCCATACCACTGGATCCCTAGAAATTTCACTGAGGTAGAAGGCCCCTGAATTTTATTTCAAATTTATTTCTCACCCTCTGACATGCAAATGTCTTACCAATAAGTCCAGAGTAATTGCTCCTTCATGCTCACTAGGTCCAACCAACATAATATCATCAATCAATGTAATGTGAAATCTTATGGAAAGGTAAGATGATAAAGTTTCCTGCAAATTAAATTGGGACACAGGGCTGGAGAGTTGATGCACCCCTGAGGTAGGACAGTGAAAGTGTATTGCTGGCCTTGCCAGCTGAGAGCAAACTACTTCTGGTGGGACTTACGGAGAAAAAGGCATTGCCAGATCAACAGCTGCATACCAGGTACAGGAGATGTGTTACTTTGCTCAAGCAATGAAACTGTATCTGGTACAACAGCTGCAATTGGAATCACCACTTAGTTAAGTTTAACAATAATCTACTGTCATTCTCCAAGATCCATCTGTCTTCTGCACAGGCCAAATAGGTGAGTGGAATGGGGATATGCTGGGATCACCACCCCTTCATATTTCAAGTCCTTGATGGTAGCACTAATATATGCAATCCCTCGAGAGGTGTGGTATTGTTTTTGATATACTATTTTCCTAGCTAGAGGCAGCTCTAATGGCTTCCATTTGGCCTTTCCCACCATAATAGCCATCACGCCACAGGTTAGGGAACCAATGTGGGGATTCTTTCAGCTGCTAAGTATGTCTATTCCACTGGACCCAGTGTGAATCAGACCTGAGCTAAAACTCCATTGGTCACCTGACCTCCATGAGCCCCTACCGTGGCTGGAGAGCACCGTGACATTTCGGGTCTCCTGGAATCAATGTCAGTTCAGAGCCAGTGTCCACAAGTCCCTGGAAGTCCTGTTTATTTCCTTTTCCCTGATGCACAGTTGCCCTGGTAAAAGGCCATAGGTCCCTTTGGGGAAGGCTGGGAAAGACAAGATCAATCACAGAGCTCTTCAAGGACACTGGGGCTCCCCTCACAAATCCATTTCTCAAAGTCTTCATGAAAGGTGAATCCCTTCCTCTATGTTAAACCACAGGAGATCAGGCATCTCCAGCTTGCTCATAGTGGGCCATCATTTGATCCATGTTTCAACCAACCAAACAAACTGTTAGCCCCTTTCCTAATTCCCCAAGCTACAATATTAAATGCAGAATCTCTGCTTAGTGGACCCATATCAATAAATTCAGCCTGATCCAATTTTATATTCCTTCCACCATCATCCCACATCCCACACATGTTCCCTGGATTTCTGCTTGCATAAATTAGAAAATTGAAGTAGTTCTTTTGGGGTGCAGTGCACCACCTCATGGGTCACACTTTGTCCCTCACCTTGGGGTCTGCTGGGACTTGAGTCTAGTTACAGGTGTAGAAGCAAAGAGGGGTAGTGGTGGGTCCTGAGGAGAATCAGCATTGTCTGCTTGGCCACTGCCCCAGGAGAGGCCATGACCATTTCCTCAGGCCATGCAGGGCTAATCCCCTCGGACAGCCCCTGTGTCGGGGATGGGGGCGGGCATGGCCATTGGATGGTGCCTGCCCACACTGAGGGCAGATCTTCCCCACTTACTCCACTGACTCACAAGGCAATCTCTGGAAACACCCTCACAGACACACCCCAAAATAATGCTTTACCAGTTCTCCAGCTATAGTGGTTCCCCCCCCATCTGAGGTTGCACTCTCCATGGTTTCAGTTACCAAGGTCTGAAAATGTTACACGGAAAATTCCAGAAATAAACAATTCGTAAGTTGTAAATTGTGTGCCATTCTGAGTATTGTGACGAAATCTTGCTCTGTCCCACCTGGGATGTGAATCCTTGCGAATCCTCCCTTTGTCCAGCATATCCATGCTGTATAGCTACCCGCCCTTCAGTCACTTAGCAGCCCTCTCAGTTACCAGACTAGTAGGTGTAGAGTTGGGATTTGATTTCCGGTTTGCCTGAAGATCTGAGGAGGGAGTCAGGGGGTGGAGGGGTGCTGATGCATCATGGAGTTGTGTCACTTGAGTTAAGGACTATAGGCTGCAGAAACTCAAGAGATTGGAGACTTCGAAACTACCTTCTGTGGGGCCCTAGGTTATCCCCCAGTGCTGCAGACTGAATGTCTGTGTCCTCCTAAAAATTTCATATATTGAAACCTAATCCCCAATGTTATGGTATTTGGAAGTGGGATCTTTGGGAGGTGACTAGGTCATGAGGGCACAGCCTTCGTGTATAAGATTCATGCCCTTATAAAAGAAGCCCCAGAGAGCTCATTTGCCCTACCACCATGTGAGGACACAGCAAGAAGACACAGAAGACACAGCGTCTGTGAACCGGACATGGGCCCTCATCAGACATAGAATCTGCTGGAGCCTTAATCTTGGACTTCCACCCACCAGAACTGTAAGAAATAAGTTTCTGTTGTTTATGAGCCACCCAGTCTATGGTATTTTGTTACAGTAGCCTGAACTAAGACACTCAGGGACCACTTTTAGGGAGGTGGGGATTGTAATGGTGGGTAGGAGACAGACAGAGAGGTCATTTCTGCCCTTACTTTAACCAGAAGATGCCCACTTTTTTCTGAATTATAGTAAAACATATAAGCCCCTTCTTTGAGAAAGAAAATATAAGAGGCATAAGTTTCCTTTTGAGAAGAGAATTGACTTTGATTAAAGGGAATTAAGTCCTAGCGCAAAGGACTAAGACTTAATTTTTCTTTGCTACTGAGAGAAGATGGAAAATACAGAATGTTTACAATGATGTTTATAACCTAGATGCTAAACAATGAACCTCTTTGCCAATTAATCAGCTTGAGACAAACTCTCAGGTAGGACCAAACTTGACCTGCTGCTTCAAAAGTGGGAATTTTTTTGTCGTGTTTTCTTGCCATTCAGTGAAACAAGGACTCTCCTGCTCATACACGGTTATTTTGCATTTAAAATATAAACTTTTATGTTTGTCAAGAATTGTGAAACATCCATGGCCAATTATGGAAAATCATAAAGCATGGCTGCCTGCTGTTAATCATTTCAGACATAATTGGACATAAAATGAACTTACGGTCTTTTTAACCTCTTTCTATCACAAGTCATGCTCTTAATTTCACCAACACTATAAAAACCAGAACATAATTTCCAGTATTTCAATCAGCAGCTTGGTTTGTTATGTCTTTCTGCAGAGGTCTAGAAACAAACTTGAATAAAACAAAAAGCCTTCTCAGAGTTCCAAAATCAAAACTCAATGTAAAGCTCTGCTAATGTCTCAAGAGTATACTGGTGTTCCATATAAGATTTCTTTTTTTGTTTGTTTGTTTCGTTTTTGTTTTTTTTAAAGACAGGGTCTCACCACATTGCCCAGGCTGGAGCGCAGTGGCTATTCACAGGCGTGATCATGGCACACTACAGCCTTTAAGTCATGGGCTCAAGTGATCCTCCCAAGTAGCTGGGACTACAGGCACATGCCATCATGCCCAGATATATAAGATTTCATTTAAAAGAGGGTTCCAAAACTTTAAAACATGTTTTAAAATAGCTTTAAAAAAATCAAAACAAAAAGAGGGTATGTGTGTTATAATACACTCTCCAGGACATACTGAGTTCTCCTGAAGTAGCCTTAAAAAAAAAAAAAAAAAGGCAAATCAACAACAAAACCACCATCAGGAGGTTTCAAGCTAGGACTCTTAGATTCAAGACCAAGCAAAATTAGTAAGAGGTGAAATTGTACTTGGTTACTTCATTCCTCTCAGGCTAGGGGTTCATCCATACAGTTCCCTGCCCCAGTGACTGGTAGCCTACACTCTGTGTATCCCAGGCCTTGAAGGACACTGTTGGCAAACCTTATAACCTACTGAACACGTAAGCCAATGAGAGGGTCCAAAAACTTTATAACTTCTAGGACTGCAAATGAACTAATAAACAGTCTCTTTATGGCATTAATTTATTAATTTAGCAAGGCATACATATTTTAAATCCCTAACTATGCCCAATATATTAATTTTAAAAGTTTTTCCACTCCTATTTCATAGAAATAAGTGTATCCAAAATCTTCATAAACATCGTCAACAACAGTATCTTCTTCATAACTACAGCTACTTTTTTGAGTCACCTCACACAGTTTAAGTGAAAAATATTCTCACCTCCATTGAAGTTGTTTGAAATCTGTACTTTTTTGAAGCTGTGTTTAATGCTGATTGCTGGAAAATGTATCCCAAGTCTCAAGTATTCATTTGCTATTATTATGCTGTTTGCAATTTGCTTTCAAATACTTCACGTAGATAGTATGATATGAAAATGTTAGTTTTAACCCATACCCCTGGGGTGGTGGTTAGTTAGCATTTGAAAGACAACCGTGCAAACTCACACATGTCCCAGAAAGTACAGCTTTGGTTCAGTTGGGGTTATTTTTGATCAGGACCAGAGAGTTTGCTAATTAGCACAGTGAATGCTGCTTCTTTGGAGAAAAGAGTGGAATTAGAGATTTGCAAATTAGTGAGAAGTGTTGTACAGGCACCCTCCCTCTTGCAAGAGCACAGGCAGCTATGGTATGCCCCAAAGAGGCTGTGCCTCTGAATGAGCCCAGAGGAGCCCTTTAGGGAGGACTTGGTGGCCTGAATCCAACTAGAAGTTCAGCTGAAGTGTGCCACTAGGCAACTGTCGCACCAGCCTTGCATGAACCATTCAAGCAAGGTGCGCCTAACAGTCCTTAAAAGGGTGGTTTGCTGGGGCTGCTAAGTCGTTATACTGTCTTTGTGCCTGCTGCTACAAAAGATATGTACAGATACACAGAGCGTAGGCTGAAGTTCACTGGGGGAGGGAACTGTAGGGATGAACGCCTAGCCTGAGAGGAAGGAGGTAGCCAAGTGCAAACTGCACCTCTTATTAATTTTGCTTGGTCTTGAATCTAAGAGTCCCAGCTTGAAACCTCCTGATGGTGGTTTTGTTGTTGATTTGCCTTTAAAAAGAAAAATGTAAAAAAACAAATGTGCATGTTGAAATTGATTGATGAAATATACTCATTGTGAATGAATGATTGGGTTAGGTTAATTTGCAATGATTACTCTCTCCATAACTTACTACTCTGTTCTTTAAAGGGATCTTTGAAGGCTCCTTTACAACAAAACCAGTATTTGCCAGAAGACAATATTCCTGGGAATAAATCTCAATCTGTGTTACATTCTTTGCCTCCCCCACCCCCGGCCCCCACAACTCTCTCTCCATCTCTCCCTCTCTCTCTGTCTCTCTCTCTCCCTCTCTCTCAGTTGATTGTGTGAGGTACCTTCGGAAAGAATTCCAAACAAGTATTGATTGGGAAAGTACCAGGTTACCCGTTCTTCTCAAAACAGCCCATTTTTCTAAATAAAGGAACAGAATAACCCTGAATATGAAAAACTCTGTGTAGACCCAACTGTAATACTTCTTTTCTGAAAAATATGTGAGAAAACAAAATCCTCACCTCATAGTCAGGCAACCCATAATAAAGGCAAAGAATACTGTTTGGTAGAAAATTTCTCCCATGCTTGCTTTTATTTTTTTTTTTTTACTTTATTTTTTACATATATATTTATTTATTTATTTTTGAGACAGGGTCTCCCTCTGTTGCCTGGGCTGGAGTGCAGTGGTGTCATCACAGCTCACTGCAACCTCAAACTCCTGGGCTCAAGTGATCCTCCTGCCTCAGCCTCCTGAGTAGCTGGGACTACAGGTACGTGCCATCATGCCCAGATAATTCTTTTTTATTTTTTGTAGACGAGGTTTCACTATGTTGCCCAGGCTGGTCTCAAACTCCTGGCCTCAAGCAATCCTCCTGCCTTGGCCTCCCAAAGTGCTAGGATTACAGGTGTGAGCCACTGCACCCAGCTTCTGGCTTGTTTTTAGAATAATAGAAGGGTAAGATCGGGAAGCTCCTGAGAGGTCATGCAGTCCAAATCACCACTGGATGTCCGGATTTTGTAGAAGACATTTCAGACAAAAGGTCGTACATTTGACCCAAAGAAGCAGTGTTAACAGAGGGATGTCAGGTTCTGTGAGAAGGCAGCGGGGAGATGTCTGAGAGGGAAGCCAGCATCACCTTTCTGCCCATCCTCAGACTGGTGTGAACACTGACCGGTCCCGGTAAGGCCCCAGCTTCCTGGGTGTGGCAGGAGGAGGCTGGCTTCTCCAGCCAGGGCTGGTGAGGTGAAGGGGTGGTCCTTCACTCAGGCAGGCTCTGGGACTGAGTCACACTTCTGATCCTCTCCCTCCTCTGGGGCTCCTGTCTAATCTCCTTCATGTTAACAGAAAACAGCACAGAGCCCAGAAGGTGACCGAGGCTATGCCAGAAGGGCCCTGGCAGTCCTCACCATGACAGAGGATTGAATTGGCACCCCAGGGGCGGGGGGGAGCAGACACAGCCTAGGAGCAGAGTCCCAAGCTGCCTTCAGACTCCTGTTTTACCTTAAAAATGCATGTGACCAAAATTGCAAACTTTTGTGCATCAAAGGACACTCTCAAGAGAGTGAAAAGACAGACCACAGAATGGGAAAAATTCATAAATTATATCTGATAAGAGATTAATATCCAGAATATATAAAGAACTCCTAACACTTTACCAAAAAAACTCCAAACAACCCAATTCAAAAATGGGCAAAAGACTTGAATAGACATTTCCCCCAAAATACACGAACAGCCAATAAGCACATGAAAAGATGCTCAGCGTCACCAGTCACTAGGGAAGCACAATTCAAAAGCACAGTGAGATACCACTTCATGCTCATTAGGGTGGCTACTATCAACAAAACAAAACAAACAAACAAACAAACAAAAAACCCAGAAGTGTTGGCAAGGATGTGGAGAAATGAAACCTTGATGCGCATCTGGTAGGACTGTAAAATGGTACAACTGCTGTAGAAAACAATAGGGCAGTTTCTCAAAAAGTTAAACATAGAATTACCATATGATCCAGCAATCTCACTTCTGGCTGTCCGGAAAGTATCCAGCCATTGTTAATAAAATGTTTCATATTACACGGCTGGATACTTTCTGGACAGCCCTCGTACACCCAAAGGAAGTGAAAGAGGGGCTCAAACAGATATTTGTAAACCAGTTTCATAGCAGCATTATTCACAACAGCCAAAAGGTGGAAGCCCAAATATCCATCAACAGATGAATGCATAAACAAAAATGGTATATACATCGATGGAATATTATTCAGCCTGAAAAAGGAAGGAAATGCTGACACATGCTACAACATGGGTGAGCCTTGAAAACATTAGGCTAAGCGAACTAAGCCAGACAAAAAGACCAAATGTTGTATGATTCCACTTAGATGAGGTGCCTCGAATAGGCAAACCTGTAGAGACAGAAAGTGTAATAGAGGCTACCAGGGACCAGGGGGTGGGAAGAATGAGGAGTTAGTGTTAAATGGGTACGGAGCTTTTGAAGATGAAAAAGTTGTGGAGATGGATGGTAGTGATAGTTGCACAACAATGTGAACATCCTTATTGCTACAGAATTGTACACTTAAAAATGTACAATGATAAATTTTATGTATATTTTACTACAATAAAAAATGTATCTAAAAAAAGCACGTACGTTTTGTAGTAGTCTGCTCCATAACTTAGCTATGATTGTTTTAATACAAAAATTTATTTTCTCCAAATCTTCCAGAAAAAATATATATCATATACATCCTATTGCTGCAAAAACCCTCCTATTTTTTTTTTTTTTAAGAGATGAGGTCTTCATAGCTCATCATAGCTCACTGCAGCCTCGAACTCTTGGGCTCAAGAGATCCTCCTGCCTCAGCCTCTGGACTTGCTGGGATTACAGGTGTGAGCCATTGCGCCCAGCCAAAAACCTTCCTACTTTGAGAAGCACAGACTGGTTCAACCCACCCTTCTTCCTATTTTATAGATGACAACCCCAGATAGGAAATGACTTGTCTAAAGTCACTTGGTGAAGGCCTGGCAAAGTCAAGATCAAACAAGTGTCTAACAGTGGGAACATGTGTGTAGACATATAACAGGGATTGAAGGACCAGTAGCCCCATCCTGCCATTGCCAATACCTGAATCTGCCACAGGAAGAAAGCAAACAACTCACAGGACAGCAAGCTGGGTGGCGGCTGAGGTCACACCTTAGCCGAATGACATGCACCTGAACTGCAACTGCTGCAGCCAGGGTCAAACGCCCACCTCAGCAAGATTACGAACAATTTCCATGCAGCTCACTATTCATTAAAACCATGATTATTATGTCTGTTTATGTGATGTTTCCAAACTGCAGGTCACAACCTGTCAATAGATCATGAAATCAATTTAGTAAGTCATGACTAGCATTTAAAAATAGAATAGTATAGAAAATAATAAAACAGAAAGTATCAGTGTATGGCACAGAGTAAAGGTAAGTATCGCTTCGTGACATCTGTTATGTATGTTATGTATGACTGTATGTGGGTGATGGGTTATGACGGAAGGTATTTCTTACTTGAAAACCATAGTCAAAAAAGTTTGAAAAAGCATGTTAATGTCACAGGTCACCTGTATTGATTATGGAGAGGTACGGATTTTCTTCACCTAGAGTCTCACATGCTAGGTATGTCTAAGGAATTTGGGGGTACTGAGGCTGCCAGGTATCCAGACAAATGCATGGCTGCACAAAAAGCCTCTCCTAACGTTCCTTGGCATCTGGCAACAAGCTCCCCAGACTGCCTGAGCTTGGAGACTCTTCTGAAGAGATGTGACAGGAGGCAGCACACAGGGCCTCGGAGTTAGGGTCGCCAAGGCTCAGCCTCCCCTCTGCCACCTCCCACGTGTGAACTTGGCTGGGCTAATTCCACCTGACTTTCCTCTTTGTCGTCTGTGAAATAAGGATATCACCACCTATCTGGCCAGGGCCATGGGGACCTAAAACGAGATAATGGATAGGAATATTCTTTCTTAACTACAAAACGCTAAATCAAGGCTAGGGGCATTTACCACGACTACTACGTGCTGCCATTATTAATGTTACTACAAAGAACACATGCCAGAGAATGGGCCTGCAGCAACTCCTAGGATGGGGGGTTTTAACCTCAGGTCCATGGAAATCCACAGATGGGCCTCAGGAAGTTCATCCAATTAGAGGTAAAGCTATGTGTGTGTGTGTGTGTGTGTGTGTGTGTCACTGGGGACAGGGCCATGGCTTTCAACAAACTTTCAGTGGCATCTGTGAGCCAAGAAAAGCTCAGAACCACCAGCCCCACACAGCGCCTGGTGAACAAGAGTAAAGTCCCATCCCCAGGGTAATGTGGCGCCCAGACAGAATTGCCAGTCCAGGGCAGGAGTCATTGGCCCAGCTCCAAGTGGTGGGAAACAGTCATGTCACCATTCAGTGAATGAGGGGAGTGTTCTTTCACAGAAACCTGCTCCTGCCCAACCACCCCACCCTGGAAACTGGCTGGCCGGCTGGGCGAGGCATCCCTCCACAGGTGAGCTCCAGGGAGAAGAGGCTCTGCAGGCTGCACTGGCCTTGCCCTTTGTGGACTTGCCACACCCAGGGCGACCAGCCCAGCATGGAGGCCATGGGCCTGGTTCTCACCTGCAGACCCAGCTCTTTCCTGGGCTGGGGGCAGGGGGACAAAGAGGAAGGCAAGGAGAACCAGGCAGGGCCCTGAGGGGGTGCTGCTAGCCTCCATTACTGTGGGCCACCCAGGGTGAGCACAGGCTGGGGACAATCCCATCCCCTACAACTCCCCGGGAGTCTCTCTAGTCTGGCCAGGTTCCAGGCCTGTCGCCAAGCTTCAAACCTCCTCCAGCTGGCCACTTCCCGGGCAGCCTTCCAGGCCTAGCCCCCAGTTACTTCTCCCCAATGCTCCCTCCCTCCCTGAACTCCTCCAGCTGTAGTGAGGCTGAAACCAGACATCAGGATCACACAGATCTGGGTTTCAGTCTCAGCTTCTCCACTCACTAACTGGTACCCCTTGAACATGTTGCTTAACTTTCTCAGCCTTGGTCTCTACCCCTACCTCATCAGCTGCATGAGAATTAAATAAAATAATGTACATAAGGCTCTTTGCATAGAGCATGGCCCACAGCAAGCAACTCAATAAAAGGTCATTATTATTATTAGCTTGATTTTATATCATTCTCTGATCCTTTTAGCTGTGGTCATTTTGGTAGTCACAATTTGGCTTCCTGAGAGACAGGATCTGGACCTATTAATATTTTTATTATAAGAGAAGAGACTCAACAAAAACATGTTGACTGTTGTACTCAGAGGCTGTCCATTCATTCATTTGTCCATTCATTCATCCACTCATCCATGTAATGAGTTGGCTCTGTGCCAGGCACTCTGCCGATGGCTGGGGACACAGGGGTGTAACCACAGCCTGAGCCTTGGGGGAGCTCCCTGCAGAACGAGGGAGACGTACAAACCAGAGAGCTGGTGGGGCAGATGCTATGGGAATGACGGAAGCATTCAGGCAGGGGTACCTTCATGTGTGGAGGGAAGCAGGGCAGGGTTAGGGGAGATGACGTGTGAACAGAGTGTAAGGGATCAGAAAGAATCTGTCAGCTTGGGAAGGAGAGAGGGCACAGCTGGCAGAGGCATAGCTTAAGCAAAGGCACAGAGGTGAGGTGTGACTGTGTGGGGCATGTCCCAGGAACAGCAAGGCAACCTTTTGGGCCCCTTTAGCAGAGTGGAAGGTATGTGTCATCTTCTGGCTCTTTGGGGGCAGAGTTGGGGGAGCCCATGGGAGAGGGGGGAGGGAGCCCAGGTTGCCCTGGGTTGGGGGTGGGGGCTGGTGGGTAGCCCCACTAGGGAGAAGTTCTGAGTTTATTTTCCTTCTCAAACCCACTTTCCTGAAGGAGGCTGCTGCTGGGGGCAGACAGGAAGAGGGGAAGGTGGAGTATGTGGCCCCACCCCACCTCCCCTCACCTCCTCCTCCCCGTCCTGCCTCACAGGCCACAACCCCGTCTATCAGTACACACGGTGTGCCAACCACACCCAGGCCTTCTGTCTGCCTGCTTGGGGAGCAGGCCTTGGCCCCACAATGGACCCTCCCCACGTACAGGCCATTCATCAAGAAGGTGGGGTGGCGGGCAGCGCTGTCTCCATCTAAGAAGGCTGCAAGAGGCTGAGAGAGCCCTGGGCTCTGAGTCTTGTTCTGCTGCAGTCCTGCTCTTCGGGTGCTGTGTAAACTGCCCTCCCCTCTCTGGGCTTCAGTGTTTCCATTGGTAGAAGGAGGGCTCTGGACTGGGTGAGTCTGAGACCCCAACTTGGACGTTCTATGGGGCAGCTCCTCCCTTTAGCCCTGGAGACCTCCCCCCACTCCTCCTAAGGACTCATCCCTCCCCCTTAAAGCTGTTTGTCCTCAACTCTCCTCTCTCTAAAACTGTTCTTGCTGGGACACTTCCTCTCTCCTCCCTGCAGCCACTGCCACTCCAGATGTGTCCAAGTCTCCATCCTTTGCCACATGCTCTCTCCCTGTCATCAACTCCACCCAAAGCATCTTCCCTGGAAGCCTCAGACCCAACACACGTGTAGCATTTACTCAATACATGGCAAATCTCAAAAGCACTCCAGAGGAAGCTTAGACTTCCAAGTTCAACCTCTGAGTGCCTCCAGGAGCTTAGAGTCTGGTAGAGAGAAGAGATGGGAGAGAAACTGTCCCATGTCCAGGGCCAGGAAGCTCTAAGGAGTAGAGAGAGAGAATAGCTGAATACAGGGTGGAGTAGAAACAACGAGAGGAGGGGCACATGGGATGCGTGTGGAAGGCAGAGACTTCTGGCACGTAAAGTGTTTTTTAAATAACCAGCATGATGCTGTAATGGTGGATCCACGATATTATGCAATTGTCAAAGCCCACAGAATGCACAACACAAAGAATGAACCCTAATGTAAACTATGAACATTAGTTAATATTAATGTATCCATATTGGTTCATCAATTTTAACAAACGTAATACAGCAATGTGAGATGTTAATAATAGAGGATCTGAAGGTGGGGAGGGAGCAAATGGAAACTCTCTGTACCTTCTGCACAATTTTTCTATAAACCTAAAACTGCTCTCAAATATAAAGTCTATTAAGAAAGCAAAACAAAAAAAAATGGGCCAACATTAAAAAATCAAGGGACCACACATAAAAACCTGGACTCCCAGTTTCTTTTGACAAATCTGAAGATCTACAACCCTGGGCTGAATTTGCATATGGCAACAACTGACTGTAGCCCAGCAGACGCAGCTATTTCACATGAGGTGAACGCCCTTGGGTTTGCTGAAGCTCCCCCACTCCTGCCAGGCTTGGCCAGGAGCTTTGGGGTGAAAGTCAGGTGTCTGGTCACAGGGAGACAGACTCAAGGAAAATTAGGCAAATTCAGCCGGGGGCTCGGAGCATGCAGCGTCTCAGACCCCCATTTCCCAGGGGCTGGAAAATGATGGTACCAATGAAGGAAGTGAGGAAAACCAGGGCAGTTTTCAGACAAGTTGAGTTTGATTTGCACAGATTTTCAGTTTAAAAATATATGACCGCATCTTGGAGGAGATGTTGAGGCTACAGATAAATTTGGGAGGCAGAGAGAGAAGTGACTTTCAAAGCCCAGGGAGCACTTGAGGTCCCCCAAGGGACACGAGTACAAGAGATGAGAAAAAGTCAGGTTCATGGGTCTGATGGGGCAAAACAAAGTTGGGATGGAAGTGATGATAAAGAATTCACCCAGAACCCTGGCAGATGGCCATGGGTAGGGACTGTGGCGGGAGGAGGGGGTGGACCAGGCTTAAGGAAGATGGGGATTGGGAGCAGGTGTCTGGGAAGTCCCTGGGAACCAGGGAGTGGCTACTCTGGTCTGCTTGGGTTAATGTAGTCCCTGTGTTCCCCTCCCTTGCCTTGGGACTGCTAGAAGGAATGGAGAGTGGGTGGGAATATGCTCAGTCATTGATTCATTCATTCAGCACACATTTACTGAATACCTACCGTGTGTCCATCCAAGGCTCTGGTAGGATGTGGGGATGGAGAAGTAGACACAAAGGTTCCATCCCTTAAGAGCTCACATTCTAACGTAGATCCACACTAACAATTGCTATATGGTACATCTAATGGTAAAGCAGCGGTTAGAACCAGATGCTTCCAGGGCAACACAGAGGAGGACTATCATATTAGGGAGTCAGGGAAGACTTCTTGAAGAATCGAAGCTTGGGATAAATCTTGAAGAATAAACAGGAGTGCAGCAGCCATGTGAGAGAGCTCAGGGCCCAGCAGGAGCAGAGGCATGGAGGTAGGGAGCGAGTACATACACAATTCAGGGACCTGTCCATAGTTCAGCATGGAGGTGGTATAGGGTATGGAGTGGCAGGTGGCCAGGGCGGAGCCTGGAGAACAGAGGCCAGATGAAGAATCAGTGTGCATTGCATCTAATTTGATAGGAATGAAAGCACAAGGGGGCTGGGGAGAAAGGACAGAGGCTCAGGGACGGTGACAAGAGAGAGGCTGGCGACCCCCGTCAGGCCTTAGAATTCTACGGAGTGAATGCTGGCCAGTTTCAAATCCTGGCTCTATCATTTACTGTGTGCCCTTGGACAGATTACCTAATCTCTAATCACTTAAGTGAGGATAATAAAAGTATCAATGACTCTTGTGAGTATGAAGAACCATGGTATCTACCAGATAACAAGCACTCAATAAATGGCTATTATCACCATTACACCCTAAAACCATCTCAGTTCTGCATTCACGCTCTCTCCTGTTCCTTCTGCCCTTGGTTTATAAAATTGCTTGAAAACAGACTGTTTCCCCTCAGCTCTGACCCACCTCCCTGGCTGGAGCCGCGGCTAATGGGCACTCCCTGTGCAAGGATGGCCGGGCGTTGCCATGGTGACCTCCCAGCTTGGCTTTAGGACTCTGTGAGTGAACTGACCTTTTGTTTCCCCCACCCCAGCTATCCCAGCTATTCTAAATATTTACCGCTAGGCGATTATTACACAGCTGAAAAGGCTGAATGATATTTTCTAGCACACTGCAGAGAAAAATTGAAAACAATCCAAATTCTGGCAACAGAGAGCTGGCTGGGTAAGTTGTGGTACATCCATGCAAAATGGTACTGTGTGGCTATTAAAAGTGTTACAGATCTATGGTAACTGACAGAAAACGGTGTCACGACAAGTTGTTAAATGAAAAAAGCAGGTTACAGAACAGCATAAATCTTGTAATACTGTCTATATAAAACTGTGTTACATTTTATTGCTTGTATTTATGGGCAGAAAAATGTCTGGAAGGCTATTCACTGTGGTTCTCTTTAGATGGTAGTGGGAGATCAGCAAATCTAGGGATCTGTTTTACTCTCTCCTTTCTATTTTTCTGTAACACTACAGAGTTTGTCCACAATGAGCATGTGTATTATTCTTTTTCACCAAAGCAATAATACTATTGAAAGGAAATAAATGAATGAGTCCTCCAACTCTTGGCCAGCATTGGAGGAGTTAACTGTATCAGCCAACCCAGGGGTTGCAAATGTTGGCATTTCCTCATACACCCACCTGAGAAGGTCATGGCTGAGCCTTCCTCCATGTGCCCCCATCCTGCCTGCTGGCCCAGGGCAACACTGGCCTAGTGGTACCCCATTCAGGGCAGCTGGGGACCAAGTCCTAAAGCCTAACTGTTCATGCATTTGGAAAAGCCACCCCGTTTCCCTGAGCCAAAGGCCTAAGGAGGAGACTCCCTTGGTCCCCACCACAGGTAAAGATGAGGGTGGGTGGAAGTGCCCCACACTGGAGCACTGGAGAGGCCATCTGTCAGTAGACCTGTACTGAGCACTTACAGTGTGCCAGCCGCTGTGTTATCCCTGGAGACTCATGGTGATCGAGGGAGACATGGGCCTGGCCCCTTAGGACTCCTGGTCTAGTGGATGAAGGGCTCCAGGAAGGGCTTAGAAATCCAAATAACTTCTCATTGTCCCTGCAAGGTTCTGTTCTCCTGTCTCAGAGACCACACTTTATGCTCATACAAGAAAATCATGCAGTCCCCTCCGGTGGGTCCTGGAAGACCCCATTCCTTAGCATAACCTCAAGCCCTCCACAGTCCAGCAGCCCCAGCCTCACCTCCCACCAGCCTTGCCACATGCCCGCCCCACCCCTCATCTTGGGCCTTAACACACCAGCTGTCCACTCCCATGCTGTTGCACTTGCTATTTGCATGGGATGAGACACTTCTCCCTCCACCTTCTCTTGTTGATGAAATTCTACCCATTCTTCAAACATCAAACTCAATTAAACTCAAACATCTCTTGCTCCATAACACTTTCTAGGGTCATTAGCTTCTATTCTCTTCTGGGTTGCACTACAAGGGAATATGTCCATATGCAAACTTCACGGTTAGATGCCAGTGTCTTTCTTTCCCTCAGACCAAGACAGACTCTAAGTGTGTCTTGTTCATCGCTGTGCCCATGGTGCCCAGCCCAGTGACACTGTTCAATATTACTATTACCATTCAAAGAGTAAATGTCTGCTGAGCCCCCAAATGACTTCTGCTGCCCCCTGAACTCTGGACCCTAGAGGCAGGGTCTGGCCCTATTGTCTAGCATCTTCCACCCAGTGGTTGCCATGGTGTATTTATAAATACTGTACTTCAGTACCAAAATTATATACTTTGGTCCAAAATTTTTGTTTCAGAATTTTGAAAATGTGAAACCTCAAATAAACAAATTGTAAGGGAAAAAAGTATGAGACAATTGGGAAATACTGAACATTGGATATTTTGATAATGAGGAATTATCAATTCTTAAGGTGCAACAATAGTACTGTGGTTATGCATTTTAGAGGTCCCTTTTCATTTAGAGATGCATCCTGAAGTCATATGATGTCTTGGATTGGCTTCCACAGAATCCATTTGGGATGAGGGAACTGGGTAAGGGTACAAATGAACTAAGATTAGCCAAGAGTTGATAACTGTTGAAGCCAGACATGGAAGTTAATTATACTAATCTCTCAATTTTTGTGTGTGCTTTGAAAAAGAGACAATAACAATGCCAAAAAAATCCAAAACCCTGAAATGTAAAATATGTCTTGAGTCCTACTCAGACATTGCATGAGAGTAGACAAAGCAAAACTCTGTTGCAAGAATAATTATTACTCTATTTACAGACTTTCCTAACATGTGGAATATCAACATGACAGTTTCGAAACTGATACAGGAAGCACGCATCAGAATTTCCATCTGAACAAGATAAAGCTAAAGAACTTAAAGGCAAACCGGAAACACTTTAGAAACAAAAGCTATGGCTCCTTATAAATACAAGGCTGCAGTCCCTGAAAAAAAGCCAAAAGGCCTTGTCAGCGGAAAATATTTGAAGATATCACACAAATATATCTTCTTGCCGTTCCTCAACTAGGGTAGAGTCAGGAAAAGCTTTTTCTAGAAAATGGTACAGAAAAAAAAACATCCTTGTGACATAATGATTCTGCCAACTTCCTTTGATTTTAAGATCCTGCTTTAAAAGGGATCAAATAGTATCCCAGCTTCAACTTTTTATGACTAAATTTTGAGTTTTTGAAGTGTATAGATCTTAATGTTTTGAATACTTCAATTTTGTTTATTTTGTCTGCTAACATAGGCCAGAATGAGAATGTATATTTTTATAAATCTACATTTCCTTGATATTCTAAAACATTTTTGTATTTAAAATTATGAAATATTTGGGTTTATAGTTCTACATTTTTCAAAATACCTTTTTGTAAAATACAAATACTGATTTCAGCATTACGTGATATGCACAGTAACGGCCCTGGTTCTCTTCTTCCAGTATGTAATAACAATTTCCACACATTGTCAGAGCTGGAAGGGTGGGTGCCGGGCACCTCAGCTCTGGACGCACATCAGAAGCACCCAGGGAGTTTTAAAAGATACTAATGCCCTGACCAACCACAGCTCACTTAAATCAGGCTCCCTGAGGGTCAGGTGAGGGGAGGTGGGGCCCGGGTGACTGTAAAGTGCAGTCGGAGTTGAGACCACTGAGATTCTGGTCCAAGGTATGAGAAACTGAGTCCACCCAGAGCTACTCTGCCACCAAGTCCTGTACAGCCTAGGACCAGGGCTCTTTTTGACTCTCTGCTACCTAGATAGTTGGCCTCCCAGGTAGGTGCAGCAGGCAGGCTCCTCCCATAAGGTTGGGAAAGGGCGAAGTCCCTGACAGGCTGATGGAGGGTGACCACAGGCCCTGACTGCTGGCGTTCCCCTCTCCCCAACAGGGAAGCCGGGGGCTGCTGGGGAAAGCATGATCCTATCTCTCAGCTTCTGATCTGATCAGAAACTTGGAAGTCTGAGATACAGCTGCCAGCCTGCAGGAGCCAGCCCAGACCACAGAGAAAGGAAAGGAGGAAGACCCAGAGAAGACTTGAGGCAAGGACGACAGCCTTCACACGTCTGGGGCAGCAGGCTGGGAACCTGGAGGGGGCCAGGCAGCCCCTGAGGGCAGAATCAAGATCTCCAGACAGGAGCTTCTGGGAGGCAGCCTTTAGCTCAAACCACAGAAGCACTGTCCACCCCCCGACACACAGACACATGAGGACAGGCCACTCCATGGACACTGAGCACCCTACCTTGAAAATGTCCAGGTGGAGCCTGGGGGTCTAACCCTGGGAGGGGGTGGGGGGTTAAAGTTGGGGTAGAGACAGGGGCCTGGAAAACCTCTCTGGCAATAAGTCCCAAACCCAACTGTGCAGAAAAACCAGAATGGCCTGGGTGGGCCTATCTCAAGCTTTCTGAATCAGAGTCCCCAGGGCGCAGTCTGGGGGTCACCTGGATGTCAAGCTCCAGTCTCGAGTCCCATGCGTGGCCCAGGTGAGGAACAACTGCCCTGAGCTTCTGTGCCTGCTCATTTCACGTGGCCTGCAATCCACCTGGGAGACAATACACAACCAAAAGTGAGCGGAAGTACGAGGATCTAGGGACCAGCACTGTAGCCGCCCCTCAAACGAAGTTCCACTTTCGCAGGTTTTAGTTACCCGCGGCAGACTGCAGTCCAGAAATAGGTATGTATAGTACAATGAGATATTTTGAGAGAGACCACATTCACTTCACTTTTATTATAATATGTTGTTATAATTGTTCTATTTGATTATTACTATTATTAATCTCTCGCTGTGCCTAATTTATACATTAACCGTTACCGTAGGTATGTATGCATAGGAAAACACAACATACACAGGGCTTGATAGTGTCTCCAGTTTCAGTCTTAGACCATCTCCCCTGCAGATAAGGACTACAGTACTAGCAGGACAAGAGGAAAAGCAGGGGAGGGAGGCAGAATGGATGGTGGGTGCTGAAGGAGGTGAGTTTAAATTCAATTCTACACCTCCTCAGTAAGCAAGTGCTCAATGTTGGGGTCCTTGTTGGGCAGGGTGTCAGGAATCGTGGCTGCCTTCAATGAGAATTCCCTCTTTCTAAGGAGACAGACATAGCCAATATAACTGTTGGGCAAGCAATCAATCAGAGGGAGGGAGACTTCTCTGAGGGACCACCTGCCTCCTGGGCACATGCACCTGGGCGTTTCACAGGTGCCGCAAATGCAACACGTCCGCAGCTGAGTCATTAATCCTGATTTGTCCTTCCTACACACTGCTTCCTTTGCTTCAAGATGTGCATTCCTTACCTGCCTAGAATGTTCCACCTCATCCTGGGTCTCAGCCTGAGCCCCGCTCTATCAGCCTCCAGTGCCCCTCCCCATCCCCGGCCCCTGCTGCACCTCAGGCTCCCACAGCTCGTCTCTCCCTCTCCTGGATGGCAGGGCTCCTGCTCTGCTCGCTTCTGAGGCCTGGAACAAGCACAGCACCTGACACACTAGAGAGCACTCAGAAGACATCTGCCCAATGGCTCGGAGGAGTTCAGAGAGGGTGCCCAGAGCAAGGGCCGTCTGGGAAGTCCCCTGGAGGAGGCAGTGCTTGAGGGGATCCCAAAAGAGGGTGAGGACTTGCTTTGGCAGATGAGAGAATGGTGTCCCCAGGGAGAGCAAAGGCCCAGAGCGGTAAGGCAGTTGCTGAGTTCGGAGGCAAGAGGTGGGAGCACAGTGGGGGGAAGGGGGTGGACTCAGGGGCAGGCCAAGACACAGCGCTCAGGGTGCTTTTCACCTCCAAGTGACCGAGTGACCATCCAGGCGAACTGCTGCACCTCCCTGGGATGATTTGCATTCATGAGAAGCTTTCCTAGCAATCATTAACTCTGAGCTGCACCCTCTGGGACTGGGGGGATTGTTAACAGATACAGCAGGTGGGTGTGCCGTTTCACGTAATTATTACCCAAAGATCACACCCTACAGGTGAGGGGGAAATGGTCAGGGCAGCCAAGGAGCTAGGGAGGCGTGAACTGGCAGAGGGAAGAAGGGTACATGGATGTTGGGAGGAGGCGTCTGGCACCTGCCCATACCCTCGGCCCAGACTGGAGGGCACTGGGGTCAGAGAAGGACACAGGGCTCTGATGAGAAAGGATGTGACTTGCAAAGGGCCCCACAGGAGCTCAGGTGGGTGTGGGGGGGGAGCCCAGGCTGATGCCCCAGCCCCCATAACATACAACTATCCCTACTGGGTGTGCGTGGTGTGCATGGCGTTTGGGCTCTGGAGTCCGCTCCCCCTGGCTTTGAATCCTGAAGCCTCTCTAGGCCTCACTTCCCTCCCTTGTAATATGGAGATGATGATGTTGATTTGAACTCCCAGTTATGGAGTACTTAGTCTATTCCAAGCCCTTTGTGGGCTTTTCATGCCCCATTTCATTTTCACAACATCCCTCCGGGTGGGCACTTTTATAATCCCCATCGTAACTGCCCCTTTGGTGTGTTTCGCGCATTAGTGAGCACCATGGATAAGCGCTCAGTGCCCAGTAGGTGTTCAATAGAGAGCAGCTGCCTGTTATAACTACATTAGGCTTGAGGATGTGCCTTCTCTGGCCTGTCCCAGGCGACAAGACAGACTGCAAAATTTATTCTCCTTCCTCCTTGCTAGGATGTTATTTTTCCTGCTAACCCAATGTCATTAAGTAACACATTTCACAATATTTGAATGCAGCAGTGGATTAAGAGCCCCAGTGGCTGAAATGTGACACAAGGTCATTATTCTAGCATTATTAAGCGCAGGCTTTTTTTAAAGGGCTGAGGCAAAATGCATTATTCAAAAACCTATGAATAATGGGAATAGCAGGCCTTCTAAATCAGCCCCCAAGAACATGCAGCCAGAGCCCAGGAAGGTGTAAATAGTAACCTCTCCTTCCCTGAGCCTCTGCTGCCGGGGACCACCTCTGAGGTTCCAGGTTGGCCTCAGGCTCCCAACCCAAGTTCTGCCCAGAACCCAAGGGGCCAGCAGGAAGGTGAACCATGGAACTGGCAAGCAGGTGGTGGTGGGTGGGGTGGGGTGGGGAGGATTCTTACTATAGCTGTCCGTAAACCCAGGTTGTCCCTTCCTGTCCCCAAAGCCCCAACTGCTGCTGCTTATTGTGGAAAATGATTCACTTTGCCCAAGGAGGAAAAGCAGGGCCTCTATATGAGAAGTGAGAAGAAAAATCATTTCCATGGTCAAGATACCTCCTCCAAACATGGCCCCACGGTATCCCAGAGTGCAGTGGGCATGTGAAGTGAGAGGTACAGGGCAAGGTGAAAACACGCTTGGAGATAGGTCCTTGCATTTCTCAGCACGGGAATGTCATGCTGGGCTGGCATCTGTGTAAGGAGGTGGAAAAGTAGTCACCTCTGCAGAGTGAGTCAAGGGCCACCCCCTATGCCCTGAGACTGGAGATTTCACCATTAGAGATTCATTTCTTTGGGACTTTATAAAAAGGCCTGAAGAACATGTTGATACTTCGGGGAGAGGGGAGGTGTTGTGGGCACTAGCTGAAATTATTAGAGCAAACTTTTTTTTCCCCTCTCACTATTCATACAAAGACCCAGATCTTCCTCCCTAGACAAAGTAAATTCATTTCCCCAATAATTAGCAGCAGTTGGGACAACAGGGAACACGTCAGAGCGGGAAGGGAAAAGTGCAGAGGAGAAAACTCAGCTGTGTTGAGGCCCATCCTAAACAGTCTGTGGGGAAAAGACCACTGGGCAAGGAGTCCTAAGACCTGGCTCAAGTCTGACTCGAGCTGTCCCTGGGAAGCCCAAGGGACTCTACACAAGCTGCACAACCTTCAGTTTCCTCATCTCAACTTGAGAAAACGGAGATGACAATACCTGCCCTGCTCCTCCAGCATGGTCCCTAAGACCGCATTAAATGGAGTGCCTAGCACCAGCAGGCGCTCCGGTGAGCGATGCTAAAGGCACAGTTGGGCACAGCCCCTTGCATGCAACCTGCTGGCTCACCCAAAACAGGAATCACCTACCCGCCAGAGACCTGGTTCAGCCTCCTCCTTCTCACACCAGTAGGACACTGGAACAAAGCAGTCTTTAATAGAACAAGACCCATCTTATCAGGAGAGGTGTTTTCCCTTTGAAAGTCAAATCTGAGGCCTGTGGACAATGGGGGTGTTCCCAGCACACCAGGCAGCGCTCCCTGCCCTCCCCTCAGCCAGCCTCAAGAGCTTAACTCTTGGAATTCACCTCCTCACACTCCTGCTCTGCTCTCCTCAGGCCCTTAAGGAAATCCTGAGGATGTCAAGCAAAAACTTTCTCTTTAGAAGGAGAGAATGGTCCAGACACTCACCAGGCAAAAGTGATGCTTCCAGAAGAGGAGCTAGGCAGGAGTCCAGGGGCCAGGATCACACTGTGAGCTGGTCAAAGACAAATCCAGGAGGCCCCAGTCTTGTTAAGCTACACCTAGAAGTAACATTCCAGCAACTGGGCATCTGGAGCTGTCTCTAAGACAAAGGTGAAGATTAAACCAAACAGGACTGGGAGGGAATCGGGGAAAGGGCAGCAGAGCCAGTCACTTTCCCTTCCTGTTTGGTGGAGCCCACCGCTAAGCCAAATGTTTCATCCTCCTTCACACAATTTCCTTTTAATTTTCCACTTACAATTAAAAAAAATGATTATTCAGTTCTAGAGAGGATGCGTACCAGATACATCCAAGAAATAAACTACTGATATCCCACAGTTCAGAAGCTGAGGCCTTCCCCTCGGCGCTCCCAGCTCTGTACCACCACCCTTCACCAAGAAAGGATTCCAGGCAGGAGGCATTAGTGAGCCCTGATCTGGAAAACGGGTTGTTTCCTGCCATAGGGACAACTGCAGCTATATGGGGAATCATGGTCCCTCACAGAAACGCAAGGTCCCTGAGTCCACCCCAGTCCATTAAGCGCAAGGCCCCCTGGGGATCCCCTGCTGGCAGAGAGGGTGCAACATTCACAACCTCTCCCCACTGTTGGCAGGAACTCCACTGCCTCCTGTCCCTGTCCCTCCTCTCCTTAGCTGGCTTACCTATCGCCCCAGGGTGACCAACCTCTATCCTCTGGCCACCCTGAAGGTCTGATGCTTAATCTCCCCTGGGGACACCTGGCCCCACAGGATGCCAGAAACAGGGGGCTTCCTCATTGGACTTCCTTTTCTCTTCCTTCCCCTTCACTACCTTTTCCAGACACACTGTCTACTCGAGTTCTTCCTCTTTCAAGAAGTCTTCTCTGCCAACCACAGTCCATCTGGGTTCCCTTTATTCTCTGCACTGGGATTATAAGAGTGTTTCAGGGAGTCATTACATGGTGTCTTTACTGAGGAGGTAAAACAAATGCGTTAATGCATAAGATCCATGGCACCTGGCCCAGTTCAGTGCTCACAAGAACTAGGTCAGGGGTGGGGGACCTGCAGCCTTAACGCCATATGTGGCCTTCTAGGTCCTTAAGTGTGGGCTTTTGACCGAATCTAAATTTTACAGAACAAATCCTTTTATTTTTATTAATACATTTTTGTTCGTCTTTTATATTTTTATTTTATATTTAAAATGAATGTATTTAAAATACTAAAGAATAAAATAAGTTTCAACAAAGTAATCCTCCCGGATTGACTGGCACAATTAGAACATTCGTAAGCCATAAGGGCTAAATTCACGGCTGCTCCGCTCAAGATTTAGTTCTAACTTCCCCCGCCTGACTGGCGCCACTACCGCATGAGGCTGGTTGGCAAGAGTTTATGGGCGTAGAGTATGCTAGTCTGATGTCAGCTTTGTCTTTGTCAAGTGCACTGTTTCTGTTTGAAGCGGAATTTGTGAATAGTTGCACAGCTCAACAGTATTTTTTAATTCTGTCTGCTTAACAGCCCATCATGTCAAAGAAAACCAAGAGAACGCTGAAGGAAGAAAACAGATTTTTTAATGAGGATTGGGAATTGCAATATTTTCTTGTTTCTGCTAAAGAGAAGATGATTTGCTTGCTTTGTGATACTGCAATATCAACATTAAAGAAATTCAATGCCCATCAGCATTATAACACTCATAAGGACCACAAATATTTTAAATTAGAGAGAGAGGCATGAAAGGATGTATTGCAGAAATTAAAAGATGAAAAGCAAAAGTGAAGACAATTCTTTCAAGCAGCAATAAGACCTGGAAATGAAGCCACTGAAGCAACTTATAAAGTAGCCTATATACTTGGGAAAAAAGGGAAGCCATTCAGTGATGCAGAAATTGCTGAAGAATGCATTGTCAAAGTTGTAAGATGCTTAGACCCTGATAATGTTTCAAAGTACAAACGACTGCCTCTTCCAAGGAGAACCATAACTCATCGGCAGCATGAATTAGACTTCAACCTAACAGACCAACTTCATGCAATACTCCAAAAGGAAAATATATATTATTCAATCGCTTTGGATGAATCAACTGATACTACTGACCTGGCACAGGTTTCATACTTCATTCGGGTCATAACAGAAAATTTTCTTTGCTATGAAGAGTTACTCGCTTTGGGCACTCTTGCAAACAGAACACGGGGAATAGATTATCTTCAACAATTTTCAAGATAAATGTTGTGAAGTTGGACTGAATTTGGTCAGTTTAGTGAGTGGTCAGTGGACAGTGCACCTTCCATGACAGGAAAACAGGAAGGGTTTATTGCACAGATAAAAAAAGTATTAACAGATCCAGATGCTCTCATTTCTTTTCATTGTATCATGCATCAACAAAATCTCTGTGCTAAAGCTACTATTTTAAGTGACACTTTGCAACAAGTTATAAGTATTAACTATATTCATGCAAATGCAACATGGCATTGTCAGTTTCATAACATGCTAAAGTTGAACAATGAGGTATTCAGTGTGGATTTGCCATATCATTCTAAAGTGCGTTGGTTATCACAGGGACAGATGTTAGCCAAAATTTTAATCTCTGCAAGAACAGACAGTTAAATTTTACGAAGAACAGTTAAATTTTATGAAGAACAGAATCAGTAATGTGAATTATTGCAAAAATATGTCTATATGAACGCAGCATTTCTGTGTGATATCATGTCAAATCAAAATGACTTGAATATTTCTTTGCAAGGTAAAACTAAGTGTATATATGATATGTGGCAAAAAATCCAAGCATTTCGAAAAAAGCTATCTTTTTTCAAAACATTTCTTCTTCAAAAGGAAATTTTAGATGACGATTTTCCCCAGTTAGCAAAGGTCATTGATGAACAGGATGATATATGCGACTCATTTGAAGAATACACAGCTGTTATAGACCTATTAACTGGAGAATACAATGAAAGGTTCACTGACTTTGAGAATCATGACATCATACTCAAATGAGCATTTCAGCCTTACCTAGCTGATATCACCAAGGCACCTAACGAACTACAGATGGAGTTGATTGAGCTCTCAGTAGATGACATTTTAAAGTCATTGTCTGATGCTAAGAAAGATTCAATTGAAATATGGAAAAATGCAGAATACCCACACCTTCGGCAACATGCCTGAAAAATGCTTTCTTGCTTTTCAACCACTTATTGCTGTGTATCTATATTCTCCTACCTAACCCAAATCAAGACGCCCTTAAGGTCACAAATGAATGATACCCATCTAGAGGGTCAACTGAAACTGCAGACCTCCACGCTGCAACCAAATATTCAAATGCTTTCCAACAAAAAGCAGACACAACAAAGTCAGTAAAAGGCTAGTTAACTTTAAAATTAACAAATAGTTTTCATATTTTGAAATTATGAAGTACATAGTAGATTTTTACAAAATAATGTACATTTTTAAGTATATCTAATTGAAGTTTCTTGAATGTGGCCGTATTTGATTACAGCTAAATTAATGTGGCCTTCCAACATGAAAACGTTCCCCACCCTTGAACTAGGTAAACACTTGCTGAATGTGAGATTGTTTCCCCACAAATTCCACTCTCAAAAGGTCAATAACTCTTTAGATAACAATACAAGAAAAATCACAAGATAGCATGAGTAACTGCTAAATAGGTGCATGTGTTTGTGAACTTCCATCAGATTTACTGACTTACAGCACACAGGCAGGACCGTGACCTAGGCCAGCATTATTAGAATAGGCGAATCTGCACCCCCTCAGAAAAAGAGTCTGTGTGATCTGAGGCAGTGTGGACCAGGACCCCTAGCTCCAATATAGCACTGCTACAGCCCATCGTTCCACCACTATTGCTTGCTTCTTCATGTTTTAAAGACTTTTTGGTCTTCAAGATTCTTTTCTCAAATCAAGTACCCCTGGCAGGTCAGAACCAGTTGACAGGTACGGGCATCTGATCCTGGGGGAGGGAGGCTCTGGGAGGGAGAAGGGGGGTTTTCATGTGGGAGGAAGAAGGTGCCAAGATGGCCAAGGTTCTCTTCAGACAAGGGGGGAATACCCCTGCTCTTGCAACAGGCAGAAGGGAGAGAAGAGGGTGCCATGTGCCAATGCTCTGAAGGCAGATAGTTGAGTTAATCCAAGAACGGATTTTGTTAATGTGGTATCAAAAAGCTTAGAAGGGCAGGGAGTTTACTGTATTAGTAAGAGTTGGGTAGGACCTAATGCAGCGTTGGAACACACATCACGTAGGTCCTCCATCATAAGCAGCTTTACAGCCCCACCACGAGCTCCCAGAGGGAGTTAGCACATAGTCAAATTATTCTTAGGAATAGAAAAACGTTTTCAAAGCACCCATGGGACCCACCCTACATCTTTGGCCCTATTGCCTCACCTTCCCTCTACACCATCAGATCAACCTCCTCATTGTGTATGTTCCTCCAGCCTCCCAGTTCTGATGGCTGTTGCCCTGCCCCTGACACACACATGCACTCGCCTGTGCCTCCCAATCTGCTTTTGCCATTCCCACTACAAGGCACCTCCTCATCGCCATTCTTCAGTACCCATCTCCCAGCCCACCTCCTCCAGGAAGCCTTCCCGGAGAGCTTGCTTATTTAACCACTCATGCTGTGCTAGTTCTGGAGCCTCATTGGGACTTGCAGTTTACTGACCCTCATACTCTGTCCTTGTCTGAGGGTCCTCATGGTCTCAATTGTACACAAGGGATTTTAAGTTATGGCAGTGACTGAGTGATAACCCAGAGTCAATGCCACTGAAAGAGGAATGTATTACTGACGTGTCCCAGGAGGAGGGGCACACCATGGCAAGTGCACAGCCACAGGGGAAGCAACAGGAGTGGTCAAGAGGCAGAAGCATGAGTGAGGGGAAGGCCTCGGCCAGAGCCTTTATCGGGGCTTCCACGAGAGGGGCGAGGCAGGGCAGGGTGAGCAGTTTAGAAACAGCTAGTTTAAATGACCCCAGTGGGCTTAGGGCCATAGAGCCTCTCCCTAGTTGTGACTTAGCAGGGACATATTGGCAGGGTGTATGAAAGTTAGATAAGGAGGTGGTTCAAAGCCTGCGCTCTAAATTGTAAGAGAGATGGGAACAACTTGGGCTGACAGTTTGTCCCTATGACTAATGAATGCCAAATAGACTGATACAGAATCTACGAAAACACAGTTACAACACCCATCCACTCACTTCCGCTTCCAGGGCTCACCAATTCAATCACTCTCTTGCTAATACAGTAAACTCTCTTGCCCCTCTAACTTTTTGATATCTCATTAACACAATCCCTTCCCTAGATGAACTCAACTATCTCCTTCACTCCCTCAACTTGTAGCCATCAAACTCCTGGCACACAGCACCCTCTTCCCTCCCTTCTGCCTGTTATGACAGCAGAGGTATTTCCCCTCCTGCCCAAAGACAACTAACTCCCATCCTAGAATATACCCCAACTGGTCCCATCCTAGAATATACCCCAATGCTTCCTCAAGAACATCCATGCCAGGGACCTACCTCTCTAGTGAATCTCTTCCATCAGCATTCACAATTCCTAAAAAAAAGCAGCAACAGCAAAAAAAAAAAAAAAAAATTCCTTGATCAACCTGGGGGGGAAAACTTGTAATTTATATTCTAGACAAAAGACTACTTTCCCTAATACATAAAGATTTCTTCCAATTCAATAAGCAAAAGACCAACAACCTCATAGAAAATGGGTAAAACATAGGAATAGACAGTTCACAGAAAAGGAAATAGAAATGGCTCTTATATATATAACAACATGTTCAACTTTATTTATAGTAAGAAAAATGCAAGTTAAAGCTATATCGAGAAACTATTTTTTGTCTTCCAGATTGGCAATATCAGTGAGTTTGACAACACTCTCTATTGGAGGGTGTAGAAAATGAGCAACCTCACACATGGCTGGTAGGAGTGTACCCTCTTACAAACTCTATGGAGAGCAAATTGCTAGTATCTTTCAAAATACAAATGCACATACCCTCTGACCATCAATTCTACTTCTAGGACTTCATCCCACCTATAACCACCTACATTTGCAAAACGACTGAAGTACAAGGTGTTTCTGTGGGACATCATTTGTGGTGACCAAAGACGCAAGATAGCCTCTATGTCCAAAAAACAGGGAGATTAGTTCAATAAACTATGTGACATCCATATACTGGAACATTATATAGGTATGAACAAGAAAGAAGAAGCTCTGTCTGTGCTGATATGGAAACAGCTCAAGATAGATAGCTAAGTGGGAAAATGAAGAATCAGAGCCAGAGGGTGCACAGGGTGTGCCACCATTTGGGGGGAAAGCATCTATTTATGTCTTTACTAACACATGCATGAAACTGGTAAAGTTGCCTCCAAGGATGGGGGAGCTGGGAGGTCAGGGGAGATGGGGGGATGAAAACTCTTCACAGTGAAATCTTCACATTTTTTTCCCATCTCAATCCTGCTCCTTCTGCAATCTTCATAATTTTTGAATTCTGAGCCATTTACATTTGTTTTCTAAAAAAGAAGGAGGAGGGGCAAAACAAGTAAGATTAAACGCACAAACAAAACCCTCTCTAGCCCACTTCCCTTTCTGGCTTCCACACTCTCTCCTCACCTCCACTGACGCGTTTTTGGAGGGACTTTTCTGCCAGCTGTCTCTCTTCCCACCGGCAGCCCCATTCCTCTGTCCCACCCCTCCCTGTGGCCCTTCCAAATCAGCGGCCACGTCTCAGTCCCCTCCCCGTCGCTCGCCCTGCACAGCCACGCCCTGCTCCTTGCACGCTCTCACGTGGGCTCCACAGCACCGTCCTCTCCAGGTTTCTCTGCTACCTCTCTGGGAACCTGTCCTCAATTTCTAAATGTGGGCGCTCCTGCTGCTTCCTGCCAGGCCCCCCTCTCGGTGCTCCTCTTCTCAGTCCACGGGTGCTCCCTGGGCGACCCCACCCACCCATGGCTTCTCTCCACCTGTACGCATGTAACTCCCACATGTATATCTCCAGCCAGACCTCTCTTCTCGGCTCAGAACCACACTTGATGTCTCCCAGGTGTCTCCAACCCAACATGCCCAAAATGTAACTCGCCAGCTTCCAGACAGTTTCATCGTCCACTCCTGGGGGGTTTGCTTGCCACTCTCATGCCCAGACGCTTTCAGTCGTCGAAACCTAGCAGTGTTCCCTCTTGGATATCCCTAGCATCTGTCCACTCCCTCCCACCTCCTGTCCACCGCTGCCTGCCTAATCAGAGCCTTCCCCATCCATTCAGTGAGGAACCTACACCAGCTCTTTCCCACCTCAGGGGCCTTTGCACATGCTGTAACCTGTGCCTTGAATACTCTCCTCCACTCTCCACCCCTGCTTTACCTTAATTAGTTCTTATCTATCTTCTAGAATTCAGACTAACATCATTACCTCAAAGAAGCCCTTCTTGACTCCTGGACCAATGGATCTCACTGGGGGCAGTTTTACTCCCCAGGGAACATTTGGCAATGTCTGGAAACACTTTTGGTTGTCACAAGTGGGGAGGGTGTGTGCATGTGTGGCTACTGGCACCTACTGTATAGAGGCTAGGCATGCTCCTAGACCTCCTGCCTTAGACAAAGTCATGTCCCATGACACACTTTTGTAACACACTCTGTTTCTCCTGCATACCACCTGTCATGATTAGATCTTTAACTGTGCCAAGGTATTGGCCAAGTTCCGTTCTCTGAGCTTTATGGGATGAATAAATGAATTAAAGTCACTGGGCATGTTTATCTCTGTATCTCCACCCCCAGTACCCAGACTGAGCACAGAGACTCGAGCTTTGTAGTGAAAAATGTTTGATATGACACGCTCAGGGCAGGGACCAAGGCACCCTGAGCAGAGGCCATCCCATGTCCCGGCCTCCAACTCCGCTGGGCCCCCCATGTCATCTGATGGCAGTCCTTTCCCTTGCCCTTGACCGGTCTCTCACCCTGGACCATGGCACCTCGCTCTGCACAGCCTTTGCACACTCATCAAGCCCTCATCTCTCTGTTCATCTCCCCCACGTGGTTCCATGGGCCCCTAAAGGCACCCTGCCTGAGCTTATCCCCTCCTTTTCTTGTCAAACCAGCTGCTCCTCCTGTGACCTCGCCCCACCGCTAAACCAGAAGCCTGGCATCTTCGTGTGGCATATCACCCCTCAGGCCTACTCCCCCCACCCAGCCAACGACAGCCTCGGGGTGACCCAGCTTTCTCTGACTTGGTCTTCCTGCCTTAAGCCTCTTTCCCTCTCAGTCCCCCTGGGGCATCACTCCCAGCTATGTCCTCTAAGGTGACCATCAGCGTGTGTCACTTCCTGATTAAAACTCCTTCAATGCATTTCATGTTCACATGTCCACAGGCCAAAGCCAAGTTCCCTAGCCTGGCAGAGGATGAAACGTGCAAGACCCTCCATACTCTACCCGCTCACTCCCACCCTCCACGGTGGCATCTCCAGCCACAGCCTTTTTCAGCTCCAGCACAAACACCCTGGAGGCACTTATTTCATGCCAGTGTAGGCTCTTTCCTTCCCTCCGCTCCTCTCCCCTTCCCTCTTAAATGCCCAAGGATCTCACAGTCATCCTTAAAACCCAGTTCAAACACCTCTTCCTCGATAGGATGGAGGTTCCTCAAAAAATTAAACATTGAATTACCATATGATCCAGCAATTCCACTTCTGGGCACACACCCAAAGGAAGCGAAAGCAGGGACTCGAACAGATATTTGCACACCCATGTTCACGACCACGTTATTCACAACAGACAAAGGGTGAAGCAACCCAAGTGTCCATCGACAAACAAATGAAAACAAAGTGTGGTATACACATACAGTGGAATATTATACAGCCTTAAAAAGGAAATTCTGACACATGGATGAACCTCGAGGACATTAGGCTAAGTGAAATAAACCAATCACAAAAAGGCAAAGACTCCACTTATATGAGGTGCCTAGAGTAGTCAAATTCATAGAGACAGAAAGTAGAATGGTGGGTACCAGGGGCTGGGAGAAGGGAAATGGGGAATTAGTGTTTACTGGGCACAGAGTTTCAACTGGAGGATGATGAAAAGTTGTGGAGACAGATGGTGGTGATGGTTGCACAACAATGTGAATGTACTTAAGGACAATAAATTGTGCACTTTAAAATGGTTAAAATGGCAAATTTTATGTTTTGTATATTTTACCACAATAACAAAAAATCAAAAAACAAAACAAAATAAAAAATCCGCCTCTTCTTCTTATGCAGCTGCCTGAACATTACCACCACCTCCCCAAACTCGTGTGTGCCCCCACCACCCGGCCCCGATTTCCCATTACGCATCCTGGGTGGATTTGACCATACCCCCTCTGTGCACACGTGCACATTCATAGCACACTGCAATGACAGATGACATCTGTGTCTGCCCTCCCATACTGAGACTTGTTTCTGCAAGTCTGCAAGGGACTATATCTCATCCCCTGCTCCTTCCCCACAGCTAGCCCATAGTCTAGAGCAGAGTTTCTCCATGAGGACTATAAGAATAAGTAACCCAAACCAATAGTTCTGGGTTGATACTATCCCAAACCTCACCTGTTGTCCCCAGAACAGTGATTTACTTCTAAGATTCATCAACAAACCCCTCCCACTCCCCCACCCCCACACCCAGAAGATCTGCCCTTCCATTAAGCAACAAGCTCAAAAGGGGGCTTCCGTGGACAAAGTTAATAAACAGCTAACTTAGGAGGAATAAACAAAATAAAACCAGGGGTAGGTCAGTGTAGGCGTGCCCATGCATCTAACAACACCACACTCTGCCCTCTCTCCCTCCTCTGCCCAGTTGGTGGGCTGATTCACTTCCTGTATCCCGTCCCAGGGCAGCGTGAGAAGGGAAAGTGGGGGAGAAGCTGTGTCCTTAGGGCACGGATAGATGATGAGTCACCACACTGCCCTGTACTGGAAGGCCGCTGACCTTCATGTGTGGGCCCAGACCACAGCACCCCCAGCCCCAACCTTCTTATGTAACCCAAGGTCTGGAAGGCAAGGAGAACTGGCCTTGGCTGTCAGCATGAGGTCCAGTGGGCCCATCCGACCTTAAGTCCTTGGACTCCCCTACCTACTGACTCCACAGTGCGCACTCACAAAAAAGGGGCTTGAAAGAGAAAACTGTCTTCCCTGTCCTGAGGAAAATCGCTGGGAGGGTCTTCAGAGATCATTTAACCCAGGGAGTCTCAACCAGAGATGCTGTTTCCCTGAAAGGACATTTGGCAATGCCTGGGGACAGTCTTGGTTGTCAAGAAGGGGATGGGAGGTGATGCCATGTCATCTACCAGGCAGAGGCCAAGGATGCCACTACACATCCTGCAATGTACAGGACAGTTTCCCATGTCCAACCCCTCCCCCAACAACGAATTATCCAGTCCAAAATGTCAACACTGCTGAGGTTGAGACATCAGAATCTAATCCAAGCTGTCTCTTTTACAGAAGAGGAAACTGAGGCCCAGAAAGTGACATGGCCAAAGTCACACTGTGAGTTAGACAGTGTCAGAATCCAGGGCTCCCCACCAGCTACCAGGAGTGCACTGACCAACTCCAAGGCCGGTGGCATGCTGGTGGGGTGGCTGAATTTGGAACCCTGGGATCTAGAAGCCATGACAGTTGGGCTCCACATCTCTGGAAGGCTCCAAATGAATCCTACCAGGGTTAGCCTGACCGCCTTGGCCACAGGGCTCCCAAATAATCAAAGAGAAATAATGCCTTAAGGGGCTATGGTGTGTCCAGGCAAAATGACCCTGCCTGAGGCTTAGGCAAAACTCCCCCTTCAAGGCCAGAGCATGCTGGGGGTGGCCCTCGCCTGAGGTCAAAGTCAGAGAAGAGGGCAACTGTATGAGGTAAAGCCTGGCTTGCAGGATAGGACTTGGAGGGTGTGGGTGGGAATTAAACCTTGGATTACTGCTTTGGGGGGCACTATCTTTTTTCCTAGATGCCAAAAATGATTGTATCTCTGGCACCTGTTGGCTCCTCACTGCAATCCTGCATAATTTCAAAGTGACATCTAAAGTCACTCTTACCTTTTTCCCCAAGAAGCCACCACCATGTCCCCAACCATGGGTCACACACCAGGGCATCAGAGCTGATGGTGCAGTACCATTGTTTATAAACAACTGACTCACATCATGTTGCAACAGGAGTACTTTTCCATGCACTGTGGCTGAAAGTCAGCAAACTTATAGTAATGGGGTGATAAAGAGAAAGCCAGGGGACAGGAATGCATGAAGCTATGTCTCAGGTCAAGGCCTCACCCTCTACAGGAGATGGGAGCCTACAGAGGGCAGCTGGGGACAAGGATGGCAGGGGCAGGGGGAGGGCCTATAATGGCCTCAGACACAGAAGGTACCATTACAGATTCGTTTCTTCAGGCAAAGCATTATCACTGTTCCCTCATCTGCCCTGTCCCCTTCTTCC
Source organism: Daubentonia madagascariensis (assembly GCA_023783475.1). Taxonomy (NCBI): domain Eukaryota; kingdom Metazoa; phylum Chordata; class Mammalia; order Primates; family Daubentoniidae; genus Daubentonia; species Daubentonia madagascariensis. The sequence goes on along the minus strand of JAKFHU010000144.1, from coordinate 253,113 downwards.
CTAATTTTTCCAACATGCTGGAAAACTCCTACATATCTCTCAAGGCCAAACTTCTGGAGTCCCTCCCCCAACTCCAAGGCTGAAGTACGTGCCAACTCTGAATTTGGCAAACCATAATGACAATGGACAAAGATGTTTGGGGTCAATAGCAGGGCTTGGGGAAAAAACCCAAAGTTCCCCATGGATCTAACATATGGGCCAACACAAGAGCTGCTTCCTCTGTAAAGGGTGTGCTGAGAGCCCTGGCCTCCAGACTCTCTTACCAGATTCCCAGGTGAGGCCTCGGAGCCCCAAGCCTTCCCTGGGCCTCTGGTTGCACTTCTCAGACTGGTTTGCTATCCCTAGCCCAAGGCCATCGAAGCCTCCACTCCTGCCCCAGGGCTGCCTGGAGCCTGACTTTGGACTTCCTCAACTCTCCCATGCCCTGGAGAATTTCAAAAGGCTGCCTGGAGAGGGCACTATTTTCACCAAGAGATGACTCATTGACAGAGGATCTGGCTGCATTGGAGAGCAGCCCTGGGAGGTTCCTTTTGAGGCTAGAGGTCTGATGGGGATTACTCCTTCCTGGAACATTCCAATCATCCCATGTGGTGGCCATCTCTTCAGTCCCCTCTGGGTAACTCTGGAGGCAGCTGGCCTGAAGTTTCTTGTCAAGGGGGATCTTAAGCACCCCTAGCAACCTGGTGCAGGGGACAGACCCAGCTTTGAATTAATTTGAGTTCAATTAGGAAAATCTCTAGCTCTGCCTCCAAGAGTCACTCTTTGCCTCTGGGCCTCAGTATTCCCATCTGTACACTGAGAAATGGTGGGTTGGATGTATTCATTTATTCAACTCTTATTAACTGTGCACCTACTACACTCCGATCCCTAGGGATAGACCAGGGAACAAAAGAGACAGAAAGCCATGCCCTCAAGTAGCTGATATTCTAATGGGAAGGGCAAATGATAAACAAGATTAAAAAAAAGTGGAATATATAGGATGCCAGAAGGGGATAAGTGCTATGGAAAATACAGCAGAGAAGGAGTGAAGGGACGTGACCTCTAAAGGCTTATTCAGCTGAGAAATTTCGTCTAAAGCTCTTGCTCTGCTGAGTCCTTGTTAAGAGACAAGAGTGGCAGCAGAAAACTGGACAGCTCTCGGGGTGGTAGGGATGGCAGGTTTGTGCAGGGGCTTGAGCCCCAGATACTCTCTCAGCAGCCTCGTCCAGGGAACAGAACTGACCAGCTCTGGGTGTCCTGGCTTGGGTCTGCTGAGGAGTCCAGGAGTCACAGGGTTCCTGGCAGGGCCTCAAAAATCCTGCCTGGGTGCAGGATTTCTTCTAGAGCTGGGTAGCCTGCAACTTCAGGGCACTGCTATGGAAAGTCTCCTACATTCTTCACTCTGCCTTCCCCACTCTGCCCTAGCCTTAGATAAACAAGACACTGACCACCTCCACCTACAGGGGTGCTCAGACACCTCCCTTCCCTCCTTCTGACCTTCCCCTACAAGGTAGGTTAAACTCCTCATTTCTCACAAATTTTCTTATACAGGAGGGGGATCTAAAACTCCTCATTTCTCACAAATTTTAGCAATTTCTCTTCCTATAGAGATTATTTTCGATCAATAAATACTTCTTGCAAACCTACTGTGCACTTAGAATGAGGCCTGCTTTCTGAGGGATACCATGATGCATGGCCACTGCTCAGAAGGAACTTACAGCCCAACTAGGGAGGCCAGGCTAAATCACATACACATGAGAAAACAATCACGTCTAACAGCTTGTTTTGTAGCTTGCAGAGCCCTTTGGACCACTTACTCTCTCATACAACCATGCAGAGTCTATTGTGCCCATTTCACAGATGAGGAAATTAAGGCCCAGAAAAGCAAGTTCTTTTCCCCCAATTCATGGTTGCCCCATAGAGTGGTAAAGAGAGAGAGGAGGCAATAAAGATTAAAATTTCCAAATAATATTTCCTGGAGGGATAGGTAAGAATTCCATGTAGAGGGGACAAAGTCCCTCTGCCTCCAACCTAGGGAAGGGCCAGGCTGGGCATGTGACCCACCACCCTCTGCCTCTCCTTGGCCGGACAAGAAGTGATTGAGGGTAAAACAAAAGCTCATCGTGTGTCTGAAAAAGCACATGGGATTATGGATGTGCTCACTGGTTTAAAAAAAAAAAAAAGTTGCCCCAAGTGGGGAAGGATGTCAAGGGATCTTGGTGGTAGTGCTGGGCACCCTTCTGGTCCAGCCTTACAGAGTGTCCTCTGCTCACCAAGGGCAGGGATATACCAGATGGAAAAGAAGCCCTGCTGTTCAGGTTAATTCATTCCATTCTCAAAAGTAGAGCCCCTTTCACGTGCCAGGTGGTATGGCTACAGCAGGGGACAAAGCAGTCCCTGCCCTCCTGCAGTTCCTGGAGCTTAGCAAGGAGCTGGCTCTCTCTTGGAGAAGTTTCCTGACTGGATTTTATTTCTGCTTGGAGGTGCCTTCTCCTGGTGTACCCCTTTCACAGGAAGAACCTGGGGGTGGGTACAGGGAACGGGGAGTAGAAGCAAACCCGTGCTGAGTCAGGGATGCAGCAAGAATGCAGAAGCAACCATCCGGTTCTGGAAGGCTGTGGTTTGAGGCCCACCGCTCAGTGGTGAAAAGTCCACCACTTTTCTTCAGCAAAGAAACCTAAACCTCTGTGGGCCTCCTTTTCTTCCTCATCTGCCAATGGGCTAACACCTACTACCTCACTGGCTTGTTGTGGGGGTCAGATGAGATCAGAGATGTGTCCATGTTAGCTGGTTCTTCTCTGATCCACTACCCCTCCCCATCTCTGCTCTCTGGCTCTGAGTGGGAAGGGGCATTTGTCACCCCATTCCACGGTGAGCTGAGCCCTCCTCCCTACCTAAGCTGGAGGAAGCCCGTTCTGCTCACATCAACAAGGGTTACTGGGCTCCTGAGCTCTGTCCCTGCGGGCAGTGGCCCACTCCCTCTCCTGGGCTCCTCTGGCTGGGACTTGGGAAGTGGCTGCGGCTAGCTGCCTGGACGGAAGACGGGACACCCAGTAGCTGGGCACCCACTTCGGCAGGGCCCAGACCGACCCCCGTGGGCAGAAGACCCACTCACTCGCACCGTCTTGCTCAGCCCAGTATAATAGCGTGTGTCTGGCCCAAGAAGGCGGGAAACACAAATGTAAAGAAATTGCCCACCGTGCAGTCCCTCTGCAAGGATTGTTTTAAGGGATGGAGCGGCACGTGCAAACGCCTTGACGAGAGGGAAAGTGTGAGAAGGCAAACACCACGGATTTCAGCCGAGAGCCTTGTGCAGGGCCGCGGCCGCCCCACCTTCACACGGGCGCCCCGCGTGCGGGCCAAGGTGGCTGCATTGCACCGCCGCCCGGGGCACGGCCGCCCCGGCGCAAACTTTCCGGGACCCGCCCTCCGAGCCGCACGCGGGCGCCAGGGGCACAGGGGCGGCCGCGGGCAGAGGGCGCGCGTGGACGCGGAGGTGGGGAGGCCGCGTCCCGTCCCCGGTTACCTGGGCTCCGAGGGTCACCGGCGTCCAGTGGACGGGGCTCGGGGACGCGGCACTGGCAGACCGGAGACGGGCCAGTCCTCCCGTGGCCGCAGCGATCCCGGGCTCGCGGACGCTGCACCTGGCCCGGCGACTCGGCGCCTACCCACGCCGGTCCCCGCCCATCCCCTGCCGCGCGGGCGGGGCGGGGCGGGGCGGGGCGGGGGAGGAGCCGCGGCCTGTGGGCACCCTCCCCGCCCGCCTGCCCTCGCCACCTGCCGCCCACCCTGCACGCAGAGACCCAAAGGCTCGCCCCACTCCTCAGCCAACGCCACGCGCCCACGGGGGTCAGGGCTGCGCACAGACCCTCTCACCCCCTACGCCCCTAGGGCCCATATGCTCCACACACCCCCACCCCCAGGGGCCTGAGGGCTGTGGGCCCCGAGGGGCCTCCTTGAGGGCAGACTGAGCCTGCCCCTCAGAAAAGTGCATGGGGTGGAGCACAGAGGAGAGGAAAAAAGCTGGGTACCCGCAGCCCCACCCCGCAGTGTCCTCTACCCTGGTGGGAGAGGCTCCTGGCTGCTCTCGACCCTGTCATCAGTTCCACCCTGCTCTCTCTGGCGTGCCCAGAGCCCTGGGTCCATTGCCAGCCCTCACGCTCTCTCCTGGCGCTCCCTTCCCAGGTCACAAGCGCCCAGACTGGAAGGTGCTGGGCCTGGACCTCTGCCACCCAGTGGACACAGCGATAAGAGATGAAGAGACACAGAAGAAACATTTGGCTCCAGGGACCCAGACTCGGTGGCTACTCCCGGGTGCTGAAGGAACAGGTTGCAGCCACTTCCTGCCCCCACCCCCACCCACCAGAGGAATTCTGGAAAATCCACCCTTGGACCAAACTCGCAGACTGAGGCGGGGAGGTGGGCGGGATGTCTCCTTAGCCACACCTTTCAGCCCCAGGCTCTCTGAACTCCTCTGCTCCCTGCCTTGCCTCCTTTGCTGAGTGTGCAGACGGTGGAAAGAGCACAGGTCCACAGATCTGTGCTGTAGTCTCCATTTAACTCTGTGACCTTGGGCAAGTCTCTGGCTCTTTCTGGGCCTAAGTTTCCCCATTTGCAGTGAGTGGGTTGCAGTCAGCTATCTCTAAGTCTCCTGAATGGTGCTATTGGGCACCTTGCTTTATTAGGTTTTTCTGTGGCTATACATCTTTCAAGGGTGTGAGGCCATACAAATGGGCAGGCAGGCAGTCATCTTCTGCAAACCAGAGCTTGACAAGAATGACTGGGCATAAGGAGAGTGGAGCCCAGCCCCAGCTCTGTGCTGGATTCAGCATACCCCTTGGACAAATCCCTCACCATCTACAAAATGGAAATTGACGATCCCTGCTTTGCCTTTCCAAGGCTGTTGGGGGGACTCAATGAGATAGTAGTTATGAAGCCCTTTGAAGGGGGAAATGGAGGAGTTTCATGCTTTCTGACACCGCCTTCTGATGCCCGGGACAGTGATAGGTTTGAAGGCAGAATAGGGTGTGAGGTATTGTCTGGGAGGCAAAGCCTCGTTGCCCACCCTGCAGAAGGCATGCACCCAACCACCACCAGCCAAGGTAAACAGTGCCCAGCGCCCCACCCGGACTCCTGACTACTGCAGCCATCTTTGTGTGCACCTTGGGAAAACTAAAGAGGGAACAAAGTGTAAATGAAGGTGGTCAGTGGATTGCTGATGAATCAATTAGTGTGTCGTGGCCAAAGACACCCTCCTCGGCTCTTAGGGAGTTTGAAGTCTAGCTGAATGGTTAAACACGAACCCTCTGGAAAACGATGTGAGCAAGGAGAGGGTGTCGTGGGTGGTGAGCACACAGGGGGATCAGAGCAGGGGAGGGGGGCCCGGGAGAGGGGGGACTGAGACCCATGGAGAAGAATTTAGAGAGTATTGGGTTCAACTCACCCATTTCATAGTAAGGAAATGGAGGCCCAGAGAGGAGAAGTGACCTGCCCAAGGGCACACAGTCACAAGAATTAGGAGCACAGCTGAAACTTGGGCCTAGGACTTCAGGACTCTATGCTGGGTTTAGGCCTCCTGTGCAGCCCAAGGAGACTTGAAAAAGCTTGGGAACGACTGGGATCCATGCCAGTGGGTGGGAGGAGCACCCTTGCTGGGAAAAGGAGCTGAGCCAAGATGCAGAGGTAGAAACCTTGCATAGCCAGAGGCAGGGGCTGGAGTCACAGGCAAGGGCTGGAAGGAGGGAGTTGCACAGACCTGGAAAGCCAGGCTGAGAACTGTAGACCTTGGAGGATTTTGAGCCCACACCAATTGGGGAGATATGGGCACAGGACATTTCTGGAGAGACGCAGGCTGAAATTACCTCATGAGAAAGCAGGTGACATGTCAGGAAGGCAGCGAGGTGACATGGAAAGAGCACCAGCAGTCAGGCAACCTGTAGTGAAATGGCCTTGAACAAGCTGTTGTTCTTCTCTGACCCTCCATTTCTTTATCTGTGGAATGGGAGATAGTAACCTTTTTGCTTTCAGGGTTATTGTGGTAACCACTGAATGCATGTGGAAGTACTTTGTAAACTGCAGAGTGCCAAGCAAATTTAATATTTGGAGTTGTGTTGTTTTCCAGTGGCCTCAATAAACGTTTGTGGAACTGACTTGGGTTGGATTGGGCACTGCATATCTCTTTGTGGCAATGGGAGGTTGGCCCACACTCAGGAGGTATCTGCAGCACTCAGAGGGCGGCTGGGGGGGGGGGTGCGAAGGGAGGAGAACTCCAGGCATAAATGTCAGTGTCCCTTTGTTGCCTTTACAGCATAACTCAGTGAACCTTTTGGGGGGAACGGTTCCATCCCAGTCCACACGACTCGGAATCTCCTATCCCTTCCTTCGCCTGTGTGTTCAGGATGTACCATATCAGATGTCATTTTTCTCTGTACATGTTCTTCAGCCATCCCAACCATGTGCCTGCTGCTCAGGGCCTCGCCAGCAACTCCTGGGTGGGCCCAGACTGCCTGTCCCCTTTGTATTTGTTCAAAAGGCCTTGTCTGACAACAGAAACAGGGCAAAAGAGACACCATCATCCTCACTTAATGGCAAGACTCTCAGATGCTTTACCAGGTCCCTCGAATGCCTTCTCGGCCCTCTGGCCCCCAACCCTACCCTAAGCCATAAGTTCACTTCCTCCTCTCACCTCCTCTGCAATGGAGTCCTCAGGGCAGGGCTTCATGCCCCACTGGGAAGATCAGAACTGAGCCTGGGAGAGGCGCCGCTGCGCCCAGCAGCGCCAAACCTAGAACAACAACCTCACCCACACCGTGGAGCTGCCCTGCTGACAAGGCCATTTCCCGGCCATTATGTCATCGTGCCTGCAAGTATTAGCCTCATTTACAGAGGAAGAAATGGCCGCTAAGTGAGTTCCCGTATGTGGTGTACAGGAACCTCTCAGAGAGCTTTCCTTTCTGCCACTGTGTTCAGGCAAGTGGTCGGTATTGGTATTGGTTTCCTGAGGCTGCCATAACAAATGGCCACAAACATGGGGCTTTAAAACACGTTTACTTTCCCTTTTTCCAAATAAGGTCACAGTCACAGGTAATGGAGGACATATCTTTAGGGGTATTCAAGCCACTGCAGTGTCTTTGCTCCCACTGGTGGCGCAAGGTGGTGCAGCAAGGCCAGTGTGCTTTCATCCTTCCCTCGGTTTCTCACCTCATCGTCCTAGCTGCCTGGAGAGAGCCTCTTACAGCATCTTCTCCCATCTGGTCCTGCTGTGCAGGAGAAAGGAGGCTAAAGCCATATGGGGACCTTGCTGGGGGTGTTGAGTTGGGGGACCCACCTCCCTCCGGCTCCCTTTCCTATCACGTCACAGTCTGGCCATGGCTCTTCAGTGCACCCTTGATTCCCCCTCCTCTACCATCCTCCCATCATGGGGGCCCTATGGGAAGATGCCCCTTGCAGGAGATGGACTCAGAGAAAGTGACTATTCTCCCTGCTCACCCCACCCTGTGCCCTGACCCCTCGTCTGATGCCCAGGTCCCAACAGCCCTTTGCCCGGGAGCCACAAAGCTTTGCATTCCATGCAGAGAGCACCAGACTCTCAGGCAGACCCCTGGGGGCAGGGGACACTGCAAGTGGCAGTCCCTCCCGGGGCATGGCTCCTGTCCTGAAAGCGGGATTGAGGAAGTGGAGCATGGAAGGGTGGCCCTTGAAGAGCATGTGTAGAGGGGAAGATGCCAAGAGGGGAGGAGGGTGACCCTCCTTGGCCAGAGAGAAACCATGAGGGTCTGTCATCTCAGTCACCTGAAGGAAGCCCCAGGCCCGCCCTGTGCCAGGTGGGCTCCTCGGGGCCAGTGTCCATCAAGAACCAGAGCACACAGCAGGGCACCCAGGGCCATCTGACCTGAGTAGTAAAGACGCTTGGAGAGAAGCAGAGATGCTGTGAGAGGGACCCGCAGACTTGTGGCGTCCAAGGTTGCCTCTCTCTCAGATGCCAGCTTTCCAGGCCCACAGTTCCTCTTGGGCAGCCCTCTGCTTGCAAGGGGAGAGCTGGGGGGCTGGGCTTGAAGCAACAATAGCATAGAAGCACGCTGCTTTATTTAGGTGAAGGGTTTATTTGTGGCGGCTTGAGTGGGGGGGTCGCAGCATAATCTCTGATAGAAATTATGAAGGCGGTTTAGCCCACCCTCCCCCTGCAAGCACCCTGGTTACCCATAGTAACCTCTGTTTTCTCCTATTAGCCTAAGAGGGTCCCTGTTCCTGCATCCAAAAATGCCCTAACAAGAAAATATAACATCCAGTCCAGTGGTTCTCGATCCTGGCTAGACGTTAGCCTCAGACACCAATGCAATCTGAATCTCTGGAGGTGGGCCTAGGTCTTTTTTAAAGCTCCCCCGGGGGTTCTGAAGTGCAGCCAGGATGGTGACCCCTAGGTAGTCCAACTTGATCAGCCTGCTTGATTTTCCTGGCACCTTGAGAGCCAAGGCCACTTCTGCTTCCTCATCATCTTGCCCCCACAATGCTCTGGGTTGGACCCAGCACACAGCAAATATACAAGCAAATTAATACGTGGGGCACGCGTGGAGCCTTGCTCCAGCAAATAGCCACAGTGGAGGATTTCCCCAGCAGCAGTTGCAGTTGCACGTTGCTTGCTGCTTCTCTGGGTTTCTCCCTGCCCAGCCCCCTGAGGGCGTGGACGCTGCAGATGTGCTGCAGATGTTGACGCTGAGTCAACACTTGAGGATTAATGGGACGAGGAACGCTCCTCTGGCATCTGCTTGCAGCCTGCAGCCACTGCCTCTCCTTCAGGGCTAAAGGCCTTCATGGTTTGCCCCAGGCAAAATGTCCACTGCCCCAGCGAACCCAGAGACGCCTCCCCTGACCCCAGCTCCCTCTCAGCCTTCAGGTAGCAGTTGTCTGCAAGCCCCAGGCAAAACCTGTACTAGGCTCTCTCTTTCAAGAGCCACAAAAATCCACAAAAATATTCATCACCTTTCACCCAGCAATCTCACACCAGAGAAGGCAGCCTAAAGAAATAATCCTCAAAAAATGAAAAAAGCCCTTTGAACAAAGTGTCAGCATTATATCTAATAGAGGAAACTTGAAGCAACTTAAATGTGCAGCCCCAGAACACTGGTAAGTAACAGCACACCCCTTTTTAAAAGCTAATTGTGAAGACTCTGTTGCAACATGGAAAAACACTGATGATATGGTGTTGAGAGCAAAATTTCACTGGCCGGGAGCCCAGTTATGAAAAAGGTGTCTATATGCCTGGACAAGGTCTGGAGGGGAATTGGAAAAAGAAAAAAGAAAACCAAAATGCCCATTTAGTAGGTTTGGGGGATTGTGGGTAATTGGTTTTTTTTATTTTGGGGATTGTTGTAATATGGTTTGTGCAATAAATATTTAATATGAGTATATTATAATAATAATAATAATTCATCCTGTGTTCAGAGAAGGCTCTTGAATGCACCTATTCAAGCACAGGTGTAAATGAGCACAGGTCCCCAGGTGGGCTGCCCTTCTGGTATTTGCATTTGAAAGGAGCCCAGGTGGCAGACCTATTTTACAGGCAGTGGAAGGCCCTGAACTCGCCACCTGTAGCTAACTCCCTTCCGCACACCTGCACCCACCAGACTGCCAGTCTTCCTGCCCGAGTGTGCCCTCCTTATGGGCAGTGCAGGAAGGAGACAGACAGTTGTGGAGAGCTTACGGGTAACTCGGGCTCTGAGCCTCACATTTTCTGGGCATTGTTTTATTCCATAATAAGAATATCCATGGGGTCAGATGAGGACACTCCGAGGGGGTAGGAAAGGTGCTGAGGGGCCAGGGCTAGCACAAGGCAGAGCTCTGTATCCAGGTCTGAACCCAGGTGGACACAGCCAAGGGCAAGGACCTTCTCCCCTCTGTTTCTGGGTCTTTTCCCTGGGGGGTGGGGAGGGGAGAGGTGACAGGGCTATCCCAAGCCTTCTCAGCAGCAGGCTGGACAGGCACGGACACTTCCAGAGCTGGGACAGAGTGCTGCCCCAGGGAGGAGGGGCTGGCCTGGGCCTGAGGCTTTCTGAAAGTCTGGGTGTGGGCGTTTCAAAGTTGTGTTCTCAGGAAAGGCTGGAGGAAGCCTCGCTGTGTTCTCTGTCCCCACACAGCTCAGGAGCCTTTGGAGGTAGGAAGTGCTCCCTTGCTGCTCTCTTGGGGCCTGGCCTGGCTAGCCACAGGGCTGCTCAGGGCCGGCCGATGAACACTGTGACATACCTAGTCTGCTCAAGATGTGGAAGTCCAGATTTACATGGAACATTCGGTGGGAGGGGAAGGCTTCACTGTGATAAGAGGGCTTAAAGTGGTAATAATAGCCAATGCTTACCAAGCTCTTACTACAAGCCCGGTGCCAAGAACTATATCGGCTCAACATCTCATATGATGTTCACCAAACCCCTGCCTATCATCATCCTGTTTTACAGGTTGGAAAACTAAGGCTGTGACTTGTACAAGGTCACACAGCTGGAACTCAAATCAGGACTGGTCCAAAGTTTGTGCTCTCAGGTGCTGGGCTGTACTGCTTCTCTTAGTAGTCAGAGGGTATATTTAGATTTTCCAAAATTAAATATACATACAATTATTCCTGGAACATGTATGCTCTGAGGTTTACTACCACATATAACCTAGAGCTAATGTTTAACATGGGACTCCTATTCATGTTAACCAGCCAATCTTGAGGCTTTTACAAGATCGTACCCTGGAGGCAAATGTGAATATTCAGATAATGTTAGGAGTAGGCATTTTGTCCACTTTTCTTTTGGGAAATATGGAGTCCATTTCATACAATAAGCCAGAAGGAACTATAGAAATCTATTAGCTATTCTAGGAATAGTAAGATCCTAAAAGGGCAAGTGATTTGCTTGTCACTTGGTGAACAAAGGCTGACTTTGCATTTGTTGCCACCTGCCCTGCTGGGGTTTCTTCCGCCTTAAAAATTTTTGTGCAACTATTAATATTTTGGAGGTGGTTTCTGACACTGATACTAGAAAGTCCCTTTGGGTCCGGCCCATCTCATACCTGCTCTGGACAGTTTATGTTCCTCACCTGAAAGATCCAAGTGTCATGTCTTTCTTCTGATGAGCCACATGGATCACCTTGGCCTCCAGTGAGAGCAGCAGCCGCTGTGAATCACTAACAGCAGTGATCACCAGCTTCCTGGCTATTAAGGAACTTTCTGAACCATAGTCAGATTTGAGAATACTTCTGAAATCCCTGCTAAATATTTTAGCATGGGGAGGGAGTTGCCAAAGAGAGGGAGAAGATAATCAAGGGCTTTGTAAATATTTAATTTACCCCCGAGCTGGTATTCTTAATTACAGAACATTAACATCTTTATCATAATATTCCCGAGTCTAACTAATGACAAACAATCCTTTGTCAGGCTCACATCGAAACCCCCATCAGAAGTCTCCAGCCAGAGCTTCCTTCCACTGGTCCCACGTTCTGTTCCCTCCATCCTCCCAGGCCGCACACCCCTTCACTTCCCTGGCACATCCTTGCCACCAAGAGCCAAGTGGGAGGCGGGACAGATTGCATATCCCTGCTTATAGATGGGGAGCCAGAGGTTGAAAGGATCAGGGAAGCTGGTAAGTTTCTGTCCCACTCTGGGTCCCAGGGAGGACCCCTAATGACTCTTCCCTTCTCTGAGCTCCGTTCTCCTGTAATGATGACTGAAGAGAGTCAGCAAATCGCACGGAAAGAAAGGGCCGCCTAAAACCTAAAGCCTAATTCCCGCCCGGGCCTGTCAGGGCTGAGGGCCCGTGGGCCTCAGGGCGGGGGTGATCGCCAGGCAGCCCAGAGTCAAAGCCAGCACCCACCCTAGCCTGCCAGCCCAGGTGCCCCCTTCATCAGCAGTGGCGTCTGCACCCTCATTCACCACTCCAGGGCTGGCTACCGCATGCGTATCTCGAATTCTCGGGACAACCTGGTGAGGCTGCTGTTATCATCCCATATCGAGGATGAAGTAACCAAGGCAGCTCCGAGTGGTTAAGTAGCTTGTTTAAGCTCACACACTTGGCAAAAGGCTGAGTCAGGACTTGAACCCAATGTCCGTGTTCTTTTGGTGACCGCAGACACCAAGATCACCAGCTGGCACCGTGGTATTCCCCTCGCAGCCAACCTTGGCATTGCTAGCCTGGCTGCCCGGTGCCCAGTTAGTGCTGCCTGCCGGGCTCGGTCCTGCTGGGCTCGGTCCTGGTGGCACAGCCCCAATCTCGACCCTTGCCTGCCCACTTGAATTGAAGGACCGACGTGCTGGGGAGCGTTGTGGGTATCACACCTCTGATCCAGGTCACACGCCCACAGGTGGGCCTGGGCTCACGTGGGATGAGAGGGCAGGCCTCGTCTGGCCCCTGATCTCTTTCTTCATCCATTCATTCATTCACTCATTCATCCTTTCTACAGATCCTCCCTGAGCATCTGCTCTGTGCCAGGCACTGTGCTAAGTGCTAGAGATACCGTGCAAGGCTGAACAATGGACCCTAAAGATGTCCATATCCTGATCTCCAGATCCCGTGAATATGTAACCTTGCACGGCAAAAAGGATTTGCAGGTGTGATTAAGTTAAGGACCCTGAGATGGGAAGACCATCCTGGATGATCAGGGTGGGCCCAGTGTGATCACAGGGGTCCTTATAAGAAGGAGGCTCAGGGTCAGAGTCAGAGAAAGAGATGTGATGATAGAAGCAGAGGTTAGAGTGATGCAGCCACAAGCCAAGGGATGTGAGAAGCCCCTGGAAGCTGGAAAAGGCAAGGTGACTGTCCCCTAGAGCCTCCAAAAGGAACCCAGCCCTGCCAACACCTTAATTTTAGCCCAGTGAAACTGAATTCACACTTCTGACCTCCAGAATTATAAGATAATAAATTTGTATTGCTTTAAGCCACTAAATTTGTGCTGATTTGTGATAGCTAGAATAGGAAACTAATACAAATACCAAGATAAGTGAGATGTGGTCCCTAACCTTGAGGAGCCCTTTATGGGACCGTGGCAGAATCCCCTGGAGTGCTTGTTAAAGATGGGTACTGGCCCACACCCACTGTTTCTGGTTCAGTCAGTCTGGGTTGGTGCTGAGAGGCTGCACTTCTCACAAGCCCCCAGGAGATGCTGAGCCACTGACCGGGGACCACACTCACAGAACCACTGGTGTAGGGCAGTGAGTCTCAAACTTGAACGTGCATTTAGCTGTCCTTGAGAATCTTGTTAAAATGCATGCTCTGAAGTGCTCATTTATTTATTGCCTGACTCCTCTGTTAGAATGTCAGGCCCCTGAAAGCAGGATCCTTGCTGTTACAGTCCCTGCTGGGTCCCCAGGCCCTGGAGCTGTGCCTGTCTGTAGACACCCAATGACCATCCGTGGCACGAAAGGGTGCATGAGCAAGGTTTGGAGCCTGTGAGAACATTTCAGGCCAGACACAGTGATGAGGGTGTCTTGGGTGCCCTTGCCGATGCTCAAGAGTGTATGAAATCCCACAGAGACAGAATGAGGATCGGGAAGGAAAAGGGGGTGAAAGGAGTCTCCAGGGACCTCCCTCATAAGAGAGCGGCAGCAGGAGTGTCAGCAAAGGAGGAGGGAGAGAGTTAGGGGACAGCCAGGGGAGGAGGGTGTTCCCTAAGGAAGGGAAGTAGCAGCACCACGAGCTGGGAGCCAGAGGGGGCCTGTGGGTAAGGCTGTTGGGAGGGAAACTCAGGCGCAGAACTCCTGTTGCTGGGGCTCTGGGGTGGCATCTCCTACATGAAACCTCAATGAACAAGGGGGGTATAGGGGCCTGGACATGTAGCCATTTTTTCTTTCAACTTAATTAAATAATTTTTAAAAGAAATATGTGTACATTGGAAGTTATTTAGGAAAAGTCTAAGAGGTATAAAGAAGGAAACTGAAATTCCTATAACTGTCACACCCAGAAATGAGCCCTATTTATATTTTAATGTATTTCAGTGTTTGTTTGATATATGTATGTAATAGACACACAGTTTTCCTTCATTGGAAATTGAATTTGGGGGTAACACTATTTGTGTCTTTAAATCCTCTCTCCTTTACCTAATACATTGTTCCACAAGTATTTTTCATGTTATTTTGAAATGTAAAATATAAATTTCGAAGGATGGATAATGTACTTTTGCACAAATACACCATAATTTATCAAACTAGTCCCTTATTTTTGAGTATTCAGGTCGTTTCATTGTGGTTTTAATTTACATTACCCTAAGACTAATAATGTTCTGCATCTTTTCATGTGTTTATTTGTCATTCTTATTTCTTCTTTGGTGAAGTATCTGTTCAAATCTTTTGCCCATTTTTAATTGGGTTATTTGTTTCCTTATTGTTGAGTCTTTCATATGTCCTTTGTCAAATATATGATTTGTAAATATTTTCTCCCAGTCTGTGGTTTGTGTTTTCATTTTTATTATCTTTTGCAGAGCAAAAGTTTTTAATAATGATGAAGTCTAGTTTATCAATTTTTTCTTTTACAGATTATGCTTTTGGTATCTAACAACTCTTTGGCTCACCCAAGGTCATCAATATTTTCTCCTATATCTTCTAGACATTTCATAGGTTTACATTTTACATTTGGGACTATGATCCATTTTGAGTTAATTTTTGTGTAAGATGTGAGGTATGTGAGGTCCTTTCTTTTTTGTTTTGAAAACAGATACTTGAGTGGAGAAAAACACAAACTGAAAGTGTTTTTCCTCTGCTCTCGCATCGCAACAATCAACATAGAAGACTTCCGTGACCAAATGTGTGTGGGCATTTCTCTCACCAATAAACAAGCAATCGATTCTGCAGCTGACACCAGCTGGGTGTCCTCCAATTACATTCCGACACTGTCTACCTAGAGATAGCTTCAGATCCCACAGGTTGAAGGCTCAGTCCCCAAGACTACTCCCCACTTCTGATGCCAATCGCAAGCCACAGGTGTGACCTGTGCTTCTGACTGGGTGGCTATAAATCAGGGTTCCCCTGGCCCCCTCCTTGGGTTTGATTAATTTGCTAGAATGGCTCACAGAACTCAGGGAAACACCTTTACCTGTTTATTATAAAGGATGTTACAAAAGATACAGATGAAGAGATGCATAGGGCAAGGTATGGGGGAAGGGTGGTGGAGCTTCCATGCCCTCCCTGGGTGGACCACGCCCAAGAACCTCCACCTGTTCAGCTATCTGGAAGCTCTCCGAACCCTGTCCCCTTGGGCTGTTTATGGAGACTTCATTGGATAGGCATGATTGACAACTGTGTAGAAATGTGCTCGGACAAAAAGGGTATGATCTAATACGAATAGACTGAGTGGGGAAACCCAGCAAGACTATTCCAACTCTTCTTGGCACCTCTGTGCAGCAGTCTGTCCTCCAAGGTATGGGTCAGGACCCCTTCTGAAACGGGGGTCTTATGACCTACAATCAGGCAAGGTAGGTCAGAGAATTTCTTTATTGCAGCTCCAAGACAGAAATGCAGGGAAGATTCCTGCCTTTGGAAGAAAAAGGAACATGTGAAAGGAGGGAGGAGAAGGTCAGAGAGGGAGATTCTGTTTTCTGAAGCCTGCTTCTGAGGCATGAATTGCTATAACAAAAAACTGTAACAAGGGGTATGGGAGTTATGGGCCAGGAACTGTGGATGAAAACACACACACACACACACACACATCTCATAATAGCACAATGTCCAGTTGTCCCAGTCATTCACGCACGTGCGCAAAGCATGTGAGTGTGCACAGTGGGGCTGACGTGCACTCGCACAGATCCCTGCTTATACACAGACGGCACAGGAACACGCATTCGCACCACGCTCCTTTCCCACAAAGGGAGACAGTGTTTGGCAGGAGATGCACTAGGCTTGGGGTCTAGAGACTTCTACTCCATTTCCAGCCTGCCCTTGAGTCTCTGGAACACACCACATCATCACCCTGGTCCTCAGTTTCCTCATCTGAAAAATGGTAATAACAATCCCGACCTCACCGGGTGGTTGTGAGGGTTATGGGGTGTTATTTGGTAATAGGATTCTAGAGACATGCACGCACACACACACACACATGCATGCACACTTACAGACACAAACTGAGTTTTCCCAAGGCGAGGAAATGGGTGTGAGCCAGAGTCGTAGGAGGAGGAACTGGGTTCACTTGAATGGGACAGGAACTCCTTGATGTATTTCCAGGGAGCAATATCTCTGGAAACCCTAGGAAGCAGCTACAAAAAAACACTTGGGGGCAAGACAACGTCTCTAAAAAGAAAAAATTTTTTTCAAAAATTAGCTGGGCATGCTGGGGTGTGCCTGTAGTCCCAGCTACTCCAGAGGCTCAGGCAGGAGGATCGCTTGAGCCCAGGAATTGCAGGCTGCTGCCGCGATGGCACCACTGCACTCTAGCCTGGGTGACAGAGCGAGACCCTGTCTCTTAAATAAATAAATAAATAAATACACCCCCCACACACACACACACGGGTTGCCCTATTCTGTTCCTCTGCGGTGCAGAGGGCTTCCCCTCGCAGTCTGAGGGATCGTGGTTAGACATTGGAAAGAACTTTCCCTCTGGCAGGGGAAGCAGTGAAAAGGGAGATCTGGGACGGTGTGCAGAGCGGCTAGGGGCCCGGCTTCCCGGCGAGATCCCCGGGCCCAAGCGCCAGGCATCCTCCGGCTCCGCCCGAGGCGAAGCGAGGGGGTCGCGGGAAGGCCCCCGCTGCCTGCAGGCGGCGCCCGCGCAGGGCAGGACGCAGCCGCGGACTCAGCCAGGCTTTGCGGGGGCTACCTGCGCCTGCTCTGGCTCCTACCTTAAGGCCCCCAGAGCCTCCAGCTCGGGGCTGCAGGACCCCAGGCCTCGAGGCCTGGAGGGGCAGAAGGAGCTGCTGTGGCATCAGAGTGATGACAGAGGAAGCCCTGCTTTCGGGCCGCCCCCTGCCCAGAGACAGTCAGGGGCCCTGCCCCGTGCACCTTTCCTAGGGCGGGACTCAGTGTGTGTTAAAGTCAGAAAAACCTGGTTCAAATCCTGGTTCTTCCCCTCCACTAGCTGAGGACACCCCGACAAACCTTTAGTTTATTCTCCCACCATAAAAAAGTGAATAATCCCCTTCAAGACCAGCCTGAGCAAGAGCGAGACCCCGTCTCTGCTAAAAATAGAAAAATTAGCCAGGTGTGGTGGCAGGCGCCTGTAGTCCCAGCTATTTGCCTGTAGTCCCAGCTACTCGGGAGGCTGAGGCAAGAGGATCGCTTGAGCCCAGGAGTTTGAGGCTGCAGTGAGCAACGATGACGCCACTGCACTCTACCCCCGGAGACAGAGCGAGATTCTGTCTCAAAAAAAAAAAAAAAAGTGAATAATCCCTCCTACTTCACTGGGCTGTTAGAACACATAATAATCACTTAATAAATGTTAGCAGTTATTTGGCAAACCTGATGTGTTCAGGAATCAGGAAAGGTTTCTCAGAGGTGAAGTGATTCCTTACGTTGCTAACTAGATGGACACTGAATGCTAGAATCACAGTGGTTTTATTTCTATAACATATTTAATAAGATTTAATTATAATTTCAAAAAGTTAAATTGAGAATTCCAGATTTATTTAAGTAATTTTGATTTTAAGTCTTGACATGATTTACTTACAATTTGTATTTTGCCTTTTATCTTTAATAGATAATTTTTAATATTTTAGATACATTTTAATATTTTTAATAAAATAATTTTATTTTTCACATACATTTTGTAAAAGTTAATTTTTACAATTGATTTAGTTTATATTTCTATGACAAAATATATTCAAA
This sequence comes from Daubentonia madagascariensis, assembly GCA_023783475.1. Taxonomy (NCBI): domain Eukaryota; kingdom Metazoa; phylum Chordata; class Mammalia; order Primates; family Daubentoniidae; genus Daubentonia; species Daubentonia madagascariensis. Next base: position 235,367 of record JAKFHU010000144.1, on the reverse strand, counting down.
TGTTATATTTAGTATAATTAATTTTTTTTAATCCCTTGGATTGTTGAGAATAAGTACAAATAGAGATTATGGTAGAAAGAGCAATTATGAAAGTGAAACTCAAAAATAAAGAGTAAAAGAAAAAAAGAAATAGAAACTCTCAAAAGAGGCGGTCTGCTTAAAAATTTTAAAACTGCCAACAACAAAGATGAACAGATTTGGCTTCTAACCCCAAAACACACACATAGTTACTAGAAACAGAAAAAGGGGCTGAATTAACAACAAACCATGATGGTCTTCAATACAGATCAATAAACAAGGATAGGGGACATTGATGGAATGTTCTTAAAATAATAAAATTAGACTTCCGGAAAAATGGCGGTCTGATAGAGTCCTCCCACCACACCGCTCCCAGGGAAGGAGGTGAAAAATGCCAGCGGCTCCCTGCGAGCATAGACCACTCACTCCGAAAACAGCATTGTGAACTACAGAGAAACAACATGAATGCCCAGCCCAAGAAAACAGGTACAGAATTTTCACAAAGATCGGAGAGTGCACGGAGTACAATAGAGCCCAGAGGGCGGTGCGACCTGACCCCCAAGCGGTTACGCACCTCCCCATCCACTCAGTCAGGGACAAGCCCAGAGTTGGGGCAAAGCTGTTGCTGGAGACGGCAGACTCTGTGGAGAGGAAGCAATTGCGAGAGCCAAACAGAACTCTCAGCTGCAATAGACAGAGACCGCTCAGGGCCGGGTAGGGACCGGGCGGAGATACAGCTTCCCGGGACAGTGCTCAGGAACCTGCAGGCTGGCACCACACCACTGGAAGTCAGTGGGACTGGGCCCAGGAGTTTAATGGAGAGCGGGGCACGCCCTTAGGGGCTGCTGGCAATTGCCTCTGCAGACTACAGGCCTGTGGAGAAAAGCAGCGCTCCCAGGCGCGATCGGAGCCCTGTTGTGCGCCAGGCTGGCAGTGGCAGCCATCTTTAAAGCTGCCCACCCACCCGGAGCTGTGAGCTGGGTCTCCAGCTCCGCCCCACCCCGGCCCGAGGTTCTTCCACTAGGGCGAGACAGGCTTTGCCTTTGGTGGCCAGGGATAGCTGCATCCGTGGGTTCCAGGTGGGACGAGATCCCAGAACTGTAGCGGAAGGACCATTGTGTGTTGGAAACAGTTTGCAGCTCATCCATCTGGTCCTGCCACCCCGGCTCTGGCCTCCGACAAGTCCGCTACGTGCTGGTCCTAGTGCCCGCTGTTCAGGTCCCAGCCCTCCTATACCCCAGAGATTGGTCATTTTGAAAGTTGCTGGTTATAGTGACTCAGTTGGTGTAACTGCCGGTTCTCATGGCAACCAAATACCTCAAGTGCCACAGGCTGAACCAGAGCAGCTCCCCATAACCTTGCCCACTTCATTAGGGAATTTCGCGCCATCAAAGAGCACTTCCAGTGGCCACTATTCCCCACTCCCCATGGGAACATCCCCCTGGCGGAGACTGCTGGGGATAGAGATGCCCACCCACCTCGCCTTGGGGTCTAGTGGTGGAAAAGGGGTGCATAATTGGAGATCCCCCATCAGACAGTATCACGCAGAGACGCACATCAGAAGGACAGACACACGCAGCTAGATAAGCAACCTCTGAGCTGTGTAGAATTTTCCCAATTCAGCTCTCACACTGCAGTCAAAAGAAATTGTGTTTCTACCTGCACCTCAGGAGGAGCAGGGTCAAAATAACCCCTAGGAGCTACCAGGCCCCTCCCAAACTGCGGGGCTTGCCCATACCCCAACTGGGGGATAGGAGTCTGCCACGGACATAACAGAATATCTAGCTATTAGGGAGCTGTGGATTCATATCCTCAAGTACAATTCACTAGCTTAGAGCTCAAGCTGGGAGGACAAGCTCACTACACTCCACTGGGAAGAGGTGAAGATAACAAGTCAGAGATAACCCAAGATCCACCAAACTTGCTAAAATACATCTAAGGCAATACAGGCCACTACTTCTCTCCCTGGCTCTGCCAAGGAACAAAACTCGAGGTCTTGGAGACAGGGCCATAAACTAGCCCTAACACCCCCAGCTCTCGACCAAGAGGCCAAATGAGAAAAAACCAGCAAAAGAACTCAGGGAACATGAAAAATCAGAGTGAAAAATCACCCCCAAAAGAAATCATCAGTTCTTCAGCAATGGATACCAACTCAAATGAAATGGGTAGAATGACAGAAGAGGAATTTCGTTTATGGATTATAAGAAAGCTCAATGAAATTCAAGAGAAAACTGAATCCCAGCACAAAGAAACCACAAGAAAAATGCAAGAAATGAATGAAAAATTCTCCAAAGAAATAGAAATATTATGGAAAAATCAAATAGAAAATCTAGAAATGAAAGAAGCATTCAAGGATCTACAAAACATAGTGGAAAGCCCTAAGAATAGGCTGGACCATGCAGAGGAAAGAATTTCAGAGCTAGAAGACAACTCCTATGTGCTAAATAAATCAGTCGAAGAGAAAGAACACAAAAACAAGAGTCATGAACAAAGCATACAAGAAATGTGGGATTATGTACAGAGGCCAAACATAAGGATCATAGGCATCCCTGAGGGAGAGGAAGAAAATTTGCGTGGGCTGGAAAATCTATTTGAAGGAATAATAGAGGAAAATTTCCATGGCCTAGCCAGAAATCTCGATATCCAAGTACAAGAAGCACACAGGACTCTTGGGAGACTCAATGTGAAAAGGCATTCACCACGCCATATAATTATTACACTGACCAAAGTAAACACAAAAGAAGCACTCCTCAGAGCTGTAAGACGAAAAGAGCAAGTAACCTATAAAGGGAAACCGATCAGATTAACTGCAGATTTCTCAGCTGAAACCTTACAAGCCAGAAGGGAATGGGGAGCCATCATCAGTCTCCTAAAACAAAACAAAGGCCAACCCAGAATTCTGTATCCTGCCAAACTAAGCTTCTTATATGAGGGAGAAATAAAGACTTTTCCAGATAAGCAATCACTGATAGAATTTGCGAAATCCAGACTGGCCTTGCAAGAAGTGCTTAGACCTGCATCGTACACTAATCAGCACAACAGACACCCACCAATGTAAAACTATGCAAAAGCTAAAACTCCAGAACCCAGATTCCACAATGATGCAAGAGGTAAAACAAAAGACACCACCCAATAGAGTAATCAGAAATTTACCCAAAATATCAATTCTCTCAATAAATGTGAATGGCTTGAATTGCCCATTGAAGAGACATAGGCTGGCTGAATGGATTAAAAAATACAAGCCAAGTATCTGTTGTCTTCAGGAAACACATCTTACACACAAAGACGCATTCAGACTCAAGGTGAAAGGATGGAATACAATTTTCCAGTCTAATGGAAACCAAAAGAAATCCGGAGTAGCCATCCTTATTTCAGATGATATAAACTTTAAAGCAACAAAAGTAAAGAAGGACAAAAATGGACACTATATAGTGGTGAAGGGAAAAATCTTACAAGAGGATTTAACAATCCCAAACATTTACGCACCCAACACAGGAGTGCCCAGGTACATAAAGCAAATACTGCTTGATTTAGACAACATGATAAATAGCAATGCCATAATTTCAGGGGACTTCAACACCCCACTGATGAACTGGACAGATCCTCCAAACAGAAAATAAACAAAGAAACAAAGGACCTAAACAGGACTCTAGAACATTTGGGCCTAACAGGTATCTACAGAACACTCCACCCAAATACCACTGAATATACGTTCTTCTCATCAGCTCATGGAACTTTCTCTAAAATTGACCACATCCTAGGCCACAAAACAGATCTAAACAAATTTACAAAAATAGAAATCATACCATGTATCTTTTCAGACCACAGCAGAATAAAATTAGAAATCAATTCCAACAGAAACTCACATCTTCATCCAAAAACATGGAAACTAAACAATCTGTTGCTGAATGACTAATGGGTCAAGGAGGAGATTCACATGGAAATCAAAATATTCTTCAAACTAAACGATAATGGGGACACAAGTTATCAAAATCTGTGGGATACAGCAAAAGCAGTCCTGAGAGGAAAACTTATCACCTTAAATGCCCACATCCAAAAAACAGAATGGTCACAAATCAGTAAACTAATGAATCATCTTAAGGAAATGGAAAAGGAAGAGAAACCAATCCTAAAGCCAGCAGAACAAAAGAAATAACCAAGATCAGAGCAGAATTAAATGAAATTGAGAACAAAAGAACAATACAGAAGATTAATAAAACAAAAAGTTGGTTCTTTGAAAAGATAAACAAAATAGACAGGCCACTTGCCAGGTTGACCAGAAGCAGAAAGGCAAGGACTCTAATAAGCTCAATTAGAAATGAAAAAGGAGAGGTCACAACTGATACCATGGAAATACAAAACATCATCTTCAAATACTACTAAAAATCTCTATGCCCACAAAAACGAAAATGTGGAGGAAATGGACAAATTCTTAGAAACATACTACCTCCCTAGGCTCAACCAGGAAGAAACATAATTTCTAAACAGACCAATATCAAGCACCGAAATTGAAGCAGTAATAAAAAATCTTCCAACAAAAAAAAGTCCTGGACCAGATGGGTTCACACCTGAATTCTACCAAGCCTACAAAGAGGAACTGGTGCCTATACTGCAGAAATTATTTGAAAATATCCAGAAGGATGGAATCCTCCCAAACTCATTCTACGAAGCCAATATCACCTTGATACCAAAGCCTGGAAAGGACACAACAAGAAAAGAAAATTACAGAACAATACCCCTTATGAATATAGATGCAAAAATTCTCAATAAAATCCTTGCAAACCGAATTCAAATGTACATCAAAAAAATAATCCATCACGATCAGGTGGGCTTCATTCCCGAGATGCAGGGATGGTTCAACATATGCAAATCTATAAATGTAATTCACCATATAAATAAAAGCAAGAACAAAGATTATATGATCCTTTCAATAGATGCAGAAAAGGCTTTTGACAAAACCCAGCATCCTTTTATGATAAGAACTCTTAACAATATAGGCATAGATGGCTCATACCTCGAAACTATTGAAGCCATATATGATAAACCCACAGCCAATATCATACCGAATGGGGAAAAATTGAAAGCATTCCCCCTTAAAACTGGAACTAGACAAGGTTGCCCACTATCTCCACTTCTATTCAACATAGTGCTGGAAGTCCTGGCCAGAGCAATCAGACAAGACAGAGGAATCGGGGCATCCAGATGGGGGCAGAAGAGGTCAAACTTTCACTATTCGCAGACAATGTGATATTGTATCTAGAAAACCCCAAAGATTCAATCAAGAGATTACTGGAATTGATAAATGAATTCAGCAGAGTCTCAGGATACAAAATTAATACACAGAAATCCATAGCCTTCATATATGCTAATAACAATCAAGCCGAGAAACAAATTAAAGATACAATACCTTTCACAATAGCACCAAAGAAAATTAAATATTTAGGAACATATCTAACTAAGGAGGTCAAAGACCTATATAGAGAGAATTATGAAACACTGAGAAAAGAAATTACAGAGGATGTAAACAGATGGAAAACGCTACCATGCTCTTGGATAGGCAGAATCAACATTGTAAAAATGGCTTTGCTACCTAAAGTGATTTACAGAATCAATGCAGTCCCTATCAAAATACCAACATCATTTTTTGCTGATCTAGAAAAAAAATTCTACGCTTCGTGTGGAACCAGAGAAGACCCCGTCTAGCCAAAGCAATCTTAAGCAAAAAGAACAAATTGGGAGGCATCTATCTACCAGACTTCAAACTATACTACAAGGCTATAGTAACCAAAACAGCATGGTATTGGCATAAGAACAGAGACATAGATCAATGGAAAAGGAGTGAGAACCCAAATATGAAACCAACCTCATACAGTCACCTGATCTTTGACAAATTCCAGAAAAACGTACACTGGGGAAAAGATTCCCTATTCAATAAATGGTGCTGGGAAAACTGGATGGCCATATGTAGAAGACTGAAACCAGATCCACACCTCTCACCTCTCACAAAAATCAACTCACAATAGATAACAGATTTAAACCTAAGACGTGAAACCATAAGAATTCTCGCAGAAAATGTTGGAAAAACTCTTATGGACATTGGCCTAGGCAAAGAATTTATGAAGAAGACCCCCAAGCAATCACAGCAGCAAGAAAAATAAATACATGAGACCTGATCAAATTAAAAAGCTTCTGCACAGCCAAGGAAACTATCACTAGAGTGAACAGACAACCTACAGAATGGGAGAAAATATTTGCATGCTACACATCTGACAAAGGGCTGATAACCTGAATCTATACAGAACTTAGGAAAATCAACAAGAAAAAATCAAACAACCCTATTAAAAAATGGGCAAAGGACACGAACAGAGACTTTTCAAAAGAAGACAGAATAATGGCCAGCAAACATATAAAAAATTGCTCAACTTCTCTAATCATCAGGGAAATGCAAATCAAAACCACAATGAGATATCACTTAACTCCAGTGAGATTGGCTCATATCAAAAAATCCCCAAGCAACAAATGTTGGCGGGGATGCGGACAGATAGGAACACTCATACACTGCTGGTGGGACTGCAAATTAGTACAACCTCTATGGAAAGTAATATGGAGATACCTCAAAGAATTAAAAGTAGAATTACCATTTGATCCAGCAATCCCACTACTGGGTATTTACCCAGAGGAAAAAAAGACCTTCTCTAATAAAGACATCTGTTCACGAATGTTTATAGCAGCACAATTCACAGTTGCAAGGATGTGGAAACAACCCAGGTGCCCATCAATACACAAGTGGATTAATAAAATGTGGTATATATATACCATGGAGTATTACTCAGCAATAAAAAATAATGGTGAATTAACACATCTGGTATTATCCTGGTTGGAGCTAGAGCCCATTCTTTGAAGCGAAGTGTCACAGGAATGGAAAAACAAGCACCACTGGTACTCACCATCAAATTGGTACTAACTGATCAACACTTACATCATACTGGGCAATAATATTCATCAGCGGGCGGGCAGGTGGGAGGGGGGTGGAGGGGATGGGACAACTCTCAATGGATGTGGGGAGCACAGTTTGGGGGATGACCACGATTGTAGCTCTGACACCGGCAGTGCACGGGCAATATATATAGCCAAAGTGTTGTACCCCCATAATATTCTGAAATGTAAAAAATAAATAAATAAATAAAATAGACAAGAAAATGCAAATAACAAAATACAAAATGAATTGGGGAAAATACCTATTGGCACAACAGAAATTGAGACATATTAAAAAATATTATGAAAAACCTAAAGCTAATAAATTTTAAAATCAAGGGAAAAAAAAAAGAATAAAATTATGTGCCCTGTATTCAGCCAAACATAATATTTTATTTGGTGTAGAAGAAGCATTAATGGCATAATATATGCAGAAAGCAAAATATTAATAATAAATCTAACTTTAGTAGAAATGACTTTAAATTTTGATGCTAAAATAGCCAAACATGAACATGTAAAATGATTTTTTTTTTTTTTGAGTCAGGATCTCAGTATGTTGCCCAGGATGGTCTCCAACTCCTGGGCTCAGGCAGTCCTTCCAGAAGCCTCCTGCCTCAGCCTCCTTAGTAGCTGGGACTATGGGTGCGAACCACTGTGTGCAGCTTAGGTGAATTTTTTAAAAAATGAAACCAATAGTTATCTGGGATGTAGAATTCATAATGAGATTATTAATTTGGTGAGTAAAAAGCGAAGGAAGAGATTGTACATAAAATTTCTTTAAAGTAAATATTATTCAGACCAATCAGATTGTATCAGGGACAAAAGCCACACTGAATGACTAACATTTATTGTACCAATTTTGAAGTACAGAAAAAGAACACAAAGTCAATAAAATTAAGGAATATTTAATTGGCTTTACATCTTTTACAAAAAGTAAAGGTTTTGATTTAAATGACAATCTGAATAAACAGCTTTCAATTATAGGTGTTGATTTTTAAAAAATGTTGAGGGTAAACCTATGGTACTATGGTAATGCCACTAACAGGATTGTCCAAAAAAAGTGTATGAGCCAGAATTTTGGCCAAAAATGCAAAAGCATTCTCTGTGCTTTATCATTCATACTAGGAGATATGGCTTCAACTGTGTCAATGCAACAGCATTCTTTGGACAATTCAATGATTAAATATGATACTTTCTGGATCTGTCCCAAGATAGGACATCTTGATGAACACATATCAAATTTGACCTTACAACCACTCACAGACTCACAAACACTTGATGGGAATGTCAGCAAAATGCTCTTAAAGCAATTGGATGTAATTTGGACAAAATACAAGATGACTAGAATAGGCAATGAGACAGCAGAAGATCCTCAGATAAAGAGCAAATCATGGTCTTTCACAGAAAATGCAATTATTTTTAGAATTTGTGCTATCCATAATTATTTGGTATAAACTGTTGCTTGTCATCAATAATGTTAGCAAAAGGTCATTTTAAAAAAATAGACCTAGATTTTTTATTTTTTTAATTTTTATTTATTTATTTATTTATTTTTACTAAGAAGCTAGCCTTGGTATGACCTAGATTTTTTTAAGGATTGAAAATATTTGTAAATGTTTAGAGAAAATGGTTTTTTAAAATAAATTCAAAGAACCTACACATGAAATATGCAACAAAAGTGACATTCCAATAAAATGGAAGGAAATTAGAAAAAAGAAATAAAATGCTCATATGACCATAAAGAAGATTCTCACTCAAATAGTCCTGTTTATAGAGACTATTTTCTGGCAGATCAAAGCAGAGTCTCAATTGAAGAGAGATTTGAACAAATGAGCAAAGTACTGGTATTTTTGGTTTTCTTTATAATATCCTAGCATTGAAAAATGTGGAAGAAGAACTTAAGAAATGTTACATGGATCCTTAATGCTAATTAAGGAATGTAAGTCAACATGTTGCTTCCTCCATTGAGAAAAAGTCTTGCTATGAAAAAATAGCTGAATTGCACAGTGTGCTTAGGGGCACATTCTTTCACAGCCTTTCTATCTCATCACAGACCAGCAACAAACATTTTAGGGAAGGGCATTCTGAGTAGCACCAAGCTAGATAGTGCTTCAAAAGATGTTGAAAACTGTAAGTGATAGAAATTTATATGAAAAAATTAGAATATTGTGTAATGTTTTCTGTGAAAATGATAAGTTATCATATATGAGCCCATGATGCTGTTTGAACATGATACGTGAACTTTATGGTTCATTTCTGAATCTAAGTATTACTTTAAGGAATATAGTATATTGATAATTCCAGTTTCTAATGTCTCAGAAAATTGCATTTAATAAAAAACTGTCTAAGAACAATGACTCAGAAAAGAGCATCTAATTTGGCACTTCTGCCAAACATAGAACAGTTTTTGTAAACATGTTTAATTATAACAACATCATTAGTAATTTTGTTGGGAGATACATTTTATGAAATAAATGAATAATATATACCTTACATGTATTTTTATTTTATTATTCATTTAAATTTAAACATCAACAGAACATTCAGACATGCAAAGCAGTGATTAAATTCAGTCATCTTTGATATTTTACTAGCTTTCAGTCTTATAAAAACCAGTTCTTGGTGACATGAAAAACAACTATTTTTTAATTTTATTACTATAAAGGTATATTTGTTAGGGTAGGAAAAGAAAACATTTTTCTTGTAAGGGCGCATGAGCTTGGTGCATAACTTTTAAATATTTAGACACATGGTAGGTGGGCCTCCATTGGTACTCTTGTCCCAGGCTCCAGGAACATTAGGAGCCAGCCTGAAGACCCCTGCCAACTGGAAAGTGTTGTACATACCCTTACTCCCCTTCTTTGGAGAGGCTGAGAGGCATAATGGAAAATCACTGGATTTAAAACAAGAGGACCCACTTTACTAGCCTTATTTTCTTCCATCATCCTCACAGTGCTGTTTAGAAATGGCAAGAAAGTGATTCCTGACCTGAAGAGGACAGCACAGATAGAGATTGTTCTTCCCATGCCCCAAGACATCTGTTTCTTTGCCTTTCGTACTTTCTAAGGAACACTGACTTGCTCCAGAGGATTCAGTGGCAGCTTCAGGCAGTCGTATTTTATAACACAGGACTTCTTATCCACAGTCAACCCAAGGGCAGTCAAGTGACATAGACATAGTACACGAAGATGAGTGGAACAGAAAACATTTTGATCCTACCACTTGCTTCTCCCCACTTCCCGAGGACTCTCTGACCTCCGATGTGTATTCAGCAACTTAACAGTGCTGCTAAACTTCTCTCCCTTTTACTCTGCCTCCCCTCCTGCATCACCCTCTCTCAGTCTCATATAGTCACAACTTTCTCATGGTTTAAGCCAAGAAACGGTTAAAAACTCTAAAATCTTTTATCCAATGCATAGAAAAACCAAGACACTAAATTAGATAGGTTGTTACCTAGTAGAACTCATGAAAGAATCAAATGTTCTTGACAAAATTTAGAACAAAATTTGACCCTGGAAAATGGACTTGGTAATATAAAATCTACAAAAGAAAACTTGCCATGGCAGAAGCTATCATCAGTGCAATTTGATATTGACAAAAATTTGATCTATGAACCAAATTTCTGATCTACAATTTAAGTGAAAAAGAATTGGTCCCCGTGAAAATAGTTTCAGTGAATTGGAAATGAAAAGTGGAAAAATTGGAAACAGTTTAACTGTGGCTTATAGAAAATTGATCAAGGAATTAGCTTGACTTAATGGAGTCCATTCCGGAAAACCCTTTACCAAGGAAAATTCATCAAAGTCGGAGTACTTCTGAGTAACATGTTTGTACTCAAAATGTCTCCAGAGGATTCTCTGTGAAATTTTCATTAAGAACCAGGAGTTGCACCTGAGAGGAGACAGCGCCGGGAGGGTGTGACGGGCAGTGCCTTTGTGGCCCCCTCTCTCCATAAAAATAAAGTAAAATTAGATTGTATGACTGCATTGGCATAAAGATGAACGTAATCCAGGCCAGAGTCATTATTTTATATTTATTATTATTATACTCTTTTATTCTTCTGATTTTAAAAGATATTAAAATTAAAACATTTTTGAGGGCTCCTAAAAAGAATTGTGGGCCCAAGGCACTGCAGCTAATGGATAAACTGGTCCTATAGGGTCCCAGGTGAAGGGGAAGCAGAAAAGTCCAGGTGAATGTGGGGGTTGGGGGGGTGGGGAGAAGCAATGGGGCTGTAGCTACATCTCCTTAATGGAAGGTTCCAGAGTGATGGCCCAGCCCACCCTTCCCACGGATGCTCTGCTCTTCCCAAGGCCTGCATTTCCATCCATGTATCTTTGCATTGAATCTTCCTCCTCTTAAGGAGCCCTGGGTGCATTTCTGTCCTCACAATCTAAAGAGCCCAACTAAAATAAACACCCAATTCTAAGGCCCCTTCCTGAAACTGGTGAAGCCCCTCCCAGAGCAAACTCACTCACAGTTGTTAGGCCTTGGTTGTGTTGTCTGCTTGGAGGAGAGCCAATTGTGCATGTGGGCTCCTCCCTGACGCAGCTGTGCACTATTTGGGGCTAAGATTGGGTCTTTCTCTTTAGGCCTACCCCCCTACCATTAAACCCCTTTAATGCCCATGTTGAGTACCTACTGCATATCAGACCCTGGGTCATAGGCCCTGGGAGCATCGCATTAACCAAGACATGGCCCTGCCCTCAAAGGTTTTATCCAGGGCCAGTTTCTCAACCTCGGCACTGTGGACATTTGGGCTGGATAATTCTTTGTTGTGGGGCTGTCCCGTGCATTGTAGGATGTTTAGCAGCATCCCTGGCCTCTACCCACTAGATGCCAGTAGCATTCCCTCCCCCCAAATTGTGCCCATCAAAAATGTCTCCAGACATTGCCAAATGTCCCTTAGGAAGCAAAATATCTCTTGGTTGAGAGCCATGCTTGGGGAATGGGGGTTGACAACAGAGTTAGAAGGGACGCAGAGAGCAGACAGCACACTGTAGTCCCAGAACATGGCTCACTGGAGGGCTCCCCCAGCACACCTGTGGTTAGGAACTGAAGCGGGGAGGATGTAAGTGTGGCTGTGGCTGTGGGGCTTTCTGGGAAGCTTCATGGAAGAAGTACTGTTTAACTCAAGCCTTTGAGCTGGGCAGACGCCTGGAAGGACCGGCAACAGCATGGAGGAAATGAACTAAGAGAACTCTTATCAAGTAAGACTAAGGAGAAGAGGCTCCTGCCCCTGCAGAAATGACTGGACTTAGGTAGTAGGTAGATCCCATTATCAGCTGTAGGGTGGGGGCAGGTATAAATGCCTAGAAAATTCTGAACAATACATAGGTTACTCATGAGTTAAATCTAGTCTGACGGTGTATTTCATTTGGTCTATCTAGTAATAATTTAATTTTTGAAGTGATTTTAAATGCTTCATTTTGGCTGTGGTTCCCACCACTCCTTAGCACCCATTGACCCAATTATTCACTTACAGTGTTTCACCTGCCTGTTTTCTGAAGGCTTGTTTATGAGTTTGGATTCCTAAACATAAAATATGTAGTGTTTTTTCATTTGGGGTTTGTGGACCCTTTCCAGATCTTTGGATAAAATTCAGAACCTCTGGAGGGCTAACACTTGTGGGCAGGGACAACAAGGCCCTGAAATGTATCTAAAACTCTCTGAGCACTTTTCTGGTGGGAGAGTCCCTGGCTTTCATAGAGTTCTCCAAAGGGTGTTTCCCTCCTGAAAAAGGCCCAGCTGGGTGGGGCCGGGGTCTCTGCAGGGCCCTGGAGGAATCTCGCACAATCAGCAAAGGAGAGACCCAGGGCTGAGTTCTGGTCACCCTTTCCTCTCGGTCTATTTTAATTCAATTAGTAATTTTAAAAAAATTAACATGCTGTGAGATCTGCTTACAATGCAGGCAGGCACCTCGGCTGTCACCCGGGGCTGGGCACTTTGACTTAAGGCAGCTGCGCAAAGTGAGTAACTGTGTGAGAAACCCTTAACTGAACGACTCCTTCCCCCAACTAAGAGGCAGCTCTGGAGGGAGAGGAGCCAGAGAGGGAGACAAGAATTGCAGTGTGGAGGTGGGAGTCAGCCGGGGGCGGGGGAGGCGGGGGAGGCTGGAGTGGTCCACCTGCAGGCCTCCCTGCCCTGGCCCCAGGGCCCGCTGGCTGTGTGCCTCCCAGCAAGCCACTCTCTCTGGTGACCCCATTTTCACCAAGGCGTAGGTGAGGAAAACAGTTTACCATTTAGTCTGCACACATGGGTCTAGGGCTTACCCTGACCCCGACAGCTTCTCGAAGAGGAGGAAAACAGGGTCCAGAGCACCTTAGGAACCAAGAGAAAGGCACCCACATATAATCAATAAAGGTGCACAAGCGACCCGCAGGCAGCCGAGTCCCCAGGCGGGGAGGCAATCACACACTTCCGTTTGTTCTCATGCGCTCATCAAGCCTCTCTCCTGACCATTTCTCGGGCTTCGCTCTCTGCCTCCCAACAGAAAAGAACGCTGGGCACCAGCTAGTTCTCAACGCTGGCCACACATTATAAACAGCTGGGTGGTCCAGGCTGCGCCAAGAACAGATTAAATCAGAATCACTGGGGGGAGTGGCCCAGCCATCTATGTTGTTGTTGCTGCTTTCTAAAAGACTTTATTTTTTCGAGTCGTTTTAGGCTCGAAGCAAAACTGAGAGGAAGGTATAGCGATATCTCACATACTCTCTTGTCCCCACACATGCATAGCCACCACCATTATCAACATCCCCTACTAGCATCATTCATTGCTTTGTAAAACTCCCCAGGTGATTCCAGTGTGCAGGCAAGTTGGAGAATCAGTGCTCTAGGAAGAGCTTCTTAAACTCTAATGCACACACCAATTACCTGGGGATGTTGGTTCTGAGCCAGTAGGTTTGGGATGGAGCCTCAGGCTCTTCATCCCAACAAGCTCCCAGGTGATACTGCCCCTAGAGGGTGTAAAGAGCACTGCCAAAGTGTTGTGAGGAGAAAACTACCCCCAGGCCCCTCTCCCTTCTCTGGAATCATTCATTCATTCATTCCTTTAACCAGCCAGTATTTATTGAGCCCATTCTATGTGCCAGGCTCTGTGCTGAGGTGCTAGGGATAGGGCAGAGACCAAAGAGTCACGTCCTCAGGGAGGTTACATACCAGTGGGGGAGGAGGGGCAGTGCACCAGTAAACCTGCACGTGAACAGGTCCATAAAGCAAGGTGCTGTGATAGGGAGCACCTGGGCGGCCACCTTAGGCGTGTGGGCAGAGCTGGCCTCACCAAGGAGTTGACATTGGAGCTGATGACCAAATGAGGAGAAGCAGCCAGCCCCAGGAGAAACTGGGAACCAGAGTTCCAGACAGAAGGAACAGCAATACAAAGGCCCCGAGGCAGGAGCCCTCTGAGTGGAGCCCAGTGCATGATGGAGCAGAGGCCAAGAGGAAGGGCCAGGGAAGGGTAGGGGTCAGCTCACTGAGGGCCTTGCGGGCCTGCTGAAGAATTTGGATTTGGTTTCCAGGCATTGGGAAGCCACTGGAGAGTTTTGAACATCTGATGTTTGTTCTAAAACAATGACTCCACTGGTTATGTGGACATAGGCTTGCAGGGAAGCAGGAATGGAAATCCCATTGGTGAACAAAGTGGCCTCCAAAGTATCACACACACACACACACACAGAAACATACCCCAAATCCTCTTTCTTCCATGTACTTTCAAATACCGCAGGAAGAAGCACTGCTGTTAGGCCCAGGAGAGGACACAGTCTTTAGAAGACTACTGTGGGATGCTCCAGATGTTCCCCCTCAGACAGTGGCCCTTCAGTCACCCAAACCTAGGACTTGTCCTCAACGCCTCGTTATCCTTCACCCTGCACAGCTGGTGCACGAGCTCCACAACGTACCCGTAGTCCAGCCACATCTCCCCCTCCCCTCAGTGCCAGCCACCCCTCCCTCTCACCAGACAAGTGTCTCCTCACTAGGCTCCTACTTCCACCCCTGCCCTGCAACCCCACATCCACACAGCCAGGGGAGTCACTGAGGTGTGGAGAGGCAAAGTCACTGGCTCCACACCCCACAGCTGGTTAGCAGTGGGGCAGAATCTACCTCCGACATGATGTGGCCTGTCTTATTGCCACTGAACATAAATTGTGAGGAGTCACTCAAGGGTGTAAGCCTATTCTACTTGGGTTTTCCTTAGGCACAAAATAAAAATATCTTTCTTAAAGTTTATGAAGTAATTGGTACCTTAAGATAGAGTATTTTTCCCCCTTGAAATGTATTTAAAAAAAATAAAAACCTAGCTTTAAACAAGGCAACCAGGCAACATGTAGACCTTTGGGTGGTTTTCTGGGGCACTTCCTTGTTACTGACAGCACAGATGTAATGAGACAGAGGAGAGCTGATAACAGAAACAGAGACAAAAGAGAAATGCCCCCCTTCCCCACTCCTTTCATGCCAAGCTTAGGGCTGAAGGACACAAGATGTGGCCCTGCCCAAGTGCATACCATATAGTGCTGTCCCTGGAAGCTCTTTTCCAGATTCCCGCAAGATGTGAAGGCACCAAGGTGAAGAGAATTAAACTGCAAGTCCAGAGACCCGAGTTTCATTTTAGCTCTGTCACCAGTACATTGGCCCCTGAAAGTGACCACACTCCCAAGCCTCTGCTCCTCCACTAAAAAAAGGCACCCACTTGGCTAGTATCTTACGACCACTCTGAGGATAAGATATTTCATTATTTTAATGAAAGGAGTCTAAAAAGTATAATGTAAGAAGATTCTTTAGAATCTCATTAATTCAAATTCTAATTTGGAATATGTAATATTTTAAACATTTTGTTTTATTTTTCACAGCAAAGAATAAAAAAATGTGTACCTCCCAAAGCTGTCACTTGAGACTTATAGAGGGCATGGACTTACTCTTACTCATCATTGCATCCCTTGTGGTTAGCACAGTGCCTGGTAACCATTCCCGGTGACTCTGTGCATTTGCTTTTGTGTGTGTGTGTGTGTGTATTTGCACATATTAAAATACACTCTACTTACATCTTAATCTGTAATATTTGTAGCTTTTTAAAAGTCCATTAGGAAAGACAGCAAACAGCAGGAGGGTGCTGGAGAGAAGCTAGAGGGGTTTTACTGCTGGATCATCCAAAATCCAACGTAAACAGAAGCTGAAGAAACAAGGGCACATACTAAGGAGATTCAATCACTGAAAAAACTTCCTATCTCTGCTTCTGGGCTCCTCTAATCACGCAGTAGAGCAAGTACCAATTTTGGCAGATCTGATATAGAGTGCACAGATGAAATGGGCTAATTTTCTCACCTGGTGGATGTGAGAGAGTGGTGGGCCTGAGATCTGCATCTCCAGTTAAGCCCCGTGCGGACACCAAACGTGGAGTAAAGAGATAGTGGACTGTGGTTATTGCCTGGGACAATGGTTCAGAACGTGGAATTTGGGGTCAGAGATACCTGGGCTCCAGACCTTTGTCAAACAACTGAATGGCCTCTGGCAAATTGTTTAATTTCTCTAAGTCTGTTTTTTCACCTGTAAAGTTCACATACTTCCTCCCAAGATCGTCAAAAGGATTAGAAAGAACACCTGTGGAGTCCTTTTGCGAGAGCCTGACCCACTGTGGCTGCTCAGACACTTTCACTATTAGTATTGGCAGCCTTGCTTCATCTGTGATTTTGGAAAGGGAAGGTGATCCAAAGCCTGCCAGAGGGAAGAGCATTCCAGGCCAGTCAGTTGTGGACTCAGTTCCTGATGTTGACTAGTAATGACTCAGGGCAGGGAGAGATCTCCTCATCTTTGCTCTTGGCAGGTAGCACATGATTAGCAGCAAAGTGTTGTTGAACAAATATTTAGTGAAAAGAACTGCATGACCTTGAGCAAGCTACTTAAGCAGTGTTTAATTTTCTCATCTACCACCAGAGTCAGGCTTCCAGAGTCACTACGGGTAGTAAATGAGATTTAGTTTGGGGAGTTCCTATAATGGTGCTTATTTCCTCTTCCTAAACACAGGTTAGCAAGAAATACCAATACAGAACCATCGTTTGTTATACTTGGGCACTAAGAACTCTACTTATTCCAGCTCACAAGAAACTGCCCAGGTAATTTCTTCTGGCAGGTGTTTCCAGATGGAGATAGTGCCTCTCTTTGTTGTCTGCAGTAGCTGAGAAGACAGACACTCTCCTCCAGGTTACCTTGCCTTGCCACTGATGGGACTTTGGAATTTATTTGGGGTCTCCCACTGCATTCAATTGAATTGCAGAGATTTATCTTCACTGGTGTTGAAAAGGAAAGATGACAGAATAATGGGCATTAAATTAAAATCTTGTTTGCTTACAAACAAGACCTCATTCTCGCCCACTCCAGGGCTTTACTTTCTTCTCTCATCCTCAAAGAGATGAACACTCTTTACTAGATTTTTTGAACTGAAATGGAGCAGCCATTCTTATCTCTGATTTCACTAGATGCTGATGAGAACAGAGCAAAATCCCAGGAAGGCACCAGCTCCTCCTAATGTTAAGCTTAGATGCAATGAGCTTTGGGTTGCCTAAGAATATCCTACCTAAACTGTGTGTTTAACACCAGTTGTTGGGCTGCTCTATTTCTGCTCCTTCGCAGGGCTTTTCTCTGCCTCTTTTGCTGTTCCCTCTGCTACTGCTCCTCAGTGGCTTGCTTTGCACTCCTGTCATTTTGCAAAATCCTTCTATTCTTGGAAAAGGATTAGCAAAATTACATAATGTTGCTGCTATTTAACATTCAGGAAATGCAGTCTATATATGCAAGTTATCAATCATTCTTACCAGATGGTAAATGTATCTCTTTTCACCAGAAATTGAGCAGCAAACATTCACATTCATCACCAACACAACGTTTACATTCACATCCACTTTCAACTCGACATCCTTAATGAGTTAGTATAATGAAAATCAATATTATATCCCTATATTGTTGACTATTTGTAACAGTTACAATGCAGATTTGGGATTTAAAAATTGGCATTAAACAAAATCTTACCACAACTTGCAATTTTTATGTACTCTGTATCTATACATTTTTCTCTAATACCTTTTAGAGTTTTACATTCAGAATGGACTAGTGAAAATGGCACGTGGGTAAAAAGAAAAGCTAGCAGCTTATGTTGGTGTATATATATATATATTTTTAACCACTGTTTCAATTTAGTGGTTACCTTTTGTTCATTGATAAAACACTTTAAGATCAGAGTTCTCTATTTATTGGAGTCATATGAGACAACTGAAGCCCATGGGGTGAAAGAGTGAATTCTTGATGCTCCAATGGCCGAGCCAGGGGGCTCTGTCTCCTCAGTTTCAAGTCTAGATTTCTGCCCAACTAATGTTCCCTAAAGGTTTCTGAGTTTTGGCCTTTCCTGGTTGTCATTAGATTAAATGGCAGCCCTGGCTAATTCAGTTTCTATGCACTTAGGGTGAAGAATGGTTGTTGTGGGCTGAATTGTGTCCTGCCCCCCAGCATTTACATGTTGAAGTCCTAACCCCTGGGACTTCAGAATGTGACTGTATTTAGAGATAAGGCCTTTAAAGAGGTAATCACAGTAACAGGAGGTCATATGTGTGGGCTCTAATCCAACGACTCGTGTCTTTATAAGGAGATTAAAGCATAGACAACACAGATGAAGGCACAACCATATGGAGACAAAGGAAGAAGGCACCATCTGTCAGCCAAGGAGAGCGAGGCCAGAGAAGAAACCAAAGCTACCAACATGTTGATCTTGGACTTCTTAGCCTCCAGAATTGTGAGGAAAATAAATTTCTGTTAAATCACCCCGTCAGTGGTATTTGTTACAGCAGCCCTAGCAAGCTGATACAGTGGGCCAGATGGGAGGAAAATGCAGAATTTACACTATATTTTTCTCTGTAATGAAGACTTGTATTATTAATTAGGGCTTATTTGTTGCAAGTAACGGAAACCAAATCTAGCCAATTTAAGCAAACATAGGGAATTTATCCTAAGGAAACAATGTTACTGTTAACCACATCAGATCAATCTGGTTCAACTTTCATGTAACAAAGTTGTGAATTGTTTTTCAATTGCCATGGACCCCCATGTAACCTGAGCATGCCCAGATGAACCAAGCATGAGACCCTAGTCAGAACTTAAGTGCTCGGTCCAAGGAATGGGGATTGAATTAAGAAGCGGACAACACATGGCAGGATCCCAGAGCCAATCACATCGAGCCCTGGCATCACCCTATGGCAGGATCCAGTCAGAGCATGTCTCTGGGCCTCACCCTATCCCAAGATCCAATCAGATCATGTCTCATTACCCTCTGACTATAAAACCTGCCCCTGCCCCCCAACCCCAGCTTGGAGTGACAGATTTGAATCTGACTCTTGTCTCCTTGTTTTGGCCAGCTGACAATAAAACTTTCTTGCTGCAAAAACCCAATGCTTCAGTGTTTGGTTTTTGGGCAAAGGAACCCACTTCAGTTCAGTTACAGTATCTCACAGAACCTGAGTGGAATGCAGCTGACTGCAGAAATGCATTGGATCTAGGGCTTGGAGCATTGTCAAGATTCTGGTTTTCACTGTGTATCTACTTCAGTTTTTTTATCCATCCCAATTTTGGGTTCCTGGGGAAAAGACTAATTGCCCAGCTTAAGCAAGGTACTCAACAATATTCTAACAGTCATGGCCAGAGGAGGCAGGGTCACAAGGCACACAGTGGCCATCAGAGCCCTGTGGATATGAAGGAAAGGAGCACTCATCAGACAACGAAATAAGTCCTCCATAGCATGGAGGGACTGCCCCTCTCAAAGGCAATGGGGAGACAAATATGAGATGTTCAGTGTGCTAAAGCAGAATGGCTAATGTATTATGTTTGGCTACAAATAGCAAAATCAAAGCAAGAGCAGCCTGAGACCTCATCCAGCCCAAGACTGCTTGCAATCTTATGGCTACTTCTCAACATTATGAGGATGGTAGAGAAGGAATAACTGCCAAGAATGTAGCAGCTTGTCAAAATCTGCACACCAATCAGCTGGAAAAAGTTGATCAATTGGAATTCCATTATAAAAATGGAACAGAATGTTCACAATCCAAAAGATAATGTACAATGACACATAACATGAAGCCAGACTGGTCTCTGGTTTTATATGCGTTTGGGAGCCTAAATCATTACACTCTGAGAAGAGGGGGAAACATTAAATAATGCTTATTGTTCTGAAGAGGCAAGTAAAGAAAATATATGAGGGACAAACTCTCAAATAAATCTGATCAAAATGGTTACCCAGCCTGAATTAGCGCGGCAAAGGACATCCTCCCACCCGGCATGGGCATCCCTGTTTTTGCTCATAAGTTACTCCCTCCTCTTCCTCTGCTTTTTCCCCACCCCTAAAGCCCCAGCTTAGGCTCTGTCTCTTCCCTAACACTTTCCTTAACTACACAATTTAGCATTTTATTTTTCTGAAATTGTTTTGTACATATTGTGTCCCCTTGTAGACTAAAGCTCCTTAGGATTAAAGCCCATGTGCTATACTTTGTTCCCCACTTTGTCTGACAGGGCCTGGTATGCGTTTAATGAATATTTGTCATCTGACTAGTTGTCATGGGTTAAACAGGAAATAATGGTCAGAAATCTGCTTGCTGGGCTCAAATAATCTTAGAATAACTGGAGAAGAAAGAGAAATATCCAGACATATTCCTTGTAAGATAAAAACTTTATTTTACAATTTTATAAAGCAGATTTACATTAAGCACAAACAATGAATTTACTTTGTATAGAAACAAAATACCTTTCCATCTGCAAAAAATCAAGTTTTGCTGTATATAAAACTAACATGTGCACATTGTGCTTAAACTGCAAAGTCTGTACAGCTTTACATAGGACTACCCTTCAGAAGGGCATCCAGTAAACACTTTATTGCATATTTAACACATGGTATATAACCCACATGTACAATGGAAGAGAAACAAGAAAAACAATTACAAAGATGAAAATAGCAGCTTTCAGTGAAAGTTTGCACTGAAAAAGAAAAAGGACTGCCACATCTAGAGAGTTGTGCTTGTGTGTCGTTTTTGCATTTGCTCACGTACACTGGATGGTTCTTGGATGAAGCCTTTATGTACAATAACTCCTAAAGGGTCACACTTGATCTTCATCCAGAAACTTTTGGCTGGTTTTACAACTGAAGTGGCAATAGATTCAAAATCAAAGCAAACTCAAGGTAAGTGAAAAATAACCCCTAATACCTATAATCTTAAAGAAAAATTTAAAGAAACAAAACTTAAAAATACCCTCCCCATTCTCTCTAAGCTCAGGATAAGTAAACATTTTACATGATTTAAAACCCTAGAAAACTTTCTAGTTGTTTAGAGGCAAAAATGCAATGGATAATCTCGGGCAGTGTTCCTCTATGTATGCCCCCAGCTCACTGCATCAAAATCACCTGAGTGCTTGTTAAAAATGCAGACTATATACTTCACAGGCAGATTTACTGAATATCTGGGATATGCATTTCAATAAGCTCCCAGGTGATTCTAAAGTTTGAGAACCACTGGTCTGTACTGACAATGCTGCTATACATTTAACTCACCCTCTTAGAAAATTGGGACCACAAGACAAATCAAGTTGCTGTTGCAATGTGAGAGGCAGTGTAAAACGAACAGCAGTGAAACAGCAATGCCATTTCTAGATCAAAAAGTCTTTCCTTCTTCAGTGGAAAAAGACAGCCGCATTGTTAAGGCACTGATATTTGTCACAGAAGCAGTACCATACTGTTTTCATTGATTCTCATAATCTGAAGACCAGTATGCAAACACAAAGCATAAGTCTGAACCATTCTCTAAATCATAAAAAATATGAGGAAGTAAAATAGGTTGCCAGATTGGAGAAAGTTTATTTTGAATATTGGTATTGAAAATAAAAATTAAGGGAATTCCAAATATTCTTGATGAGATATCTAACATATAAGAAATACAAAGATCTAAAGCTAAGTGAAAACCTAATAACCCACAACTGGCAAAATTAAGAGTTGTGGTCACATAATTTAGGAGTTTAAGCTTACTTTTCTATGGCCAGCTTAATATTGTCCTCAGTGTAGATCTGCATCTTCTTGGCTCCTGCCCCTTTTGATGCATATATGTATTTTACACATATATTATATACACATATATGTTTAAGTATTTTCCAGTTTCTAAGTAGTGCTTGGTAGGTTTAATTCAATTAAGATATAGTGAGTAGGCAAGTAACCTACCTGGCTCTTAAATCTGCATTTGATATAGGTCACAGATAAACTACATTGTGTTTGTCAGACTTAGTCCCCGGAAAGTGTGGGGTCTCATGTTTTCAAACTGTATAAGATATAGTACTGACTTACGTGTATTGTCATACCCTAAAACAAAAGCCAGAGCAAAATAAACACCACTGGGTTTTAACCTAATGCCTGGAGCTCCACAGCAGACACTGCCCATGGTATGAGGGCTCTGAAATCTATTTATGTGAGGTATAGTAAGATATATAACCGAAATAAAGATCTGATTACACACCTACAGCAAATGCAGTAGCATCTCTTTTATCTAATAGCTGGAATAATTTAAAATTAAATTTCAAAGGAAAAACAATGACACACAGAATCAATGGTTTTGGGAAGTTGATGATCAAGAGTGAGCTGGGTAGGGAAAAAAACCCTGATATGATTCTTATATGTAATATACGACCTAGTATTTTTCTTTAAAGGGGGAAAAAATCCTAAAAGGAAGTAGTGGTGGCCTTAAAATTACTAGCTCCTTTCCAAATTCAAGTTTTTAATAAATTTCTCAAATAATGTCCCAAAAATGTCCCCCCACAAAATGTACAAAACTCTCAAGTGCAGTCTGAAATAAAACACAAAATTCTAGATAGTGACAAAAGGAAACTATCACAATGGGGGTGGGGAAAAGATAGACTGATTATCAAACTTTTACTGATTGTAGATCAAGTTTCAAAACAGATAACATTTTTGTAATTTTTGTGCAGTCAACAAGTTGCATTTTAGTTGTGCTTACATTATATAACTGTGAAGCCTGAACACTGGTTGTGTTTTTAATTTACACATTTCAAGAAAACTATAATTCAAAATATTCTCCATATATAACAAATTGAACAAATGCAGCAAATGCTCACTTGCTCCCAAGAAGTTAACCTATAGAAAAGAAACATCTTTTTAAAAAGTTGAACACAGTCCACTATCCAGGCTACAAGTACATATTTACTGTGTTATAGCACATTGTTTTTTCCAAAGTCTGCTTTCAACATAAATAATCACATTTAAAAAGAGCCCCATACTAAGTTTTCAGGTAAGTGCTAGACAGTTGGCCAGTAATAACTACTTACCATTATCTTTTCCAAACTGAGAGTGACTGGACTATCTGTGGAACTTGTATAGGGTGATGGGCAAGGCAAAGTTAAACATCTTTGTTCAGCCCATTGACTGAACACTTTCTGTTTTAAATGCCACCTACATTTCTAAACACCCAACCCATGGAATGCAATTACTTCAGAAGACTGGTTTTAAGGATCACTTATCACTTTGATATAATCCACAAAAACCTAGTATACAACCTTTTAAAATGTGCCCATGCTCTGCTGAGACAGAGCCTGTAGTTTCTGTACACAGCAGAGGATGAAGTATGATTTTGGTTGTGAGCTCTAGTTGTGCTTTGCCCTGCTGCCTTTAAGGTAACTTTTCCACCTCTTGACAAATTCTTTGAAGATTGGGGACTCATCAATGGTACTGAGTAGCTGCAGCTGATTGATGTGGGTGGTATGATAATCCCAGCGGGCCAGATTAGGAGCGATGCCAAGCATGAAGTGACGTAGGTCATAGATGGTTCCTGAGCCAGTGTCGTACAAGGGCAGCATGGCTTTAAGAGATTCCATGCCACGCTCATACAAGGACCTTGCTTCTTTCCCGAGTTTTTCCCCTGCAGTTTCTTTTAAGTCATACAGCCCAATTAAGGAATACATAAAGCCATTTAAAACAAAAGAGCTAGGTGTGGTTGGATATTCTTCATACCAGTCATGTTTATTCATAAACACAGCTTTAACTCCATGCTGCTCAGATAGAAACTTGTAAGGGGCTGTTGCCCTTAAAGCTGAATTGAGGAATATATGGTCTTTTGTTAAAAGATAGGCCCTGACCAATGTAGAAATGGCTTGCCCTTGGGCCATGGCAGAGTACCACCCCGGCTCTAAAGACTTGAACCCTTCCCCTAACTTACGGGTTACCATAATTGGCCAGCCACCTTTCTCATCCTGGTTCCTTACCAGCCAATCACTAGCAGCGAAGAACGCAGCCATGTGGGCTGTGGTTGAGATGGTAATGTTGTCAAGGAATCCCTTCCCTTTTGCAATCAACCTAACCACCTTCTTGGGCATTATTTTGGTTGGCTTGACAGCTTTTGTGTTGGAAAGACCCACTCCTTTCCTGAGGTCAGTGACCAGGTCCCTGGTAACTGTGCTCCATGAAGTTCTGGGCCCAATACCATAGTAT
Organism: Daubentonia madagascariensis; assembly: GCA_023783475.1. Classification (NCBI taxonomy): domain Eukaryota; kingdom Metazoa; phylum Chordata; class Mammalia; order Primates; family Daubentoniidae; genus Daubentonia; species Daubentonia madagascariensis. The sequence continues at coordinate 210,862 of JAKFHU010000144.1, read as the reverse complement.
ATGTCTCTTTCTTTAAAAGCAATTAGCTGGGTATTTGAGACATAATGTACAGTGAAGAGCTGATTCTTTTCTGTGGTCTCTAGAACCACAGACACACTCCCATTTGTCAAGAACTTGAGGTCAAATGAAATAATAAAATCTTTTGTGTTTCCCAGTTGTAAGGACACACCTTCACTGGTCTCTGTAGGAGGGAATAGACCAACAAAGACTGGTTAGAATAAAAGCATGTTTGTATTTGAAATTTAATTGCAATTCATCCTTGACAACCACTGACCATACAAAATTAACAGTTGAATATTTTGTGTATCAGATTATTATTTTTTACTTTTATTTTTTACTAAATTAACCAAAAACAAATGACAGAACTGGTGAGTTCATGATGGCCTGTGAGCATCAGGCCAAAGGACTTACCTTTTGCCCTATCTGGTGTACATTAGAGATTAAGAACAAGTGGCTAAGGTATTGTTGATCAAACTGCCTTTTCTAGATCTAATGTCAGCTGATCAAAATCAATAACTATTCTAATATACCCATTCTGTAAAAAATAGCCAAAAGCTGGCTCAGCACATAATATTGCAAGACAGAAGCTAGAAGAATGGTTATACATGAATTTTAAATTATTTGATTAACATTTAATATGTATTTACTGTGTTCTAAGTGTTTTACACATTACACATATTAATTCATTTAATCCTCTGAACAATTACAAGGGTAGTTATTATTACTACTCCCACTTTACAGATGAGGAACTGAGACACAGAGAAGTGACTTACCCAAAGGACAAAGAGTTGAACCCAAATTGCCTAGTTTGACTCCAAAATGTATGTTCTCAATTTGATGCTGAAAATGATAGGTTTGTTTTCAGATATTTGCTAGAATTCTGAATAAAATTTCTAGAAATTAAGCAATGGGCTCGTGTATACAACAAAAAGTGAGGGATGGGGTGGGGGGTGGCAAGGGGAAAGCACAGGCTTTGGAGTTAAAAACCTTAGATTTGAATTCTTGTTCTACACTAGTGTTGAGAAGTCTGGCGAGACACACCTCTTTGAGCCTCAGTTTCTTCACATGCTAAATAGAGATAATATTACTCTGCAGGGTAATTGTGAGGATTAAAAAAAAAGATAATGGCTTGGAACACAGTAATAAACGATAGTTATTGTTATTATTCTGAAGCCACTGGCTTCAGAAGCTAATAGTAAAAGCTGTTTTATCTGACAAATTACTAAAGAGGAAATTTCTCTCGCATGTCTATAGTATAATGATGGCTAGATCCCAGAAAGATGACTTTCTGAATACTGCTCATCTAGATCTACCAAGAAAAGAAACTAAGCATATTAAAAGCAAACAGCAACAGCAGCAAGAACAGAAATACACAAAGTATAAATTTCTAAACGTTAAAGGGAAATATGAATATCTTGATCTTTCTATAGCTTAAATTCCCAAAATGCATTCACATTCGTTATCACATTTGATCCTTACAATAATTTCCTGAGGTTGGCAGGGGAGGAATTATTATTTCCATTTTAGAGATGAAGATATGCAGGCTTTGCAAGGTTAAATAGCTTGCCCAAGGCCAAAATAGAGCAGGGACTAGAATCCTGGTTTTCTGGACTCAAGTTCAGACTATGAAAACGACCAATGATATTGGAAATGGAATCCCCGTAAGAATAATCAATAGAAGGGTTATTCTCTTAGACACAGCCACAGAAGCAGATCTCTGCTTTGAAGAGTCCTTGAGGAAATCCTTAGTGTGTAACCAGGAGCAAAGACTAGAAATGTGAACTGATAGTGGTATATAAAGTTTGATCGGCTTGGAGAGTGTCAGCATGTTGAGGCAATCATTTAATTTTCACAACACTGGACTTTACCAGTATGGATATATTTGGCCCAAGTCTCTTAATTACTTCATTTGATGGAACAGACAATTACGGAAGTTATCTCAAGAATGAAAACATCTTGATAGACTTATGCATCAAATAATGCTTTGAGTGACTTTTTAAAAATTGATTTCAGAAGTAAACTTCTAATACAGTAAAAATCCACTTTATCTGGCAAAATGTCAACATGTACTATCTCTCTCTTAACTAGCATTTTTCTGCATCTATAGTGACATGTAATCTGAAGCTCAGTACAACATCCCTGAAACACTGCAGGATTCTGAATTGACTTATAAATCACTCAAGATTAAATTATATTCAGCAGAGCAGACTCTCTCGAGTGCTACTTATTTTTTCCATTACTAGGGTAATGCCTCATTCATCAGACAATATTATTAACTATGACATCTATTCTGGCCAAACTGGATAACAATGACCCATCTTTAGAAGTCCAAATGGGAAGAAGCTGAAGTACCCATTTCCTTCCAGAATTCCATCTTTAGTTTCACTTTATTTATACAAACTTAATGAAATGACATGGTTCAATGAATCACCTTATGTCTTAATATAACAGATCAGTCCAAAGAACTCAGTAATGAACAATGCTATGGAATGTACCTTTCAAAATGCCACTACTAATTTTCCTAAAACCTTAACACCAGCAGAGGGAGTTACTGAGTCATATGGGAGAGGCGACAGAGAAGTAAATTAACCAACCAACAATTATAGTCTTCACAACAATCTTAAGAGATAAGTCTTTTAATTCCCATCTTATAGATGTACAAAGGAGGTTAAATAGCCTGCCACCATCATTCAGGAGGATATGAAAGGTAGCAAATTGGATGGTGGCAACAAAGTTTGGAAATATACCAGGTAAGCTCTACTGAAAAGTATTATGCTATCTGAAGACCCCCGCTTCAAATCTACTAATAGAAAGTTTTGGTTTTTTATTGTTTGAAATCCCTGACTCCTCCTCTCTCTAATTAGTTATTCCCAGAAGTCACTGTAATTGTTTCTTTTTGGTATGTAGTACATGTATATGTACATTAGGCAACAAAGGATGATAAACATTTAAGAATAGTCTTGACACTGGTCTTGGTAATGATTTTTTTGGATTTGATACCAAAAGCACAGGCAAAAAAAGCAAAGATAAACAAGTGGGACTACATCAAACTAAAAAGCTTCTGCACAGCAGAGGAAACAATCAACAAAATTAAAAGCAACCTATGTAATGGGAGAAAATACTTGCAAACCATACATCTGACAGAGGTGAATATCCAAAATATGTCAGGAACTTATACAACTAAACACCAAAAAACCATATAATCTGATTAAAAAATAGGCAAAGGATATGAATAGACATTTTTCTGAAGAAGACATACAAATACCCAAAAGGCACATAAGAAGGTGCTGGACATCACTAATCACTAGGGAAATGCAAATCAAAACCACAATGAGATATCACCTTACACCTGTTGGGATGACTATCATCAAAAATGCAAGAGATAACAAGTGTTAGCGAGGATGTGGAGAAAAGGGAACCCTTGTACACTTTAGGTGGGAATGTAAATTGGCACAGCCATTATGGAAAACAGTATGGAGCTTCCTCAAAAAATTACAAATAAAACTACCACATGAACCTGGCAAGGCCCAAAAAGAAAAAATAAAAGGCTAACAGCATTCATCCCCTAGTCCTCCAGAGCCTCACCTCACTTAGGCCTATGCTTTTATGCACAAGCTCCAATTTCTTCTTAACAGTGATTCTCTAAATTTATCTCCCGTGAGGTCTATATCCTCTAAAAAGCCTCATCTCTCATACCTGTGTTTCAGTAAAGCAGCTTTGCCTCTTTGATTCCCTTCTGCTCTGCAATAACTCCCGTGTAACTCCAACTCACTTTCCTTCATACTCTTGTAGTGTGCAACTACAGGTTGAGCATCTCTAATCCAAAAATCTGAAATCCAAAATGCTCCAAAATCTGATACTTTTTGAGCATTGACATGACACCACAGTGGAAAATTCCACACTTGACCTCATGTGATGAGTCACACATATTATTAAAAGATTGTATAAAATTACCCTCAGGCTATGTATATAAGGTATATATGAAATATAAATAAATTTCATGTTTAGACTTGGGTGCCATCCCCAAAATCTCATTATGTATACACAAATATTCCAAAATCTGAAAAAAATCCAAAATCCGAAACACTTCTGGTCCTAAGCATTTCGGAAAAGAGATACTTAACCTGTACAGGCACAGACAGGATATCAAAAGATGCATCCCATTCCCAGCTAGCACATTTCCACCAACAGGGAGTTTCAACTTGGAATAGCTGTGTCCCACCAGCAGAGTGGCTGTCATAGACAGAGTTCTCTCTTCCATATGCTTAAGATCACCTTAGGAAGTAGTTTTATCTCCAGCTACTGGCTACAGAATGAAGGGCAAAGGCAAGGATCTCTCACTTAGGATGTGAGGACTATCTCTTGTATAACCCAGGCCACCCAAAAGTAAACAAGTTGCTTTAAATAGGATAGAGTTCAGAAGATTGTTCTAGAAAGCCTCCCATATACTCGAGGAGATCAAGGTGAGGGCTGTTTTCTACTCTAGTCAACATTACTATTAATAATTAGTGCAAAAATTAGTTTCTTGGGTGCACCCAAAATCAAATGTTCTTTTACTTAGTCTAATCATTTCCTGCTTCCTGTTATTAACTCTTAGATATCACAAGGCAAATATTCTTAAACGTTCCCTTGTATCTTCTTACCCAGTCAAGCTTGTTTTACAACAACAAGCAAAGATGCTCTATGTACTGGAATATCACAGAATGCCATGGGAGAAAAGAAGTTCTAGTCACACAATAAAAATTAAAGGTCACCCATTATTTGCACTGCATTAAGTACTCATAAATCCACTACTTAAGGCCATATAGAATGAGTAGGCTTGTATTGTGGCTTTCAAGGTCTGTAAATTACACAATCATCAATAAAGAACAAGGAGAGAACACGGAAGAGGTCTTATAACCTTTCCTCTTCTTTTATTTGCCAACTGCAAGGGTGGTGGGAGGTGGGAACAAGTTCTGTTCTTGACAACACTTCCCCATAGAGAATTAAGCCTGAGGTGCTAACTAAAATTATTTCATTATCTTTTTAAGTAATGGGCTCATTAATTCTCATGGATATTGATTAGTGCAGAAAAATACATTACATTCTAATTAATGAGACTGTCTTAGTAAAAGGGGAAATGTTGCATAAAGTTAATTTGATTTTATAAATGATTTTATTAATGAAAATGGTTTTATATGAAGTTTGAGATAATCTAGTACATTAACAAAATTCAATATGGGAAGTAGGCCTGTTTGGTAATGCTACATTATCTTGAAAAAATTAAAAGCTATTGGTAAAAAATAGGCAGAGGAAAGGATGGCTCTACTCTTTCCATTAAAAAAAAAATTCTACCTTAATGCAAAAATTTAAAAATTAAACTATACTGTACTGAAATATTAAAATAAAATGAGGAACTTCATTCATATGGGATATAGATCCCTGGAGGGAGGTAAATACTGTGCAGTAATCCAGATCTTAACATTCAGTCTATGGCCTGACTTTTCACACAGTAAATATTCCTTTTTATAACCTTGACTTTTTAGCTGTTCTTTCTTTAGGGATTACATTTGGGTGACACTATGTGTTTTTTAAAGCCATATTAAAATTTTAAGGGAATATCAGGTGCCATAAATCAACATAAAGTTAGCAGACACATATAATACATAACTTACCTGGAGCAATAAACTGTTTAACATTGGTGAATCTAGACTTATCAGCCACACTAGCTATAAAGCAGCCCTTTGGCACAGTCCAGTCATTAGGCTTGCTGTTTTTGTCCCTGTCTTCTGCTGTTTCATATACCTCTATGTGAGGAGGTTTCTCAGTTAGATTCTTGCTGTAATGACTTAACCCATACTGTGCAATCTGGATTGGGTAGAAATAGCCTTGAGGTCCCCATTGTGTAGATAATGGCACACCTATAAAATAGAGAAGCAAAATGAATAATCATGTCCAGACATTTATAAGCCTATTCTGAATACACTCTTCTCTGTTTTATTTCTGGTGAATGTTACAGGGTTATCAGGAACTACTGAGCTTCCTTGTTATATTGCTTTCATAATTACAAGAAACTAATACCAAATTAACCAGATATGAAAAACAAAATTAAATGTTCCCTCACTCTCATTCATTATTTGTTGATAGGGAACAAGGCAGTGTTATAAATTACTTTTTAAGGACTGCCTTTTGCTCATAGCTACTGATGTCATGTTTCATAATCCTGCTTCATACATTCAAATTTTGTACAATTTAGATGCACATAGATAACGTTACCACAGTTTTATTTTAAATATTAATCCTGAAATTTTCTTAAAGATTTATATTTAACAATCAAGTTAACTACACACTCATTTTTCCTTCCAATGTCAAGGTGTGGTCTAATAACTAAGTATATCATCTGATGGTTAAAGTACTTGCTGAAGAGGCCAGCTATGACTAGGTAACTTAAAATATAAACACAGCTTGAAATTATTACTCATATCCTTCCTGTCAAAATGTAATCTTTAAGAACATTTAAGGAGTGGTTTTTAAAAAAATTAAATCATATATTTAACCACAGATTCTTGAAATAATTCATTACTGGATTATCTCTGGTAAGGTTCTAAGCACAACTTTTAAATGTTTGGTATTAGTGTTTATTTTAGTAATTTCCTACCTGGGAACTACAATACTACATTGCACACAATATTGTATTGTTGAATCATGTACATGTTGAGAGATAAACTTCTATTTGTAGTTCTAAAATAAATTAACAAGCATTTGAATGCTGGGCACAGCAGAGAGTGGGGACCTACAAATTGTATGTGTTTTGATATAGTTTCAAAGCAATGTTTAAGGAATTAGGGACCATATAGGCTAAGAGACCTAGGCTACAGATAAGCTTTTTAACATCTGTATCTTTTCTCTGCCAAACCCGTGATCTATTTTGCCAAAGTGCTTTCTAAAAAGGTGGAATCTACTCATGCTTCCAATAGCAGAGTATGAGGTTCTCTTGTCACCCAACTCTTGCCATTATGGAACATTGCTCTTTAAGCTATTGTTTACAAAGGAATATCATCATTTTCTTTCTTTAACAATTAGTGAGGTCAAATAACAAGGGAGGATTTCCCCCCTCTACAAACTCAAATAAAATTATTATCACTTAATAAAAGGTAGGTTTACATAATCTCATTAAAGACGGGTGATGACTACAATAATGTTCAACTGGCATAAGAATTGAGACCGATCAATGAAATGAAGTAGTAGGCCAGAAACACACTCTATACTCAAATACATGTTGGGGAAAAAAATCTAAAATTAGACCCTGACCTTGTACCATCTGCCAAAATATAAATCAATTTAACTGAACTAAAAAAGTTAAAGTAAAAAAAATGAAACCATAAAACTATTAGAGAAACTACAAGTGAAAAGCTGATTATAATGTGGCAAATGTCTAAGCATAAACTAAAGAAGTACAAAGCTCCAAAAGACCCCATAAGTTTAGTAAATAGAACTAAAAACTTCCAAAACTTCCAAAAACCATATGTAAAATTAAAAAGACAACCAAACTGAAGAAAATATTTTTAACAAATGTGAGTGTTACTACTCTTACTATATAAGTAAGAGTTCACACAAACACATTTTTAAAAAACTCTACTAATAACATTAGAAAAAGGGGGAAGAATATAAAGACATGGTTAAAAACATATGAAAAAGATATCTGACCTCACTAGATATTCCTTTGTAAACAACAGATTAAACTTCCATGATGGCAAGAGTTGAGTGACAAGAGAATCCTCATACTCTGCTACTGAAAGCATGAGTAGGTTCCACCTTTTTAGACGCAATTTAGCAAAACAGGTCAAGAGTTTGGCAGTTTATTTGACACAACAGCTAATTATATTCTCAGAATAGGAATATACTACTCTGAGAATAAAATTAAAATAGCAAATGAAGATTAACAATAAGTATCTATAACATTATTTATAATAGCAGAAAAAATGAAAATGACCTAAATGTCCAACAAAAGAGAAGGGTCCCATACATTACATATGTATATCATGGCACATCCTTACCACAAATATTAGTCATTAAAATGTTCAACAAATATTCAATCACAAGGGGAAACAATCATAATATGTTAGGTGAAAATAGCAGAATACAAAATCAGTATGATCTCAATTTGTTTAAAAAATGTGTATCTACAACAACAAAAAGATCAGGAAAAACACATCAAAATATTAACAGTGTTTACAGGTGCTTTCTTTATCTTTAGAATCTAAGCACCTGTTAATTTTATAAATTTTTAAAAGTCACTAAAAAGAAGGTTTGGCCACGGATATCTTTGAAATTGCTAACAAACTACTACCCTCCTGAATCACTTTATAATAAATATCATTACAACTACGTTAAAACATATATCTAAGAACACAGACCTCTAGAGAACATACAAAAATGATAATACGTATCTTGAGGTGGTAAGATAATTATCTGGCCCCCTTTTCTCTTCTAAACATCTGGTAAACATAATTATAAAACATCTACAGAGTCACCAAATGAGCACAAACTTTTTTTCAAAGCAAAAATATATATTAAGTAGGTTAAAAGCTTGTTTCAACACAGATTTTGAAATATCAATATTAAGATATTAAAATCACTTTATAACAAAATGAGGAAAATAAAACCCAAACTGAGCAATCTCAAAATACATTAAACTCTTTCCCCTATTTAAATGATGTACTTTAAAGTCAAATTCAGTTTGGCTTTCTGGTTTGAAAAGTAAATTCCAAAGCATACTAATTACATCCATAAGGAACCTCCATTACCTCAGGTTTGTTTGTTTGTTTGTTTACTTTTGGACAAGCTTGAATGACTAATGCCTCAGGTTTTAAAGACAATTAAAGACATCATGTAATAGACTAGAGGAGTTCAGCATAAGTTCAGAGAAAAAGTGTCTATGTATTGTCTTGTCCTGAAGACTTAAAACTTCCTTCCAGAAATGACACCTAGCTAATCAGGTAACAAGATCACTCTGGTATACTGATGGGGCCATTGGATGGTCTCTCTCCTTTTTCCATCTCCTCTCATGGGATCATAACTGTATATTTTAATGTAAAATTTCTGAAGATGCTGTGCCTTGACCTTACTGGTGAGAATTTTAGATTCTGATGCAGGTTAATGGAATAATCCTATTTGTTTAGGTAATCACATCTTATTGCAGCCCTTAAATGATACCACTTAGAAAGTTGCCCTAGGTTCAGACTTAACCTGTTCCTCTCTACTAAGTCAGAGTGACGAAAGATCTCTTGATAATAAGCTATGTGTACCTGCTGTATAATTAACATCTAGATTTTTTTATTGCTCAACACAATCAGGCTTGAAAAATGCAAGCGAAGCAGAGAGATACCAACCTTCAACCCCACTTATGCACTTGACTCTGTCTCTGACTTCCACATTGTAGCCTTCAAAGGACATAAAGACACCATCAGGGTGATAAGGGGCTCTCTGTGCATAAACTTTGGAATAGCTATGAGAGAATTCAAACCGATCATAGCCATCATACTGAACTACTTTTCCGTAAACATCAAAATATTTCTCTACCCAAGTGAATGGAAGAAAGACTTCATTCCCTTCTCGTCTCCCTTTAATTGTGTGTTCATCATTTATGAGGCAGTCAATTTCTTCATATTTGAGCCCTAACACCTTGCTTCCCCCATTGCTACTGAAGCCCCCAACGACAGGGGGTGCTTTCTGCTGTTCCTGAGGGAATGCCTCCTCAGACTGTTGTTTGGCCATGTGGTTCACATAGTTGTTACTCTCAGAAGCTGCTGCTCTTTTTTCTAATCCATCCAATCTGAAGCCACTACTCAAGTGCCGTGGAAATTGGATCGCTTTGTCGCTGGAACACTTATTCCACAAAAGTACTGTGACCAAAGTGAACAGTGCGCAGATGATAATCAAAGTCTTATAGTTGACCCGAGCTGCCAAGCAACGCATATTCAGACCATACCTATGGAAGCAAGAAGAAAAATTCATGCAAAGATGTACCACTGATACTTCATAGGATAGAGTTTTATTTTTTAAATGTTGAACAACCATGCTAGGACAATTTTATTAATTGCATATAATCTGATCAGATTTAAAATTACTCACTCAAACTTTTCAGCACAAAGAAAAGGTAAGAGGTACTCCCCTCTTTTAATAAAATGCTCCATCAGCATAATCCTGTAAAGCAGAGGATGCCCACATTTTCTTAGTTTGTGGCTCCCTTGGTATCTCAGTAATTTTTCACAATGCCCTCTAGGCCAAAAGAAATATCTAATACAGGTTGAGTAGCCCTTCTCTGAAATGTCTGGGACCAGAAGTGTTTTGGATTTCAGATTTTCTCAGATTTTGGAATATTTGCATTATATTTACCATTCAGCATCCCAAATTTGAAAATTTGAAATCTGAAATGCTCCAATGAGCATTTCCTTTGACTGTCATGTCAATACTCAAAAAATGTTGGATTTTGAAGCATTTTGGATTTCAGAGTTTTGGATTTGGGATGCTCAACCTGTAGTTCCATTTATTAAGTAGTTAGGGCCAAACAACTTAAGTATTTATGCCCTAACACCTTAGTAGCTTCCTGAAAAACATAACAGATCTTTTCAAGAAAAACATCCATGTTGCCAAATCCAACAGTGAATTTTTAGTGCTCATCCTAACTGACCAAAGCAGCATAAAATAGTCAATGACTCTTTCTTTCTTGAAACACTTCCTTCCCATGGTTTCTAGGGCAACATGCTCTTGGTTTTCCCTATATCCCACTTACTGCTCTTCCTCTGTCTTCTCTAATCCTTCTTTCTTATGTCCCTGATCCTTAAATGTTGGAGTGCCTTAGGGTCCTAGTCCTCGGACCTCTTCTTTATCTCTATTCACTCCTAAGTCATCGCATCCAATCTCATGCCTTTAAATATGACACACACACACACACACACACACATATATATATACTAACTCCAAATTCTATTTCCAGGTCATACCTTTCTTCTGATTGCAGATGCATATACCCAAGTAATTGACATCTTTATTTGGAGGTCAAATATAATTCCGAAATAACATCAAAAATTTAACATCTAATCTTTGTCCTCAACCTGTTTCTCCCTTCCTATTGTTCAGATTAAAAATCTTGACTCCTCTCTTGCTCACCTCATATCCAATCAGTCAGGAAATCCTGGCTCTACCTTCAAATTATACCTAGAAGCTGACCTCTTTTCACCAACTCCACTGTTACCACCATGCCAGAACCACTGTCATGTTTCACATGGAACACTGCAGTGACATCCAAACTAGTCTCTCTGCTTCTACCCTTGGCCTACCACTCTACCCCTAAGTCTCTTCTCAACATAGCACTCAGAATTATCCTCCTGAATTTAAGCCAGATCAAGTCATTCTAGTTCCGATGGGAAGAAAACTTAATGCTGTTGCCCCTGTTTGCCATATGGTTATACCTGCCAGTTGTAATCGCAATGCAAGCAGTCCTGGGTCACCTGTTGCTGGTATTATTGGGAAACACGGGAAATTATGGATTAGTTTTATGTATAATGTACAAAATATTTCAGCCTGCTGAGAATAAAGGGAGTAGTCTAATTGCTGTTTGCCCCCCAGTAGCTCTGTAATTTTTTGTATGGTGTGAACACATAATCACTTTTTGTCTGTAATCCCCCCTTCTCATTTTCCCCTCAATAACCCTTTTGGCAGCAATAAGATTTAAGAAAAAAACCCATATAAAAATATTTAATGAAAAATTAAACAGTGAATTTTTGTTTCTCAAGAAAGTTGATAGTGAATGTGTAATTCTCCCATTTTTTTTTTTTTTTAATTCCAAGGGAAGGTAAACTTTGAGTCCTTCAATCTCTGAAAACAACTGTATTCTGCTTCCACCCTTGATTAACAGTTTGGCAGGATATGGAATCCTTGGTTGCATATTATTTTCTTTCTAAATGCTGTAGGCAACATTGTCTCAAAGCATTAAAGGTTATTCACAGGAGGTTTGATTTCAGTCTGATACTTGTTACTGTGTGTGTGACTTCTCTCTGGTTCCTTTTTATCTTTGGAATTCTGTAGTTTTGAGAGCATGTGTCGTGGTATGATGTCTGATTCTCTATTTCAGCACTTGGTATGCCTTTTCAATCTGAAAACTTGTGTCTTCCTATTCTTGTTTATTTAATGGATATAGTATCTTCTTGGATCTCTAAGTATACTAGATTTATAATTTTTTTGGTAAAGTTTCCTCTGATCAGTTCTATTTTCTCTATTGGCAATTTTTCTGGTTACTGATTTAGTCTTTCATGCCATTAGTTTTCCTCAAATGCCTGGTGATCTTTGGTTACTCTGACTCATTAGCCAACAGATTTCCTCTGTTATGGTGAAGACGATCTGATTTTGGCTAGATTGCTCTTTTGACAGGGATAAAAAGAGGGAGCTCTGTGTGGGCTGGACACAAACTGACTGGCAGTGTTCCTCTAGGGTGAGTGGGTGGGGAGCCAGCAGACCTTCTAAATGCTAGAAGGAAGATGGCTGCTTCTCTTTTGTTCTGGGGACATAATATACTAGTTAGAAGACTTAGCTCTTCCCATTTTTTCTAAACAAAATCTAGCTGGTGTTTTGCTTGGGATTCTTGCCAGCTCTCTATAGTCCAAGAGCAGGGTTGAGAGAGGTATGGGGAGATGAGGAGAGGGTACAGTTGTGCCTTCCAGTACCCAAACAAGGATCCAGAAATCTGTTCAACTATCATCCTTTGGTAGTCCTATTTACTGTTACTGGTTTCTTCACTTCTCATTTCTATACATTTTCTTTCAGTGGGGCATCAGGAGGGCAACGATTTTGGGTTTGGTTTATCTTGAAAATCATATACAGATTTTAAGAGTTGGAAACCCAATAATACATTTTATCATCTACATTATTACTATGAGAAAATGTGTTGAATGCTAAAAAACCAAAGTGTGGTATAAGCAAACCTTCAGAAGTAAAATTTTTATAAATTGAGGATTTCCTTACATTGTAGTAGAGGTAAACTGATAACACTAAATGGTGTTTATTTTTAAAAAATCCTTCATTAAAAATACTTATGTGTCAACATCTGAATAATCTGTCAGCTATGCCTAACATTTTGACCAATTAAAATAGAAAATAGGGCCAGGCATGGTGGCTCATGCCTGTAATTCCAGCACTTCAGGAGGCCGAGGTGGGAGGACAGCTTGAGGCCAGGAGTTCAAGACCAGCCTGGGCAATAAAGCGAGATCCTGTCTCTACAAAAAAAAAAAAATTAACTGGGCATGGTGGTGCGTGTCTGTAGTCCTAGCTACTCAGGAAGCTAAGGCAGGAGGATCACTTGAGCCCAGTTTGAGGTTACAGTGAGCTATGATTGCACCACTGCACTCCAGCCTGGGCAACAGAGTGAGACTCTGTCTCTAAAAAGAAAAAAATTAATTAATTTTAAAAGTTTAAAAATAAGAAGGTAAAAAATACAAAAATAGAAAATAAAGCTTTTTGTCTTATATTTGAGAAAGTGCCCTTCCTCCACTACTGAAACAAGAGTAAGCCTGCTTATAGAACAAGGCTACCATTATGATGGGGCATATGATGAGAAAGTAGAGAAAAATCAAAATAAAGGCTTTCAATAATCCCTATGCCCAGATTTTGTTATATGATACCATTCCTTAGTAAAAGCAATCAGGGCTTCTTAGAGAAACAGATTATCCAGGTCCAGAGCTGGGACATCTTGCCATGCCAGAAAATAAAGAAACTTTCAAATATCAATGGGATCATAATTTAGGGGGTCAAAAAAGCAGTAGGAGATAGATAAAGTTGGAAAAATACTAATAACTGCTACAGCTGAGAGTGACAGGTATATTGGGAGTTCACTATACTATTCTCTATAGTTTTATGTTTAAACATTTCCATAATTACAAAATACAGTGTCATAGCAAAAAGACATAGGAATCAGCCTGAAATGCCTCTTTGCCTATTAGTCAAAGTTGTAAGAATTATGACTGAAGTTGACTGAGACACACTGAATCAATAAAAATCCATGAATCTACAATGACATTCAAAAAGGAGAAAACCAGGGGACAAAACTTGCATATTCTGAGCTGGTGAAAACTGGTAACTAAGTGAAAGGAATTTATTTACTTATCTTGCCTTTGCAGAAGCAACATTATATTTCAGAACATACCAATAGCCCCACCAGTCAATAAAGTACTCTATTTTACAGAAGCCCACCTAATAATGTAGAAGAAATAAATACAAATCAGAAAATTAGCATTATGCAATCCATCATGAAACTACTGATTCAGGCAAGTGTTAAATTCAGGTCAATGTTTGCCATGACCTAGAGATTCATAATGTACAAGGTAACACCAAACACATCATTTTCTATTTGAAAGGAGAAGAAGACAAAACTCTACAATGAAGGAATCAGATAGTCAACTTCAGTCTCATTAACGGTGACTCATCTAGAAACTGTCTCCTGGTAAGTTATAATAAAAAATATTAATACATAACCTATCTCATATTCCAGCCAAAAATGTTTAACTTCGGTCTCACAGGCCTTAAGTTTATTTAACTTCCAGTTAACAGGAAATACAAGGGATAGAGGAACAAGTTAAACCAGGAAGCAACCAGACACATCTAGAAGGTAAGACATCCTGCAGGGTAGTTGGTCCTGTCTCCTCAATTAAATTAGTGATATGAAAAGAAAAAGGAGAAAAGGAGACTGGGTTCTGGGTTCTTTTTTTCTTTCTTTCTTTCTTTTCTTTTCTTTGTTCAGAGACTTAGGGATATAACAACCAGATATGAAACTTGGTCCCAGACAGGGAAATTTTATGTTGGACTTGATAAGAAGGAAAAATACTGACACGAAGATTGTTAACTGAAAAAGAGAGGTTACAGAACAGCACATTTAGTATGATCTCACTTTAGTTAATGATGCATATGGGTCTTTATTTTCTAATTTTCCATGATCACATTTACTGGTTTCTCTAACCACAAAAATGGAAAATTAAGAAGGGCAAAGTCAGTTTTGTTAAAATATTGAAAGAGAAATATGAAAGCCTTAAGTTAAACATGTCTAGAAATATTTAGTTTTCAAAACATGCACTGACTTTTTTTGGGAAGGGGGATGGAAGAGAAGATGGAAGGAGGGTGGAGAGAAAGAAATCCATGAGTGCTGACATTCAGTATTAACTAAAAAATAGGCTTATCTAAAGGTAAACTCAATAATTTTATTACATATAACATTACCAAATTATAGAAAAGTGACCATAGAAACTTTCAAATTTCAAAAAGTAGATTGCATTGACATTCTGCTAGCTATAATGATAGTAACTTTTAAAGCTAAAAGCAGGGTTTTCTGTTGAGCAGTGATAAGCTTCCTATTTATTTTAAAGCTTTTGCCACATCCATGAACTAAATTAATCTTTCAGGTAGAACAAACAAAAACCCATAAAATCAAAAACCTTGAAACCTCACCTACTGCTGACCCTAAAGATTTATTTCATTAGAAACATAATCCAATAGAAACTGGTTTTAATAATTTTGGAGATCTAAAACAGAAAATAGCATTCAGTAAGCATCATAAAGAAACTATGGAATAACTTCTTTGCAGAAATAGTTAAAATATTAGAGAAAGTAAAATATAACTTTTAGTTTTCTTTTGGGAGAGCAAACTGTTCTATTCTAAAATGATGTGCAATTCAAAGAACTTTTCTGCGATCCCTCACTTTTCAGATTCATTTTCCCAACTGAATATTTCAAGTAACTATTAGAGTAATTGAGTAAATATCAGGAACTAGGGATACCACCATGAGTTTTCAAAATATGAAGGCCATATTTCAGTAAAGAACACCTTTCAATAAGTTTCTAAAAGAATTCACTTAAATTGGCTTTTTCTTTCCTCTGAATAATGTAGACCAAGGCTTGCCTGCTCATTATTTTCTCTTATTTACTTATATATCTAATAATTTACATTTCTTATAATTCCTTGATTAAGAAGAATGTTTACTCTGAAAAAAAAATTCCTTAGTACTGAGTAAATAGAAGGAATAGTATTTGCTCAGTAAATAATCAAATTGACTGATGAGTTCAATCAGTCAGCAGTGGTTTAGCAGCAATTATGTGGCAGGTAAGGCACTATCCATGTCCCTAAAGGACAGATTAGAGGGCATAAAAAATAACAATGCTATGATACAAGAATTGTAAAAAAGTTATGTAGAATATGCTATGAAACACCTTAACTTTTTAAGGTGTTAAGGAACACTTGAAGGTGAAGAAGAGTGGCAGCCAAGCACACTCTCGATGAGGGTGTTTGCACTTGCCTGGCACTCTTTCCCTAGATACCCATTTGGCTTGCTTCCTTACTTCATGCAGATCACTGCTTAAATGTCAGTTTATCAGAAAGGCCTTCCCGGCCACCTCATCTAATATAGCAGCTCTCACCCCATCGTTCTCTAGGTCCTTAACTCAGCTTTGTCTTCATAGCATTTATCACCATTTAATATAGTACATGTTGAGATTATTATCCATCTCTAATCCACTAGAATTTAAGCTCCATGCGGGCTGGGATTTTGCTTCTCTTGGTCACTTCTGTATCCCCAGTGCCTAGAAATATGCCTGGTTCACAAGATTTGTTGAATGAATGAACACTGTTAAGTACGTAATTTTTAAAAATAGCAGACATTTGAACTAGACAACTTTGTTTTCTTTCCTATATTTGGGTATTCAGAAATTATAATCCAAATAAAAATGAACATAACTGACACAACAGAATATGGATTGTGATGCTGTATATTGGCTAGCTCTTCAAAACAGATTTACAATTACTACTGTTAGTAATGTTCCATCTGTTTACTGCTTAATAGACCAAGATTTAAAGTATACAAATGGTTAATGGTTAAACATCTAGTGATAGATCTAACTCAAAGAAGAAGTGCCTAATATTTTTGGTAGTCAGGATCCTTCCAGGATTATAAACAAGTAGAATTCTCTGGCCGCTACTCATAATAATAGGACAAAATGAGAAGGTAATTTTGCTAGTCCCTTTTATTTTTTCAGTAACAGAGTTAAAATTATCTCTGATACAAGTGGCTCACAATGCTTCAAATAAGACCACATTTCTAGGCAAACATCCCAGAGAAACTGAGTAGAGAGTGTATATAGGTATACCTGATTTTATTACGCTTCACAGATAATTGTGTTTTTTTACAAATTGAAGGTTTGCGGCAACCCTGTGTTGAGCAGTCTATCGGTGCCATTTTTCCAACAGCATGCGTTCATTCTGTGCCTTTGTGTCACATTTTTGGTAATTCTTGAAATATTTTAAACTTTTTCATTATTATTTTCATTATTATTGTATCTGTTATGGTGATCTGTGATCAGTGATCTTTGATGTTATTATTGTAATTGTTTTGGGGCACCATAAATAGCACCCATGTAAGATAGACAAAAACACCCTTATACTGGAAGAAGATGCCATCTAGGACTTTCATAGCTAGAGAGAAGTGAATGCCTGGCTTCAAAGCTTCAAAGGATAGGCTGACACTCTTTACAGATTAATGCAGCTGGTGATTTTAAGTTTAAGCCAATGCTCCTTTACCATTCTGAAAATCCTAGAGCCCTTAAGAATTATGCTAAATCTATTCTGCCTGTGCACTATAAATGAAACAACAATGCCTAGTTCAGCATATCTGTTTATATGGTTTACTGAATATTTAGCCCACTCCCACTATTAAGACCTACTGCTCAGAAAAAAATATTCCTTTCAAAAATCACTGCCCATTGACAATCTACCTGGTCTCCCAAGAGCTCTGATGGAGATACACAAGGAGATTAATGTTGTTTTCATGCCTGCTACCACAACATCCATTCTACAGCCCATGGATCAAGGAGTAATTTTGACTTTCAAGTTTTATTATCTACTAAATACATTTTGTAAGGCTATAGCTGCCATAGCTGTGATTTCTCTGATAGATCTGGGCAAAGTCAACTGAAAATCTTCTGGAAAGGATTCACCATTCTAGATGCCAATAGGAACATTCATGATTCACGGGAGGATCAAAATATCAACACTAACAGACGTTTGGAAGAAGTTGATTCTAACCCTCAAGGATGACTTTGAGGAGTTCAGTGGAGGAAGTAACTGCAAATGTGGTGGCAACAGCAAAAGAACCAGAATTAGAAGTGGAGCCTGAAGATGGGAATGAACTGCTACAATCTCGGGACAAAACTTTAACGAATGAGGAGCTGCTGCTTACGATGAGCAAAGAAAGTGTTTTTTTTTTATATGGAATCTACTTCTGGTGAAGATGCCGTGAACATCGTTGAAATGACAACAAAGGATTTAGAATATTACATAAACTTAGTTGATAAAGCAGTGGGAGGGTTTGGGAGAACTGACTCCCAATTTTGAAAGAAGTTCTATTTTGGGTAAAATGCTATCAAACAGTATCACATGCTACAGAGAAAGCTTTCGTGAAAGGAAGAGTTAATTGACGTGGCAAACTATTGCTGTCTTATTTTAAGACATTGCCACAGCCACCCTAGCCTTCAGCAGTCAGCAGCCGACAACATCAAGGCAAGAACCTCCACCAGCAAAAAGATTATGACTTGCTGAAGGTTCAGATGATTGTTAGTATTTTTTTTTTTAGCAATAAGGCATTTTTAAATTAAGATATGTACATTATTTTTTAGACAATGCTATTGCATACTTAATAGACTATGGTATAGTATAAACATAACTTTTATATGCACGGGGAAACCAAAAAATTCATGTGACTCACTTTATTGCAATATTCACTTTCTTGTGGTGGCTTGGAATTGAATCCGCAATATCTTCAAGGTATGCTTGCAGTAAATTATATTATTTGCATTTTACAGATGAAAAGACTAAGGGCATAAGAGCCCACAAAAGGATTCACTAAAGAAGAGGACAGGGGTACGGCCAAGATGAAAACTTAAACACGATAAAAAAATTTTGTGCTTTCCCTATTTTAAGACGATAAAACTGAGGCTTTGTGATGTTAAGCAATTTACCTGAGGCCACATGATTTTTCAATAGTTCACATAGCTAGTATTAATAAAGGGATTTGAACTTAAGTTTGTTAGTCTGACTCCAAAGCCTGTGCTCTGATGTATCACAGGGTATCTATGAACAAATATATAAATATTGTATTTCAGAAGCTGAATACTCCCCTTCCCCGGAAGATATTTTGATTTATAACAGTTTACCAGACTGTGAACAGAACTTAGACATTAACAGGTCTTGTTTTAGACAAAGTTGAATTTTGACCTTGAATCAACAGTTCACACAGGTAAAATACAATTTTAGGAAAAGTTACCTAGTTGTTCTAAAAATGTATTAGCATTTCTGAATGGAACTACTGGAACATTCGAATTTTCTTCAAATCCAATCATATAATTACATGCCATATTAACATTGGAAAAGAACAGAAATGAGAGTCATAATTATGAATGTTTATGTATACGTATATTCCAATAAAGCTAGCTGGTCTCCAGGTGAATTAGAATAATCAAGCTCTTGAAAACAGGATCCCCACTGGCCCCACAAATCCAGCAATAGCTTATAAATGCATTGTGATGCTTCATTTCTGTTAATAATTATTATGATGTTCTGGTATAGTCTGTTGAAGCAAAACTTTTCCCCAGAGATAGAAACGGAGCTTAACAATTTCATCAGTCTATGTTAACTTGAGGCTTCATTGAAAATAATGTACTGGTGTCCTGAAAGTCCCAAAGTGGCAGTGTATATAATTATGCCACTAACTTACTGGTGGCAATAATGTACTGGTGGCAGTATATATAATGAAGAGTAATTAACATTAGTATAAAAAGTTAGGGTATAAAAAAGAAGAAATCTTAAGATAGAATTATTTTTATTCTACGATTGTCTTTTTATTAGCCCCAGCCAAAAAAGGCAGGGGGGGATATAGATGCTTTAACTTTTTTTTTTCCTACTTAGTTTAATTTCTGGCAAAATCATATAATCTTGAAGGCAAATTGTCTGTAATTGCCCTTAGAATGAAAATTACCCATGACATCTTATCTGCTCAGTTACTCAACACAAACCTGCTTTGAAGCAACTTAAACCAATACTTGTGCTTTCTCTGCTAGTCTCCTATAAATGTATCCATTGACATGAAAGGAAAAAACAAAACAAAAATGAAAAATTTCAACACTACGGAGATAAAGGAGAACCATCTAATGAAGGCTAATTGTATTAGACTTTAAATGTAATTTAAGTATATATATACAAACTCAAAACACAACTCAAGAGTTGGGGGAAGGTACATTTGCAGTACTGTGCTCTACGTGTAAGGAGACCTGAGACCACCTGGTGGCTTCTATTAGCCCAGGTGTGGAAGCTTATATTCTAAGCCTACTGGGCCTTCCACCTGACATGCTTTTGTTGGGAAATCTCAGTGTTACCATTAACAGAACACAAAAGCAATTCCAGTTTTAACTGCAGCAACCATAAACTAGGCAGAAAGAATAATACAATGACCTTTTTAAAAATAATTTTAAGCGGTGAAGTATAGATGTTGACTGGTACTAGACCAACCATCTTTTCATACTACTAGAAGGAAAGCTCTGTTTGCACCAAAGCACTACATTAATAAAGTAAAAAAGAAAAATCCTTATCAATTCCTACATTAATAGTTACAACAATGAGCTAGTGAATGGACTAAATTCAATGAGTAAAGTCTTTTACTTGGTATTATATACAGATTAGATACTAAGATCTGATACTGAGGAAAATACAAAATATTTATGGCACAATCTCTGCTTTCAAATGACTTAGAACCTCGAAGAAACAAGACTCAAATATACAGAAAACAACTGAAGAAAAAAATTCACATTGAAAAGGTGGTAAAATAAATATAATTATTGAATTTGCAAATCAAATAAAAAGTAACGTGGCACATAGTTAGGAAAGGGAAAGATGCTAGAAAGAACTGCATGGGGAGAACGTTTACTGAAGCAGAACACAGATGGTATATATTGGTCTCCAAGAGAATGTTAACAACCATTAAATGAGACCCTTTTCAAACACAGGATAATATACTTATAGCTATAGATTTCCTTATCTATAGTGCAAAGTACTTTCATATTTATTTCTTCATTTAATTTCTGCAACGATCCAATGAAATGAGCAGGAGAGTGAGTGCTATTTTATAATACAGAATACTGAGGCTCAGTGATATTAAGTAGTTTGTCTAAATTGATATGGTGGAGCATACAGTCTAGGTCTTTTGATTCCAAGCTTTACCAGATCAGTGATTTCCAAACCCAGAGGATTAAGTCTCATTTGGGTGGGGAAAAGATGTTTCAAAGTCTTCATAAATGATTTGGATGATTAATTTAGTCTGGGAACCAATGAATTATATCAATGGCTCTTAAATTTTATTGGAAGGCTTGTTCAAACACAGATTGCTGGCCCCCAACGCCAGGGTTTCTCATTCACCAAATCTGGGTAGGGGCCCAAGAACTTGCCTTTCTAACAAGTTCCAGGTTAAATCTATGCTGCTGTTCAAGGGGACCACACTTTGAGAATCACTATAATATACCATATCTATTAAGTGTATATTTAACTAGTAGGTACTATTTGCAAATGAAAACATGTGTGCTGCCTAAACTCAGAACTATCTCAGGCAATTCTGAAGATTAAGGTCATTAGCACACTGATTTTTGCAGAATGATTAATCCATACTCTAGGGAGAATGACTTTAGTTAATGTACTTGCTTTCTAAAATTAACAAAGCAGTAATTCAAGAGCTAGCTAAACTCTACAATAAAGTCACTCTTGGAAAAAAGTTGTAGGCTCTGGCTTTTGCCTGTATATTGAAGAATCTCTCAGTTTCAGCTAGAGTATGTTTTGAAATAATTCTTTTGGAAGAGTAGGTGGGTGGCATATATTTTGAAGCCTTGTGTAATTGAAAATGTGTTGCTTCTCCATCAAACAATTTGGCTGCATAAAGAATTTTGGGGTCCAAATTGTCCACAGAACTTTGTATACACTGCTGAACTGTCTCTTGATGCTTAACTGTAAGAAAAATCTAAGTCTAGTCTGCCTTACCTTCCCTTGTGAATAACTTTTTTATGTTTGCTTGTTTTTCTCCCTGCCTGGATGCCTGATGATGATGATGATGATTTTAACAATGGAAAATACAAAGTTTGAGCAGGATAGGTTCAGTTGTGCTCTTTTCATTAAGTTTTCCTAGTGTTTGGCAGAAAGCCTGTTTGAATTGCAGGCTCAAGTCATCCTTCATCGCAGAACATTTTTTCTTGTAGTGTGTTTAATAATTGTTCCTGTTGAATGTGTTCTGGTCTCTTCCAGAATGTCAATTCTATATATTGCACCTTTGTACTCTATCCTTTATGTCTACCATCTTTTTCTTCAAATTTTCTTTTTTCACCTCGCCTTCCCTTCTCTCTGCATTTTGGGAGAGCTTCTCAAACTTGTATTCCATATCACTAATTCAATTTTATAATCTGTTCTTTATTACTGCCAGCACACAGTTTAATTTGGATACTGCATATCTAGTTTCTATTCTATTGTTTTTTATTTGGATACTGCATTTTTTAGTTTCCATCCTATTGTTCTTCATTTTGACTAATATCCTTTTAATTTATGCCTCCCCATTAGGCTAGCCCTTCCTTTTATCCCAGCCTACTGCATCGTGAACTCATTTTCCACATCTTACTCCAAAGACTCCACAATTTTTTCATCTGTGAGCATTATTAAAAAAATGCTTTCTAACATTTCCTTGTTACTGAAGTAACTTTTATATCAAGACTATATGCTTTTGCCCTGTATTGAGTGCTACATTCCTTTTTTTATGGTTGCCCTGAATCTTATCTCCAAGTCTGTCCCCCCAGTATTTCCTGTAAACCAGTAGCTAGTGATCTAGAGGTCTGACAAAAGCAGGGTTTGATTTTTCAGCAAGAATATTTCATGATAGAGATGTGAACTTCCATCAGGAAGTATATAATGTCTGATTGTCTCTCTTTTTGTTGTTAAGATAAATCCTTATGTTCAGGGGTTTTCAGCCTAATCCAGCCATTATAAAGTTATCCTTTGTAAGTTCACCTAATAGTTTTAGCAATTACTGATGATTGCTTCATTAAGAGTTGCAAAATAATGATATTCTAATTCTATCGCCCTTCTTAATGTCTTAGTAGGAATACTTCCATAAAGAAAAACTTGCCCTTACCAACTATTTGGTTACCCTGAGGTATACAGTTTGTACAGGGAAGGCAGAATTAATGATTGAATCTTCCATTTACCACTTTTGGAAATAATGAATTGGCTCCCTAATAACCTCCAAATATAAACAATGAGCATTTAAAAAAAAGTAACATATGAACTCACAGATTCTTAACATATTTGATGTGCTTCATTCCCTGTAGTTATTACTTTTTCTTGATATTTCTATATTTCAAGTATGTGAACACTTCCTTTCCCGTGTTTCCAGTGTTGGTATACTGTTTTTAGATATATTTATGGTCATTTCAATGGTGACTAGAAGTGGGGTTAGAGGGAGTCAGATGCCTGTACCACACTGCTATTTGTACCTGTGAGGATTAGGTTTTGCGGCAAGTAACAGACACCAGAAATAAACTATTATATGTTCCAGTAATTGGGTTTTTTTACTCATATAATAGAAACCCAGAAGTAGGCAGTCTGGAGCTTATGTACAGCTACATGATCATCAAGGACCTAGGTACTTTCTTTCTATATCACCTTATGACCTAAGAAAGCTAGTGAAGCCTCAGCCATCATGTCTATGTTGTAGCCCAGAAAGAAGAGGAAAGGCAGAAGGGCAAAAGAACACATCTCTCAGTGGAATCAATTTGTTTTAATGAGACTTTCCTCAAGCTTTGCACATTTCTGACACTTCATTAGCCAAATCTTAGTTACATGGCCACCCCTAGCTGCAAGGGAGGCTGGGAAATACCTTTGCTCCAGGCAGCAATGTGCCAAGTGGAACAAAAAACAAAAACAAAAACAAAAACAGGGTTCTATTATTAAGAAGGAGAAAATAGATACTGGGAGAAAGCTGGCAGTCTCTGTCACACTGATTCACCAGAAAGTCCTTCTCGCTATACAAAGTAATCACTCTCTCCCATGTAGCTCTTTACTTATATCACAATTACACACATTCTTGAAGTGTGGTTTACAATTAATTATGAATCTGTTGGTATTTTTCTCTAGATTGAGTTCCTTGAAGGCACAGAGTATATTTTATTTATATACTTTCCCCTCTATCAATGCCTTTCACAATGTCTTAAAAGTTCTAGGTTCCTTCTAAATATTAAATTTAAATGTGCCTTATTCAGACACACTGAAGACATGTATTCTGGCACAGTGTTTACCAATAAGTATATTTTCAAATTAATCTATCAGGCTGTGTTACCCATATGGCAGTTTAGTCTTCCCACAATCCAGAGCTCATACTCAAAATCATCAGCAGCACTTCATGGGAGGTCAACCCTGCTACCTTCAGCTATCCTCAAACCTTATTGAGACATATTTAGGTTAAAAAATTTTTTTCCCTTTGAATGAAAAAGGAAGTTGTTCCTTATTGGGAGGCAGGAGGAAGGTTACAGAGAAAGAAAGCATTTAATGAGTAGTTGTGACATACGCCAAGTGCTATTTTCAGTTATTGAAATCAAACCCTAAGAAGGAGCTCTTGTTATCACCCATATGTACTTGAGGAAATTAAGTAGTTTTTAACTCTGCTGAAGAAAAATTATTAGCAAACACATGGTGGGATTTAATCCTAGATTTATCTGGCTTCAAAGTGTAAGTTCTCTACATCAGACCATGGTATCATATTATCCGGCTCCAAGTCACCATATTCTTTCTCACCAACTAGATAAGAGCAGAATGATTTCTTGGTTTATGCAGACGCAATTTTAAACCACTAGCATTATGCATCAGCTTCTGAAACTAAAATCTGTTTCTAAAAAGAGCTTCTAAATGTATTCAGCTTAATTTTCTCTAGCATTGAAAAAAACAGTATAAAGAACTAGGACAGGAATGTTTTATGAAGAGCAAAGAGCTGCTTTGTATCTAGAAAAGCTGAACAATTACAATGTAGCTAAAATGTTCTTTGAAGTACTGCATAGTACTTCACTAAAAAATCTCTCAGCTTGCTTTCTAAGCAATGTGTCAAAGTAAGCATATGCTATGTAAATAAATCAGTTCAGAAAGGAGTCCCAGGCTTCTCCAGCTGTGTAAGATTTCTCCACTCATTAGGAAAGCCAAGAAAAAGAAAACCTAATTATGTGTTTACTCTGCATGGTTCATGCATAAGAGGACTTTAGAGTGCAAACAGGTAGAGATACCCTAAGAAGTTCTATAGAACATTGTTGACAAGTTTTTATGGAACATCTTTTATCAAGTTTGGTGCCATCCTGCAAACCATGAATGACTAAAGAGGAAAGGTTCATCAAGAAGCTTGCTAATAGTAATTTTAAAAATCATAAGACACAGAGTCTTAGCCATTCAGAAGAAGCCCTATGTGGAAGAAATCAGTGCCCAAACTGATTTTTAAACATATATATATATATATTAATTAATTAATTCATTCATTTTTTCAAACAGGGTCTCACTTTGTTGCCTAGACACGAGGGCAGTGGTATGATCATAGCTCACTGCAACCTCAAACTCCTGGGCTCAATTGATCTGCCTGAGTCTCCTGAGTAGCTGGGACGACAGGCGCACACCACCATGCCCGGCTAATCCAAACTGATCGGTAAATGTCAGTAATTATTGGGCTAATTTTTAATACGACATAGTAGAATGCAGTTTTGAGCTTCCTCACAAAGCAATTCAGAAAGCATCATATCAGAAAAAATGATTGAGAGAATATGCTAATGAGAACCATGGGAGAATAATCTGTCAGGTTGTTAGACTATACTGTGAATTCAACTTGCTTTTTGACTTAGTATTTTTTCCTAACGTTTATGATAAAAAGAAACATCTAATATACTAGCCTTCTGACATTGTGTAATCTTTTACAACTTAACAAAAGCCCTATAAGGTTAGCACACACATTCTACATTTCTCTTAATAATTAATAAATAGTTAACAGAATAGCAGGACAGGAGACAGGGAAATGGGAACTTTTATAAAAAGAGGAAGAGACTAGCAGTTTTGAGTCCTTCTTAATGTAATCCTATTTAATTCTCATAGCTACAAAGTGGGTATTACCTCCGTTTTCCAGATAAGGAAACTGATATAGAGTCAACTGTTGACTCAATGGTTTCCTAGCTTTCCTAACTGCCAGTTACTTCACTTCTCTGAATCACAGTCTTCTCACCAGTAAAGTAGGACTAGTACTATATCTACCTCATAGGCACCTCATAGATGTCTTGAGGACTAAATGAGATAATATAAATACCTAAAGAATGGGAAATGTAAGTTCCATTTTTCTTTCAGAGAGGTTACTAATTTGTTCAAGTCACAACTTATCCAAAGTCTAGTAAGAGACACCGCTGGAAACTAAAACTAGACTATAGGCCTAGAACCAACATTTCTAACTCTTAGTCTAGTATTTGCCATTATACTACATTTTGCAGTTCTTCATTTCATATCATTTATTTTCTATTACAACTCATTAGTTTAAAAAAAAAAGTGTGCACCATAGGTCACATATTACCCTCTAAACTTTGAAAACAGTCAACGAGTTCATACCCAATTTCTAAAAGAGGGCTGAGAACCTTCAATGAGGTGCCTCATATTTTAGATTAAGACTACGGAATGTATTAAGTAGTTACGCAAGAAAATGCCATGTCACTCAAAAGAATACCATACTAACCCAGCAATTCTAAACTAAATGGATTATGGACATGAACAGTTATATCAGTCTATTCATAATAATCCCAAACTGAAAACAACCCAGATGTCCATCAACTGGTGACTGGATAAGTAAACTGTGGTTCATCCATATAACTGAACACAACTAGTAATACACTGATACTGATATTTTCAACATTATGGATGAATCTCAAAAGCATTTTGACAAATGAAAGAAGCCAGACACAAAAGACTACTTACTATATGATTCCATTTATGTGACATTCTGGAACAAGCAAAATGATCGGGATAAAAGTTAATCAGTAGTGGCAGGAAGGGAGTGACTATAAAGAGACACGAGGGACTTCTGAGGGCAATGGAAATGTTCTAGATTTTGATTGTTGTGATGGTAGTTAAATGACTACATACATCTGTCAAAATTCTTCAAACTGTCCTCTTTAAAAGAACAACATCTTATTGCACATAAAGTATACCTCAACAAATCTGACTTTTAAAACTGGTAAAATTAATTTAGAATAAGTGCATTCTATAGTTTTGGTTTTTGAGTAACAAATGCTATAAAATATGTAAGAAATTAAATAGGTCAAATAAACAAATAGAGATGGTATATATTAGGAAAAACCTGAGTTTTGAGTCTAACAGACCTAGATTTAAATCCTGGTAGCTTGATAATCTGGGACAAATTAGATAACCTTTCCAAATCTCAATTTCCTCATCTGCAAAGATGAGATAATACCTTCTGCTTTATAAAATAGTTGTATGATTAAGTGAACACTTAATTTAGTGCCTGCCACACAGGCACTCAGAGTAGGCAAACAAAGGAATATGTTTATGAATAAAGTGATGTCTCTTTTCTAATTCAATTTAAAAAAGAAAGAGTAATCTTCATCTATATCAAATCATTTAATCAACAAACATTTGTTAAGCATCTATTATAAAGTATGTTAACATTTTCCCAAATAAGCAATCTAAAAAAACAGAGTACACATTCCCCTGAAAAAAAACACCTTTCTCTAAGCTTCTGTAACTTTTATTATCTTATAAAAGTTGATAAGAATAGCAATCAAGAAACAAATACAATCTGCCTTTCCACAGAATGATATATTGGTAAGGAACATAAACTTTATCAGCAATAAATGTGAATTAAATAAGATTCTAAGCTAAGAATTCCCAGATGTACAATTTTCTAAGCAAATAGGAAGGTTACCAAATTGAATTAACTTCAGCACTGTAGGAACTTTCATTTACCTCCTACTTAAGACCTTACTACATGCTAAGGAAAGGGTATAGATACTTTCTGTTGGTTTTTAAATTTGAGGTGAATGTAACTTGGAACTGAGAAATTCTGTTTACTTAAATAAGGTGGTGAAGTAGAAATAAAATTTTATCCAAAGGAGTATTTCTTCATATATAGAAATACATTTCCTATACATATCTATGTATTTTCTAAGGGTTGAACTTAAGTTTTCACTTACACTTACATAAATAACCTAAGATCTTGGCACTGGGATTATTTACAAAGGTGAAACCTGAATTACAAATATTTGGCAAAGAGAAAATTTTATCTTCTGTTTTTCTTCCCAAATGAAAATCAAATCTTCTTCTCCATATATATATTAATACATTTATGTCCCATATATTTCATATGTATGTATGTATGTGTTTTTTCCTGCAGCAGGCTCTACCATACAGCCTACATAGTGCTTCATGTTTAAAAAAAATTGTTCCTTCAAAACAGAATTTAATTTATTACTCACATTTCATAAACTTTAGGTTTCAGAATGTGGCAAATTCTGATCAAGAAATAAGAAATTAAGATGATACACAAATCTTCCCTTCTCTATTAAGCCAACCACAAAGCACCTACGGTCTCCAAACAATCCAATAGGGAGCTGGGTTATAAACTGAGCTTCTTATCATGCCATGTGATGCACGTATGTAATAAGGATAGAGACTGTTCTTTTTCCTAGTGCCAAAACTCTCTCTAGGAAGCAGAGTGAACTTAAAAAGAAGCTTAACATTATATACTGAACTTGAAGACATGATATCAATGTTTTCCACCCCCTTACTATTGCCTGGGGTGTGAAGGGGGACAGTGTTCAAATATGTTATTGATGTCTATTTCTTGACTTAAAATTTAATTCTTCTAGCAGTTTCTTGGCCTGAATGCAGAGATAAAACAAGGGGACTTTGTAAACTAAAAACAAACATAAAGTCAATAAAATCTTGACTTCTCATTTCTTCACTTTAGTCACAAGAAGTGACTAAGGAAGTCAAGCTTCAAGACTTTTGGGGGTCATATGGAATCTTTTACATGTTTCTCATATACTTTAGACCTAAAACTCTTAAAGATATAGAGCACCCAAAAGTTAAATATGCCCACCCTGAACATACTTTTCTGTAAGGAACCCCTTAAAGATGACTTATGAAATTCTAAGCCAGTATATCTTCTTTCAGCCTTTCCAGGAAAATGATAAACTATCCTAAAATGCCCAAATATGAATATTCTACAATCTTTAATAATCAATGTCAAGTAAGTAATTTCTTACATTGTTAGAAAATTATTTCTCAATTGTGTATTCTCTGCCTCATTTCTACTGTTTGCTGCTTCTCCCCAAATAGCATATCCTTCATCCAAACACTCTCATTTAAGACTATGATTTTAGATTAAAGCTTGTAATTCTCAAGGATAAATTTCTTATATACCCGTGCTGTTGCATTTATATTTAATAAAAAAAAAAAAAAAACTCCTTGAGGGGGAAAACCACGTAGGAATGTATTTTCCCCCTCCCAAGTGCCTTGAACAATGTTGATTTTGTTTTCTTTCTATATTAATGGTCTAATTGTTCTTGATTTACAATTCTATGAATATAATTCCCCTCTCAAATTCTATTTTGCTATCCTAACACTGTGTTATTTTTTCCCTGTAAGAAGCAGCAGCTAGTTTAGTAAGTGTAAATGATCCCAAGCTCTGCAATAATGAAACTATTTAGAAAGCAATGCATTAAATTTTTTAAAAAGTACTTGAAATATTTAAGACAACTGTCAGAATAAAAGTACAAGTCAATGATTTCTATTTTCATGACAAATAACCCAGGAGGAAGGAAAATGGGCACATTAGTGTGTATGCACTCACACACACAAGATTCATATAGTCATACCAATCCCGTTGTACCAACTGACAAGTAAGATTTCTTTTCTAGAAAAACATTTTATAATATAACACAATAATATATATCTCATCTTAGGAGCTGTTGCCTAGAAGTATCACTGGTTACTAAAAACATAATATTAGTCCTGGATTAGCACTAGCTGTTAGAAAAGCATTGATGACTATTCTACCATACTCTTCTATCAGACTGATACTATTGGCTTGACCCATCAACATACTAGATATAGGAAGTTGTATTCTACCTCAAATAATTAGAATGATGTCATTTTCTTGCAAATAAAAGGCAAGTATAATCACTCAGACAATAGCCTGCATATATCCCAAGGTGTATATGAAAAGCTGAAACACATATATATCCTAAATAGGAAAAGCTCATAGGCATATATAAAGATATTTAAAAAGCCTTTCAAGAGTTAGAGAACAAACAACAGCAATGAAATGAAGGTATCTGCTGAGTATGTTGCAAATGTTCAATGAATATTCCATCAACTCATCTAATACACAATGGTTTTAGGAATGACTGGACAAGAAATGCTAGATAGCAAAAACAAACAAAATCCCTGGCTGCTTAGAAAAATTTGATAAAATTTAGATTTTTTTGTCTTCAAAAATCTAAAGTACAATAAAATCTGTCTCACTCCCCACTTACCCACACACAAATAGAGCAGCAGGAGAAAAAACTGATTGTTGTCAGAATTGCAAAGGGATTTGAATTGATAATTTGTTTTCTTTTTCAAAACTTTACTTTTTGGATCTTGTTTGGATAAACCCAAAAAGTGGTTTTATCCACTTGGTAAGTTATATATATCAAGCATTCCATCCAAAATTTAGGTCTTTTTACATCTTTAGAAGGGAGCTATAAGGCAAAGAATGCAGACCTCCTCTACAAGCTGGAAAATACAAGGAACAGATTCCCCCTACAGCCTCCAGAAGGAACACAATCCTGCCACCCTCTTGATTTAGCTCAGTGAAATCCATTTTGGACTTCTGACCTCTAGAACTATAAAATAAATCTGTGTTTTTATAAGCAGCTAAGTTTGTGGTAATTTGTTACAATAGCAATAGGACACTAATATACCTAGCAATTAGTAAGGCCCAATAAATACACACTATTTTTACTGACCTCTTGTTACTGATACTTATAATAGAATGTGTACTTTAACACTACTCTGATGATCAGGGTTGGTAGGCATAATCTTTTGGCTAATGAGAGAACTCCCAACTAGAATCAAAACATTAAAACTAAAACAACCAGGATAAATCATGGCTCTAGACTACAGTTCAATAGAATCTACCAATTAGTGAGAAAAAATGTTGAAGTCTCCAACCATAATTGTGCATTTGTCTATTTCTTTTTCCTTCATCTATTTTAAAGCTCTGTTATTTAGATGCCTAAACATTTAAGGACTATTTTATCCCCTTGATGAATTGACCCCTTTTACATTATGAAATGCCTCTCATATTTCTTGCTCTGAAATCTCTTTATCTGATATTAATATTAGAACTATTTTCTTTTGATTAGTTCTACATGGTATATCTTTTTTCATCTATTTACTTTTAACCTGTGTTTTTATATATATTGAAGCGAGTTTTTGTAGACAACATGTAATTGAGTCTTTCTTTTTAAAAAAAAACCTAATCATATAATCTCTGCCTTATAGTTGGAATGTTTAGACCATTTACATTTAATGTGATTACTGATATGGTTGGGTATAAATTTACTACTTGCTATTTCTTTACTATTTGTCTCATCTTTTCTTTGTTACTTTTTTTCCTTCTGTCATCGTTTGGTGAGTAATTTTTATAATTCCATTTTTATCTCCACTATTGGCTTATTAGCTATATACCTTTTTAAAAAAATTACTAATATAAACACCACAATATATTGTTATTCTTGTTTTAAACAACCATTTTTAAGAAAAAAATTCTTAAATGAGAGAAAAAGGTTTCTATCTCTATTCGCATGTTTACTATTTCCAGCGTTCTTCATTCCTTTTTGTAGATGCAAATTTCCATCTGATATTATTTTCATTCTGCCTGAAGAACTGCTTTTAACATTTTTATACTGCAGGTCAGCTTTTGTTTATCCAAAAAAGTCTTTATTTTGCCTTCATTTTGGAAAGATCTACTTTGCCAGGTACAGAGTTATGGGTGGAGGGATAATTCACTGTCTATTCACATGCATGGTTTATGACTAGTCTGTGATAATTTTTATATATTTGTCTGTTATATAAAGTGTCATTTTCTTCTCTGCTTTTAAGACTTATTTCTTTGTCATTGGTTTCAACAATTTGATTTTTGTGCCTTGGTGTGGTTTTCTTCATAGTTCTCTTGCTTGGAGTTTTGTGAGCTTCTATAATCTGTGAATTTATAGTTTTCATTAATCTTGGTAAATATTTGCCCACTATCTCTTGAAATATTTTTTGTTTCCTCATTCCCTTCTGAAACTTGTTTTACTTGTTAAACTGCTTCATATTGTCCCATAGGTCACAGATGTTGGGTTGATTTTTTTTTTTTCAAATATTCTTTTTCTCTTTGTGTTCATTTTGGATAGTTGCTATTGCTATGCCTTTAGGTTTTTAACTAATCTTTTTCTCCTGCAGTATCTAATTTGCTGTTAATCTCATTTCAGACACTGTATTTTTTATTTCAGATACTGTATTTTTCTTTAGAAGTTCTATGAGAGTCTCTCTAAAATAACTTCCATTTCTTTCCTCGGCACGTTCTTGTTTTCCTCTACTCCCTCGAACATATGGAGTACATTTGTAATAACTACTTTAATGTCCTTGTCTACTAATTCTATCATATGTGTCCTTTCTTTTTCCATTGGTTGATTTTTGTCCTGGCTAAGGGCCATATTTCCTACTTTTTTGCATGTCTGATAATTTTTTATTGGATGCATGACATTAAGAATCTTACATTGTTGCATATTGGATTTTTTTTTTCAGATTTGTTATGGATATATTTATCTTGCATGCTTAATCTTCACTACATGGATATGTTGCATATTTTAAAAAAACATTTTATAAATGCTATTTACAGCAAATATAAATTTGTGGGGGATTTTTTACCATTTAAAATTTTTAAGTATACAGTACAGTATTGTTAACTATAAGTACAATGTTGGATAAGAGATCTCTAGATATTTTTCATCTTGCAGAACTGAAACTTTATACCTGTTGAACAGCAACTCCCTACTTCTCTCTCTCCCAGCCTCTGGCAACAACCACTATTCTACTTTCTGCTTCGTTATGAATCTGACTACTTTAAATATCTTGTGTAAGTGGAATCATGCAGTATTTGCCCTTCTGTGACTGGTTTATTTCACTTAGCATGATGTCCTCAAGGTTCGTCCATGCTATCACATATGACAGGATTTCCTCTCTCCCTTCCTCCCTACCTTCCTATACTCGGATAAACCAAAAGACTTTCTTTTTTAAGGCCAAATAATATGCCATTGTATGTACATACCACATTTTTTTTTTTAACCCATTCTTCTGTTGAAAGACACCGGGTTGCTTCTACATTTTAGCTTGGTGAATAATACTGCAATGAACATACCTCTTCAAGATCCTGATTTGTAATTCTTTTGCATAAAGACCCAGAAGTGGGATGCCTAGATCACACGGTGTCTTAGTCTGTTTGTGCTGCTGAGACTGGGTAATTATCAACAACAGAAATTTATTTGTCACAGTTCTAGAAGTTGAGAAGTCCAAGATCAAGGCAGCAGCAGGTTTGGTGTCTGGTGACAGCCCAGTCTCTGCTTCTAAGATGGTGCCTTGAATGCTGTGTCTTCGCACAGTAGAAGAGCAAAAGGGCCTAGCTAGGTCCTTCCAGCCATTTTATAAGGTCACTAAATCCATTCACGAGAACTCTGCCCTCACGACTTAATCACCTCCCAAAGGCCCTGCCTCTTAATATTATCATATTGGGTTTGAGTTTCAACATATGAATTTGGCAAGACACATTCAGATCACGGCATATGGTATGGATTTTTTTGTATTCCTTTCAGTGTTTTTTGAGCTTTGTTCCAGATATCCTGAGTCACTCACTACTATGTGCCTCCTCCTAGTTCATCTAATTGACAAAAAAATTACAGGGAAGGCCTACATTTGTATTTTAGCCTAACTCATTCAAGAAATATTCCAGTATCTACTATGTCTAACATTGTTCTAATAGCCAAAGATATAACAATGAACAAATCAGACAAAAATCTCCCACCCTTGTGAAGCTTTCATTCAGTTGGAAGAAACAGAAAAGTAGTAAAATAAATAAAATATATAAAACGTTAGTGTTAGAAAGTAAATATAGGAGTAGGGAACTGAAATTTTAGATAGAGTGAAATGTGAAAGATTTCACTAGAAACCTCACATTTACATAAAGACCTAAAGGAAGGGTGGGAGCCATCTGGATATCTCAGAGGAAAGCATTCTAGGCAAAGGGAATAATAAGTACAAAAGACCCTGTGGTTGATGTGTGCCTGGTACATTTGAGAAACAGCAAAGAGACTAGTGTGGGTTCAGTAGAAAGAATGAGAGGAAGAATGGTAGCAAATGAAATCAGAGATGTGACAGAAAACAAGACCATGAAGCATCTTGCAGGTCAAAGTAAGGATCTGGCTTTTTATCTGAGTAAGATAGGAAGCACCTGTACAGTTCCGTACAGGAATGACATAATTTGATTTACATTTTCAAAGGATCACTCAGGCTGCAGTGTTCAAAATATACTGAGGGGATAAGGATATATTCTCAAAGTTGAACCAACAAGATTTACTAATGAAATGTGTGTGGGGTGTGAAAGAAAGAGAGGAATAAAATATGACACTAAGATTTTTTACCTGAACTACTAGAAGACAGATGCCATTAACTAAAGTAGGGATGCCCCCTTGCTGTGGATTCCTTGTTTACTTTCTTCCTACAGGCAGGACAAACAACAAATAAAAGCACTCAGAGGTTAATGACTTATTGCTTCCTCAGGGTAAGTTTCTACTTTCATATTTTATAAATTTTTAGTGCACATATAGTAATTGGACATATTTATGGGATACAGAGTGATATTTTGATATGTGTATACAATGTGTAATGATCGAATTAGGGTAATTAGCATATCCATCACCTCAAACATTTATTATTTCTTTGTGTTGTGAACATTCAAAATCCTCCCTTCTAGCTGTTTGAAAATATACAATAAATCATAGTAAACAATATTCACCCTACAGTGTGGCAGAACACCAGAACTCCTTCCTATCTAGCTGTAATTCTCTGTCAACCAACCCCTCTTCTCCTCTCCTCCCCCTACTCTTCCCTGCCTCTAATACCCAAAATTCTACTTTCTACTTCCATGAGCTCAAAATTTTTTGCTTCTATTTGAAAAACATCTATTGAGATGATGTGATTTTTCTTTTTCTGTTAATTTGGTCAATTATACTGACTGAGTTCTGAATGTTAAACAAAACTTGTGTTCCTGTAGCAAATCCAATTTGGTTATGATATCTATATCCATTATTAATTATCTAGCTGAATTTGATTTGCTAATACTTTTAGATTTTTTCATCTAAAGAGAAAGGGGCTTGAAAATTTCCTTTCTTATACTATCTTTATCAGGTGTTGATATTAAGGTTATGCAGGTCTCAAAAACATGTTAGAAAATATTTTCAATTTTTTTTTCTCTGAAAAAGTTTTAGTAACATTGTTATTTCTTCTGAAAATTCTTGGAAGAATTCATTGGTAAAATCAGCTGGGCCTAAAATTTCTATGTGGAAAGGTTCTAGATTACAGACTCATTTTCATTAATAAATAAGAAATTGTTCAGACTTTCTATTTTTTGAAGTTTCAGCAAATTCGGTTTTTCTAGGAATTTGTTTCAACTAAATTTTCAAATCTATTGCCATAAAGTTATTTTTAAAATTCTCTATCTTTTTTAATGCCTGTAGAATCTGCTAAGTTCCCCTTTTTCATTTCTGAAGTTGGAAATTTACATCTTTTCCGTTTATTTCTTTATCAGTCCTCCAGAGGGTTTACCACTTTTATTTTAAATGTTGGTTTTGTTCATTCCCTGTTTTGTACTTTGGTTTTGACTTCATTAATTTTGGCTCTAACAATTATTTTCTGCCCTCTACATTCTTTGGATTTAATTTGCTGTTCGTTTTCTAACTTCTTGAGATGTACATCAGATCAGTGATTTTCACTGATTTTCAGGTCTTTGTCTTTTTAATATATGCATTTTAGATTGTAAATTTCCTCCTAAGCATAATTTTAGTCTAAAATTCTAAGCATGTCACAAGTTTTAATGTAAAATTTATTACTAATCAGTTTTAAAAGATTTTCTAATTTCTGTTGTTATTTAACCTTTGCCCTAGGAGATTTTTTTTAAAGGTGTATTGCTTAATTTCTAAATATTTGGAGATTTTCTATCATAGTTAGCTTTTTGTTATTGATTTCTAACTTAATTCCCCTGTGGTGAGAACATGATTTCAATCCTTTGAAATTTGTTAAGGGTTGCTTTATGGCCTAGGATATGTTCAATTTCAGTAGCTGTTCTACATGTACTCAAAAAGAATGGCTATTCTGCCATCGTAAGGTGCAGCATTTTACATATTTCAATTTGGTCAACAATGTTATTGAAATGGGGGGGTTGCTGATGCTATTAGTTGAGAGAAGTGTGTTAAATTCTCCTACTATAACTGGATTTTGGTTATTTTTCCTTTTGGTTCTCACATTTGCCATATTATTAGGTTCATAGGAATTTAGAATTGTTATATCTTTCTGGGGGATAGACCTTTTTTATTACTATGAAATGACCTTTATGTCTAGTATTGCTTCTTGCCTTAATGTTTACTTTGCCTGATATTAGTATAGCTGCATCAGCTTTCCTTCAATTAGTGTTTGCATGGTATATTTTCATCCTTTTACTTTCAACCTTTTGGTGTTCTTATATATCATCTCTTGAAAATGACATGTATTTTGGTTTTAAAAAATTTAGTCTGACAACTTTTGTCTTTTACTTGGAATATTTAATCCTTTTACATTTGATGTCATTATTAATATATTTTCAATTTTATCTATTATCCTACTGTTTGTTTCTTCCCAATTCACCAATTCTCTTTTTCTCATCTCTTATCTTTTATTGGCTTTATCCAGTAGTTTTCATTATTCAATTTCTTTTGCTAGCTCATGCATTCCTTTACTGTTCTAATGATGGTTACCCTTATGATTAAAACAAACATCCTTGACTTCCTACAGTCTAATAAAGATCAGTACTTCTATCGCTTCACAGACAATGCCAAGACCTTAAAACACTTTAACTGCACGTATACCCTTCTACTTTTTGTGTTACTGTTGTCATGAATGTTAATTCCACATATAGAGTCCACAAAAAATAGTTTTATACAATTAATATATTTATATTTAACATATTTACCCTATCACTCTTCAATCCACACATACTGGTTTTGACCCTTTACATATAGTTCCTCACACTGATATGAAATAGAAGGAAAGTATATTGGAAATAAAAATGTTATCAGACAGATTATGGAAAGGAAGAGCATACTACTTCAGTAGAGAAAGAACATAATACACTGGAGAAGAAAAACTATTTCTTTTAGCTCTCTTTACCACTTTAATAGTACATTTAAATGTCAAATGCTAGCTTTCAGTGCATCAATTAAAGTTATTGACTGAAAATATTTCATGTGACAATTTTTAATACTCAAATAATATTCCTCCTAAATACATCATGCAACTTACCTATTTTTGCCTCTAGTAGCAGTCATATGCTTACCTATCATTGCTTACTTTTGCCTGGTTTCCATAAGAGCACATAAAAATAAAAACAGAATTTTCTCACATATGAAAATATAAAAGGGACTGATACGACCATATTAAACCCATTATTTGCTAATGTGCTTTTATAAACACACAGATGCATCAGTACTATTTGAGTTTATCATGGACAAATAACGTAGGGTGAGAACAAAACTGAAATTATCAGTAGGAGGTCAACATATATGTCTAATTTAGCTACACACAAAGATTCCTCTTTAATTGATGGCTTAGCTATATTTCCAGATCATGATTATTTCAAGGTAGTCTAATCACTATATCTAATAACAAAGGACTGAAATAGAGGTGTGTGTATGTGTGTTTGTGTGTGTGTCTAGAGGGGCAGAGTTTGATGAATTCAGGGCCTTAAATCCAACAAAAATCTGAGACTTCACATATATAACACAGAGAAGCATTACAGCATAAAAGTTAAGACGCAAGCTTTTAGCTGTCCTTCCTGGGTTTGAATCCTGGCTTTATCACTTATTAACTCTGTATTTAACAAAACCGGCCAGGCACAGTGGCTCACGTCTGTAATCCTAGTACTCTGGGAGGCCAAGGCAGGAGGATCACTTGAGCTCAGGAGTTTGAAACCAGCCCGAGCAAGAGTGAGACCCCATCTCTACTAAAAATAGAAAAAAATTAGCCGAGTATGGTGGTGCGCCTGTAGTCCCAGCTACCAGGGAGGCTGAGGTAGGAGGATTGCTTGAGCCCAGGAGTTGGAGGTTGCAGTGAGCTATGATGACACCATTGCACTCTAGCCAGGGCAACAGAGCAAGACTCTTGTCTCCAAAAAAAAAGAAAAAGAAAAAGAAGTACTCAATAAATGTTAGGAAATACCACCATCAGCATATTAAAAACAATGAAAGAATCCTTAGTAATTAAAAATTTAAGTCAAAGTTCAGGTATAAAAATTTATACATACTTCACAAGAAGTTATAAACACTTTGAACCTAATGTCTCAAGTTTCAAAACCTTCACTACTCCACACAAAAAAATTATTCCTTATACATGATGACCTAATCAACAAATGTTCACTGAATACCTACTAGGCATCGGGTATACAAACAAGAGGCATAATAAGTGCCTCTCAAAATCTTATAATCATTATTAATAAATTATTTAGAACATGATATAAGATCATATTTACCTGAATGTTGAACTTTGTGGTAGAGAATATAAGTCCTGGTATATCCTACATTCACTGAAGAGTAAAAGGACAGGTAATTCCATGACAGCTGACTGCAAGGATGCCTGGTTACTGCATG
Organism: Daubentonia madagascariensis; assembly: GCA_023783475.1. Lineage (NCBI taxonomy): Eukaryota > Metazoa > Chordata > Mammalia > Primates > Daubentoniidae > Daubentonia > Daubentonia madagascariensis. Next base: position 171,757 of record JAKFHU010000144.1, on the reverse strand, counting down.
CATTCCCAGAATTAAGGGCTTACTATGCATTATGCCAACTGTAGAGTGGACCAAATAATCTAAACCTTCCCTACCTCTGCCCTGGAAAAAAAAAAAAAGAAAGAAAGAAAGAAAAGAAAAGAAAAAAGGAAAAAAGCTTAAAAATATTTGGCTAATGTGTGGTACTTTATCTCTAATGGCAAAAATCATACCTTTTTAGACATACTATATCACTATAGGCACACAAAGTACTATAAGCACTTCAGATCACCAGCATAGTTACATTGGGCTGCCCATTCTAAGAATAAAAAACAAAAACTCTATTTACTAATTAATAACAAGAAAAGAAAACTATGCCATTTATGTTAGGTTTATTACTAACACAATTTCTGACATAAGAATCACAGAGGGATTCTGAAGACATAGCAGAGTAGGAAGCACCAGAAATCTGTCTTTCCTCTTAGACAACAACTGCATTGGCAAAATCTGTCTGACATAACTATTTTGAAACTCTGTAGTCCATTGAAAGCTTGTAAATTTCTGGGGAAGGACTTGATGATAAAGCAGGTGTTAATCTTGGTCACTTTCAGCTCTTAGCACGGAAGCCCCAAGCCACCCACCACTCCCCTGGTAGGCAGCTATGCTCGTGTTCCTGCAGCAGCTTGCATATGGCTTGTGGGTGCCAGGGTAGGCAAGAAGTATCTTGTCCTCTAAACATGGGTATCTGTGCTGTGATCACTGATTGCTGCCTTTGATCCCATCTGTGTAGTCAAAGAGGCTGGGCCAGATCCCCTTTTTCCCCCTCTTATCATTTTTCTCTTTTTCCCCTTTTGGGAGCCAGACATTAAAGACTAAAAAGCAACTGCATATATGGAGAAAATTAGAAAGTGACTATGCATGCCTGGAAAAAGGTGCAAAGATAAGACCTGAGAAGACCTTAAATTTACACTTCAGGTGATCCCTCATACAGAAACGGCCTACAACAATTAAAAAATAAATAAATAAACAAAAACAATAATAAAAACCAGCAAGCCCTAGGGAAAGGGAAAAAGCTGATTTCCAGAGTTACCACATTATTAGATTTAAAAGTCCAGTTTTCAATTTAAAAAAAATAAGGTATACAAATAAATAGGAAAGTGTGGCACATTTAAAGGAAAAAAAAAAATCAACAGAAACTGAAAAAGACCTGATGGCAGATCTGCTAGGAAAAGACTTTAAAGACGCTCAAAGAACTAAAGGAGGATGTGAAGAAAGTCAAGAAAATGATGTGCGAATACACATGAGTGGATTAAAAAATGTGGTATATGTACACCATGGAGTACTACTCAACCACAAAAAACAACGGTGAAGTAACACCTCTTGTACTATCCTGGATGGAACTGGAGCCCATTCTTCTAAGCGAAATATCTCAAGAATGGAAAAACAAGCACCACATGTACTCACTACCAAGATGATACTAATTGATCAACTTTTACCTGCACATATGGAAGTAAGATTCATCAGGTGTTGGACAGGTGGGGGGGAAGAAAGGATGGGTAAATTCACACCTACGGGGTGCAGAGCGCACTCTCTGGGAGATGGGCACGCTTGAAGCTCTGACTCAGGCAGAGTAAAGGCAATACATATAACCTAAACGTCTGTACCCCCGTAATACTCTGAAATAAATTAATTAATTAAAAAAAAAAAAGAAAATGATGAACAAGCAAAATGAAAATATCAGGAAAGGAACAGAAAACCTAAAAAGAAACCAGAAAGAAATTTCAGAGCTGAAAAGTATAATAACTGAAATGAAAAAATCACCAGAAGGATTCAAAGGCATATTTGAGCAGGCTGAAGAAAGAATCAGCCAACTTGAAAATAAGAAAACTGAAATTATTGAGTCTGAAGATGAGAAAGACAAAGATTAAAGAAAAGCGAATAAAGCCTGTGAACAGAGCCTAAGAGATCTGTGGGACATCACCAAGCAGAAAAATATATACATTGTGGGAGTTTCAGAAGGAGAAGAGACAGAGTGAGGCGCATAGAGATTATATGAAGAAATAATGGCCAAAAACATCCCTAGTTTTGTGAAAGACATGAATATAAACATCCAGGAAGCTCAACAAACTTCAAATGGGATGAACTTAAAAAAGACACTCATACTGAGATACACTATAACCAAACTGTTGAAAGACAAAGAGAGACTCTTAAAAGAAGCAAGAAAATGATTCATGACATACAAGGGATCCTCAATAAGATTATCATCAGATTTCTCATCAGAAACTTTGGAGGCCAGAGGCAGTGGGCTGGTATAGTCAAAGTGCCAGAAGAGGCTGCTGCCGCCTGCGTGTGGGGCCCGCCTGCCTCTTACTCAAACGCGCACAGCTTGTTCGTTCCCATTCATGCCGACTCGCTCTCCACGGAGCTCTACCCTGGGCAACCGAAACTACTGGACCAATTGCTACCCGGACCACAGGAGCCGCCCCATGGCCCGGCACGACCCGCCGCTGCTCCTGCGCCCTGCGCTCCCCCCTGCGCTGCCACCGCCAAGGACCAAGGAAAGGAGGTGAAAAACGCCATCGGCTGCCTGCGCTCATGGATTGCTCACTCCGAAAACAGCACTGTGAACTTACAGAGAAACATCGTGGGACACTCAGCCCAAGACAACAGGTGACAGGGATATTCATTCACAAAGACTGGAGAGCGAGCACAGGGAGTGCAACAGAGCCCAGAGCGTGGGAAGGACACGCTCCCCAGGTCTGCGCAGCACGACCTGACCTACAAGTGGTTACGCACCTTCCCCACAGACTTCTCATCCACTTAGTCAGGGACAAGCCCAGAGTTGGGGCAAAGCTGTTGCTCGAGACAACAGGCTCTGTGGAGGGGAAGCAACTGTGAGAGCCATATGGAACTCTCAACTGCAATATACAGGGACCGCTCAGGGCCAGGTAGGGACTGGGCGGAGATAAAGCTTCCCGGGACAGTGTGCGGCAATCTGCAGACTGGCACCTCGCCACTGGAAGTCAGTGGGACCTGGGCACAGGAGTTGAACGGAGAGCAGGACATGCCCTTAGAGGCTGCCAGCAATTGCCTCCACAGGACCCAGGCCGGTTAAGAAAAGCTGCGTTTACAGGTGCAATCTGAGCCCTTCTGTGCGCCAGGCTGGCGGCTGGCAGCCATCTTTAAAGTCTCCCATCTGGACCTGTAAGCCAGGTCTCTAGCTTCACCCTGCCCCTGGCCCGGGGGCTCTTCCTCCGGGGAGCGACAAGCTTTGCCCTTGGTGGCCAGGGACAGCTGCATCCATGGGTTCCAGGTGGGACGAGATCCCAGAACTGTAGTGGCAGAACCTTTGTGTATTGCAAACAGTTTGCAGCCCGTCCATCCAGTCCTGCTACCCCAGCTCCGGCCTCCTAAGATTCCACTACGTGCTGGTCCTAGTGCCCACTCGTCAGGTCCCAGCCCTCCTGTACCGCGGAGATTGTCATTTTGAAGGTTGCTGGTTATAGCGACTCATTTTGTATAAGTACCGGTTCTCATGGCAACTGAATGCCTCAAGAGCCACAGGCTGAACCAGAGCAGCTCCCCGTAACCCTACTTCATTAGGGAATTTCACTCCATCCAAGAGTGCCTCCAGAGGCCACTATTCCCCCCCATGGGAACATCCCCCTGGCGGAGACTTCTGGAGATAGAGACGCCCACCCACCTCGCCTTGGGATCTAGTGGTGGAAAAGGGGTGCACAATTGGAGATCCCCCTATCAGCCAGTGTCACGCGGAGACGCACGCCAGAGGAATAGACATACGTGGCTGGATAAGCAACCTCTGAGCTGTATAGAATTTTTCCAATTCAGCTCTCACACTGCAGCCAAAAGAAATTGTGTTTCTACTCGCACCTTAGGAGGAGCAGGGTCAAAGTAACCCCTAGGAGCTACAAGGCCCCTCCCAAAGCTTAGGGCTTTCGTATACCCCACCTGGGGGATCAGAGTCTGCCACGGACACAACAGAATACCTAGCGATTAGGGAGCTGTGGATTCATACCCTCAAGTATAATCCACCAGCTTGGAGTTCAAGCTGGGAGGACAATCTCACTACACTCCACAGGGAAAAAGAGAAGACAACAGGTCAGAGGTAACCCAAGATCCACCAAACTTGCTAAAATACACCTAAGGCAATACAGACCACTATTCCTCTCCCTGGCTCTGCCAAGGAACAAACCTCGGGGGCCTGGAGACAGGGCCATAAACTACCCCTAACACCCCGAGCTCTCAACCAAGAGGCCAGATGAGAAAAAATCAGCAAAAGAACTCAGGAAACATGAAAAATCAGAGTGAAAAGTCACCCCCAAAAGAAATCATTAGTTCCTTAGCAACAGATACCAACTCAAATGAAATGGGAAGAATGAAAGAAGAGGAATTTCGTTTATGGATTATAAGAAAGCTCAATGAAATTCAAGAGAAAATTGAATCCCAGCACAAAGAAACAACAAGAAAAATGCAAGAAATGAATGAAAAATTTTCTAAAGAAATGGAAGTATCATGGAAAAATCAAATAGAAATCCTAGAAATGAAAGAGGCATTCAAGGATCTACAAAACACAGTGGAAAGCCTTAAGAATAGGCTGGATCACACAGAGGAAAGAATTTCAGAGCTAGAAGACAACTCCTATGTGCTAAATAAATCAGTCGAAGAGAAAGAACACAAAAACAAGAGGCATGAACAAAGCATACAAGAAATGTGGGATTATGTAAAGAGGCCAAACATAAGGATCATAGGCATCCCTGAGGGAGAGGGAGAAAATTTGCGTGGGCTGGAAAATCTATTTGAAGGAATAATAGAGGAAAATTTCCATAGCCTAGCCAGAAATCTCGATATCCAAGTACAAGAAGCACACAGGACTCCTGGGAGACTCAACGTAAAAAGGCATTCACCATGCCACATAATTATTAGACTAACCAAAGTAAACACAAAAGAGGCACTGCTCAGATCTGTAAGACGAAAAGAGCAGGTAACCTATAAAGGGAAACCGATCAGATTAACTGCAGATTTCTCAGCTGAAACCTTACAAACCAGAAGGGAAAGGGGGCCCACCCTCAGTCTCCTAAAACAAAATAAAGGGCAACTCAGAATTCTGTATCCCACCAAACTAAGCTTCTCATATGAGGGAGAAACAAAAACTTTTCCAGACAAGCAATCACTGATAGAATTTGCGAAGTCCAGACCCGCGCTGCAAGAAGTGCTTAGACCTGCATTGTATACTAACCAGCACAACACACACCCACCCATGTAAAACTACCCAATGCTAAAACTCCAGAACCCAGATTTCACAATGAGTCAAGAGGTAAAACAGAACAAGAAACTACCCAACAGAATAAACAGAAGTCTACCCCAAATATCAATTCTCTCAATAAATGTGAATGGCTTGAATTGCCCATTGAAGAGACAAAGGCTGGCTGAATGGATTAAAAAATACAAGGCAAGTATCTGCTGTCTCCAGGAAACACACCTTACATACAAGGACTCATTCAGACTCAAGGTGAAAGGATGGAGTACAATTTTCCAGCCAAAGCAATCTTAGGCAAAAAGAACAAATTAGGAGGCATCTATCTACCAGACTTCAAACTATACTACAAGGCTATAGTAACCAAAACAGCATGGTATTGGCACAAGAACAGAGACATAGATCAATGGAACAGGAGTGAGAACCCAAATATAAAACCAACCTCATACAGTCACCTGATCTTTGACAAATTCCAGAAAAACATACACTGGGGAAAAGATTCCCTATTCAATAAATGGTGCTGGGAAAACCGGATGGCCATATGTAGAAGACTGAAACCAGATCCACACCTCTCACCTCTCACAAAAATCAACTGATAATGGATAACAGATTTAAACCTAAGACTTGAAACCATAAGAATTCTAAAGAAAATGTTGGAAAAACTCTTATGGACATTGGCCTAGGTAAAGAATTTATTAAGAAGACACCCAAAGCAATCATAGCAGCAACAAAAATAAATAAACGGGACCTGATCAAATTAAAAAGCTTCTGCACAGCCAAGGAAACTATCACTAGAGTGAATAGACAACCTACAGAATGGGAGAAAATATTTGCATGCTACACATCTGATAAAGGGCTGATAACCAGAATCTATACAGAACTTAGGAAAATCAACAAGAAAAAATCAAACAACCCTATTAAAAAATGGGCAAAGGACATGAACAGAAACTTTTCAAAAGAAGACAGAATAATGGCCAGCAAACATATAAAAAATTTCTCAACTTCTCTAATCATCAGGGAAATGCAAATCAAAACCACAATAAGATATCACTTAACTCCAGTGAGACTGGCTCATATCAAAAAGTCCCAAAACATCAAATGTTGGTGGGGATGTGGACAGATAGGAACACTCATACACTGCTGGTGGGACTGCAAATTAGTACAACCTCTATGGAAAGTAATATGGACATATCTCCAAGAACTAAAAGTAGAACTACCATTTGATCCAGCAATCCCACTACGGGGTGTTTACCCAAAGGAAAAAAAGACATTCTATAATAAAGACATCTGCACGGGAATGTTTATAGCAGCACAATTCACAATTGCAAAGATGTGGAAACAACCCAGGTGCCCATCAATACACGAGTGGGTTAATAAAATCTGGTATTTGTATACAATGGAGTATTACTCAGCAATAAAAAACAATGGTGAATTAACACATCTGGTATTATCCTGGATGGAGCTAGAGCCCATTCTTCAAAGCAAAGTGTCACAAGAATGGAAAAACAAGCACCACTGGTACTCACCATCAAATTGTTACTAACTGATCAACACTTACATCACCCATGGCAATAATATTCATCAGGGGGTGGGCAGGCGGGAGGGGGGTGGAGGGGATGGGAAAACTCTCACTGAATGGATGTGGGGCACACAGTTTGGGGGATGTCCACGATTGTAGCTCTGACATGGGCAGTGCATGGGCAATATATATAAACAAAGTGTTGTACCCCCATAATATTCTGAAATAAAATAAAATAAATAAATAAATAAATAAAGTGTCAGAAGAAAAAAAAAAACCCTGTCAACCAAGAATGCTATATCCAGGAAAAGTGCCCTTCAAAAGTGAGGGAGGCATTAAGATATTCCCAGATAAACAAAACCTGAGGGAGTTTGTTACTGCTACATGTGCCCTGCAAGAAATGCTCAAGAGAGTCTTACAAGATAAAATGAAAGGACATTAGAAATAAAGATCTCAATAAAGATAAATACATCAGCAATTATGAAAGCTACTGTTATTGAAACAAGGATCTGTAACTCCACTTTTTGCCTTCTATATAACTGAAGACACTAATGCATTTTACAGAGTTTGTTATTGGGCACACAGTATGTAAGGATGCAATCTGTGACATCTGGTAGGGGTGGAGATGGAGCTGTAGAGAAGCAGAGTTTTTGGATGTTATTGAAGCTAACCTTGTATATATTCAAAATTAGGATGTTAACTGTAATCTCCACAGTAACCACAGAGAAAATAACTACAAAATATACAGAAAAGGGAATAAGAAAGGACTTTAAACATTTTATTATTAAAAAATTAACTACAGGCCGGGAGCAGTGGCTCATGTCTGTAATCCTAGCACTCTGGGAGGCCGAAGAGGGAGGATTGCTTGAGCTCAGGAGTTTGAGAAGAGCCTGAGCAAGAGCAAGACCCCCATCTCTACTAAAAATAGAAAAATTAGCCAGGCATCGTGGTGCACACCTGTAGTCCCAGCTACTTGGGAGGCTGAGGCAGGAGAATTACTTGAGCCCAGAAGTTTGAGGTTAATAGTGAGCTATGATGACACCACTGCACTCTAGCCCAGGCAACAGAGCCAACTCTGTCTCAAAAAAAAAGCTACGAATTCAGCAAAGGAACAGGACAGGATACAGAGCAGCAAAGGATACAAAGTCATACAAAAACCAGTTGCATTTCTATATACTAGCAATGATTAATCTGAAAAGAAAATGACAAAATCAATTCCATTTACTATAGTATCACAAAGAACAATATGTCTAGGAATTAACTTAACCAAGGAAGTGAAACTTGTAAAATGAAAACCATAAAATAGTGAACAAAATTAAAGAAGACATAAACAAATGGAAACACATTCCATGTTTGCAGATTGGAAGACATCATATTGTTAAAATGTCAATAGAACACAAAGCAATCTACAGAGTCAATGCAATCCCTATCAAAATCTCAATGACAGTTTTTCACAGAAATAGAAAAACCCATTCAAAAATCCATGTGTAATTTCAAGGGACCTCAAATAGTCAAAACATTTTTCCAGAACAAAGCTGGAAGACACACACTTTCTGATTTCAAAACTTATGGCAAAGCTGCAGTAATCAAAACAGCTTGGTACTGGCATAAAGACAGACATATAGACCAATGGAACAGAATAGAGAGTCAGAAATAAAACCCGCAAATATCTGGTCAAATGATTTTTGACAAGGGTGTCAAGACTACTCAATAGGGAAAAGACAGTCTTTTCAACAAATGGTGCTGTGAAAACTGGATATCCACATACAAAAAAAAATGAAGTTAGACCCTTACTTAACACCATGTACAAAAATAGATCAAAGAATTAAAATTAAACCTAAGAGCTTAAACTATAAAACTAAGAAGAAAACATAGGGCAAAAACTTTACAACATCGGACTTGGTAATGATTTCTTGTATATGACACAAAAGGCACAGAAAACAAAAGAAAAATAGAAAAATTGGACTTCATGAAAATTAAAAAATGTTGTGCATCAAAAGACAATATCAACATCATAAAAAGACAACCTACAGAATGGGAGAAAATATTGCAAATTATATATCTGACAAGAGATTTAATGTCTGGAATATATAGAAAATTTCTAAAACTCAACAACAAAAAACAAACAACCCAATTCAAAAATGGGCAAAGGACTTGAACAGACATCTCTCAAAAGAAGATATACAAGTGTCCGAGAAGCACATGAAAAGATGCTTGGCATCACTAATCATTAGAGAACGCAGATCAAATTTACAATGAGATGCTACCTCATATCCATTAGGGCTACTACCAAAAAATAAATAAATAAATAAAAAAGAAAATTACAAGTGTTGGCAAGAATATAAAGAAACTGAAACCTTTGTGCATGTTGATGGGAATGTAAAATGGTACAGCTGCTGTGGAAAACAGTACAGAGGTTCCTCAAAAAACTGAAAATAGAATTACCTCATGATCCAACAATTCTACTTCTCGGTATATACCCCCAAAGAACTGAAAACAGGATCTCGAACAGATATTTGTACACCCACATTCATAGCAGCATTATTTATAATAGCTAAAATGTGGATGCAACCCAAGTATTCATCAACAGATGAATGGATAAGCAAAATGTGCTATATATATATATATACACCATGGAATATTATTTAGCCTTAAAAAGAAATTCTGTTATATGCTATAACACAGATGAATCTTGAGGACATTTTGCTAAGTGAAATAAGCTAGTTGCAAAAAGATAAATACTGTGTGATTTATGACTCCACTTGTATGAGGTGCTTAGAGTAGTTAAAATCATAAAGACATACAGTAGAATGGTGGTTTCCAGGAACTATGGGGAGGGAGGGAAATGGGGAGTTACTGATTAATGGGTACAGAGTTTGTTTTGCAAGATGAAAAGAGTAATAGAGATAGAGGCACAGCATGATGAATGTACTGAAGTGTACTGAACTCTATACTTAAAATGGTTATGATGGTAAATTTTATGTATGTATATTTTATATATTTTAACACAATTTAAAAAATGGAAACAAAAACATCACAGAGCTGAAAATAATCTTGGAAACCATAGTCCAACTACTTTATTTATAGATTAAAAAAAAATTTAAGATCTAGAGTTTAATGCCTTGTCCAAAGTTACATAACTAGTTTTGGCTGTACCAGCATTAGACTCAACTTTTCTGACTACTAAGGCTGTGCTTTCAATTGCAACTTTCTACCTTTGCTGATCTACCTGCAAAACTGAAATAAAAACATAGATAGACTCAGGTAATGCTTTTATATCATCCCACTTAGTATTGTAATATACTTTAACCTGGAATGTTACAAAAGAAATACTGAATTATTGGACTTTTCCTCAACAAATGTCAACTAACATTTATCACTTTTTAAACAAGGAGTCCATAGTTTGACTGCTTATATATACGGAAACAATTTTCATACAATTTCATCATGAGACAGGGAACTGGCAGGCCTGCTCTACAAGGAGTCATAAAACCTGAACCAAAGTCTCTGATAAAATAGGAACAGTGGAGAAACCAGCTAAAACCAGCTAGAACCAAGATGGCCATGAAAAATGACCTCAGATTACCCTAACTGCTCATTATACCCTGCTTATAATGTACTAGCATACTAAAAGAAACTCCCACTAGTGCCATGACAGTTTACAAATGCCATGGCAACTCCCTGAAGTTACCCTATATCATTTAAAAACAGGAGGGACCCCCGGTTCCAGGAACTCCCCACCCCTTTCCCAGAAATCTTATGAATAACCCCCTCTCCACTTAACATAAAATTAAATAGGAGGCATAAAATAAGACCCTGGAAACTCACATAGTGCTACTCTCTGTTGCTCTGACAGCCACTACTCTGTCTGTGGGGTAGCCACCTTTCTTTTTTTTCTTTTCTTATCTCAATAAACTTGCTTTTGCCTTACTCTGCCAGCTTGCTCTTGAATTCTTTCCTGCTCAAAGCCAAAAACCCACTTGGCCTTCAGGCTGGACCCCAGTTTTGGGGTCTACTTTCCTATATCAATCATATACTTGAAATATTTTCTATATTTATTGATTTGAGAATATTAATATGCTGGAAATAAATACTAAAGAACTAATGACTGGCCTATAGGTAAATTTACATTAAGTGTACAACAAGGTTGCTAACATACCAAAAATGTTAAGAAAAACCCTTACAACTGATAATTCTATATAAAGTCATTAATCTTGACAATATAACATTACTACAGGGTAAAATATCATTACGATAAAGATAATTTAATCACTGTGCAAATGGAATTTATTGATCTATCACAAAATGAGTTTATTGACAAAACAAACCATTATTTGCAGATATACAATGGTTTTGCAAATATTATACTAAGTATCATTTTTAAGAGTTAATCAGACTTTCAAACAGGTATTTACAGTGTTGAATTTTTGAGACAAGTATTTTTACTGCTAACAGTCAAGCAGACATGTATGTTATTTGATTCACAGATGATTTTTGTTTTCAAGACGACTATTAATTACCACTAATGTCATTAGAGAATCCTTTCTGAGATACCAAATGGAGATTTAGCCATACAATTAGCATTAATGAGTATTACACTGGTGGTTTCCTTGTATAACACATGTAAAATAGCTTTTCCAAAAGTGAAGCCCCTTAATGTTGAGAAAAACACTATCTAAGGTTGAGATAATTTCAGTCTTGGCTAATTACAAGTTTCCCTCCAGAGGCTTAAAAGTTTAGAGAGATTTTCTAATAATTTTCATTACTTTTCTAATCTTAGGAGAAGCAATATAGTATAGTGGATAAATGCATGGACTTTTAGGTCAGAAGACAAAGTTCAAATCCTAACTCTGCCACTATTAGCTGTGTTACCCTGAATAATTTTATCTGTAAAATGTGAATAATCACACCTACCTTGTAGGCTAATTGTCAGTATAAAAGGAAACAATATGGAAAACAATGTGCCCGAGTCAGAGTCAACCAAAGAACAACTGCTGAGGAGAAGTTAAACTCCATTCTTCCTCAATTCTCCAATTTCAGAAATGCTGATTTCAGCACTGAAAGGTAAAACTGATACTGTCAACTGTGATACACACACAGCTGCTAGCAGCTGCCACTTTATTAGTCTCAGATTCTAAAGCACAGTCAACTGAAATTACCAAGTTCACCTTCCTATTATTCTACAAATAAGGAAGAGTAGGCTGCTATCAAGTCCTTAAAAAACAAATAAAACCCCACATTTTTTCCTGTTTTTCAGGAAAAGGGAAGAAGGAAATAAAATATTTATTTATAATATATGTGTACAGAGTATTTTTTTCTTTTTAGAAGGCTTGGAAAACACTGTTTGTCTACTTATAGCTCATTTACAAATAGGACCTGAGAAGGGAGAACATTATAAATTATATACAATGACTAAAGCAGCCACTATAGAAAGGTCTGCATTTTCTGATATAAAACTTGCTAGTTTAAATCAAAGACTGTCATCATCATAATAACAACAGCAACACTGGGTTTAGCCATTAGAAATATCCATGATATAATCACACAACCAAATAGGACATTTAAAGAAACATGCTCATTCTAAAGCAAAAAAGGTCATCTAATACTAACATTATTTTCAGAATCTGAGTATGTAAATAAAATACTGCTTAAGCTGGCCTTCTCTTACTGCAATAGGGAATAACTCAGTAAGCTAGAATTATCAACAAAATCAATCACAATTACCTAAATGATGTGACAGGAATGCTATCCTTTAAGGCATATAGTATTTGCCCAATTTAAGCATATTATTTCATGTAATATATTAAGTTCTCAAAAGGACCTTATATAGCAAACAAACAGAAAAGCCTAATTAAACAACATGGCATCCCTACACACATTTTAATAGATTAAATATAGGTCTTTACAAAAAAGAAATAGTAAATATAAGGTTCAAATAGGGCATAGAGCACTCACTAAAACTTGATATGTCCTTATTCCATTCTGATAAAAAATTAAATGTAAGCTAAGAATTCACTTCATCATTGGATTACAGGTTACTTAGCAGCAGTCTTCGAAACACAAGGAAGTGATAACTGTTCCACACATTTTTATTAACTCAGCTCAATGAAGCAATACATTAAATTATTTTTAGCTGTGAGTTTAAACGTTTATGGAAAGTGGCCCAAGTTTAAAAACATTCATTTCTTATTTCTTTCATCTACTATTAACTGATTAGTTGTAAGAATGTACTAACGGCTGCATATACAGATAGACATCCCAAAAAAGTATCAGGTTTGTTTGTTCATTTGATAGTCGAAGGGGAAAAGATCTCACTTAAGGCCCTAAAATTTATTTTTCTGAAGTGACATTTGTCAACCCAAAGCCAATCTTCAGCACTAACAGGACTTACTACACTTTACCTTGTCTTACATATTTTTTCAGTCACAGACATAATGTTTGACTAGATTCCTATAAAGCAATCTAGCTTTAGACAACAATGAAATTATCATTTAAATACTCAGCTATATAAAAACTATACATACATTCCCCTGTAATAACCACAGATAACCAAAACTCATATATGGAAATGTGTATTTTATTATAAAGTACAGCCAAATAGCCAGAGATGGTAACTAATTCAATCAAAAAGATACTGGAAAGACTCTACCCACCTGGTTGATCATAAAAGAAATAAAGAGAAATGAAAGAGACCAGCTGCCTGTTCACAAATATATGGATGACATATGTAAAGGTGCTCAACATCATTAGTCATTAGGTAAATGCAAATTAAAACCACGAGACACTACCACACATATGTTAGAACATCTAAAAGGCAAAAACAAACTGACAATACCAAGTGCTGACAAGGATGCAAAGCAATAAGAACTCTCATATACTAGCGGCGGGAAGGCAAAATTGTACATCCACTTGGAAAAAAAGTTTCGCAGTTTCTTGTGAAGTTAAATATATACCTACAATAAGGTCCATAATCCCACTCCTAGATATTTACCCAAGTGAAACAAAAACGTATGTACATACATGCATGGGCACACACACAAACATAAACCCTTTATGTAAACGTATGTAGTAGCTTTATTCATGATTGACCAAAACTGGAAACAACCCAGATGTCCCACAACAAATAAATGATTAAGCAAACTGTGGTACATACAATAAAATACTACTCAGCAACAAAAAGGTACAAACTAATGATGTATACAACAACTGGATGAAACTTACACGTATTTTGCTAAGTGAAAGAAGCCAGACCTAAGAGGCTACATATTGTATGATTTCATTTATATGAGATTCTGGAAAAGGCTAACAAAGGGGTGGAAAACACATCAGTGGTTGCCTGGGGTTGGGGTTGGGGAGAGGGATTGACTACAAAGTGGCAGCACAACGGAATTTTGGGGTCATGGAACTGTTTTTGGCAGATATATGACTCTATGCATTTTTCAAAACTGCACAGAACTATATAACACAAAAGGTGAATTTTACTGTATGTAAATTAAAAACAAACAACCAGGATGTCAGGGAAACCCAAGATAAAATGCAAACTGTGACAAATGAATCTTAACTGTGGTACAAATCAATGACAGTGAACTGAAGGGGGTATGGAAGAAAAGATCTGACTTAACTAACTTTGGAAAAAAGCATTTTGGCTAGATACTGTGGAAATAAAGATAAAAAGAACTGTACAGAGACACTGTATTCTATTTGGTCAATTTGTTTCTCACAGGAGTATGGGTTAGCAATTCTGAAACTACTATACATGTATAACAATTACATAAATATATTGCAGATAATGAGAGAGTCAGGTTTCTCACTGTGGGAGAAATAAATTCAAATAAGCAAAAGGGGAATACTAGAATAATTCCTGTGGTGCTATACTAGAGTTGAAGGTATTAGTATGAACTTTTAAATGAAACATTTTTAAATGTATATACAGATTGACACAGAAATATAGACGTGTATATAAATGTGGGTTAGTATACATACTAAACATTTCCTAGCTCTGACAGCTGAGAGACCTAAAAGCAGTAGCCACTCAGTAGCAATAAGCATACTAGCACCCAAATTTTGGTTTCTAAATACTATTCTCCTATAAGATGAACCTGGGTTCCTTGGAGAAGTGGGTGATTCCAAGGCTGGAGAAGGGAAAATACAAGATGAGCCTGAAGCATATTAAGAAGCCAGAAAGTTAAGGAACTGCTTTTTAAGAAAAAGGAAAAAAAAAAAAAAAATCTGACATGTTGAAAGGACACAGAAGTACTCCCAGTGGCCAAAGTTAGAACAATTTGAGCAATAAAATTAATACAACAGTATTGATTCAGAATAAAATAAATATCCACACTAATATAAATAAATGATTAAATAAATAAATGTGAGGACAGACTACTCTCTCTCTTACAGAAGAATTATAATTGATAAATGTAGAGGGAATAAGGGGAATAAAAATTACCATTAGACTACCACAGCTGCTATAGGCAAGAACCACCAATAAATGCTAAAATTAGTGGCCAAAAATTTAAGAAGAAACAGGATATCTGTGGAGCCTCAAAGTATTTTCCTCCAAATATTTATTAGTTAAGGGGAAAATACTAACTTTACAATGGAGCAATCTGGCAGACACCACCATAACCAAGTGATAAAAGTCAACATTACCAGTAGTAAGACACGCTGACAGCATGTAAGCCCTGATATTATATGCTAAGAAAGGCATATTATCTCTGTGGTGTTCTTTCCCAAAATCTGTAACTTCAATCTAATCATGAGAAAACATCAGAAAAACACTAATTGAGTGATATTTTACAAAACACCTAATAGTCTTCCAAAGTATGAAAGTCATCAAAGACAAGGAAAGACTGAGGAACTGTCAGAGACTGGAGGAGACTAAGGAAATACCACAACTAAATGTAATGTGGGATCCTGGAAAAAGGACATTAGTGGAAAACTGGTGAAATCCTAATAAAGTCTGTAATTTACTAAGTCAATATTGATTCTTCAGTTTTGATCACTGTGCCACGGTTATGTAAGATGTTAACATTAGGGGAAGCTGAGTGAAGAATATACAAAAATTCTCTGTACTGTACTATCTTCGCAACTTATTTGTTCATCTGAAATTATTTCAAAATAAAAAGTTGTTTTAAAAAAAAACCTTAAAGAGAAAAATAGACTTTATTCCTCTCAAGTGTATGTATACCTTTCTTGACAGCAAATTCTGTGGATAAAATTGTTTTTTCTAAAAAAAATTCTTATTTAGTAGTAAATAAAATGACTTTGTACAAAAAACATATTATTCAAAAACACATTTTTTAACATTTTTAAAGAAAGCCCCATAGTGGTCAATTAAAGTAAGATCTTTTTACATTATCTTCTATGAGGAGTTTATTTCTAAACTAGTTTTTTCTTTTTTTTTTTACTACCCTGACAGCTATACAGAAATAATACACATGACCACATTGTTGTTAGCAGTAAAAATACTAATCTCAAAAATTCAACACTGCAAATAGCTACTATAACAGCTGATACTGATTGGCATCTACAAAAGTAAAAGTTGACATTCTCTTTTAGTCTTTTCAATAAGAACAAAGAAAATTCCAAAACAAGTCCATTAGGGCTCTTTCTTATCCAGCCACATATACTTTAAAGCAGAAGTCTCCAACCCTTTTGGCACCAGTGACTGGTTTCATGGAAGACAATTTTTCCACAGACGAGGGGAGGGGGATGGTTTTGGCAGGATTCAAGCGTATTATATTTATTGAGCAGTCAAACCTCTCTGCTAATGATACTCTGTATTTGCAACTGCTCCCCAGCACTAGCATCACTGCCTCAGATCCAGCTCAGATCATCAGGCATTAGATTCTCATAAGGAGTGTGCAACCTAGATCCCTTGCACGCGCAGTTTACAGTAGGGTTTGTGCTTCTATGAGAATCTAATGCCGTTGCTGATCTGATAGGAGGTGGACCTTATGCGGTGATGCAAGCAATGGGGAGCAGCTGTAAATATAGATGAAGCTTCACTGGCTCCCCTGCCACTGCTAACCTCCTGCTGTGTGTGTGGGGGTTGAGGACCACAGCTCTAAAAGACAAGCCGTATGTATATTTAATATAAAAAAGATTTTCTACCCCATCTTTAACTCACATATTTAACATCAAACTGGCAATGACTCAGTATTTGATTTTTGAAATGAAATATTTTATGCTGACCTAGAAAAATCTAAATAATCTAAAGTTACATGAAAGAGAAAATGAAAGTGTGAACTTTTCTATAGATTTCTCCTTGTTTTACTTTTAAGTACCACAACTGGAACATAAATCAGGGAAGTTTAAAAAAAAAAGATGTCTTAAGATATGATTTCAATGGAGGCAAAAAACTTCAGCAGTACCTTCTTATATAATCCAAATACCTTCTTATGTAATTTCCAAAAAAGGAAATTTTACTTATTCATAATAAGTTATTTTATTCATAAGTCTCAGTCTATAAATCAGATAGGTACTCTCCAAACCCAATTCAGTTTAGACCATAGCTAAACACACACAATGCTAACGTGGCCTCATCAACATATTAAAGGTATCAAGATTCCCATCCCTTCTTCTGCAGCTTAATTTTATAATAATTCAAATGTATAAGCACTCAAATTCTAAATCCATACTGATTTAAATATAAAATGTACACTGGTATAAATAGATGCAAAGTGTTTTCTTTCTGATAAATTTCCAGATTTCCCCCTTTAAAAAGCAAATTTTTAAAAGTTCTAAATTTGCATTATAAGAACACAAGCAAAGATACCTCATGCAAGTCTATTAGGAAACTAAATATATCCAAGGCTAGGCCTGACATAAAAGAAACTGTTTTTTTAAGTTAAACCGTTCTTTATAACATGAAGATTTCAGAAACTTACTTTATTTTGTTAAGATTACCTGGAAACTAGCCAAAAAAAATTTTTTTTCCCCAGATTTTGGTGCCCTAAACCGGGCAATTCCTTTATCTGATAAAGGTAGGAAATTCTATTTATATGACATATTTTAAAAATGTTTTTTTCTTCACCCAAGAGATTCCTGAGGAGTACAGCAAACATTTTATAGACTTTCTAGGCTCAAATTTTAATTTCTTCTTCTACCTTATGTATTTTAAACACTCATAATTTTAGGAATCACAAACAAGTATAAATGGTCCAATTTAAACATCACAGAGAAATATAATTCCAACTTTAACCATTAAATGTAGTTTTATATTAGACTGTTTTCATTTAAAACTTCAAATACCCTAAACCACTTATGTTACTAGAACAGATATTAAAAACATACAATTACTCTCTCAAAATACTACTAGTTCTGTTTAAATTTAGTAGAAAAGACAAAATATAATTAAATACATTTGTGTGAATCTTTTTTTAGAGCAGGAACAAGCTTTATCTTTATCATATAAACTTTTATTTTTAAAAATCAAAGCAAAATGAAGCCTTCTACTTAGAAATAAGCACTTGGTATTTAACTGCTCACAGCATTAAGTCTTATTTTTGATATAATTTATTTCAGAAAACTAGTACCTCCTCTAAAAAATAATATAGACCCTTTACTTCAAGAAGTTAGGCTTAGTGTAGGTACACTTACTCATATGCATTTTTAAATCTCTAATTAGTTTTCATATGACAACCTTTACTGACAACTAAAACCAGTTAGCTACCATTTTACATATTATAATTGGACAGCATAGTAAGATACCCTGATTCAGTCTTCTAGGCCAAGGATCAGCAAACTTCTCTAAAAGGGCCATATTTTAGGCTTGTGGGCCACACAGATACTGTTACAACTAATGAACTCTGCCACTCTAGTGCTAAGGCAGCCATAGACAATACATAATAAACGAGCAGGGCTATATTCCAATAAAACTTTATTTACCAAAACAGGTGGCTGACCTGTGGGCCATAGTTTGCTGACTCCTGCTCTAGGCAAACAGATTTGATTATTAGTAAATAACACCTCCACTGAATATATAGTCATGTTTCCCTTGCATCTAGTAGTTGTTACAAGAAGCATTAGCTATTTTAATGGTAAATGAACCATAAAAATATTTTCTGAGATCAGAATCTCAGGTTAGACTGGGAAATTAAAACATGTTAATAAAGCACACATTAAAATATAAGTTTTCAAATGTATAGTAATGGTATGATTAAGTTTTATTAAACAATCTTACCTTAATCAAATGAAAGAATCTAAACTCTAGTACATCTCTGGTTTCAATTCAAAATATATTTGAATCAAAACTTCAGTTTCTTGTAAAATCCTAAAGAAACAAAATTAAAAACCTTAAGTCAGATTCCAGGTCCAGATAAAATGGAGTAATCACACACCAAGCAAGTAAATGTAGCTACAAGACCTGGACAGAATATATGCAGCAGCTACTTGAGAACTCTGAAAAGTAAACCAGTAGTAGGCAGACTGGGTAAGACCAGAATTTGAAGTACCACTGAAGCAACAGGTTTACTACTCCCCCCTGCCCCATATCATCTAGACTGAACTTAACAAAGCCCAAATGGAAAGTTTCAGGAGAATCCCTCTAGTTCTGGCTTGAAGAAAGGGAAAGGGGTCTCTTAATACTCACAAGAAAGTATGAAAATCCCCAATTTTTTCCTTTTTTCTCTATTTTCTCAAGCCAAGATACCCATGGCAGCAGTGGCAACAGAAGCCATTAGGAGTCTAAAACTCTGAGGAAGGGGAACCCACCTCTCTGATCATAGGAGCTATGGCCCTATGTAGTGAACCCCTGTTGCTTGTTTCTTTTTCTTTGTCCTGCTACTTGCTCTGAATATGGGCACAGTTGCAGGAGTGCTCATTAAAGAGGGATAAATAAAGTCCCACCTTTCTGGTTAGAGATTGGAAACAGGGAGCCACAGGGAATCAGAAATTACTGGGAGATCAGAAACAAGAAGGAGCTTGGGAAAGTGATACCTCAAAGTTGTTTATATGAACTCTTGGGCTCACTTTTGAGTGGCACAGGTGTGGGTCTGACCCAAACAAGCATACATTGACTATGAGAACTGAATTATGAGACAAACCACCACTCAAGTTCCAGACTGGCAATGTGTGGTACACATGTGGGGCAGAACCAAATAAAATGGCGAAGGCTTTGAAAATTGAACTGATTCTGTAATTACAACCTATAGGAACTTGCAGTCTGAATTGAACTGGGTTGAGTGCCTACTAAAACAAATACATCAACATTCTGCATAGGATTTAAACAAGACTGAAAGTCTCCTATTATAATAGTCAAATGTCCAGAATATAATCTTAACTTACTAGGTATACAAAGAAATAGGAAAATATCAACTTGCATGGGAAAAATGCCAACACCAAGAAAACACAGGTGTTGAAATTATCTGAAAAAGATATTAAAGATATTAAAGCAACTACTGTAGAATGCTTCAACAAGTATGAGCAAACATTCTTGAAACCAATGGAAAGACAGACTCAAAAAAGAAATAGAAGATATGAAGAAGAACCAAATGGAAATCTTAGAAGTGGAAAAATATCGATAACTAAAATTAAAAGCTCACTAAATGAGCTCAATAGAGAATAGAGACGAAAGAAGAAAAAAATCACTGAACTTACTACAAATGAATAGAAATTACCCAACCTGAAGAACAGAGAGAAAAAGATTGGGTTGGGGGGGGAATGAAGAGTGCCTCAGGTCCAATATTTGTGACATTCAAATACCAGCAGGAGAGAAGAAAGAGCTCAGTATAAGTAAAAATATTTTATGAAAATATTTTCCAAGTTTTTTGAAAGATATAAACTTACAGATTCAAAAAGCTCAGCAAATCCCCAAAGAGGATAAATACAAAGAAATCCATGCCCAGACTCATCCTAATTAAACTTTAGAAAATGAAAAACAAAGAAAAAAATCTTGAAAGCAACCAGAAATTTATCAAAATTTATCATTACTTTTACAGGGAAAAGCGGTCAAATGATTTATCTTCAGAAATCATACAGTCCCAACGGAAGCGGAATATTTTTAAAGTTCTGAAAGAAAAGAACTGTCAACCCAGATTTCTACATTCAGCAAAAATATCCTTCAGAGATGAAGATGAAATA
Source organism: Daubentonia madagascariensis (assembly GCA_023783475.1). NCBI lineage: Eukaryota > Metazoa > Chordata > Mammalia > Primates > Daubentoniidae > Daubentonia > Daubentonia madagascariensis. The sequence goes on along the minus strand of JAKFHU010000144.1, from coordinate 150,923 downwards.
AAGATACTCTCAGGTGAAGGAAAACTAAGACAATGTGTTGACAGCAGAACTACTTTTAAAGAATTGCTAAAGATAGTTCTTCCAATAGATAGGAAATGACACTAGAAAGAAAATTTGAAACATCAGGAATATAGGAAAAGCAACAGAATGTTAATTATTTCATCAAAAATAACAGACTATTCTTATCTTCTTGAGTTCCTTAAAATATGTTTGACAGTTGAAAGCAAAAAGTACCATATCTGATGAAGCTTTCTATATATATGGATGTGTCTGTATATATATATTACATACATACATACAATACAATATGAAAGACAAGTACAACATAAGGTGGGGGGAGCAAAAGGACTTTTGTGGTGGTACAGTTTCTATGTACCACTTGGCAGTAGTAAAATGTTGATTCTAAGTAGACTGTGAAAAGTTAAGTATATTGTAATCCCTAGAGCAACCATTAAAAAAAAACTATACAAAGAGGTATGGTTAAAAACACAAGCAATAATAGAACACCTAACCAAAAACAAACAAAAAAATCAAATAACCAAAAAAAGGTGGGGAAGGGAAAACAGAGAAATAAATAACAGAGGCAACAAATGAAAAACAAATAATAAAATGGTAGAAATAAATCCAAATACATCAATAATTACAACAAATGTAAAAGATTAAAACACACCAATTAAAAGACAGTCAAAAAAAGGACAGTAGAAAAGAAACATTCTTCAAATACAGTGACATAAGTAGTGAGGCCATTGCTGGAAGGGGCTATAAGCTAAGGAAAGAGGGAAGCCTCTAGAAGGTGGAAAGGGTAAGAAAATGGATTCTCCCCTAGAGCCTCCAGAAGGGAGAACAGCCTTGCTGACACCTTGACTTTAGCCCAATGAGACTTGCCTCGAACTTCTGACCTCCGGAACTGTAAGATAATAAATTTGTGCTGTTTTAAGCCACTGTTTGTGGTTGCTTGTTACAGCAGCATTAGAAACTAATACACTATGTCATAAAATAAACTTTTACAAACCCAAAAGAACTGAAATCATACAAAGTATGATATCTGACCATAATAGAATTAGACTGGATATCAACAACAGAAGGGTAACAGAACAATCCCAACATTAGGAAATTTAAAAACACACTTCCAAGTAATCAATGGGCCAAAGAGAAAGTCTCAAGAAGAAATTTTAAAGAATTTTGAATTGACAAAAATAAAAAGACAACGTATTAAAATTTGTGAGATGCAGCTAAAGCAGTACTTAAAGGATAATTTACAGCATTAAATGCTTATATTAGAAAAAAGAAAAGTCTAAAATTAACAATCTAAGCTTCCATCTTAAGAAATTGGAAAAAGAAGAGAAAATTATACCAAAAGCAATTAGAAGGAAGGAAATAATAAGTAGCAGAAATCAAAGAAACTGAAAAGAATAACACAAAAAAATCAATAAAACTAAAACTGACTCTTTGAAAAGATCACAGTATAAGCAATACAAGTCTTTCTAGCTAGACTGACAAAGACAAAAAGGGAGAAGACACAAATTCTCAATATATTAAATATAATAGGTATACAAAAATGGAGATTTCAGTATAAAACCCACAAATATTTAAAGGATAACAACGACATAGTGTGATCAACTCCATGCACATAAATTCAACAACTGAGATTAAATGAACGAATTTCCTAAAACCACAAACTACCAACATTCACTCACAATGATACAAGCTGCATAGCCCCATAACTATAAAATAAACTGAATTTTTAGTTTGAAACTTTCAAAAAAGAAAATCTCCAAGTCCAGATAGTTTTACTAATGAAATCTATCAAACATTTTTAAAAGAAATAACATTACACTGGCAAGATCAATAAGGAAGAAATAAAACTGTCCTTATTTGCAAACAATGATGGTCTACATAGAAAGTTTCAAGGAATACAAACACAAAAAACCTCCTAGAACTAATAAGTGAGTTTATCAAGGTCAAAAAATACAAGGTCAATATCAATCACATTTCTATACACTAACATTGAACAATGTGGAACCCCAAAATTGAAAAATAGTACCACTCAAAATAGCTGCATAAAAACAAAATACTTAGGTACAAACCTAATAAAACATGTACAGGATCTGTATGTTAAAAACTACAAAATGCTAATATAATAAGTCAAAGAAAATGTAAATAAGTAGAAAGTGCGTTCATAGATCAGAAAACTCAACATAGTAAAAATGTCAGTTCTCTTCAAACTGGTCTAAAAATTTAATGCAACTCCATTGAAAATCCTAGGATTTTTTTGTAGTTATAGTCGAGCTGATTTTAAAAATATGGAAAGGCAAAATACTAGAGTAAACAAAACTACTTACTTAAAAAGAAATAAAGTTGGAGGAATTACACTACCTAATTTTAAGGCTTTAAACTACTTTACAAGACAATGTGGTATGGGTGAAGGAACGGACACATAAATCAATGGAACAGAATAGAGTGCCCACAAATAGATCCACATGTACGTGGCCAACTCATTTTTTACAATGGTCCAAAGGCCATACCATGAAGAAAGCATAGTCTTTTTAACAAATGCTGTTGGAACAATTGAGCATCCATATGCAAAGAAAAAAATGAAATTTCACCTAAACCTCTCATATTACACAAAAATTAACTCAAAATAGATCATAAACCTAAATGTAAAATATAAAACTATAAAACTTGTACAAAAAATAGAATAAAAAAAAGGACAAAATCTTTGTGACCTGAAGTTAGGCAAAGAGTTCTTAGATATGACACCAAAACACAATCCATAAAGTAAAAAGTGTTAAGTTGGACTTCATCAAAATCAAAAATTTTTTGCTCTGGAAAGACATCTTTAAGAAAATGTAAAGACAAGCCACAGGCAGGGAGATGATATTTACAAATCACCTATGGAACAAAGGACTTATATCCAGAATACACAAAGAATTCTCAAAACTTAACAGTAAGAAAAAAATACAATTTATGAGCAAAAGCACATGGATTAGGATAGCTGAAACTAACCAACCAACCAACCACCGCAATACTTAATACTGCCAAGGATGCAGAGCAAAAGGAACTCTCATTCATTACTGCTGGAAATGAAAAATGGCAAAACCACTTTGAAAGATAGTTTGGCAGTTTCTTATAGTTAAATATACACTTACCATATGACCCAGCAAGGGAACTCCTAAATATTTACTCAAGTGAACTGAAAACTTACACAGAAAAATCTGTACATGAGTATTTAATATAGCTTTACTCATAATCACCAAAAGCTAGATACAACCAAGATGTCCTTCAACAAGTAAGTGGTTAAACAAACTGTGGTATCCCTATATAATAGAATGCTATGCAGGAATAAAAAGGAATGAACTATTTGATTCATGAAACAACATGGATAAATATTAAACGCACTTTTCTAAGTGAAAGAAGTCAGATACAAAAAGTAATACATTATATAACTGCATTAATATGACACACTGGATAAGGCAAAACCACAGGAAAAGAAAAAAGATTAGTGGTTGTCAGGGATTGAGGGATGGGGGAGTGGCTGACTACAAAGGGGATGGATAGGGGAATTTTTTAGTGTGATGAAATTGTTCTGCATAGTACCAAGGTGGTGTATACATGACCCTGTGCAACTTGTCAAAACCCATAGAACTGTACACCACAAAGACTGAACTTTAATGTATGCACATTTAAAAAAATCAACTAAGATGTTGGGGGAACTTCAAGACAGAATGCAGCCTATGACAAATGAATCTGACTGTATTATAAATCAATGACATAACCTAATTGAAGGGTATAGGGTAAATTTATTTCTCACAAGGTTACTGGCTAACAATTCTGAACTTGCTTTACTGGATAGAACAAATAAATGAATGGATGATCAAAGCCAGGTTTCTCACTGTTAGAGAGGAGAGTTACAGATAAGCAATCAGGGAAGCCTAGCTTGAACCCTGTGGTACTGGATTAGAGTTACAGACATCAATATGAACTTAATACATACAGCTTAATATGTAATAAGATGGATAGATACAGAAACAACTATAGATGTATATAAATACATGGATTAGTATATGCATGTATATTTCCCAGCTCTGTCCTCTAAGAAGGCCTAAAAAACAGTGATAACCCAGTAGCAAGGAGTACACAGTACCCAGACAGACACCAGTTTCTAAATACAATTCTCCAATACAAGAAACCAGGGCTCCTTAGAGAAATGGCTGATTCTAGGAGTAGGGCAGAGAAAACACATGATGAGCCTGGAGTATTTTGTAGTGCCAGAAATCAAGGAAGTATTCAAAAAAGAAAAGAATAGGGACATGTCAAAGGGATTCAGGGACCAACACTAGAACAATTTTAGCAACAAAATAACATAGTATTGGATTATAAACCAATGTATAAAATAAGTATACATATTGCCATAAATGACCGAATAAATAAATGGAAGAGAAGGGACAAAAGCGTCTGTACAGAAGAAAGCCTAATAACCCCATTCGCAAGATGAAACAATCTCCCCATCTCCTCAAGTGTGGGCTGAAATTAGCAAATCACTTCTAAAAAATAGATATGAAAAGACAAAAGTATTAGCTTTAAAGTGGAGAAATGTGGCAAATACTACCTTAACCAAGTGATGTTGTCATCATGTACTCCCTGATAAGATGTGAGGAGAAGGGCACGTCCCTCTGTGATATTCTTCCCTAAAGCCCATAAACTCAGTCTAATCACAAGAAAAATATTAGACAAACACAAATTGAGGAATATTCTGCAAAACACCTGACTAGTATTGGTACCAAAACTATCACATTCATTAAAAACAAAGAAAGACTGAGAAACTCTCGTACACTATAAGAGACTAAGGAGACATGGCAAACGCAACGCGGAATCATGGACTGCATTCTGGAACAGAAGGAGACTACTGGAAAATCTGGCAAAATCCAAGCTTGGAAGGAATCTGGAGTTTGGTTAATAGTAAAGCACCAATGTTGGTTTCTTGGTTTTGATAAATGCCCATGGTTTTGCTTTTATAAAATGTTAGCATTATGGGAACCTGTGTCAGGGATATAAAGGAACTCTGTATTACCTTTGTGACTCTTTTATAAATATAAAATTATTCCAAAATAAAAAGGTTGTATTTTTTTAAATGGGCAAAAGACCTGAACAGATCCTTCACCAAAGAGGATATATGTATGACAAAAAAATCACAAGACAAGATGCTCAACATCATTAAGTATCAGAAAAATGCAAATTAAAACCATTATCAGATACCATTACAAATCTATTAGAATGGCTAAAATTTAAAAAAAGAAAATTGACCATACCAAGTGCTGACAAGCACGCAGAACAACTACAACACTCATACATTGCTTACGGGAATACAAAATAGTACAGCCATCTTAGAAAACAGTTTGGTAACTCCTTATACAGTTAATATGCACTTACTGTATGACCCAGCAATCTCACTCCTATGTATTTTTACCCAAGAGAAATAAAAACTCATAGTCACACAAAAGCTTGTACACGAATGTTTATAGCAGCTCTATTCAAAATAGCTAAAAACTGGCAACAATCAAAATGTCATTCAACTAATGAACTGATAAACTATGGTCTACCCATACAACTGAATACTACTCAGCAATAAAAAGGGATGAAGGAAGTATCAATACATAGAACAACTTACACGAATCTTAAAAGGCATTACGCTGAGTAAACACATGTGTAATAGTCTCAAATGGCTTCATGCTATATGACTTCATTTAACGCCATTTTTTAAAAGACAAAATTAAAATGACAGAGTGGTTGCCAGGGATTGGGGGTAGTAAGAGGGTGTGATTACACAGGGATAGCATGAGGTAGTTCTTTGAGCTAATGAAACTGTTTTGGATATTGACTGTGATGATGGTTACATGAATCTATACATATGTTCAAATATATCCACTGTACACAGAAAAAGTCAGTTTTACTGCAGGGCTCATTAAAAAAAATAAAATTTCTGATACTTAAACAACTTTTAAGTCTTCAAGGCTTTTCTAGGATATTTAATTTAGATTTTATAGTCTATAAAAATCCTCTTGTTTATTCTGCCTACTTTTAAGATAGAGCAAGTGACAAATTTCTCAGCCCAGTCCTAACATGTAAAATCACTAGGGGGATCAATAGCCTAAATGTCAGTTCCCCTAGGCAATGCATCACCTGCGAAGGAGTCTAATCTTCTAACCACCAGGACCCACCTAATTGAAAAGTAAACCCTGACATCTCCTTGGTGGTATCGTAAAATAATTTTCACTGAAGAATGTTTTTAAAAAAAGAATACTGATTTACAGTCAGTAGAGAATTCGGGGTGAGGGGGATGTGATTAATTCTACTTCAATTGCATAAAAGCATTCTGACAATGAAAAAGTAAAACAATCATCTACCTTTATTATCAGGGAAAAAAAACAGTTGCTTTATTTGAATAAGTAAGATGAGGGAAGCAAGGATGTAAACCAGAAAACATAATATTTCAGAAGTAATTCTACTATTCTGCAAGAATTTATTTATCTTACCTCAACTAATATAGTAGTACTATAAGCTTCCAGTGAATTATTATTATACTACATATACATGTGATCACAAAACATTAAAATCCATATAGTACAGAAATTAAAGTTTATTCTTATTCTTATTTTTTTTTTTTTTAGAGACAAGGTCTTGCTTTGTCACCCAGGCTAGAGTGCAGTGGAGTGATCATAGCTCACTGCTGCCTCCAACTGGGCTCAAGGGATCCTCCTGCCTCAGCTCCCAAGTAGCTAGGACTACATGTGTGTGCCACCATGCCCGGCTAATATTTTAATTTTTTATAGAGATGGGGTCTCACTATATTGCCCAGGTTGGCCTCGAACTCCTGGCTTCAAGTGACCCTCCTGCCTCAGCCTCGCAAAGTGCTGGGATTGTAGGCATGAGCCGCCTCACCCAGCCTAATTTAAATTAAAAAAAAAACAAAACTTAGTACAAAGGTACTACCTCTCCTGAACACTTTTATCATATTATTTAATCTATTCGATTAAGTTTATCTTAGGTATTACTTTTAAAATTCATATTCAGTCAACTACGTCCATTTAAGCTAAACTCAATGATTACTCGTGTTTAGGGATACTGTTGTTCTCAGTTGTGCTACTAAATTTAAAAACAATTTCACATTGCTGTACTTTATTTAAAAGAATCAGAGATTTAAAGAAAAACAGCAATTGTACTAATTTCAAATGGAAAACAAAAAGCCTCTGCAAGAACAGTTTTTGCCTTAAGGCCTTTTGTTCTCCTAATATTATATCCAATTATATGTGAAATGATTTGCTTCAAGAATTTATGTTTACTTTCACCAAAAACACATTTGGGAAAATATATGACTTACTTCTGATACCATATCCTTTATAACTGAAGCCATTTGTATGTAATAGCTATAATAATTCACTATAGTTGGTTTAGTTTCGACATCCATTAAAACAGCACCTACTGCAAATCTGTATGTTTATTGCTCCATCTAACCTTATCACTAGATGTTCAATTTACTAAACAAAGGCTGTTTTAATGATCCAAATCTGACTTCCAAATATGGAATGCACCTGTCAAAAGCTTTCAATAAGTAAGTAAATTTCACCTGTCCCTCTGTAGCATTGTATGTGTTAAAGTGACTCCTATATTTTAATGTCCATAACCACAGAGGAGTTTTTTCCCCTCTCTTTTTTTATTTTTATTTTTTTTATTAATTTCAGAATATTATGGGGGTACAGCCCTTTAGCTCTATATATAGCCCATGCACTGCCCATGTCAGAGCTACAATCGTGGACATCCCCCAAACTGTGCTCCCCGCATCCATTCAGTGAGAGTTTTCCCATCTCCTCCATCCCCCTCCCGCCTGTCCGCCCCCTGATGAATATTATTGCCATGGGTGATGTAAGTGTTGATCAGTTAGTACCAATTTGATGGTGAGTACCAGTGGTGCTTGTTTTTCCATTCCTGTGACACTTCGCTTTGAAGAATGGGCTCTAGCTCCAGCCAGGATAATACCAGATGTGTTAATTCACCATTGTTTTTTATTGCTGAGTAATACTCCATGGTATACATACACCACATTTTATTAATCCACTCGTGTATTGATGGGCACCTGGGTTGTTTCCACATCTTTGCAATTGTGAATTGTGCTGCTGTAAACATTCCCGTGCAGATGTCTCTATTATAGCATGTCTTTTTTTCCTTTGGGTAAACACCCCGTAGTGGGATTGCTGGGTCAAATGGTAATTCTACTTTTAATTCTTTGAGGTACCTCCATATTACTTTCCACAGAGGTTGTACTAATTTGCAGTCCCACCAGCAGTGTATGAGTGTTCCTATCTGTCTGCATCCCCGCCAACATTTGTTGTTTGGGGATTTTTTGATATGAGCCAATCTCACTGGAGTTAAGTGATATCTCATTGTGGTGTTGATCTGCATTTCCCTGATGATTAGAGAAGTTGAGCAATTTTTTATATGTTTGCTGGCCATTATTCTGTCTTCTTTTGAAAAGTTTCTGTTCATGTCTTTTGCCCATTTTTTAATAGGGTTGTTTGATTTTTTCTTGTTGATTTTCTTAAGTTCTGTATAGATTCTGGTTATCAGTCCTTTATCAGAGGTGTAGCATGCAAACATTTTCTCCCATTCTGTAGGTTGTCTGTTCACTCTAGTGATAGTTTCCTTAGCTGTGCGGAAGCTTTTTAATTTGATCAGGTCCCGTTTATTTATTTTTGTTGCTACTGTGATTGCTTTGGGGGTCTTCTTCATAAATTCTTTGCCTAGGCCAATGTCCATAAGAGTTTTTCCAATGTTTTCTTCAACAATTCTTACGGTTTCACGTCTTAGGTTTAAATCTGTTATCCATCGTGAGTTGATTTTTGTGAGAGGTGAGAGGTGTGGATCTGGTTTCAGTCTTCTGCATATGGCCATCCAGTTTTCCCAGCACCACTTATTGAATAGGGAATCTTTTCCCCAGTGTATGTTTTTCTGGAATTTGTCAAAGATCAGGTGACTGTGTGAGGTTGGTTTTATATTTGGATTCTCAGTCCTGTTGCATTGGTCTACATCTCTGTTTTTGTGCCAGTACCAGGCTGTTTTGGTTACTATAGCCTTGTGGTATAGTTTGAAGTATGGTAGATAGAGGCCTCCCAATTTGTTCTTTTTGCTTAAGATTGCTTTGGCTAGACGGAGTCTTCTCTAGTTCCACATGAAGCGTAGAATTATTTTTTCTAGATCAGCAAAAAATGATGTTGGCCTTTTGATAGGGATTGCATTGATTCTATAAATCACTTTAGGTAGCAAAGACATTTTTACAATGTTAATTCTGTCTATCCAAGAGCATAGTAGGGTTTTCCATCTGTTTATATCCTCTGCAATTTCTTTTCTCAGTGTTTTGTAATTCTCTCTATATAGGTCTTTGACCTCCTTAGTTAGATATGTTCCTAAATGTTTAATTTTCTTTGGTGCTATTGTGAAAGGTATTGCATCTTTAATTTGTTTCTCGGCTTGATTGTTATTAGCATATATGAAGGCTATGGATTTGTGTGCACTAATTTTGTATCCTGAGACTTTGCTGAATTCACTTATCAATTCTAGTAATCTCTTGATTGAATCTTTGGGGTTTTCTAGATACAATATCACATTGTCTGCAAATAGTGAAAGTTTGACCTCTTCTTTCCCCATCTGGACACCCCTGATTCCTCTGTCTTGTCTGATTGCTCTGGCCAGGACTTCCAGCACTAAGTTGAACAGAAGTGGAGATAGTGGGCAACCTTGTCTGGTTCCAGTTTTAAGGGGGAATGCTTTCAATTTTTCCCCATTCAGTATGATATTGGCTGTGGGTTTATCATATCTGGCTTTAATACTTTTGAGGTATGAGCCATCTAGGCCTATATTGTTAAGAGTTCTTATCATAAAAGGGTGCCGGATTTTGTCAAAAGCCTTTTCTGCATCTATTGAAAGGATCATATAATCTTTGTTCTTGCTTTTATTTATGTGGTGAATTACATTTATAGATTTGCATATGTTGAACCATCCCTGCCTCTCGGGGATGAAGCCCACCTGATCGTGATGAATTATTTTTTTGATGTACATTTGAATTTGGTTTACTAGGATCTCCACCCAGTCCCTACCCGGCCCTGAGCAGTCCCTGTATATTGCAGCTGATGAGTTCTGTTTGGCTCTAGCGATTGCTTCCTCTCCACAGAGCCTGCTGTCTCCAGCAACAGCTTTGCCCCAGCTCTGGGCTTGTCCCTGACTGAGTGGATGGGACGTCTGTGGGGAAGGTGCGTAACCGCTTGGGGGTCAGGTCACACTGCGCTGACCTGGTGAGTGCGTCCTTCCCGCGCTCTGGGCTCTATTGTACTCCGTGCACTCTCCGATCTTTGTGAAAATTTTGTACCTCTTTTCTTGGGCTGGGCATTCCGCGTTGTTTCTCTGTAATTCACAATGCTGTTTTCGGCATGAGCGGTCCGCACTTGCCTTTCCCTCTCTTTTTCAAAGAATCAGGAAAACTTCAGTCATTAGTACTGCACCATTAACTGTTATACGTCTTCAAAAGTTTCCATTTAATAAGAATTTTTACATAAGAACTAAATCCAACTACAGTAAAGGATGCTATACTTTACTAGCCACTGAGATAACAAGAAAAGTTCACAAAAATCAACATTATCTAGTGACATTTTAAAGATTACAGTATATTAAACTACCTACCTCTAAAAAATAAAAGTAGCTATCACCTTCCTTCACCCAATATCATCCCAACTTAATATCACAATAGCCACCTCTACTTAAGCAAATCAAATGAACTTTCCATGCATTATTCCAAAAGTTCTTCTTTCAGAAATGAAGTTTTGTATACAATATGTTTACGCTATATGTTTAGAAACATAAAGAGTCAGATTGATAAGAAATTATCCATAAATAATGTTAAATCATCAAAGAATCAAGAAGGGATTTGGGATGGAGAGATTGGTATGTACTGAAATTAAGGTCCCATGTGACATCTATACTTTGTAGCTCAAACTTGTGTTACAAGTATATTTAGCCACTTGCTAATAATTCTGATAAAAAGGTCTGTGATGTCCACACTTAAAATTAATGACTGGGTAGATTATCTATAAATTTCACATACCTTTGCTTATTCCAATCCATCACTATTAAAGTTCCACATTCCTGCTTTAGGAAACTACATGATACAGAATTGTAACTCTGACTATCACTGAGGAAACTAAGAATAACTGCCTTTAAAAGGCTTTGAACAATTGAGAATCCTGAAGTTTTTCCATAAAGAGTAGACCGACACTCAAGACATAGGGGGAGCACACCAGGGAATTATGAGGAAGACAGAAGCTCTAAGATCAGTAAACAGATAGTAAATCTCCTCCATTATTTAAAAAGTCTATCTACAGAAAAGCCATACTGAGAAGTTTATTTTAATATGCTCCTGAATTGGTGATTCTTCACTATTGATGAATACTGGTTTAAAGCAACTGCTTATTTTTTTAAACTAGGTAAGTGCTTTCTGGCTGTTGAATCTAGGAAGAAAAAGCAAAACAGAGCTGCCTTTAGCACTTTAGAATCCTTACTAGGAAAAGTAAAATGGAGTACATGGTAATTCTTGAGGCCTTTTTAAAACGTCTTTAGTGGGTATCTGATTAAATCTTAAATTGTCCTCTGAGTCTGGATTGTTGATCTCAAAATTCCTCACAGCTTTTGAAGTAAGAAATAGCCGAGAGATAAGTGAGGTTCCTAACTCAATGCGAAGGAAACAAAGTAAGCCTGTGTTAACAGTATCTGTTGAATATCTATTAGGTTACTAAGTATGAAATGTCCGATTTCCTTAAGTACTAAGTTTGACAGTTGAAACCTTTGACATTTCATTTTGACACTTCTTGTTTTATTTTTATTGTGAAGGTACATCCTCAGTCTTTCAAACGCACATTTTGGCTTGTGATTATCTTTCAAATTGTTTTTATAGCAATTTTTGTGAAACCATGGATAAGTCAAAACTTCGTGTTATTTTCAAATATGAGTTCTGTCGTGGAACCAATGCTGCGCAGACAGCTCGAAATATCAATGAAGTGTTTAGGAAGGATGTGGCTAATAAATGCATAGTACCATCGATGGTTTGAGAAGTTCCATTCTGGTGATTTTAATCTCGAAAATGAGCCACGTGGGTGACCTGAGACCAAGGTGGATAATGATGAGCTGAAGCTGTAGTGGAAGCAAATCCATTTCAACCTACCTGTGAATTATCAGTAAGGTTTGATGATACTATTCCAACAATATTGGACCACTTGAAATGAATCAGCAAGGTAAAGAAACTGGATAGATGGGTTCTGCATGAATTAAACGAGCTCAGAAGAGAAATCATTTCTTTGCTGCCACGACATAAAGGTGAAACATTTTTACACTGTATTGTTACATGTGATGAAAAATGGATTCTTTTTGACAATCACAAGCATTGGGCACAATGGTTGTATAAAGACGAAGTGCCAAAACACAGTCCAAAACCGAATATTCATCAAAAAAAGCTAATGGTATCTGTCTGGTGGTCCAGCGCTGGTATTATCCACTACAGCTTCATGAAACCTGGTCAGTCGATTACAGTGGATGTCTACCGCAACCAATTGGATTAAATGATGAGGATGCTTGCGATTAAGCAGCTGAGATTGGTCAACACAGACAGGCCAATCCTCTTGCAAGGCAATGCTCGACCACACGTTACATAAACAACACTGCTCAAACTACAGAAGCTGGACTTGGAAACTCTCTGTCATTCTACCATATTCACCAGACCTTGCACCAACTGACTACCACTTCTTCCAGGCTTTGGACCTCTTCTTGCAAGGAAAACTATTCAATTCTCAACAAGCTGTGGAAAACACCTTTTGTGATTTCATCGCCACTCGCTCTCCAGGCTTCTTCATTGCTGGCATAAACAAGCTACCATTAAGATGGCAAAACAGTGTTGATAGTTGGGGGGGAGGGGTGCATACGTTGAATAATTGTACTGCTTCTTATTTGAGATATAATAAACTACACTTTTGATTCGAAATGGGACATTTCACATTTAATGACCTAGTATGTAAAAAACTGTTGCAGTGTTGGGATGAGGAAAATGCCAAAACAAAGAACAAGTACTGGCTTTCAAAGAGCTTATATAAATATGAAATACATGAAGAATTCTTCATAAAGTAATACTATATCTGTTTTTCTTGTTTTTATAAGTACAGTAGTACATTTACAAGGGCAGGGACCATGTCTGTCTCGTTCACCACAATAGCCGCAGTGCTTACTACAATGACTGGTATATAGCAAGTACTAAAAAAATGTACGTTGGATAAATGAAGACTTTCAACACTATGTCAATACTGACACTTGGCTTCCTTGATTCCAGTGACCTAGCCCCTTTGACAGTCAGAACAATGGCACTCCAAAGATATCTGTGCCCTTATCCACTGGAGCCTAGGCTACCTTACATTGCATAAGGGACTTGTAGTTGTAATTAAGGCTAAGGACCTTGAGATAAGAAAGATTATCCTGGATTATCCAGGTGGGCCCAATCTCATCGCATGAGTCCTTTAAAGTGGAAGAGGAAAATAGAAGGTGGATCAGAGAGATGATATGAAAGATACCATCAAAGAGGCAATATTGGAAGCTTGAGAAGGACTTGATGTGTTATTGCTGGCTTTGAAGATGAAGGAGGGCCACATGCCAAGGAATGAGGGTGAATTGTAGGTGCTAGAAGGGGCCCTCATTTAATAGCCAGCAAGGCCACTGAATTCTACCAAAACCCAAAATGAGCAAACAAACTGATCCTACCCTACAGCGTATGGAAAAGGAACATAGCCCTGCTTAAATTTTTATTTTAGCCCAGTGAGACCTATATAGGCCTACTGACCTACAAAACTGTATGATTAAAAAATCTTCTGTTGTTTAAGCCACTAAGTTTACAGTGATTTGTGATGGTGGCAATAGAAAACTAATACACCCCATCACCTCTATTCTAGCAACCCAAATTTATAGCTTTTCTTGTCATCACTCTAACACTACTTCAATAAAGATCTAATACTCTGAAATACTTCGATCTGATCATAATCTCCTATTCTTAACTCTTTTACTTCACACTCCCCACATCTGTCATTGTGAAGTAAATAGCTTGTTTAAAAGCACTGATATCTGGAAACAAAATGTCATTTACCAATCATGAATTAGTATTTTCTAGTTGCAATGTTTGGTCAGCTTTATGCCAAAGAGTACATGACAACACAACAGAATGGTTATAACAAAATTGCAAATTTCATATTCCTTGCAACAATGCAGTATCAAGGACATACAAAGAAATGTGTTGTTAAGTAACCCAATATGTCAAATTCTGATTAACTTACTTTCAAAGGAAAAGCCTTTTGTTTTTAAATCTGGAACCATTTCCTTGCCTCTCTATACACTTGCTCTAAAATATTAAAAAACAACCTCATAAACAATCTGTTTAATAGTAATTAGAATTTTATCTAGTTAAAACAACAGCAGAGCATGCTACAACACAGATGGCAGAAGACTTTCTCCTTGCCTGATCAGTGTCAAAAAACTGTTCTATTTCATGATTAGGAAGAATTTTGTCACAGGCTATCTCACTTACAAAATACAAACTAGTAAAAAGACAGCTTTATTAAGAAAGCCTTCGTTCACCAAAAATCTTAATTATTTTTCAATGTAAAAATTTTTCTTACTGCCCTGATAAAATCTAGCCAAATATGTGATTAAGGAATCATTATGGATAGAAGTCTGTACTATTGATTTCACTCTGGTTCCAATTCCTTAAGCACACTAATTCCCCGTGGAGTGGAGGTTCCCAGACTGTGCTGCACACTGGAATCACTTTGGCAGTATTTAAAAATCCCAATGCTCAAGTTATACCCCATACCAATTAAATCAGAATGTCTGGGGATGAGATAGGCATAAGTATTTTTAAAACTCCCCAAGTGGTTCCACTTTATTACTTAAACTGGTTTATTACTTAGCAGTGTGGCATCGTCCAGTGCACTGAATGGAATCAGTAGGCCTGGGATATGGCACTGGCTGTGCCACCAGCAAGCTTGGGTACATCACTGAGTAGCCATTTCCTCATCTGTAAAAAGATAGGGTTGGACAAGTTTTTTCTAATATCTAACATGTTGTGCGTCTAGGATGAGATTCCTTAGTTCTCTTCTAAAGATTAACTTGTCTCAATATTTAAACTATGCCCCCCCCCCAAAAAAAGAAGCAGAAAAGAAATCGATGATCTGATGCTTACTCCTGCCTGTTAAGGTCTTATTTTTACAAGGTAAGATTATTTTATAGTAGGGATCAAATTCAGCTATACTTCAACTGCACAGATTTTTATATGTCCTTATGTCCAAGGACATACAAAGAAATGTGTTATTAAGCAATCCACTGTGTCATAAAATGTCATTTTATCCAAGTCATAAAATGATACATATGTGGGCAATGACTGGAAGCTTGAATTATCTCAAAATATAGCTTGCTATCAGATTATTTATTGAATTCCTATTAAAATATACTGCATGTATTCTGATTTTCTTCAATAGCGTTCCTGGTTTTGTTTAGCTCCTAAACATACAAAATGATTTTAACTTTTCATTAATATTACTTTATTTCACAAAAGCAAGTCATTAAGGAAACCAGAAACACAGGCTGAAAGAATCCCTGAATAATACATTATTCTGTTGGACAGTCTCAAACTGAATTCTGATCCTTGACCAGCCCTCTTACAAATGTACACTACCAGTTATGAAGGTGCTTGGAAAAAGTTTAGTTCATTCAACATGTTAAGCATTTCATAGTTCTAGGGTTTGGGAATTGGGTGGCAGACTTCTAAGATGTCTCCCAGTGACCCGTGCCTCCTGGTCATCACATACTTATGTAACCCCTCTTCCTTT
The DNA here is from genome assembly GCA_023783475.1 of Daubentonia madagascariensis. Classification (NCBI taxonomy): domain Eukaryota; kingdom Metazoa; phylum Chordata; class Mammalia; order Primates; family Daubentoniidae; genus Daubentonia; species Daubentonia madagascariensis. The sequence goes on along the minus strand of JAKFHU010000144.1, from coordinate 134,964 downwards.
GAGTGTGGGCTGCATCTAGTAACTTGCTTACAAAGAAGAAAATATGGGCCAGGTGTGGTGGCTCACATCTGTAATCCTAGCACTTTGGATCACATGAGGATCACATGAAGACAAGAGTTTGAGACCAGCCTAAGCAATAAAGTGAGACCCTGACTCTACAAAAAAAAATTTTTTTTAATATTTAAAAAAAGAAAAAAATATGGCAAAAGTGATGGGATGTCACTTTTGCTATTAGGTTATAAAAATTGGCTGGGTGCAGTGGCTCACACCTGTAATCCCAGTACTTTGGGAGGCTGAGGCAGGAGGATTGCTTGAGGCCAGGAGTTGGAGACCAGCCTGGGCAACATAGCAAGACCCTGTCTCTACAAACTATAAAAAAAATTAGCTGGGTGTGGTGGTGCGTGCCTATAGTCCTAGCTGCTCAGGAGGCTGAGGTGGGAGGATCACTGGAGCCCAGGAGTTCAAGGTTACAGTAAGCTCTGATTGCACCACTGCACTCCAGCCCAGGTGACAGAGACCCCATCTCAAAAAATTAAAAAAAAAAAAAAAAGTGATGACCTTCTTGCTAGTACTTTCTTTTGCTGGCACTGTTTCTTACCCTCTCGCTTGCCTGCTCTGATGAAGCCAGCTGTTATGCTGTGAGATGCTCTACAGGTCCATGAGGCAAGGAACTGAGGAAGGCCTCTGGCAAACAGCCTGAGAAGAAATAAATCCTGCCATTAACCAAGTGAGTGAGCTAGGAAGTGGATCCTTCCACAGCAAGCTTTCTGATGAGATTGCAGGCCCTGTCAATACATTAATTGTAACCTTGCAAGAGACCTACCACCTAAGCTGTTCATGGATTCCTGACCCACTGTGAGATAACAGATGTGTGTTTTGAGCTGCTATGTTTTGGGGTAATTTGTTATGCAGCAATAGATAACTAATACAGGCATGTAGCAATGAATATAAACATGAGGAACCAACAGTTGAGTGATAAGACAGACTAAAGTATCAACAATATAGTAGTAAGTGGGACACATAAATAAATGTATAATAATAAAATGTTTTAGGTGCTTTGATAGAAGTATACATGTGAGGGTTATGTTTGGGACATAAGAAAGGATATGTGTATGAAAGGGCACAGGCAATGAAGCTCTTTAAAAGGCAGGAATGTGAGTCACAAGCATCAAAGTAGAACATATAATGGTTGGTTTGGAAAACTACAGGTAATCCAATAGGGTTGAAGCATAGAGGGAGAAGATGACTATTCCTCTTTCAATTTCAAAAGTGTACAAGCATTTAGAGCTGGAGGGGAAAAACGGCCGTCTGATAGAGTCCTCCCACCGCACCGCTCCCAGGGAAGGAGGTGAAAAATGCCAGCAGCTCCCTGCGAGCATAGACCACTCACTCCGAAAACAGCATTGTCAACTACAGAGAAACAACGCGGAATGCCCAGCCAAAGAAAACAGGTACAAAATTTTCACAAAGATCGGAGAGTGCACGGAGTACAATACAGCCCAGAGCGTGGGAAGGATGCGCTCACCAGGTCGGTGCAGCGCGACCTGACCCCCAAGCGGTTACGCACCTCCCCATCCACTCAGTCAGGGACAAGCTCAGAGTTGGGGCAAAGCGGTTGCACGAAGACAGCAGACCCTGTGGAGAGGAAGCAATTGCAAGAGCCAAACACAACTCTCAGCTGCAATATACAGAGACCGCGCAGGGCTGGGGAGGAACCGGGCAGGGATCGGGCAGAGATACAGCTTCCCAGGACAGTGCGCGGGAACCCGCAGGCCAGCACTGCTCCACTAGAAGTCAGCAGGACTGGGCCCAGGAGTTTAATGGAGAGCGGGACACGCCCTTAGAGGCTGCTAGCAATTGCCTCCGCAGCCCGTGGAGAAAAGCTGTGCTCCCGGGCGTGATCGGAGCCCTGCTGTGCACCAGGCTGGCGGCGGCAGCCACCTTTAAAACCTCCCGCCGGGAGCTGTGAGCCGGATCTCTAGCTCCGCCCGGGGCTCTTCCGCTGGGGCAAGACAGGCTTTGCCTTTGGTGGCCAGGGATAGCTGCATCCGTGGGTTCCAGTTGGGATGAGATCCTGGAACTGTAGCGGCAGGACCTTTGTGTATTGGAAACAGTTTGCAGCTTGTCCATCTGGTCCTGCTACCCCGGCTCTGGCCTCCAATAAGTCTGCTACGTGCTGGTCCTAGTGCCCGCTCTTCAGGTCCCAGCCCTCCTGTACCCCAGAGATCGGTCATTTTGAAGGTTGCTGGTTATAGTGACTCATTTTGTATAACTGCCGGTTCTCATGACAACCGAATACCTCAAGAGCCACAGGCTGAACCAGAGCAGCTCCCCATAACCCTGCCCACTTCATTAGGGAATTTTGCGCCATCCAAGAGCACTTCCAGTGGCCACTATTCCCCCCCTCCCCGTGGGAGCATCACCCTGGCAGAGACTGCTGGGGATAGAGACGGCTACCCACCTCGCCTTGGGGTCTAGTGGTGGAAAAAGGCTGCACAATTGGAGATCCCCCTATCAGCCAGTATCACGCGGAGACGCACATCAGAAGGACAGACACACGCGGCTAGATAAGCAACCTCTGAGCTGTATAGAATTTTTCCAATCCAGCTCTCATGCTGCAGCCAAAAGAAATTGTGTTTCTACCCGTACCTCAGGAGGAGCAGGGTCAAAGTAACCCCTAGGAGCTACAAGTCCCCTCCCAAAGCACGGGGCTTTCACATACCCCAACTGGGGGATCAGAGTCTGCCACGGACATAACAGAATACCTAGCTATTAGAGAGCTGTAGATTCATACCCTCAGGTACAATTCACTAGCTTAGACCCCAAGCTGGGAGGGTCATTCTCACCACACTCCACCGGGAAGAGGAGAAGACAACAGGCCAGAGATAACTCAAGATCCACCAAAGTTACTAAAATACACCTAAGGCAATACAGGCCACTACTTCTCTCCCTGGCTCTGCCAAGGAACGAAAATCGTGGACCTGGAGACAGGACCATAAACTAGCCCTAACACCCCCACCTCTCGACCAAGAGGCCAGATGAGAAAAAACCAGCGAAAGAACTCAGGGAACATGAAAAATCAGAGTGAAAAGTCACCCCCAAAAGAAACCATCAGTTCTTCAGCAATGGATACCAACTCAAATGAAATGGGTAGAATGACAGAAGAAGAATTTCGTTTATGGATTATAAGAAAGATTAATGAAATTCAAGAGAAACTTGAATCCAAGCACAAAGAAACCACAAGAAAAACGCAAGAAATGAATGAAAAATTCTCCAAAGAAATAGAAATATTATGGAAAAATCAAATAGAAATCCTAGAAATGTAAGAAGCATTCAAGGATCTACAAAACACAGTGGAAAGCCTCAAGAATAAGCTGGACCATACAGAGGAAAGAATTTCAGAGCTAGAAGACAACTCCTATGCACTAAATAAATCAGTCGAAGAGAAATAACACAAAAACAAGAGGCATGAACAAAGCATACAAGAAATGTGGGATTATGTACAGAGGCCAAATATAAGGATCATAGGCATCCCTGAGGGAGAGGAAGAAAATTCTCATGGGCTGGAAAATATATTTGAAGGAATAATAGAGGAAAATTTCCATGGCCTAGCCAGAAATCTCGATATCCAAGTACATGAAGCACACAGGACTCCTGGGAGACTCAATGTGAAAAGGCATTCACCACGCCATATAATTATTACACTGACCAAAGTAAACACAAAAGAAGAACTCCTCAGAGCTGTAAGACGAAAACAGCCGGTAACCTATACAGGGAAACCGATCAGATTAACTGCAGATTTCTCAGCTGAAACCTTACAAGCAAGAAGGGAATGGGGAGCCATCATCAGTCTCCTAAAACAAAACAAAGGCCAACCCAGAATACTGTATCCTGCCAAACTAAGCTTCTTATATGAGGGAGAATTAAAGACTTTTCCAGACAAGCAATCACTGATAGAATTTGCGAAATCCAGACCGGCCTTGCAAGAAGTGCTTAGACCTGCATTGTACACTAATCAGCACAACAGACACCCACCTATGTAAAACTATGCAAAAGCTAAAACCCCAGAAACCAGATTCCACAATGATGCAAGAGGTAAAACAAAAGACACCACCCAATAGAATAATCAGAAATTTACCCAAAATATCAATTCTCTCAATAAATGTAAATGGCTTGAATTGCCCATTGAAGAGACATAGGCTGGCTGAATGGATTAAAAAATACAAGCCAAGTATCTGTTGTCTTCAGGAAACACACCTTACACACAAAGACGCATTCAGACTCAAGGTGAAAGGATGGAATACAATTTTCCAGGCTAATGGAAACCAGAAGAAATCCGGAGTAGCCATCCTTATTTCAGATGATATAAACTTTAAAGCAGCAAAAGTAAAGAAGGACAAAAATGGACACTATATAGTGGTGAAGGGAAAAATCTTACAAGAGGATTTAACAATCCTAAACATTTATGCACCCAACACAGGAGCGCCCAGGTACATAAAGCAAATACTGCTAGATCTAGACAACATAATAAACAGCAATGCCATAATAGCAGGGGACTTCAACACCCTACTGACGGAACTGGACAGATCCTCCAAACAGAAAATAAACAAACAAACAAAGGACCTAAACAGGACTCTAGAACATTTGGGCCTAACAGATATCTACAGAACACTCCACCCAAATAACACTGAATATACATTCTTCTCATTAGCTCATGGAACTTTCTCTAAAATTGACCATATCCTAGGCCACAAAACAGATCTAAACAAATTCAAAAAAATAGAAATCATACCATGTATCTTTTCAGACCACAGCAGAATAAAATTACAAATCAATTCCAACAGAAACTCCCATCCTTATCCAAAAACATGGAAACTAAACAATCTGTTGCTGAATGACTATTGGGTCAAGGAGGAGATTCACATGGAAATCAAAATATTCTTCGAACTAAACGATAATGGGGACACAAGTTATCAAAATCTGTGGGATACAGCAAAAGCAGTCCTGAGAGGAAAACTTATCACCTTAAATGCCCACATCCAAAAGACAGAAAGGTCACAAATCAGTAAACTAATGAATCAGCTTAAGGAAATGTTAAAGGAAGAGCAAACCGATCCTAAAGCCAGCAGAACAAAAGAAATAACCAAGATCAGAGCCAAATTAAATGAAATTGAGAACAAAAGAACAATACAGAAGATTAATAAAACGAAAAGTTGGTTCTTTGAAAAGATAAACAAAATAGACAGGCCACTTGCCAGGTTGACCAGAAGCAGAAAGGAAAGGACTCTAATAAGCTCAATTAGAAATGAAAAAGGAAAGGTCACAACTGATATCATCTTCGAATACTACAAAAATCTCTATGCTCACAAACACGAAAACATGGAGGAAATGGACAAATTCTTAGAAAAATACTACCTCCCTAGGCTCAACCAGGAGGAAACAGAATTTCTAAACAGACCAATATCAAGCACCGAAATCGAAGCAGTAATAAAAAAATCTTCCAACAAAAAAAAGTCTTGGACCAGATGGGTTCGCACCTGAATTCTACCAAGCCTACAAAGAAGAACTGGTGCCTATACTGCAGAAATTATTTGAAAACATCCAGAAGGATGGAATCCTCCCAAACTCATTCTACGAAGCCAATATCACCTTGATACCAAAGCCAGGAAAGGACACAACAAGAAAAGAAAACTACAGACCAATATCCCTTATGAATATAGATGCAAAAATTCTCAATAAAATCCTTGCAAACCGAATTCAAATGTACATCAAAAAAATAATTCATCACGATCAGGTGGGCTTCATTCCCGAGATGCAGGGATGGTTCAAGATACGCAAATCTATAAATGTAATTCACCACATAAATAAAAGCAAGAACAAAGATTATATGATGCTCTCAATAGATGCAGAAAAGGCTTTTAACAAAATCCAGCATCCTTTTATGATAAGAAATCTTAACAATATAGGCATAGATGGCTCATACCTCGAAACTATTAAAGCCATATATGATAAACCCACAGCCAATATCATACCGAATGGGGAAAAATTGAAAGCATTCCCCCTTAAAACAGGTACTAGACAAGAGTGCCCACTATCTCCACTTCTTTTCAATATAGTGCTGGAAGTCCTGGCCAGAGCAATCAGACAAGACAGAGGAATCAGGGGCGTCCAGATGGGGAAAGAAGAGGTCAAACTTTCACTAGTTGCAGATGATATGATATTATACATAGAAAACCCCAAAGATTCAACCAAGAGATTACTGGAATTGATAAATGAATTCAGCAAAGTCTCAGGATACAAAATTAATACACACAAATCCATAGACTTTATATATGCTAATAACAATCAAGCCAAGAAACAAATTAAAAATGCAGTACCTTTCACAATAGCACCAAAGAAAATTAAACATTTAGGAACATATCTAACTAAGGAGGTCAAAGACCTATATAGAGAGAATTAGGAAACACTGAGAAAAGAAATTGCAGAGGATATAAATAGATGGAAAACCCTACCATGCTCTTGGATAGGCAGAGTCAACATAGTAAAAATGGCTTTGCTACCTAAAGTGATTTACAGAATCAATGCAGTCCCTATCAAGAGACCAACATCATTTTTTGCTGATCTAGGAAAAATAATTCTACGCTTCGTGTGGAACCAGAGAAGACCCCGTCCAGCCAAAGCAATCTTAAACAAAAAGAACAAATTGGGAGGCATCTATCTACCAGACTTCAAACTATTCTACAAGGCTATAGTAACCAAAACAGCATGGTATTGGCACAAGAACAGAGACATAGACCAATGGAACAGGACTGAGAACCCAAATATGAAACCAACCTCATGCAGTCACCTGATCTTTGACAAATTCCAGAAAAACATACACTGGGGAAAAGATTCCCTATTCAATAAATGGTGCTGGGAAAACTGGATGGCCATATGTAGAAGACTGAAAGTGGACCCACACCTCTCACCTCTCACAAAAATCAAGTCACAGTGGATAACAGATCTAGACCTAAGACATGAAACCATAAAAATTCTCGCAGAAAATGTTGGAAAAACTCTTATGGACATTGGCCTAGGCAAAGAATTTATGAAGAAGACCCCCAAAGCAATCACAGTAGCAACAAAAATAAATACATGGGACCTGATCAAATTAAAAAGCTTCTGCACGGCCAAGGAAACTATCACTAGAGTGAACAGACAACCTACAGAATGGGAGAAAATATTTGCATGCTACACATCTGATAAAGGGCTGATAACCAGAATCTATACAGAACTTAGGAAAATCAACAAGAGAAAAATCAAACAACCCTATTAAAAAATAGGCAAAGGACATGAACAGAAACTTTTCAAAAGAAGACAGAATAATGGCCAACAAACATATAAAAAGTTGCTCAACTTCTCTAATCATCAGGGAAATGGATATCAACACCACAATGAGATATCACTTAACTCCAGTGAGATTGGCTCATACCAAAAAATCCCCAAACAACAAATGTTGGCAGGGATGTGGACAGATAGGAACACTCATACACTGCTGGTGGGACTGCAAATTAGTACAACCTCTATGGAAAGTAATATGGACATATTTCAAAGAATTAAAAGTAGAATTACCATTTCACCCAGCAATCCCACTACTGAGTATTTACCCAAAGGAAAAAAAGACATTTTATAATAAAGACATCTGCTCGCGAATGTTTATAGCAGCACAATTCACAATTGAAAAGATGTGGAAACAACCCAGGGGCCCATCAATACACGAGTGGATTAATAAAATGTGGTATATGTATACCATGGAGTATTACTCAGCAACAAAAAACAATAATGAATTAACACATCTGGTATTATCCTGGTTGGAGCTAGAACCCATTCTTCAAAGCAAAGTGTCACAGGAATGGAAAAACAAGCACCACTGGTACTCACCATCAAATTGGTACTAACTGTTCAACACTTATGTCACATAGGGCAATAATATCCATCAGGGGGTGCGTAGGCAGGAGGAGGGTGGAGGGGATGGGAAAAACTCTCACTGAATGGATGCGGGGAGCACAGTTTGGGGGATGACCACGATTGTAGCTCTGACACAGGCAGTGCATGGGCAATATATATAGCCAAAGTGTTGTACCCCCATAATATTCTGAAATTAAAAAAAAAAAGTGTACAAGCATTTACAGGTGGCACAGGATTTAAACAGGCTTATAGCATCGCACATAGTATGATTTTAGCCATATTGGTATAGCAATCATTATGATTATGTTCTGACAAATATAACACCCTAATTATACTCACACTAGGGTTATATTAGTTTGCATTCCCCTGAAAATATCCTAATCAGGAGAGGAAGAATAGTACAGAATTGTCTTAGACAGTAAGGAGTAGCCAAATTGATTTTTTAAAAAATAATTTTCCATGGATTATCCAAAGTAGAAAATCCACATGCTACATGTCACAAAATCTAACTGTTAAGGATTTTCAAAGTCCGGGGTGGAAGAGAGGATAGGTAAAAATTTCAAATTTTATTAATACAAACAAAAAAAATCTAAGGAGATTTTATAAATTCTTTCAGAGGTAATTTTTAACCTTTGCCTAAGATAATATGTGTTTTCCATCCATTTTCCAACATACGTATTTTTCATTTCCCTTCTTTTAAATTATCAGTGATAAAAGTATTTAGATGAGAAACTATACTTACAGTTTCCCAAAAATAAACACAAGACTTAATTGAGCTAAGATAAAATAATTTTATAAATATAATTTTTACATTTGTATTCATATAGTGCTTTACACATTTTCCAAAGTATTTTCATATCTTTATTATGATCTTCACACTGACATGTATAATAGGCAAGCAGATATTATCACATCCTCCACCACCTCCCACATACATACTTAATAGATGGACAAAATTGAGTCTCAAAGAGATTAACTAGCCTGCTCAAGGCCACAAAGCTACAAGCAGATCAACCTGGACTATAATTAGGTTTTTTTGAATACAAGTTCACTGTTTTCTATCACAATATATTACCTCACCCAGTTATTAAAGGTACATTGTACATGTCTACAAAGACTTGTCTATATAAGTGTCTTCCTTCAGGATTCTGGATTTTCACATTCCAATCCACAATAAAAGTGCTTTGCAGATGGTACAAACACACTAATATTCTTTTAAGAAAAAAGAAAGCCCAAGAAGTCAATAAAAATAAACAAAACTGAGTATCCAAAGTATACACGTAGTAACATGAGATTAATGGTAACTTTCTGCACACAGGATCAACGTTTTAGAACCTTTGAACTATCAAACATCTAGGTACCAAATACTGCCTCAAGTGCCAGAGGAAGATATTTAACAGAGACCACCCTGAGTAAAATCACTTTTTATTACTGCTAGAACACATACTAGACCCCTATCTGAGAAATCCTGGTAATGTGGACTAAAAGGAGTAAGAATGAATTCTTTTTACCCTTCTCCCCTAAGATTTAGCTCAGGTTCAGATAAACAAATGGCTCCATGACTCACTTCATCTGGACTTCTTCCTGTCTCCTTTAATATTCTAAGAGAAAAGAGAGATTCCTTTATCATTCCAGATGCATGAACACCATAAAGCAATCCAAAAGTGTGTCAAGAGGCAAAAGACCTCAAAAAGGGTACATTTCATGTGATATTAAAAGCTTTGTTCTTCTCAACATCAGAGCCCAAGTGCATGTCCCTTATCCATATTAAAATTTCTCTTAGTAGAAATCTAGATTCATTTCTGAAGCCCAGTCAGGCTTACTTGGGACTCTTAAACTACAAATATGGCTGCACGCCCAGTGGACAATAGCCCACATGGAATTAACAGAATCTGGCCTAGGTGAGGAGAGCCACTGGTTTCTAGGGCCAAGACAGACTAAACCAAAAATAGGTAAGGCCTCAGTCCACATGGCTTCAGCTTTGTGGAACAGTATTTGCTACCTTGGATATTCTTTCTTTCATTTCTCAGCCAATACTAAGGGACTGACATTTTACACAGACTTTATCACAGCTAAGAAAATAGATTGTTGAGAGAAGTTAAAATAATTTAACTATGAAGTTAAAAAGGATTTACACCTACTCTAAAAAAAAAAAAAAAAATGTGATCTAGTTAATTATGGTTTGGGACTAATGCCCTAGGTAATGAAAGTGATCTTTGTCTGGAAAGCCTGGACTAGAGTGAGGCAAACAAGGCACCTAGGGCACAAAATTTAAGGAGGCACTGACTTCCCAGGTAATGCAAGTATAGGATTGGCATCTGAGAGTGTCTCCTTAAATTTTGTACCCTAGGTACCCCACACTTTCCTTACCCTAGTTGGAGCCCTGATCCACAGTGATATATAGATATTCATAATAGGCATAGCTGGAGATTTTTGTGGCTACTGAAAGTACCCGAGCAGAATCTGAAGTTTGAGATCCTGATCACATTCATCATGGCTATCTTCCAAACATAATAAAAAAAAAAAAAGAAGAGGCTTGGCATTTTCACACATATTATGAGATGAAGTTGCTTTAGAAAAGGGAAAAGTTTATGGTGTAAATGGAAAAGCTGGAAGTGTTTATAGGGAGATTTCTACTTCTGAATATGAAGGACCAAGATGATCTGGAAATACATTTCTGCCTGAACAACTAGAAATTAGACAAAATACAGGAAACAACTATTTTCTGACACTGAACAAAGGCAGCACAAGTCTATGATCCCAGATGATTGTCCTAAAAGGGCAATAAATGAGACAGCCCTCCAGTTTTCTGCCTGGAGGTAATTTCCAAACAATGGCACAGGGAGAGGTAACCCCATAAGAACCTAGTAATATTGCTGAATTGAAAACACACATATCAGAGTTTACAGAGGCCAAGATGGCCAGAATGTGGGGGAAGAAGGGGCAGAATATCTGAGAGGAGAGATACATAAAGAAAAGAAAGAGATTCTAAAATATGCATAGGGGCCCTATTAGCTCTTTGGCTGAATATGATTCATACATGTGGAGGATGAAACCCAAAGGGGCTGGGCAAAATAAAGATCAATCTTTAGGGGAAAAAAATTACCAGGAAGTCATAAGATAAACAATTGATAGGGCTCACAAAGGGCCAGGAATTCTTAAAATTCCTACTATTCAAAGTGGAGAAATCTTGCTGAATAGCAGGGCAGCCATTGGTGACTTCCAAAGGACCATGCCTTAGAAGTGAGGTTAAATTAGTCCTAGAGTAAAGAGTACTCTAGATTGTTCCTGAAGCTACATAAAAATAAGCCTTAAAAAGACCAAGTTTATGTGCAAGTACCTTAGGGGCTTAGCAGAAAAATTCCAACAATCTTTAAAGTAATACAACAAAATCCAGCAAACAACATAAAATTCAGGATGATAAGCATCCAATAAAAAACTATCAGACCTATGAAGAAGCAATAAAATGTGACTCATGAACTAGAAAAAAAGTCAGTATTAACAGAACCAGAAATGAAAGAGATGAACAAATTAGGAGATGAGGATGTTAAGGCAGCTATAAAAAATGTTTCCTCAACAACATAATAGAAAACCCAAACATAATGAGGGGAAAAGGAAACATAAAAAAGAATCAAAAGGAACTTCTACAGAAGAGAAATACAATATCTAAAATAAAAACATTATTGGATGGGATTTACAGCAGATTATCTACTACATAAGAAAATATTAGTAAACTGAAGACACAGGAACAAAACTATATAAAAATGGAGACAGAGAGGAAAGAAAAGATACACCCTCTCAAAATGAACGTCTCAGTGACCTGTAGGACAACGTGAGCAGTCTAACGTAAGTATCATGGAAGCATGAAAACAAAAGGGGTGGGGCAACAATGGGCAAAAATTATGGCTCAAGAAATTTCCACTTTGTTGAAAACTACAAGCCCACAGTTCCAATAAGTTCAAGGACTATCAAGTAGGATAAACACAAACACATATTCACATATACACATAAGATGCATTACAATCAAATTATTGAAAATAGTGATAAAGAAAAATCTTTAAAGCTGCCAGAGGTAAAAACGTACATTACATATAATGGAACAAAGATAAAATCATCACAGATTTCTCCTTGAAGCTATGCCAGTCAGAAGACAACAAAATAAAAGCTATAAAGTACAGAAAGGAAAACACAAGGCAACCTAGCATGCAGAAAAAAGTTAACACAGCAGACGCAAGACTGCTAACCTTAGAAAGGCCTGCTTGCAAGGTTAGCACTTGGCTGGTGTCTGGGAACTGGCATTTCAGAAAGGTTCCTAACATTCCCTACCTAATAAAGCTGGTTTATTGTGCCCAAAGTGTTTGTGCTAACAATATGGTTTATTCTGAACATCTGCTTTCCTTATGGGAAACTGGAATTTTGGTATATGCTAGGCAAAGGATGTTTACCTGATCAGCTCCCAATAAAAACCTTGGGCATTGAGTTTCTAATGAGCTTCCTGTTAGATTATATTTCACATGTGTTGTCATAATTCATTGCTGGAGAAATTAAATGTGTCCTGTGTGACTCCACTAAGAGAGGACTCTTAGATGTTTGTCCCTTGTTTCCTCCAGACTTTGCCCATGAACCTTCCCCTTTGCTAATTTGGCTTTGTATCCTTTCATTGTAATCAATCGGAACCATGAGTTTTGACTATATGCTGAGTCCTGTGAGTCTTCCTAGCCAACCACCAAACCTGGAAGTGATACTGGAAATCTCTGACACACTAAAATTCAGTACCCAGCAAAAATATCTTTCCAGAATGTGGATGAAATACTTTTTTCACACAAAAGCTGATAAAATTTGTCTCTAGTAGACTTGCATAATGAAAAATGTTGAGGAAGATTTTTTGCAGAAGAAAATGATACTAGACAAAGCTCAGCACTGAAATGAGTAAATATGTAAATAAATATAAAAGATATTTTCTTTCTTATTTTTAAAAGCCTTTAAAAGAAAACTGATTGTTTAAAGTAAACATAACAACAACCTATTGTAGGGTAACAAATATAGAAGCCAAATGTATGGCAACACTTGGACAATGAATGGATAAGGGAAATGAAAATATGCTGTGGTTAAACCCATTATTACATGTGAAGTGGTATAATATTATCGGTAGGAACACTGTGATAAGTTAAATATGCAGAATGTAACCTAGAGCAACCACTAAAAAAGAAAGAAAAGAGGTACAATTCATAAGACAATAGAGATAAAATGGAATACTAAAAAGTACTCGATCCGAAAGAACGTAGGAAAAGAGGAAAAAAGCAAAGACAGATAGTACAAATAGAAAACAAACAGCAAGACAGTAGACATAAGTCCAATCACATTAGTCATCACATTAAATATAAATGATCTGAACTCCTAATTTAGAAGGGAAAGACTGTCAGATTGTATTTAAAAAAAAAAAAAGCAAGTCCCAACTATATGCTGTCTACAAGAAACCTGCTTTAAATATAAAAACACAAAAAGGTTAAAAAACTGTAAAGATCTAGTGGACTAACACTAATCAAAAGACAGCTAGAGTAGCTATATTAATATCAGATAAAGTATATTTCACAGTAAAGAATACTACCAAGGATAAAAAGAATCATTTCATAATGGTTGTGGTGTTATTTAGATAGACAGATAAATATACAGGTTTTTCTCCATGCTTCCTGCCTCATATCTCCCACAGCCCTTGTTAGTCTTTTGTTATAATGTTGGAGTCCTTTAGGCCTCAGAAGCAGGGCTCAGGAAACAGAATCTCTATGAACTTCTCCTGCCCTCTTTTCACCTGTCCAAGGCAGGACTCTATATGATTATGGGTCCTAAGACCTTCATTCCAGAGAGGGTCCTGCCCTATACCCTGGAGGAATGAATACTGCACAGAGAAGCCAAGAAGAATCTCAACAGACAGGTCTTGCTGGGTTACCCCACTTAGTCTATTAGTATGAGATCATACCCTTTTTATCCAATCACATTTCTACATGGTTGTCAATTGTGCCTATGTAATAAAGCCTGCATAATAACACAAAAGGACAGGGTTCAGAGAGCTTCCAGATAGCTGAACACGTAGAGGTTCCTGAAAGGAGGCATGCCCAAGAAAGGCATGGAAGCTCCACACCTCTTCTCCCATACCTTCTCCCATGCATCTCTTTATCAGTATTCTTTGCAACATCCTTTATAATATACTGGTAAATGTAAGTATTTCTCTGAATTCTATGAGCCACTCAAGCAAATTAATCGAACCCAAAGAGGAAGTCATGGGAATCTCCAACTCAAAGCTGGTTGGTCAGAAGTTCCAGAGGCCCAGACTTGCAACTGGTGTCTGAAAGGGGGAGAGGGCAGTTGTGGGGACTGAGCCCTCACCCTGTGGGATCTGACACTACCTCCAGTAGATAGTGTCAGAATTGAATTGGAGGATACCCAGCTGGTGTCCAGTGCAGAATTTATTGCTCACTTGATGGTGGGAAGAAACACTCCCCAACACACATTTGGTCACAGAAGTCTTCTATGCTGATGATTGTTGTGGTGTGAGAGCAGAGGAAAAACACAGTTTGAGTTTTATCCAAAGAATGATAAAGGGATGAATTCATCAAAAAGCCATGTCCTAAACTAGTAACAGAGTTTCAAAATACATAAAGCAAAAACTGATAGAAAGGAGAAATGGACAAGTCCACAATTATCATCAGAGATTTCAACAATCCTCTCTCAATAATTGATAGAACAAGTAGACAAAAAATTAGTAAAGATACAGCAGACTTGAACAATACTAGCAACCAACTTGATCTAATTAACATTTACAGAACAGGACACCCAACAACAGCAGAATACATATCTTTTCAAGTACATATGGAACCATTACCCAAGACAGACTGCATTCTGAGCCATAAAACCATTATCAATAAGTTTTAGGGATTTCAAGTCATGCAAAGTATATTCTCTTATCACAATGGAATTATATTAGAAATTAAAATCAGAAAGACATCTAAAAATTCCCCAAACATCTGGAAACTAAACGACATACTACTACTAAATTTTAGAAAAGAAAAGTGTCAAATTAATGACCTAAATTTTTACCTTAAGAAATTAGAAATGAAAGAGCAAGTTAAACTTATACAGTAAGTAAAGTATTCCCTCCTCTTCAGTGAAGGAATTAAGCAGAAGAAAGGAAAGACAAGATAGAAGACAAGAGCAGGGATTTAAAACACACACAAACACAGGAAGAAAATGGAAAAAAGTCAATGAAACTGAAAGCTGGTTCTTTGACATCAGTAAATGCAAAATGGTAAAGTCACTTTGGAAGAAAGTTTGGCAGTTTCTTACAAAACTAAATATACTTTTACCATATGATCCAGCAATCATGTTTCTTGGTAGTGACCCAAATGAGTTGAAAACTCATGTCCTAAGCAGCTTTATTCATAATTGCCAAAACTTGCAAGCAACCAGTATGTCCTTCAGTAGGTGAATAGATAAATAAACTATGGTACATCCAGACAATGCAGTATGATTCAGCACTAAAGAGAAATGAGCAATCAAGCCATGAAAAGACATGGAAGAACCTTAAATGTATATTACTAAGTGAAAGAAACCAATCTGAAAAGACTACATACAATGTGATTTCAACTATATGACATTTTGGAAAAGGCAAAACTATGGAGATAGTGAAAACACCAGTGGTTGCCAGGGGTTAGAGGGAAGGGAAGGATAAATAGGTGAAGCACAGAAGATTTTTAGGACAGTGAAATTATTTTGTATTAAGATCACACTATAATGGTGGGTAACGTGTCATTATACATTTGTGAAAACCACATAATGTACAACATCAAGAGTGAACCTTAATGTACATTATGGACTTTGGGTGATAATGATATGTCAGTATAGGTTCATTGATTGTAACAAATATACCACTCTGGTGTGGAATATTGATAGTGGGGGAGATTGTGGTGGTAGTGGTGGTAGTGGGATATATGGGAACTCTATTTTCCACTCAATTTTGCTGTGACCTAAAACTGCTCTAAAAAATAGTCTATTAAAACAATTTTTAAAGTCAATGAAAGCAAAAGCTGGTTCTTCGAGATCAGTAAAACTGATAAATCACTAGCCAAACTAATCAGGAAAAAAAAGAAAAAAGACACATTACCAACATCATAAGTGATAAATTATAGACATTAAAAGGATAATAAGGGAATGTTATGAAAAACTTATGTCAATAGATTTAACAACTTAGATGAAATAGACAAATTCCTTGAAAGACAAACTACTAAAGCTCACTCTAGAAGAAACAGACAACCTGAATAACCCTATATCTATTAAAGAAATTGAAACTGTAGTTAAAAATCTTCCCACAAAGAAAACTCCAGGCCCAACTGGCTTCCCTGGCAAATTCTACCAAACATTTAAGGAAGAAATAATACTAATTCTAAAAAACTCATACAAGACTACCCTGTATCAAAACCAGACTAAGATATTATAAGAAAACTACACACCAAATCACCTATGAATGTAGATGCAAAAATTCTTAACATGGCTATAAATCAAATCCAACAATATGCAATATGTAAAAACCACAACGCATCATGACCAAGTGGTGTTTATAGAGAAAAGCAAGACTGGTTTAACATTAAGAATCAATGTTTAAAAAAAAAAAAAAAAAAAAACCTTTTATATAAATAAGGTTCTATTTTTTAATGTAGTACACACGTTTTTGTTTTCTTATTCTTTAAATTGCACTTTCATGTTAACTGTTTTCTTCATCTGCAAAATGAGAGTAACAGCTTCCTCAAAGAGAAGTTCTATTAATTAAATGAAAGCAGGTAGGAAAAATGCCCAATGAGGGTGAGAGGGAACAAGGGAGTGGGATCACTACATTATAATAATTTTGGATTAACTTAATTTCTACATTTCAATGCTTCCTTTTGTAAAATGGGGACCATAATTCTCATCAGGTTGAAGGGAGAATTAAATGATATAAATGTCAAATATTTGGTATGCTTGTGCATAGTAATAAAGTCAACATATGTTAGGTTCCCTCTTCCCTTCAATGTGTATATATAGTATCTTCTATATAAAAGAAAAAGATATGGTAAGACTGGTCTTTTCATTTAGAAAAGGTTATTGCCCCAAATCCAGCATGACAGATAACAGTGACTAGCCCAAAACAAAAAGGTGAACGATATCAATTTAAGAAGCATATATACCCTGTTTCACCAATAGTAATAAGATATAGAAACTATAGTTAATACTCTACAATTTATTAACATATTCAGATTCAACATGAACACTAACCTCAGTCATAAATGAATATATATTAATAATATTAAATAGTTTTTTAAAAGTCAAAATCCTTAGTGTCATCTTAATTTCATTCAACTCCAAATATGAAATTTTGCTCTTCAGAGTTCTCAACAATGAAATGTGACATCTCCATTGGTAACAACCACCAAACTCCACCCACATTTCAGTGTGAAACCTCAGAGTTCTTCAAAAGAATATTTCAAGAAAGGAAAACAACAGAGTACATATGAGAAAACAGTCAATAACTGTAATAAATAAATAAATGTATCTATAACACCCTGGAAGCTACATAAAGCCCTAGAGTTGACAATCTACTCCGTAGTTGATATCTTTAAAAACAGGTTTAACCAAAATAAATAAATAAATAAAAACAAAACAAACCAAAAAAAGGGCAAAAATTTGAAATAAAAAAATTCTGGGTAATACTTGAAAAGTAGCTACTAGGATACACTAACTAGAATCAAGCATTCACATAGCTGTTCGATCATAAGCCTTCTTTTTTTATCCATTAAGCACCTAATTTCAAAAAAGCTGCATACATCCTTATCTTCTGATACACCTTAGATACTCAGAATCTAAGAAAAACTATTTATTTTTTTAAACTAGAATATCCTGTGTTATTTAAGTTTCCTCCTCTTAACTGTCTAGACTTTAATTAGTATAATAATGAAAGCAATTTAAAATTGTGTGCTATTCTATATTTTTCAAATTTCTTTCACATTTGCTTATTTAACTCCAATAAAAACAACTTGGTGAGAAGGTAGGTGTTCTCTCCAGCTTACAGAGAAGGCACATGGAAGGCCTAAGAGACAAAGCAATTTGCCCAGGATCACACATAACTGGAAAGCAGTAGAGATAGAATTAATGAGAAACTTAATCATAACCCAGCCCACTTTCTACTTTACCACAATGCTTCAGGCAATTTTTGACTATGAGAAAGGAGATACAAATCAAATCACTGAACTCTCAATTATCTGGAGGTGAAAGAGGTTAAAAATTAGTGGTTATATAAGGAAGTACAGATTCAAATTTGCCATCTCCAATCTTTTCATTACTCCAACATTTTTCTCTTTTTTCAGAAAGGAATGTGTAATAATTATCATATTACCCTACAAGATAGAAAGCTCTAAACATGGCAATTAAACCAATAAAATATGACTAAGCATATTTTAACTCATTATAAAAACGTATCAGATAGAATAAAAAACCTCAGAGCACTAGAATCAACCAAGGCAGATACCGTAGTAGACATTATGACCGTCTTCTCTAATATCTATGCCATACACTGAGTGGCAGCAACTTGGAGAACTAACTTTAGCTCAAGGGTGGGTCTATCCTCACTGCCAGAAATTGACTCAGAAATGAGGAGGAATCATGCTAATGAGATAGGAGAAGAGGTTTGCTGGTGGCATCTGGTTAAGTTTGTTCTTTCTGTTAGGAGGAAGCCAGACTTTTTCTTACTTATAGAACATATGGTTCCTTCCTGGTAAACACCGTTCAACTACAAAGAGAATCCGAGAGTCCTGCCTTGGTATAAAGCCAGCACTATGGATAGCAGAGTGGAACAATGAAAAGAATCTGAATCCTTGGTGTCTTCATTAAGGTATTGGCTGACTAATCCTGAAGCCTACCCTTCCTCTGAACTTGCAGTTACGTTAAGCTAATAAATTTCTTACTGTGTAAAGCTGTTTGAATTGTGCTTTCTGAGACCAAAAGCTGCAACAGGCCTAACTGAAATAGATATTGTACTAGGGTTATATAGGGTTATATAAGATGTCACTGCTACGGGGAACTGGATGAAGGGTAGATGGGACCTCTCTATACTAATTTTCCAACTCCTGTGAATCTATAATTACATACTACAAAATTTTTAAAAAATTTTAATACACTCTTGCCAAAAAAAAAAAATCCAAGCACTATAAAAATGTACACAACCAAACTCAACCAAAGACTTAATGTGATCTCAGATTTCCAATCTCCTACTCCTTTTTTTCAGCCTTTCTTCAGAAGCAACTACTATTCCCTTTCTTGTGTATTCTTCCAGAAAAACTATGCATATTGAAGCAAAATGTGTTTATTAATGTGTGCATATGTATATGTATTTACTCCCACACACACACAACTTACTTTTTTATAGTAACGTCAGCATTCCATAAATACTGTTCTGCAACTTCTTTCTTTTTTTTTTAAACCCAATAATGTGTCTTAGAGATGATCTTATGCATAAGCGCTCCTTTTTTAAAATTATTTTTATGGCTATGTGACATCTCATTGTGTGGCTATACCATCATTTATTTAACCAGACCCCTATTAAGAGTCATTTTAGCAATATAATTAATACTATAATGAGCAAAGATAAATTCTTTAAAATTGAATCAAAAAGTTTGAACATTTATCATTTTAGTAAGTTAAGTCAACTTGTCCTCCAAAGAAACTGCACAAATTTACATTCCTACCTCACTACATAAGAGTGAGTTAATGATTCTACACATCCTTGCCATTATTGTATATTACGGAACTTTTTAATCCTTGTCTATCTGGCAAGTGAAAAATGCTCTCTTATTGTTTAATTTGCATTTTTATAACAATAAAAATTAACTTTCATAGAGCACTAACTGTGTGCCAGGTATTGTTCTGAGTACTACACATACGTTAACTCATCTAATTCTCATAACAATCCCTTGAGGTAGGCATTATTGCTATTTTATCCCCATTTTCCTGACAAGAAAGGTTAAGGAACTTCATGACATTGTTTCTAAGTGAGAGAACAACGCAAACCCAAGCACTCTGGCTGTAGAAGTCTAAATTTTAAACAACATATTAAGTTTTTTGTTCAGTTTTCCAGAAATCTTTTCTTATGTTTAAAGCCATTTGTATTTATTTTGGTATGAGTTGCCTGTTTTTGTCCTCTACCCATTTTTCTGTTGGAGTTTTGGTCTTATTCCTATTGATTTACAACATCTCTTTGTGTATTAAGAAAATTATCCCTTTATAATAAATGTTATGCCCAAAAAAAGTTAAAACATACCTATCATGTGATCCAGCTATTCCACTCCTAAGTATTTAACCAAGAGAAATGAAAACATATGTCCATACAAAGACTTACACAGTAATGTTCATAGCAGCTTTATTTGTAAATAAAACTGTAAATAACCCAATGTTCATCAGCAAGTGGATGATACACAAATTTTGGTATATCCACATAATGGAACATTACTACTAAAAGGAATGAATTATTGATACATGCAACAAAGGAGAATCTCAAAATAATTATGTTGTGTGAAAGAAGCCAGACCAAAAAAAAAAGAAAACAGCCATACTACATAATTTTTTTTTTTTTTTTAAATAGGGTCTTGCTCTGTTGCCTGGGTAGAGTGCAGTGGCATCATCATAGCTCACTGCAACCTCAAACTCCTGGGCTCAGGCAACCCTCCTGCCTCAGCCTCCTGAGTAGCTGGGACTGCAGTTGCACACCACCACACTTGGCTAATTTTTTTAAATTTTTTTTGTAGACATGGGGTTTCACTATTGCCCAGGCTAGTCTCGAACTCCTGGCCTCAAGCGAGCCTCCCATGTTGGCCTCCCAAAGTGCTAGGATTACACGTGTGAGCCCCAACACCCGGCCTTGTATAATTCTTTTTATATAAAACTCTAGAAAATGCAAAACAATCCACAGTTATAGAAAGTAGATCAACGATTACTTTGAGACGATGGAGATGTAGAGGGGCATGAAGGAAAGATTACAAAAGTGCATGAAGAAACTTCTGGAGATGGCTATGTTCACTATCTTGAATGTGGTAACAGTTTCACAGGTGTATACCTATATCAAAACTATTAAATTGTATACTTTAAATATCTGCAGTTTACTGTATGCCAATGATACCTCAGTGAAGCTGTTAAAGAAGTGGACTCATAACATATTGTACTATTGTTTTAATAATTATCAACAAATGGTGGTGCCTCCTGTTTTGTCTCATTTATATTTATCATAAAGTACACAAGCAAATGTAATTAGTTCAAATACTAATTCAAAGCTGAATTAGTATTGTTACTAATTCAGCTTTGAAACAAACATTTTCCACTTCTCCTTTGTCAAAGTTATAGTTCAATTTGGCAGAGTATCCTGATTCTAAGCTGAGACTTAAGAAACAACCAAAACCACCTTCCAGTTGTGGTAGACACCATACCCTCAAATCAAAATAGAGAAATAAATTTAATGCAGAGACTGAGAGACTAAAATAAGCATCCATTATTCAATTTTCAAATTCTTGAGTATATCAAAATGGCTTCAATCATTCACTCATTTATTCCACTAAGATATCTCTGGAATCTGCTATGTACTAGACACTGTTAAGTGCTGGGAATAAAATAGTAAGCAATAGGATCCTGTGAAGATAAAGACAATTTATGAGCCTACCTTCAATGTATTACTAATTGACTGACTTTATACTAAGTTAAGGTTATAAATGTGTAAAGTTACACAAAAATATTACTTTTCATTTGTATTCTATATTGTGGTATCATATAAGAGTTTGAAAAAAAAAATGGTTCCATTGAAAACTACTAGACCACACAAGTATTTAACTCCTTTTAGGTTCTAATATGTGACAATACAAATATAATCACATCCCATGCCAAATAAAAAGTGGCTTTGAATTATCCAGTCTTCATTAGACTGGATAATTATTTGAGAGAAGTAGCATTAGTATATAATGGACATTTAGCTTCTAAAAATGAGCAAGTGAGCATAGTATTATATGACTTAGTACCATGTATGATTTCCAAGCCAGTATATTCACCTCCCAAGTTGTCTTTTGATGTTTTTCTATTCAAGGGTTCTAAAGTTATGCTCAGTAAATTCACACATTTCCTTAACGTCTTCAGAAATTTTATTTTTTTTAATTTAAGTAAAATAATAACTGGAAAATAGCAATGTACATTGCAGACAGGCCCCCAGATGAAGAAGCAGTGAAAGCCTATCATGACGAAAAGCATTAGCTTCACTGAAGAAGGCAAATAGATCTCTGATATGGGCCCATTCTTCCCCTGAGTGAAAACCAATCAAAAGAAAATATGACAATGCTGGCTTGATTTTAAAACATGCTAAGTCCGGAACACTCACTGGTTTTGCATGGAGAATAGAGACTATAGAAAATGAAGCTGATGACTATAAACTAATTTCATCTATGGCTCAATTAGATGTCACAGACATGTTTCTCAAATAAATATTTTAAAAAATTTTTTTAATTAAACTTTTTTGTGTTCATATTAGTAATGACAAAGTAAAAAGTACACCACTGGTACAGTAAGTACATTTACCAGAATGTATCTCCTGATTTTTCTTTCTTTCTTATGAGAAATTTCATTTTGAAATAAGCATTTTAAAATTATCTCCCACTTTTGAGAGCTAATGACAAGGAAATTGGCATATGTGTAGACAAACAACTAAGGAGAAACTCCAAAATTTGGGAAATGGTGGTATTAAAAACGGCAGGTTGGCTCACGCCTATAATCCTAGCACTCTGTGAGGCCGAGGCGGGAGGACTGCTTGAGCTCAGGAGTTTGAGACCAGCCTGAGCAAGACTAAGACCCTGTCTCTATTAAAAAAAAAAAAGAAATAGAAAAATTAGCCAGGTATGGTGGCGTGTGCCTGTAGTCTCAGCTAAGCTAGGGAGACTGAGGCAGGAGAATCGCTTGAGCCCAGGAGTTTGAGGTTGCAGTGAGCTATGATGACACCACTGCACTCTACCCAGGGCAACAGAGTGAGACCCTGTCTCAGGGAAAAAAAAGAAAAACAATGTCAGGATGAGGGAAATTTGTTTTTCTCATTTGTCAATTTTAAGTGGATATATTACTATTATCTGTAGACTTTATAATACATTGGATGAAAACAAAAAATAAAGATCATACTGCTGAAGATAAAAGTAGAAATTCAATATATGGAAATTCTGCATAGGCTTTTTCTTATGCTGTTAAGTATTTCAATATTAGTTGAAATTCAACCACCAAGTCTCTAAATTTTAATTTCATTAGTTTTCAAGCTCCATGAAGGAATCCTCAGAGGGCTTATAATATTGTTGATTTTTTTAAAACTTACATATTATAAAGCAATTAGTAAACAATTCACAACAGTATATGATATAATACTAATAAAATACCAAAGTGTTAGAAAAGAAAGAAAAATACCAGTGTTGGATAGAGGAACCTAAGATCACTTTTAAAAACGTATCTGGGGGAAAGTCCTGAAGATTAGACCTTAGATGGGCTTAAAGAAAGGGAGTACTCTTAGGATTAAAAAATATGAAGGTCACAAAGTCCAAAAAAAGCTCCTGGTTTGTTCAAGGGACAGTGAATAAAATAGGTTATTGTTTCATTTTGAATTTAAACAACTGAATTATGCAGAAGTTATTAACCTTTGGTTTCAGTTTTTGGCACTAACATTTTTTGATATGCAGATGAGAAAAATCAAAAGTATTTTAATTTAATGATACTTACTTATGCTATCATATTTAAAAGCAGCTTCACATAGTCTGTGACATTTCTAAAACAAGACTGAAATCTTGTTTCCTTTGGAATTGTAAATAAACTTTTAAAAAATCATCTAGTTAAATTATTTCATATTCTAATTTAAGAGCTTTGTCAAGAAAGTATAGTTTTCCCTACTAACATATGATACTATATGAAGCCATAAGGTGTTAAGAATAAGTGACAATAAGTGCCCAAGAAAAAGTTTCGCCAATTGGAATTATAACCAATGAAGGGGGGAAAAAAAAGGTTGGAGTTGGAAAAGTTCTTAGAGGATAGCTTGACTGAACTCTACTCAATACACGCTTTAATGTCTCAATGAGACAATGTTCACTCCATTTTTATTTCAATTGTTAGAAAGGTCTTTTTCCTTATGAACCAGTATTTCCCTAATTCATTGTTCCTAGTTCCACCCTCTGGGAATGCAAAAGATATGCTTAGTCCTTCTTCCACATGCCATCCCTTCAAGTGCTTCACAGAATAACATATTTGAGTCAGGAAGAACATTAAAGATCATCCAATTACCCAATGTGAAAAGCCTTACCATATACCCCACTAAAGTCTTCTTTCTTCCAAGCTGAACAACATCAAATGTTTTAATTACTTTGCAAGTATCTGTTTCAAGACACTGCTTCATTCTGATTACTCTCCTATGAATACATTGTTTATCAATGTCCTCCTTAAAATGTGGAAAAACAGAACCAAAAACACTAAACAAGATGCAGAGTAGAAAAGGATAATCAACTGTGTTTTGGACAACCTGCTTGAAAATAATGTAGCTTAAGTGGGTGTAAACTTTTGAGACAGTTATAATGAACCACTGACTCACCAACTTCAGACAAGTCAGGAGACACACCCAGACACAAACCTCTGCTTAAAACAAACAAAACACCTAGTACTGTTAGGTATCCAAGATTCCCACCTTGTATTTGTGCAGACTTTTACAAAATATTCAATTATAGGCCTTTGTCCCTATCAAATATCTACACATCAAATATAAACTTTTAATAACAAATACAGACTGTCATTCTTAAATACAGCCTGTCATTCTAATTATTAAAAATAAGGGGTAGGGATCCTGATTCTGTACATGTACTAGCACTCCCTTACAATTTGGAGAGTAACTGATAAAAATCTTAAACAGGACATGGGGGAAGATAGCATCTTGAGGCATACCACTAAGAATGTACTGCAGTTTAATTTTAACATCAGCCCATTAATCATCAAGCTCTGGATATGGCCTTTTAATCAATTACAAATCCACCTACCTATGTAATCATTCAGACCATATTTCTCTATCTTGTACAAAGACATCATAAGAGGCTGTCAAATGCTATATGTATAACCTTGAGGGTCCCTTTCCTCATCTGTAAAAACAAGAACTAAATGAGACAACCTATGTAAAAGCATTTAACCCAGTGTACAGCACATAATTAAAAATCCAATAAATGTAGCTATAATTCTAACTATACTATGGCCAGAGTATCTCCTGATGTACCTACTGGTTTACTCACCCTGTAAGAAATGAGGCTAGGTGTCATGACTTGTTCTTTGTGAACCCATGCTGGCTCCTAGTGATCAATGTCTTCTTTTATAAGTACCAACAATACATGTGTTCAATAATCAGTTTGAGAATTTGTTCAAGGAATGATATCAAGTTCGCCAGTCTATTATTACTATCTGCAACCATTACTTGTTTTCCAATACTGTATGTACTTCAGCTGCTAAAACATTCTTTTACACATAGTAGGTATTCAAAAAAAGGTTCACTGAATTCTCTTTTTAAAAATCAGGATGGGCTGGGCACAGTGGTGCACAGCTATAGTCCCAGCTACTTGGGAGGCTGAGGCTGGAGGATTGCTTGAGCCCAGGAGTTGTAGTTTATAGTGAGCTAGATTGTGCCACTGCACTCTAGCCAGGGCAAAAGAGCAAGACTCTGGCTCAAAAAAAAAAAAAGGCATAAGGCGAAGCTGAGTGAAGGGTAGATGGTATATGAGAATTCTCTGTACTATCTTTGCAATTCTCCTATAAAGATATAACTATTTCAAAATTAAACATTTTTAAAAAATCAAGATGATCTCTTCCCACCTCTGATAAATTCTTAAAATTCGCCAAATATTACTAACCACTAATAGGTACAAATTCTTTCAGCAGCCCTAACAGCCTTATAATTTATCTCTAATAGGATATACGAATTCCAAGAAATAGGAACTCTTATAACACCCTTACTTCTCCCGGGCCACACAATGATTTAGTAAACAATAGTCATCCTAAAATTTTATTTTTGAAAATAAAGGCCTTAAAAAAAAATTTATCCTAAAAGCAATATCTTTTCCCTAAACCATTAAAACTCTTCAGAATCCAATTAAAACCTCTGACTGTTATTGCTCAAACCACTTATTTATCAGTGACATTCAAATCAAGCTCAAAAAGATCTTTGATATATCAGACAAATGACTACTATACTATTAGCATTAAAATCTTTCTAAAAACATCTTAAAAATATGTTTATATCAAGGTTGATAGGTTTTTAAATTAGGTAAATAAAAGTTTAGGAAAATGAAAAATTTTATTTGCAATTACTCAAGCCCAAACTTTCACTGTTAAGCAACAAAGTCATAAAAATTCTGCCAAAACTGTAACTGTCAAGCAAATAAATCCTAAAACGCCTAAGAATAAAGCATCTTTCCCCTAAATGTTTTCCTAATACCTCCAAATAGCTTTTGTACTTTAAGGAGTTTCTTTCAGGTATCAACTGTCTAATTTTCAAAAACCTGGCTTTCCATTTTGGAACAGTACTACAGGATCTGTACTACAATATAAACAGAAGTGCTATTGTCAAAGAACCGATCCAATAATAAAAAGAGCGAAGGCCACTTGTCTTATAGAAAATTACTGCCAAATGCTGCCAGACCCTGCTTTTCTTACTTCCGGGCCAGTAGCCAGATACTAATCGTTTTTAGACCCTTTCTAATTTTTTGTATACAATACCACATCTAAACCAGACAATATTTTAATGAATGGTCTCCAAAATTCATCTGGTTTGGCAAATACACACACACACACACAACACCATATCATATATACACACATTTATATATAAATGTGATCTATAATATCTTTAGAAGTATACATAAGAAACTGATAGCCAAGCGTGGTGGTGCACACTTGTAGTCCCAGCTACTTGGGAGGCTGAAGCGGGAGGATTGCTTGAGCTCAGGAGTTGGAGGCTGCAGTGAGCTATGATAGTGCCACTGCACTCCAGCCTGGGCAATACAGAGAGATCCCATCTCTTTTACGGGGCAGGTGGGGAGGGAAGAAAAAGAAAAAATGCAAAATAAAAGAAACTGATAACAGCGGTTGCCTCTAGAGCAACTGTTTGGGTCTTTAAATTGTGTGTGTTTTTGTAATAACTATTCAAAATTTAACTTATCTATTAAAAGTAAAAACTGTAATAATATAACATTAATTCTTGTTAAAATGTCTTTTACCTTACAAGGTAGTATCTGAGGCATTCTTTTAAAAATCTTTAATTATAAATATTTTAACATCTAATTGTTTTTTTTGTGTTTTTTTTTTTAATTTATTTTTTTAATTTCAGAATATCATGGGGGTACAACATTTTGGCCATACACATTGCCCCTGTTCTGCCCGTGTCAGAGCCACAATCGTGGTCGTCTCCCAAACTGTGCTCCCCACATCCATTCAGTGAGAGTTTTTCCCATCCCTTCCACCCTCCTCCCGCCTGCCCGCCCTCTGATGAATGTTATTGCCCTGTGTGATGTAAGTGTTCATCAGTTAGTACCAGTTTGATGGTAAGTACCAGTGGTGCTTGTTTTTCCAATCCTGTGACACTTCGCTTCAAAGAATGGGTTCTAGCTCCAACCAGGATAATACCAGATGTGTTAATTCACTATTGTTCCTTATGGCTGAGTAATACTCCATGGTATACATATACCACATTTTATTGATCCACTCGTGTATTGATGGGCACCTGGGTTGTTTCCACAACTTTGCAATTGTGAATTGTGCTGCTATGAACATTCGAGAGCAGATGTCTTTATTATAAAATGTCTTTTTTTCTTTTGGATAAATACCCAGTAGTGGGATTGCTGGGTCAAATGGTAATTCTACTTTTAATTCTTTGAGGTATCTCCATATTCTTTTCCATAGAGGTTGTACTAATTTGCAGTCCCACCACCAGTGTATGAGTGTTCCTATCTGTCCACATCCCCGCCAACATTTGTTATTTGGGGATTTTTTGATATGAGCCAATCTCACTGGAGTTAAGTGATATCTCATTGTGGTTTTGATTTGCATTTCCCTGATGATTAGAGAAGTTGAGCACTTTTTTATATGTTTGCTGGCCATCATTCTGTCTTCTTTGGAAAAGTTTTTGTTCATGTCTTTTGCCCATTTTTTAATAGGGTTGTTTGATTTTTTCTTGTTGATTTTCCTAAGTTCTGTATAGATTCTGGTTATCAGCCCTTTATCAGAGTTGTAGCATGCAAATATTTTCTCCCATTCTGTAGGTTGTCTGTTCACTCTAGTGATAGTTTCCTTGGCTGTGCAGAAGCTTTTCAATTTGATCAGGTCCCATGTATTTATTTTTGTTGCTGCTGGGATTGCTTTGGGGGTCTTCTTCATAAATTCTTTGCCTAGGCCAATGTCCATAAGAGTTTTTCCAACGTTTTCTTCGAGAATTCTTATGGTTTCAGGTCTTAGGTTTAGATCTGTTATCCATCGTGAATTGATTTTTGTGAGAGGTGAGAGGTGTGGGTCCACTTTCAGTCTTCTACATATGGCCATCCAATTTTCCCAGCACCATTTGTTGAATAGGGATTCTTTTCCCCAGTGTACGTTTTTCTGGAATTTGTCAAAGATCAGGTGACTGTATGAGGTTGGTTTTATATTTGGGTTCTCAGTCCTGTTCCATTGGTCTACATGTCTGTTCTTGTGCCAATACCATGCAGTTTTGGTTACTATAGCCTTGTAGTATAGTTTGAAGTCTGGTAGACAGATGCCTCCCAATTTGTTCTTTTTGCTTAAGATTGCTTTGGCTAGACGGGGTCTTCTCTGGTTCCACACGAAGCTAGAATTATTTTTTCTAGATGGCAAAAAATGATGTTGGTATTTTGATAGGGATTGCATTGATTCTGTAAATTAATTTAGGTAGCGAAGCCATTTTTACTATGTTGACTCTGCCTATCCAAGAGCATGGTAGGGCTTTCCATCTATTTACATCCTCTGCAATTTCTTTTCTCAGTGTTTCATAATTCTCTCTATATAGGTCTTTGACCTCCTTAGTTAGATATATTCCTAAATATTTAATTTTCTTTGTTGCTATTGCGAAAGGTATAGCATCTTTAATTTGTTTCTCGGCTTGATTGTTATTAGCATATATGAAGGCTATGGATTTGTGTGTATTAATTTTGTATCCTGAGACTTTGCTGAATTCATTTATCAATTCCAGTAATCTCTTGGTTGAATCTTTGGGGTTTTCTATGTATAATATCATATCGTCTGCAAATAGTGAAAGTTTGACCTCTTCTGCCCCCATCTGGACGCCCCTGATTCCTCTGTCTTGTCTAATTGCTGTGGCCAGGACTTCCAGCACTATGTTGAAAAGAAGTGGAGATAGTGGACACCCTTGTCTGGTGTCAGTTTTAAGGGGGAATGCCTTCAATTTTTCCCCATTCGGTATGATATTGGCTGTGGGTTTATCGTATATGGCTCTAATAGTTTCCAGGAATGAGCCATCTATGCCTATATTGTTAAGAGTTCTTATCATAAAAGGGTGCTGGATTTTGTCAAAAGCCTTTTCTGCATCTATTGAAAGGACCATATAATATTTGTTCTTGCTTTTATTTATATGGTGAATTACATTTATAGATTTGCGTATGTTGAACCATCCCTGCCTCTCGGGAATGAAGCCCACCTGATCGTGATGGATTATTTTTTGATGTACATTTGAATTCGGTTTGCAACGATTTTATTGAGAATTTTTGCATCTATATTCATAAGGGATATTGGTCTGTAGTTTTCTTTTTTTGTTATGTCCTTTCCTGGCTTTGGTATCAAGGTGATATTGGCTTCGTAGAATGAGTTTGGGAGGATTCCATCCTTCTGGATGTTTTCAAATAATTTCTGCAGCATAGGCACCAGTTCTTCTTTGTAGGCTTGGTAGAATTCAGGTGTGAACCCATCTGGTCCGGGACTTTTTTTTGTGGGTAGATTTTTAATTACTGCTTCAATTTCGGTGCCTGATATTGGTCTGTTTAGAAATTCTGTTTCTTCCTGGTTGAGCCTAGGGAGGTAGTGTGTTTCTAAGAATTTGTCCATTTCCTCCACGTTTTCGTGTTTGTGGGCATAGAGATTTTTGTAGTATTCAAAGATGATGTTTTGTATTTCCATGGTATCAGTTGTGACTTCTCCTTTTTCATTTCTAATTGAGCTTATTAGAGTCCTTTCCTTTCTGCTTCTGGTCAACCTGGCAAGTGGCCTGTCTATTTTGTTTATCTTTTCAAAGAACCAGCTTCTCGTTTCATTGATCTTCTGTATTGTTCTTTTGTTCTCGATTTCATTTAATTCTGCTCTAATTTTGGTTATTTCTTTTCTTCTGCTGGTTTTAGGATTGCTTTGCTCTTCCTTTTCCATTTCCTTAAGACGATTCATTAGTTTACTAATTTGTGACTTTTCTGTCTTTTGGATGTGGGAATTTAGGGCGATAAGTTTTCCTCTCAGGACTGCTTTTGCTGTATCCCACAGATTTTGATAACTTGTGTCCCCATTATCGTTTAGTTCAAAGAATCTTTTGATTTCATTTTGAATCTCCTCTTTGACCCAATAATCATTCATCAATAGATTGTTTAGTTTCCAAGTTTTTGGAGGAAGATGTGAGTTTCTGTTGGAATTGATATCTAATTTTATTCTGCTGTGGTCTGAAAAGATACATGGTATGATTTCTATTTTTTTGAATTTGTTTAGATCTGTTTTGTGGCCTAGGATGTGGTCAATTTTAGAGAAAGTTCCATGAGCTGATGAGAAGAATGTATATTCAGTGTTATTTGGGTGGAGTGTTCTGTAGATATCTGTTAGGCCCAAATGTTCTATAGTCCTGTTTAGGTCTTTTATTTCTCTATTTGTTTTTTGTTTGGAGGATCTGTCCAGTTCCGTCAGTGGGGTGTTGAAGTCCCCTGCAATTATGGCATTCCTGCTTATTATGTTGTCTAGATCTAGCAGCATTTGCTTTATGTACCTGGGTGCTCCTGTGTTGGGTGCATAAATGTTTAGAATTGTTAAATCCTCTTGTGAAATTTTTCCCTTCACCACTATATAGTGTCCATTTTTGTCCTTCTTTACTTTTATTGCTTTAAAGTTTATGTCATCTGAAATGAGGATGGCTACTCCGGATTTCTTTTGGTTTCCATTAGCCTGAAAAATTGTATTCCATCCTTTCACCTTGAGTCTGAATGCGTCTTTGTGTGTAAGGTGTGTTTCCTGAAGACAACAGATACTTGGTTTGTATTTTTTAATCCATTCAGCCAGCCTATGTCTCTTCAATGGCAGTTCAAGCCATTTACATTTATTGAGAGAATTGATATTTGGGGTAAATTTCTGATTATTCTGTTGGGTGGTATCCTTTGTTTTACCTCTTGCGTCATTGTGGAATCTGGTTTCTGGGGTTTTAGCCTTTGCATAGTTTTACATAGGTGGGTGTCTGTTGCTCTGTTTAGTGTATAATGCAGGTCTAAGCATTTCTTGCAAGGCCAGTCTGGATTTCGCAAATTCTATCAGTGATTGCTTATCTGGAAAGGTCTTTATTTCTCCCTCATATAAGAAGCTTAGTTTGGCAGGATACAGAATTCTGGGTTGACCTTTGTTTTGTTTTAGGAGATTGATGATGTCTCCCCATTCCCTTCTGGCTTGTAAGGTTTCAGCTGAGAAATCTGCAGTTAATCTGATGGGTTTCCCTTTGTAGGTTACCTCATTTTTTCGTCTTACAGCTCTGAGAGTGCCTCTTTTGTGTTTACTTTGGTCAGTCTAATAATTATGTGGCGTGGTGAATGCCTTTTCACGTTGACTCTCCCAGGAGTCCTGTGTGCTTCTTGTACTTGGATGTCGAGATTTCTGGCTAAGCCATGGAAATTTTCCTCTATTATTCCTTCAAATAAATTTTCCAGCCCATGCGAATTTTCTTCCTCTCCCTCGAGGATACCTATTATCCTTATGTTTGGCCTCTTTACATAATCCCACATTTCTTGTATGCTTTTTTCCTGCCTCTTGTTTTTGTGTTCTTTCTCTTCGGCTGATTTATTTAGTGCATAGGAGCTGTCTTCTAGCTCTGAAATTCTTTCCTCTGCATGGTCCAGCCTATTCTTAAGGCTTTCCACTGTGTTTTGTAGATCCTTGAATGCTTCTTTCATTTCTAGGATTTCTATTTCATTTTTCCGTAATATTTCTATTTCTTTGGAGAATTTTTCATTCATTTCTTGCATTTTTCTTGTGGTTTCTTTGTGCTTGGATTCAAGTTTCTCTTGAATTTCATTGAGCTTTCTTATAATCCATAAACGAAACTCCTCTTCTGTCATTCTACCCATTTCATTTGGGTTGGTATCCATTGCTGAGGAACTGATAATTTCTTTTGGGGGTGACTTTTCACTCTGATTTTTCATGTTCCCTGAGTTCTTTCGCTGGTTTTTTCTCATCTGGCCTCTTGGTCGAGAGCTGGGGGTGTTAGAGCTAGTTTATGGCCCTGTCACCAGGCCCACAATTATTGTTCCTTGGCAAAGCCAGGGAGAGAAGTAGTGGCCTGTATTGCCTTAGGTGTATTTTAGCAAGTTTGGTGGATCTTGAGTTAACTCTGACCTGTGGTCTTCTCCTCTTCCCAGTGGAGTGTGGTGAGAATGACCTCCCAGCTTGGGCTCTGAGCTAATGGATTGTACTTGAGGATATGAATCCTCCGCTCCCTATTAGCTAGGTATTCTGTTATGTCCGTGGCAGACTCTGATTCCCCAGTTGGGGTATGCAAAAGCCCTGTGCTTTGGGAGGGGCCTTGTAGCTCCTAGGGGTTACTTTGACCCTGCTCCTCCTGAGGTTCTGGTAGAAACACAATTTCCTTTGGCTGCAGTGTGAGAGCTGAGGTGGGAAAATTCTACACAGCTCAGAGGTTGCTCATCTAGCCACGTGTGGCTGCCCTTCTGATGTGTGACTCCGTGTGATACTGGTTGATAGGGGGATCTCCAATTGTGCACCCCTTTTCCACCACTAGACCTCAAGGCGAGGCGGGTGGCCGTCTCTATCCCCAGCAGTCTCCACGGGGGGGGGGGTTCCCACGGGGAGGGGGGAGTAGTGGCCGCTGGAAGCGCTCTTGGATGGTGCGAAATTCCCTATTGAAGTGGCCAGGATTATGGGGAGCTGCTCTGGTTCAGCCTGTGGCTCTTGAGGTATTTGGTTGTCATGGGAACCAGCAGTTATACCAAATGAGTCACTATGGCCAGCAACCTTCAAAATGAGCGATCTCTGGGGTACAGGAGGGCTGGGACCTGAGGGGCGGGCACTAGGACCGGCACGGAGCGGAGTTGTCGGAGGCCAGAGCCGGGGTAGCAGAACCAGATGGACGAGCTGCAAATTGTTTCCAATACTCAAGGTCCCACCGCTACAGTTCCGGGATCTCGTCCCACCTGGAACCCACGGATGCAGCTGTCCCTGGCCACCACAGGCAAAGCCTGTCTCACCCCAGCAGAAGAGCCCCGGGCCGGGGTGGGGCGGAGCTAGAGACGCGGCTCACGGCTCCGCGCGGGCGGCTGTAAAGATGGCGGCCGCCGCCAGCCTGGCGCACAGCCGGGCTCCGATCGCGCCGGGAGCGCAGTTTTTCTCCGCCGGTAGTTGTTAGCAACCTCTAAGGGCGTGTCCCGCTCTCCGATAAACTCCTGGGCCCAGTCCCGCTGACTTCTAGTGGCGCAGTGCCGGCCTGCGGGTTCCCGCGCACTGTCCCTGGAAGCTGAATCTCGGTCCCCGCCCAGTTCCTCCCCAGCCCTCGGCAGTCTCTGTATATTGTAGCTGCGAGTTGTGTCTGGCTCTGGCTACTTCCTCCTCTCCACAGGGCTCGCCGTCCCGAGCAACCGCTCTGTCCCAACTCTGGGATTGTCCCTGACTGCGTGTATGGGGAGGCACGTAACCGCTTGGGGGGCAGGTCGCGCTGCGCCGACCTGGCAAGCGCATCCTTCCCGCGCTCTGGGCTCTATTGTGCTCCGTGCGCCCTCCGATCTTTGTGAAAATTTTGTACCTGTTTTCTTGGGCTGGGCGTTCCGCGTTGTTTCTCTGTAATTTGCAATGCTGTTTTCGGAGTGAGCGGTCCGTGCTCGCAGGCAGCCGCTGGCGTTCTTCACCTCCTTTCCTGGGAGCGGTACGGTGGGAGGACCCTATCACACCGCCATTTTTCGAATTTATCTAACATCTAATTGTTTTTAAAACAATTTGCAAAGTTCAAATTCATTTACAATCAAAAAAATACAAATTAAAGTAAGATCTTTTGCTTACCAAATTAGAAAAGGTTTTAAAAGTAATATTCAGTATTGACATATAAATTGGCATCTTTCGAAAAAGCAATATGGCAATGTCTAATTCTTTTAAGGTCTTGCCTTTTGACTGAACATTTTTCTTATCCTAAAAAAAAAAATCAAGTATGGAGAAAGATTATGCACAAAGATTTTCATCAATGTTAGCAGAGAAAAAAAACCTGTTAATAAATTTGAGATAATCTCACAGCAAAAGATTATTTAACGATTCATCTTCAATCATTTAATGATCATCTAGCATGTGCTAAGAACCATGTGGGATTAAGAATTATGTACATGTGTGTATATATATGGAGATATATATTATATATTTAAGTGACATTAACCCTTAGTTATTTAGCCAAGAAGTGGATTCTTATGCCCATCAAAACTCATGTACAAAATTGTTCATAGCACCTTTGTTTCCAAGAACTAAAAACTGGAAGCAGCCCAAATGTCTATCAATAGTAGAACAGATAAATATATATTAATACTTATACAATGAAATAGTACACAGCAATGAAAAAGAATAAACTACTACTAACTCAAAGAACATGAATGAATCTCACAGATGGAATGTCAAACCAGACATAAAAGAATGATTTGATTCTATTTATATGACGTTCATGAAAAAGCACAACTAATCTATAGTGATGGTGGTCAGAGAAGTGGTTACCTTTGGGAAGCACTGACTAGGAGAGAGCATGAAGGAAGCTTCTAAGGTCCTGGAAATGTTCTATATCTTGATCTGGTTGGTGGTTACATGTTTACATATGCAAAAATCCATTGAGCTGTATACTCACAATTTGTGTACTTCACTGTTTTTTCACATTTTTAACAGTCCTATCAAATTAAAAAAACAAAAAACACAGAAGGGAAAGTTTTTCCTCTATGCTTGCCAGAAAGAAAGAAAGAAAGGAAGAAATGAGAAGGTTAGATCAAATGATCTTTAAGTTCCTGCTTTAAAGTTCCCTTGTCTTATTCATTTATTCAAAATTTGAGCACTTACTTTGTAGAATGTACTAAAATAGGTAAAAATCCCTGTCCTTGTGGGTCTTACATTTTTTAGTAGGGGTAGAAAGATAATAAAAATACAGAATATGTTGGTTAAGTGAAAAGCACAAAAAAAAAAAAACCCCAAAGTAGGCAAGAGGGATCTAAGAGTATGTGTGGAAGGAATATTGTAATTCTAAACAAAGTTACCAGTAAAGGCCTCGTGGAAAGGGTGATATTTTGATTAAGACCTGAAGGAAGTAATGGAAGGAAACATTTGGATATCTGAAAGAACATATTCCAGGCCTTATGAAACTGTGAGGAGTGTGGCTGAAGGGAAGTGAGCAAGAGTGAGATTAGCTAGAATTGAGATTTAAAAAAAAAAAAAAAAAGTGAGAGGTTCTTTCTCCAAGTCTTTTCCTCCTTCCATACCATGCCAACTCTTCATTTAAAGACTTACTTAAATCTTTTCTAAATAGAAACTTCTGTAACCACTAGCCCAACCTACACTTACCTAAGATTCTTCCAAACTGTCGGAGCCGTATTACTCATGGCATCTTTATATACTATGTTGCAATTAAATATATAACTGCCTCCTGCTAACAAATAGACTAAACCTCTTCAGATTTTATCCACTTTTGTATTCCTATTAGTTGGCCCATGGTTGGCACTTAAACCATTACTGGTGATGCTGATGTTAATAACAATTCAGCAGGGATAAGATCGGTAAACTGTGAACAGACTCTTATAAAGAAAAAAGAGGAAGGAAAGAAACCAAGATTAGGGAATCACATGAATAAAGGCACTGAGGTGTCTCTACGTGTCATGATCCAAACAAAGTCAAGATTTTCTCCGAGCCATGTCCTTAAGACTTTCAGATCCTCAACATCACTTTTCTTAAAAGCCACTCTAGGGTTTTTTTTTCCTTGGGGGGAAAATCAAGCACCTGGTAGTCCTTTCACAACACCAATGTTCACAACCAGTTTAACAAAGAAAATCTTACAGACCAACTAGCTATGTGATCTTGAGCAAGCCATTCAACCACTCTTGAATACGTGTTTTCTCATATGCTAAATGAAGGAGTTGGATTAAATGGCTCTAAAGTCCAATCAATCTCAAATTCTCTACTTTAGCTTTTTTGAAAGAACTGAATGAATAAACCTTACAATCTACTTCTTCAATTTATAAAATGAATAAAATATCTATTAATAATTTTAAACACTAAATAAGCAGTCATATTCAGAAAGCAGTGTAATATTACAAAAAAGCATAGAACCTGGAGTCAATCAAACCTAGATGTAGTCATATTCTGCTCCTTAGTAGATAATGACCCTCAGCAAGTTATAAATCTTCAGGATTTGTTTTGAAAATTAAAGGCACTGCATGTAAAGCAATTATGAAGCCAATATAAAAACTGCACACATCAGCAACTACCATTTTCTAAGTAAAAAGCAGCCAAGGTAAAATATCTACCAAATCACTACGTCCAAGATTTGAAATACCCAAACTAGTTAATATTTCTCCTAGCAATTTTAGAGATAGCGATTAATGGCTGCCTCAAAATTCTACAAGACTTTTCTGCAAGTTTGTAACAGAGTAATGTTTACCTCCTATAGTGCTGGGAAGCCTCACTTCCTTAATATGAATCTAAGAACTACAGTTCTAATATCAGTTTGTGGTCATAGGGGCAAGAGAATAAGATATTTTAGAAACCCTCAAAATTTAGGAAAATAGGACAAGACTGAGATTTGAGTTTAACTCATTTCAGACATTATGAACACTTAATCTTGGTATTGAGAGTTCAAAGTTATGAGAGCCAACTATGTGTAAACAAGCAACAGGGATTCAAAAGATAATAGGACAAATATAAACCTGCCTTTGAGTCCAGGAGGAAAGAGAGACATAATTACAGCACACTAATGAATACAAATGAATGAACGAACAAGATACAGTGAGTGAATAACCCAGTGGGGTGGGAAGAGGGAGGACCAGAAGACACAGAACACTTAAAAAGCAGATAGTGCTTAAGTTTTAACTTGAAAAATCAGTAGGCTTTGCCAGCAAAGACAAGAGAAGGAAAGGTATTCTAATCGATGGGAAGGACATATGCGAAGGCTCTAAGTTAGGAAACAACATGGCTCATTCAGTAAACTGTTCTGCTCCTATTAGTACAATTGGAGCTCGAGATTTATGGTGGAGGAAATGCAGAAGATGAGCCAGATCATGAAAGGCCTTGTAATGATAAAGAGTTGGGACCAATAAAGCGTAGGTTTTAAGAAAGAAGCAATGAACAGATTTGCATTATAGAAAAATTACTTTGGAGGTAGTGTAAGGATGGATTAAAGGGGGTCAAGTCTGGAGGCAAACACTAGTGACCTCACTCTACAACCAGAGTTAAATAAGGACATAACATTATTATATACTATTCTACTACAGAACCAGGAATCAGAAAGAGAAAATAATAATGCTTTAACAGATAAAGCTAAATTATCCAAAGGAAATAATTTACCTTCATGAATGTATATTCTGGAATTAAATAATTCCCACATATCTTAAAAAAGAAGAGGCTTCTAAAACTAGATATGATATATAAAAATTATACAGAACTAGTTGTATCCTGAGAACTAGCTACTCTTATGGTCTCTCTCCCTTTTTGTACATATAATACTGCAGATCTGCAACATAAGAACCAATGCAGTACAATCCTTGGAATTGGTTATTGGCAGGGCTACTCTTGATATACATATATATATAGAGAGAGAGAGAGAGAGAAGGAGAGAGAGCGATGAAAACTGAGGCCCTGACAGATGAAGAAATTATCTAAAGTTACACCACTGGCAGCACAGTGAAGACTGGAATTCATGTCTTATGATTTCCTTTCTAGAAATTGTTTGAGTATATCACATTTACGATTGTAGAATTTTGAATGATAATTCAAAAGACACTTTGGTACTATTATTTTCAGCAGTATATTAATGAAACCATAAAACTATTTTATCGTTCATATTCCTCACAAGAAAAACATATCTATTATATGTGTTTATGTTTGACAAAAAGAAAATGCTTCCTGAAGTTTGTGCCATAATAAGAACACCTACTCCCCACTCCCCTGCCACAAAAACACACCCTATTCTTCTCTAGAAAATCTAAAAACTTCCTTTCTCAAACTCAAGAAACAATTAAATTTGAAAAAAGAAGGACCTAAGATTAACTTATCCTTATATTTAAATATCCAACAACCTTAACACGTTTCAACATTTTACCTAGGTCTATGTCTTTTCTAATTTTGTTGTGCTACCCAACCTACCTTGCCCCCCTATAATTTTTAGATATTTTAAATATCTTTTTTCCTTCATTAGTACACACAGGTGGAAGTGGAAACACTGACAAAAGCCTTATAAATACTGTACGTTTCACCAATTTGCACGGTGACCAAAATGTTTTAATTTTCAGACTTCTCTAACTTGCACTTTAGTAATGCCTGCTCATTGCAATAGATTAATGTAATATAAAAGCATAAAAATAAACAGCTCTCTTTCATGCCTCTACAATTCCCTCCTGAAGAATTCTCCTAACATGGTTAAGTTTGATGCATATCCTTATAGACTTTTCAATGCTTACATAACACAAACATCTGCAAAGAGTCAATATATATTTAACACCAAAACTCTACTGATCATAACTTAATCTTTCTTTAAGAATTCAGAAGGCAGATCTTATCTTGCTTGGTTTCTGGTTATCACAACACACATCAATTATATTTCAGGCAGGGGTTATTAAATAAGAGAGAGAGCTGAATCCCAAGTATCCCATTTATTTCTTCCTTAGCAGCATCACAACTTTTTAATGTATTTATTTGTTGTCTTCTCCCTCTTGATTTAGAGAATCACATGACAGCTGGAATCATGTACCTCCAGAGCTGTGACACCTAGCAGATAATCAAATATTTGTTGGCTAATCAGTCTATGCTCACTTAGAAATCATAAAAGCTGCTTTTTTTTTTTAATTTCTGAAACTGCTTAATTTATCATTTGTCTGTCTCTCAAAAATAGGGGGAAAAAAAAAGATCTGCTTAGAGTTTTTTGGGCTGTGGTTCCAACCAAATATCTGCTCAACAACAAATCTGTCAACTCCAGTTCACAGATTTACAGAAATACTATGAGTACAGGACCCACTGCCTGTAGACTTCATTTACAGGCCTCTGTGACACAGTGAGTAGCTATCTAACCAAAAGAACTGTCACACAAAAGCACAGACTTTCTGACCCATACATTTTTTTTGAAATCACATACACATACATACAGGTCATTTTATTTACATTCCACCTAAGACTGAGCTAGTTACCAAGAACTCTGCAAAATATCCAAAGCTAAGGACACCTGTACAGTACAAGGAAACTGTTAAGGAGCATTCTCTAAAAGCTCTATTAGCCATCCTTACAGGTTGCAAATGATGCTTTTGCAGAGCTCTAGTTTTGGGACTTCAAACTCAAATGTTTTTTGGTGGCTGAACTTGAAATTATCTCTCCACAAATGTTTTTCAAAGGACAGAGAGAAGGCAGAACACACTTTCCAGAACTACTTGACTCTACCTAATACTCAGGCAAGTCTTCAGAACAGAATAATGCAGGATCAGCAAAGCAGGCCACCTCGGAAAGGAAGCCAAAACCACACAGCCTTCCCCACGCTCAACAGCTTCCAGGTGCCCAGGAGCTGTATCCACGCTCAATCTGCGGGGACTCGACTCCTAAAGAACCTACAAACACATAACCACCTAAGGTGTAGCCACCTCTCTAGCTCCCAGAGCTCCAGGGAGACCAGCGAGCCCCCGCAGGGATCCCGGGACAGAGAAAAGAAAACTGCAGAACAAACCCACTATTTCTCCAACTAGGCAACAACACCGATCAATCCTCCAACTAAGCATTGAGTAAAT
This sequence comes from Daubentonia madagascariensis, assembly GCA_023783475.1. Lineage (NCBI taxonomy): Eukaryota > Metazoa > Chordata > Mammalia > Primates > Daubentoniidae > Daubentonia > Daubentonia madagascariensis. Next base: position 94,696 of record JAKFHU010000144.1, on the reverse strand, counting down.
CTCATTTAGAGAGAAAGAGACCTGACCAAAAACGTTTCCAGGATGCTGACCAGCCACAGACTGCCTAATGGGCCCGCTATGGATGCCACCAAAGTCCCCTCCCGCCCCCAGCAGACCCAGTGCCTGCCGAGCCGCGCCCACCCGGAGAGATCACCGGGGACCCGCTAATTCGCCGCGTCGCCCCCAAAAGACTGGAGACCACGCCAAGTTACCGCCCCCTTCTGGGCAAAGCAGAAACCCCAGTACATACGCTGATCACCGCACACCCTTCCGCCCCCAACAACCCACGAAGGCGGCCCCAGCTCCTGCAGAATAGATACATAGCTCTCTCGCTCTCTCTCTCTGACACCGATAAACAGACCCCTCTCCCCGGAACCCTGATACACTGCTGCTTCATACCAGCAATGCGAAACAGACGCCCACGCCTGCTCAAAGGACCCCCAAAACCCTAACGGATCTGCCCCCAGAGACCCAGGACCTTGCTAAACAGCATCCTCTGCCCCCAAAGAGCCCGAGGCCCCGATAAACAGACGCCTTATCCCGGAACCCCAGTACACCACTTCAAAGAACCTCAAGACTCTGATAAATCTTCCTCGACTCCAAGGACCTGGGACCCTCTATGCCGCCACCCACCGCCATCCCAAGCCGGAAGAGCCCCAGGACCCCCAAAAAATTGCCCCCTCACCTGGGGAGCTCTGGAACCCGCTACACCGCCCTTCGGCGCCCGCAGCCAGGTCCCACAGCACCGCCTCCTCGCCCCTCGCACTCCCGAACCCCGCCAAGCCTCGCGCCCACCAGGCAGCGCCGCGCAGCCCCCGGAGCCGCCCCCGTCAGGAGCCCGCCTGCCCCGGCTGCTCCGCGTCCCGGCTCCCCTACCGCTCCTCAGCGGGGACGCGCCCCGAGCCTTCTTACCTGAGCAGCGACGGAGGGCGAGCAGACCCGGGAGCCCTGAGCAAGAGAAGGAGACGGCAGAGGAGGGGCGGCTCAGGCCTGCGGTGCCGCAGCTCCAACCTCTCGGCGAGGAAGCACTTGTGTGAGGAGAGCCCTCCCGCTCCGCGCGCAGCCGGGAGACCGAGCCACCGCCGTGCCCGCCGCTCTTCCCGCGAGATCCCAGCCACGGCGGGGGCGGGGCCACGGCGGGGGGCGGGGCCATGGCGGGGAGGGGCGGCAGCGGCGGCTCCTCGAGTGACAGCCCCGGCAGCCTGGCGGCGGCAGCGCAAAGGGCGGAACTCGGAATCTACTACTACCAATTGTAAGAGAGAAAAGGTGATTCGCCCCGCCCCTCCTCCGCCCCTCATCAATAAACTATGGGCAAAGGCAGTAGTGACCTGAAGTAGCTGGAGGTCGTGGGCGTTCGGGACAAGGTAGCTTGGATGACGTGGCTTGGCTTTGTGTCTGGTTCTGCTAGGCCGCCGTAGCTACACCTGGTTTGGGGAAGAGGCCGGTCTGCACACCGGCGAACCCAAGCGCTGTTCCCTTGGTTACAGCCACCGAAGTGCGCGGGGGATTCCCGTCTTCCAAGTCGACGGCCGGCCGCCTCGGGTTGCCTGCGCCTGGAACTCCCTTTGATGCAGAGTCCCCTTTCTCCCCATTTCGGCCTCTCCTCCCTCTTCACCTCAAACAGGGAGCCGTTGTTAAGATGCCCATGTTTTCCAAATTCCAACCCGGGACATCTGGTCTGACAAAGGACTCTCTTCTGATTCGTGCATTTATTTCTACTTAAAGCCTTTTAGAAGGGTAAAAAGTAAATCTCATTTGAGTCACCAACATAACAAATTCCAAAAAGACATGAAAAGTAGACCCCCGTGCCCCCGTAGTGTTTGCCACACGCAGGGCACTGAATAAATGTGAAAGGAATGAATGAAGACTGTGATATTTAAATATATAAAATCTGGACCTGTCCCAGAAAATTTAGCTTTGTTAGCCTCTCCTGTATCATGACAGCCAATCTCTTCACACTTAAGTCCATTCTCTTGATGATCATGTCTCTCCTGTAGCCTTCCTTCATCCTCCCCTCCTCACTCCCTTGCCCACAGCAAGAAGTGCCCTCTCTCCTCATCAAGGTTAACTCCTGCACCTGTGCACTGGATCTCAGCCGTTCCCAGATTTTGTTTATCCAGCTATCCTCTTTCCCCATTATCGATTTCTTCCTCTAACGTAACTCCTTTTTCCCACAAGCACATTCAGTCTCGCCCATCCTTTGAACAGAACAAAACCACCCTACCTCTTCCACCCACTCAAAATACCCTCTCCTTTCTTCTCAGAATCATAATTCTTGAGAAACATTGAAGTATATTTGCTGCCTCCACTTTCTCATCTCTTATTTTTCTACAATGTTGCTTTTGTCCACACAATCTGCTTTTCTCTCCATGGTTGCAAAAGACCTCTTTCCTAGTGGATGAATGATCTATTTGGGGATATCTTTCCCCAGTGACTTCTCTCAGCCTCTTGACAATGCTGACGTCTCCTCCTGCCTCATTACATTCTCCTGATTCTATAACTACTCTTCTGACTTTCTTTCTGTCCCCTTTCCTGGTTTGAAAACTGTTGCATATTGATGTCTCCTTATCTTATAGCCACACCTTGTTCATAATATGAAAAATGGCTACACATGGTTGCACATTTTGAGTGCCAGTAAGTGGCTCAGACAAAAGCTGTTAGAAGAGTCCAGAGGGAGAAGATACGGCTGTGAAGCTTGAACCGGGTCATAAACAGTAGATTGGCCCATATAAATGCAGGGCAGAAATGGGGGCCTTTCAGAGGAGAAAAATAATGTGAACCTGAGCACAGAGAAAAGGATGTGATCCAAGCCTGGCTGTGGGTTGACCAGTCTGATAGATTCTTGCAGAAGAGTAGTGGAAGATAAGGTTAGAGAAAAATCAAATAGTAAAAGGCCTTAAAAACCAGGCCAAGCTGACTAGACTTGATTCTGTATTAAATGGGGAGCCAGGAACAACTGTAACATTTGTAGGGCCCATGAGAAGGCTATACATGGAGGCCCACATACCAAGTGTCTAAATATGTAAAAGTTGTAAGACAAGCTAACAAACTGTGGGATTTAAAAAAATTATATCCTTTCACCTTGACTACTATACTTTCATAACAACTTGGAAGACCAGGTTTGAATTTAGAATTCTGGGACTTCTAAGAGTTCCCTGATGGAACAAGTCAGGTCAGGGAGAGCTGGTCCCCACATGGAGCAGCCTTTCCCCCTTTGCTTCCCATAGTCAGTTCAGCAGCACTTTGCAAGGTACCACCCATTCCACTGACAGTCCAGCCCACATGTCCAAGCTCCATTCCCACTTTTACCCCTCCAAAACAGTCATTTCTTGGCCATTCCATGGGCCCAGGAGTTCATATCTCAGGATCTAGGGGAGAAGCCCATACAGGCTCTGGAAGTGGCCCAGGGCCATTTGGGCAGGGAATTCTGGCTCCTGGGTACCTGGACTGAAGTCTGAGGGAATAAAATCAGCTCTGGTGGACACATTCCTTGGCTTAATGGACTCCTGCTCAGTATGTAGAGGTACAGCTGGAGAAGGGCCAGAGCAGAGCCCTTTAAAGGCAGACCCCTCCTGCCTGCATCTAAAGGTGGTACCAGCAGAGCCACTGAATTTTAGTAGGGTAATGACATATAGAGTCAATCTATACCTTGAAGTATGAATCTGTGTTTTTTTCTATGCTTCCCACCCCTTCTGCTCTCACACTGGTGTCTTAATGGCAGGAATGTACTAGAAAGAAAACTCTATTTTTGACTTTATCCTTATGTGACATCATTTCTCCAATGCTCAGTTTCATAAATTATACCATTCTATGATTCCCTTATTAATTAGTGTATCAGAAACCTGGTGTCTCTAAATGTGAGAAAATAGAAAAGCTATGAAGTGCTCTCAGCCTGGAATAAAGCTTGGAACACTTACATTTGACTTCTAAATGAAAATGCTTTGGAAGTATTACAGAAGCTCTTGACGAGACCCATTTGAAGGGTACACAGGCAACATGAGTACTGAAAAGGCAGTAGGCTGCCACAGACGGGGCACCTCTCTCACCATCTGTCTTTATGGTGCGAAGCTTCACTCTGTGGTCTGACAGTGATGCTTTGTTCCCACAACCTCTCCATCTGTACCAGGTGCTTCGTTTCTCATGTTGGGCGCTTAGAACCACCAAGGGGCCAGAATCACTGTGGTCTCTGTTTCATATATCCAAGCCTAGAATTCTGCCTGTGGATCCTGCACATCTCTCAGTGGTACTGTAGATGATTTTAGTGTGAGGCTTTGGCACTTGCTTGATCCCAGAACTGGGATCAACTCATAGCCTCACTGTCACCATCTGTGACTGGCCTTTGCCAACAAGCAGAATAGAATCAGCTAGCTTCTTACTCAGGTCATACCATCTGCTGCCTGCATTCTGACCTATTAGTCTAGATGAGTACAACCAAACAGTTCTGTCCCTGTTCAGAAGCCTTACTGGTGTTCAACTCTTTGAGCATACCCTTAGAAAAGCTACCTCCTGGCCACTGCATATTCATGAGGGGCACAGAAAACAGTATTGTTTGAAAAGGTGGAAGAAAAAATCTGGCTGTCTCAGACCCAGCTTCCACTCCGTCCTTTTGGAGTTTGGGGGGAGCACCTATCTGGTTAGGTTGGAAGGGTGAAATTCTGTGTGAATTATTCCAAGATTGAGGAAGTGGTATTCATCTGTCCATTTGCTGCCCCCAGACTAAACCCCTGACTTTGGTTTGCTTTTTGCAGATAGCCAGTCACAAAGGGGGAAAATCAAGAGAACACTGGTGGTTTTCAAATATGTTTCAAAATTATTTGATACACCTCCTCTAAAGAAGTGGAGCTTCATTCCTCTCCCCCTGAGTATGAGCTAGACCTAGTGACTCACTGCTAGCAAACAGAATATGGCAGAAATGATAGTGTGTGACTTCTGAGACTAGGTTATAGGAGGCATTGCAGCTTCTTTTTGGTCTCTCTCTCTTTGATCACTCACTCTGGAGGAAGCCAGCTGCCATGCTGTAAGGATCTTCAAGTAAATGTCTCCATGGCAAGAAACTTAGGCCTCCAGCCAATACCTGTGTGAATAAGCCATCTTGAAAACCCCGGTCCAGCTCCAGTAAAACCTTCTGATGACTACAGCCCCAGGTCAACACCTTGACATAACCTCATGAGAGACCCTGAGCCAGAACCACCCAGCTAAACCTCTTCCAAATTCCATACAGAAACTGTGTAAGATAATGCATGTTGATTGTTTGAAGCCATTTCATTTGGGGATCATTTGTTATACATTAATAGATAGCTAATATGAGAGTGTTGAGAGTAGTTCAGTCTACTTCTACTCTAGGACAAAAATCTGAAAACTTACATTCTACTAATTATTAGGCACTAACATTACCTAAAGAGCAAAGGACAATGGATTTGTAGCCATAACTTGCTACATCTAAAATTCAAGTGGTACTGCACCAAAAGAAAGTGGAAGAAACCATTTCTTGGTGGAAACAAAGATTCCAGTGTCTTCAGACTTTTAAGAGCATCACAGCAGTTGGAGACAACAACAACTGTGGAGCTATTTGGAGACAGCTAACAGTAGGTCTTGAGCAGCAGAGAAACCTTTCCCTCCCAAAAGGTAAGACTGCTTCACAAACATACTACTTTCATCCAATCTTGTGGGAAAGTATATGTTTTCATGAAAACAGAGGAGAAAAAATCTGAAACATCCTCTTACCCATCCATATTAGCTAAGAATAAAAAGTCAAAAATTTCATCTATAGGGACCTTGTCAAAAATATTAGGTCATTAAATATGAAATGTCTGATTTTGAATCAAAAGTGGAGTTTATTATATCTCAAACAAGAAGTAGTACAATTAATCAAAATATGCACCTAAACTATCAGCATAGTTTTGCCATCTTAATGGTAGCTTGCTTATGCCAGCAGCAAAGAAGCCTGGAGAGCTACTGGCGATGAAATCATAAAGGTGTTTTCCACAGCTTGTTGAGAATTGAATATTTTTCCTTGCAAGAAGTGGTGCAAAGCCTGGAAGAAGTGGTAGTCAGTTGGTGCAAGGTCTGGTGAATACGGTGGATGACAGAGAATTTCCAAGTCCAGCCTCTGTAGTTTGAGCAGCATTGTTTGTGTGACATGTGGTCGAGCATGGTCTTGCAAGAGGGTTGGCCTGTCTCTGTTGACCAGTCTCAGCTGCTTAATTGCAAGCATCCTCATCATTTCATCCAACTGGGTGCAGTAGACATCCACTGGAATGGATTGACCAGGTTTCATGAAGCTGTAGTGGATGATACCAGCCCTGGACCACCAAAGAGACACCATTAGCTTTTTTTGATGAATATTTGGTTTTGGACTGTGTTTTGGCACTTCATCTTTATCCAGCCATTGTGCCGAATGCTCGTGATTGTCAAAAAGAATCCATTTTTCATCACACATAACAATATGGTGTAGAAATGGTTCGCCTTTATGTCATGACAGCAAAGAAAGGCAAGCTTCCAGACAACTTCTCTACTGAAGATCATTTAATTCATGCGAAACTCATCTATCCAGCTTCTTTACCTTGCCAATTTGTTTCAAATGGCCCAATATTATTGGAATAGTAACGTCAAACCTTGCTGCTAATTCATGCATAGGTTGAGATGTATTCGCTTCCACTATAGCTTTCAACTCATCATTATCCATCTTGGTCTCAGGTCACCCATGTGGCTCATTTTCAAGATTAAAATCACCAGAATGGAATTTCTCAAACCATCAATGTACTGTGTGTTCATTAGCCACATCCTTCCCAAACACTTCATCGATATTTTGGGCTATCTGTGCTACATTGTTCCATGATGGAACTCATATTGGGAAATAACACGAATTTTTGACTTATCCATGGTGTCACAAAAATTTCTCTAAAAAAAATTTGAAAGATAATCACAAGCCAAAATGTGTGTTTGAAAGACTGAGGATGTACCTTCACAATAAATATAAAACAAGAAGTGTCAAAGTGAAATGTCAAAAGTATCAACTGTCAAACTTAGTACTTAAGGAAATCGGACATTTCATACTTAATAACCTAATAAAATTGACATCCTGACAACATTAAGTGCCCATGTGAGAGCGGGGTGTGTTTGACAGCAAGAAGATTGAAATTCTTTCTGAATATAATACTGTATTTCTGAAGTCTTAACATTGTGAATTAAGATTCAGTGAGAGAGCAATTTCTCTATTAAATTAAAAATGAGGAAAATCTTTATAAAAAGGAGGCCAGCTGGCTGAGTTAGACATTGCCTGTCTAACTTCATTTTACATATGTAAGAGCCATATAGATGGCTCATACATACAAAGAGTCAAATAATTTCCAAGTTGGCCAGGAGATAATTTACAGCTAAGAAAATATGTTCGAGATACATTTGCATCTCCATGATTCAAATGATCATAACACAGCTGTTTTGACCTTCCATTTCCTTTAGCAGTGAGGGCAAAAATTAAGTCTTTGAACCACAAGATCCTAGAGAAAATCTGAGTTCTCCACACTTCCCTCAATGCCCCACTGTCAAATATAATCAACAAATAGTTATTGGATGGCTACTAAGTGTAAGGCATTGTGAAGAATGCAAAGTATAAGCCACAGTTCTTGCCAAAAGCTGTAGGAAGAAGGGAGCAGATAGAGAAAGGACTTTCCTAGAGAAAGAAAAAACTTCTACTCCTGTAACCCATGCATGGGGTCAGCCTCACAGAACTGCATGAATGGTGTATGAGAGTTGGGGGTTTTCTCAAAGAAAAATTGAGGTACTATTAGAATAAGGAGTAACAGTATCTCAATTTTCCTTTGGGGGAAAAAAGCCATGTGGACTAGATGAGAATCAGAAATATACAGTACCTTGCATGTAGTTAAGTTCTCTTTTTTACTTAAACCAATTTAAGATCAGCCTCATCACTTGCACCTGAAAGAGTCCTAATACTAGTGGCCAGGGACTGTTGTACACAGAAAGTGGGATATGAACTGTACTCTCAGGATGGATAGAAGTTTGGTCAACAGAAGGGCAAGGGGTGTTCCTGGATGGAGTAAACAATGTAAAAAAAAGGCTTAAAGTAGTGAGTGAAAATGTTTGGTGGAATAAACAGTTCACTTAGAGAGGAATTTAATACAGAAATATAGGTCAGGATCAGATTACAGAAGGGCTTGAAGGCCAGGCAAAGTCTGAACTTTGTTCTGTAGCCAACTCCAATCCATCAGAGGCTTTTAAGCAGAAGAGTGACCTGGTCAAACTAGTGTTTGGGGAACATTAATCCAGTTTGATCTCACAGGTTGGATTGAAGTGGGGAAATCCCAGCATGAGACAATGAGGGCGGAACCCAAGTACAGATGCTGTCCAAGAAGGAATGATCTCGATAGTAGGTGACCACTCAGCAAGGTGGAGCTAATCAGTTTTTTATTACCAAATAGTGGGGAAACTCTTAGTGAAGTTTTGACTTAGAGACATAGTACTTAAGATTGGGCATATATACATTCCGTAGATATTTACTATGAGTCCAGCGCTCTGATAATTGTTTGATACATAATAATAGATAAAACAACTGTGAAGATTAAAGTCAATGATGTATACGTCCATGAAACAAATAACTAAACATAAACATGATAAGTGCTGTGAAAATTATTGGATGCTATGAGATCATGTGCCAGGGGGCCTAATCCCAGTCTCATTAGGTCCCTGAGAGTCAGTGAAGGTTTGCAGGAGAAGTAACATCTGAGACTTGAAGCAGGAGTAGGAGTTAGCATGTTGAAGGGGGTTGACAAGTAGAACACTCCAAGCAGAAGTGTGCTAAGATTAGATGGTATTTTGATCAAAGATCTGACAAAATTCCAATGTGGCTTTCCTCCAATGATATAGAAAGAGTCTAAAGAGTTAGGAGGCAGGATTATGCAGGGTCTTGTGTGCTGTAAAAAAGGTTTGGAACTTTATCCTAAGAACAATGTTAGCATGTTTTTCTGAGGTTGATCAATTCCATTCTCTGTTTTGATCACAAAAAAGAGCCAAGGAAGGGATCTACCTCATGCATATTCCAAGTAAGTGGTCAACAGATGGTGTGACTCTAAGGTTTCGGAGAAGGCCTTCTACTTTGAGAATATCTCCCCTGCTTGCAAACTGATGTCTAAAATTTCTTGAGCAGGGAATCATTTGATACAACAATGAAAGATTAAATGTCAAATGCTAATTCTTCTAAGAAAAGTAACATAGCAACTTACATTTGCCCTAAGGTGCAAATAAATGATAGCTGAGCTTTTCTGATAACAGATTTTGAGGTCACAGAGCAGAGGTGGAGGACAGGAGGAAATCTGATACCTAAAGTAGGAAGAAGAAAAGTCACAGAGAGGGGAAAGCGACACACAAAAGACATACTAGAGGCACCAGAGAGAATACCTAGTACATAGGACATGCTCAACAAATATTTTTAGGAAGGAATGAAAGGAAGGAAGAACTAGATCTCATAATTTTATCAAGGCTTGACTTCTATTTCAAGTAAGCACACTGGCTGGTTTCTGCCTGAGTCTACATGTATCATTTATTAGGAAGACTAGGGGCAAGGAAAGTAGAGAACAGAGCAAAAATACAGTTTCCAGAAGTCCTTGAGGTGCATAGTTCGTAACTTGTGATCCTAGGACTACAAGATCAGACTATGGCTTTGCCTTCCAATGAGCAAGACATCCGACTTTTCCCCAGGAAGGCTGGGAACCTGGAGAATGAGCGGAGACAAAGCCGTGTGAAACTAGTGGGCAGATAACAATGGGCAGATACTACATTTCTCTGCCTGTGGGGTTGAGGCCCAGCACCTGGGCTGTGGTGACCCTCCATCTCTAAGGCTTCATTTGCAAGAGCCACTGTCTCTCTTCTGCCATTTCTTTAGAAGCCACTGGAACAAACTGTGCATTAGCAACTCCCAGAGGTTTTGTTTTAACAGCCATATTGAATCATTATTATTGACCAAGAGTCATCCACACCTGTAGACTTTTTCACGTATGTTAGGGGAGAAAAGTCTAAGAAAAACTGCCTTTGAGTAATTAGGAATGGTTTCTCTTTTTCTTACCATGCCATACAAAAGACAAACCTCCTATTTTCCTTGTGCACATTTCAACTAAATATGTATTTTTGCCATATTCTCATAAGCCTCTGCTGTCAGAATAAAAATACTCCTGAAATAGCTTAGTAAACTCACTGTGTTAATGGTAACTTGACCTTTCACTGATTTCAAATTAACCAACGGGGAAACAGTAAGTTGTCTTAATTAAAGCATTATCTTCATTAAAGGTTATTAGATGGGTAAGAGAAGGTCTCCCTGAAAATCAGCACGTGCTATGGTCATAACAACCCCAGCATTTTGAGAGTAGCATGATTGAAGGATCTAAAATTGAATTTAGTGATTGGATATCTCTGCAAAATATGAACCATGTTAACAATGATTCCTTTTCCCCCGTGTGTTCTAAAGATTGTTTCCATGGTGATCTACATTGTTTTGTCTAAATTTTTCTTCATGCCGTTTTTCCCCCTCCGCCTAGATATTTGCAAAGCACCTATCACTTCAGTATCTCTTCTCTGAACAAGACTCCAGGAGGGGAAAAAGAATATTTCTTGGAAGAAATGAAAGGTTGTCACTTGTCAAAAAGAGCCCAATTTGCAAGATTATGTAGGGCTTGAGGTTCTCCCTAGAGGGCCTTCCCCTCTGGGATCTACCTTCTGCTCGGGTGGTGGGAAGACAGAAACCTGGTCTACTTCTTCTGTCACTTCAGAGATGTCTTCTCAGGAGTCCAGTCCTTTCCAGAGTTGAGACAGAATGATAAGCTGGGGTGGGGGAGATGGACTGGATTGGGAAGACATAGTGCTTAGAAAACAGATGCCTCCACTGTGTAGCAGAGACAATGCTACTTGTACACCAGATCATTTGATTTTCCCCTGGCACTTAGGAAGATTTCTAGGTGAGGCCAGGTACTACTTCTAGCCAGGATGAGGGCAGAGCAACGAACACCACTATTTGGCCAGTCCCTAAAAATTTCCTGAGATATCTTTTGCTATCTCACCTTCCTCATCTACTGGCTGGCTGGATACAAAGGAACCAGTTAAGGATTCCAAGGTCCTAGAAGACAGAAAGGCCTCCTGGATGGGAGGAGTGGGTCCCTGAATCACCATGTGGTAGACTATCAAACACTTGACCTGATGTGAGAAATAAACCTATTATTGTGTTAAGCTACTGAGATTTGGGGTTGTTTGTCATAGCAGTTGGCCTACCCTGGCATTAATCAATGAGATATTGCAGGTTTCTGAGCAAACCCAGCAACAGATAGTAGCCAGAAGTCCGTGCAGGGAAACAAAGTACAGTGACCAGACAGGAAATAAACAGGTAAGAGGTTAGAGCCCAGATTGGAAGTCAGGATCTCCAAGGTGGCATAGCAGCCATAGCCTGACATTAGTTGAACATGACAACAGGGAGACTTGGGATCTGAGTAACAGGGTTCCCACTGGACTCCAGCCCCTGGGAGCACAGTAAGGGCAAGACAGGGCCTCCATTCTGAAGGAAACAACTGGAACATTTAGACAGGAATCAGGCAGGGCAGGGGTTCAGGCAAAAGGAAAAGACATAGACCTGGTTGACTCGGGACACTGTGGCACAGGCAAAGGCTTGGACACAGGGGAACAAGACAAGAACCTCCTCCCTGGCCCAGGGACCATGTCAGAGGAACAAAAGTGGTAGCCACAGCATGGCTGACTCAGTGTCAGTCCTCTGGGGTAGTAATACTTGATGAGGGATTGGGTAGAATTGTGCATATAGGAAGATACTCAGTGGCCTTGGCAACCACAGTCAGAGGACAGCAAGACATGAGGCAAAGCCAATCAGCACAGTGGGAGATCAGGAAACCAGAGCTCAGGAAGTGACACAAGAGTCAAGAGGCCATCTATGGGTTCAGGAGGTGAGAGATGGCAGGAATAAGAGGTTAGAGGAGTAATTGAGAAAAATCAGCAAGAACAGAGTTTAATGATCAGTCAATTTCCACCTTCTAATACCAGGTCAGGTAGACTTCAAGGATGGCAGGAAGTGGGAGATGAGAACAGGCACTGATAAGTCAAGAGATCAGGCAGTGCCTGACACCAATCAACAAGGAAAGGAAACCAATCGCCCCAAGGGAATGTCCTCCTTCCTCCCTTGCAGCACTGCGAATGAACTGTGTCCATCTGTTGGTAAGATCTGGCTTTCCCTGAACGTCGCTGTGACCCACGTGCTCCCACGTAGAGAGTCAACACTCATCCCATTCAGCTAGGAGAAGCTGGAACTATCACTCTAGCTGTGGGCACTGGACAATTGCCTGTTACTTAGACACTCATAAAGGAGTTTTTATAGGTAGTAAGCTATGAGGTTGTTAACATTTACATTCTGCCCCATGCCAAAGAGTCTGGCTTGCTGATGTGAAGGATAGGAGTTCTGCAGGTTCTGCAGGTTGATCATTATGAGACATATATTGTATTTTATTGGGAGAAGTGGGTAGCAGCTCTTAGGATAATTAAGATCTCATCCAGAGACCAAGAGAGCTCAAAATGACCAGGGACAGTACAGGCACATTGAGTTGGACAAATGGTTAGTTCAGCCCAGGATTCTGTCTCTGGTGCAGAGTGGTAGGTGTTTTCCCACAAGATTCTCCCCATGGGCTGGGATTTCACTGGTCATATGAATAATCTTCACAACATTCTTTCAAAGAGAGACAAAACCTTTTGCTTTATAAACTGAAATAAAATTTCTGATTAAAAAAAAAACCCCAAGAAAGAACACATTGGCTTATAGGCTATAGATAATTTCATTTACTCTATAATGTAAATGACTGATAATAGCCACTTTCCATAGTAAGTTTTAATTGTGGAGAGGTGGAGAGCAAGGCCTCAGAAGTGGGGGTAAGGTGGGACTATGAGGAAGAAAAAGTTCACAGAAAGGGGGTAGCTAGGGATACTATCTTTGGCACTTCTCTGCAATCTGATTTCAACTTACTCCAGCCTCCTCCCCTGCTTGTTTGCCCACCCTTCACACCTACCCTCCAACACTGACCATCATGTCCTTTCTTGTCTCTGTGTCTCCTCGTGCCAGGACTTTTTCCCCATCTCACTGCCTCTGCCTGGACAGCTCTTACCTCTCCCTCCAGGTCCAGGTTAAATGTTATCTCCTCTGTGAAGCCATCTAATCTCCCAGTCGGTGCCCACTGCTGCTTCCGTCAGTATTTTGTTCAGGTTCTCTTCCACTGATTATGTTGGATATCTTCTCCTCTAGACTGTGAGGCTCTCAGTAGCAGGGACCATCATTACCTTGTCTCGGGATTCCATGTCAAACATAGGACCAGGCATGGTCACTTCCCAATGGATGGCTGCTGGATCAATGAAAAACTTTTCTCCTTCACAAATTCCCCCAAAGTCCAACTGTTCTCAGCTTCCACCCTGTGACCTTGGCTCTCTCTTGGTCTCTCAGCTTTCATTTTTTTTGTTGGTAAATTGGAAATAAATATACTCAGGTGTTGTGAGAATGAATGAAAATAAAAGTAAACTCCAGGTAGGAACCATCAAAGCAACCTTAAAGAATTGTTTATATGGCTTTGACTTTGGAAAGAATTTAAAATCAAATGTTGATTCACAAAAAAATCCAATCCTCTATTAAGTACCGACTATGTTTCTGATAATGGGCTGGAAGCTAGAAAGAGACATGAATAGCCTTGCCTTTTACCTTAATTTTAATGGAATTTATATACATTTTCCACTCCAATTTTCTGAGAACAGATGAGATCAAAAGGTTCCATCCATGAGAAGATATCGTTCTCCTGGGCTGGTCATGTACCGCCATGATGAGGATTCATATTTGAATCAGTCGATTCACTAAATTAATAGAGTTAACTTAGAAAGATGAAATGAAGAGCCCAATGCATCATGGTAAATAATGAGCTCGAATATGAAGGAATTGGTTCTAGTCTCGGCTCTGCTCGTGGTAGATGTGTACCAATCCTCCTCGGTCTGTTTCCTCATCTTTCAAATGAAGACGGCTTGGCAGATTATATTTTCCAAAGATGGTCACAACACTGTCTCCTATTCCACACACTCTTCTTACACTGTGACATTGATTCTTCTCCCATCTTGTCCTCTCCCTTGATCCTGGGTGAAAGTTTGGGACTGCCTCAACCAATAGGCTACGGCAGAAGCAACACTATGTGACTTCTGAGTTTAGATTATAAAAACGCAGTGCAATTCTGCCTTGCTTTTGGGACACCAGCTCTTGGAATTCAGCTGCCATTGTGTGAGGAAGCCCAGACTAGCCCATGCGATGAGACCACAGAGAAAGGCCATGTGTAGGTGTTCCAGTTAAGGGTCCAGCTGATGTCCCAGCAGACAGACATGTGAGTGAAGACACATATAGATGAGTCTAGCCCCCGACTATTGAGTCACCCCCAGTTTTTGGGTCTTCTCAGCTAAGGCCTCAGATGTTATGGAGCAGCGAAAAGCATTTCCTGTTGTGCCCATCTGAATCCTGACCCAAAGAATCCATGAACATAATAAAATGGTTGTCTTATGCTATAGGGTTTTTGGGTGGTGTGTTACACAGCAATAGTAACTGGACTAGATGGTCATATCTGTCCTGACTACCCTATAAATTGTGAGGATCAAATGAAATTAGTATGCAAGAATATGTTCTGCACAATTTGTAAGTAGTCTACAAATAAAATTCAGTAAGCTTACATGGAGCAGTTGTGCCTTGAGTTTACTAACTGCCTCACTTCCCTGCCCTTACAAGAATCATGCCCTTGCAGGGTCTGAGGCACCTCTACGGAACCTTAACACCATGAGGAACCCAGTTTGGAAACCACTGTTCTCATCTAACCCCTTCATTCTATGGATGAGAAAACACAGGCCCAGAGTGACTTGTCCAAAATCTCATAGCTGGCTATATGCTTGCTCCAATTTGTCATGCTGCCTCCCAAAAGAGAACTCTTTAAGGTAGGACCATCCTTGTCTGAGAGCCAGAAAGTTAGCTGCAAGGAGGAACAAGCAAGATCATTATGCGATATTTCTCTTCAAGTCTCAAACAGACACTTTGAGCTGTTGCCCAGCCATGCCAGAGACAAGCCTATTTCATTTCCTTCATTCCCTCCCCTGCTCCTCTCCCACTCAGTCCTAGTAACATAGATCATTTCGCTGGATAAAACAGAAAGACTGAGCTGCATGTTCAACGTGGAGCTCTGCAGGCTGTCAGTTCAGTGATGAATGGAGAGCTGAGCTAATGCAGAGGTCTGCCTGGTTTGGGTGAAGCTCTGTTTGATCACTGGTCATTGGCATTCATGGAGGGTTCCTAATTGTCACTTGGTGATGGGGTGCTGCACTGTGGTTAAGTGCGTGGGGGCCTCTCTCAGTTATTAACCTTTATGTTGCCCCTATAGCAGTGAGGGCAAAGACAGGCTGGGACTCTGATCAAGTTACATTTAATGCACTGCCTCTCTTACTCAGCTAATATCCCAACTATTTCAGTGGAAGGAAGAAAAATAAATAAACCCCCAAACCAAACCAAGCAGGAAGGATAAAGGTGAAAACTATTGACCCGAATATAGTAATGTCTTTCCATCAGATATGGTAGGTTCCTATACCTGGGAAGCTCCGGTGGATATTGATGAAGGATCCCTGACATTCTGCAAGCCACAGATACATAAATCATCGATTTTGAAAGAGGCTTTGGTGCCTGTCCCCTGAAATAAGTGTGTCGTTCATTTAGGATTTATGGCTCTAGGGAAGGCAATTTATCTAAATAGCTACAGAGACCATTAATGGGAGACTTTAGTGTTTCCAATGCAGTGGGAGCCGTGGGGCTGGTAGCTTTACATGGGAACCGAGGACAAATAGGTTTAAATGAACTTCCAGAAAGAATCTATGGATGCAGCAATTACTGAAAAATCGTTTGGTTGGAATATTTGTGTCTGCACACTGGGGGAAGAGATAATGAATTACCTTTAAGGACAAAGCAAGATGTTTATAATAGTGCTTCATGGCAGAGTATGGGGATTTTAAATTTTAAAAAGATTAAAATTGAGCATTTTTATTACTATAAAAGTGTGTGCTCACTAAACAAAACTTGGTAAATAGTCTAA
The DNA here is from genome assembly GCA_023783475.1 of Daubentonia madagascariensis. Lineage (NCBI taxonomy): Eukaryota > Metazoa > Chordata > Mammalia > Primates > Daubentoniidae > Daubentonia > Daubentonia madagascariensis. The sequence goes on along the minus strand of JAKFHU010000144.1, from coordinate 78,548 downwards.
AGAAAAAACTAAATTGCCCATATTCCCACCCTGTGATGATAACCACAGTAAATATTCTGAGTGTCTTTCTCCTGCCTGAGTATGTGTATACCCACCCCCCCACACACATGAAGTTATATAATATATATATCATTTAAAATTAAGAATTTTTGTACTACGGTTTTGTATTCTGCTTCTTTACTTGACATTATATGATATCATTACACGTTCTTCAAAAGTATGTTCTGTAAGAGCTACATAATATTTAATCATGTATACATACCATAATATATTCAACAGTTCCCCTATTAGTAGACATTTGTTTTCAGTTTCACTCTGTCTCTGAAATTTTCTCTAGTTTAAACCCTAGAAGTGAGATTCCTTTTTTTGTAAGGCGTGTCACACAAATTGCCTTTAGACTTTTTCAGTCATTTTCTTGCCTCTTTCCTTTCGCAGTAGGCCACATGTGAGCTATGGAACTTGAACTGACCTTTTATCCCTTCTTCAAGAATGATCTTGGGTGTGTTGTTCCCCTCCACCACTCCCTAGCCCTGCAATCTCACAACTTGGAGGCTTGCCCTTGGATTTAACTACTCCCATGCTTTACCTGGGAATTTGTTGACTCAGTGTGCCCTGTGCTTGTGTTGCCTTTGCCACCTGCACTCACTTGCCTTCTTTCTCTCCTTCCACCAATCCTACCTATCCTCAGGATACAGTTTAACTCTCTCCTCCCCCACAGAGCCCTCCCAGACCACTCCACCCACAGGCTTCTCTCCTTCGAACTGCTCCATAATTTATGTTCTTCACACCACTCCTCCGACAATTAATCACCACTTACCAGCTGTATGACCTTCAGTAATCCCAGAAGCTTGTCGTGAGGATTTAATGAGATCAAGCCTATAAAATAAATACCTATCACAGTGTGGGGCACACATTGCAGTTGAGCAATAAATGGAAGCTATTATTATTATTACAGCCAGTTTGCCTTGTGACATTTCTTCTGTTTAATGTTACATACCCCCTCCTCTACTGCTATTTAACTGTGTGTGACCTGGATTCCAAATTCCCTGAGGGCAGCTGCTCCACAGCACCCAGAGCAGTATCCTCCAATAAAGAAGCTCACAGGGAATATTGCTGCTTGTGACCAGGTCATCCAAGTCTCTTTCCTTTGCTTTTTCTACCTAGTTTTGCTTCTTAGATGACCCTGGAGCCCAAAGCTCTGAATTTTTCTACCTCTTGAATTACTGTCTAAACAGCTGAAGTACATAGCAAGATCCAGTGGGATGCAGTGGTTCAGTGCTTGGAAATTATCCCAGTTTTGTATTTAATTTGATTGAGGGGTAGAAATGTGACTGTGTATGTGCATCAGACTTTCTAAGTTGTAGAGAAGCTTAAAGACCACCTTATCCCTTGTACCCATTTTCTGGATATGGGGAAATATTTTAAGTGCTTGGATTGGTTACTGGGAGTCCTGGGCTCTGGATCTTCTACTTATGAAGCTTTGTGTCCTGGATAAGTCACTACTCTTTCTGGTCTTCAGCTTCCTCTTCTATAAAGTGAGAGGGTTGGCCTAGATAATATCTAAGATACCTTCCAACTGAATTTTATGATTCTATAAAACTGAGGCCCAGAGAGATTAAGAAACTTTCCCTAACTTGTAGAGAACAAGGACTAAAATAAAAAAATCTGACTTAAACTCCAGAGCTTTGTCAATCACTCTAGTCTAACTTGCCAACCAGTGTTACTCATCTAGTGCCTTCCCTATGTTAGACACCTATAAGCATCATAAATAGGTATGAGTCAGGGGCCTAGTTCTCATGGAGCTTTTACAGTCTAGCTGAAAATACAGATACAAACAGAAAATTACAACCCCAAGTAGAAGTTGAACCTGCTAGGTTCTTCCCCAATATCCATTCTCCCCTTCCACTAGCACAATTAATAGAACCCTTGATTTTAACTAGGCATATAGTGATGCAGAATAAAATTAAATCTCTTAACCTTGGTTGCAGCTAAGTGTGGTCACATGATCAAGTTATGGTCAGTGGAATGTGATCAGAATTGTTCTGTGTAATTCCTGGTCATGGCTCTCCCTTACCCCATTTTCCCTTTTCCCACTGGCTGGAATGTGGACATGGTGATGAGCCGTCTTGAACCATGTGAACAAAGGCACTACCCTAGGGATGAGCAACAAGATAGCAGAAGCCTGGGCCCCCATGTCCTGGAGCCACCACTGGACTGATTATTCCTATACTGTTAGAGAATACAGAAATAGATTTCTAGGTGTTAAATGAGGCAAAACTGTTATTTTGGAACTCTCTTACAACTTCTAAACTCACATCCTAACTAATATCTGTGATCTATGTGTCAGTTGAAAGGCAAAAGTATTAATGGAGTACAGTGGACGGGGCATTCCTGGAAGCTATGGTGGCCAAGACCCTTACAGAGGTGATAAGGTGATGGAGTGTGGGCTGGGTTGAGAATAATTGGTGGAAGTAGAAAAAAGTCCAATCTAAGTGAAGTCCATGGAATTGAGCAAAGTTGCAGAAATGGGAATATAGATGGTAATTTGGTAATTTGGAACAGGACTAAAGAGAAAGTTTGCATGAGACAATGGTTTTCAAACTGATCATCACAATCACTAGGGAGGCTTAAGAATACAGATTCCCTGGGTCCCAGCACCAATTATTAGGATAATAAAATCTGTATTTTAAAGCTTCCAGGTGATTAATGTGATGGAAAGCATTGTGTCTGCTAAGAAGAATCTAGAGTGGGCCAGATCATGGAGGGCCCTAAAGACCATGCTAAGAATCCATTGCTCCTCAAGACTGTGCTTGGCACCATGTACCTTCCCAGATTGTGCATTTAAATATAATTGTCAGGGAAGAGGATTTCTAAGAGAAAGCCCACATGGTGTCCTAGAAATGTCAGACCTGGGCTCATTCCACTCTGCCCTTTGCCATCTGTGTAACCTGGAACATAAGCGTCAATTTCTTTACCAGGAAAAATAGGGAAAATAAAGGTGGCTTTGGAGATGAAATGGGAAAACATATGCACAAATATCTAGCTCAGTGTAATCACCCAATAATGTCACGGAAGTGTTAGTTGTCCTCCAGTCACTGTGCTCTCTCTCTGCCTGCCATGTATGGGGTGAGATGACTGGGGAGGGGTGGACACGCGGTCTAGAGGCCAGGACTGCAGCCCTCCATCTGTCACCCACTCACCTTAGACCTTGGGACCCTGGTATTCTGCTAGAAGTAGACCATGCCATCATGAGTTATTGGCCCTTGTATAAATAATTCAACCCTGTTATTATTTACTGCTCTGTGGTCACTGCTGGAGACCTGCCAAAGTCAGGCCAGGCCTCTGTGGCACTGAAGGGCTCTCGTGGACTCCCCAGCAAGCTCAGCCTTCAGTCATGATTTCCATTAGTTCAGGATGGAGGAGAAAGGGCACATTCTGGAAGCTCCCAGGGTTCTGCATTGTGACTTGGAGAAAATAAAAGGGCTTAATTACTTTGGGCTAAAGTACACAGGCATTTGACATTTTTAAAAATAGTTTTATGACATTTCTTTGATAGGTCTGGACCAAAGGCAGCTGCTTATACTTTAGGGAGGTGACAGAAAAGGAGAAGGAGAGAGAGAGCAAGTGAGGAACCTCAGTATTTTAACAATACTCCCTTGTATTTTTAGAGTGCTTTATACTTTTCTAAGCAGCTTTACATCCATTACTAAATTATTTGATTTTTACAATAACTCAACAAGTGAGGGTAGGAGGTAAAGAAACTCTGCCACTTACCAGCTGGATAAGCCTTGGCAAATTAACTTCTCTAAGGTCAGTTTTTTCTTCTTTGAAATGGGGGTGTCATCTGCTATGCAGGCTTTTCATGACAAATGAAAGTCAAATGCAAATGAAGCCCCTAGCATAGCTTCTTGCATGGTACAGATGATCACTAGCTGTGTTTCCATCTCTTCCCATTATATAGATGGAAAAACTGAGGAGAGAGAAATAACATGAGTTCATAAAAGGATAGTACTGGTATCTAGGTGCACCTGGTCCAGGGATTTTTTTCGTTACAACACGTAGACTCTCAGGAAAGTCTATTTCACAAAATAAAACAAAATCCTGCCTTTCATATTTGCCCCTAAATTCCATTCTGGTAGTGGAATCCAAGATGGATTTGTGAGGCTACTAATAAGCAGGACAGGAGGCGGGTGGGAGGAGGGAGACTCACGTGGAAGGCAACAGTGAAGCAGATGGGTGCGGGACGAAGGAAGCACGTGGTGAGTCTGGCTTCAGGCAGTGTGTCTTCCCTGCCAGACTTGCAGTGGAACAAGCTGGCACAGGGCACAGAATGAAAAGCATCCAGACCTCGAGAAAGTTCCATACATCAGCCTGACACAAGATTGGGAGGACCTGCCACAGCAATGCATCACAAAATCAGGGCTGGAAATTATTGCGAAAGATCAAATGAAATGAATAGGATGAAATCCAAAAGGGCTAAACCCAGGATCATGCATTGGGTTCAAAAATCCAATCCTATAAAATATCAAATGAGAAAAACTGACTTGAAAGTGAAAGACACATTTTACTTCTTCTCTGAAATGGCTGCCCATCGGGAGGCAGCCTGATATAGCAGAAAGAGCACCAGATCAGGAGTTAGGAGTCCCCCTCCTACTACACCCCTCCCTCTACATGAGCTGAGAGCCTTTGCACAGCCCCTTAACTTCTCTGGGCCTCAGTTTCCTTTCCTATAAAATTAGTAGATTGGATGACTAGATAATCCTTGTGGTTTATTTTAACCTTAACATATAACTCTATCTTATTTTATCCATGTCAGGAAGACTTGGTAGTTTTAGTTGGCTACAAATTCAGTAAGAGCCAATAGTATGTAATAGTAGTTAATGCAAACTTAGGGTGCAAAAGTAGGAATATAGTGGTCACTTAAAACCAGGTGATAACTCAGCTGACCTCAATTGCTGGGCAACCCTCTTTGTAGCAGTCAATTTTTTACAGATGGCACATTTGAGGGGTCTCTAGGAAAACTAGAGACTGCCCAGGATTGTCAGAGGTCAGATTTGAATTTGGAAAAGTTGAGAAACTGGAAATATTTATCCTCAAGAAGAAAATCCTGAAGAGGAACATAATAGCTATAATTCCAAAGTCTGAAAGGCTGCAGCTCAAAAGATGTATCAGGATTATCCTGAGCTCTAACTTCTGCAGTCTGTACAGAGTGGGTCCTCTTGAGCTCAACATATGAAGCTGCTTCTGTGGAGCTGGGATAGGAGGTTCATAAAGCAGAGAGAGCAGGCTGTTGCTGGAGGTGCAGGCCACAGTAAGGGACCAGCTATGGGTGGGGCTCCCATGCTGGGTGTCAGAGTACCAGAAGCACTCCAAGATCTCTTCCGATTCTGAGATCAGAGGTTTCCAATTGAGGAAGAAGCAGGGAGGACTGAGGATCAGGCAAGGAGCAAGGTGAAGGGAGGTAGTGGGGAGAGATGGCCTGGCTACCTCTGTAAAGGCCATATTAATTACGTGGCCACTGTGGGCGCTATGTTAGACCTATACACAAAGGGCAAGAGGCAAAAAAACATGGGATTGGGTGTAGGCTGACCTTCACAACCTGAATGTGGACAACTGATCAAGGTGGAACAATGGGTCTGCAGAGCTCTATGTTGCTGGTTTCCATCCACTTTGTCTTAGATTGTTGAACCCCAGAGAGCAGGGATCTTGCTTACATCTTTCTGCTTCCCCATCAGTTAGCTCCTGGCACCACATCAGCTGCACCACCAGTGCTCAATAAACATCTTGTCAAGTGACTATATGAATGGACAAAGAAACAGCTGGAGCTCAATAAACAGTTATTGACTCAATTAATTAATGAATTAGTTAATGGAAAAACCGACCCAGCTTTTCATTCTGATCTCAGGAGAGTGAAACTATGAGAAGGAAGCTCACAATGGAGACAGACGGGGGTGATGAAAACAAAAGGAGCAAAAAATGTGTTCAAGAAGGAAAAGAGAGGGGTGGGGAGGAAGGCAAAATGCAAATTAATGATCAGTAATGGAGGACCATCAATGCTGGCGTCCAGGATGGCATCCCTTCCATCCATCCACCCATCCGTCCTCCCACCCTTCCATTAATACATTCCTTTGACCAGACTTTTCTTTTGAGGGACTTCTATCACCCCAGCTTGTGCTGGAGACCAGGGAGGACACAAAGAGCCATAAAATCCAGCTACTGATTCTAGGGTCTATACCTCTTAGATACAAAGGAAAAACCAAAGTGTGTTTTTCCTATTCTCTACTTACCACCACAAAAAACCTGAATGTTTCTTTGACCACCAAATGTGTGGAGGTATTTCCCCACATATGAAGCAATTCTGCAGCAGACACCAGCTGGGTGTCCTCTAATTTAGTTCTATTGTGACATTGCCTACCTTTAGATATATCAGATCCCACAGGTTGAGGGTTTAGTCCCATAAGACTGCCCCTCACTTCAGATGCCAGTTGCAAGCCTCATATGGGTTTACCTGTGCTTCCAACCGACCAGCTATAAATCAGGGTTCCCATGACCCTCTTCTTGGGTTTGATTAATTTGCTAGAGTGGCTCACAGAACTCAGGGAAACACTTTACTTACACTCACCCTTTTATTATAAAGGATGAACAGGCAGATGGAAGAGATGCATTGGGTGAGGTACGGGGGAAGGGGCGTGGAGCTTTCATACCTTTTCCAGATGCACCACCCTCCAGGAACCTCCACATGTTCAGCTATTAGGAAGTTTCCTGAATCCAGTCCTTTTGGGTTTTTATGGAGGCTTTGTTATGTAAATCTTTGGCCATCGGTAATCAACTTAATCTTCAGCCCCTCTCCCCTCCCTGGAGGTTGGGGGGTTGAAAGTTCCCACCACAGGGACTTTTCTGTGACTAACCCCCATCCTAAAGCTACCTAGGGGATGCCAGCCACTAGTCATCTCTTTAGCATACAAGACACTCTCATCACTTCAGAAATTCCAAGAGTTTTAGGAATTATATGTCAGGAAACGGGGAAAAAGACTAAATATATATTTCACAATATTACAAATAAATAGAATACTTGAAAAATGATATAAGATGCATGGTGGCTCAAGGTCATGCACTAACTGTATAGTTTCCTAGGCCACCAGGGGCTGGATTAGAGGGGAGCTCTAGGAATGCTATTTTAAAATATTTCTCTGGCTGCTTCCTGTCGATTCTGTGACACTTCAAATTCCCCTCCAGATAGCTCTAGAGGTTCCCAATGGTAACTCACTCAGTTTATGGAGGACTCAGAGCACCTGTCACCAACCTGTTCATCTGCTCTGCCTCACTGCTCTGGGTCCTTCAGTTACCATAGTGGCACAACAAGCAGCCACAGCGGGTGTCTGCCAAAGCCTGGTACACTGGGGGTGCCACCAAGGGCCCTGCTGCTGCTGGTGCTCTCTGGTGCTTATGCTGAACTTGCTTATGCTCAACACCTACCGGTGCTGCCCACTTGCCATGCCCAGTGCCTGGCCTGGGTACCCAGGCTGGAGGTACCATCTCCCCTCCCATCATAGCAGCAGTTGCTGACCCCAAAGTGGCAGATGTCTTAGACCATCACTGTTGTTATGAAACTGCTCTTTTAAACTTTCTTTTTTTGTAGACTGTCCTACAAAAAAAGGCTCAGGCATCAGTCCAGTGGGACTAGGCAGAGGTCATCCTGAGTGGCAAAGTCTCTATCCCTACTTCCCACACCATGTGCCATTATCCTTGAATCTAACTTCTGTGACTCCCTTCTCTCTTCTCTTAGGATAAATTCTTTCCCAGGAGGCTCCTTGATCCCTCATGCAAATAGACCTTTAGAAGGCCTGCCCCAACAGTCCACCAAATATTCTTGACCCTACTGTGATCATAACTTAGGCTTAAACTGGGACTCCCCTGTCATCAAGGGATGAACTAAATGAGCTATACAGATACTACTATAATTCCTAAGTGGTTGTACAGCCTGGAACACTGTGTGGAAGATTCTGGGGCCTCATTTAAGCTTAGCAGGACCAAGGGCAGTGCAGTGATTGATTACTGATGCCTGCCACAGGCATTAGAATAGAGAGGGGCAGCATGTGTGCCACATCTGTGCCTTCCCTGGTCTAGAGCACTGTTTGCCTTAGGAGACTAATGAGTGAGCAGGAAGGGAAGGGCCTTCAGATTTGCTTATACAAATATTTAATAGTGGCTGTCTCATTATATCTCCCAATAACCTGAGAAAGAGGTATTATTAATAATCCCTTTTACAGATGAAAATCTGAGATTCAGAGAAGGGTAAGTAAGTAATTTTCTTAAGGCCAGACAGCTCCTAATTGGCAGAGTCAGGATCCACACCTAGGTTACCAGACTCCAGAGGTCATGCTTTGTCCACCACTCCATGTGGTCTCCTAGTGTGTAGGCTGGAATGGGTTGGACCACACGACCATTGAGGGCAGTGATGAGACTTATCCTAGACAGAGCTCTATCTAAGCACCATACGCAAGCAGGCTTTTCAGGAACTCACCCTGGCTATCATTATGGCTGATAATGATGATAAACTGTGTTGTGATGCTGCCTGGCTGCCTCTCCTCATAAGAGTTTGGACTTCATAGCACCAGAGAAAGAGTTAGTTGCTCCCCAAGGCATTTTTATATGTGATAGATTATCAGGCAGACTCCTGCCCATTTCGAAATGCACATATTCATCAGCATTACCCAAGCCCCACAGGACCACTCAGTTGGGAGATTCACCTAAATGCTCATCCTCCTTGCTGACACCAACCACAGAGGACCAGTCACCTTTAGCTGCTGGCTGCTCTTGATCATCGAGATAGCTGTATGCAGACCCGAAGCTTTCCTGTGGCATTTCCCAGCTTCCCAAAATGTGACACATACGTGCTTCAATTCCATATGTGTGTATCTCCAACTCCAGGCCCTCCGGTTAAGGAGTGTCAAGGTTTTCATGGCAGACAAATAAGATATGTTCCCATGTCCTTCCTACTCCGTGGACACACACCTGGCAACTCCCCCTTCCCTTCCACACCCTTCTGGGTGCAGGAAGTGGAGTTACAGCCCAGATGAGTTACTTTCTTCAATCAACAATGGACCATCACCAATATACTGAGCACTCAGCCCTGTGAGGAAGACAGAAAAAATGGAATTCACAGATTTTTGCCCTCAAAGAGATGAGAAGACCACTGAGGCATAATGACACCATATAGCATATAATTAAGTGCTGGATTTTGAGGTGAAAAAAAGACTAAAAATTGGAAATGTCAGAGGTACATGTAGACTTTCATTCTCAGGGAAGGCCTCATGAAAGGTGGCTAGGGGGTCAGGGGGATTAAATCTGGGTCTTTTTTTTTTTTTTTGAGACAGGGTCGTGCTCTGTCTCCCAGTCTAGAGTGCAGTGGCGTCATCATAGCTCACTGCAACCCCCTGGCTAATTTTTCTATTTTTTGTAGAGACGGAGTCTTGCTCTTGCTCAGGCTGGTCTTGAACACCTGGCCTCAGGCAATCCTCCCGCCTAGGCCTCCCAAGGTACTAGGATTACAGGTGTGAGCCACCGCACCCAGCCTAAATCTGGGTCTTAAAGAAGACTAGGACTAGATTTTGGAGACAAATCTGGGTTGGGCTCTGGGCTCTGCTCTTCACTAGCTGGGTAACCTCAGCCGTGTGCCTTCTCTGAGTCTCAGTTTCCTAATCTACCAAATAGGATAGTCGGAGGACTGTGGTCCTCCCCACCCCATGAGTGCCCAATAAGCGTGAGTATTACAACACAATCCCTCAGTGGCAATTCTGATAACTAATGATCTGAGAACAAAAAGTGAGTTTTGTAATTCATTTGGCAGCCATATCTGACCTGACCTGAACACATTTGGTGGTAGAACCTGGCCTGAATTGATGGGAACTTATCTATGGTCTTATTTATCCCATGTAGTAGGAATTGCTATATATTTCACTATAGAAAAATTGATGTGTTTGATTATGACATGTTGTCCCAGACCCCACCAGGGGTGATATATAATATACTATATATGCAGTGTACGTATACTGTAATCTGAACAGATCTGAGCTCTGAAACACATCTGGCCACAAGAGATGTGTATTATTACACAGATTCAGCTAAAAGGAGAGCAGCAGGCATTTCCATAACCCTTATGACCATGAGACTAGCTATGCAGAGCAAGGCTTGGTAGACTTTTTCTGTAAAGGGCCAGATAGTAAATATTTTAGGCTTTGTGGGCCACATATGGTCTCTGTTGCAACTGTTCAACTCTGTAGCATGAAAATAGCTACAACAAATGGGCATGGCTGTGTTCCAATAAAACTTTATAAAAACAGGCAGCTGGCTAGATTTGGGCTGTGGGCTGTGGTGTGCCAACCCTGATATACAGGAATGGGTTTGAGTCTTGGAAAGACTCCCAGAGGTCACCTACTCCATTCCACTTCTATTTCATAATCTGATCTCTGAAAGGGGCAGGAAAAGGCAGAACCAGGTTCAGAGCCCAGGCTTGTGACTCTCTCAATACCTGCCTCATGCCAAGTCTTCCCTCCTTCCTAAAGTGGACTCCACCCTGGGGCACAGACCTGCTGGTGAGTGGGAGCAGGGCAGAGGGCCAGTGACTCTCTTTTGACTCTGATCCAGGACCAGAGAGCATCTGAAGCGGAAGATCTGATCTTCCTCATCCAACAAAATGAAAATGCCAACCTGAAATCAAAAGTGATAAGAAGTAGAAAACCAAGTCTCAGTGCTCCTTGTCTATAAGGCCATTTGGCTGACTGGTTGGGCTGCAGGGTGAGTGCTGCCAGCCAAGCAAGACTGCAGCCAGAATGAGGGTGGCAGGTGATAGCCACCTGGGGCCCAAGGGCAGAGGCAGCTCTGCTTGCCATCTGCCAAGCTCCTTCCCTCTCCTTAGCCAGATGGGGAAGAGCCTGGCCTTTTGGCCAGGCCCCACAGGGTGTCACCCCCCACCCAACTTCTGACAAGAAGCAGGAAGAGTTGACAGATGCTCACGGAAGGCCCCGGGGCAAGTCAGGAAGGCACAGCTTTGGGTGGAAGCCACAGTGGGTGACTGCCAGGGGAGGGGCAGCTGGGGCAGGAGCTGAGCAGCCAGCCTGGGCCCAGGCAGCCCTGGGGACAGTAATAGAATCCTAAGGCCTTTGTAGAAAGGAGCTTTAGCGATTTTGTACTCCAACCCCTGCTCCCATTTTACAGATGAGAAGAATGAGACCCATCACACACTCATAAGCAACAAAGTAGGAGCTACAAGCCATGTGTCCTGATTCTCAGCTCAAGCTCTTTCCACCAACAAATATTTATCTTACCTTCAAGGCTTTTGTACAAAGGGTATGTGTCAATGTGTAAAAATGGCCGTAATAACAATAGTACCTACCTCTTGGGTTTGTTTTGGTGGTTAAATGAATAACTACACAGTGTAAGCTTTCTCAGAAGTGGGTGTCATCAGTTGGGCTATCCTGTTGATCCTCTTTGTTGTTTCAGACTGACTAATTGATTTTTTTTTTGGTAGATGAAAAAAATGCTCTGACTGGTCATTGATCAGCTCAGCATAAAGACTTCTGCTTGGTATTAGCCAAGAGAGAACAGACGATATGCTACTGACTATATGTGTGTGTGTGTGTGTGTGTGTGTGTGTGTGTGTATGTATTCAACCTTGTCCTGGAGACCAGCTCCGAAACAAACAAAATCAAACAGTCCATTTCCAGTGCCCTCTCTGCCCTACCCAAGGACAGAGAGAACGAAGGCAGATTTCACAGATAGCCTTCTCCTGCACCCCACCCTCTGCAATAGCCCTTGCTCTCACCAGTAGCCTGGTGGATGTTTCTACCTCAAAGCAACAAGTCCCAAATTGGAAGCATCGTCTTCCTCATATACTGGCTCCCTTTCCTGATTATACCAATGGAGACAGGATTGCATGATGGCTAAGGATTCAGGGTCTGGGGCCCAGGCTGCTGGGTTCACATTCCAGTTCAATCGTTTACTTGCTAGGTGACCTTGGTCTGGTTACTTAATCTCTCTGTACCTCAGTTTGCTTATCTATAAAATGGGAAGAATAATGGTACCTGTCTCATCAGATTGTTGTGAGGGTTTCATTCGTTAATACATTATGCATACAGATTAAGCACCATATAAATGTGAACTGCCCACAGGGGCCAATCTTACTTTTCCCAAGCCCAAAATTGTGGGGCAGTCTTGGCTCCGGTCAGAATGGTTCAAAACTCTGGGCCCCAACCACGAGTTTTACTTCTGGCCTTGCCTTTGCCTATGCCATAGCCTCCTCTGAGAATGCTTCCTGCCCCTAGCCCAGCTTCCAGCTTCTTTTCCATGCCTCCTCCTCTCCAAGGCCCCTGGCCACCCTGCTGAGAGTGGGCTTTCCCTCTTTGGGAATCCTAAAGCATGCCTCCTCTCCCTCTTGTAGGGCTCACTCCCAGGCATGGCCTGGCACTGCCAGTTGCTTTCTGTTTTCCATGAAGAAGAAGGATTCACTTCCCGAAATGTTTATTTCAGGACACTTGAATTTAGCTTCCTACCATTGGGTTAGTTCTCCTAATAAGGTCAGTCATTGCAGATAGTAACATCCGGTTCCTTTTTCCTTCCTTTAATGTTTAAAGTCAGTGATTAGCTTTCAAGAATGGCTCTTTTCAAATTGTGTGATGACATTTTCTCCCTCAAAAAGGCCTGGAGGGCATTGTTCAAGCACCTCCCCAGGGCACCTTGAAAAGTACTCAATAAAGAGAGACCTGCGAGTCAATTAATTGGCTGGCTGATCAACAGCCCTTTCAGTGAGCTCAGTGCAGGGCTCCAGGGCCAGCTCACTGGGCAGTGGGCCTGGCCCCAGGGCTGCAACATCAGGAGAAAGTGAATCTCAACTTCTCTAAGGCCTCCACCCTAGTTTCTCTGATCTTCAGTTCCCTTTTCCTTGGGGCACACTTAGGTCCAAACTGGCTCCTGCAAGCAACCTGCTGGGCTCCTGCTCCACCCGGACCAGAAAACCATCTCCTGTAAGCGCTGGTTCTGCCTTGATGGATTCTGCCTGGCAGGGGGACCCAGTTCTCCAATCGATACTGCTCAGCAGAGGCCTTTTGAGAACAGAGCCGAAGAAAAATAGAAAGCATTGTTTGCTTAGTAAATGGACCTTTGCTGGATGGGAACAGTATTTTCTTTCTTCCTTTTTTCCTCTTAGCTACTTGTCAATTATTCTAGCTTCTCTTTCCTTCTCTTTTTACCCTCCTCTGCCTTTTCTTTCTCAACACAGCAAAAGATATTGTATGTCCTATAGCAGCAAAGCAATAGATTTTAGCATTGCTACATCTGCCTCCAATAATTTTTTGGAAGAAGATGAGATATGAAATAAATGAATGGATGAATGGATGGATGGATGGGTCACAGCAAACTAAGCACAGGGCTCTTGAGCTTATCTGCCCATTCTCATAAGCGGTTCTTCTTCACCTGGCTTTCTAAAGTCATTAGGACAGGGACACAGGCTATTGTGTGTTTCCTGGGTAATTTATCTGTAATCTAGGTATGCTGTCACCAGGAGGCGGGTCAGAGGTGCTCCTCTGTGGCCTGCTATCCAAATGTCTGGGGTTTCCATAGTCAATGCTAAGAAACACAAAGTTAACTTTGTTCATTTCCCTTGTTTCACAGGTGGGGAAACTAAGGGTTAGTAGGATTAGGTGACTGGCCCAAGGTCCTGCAAGGAGTCAGCAACAGAGCCAAGGCTAAGAGTTTCCTGGAGCCTGGAGCAGGGTTATCTGGGATTAGAGTCTACTGACGGCTGTCTTTGTCTGGAAGGGTACAGGAAATCCTAATGATCAGAATCTCAAAGGACTTCCCAAACTTAAACCACTTTCCTAATGTCTAATTTCTAGTTTGCTAACATCTGTTGAAAAGGACAGAGTGGAGGTTTCTCCTCCTTCAGATACATTTTTTAAAGGCAAAAGGGAAAAGAAACAGAAGAGGAAAGGGGGATGTGGAAATCTGCAGACTATCCCTGGAGAGAGAAGCAGCTGGTTTGTAGAAACTGGAAGAAAAAGAAGCTAACATTATTGGACAGCCCAAGCAACCCCTGGGGTCAGAGAGGGTCTGGATCTGGGTGCTGAGGAGATGAAACTAGACACTGGCTGGTGCCTGGCCAGAATGCTTGCCTGTACCACCTCTAGTGCTCTGGGCCTGAGCCATGGGCCTTCCTGGGTCCTAGGAAACCACCCCACCCAGTAGAAGGCACCCACATGTGGCCTCAGTTCTGTTCGTCTTGGTAGCCCTCTGTTTTCTGGGCCCCTAAATGATCTCTCAGAGCATTACAGGCTGTTTGAGGAGTCCCAGGAAAACACATCCCTAAAACTGTCCTGAGTTCTGAAAATTGCCTGCTTAGACATTCATTCCTTTACCTAAAACAAATTTTAGAGTATGTTGGAATGATCTGGAGGCCTGTTAAAACACAGATTGCTGCCCCCTTTCCACTGTCTGTGGTGGAGCCTAAGAATTTGCATTTCTAATACGTTCACAGATAATGCTGATGCTGCAAGTGCTGTGTTGAGAACCCCTGGCCTGAAGAGTTGCCCTTCTCACTGGTTTCTTCTTTCGAAGTGGCATAGTTAGATGGGAAGAAGACTCAACTTGAAATTAGGCGTGCTAGGTTTGTCTCTTGTTGGGTGTCCTTGGGCAAGTCATTTCACCTTTCTAGGTCTCAGTTTTCTTACCTGTAAAATGAGGGGTCTCTTGAGTATTCTTTCTGAATCTTGTCTTAAACACATTGTGAAATTCATGGGATTTTTTTTCAGGGCTCCCGTCCTCCTGAACTGGAATCTCCCAGGGGTTTGTTGGAAATGTACAACCTTTATTCAGCCATCATTTTGAGTAGAGACTGATAGGTTTTCTTCCAAAAACCATTCTCCTCCCTTTCCTTTACGACTAGATTCACTGAGTTTAGCTGGTCACATAGCACCCAGAATAAAGACTACATTTTCCCATCTCCTTTGCAGTTGGATGTGGCCATGTGACTAATTCTGGCTACTGGGATGTGAGCAGATACAGTCTTTACAGCTTCCAGTTTACATTCTTATGGGGAAAGAAGTGTGTTCCACTGTACCTTTTCCCTGTTTCTGCCAGTAGAAAAAGTAGTGAGCCAACTTCATTCAATCAAAAATATATTTATTGAGCATCTACCATGTGCCTGGCACTGTTCTAGGCACCAGGAGTACATCAGTGAATAAGCAAGACAAAGATCCCTGCCCCAGTAGAGTATATAGTCTAATGGGTGGAGACATAAACAATAAACATCATAAATACATAAATTATACAGTATATAAAAAGGTGTGCTGTGGGGAAAAATAGAGTTGGAGCACTGACAGTGCAGGGAGTAGGGGAGGGGCAGGTTGCTGTATTAAATCAATCAACCATGAGGCTGACCGTCATTCTAGGTAACGGAGGAGCCTAGGTCCCTGACACCTGGGAGCCACGTTATTAGCCCTTACTGCTTATGCTCAGACTCTGTGAGAAATAAACTGCCATTGTGCTTAAGCTTATGCTCTTCAGGGTCTTTGTTATAGCAGCTGATCCTGTATCCTAACTCATAGTTGTTTACTGAGTCTGCTAGGCTCTGTATTAATTTTCTGTGGCTGCCATAACAAATTACCACAATCTTAGAACAACAGAAATTGATTCTCTCACAGTTCTAGAAGCCAGAAGTTGAAATTGAGGTGTTGGCAAGGCTACATGCCCTCTGGAAGCTCTAGAAGAAAATACTTCCTTGCCTCTTCTAGCTTTTGGTGGCTGTCAGCTTTCCTTGTGGCTGTGTCACTCCAATCTCTGCCTCCATTGTCATATGGCCTTCCCTCTGTGTGTCTCTCCTATGTGTGTCTCTTACAACGGCACCAGGTATTGGATTTAGGGCCCACCAAATAAAATAATATGATCTCATCTTGAGATGCTAAACTTAATAACATCTACAAAGGCCCTTTTTCCAAATGAGGTCACATTCATAGGTTCTGGGGGTTAGGGCGTGGACATATCTTTTGAGGGGACCATCATTCTGCCAGCTACAGGCACCAAGAAGCATGCAATGTATCTCTTCAATGTGTGTGCTTGGCCACAGTGCTCACCAAGTCAGACAGAGAGGGGATTCTCCCAGTCGTCAGGGTGGGCTTCTGTGAAGCAGGCCAACTGGCTTTGGCTGCTGAACATACCCTGGGAGATGAGCCCCGGGGCTGTGCATGAGCCAGTGTAGCCCACAGGCTAAGAACAGCGCTCCTGTACTATTTGCCTCTTTACAAAATGGGCTCACCTCTTTCTATCTCATCATGTCTTAAATCAACCCACAAAGGAAACAGGCATAAAACCACACAGAAACCTACGAACACTTTAAAAGCAGTGCACGAACAAGGTACCAACCTCGATGTCTCAACTCTCAATAGAGGAAACAAGGGGTGATGTGAAAAGGTGAAGCAGGATAAATTTTAGCTGGACTTTGAGGAAAACAAACTTGGGAGGCCTGATGCTGTGAAATATGAGGATTATAAAAATTATTATTTCTCTGATGTCCCAGGAACTAAAGTGCTGGGTGCCTCAGGTGCATAATCTTGCATCGCCATAGTCAAGGGTAATACTACCATATTTAACAACCAGAAAGGCCCAGACACCAACCTGTCAGAATTGACCCCGGTCACAGCACTGGAGTCTGGTCTGCAGGCTTCTTCTGGGTCAGACCTGACTGTTAGGCTGCTGATTCTGTGGACATCTGGGGGTTACAGAGGAGGGTGGCTGGAGTGTTTGGGGTGAGGGACTTCCAGGGGCTTAAGGTACTGGCTTTTCACCAACCAGTCTGGATACATTTGAACATCCTAACAACTGGAATACCTACGTTGATGTACACCGGTTAGGTGTTGATACCCCCAACTTATAGACGAGGGTGCCAAGGCTCAGAGGGGTGAGGAGATTCCCCTGAAGTCTGTGGCTAGGAAGTGCAATACTTGGTTGGGTTGTCAGGGCTGCTTGGAGGGTGTGGGAGTGTCTGGGCCACAGCCTTGGAGGGAGAAAGGGATTTTAGCCAGGAAATCTTCCCTGACAGTTTTCATCCAAGGAGCTTAGGGAAAAACAGCCACCCATCACTGGACAACTTACAGGGGGATTCAAAGCAGCTTCTTCCTCCCCAGGGAGCCTGAGTCTTATGTTAAATATGAGTGAAAACTCATCAGCCGTGCCCAGACGCTGAGGCCTCTCTCCCCATGAGGGAGTGCAGCATTCACAGCTGGGCAGCAAAGAAGGGAATGGAATGGAATGTCCGGATATTGCCAGGTGGAGGGACATGGAACAGAGCGTTTCAACGTGGCTGCAGGAAAGGCCTGGCAGAGTCAAACCCATTGGCTGATCATGAGTATTTATGAAATACTTGGCGTGTGGAGTAATAGCAGGTGTAAGGGTCAGCTGGGAGCCCTTTCAAAGGGTTTCAAATCTTGCAGCCAGGGGCCGGGAGAAGGAGTAGGCTGAGTGTCCCCCTGCTTCAGCCACCACACTCTCTTTCATCTGGCTTATCTATTAGGGTGCTGATTCGAATTTTTTTAAAAAGTGTTTCATGGCTAAAAAAGTAAAAAAAAGTTGGCAAACCATTGACTTCATTCACTCACCACATTGTATTGATGAGGAAATTGAGGCACAGAATGGGAGTGACTGGCTGTCACACAGTGGGTGTGGTCTCCTGATGGCCAGTCCAATACTCTGTTCACTTGGCCTCCTGCCTCCTTACCATGAGTCCAGCACTCTGCTAGGCCAAGGGGTGGGGGAAGAAAAGGAAAACAATGCTCATATTATATATATCTCCACCAGGATTGCTTGTGTAATCGTCCAAGCCACTGCCACTAGCATACTTTTACAAACTCCTGACTGGTCTCTCTGTTTTGACATTTGCTGCTGAATTACTTCTCCACACTGAGCCAGAGTGATCTTTTAAAAATACAACTCAAATCATGTCACTACTCTACTTAAGACCCTCCAGTGGCTATATATCACACTTAGAATAAAATCTAAACTCCCTGCGTGGCCTGCAAGGTGCTTCTTCACCTGGCCCCTGCCTACTTCTCTGACATCACCTCCCCCATGCTCCCCTTCACTCACTGATCACTGTTTATAATTACTTCTTTAGGGTCTTTCCCCTTCCATTCCCCTGGAAGGTGATCTCCAGGAGAAAAGGGACCTTGTCTCTCTTTTTATGGACATACCCCCAGTGTGGTACCACCAGGGTCTGATGCTTGGTAGGCACTCAAAGACCATTTACTGAATGAGTAAGTATAAACATTGTGGTAGACAGCCTCTGAGATGACTCCCAAGGATCCCTGCCTTCTAGGATTCACGATATTGTGTAGTCCCCCTCCCACACTGAATAGGGCTGCTTTGTATAATCAATAGAATAGAATATTGCAGAAGTGAGAAAATGTGACTTTGGAGCCTAGGTCATGAACGACCTTGCGATCTTTGTCTCGTTCTCGGGATCAACGGCTCTAGGGGAAACCAGCTGCCACGTCCTGAGGATACTCAAGCAGTTGTAAGGAGGGGTCCATGTGGTGAGAAACTGAGGCTTCCTGCCAGCAGCTGTGTGAGTGAGCCCTCTTGGAAGCAAATCCTTCAGCCCAGCCAAGCTTCCAGAGCCTGCAGCCACAGCTGACATTTCGTTGACAACCTCAGGAGGGACCATGAGCCAGAAGCCACTCCTGAACTCCTGACTCACAGAAACTACAAAGTAGTAAATGTTTGTTGTTTTAAGAGGCAAAGTTTTGGGGTAATTTGTTACACAGAAATAAATAACTAATACACTTATAAATATATTTTTTCTTTAAAAAGTTAGGATCAAAATGTACGTACTGTTTAGAAACCATCTTTTTCCACTTAAAACAGTACATCTTGAACATCTTCCATGTTGATAAATCCGTATCTGTAAGCATTTTTGATGGACATTTAGCATTTCATTGAATAAATGTACCATAATTTAGCTAACTACTCCTCTAAGTCTCAAATTTTCCACTATTATAATCAAAATTGCTATTTTGGTTATAATAATGCTGGTATAATTCTGGTGGGTAATTCTGAATGACATGCACGATTTTCTTAGGATGAATTCTTAGAAGTGGAATTGCTGGATCAGAGAATATATTTTGGGTTACATACTTCCAAATTGTGTCTCCGGAAAGCTTGCACAATTCTTTCCAGTAGGATTTGAGAACACCTGTGTAGTAGGCAAATTCTTCAAAAACTTTTACCATTTTGCCCATCTGATAAGTTTAAAACATCGTCTTTGATTATCTGAACGTACATTTCTTTGATTCTTAATTATAGCAGCTTTGAGGCCCTGGGTGAGGGTCTCAGAGGTAGAGGCGGCTCTGCCAGCCCATTCTTTTACCCAGCCCAGCACCCCACCTCAAACAGTCGTGGGGATGCCCGCACTTCCTCTGTTCCTAGGCCAGCCCCTTCTTTCTCCCGTCCCATCAGGTGGGCAGAGTAGGAGGGCTTGGGGTCCCCACAGTTGGAAGACCTCCAGTGGGCGCTTTCCAGAGGTGGGGAGGAGGAAGAGGAAAAAGAGGGAAGTGGAGGGGAAGAGAGGAGGGAAGGAGAACAGAGTAAAGAAGGGAGAAAGGGGCAGGAACGAGGCAGGTGGGTTATGGACACACACACTGGGCTTGTGGCAGTGGCATCTCCAAAACATACACTCAGCTCCCAGAGCTGTGGTGAGTAATGTTGATATCATGGTGATTCCCTGGGGAGGAAAAGGAGGTTGCATCATACCCAAGGACAGCAGACCCTAATCAAACTTTCCTTCTTCCTCTCTCCTAACTCTGCCATAACCTATTTTTGAAAAGTCCCTTCAATTTCCAGATTGCGTCAGTGCTTCCTCTCAGCCTAGGTACCCACTGAGCAGGACAACCACCTGATCTACAGGGGCCACACCTGTCACACCTGGAGTCTCTCCTGCCTCCTTTTTCATCCCTCCCTCCCCTGGGTCATTCTAGAAGCCAGCTCAGCATTCCCCCCAGAGTTGTGTGGTTCTGTGAAGGCTTCTGCTTCCTTAGAGCCCCCACAACCCCCACCAAAGGCCCAGTTTACTCTTCTGGCCTCTCCCTAACTTATTTTTTTCTTAGGAATGGGACAGATGGTAGCTGCCTGGTAGATATTAGGGTGTCATGGCAACATTCACCTCTCCTCTGGAGTCATCCATTCCTGGACTATACAGGGCTTCATCTTCCCTCCAGCTAATAAGAATTCTGACCTCTTATATCCCTGAGGCATGTTTACACATTTTCAAACAGTTTACAGTTTGAATTTTTCATCTCCTTAGAGCCAAGTACTGAGAGTGTGGGGAGGGGAGAACTCAGTCCTCTCCTGTAGTTGTAGGGCACTAGACCACAGAAAAAACTGCAACCCTGCATGAATGATTTGCTCAAGGTCACTGGGTCAACTGGGTCTGAGGTGGGACCACAGCTTTGTCTTCAGAACCCATTCTAATCTCTTCCAATACCATGCTCAGCACTGCATTGTGATTTCCCTAGGCCCTAGGCAATTTTGTCTTTGTGGGCTCCTTCTGCTATAACAGAATAATAAAAATTATATTTTATGATTGCATTGGTATAAAGACAAGTATTATCTAGGCTGGATTCATTAGTCTATATTCATTACTAGTATATTCATTTTTGTCTTGTAATTTTAAAAGAAACAAAAATTAAAACATCTTCTTGGCCCCTCAAATTTCCGTGGGTCCCAGGCATGGTGCCTGCTGTGCTTAATGGACACTGGTCCCTGCCCTGCTGCTCACATTAAACTCTGCACATATACACCACTGCACATGTACACCAAAGTGCTTCCACAGATGTGAAGGGAGATTAGATTATTAGGAAGAAAAAAGATCTGGCTGATTAATAATGTAATACACCTGTAAGCCTCACAGACCTCCATCTGGGAAATACACAAAAGCTACAATTGATTTCCAAAGTAGCCAAGAACTTAGAGCTCAGCTTCCCCTGGGGTGCTGGATTCCTCCAAGTCTCCCCGATCCCTGGCTCCCCAAGTCCTACCCCACCCTGATGACACCGTCTTCAAGATCTTTCTGATTCACAGACATGTGTCTCACGCAACTGCAGAGACAGCCTTCTTCTCTCTCCTCGTGAGCACACATAAAAAATTTTTATCGTGAACATCAAGAAGACAAGCATTATGACAGGACAGCTTCCCACATTCCAGAATGATACTGGGAAGCTGCGTTCAGTTAAGAGGCTAAGTTACTCTTTCTGTGTGAGCCTTTGAAGATCCCAGGTAATGGCTTCTATAATTCTACTCAGGTAATTGCAAGAGTCACAGCCTGTCTTTTTGCCTTCAGGGAGGAAGCAACTGGAGCAGAGATGGCAGATGTGGCTTGCACATGCTGTCAGGCCCCTGCCCATGTCGGAACAGACTCTCCACTCTGTCATACACTGTCTGCCAAGACTGAAGTCAGCCTCAGAATCCTTCGCGACCTGGCAATGCAGTAGGGGCATCTGCGAGTCCACTCCCGTTCACAGTTGAGACCTATTAGCCACCCCTCATCTCAACAGTTCATTCCAGTCTACTCCTCCCACTCTCTTTGTAACCTTAAAGAAACACATTAATAAGAAATCCAAATAGCACTGCACTTGTTTAACCCTTGAAAAAATGAGTATACGTGTATGTGTATACGTGTATGTATGTGTATGTATATATAGACCGAGATAGATAGATAGATATCACTATCCCTATTTTACAAAGGCAGAAAGTGAGGCTAAAAGAGTTTAAATATTTTACCCAGAACATAACAGCTAACAACTGGTAGAGCTGGGATTTGAATCCAGACTGACTAATCCGAGCCCAGAGCATAGCTTAATGGAGATGCAAATTCTCATAGGGATTAAACCCTTAAATTAATGATGAAGCATTGACTCTGAAATTCCTGGCCATGGGGAGCTACAGAAATTGGGGCAGCATTACCCCAGAACCACATCCTACGAGCCTGCCTAGTGAGACTGAGCTGTTAATTTGTTCTCCCATCAAAGGCTCAAGATGCTGTGTGAAGCCTTTTAAAAAAGGGAAGCATGCTGTTCTGGGGCCCACACATCTGTTTTTCCTTCTCTTGGGATGCTCTCAGCTGTGGCTGGTTGGGAGACCCTGACAGTGTCTGGACAAGGGTCAGGTCTCCAGGGTGACCTCTGTGTCCATCAACTGTTGTCTCTCCTCTTAACCCTAAGAATCCAGAGTTGCGTGAAACTCACTGTTTCCACGTTTCCACGTTTCCACGTTTCCACCAGGTATCTCCCTGCAGGAAACCTTTAGACCTGAAAATCATGCACCCAAGAGGTTAGAATGAAGTAGGGGAAAGACAAACAAAGAATCAGCCCCACTCACTGTCTGGGAAGGATGGTGGTAGACTGTGCCACAGGAGGTAAGACGCTGTGCTGTAGGGCCAGCCCCAGCAAAACAGAGGAAACCAGATAGGGGATTATTCTCACTTCTGCTCCCCTTTCTCTGTCTTGGCACCCCATCCACTTCTATCCCCTTTCTCTCTTGACCCAAGCCTTTGGGATACATGAATCCCCATCTCTGGTACCCTCCCTCGTGCCGTGATGATCGGCCCAGACCTTTTCTCTATCAGAAAGGAGGGGGAGGAGCCAAGTACTTTATACATCTTTTTTCATCTTCAGCCCTGTGAATTGGTTGCACAATCTGAATTTTACAGTTGAGCAAAGGAAAGCTGAAGAGATGAAATAATTTGCCCAGAGCCACACAGGGAGGAGCTAGGACTCTGCCCCAGGTCTGTCTGATGGCTCTGCATCAGACAAGACCTTCCCTCTGTCCCTGTCCCTGCCCCATCCAGCCCCTCTTCACGGCCATCAAGCTGAGCAGTAAATCAGAGCTATAACACTGATGAATTTTCCCCCTCCTGGTTGAACTGTTAGTGGGGTTACCAAGGCATCAGAATTACCCACAGGGCTAGTTAAACACAGACACTCCCTCCTGCAGATTCTGATTCCTGGGGTCTGGGGTGGGAACCAAGAATTTTCATTTCTAACAAGCTCCCAGGTAGTGCTTATGCTGCTGGGGGTGGGGTAGGGTGGAGAGGGACCCCACTTTGGGAACCACTGCTCCAAACCATCAGATTGAGTCTCCAGTGGTGGAGTTTCAGGCTGATAACAGGAAAACATTTGGGGCTCAAGAGATTTTCGCAGAGGCCCTGAAATCACACCAAGTAGGCAGCTGCCTCCTCCTCCTCGGGCAGGCTGCTTTTGCTCAAGTCTTTGATGTTCTCCAAGGTGAGCCAGAGAATGTGTTCTGTAACTTGATCTTTGGAGAAGAGAACCTCTGTGCCTGCATCTCTAGTGTCTGTGCTGAGGGCTGGAATTGCCAAGCACATGGGAAAAGGAGAGGAAAAACGAGACAGCAGCTGCAGAGCTGCCCCAGAGGCTGTGGCTCTGAGATTTTCATTAGCTGGGGCCCTTGTGTACCCTCGGGGTTGAGTCTGACACAGGCTGATGGGCCACAGCAGGTGCAGCCTAGACACAGCTGCCCCCACCTGCCCAGTCACTGACACGGAACAGTAAGGGAGTGAAAAGGCAGAGTGGCTGCTCACCTCTGGGCCACCCGGCAGAGGGCTGGGGAAGCTGCCTCCCCACCTGGCACATGCAGAGCGCAGGGAGGCAGCTTCATGGGAGGCAGCCCTGCCTTCCAAGGAACACGCTGCTGAACAGGGTGAGACATGGAAGCAGATACATGGAGAGTGAGGTAATACAGGCAATGTCTGAATAACCGAGAAGACTCAAACACCAGCCCCCTGCCCATGCTCAAGATAGCTAACACTTGTTGGTGTTCTGGACCATGGCTTTCGGAAAGACTTGGAAGAAACTTTTTGGTAAAAGAATGGTAACAACAGCAACAATGGCCATTTGTGAGCTTTTACTAAATGCTGTGCCCGGCCTCAGATTAAATTCAAGAGTTAAGTACTGTTGTTATTATTACAATTTTAATGATGAGGAAGTAGAGGTCCAGAGAGGCCACCCAGCCATAAACTGACAGAACCAGGATTTGAATCCAGATCCCAAAGCTCTTCACACCAGACGATGCGGCCTGCATTGAGCATGAGGGAGTTGCCGACGTGGCGAAGGGAACTTTCACCTAAAATTCAAGCGGGATGACAGGAGGCCGGATAAGACAAACAAGCCAGACTGGGTAGAAGTTTTTTTCCCTCTTTCTCCAATTTCTCTCGATTTGCTCATTTCCTTTAGTAAACATGGAAAATGACACCTCCCATCTTTTAAAAAGCCCTCCCTTGACTCTACTCCCCCCTTCAAGTACTGCTCCATTTCTCCACAATGCCCCACCAAGTTGTCTGTGCTAGTGTAGACGTGTGCCGGGTGAGCTAGGGAGGGGTGTAAGGGACATTCCCTGCATTGGGAGGGCTTTATGTCCTTAAAGGCGCTGGGGGTGGAGGGTGGGGCTGTTCTTGTTTCCGAATCCTATCTCTCTTCACCTCCCCACGAAGGGCTCTGTCTACACTGGGGCAGAAGAGGGGCTGCCGCTGGCCAGACTAGGGTGGAGCAATAGGGAAACATACGAGCTGAGGCTGGGGGGCAGGTGAGCAGTCTCAGATGTGATTGTTGTTCAGACTTCATTCTCCCAAGCACAATTATACTCAGGGTTATTTCATCAGGATCTGAAAGAAACAAACATTTGTGGGAAATCCCACAACACGCTAGATACTGTGCTAGATGTTTAATGTTCTCATTTACTCCTCAGGTAATGCAGCAGGGAAGGAAGTCTTTATTTTACAGAAGAGGAAACTGAGGCACAGATAGGTTAAAGTCCTTTACTAAGGCACCTAGCACATGTTAAGCCAGAACTTAAATCCAAGAAAGGGATGGGGTGGGGTGTGGGGGAACTTGCCCTGCTGACTTTATCTCAAAGAGCGTCCCAAAGAGTGTGTGGGTTGGGGTGGAGGGCAACCAAGCAACCACAGTGCCCTGAAACCCACCTAGACCCTCATTTTGTGCCTTGATACCCTAGAGTCTGGCCAGCTTTGGAGGTAGACAACCTGGCTCCAGCCCAAATGCTGAGTTAGCTCGTGGGGAACATGGCAGGTGATCCCAAATCCACACATTTTGTAGCCACACACGTCAGGAGGAGTATCTGATGCCATCATTTCAGAACAGGCTAGAACAAAACAAGGGAAGGACAATGGGGGCAATCCCATGAGCCAGGCAGCCCAGGACGGGGGCTTCCCAGAGGGGATGGGATTTCAGGACTGCTGGGCTAGGAGCCAGGTTGGTGTGGTGGTTGGAAGAGGGGATTTGGACGCAGCTTGGCTTCTAACCTGGCTCTGCTCACCAGTTATGTTTGCTAACTTCCCCCAGCCTCAGGCTTCTCATCTCTAAAACAAGAATAACTTTTCTTTGTACGGTACTGTGAGATAATACGTGAAGCCCTCGGCACAGCTCCTGGCACGGCAGCTTCATCAGTGGCAGCTAGCCATGTCCACATGTTGTGGTTGCTGGTACAGAGGAGCAACGGGCTGGCGTTGGGAAGCTATGGGAGGGAGCTACAGCTCAGGAGAAGTGAGGCTGTTTCTTTCTAACCTCAGACCTGAGGAGGGGTAGGTTCATCATCTGGGCCACATTCCCCAGGGTTCTTAGAGATGAATCCCGGGAATTCATGGGGATTCTCCTCGGATTCATGGAGAATTCTGCTGCCAGGCTCCTAAAGGATAGAGGTTTCTTGATGTCTAAATGTGACTTATTTCCTTGCGGCTCCTCATGAAGAAAGGATGAGAAGCTGCATCCATCTGCAGACGTTAGCAGCTGCTGCCCACTCCCCGTGTCTCCCAGCAGCGGTGGCAGCTCTGGAGAAACACCGAGGTGATCTCTGACTGCCAGGGATGTGGTTCAGAACCACGATTATCTCAGCACAGCTTATAAGAGACAGTTTTACAGCACAAGCGCCACATCCCCATGTTGTGGTTGCTCGTCAAGGCTGCCTGCCTCACCCAAGTCCCTGTTGGCCCACTCACCACACCCCGCTCCAAGGCATAGGCTTCCTGGCTCTCACCATAACAGATCTGTCCCCTTCAAGACAGCCATGAGCACAGTAGATGAAAGAAATTGGTATCATCCTTTTTCAGAAAAGGCTTAGAAATGCCTTCCCCCATTAAGCAAGACCATCTGTAAGAAGCAGGCACCACAAGGCATGTCCCCCCTTTCAAAGAGTGTGCTATTCAGCTGAGCGTGAAGAGGGCAATCACAAAGCATGTTATTAAGGATCAAAAGGAACGTCCCAGGCAATAAGCTCTTGAACCGTTTGAAGTTGACAGATCACTGGAGCCCAGGGTGTGGCAAAGAAGGCTTCCTGGCAGATGTGAGGTTTGCACGGGGGCGTTAGGTAAGAAGGATTTTAGTAAGAGAGAGAAATGGAAAGGGTTTTCTTTCCAGGTGAGAGGCTGGCATGAGCAAAGGTGTGAGGGCAGGAAAGCACACAGCACGTTAGGAGGCAAGGAGGGGACCAATTTGAAGTGGACAAAGTGTACACACAGGGAGCGGGAGCAGATTAAGTGGATGAGGCCTTGCCCTGCAGGCCATGGCAGGTGGTGAGGGATGGCAGGTGGTGAGGGACGGCCGGTGACTCGCACAGGCAGTGGGGAGCCAGGCAGGGTCTTGAGTCTGGGAGTGGTTTGTTAAAGCTTGGCAGAAGTGTGCAGGGTGCATTGTGGGGTAGAGGCGAGGCTGCAGCAATGCAACAGTGAGTGGAGATGAGTGCCCGGACTGCTGTGCAGACACAGGCACAGGCAGGAGGAGAGAGTGTGAGGTTCAACCGGAAGAAGACTAGAAGGGGCGTTGCTGCCCGTGGAAGCTGATGGGGAGGGAGGAGGCTGAGGGGACTCTAGCACTCCAACCAGAGTGGCTGGATTAAAGGTGTCAAAGAATCACGAAAGGAGTAATGTAGTGGGGGAAGGGGCTGAGTTTTCTGGGAAATGGACATGAAATGTAGAATGCAAGCCATTGTGTGCCAAACGGGGAGCAAGGACCCTGGAGCGTGAGATGGTCTTGAGAAGGTTTCTCCCAGAATCCAGAGACAGCGGCAGCAATATCAGATGCCCACTGGGGAAGCCTCAGCTCAAACACACTCCCATCCCCACCTCCTGGAGCCCTCTTGTCCCCCTACCCTGCTGTCATGTGCAGAAGCCCCCAAGCAGCCCCAGGACTGCCCCTCTGCCTTCATCCTGATTCACCATTGAATTATTTCACTCCCAAACAATAGGAACCATGTAATAATGATATTGTTACACCCAACAGCAATGGAACAGTAAAAAGGTTAATTACATTTATTTATTTTTTTTTAAAAATCGATGCAAAAGGAAGATGTTCAAACAGTTGGGCAGACTAATTGAAAGCTAATGTTGTCACTAAATTGAATTTCAAATGAATTTTATATTCATAGTTCATTTTGCTAATTTCATTCTCTGCATCCTGTAATTTGTTGACAGTGATTGATTATTTAAGTGAATAATATCTGTGTACCAGTATCATTTAGTAATAGAAAATGCCACACATGATCATAATGTTAATGAATACTATTTACTTAAATTGCCACTGCCTACTTAGTTTGTAGAAGGTATTGGGTCAACAGAGCCAACCCCAAGATTCAGGGGATTGGGCTGACTATGGGAACTCATGGCCATTGGAGTCACCTTCACAGCAGGGGGCTGGGAATGTCCCTGAACAGTTATGACACCAGGCCACATTTGCACATCACTCATGGGTCATGTATCACTATGTGTTTTTTTTCAGCAAAGAGAAAACAGAAACACAATATTCTGTGCTCCTCCCCCACTATTTCTGGGGTTTGAGATCTAGGAATCTCTCTCTTTTGGGTAGATTACTGGTTATGCTAGTGTTGAGAAAAACATGACTTGTGTGTGGGGAGTGAGAAGTGAAGGTGAAGAAAAGCTTATGATAGAGACAGAGTAGTGTTATTTGGATAGAACTATAGTTTAAAAAAATTTTTTTAAAATATAGATTTTCTAGGGCTTAAAATTCTCCAATTTCAAAGTGTATCAGAATCTCACCTGGATGCTGGTAGCTCTGACACGGGCAGTGCATGGGCAATATATATAGCCAAAGTGTTGTACCCCCATCATATTCTGAAATAAAAAAAATAAAAATAAAAAAAAAAAAGCAAATTCCCATGCTCTACTCCCTAGGAAATCTAGGAAGGGGCCCTGGAATCTGCATGTTAAATAAACACCCAAAGTGATGCTAATGACGGTGGCCCTTGTTAACACTGAGAAACACTGTTCATCCCTAAACATTCACTGTGACCAACTGATTCTGATTCACTCCATCCCTTGCTGCTTTCTCACCCACCCTCAAAACAACTTTATGAAATAACCACTGTTATTTTCCCCATGTTACAGTTGAGGGAACTGAGGCACGGAGAGGTTAAGTATGCAGTGATTAAAAGTCCAGATTCTGATAATAGACCTGGGAGAGAATGTTGCTTTCAATTCTTACTAACTGTGTGACGTTGGGCCAGTAAGTTACTTAACCCCTCTGAGCCTCAGTTTTTTAAACTGTAAATGGTAATAGTAATCCCTCCCTGATAGAGGATTAAGTGGGATTAAATAAAGTAAATTGCGTAATGCCAAGTGCCCAGTGAGCATCCAGTGAACTACAGCTCTTACTCTTGGCTGGCTCAGCATGAGCCCCACCCAAAATGAGACCAAGAGCAGCAGACAATGTGGAGAACAAGACGGCGAGCCCTGGCTTGGGGGAGAGGGGGGAGCACTGGAGCCTCATAAACAAATGATCTGGCCCAAAGTTTGTTTATTAAAAATGTCATTTTGAAAGTTCAGTTATTTTAAAAATGTGCTATCTACAGTGATACGTTCACAGGTGTGAAAATAATTTATATAAAATGTTCCAGCATTGTTTGAAATATAGAGAAATTTAAAACAACCTAAATGTCTACATCATTTTAAGGTTTACACATACCATGAGAAGCTATGCTACTATAAAAAGGAATGAGGACTTTCTTATGTTCTGATATGGAATATCTTCAAGTTTCAGCATAAAAAAGCAGAGATAGATAGGTAGGTAGGTAGATAAAAAGTCTAGAAGGATAGAAAAGAAACTGATATTATCAGTTGCCACTGGGCAGAGGAACCGAGTGGGGCTGGATGGAGGCTTTTTGCTCAAAAACCTTTTTGTACTTTTGAATTTTGAATGATGTTAATGTATGACAATAAATAATAATTAGATAAAATAGGAAAAGTGTACTAACAGCTATTTATTTATTTATTCATACCACAAATATTTATTGAGCCACTGCTATGTGCTAGGCCCTCTTCTAAGTGCTGAGGACTCAACAATTAACAAACAGGCAAGAATCCCTGCACTGTGGGTTTGTGTTCTGGTGGGAGAGAAACAATCAACATAATAAATGAGTGAAGTGTGTATCACACTAGAAATAATGGATGCTGGGGTGTGGATTGGGGAATAAAGCAGGGTCAGCAGAGTGGGGAATGCTAGGGTGTCTATTTTTAAAGGGTGGTCAGGGTAGGCCTCTCTGAGATGACGAGGCTTCCACAGAGACCCAAAGGAGGCAAAGGAGTGAGCCCTGCAGACACCTGGGGGAGAAACTTCCATGCAGAGGGAGCAGCCGGTGAGCACTTGGCGTGTTCAAGGAACAGGGGAGGCCGTTGTGGCTGGACTGGGGCAGGCAGGGTGGAGAGAGGGAGGAGCTAAGAGACAGAGAGGGAGGGAGGGAGAGAGGCAGGTCAGATAGGGCCTTTCAGGCCACAGTGAAGACTTCAGCTTTTATTTTGAGTTAAATTGAGAGCCACCGGAAGTTTTTGAGTAAAGCACAGTGATCCGACTTACATTTTAAAAGGATTGTCCTAGCTTGGGTATTGAGAAAGGACCGAACAGGGAGGTAGGATGGAAGTGGGAAGACCAATTAGGAGGCTGTTGCAATAATCCAGGTTAGGATTAGGGTTAGGACTTGGAGATATCTTTTTGGGGGCTACAATTTAACCCACTGCAGTGGCTTAGAACCAGGATGATAGCAGTACTGAAAAGATTCTTGACATATTTTGAAGGTAGAGCCAACAGTATTTGAGGAATAAGAAAATGAGAGGAGCCAAGAATGACTCCACAGGTTTTTGAGCAGCTGGAAGGACAGAGTTGCCACCAGTCGAGACTGGGAAGGTTGCAGGCAGATCAGATTGGGGGGAAGCATAGGACAGAAGTTCAGTGTTGAACATCTTAAGTTTGAGATGAGCATTAGGCATCTAAGCGGAGATGTCAGTAGACAGATGGATGTAAATGCTGGAGTCAAGGAGAGAGTTCTAGGCTAGAGACATAAATCTGAGTCATTGGCATATAGATGATATTTAAAGCCATAAAGCAGGATGAGATTGCCTTAGCAGTGACTATGTCCGAACGAGAGAAGAGGATCTGTGCCCAGGTCCTGTGCTGGGCTGTAGGCTGAGATGAATTTGATGACTCCTGCTCTCAAGTAGTCCATGGTCCACAGTAGGAGACAGATAGGTGCATAGATTGGTGCTCAGAAGTGTCCCAAAGGGTGCCAGCCACCCTTCTTCCCAAATCAGCACCCAGGCCACCATGAGGGATCCTTTCTTCCTCAACACATCTTCCAATTAGCCAGTAGGTTATGACTTCTGTTTTTATAGACTCTCATTAATGGTTCTTTTAGACATCCATATGCGTAAAAGAGTAAGCGCAAGAAGAGGGAGGGCAAAGCCCCTTGTAGTTTGGGGATGTTCCTTACACTCTCCAGGAAGGACCCAGGCTGTGGCACCCCCAAGTTCATCTCCACCACAGCAGAGGGTGCTCATTTCTGATTTTTCTTTCCAAAAAGGCCAGTATGACACATCTACTCAGATGAGAGTAACTCTGCCTTTCTGAGAGGCGTTGCCAACATCTCTTCATTTCAGTGATCCACACTCCTATTTGTTGAAAGATGAGAAAACAAATATATCGGCAGGTTGTCATGAAATATTTTCTCCCCAAATCCAATATACTGTGTGTGATTCAAATCTATTTATACTCTTAAGAAATTAAAATCAATGCTTCTGTTTGTAGCCTGGCCATTTGCTGTTATCGAGTTTGCCTTCACAGTGAAGAGACCGGTGAGAGCTTTCTCCACTCACCAAGCTTGTATGTTTCTGATGGGGCCAAGGTCCCGGCATAGGCAGGAGTGGTCAGTTCAAGCAAAGCCAAGTTCAAGCGTGTCACACTTCTGTGGACTGTCAGTTTAGTTAAGTTTTAATGGCCACAGATTATAAATTCTTGAAATTATGCCTTTGGGGGTATAGGGAGGCAGGAATTTGCCTACACTATTGGAGTTTCAATTGGTACAACTAATTCATACATCATTAAAATGTGCATATCCTCCAACCTGGTCATTCCTTATATGGGAACAGAGCCTACGAATACCCTCACATACGTGCACAAAGTGTATTGCAAAGCTATTACCTGCAGCATTCTTAATAATAAGTGCAAAACCAGAAACAACCTACAAGTCCATCAGCACATTTTTTGTACCATCTATATAGTGGAATATTATGTGTCTTATGAAAGGCAGAGTGTATTTGTATGCTAGAGCTGCCATAGCAAATACCACAGACTGGGTGGCTTAAACATCAGAAACTTATTTCCTCACAGTTCTGGAGTATACAAGTCCGAGATCGCAGTGTCAGCAGGGTGGTTTCTTCTGAGGTCCCTCTCCTTGGCTTGCAGATGGTAGCCTCCTCCCTGTGTCTTCACATAGTTGTCTCTCTGTTTCGTGCATGTTTGGTGTCTCTTTCTATGGCTTCATCTTCTCTTCTTATAAGGACAGCAGTCATATTGGATTAGGGCCCACTCTAATGATCCATTTTAATTTAATTACCTCTTTAAAGGCCCTATCTCAAAATACAGTTGCATTCTGACGTACTGGGGCCTTAGGGGCTTCAATATATGAATTTTAGGAGGACACAATTCTGCCCATAACACTTGACGAGCTCCATGACACCCTGCTGAGAAAAAGAAGCAAGTTGCAGAAGAGTATGCACAGTATGATTGATACTAATGTTGCTTTAAAAATAGTGTGTGTGTGTGTGTTTGTGTGTGTGTAGAAGAACATCAGCAAGGGCATACTCCAAACAGTTAACAGTAGATCTCTCTGGAGAGTAGGACAGGAGTTTGGAGGACTCCAAATTTTTATTTTATGAATGCCTGTATCGGTTGTTTGCTTTTTAAAATAACAACTGTGCAATACGTTTGTAATTTCATTTTTACAAATCTGACAGGGAGAACAGGAAGGCTGCTCTTGCCACTGGGAAGATCCCCTGATGATACATGTGTCTCAGTAGTTTCATCATCACCACCACTGTCATCACAGTATCAAGTGACTGCTATGTGCCAGGTATTTACTATCAATCTCATTTAACCCCCACCATAATTCTGTAAGCTACATGTTAGTACTTCCATTCTACAGATGGAGAACTTGGGCTTAGAGAGGTTAAGCAATTGGCGCAAAGTCACAGAACAGGTAATTGACAGGACTGGGTCTACCAGAGGCCATGCACTGGGCCTCATGGATGGCTTGAACCAAATCTTTTCCTTTGTCAGAAAAACACCTTGGGGCACCTGCTGCTGAGCTTGTTCATGGCAGGGGATTAGTGACATTTCCTTACAAAGGGGATGTCCCCTTTTTGGCTACTGGGGACTAGACAAGGAGATGACCACAACTAGTTCTTCAACCGCTTCTTCTTCAAGCTAACATTCATGAGTGTCCACTACACACCCGGCTCTGTTAGAAACTCTTAATACCTATTAATGGACCCCTAACAACAACCCTATTTATAGATGAAAATACTGAGGCCCAAAGAGCTCACAAAAAGGGAGGGACTGCTTGGTGCCCTGCTCTCCATTACAATAATGGGCAGGAAGGAAGAGCATAAATAATACAAGTTCCTTGAGAATCAAAAAGGTTCTATTGACAAATGTGGGCCAGATAGCATGGAAGTAAACGGATTCATCACTAAGTGATATAATGGTTGTTGCAGTGCCAGGGACAGTGACTGGCACAGTGTGCATCCTCCTGGACAAGCTGGGGCTCAGCCTCAGACCACAGGCAAAGGGACAGCTGCCTGGGATGGGCACCAGGCAGAGGCCACACTGATCCCGGGGTTGCAGAGTGTGGGCCTACATCCAGAGGTGAACTTGAGCTCCAGAGCCAAATCAACCTGGGAATTCCTGGAAATTCTAGAAGCTGAGAGTTCAGACTTAACTGGGCTGGAGCCTGGGGGTTCTTCCTTGTTCACTGGGGCAAAGCTGCAGGAGAGTCTCTGCAGTAGGTGGGAAGTGAGGATGAAGGAGCTGGACAGGCTTGAGCTCATGGTAGGTGCTGAACACAGGCTAGTTTCCTTTCATGACGCTAAGAAGTGTTCATGAGTGCATTGGTGACATTTGGGGTGCCTCAGAACTCCGTATTTCTAGCCAACATTTTTGTTAATACCCTTAGGAATGGTCAGACTCCACTGGGGTATTGGGTCCAGCTGATAATTTTGTGGTGGAGGCAATGTTCAAAGCTGTGCACAAAAGCAGGTTGGAAAAAATAGCCAAAATTCTGCAAGACAAAATGGGGACCCACAGGGATGAATGCAAAGTCATGCAGTTGGGTGTACATCATTGTACAAGATGGCTTGAGAGGTCGGGCTGGACAACACTTCATATGAAGACTTGAAGGTACTCACTTGGCCACGAGTTCTATGTGAACTTAAAGTACAATATGATACAGCTGCTGGAAAAGCTATTGCAAATTTAGTGTGCATTCCTATGTTTGACTTTGCAGTCTCTGAGTACAGTACATGTAGAGGAAGAAAGACAGCATTTAGGAAGGTCTTATGGGAAGGGTTAGGGTGGCTGTAGATGTCTAGCTTGGAGAAGAAAAGGCTCAGAGGATGCATGATTGGAAGGACGATCACAGGGCAGAGGAACTAGCTTATGTGCTACTTTGGGGGGCAGACCAGATGATGAGAGTTCCAGGAAAGCAGACTTCAGCTTAACATATGGATGAGTTTTTGAGCAATCAAGCTTTCCAAACAGGAATATGTGTTGTCTAGAGGCATGGAGAGGTGGAAGGGGGGAACAGAGGTTGTTAGGGGATGGGGTCAAAAGAATGAAGGAGGGGCACATAATCTGGTCCTCCCATGTATTCACCACAGCCTTGAACAAGTTACTTAACTTGATGTCTGTAATGTGGACATTCAAATCATGCTACCTTTTAGAGATGTAGTGAGGGCAAAATCAAAGAGTGCAAGTAAATTATTTTGCATAACATTTGGCGTGTGGTAAACACTCAATAAATGCTAGCTATTATTATTTGCCACTGGGTGAAAGGTTGGGTAATTTATCTCTACGAACATTGCCAAGGCTAAGTTTGGTGATTTTATGTCTCATTCATCTCCATTTCCTCCCTCCAAGAAGTTGCTGTAAAGAAAGAAAATGAGTGAATTTCAAACTCATTTTCTTTTATTGCTTCCCTCTTACTCCCGCCAAGGCGTTTCTAACTCATGCGATGGCCACAGGCTAACTATGTAAACTACAGACTTTATTTTTAGCTCCTTCTGTGACCTCTTCTCTTGTACCAAACATCCTGGAAGTCTGCTAAGGTTTGCAGAAGATATGCTCATTGGAAAATATTTGCTCATCTCCAAACGTCTTTAAATTTAAAGTTGATTGCCCTGAGACCTTTCATCAGTAGTAATATCAATGGGCTGAATCAAGTTCAAGATCAATCGGCTCCTTATGAAATGAACCTGGAAGAGGCCGACAGACAAATACAAAGTGCTGAGCCATTAAATTGAGACAGAAACCTTTTCCTTCAAGCATGGGATGAATGTGTGCTGGTGGTATGGGTTGCTGGGCTTGTCGTTTTTAGCTAAATTTGGTAGAGAAGGGAAAAATCATGAGAGAACCACAAGTTTGTTCTTTTTCTACCAGAAGCTGGCTGAGGCAGACACTGCAAAGTATATACCTATTCCTCCTTCCTCCTTACTAGTCAAAGCCCCTGTTTTGTTCAGAATGTGCCCAGTTAATCATACTTCCCCAGTCCTCCTTGGTGCAGCTGATTCTGACCAATAAACAATAAACAAAGGCAGACTTCTTGTTATATGTGAATGGTAAGCCTCTTACCTGTTTAAGTCACAGTTTATCAGGTGTTCTGTTACTTCCAGCCACACAGAATCCTATCCGATTCATAGGCCAGCTACTTACTAGGTATTTCCATTAATTTCCACTGCATAACAAATTATTTGAAAATTTAGTGGCTTAAAGCAACCATTCTATTGTTTGTCATGATTCTGTGGGTTGACTGAGGCTCAGCTAGACAATTCTTCTGGTCTCTCTTGAGCTCTTATGTGGTTGCAGTTAGAAAGTCCAAGATGGCTTTATTCACATGCCTGACACTTTGGCAGGGGCAGCTGAAGGGCTGGGACCTCTCTTGCTCTCTCTGCGTTCTCTCATAGCTCGTAGCCTTTTTACATGGCAGCTGGATTCTGACAGAGTGAGATTTCTAAGACAGCACCTTCCAATGTGCATCAAGCCTTTTCTGGCATCCTGCCTGCTAATGACCATGGGCCAAGCCCAGTCACCCACAAAGGTCATCAGACTAACAATGTACCACACCAGAGATGTTATAGAGTGATGATCTCTCTATATAGAGGATAGGACCGAATAAACCTCCAAGCCCTTTATAAATAGTAAAGTCTTCTCCACTATGTTCTCCATGATTTCATCCTCCTTCCCTGTCTTGCTACTCATTTCCTTTTCCTTGCCCTATAACATTTCCTTGTCCTACCCACCTCCCCTCCCCGAAAAATAAAAGGAAAAAAATTCTGGCCATTCCAAGTTCCTAAAAAGCATCCCTATGAATTAGGATCTAGGAATTAGGGTCTGAACCTTTTAAACTAGTGTTATAAACTGATATAGCCTCCAGACATGTTTTGATTGGGGCACAGTTTTTAAAAATAGGGAAACTTCATCTTAGAATCCATACTCTAAGCTTCTGTTGAAAATTCGAAAGGGCGAGCAACCCTGGACCCATATTCTTCCATGGCAACACCCGGCAGGAGCTAACTTGAAGCCTTACCTTTTTGAGGGCCCAGGGTTGTCCTGTTCACCACAGCCCCCACCGTTCCAGATTGTCTTGTTCAAATTGCAAGTGCAGGTTCTAATGGGGGTCTGACTTGTCCACCCCACTCATTCTGGCCTCTGAAGCTTTGTGAGTTACAACCCCTGCTTTAAACTTACTCTGAAGTTTCTCCCTTTCATCATTTCCCTCCCCAGACAAGTCATCTCCTCTCCACAAAATGTGCACATTGTTATTTTGCACTCACCATAATTCCATCATTTGCCTTATCTAAAGCCTCCCCCAGCTTGAGGCCAATTCCTCAAAAAATCCCCTGCCCTTCTGCCCTTCACTTAAGCAATGCCTAAATCCCACCACCTTTTAATGTCCTTGTTTGACTTAATAATGGTAAAGCCAATAGTGGATTCATCTTCATTTAATAACTGTGTTTAAATCCAGGACCCCAGACTCTACTCCTCCTTCATAGTATCTCATGTCAAAACCTGTTGATTATAAAAGCCACTGTTTCTGGATTACAGAAAGATGCTCAAGACAGAAGGACAGAGTCTTCATGTAAGAGAACATTCCATAATGTGAGGACTGAGAAACACAACTGAGTCTTTATCAAAGAGACAAATTTGGTCCAAATTTGGAGAATCAACTAGGGCAGTGGTTCTCAAAGCACAGTCCTTAGAGCAGCATCACCTGCAAACTTGTTAGAAATGCAAAGTCTTGAGTCCTACCCCTGACCTAAGGAATCAGAAGCTCTGGGGAGTAGGGCCCAGCAATCTGTGTTTTAACAAGCTCCCCAGGGCTTTCTGATGCACACTTCCATTTGAGAACCATTAGAGCTATCCCACACCATTAGACTTGTGGTTCCAATTTGAGCTAAGCAGAGTGAGTGGACCCCTCCCCAAGAAGCAGCTGGTTCTGCTGTCTTTTTCATATTTTCCGAAGTCCCTTATGTCTGCAGCTAAGTGATTCTCAAAGTGGCCCAGCATCGGCACCACCTGAGGAGTGACTGCCAGCCTTCCTCCTCACTCCGAATCACTAGATCTGGGCTGGAGCCTGGAAATATGCAGCTCTGACAAGCTCTCCGGGTGATTCTAGTGATCACTCAGGCTGGGAAACCGTTTGTGGAAAGTACCTGCTCATGGGTTTGCTTCTTTCCACCTCCCACTAAGCACAGGTTGGGCAATTTGGTGTGGTCCTGGAAAATGCTTTGAGAGCCTGTCGATTCTGCCACTGGTTTGGGAGAGCCACTGAGAGGCAATGTAGCATCTAAGGAGCTTTTAAACTAAGAAGTTTTAAAAAACACCTTCTTGCAGTCTGCCCCTTTTCCACATGCCAAGTGTAGCTCCCTCACCCCAAAGCCCACATAGCCAAACTATTTGGTCTGCCAGCCCTTTGGGGCTTTCCATAATGACATTTGACCTATAATATGCTTTCCGCCTGGCCACAGGGGATGTTTGCAGACCTTTTGGAGGGCTAATAAATAAATGATCTGCTTCCTTCTGGCCACAGGAAACCATCTCAAGGTCAATGATATTGCAGAGTAGGGCTTTACAGGCTTGCTAAGATTAAAAAATCATCAGTTCCCACTAACCACATCCCCTCTTTTCTGAAACTTTGAAGCTTTGCTGCAGCGAAAAGGAGCACAATTAAGCCTCGATAAAATTTTAATAGCAGGAATTATGCACTCTGCAACCAGCCTACAATTAGCCGTTGCTATGCTACGGGCAGAACCTAATCACGATAATGAGGCAAACAAAGGGAGGGAATTAATCAGGGCTATAAGGTTAGTGCACAGCCGGTTCCATCTCAGAGCACTGATTTCTGAAACGCAGCAGTTGGGCCCCTGGGAAATCTCAGTCCTATGCAAGGTTAGATTAGCTGGTGTGTGTATGGGGTATATGTGTGTGATCTTCTGAGTAAGGAAGACTATATGCAATATCATCCCCACCACCACCACAAGGATGCATTCATTAAAAAAAAATGATGATGCCCCTACTCTGTGCAGGAAACCATGCCAACTTCTGTGAGAGAGATATTGTTATACAAGACACAAGCTTTGCCCTGTAGGACTTTGCTATTCCAAGAGTGGTTCTTGGACCAGATGCATCAGCACCACCTGGGAGCTTGTTAGAAATGCAGAATACTCAGGCTCACCCCAGATCTCCTGAATCACATTGGAGTTTAACCAGATCCCCAGGTGATCTGTGTGCACACTGAAGTTGAGACGTCCTGCCCTAGGAGATTTCAACCTGGTAATAATAACTGTTGTTATTATAATTATAATAACTATTATTTCCACCAGGTTCTGTGGGAGGCATTCAGCATTTGTGATTATCTCATATAATCCTCACAATAACCCTATGAGGGTCCCCCCGTTGTGGATGAGAAGAAGCTGAGGTTCAGAGATGTTAAGAAACTTGCCACTGAACTAGTTAACAGAAGGAAATAGAATTATAATCCCAGGATTTTCTGATTCCAAAGACTAGGTGTTGGTCCAGAATGGCCCCTATCACACATAGACCAAGGGTGAATAAAGACAGTCAGAATTCAGGTCAGTATATGACAAAGGGCCACAAGTCAGTTTTTTTACAAAGAGGATAGTTTTAGGAGATCATAAAGGGGCAATGGTCCCTTGTGCTGGGGGTGACCAGGAATGGAGGAAGTAGTATTTGAGCTGGTATTTGAATGATTAGTTGGATTTATGCAGGTATAATGGTGGGAGGATGTCCCAAGTAGCAGGATCAGCAGAAGCAGAGCACAGTGATTTGAAGGCATGAAGGATGTCTGTAGGGCTAACGAGTAGAACACCTAGGTACGATACACATGTGAGGTGGGGCTGGTTTACGGAAGGCCTTAAATGTCAAGATAAGGATTTGGACTTCATTAGGGAGTGATGAGGATCCATGGAGGATATCTGAGCCAGGGGTATAACATGGTCAGGCCAACCTCTAGAAAGATCTTTCCTGGCCGCAGTGAGCTGCATAGAGAAGCCCAGAGAACCCCCAGCTGACATGGAGCCAGTGGGATCAGAAAGGAAGGGGTGCCAAGAGATCCTGCATGGAGAGGAGGACAGGCCCCAGGGCTGGTGGGAGATGTGGGCCAGGGCAATGTGTGGGTCAAAGGCTCCAGCTCCACGCTCCAGCCTTGCCAACTGGCGGAGAACACTGGAGTCAGAGGGAAAATAGTTTGGGGAGAAAATGGTGGCATGGTCTGAGATGCATTTCATTTTTTATTCAGCAAATGTTTGTTGAGAGGGACAGCAAAATGTGTAAGGCAGAGAGCCCACATTCGTGACAGCTAATATTGACTAGGCACCATGTGCCATGCCTGAGCTCAGTGATTTACAGGCATTTTCCTGTGACCCTCACCATAACTCCTGAAGTGACTTGTTACCAGGGACTCTCAACCCAGGCTGCCCGTGAAAATTACCTCAGGAGCTTTAAAAAATACCAATCCCTTGGGCCCACCTCCAAACAGGTATGCGCACTGTTACAGAGTTGAGTGACGGTCCTAGTTCAAACTATGAAGGTGTCGGTTGAATCTTAGTGGAACCTCCAATTTTGTCAATGCCCTGTAGCCAAAGACAATTGGGAACACATCTGTGGTTGAACAGGTGGGGCTTATCACTCATTGCAGAGAGGGAGAATGTACAGCTTGGGGAACTGTGGGGGGGTGTTCTCTCCAGGAGAGGATGGTAGAACCAATCATAGGATTTGGGCTTTGATAGGATGACTTGGGGGAGGGTCTAAGAAAGTGGGGGTCACTCTACATTGGATGCTATCAGAAAGCAGACAATTCTATGATTGGGTATCTCAATAAAGCTCACCTACAGGGACTAGGAGAAACCAGAATGCAGATAAAATTGAAATTGCTGAAGAAGCAGTCACTCATCTTGGCCAAGGGAGGGGCTATTTGGTATTTTGTGGGTGGCAGAATGACCTTGTTCTTGTCCGTGCTGGATAAAATGATGAAGTGGCCTGCTTCGTCTCATTTTATCCTGGTCTCAGAGTAAACTTGTCTGAGGTTGGTACCCTGTGAAATTGTTTAGCTCCAACAGGAGAACACCATGGCTTAGTTGTGAGGGTCAGGCCGGCTTCGGAATGTCAGGGGCGGCTATTTTTTTCTTTCTCACCACCCACTCCCCATCCCCCCACCTCCAGAGGAAAGAGAAGACAGAGTAGAGCGGGAAAGAAAGAGTGAAAGCAGTCTTCAAATTAACAAGGTGAAAAGAGGAGGCAAGAGAAGAAAAAGGTGAGGGAGAAAAAGCCTTGTGGATCCTGCTGCCCGGCTCCCAGCTGCACCATCTCGCGGCTGAATCTGGGGCAGGAAAGGGACGAGGGGAAGCCATCCGTTAATTTCTCACTGCCTTGCAGCCCAGCCCTCCCGTGTCAGCAGTGACCTTGCCCCTGCCACCCCCCCTGGAGCAGGAACTCTTTCCCGCCATCTGTTTGGCATTGGTGACTGGTGGTGCTCAGCTTGGTGGGAAGGGGAACCTGCTCGTGGAAGGGGAGGAGGGAGCAGTAAGGGTCCAGCGAGCCAGGCCTGCAGCTTCTGGGTGGGTGTGTGGGTGTGTGTGTGTGTGCACGCTCGCATGCTCACTCTGGCTTACAGAAACCTTGGCCAGACTGTTCCTGAGGTAGGTTGTTGCCCAAGGTGTACGTGCCGAGGCCTCTCCATGAATCTGGAGCCCTGGCCCCAGTTCAGGTGTGGCCTCCCTGCCTCCACCCCAACTTATCTAGAGGACTAGGGCATGTGTCTGGGCCTCCAGCGCTCCCACCTGGCTCAAGGGTCTGACATCTGAGGGGCAGCACCATCCCTCCACCGTGGAGCTGGCTCTCTGAAACTGATGATGTGAGTGCCTTGGAGGCAGCGTGGGCCAGGTGGCACCAAACATGCCATGTCTTTTGTGCCTTTCTTGACTTGGCTCAGGCTTTTCCTGTTCCTGGAATGTCTGTGTCTACCTTGCCCTATTCAGCCTTCAAGACTGAATGCAAATGCCTGCCTCCCCCAGCCAAATCAATTATTCCCTCCTCCCTATTCCCAGAGAGAGGCCTTTGCTCTTGCTTCTACAGAAAAACTTCTCACACTGTATTTATTATTATGTGTTCCTTACCCGAGTGTCTCTGCAGCTGGACAGGGAGCTGGTTTATTTATTGCTTGGTCCCCAGCCTAGAACACTGCCAGCCTCACAGTAGACATTTGGGAAATGCTTTGGAAGAAAAGGGAGGGGAGGAGAGAAGCCTCCATAACCATGTCTAACTGCCCAGCAACCACCTAGAGGTCATGGGGGATTCAGAAGAAGGCACAGTC
Source organism: Daubentonia madagascariensis (assembly GCA_023783475.1). NCBI lineage: Eukaryota > Metazoa > Chordata > Mammalia > Primates > Daubentoniidae > Daubentonia > Daubentonia madagascariensis. The sequence goes on along the minus strand of JAKFHU010000144.1, from coordinate 37,034 downwards.
TTCCCTCTGCGGCTAAGATAGAGCCTGGTTGCTGTTAAAGGCAGGCAGCTCATTCCTTATCCAGGCCAAGCTGCAGCTGGTTGTCCCTCACTCTTTCTCTTCCCATCTTATGGGAGCTTTTATGGAGTCAGGAGTGTGGAGAAGGCAGACCTGGGAGAGCCCTAAACTCAGGAAGCACGTAGTCCACAGACAGCAGCAGGGGTCCTGGTGTCAGCCTGGTGAAGGCCTCAGAGGAAGGGGAAATGTCAGGTGGCTCCTCTGTTAACACAATTTTAACCCAGTGACTTTTGTTGCTCTCAGAAGCCACAGAGAAAAAAATAAAAACAAACTGAACACAAAAAACAATAGCAAAGTTCCCAGGGAAATATGATGGGGGAATTGGGGATTAGGAAACATATTACTCACCCCCTGAGCTCCCCTGGGCAAAGCAGACCTACTTCAGCACTTGTCTGGTGCGGCTGGGTCCCTGGGCAGATGCAGGCTGTCATCTCCTGGCTGTTGTCTGGGCCCCTGCAGGGGGAACCTACATGCTGTGATGTTCAAGTGGAGCTCAGTCTCCTCTTTGCAAACTCAAATCATGGAGCTTTTCAATTACGCACTTCAGCAACCAAGCTTCGGTGGCAATGCTAAATGAAAATGATGATCAGCACATGCATAATGATTCATGCCATTTGTAATTGGTGAGACACATAAAGAGAATAGGGAGAGGCAATTAAGGCAGGAGGGATTTCTTTTTTCTTTTTCAGCTTCAGATGAGCATGTTGGTCAGCACCTGGGGACTTGCCAACTTGTCAAGTGCTACCTCAAGGCCATGTCAGGAACCACAGAGAGGCCTCCTTTCAGAAGTTCAAAGGTTCAGATGGGAGGGGAAGAGATTTGGGAGTAACATCTGAAATGTCCCCCTGAGTCCACCCCCATGGGGTGTCAGGAGAACAAGAGACAAGATCTTGGCAGCTGTGATTTCAAAGCCTCTCAGCACAGCAGAGCAGCCTACTGGAAGTCATACCGACCAAAGTTCAAATCCCAGCTCCACCACCTGCTAATTCTGTGATCTTAGAAAAGGTGCTTGAACTCCCCAAGCTTCCGTTCCATCATCTGTAACAGAGAGATCATGGCTGTTGTGTAAGGCTGGTGGGATGTGGGTTGAATTAAAGGAGATGGCATACAGGAAAGGAGGGAGCACAAGGCCTGGCATATCAGAGGTGCTCACAAAATGGAAGTTCCCTTCCTCTACCCCATGTCCCTGCACAGGACAGGAACATGCCCTCCTGGACCCTCCCTGCCCACATACCCAGACATCTCAGTTTCTCGTCAAAATTAATTATCCAGAATTTATCAGTGAGCACCTCCTTGGCAAAGAGGAAGCACTTGGCTGGAGGTGGTAGCTGGTGGCTTCTAAATATTGACTCTCCTGTGTGTAAAGCAGAACTTCTAATTTGTCCCAAATATTACCCATCCAAATGCAGGTTGAGTCCCAAGTGGAGCAGGCTGGGATTGGATATGAGTCTCTCCTTCCCCATCGTGTTTTTATCAATTCTAATCACCTCTCTGTCCAGACTGCTGGCCTCCAAGTTTTTAGCTTCAAGTGATTCATCTCAAAGGCCACCCTACGGGCCCCTCATCTGCTGTTTAATTGGAGAAGGGGGTTTGAGAGGCCCCAGTGCCTTAATTGCATTTGTTAATGGGTAGGTGCAATTATCCCTGCCACACTCCTGCACACTGCCAGGCAGACAGAGATGATTAAGGGGGTCCTTGCAACTCCAGCTCCCTGCATCCCTCTCCACTAATTGAGCAGTGGGGGAAGTGATGTTGAGTTCCCTCACTCCTTTCTTTAAATTAACTCCTGGCTCCAAAGTCCTCCTTGGAGCAGTGCATTGGCCACATGGCTCAGAGTGTTCAGTTCCAACCCCATTTGTCACTTGTCACTTAGGCATGGGCCCAGTCAGACCATCGGTGGGTCTATCCATCACCCACAGGCTGGGAGTGCTGGGGAAGGGAGGGGTGCCTTCATGGCCCCCGAGGGTGATATCATCCAGCCTGGTGGTGGCACTTGATTTCCCATTGTCCTCTGAGCCTTGGCCACCTGTGCTCAGCCCCAGTCTGGACTACAACACTTGCCTACTGACTGGTCCTCTGCTTGCTGACTCTGCGTGTTCTCCACCCAGCAGCCAGTGTGATCAGCTTGAAATGCAAATGGGGTCAATGCTAAAAACCTTCTATAGCTTCCAAATACATTCAGAATGCAATACAAGCTCCATGCCATCACCTACAAGGTGCTGGCGACCCAGCCCCTGGCACGCTCTCCATCCTCAGCCTGTAACCCTCTAGCCCTTCCTTACTAAGCTCCAGCCACGCTGGTCTTCTTGGTCCAGTTCCCCAAACATATCAAGCTCTTTCCAGCCTCAGGGCCTTTGTACATGCTCTTCCCTCCGCTTGGAAGAAGTGGCTTTCACACTTTTCATGGTCAGCACCTTCTTATGCTTCATGTCTCCATTTAAATGTTGCTTGGAGAGGCCTTCTGCCCTTCTGTGACTGCCACGTCTTAAGTAGTTTCCCACCCTCTTAGTTCTTTTTTTGTTTTTTTTGTTTTTTTTTTTTTTTGGTGAAAGCTTTGTTTCCTTCAAGATATATACCACAATTTTTTATTAGTTTTGTTCTTTGATTTACTTATGCTAACGTAGAATGTTAGAAGGTGATCAGGGTTCTTCTTACCAGCCAAGGCTGGTGATGAATAATTCTCTGGGATCCTGAGAATTAGATATTGGGTAAAGAGAAAAGTGGGGGGAGAGAGAGAGCATTGGGATGGGAAAGGTCAGCTAACAGGGTAGATGACATTGAGACATAGATGCATTTTGTTCTCATGAAAATGAAGACTGTCACTTCCACCTTCCATCTTCCCAATGCCCATCTGCCCCCCACTGCTCCTGCGTGGGTCTAGCTCCTCTAGGTGGCACCTCTCTCATGCTCTCACACCTCCTTCCTCGCTCCCCATGGAAATTCTCCTGCCCTGCAACCCACCACAGCACGGTGTGGTCAGGTGAGCTGGGGATTTGGCCTACCTAGCATTCACTCCCCCTTTTTTCTGGAAACAGCATTCCAATTTTTTGGAGGGGGCTACCCTGCTGGATATAGGCTTGGTAGGACTGTCAATCACAGCCGTCTGCCCTCTCCCAGCCAACAGGTGGTACTGGACCCAGGCCTTCCTCCCGAAACCTGAATCCTAAATGGAAACACTAAAAGATATTTAAAATAGAAGTTTATTCATTCTGAAATTCTGAAATGCTTGTCTCTTCCTGGCACCCAGACCCTCAAAGCTGCCCTGCTTCCTGTCCTTTCTAATCACATGTCTTCAACTTTCCCTTGCCTTCTGGTGCTGTACCACAGTCCTTCAAAGAATTCTTTTTTGCTCATGATAGTGGGCTTTGATTTCTGTTGCTTGCAACCAGAGATCCCTGAGTAGTACTGACTGATACTGACTGTATCCGCACAAACTGATATGGTGGCAGACCACTTGTCTTGTTTGTTGGCTGGGTGAACTTGAGCTGGCTGGGAGAATTTGGAGATGTCTTTGGGCCTCAATTTCCTTGTCAGTAAAACGAGGACAATTATAGCATGTTCCTCACAGTTACTGTGAGGATTAAAAGACTTGAAGTGTTTGCACACTGAAGGGCCTGGCGGTCCTCCCTCTCGCCACCTCTTCCTAACCTCTCACACAAGTGCAGGAGGAGATGTGGTGAGGCAGGGATGGCAAGTCCCTGCAGAGGTTGCTATGGGAACCCCAGCCACATGGGCAGCATCCCTGGGGGTACCCGGGAGGGGCTAGGCAGCTGCGGGGTGGCTGGCTGCAATGACTCTGCCTTTTGGAGCAGAAAGGCTCAGCTGTTCCTGTCTCCCCAAGTCCCAACTCAGCCCTGTTCACAGAACTCCTAGCAGAGCAGCTGTTCAGCTCCTGGAGACCAGAGGGAGAGTGCACTCTGTGCGGCTCTCAGCTCCCAGTCTCAGGGGAGGCTGGGAGGGAGGAAGAGCATTACTCAGCTCAGAGTTCTCAGACTGAAAACGAGCCTTAAGAAGCCACTTAGTCGATCAATCCGACAACAAACCTTCAGTGAGTCGGTTCTGGGAGCATTGAACTGGATGGGCGGTGAGGGAGACGGAGAATCAGAAAACATTAGTGGAAGGACATTAGCGGAAATAAAAATAGAAGTTGAAGACAGCAACCAGGGCTATCATTTGTGGAGCACCCACCATGGGTGAGCCGCTCAGCTAAGTTCTCCGCACGTCTCTACAGTGGGCACCATGGGCTCTGCCGGGAGGCGTGGCATGCCCTTTTCACTGATGTGGAGGCTGAGCTCAGCACATGCCCAAGCGCTACCTGTCCAGGAACGATCACCTAGTGTGGTCCTATTTACAGACTAATTTATTTATTCACTCACACCCAGAAACTTGAACACCAAGTGTGTTTTGGGCTCTGTACCTGACGTGCTTGGAGTTGAGGTGGGAGGTGCATGAGCATCCAGGTGTCAGTGATACCAGGAGAGCCCAAGAAGGGCTGTGGAAGCCATAGGATGGGGCAACACATGCCTTGAATCCAGGGTGAAGCAGGGAGGTGTCGGCTCCACTGGGCCTTGGAGGGTGGGTGAGCGGCAGTTCAGCAAAGGAGAGGTGGAAGGACGGAGGAGGGAATCTCACATGGTGAGCCCAGAGAGACAAAAGCACACAAAAAAGGAGCAAACTCTGTAGTGTTTGTGGGCATAGATGTGTGTCTATCTACAAACACATCATGTGTGTGCATGCATGTTCATGCATGCTTGTGGGCTGCTGTCTGGACACACATTCGTGGTTGTACATGTTTCTGTGCATGTGGGAGTCTGTGTGCTCTCAGGCATCCTGCATATCTGCATGACTTTTTGTGTGTCTGTGCCTATGGCCTGTGTGTCTCTGCCCCCAGCCCAGATGTGAATCCCCCACCACCCCTTCCTTGTTGTGCTCTGGGCGCAGTGCAGGATTCTGTGTGTCAGGCACCCCCAGAGACTTTAGCTGCTTTAGAGGCTCCTGCTGCTAAAGCAAGATGCATTTTCCATCCCTGTTTGATGCAGCAACACGAACCCCAAGGCAGTTCTTCAAAGGGAGCAACTGGGGGTGGAAAGAAAGACAGTAAACATCAGGATTAAAACTGTGAACTCAGCCTGCCCCTGCTCCAGACCTGGCTCAGGGCCTCTTCCCACAGGTGGGCTTTGATTTGACAACTGCATGTCCCCAGGCCAGGACCCCAGGGGGCTGAGGGGACACTGGGAACAGAGAGATGGGCAGGGCTGGGGAGGGTGTGGGGAGCTGCTCTCTCCCACTCAGCAGCTCCCTGCAGCCTGGGGAGCCCCTTTTCAAGGAGGAAACAGACTGCCAATGGGCCTGTCCTCAGGAGCACAGGGGAGCCCTCCCTCCTTCCCTCCTTCCCTCCCTTCCTCTCCCTTCTTCCCTCCTTCCTTCCTTCTTCCTTTTTCCTTCCCTTCCCCTCCCTGCCCTGTCCTGCCCTTCCCCTTTCTCCTTCCTTCCTTCCCTAACCACCATTTCCAGAGGACACTGGGGCTTCAAACAACTCCCATCTGTGTGCTGACTCAGTGGTTCAGTGGTGGTGTGATTGTGGGCAAGTGTGCCTTTGTTTTACAAGGCACCTACTCTCACCTCATAAGGTTGTTTGTTAGCGTTAAGTAAATTTAGGTGTGCAAGTGCACAGCACAGCTCCAGGCCAGCTGGAGGAACCTGACGAGTGGAAGCCATCAGAACCTCTGGTGTTGTTGTGCAGTGATCACGAGGCATCGCCGGACATCAGTCTGCTTCCACCAGCAGGTAGACAAAGAGTGCAATGAGAGTTTTATAAAAGGCAGGGTGCTAGGGTGCTTGGAGGGGGCTCAGAAAAGACAGGGCCCAGTCTTCCTGGGAGAGGGGGTAGGATCTGGGAGAGCTTCCTGGAGGAGGTGACTCTCAAGTCTTACAGGCCAGTTGGATTTCACTATGTGAGTATGGGGCAGGGCATTCAGGCCAAGGAGGGGCTTTGGTCAAAGTATGAGAGGTGAACTGCAAAGACCCTGGGGTGCATCCAGGCCTCAGGTCCTGAGTGGGAAGCCTGTCTGCAGGCTGTGATATAGGCAGGTCCTATAGGTGATGGGCACTTCTGGAAGAATTTAACCAGACTAGGAGTGCTAGGGCTAAGGGACCTGAGAAAATCTTTCTAGGCCAGAAAATCTTTTCCACTCAGGTGGCAGGCTGCCTGTGGGGCCGCCCAGATCCCCCTTCGAGGAGGGATGTGCGAGGAGGGCTGTGGGCCCAGGATCCTACCTCTTCCCCGGGCAGCCCACATCCAGTGACTGGCCAATGCTGGAGTATAAAGGTGTGGCCGTGGCAGTGCATGTCAGGGTGACTCTGAGGAATAATCTAGCTCCAGGATGCCCCGGACAGATCAGGGAGGCTGTGGTCAGCCTACACTGCTGCCCCACCCTCCCTCTGCCCACCCACTTCCTCCCCTCCCTGCCACCCCAGGGCCCTCCCTAAATCTAGTAAACTCCATCTCATGGTCTCCTACTGACCTCTTTGGGCTGAGCATTGTCTTTCTCTATTTCTCACCCTCTACCTGCCTCTTTTTGAAGTAAATTTCTTTTTTGTTGAAGTATAACATGCATACAGAAAGATGCAAAACTTAACCAGTTATGTACAACACAAGTCCCTGTAAAGCGAACTGTAACTGTCACCCAGATCAGGAAACAGGATTTTACCAGCATTCCCTTTTTGCCCCCGTCCTTCCCAAAGGTAACCATTTATCCCTACTTCTAACACCATAGGTTTAAGGCTTGCTTGTTTTTGAACTTTGATGGAATCAGAGTGTGCACTCTTATGTATCTGGCTTCTTTCACCCAACATCATGTTTGTGAGATTGATTCATGTAGGTGCAGGTGGCAGTACTTCATTCATTCTCATTGCTGTACACATTTCCATTGTCTAAAGTACCATATTTTATTTATCCATTTAGCACCAATGGGCATTTTGGTGGTTTCCAGATTATGACTATTACAAACAGCTCAACTATGAAAATTCTTGTACATGACTTTTGGTGCATTTATAAACAAACTTCTGTTAGATATTTACCTAGGCTCAGGATCTCTGGAGTAGGTATGAATATGTTCAGCTTTAGTGACACTTCCAAGTTGTATTTCCAAAGGGACTGTTCTAATATACCCTTTCGCCAGTAGCATATGACAGTTCCAGTTGCTCCACATCCTCACCAATGCTTGACATTGTCAGTCTTTGTACTTTCAGCCATTCTGGGATAGTTCTAATTTGAATTTTCCTGATGGCTAATAAGGTTGAGCATCTTGTCATGTACTTATCAGCCATTTGGATATTTGTGAAGTGGCTGTTCTAAGTTTTGTGCCTATATATTTATTCAGGTTTTTGCCTTGTTGATTTGTGGGAGTTATTCACATATTCTTTATGTATATGCAAGTCCTTTGTCAGATCTCCATGCTCCTTTTTGGGGACACAAATATCCCCAGGGTAGGGTGAGGCCTGGCATCACCAACACCTGAGTGGTACCAGATTGCTTTCTCCCCTCTCTGGGCCCAGAAAGGAGGCCTCCTCGGTGAGGCTGCATTTCCCTTTCTCTTACCAGTTTTCTTCTTTCAGCTGGGAGAAGCTGAAATACAAAACAGAACACACAGAAGGGAAACAGGAGCAGAGACCTGGTGTTTTCACACCAGGGGAGAGGGGCTGATGGGAAGAGTTTGGCCTCCCCGCTCCGGGCAGTAACAAGTGGTGAGCATCTGTTTGGCTCCTAAGTGAGGAGATGAGCAACTACAGGTGCTCCCAGGAACTCCCAGGCTCAGGACGCCCAGCAGGGCCCTGGGGGAGAGTGAGGCCCCCTCCCCCTTTCCAGAGAGACAGTGGGGAAGTGCCCAAGCCCAGGGGGCATTGGAGGAGGAGATGAGAAGGAAAAACCAGGGGGCCAGAATGTCTTGTAGAGAGATGTGAGCCCCACAGTAGACAGGACTCTGTGTTCTCCATCCCTGGATCCCTGGCCCTAAGCCTAGCAGGTGCCCCATATGTGCCTACCAGAAAAGTAAGGGATGTGTAGAACTTTCTGAAAGTAAGTTCTGTGAGAGGAGGCCCTGCAGGTGCTCATCAGTATGGATTGAATGAATGAAGTTCAAAATAAGATGTAAATAATAACAGCTCAATTTCTTCAGCATCTACCATTTGCCGGGCTCATGTACATACTATACTAGCGTCTCATTTAATCCAACAAGCATCTCCATCTTACAGATGAGAACAAGTAACTCACCCAAGGTCACTAAGATGAAGTTTATGCCCAGTTCCTTCTGATTCCAAATTCCCCCTAAGCTGTACAGCTTCTCTCGAGAGGAACTGTAGAGGGCGGGAGGAAGTCCACCGTTCTCCCTCCCAGGTGAGGGAACGGGAGGGGCTCTGCGGAAAGGAGCGGGGAGAAAGGTGAACTCACGGACACTCCTCTTTTCCTGCCCGCAACCTCCCTCAGACTGCGTGTCAGCTCCCTCCTTCCTCCTCTCCCTCATTCCCTCCCGTCCTCCCTCCCTTCCTTCTTCCACAAACACTTACTGAGCACCTACTGTGTGCCAGGCCCCATCCCAGGGCAAAAGTGGCCGAAGCAGATACAAAATCCTGCCTTCATGCAGCTTACATTCAGTGGTGAACACAGAAGACCGTCATTAACCACATGAAGATGTAATTACAAATGGGACGGGGAACCGGGAGGCGCTTGATGTGTGTTTTGCTCTTTCTGCCGCAGACATTCCCCTCCCCAGCATGGGAGGGAGCCAGCCTTTGTGAGTTCTGTTCTCAGAGGCTTTTGTGTTGCTGGGTGAGGCAAGAGCCACAGGCTGCACAGGCTGCCGTTGCCAAGCATCCCAGAAGACACCTCCTCCCTCCTCTAGCTTTTGTTTTGTGAAAACGTGTTTTTAGGGGAATCATGCTGGAATGTTTGAGAGAGGGAGGGCTTGGAGGGGGCAAGATGGAAGCAGCTGGAGAAGAGATTTGGGGAGCTTCTCCCAAGCAGAAAAAGGGCAGGCTTGGAGGTGGGGAGGGTGACTTGGAGCAAAGGTACAAATAATGCCCCCACCCCCCAAATGCACACACGTGCACACATACACTTAGCTAAGGCTGGCAGGGATGTTATGGAGCCTCCAGTGTTCAGGGACTATGAAAACCTGGGCAACAGCCATCACCTGTGGCGTCCAGGGTCGCTCGTAGCCCAGAAGACCTAGCTTGAATGAGGGGATTCGGTAAGCCCCTGAGACCCTTGCTTGAGTGGGAGCAGCCCAATCTCAACTGAGATGGAGCTGCCCACCCTCCCAAGTTCCTCACCCGGTTCTCCTCACTTCATGTTCCAACTCTTCCCTAGCCTCTGGACCATCATGCCCTTTCTGATCTTCCTCCTTTGCTCTCTACTTCCTAACTCCAGTGGTAGACCCCAACCCAGGATCCACATGTGCTTTTCGAGCATCTTCCCCTAGTCTGCGTTGTTTAGACTGAGTGACACTGTGGGAGGGTATGGGGGGATAATAATAGTCCTACCTCATCGGGAAGTTGTGAGGATTAAACAAGATAATCCACATGCAGCATTTAGTACAGTGCCTAGAACATAGGACGTGTGTGCCCCATAAACATGAGCTATTGTTGTTAATTACCTTTCCAAGCAGAAGACGGAACACAGGCTCAGAGGTGTGGAGGGGCATGGCACATTCAAATAGCTTGATCACAAACAGTGGTGCAGCCCGAGGCTCACGCGAAGGTAGCTGCAGCAGGAAAGTGGCCCAGCATCTAGAACATGTGTGTGATCACATGTGCCATACTAAGGGGTCTGTGATTTCTTCCACAGGCCGTGGGAAGTGGTGTTTTTTAAACAGGAATGTGCATTTTAGAAAGCCCACTCCGCCTCAGTGTGGAAGATGGTTCAGAGTGGGGAGATACTCCAGGACGTGCCGTTACACGCCACTGACCCTGGATTATGAGAGTGACGCTTCAGCATCTGGGCAGGCAACATAAAGGGAAGGGAGTCTAACCTGTTCTCTAACTACATCTCACTTGTAGTGAGTAAGCAACTTCAGAATCATGTTAACTGTACTGTCAGGGAGGTGATACAGCAGGAGAAGGAAAAAAAAAGCCTGTAAAGAGATTGCAAAATAGAAAATAGAAAATGCACCACTGTGGCTCTGTAGGTGACAGTGATTCAGGGACACAGAAGTGTCAAAGCTTCTGAAATCCTGACACCTCCCTTCTAACCCCGTGATCCACCCATGGACCCCAGGAGGTCTCTTCCTCAGCATGTGCATTCAGTAGGACCCTGAGTATTGCAAGCAGCAAAACAAACAAATAAAACCTCAGCTCAGACTGGCTTAAACAGGAGAGGAAATTATTGACTTGCATAACTGAAAAGCCTAGGGGTAGAGCTCACTTCAAGTGACGCTGATCAAGCGGCTCAAACAATGTTGCCTAAGACCTGTTTCTCCTGTTCTGCCACCTACAACTTAGGCTTCATCCGCAGGCCTCACTCAGAGGACCACAGCGATGCCAGGCTTCCCCTCACGGTTACGGGCTGTGCTGGCACCTGACTTCACACCTTCACCTTACTCTTTCCAAGCCAAGGGGAGTCTCCCTTCAGCAGAGGACTTCTCTCTCGCAGAATACCCCCCCACACACCCCTGCCTCCTTGCTGTCCATTTGCTCTGAGGGGTCGTACAGCCATCCCAAAACCACTCAAGGGGGTGGGCCTGGGAGACACAGTTGGCTAAGGATCCACCGTCTTCACCCACACCACATGGGAGACAGGGGAGGAAGGTCGGCTTCCCAGGGGAGAGTGACCTGAGAAAGTAGGATACGGATAAGCGTGAGTGTGACATCACCCTCTTGTGCAGTCTCCTTGCTTTTTAAGACTGCTCCTACGGATGTGGAGGAGTCTCTCCTTTCCCCACCCCCTAAGTATAGGATCTCTCTCCTGAGCCATCTCACCCTCTCCTGCCTTCCTTGACCACCCATTTGTTGCTGACTCCTGAACCCAGTGCCGATGTCACTCCTGTGCCATGAAACCATATACCCAACTGCCTGCAAGACCTTCCACTCGGGCGAACCACTAAGGCCTGGAACCCAACGTATCTAAAGCCCAATCCATTCTCACTCCCCCCCAACCACCCAGATCCAAATCTGCTTCCCCTTCTGTGTTGTCATCATAGCCATTGAGCTGGAGACCTGGTCACCCTTGACTCCTTCCTCTCCCTCACTCCCCAAAATCTAATCAGGCCTTAGGACATGCAGCTCTCTGGAAGCACTGGTTGGCCGATGGTTTCTGTTTTAGCCATGGCCCCTCACCTGTGCGGCAGCCTCCTCACTCTCCCCGGGCCACTGGAGTGGCCTTGCCCTAAGGACAGGGTCAATATCCTTGTCACTGATGCTCTGACCAGAGCCCAGGACTGTGCTTGGTGCTTAAAGTCTTCCACAGAAATGTGTGGAATGAACAAATTAACATGAATGGGAGAGAAAAGAGTAAGGGAATTCTTCTTGGGAAAAGAGTCAATATCCCGGAAGGCCTAGGGAAACAGGAGGTGCCTCAGACACTGTCCTGGCCCTGTGGAGTTTGACCCTTCCTCATTCAAAGCTCACCCCTTGGCAGGGGTGTGCAGGAAGGCTTCTGGTGTAAGGTGGCCACCAGAGGAAAGGATTCTTAAAGACCCTTTGAATCTCCAGATTCTGGGATTCCAAGTGTTCAGCTTTTCCCTTAAGAGCAGTACATCTAGCCCCAGTTACCACCTGGAGCAGCTAAAAGTCAAACTGCTCCATTTCTTGTTTAAATTCATCAGAAAACTAGCACATCACAACTGGGGCTCTGGGAACAGAGTGTGCTTGTTCTTTTCCCACCCTTGTCACGGGGGGTAGGCATGTGGGCTAACCACTCCTAGGATTTCAGCTACTGCAGTGACATTAAAATGTCTATTGGGGAGAAAGGAAAATGTGCCTGTTTGGCATTAGAGAGCTCACACATTTTATTAACCTTCGGTGACACGGTAGAGACGGCAAACTGGTGGCAACTGCACAAATGTGGAAATAGATATGTGGCTGCATGTTTCTGGTTTTCTCTATGAGTTTTCTGTACTTTTATAGACAAAGACTTGTTCTTACCTCTCTCCTGTTGAAAATAAACATAAGAAAGGAGAAGAAAATGTGGTTTTGTTGTGTTCCTGCTTGGGCCAGCGGCTGTGCTGGGCACCTCACAAGCATTATCTTATTTAAGCCTCACAGTAACCCTGAAAACAAATACCCTCACCACTCCCATTTTTACAGATGAAGAGACAAAAGCCCAGAGATGCCCCCTGACCTACCCAAGGTTGAATGGTTGGTGAGTGGCAAACCTGGGACCTAAATGCAAATCTGTTCTCCCCAAAGCCCCAGAGGTGCCAGGCTAATGACACAATCATGTACAGATCTTAGGGCCTTGTTGACCCTCCTGAGAGATGCCAGGAGCACAGGGGCCTGGGGATTTGTCACACTTCTTTTGACTCTGTCCCCCAAGGAGAAGCCTGAGTAGTAAACCTTACAGGACAGCCCATTCTTTTTGATTGTGAGAACTTTAATGCATAATATACGTCATGATAAACTCTTTGCCAAATTTCTCCCTATGTGGTCCACCTTATATGCCACTAGTTGGAATTTTTTTTTTTTTTTAAGACAGAGCAGTACTAAGAAGAAAACCAAAAATGAGTCATAATCTTTCTGGTCAGATAGCCTTTATTGACATTAAAAAAGCCAAGTATAAGGTTAAAAAATTCAAACAACAGGAAAGTTTAAAAAATTAAATACCACTCCCCTCCATTCATCTCCCTAACGCAATCTTTGCTTACGTTTTCAGTAAAAAGGAACATGTGTAATCCTGTAGGTATGACTCTTTGGTTCTTGGCACAAATGGAGTCATATACCTCCTGGATGTTCTGCAGCTTGCTCCTTTTCACTCTAGCATATTTGAGAGAATCTTTCCATTTTAGCACAGAGCAATCCACCTTTCTTTTCCTGAACTCTGTGTTCATATTCTTAGCTCATTTAAAAATCTGGTTTTTAGTCATTTTCTTATCAAATTCTTTGTCAATATATCAGTCTTAGTCAACTTTACGTGTTATAAATAGAGTTTCTCTATTTTTTATTGTTGAAACTTCAAATAAATATTAGTATTTCTTCTTCCTAGCCTCACAAAGATCGGAAAGGAGAGGGGACCGTATTAGTTTCTATTGCTGCTGTAACAAATTTCCACAAACTTAGTGGCTTAAAACAACTCAGATTTATTGTCTTGCAGTTCAGGAAGTCAGAAGTCTAAAGTGGGTCAGCAGGGCTGCGTTCCTCCTGGAGGCTCTGGACAGCCTTTTCCTGCTCGTAGAGACCACCTTGGTTTGTGGTCATTTCCTCCATCTTCCAAAGCAGCAGCACAGCATGTTCCCACCTCTCTGACCTGTGTGTCCTCCCTACGTCTTCTTCCTCTGGCTGAGCCCCCAACCTCCTCTCATGAGGACCCTTGCGATCTCGCTGGGCCCGCCCAGATAATCCAGCATAATCCCCCATCTCAAGGTCTTTAATTTAATCACACCATCAAAGTCCCTTTTGCCACGTAAGGTAACATATTCACAAATTCCAGAGATTAGGACATGGACATCTTTAGGGGGCCATTATTCAGGGAAGAAGAGGAGGAGCGGAGAGGTGAGGATAGTATTCACAGTGTTGCTCCAAAGTGTAGCCACTTCCTCACCTCTGAAAGTCTGGAACTCTCTATGCTTGGTGTGATATAAGTCTCCTAAAAGGTGACATCCTTGCTCTTGAAGGGCTATCATATCACAATGTTTATTTCTTATTAATTTCCCCCCCCACACACACATAAACACACACACACATCTGACATGAGGAAAATTTATGGAAATCAAGCACCTGTGCCAGAAAATTAACTCTCCCAGCTGGGTCTTACTTCCTCACTAGGCTGTAAGCTCCTGGAAGCCAGGGGCCAAGTCTTAAGCTTTGTTGTTGCTGTGTCTCACACAATATGCCTGGCACAGACATTTCATATGCAATTAGAGAGAGAAGGAAGGAAGGAAGGAAGGAAGGAGAAAAGAAGAGAAGGAGGCGGGGCTTCTCTGCAGGCCCCTGGCTCTCCCTGCACAGTCCTGTAGGAATGTCCCCCCACCCCAGCCCCGGCCCCGGTTCCCCCTCTTCCCCAGGGTCTCCCCCTCCCCTGGGGCCCAGCTTGACTTCTTTTTCCCATGGGTGACTGGGCCTTCTAAGAGGACACTGCCCACAAGCAGGTCTTCGAGCAAAGACTTTGCAGGAATATCATGCCCTATTTTCCATCCAGCCATCAGTGCCTTGTTTTCTATCTAGAACACTGGGACAGTAGAGCTGTAAGGGTAATTAGCATGAAGTCAAACCCCTTTTGGAATTCTGCTAGGGGTGGAAGGGTGAGGAAGGAGAGGGGCAGTCCTGACATGGTGGGGGGTATGTCGTCTCAGAAGGCAGGGGCATGGACGATGACCACCCAAGTCCCATCCCCTCTGGGGTGTCAGTCCCCTCCCCTATAAATCTGCCTCCATCCTCCTTACTCTGAAGCCTCCAGCCTTATGGCATCCCTGAGCAGGTGGCCATGGAACTCTTTCCCTTCCTGATTATAAAACAGCACATATCTTTTATCACCAATAATTTGACAATTCAGAAAAGCATAAGGAAACAGGAAAATATGATACCCACAGTCCAGGTATCTGGAGGGAAGCATGGTTAACATTTTAGCCTGTCTCCTTCTAGTCTTTTTTCTATGCGTACATGTGTGTGACTCCTGTGACAGGCTTCTTCCTCGGGTCTTCTGGGGAGGGCGTGTCAGGAGATCAGGTGGCTTGTCCCCAGGGGTGGCTGCTTCTCATGCCCAGGGGCTCTCCATGAGGGTGCTGCTTTGGCCCACCCCAATTGGGGAGAAGGTTGGAAAGCCTTTCTCTGCGGTAATCTGGGACCTTAAGGAAGGTTTCAGTTCTTCTCTGAATGAAAGCAGGAGACTCTCTCCAAGTCTTACAGAATTGGAGTCCTATGGGTGGAGTTGGGCAGGTGGAGGCAGATACCTGGTGATGTCCTGCGGACCTGCACAAGGTCCCCTGCATGGATCTCTTCCCCTCTCTCCTCTCTTCCTGTTGCCTCTCTGGTTTTTCACCTCTTTCTCCTCAGAAATCCAGCCCATCCCCTTCTGGGAACGACCTCTCTTCCTAAAACAAATGAGGAACTCTTGACTCCCCAGTTGTGTGTCCCACATTTCCCAGCCTCTGGCTTTAGATGCACATGTCTTTTCCCTACTGCTATCAGCTGCTGCTGCTCCAGAAGAGGAAGGCAGGTTTCCCTGGGAGGGGAGGTGCAGGGGTGGGATTTGGGATGGCAGGTCTTCCACTTAAACTCTAGCTGCTTCGCCGAACAGTGCATCTGAAATAAAACATATCTCACTATCCAAAGACCAATCTCTTCCAGGAAAAAAATCACAAGCACACAAAAAATATTTGACCCACATAAGAAATTAGTATTCCTCTTATTACTATACTCATAACTCTATTTCCTGTGAGCAAAACCCTGCCCTTATTAGCCCAAGAGAACATTTACATCCTCTCTGTCCAAGGTTAGATGACAAGATATCCCTCATTAACTTGACAAAAAAGCATATTGCACTCAAGTTGCCGACTCCTTTAATCTCTTGAAAGGGAAATAGGGGTGGGTGTGGGGTCATGGGGAAGGCAGCAAAGAAGTCTCTTTCCACTCAATTACAGACATTTTTTAACATACTTGAAATTATACAATTTTTGTCCTTTTTTTCACAATGTCATAAGTATCCCCTCAAATTTTAAAAGCTCCTATATGCCCTGTCTTGTATAAGCACCATTTTAAATGAACGTACAACATTCCATTTTAGAGCACAGTCAGGGTTCTGGGATTTTTAGGAGCAGAAAGTCCTAAAGAACAAAGGACCCAGCATTATTCTTGCTAAAGTAAATCCTTAAGAGCCCAATAACTAGCTGAGTAACAGCTGGGGGCTTTCTGCAGAAATCACTAATAGGGAACAGCTTTTATTAGATGATGGGAAATATTGCTCTGGTTGTCAAAGCTGTATGTATAATAGAAGGCATCGAGGCCAGGCTTGACTGTAACCATGTAAGTGGAGTCAAAAACATCCTAGAAGGAGCCAGATGCAAAAGACACAACATCTGGGTTATTGTGTGGGCAGCTGTCAGTCTATCCCAGGGAGTAGAACTGAAAACATTTCCTCTTGGACACAGGCAGGCAGCTGTATTAT
Source organism: Daubentonia madagascariensis (assembly GCA_023783475.1). Classification (NCBI taxonomy): domain Eukaryota; kingdom Metazoa; phylum Chordata; class Mammalia; order Primates; family Daubentoniidae; genus Daubentonia; species Daubentonia madagascariensis. The sequence continues at coordinate 20,665 of JAKFHU010000144.1, read as the reverse complement.
TGCACAAGAGTGGACAGACCTGGAGCCAGCAAATTCCTAACTTTGAACCCTGATCATCTCTGACATCGTGTAGACCTTAGTTTTCAACCCTGGCTGCACATTTAGGGGAAAACAAACAAACAAACAAACAAAAAAACCCCAAATGTTCAGGACTTATTGCAGACTGATTAAAAGAAAGAATCATATTTTTTTCTTTTCTTTTTTTCTCTGTTTTTCTTTTATGCTCTGGAGAATCCTCAAGAGAGACAAATCTCTGTTCAATTTTTGTAGTTTGGATACCATGGGAGCCCTGAGGCTGGGGGTGGACTATATGACTTCTATTAGATCCTTCATTTCCTCCCTGTGTTTCTTAGTGAGAACTTGGCAGGAAACACTGGGATATCAACAATTCTACAGAGCATTTTGCACCCAGTTTTTTGTTTTTGTTTTGTTTGATCTTGTAGATCTCTATCTTCAGGTTTCATCATCAGGGAGACTTGGTTAATAGGACAGAAATTTTAGAACAAGGAACTTGGCTTCTGACTGCCTCAGGCCTTTTCAAAGGTTTCCAGCAGTCACAAGTTTCATCCAGATACCTACAGGGGACCTTCAAGAGAAGGGGTGAGAAGCTTATTGTCCCATTAGGACTCCCTGTGACCTTCCCAGAGGTTCCAGCCACACAGATATGGCTTAGAACGTGGCAGGAAGCTGCAGAACAGAGAGGAAGCCCAGCTCCATGTTACATCACAAGCAGCTTCTAGCAGCCAGCCCTGAAATATTCCACTTCCTCCTGATCCACTCCCCACCGCAAACATACATCTAACCAGCAAGATTTAGCAATATCACCTCCTAATTGCACCTTGGATCTATCCACTTCCGTCCTTCCCCAACACCAACTCCCCAGTGCAGGAGCAATCTCCTAACCAGTCTACCAACCTCTGGTCTTCCTGTCTCCAGCCTGTTCTCCAGGCCACGGACAACATAATTTTTCTAAACTGAGAACTTCTGATTTGAAGATGGTGTAAAGTTAGCAATCCCTGCTTCTTTTTTTTGGAAATAATCCCAAAGCAAAAAGAAATTGAGAAATAAAAACACAACTTCCATTGTTAGTGAAAGTAGGAGACACCTAAAACACAAAATAGGTGGAAGGGTCACCAAAAGCAATGGAGCTTCAGCAGAGATGTGTGAGGAAGTAAATCAAGGATGCCAAGCTGTTAAGTCTTAGAGATGGCCCACAAAATACTCATCCAGAAGGGGAGGGGCACACCTAGACATGGAATGTAGAGAGCCCTTGTTTGCAACAGCAGAAAATGGGTGCCGGTGCTGTGACATGAGCTCTGCTGGACCAGGACTATACGAGGCATCACCCAGACAAGCCATATTTGTAGGAAGTGGTCTGTCTCCTGTGGCAACAGGGAAGGAGAGACTTTGCATTGGGGAAAGCCTCACCATTGGTTGGAGAAAATTCAAGGCTAAGTGAACCTACATCAACCCTGGGTCATCAGGAAAATTTAGCCAACCTGGAAGACAATATTGGCCTCTCTCACACTTGAGGTCCATGGAGAAGGGAAAATAATACCTGCTTCAATAATGAGTAATCTGTTCAAAGATTTGATAAGGAAAAAAAGCAAGCAAAACCAAACAGCAAGTAAAGAAGATTCATCAAAAGATGTTGCCATGGAGCACATGGAAATTCTAACCAGAAAATTAAAAGAGCATAGAGAAGTAATTGCCTCCAGGAAGAAAATGCACACATTGGAGATCAGGGAAGAGGTAGTGAAGCAATAGGAGGAAATGAATCCCGAGCTGGCAGAGCTCAGGGAAGAAGTGAAGGAAAGAAAGAAAACCATCCAACCTTCGTGCTTAAAATGAAGCCTAAAGTCTGAAGGGCTAAAGGGGGCATAAATACTGCTGAAAACCCAGTGAGAGATAGCAAGAGGGATAAGGAAAGTAGGCAAGTTAAATGAAAATACAAAAGGATTAGGGAAAAATGATAGATATATGTGAAAGGCAAAGATTCATTGGTATGTGCATTAAATATCTCTGAAAGGACACACAAGAAACTGATAATATTGGTTGCTTCTAGAGAAGGAAATTGGGTTGGCGTGGGGTGGGTGGAGGGCTGAGAGGAGGGCAGGGGTGGAAGGGAAAGATTTTACTTTTGTGTTTTTAAAAATTTTGACACACACACACACACACACACACACAAGTTCACAAATCTGTTCTTGTTACTCTCGCCGCTTCAAACCTGTCAATGGTTCTCATTGCTCTTATTATTAGTAGGATGATCATAGAATTTATTGCCCAAAGGGGCACTTAAGGTTGAGAGGAGGCGCTATAGATATAAACTGGGACTAAGGTCACCTACTTATAAGGCTAGTCATGATCTGGTCCTTGCTTCCTTCTCCAGCCTCAGCTGTCACCTGAGCGACAGGCAGTTACCTGCTTCCCTCCAGACCTCTCCGCACAAATTGTTCCCACTGCATGGTACTCTACCTGCTCCAAGTCCCCCCACACTCTGCCCTTTGGCTTATTCTGCATGTCCTTTGGGTCTGAGTTTACCTCTCAGCACTGACATATTTCGATTCTAAAATGCACATTTCCCCACACACACACACACATATTGTCACATCTCTGAAATGAGAATAAAATCCACAGCATGTCTCGGTTCAATAGGCAGTGTTTCTCTAAGCGGTACATAAATTAATGGTGCATCTTACAACAGAAGGCATCTGAGATCTGCTGACCCGTGTTACCACACGGCACTGCAGCTGCTAGTTGCTTGGCTAGCTCTCCACTAACTGGGGAAGCTAATCATGGAGGGCAGGATTGTGTGTTGTTTTTCATTGAGTTCCTAGTGATCCTTATTGGAAAATACTAGAAACACAATAAATGTCTTCTGAATATGCATAAATAAAAACATACAGCTTTACCAACTTTTCTGAAAACACTTTGTATAGTTTTCTGTCTAGGCCCTATAGCTTAATTAGTTACACGAGACTTGCAACAAAGCAGAAAATTTCAGGAAAAAAAAATTGTCTAAGGGTAGGGGATTTTCTCTTGGACATTTCTGAACATTTTTTTCTCCTAAACATTTCTGGTTTTCTCTGGGTCTTCAGATCTCCACATATCTAAAGTCAATGACTGAATGAAGGGAATCATGTTGCATACAGAATAAATCTTGGTGTTTCTAACAACAGGACTTTAGATCTATAAAGAGATGTGAAATAAACTTACCATATATATTTCCATTTTCTTTCAAAATTTTTATCTCACCCTTAACTTGGCTCACAAAGTAGAAGTGATGAAATGCAAAAAAAAAATTCATTCATTCATTCAACAAACGACCATGGAATCCCCACTACTTGCCTGCATTCTCTGTACTGAGAACACCACAGTAAACAAGATAAAGTCCCTTCCCTCTTGGAGTGTACAATCTAATGATAGTTGAGACAAAATAACACACACAGATAAGAACATGTCAGAAGTGGTGCTTGTAATGATAATATGAGAAGATAACATTTCATTATACTTGTGGGTCCCCAGGCTCATCTGATCATAACAACCACCGGGGAGTTCATTAAAAATGCAGATTCTCAGGCCCTTGCCAGGCCCACTGAATCAAGGTCTACCACGGAGACACCTGGACAAAATTATTTTAAGGCGGTCTCTAGTTGATTCTTGTGATCACTGGACACCTAGGCTGTATCAGTAGTTTTGAACTTTGGCTGTACATGGAGAACTTTGCAGATATGTGACACCCAGATCCCTTCTCTATAGATTCTGATTTCATCCATCTGGGATGAGTCCTGAGCATTCGTACTTATTTAAAAGCTCACCAGATGATGATAGTGGGAAGCCAGGGTTAGAACCAAGGGCTATACTGCCTCAGGGATGTCTGGAGGTCAGAATTAGGAACTTGCTGCCTGCTCCTGCCCGGGAATCAGGAATCAGGTTCTTACGTACAGCTGCCTGCCTGTGTCCAGGATTCAGTGTCTTCAGATCTACACCTGGAGACAGACTGTTGGCTAACCTTGGTACTGTGTCTTTTGCATCTGGTTTTATACCTCCTGTACAGAGCCAAGCCTGAGAGGTGACCCCTAATGCAACATTTCAGCCAGGCCTGGCCTCTATACCATCTGCACACAGCTGTGACAACCTGGAGCAACACTTCCAGTCACCTAGCACAAGCCATTCTCTATTAGCAATTTCTTTGGAAAGTCCCCAGTGTATAATTTCCATTAGTAACTTCATTTGGAAATCCCATCAAACCTACCAGCTGCTGTGCCAGGAACCCAATATGCAAACACTCCAACAGCTCCCCTTTAAAAAAAAAAAAGAAAATGTTTTCCACCTTCAGCTAAAAATTTCCAAAATCATTATATCACTACACCTGGCCTCCGAGGGGAATTGAAGAAGAAAACAAGAAAGTTGAAGTCTCAGGACAACCTGGCATGAGGAACACTGTCACTCTCTTTTCCTATGACCCGCCCCTGAAATCCCTCCTACTCTAAGACATTGTACCCTAACTGGGCGCAATAGTAGTTTTTTCCCAAGGTAGTGGGGTGCTGTGGAAAGTGCCCAAGCTCAGGTCTCAGTTGGAGACGTGTGATGTCTGTGAGCCTCAGTTTCTCCATCTATCAGTGTCATGGTGAGGACTGAAGACGATGTAACTAAAGCAGTAAGTATGGCACATGCATATAGTAGGTAGCTGTGGTTGTTATTACCTCTTCTCTGTCTTTTGATATTTTTCTTCTAGAGCAATGATTATGCTGGGACTTTTTTATGTCATTGCTCAATGAGCTGGAAAAGGCAGCCCTGCTGATTAGAATGTGGTTTGCAGGAAACAGAGTGGTAGTGTTGACATTTGCAGAAAGCTTTCTTGCTAAACTTTAAACACTTGGCAGATTCAATCCTGCTGGCATTGCCTGTTAGTGATATTTTTATGGCTATAACGGACACGCTGAGTTCAATCAGACACCCAGGGAAAGGGCAGGATAATTGGTTTCCTTTAGGGTTCCAGCAAGCTTAGGTGGACACCAAGTCCATTTTAGCCTGGAGGAAACCAACATGTATTGAGTGTTGCCTGTCTGGCACATAGAAGGTGCTCAATAAATGTTGACATGCTGAATAATTTGATGGAATGAATTTGTTTTTATTCTGTGCTATTGTTTTGCTTTGGATAAATGGCTAGTTTTATTTACTTGAGTACAGTGGTGTGTCAGGCCCCATGCTAAGTTCTGGGGACAGAACCATAAGCAAAAGAGACATCTCTCTGCCTTCTGAGACCTCAGCGCAGAGAGGGTGACAGAAAAGAGACTGTGTGGTGAGTCCCTTGATGGAGAAAGCGCTGAAGGCATCTGACCCAGCCTGGCCTGGAAGCTGGGAATGGGAAGACAGTGAGGCCGCTGGAGGAGGGAAATGTAGGTTGTCTGTGGTAGATAAAGAGGAGGGAAGAGCATGCCAGGCAGCAGGAACTCCTGGGAAAGGCTGGGAGGTGGGGAAGGGCTGGGCCTTAGAGGAACTGGAAACAGGTGAGTAGGGCTGGTGCAGGGAGAGGAGAGAGGCAAAGTGGGGAGAGGTGGGGAGACCTGAACTGGCTTTGCAAACCTTCTGGGTCATCGGATGGGCGGGCTAGTGTGCTGCAAGGCAAGGGCATGTCGTCGTTGTTGAGATAATTCCACAGGGGGAAAAATCGGCTCTTGGGGAAAGTTCCATTTGAGCATTGCTTTTATTTTAAATTACACTAATGGAGATAGTGGGTCCTGTAACATTAGGGCCTCTAAAGGTCTTAATCAGGCTCTGATGGTGAGCTCGTTAGGGCAACGGGGAGCTGCGGAAGCATTTAGCAAGGGGGTGGCCAAAACGCCCAGCTTTCTCTTTGTTTCACCGGGTTCCCGAGAAGTTGGTTCAGTAAGTGCAGACCGGGGCTGCAGAGACTGAGTCCATCCTCTTCCCGATTTTGCGCCCAGCCTGCGGGGAGGGAGGGGAAGGAGTTGGGGACTTGGTTTCTCCCTGGGTGAGGCCCGCCACTCCAGCCTCGGCTTCGGTTCCGGGGTCCCCTCCCAGTCCGCGTCTCTGGGGCGGCCCAGGCAGGGCAGAGACAAGCGCGGCGGTCGGGAGGTCGATCCCGGAGAGAGGGGGGCCGCTCCCCGCCTCGTGCGGCCACGACCTCACAGGGGCGCAAACCGACTCAGTCCTCTCAGTGCCGCCGCCTCTAGTCTTTTGTTTGTGCCCTGGGCTCGATTGCGCCCAGGACCTTTATGCAAAATCTGCCGGGACTTCCCGCGCCTGGGGACTGACCGCGGGAGCCACGCTGCTGTCCCCGCTCGGGGCGCCGCCCCGCAACGGGTTCCCCACGGCGACTTCTTTCGCTCTTCTCCCCGGTGTCCCTCGGCCACTCTGCGTTGCTGCCCCAGCCCTTTAGGTCGTAGACACCTCCGTCCCCGCGCGCTCCGAAAGCGGAGCGCAGTCCCAGGGGGAAAGGCCAGCGTCAAGTCGGGCAGTTCCCATCTGCTCAACAGAGCGCCTCGGGGCACCACCGCGGGCAGCCCGTCCCCAGCAGGCGCGAGGCCACAGCGAGGGGGCGCCTTCTTGTTGTTGTCTTAAAATAAAGTGCCTGCTTTCTAGGTTGGGGTGGTGTGAAAAAAGAGATAAAATAAAGTGTCTGTAGTCACGACTCAGTAGGTAAAATACATTTTCCATTTATCCCCTCTTCCTTCTATCTCCATTATCTGCCTGCCTCTCTTTCTCTTTTTATGATTTTCCTTGTTTTATCCCACAGGAAATACACAAATGCATTTTCACTGTAGGAGGTTGAAACAATCCATGAGACTACAAAGCAAAACGTGAACATCACCTTGCCATCCCCACCCCCAGCCGCATTGCACTGCCCGTGAACTGCGAGGTGAAGCCACCGCTGCGGTTTGCGGTTTGGTATGCGCCGTTCCCTCCCACTCTGTGCATTCATGCCGTGTGATAGACACGCTGGGCGTATACAAATGTGGGTTTATTGCATACATGCATATATGCACACATAATTTTTTGGTAGTATTCTATAACTGAGACCATGCAATAAGTGTTCTTCAGATTGCTGTTGTCATGTACTGATGTCTCCCGAGCTGTGGATGACAGAACATACAGGTCTTTCACACCACAGCCCTGTCTCCTTCTAACAGCTATTCCAAACTGTGGACTTAGCGTGGGTTATTTAACCTCCCTTTATTGACATTTCTGGTGTTTCTCTTCTTCCTCCTCCTCCTCCTCCTCCTCCTTCTCCTTCTTCCCTACAAACAAGGAAGCGGTGACTATTGTATTAGTTATCTACTTCTGCCTAACACATTACAACAAAATTTAGTGGCTTAAAAGTATAATAATATTTATAATTGTTCACAATTTTTGCCAGTCAAGAATTTTTGAGCTGCTTGGCTGGGTGGTTTCCAGCTCAGCAGTTTTCACGAGTTTGCAGTCAAGATGTTGACTGGGGCTTCAGTCACTGAGGCTTGACTAGGACTGGAGAATCCACTTACTCCAAGGGCCAGCAAGAGGGTGTTGGCTGTGGTGGGAGGCCTTAGTTTCTCCACCTGTGGGACTCTCCACAAGGCTGACTGAGTGTCCTCACAACATGGTGGTTGTTTCCCCCCAGAGCCAGTCATGCTGACTAAAAAGGCAGTAATGCCTTTTGTTACCTAGCCTCCGAAATCACACATTGTCACTTCTGCCACACTCTACTCATTAGAAGTAAGTTACTAAGTCCAGCACTTTTGAAGGGAGGGGTGTTAAAGAATTTGTGAACATATTTTAAAACCATCATTATTACCCTTGTACATCATATTTGTGTACTTGTGTGAATATTTCTTTAGAGTAGATTTCTAGAACTGGAATTGCTGGGTCAAGTAATATATGCACTTTTAATTTTGATAATTCCTGTCTGTGTCAGAAACTGTTAATTGTCTCTCCAATATCCGTTTTCTCTCTTCCTTTTAGCAACAAATCTCCTGAGTTTTAGGTGGGCACAGGTTGAGAATGTATTTTCAACCTGCCTTGCTGCTACATGGGAATGTGTAACTAAGTTCTGGCCTATGGGAAGTATAGCGTGAAACTTCTGGATCATGTATTTAATAGAAGCTGTTTGCTCTACTTCTGTTTTCCCCATGGAGAAAGCTGTTTGGAGAACAGATATGGTGGTAAGAGGCAGCTTCTACCAGGTGATGCAGACAACACCCTTGGAGATGGTGGAGCAACGTACAGAAAGAACCCGAGAACCTGGGTAACCTTGTGTAGCTGAGCCACCCTTCTTCCCAGGACTTTCCTCCAGCTGAGACTTTTGTATGAGGAAAAAAAACCCAACTTGTATCTTGTTTCAACCACTGTTATTTACTGATGCTTTGCTCCTAGAGAGGCCTCCCCAAGAACATATGATGTATGAGTGTCCGTTTCCCCCAACCCTGCCCACGCTAGGTAGTATCCGTCTTTACAAACTTAGCAAGCTGATGGGCTCCCACTTTGCTTATGACTTTATAATCTCCTTCATGGGCTACTGTACCAAATGCTAGGGGCAGGCTGAAGGATGTTGATATGAAATTCAAGAAAAAGTAAAACTACCACAATCTGTATTCATAGAAAACACAAAGATATAGTGTTGCTTTTGAGAAAGATGCTCCTACGACTGTTAAAGTACATATACATTCCCCCAGAAGACTCTGCAGAGATGCTGCGCCTGCCCTCACAGGCATGACAGGCTAACCGGGGAGAAGCGTCTGGAAATAGACAACTAGCAGTACAAAGTGGAGCAGTCTGGCTGCCCAATTCCTGGGCCTGACCCAGGGAGCTCGAGAAGGGACTGGGGCTGCGCAGCCCGTGAGGAGCCATGCTGTGTCTGGAGCTCACCTTCAGAGGGCTGAGCAGACGCCAGCAGACTGGGCTTCAGCCCCTCACCAGGGCAGTGACAACACCACCAGCATGAAACTCCAGGGCTATTGTGAAGACTGAAGGGTATAATACATGTAACAGGTTCCATCCATAGTGCCTGGACATAGCAAATGCTCAGTAAAGGCAGCTGTTATACCTAAGAAAAGCCATGAAAAAAAGTCTCCAGAACCCCCAAATTTCCTTTCTGTGCCCTTTGTCCTCTCAATGGTGACTCCCATAAACTTGGTTTTAATGTTCACCTCCCTAAATCCACCCCTGCAAAAAGAAGTCTGCTTTTATGAAAGATATAAATCCTTTCTCACTGCAGTGAAAATGACTGGTGTAATTTGATGCACTACTTCTCCTGTTGCATTTACACTTTAGTGGGGGACATACTGTGTTTGGTTAAACCATGGGGATGAAAGTCTATAATTATGACATTTCAGGCATCAGCAAAGCTAAATGAGGGGCACTTTGGCCAACTGGGAGTGCTTCACTGATGCTGTTAAAATCATAGTTTTTAGGGAGCTGGCTCATGCGTCCCCTTCCCTTCCCATCTCCTCCTCTCTCTCTGCCCACCCCTGCCTCCCTCCCCTCCCCTCCCCTCCCCTCCCCTCCCCTCCCTTCTCCTCTCCTCTCCTTTCTCCTCTCTGTCTTTTCCTTGTCTAAGTGGCCATCTGAGTCCCTGATGATTCAATGTGATGACGTTTCCACAGGCAGGTGTGTGTCTTGTTTAGTCATATTAAAAATAAATCACTTGGCCACACACAGTCGATGCATCAATCTGTTACTTTCCTCTGCTTTCCAGGAACAGATTGCTCAAAAACCAAACAACGGCTGGGTGAAATGCGAGGGGAGAGGAGTGAGAGGAAGGGAACAGGGCCCTTTCAAACTCGCCCTCCAGGCTTCCCAGCCAATCAGAAAGGGAAGCAGTCACGCCCACAGTTATGCCAATAACACAGTGTCGCTGCTGCATTCTTTGGACCAATGACCGTGAGCTAAGGCAGAAATCTGGTTTGGAGGGGAAAGGTGGAGCTTGCGTTTACTGAACACCTACTATGTGTCAGGCCCTGTGCTTTCTTTTGCAGCTGGTCTCTTTTTTTTATCAGGGGAGGCAAAGGGTCTCGCCCTGTCGCCCGTGCTAGAGTGCAGCGGTGTCATCGAGCTCACAGCAACCTCAAACTCCTGGGCTCAAGCGATCCTCCTGATCCTCCTGCCTCAGCCTCCCAAAGTGCTGGGACTACAGGCGCCGCCACCATGCCTGTCCACCATCTGTTCTCTTCTAAGGGGGAATCAGGATCCTGGCTCAGGGACCCTGGACAATTTAGCCTTTCAGGATCTCAGTTTCCTCAGACTAAAAACATTAAATCATTTTCTAATAATTCTTTTTGGCATGATGGAAGAGTCTTGGGGTTACTTAGACCTAGCTCCACTGCTTTGGGCAAATTACTTAACATCTCTAAGCCTCAGTTTCTTTATCTCTAAAATGGGGATGAAAATCAAGATTGAATGAGATAATCCATTTGACACCTGTTTAAAATATGCAGCTGAAAATGATGGTGTTTAATTTCTTCCTCACAATATATGCACATTTTCACCCTCTTAGAAATTTCATAATTTTTTTTTCATTTTTTTCTTTTTTTTTTAATTTCAGAATATCATGGGGGTACAACCCTTTGGCTATATATATTGCCCATGCACTGCCCATGCACTGCCCGTGTCAGAGCCACAATCGTGGTCATCCCCCAAACTGTGCTCCCCGCATCCATTCAGTGAGAGTTTTTCCCATCCCCTCCACCCCCCTCCCGCCCGCCCGCCCGCCCTCTAATGAATGTTATTGCCCTGTGTGATGTAAGTGTTCATCAGTTAGTACCAGTTTGATGGTGAGTACCAGTGGTGCTTGTTTTTCCAATCCTGTGACCCTTCGCTTCGAAGAATGGGTTCCAGCTCCAACCAGGATAATACCAGATGAGTTAATTCACTGTTGTTCCTTATTGCTGAGTAATACTCCATGGTGTACATATACCACATTTTATTGATCCACTCGTGTATTGATGGGCACCTGGGTTGTTTCCACATCTTTGCAATTGTGAATTGTGCTGCTATAAACATTCACGAACAGATGTCTTTATTATAGAATGTCTTTTTTTCCTTTGGGTAAATACCCAGTAGTGGGATTGCTGGGTCAAATGGTAATTCTACTTTTAGTTCTTTGAGGTATCTCCATATTACTTTCCACAGAGGTTGTACTAATTTGCAGTCCCACCAGCAGTGTATGAGTGTTCCTATCTGTCCGCATCCCCGGCAACATTTGTTGTTTGGGGATTTTTTGATATGAGCCAATCTCACTGGAGTTAAGTGATAGCTCATTGTGGTTTGATTTGCATTTCCCTGATGATTAGAGAAGTTGAGCAATTTTTTATATGTTTGCTGGCCATTATTCTGTCTTCTTTTGAAAAGTTTCTGTTCATGTCCTTTGCCCATTTTTTAATAGGGTTGTTTGATTTTTTCATGTTGATTTTCCTAAGTTCTGTATAGAAATTTCATAATTTTTACACGTTAAGGTGGCAGTTTTCCAGTTTTCTTGTGAATGTGTGACTGTGTGTTTTCTCTTTGTCCTTGATGAAGACAGTCCCAGGGAGAGACAGATGAGTTTTTTGTAGGAATCTTGGCACTACAGGAAACCAGATCTGGCCTCCATAAAATACTACTGGACATTCAGTCAGGGAGTAGCAAGTGTCCTAAGATGTCCCCTGGTGAACCAGGCCTCCATAGTCACATCCTTGTGTGATCCCCTCCCACATTGAATCTGGACTGGCCTCCGGCTTGCTTTAACCAAAAAAATGTGTTGGAAATGACATTGGGCCAGTTCTGGGTCTAAGTCTTAAGAATCCCTGGAAGCTTACACTTTTGTAGTTTTGGGAGCCCTGAGCCAATATGGAAGAAGTTTGGTCTCTCTGTGCTGGAGAAGCCACATAGAGAGAACACTTTAGGGAGAGACCTTGAGGGTATGTGGGTGTGGGGGAGGGAGGCCTAGCTGTCCCAGCTTCCCAACCGCACCAGCTCCCCAGCCACCCCTCCAAGGCACCAGCCATGTGAGTGACCCCTCCTGGATGCTCCAGCCCAGCCCAGGCTCCAGATGGCCACAGCCTCAGCCTATATCATGGACAACAGAAGAGCTGCCCAGTTGATCCCAGTCAGCCTGTGGACTCAGGAGAGATGATAGAATGGTTGTCTTAAGCCATTTATTTTTGGAGTGGAGTTTTGCACAGCAATAGATCATCGAAATGGTCAGCTATATTTCTGAGCTTTTACTTTGTTCCAAACCATGGATTCTCATTAGGAGAGAGACAGAGGAACTGCCCTCAGGAACTTAGTTTGGGCAAGAAGGTTGTACATAGGCAAGTGTAAAGATTCTAGACATTTACTAATCCACACACAAGTGTGTGCTTAGAAACATGAGGCAAACAGACTATTTACTGATGGGGGTCACTGGGTTGGGAGAGTGGGGCAGGGAACACTCCTAGAGGAAAGGAATCTTGAGCTGGATTTTGAAGGAAAGGGCAGGTGACATTTCAGGGAATGGCTAGGGTGGGGTGGGGCAGCATTGATAGAAACATAGCAATAAAATTAGTAGCAGGTGGAGAGGGAGCTGAGAAACTTAAAGTTTGATATTAGCCAGACATACAAATCATGGAGCTCAAAGAGGATTTTGCCAAGTCAGATTCTAGGCCTTCAGCAGGGACCTCAGGAAAGCTGGTTATTTCATGACCTTTACTTTCTTCATCCCATTTGGTAAAAATATAACTTGCTAATGGCAGCATAATCCCTTCACTACTGAGTTATAAATGCCCGTGATTGTGGAGTCTCTCAGGGGAAACTTCCTCTTTAGTGCCCACCTGAAGGGGCTCAGAAAGATGTGCAAAACCTGTTTGTAGAGAGCTCTTTTATGTCTCCAGGAAGGACAGTGTGTGTGTGTGTGTGTGTGTGTGTGTGTGTGTGTGTGTGTGTGTCTGATGAGGAGCAAAGACATAAAAGGCTATGGAAGCAGCAGCTGAGACCAGAGCTAATAGGTTGGTAATTAGCAGGTTAATGGCTCACATCAGGGATAATGCAAGGCTGTAGCCATATGGCAGGAATGACTTAAAAGTTTCCCCCTCTTTGCTTCTCTCCCCCACTGGTGTTGGGTGAGGCTTTGAAGCTCTCCTACCCGGAAAGATCTGGGTTATACTTGACTCCTCAGCTCTGGGAGTCAGGGCAAGGCCAGAAGGTGATGGCCAGCAGTAAGAAACATGGACTCATAAGAAAATGAACAATTCTGCCATTCCCTTGAGGAACAGGGTGCAAGTGCAAGTTGGAGGGGACAGGGGGAAAGTGGTCCCAGCTCTAGGCAGAGAAAGACTGAGAGTCAGGGTGCCAAGCAGCTCAGGACAGCATCCCTCTTCAAGTTTTAGGGCAGTGCCTGAGTTGTGCTTCCATCCAGCTTACTCCATTTATAATCTTAGCATACATTGTTACTAATTTTTTACAGTTACCGAGTTAGGAATATGTTTAGTTGTGCAGAACTCCCAGCTAACAGTGGCCTAAGCAGTATATATCTTCCCTTGATCCACAAAGGATTATTGAGTGGTGAGGAGCTAGGGATAAAATAGAGAGAAAAGCAAACTTCTTGCCCTCATAGAGCAGGAAGGCAGCCCAGGTTAGAGCAGGGTCTTGTCATTGCCCTGAATGCCCAGGGCTTCTGCCTCGTGGTCACAGGATAGCCCAGGATGTCCAGGAATCTCAGTCAAGACAGGAAGCAGGAGAAAGAGGTGGCACCAGCCTCACCTGTTCCTTTTAGCAGAAGAACAAAATGTTCCCAGAATCTCCAGCACATTCGTCCCTTACCATCACCAGGAAGAACGGGGCACATGGCTACATCAGAATTTTCATGATTAGTTAACTTGGTCACTATTTATCACCTGGGGTTGCCCAGAACAAAGTCAGGGTTCATTTTGCAATGGAGAAGGGGGCTAGAGCTTGGGGAGGTGGTCAGGTTGTCTGGCTGCCTCTGTGTTTACAGGGTGAGGCAGACACTGGCAAAGGTAAACATTCCATGGGCAAATATATCATTGCAAATAGTAAATAAATAGTAAAAACATTTTAAAAATGGCATTAAAAACAATCCAAGATCTGGTAATGAGTCCTTATTGAGTGCCTGCTGTTTACTAAGGTCTTTTCTAAGTGCTCTGTAGGACATGTGAAGGGGAAGAAAGGATCCGGCCTCAGGGGACTTTCAGACTGGCAGGAGATGATGTGCACATTGGAAACAACATGTGCCCAGGAGAAAGTGAAAAGGGATTTGGTAGAAACTGAATGCACTGGTATCAAATAGAGGCACAAGTTCAAGACAGTCATTGTAGGAGGCAGTTTCGCGGCCTGCCCTGCCCACTCCCCTTCTAGAAACTACGCCCTGCTCACAGTTCCTAAAGGCATAGTCCTGTGGTGCCCAGGCCATACCCAACCCAGCATGGCTGACAGGACCAGACACACTGTTGCTTGAAAACCTTTCAGTGACTCTTCTTTGCTTTCAGAGTAAAGTCAGAACTCCTTAGCTCAGCCTGGAGGCCCATCACCACACCTGTGCTCCTTTCCCACTGTCTCCTGACCTGGCCCCAGGCACCCCAAGTAGACGGAACCCACCCAGCACATTCACTCTTCTGGGTCTTTGCACCTGCTGGGCTTGTGTGCACAAATACGCTGCCTCTGCTTCCCAGCTGGTGAAGTCCCAATCCTTAGTCAGGACCACGGTCACGGTCATCTTGCCCCCACCCTGACCTTGCTTCCCCCTTCCTCCAGGCCCCCCAGCACCTCAGGAGGAACCGCACTGGCATCTGCCCATTGAATTGGCACCTTTGGCCTATGTGTTTCTCTCTCACTCTGGGAGGGGTGGTGCTTCGTCTTGGTACCCTTGTTACCTGGCACAGTGCTTGGCATGAGGCAGGCAACCAACCAAAGCTTGTGGGGTTAATGAATGAACGAGCGGTTTGCTAATGGCGAAATAGTAGACCTCGGCTGATTTAATAGGGCTTTCCTCTCCAGGAGTTTAGCCTCAGCGCAGCCCTGGGGGTGGGTCAGGCACTTTTTGAGGCCCTTCTGCCCGCTGCCCCTAAAGCCAGCCTCACCATCACCATCTCCTTCTCATCACCAGAACCTAAATCCCCTGGGAGCATTTCCTTGTTTTCCTCTTCTAGAGAAGAGGAGCACAGAGCCAAAGAGCAGAGGGCTGCTGCATGGCTCAGATTTGATAAACAGGCAGGAGATTTCAGCAGCAATCAGGAGAGAAAAGAACATACATTATCCCTGGAATTCACAATGCAGCGCTAATGAGCTGGGGGGGCTGTGGTTTGATCTCCTCCTGCCTCCTGCAGCCCAGGATTAGCCGCTTTGGAAAAGGACTAGGGAGGGGCACTGTCGCTGTGCCCTGGCATCCTCCCCCACCCCCAAGGCTGCTTTTGCTGACCACTCAGAGCCTGGTGGTCCTCCCTAGGAGGGGACAGGGTTTATTAGGCCCCCAAATGTGGCTTAGTCACAAAGGACCAGAAGACAAGGGGCTGCAGAAACTTCCAGGTGTCAGTGGTGGACAAGATGGGGGATCCGCTGTGACCTCCGTGCTGAAGAGGGTTAAGGCAGAGAAAGTCCAAACATCTGGAAAATTTCTAAATCACCATTATCATTGAATTAGCATCTATCAAGGTTTGTATCAGGCAGGAACGATGATCAACACTTACTGAACCTTTCTCTGTGCCCAGTACTTGCTAATTTACATTCGTTGTCTTATCCAACTCACCTCCACCCCAAACACACACACACAGTCACACCCACGAGCACGCACATCCACTCCCACACACTCCCCAAGGCGAGGTGGGCATTGTCGCCCTCATTTTCACAGTGGAGGGAGAAGTAAAACACCAAGCATTTCGTGACGTCCTGACATCCGACATCACCTGGGTTGCGGACTCCGGGGGCTTGACTCCAGGCGCCCGGGCTCCTCTCTGCAATGGCTCTCCACCACTTCACTCTGTTTTACTTTTCATAGCACTAACTCTCTGGAATGCCATGGTTTCTTCATGTGTTTACTTGGTTTTTGCCTGCCCACTTCCATAGAGTGTAATGATGATGATGATGGCCAACATGTACTGAAATGTGCTGCACACCAAGCACTGTTTTGAGCACCTCATGTACATTAAGTCATTTAATCCTTATCATTACCCTACCTAATAGTACCATTGTTATAAGCACCCCCATTTCACAGATGAGGAAACTGAAAGCAGGGACCTTGATTTGTTTGTCCACTGTTGAATCCCACCACCTTGAACGGTAGGAATTCAACAAACTCATCTACTTAACAGCACCACCACGGGCTCTAACGTGGAGCCTGGGGGGCCAACAATCTCCTACACTATAGCTTCCTGGGGCCTGGGAGATGGACCGTGGCTGTGAATGCATTTAAGAGGCTCTGCCCCTCCATCCAGCTCTCCCCCCTCCATACTTATTTTTCCAGGGCCTCCTATACACAGAACTTGTGAACAGGGAGGAATCAGATCTAGTTCCTGCTCTCCAAGTAGATTACAATTACAATTTTATAAGCAGGGATAATCTATGTATAAAAATTATGGTAAAGTAAGATTTAAAGTAATAGAAAACACTAAGAGAAACAAATAATGTGCTGTAATAATTTTTGTCATTCATTCATTCATTCAAGAAGCATTCATTCCCTGGGCTGAGGCCGGGGACACAGGGATGAGTGTGGCATAGGGCCCCGTCTGGTCAAATGAGGCAGCGGCTGCCTCCCCTCGGTAGCAAAGGCTTGGGGAGAGCAGGCTCCGGGCCCAGCCCCTGCCAGCCACGTCTCTCTCCTGCCTGCTCGTGGCCTGGCCCAGAGGGGGGCCTCCAGGGGCTCTGGCCTGTCCAGTAAAGCAAGTCAGTGAGCCTCCCCCAGGCCTTTGGGCTGATGGTCCCCTTCAGTATCCCTCTGGCCTCCCTCCTCCTCCGTGGGGCCGGCAGGGGCCCCCGGGCCCTGGCCTGGTTGCTCACGCATAGAGCTATCCACAGCCAGAGCTCTGCTGGGTGATTGATGGGGCCGCTCTTGCTCTCAGTCCCAGAGAGCTCCTTTGAATAATAACTTGGCAAAATTACTCTCTCTTTTCGCTTTCCCTGTTTCTGATTCATTTGCTTTCTAAGTCATTCATCTCTTTTGAGTTAGAAGAAGAAACAGGGAGAAGAATGAGGAAGGGGAGGAGGAGGTGACACAGAGGAACCAGGGACCATGAGCCCCACCTCCTCATTTTACAGAGAGAGAGCCAGAGAACAGCTCTGTCACCAGCCTTTCCTGTTTCAGTGTGACTTTAAGGCTGAGTGCACCTCTGCTGGTAGGATTTGCAAATTAAACCTGATCTCTGGTTGTGGAATGAAAGCACATGTGGGAGGTCTGGAGGGGGTGGGGGAGACGGGATCTTTCTAGGGCCCCTGGAAGGTGCACCGTGAAAAGCAGCTGCCTACTCTACCCACCTGTGACGCTGGTCCTCTTGGCCTGCAGGGATGGTGGAATTTTCTCACCCTTGAAGGAGAGTGGCAGAGGAGGTAGGGAAAGGAAGGAGAGGGAGGCTGTTGGGAATCACATCAGCTCACCAACACTTATTTTGATCACCAGACACTGGGGAGACAAAGCCCTCAAGGAGTTCACAGACAAGTAAAAAGGTAAATACAATACCGTGCAATACACGTGTTAGTAGAAGTAGGTACATGCAACACAATTATATGGAGGAGACTGTTTATTCTGCAATGGAAGGGACCAGCAAGGAAGTCTTTACAGACAGGCTGATGATAAAGTGTTCTGAAATCTCACTGTGAAGGCAAGGGAGAGTTCTCCAGATGTCAGGCACTGCAGAGGCAAAGGTTTGTAGGTGTGAAGCTGCACGGTGTCCTGGCAGGAGCACTAAGTGTTGGTATTCAGAGCAGGAAGAGCAAGATGGACATTGGCAAGACACGAGAGGTAGGCAAGGGCCAGGTAATACTGGCTGTAATAATAACAGCAGATCGTCATTGAGTGCTTACGTGGGGGAGGCTCGTGTGCCAGATTCAGGAGTTTGATAACTGCAATAGGAGAGTCACCCGGCAGGAAGGTGTGCAATCAGACCTGCAACGGTGTGGAGGGTGGATGACAGCATCCATGGATGGATGGGGTGGGCTGGGGAAGGGAGGACCAGTCAGCAGACTGCTGCAACCATCCAGGCAGAAAGCAATTTATAGAGTGATCCAAGGCAGGGCCATGGGGAAGGGAAGGGGCTTGAGAAGACTGTAGAATGCCATGTTGGCAGGCTTGTGATTGGCTGAAGGAGGAAGATGTTAGAGATAAAAGCATCAAGGGTACCTCCTGATGCCACCAGCTGAAACAGGGATCACAGCAGCCAAAACATTCATGAAACACACCAAGCACCTACTAGGTGGTAGCACTATCTAGTCACTGGGGACATCGTTCATTTGTCTTGAACATTCTTTGGGGTTATTTAGAGACAAGTTTAATCTGTATGTATAAACTCATATCCAGCCAAATTTGGGTGACTTTCAGTATTGTTTTCTTTTGCCAAAAATGCATCCTTTTTTTCCCCTGCCATACTAAAACTCACTACCTATTTTTCTTTTTTAATTTTTTCTCTACAGGCTACATTCACACAATTAGGGTGGTTAAAGATGGCCCCATTTGTCCCTGAGTAGGATCGGGGCAGCCCCTTTGGGGCCCTGGCTAGGTGGCTAAGTTTGGGAGGCTAGAAGCTTCCTTGGGAGTGCAGTCTCTTTCTAGCCATCTCTGCCGTTCGGCTTGAGGATTTTTCCCCTTGGGATGGATTTCCTCATAAAATAAATGTCTTATCTGAATTAATCTTATTTTTAAAAGGAGAGAGTCATCATATTGTAAAGACAGATCATAAAAAGATGCATCAATCTGTCAGGAAGGCTGGTTAAGATGAGTATTTGTTTAGCACAGACAGTGTGCTCGGAGGCATCTGGACTTCAAGGCTGGGCTGGCGCTGGGCTTAGCCCCTGTGTGCACACTTTCCCCTGTATGCCCATAACCTCTGCAGTCTTTCTGGGCCAGCTTCAGGCCTTGATGGGGCCTTTTATTTCAATACTTAGACCATTTAGGACCAGCAGCTTTGCACACTGATATGGGCACTGGAGCAGCCTCCCATTTTGAAGAGGCCAGGGAGTGACTCCCCCACTTGGAGGACCAGTCCCTTGGCCTATGTCCAAAACACTTCCACTTGAGAACTAAGCAATACTCAGGCCCTAGATGACATTGCAGACAATCTCTGCATTTTGTTGTTGTTTTTTTTTTAAATTATACAAACCAAACATAAGTACATAGATTAAAAAAAGTAAACCATCACACAAGTATTGCATGAAGTACATGGTGTAAAAATCATACACTGTGAAACATTATATAGGTAACACACAAATACATGAAATAGGTAGAAGAAAAACATGGGAGTCCTCCTTTACCACCCCCTCAGTCCACCACTGTGAACTGTTCAATGTGTGTTCTTCTAACCCTCTTTCTGTGCAGTTTTATCTATTTATCCCCATATGATACACATATATCATTTATCTTCTGTTGTATGAATAGGATCACATCAAACACTTGATACTTTTTTTTCCTTTTACATAACATTCTATTTTGTTTTCTTTTCCTAAAAAAATAGAATTATAAAATTAATAAAAACTTAAACTTTACAGAAGGGTAAAAAGTAAAAAATCAAAACCCAAAATCCTTTCCTGCTATTCCCACTCTCCAGAGCAAACAAATAAAGCAAATGTATTTTCGTGTATGCTTTGGACATAAGTGTGCATATGCACACATTTAAATGCACACATACTTAATCTGTTCATTTGACTGATGAGGAAGCGAGAGCTCAGAGAGATCAAACGACACATCCATGCTCACACGGCTGACTGGGGCAGGAGCAAATGTAGAACTCCATGCCCTGACTTCCAGAGGGCAAAGGCTTTTCCACTGTGCACCTCCAAGGTGTGTGTCCAGAGCTAGTCTTGGCTGTGTCTCTAATCCCTCCCTATCTTTGACCTTGTCTGCAGGGCTGGTGACACTTCTCCACATTGCCCACACCACCCTCCCCACCATGCACGCCCCTCTGCACTCAGTGTATTAATAGACTGCACTTGTGCAGCTTGTCTGGGCGGGCCCTGCCTAATCATTTGTTTCATGAATGCCTGCTGTCTCTGTCAGAGCTGTCCTCAGGGCAGAACAGTGCTACAGAGCCTGGCAAAGTGGTTCAGTGGGCTTGTGTTTGCGCTTTTGTTCCCCAAACTGCAAATGACAATTAGATGCAGGGGACTCTTTCCAAGGATAATTCCATACAACTAACTCCTTGCCCCGGTGGGAACCCACATCCAGGTTAGGCCTATTCCCCCTCCCTCTGTGCTAGATCTCAGGGCCACATACCTGACCTTGGGGAGCTCACAGCTTGATGGGGGAGGACAGGCATACACACTGATAATCTGTTCTTTATCTGCAGTTAGTCTGTGTTCCTTCTCTCTTCTTTTTATGGGTATTAGCCTTATCTGTCTTGGGCCCAGATGTGTGATGTGTCTACAGCATCGCCAACATCTGGTGAAAGGAGAAAAGTCAGCCCGCCCATCTGGACATCTGAGAAATATCCAAATGGACAGACCAAGTGTGCTGTGCACTCACGTATTGATCCTGCCACCTAAGATGATATGT